>OX387982.1:5000-10005000 GCA_947578425.1 Eugnorisma glareosa | reverse complement strand
AGATAAATAAATGATGAACCACTTATAATGCATGTGTGAACTGCTACTCAACCACAGTAAATACCTACTTAGAATATTGCATCTAAACTCCTTACTTAGCACCTGCTATTTTAGAATCTTGCATCAGCTAGGAGAGAATAGTTAACAACAGGAACTAGATACTTCACGGCCGATATTGCTTAATACCATGTGTTGTAAGCAAATTATTATTAAAAACATGACATTTGTATGTGTGAAAGACCAAGGAAATGGATACCAAAACGAAGTACTCAAGGAAATTAACTTTTCAGCTACTTTTACTCACCAATGGGCTTCCCAATTCTCCATTTCTTTTGTAAGACATCGGTGAACACTATGCCAGGGGGCAAAGCCTCATCATCACAGAAACTAACATCCAGGCTCGGCGGCTCCTCCACAGTCTTTGTTTTCTTTTTAGGAGGTAACGGCAGCTGCACTAGTTCATTTCCCCGTCTTGGCATTGTGAATACATCCAGGAATTTGTTTTATGGATAGTTCAACGATCTCTTTTGCTATCAAATATTTTTAGTGCCGCAGACGCTAGCGGACAGCTAAACATAAAATTGTAAATATGTAAACTTGTTGTATAATCTAATAAAGGCTAACGTGCTCAACAATGTGACGATTTAATGAAATTATACGTTAATTTTTACTTGTCCAAGTGCTCACCTTTTCATAGCTTTGTAACCAAATACGTAAATTCGCGAATCACTTTCGATAAATTTTCGTTTTAAAGAAGTAACTGCATTAAAAACAGTCACATCACATAGAAGTATTTTATGAGTAATTATTGCAGTTACAAAACTAAATTCGCAGGAAACAACAACTGATCATAATTCCGCCATGTTGTTTGTGTCAATAGAGAGGAGCGAATACGGTTTGTTCTAGAAAAAGTAAGTAAGTCGATTTAGAAACAACATAAAAAAAGAACCTTTTTTATTATATCATGTCTTTCGTGCTAACATGTATTGTTATTTGAATTTTGCACTGTGTGTTTTTTATACTAAGTACATGATTATTTGTGTTTACTGCGTTAAGTTAAGGAGAACCTCAGACGTACAATCTGACATCGATTCATTCTGTTATCCTGTAAATATTGATCATGTTTTGCTCGATTTACACCGAATAATCTTACTTTTAGATTTGTCTCAGCCAGGTTCCCAACATATTATCGTTTCGTTGGATTGAACCGATACTAAATTGATCTTTTAAAGTCCTCCTTTAGGTACGTCTGCAGCTAAATCATTTCGAGCAAAAGTCATAATCGACTAAGTTTAGTAATCAATGTTTTATCTCTATTTCCAAAGATCAATGAACGGTGTACAGACTGTCACTGTACAGACACAGAGTATTGTTTTTATTAACTTTACAGACCCGAAAAGGCCGAAGTAAAAAAATTAACTATAGTGTAGATCATTTCATTGCTTTTGATCATTGCATCTTTTAATTGCTTTTAATATTATAATGTGCATTGATTTTGAGTCATACAAGATACTAAACAATAATGCAGTCAATCAATCATGATGCTTTTCATAAGCTCAGTCATAAACAAGTAAAACTTATCCACCTACCCCACTTTGAAATCCAGTATTGTTTTGCTTTTCAGACAGACTACTGTGTAATTTGGTAGACAAAGACAGATTAAACAGTGACGCCCTACGCAATTATTTGGCTGCAGACAGGTATTTACATTACCTAGTTACTTATCAAGATCATTTAGTTTGATAAGAGTTGATCCTACTTTGTAACGCCTACTTAGCTGGTGCAGTTTCATAATTATGTGCAGGAAACTTCCAAAGAGATTATGCTTATTACTTAGTAAAGCAAGCAAAGATAAACTGAGGTGAAGATTGTGAAGCTTGTACGGCGACGGGATGGATTGCGACTTGTTGTGTGCAAGCAGTGCAAGCGAGGGCGTGAGCCGACAAAACTCAAACTTTTTCTCGTTCGTTCCGGCAGTCCGGCTCGTTTCATTCACGAGTCGGTAGCCGAGCGTGAGGTCGTGCGTTTCGTTGCCCCGCCGCCACGAGAGTATTGAACGCGATGTCTTTTTGTTTATCAACAAACAAAAAATGTAACCAGTAATTGTGTTTGATGACATAGAAATAAAACGATTTTGTGTTTTTATTACTTGCACGTTGATCATAAGTTAAAATGTTGAGTTAGCTAGCTCGAAAACAGTGTTCGAACTGAAGATGGACGGTGCGAACGGTGATTCTGATCACTCTATGACTTGGGAGGACTTTTTCGGTGAGTAAACTTAGAATAGAACGAATCAATTTAGTCGAACATCGAAATACCGTTTTGTCTCACCTATGTGTTCCGAATAAGTTGAGCAAAGAAACACTCAGTGCTCTAGTTACGACGTGTAAAAAAAAAAGAACAACAAAAAGTTTTTGCAATGTTTGAAACTCCATGGTCGTGAATTTCCCGCGGCGGGAAGATACTGGTTTGCTCAGCATTTCCACTTATGGCGTGTGTGGATTGCGTTGCCTGTTGCCTCTGCTTGCATCAAGCTATGTGGTATTAACTTCTACGTGATCAATCATTCCGTGTTCCGTGCATTGAAAACACCCGCTGTAGGTATGCTGGTGTTAATAGTATATAGGTATTACGGAATGTTATCAAATAATAATATCCTTCTATCCTTGAGATGGTAGGTATAGTCAACATCTGAAGTTTATGAAATAACTTTATGAACGAAAATTTGTCAATAAATATCACTTAATGCTGTTAAAAATAATGAAATTAATCCTGTAATAAATGCATACCTTCTTGAAGTACCTACGTAGGTAGGTAAGTATGGATACGAATCTTACAAATGCGAAAATAATTATTCTTGGGTTACCTACCTTTTCACGTCTAAACCAGGTTTTCCACTCCGATCAACTGAACGAATCAACCAATTGATCAAAGTGGAAGTCGATTCAGGCATATGTTCCGGCAATGTATCGAATCAACTAGTTGATCCGATATATTTAGTACTAAAATTTATTTCCTTTTTGTTCCTAACGAATCAATTTTTATTTTAAAATAATAAAACCAAGATAAACTTTTTGGCTGGATTCGTCTCATCCTTTTTATCCTATTATTTTTATAATATTTTCAATGTATATCATTCACAATTGGACAGCTCTTGAGAATAATACTCATAGAAAAGGTTTAAAAAAGAAAAGGTTTTTTTATTAAGTTGTGCAGATAGGAATAAACAAGGACAATTACAATATGTTCCTTTCGGATGAACTAAATAGTTGATTCGTTGGGAACAAAAAATAGTTGATCCGTTTCAGTTGATCGGTTTAGTTGATCGGAGTGGAAGACCAGGTCGGCTGGATAGACTTCGATAAATTTGGTATACAGGTAGAACATGATCAGGATTAAGACAGGATACATTTGATCCCAGTAGTACCTACCTACGGTATGGAATAATTTCCAATCACGATGCAGGTGACGAAAAGTGCTTCATTTGTAACTACTACTGATGGTGACTGTACATTCGTGATATGATCTGAATTGAACATTAATGTTGTTTTTTTTTTCGTCTAATAACACTAATTTGGGATCGCGTGTTTCGTTTCGAATTGGGCTATTAATAACAAACGTGATAATAATAGGTTTAACAATATTATAGCCAAGTGTGTATTACAAACGAGTCTCGTGTAGAAAAAGTCTTATCCCATCTTAGTTATTACCCAGTAAACTGGGTTGTGGAGGTCAGATAGACAGTCGCTCCATGTAAAATCAGCTGCAACCGGGTAGACTAGAACCGGACACCAACATTGTTGGGAAATACTCGCAAATGATGATGATGAGTCGGCTTTAGGAACCGAACTAACATACCTACCTAGTCATTCATCGTCATCAGATTCAGGATACAGCACTCCACTGGACATAGGCCTGTTCAATCGCACGTCATTCACTTTATTCCCGGCAACTCTTATCCTGATGCACTCGAAGGCGTCCAACCTTACCTACGTTTGCCCATTCACGATCTCCACTCAAGAACACTAACGTAGTAGGTACCGATCGATCGTAAATAATGGTAAAATAACACTACAACATGACATTTGTTCGCAATTTCCTAAAAAGTGTGTAGTCAACGTGTGAGATTTGTGAGAATCGAACTCACCAAGTCACCACCTCTTGATCGTCCGTCCGCTCTTGAGCGTTGAGTTTTAGTGTTTCTGTTCCAATGAAGAATAGTCAGGATGAAGTATTGTTACCGTCGTCGTTTTAACTTTATCTAACTAGTTGCAAACTTTATACAGTCTACAAGTTCGCAGTTGTGTGTTTTATGATAAGACTAAACAAATGGTATATGGTCTCTCATGGGTTTCACTATCACTAAACGATCGCCTAAATGAATACATTCAACTTCACTTCTATTTATTAGAAGTGAAGTTGAATGTATCAAGCTTATCACAGTCATCACTGAGAATTGGAATATCGTTATTATTATCCACAGCCAGAATCACCCACTGGCTGGGTATTATGCTTCTCTTTTCTTGTGCCAATCTCCACATTCCTCTGCCAGCCTCATCAAAGCTTTTTCCTCGATGGCAACTACGTCGTCTGCCTATCTCGCCGTCAATAGTGGAATAACTACTACTTAATACTTAGTGCATAAATATTTAGGCATTAATTTTGGTGTCTCTTATTGTTAGTGAAACCGGCATCAGTTTCTCAAGGCACTTATGACTTCGCCCTATAAAACATTGTTAAGCATTATTTCTTTGGTATTGCCAAGATTTTCCAGGAAACGACTCAATATTAGCAAACTATTTATGAGCAGATCATGAATGAAATTCTCCAAACCCACTGCTAAGTCTAAAATAAACCACTACGCGCAAACCGCACGCGAACTAGTAGATATTAGATAGTAACTAGATAGTGGGTACTATCGTGAAGAAGGCCACTTTGGATCGATGAGTCCAGTGATGGTAGAATGGGCAATTTATCCCATTCTGAGAAAAAAAACGATCTAGGGGAAATAAATTCCCCGGAGAAATTGGGGAAAATTTCCACAAGGATAGATAGAACAACTTCGTAAAATTTAAGAAATCAAGAGACATTTTGCAGCCAAATTATATTTTTTTTAAATAATACGTATTATAATTTAAGGCGTTTCATACTTAAATTCTTGGGTAAATAATAGGGGGAAAATTCAAAACTTGGTCTAGCAACCCCGGATGAGTCACTAGATACGCAAGATGCACTACGGTTCAGCGACGATACTTCAAAGTAGCCATTATACTCATGAAAATATCTACAATGATGTAGTATGTACCTAAAGCTCATTAATGAGTTATTGAGTAACAACACATGTAAGCAAACATAATGAGCGTTTATCTTCCACAAGAATGTAAACTCGACTGATAAAAAACCGGCCTAGTGCCACCGTACAACATTTACAACTACATTTTTTTTTAAACGGCGTTTATACACATTTCTTAAAAGTTTAAGTGTCCCTTTATTTTTAACGAAGTATATTATTTCTTATTATTTATAGCGCCCATAGTAATACACACTCTGTGAAGTGTCTACCTATTAAGGTCTATTCAGACACATCAAAAAAATATCGGGTGGGTACATTTAATATGAACACGTTCGTTCACACACCGGCCGGGCCCGGACCGGTGCCGGCGGCGGCGGCGATGAAGCTCCAGTGCTTACATACATTCGCCCACGGCCCTGTCACGTCCCGGGCATGGCCCTGATATGTGTGGATAGACCTTTACGGTGCAAAAAATACAACCCTGTGAAGTCACAGGGTCCAAACAGGAGGGACACACAGTGAGTCAGTGACCCTTTGTTTACGGAACACAAAAAAAACCATCTGGACAGTCTTTATTAACGCTACCTGTTTATTTTACTACTAAGAATCAGAGACACCTTTCAAACAAAACGGATTAATCAACTCATTGTGTCACATTATTTTCAAGATGGAGGGAATCAGTGCCGCCATTGTACGACTGAATTAATGGCGTGCGCTTCCTCAGAGCGCAGCCGTTACGCCGGATGTTCGATTAATTTGAAATTCTACAGTTGGCGCCTTTTATATGATGAAGGTTTGATATCAAATGAGCCCACGATTTTACTTCGACTTCATTTCGAACAGCTATTCTAAACTAAGATTCAAAATTATGTTTATTTATGAAACTTTGTCATGTATTTGTGCTCAATCATGGTTACATTGAAATCCTATGTCAGCAGCGCGTAATTTCTTATCCCTTTCTCTATTTTGTTAGTGCTGTCATTTTGCAAACACTATTGTTTCTCAATCGAAACAATTGGTTGTTTAAAAACAACATGAGATCCTAAATATCAGGCGATGAACTTAGCAATATTCAATTAAATGGTGACACAAAGATTGCTGATACAGAAATGTTGGCACGATTGAGAAACACGAGCTTTAAAATAGACATAACATTGTGACATTCGACCTAGCGATAGGCTTGCTGATTTTAATTTTTTCAACTAAGAAGAGTTACTTCATGTAATCGATGACATGTTTCATCTATAACTTGCACTGAGCCCGTGTGGTAGGTCAGGACTCCTTCAACTATCACTCATAACCAGAACACATCCCACTGCTGCCACAGATGACCCAGCAGTGGGACCAATGTAGATTATAATCCTTACGCTGCCACCGCCGATGCCGTGGAAGTGGCGAGGTGTTGGACCAGCAAAACTAAATACAGTACATACCCAGAAGTAAGACTAAAAATGTAATGTTTTTTCTGATTGTGTATCATAGAAACTCAAGAATCTTTGAAGTGCGGAAAGTTTAATAGAAACTCAATAACCAGGTGTTTCATCAATGAAGCAACATTAGAAACACGTGTCTATCATTCATTTATCACTGGCTGCCGGTTCAAATAAACAGTGACGTGACGAAAGTACACATTTTAATAAAACTCTAAGCACGTTCTTTTATTTTTCTTAATTAAAAGTAAATAACCATGTATTTATAACCAGATATATGAACGTGGAGGAGGCGAAAGGAGTATCTAAGGATCGCAGCAGTTGGCGATATGTAGTTTCTGTCTACCTCAGTGGAAAAAAGGCGTGAATTCATGTACCTATGTAAGAAAAGTAAATATTATTGAGGGAAGGCTTAAAGTATCGAGCAGTGTTTGATATTTATACAAAGCTTCTGCAGAAACCACGGAAACATAAGCCAGATACTGCAGACAAATTCGACGTTGTACAAATAGGACTCCGTCAAAATATACTCCAGGGTTTGTATTCATCTATCGAGAGACTGTTATTGCCACTTGTAATAGGAAGTTTGATGGTCTTGTAAAACGTTTCAACAGAAAAGACTAAAGCAAAATGGATGGATTATGTGAGGAATGATATGTTAGGGCCTTATCATACTAGCGGATTGCGAACGTCCTCAAAGCGGAGCGGGCGCGCAACGAAATCGTTACGGACACACAACGAACATGGCGCATGTGCAGCGAATTCGTTGCGGACGCGCAATAGGATTGCCGCGAACAGCAAAGTGGACGCCATTTTGTACTACTACAAATTTGCTACAAACACGCGACGAAAACGTAACGTATTTGCCACGCGTCCGCGACGTCCTCGCTGCGCAGCCGCGGCGTGTTCGCGACGCATGCGCTGCGCGTCCGCTCCGCCCCGCAGACGCTTCCAAACCGCTAGTATGATAAGGCCCTTAGAAAAGGGGGTAAATGATAGCGTGGCGGCTGGTAGGGGAGTAGAGAAGAAAAAAAACGTGTTTGACTAATTTCTATGGACTGACACCAAGTATGACAAGGGCGGGAAGATGGTGATCACTGAACAAAAAGACTGGATAGATATGGAGGAGATTCTCTGATTGTGTTTTCCAGTTCTTCACCTCATACCATTTATCGTGGAATATCCGTAATATGTTCTTATAAGTTTTGTGGGTCCTATTAAAGTAAAACTACAACAATATAAACCGCACAATTATCAATTAAAATACCAGCAACACACCTATAAGAATGTCAAGTAGGTCCTAAGGAGTGTGACGCGATTCGTGTTGGTGAATCAATACTCCCGCAAATATTGAGCTAGTAACCAACGCATTGTCTGCAATCATTAGTCATTTACTTGTGCAATCTATTGTGCCCGTACCTCAGGTTTTGGTGGCTGAGTATTGCGACAGTAACATTATAACGATTGCGAAAGCTTTAAAAGTTTAAATCAATATTTTCGAAAAGATTGAAGAAAATCTCTTTTTAGTCGATTTTCTTTGGACCTTATCGAAGCCGTAGCCTAGCCATAAAAAAATGAAAAGAAAGAAAACCAAAGGCATAGACATTAAAGCAACCAAGAGGCAAACTCTTCAATTTGCATACTTATTACCATAAACAAAAGTTAATGATAATTTCCCATCTTGGAACACTAAGCGGAAATCGACGTGCGTTGTTGAGTGCACTTAGTGCATAAATATGATGGGCCACGTCTTTGAAGTCTAGACGAAGTGGAGAGCGTCTGTATTCCGTATCTCGGCTCTCGGCTCTCTATCAAACCTATACAATTTGTTTAATCAACTGTCTGGAGGTAGCACAAAGCGAATGGGAACGATCGAACGCTGGCGAGATGAAGTCCAACTTTGTTCTGTTTATAAACATTGTACCTATGAGTAACCAGTTGTAAGCTTTGTTTGTAATAATAACATTATGTTTATGATTAATATTTTGTAAGTAGTTAGTAGGATTGCGTAAGGAGCTAAGATTGTATTGAACAAGTTACTTTAAAAAAAAAAAGAAAAAAAGTTTTTAGCATGTAAAATATTATGTGGAACTTGGAAATAAACAACGTATTGAGACTCACATACGTAATAACTAATAACAGTGTTATCATAATATGTTATAAGATTTTGGGTAAAACACAAACCTTTAAGCTCAAAAAGAAAACTGAATAGCTAAAGGGTTTCCTTCTGGCCCTAGGCGTCATATGGTAAGAGAATATGCAAGGACGTCGACTCCGCTTAAACCAGTAGGACTAAATAAGCACTAAATAATTTTAGATGGAGAGAAAGACTTTGAAATTAACCAAACACCTGAAGGCACATGATAAAGGAGGCCAATAATTAATATGAAGATGAAACGCATCTTTCATATCGTTGGCTAAGACCGCCGGCGCCAGCGGTTTCCTGCAGCCGACCGAGTTTCAGATTGCAATACCAGAGTTGGGTTGATTGCAAACCTTGGACCCAATGTTTGTTAAAGAAATAAAATTGTTTGTTTAACGTGACCGATTGGTCTTGAACTCCTGAAGTCCTGACTAACAATATGAAGGCGAATAGAGATGTTAGGTAGACGACATGCTGCGTCGAAACCAAATTAATTGCGAAATTGAAAGGGCAAAAGAATGTGATGATATGATGGATGACCGATTAGTTACGATAATCATCATTTCCTTGTCTTAATTTATATTTGGGATCGGCGCAGCATGTCATTCCCCTCCATCCATCCTTCATACTCCTTTATTACTCATACTCACCTCAGCACTCACCTCCTTTTTCGAGAGAAACCTACCTTAACACTAATATGATTTAGGCCTAGGAGCCGTTCACACAGTCCATGTATCGTTTCTTAGCTATGATGTTCGTTTAAAATAGTTTTTAATGTTGCATTTAAAGCCAATGCTTAAGAGGGCCCTTCCCGGCGCGTCTATCGTCAACGCGAGCATGCTCGCTTGTTGTTTCATCCAGAGCCACAGCGGCGATTTTCTTTCAACTCCCCTGTCTTACCCCGCCCCGAACCCGCACAACTCGTCTCCCGCGCACCTCATACCGCCTAACGCGATGACATTGAACGAAAAATAGTGTTCGAAAAATTCTTAAACTTGTTCCAGGAAATACGTTTTTTTGAATAAGTCTTACAAGTGTGTAAAATAAAAATTTGTCATTAAGAATTTTCATTACATATGCAAGGTTTCTATCGTGATGATTTCTTTACTTTTAGAGTTTATGAGTACATTAAGAACGACCAAAGTTCAAGTAAAATTTGTGCAAAACAGCCATTTTTGGAGGCTTATACTGAATTTGTTTCTACATTTTTTTATTTTTTGCTCCCATAGAAACCTAGATATAGTGCACAAAATACCTATTAGTTCAAAAAAATCAAAGATAGATGTATAACAACTGCATAATCACGTACGAGCGTTTGTATGAAAAGTATGACGGGTTGGCCGCTCTTAAGTCTTAAAGATTTTGGACATCTCTCGCAATTAGGGCATCGTTACAATTTAGTATCTTTAAACCGCTCTAAGCTCGTTTCAAGTTACAGTAAAAGAATCTTAAATGCATACAACACCAGATTGGCCTTAAAATATTTGTTCCAATCTTCAAAGTAGTCTCCAACATTGGTGCCAACATTTGACGGAGTAAATCGAGTGTTGTATGCCATGTGTCGCAAGCGCAACCGGCGTATCAAGTTAATCGTCAGCGGGAGAGGTGCGTTTGCGGAGCTTTAGGCGCGATTTATACAGAAACGGTGCAAGGAGAAGGTGCGGCGCAGGCATGATACCACTTCAAAACGTTTTAATACAAAATGTACGTAGGCGACGTGTCGTGAATTACACTCAAGCGGCGCCGCGCAGGCACACCGTTCTTTCGTTTCCTTATAAATTTCACGCCTGCGCTGCGTCTGGCGCCGCGCCTTCACCTTACGCCGTTTCAATATAATTCGCACCTTAGGCAGGTCGCACACCTGAGCAGCGTACAGCTAACATTGAAAAGAAGGAAACTTGTTTATTTGCGCCATAGTATGTAATTTATAAAAAGGTACAACAAGAAATGGAAATATGCGCCACATTCACGCAAAATTATTACAGCAAGCTATTTGCATCTCCACATTTTGAACTTGAAAAACGAATTTTTCTCACGAAAAAAATAAGCCGTTCCCAGCAATATTTTTTGCGCAGTATTACTTAGTTTGGTGTACAGAATGCTTGGTTGACACCTTGGTGAAGGGTCCTTTTAGACCCTGTATGCAGTGATGTACAAGATACCTTATAAAGTATCTGGAATACAAAATGCAAAATACTTTTAAATTAAGTTTTTCAGATACCAGATTCAAATAACTTTCTGGAATGGTATCTGAAATACTAGATATAAAATACGTATCTTTTATTCAAAAAAGTATTCACTTTTTATATAGATAAAATACTTTAATACTTAATATTTTTTTTATAGAAAGTTAATTTTTATAATGTAAATCGCGTTCTTCGCGCAAACGTGAACACAAACACAACATAATATTATTTTTTAAGGTTTTAATTGAGACTTAAGTAAAACCAGTTCTTCAAACACTTTATCTCTCATATTTCTTCGATGAGGCCTCATGATCATGCCCCCAAATGAGATGAATCGCTACATAGGGGCAGAACTTGGGAAACAGGTGTTGTATTTGAAAAATATTTTTTAATTGTAGGTTAAACTCTAGTTGGTATACACGCCACGCCATCTATCAATTTGGCCCTAAAAGACTAAAGATTCAATGGCGCGTTCAGTTTTATCTACAATATTGACATTTAAAATTTAATGTCATCTTAGATGTCACATTGAATCAGTTAACTATTACTAAAAGTATCTTAGCAAACAGTATCTACAAAATACTAAGATACCAAACAAAAGGTATTTAAATACAAGATACGAAATTAATTTAAAAAAAGTTATCTAGTTACAAGATGAAAATACATATTTTGTATCTTGTATCTGTATTTCAGATACTTTTATCTTAGATAAGTTACATCTCTGCCTGTATGTTTCCTAAAACCTTTGCTGTATGCTGCTTTGCAGGGCTATTGCGTATCTCTGTTGACAGTTCATAGTGATCATCGCTTGGCAAGTTTTGATATAAAATGACAGTTTTGCACGGGTAGCGTCAGTTGAAACCAATAAGAACGGTCATTGTATATCAAAACTCGTCCAGTGGAGATCACTATGAACTGTCAACAGAGATATATGCAATAGCCTTGCTGGCGTGCCGCCTGCCTTAAAAACGACTATGACGGATGATGACGCAGATACTAGCACTGACACAGTGACATGACATAGTGAACATTGTAGGAACTAGGGAGTTTAATATTACTGATCGCTTTGTTAGTAGAAGCGTATTTAACTGTAACGTAACGTAAATAGTAACGCTAGCGTTTAATTTAAACTGCTTCTATGAAAGATTACGTTTAGTTAATAACGTAAAACAAGAACGGGTTTGCTATAAACGTTATATTTTTTCTGCTTGTAACGGCTTTTGGTCTTTGCTGCAAAAAACGACTACTAAGCTTGAAGCCAGCTTAAGTGCAAAAAATTATAATGATGATTCAGAAAGAGATCTTTCGTATTCATATTAATTTATCTACGTTTCAAAATTCGGGTGTAAAGATCTCTTAAAACCGCTAAAATGGATTCAAACGAGACAATATTGGATTAGAAGCCTCGAATCGAAATCCGAATTGATTGGTGTAGTGATAACAACATTTGACGTAGGTAATAGGACGTTATAAGGAATCATTTACACATGCAAAATGTCAAGTTACATGAACTAAACAAAGAACGTAATCGATGAACCTCTCCTCTCGCCTAACATTAGTATAATGATAGGTCACACAGTCGACCTGCGTTTGGTAATCACAGCCTACTACGGATACTATATCCTATTATAGCAGTATCACTTTAATGTCACTTTTTCTGCCTGCCTTTTTCAAACGTTATTGGGGTCGGCTTCCAGTCTTACCGGATGTAGTTGAATACCAGTATTTTACATGCAGCGACTGCCTATCTGACCTCCACAACCCAGTTAGTACTGTTAGTAAATGCTGTACTCCTTGGTAAGACTAGTTCATGTTAGACTTTCGGGCCACTGACTAACTGTAACGACTGTCAAATATCTACAAATGACAGCCGGGACCTACGGTTTAACGTGCTTTCCGAGGCACGGAGGAAACTCGGTATGTAATAAGGTCACCGAACGACCTAAGCGCGGTTTAATCTTGAAGATGGACCCGTCTGGCTGTTATTATAGGCTTATGCCCGACTCGTCACTGTTCTGATTGGTCATCCATTTTTTTTTTCTATACTAAAGTCCCGATTCGTCATCATTAGAAAACATATGAATTTCTTTGCCACGAGCTCCTCCACGAGCACCTTAATGTCACTTCACTGGGTGAAAAAGACGGAGCTAGACGTCCTGTACAGCTCTAGCTCCATCCCTTTCCCACACTGACGTGATGGTGGGTCCCCTGGTATTTATTGCAGAATAGACCTATTGTTTCACTGTTATGTAGTAGGCTGTGTTTCGTCAGGGCGGTGACAAAATCAATGTGTCTAATGAGTTCTATTGGCGATTTGTGATTTGCATCGTTACGACAATGTGAAGGAAGTGAGAGAGTTACGACTTTCAGTAAAGTGTTAAATGGGTCACACAGAAAACTTGATATGATTATCGCCGAGTATTCGAGTTTGTCCCACAGGATCAAAGACGAGATAAGTAGCTGTATCCAATAGTTAACGAAGTCTATCAATATTTTTTAGCTTGGCGTCTGTTCGTCTGCGCATAGTCCATCGCCCACAATGGGCAGACGGTCAGAAGCCTTCGTTTTTAATGATTTTTGAACATAAAAAGATACCTAGGTAATTTTTTTTGATGTTTTATTTTCAGATCCTAAGGAACAACATAAAATAATCGATCAGTTTCTTTCGTACAGTTAATTCATTTACAGAGTTTAAGTTCAAGTATACCATTAAGTTTACACCCATTATATAAGCGATATAATTATCTCGAGGAAATTATTTAAGTTTATTGCTTCTGGTACTCACTTTCGTTGACTGTAACACGCGTTTAAATAAATTGCTGCGATTTCGAACCGGTGTGTAAGTGTTTCATAATAATTGCAAGATTACTACTGACTCCAGGGTCTATACCAACAATTCTTATAGCAGTAGTGCGGGAAGAGATGGACCTATACAGGCCGTCTAGCTCTATCTCTTTCTCTCACTGAAGTAAGATTAAAATAACACTTATAAGAGAGGTGATGGTAGACCCCCAATACTTACAAGTTTTCCTGCCAGGATGTACGCAGAGCAATCATATTGTTAATTTAACATTAATGATTACTGTATTAAGACGATTGAGTATTTAAGAAAGTGTAGTGTAATTTTTTGGCGCATTTTGTTATTTATTTATAAGTGATTGTTATCTTCATTATCCACAGGTTAAAAAAAAAAAACCTTTAAGCTGAATATAAAGAAGCGTAGTCATAAATTGAAAATAAAATGGGAATAGCCCAGCTGTGAAACTATTTCTGAGTAACTTTCGGACTATCTTATTTATTAAGTCTTTCAACACGATAGCCATGATGTTTGCAGTGTTTGCAGTAATTTGCTGTAAAATTCAAATAAAACAAAATTAAATCAGTGTGTCGTATCACCATAGAAAGACATAATCAATACTTTTTGTTTTTTTCGAACGCTACTTTCGCACAATGCAGCTTACATAAGCTTTATTTTGAACGATCATTCAGCCACAGTTGCGGGCTATCTAAGCTTTATTTTACACGTTCAACTGACTGTGTAATCGCACTGGTGCGCGCCACCGATCACCCGAGGTACTGGACAACGATCCTCCTGTACTAGCTGCTCACTTGATTTTAAACTTTATCCTACCTGATTTAAGCTGCATTTATATTGATGATGTCGTTACTGGTGAATTGTACCGTGGTCGCTAGTGTAGGGGTATTAAGTAAGCGGATTGCGAGAGTCGTGAGTTGTTGTCAGTGATTTTAAATGTTGTGGTTTTATATTAAATTCGATAAGTTATGGAGTTATTATATTACGAAATATAGTTATTTGTGGCACACGACAGGCGCATTTTTTTTAAAGATTTTAATTGAACGTAAAGACTCACTTTTTTCACTTGCCAACTCACTCACACTCAGTGTAGTGTAGTGAGACTGTGAGACTGATCCACAGGTGTTTTTGTTCAAAATGCTCTTCTCATCATTTTTATCAATCCTATCCCTAGCGTCATTTGAAAACCCAAGTACTGGCTGACTTTTTCAACAATACACGATTACGATATTTCTTGATACACCATTTCATATTTGGGAAGAGAGAAAAAAATGTAGTAATTCTGTCGATGACGTTGCTATCGATTTCATCTAAGTAGACTCGTGGCCCAACAATGTCTGTGGTTGTTTTTTTTAAATAATTGATTGATGACAGGCATAATTTCTCGCTCGCACGCTATGACGTCAAATTGGTGCTGAAGTAATTACCATTGCCACGCTTAGCGCTTATTGCAGGATTTCGCGCCAACGAGACATTGGTAACTTGTGTAAGTGACAATTGTATCCATTGCAGCATGTGTGGATGTGGAACTACTAACTTTTGTGACTTTTTACAGTAGGAAATAACTTTTAGAGAATGTTCTGGTTCTTTTGGCGCATGGCCACAGTCAGATCTAACGCCGCCATTTTGTTTTTTCAAACAATTTCCACAGACAATTTCGCAATTGTTTACCAACAGCGCCCCCTGGCAATGACATTTAAGCGCCAAAAGAACCACTCTAAATTAATGCGATTTCTCCTTAATTTTTTTGTCAAAATCGTATTATCCTTTTTTCTTCGTGAATAATGCCTGTTCAATGTTACCTTTGGACATTGACTCAGCACTCGGCCTGGCTGACGCGCGGCCCAGTTAAAAGAATGATTTGGTTGCATCTTACACGCATAGGACACATATAATTTGTATAATAGTGTGTGTTAAGAAAAATTAGTTTAAAAGCAGAACATTATATAAATAGATCAGATTTGAATTTTATATTCTTGTCTCATTACCCCTCACTGTGGCCAAGACACTTTTAGCCATCTTCGGTTCAGTCCCGTGAGTCTGCCGGATTGGCAGTGAGTTTACCCTTCCCGAACCTGGTATTCCTGTCTACTTTCCGTCTGTAACCTTAGGTCGCACGGTGCAGACATCCTGAACTTATTTATATATGTATTTATCACATACTAGGTATATGGTAGGTTAGGGCTGTAGGGCTTATAGGGCTTAGGGTCGTAGGGACTGTTAGGCTTGTAGGTCTTTGTAGGTTCCCTTAGCTTACCATATACTTTCATGTACCGTCGTACCCTTGACAGTATTGCGGCCTTACGTGACGTTTGTTAAGGGTGGATGTACAATGCCTCTAGAGTTATCATTTTTCATAAAATAAAGGACTAGCGTAGACACTTACCTACCTGTCATTTCCTTTTTTTCAGCATTAGGTAAGTAAAGAAAATATAATCCTCCAAAATTGAAAAAAAAGACCCATTTTATCAGCCGTGACTACGAGAGAAATTACAAAAGAAGTGAATAGGAACTTACAACATACTGACATACTCTTCTTAAAATTTGAATCGGTCTGCGCTGCAGCTATCCCTATCGCACTCTACGGGAGCAGGCTTGACGCAGCGCGCAATAGTTTCTTCAAATATCTATTTATCAAATTCCTCGCAGGCCCTGTCTCCTCTTAACAAGGAAACTATTACCTGTCATTCGACGGTCGGGTTATTCTCCAAAAATATGTGCTCTCTTCGGAGGGCTCGTAGTAGGATTAATAAAAGTTGATCGTGTTGTAAAACACTTATTAGGACGATTTAGGCCAATCAATCAATAGGTAATGCTTTTATAAACGCCACTGCGCCATATTGGATCCTCAAATAACTGGGTAGCGCCGACGCGACGTCAGTCGTTTAACTCGAAACGGTTTAATCTCAAAACCATTCATTTTAACAACACATTGGCTTTGTTGGGTTCACAAAATGATTGCCCCATCAATGAATTTGAACACTAAGACCAATTTAAACTCTGTATTTATTACCCATTTGTTTAAATTGAATCAGTCATTTAGCGGTGGGCGGTAAAAGTGCATGAATATCAAATACCAATGTATTAAAGTCGTAATAATTTGATTGAAGAGTGAATTTAAATAGGTTATTATCAATTCTAAACATATTCTCATTGAAACGTGCTGACTTTGATCTTTATTGTTCAATTTACTATGCATCAAATTTCATTATAATGTAAACAAAATGGTTTATTGCAGTACGCATGCGCGGCAACGCAGACGTACGTCTAGACGGGGAGGCGATTCTCATACGTTTTATATATTAAAACGGGCCGGCATAAAATGGCCTTCCCGCAGTTGCATCCAGGTCTATGCAAAGAGAACAGGAGGGCAGTTCAAGGGTCAAGTTAAAATTGCTTGAGGAAACGTCGAAAGGAAAGATTTCGCTAACCTTGGCGGAAGGCCAAGGTTTAGATTAATTTAGGTACCTAGTTTATATTATTCAATTACAATTTTTTGGGAGTCGGTTATCTAGCTCTCGCCTTCATACTTATCGAGTATTTTTTTAAACAGCTGTCAGATTGTATTTATGTTACTTTGTCCGGTAGCAACTAGCAACCCTATCTGCCCATAATTTAACATTAATAAAGGAAGTACGACTGGAACAATAAGCGGATCTTATAAACAACCAACATACAAGTATAAAATTAACACATGTAATTTAGTCGTTAACAGTATGTTTTACTGGGACCAGACTTTATCTCACAAAATTGATGCCCAATGTCTGGCAATAGTAAAAGGTCTTCCCAAAGCGGGTTTGTTGATAACACGGAAACAGAACGGGACAGGGAAACGGGACTGCAGTGAAATAAGGCCGCCATTTTATTATCTGGGGTGTGGAGAGATAAGGAACAGGGTTGCCAGGCTGCCACATGCTTGGCAAAATTTGTTTATGTTCGCTCTGGTGAAATTGTGAAATGTTTGGCTTTATTTGTGGAGTAACAGCATTAATTATTCTTGATTCCTGTCTTCCTTGGTCCAATAAGGTTCATATACGTAAATCATATTGTAAATTTGTAACTATATAAGATGACAAATTTGAATAACAGTAAAGTTACTAACAATCATATTTAAAATTTTACTGCGGGTCACAAACGTAAATGTCTGCATCAAATTGAAAAATAAATTCACTTCGAACATGGCGAGCGTGCTGTCAAAGCCCAGACACGATTTTATTACTAATAATTTACTGTAAATAAATGTTATGGGTTTAAAGCTCATGGCTTCATATTACACGTTTGTGTATCTGAAAAATTAAGTTCGCGTTCTGCCACACGAAGAGCATTCAAAGAATTCTGTGAAAAAGATGTCGTCGTACTTGACGGAGAAACCCTTTTTTTTTATTTGTTTTATTATCTTGCCGCCTTAGATAAATTTGAATTATGCGGCGACGACGGCGCGGGACAAATAAAACTTGCGTTTATTACAGCCGAGACGTTTCTGATTAAAACTGCATTGTGATATCCATTTAGCGAATGTTTCGAGTTCCTTTCATTTTGTTTTAAAGTTCAACGGTCAGACTTGAACGTTTTGTAAAACTTGCTTTACTGTTATCTTGTTCGCGCCTTATTGAGATGCTCGGCCATCTTTGGAGTTATTTAAACACGTTTTCGTGACACATCGGTCTTTTATAAATTTATAATGTATCATTTTTTTTTATTACGGAACTGTTTATGATAAATTCATATTAGGCATTAATGTGAAGTAAATAACTGCTTAATATTCTATTTACACGTTCTGGTTTCCTGTTCCACGTATTTTACCACAGTTCATCAATGACGAAGGAAACACGATTTAAATAATACATCGTGTAAGTTTACGTCCATTTGTAAATGTGAATAAAATCGTGGTTTTTGCAATATGGATTTACCTTTTTTACAAAAGATTTTAATGTTTCAATAAACTTTAGACTTCACATTTTGATTAAAATCTATCATAAAATTCGAAAATATTTATATAATGCGTCCCTGACGGCCGGAATCCGTCATTGGCTGAAAAAGACTTGGGACGAAAAAAGAAAAAATGCAACATTACCACAAAAAAAAAACTATTTTCATCTCCATATGTGGTTTCCTATTTTTGTTTCGCATTTCCTTTGTCTGTCACCCTTGGCCAGGCTTGTCTGTAGATTGGGATAGGTCGGGTCGATAGCCGCGCCACCCTCGCCTGTTTGTAAGCATAATGTTACGAGTTTTACGACTTTACGGCCCGTAATGTTGCCGTCACACGTTCCAAAGATTGTATGGTACTCATGTGCTAGGCATTTGTTGACATTGCTTTCTAACTTTGTCAAGGAAATAAGGAAAGGACAGAATTGCCGATAAAACGTAATTACTAACAATAATGATAACTGTAAAACTTTCTTGTGTTGTAGACATCATGGCCGCTTAATAGCCAGATTTATTTGATAAAAGAACAAAACAAATATTATTTGTATTAGTAAGAGCAACTGCTGGTCTGACCCTCGCTTTAATCCCTCATAGCTACCAGCGTCGGCTTACCCTTAGTCGAGACTTATAACACCTCCATTCAGGATGAGATACATAGGGGCGGCCTAATCGTTCCCGGAAACTTGAGCGAGAATAAATACTTCTTTTTGCTAGTAAATCTGAATCGTTTCTCTACTCTCTATTACCTTATTCTTAATCGGTATAACATGCCAGATAGACGTCTCTTGTAAAAAGTAGAACTATTCCGTTTTAGTCAAGTCTAGTCTGTATAGGAAATAATGTAAACTACATCATGTACATTAAGGTGGAAGCGCAAGGGTAGCCCGCAAAATTTAAATTTTCTTACTATTATTGCAATTTGCAAGTCAGTGTCAGGTTGTGTTGATGAAAATATGAATCGCGCCAGTAACACATATGTAGTTACAGAATTATAATCATTCCAATCATCAATACAACCCTCAAACTTCATTTAACCCCATTCAATAACTATTTCATGAAAAAGTCACTCAATGCGGTTAAATGAACTTGGAGAGTTGTATTGATGATTTTAATGATTAACTACATATGTGTTACAGGCGCGATTCATATTTTCATCAACATACAACCTGACATTGACTTGCAAATTGCAATAAACGTAAGAAAATTTAAATTTCGCGGGCTACCCTTGCGCTTCCACCTTAAGAACATAACATTATGGAAGTCAGGGTGTTTTATTATAATATACAAATGCCAGAATTTATAATGAATGTGTTGTAATGCTCGAAACAAAAGGTTATTATGACCATTCCCACCCTCTCAAAACCTAATGAAAATACGTCGGACAAAATGAAACGTACGCCAGCCAAATACATTAGTTTAGTGCGGTAGGATTGATTTATTACTAAACACCCTCTGTTATAGGCGCACAGAATAGCGCATTACTCAGGGGAAACCGAACGTAATTTGTTCCAAACAAAAATATCGCTGCGTTTGACATTTCATATTTTTGCAGAATAAACCTTTATTCCGCGCGACTTAAAGTCCACAGAGTAAAAAACGTGCATAGATTATGCAGAACTCGGTAAAGTTTTGAAAAGGTCTTATTATAGTGGCCAGTCTAATAAGATTCTGTGTTAAATTGCAATGTTGAAGTTCAAGGGGTCTACGTGTATGGTACTCTCAAAATAGGTTTCGTTGTAAGCGTTCATTGTTTCGGATTTACGCTAGTATGTGCGTGCGCTTAATTTGAGACCTGTGTCGTGGTAATAAGATTGATTGTAGCGTGCCATGTGGCAATCCTGCGCCTCATGCGTTCGTGGGAAACAGGGATCGATTTTTGTTTTATTGCGGGACGTATGTTTGCTCAAAACCATTTTATTTTTATGACTGGCACGAGAAATGTGGGTTTTAATATTTGATATATTTATGAATTCTATAGCTTCTGTTCACTGTTCACCATGGGAAAAATCACGTAGTTACTCTCTTAGACCGTTCGCTAAGAACTAGGCATTCACCAAGGCATAAATAACTGTGCTAAAATTAAAGATAACACCATTATTTTGTGTGTGCATTTTTCGGTGTATTCTCCAATTACTTATTCCTCAGACCATGACGGACTTCTTCATTTCTACATATAACATTTCAGCGCATAAAACATAACAGTTTCGTAAAAAGGCCCAAAAGGCTACTAAAACAATCTCTAACTAGCGGCAGAAACTCCTGAAACGCAAAGCGACAGTTAAAACATCTCTGTCTAAACGAAACGGTAGATCTCGTACGGTGCCAGTGTCCAAACAAGGTGGAATAATATCCCGTGTCTATTTATTCCCGGTCTTTGCCCCCGGCTCCGGGACTGAAGACAGCAGTACTGTAGAAAAAGCCGTTTGGTGTATAAGCGGCTAACTTGCAATTACAACTACCTTTAACACTACTGCCCAAAAGGAGTATGTTTGTTTTTTTTTTCACAGTTACTCGTGCACGTCTCAACTGATTTCGATGTATCATCGTTGGAATCGTTGTAATATACCGGGTAACTTAACATAGCTTTTTTTTTAAATAATGTTTTAGTATTGAAAAAGATCCGATTATACATATCGTGGGCGTCAGCATAGGACCTTGTATCTCATTTTGTGACGCAATGCATTTTTTCATGAAAATGCTATAAATTATGTAGCCTGCCTTAAAGCGGAAAAACACTGACATAGTTAGTCTGTAACTCAGTACGCACGGTCGGTAGAAAAGACGAATCTAAGACCTTCGACGTACTTGTTGGTTGAAATTTAAAACAGTGTCCACTACACTGCTAACAATTTATAATGGTTGCGTACAATTTTGCCTGTTCACCAAATAGCTTGTCCGACTGTACACGGTTGTATAAGGGACTGTTCTCGGTATAAACTTGTAAACACCGTCGATTGGCGGGCAGACCCTGGTGTTATACAATTAACGATGAAACAAATGAGTCGTGATCAAAATTATGTCGATTTGTGTTAGGATTTCAGGAACGGGAGAAATGGCAAAAATGCGAAAATATCAGAATATTTTGTGTAAAAAATTGTAGCTACAAAACGGGGTACCTGTTTGTTTTTTTCTGCATAATTATGTACTTATTCGATAAAAGGTTCGAAATTTTAACAATTTTCCGTGCTCTGGAAACGTCGAAATGTGTCGCATGCCTGTTATTCCAATAATTTAATAAACACCCATATCGTTAAACATCATCAATCGCGACACAGCAATACTGGTATCAGCAGAAATACTTAGTTATTCATGGTCAATAGTTTAAAATAACATTTATTCATCAATTTTCAGAATTGCACCTTCTTCTTTTTGTCTTTGCGTCACCCAAAGGTTGACTGGAATAAAGTGCCGAGGCATTAAGTCCGCCTCTGCGATGATGACGTTGAAGATGCTATCTAGCCTTCGGTGGTTTTCTAGGGTGGTTGTCGAGAGCTTTAGTATACTGCTGTTTCATGTACTCTCAAATAGTTAGCATACCCAACTGTGGGCGAAAAACTTCGAGCACGAATGGATAGGTCAGGACACCATTGGCGTCATTGTAGGGTATAGTGCCTCTGCACTCGGAGAAATAAGTAAATAAATTAGGAGTACCAGTACTACGTAGTGTCCCTAGATGCACCATTTACACTACAACCAACCAGAAGTACTAAATATAATCGTGGTAACAGAAAGACCACCTGTTCAGGACAAACATAGTTCAGCACGAGTTATAATAAAATAATATTATGTATGTTTTACACATAATATTATGATGACTAACTTTCTTTAGTACAATCTTTCGCTCAGTACAAAATTACGATAACATTCTAGAATCTAGTGGAAAGTTGCCTCTTTTTATTATATTCATCTTCGGATAAGTAAGTAACTTTAGTTTAAGGAATTGAAAATAAGGAAGCTTCAAACCATGTCAAAGCGCCTTAGGCGTTTACATAGACAACAGTTACCTGCCGATTTTAAAATCACACGAATATCGGTCTTCTGAGCATTGCAAGATTGAAGGCCACCTGTGCGCAGTGCATGTACCGTTGCCACGTATCTCCCGGAGGTTTATTTATTTATTTATTTATGGACACACAAAATACTTAATAGGACATTACATTAAGATAAAAGAGCACAAAGGTACTGGTTATTTCATAAGAAATTTCTTCCAGCAGACCTGCGAGAGGAAAGTTGGATTAGAAATGTAGTCAGAGTGTATAGAAAAGACAGAACAGGAAAATTTCAATTAAAACTTAAAACAAAAATATACCTATATAATATAAACATACACACAAATATATACACATAATATACAAAATAAAAATATACCTATAATATGAATAATATCCAGAATATAACAGTATAGAGGAGAGATAGTGTTCTTTGACTTGCTTTTTGAAGACAAATATAGTTTAGTTGAGGTTTAGCGTTTATTTTTCTACCTGAATTAAAGATAAGTAAATAAATAAATAAATTAAATCCCTCAATTTTTATATTGCGCTATTTCATAGAGTTGAATACCGTACTACAGAGCGTAAAAATAGAGTCCTCTCTTCAAATATCTATGGTTTGTTATTTGTACCAATTTCACGAAAATCTCGTTACTGAAAGTAAAACTGCAATGTCTCGGTCGTCCATATCGATCGCATCTAAAGAGGCGCCATGCGGAACCCGGATTGTGCCGGGTTGTCGACAGAGCGCCACCCTAATTGTGGGAGT
The DNA here is from genome assembly GCA_947578425.1 of Eugnorisma glareosa. Taxonomy (NCBI): domain Eukaryota; kingdom Metazoa; phylum Arthropoda; class Insecta; order Lepidoptera; family Noctuidae; genus Eugnorisma; species Eugnorisma glareosa. Next base: position 9,981,446 of record OX387982.1, on the reverse strand, counting down.
TCAAGTTCACTGACATATCGCCTGCCGCGCCCTCTAGGGTCGGCCTCTGACGATAATAAATTGGGTAGCTGTTACCATTAACCAATAATTCCAAGACACAACTTCTGTAAAAACACTTTATAACACATTTGCTCGTAAAGGGTCTCTTATTTCACGAATTTCAATCCAAGTCCGTAATGAGATACAATATCGTATTGTATCTCATTACGGACTTGTGCGGTAATATAATGTAAAACGCAGGGTTTATCAAGATGCTCCTTCTAAAACGAACGGTATTTTCTTAAATCTTAGCAAAGATTTTGTATGTCAGAAAAGTGGTCAACATTTTATGAATAAAATTAACTTTGGGAGATTAAATAAAATAAATAAACATTTAATTCTTTAATTTAATTAATTTTGACAATAAATTACAACCATAAATATCTGTAACAAAAACACAAAAATATTAATTTACTTTATTAGTAATACTGGCTGTTTTTTGTGACTTTGCCTTAAAAAGAAGCGCTGATGCGCGCGCATCGCTAATTTGTGAACAAGTAAAAATTATTTCGCGCGCTTTTGCTGTATTGTTTTTATTTGAAAATTTCGTCAAGTAATGATGAATGTATTAATTCGACACCGCCAGAAGTCTCAGAGGCAGTTTTATTTATTTCCTCGCAAATATGTTATAAAACGTCGTATGACATAACGTGCGCTTTGATAATTGCAGCCTCTGCTTTCTTGTAGCCCTCGCCTACGGCTCAGGCTACAAGAAAGCAGAGGCTGTAATTTTCAACTTACCGCACTTATATCATAATGATTATTATTTTAGGCTTGAAAACCCAATTCGTTTTCAATAAATTGTAAAATTAGATTTTTTGTTGCTTTGAATTCAATAAACACATTGATTGACAAATTTTTGACGTCACGGGTTGCTATTACCATACAAAAGCTAAATGTTTTTAAAAAGGGAATCCTTGGGAATCATTCAAACCTCCCTAAATGAATACCCTATCATTACAGTTCAAGTTCATTGACATATCGACTGCCGCGCCCTCTAGGGTCGGCCATTGACGATAATTCGATTGTGTCGGCTTGTCATCTTCACGTGATTATGGTTAAGGCGGCTTTAATGTCTTTATTCTGAGCTGATTTGCTGGTTGCATGGATCTGAGGGATATAATTTTCGACCGGAACAGTATTGTTGAGGTCGCAGAGGGCTATAATTTGGATTTGAGTAATTTGTAGATGCTGTAAAGTGTCGGGTTTTGTGGTCTGAGAAGAAGATTTTTTCTCATGGTTACTAGGTTTTCAGCAGAAGAATACGATGTTGTGATATTGAATCTTGAAAGAAAGAAGATTGGCCCGATGTTTTAGTTTTTCTGAGTGAATAAGCCAAGTTTTGAAGCCCCGGCTTCCTCTCAGTTAGGAATTTAAGAAATTTAGTGTTTTCACGCGAAAGGAACAAGTGACGTAAGTTCGAGGTCTGCCTCAGGATGACTGGGCCAAGAGAGGCTTTGGAGGTTTGAGCAATACCAAGTTTTTGTACCTTTTTGATACTATTTGGTACTAGAGATCAAATAATTGGTACCTCGCTTTATAGGGTAAACTACTGCGAAGAATGTGGCCACCTTGGTCTCACATATTTGTAGACGTCATCAACAGTGCCTATCATAGAAATATATAAAAAAAATGTTTATTATATCTATGGTGCCTACCTATCTACCATTTCCCAGGAGTCCACTAGTCCAGTAACCGTGAGACACCACGTTACGTGTGCCACACACTACGCGAGCTCGCATTATTACATTATTCAATACCTATTATCTTCCCTTGCTTGGTATTCCACGATTCTTATTTCCCCGTACACTGTGGGACATGAAACTGTATACCATTTATTCGATTTTTTATAAAATTTAAAATTGATAATGGTTTTTATTGAGTAATCATGATTCATGATCAAGAGGATAGAAATGGTTGGTAATAGCTAGTTTGATTTAAAATAAAAATAACAGTGTTGTCGTTAAAGATAAACAATTAATGGCTACGATCTACACGCTCAAGCGACAAGCGTCTTACGACCGAATTATAGGAATTTGTTTACAATCGCGTGCTACGCTATTCACGTGAAGGCAATAAGCGTGGTCTGCGGGACTGTTCGAAAGAAAACATGGATGGGTTTTAGTCAGTACAAGTCTGACACTTCCTCTGTTCCGCTCAGAGTCGGAGGGGTCATTTGATGATTACCGATCCGAAAAAAAAATGGCAACTATGACCCAAGTCGCATTGTCCGAGGTTGTTAACGAAGCTTAAAGAGTAACTGGAAGAAATGGCTTGAAGTTGAATTTCAAAAGTACACAGAGAGATACAGTTGTCGTTTATCTATCTAATAAAAATCAATGTCTGTTTGTCTGTCCTTCTGTTTATCTGTTCGTAGTGTTCGTACCCTATAAACTCCTAAACTACCGAACCGATTTTAATGATTTTTGCACAGTTCTACATACGCTAGGGAAGGTTTCTGACAAAAAAGGCATTTCAACGCACGGCCGGGCACAGCTGGTGAATTACAAGATGAAATGGATGCAGGAAATACAACGGAAATTCAACTTAAGGTTATTATTTTTATTTTAATCTATGGTGGATTCAGCTTTCAGCCTTGCGGGCAGTTCAAGGCTGGCCATAGACGTGAACAATAGGCTGGAACCAATCAAAATGAAACACTTGAGCACACATACATAGTTAGTTCTCTGGTAGCACCAACCATAGAAATATAAAAAACAGCTGTGGCACCAACCATTGACCCATTGCTACTAAACTCACCTGTCTCATTAGACATAGACAAGTGTGGTGTGGGCGTTGTTCAGAGACAACAGACCGACGATCGATATTATTAATTTTTGTAATGTAACGCTGCCTGTCTGCACTAATCACATTAATTAGAATTTGTCTACGTCGTTTATTATAAATTTATAACAGTTGAATTCATTCATTTAACTTCTTAACGATAGACACTTTGTTCTTTACAACATTAATCTAGGATATGTGATCTGCGTAATTAATAAGCTTTAGACAGTCTTCAAATATTAATATTTATTTTTATTTTTATGGAGATGGCATCTCGCAGTTCAGCCTCTGAGGCTGGCTACTGCTTAAACGGGCAAATCCCTGTGGATGCCTTTGCCTTGGAGGGATTTAAAGCTATACTTAAAAACTAAGCGACCACTCGCTAAGGGCACCACCTGTGGGGTACGGGCCTCGGCTTAGGGCGTCGCTGGGGAGGGCAGCAAAGGGACAGGCTGGATCTGAGTGAAAATATTAATAAAAATGTTTACATGTATTAAAAGGGGAACAGAAGTACAGGGGGGTTACTGTGACGATGGCGCTAGACGACCTGTATAGCTCTGTCTCTTTCCCACACTGGAATTACTGCTGCTTTAAGACGTCATGGTAGGCCACCTGGCTCCCGTAACATAATTTTTTTGCAGCCACATTTTTTTTACATCCTCAGGCACTGAAAATTTTCACTTCACATTTTGACCGTGTGAGATATCCGATCTGTCTTTCGAACATATACAGGGTGGTGGAAGGGACATAGACCCACTAATGGCTACCACGTGTTCGACACCTCGTCATTCCGAATACCTCTACGTAGAAATTCATTCATTTATCACCGATTTTTTTTTTTAATCTTCTGATTCAGCAGATTAAAAAAAAAACCGATTAAATATTATCTATGTCCCCCTGTATAACATGCCATACTTGTAAAATATTTGTTTGCCATTAATCTGTAGCTGATACAGAAACTGAAGGTAGTTATCAACTCATCACGATTTTGAAGTTAAGTTAATCTGCGCAACCTTCAAACAGCGCTAGTCACATTTCGTGAGCCTCAAGTGTACACAATGATTATTAAATAAGGCCGTGTTATGAATGAAGATGGCTACTATTCCACTATTTCTCTACTAACGGAATTTTCACGATCTCCTTAACATTCACGAGATGTGTATTATCGTTGTTATAGAATACTAGATTCAGGAGGCCTAAAATGGCGACTGCTTTATCAGAATCATAATAAGATCACGCTAAACATTTAAAATTCTTAAAATGGCATTTATGGTTATGACCTCAAAGTCCATTTTAAGAGTTTTAAATTTTAGGCCCCCTGCCCGCGACATCGTCTGTGTGACAACAGTCGTTTTGTTTTTAGTAGCCATAGATGTCCCACTGCTTTGCAAAAAGGCCTGGGATCATATAACTCCAGGTACTCTTTTCGTCCGCTACCTCGAAGCAGCCATTCAGTGTGCGTCCAGATCATCTCGCCTCCTCTTTCTGGGCCAGCCTCAGAGTAGCGACGTCCATCCTCTAACCTCGGGATTTGATTCGGGTTGGATTGCGTTGAGACTTGCCCAGCGCGGCAGCGGTCGTTATGCGGCCGAGCACAGCCGGATAATTTACCGGGATAAAAAATGTATGCTGTGTTAACCCAGGTCCCAGGCTATGAACGATGCCAAATAACAATTTTGGCACGCGGATAGTTCCAAATCTGTTCAGAGGTTTAAGCATGATTGAGTAACAAACAAACAAAATTTCAAATTTACTATTCGTAGCATTTAGAGTATATTAGTAGGATTTTATTACAGTTTCCGCTAGGTGGTATTTTAAGAGTATGATCCTGCTTATTGTGAGATAGGAAATAGCTGGTTAGACCCATTTCCTTTGCAGATTGTAACTCGGTAGTATTTTTAACTTTACCACCTGATGTCTTGACATTGTTTTACGACGCATGCACTCACGGCAGCCCACAAAACTCTCAAATGAACCTCTACACTTGAAGCTAAGATTGAGGCAATGGAGCAACAGGCACGATCATGCAATTTAGAAATTTGTAATTTACCAGAAAAGCGAAATGAAAATTTGTTCGCCATCATGGATTCCATAAGCAGCTCTATTGGCTTACCTGTGTCTCACAATGACATCACATCGATACATAGAGTACCACATGCTCAACAACATGATCGCAAACCTAAAAATATTATAATCAAGTTCAGAACTCGTGTTATACGTGATAACATTCTTAGTGCCTGTCGTCAAAAGAAGGGCCTAAAATCTGATCAGTTGGGGATTTCTGGTGCCTCGGTAAACGTTTATTTCAATGAGCATTTAACCCTTAAAAACAAAGCATTATTTCGAGAAGCTAAGAAGATTGCCAATGAAGTTGGTTTTAAATACGTTTGGGTTAGGAATGGGACAGTACTTGTACGGGAGCGGGATGGATTGTCATCAATTGCTATACGTTCTGGGGAAGATCTTAAAAGGATTGTTACCAGTGAGAGGAAGTGTACTGAAGACCCAGATACATAGATATGCCTACGTTCACATAGCTTGTTTGTATAATTATATTAAGTTTTGTCCTTTTTCTTTTTACAGATGTTTATTTTGCGGGTTTGTAGGATTAGTTACTGAGCATGTAAGTTTTAAATGTGATACCTATCTCTTGCCCACTAGCTTACACCATTGGTGGTCAATACTTGTAATTCAAGAATTCTTACATTTTATTCTAGGCTTTTTAAGTTACATGCGATCTAATCTTTTTGTGCTATTTAAACAGTTATGTATAATATTAGGTACTACCTTGCAGTACAAACACTGCGGTAAACTTAAACTAATTTGTAACTCTGGCCTATTTGTCACTTGTCATATAATATTAGATACATTGGAAACTACCTTGCAGTACGAACACTGCGGCAAACCTAAACTATTTTGTAATTCTGGCTTATTTGTAACTTATCATATAATTACTGTGGACAGTGGGCTTAAGTATTATCGATTGGGTGATAAGCGTTACATAATACAAATTTATTATATTACTGTCATTTATGGCTACTGACAATATCACGTTTTACTACCAGAATTGTAGAGGTACTCGTACAAAGTTGCAAACGCTTTACATGAACATATTGAGTAATTCTTATGACGTTATCGTTCTGACCGAAACTTGGCTTATTCCTGATATCCGTGATAGTGAATTTATTGATGATCGATATGTTGTCTTTAGATGTGACCGTGACCGTGTCGCGACGAATAAAAAAGATGGAGGAGGTGTTCTAATTGCTGTGCTTCGTGAACTGCGGGCAACAATATTGACAACTCAATTACTTAACTCTGAAATTGAGCAAGTATTAGTACAGTTGTCTGCTACGCAGCAGCACACACGTCATATTATTGGTGTCGTGTATATACCTCCAGCGTCTCGTGCAGAGGTATATGAGCAATACTTAGACACGCTACAAGGCTTAGCTAATGGTCACGATTGCAATTCATATCATTTCTTTGGTGACTATAACTTGCCTGGAATTGACTGGGTGCAGCAAGGGAACCATGCCACTGCGCGTCACACGGACTCTACGGGACGTATATTGCTTAATTTTATAAATATAATCAATGGCTTACAATATCACTACACAAAAAATAGTTCAGGTCGTGTGCTAGACTTGATAATCTCCAACGCGGACCCTCAAACGATGCCCTGCAATATCCTGGTAAATCCCGATAGCCTCCACCCCCCCTTTTCTATATTAACTCATCTAGATGTGCGTTTCAAACCAATGAAATGCCTTCCGGTTCGCAGGCACAACTTTTACAAAGCAAACTATGATTGCATTAAACACGACTTAGGTAATGTAGATTGGGAAGAGCTACTCTCTCATCACTCTTCTGAGATGGCTGTTCATTTGTTTTATGAAACTATATATAAGGTTATTAGGTTGCATACTCCATTGACTCATACTAAAAACTCAAAATTTCCGATCTGGTTTTCGCCTTCTCTAATAAAAACATTTAAAACTAAAGAACATGCTTGGATTAAGTGGAAGAAATATGGCAATCACTCTGACTATGTGTATTTTTCAAATTATCGCAAATTGTTTCATAGTGAGGCCGCTAAATGTTATAAGAGATATATGACATCAGTTGAGGACAGTATTCCCAAATCTATTAAGCATTTTTGGTCGTATGTCTCTTCCAAGAATGGCAAAGCTAATTACCCTGCTAACATGTTCTACAAAAATGTTTCTTCCGATGACCCCAAGGAAATATGCAATTTGTTTTCAACTTTCTTTTGTTCTGTCTATGAACCCTCTACCTTTGACCCAGACATATGGCAACCATCTAATTGCTATGAAGATAATTCGCCATGTATCTCTGACATCTACTTGCCAAAGGAATCAATACGTACAGCATTGAAGTCACTTGATTCTTCTAAAGGAGCTGGGCCAGATGGTATACCACCCTCCTTCTTCATAAGTACAGCTGACTACTTGTCTTCCGCCTTACACATAATTTTTAATAAATGCTTGAAGGAGGGGGTCTTTCCCACAGTTTGGAAACGAGCCTCTATCACCCCTGTATACAAGAGTGGTGATAAAAATAATGTAGAGAATTATCGGCCCATTTCGATTCTTTCCACTTTGTCAAAGGTTTTTGAACAACTTGTGCACAGTGCGCTATATCCTCATATCCGTCATCTTATCATACCCGAACAACATGGTTTTGTCAAACGTCGCTCTACCACCACTAACCTCATGACCTTTGTAAACTATCTATTTGAAAATATGGACCGCCGGGTACAGGTTGACGCTGTTTACACGGATTTTCAGAAGGCCTTTGACAAGGTGGATCACACCCTGCTCATGGAAAAAATTGCCTTTAATGGTATACGCGGCAATTTACTAAGATGGTTTGCTTCATACATTTTTAATAGGACTCAAAAGATCGTAATTAATGGGCATGAATCTGACTCTATAGTTGTTAAATCCGGGGTTCCGCAGGGGTCTGTACTTGGTCCTTTTTTATTTATATTGTTTATTAATGACGTTAAACATTGTTTTGTCAACTCAAATTTCTTGATGTATGCAGACGATATGAAGATTTATATCACCTGTAAAAATATTCGTGACTGCCATTATTTGCAAGAAGACCTTGATAGATTTCATGAATACTGCCTCAAAAATAAACTCTTTCTAAGCCTTTCCAAATGTTACAAAATTTCATTTACTAAAAATAAAAATCAGATCAAATTTAATTATACAATAAACAATATAAGTCTTAATGTAGTTCATTCTGTCCGGGACTTGGGTGTTACGCTTGATTCTAGTCTGCATTTTGATATTCATATTGACAATATAGTAAAAAAAGCCTTCCAGATGTATGGACTGGTCATGAGATTTTCAAGTAGCTTTGTGCGACCCTCTACATTCTTAATATTATATAAAACCCTGATTCGGTCGCAGTTGGAATACGCCGTGCAAATTTGGGATCCACTATATGATAAGTACAAAGATAGGTTAGAAATTGTGCAGAAGAAGTATTTACGTTCGATGAATTATAAATGTTATCGTCCTAAAGTCTCTTATAAACAATTACTGAAACGTTACAATGTTCTTAGTTTGCAATCTAGACGATCTCTTCTGGGTGCAATGATGCTGCATGGTATATGCAATAATAGATTCGACTGCATTCCCTTATCAAATAGTCTACATTATATAGTACCTAGATCTGTCAAGCTTCGTGGGGTACGTGTGCCTCGACTGTTCCACACGAGTCAGTGCAGAACTAACGCTGGGGAGCGCGTGCCTCTTCGTCGCCTTGTTGATGCCTACAATGCTCAATTCACGGAGCTTGACATATTTACTCTTTCCAAGAATAGTTTTAAGGCAAGAACAATAGAGTTACTAAACTCATGAGTATAAATATTCTTTTTTCTTCTTATTTGGCTTTTACGATGCACACTATTTTGTCTGTTTTCTTTTAACATTTTCTTTTGGTGAATTCGTGGACAATGTTGTGGGTTACATGTATAGTAACATAAATATGGAATGGATTGTGTGTAAATGTATTTCTGAGTATTGTGCTAATGTAAGAATATTTAGTTAAGCTTTGCATGTAACTGTTTTTTGTCCCTAACAAATAAAATAAAATAAAATAAAATAAAAATGGTCTAAAGCACAGTTGCTGAGCTAGATTTGTGTAATATTACTAACAATTTGTTCAGCAGGACAATATTTCGATACATACTTATTGGTAATTATTAATTAAAAGAAGTTTTATTGATTAAAAGAACTTCTTGTATTGTCAAAATTCAAAAATACCGTCCAATGCTAGTCGGACTCAAATATGAAGGATTCCGTACAAACAACGCCGAAAAAAAACCACATTTCTTGAATGCGGACCCCTCTAATTTTATTTTGGTTGTAATAGCGATTATGGATAATCGTATGGTAATATTACCATATTACGCTGTGAAAATATCAAGTGCCTATCATCTATTAGGCACGGTTCAAAAGATACAGCCGTCTGACAGACGGACAGATAGCCTTAGTAATACTCGTAATCACGTTGGCATCCTTTGGTTACGGAAAAATAAATTTAAACGCGCCTGTCTCAATCATTCAAACTTTTCATCAACATTATGTTCCAAAAGTTTAAAAATATTTGAATTCAGAATTCCGTGCCTTGAATGAGTTCACTGTACGTTCATTTCATTGGTCGTTTGCAACTCGGAAGTTATTGTGTCGTCTAAAATTAGTTCACAAGACAAATATTCGGTCTATTGTCTATGGCAGTGGCGATTTATGTGCAGATCTTTATGTAACAGATGCATTGGCACTGAAGATTTGTTAGAAGCCATTTATAATAATTACAGTTAGAATTACCTGCTAACTTTTCAGTAGTCTTTCGGTTTTCTATTATGGAACTTGATTAAGTAAGACTGAAGAAATACTTTGTGAATTTGTAGTGAATCATCGTGGTGAGAAGATTCAGAATCAGCTGGACTCTGCGTTACCGAGTCCGAATGTCAGCTGTTACCAGGGTGCGCCGCTCGGGGAGGCTCTTCTCGTGCACTTACTTGTCTCAAAAATCGGTTTTAAAACCAAATACTGTACTTAAACCAAAATTACAAGTATCAAATATTAGATGTTAATTCCGCGTCCATACGACCTCTTTCGTTACAATAGAGAATTTCATTAGGCGTCAGGTTTGGGCGAGCTTTTTGAACTGTAACTGCTGTAAGTCATTGTCTACTAAGGGCTAACTTAGTTCAATACTAACCTAAAGAAAATATGAAGACAAGATTATAAGAACCACTCATGCTAATTTAGGATGAGCTAAGAACATGCGTTCACAAACTAACATTATAATATAAGTCAAGCGCGCGTGTTGAATCTACATTATAACAACACGTGGCAACAGATACGCATAACAGTTGCTAGACATAGACAATAACACACTGCCATGTTAGTAAACCTTTAGGCTAAAGATGACATTGCCCAGCCCGCGTAGCATGACCACCGAAACGGGTTTTGTTGACGAAGAATCGAAAAAATGACAGATTGTGGAAAGATTTCTTTTGTCGCAAGCATGGCGATGTTAAAAATGTATGACAGACATGTCAAGTTGTACAAGTATAGAAAGAGCTTTGTCGATTCTTGGTAAAATAGAGATAGTATTGCCATGCTACGCGGGCAGAATTACAGATGAAGGATTCAAATAGCCTTCAGCTTCACCTTTGATATCACTTGAAATTATGTCTTGCTCACCCTGGCACCTTTTTTTTTTTCCGATCGGAAGTCATCAAATAACTCGTCCCGCTCTGGGCTGAGCAGGAGGGAGTGTCAGACTTTTACTGACTAAAACCCATCCATGTTCCTTCATCGCCCTTTGTCTTCCGGGGTCACGGTATCTCTTTCGAACAGTCCCGCAGCCCCGGCACACCCTGGCACCCTGGATTACACACTTTGATGCCTGCCAAATAAGTATTTTAAATAAGGCATAATGCTACTCCAAACCCTCCTTTGGTAGAGATCATCGTGAAAGTCGTGGGAAGCACTTGGATGAGGGATGCCTGGAACCGGGAAGTGTGCTATAAAAAAGGAGAAGCTGTACCGAGCAGCGGGTGATTCCAGGCTGAAATGATGATATTATTATCCTGTTTTTTTTTGCGGTTGGGAAATGATCAAATGACCCTTCCCACTCTGGGCGGAGCGAAGGGAGTGTCAGATTTGTACTGACTAAAACCCATCCATGTTCCTTCTTTTGCCCTTTGTGTTCCAGGGCCGCGGTATCTCTTTCGAACAGTCCCGCAACCCTATTCCGAACCTTCTCACATATAAATTTTTCATAGGTAATTTTAAAAAACACAGCTGTACCATACATTTTTACCGATGATTTTGTAGGAAACGGCTGAAATGATGCTGATATGCTGTTATCACACAGTTCTTGCCGATACGATAGAAGAAGGGTAATTGCGCAGCAATATGGTTGAACACGTTTACATTTTTACGTTAGAAATCCAACCCAGACCTAGATGGATCCTACCAGGTTTTCACAAAAAGCGCAATTATTTAAGTCGCACCTGCGATTACATGGGACTTGGGACGAACCCTTTCATTGTAATAAATCTAGATAGAAAATACCATTGAATACTTCATGTTAAAATTCAAGTATGGAAGCTAAACTACATTAAACTATTCAAGGGCAAAATAACCACTTCCGGCAAAAGAAGGTATGCCACGTTGCTCCACTTAACATTCAAGCCGTAGCCCTTTTTTATTTATAAACATAAAATTGGCTATATAAAATCGATCGCTATGTCAGACTCAAGCTGCCATGTTTTGTGTCAAGGACAAAGGTCTACTTTATGGCCAGAACGATCGAAACAATTACTGAGCTCTGATAGGGTTGAGAGAATTAAATTGTCTGTACAAAGTGCTACCGTTTATAACTCGATTTGATTGTTTGTTGTTGATTACAAGTGCTTTATTTACAATGGCGAAATTATAGTCGTTGGATTTAGTTTAGGAAACAGTGTCGGTAGCGCTTTGCAATTGGACTTCGGTTTCTTTATTACCTCGTAATAGAGGCTATGAGGAGGGATGAAACGCATGCTACTAAAAAAGCGATGGGTATTAATGTTGATGGATGGATTTTGTTAGGAATGATATGAAAGAGAAAGGAGTAAATGATGTCGTGGCGTCTCATAATGGAAGAAGAAAACGTGTTGCGCCGACTCCAAGTAGAATGGGACAATGGCAGTAAGAAGAAGAATAGAGGCTACCTTTTACCTTGTACTGTTACTGCGAAATATCACATACCGTTAAGCCGTATTCCAAATGAGTAGACCGCCACGCTGAAGAAGTAAATTATGAGATCATTAATTTTATTCATAGTTTTGTGGTGGACACCTAAACTTCTTTGAACCTTAACTTAAACCTGATGACGTGATGAGGCACGACGATGACCTATTTACTTGCCATTCAGTACTTTGGAGTTGTGTTTTCTTATTTTTTCTGTTGTCCCAAGAACAGAATTATCCTTCCTACTAACTATCATAGTGACTGCTTGCTGATGATACTCAAACTTGTCTTGTCGAAAAGTCACCGTCTTCAGGAAGTAAACTTATTTTTCAATACACTTTCTCGAAAACTGGTTCTAATCGCACTACGATTAGGTTCAACATGCAATGTATTTCACACGCGTGCGATATTTAATATTTTTCCGCACACGTGCGGAAATAAAAAATTCCACAGATAAGTAAGGGTTCAATAACTATATCTATAGTCGGCGGTGATTGTTTTTTTTTAATCCCGGCAAAGATATAATGCGTCTTTACGGATTAAATATTTTTCGAGTATTTAAATTGTGTTTATAAATAGAATATCATAGATAAACATGTTTATTTAAAACAAATATTTATTTTTATAGCGCGGAATTAACACCCTCGCCTGCAGCTCGGGTGTTAATTCCGCGCTCGAATGCAATAACAAAGTTTCCCCACTTATATCAAAATGTACTATTTCAGTTTTTAGTGTTTTTTTTTAAAGTCGCTTATTTTTTTATTTTTGTTTCTTACGTCAAGCCATCACTCATTCATTAGTCATGCTCACACCAGAACTGATGATAACATTTTTTGTGTTTATTGTTTAATCTACACTGTGTGGATTGTGTCTAGTCCCTAAGCCCCTATAGTACAATATAACAAGGCATTGTTTGTCCGTCCGCGTGTTTACAACGTGACGTCATAGAATTACTACTCGATCAAATATTGGTGTTAGCAGGAGCACTGTGATTACTACTGTGAAGGACTGTCACGATAGATTATAAGGGAATTGATAAGGATTGTGATTGATTTAGCTTTATTTATTGCAAGTATTTTGAAAGTGAAGTTTATCAGTTGTCCTTATCACGTTCAATATGCAACCTAGTCACAGTTAAAATAAAGTATTTTCTCAGATATTTAACTTCTGACTAAAACTAAACATCAAGCAACCAGAATAAGGGTTGTCCCGTTGAACCTCATCGTGCTGCCGATCGCGCCGACCGCGTGCGATTGCATTCCCGCTGTTTCGCGCTCTAACAAATGACGGTTCTGAGCGACGGAAAAAGATACGAGCATGGAAAAGTGGGATTCCATGCTGCCAGATGAAGTTGAGCCCATCACGATGATCTTTACATCGTGATGAAAATCGGAGGTAAAATTAATTGTGCCGTGTCGACGGCGCGTTCGTGTTCCACGCGTGCCTCAAAGAGATGTCAGCAAAAGGAAGGGGTCCGAAAGGACCGATGCCTGTCGGGGCTGCGGGACTGTTCGAAAGAGATACCGTGGCCCCGGAACACAAAGGGCGATGTAGGAACATGGATGAGTTTTAGTCAGTATAAGTCTGACACTCCCTCCTGCTCCGCCCAGAGCAGGAGGAGTTATTTGATGACTTCCGATCGGAAAAAAAAGAGTGCCAGGGTGAGCAAACATAATTTCAAGTGATATCAAAGGTGAAGCTGAAGGCTATTTGAATCCTCCATCTGTAATTCTGCCCGCGTAGCATGGCAATACTATCTCTATTTTACCAATAATCGACAAAGCTCTTTCTACACAACTTGACATGTCTGTCATACATTTTTAACATCGCCATGCTTGCGACGATAGAAATCTTTCCACAATCTGTCATTTTTTAGATTCTTGGTCAACAAAACCCGTTTCGGTGGTCATGCTACGCGGGCTGGGCAATGTCATATTTAGCCTAAAGGCCTAAAAACGGTAAAATAACTGTGAAAGGATCGTGTACCAGCGGAGATGGACTGTAAACGAAGCACTAGTCGTGACTTGGCCCATGGCTCTTGGCTTGGCCTTACTGAATCTCTGTCCACATCATCTGCCTAACCTTTTCCCAATTGTGTTGGTCTTGGCTTCAAGTCCCGGATGCAGCAAGTTCTGCAATTCAATTTTTGTTTCAATTGTTTTGAATAACCTACTTTAGAACAAGATGACTGTATCAAAAACAAAGGTACTTACATTAAACTTTTGTTTTTCTTGTCCACAGGTAATTACCAGATAGCTGATAACAGATGATAACAAAAATAACAGATAGCGGTCAGGCGAGGATGAGTAACGTTAACCTAGTCGATAAGAATATAGCACCCGTTTTATATAATTGATATCGAAACTGATTGGATTGCGCAGAAACATTATAGCTGGAAAGTGAATTTTTTTTTTGGGGTGAACAATCAGGTTTTACGGTGGGACTCAATGTAAGGGAAAATGGATGGATAGAATAGTTCGGGCCTACGAGGGTCGTGGAGGTGTTTATAGTAAAAAAAAAAACATTCAAGTTTTAAAGTAATTTTTTTTTTTTTTTTAACAATACTAAACTTGTGGAAAAATTGGAACTTTGACCTCCAATATCGCCTTAACTAGAAGGTTCTCCGGTATGGTCTATAACAAAAAAAATATCGCAATGACGGGGCGAACAAGTGCCTTTCCGGCTTCGTTATGGGTCTTGTTACACTCTTTATCTATATGTATACTCTCAACCTTATTACTTAGACTCTAACGGTCTTATTACAAAAAACGACATAAACCTTGGTTTAAACCTGGACTATCAAGTCCAGGCTTAGTAATAGATAGTAAACCAGTTTGGCCTAGGACAAACTAGTTTGGCCTGAAATCGGGTTTGGCCGGTAACATAACCACTAAAACCGTGAAGACAAATGTCTTGAAGAAACCGGAGATGACCTAAAGAGAATAATTGAAATGTTCGAAGACATGTGTGACAACTGGCAAGACTACCATCAACCCGAATTGGGCCTGAGTGGTGGATGACATTATGGCCCGCGTCCTCTCACAGAGGGTGATGCGACTGCCAGCAGTAGGTACATTACCGGCTGCTTGTTATTATGACTGCTGGTGAAGAAACAAACCCCGTGCTTCAAGAACACCTACCCGGTACTTTTCCGTTTAGTGGGCTAAATGCGATGGTACAACTCCCGTTCCGTCATCTATACTAATATTATAAAGAGGTAAAGTTTGTGAGGTTGTAGGGGTAATCTCTGGATCTACTGAACCGATCTTGAAGAAGCCGATTTTGGAAGCTTCATTATTCCCGAGTGCCATAGGCTATATTTACAACGTGGGATAATTGCCGACCAAAAAGCGGGCAACAGCTAGTCTATTATACGTTTCGAGATATAAAGCTCGTCAAGTACAGTCAAATTGTCTATGCACCCCCAGTTCGCTGCGAATAGACATTCATACAAAGTCGCGCCAAAATCGAAGACATTGGGAATTTGTGACATCTGACAACTACCAATGACTTCGGGTGGTGAATTCCAGCCCAATCTCACTCAAAGAGAGGAGGGCTGGACAGCTGTGGGAATATTAAATACTGCTTAGAGGGCTTATGTTATTTTATAATATACAACCAAGACAAAAAAAAATACTCCGAAAATGATCATGTACTGGTTCTACCAATGCCGTACATCGATAAACAAGTTTGCTAACTTTTTATAAACTTTTACCTTCGCTTAAATGTCGCCGGTGAAATTTTGAGGCTGGTCATACTGGCTCCAAGAATCGTGAGTGATGTCTCATTAAATGAACAGCTGTTAATCAGCTTGTATTGGTGGAGATGTAGTTGAATCAGACATTGCAGGAAAGGTGTTTTCACAGTGGAAGTTGTAAAAGGCAGTCAAGGACTTGCTGGCTTTGCTATTAGGTTAGGTTCGAAATTAATTCTAGACACCGCCAAACCACAGTATTCTATTATGAGTTCGTAGTTCATTTTTGTTAAGATAAAGAAAGAAAAAATGTTTATTTGTCGCAGGGACATGACGTGCATATAATAAATAAATTAACAATAATCATACAACGCATAACAAATATTATAAATACGCAGGACAGAAAAAAGGAAAAAAAAAAAAGTTAACAGCTTGCACGTTGTGACTGCGCGTTACTCAGCATAACGCTGTGCTATATGGGGCCCACAGCACAACGCTGGCTTTCAGTGGTCACCCGTAAAAAAACCGTACGGAAGCCAAGACAGCATAAATATTTAAATACATGAAATAAGATAAAATAAACAGTACTTGAATTCTATTAAAAATTAAATATAATAAACACCCAAGTCGTTTGAAACCTAGGAGTGTCATCGTACGTTGCTGATCCTTAGAATAAAACGGTCACATGTCTTCTCGTACCAAATATAAACTCTTATTACCATGTTACTGCTCAATTCCAGTATTTGCAAAAAGAGCATAGTCAGGAACACCATCAATCAATGATGCCAGTACTGTATTAGAAATCAAGTTTATCACACTGTATCCATGATAGCAAAAAAGTTTTGATCTTGATTATTGCATTTTATGGTCATAGAGAACCAACAGAAGTAAATATAGTAAAGAATCCAGCCTAGCAGAAAACAAAAGAGAATCGTCAAAAAGCACACCCAATAAATGAAACTATAATTATTAGCTTATCAATGTAAAACCCATGTTCAACAAGCTTCCGCATCATTGTATGCTCATCCTAACATGCTCACGAGCATAACGAAACAAAGTGCTTATCGAGTCATCGTTATAACAGCAGAATGCATGCTTCGTATTAACACTATCTATCCAATGACCTAATTGATCAGAGTTAACGGCGACGGCGACAAGATTCTGATTAAACGTTACCCGTACGTCTTGAACGGGTTTCTGGATTAGCCCACGCACGGAGTGTGGTGTGGATATTGCTTATGTAATAAGAACGGATGTCCACTGCTGGGCGTATACTTCACGGACCTATAGTTGGGAGATTTTCGGTTTCATAACCAGTGTCTTGCGTCTAGCAGTTCACTGGTGAACAAAGGTCTTTCGAATGCAAATCATTTAAATCACCTTCGGTTACTCTTTAATTACCTTTCGAAGATCGTCACACTCACTAAATCCGGCGTGACCACCAGCACCCACCAGCCACCAGGCTTGGCAAATGAATTTTATTAGACTAAGGGCATGATCTAAAGAATTTGTTTAAAATTTCAACATAGGAACAGCCTGTGGCTAACTGTGTACGTTTATAACTTGACACTTGACATACCTACCTTACAGATATTTTTCAATTACGTGTTAAAGTGCAATAACAAAAGCTATTTACTTTAAAATGCTACTGCCAATAAACTTAAAAGATCAGTCATAAACATCGTCTAAATAACCAAAGGTTAACTGCTAACCCGACCACAATCATAGTTTACAGCAGATTATTCTATAAAATACAAACCTCTTTATACAGAATCTCATTCCTTTTGCTATACAACCTCTTTTCTAACCATTTTCTATAAATAATGGCGCCAAGTGGGTGCGTAAGAAACGTGCTGGCAACATTAATCCGTGTTGATTCCATTCGCGATTTATAGTGAACTAGTACCGATTTATATTGAGAACAGCACAATCGAGACGTAGAAATACTTAGACACAAGTAGGTATAACGGGCCTGTAGTAAAAATGTATCATAGCCGACGTTACACAGGCGGGAGACAGAAGTCTCATTGATCCAAAAGTTACTATAGAGTTTTGGCGCGTGAGCAAAATCGGAACTAACACTGCCATGTTGGTTTCCACAAACAATTTCACAATTGTTTTAAACGATGCCCTACTGTCAATGTCATCAAGGACCCTATGACCCTCTCGTAGCTCTGTCTATGAGATTTTTTTAATAACCGAAGAAACCAAACAACTTTCGTACAATGTTTTCCTGTTGTCAACTTTAACAGCTTTTTGTTATTAGAATGCCATTTAAACTACACATGGGAGAAAATTTTAAAACAATTGACTGTGAAATTGATAACTAGATTCGCCTTTTTGTTCAGTTAAGCAAAGTATCTGTAGTTCGTCGGTAGATTTAATACTCTACTACTATGGTGACACAGTATAAAATCGAATGTGTTATATATGGAAATAAAATGTGATTCGAAGCAGGAATTAAGATTAAAATGGTGTTTGGCGCGTCAGGAAAAAGAACTTCACCAATAAAGTGACAGATTGAGAAATTACTTGCTTAGTCTGCTTTCCTTGTAAACCTTTCTCTTACGTGATTGGGGTGCCAAAACAACCAGCACGGTAAGATAATCGCTCAATTGAAGTTGGTTGTTGAGATGCATTAGATGTGCTATTTTTGCATGCCTTTTAGGTACTTAAGGCGCTCTAAGCAGCAAATCTTTAGGTAATTGCGGAGGTGAAGCAGGGGAAGTCACATCAACATCTACCACCACCATGATCGGGTCGGCCTGACTCTGCACAATCGTACTGGATCGTGCCCAATTAGGCCGCCCTTAACATGTATCTACCGTTGTCTAACGGGCCCTACCGTTGTCTAATGTGCCCGTAACGATACGAAACCGTTCAAATTCAAATAGCGCCCACATAGTCCACCTCACGCGCGTCATGATTAATCGACTTAGTTAATTGGTAATTTTTTATTGTGTTTGAAAACTCCTGCTTTTGAAATTTCGTCAGACTCACCTTCTTGTCCTCGAGCATGTATATCTTGTTTGTCGCAATAACCCCGGCGAATATAAAATCATAAAACAACTAACCTTACTGCGTTTGCTTGCGTTCGGCCCACCGTAGGACAGGCAGCCCGGCTGTACGAGCTGTGCCAGTCCGCCCACGGCCTCTTACTTCAATGACTCTACTTATAACCGCGAAATGTTCACACACACCCGCTTTACACTGTGATCGAAAATTTCTTCCTCTCTGAATATCTCCATCTAATTTAACAGCTTTATTTCGAATCTTAAAAATCATTTCAGAATTTTATATGGAGGTATTATCCACCATGTTACTTCCTTCATTGTAGTTTAATGCAATGAAATTCAAGCTTTTCGTACATGTTTACAAAATAACACACTGTATTGGAATGTTAACACGCTGAGCTTTCTACTCTGTGGCGGTTTGTCAACGTCAATGTTGTCTAGACACCCACTGCGAGTATTTTTACTTTACCTGTAAGTAGCAAGCTTATGTTCATACAATTGCGCAATAAGTTCCCCAAATCTCATATAGGTATTCAAAGGGATTACGAAAGGAAGTGTTGATTTCACGATTAATCGGGACGGCTGTGATCGCCATCTTGAACTAAAAACAGATCTAGGTCTTCCACATTGTCTTGTGGTTTTACTTGAATGTTTGATCCAAGGTTTACTTGATCTTCCATCTTTTCATACTGTTTTGAGCACTAAAAATACTCGTCTAGCTTGCTCAACCAGGATTTGTCTCAACAAGTCAACAGAATCCCTTAAGCTGGCACTTCACATGGCTATTCGGTGTTCGCGCTTTATTCGTCTTTGTTCGCTATATTCGTGTTGAAGTCCGATTAACAGGAATACACCTTCTACACATCGTTCATGAACAGCGAATATGGGGAACATTTACGAATATTTTTGCTATAGTATCGAATAAAAAAATTAATTTTGTTTCCCCAATATGCAGCCTACAAAGTATCTCGCTTTTTTTAAGTTTTTATATTGTGCCTGGATATATCCAGTCCAGGCTATTCCTAATACTATTCCATGCGTCAGCAACTTTGCTTCTGTTTTTATGAGATGCATGTTGCGGGTCCCATATTCAGGGATGCATTTGATAGTATTCCAAAAATCGCATGACAAGGTTATTTGTCCAATCCATTTTGGCGCGAACGAGCTGCTACAAACTAAGTAAACCGAAAAGTAACCGCCGCTGTTGCTCCGCACACTACTGAGCGAGCGATGTGTGGACGGCAAACGAAAATATTCAGCATATTCGCAATCCTTTGATATGTTGCAAAAAACCGACAAGCTGGCGAAGACGGGTGTTCGTGTATTCGCGTATTCGTCTTGTTCGTGAGAATAGGCAAATATACTCGTAGACGAATAGAGCCACTTCACATCGTCGTATTTGGGCGAATAAGACAAATACGCAAACACGAATAGCGATGTGAAGTCCTACAGTAAAGCTAAGTGTACAGACGCCAGCACAACAAGCTAAACTGTCTTTTCGCAATCAACCTTGAACCTAAGGCATTAGCGATAACGTTGAAAATCTATTAAATTTTGACAGATTGTAGTAGCTTGATAGGCTGGCGTCTGTACATTCGTATTCTTCATTCGCCCGTTTTGGAGCAACAATGCCGAAACAAGTTAACACCGATTAACATCGCCATGTCGAGACGATAATTCGACGTGATGTCAATGCCATATTCTTGCAAAAGAAAAACAGTATGAGGAAGACTTTCCACTGTTCCTACCCGTGTATATTCTCCACAGTATCATGTAATTAAAAACCCATTTATTTAAGACTATCGACCCGCCCCAGCTTCGCACGGGAAATGTTATACATATAAACCTTTCTCTTGAATCACTCTATTAATAAAAAAACCGCATCAAAATCTGTTACGCGTTACGTTTTAAAGATCTAAGCATATATAGGGACAGACCGCGGGAAGCGACTTTGTTTTATACTAAGTAGTGAAGGGACTTCGTAACCATTGGTGCCAACTTTTCAAGTCGTCTTCCCAATCCAAGGTTATATTAATCTTTTAACGGCAATTAAAGCCCGTAACTTTAACTTTCGTTGATCCCAGTTCGACAACCCTAAATGTTTTCAATCAATCGTCCTTCTGTTGTTTGTGATTAAAATGTAATTCAATTTGAACTTGGGAGACGAGCCCCATATTGCGCAGTTGGATTCGTTTTTGAGAATCTAGTTAGTGAGTAAATTGGTTTGTTAAAGAAAATCGATTGTTCCACTGTTGATTTGAAAATGGAACGAGCGCGAACAAAACTAAGCATAGAGGAAAATGAATGAATGATGAACGCATTCTATTTTCTTGTAAAGTTTGGCATTCAAAGGTGCGGCTTTAATGGTATAAGTAATTGAAATAAATAGTTTTATTTTAACTTTTCCGCTCAGCATTTGACAAAACTATGTAATTAGGTATCACTTTTCCCAATTCTACAATCCTAGAACTTCTTCATTTTTCCTAGGAAGTAAATACAACTTCTTAGAACAAGTCCAAAAATTCCAATTTCCCAATGTGCAAAATTCCCTCAAAACACTCTTACAATTCAAGGTCCCAAAGCAACCACGTCTCAATTAACTCTCTACACCTCATAAACAATTACCATCACCAAACCTAACAGAACCTAATTAAACCTGAAGAATGGTGGGGTCATATTGTTTACAAGCGTTCGTCCTCGGCTCCTCTCGCCCCAAGGTTGCGAGGAAGCTGTTCTGTACCTGTTTCCGCGTGGCAGGCATCCCGTCTAACAGGTCTTGGAGACGCGACAAGATACTGATGTTCAACGACGGGTTGACTGATAGTAGGGCGAAGAGCTGTGTTTGAGATGGGATGTAAAGAAAGTGACAGAATAGTGTCGTACTAAAATTGTTACTATTCAAATTTTCCAAAATGAAAGTAGCTCTTCCGGATGAAAATGAAATTCTTGTTCAGTATTTTATTACTCAAAAATACGGTAGGGTCAACGGGAACAATTTTTAATTGTTTTAATCAATTCCCGCTGACCCCGCCAGTGGGGCCACGGGCGGTGGGCTTAACGGGAATACACCAAGAAGTAATCCATTTTATTTTCTCTTGCATTACCTTAAACAAAACTATATTAGCTAGACCTATTGCTAATTATCGTGTACCACTTTAAATACATTTTGTATCTTTGAATACAACAATGTAAAATGTAATAAGTAGTTCCCAAGTTAGTCAGTCGTCTACCGAAAGCTGTATCGATGTTACCCATTTATTTAATCACACACGTCTGATCACTCAAGAGTACTCAAGAGCCACGGCCATTATTGCTGACAAAACCCTAATCACCTCTTGTTGTTACAATGAGCCCATATTAGACTCATGAATTCCACTTAATTTCGTTTTGAACTTCTCACTTTCTCTCTGTGATGTAACGTGCGCCATTTTCGAACGCTCCATATTTGAAAATTCGATTCTTGATTTTGAAATCGAGTGACGTGGGATTTTCTGTTTTTTTTTTTGGAGGTCTAACGTGCCGCTGAGAATATTTTAAAAAGTAGCAGGTGATGTGGGCTATTATTGTTGACCTAAAAAGAAGGTAAACTAAGGTAGGGGAACGTAAGGTTTGCTGTAAGGAAACCCAATTCTGGGTTAAGCTCGCCGTTGTACATAATTTATAGTATATTGTAATTTTGTGTGTGCTACTTTTATATTTTGAGTGCAATAAAGAATAAGAAAGATGGCATCACTGGCAAATAAGGACCTGTCTGAGTCAGCACTTTTATTTTGTACAATAAAGTACCAACAACTAAAAAACTTTTTTGCAAAAAATTAAACCGACTTCATAGACACAAAAAAGTAAAAACTTTATACTTTTTTGTGTTGAATGGCGGTTTAATTGTTTGCAAAAAAAGTTTGTTTATTTTTCACTTTTTAGTGGTTCACGTGTGCCTCCTTCACAGCGTACCGGCGTGATGTTATGTTATGAACTGCTGTAAACAATAGTCAGACATGAGATTTCAGCAATCCCAGTCCATTTGCTATCATTTATTGAGGAATTCCGTTGGATATCTCTAAAGTTCTTCATCAGATCTTCACCAAATTGAAATGGAACCACTCCGAGAAAGTACTCTTCTAAAAACTACCCAAATCGCTTCAAGTGTGACTATAAAATTTAAAGAGTTCCCTCTATTTCTCCAGGATCCCATCATCAGATCCTGACTTGACATGGGACCACGTGAAAGGATACCCTTTCAAATAAAAAAAAAAACTTAATTGTCAGTACTTGGAGGTAAAATGATTTTTAAATGTTTCATGCTTGCTAATTTTAGGGAGAATTTTGTAAATAAATGAATCTGAAGTAAATACACTATGTTGTTAAACGTAATAAAATAAACTTTTTATGAAGTTATTGACACTTTAAAGTATGTAATAGAATTATTGACAGGACCTTAATCGACAGTGGCGACTGTCATCATGCATCTGGTGAGCTCAAAAACGATAGCCCTCCTTGATCACCTAATATAAAATTTTCAAAACTACTCTTGCACGCATTTGGAATGTCATCCGAAATGATATGACGACATTTTAATTTTGAACGCATTCCAATTTCAAGTTCAATGACAGATGACATGACGTAACCGTACTCCATATTGGTATACTCATTTTCTTTTATGGCAATGGCAATCGAGAAACGTCAAATCCATTTCGGTAAAGCACTTTCATTTGAAAAAGCGTAATGAGAAGACCATAAAATATGGTCTTGGTAGTAAAAAAATGTAACTTTCACTGAAGTTCAATGACAAAACATGTGACGCAAGTTTGGACGCAAGTAACTGATGAATAGCCCGATTACGTGTGTTTATAGCATTGTCTCGTAATTGCTATAGGGCTTTGTCTTAATTGCTATCTCATCGTATATCGGTAGTAGACAGATACTAATTGTGGATGAGAAACTGAATAACGATGTAGTTCTTTCTATCTGTTGTTTTATGGCGGACAATCAGCGTTTTTTAACTCGTAGTAGAAAATAAATATGTGTGTACTATCCGCCGATCGGGGACGATCGTTTACCTGTACATTCTGTTTAATTACATGTCTTAGGTATGTAATTAAAACAGAAAACATATTTCAACATCTCGTGTTGTGTTAACTTATAAGACACGACAATAATTTACAACTGTATGTGTGTGTTACATCATTAGATTTGGATTGAAAGTTCATTTCTCTTCATACAAAGATCAGAGTTGTTACACCTCTGTGTGAAATCCGGTATCCTCTGCTATCACTTCAGGAGGTCGTGGCTAAATAATAAAAGCCGCTAGGGTCGACAGCTACGTTAATCCGCGTTTGCTGAGGTTGGTCTGTGGATGGGAAATATAGTTGGGAAAAGGCTAGGCTATCACTTATGAAAAGGAATTCAGTGTCATCATTAGTATTGGCATCCACCCGCTAGTGAGTCTCCTACCTTTTGTACCGTGCTTCACTGGTCTGCGTAGGTCTCAACCAGATCTTCGGGATCATCGCCGTGATCTTCTGGAAGAAGTTGTTTTGTTTTAATTGATATGAATAATTACATAAAATATAGGGAAAGCTGTTTGTTCAAACAATTTTCAATATGAAAAGCTGCTTTCTTGATCAGACTGCAGTAGCAGGGCTATTGCGTATCTCTGTTGACAGTTTATAGTTACGATTTTTGATATACAATGACAGTTTTGCACGGGTAGCGTCCAGTTGAAACCAAAAAGAACGGCCATTGGATAATATCTAAACTCGTAACTATGAACTGTCAACAGAGATACGCAATAGCCCTGCTGATCTCTTTTCAAGAATTTCTACAAATATAAAGCAGTCGTTAATAGAACTTGTCAACTATCAATCGCTAAAGAAATGTTCCCCGTATCATCACCGTAACTGCTATGTAGAATGTTACACGTAATAACGCAGCGCTGACGGACGGTGTCATGCTAGAATGGTAGCATTCGATCAATGGCGACTTAATCACCGGTTATTATGCCTTTCACTTGCTATATGTTATCCGTGCTAAACAAGAGTGCGTTATTTATTGCGGGTTACACGCAGATTTTGTCTAGAGTTGGCTGTGATACAGCGTTTTAAAGAATACTAATGTGGAACTGCGCTGCAAACTATTTTTTACCACTTATCCTGCCTGTCTTTTGTGGTCCCAATTCTGCGAAGCGGCCTTTGGTCCTATAGTGCGCCAACTAAATAACGCCGTATACCTACAATGTGAAGTTTAGGTTTGGCAAAATTTCAGCATTTATTGATCATCGGGACTCGAATATACAGCTGTTGCAGCTTCGCTCGCTTTTTGGTCGGAAATTATCCCACAGGCACGTTGTAAATATAGCCTATGTCACTTGGGGATAATGTAGCTTCCTATAAAAAGAAATTTCAAAATCGGTTCAGTAGATCCAGAGATTACCCTCTACAACCTCACAAACTTTACCTCTTTTTATTATTAGTATAGATGTCCGCTCTATGAATCTTTTAAATCTCTTCGGCACATACAGTTCCAATACTTTCTTTTAAATCCTAGATTACCAATGATTACTGACAACTATATTGGCAGCATTTCATTACCTCTTTCACCACTAACATGTTATTGGATGTCGAACAAACCAATCGTCAGCGTCATGTAGTTTGAGGAAGTGCGGAGAAACTGTGCAATAAGTTGATTAATGATTAGGTGGGTATTTCGTCCTCTTTAATAGCGTATTTCTTGTTAGAAAGATTGATTGGGGTTTCCGTAAAATGGCAAAGATAGACAGATCTATTAAGTTAAGAGTTTCAGCCTCAGAAGTTTATCCATGTTTCATACATGGATAATTGATACCTCTTCATACCAATTTCGACAAATATTTTTAACACGGTTCTTACAATTTAAACGCGGACTTCATCATCAACCCTGCCCTTGTCCCATGTTAGACGCAACACGTTTCCTCCTGTCAACCGTCACATTATCATTTTCTCAATTTTTTTTCATATACAGGGTGAATTTTCCAAGTGGGCGTGGATGGCCAAATCCGAAACTATGAGGAATAGCAAAAAATGCACAAGGGAGCCTCGAGCCCGATTTTGATGAAAAATAAAACTGCATGAACTGCATCATTGGATTTTTGAAAAATCAATATTCCTGGCCAGGAAACGAACCTAATAGCTTTGAAAAAAAAAACACTGTATTTTTACACCATTCGATAGTGTCGCTAATAAGGATCAAATTCTGGGAAGTAATTACATGCGGCAAATTTAAGGAAAACGTATAATTATAATAATATCATTCCTCACACACTCCATCTTTTTTTTTGTTTTCCTTCCATCTGACATTTCCATACTACCATAGACAATTTGCCAATAGATTACTGTTAGAGTAACACCTCTACCGCTAAAAGTCCTGTTCGATAGGACTATTAAAAAGCCTAGTTAGCTTATAATGATTATAAACTTACAAGCTTTTATGTGCCTTGTTAAAACGAGTGGTATCAAAACTGGTGTCGTATGGCGCTCACGGTTCATTAAAATATTTTGTTGTTCGGTGTCGCTAATGGCCACTAATTGAATGTCACTGGGACAAGCTAATAACTTTAAGGAACATACACGTCAGTGGTAGCTGGTAGCCCAGAGGCTGGATTTGGCAAGAGGCTCGCCCCTATTACTTACATGAGACTGGATAACTGGCGAAATGTGGGTGTACCTACTATAGGGCACCCCTGCCTAACCCTTCGGAGAATGGAAGCGCATTCGTTTTCACGGTGACATTTTGCGAATGGGACATTCTGCGTCAGATCCGCGTGGAGTTGTGTGTAAGTTTTCAAAAGTCGTCGTTTATTTGAGAGTGCTAAATAAAATGATCATGGTTCTCCTTTTCTTGACCCATAGAGAAAAAGGCATGTATTCCTAACAGTGAATATTTATTTGTATTCAGTATGTCATCATACGCCAGCACATCAAGCTACCCAAAACTGTAAATTTTTCCCAATCAACCTTGAACCTAAAGCTTTAACGATATATAGTTGAAAATCTATTAAATAAATTTGATAGATTGTTGCAGCTTGATGTGCTGTCGTCTGTACATTATTTTACAAACTATAAATAAATCTAAACTCTCAATACTAAGAGTTGACTGTTAAGTTTTGAAAACCTTTCTTTCATCAATGTTGGACTCTTAAAAGACGTGAACATAATAACTGGACATAGGTCCATACAGCCTTTTCTTTTCTCAAAACTTTCCTATCTCGATTAAAATTAGATAAGACTTGTTTACGAGATGTGAACTTGTGATGAACTGACAGACAGATCTCAAAGATACACATTTAAAGTATTTTTGTTCCGGTGTAGTTAAGTCCAGTTATTTACGCTATTTTTAGGGTTCCGTAGCCGAATGGCAAAAAACGGAACCGTTATAGATTCGCCAAGTCTGTCTGTCTGTCTGTCCGTGTATGTCACAGCCACTTTACTCCGAAACTATTAGGACTACACAGTTGAAACTTAGTAGGTAGATGTATTCTGTGAACCGCTATAAGGTTTATATACATAAAAGATAAAGGGAGGTCTCCCCGTACATTTTGAATAAGATGTTTATTTTTTGAGATATGGTACTTTTTCATCAAACTGGAGCAACAACTTTGTTTTTCATTAACATACTATGAAAAACAAATTTAGTTTTGTTGATGAATGTAAAACAATACAACATATGAACGAATGCCTTCAAAATATTTTTATTATATTGTTTGGTGCTACGGAACCCTATATGCGTGTGAGCTCGACTCGCACTTAGCCGGTTTTTTTACCTTAATTACTTTTAATATGAAGTACTTACACCTACTTCAAAAGAAATGATTAATGATTTGCAAATTATAAGAATGGTGATTAATTCTCGAACAGTATTTCCATTGAGGTTAGTAGTTCAAATGGTTCTTATTTTATTTTACTGAACCGAACACAGGACAACATGATACCAATATTTATAAGGGAAACAAACCGTGAATTGTATAATAAATATTTGCCATACTTTTATTTTCTGCGCCTGTCAATCAAAGTAAATCAATTTATAAGAACACTGTTTTATTGCTATTTATAGTTTTGAGAAAAAATATTGTACGGGCCGCTCTCCTTTTGTCAAGTGGGATTCCCTGAATAAGAATGGTTACCTTGGAACTTATCTGTCATCGTAGTCATCATCACTGGCAGCCTTGTCCACTGCTGAGTGTAGGCCTACATTTTGTGTCATTCTTGTTAAATAGCTGCAGCGATCTTGTTGACGTCCATTTTGACAAGTTTCATAGAATAACTATTAGTACCTACTTAATGTTTTTTTACCTAACTACCAGGGAAAGGTTATGTTTTTCGCGCGTATCTTGTATGTTACTTTGTGAGTAAACTTTATTAGGTACCTTGTATGTTCCAAATGGCTGGATGGATTTTGACGATTATGGTATCATTAGATTCGTCCCAAAAACCCGAGTGTTATGTTTATGCGTTGCTAACCTGAAAGAAATTATCACAATCACCTGCGCTCACCTTAGATAATGGTAGATAATTAATTTTAAAGTTAACAGTGTAAAAATTGTTGGATGGCCAATAAAGGATTTAAAAACAAAAACAGTTTTTCCTGGTCTGCGCGAATTTCAACCAGTTCTAACCCTTAACTTACTGAACTGGAACTTCACTTGTGTCTCAATAATGTTAAGGTAAAGCCGCTCTTGCCTGGGTTGGTGCGTGGATGGGTGACCGCCCATTACATTTCAATTTCATCCGTGCCTCGGAAAGCACGCTAAGCCGCTGTCATTTGTAGATCTTTGACAGTCGTTATAGATAGTCATTGGCCCAAAATTCTGACAAACAGTCTTACCAAGGGGTATCGTTCCTATTACCTAGTAATAACTGGGTTGTTTAGTTGCATCCGGTTAGACTGGAAGCCGACCCCAACATATTTGGGAAAAGGCTAGGCTGATAATGATGATGACACTTTTCTCAATAAATCCGGCTCCAATTTTATTGTTAAGCCGTTTGACGGTGAATACTGTTGCCATATACCTAAGTTTATTTATTAAATACCACCCATATTATTGGAATAAAAAAAAGGTGGAATTCGGGACCACTTTCCCGGTCCCAAAAGTCCTACGAACCAGAGTTATAAGGTTAAAAACACCACACAGGTTTTGTAATTGTAGTTTAATTCACTCAAGTACAAACTTATTTAAAGCATCTGTCTGCCCGTGTTTATCTACAACTACGTCATACGGACCGATAGCCGCACTGTTCCACCAAGTCGGCTGTGCGAGTCGACCATCCGATATTTTGTCCTTGTCCGACATTTGTGTTCACATCTGCATCGCGCCGACACGATCCAACGCGCAATTGCGGTCCCCTTCCAACATGCCCCGCGCGCCCCGTGCTTCACCCCCGCTAGCGTATCGGCCGACATGTTATTAGTCGGTCTCGGATCCCCGATTTACGCGCATGTACGAATGCCTCTTATTAAAAACACAATGTCTCGCGACTTTTGGTATGATTTTATTCAGCTATACAAAAGTTTTCCGTGTTTATGGGACGTCAAGGATCCTGCTTACGTACGGAGGGATCAGAAAAAAGAAGCGTACGATGTCTTGGTAGCAAAAATTCAAGAAATCGACGCAACTGCGAATGCAGACACGGTAAAAAGGAAGATTGATAGTTTTCGGACTGCATTCAGGAGGGAAGAGAAAAAAGTTATAATGAGCCTGCATTCTGGGGCTACTGATGACGAGATATATACTCCTACGCTGTGGTACTACAGAATATTAGAAGAGTTTCTTGGTAACAACACTGAAGAGCAAAGAAATCTGGTTATTTCAAGAGCAACTTTTAGCAATGAAGACGAATCTGAAACTATGATGCCCGCGGTAAGTTCTTAAGATGGAAGCGCAAGGGTAACCCGCGAAATTCAAATTTTCTTACGTTTTCTGCAATTTGCAGATCAGTGTCAAGTTGTATGTTGATGAAAATATGAATCGCGCCAGTAACACGTATAGAGTTACAAAATTATAATCATTCAAATCATCAATAAGACCATCTAAGTTCATTTAACCCCATTGAATGACTTTTTCATGAAATAGTTACAGAATAGGGTTAAATGAACTTAGAGAGTTGTATAAATGATTTTAATGATTATAATTCTGTAACTACATACGTGTTACTGGCGCGACTCATCCGGTCTACCCGAGGTGCGCTTCTACCTTAATTTAAGTACTAAGTAATTCAAATGATTCATTAACAAACCTGAAACTTGAAAGTGAAAAACGCACATAGGCGTGCGAAGACTGGGGGGAGTAGTCGGTTCGATACTCGCGAGTTAGGGCGCGTTCCCACTATGTCGTGACGATTTATTTATCGTTGGATATTATTATGGAAAAGTCATGGGCGACAGTTAATTGTGTCGTCCTATATGTGAACACCTCCATTTAAATAAACAAGCCACGACGCTTTAAACAACACGATAAACTGCCGTCACGACATAGTGGGAACGTGCCCTTAGGGGACTTAACTATAACGCACGCTTGTACTTGATTGATAAGACAGTAATAGCGCTCCAGTGACTACCACAGAGTAAACAGCTTGAGAAACCCGCCAATACCGACGCGTCGCCCCGTCGCGTCGTCGCAGTGGTCTGGAATTCGAGTTCCATACTCATAGAAACTCAAAGCCAGAAAAAAAAAAAAAAATGCAGTGGTTGTGGTATACCTCCCTTTACGTCATATTAATGAATGGATGGTATTGGTAGCTCCACTAGTGAGAAAAAAAAGTTTTGAGTTTTTTTTTGTATGGGAGAAAACATATATCATTTAGGGCGGCCAACGCAACTGCGTGTTTTTCGGACTTTTAACAAGTGCTCGTGGGCGTGTATGCGCGTCCTTTCAATTTACAAAACTTTCTTCGAGTACGGCGCGACGCACCTGTGCGTTTATTGTGCATCACTATTGTTTCGAAAGCATCGTAAAATAAGGGTCTGTAAGGGTGTCTACACACCTGTTAGTTTGTTTAGCTAGTTACCTAAGATAGCTGGCAAACATGCTGGACATAAAATGTCTTTTATATTTTATAGGCCAATCGCCGACATGCCTTCTACATTATTTTACTGGACTATTAATCTATGCCGAAGGTTTTAAAAATATTTTGTAACCCAAAAGTAAGTGTTTAAGTCACTTCTATTTTGCTTTCGTGGTGCACAGATGTATTATCAATTACCAAAAAAAAAACTATCATAAAATAAGTACGGGTCTAATCATAAAATCATATACCACTAAATGGCAACAGATGATAACAGGTAGCACTTGATCCGTGAGGGTACATTAGGCCTAGTAAATTGACAAAAAAACTGTAGTGTGAAATAACCTTTAGGTACATGTAGCGTAATAAATATAAAATTATTTTAAGATCGTCATAAAACGCAAAAAAAATCAAACGCACATAAGCGCCGTACCGCGTTAGGCAAAGTATTGAACGCCGCACTAATGCGTCCAGCCGCACTGGGTAGACTTTCTTCAACCGCGCATACGCGTCCATAGCGCCACACGAAATATTTTATTGAACGCGCAAGTGCGTTTGCCGCACCGGGCTATTTAGCTATTTACTTAGCTTCTGCAATTATGTAGTAAATAATTCAGCAGATAACGCGTAGTACATTTTTCTGAAACTGAATGTAACCGAAGGGCTAGTGCTCACACGAGCTATTGTACCATACACAGCGATCAAGATGACATCTAATTTATGCGCCTTTGGTTGCCGCTTTGCTTTCCTGGCTTTGAGCTTCTATGAGTATGGAGCTCGATTTCTAGACCACTGTGCGTCGCCACGTCGTAGGTACGGTCTCACTGGCGTACGTAGTAGGATAGGAGGGCTCGGAGTTCGATTCTCGTTTTAGGCCAAATGTTTTTCTTGCTATCTGGATTTGTCTCGCTTGGGATGGAACTAACAACTGGCGAAAGCGCTTTTGGGGAATACAGGCTTGTGCGATTGTTTTATCGTTTTAAACACACAAAACAAAACATTCATTTATTTTCAGGCATCTTTGGCCCATAGACATTTACAGACGATTTCGTAGCACGGTGCCAACTTTCGCTCTATGACTACTATTTTGTTGTTACATTCCCTGCGGCCAAAAGAAAAAATAATAGATCTATCCTTTTCTAAAATTTTCAGGAACTTTTCGAGGAAGAATTTTCAGAAGCAGAAAGCGGTGAAGAAAAATACACACCGCCTCCAAAAAAACGCTCAAGGATATCAGACAGAAGAACGGACCCTCAGCCTTCAAGAATCTTCGCCCAATCTATTTCAGTACCTCAAACCACAGTTGTTCAGAACTGTACCCAAACTGAAGTAGACGATGATTGTACGACTTTCGCAGCGAATCTTAAAGTACAGATGAGAGAGATTGACAAAGATCAGAAATATATAGCACAGAAACTAATCTCTGATGTCATGTTCCTAGCTCGGACCAACCGATTGACTTATGATTCTAGTGTTAATAGTAATGAACATAAAAGCGACACTGTCGTTACGACTCCTGATGTTTTACTAAATAAAAATGAAAATCAAAACAAATAAAATCTACCGTAAAAAAACATTTGTTTCATATTATAAACCTATGACTTCCAAGTTGTCTATACAGGCCTTCTTTATGGAGTCTACACACCGAAGCTGCCAGCCATGTCGGCAACTTTCGGACGCGTTCAGTTGAAATTCCGCCGACATGAACGGCTTTGTTGTGTAGGCTCAATTAGTAGTACCTAGAAACAACGAATAAATCGATCTATCACCTTACTCGAGACGATACACATTATCTGTTCAAGAAGACTGGCATCCAAAATATAGATGGTCTAAGCCACGACCTGTTTCAAGGACTGTGGCGTACTTAGGGCCAACAATACGGCAAGCCCTTAAGGCACGCAGAGTGTCCAGAAACCCTAAAATCATGAAGAGTTGTGGGTTTTAAGGGTAAGCCAAGTTTTTTGGCTTGTTTGAAAGTGTGGTACTTTGGACAAGATGTAATTAAGATGTTTCTTTGGGAAATCATCCTTACCTTAGCGATATCTAGTCTCTCATCCTAGTCGAGGTTCGCCTCCAATTCCAAGACGTAAGCTTGACAAATCTCATACTTGTCCAACAGTCTACAACAGTATCAAATAACTGTATGTACGTGTGTTTGCAGAAGATTTGCTATTTGTACATGATGTAGGTGTCATGTATACTTTATTATCTGTGTCACGCACTGACAGTCCCAGACATTTGCTTGGTACCGTCGTTTGTTTTAGCTGCAGTTTCTTATTTGTGCCATTTCTTCTTCGTTTCTTTCGTTCTTCGTATCTCAAGTTATGTTGAAATGTAACCCGGTGTCTGAGATCCCCTGATAAACTCTTCAAGCGTTTGATTATTTGTTTGTTACATCTATGTATGCGAAGTCCTTCTTTAAATGTGTAAGTTTATGGGAGAACAATATGTCTAGAAGATGTCGAACCAATGTTGTAAAGATAAACCAATTTCTACATCAGTCTCATCAATCTCCTGCCCTTGTCCGAATTTATTTGGGGTCGGCGCAGCATGTCTTCTTCCATACTTCTATAATACTCGTCATCTCAATAGTCACCTCCTTTCTAGCTATATCGGCCTTCACATAGTCATATGTCAGCAAAGGAGAAAATGTTGGAGTCGGAAAGATAGAAGAAATAGATGATTAATTGTGTGAAAGATGAAAATCGGTAGAGAGGGGGTCAGATGAGAGACCTATGGAAGAAAGAAGACTTGCTGTACCGACTCCAAGTACATTAGGCTAACCGCAGGAAGATGATGAAACATAATAATAACAGCATTATCAATGCTAATTACAATTCAAAACCTAATCAAGAAGATGATTCATTATTGACCATGACTAACTAATACTAAAGAATGTAACGTGTATGTACTGTTTCTCCTAACGTATTATAGATTGACTTTTTTGACATAAGGAAACAGGCATTTTACACACTTTAGTACATTTCCTATTTACTTGCCTACCAAGACAATTAAATTGTGTTGCGTTAAAAAGTCAAGTTAGGTAAGCTAAAACGGTTTTAGTGTTGCTGGGAAATAAAGTTGGAAAACAAAGCGAAAACTTTTTACCTGGAAAGCTGGCTGCATACCAAATTACCGATTTCAACAATTGCTTAGCTAGCTTTTGTCAAGATCCGTCTGCCTAGCCCCTAAATGTATAAAAGTAAGTAATTGTACACTTCAACCGACTTATCCGTGCAGGCAGGAAAATTCAGAACTAAAATAAATGTACCAAGTTTGACATAAGGATGCCAATTTTCTTGACAAGGCACGTCACCTTGAACTGTATAATTATAGTGGTCATACTAGACAGCCCTTTTACAATCACACCTCTGTTCTTGCATGTGTACAAGTCACTCACAGATCGTGAAAATTACAGTGATCTTTATTTTTGGAACATTTTCTTTTTGATGATCGATAATTATTGGTTGTTACTGAATTACAGCTGTCAGATGTATTTTCCAGGGACTACAGACCTACAGACTCTGGAAATGATAGACTCTGTATGGCCTTGGGCCAAGAATACAGACGTTCCTGGCCTTAGAGATAAACCTCTCAAGACTTCAAACCTTCTTGTTGGCGATGTTTATAAATAAATACGAATTCTCTCTTACAATATCATTGCTTGTCTAGACAAAAGGTTGCAAAACAAACAACAATTGTGCCTTAACCCACGCACCAAAGACCAACTCATGCGCAGGTAAATTAAAATACTAATGCGTCTGTGATTATCATAAATTAATCATCATAATAATGTGTACAGCCTATCTTTGGAAAGAGACATTTGCATACAGTGATTTAAATATTAGTTTTATAAATGCTAAGTAAGACTGTGTATTAATCAGCTAAGTTGCACAAGGATCTGATGGCACGAGGCCGAAAACGAATGCCACCATTTTGTTTTTCAATACAATTTTGCAAAAATTTAACCAATAGCTCCCCCAAATCAAAGTTATTCGAGCGGTGAAAAATTCTTGCATCACTGTAGTATTTACTTTTGTGAGAGCTTTTATTTTGTTGTGCAGATTGACTACTTACATTATAAGTTAAAGGTAATTAAACTGGCCGATGAAAAAACCATCTTTAAAGAGTTTTAACGGTTAACCAAAAAAAAAAATTGCACTC
The DNA here is from genome assembly GCA_947578425.1 of Eugnorisma glareosa. NCBI lineage: Eukaryota > Metazoa > Arthropoda > Insecta > Lepidoptera > Noctuidae > Eugnorisma > Eugnorisma glareosa. The sequence continues at coordinate 9,946,432 of OX387982.1, read as the reverse complement.
AGGATCTGCCCTCATCAGCAGCAGGACTCACTGCTGGTTTAAAGCCTCCTCAAACCTAGAATGCTCTGTTCCAAGTCTACCGCAGATAATACTTAGTCCTATGCACGTCAAGACGTACTGCAGTTTATCGATAGGTTTGCGAAGTATGACGCTGATTATTATGGACAACACTTCCTCGCGATGATCGATTCTTTGTGCAGTCTTATTTGGAATCGCACAATAGATAAGTAGGTAGCTATAGTGCCAGCTGCTTACTCGAATCTACATTAAAACGTTCTGCCCTAGTTTTATAAGGATTGGCCCAACTGGGTCAGTTGCAGACCAAAAAGAGTAGCTGAAATAGGCAACGTCATTATCTTTTACGGGTTAGTCAGATCCATAGCAAACTGAGCCACAACTTTGATATCTAGCTCCTCAGTAGGTATACTATCTATGAATAACAACTAAGTAACTAACATACAATACAGCCTTTATTTTAAGCTCTTTCTAAAACGTTTGGTAAATTAGAACCAGGATTAAGATTACACAAAAATGAACTAGTTCTCATCCAAGTATATGAATATTCTAGCCTCGCAAATGTCACATCACTCTTAAAACCGATACCATCTTCAAGTCAAATAAATCAAAAGGCCCTCCTATAATTCACGGACCGCCCAGGCAGCAATAACAATAAAAGCTGTTGGCAACACCGCGGACTTTAATTTTTACGAGTGGCAACACTACTTTGATGTGCCGCGCAATTTGCATTTGCCGCCATTTTATGTTGATCTGACAGCGCTGCGAGTGTCAGTTTTATTATGGTTCGTGTAATTTAACGGTTGTTAGTAAATAAGACTTGCTTGTTCTTTCTGCGAGAAATTATCTTATCTGGGTTGGGTTAGTGATAAGCTTTACGAGTGTTATTTTAAGACTGGTTGACACCTGGCAAACTGACGCTCGTCTAATACCTACTTAAGTGACCACAGTCTACACTATTTTATGTAAAGGTTTTAATAAGTTTAAGCTTACCATACACTTCGCCGCTGCTGTAACTTCAATCTATGTTATGTTTAGGGCTTGTAGGAGAATACTTGGGTTGCTTTGTAAGTTCTTGCCAATAATTCTGGTCTTTTTAATTTCGCCATGTCTAACATTTAACTTGGACCCTGTAATTACTAAATACTACCACTTAATACTACATACTTATTATTTAAGTCTATTTATTAACTTGTGAATTGTGGACTTGGACCAAGAACAAATAATTGAATAACTGTACTGAATTATATCTATGAACACCTATAACGACGAATCGGAAACCTTACCATTACATTATTAAATGTGAAAATTATTTTATTATATAAATTGCAGCATTATAACTATAATCATGTAATGAAATGGCTCTAGGGTTGCCTACTCTGAGATATTTTCGATTTATTTACAAATCCCGATTCTGTGCTACAACTGAGAATTTACAAAATATCGAAGTGGCCAATAGCGTTGCTCGATCTTCGAGACCATCGGGCCAAGGCAGTTGTTTCAAATAATGCAGGTACACAATCTTTAAAAACCCGTGAGAATTTGTAACAAAACTCAATAAAAAAGACGAAAAAACACTAGTTGGCTTTTGTTTTGGTTGATCTATTATAAAATCTTCGTTCAAAGTCCTGTGATTGTGGATTTGTGGCCAGTACCCAACAAAGCGACTGTTCTCCGAATTTTCTATTTCTTACTAAATCCACTGTTCTGTGAATTGATCGCTCTATTGGAATCAGAATGTTTTATTGTTCACGATCTAAGATTCTGTGTAGGTACGTGCTGGGGCACAAAATTCTCGACTATTTTTATTTTGTTTATGCTCTTGGTCCAATACTTTACTTTTCTTGCATAAGTAATTATTTTCTTTAAACCGTGACGAGCTAAGCGTTGCTAAAAAGGAGACAAATCCGAGCGAAAACGGGAGAAACGTATCTCCTGTTGTCGCTCGGATTTGTCTCCTTTTTATGTGAAGCACGTCCTGCGTCTTGATAATTTATGTTCCCTCGTCGTTCTCAACACCGGTTGAATGTGCAACAGAAATAAAAGATCTTCGAAATCTATTCTTTAAATTCTTGGTTTATATTGTTTTGCTAATTGTAAATTGATTATTTGCAACTGGCAACCCTGCTCCTAATCAGAAGTGGAACATTTCGCGTCGCAACGTGGCGTGGCGTGTTCCCTGCCCATTCACGACCAGTTTGGGCCATTTGTCACTGTCTGCTACCATGACTTGCTCGTGGTGAGTTTACTTACGATATTACTGTTAGCGGTTCCAGAAGTTTTGCTAACAAACATTGTTTTGCTTGCGAATGAAAAATTTCAGGAAGGAGGTCGTTTTATGGCATGAAATCAGGACTTTTGTTTTCGTGCCTTAGCGTGTGACGAAGTCATTTGCTATTTATAAATAGAATACTGTTAAAAACAAATGAAGGAAGTGTTCAAATGTTCTCATAGATATTCTTTTGTTTATTAATTGGCAGAAGTAGACGAAGGTCGGTTCTAAGAAAAAAAAGAATAAATACTTACGGAAAATTACGAGTTGATTGTATAATAACAGGCTTACGAAGTAATTCATCACATCACTTGTTTGTCGCTCCTTGATCAGGCGGAGCATATAAATCGACAAATTATTCTTATTCTCTTTGTAAATTGAGATGTGGCCGTTTAATAAACAATAGGTACGGGCAAAATAATGGAATTTTGATTAAGTCTCCTCTTAATTTATATTCCCACATATCCATATCCATGCTTATCATCTGAGCTGTGGCACAATGGAATATTGTGCTGCATGGTTGTTTTGGCTAGTGGCCTGATAGTGGTCTTAGGGTTGCGTCTCATCTAGCAACACGGAATCGCATTTTTACATGCTCTTATCTTTTCCCGTGGTTCAGAAGTGTCATTTGCTAGAGCGCAAAACCGAGCAGCCCCTGTATTCACAAACGCTTCGATTCGAGAAGTCGTATGTCTATCATTTTTTGGCATTACGAACATCAAACCCCGAGTTTGTCATGCTAACGCCAAAAGAGCCATGCATCAATATATTTATCGACATATTTTCGGTCACTTCTCCTTGTCTGTGATGGTAATTAGCAGTATGATTGACAGTTATTCTTCATCAATTACTTAAATAATTTGATTGCTTTGCTTAGTGGTACACACGGCTACACATCAAGCTATACATTTCCAGTTTATGCTGATCTCGCATTGTATAGGATTTCCGTACAATGCAAGGTCAGCTTATACTGGAAATGTAGAGCTTGATGTGTAGCCGTGTGTACCTAGAAATTATCTTCAAATTAAGTTGTAACAGTATAACAACATATCTAAAACCTTGTAGTTATTTGTTGTTACGCAATATCTGATTATGATAACTGTTATTTATTTATCCCACCTTACAGTTTTATATAAGACGTTTTAAAATCACGAAAAACACACGAAAAACACATAGTTGTAGTTAAAAAGCCTGTTCATCAAAATTCAAACAATTCAAAAAAATAAGTTGCAAAGCGCATTCCATAGATAATAATTATTATCAATCGGTTTAAAAATAAACCACACAGGCGAATACACTTTATTTAAAATTAAAAAATAAACAATGTTTATTAATTATGTTGCCAGTACCACATTAATATTACAATCACTCTGTATTCATAACCCATTGCCTGCGACTGTAGTTCGCTGCCTGAATACTAAAGGCCTTGCCTGGGTCAGCGTGGGCCACTGGGACCTGGGTATTTCCACCAAGCTGGGAACTGGGCAACTGGGAACTGATTTCACTCTTGTTCGGAGTTTGAAAGTGAGTTTATGTCAGCTGTTACGCTGAACTGTGGGTAGATAACGAGCGCCCAGGGGAGCTCAACTACTTAGCATGTGAATTTATTTTATTTCTTGCACACATTTGTTTTTAAGTAGCAGTAAGTTTTTTTGACCTATTAGAGTTTAGTCCTCTTCCAAGTGTTATTATTTTGTAGGTTAATATTTAGATATCATAAATTAGAGTCAAGCCTGTATATGCACGTATTATGTTGAAACAAAAAAAACTCTCAAAATATGTAGTTTTACTTCAGACAGAACTCTTCGATAATGACAAATGCTTTAATCTATTCTTCTATGGAGTTAATTGACTCAAACTCGACAGACATTGCTTTAGGTTGAGTATTTCTGGCTATGGAGAACTGGGGTATTCTGTCCAAAACCACTAAATCTTTTCGATTGTTGTCCTGTGCCTGATGTCAAATTCAATCGGTATTACTTAACGCGAATTTGTCATAGGGACTACAAGGCTTACATCTTACACCGAAACATAGTCTACTAAACCCACCATAGACAACTGAACAGAGTTTCTTGGTATGTTTTGTAGTGTTTATGGTTAGTTAATGGTTTGGCAATTGGCGATAATTTATAGGTCGACTATAAATAAGTGTAGGCTGGATAAATGCTTGCGCAAAAATTGAAGACCTAAAATAGCTGTTGAAGTTGCTATTTAAATGATAAACCCATCTTCAAATAGAACGGAATTCATGAAAATGCCTCTCTCTCAGAATAACAAATGTAACTTCAGTAATGAGAGCTGCAGGAAATCTGGCAGATTTCCTCTTTTAAAGAGGGAACAACCATTGATTGAAGAATACTAATTTCAAATGGGTAATGCACTTTCGATCAAAATCTGAAAGCTATTGCAAGAAATTCCTAATCCATTGCATAACATGTGTGAAAAAAAAAACTGCTCGACAACGTCAGTAACGCAATGAATGTTGTTGAATTGACAAAATAAATGCCATTGCGATTTGTTGATACGCAGTCACTCCGCTATCAATATAGCGGCGTAATTGCGTGTCAACAAATTGCAATGGCATTATTCCCTAAAAATAAAGGTAATAAGGTGTTCTATGTTAAGGGTTTGGTTTCCGCACATTGTACGTGTAATGAGGTGTTAATCCGTGAGTGTGCAGTAATTTAAATAAACGATGTGAATTTTACGCATCGTCTTAACGTTTTTTGTAGCATTTTCGTAAGAATGTGTTCATCATTAAGTTGCAAAAATCCAGGTCAGGCGCCGAGGCATGCGTCTGACATTTGTAGCGGAAGTGACGCAGCGTTTTGAGATATTCTTGCTTGTTTAAAGCTTAATTAACACATTATTTCTCGCTTTTTCCCATCAGTCATTATCATTACTCAGATTTGACAAAGTTTTAGAATCTATCAGCATTTTTTTAACTGTATAACTTCTGAACTGACTCTGGAGACAGAATGATGTGTTTGAGCTCTTTATGACCTGGCCTCTCTTCTCTTTTTGTTCTTTAGAAGAGGGTTCCGGTAATGCAAAGTACTGACCGTACAAATAAACTACGTGTCTCCGGAGTCAGTAATACCAGACAGAGAGAAAACCAGTGGTTTACGTGGTTTTATTGTAAGCTAAAGAAGTCTTATTTTAAGATAACCTACCGAAATAAATAGTTGGACGAGACAATGCAGTTCATAATGCTTGTTGCGGTTTTAAAACGTTTACTGGCTTCGATTTCAATCAAAATTCTAACTCCAGACAGCTGCTGGTCCTAAAAGCAACCCTCGATTTCTACGACCCTGAGTCGTAGAAATCGAGGGACATAACGCCATGACAGCGCTTGGAAGTCCTGAAAAACCCTGCAAGCTTTGATGTCGACGTGCAAACTTATCATTAAAAAAAGACAGCACCCAAGAGCTAAAAAACTGGGAGTTCCCCAGCATAGATTTTGTTTCAGCTTTTTTTATTAACCGACAAAAATGTCTATGGTGCATGGTGTAAAATCATGTGCTGAATTAATGGTTAGCGCTTGTGCGTCGATGTCCCTGACTCCCTGTCCACGAGTATCTGCAACGACTGCAACCATAATAAATGATCTGCACAAAAAATAAAGAAACAGTCGACATTTGTAAGCACAGTATGATTAATTTATAATTAACATAAAAGTAGCGATGAACTCATTCGCTAAAACTTAAGCGTGGGAAGAGACTTGATATAAACATAAACAGCTCTTGTCTTAAAGATATGCTAATAAGTGATACATTACAGCAATTGGCTTGTGTCCTTTGAGAATAAAAAATACTTATACGTATAATACAGACTGATCTGGGCAGACGACATTGTTGCCATCGAGCCTGGCACAGGAACGTGGACATTGGCCAGCGGTGGTTGATGATGATGATGTTTAATACAGAAATATAAAGTTATGGTGAAACCTACAACGTTGAAACGAGAGTAAAAAAAATGGTTTCAGGACAGGAGACAAGTTAGCTGATCTAGATACCGTAGTTTGATGAAACCGACCCTCAAATCAGTTTTATCAAGCTTAACCGACAGACGTGTTGCTGGCGGGTGTTTGTTCCATCAATTCTTCTTCGTGGCTAAAGCACTAGGAAGTTCCGAAGAGCGGGCATTTTGGGGACTGTCATCTAATTTGACTTAATTTGAATAAATAACTACTACTACTAATAATTCCGTGCAAGAGTTTACCGCAGACAGATAGACAAAAGGAGTTATAATAATTTGTTAATAAGCAGGCGCAGAATTGATAGAATATTTAAAAAAAAAACTTCTTGGCGCGAAAGGCTTGGTAGAGAGTAGAGACCTTTCATTGTCCAGCAATGGATTGCAACAGGCTGAGTCCATGAACTGTTTGATAATCCATTGAATAAAGATAGAATGCTTACGTGATTTACGACTAAGAAAGAGTGATCACTTTACTATTTCCCCCTGGGTCTCGTAAGTCAATTTAGTCTGATGGATGGGACGTATATTGAAGTCTACGAGGAAAACTTGTTTACCTTTGTTAGCACATCGGTGTTTACCTTTGTTGGCACAGAGAAACGGATCATTGTCAAAGCAAATTGAGAAAAAATACGTTTTGCTCTTTGAAAAGCTTGTGTTCAGTTCAGTTTAGATTAATTCAAACACCTCTGAAATTAACCAAAACCTAATTTGATTCCTATTCGATTGAAATTTATTCCTCAATAAATTCCACATCCAAAAAAGGTTGAATACCTTATGCTCGTTGGTTTTACACAAACACGCCTAAGTAATTACTCTTTATGTTAAGACAAAGAAAACGGAAGGTTTCCAGCACAAAGGAGTAAAAAACAACATTCTACTAGATACCTAGCGAGAACATAACTTGCTAATTATCATGTTGTAACAAAGACAAAATTGATTCTATGTTAGTACCTATGTGCTTATAAAGCCTCTTCGGCTTCAACTGGTTAGATTTGCATAAACTACTCGTGCTTGACCTGAGAATATTGAGAAAGAAAATCTGATTCTGCATAGCGATCTATCAAAGTCAAGTAAAGTTTAATCCTTTTGGCGCGAGACTGTAATCGGGACCAGTCTCCATCTTTAACAAAAAAAAAAACAACAAGCAATCACAGACATTTTCACCAAGTTTAACCAACAGCGCCCGCCTGCCAATGTCACTCAAGCGCCAAAAGATCCATCCATGTAGCACTGTCTAACCCCTTGGTCTAACCATAAAATCATAGATATTCACTATTATTTTTTGAAGATGTCTAAAAACTGTACTTTATTCTGAATATTTAATATGTTTCAGTGTTACGGTTCGAGATTTAGACTGCTAATTTAACTCTGTTTTTTTTTTTTGTTTGCAGGTAATAATGAAAGCAGATTGATGAAAAACTACAGCTACGGATGAGTAAAATAATCATAGATTGATAATATTGAACCATTGAAAATTAGTTGAAGAAATACAGGGCTAACCTTTTAATTGGCTAATTAAAATAATAAGTCTAGCGTAGTAATTGTTTGTAAAATATTTAATAATATACCATGTAGTTTTTTAGGTATAGCTACAGTTAAGTTATTGATTAAAGCTTTAATGAAAACTGTGTGGTCTTAACGGTTAGCAAGTAACCCAAGGAATTACTACGCAAAACCATTAAAAAACTAAAGCTTTTCTCATCATGGCCGATGACGTCAGAACGGTTGCGTTAATTTCATAGTATTCATAGTTTACGAGGTGCGTTCACTGCGTTCTTATTAGAGCTCTATTTAACGCTTTTCAAAGTTAATTGGTGCGTTCATTTTTGGCGCCATACGATAGACATTTTGGTTAATTTTATAACTATAACGATTCATGGAATGTGGCCGAGAATAAATCAGCTTTGCTACGACCGCGATAGAGGTATTTCTATATGAAGATTTATAGTGACTTAGGTGCATTTAAAAAAATAGAAACTGCTCTATGTCGAGACTTTAGTACACACTAGTAAGCTTAAAGATTTTTTTTAAATTTTCCCAAAGAAAAAGTAAAAGTCATATTTGAAAAAATACCGAAGTTGTGAGCTGTAATGTCATAACAGCAAAAGTTATTTACCAGTAATAAATAAAACTTATACTATAGCGTACTGTTTGTATATGTAAGCAAAAGGTTTAAAACGTTCACCATAAGCGGGCCCTTGGAAGACTTTCTAAAGTTTGCAAAAGTAATTCACAAGTCGCCCTGAGGTACGGAAAAACGTGAGATAGGAATCAGTAACCATAATTTGATGTGAGGAACTTGAGGATGTTATGTGCTAAGGTAAATAGCGTGGTAGAAGTGTCTAGGCTATTTATAGGTACAGATACTTTTAAAGACAGTATTAAGTTCTATACAAGATCTGTATAATTTTCTTGATTTAAGATCAACAAAGTTCATCTTCAACCGACTGGCATTAAAACCTCATTTTAACTAGGTCATGTATTTTTCATCCAAATTATCATAAATCAATTAACGTACAGCTTAATTGTATTAATGGATACATTCCGAAGCTTGTAAAATTGCTACAAACGTCTCATTCATTCGTCGAATTTAATCTATGGCCGCCCGCCATTGGAATGTTGTCTAATTTAATTAAAAATTGACGCTATTTTATGGTCTTAAGTTAATTTATTTCTTCGAGCTAAAATAAATTTGTACGACGCAATAAAATCTTCGTATATGGAAAAACAGTTGAACGCAGTAGTTGAAAGATTATAATTAATGTTAATTACCAAAAATACACCGTGTCACGACCAACGGATCCTGTGTAATTTAGGACGCGCGCGGTGGCTGCCATCTTCTAACTTTATCCTTCATCGGAATTCCTATTTTGAAATCGGAATCGAATGCGGACGGATTGAAAGTAGCGTTGGCATTCGTTTTATGATGTCGGACTATTTTCTTGGCTTCTGTTTGTATAAACAAGTTACAAATAAATAACAGTCAAAGTTGGTGCGATTTCGATTCGACATTCGGTGAGCGATTGCTATTTAACTCCAAGGAACGTGCAGAACCGGATGGGAAAAATGGCGCACGGAAAAGCCAAAAACCAAATTCGCCAAAGATAATGACTGAACGTAGCCTTCCTGATTAAAAGCCTTCGTTTTGTATGGATTGGTTGACGTTTTCAAGATCTCAAATATCCAAAAATGTTCGTTTTCTTTTAGGTCCACTTTGTTATTTTTTCCTCCGTTTTTGGAACCTGAACTGTTTTGTAGGGCGTTGAGTACAGCGGTATTTTTATGGTCTTAGTAAAGTTTTTCTATAGGTTGACACACAGGAACATGTCTACTCAGCCAGTGTCGTAAGCGTTAATCTTTTGTTGTGTTTGTATGAACAGCGTCAGCAGAGAAAAGTCGCTGTTTACACACAAAACATGATGCCTTCTAAAGAAATGAATACTATGTTTTTGTTTGGTAAACGCAACGCATTTCCAAATGCATAGCTCTGTTTATGATCTTTTTGGATTTAACTAGGAATAGTGATGGGGTCACATTATGCCTATCGCGCATTTTATCGATATTCTCTGAATGTCAATTATTATCAAAAAAATATGTCGTGAAACTAAGATTAATTTTGGCATGAATGCCAAACAACAATAATTCGTGTGATTATTAAAATGAAATGACTCTTATGCTTGCATTATTTATTGTAATACGAATAAAATCATCAATCTAGGTCAAGCTGCACATTATAGACTTAAAGTATAATTTTATGTAAAACTTATTGACCCAAAAATAGCACGATGATACGACCTTCATATTTGGAAGTTGTCAACTGTAAATATGATTGATGTGATTAAAAAAACTAACACAGAAGCTAACCGTGGCTCAAATAGTAGGCATTCTGTTATGGTTACTGTGGCCATTGAGCCTAGCTCTTATCTTGATGACCGAATTGTATAAGGCATGTTTCTGATATTATTCGCGCCCGTCAGTGTTGGAAAGGGCGGGCCCTTGTAATAAAGTAAGTGGGTCAAAACATGTAACTGCGACTGTAATTTGTTGTTTTTATAGCGAATTGTCTTGAGGTTTTTAGTTTACGACGGTTTTTGTTTAAGGAAACTTGCTTATTTGTTTATTTGTGGCCATAAAATCTTTGTTTCATTCGTAAGGCTCAGAAAAATACATACTTTTGGAAGGCAGTATTTTTAAAGCTCTCGAATGAGTTATTGCCCAGCGGATCCAGACGACCAGATATTAAAATCTGATCTAAATTACTCTTAACATAAAGATAGTAATATATCGTTGTCGACTCTTTAAAAACATAAGTCAAGTTTTCAAAAGAATATTATTCGATCCTGAAAGTGTTCTAAATGCAGATGAGGCGGCATTGTAGTGAGCGGCAGTGAGATTATCGTGAACACGTGTGAGCAAACGGCGCTGGCGCAGGATATTATGACTCGCTTTTATTTTATGTACTCCTTGTAGTTTAGTGATGGGAATGTCGAATTGTCGATGTTGGAGAAGTCCAAAATAAATGATGGTATTAGGCGTTATACTTTGCGGAAATCCATGACATTAAATGTAATGTAAAATATTCAGGTTAATTCCACAAATGGATTCAGATTTGAATGCAGAAAGCAGCATTTTCAAGTCCAAAACGTTATTTCTTCGTCATTTCTTTGGTAAACTGGATTGTAGTTTGTTGCATTTTTTTCCCTCTAATATCAATTCGGTCCAGTTCATTGAGAATATTGTAAACGAAGAGCGGTAGCTTACAAAAATCTTGTTGTTGTGTTAAACAGGTTTTAACTTTAAATATATTTTAAATTAGCCAATTATTCAGTATTTCATACGAAATATGTATAATTGATTCTGTAAAACTGAAAATCCACATTCTTAAACACGTTTTCTAACAAAAGTGTCAGGCTGTTATAACTAATTCTCTAGTAATTACAATAACAAAAATATCTATTTAACAAAAATATCTATTGTTACATAATTTAAGATCCATGTTTGTCCTCAAGAATAACTACATTTCAAACATTACAATCGCTCTTGACATTAATTCTAAGTACATCATTCCAGCAAAACCTTAAGGTCACTCATAAACGTGTAGTACAGAATAAAAGTCAAGCACAGGAATTACAGTTATCGACCTACAAAACACGAGTATCGATAAATCTGTGCGATTTATATCGATTGGTTAACAGCCGGCTGCTAGTGCGATATGACAAGGGGTCAATGCACCGACCGCTGCGTTTAGTAAGTGCGTTGTGTTCATTCGATTTTTTTCTTAAATAATAGGGCTGTTATGATATCGAATTTCGTTAATCTTCGTGTGTTAACATTAAATTATGGAAACATTTTGATTATTTTATTTAAAAAAAATGTAGTCAGTATTTTTAAATACGAATGAATAAAAACTAAGGAAGTCTCAAAATAATCCTAAAGTCTATTTTTAATTAAAGTTACAAAAACACAATGCGTTATTTCTTAATTAAATGTAATATAATTAAGTTGGTATTTTCGTTATTTAAATTACATATTCAGAGGATAATATTGTAATATCTAATGATTTGAAAAGAGTAACCATGGAGTATCTTGCCGGTTCTTCTCCATAGGAAACGACCAACCCGAACCGTGCACCTTTTTGTCGACGTTTTATAAGTGCCCATCTAGGCCTATGTGAAATAAAAATAATTTGATTTGATTTGGTTACATAGTACCTATCTATTTACTTTTTTAACTTTGGATTCTACCTTGCTTGTAGAGTGCTTTGAAGCCAGTCTAATCGAGGTAACGAGATGGATCTATTTATTAATTTTGAAATTAATGAGTATCTCCATCGATTTAATCAATCAACGAGAGGTGATCAAGTGTGGGAGTGATGACTTGCCTTCCAACGACCTTCAGAACGACCTCTCAAGTACTCCCAATTGACTGTTGGCAATATATTATTATATTAGCGAAGGTTGTGTCGAAATATATGATTAAATCAATGTTGGATAGGTATTTTGTTGTGCAAAGAATCTAGAATTAATTGCATGTAGATAGTGTTTTCAACTTGATTTTATTTTGTAATCTAACTAATGTTTGAGACGCGAATGATTGATTTAATTGACTATTACACAGACAAGGTTGAAAATAAATACAGTTTTATTAGTGTTTGGAGTAGGTGTACAGTTGTTGGATTAAACATAAAACCTAAGTTAGAAAAGAGAATTAACAAACGCGGCCCGTCCGAAAGACATCACTCGATAATCTGCTGAAGTAACGGTGCCTACAAGAACCTTTTGGCGCTTGAACGAAATTGTTGGGGACACTTGTTATAAGTGTATCATTGAATTGTATAGAAAAAACAAGATTAAAGTTCCAATTACGGCCGCGCATCAAAAGATCCATGAACAACATTGGAACTTAAAACATAACATCAGGGTCGAGGAACGAGGTTGAACGGAGGTCGAGGGTTGAGGAATTCGACGGTGGCTTGTAAAAAGAAGGTGATTTCTACGAAATCGGTGCGCTGACTGTATCACCGTTTATATTTTGTACTCTGGCAAAAGGGGACCTTTTTGCAGAAGCCGTGGGGCCTTAGTCTGCTATTGCAATAGTTTCAGAATGGTCTATCATTGATTTAATAAGGCCCCGCGCAGACGAATGACCCTTTATACGCACGTCAAACGAGTTTCGAACGCGCTTCAATACGCCGTGGGCTAGGGGCCTTATTAAATCAATTATAGACCATTCTGACACTATTGCAATAGCAGACTAAGGCCCCACGGCTTCTGCAAAAAGGTCCCCTTTTGCCAGAGTACAAAATATAAACGGTGATACAGTCAGCGCACCGATTTCGTAGAAATCACCTTCTTTTTACAAGCCACCGTCGAATTCCTCAATCGGTAACTCTAACTAGCATACCAGTCTTTAAGAATCGTCTCTTGTTATTCGCCCTCCGTCGTCGGCACCTACACTAACTGTTACATCACATTGACTTACAAATTGTCAACGTCGTCGTTTCTATTAGGAAGCTTTAATTAGTTATTATAATTACAAGCCTTTTTGTCGTGAGGTCCTGAATCAACAAAAGCAGGCTGTGTAGTGTTTAGGCGAAACTTGAGGGAGCTATGTGTCCAAAAGTGGAGTCTTATGCGGAGGCCGTACTGGCCACTCCCAAATGGTATTTGAGTTCAATCTCTTGTCATACCTTCATTATCTTGTTTACCTAACGACAGCAGTTAGGTAAAAGCAGATTGTTTGTACTTAGTACATTTCTAAGCTTTTTGTAATCGATAGTGAGTATTGGTCTACAAAGCGAACGTCATATTCATGCCATGTCAAACGTATCGGTCAGTGGACACTGCACGCGGATAGCTTCTGTTTTAGACACAGAAAGTACCTAGTCTTGCGAACTTCTCAAATCCATGAAAGATCCTTTACTTCTAGTTCTTCTACTACCATGTTCTTCATGCAGACTTTTGATAAAGCCAGAGAACCTACATTGCTTTCAAAGCGTTTCGTGTTTCTATTTTTAACAATATTGAAATAATAAGCTTTTCGGTGGCTTATGTCAGTCCTTTTTGTCTTTTCTATTATCATAATGTGACACTTCTTCCGAAAATGATTTAGATTGTGGTTCTCCGCCTTGGCAAAAATTTAAAACCTTTCGCTTATATAGATGATCCTTTGATTTATGTAGTATTACTATAGAATCTAGACTTATTTGACCTAAATAACGTTCCAACAAGGTTGAGAGTTGAGCTACATGTGGTACTGTGGTATTTATAACCGTGTCTGCGGTCAGACTGTGCCTATAAGCAGAACAACCTTTTTCCAAATATCCTTCGAGTTCGTTACCCAAAACTCTCATCATTACTATTAACTGTTATTTGATATTTCGTGATACTTTTTGGTGAATTTGAGCACTGAATGTTGATATTTTACAGGTATGTTTAAACATACACTACTGTTTTCTTGGACATAATATCATATTTTGTTCAGCTACCTGCAATTAAGATGCATTTTAGTAGCCGTGTAAGTCTGCAGTCTATTAAAACAACGTTTCTGTAAACTTTCATGTCGTACAGAAAACCGTTATAAATCTCGCACTCCATCTAGGTTTATGCCGAGACTTATTTTAGTGAAACGCAAGCCATTAACAGTTCATAGTCCATTGGTAACTTTACATTACATCCATAACTCTTGGAAAATGGCTGACCCTTGGCAGTATTTCATTCATAAAACTTGTTAGCACGTCACACAAAAACACGTCACGATTTTAAGAATTCGTTCTCAGTCTACCGTTAAATTCGTCATCTATGGTCTTATTTCTACGCAGTAGAGTCTAAATTCGCATGCAAATCAAATGATATTACGTAAATAATAGAAGTGGTGGCGTTTAATTGGTATTATTTTGCCTTGTTCGTGATTCACTGAGTCAGTCGCTCGTGTAGTAAGGAGGACGAGTAACGCACGTCGCCATTTTTGTTTTTATTTTTTTTAAACTCCGCGTGTGTTGACATGTGCGTACATTCGTTCAGTCTTATTCTGAAATAGTGCTTGCATGGTGAACGTTTTGTGTTTTTAGTAAGACATTTTAGTTGTGAGTGATTGGTTGAATTTAAGGATTTTCTGCAGTTCAGTGTATTTTTTGGTAAGTATTATTTATTTTAAGTATTTAATTAAATGGAAGCTAAACTAGGGAAGTAACATTTTAAAATACGCACTTATAACTATGTACTTCAATTACTAGTTATTTTTTTATTATGAATTAATTGTTAAATGAATTTCATATTCGTGTAATCTTACGCTACAAAAATACTACATAATATTGAGGTGTTCATTTTTCAGCCAACAATTTAATATTTTAAAATTATCGATGAAAACTCAACCTCTCTATTTCCCATCCCTAATTTTTGCGGTAAAAGTAAGTTAAAACCGCTTACCTACCGCTATTTAGCATGTAGATAGTTTAATCCGGGAATGCGATGAGTTTCGTATCAGCTCTATCGGCTTCTCGGTACCAATCTAGTACCGTTACATGTCAACAACACGGAGGCTTGACAAGTATCTATCTACCTTAGAGATGACAAGCCCTATACATATTACTTGAATGAAGGGTTACTTTTTATTGTAAACTAGCTATTGCCCGCGACTTCGTTCGCGTGGAAATTTTGGTGTATATGTGTGAGAAAAAGGTAGATAGCCTATGTCCATCATCAGGATATAAATTTTCCCCGCATCATTATTTTATGTATCTACAGACGCCGCCAGCACATCCAAGGTACAAAAATCTGTCAAACTTTAATAGATTTTCAACTTTATCCTTATGGCATTAGGTTCAAGGTTGATTTCCCAAACTTTGACAGTTTCGGGTAGTTTGTAGTTTGATGTGCTGGGCCGGGCGTCTTCACCTACCCTATATGTGGTTGCATTTTCCTTCATAATTAATACAAAATAATTTAATATTACTTGAAATAGTTAGGCACATACTTTACATAACCAAAACCACAGTAAATAACCCAATACTAAATACCTAATGTGGGGATGACAGTATTGAGTGAATGAGAGCGAGGGTGTGTGAAAGAGAAGGAGTACGAGTAGGGAGTGTGGAGTTTTGACAGAAGACGTAAAGACGAAAAGATTATTGTAAAGACGATATAAATTGAAATAAAATAGTTAAACGTTTTAAAGTGTTTGATTTCCCACATTTTCACGCCCACAAAAGTGGAATAACTGGGAAATCTTTAAAAGACGGGCTTTTATGTCGAAAACTGAAAAAAAATTGACGAAAAAATTTCAGTTTTGAAGGCGGCCATTTTTGGTCATCAGACGCAACGGGTTTGAATTATAGTCACCCAGAAGACGAAATGGCGAAGGCTGGGACAAGCCAGAACCCTATCATGCAAGGGTATTTTGCTGATGATATGGTAAAAAAATTCAGTGGCCAGGATAAAACATACACGGTATCGAAATGGATCCAAGAAATAGACGACAACTCGGAGATTTTTATGTGGACGCCGTTACAGCAGCTCATTATAGCTCGTAGATCCCTGGTGGGAACAGCGGCTTTGTGGCTCCAGTCTGAGCGCCCATTTAGGTCGTGGGATGAGCTGAAGGTAGCGATCGCCAAGGAGTTTCCTGACGTTTTAGACCAAAAGACAGCCCACGAATTAATGTCCAGCAGAAAGAAACAAGGTGATGAAAGCTGTATGGACTACTTATTAGTAATGCGTGAGCTAGGCAAAAGGGGAAAGATGCCAGATTATGTCGCTATAAAATACATCGTAGAAGGGATTGAGGACGAAGAAACACATAAAATAATGTTATACGGAGTTACCACGTATCCAGATTTAAAAGAAAAAATTAAAATTTACGAAACTCTGAAAGAAAAAATCAAAGAGTCGAAGATGCGACGAAGTCAGCCGAAATATAGTGATGTGGTAGGAAAAAGGGTGATCAGGTGCTTCAGTTGTGGTGAAAGAAGTCATCAGTCCAAGGAA
The DNA here is from genome assembly GCA_947578425.1 of Eugnorisma glareosa. Lineage (NCBI taxonomy): Eukaryota > Metazoa > Arthropoda > Insecta > Lepidoptera > Noctuidae > Eugnorisma > Eugnorisma glareosa. Next base: position 9,929,683 of record OX387982.1, on the reverse strand, counting down.
TGCCCCAATAAACATCTCGGGCTAAAATGTTTTAAATGCAATAATTTCGGCCATATTGCGCCATACTGCAACAAGGCGGAAGTATCCGAACAGGTACCGAACAAATTACGAAGCGGCGACGAAGCAGGTGCGACTTTTACAAGACGTCAGCAGCACCCGACCCGGCAAGTTGTTGGTGAAAAACCACCAGGAGGCGTGAGTGCGTTGAACGACACGAAACGCACGATGTTTAACAAGGAGGCCGACAACTTTAAGTTTGCGTCCGCGGGTGGCAGCACTGAGTTGTCAACGGCGAACGAAAAAGGTTTCAGCACGGATTTGTCAACTACGAATAAAAAAGAATATGATGTTTTGCTTGACAATGAGAACGATGTAAAAAAAGATATTTCAAGAAGAAAACCCCAGAAAACTGTTAAAATTTGTGATAAGGCGACGAGAGCATTGATCGATACCGGCAGCGATGTTAACTTGATTTCTGAAGAATTTTACACAATGATTGGATTACCGAAAAGGGAAAATAAGTTTCTTTCGTTATTTGGTTTTGGACATGTAAAAGTGTGTTCTATGGGGAAAATTAAAGTTCCTGTCGTTATTGATGAACAAAACTATAGTGATGTGTGTTTCCATGTGGTATCTAATGACACTATGCCGTATGATATTATAATAGGACATGAGTTCCTAAAAGATGTAACATTGTTTATGAAGGAAGGAAACATAATGTTTTTGCCGTCAAATGAGAATTGGTTGCGTAAACTTTCTTGTTATTTTACAGACGTTCCGTACGTTATCGGAGGTGAAGCTAGTAAACATGTTCAGCAGCAGGTAAAGCATATTGTCGAGGGATATCAGCCGATGAAGACGAAAGACGCCCCGGTAAGGTTGCATATTATCTTGAAAGACGACATCCCGGTAGCTCAGCGGCCACGCCGTTTAGCTATCAGTGAACAAGAAGAGGTTGAAAGACAGGTGGAACAGTGGCTTAAAGAAGGAATAGTACGGGTGAGTTGGTCAGAGTATGCTAGTCCGTTAGTCTTAGTTCGGAAGAAGGATGGAGCTATCCGGATTTGTGTGGACTACCGATTAATCAACAAGAAGATGTTAAAGGATGAATATCCATTACCGATTATTGATGATCATATTGATAGACTTGCAGAAGCTAAGATTTTCAGTACGATTGATTTAAAAAATGCGTATTTTCATTTGCCAGTACATGAAGACTCTATTAAGTATACTGCTTTTGTCACGCATAATGGTCAATATGAGTTTTTAAAGGCGCCATTTGGTTTGACGGTCTGCCCTAAAGTATTTACAAGATTTATAACGACTATTTTCCATGAATTGATTTCTAGACGTATTGTTTTGATTTTTATAGACGATTTACTAATTACAGCTCAGAATGAACTAGAAGCTGTAGAAAGATTGAAAGAAGTGTTAGACGTAGCGTCACAATACGGGTTGGAGATCAACTGGAAGAAATCACAACTTCTGGTAAGACGAGTGGAGTATTTAGGCCACATCATAGAGAATGGTCAAGTAAAACCTTCACCTGAGAAGAGTGATGCTGTCAAAAGGTTCCCAGAACCTAGGAACACCAAGCAACTGCAAAGTTTCATTGGCCTCACGTCATATTTTCGTAAGTATATCCAAAATTTTTCACTGATTGCGAAGCCATTGACCGATTTATTGAAAAAAGATAGTATTTTTAAGTTCAATCAAGAACAAATGATTGCATTCGAGACTTTGAAGGACAAACTGGCAAATAATCCAGTACTTAAGATTTATAATGCTAAGTCGTATACTGAATTACACACAGATGCCTCAGCAGTTGCGTATGCTGCTATTCTGATGCAACGAAGTAACGATGATGGAAGTTTGCATCCGATTTACTATATGAGTAGGAAGACGTCAGAGGCAGAAAGTCGGTATTCTAGTTATGAGTTAGAGGCACTGGCTGTAATAGAAGGGATTAAAAAGTTTAGGAAATATTTATTCGGTAAAAAAATTAAGATAGTAACGGATTGCCAAGCGTTTCAGATGACGTTGGAGAAGAAAGACATGGCTATTTCACCAAGAGTTGCCCGGTGGATAATTTTACTGCAAGAATACGACTTCACTATCGAGCACAGGAGTGGAAGCCAGATGCGACATGCCGATGCATTGAGTAGATACCCATATGTAGCTCAAATCACATCAGACTTTTACGAGAAATTAAAAGATAATCAAGCTAAAGATACTGCTTTGAAGGCGATAATTGAAATTTTGAAGGACAAGCCCTATGACGACTTTTGGCTAGAAAACGAAATTTTATTCAAGGGTCCTGAGAAACATTTGGTGGTACCAAAGAATATGGAGATGGAGTTGATTCGTAGCGCTCATGAGAATGGACATTTTGGTAAGAAAAAGACTATGGAATTGCTAAGAAAAGATTACTACATTAAGAGTATAGACAGAAAGGTTGAAGATTACATTCAAACATGCATACCATGTTTATTGGCAAGTCGTAAAGCAGGAAAGCAAGAAGGATTTTTGTCTCCAATTGAAAAAGGTGAATTACCATTGGATACATTACATCTAGATCACATTGGACCTATGACTGCAACGAAAAAACAATACAATCATATATTGACGGTGATTGATGCATTCACAAAGTTTACATGGATATTTCCTACAAAAAGCACAACAAGCCGAGAAGTATTAGCAAAACTACAGATTCACCAACAAGTTTTTGGTAATCCCAGACGCATTATTACTGACAGAGGAACTGCTTTTACCAGTGGAGAGTTCACAGGTTATTGCAAAGACGAGAAGATTGAACATATTACTATTACGACGGGTATTCCCAGAGCAAATGGGCAAGTGGAGAGGATTCATAGAGTGATGATTTCTGTACTAACAAAACTGTGTATAGAGCAACCAGGTAACTGGTACAAACATGTTAGTCGTTTGCAACAAGCACTGAACAGCAGTTTTCAGAGAAGTGTCAATGCTGCACCATATGAGTTACTCATTGGCACAAGGATGAGACGGCAAGCAGATCCTGAGATTTTAGATTTAATTCAACAGGAAAATCAAAACATTTTTATGAATAATCGAGAAGAACTGCGTATGAAGGCGAAAGAGCAGATTTTAAAAGTTCAAAACGAGAATAGGCGTGATTTTAATAAAGCAAGGAAGAAAAGTCGAGTCTATAAAGTTGGAGATGTTGTGGCTATACGACGCACGCAATTTGGAGTAGGTATAAAACTCAGACCGAAGTACCTAGGTCCTTATCGGGTTACCAAAGTGAAGGGTGCCGATAGATATGATGTAGCTAAGCTGGATTCTGAAACTGAAGGGCCGAATAAGACGAGCAGTGCGGCGGATTCTATGAAGCCATGGCCTAGTGTGCAGGAAAACGATATTGATACTAGAGATGACTGAGGTTAGCGCACAGGTTTAGAATTCAATTTTATTTTAATTTTTCAGTTAAGACGATTAAAACATTACGTTTCCTAATTCCTTGAATTATAAGATTTGTTTTCGTTTATGTCGTAGTTAGTTAGTTATGTTTTAATGTGATGTTGTGTAATGGTTGTAAGTTTAAGATGTTTGTTGTTTCGATTTTATTTTTACGGTTTACAGCTTTTATATGTTTTCTGAAAGATTTCTTATTTGTATTAGTCTAGGGACAGACTAATTGCAGGACGGCCGAATGTGGGGATGACAGTATTGAGTGAATGAGAGCGAGGGTGTGTGAAAGAGAAGGAGTACGAGTAGGGAGTGTGGAGTTTTGACAGAAGACGTAAAGACGAAAAGATTATTGTAAAGACGATATAAATTGAAATAAAATAGTTAAACGTTTTAAAGTGTTTGATTTCCCACACTAATAAAAACAAAACTGGCGGAATGAATTAGGTCACCTTTGCCAAATCCTTCAGGAAAAACTCGTTATGTTATGTTTATAAAATAGTATTTATGTAAAATACCGTTTATAAAGTCTTTATATACAGTTGACGTCATCGCCATGGAAGGTAAATAACGATTAATAGTCGTTTCCCACATGAGGTCATCACTACACACTTGAGGTAGCAGAATATTTATAAGATTACCAACTTAACTCGACATTCCATAGCGGCGCTGCTTGTCAAGAAATTAAGCAACTAAATGTCAAATTGAATACAATTTTTATTGTTCCATTTTTCGCCATTTGCAAAGTTAAGTAGTAGCAGTACTTGTAGTAGTGACTCGAAATTACGTTGTTTGTTTGCTAAATCTTGTTGTTTGTATACTGTTGGTCATATAGTAGTCAATGACGTACACTGATAGATTTCTTGGTAATGTGATGTACAGTTTACTTGCAAACAGAGCAATGGAATTGTAGTTTTATGAAGGAGCCTCGATCCTGTTTGAATGGTGACTCATAGCATGTGTAGTAGTAGATTTGAGTGCACTACAACTTGAAAGACAGTGATTCACTGTATTCCAAGCATGTTCGTAAAGGAAACATTTCTTTCAGATGAATGGAAATTTTGATCAATCTTTGTGACAAACAAACAAAAGATACGTATTATATTAAATTAGAATGATCGAGGATTGTTAAAACTATTTCAATTGCTTATTGTTTCATAATTTTTCATTCCTTCTAAACAATAGAAATAATTTTAGATACAACGTTTATTTTTCGAGTAACTTTATAGCATCCTCCTTTCACGCTCCATATTCAAATGAATCAAAACAAACACAAATATCATAATTATAATTATATGATGTTAAAGTTAACCAGACTTTACATAAGACACGACTAGGAAAGCCTAGCTTCCTTATTGAGGCGTACTATTGTCTGACGGCTGATGCAACCGGCCCCTCGGGGAACCCGATATTAACTGCCTGGGTGGGCCTGGATAAACCTAGCCATGTTTCTAAGCGGATTTCTTAATGTACTCTCGGTAATCCTAGAGATTTTTGAATTTATGATCGTTTCTGAAAAAGCTGGAACGGTATGCGTGCTTTGACCTCTTCTGAAAAAAAAAACTCAACTGTCACATGTTTATGGAAGAAAAAAAAAACTAGAGGTGGGATTTAATTAAAAAAAGATTTATCGATCGATTTTGGTTTCATGTAAAATGTAATGTTTTCCTATTTGATTTTTGCTGGTTGCTACTTTACATTGACATTGATTTAAAAACTTTGTAGGTTGTGCCAGTCCTGAAATTGGACAGGAGTATTCAATAAACAAACAATGGACAACGCAAAGTTTGTCGTCTAGTACCGGTATCTTTTCTGAACAAATAGGATAATATTATCGATTACTCAGTCGCCATAAAGTATCGAGCTTGTTCAGTTCCTAGAACTGATTGAGAACCAATGTTTAAAATACATGCGTTTCATAATTGCCATTTATCGAACGCATCAATCAGAATGCTAGTAGGCACGTTGTAATAAAACATAGTATGTCAGTAGTATCATAAAACGAGCAATTATTATTATCGTCCGATGACATTAAAACCTCGGAATTGAGTATCGTGTTCGCGATGACATCCTGCTAAATTGCTATTGGGAATTTGGACTGTATTGCTAGTATGATACAGTCTAGAAGATGTTATGATAAAGCTGTTATGATATGAGTCACGTTTGTTTCCAAACAATCGTTTAGTTTCTAGACATGCAGGCACTAACAAGGTATAATAATGTGTAGCGACTTTAAACATGTCCTCGTGTTTAGAATCTGATGTAATGCCGATTAGGCAATCAATTTTTTATTTTATTTGTGAAGTCATAAAACAATTACACCTGTTTACCTGTCAGAAAGAAGATATTATGATTTATGACCTTTGCGATGATAAAATAACATAAACAACAAAAAACCTTGATGATGAACATTTTATTTTTATACCCGTTTCTGTTTTAGTCTAACTCAAATACGGAACAATGAGAATACGTTTTGTTTAGATTGACATGTTAAGAAAGATAAGGCAAGATAACAAAAGCGTTTTTGTTGATCCATCATTCAAATAACATTTACAGCTGTAACCTTTAAAATACACGTTTTCTATATTATTCAAAATACCGTGTAAAGTAATCACGATTGCGTCATAATAGAACTCGTAATCGATTACACGATAGATTGAAATGCTTAGACGATATAGTGGCACATCTCTAGTTATCAGATGTTTCTTTGGCGGGTAAACGTGAACTAGTTTTGCAATAAGTCTTGGTTGAGTAGGATTTCCTTTGGGACATGTTTATTACGTAGTATTACTAAAGGAAATTAATTATGAAATCTTGGAAAACCGGGCTTTAGAGGTTGGAGTTTGAACTATCCATCCCACGATACTTTCGTCGGCTTCCAAATTAATCAATTTAGATTTGACAACAGAACTTAAACAGGTTTTTTATCGACTTCACACATTTGCCTGAATAACTATAATTATAAAAATACTTATAATTATTTTCGATAAAAATGTTTTAATGGCGTATCACTAATGTCAGAGATAAATAAATCGCTTTTTCAAAGTCAAAAACGTTGGGAAATGGTGTCAAGCTTTTACATTATTTAAATTATCCGTTAAAAATTGCCTTTTTTGGATGAAACGGCACTTTGCACTTAGCTTGAGCTTATTAACATAAAATTATGCTTAAATCGTCATAAATCAGGGCAAAGTTTATATGAATGTAGTATTTTTGTTGATTTGAAATGTTTTGTTGATAAAAAATATATAAATTCTTTATTATCGGAACTCGATGTCATTATTTGCACCGAAGAAGAGTGGCTGTCATAATCAAGTAATGTAACAGAACAGATGGCCTACCATGATGTCTTATAGCAGTAGTAATTCCAGTGTGGGAAAGAGATGGCGCTAGACGACCTGTATAGCTCTGTCTCTTTCTCACACTGGAATTACTCCTGCTTTAAGACGTCATAGTAACCCCCCAGACTGCCTCGTTGGACTACTACACATGAGGTCCTGAGTAACCTGAGTTCGATTACCAGGTCGGGCAAAGTGTTATTGAGTTTTTCCATTCTGATGGATTTCTCAGTAGCAACCATGGAGTCTGTCTTTGTGCCCGGTTGATGGCAATAGGCTCATCTCCTACAACATGGGACGCAGGGAAAAGTAGGTGTACTAATAAAAATGATTACAAGCGTGAGTTTATATTATGATATTTCAAGTAAAGGTTTTGATGGAAATAAAACTCATAACTTACTATTCTGCTTTAAAACTACTAACAAAAAACGGTAATTTTATTTAGTTAACTTAAGTTTTCATTTATACGTCTTATTATTTTAGGCGGTTTTATGTCACCAACTAATAAGTATCGCGACTTGAAATCCGAGAAGTAATCGAAAGATTACTTCTGAGCCAAACTGTTGATTTGAAATTAAAATAAAAACTGTGGGCAATGCCCATCGCTAAAAGTTTTTTTTTTAAAAGAAAATTAGGTCATGATAAAAACGTAAATCTGAATTGATTGCCAGTTTCGTTTCTGGAATAGGTAGGTATGTATAGGCCTCGTCTGCTGATTCTTGGAAAAGTGTTTTTTTTTTCTTCAAAATTAATAATCAGATAGGTACACTCTTTAATTTATTATTCCAGCTGTCAATTAAGCACCTTATTCAAATTATTAAAGTGTTATCTCTTTGATCCTAAGTAATAATTCATTGAACAATTTATCAAATTCACAAGTATTTCTCATTAATTTCACAAGTTTATGTAGGTCAATACGGTCAGTACAGAGTGTTTATTTATTTAACTGTCGGATTTAAAGAGTTAAATTAAAACCTTTAAAAAGTGGAATTTCCGGAATGTTTAGATTTCGAACGTCTTGACATGTGTCACCGAAGTATTTTGGCGGGAATGGTTCACGCATGGCGCCAAACCGAATTGATACTCATAAACGTAGCTGGGTCACGTTTTTAAGATATCTCTTGGAAATTGGGTTTATTTAAATTGTTAGAAGGTATAGGAATACTTTATGTGGATTTGGCTTAAGCTATCATAGAAACTATTTTAGAACTTATTCTAGCATGCTACTTTTTTTGTTGCATTTACGTTTATAACGTTATATTAGGTTTTGGCTTGTGTTAAAAAATTATGAATAACCACGAACAAGTCCATAAGTCCCCTAATAACCTATATAAACCAAACATGTATGTACTTTATTAACTAATATTCTAAATAAATAGGCAGTAGGTACATGCGTCCTAATTAAAAACACGTCGTCAAGCCGTCAACATCGCCAACTTGTCTCCATCACCTAACAGTAAATCCGACTAAAACATGAATATTCATTAATTTTATTGCACTGGTAACACTGACCGATAGCACTGGCATGCGCACTTGGCATCCACATGCATACGTCTTGATGTCGAGTACTCGAGTGCTGTTTTCACCGTTCTTACAATGTAACAAGTTGAAGTATTAACTAGGAACTGGAATGAGATAGTACGTAGGATGGTCAATTATTGTGGGTAATTACTTGGTTAGATACTTTAATATTATTTTGTTAAAGGATTATCTAGTTTTGTCCTAGATATTAAGTTTGGCGTTGAACGATGGTACCCAAGTAACACATCAAAGCAGTATAACGGCCGACTTACAGCATTTCTGTGTCGTTTTCGCATTTTGAGTTAGTTCTATAGTAGCATTACAAACGTTTATACGGCTACTGTAATGCTTATTTGGGCACAAATTATACGGCTTTAGATCCTAAATAGGTTCACAATAGTTGTTTAGTTGCATTACAGGCGCATTATATTAGCATTATTGTGGCCAAAGAACGTACCAATCGCATTACAGAAGCATTATACTAGCAATATTATTGATAATGAAGATGTTGTTTGCATTACAAAAGCATTAGACTAGCATTTGAATGTAGTAAAAGAATGATTGGAGCTTTTTAAGTGTTCACAGTTAGAACTTAAATAAACCCTACATCATTGCAAAAACATCTCTAATACAACGGCACAAATGTCATAATACAATTAACGTGGAATATAATATGGACGAAGACTGTCAAAACTGAGTGAGTGCCACCATATTTGTTTGCATCAAAACAAAATTTACTGGGTAAGTTTTTGACTCTTTTGTTACTTCATGCCTTCAAATACTATTCGCAATGTAGTTTACTGTAAATGTCTATATAAGTTTCATTGAAAATTTTCACGCGCCTTCGATATTTTGTGGTTTTGATAGAAAATGTCATATTAAAATATGTGTGAAATCATCAAAACAATTGTGTATTCCTAGTATAGAACGAATTTTGCTTAATTAAAATAATAGTATTGGTTGGGCAGTATTAAATCAAGTTATATCATTATGTTAAAGATCTTTTGCTTTCATAAATAGGTCCGAATGATATTTTTTTTGGTTATAAAATATTTACAAAATGGTGTCGGGGTATAGCAACCCGGTGAGCCTTTAACAAGGCTAATTAATGCTGCCAGCTGTATAAATACTCACACGTGAACCATTATTAAGCCAGAGGCAAGAGAGAAGGCTTTTGATGAACCACTGTAGTGGCATTGTCTATAAAGTAGGTCTATATGGGTTCACCGGTATACCAGTAGTTTTGATGTAGACTGAAGTAGTGCCATTACTTGAACGCAATTTTGGGGATCCTTGAGCAAAACAATAAAACCCATTTCAGAATTTATACAATTTGATTCGTTTGCCAAGTTGATAAAAAGGCGTCATTAAGATATTTTTCACACATTTTTTACCTGTACACTTTAAAATGGCCAAACTTTTCAGAAAACGCAATAATATATTTTTTATGGGTGATGTTTTTTAAAAATATTGTTTTCTTATTTTCAGTGATACCAACCATACAATGCCGTACAAAATGGAACAGACGATAGAGAGAAAAGAAAAACAATACGAGGTAGTCTTTGTGGGAAGAAAATGGTAAATTGTGGTGGCCGCCTAAAAAGACACAGTACAAATTAATGAAAGATGAGCAATTCAAGCCCGATAAAAAGAATGGACATTTTAGGACTGCTATTTTAAAATGAACAATATTTGAACATATGAGCTTGCCGAAGCTGAATTATCAATCATGGAAGAACATTCAGACACAGACGCGAATGACACAGGCACGTTTGCACCCTGGACGACAATAGTTCAAAATCAAGAAGTAATGAAAATAAAAATCAACCATAAAAATTGCTGTTGTTTTATTGATCATTTAATATGTGCTTTTCCCCAATATGTCCGACAAAAGGTTCTACGATTACAGTAAAATGAATGTATAAACAGTTTTATGCATTACAATAACTCACGTATATTTGATTAAAGAGCTACTAGCTGTACCACACAGCTAAGTTGATCTTAAAAAACGCAAGCATTACATTGATTCACGTTTATGCTGTTCAGCAATACTAGGCTTTTACTTACCTCTCAAAAGTGCTATTACACAACAAAGGGCACTTAAGACAACTCAAAGCTGTATAACGGTTTTACGGTGCATTATAACGGTAAAAGTTTAAGCTTTTAAACAGCATTAGGCATTATTTTACTACTTAAAAATGCTATTGTAGAACCTAAGGCACTAAAAACAGCTGAAAGTTGTATAGCGGATTTACGTGGCATTATAATGGTTCATATTTGTGCTGTTAAACGGCATTAAGCATTTATTTACTACTTAAAATGCTATTGTAATTCCAAATGCACTAAAAACTGCTGAAAGCCGTTCAGCTGCATTGTGGTTTGCTGCACTAAAACTAAAGGGTTTACAAAAGCATTTTGATATGCTATTATTCAACCGTTATACAGTGTAAAGCATCCTAATGGTTTTGAAATACCAATATAAAGCGTCAAGATGCTCGGTGAACTTATTTATGAGTTTATAAGGACCTTAAGTTCTACACAAGTTTGCTATTCGTTTGTTAGAATGCTTTCTGTGTTACTTGGGTAGCTTACAAAACACAGCTGTTTCTGACTATTTTGACGGCGCATCTTCTTTGTGATTTGAATCACTGTAAAGTAAAATAGATATACATTGTTTTCTTCACATTAATGCTTAACGAATAAACCGAGAAACTAAAATCATACAAGTATTACCTTTCTACTTGAGTCCATTGGTGCAAGGTAGATAGACTCTCCATTTCTTGACAATCCACGGTGGATTGAGCAAAGTGCTGTGAATCAAATCAAAGCATTTATTTCAAGTTTTGACAGTTCAAAAGTGCGTGTAACTGGCCTACCAGTTACACGCACTTTTGAACTGTCAAAACAAAGATAACAATGAAATGTGAATATTATACTTTCCATCAACTTATTAAAAATCTTAAATTCATTCACTGGCGGACACAGCTTATACAATAATAATTAACAGCAACGCAGACCTATACACTTGATCTCAAAATCCAACGCAAACGTGATACAATCAGGCTCGGAATTGCCAGATTTAAATAATACCCTTTCATTAACGTCGCGTGTGCCATTGCACTAAAGAACTCTAAACGGTACTCCCCTTATTAAAGACTTTCATTACTTTTGTGATGATAATATTCACAGTAAGTGTAATAAAAACTTCTTGTAACTTAAAACATTTACATTAAAGTTTTGGTTCAAGAAAGTTTTCATGAGGCAAAGTAAATACAAAAACAATTTTAGAAACTATGTTCCTTGTTAGTCGTACAATATCTTTTAATTTAACCTTTTTAAAAAAAGGATTCCTACGTAGGAGGCCTTTTTATGTATAATTGAATCATGAATCAGATACTAAAAGAAAATAACGTTTATTACAATCTCGTTATTTTTAACTTTAATCAATTAGTACGAGTATCGAGCACGCGGAAGAAAATACTTGAAATAAGGTGTCTTGCATTTTAGATAGTATTTCTAGGAGAACTCAATTTGCCGCGGTTTCTTCATAATTATGTTTTTTTTTTCTGTCGAGCTAAATCGGGCCACAGATTAAAAAGGGACTGCAGTGTTCCACGTAGGTTTTGCGAAAGCAGTCTGTTTATGTTGCTGGGAATCGATTAGCTAACTTCTTGAGTTGAGCTAAGGTAGGTTAGATAGGAGTAAAAAAAGTGGTGCACGATAAATGTATAGATTTAGATTAAATGCTTTATGATACGGATGATGTTTGTTGACGTGGAGTTATTAGATTAAGGTTATAAATGACACTGAGTAATTATTTCGTGGCTACATTTAAGCCCATTTAAGTACACTAGCAGCATTTCACAAAAACATATACTTACTTAAAAATTGAGACTCTTATTCGCTAAAACTAACATTCGCGTGGACCTAACTGACAGTTTCATTTGACAGGAACGGCTTTACCAATAATATCTCAAAGAAATACTGGCTAAACTGGCTAGAAAGAGGGTTACCGCATTGCAAGAGTTTTACAAGACCAATGCGTCTAGAACGCCAAGTACTAGGCAAGATTTTTGGATTTAATTTTGGATGGATAGGTTATTATATGATTACTCATCACGACTGTCCCTTAACTATTTTAACAATAATGTTTTTCCAGTTGGAAACTGGTAACAACCAGTTCAAAAATTAAAGGGAAAGCTTTTCTTCCGAATACCTTGCCCTAGTCAATCCTAAAACTTTTGCAAATAACTCTAGTGATGCTCTCATCATACTTGCAAAAGGAGGGATTGTAAAGAATTCAGCAATGGGTACAATAGGTCTTGTCCCAATAAACCTCACCATGTATGCACTATGGTAACCTCATATGGCGCCGCGTGGCGCCGGTTCCGCGCAGGCGCCGTCGCGACGCGGGAAAACGAACAGCTGTTCACTCCCGCGCCAGCCATTTTGCTTTTTTTTTACGGCCACCTAGAAAAGCGAGATTACTTTGCTTTTCAATTGCTTCATATTATGGCAGATCTTTTCCCATGATTTAAAAAGAAAGTCAGATATTTGCGTGTGAATAGATTATAATTTTCCCTGAACAGTACAATTTTCTACTTTCATGGAAGTGATTTATTTTAATTAACAGCCATTATCAGGTTTTCATTATATTCAGTTCCTCAATACTCAAATGCCTTTGGTATCACATCAACCACTTAGTTCCAGACTTTCCCTCCATTTTTCCTGCTATAGACAACTTACGATCTGTCATTACACCATAAACTAAATGCCATAGAGCACACCCATCTCATTGTCCGTGCTTCGCAAGTTGTCCCTGCAAACGTATGCTTTCACTTTTATGATATGCTATTATGACATGTACTTACTTTTAATCGAGGCATATTGTACCTAAGTGCCTTGTTGGGTACGGAGAGGTCGCGGGTTCAGTACCCAGGTCGAGTAAACATGCTTGAGTATTGCTCGGTACTGTGATTTATGACATGGCAGTGATTACATGGAAATTACCTACTATGGTAAGGAAGCGGCGGGATTAAGGTTAGATTATTCTAATGGTTGATAAAGTTAGCGTATTTCTACAAAGATGGTTTGACATTTGCACCTTTGTTCAATACCATTGTGCCGTTTGATAACTGCGCATTTGCCTTATAAGCGTTTGCTTGTACGAATTTCTAATGAGTAGCTTCAGTATGGCTTTGGAATGCTATTTATTGACGGTTCTATTATAAAAATATTCTGGTTTGTTTTAAGAAAAACCCCGATAGTTCTCCGTTCTATTTTGTAAGCCACTTGAACCCATTAAGATTACGGCAACCAAAATGAGTATTCAATTGAAATAGTTTCGTTTATCTTGAGATAAACAAAATACATAGTTAAATATAGTTTTGTAAATTTTATAACTTTTTGTTTTAGATGACCAACAATTGTACATAACTAAAACAGTATTTTAATACACATCAACACTGACAGCGCTGTGGGCCAGCGTGGTGATCGATGGGCAATGCTATTTTTTCTCTATTTAAGCTGTGTCTCTGAGAAGAGGTCCTTGCCATATTTATCTATGGTTTTGTCAAACTGATTGAGGGCTACCGTTTTTGAGCTCACCAGATGGCGCCACTGACAAGAAAGGTCTTGTCAATAATTATACTTTATACTTTAAAGTACCATTATCTTCTTAAAAAGTTTATTTTATTACGTAGGTATAACAACATAAATAAGTATCTGAAGTTTTCACAACTTCAGATACTTATTTACAATATTCTCCCTAAAATTAGAAAGCATGAAACATTTAAAAATCATTTTACCACCAAGTACTTATAAATAAGATCCTTAGTTGCTACTTAAAATTTTCAAGTCATAATCAATCAGGAATGGCTCAATTTATACCACAATCATGAATATTAGTAAAAATACGTGATAAAAAAGCACGCAACGCGCGAACACTCTATGACATCTGACATTTCGGTCACCTCGCGCTACACTAGCGCCTCTTGCGGCGAATTCATACGCGATAGCCCCCATTATGGCGGACCGGCTGAACTTTGAAATTGACAGGTACTTCTGTACATTGTCTGTCAGTCCGGTGTCTGGAGTCATTCTGTCATTTTCGAAAATGTATCTGAACCGGTTGGACCGTGTAGCCTTTACATTAGCGCAATTTCATGATGATTACAACCGTTTTCATAGCTACCTATCTTAATAAGTTTGCGTAAAACGGGCCTGTAAAACTATCATAAACTAATATTGTACATATGTATAAAGTTTATGAGACTAGTCGTAAAATTATTATGTTGTGTGCTTTGCTAATTAAGCTCTTACTTTGTTGAAGCTAAAGCAGAAAAGATTTATGACTGTAATATTTATTTATTTACTCAGAAATTACAGAAAGCTATATGAATTATGAAAGTAAGGTTTAAGTTTACTATGATCACTTCTTGGTTGTATAAAGTTTTATGAGGTAACGAAGAGCGAATTTTCACAAGAGAATCTGAGGTAAACTGTGTAGACAAAAATGTAGACTCGTGTATTTTTTATATTATACCTATGAGTGCCACCGGTGACTGAAAAGATGAGTGGTAATCGTTGGTATTAGTAAGCGGTAATTGTCGTGGTATGGGCATGGGCATGTAGTATTGGTAAGCGGTAATTGTCGTGGTATGGGCATGGGCATGTGATGCGAAGGAATGAGGAAAATGTCGTGAAGGAAGTTTGGAGGATGAATGTGGATGGGTATAAGATTAGAGGAAGACCAAAGAAACGGTGGATGGACTGTTTAAAGGATGATATTGCAAGAAAAGAGGTGTCTGATGAGATGACGAGTAATTGAGAAGTGTGGTAGAAGACGAAATGCTGCGCCGACCTCAAATAATTTGGCATAAGGGCAAAGGAATGATGAATATGAGCTATACCAAGGGGTATTGTTTACCCAGTAACTGGTAATCGCTCCACTAGAATACATGGTATTTAGCTGCATCCGATTGGACTGGAAGCTGACTCCAACATATGTAGTTGGGAAAAGGCTAGGCAGATGATGATGATAATGATGATGTAGTCTTAACCTTTTTAGACTTTTGTTACCATTTTAGAAAAAAAAAAAAATTTAGTCTTTCATTTCGATAGTTATTCAGCCTTGTTAGAAATAACCATATCAATGAACCATACTTTCAAGACATCATTTGAATTAAAAAATACGAATACTAAAAAGGTCTATTTCCTGAGTAAATTAAAAGCATGCATTTAAAGCAGGAAGTGCGGTGTTTCTATTCATAAAGAGGTGTGCTTTGATCTGCGGTGCGTCGGCGCAGTATGGACAGGACTAGGGTTACCATAGACAAATATTTTGATAGGATTTCTGATGAGTTGGCACACTTTTTAAGAGGTAGATGTTAAAAAGTTGTCATGTTATTAATGTTGCAGATAATTCACGGGCTTCTGATTTTTCAAATTCATGTGCGTATTGTATAATTATCACTTGCTTCGGTGAAGGAAAACATCGTGAGGAAACCAAACCAAGCATGCCTATGTTAAAATATTTCTCGACGGAATGTAGGTAAAGCCAAGACAAAGGCCCATGGACGGCATAAACACTCTCGATGTTAGGCAGTAACCAGGCGAAAATAAAAGAAGACGGCTATTTTTATTACCTTTGAATTTTAATCAATTCTAGCAAAAAGTTTCCTGTTACGTTGCTGTCTCTGACAAGTCTATCCAAATAAAAGTGATCTTTACTCTCGTAACCTTAAGGTCTCTGATAGACGGCAGAGCTGTCAATGGTAATAACTGTGAAAGGACTGTACTACCGAGTCCACTGACGGTCGACCACTTTTCAACCTTATTACTTAGGGCGTAAGGGTGAAAAGTAACATACGTCAGTGAACTCGGTCTTATGTATTAAAAAAACGAACCTCAAGCGGCGTAAATACCTTTGTGGAAACTATATTTTCGAGCCGTTTGGGGTTGAAACTCTGGGGCTGTGGGGTCCGAGGAAATTTCGAAACGCCTAGTTGACGCTTCTCGTGACCCAAGGGCTGGCTTTTACCTTGGCCAGAGGCTAAGTGTTGCCATACAACGTGGCAACGCCGCCAGTCTCTTGGGCACATTACCGTCTGACAGCGTTGAGGAGTTTTTCGATGTCCTTTTATGGTTTGTTGTTAGTTTATTTAATAGATTTTAATTATTTTTTTAATATTTTTTTAATAAAAAGAGTTTTGTACCAGATCTTTACCTTTCCTGCCTCTGTAACTACCGTGTTCTGTTATATCGATATCGGTAAAAGACCCTAAAAATAAACATTCAACAAAAAACAAAAACTTATTTCACCTACTTAAATTCGGTGGCGTATAGCAACGTCACGCCATTTAAAACTTATTTCTTTTCCCCAAGATGGCCCCCAAGTCCTCAAATGGCCAACTTTAGGAAAGTTAGTAAACACAATTTACACTTTGTATCTAGTTTGTAGTGGAACTTTTCTACTTGCTCTAGTTGTTATGGATTCAAGTTTACCTAAGTACATGCTCCATTGACCGTATATGTACGGTGGGCTGCATCAATTGGGTACCCTATTTGTATGAAAGCTTTAATACAACTGGGGTACCCAATTGATGCAGCACACTGTACATCGGAACAAGTACCTAGAAAGTTTGCAATCATTTCTTCTCGTGTGTCAATGTTTGAGACTAACTCGATGTTTGATGAAAGAAATGTAAACGGTACCTAATTGTACGCTTGTACGATTGTCTACTTTTGACTGAAATATGGTCTATATTTCAGTGGCGTGCCTAGTGGCCAACAATATGGCAAGCCCATAAGGCAAGTAGACTGTTCAGAAACCCTAACATCATGAAGAGTACCTTCTAGGTAATAAGGGCAAGCTGTTGTGTAATTTATTTCATCACCACTGCTCTCAAAACGGTGAAGGAAAACATCGTGAGGAAACCGGCGTGTCCTAGATCAAAAAATTCTGCGGACATCTACCAACCCGCACTGGGCCCGCGTGGTGCATTATGTGCACATAGCCAATTCCCTCTCGTAGAGAGGAGGCTGTGTGTCCCAGCACTGGGAACACTATAGGCTGATTGTACTAAGCTTTTAGGCTAGTGTGACAGTACCGCCACTATACTAATTATGTAAGACCAGTTGAATGAACCGAATGATGTATGAAATGAGTATGTAAGGCTCGTAGCAAGTGACGTCATGTAGTTTCTACCTATCCCATAGAAAATAGCGTGTGTTTATGTATTGTATGTAAGGTCACAGATAAAACATCGATCCTTACAAAAGGATAAAGGCGGGAGAATCATGTTACACTTACAAAATGGCCGCCAATTAACTATTGCTACTCCTGAAGATCAGCCTAGACTGCCGCTCTGGTGGTCGCCGCTGTCAATAGTGGCGACCACCAGAAAAGCGTCACGATCTACGTGTTGCCTCCATGTTTGGGTAATTTTTTACAAGCTGGCAACAGTGTTGCTCTGAATTCATTCCACATGGGTAAAAACTTATATAACGAGGAACTTCGAATAACGCTTTGGATCTAAATGCTTCGTAAAATCTTTGGAATCGCTCGCGTAAGGTCTCGGATACAGTTAGCAGAATAACATTACAATCTATGTAATGGAATACTCAACTAATCGGGTTCTTCACATAGTTAGTACAAACAAAACACTACGGGTGCCCGCTTAGGTATTTTTATGGGAATACTTTAAACGCTATCGGGAATAGAAGAAAAACGAAGGTACCTATTTGCTGTTAAACATACCCTGCAAAACGTGTCTAACGGAACGGTATTTATTCATGCAGTTAGCTATTGACTAGAACTTTCAAAGTGTCTTGCAGATTTGCGTACAAAAATTGAACGGAACGTTCTGTCAATGCTGACAAAACTTTGTCAAACATTGACCTGAGGCCCTAGAGAAAGTGATATTCATTGACATTATGTAACGTCAAAGGCAATGGGACTGACAAGAGCTACCGAAAAGCTAATGTCACTATCAATATTGTAGAGAAATAGGTAGGCTTTAAAATCGTTAGCCCCCCTTGCAATAGAACCCTTCGGGGTACCTATTGTTAAAACAGCTTGCATTATTATGTGAGGTTAGTTAGTACATAATAAGTTCATAAAAAGTTATAAAGCATGGGAAAGAAATACCTTGAAGGTATTAGTAGTAATGTAAACAGGCAAAACATTATCTATGCGAGGCATCGAGGACGATGTCAAATTAATTCTAGAACTCAGTCAGTATGTCTTGTCATGTAGGTGCATTGATGATTCATCATAAGTCATCATAACCTACAGTTTCAATTCCATTCAAGTTAATCAATTCAAAGTGCTGTTTCGTTACCGTACGTCAAACGTGGCGAAAAACCACAAAGAATAATACATTCGTATAATAGGTAGTACCTAGATACTCTATGCATACTAAAATAATAAATGCGAAAGTAACACTGTATGTCTGTTGTGTCTGTCTTTTACTCCGAACGGCTGAACGGAGGCACACAGGTAAACTATGACTTAGGTGAGGATATAAGCTTGGAAGTTCGTTCCCGTGACATAATTTCCGACATCTACGCGGGCAAAGACGCGGGTAAAACTAGTATTTATATTTATTTGGGACATGCATGAGTCAGGGACCGCTCAAGTGGGCCTTCAACCATCTCAAGTGGAGATCAAAGCTTTTGAACCTGTGCTTTTGAGGTTTCTAATTTATTGATGCGATAAATATTGAGTATGGCTTTCTAAATGGTTGTCCATACGTTTTGGCTTATCGATTGTTTAATCGATTTTTCTTTGGTGTGAAATATTGATTAATTGGTCAGTAATTTCTGGTCATATTTCATTTGAATATTGAAACTAACTTTTCCCCGCAGCTTCGTTCGCTTGGAGCTCGGAAATAATACTATAGTTACTTACTACAGGGATGAAAAGTGTCCCAACCCAGTCTTAAAACAGATCGTGATTTACCGGTGCGGCAAATTTAATCAAAAACCGTTCAGCTATTAAGTCGTGAGTTCGTGACCAACGTAAGTTTGTTGGCCACTTTTAAAATTTTAGTTACGACCAATGACAATAATTCTAATTAGTGCTAATATTTCTGCTCTTTTATTGGAATTATTCCTATTTAGTGTATTTAGTGTAATCCTTGAATCCATGTTGTGTGGTCCTCTTCATCATTTCTTCACGTAGGTGTTGTAAGATTAATGGATTATCCCAGACAATTGAGCAGCAGCACCCACCTGTTTCGATTAGATCGTACTGTGGAAATCTAATTTCCCTTGAGCAATCCCGGTCGTGTCAGGGCTTCTTGTTAGATCATAGAGTAACCTGGAAGATCTATCATCAATATGAACAAGAGAAATGTGATGACACGTCTCGAATTTAACAGGTGTAATCCTCTTCAAAATTGCTGATACCATTATCAATTTAAACTCTTACTTAAAACTTATAATTACTTTTGTAGGTACACACGGCTACACATCAAGCTATACATTTCCAGTTTATGCTGATCTCGTATTGTATAGGATTTCCGTACAATGCGAGGTCAGCTTATACTGGAAATGTATAGCTTGATGTGTAGCCGTGTGTACCTACTTAAATTCTCTCCTCTGACTCTTTCATTTTCCTCCTCCTATTCTAACATATTCTAATTTCGCTTTTCTTGTTACCTTCTGCTTTCTTGATTTAGATATTCTGTGGATCATACCGGTTTCGTATGATTGAAAAGGTCGTTCTTTATTCTGCTCTTTTAAAAACCCTGTTGTCGTAATGGCCTCTCATAATTTTATTTATTTATCTGTTCCAACTCGTGTTACCAACAATATCATCTTAAGTCCTGTTGTCAAACGGTTCTATTTCTCCAATACTCTGAATTCTATCTCCGACGGGAAAGTACTCTTCCGCGTTCGGCACATAGCTTCGGTTAATTTCGTCCCGTGTCGGAATCGTCTCGGCTCGTTAGACCGTCGTCACTAAATATATTAGACGTGACGAAATCTATGCTGACAGTTCGACCACACAGGTTTTAGTGCTTTATTGGAGTTTACGGTTTGGAGGATCAATATCCGAAGCAAAAGCCCTAGATTAACTAAGATCGGGAATTAGGCGCCTCCAAGAAACTAAGTAACGAAAACATAAGGCTTGAAACAATTGCCTTTTGATTGTTATTTATTCTATGTCAAGCCTACAACTAGTACTATCGTAGTTCTGAATTCAAAATGTCTCGTTCAGGGGCGCTTCGCTTTTGTTGAGAATACAAGGTGAAATTCTATACAAAATTCAAGATTGACAGCATTAGAACCTGTCATCTGAACAGAATACCAACTTAACAGGCGTAAAACGTTTGCATTATCTATGGACAATGGGTCTTTTGAAACTGTCATTCATAGATTAGTTTTGCAGCAATGGCGCTAGTGGTAATGTGGGTCAACAAAGGTTACTCGTTCAAGGGCTATTCGAATTGTTGTGTTCTTGTCGCCCGGATACAGACAAAAGAAATATTAATTTGATCGATATCATGTGTTCTTTGAATTGTAGAGTGGAACGGTGTTATGTCGTTGGTAATTGTTTTTATGTTGGCTCAGTTATTGTCATAATTAGATAACACTGTAGGATTAAAGTAATGGGTAAAATAATGTGTTGTCATAAACCTGATGCTTTAGTTAGTCAGAGGTTAATACATTATCTGTTGTAGTCACAAATTATGGCTAACAATTCTAGGTACCGTTGTACTAAACCAAGATAATATAGCATTGAAGTAAATGAGTTTCTTAGTGCCCCAACATTCTAGGCTATTGTCTTGTGTTGTCTAGCCAATATCCAGTTACTAGTAATCACAATTTCTTGGACTTATTTTACAATTTACATTTAGAACGCAGTGGTTAATAATATTTCATGACATTCTGGATGATTAGAAGACTTGACGAGCGTCTTTTTCAATAGCTTAAAATGCTAAGCAGACGTTGGTAATTTCCAATAACCAATAGATGAAATGAATGGGCAGGACTGGTCATTTCTATCCGGTAGACTGTGGTGTTCCATATCTGCGGCAGGGTTTGTAGATCTTTGACAGTCGTCACAGGTAGTCAGTGGCTGGAAAGTCTGACAACCAGTCTTTCCAAGGGGTATCGTATTAGCCAGTACTAACTGGGTTGTGGAAGTCAGATAGGCAGTCGCTTCGTGTAAAATACTGGTATTCAGTTGCATCCGGTTAGACTGGAAGCTGACCCAACATAGTTGGGAAAAGGCTAGGCAGATGATGATGATCAGTGTCTTGATTAAACCAAACAAAGCTACCTAAATCAAAGGCAGATGAAGATCTGCGGCAGGGTTTGTTATTCCGATTCAGTCTTTTCCGGTGTCTATAGTTACAAGTTCGACAAAGAATTCTTTAGTTTTTGCAAATTTTTTTCATTGTCAGGACTTTGGCATGTCCTGGCTGAACTTGAAATGACTCAGACAAGGAATGTTCTATAGAATTTTAATTCTGTACCTTCGTGGGTGTCGATGAGTCAGCTTGTTTAAGTTTTAGCTAAAAAGGTCCATAATACTGTGGGCGGGCATGTAGCGAGGATGTATGATTGTTTGTTTGAGGAAAAATTTACTTTCTGAATTAGCTTGCTCGTTATAGGAAATGTTGGTACGAGAGACCGGGGTGTGTGGTCTACGGGCGAAGTATACTATTTAGTTATTTATATTGTGTCTATGGCAGAATGTCAGCTATAAGGCTGGTATCGTTGGACAGAATAGATTCCTGGTAAATTTGCCACTTGGAAATCAATAAGATATTCAGTTTTAGTGAAGGAAAGTTAGTGTCACTGTTACTATATTCTTATACTTTGATATGGTGGATTTAAACTACAGATTAACTAATAGTTGTTTAAACCATGGACATTTTCATCATCATCTTCAGCACAGTCCCATTTCAAACTATGTTGGGATCGGGTTCCAGTCTCACCGGATGCAGCTGAATTTACAACTGACAATTTATAAAGACGAATTTAGCTCAATATCAGTCTCAAAGCTCACAACCAAACCTACATACTAAACACACCACAATGGCTCAATCTTTATCAGAGCGCCAGTGCACAAGGTGCAATTAGTACCACATGTAAGACAATGTTCGTAATGAACGGTGGCTATTACCGGTGACGAAAATACCCTGACTCATCTGTGCGCCTAGTACAGCGATGCAGATGTTTGTGGAGATCATAATACCGGTTCTTAGAAATTTTAATTATGTAGCATGTTCATTTACATGGCAATCATAATCTGGCTACAAAATAATGTTAGTTTAATATAAAAAAATGTTTAAGTCTTTCCCTTTTCACTCAATGCTGCGTGTGGGCCCTCCCGCGTATTTCAGGAGGTATACCTACCACTTTACCCAGGTCGTCCTCGGCTGATGCGGTTCGTGGCCTGTCTACGCTCCCATGACCAGTTCTGGGTCTCCAATCCAACATTTCCTTACTCCATCGACCATGCTTGCCCATTTCCACTTCTTCGGGGCTATATCGGTTAGCTTAATTTTTATTTCGGATTTCTGTATTTTTTATTAAATCAAAGAGAAATCATTCTTATTCTTTAACCTCCCGAAAAATGAGAAATGTGTCTAACATTATCATAAGATCGATATGTCGCAGTGGTATCACCGTCTCTTTCTATACTCCGCTGTGCCAGTGAACTTCGCCCCCTGAATAGGGCATTTCCGTTGAGGATAGCTCCCGATCAAGTGATTCCTTTCCTTGAGATGATACAGAGCATCCTGTATCGGCGTTAGGAAACTAATAAAGATGATTGACTGTGGTCTGTGAAGGAGTGGGACTGTTAGACTTTCGAGTGGTGCGTACTAAATGTATTATTTATCGGAATATAATATTGTACAAAGTTTGAAAGAATTAAGTCTACGATAAAGAGAGGTAATGAGCTTAAGGGCCTAAATAAGGGTCAGTGAAGACAGCATTTTCTTATGGAATTGTTTCGTTTTTCTAAAGCGATTTTTACCAAGATGGACACTTTTCGGAAGCATCAATCCAATTCACTTTAATATCATAAAGAGTGACGCTGTCTTAACCCTCTAGTGAAATAAGAGGCCAAGAATTTTTCATAAATGTTTGTAAGGTCTAGGATTGGTAATTCACAAGCACATATTTTGATAACGTGTGAACTAGGTCATTAATTTGACCGTATTAGCATTTTAATTGGCTGAAGTTAACAACACCAGAGGGCCTTTGCATAGTGAAATTCTGTCAGTGATAACGACGATGGAAAAAGCCACTGAAAAAAACTTTAAAAGTAATTGTCAATTTATTAGGCCATGCCCGATTGCCCATAGGGAAATTATTAGGTACACAAATCTTCAGACTACGATCTGTGAAGGAAGGTTAAAATTTATATTTTTACCAGAAAATGACCGTCTTGTAAAGATATCAATAATTGAAAAGCACTTCATTACAATCTAAAGGCACGCAAAGCAAGCCCAAAAAAAGAAAGCCTTAACAAACCCATAAAAAGTAATTCAACACTATCCTTTCTTATCAGACCAATAAAAGAGCATCAAACGAAGTTAATAGATATTTTATTACGGTAAACCATCGGGGTGCGATAGTACAACCACAGAATATAGAAGATCAGAATGCCAGCTCCAAATAACGAGCGGAAACCGGCGCACTCACACACAGACGCGTACGTAAAAAAAATACAGTCGCAAGTGCGTTTGCAATGTTTGTACGTGAAGCGTGTCTATGTCATGTCATCATCATCTGCCCTAGTCTTTGACCAACTATGGGGTCGGTTTCCAGTCTAACTGGTTGTTATTGAATACCAGTATATTACATGGAGCGACTGCCTTTCTGACTTCCACAACCCAGTTACTTGGTACGATACCCCTTGGTAAGATTGATTGCCATAGTTTCAAGCTTTTGATTAAGTAACGGCTGTCAACGATCTACAAATGACAACAAGGACCAACGGCTTAATTTGAAGCGTAAGCGTCTATTTGTGAGTGCTCGTTGTATAGTTCCAACCTTCTGTAGTTATCTATTTTATGGCACAAGTACAAAATAACTTGTATTTCTATCTATTATCATGTAAATCAGGTTTTATAGTGCTCTGCGGGAAGTCATTGATGCGCTTTTGTTACCACTCCATTTTCTTGGCTGGTACTTTAGATTGCATCTGTTAAATAGCTTTTTAGTAACTCGTGAATCGTGATGTATGGGTGGGTGGCTTGATCAGATGGACAATTTGTTTCGGTTTTTGGTTAATAGGGATCTTTTGTTGGTTAGCAGGAGTTCTTGGTTAGTTTGTCCTTCAAATCTGTATTAATGGTAGGCGTGATACCTATATGCGAGTTCTAATTGACTTTGTCTTTTTTCTGAATTTTAGTTAAAGCTCATTCATTAACTTTCAGCGGCAGAGGTGCACATTTCTTCTGTTATGTTTAAGTCCCATTTAATAGGGAGTTTTCTGTCTGATCGTCAGAAATCAAAAGCGTTTATAAAACCGTTTTTATTTTCATTTACAATTCCCAATGAACCTCTGCACATAAAAACACTAGGCCTTTGTACAGGAGATAACAGACCAGAAAGACATGGTGAAAAATTACTCTGTACGACGACCTCTTTAGTCAATTACATCGACCCTCTATGAAAAGCTTTTTATAACTGGCCATAAATAAAAAAGGAAAACGTCATAAAATCAAAGTCATCGCGTGTCTTTGAAACCGACCCGAAACAGAGTAGTTCCGTTTAATAACTTTAAAAGCTTTTTGTTGGGCAACGCTTTCGACTAATGACATAATCCGGTGACGACTGCTGATTACAATCTGGATTGACAGACTTTGTATAGACCATATTGCCCTGCAACGCAATTGTAAGTTTGATTCAAAAACTACAAACCAGTTTTTCCAACTGATGTTAAATCTACCTTAATGAATATCAACTTTATGCTAGTTTAAATTAAACTGATTTTAAAGTGATAGACTAAACAAAACTGAATCTCATTTATGCTTATAGCCTGCCAGGGTTGCGGGACTGTTCGAAAGAGATACCGCGGCCCTGGAACACAAAGGGAAAAAGAAGGAACATGGATGGGTTTCAGTCAGTACAAGTCTGACACTCCCTCCCTTCCGCTCCGCCCAGAGGGGGGTCATTTGATGATTTCCGATCCGTAAAAAAAAGAAAAAGTTATGCTTATAGTGGCAATAGGCCTGCTTTCTTTTGAATACTTTCATGGGGCGGATTATATTACTGGCAAAATGAGGCTGTACGAAATAATTCAGTCTACTTTGTCGAAGAATATAATTTTAACCTAATAATCTGAACAATGTAAGGATAAATATTTTATGTAGATGTCATTGATGTCACTTACAACAAGTATAACCTCAATGCGTACAACCATTTCTTCGATCGATCCACTATTTCAACCTAACATAATCCCCTCGTGGTCTCAGGCCCTTATTAAATTGCACCACAATGTTCACTACTCCTCATTCTGCATCTTTCTCAGCTACCGTCTTTACATTTATTGATTTCCTAATAAATATGATAAGCTATATTACTTACTTGTCACGTTTTTCAAGACAAGTAGCTGTAATCTCTCCCAAGCCGTCAATTAACGCTTTATGAAACCTTAAACCGTATCCAAAACCGGTAAAGTAATACTTAAAAGATTAACACATTTCGATAGCCATTCAATTTTTATGACGTCCACAAAATATTGGACGATTTGCGAAAGACGCTTACAAAACACTTATTCATAAATATTAATGCTAATAAATTTCATTGCACCATAAAATAAATTGCATAGCTGGATAATTCTTATTAAAGAGTTATTGAAACACTTAATTTTATGATCAATAGATTGGTATTCATATAGTACGCTGCGCCGTTCAGTTTGTATTATAAGAGATTTCCAATCCATTTAATTCGTTAGCGCTTATAATAATATGATTGTCCGTATCGTAAAGAACTTTCTACCTTGTATCCAAATACGTAAAGTCCAAGTTTTATTACTGTCTTGTCCTCATTGAGAACCAGTAGCGTTGTACTAAAGATACCGTATCGTTTGTTGCAGGTAGTACAACGGACCTGACGCCCACGCTCATCGGGATATACGACTCTTTACTAGAACCAGGAAAGAGTTTAAGGCCAGAAGCAAGTCGACTGGAAACTGCAAAAGACGCTAGAAATGACCCTCCTGTAGAAACAATATATGAAGTAACAGAAGAGACTCAAGAAGACATATCTAAGATTGGAGACGACACAATGATCACAGGAGGTGTCAAGCTCCCAATAGCAACATTTAACAAAAGCTCATTATATTCATTACGAACTAAAAGTGATAACAACGGTGCTAGTGACGATTCGGATAAGTGTAAAGTGTTTAGTGATTCTACTTTAAGTAAAGTTCAAAAAACATTTAAAGAAATGAAACAAGAGACGACGTTCGATAATCTCTCGCCAAATGTGAAACGGATGATTTCAAGTGCAACAAGTGAAACGACCACGTTAAAATTACAAAAGAAAACAGTGAATATTGGTAGATCTTCAATGAGAAAATCTAACATTCCCTTAGTCGGAGCTACCTCTAAAATCTCTCAGTCTGGTGTCGAAATACTTCCCTCAGTCGACATCTACGACCAGCCCTGTGCTATCAAAAGCTTTACTAAATCCAAAAGTGAGGACATTCAATCTCCTGTCATATCAGTGCCTCTGAAACCTGAATTTAAAATTGATGATGCTCAAACCTACGATGTCCCCACGAACAACAGGCCAGCTATCTACGATGTTCCGGTTGTGAACAATAAAACTGCCTTTGAATCCTTGTCCCTTCCTTACATCGATCAATCAATCGAGCTCTCTATAACATCTAACGATAGAGAATTCGATATCAAACTGTCATCGAAAGATAACTCGCCGATGAAGCCGGCGAAACCAAAAAGTCCCGTGCAGTCGCCGGCAAAGATCCCGAAGCTGAACGAAGGCACAAACAGTTTGCATCGAAAAGACTTCGTAAATAAAAACGAGAGTCCATCGAAACTTTTGTCGAAAACTGTTCCTTACCCCGAGGCTGTTGGTTCTACTGGGAATCTGAAGACCTGTGAGAAAGAGGTGATTAGATTGAATCCTCCGGTAGAAGTGTCTCGGCCTCTTTCGATGAGTTCCATTGCGTCTTCTAGTTCGACGTCTAGTAGTGGTGTGCAAAATAAAGGGGGAGTGAACTCTGCGTACTTGGCTTCAATCGAGAGCTTGGATGATCACAGTGACGCAGACATGACTTCGGCTAACGGTAGCAATAATTTCGTGAATAACGCGGGCATTATAACTACCAGTGTGTCGGAGGAGAGGAATTCGGAAGATACACCACGTAAGTTAAACAGAATCCATATTTTGAAATAGTAGGTTTGGTAATAAAAAAATATTTCCTACGATGTGCTTTTGTTGCTTGAACTTTTTGTTGTACTATTAAACTTCCTACATAGCCTTTGACTAAAGCCCACAAGTATGATATTTACAGTGAAAAATTATTTATCAAAGTAGGCCACTGCCCACCAACATAATCGAATATACATAATATGTAACAAGACAAATGGGAGACCGAGCGCTCTTTAGTTGAATCTACTGTTAGTCCAAGACTGGAATACAATAAATAACACAGTAATGGCGGATATTCACGTACAAGTTTTACCATAATATCCCTTATTTTCAGGTGCTCAGTTGGTAGATGAGCTGCCAGGCCTATCACAGCTGGAGCGAGTGTGTGCGGAGATAGTGCAGACGGAGAACGTTTACGTGGAAGACTTGAGGCAGGTCGTGGAGGTGAGTTCATTGGGATTATTTTATAAGTAAGGCTAAGTGGAGTGCCAGACACACATGTTTGGGGCAGCAAAATTCCAATCTAAATGCCGGCCCGCCGGTGTGCTGAACTGGCAAAACTAAAGGGAACAATCAAATGAAAGTATCCAGCAGTGAATGAAGTCGGGCTTAGGTCAGGCCTATCCGAGAATATGTGTAACAAGCTTCAGGCTTCTTTGATTCAGTTTGTTGCAGTTGTAGGTTGTACCTAATTGTTGTTTTGGAAATAGGAGATATTTAATTAGTCTGGTTAGATTTTGGGATTCTTTAAATAGACCTGGAAGTCTTTAAATAGACTCCGGACCCAGGTTGGTCGCAGCAAGGAAAACCTGCTCAGGTGGAGATTCATTAATGACTCTGCCCTGTATTGTAAACGTGGTGCTGTTCCACAAACGATGGGGCACTTAATATCGTTTCCTGCGTATCCTGATGTTTGTTTACTACAGGAACCGATGGACGCAGTTGAAAGCGCCAAACTTTTGACTCAGTTCTGGGCCAACACAATTTAGATTGCCATCGACACGCTCAGAAGAAGATATTTTGGAATAGCATTTATTAGCCTGTAACGTTCGAACTGGTTGGAAACAGAACTGCTCACCGTGAGGGGTGGCGCTTGCCCGCAACACACCACGCGTGTCGGAACACGTCACTATTTTGAATTATTGGATAAATGATACACCTAGGTTATTTCAACGAATTAAAGCACACTTTCTTACTTGGATGGCGCTTTGTAACTTTTGTAAGTGAAACTGGTGGAAACATTTCTTCAGTTTCGAGGTTTACGAGTTCATTTCTCAAGAAAACGATCGCCCCGGTTAAACTTTTCCCTCATTGCCCATTTGTCGAACTGAGATCGATAGGTTTATTTTTTTTTAATCACAGCCCGACATATTATCGTATAATTATTTTTAATTAATGGATATTAAAATATTCCTCCTTAAATGAAACAAAATCTCGCTAAAGGTATAAACCTTCCCATCCATTCATTTGAGTTCACCGCTGTTTGTTTTCCCGCCACTTCCTATCCGTTTGAAACATCAGACGCGTTCCAATTTTGAACTTTGCTTTAGTTAAATTAGTTGAAAGTCTGGTTCGGACGGCGTTACATAAAGCTTTGTAAACTAACACCCGTTTGGTCAAAGATTTTGTTTGTGGCTAAAGTAAGGCCCGGAGCTCTGGATCCAAAGCAGAGTCGAGCGGAGCGAGCTTGCGGAAATCGACCAATGACATTAGTTAAAATCTACATCGCGTCTTTGGTCTCTCCTGTTAGTCGAAACTTATATCTCTTTTTTTTCACTCCGCTCGTGTCCGTATCAAGAAGACATGGCCTTACGGATGATCAAAGCTAATTGTCAGTAGACAGAGACTAGCTACTACATAGTTTTCTCACTTTTCTCTAACGTTGACTACAGCTTTGTCTTGTGATCACAGGAATTTCTGCACATTTTGAAATCGGCAATATGTCTAAGATCTTAGTGTTGCGATTGAACATCTCTTTCACAGTTATTGTTCCTCTAACATAGCGTTGATCTCAAGTCATCGTGTCATCTTTATTTTCATAACAACAAGGTTTTTGTTGAGTGGCCGGCTGTTTGACCGAGTACATTCTGTCTAATAGACAGTCATTACTCTGTCTGCGCATCGACCTTAGATTAAACTGTGCGAATTGAATAGCAATTCAATTCTTTTCAGCAGGTTCTTGCTGGGAAGGTTGATCAATTGTTCTAGGATTCAATTCCTGTTCCTCATCATTGTTATTTTATCCAAGTGTTCCTTATTTCAAGGCATCTTCCTTTTGCATTTTTTCCGAGAATAGTACTAGTTTAAAGAGGCAATTTTTGTAAGTTTGTATGTTAAATTACTCACTCGATTTCAAATATTCTTTCGCTGATGAAAACCTGCACTTATTGCCAAGTGCTATTAAATGTGTTTTTAATGCTGGAAAAGTCGCGGGTAAAAGCTTGTTATAAATATTTTGACTGCTACCATTTTATCCACTTTAAATAAACACACAAAACATCCAACGACGTTAATAAAATTTATGAGGAGGATTATTCATAGACAGCGACCACGAGAAATTAGGTCAAGTAGTGAATTAATGGCTAATTAAACATTCGCTAACGCTCTATGATCGTAGCTCATAGTGTAAACAGAATTATTATTATGTTTTCTAGCCTAGATAGTACCACAATGAGGCAAAGACCGTATGCTTCTTTTTTCAATATAATTAGCAGTGCTATTCTGAAAAGCGCTCTTCGAACTTTACTCAGACGGCTTTGACAAATGGCAATCTATTTAAACATGCTATACTGTCTATAACTGCCTTAAACCGGATCTTGACTTCACCTTTTCCTTTTTTCAATATAGCTAGCAGTGCTATTCTGAAAAGCTCTCTTCGAACTTTACTCAGAGGGCTTTGACAAATAGCAATCTATTTAAACGTGCTGTACTGTCTATAACTGCCTTAAACCGGATCTTGACTTCACCTTTTCCTTTTTTCAATATAGCTAGCAGTGCTATTCTGAAAAGCTCTCTTCGAACTTTACTCAGAGGGCTTTGACAAATAGCAATCTATTTAAACGTGCTACACTGTCTATAACTGCCTTAAACCGGATCTTGACTTCACCTTTGCCTTTTTTCAATATAGCTAGCAGTGCTATTCTGAAAAGCTCTCTTCGAACTTTACTCAGAGGGCTTTGACAAATAGCAATCTATTTAAACGTGCTACACTGTCTATAACTGCCTTAAACCGGATCTTGACTTCACCTTTGCCTTTTTTCAATATAGCTAGCAGTGCTATTCTGAAAAGCTCTCTTCGAACTTTACTCAGAGGGCTTTGACAAATGGCAATCTATTTAAACGTGCTGTACTGTCTATAACTGCCTTAAACCGGACCTTGACTTCACCTTTTACCTTTTTTGTTTTTCAAAAGTAAATTATCGCAGATTCACATCACTTCGACGTCATTTGAATTTCAAACATCATCATCTGCCTAGCCATTTCCCAACTATGTTGGGGTGGGAATACCAGTATTTTATAAGGAGCGACTGCCTATCTGACCTCCACAACCCAGTCAGTACTGGGTAATACGATACCCATTGGTAAGACATGTTGACAGACTTTCGGGCCACTGACTATCTGTAACGACTGTCGAAAATCTACAAGTGACACCCGGGACCAAAGGCTTAAGGCATGCTTTCCGAGGCACGGAGGAAGCTCGGTATGTAATGGGTGGTCACCTATGCTCGGATCAACTTAGGCAAGCGCGGCTTAACCAGAAGAACGCCCCGAGCGGCTCTTATTTTTTAGCCACGAGCTACTCGAATATTAGAAACATAATAAATGTTTCGGAATAACACCATGCTAATAGTGGCCAGTCTAAACGTGTAGTTAAATTGCAGGCTAACTAGTAAGTAGTTAGTTCTTTGCGTCTGTTATCGTGGGCCACAATCGGGTCAGGTGGTAACTAAGCCCAGTGACCCACCGGTGTGACCCACTTCGGCACTAGTTCATACTGGATTACGTTCAGGTAGTGTTTCTAATTAGGATTTCTGTTTCTGTTAGTACCATGAATTCGGTACCTATATGATTCTAGCTAGACCCACCAGCGTTCCATACATTTTGATTGTGTATACTTTTGCACTTTATAATTGGATGTATTGCATTTTTGTATAAAAAAGCAGTTTTTTTCCTAAACGACGAGAAATCATCAGTTTGTGCGTCGATAGCGACACCGTCTAATAAATTATTATCACCTAAGACTTGATTATAAATCTTTAAAACCCATTCTAGGTATAACTGATTGGAATTGCATGGACATGTTCCATCATAGCATGACATCATATAATCAAATTACGAGTAGGTACTTAAATCAATTATTTCTCTAAACAATTTCGTAACCGCCAGTTCCCAGGCGATTAAAAACATAATAACAACGTTTTCATAAATGGAATTTTAACTGATTCTTGAAACGTAAATTAAGAATCTAATTGGAAAAGATAATCGCATTGCAAGTTATTTAGTAACATTATTTATTAAAGCAGGAATGTCTATCAGCACCAATCCCATGGAAAATGTGCGTAATCCAACTTTAGCTTTACTTTAGTCACTTAATCCAAAAATAACGTATTCTATGGGATTTAAGAATGATTCAAGTAACTGCATGGATCGTGGAGATCAGATAGGCATTCGCTCCATGTACAATCCCCATCATCATCCACAGCCTGAATTCTGCTGCTGGGTACAGGCCTTTCTTTTTTGTGCCAATCTCCACGGTCCTGTGCTAGCCTCATCCAGGGTTTAACACCGAACTAATAACTGGAAGCCGGCCCCAAAATAATTGGGAAAACGCTGGGTAGATGATCCAAGTAGGCAAGCGTCTGCATTGCGGCTTCTACTACTACAGGCGTTACCAATTCGCTTAGCTTAGTTTTAAAATTGGAAAGAGGGAAACAATCTATCATCATGTTTTTATTTTCCTTTTTCTTATATTTTAGTCTCCCTACATTTCCCACTTAGTAGCTTCACCTAAATTTTTTTTGCTTATCCACAAATTTAGCACCCGGTTCATGAACTGCGACGCGAACTGCGTCATCGTCGCTTAAGTTGCTATTTTTGAATACGTAAGTCAAAAATAGCAACTATAAAGGAGAGTGAAAAGCTACATAATTATACCTAATTGTATTCACTTCAAATTAGATAAAAGACGTTGCTTCTTTCAGATTTGCTGAAATAACTCTTCTTCCGATTCTCTAGCAAACGGAAAACATTGACTTACATGTATGTTAGGCGTTGAACGACATGTCGCATGTCACCTATTTCCGTTGCTTCGCAAATGGCGTCACTGGTAATATGATCTATATTCTGTACAACTTCTTTTAATTGTTTCCCCCGCATTCGTTGTCGCAAGACACTTGTCGCTTGATCGTTGTAGCTCACGGCAATGGGGTAAAGGCTTGTTGCCTCTAAATTACGGTTTATAGTGAATAATAACTATGTAATTTATTATAATGACTAGTAACACTGCTTAACAATGAAATAACTTTATTAAAAATGTCAAGCGGTCATGTTCTAGGACTCCATTAATTGTGTCGCGTGCTTCTAACTCGAGGCTCGATAGCTGTGCCGTCACGACAATTTTGTGTCTTTATTAATAGTTACTAATCTTCTTTTATTTTATTACTACAAATGATGCTAGATTTGTAAACGTAACTTTGAGGACTTTAATTTCTCATAAAAAAGAGATTACTCAACAAATTACATCGAGTCCGCTTGCTTATCAAGCGTGTTTAATACCTTCGACTACCGATTTCGCATTTAACACATCTACAATCATTACCAAATTAATAAATAACATTAATTGGCTGTGTAGCCCAATTTCTCTACCCGACGCGTACCGAAACCAATATGGCGGCAGGAAGCTGTCAAACGTGACAGGTGTCAAATTGTTGCTGTCACTGCGCCACTGCTAATTAGCCGACAGGTTGCCAACGTTGGACGGGTTAAAAATGGCGCTAAAAGTGAAATTTAAGTATTTTTGGAATTAAGAATGCATGTTGTGTTCGCGCTTTTGCTGACCCTCATCAAAAGGATAAAAGAAAAAAAACTTTTTTGCAAAAAATAAAACCAACTTCAAAAACAAAAAAACGTGGAAAAATAACTGTAGCTTCAGAAGTCGGTTGAATATTTTTGCCACCGACTTCTGAAGCTAAAGTTAATTTTTCCACGTTTTTTTGTTTTTGAAGTCGGTTTTATTTTTTGCAAAAATGTTTTTTATTTTTCCTTTTTTAGTTTCAATATTATACACAAACATTTGCTATACATTTATTTTACATTGTAAACAACTCCTTTCATGGTAATAGGCTTATCTATATATACATATAATAAAACAGTAAAAAAACTGTGTCTGTACATTGAACATATTAAAAAAATATTTTTTGAGGGGGGTTTGGAAACAGTAATAGAGCACGAATCCAAAAAAAAAATTCTGTCTGTTTGTCTGTATGTCTGTTTGTCTGTTTGTTTGTACACGCTAATCTTCGGAACTACTCGACGGATTTAAATGATTTTTTTTGTTGTATAGGTATTAAATCTGGGCAACATATAGGCTATAATTTATCTTGGAAACTTGAACATCTGATGCAGCACCGCAACAGACCAGCTAAACTATAAGAGATACAAAAATGGTACCATAGCAAAAATTGTTACACGTGATGAGCATTTTCTGCTAAGAGAATAAATTTGAAGATCTGGAACACCTGAAGTGGAACTCCAAGAGCCCAGCTACACTATAACATATATAGGAATGACGTCTTAGCAAGAGTTGTTCAGCCTGATGAGCACTCTCTGTTGTCGTATAAAATTTGAAGATCTGGCACACGCGTTGTGGAATTCCAAGCGCCCAGCTACACTATAACATATAATAATAGGAATGAAGTCTTAGCAAGAGTTGTTCAGCCTGTTGATCACTCTCTGTTGACGTATAAAAATTGAAGATCTGGAACACCTGATATGGAAATCAAAGCTATCACTAATTTCACTGTATAATTATAAAATAACTTATGTTATTTTATAATTATGCTGCAGCTTATGCTGGGAGTACCTCCACGTGGTGAAGGCGGTAACAGTTTAGGACTGATTTTTGATGAATCATTGAAAATTTGACTCTACTGGCCAAAACTCCCATTTATTATTTTATTTTAACAAATAAATAAGCCTTCAGGCTTATGTTATTTGAGTGTTTAATTTCCTTTTTCATTTATTTTCGTGACACGGTAGCCTACCCGGTAACGCAGGGGAGCAGTCACTTAGATTTTAATTGATCAGGTATCTTCAGAATTAAACTATAACTATGCCTAGAAAGAGGTCAAATCTTTCCCAACGTTCCAAAGGAGCTAAAAGATTGAGGATCATAAGATCCCAAGAATCTACCGAAGAGCGTCAGGAGAGACTTGATGCTGTTCGAGAACATCAGTCAGCAACTCGCTCCGTAGAAACCACTTCGGATCGCGAAGCACACCTGCGTTCTCAGCGTATTTACGCATTTACATCTAGGTCTCTAGAGACCAGTGAAGAAAATGATGCGCGAATGACCTGCATTGTCTCGTGAGTCGCAGACGTTCACGGATAGAGAATTGCGCATGAGTTCTCAGCGTATCTACGCATCTGCTTCTAGGTCTCTAGAGACAAGAGCGTAACGTGATGCGCGACTGTCCGCTGATTGTGAACGTCACGCATTGTCTCGCGAGTCGGAGACGTTCACGGATAGAGAATTGCGCATTTTTTAAAAGTTATTTGCAATATTATTGTTAATTCAGTGTACCCTTGGGATCCGCTGCAGAATAACGGGAAGAAAAGGTATTTGTTGTGTAGGTATTAAATCTGGGCAACATATAGGCTATAATTTATTTTGGAAATTGGAACACCTGATGCAGAACCGCAACAGAACAGCTAAAGTATAAGAGATATAAAAATGGTGTCATAGCAAAAAATATTCCACGTGAAGAGCATTTTCTGCTGTGAGAATAAATTTGGAGATCTGGAACCCTGTTGTGGAACTCCAAAACCCAGCGACACTCTAACATATTAAGGAATGACGTCTTAGCAAAAGTTGTTTAGTCTGATGGGCATTTCCTGTGGACTTACGAAAATGAAAGATCTGGAACGTCTTCAATCGTCTCGCTCATCCCGTTGTTTTCCCGTCCCCGGGCCTCAGAATTCTACATCAGACGTTTCAGATCTTCGCAAAAGCAACAGGATCCGCGTACGAAATCGCGGGCAGAAGCTAGTAATATAATAAATGCGAAGGTTTCTGAGGATGGATGGTCGAATCGATGTTTGCTACTCTTTCACGCAAAAACTACTGAACTGATTTGGATGAAATTTAGCATACAGATAGTTTATAGGTTACAAACTTTTAATGATTAACACATAGCATACTTTTTATCGCGGTAGTGTGATGGATCCCGTGGGACAATAATTATCGAACTGCACGCGGGCGGAGCCGCGGGCATAAGCTAGTCCTCAATAAAATGTAACTTATATCGTTATCATACCTAACTGTCGAAATCTGGGTGTACTGTACACATCTGCGTACTTCCTCAGAGCATACAGGCGTTATGTTATGTTCTAATATTGTGTAAAAAATAAACATCGAAACGTCGCGATTGCAGCAATCACGACAGATTTTCTGTCTATTAATGAAGCGTTCCATTGTATTTGTATATCTCCACAGATCAGCATCCGATCCTGACTTATACCTTCCATCATCAGCTCAGCAACATGAGAAAATGATTATCAGATACAAATATCGTTAGAAAGTACCTTTATGAAAAACATTGTAAAATGTCAGGGTTGCCCTCTATTTCCCTGGGATCTCATCATCAGATTCTAACTTTGTGACAACGGGACCACCTCAGTAGTATAGGCTTTCGAATAAAAAAAGAATTTTGACAATCGATTAGCGGAGAAATCGGTGAACATATGGGACACACAGTCAAACATAGAACCTCCTCATTTTGTTTGAAGTCGGTTAAAATATTGTCAAAAGGGTTTTGGTGAACCATTAGTGAACCGCTAACAATACATTTCATGGTAATCAGCTTATCCCCAATAAAATAGAACTTAACATACCTAAATGTCGAAAAGTTGTACAGTACACATCCCCGTACATATCTGCGTACCCCCTAGAGCATACAAGCGTGATATTATGTTATGATAATGTATAAACAATAAACATCCAAGCGATTGCAGCAATCACGACAGATTTGCCGTCTATTTTTGAAGAGTTCTGTAGTATATCTCCGAAGATCAGCATCAGATCTTCACCAAATTTAAAATGGGACCACCGCGAAACAATATTCTACCAAACAAAAAAGAATCATCGAAATCGGTTCACAATTGGCGAAGATATCGCTGAACATACAAACAAAAAAAAATAATCTGACGACTTGATAACCTCCTCCTTTTGGAAGTCGGTTAAAAAGGGATACTTTATCTACATATTTTAAAACTGTTATTTTTTTTTCTGTCTAGAATACTAGATAGATAGATTACGGTCTAGTTGATCGTTGATACAACAGTTGTACACAAGCTTAGGAATAATGAATAGCGACAGTTTGATCCTCAATTTATGCACTTAGTGGTACAAGTGCGGGCTTACCTAAGGCCACGTCCTGAACATAATTCAGTCAACAAAGTCTGTTAAATGTACTGCTTCCTATGTTACTGTTTATGCACTACTTGTACTTATGTTACATTAATGTTGGCTGCCAAGTTATTGGACAGCTAGTGGTGTGGTGCACCTCTGATTTTGTCCCCATTTGTATTAACTGTGGTATTGTGTGCTTTGATTATTTATACGTTGGAATATAGGTGGTAATTTTGTCCTGCGATTGAATTACCGAACTGTTCAGTGTTATATCTTAACATACTCGTAACAGCTTCTAGATATTTCATTTGACTTTTTTTTAGATTTTTAGCAGGCTTGTTATTTTATATTAAAAATGCAATCGTCTTCGTGTTATAAGCCAAGCCTATAATTAAATATTGGCATAAGTATTATGAGCACCATACTTGATACTGGCATAAAAGTATCTCTTATCTCATCAGGCTTAAGAACATAA
Organism: Eugnorisma glareosa; assembly: GCA_947578425.1. Lineage (NCBI taxonomy): Eukaryota > Metazoa > Arthropoda > Insecta > Lepidoptera > Noctuidae > Eugnorisma > Eugnorisma glareosa. The sequence continues at coordinate 9,891,903 of OX387982.1, read as the reverse complement.
TAATTATATTGACCATAAACAATTTAAAACACAAACCATGAAATGGTGAGAAGTAAAGTTATAAAATGATCTTCTGACGCGTGGCCAGAAACAGAACGGACGACGCCATTTTGTTACCAATATTTTTCACAAATCTACCAACAGCTTCTCTCCCTGTCAACATCATTCGAATGTCAGACGACCCTTGTAACCATAGAAATATGAATCTTAAATCTATGCTGCATCATCAGCCTATAACGGTCCACTGCTAGACACAGGCCTCTTCAATCGCATGCCAACTCGATTTTACTGGATTCACGGCAATTCTCATCCAGTTGCTACCAGCTACCCCGCGAAGATCGTCGCTCCACCGAGCCTGAGGGCGTCCCCTCAAGAACACGTCTACCCCAATGGACATCGGTTCTACAGCTAATATGGCCGGCCCATTTGGCTAACTTGTTCTGTATATCTGTGAATGCTTGTAGCACTTTCATTATTTTGACTCCTAGGTAATACTGAAACAAAACTGTGCTCAATTAGTGTTGTCCTACATTTTGTTTACCCCACTAATCAATTACAAAGTTAACTGCTATTTAAACAAGAAGATTAAGTACTCAATTTAAAGTGTTATCAATAAGATATCTAGTATCTATCGCAGCGCCCTCTATGTGGTTATCGGCCCGTCACACTTTTATCTGAACATGATACTAATTTATTGGATAAACGCTTTCCTTATTAAGGTGTGTATGTATACCTGTGGCTTTGTGTATTCACCTTCTTCTTTGATAGTAGTCCTATTAGCTTGTGTCTTGTCATCTTTACGATATCTGTTTGCTTACTCATGATTTCAGCTCGTGATCTTCTAGCATTTGTTATTTTGTCTACGTTTTGGTTTGAATGGATTCCTTGTTCATGTTTTTTATCTTACAGGACATTAAACCTCCCTTTAAGACTCCTTAGGTTTCATTCCTTATTCTTAAACATTGATGACAATTAGTGTCGAAAAATGATTTTTGTTTTAGTTTTTTTCCTTCGAGGAACTTATTTCTACAAGTTTTCTTCGTTATGCATTTTTCAACAACAAAACAGTGTTCAAGTAAATATTGTTGGTCTTTATTTACACGGAAACTAGTAACTCTTGGTATCAGGAAGCAAAAGTTCAGTAAAGCATCGAACTTTTGAAACTCCACGTTCCACACAATGTAGGAAGGCAAGAGCGCATAACTGCACTGGTTAGAAACTGTTGTATCTCAAGTTAAGCCTGCTCTACAATTCTGATTAGCCCCATATACCGTCAGTGTGCACGACTCCTTACAATCGATGCACTAATTCTAATCTATTTACACCTTCAGATAAATAACCATTTAACTTTCTCAAACAAGAGCCTGGCCAATTATTGCAGCGGACTTAACCGTGGTTTATTCACAGTTTAACTGAACTGTCTGTTTAATTAACCAATGGTATTGAATGGGCTATTCGAAGTCGGTATAGTAAAATTAATGAATTATGTGCAATTATTAATTTCATTTGATTTTGACAGATTTATAATAGAACTATTGATGTTTTCTTTCGCTTTCGATGTTTCGCATAGACGGGGCCAATAGCAGCTTTCCTCTTGATGAAATTAAGTGCCCTATTATTCTGGTATCAAATAGAAATATGTATTTTTTTTTACTAAAGGTTAAACTGTCATCGTTTCGGTTGGCATACGTCAAACTGACATTGACATGTCTAGACGTCAAAAGTGACAATATGAATGTGGAATTAATACAACTGTTTTAAACCGCTAGGAGTTAGGGTTCTTTTGCGAAACTATTAATTCTAAACAGCTTTGCCATAACATAGGCAGACCGAAAAAATATAATTGTACCGTAAAAAGACCTTCAAGTTTCCTAGTTAAACCGGCGACAGACAGATTGACAGAGCAATTGATCTTAGTCAGTGTGACCCACCAAATTGACTAGACCGTTTATATTAATCCTGTCTCCCTTTTAACCATCCATTTTGTGAAGATTAAACGGGACGAGGTAGTTCATTTTATACTGGTCTACTGGTTCGTAGGGAAGGGTACTTAAATACGATGATTTAGGCTTTATCTTTATGTAGATAAGGTTTAAAAATGCGTGGCAAGAGTGTGGCAAGCCCGAGGCGGGTTATGTCGTGGTATTGCTAACGGGACACCCTAATATGGGGGTAGATTATAGGGTGCCCATTAATTGTGGCCGATTTATATTTTTGCTCTCGTTTTTACTATGATGTTAGAAAATGGATGGCAGACTTATATGGTCCAATGGTTATGGGTATGCGTATGCGGGTAAATTATAGATTTTTCATTCTAATGTTTTCTTGGTCTATTAACAACTTATGAAGATTTTTACTAAAGAAATAACCGAACCTACCTAGCGCGTATTCTCATCAACTGTCGCTATTTCTGCTAGTTTTTTCATGTGTGTAATTTATTAGTGCTCGTTGGCTCAAACACTAGGCGACACCCCAATAAGTGCCTAAATAAACGCGTGTGGTTGGATTTTGAACACTCAGTTCACCAACAAGAGTTCCTTATCATCGAGCCTTTCCCCAACTATGTTTGGGTCGGCTTCCAGTCTAACTGCATACAGCTGAATACCAATATTTAATAATAATATAATATTGTATATGGAGCGACTGCCTATCTGACCTCTACAACCCAGTTACTTAGTAATACAATCCCCTTCGGTATAAGACAGGTTGTCAGACTTTCTGGCCACTGACTACCTGTAACGACTGTCAAGGATTTATTAAATGACAGCCGGAACCAAAGGCTTGAAGCATGCTTTCCGAGACATGGAGCATGGAGGAAACTCGGTATGTAATGGATGATGGTCAACGCAATAATATTTAGGCATTTATTGAGGTGTTGCTTAGTGCTTCTGAAATCGAGCAGTAGAACCATTAGTTTTGACTTGTTGAAGCAAGTCGTTTGGTAACCCTAATTCTTTCCCCGTTTTCATGGCTCGTATAATAGAACCCTTTGAATTCCGAATTTCGTCGTCGCTTCCGCACGCAAAAGTATTTTTATCCACAGGGAGATTACGAAAAAGGAATTTGTAGGTCTGCTACGTATGCAGCTAAAAAAAAATGTCCAAGTAGCTTATTTTGTAGAAACGAAAGAGATTTCTGAAGCAGCCTAATCGATTTTCATCGCAGTCTGCAGAATCTGCAGTAGTCTGCTGGGCTGTCAATTCTCATTAAAGTTGTCACGATAAGCTAAATGAAATGAAACAGCCAATTCTTATTGGCTGTTTCATTTAAGATGTTGCCCGCGGCTTCGCCCGCGTGTAGTTTGGTAACTGTCCCACGGGATCATACTAAAGAGATAAATAGTATCCTGCATGTTAATTCAGGTTAAATCGGTCAAACCATTTCGGAGGACTTCGATAACAAACAATGTGACACGAGACACAATACAATTCCAATCATACCTATCATGTTAAATCATGTGCCTACGTTCACCAAAATAACCTATCCAAAGGGTTAATATCAAACAGACGGCAGACACAATAGCAAAATCTAGACCTAGTGGTTTGGGCTATGAGTTGATTTTCAGTAATTTCCCCCCATTTCTCCATACGAGTATTAGGGGTTGAATTCTGTAAAAACCTGAAACAAATGTTTACTAATTTATCGATAGGAGTAGGTACTCCTGTTGAGTTTCGAATAAAATAGTCTAACTATCTTATTTCCCCATACAAACTTTGGTGCCCCGTTTCATCCCCTCAGGGGTTGAATTTTGAAAATTGCTTTCTTAGTGCACCCCTTTACTACGTAAGGAACCTACTTGCCGAATTTGGAATCTGTAGACCCAGCGGTTTAGGCTGTGCATTGATTTTTAGATTTTGTCACCCCATTTCCCCCTCTTAGGGGTTGAAACCTGTTTCTACTCATCTATCAATAGGAGCACTCCTGTGAAGTTTCGAATAAAATAGCCTAACTATCTTATTTCCCTATGCAAACTTTGGAGCCCCGTTTCACACCATTAGGGGGTGAATTTAAAAAAATCCATTCTTAGTGCACCCCACAATAAGGAACCTACTTGCTAAATTTGGAATCTGTAGACCCAGCGGTTTGGGCTGTACGTTGATATGTGAGTCAGTTAGTCAGTTTCTTCTTTTATATATTTAGATTGCACACAAAATTTAACAGGTCTACACAAAATTACAATTTAAAGCTTACCTATGTACAACGGCGAGCTTAACCCAGAATTGGGTTTTCTTACAGCAAACCTTAGTTCGATTGTGAGATTTTCAGAAGAGGATATAGCTATCTTATCCTTTGTAAGCGAACAGGCCAGGAAAGTGTTAGAAGCATTATATACATAAGAGATTCACAATGAAAGTTAAACTTCTTTTGACGTGAAATACTGCTTGAACTAACGTAAACAAGTCCCATACAAAGCCACATACATTATTATTGATAATAATAAAGCAAGCAGCATGAATGAAAGCTCACAAGCTGGCAACATTCTATTTTTAAACGAGCAAGCTTGCCCACGGTGCATATTTATAAAACACGGCGTGCGTGGGTCGCCAGTTACAAAAATACATGCACGACAATGTAATGTTAGGTCGCGTTCACGTGGTAAATTTTTATAGTTCTGCAAGTTTTTTGTTTTTACAGTATGACCACTTAAAGTTTGCACTTCAAGGTGGCGCTGCTTGTTAAGAAAAAAATAATCAATATGTCAAACTTGGTACATTTATTTTAGTTCAGTGTTTTCCCGCCTACACAGATAAGTTGGTTGAAGTATACATGCCATTGACAGGGTGCGCTGTTGGAAAACATTTATTTTGTGAAATTCTCCGGAAATTGCATTGAATAAATATGTCGGCGTGATAGCTTAGTGGGGTGACCGTCTGACTGCCAAGTCATAGGTCTCGAGTTCGAACCCAAGGCATGCACCTCTGAATTTTCGGATTCATGTGCGTATTGTATAATTATCACTAGCTCCGGTGAAGGGAAACATGAGGAAACCAGCATGCCCGAGAGATATCTCTCGATCTATATGTAAAAGCCAAGTCAGAGGCCCATGGGTGGCCTAAAAACCCTTTGTATCTTAGAATATTCTGTATAATCAAAATCATTCAAAAATAATTATTTATTTCGAACAACAAAGTCCTTATGGGTTAGTGAATAAGTCCTTAAGAACTATGTTAGTGGCAAGTTTGCTGATTAAGTTACATTCATTTATAAGATACAATTTTATTTATGTGTGTATTGAATTAAAAATATGATAAATATGAGGAATGTAAGGCTATGGAACTAGGGAAGAACCACACCAAGAAGACAATTTATTAGTTTAATACTTCAACATCAGTTATATAATTGTAGTGTACTATTATCGGATGTTGAAGTAAAGTCTAGTATCTATCGTAGGTAATCCTCATTAAATTTCAAATCATCTATTCGTTCTGGAATTCACACTACGGTTTAAAATCATAAAGGCTACATTATTCATCCATCTGTTCAAGCCTTTAGGTGTATGATATCCATACAATATGTCATAAAGCTAGTGACAGATTGTTACAGAGATTAATGTGCGATCGTCGTTATGTTATTAAGTGTGGCTAGTTCTTGTGGTTATTGCCTGTGGTTAATAATATGGTCTTAGTATATGGTAGAGAAAATGTTATGTAGTGGGTAATTACATGATGTTCAATGACTTCCGAATTCAAAGACATGAATTCGAGAATACAAAACATAATTATAGTAATTGTTACGATGTATACTTCTGATTTAGGTCTTCAATTTAAAAGCTTGAATATAATCTAAGATAATACATTTAAATATCTATCAGTTAGGCAGAGCTGTATGTAATAGTATACCCACATTTCGCCAGTTATGTTTATGTCTCGTGTAATAGGGGCGAGCCTATTGCCATTAATCGGACACAAATCCAGACTACGTGGATGCTACCGAGAAATTCCTGATGGAAAATCCCAATAACATTTTGCTCGATCCGGGTATCGAACCCAAGTGCTCAGCAGTCGCGCTTGCGACCACTAGACCAACGAGGCATTCTAAAATTTTAATTTTAATAAAAGTAATTTTAGAATGGGTGAATCTGGTAGATTTGAATTTGGAGCAGTTAAAGTTAGCAACATTGCAATTAACTATCAAATGTTTGAATGTTTTATTTAAAAAAAGAATGAACGTGACCGAATCAAAAAGATTATGTAAGAAGATAAGAATCTTAGTTCTACCACGTTGACTGACGGTCGACTACTTTACAACCTTATTCCTAAGGCCATAAGGGTGAAAAGTGCTCGACCGTCAGTAAATTCGGTCGTACCTAGGTTTACCTAGTACCTAGGTTTAGGTGTCCCTAGGTAAAAGTTTATTATGTACTTGTATGCCTTTTTTTTTTTTTTTTTTTTTTTATCGATGGGAAATCATCAAATGACCCCTCCCGCTCTGGGCTGAGCAGGAGGGAGTGTCAGACTTGACTAAAACCCATCCATGTTCCTTCCTTTGCCCTTTGTGTTCCAGGGCCGCGGTATCTCTTTCGAACAGTCCCGCAACCTACTTGTATGCCTAAGTTGTCATTCATTTATTTTCTCTACAATTATCGCAAATATTGTCATATCACTTTTGTATCACTAGTTTTAACCTTTCGTCGGTCAAAATAATCCCTCCCACCAACAAACAGTTATATCGATCTCCAAGCGTAGGTTTTATAAACGATCAATGTGTATAATTAGTGATTTATATACTCGAGCACTCGAATCTGTGATCGTAAAGATTACACAGATCCATTGATAAGCATGCAGCTTTCTATGTCGTGGGTTAAGTTACAAGCTGTAGCGATTTCGACTTTTTTACTGGAGTTCAAATACTCAAAAATGATTTTTGAAAATTCTTAAAAAGTACTGGCCACTAAAATGTTTAAATGTAGCTTAAAACTGCATTTAATAAAATGGTTATATTATGCTTCTATTCAACCAATTTATCTGTTAAGGCGAGAAATCACGGAATTTAAATAAACGTTTGACGTATTATTATCGATGCATTTTATCAAGCTGCGCCACCTTGAACTGCACACTAGCGTTAACGTCTTGCGGCATTTCATACAAACTTTGAACTTATTTGTTTTCGAAATGACTGAACCGATTTTAATAAAACTTCATACGCATAAGCAGGAAATATAGGTCTAAAAAGTTGACACAGAACATTTTCTAAAAACAGTGTGTTGAGCAAAATTAGACCGAATTTAGATTTTCCATATAAACAGAAATTTCCAATTATCTTTTATTTTAAAAGACATTTCGATATTATTCTCTGTCAAATTTTTAGACATGAATCCTGCTTAAGCGTATGAAGTTTCATCAAAATCCGTTCAGCTGTTTCGGAGATTAGCCGGAACAGACAGAGCAGACAAACCGACAGAGAGACAGAAAAAATTGAAAAAAAAAAGTAAGAAGCTGTTATTTTGGAATTACAAACAGATAATTCAATTTTATTTATTTGTAAAGATGTATAAATACAGCTTAGCCTCTTAAAGCATATAGAGAAAATTTTAAAAATTCACCAGAATATATCAGGCAGCAGGATTTAGTTATCTTGCTTTATAAAAATAAATAAAATTTATTAAATCTACGTCAACCTCACCCATGATTTGTGCCTGAACTAGGAAACTAGCAGCAGGCAGGCTGTGTGTGGGTTATGTGTGTGGTCTACTGACGCAGTTTTTTATCGCCTTATAAACCCGCTGGTCGCTATACCTCATCTCAACTGTGTCCCAGTGCGAAGTATATCGAGTTATTTAAACAAGGCGTGCACTCGCGGCACGTGGGTTTGATGCACGGCTGTGGCTTACGGCTGTGCACCAAAGATGCACAAGAGCGTAGCACCCAGAGGGTAGAAGACAGAAGGCTCACTTTTGTGTTAAGATGACTTACATTCGATATGAGGCGCTGGAGTCTGACCTCAAGGCCTGGACGTATGGTTTTTGCTTAGTATAAATTCATTTGATTTTCACTAGGCCTGGTGGGCTATCATGACGTCTTAAAGCAGGAGTAATTCTAGTGCGGGAAAGAGATGGCGCTAGACGACCTGTTTTGCTCTGTCTCTGTCCCACACTGGAATTAAAGACGTCAAAGTAACCTCTGGTCTGGTGACAATTTTAATGAGTTCCACAATGTCCTCAGGGTATCAGTATTTAACATATTACTCAGTATCTGGACTGTCGAGGTTTCTCCTTCTGAATTATTTTATTTTATTATTCTGTGAGACTTAAAAGCTGATCCCAACATCTTTAGGGAAAGGCTCGGCTGATGAGAATGACCTCAGGGCAGCCTGTACCACAAACTGTTTAATAAAATGTCTAAAGATTTGCGACTTTTGTAAGGCAAGGCATGAAGGCATTGCATTTGAGGTAGCTTTTTGGGGTTCGGTACCCAAGGAGAAAAACGAGACCCTATTACTAACACTCCACTGTCCGCCTGTCTGTCTTTCTGTTTGTCACCAGGCTGTATCTCATGAACCGTGATAGCTAGATAGTTGAAATTTTCACAGACGATTGATTTCTGTTGCCGCTATAACGACAAATACTAAAAACAAAATAAAATAAATATTTAAGGGGGGCTCCTTACAACAAACGTGTTTAGGAGCCCCCTTAAACTTTTTTTTTTAGATAATCGTACGGAACCCTTCGAGCCCGGTTTTTTTTTCTTGTTGTAATGTGACTTCTCTGCTCTCCGATATTGTGGCATTAGCCTAGGGCTGTGCAGCATGCATTTGCTTACTCGTACCGGAAGTTTGGGGGTCTGTCCATAATTTCATGTCTAGTGATGGGATATCATTTTATCGATCTTGCATATTTTAATGTGATTATTTAAATGTGCAGCTGGATCTATAATTTACGATTTTAAAGTGAATAATTTAACTAGATTTAATGCGGTTTCATGTTAACATTTATTATTTTGATATTTCTACTACACTTTGTGTAGCATTTAGATTTCAGTAAACATATGTTACTTACCCAGATAATACTGCCACGTCAATTGCGAAAAAATATAAAAACTTAAATGTACTCCAAAGCAAGATACGATATCGTAATAGCTAACTATAAACCCCGTTATACACGATAGAGACACACGAAACTGGCATAGATCGTAGTAAATCAGCATACAAATACCGGGTGGAAGGCACACCAGCGCACAAATGGTGTACCATGCAGTACACCATACTAAATCCCCTCACATAGAAATTTTTCATCGGTATTTTTTTTTAAATACCGATGCCCCCTCCCCCTCTGGATGGAGCGGAAGGGAGTGTCAGAGTTCTACTTACTAAAACCAAAACAAACACAAATACAAATATTATAAAGAGGTAAAATTTGTGAGTTTGTGCGGTTGTATCTCTAGATCTACTGAACCGATTTTGAAAATTCTTTCACTAATAGGAAGTTACATTATCCCCGAGTGCCATAGGCTGTATTTACAACGTGCCCGTGGGATAATTTCCAACCAAAACGCGAGCGAAGCCGCGGGCAACAGCTAGTAGAATATAAAACCATGTTAAGAACTTCGCTGCTTCTTTCTGTGTTTATGTCTTTTGTTAATATTTTTACCCCTACAAACATCTACAAAATTCGGCGACTAGTTTAACATTTAAATTGTGCAATTAACCGGACAGGCAGGACACGATACCTGTCCCATCATTTGTGGAAAAACACCATATTTGCACTCCACAGCAGTGTCATCTGTGAATCTCCACCTGAACAGGTTGAGTCTATTTAAAAACTTCCAGGTCAGCCAGGGCAGTTCTAGATGGGAGATTTTTTGTCTCCTATAGGAGACAAAATATGCCCAAATATGCTCAATATGCCCACAGTATACTGCGGGCATATTCTGTATTAAGCTGCAAGTGATGATTTCTTCTCCATCGTTAAATCGTCTAAACTACTTTATCTATTGATAGTCAACCAGATAGTCTTGTATCCCAACGTGGGCAGAGCAATCAAAATATTTTTATTTCCGCCTTGCGATCATAAAAACGCAATGCCCTATTAATAGTCTAGGTGGGCGAGTACTGTTATACGATTGCATTTAAAGATGTGTGCACACGAACGGTACGCAAGATTCGTGGATCGTTTCACAAAACTACGCGTTTTGTGGCTGATTTGCGTATTAGTGTCAAGTGTTGACTTTGTTTACTGTTGAGAATCTTGAAATTAATTTTATTTACGAGAACTATCTTTTACTTGTCTTTTATTTGAATGGTTTGTTTGAGGACTGATTAGCAAGTCGGATGAGATTCTAAAACGGTAATTCTTTGGAAAACGGTTTCTGGATCTAAGTAAAGTTTACAATGGTTTTCCAACTCCAATTGTGCCACTATATTTGAAATGTATGCTTATTTATACCTGTAATTTGTATGGTGAGCATAATACATAGTATTCTAGATATTGTTTCTATCTCCAATCAGTCGAAAATATGGAAGTGACATAGTAAATTCTTAGATCAAAGACCACACACTTCGACACTCAAAGCATGAAATGAACTGTACCGAGTTTTGTAAGATGACTAATTAAACCTATTTAAATGTGATCTTTGCTAGACTAGACTTACATAATTAAATTCAAACATGCGAAATGCATATATGTGAGAGGCGAGCCGTAGTCCACCTGACAACCACGCGGGCCCAGTGCGAGTTGTTGAAAATCACATGTCTTTTGAATTTTTTTCATTGTTTTTTTATAACAGTTTTAATAACCTCGACTCTGTGAGAAATTCCAAAATAGGTACGAATACATTCTTAAAATTGAGTAAATATGTATAGAGAAACGAATGTTTTAATTTTTTTAATCATTCCTAATAATATTTACTTACGTTACGTTAACACGTGCGTGCGTGCTAGCCGATGTTAGTAGAATCATAGAATAGTTTTTTTTTAAGAAAAATTTAGTAGTATTGTAAAAAAATATATTAAAAAAGTGTACGTACACTTTTTGTAAAACTTATGCGCATTTAGGTGTATTATTTCTAGGTGTTATATTAAAAAAGTTAACTAAATTTCTGATTCATCAAGTTTAATTAATGTACATTTAAACGACTCATTAACACATTCTCGATAACGTTATTTTGATGAACGTGTTGAAATTCGCAACTTTCAAAGCAAGGCACGTTTTATGGCTACTTATGATTATAAAGGGAATATGGATGTTATTGGAAATTCTTGAACATCACATGTGGTTCCATATACTGAGTAGAATTAACTGTGACTGATTAGGGTTTTTAAAAGGTGTCTTCCGGTTATAAGAACCATTATAAATTACCTAACTATATCAACCGAGCAGTAAAATGTTAAGCGGAGCTGCAAAAATCATTCTCCGTAATTATACTAAAAAACGAAACGTGAAATATAATTTACACTTGAGTTAAAAATAGCATGCCATACGTAATTTAAATCGTTAACTTTATATTAATCTTCAATACGCGCGTACCATGTAGACACGCCTTAACATTAATGTACATACAAATAAACATATTGGTCTGCAAACGGTTAATTTCAGTGGTAATCCGCCCCGACATCTACTAGATTAATAACTTATTAATACCAGCTTCGTTTTAATTACAAAATGACTTATCTTACATCGGCACCACAAACAGGGTGTAACAAGACCCTTCACGAAGCCGTCAACCAAGCATTACGTACATCAAATTAAGAAACTTTAAACAAAAATTATTGCTGGGACATGTTTTTTTTTGGGGTGAAAAATCACGTTTTACGGTAGGACTCAATGTAACGCACTCTAAACATTGTGCTGATGGATGGATTGAATAGTACGGCTCGTAAAAATCTTACATTAAAAACATGTATTTAAAAACAAAAACTTGTGATAAAGTTTGAACTTTGACCCCCAATATCTCCGTAACTAGAAGGTTCGCAGGTATGGTCTAGAACAAGAAAATTATCGTAATGACGGGGACAACAAGTGTTTTTCGGCTTCACTATGGGTTTTGTTACACCCTATATATTATGTCTTGTAAAACGTTTTGACACAGAAACATGTAGTTATGCCATTTTATGTGAGTTATGTGACAGAAATGAAAAAAGTTGTATGAAAATGAGACATAGTTTCACCCTAATAAAGGCTCTTTACCGAAGTTACTGAAGTTCGTAGGGTCTCCCCCATTTCAGTTATGTCGTCCTAGCGGAGCAATGATTTAAGCTGACTATAAAAGTTACGCACGTGTAAGTATTTAGCTCATCTTTTGGCCTTTCATCTTCCGTCTAGCCTTTTCCCAACTGTTGGGGCGGCTTCCAGACTACCTGGATGCAGCTGAATACCAGTATTTTACATGGAGCAACTGCCTATCAACCCAGTTAGTACTGGGTAATACTATATCCCCCTTGGTAAGACTGGTTGTCAGACTTTCGGCCCGCTGACTACCTGTAACGACGATCTTTTTATCTCTCATATTGTCGAAATTAAGCAGCAAATATGTAACCATTTAAGGCTTCAATATAAAATAATTGTCGCGAAGCCCACCTTTATATATGACAAGTCAACATATCAAAACACACTCCACGCACGCCTACGCATGGTCATCGTGTGAAAATCTGCGCAGCTTAATAAAAGTATGACATGTCTCATACATATATTAACAAAGTCATTATCATATGTTGTGCGTGCTGTATCATAATCAGACGATATTAATACCACGACGCCATGGAGAGATTCATTTTTCCATAGGTGTACGCACTAGGCGTATTGACAGCGCGGTTTTCGGTCTTGTGCGGTTGTCGTTCGGGGAAAAATGAGTAGCAAGTTTTGCTTCTAAACCTTGATTTCCTTGTCGTATACCTAAGTACAGTCGTAACTCGTAACACAAAAATAAATAAAGCTAACATGACTTCATTCATTGAAAGCAAACATTTGTAATCCAAGTCACAATTCTAGCGCCCACTAATTTTCAGCAGAAAAATACGGTTGTTACATTGGAACAGAAGAATAATGGTTAATATTTTTTGGGTGTGCAATGTGACACAGATTTACCGGTCAAGCGCTTTCCTTGTAAATTTATTGTCGTTTCTTATACATTTTTCTTAACAACTACCTATTATAGTCGTTATACGAATTTGTCGGGTTAAAACGCGTGCCCAACCGCGCCGTCAATTCCTCCCAGTGAGTGCCCAGTCTTACGCATATGAGTGACAATGGCATTGACAATGAGGTATAAACCGGTGCCGCGGGTTGTGGGCATAGTACAGTGGACACACGGCCTTACCCAAACCACCATTGTTTATATTGTGCCCTGTTTGGACTGCAGCCAATAGATGGAACGAGCGATTTAACTAAATATTTAGTTAAGGAAGTTGATTTCATTTTTTGGGTCAGTATAAAAAAAAAATATTGGTTGATTTTAATTGTTGTTGGGTTTGAGGTTATTCACCTCTTTTCTGTTCTATTGTTTATTATTTAGTAAAGCTTTTAACCAGTCTTACGACTTAATCGAGGGAGAGGTCCTGCAGCTTGACAGATGATTTGTGTAATACCTACTTATGTAACAACTTTTGTTGAAAATAATAATAAAAAAAGGTTATACTTTCCTATTTTATGACTGCTACATTAAATTGGCCATAGCCAAAGACTTCTGGGGCTTGAAAAAAAATGAATTTTAAAGGCTGAAAAATTATTACCTATCGAACATTACTAAATACAATTTCAAAGTAAATTAATTAGCAATACTCCGCAGACGTGATAGGTGATGTGTTGGGATGATAATTTGAAGTTTTTGTTGGGGTTAACGACTGCAGTTGGTATTGATAACCTAGTTTGTATAAACATGAAATGATTACTTACGTTTTCAGTCTAACACCGCGAAAGATTCTAAATTCTTAAACAATATACGTATAATTAAATAAAACAACAACAACAGTATCAGCCCACGATCTACATCGCCCATGACAATGACAATGAGGGCGAGTTAATGACGCGAGTTACTAGCACGTGGAGCGGTCGAGTGGACAGTCGAGTGCGCCCACGTAGCGTTGTTTATTTACTAACAGACGAGTCACATGGTTTAGAAATGAGGTGTTTTTATTACATAGTAGGAAACGTGGATTTTTGTGAAGAATGTTTTATGAAAATACTTCATTTTGACCAGCACTTCGCCCGTCATGAGGTCGGAAATTGTCCCACGGAAACGTATTTCCTGGATAAAAAGTTTCCAATGGTCTAACGTAGGTCATAATATACAGTTCCTAAATTCCAAAATCCGTCCTGCCGTCAAGGAATGAAAGGTAACACACAGACCAAGTTACTTTAAACATATTAGTATGGATTTGAAAGATGATTTTTAGAATGGCTCATTTGCCTTGCGGCGTTCTCTTAATATATACCTAGGTCAAGAAGAGATCTATTGAGTAAGAAATAGGTCTAAAATTAACATGGACCGTAAACACAGGCTGTAAAGATAAAGATGACACTATTATCCATCAAACAAACGTTCACAATACGAATGAAACTTGTCGTACTTTGTAGTATTGGAGTGGATTCACTAGTAAACCAACTTATATTACTGTCATCTCATTTCCGGCACCTAAGCTTAAATACGGTTAAGCTCTTACACACACCACTATAATCTACTTAACTGGTACTGTTGTATTGACTTGTCAATCCCGCTATCCCATTCAAACAAGGCATAAGAATCAACATAGAGATGTCATTCAACATGTACAGGTAAAGTTATGGTGGACGATTGTTGTATCTTCATTATAATATCATGTCATGAACTTATGATATAGCAGCAGTTGTTTTGGGAAGTCTTAGGTTAGATAAACCAGTCGTCATGATTATTACTTTGAAATTAATTGATCGCCACCTATTACATGTAACTTAAATATATTTGGAGAGATGTCGGTGTCGGTGATATCTTACCTCATCTGTCATTGGTCTAGATATGGTATTACTATTCTACTGTTACTTTTAATCTGTGTCATCCCGCTGCTGGGCTAAGGCTTCTCCCCATGACCTCCAAATCTTTCGATCCAGGGCCCGGCCAATGTGGACTATGGTCATTGGTTCGGTCCACTTCATCCCGCCATCTGCGAGGTCTACCGCGTCGTCTTCTGGCTGTGTCAGGGCTCCACAACGTGGTTATTTTGGCCCACATCTATTCTAATACTGATTGTTTAATTATTGGCTCAATCTCCGGCTCAAAACACTGCTTGTGTTTGTCCAATTAGACAATTGATGCAATTCTGCCTGAATTTTTGTCTGGTTCCTGGCGTTAGGCTCACGGGTTATGCTAAATATAGCATAGCTGTCAAATAATGGGTGGAACTCTGCTATACTTATGGGGTAACTCCTTGTGTTAAAAGAGACTTCAATTATTTATTTTATACGGTAAAAACGTTCTAATTCCACGTCCAGCAGGGCTGTTGCGTATCTCTATTGACAGTTCACAGTGATCATCACACATACAATGACCGTTCTTGTTGGTATCAACTGACGCTACCCGTGCACAACTGTCATTGTATATCAAAACTCGCCAAGTGATGATCACTACGAACTGCCAACAGAGATACGAAATAGCCTTGCTGGAAACTATTTCATTCATGCCTAACTGAGTACTGTTTACTGTGGGGAACTGATTGCTAGCTAGTACTTGCGCAGATTGGGCACGCAATTTGAATATTTAGGTTAAACGGATTACTAAGACGAGATCTGACTTCTATTAAACTTATTTGTTTTCATTATAAGGCGTAGGATGATGATCATGATAGGAATTAGGAATTAATTTGTTGTAACGATTAGCATTTAAATTAAAATCGTGCTCAGAGCCTCAGAAAATTCGGAAATTCCAGCACAAGACTTGCGTTTTCTAGACAAATTAGAAGCTTTGCCTCTGGGATTAACATTAGTGCTAAGTGCTAATTCGCAAACACGAAAGCTACCAAAGCGTATAACTTTTCTGGTTTAACTGTACTATTTAAGTTACTGACTTATTACATTGAAGTAGTTATTTTTTATATTCAAGTCATTTCAAGAAATACATTTCTGTACCGTATTGCATAAATTCGTCAATATAATCCCGGAAAGAGTAGGAGGAACTACTTTCGTATACCCACTGCCTACGACCATAAGGTCCGTTTCAACATGAACCAAATCACTTTATTTATCATTTCTATTATGTAGGTAATCCATGTTTCTATTATTGGATACTAGCACTTCGCCAGCGACTTCTCCCGCGAAAATTGTGATAGCTGTTGGCATGATACAAATATAATTTATATCCTATGTTACTTCCTGATAATTTAGCTTTCTGTTTGTGAAAAACGGTTAAAATCGTTCTAGTAGTTTCGTTACAGGTTTCGGAGCTTATTCGGTATAAACAAACAATCAAATCTTTTTTCTTTATAATATTAGTATAGATAAGACTGCCTCTTGATGTGTCATGGTTATAGCTTTTTCTTAGTTGATTTCACTACTGTAAACTACTATAATTCTTTCTCAATTTATTTGGTGTCGGCTAAATCTTCGTCTACTATAGTTCTGTATTAGTAGTCATCTCAGTAGTCCCTCTTTTCTAGTTTTCAAGCAATATCGTCCTCCACACATTCCATCCATCGATTCTTTGGTTTTCCTCTATTCGTGTAGCCAGTCGGACACGAGTTGTGCTTAAATAAAAAAAATTATGAATATAATTCCCTAAACTTCTCCATAAAAGGTAGACACTGCTCATTTAAAGGGGGTAAACAAGACCCTTAACGAAATCGAAAGGCACTTGTTGTCTTTCTCTTTTTCTCTTCCAAATTTTACACTAGTTTTTTTAAATACATTTATTAATGCAAGAACTTTACTTTAAACACCTCCACGACCCCCGTACTATTCAATCAATCCATCAGCACAATGTTTTGAGTGCGCTACATTGAGTCCTACCGTAAAACGTGATTTTTCACCCCAAAAATAAAAGTCCTTTCCCAACAATATTTTTTTCGTAAAGTTACTTAGTTTGATGTACACAATGCTTGGTTGACGGCTTCGTGACGGGTCCTGTTACACCCTGTATAATTATACTTCTCCATAAAAGGTATAGATACTGGTCATATAAGTACCAATCGCGTTGTACACCATGAATTACATAAAAATCCCAAGTAAGTAATTACCGTCAGAATAATCTTTTGAAAGGCAAAAGTGATCAGATAAGCGCGTTATGTAGGTATGTACGTAATGCTGTCGCCATATACAAAACTTCTGTGCCCAATAAGGCGAGCGCTTCGTGATACCTTTATCACGTTATCAGAGCTTTCTAGCGCCGTGCGCAGGAGCACGCGCCGCGATAGCGGGCGGTAAGGGTTGGGGTACACTAACTCGGCGCCTGCTGGGGTAATTGCGGAGATTGCAAATGTGACCTCGTACCCTAGGCAAAAATGAAGAGGAGGAACATAGTGTCGTTTAATCAGTAGGAGTCTGACATACACTTTTCGTCTGCCCCAAGGCGGAGGAAATCCATGAGGATTTCCACCCATAAAAAAAGACTGACGCGGCGCAACTGACGGAAAAATAAGAGAAATTAAATGCAATGGTGGCCTGTGACGATCGTGTTTGATAAAGATGTTCTGTAAACGTTTAAAAAACATGCGGGATGGTGAGATCAAATTGACCGATGAAGATGTGCGAATTCTGTCTGCGATCTTGTCTTTTTTATTTATTTTTTTCGGGTTGGAAATCATCAAATAACTCCTCCCGCTCTGGGCTGAGCAGGACGGAGTGTCAGACTTTTACTGACTAAAACCCATCCATGTTCCTTTTTTTGCCCTTTGTGTTACAGAGCCGCGGTATCTCTTTCGAACAGTCCTGCAACCCTGGCAGGATGCGATCTTGTCTACGGGCCAATTAAATCTGCAATTTAGTCATAGTTAAATTGCATATGCGAACGTACCTTACATGCTTACTGTTCAACCTAAATAATAGACAGACTTTGACAGAGATGATATACACATTACCGACACAATTAAACACTCTCTAGTGTAAAAGGATAGGAAAGCCAGCAGTGCAACGTTACTGGATTCAAACAAACCACAGACAAATCTTTAGATTTTCGTCGCTTTTTAGCGCGTACCCGGTGTAACCCAGCCTTATATCACAGATTCCACTAATTTGCTTTAGAAATTCGTTCTAATTTTACTTTCCGAAAGTGGAGCGGAAGACATACGATCGTCCTGCGGTTCTGTCCGCTATGAACGAATTGTGTTACTACTATCAACTTTATTGTTTGGAGGTGGTGTTTTATATCTTTTTCTGTTTCGGTTTTTTTTGTTGAATATTTTTTTGAAACGGTATGATGGGGTGGCAGAAAAAAATATAAGTACTCGTAGTTAGCCAAAACAGTTTCAGAAAGGATGTTCAATGTGTTTCTAATCTTTTATCCAGTCTCATGTCGAGGTTCAACCAACGTCCAACCATTGGGAAAGCAATGAGCTTTGAGATTTAGGGGTTTATTCATAAGCACTAGTTAAAGCTAAAGACATGTTTAAACTTCAAAATTGTGTGGTTAAATAGTCTAATCATGACTGAACTCAAGGTTTGTGCCTCATCCAACATCATGGAATCTCATTTTTCCAAGGTTCTTTCCTTTTCTGTTGCTCGGAACCGTCATTCCGTCATTCCGTCTGCGAAACAAAGCAGGAAAACACGCGGCAGCATCCACGATGCGGTCGACAGAACGATGAGGTTCAACCCTAACTGAGAGCGGTTTCGATCCGTACCCGTGAAAATACGAATACGAATAGAAATCGGATGACGGAAGCCAGATCTAGTGCGTAAACTACCATAGAAATATAGTTCTAAGACTACTGCGGACCGTATTTTCACGGGTTCGGATCGGACTCTGATCGAACGTGGTGCGAAACCGCTCAGACTGCGTTTATGAATAAACTCCTGAATGTAACTATGATCTTTTGGCAACTTAGAACAAAGTAACGCCGCCATTTTGAATTTTAAATAATTTTTTTTTAACAGTTAATTTTACGAACAGCGTCCCCATATCAAACAGCAGCACTCTAGCAGAAAGCAGAATTATTAATGAAAATGAGGTTTCCATGAACCTTTAGGTTTTTATCACAAAACCCACTTTGATTATGCCGACTGTTATAGCTACAATAGACTTTAAGTACATTATGTACTGCATGGTACCTCATTGCAGTGTTAACCACATACTGCGACCACCACAACCACTCAAGTGGGGCACAGCTAAATTGAGCATTGTTCTCCGAGTGAGCCTGATGGGATGCCATCACTTCAGGGGAACTGACGACCGTTAGCTTTTTATATTGTGAAAGTCTTTCTTCAATGATGAACTTGTACAACGGGTATCGGATGACGTTTTAAATTGTATAGTAAAAGAAGAGTTTAACACATAGATCATACAAAATGTAAAACATCTTCTAATGTAATTGACGAACTTAAGCACAAGAATAGTAAATAATACATCTCGTTTGTAATATAAATACAGACAAACACAGACCCCACAACCTGTCATTAATTGTCAATGTCTAAAACCCTGCTGTCTTCTGTTCCAGGGATACCTGCACGTGTGGCGGCGTGAGGTGACGTTCTCCGACGAGCAGCTGAACGAGCTGTTCAACAACATTGAGGACATCTACAACTTTAACAGGTGAGCAGTTGTTAAGAAGTTCCTTACTACCTTAGGGGCCATCCTTTAATCACGTGAGGTTTTTGGCCACGTTTATAGCCCCCCCTTCTCTTTGGTGATACCCGGTGAGGAAAATCGGATGTTTTTTATTCAAATTCGTTTGCTCGAGCCTTTAATTAATTATCCGAAAAAAATATTTAACCGTCACACATAAAACAATTTTTTTTATCCCATCCCCGCCCAACGTGATTAATCGTGATTTTTTTCTGAGTTTCAAGAGCTTTATTAAAAGATAGGAATATATTTAACGCAAACATGTTTTTCTTTATGTTCCGCGTCCCGAAGATTTAAACGTTTAAGTAATAATATTCTTGTTTTACGCGTCATAAACTTCGTAAGTCCCCCGTTTTTTCCCATCTTTCCATCACAATAATTCATACATTTCGCGAATTTGAGAAATACCAAGCAACAATATCGCAAATCCCTGACATATGGCATAACGACTTCCCCTTTTATCCATCCTTGCAGTGGCTTTCTGCTAAAACGTAATAATAGGGGCTTCGTCACGCCCCTAACTCTTAGAGGGTAGGCAGACCGACAGGCGGAACACGTCCGTACATAAAACACGGTTTTGGTTTTTTTAAACTTGCCTAGATTGCGAAACTTTGACAGAATGACGGACGTAGCAATATTAAAAGGGGATGTTTTTCTAAAGGACCCTATGTAACGGTGAAACATTAAACCAAGGCATTTTATTGATCCTTTTCTTCCAAAAGGAAAGTCAATAATATGCCATGGTTTCTGGGCTATGATTGGAGTAAAGTATCAAAATATGTGGCAAAAAGTAATGTCAGTGCAAAAGTCTCGAACTGAGACGAGACGACTGAGTCTTGAGTCTCGTTTATTTTATTTTTGAATCAAAAGATCAGAGAAATTACAATGTTCGGGGTTCTACAAATTCCCTCCATTTAAGCCACTACGTAATAAACAATTAGCTCAGAATATCACTGACTAGATTATGAAGTTACTAACAGTAAATTCAGCAAGAACTAGTGAATAAAACCATGACAGGACCGTGATCAAGTAAGGGACAAATAATTAACATGTATTGAACATTATGTCATTTTGCCAACTTACATTTACTCAGAATTCCATATAAATTATTATTCTAAAGTCGTACAGAGCTACCTGAATTCAAGGAAAACCATAACATTAACAATTTTATAATAATCGTTTGTTGATGGGAAAATAATTAGCGGAAAATCTGAGCAGTTTTTTTTCTAAATTGCCTTCGTAAACAATTCCGCTCTAAGCAATTATAAATGTCAAACATAAGGAAGTAATAACACGGATATTTGCCGACAATTATTCGCCTTTTATTATTTGTAGTTTAATGAGTTGAATCATGGTGTCAAACACATTAACTGAAGCAATACTTGCTTCTTATAGCAACATACTTGGTTACCATCAAATTACGACGTCATTCGCGGTGTTATCAATTATCTACAAAATATAGAAGAACCGTAGGGCGTAGCATAAGCAAGTTTGACTCGAGATAAAAGACTGATGCGGAAGCAAAACCTTCACCGACGTATAAAACTCTTCACCAAGATTTGAGCTGACATAGAGAGCTGTTAAGCCGTGTATACTCTAATGAAATTCTAGCTCATTGAAAACCTAGATTACCAACCGCGGCTTGGGTCTTCAGTTCGCTGAAGAGCAATCAAAAGATCCCAATTGTGATGGGACTGTCATCATCATGGATTCACCCTCTACTGAGTAGTATAGGGCTCCTTTCATTGCTCTCAATTGACCTTATATTATTATTACAAATTAGTTACTCAAATCGATCCTTATTTAATTTAATTTTGCCCAGACCACACGAGATGTAAGTACGGCTGTTGAGACTGGTCTCAAGTAGATTCACGAATAAGTTTTGCTTTTTTTCTATGACATTGACGATCCCCCAAACTTCCTCCCATGTAGAGTTGGAGGGTGTTAAAATAATAGCAAGGGTAGTTTTGGGAGGGTTACTTTTACAAAAGAGAGTATGTATGTGTGGCCTGCATAGACGTACGTATTACTATGAATGTGTACATGTGTGATTATACAGGGTGTAATTATGAGCTCTGAATAAATTGTTTTAGAAGAAATACTAGTAGAGATAAACTTTTACAACCGCTCAGGTCGATATTTAGGTTAAGCCACGTTAGCCTAGGCTGGTCCGTGGATAGGTGATCACCCATAACATACCGAGTTTCCTCCGTACCTCAGAAAGCACGCTAAGCTGTTGGTCCCAGCTGTCATTTGTAGATCTTTGTTAGTCGTTACAGGTAGTCACTGGCACGAAAGACTAACAACCAGTCTTACCAAGAGGTGTCTTATTACGCAGTACTAACTGGGTTGTGAAGGTCAGATAGGCAGTCGCTTCAAACTCAAATTCAAAGTGTTTATTTTCAATTAGACCTCAGCAGGCACTTTTGAAAGTCAGAAAAACAAAGGCGAAGCTACAGTCACAGACACAAGGCATAATAACTTGTGAAAGTACTGTAGTTGCCCATTCCAAAGCGTAGATCTCTATGGAGAAGAATGGGCAAGAAACTCCATGGACACTCTTTTCAATCAAAATATTGTTACAAGATCTTGGTTACATCATTCATTTTGAGATTATACATATATGTGAGAACGATGTAAAATTCTGATCTTCAGCCGCATCCGGTTGACTGGAAGCCGACCGCGACGTAGTTGGGAAAATGGTGGCTGAATTCCATTTTTCCCAACTACTCTATTTCGAACCTAGAAACTAGGCTGTACAGTGAATATCTTAGAATATTGTAGATACAATTGGCCAACAGTATCTTTGCTTAAGTAACAGTATTAATATCAAAATAATTGCTTATGTCGGCTACTCACCCTGTATGCGTCACCTATAAATGTGTGTGTTACTGCTACTAGTTAAGTTTGTGTGTGGTCCCCTTGCTAGAACAGTATAGTGTCTGTACAGTATTGAATTACTATTATACTCTAAATTGAGTGCGGCTTGCTGTTTTACGATGATAGCACAAATGGGTTATTTTATTGTTACCTACATAACTTTATCCAACTGTGGGACACTCTGGGCTAGTAGTAATAATAATTATATTATCATTAACACTAGAAACAGCATATTTACCATGTTTACTGCTGGTTTTGAGTTCCCGAATCAGTGTTAATGAAAATGTTAATGACCATGACAGTTTAAAAACTAATAATAATTATACTTCAGTGTAAGTATTGGTTTTGTCGTTGCCTATTGTAACAAGAAAACCTAGTTAGGCACAAATATCGCTCAAAGCGTTCTGCATTGCTTCAACTACTTACAACAGGACTAACATAAACTTTTAAATAAATACTTTTTTTTATTTGTTGTTATAGCGGCAACAGAAATACATCATCTGTGAAAATTTCAACTGTCTAGCTATCACGGTTCATGAGATACAGCCTGGTGACAGACAACTAGACAGACGGGCAGTCTTAGTAATAGGGTCTCGTTTTTACCCCTTGGCTACGGAACCCTAAAAACAACTAATGAGTCAGTTAAATTGTTTCTTAAATAAAACAGAAACTACCTAATCCGTAATTGTACATACACAGCCAATTTCACAGACGATTAGTCAGAAAAATAACTGATTGTTTTACGCACCATTGTCATACAAATTGTGACGACTGACGCTTCTGGAATTTGAAGAAAACGTTTGACATGGAGAACAATGTTTAAAAACAAAATACCAACTCATCAATAGGCAGATATTTGAATTCACCGCAAAACTGACAAAAGGATTTTTAGAAGACAGTTCGAAGGATTGTGCTGTAGTTATTTTTGTTTGATAGTGAAGTACCAGGGTACAGTTAGTAATGTAATTGAGAAATCATTAATGCTAAACCCAGTGGCCTAACTCACTGATTAATAGTTTAACTTTAATGGATGAGAGCAATCTGTATCGCCTCATAATCTCCAGTAATCCATTCATGTCAATAATCATTGTTGATTAGTTCCTGAGCTCGGAACACTGAGCATATTTCTACGGTCTAGTTAGATAATTAATCTAGATAAATCCATCTAAATGCAAACATTGAAGGGTTATTCATTTATGATAAGTGCTTCTTCATTTTTTCGAATTGATGATAAATTCGTCTGGGTAAATCGACTAGATTTTCCCATTCGGTGGTTCCATATTTGTTTAGTTAAATAATTAATTAGAGACACAATCAACGTGGGTATCTTTGGCTCGTAGATAGCCACGTTGATTGTGACTTCAGAAACGTTTCAGGATTCGTTTCAGGAAAAGGGACGCTTTGGACACTCGCAAGCAAGTGGGCCATCTGATTTCTGTTTTATTATATTTGGTACGGAACTACGGACATACAATGAATCGCAAGTATGCCAGTGTTGACATCACGCGATCTACTTACCAAGTCTACCCACACCACAGCGTGCTTGAGTGCGTGCGTGAGTTTGCTTCTACAGAGCAGTGATGTTTACAGCTCGAGGCGAGGTCGACATTCAATGTCTGATCGCAGCGGAGTTCAGACGTCCCGGAACTGTTCCCGATTCATTGTGCCCCGTGTTATTAAATCCTGACAATCCGACATATAGGTTAGGCTTGTAGATAAATATAGCCTAGTAACTAAAACTTCTAACCGGCGTAAGTAATTGTATGAAAGGTGGCGTTCTGTAGTTTTTGCTTACCCCCGTGGGAAAAAGGCGTGAGTCTAAGTATATATGATACTACTTCGTCAAATCATCGACCGGATGACCCGACCCCATCATCACAGCTATATTAATACACATCCCCAATAGCAGTAGATTCGCCGAGATTAAAAGCCAATTAGCAACATGACAAGCTAAAGACGAAATCATACAATTTGCTGAATAAGTACTCAGGAATGCCTTCCACGAAGGGGATAGACAGACATAGGGCAGACATAGAGAGATATTCAACTTAAATTACGCCAGGTATGGTTAAGTCCCATGCAATAAGAGTGAGTTTAGCCTATCAAATGAGCTTACCAAAATTGCTACTGATCAATTCCCGCAGGGCCCTGAAAACCAAAAGACCTGAGATGCTGTCTTTCTTACAATCAAAAGATATAAAATAGAAATAACTACTAATGAATATAACTGCAAGAAACGTTCGTTATGGCGCATTATGGTTATGAAGCTCACGGTGAAACACTAATAACGTATAAAATGGGGTGGAAACATTCGGATAGGGACGGTTAGGGTGGGCCCGCTGGTGACCTAGTTACATACGAAAGTTGCAGCTGTGCAAATCACAAGCTTAGATGACATCGTTTAAAAACATGTGTTACCTTATAATAGTACCTATAATGATTGTTTTATGCTTGCCATGAAAGCCATCAATAGTCATGGTTTTTACCCGACCATGCGACAGCAAACACGTTTTTTTTTTTTAAATAATCTATGATTAGCTGAAACTATTGGGATTCGGCTTTCTTGTCTGTCTAAATATGTGTAGTCTGTGCATTATTTAAAACAAACATTACAAAAATATCTGCCTACGTGCGTATAAGCATAACCTAAACTTCAAACACACCTTTGATCATATCTTTCAAACAAGGCCATAATGAGGTAAACAAAAATACCGAAATCCCACCCGCGCCGCGCCCGCACCGACCACCTGCCCCGTGTGTTTCCACAAGGTGTCGAACGCCAATTAGCTGTGAATGCATACCCGACCCGGATTCCTCTCAGTATGATGTAACTGCACCTCTAGATGACTTTAACCGTCTCTGTTTATGGTTGGTGGTTATATTATATTACTGTCAAGATTTTTGACAGGGATATGGTTCATTTTACAGTATCTTTTAGCGGCTAAAAAAAGCTTTGAAACATCATTTTTTTTTTTATCACTATCAAAGTACCAATGCTGTAAGATTATTGAAATTCCATTCAGTGTTATGAAAATCAAAATTACGTACAAGTCTATTTTATTATTTAGGCTTTATTTCGGAAAACATTTAAATGGTCGTGCGTCTCTTTTTTACCTTTTGTTTTTTATGGCCGTTTGCCAGTCGGCAAAGGTCTTCTCCAATCTTCTTTCTTAAATCTATGTGTCCAACCGTCTCTATTCCTATCTTTATCTGGCCACCCTACTCCATATTACTCCGACGACCTGTCTAATGTCATGATCTTCTCTGTTGACTACCTCTCTTTCTTTTTCTTTTCTTGGGTGATTTTTATTCAATCTTTTGAAGTTGTATTCAATATTCTCAAATTATTTATAACAGAAGTTGTTGTAATTATCTTATCATATTTCGGAAGTGTCCCAATTATTGTGTATGATGTTACAAGTGTCACATAACATACTTTGATTGTTGGATAATAAAGATAGATTACTCTGTAATTTACAAATTATGTCATTCATGCCGGAATCGACGATGATTTATGTGTTTTTTAGCATAATTAAAAATGCTTTGAAAACTTTAAGGAAGTTTGGATGTAGTTAGAGAACTACATCCAAACTTCCTTTGTGATTGTACTTATCTCTTTCATCATTTGGGGTTGGCGCAGCATGTCTTATTCTTCCATAGTTTATCTTTAACTCATTATCTCAACAGTCACCTCCTTTCTAGCCATATCATTATTCTCACAGTCCATATTATATTGTTTCTTTGGTATTATATATATTTTCTTCTCTTATAGCCATCCATCTACTTTCATACTTAAAACTTTCTTCACGAAATTTCCCTCATTCTTCCGCACCACTTGCACATTGCCCAACTTTTTAGTCACGGGCGCCACTTTCAGGCTTCCTCTAATTTCTTACTTAATCCATTCGTGCTACACCACACATCCATAATGTACTAAACTACGAATTTTAGATCTCAAGTCAAGTTACCGTCCAACTGACCAGTGTCAATGAATGATATACTGTTTCGTTTAAATATTAGAAAGTATAACGACCGTAGGCGTTGAAAACATAAATTAACATTCTAACGAATATCTTTTTCCGTAAACTTTAACACCTACACAAGAACAACTATCTAGTTTATATCTCTGCTGACCTACATTGTACCTGGGTACCTACATAATGCCCGTATATGACAGTGCTACTGTCGAGCATAAAAAGAAGATGGAAATGTCAAAAAACTAAAATTAACAAATGACGATCAAGAATTAGGTAGGTATAGTCAAGAATCATAACATCATCTATATACAATAAATTAACACCTATCTAAGATTACTAAACGAAAAAAGATCTTATTTATTGTCTTCAAATTAGTATTTACTAATTATGTTCCTATTCCCTTCTAGTCCAATTACATCTGTCGGCTTTCCAAGGTAAATTACTGTTATCACAAAATTTCACCTGTCATAGACATTTGGTGGAAATCTGGCAGTCGATTCAATGAAATTAAATGAGTATGTATTCACCATCAATTTTTTGAAAATACGAGAATCGTAGTTAGATTAGACACTAGATTTTCTGGAAAGCTTTCATTGCACTGCTGCCATACTTCCTACGAAAGATCGATGAATGTAACTGTTTTTAGATTAGATGTTAAACTACATATATTGAAGTTCCAATTGTTTGTTGTTTCATTGAATTTCAAGTAACTAGACAAGCTCTTATTTATTGAACAGCATAACTAATTTCTGTCTTCATCAACAGTAATAATCTAATAATTGTATGAATGTCTGTTGATATAGATATCGCTAGCTTTAGAAGTCGACCGCAGATGTAAGATATTGTTTCACGGTTTGTTTCATACGATATCTTTGTTACTACTTTATTACTTGTTATTGAAGTAAAGTAGCTTGTATTAACTCGTTAAGACGGAGAAAATGATAAGTTTAATGGGGAGCGCCTTGTATGTTTTAGTAGTTAGTATTTGTTCTTTAAACCACATAGTTGGTGTAGAAAAATCTATTATTTTAATTGGATTTCTGCTTTTGGTCATCTCATCAGTGCAATAAACCTTGGTTAGGATATTACAATCTGAAACGCTTTTCTTATCTTTCTTTTCATTTAGGGACCTGTACTAGATATTCTCTTGAGAAACATAGCTTATTTTCAAAAAAGGAAATGAAGATTTATTCATACTTTTATGCTGTCAGTACAATAAAGCACGGTATGCAAACTAAAACCTCCAAACAAAAACATTTAACAAAAAGCCTTTTACAACATAGAAGTGAATAAAACAAGCAAAAGCACAAACTAAGGTACCTTTTGTTATAGCACGTTTGTCGCCGGGCAGCGAATGTAAAAACAATGCCAGGCCCTGATAGGGTCGGTCAGGTTACATGACCTCGCGAGATTTCTGATTACTGGTGCCTTTACCTTAGTCCCTTAGGAACAAGTTGTTTTTTTTTTTTGCTGTTGTTCTGTTTAGAGATTTTTTTTGCGTGTAGGTGGACGGTTAAATAGTGGTTCTGCATTTGGAATGTGATAATTTATGGACGGTTTGATTATAAGTGAGTCATTTGCATGAGATTTAGGAGAGGTAACTTTTTTGTTTTGTTTTTAAGTCGATTTTTTATTGCTGTCAGAAGTTCAGACGTTTAGTAACAAAGTAACAATAGTTCATTGACTGCCTAAACAATAACATAACATCAGGTCTGTTATCCTCGAAGGTTTAGGCTTAGTTGTACCGTTTTAGAGTGCACGTCCTCATACATAAGTGGGGTGCAAACTAAAAATAGATTCAGTGCTACAATTTCGGGATTATCTTAATTATTCTAATTTAGGACTTTCTATATTACAAAATGGGAACTATAAACTACTTCAAAGAAATTCACATAGTTATAGAGTCCTCTTGTGATTCATACTCCTTCTACATACACCAATTTCTCGACAATAACCAGCTTTTAACTACAATCATCTCCTATCATTCCAGATCCCTCTGCGGCGAACTGAACACGTGTAAACTAGACGCGACGTGCATCGCCCGCTGCTTCGTCAACAACACTACCGGCTTCTCCGTGTACACCTCCTACTGTACCGGCTACCCTCGTACCATGGAGCGTCTGGCGGCTCTAGCTTCGGAACCGCTCAGTGCTCGGGAATTTAGAGAGAGACAAATAGCTCTGGGCCATCTGTTGCCGGTCGCTTCTTATTTACTGAAGCCAGTGCAGAGGATTCTGAAGTATCATTTGTTGTTGCAGGTTTGTTTGCAACTTGTTCTTTTTCTACTTGACCAAGACACAGGCCTCCTCAATTATATTTTACATTTTCCCCTTTATTTCCTATACTGACTAGTTTGTCCACATCTTTGTAGGGTTTTTATCCTTCTTTCCAGTCTTCGTCAAAGGCTACGTAATTTTTTCTTATACATAATCTTCATCTTTATAACGCATTTCAACTTAGGCTGCTGCAATAGGTCAAAATATTAATTTACTACACAAATATATTACTATTTTATTGCGCATTTATGAATTTTATCAGTGACTGTAAAAGTAATAAAGTTGTAGATTTACTTGATGATAAAATACCAAACCTTTAGCAATATTCGTTGCACATACCTACTGAAATCCTATAATATCTTCCAACTTAGCTAAAGATGCACATAGGATTATGTTGGCCATAAATGGAATGGGATTGGATTTGGAAACTCGTAGCCATTCCCAATTTGGAGCGAAAACTTTTAAAGCGCCAGTTAACAAATTAGTAAAAGGACTTATTTGCCGCTTGATTACGAACTTGTATTAGCGTTTGAGTTTATTGTCAATTACTGATTGTAAGCCTTAATTGCATATCACCTTATATGTCTGTTATAGTAAGTGCAATGTCCTTAAAAGTCTTTGTACGAAGCAAAGTAGTAAGCTCAATTTAGCCGATAGTTAAGCATTCGACCTGTATGCTATATGTTTTAGATCCTTTGAGATGGTTTCCCTCTAGGCACAATACTTGACCCTGTCCTAGTTTTTCCTGATAATCTTTTAAATAAAACAGATGAACATAATGTATCGTTTATTTTACAGAATGTTGTTAAGCAGTGTGCCTCAAGAGAGACAGAGTATGCGCTTTTGAAGATGACTGGTATTGCTCAACATATAGATGACATGAAACGACGACACGAACATGCCGTCAGAGTTCAGGTGAGACTGCATTTTACTTATTTTCTTTTGCAGTTGAAGGGCAATCCGACGGCCATATACGAGCCATCAGTTATTTGAAGCAGTGTTGTGTAATTCAACTATTTTTCAATCAATTATGACTAATTTCGGCAACATCATCATTTCAGCCGAAAGACGTCGACTGCTGGACATAGGCCTCGGCATACTTAGTATAACTAAATGATTTCTGATACAAAGTTCAGCAAAGCAACAATTATTCCTATGTGTCTGCAAATATTGTTTTTATTTTGCAGGAGATCCAATCACTGCTATACGGATGGAATGGGCCCGACTTAACCACGTACGGAGAGTTGTGTGCCGAAGGGACATTTAGGTAAGTTTCTCTTGTTTGGTCTTATTTTATACCCAGATCATTTTATAAAAGTTAAATGAATATATCCAAAAATATAAAAAATACCTGGGCATCAACATTATTGAAAAAAATATGAAACTACGAGTATACTCCTGTTGAAAGTTACATTTATACTATACTGTTTAAAGTTGTGGTTTACAATATTTCTTGATAATATCTATACAGCGTGTAACAGAAAGGGTATAATCATATGGAAGGCTGTGGTGCGGACCATCAAACTGAACAACTTTCTCTATGGGACCACCGTAATAGTAAAAAAAAATAATCAACGGCCCCATACAAAAGAACACTGGCGAACTCTCAAACAAATTTTTGTTGACATTTTTTTTTGGCGTCTGCCTATGAAAAATATGTTAAAATATTGAGTTTGAATTCCTGAACAATTTTGTCTTCAGTTATACTTTTATAGGAAGTCAGGAATTAAAGATATTCCAGTTTGAAGTTTTAGAGGTTATGTTTATTCTTGTCAACAACAGACTAATCGAAAAAGAATTATAGAAATGCATTTATACAAAATAAACTACGCAATGCGTATTCAGGATATTAAGTCCAACCGACAGGTCTGGCACATGGCCCACATGGCCACATGAAACGTAAGTATGTACTTATTTATTTAATCATCTTAGTCAACTATCTTAAGAGCAGTTAGTTACTTAAATGATTAATTACCATGGTAAGGGTAGGTCAGGTACAGAAAAAAGAAACGTATTTTTTTAATATTTATTCCTCATCTTCTCTAATCACAGTGTCAACAAGAAAACCTGCGGGTGCTGAGATATTTGGTTCGGCTGTAGTTAACTGGCGCTCGCGTGATAACAATGATTCTGGTATAAATGGTTTTTGGCCACATCCTTCCAACAAAGCAATGCCATCTCTAAAACCTCCTAAAGTAAAAGCCAAAGTCATTGTTTCTGAAATGCAGCCTTAGAGCAGAATTAAAAATTACAACCGCTATATTCTTAGCACAAACAATATTTTTTATTATAACATTTTTGTATTCTGATGCAGAAATGTATTTACTAAGCATAAATTAATGCAATACGTAAATTCAAGCATTTTATGTAACTTGTCTAAGATTTATATTCCATGGGAACATTAAAAGTATAGGTGAGCCAAAAGTCATGAATTCAAGCCAGAAAGAAAAAAACTAAGCCACGATTATATAGTCTGCCGTCAAACGGTGAATGGCCGTAACTACTTTAAAGTATATTTTGAGTATATGACAATTTTGTCTGAAGTGAAGTTTTAAAGCACTGTCGATAGTCTTTACTTGACTTATTTTATATGATAATTTATCTGTGGCTACGAGCGAATTTGAGCTTTATTAGCTAGACCGAAAGATAGAGAATTTCTTGTTGAATCCGAATCAATTTTAACTCATTTTTGATAAAAATGTTAGTTACCTCCTTTCACCGTATGACGGCAGTATTATCATCAATAATCTAGTCAATAAAGCTCTCAATTATGATGACTTTTTTTCCAGACTTTCATAGGCCTTAAGCTTGATTTGATAAAACTTTGTAAATTATTTCGTCGGTATCTATCACAGTGACATACGTAGACGCTTAATAATTTAATAAGCAATTTGTTCGCCACTGTTCTTTAAATACCTACTCGACCCAAATGTATGGGACAGTTGATTATTTTTGTACGATTACGATGGTGGTTCCATAGAGAAAGTTGTTCAGTTTGACGGTCCGTACCACAGTCTTCCATATGATTATACCCTTTCTGTTACATGTTGTATATAATCGAATAACTATTTTTCTATGTATGTCCTGAAAAAGCTCGCTACGTGCAGTCTGTTTAGGATAGGAACCTGTCCTCAATTAAGTTATTTCAGTCAATTAATTCAATCAGTCGTTGCGCCCCTTATACAGTCGTTGATATATTTATCTCTTGTGTTGCAGAGTATTCGGCGCGAAGGCAATGCGTCACGCCTTCCTCTTCGACAAGATGCTGCTCGTCACCAAGAACAGGGAAGACGGCATACTTGCTTACAAGTCACATATCATGGTCAGTTCCTTTATTAGTCCTGAGAAACATAATATCACGAGTCTGGATTACTCATAGATAAAGGATGGGGGATCTATATCAGATCATGTTATACAGCGTGTAACAGAAAGGGTATAATCATATGGAATACTGTGGTACGGACCATCAAACTGAACAATTTCTCTATGGGACCACCATCGAAATCGTAAAAAAATAATCAGCTGTCCCATACATTTGGGTCGAGTAGGTATTGAAATTTTGTATAGGACAGCTGATTATTTTTTTACGATTTCCATGGTGGTCCCATAGAGAAAGTTGTTCAGTTTGATGGCCCGTACCACAGTATTCCATATGATTATACCCTTTCTGTTACACGCTGTAGATGTAGAATGTAGTGTGGTGTCCAAAATGCCAGATTTGATTAATAATGGTTCTTAACCTCCTTTTTGACTGTCTATACAGGATGGGTTGCTGGTTTTTAAATTACCAATGAAAAATTTCTACATGGGATCGGATGTGGTAATCGTTCGTGCGTCGATGTCCTTTCCACCTGGTTTAAGAGCCTTACTAATTCTATTATTACTACTTTTTGAGTTAAAGTACGTACAGTTATTTTATCTCTGAAATAAGCGAGAATAAAGGTCACTTTAGTGCAAAATCCGATGTAAAATAACAATGAAATTACGATCAATCAAATTTCTTTCTTACCTTTTCAGTGTAACAACATGATGCTCGTAGAGTCTATCGCGGGTGCTCCGCTGTCGTTCCACGTGATCCCGTGGGACGCGCCGCGAGCGCAACTCACGCTGCAGGCGCGGTCGCCAAGGCACAAGCGAGAGTGGACCTTACTGCTTAAGAGGGTACGTACTTTTTGATGCGAGTTTTATCTGAAGCTGGTTATAGGATATCGTCTTGATCAACTCGTCGCACTGTCTACGATCCATTGCTTGATAAAGCCAGTACGTTCTGACACAAACTTTGGTCTTTTTCTACTAACAGATCCAAAACATTGTATTATTTTGTATCCAAACCAGACGACTCACATTCCTTAGAAAGAAACACCTAAGTCCGAACTTTGTTTATTTAATAGTATATATTGTATTATTGATCTTATTATTCTATAATTTTTGAGCTGCTACTACTAATGATTACGGCCGGAGCTGGCACTATTTGAATCATCTCATCATCGACATCTTTTCCCGTAAAATAAAGTTAAACTTAGGGATGTAGGTTTCCATCCATAAACATTTCCACTACCATAGACAATTTGCCAATAAACCTCAACAAACCAAAACACCTGACGCCACGTGACGTCGCCTGCCAGGGTTGCGGGAATGTTCGAAAGAGATACCGCGGCTTTGGAACACAAAGGGCAAAGGAAGGAACATGGATGGGTTTTAGTCAGTACAAGTCTGACACTTCCTGCCGCTCCGCCCGAGTGGGATCATTTGATGATTTCCCATCCGTAAAAAAAGGGATGTTGGTTTCCTAATAAATAGATGCTGATTGGTAATCGTTATTTTCAGGTTATCCTAGAGAACTACAACGCCGTGATCCCATCTCACGCAAGGCAACTGGTCATGGAACTCGGACAAAATAAAACTGATGGTGAGTAGCCTACCTATTATGTTTGTACAGAAAAATTAATTGTCTTAAACTAACAGGCGTTATATTCCTATCATGACTATCCAAGTATCCAGTGACCTAGGTCATTTTAGTAAAAACAAGAGGCGACATGTTCGCTATACTGGATGATACAAAATTCTAGACAATTTTGCCAATTGCATTTGAATTTAACAAAAAATATTTCCGATTTTACAGATGACATGCTAGCAGAAAAATCCCACAACCTAATAACGCAAGCATCCATGAGAAAGCAACTGTCAGCCCCGGAGTACCTTGAAAAACGAAAACTAGAAAGAGAAAGACGAAAAACTTTCGAAAACGGCACCCGAGGAAGACTGAAGAAAGGCAACAGAAAATATACTATCCCTAGTTCTAGAGCAGAAAGTCAGGAATGTGATTGTACTCAAGTTTCAGCTGAGAAAGGTATAGATTATACTTGTGAGAACTGCTACGTCGACTTATGTTCTGACTGCGAAACAGACCTCGCTAAGGTTAAGAGAGAAGAGAAGTGTAGTTGTAGACATGATGATAATGAAATAGGAGAAAAGTGCCCCGAATGCGATAGATCGCTTCATTACATAGATTCTGGTAGCGCTGAACACTTGGAAAGAAAGCTGTCCGCTTGCAAATGTTCAGACTTCAAATCGTCACAAGAGAGTTTTAGTAAAGAGTTCAGTAGTTCATTAACTAAAACGCGAGGATATCACTCTTCTGACAACATCATAGGGTATACGGACTCTAGTAAAAGCAAAGAAGATTTAAGCGACACTAACAATTCTTTGACCAACGTAAGACAAATCCCCAAAACTTGTCTAAAATGTGCGAAAATTAAAGAAAATATTGTTACGGATTCTACTAGTACTATACATTCTAGAAGATCTAGATGTAATGATGCTGAAAAACCCAAAACTGAGACTCTCACACGGTCTAAATCGAAAGATGACCCACAGAGGTCTAAATTATCCAAGATAGGAACTTGGAGAAGAAAGTCTGAACCAGGCCTACATCAAAATATGATCGGAATAATTAGTAAAAAATCTCAGGACAGTGACAACGAAAAAGAAGTTAGAGGCAATGAAAAGATAGAATTTGAATGCAAAAACTGTGGCTCAAACAAAATTACAAAGAAAATTAGAGCAAGCGATGGAACTCTAATTTCTGATCCCGAGTTCGACAGTAGGAAACGTGTTGGTCCAGTAAAACCTGCCGTAGAAATAAGAATGTACAACACTAAAAACATACCAAAGAAGATTTCTAAATTAAAGAAGAATAGAGCAAAAGGATTACGGCTGGGATCTGATACAACGGCGAAGTTCTACGCTGATTTTTCCACCGATGTGTCAACTGAAAACATTTTGCATATATCCGAGTCGAATGACAGCTTAAATGTTGATAAACCTAAAGACACACCAACCCCCGTACCTGAAAGCATAAGCAAAGACGAATCTATTGACGAAGAAACGTATAAAAAACTGATAGAAAAGACGGATTCTTTCAAAAAGAACGAGTTGGAGAAAGTTAAGTACTTAAATAAGCAAAAAGTGATTAATGAAGGCTCTGAAGCAGAAGATAAAGCAAATGAAATTGAGACAAAAGAAGAGGTAATAGAAAGTTGTGAAGAAGTCGAACAACCTTTAGAACAAATAATTTCACAATTACTAATGCAAAACAGAGAGTTCCAGAAGTTAATAAAAAAACAACAACTGAGAAATACTGCTCAAAGAAGGCATCAAAGGCTTATGAAGTCTCATTCTAACCCCGAACAAGTTCTCATCGCAAAAAACCTAGAATCACTTAAATTAAAACCAAAGTTCGGACGACAGACTTCAGAAAACTTGGACGCAGATAAAAATGATGATGAAGAAGCGGATGCGACTACAACGAGTTCTAGAACAGAATTGACTGAAGAAATAGACGAAGATCATATTTATGAAACTTTACGAGTAGTAGATAATAGAGTTGATGAAAGTTTACATTCATTGAATACTAAAAGTAAAGTGATTCAACATAATCCTCATGTTGGTAGACCTAAAAGAGTACCCACACCCCCAAAAAATGATGAAAGTACTGAAATTTCTCATCACATTGGTCCCGATTCTGACTACGTATACTTATCTTTTGACAAACTAAACAAGATGCAAAACCTAGAAGGCATTTACGATGTTCCTGTAAGATCTCCTGAAAAAGTTGACAGAAATTCAGGATATTATGTTACTATGGAAAACAAGGGCCCTATCATGACCGAAAATGTATACGACTCATTAATAGAAGTTTGTAGGCGGAAGAAAGACGTACCTACTGACTTACCAGGCGACTACTTACCAATGAGTCCCGATCAGCAAAGTCCTAACACTCCTGAAATATGGCTGAGTAGACAGAAAGAACATTTCAATGTATCTAGAGACAGAAAATCTGGCTCATTACCTCGAAGTTTCCAAGTTCCAACTAGTAATCAAGAAGAAACTAATCTAGTTACATTTAAATGTAAGCCTAACAGTAATAGCAAAACGTATTTGAATAGAGATGGTAAAGTTATGAGTACTGATAGACCGTACACAATCGCTTCCGATCAAAGCGAGATTAACTACGATGACATGAGTGAAGGAGATGTGCTTAAATTCAATAACTCTAAGACAAGCGAGTCTGACTTCGCACAGAATATAAGTCAGTCAACATTGGAGCTAGAGGAAGAAATCGACAGATGTTATAAAAGTAAATTCCAGGATATCAGTCTTGATAAGAATAAGAATGAAAATCTTTTGACAGTATCCCAACCTAACTTGAACGTATCTACCACATCATCCTGCGAAGTTTTGCCTTTAGAGCAGAATGATGATAGTAAATCCAATGATATCGAGGTTATTCACCCAGAACATAAGATTTACAAACCTACTTCAAACATGTTGTCGCTCAAAAATGTGCTTAGTCGTTTCAAGAATAAGACTCCTAACAAAAATAATGAAGATTCAGAAATAAATGCTAATGATCACAGTAGCCCGGAGAGCGCGAAATCAGATCTCAAAAGTCCTACAAGTGAAAAAAGACCTAACTTAAATCCTAGAAGCTATTCCAAGAACCTCTTACAAAGATTTAGGAGTATAATCGGCGATGAACATACAGACGACAATCAAAACAAACCAGAAATGATAAGTAAAGTTTTACACACAGAAGATATACAGAATAATTTGGTGAAGAGTGACGTAAAAGTGGTTATAACATCGAGTGATGCAAGCCCCACTACTTCAACTATAGTATACACACTAAACAACGAGTTACTTAGTAAGAGCGTGTGTGAACATAGCACGATGTCTGAAAGTCAGAATGAGAAGAGTAATTTAGATGCTTTGTCACTCAGCTGCGACAATATTACCCAAAAACCAGAAATACATCGCCCAAGTTACGAGAAAAGTGTTAGCATGGTGACAAGTATAACTAGCTCTATAGGTTCGCCTTCTAAATCTAACAATAGTTCCTATCAGAGCTTGAACAAGCTGCCTATATACATGCAAGGTAGCAAACACTTAGGGGCTAGAATAGCTCAGTCCGATTACGTAGACCCAACGACTCTACTTAGCGATAAGTCCCCTCTAAAGAAGGTCAATGTACTTATTAATAAAAATGCCGTGAGACCTGATAGTTTATTTTCTAATTCTTCATTCGTTACGTCGTCGAGCGAAGGAGCGTACCAAGAAACGCAAAATAAAGTAAATGCTAATCAAAATATTGTAGAATCTAAAGACGAAACACTGGATTCTCTACAGATGAATTCTGATGAGAGTTACTATGAAAAATCTTTTGAAAAGATTGAACAAGTGACTGATGAGGATGTGTTCAGAGATTCGGCAGTTTACTCTGATCAAGAAGATGTAGAAGAAACGAAAGTAGAAATTGTAGGGAAAGATAAGATAATAAACAAGACTGTAACAAAAGTAGAGAGTGTTAAACGTAATAATTCGTTCAAATCCCAAAAAACAACCATCTCTACGACTGTGAATGAAAAATTTAACACACAAACTCGCGTTGTAGTGACCACTAATAAAACAGCGAACATTGAACATGTTAACAGAAAATTTGAAAAGGTTGTAAAACCAAAAGTAGCTCCACCTGTTCCCGTGAAACCGAAAATGACACAAATGTCATCTAATGTTCAGAACAAAAATGTCCCCAAAACATTATCCAGGAGCTCCGAACAATCATCATCTTCAGAGTCTGTCAACATGAAAACAATTAAAAGAAACGTTAACTATAAACCAGCAGTCACTAAATCGGAATCGACTCCTCCAAATGACAAAGTAAGTGAAGATAAAATGACTAAAAATGATATTCCGAGAAAAGTTGAAGAAAAGATAACTAAAGACGAAGAAGCCAACTCAGGTAATAAGTCGAAACCTCAAGGAAACATACAAATAAAAAGACTAAGCTTTGAGAGAGCCAGCCTCGATTCGGCGACCCGAAAGCTCAAAATGACACAAGACGTAAGAAAATCTGTACTAGAACAACCCAAAACAGCAAAATCTGTCCTAGAAAGGCGAATGGAGATCGAACAAATGTCGAAAACTCAAGTAAAGCAGACTCAAAGTGCAAAGAAACCTTTACAGGCAACAAAACCAAAGTCTATAACGACGAAAGTAGCGAATTTTGAGAGAAGCCTCAGTGAAATAAGTGTGAAAGAGAAAGCTATACCCACCCCCTGTACTGATAAAAACATTCCTAATAGAAATAATGTTGAATTGAAAACCGAAGTTGAAGAAGACCCTAAAGGCAGTTGGGTAAAACAGGTTGTCAATAAATTCCAATGAGCTTACTTACAAGAGTGATATTTCTGCATTTACAGCCAATCAGTGTTCACTTTAGACGTATGCTAGTGTCTGATTGGTCACTTTAAAATTATTGTCAATGAAATGTGACATGTCAAAATTTAAATAATTTTAACACGATTGGTTTGTGATTAATAATATTATTGTAATGGAATTTACTATTAATAATATTAATTTCTGAATTGTATCTCATTCTTCAAATAAATAATTCATAATTTTGAAAGGTTCTATCTGTTTAGCTAGATGTAATAAGATATACAATAATGACTTGCAAGACTTGAACGATGATTCCGTCTGATTTTATACTCCCAAGTTTTGAAATCCGTCAACTTAATCTAGCAATAAATTAGGAACTCAGGTTGAATATGATACGACGCTGAATTTTAACCTATGTGGGTGATACAATAAAATAGTACTTAATTGAGCAATAAATCCTTATTGTTTTCTTAAGTTTTCGCCCCAAAAATCAACGTCGTATTATTTAAAATCTTAGAATTATAAATAATAAGATAATTGTTAATCATTATTGTAAATAATTTCCTATCAAACCTCCTTGAGCTTTGATAACTCGTGCCATAGACAATGAATTATATTTTGGCAAAAACATCACTACGCACAGCCTTCACATGTATATATAATCTGTGGAAATGCTTATTTTGCTATTGTATTTATTCAAAAAGTGCCATTGCGATAGTAGACGAGTATTTAATAAAAAGGAAATTCTTTTTTTCGTGCAATCGAATAACTATCTACTTAAAAGTATTTATTTTTTTGTTTAGTAGACATTAAGTTTTGTTGTGTAGCTACTAACACCAAAAAGTAGAGAAGATTGTTTTAGTATTATTTTTTTTACTAATAAAATTATTCATTAATAACTTGTGTTTTTTTTACTAAATATCAATCCTATTAATGTTCTGACGGTTACGCAGGAATAAATAAATTATTCCAATTCCAACGAACAATTTAAGAAGTCCAGTTTGTATCGAATAGCTACTTGTAATTTTCTACTGAACAAAACCAGTCATCCAAAATGATCAGTCGTGAAAGGTAATAGCTAACCTGGTAATATACCCCTGGCGTAAACAGCGATGTTCCAGAGTAGAAACAACCTTAAAATTCAGCATAAAAAACATGCTGAAATGTTGAAAAGTATGAGCATGAAATGTACCCAGGCCAGAGTCAAAACCAAATTCATTTGAACTATTCCACGATGTCCTAAATCCTAAACTGTCTCTTGTTTCATTTTGATTCTGGAAAAACTGACAAACATCTTACTTCTATAAATCCTTCACAATTCAAACAAATATAGGCAAAATGTTGTTTGTTTTTATAATAGGTTTTTTTACATATACAGCTTAAGTTATGAATACTGAAGATTTTTATTTTATAAAATAATAATGACGTCAAAGAAAATTGTTTTTTACTTTTCGCAGGAACCTTACAGTATTTTGTTTATTTAATACTTGTTTCTGCAGATACACAAAAGGTACCAAATCTACATAAACAGTGCAGTTAGCTACATATATTGTTTAGCAGTACACCCGCGGTTCTAACATCAGGACGGCGGGTGTACCTACCTAATTATTAAAATATCATTGTACGGGTGTAGTACACACATTTTCAGGAGAGGTACTTAAAGGTACACAGAAGGTACCAAATAACTGCATTAAATTTAGGCAAATCTGAAAGTACACCCGCGATTCTGACATACATGTCCCAGTTGCAACCAGTGTAACAAAACGTAGTTTTTGTATCCCCTGGTGGGCTACAGACAGAGCTATACAGGTCGTCTAGCACCATCTCTTTCCCACACTGGAATTACTCCTGCTTTAAGACGTCATGGTAGGCCACCTAGAATGTGAGAGACCCTGGAGGGGCAAAGTGAAATAATTCATGCTAATTACGTCAATGCCTAAATCAAATATGCTGAATGAATTGAATGAAGCAGTCATAATAAATTTGTCGGGGCAGACGATGGGTTTCGTGCTATGAAAAGACACTGAGAGCGATACACTCTTTGCAAAACTAACGAATTACTTGAGATTACAACTTAGCACAATAACACGGGGCACAATGAATCGGGTACAGTTCCAAGAGGTCTTAATTCCGCCGCGATCAGACACTGACTGACTCTCGTCCTCGCTCAGACCATACCATCTGGGCTCTGTAACAAACACGCTGTGGTGTGGGTAAACTTGAGTGTAGGTCGCTCGATGTCACCACCGCGTACTTGTGATTCATTTTAAGCCCATACCAATGACCGTCTCCGTCACTGCCATTCTGCTTGCACACGTCCTCGTGTGATGGTTACCCTGCAAACAAACAGTCCACGACAGAAATTTGTTCCACTCGGTCACTCCTGATCAAACTCTACATAGGTACTTCGGGTCGGTGAAGGTAAAGAACTCTACTGTTTTATTTTTAACACGGTTGAATTGGGAATAATCGAAAATACAACCATCACTACCCTGGGCCATGTACCATAGTCGTTCGAATCGACCTTGTAACAACATCCATTTATTTTCAGGCTTCTTTGGCCCATAGATAAACTTAAACTCTACTACAACCAAAAAATCTGCCAAGCTTATAGAAACCTTCGAGTAAAACCTCTAACGCCACGGCTCTCCAGACGACCAGCAATCGCATTACTCTCACACATCCATCGCATGGATCAAAACTCGCGCATCCATCAAATGGATCGCCCGTGTGCATCAACCACTGATTACACACTACGTTCTATCCAGACCCCGACCAGCAATCGCATTGCTCTCACACACTACGGCCGATAGAATGCTTTACTCGACCTTCTACCATAACTTAAGCTCGCTCATCATCATCATCAAAATCCTTATCAACATCGACTGGTACGTGACCCGCTGGCTTCTTCCTTAGCCTACCGTGTGCATACAAGTAGGCACACTTCCGATCTAACAAACAATTAGGTCAATTAAAATACTAGCGCAACCAAGTACCTCTTTATCCATTTAATCATTACACAAAGCAGGTATCTCATTCCTGGCCTATTGGCAACACTTGCCCTCCAACAAAACTCTGTTTGTTTTACTATGTTCCTCAAGAACGCAGAGTCCCACAAGACTCTATATGGTCTCTACCAGACCCGACCTCCTCCAGAGTTAAACGCACACCGCGTACCCGTGGACTCCTCGAGTTTCCTCAAGACAGACAAATTTGTACAGGGCTACGACTACGTATTATCTACTGGTACGGTCCAACTCTATGGTCTCTACCAGACCCGACCTCCGCCAGAGCTAAACGCACACCGCGTACCCATGGACTTGAGAGTACTTGAGTTTCCTCAAGCGAGACAAATCTCCGGGCTACGACTACGTATTATCTACTGGTACGGTCGACCATCCGAACCAAGGTTCCACACTAACTCTCAACTCTAAATACTCTACTTCAAACGGTACTTGGACATCAGGCATTCTCCTTAACCTATCATGTGCATAGCACACTTTGCATTCAAAGCTTTCAGTTTAAATCGACCACCGTCCAAAATCTCAATCACTCTAAATGTACAAACAATACTCTCTTTCATTAAGGAACATTCAATTCCAGAATCAAAATCAAATTTGAATCACTGACCAAAGTGCTTTAATATTCCGGATGGATACACAAAGCTCTACTCTCTTCTCCACCGTTACAGCAGCGCTGGACCTACCTGCTATGCAACGACTGGCGATATGGCCAGGTGCGGCGCGCCACACTTGACGCACACCAGTGAGTCATCACTGGTCTGCTATCGCCGCCCAACGCCTGCAGCAGCCGGCACGGGAAACGCCTTCCCGACGCCGATCGTATTATGACAATCCGCTTGGCCGCGTCCCGGTCCGTCGCACACGTGACACTTAATTGGGGTAGCGATGAAAACCTCCTACGCCTCTGGCTCCCGGCGCCAGCGAGCACATCTGTAGCGGCTCTCCTTTGGCGTGTCAACACTCAGTTTAAAGAAGAAGTTTAGCCGTAGAAGTTTCAACGCAATCGAATCTAGCCTTGAACAATTCCCTAAACCGGTCCCAAGTCACACCTGGATAGGCCACAGCCATGTAGATGCGAAGCCCTTCAACGCCTTGCCTAATGTCAAAATAAACTGGATTCCTTCCACTCCACTCACAACAAGAAACAAGTCAGCGATATCGCACCACGAGCTCGCAACAGACTCGGTTTCATCGCCTATCCACTTGCGACCATTATCTGAGGAATGCCTACGAATAATTTTAGTTGACTTATGTCTAAAAATTCTCCTCAGTGAATTACGAATTCAAAACTACGTAACTTGAAAATGTGAACTTCAACTAGTGCAGATACTTGAATGAAAATAGTGTTAAACGATAGGTCTACATTCAAAAACAATAACATAAAAGGATTTAGGTCGACAAATTAATTAGTTTAGGAAACATGATGAAAATTGCAAATTGCAAACAAAACGCTTCGGAGGGATGCGCCCACCAGCGGCCAGAGGTGCCATCCATGGCTTACGCCAGATAGACGCCTGACAGCAAAGTTATAGAAACGGCAGCCACAGCCAATGTCACTTAACCGTCCATCCGAGAGAGCAACCTTCAGTCAACAGCTAGTAAGTTATTGAAAACGGCCGTTAATAAAATCATCCTCATTTACTGGCAGCTCATCTTTAATGTTTTGACGGTATAACGCGTGTAGAAAAGCTCGTCTTCCATTGAGAATGGGACGTCCTTAACTGATATACGAGGCCTTCGCCCTTTCGGGTTTTCAAGTCGTAAGCCGGCG
Organism: Eugnorisma glareosa; assembly: GCA_947578425.1. Lineage (NCBI taxonomy): Eukaryota > Metazoa > Arthropoda > Insecta > Lepidoptera > Noctuidae > Eugnorisma > Eugnorisma glareosa. Next base: position 9,848,580 of record OX387982.1, on the reverse strand, counting down.
GACCTAATAGCATCGACCGGCGGTAACATGTTTATTTTTTTGGTTTCTTTAGCAACATGTAATACGACGACGCTAGATTCCGCGGTTTTTTTATAAATAAATATCGCTGGACATTACACACAGCCCCATCTAGGTGGCACACTAAGCAACGAGGCTTGTGTCGTGGACACCAGATAGTTGATAATACTACATAGATACGGTTTGTTTGTAAATACATACTTATTATACATATAAACATCCATGACTCAGAAACAAATGTCCATGCTCATCACACAAACATTTGCTCCTACCGGGATTCGAACCCGGGACCCTAAGAACGTAAAGCAGCCTCACTACCGCTGCGTCATTCGGGTCCTTTTAACGCCTACAATTTGAAATCCGTCGTCACTAGGCTTATGTGTAGGTAGATAAAATTTCAAAGAAATAAAACACAATAACACAACATTAAAAATTATGAAACTCAAACAAACGAATCAGAACTTCGGAAAGCCCGTTAAGCCGTTGGTCTCGGCTGTCATTTGTAGATCTCTGACAGTCGATACAGGTAGTCAGTGGCCCGAAAGTCTGACAACCAGCTAACTGGATTGTGGAGGTCAGATAGGCAGTTGCACCATGTAAAATACTGGTATTCAGCTGCATCCGGTTAGACTGGAAGCCGACACCAACATAATTGAGAATAGACTAGACAGATGATGATAACCACTGCTCTCAAAATGGTGAAGGCAAACAGGAAAACATCGTGAGGAAATCAGCATGTCATAGAACCCGCGGGCCTGTGGACGGTGTGCTATGGGCTAGCTCGCCGTCCGTCCGTCTTATGACGACAGGCCGTGTCGACGGCGCGTTCGTGTTCCACGCGCGCCTCAAAGAGAGTCAGCAAACAGGAAGGGGTCCGTAAGGACCGACTCCTGCCAGGGTTGCGGGTCTGTTCGAAAGAGATACCGCGGCCCTGGAACACAAAGGGCAAAGGAAGGAACATGGATGGGTTTTAGTCAGTATAAGTCTGACACTCCCTCCTGCTCAGCCCAGAGCGGGAGGGGATGATTTCCCATCGGTAAAAAAAAAAAATGTCATAGAACCAAAAAATCGAAGACATGTGACATCTACCAACCCGCACTGGGCCCACGTGGTAGAACGCCCATTCTCTCTCATAGAGAGGAGACCTGTTCCCAGCAGTGATTAGTGATTAGATAAGCTGATTATGCTTATACTAGTACCAGTAACACTGGAAATTCGTCAAAGAACATTCTTAATTGATGCTAAAATAATCTTTTATCTTGCTTTTATTTACTTTACATACTTTTAAAGGGATCTAACTGTTATCTACTTTTTACACTAATTTCAAGTTCTAAATGCATTTCGAAGGCTAACTAAAATTGAATTAATCACCTTAAATAGTAGGGTTTGATTAATTTACCATTCAAATCTATACTAATATTATAAAGCTGAAGAGTTTGTTTGTTTGTTTGTTTGTTTGAACGCGCTAATCTCAGGAACTACTGGTTTAGTGTTGGATAGCTCATTTATCGAGGAAGGCTATAGGCTATATATCTTATAATATATATAATAATAAAGCCTTTTATTTCGAACTTTTACAATTGTTTCTTAAACTACAGCACTTTGACTTAAATATATTTTACTTAATTAAAATTGTTCGCGTATTTGGTACTTCTTTACTTTCTGTAAGTCCGTTTGCCAGTTGGCAAAGGCCTCCTCCAACCTACTCCATTCTATTCTCTCTCTGGCTACTCTACTTCATGTTATGCCTGCAACCTGCCTGATATCATCGTCCCATCTTTTTTGTTGTCTACCTCTTTTCCTTTTTCCTTCCCTTGGGTACCATTGTGTGACTATTTTGCTCCATTTATCCTTTCCTCTGATCATGTGCCCCGACCACTTCCATTTTAGCCTTTTTATTTTTAGGGTTACATCCTGTACCTTGGTCTTCCTCCTCATGTTGATGTTTCTTGTTTTTTCGCTCTTCTTTATTCCTAGCATGCTTCTTTCCATTGCTCGTTGGCAAATGGCAATTTTATTGGTTGTGTTTTTTGTTATGGTCCATGTTTGACTTTTTGACTTGACGTGACGTGATGATATATAGCCTATGAAGTCAAACATGGACCATAGGCTATATATCATCACGCTACAATTAATAGGAGCGGAGTATCAATGAAAAATGTTGCGAAAACGGGAAAAAGTTATTATTTTTGAGAGCTTCCTTTGCGTGCGCTGGTTAAACGGTTAAAGTTGCACAAAAATAATGTATGAGAGAATTATTCCTCTTAAAAATGTCTAAAAAAAAGTCCGCGACAGCACATGCCTATCTTTTAAGGTTGACTAACAATAACCATTTTTATGATTTTAAAATTTGGTCAAAAATAATGCTTTATTTGCAAAGGTATTTTTACCGACATAGTATTAATCCTTATCGAAATAAATATGTTAGTCATCTTTAGCGTTCAATGGTGACCAAAATTGCCCTTTACACCATTCAATTTAGATGAATATCTTAGGAGATATCACAGTTTTAAAATAACTCCGCATCAAAATAAAGACACGCGCGCGCTGTGAGGCGGGGCGTTTATGTTGTCGGGAAAACCAATGTGATTAGATTCAATGCACAAATATTGTGCGTAACTTAGAGAAGGTTTTAGTTTTGGTTTCATTGTAATCAGTGCTCTCTATCAAAAGATTTATGACTTTAAAGTGTTCAAAAAGAACTTATGATCATTGTGTAATATACATGCAACGACATCTATTGCACCAAAATGGTACTAATTAGTAAAAATGTGCTCACAAGTTAACTTTTAAATCGGCTGACCGGCTTTACAAAAAAGTTCTGATGGCAAAAAGTACTCTAGATTAGTCTACATGACGCTATAACCCTGTAGAGTGTGTGTTCAATCGCTTTCCATGCAGTATATTCTATCGGTCTAACTTGGTGCTCGATAGGTGGCGCTGTTCATTTCACTCCATTTTCTGAATCGCGGTGTTTTACGTGAAAGAATGACCCTCGCCCGTGTAAAATGTCGGAAGCTTGGTTTTTTAACCGACGAAACAAAAAGAAGAGCTTCTCAATTCGACGTTTCTATATTATTTTATTTTATGTATAACCTGACCACGCATAACTTTTTACAGAGAAGTCCGGTATGCATGATCCTTTTTTTTAATTGAGAAATCGTGTTTGGGCCCATTTCCTGCACCTTGATGAGAACTTTAGATATAGCTGGAGTATGACGTCATCGAAGTTCTAACGATGGAGACGGAAGGCAGTTGCAAGAGGTCCTCAAGAGTTTGCAGCAAGAATAACGTGTTTGGGCTTATTTCATGCACCTTGATGAGAACTTTAGGCCTTGCTGACGTTTGACTGTCATCGAAGGTCTAACGATGGAGACGGAAGGCAGTTGCAAGACGTCCTCAAGAGTTTGCAGCAACAATAACGTGTTTGGGCTCATTTCATGCACCTTGATGAGAACTTTAGGCCTTGCTGGAGTATGACTGTCATCGACGGTCTAACGATAGAGACAAATGGCAGTTGCAAGCGGTCCTAAACAGTTTGCAGCAGGTATAATGTTATTGGGCTCATTTCATGCACTTTGATAAAAACTTTAATCCTAACTCAGTATCACTTTCATCTAATGTCTGACGATGGAGGCGAATGGTAGTTGCAAGAGGTTCTCAAGAGTTTACAGCATCTATAACGTGTTTGGGCTCATTTCATGCACCTTGATGAGAACTTTAGACCTGCCAGGAGTATGGTCGGTTAAGGTTGTCGTGGGTCGCGGGCCTGTGGACGTTGAGTAATGGGCTAGCTCGCCATCCGTCAGTCTAATAACGACAGGCCGTGTCGACGGCGCATTCGTGTTCCACGCGCGCCTCAAAGAGATGTCAGCAAACGGTAAGGGGTCCGAGAAGACCGAGGCAGGCCTGGATTGCGGGACTGTTCGAAAGAGATACCGCGGCCCTAGAACACAAAGGGCAAAAGAAGGAACATGGATGGGTTTTAGTCAGTACAAGTCTGACATTCCCTTCCGCTCCGCCCAGAGTGGGAGGGGTCATTTGATTATTTCCCATCGGTAAAAAAAAGGTAGGCCTTATTTGGAAAACCATAAGTAGAATATGTTTGCGATTAATGCAAATATTTCCGAGAAATTAAATTGTTAACTACTTGAATCTGTATCAATATTATAAAGCTGAAGGGTTTGTTTGAAAGAAAGAAAGAAAAATATTTATTTGGGACAAGCACAGGAACAACAAAAACCACCAAAAAAAAAAAAAGAATTTAAAACTAAATAATAAAAAAAGACCTGTGCGAGGCCAAAAAGGCTCCTATCTCAGCATGATGCTGTTTGTTTCGTTGATTGAACGCTCCAATTTCAGGAAGTACTCGTATAAATTAGTTTAGTGTTGGATAGCCCATTTATCTAGGAGCGGAACATCAATGAAAAATGTTTCAAAAACAGGGATTTATTCCTTTTGACAGCTTCCGTTGTGCGTGAACGGTTAAAAATACGCAATTATCATGTATGTCGGAATTGTCCCTCTTAAAAAGCTCTAAAAAACTCTCTCTCTCTGTTGACGTATAAAAATTGAAGATCTGGCACACGCGTAGTGGAGTACCTCCACGCGGTGAAGGCGATAACAGTTTAGGACTGATTTTCGATGAAAATTCGATGAATCATTGAAATTTGACTCTACTGGCCAAAGCTCCCATTTATTATTTTATTTTATCAAATAAATAAGCCTTCGGGCTTATGTTATTTGAGTGTTTAATTTCCTTTTTCATTTATTTTCGTGATACGGTAGCCTACCCGGTAAGGTAACGCAGGGGAGCAGTCACTTAGATTTTAATTGATCAGGTATCTTCAGAATTAAACTATAACTATGTCTAGAAAGAGGTCAAATCTTTCCCAAAGTTCCAAAGGAGCTAAAAGATTGAGGATCATAAGATCCCAAGAATCTACCGAAGAGCGTCAGGAGAGACTTGATGCTGTTCGAGAACATCAGGCTGCAACTCGCTCCGTAGAAACCTCTTCGGATCGCGAAGAACACTGGACCACCATATCAGGTGATATGGAAATCAAAGCTATCACTGCATCAGATGTTCAAGTTTCCAAGATAAATTATAGCCTATATGTTGCCCAGCTTTAATACCTTTACAACAAAAAGACCCTTCACGAAGCGGTCAACCAAGCATTCTGTACATCAAACTAAGTCTTTACGCAGAGAGTGCTCATCAGGCTGAAGAACTCTTGCTAAGACGTCATTCCTATATATGTTATAGTGTAGCTGGGCTCTTGGAGTTCCACTTCAGGTGTTCCAGATTTTCAAATTTATTATCTTAGCAGAAAATGCTCATCACGTGGAACAATTTTTGCTAAGGTACCATTTTTGTATCTCTTATAGTTTAGCTGGTCTGTTGCGGTGCTGCATCAGATGTTCAGTGAGGAAGTGAGGAAACTGGGTATGAAATGGGAGGTAACCCATCCACAGGCCAACCTAGGCAAACGCTTAACATAGTGGACAGTCGCGCATCATGTTCCGCACTTATCTCTAGAGACCTAGAAGCAGATGCGTAGATACGCTGAGAACTAATGTGCAATTATCTATCCGTGAACGTCTGCGACTCACGAGACAATGCATGATTTCTTCACTGGTCTCTAGAGACCTGGATGTAAATGCGTAAATACGCTGAGAACGCAGGTGTGCTTCGCGATCCGAAGAGGACGGAGCGAGCGAGCGGAGCGAGACGGAGGACGAACGGAGCGAGTTGCAGCCTGATGTTCTCGAACAGCATCAAGTCTCTCCTGACGCCCTTCGGTAGATTCTTGGGATCTTATGATCCTCAATCTTTTAGCTCCTTTGGAATGTTGGGAAAGATTTGACCTCTTACTAGGCATAGTTATAGTTTAAATTTGAAGATACCTGATCAATTAAAATCTATGTGACTGCTCCCCTGCGTTACCGGGTAGGCTACCGTGTCACGAAGATGAATGGAAAAGGAAATTAAACACTCAAATAACATAAGCCCGAAGTCATATTTATTTGACAGAATAACGGGAAGAAAAGGTATTTGTTGTGTAGGTATTAAGTCTGGGCAACATATAGGCTATAATTTATTTTGGAAATTGGAACACCTGATGCAGAACCGCAACAGAACAGCTAAAGTATAAGATGTATAAAAATGGTGTCATAGCAAAAATTATTCCACGTGAAGAGCATTTTCTGCTGTGAGAATAAATTTGGAGATCTGGAACCCTGTTGTGGATCTCCAAAGCCCAGCGACACTATAACATATTAAGGAATGACGTCTTAGCAAAAGTTGTTTAGTCTGATGGGCATTTCCTGTGGACTTACGAAAATGAAAGATCTGGAACGTCTTCAATCGTCTCGCTCATCCAGTTGTTTTCCCGTCCCCGGGCCTCAGAATTCTACATCAGACGTTTCAGATCTTCGATTTTCTTGACGACCCCGTTGTCGCTGGCAAAAGCAACAGGATCCGCGTACGAAGTCGCGGGCAGAAGCTAGTAAAGAATAAGAATAAGTCTAACTTTTAAGGTTGACGCACACTCTCTCTAACCCTCTCTTTCTTTGATGTACGCACGCACGCAGACGAAGTTGCGCGGGTCAGCTAGTACTTAAATAAATCAAGAACTGGAGCTACGTAAGTAAATTTTCAGTATCTGTTTGACCTACATCATTTACCAAAGTCATGTTTTTAATTGCTTAAAAAGAGCCTAACAACAAAAAGACATGCACAACTTGAAGACTACCACAAAAAAAAAAAAACTCCGAACTGGCTGGCAGAAGTAAGAAAATCTTGAAAACAAAAGACAAACGACGTCGAACACGCGAGCCTTGCTTCGGTGTGCGGCACCGACTTACACCGGTAGATACTATCGGGTATTACGAGGTGCAGCGTAGTTATGCCTTCTATTTCCGACTTCACGGGTTCTACAGAAATATGAAGAATGAAAATATTCGACAGAGTCTAGCGGGTGCTAGTGCCGATTATAATTTTTGTCGTAAGGCCTTAGAACAGTAAGTTCGACGCTTTTTTTGAAAGTTTTTCTAATGATACAACTTTTTTCCCTTAGACAGAAATCCTCACGATCTACTTTGTACCTGTAAACCGTACCGAATACAGTACGGTATAGTTGTTTGCCTTTTCAGAAGTCACTTTTTCAGGAAACTTAGTAGTACCATACTTACCTGCTACTGTTAGTCGAGTTTTCAGGTTGGTCGGTTTAAGGTAGGTTGCTACTTACTACCTATATCTTGTCATAATACGGTTTTGCAGCGCCATCAGCGCCACAGTATATTGTATAGAGTAAACTAGCAAAGCAATTAGCAAAACAAAAACATTTAAAGCTGTAAATTACACTAAACCAACCAAAGACGCACGCTACCAAAAAAACCACCATAATCCAAGGACCAAGGCATCGTTAAATTCAGCCTTTGTTAAAAATTCTATCACCTGAAATTAGAAACATATTAAAACACAATAATTTCCATTCCACAATAATTTTTTCCGTAAACATTGTCGGAAACAACGTGGATCTAATTATGCGGATGAGTCAGGGAACGTAAAACGCTATGATTTGTGGTCCCCGCCGCCATTTTGTCGCGTGATCGCGAATGTATTTTCCCTCCAAAAAGTTATTAGCTCGTCTTCGATGCACGCGAGACACTGCCTGTCGCGTACTACAGGAGATAGGAGGTAGGTTTTATTTTTCACCAGCGAAAACAGTTTATTACGCTTACAACAGATTTCGATAGAGCAACATAATAGTCAATGTCCTAGTTATTCTTAATAATCAAATCGAAATTATGATTTTTATTGAAACCCATACCATGGTCTATTTTGACATTACCCATTGAGCGTTTGGGACATATTTGTAACTTCAGATTATGTTTATTTCAGTCAAAATGGCTGGCAGAGACATACGTACCTATAGGTAGGTATCAAAAATACTTCGATCGAAAATAGAACGAAATTGTTTATTATTGAAATAATTGAATTACAAAAATATTTACAATATGGACTTAAAAGATATAGGTATTATTATAGTAATTGGATTCTACCTGAACTAGGAATAAGCCTGGAGAGTAGGTAGGTAGCATGATATAATATATTTAGGTACGCATTTGACATTTTTTCCATAAAATGTTTCGATTTGCAAAGTAAAAATTATGATGGCGCTACAATTTCCCACGCAAGCTCCGCGCCTATATGCATCCCAAAGAAAAACTTTTCCATCGATACGAAACAGAGACAGCCATTATTCCCGCGCGTGCGAACGGGACAAAACACAGGAAGGAGCAAAAAGTTCTTATTCGAAAACTCATTCCTTTTTGGACAACCTTGTCTATTGGCGGTAGCGCGCGCCCGCGATGCCTTCCACATTCGAAAATTTGATTTTATAGGTTCTTTATCGTGTCGGTTTACCAGTATTGCAAAATATCGGTTTTAATATCTTTCCTGTTGGCATAAATTTCGCATTGTTTTGAATATAAATTGCGATAGATTTGGATAGTTGGCGTGTTGGTGATAGTATGGGTTCGACGAGTTACGTCAACAAGCCGAAGTCGACGGGGTACCGAGTGAAAAGCGGCTCCAGTGCTGGCTCCGATAAGGAGATGAACGGGAAACTGAAGCGCACTAAAATTCGGCAAGTACAAACGACCTCATAAAAAAATATTTGTCTCAATCTGAGTTTTGTCTAAAATGGAAGAAAGGATAAAAGTTTTCAAATCTAAATTTAAAATTCCGGTACGTTAAAAATGCGATTTAAAAAGCTTGGCTTATGAATAAAATTAGAGCTAATAATTTTGAAACTTCTTCAAAGTTTTCTATTGCAATTGTTTTTTTGTGTAAACAATAGTAAAGTTTTCCATTTTTGCGTTTTTCATCATCATCATCAGTCTGCAACAGTCCACTGCTGGACATAGGCCTCCTCAATCGCACACCACTCAACTCGATTCTCAGCAACTCTCATCCAGTTGCTACCAGCCACCCATTTTTGCAGAATATCTATGTATATTCTTTGTTCTATTTAGTTTTACTCAGTGATCTGCCTAGTTTTTAATTTCTTGAGTATTTGATGATATAACTACTTAAATTCTTACTAAGGAGTTTTCTTCAGTGTAATGTAGCACTTGAAATTAAAAGTTTAAGAAGTCCTATTTTCAATGACTACCTACTTACTCCTTAATTCAATAATTAAGTAGCTATATTTATTTGTTCCTGTAAAAAAAAACTTGCGAAAAACTTTTTAATTTCCACATTTTCCGGCATGACAGTGCCTGTGTCTATTCCGCTTGATATTTTTATAGTACATTTTGATATAAGTGGGGAAACTTTTTTATTGCATTCGAGCGCGGAATTAACACCCGAACTGCAGGCGAGGGTGTTATAGAGTCGAGAACTGCAATAACAAATCCCCTCGCGTATCAAACGACGTTTTTCAATACACTTTCGAAGAAATAAAATATTAAAACAGAAAGTATTTTTGGCGGAAATTATTATGAAACTCTGATTTAATTTGCTTTTTTTCCGCGCTTTGCTTTCGCCAGGCTGAAGAAGAAGCAAAAGTATGATGCCGCTCAGCCTGCCGTATTCAGCCTGATATGAAAAGAAAAAAAAATCAAATGTTTTTGCATTTAGAACACAAAGAAATGTTAATTTGTTCATAAAAGTAAATATTTGTTTTAAATAATCATGTATATCTATGATATTCTATTTATAATCACAATTTAAATACTAAAAAAATATTTACGCCGTATAGACGCATATCTGTTTGCCGAGATTAAAAAAAAACAATCACCACCGATTAAAGTCATTGAATACATTTGGACTTATCTGTGGAATGTTTTATTTCCGCACGTGTGCGGAAAAATATTAAAAATTCACGCGTGTGAAATACATTGCATGTTGAACCTAATCGTAGTGCGATAAGAACCAGTTTTCGAGAAAGTGTATTGAAAAATTATTTTTGCTTACCGTATCATTCAAACATAGTGCAATAAGAGTAACAAATTAAGAATAAATGTCATACATAAAATTACTTTAAAAAAAAAGGAGCAGATTTTCAATTCGAATGTTTTTGTGTTTTAATGTTTGTTTAAGCTCCGTGGTTACTAGTCCGATTTATTTGATTCTTTTTTGATTTGGCAGGACGTGTACGCGCGGTTGTCTCATTTTTTTCTGTCGTTCTTTTTTTCTAATATTTTTTAGTACGTACAAAGGCAAATGAATACTTGACAAGAATAGGTGTGAGATATCTACCATCATACCACAACTAAAAAGGCTATAATAAAAAACTTTTGTGCAAAAAAATAACGAACTTCTTCGAAGTCGGTGGCAAAAAAGTAAATGAAACAAACAAAAGTCACCGACTTCCGAAAGTAAAGTTATTTTTCACTTTAATTTTTTGGAAGTCGTTTATTTTTTTTTGCAAAAAAGTTTGATCCTCTCAGATAGTAGGTAGGTTTGTGCCTACTGTCCACGCAACCCACAATTCACAGGCTTGTAATTAATAACAAATAAGGGACGATAATACTCATAAAAGGGACAAGCTTTGCCATGATAACGACACTGCTACGACACTGCTGATACTCTGGGTTTCTATTAGAAAAAACTATTACAGTTTGAAAGACCGGGGAATCGACCTCCACACACCACACTCAACAGTCATGTTTTCGAACTCTATACCAACGATAGGTCCACAGTATTGCCCACAAAAATAAAAGTACCAACTAGTACCAAGTTTCATACCAATTCAAGAAATATCTTCTTTATAATCCTCTAAGTATTGTAATAAACAATACCAGCCTCGATTTGCATAACAAAAAAGCACTCAAACATTTACAGCTTTTTCAACTGAAAATCTAATTCGGGGCACACAACGTCGCGTGCTATCAATAAACCAACACGACAATAATGCATACTAATAAGCAGAATCCAAATTCATCATCATTTTTCATTTTATTAGCCTATCAACAACCTTATTGCTAAGTGCATTAAGATCATTGTAACTTTGACAGCGACGAGGGGGGGAGGTAAACTGTGAAGGGACTATAATCTAAGTACTCGATACAGATGACAAATCGATTGCATGTCCCCTGCATTCGTTGCGAAGCATTTGTTTACTACAACAACAGTCGCCATAGCAACGGCATTGTGTAATCGATACCTGTTCAAACATCCTCGCACTCGGCAACGCGGCGCAATGCGCTACACTAGTTGTTCCAAATTCAATCTTTGATTTTTTTTTTATTTTCTTTTTTTGTTTCGAAGTTTTAAAAATGTTTTGTTTTGTTCTTCGTTGAGTTGTTTAGTTTTATTTATAAGAATTGTTAATTTAAATAAATATGTATTATTCAAATTATTTGAATAGGCGGCCAAGTAAGATGAACGAGTATGGGTTGAAGAGAATACCTGATTATACCGAGTTGGCATACAAAGAAGCGGTGTCGAAACTTAGGTACTTCTTGTCGGGGAATTACGCGCCAAGTGTGAGTACATTTTTTTACCTGACTACTTATTTTTAGCCATTGATATTTTCAGTGTAGGTACTGTAGACTATTTTCGGCATTTATTTATTTTCGGTGTGCTCTTTTCAAATGAAAATAAATTGTAAAATGGAGCTCTTTGACTCGCTCATTTGTTCAGATTAGGCATTTAATATACAATGCCTAATTCAAATAATATAGTATGATGTTTTTTTTTTTTTCGATAGAACTCAACTCAACTAGAAAAAGATTATAAAATAAAGATTTACAAAAAAAAACTAAATATGAAAGTACGAATTTCGAGTTAACAAAGTGATTACAACAAAAAACAAGAAATAAGATTAAAAATTAATTTACCCTCTCTTGCATTTAAATAAGTTATTTAATGAAAATAAAAACCCTAGGTACGCAGCTACGGCGGTTCAACATCAGTGAAAAACTTGGATGAATCAGACGGCGATGTGGACAAAAAGTACACCAGCTCCTATACCCTGGCTGAGTACAAGCCACGGCCCCGACTCACTGCTAAATACACCACCCTGTACGCAGACAGCTTGAACAACTATACCCCACAACACACTACACCGACTGGTAAGTAAATTGGAGTAAGCTATAGGTGAATAAAAGCCACGGCCCCGACTCACTGCTAAATACACCATCCTGTACGCAGACAGCTTGAACAACTACACCCCACAACACACTACGCCGACTGGTAAGTAAATCTCAGTAAGCTATAGGTGAATAAAAGCCACGGCACCGACTCACTGTTAAACACACCACTCTCTACGCAGGCGGCTTGAACTACTACACCCCACAACACAACATACTACACCCACTGGTAAGTTTTTTTGACTTTGATTAGTACAAATGGCGGCCACCGTTTAAGGATCGGGTAAATCAGTAGGTATAAATTGCGAACACAGCTTCGGCCACGGATCTCTACACAAATACTTACGAAGTATATATTTTGTCAGTGTCCTTGTTCGAAGCCCCGTTCACAATTTAATTGAGCGATCCTTTTCCTGCCAAGCCAGTAGCCTATAGTCAGTGGCCCGAAAGTCAGTCAACCAGTCCTATCGTATCGTACTACCCAGTAATACACTGGGTCGGATAGGCAGTCGCTCCATGTAAAATACTGGTATTCAGCTGTATCCGGTTAGACTGGAAGCTGACCCAACATAGTTGGGAAAAGACAGCTGATGGCCTTTTACTGCTAAATCTTGTACGCTAGCTACTCAGACCAAATAAAAAACCAAGACACAGCGCTGTGAACAGTGAGGCCAGTTTCGTAAGCATGTGTGCGCTTATTGAGCGCAATTTTGAGCGTAGTTTAGTTCTAGTTGGATGTAAATGTGTGCGTGTGTGCGTGTATGCACAGAGCGAGGCGTAGTTTTGCGCATGCTTCAATGTATTGTTCGTAGCGTTATGTCTTGGTTTTTTATTTGGTCTGAGGCTAGCTAATGGAATGTAGATATACAGGATTTACTAGTAGATAAGATATGCAGGAATGTAATGCATTCCCGTTTATCTAATCTATATGGATTACAGCTTTGATAACCGGAGGCTTTTCGCTGGATATATTCACCTAATACTGCTACTTCATTGACGAGCGCCTCCTTTGTTTTCTTTCTTTGTTACGTACACATCTGTCGAAATGGCCCCCTGGCGTTTGTATCATGCCATTGGCAATGAGCATGCTGATAGTGGAACCTAACTACCTACTTACCTCCTAGGGTAAGTAGGACATATTGTCAAGTATCATAATCACCCGTGGAGTATATTTTAATACACGCCGATCGACGATTTTTTTTATCCCACAATTGTCACATAACTATTCACACATCTAACATTCACAATGTAAATAAAACCCCGCCATCCGCTTCTTGCTACAATTATTTTCACGAGGATTAAATGCTATCAATTTAAAATAGTTTTACCTGAATAAAGGCAATCAATAATTGCCTCCTCAATAATTGCCGCATCCAGGCAATTATTGAGACGGTCTTCATTCAGCAGTGGATATCTTTTGAATTATTAAATACTATTACTAAATCAGCAACTACGAGACCCTGTGGAGAGGAATGGTAGTTCTTCTGAGCTCCACAAGAATCACAAACACCCAACATTCACAACGTAACTTTCAACAGCGGCGCCTCTTCCAACCTCAGCGGCGGCCACTGCAGGCGACCTGACGGGTGGCACCAACCCTGACGTTATCAACTTCATTCAGAAACAAGAGGAGTACATCGAACAGCTGGAGAGGGAGAGCCAGTACTGCAGGGTGAGTGTAACATGACATAGGAATTTATTTGTTAAGACATATAGGTATAGAGATGTATATGAAAAGATGGCTGGCAAGAGGGTGACTGCTGAGACGAAGCTTTTAAAAGAAGTAAGGAAGACATGTTGCGCCAAACTCTTTAGGGATAAGGGAAATCGAATTTTTTAAGCAGTGCGCAACAAAATTTTGGTGGTTCAGTATCAGTAATAGAACACATTTCCATTATTTGTTCAAAACTTTTTTTATATTTTTTTATCCGACTTTAAATCAGCAAAATATGGATACTATCTATTCGAAATAATATCAAAGGGCGCGCGCCATGCGGCGCACGCGGCTATGTTGTGCAGCGGGGGTGCAATCCCTTCCCGAGCGGCAGGGGGCCGACAGTCGCTCATCACAAATAAAATCAATTTCAAAGTAAACATTTTTCGTTAACGATAAATTTATTTTTTTGTACTAAGACGTATCAAAATAAAAAATAGGTATTTAATAAAAATCATTTAAGTTTAATTTGTCAAAGTTTGCGCACTGAATAAAAATTGATCCTGTATACAGGGTGTAACAGGACCCTTCACGAATCCGTCAACCAAGCATTATGTACATCAAACTAAGTAACTTTACGCAAAAATGATTGCTGGGAAACGCTTTTTTTTTTGGGATGAAAAATCATGTTTTACGGTGGGACTCAATGTAACGGACTCAAAACATTGTGCTCGTGGATGGATTGAATAGTACGGGGCTGTGGAGGTGTTTAAAGTAAATAATTTACATTAAAAACTTGTATTTAAAAAAAAACTTGTGAAATAGTTTGAACTTTGACCCCTAATATCTCCGTAACTAGAAGGTTCCCAGGTATGGTCTAGATAAAAAAAAAATCGTAATGACGGAGAGAATAAGTGCCTTTCGGCCTCGTTAAGGGTCCTGTTACACCCTTTATAAAAAGAAGACGAAAAGATAATGATGAGCTCTATCACATTCATTCTGTATTTATTGGATGATGGATTCCTTTAAATGAATAGATAGGGCTCTGTTTATTGCACACCGTATCAAGGTATTACAAAGAAATTCGACAGGAAGGTTGATATCATATCAACCCTACTATCGATTTGCGGTCTTATCGCAATCAGCAATTTTCAGAAAACCTTCCCAACTGTTGTTGGAGGACGAGTTTCAAACTTTCAATTATTGGGACTGGGTTAACTTTTTATGTTTCTGCTGAGTGCCTTTGTTCGTACAGTTTGACTCTGTTGTGTGGAATTCAGTGTAATATTTTGAATCAATTCATTGTTATATTTTGAATCAATTCAGAGTATTATTTTGACTGCCTCGTTGGTCGTGTGGTCGCAAGCGCGACTGCTGTGTTTGGGTTCCTGGGTTCGATTCCCGGGCCGGGCAAAGTGTTGTTGGATTTTTCCAACTGGAATTTCTCATTAGCAGCCATGGAATCTGGATTTGTGCCTGGTTGATGGCAATAGGCTCGCCCCCTTTTAAATGTTACTTAAAACATAACTGGCGAAATGTGGGTGAACTATTAGGTAGGTACACCTCTGCCGAATCGTTCGGGGATTACAGGCGTCATGTTACGTTATTTTGAATCAAATTGATACAAGTTCAAGATCTATGATCAAGCTCACTACACTCGTCGTCGCACTCTCATTTCTAATAACTGATCCAGATTTATACAAAGAACGGTGAACAACAGTTTAGGTAATGCTTCTCCGGTGCAGTTCATTTACGAGGGCGGTGAGCGGTGAAAGCGCCAGCTTATCCCGCGAAATGAAAATTTTCTTACGTTTTTTGCAATTTGCAGGTCAGTGTCAGGTTGTATGTTGATTAAAATATAATTCGCGACCGTAACACGTATAGTCCAGTCATTATATACATTTGGAAATGCATGTGAACCGAGAAGGCAAAATTTTGGATATTACGTGGCTCCGGGGCTAGAAAAGCTTAACATCAAATTGTTGACCAAGATTTCCTATGTGTATTTTCCGCCATCTTGAAAAAAGTTTAATTCAGTTTTTCTTTTTTAAACTAGTATGTATTTTTAGTATGTACTTATTTACAGAATTGTGTTACAATCGTCAAAACAACCCTCTCAGTCCATTGAATCCCATTAAATGACGTTTTCATAAAATAGTCATACCCCTTTAGAAATTGGAACTTTAGGAAGCTTACCTACTCTCATAATATTTTCACTCAAAATCAATCCGCATGTTCTTCTTCCATTTCTGAGTCCCAACTTTTCTCCAGGATGAACTAAACAACCTGCTCGGCAAAGTAAAAGAAGTGATATCAGAGAACGAGCACCTACACGAGGCGCAGAAGAACAAGTTGATCTCGCGCATGTTCCACTCGTACAACGGCTCCGAAAGTGATGAGCTGGACGAGTTGGGCGATAGCACTGGACTTGACAGTGATAACAAGGTAGGAAAATATAGTATTTGTGTTTCGGTAGACAATGTAGGAAGCCTGCAGACAGTGTGCCTTCAGAGTTTTCTTCTGCTAACGGTGAGTATCTATAATCTCGCTTCGGTCATCAAGGAAACCGGGGTTTCGTAACTGGTTTCCATGAAGACTTTTTTTATACGTCTACGTAACTGGTTTCCATGAAGGCTTTATTTATACTATTATGTAACTGGCTTCCGTGAAGGTTTTATTTATACTTCTACGTAACTATTGCATAGTATGTCTGGCCACTTATCATTTAGAAAGACGTCATCTATCAGAAATTAAATGATAGAATGTCAATAATTAATTTTCTTGAATGAAAGCTCTCACTCTTGTACCTATATAGGGTCTATCTATTCATACACGAAATCTCTTAAGTGGTCAAAAAAAATCAGCTGTTCAGTACATTTTGACGAGTTAATGCGGTCATATTGTAACAGCTGTTTTTTTTCTCGCGATTTCGGGGTTGGTCCCATAGTGAAAGTTGTTGATAATGATGAGTACAATGACCCCTTAAAAGATTTCGTGTATGAATAGATACACCATATACAGCATGTAACAGAAAGGGTATAATCATATGGAATACTGTGGTACGGACCATCAAACTGAACAACTTTCTCTTTGGGACCACCATCGAAATCGTAAAAAAATAATCAGCTGTCCTATACAAAATTTCAATACCTACTCGACCCAAATGTATGGGACAAGTAATAAGAAGGTCGTAGGGCACAGCTACGAGTAGCAAAAAAAACTGTTTTATAGATCTGTCTCCGAGATAATTGAAAAAGGTCAGCGTTCTGCCATTTTCTCACATTTGTCAATCGATTACAGAGAATAATGAAATGGTCCCAAATACGAGGTTTTTGTGGGAATATATTGAACCAACCTATTTATGGTTTTCTTTTTATTGGTTGACAGACAACTCCACTAAAAGCCCGCAAGTCTGCTAAGTCTCGCCCCACCAGGTTGGAAGGTCCGAACATTGTGTTTGAGTCCCGCATCGCAGAGTTGGACGCTCAGCTCGCACAGGCCAAGATTGACCTGAAGAAAGTTCAGGTAAGGTACTATATGTTTTCCAAGTGGATCAAGTAGAGATAATATGATGATATGAACTGACAATCGTTTGACCACAAGCTATATGCTGAAGTCTCAATTTCGCTCACGCGCTTGAAACAACTGACGAGCGCACGTGTCGTTAGACACTAGGTCCAACACTCGTGGCCATAAACGGCTTTGAAGGATAACCTAATGAATTACCAAGCAATTTTGTCAACTCTTCTGCTGGACTTCATTGCAGTCTCTATATTCATTTTATTTCACTTTATATGTTATCTAGGAGGAGAACAATGAGAACAAGCGCAAATTGGCCTCTGGGCTCGTTGACTCAACTTGCCTCGATGGCTTCAAGCGCCAGATCGACAATCTGCAGCGGTACGTTGCATTAGACAACTTTTTCTAAGGCTTTGTTCATGGCTCTCTCTGCTTCGACATCATTCAAGTTTCCACTTTAAGGATGAAGTAATTAAATGTTCAATCGGTGTACTGTAGTAATTCGAAATATCAGACTACCGTTACTTTTTTTGTGCAAACTTTTGGGCATAAAAATTGATTTTCTCAACTAACTACAATACCAGCGATCACGGAACCCCCCTATTTTTTCGTAACTTTTGTTACAAGATATAGATACCTATCACGTCTAATCACTTTCGCTAGTTAATTTAATTTTGACTTTAAACTAAGCAGCTAGCTCAGTTTTGGCTTTTGACTGCGTAGTCTAAAATAAAAACTAACAGAATAATTTAGACGAAGTTTACCAAAATTGAGATTCTTTCTACCATCAGGGACAAATCTTCTCTGGAGGCACAGATATCGAAGCTGAAGTTAAGCTTGGAACAACGCGATGACGATGGACGGTACAAGCGAGGGTCTGACGCGGTGGAAAACCAGCTCAGGGATGAACGGAACAACTTGGAGGCTGAAATACGCCGGATGAAGGTAGGAATATGTGTATTAATTGAATAAAAGATCTTGGTGTGCGACAGGGGTAAAAGTGATTCAAAACTTCTTTGGAATAAGAGGTCCATTTGAAGCTCGAATCTACACAACATTAATTTGATGTATCTGATTGAAGTTATTGAGATTGCTATGCTTCAACCAAATAGTCAGGCACCAGGACCTTCTTCAGTGTTCGTTCCAGCTGAGTGACTGGCTCAATTTAATTTTCAGGACGAATTAGCCAAAGAACGGAACAAAGTCCGCGAGCTAGCCGGAGAGGGAGCTCGTCGTGCAATACAAGAGCGCAGCGCGGCAGAACAACGATACAACGCGCACTTCGACGAGCTGCAGCACGACCTCGCCGCGCAGTACGACAATGTGGCTAAGTTACAGGTAGGTATAGAAAGAGCCAATAGTCCATGGTGACGTAACACAGATAGCTCAATCAGTATAATGCACAAAAACCTGATGGTGTAAAAGGGTTACCCGGTAGAGTACCTAGCCTTTGTACGGCGACCAACTAAACTTTAAGATTGTCACACTTGATTTGAAAGTCAATGATGCCAGAGAAGAAAATATCGATGGTGATGGACCAACGATTAACGAAGTACTGAATAAGTGTAATTTTCCACCAGTTGGATCTGGAGCGTCAACGCCGCGAAGAGAACGAGCTGAAGAGAGAGCTATCCATGAAGAACGCAGCCATCGACGAGCTGAAGAATGAACTCAAGAACAAGACATGTATGAATTTGTATTTCAAAGCTTTTCTCTTTTATCTATTCTACTCCTATTCCTATCTATTCTACTCATTTATAAGGATGTCAAGGGCAATAGAAATTACTTCACTACTACTTTAAAAAAAAAATATGATAAAAAATATCGGAGCCGTTTTAATTTATTTGTTGCGGCTTTGCTCGCGTTTTTGTCGGAAATTACGGGCACGTTGTAAATATAGGCTATGGCACTCGGGGATAATATTGTAGCTTTTGACTAGTGAAAAAAAAAAACAAAATCGGTTCAGTATAGGTATCCAGAGATTATCCCCTACATCACCTCCTTCTGCGAAGCAGTCATGCTAGCGAAGGAGGTGGCGAGACGTGAGAGGGAGAGAGCCTCACGCCTCAGCCGCAATGCCCTGGGCGTCGCGTCAGGGGCCACGTGGTGGCTCCCGGCCACCGTAGGCGCGGGCTGTGGACGGCTCGGCGAGTAATGGGCTAACTCGCCGTCCGTCCGTCTTATGACGACAGGCCGTGTCGATGGCGCGTTCGTGTTCGCCTCAAAAAGATGTCAGCAAACGGGAAGGGGTCCGAAAGGACCGATGCCTGCTAGGGTTGCGGGACTGTTCGAAAGAGATACCGCGGCCCCGGAACACAAAAGGCAAAAGAAGGAACATGGTTGGGTTATAGTCAGTAAAAGTCTGACACTCCCTCCAGCTCAGCCCAGAGCGGGAGGAGTTATTTGATGATTTCAAATCCGAAAAAAAAACCCCCTACATACAAATTACAAACGCATTTTACCTCTTTATAATATTAGTATAGAAGTATAGATTACTCTATAAGTTTTTGATGTCTTCCAGCGTCTCTTCAAGCGGACTTGGCTCAAGCTCACGCAGAGAAGGCGTCTTTGGAAGAAGAGCTGGCGAGCGCGCGCCTGGCCATCGAGAGACACCAGCGGCAGGCCAAGCACGAGACCAACCGACTCAACTCTGAAGTAAGATTCACCTGAATACCAACAATCAGTCACTTTTGTAACT
Organism: Eugnorisma glareosa; assembly: GCA_947578425.1. Lineage (NCBI taxonomy): Eukaryota > Metazoa > Arthropoda > Insecta > Lepidoptera > Noctuidae > Eugnorisma > Eugnorisma glareosa. The sequence goes on along the minus strand of OX387982.1, from coordinate 9,828,586 downwards.
ATTTTTCAACTCACTCAGCTTTTCACATCCTAAACTATTTGAAAATTGTCTTCTTATATCAAAATTATAATCTTTTCAGTGTAGGTGTCGGTTTTATTTAGTTCACGAGTTTTAACAAACCAAAAGTTATTGTTCTAATTCTTCTTCTTCGTTCTTCTAGATCCAGTCTCTTCGTCAACGCTTGGATCGAGCTGATGCTGACCTGGTACATTCACGTCGCGAGAATCTGCGTCTATCTGAACAAATCTCTAACCTAGAGAAAGAGGTATCATTGAGCGTTGTCACTTATCACAATCTTTTTAATCATTCTCTAACTAACCTAATAGCATAATGGCCGTAACATTTATTTTGGAAAGCCTCTGTTTATAGGACCGGTTTGGTTCGAGAAAAATTGATGAAAAGGAAACAATACATGATTCTGTTCACAGCAAACAATGAAGAACTTGACACCGATATCGCCGGAGAAGCACAAGAAGGAGAAAGAGCTGTCAACCATGCTGGAGTCCATGGAGAATAAGCACGGTACGTAGACGTACACTTTCTGTATGAGTTACTACAGTATTCTAAATCTTTGGGAAATAGGCTCATTCAATGGGTAAACTATTGATGTTTTGAAAGATTCTTCACACTAAAAACAATTTGGAACAATACCTTCAAAACATTCATACTTTACCCTTTCATCTTCTGCGCTTGCATGTACATCTATAGTGCTATGAAAGGGCTTGTATTCTTTCTTAACGTTCAATAGTTTATTCATCAGATTGTTTACAATGACCTCCCCATAGTAGTGACTACGTATTTGAGTTAAAGCTAGAACATTTGGTTCCGCAGCTAAAACGGTGGCTGGGTTGGAGTCCATGATACATTCACAAAACAGTCTGATGGAGAAACTCACCGGCGAATGTCGTTTGCTCACAGACAAGCTCGACGACGTAAATCGTAGGCACAAGTACGGACAATTTACAATCTAATAGCATGATTTATATCACTTTCCTTTATAACTTCACCTAACATTGCTGGCTGAAATATCGTTACCCATTTAAAAGTATTGTCTTAACGTCGTGCTGTGTTTTTATTGGTGGCAGGCAGTGCGCAGAGTCGCGGCCGTTCAGACGAACCAATCAGAACACAGCGCGACCATTCGAGATCGCGAGACCGAGAGACTCGCCGTTCCAAGCGCCGCTCCGCAAAAGAGTCCGATTCGTCGAATAACTTCGTGCCAATCGTTGTTGGCCCGTTGACGACCAATCAGGATCTCACGAACATCAAAGGAGAGAAGATATACAACCTGCCGCTTATGATACAACAGCCCTTTTTACGGGAGAAAAAGGAGCCTATTAAAGTTGACATAAGTGTTAAGTTAGTACCCAAGCCTAGAAAGAAAGAGAAGAAGAAGCGAGGAGCGCACGTTGAGGAAATAGTAGTGCAAGCTGATGACGATAATAGAGGCGTTAAGAATAGCTTTAGTATGGAAGTCTCAGATGGCGATATACAAGTCCTGAATGAGACTGTAGAGATAATTGGAGATAAAACTAACGCTACAGAGGAAGTAGATGCTAAAGAAAGTCATAGAGTAGAAGAAAATGCCCAAGTACAGGAAAATCAGCCAGAGTTGAATACAGAACAACCAATATCGACAAATCAAAACAATGTTGAACTCGCTGAAGTTCCACAGGAAACTGAGAATGAGGTACCACAGGAAAGTATTGAGAATCTAGGAGAAGTAGTTTCAGATACTGTTAATCCAGAAACTGAACAAGCGAAAGACATAGAGACTGTAAAAGAACAAGATGAACAACAGAAAGAGAAGGAAGCTACATAAAATGCTGATGAAGGGCATTTTCTGTTTGACTGAGTAAAGGAATTGATAGAGCAACGCGAATGATGTATACAAGTAGAGATTGAGCTGTAGTTTAGGTTAAAATATGTAGATTTAGGAAAAGCACTGGTAGTCGTTAAAATAAACCAGTTCGTTATATATTTATTTATACAAATGTTAAAGATTTGCTGAAATATTTCTTGTCGTAGTTGTAATGACTATTAATGTTGTAGTCTAATAAGATCAATGAGTTGATTTAAAAAAATAATGATCAGATTAGAAATAATATTGAGGTTCTATAAAGATTATTTTACTTTTTTTTTTTAAATATTCCAAATAATACAATTATTGTTGGGTACGGTTGACTACCAGTGTTCATTATATTCTTCTTGTTGTAAACGCTCGTGCAATGTAGTGTGATATTTGTTGCTTGTTATATTTCTTTGTTAGCATTTTATTCAGTGTTATCAATGTTTTTCTCTCGGTGTTGTGAGACAGTACAAAATTTCAGTAACTTTTAATGGGTAACGATAATATAAAAGTGTGCAATAAATAGTGTTGTTAAAAGTCTATTTTTATATTCATTACATTCAGCCAGTTTTAGTTTGTTAGACTTTCTTCTTCGACTGCTTAATTGAACTCTAATTCTTACATGATTTCTGGTTTTTCTAATGCAAACCCACAATAAAATATAGAATCATTCATGAATTCATATAGTCTCGTCTAGTCTCACGATATTCACTCACAAATTTCCATTTCAGAGCAGAAAGAACACAATTGCTTTGCAGGAACGTTGAATTAATGAGAAAGCTTAGAAACTTATGGGGTTCCCATAAGAAGTATTGCACTACCATCACACCTTTGAGAAGTTATACACCTTTGAGTGGGTATCCGCATAGTCGGACATCCTATGACCTAGACCGCACGTATTACACCTCAACCCCTAACTATAGACATATACTTAGAAGGGATAGTCTTCTGAGTGATTCCTCAAGGGACGATATTGGTGGATTAACGAGGAATCTAAGTGATCTTTCCCTTGATAGGATTTATGATTCTGACGATGATCCAGCGAAGGTAAGTGTTTATGGAAGTAGATAGAGTGATGATGATTTGGCAGTTGAAGTATTATTTGCGAAGCATGCTTGCATGGATTTTTTGTAAGTAGTTTTAGTTTTAAATATTAATAAATTCTAGCTCATGAAAGCAGTTTGATATTATTCAATCTGGTCAAAAAGAGTAAAAAAACACAAAACAATGTTTTGCTGAAGTAACTAATCCATAAACTTTGTTTATCTTTCATATCAAAGTCAGATAGAATTTACCATAAAAATCTACAAGTATGTTATTGAACTACTACACAGTATTAAACAGAAAACAGAAAATCCTGCTAAAGTATTTTTATAATATCTATTGTAACCTGCATGGTGTTTGCTAAATGCCTCACTTTGTTTGTTTGTGTGTGCTCACGAATGGCGTGATCAGGCAAGAACTGGCAACTCTCCAGCGTCAAGTAAACGGCCTCTCCAGATCCATGCAGACCCCACTCAACACGCCTAGCACTTTTGAAGGTATGTTTCAAATGTAACCAGTATGGCAGTAAGGTGAAGTACAATTTTTCATGCAGTCGATCAACGACAAGGATTGTGTGGTGCATATAATTATTTTGAAGTGATCAATATCGATAGCTCAATGTCGAATAATCTCAATCTAGTTGTACTTGTATAGATTGAGAAAATAGCGCCGAAAAATGACAAACCTGAAGCATTTCTGCCATGTTAGCAAAAGACAATTATTGTAGTTACTAATGAAAATAAAATGATCGATGTAAATAAATAATTCATAGCACTATAGTAATAAAATCCTATCCTATAGGGAAACAAAGCTATTGCCTATTGGTAATAGAATTGATGTCTTACTGATCGAATCTTCCTTTCAGCACATCCCCCGCACCCGACCACTCCCGACAGAAATGTACCACATCCCCCGTCCGACAGCGGACACGACTATCCCGGAACTGAGTCCCCCGGACACACCGCACTCGAACCGGACGCACCAGTCACAGCAGTCGGACAAGACGACAGTTACCAAAATCCAGGAATAATTGACCAACCAGAACATGACATACAAGACCAAGAAATTGATGAAGATGAGAATATCACTGAAGATGTTAAGCCCATCGAAACAGATTATCAAGAAACTGAACATTTTGAAGAACAAGAAGAACCAGTTAAGCTAGAAAAAGAACAGGTACTTAAAGAGGAAGCAGAGAAACCTATGGAAGTTGAACATCCAGAAGAATTTGACCCCCAATATCAATATGATCAGAATTATGAACAGCCAGCAGTGACTGGTGACGATCAATACCAAAATTATGAACAACAACCTTATACTGACCAACAGTATGAAAACTATGAGCAATATCCACAGCAGGCAGCTGATCCAGCCGCGCAATACGACCAACAGTACGAAAATTACGCAACAGACGGTAATTATCAAGCTGATCAGAATTACGACGCAACTCAATACGCTCAGGAATTACCTAGTGAAACTGCGCAAGATGATAGTAAAAACCCAGAAGAACCAACCTATGATGCTCAGTACGCCCAAGAATATCAGGGTGATCAGAATGCGCAGATCCCAAAAGAAAATGTTTCCGAAAGTAAAAAACCACAAGATAAACTACCTAGTCAAAGTTAGCAATTTTAGAGATTTTTTTAGAATTTTATTAGATTTAAGTTGTATTTGTTCGTGCAATATTTTGTTATTAAAATAGCTTTTTTGTTTAAATGTTTTTGTGCTAGTTTTAACTGTAGATAATGAAGCTTTTGATGTTAGAGATGTTATAGATAAATAAACAAACGATCGAAGCTGGAAACCTTATAATAATGGCAGTTGGAGTTGATTCATTCTAGTGTATGAAGGAAAGTTTTGAAGCAACTAACAAATAAATATACTATACTACTGACACTACTGTTATGTAGGAATATTAATAAAGATTCACTATATTATAGTTATTATAGAAGAAAAGCATAAACCTACGTTATATAGTAGAATTAGAGATGATTCAACTGGAAATTCTTTAAAAAAATGACAAATATTTGGGGACTGTTGATGATTATGAATGAAATTCTTGTCATCTTTGAATATTATCTAGTCTAGAAATCAATCGTTATCTACACATCCAACTTTTGTAACAAACATTGGTAATATAATGCCAAAATCTTAAATTGGCTAGTTACCAGTTAAATTCAATCTTAAATTTGGCTACCCTAGGTAAAATTTCTCTAAAGTCATCTTGATCTACGTATCTGTTAGTTGCTAGAAAGTTCCCTAAGTCCAAAGTTCTCTAAAATATCACCATTAAATATTGAATGTCCACCGAGTAAAACACCTTAAATGATTAAATTATTTTTGCTCAATAAAATGTTTATAGATCATTTTTCTTGTTTTATTTAACACTTGCCGTGTTTAATGTACGAGTAAGTGTTGTGTACCTATTTCATGCTAATTTGAATTTAGTCTCTGCGCAGAAACATTGAAAGTCAGTTGCGAGATATGGGTCTTAACAGACGCAAAAGTCTATTAATCTGAAATTTCAACATAGAAATTCTCAAAATATCAGACATTGAAAATAGATAGTTTCTAAATATTAAATGTTGTTAGTTTAGTTAATCGTATTTAATTAATAATGTATATAGTTAGTTTACAAGAATTAAATATATGACATTATTTTAAGTAGGTATCAGTTATATAAAATATTAAAATAATATCAAAATATTAAAATATTTATAAACGTAGAGGATTTCTAGGGAGAACAAGCAAGAAAAAAGAAGTAAGTATTAAGCCATCACAATTTTACAAGTCTGGCTACATCAAAACGTTTTGATGTGTCTAAAGTTATAAACTTACTACTTTTCTACATTAAATTATATATAATATTAGTATAGAAAAGAGCCAATAGCTACTCTCTCAATTATGATAACACACAAACAAATCTATTTAAATGGCCAACAATACAATTTAATGGCGACACCTTTGAGCAAATATCAATTTGAAATTTTATCTGGAAACATTAATTAGTGATTTGTTAGGATTTGGCACGGTCACAAGGCTGCGCTCAATCGGCAACTGTGTGCACCATGAGAAATTACTTCTTTTATATTTTATTTATTTGTGTTTTTAGTAACAGTTTTGGGGTAAGTTTTAAAATGTTGCTACTATTTATCCCCATAAAGCAGAGGTCAATGGATAGCGAAGGCGGTAAAGGTGTTCTAAATGTGTCATTCAGTATTATTACATATTGTACAGTATGGATCTGGTGACTGACCGACGACGGCATTAAAACTCCTATTTTCAATTGCTTACTCAGTAATAATATACTGAGTAAGCAGCGTAGCGCTGTAGAAACATTCGAGTCCACCCCCGTTTCATAGTGCACATGTGCCATCCCACCATACATATTGCAAGTGGACCCTCCAGGTGGGTCCGTGGCATTAATTTTGCGCAAAAGAGAACCTACCTGGAGGGCTATCGGCATTAGGATTGAGATTAAGATTTAAAAGCCTAAAATAAGTGGTAAAATAGAGTTTTCAGGGGTTATTATCGCTATATTAGCTATCTGTGGGGATATTTTCATGCCCTAGTAGGGTAGGGGAAGTGCAATAATAAAGAAATAAATGAAAAATTAAAATCGCCCGCTCTGATCCCGTGACAGGGGTGTTCAACCTTTTGTGAGATTTTCATGCAATTTTTTTTAAATTTAATTTTCCTAATCGCAATTATTGTTTCTTTTAGATTTTAATAAATAACATTTTAAAACTTTTGAATGATTACAAACGTTGCGTTTGCATTTGTAGGTAGTTTATTTGACAGTTAGTTTTGTTTGAACCAGCCAGTAACTATTAATTACATATTCTATTCCTTCACTTGTAATACTGGGTTAAATTAAATTAGCTAGCGATACTTCGCAGCTGTGATGAATATCGATACCTTAACACAATAAACTAAACAAAAAACGGATTTGATGACATTTTGTTAGGTTAATGACCACAATTAGTGCAGTTATTTTAAATACAACATCGATTTAAATCATAGATGTGCCCTTGTCGTACTTCGCGCAACCGTGTTCACACTGAGATGAGCTCGCTCGTTTAAACTTCACGGTTTATAAACACGATATACAAATTAAATGTTGCAAAAAAAAAAACATTTATAAACAAAACACAAAAAAAGTTAAAATTACTTTCGGAAGTCGTTGCTTTTGCTTGTTTCATCGACATTTTGCATGTTTGAGGTTTAAAGAAACCTAACACAAAGTGGATGGCGGGATCGTAGTCTAGGCAATTTAATTGAAAAATGCTAAGCATTATTTATTCCAAATGTCAAGTCTGTCGCGATAATATTTACTGAAATATGTAGCTGTGAGTGCCTGTGAGAGATAAACGGGCAGGCAGACTAAATCTCACAGTAACAAGTATTATTTTTTGTCTGTTTTGATGCCGAACACTAAAAAGCCTCGATTCTGAACTCATTTTCGTGTCCTAAAATGGAAAAATAATTATTTTTAGAAAATATTTAAAATCGTGCATATTATGGTTTTTCATCCCTGAAATAGGACCCACCACGTGGGTTCTCGGCATCTAGTAAGAGGTCGAAAATCGATTGAAAATAAAAATGCTTGTAATTTGAAACCACGGCGTATTCTTATTAATCTTGTTAAAATAAACAACTGTTTTTATTTTTACATTATTTGATGCTGTATTCGCTAAATAAACCCTAATTAAAAATGAGCCCACCAGGTGGGTTCTCGGCATCCCAAGTGCGACTTGAGTGAACCCACCAGGTGGGTTCCCGGCACTGAATGTGTTAATAAGAAACGGTGAATGGGGTGTGTGGAAGATTATAATATTATGACTACTAAAACACTACAATATTTGGATGAGGCCCATTAAGCTGCCCGCCTTTGCAGCGTTCATTTATAGTAGAGGCGTATGTCAGCATTAACACGTACACACAATAACCTACCATTTGGTGTACGATAATTTTCTTTATTTCTAAAAATAAAATAAGGGATTGGGTGAATAATTTTGCATTAGGAAAAATGCAGCAAATTGACAAAAGAAATTCACAAACAAAAATGTCAAAACGCTATAACATTTTGAACAAATCTAAGTATTACACTTTCGCAGAAAAATGAGGACAAGAAGATATCGTCAGTGAAAGAACCCGTCAAGCAGAGAAGATTTTTTTACGAACAGGAAGCAAAGACAGATATAGTAAACCTACTATCGAGTATTAAGAACCACAATATCAGTGAAGATTTTCGTAAACCGTTTAACGTAAATGAAACAAACAGCAAATTAATGGAAAGAATAGACAAAAGTTTGAAAAAGTCACAAAATAAAAAGAAGCATAAAAAAAACTTAAGAACCAATGCTCAGATTAAAGCTAGTATGTTAAGAAGTGGTGTATATATACAAAATATACCCTTATATCACAGAAACGCTATTGAAAGTAACTTCAATCTGAATAATTCCGGTGCACAACTTATGAATAAAGTAGCCTTTCCCAACGGTGGTACAATAAAAAGTAGAATAAGTGGAGGACATAATGTTAACACTTTGTTACGAAATAGTGTGAACTATGTAAACATAAAGCCTGAGGTTTACCCCATAATATATAAAACTGACGAAAAATATGGCAGTAGAGAAATAGCCTCCGAAAAGGAAAAGGGCATTGAACGAATTAATAATCAATATTATACGAACGATAACGATAAATTGACCAAACTGGTAAATAAAATAGACACAAGCCACAACAATGAAAACTTTATAAGAACTGCTACTAAACCGATGTCAGAAAACTTTGATTTGGAAGGACTTTTAAATAAATTACACAATAGGCAAGAAGTGATTCCAACTAGACAAGAATCTGACAACAATGTCATGTTACATGATTTTCTGAATAAATTTTACGCACGTTCAACTAACTATTTGAGACCTGGCAATAGAGTGGAACAAGTTAATAATCACGTGGATGAACTAGACAACATAGGGCCAGAGCATATAGACTACAGCAAAACAATTTTGCTTAAAAGTGACTTAATCAATAACGTAACTACGAATGCCAATGAACGTTTACACGAACATAGGAAATATATGGATACTGGGAAAATCTTGAGGACTCGGCGTAACTCATTTTCTCTTGACCGGAGAGCAGTAAGTACTATCATAAACATAATCATTAACACAGAAAACGGGAGATTTACCATATTTACCTACTATTTGTTAATGATAGTGACCATATTTACATTGTTTGTATATCATTGATAGCTCATAATGTCGGTACGTGAGCTAGGCTTTGGCTTCAGAAAAACTGAACAGCCAATTTCACAACGTGGCAGCATATCAGCTTTAAAATTGATTTTATTTGATTCTTATACGTAAGACGAAATTAATTGTGAATTCTTTATAAAAGTGGTAGGTACATTTACATTTGGAAAGTAAACTAACTTTATACATTATTAATTAAAAACGATTAAATAAACTAAGACAAATAAACTAACAACAAACTATAAAAGGACATCGAAAAACTTCTCCTCAACGCTGTCAGCTGGTAATGTGCCCAAGAGACTATCGGCGTTGCCACGTTGTATGGCAACACTTAGCCTCTGGCCAAGGCAAAGGCCAGCCTATCCCTTGGGTCACGGGAAGCATCAACTAGGCGTTTCGAAATCTCCTTAAACAGGCTACAAGTACTCGGACCCCCGGCCCCAGCAATCATTGTGAATTGATTCAAAACCGATTCGAAAGACCTAGTATCTAGGGCCTACCGGTTCAACATACCATAGTAATGATATAGCTAACAACAACTGAGCAAAACGTACCTATATCGTATATTATTTATGTTTTGCAGCAACCAGCTCTCCTGGGGCTAGTAAGTATAATTAATAAAATTCATCAGTATTATACAGGTTGGAAACTTTCAACGGGGCAGTAAGGGGGACCACCTTAACCGTTGTATCTATACGAAAATGGTCTGAGGAGGTATGCATAATTTTTCGTGAAATGTTGATTCACCTATTTCCATTGGTCATTATTAGAGAATTTTTTTATTGATGCCAATCGATCCTGTTTATAATACTGATCAAAAACTTCTATGGGTCCAACCCAGGTTGGACTATTAATAAGTCAGAAATCGCATAAAACTTTTCTCATACATTTGGCTTCTGAAGACTTTTTGTGAAAGAAAACTACGAATCTAGTTATAATTCTAACCTTGCCTTTGTTACTAACATTATTACCTATTTATTTAAATTTTATTTTATTTGATTGATGCGATACTAACGTAGTTTTAAGACCTTTGTTATTAACAATTATGGACAATTACTTGGTCTGAAATAAATGTATTTTTTTATAGACGGACTATACAGATTCTGACGTATTTTTTCTCTGCACTATAAATGCGTTTCTCATAAATCAATTTTTATTGTATTTTATTCAATGAATTTCCTTCTCAGGCTAGACATGGAAGAAGTAGACATAGAAGATCCAGTGGCACACAAGCAGGTTACACCCAAGATCCTGACACTTGCAAAACATACAATGAAAATCTCGTAAAACTTTGGTCTAATCTGTCAAAATTAATAAACATCAATGTCCAACCCAACAATAAGGCCCTACATAACATAGCAATGATGATACAAGCCTACATAGAACACCAAAACGCAAAACAACCACCTGAAACACACAAAGCAACACACGAAGGACCTAAGGACAAAATTAGTCAAATAATACTCAGAATTAGAAAACTGTTAAATGAAGATGAAGGCAGTGCAGAAAAAATTACAAAAATTATCTTAAAGTACCTCAGACCAGATTATAAAGTCGTCGAAAGTGATGATTGTCACCAAGTTAACGAGGAATTTCTTACTGTATCAGTTGACCTGCTGTATAAAAACTATTTAGAGAAAACTGACTGTGAAGATGAAGACGATGGTATAACAAGAAACAAGAAAGTGAGTATGAGACAAAGAAAGCTTAACCATGACAAAATGAATAACGGTCACCTGACTCTCTCAATGGCAAACAGTGATTCAACGCAGTTCCAAAACCTACTCGCTGAAAATGAATCGTATGAAGATTTCCACAAAGGAAACACGCAAACACTAAGACCGCCTAAAAAGATCAAAAGAATCTTCAAGCTAAGCAGACAGCATAGATCTCGCCCTGCAGACAGATCAGGCAACCAGAATGAACGTGAGAATTTGAACGCACGATCAAAATTATCAGCAAAATTAACCAGTAAGAAACATAAGAAAAGTGCTCTTAAATCTGATGTAGAGAAGAGTAGATGTGAAAAGTACGCTACTCGCAAACTAGTCGTTTCATTGCGACCAGTTATGGAAAGGTTTATGGGACTTCTTGAATGTCAAACAGATAACACTCTGCGATCAGTCAGTTTTAGTAGAGATTCAGAGGATCCATATCATTGGTACGCTTCTAATTTCTATTCTAATGAAAATAGTCGACCCGATAGGAAGGTTTCGCCTAGGTTCCCGGCAAGAAATACAGGACGAAAAAGAAATGAATGGCACAAAAAAATATATACAGACAGTCATGGTAGCTCAATTGAAAATCATCAAGATGCTCGTGCGCGTGATCATGATGATGAAACTGTCTCTGCGTGGGTTCGGAAATACAGTTTTGATAAAACCAAAAGTGCGAACTCCAAGACACATCTAGAAGCCCGTGATACAGATGCCAGAGTGTCAGATAATGACAACAATAATCATCATACCAGCAATGACTATGATAATGAATACTTCCAATCACCACCAACTTATGATAATTATGATGGAGTTTACAAAACACACCAAAATGCATTTCCAAGTTTAATAAACCCATCAATTTCTCTTAATGATGAAAAAAATACTCTAAGCACGACAAAAGGCGAACAGGTTAAATTTCCGCCTGGTATAGCTGAAAATGAAAATCACTACGAGTATGAAGATGCCATGACCTTTTACGGGGATAGTATTTCAAAAGAAACGCATGATGAGTTCTTCATACAAAAGACAGAAACTGGTACTAAAAAGAAGTCATTTAAAGATTTAACAAAATTAAGAAACAACGATCAATTAATCGAGGATAAAAATAAATTACACGTCAAAACTTTTGAGAGTCTTACAGAGTTCCTTAAAAGAGCTCGTGATGAATCACTGAAGACACCGGAGTTTGCGGTACCTTTTGCTCTTGACACTAACAAAGGGTACGTAGAACTCACACATCTTATAAAATACCCTAAAACACTTGTGTATCGCCCGCAGTTCCTAGTTAAAAACACTATGCCTTACGACGATTTTCTTAAAACAATCAATAGCAGTAATATGACCAATGACGATGTAAGATTAATGAAAATTGTTAGACATTTGCCTAACGGTTCTGTTCAAGTTCTATTTGAAACTGAAGATTCCGAGGCGCCCTTAGAGATTCGAAATCTAAATGACAAAGATACTAGAAGGAGTGTATCACCAGATCTTGTAGTAGATTATCAATCCGAAAGCAGAAAAGATACGGCTAATGAAAATAATAATGCTGACTTGACGGACGAAAATAGAGAAAGTTTCAGTCTTAAGTATCGCAATGAAGCGCACAGACAAGATTTTAAATCGCCAGACAAATCAGACAGTTCTAGCAGTGATGAATATTTATCCCCAGCTCTAGATTTAAACACGGATTCGGACACATTAAGAGACAATGAGGAACTATCCCAAAATTCATACCTTGTCGGCAATTCGGACACTAACTCAACGTCAAATTCTACACTAAACTCCTTAGAGTCACGTTCAAACCATTCAAGCCCAGATTTTGGTAAAGAAATGGGTTCAGCCTTAGCCTCACAAAAAGGAGCAGGTGTACAACAAGGATTAGGCACACAAATAGGTTCAGGCATGCAAATGGGGTTAGACACAGCCTTGAACTTGGGATTGAAATTAAATCAAACCATGCACCCGTCACAGTTAGACTCATCCTTTAGTAAGTTGATACCTTCTCATTGGAACGCTCAGGCTACTCCAAACCCAAGCTTACAATCACAATCGCACATGAATTCTCACTTTGACTCTCTTTCGGGCTCATACTCTGCATCTAACTCTTACTCTCATTTAAACTCACACTCAGGTTCATGGACAAACCCATCACATTCACTACTGCCAAACACTGACAGTAACAATCAGGAAGTTGGCAAAAAGTTCTCTTCATCAACTCATTCCATTGCTCAATGGTGGAGAAAGCGGAAGAGCGTAGTCAAGGGCAAAATGAAGGTAAAATAATTTTTAATCATAGAAGTCCACTTGGTAGAAGTCTAAAGAAGTTTTTACTAAATGAGAAGTGAGCAGACCATACTTAGTTGGTTTGTATCACAATAGCAATGCCACTTGCTCATTTATCGCTTGCAGATGAGACAGACTGATGCAGAGAAAGTGTGATAGATAACAAATCGTGGCTGCATCACTTATAAGACGATCTTACTGTGACAAATCTTGGTAACTGTTGGCATTCAAGAGAGACCTATGTTCAGCATTGCATTACGAAAGCTGCTGGGGCTTTTAACACTATCAAACTCTTTATCATAGTACGCACGTATCATAGAAATTCTTTATGTGATCTGTATTTTGATGACTAAGAATCCTTCAGAATCTATACGGTAGGTATTATTATACTATATAAAGCTTTTCCTTATATAACTGATTGGAAGTACCACACTTATGTCATAACACATAACATAATTATGTTCGTTTATTTCTAGCAAATTATCGGGAAGATGGATAATCTTGCAGAAAACTTCGACCGCATAGTCAAACCGTAAACTGCTCATCGGCTGAACTCCACATCATCTACGTTATTGACGAGATGCAGAATATTTTAGTAAAGGTCAAATACAATCTCGAGATCAGACAATTTTTGGCTTACATTTTTATATTATTACCCATAAAGGTGGGTCCACACTACACGCGTGGTACGCGCGGCAAACTTTCGAACATTGGCTTGCGCGGCTGCCAGAGGTGATGTGGACGCACTTTAACCGAGCGCAAGCTAACTCCGTCACTTTCTTGAATTTTTTTTTATTACAAAAATTAACTTTGTGCGTGAACCGATCAGTATAGTCTGTATAAACCTCTGCCTCTAAGGCGAGAACCGTCACCTTATAACTCCAGGGTTTTTACCTAACCGTAAAAAATAACCCGATTAAAGCCCATAAACAGGTAACCTTTTATCTCCTCGTCACAATATAAATGATTTTTTCTCAGAAATCTCGCGACAGTCAGCGAAAGTCGATTAATGGCCATGAATTGTAAATTAAATTATCTATGAATTAAATAGTTCTACAACGTTTGGTTACTATTTGTGATTCAATTTATTTGCCTGTTTCTAATAGATATAAAGTTATTGACTTAATAATTATTTGCCCACATAGTTCACTCAAAGGAATTCACCTTTTGATCGCACGTACGTAGGTAGGTAAAGACGCCAGCACCAGCCACCCGAAACTGCCAAATTTTGCCAATCAACCTTGATACCTAATGCTTTTGCGATAAAGTTGACAATATATTAAAGAAATTTGACAGATTGTAGTAGCTTTATGTGCTGGTCTGTACTTTTGTACTGGCCCTGGCCATTCATGAAGCCGGATTTCTTCAGACACCAAATCAACTCATAGAGATGATAGTTTTTGGAGTACGATAGACGATTGCATTGTTATTTTGGAACCAGATAATGACCCTATTTTCAAACTAGAAGCAATTGAATTTTCGATTTTTTTTTTTTGGCGTTAGTGTAGGACGCGGTTGGGCGACCGCCCAGGGCGCCGGATATAAAGGGGCGCCAGAAGCGTCAGAGGCGCCCCTTTATTCGTTAAAAAAAAAATGAAAAACCCCTTTAAGCCATCATTCCGTCCTCGTCGAGGCCCGTCGTGACGTCCCAGTCCTTGCCCTCCCCGACCCTTGCACTGAGAATTTATTACACCATAAAATATAATAATAAAGCATTTCGAACGTGTCGTAGCAGACGTAAGTATTTTTCAGTTACTAATTTGTAAGTATGGAGAATAAAGGTATTATTTTTAATGTTATCGTTTTTTAATTACTGTCACATGCATTTTCGGGTTCTAACGCGGTACGGTGTGCAGCCGCTGGGTTAACCAGGCATCGGTGCCGCACATGCGCCCTGTTATGCCATTCTCTAAGTCGTCGTCGACGAGGTACAGTTTGTCTTTTAATAGATTTTCAACTTTATACCCTAGAACATAAAGTTGAAAATCTATTAAAGACCAACTGTAGTTTCAACGGAGGACCGCACGAAACGTTTTCGCCTTTCCGCGGCTCACGCGGTCACGTCAAAACATGTAAAAGGTTACGCCATATTGACAAAGCCAAGTGTAATTTATATACTTCTACAAGTTATTGTGTATTAATAATAAACTGTTCCGTGTTATAAACTACTTGATATATAATCGCAGAACAACTTATGCGCAGATGTCATAATTGGGCATGATATTTTGAAAGATCATTCTAAGCTTGAATTCCAATTTGGAGGTACTAGAGAGGCTCTCCAAATCTGTGTAATGGAAGCTTCTGTACCACCAGCCACCATTTTTACACACCTGTCTGAAGATTTAGCTCCTATTGCTATTAAATCTAGACGCCATAACAAAGAAGATGAAGAATTTATTAAGATAGAAGTAGCAAAACTATTAAAAGATGGTATAATAGAACCAAGTATATCTCCATGGCGCGCTCAGGTTCTGGTTACTGGTGGTGGAGGACATCGAAAGCGTATGGTCGTCGATTACTCCAGAACTACCAATAGGTTTACATACCTGGACGCATACCCACTTCCTAACATAGAATTGATTGTTTCAAAGGTAGCTAAATTTAATTACTTTAGCCAGATCGATTTGAAAAGCGCATATCATCAGGTACCGATAATAGAAAGAGAAAGAAAATTTATTGCGTTCGAAGCTTGTGGAAAACTTTATCAATTTACGATAATACCATTTGGTGTCACCAATGGAGTAGCCGCCTTTCAACGAACTCTTGAATATATTATCGATAAGGAAAAACTACAAGGAATCTTTGCGTATCTTGACGACGTTACTGTTTGTGGCAAAAACAAGGAGGAACACGATATGAATTTGCGACAATTTATGGCCGCAGTGAAGAAATACAGACTAACGTTAAATGAACAAAAATGTAACTTTAGTAAAAGTACGATAAGCCTTTTGGGTTACACAATTACAAATAATACGATTGAGCCTGATAGAGATCGACTTGTTCCT
The DNA here is from genome assembly GCA_947578425.1 of Eugnorisma glareosa. Classification (NCBI taxonomy): domain Eukaryota; kingdom Metazoa; phylum Arthropoda; class Insecta; order Lepidoptera; family Noctuidae; genus Eugnorisma; species Eugnorisma glareosa. The sequence continues at coordinate 9,812,427 of OX387982.1, read as the reverse complement.
CTTATAAATTTGCCGCTACCAACTAATGCCGCTGAACTCAAAAGAGCACAAGGGCTGTTTGCCCACTACGCCAAATGGGTCAACAAATTTTCCGAGAAGATCCAACCGTTAATTAATGTAACCCACTTTCCTCTTAATGAGACTGCGCAGAACAGCTTTCAGCAACTAAAAGCAGACATACAGAAGGCAGCATTGGTTGCTATGGATGAAATGGAAATATTAACAGTTGAAACAGATGCTTCTGAGTTTGCTTTAGCCGCGACGCTTTCTCAAAAAGGTCGCCCCGTTGCATTCTTTTCAAGAACGCTATCAGACAGTGAACGCAAGCATGCTTCTGTAGAAAAGGAAGCTTGTGCTATCGTTGAAAGTCTCAGGAAATGGCGGCATTATCTACTGAATAGACATTTTATTCTTATAACGGATCAGAAATCTGTGAGCCACATCTTTAGCCAAAGTCATACAAGCAAAATAAAAAACGACAAATTCGAAAGATGGAGGCTAGAACACAAGAATGCTACAAGTACGACATAATTTATAGACCAGGTAACGAAAATGTTGCAGCTGATGCCCTCTCCAGAGTTTGCGCATCCATGAGTAACAACAAGTTATATGAATTACATGATGCCCTTTCTCATCCAGGAATAACTAGAATGTACCACTGGATCAGGCAGAAAAATATGCCCTACTCTATTAATGATATTAAGCAAATGACTGCCTCATGTCCAATATGCGCAGAAATTAAGCCACGTTTCGCAAAATCCAAGGGAACACTTATTAAAGCTACATCAGCTTTTGAACGGCTGAATATTGATTTTAAGGGCCCCTTGCCATCAAATACTAAGAACAAGTATATACTCACGATAATAGATGAATTTTCACGGTATCCGTTTGCCTATCCTTGCGCGGACATGACCTCTGTGACTGTCATAAACTGTCTCAGAAATATTTTCTTTGAATTTGGTCAACCCCTATATATACACAGTGACCGAGGTGCTTCCTTCATGTCAGAAGATCTGCAAACTTTCTTACGAAATTTTAACATCGCGTCTTCTCGCACAACGCCGTATAATCCGCAAGGAAACGGCCAGGTAGAAAGACTGAATGGAACGCTCTGGAAAACAATACAACTTTACTTACGTTCAAAAAATCTACCCATTGAAAACTGGGAGCAAGCTTTAAAAAACCGTCGCTACACTGCGTACGCTCACTCTTGTGCACATCGATAAATGCCACTCCACATGAGAGACTATTTAACTTTCCTCGAAGAACACCTGTTGGAGAATCCCTTCCATCGTGGCTCGTTCCAGGTCCAGTATTGTTAAAAAAATATGTACGAGGTTTTAAGACCGATCCCTATGTGGAGGAAGTTGAGCTCCTGCATAGTAACCCAAGTTACTCGTACGTGAGACGCACCAATGGCCAGGAATCGACAGTATCTAACAGGCATTTGGCACCGCTTCCTGTTACGTTGGTGGATGAAGCTGAGATAAGTTGTCGAAATACAGAAAACAGAAATGATTCAAACGATGATGAAAATGATGAAGAAGACATTTTTAGAACTCCTGAAAACAATAACAACGGTGCCGAACACCCTCAGGCTATTCGTAGATCAGCAAGGTTAAGGAGACTCCCAATTCGTCTTAATGATTACCTCCTCGATCAAGAAAACATAGAGGGGGTGAATGATATATAATCTCCTTATTAACTGGCTGATAGTATTTCATAATGTCAGTTGTCATCTTTGATTAGTGTTGTCAATCTAATACATATTATTTCTATGGCTTGTGAAAATAGTTAATTAAAGCCAAGTTTCTATTGGTTTATCTTTCTTTACGTATGTATCAATACTTCAACTCGATTGTTTGATCAATACACTACACAATATTTTCATAAATAAACTTCAATTTCAAAAACATTATGAGTGACAACCCTAATGCTCCAATGGAGCGTAGGTAATTATTTTAACAACTAGGCCTAGTTTCCGTACTGTTCCATATTTATACTGTGGTGCGGGGCAGCGCCAACAGTATCATGTCTATGATAGCAAGCAGGTTTGATTGTGAGTTTGTGAACAACTGCTGCAAGGTTTTGGCTGGGCCTGTCACCTTGCAGCAATGATGTCACAATCTGTTTCTGTTTTTGGTCATTGTAAGTGTATTACTAACATAGTTTGTAAGTACATTGTTACTAACACTATGAGTCTTGTTGCTCGAATTAAATTAAATTATTATCTATTATTATAGATTCGCCAAGTCTGTCTATCTGTCTGTCTGTGTATGTCACAGCCACTTTATTCCGAAACTATTAGGACTACACAGTTGAAACTTAGTAGGTAGATGTATTCTGTAAACTGCTTTACGATTTTTATACAAAATTAAAAAATAAAAGATTAAGGGAGGGCTCCGATTCCGAGGGCTACGATTTTTATACAAAATTAAAAAATAAAAGATTAAGGGAGGGCTCCCCGTGTATGGAACTGAAAGAAAAAAGATTTTTTTCATCAAAATTGCAGCTTTGGGGCCCCGCAGAAATCTCGCCCAGGGCGCTGGATTGCCAAAACCGGCATTGGCTCCGTGCACATCTGTAGCAACAGAGCGATCGTTCAGCAAGCGCCATGCTTGCACATACATTCAAAGAAACGAAACAGTTTGAAATCTGAAAGGGCAGCTAAACTGCTATTTAACTTCGTTTTATTTAAAATCAACATTTTATCTTCAATGGTCAAGGTCAAAATTAACATGGTAGATCGTAGTATTAAATAATAATAATAATAAATATCGCTGGACATTACACACAGCGCCATCTAGGTGCCACACTAAGCAACGAGGCTTGTGTCGTGGACACCAGATAGTTGATACTACTACATAGATACTTTTTTGTTTGTAAATACATACTTATTATACATATAAACATCCATGACTCGGAAACAAATGTCCATGCTCATCACACAAACATTTGCTCCTACCGGGATTCGAACCCGGGACCCTAAGAACGTAAGGCAGCCTCACAACCGCTGCGCCATTCGGGTCGTCAAATATTGATGACGAAGCCAATTACAAGTAAGTAATATAAAGACAATACTCATTTTTTACACGGTATTTTTTATTAATACCCGGTGAAAAAGGGTATTTTTTCTTTTTTACCTTTTCTACCCTTTCCTTCCAACTTTTTCCTTTTCCTCTTTTACCCACCCGCTCATCTCGGGCTACGTAGGTATCCTTGGTTCTGTTGCGGATGTGTTCATTTCTGATTCGATCACACAAAGAAACTCCGAGCATAGCCCTTTGGGTGACTTTAAGCCTTCTGATAAGGCCGATTGTGAGCAACCACGTTTCAGTCTCGCACTGGCATCACACACTGGTCATAGACTTCCCGAACGGTGCCCAGCCTGGTCGGATTCGGCGATTGACCTCTTTCTCGAAGTTACACCTATTTATCTGGATCGTTTGTCCCAGGTAGACATAATCGTCTCCAACTTCGAGTATACAGTCTCCAATGGTCTCCGATCTTGATAGGAGTGGGCATTCAACAAGACTTTGGTTTTGTCAAATCAAACACACGGTTTTTTTTTTTAATGTCGACCTTTTAGTTTAATCATTCGCCACGTTAAGATCCATGTCACACTATACATAGTGTACTTGATGTGGATCCAACTAAACTCGACTAAAATATCAAGCTTTTACATTATTTGGCCATCCCATTTAGAAACTGTCAAATTGACGTTTAACATTATGACGTTTGCTTGTTTTACTCATAATACAGTTATTTGTTTGTCAGCAAAGTTTCCAAAAATATTTTGTTTCTGAACAAAAAACAAATTGTACTTCAGCATAAAACAATTACTTTAACTGGAGTTTCAAAGTAAAACAATATAATTAACCCGCAATTTCTAGTGATTTGTTGGAGTAAACTTTTATTGAGGTTATAATTTTTGTTTTGCAAACACAAATCTACAAAAATGGTTTGTGAGAAATGTGAGAAGAAGTTGGGCCGTGTCATTACGCCAGACCCTTGGAAGACAGGAGCAAGGAATACAGTTGAGTCTGGAGGAAGGAAAGTTGGTGAAAATAAGGCACTTACTGCGAAAAAAGGAAGATTTAATCCTTATACGAGCAAGTTTCAGGAATGCGGGTAAGTTATTTGCATTGTTTATTTATTAGATTTCTAATCGCTAACCGCAAAGAGCCAATAAAATTGAAATTAGAACATACTGTTACTGTTCTGTAAAGATCGACTGCGCTGCAGTTTCATCAATCAATGACGTTATTTTTAAATATGAAAAAACATAAATATAACATTTTTCTTAATTTGGTTGTATGTATGTATGTACTTCCCAGAATGTGATCCTTATTTGCGATACTAACGAATGATGTATTAATACAACATTAGTGTGTTTTTTTCCTAAAATCAATAGGTCGATTCCTGGATAGGAAAATTGATTTTTCAAAAATGTAATTAAACAGTTTTGCTCCTTTGAGTATCTTTCGCTATTCCTCATAGTTTCGGATTTGGCCATCCACGCCCACTTGAAAAATTCACCTGTATAATTATATATCTCGCTTTCTCTGAAAAGGGGATAGCAAGAGTACTATACATACACCGGACTTGTGTAAGCTGATTTATTGTATTGAGAGTTAATAAAATTATTGTTTTATCTTTTCCAGAATATGCAGAACAAAGGTACACCAAGTGGGCTCCCACTACTGCCAAGCTTGCGCCTACAAGAAAGGGATCTGTGCTATGTGTGGCAAGAAGATTCTAGACACTAAGAACTATAGACAGAGCTCCACATAGATATTATTATTAGGTTACTTATATATTTTTATGAGGAACAACAATTTAGATTAAAAATCTAGTAAATTAATTGCTAAGCAACTTGACCACCAACATTAGTAATGTTATTTATTTGATCAGACAACAATGATCCAATTAGTCACAAGAAACTTAATAATCATTAAATTCAAAATTTAAAAACCCCCAGCTAGTAAATGGCTGCACCGATTTTGGTAAAACATGTCTAATTGTAATATACACATCATGCGGATTCATTTGATATCCCACTTGGGTATATTAGAGAATATTCGATTTTTCATACCCCCCTTTCATCCCCCATATCTAGTAAATGGCTGCACCGATTTTGATAAAACATATCTAAGTAACATCGCCAAGAAACTTTGCTTTTTATATTTGTTTTACATTGCTTTCAAATAAAAAAAACTGCATTCAAATCGGTTCACTTGTTTAAGAGCTACGGTGCCAGAGACACACACACACACACACACATAGCAGTCAAACTTATAACACCCCTCTTTTTGCGTCGGGGGTTAAAAACTATGCTATTGTGTATTATAAGGCTCAATTCATACATATAAAGGGTCTAAGGGACAACCTTGCCCAAATGATTACCATGTATTCAGTACATCATCCATGTGTTCAGATGAAGGAGGAAAAAAGGAGGGTTTATATCATAACATTGCACCCGTGCGAAGCCGGGGCGGGTCGCTAGTTAAAGTATAAAATAGAATTATTGACAGGACCTTAATCGACAGTGGCGCCATCTGATGAGCTCAAAAACGAGAGCCCTCATTACTTTGTCTGATTGTGCAAACCCACTTTTTTAGCATTTTCCTCCATTTACTTTAAAAGTTAGAAGTAGGAGAATTTTTATGGCTTTAGAATATCTCATTTCAACTGTGTAAGATCCCTTTAAAATAGGTGGACAAATTTTAACACAGCGCTCAGTACGTCTAACCAATGATATGCAAGCAAAAAAACACCGATTAAATTTTTTACTTAATGGCTGTGTTTATTTTAGAGTGCCGCCGGCATTTTTTTATTTTAGGCAAAATAAAATCACTTTATTCAGTGTTTTTTTTGCTTGGATGTCATTAATTAGACGTACTGAACGCTGTATTAAATTTTTTCTACCTATTTTAATGGGACCTTACCTATACACAATATTTTGTACCTACGCGGCATTAAGTAATTTTGTGAATTTCGACAAGATTGTGTTTATTCACTTACCATTGCTCTGGAGGAAAACTCTACCTTTATTTTCGTATATCATTCTGCCCCTTTCGTCTACAACAATTTGCATCATAACTTCATCCATGATCCACGAATAAAATTCACGGAGACGATGAATTAAGTACTCGTTAGAAATATTCATTTCTATGGCGCGAATCGAGCAAATATAACAGCTCAATGTCAATCTGACAGTAGAATAAAATTTAGCGAGGTAAAAAGGTCGCTAAAATTCATCCTAGTCAGGCGAAAACTTCTACCAGCGGACGACCGTGAACGGGGCAGATTAAATTTAAGTCAGTTTAATTTTTCACCTCGCGGTGTGCTTGAGCGGGGTGTTTGACGTTTAGTCAGTTTAAATTTTAAACTGGGTTAATTGACTTAAACGTTCACCTGTCTGTCACTGACAGACGGGCAAGACGGTTCTGTTTTTGCCTTTTGGCAACAGACAGAACCCTGAAACAGTTTAAAATTGTATTATTATAAACAACTTAGAAATTGTAAAGTCACTTGCACTTAGACAACTTAGAGAGACGACCTTGAAGTTGTGCTAATTTGACTGAAAAGCCGCGTATACACGATCAGAGTATGCTCGGACCGAGCATACTCTGAAAGTGTCACCGCTGCTTAAGATAGATGCAATTTTATTGAAGTTTCAATGAACAAGGAGTTTTTGTTTAAAGGGGATAATACTTTAGTTGCCTGTAATTATAATTATGATTCGAGGCTATTGTTTAATCTTCTTCGGCCCGAATTGGGCTACGGGTTTAGCGCCTCAATAATTATGAATGAATTTATTATTTCCCTAATGTATGTCATGTACATATTGATAAGAAAATGTAAATAATTATACCGGGTTCCAAGATTGTTAAAGGCAATAATTTATTGTAAGCATTTGAACATTATATTTATAGTTTTTGCTGTTTTCCAGGGAGAAATAATAAAACAATATATATTAAAAGATGTACAAATGACAGCCTTGAGAACCTTTAGGTATCTCATTCAGTAAAGGAGCCTTTCCCAATAATTTATTCATTGTTATGCGGTAAACATGTGGATCTCTCATTGTATTGGAAATCTATACAAAGCGAGGCCAAGTTATACTGGAAATGTACAGCTTCATGTGCCGCCGAAAGAACAAATTCGACGTTTACAATTGTACACATACAATTGTAAACGTCGAATTTGTTCTTTTCCAAGCACTGATGATATGAAAGTATGTCAATTCAATAATCTGTACATATTGTATTATAGTTAAGGAAGTATTTTTAATAAAATGATTATAAGATATAAACGATTTTTCTTTTATCTTCACCTGTATAAAAAGAAAGGAAGACCCTGCAGTGAGTGATTATCCTAGGCTCAAATGAATCTATGTAGAAGAAAAAATCCAAAGGGCTTACATTAATCAAATACAATACAGGAGATAGAGTAAGATCAAAGCGCCTCAAAGAGAGTCAGCAAACAGGAAGGGGTCCGTGGACCGATGCCTGCCAGGGTTGCAGGACTGTTCGAAAGAGATACCGCGGGACTTAGCGGGAGGGGTTATTTGATGATTTCCCATCGGTAAATAAAAAAATAAAAAACTTGTCACGAAACAATTTTTTATATTGTAACTAGACGTTGAAAACGAACCATCATGTCAATACATATAGCCTAAGAAAAAAAAAACGTATTAAAGGAAAAAAAAAAAAACAAATTCTTGAATCGATTTTGATGTAATTTCTATGGGACCAAACGGAAAGCACCTCCTGTCCTCCTGTCACATCAAAATAGTACATTTTGATATAAGTGGGGAAATTATGTTATTGCATTCGAGCGCGGAATTAACACTCGAGCTGCAGGTGAGGGTGTTATGGAGCCGAGAACTGCAGTAACAAATCCCCACGCGTTCAAACGACGTTTTTCAATACACTTTCGAAGAAATAAAATAATAGAACGGAAAGTATTTTTGTCAGGAATAATTAGGAAACTATGATTTAATTTGCTTTTTTTCCGCGCTTTGCTTTCGCCAGGTTGAAGAAAAAGCAAAGGTCTGATGCCGCTATACAGCCTAATATGAAAAAAAAACAATAAATTACGAAAGAAAGAATTCAATTTTTTTTTGGAATTTAGTACAAAAATAAATACTAATTTGTTCATAAAAGTAAACATTTGTTATAAGTAATCATGTTTATCTATGATATTCTATTTATAAACAATTTAAATACTCAAAAAATATTTACGCCGTAAAGACGCATAACTCCTTGGCAAGATTAAAAAAAAAAACCATCACCGCCGATTATAGCTATAGTCATTGAACTTATCTGTGGATTTTTTTATTTCCGCACGTGTGCGGAAAAATATTAAAAATCCACGCGTGTGAAATACATTGCATGTTGAACCTAATCGTAGTGCGATAAGAACCAGTTTTCGAGAAAGTGTATTGAAATAGTACATTTTGATATAAGTGGGGAAACTTTGTTATTGCATTCGAGCGCGGAATTAACACCCGAGCTGCAAGCGAGGGTGTTATGGAGCCGAGAACTGCAATAACAAATCCCCACGCGTATCAAACGACGTTTTTCAATACACTTTCGAAGAAATAAAATATTAGAACGGAAAGTATTTTTGTCAGGAATTATTAGGAAACTATGATTTACTTTGCTTTTTTTCCACGCTTTGCTTTCGCCAGGTTGAAGAAGATGCAAAGGTATGATGCTGTATACAGCCTACTATGAAAAAAAGTTTTTTTTTTTTTTTTAATTTAGAACACATTAAGATGTTAATTTGTTAATAAAAATAAATATTTGTTTTAAATAATCATTTTTATCTATGATATTCTATTTATAACCACAATTTAAATACTCGAAAAATACTTAATCCGTAAAGACGCATAACTCTTTGCCGGGATTAAAAAAAAAACAATCACCGCCGACTATAGATATAGTCATTGAAGCCTTTAGACTTATCTATGCAAATTTTTATTTCCGCACGTGTGCGGAAAAATATTAAAAATCGCACGCGTGTGAAATACATTGCATGTTGAACCTAATCGTAGTGCGATTAGAACCAGTTTTCGAGAAAGTGTATTGAAAAAGATTTTTTCAAATCGGTTCATAAATAACGGAGTTATGAGGCACCAAACATTTAAAAAAAATATAGCCTAATTGAGAACCTCCACCTTTTTGAAGAAAGCCGGTTAAAAATTGTTTCAACTGTATTTCTATCTGCCTACAGCATAGCCAAAAGGATAGGATATTAATAATATTATATATTATTCAATTAAACGCCTGGGTAACATTGCAATTGAATATGTCGGTGGCAGTGGAAGGAAATCATTCGCTTTAAGTATAAACTGAGAATAATTCCGTTCGAAAACTGTTCGTTTATTCATTCATTTCAGTGTACTATGCTGTAGCTGTTGTAGACATAGCTATCCGATTTATCAACCTTGGTCCTATCAAATCCTAACACGCGACACGTCGACAATGTAATTATGTTTTACTAAAATGCAATCAAGATAACACTTTCGCGGTTGTCCTAATGTAAACTTGACAATAGTGTTTTGTAGCGGGCACCAAGTGGCAACAGCTCGAATAATGATGTAAATATTTTGGAAATGATTTTTTACAATGTTGTTGTTTTCTGTGTTTTGATCCTGTACGCTGAGGTATGTGTAATCAGCATTATCTTTGAGGAGTATGTGTATCTTGTACCTAGCTAGCCACTTTTCACCCGTTCCATGGCAATACACTCTCTTGTCTACCAAGACTCGAAAAAGCTCTTTCTATACAACTTGACATTTCTTGTCGTTAATTTCATACATTTCTAACATCGCCATGCTTGCGACGATAGAAATCTTTCCACAATCTGTAACACAATGACAATTCAATTCGACTCTTCGTTGACAAAACCCGTTTCTACGGTGGACATGCTACGCGGGCAGATGGGGAGGAGGGAACTGAAAACCTTCCATAATAGCTATCAAGAGCATAGGTATTTGTAAATTTTATTTAGAAAACCCATACAACTACACATTCACAATAATTAAAACGGGATATCGGCAAGTGTGGTGTCAAATGTTTGAAAAGAGGCTTACAGTATTTGATTTCCATTCTATGCTTCGTGGTTTGCTCCTAAGGACTCATTTGCTCCAACAGCCACTGGTCCTTCGACAGACATAAGAGCAACAATCTCATCCAAGTTCTCATCGAAACCACACTCTCTTTCACAGGTAGTTAGTGCCAATAAAGTAACAAAGAAACCGTTAGAGGACAGTGATGATAATGATGATGTCAAACAGTCCTTCGCTAAACTCCTCAAAACAATCGTCAACGTGAACGAGGAGAGAATGCAAGCAATGGACAAGATGACTCGTCTGCAGGATTCCATGCTCACTAAGAATAAATTTAAAGCTGATGACGATGATTATGACTCCATGGAAGAAGAGGATAATCGAATTTTATTGGCTTTTGCGGTAAGTTTAATATTAATCGGGGCTATCGGGTGTGAATTCACCGCTAGAGGCGCTAGTGTAGCGCGAGGTCACCGAAATGTCAGATGTCATAGAAAGTACACGTTGCGTGCTTTTTTATCACGTATTTTTACTAATATTCCCGATTGTGGTCTAGATTGAGCTACTCCTGACCTGATTAATTATGACTAGAACATTTTATGTAGCAACTAAGGAGCTTATTTGTTATTACCTACTTGGAGTTAAAATTATTTTTAAATGTCTCATACTTGCTAATTTTAGGGAGAATATATTGTAAATATGTATCAGAAGTTTACACTATGTTGTTATACGTAATAAAATAAACATTTTGTGAAGTGATTCTGGTACTATAAAGTATAAAATAGAATTATTGACATGATCTTAATCGACATCGCCATTTGGTGAGCTCAAAAACGATTGCCCTCATTATGATTGTAAGGGATAAAAGATAATTTTCGTGTCTTATAGACAATTAAAATCTCATCTTAGAATTTTAACCCTGCATGTTGACCGGTGCTAACATTTCTACCTACCCCTTCTAGTATTAGCGTAGCGCATTGGTAGAGTACAAAATTGAGGCATGTTTAATAAAACCTTGGTATATTGCTACAGAAGAAATTTCACACTTGTGACATGGTAGATTACACTCGACAACTGTGATTTTATTGCACTTGATTAAGAGAGTGGTTTTAGGTTGCCCCTATACCCAAGAATAACGAACAATTAACAGTTTTTGAAAATCAGCTCTAGTTTTTTTATTACCTACTGTTTGAAATTTCTATGAAATTGAACAATATGTATGGAGGAGCAAAATATTTTGTTTGATATTTTTCATAAAAAAATAATAGGAATCGCTTAGAAATGTATTCAAAAATAATAAACAATAAATTGATAGTTATTTTCAATCATTAAAATCTATGTAAAACTTATTTATCTAGCCTGTATTATCCCACTGCTGGGCAAAGAATTTCTCTGCCTTAGTTTCATATTTACACTCAACTGTAATACCCAACAAATAAAGTACGAGTATCTATACAAACCTTAATAACTAAAAAACTATAGCTGATCTGGTATACTAATGACTTTATTCTTAAGTTCTAAGTAACAAAAAGAACTCGCAAAAACGCACCCACGATACAGGAGAAATTCTTAGAGTGGGGCAAGGTTTTTCTTAAAAAAAAAAAAAACATTGAAGGCAACACAAACTTTTTTTTTTATAGACCTGGACCTATCATGACGTCTTAACGCAGGAGTAATTCCAGTGGGAAAGAGATGGCGCTAGACGACCTGTATAGCTCTGTTTCTTTCCCATACTGGAATTACTCCTGCTTTAAGACGTCATTGTAACCCCCCTGGGGGGGTTACGGGGGGACAGAGCTATACAGGTCGCCTAGCGCCATCTCTTTCCCACACTGGAATTATAGTATTTTCGTCGATATCTATGAACTCTTCTGAGCAGAACGAACTCCCATACCATCGAAGTAGACTGTATTATTTGTAGCAGACATACTATGCTTTAGGTAGTAAGTTACTACATACTTATGAGGCCCTTCTCAAGACTGACGTGAAGTTAATTCTCCGCCATTCGCAAATAATCTAGGTACCTCACGAGCCACGATAGTCCACTTGAACTCTTTGTAGGCTCTCTGGACTATCGTAACTCAATTTTCTACTTTTAAATTTTTGATCATTATTTAAGCTGAAAAAAAAAAAAGTCAAATGTCGAAAAATTCTTTGTTTGATTTATTTTGCCGACAAGCATAAAATGCCAATTGCCAACCCTGTTGAAAGTTTGTGTAGAAATACGCAGCGCTTTGAAAGTGATTTTCAGCTATTTAGGCCTCTGGCTCGGTGCTTTCTGGACATCAGTTTATTTGACTGGAGTCTACCTACTATTACTTTCATTTTCGCTGACATAGCTACCAACTGCGAGGTTTCATAAAGACTTCCGTCTCGTTTTCAGAACTTTCCACTACTAAGAAGATCAGAAGACGAAGCGATAACAAGAAAAATGTGCAACAGATTTTATTTAGAAAAGAATAATGTCCATCTTTGGACGAGCCAGTTTTTGAAGCTGGTTTGCCACAGCCACTCAGTAGGATTATGCGAGCACGCTTGCAAGAAATCCGTAAGAAAACTTTACGAAAAACTTCATTGCAATCTTAGTACTATGAGAGATTTGAATACTGAATGTCATGAAAACTGTAGCAAGTATTTTGAACATAATGAAAAACATTATTAATGTTATTACTACAATTTTTACTGCCCATTCGTAATATTTTTATTGTTTTGAATAAAAAAAATTTGATTGTGTTGTGTCGTCATTGCGAGACCTTTTTATGATGATTTCGTTTTGTTTAGTGAGTGTGAACATTAGTCGAAAACCTTTTTGTTAGCTAAAAAATACGCCAAGTAAATAACGTACTAAACTTTACATTTATGTAATAGGTTCAAAAATTATGAACTTAAGAGGTTTAGTGGGAGAAAATCTTAAATCAGGCTTAGCCTTTGTGGTTTACGAGAAAGCCTTCTATTCGATAGACGTGGTATTTGGACTGTATTGTAGTCTAGTAAATGGTGCCAATGTCAGATTGATCATCAGTACATCGAAGTGATTAAGTCTTTGTATGAAACGCCACCGTCAGTCCGCCTACAGGAACAGACCACGAAACTTATTCTTGTGCAGCGAGGTGTAATACAGGGAGACGTTATTTCTCCTAAACCGTTCACCGCTGCACTGGAGAATTCTGGACTGGAAAGGGCTGCACATAATCGCGAGTACAACTCCTACCTTCGATTTACCGACGACATAGTAGTCATGGCTGACACAACTGTAGCTGTGTAGTTTCCCGAACGCTACCCATCTACCACGGTGTCTGTTGTCATCCTAAATACCACAGTCTTTTAAGACGAAAGTCTCTGATCAGTGAGTGTTGCCATTGACACGTAATCGCTGACAATGGTTCTGAATCAGCCCCAGGGCAATGGATAATGCTCGGAGGTTATCTGTGCTATCGAATCAGAAATGAGGAGATCCGCAGGAGAAGTACGGTGGCTGAGATCATTTAGGTATATTTATGTATTATTGGGCAATTTTGGTATTGTTTTTTACTTACATCAGCGCTCAGTGTAGGTTCGAATTATTCTTTAATATGTTTTATTTTAAGTAAAACAAAAATTAATAATGTCACTTGCTTTTAATTGATTACAAATAGGTACAATAACACATTTAAGCATCTTAAAAGTGCAATGAAATATCACATAGGTACGCAGGTGAAAATTATACCGTAAAAAAATGAAAATTAACTAAAAACACATCAACAAAGCCAATAATTGATTAAATTGTTCATTAAAATTGCCATTTTGTGTGTGTCTGGACAATCCAATCAATTTCGAAACGGTAAGAAGGCCGTTTAAATCAACACTGCTGTTCAAAAGTGACGTCTACAATGTTGAGTTTATTAAGTTTGTAATTGAGTTTTAATGAGATAAAATGACACGAAGGATCACTTGCTATGTTGTTTTTGTCACACTTATATGGGGTGTAAGTATGTATCATTTTATTATGTTCCTAAAACCATTTTTTAGGGTTCCGTAGCCGAATGGCAAAAACGGAACCCTTATAGATTCGCAAAGTCTGTCTATCTGTCCGTGTATGTCACAGCCACTTTATTCCGAAACTATTAGGACTACACAGTTAAAAATTTGTAGGTAGATGTATTCTGTGAACCGCTTTACGATTTTTATACAAATGTAAAAAAATAAATGATTAAGGGGGGCTCCCCATACATGGAACTGAAACAAAAAAGTTTTTTTTCATCAAACCTATACGTGCGGGGCTCTGATGTCTATAGATAGGTTTAAAAAAAGACATTGAGGTTTCTAAAACCATTTTTTCTCGAAGTCAATCGTTTGAAAGATAGACACTTCCAAAGTGGTAAAAAGTGTGTACCCCTCGCCAATTTCTAACGTAAGAGAATAATTCTGAATAAATTTAGGATGGTAGAACGTAAATAAAACTTACAACCAAAATTGGTTTGAATAAGATTTCATGTTTAGTTTTTGAGATATATGATATAATAGATTTGTTAGTGAATGTAAAACAATACAACATATGAATGATCCTTCAAAATATTTTTATTATATTGTTTGGTGCTACGGAACCCTGTGTGCGTGTGAGTACGATTCGCACTTGGCTGGTTTTTCTATTAGGAATTGCTTAGTAGGAGCCAGGAGTTGACCTGTAGAAGTGTGACATCACAAAGGTATCGTCAGAACGGAGAACATCTACCGTCGCTCCTACGTATGGTCATGTCGGGTTTGATTGCCGTCTCAGCGGACTATGAGACTTTGGGAAGATATAGTCCTGCTTTGTTTTTGCGGATATTATGCTTGTGCAATTTGCACTTAGATGGGTCGCAATCTTGGTACATATTGCTATCTCAACTGCACAACGGCCGCATTTAATCACGCTTCAGAAGATCGAATTTATTTTTAGGTTTTATGACTAGTTTGTTCCATCTCTAAATGGAACGACAATCATACATTGATGATATTACTGAAACTCCTGAAAGTTCTTTGAAGACAAAAAAAACTGAATTATTCCAAACATTTCAATTCCAACAGGCACACACAGGGACAGAAGGAAGACGCCAAGATTTGTTCAAATCCAACATCACAAGAACTGACTTCTCAAATCTTCTCTCATCACTGATCAAGCTGAATGAGCAAAGGGTCAACGTTCTCCAGAAGCTGTACCGTCTCGAAGACTATGGAGTTCTCAGTGATACTCTGAGGTCCGGCGATAAGAAGACAGTTAATGGGAACCCAAGCAACTTGTTTTTGATTGTGATGTCCAAAGTAAGTTGATGTAATGACCAAGGTAGAAAGAATTTAATTGACCTACTGCCCATTCACTATACGGGCTTATGATCAAGGAATGCAATATCGATTCGAGATTGACAACTCGAGATCTAGCGTGTTAAGGCTGGGGTCGAGATTGGCCATTTAAAGATCTCACCCGGTCTGTCGAAATTGAGATTTTGTCTAATGCGTTAGTTTTGCAACACTGCATTATTTTATTCACTTACTTAGGCTCGCCCAGATCTCGAACGACGGAACGAGGTTTGAAGACCCCATGGCCAAGCCATTGCATTTCCTATCATGACGGAGTAAAACTATTAGTCAGGTGCTAGAGGAATTTAGGCTATAGCCACTTGCCGAGAACTTCTAGAATTTGATACAGAAGAAATTGTATTTCCATTTTGAGTCGTATCATCAATTCCAAAATCCAAATGTATTGTGAAGCCTTGAATTAATTAGTCATTTAAAATGGGTGAAGGTTACTTTTTCTGATAGAGCAAATTTTCTGTTAACGTACCTAGCTAACGAAATGTAAAGATTTAAATCTTTGAGAGTATGATAATATCTACCTACACTTTGTTTGTGTTTAAGTATTTGTTTACCTACTTTAGCTAGCTTCTGTCCGTGGGTTCGCTCGCGTTATGGTCGAAAGTTAGAAACTCCATTCATCCAAACTTCTCGACTGTTCATAATATTAAGTGTGTTATAATAGTAAATAGAACTTCTACTGTGAAGTGAAGGCTATTGGTTGCTAAGACTATGTCGCTGTCCTAACTTTTCTTCCGTCTGTAGCCTACCGAGGATCGACGGCGACATGCTAGTCAACGAAGGAGACCGAAAATCTGAAATCTGTCTCTTGTGATTTTATTTTCAACAGCTCTTGTTTGATTAAAGATTAATTCTTCTTCTTTATTTACTCGGCCTTTTCTTCTTTTCCTACATTAATTTGTTTCATCATAAATGGTTTCGTTCTTATTTTCATATACCTATTTGAGCATACAAGTATACCTCATATACATTACCTACATATGGTATCCATACAAACTGATTGATTTGATCTTGCCATTTTCACCTGCATTAATCAACTACAGTGCGTTGTTAAAATCAGAGAAAACAAAACAAAGAATATTAAATTAAGTTCCTACATAAATAAAACAGTTTAAAAAGGTTACCATTTAATTTTACAAAACGCTCACTACACTAACAACTACACCCATTTATAATTTTTAAAGTAGGTTATATTTTGCAGAATCCAACAGATTCGTCGCACAGAAACAGTGGCTATCAACTCGTGGATTCAGGTACATCACTCGAAGTAGCTGGACGCAACGACATTCCTAAACTACACTATGTTTTAGATCCAGCCAGTTTTGTCTCTCAAAACGACCGTAAGGAAAATACATTAACTAAATCAATCTTCGCAAATACGCCCAGAGTTTATAAACAGAAAAAAAAACATCTTATTGGCGATAGAATTATAAAAATCACAACTACTAAAAAACCACTTAAATATCGCATAGCAAAGCTAAAAAGAAAACATTTTATTAATTTAATAAAGACTCCAAAAGACACTTTTCAAGCAAAGGAAAGTCGTATGATTGAAATAGAAAGCAAAAATAAAAGCGCAAACGCAAATCTTCTGTATTCTTCAACAGTAGCAATCAATTATCAGAATACTAGATATAATAAAATAGAATTAACATTAAAAAAATATAAACTGACGACTGAACCAATTACTTTAAAATACTTATTACGTAATAAAAGTAAAAAACCAAAGTATAATTTAGAAGATAAAGTTGAAAAAGATGAACATTACGGTTCTCCATTCAATATTTCATTCAAAAATAACGATAATGACTATATTCTAAATACTACTCAAATAAATGGTGTTATGTTTACCAAACTGTTTATTGATAATAATTTTAGACCTGAAACAGATAAAAATATATTAAAGGATCAAAAAAAAAAACAAGTATTTGCAGTCAAAAAGATTGATGATAATAATCATCCTAGGCCTGGAACAGATAAAGTTATCTCAAAGGTAGCCCGATTTTCCGTCAAAAAGATTCATCATAATAATCATCCTAAGTCTGGAACAGATAAAGTCGTATCCAAGGTAAATGAAACTTCCGTCAAAAAGGCTGATGATAATAATCATCCTAAGCCTGGAACAGATAAAGTTATCTCAAAGGTAGCCCGATTTTCCGTCAAAAAGATTCATCATAATAATCATCCTAAGTCTGAAACAGATAAATTCGTATCCAAGGTAAACGAAACTTCCGCCAAAAAGACTGATGATAATAATCATCCTAAGCCTGGAACAGATAACGTTATCTCCAAGGTAAACGACATTTCTGACAAAAAGACTGATGATAATAATCATCCTATGCCTGAAACAAATCAAGATACCTTAAAGGCACAGGGTAATCAACATACTAAATTGATTCTAAATAATTCGAACCTATTAAAGTTAGGCAATAAAACCTCTAGAATTGAGACAGACAGAAGAACTACGCTTACACAGATAATAAATGGTACTGTGGGTAGCGATAACGCTAGTGAAAGCAACCATACGGTTTTTAATATATCACCTAGTCAAAATTACAACTTAAATATAACTAAAGATGACGCATACACAGATGATTTTATGGCTAATATAAGGCGTCAAAATGCAACTAAGGAAACAGTTAATGGAAATGAAGTCCCATTAATAACGGATATTACATTATCCGTAGCCGCCAGTAACATTTTAGCACCGGTAAGATTTCCTAAAACAGCTAAAAAGACGCCAAATAGGAATAACTTAGATTTGTTTTGGAATCCAAATAATTCGAAAGATAACTCTAACAATGATACGATGACAACAGTTAAAGATTTGCATAATGGAGATAACCACAATGATGTAAAATCAAAAAAAGTTAAAGATTACGACAGTGAAGAAAATAACAATTACGGTAAAAATAGCAACGAAGTATTTACACTGATTGTTACTGATGAGGGAAAGGGAACAGAAAGGGAAGGTGAGGGGAAGGGAGAGGGGGCAGAGAGGATGAAAGTACTGCAGGATCTTCAGTTGGCTCTGAATGGGTTTGATCAACCTGAAACAAAACCCATAGCAAGAAAGACTTTCCAGAAGTGTTTGAATAAAAAAGCGAGGAAATTGTGTTATAAATCATGCAAAAGCGCTTACCGAAATGTTTGTCAAAGGATGAAATGTACTTCAAGATCGAAAAGAGCACTGAAGAAAGAGTGTAAACGAAGTTGTCAGAAAACTTTCAAGTCTAGCAAATATAGCGATGATGATAGTGATAAATCGCATAGTAAATCAAGTAGTGATGAAAGTGATGACAGTAATGAAAGTTAAGCTCTGAGTACACAATACAATTATAATTAAATGAAAATACGAATATCTGTGTGTGCCCTATGCGTTAAAAGTACATCGTTGAATGTTGCAAGATACCTGAATATTTAGTCTTTTGTTAGAGTGTGTTGGTGATAGACGAATTATATTTTCATAAAATATTAAAGTTTTTTTTTCCAAATTACAGACCTTTACCCTGTACCCGATACTACGGAAAGTGTAAAGCACTTACTTATTATTTAATTAGATTAGGTTCCTCTGGCGACTTCTTTTTTGTGGCGATCGTCCCAGAGAGAAACCGAAAAAAAAGAGGCCGTTAAGTACTGATGTATTTCAATCTCTGACCTACTGTCAAAAGCTTTTCTAGCTGAAAATCTCTTTTCATTTTACCCAAAGATACTACATAAAATATAAAGTTTTATTTAATTATGCTCATTAATCTGGTTTGTCGACTTCTTTTTCTATGGTAAATATTCATGGTGACAGCATGCACGTCGATGTCCCTGTCGAATATACACACATCAAAAGTGTCTAGGGATCAAGCATTTTTATGTGGATTTCTTGAGATTGAGATGTGGCTTTGTAATAAATTTATGATTTTATAAATTTATATGGATCCTTTTTGGTGCATTTCATAATTTGAATCAGGAACTGTGAATCAAATTCGAGTAAAAGATGAAAATCTGCTGTCAATATTTTCCCTATAAAAACATACAACGCATTGAAGACATTATTAGTGCTACTGTTTCCCTACTACTGATTAAAACCAACGTTATTATGGAGCGGCGACGTCATTTAAGCAGGGAAGAAATGCTCAGAGCCGTGGGAATGATAGAAGCTGGTTCCCGGCAACGTACTGTGGCTTTAGCTCTGAATACAAGTCAGAGTGTTATCAGTCGACTTTGGACACGTTACCGAAGCACTGGTACTGTGGCTGAGCGCCATGGAGGACGGTATCGCTGCACCACACGGAGACAAGACCGATACATTCAAATCTTAACTCGAAGAGCTCCAACAATAACCGCCATGATGTTAGCCGTGAGGCTTCATCACTCTTCAGGGAACTTAATTAGCGACCAAACAGTCAGAAACCGCTTGCATGAAGTGAACCTTCATTCCCGAAGACCGCTACGGGTACCACCTATAGCAATGCACAATCGTAGGATACGATATCAATGGGCTCTTGAACACAGAAATTGGGCAGAAGAACAATGGCGTTTCGTGTGCTTTTCTGATGAGTCTCGTTTTGGTATGAGACCGGATACAAGACGTATACGACACTGGAGAACCCCTGGACGCCAACAGCGATTAAAATCCTGCCAGGAAGTCCATCCTTATAGTGGTGGAACCATCATGGTATGGGGCGGGTATTTGGATCGGCGGAAGAACTGAGTTGATTTGGATCAGAGGCAACCTCAACACTCAAATTTATGCTGAGACGATTGTATCAGACGTCATCGTTCCTCTACAAGTGCAAATCGGTCCCTTATTTCAGTTAATGCATGATAATGCACGACCGCACACCGCAAGAGTTGTAAGACAGACTCTCGCCGCAGCTAACATCAATGTCCTGCCCTGGCCTGCTCAGTCGCCAGACTTGAATCCGATTGAGCATGCATGGGATATGCTACAGAGAAGAGCTCTGCCGAATATGGAGGGTATCCAGTCGCAAGAAGACCTTTTTTTGTTGTTGCAACGAACATGGGCGGCCATTCCACAGCGTGATTTGGATGAACTCATTTTGAGTATGCCAAACCGATGTTCTTGTGTTGTTAGTGTTCGCGGTAGAAACACGGATTAACAATTGTTTAAGTTACCCAATAAAATTTTAAAGAAAACTGTTATTTCAGTCTTTTTTTCGAACTTTTGTGTTAGTGGTTCAAATGTCAAAAATCCCTTTATTAGGAAAATGGCAAATTTCTTTATTAATGCAAAGGTGACTTGGTTTATCGTTACTGTGACAAACGAAAACACTTTATTTGATGAATCCTTAAAGAAAATTTTAATTAATTATCAATCAGGAGAAAAGTTATTGCAAAAATATATGTTGATCCCTAGACACTTTTGATGTGTGTAGTACGCAAGGGAGGGGCTAGGTATTTAAGTAGGATAAAACTTCACTTAATTGAAAGACTTCTTTAAAGTCACAGTCTATTAAAACACTGAAAATGAGCTCCTAGAAACATTTGTTAACACTAACAAACCAAAATTACAAGTTATCTAATGTCTAAGGAACTGCCACAAACTGCGTAGAAAAACTACAAAACGTAATTCAATTTTTGCTTCCGCCAATACTGGTCTTACTTCGCATGCCTTGAAAATAATTTTACTATCAAGATTTTTATTGTACGCAGAAATTACATTGGGCGTTCTTATTTATGTTTTTTCTTACTCTTACTCACATAGTTATGATCAGAGGTAGCTAATTGATTTACTTCGTCAGCACCGATACTGCCACCGTTACCAAAAAGGACACAACTGCGAAAATCATCATCATTCTCCTGCTTTTTTAGGTTTTTTTATTCCTTTGGGATCGGCGCAGCATTTCTTCTTCTTCCATACTTCTCTATAGTCACCTCCTTTCTAGCACAACTGAGGAAATAATGTTAAGAAAAATAAGCCTTACCAATAATAAGTCTTAATTTTCTGCATAAAGTCCTCTCAGATGTGTCCTTTTGTCTTACGACGGCAGTATGTCCACCACTGGACATCAGCTTTTCCAATCGCACGCCATTCATCTCCATCCTCGACTGCTCTCAGCCAAGAACAAGTGGCCTGCCACCGTCGTATTTATAATATCTTACGTATTTACTTAGCACTAGCTATGTAACTTCTGTTTCAATACGTAAGTATATTCAATTTCATGATAAAATAATTTAGAGATACCAGAAAAAAACAACAAAAATGTATCATGGTACTTCTATGTTGCACTATTTAATTTGTTGATGTCATAGGCATCAAAATCTTAGAGAATCAAGTGAGCTCCGGAACAATTGACCTACAAGGATGCTCAGCTGTACCCACAAAAGAAGCTAGGCTTTATAAATAATACCTTTATATTTTATAATTAGCAGGGTCCTGTTGATGCGAAGCACATCATCCAAAAATACCAAACGTTAAATGACAATGAAGAGAGTCTATTGTCGGAACTTAAAAAACCTAAGGAAGATGGCGATGAAAGATATGACCTAGTTGGACTAGTCACTTTGGAAGTAAGATACTTTTGTACCAACTGATAGTTAACACCCAGATAAATCCAATGAGGATAGAAAAATTAATGCAGAAGATAGTTTTTTAGAGCGTGTAGAGATTCAGTAAGAAACGATAATAGGAGGGTAAATGTTTGTAATCACTGTAGCCTGGCCCCAAACTAACATGAGTGTGCTAAAATTGAAAATCAGTAATAATCATATTTCCTCTTAGCAATTATGTTAATTTAACAATCATTATATTTCTGACCATCTAAATAAATGGCTTTCATAAGTAGATTGTCCACAGTATCCAAAATATTTTTGATTGTCATACCTATACCTTGTGTGTGTAAAAAGAAGTCAGTTTTATGCTCGCGTGTATATTTCGGGATTGTTCGACAAGCTGCGGTCTCATCTGCGGAAAATTAAATTTTCCTCCAAGCATTTGGCGCAAGTGTCCCTAAGGCACCTGTATAAAATTCATGAGAGGTTAAGGAAGATAATAAAAATTTAACTACCAAGCGAATTATACACAGGAATAAGTGAATTTAGCTTGAACCACGACCTCACCACGCGATGAACTCATTGGACTATTCAGGCAATCCCGAAATAAACAAGTGAGTAATAAAACAGTGAACATTTTTTTTTGTTAATGCCTTTTAACATACAAAATTCGAAAATTTCAACACAGTAAAATTGATTATCTTTTTTCAGGACAATGCCTCATTAAGTAACTTAGCAGGCATTGAGAATGAAAGTGTAGAAGATGAAGACGTAATATTAGAGGTGCGATCTCACAAAATAACGAAGAGAAAGCATCGCGCTCACGATGAATCTAAGTCAAGGCGAAGCAATTCAAAAAAGAAAGGAAAGAAAACACATAACGCTTTGAGAGAGGGTGACGAAACAGAAAAAGTAAAGAAGGAACTTAAAGCTAAATGTTTAGGCGAAATCAAAAACAAAGTAGCGAAATGCATTCAAGCTTGCCACAGGACTCATGAAGACGTTTGTAGTCGACTTGTCTGCTCCGTCAGATCTCGCAGGGAGCTTAGAAAAGAGTGTGATAATAGTTGCCGACTAACTTTTGTTCCTGATGCTTGTTAGTTTCTTCTCCGACGAAATCATACAAGAATATAGACAACCAAGTTTAAATAAAAAAAGCTTTACATTGCAATTTTATTTTATTGACGAAATCCTCACTATTTCAACCTTTTTGCACGCAGTTATCCAGCAAACTTTCCATTTTGTTCTGTTGAAAAGAATTTCAGTGATAGTTCATGTTATAAACAGAAACATTTTGTTTATAGACGCAAAAAGACATGAGTATCGATTACGCATTTTCAACAATACGTGAGCACACTAGCAACACTATGTTTAAAGTAGGTTTTAAATTAAAAAAAATACGATTTTTCAGCCCGAACCTTCAGCAAGAAGAAATATCGACTTGCCTGGCGACACAGCAGAAGTTGGAGTTGAAAGTGGAGATAATGAAGAAGTTGACTTACAAACTCGAGCCGACAATCACATAGATATCAACATATCTGAAGAATTAAAAGACATAATTGAACCACCGGCTATGCGAGCTCGCAACAATCATAACAGCTCACTCAGATCGAAGACACTGCGAACTGAATGTATCAATGAAAATAAAAAAGAGACAGAGCAATGTAGCAAAGCATGCAACAAAGCCCACACAGATGTTTGTGACCGACGCAGCTGCTCTCTAAGAGCTAAGAGAAATCTTAAAACAGAATGCACTAACAACTGTAAAAAAGTTTTTGATGCAAAAGTTTGCGATACATAACATGACAAACAAACTGTTACGAAAAGTATCATTGTTCTCCTTGAATCTAGATTGAGTAAATAAAGATTATTCTTGGTTATTTATTTGATATCATCTACATTGAACCTTAAATCGTAAGCCCAGTAGCAGAAGGTCCTTTCTTTTTTTACTTATGATTTTCCTCATTGATGCCATTCTCCTAGATGGGGCGGGCGAAGGGATCTACCAGACATTTAGTGACTCAAACCACAAGGTGTTCCTCCTCTTCCTTGTTCCTTCTTGCTGAGGTGATGGAATACATTTGCAATCTCCACTAACACCCCAGCAGTATAAATAGCATTAAGTGCTAGAGCAAGGGTTCATCCGGCAAAAAACTGCCTACCGCCAGTTCACCACGCTGATTCTGCCTTCTTGGTACCCGTTGTATCTTCCCTCTCCGTGACATTTTGTCTTTTTCTTTTATTCCTATAGTTATGTGCGATGGTATGTTTCAGACGGATGTGGATTTATGTAGTAGTGAGATAAATACAATAAAATGAAACTGAAACATAAAAAGGCGTGATAAAGTTATAAATATTATTATGTTTATTTCCTGAAGTGAAACCTCACATGGAACATGAATTTCGTTTTGATGATTGTGCTGCTGAACATTTTCGTAAGTAATTCCCTTTTTAAGCAATTACTTTGATACGATTTTCGAAAAGAACAGGTTTTTGAATATGTAATTATTAGATTTAAGACTCCGATACGTTGACGGATGATATCGTTATAGTCTCGGAAATCACCAAAGCGGAGGCCTATATCTAGAAGTGATTCTGAGCTGAAAGGACGATGATGATAATTCCCATGTAGCTACTGCGACAAAGATAAAGTTTGCCAGTAGTAACCCAAAGACTTCTTCTGTATGCCAAGTCTCTCCCTCAATCTTTTGCTACACTTAACCAACTACCGGCTACCCCAGATATATTAGATCGTGAATAATGGAGCTTGGCACAAACAAAGAGAGGCCTATACCCAGCAGTGGGTGAAGTCGGGCTGTGGGTGGTGATAATGATGATCACATTATTTTGGTTTTCAGTCAGCTACAACAGCGAAACAAAAGTATTTCAGTTTTGATTCTGATATAGCTAGCGGAGATAGTCACTGGAGCGGAGATAGTCACTCCAGAAGAGATAGTAATCACCAAGAACAGACTGTGGCAGATATCACTACCTCCGGCGAAAACACTAACTTTGATGACGAACATCCTGGCGAATCTTTAGAACATGTCCACAAGTATCGTACTCGTAATGATATACAAAAAAAAACGTTTGAATCTAGGAGATGGCATAAAAGTTGTCTCAGTAAAGCAAGTAAATTGTGCACGAAGGCATGTCGAAGGGCTTACAACCAGGTTTGTAAGAATCGAAAATGTAAGAGAAGAGCTAAGAAGGCACTCAAAAGGGAATGCAGAAAGACCTGCACAAATAATTTTGAATTTGATAAGGATAGAGCGGCTCAAGAAGAGTAGGAAAATTTTGTACCTTATTAAGTTAACAATAACTCTTTAATATTAAGTTAAAAATAAAAGTTAGGCAAATAAATGAATGAAAATAATGAAAGCTGAAGAGGCAAATTCCCCATGAACATACTACTGTGGCTGGTATTATGATTGGTTGTTCATAAAATGATTCAGAATCTGAAAAAAAAATTAGGCAAAGGATACCTAATAGTCCTCCTGACCATTTTCGGTCACAGCGGCAATATAAGCGGAGATTAACTATCGGCGCGGTAGATAAATTATAGTGAACGCAGGCACAGGTGCACTCTCTGTTCCATTACTCTCGTAGTCCGATGGGACGGCAATCAGACACGACCGGAGAGAGATCAGGCGCAGGACCAACGGTTTAACATGCTTTGCGAGGCTCGGGGGTATCATACCGCAAACTTCCAACTCCGGGCTACTACTGAGAAATTGCCGATTATTACCGCTGTCCACCCCCTGCTTATCCAACCCGGGTGGACAGTGTCACAACTTTGAAAAATAATTCCCACTGTCCCCGGGGGGTGGCCAGTGAGAATCATTGTTAAAATAATTCACTGTAGCCACCGCTGGTGGACACGGCTACAACTTTTTCAAGCAATTACAATGGCCACCTCTGGTGGACAGTGTCCAACCCTGGCTGATAGACATTTATTGAACTTATTGAACATAACTTTATTGAACTTTAATAACAACTTATATCTTAAAATCATAATAAAAATCTTCGTTTAAATTATTACCTATTCATTTTTCATAAAAACCAAAACATAACTAAATACTTGCAATAGTAATTTACTATAATGAAAAAACACAATAGCCTGAACCTGTGACCACTAGACCAACGGGGATACCTACCAAACTAACCAACACTACCTACCTGCACTTGACCTGCCTCAACAAGTTAACACGGTTGGATGTAGGTACATTACATTATACTTTACCAGTAGGTCAATAAATTGAGACAACCAAAACAATAAAAAAAAAACGTGAATTCAATCTTACGAATAACAAAAGCAAACGAACTACTATAATTTTAAGACTAGGTTGCATACCTATAATAAAATAAAACTATAATTCATAAACTTCCAAAGTAATCTAAAAATTGATTGGAAACGTGATGGCAACCGCAAAGGTCGAACGGTTTTCATTATTTTAGTCATTGCAATGGATTTACATATTGTGGTTATTTTATTGTTTTATGGGGTGAGTACTTACGTGTAGATATTTTATAATATGTATAATCATTCTGGTTGCAGACCCACAAGCCTCCTCTCTTTGAAAAGGATTGGGCCAAACCCAATGCACCATGCACTGGTTCAGCATGATTTATTCAAACTGAGCGTTAACGTCTCGCATTCGTCGGCATTTCATACAAACTTTGATTTCATTTGTTTTCGAAATTACTGAACCGATTTTAATGAAACTTCATACGCTTAAGCAGGATACATATATCTAAATAGTTGACAGTGAACATTTTCGAAAAGTTAAAAAAAAAAAAGATAATTGGAAAATCTAAAATCGGTCTAATTGAGCTGTAACATTATTTTGCGAAAATGTTCTCTGTTAACTTTTAAGGGAGGCTCCCTTGAAGAAATGAATCCTCTACGTGAGTCAAGTGGATTGCTATGAAAATGATGAAGACCATGATTAAATTCCAGGCAGTAATGGGCGCAAAAGAGCTGCACACAGGTGGTGAAGCCAATATTTTTCCTGTTTCCTCCGAGATTCTAGATGACAAGCAGCCGTCTAAAGTTCTGGCCCTAGTTGTTGTGGAAGTAAGATAACACTATTTATTAAATCACTCTCATACCCGTTACTATTGCTGTGTTGGAATTTTATCCCTCGGGGCTGAGCTTAGCTTTGAAAATCCAATAAAGCGTCCTTTCATTAAGAGCGGCCAACCCGTCATACTTTATCTGTATTGTGTTTGGGCTCATTTCATGCACCTTGATGAGAACTTTAGACCTAGCTGGAGTATGCCTATCATCAAAGGTCTGACGATGGAGACGGAAGGCAGTTGCAAGAGGTCCGCAACAATTTACAGCAGCTTTATCGTGTCTTGGCTCATTTCAAGAACCTTGATGAGAACTTTCGACAGTATAGTATAATGTACTCTGTGCTTTCGACCTAGCTGGTGTATCACTGTCATGCCTAAAGATGAAGACGTAAGGCTATCGAGGGAAGCCCTTATTTGGAAAAACATAAGTTGAATATTTTAGCTATTAATGCAAACATTTCCGAGAAATTAAATTGTTACTTAAGTACTTGAATCTATACTAATATTATAAAGCTGAAGAGTTTGTTTGTTTGGTTGGTTGAACACGCTAATTTCAGGAACTACTGGTTTGAATTGAAAACATATTTTAGTGTTGGATAGCCTATTTATCGAGGAAGGCGGTTATATAACATCATGCTACAACCAATAGGAGCGGAGCATCAATGAAAAATGTTTGAAAAACAGGGATTTATTCCTTTTGAGAGCTTCCGTTGTGTGCGCTGCGTGAACGGTTAAAGTTACGCAATAATCATGTATGTCGGAATTGTTCCCCTTAAAAAGCTCTAAAGAAATTACCGCAATTGCATATCTTTTAAGGTTGACGCACACTCTCTCTAACCCTCTCTTTCTTTTATGTACGCACCCACGCAGAAGAAATTGCGCGGGTCAGCTAGTGTACTCATAAACTGTAAAAGTAAAGAAAACATCTTGATAGAAACCCTGCACTTGTAATGGAGATTCTAAGATTCTTAATGACAAATTCAAGACTTATTCAAAATCACGTATTTCCTGGAACAAGTTTAAAAAATCGAACACTATTTTTCGTTCAATGTCATCGCGTTAGGCGGTATGAGGTGCGCGGGAGACGAGATATGCGGGGTCGGGGCCCTATGACGGGGGAGTTGATGAAACAACAAGCTTTTCGACCATGCTCGCGTTGACGATAGACGGACCGGGAAGGGCCCTCTTAAGCGATAAATGTCGCTTGGTGTTTGTTTTTTTTATTCTCATGTACACGGTCGCTGTACTGGTATTCAGCTGCATCCGGTTAGACTGGAAGCTGACTACAACATAGTTGGGAAAAGGCTTGGCAGATGATGATGTAAAAGGTAGCAATTAATTTTCAGTAGGTACTTACTGCAAAAGTACAATTTAATAGTAATGAAGATTTTTTATGTACATGATGCTCAAATTCATAGATTGCTCATATGATATTAAAAATAATTGATTGGCTTTTGTCTAGCAATTCACATCCACGATATTTATTTATTTTCCGCCTGATAACCAACAAAGGCATTGGAAATTATCATAATCAGCCCGAAAATTTTCCAATTACTTTGATATGGGCCTTTTCTCTCTATGAAAGGCCGTGGACTGTTATCTTCGAGATGGGCCCAGTGCGGATTGGTAGAAGCCACATGTCTTCGCGAACAGGAAGACGTTGCGTTGGAAGGCCTCCCCATTAAGTGGACCGATGACCTGGTGAAGGTTGCGGGGATCTGCTGGATGCGAGTCGCACGAGACCGGTCAATGTGGGCGACACTTGGGGAGGCCTATGTCCAGCAGTGGACGTCTTTCGGCTGAAATGATGATGATGACATGTCTTCGAATTTTTGGTTCTAGGACAATAACTATGATATCATTATGTACAAGTATGATAAGACAGTATAAACTACAAAAATAATCATGCTTTTTACTAAACAAAATTACAGGACATCGGCGAACCAGAAGAGATAAATCAATATTTAAAGCACAAAACCCCAATGTTGCCATGGATAGAAAACCCTGAAATAATGTTGCCATGGATAGAAGGGAAACTTAAACATAATGAGGTAGACTCATCAGGTGAAAGCAATTCTGACGAATATCCTGATTCGGACACGGACTCTTATGATTCAGATAGCGAATCTAATTACTATCATGAAGATGACTACATAAAAGAAGAATTAAAGAAAGAGCTAGTGGCGCTAAAGAACGAAAAAAATGATTTAGTAGGAATGCTAAGGAATCG
The DNA here is from genome assembly GCA_947578425.1 of Eugnorisma glareosa. Classification (NCBI taxonomy): domain Eukaryota; kingdom Metazoa; phylum Arthropoda; class Insecta; order Lepidoptera; family Noctuidae; genus Eugnorisma; species Eugnorisma glareosa. The sequence goes on along the minus strand of OX387982.1, from coordinate 9,783,199 downwards.
TTGGAAGTCTTGCCAGAAAAAAGCAGCGAAGTATTGTCGCAAAGCATGCGTGGCGGCTTATAAGAATGCTTGTTCTGCGTACGATTGTAATAGAAAACTGAAGAAAACATTAAAGAAAGAATGCAAGCAAAACTGCGTAGACTATTTTACGTAATAGAGCTTTGAAATGAACTTTGGATTAAGCAGTTGTATTTTTTATTATTAGAAATCAATTATTGCAAACCTTGTGTCTGTTTTTAATTGGGTTCCCTAAATATTGACAATGCTGCAATCCATTCGATTATGAAGGCCATCTGTTCTTCATCCAGAAGTAACACAGAGAAACAGTGTGTGTAGGCGTTAATTATAAAAACAGTAAACTTTCTGTTACACGCTGTATAATACAGGGTGGCTACCACGTACCAGTACATCATTCTGAGCCGGCCACATAGACACTGCATCGGTTATTTTTAAAAAAAGCTGTTTCCTACAAAAGTAACTAAATACTACAGAAATACCTTCACGGACAAAATGTATAGAACCACTTTGTAAATAATGATATAGCTATATAAACATTAGTTTATAAGCTGTATATAAGTACTTAATTTAACATGTAGTTCTTAGGTAGTTCTTAGTTTACGCAACGAGTCGGCCTATTTGTTGGGCCACCTTGTGGCGTTCATGTTTTATATAACCTATTGTTGAAACTTGTTATATATATATTTTTGTATATAATATATATATATATATTATATTAGCAACCTATTTCCTTTCTATTTCCAAATTTCCCGTCGTACTAATATATAATTTCGCGAATACTTTATTCCTACGTTTTGTTATTATATAAAATATTGTCAGTGGCAATAAGCACGAATAGTGCAACGCCATAAACAAAAAAAAAAACACCATGACAGCAACCTTTCTGTCACCCCAGCCAGTATTGCCATGAGACAAACTAACAACCTTTGTAAACACAGAAGGCCGCTCGACGGTAGTACCTATCAAAACTAGTAAAAGCTGGCTATCTTATTCTATTGATACTCTCTCTCCCACCAACCTTACAGCCCCCGCTCCCTAGCATGGCAATACTATATCTAGTCTACCAAGACTCGACAAAGCACTTTCTATACAACTTGACATGTCTTGTTAAGTTGTCATTCATTTCATATATTTCTAACATCATCGCCATGTTTGCGACCATAGAAATCTTTCCACAATCTGTCATAAAATTATAATTCAATTCGACTCTTCGTCGACATAACCCGTTTCTACGGTGGTCATGCTACGCGGGCAGAAGTGGAATAGACGAAAATCTTCTAAATAAAAAGCAATTGCCGTTTGTATGAAGGATCATTACAGTATGACCATTTTAAGTGTGCAGTTCAAGGTGGTGTGTTTATCAACAAAACCATCGCTATGTCATCGACATAAATTATTTTAGTTTGGGCCTGCACAGATAATTTGGTTGAAGTGTAGTAACTTGTGTTTGTAAAATCTACAGAAAAGTTGGAAATGTTTTTCTTAATAACATATCTCAACAAAAAAATGTATCCCTGCATAGCCAGGGCCGCTTTCTTTAAAAATAAAACAATGTCCAACATTTTATTCGTATTTATTTTATAATACATCGATAAAATACAATATTTATAACTGTGATATAATAACATGTTAAACTGTAATTGTTCCAAGTAGACCGTTACTTTTACTTTATCATCGACTTTTATCAACTTTAACAAACATAATGTTAATAAATATTATGGCTTTTTTTCATGATGGCTCACTAGGAATCTGGACAATGCAAAAAACCGCATTTTGAATTATACATTTTTAAAGTTCATTCGAATTTCATATTAAACTGTTGCCATAGCACAAAAAAAAATTAAACCATTTTACAATACATTTTGTTGATAATAAATTTATGGAAGTTCAATAAACCATTATGTAAAAAGGCCATGAAAACTAAACTATACTTATTAAAGAAAATGGCCCAGAAAACTTCGTTTCTGCAATAACCGCTGCGAACCTAAACAAGTTCTTAAGTACTATATAAACTTAATATTTAATATTGGTAATACTTTCGGACGGAATGTCAAATGGTAATACATAAGTATATTTTAATTATATAATAATTATATAATCTCATGATTATTTCATTTGTTTTCATTAAATATTTAATTGTGACATAACATAAAATTCTATTAGATTATTTAGATTTATTTTCACAACCTAAAAATATGTCAAAACGTGAGTAAATAGGATATTCTTAGATATTTTTTTATCAAATCGTTATCTTAAAAGGCACATTTGGAATAGAAATTTAGAAAAAAAGAGAAAGAAAAGTGTGTATGTTTAAAAACACATCTTAGTGTTTGTGGCACTTTTTAAGACACTTGAATAGATTAAGCTTAACCTTAACTAATGCATATCTATGTATATCAGGATTTTATACAATTTGTATTCAATATTACTACTTTAATGTAGCTTAAAATATACATTCACATTACGAAAATGTGACCCATATGGTGATAGTTTTAAAGATCAAAATACATTCGACGATAAATTTTTATTTTTAAAAGTCAAGCTGTTAATCTTAATTTGTATACTACAAATTGTACCATAGCTCGACTTCGGCGGTGCCCGTGTGTCAAAATATCGATTAATAAGTCGCTATTTTGAATTTAGTGTCATATGGATTGGAAAATGTATGTTGACAGGAATCGACCATAAACTATTGTTACTCAAACATTTGCAATGGTCTATCTGCATCTTTACGCTCTATTGCTGGCTGTAAAGGGTAGGTAGCATTACAAGCTATTTGTTAAATGATTCTGATCTGATCTAAAAGTGTGATGATGATCTATAAAACCATCATTGACATTCATCGATAAAAGTAATCATATTTTCCCACCACTAGGACTCCTAGAGCTGCTCTTAATTATCGATGTCACAGAAATGTTGCCAGAACTACTGAATTGTGGAGGCGGTGACCGAGGCAGCGAAAACTTTGTATCACTCAAATTCTCCTGACTCAACGACTTTTGTGTCGTAAAAACCGGTATTTTCGAAGAAACTCCTGGCGCTAAAGGTTTTGGGATTTTCTCCGCTTTGACGGGTATGTTACTCGGTTTTGCGGAAATCTGCGGTTTTTGTTGTTCTTGAGACCGTAACTGTAGTTGGTCTAGTTGCGATAGCCTCCGGTTTTCTAGATCAGTGCTCGTCACTATTGTGCCTTTAGGAGATTCGTAGGTCGCTGTGCGGAATTTAATAGTAGTGTTCCTTGGTAGGTCGAAGTCAGAATGACGTTGTTTCTTTGGTTCGTTCGATTGGTTCGATTTCGATCGTTTTTGCGCGTCAGCTAGTTGTTTAGCTGAAAAGTGCCTTTCATTGAGAATGAAATCATTCAGCAGTTCAATGTCTAACTCGTAAGATAGAGGGGGTTCTTCGTAGGGCGGTACTCTTTGTCTGCTTAAGATTTTGTCTTTACTTTCTTTCTGTTTTTGCATTTGTTCTGTACGTGGTGTGACTACTTGTATTTCAGTGATGTGTGTGTCTTTATGACTGTCTATTTCTTTACAATCTTTTTGTATTTCTGTTATCGTTGGATTGATGGAGTATCTTGTTTTGGTAAGTTCAACTGCATCCTGACTTGAGGTTTGGACATCTTCTAAGTCTTGAACGATTCTGATTCCCATACGTGAGAGTTCTTCAGGAGTTTTCTGTGACATGAAACTCGGATCATTTTTGAGTTTCTCCATCAACGCTTGTGCTTGTTCCTCGTCCATTTCAGTTGTGTTTAGTATTATTGTTTCTGTTCTTGTGTATGCGGGCTCATCTGTGGTGAAGTGCATATTAGGATTTTGCCTTTTGATTTCATCCAGCACTCTTTTATCGATATCTTTTACATTTCCTTCTTCTAACTGCATTTCATCAATCTCTCCTCCTCTCATTATACCGAAGCTAATCTGTTCTACTTGTAAGGGAGCTTCGGTTTTAGTAGTGATGTATTTCGTTGAGATTTGCTCAACATTTTGTGTTATGATTTTGTTCCCAAATTCGTCTTCGTTGACATTGACTGTTACAGTTTTCTGTACAGGTTCCTGTGTCATTGTTAACGAGACGTTTGCTGGCTCCATGTATAAGGTCCTTTCTCGTTCATCATGTCTTCGTCTTATGCCTTCAAGAACATCAGGTGGCATCATACGTATAGTTGGTTCGCCTATCTCAATAGATTTTGTGTGATCCTGGAACGTTTTTCGTTCCCGTTTTTCCACAACAGGCTCAGTTTTCTCTGTAGTTATAGTTACAACATTGGTATTGGTACTTGATTCTTTGGGCTCTGTCCATTCTGAGGAAAATGTTTCGAGTTTCTTTTTGTAATTGAGACTGTTATTGTTTGATCCGATTCTGATGTTACTGACGAAGTCATCGTAATCTTTAACTTTTTCTGCTTGTGATGTTTTTAAGTCGAAGTTAACGATATCTGGTTGATGCATTGCGGATTTAAAGGCATCCGTTTGTAGTGTCTCCTTACTGGTACTTGCTTCATGCTTCTCTTTTTCAGGGCTTTGGTCAATGTGTACGTTCAGTATAGGGTTTTTGGCGAGCAGTTTCTTCATCATATCTGACTTTGGTCTCTCTAAACTGTTTACGTATGTATTACGAGACATCTTCAAGTCATCTGGTACGTTAGTATCATACGTCATTGTTAGCTTTTCTTCGTATTTAGCTGGTCCTGGTTTGGTTTCAGTTACAACGGGAACGATTTCTTGCGTACTGTCCAAAGAACTCATGTTACTTCCATCTGAAGTTGATTTAGCAAATTCTGATACTAGTTTCAAATGAACTTTCATGTTTTCGTCCATTATACGTCTAGCAAGATGATCAGATGTCTCGTGTTCGGGTTCTTTGTACAGCTCAAATTCTTTGGGTTTAGTAAAGCTATGATCATCATTTCGCTCCGAATCAACTGAACTGGAAGATCCTTTCACTATAGCATCTTCTAAATTACCAAATTCTGAACCCTTCTTCAAACGATTTCTCTGGAAAGTGTTCAGTCCTTCCATAGCTGATGTCTTAGCAATATTCAGGCTCAATCTAGGTTCTTTGTGTTTAATGACTATACCTTTATCGGAATCAATCATATCAGGTAGAACATCTTCATGTCCAGAATCAAAGAAAGTAGTTTCGACTACAGACATAGCCTTCCTTTTCTTAGGAGATATAGTACTTTCCTGATGGTTCTCAGCATCTTCTGCTGAAATATCTAAACTTTGGGCCCTTTCTAGAGTTCCAGTTGCCGGTTTGCTAGCTTTGGCTCTCATTTCAAATCGAGATAAATCGCCGAGAGAAGCAGCTTTACGTTCATTCTCATCCAAAATAGAATTATCATCCGACACAGAGTGTACTGTATCGTTATTTGGTGAACTGTGGATAGTTATATCGCTGTTGTTAAGCTCTATTGTGGTAGAGCCTTTATCACTTTGGTTCAATGACCTCACTGAATGAACATCTTGGTTGGAAGACATGATCGATTTGGAATCTTCAAAGAAATTGTTGAGGGAATCGCTTTCCCGTTTGAAAGGCTTTGTGACAATATCATAAATGTCATCTTGGCTGAAGTTGATGGACTCGTCGAGGCGAGTAGTACTCTTCATTTTGTTGACCTTTGGAGTTGAGGTATTTATTTGTGATGCATTGGAAGACCTGTTTGATGTAATAGAGTCATGTAAAAGACTTGAATGTTGTTTCTCATTGCTTAAGAAGTCATGGACATTTTTCAGTTGTTCGAGAATACTGTCATCAGTTTTGTTTTTCTCAGTATCAGGTGGAGAAGGAGCTTTGCCTTTTGATTTTTTCGGTTTCGGCGCTTCTTCTTTCTTATTTTCCACTTTTTCTTTCTCGAAAATGACGTCTGTTGAGCTCTTTCTGTTAGTTCTAGCTGCGTTTGCCGCATCTAGCATATGTTGTGGTAACTCCTGAGGTATGCCATTCTCGTCTCGTTTGATTCCACTAGAATTGAGGTCACATCTTGCAAATGTCGTCCTTACCGAAGACTCAGATGTTCTTGACGATTCTAGACTGATAGTTGTATCGGATTCATTTGCTTTATTTCTAGCGTTAGGAATTGGAGGAGCCATCTTTTCTCTACGTTTAGCAACCACAGGTTTCTTTTGTTCTGTCTCATTCTCGTGTTTTATTTGTGTTGTAGGTGCGGGACGTTGTGGTTCTGGCTTATCAATTTCGTCAACAGATTTCTTCTCCACAGCAACGACTCCATTTTCGACGCTCTTTTGTTTTAAGACTCCATCATCAGGAACATTTGGTGGCAGGACTCTGATACCGAACTTCATGGCTCTTTTCGGATCATATTCTCTTTTCTGGGTTTCGGATTGTTCAATGTGAGTCATGGCCGCGATACCATTCTCTGGTTGTATTATTTGAATGTCATTGTCAGTTGATTGTCTCTTATTCCTCTCTGGTTTGTTAACTGCTGGTGGGATGTCAGAGAGTCTGGATTTGTTTGCAAGTTTATTGTTCTTCTCGTTTTCTCTTTCTAATGTAGTGTGGCCATCTTTCTTCTCTTTCTTATTTCTCTCTAGTGTCGTAGATGTGATGATCTTGTCTGATATCATCTTCTTGATGCCGCTCTTGCTCTGCTTGGTTTCTAGCGTGGAGTTATTTGAATGTGACGTGTTAGGTGACCTCGGCGGGTGCAGGAGCTTTCCTTCTTTCTCAAGCTGAAACAAAAAAAAACAGTTCAGTTTATGATTCTTCGAATTTCATGATGAAGACAGTAACAAGACAAGTGTTGGGAAAAATGAGAGGCCACTTAAACCAGTTGAACTATGTAGTTGTTATTTTATTGATATTCATTTGTTTTAATTGAAAATTCGATTCGTTTATTGTGGGCATCGTAAAAACGATTAAAAGTCAACGGAATTATCAACAAGATTTCACACAGTCAATCATGTTTGTCAACATACCGAAGCCAGCTTGTTATGTGATTGAATAACATTTGGTTAAGGTGGGGAAATAACAAACATTCTTCAGAACAAGTTTAAATATCCATTTCCGCGGTAAAGGAATTTCCTCTATGCAAAGCAGTTATACATTCCCATTCCTGACCTGATTGAATTATTGCGTAATGTAAGTAGTGATTTGCTGCCTGATTGATTATACGGCCGAGCTCATACTTATTAATAGTGGTACAAGGTGTAGATTAAAATTGTAGTGTTGTAATATGGATTTAAATCGATGGTGATACCTATGTTCTCTTCTTGAACCAATTCATACCTAATGGAATCATGCATCATTCCATGAATGCGACAGACCGCTTTCGAAAGTGATATACAGTGTGATTCTTCATAATGTGCACGTATCGAAATGAGGGTATCTATGCTTAATTTTATCGACGGAAAAAATATTTAAAAAATCTAAATATTTTTTTGAGTATATGTTGTATTTTTTATGGAATATTTAAAAAAATTGTTCCCTACTGTGACCACATTGTAAACAAAACGGTGTAACTTTTGAACTTAATGATCTATCTAACTCCATAATGTTTGGAAATAATTAGGCGTCCTCATAAAATTAAAATTGTGAAAAAGAAACTACCCTCAATTGAAAATAAACATGTTTTTTAGGAAATTCTGTATTATTATATTCTGCATAAATGTTTACTATAATAGTAAAAATTCTAAATAAGACGCCCCCATTGCCTACCTTTTTAATTACTTTAAGTTATCCTCATTGTATTAGCTACTTATGGGTACACTAGTCGGTCGTACTTTCATACAAAACAAACAAACGTAGTATGGCGATTACTCCACTGTTTGATGGTGTACGTTCAAAATAAAAAAAAATATATCAATTTGTCTCATCATTATCTAGCCCTTTATTTAAACAAAAAGAACGTACACCACCAAACTTTACAGTTGACCCTAGTAGCAATTACCGTTGGCTTTCATATGCCAACAGTTGGGAATGTATTGGCAGACGGTTAGTTATTCCGCCAACCTAAACTTAAAATAGGCCCATTGTCGTAAACATGCACTATTTGCCCAACAGATAGCCAACGGCGGGCCTGCTGCTTCTGTTCCTACTGTTGGGAGATTTTAGTAGGGATTTAAGTTATTTTAACAACATCGGTCCAACTTAAAAACCCTTCAATGGCCCTGTTACAGCCACTCCTACCTACGGGTTGATAGCGGCCTAGCGGGGTGCGCGGGGGGCGGGCGGCGGCGGCACTGTCGCCCGACCCGCCCGCCATTTTGTTATTCATTCGTTGTTTGTTGTTGTGCACCTGCAGTTGCGGAGTACCTATTTGTTTTTTTCGCGATCGCAAGATAACATTAATGTATAAAGTTGTGGAATTTTTCGACAATGATGGATGCGGTGGGGAACTCGGTGTGGTACGTAAAGAGTGGATGACGCCGAAGAAGACTCACTGCATGTGGCCTCCGTTTAAAACCACAAATAAATTTAACAAATGCCTTGCCAGTAACGAGTCTCCCAATAAGCTAACGTGGACATTATGTCCAATAAAACGTTTATTCTATGAAACGGGTAAGTACCTAAGTTTTTCTTGTGGTAGTTTAATTAGTTATGTACCTAAAACCCGTGCGAATAAACTTGAGACCTGGGATTATGATGCTATAGGAAATACAACAGATCTGTTCCAACAACAATATACTATTTTGTTCATATTAAATAATCTCTGCAAATCTCTAAAATTTCATATAAAAATAGGTACTACGACGAATCATTAACCAAACTTTAATTGAATTTAATCCTCGGCCCGGTCTCAAGTTAATTCGCACTTAACCAGCTTGCGTGAAGTTCACATTCTAGCGCCGAGAAGTCGTGAGACAATCAGTGAACTGCTAATTATGTACCTAACTTTAAAGCTATAAAGCAAGGAAAATTGAATCTTGAAATAAATATGAGCGTCATTACTCATTAGAAAACTTATACCTAGGTAGGTACTTACCTGACTAAAACGCTCAATAAGTCAATTTTATTTTTAGATAACCTCTTAAAGGCGCGCCAGAAGTGTAAAATGGCAGAAAGTGATTCAGAACTGACTACTGATGTAGAAGAAGGTAGTAGAAAAAGAAAGAAGAAGAAAATTGTTTTTGATAGTGATGGTGAGACCGATGGAGAAAAGGAAAATGAAAAGTATGTAAAAATAAGTTATCCGAAACCACCTCACAGATCACTGGCTAGTAATGGTAAGTACCTAATACTTACTTAAATAAAATGTTGTGTGAAGTGTGAAGATTAATATTGTATTATCTTCACACAACATTTTATTACATACATACTAAAGTTATTGAGAAAATATTAATACAGTTGGGACCACGCCAAGCTTGACACTATAAACTTTGGACCGGCCCTGTAATGTATGGCATGTAGTACAAATCAGTGATCAACTTAAACTTGTAGGTAGTGTCTTGACGTGCTCCCAACTGTACCTATGTACCTAGCTATTTATTTAGCGCTGATCTACCTATTTAGTCGACCAAAAAAAAAACTAGATGAAAAAATAAAATCAGCATTTCAACATCTCTTAAACAAATAGGCATGTGTAAGTATGGTACCTACAGTGTAATTTTGTTTCAATAATTTTATAAGTGACCCTGTTGATGTTAATATTTTGTTCTATTTATGTAGGTACCTACCTATTTTTGTAAATAATTAAATAACTATTTAATCTTCTTACCTACAGTGCCTTGGATGGCAAAGGCAAGTACAAAACTGTATTGGTAATGCATCTGTTACTATCATAATAATAAGATACCTAACTAGGAAAGCTAATTATGAAAGATTAAGTTTGGATGTCTGGATGGATGTTTTTTACTCAATCACACCCAACAAGCTCATAACCCATTGATCACATTACACCAGAATAGCTGAATGGATATGGATGAAATTTGGCACAGAGAAAGATTATAGTCTAAATAGCACATAGGCAATTTTTTATCCCGGAAAAATGCACAGTTCCCGTGGGATAAAAGAATAGTAGTCCAAAGCAAAGGCAAAGCTGTGGGTGTTCACTAGTAATATTAGGTATTTCTCATAAATTTTATGTGTAAATAATATCATAATAATTATCCCAAAAAAGTGGGAACTAGAGATTTAGGTATGAGGATCGCACAATTCAAAATTTGATTGTGGTGCATGTTTCATTGTGATTTTATCTTTGTTTCTTCTATAGATTCTTCCTCAAGATATGACTATGTAAGCAAACCCAATAAAAAATTAACTCAACACTTTAATGTTGATGGTAAGCTTTTTTTTCTCTATTTTGACAGAATTAACTTCCACCGTTTTACAATTTAATCTAAGTAGTTCTATATGATTGCTTGTTTTTAGATTCTCCAATGCCAAATAGCCCACACAGTGTGGACACACAGCAAGACAGTAAGTGTACCATGTAATATTAAAATTAGGTATTTCTCATAAATTTTATATGTAAGTAAACTAGCTTTCTGCCCACGACTTTGTTCGTGTAAAATTCGGTTGTCCGCAATGACCACTTTAAATGACCTCCTCATTGTATAAAATTTAGTACTATGGATAGGTCCAGCTGTAGCTCTGTTTCTACCTACCCGAATGAGACCAAACTCCCTTGCAAGTGCACACCAAGGGCCTTCTACCACTGCAACTATGAATGGGTGGCAGTGGGTGGTCATGGAGAAAACGCTGGAGACAATAACAAACACTTTCCTATATATTGATAATATATTGATTTAGCACGAAAAAGTGAAATAAAAATTTAGGAGCATACAATTTAAAATTTCATTAAGGTGCATGTTTCATTGCGATTTTATCTTTTTGTTTATTTTATAGATTCTGCCTCAAGATACGAGTATATTCCCAATAAAAAATTAAGTCTGCAAGATTTTAATGTTGATGGTAAGCTTTTTTCTATCTTTTGACAGGATTACTAAACGCGTCATTCATTGTCGTTGAAATGTCAGTGCAGGTACATTGAGTGACAGTTATGTAATATTCTGTAATTTTGGTTTGATAAATATGTGAACGTGTATTTTATTTAAGTAAGTAAGTGAACGTTTACTAACATAGGTATTATATTAAAATGCTACTTTGTAGCTAATAATCCCAAAACTATTTTATGAGCCAACAAGATATTCGTCGGAAGATTTCATCTGTCAAAATTGAATGAACAATTGAAAATATGAATTTGACTCTTTTACAATGAAATATGGTCTTGGAAACATTAGTAGCAACCTAAGAAATAGTGATAATTCATTATTTCATGTTTTCGAGGCATAAATATTCATATCTAAATAGATTTCAAGTATTTTCAATTCAAGGTTTCCAGCGCAGGATTGGCATTGAAGTGTCAATGCCCAATGCCCAATGCCCAATGCCAAATGCCAAGATCCAGTGGGATCAGGCCGTTTACGTTCAGTCCAGTAGACAGTCTTACTGTGTTGAGGTACATTACGCGGCGACCACTGACACGCGTTGCGTTTACACGGATCCAGTGCCCCTGGCACATGGTGTACGGGGGAGGACACTGGATTGAAAAATAGGAACGTAGTCTATTCCAATCCAGCGCTGGATGCTGGACGCTGTACTGGACCAAGTGCTGCAGCCTTGAGAGTTATTATAAGTGGAGCGATAGGCATTTTTGTGATTTAATCCTTGTTTTATTTATAGATTCTTCCTCAAGATATGAGTATGTAAGCAAACCCAATAAAAAATCAACTCTGCAAGGTTTTCATGTTGATGGTAAGCTTTTTTCTCTTTTGACAGAATTAAGTTCCACCATTTTACAATTCAATATAGGCAGTTCTAAGTTATTGCTTGTTTTTAGATTCTCCAATGCCAAATAGCCCCCCCTGCAGTGTGAACACACAGCGATACAGTAAGTGTCAAACTCATTTTGATGATAAAATTATGAAGTCAATTTTATTATTCTTATCATATTACTGTCTTAATTACAGGTCCAGTATTATCAACACATTCAACACCAAGCCAGCCACTAATACTGACAGAAATCAATTCTTCTCTATGTAAATATGATTACTTTTCAAGTACATAATAATGACTAGCTTATGCTTGCAACTTCCTCTCTACTAGTTAAAGTGGACAGCCAATAGTATAAACACACTAAAACTCAGAGCTCACATAAAAAAAATAAAAAAATATATTAACAAAGATTTAATGTTTCAGCTAAAATTGCAAACTACCTAGGGGAAATCACGTCTGCAATAAAGGAATTACAACTGTCCCAAGGGGAAGTTTTATCAAGATTATCAACCACATCTGCTGCTATACCAGAGCGTTTACCAGAGAATGTATCTTTACCATTAAAATCAGGAACAGATATAATCAGTTTGGAAGTTTGGCTGGAGAACGAAGAAAACAAAGAGCTTTTGGTACTTATTTATTTGCAACTCAAAATTTGTATATAATTTATCGTTAAGTACTGGCAAATTTGTTGCTTACTGGCATACTTACTATAGTGGGTTGTTTTGTGTTTGTTGCAGATAAACTACTTGACCTACATTGGTGGGAACAAAACTGGTCCTATCACAAGAAGAATCCTTGAACGAATATTTGACAAAAACTTAGCTACAAAGTGTAACTGGACAGGAAAAAATAATAAAATTGCTTTAAAAGATTTACAGCTGATTAAAGTAATTATAGGTAAGTTAAGCCTTAATTATGTTTTTTCTAAGAGAGTGATAAGATAAAAAATTAAGTACCTAACTGTAACTATCATACACACTCATAGCCTAGGAAGATCCTGTATTGTGGGTGCCATGGACACACAAAGAGATATGCAAACTCAATATCTGCTCTAATCGGGAATGAACCCGGGTCCTTCAATAACATTTGGATGATTTAAATAAACTGCACACTGGTAGAGTGATCAGGTTACTGTGCGAGTGGTCACAGGTTCGATTCCTGCATTAATATTTGTAAAGACTAATTACTTATTACTTATTTTTGTATTGAAGTGTATTTTTGTATATTTTAGGTGCAGTACGTAAAAACAAGGCTGCAGAGAAAGAAACTGATCATGGAATAACTGAAATTATAGTTAGTTGGTTTAGATTCGCCAAGGACAGGGATGGAGGACGTGAGAGTCGTAGAGCAAGAAGCAATTAATTTTTCTAGTTACTCTGGTGTGTCAGAGAGAACAAAATCCCGCCATCGAAGTGCTATTAAAAATAGTCTTACACGTGAGTTACAAGTTGAGGTTGAACGTATTTCGAATAACTATTTTAGTTTGAGTCCACCCTTAGTTTTGTATAATGTTAATAATGATAGTCCTAGTGAGATTGAAAGTAATTTGGAAAATAATAATGCACCGCTTATATCTCATAACAATAATACAGAAACGAATTTTGCTACATCTCTCATTTCGTGGTCTCATGACCACAATATTTCGCACTCAGCTTTAGATGCTTTGTTAAAAATACTAAAACCTTATCATGCATCATTGCCTAAAGATTCACGGACATTGTTACACACGCCAAAGCAAATTAATGTTAGAGAATGTGATGCCGGCTCTTTCATATATTTCGGACTTTTACCTAATATACTAGAAAGAGCTTCTACTGGGTTAATTGACAATCAAAACTACCCTATAATTGATTTAAAAAAATTAGAAATTAATAGTGATTTATTGACTGTAACTGTTAATGTGGATGGCTTACCCGTACATTCTAGTACAAATTATTCTTTTTGGCCCATTTTATGTATTCTAGATCAGTGTATTAACAAAAAGCCTTTCATTGTCGGGCTTTTCTATGGTGAATCAAAACCAAATAATGTTAATAATTATTTACGACCCTTCGTTGACGAGTGTTTTGAGTTAGAAACAAATGGTATAACCATTCAAGGAAAAAAGTATGCATTTAGATTGAGTTGCATTGTAGCTGATGCACCTGCACGTGCATTTATAAAATCCATTAAATCACACAATTCTCTACATGGTTGTGAAAAATGCACCCAGGAAGGAGTGTACATTGGTAGAACCACATGGCAATACTCACGAAACTTAAATCTTAGAACTGATCTTGACTTTAATAATGTGCACTATGAAGATCACCAGATTGCAAAATCTATTCTTACAGAACTGGAAGTCGGTTTAGTGACACAAGTACCCTTAGACTATATGCACTTAGTGTGTTTAGGTGTAGTAAAAAAATTAATACGTGTTTGGATTGAAAATGGACCAAAAAAGTGTAAGCTTAATTTTTTAAAAGTGACTACAATATCACAAAGGCTATTAGAAATTAAAAAACATTATCCAGCTGAATTTTCTAGACGACCAAGACCTATACAATTATTTAAACATTGGAAGGCTACGGAGTTCCGATCTTTTGTTTTATACCTCGGCCCTGTAGTTTTACTGAACATCTTGTCTAAAAATTTGTATGAACATTTTCTAGCATTACATTGTGCAATATATATTTTATGTAGTGATTTTTTTTCAGTAAGCGAATGGCGCACGTACGCCAATGACTTATTGCATTGTTTTGTCCGTAATGTTCCAACCCTGTATAGTAAAGAACTTCTGGTATATAACTTTCATAATCTTTTACATTTAACAGCAGATACTGAAAAATTTGGTAATCTAGATAACTTCTCTGCTTTTCCCTTTGAAAATTTCATGAGTAAAATTAAACAAATGGTTCGATCTCACAGTCACCCTTTAGAACAGGTTGCAAAAAGGATGGGTGAATTTAAATGTTCAAGTAAATATTCACAAAAGAAAACAGTGATAGTTAGAAAAAAAAGAATTGTAAAAGTAATTTTAGATAATAAATGTATCTTAAGTGTCAATTCTTGCTTTAATACTAAAGAAGGTGATATTGTGGTCATAAAATCTATCAAAGAATTTCCTGAAAGAGGGTCTTACAAATTGGAATGTGATAATTTTTTGGATAAGGTTGATTTTTATACAGTACCAGTAAGAAGTAGTCTGATAGGCATATATAAAGTTAGTCGTACAGAAAAAAAATATATTTCTTCATCAACATTAAATAAGAAGTGTTTGTTGCTACCAAATTTTATTGAAAATGATACTTTTATTTGCATTCCATTTGTAAGTATGACACTTAGTCATTAAAATGTTAACGTACTTACTTTATAGATATTTTTAGTTCTGTTTTTTGTTATTATAGAGAAGTTATTTTTAAGTTTTGTTTTTTTGTTATTCCAAAGAAGTTATTTTTAAGTTTTGTTTCTTCTTCAGCCGTGGTGTAAAATTTGAACTGTACACAAATATACTTATTCAATTACTTAACATAATTTGTATTTCATTTAATTTCAGCTAATTAACTGACAGAAAGTAGGTCAATGCAGACGACACAACGTCCTCTCATGTACTCATCACTTCAAAGTGCAAAAGAGAGACAATACTGTATCGGTGACGTTTGTATGTCGTCGTCTGGGTTGGCCTCGAAATTTTTCAGCCTCAAATATATACTATTCCTAATTGCATATAAGGCCTCGGGGCAAGGGGCTCATTTATTTCAGGCTCCGTCTATACGTATAGGTCGATCGATGCAAAAATCCAATAGGAGTGCCAATCCAGAGGTACAAGCCTTTTTGATAAATGTTTTTTCGCAGGTTTAAACAATATCTTAATCACAATCACATAAGATTCCATTTTACGCTAATTTATTACGTACAATACCAGTCTATGGCATCAGGCAGGGAAAGCTATAACTTTTAAAAATCCTGAGCCTCTAGGCTGGGGCAGCTGCCTCCTCTTGGCGACGCCCAAGACAATATATATATAATACTCAACTAGAATAATTAGTTTTAAACTAGTTCAAGCTTGGCTAATGACGTACCTATTTGGTCCAGTTCAGGGGGGGGCAATTGCACCCATTGCCTCCCCCCCCTAACTGTATCCGCGCCTGCGCCGGCCGCATGCACGTCTCTGCAGATGTACCTTATCTGCTTGAAAATAAGGTTGGTTTTTCAAAACACATCGCTAAAACCAACTTTATTTTGAAGCCACTATGGTTCATGTACAGCGACGGCCGATACGGCCGCGGTACGAGACGCGTCGCTCTGAAACCAGCCATAGAACCAACCAACATACAACCGCTTGCCTACATGTAATATGTATCGTTGGGCCTACCCATAACACGTTGTTTTTGGGCCTTCGTAGGGCAATGCACGTTGGCCCCATCGCAAGTTGGGCCTTCGTAGGCAAATCCACGTAGGCCATCAGTGTTTGGCCCAACCCGCAAACTGCCCGCCAATTGTATGCATTTGCCAACTAACCAGAGGTATGTGGCCCAACTAAATGCCAACAAAAAATGCTACTAGGGGAGTAATCGCCATACTACGTTTGTATCGAAGTATAACCGACTAGCGTATCCTTAATAGTACAAATTGCATGTTTATAACTTAATCACAACATTTCGCATCAACTGTTAAAGAAAGGCATTGCACACGGCTACGTAAAATATTACAAAAAAAAAAACAGAACTAACAAAAAAAAAAAAGTTTTTATTTTTTATATTTTGTCCGTCGATAAAATTAAGCATACTCGTAGTTTCTCTCATTTCGATATGTGCACATTATGAAGAATCACACTGTATGAGGTGGCACAGAGGCCCGACCCCCAGCCGGGGGAACAATAGGCTGATTGTCTTCTCTCTCAAAGAGATGGTCCTATAAATGGGAAAGAGTGGGCTGTAATCTACCAGGCCAGCCCACTGCAGGTTCGTGGAGGAGTATGGGATTAAGATCATCAATTAAGTAGAAAAGTTTCGTGATCATAGCAAGTTTCCCATGGAATCTCCTAGGAGGTCCATAGCACCATTGCAGCAGAAACCATACACTCACTAACATGGCGATGAAAATAGTCACTTAAATTAATTAAGATATCGATTCATCTTAATCTATAAGCGTACATTTACGTCAAAATATCAGCATAGAACGGGCCATTGTTTAGCTAAAGCTAGGACAATAGTCAGACAGACATTCCAGAGGCGACGTGGATTGTATTCTAAACATACATTGTTAGCTTCGATAACAAAGTGATACAACGGCATCGGCATGTGATAAACTTCCTTAAGATATAATGTTTAGTGTTCAATGTTGAATGTTTGTTTTTTGTTTAAGTACCTATCTAGTGTTTTCTTTTGTTTGGTCAACAAAATGTGGCTAAGGTGCTGCTTGGCGCCATCTTCAATACGATTTCTACAGATAATTTCACAAATGATAACCAACAGTGCATCTCGTCAATGTAATTCAAGCGGCTAAAGCGCCATCTAGCAGTGTACTTACGTCATGTGTTTTTGCAAATTTTAGTGTGTGTGATTCATGCTAAAACTCGTGATTTAAGTACCTGTTTGTTTACCAAGCAACACCTATGAAGAAAAACACACTAAATACGTTATTATTTGCAATTATTTTAAAGTGAAAACTCTAACTTGACCTCTGTAAATTTGACAGTTCTTGAGTTTCAAAGTTCAAATTAATGAGCGGTTTTTTTTTGCACGAGTTGCCAAGTTAAATAATTTATATGCTTGCTTAATGATGACAAACTTCATATTTGCATACATCTTTTATTCATGAATTGTAGAAAGAAATAGCTTCGGTGGACATTATAGTGTTTTTATTACCCAGCATTTGCGTTGCATCGTCTATTAGGTTTATTATTAGTTCATTGTTGTTCGCGCGCTCCTTAGTATTCAGTGGTGTTCATGACAGTGACAGGAAATATTTTCGGTTTAATAATTACAAATTCAGAACGCACCCTTATATGTATAATGAAACCTCATTTTATCGAGCGCGTCTATCGATATTCGCTTTTATTTTCTTACAGAAATATGAATCATATTCGATTCGTTTGTTTGCTTTAGGCTGAGGCCAAGCGCTAATTGTGACACGCGTAATATGAGTTGCGGAATTTACGTTGCATTCGGTTTCAAACAAAGTCCTGTTATCACGCGACCCATAGCTCGAAAAATTACGCTCGTTTGGGCTCAGCCTTACCTAATCTATTGGTTAGATTATAGGTTAGATTAGGTAAATAGGTTTTATTTTGCGATCAGGGGGCCTAAAATGGCTGCTTTATCAGAATCATAATACGAATCACGTTAAAAATTGAAAACTCTTAAAATGGACTTTGTGGTTATAACCTTATTTCATTTTAAGAATTTTAAATTTTTAACTTGATTCTGATAAAGCTTCCATTTTAGGCCCCCTGTTTAAGGTCGCAGTCGCGACTGCTGAGCATGAGGTCCTGGGTTCGATTCCCGGGTCGGGCAAATTGTTATTGGGTTTTTCCATCAGGAATTTCTCAGTAGCAACCACAGAGCCTGGTTTAGTGCCGGAATGATGGCAATAGGCTCGCCCGCTATTACATGGGACTAAAACATAACTGGCGAAATGTGGGTGTACTATTAGGTACATCTCTGCCTTACCCTTCGGGGACTACAGGCGTAATGTTATGCAGTCTCTTATTTCAAACAGCGTTATCTAACGACCCCTAGAACTTTACGTAAAAACTTTTGTGAAAACGTAACTCAACGTAACACCATAGCTCATAATCCAACAATCATGCATGAAAGAAAATCAATCAGAAATGTCAAAGAAAGCGTTGGCAAAGAAAATCTATGCGACAGCGTGGGAAAGTAACGTCGGCAAGAAAGTTCTGTTCACTGTCGGCACTGGCCGCTTTCCAATACAGCTGGCTATAGTGATGTATGAGTTTATGTTTACAATGGGAAGGTGCGCTTAACACAATACAACATCATATACCTATCATCCGTACTACGTCTCGAGTTCGAACCCAAGACACGCACCTCTGAATTTTCGGATTCATGTGCGTATTGTATAATTATCACTTGCTCCGGTGAAGGGAAACATCGTGAGGAAACCAGCATGCCTGAGACATATTTCTCGACGGCATGTAAAGCTAAGTCAGAGGCTCATGGGCGGCATAAAAGCTCTAACACCAGGTTAAGCACTAACCACACAATAAAGAAGAAGATCCACGAAGGGTTGGAAGTGTACTTAAATGTTCACCCATATTTCGGCCGTTATGTTTAGGTCCCATGTAATTAGGGGCGAGTTTCTTGCCATCAATCGGGTATATAGCCAGACTCCGTGGCTGCTACTGAGAAATTTCTGATGGATACACCCAATCCCGACCTGGGAACCGAACACAGGGCCTTCAAGCTCATCAGTGGACGCAAACCACTAGACCGACGAGGCAATCAGGAGTAAAAGGTGGGAACTAGCCTGCTAGCCACTTTTTTGGTCATTCTTGTGAACTCAGGCCTTTTCAGACTGCTAAATAGAAATTGATATTAGAAACTGCCGGCAACGGTTAATATTGATTGGCAAACAGAAGTACGGCCTAATACAGGGTGTAAAAAGCCCCTCGGAGCCGTTACCCTAGCATTATGTACATCAAACTAAGTAACTTTAGGCAAAATATTGCTGGGAAACTACTTTTTTGTTTGGGTTAAAAATCACGTGGGACCGTAGTTAGGACTCAATGTAACGCACTCAAAACATTGTGCTGATGGATGGATTGAATAGTACGGGGGTCATGGAGGTGTTTATAGTAAAAATCTTACATTAAAAACATGGTATTTCTATAAAATATCTCCGTAACTGGAAGGTTCCCAGGTATGGTCTAAAACAAAAAAATGATCGCAACGACGCGGCGGAGAGAACAAGCCTCTCGCCTTCGTTAAGGGTCTTGTTTCAGCCTATAAACATTACTTTACATGCCGGAAAATCGGAAAATACCTCGCTAAAAGGAAATCTAGCTAAATCTTTCTGGTAGTCGAGAGTCTTACGGAATAGAAACATAACACTGTATGGAGCGAGACTTGGGTAACTGGCAGTTCACGGGCTACGTCTTTTGAAGACTATTTGTCCTCTAGTACAATGGACCACATTTGGAGACACATTGTGGAGGTTAGAAAAGCAGTCGCTCCATGTAAAATATTGGTATCCAGCTGGATCCGGTTAGACTGGAAGCTGACCCCAAGATAGTTGGGAAAAGGCTAGGCAGATGATGATAATTGTGGACCAGACGTCAGTAGCGTTGTATCGACTGAGTTTCAATAGAATAAGAGCCTATCTTATCCTGCTTTTGATGTAACTGACGTCCATCTTACCTTTCGTATCAAAGCATTTACATTATTGGACAAATTAGTACTTTAGATTTTAAGGCTTAATTTAGCCCTTCAACTCACCGTGCTAACATCGCCCATGGAGCCAGCTCGCTTCAGCAGCGGATGGTGCACTCCCATGCCCGCGCCGCTCGCCCGCCCCCCCTCCACCACCTCCAGTTCCACCGGATAAGGAGACGCCAGCGACAAGATGGCGACGGCGTCCTCTAGAGGCGTGCCCGTGAACTCGATCTTGATGCTTTTTATCTTGTCACCTGGAATTTGAAAATGGAATTGGGTTAATAATAGGAAAGATTTGTTCCAGAAATGATGTTCTTGAATCATTTTCTTTTAAAAAAGGTTTCATAGACAAAAGTGTCATTCTATCTGCGATAACAATGGTAGAAAAGTCGAAAATGTTTCTTAATAACTGAAGCTACCGAAAAGCTAATGTCAGTCCGGTTGCAAGTCTTAGCTGAAATACGAATCGCCATGGAAGCGATTGCCAGGTTCATGCACTGTGACAACAGTGGCAGAATACATAGTTACAATTGGTCAAAATCGACAATCACGACTAATATTTGGAGCCCGTAGACCGATTTTCAAAGGCACCATATACATATCACACAAATAAATAATTTTAAAATAACATCTTTTTACTTAGGTAATGCATGTGAAAGTATCGTGTACTTAAAACAAAAAATCATTGTCTGTCTGGTTGTTCCGAATCGGCTGGACCGATTTTGACAGGACTTTTACTGGCAGTTACAGATAGCTGGTGTTATAACGAATAACCTAACCTTGAAAATGTTAACAAAATCCGGTACGTAATTTCACGCGGACGAAGTTCGTGAGCAATAGCTAGTCTTTACATAATTATGTACATACCTTTTTTGTCCATAACAATATAGCTAGACGTTTAGGAGCAAAATAAATAAAACAATAAACTCTTGAGATCCCTGACCGTGCACTTGATAGTACTATAATTTGTAAACTAAAGATTCCAAGCCCAGTTTCTCCGAAGAGCTCAGATCCTGGCAAGAAGCCAGAAATATTCTTGTATGATTAGCAGTATTTACGTGGGATCTAGACTGAGAATAAGACTATGATTTCTCGTTAATGTCGTAAGCTCCTAGAATTGAGAAGTAGGTATAGCATTATTGCCGATACTGCAATGGTAGCGCCTGCCAAATGAAGTGACATCACCCCTATCATAACCGAGAGGTTGGGCAGAGGTGTACACCCACATTGCGCCAGTTATGTATAAAGCCCATGTAATAAGGGGGAGCCTATTGAGAAATTCCTGATAGAAAACCCCAATAACAGTTTGCCCGACCTGGGAATTGTAACCAGGAGCTCATGTTCAGCAGTCGCGCTTGCGACTACTAGACCAACGAGGCAGTCAGTTAGTATTTAGTAGTATGACATTTTGCTTGACTACTGAGACATTCCTGAAAAACTCAATAACACAGTTTTGCTGTGATGATAATATCTTTGGTAATTATTAGGTGGATTCAACTTCAACACCCTGCAAATCGGAAATACATGACACAGGCTACCACCGGATTTCAAGGCGGTATACAATTAATTAAGTATTAGAATATGAATTGGTCAACAGACATACCTAACACCATGGCATTATAAAAGCGGTGTTATGTCTAGACAGGGGCCAACTTTCCCCCGTCGGCTGTCGACCTCACAAATGTCAAATGTAATGTCATCTCTGACATTAGAGAGGTTCCACCTCGTTACCTTACGCGTTAAATGGCCAAAAATAAAAGTTAATTGCCCGAAAAATGTCATTGCTAAATTGTCAGTGCTGCCGACCACGGGCATTAGGTACTCGTATAAGCTGATTATTTCAGAAAGTCCTACTTACGGCCTATCATTGTAAGTTATAGAATCAGGCTTTACTTTGCGGGCATCCATGACATTTAATGTTATGCAAAACATTTCGTTAAAAACTATCTAGACCTCGATGCAGGATGCATCATATTCAGATGAGTATTCTAGTATAGGTTTGAATGCATGGTATGCTAATTATTATTGCGTTTCCTGTTTGTGCATATTTTTGGGGGCGGCGCTGCATCCTTTAATGCCTGTCATTGTGCTCTGCCCCATAGGTCTCACAGAAAAAAACGCTTTGTGCCTTTCGCGACGAGGATTCTTCAGCCAAAAATACTATCACATCGAGAAGACGGTAAGGACGGTGTGGTTGTATTCTAAATCACTCAAACAAACCAGATTACGTTGATATTTTTTAAGAATCTTGCTGGTATACAGGGTGTAAACAGACCCTTCGCGAAGCCGTCAACCAAGCATTCTGTATTCATATCAAACTAAGTAACTCTACGCAAAAAATTTCGCTAGGGAAATGATTTTGGTTTTGGGGCGAAAAAACATGTTTTAAGGTAAGACTCAACGTAACGCACTTTTAACATTGTGCTGATGGATGAATTAAATAGTACGAGTGGCGTGGAGGTGTTTAAAGTAAAAGTCTTACATTAAAAACATGGAGGTATTTAAAAAAAAAAAAAAAACTTGTGAAAACGTTGGACATTTGACCCCCAATATCTCCGTAACTAGAGAGTTCCCAGGTATGGTCTAGAACAAAAAAAAATATCGCAATGACAGGGAAAACAAGTGCCTTTTGGCTTCGTTAAGGGTCTTGTTACACCCTTTATATCGATCGTGAATATGCTTAGAGAAGATTCTCTATTTCTTCCTCCATCCAGCAAAGGCCTGCGATAGTTTGAGGCTGTTACCTAGCTGTAACTTGCACAGAGGGGAAGTGCACTCCATCTCTTGAGCCGCCTCCACATCGTAGACCGAGACCGGTGAAGTCAGGCGCCCAAACCGTCACTCTCCGTAAGCAATAGACTGCTATAATGTAAGGTTAGTTGTTATTACCTGGCTGTAACTTGGCAGCGGCAGCAGGCCCGCTCCTCAGCACAGAGTGGATGTGTACGCCGTCCCTTGCGCCGCCACCACATCGTAGACCAAGGCCAGTGAAGTCACGCGCCCAGAGTTTCACGCGGCGGGTACGAGCTCGCTGTAGACAAGGAATGTTGGTTATTAGACCTTAACGTTTAGTGGTTAGGAGTTATTTAGAAAATAAAATCTTCAACTTTTGTATGAATACGAAATAAGTAAAAGATCAAGAAGAAATAAAGAGTTCTATAGAATAATCAAAGTGGATCCAAAGTTAATGTTTTCTTTCGCCCAAACACAACTCTTCTCATATTAATTGATAGGCACATATTTACGATTAGAAGATGTCCTAGACGCCGGTTACATCTAATACTAACTCTGAAAAATGTGTCATGAACTACATGTGACTATTCATAATTGTTCGTAAGATTAATCAACCTACGATGACTGCCGAAGTGCCGAAGCACAAGTCATCCGCCTGTGTCAGAACGCCTGTCCGGACGCTTTTAAGTATTGCCAATATTGGATCAAACCTGCACTTTTTGGGAAAACTTTGAATCCCCCATCAAGATCCCATAGATCTCGTAAATTTAAAGAGATTTACGATAGATACTACATTGCTATCAGAAGAAATGCTGTACAAAAAAATGTAAAACATGTTTCAGTGAAGCCATATAAATGATACAAATAATTGCCAAGTTACACTTTTACCAACAGCAACCAATGGGTCTAAAATGGCCGCTTAAGCAGAATCATAATAGGACAATAATATGATCATTAAGATCTACCTAGCCTTATAACAACTATGTTGGGGTCGGCTTCCAGTCTAACCGGATGCAGCTGAGTACCAGAACTTTACATGTAGCGACTGCCTATCTGACCTCCACAACCCAGTTTGTACTGGGTAATACGATAGCCCTTGGTAAGACCGGTTGTCAGACTTTTTGGGCCACTGACTACCTGTAACGATTCGACTGTCTCAAAAGATCTACAGATGACAGCCTGGACCAACGGCTTAACGTGCTTTCCGAGGCACGGAGGAAACTCGGTATGTAATGGGCGGTCACCCATCCACGGACCAACCTAGGCAAGCGCGGCTTAACCTTAAGATCAACCCGAGCGGCTGTTATTAGTTTGCCACGAGCTCCTTCATATTCAACCCTTCATGTTCATATTCAACAATATTATTATGGATTACGTTAAAATTCTTAAGATGGCCTTTTGGGCCCCATGGCTGTAGGAAGTTTATTACGATATTGTTCGCGAAGTCTCGTTTATCGTAAGTGTCTTTGCGTTTTTATAACACTTCCTTTCAGCACAATAATTATCACCACCAGTCCTTCAACGGCGGATCAATGGGCAATTCAATGCAAATGTAATGGCTAGCAAGTCTTGCCAACGTATAGTATGTGCTTACTGCGTAGGTACCTCAATATAAAAACTTGAAAGCGATTCGCTCGATACTTATCTGTCACTATTACTTTCTTTAAAAATCAATGGGACGGCAATACACTCGTAAATTATGGAACATATTTGTTTTATAGATTTTCTATAAGTGCCAAGCAAAATATCGAGTACCTATAAGACAACTATCTAACGGTTAGATAGGTGTCCTATAATAGGTACTCGATATTTTTTTAAATTAGATTCTAACCTGTGCCACTGCACTGCACTGTAAACTGAAATCTGCCCATAGTAGGTTAAATAGATAAATTGAGAAAAACTATCTCCCTCTCGCTCTTGTACGTGTTCGACACTTCACTACAATGCGGAGGCTATTTCTACCAGAGGTTTTCTATTATGATGATTGGTTAGTTTTACACACATCGCAACGCGTCCTCGCTGATCTCTGGTGAAATCGCAAACTGACTCCAGGTAAATTTAAATCTTCAGACTAATATGATTAATGTTTCAGGAGTCGGATCTAGTCCGAAAACTGAAAAGTTTTATTGTATTGCTCATTCATTCGCTCGTAATAGGTAATATAGAGGACTAGGTCATCGCCCGCGACTTCGTCGCAAAAAAGACCGCGTGAAAGAAATTTTAGAATTGGATCATTAGCTCCGGAGAACTAAACTTACAAACAAATACATCTTTATAATATAAGTAGGTAAAGATTAGTTTAATTGTAATGGATTCAATGCTAATTACACGTGATTAAAAACAGGTGGTATACTTAAACGATGTACCTCCGATTATTATGATTCACGAGAATACAGTGCATTCCATGCGGTGTAATCTATAACGATAATGTTGTTGAAAACTGATAATATACATATAGTGGCGCCGACAACACGACAGTAAATGAAAACACTGGTAATACTAGTTCATAGGCGAATTAAATAATATAATATTTTTCCAAGAAACAAAATAGCATAAAACTGTTAACGAAATAGAACACCATTTATAAAATATTAGTTCACTAACCTAAATTATAATTTGCACTAATCCGCACCTGAAAAACGAACTTGGCAAACGTTTTTGAAGTAGCGAGTTGGACACATGTGTGTCTATATCGATATAGGGCGACTGTGACTAGAGTACTGGATTTATTCGATTTAGAATTTGTATGCAGACTGGGAAAGCCATGAGGCATATGCTGTTTAATTTATTGTCGCCGCCATCCTGTATAATCATATTAGTTTCAGCAAAAAGAAGTCTAGTTAGAGTGAGTTTTACTGCCTGCTAGAAATGTGCATGGATCATCAACTCATCATCTATTCTACATCAAATTAAATTCATTTTGATGTAGCCTGTCAGAAAAATACTGTATACACGAACATGACTCGAGTCTTATTAACGGCGGTTAGTTTTCAAACAAACAACACCAATATTGATTTTATTTAAAAACCACAGCCGTAACAATTTTAAATTTATTTCATAATACTTTTTTTTTTTTTGGGAAATCATCGAATAACTCCTCCCGCCTCTCGCTCTTAATACCTTAAAGGACAGGCAAAGGTCATAACTCCAACCAACAACCAACATACACCACCAACAACACAACCAATAACAACCAAACCAACCAATATTTGAGTCGTTTTTCGCTTGAACAAAAAATGGTCATACATTTAATATCTAGTTTAAGATTTTTTGTATTAATTTAACAATACACCTGTAATGCCCAAATGGTTATTCCGAGGTGTACCATAGTTAACTCACATTTCACCATTAAGGTTTAAGTCCCATGTAATATAGGGCGAGCCTAATGCCATCAATCGGGCACAAATCCAGACTCCGTGGCTGCTACTAAGAATTTCGTGGTAGTAAAAATATAATAACATTGCCCGACCTTGGATTAGAACCTAGGATGTCATGCTCAGCAGTTGCGCTTGCGACCATAAGTCCAACGAATTATAATTTAATGGGTAAATAATTATAATTATGTATTATCATCGATGAAATTAAACAAAGAATAGTTACTTACATCTAACTTTTAATGATTTTACTGGCGGATAGTACATGTACCTAGATGACTTGACGGTCAAACCAATGTTGACGTCATTGAAAATGACATCATCAGACAATAAGTTGGTCGTGATATGGTGCTATGAATCCGTTTAGTGTTGCCATTATTATACCTACCATTTACTTACCCTATGAATATGATTGTATTTATTAAATTAATCTTAAAAGTAAGTCTTAGTCAAAAAAAATATTTTAAATCGGCCATTAATAAGCACTTTTGAAGGTCAAACTTTAGAAAGAAATATAGTTAATTCTAACATAACATTACGCCTGTAATTCCCGAAGGGTAGGCAGAGGTGTAGGTACTTAATAATACACACGGCTACACATCAAGCTATATTCCATTTCCAATATAAGCTGACCTCGCATTGTTCGGAAATAATATACAATGCGAGATCAGCATAAACTGATAATTTATAGCTTGATGTATAGCCGTGGGTACACCCAGATTTCGGCAGTTACGTTTAAATTTAAGAGGGGGTGAGCCTATTTCCAAAAAACCGGGCACAAATCCAGACTCCCTGGCTGCTCCTGAGAAATTCCTGATGGAAAAACCCAATAACACTTTGCCCAACCTGGAAATCGAACCCAAGACCTTATGCTCAGCAGTCGTGCTTGCGACCACTAGACCAACGAGGCAGTCTTCTAGATGCCCCTTATTTAATAATGACTGACAATAATTGTCAGTCACCAACGAGGCAGTCTTCTAGATGCCCCCTTATTTAATAACGACTGACAATAATTGTCAGTCACCAACGAGGCAGTCTTCTAGATGCCCCCTTATTTAATAACGACTGACAATAATTGTCAGTCACCAACGAGGCAGTCTTCTAGATGCCCCCTTATTTAATAACGACTGACAATAATTGTCAGTCACCAACGAGGCAGTCTTCTAGATGCCCCCTTATTTAATAATGACTGTCAATTATTGTCAGTAAAGCTATAGCCAGATGAGATAACTATTATCTCTTCTGGCTATAGCTTTTCCCAATAATCCTTATTTCATTGATGCCAAGCCAATGAGTAGGTAATACGAATTTCTCAACGTTCATTTACCTACTTTCATTGTAACCGGTAGAGTCGCGTTATCATCGATACTAGATATAACAATAGGTACCTACTGATTACAATCATTCACTGTTTGTAGTTCAATACTTACAACAAGTAGGTTAAAATACGATAGGAATTTATTATCTGAGACCTATTTAAGGTGGAAGCGTCGTAGCCCTCGAAATTCAATTTTTCTTACATTTTTTACATTGTGCAGGTCAGGTTCCATTTTGATTAAAAAAAAAAGTATTGTAATAATCATTAAAATCATTAATAAAACCCTGTATGTTCATTTAACCCTATTCTGTAATTATGTCATGAAAAAGTCATTCAATGGGGTTAAATAAACTTATAGGGTTATATTGATGATTTGAATGATTTATTTTGTAACTACATACGTTTTACTGGCGCGACTCATTTTTTACCAACATACAACCTGACACTGACCTGCAAATTGCAAAAAACGTAACAAAATTTGAATTTCGCGGGCTACACTGACGCTTCCACCTTAAGTAGGTAAACGGTTTCGTTGGTCTTGTCATAGTACTTGGGTTCGATTTCCAGGTCGGGGAAAGTGTTATCTGGTTATTTTCTTAGTAGCAGCCACGGTGTCTGGATTTCTGACGGTTGATGGCCATAGGCACGCCCCCAATTACATAACATGGGACTAAATAATAACTGGCGGTGGGCGACTCTGCCTAACTCTTCGGGGATTACATGCGTGACGATACGTTGTAAGTATATTATGTGTATAAATCTTTTATAGATTGATAAGGATAATTGTATTTAATTAACAGTCAAGAATTTTAATTATTTTATTACCTATGTTAGTACATAAACATTAAAATACGTCCGGTAATTATAATTGACTCCACCACATACTCAATAAAAACTACATTGACCCAAAAAATTACCCCCAAGTATAGCAACATCCGACCTTATGGCAACACTTTCGCAGGCTTAGAGAGACGACCTTGCATACAACCTTCGGGTTGCCACCATTAAATTAAACTACTCCATTAAACTTGAGCATAGACTAATATTGTTTTGTCATCTCTGACAGTTTTGAAAAATGTGCAATTGTGTTAATTAGACGAAGTCTTTCAGTTAAATGAATGATCAACAAATTTTATTTTTTTTTCGTTTGGGAAATCATCAAATAACCCCTCCCGCTCTGGGCTGAGCAGGAGGGAGTGCCAGGCTTTTACTGACTAAAACCCATCCATGTTCCTTCCTTTGCCCTTCGTGTTCCAGGGCCGCAGTATCTCTTTCGAACAGTCCCGCAACCCTGGCAGGCATCGGTCCTTTCGGACCCCTTCCTGTTTGCTAACTCTCTTTGAGGCGCGCGTGGAACACGAACGCGCCGTCGACACGGCCTGTCGTCATAAGACGGACGGACGACGAGCTAGCCCATAGCTCACCGTCCACAGGCCCGCATGATCAACATACTTCATGTTTTAATAGGCAAGTTTCATTGCATGTCAATCATAATACGGAACTAAAAATGTACAAAGCATCAGGGTTGTTCGCAAACGACGAATGATTTTTGATCGAGAACACCCCTTTTTTTCGGATTAATCTACAATAACAGGATTCTAATAAAAAAAAGGTACTTGTGTATTAAACATGCTTCCTTGATATGATATTGTTGAGTATCGCACACAATAAAAACAAAATTATCACCGGCGATTTATAACATCAATGATCAGTGTCTTGACACGTTTAGCCGTTGGTCCCGGCTGTTAATTGTAGATCTTTGACAGTCGTTACAGGTAGTCAGGGGCCCAAAAAAGTCTGTCAACCAGTCATACTAAGGGGTATCGTATTACCCAGTACTAAATGGGTTGTGGAGGTCAGATAGGCAGCCGCTCCATGTAAAATACTGGTATTCAGCTGTATCCGGTTAGACTGGAAGCCGACCCAAACATAGTTGGGAAAAGGCTAGGCAGATGATGATGATCAGTGTCTTGACTAAACCAAACAAAGCTACCTAAATCTACTAGCCTCACATGGTCTATTACCAGCACACAGTTTGCCCACGCGACTTCAAGCTTGCCTAGATCACTTTATTTTAAAAACTACCCTACCTGCGTCAACTTATGTTGCCAACTACGCACTGACTGATCATGATACTACCTTTTTATTCCTAGTCAAAAAAAATGCCTAAAATAACTATAAAAAAAACAGCTGTCCAAACCAATTACAACACACAAGAAAATTGACTTTAAACCAGTTTATCGAACTGAAAAACCTCACATAGCTGCAGAACCGATGATCAGCCTTAACACAGGTATAGGTAGGGATAGATTCTAATTCAAAAATGGTTACAATATCAAATCAAAAAAATCTTAAAATCTTGGCCCGGGCCTCTTTCGATGTATTAGGTACTGAGGCAGAGAAACAACCTACACAAAAGAACTAAAAAGTCATCTGACGAAAATCCATTGTTCATCCTATCTTTATGAGTGGGGATAGAAACAGTGTCAACAACTGCAGACCTATTGCCGTACTCTCTGCCTTATCCAAAATTCTAGAGAAGATCATGAACAAAAGGATCGTTGATTACTTAGAAAAGTGCTAACATATTGTCTAATATTACTTCTCTATATATCTACTTCTACTTCTCTATATATCTACTCTCTAAATATTACTTACCTCATTTGTGTACGACTGCATAGTTCTGTTTAAATGTGCTTCCGAAATCCGAAGGAGTCCTGGTGTTCTGAAATACAGGCCTTTCGTCTAGCTTAGGCACCAATCTCCCACAGTATAATAAAACGCATGTATTGTTCACGAAACCTAATAATGTACTAATGTATTGTGGAGATAAATAAATCTTTATCTTATTTTATCTTTATCTTATCTTATCTTATCCAAAACAACATCTGAATAATCTTTGATGACAGACGAAGTAAAAACTAAGCGACTTCATCGATCAAGACAGAAGACATAATACCGCAAGCCGTTAAAACTTATTGAAAAAAGAGTAGAATAAATAAATAAATATCGCTGGACATTACACACAGCGCCATCTAGGTGCCACATTAAGTAACGAGGCTTGTGTCGTGGGCACCAGATCGTTCATAATACTACATAGATACTTTTTGTTTGTAAATACATACTATATAAACATCCATGACTCGGAATGTCCATGCTCATCACACAAACATTTGCTCCTACGGGGATTCGAGCCCTCATAAGAACGTAAGGCAGCCTCACTACCGCTGCGCCATTCGGGTCGTCTTCCAGCTAAAGAACTATTCTCAGGAATGAATACGTCAGAAATGCAATAGCTAGGGGAAAACACAGATAATATTCCCCAGGCTTACACGAAAATAGCGTCAACAGACACACTGCAGAAAAAAATATTGCATTATTGGACATCAATATCGTAATCTACTTGTACTGTGACTATTGGCTGTAATGGTGTAGCTCGTCAAACTTGGCAATTCTGCCATTTATTATATTATGGCATCACTGAGACATGGGATCACAGATTGCCTATGATATGTCTTCCGATAGCCTCTTTAAACTATATACATCTCTTTGACTACAGATAACCGAATAATGCCTTCTGATCCAAAAACAATTGCCCTCGTTATTTCTTTGTTTACTTTTAAATCAGGCTCAAGTGTGAGAGATTGTACCCACATATTGTGTACAAAAAATAAACAAATTGATATCATATCTCCAAATCTGATCCGATGCTGCTCTTGACTTTGAAAAGTTTGAATACCGTCTCGGTTTTTCAATCTTATTTTTTGCATGTATTTTATTTTTTCAGAGCAGACGATTGTGCCGATATTTTTATTCATGTTCTAGATATTTTTTGTGACGTCGCTATTAGCTTTTTCCAGAGTGGGATGTTCCAACGTCACGAGAGTAACTCAGGCCATCGAGATTTTTTTTGTTTTTTTTTTCGGGTCTGATGTCATTCATCCAAGCTGGTATAGGCTCTGATTGTAAAGGATTCCGTACTTATGTATTACTAAAGCGTCACTTACTATAAGGGAAGTATGTAGATAAGTGGAAATCGCTTTGAAAGCAATCGTATATTTATACAAGTACTTTCTATAGAATTTATTTGTGTTTGTTTAGTTTTATATTTTTTCTACTGAAAACTCTATAACGCTATAGGTGCTTACAGGAGTATGAAGAACATATGGTTAAGTTCTCCATCCCCCATAGAAAACGAAGGATGTTGTGTTGTGTCTGGTGGGCTAACTGCTCGACAGTTGTTGTCGGGTATTTCTATGATAACTCTAATATTGCCATTAGGAATTCGATGTTAGTTCTTCATTTGCGGCATAGATGGCGCTGTATCATCATTTTAATATAAATCGCCACTCTTCGGTTATACCACTGAACTACAAATGAATGAATCAGAACCGCCAATTAACATAACAGAAATCGAAAACATTCCTCTCTTCGATTAATCTTAACTAAACGCGACATACCTACCTCAAGTTCCACCATTAAAATCACCTCAGGATAATTATATTTTAATAGCCGAAGGAATATTCCGCAAGATTACTATATGACTAGTTTTATCGCAGCTTAAACGGCACTTAATCTCGTGATTTAGGTTAACTGGCGTCATCCTTGCGTTTCGTCATTAAAAACTATTAAAAGACTGGTTTTAGTTAATCAGTTACAACATTAGTGTTTTGATATTTTAGTAATTACGTTATGTTGGATATTTTGATATCGTCTTAACTACCGGTTACTTAACATTCATATTTATCATTGGTAGCCTGGTTCCACCCATCTCTGACTCAACAAAAGAGAGGAATTTTTAAAGCAAGGACCTTTACTTAAGAGCAACACATTGAAGCATCCAATCACCATGTCTGGAACCCATAGAATTTAGTCATTGTGATCGGTTCGATAGTATCAGCATCAATAGCACTAGTAAGCAGTATTTGAATCTACCTATAGTGATCTCTACGTTTTGGAACGGGTAACTTCAACTTCCTGATTATCTGACCGACTCCCTGACACTTCAAAGTGCCTGAAATGGTCTCATCATCTTCCTGTCCTTGTCCCATTCTATTAAGGGTCGCAACACGTTTTTTTCATCCATTCGTCACGGCATCATTTACTCCTTTCTCTTTCATATCAGTCTTCACACAATCCATCCATCTTTTCTTTGGCGTTCCTCTCCCTCTCCATCCATCAACATTCATGGCCATCACTCTTTTAGTCACATACGTTTCATCCCTCCTCATTACATGTCCATACCAAGACAAACGACTTCCTTTCAATTTTTCTGTAACAGGCGCCACTTTCAAACTTCCTCTAATTTATTAATTCCTTACCTTATCCATTCTTGTAAATGATTTGTAAATGGTCTGATTCAAATAAATGCTTTGCGTATGAGAGCTTACGGGCCTTCGGGCGTCTCAGGCTAAGCTTCTAACTACTTTAATTATAGTTGTCAATTTCACAATACAAGCTACAGATCCAAATACTGTTTGTAGGCAGTTGTTAACAAATCTCTTAGTATTAGGATCATAGCACGAAGCGTTGAGACTAGAACAGGTTCATTCACATCGCAGAGCAAATCCAGACTGGATCGATTTGTAACGAGTCGCATAGGAATGCAGATCGAAATTATACTGCTATAGGGCTGACACTGCTTAGCTATTTATAAGTTACGGCAAAGCAACTAACAACAAACCTTCATGAAACACTTTAATTCCGAACGTTTAAGATACTACGCAAGAATTTGAGGCGATTGTACCTTTAAATAGCAAGATTTGTTTTCAAAAAGGAAAACGTCAGAACCATTTCTGTTCCTTCGAGGGCGTAACTTGTAAAATCTTACTAGATTTCATTAGACAAACTCTTGAGTGATGAGATTATTACTGACTAAAATCCAAGAAAGCATGCAGTCGCTCCTTGTAAAATACTGGTATTCAGCTGCATACTGGTTAGACTGGAAGGCTGGGAGCTGACCCCAACATAGTTGGGAAATGGCTAGGCAGATGATAGCAGCCTTCAGCAAGTATTGAGTAGTTCCAGAATCATGGCTCCTATCTTAATCCTAGATCCCTCCGACTTGCCTGCCAGGGTTGCGGGACTGTTGGAAAGAGATACCGCGGCCCTGGAACACAAAGGGCAAAGGAAGGAACATGGATGGGTTTTAGTCAGTAAAAGTCTGACACTCCCTCCTGCTCAGCCCAGAGCGGGAGGGGTTATTTGATGATTTCCCATCGGTAAAAAAAAAAAAAAAGATCCCTCCGACTGTCACAAAACAAATGATGACTTAAGTTGGTTTAGAAATATTTTCTTACCAAACTGTCAAGCCACAATATTAACCACGTTCTCGCGATCATAATAAGAAATATGCATAATTCGGTCATTATGCACTACTGCCTGTATAATGTGCACATTACCCGGTTAATACGAGAATTATTCATTGCATATATACTGTAACGTATAGGTGCATTAGTAACGCTTTCAACTCAAGAGGTAAATAACAAATTCGGTGATATTTGTGGTCCGTTCAAAACGTAGAATGTCATTTGACGGTTAATCCGATACGTAGGCGCATTGAAAAAGAAAAATAATACAATGATGCTTACATGCATGCAGCCAATGTTGTCAAAATCTTGGAAGCTTATGCAATATTCAAAGCCATTATAAGGCAAGGACGTTAAAAGTACAAACTACTAATAAGATTTCTAGTAATACAAGTGTGATCGTCACGGTTTAATTTATACAAATACAAAAACTTGATTGCCAAAAAAATTACAAAAAGGTTTTACATAGGCCCCAAACTAGGCAAAGCCTGTACCTTGGGCACCAATGCAGATCGAGGGTTTATCTTTGGAACTATTAAAACATATTAGGTGGCGAAAACATATCATTTCATGCAACCTCTATCATGGGCATTTTTTTATTCACAGCATATATTATTATGTACACATATATTAAGTGATATTTTTCCGAGTTAATGGGTACAAGATGATTAATTGTTAGCCTGTTTTAGAAGTCCAAAATAGGCTTCGAATCTTTAGGGTAAGATTTTTATAAAGCAGAAGACGAACGTTTACCTAAGTCAATGTTTTTTTCATCTTCAAACTTTCTATTTTGACACGCACGATTTTTACTTTTCCTTTTTACCTAGCAGCGACCCTGCGCCTATTACCGATGGACGTGCTGTGATAACAACCAGGGGAATGACAGAGGACGGAATGTGTGCATAATTTGAAAGTTTCCTCGAAAGCTGGGCGCGCAGAAAATATAGTACCTAGTAGGTATGCGTGATCTTTAGTGCGATTTTATATTTTACGCTTGATGGTTATCTGGGAATGTGTGTGTGTGCTGTTTATTAAATGGAATTAGTAGGCTTAGTGTGTGAGTGTTCTAATACACACATGGTTCCTTTTAAGTGTGTTCTTTGGGCTTATTAAGTGATTTATATAATAACTAGCGACCCGCTCCGGCTTCGCACGGGTCAATGTTATACATATAAACCTTCCTCTTGCATCACTCTATCTATTAAAAAAAACCGCATCAAAATCCGTTGCGTAGTTTCAAAGATTTAAGCATACAAAGGGACATAGGGACAGAGAAAGCGACTTTGTTTTATACTATGTAGTGATATAATAGCTAGCCCCTGTTTGGCACGGCCGGCGCCTCCTATTGTGTAGAAAACTATCCTACTCAGATAATTTCACTGAAATCTGTGGTGGTTTTATAAAGAAGCGTGTATGTACGAAGTGACAAATGATTTTTATATATTAAAAAGATAATCTTAATGCTGCGCTTCCACCATAGATGACCGAGGATGCGTAGCGAGAGATGTGTGTGAAACTAACCAATCACAGCTAGAATAGCTCAAGCTGTGAAAAACGATATTATTGGTTAGTTTATTTGTTACTAGCAGTTGCCCGCGGTATCACTCGCGTTTTGGTCGGAAATTATCCCACGAGCACGTTGTAAATATAGCCCATGACACTCGGGGATAATGCAGCTTCCTATTAGTGAAAGAATTTTCAAAATCGGTTCAGTAGATCCAGAGATTACCCCCTACATACAAACTTACAAATTTTACCTCTTTATAATATATAAAGCTAGAGAAGTATAGATTACTTGTGAAGTGGAGTATTGGTATTTTCGTTGTACTGTTAAAGCCTTCTTACTTTCTCCATTATCTGGATGCCTTAATATACTACTACGGGATTAATTGGACATTGGCTAGTCAACAGTTGCAATTGTGAAGCTGTGGTAAGTCTCTACGAAATAGAAAGGACAAGTAATGGCTCAAATGGCACCACAGATTATCAACAATTCAACACCCATAAACCTAACCTAACACACCGAAACACTAACCTCTTACAGCCATTTATTGCAGATATTCGTTTTATAACTCGCACTCTATTGCCCAAAGCCTCTTGTATAACATGCGTGACAGTATATAACAGAGTATTACATGGTTATGGAGCCATTTTGACATTACATACAGCTCACATCGTTCGAGGAAGTAATGTAGTTATGTAAGGCT
Source organism: Eugnorisma glareosa (assembly GCA_947578425.1). Classification (NCBI taxonomy): domain Eukaryota; kingdom Metazoa; phylum Arthropoda; class Insecta; order Lepidoptera; family Noctuidae; genus Eugnorisma; species Eugnorisma glareosa. The sequence continues at coordinate 9,747,118 of OX387982.1, read as the reverse complement.
TCTGTTGATTCAATAGTTTGTCAAAGAGTGAGACGTCTTTCTGGGTAATACTTTCGCTTAGAGAACATCTTGCGTTGGGATGTGAGGTGAGATTTCAAGTATGATTTTGTTTAATTGTTTTCTTAAATAAATTATGTTTTTTCTACTCCTCCGCTATTGCTTTACTGATTAATTTAGTTGCGGGATCCAGATCTAAGACAGTTAGATTGTCTAGGCGCTTTTCTAGTGGTCGCCACCGTTGATTCTAGCTTTTAGGAGCCTGGCTTCACTACCCTGCCCCACTACCTTGAGATCAGAAAAATTGAGGTATGAAGTAAACCTTAATGATGTCAGCGGGAATTAATAGACATTCCCTATTCCCTATAAGGGCTTTAATTCACCACGCGGGCCCAGTGCGGGTTGGTAGATGTGACAATGTCTTGAATTGTTGGTTCTAGGACATGCCGGTTTCCTCACGATGTTTTTCTTTCACCGTTTTTGAGAGTAGTGGTGATGAAATAAATTACACAAAGTAATGAGCCTACCTGGGTTCGAACCCACGACTTACTGTTCGTAAGTCGGGGCCGTAACCAATAGACCACCCACCGCTGCTCCCCTATTTCATTAGTGAGTGTGTATACCTAAGTCTATCAATAGCTCAATGTTGTTACGTATTATGACTTTCGATATAATAGTTTGTCAAACATCGCAGTGAGAGCGTGCTGGCCATGTGAATCACTCCTAACAATTTCAAACTCGGTTAGTTTTCACAGCCACAGTCATCATCTGCTCAGCCTATACCAAACTGTGTGCCTTAAGGGTGGGCTTCCAGTCTAACCCGATTTAGCTGAATACCAGTATATTACACTAGCGGCCCGTCCCGGTTTCGCACGGGTGCCTATGTTACTCAGGGTGAATGTAGCTTTCTAACGGTGAAAGAATTTTTGAAATCGGCGCAGGAATTTTTGAGTTTATTCATTACAAACATACACACAAAAATACAAATCTTTCCTCTTTATAATATTAGTGTAGATTATAGTGTAGATGGAGCGACTGTCTATCTGGGGGGTTACTATGACGTCTTAAAGCAGGAGTAATTCCAGTGTGGGAAAGAGACAGAGCAAAACAGGTCGTCTAGCGCCGTCTCTTTTCCACACTGGAATTACCTACTCCAGCTTTAAGACGTCAAGGTAGGCCACCTTACCTCAAAAACCCGGCTACTGAGTAATATGAACGAAATTTCTGAGAGGAACCACACTAAAGCATAGTGAATAGAGGGGTTTTTCGTAACTAAATTGCCTCATATCGCGAAAACAAAAACTAGCAAAACCGTGTTTACCTCACAACGAGACTTCACTGCCGGCTTCCCTGTTTTCCGATCATTATAATCTGAGTCTCTTCAAAGTTCGAGTCATAGACTAGAGCATGGACTGAGCCTTCCCTAGCCAAATGTCAAATAAAATTGACCATGAAGTGCGAGAGAGACAAAGCAATGGAGCGGCCATGGTTTTCCTCAGGTATTGGCCGCAACATCGCTCTGTCTCTTTCTACTGAGTGGCCACTTTTTGGAGGCTAACGCTCAATCCATTCTCTATGTCTATGGTTCGAGTGAATCGGTTTCTTCAACATTCACAACTGGCGAGTTGCGACCAAACGACTACACAGAGACTGATAAACTTTACGTTCAGAAAACATTAACTGGTGAAGCCGTGGCCATAACTACGAATTCCATAATTTCCCAACCAACTTTGAACCCTAAAACCATACCTAAAGATCCCTGTTTACTTAAAGCACACTTCAAAAGACAGCTAGACTCTATAAATATCTAAGATAATCCCATCCAATTGGTTGAGACAGAAATAGCAACCAATAGAGCTGAATTGGCGATATCAGCCCGGTCAATATAGATACCGTAATGGTTAATAGACGTCGCGATATCTTGACGATGTTTATTTGTTACCCCTGGCTATACTTATGGCATTCTCAGGGACTTTAAATGTATTGAAGATTTTCTAAAGGCTTTTTTTTTCTAAAGCAGTGGCGAAGGCTCCATACAACTTGATTCCTACCGGCTTTCCTTTGAAAAATAGTACAGTTAGTATTCTATAGAAAAATCATTTACTCACAATAACCTTTCGTATACCGTGTATACAAGGTGTATCTATTCATACACGTTAAGGGGTCATTCTACTCATTATTATGAACAACTTTTACTATGGGACCAACATCGAAATCGCGAAAAAAAATATCAGCTGTTCCCTACAATATGATCGCATTATCTCGTCAAAATGTATTGAACTGCAGATTTTTTTTTCGCGATTTCGGGGTTGGGCCCATAGTGAAAGTTGTTCATAATGATGAGTACAATGATGACCCCTTAAAAGATTTCGTGTATGAATAGATAGACCCTATATGTATAGACACAATTAAAAACCTAATTGTGTCTCGCGTAGATCTACACGAAGGGGTTAAAGATATGTCCTCCGGCTTACCTCTTACAAAAATTGATTCTTCGCTACTGGTCGACGGGATTATTGGATTTTAGTCTATTCATAGGAATACTATATTACCCGCCACGTTGCGTTGGTCTAGTTGTCGCAATCGTGACCGTGAGCATGAAGACCTGGGTTCAATTCCTGGGTCGGGCAAATTGTTAGTGGGTTTTTTCCATTAGGAATTTCACAGTAGCGGCCACGGAGTCTGGATTTGTGCCCGGTTGATGGCAATAGGGTCGCCCACTATTACATGGGACTTGAACATAACTGGCGAAATGTGGGCGACTATTAGTTACAACTCTGCCTAGCCTTCGGGGATTAAAGGCGCGTTACTATATTACGCAGTATTAACAGGGGGCCTAAAAAGGAAGCTTTATCAGAATCATAATATGAATCACGTTAAAAATTTAAAATTCTTAAAATGGTCTTTATGGTTATAACCACAAAGTCCATTTTAAGAGTTTTCAATTTTTAACGTGATTCGTATTATGATTCGGATAATGCAGCCACTTTAGGCCCCCTGGATTGTGGAGGTCAGATAGGCAGTCGCTCCATATAAAATACTGGTATTCAGCTGCATCCGGTTAGACTGGAAGCGGTAAGAGGAAGAAGAATAAAGTTGGAAAAAGGCCTAGCTCATGATACTTCTATTCTTAAGTATAATCAACTCGTAATATTCCCACTTCTGGGACACAGGCTTCTTCTCCAGAAGAGGGAATGGGCTGGAAGTAACATGTGAGCCCAGTGCGGATTGATAAGAATTATCACATGTCTTCGAAATTTTGGTTCTAGAACGTGCCGATTTCCTTACGATGTTCCTTCGACGTTTTGTGAGCTCGTAAGTCAAGGTCGTACCATTGGGCCATCACTGCTCACTCAAGTGTTTCAGCGTGCGTGTATGAACGTGGCGCGGACGAAGCACCAGCTATGTATGTACTCGAAGTAGAAGGTCCCTACCTACCCTTAGGAGAAGATGGTGTGAGTTTATGTTAGTACGTGTACTGACACACCGCGAGAACCTTACGTTGTGTTGTGTCAGTTCATTGATGACGTCGTTGTTTACTGATGACGTCATTGTTTTGATTACTGTCTTTCTAGAGAAAGCAAAAGTGCTTATGGCAGAGCCCGTAGATACAGGAGAAGGGAATATTAGCTTCAACAATCTATTACATTACAAAATAACTAATACACGACTCAGTGAATCATTATCAATATTGTGGCGCCCACTTTAGGAAATCATTATCAAGTGTATTTCTTTACTGTACCAATGCAATGTGAACGAATAAAGTAACGTTTGCCATGTCAGCCCCAGACTTCGGCGCCCCCCAAATTTGGCGCCCCGGGTCGTCGCCCCATCGCCCCCCACCCCCTAATGCTGGCACTGAAACGACGTACTGCTAAGAAATAAAAGCGAAGTCACAATTAAAACTGTTGGACGTGCAAAATTCTTACTAAGTACGCAGCACAATTATGAACACATTTCTACAAGAGCTCCATCTACTACTTAAAGGTTTCCCAAAATCCTTTTTACCTACATTCTGTAACCATGAATAATACCGACACATAATATAAAGACTCGCTCTCACTCACTCTCTGTCAATGAGCTTATGCGGGGAAGTATTACCACCACCCCTGTTGGCATGCCATAGGTATAACTCGCTGGTCTAATTGCACGGACATATTCTCAGCTTTGTTAGTGGAGTAGTCACTGAATAGTATAGTTCTGTTCCAACTTAATGGCGGCTCGGTTGTTTACTTTGAGTGACAGTCTGCGCATTATACTACAACCAAGACGATGCATCCTCTGCGCCCGCTGATACCTAAAATTGTGTTCTGCGCAGCTTTACGTTAGATGTTCCGAGCCGTCAATATAGGTTGAACGAAACTTAGAACTATTATGTGGCGATGACTAATAACGTCTAGGTGGGTCGTCACCTTGTGACGTTGTAGATGAACACCACGCATCTTAACTTTTAACGCAAAATCCAGCATCGCGTCAACAAGAAATCCATGTGGATAAAACGTTATACACAGATAATAGACATAAGCCCGACCACAACCATTGGACAGTAAGTCAGTAACACTAAATTGACGGGCACAAGACAAAACACCCCATCAGGTCGGAGAATCCTCCCTTCAAAATGAAGAATGGAGAACTTTACACCGTGATCCTCATACATAGGTAATATATTCAAAAAGTATCGCTTCGTACCTGTAAATGTGAATCATCCTTGCTATGCTCGGGCTTGGTGAACTCCACGTGCAATCCGTGATGCTTGCCGCTTAGAGGCAGGGTCGGCGCCTCATGCTGCCACGCTGTGCGCTCTTCTTGGCGGAAACCAGGGTTGTCGAACGCGAACTCGTCTTTCACGGACTCAGGGTCCGTTGTAAAGACTAGGTGCTTGCCTGTGGACAAAGGAGACAGGGAGTTAGATTTGTTTTGTTTATCGGTATTAGTTACAGAGTTAAAATACCGCACTGAGACCAATTGCGATTGCGATGCTCCTGATCAAATCATGGCCCATTTGTTGAAGTGTACAAAATGCCGAAATACCTGCATTTCTGAAGACTTAAAAACGTCACTGGTGCCGTGATTAGTGTGGCCACCTAGTGTTACCGACTAATTTAACCTATACTAATCTATACTTACTAATATTATAAAGAGGTAAAGTTTGTGAGGTTGTAGGGGGTAATCTCTGGATCTACTGATTTTGAAAATTTCTTCACTAGTAGGAAGCTGAATTATCCCCGAGTGCCATAGGCTATATTTACAACGTGCCCGTGGGATAATTTCCGACCAAAAGGCGAACGAAGCTGCTGCCAACAGCTAGTATAATAATAAAGTTTAACTATCGATTCCAAAAGAAGAAGTTTTGTATTCGTAAAAATGAGCCCAGTCGTTCTTGAGCTGACATGGCCACAGATAAACACAAACTTCCTCCCTGGACGCTTCATCATCATTCTCCTGCGATTAGTCCAATTTATTTGGGGTCGGTTCAGCTGGTCTTTTCCTTCTATATGTCGTTATTTCAGTATTCACTCCCTTTCGACTCTAAAAGGGTGTAACAGGACCAGGCACTTGTTCTCCCCGTCATTGCGATAATGTTTTTGTTCTAGACCATACCGTCTAGTTACGGAGATATTGGGCGTCAAAGTTCCAACTTTTTCACAAGTTTTTTTTAATACATGTTTTTAATGTAAGATTTTTACTTTAAACACCTCCACGACCCCCTTACTTTTTAATCCATCCATCAGCACAATGTTTTGTGTCCGTTACATTGAGTCAAAAAAAAGTAAACGTGATTTTTTACCTTAAAAAAAGTCGTTACCTAGCAATAATTTTTGCGTAAAGTTACTTAGTTTGATGTACATAATGCTTGGTTGACGGCTTCGTGAAGGGTCCTGTTACACCCTGTATATTATTTCACACTCTTATAGACAAACATGTATTGTGATGCGGAAAAATGAGGAAAATGTAGTGAGGGAAACTTTGGATTGGAGTACTTTTGAATTCAGATGGCTGTAAGAGTAGAGGAAGACCAACGACACGATGGATAGACTGTGTGAAGGATGATATAGCTAGAATGGAGGTGACTGCTGAGATGACGAGTAATAGCGCCAACCCCAAATAAATTGAGGTAATGGCAGGAGATGTTGATGGCTCATAAAGCCAAACGGTTTTTTGATATTGTTTCACTCTGTGCAGTTTCATCTGTTGTGCTATGATATTGTGTAGAGTCGAATATAAGATACTCAAAACAATATTTGAATTATAAATCCAAACCCAACAATCGCAATGGAACTATAGCGATATGCACGTGCCAATGACCGCATTTAGCTAGTAACTACTGGTATAGTAGGCATATTCTAAGAAATATAATGAATGGACCGATGGGTGAACTCACACCGAAATGCTTGTAGATCTAGATTACAGTTCCAATTTATTTTACCGACAGTTATTTGTTCTTTGACCATCGTAACAAATACCAAATGAAAGTCCCTTCAGTGCCCCGAAAGTCTGACAACCAGTCTTACCAAGGGGTATCGTATAACCCAGTATTAACTGGGTGGTGGAGGTCAGATAGGCAGTCGCTTCGTATAAAATACTGGTACTCAGCTGCATCTGGTTAGACTGGAAGCCGACCCAAACATAGTTGGGAAAAGGCTAGGCAGATGATGATGATGAATTAGTTGTTGATGTTGAAAGCTTATAATCGTGGAATAGCGTCAAATTGGGGCAGTAGCCCTTGCCACATAAAGGTGTAGCAAGACCCTTACAAAAAAAATCCATTTATTTTCAGGCTTCTTTGGCCCATAGATATATACCTTACATACTAACATACATATGATAAAATACAAATTGTGTTAGCGAACGCCTTAACGAAGCCGAAAGGCACTTGTTCTCCTTTGCATTGCGATATTTTTTTTGTTCTAGACCATACCTGCCCACCTTCTAGTTACGGAGATATTGGGGGTCAAAGTTCCAACTTTTTCACAATTTTTTTTTTAATACATTCTTTTCATGCCAGATTTTTAAACAGCTCCACGACCCCCGTACTATTCAATCCATCCATCAGTACAATGTTTTAAGTGCGTTACATTGAGTCCTACCGTAAAACGTGATGTTTCACCACAAAAAAAAAAGTAGATTCTCAGCAATCATTTTTGCGTGAAGTTACTTAGTTTGATGTACATAATGCTTGGTTGACGGCTTCGTGAAGGGTCTTGTTACACCCTGTATTACTTGGGTCGGCACAACACATGTTTTTTTCATTCATGCTTTCTCCACTGTCAACCGTTAAGCTCTCCTTCATATTTTACTACTTTTCCATTCATATATCTTTCCTCACACAATCCATCTGTATTTTCTTAGGCTTTCCTATCCCTAGTCTCAACTAATTATTATAACGATTGGAAGACGACAAAACTGAATAACACGTAATCACTTGAGTACTGATGAGATCTAAGTAACAAACCTGTGGTTGCGGTCAAGTAAATTATATGTTCTGTTACAACTGTTACCGCCAACGCGTTGGTGTAGCCACTTACTATGCTTACGAAACGCAAATGTAAAAGCATATGATACGTCTTATTTGATTTTTGAAAGAATTATTTCCGTTATTAATGGTGTTTTATTGTCATTAAGAACGCTTTTTGTCTGTACCATCTGGACGTAATTCTGTGACGTAAGAGTAATGTAACATGGCTATGGCTTTAGTAATAAATTAATTCCCGTTAAAATTATCTATCATCGTATGTTAGTTGTGTGTTATTAGGGTTGTCAGGTTTTGATGAGCAGCCAAAAACTGGAAAATCCATAAATATGTGACCATGTTACGTGAATTGAGATGATTCAATTCTAATATTTACCAGGGGAAGCACCTAAGAAATGTTTCAAACCATAACATCTTTTAAATTTGAGTATTTTGCATTGTAGCATCATACTCGTATCTCACATTACAAAGCATCACAAAACTGTATTACAAAACCCTAAAAAAAGTTGTGGTAATGATTAGTATAGGCGGTTGGATACGGCCTGCATTATGAGGAGTTTCCTGTCTATGGAGTCTTAACCACCGGTAACTTGGACCCTGCTCCTGACTCCGGCGGACCACTATGCTTTTTTTTATAAGTTTTTTAAAGAAATATTTTAAATTTTAAGAAATAAGATGATGAAATGAATAAAAGAGTATAATACGTCCAAGAAAATCCAAAATATAATTGTTTTAGTAGTCTTAAGAGCTGTTTCTCTATTCTAAAAGTCTTTCATAATTTAAGGAACCATATCAAAGCCATCTATTAGGGCGCGGAGTCCTGTTCCATCCTTAAATTGGGCATCACCATCAATTTCCTGACCTGTCACTTTTCATAAATCGAACCCAACAAAAATGACGTAATAACTGGCCAGTACGATCATTATTTTAGTGCTGGCAACCCTATCTTTAATCTTCGTATAGCGCACACTAATTGACATTCTAGTTAACAAAGAGTAATACCAGTGTTAAAAATTTCTCTTTATTTTACTTTTTTGCTTTTCATTCTAGTTTTTAACCTTGGGTATGTCTTAGATTGTGGTATTGTGGTAGTTTTGAATACAGTCATTAGCGCTCGCTCTAAACTCAATTGGTCTTAACAATTTAATTGGGTTGTTCTTACACATAAATGTGTGTTTTTGTTCGAATACTGGCAATTTGTAATACGCTACCGGCTTTGTCCAAAGACAATTTCTCAAAGTTGGGCGTCCCAGCCGATAAATGTAGTGCTATATTGTTGATCATCATTGTTTTATTTCAACGTTTGCACTTTTTGTCTTCTAAAATACCTATACATATAAACATCTTCATAGCTCAGCTTGGGACATTAACTATCTATGAGGCAAGGACCGCGATGAGCAAAAGATCTTAGAAGCTTGCAGCATGTATGCACTTAGGAACTCGGTATGTACCTAAATGGGTGGTCACCCATCCAAGGACCAACCTAGGAAAGCGCGGCTAAACCTGACCATCGACCCGAGTGGCCGTTATCATTTAGCCATCACGAGCTTTTGAATTGCAGTACGATTGGTATTAATGCCGCTCGGGTACTAAACTGGGCAAACGGCTGAGCAGTCCAGATTGCTATGTTCTGGTCGGTAAGAATTTAGAGGAAGAAGTGAAAATCATATTTCAGTTCAATATACCAAGTCATCACTCTCCTGACCTTACCCCAACTTATTTGGGGTCGGCGCAGCATGTCTTCTTCTTCCATACTTCTCTATTACCCGTCATCTCAGCGGTCACCTCCTTTCTAGCCATATCATCCTTCACACAGTCCATCCATCGTTTCTTTGGTCTTCCGATACTCTTACATAGTTCAGTATACCAAGTATTGTACACAACTAGCGCCACTAACCCACTTCGACACCATTGTCATGGTAACTTGCGCAAGATTACCACCGGCTTCACGTTTTTTCTTTAACTGCAGTTAACAGCAATTACTCGTTGAAACAGTAGCTCCATGAGTGTACAGTCTAGTTGTGGCTGGTTACTAGCTACTATTTACAATTCTATTTGGATGTAGTAAGGTCACAAGGGAAATAGGTGAGGACGAACACACAAACGCACTTAACTGGTGGATAGAAATATTGTTAGAGCATTTTGTAAATTTTCAGAGAGTAATTTTCATACGAGCAAGACCTCGATCGATATATTCGTATATGTAAAGTGAAATCGTAGTTATGTCGTCCTCATTGGTCGAGGAATTGCGAGCGCGACTGCTGAGCATTAGGGTCCTGGGTTCGATTCCCGGGTCAGGCAAAGTGTTATTGGGTTTTTCCATTAGGAGTTTCTCAGTAGCACCCACGGAGTCTGGATTTGTGCCCGGTTGATGGCAATAGGCTCGCTCCCTTTTACTTGGTAGCGAAATGTGTGTGTACTATTAGATACACCTCTGGCTAACCCTCGAGGATTACATGCGTGATGTTATGTTTTCAAGAGTCAGCCTTTTAGCGTCTTCTTCGATGAAATAGCCTAGTTTTCACTGAGAGAAATCATTAGGCCGCGTACGCACGAGCAGATAAACGCAAGCGTTTATAATCTGTTGCTAATTAGTCGATCGCACGCAACCGCAGATTAAGGTCGAGTACGATGGTAACCACGGATGTTGTAATTAAAAATAATTGAGTTATTTATTCGTTTTTATTTATCGGCGGTGTTTTTCAGTGTGAAAATAGCTGTAATTTGTTTTGTCAAATGTTCATCTTGTTGTGAGTTACAGTTGCAAAGAATGCGTTTATTTATTTTTTATAAAAAGGTTTATTTTTCGTCTGAACATTTTAACGTAAATATTTATTTCTTTAACTAACAAGCTTTTGCGGAATTCTGCTAAAAAGTAGCTGAAAATATAAGTGCAGGTAAACTTATTGTATATCTAGCTTATTGGGATGGATGACTGGACGGATGTTCTTTACAATAACATGCAAAAAAATTGATTTGAATGAAAGACACACAGATAGAGAGTAAACACGTAGGATACTTTTTGTCCTGGTAGTACGATTCCATTGGACAATTGCCGAACTCCACGCGTTCGTAGCCGCACGCAGGTTTAAAAAATATATAAGTAGTGTCCATTATTGTATTGTAACAAAAAATAGGTTATTGAATAAAACCGTTTTTTTCCACCAGCAGATACCTAGCATTACACTGAAACTTACGATCAGGAAGTCGGTGGTAAAAAGTGAATCAAACAAATAAAATTATCTACTACCAAAACTATTTTGCACTTTTTTTTGGATTACAATTTTTCGCATCAAAGTTTTATAGAGTACGTATTGACAGCAACACAAACTTTTCTCTCTCTAAAAAAAAAGTAAAAGCAAAGACAATATCTGTATACAGCCTACTCAAATGTCACCACGTCAAAATGACAGGTTGTGCAGCACTAGCGGTTAATTCACACGTAATTATCGACTCTTGCTTTCGATAGACATCGGATGTACGAAGTGGGTCGACACTTTCACGACACTACTGTTTTTGTTCTATTTATGTGTTGACGGCTTCAATTCCTGCAAATAAATTGCTTTCTTTGATACCTACTTGAATGATGAAAAGACGTGTTTTTTCGTAGGTGTAGATGACCAGTCATGTTCAAAAAGATTGAAAGAGTATGGAACTAGAGAGAGAAATGGCTACTGTCAAGTTGACGAAACGTCAACTCGAACGATAGTCCTTTCACCGTTTATTTACTGCTAGGCTGCTAGGTAACAGCTATTATGTTGGCTAACCTTTTTCTTTTCTTTTTTTTTTCGGATGGGGTATCATCAAATAGAAAGAAAGAAAGAAAAAATGTTTAGTTGTCGCAGGGACATGACGTGCGTACAAGAGATCAGGTTCCTTCATCGCCCTTTGTGTTCCAGGGCCACGATATGTCTTTCGAACAGTCCCGCAGCCCTGTTGGCTAACCTGAGGGTTGAATGATTCCCCTGTATGCTTCAGCTTAGCCAATTTGATTGCGAGCGGTCGGTAAATAAACTACGGAAGGCCAACTAGCGAATCCAATTAGCGAAACTTAACTGATGAGTCAATGAATCTAATCATTGGACTGGACTGTGTGAAGGATGATATGGCAAGAGAGGAGGTGGCTGCTGGGTTGACGATTGATTGACGACTAATAGAGAAATATTATGAAATATGGAAGAAGACGACCCCAAATACAGGTTTTGAGCAGGAGAATGATAAGTTCCGAAGATTACCCCATGCAGCCTAACTTACAAACATTACCTCTTCATAATATTCATACCTACAAATAATAATTCAATTCTGTTTTTGCTGTAAACCCTATCAATCTATTTTTTCCTTCTACCCTGAAGTAAGTAGCACAGTGAACAAAACAACACAGTGGCAAAAACTATACACAGCAATGGCACGGGATCAATACAGTCACGTATTTATTAATTTCGAAGTTATTTAGCTTCGTTGTTCTTCTATCAAACTGTTTCAAATGGCGGTAGTCCCAATTCTGTCAGTTCAAAGTGACATTATTGCGATAATGACAATGGTAAAGTCTTGGGTTGATTGATTGATCTTGGATTGACATAATTTTCTACCGAAAATCTTCGACCACGGAAGAATACGAAACTCTTTAAAAGCGGCATTAGGTACGTTTTGTCACTTATTTAACATCACCCCGTGGTAGGTATAAATCCTTCTGTACCCCATCTGTAATTTTGTCTTTCGCTTCTACTGTAGGATGCGTAGGCACGCATAATCTAGATCTACACCTTCTTCTGGGGCCTACTGAAGATTAGCCATCAACTTTTGCGAGGAACAGCTCAGTATATCGCATTCGCATTCATTCCCTATTGTGTCTCGCATAAATATGTATTATTGTAGTAAAGAAACAAACAAAAAAAACGATCCACGTGCTTGTAACCATTGAAACAGAACAGTTTTTCTCTTGTTTAGCATCAGTGGCGACATCTGGGGTAATGAGAGACAATAACAATCACGCGGTAGTTTCTTCACGGAAATTATAGACAATACGTATTGTCAAGGATGAAGCAAACACAATAAAGGTAAATTAATTGTGGTTACTTTATTTATCGTAATAGTAAATTTTCTTTCAATTGAAAATATTTTAGTAACAAATTCTTTAAGTTCTGAAGAAAATATCACGATTGCATTGTTTATGTAGGAATGTATCCATTCCAGGAAGACAGCAGTTAGCAGGTTTGCCATTATCATCTTTGAAAAAGGTATTTTGCGGGTCGCGTTTAACTTTTTTTGACCACACTTTGGCAGCGGAACAAATCATTATTTATGCCTTGTCATTTGAAACCCTCGAATCCTTTAATATTTTTTCTTGGAATTCAAGGGCGTTCAAAATTCGAACATGCCAAACTATTGACGTAAGCTGATAACGTAATTTGTCATCAGCTTACGTTGAGGGGCCTGTGGCTAAATAATAACAGGCGCACGGGACGATCTTCAATCTTGTCGAAGTCGGTCAGTGAATGGGTGACCATCATTGCATACCCAGTTCCCTCCATGCCTCGAAAAGCACTTTAAACTGTTGGTTCCGGCTGTCATTTGTAAATCTTTGGGAGCCGCGTTTTTACGTAGTCAGAATTCGGAAAGTCTGACCCTTACCAAAGCCACCAGCAAATCGGATACGTCGCAGACTAAGCGACTAGCCAAAGTAGGGGACAAAAAGGGTTCTCAACGCTCAACCTGCTGCTGCGTCCTTCTGTGGCTACGACACATCTGTACATTTCGCGTCTGTATCACTCCACGAAGTTTGAGGAAGTCTTGGGGTATTTGAGAGTAAAGACCGACTGGACTCTGAGCGTCGAAAGGTTGGAATCGCGCCACAACATCAACTTCAAGACGTTCGTGGTTCGACTTCCAACTCACCATCTACAGAATTTCATGAAAGAAGACTTTTAACCGAAAGGTGTCGTATACCGACGACGAGTCCGAGGACGGTTACGCGACACCGCAGAAAAACACGACGCCGTCATCGATACGTGTATAGTTATAGTTTAATATGTATTAGTTTATTATTGCACTTAAGATTATTTTGTGTATTTTGTCTATGGGCCTTAGATGCCTGATAAATGATTATTGCTATTGCCCAGTTACTGGCTTGTGGAGGTCAGATAAGCAGCCGCTTCATGTAAAATACTAATTCACCTGCATCCGGTGAGACTGGAATACGACCCCAACATAGTTAAGGAAATAGCTGACTAGAACATGGTGACGGACGGTGATGACGTAAGTTGTCACATTGAAGACTGCAGTCTGACTGTCTGTATGCTGTATCGTTCATACTAATTTCATAATGCAATTTGCATTTAAAAAGAGCCGGTTAATGTAACTAATTTGCACATATTAGGTGCCGTCACCGTGTTGTCTTTACAATGAAACGCCGTGCATATATTATAGAGTAGGCTTCAAGTTTCAAGAACGGAGTGTGTGATTCATAATTAGGTGCTTAATATAACAGAGCGAGTATAAAGAACGCCCCTGATTTAGTAGAGGCGGTTTTGGGAGATTTACTAAATAATAGCTACACACAGGGCAAATGGAAAGCTATCAGGGAGATCTTTGACCAGCAGAGAGACAATACAAGTTGATAATAAAACAAGTAAGTACCTACATCTTATATTCGAATGATATAACTGGAAGTGGAACAAAAGGATTCTACAAAAAAAAAATCTGACAGTAAAGAGCCTCTGCCTTAGCGAAAGATCTTCAATACATTCTTCTTATTTAATTTAAAATAAAGTTCATGACCAATTAAAAAAAAATGCAAGATTTGTATCTTGCAACAATGCTATATTCCCACACCTACCCTCGCCAAAGTTTCGCCATGACATCTCGACAGTTGACAGCTAGTGTCATCAACCTCTTTGCGTGGGTGCTACAATAATGGTATGTCTACACGACAAAGAGGTTAAGCAACAGCTACATTGACATTCAGCCACTCTTAGACTATACATATAGAACTTATGGTAATGGGAAGGACTGGTCGAAAATACTAGCTGGGAACTTTGTAAGAAGTGCAGATTTTGTAATGTCCAATGACCTTGAGGAAAGTGCAGAGGAGTCTTTCTTATGGAATAGAAATAGAGTTAATAATTATTCGAAACTTAAAGAAACCAAACTTATTAGCAACCACAAGGTATGACTAAGATATTACCTACCTATATAAACTACAATGTGCAATAGAAATGGGAGATATAGAAGTTGAAAGGAAAGACACAGTATTGCGATTTCATGAAGTAATTTCTGCAGTCATAATTTACAAATATATGAGTATACAGAAACAAACACCTAATTTCAATCATTAAAAATTTTGCATACAGCAACATTGAAATGTCAAAACTGTCATTACGAAAACGTGACTTTTTGATTTTTTAATGGCGCGAAGGCAGAGGCGTTAAATTATAGAGGCTTCTAACGTTTGTAAAAATTCGACACACAATAAAATATCAGACGTATATATTGTATGTAATATTGGAATATTCGGGTCACGACGAACTCACTGACTCGATGGCGGAGTCACGTTGCCGAAATTATAGCCACAACGGGTGGTCTACTTAAAACAATTGCCATGCGTGAAGAGTCTACACTTAGATCCTAATTTCATGTGTGAACTTTTATTTGTATTACTTTCAAGAACAATTAGATGGATAGAATGTTTTCTATTGTTGGCAACGCTTTGTGTTTTTGTAATCTGACCTTTTGTTGATATTTGGACAACTGACGTTGCCTTTGGCGTTAAAAGTCAATGACCAGCAGACATAACATAACAAACATGTAAATATTTTATTATCGTGCAAGAATATATTTGCATTCAATGAAATATGATATGACTTGTAACACCACACATTTTTGGCGAGGTATAAAATGCAGTCCTTTGTATTTGGTAACTTCAAAACTTGCTCAAAAGATTCATTGTCCTGCACATTCACAAACCATCATCATCCTCTTGCCCAATTTATCTGCCTTTGACGATGACTCAGCATGTCTTCTTCTTCTTCCATAGTTCTCTACAATGTGTAACAGAAAGGGTATAATCATATGGAATACTGTGGTACGGACCATCAAACTGAACAACTTTCTCTATGGGACCACCATCGAAATCGTAAAAAAATAATCAGCTGTCCCATACATTTGAGTCGAGTAGGTATTGAAATTTTGTATAGGACAGCTGATTATTTTTTTACGATTTCGATGGTGGTCCCATAAAGAAAGTTGTTCAGTTTGATGGTCCGTACCACAGTATTCCATATGATTATACCCTTTCTGTTACACGCTGTATAGTCGTCACCCTATAGAACCATTATCAACATTACAATATCCTGTCATCCCCGAAACCGAAAGGTTAGGCAGAGGTGGACCTTATAGTACACCTATATAAGGTCTCATTAAAATAGGTGGACAAATTTTAACACAGTGTTCAGTAAGTATGTCTAACCGATGATATCCAAGCAAAAAAAAACACTGATTAAAGTGATTTTATTTTGCCCTAAAATAATAAATTGCCGGCGGCACTCTAGAATAAACACATCCATTAGGTCAAAATAAAATCACTTTAATCAGTATTTTTTTTTGCTTGGATATCATTGGTTAGACATACTGAATGCTGTGTTAAAATTTGTCCACCTATTTTAATGGGAGCTTATATTTTGCCAGTTAAGTTTAAGTCTCTCATGCTAGCAATTGCTGCTTGCGAAATTATCATTTTCAATCATTCCTAAGCTCATATTTCAACGTAACTTCTGTCATCTGCCATGTCACCTACCATTCATCTCCAACAGTCATATTTCTTGTAAACGCTTAGGAGTTAAACTTCGCCATTATTTTATCTTGAGGTATTCAATGATGACTTCACAGCATTGTTTTGTCAACTTTGTACATCCTTGTGTGAATCAGTACAGTGATTGATGTCGCAATGATTCTAATCTTCACAGGACGTATTTTAATTTAAATAAAGATGTTTTGAGTTTGTTAGGAATGTAGTTGGATTTGTAGTTGTAGATTTGCTTTCGGGTGTGGTGCAATCTTATGAAATTCCAGGTTTCTAGAAGTCATCAAATCAAATGTAAGTTAGCACATTGTCACTCATTATCGTATTAATTCTGTGTTTTAATAAGTTTGTTTATCAACAGCCATAACAGCTTGAGGTTTGAGATTTCGTATAAGATATTCCAAAAGATGTTGCAAATGTTTCTTACAAAGACATAGGTCTTTGTAAGAAACATTAACCTGAGGAGATTAATGTTTCTTAGTCACTGCTAGATTAGGAGGGAGCTGTCACATTCTTCTGATTTTTCTTGATCTTTGAAGGAGAGATTTATATTAAAAGCACCACCATCATCATCTGCCTAGCCTTTTCCCAACTAAGTTGGGGTCTGCTTCCAGTCTAACCGAATGCAGCTGAATACCAGTATTTTACATGGAGCGACTACCTATCTGACCTCCACTACCCCTTGGTAAGACTGGTTGTCAGACTTTTTGGGTCACTGACTACCTGTAACGACTGTCAAAGATCTACAGATGACAGCCGGGACCATCGGCTTAACGTAATTTCCGAGGCACGGATGAAACTCGGTATGTAATGGGCGGTCACCCATCCACAGACCAACCTTGGCAAGCATGGCTTAACCTAAAGATTGACCCGAGCGACTGTTATTATTTTGCCACGAGCTCCTCAAAAAAAAAGCACCACTAATAACCATAAAAAAGCTCCTAAGCACACAAATGCACGAGTAAAACTCAGTGACCAACATTTCCCATTATTCAAGCACTGCTGTAATATGACCTACATAGACGATCCCATGCATTCAATAACAGACTATTAACACGCCAGCAAAGTGCAGTACTGCAACGCTGTGACAATGCCCCGCATCATCGGGTCACACTTTCTCCGCATTGTTAGCTTTAATACTAAACGAAAGGCTTTCTCAATTGAAGAGCTAGCTAGGTTTACCCTTAGATGTAGTGGTAATTTATAGTTATACAAGCGGTACACGCCCGATGGGATAATCCACTGGCAAATATAAAGAACTTCAGGTAAAAATGTTCATCCCCTTCTCCCCATTAGAGCGTTTTCAAATATCCTACCTTGGATTTTTTTAACGAATTCTCCATCGGTATAAGAAAATTTTGTAATCCAGCGGTTTTATTCCGTACGACTAATTAGCCTTCAGATTAGTGCATGGGAATCGGGATTGATATTTTTCTTTTTAGGATGGGCAAAAGAAGAGTTATGGATCTAGCAAAACAAAATGATAAGCGGTCATAATATTTTTCTGAATTTAAGATGTAACATTAAGCCTCACTCAAGACGATATAAACTATCACGTCCAGTCTTGCCTAGCGATATTGGGCTACCCAATAACTAGATGAAATACTAGTATTCAACTGCACGCAAGATTAGAAGCCGACCCAGACATGGTTGGAAAAGTGCTAGACAGATAATGACGTCGACGATGATGCCTTTGACAGGATTATGATAGCATATAGACTGACGGCAAAATTGCAACGCTTGATGGCGGATTTTCCTTCCGAACAAAATGCGTTTCAACAAACATGATACCCAATTAAGAAAAACAAATGACGTACGATACGACGAACGGAACGATTGTACGAGTAATAACTGTGATTAGTGACATGCGAAATTGTGAATGCATCCGAGACAATACCTCCGCAGTTTTAATGAGAATTAGTATTACTATGTCCGAAAACACTAAAACCTGTATAAAACAGTACTCAAAAATATACTCTCAAATCAAGAATAAAAATCACAAGCTCATATATTTACCATCTTCTGAAGTTACGGCGCAATTTTTTCAACAAAAACCCCAAGGTATTTATATAATTCTAGCCAGCTAGCTAAGCTCAATCAAGGAGTTAATTATAAAACACAAATGAAGACGTAATTATGAAGATAATGACTAAAACGAGAGGAATGCGGTGTGCTGACATGGCTTACGGATAAGCATCTCATGTCGGCTTAACTGCATGATATACGTAATTACAGGTTGGGAAAAAATGCTATGAGAAATCCTACTGAGAGACGTAGAGCTAGGAATGGTAAAACTGGATAAGATATCGTTCCAGCAGTGCAAGTACGTACTTTTCATCGATAAGACATCGAGATCGGTAAGGTTTGCATTTTTATCGATCTTGTTAACGAATTTGGAAGTACGTAACACGCGACGATAAGATTTATCGTGAGCCGGATCGAGTCGCTAAGGATCGCTTGTCAAATGGCAGCACTGAGGACGTCCAAAGACAAAACACATTTCGGTGGCTCGACTAAATCGACTAATGTCCGAGATATTTAGAAAATACTTGCTTTTCATAGATGTTTGGCATTGTAAACAATGTTTATGGGTTTATTTTAGAGAAACTATCAGTATTTAAAAAAATATCCGTTTATTTTGGTAAAAATACAGAAAATATTCTATTTTCTTATCGTCGTCGTGTTTACCTTTGCCAAAAAGTTTGTAGTAGACAGTTGACATTACTTTCTTGAGAAAGATAAAAATACGGTCAGTGGGTCGCGTTTACAAGTAAATTAATTATATTATTATTATATATTTTATATATTAGTAATAAAAGTAATATAAAAGTAATAATATATATATTATTTATTAAATATTTTATATATTTTATCAAATTAATAAAATTCCGGACTTGTCCACAAAATTCTGGATGTATGGCAACCATAATTGAATATCACTTTTAGTATCTGCAAAAAAAGAAAGATCCTGAATCCGATTCGTATCTCAGGATCTGCTTCTGGATAATAAAATAGTTAAATATATGCGAAAGAATTCTTAGTCTATAAGAAACAGTGCTATAACTACAAATATGCGATTTTTATTTCATACACCTTGATAAAGTAATGATACGCGAGTCACGTCGCAGAGAAATCGTATACTTATCTCGGCAAAGTAATTTAAAGAATGTTTTCAAATAATAAAACAAAAGATTTATGTCATGCTTGACGTAATGTCAAACCAAGTTCAAATTCATTGACAACCAAACAATAATTAGGTCCCAAACATTAATTCTCAGCTCCGTGTTCTTTCTGCTTATTTTCCCGGAAAATGCACTTTAATTATAACGAGATAAGGTTTAATTTATTCTGATAAATACTGTAGTAAGAACGAAGACACTAATTGCATAATGGCAAATTTCAACTTGTGCAAAAACTGTTCGAAACAGAAATAACTAAGCTAATTGATTAATTGTGCGAAATTGTCAAAATTTAGAGTTCACATGCTGGTAATGGTGGCCAAAAACAGTGAATGGCGAGATGATGACGCCATCTTGGTTTTACGTCATCGCGTTTTGACAGATTCATTTGAGGTTAGAATAGGTATTGATGTTGTTTGCGGCTTGTCTCTCTGCTGAACATGGCTTTGCCTCAAGATATACAGCTTACAAGGTTCCATCATCGGTATAACATAAAATAACGTAACCAGTTTTCTGTCGTTACTTATGTGGGCTGCATTTGTTGGGTACATTAATTTTCTAATACCATATTTTTAACTACATGAAGATTTCATTTTTATACAACGCCTGTACAAGAAAATGTATACGCGTTTAGTAAATGTACATTCTGAAATTGTTCCATACAAATCCTGATATTGATACACTGAAATTCAAAGGGGCAGTTCTATTTTGACAGTTCATAATAGAAGCACTTTACCCGTTTTTACGTAGGTACTTCCATAGTATGTACTACGCTAGCAAAGAAGCCTGTACCATCAGAACCAGTTTTTGGTGGAATGGAACAGGTCGCCAAGTTTATTTACGGAAAACAATGTTACGTGAAACGGTATACCTCGGCGAAAACGGAGTGTTTCAACAACTGTACTGTTTATTACCACGGTATTATGGAGTGAAGCAAATAAAATGCGATTGTCATTTAATTTTTACGGCTTGCGAACACATTAACCAAGATAGTTAGTTCAGGAAAGTGTTCATTAATTACTGTATGCTCATAGTTTGGATACTTTTGATGAAATAGGTACCTGTTTTTAATGATCGGGGAAGTCTAATTGCACCGATAATATCCCTTGCGCCTATAGTTTCGTGTTTCTCAAACGCTTCACAAAAACACTCAAACTTTCAATACTATTTTGGCCTTTTCAGCATCGTTGTCGCTAAAAGGTCACTTAGCTTAGGGCCCTCTGACTGACAACCTAACCCCATAGCCAAAATAAAACCTCCAAGTAGAAGATTTTGATTGTGATAATCTAAGGTTTTGGAAAAAATAAAAAAAATCGCTAAAAACTAGAAAATAAGGTTAAAAATAAGATCGAAGAAGGAACATAACATTATAAGTAAATATAAATAAATAATCAGTTACCTAATGGTTTCTCATTATGAAATAGCATTAGAATCTTTGATTTTGTTCTCCATGTTAACAAAAAACTCGTAACAGTTTTAAAAACATGAGTCGACCTGCTTCTGTTCAAACCGGTTTAAAGCACGATACACAAGAATAAGTAGGTAAGAGAATTATTTTAATTGTGTATTTGTGACTAGCTGCAACTCAGTAAAATAATAATTTTACCCAGACAAACGGCAGACAGTTTACTGTAGTGACTGACGAAAGTTTAGCATTCAGCTCGATAGATGGCGTTACGGGACAAATTAGAAGTCGCTATAGTTTCGTTTTTAGGGTTCCGTAGCCGAATGTCAAAAAAAGGGAACCCTTATAGATTCGCCATGTCTGTCTGTCTGTCTGTCCGTGTATGTTACAGCCACTTTATTCCGAAAATATTAGGACACAGTTAAACTTAGTAGGTAGATGTATTCTGTGAACCACTTTACGATTTTTATTTATAGATAAAAAAT
Organism: Eugnorisma glareosa; assembly: GCA_947578425.1. NCBI lineage: Eukaryota > Metazoa > Arthropoda > Insecta > Lepidoptera > Noctuidae > Eugnorisma > Eugnorisma glareosa. The sequence continues at coordinate 9,725,784 of OX387982.1, read as the reverse complement.
AAACATAACAAACACATGGAACTGAAACTAAAATATATTTTTTCATCAAACCTATATGTGCGAGGTTCCTAAACCCATTTTTTCTCCAAGTCAATCGTTTGAAAGATAGACACTTTCAAACTGGTAAAATGAGTGCTAATTTCTAAAGTAAGAGGAAGAGAATAAGGGGAGGTTACGTCTGCAGCTAAACAAAGTCAGCATTGCGTGAACTGTAGCGGGATTATTTTTCTACCACAGAAATAATTTCGGATAATCTGCAAAAAACGGTTTCATGGCGATGAAGCTACAGAAACCCGTTATTAAACGTTTCTATGAGATTGTCAATAAAAAAAGTTTAAAAATCGTGGTTATCTATTACAGTTTACACTCGAGTGCCTTTGCAAAGAGATTTGGTACTTTTAAGTCTTAAGTTTAACCAAAAAAATCTCAGACTGATAAATTGAATCAGGTTTTTTCTTTTAGAATTGATACAGTTACTTCGTAAGTAAGCTCCGTATCCGTATCCATATAAGCCCCGTTCGCATCCTCAAGCAATGCAATTTGCAACAAGTCGCGATACGCACGCGAGCCACTTCATAATTATGAGCAAACAAGCAACTTGTTGAATTTGGTTTTCAGTCATACAATGTACTCTGTGTTTTCAGTTGCAGTCACAACACGCGTGTAGCTTGTGGCTAAGCGTTTAGGTGGCTTTAAACTAACTTATCTTTAGCACACAAAGCCGCTAAAGACAATGTATTTCCTAAAAGTATTACTGCTTTATCAGAGTAAACAATGAAACAACGCCAAAAAGGCTTAGCAATAGATAAAAACAGTAAAACCATGACTAAAGTTACCAGCCGAGCCTTCAGTAAACATGCTTAAGGAGGAAATTATGAAGTAAACCAATTAGTGAGTCAAAATATTGTGGCAACTTCGCCTTGAGTGCAATTTATCGGTACCTGCGGGCGCTGATAGGTGTGTTGACAAGTTTCGTGATAGTATCGGATACTATCGAGTATCGTGCTGGTGGCGGGTGGGTCGGACCCAACCAAGAAAATACAGTTCTATGATACTCGTAGAAAATGACTTTAAGTCAAAACTATGTGAACTTTTACAACTTCCAACAGTTTCCATATTAATTATTCATATTATCTTTAGAGTCCACATTTAACTTAGGTTTCACTAGACTTGACTGACTTGGGACCAGATACCAGTTTCACCAATATATTTTAATTGGAACCTCTAATCGTGACAAATGATTAACAGCATAGCAAGCAGGCAGAGTCGAACGTTTGGGAAATGAAACGACAATAAATTAATGAATTAAGATTTAACTGTAAAAAAATGGTTAAAACACTCACTATCAAAGAAAAGACGTTAAAAATAACGATGAAAAGAAAAGCAGCCATGAGCTCGGAGAACACTGTAACAAAACGCTCATGAGCAAACCGTTTAGTACAACCATTGCGCTTTATATAATAAACCAATGATCTGAATGCAACTTAATGTGCCAACACGACTTCATTGTTACTATTCAAGTATCAATCGAGTAACCGGTCTCCATACCTCACGGTCGTCGCCATCTTGGTTTGACAGCTGACTTATAATGGCGGGAATGTTAAGTAATTGTCTATGGTTGAGTAATAAATTCGATACGGTATGTAATGTGACGCTGGCTGACTTGAATGATTTCTGGACCATTGCGGTTTGATTTGTGAAAAATTGACGATTGTTTTTTTTCTTTTTTTGTTAGTGCTTTCAAGTTGCGTAGCGTAGGTAGTCTTTTCAATTTATTTTTCGTTTGTTATAAACTTTATGACAACAAGAATAAAAGTCACTGTAAGTGTATACTACAAAATCAATGAAAGGTTAATCTGTACACTTGTAACTGTACCAACCTTTTTCTTGTGAGGCTTTGATCATTTGATGACCCGGTTTTAATTTCACTTATCGAAATTAGATTTTGGATTGAACAAAAGATGAAATGCGGTCGGTCTTTTTGGGTGACGTTGTATGGTCTGGTCTTCTTGTCGATTTTTTTTCATCGCCTTATCTTTCAAACATTCTACGTTTGCATTTATTTAATTTATTATTCTCATTCAAAGCCTTGTTATTTATTAAATTGTGAAAGGCTCAATCGATTTTCCACAAATATTCCGCATAAATTTTTTAGAATTAAACAAAATTATTGCCATTGAAAAAAAAACTACAAATTACCATATTAACAGTGCCATTCCCGACCAATTACCACTATTATACAATTCTATTTGAATAGGTTAATCAAGAGCTTTAGAAAAAAATCAATTAAAAGTAATTGTCTCAGTATTACTCCACAAGGTTGATTGTTAACCTTGACACTACGAGTAATTCACGCTATTTAGCCGAGGGTTAAGCAGAACTAACAAACAGTAATTCCGAACACAATAAATACAGAAGACTAGTAAACGAGACAGGAAATCGATTATTACCGATATTCGAATCGGATCGAATTATATATCGATCGTTATAATTATGTTGTCTATGGCCTATGTTTATTTCCATTTAAGGTCGGTTTTGAAAGTCTTACTTTACCTCTATGATTTATTTGTTAATTCTGAATACTAATCAAAACTGATTACTCTGATTAGAAAACATTCTATAAGACTAATTGCTGTCTAAGCAAAATTGTTGAGATTTTTCTCACAAACTAACCATCTGTCAACGCGCATTCTATGTTACAATCAAGATAGGAATTCAGTATTTAAATCATATTACTCCCTACTCAATGTCATTCAATTACTTCCCCATTCAAAAAAGTATAGTATGACCACTTTACGTGTGCAGTTCAAGTTGGCGTTGCTTGTCAAGAAAATTTGCATCGATAATATGTTAGACTTGGTACATTTATTATACCTAGTTCTATGTTTTCCCATATGCGCAGGTAAGTTGACTGAAGTGTACGAAAACAATAGGTACATTCGTCACAAAGTACTTTACACTAATGAGTAGGCTACACATGACATAAGTCAATGTCAGGTTGATTGAAGCAACGCTTCCTTTAATTAAAACGGTTTGTTTGTCTCTGCCCTATTCGCTTTGACAACATGCGAGTCAATGGTTCGTGTTATTTTTTTTTTTTTCGGAATTTTTGTTCGCGGTTTTGGAATTGATGTGTCGTTGTCATGTCATTTTGTACACTTAAAGATAATTGATGATGATTGTCGAATAAACTAATGTAATGGCTATGGGTTTGCTTACAGTGACTTTTATTTATATCTGCAACCGTACCTAAACTATTAAGTAGTAACTTTCCAAAGGACCTATAGATAAGTGGCAATCGCTTTCATAGCGTTACAGTCCTTTGACAGTAAGGTATTTTTCCTCTATCGTAAGATAAACCTTTAGTCAACGAGAATAAAGCTCACTGTACTGAAAACTCATAGGTAAATTACCGATGAAAGTAGGTACGTACCTACGAGGAGTTTCAACAGGATTGCCATTTCGGTAGCTTATGTCAATTCCACGTTTGACTTTTCCATGATCGCAATCGCACACTATGTCTGTTTATTTAAGCCACATTTAAGTTTTACCTTTTACCGCACTTTTTGGGCCGAGTCCAAGTATAACTTGTATTTCTGTTGATGAAATACTAATTACTAAAACTGTCCTTGCCCTTCTGTATACTTAGCCTTATTTTAAATACCACTGCGTTTATTTTGATACTCTTTTCACGACAAGTACAAGTTAAGCCGTTTACCACAGATTAAGTAATTAGTTTAAAGAAAAAGTTCGTACGCTTACGTATTTAATTTTACGCTTGTTTAACGAATAAATACCTAGGTGAGCAGGTAGTCAAGAACTAACTTTTACGTGGGAAAATACAGGTTTTAGTCATGGCTATTAAAACACCGTAAGTTTGACAAATATAAGTAATACTAGTTGGCAACGTATATTGTATTACTTAGTTGACGTAAATATACTTGCACATGGCGTTATTTAATATTGCGATCAGTCATGCATAAGAAAACATAAAAGTATTTTTCTTCGGTCAGATAAACATAATGTAATACAGAAAGGTTCTGACTAAGTATGTAAGATATAATTTCCACCTAACTGACGGCGATTGCTGTTTAAATCACTACTACTTTCAAACCGGTGAAGAAAGGCTTAGTGAGGCAACCGGCATAGCGGCATGTCCTAGAACCAAACATTCGAAGACATGTGACATCTACCAACCTGCACTGGGCACGCGTGGTGGACATTACAGATTACAGTCTAATCTCTCTTACAAAGAGTACGCCTGCGTCCCAGCAGTGGGAACACTATAGGCTGATCATGCATCTCTAAATCCAGTAAGTAATATAGGCCAAGAACACGAACAGTCTCATAATAATCATTTCTGAACATGGCCAGTATTTTTAACCGACTTCAAAAAAGGAGGAGGTTAATTGTTCGTGTGTATTTATTTATTTACCTGATTTCTCCCCCATTTGTGGACCGATTCTCAAAATTCTTTTTTTATTTGAAAGATTTTACTTCTGAGGTATACTATGGATCTTCGGAGATATACTATGGAACTCTTCAAAAATAGACGGCAAATCTGTCGTGATTGCTGCAATCGCTTGCTTGGGTGTTTATTGTGTACGCAGATGTGTACAATACACCCAGATTTCCATTTATTGGGGATAAGCCCATTACCATGACATGTATTGTTCATCATCTGCATCATTTTCTCAACTATTTTGTGGTCGGCTTCCAGTCTTACCGGATGCAGCTGAATACCAGTATTTTATACACAACACAATAGCCACGACATAAATGTTAGTAAAATAGTACATTTGATATAAGTGGGGAAACTTTGTTATTGCATTCGAGCGCGGATTTAACACCCGAGCTGCAAGCGAGGGTGTTACGGAGCCGAGAACTGCAATTACAAATCCCCACGCGTATCAAACGACGTTTTTCAATACACTTTCGAAGAAATAAAATATTAGAACGGAAAGTATTTTTGTCAGGAATTATTAGGAAACTATGATTTAATTTGCTTTTTTTTCCGCGCTTTGCTTTCGCCAGGTTGAAGAAGATGCAAAGGTATGATGATATACTATGAAAAAAAAAATCTTTTTTTTTTTTAATTTAGAGCTCATCAAGATGTTAATTTTTATTTTTATCTATTTCTATCTATTATCTAATTTTCATTTTTATCTATGATATTCTATTTATAAACACAATTTAAATACTCGAAAAATACTTAATCCGTAAAGACGCATATCTCTTTGCCGGGATTAAAAAAAAAACAATCACCGCCGACTATAGATATAGTCATTGAACCCTTTAGACTTATCTGTGCAAATTTTTATTTCCGCACGTGTGCGGAAAAATATTAAAAATCGCACGCGTGTGAAATACATTGCATGTTGAACCTAATCGTAGTGCGATTAGAACCAGTTTTCGGGAAAGTGTATTGAAAAATAATTTCTAAAGCTATTGACACATTTGCGTATGGTCATCATCATCTCATGACCCTGAGCTGATGAAGGAAGGTACAACTCTTTAACGGTTAGGAGTTAGGTGATTTCTTATTCTAGAATAATGTATAGTTAATGCGACTTGTTAATATCGATAGTTGATTTCTCTAGAGACAATAGAGTGAGTGCTAGAAACTAGAAGTATTAATCATTTTAGCCGACTTTAAGAAAAGAACTGTTGTTGTAATTTAGACGCGTATTTAGTAATGTAAAATAAATTCATGGCGACATGGGAACAACTAAAAATGGAAAAATAAAAACTTTTTTGCAAAAATGAAAACCGACTTAAAAAAACACTATAAAAAAACACAAAAATGTGAAAAATAACTTTAGCTTCAGAAGCCACCAGACAAAAACACCAAATCAATCAAACGAAGGTCAAGCTTCAGAAGTCGGTAACCTTTGATTGATTTGGTGTTTTTGTCACCGGCTTCCGAAGCTAAAGTTATTTTTCACTTTTTTGTGTTGTTTTTTTTTATTGTGTTTTTTTGAAGTCGGTTTTTTTAAGATGAGATTAACATTGACGACAAGCACCTTCAGTTTTATAATTTTCAGATGCAAAAATGTATAGTTACTATAATGTAGCATGTATTACTTATTACCCCGCACATAAAATTACCATCAGACATTGTAGCACCAAGCGACTAATGGCACAACTAGTTTTATATCCGTTTAAACATCCTGCATTTACGCATTACATCCTATAATGTAACAGGCCAGTTTAAGTAGGTACTATTTTGTTTTTAATTACGTACAATCGTTACTGTTTCTTTAACTGCCGTTTTGTGTGGTGAAACCGGTCCATATCCGAGTAGGAAGCTTTGATTACCTGCAACAATAAAATGAAAACAATAAATCGCATTGTAAATTAAATAAGAATTAAGTAAGTGTATCGAAATATTAAAATTATATCTTTGGACAAGGGAAAGTTAGCATCCATTCTGGTTCGAAGGTGAGAGCTATGAAGTTGTAAAGTGATCTTGTGGCGTCTGCCTCCGTAAAGTTATTGCAGTACATTAAAAACAATACAAGCTGTTTCACTCGTTCAGTGTCTAGGCGCCAAAAAACCCAAGCAGCAGTGTACTTTGGTGCATAAAACCATAAACAAATCAACATTTAGTCAGTCGTAAAAAAAAGTTTTAGATAATAGTAGTGAGTTAGTGACATAACCTTATCTGGTAAAATGTGGGTTAATTTTATGGTACACCTCTGCCTAACCTTTCGAGGATTTCAGTTATGTCACTAAGTTATGTAAAAAATTATCTTTTACCAATATTTTACCAATGTAATTTATATCCACGTCATTTGCATTTTCAATCCACAGTCAAAAGTACCTGCATCAATTGATGAGCAAATCGTGAACAACCAAGGTCATTTTATTTATAGAATTAATGATCATAATCATCTTTAAAGGACGCGCTAATTTGTGAGCAAGTAACGGATTTACAAACACTTCTAATTATTTCATCATTGGATTGAGTTTCTTGAGCATAGAATTTGGGATCATGTGCTAATTGAGTCTTGGTACTCTGCAACACTTCAGGTAATAGATATACTCGTATTTTGTTCTAAGATCTTTCCATGTTAATCTGTTTTATAAGGAAAAAATGAAATGACATGACTCATGACTGAAATATATTTGAGATGACAGACAAATCCTACGGTGTCATCATATTTAATGTTCTCTTTCGCTTGATTTCTCTAACTAAAATCCAATAACTTCATTCATTTTCAATCATAAATTAGTTTACCATCTTATGAAAACTTAAAGAGACTCCATAAAGATATTCAAAGCAACACGAAGGAAATGCTATCAACATTCAACCTGCCAAATCAATTAATATAACTGATCATTTATGACTATTGATTAAAAGATCCAGGTCAAACCAACAAGTTAATAACAACAATAGCTACAGATGAATAATTACCAAAGAAACCAAACGTTTTAACAAATACACACCTCGGCAAAAGAGGAGCCTACACATATAAAGAAAGTAAATATCCATTCACACACACACACATACATCAAGCATACAATATTCAATATGACACGCGTTATGCATGTGTAATCGGCTTGGATGCCATGCTTACCATGGGAGAAAATGATAAGGAAACCACAGAAGGCAAACTTAAAAAGAAACTGACAGGTGGGAACTTGACAAATTTTAAGATGCCAAGCAAGAGCCTGCCCTAGGTGATATATACATACATATAATTGTCAAATCAAAAGCAACTTTTTCTAGACGAAACCAGAGTTGTCGATACGATTTCATTAGACGTGTCGGTAAAAAAAGAAGAACTCTGCAATCTGTTCAATCTACAGTAAATTGCAGTCGGACTGTATTATTGCTTCAAAGTTACAAAAATAAAATGACTGAACTACAAACTTGCTGTCACTGCACCCATTCATAATTTCAACTATACTATTGCAATTGCAATGCTGTTGGAACGTAGACTACACTATGACAAGATTACGGTCAATAATCGTAATTGCTGAACTTTACTAGTTGATTTTCTCTTAAATGTTTTCCTTTGACAAGTGGCACTTCTGCATAATTTTTATGGTCACGTACACCATTGTGGTCGTAAGAAGCGTCGGACGGGGCAGGTGATGTCATTTTAATGCCAACACTGTCGCAGGCTTTTATAACAGCCATATTCACATCTGATGCTATGTTTACAGTACCATCAAAAAGGCTATTACAATTTTTATTACCATGGGAGAAAGTTGAATTTTGGCTGTCATGGACTCTGTAGAAGGGATCAATGTTTGTTTAACTCTTTTATGTACTATAAACACATGAATGATCGCAGATAATACTATGAAACTGGATTCAAGGTGTGGTGAGGTTATGACCCTTGTGATTGGAATTTGCTGGCCAACTAACTGACGGGTTTTGAAGTGATTTTCTGGTATTCAAGTTAGTTTTAGCGTTATAAAATGATGTAGTTAAACTACCGATGTTTACAGTCAGAGACATGTGATGGTACGTACCACAACTTAGCAAGTTATTAAACATGTTGTATCTTTGTTTGATTAGAATGAAATTGAGTCGGAGTAATCAACGGATTGATCTGATGATGACGAAGCGTTATTAATATCTCTGACTCATATTAAGTACCTGGGAAACCCAAACATAATTAAGAACCTTATTATGATCATACAAACAACATATTTTGAGTTGTATAGAAGTATTATCTGATAAAATCTGAGTAATAAAATCTACTACAACTTTTTTTTTGTCTATATTGTTGCAAACTTAACTTCATAATATTTTATTCGGTATCACAGACGTAGACTATGTAAACCAAAAAAAAAACAAAACCGTAAACATGTTTACAAGCGAAACAAAATGTCAACCATACAAGGCTACATGATTTGTGCTATGTTTTATAATCATGAACTTCAAGTACTTTAGGTAATAGATTGTACAGAGATGGTCCCAGTAAACGACCTTGTGGGACGCCGTGAGCATGCATTCGCAATGCATGGCTGTTGGAATTCCTCCAATACCGAAAGCCTTGAAGAGGTTGATGTCATTTAGCATACCAAGGCACATGTTTTTTTATACTTGTTTTTCCTTAAGGTGTCAGGTAGGATATCCAAGTTATTGCTTTGCTCATAAACTCATAAGTATGAGTGCAGACAATATATATGTGCCGATGGTTAAGAGTGAACCTAAAGACACGTGCAAGTGACTAAGCATGGATATTGTTATATGTAGGAAGAACTCAATCATCATTAGTTTTAATAGGTTTGTGTAATCTACTATTAATAATCCTTTAAATTGTTTGAGAAGCAGAATAAAACACTACCGAAAAAAATTCAGAAGCCACCTAGGACAGATGACACTGTAATTTAGCCAGATGATTGTTCTACCAATATCAGCATCTGCATTGTCAACTATATTTGGGTCGGTTCGTAGTCTAACGGAGCTCCATAGCTCAGTAACTGGATAGAGAGATACCTCGTGGTACGACTGGTTATCAGATCTTCGTGCTTCTGACTACAAGAAACGACTGTCAAAGAGCTTTGAATGACAGACGAGACCAACATTGATACACTTCGCTGTTTATTCCCCGATGTGAATCAAGTAAGCTTAGTTTTTCTATCGCAGAATACACATATCGTATAGCACTTTGTGACTCTATTTAAAAGATATATCTACTTATATCTCGCCTAAATTTCATCAGTATCAATAGATAGCTGATTTTTGTTTAGCTCCACGGTTTTCCTTGCATGTTTTATTCAAATGTTGTTGAAGCGATTTGTCGAACATCATGTTCGATGTCAGAGATGTTATAAACTTATAATGTGTTTCTTATTGGGCGATAACGTGTTTCCATGTTTGTATTGTATGTTTCTGTCAGCATCAATTGTGCGATCAATCAAGTTTTTTTTTTAAATGTAGAGACAAAAAACACTCTATTTATACTTTAACACAAACCAAGGTAGTGGAAGCACAGTTACAAGAAGCAGTCATCTACGTGATCCATAAAATATATACATAATATTCATTGAATCAGCCGAAGGAACTTGTCGGTAATACAAATCCATCAGGTTAATTTACCAATCAATCAGAACAATTATGGCGCATTATATATTATTATTTTATTATTTATTCATGGCGCTATTATGATTTTCACATTATTATTATTAATTATTTTGACATTATTAATACCTAAATTATGTTTAAGATGTGTATGTATTACTAACATATTGGATTGAATGATCTGTCAATAAATGATTTATTATTATTATTATCTAAATTGATAACATTTTGATTAGAATGTGTATATCGATTAATTTGACCGGAAAAAACTGTTCTGACCAAAGCTTTTCCTGAATATTTTGCCTTCAGAACAAAAGAATTTACTACCTTATGTCTAAACGTCACATCATGTGACATGTCCTTTTGCAGTTTATTGTGATAACTAATTTACATTCCGTGTTGTTTGTTGCGGTCATTTGCATTCAGTTTAGAATTTAAGAAAAACATAGGATTCATAAGTATCAAGTATAGAGGAAAATAATATTAAATCATTTCCCGTGATCTCCGTTGAAATTTTTCACACTGATGATAGAATTCTTGAGAATCATCGATTTCAAATCACATTACAATGAAATACTTAACAATATTTTTATAGTTTGATTCTCTATTCCACATTTCAAAACGTAATAACCTTTTACTAATTGCTTAACCACCTAAATGTGAAATACTTGCCCTAATATTCTTAATTACCGCAAGATAATGGCTTGCACAATCGCTGTTTACCAAATACTCATCAACAAACATTGTTACTTTAGTCACCTTTATTTTCTACTAGTTCATTCAAGCTCATTCCAATTTCGGTAAATTTTCACAATATGGTGTAATAATTCTAACCTTATTAATCGAAGTGACTTTTAGCCTCAATGGCTCCCTTCCTTCCCCTATCCACCATTAAAAAATTGTCGATCGGCTGTCTTTTTTTTTTTGCTGCTGTGTTGTCAGCCTTCTCTTTTACATCATCAAAGGATTTCACGGCTCTCTTCATCACCATCAGCTTACAACAGTTCACTACTTTCCATAGGTCTCCTCAATCGCAGGCCACTCAACTCGATTCTCAGCAGCTGTCATCCAGTTGCTACCAGCCACCCTGCGAAGATCGTCGGCTCTCTTTACATTTAAAATCCTCCGTATCATGGTGAACCGGTTCCTTGCGAGTCCGTTCAGTGACAAAACATGCAGGTTTGTCACGACCTCCCCGTTAACAAGTAAACAGTTACAACCACCTACTTAAATTACTTAGCGATATGATTGTTTGTCTTCTGTATTTCATTGTTTTCCAAACGCAAAGGAAAATGTTTACTAAGCAAATATTTTAATTTTAATATTATTTCATTTCCATTGCTCATCTGGTGGCCTGCCATGACGTCTTAAAGCAGGAGCAATTCCAGTGTGGGAAAGAGATGGTGCTAGACGACCTATGTAGCTCTGTCTCCTTCCACACTGGAATTACTCCTGCCTTACGACGTCATAGTATTAACCTTAACCCCCCTGGACTATAAAGAAAACAGCTGCTCACTATGTCAATGTTACTTTTTGATCCTATGTTGTTTTCGGCTAAGTATATTTTTCTCATTCATTATCTCTTGTAAGCTGTCAACCTGTTAAGGCTTGTGGGTTGTAATATTGAGAGAGAGGTTTTGTGGAAATAAAAAACCGTGACTTGAATTTCAGTCATCGTGGTGAAATATGATTATAGTCAGCTAGACTCTCTACGTTACCGTATGTAGCTGCTCTTTCAAAGGTGCGCCGGGCGTTTGCAATCACAGTAAGTATCGTTGTGGGGGCCTAAAATGGCTGCTTTATCAGAATCATAATATGAATCACATTAAAAATTTAAAAATCCTTTAAATGGTCTTTATGGTTATGAGCACAAAGTCCATTTTAAGAGTTTTAAATTTTTAACGTGATTCATATTATGATTCTGATAAAGCAGCCATTTTAGGCCCCCTAATCAAACTTTATGGCGGTGGTGGGTAGTTAAGCTGCAAGTGACGATCTGCGCCTGTACAAAAGTTCAAACTTTATTGTGGCTCGGAACATGTACAGTCCGGTTAAGCAGAAGCCAGCCTCACAGGTTGACCTGCGAGGGCCTGCAAGATGCCATTTAAAAAAAATACGTCTCGGATCATCTTAACGTTAAGCTGTGCAGTACACCATTTTAGGTATAAGCGGGGCGCAGAGGACGCATGGTCTTGCCTGTATTATGACTTTATGACAGACCGTCACTCGCAGCTAACTTCCGAGCCACCTTAAAGTTAGAACACGGGGTCTAAAACGGCCGCTTGAGCAGAATCATAATAGAATAATAATATGAATTACGTTAAAAAAATTAAAATGTTCCCAAAGTGAACAATTCATAACATTAACTGTGTCTGTGACTATTTTAAGAATTTTAACGAAATTCATATTATGATTCTGCTCAAGCGGCCATTTTTGGCCCCTAGAAGTGTACGATTTATCGTTTTTTTTTAACCATTCATGGAGGCTCCGTTCATGCCTTTATCCTGGCATCATGTCTTAAACCATCATTCACTCCATTTTCATTTAAACCAAACAAGAAACATATTATTGTCAAATGCAACAAGTAGTAAAGTGGTGTCAATAAGTTAGTGTATTCGTGCATTTTTACTATTCACTAATGTAGATAAATCTACAAAATTATGAGGTATGTAATACGAATACATAATCTGTAAACATAATCAAAATAAGATTGTTTAATTTCCGTCTGTCTGATACGAGGCTTCAATCTCCAGTGGGCTTCATTTCGTGGGACAATAAACAGGGGATTGTATTCAAATCGTCTCTGCCGCGTCCGGTGGAATGGAGATGGGTTTATGTTTGACGGTATGTATGTGAGAATATTTTTATTTAAAAATATGTATATGTATTTAAATGCATGTGTAATAGGATTATTATTAGAGACAAGCTGTTGCCCGCGACCTTCGTTTGCGTGAAATTATTATACAATAGTAGATTATGCACCGAGGGGCTAAAGTTGTGTCTTATGTCACGGGCGTCATATTGAATCTCGAGCGCAATGGGATCCGGGATTTAACTCCCTCGCTGCGCTCGGGAGTTAAGAGTTTAACTCACGAGCGAAGCGAGGGAGTTAATACAAGAATCCTGAATGCAGCGAGGGATTCAAGCTAGCCCAGGGCAAAGACACCTTTATCCCAGAGGAGGATACTCTACTTTTTACACCTACTGTGAGAAAATAATAGCCATATTATGAAAAACAAAGTATTTATTAAATAAACAAACAGTAAGAATAACATATTTAGAACTAGCTAGTTATGTGCACTTACATATTAATTGAAGTTAATGGTGGTGTGAAAAAAATATTACTTCCTTTTTTTAATCGGATTTTGTTAACAATTTCAAGGGTTTTAATTTTTTTGCACGGAACCCTAAATATTTTTCTAAAAAGAAAGTAGCCTAAGTTAGACCTTATAACATCCGCTATATGAGTATATGCCAGTAAAAGTCCCGTCAAAATCGGTCAAGCCGTTTTGGAGATTAGCCGGACAAACAAACAGACAGAATTAAAAAAAAAGTGTTTTCGTTTGTGCCGTTTATATTTTCTTAAAGGTATGCATTCATTAAAAAATTGTTATTTTGATAATACAAACATACACTTCCATTTTATTTATGATATAAATAATGTAGGTATTGTTTTTGTTTATTTAAACATCTACCAATGGGGGCTATCGCGTATGAATTCACCGCTAGAGCCGCTAGTGTAGCGCGGGGGCACCGAAATGTCAGATTTCATAGATTGTTCGCGCGTTGCGTGCTGTTTTAACACGTATTTTTACAAATATTCACGATTGTGGTCTAGCTGATTGAGCCATTCCTGATTAATTATGACTTGAAGATTTTATGATGATCTTATTTGAAACATTTAAATTACATTTTACCTAAAAGTACTAACTTTTAGGTAAAATGTAATTTAAATGTTTCATGCTTGCTAATTTTAGGAAGAATATTGTAAATAAATGTATCTGAAGTTCACACTATGTTATTATACGTAAGTAAATAAACTTTTTATGAAGTTATTGGTACTTTATAGTATAACAAAGAATTATTGACAGGACCTTAATCGATAGTGGCGCCATCTGGTGAGCTCAAAAACGATAGCCCTCATTCGCTCTTGATTATTCAAATGGTTTTTAATAAATATCGAAATAAAAGACCAAGCATAGACAAAGAGACACATTCTATCCGCAATAACGGTGGTGGAAAATTAAGAATTGTATGGGACTGACTTAAATGTTAATAAGCTATCGAAAATTAAGAATTTTATGGGACTGACTTAAGTTACTAAGCCATCGAAAAGCTTAAAAATAAATTTAGATGAAAAGTGCTGTACAGTATGACCACTTTAAGTGTGCAGTTCAAGGTGGTGCTGCTTGTCAAGAAAAAATGCATTTAAATGTGAAACTTAGTACATTTATTTTAGTTCTATGTTTTCCCGCCTGCACAGATAAGTTGGCTGTAGTAGTACGTAATATGAAACACTTTGAAAGCGATAAAAACTTGTCCGGTCATCAATCAAGCTCGATGCCACATTCTTGACAAATTAAAAACTGGACAGGAAAAATACAAGTTCCTGTCTAAGATCACTAATTTCGTTCCTGGCTTGTATTGGTAGCTATGTGAACAAATCTACTACACTCAAGTGCAAAAACATTCAATAGTTTATTGCAACAATGAAAACGTGGTCCACCGTTTTTTGTCTATGGCAAGGTTGTGAACAAGAATAAAATAAATCGCTTCAATTTGCATCAGGAAGTCTTCAAATACTCACCTACTGTGAAATGTTTAAAAACGACCTTATTCTTTTGTTTAGTTTTGAAAAGATTGTTCTAAAATGGTAGTTTCCTCGATCACTGGCCGCTTTTACACATCTTATGAGTCTATTAAATGTCAAAAAAAAACTGTAAGCTTTTTACAAAGAACAACGATGACAAGTGAATACTCGAACGCCTTTCACTCATGCTTGAATCAGCGAAAAAGTTAAACGTATAAATTTCCAATAAAAACATCAATAAAAGCGTTAATGACAACATCGATAAGAATTAATCGTAAATTTAAATAAACAAAAAAGTTTTATTCAATAAAAAGATACTGAAAAGTAAACTTTTACAATTAAAAAATCGTTTTCTCAAAAATAAAAGTAAGAAATTCAATAAAAGTGGATTGCTATCAGCAATTCGCAATCAAATCCGACATTGCATGTATTTTATGAAAGAGAAAGTATTCGACGAAATATTTTGATTGCACAGCCGTTGCAATCTAGATTTCAGCTCAAATTCTATCTACGATACGAACCTATGATATTGCGTGATATCCCGCAATAAAGGAGATTCAATACGTAACGATTTCATAAAATTATGCCAATATTATTCAGTCTGCACAAGTGTTCGACGATCGAATAATATTTCTTGCAATAAAAGAATAACAAGAAGAGATTTATGTGGTGGAAATAAATCGTACTTAATTTGTTTTTAATTCATGTGAGAATAATTTAAAAAAAAAGATATGACAAAGACAATACCTCAAACAAATCATCATTAATTCCAAATATGGAGAGGATTAATTGCTTAATATATTTACTTTTTAAGATTGAAAGTCCCATCATTCTCTGGAATCATAAAATGAGATATGCAGCCTAATTAGTTAAATGGAGAGCCCCTAATTATGAAATTAAACAACTGTCTAATTTTGCCAATCAACCTTAAACCCAATGCATTAGCTATAAAGTTGAAAATTTACTAAAGACATTGATGTGCTCAGTCTGTACACAATTCTGACAGTTCTACATTGATGTGTAAACTGCACTATTACGAAACCACGAATAACTTAGGATTAACACAAATGCTGTTGAAAGCCATTGAATTGAAATTGTAACCCAATTTTGATGCGCCTTACTAAATACTAACTTACTTGAGGCTAACTTGTGTATGTGAGTTTAAAACTTTAAATTTTGTAATTGCACTCAGGACACAAGAGAAATTCCTAGGGTGTGGCAATGTTTTATAAAAAAAGAATAATATAAGTAAGCCCATCTTAACTTTTTGTAAATCTCCCTTCCTTTACACCACAAGTTCTTCATTTTGGAGACTTGAAACAAGCTATACTACCAGAGCGCTATGCCCTTCAAATACACCTGCGCCGCGGCCCTCCAAATGCAGTGGTCCAACAATGTACAATTAGGTACACAGAATGCCAATGAATTCGTGTCGTAACCTTTAGTGCCATACTTTGTATGCAGGACACATGCAGTGTGTCTAACGCTTTACCTTGTACGGTAGGTACACGATGTCTTTATTTCGAGTCTAGACCCGACAGCTAAATAGCCATAGTGTAATATTTGCTTTGTGTTCTATCGGGCTTGTAAATTCGTAGAACAGTAATTATACCAGTCTTCATCTTAGCGTATCGATTTCAATATTCTGCAACGCGAATTCCGCTCTCTGATGCAGTCATCAACGGCACAAGACACAACACCGACGGTATGTTATCTTATAACGCCAGAATCAAAATCACTATTTCGATTCCCCTTAGTTCATCTGGCTCGAATCATGTGGCTTGGTCAATCACATCCATAAATACGTTGCATGATATCGACCTCCACCAAAGATTTCACTTAACCAAAGACAACAACAGGTGACTGAAAAGTTGTCAGCCTCCTCTTGCCCTCATCCAATTATATTAGGGGTCGCCGCATTGTCTTGATTCTCCAATCCATCTCTGCTCCATACAGTCCATACATCTCGATATAATAAGCCGTCATCTCAGTAAGTCACCCTCTTTCTAGCTAGACTTGCACAGAATTCATTCAACGCTTCTTTGGCCATTCTTAATAGCCACAATAAAGCCATCCACAACTTTCTTCAGGCAAGACAGATAGCTCATGATCAACATGTTGAAAATCATTTTCATCAGCTATGTTATTTTTAATTGATTTGAAATAATGGAAAAGGTTCATCATTTAATGAGTTTCTAATTCTATGAAGTACGTACACCGGTTTTTCCTTGCCTTTTTCGTTTCTTTGACAACCACAAGAGCGACCGCCCATTACATACCGAGTTGAAAGCACGTTGAGCCGTTGGTCCCGGCTGTCATTTGTAGATCTTTGACAGTCGTTATATGTAGACAGTGGCCCGAAAGTCTGAGAACCAGTCTTACCAAGGGGTATCGTATTACCCAGCACTAGCTGGGTTGTAGAGGTCAGATAGTCAGTCGCTCCACATAAAATACTGGTATTCAGCTGAATCCAGTTAGACTGGAAGCCGACCTCAAAATAGCTGGGAAAAGGCTAGGCAGATCATGATGACAACCACAAGAGCATTTCAAACTTCAGCTTCTACTCTTCCCTGCATCGTGTAAACAAGTCTTCGGGTCAAGGTGACAAATGTCAGGGATGTCTCAACATCATGTACACACTACACATGTGTATGTGTCCGCAACCAGTAGGATTCCGCACCAAATATATGAATTTGAAATCTTTTTGTTCTTCAGTCGTAACACATTTGTCAACTTACTGTTTGTTATGTAAGATTATTGTTCATAATGATGTCTTTAAATGAAATCAGGTCATAATGTGAAATAAATATTCTTGGCTTTCATGTGAATGTTGGATCCATCACCTACAAATTTCAGATTTGGGGAAGGCAAACGGATGTGGTTCATATTAGTTTCAGTATTACTGAAATTTCCGATAACGCTAAGAATTAACTTATTCAATTGTAAAACAGGTTTAATAAGTAGGTAGGTTATTGACAAAATAAAAATTATGCATACGCCTAGAGGGTAGATGGACCGATGACCTGGTGAAGGTTGCGGAAACCCCCTGGATGCGAGTTGCACGGAACCGGTCAATGTGGCGACACTTGGGGGAGGCCTATGTCCAGCAGTGGACGTCTTTCGGCTGAAATGATGATGATTGTATTGTATAGCGGGCTGGTGTCCGCAACTCCACGTCTAAGCACGTATTTTGCGTGCGTATTTTGATGATGATGATACGGCTAGGAATAATACAGTTCGAAATACAAAAATCAGGATTATGAAAAAAGTACAGTTCATGACAAAAGTCACTACCAAATCAAAATGACTAGACGACTAATAACTGATTTCACAATTTTTCCCAATAACTAACATAATCAAACAATGCGACGGAATTATAACTTTTGTATGAATCAGTTCTTTTAACATATTCACGCTAACATTATCAGATAACAGGGGAACTGATAACACATTTTGTAAACATACGACACTATTTCTCGCTGTTTGCATACTTTGTCTTAAAAATATTTGCAATCTAATCTTAACGATGACGAAATTGAAGTCACGTATGTTTTTACACCTAGTTCGTGAAAAAGGAGATCGTTTAAGTTTTTATGGGTTAAATGAATAATTGGTTGAATTTTGTTGATACATGGCATTATTATGTGAAAACCCTGAAGCATTGACGTTCGGCCAGTCTTCCCAGTCCCATACAAATTAAACTATCTTGGAACATGTAATGGAATCCTGTAAGATGGGTCAAAGAGTTATGTTGTATCGTTATCAGTGTCCTTATTACACTACCTAGTTAGGAAACCAGCAGCTTTGATTGGCTGATTAGGATCCTACACACCACAATCATGACCATTGTGGTGACACTTTCTAAAATTAAGAGACATCTACCTCTGCACTACAAAAAAAAAACTATAAAAAAACGGCCAAGTGCGAGTCGGGCTCGCGCACGAAGGGTTCTGTACTATATCTAAAAAAAAAACTTAATTGGCGTCAACTATGTACGTATGGAAAATTTGTTTTACTTATGTTTAAAAAATGTCTTCAAATAATTAATTTTAAGTTCTTGTTTACCTATTTCTAATTTATATTTTATCTTTAGCATCTTGACAAAAAATGTAGATAGTAAAATGTTATAATAAGCCAGAGAGGTGATCTGTAACTCAGGACCTTCCTACTTCAGACACCTTTCTCTATATAAGATTGTGCCACAAAACAGTGCCTGTAATTTTTGAGGTCGAGAAAAATAAAGATTTATGATTATGAAAATTAAAGGGTGTCCCCCTTTAATTTTCAGCGTAGTTAATTTTTTGGAATGTTTCCTTTATTTGTGCTATAAAGCTTGTTTTTCGCCAAATTTCATGATTCTAGGTCAAAGGCAAGTTATAGGTTTTGATTCCCTTGTGAAATCGCATAATATGCGACATAAACAGTCATATCTTTTGATCGCGTTGACTTACATGTTTGATTTTTTCATTGCTCTAAGGGGTAGCAGACTTGAGTATTTGGTGTTATTTTCAGCTTGATACCGCCACGCATTCCTGAAAAAATGGTCTTGACAGACAGACAGACGGACAACAAAGTGATCCTATAAGGGTTCTGTTTTGCCGATTGAGGGAACCCTGCTTTTTTAGCAGTGTTAGCCTAGAGGTGTGATTGCAAAGTCATTACGTCTCAAGTTTGAGCCCAAGCCCACACCTCTACTTTTTCGGATTCATATGCGTGAATAAGCAGTAGAAAATATCGAGGTAAGCCACATTTGCAACGCATTTTAGGTTTAGAAGTGTGTTGGATGCTTTTGGCTAACGCTTCATGGTGATTTGTGATCAACTTTAAATAATATATATGTATGTGATGTGATGCTGTCATTACTTTCAGCCTCCAGGTGTAAGCAACACTAATGATAAATGGCAGCCTCTAAGCGTGTCCTGCTGCCTGAGGGCTTCTGACGCAAATGAACTAGAACTAGCTTAACTTGTGTGATGTTAAGTCTATTTTTCCCGCGATAATCGCAAAGCAATTAAGGATTAATTGCTTTTAGAACATTGTTTTAGCTAGCCTACGAATATATTGTGTTACACACTTACAATCGCAATGATATTGATTTTGACAATTCGACAAAATACTTTTCGTTTTTTACGTTGTCGAACCGATGAACTTTTTCAATATCCTTATAAATCCTTCAGATTGTGATAGGGAGTGTGTGCACTTTAACCACCTTATCTGTGCAGGCGGTAAAACACAGAACTTAAATAAATATATCAAGTTTGACACATCGATGCAATTTTTTGACAAGCAACGCCACTTCGAACTGCACACTTAAAGTGGTCATACTGTAACGCATTTCATTTAATCTCTTTGGTCTGTATTTGAAATTTATCCAATCTGTCAACAATTTAAAAAAAAAATATATATAATGATGCTTTGGAGCTGGTACAACGCAAATACCTTCGTGCTATAAACTATAGATGTTTTCGGAAAAAAGTCTCATATCACCTACTTCTGGAAGTCGCCTCTTTGGCGTAGGCCTCCCCCAGCTTCCTCCAGTTGTCTCTGTCCCTAGTCTGTCTTCTCCAGTCTGGTCCACATCTTTCTTTAAATATGTCCTCCCATCGTTTTTTCGGTCTACCTCTACTTCTTTGCCCTTCTCTTGGTACCCATTCGGTTAGTTTTTTGGTCCATCTGTCATTGGTCATCCTGTACACATGGCCTGCCCATTTCCATTTTAAATTTCTTATTTTTTCGAGTATGTCAGTTACTTTCGTTATTCTTCTTATTGTTTCATTATTTATTTTATCTGATAATTTTATTCCTAACATGCTTCTCTCCATTTTCCGTTGGTGTACGGCTAATTTGTGTTCGTCGATCTTCCTCAACGACCATGTTTGGCAACCATATGTTAGGCATGGTAGGATTACTGTGTCATACAGTTTCCTTTTTATTTCAATGTTAATCTCTCTATTTTTCATGACTTCTTTCAAGCTCCAATACTTTTTCCACGCAATTGCAATTCGTCTGTTTATTTCTTTTTCTGTAAGATCTTGGAATGAAATTGACTGACCTAGGTAAATATATTCCGTAACATACTCTATGCTTTCTCCGTTCACTCTAACGGCTTGAACAGTACCATTCGTGATAATTTTTGTTTTTGAGGCGTTTAGCGATAAACCAACTTTGCTGCTCTCTCTCACCAAATCGTTTACCATGCTGTCTAACTGAGTACTCTCTTCAGCAAATATAGCAATATCGTCCGCGAACCGTAGGTGGCTTAGGTATTTTCCATCTATTTTGATGCCTTGTTTTTCCCAGTCGATATTTCTAAACACCATCTCTAGAACCGCTGAGAATATTTTTGGTGAGAGTGGGTCGCCTTGTCTTACGCCTTTTTCTATGTGGAATTCCGGTCCTTCTCTTTCCAGACGTATTTTAGCCAAACTCTTAGAGTATATGCTGTATAGGAGCTCAATGTACTCTACGTCTAAGCTTTGCTGTTTTAGTGCTTTCCAGATAGCAGTGTGTTCCAAGGAGTCGAAAGCTTTGGAGAAGTCTATGAAACATATGTACAGAGTCTTTCCATATTCTTTACTTTTCTCTATTAATTGTGCCATGACGTGGATATGGTCAATTGTCGAAAAATGTTTTCTGAATCCTGCTTGTTCACATGGTTGGTTCTCGTCTAGGATTTTTGAGAGCCTGTTTAGAATGATTTTTGAGAAAACTTTGTAGACATTGCTCATTAGGCTAATTGGCCTGTAATTGTTTAGGTTATCTCTCACAAATTAAATGAAAGAAAAACAAATAATAATTATAATTCTATAAAAATAATGCACGAAAATGATAATTTATATTTTTAATCAATAATGATACTAATTTATGCATGAAAATGATAATTTGTAATTTTTATTCAATAATGGTAGTAATTTAAAACATAAAATCAATTATACATCATTTGTTAATTAATTGTGATTATTTTGAAAGTTTGTTTATGTAACTGTTAAATTGTGGTAGAATAAAGGCTATTTTTATTTTATTTTATTTTATTTTATCACCTACTTCTTAGGAAATACGATATCCTAACCTTGCAGTCAAGACGAATGCTCCTTGATGTTATGACTCTGTTTAATGTATGCCGTAATAAATTTGATTGTCCTGATCTGGTAAAGTATCTATGTTACCTTGTTCCTCGAACAGTACATGTACGTGAGGTGCGCGCACGACGCTTGTTTGCTACTAGCTGTTGTAAATCTAACGCTGGCTCGCGCTCGCCTCTTCATCGCTTGGTTGAGACTTATAATAATGAGTTTAGCTCAATCGACATACTTTTCCTCAGTAAAAATGTATTCAAGAAACAAATCCATGCAATCCTTATGGATCGGCTGTAGACCATTGTGACGTAATGTGTTCATATCTATGTGTTTAATGTAACTTTTTGTATATTGTGCATCTTATAACTAAAACTTACTTTATCATTGTTATTTTAGTTTACATCTTAAACAGTCTCTCTAGTTGTATAATTATTATTTATGGTAATCTGTGGAAAACGTAGTGGGTAGCATATTTATCATAGTCTAGTAGTAAGCCTTATTATAAATCTGTAATATGTTACTGTTTGTTTTTCCAAAATAAATAAATTTAGGACACATGCTTGAAATCTCGGAATACCACATAACTTACTTGTGAACTTCGTGTTCCTAAAGTGATTTTGCGAAGTCAAGAAAGAATATTTTGAAACATCAACAATTTTGCAATATTTCAGTATTTTATTAGTAACATCCAACTCTAGCTCTTTCTTAATATTGATACAGCAAATGTCAAGCACACATTCTTTTAAGGTGTGTTGTGCTATTTGTAAACAACCGCATTAAAAACTCACTATTTCTTAAAAATATTATTATGAGGGCATGAAATAAACTTAGCTTTTTTTGTGATTGGAATATCATAGTATTAAGAGAGCAGATGATGCTGTCGTTGGAAATAACTATCTCTTAAATTTCAAATTTAAACACCATTTGTTACATTGTATTACAATTTTCGAGTAAAAAGACCTTTTCCAAGTAACGTAAAAAAGAAGGCATTTTCAAAGAAAAGTATTATTTTAGGATTTAAAGAAAACACCTCAAAAACCAGCAAAATAGTTCCAAAAATTCAAATAAAAAATAATGGAAACCGCCTATTTTTTTAACTATTTGTATTTCCCGCCAGATTACTATACGATGCGTAAATCCAAAAAAAAACTTCGAAATTAGAATACGACAATGTTGCCAGCGCTCATCTCGTACGCACCACGGCTCGCAGGTGGGAGCGGCCGGCCGGGTAGCATTCCACGAGTGACCCACATAGCGAGCCTCTAGTACTCCCAACAAGAATTGGCCACTGCACTGTAATATGCTGTTTTATCACCTGTTGAAGTGAAGGACGACGGCTGTGGGTGCATTGTATCGAAGAATGCTGTTTATTGAGAATGGTTTTAAGTTACCTATAGTAATTGACTAACGAAATAAACTTAAACCCAGAGCATTTATTTCAAGTAAGTTTATACTATCCATTTACATGCACTTTTGAGTTGTCAAAAAGGCGGTCAGTTAGTCAAATCGTCAAAGATAGGGATTTATCCGTTGGAAAAGGTAGATCTCAATGGAGAAAAATAGGCATGAAACTCCATGGTCACTCTGTTCAAATCAATAAATTTCCCAAGATACTACAATTTAACAGCTTCTATTTTAATGTTTCCGAGAAAGAAAACTATTAAAAATATTTATCTTAAACAAACAACTACAATAATAAAACCGACATACTTGCACAATCTCGTGTTTATAATGACCATGAAAAAAACACATAGTTATAAATCAAACAGGCCATACATTTATCAAATGAATGCAAATGTTTTAACGGACTATGCTCTTGAGCAATTCTATGTGCAAAACAACTTTAAATTAACATATATTTTAGGAGCGAAGCACTGATTACATAATTTTGATTAAAAACTGATAACCCAAATTAGACTGCAGGATGATGCCAGTTTTGGTTTTTTATATTTTTTTTACGTTTTCGTCTTGCAAAAACATGTTTTCTTACGTAAGAATCGGTCCGTAGTGAGCAGACTGATGTTCTCTCTTACGATGATTACAGAGAGGTTTAATTAGAAAAGAAATCACCGTCTCGTTTAGTACAACCTGAGCCAAGTTTATAATACTTTATTTTTAGGAACGTATTTTATTGCTTTTGTAGCAGCAAAGCACGCCTTATCTACCAAAATGAACCTTGTTGGAGTCCTAAATAACAATACCAAATAAATCACACGTCACCTACGTGTTTTATACGAAAGCTCTTTATCGCAGGCGATGGAAAAATGATTTGTTATAACGTTTATAATAATAAATGTACATATTGTGGTACATATACCTGTTTATTTTCCGTAACCTTGCCTTTGAAACTGATTGTTCACGTTCGTAATGATAAACATTGTACATGTGTTCCATTCACTAATGAAATAGCTCTGTTATTGAATAATGTAGTTATTTACTTACAGTACAGAAGTAGTACAAAATATGATTGGAATTCATGACAAATTGAATAAACTGAGGTTTGACTATAATGTTGTTTTTCTCAGATAAAGAATTTTTATCCAAACAAATTAATGTTTTTGTAAGCTCAAAAATGAAAAAAAGCACTTTGAATATGATATTTTAAATTTACCTATCTAAAGAATTTCATCATAACAAATCAATATTTTTTACATTACAAATTCAAGGAAAAAAAACCAAACAATTTACGAGTTTTTCTCATAAGCATGTTTTATCAAACAAAAACAAAATCAATCACTCTCCAACGCCAACTCTAGCCGACCCCACTACACAATAACTTGAAGTACCTGTATCAATGACGTCACGGTCCTTCGAATGCCGAAGGAGTTTTTTCCCCCGTTCTCAGTGTTCCCACTCCCAAAACAATTAGGCGGGCTTTTGTTTTTGTTGGCAACATTGTTGACGTGCTTCAATTTAGAATTTTCGAACTTCGTGACCGAAAAAAATGGTCGCCCAAGGTTCTTGAGTGCATGTTGATCAGGAGGGCTACTACCAGCAGTATTATTTTAATCTTAATTCAGTGTAGGCAAGAGATGGAGCTAGATGACCTGTATAACTCCATTTCTTTCTCACACTGAAGAGAAATTTAAGTAATACTGCTAGGAGAGCTGCAGTACAGGCCCTGTTTTATCGCTCCACTGACTTATCCAAGGGCGTAAAGGAGGAAGGCTCAAGATTTTAAATTACGTCATGCTGCATTCTTTAGCTGTGAGAACTTTGGTATGTTCATTGACTACCTTGACAAGATTGATATAAATCATTTTGTTGGCACAAAAAAAAACAAAGGTTATTTTTTTCCGGTCCATAATTTTGCTCTAATCAAAATCATATTCCCACACCCTCAAATTCATTATGCTTGTGAATAATCTCAAGCGTGATACGATACCGAAACGATATCGAATCGTTATCTGGTTGGATTTGCCGCCGTGAAAGATTACAAACTTTCCAGTGTTTGTAAACAGAACACAGCAAAACGTTCATTTGTTTTTTGTTTTGTTTGTTATGAAATGCACGGAATGCCCTACTGTTTATAGATGGCCAGATGTATGAATGTGAACGAAGACAAAAAAGGTGCATGTAAGAATCGTAGCATGTGGCGTTCTGTTCCTAGTTACTGCTTAAGCTTCCTTGGGAAAACAGCGTGAGTTTATGTATGTACGTATGTACTAGTAGTATTTTATTTCTTGGTAATATGTGCATAGCCTAGCCAATACTGGCCATATTAGTCGTATGCCCAAAGAGCTGTAGGCCAAAATATAACCACTGTGCGGATCCCTGATACAGCCAGAAGTCGTTACAAAAGCGTGATAAGCTATTCTAGACATAATTATGACAGGATATCAACAACCAAAGAACCGAAATCATTTGAATTCATAGTGCTAACCTTTGCCCAGCTATGGAATGTAGTAGATAGAAGGCCGAAACCAGTAAATAACGAACAGATCACTTAAAAAACATAGGTCGTTTTGGTACTTAACCAACCGAGGAGGTGAGGAACAAATCCTCACTTATCCACTTTTTCTAATTTTGGAGAAAACACTATAATCTAAATAAGTAACTAACTGGCTACAATATCTGCATTTTGTTTTAGTTGTGTAAACTGGTGTTTCAGTCAATCTGATGTACCAAATGGCTGATAAAAATGATAAGAATCTTAGCTAATATTTTGAAATGGGAAATGTGAGATTTTGACTAAACATTTTTGAATAAGTGTGGTTTTGATAAAGACTTCTGGAAAAGCGTTCTGGAAAAAAGTTCTAATTCGAAAAACTTTGACAACTTGATAGTTTTGACAGTTTGAAAAGTAAGATAAAACGTCAAATAACTGAAAAAAATTAGCTACACTTTTAAAAAATAAAACTACCCTAAACTATTTATAGCAAAAATACCAGGCATTAGAAGTACCTTTAGTCTAAACACAATGTTTAGTGGTTTTGAATACAATTGAATTTTACTCCAATAAAGTGAGCTTTTGAAAATAATCAAGAAAGACTGATTTTTTTAGGGTCTAAAGTGTGGTTTTGTTCGAAACTCTCTTTGAAATGAAAATTTATACATGAAAAGAGGTGTTTTTGATAAAGTTTTACTTATTTGCTTTAATCAATTTAACTTTTTTTTCACATAGATTACAAAAAACATTTTTGAAAAAATGGAAAAGTGAGGTTTTGTTCCAACTTATCTGTGCAGGCAGCAAAACACATAACTAAAATAAATGTACCTAGACGGCCTTATAGACCTAACAAGTTTGAGATGCCGATGCATATTTTCTTGACAAGCAGCGCCACCTCAAACAAGAATCTTTTAGCACTTGAATCTGTTGGACTAGCTGTTGGTAAACAACTGTCGGTTTTTTTGTAAAACATATTGAAAGAACTACTCTACTCTACTCAAACATTGAATTTAGAACCAATGAGTTTGCAATAAGTACAAATCTAAAAACTAAAAAGGTTTTACTCTTCGGTTTAGCAAGCAGCCACATAACTGTAATACCGGCCAGATGTAATAGGATGTATCCCAATAAGGCAACGAGGTTGGTCACAGAATAGATAGATTCAGAAGACCAATGAAAAATAATCAATAAAAATTAAATGCGTAAGCGTAATCAGCTTGTTGCCACTGCTAGGCACAACCCTCCTCAGTAAGAAAACGTCAAAATATGTTGATTTTAAGTGTATTGATCAGCCCCAGATATAATTAAACTGTAGTTGCCAGGCGATTGGACATTGCAGGTGTCCGTCAAAAACAAAAGGAGGCAGTCCTTTTGTTTTTGACGCTTTTGTTTTTGCATATTATTGCATTTTTCTTTCCACATTCTGTTTCAAGTTGTCCTTTTCTTTCTTTTTTTATAGTCAAGCTCAAGCTGGCGAAACTATTTTAGTTTTTTTTTTACTTAAGGATGCAGTGGACGTAAAATTTTACTTTTTTGGCGCGGCCATCTTACTGTATTAACCATTACTGTATTTTATTGACGTTTCGAGGACATTTGGGGATAAACACCAGCTTTCAGATAAGTATTTGGGCACCCCAAATACTTAACTTCTTCTGGTAACCTTTCAAGAAGATCTATGTGGTATGTTTGACCTCTATGAAGCAAGTACATAGAGATGTTTTTCCCATAATTATGATAAGGAAGGCTAATGGGTGCCACATTTTAATTAAAGTTTGGGGCATATGCAGTGTTTACCACTTACTGATATCAAAAGCAAGCTCTCAAAATCTTAATAGTTAAGACCATAACAACCTTCTTCCTGAAGCTTATCCCAGGTATTTTATCTATGGTCAAACTTAATGGGAGCTATCGCGTGTGAATTGCCGCTAGAGGCACTAGTGTAGCGCGAGGGCACCGAAATGTCAGATGTCATAGAAAGTTCACGCGTTGCGTGCTTTTTTATCACGTATTTTTTCTAATATTCACGATTGTGGTCTAGATTGAGCTATTTCTGATTAATTATGACTTGAAGATTGTAAGTAGCAACTTAGGATCTTATTTGTTAGTACTTGGAGGTAAAATGGTTTTTAAATGTTTCATGCTCGCTAATTTTAGGGAGAATATTGTAAATAAATGTATCTGAAGTGTACACTATCTTGTTATACGTAATAAAATAAACTTTATATGAAGTTATTGGTACTGTAAAGTATAAAATAGAATTATCGACATAACCTTACGCGACAGTGGCGCCATCTGGTGAGCTCAAAAACGATAGCCCTCATTGCTCGCACGCGACGTTCGTTCCTTTCTTTTGTCAAAAGGCCAGCATGAAAATTCTAATTTCAAACAGTTTTATTAAATGACTTCGTGAATAAACAAAAACGTGAACCAAACATTGAATCGAGGTTGCCACCACAGAGGTCGGTTTCAATAAAACATAGCTCATCCATAATTATTTAGTATCGTGTGCACTTCGCTTTAAACCGTTCAATTATTCATAAACAGGCTTTTTGCAAGTTATATTACCTTTGAAGGACTGCACTAGACGAGGATAACTATAAATAGTTAACCGGTTTATAAATTGGATACTTAATGGTATTTAATTTTGAAATTAAACCTTTTTTGTGACGGTAAAAATAGCTTCGGTACTTCATTACAGATTATTTTGCAAGGTTACGAATATTATACTGAAGTATCGCTGAGTATCGCAGATATATAAATTTTTTGATGTCATTATTTTTAATTACTGGTGGCAACCCTGTCTTCTACAGATATTAAATAAACAGTCTTATTTATCTCGATGATACTTAACATAATAAATATTAATATGTTGTAGTTGGTAACTTTGACAGTGCAGTTATTCCAAGAGTTTCGTAGTTTAGGTACTTGCTTCTAGTTTCTACTGCATTCTTGCAATAATAAGAATCAAATGTTCATTGCAGTACGTTTTGGACTTTTCATTAGGTATAATTATTGCTAGAACCAATGTCACTTTGTTAAACCTATTGGATAATCTATCAAACAGCTAAAAAACTGATGTTAATCCTGTTGAAAGACGTGGTAGAAATAAGTACTACTTTGAGACGCGAGACGTGCGCAGGTTCACCGTAGCCAGGAATCGAATTTAAAACAGATCGGGGAGGAGGTATATCCAATAGGTACAGCAACAACAGAAAAGCCTATCAAAGAGCCCTTGTTTGTTCATTCATAAAGAAACAGGAATAGCAGTACCTAACTGAGCTTGAAGCATAAAATCTACTACCGAGCCAGGCAACCTCGGAAATTACAGCATTTCCCACCTCGGATAGGTTGGTTTCTTTATAGTTGCCTGTGATTTCGGGGGGGGAGGGGAGGACTGCAACCCCTCCTCCTCCTCCTCCCTGCCCACGGCCCTGCTACAGACGTCAAACTCTTTAAGGCGTTCTGCCAATCGTTCTACACGAGCAGCCTGTGAGACTGTCCTCCAGAGACCCTGGGTGGAGACTCTGGAGACAGTCATAGGTCTTGAATTACTACATAGTATTAAACAAAGTCGCTTCCCGTTGTCAGTCCCTATGTATGCTTAGATCATTAAAACTATGCAACGGCTTTGATGCGGTTTTTTTTAAATAGATATAGTGATTCAAGAGGAAGGTTTATATGTGTAATATTGCATCCGTGCGAAGCCGGGGCGGGTCGCTAGTATATAATAAATTTGTAAACAACAACAAATACTAACCTATTTACTTAAGCACCATTGTTACTAACACTAAAATGCTAACAAAACTATGGACTGTTGTAGTTTGAAATAAGGTTTAGTTGAAAATATTTTTTGCAACCGATAGCCATTTGTCTAAACCTCAATCTGTACTTTCAAAGTTCCCGGTATCGTTAGAGTACAAAGGCAGCTTCCAGGTACACAACAAAGGCGGTTCCCAGGTAACTCATCTCACTTTCACCGTCCACACACTCGTCAGTTACGTACGATTTACGAGTGACGAGTGAAGACCCATAGTAGCTATCCAACCGTGTTTACGTCAACTTACATCATAGATAGGCGGTGTGGTGCAACCTTTAAGGGAAAGTATTACTATTAAGCTTTCACACACACATGAAAATTGGTTGTTGGGCTGTGGGAGTGGCTGAGTGGCGTAACTAGCCTTGTTGGGCCCTAATGCAAAAAAAACAAAGTGCCCCCTGACAGAGACAGTTATCGAACTTCTTCTTTTTATTTAAACCGCTCTGACGGGTACCTATACCTATAGTAATATTTAGTAAAAAAAGCTGAGCATAGAGGACCATTCATCGTTTTTTAAGAACAAAGGTACGATTACATTCCTCCCGGTCGACGTAAAAAATAATATTATAGTATAGATCGGGTGTGCAGAAATTTAGGACACATTTTTCTTTTTTTTCTTTCGGTTTTTTAACAACGATGAGGGCCTTCCTCAAAAAAATAAATAATTAGAACCGTTTGTGGTCCGCCGGGGCCCCCTTGAATCAGGGGCCCCATGCGACCGCATTGGTTGCAATGGCATAGCAAAGCCACTAAGTGGCTCGGATTCAGTAGTGGTGGACCGTGGTGATTGGTTGTTGTTCCGAAAAGAGCTTTAGAAAAAGTGAACCGTTTCTTATTTATAAGCTCTCCGAAAAAGCTTCAAAACAAAACATTCAAACTTGGTGTGACATATCTATCAATTTTTGCGATTAAACCTTTTGACCGCCAGAGCATAAACGCACGCGCGTGCCCTCCACGTAAAGACACAATTTCACCTACCTACAATTTTGTCACATATTTGTGTCGTTTGGCGTACATGGCACGCGCTTGCTATAGTCATGTATATGTGACACTGGTAAAATTTATTTCGTTAGCTTACAGTTTTATCACAGTGTGACTATGTATTTCATTAATCCAGTTGTACAACTATTTTTGACCGTCATGACAGGCAGCGTTGATAGACTGTGTTAAGATTTTAGGCTGTGGTTTCACCTTAGCTATGTGTTATTTATTTGACACAACAATAATACTATTACTAAAATAAACACACTTACATTTATGATTATTATTTAATCCGACAACACTCATGTTTGATATATTACTTAGGAGAAAGCACATACGTTTCTCTTTCATATATTACATAAAGAGTGACTGTTTATTTTTTGGCAATTAAACGTCAAAAATACTACTTTCTTTACGCAAATTGTGTAATTTGTTTATTGGTACTAAAAGTAAAGGGTTTTTTTTTTTATAATGATGCGTCTTATGACTGCCCTTTACTACCGAAAAACTATGAGAATTTAGGAGAGCTGTGGGTTTTTAGTCTGTGGTCAGCAGGTGTAGTGTAGTGGCAATATTATACTTAGTTTGGACCAAATCTGGTTTTAATACACCACTATTTACCTAGTACTCGAGTACCTAACTAAGTACTTATGATACAGAGATAGCTAACATAACATAAAGTTTCATTTCGATCTGTCAAAATCACGCCAACAAAATGAACTGTTAATAGGTTATCTTCATATTCCTATGAAGCACAGGAATATGGGGTAGGAATATGAATGTGGGGGATGTAGAACTTTACACGTTCTGCATCTCCCACAGACAATACCTGACCAGACGGGTGTGTCTGGTGGGCTCTTCGCTTCTGTCCGACAAAATTATTCTCGGGTTTTTCTTTAATATCGCTATTTAGGACCGTAGATGATTATTCATTATTTTGTGGCATAGATCACCATCTATTCCATAAATGTAGTACAGTACTACTGTAGTACTTTTTATACTATGTTGCTGTAATGTTTTTTGTAGTGCCGCTACAAGATCTGTGTGTAAGTTAACGCTAAGTTACGTCTATTAAAATAAGTAAAACTCTGCCAAATCTGGCTTCGTAAATCAGCGAAGGTCAGATCATTTAATTAGATCCTCAAAGTGTTAGTTAGCCAAGCCTTAGTGGGTTCACTGACAAGACATCTTACTTTGTAGGAGATAAAGTAAAGATTTCATTTCCTCCGACCGTTCAAGAAGCCACTAAGCCACCATAATGAAAGTTTCATGTGCAATTGTCAACAGCATAACCAGTTTGCGTGAAACTTGAAAACGTTCAAAGTAAACAAAAACTTTCTATTTTTTATAACGTACAAGTATGTAGTACCTACCGTATGTATGTACCTTGTACAAAGGTACTTTATAACTTGTCTTCCGGTAAGTGGAAATTGGAATGCGTGAAAAAAGGCGTTTTTCACTGTCAGGTTTTGGTTTGTTCCGGCATACGATTAGCCAGCTGCTCACTTCCTATTCAGGTGGCCTAGGCCTACCATGACGTCTTAAAGCAGGAGTAATTCCAATGTGTGAAAGAGATGGCGCTAGACGACCTGGGGGCCTAAAATGGCTGCTTATAAGAATCATAATATGAATCACGTTAAAAATTTAAAATTCTTAAAATGGTCTTTATGGTTATGTAAACAAGGTCCATTTTAAGAGTTTTAAATTTTTTACGTGATTCATTTTATGATTCTGATAAAGCAGCCATTTTAGGCCCCCTGTATAACTCTGTCTCTTTCCCACACTGGAATTACTCCTGCTCTATGACGTCATAGTAACCACACAGTCGTCTTTTACAACCTGGGGAGGTTTTAAAAGACGACTGTGTGGATCTCACAAATAATAGAATTACTTTATGTGGCCGGGCTATAAAAAAAACTACCTATATCCTATTTTTTCGAGCATAATGCTATTATTCTTATAATAATTATGTAAATCGTATGCATATTAAAAAGCAGTTTATGATTCCTTAATAATTACTGAATAGTTTTAATTAATTAACTATCGAGTTTGTTCTAATTAAAAATCAAAGGTAGGTACTTAATCAGTTGGTTTAGATACAAACTAGTGGTTTCATACTATTTTATATATAATTTAATTATGAATTAACTATGAAAGTATTAATTATTTATAATTCAAAACATACAGGTTTTATACTTCATTAGATAACGTTTGTAACTTTAATCAATTATTGCAATTACTAAACTTTAAAATAAACACTTCGGCATTCGAATTTAATTAAAAGTGCAGTAATTACTCGGTTTTTTCATTTATACAAGCTAATAGGTAGTTTTATATAGCTACGAAGCCAAAACTAAAAAAAAAAACCAAATGAAATTACTTTTATGATCAGAAAACATATATACTTAACGCAAACCAACATACCGTGTGACCCCAGCAGTGCGTCCAGTTCAAAATGGCGCTACATGTCAAGAAAAATTGCATGGATATGTTAACTTGGTACATTTATTTTAGTTCCAGTAATAATAGTTAATATAGTAATAATAGTAGTTTATTTTAGTTGGTTGAAGTGTACCTCAGAAACGTTATATTTTTCGTCCTAGACCACGGGTGTCACAGCATAGCCCACATGTACCACTCTGGCATCTGGCCATACCATACCAGTCCGACTAGATTTCAAAAATAATCATTTGCTAGACTGATCGGTCATCATGATCAATCAACGTGATCGAATGATCACAGACAACTGGTCCTGAGACCGACAGCCTTACCCGATGACATACATATCCTGTTGCGGGTATTGCGAGTTTGCGACCTCCACGGTGATGTAGCAATAATAATATTAAGCTTTTTGCTGCCAGTATTAAATTGAAAGTTGATATAAGAACGTTCGTTCAAATAGACTGCGGTCGCGCCTTTTATTGCACTGAGGTGGCGTAGATTTTGAGGTTGAAACCATCAGCAAGATCAAACCGACTTCCAAAAAGACACTAAAAATGTCTAAAATAACTTTACTTTCGGAAGTCGGTGACTTTGTTTGTTTCATTTACTTTTAGCCACCGACTTCCGAAAGTAAAGTTATTTAGACATTTTAGTGTCTTTTTGGAGGTCGGTTTTTTTTCGCAGAAAGTTTTTTATTTTACCCTATTTAGTTGTAGTATACCACAGAAATTCTTGTCACGAAACATTTTTTTACATTGTAACTAGCTGCTATTTAGGAACCACCATGTCATATAGGTAGCCCAAGAAGAAAAACATACATATTCAAGGAAAAAAAGCAAATTACACAACCGATTTTGATGAAATTTCTATGGGGAAGTAGGTATATCCTTTAATATTAAAAGAATTTTTCAAATCGGTTCATAAATGACGGAGTTATGAGGTAAAAAAACATTTAAAAAAAATACAGACGAATTGAGAAACTCCTCCTTTTTAAAGAAAGTCGGTTAAAAAGAGGCAAAACAAAAGCAAAAATAATAAAAAAACAACTATAAGACTAAGGTCAAGTGGCCAGAATTAAATGTTGGATAGCTGAATGAAATGAATGATGATGAGCTGCATGAGAGCCTTCCAAAGTGGAATGTTGAGCGATAGTTTTACTAAGAGGTTAGGGATTGGAATTCTGGAGTGAAGGTGAGGAAGTCAGTTGGTAGTCCGATGATCCAGAGATAGAGAGGCGTTAGACCTATGTCCAGCAGGCTGGTTTTTTCTACAGGCTTTATAGGAGCAAAGGAACAATTGTAAATAATAACAGCGAGCACATAAAATGGTGTTTCATTATTTACATTATTTTTATATCATATACTATTCAAACCATCTCTCTGATAAAGATACTATCAAAACGGCATGCAAAAAGCTATTAGGAATGTAATCTGTACCTATTCATCTAACACTTGAATTTTATCTGATATGATATGTAGGTATTATAATACTATTTTAGTGCTCTATGTCACTCTTGCTTTTAAAAAAGGAAAGGGACAAAAGACGGTATAAAATTCATTGAGCCACGGTAATAATATCTTTATACTATGATTGAGCCATGCTGTTCAATATTTGTTTTATCTTATATGTCAATTTAAATTTAATCAAAGAATGTGTGATTGATACTCGTATATTTTGAATAGTTTATCATAGTTGTGATGATAACTGACGTAGGTATGGCATTCTATGCATAGGTAATGAAAAAATTAAAAAATGCTTATTGTCAGAGTAATTTCAATAAATGACTTTTGGTTTTATTTAATCTGTCACCCGCTTAAGATTTTTGCTGGATGACTTGCAGAATGGACATTCATTAACGAAACGAAATTATACGGTAAAAGATACAAGCCATTACTTTTTATACTATTCCACAGTCAAATTCTCACTTGGACCCGCCATTCTGATACACACCAAAACTCGTGTGTTCCTTAGTGTGCGTGTATTTTAATGATATTTAGATTCCTTATCATGTTTGTGGATATTCAAGATAAGGACAATTCTGTATACTCCGCAAACCGGGTAACTTACTTAGGGTCTTAGGCAATGACCTACTCTAATCATCTTTGATGATAATGTAAAAATGATGCGTTACTTTTTCTCTATGATTACCAGAGAGACTTTTAAACGGGAGAACTGATGGAGGAACTTAGCTGATGACTAGCTAGCTATGAGTGAGTACAACTGACAGAAGCACAGTTACCCTAGGGTAACTATTAATATCTAAAAGAATTACCGGCCTAGCCTAGCCTAGTGTATGACTGTGCAAATCATTTAAATCCGTGAGTTATCGGTCATCGAATTTAATGTTTTCATTCTATAATCTTAAATACATTCATGAAGTGAATATTCATTTTCAGAAATAATTTTCCACATTGGCTATCAACCACACGTGATTTAGAACGTTTTTGACATTCAAAAATGTAGTATTGTCGCCAAATAAAGATAAAAACAGACTAGCTACGTAATAAACTGGATTCTCCAGTTTTACAACTTGTGAGATTTAAATATCTCGTAAAATTATTCATAATGTTATTTGGCTGTTTAAACGTCTTCCTTTGCAAGGTCACCGCGATAATTTGAATTTAATTTAAAACTTTTTTGTTTGAGTTTTTCTTATCTGTGTACTTTCCTTCGCCTACCCACAGATTATGTAAATTTAATTTGCGTCAGTAAACATTAATTACACTAAGGCATCTGAAATTATTTCAAAACCGTTTCTCAATTAGCTAAAATTAACCTAATTAGCATTTTCGCTCACAGTAAGAAGATATCGGATTTTTATTTTATTTTAATAACCAGTTTAAGAAATGGCGGTGGCAAAATTGAATTAATAAGGTATTTATTATTTATTTCGTCATCTGTGTAATGAAAACCGCAAAGCGTGATTTTTAATGTAGTGTGGGATGCCCCCTGGCCTCAGGTAGAAACGAGAAGGAAGTACGTCATGAGTAGGTAGTCTCTTGACACAAACATAAAAGGCCATTGAAAGAGGAAAATCAAGCATTAGTTACCTACAGCATAGTTTGAGTCAAACACTGCAAAAGATCAAGATGATTAACTTGATAGTGGCAAAGTCCGAGGAACCTAGAAGTTATTATTTTGTTCAGAGATGAGGAAAGGAAAAGGGAAGGGAAGGGGGGTGTAGGTAACTGGAAGAAAAACCAGCCGAAAGAAAGAATTAGAATGAAATTCCGAGGACGTCGAGACTCACGTAGACCAAGGAAGAATGGGACAAAAAGCAGGAAGCTTATAATACTCGGCAATGGGTGGAGTGGCCAATAATGATGATTAGGTGCGCGCACGACCCCTATTTGCCGTATCTTCTAGTCGTACGTACGCGGGCTTACGAGCACCCCTACGTCGCCTAACTAGTCAATACAACAATCTGTTCGAAAATGTTGACATCTTTCCTGTACCAATAGGGAAATTTAAAGACCTTGTTCGTAAAACCATTTCGGATTTATATTATTATTTTTTTTTTTACTCTTAAACTAGATTACTAACATTTCATGTATTTTTTTGTTCTTTTTAATTTATATGTCGCATTTGTTTTTATAACTAATTGTTTTTATAATATGTGGAAAATGTCGTTGGTACACATTTACTCACACCCTAGATATAATTCTCTGTAATACTGTAATGTGTAACCGTTTGTTTTCCCAAATAAATAAAATAAAATAAAATTAGAAAGAATAGCTTATATGTATTAATAACCGGTTCCGAAAAAAAATTACACCGCAGCACAGTCTACCACAGATTAAAACAAAACCACAGGGACAGTCTACTTGTCTTATCTATGGAATGTTAATACGCAACTACGCTAAATACCTATTGTGAGTTGTAATCCGACCGACTGCGTACTTACTATTAAAGTATGTACTTACACGAATTCTTGTTTGATGAATTTGCCGTGGGAAACAGAAATATTTTGATTGTGGCTTATGGAAGTATTTACTCTCAGAGCTAATAACAGCGTAGTCTGCGGATACGGCTTTCCCAAAAAGAAGAAATTAGTATCGTAACCATAATCACTTTTTCGGAAGGAGTTGCAAGCTGCAATATTTGTAGGTCTCCAAAGAAACGTCTTCAGGTGAGCCTGTCAACATTTTTGCTCAACCAACAGTGAAAAAAGTACCTAGGGTCCTCAAGAAAATACAGTTCCTTAATCTTAAATCCTCAATGTAGCATGTAATGTAGCACGTCGTCGTATGTGCTTTGCATAAAGACAACAGATGAATCGCTTCACCACACAATAAAACACGATGTACTGTAAGGTCATCTTCTAAAGTTATGACCACATTAATGATGCGTTTGACAATACTGAAAGAACAATCACTTACCAGGCGACCATATCTACAACATACCCTTGAGTTTAATAGCATAGTTTTGTAAGTAATGGCCGACAAGTACTAGGCAGCCTACGCGTTGTGTTGTTAAGGCTTTTTCCTTTACGTAGCCGGTGGAATTTAATCCGCACTCGAGCGTGAATGTTAACAGGTACTCAATACTAGAATTTGTTGAGCTTATATTGTGATTAATGAGACTGGCTGGTGGGGCATTTTTTCGTAGCGACTTGCAAAATAACGTATATATGCAACGAGTTTGAAATGGTACATCGTCAGGAAAGGGTTCGGCCTTTGACTGCCAGCCCAACCCTTTCTTTGCATAACCCTTTACGATTCAACGGAATAATGAGCTGCTTATACGTTTTTTGATAGTCTAGTCTACCTCCCTTAATGGAAAAACTAGGTTAATTTTACCTCAATTTCCAATAAAAAAAGAACATAGAAGCCAATAAATCGTAGGTACAGTTATAGATTGAAAGCCAAAGATACTCCGCTTGAATGCGTGTTGCGTGTATAGCCAAGTATGGCTGAGTATGGCGGGAAGATTTAGCTTAGTAGGTCAGCCGAGGGCTTCTGTAGTCACAAGCATGTTATCAGAGAGTCTTAAGTATCCACCAGGTTAGCATGAGTAGGAGTATTAATTAGGTTGTGTAGATGGAATATTAACTAATAGGCGGACAAGAGGTACTTAGTACCTACCAGTGCAGTGGCGCGCCCGCTCTCTTTCATTGAAAGGGAGGCAAAGCCCAATTACCACAATAAATTCAGTACAATATCTCCAAATAAGTACCTCAGATGTATTAAAAAAATACTAAGGGAAAGTGAGAGGTCAGAAGCCAGATGCAAGCCAGCAGCCAGGTGTGAAAGAGAAAGCATTAGCACCGGCTGAAACCCCTAAATAATGTTTTTAAATTTTTTTTTTCGAGTTTGATTGTAAAGCAAGCCGCGCTTTTCGGCTTGTATGATGGGTCTGCCACCGCTTAGTACGTAGGTTGTTCGGAAATCTAAAGAAGGTAAATATGGAGAAGACTTGTTAAAGTGCTTTTTGGAGTCCCAACTCCCAGATAACGCTAAAGGTAAACTAAGTTGTTTTACCTGGTCGTTGCAAAAAAGGATGGAGGAAGCTATAAGGGATACTTTTATAAGACTGTATCTGTATTCTTGTTTAATTAGCAATTGTCCAGGGCGGATCTAAAAATCTTAGAATATTAACATCTTAATGCGAAGGCCTACATACATCAAACTGAGTCACGAAAAAATTATTGCTAGGAAACAACTTTATTTTTCGGGGTGAAACATCACATTTTACAGTAGGACTAATGTAACGCTCTCAGAACATTGTTGCTGATGGAAGTATATAAAAAAAAAGTCAAAACTGGTGTTAAAAAAAAAACTTGTGAAAAGTTGGACCTTTGACCGCCAATATTTCCGAAACTAGAAGTTTCCCTGTACTTCCCAGGTATGGTCTAGAATAAAAAAATGATCGCAATGACGGGGAGAACATGTGTCTTTCGGTTTCGTTAAGGGCACTTTTACAGCCGTTATAATTTGAAGTCACGAGAGACTCCTCCTTATCCTAATATGGATACAAGAACAGAAAACGATTGCTAATAAAGAAGTTCCCACAAGTATAGAATTACAAAGTCAGAACAGATTTAAATGCAAAACACTAAGGATTCAAAGGCTTCTTTCTAAGTAATCCTGTTGCATGAAACGCAGGTATGTTTTGTTTATATTGATGACGTTGTGCCCAGACAATTGCGGTTACAATTACGTCTGTGATTTGACTCAGATCCTTGTGGTCAGACTTTCAATCACCCATAAAAATTACGATTAGAGACCTTCGATCAATAATGTCGGGATGAGTCTCCATCCTGAATTATGAACCGTAATTAATGAAATCCAAACTTGACCAGAAAATGCAGTATCGTCAATTCGTCATCATCCTTATACAATTTTCTCGATGTATTTGGTCCAGGGGCAGTATATCTTCTTTACGTATCTTTTAACTTTCTTTCTAGCCACCTCATCATTTCTCTGTATGAATTTGGTTTTAAAAGATCACATCGTGACCTTGGATGCCAAACTGCTGTACACAAAAATGTCGACGCATTTTGGATTCCGCTCACATAAGAAGACTTATGTATGACGCTTCTAATAACAGTCCTACAAATGATTAAATACTATTGCTCTAACGACATGGCAATATTTGTAATGCCAGGAAAACACACGAAAACAGAACCATGCAGCACTACAAATGGTCTTGAAAAACAATATTTTGTAGTGCGAACCTTCTTAACATTTTGCTAAGCTTTGTCTATACGAGTTTCTGGTTCGCTATTACTACCCAGAACGATTGCCACCTGACCTTTGCCTTAGCCTTGATCTAAGAGAAACCAGATTTGTGTCTTATGATTCTGCTTCATTAAGCATTCCTACGCTTTTTACGCCAAATGCTAGAAGTTATCTCTTTTATAGATGGGCCATTTGCTTTGAATAATATTTAATTTTAATTAGTCGTTCCGCAAAATATTCTTATCAAGCAAACACCATTTTCAAAAAGCGATTAACTACTGCATTTTTTCTTACAAAAACCTCTTCAACAACAGATAACCACAAGGAAAAAAGGGTAAAAACTAAATCATCTGACGATCAGCGCTAAAATCAGTAAGCCTGCAGCGATTTAATGATTGATGTGCGGCGCTGTCGTTAGCATGTGAAAATCGTGAAAGTGCTTACTTCGCTGACATGTGATATGCGCCGTGCATAGACAAGGTAGGTAGACGTTTTAAAGAGGTTCTATGCGCATCGATAATGGCTATTGTTTGTGCTAATTAGTTTCCTTTGCCAATGAAAGTTTTAAAGGTGTCCCTGGGATTAAAGTGTTGCTTGTCTTTCCTTATTTTTATTTTATAGTTTCTGTGGTTTTTCTAGGACCTCTTATTTGACGTAGTCGTAAAGATTATCAAAACCGCGGAATACTCCGAATACCGCAAATATGTGGCAGAGAATTTTCACAAGAAAAATAGGTACTTTAATTTTAATCCATTTTTTTACTTTTATCTACTTAGAGTCGTTTGAGATTTAGCAATTTATCAAGATATGACGTGTTTTACTTACAACAAAATCAAAACTAGCTTACTTAGCTTAATTAAGTAAAGTACTTTATTTTGCCAGAATAAAATATTTAGGTATTTGAATTATTTATAATTATTATGGATTTGTGTCAACACTGTCAACTGCATTATGTAAAACTATTGATTAATTTGACCTCTGAGATCTATAGGAACTTACCTAGTAAGTACCTACCTACTTATGCAGACGTTTAGAATCACGAGTGAGACTCGTGACTATAAACATCTAATATTTATTTACTACATACATAATATACCTACCATACTTATTGCTGCTTGTTTTTAGTGGGTAACTCAGGTGATATCTACGTCTGTGTACGGTAATACCAATATTCCTTGCCATTTTTTGTCGTTAACATTTTGGACCAATCGGCCAATAGGTACTTCTTGACCAACTTATGGCAGAACCTGTTCTCATGGTCGATTACACCTGTCACAACTCACAATTGAAGCCTATTCGACTGTTAAGTTAATCACTAAAATATACACATAAAAACCTGTCTCTTTTCGATGCCGTGCCTATAATAAAAGGTAAATTCAAACCAGTTTGTATGCAACCAGCTTCTTGTAGACATATTTCGCAATTAAATCACGTTTAGCATTAAAACAGTCGTACAATATATTCAATGAACGTACTACTACTAACTTGAGAACTGTTTGGATTTGGTTATTTTTACAAGTTCGATTATGTTTTTGTTCGCCATCTTGACCATAATAAATAAATCAGTTTTTTTTTTCAATACAGACAACTAAAAAAGGCAAAGGTCGTTGAATTATAATTCCAAGTTTGAATGAAATACGTGGGCCGCCGACTCATCATTTTACGCCGCAAGCGTTACGAGTAAAAAAACTTGGGAATAAATCACGTACCTTTCCGCGATTTCCAATACAGTTTCCTCAGGTAATAAGCGGCTGCTATCAAAAGAAGTGCAGCAATAAAAGCACCGATAGCTGCGCCAGCGACGCTGCCAGCTCCATAGCAGGCCGCAGCCTCTTGGCCAAAAACACTAGGCACCAAAACGGTCACAAATAAAACCAAATTTAATAAAACACCCATTTTTAATCCACACAAATTAACATCACTGTATATGGCACATAGATGGTTCGACGACGGACACCGATCACATTCCTAAAATTTGAATTTTTCGAATTCGGAATGCGTTGAAAAACTTTTCTTTTGCACAACGGTAAAGACGTGCGCCGCGTCAGCCTGCGCGGTCGACTGTGGACGTTCGTCCTCTTTCGTAGTAGATCGGTCGTTTCGGTTGTGAAAAGGCTGTGATTGTGGGACAGAGAGCGTGTGTGGAGAACGTGTTTTGACAGCCGGTGGGTGTGCGTTAGAGCGGCGGATACACGTTTAAGTTTTTTAATATTTATTTATTTAGTTAACAAAAGTTGGATGGACAAAGTTAAGTTTCGGTTACCACCAGCTATAAATATTCTTAAGGCTAAACAAAATCAAAATGGACGACTAAGCAATAGAAAAAAAAACAAAAAAAAAACCGTCTACATGACGACCCACTGACCATATTATCAAAGAACTTCTTAAGTTTTTATTAACATACAGTTCAAGGCTAAACTCTGATCTTTTAACTTTTAGATTAAGATTTTCTTTCACTACTTTTTAAATTTTGCATGTCCTTATTTAAGAACTTAGAATTTAAACAAAAAAATCAAAACCTATTATAAATATACCACATGGCCCCCGCCACAATAACGCGCATACACACCTGTGAGA
Organism: Eugnorisma glareosa; assembly: GCA_947578425.1. Lineage (NCBI taxonomy): Eukaryota > Metazoa > Arthropoda > Insecta > Lepidoptera > Noctuidae > Eugnorisma > Eugnorisma glareosa. Next base: position 9,683,470 of record OX387982.1, on the reverse strand, counting down.
AGCGAGCGTCAGCGCAGGCAGGTATCATACGCACACCCACACCACATTTAGACATGCACACACCCAACGCTACATGTATAAATCCAACATGTATACGTATATCCGTAATGTATTCAATGTATCCGCGTAGTTTGTTGTGATCCGAGATGTAGCTACATAATCATCTTTTTTATCGGGATCAGGTTCTGGGATCATCAAGTTAAAATATTCAGATTCAAGGTGTGCTTACTGCCTATGTCTGTTTATACGAGTACCTATGTCTATTAAGTACACACGGCTACACATCACGCTATACATTTCCAGTTTATGGTGATCTCGCATTGTAAAGGATTTCTGTACAATGCGTGGTCAGCTACAGCTTGTACTGGAAATGTATATATAGAGATAGGTAGGTTGGGTAGTAGGTAGGTACTTAATTCATCTTTTGGCCGTATCTATTCATAGAGTAAATTTAGATTTTTCGATACTTTAACCAAAAAAAAACGAAATGTTGTAAATATTTATTTATTGACACAAAAATTTCTCAACTCATCATTTATTTAATGTAGCCTATACCTACTTAATGCTTGACTATAATATAAGCAATTGTAATAATAATAATTGAATCGTACTTAATGGCTAATAAATAAGCCACAGGTGTAAGTATAATAAATATTCTAATAATAACTAACACATCAAGTCGTAACTTAATCAAGACATACAAGTTATATAGATAAACTAGCTGTTGCCCGCGACCTTCGCGTGAAATTATTATAAAAAAATATTACTTCGTTTTGAATCAGATTTGGTTACCAATTTCAAGGGTTTTGATTTGCACAGAAATCTCATTATTTTTCTAAAATAAAACTTGCCTATGTTAGACCTTATAGCATCGGCTATCTGCCTGTCAAAGTCGGTCCAGCCGTTTCGGAGATTAGCCAGAACAAACAGACAGACAGAGAGACAAAAATTAATCAAAAAGCTGATATTTTGATATTACAAACAAACACTTCAATTTTATTTATTTGTATAGATATTACTAAAATATTCAAAATTACCGGTTTTCTTAGCATTACCCGTGATTACAAAATCATTTTGTAATGCTAGCCAATGCATTTCGTGACTTATTTCAATGATAAAAGTCAGTTATTTTTGGGTTTTGAGGTTAATAATTTGATTAATAATGAAATGACTAGCAATCCATTTCACCTATACATATCAAAACATCACGCCTGTAATCCCCGACGGGTTAGGCAGAGACGTACATAATTATATTACACCCACACTTCACCAGTTATAATCATTTAAGTCACGTCGGGGCGAGCCTATTGCCATCTCATTATTAAAACATCTTTTTGTATATACCGTGTTCACGAAATAAATGAATTTGAATTTGAATCAACCGGGCACAAATCCAGACTCTGGCTGCTACTGAGAAAATGACTAATGTAAAACACAATAACACTTTGCCTGAATCGGGGATCGAACCCAAGTTCTCATGCTCATAGTCGACCAACGAGGCAGTCAATAAATTTCAAACTTTGTTTAAAAGAACGGACGGTTGATTTTTGCATGTGAGGCGAAAAAATTGGTTGGTTATGGAATGAACACACTGAACCGTGTTCAAGAAATCAAAATGAACAGATGAGCGCATCAACAATGCAAACGAAGCACAGATGCAGCAACAAAAACAATTTATAGATATGCTGCGTTTAGCTGCGTTCCATTCATACTGGCCCGAATGGAATGCGGTGTAAACACACCTTCAATGGGCCGCGCAGCTATTGAATACAATGAGCGCAATCACAATAAAGCAAGGGAGAAACGTGAAGCACACCTGTTTCTGTTATTGTACTCGGGCAAAATTGTATGTGGTTTAAAGTAGTGCTGGCCACCATTCAGTAGTCATCATCATCATCAGAATACAACAGTCCACTGCTGGACATAGGCCTCTCCAATTGCATGGCATTCCACTCGAATCTCGGTAACTTTTATCCAGCTGCTACCAGCCACCATGCGAAGATCATCCCTCCACTTTTTCGGAGGGCATCCCATCTTACGCTTGCCGATTCGCGGTCTTCACTCATGAACACGTCTATCTCAACGGTTATCGATTGGCCGACCCATTGCTACTTCAGCTTGCTTATTCTGTGAGCTATGTCGAAAACTTTAGGTCTCTGTCGGATCGGATCACCAGTCAGTCAAAAGATTGATATCATTCAGAGCATTCAGGATCCTGCATTCTTGACTGAACGTTAGACCGTTTTGGTCACGATTGAGGGTAGTAAGAAGTACAGAGAAATCTAAAGAACTTACGGAAGTTGGAGCCGACCAGGACTAAGATTACCGGCCACGGGGTCAAATGCAGACCGGGACGCTAAATGAGCGTTGAACTTGATTGTCTATGCTTTAGGCCACGACCTTGGTGCAAGCCATAACATAAAACCACCCCTAAAATTCCCGAAGGGTTAGGCAGAGTTGCAAGTATCTAAAGGGTGTAACAAGACCCTTCACAAAGCTGAAAGGCACTCGTTCTCCCCGTCATTGCGATCATTTTTTTGTTCTAGACCATACCTGGGAACCTTCTAGTTACGGAGATATTGGTGGTCAAAGTTCCAATTTTTTCACAAGTTTTTTTTTTGAAATACGTTTTTTTAATGTAAGATTTTTCTTTAAACACCTCCACGACCGCCGTACTATTCAATCCATCCATCAGTATAATGTTTTGAGTGCGTTACATTGAGTCCTACTGTAAAACGTGATTTTCACCCCAAAAAAAAAAGTCGTTTCCCATCAATAATTTTTTCGTAAAGTTACTTAATTTGATGCTTGGTTGACGGCTTCGTGAAGGGTCCTGTTACACCCTTTATAATTCACCCACATTTTGCAAGTTATATTTAAGTGCCATGTAAAAAGGGGGGGACCTATGGCTATCAGCTGAGGACAAATACCCAGGTTGAGCAATTCCATTATAATATTAACCGAACTCACGGATTTTTTTTTATGGGTATAATGGCACTACTACTTACGCAAGAATTTCAGAATTTAGTTTTGAAATAAATTAGTGATGAAAGTGAGTGAGATGGTACGTGCAAATTAGTTTCTACTACTCGGTCTAGTTAACACTGAAAGAAATTATTTTTTAATAGAATTAATATTTTACTGCATTTATTTAAGTATTTTCTAATGTTCTTTGAAAGTCAAAGGCATAAAAAACGGTAAAAGTAGCAACGTAATTTTCCGCTTTTCCCAGAACACAATATTTCGTCATACTTAAGTAATTAATAATACTAGCTATTGGGTCGCACGTGCATCGATATTCAACGCTAAGCACCGCTTGCCAAAGGCGATCCGTGGATGGGTTGCATACCAAACCCTCTCCGGTTCTTGGAAAGCACGCTCAGCAGTTAGTCCTGGCTGCCAGTCGTAGTTTATTAGATCTCTGAAGTCACCGGAATCGCTAATCGCAAACCATAACCACAAAATCGTCAAAAAATTTCACAATAGGTAGTTTTAATGATTAACATTATGGTCACTATTTAAGCCGGTTATTTTACATAAATTAGTAATAAAATTAAACACAAACTATGTTTATGGTTCTAATTGTTGCGAGATAGACGAGTTAGTTCGTTTGCATGACAAACAGATGCGCTTGTAATAAGTTAGTTATACTCTGCTGCATGACATCATTTCTTATGGCATTGGAAAACAATAACTAATTATTAATCATATAATCACTGTAACTCCAGTATTGAGGATAAACGTAGATGGAACATTGCCTTCATCATCTGCTTCGCCTTGTCCCGACTATGCTGGGGTCGGTTTTCAGTCTGACCGAATGGATGTAGCTGAATACCGGTTTACATAGATCAAATGCTTAGCTGACTTCCAGAACCCAGAGTACTGGGTAACACAATTTAAGTGCCGGGTGTGGGGGCGCGACGGCCCGGGCGCCAAATTTTTGGGGCGCCGAGGTCTGGGGCTGACACGACAAAAAATTAACACTTGCCACAATATTCTTGCCCGTGGTGTCAGTGGCCCACTGCAATACTGTTAGCAAGACAGGTTGTCAGACTAGCAACAATGTACAACAGTGTACCAATTTATCGTGGGTATACATACATATAACCCGTCGTCCATTTCTAATCAAATACAATATAACTAGGTATTTCCTTAAGGACACAGCACACATATCAAATCGGAAAGGCATCGGCACCGTATCAACTCGAGCCGTTCAGTATTTTTTGTATGAAATTCCCTATTGCAACGCACACTAATCGGAATCGTAACGTACTAATCGCCTCGCCGGGACACAAGCTCACAAACCACGGTGCGGTGCGTGATCAACTCGCTTACGGCTCGTCGTCCCTGCGCTTACGTCTCTGCGTGTTTCTTATTTGACGATGATTCAAAGTTTATGGTTAGTAATGCCATCTACAAGATCTACAGAATATTTTAGAAATGAATAAAACTAGCAAAACTTGTTTGAAAAATGGCGCTCAAATGAACGTAGTGTTGCGCTCAACATTACGATGAATAGTTTAGTCGAATAATTAAAGAATTAGGCATCACAATCATTATATTTAAACAATGATATCATTGGTGGTGGTGATTTTGTGTAATGTGTATCGTCAGATTTGAATTATATAATTTCAGAAGTACTTACGTTTGTGAAAAAATATTACCACCATGATTTTTTTTTAAATTTGATTGTCTAGTTACGAATTCAGCAGCTTTACAAATATAGTGCCATAGATTTTATGAAATTGACTATTATTCATGAAAAATATTAAAATTGATTAACTCGACTACTCTACTGCATTCTTGAAATGTACATCCTTATCAAAGCGACATTTTACGGCATTCTCAATCTGACATTAGATTTTCATTGAAAATTGTTACCGGCAGAGTTTATATTTTCATTAAATATCAGTATTTAATCCTACGAATGCTGTGTAAACTTCCATAAATATGGAAAACGATATATTGGACTCATTGAACGATTTGGGGTAAGGAAAGTAATTATGATTTTAGGTTATAATGTCCCATTTTAGTCCTATAAAAATTATGTTTATGTTGCTAAGATTATTTCTCCGAAAAATTTGCAATGTGCCTATCGATTATTTTCCGTATGAATAATATATTATGTTAGTTGTTCTTGGTATTGAGTGCTTTTATAATTAGCTAAAACGTTAAACGTGGCTTGTGTAGGTCTTCTAAAATAATCAATATGCTAACTTTTGTTGAACTTGTTGCGTTGGCGAAGGGTTTATCAGATGCTACAAATAGAATTTTGCTCATGAATAGATAAATTGGAATTATATTATTATTTAATATTAGTATTCTTAAATAATTGATTATTTTGATTGTAAATGATTAGTATTAATATTTTGGTCAACAGCCCACACTAGTATTTTGTCGAAGGCACCTGTTTGCTATACCTATATTATATTACAATCTAAAAAAAAGAACTAAGTTGTGTTACCAAATTATTATCTAGCCTATTGTGCTAAAGCCCTTCTGGCTTCTCATTTATCTTAGTACATGGTGTAAAGTTGTGCAATATGTATAAGGAAACTAAACAGTAGTCTATACCTATTTATGTTACATAAATATTATTATTTTGAAGCAAACATCAATTTCAATAACAAAAAAACACTGATTCATAAAGTTAGGCAATAATAATGTTGCAACCTCAATATTTAATTGTGTAAAAACCTTATTCGTATTCGGTTTCCAAGATAAGCTTATGAATAATGTTATAACAGCTATCATGAAAATACAATTATCTTAAGAAAGATAATCAAGTATTATTTACCAACAAAAAAACAAATAAACACTTTGAAATTATTTCACTATCCTATTCACAGCAAAAATATAGGCACATAATATTCTGCGAGTACTTCCTACATTCCTTTTTATTAAATCAGTTCATTTAATTCTGATTTCAGAAACATAGAATTTAGGTCAATTGACTACATTATTGACTTGTTTCACTACCAGCTAATAACACCCAGTAATGTTCATTACAGGAGGCAGATATGTTCATTCAATTTGTATAAATCTTTAATTTATCTGGTGATTAATTACCAAACAAAATGAAAATGATTCTTAATTCAAAAAAATCTAACCAAACATTATACCTACAAGCATTTCAATTTACAATTCCAGCTATGAAGGCCCCTTATCCGATGAGACTGCCTTCGCCAAGGCACTGGATGGCGGTGCCAAGTCCCTGGAGTTCACCAAACTTATCCACATCCTGGCAGAAGAGCTCAAAAGACTGTGCAACCTGGAGGAGACCGTGAACATGATGGACAATGTTGACGAGTCTAGTTCTTTTCTGCTGGAGCTCAGTTCATTTCTGAAGGAGTTAAAGTGTCCGTATAAGACATTGGTTACAGGTATGAACTATGAAGTACTGATTTATCATCTTCCTACCCTCATCGCATGTTACTTTGGGTTAGAGCAGTGGTGTGCCCACTCTCTTTCATTGTAAGGGAGCCAAAGCCCAATTACCACAATAAAATCAGTACAATATCTCCAAATAAGTACCTACAGATGTATTAAAAATTTGCTAGGAGAAAGTGAGAGCTCAGAAGCCAAATGCAAGCCAGCGGGTGTGAAAGAGAAAGCGTTAGCACCGGCCGAAACCCTTATAGAAACGTAACGGATGTTATTTTATTTTTATTTGTTGAGTTTGATTGTAAGGTAAGCCAAGCTTTCTGCTTGTATGATAGGTCTGCCACTGGGTTAGTGCAATACGTTTCTTCCATTCTCCCCTGTCAACCGTCACACAATCATCACTATGAACTACAGATAAGTTTGGTTACTCTTAAACTATACCGTCAGACGGAACTCAGTATGTCAGGCAATTAAACACCCCTTTTTTTTTTTTTTTTTTTACCTATGGGAAATCATCAAATAACCCCTCCCGCTCTGGGCTGAGCAGGAGGGAGTGTCAGACTTCTACTGACTAAAACCCATCCATGTTCCTTCCTTTGCCCTTTGTGTTCCAGGGCCGCGGTATCTCTTTCGAACAGTCCCGCAACCCTGGCAGGCGTCGGCCCTTACGGACCCCTTCCTGCTTGCTGACTCTCTTTGAGGCGCGCGTGGAACACGAACGCGCCGTCGACACGGCCTGTCATCATAAGACGGACGGACGGCGAGCTAGCCCATAGCTCACCGTCCACAGGCCCGCGTCTACGGTGGCCGGGGGCCACCACGTGGCCCCCGACGCCCGGTGCGTCTCCCGCGGCGGCTGGGACGTGAGGTTCTCTCCCTCTCACGTCCCGCCACCTCCTTCGCTAGCATGACTGCTTCGCAGAAGGAGGTGACGGCGTCCCATTCCGTCTCGCTCCGGACCATGGATTGAACCAGGGCCGGACGCGAGAGGTCGCCGCCGCCGATAATTAAACACCCCTGACCTAACCTTCCTTTTGCGCTACGTAGCAGTAAGGTAAAAAAAAATTGTCTCTCATTTTGTGAATGTCGTAAAAAGGGGACTAGGCTTGAGACAAGCCTCTGCCCTGTCATCTTTTAAATACTTTTAGCCCTGAACATATTTAATGATTTATAGTGCAACCGAAACAATTCTGCCTGCTACTAAGAATTTGTACTAGTATTTCGCAAACCTGCCTACACTTGTCAAGAAATCCTTTTCTATGTTCATAAATAAATGCTAAAATAAGTTCTAAAGTACCTCTGCTCGGATGAAAATAGAGAAAACTGAGATTTTGCCCCCGTAAATCCCTGTATTGCAACTTTCATCGCAATCGTTACAGCTGTTTTATGTCTGGAAAAGGCTAAAAACTGATTTATGTCCGTCACATCACCATTCCAGGTCCAGTTGAAAACCAGCGTCGGGCACTAGCTGCTCGGCAGTTTGCTGAACTGAGCCTATTTGGTGCAGCCGTGTGACACACAATACTATCTCTTTTGTTCTGTTTAGATTTAAGTTTTTTATTTTATTCTTATTATTCTTTTTATAAACATGTTTTCTTTCTTTCTGTTTTCAGAGTGTGACAAATATTACTCATTTAATCGTTTTTAGGATATCTAACATTATAATATGATTTCAGGTCACATGTCTTCCCGTCTCCAGACTAAAGAGGATCGCCTGCTGCTGCTAGATTACTTAATATCAGAGCTGATGGCCGCTCGCATGGTGAATGTAGACTGTCCCAAAGAGAAGCAGGCTGCTGGCATGGAGATTGTGATGGTAAGGCACTAGCTATATTCTTTCTGAATTGTTTCTATTTTTTTCCTTTACAATGCCTAAAATTGAAGGAATTGGGAGAGGCCTTTACCCAGCAGTGGGACAGTACAGGCTAATAAAAAAAAAAATGCCTAAACCTGCTTTTGTTTTAAATTACTATTATTTGTATCATTAAGATTTCTCGCTGATGGTGGCGCGTGTGTCGGGTCATTTGGTTCCCTTCAATATGGTTGAGTTGAATGGCGCTGAGCCATGCGTCATGTTCGTGAACGGGCGCTGTCAGTTGGGACTGGTCATCTCTTAGCTGCCACGGTTTATTTTAATTACTTTATTTTGAAAGTGTTGATTATTTTAATCTTTTACTCTGGACGCTCTTAATGTGCACGTCTTTCTACATCGTTCTCACATATTATGTATAATCTCAACGTGAATGATGTAACCAAGATTTTGTAACAATATTTTGATTAAAAAGAGTGTCCATGGAGTTTCTTGCCCATTCTTCTCCATAGAGATCTACACTTTGGAATGTGCAACTACAGTACTTTCTCAAGTTATTATGCCTTGTGACTGTGACTGTAGCTTAGCTTTTTTTTTTTGTTTGACTTTCAAAAGTGCCTGTAATGGTCTAATTGAAATAAATGCTTTGAGTTTGAGTTTTGAGTTTAAACCAATTTTTGTCCTGGCATAACAGGAAAAAAATTGTTTCTTTTACTTTTTAACCCTTGGCCGTAGGCAAAAACTAACGATAGATTTTGTATTAAAGTAAACCATTCTAATATAAATCTTATATATAAAAATCTCTTGTCACGGTGTTTGTGGTCGCACTCCTCCGAAACCGCTCCGAGCCTTTTTTTTTATGAAATGATATTTTAGGTCGTCAAGTATATTTCACATCGCTAGGCGGACGATGGTCGCGGGCAGCAGCTAGTATGAATTATATATTGGTGCGAATTTCTACTGAAAATTGCTGGGTATTTATTCAATATTAATATTTTTATCTTATTTTCTTTCCACAGCAAGAGTCACCAGTAGCCAAAGCCCTGAAGGAGATCCTAATCTCTCTGAAGTTCAACAAGCCCCCTCCCAACATCACGCCCGAGATGCTGTTCTCAAGGCTGGAGGCTAAGCTCAAGGACACCATACAGAAAGAAGGTAAGACTAAGTTAGTTAGAGATTTAAGGCACAGTTGGCTCTGTGGCTGACCGATTGGCTGCTGCGTTGCGTGTCGTGGGTTCAATTCCCACACATAACAAATATTTGTATGGCCTACAGGTAGTTTATCCAGGTCTGGCTGTTTGTGTATGTGAGTTTATATGTTTGTAAACAAACCCATGATACAGGAGAAATTCCTAGTTTGGGGCAATGTTTTTTATAAAAAAATTAAAAGTCTAGTCTCATTTCAACAAGCTCCCAACATCGTACCCAGATACAATATATCCTTGTACTGCTGTTCCTACCTCGTGTTAGGTATAATAAATTGCTTATAGAGTTAAATACAAATGAAAACAATCTGAAGAGAAATGTGTCTATGATAACCAGAACTTGTGCTTCTCTTTATCAATCGAGACTATGCCATCGTGTTATTGTAAAATTTTTCGTCACAGAGAAAAAAGTATATATGGCACTGAAACCCTAATTCCAACACTTTCAAAATCTTGCTTACACCACCCTTGACTTGCATACAAGGCAAACATTATTTTACTATGGCCACACCAATGTCTCCAATAGCTATAGTATCTTCTGCACTACATTAACATATAATTATTCCTCAGGTGACCAGCTAGTAGGCAAGCCCCTATACAACAAGGCACTCACAGAGAAGGACTGGAAGCAGTTAGAGAGCTCATTCACGGAGATGTTTGAGGAGTACAGGTTGAGGAGGGAGACACTCATCACTCGGCTTGAGTGTACTATACAGAGTTTCGAGGTATGTCACAAATACACAGTAGAGGTAAAAGAAGATCACCCAGCCTCCATACATTTTTGGGCTATTTTCAAAAGCTTGGTTGGTATAATAAAAAATGTTTATATCCAGAAGCTCTATTTAATTATTGCGTTTAATTTAAAGAACCGGCAAAACAAAATTTGCTCAACCTGGGTGATCTCAGATATTTTGAGGTTGAATAACTTCTCGGTGAATGGACTTACGACTTGGGTGTAATAATAAAAAGTGTTTATTATGTTATGCTCTATCTAAAAAGTAAGTTTATTTTTGTTGGCTGGCACTTTTGGAAATAGCCCAATCTGGGTGATCTCAGATATTTTGAGGTTGAATAACTTCTCGGTGAGTGGACTTACGACTTAGGTGTAGTAATAAAAAGTGTGTATTATGTTATGCTCTATTTAAAAAATAAGTTTATATTTGTTGGCTTTTGAAAATAGCCCAATCTGGGTGATCTCCTTTGTTTGTAAGTTTGTATGTAGGGAGTAATCTCCGGAACTACTGATCCGAATCCGAAAATGCTTACAGTAATGGAAAGCTACATTATACCCGAGTATCATTGGCTATGTTTAAAGCGTTCCCGCGGGATTATTTCGGACTATAACGCAACAGAAGCCCCGGGCAAAAGCTAATCTATACTAATATTATAAAGAGGTCAAATGTAGGGGGGGTATAATTCTTTCACTAATAGGAAGCTACATTATCCCCGAGTGCCATAGGCACATATTTTTACAACGTGCCCGTGGGATAATTTCCAACAAAAACGCGAGCGAAGCCGCGAGCAACAGCTAGTTTTTGATTAAGTTACGAGGACCTTCCTTTCTGATAGATGTTTCATAGAGCTCAATATCCTTTACATCAAAATCTAACGGTTTCACACGCTGTTTCTCTTCTTGCTCGCCTCCTACGGGATGTAGCGTGATGTTAAATAGCCTTTCTCAAGAATTGGGTTATTAAAAACAAAAATATTTTTTCAAATCCGATTGTTTGCTCCAGAAATTTATATGTTTCAAACAATTTATTTGTGTCGTCATTGTTACGGCTCCATACGAACCCTCCACATACGAGTACCTAATAATTATGCGACTTTTGTAAGCGGTAAAGAGGCCGAAATTATCCCTATCAGCTTCAAATTTAATGATTCAAATGAACACAATATACAATTTTTTCCTTGGGTTTTTTTAGGAAATACCTATATTGAAAAAAATGTGTTTTTTTTTTACTTCATGAACTTGATAAATATGTGGAATAGAGATTTAACATTTCGGTATAATTATGTTTTTTTGGCGCTTTGGTCTAGTATCACGTAAAAGGAATACACGATTCGATGACTTTTTCTCGATACAAAAATAATGCAAAGTTACATCTATTTTTTACTTTTTTTACCCGTCTGTGCCAGAAGGAGGGTTATGTTTTTCGAGAGTATGTATGTTTGTATATGTATGTATGTATGTATGTATAATGGTTTGGCACGCTCTGTGGCCTGAACGGCTCGATGGATTTTAGCTTGAGAGGTGAGGTTAGATTCGTATTTATTGTGAGAGTGTCACTGGGTATATAAAAAATAATAATTCAAAAGCATAGAAAAGAAAGAAAGAAAGAAAAAGAAAGAAAAATGTTTATTCGACGTCAGTACATCAGGCACACACACACAATAATATTTAAAAAAGTTACAAAAAAGAGAAAACACATAGTATGACTGTACTGTGTGCCTCACGGCTGCGCCAAAAAGGTCCATTTCAGCATTAATGCCAGACAGGTGAGGCTGTCTGACGCTGATCTTCCAATGAACCTTGAGGGGGTAAGTGACATACAGAAAACAGTTTCAAAAATAGTATATTAATAGGTAAATGATTAAGTACAATAAATAGATATTGAGTTAAAACATAGCGACTTAAACAGTCGGGACCCATTATTGGGACGATTTAAGCCGGTCTATATACAGGGTGTCCCAAAACTCAACGTCAAGCCGAAACGGGGTGTCAGGATTGATCATAACCATCATGAGAAAAATCTGAAAAAAAATCTATCCCATGCAGTTTGAAAATTATGGGCATTTTAAGAAAAACCTAGAAATTTGATCAAACTGTACCATTTTTCGGTTATTGTGGTTATTCTTTTTTATTTTTGTTCATTTGAACTTTGGAAAAGTAATCCTAAATAACATTTCTAGAATCCCAATAAAAAATAATGACACAATTGCCTCAAGTTTCCGAGAATTGAGACTATTTGTTAAACTACGAATTTAAAATTTTCAATATTCGTCGACTTTGACAGGCCCTCCTATAAAAAAAATGTACTAGTGCCTTGGCAAGTGGCATTAAAAGTTGGCGCATTTAATCAGAATTCTAAAATGGTACAATACTTGTTAGTTCCATACAATAGAAAAGAGTAAAAAAATTAAAACCTCAAGTAACCCGATTTTCGCTATCACATTTTACTCAGTTAAAATGTTTTTAATTCGCACAAGCTCTAGGGAGGTTCTTAATTTTAAGACATAATGATGAGAGAGATGGATAATGGGTATGTTTGCCATGAGTGAGCGAGACAGATAGTGACGCCACTTTTACCAAAGTGAAAAAAAGTTAGTAAAATTAGTAAAATAATTAGGTTTGTTGGAATAAAAGTCAGATAGAGAAATAACATTTTTTATTACAATAAATGTTCAAATTGTTTACCATCAGCCTCAATACAAGCCCTACATCTTCTTAAAAAAGATCTACTTAAAGTCGGGCATATCTTCGAGAGTTGATCGCCTCAGCTGCTTGAGAAATGCGTTCACGCAGGTCGGCTACGTTCTCAATGGGCTTTGAGTAAACTTTTTCTTTGAGAACTCCCCAATAGAAAAAATCCAGGGGATTTAAATCTGGTGAACGGGCGGGCCACGAGATAGTGCCTGAACGTCCAATCCACCTTCCCGGATATTCCTGGTCAAGGAAATCTCTTACTTGCACTGCGAAATGCGCTGGGCAGCCATCTTGTTGAAACCACATGTCGCGAAGATCTGCTAGTGGTACGTCCTCTAACAGGGTTGGTAAATCTTCTCTTAAAAAATGTAGGTAATTAGTTCCATTCAAGTTCTAAGGCAGTTCAATAGGCCCAATAATTTTACCGTTTAAAATTCCGGTCCACAGGTTTACTTTAAAACGATACTGGGATCTATCTTCTCGCATTAAATGTGGATTCTCCACATGCCACTCGTGATAATTGTGCAAGTTCATGTAACCATCTTTTTTAAATGTCGATTCTTCTGACCAGAGAATTTTTTGGATGAATTGGGGATTCTCATTATGCCTCTGTAGCATTGTTCTACAAAAAGAAATCCTTTCCTGATAATCTCGAGGTACAAGACTTTGAACTCGTTGTACGTGAAACGGATGCATTTCGTTTCTTTGTAAAATACGATGAGCAGTGCTTTTGGGTATTCCCGTTCTTTCTTCAATTCCACGTACGGAAATACTTCGGTCACCTGCGACCTCTTGCAATACTTCTTCCTGGAAAGGAAACACAGGTCTACCTCCAGCCTGTATTTGATTCGGGAAATGGCCGCCCTCTGTGAGTGAACGGTGCACATTAACAAACACTCGGTGATCCGGGTAGCGCTCTAAATTTGGATATCTTTCACGATAAAGTCTAGCGGCGGCACTTGCGTTGCATCTGCATTCCCCATAAATGAGGTGCATGTTCGCATATTCTTGTGAAGTGTAGCGCGTAGGCATGGTAGATAAAAAGGATGCCAACACAAAAGTCCAGAGAGAAGCCAAAGTTGCCGGTATGTTATCAACAAGTCCAATTCACAAAGATTCAAGTCCAAAAAGAGAAGCCAAAGTTGTCAGTACTAAATCAACACAAGCGAATACGAACGTGCGCAGTAGACGAATGAGCGAAACGTACTAACTGGTTGGTGTCGGACTGGTAGCGTAGCCATTTGCTTGGCTGAAACTAGTGCGAATGAAACAGATAGATGCCATAGCATCTATCTGTTTCATTCGCACTCGTTTAAACGACGCATCTCCGTCTCAATGCGTGGCGTCACTATCTGTCTCGCTCACTCATGGCAAACATACCCATTATCCATCTCTCTCATCATTTTGTCTTAAAATTAAGAACCTACCTAGAGCTTGTGCGAATTAAAAACATTTTAACTGAGTAAAATGTGATAGCAAAAATCGGGTTACTTGAGGTTTTAATTTTTTTACTCTTTTCTATTGTATGGAACTAACAAGTATTGTACCATTTTAGAATTCTGATTAAATGTGCCAACTTTTAATGCCACTTGCCAAGGCACTCTAGTACATTTTTTTTATAGGAGGGCCTGTCAAAGTCGACGAATCTTGAAAATTTTAAATTCGTAGTTTAACAAATAGTCTCAATTCTCGAAAACTTGAGGCAATTGTGTCATTATTTTTTATTGGGATTCTAGAAATGTTATTTAGGATTACGTTTCCAAAGTTCAAATGAACAAAAATAAAAAAGAATAACCACAATAACCGAAAAATAGTACAGTTTGATCAAATTTCTAGGTTTTTCTTAAAATGCCCATAATTTTCAAACTGCATGGGATAGATTTTTTTTCAGATTTTTCTCGTGATGGTTATGATCAATCCTGTCACCCCGTTTCGGCTTGACGTTGAGTTTTGGGACACCCTGTATATGTTAATGGGTCCAGACTGTTAAGTCGCTATGTTCTATGCTTTTGAATTTAGAATGTATTATTCAGTTTTATTTGTGTATCGATCACGAAATTATTGCCACGGTATCAGTTATTCAATAGTACTCAACATAATATGGATAGACTCCTGCACTTGTTTTTTTCTTTTCAGTTTTTTTTAATGTTATTTTTAGTTATTTACGCAGTCGGGTTTTTTAATTTTTTAAATTACTGTTTTTTCGACATCACGGCGTAAAGCTCAATCTCAATGATATTTACTATAAAAGTTTACTCAAAGTAGTTTTAATTCATTTATTTTGTTAAAAAAGGAGTACAATAAATTAGTTTGGGCACATACTTACGTCGTTTTATTCCGAGCGCACGCTCATTATAGCCATCACTTCTTTTGCGTTTCAAAAGTAATTGCATCACTTTCGCTCGCTTAGTAGATCAGTCGCCCGGTGCATTTCATAGATTTATTTTTGAGGTAGCGCCTTACGGCCTGGCCACAGTTTCTTATGGCGCGTTGCGCGGCGCGGCGGGCGGCGCGACTTGCGGTGGTATGCCACAGTTCGACTGTTGCGACTTACTTCACACATTGTCTACCAATTGTTTTCGCCGCTCACCGCTTGCCGCGCCTCACGCCACGCCGCAATCCGCGCTGCTCTTGGCTGTGGCCAGGAGGTTAAGTGGCCGCCCGCCGCCGTCTGAATTTCCGGCCAATTTAAAGCTATAGGTTTGCTATTAGTTACAGGACTTAAACATAACTAAATGGCGAAATACGACGACTCGAATGCGAGTCTGCCTGACCTTTTAAGGAATTCGAGGCTAATTGTTATGTTAAACACAGTTTACACAGTAGTATTCAATTACCTCTGCCTCATTGGTCTAGTGGTCGCAAGACTCGCAAGCGCGATGCTTCGGTTCGATGCCCTGGTCAGAGAAAGTGTTATTGGGTTTTTCCAACAGGAATTTCTCAGTAGCAGTCACGGAGTCCAGATTTGTGCCCAGTTGCTGGCAATAGCATAAACATAATCAGCCAATAAGGTTCGCACTGCTGGAACACACGGCCTCCTCTCTATGAGAGAGAATGGGCTATAATCCACCACACCAACCCGCACTGGGACCCCAGTGCGGGTTGGTAGATGTCACATGTCTTCGAATTTTTGGGTCTAGGACATGCCGGTTTCGTCACGATGTTTTCCTTCACCGTTTTTGAGAGCAGTGGTGAGACACATTACACAAAGTAATGCGCCTGCCTGGGTTCGCACCCGCGATTTACTGTTCGTAAGTCGGCCGCACCCAATGGGCCACCGCTACTCCAATAGGCCTACCTTTTATTACATGGGACTTAAACATAACTGGCTGGCGAAATATGGATGTATTCTTAGGTACACCTCTACCTAACTCTTCAGGGTAGTCCAGGCGTGATGATATGAATGTACGTAAATAAATTAATTTAACTCCTTTTCCCCCACAGTGGTCTGACCGCCTAAAGACAAAGAAAGACGTTATCCAATCAACCTACCGTCCGAAACGCGAGAACCTGAAAGTGAAGCCGGACATCAAACTGGCCGACTTCCTAGCCGCACGGACATCGCTGCTATTGGTCGAGAAGACTTCTAGCGCGACGGTCCGGAAGAACACACAGACTGATGTCAACAAAGTCATTATTGGACAGGTCAGTGGTCATCAATTGCCTAGCAACTCTTCCAGTCTTATCAGATGCAGCTATTCAGTATACTAGTATTTTGACATAGAACGACTGCATATCCTCCACAATCCTTGGTAAAACTGGCTGTCAGACTTCCTGGCCACTGACTACCTGTAACGACTGTCAAAGATCTATAACGTATTGTTATAAATCAAACTGTCCGTCTTCCTAACGATCCGGACATGCTGCTATTGGTCGAGAAGACTTCCAGTGCGACTGTACAGACACACAGACTGATGTCAACAACGTTATTAATGGACAGATATGATTAACCTAAGTTTCAAGTTTTTTTTTTCTGCCAGATTATTTAATAGAACTGTAAGGTCTATTTTCCCTTGCGCGTTTCATTAAACCGCCACGTTCCATCTTGCAAAGGACGAGGAGAAATATTCAGAGCTGATGTTCAACCTTCAGTGATTGGAGTGGCACCAGAAGATGTTGAAGAAGTCGTCCTAAATCCGATTGAACCATTACAATAATTGTGTAATTGTGTGTTTATTTATTTATTGGTTCACCAACATTATTGTTTTCACAGGTTGTATGCTAAAAGTAACATGCAAAAATGTAAATGCAATAGAGCAACAATCACTTACAGGTAAACTCCGGATGCATACAGAAGTTGTACAATTTATAACATAAATATAGTTTTAAATGATAAAAGTCTAAATAAAGGCCTAAAAAATGAATTTAAATAATAATTTGGTACTAAATATACGTAAACACATTTCCTATCAAGCGAGGTAATTAAAATGAAAGTTTAAAAAGAAAGTGTAAAAGTTAACCTATTTCGCAAGATGCTTAAAAAAATTGGCTTTCAATTTGCCCAAACATTCAAAGTGCAAATCGATTTGATCACCGCAGCTATTTACAACTTTGCATAGGAGGAATTGGCGCCTAAAATCGTTCTTCTCTGCGGCGGGCAGAGTGATGTAATCGCACTGCGAGGAATAGAGAATATGCATGTAATTTTTTTTTTCACTTAAATCAATAATATGCAGTACTATCAACCCAAGAAAATAATTAAAAGTTAATTACAACAACTGCTTGTCGCACAAAAAAAATATTAAACTCCTACAATTTTCTACGACAGTTCAAACGTCCATGACTATCGCGGCCATTCATGACAGGACTTTGATGTCACTTACCTCCATCTGCCTTGTTTAAATCTAATTTTTTGCCCTTAGTAGATTAGTTTTACTAAAACGTAAGTGCTATATTTAAGCAAAAATTGCAATAACAATATTATAGTAAAATCTTAGGGAAACTTTAAGTACTTTTCAATTAAAAGTGTTTCTTTGACATATGTATTTTGACGTCACTACTGGAATCGATGCGTTTTGTGTTTGCGTTCCGTTTCACCAAAAACACGCTAAATAAAATATTAAATTGTAAAATAAGTGTTGTATTAGAGAATTAAACAAGTGTACCACAATGTTTTTATGGTCCAATACAAGGCATTTTTAAGAAATAAAAAAAGTTTTGTATTTCTTGCATATATTATACCCTATTCTTGAGGGTTAATTAAAGGTGTGCAATATTTGTGGGCAATCAATTTTGTGGTGCATTACTTTGCACACAAACATTGCGTCATTAAAGCGTCTGCGTTTTATAAACTGTACATTATAAACTGTAAATCTCAGCAATAAGACCGCCATTGTACCGATTTGTACCCATAGATTTTAAAATATTGTGCAAGCGCTCTGTAAAAATTTTGATGTACAGCCCGACAAAAAAGTTTAGATGATGGCGAAACGCGGATCTACATATTTCCTACCTGGCAATGCCACATGTTCTGTCAAACTCGGAAATGTCATTAGCTTGTCACTGCTCAGGGTTGCCAGATAATCGCTAACAACGCCCTCATTTTTCCATACTCTATTTTGCCAAACTAAAGTATACTCTATCTGCTTACAATTTCAATGTTCTATTCACAGGTGCCAGACCGAGGAGGACGTCCCAACGAACAGCAGCCTCCGCCTCCTGAGATGCCCTCCTGGCAACAGAGAGTTGCCGTGAGTCTCTTGTTTTAATAAACCGAGCGTTAACGTCTTACGGCATTTCATACAAACTTTGAACTCATTTGTTTTCGAAATGACGGAACCGATTTTAATGAAACTTCATACGATTGGTGAGCACGAGGGTCCTGGGTTCGATTCATAAGTCGGACCAAGGTTTTATTGGGTTTTCCTTCAGAAATTGCTTAGTTGCAGCCACGGAGCCTGGATTTGTGCCCGGCTGATGGCAATAGGCTAACCCCCTATTACATAAGACTTAATGGTACACCTCTGCCTAATCCTGGATTACAAGCGTGATGTTATGTTAAGTATGTAGGTATCAAATATTTAAAAAACTAAAATTTTATTAGAACAAGTATGTCATATTATCTTTCTTAGGATATAGATGTAAGATTCATATTCTGTGCGTAAATGCACCCACGAATTGGTGATCTACCATATTGTATGTGCATATACCCACAGCTTTTAATTATTTGGCAAATCTATAAAGTTTGGTCATCAGCTAGTATGAAAAGTTCCTGAAAAAATGCATAAATAATATCCTGAACAATCTTTAACACAGGGCGGCGGCGGCGGAGGCCGAGGGGGTGGTCGCGGCGGCGGGGGCAGGGGCGGTGGCTCGTTCAACAACTCTAACAACGCCAATAGTTCCTTCAACAACTCTGGCGGCGCCGGCGGTGCCCCCCCTGGGCACGAGCGGGGGCGAGGGGGGCGGGGAGGGCGCGGTGGACGAGTACAGGGGGGGTACAGTCAAGGGGGTGGGGATCACGGTAGAGGAGGGGACCATTCTAGGGGTGGAGATCATGGCAGGTATGCTGTAGATGTAGACCTTTCACCGTTATTTCAAAATTGATTTCACTGTCAAAATCAAATCAAATGAATGATTTGCACAATATGAGTAGTATACAGGTATATTACATACGTTGACATTTTTATATAAAGTTCTTTAGTTCTGCATGACAGGTGTGCAAAAAACCAATTACATAAAATATAAACTGTCACTTATGGGATATCTTCCGTGATTGTCTGTTATTTTGAGCTCCCGATATTTCGACGCTGTTGCAAGCGCCATGATCGCGGGTTGACTGGAGAAAAAGTGGATGGAAAATAAATTGTTAAGAGCAGATAAATCTGTCTACCCTCTTTCTTTTTCGCTTGCAACAGCGTCGAAATATCGGGAGCTCAAAATATCAGTCAACCCGCGATCATGGCGCTTGCAACAACGTCGAAATATCGGGAGCTCAAAATAACAGACAATCACGGAAGATATCCCGTAAGTGACAGTTTATGTGTAAGTGCAACCGTGAAAGTTTAAAACAGTGTTTACATAAAATATTTTACTTTAAGCATTATTTATAAATAATATAGTTTATTATTCCTTTATTTATTTCCCTACACATTTAATTAATATTTTTTACTACAATATATAAAAAATATATTAAAAAAAATAGTAGCCACCGGTATCGGGAACGATTTCTAAGCTAGAGTCAGGGCTCCAGAGACTGGAATCTCCTAACAATGCCGTGTCCAGAAGTACCACTTACGGACTCAAGCACTTGATATACTTAGTTTTATTATTTAGTAACTACTTAACATTTGATAGTTATTTAATTTATTTTTAAATGAGGTATAGGATAGTGGGCAAAAATGTATGGGCAGCACACCCTCGTGTGCCACAGCTTAAGACTACTTGTTACTTGGAACTAAGTGCTCTAAATATAAGGTCTCATTAAAATAGATGGACAAATTTTAACACAGCGTTCAATACGTCTAACCAATGATATGCAAGCAAAAAAAAAACACTGATTAAAGTGATTATAATTTGACCTAAGATAATAAATTGCTGGCGGCACTGTAGAATAAAGACATCCATAAGGTCAAAATAAAATCACGTTAATCAGTGTTTTTTTTTGCTGGGATATCATTGGTTAGGCGTACTGAACGCTGTGTTATAATTTTTCCATCTATTTTAATGGACCTTATATACAGGGTGTAACAAGACCCTTCACGAAGCCCTCAACTAAGCATTGTGTACATCAAACTAAGTCACTTTACACAAAAATTATTGCTAGGAAACGACTTTTTTTTGAGGTGGAATATCACGTTTTAGTATGGTCTAGAACAAAAAAATTATCGCAATGACGAGGAGAACAAGTGCCTTTCGGCTTCTATAAGGGTCTTGTTACACCCTTTATTTGTGTATGTGGAAGAACCGTTTTTGCATGAACCTAGGAATTAGAGGACTCTAATTATAGTTTTGTTAGAACAACCTATTGTTGCATGAATTAAAAGACTAAATATATTTGTCTAAAAGTTATTTTACTTGTATATTTTTTTGTATCCAAAGAAATAAAAACTATATGAACTGCTTTTTTCTTGCTTTCTTTTTTTTGTGTGCGAGTGTACAAAGTAGGTACCTACTTTAGCTGACATTATAATATTTCCTAAGTACCTTGGTGATATTTTATCTTTATGTAATTTCCAATGCACAAAGGAAAGGTACGTAAATTAATAAAATAAAAGTGTGTTTGTTTGTTTGGGTGTGCATAAATAGATAAACTCTCAAAGCATGAATTGGTACAAACCTGCCCAGTGTGAGACGGCGCGGCGTAGGCTTAGGATGAACCCATGCAACCCACTAAAGTGAGGTCCGATTGCACGTTAAAGTGCTTCCGATGCGAATGAATGCGGATGCTTGCGACCGGTCTTCTCACTCCACCAAATGACGTTTTACGTGTCAGAATTAGATAGAGATACTCGAAAACTGATCCGTGCATGCAAATGTGATTACACTCTAAGAGTGCCTAAAATCGTCTACGTAGGACGTGCGAAAGACTTGTCACTAAACGTAGAGACTATTATAAAAACCGACCTCATTGAACCAGCTTTCCAAAGCGCCGTGAATATCAAAAACATATTCAAAGGTACTCGTATTTTTTTTTTAAATGACTGACAAAGGAATCTTCCGATAGCCGAAATTATTACAAGAGTAATCTATCACTACCTAGGTCTGGCGGCGCTGTCGGTATCGGTATTTCAATTTCATTTAGGATTACCATTTCCAATTTTTTTTTTTTTAGCTTATTTGTGTGTCCCACTGCTCGACAAAGGCCAAACCTTTCTTCCTGTGCAATATCTGGCCAGGTTCGCCCCGCAAACGAGATCAGATGGTCACACCACCTTCGCCGCGGTCTACCTCGACGGCGATTTCCTCTAACAGGCGTTCAATGAGTGACGATCGTTGCTCATCTCTCCGGGTGCATTCGTGCTACGTGGCCAGCCCTCTCCCACTGCAGCTTGTTTTTTCTCCAACATCTGCAACTTGAGTAATGGACGCAGGGTAGTGTTTCTTACGCGATCTGTCCGCTTAACACCTATTATTATTTAAAAAAACCGGACGTTTGTCTAAAAAGTCCGGATATTTTAACTTTTAGTCAGCAGTCAGTAATTTTTTAAATAAACTCTTTTCATTATTTTAAAATCCCCTTATGTTGAAAAGTCCGGATAAATGTCAAAGCCGGACTTGTCCGGGACAATTTCGGACAGACGATAATTCTAGACACAAAAAGCCGGATTGCAATCCCATTCAATAACAGGAGTGTGAGAACGTAAACATGTCGTTCATTCTATATTTTGTTCAGAATTTTGACCAATGGCAACTATAGCAGGCCATACCCTCATTTGCAATATCAAACATTTATTTAACGAGCATATTCTGAATATTTTTGACCATTCATGGTTTGATGGATAGCTGATACAGTGAAAATGTTTTTAGAATAATAAAATAAAGAAAAATATTTTATTTGGGACAAAACTAGAGGCTTTGGAGGCTAAAAAGACTCATATCTCAGCATAAATAAAATGAATTATTGAGTGGCATAAACCCGACTATTACACTCATACCAACATGTAGGAGAGTGTGTGTGATAGATAACTATTTACAGACTACTATAATATTTATTACTCTTAAATTATTATTTAGCAGCATGTTTACAAGATAAATACCGCAGCACTGGTACTCTAATAATATTTACGATAAGTGTGACATTAACATTATTGATAAACGGCGTTTTATTATAACTTTTTACGTCGA
This sequence comes from Eugnorisma glareosa, assembly GCA_947578425.1. Lineage (NCBI taxonomy): Eukaryota > Metazoa > Arthropoda > Insecta > Lepidoptera > Noctuidae > Eugnorisma > Eugnorisma glareosa. Next base: position 9,660,858 of record OX387982.1, on the reverse strand, counting down.
TTTTATATACTAATCTTAATCAAAACTTATGAACTTGTATTATGTACATACTTTTTTAGTAGTAAATATCCTTGAAAAAATAGGACCTATCGTTTGGAGTAGTAATCAGACCCAGTAAAATCCTATTAAAATATTAAGAAGGAAGAAGAAATTTGAGCCTATTCTTTAAAACATAAAAAAACGCCTTTGCAACCATTTTTTATACCTGGTAATCTCAATATGTAATATCGATCAAAAAAATAAAATTCCTCTTTGGTAAGAAAACATGGCTTAGACTAGTAAAATTCATATAACAAGAAAACTAAAAAAAAAAGTGTTAGTAAATAAGGTAAACTGTAGTACCTATTTCATGTCACAAACACAAGGTCTACTACTTTTTAGAGTTCCGTACTCAAGGGGTAAAAACCGTAACCCTATTACTAAAACTCCCCTGTCCGTCCTTCTGTCTGTCTGTCTGTCAGGCTGTATCCCATGAACCGTGTTAGCTAGACGGTTGAAATTTTCACAAATGCTGTATTTCTTTTGCTGCTTTAACAACAAATACTTAAAACAGGATAAAATAAATATGTAAGGGGTGAATCGGACTCACGCACGAAGGGTTCCGTACCATTCTCTAAAAAAAAAAACAGGTTCTTTGTATGAGAGCCCCCGATTTTAAGGGAAGGGTTTTTGAATGTCACTCCAATATTTACCAGTTTCACCATTATTTTACAGGCCTCAACAACAGAACAGAAACTACCAAACTTACGAGGTTCCCCCCGGTGGTTACAACAACCATGGCCAGCAGCCCTACAACCAAGCGCACGGCCAGGACCAGAACTACAACCAACATGCTCAACAAAACCAGGCCTATGGTGGACATGGTGGCGGATACAACCAGGGAGGAGGGTATGATAGTATGGGCAGCTTTAATCAGGGAGGATATCAAGGTATGTGTTACTTCATAGTACAAGGTGTAACAGGACCCTTCACGAAGCCGTCAACCAAGCATTATGTACATCAAAATAAGTGATATGTTTATGTTTCCAGCAATATTTTTTGCGTAAAGAAATATATTGCTGGAAACAATGTAACGCACTCAAAACATTGTGATGGCGGATGGATTGAATCGTACGGCGGTCGTGGAAGTGTTTAAAGTAAAAATCTTACATTAAAAATTTTGAAAAAAAAGTTGGAACTTTGACCCCCAATATCTCCGTAACTTCAAGGTTCCCAGATATGGCCTAGAACAAAAAAATGATCGCTATGACAAGGAGAACATGTGCCCACGCACTTTATAAACCTAATGTTACTTTCGATTCAAAAGGAGGAGAGTACTTGGAAGGATATGGGGGAAGCAATGCCCAGCAGTGGGACATACAAGGCTATTAAAAAAAACTCCCGAATCAGATTATTTCGATAAAGAACCTAATCTATTCCAAATTGTCACGTAATATATAAATTGTCTAGTAATATGAGTTCGCAGATTCAGATTACCACCTCAACAAGTTCGTTGTATAACCCATTCTAAGCTACATTACAAAATCGTTCCATGCAAGACTGTGGTCGGAAGCCAAAGACTAGCTATTGACTATTTTCTCGCTCAAGAAACGTATAAAAGTTATTAGGTTTCATCTATGATATTACGCACAAAATATGTTTCGTTCATAGTTACCGACGTTTCAAATCTGGAGCCCTGGTATACAGGGTGAATTTTTCAAGTAGGCGTGGATGGCCAAATCCGAAACTATGAGGGATACCGAAAAATACATAAAGGAATCTTGAGCCCGATTTTGATGAAAACTAAAACTACATCATTAGATTTTTGGAAAATCAATTTTCCTAGCCAGGAATCGAACCCGTTGATTTTGAAAAAACAATAAATACTGTATTATGATACCGTTCGATAGTGTCGTAAATAGAGATCAAATTCTGGGAATTAATGACATGCACTGACAAAGAAACAACTCGTTTGTAGTTGCGAGTAGAACTATACTCGCTTCTCGTTAATAGCTGGTGAACCAAATGAACTCATGGGTTTTGCATGTTCCTCCTCTTTCATAGGGAGCGGTGGCGGCAGCGCAGGCGGCGGTGGTGGTGGCGGCTACAAAACGCCCTACCAAAACAACCAGGGCTTCCCGCAGACCCAGGGCTACCAGTCCACCCAGGGAGGCTACCAGACCTCGGGGGGCTACCAGTCCAGAGGGGGCTACCAGAATGAACACGACGACAGGGACCGACGCGGCCGGGGCGGGTACAGGGGGAGACGTTGACATTCATAACAAAACCTTGTATGTAGCTTGTAAAGGACGATCTACACCGGCCGGCGCGCATTTACAATGTGTTAAAGGAAATTGAACCATGTTAGCAGTAGTTCTATGTCATATTTGCATGCATTTTACAACGGCTACCTTGCACCGCGCGGTTTCGACTGTCATTTTCAAACTTACAAGTGATGTCCATTCGAAAATGGCATTTAAACACTTCATGAAACGCTGCAGTTTTCTTTAAACACATTGTAAAACGCTTTCCGATACGGCCCGACGCGGGACGTTAGGTGTAAATCGTACATAATGCGATGATTACTAATTTTGCCGTAATTTAGGACAAATAGCGGTGGTTTTTGCATTGATCTTTCGAATAGGTAACACGTAGATATTTTTCGATTCGTCATCATCATTGGCAGCTTGTTCCGACCGCTGCTGGACCTAGGTCTTCTATCTTTTGTTCCATGCTTCCTTGGTCTGCGTCTGTTTGTCTTGCTGACAAACAGACGAGGTTCTGATGAAAATTCACCATGACTAGGGCTGCTAAACGTCAGGAATGTTCCGGACGTGCCCGGAATGCGGGGGGAATTCTAAAGCATTCAAGCAACATATAGGGTGACTGGTAATTAGTGACCGATACTTAAACACGTGATTCTACTCATGATAACAAACAACTTTCCCAAAGAAACTTTTTTTTTAAACTCATTTAATTTTATCACAATAACACAACAGCTGTATGAAATTCCCACGCGCGCGCTTTTGACCTATCAACTGGTAGCCGCGTGACGCCGTTATGTCTCATTACTATCGGACCGTACAACAATGGGTAAGCAGAGCCCACGCGCGGCTCGCAAGACCGTTAAATTGTACCGCACAATTTAAAAGAAAAGGTCCTGGAAAGTTCTGCTAAAAACAAAAATATATATCTGGTAAACCTACCCACGACACACGGCAAGCGTGGTACATTTGGGCGAGTGGTGTTGAAGTTTTTGTATGGGACAGTAAACTACTCCCTCGCGATTATGACGATGGTTCCATGGAGAAAGTTGTTCTCGGGGGTTACTATGACGTCTTAAAGCAGGAGTAATTCCAGTGTAGGAAGGAGACAGAGCTAAACAGGTCGTCTAGCGCCATCTTTTTCCCACACTGGAATGACTCCTGCTTTAAGACGTCATGGTAGGCCTGACCTGTTTTATGGTCTGTATCAGTACCAAATCCTTGAATTAAAATGGCCACACTTTTCTGATACACGCCGTATATTTACCGAACATTTCATAAGTAGACATTAAACTTATTAAATTTTATTTATTTGTATCTGATAAACAAAGAGAGATATTTAATTCTATTTTAATATAGTAAGCTAACTATTTCTTTATAAAATCATTAATTTATCTCAAAGTATTGTGTTTTATCTATCTTTATAATAGACTAGCGACCCGTCCCGGCTTTGCACGGGTGCTTGTGTTAGTAACACCTGAGTTCATCCTGAGTAACACAGTGTTACTCAGGATGAATGTAGCTTTCTAATGGTGAAAGAATTTTTGAAATCGGCGCAGTAGTTTTTGAGTTTATTCATTACAAACATACACACAAAAATACAAATCTTTCCTCTTTATAATATTACTTTAGATTAATATTAGTTTCAACTAATTAAAACACTATTATAAATTTGAAATGTATCAATGCAAAAACCATCGGTTAAATAATAATAATATAGGGTGGAAGCCCCCCCCTTCCACCCGATATTATTAGGGGAGGGATGCAAAAATGGTTAAAAAAATCTACTGTTTCGTACAAAACCTCCACGGTCAAAATGTAGCAGACAGCAGCAGATTTTTTTTTAAATTACCTATTAACCTTCTGGATGACAGCGTCATTCCTGACTATAATCACGCGACAAAGAAATGAAGAAATGGTATTAAAATGACGTTTAAATCTTTATGTAATTTAAGTATGACGCTGGCATCCAGGGGGTTAAAAATGTGTGCGTCGTTGTCCCGCCCACCCTGTATATTTAATACTGTTTCTAGCAAAAATACGTTAAATATATCAAATGGCGAGCTACCAATAGACCTATTAGCAAAATTAAAGAAAGCAAATAGTGATTATTGATATTAATGATAGTAACAGGAGGTTGTTTACCATTAGAAAATGCTTAACATAAGTATACTGCGATCGAAATAAGAATAGTCCTGATCTTTTAAATTGGACAGTACAGAAAGAAACGCTACTTACTACTAACGCGAAATACTAGTACACACTGGGAGACTGCATTTGATCTTTACTCAACGTAAATTAATTTGTAATCATTTATTTGCAATAAATATTGGTACATATTGATCTTAAACAAGTTGAGCTTCCTAATATATAGTCAGATATATATGACATGCCAAATTTTACAATATAATTAAATTTAGAGTACACAATTCTTCAATATTAATGTCTTTAAATGCCAGTTTTGATCATTCATTACTATTACAAAACATTCAACATTCATTACCATAATTGATTCATTGTTAACATTATTTAAAAATTCATTAATAGAATAAAATCGTGTTTCCAGATAATCGTTTTTCATAGGTTGTGGTAACAAGATACAGATTCCAATGTCCAATGCCAACTACGGGAAATCCGCTTTGATGCCTTGGGGTTAATCTCTAAATATTGGAATGTGTATCTTGAGACCACTAACCTACGTATGAATTAACATTGGGCAAAGATAAAATGCTCTTCCCTACTGTCCCCAGTGTTTGCTGGCCTTAATTGTACACGGCTCATTTAGCGCGTGGCGTAACTGGAACTGACGCCGCTATCTTGTTTTTTGAATGCAATTTAAAAAAAATACCAACATCGCTCACAGTATTCGTTGAATGAGTGAAACGTATATGGCGTAAGACAAAATTTGGCCAAGCAACGTATTTTTTTTTTTCAATTTAGGTGGAGTCATCTAAAAGTGTCTTAACTAATAAAACGTTAATAATTTCGTAAGAACATTAATTACAAGTTTCTTAGGAACTTTACGGAATCAAAAGGTCACCCCAGGCAGTTGTCAACTACCTATGACTTATTTCTTATCAAAATTGAGTTGCAGGCCCGAAGGCACCTAAAAAGCCGATTCCTGCATGCTTCCCTTCGCGCAACAAGGCACTCTACGTAGTTTCTAGGTGTCTAAATGGTGGAAAGTCAGCCCTATTCTTATATTGATCGCATTTTGTATTGTGGTGTGCTCTGTGTGTAACCGGTATCGGTTGAATTTATTATTATTAATTGTTTCATTCTATATTAATTCAATAAAAAAATGCATTCAATTTCTATACACTCTTTGCAAGCTCAACACAATTAAAAGTTTTGTTTGTCAACAATGTATCTATTTTCAGTTAAAGATCTGAACTGAGCAAGCTTTACTTCATTATTCACTCATGTGAAACAATAATTTAGCAAAGCACAAATTTTGAGTTACGAGTTAAGATCTCTTTGCAGCACTCTGATCAGTTTACCGTGCTGATTTAAATTTAATGTTCCACTGATTCTTATTTTTTTTTATTCGTGATCTCAAAGGACCTCCAATTATCTTAATTTCTGAGTTATAGCAGATTTTTTACCAAGGGGATAAAGTAGTGTCTTTTGTCAAAGATGCTGTATTCTAGCCCGAGCGAAACCAGGGATTCTAGGGTTATTTAGAGATAGAGATTTATATTTCGAGTACTGTCATTCTATGTCTATAGAATAGTACATTATTTATTTAAATTTCATGTACTGGCTAGGCGTCTTAACAACAACACCATTCTCAAGCAACGATAACAAAGACTAGGAATTTTCTACCAGTCAACCTTTTTGTTCAAAAATAATATGACTTTGTTATTTATTTATATTCATATTAAATTATATTAATTTATTTATCTCGTGTACTCGACGTCCCTATGTCACTACAGGGATCCAGCAGAATATCAGCGTCAGGTGCATGCCTGACACTTGCTGAGCTGGGCTCCCATTTGGTGCAACCTTGAGGCGCACACCGCACCTTGTTTATATACTGTTATTTTATTTGAAGTTTGACATGGTGTTACTATACTTCTTTCGTAAATTATGTTTCCCTTTTTGTGTATTGGCACCTTTTTTTTTATAGGTATATAAACAATATTCATGTAAATTGTATCATTTAATTGTGCTTCTGTGTGTTGTCTTATAAGTGCATTCAATAAATGGTTTATCTATCTATCTATTTTAACACTGGATCGTTTTTTGAGGTCACGAATTCCCGGCCTTACACAGCCAACGAATGATAATAAAATAATAGAACAAATGATAATAATATTATATAATTTGATTATGTCATAGAACTGATGAATGACGTAGCAAGTTTAAAATAAATAACTTCGCGAAGAAATATAAGAGGTCATTATAGTTAGCCAAATTCCGTAGACATTTTTCTTTTGTTTGGATACCGATACCATCACATTTGTGGAGTACGCTAGCAAACTCAATTTTGCCCTGTATAAAATTAATTATAATCTTATAATACCTATTAGTAGGTAGTACCCTATTCAGTTTTTTTTTTTAAGTTTTATTGCTTACCTATAAACTTCAATACCTATATCATTAATTTACTTACAATTAGTAAATATTCTAATTTTTCGCGAAGTTATCAGAGAAATAGACTTAAAAAGAAAACAAAAATGGATAAACTATATTGTGGTATTATTACTACGATACCTCGCCATAAGAGTTACTGCTAGAAATCAAGGCTTAGGTATATAACAAGATGTAGCTAAATATAGAAAAGAAGGCAAAATCAAATTGCAAACTAAACGTTAATCGAATATTTTATTTTTGTTATTTTAGTATAATTTTATTTATGGTATGTATGAAGGGGCAGTTCTTGTTTATGGTCACAAGGGGCGCAAGTCCAACATTTTCAATTGACCATGGCTACGGTGTCCCGACTTTGGTACTTGTCACACTCCGTTCTGATCAACACATTGAGGAAGTCGAAACCGCAGTGAAATCAAAATAATATATCTAAGTAATACTTTTTGTTTTATGATTTTTTTTTAATAAGGAAGTTCCAACGCCGTAGCCTGTATTTCATTTCTACTGGTCTTATGTCCAGATTTCATAAAAAATTGTCCAAGGTCCTTTAAAATATCTTGTCATTGTGCCAGCTGTTGGAATTGTAACGTTAAATGCAATAGCTGCTCAATTTATTATCGTCGACATCATAAAGAGTTGTCCCAGTTTAATCTCAATATTTTTCTTATACCATAGTACCAATATATTATGTACTTGTTATTGTCTTTATGTTACACATTTGAATTTAATTAGTGTTTTTGTTTGTATAATGTTATAGTTTGGTACAAAAGTAATGATGCTTTCAATAACATGATTAATTTTTTGAAGACGCAATGTTTAATGATGTACTTGGATAGGCCTATATTATCCTGGCTTTACACTCAAAATATTGGAAAAGCAGCTAAACATCTTGTATTGATTCCAAATAATGTATATTCTTGTACCAAACTGCAATCATGAATTTATAAAAGTTTGATATGTCTAACTACCAAATTTTGTCCTTAATTCACATTTTCTATCATAATTCATGTTATTCCCGGTCCATTAAATATTTTTAATTTTGTATACACGAGGCCTTCACGTAAATTATAGCAATATTTCTATGTAGCAATTGACGTTACTAATAAGCAAATAGTTATTTTATTTATTTCAATGATACAGTTTCTGTAGTTCTTCCTCTGATTTACAAGGTTTCTTAGTTATCGAATAAATTATATAAATATTGACGTGGTTTCATTTGAGAAGAATCCTAACCAATATTATAAATGTGAAACTGCTTTCCCGCCACACTATTCCCAAACCACTGCAACTCCTGAAAACCAGAATCAACAGAGGCGACCACCAGAAAAGCGCCGAGACAATGAAGCTCTACGACGTCCCAGAGACACAATTTAACTGTCTTGGATCACGTAACGAAATTAATCTGAAAAGGTTAACGGAGTAGGAAAAACATAACTTTCACTTCCCTACACATCAGAAGGAGATGGAATAAAACAAGGCCAATAGGCACAAAGGGACGTTTACAACTCGGATAAGCCCAGTTGCCTAGCACCACGGATAAATATTATCATTCATATTAATGGGTCCTAAAATTGTGAGAAGTAACTTGTTATATTTGATTACAATAATAGTAGTTAAGCCAAAAACGCTTGAACGCACGGTTTGTTCTAGTTTCTACGAGGTCCGTAACTCCGAAGTTTGTAACGGCTGAAAGAATTTCTATAAAAATTTGGCACTAGGATGGAACATGATCTGGACATAGAATACTTTTTTCATCCCATCTATTCGAAAAGGACGACTTGGTTCGCCTTTAAGTGCACCAAAAGGTGGTGTTTTCTATAAGAAACTTTTAGCGAGCAGTAATGAGTTTTTAATCCTCTTTATGAATGCGCCGCAATGAGGGCTATCGTTTTTTAGCTCACCAGATGGCACCACTGTCGATTAAGGTCCTGTCAAAAAATCTATTTTATACTCTTAAGTACCAATAACTTCATGAAAAGTTTATTTTATCACGTATAAAAACATAGTGTAAACTTCAGGTTCATATATTTACAATATTCTTCATAATATTAGCAAGCATTAAACATTTAAAAAACATTTTATCTCCAAGTACTGAAAATTAAGATTCTAAGTTGCTACCTACTTAAAATCTTCAAGTCTTAATTAATCAGGAATGGCCCAATCTAGACCACAATTGTGAATATTTGTAAAAATACGTGTTAGAAAAGCACGCAAAGCGTGAACTTTCTATGACATCTGACATTTCGGTGCCCCCTCGCTACACTAGCGCCTCTAGCGGCGAATTCATACGCGATAGCCCCCATTATCTTTGCCGCGCACTTTTTGAATTTGGAACATCTTAGTGTTCAGCGCCAAAGAAATCGAACGCAAATATTGTTTGAATAAAGACTGGCTGGTACGACGGCCTATATTCCCGCCGCCAGCTGCATAAAAAAAAAGAAATCAAATTAAAAACGCGCGAACAACAGCCCGCGTTTTCGTAAATTTTCACGGATTGTTAGAAATTCATGTTTTGTTTTGAAAAATGGTTTATTCAAGTGACAGTGAATTAACTCCAGAAAGTATTAGAACTGACGCAAGAAAGGTGATGGATAATCTATTACCTGCAAAATCCCGGGAGAAATAAATGAAAGCATAGGGTAATTATATTGAATGGAGAAATGCAAGAGACGCCAAGAAATTTTCAGAATCTGTGTTTTGGACTACTTTCAGTACTCAGCCCAACCTAAACTAATTCTGGAGCGGACTTAACTGTTCTCAAGCGACATGGAGGCTGAAAGTCGAGTGCTGTAGCAGAGGGGTATATAGAAGATTCCATTGAGAACAAGGCGAAAACATGTGAACGCATCGTGGAAAACACTAAATTGCAACCTTCAGTTAATCCATCCATGCCACTGTCGCCGCGCCCATCTAGATCTAAACAACGAGATTCATCGTCACATTTTCCTCAAAATGAACCAGATTCGGACATTATTTCAAACACGCAGAATATAAAATCTACAAAAATCTCTATTCCTAATAAAACTGTAACAATAAATTTTCATAGTTGCGAAAATGTATTAGATACCTACTATTTAATTTCAATTTAGTAGTAAACTATGTTTTATTAAATAATAATATTACAAAAAGTATGAGGCGCCTTTTATTTTGGGTGATGAAAAGTAGAGTGTATCACTTAGGCGCAAAATATATTTTTGGCTCGGGTGACGTACCACCTCAGACGATCAAATGTTTGAGAAGGTTTTTAGGGATGCTCAATTTTTATAGGGGTACTTTGAATCCCTCGCTACGTTCAGGATTCTACTAAAGAATCCCTCACTTTGCTCTGGATTCAAAAAAGCGCCCTCGCCGTAAAAATATTATTTTGTTCCCATAAGATACAATCTACTACCCCCAAGACGTGAGGGACGTGCATGCGGTAACTTCTGACTTTCACGCGAGCGAAGCCGTGGGCAAAAGATTAGAACTAATAAAACAAACCAAAATGACATTGACTAAAAACTTTAATGCTATAAAAAAATATTTACAGTCTTTTGCATACATAATTACGTAATTTTCTACACATCATAAGTCGTGTCACGCTAATTTCATCTTAACACCCGAGTGCCTACAGTACATATTACAAGTCTTCAGTGCTCCACTTATACGCCTCTTCTTCCTGCGCCTTGCGTTTGCTCTGTTGGTCGAAGTATTTGTTTTCGTAGCCGTTGGAACGGTCGACCCCGTCCCAACGATAACCGGGGCGAATGTTGAAGCGGTTTGGCGGGAACTGCCCTTTGTATATTGGTTTTTCTGTGGACATAAGAATTATGACTGGAAAAAAAACTTCATATAATTATAGATTAGTATTTGATTTGGGTATTCAAAAGTACTAGATAGAAACTTCACCTCTGCAATATCCATAGTTGACTATATGGAGGTCATAAAACGTGGCAACGAAAGGACAAGAAACTCAGTATCGTAGACAGCTAATCATATAGAAAAATCACAGAATAATTTAACAATTAGACATGGACACTAATTAGCTTCAGTAGATAGAAGCAATCGAGAGAAAGTGACTCAGGCCATGACAAGTTATGGAGGATTATGGATGAAGACAACATGCTGCGCCGACCCCAAATAATTTGGTATAATGGCAGAAAATGATGACATGACATGAATAAACATAACATACCCGAAGGGTTAGGTAGTGGTGTACCCATTAGTATACCCACAATTCGTCAGTTATGTTTAAGTCCCATGTAATAAGAGGCGAGGCTATAGCCATCAACCGGGCATAATTACAGACTCCGTGGCTGCTACTGAGAAATACCTGATTGAAAAATCAAATAAGACTACCTGATCTGGGGATCGAGCTCAGGACCCCATGCTCAGCAGTTGCGCTTGCGGCCACTAGACCAATGAGGCCGTCAATGCGAATAAATAGTAAAATGATAATCATTACCTGGTCCCAACTCCCCCCTCTCCCGTTTCCTATCCCTCATATACTTCAGCATAGGATCTCCCGCTCGCTCCACCTGCTTGAGGTTATCTTCTAGGTCGCGATCGTCTCTGAGACGAGCCAGAGGTTTGGAAGACTCGTGGAGGAATTCCTGGACGCGAGCCTCTTGGTCTTCTAGCTGTTTTATACTGAAATAATATAAATATTTAAGTAATGGTGGTAATCATGTCGCCGCAGGAGACGCACCGGGCGTCTGGGGCCACGTGGTGGCCCTCGGCCACCGTTGGCGCGGGCCTGTGGACGGTGAGCCCATATGGCCATATGGCTAGCTCGCCGTCCGTCAGTCTTATGACGACAGGCCGTGTCGACGGCGCGTTCGTGTTCCACGCGCGCCTCCAAGAGATGTCAGTAAACAGGAAGGGGTCCGAAAGGACCGATGCCTGCCAGGGTTGCGGGACTGTTCGAAAGAGATACCGCGACCCTGGAACTCAAAGGGCAAAAGAAGGTACATGGATGAGTTTTAGTCAGTAAAAGTCTGACACTCCCTCCTGCTCAGCCCAGAGCGAGAGGAGTTACTTGATGATTTCCCATACGAAAAAAAAAAAAAAATGATGGTAATCATGTAGATTGTACTTCTAACACTCGCACAACTAGTACCCACGAACCCGGTGCTACATCTAGTACCGGGGATCATGAGTACTAGTGCGCCTTTCATAATCCCCGACTAGTGTCGGCTCACGGTGAGGTGTAAGACTCCTCCCCACGACGGCGAATAGGGGCACGCGGAACAATACGCGCCTTCATTCATGTTAAGTTACTTTATTCAGAGACAACAAAGTAACTCACGCTTGTCCATCAATGCCTCTGTTGCTGGCCGCTGCAGTGCTGCAGTAATCTACTATTAAGTACATAGAAACTAGAAAGTCATAACTCACCCTTTAGTCCATTTCTTATATTTTTCATCTAATTCTTTCTGCCGCTCCACCTTTTCTTTTAACTTTTGTTTTTCTTCCGAAGTTTCCCTTTTGCCTGGAAAAATAACAAAATAAATAAAGAATTATGACCTTACCTTGTAATAAGCATCATACCATGCTTATTATCTATAAGTACATGATTTTGCAAATAAATGAATTCGAATTTAGAAATGAAAAAAAAAAAGACATTTTTTCCTTCGGAAGAAGTTTACTCACTTTTCCTTGAAACGACTTGAGCATTCCTCCCTGAAACATCATCCGTCATCTTATTGAAAACCTCTTCTTCCCTTTTCCTAAAACTCTCATTCTCATGCCTCAACTGTCTTGCATCTTGCAAACCGGCCAGCTTGCCTTCCAAAGTCTTTGCCATTTTTTTGTTCGACGGCGGCGGGCTATCATTGGGTCTCTTACTTCTATCTCTTTCAGAAGTATTCCTGTCCTTTTCCCTCCTAGGAGGAGATTGATCCGAGTCACTGTTGGATCTTCTCTTATTGTTTTCTGGAGCTTTTCTATTCTTTCTAGGTGGAGAGACTGATTTGTCGTTTCTATTTCTTCTGGGCGGGGAGAGATCAGAATCTGAGGAATGTCTATGTTTGCGAGATTTGTCTTGCCTTGAATTGCTCTGATATCTTTCCTGCCTGTCATTATGACTTTGCCTTTGTGGAGAATACCTCAGTTTCTTAGACGGTGACAAGAATTCTGGCGATCTGTTCCGCCTCCTGCTATCCCCTTTAGATCTCCTTGGAGATGATAAATTTGAAGCGTGATCCTTTTTCGATTTTCTCGAGGGAGAATCGTGACTTTTTTTTGATTTTCTCGGCGGAGATTGGTCTGAGTCGTAATTCTTTTTAGATTTTCGTGGCGGAGATGCATCTGAGTCGTAATTTTTGGTATGATGTGGTGATGACACTGTTCTTGTTCTTCTGGGTGGCGATGAATTCCCTGCGTCTACTGTTCTAGGAGAATGTTCTGATGTAGGAGGCTGTAATGTAGCAGGGTCTTCTGGTCCGAAGTCGCCCCATCGGCTAGGTTTGCGTATTCTTTCCCTTTTAGGAGGTATATCCGTATCATTTCTATTGCTTCTTTCTTTGATTGGGGATCTGTCATCATTCCTTCTTTTTGGGGATTTATCATCGTTTTTCCGCTTAGGTGATCTATCATGACTTCTCCTTTTAGGGGATTTTTCGTGACTTCTTTTAGGAGACCTATCATCATGTTTCCGTTTATCATCAATTCTTTTAGTCGATTTGTCTTTTCTGTGATCAGGAGATATGTCATTCTTTCTTTTGAAAGATTTTTCATGTCTATCATTAGGAGACCTGTCATCCCTTTTTTTGGCAGATGTTTCAACACTTTTCGTTTTAGGGTCACTGCGCTTTTTAGGAGATCTGTCATCCCTTCTTTTAGCAGAATTATCATGTCTTTCATTAGGAGATCTACCATTGTGGCTTCTATTCGATCTATCATCTCTTCTTTTTGGGGATTGATCATATTTTTTTCTGTTTGGAGACCTGGCATCCCTTTTCCTGTGAGGACTAAAATCATTATCACTGTCATGTTTTTTTGAAGATTTGGAAACCTTTGCCTTGTTATCATTATCCTTTTCCTGTTTTCTGGGAGGAGAGAGATCGGAATCATTCTTCTTTTCATCTTCCGAGTCACTGTACATTTTACCAAAGATAAGTTCATTCTCTTTCTCTGCCTGTTTTACATCACTTTTTATTTCTTCTACTTCTAATTTACTGTTGAAGCCATCATCCTGTGAATACAATTTAGGTTATTTTCTACTTCCCGTTTGTTCTAGTGAACAGCATTTAATTCAGTTTCCTGAAAGGTGAAACCAATTTTCTTAGAACCAAAATTATCATGAGTTCCATTTTTATTTATTTTTTTGCTTTCAAACAACTATTGGATGTTACCAAGAAAGCTTGTATATTGGATAAGACAAATGCCGAGATTTGTTGAAACCTTGACAAAACAACTTTCACACATACACCATCTGATAGTATAAGTGACAGCTAATGGAGATAGGTATTGTCTCAGTTGCTGAAGAGGAAAAAGAAAAGATAACTTGAAAGAAACAACAAACAAAAAAAGGATAACATTATCTCATCAAAGTATTATTTTTCATTGATAAAAACAGCTAATTTTACTCCAATAACTAAATATTGTCTTGTTGGTGTAATATTCATGTCGAGCATAATGCTCTGGGTTTGATTCTCAGGTCGGGAAAAGCTGGAGTCTTCATTTGTGCTTGGTTAGTGGGAAATAGGTTTGTCTCTATTACAAAAGGACTTTCAACGTAAAAAGTGATATATGTATATAGGTGAACTATAGATAGCCCCTGGTTAATACTGGGGATTACAGTTCTGCAATAACCAACCTGATTGATGATCTTCCATTTTGAGCTGGAACTGAACTGCTCTGCTTTTTTCACCTCTTCAGGCCTATCATCAATAATGCCAGCTATCTGTGGAGCATCCTCGCCTTGGTCAAACACGTCTAGCTCATCACCATCGAGGGTACGAAGCTTTGATAGATCAATATCATCATCTATAATTTTTAATCTGAAATATTTATTGAAATAAAATGATTATAGGGTTCACTGCCTTTTCGCCGAAAATTGTTTGCCAGATTTTCACTTGCCAACCAACGTTTCGCGGAATTTTATTCCGCCGAATAATCATTTACCAACTTATCATATAATATTGTTTTATTTCCCAACCTCACAGTTACCAACTGTACGTTTGGTCTGCTTTTCATAATGACACTTTTTAAAATGCCAACTTTTAAGTAGAAGAATGTTTTAGTTTGCGTAATATTCATTTAGTTGTTTATTGTTTACCAAATCTATTTGACAGACAAATTATATACAGGTAGTTATTGTTATTAAATATTTTTTTACTTTATCTTTAATGTGGCCTAACCTAACTGTTTCCTTTTACAAAAGCGATTCGCTTCGGGCACATCGCCGGCCGCTGCCGCGGCACGCTCGCTTCGCTCGCTCGGCTCGTGCGTTGCTTGTCATACTCTAACCTAGCCTAACTGTTTCCTTTTACAAAAGCAATTCGCTTTTGGCACATCGCCGGCCGCTGCCGCGGCACAAAAAAGTACTTGGACAAAGAAGAAAGAATCAACAGAATTCTTGAACACAAAGCTAAATACTCAGAGGAAAAATTATTGCTGTGCATTGCTGCCAATTTAAAGGTTTAATGTTATTTTTGAGATTATTAAATAAAAAATGTATGTGAAAATTAGTTAATTTTTTATCATTATATCAATGTATGAAAAGGGAACTGCTAAACTGACAAAACGTCATTCGTCTAATAGTTGTGTGGCCCAGTGAAATGGTTGACAAATGATAAATGTCCCAAACGTTTTGTGTCATTGTAATAATCAGCTTAACAATAATTCTACCAAATGAAACGTTGTCATACAAAAATTTGCTAATTGTTAGTTGTCAAAGTGAAACATCGGCGAAACGTTGGTTGGCAAGTGATAATCTGGCAAAAAATCTGCGAAAAGGCAGGACACCTGATTATAGCTGACTAGGCTCTAAAATGGGATTATGTATTATTAAAGCCTCTTTCTAGTCTGCTGCAGCTGAAGAGACATAACTTTTAAAAGTTTTCGTTTTTGGTATGACGTTTGAGTTTAGTCTGTCACTGTTCAACTTGTCATCCAAATACATTTTTCTTCAGATATTATATTTACTTTTATTCCTATTAAAAGCCTCTCATCGTTTCTACAAACGCTTCACCGCAAAGACAGTACTCTGCTACAGGTTATGTGCTAGCGAAAAAGTGGAAATGTCCGAAAAAGTGGAAAATTTAAGTACAAAGGTACAAATTGCACCACTTCAAGGCAAGAATAACTGGGATACCTGGAAATATAAAATATCCATCCTGCTTAGGAGCATAACAGATGCATTGGATATAGTAGAAGGAAGATGTATGAGACCCGTGTTGCCAGCAGGTGCAGGAGACGCAGAAATTACTGCATTTAGAACGAAAATAGCGCGTTTTATACAGGCAGAGAATAATGCTATGATCCTGCTTTCAACAAATTTGAACGAAGATACCGTTAGAAAGGTAATGTCATTTACATGTCCAAGAGAAGTATGGCTAGAACTACATCGGTTATTTGACGGAGATAATGAGAATCGAGCTTATAATCTCTGCCTAGATTTCTTCGGATTTAAACTAGATACTTCTGATGATATGGCCACACATATTTGCAAATTGAAGACTCTCTGGTGTCAGTTGAATAGAGAGATTGGTAAAGATGATCTGAATATGAAACTACCAGAAATATTCCTCATTTGTAAAATTCTGGATACATTAGATCAGAAATACTTTGAATTTAAATCAAGTTGGTTGTTGTTAGCCAAAGAACAGAGGACAGTCGAAGGATTAACAAGTAACCTTTGCGCTCATGAGAAATCACTTCAAAAGAAAAATGGTGAATCGAGTGAAGAGGTATTAGTGACGAGTACGACACAGAATAGCACCATTCGTAAAGGAAAGAAGAATAAGGATAAGCATATGAGATGCAATTACTGCCATGAGATGGGACATCGAGTAAGATCCTGCCAGAAGTGGATGAAAGATGGTTGCCCGCCTAAAGACAGTGATAACAAGCCATCTTCAAGTCAAAGTGCGAATATGGCTATTATGAGTATGTAATCAAAACACTGCTGAGTGATAACGGAACTGAGTTTGACAACAAGGAAGTCAGAGATATTTTGAACAAAAAAGGAATCAAGCAACGTCTTGTTATGCCGTACACGCCAGAGCAGAATGGCTGTAGCGAGCGCCAAAACAGGACATTAGTAGAAACCGCTAGAACATTGATGAATGCTCAGAGAGAACTGCCAAAGGCATTGTGGGCGGAACTTATTATGACAGCTGCTTATATTTTAAACCGAACAGGTGCTACTAGAGAGAAAGACAAGTCACCTCATGAGTTATGGTTTGGGAAGAAGCCTAATATAAAGCATCTTAGAATCATTGGAAGTACGTGTTATGCCCATGTTCCGAAAAATAAAAGAAAAAAATTGGATAAGAAAGCAACTAAAGGCATCCTCATAGGATACGACAATGATGACGGTTATCGTATCTGGTATGAAACGCAGTATAAAGTTGACAATCTGATCCGATCTAGAGATGTTATCATAGAAGAGACACCTATTCCAGGAATTGAAGCGAAAGCTTCAGGAATTGTTACTAAATCTGATCCAAAACCGATTGAGAAAGAGTGGACCGTGTCATACGATACAGTTCCTGAAAATACAATTCAACAGCATTCGCAAATCGACAATCCCTTGAATCAGGAAGCCCAATCTGAACAGAGATCTGTTCTATTAGAGGGAGAATTAGAAGAAGAAAGAAATATAAGGACGCCTATTGAGACATCAATAGAGGCAAATCAAACAAGACATCAAAGACAGTCAGTCCAATTAGAGGGAGAAGGAGAAATAGAGTTTATAGAAGACGAAACCGGATTTTCAGATAGTGAAAATGAAGAACAATTTGAAGATGCCGTTCCTGCCTATATTGAGATAGAAGAGAATTTAGAGGGAGACGTTCCGCTATCAGACGTTCCAAGATATAATCTCAGAGACAGAAGTAGTCTTCAACCTCCACGTAAATTGGATGACTATAGTTTATTCCTAGTCGATACTGAAAAAGAACCTTCGACGTATAAGGAAGCAATATCGAGTGCAACAAGTAGAGATAGATGGTTAGAAGCGATGAGCAGTGAAATCGATTCTTTGAAAAGATTACAAGTTTGGGACTTGCAGAATCTACCGAGCAATCGAAAAGCTCTGCCATGCAAATGGATTTATAAAGTAAAAACCAACCCTGACGGCACAATAGAAAAGTATAAAGCACGTCTAGTCGTAAAAGGGTTTAAGCAGAAGAAGGGTTTCGACTATAACGAAACGTTTAGTCCAGTAGCGAGGTTAGCAACTATAAGATCTTTGCTCAGCATTGCAGCAAGAGAGAGACTTCATCTTATTCAATTCGATGTTGCAACAGCTTTCCTCAATGGAAATTTAACGGAAGAGATTTATATGAAGCAGCCAGAAGGCTTTGAAGATGGAACATCCAGAGTATGTCGTCTAAAGAAAAGCCTCTATGGTTTGAAACAGGCACCACGGTGCTGGAACTACTGTTTTACAGAAATACTCGAATCTTTAGGCTTCAAGACAAGCGACGCTGATCCATGCCTATATACCAAAATCTTAGGAGATAAGAAAATCTTAATAGCACTCTACGTGGACGATGGCTTAGTTGCAGCGAGTGATGAGAATCTTGCAAAGAGTTTTATCAATGACCTAGAAAAGATTTTGACGATTACTAGCAAACCAGTTTCATACTATCTGGGGTTAGAGATAGAACAAAGGAAGGACGGCTCGATTTTCATTAAGCAAGAAGCTTATGCGAATAAGGTCTTGGAGAGATTCAATATGAAAGACTGTAACCCAGTATCAACTCCTTTACAGAAAGAAGGAACTATTGAAAAAGGGAAAGCTGACAAAGAGTCACAATCATTTCCCTATAGAGAAGCAGTAGGCTCACTCGCTTACTTGATGGTGGGCACTCGCCCTGATCTGGCTTATGCTGTAGGATTGGCTTCGAGGAGCTTAGAAAAGCCAACTTCTAGCGACTGGCGTATGGTTAAGCACATAATGAGATATTTGAAAGGCACATTATCAAGAGGAATAATGTATGCTCATGATGCAAATTCTCCTAACCAAATAAAAGCCTACAGTGATGCTGATCATGCTGGATGCTTGAAAACAGGTCGCTCTACCACTGGAGTATTGTGTTTATTTTCAAGAGGAGCAATCTCCTGGATGAGCCAACGACAAGCTTCAGTTGCTATTAGCACTACAGAAGCTGAGCTTGTGGCAGCAAGCGAAGCGGCAAGAGAGCTAATTTGGCTAAAGAGACTGTTCAAAGACTTGAATGGCCAACAAGAAATACCAGTTTTGTTCGTGGACAACGAAGCCGCGGTGAAATTGGCACATAATCCAGAATTTCACCGTAGGACCAAACACATTCGTGTAAGGCACTTCTTCGTAAGGGAACTTGTGCTTCAAAACGACATCGTAGTCGAGAGGACGAGCTCTGCTACCCAGCTAGCAGACTTCCTTACTAAGGCCCTACCCAGACCCAGACTAAAGGACCTAGTTCCGAAAGTCGGTTTGACGGATAAACCAAATGGTCTACTATCAGCTGAGGGAAAGTATTAAAGCCTCTTTCTAGTCTGCTGCAGCTGAAGAGACATAACTTTTAAAAGTTTTCGTTTTTGGTATGACGTTTGAGTTTAGTCTGTCACTGTTCAACTTGTCATCCAAATACATTTTTCTTCAGATATTATATTTACTTTTATTCCTATTAAAAGCCTCTCATCGTTTCTACAAACGCTTCACCGCAAAGACAGTACTCTGCTACAGCACTACAGAAGCTGAGCTTGTGGCAGCAAGCGAAGCGGCAAGAGAGCTAATTTGGCTAAAGAGACTGTTCAAAGACTTGAATGGCCAACAAGAAATACCAGTTTTGTTCGTGGACAACGAAGCCGCGGTGAAATTGGCACATAATCCAGAATTTCACCGTAGGACCAAACACATTCGTGTAAGGCACTTCTTCGTAAGGGAACTTGTGCTTCAAAACGACATCGTAGTCGAGAGGACGAGCTCTGCTACCCAGCTAGCAGACTTCCTTACTAAGGCCCTACCCAGACCCAGACTAAAGGACCTAGTTCCGAAAGTCGGTTTGACGGATAAACCAAATGGTCTACTATCAGCTGAGGGAAAGTATTAAAGCCTCTTTCTAGTCTGCTGCAGCTGAAGAGACATAACTTTTAAAAGTTTTCGTTTTTGGTATGACGTTTGAGTTTAGTCTGTCACTGTTCAACTTGTCATCCAAATACATTTTTCTTCAGATATTATATTTACTTTTATTCCTATTAAAAGCCTCTCATCGTTTCTACAAACGCTTCACCGCAAAGACAGTACTCTGCTACATGTATCTATTATAAATAAAATGAGAAGTCCTGACTGATTGATTGACTGACTCATCAACTCCCAGCCCAACCCCCTGGACCTAGAAAGCTGAAATTTTGCACAGATGTTCACTTTATAATGTAGACAAGGAATAAGGAAATATTTCTAATTTCAACCCCTAAGAGGGGGAAATGGAGGGTTGAATTTACTGTTTTTATAATTCTCTAAAAATTGGTGTACACTCTTCAATTAAAATTATGAGACACGTGTATCACAGTTTTTATAAAATCGTCCCCCAACAGAGTCAAATAGGGCTGCGAAACTGACGTTGATGGGCGCATTGCGTGCTGTGTGGCACAGGGCGTGCGAGTAGGAGGGTGTATTCTTTGTGAAGAGTAGCTAGGTATCCACTAAAAAAGAGTTTTCGAAATTCCATCCCTAAGAGGGTGAAATGGGGGGTTGATGTTCTGTGAAACTCTCGGGGTTGATTGACTTGAAAATTTGTGTACATACTCTTCAGTTAAAATTATGAGAAACGTGCATCACAGTTTTTCCAAAATCATCCCCCAATATAAAATTCAAAGGCCTGACTGACTGATATATCAACGTACAGCCTAAGCCGCTGGTTCTTGAGACATGAAAGTATACAAGGAAATTCTCTATCAATGCATGGTATCTGGATTTCTGCCTTGTTATTAGATTTACTAAGAAAAGGCACAGTTTATGGGTTAAGTCTACAAGGAAATTCTCTGTCAATGCATGGTATCTGGATTTCTGCCTTGTTATTAGATTTAATAAGAAAACCAGTTAAATGATAAGTGGGCTATTCACCCTTCTCTACTTTTTAAGGGAACACAGGCAAGATTCTTTGTTACTGCCTCTATTTAGTCTGTGGGACGTTAGTTCCAGCCTGTTTTATATTATTCAAACTAACCTATAATGTATGTATAATCATAGTCAAGACTGAAAGTTATTGCAGATTACACTAAAATGGATCGATTTTGTTACGTAATGCTTTGAAACAATATTATGAATATTGTTTCAGTCGTAACAGGGACCTAAATCAATGTTTTTGTGAGAAAATCGTAATCGCAGATTAGTTTGACATACCCAGAGCCTTTGACGGCCTTTTTCTTCTTTTTCTTTTTGTCTCCTGACGGTCCACCGAGATATTTTTGCAAATACGATTTTTGATTTAAACTTGAAGGTATTTTGCTCATTTTATGTTTTAATTTTAAATTATTTCAATTGAAAAACCTTTACGACGACAAAACCAAACACTGCACTTTTGACTGACACTTTAATTTTTATTTGTAGAATGTAGAGTGAGTTAGTAGAATCTTTAACTTTGCCAAAAAGTATTTCGTCATCTCTTTCTATTATATGCAAGTGAACGAAATGGGTGACTTAACGCCATGCTCCAAATGAATGTATTCATAATTTTTTACTTTTGTTTTTCAACACTTAGTGAGGGGCAACGTTACATAATGAAGTACGGTTTTAGGATTTTAAATTAATAAAGCTTCGATAAATATGATGAAGATCGAGGGAAAACGGAATCGATTTATGGCTAACAAGCTATTCAACTGCGGTAACACGAACACTTTGTTGACGGAGGTAAAAAAGGAGCACCTGAAATTTTCTGTTTTATGTGGCAGTGCCTTAGGTACCCATCTAAATTTTAATAAGATAAAGTTTTTGGAGTCTGCAGTCGGATGCCAAGGTGACCCTCTCAGGCCAGTCATTTTCAGTTTAGCTATTCATCCCATTATCTAACAATGATGTGTGGTATTTAGATGACGGAACCCTAGGAGTAGGAGGTGACGTTGACACCTTTTAAAGATTTAAAATTCCTCAAGAAATAGTTTATATCCATCGGCCTAGAACGTAATCCTTCTAAAATAATGTGCAATTTTCCTTAGGTACTGACTCTACAGACAGACAGCATTCACCCTTATCAGGTATTGTTGTTTTGGTCCATGTTTTTTTCTCCGTTCTTCTCCTTTGTGGAGTCATAACTTTTAGACAAAACTGACCAAATGCGTCCATTCATAATGTAGCCCTGGACGACCCTACCAATTCGTTTTGGTGGCCTTAGTGTCCACAAAGTTTCTAGTGTAAACTTTTCGTTCATGTGTCTTCTGCCCACCGCACTGAAAAGCTAATCAGGAAAATTTGAATTCTCTCCCTGGTTGGCCCTGAGGTGCCGTACCTCACCGATGCGGAGGACGCCTGGAAAGTGACTTGCCCGGATACAGATCGGCCCGAGAAACCGTTTTCCTAGAGACAGTGGGATGAACTGCTCAGCAGGTTGGTACGGAATAATCGTATTAAAACGTCCACCAATACTGCTGAGCGTGCCCACCTTCTGACTGTGGGTGAGTGGGAATCGGGACTCTGGCTTGAGGCGCCCCTGTCACCTGACATAAGCACTATGCTGGATGACACTATCTTCTGGCTCGCTACTCAGATGCGTTTGGGCGTTCCCTTGTGGGGCTCCACACCGCTGTCAATGTGGTGAACCTGTCGATTGACTCCATGGCCTTTGCTGCAGTAATAGTGCAGCTCAGATAGCGCGACACGCGAGCATTAATGACTTCATCCTTCGTACTCTTGCCAACGCTGGTGTGCCAGCTGTAACCCAATGGCTTGGCACGCGACAGTGGGAAGAGACCAGACGGTATGATCTTATTGCTTTGGAAGATGGGTGGATCTTTGGTGTGGTATGCAACTCGCGTCGACATCCTTGCGCCATTCCATCTTCCTAGCACGAGGTGCTGTGCTGGGGCGGCTGCTGCAGGTGCTGAAAACCTCAAACGGCTGAAATACAATAACTTAATATTTGGTAGTTATGTGTTTCAGACGTTTGGGGTAAACACTAAGGCCTTTTTAGGGTTCCGTAGCTGAATGGCAAAAAACGGAATCCTTATAGATTCGTCATGTCTGTCTGTCCGTCCGTATGTCACAGCCACTTTATTCCTAAACAATTATGACTGCTTAAACTTGGTAGGTTCTGAGAACCACTTTACGATTTTTATAAAAAAATAAAAGATTACGTGGATTCCGTAATGGAAATGAAACTGTTTTTTCTTTTTTGTCGATCCTTTTGGTACGGGGTGTCTTTATATAGGGTAGGTTAAAATTGACATTGAAGTTCCTAAAACAATTTTTTCTCAAAGTCCGTCGTTTGAAAGATAGACACTTCCAAAGTGGTAAAATGTGTGTGTCTCCTTCAAATTTCTAACGAGGAGGAACATCCTGATAAAAAGTAGAATTTTAGAACATAAAAAAAAATTCAACGAAAACGGGTTTGAATAAGATGTTTAGTTTTCGAGATTTGGCACTTTTTCATCAAAGTGCAGCAGTAACTTTTGTTTTTCATTATAATGCTAAGAAAATCAAATTTAGCTTTGCTGTTAAATGTAATATAACACAACATAATATTAATGAGCCTTCAAAATATTTGTATCATATTGTTTGGTGATAAGGAACGCTGTGTGCGTGTGAGTACGACTTTTAGCCTAAAAATCAGCATTGCCATCCGGCGTGACAATGCTGCCAGTCTTTTGAACACTTTTCCCGTTGACAGCGAAGCGGATGAATTTTTTGACGCCCTTTAATATTTTTTCCCGTTTGTTTGTTTCGTTACTTGTCTTGCTCACCAGCACATACAGCTACTTAGCTGTCTTAGGTGTGGTGGTTTCGAGTAAGCACTCGAAACTGTAAAATTTTCCCGATCAACCTTGAACGCTTGAGCGATAAAGTTAATAATAATAAATAATAATTTATTCAGTTCAAGTGAGTGACATTACATAATTAAAAACTATCTTAGATGAGCTTATATAAACAGAAATTCGACAAGACATCTGTGTCTGAACTAGATAAATGAATATCTGTATCTCAGACAACAGCGCTCTTCCCTTAAAATATACATTTATAATCTTGAAGTTCAGATTGGCTTTAATTATATAGTACATAAGGTTTTACATCATCTTGGAGCAAATAAAAATAAAGAACAAAGAAGTAAAAGTAAAATATAGCAACGTGGAGTGGTGGCCTCCTTTTGTGTGGAATGTAGATGAGTGAGTGTGTGTAGGAGGGTGAGTATGTGAAGGTTAATGTGGCACCATTAGGAGGTTGATAATATAAAGTATAAATAATGGATAAAGTTGATAATCTATTAAAGAAATGTAACATATTGTAGTAGCTTGATGTGCTGGTGTCTGTAAATAATGACGTACATACACGAGTTATTGCGTTTTTAACTACTGAATAGTTCATAAACATTTTGCCAAGTGAAGTTCATCTAGGTGCTTTGATGATCGCGATTTCTACAGTCAACTGCAATCTCAATTATATAAAAGTTAGTTAGCAGTGCACCGTGCACTGCAGTGTCTCTAGGTCCTAGCAATAGGTATGGTTTTCGTTGTTTATTTGGTTTATGTTAAATTAATAATTTAGTTACGCTTAGGTGTACGTAAAGATCACACACTGAAATATTCAACGAATACACACAGAAATAAAAATACGAATTTGCTGCAGCTATGCTCTTTCTTTATTAATGAATTGATTCAATGCTTTAACAAAAATAAGCAAATTTCCATAACATGTCCATCAGTGAGAAGCAAGTTGTCGTATAGGTATATCACATTTGTTGAGATTTTAGCCTTTTTTTTGATCATCGTTACTTTCACGGAGCTAGTGCGATTGTCTCTGTAACATTAAAAAATACATGTAAATATTTGCAGCCGTCCCTAAAATAGAGGCTGCTTTGCTTTGTCAAGCAGTCATAAAGTACCTACGCTTATTTTATTATGGGGATAAATATAATGACCACCAAAAATAACTTTGTGCCCTATAACTTCTATTACCTAAAATATATACCAATCACCAAAAAAATTAAACCTATGAAAACCTAGAAATTATAATGGTTCTAGTTATTTTAGTGACTGTTAGTTATATCTTTACAGGTGACATATTGAAAATTAAATTCGGAATCACAGACTGAAACGTTTTCCTTTAATAAAGACTCGGCAGCAGCAGCGGTGACGAGTTTAGCGATTTAGTAGTCGATACGGGAATATCCGCAAAGAAATTTTCAAATGCTGTGGCAACTTGAGTGTCTGAATTTAAAATATTATCGCCAATAGCAAGGCTGTAGTCACTATCTCGATTGCAAGACTTTCCCGTTTCGCTATTAATAATGTTCCATGTCATTTTAATTACATTACTACTGTTTTTAATTTTTGAACTCAAATAACGTGACTTTGCTATAATAGTACATTTTGATATAAGTGGGGAAACTTTGTTATTGCATTCGAGCGCGGAATTAACACCCGAGCTGCAAGAGAGGGTGTTATGGAGCCGAGAACTGCAATAACAAATCCCCACGCGTATCAAACGACGTTTTTCAATACACTTTCGAAGAAATAAAATATTAGAACGGAAAGTATTTTTGTCAGGAATTATTAGGAAACTATGATTTAATTTGCTTTTTTTCCGCGCTTTGCTTTCGCCAGGTTGAAGAAGATGCAAAGGTATGATGCTGTATACAGCCTACTATGAAAAAAAGAAAATTCGTTTTTTTTTTTAATTTGGAACACGTTATAATGTTAATTTGTTCATAAAAATAAATATTTGTTTTAAATAATCATTTTTATCTATGATATTCTATTTATAAACACAATTTAAATACTCGAAAAATACTTAATCCGTAAAAACGCATATCTCTTTGCCGCGATTAAAAAAAAAAAATCACCACCGACTATAGATATAGTCATTGAACCCTTAGACTTATCTGTGCAAATTTTTATTTCCGCACGTGTGCGGAAAAATATTAAAAATCGCACGCGTGTGAAATACGTTGCATGTTGAACCTAATCGTAGTGCGATTAGAACCAGTTTTCGGGAAAGTGTATTGAAAAACAAACTTTTTTAAATACCTTAGAATAATTCTTAACATATAACTTAAATTCTACAGTGTTTATATACGTCCGCTCTTCATACAGCTCATAAAGTCGTTTTCGACTCTTATGCATACCAATGGTGGCCCAGTCGTTGAAAGAAGCGTTACTATTAACCGAGATTGTCTTAGGAACAAACGTGGTTTTAGTTTGTGTGCAATACATACTAAAAAAAATCGTTATATTGTTGGTTGGGGTCACCGTTATTTGACAAAAGTGGTAATTTAGACAAAAGTTTTGTTTTAAAAGTTTCCAGGCGATTTTTAGTTTTTGGATTAACGATGATATCCTTCTTAGTGACTTTCGTGTTTACATTTGGAATTGTGATCAATTGCCCACAATGATCTGAATCTATTAAGTTAATAATGTTTATTGATTTTAATGTATTTTTTAGCTTGTTTTTACTGGGGACTGCCCTCACTGAATTACATATGTTGGAATCATCCTCACCTGTCAAATCTATTGTGAAAGAGGGATTGGTGGCAGAAACCATTGACGGGGCAATAGGCACCAATTCACTGAACAGACTTTGGGCAGATTCGTGATTTAACTGATTTAGAGCCAGCCCGTTTAGTTTAATTTAGTTATTTCCACAGTGTGATGTCGTACGGTAGGTATTCTCTTGTGCCGCCGATATTCAGACAATATTTGTTTTGCAAAAAAGGGCAATTCGTTCAATTTATAAATTAAGTCCTAGATACACCCTCAGAGAAAAATTTAAAGAGATTAATATACTTACTGTCCCCTCTCAATTTATTTATGAAAACCTTTTGTACGCACATAAAAATACTAATTTGTTTAAAAAATACAGTGATATCCACAACATAAACACGAGGAACAAACACAAATTTGTTGTTCCTGCAACGAGGCTAAAAAAAATAGAAGGTACGTTCATATGCCAATGTATACGTTTTTACAATAAACTTTCGAGTCATATTCAATTACTAAGCCTAAATAAATTCAAATCGTTTATAAAACGGAAGCTATGTCTGAAAGCATAATATTATAACATTAATCACTATCTCGAAGATAAAAAGGCCTGGGATTAAGCTGCTCCAATTAAATTTACTCTGTGAATGTCGAAATTTCGGACTTCGCTTGTTTATTGTTGATTCCTTTCTCATATACACTGTGACATTTAATTTATTTGACATGAATACTTTTAGTATTTTATTATTTTGTTTTATATTTTTCTTATTGTAATATTTAATGATTTGACATGAATACTTACTTTGTTAAGTATTTTACTTTTATTTTTTATTGTTAATGTTCACATTTAATGACATTTATTTTGGAGAGTATTGTGTATTAATTTTATTTGATTATTGTGAATGTGAGGACCATGCCGGTATTTTTTTGTTTTTTCGTTTTTTATTTTTTCCACGATTGTCTGGCAGTTTGAGTACTATAAGTGACCTACCCAAATGTCCTTTCTTTGGTATTGTTCGTCGTGTCGTTGAGCTCCTTGAGTTATAAGTCGAGCTACACGATAACTGACAAATGCTTGCACTGACTGGACAGGCCCACTCAAATCTGTGAGGTTCTTTCTTCAAGAGACCATCTCAGACACTAATCTGCATAGTCCTCATGTGAGTTAAACAAGATTATGTCTGGACTTTAAAAGAGACTATGACCTCTGAGTTTGTTTCGGTTGTTTCTTCTCAGAGTAGTCAGGTACGAAACACCAGCCCCATCTAGTTTAAAAAAAGAGACGTGTAAAAGTGTTTTTAAAAACCTATTTGCAAAATAAACATCATTTATCATCAGATACAAGATAGAACACGTGACAAAAAAAGAGAAACTAAGACTGGCAAAAACACATCGACTACCTATATCCCAGAACCACATGATTAGCAGAAACGAAAGTTTGATTAAATTGTGCAAGTGCATACGTCCCTTCTGTCACCCTTAAAGAAGATGTCACAGGTCCCAGTCACACGCCCTTAAATGTTGTCGTTGAGCTGGAGCTGGAACGATGGACTTGGAGTTACTGTCAAAAAAGTGGAACTGGGCTGGTCACATCTGTTACTGTCAGAAGATCAGTGGCCAAGGATCCAGTGGATCCCAAGGGGCAGGAAACGAGAAGACGGCTGGCCCCCAGTCCCGATAGAAAGTACCATGTCTCAAATAGGCCTTTTACTAAAATATGGCTGTTGGTCTGCAAACTTTTCGCCGCTGTAAAGGTTAATTATTGATTAGTGTTACCTCGCTGTATCTCTCCAGTGATTTCAGATATGGCGCAATCTAAATACAAACAAAAGATTTTTTGTAAATTAACAAAAATGGTTTACATTTCATTGTTTGAGGTTTTCTCCGTATTTTGAAACCGATCTTAAATAAGCCATTCTTGATTAGTTCCGGAGTTTGAGATCATCTTTGGTTGTAGCGAACTTTATCGTAATAGACAGGCGGTCCTATTGGGTAGTTTTGATGAGACCTGGCATGATTTCCATTACTTACATATTTGAAGTTAAGATTCTGGAATAAAATAAATGCTGTTTGATTAAAATACTAAGTTTTATTAATGTTAGTACTAATACTGCTGTTAGTAATACAAAATACTAATAAGCAAAATATCACAATTTTAATGTAGATTACTTTCACATAATTGCTTAAATTTTTTGGTAACTTACGCCCAAGTCGTGGATTCCTGAAGTTCGCTGAAAAATTACAAAAATTATGGTGTAAAATAATAATCTAATTGGTTAAATATACATGCAATTTCGATATTTAATATAATTATTACGTACACTTGCAGAATTTGGTGGGTTCTAGAAATACATAGAAAAAGCGCGCATTAATAATGAAACGTGTAACAGTATGATAAAAGTAAATAGATTGTATACTCAAAGGCTGATATTTAAAAAGCTTTCTAAATAACTTTGCTTACGTAAGAAACTATAAGTGTCTGCAAAAATAAAATAGATTTAATAAATAGAAAAAATCATCTAGTGAATATTGGACCATAAAAACATTGTGGTACACTTGTTTAATTCTCTAATACAACACTTATTTTACAATTTAATATTTTATTTAGCGTGTTTTTGGTGAAACGGAACGCAAACACAAAACGCATCGATTCCGGTAGTGACGTCAAAATCCATGTGTCAAAGAAACACTTTTAATTGAAAAGTACTTAAAGTTTCACTAAGATTTTACTTTAACATTGTTATTGCAATTTTTGCTTAAATAAAGCACTTACATTTTAGTTAAAACTAATGTACTATGGGAAAAAAAATTGATTTAACCACTATGCACGACAGAATTTTGACACATGACACATCAGCTGAATCGGCGGGGTGATGCGCATTGTCAAGAAATTCAAGAATTTTCGCGAACTTTCAACATTCGATTTTATAATGAAAAATATGTCGCGGCAGCTGTTTCATACGATAAGTTTATGGTTAATATCTCCAAAAACGTGTTGATGTCGGTAAAATGGCGTCAGTCTATTGCCAAATATGTGTAAATTACATACCACTACACCCTTCCAAAAATAGGTAACTTAGATGCGCTTGAAATAATGTACCTACATGGACAAGTTTCTCGTTTGCTAAAAAAATTCGAAAGGGCAAAATAAAGACAGTAACATTCTATCTGCGTTCTTATTTTTACCATTATTCATACAAAATTTCATAAAAAAACACGATCCAAGTCTTGACAAATATTACTAAAAACTCTTAGTGCTGACCGTAAACCCAAGATTCAACATTCGATTAAAAAGTTGCAGTCAGCCTAATCGATTACTCGCAATGAAATCAAGTTTGGAAAAAAAAAGTTGAAACGGAATAAAAACTCCTTGGTATAATTTCAAATAATTATATCATTTTAAAATTAACATTTATGCTATCTTTTAGAATAATCTTATTTAGTAATTATTCGATGCTTTTGGCTGATTTCAAGAGAAGGAGAATAAATCTCCTCTCCTCCTCCTCTATTCTATACTAATATTATAAAGAGGTAAAGTTTGTGAGGTTGTAGGGGTTAAACTCTGGATCTGCTGAACCGATTTTGAAAATTCTTTCACTAATAGAATAGGTAGCTACATTATCCGCATTATATTTATTATATTTACAATGTGCCCGTGGGATAATTTTCGACCAAAACGCTAGCGAAACCGCAGGCAACAGCTTGTAAATGGACAGACGGACAGATCGACAGACTGACTGACAGACAGATTGACAGACTGGTAGACAGACTGACCGACAGCCTGGTAGACAGACTGACCGACAGATCGAGAGATAGACAGATAGACAGACTGACCGACAGATCGAGAGATAGACAGATAGACAGACTGGCAGACTGATTGAAAGACAGACTGACAGACAGGCCCACAGACAGACTGATCAACAGCCTGACAGACAGACTGAAAGACTGACTGCAGACAGGCAGTCTGATAGACAGATTGAAAGACAGACTGGTAGACAGACTGACCGACAGACTGACAGACGGACGGGTCGACAGACTGGTAGACAGACTGACCGACAGACTGACAGACGGACGGGTCGACAGACTGACCGAAAGACTGGTAGACAGACTGACTGACACATCGAAAGACAGGCAGACTGACAGACAGACTGGTAGACAGACTGACCGACAGACTGGAAGACAGACTGACCGACAGACTGGTAGACAGACTGACCGACAGATCAAGAGATAGACAGATAGACAGACTGGCAGACTGATTGAAAGACAGACTGACAGACAGACTGGTAGACAGACTGACAGACAGACTGGTAGACAGACTGACTGACAGATGGAGAGACAGACAGACTGATCGACCGACTGACAGACAGACCGACAGACTGACTGCACACAGGCAGACTGATAGACAGATTGAACGACAGACTGGTAGACAGACTGGCTGACAGACCGGTAGACAAACTGACCGACAGGCTGACAGACGGACGGGTCGACAGACTTACTGGCAGACAGATTGATAGACGGACTGATCGACAGACTGACAGACAGACTGGTAGACAGACGGACCGACAGACCGGTAGACAGACTGATCGACAGACCGGTAGACAGACTGACCGACAGATTGACGGACAGACAGATTGACAGTCTGGCGGACCGACTGACAGACAGACTGGTAGACAGACTGACCGACAGACTGGAAGACAGACTGACCGACAGACTGGTAGACAGACTGACCGACAGATCAAGAGATAGACAGATAGACAGACTGGCAGACTGATTGAAAGACAGACTGACAGACAGACTAAAAGACTGACTGACAGACAGGCAGTCTGGCAGACAAATTAAACGACAGACTGACAGACAGACTGACCGACAAACTATAAGACCGACTGCAGACAGGCAGACTGATAGACAGATTGAACGACATCCTGTGGTGGCCAAAAATTACTTTAACCACTATGCACGACAGAATTTTGACACATGACACATCAGCTGAATCGGCGGGGTGATGCGCATTGTCAAGAAATTCAAGAATTTTCAGCATTCGATTTTATAATGAAAAATATGTCGCGGCAGCTGTTTCATACGATAAGTTTGTGGTTAATATCTCCAAAAACGTGTTGGTGTCGGTAAAATGGCGTCAGTCTATTGCCAAATATGTGTAAATTACATACCACTACACCCTTCCAAAAATAGGTAACTTAGATGCGCTTGAAATAATGTACATGGACAAGTTTCTCGTTTGCTAAAAAAACTCGAAAGGGCAAAATAAAGACAGTAACATTCTATCTGCGTTCTTATTTTTACCATTATTCATACAAAATTTCATAAAAAAACACGATCCAAGTCTTGACAAATATTACTAAAAACTCTTAGTGCTGACCGTAAACCCAAGATTCAACATTCAGAAATGTGAAATCCAAAAAAAAAAAATTGCTTCAGGTAATCATACTGAAGACATTTATTTATCTTTATTTTTAAAACTTATAGATAGTCTCCTAACTTTCCGTTGAACTAACAGCGTGAGATTTGGCATTTACATTTTTTTTTTCATTTTTTGCATTTACCCACGGGGAGGCTTTGCTTGGGAACCAAATAATTTTTTTTCTAAGGGCCCAAGACCTGGGTATTCTATATCCAACCACAGATAATATAATACTTCGTCCAACCGACCAAACAATAGAAAAATATTTATTTTTAAGTAATTCAACAAAAAAATACTTAAGTCTCTTTTTAAAATTTTTAGTTTGGCCGTTTCAGTAAACGGCAAAACTAAAAATTTTACCAGCGGTAGCAGCGGTTGATACCGCTGCTACCGCTGGGTGATACTGATGTATACCGCATCATTATATTATGCTATTCAGCGTTGAGTAGTGTCATCCTGAAAAGATAATCCTGGCTGAAGGATAAAATACGATTGAAATTATGTCTATTCATCCAAATTGAACGAGTATCTATACAAAGTTTCGTGTCTGGGCTATTAACCGTTGAGGAGTTCCCTCGTGAGGAGAAGATCCTGGCTGCAGGATGATGTCATGATAGAAATCATATTTATTCATCAAATATGAACGCATATAATTTTTTTCTTATCTGTGCTATTAACTGTTAAGGAGTTCCGTCATGAGAAGACGATCCTGCTTGCAGGATAAAGTCATGAAAGAAATTATCTATATCTATCAAAATCAAACGCGTAGATAGAGTTTTGTGTCCGCGCTATTAACCGTTGAGGAGTTCTCTCGTGAGGAACCGATCCTGGCTGCAGGACTAAGTAATGTTTCTCATAAGAATGTATTGTCACCAGAACCAAAAGTGTGTGCAAAATTTCAGCTCAATCGGTATAGGGGAACTGGTTTGAAATTCAGTTTCAAGATTGGCCAATACTTACTAACAAATTATTTAGATAATTTAAATACAATATAAAATTGAACAGCGAATGCATTCATAATTTAAATTTTTATAAGTCTATACTTATAAAAATTTAAATTGTTCGTTTTTATTCTATAATAAAAACGGCGCGAATTTAGCCATAGTTAGTCTGTGCTGTTTGTTGTGTCGGTTTTAGTACAACAATTTACGAAAAACTATTAAAATGACTATTATAAACTTAAAAAAATAATTAGTGTTTATTTATTGTATTTTACGCTTAAAACAAAATTATTTTAATTTCAATCTATCAATTTTTTAAATTCCTTAATTTAATTTCTCGATTTCATCGAAATTTACAAAAAAAGAATCCATTGAAATAATCGCTTCAACTCATCAAGATAACAAAAAAAAAAAAAATGGTCGTCAATTTCGAATATAAATTGAGGAGTGGTAATGAATATTACGAGTTATTGGTCCCGCATTAGTAAATTACTCTAAGATCAGGGCATTTTCATGTTATTTAGAATAATTGGAATGATATTTTGTCATATTTGTTATCGAATTAATACCCGTCTGTGTGATGTAATGTGAAAAATAAAAATGTAAACACGCAAGATTGGCGCGAAACTTCGACTTTTGATATCAAAATTCGTCATTACCACTGCTTACTTAAATTGAACTCTGGATTAATTCGTCACATAATTAAATGACAAGTTAATCATTCTCAACATACTGGAGCTTGGATGTCCGAAAACCACTATTTTCATGATTTTTAGCCTCGGCCAGCACTGCCGTCAAAATGGCGATGACCGTATTTACGCACTTGGATTTTTTAAGGGTAAATTAAGAAACTTGCGCGCTAAAGACAAGTTTTAATGGCGAGGACATGTGAACTTTTTATCCAACTCTCTTAATTAGCGCACACTCATAGCATTTGATAACCGGAATATTAAATATTTACTTATTTAATGAGGATGACGTATGACTTAAACGCTTGCCCCTTTAGGGGCCGGTACCAAGTCAGCGGAGGTTTGTGTGTCGCGCCCCCAAAGGTACCCGTACCGAACTTTATGGTTAAACAAGGCAGATACAGGTAAGAGACATCAAAGTCCTGACATGAATGGCGGCGATAGTCATGGACGTTTGAACTGTCGTAGAAAATTGTAGGAGTTTAATTTTTTTTTTGTGGGACAAGCAGTAGTTGAAATTAACTTTTAATTGTTTTCTTGGGTTGATAGTACTGCATATTATTGATGTAAGTAAAAAAAAATTACATTCACATTCCCTGTTCACAATTCAATTCACAATGCGTAATTGCGTAGTGCAAATCTCCAAGTATTCTAGATTTTGAACGGTATTTACGAACAGAAAACCATAAAGATATAGAATTAAAATAACAATAATATCATGCTTGTAATTCCAGAAGGCAGAGGTTGTACCTAATAGTACGCCCACATTTCGCCAGTAGAAAAATATAAAAGTAGTAACCATATAACCGAGATATAGAATTACCAAAAAAATATACTTACGCCTTGTCCTCCGTATCTCTAAAGCCAACACAAATTAAAGTTTATGTACAATTCAAAATATTTATTTGTGTGCAAACAAAAATATAGTTCATTAATAAAGGAAAGACAGATTATCAGTTTGAAAATAAGATCATGATATTAAGAAAGAAGTCTGTAAATTGTCTATAAAAAATAAAATAAAACTATTAATTATTATGCAGCAGGTGGGTATTTCTTAAGTAAAAAGTTGAGGCATAAGGAACTTCAACAAATAACAGAAAGAGATAGAATATAAATTTATTTGCGTCCCAAACAAGTATAAACCAGAACAAACTAAATGTTATTTATTGTCTTATGAATAGTTACAAAATTGAAAACATGCATCAATGAATAGTTGAATAAAAGAGTTAGAAAATAATACATAATATCAAAATGTAATAATATAATTACTAACTGCTGATAGTTCATCCACATTCTGGGCGAGGAATTGTGAACTCTGTAATCCAAAAGTCTATTTTCTATTTTAACAACAGCGGTTTTTACACAAGTAACGGTTTTTTACTTGTGTAAAACGCACGCACTACAGTTTATTGGACGATTTGACGGCTACACAATGGCCCATGTTGGCACGTCGTCAATGTACATTGATAGAAAGCTATGTGAATTTTTCGACGTCTTGTTAACGAATGGAGAAATGGACATTGAAATGTGGTTTTATGAGCGGGAACCAGCAATGCTCAACATCAACAATTCACGGCACGAGAACGCACGACATTGGAATGTACGTGTTTTGAATTCCAATGACGTACATTATAATGTCGCGCATTCTCGGCTTGGACCACAGGCCTGGACCAAGATTGTCCGGTCTGATAATGTACAGCACGACAAAATAATGGAATCAAAACAAACAGTGACGTCACTTTAAAAAGTAAAAAGGCATGTGACACTAGGGACGGGGGATACACAGATTTTATTGATTTTGTTTGAATAAGGATTGATTTTGTTTCATTTGACGTATAGTTGACGTTCAATAAAAATGTCGGCAGGTACTGGCTATACGACAGGTAGGCCGTCCGTGCTACGTACTGCTGCTTCCAGGATAGCGAACCATGGTATTCAGTTCAGAATTCTGTACTGCACAAACATTAAAAAAATTGTATTACGTAAACATTATCTAGCTTTGTGCG
Organism: Eugnorisma glareosa; assembly: GCA_947578425.1. Taxonomy (NCBI): domain Eukaryota; kingdom Metazoa; phylum Arthropoda; class Insecta; order Lepidoptera; family Noctuidae; genus Eugnorisma; species Eugnorisma glareosa. The sequence goes on along the minus strand of OX387982.1, from coordinate 9,625,146 downwards.
GTCGACTAGATCTGATACGGGCTGTCACTTAACGGGCAATCGCCGTGATTGCAATAATAAAACTAGGAGCTATTTTTCTTTGTGGTCCATTAAATACTGGAAATTTCCGTGGTTCCTTCTTTTTTTCTTCGTGATCCTATAATACGACCGTCTCGCTACAGTACTTATCTTTTATGGGCGGCATGGGCACCGGGCCGTAGGCCGACGAAGGAGGCTGGCAGAGGCCCGGCACTTCGGGGACAGAAGATATTAGTGTTATGTAATATGCGAGCGAAGCGAGCGCGCGTCATGGAGTACAAAATTAATTCGGCAGTTCATATTTCTCGAAGGAACCACGGGCAAAAAAATACTCGTGCTCCCTTCTGGGACCACGGGCGAAAAAGGACCGAATCTATTTAATTCTGTGAAAGAATTTACGAAGAATTTATGAACCATTTTTATTTAGGTTAAATCTATAAAAGGCTAATTGTAAAAGGAATCAATCGTCTTTGGGAACAGCACTACCTAGCTCAATTACCTAGTATCCAAGTCCCAAAATTTCGAGTTACCTGTGCCAACCTATCGGCCAATCACGTGATGTCGCCAATTATCATGCCGTACAATCTTGGATCGGACAAGCAAGGTACAGTCCAGTAATTGGAGACATCGTGATAGTTCCTTTCCCAAGTTGTACACGCCCGTGTTGTACAATCCAGTGTCGTGCATAGCTGGTATGTGCATTACAGTGACGTGCATTATAGGGACTCCAATTCACGGCACGAGAACGCACGACATTGGAATGTACGTGTTTTTAATTCCAATGACGTACATTATAATGTCGCGCATTCTCGGCCTGGACCAAGATTGTCCGGCTTGTAATGCACTTTTTGGAGGCTAACGCTCAGTCCATTCTCTATGTCTATGGGTGGGCCAGATAAAACAGTGTGCTCAATATATTTAATGTGCAAACCTTACATGTCATGAATTATTTTTTGATATAATACCCAGGGTAACCGGTAAAACTACATTTTGGACGAGTTTCCAAATAGGAAGGAAAGGAAGGAAAAAAAATCTACGACCATTTGAGGGTGTCTTGACAATATTTACCCCTAATGCGTTTTCAGAACTAACTTCATCATTATCCGCGCGATCGCTATTCCTCTGAAAATTACAATATTATTATAGACGTACCTTTTGATAAACATTTAAGTAGATACGTTTTTAAATCATAATATAGAGAAACTTACTTTGTAGGCCTCGATCGTGTCACGCCTGTCGTCCTGTGAATATGGAATTATTACATAGATTATTAAAATCTGCATCTATGTTACTGACCGTTTTGATGTTAGGTACCCACAAAAGTTATTTCGAAAGCTAAGAATAAAGAAAAATAGAAAAGTAAATCCAAAAAGTTTAAAAATTTATATAGTGCAATAAAGTGCATATTATCATTATGGTAAGGTAAAATCGTAAAATACAGAATTTCAAATAATACCAGATCTTTCAATAATTTTCTTTAGAAACATTCAAAAAACAAATCTTGAGTCTGCTGTAAAAGCGTAGATAAAAAAGCATTAATTTTAGGAAATCGATAGTCGAAAGCACAAAACAGCTCATATTACAAAATTAAAAGGGTCAAAACACGGTCAGAAAAAATATACCTTCGAAGTTGTTACTAAAAGTAATTTGGATGACAAAACTACTATGAATTATACATTTCCAGATCAGACGCGCTTTTCCGAACAAATTAAGATTGTTTTCAATAGTATACGTCCTTTCAGATATATATTTTTTTACACTCCATTCACAATATTAGATAATGTAGGTAATGGAATATTTTCCTACTGTCTTTTCGCAATTTATTTACTGTTATTAAGTTGGCTAACGACAATGACGTGCAATTATCAGTTTAGCAACGTAATAGCTAATGGAAAATAAAATGTGAAACGACTTTAAGCTTATTTTGCCTTCTTGTTCGTATCTTTTGTTCAGAATGGCGCGTCAAAGCACTGAAGCAGTTCTAAGTTACAAATCAGACTTACATCTCGCCTATCGTCGTCTTGTCTGTCATCATTCTTGTCTTGCCTTCTCTCATAATCGCGCCTATTCCGCCAGTTCTGCTGCTGCCTCTGTCTCTGTACCTGTCTCGCTCTTTGCGCTTGCCTTTGTCGTCGTGCTTGTCTCAGTCGCCTAGCTTGTTGATGTGTCCTTCTAGATTTCCTATCGTCGTCCCTTCGGTCGCTGTCTTGTCGATCATCATCGTTACGGTCATTATCAGCCCTGTCGGCATCATTTTGGTCGGCATCTGCTCGGTCGTTATCTGCTCGGTCTTCATCTTGCTGGTCATTATCGTTCCGGTCATTATCGTTTCTGTCGTCGTCTGCTCGGTGATTGTCGTTTCTGTCATCATCTAGTTGGTCATTGTTTCGTAAGTTTGATCTGTATAGTCGATCTTGTATGTCATCATCGTCGTCGTTCATATCGCTTTGTGCGTTTCTTCTGTCATTGTCATTTCGGTCGTTGTCATTGTTGTTTCTGTTGCTTGCGTTACTCCCATCGTTATCCTGTCGGTCGTCATCAAGCCTGTCATCATCATTCCGATCGTTATCATAATTGTTTTGAGCGTTTCTTCTGTCATTGTCTTGTCTATCGTTGTTCTGTCTGTCGTTGTCTTTTTTATCGTTGTCCTGTCTGTCGTCATCTTGTCCGTCGTTGTCTTGTCTGTCGACATCATTTTGGTAGTTATCTCTTCGGTCATCATCAAGCCTGTCATCGTCGTCATCTTCCCTAACATTGTAGTAACTATTTCTTCTGTCGTTATCTCTTCGATCATCATCATCATCGTCGTCGTTCCTATAATTGTTAGACCGATTGTTCCTGTCGTTATCTCTTCGATCATTATCATCATCGTCGTTCCTATCATTGTTAGACGGATTTTTCTTGTCGTTATCTCTTCGATCATCATCATCGTCGTCGTTCCTATCATTGTTAGACCGATTTTTCTTGTCGTTATCTCTTCGATCATCATCATCGTCGTCGTTCCTATCATTGTTAGACCGATTTTTCTTGTCGTTATCTCTTCGGTCATCATCCCGTCGGTCTTTAACATATCTGGACCGGTTTTTGCGCCTAACTCTTCTATCGTTATTATTCCTGCTTTGTGAAACATTCCTAGAGGCCAATACTCTGTATTGACGATTGACCTCGTTTCTGGCATTGTAAGCTCTGTCATTATCCTGACTATCGTCTAAACCGTTCTGCTGTTGCTCAGCAGAATTTCTATCGTTATCAAGTCTGTTTCGTGCGCTACTTCTGCTACACCTGCTGCACCTGGCAACACCCTGGTTATTGTCACCGTTTTTTTGATTTTGCTGTGATTTGCTACTACTAGGGTCGCGCCTGTTCTGTTTGTCTCTCCTGTCGTGACGATCCCTTCTGTCACCGTCATTATCGTTATCATTACGGTTGTTTCGGTCACGTTTCTGTGGAGTCAAATAATCGCGTTAACCAATCTATTATTTCTGATGTCTTTACAGGTCAGGGGCACTATCATATATTGATCATAGAACGCCTAATGAAGTTCAGTGTTATTTTGAGTTAAAATACTGGTTTATGAATAAATTGTATTTTTGGGGATACAAAGGCATAGGAAGTCCTTGAAAACCGTCGTGAGTAACAAAGGAACATTGTTACATTAGTTACAGCACAAGAGTATAAAAGTTTAGGAGGTAAAATACTCAGATTACCTCTATTCTCGTTCGGCACAGGCTGGGTTCTTTGCCGGGCACATCGCGGTCTGGTAGCTTGAGAGCAAAACCGGATATCACACATGGACTCTCATATACTTAGTTATATGGTTAAATCTATCAGTATCGTCCAAAGGGACCGTATTCAGTATCTGATGACGAAATATACTTGCCAAATTTTGTTCATAAGAATAAATTCTATTGGTTTAAAGAATCAGTTTGATGATTTCCTAGCAAACTGTAAATTGTGTGAAAATTTGGGCGAATCCAAATAATCAAATTTTTGACAGAGTAAAAATGTTGTTTTTTAAATTGTAGTAATAGACTGTTAGCATTGTGTTACCCGCCAAAACGTTGCATTTTCTTGAATCTTTAAGATTTCATTGCTTATGTTTGCGTTTCTTATGTTTTCCATATCGAACCCCATGACATGCAAACTCGGCTTTTTCAGTCTCCTATCCAGCGGATGTAAGTATGATAATCTCTATTCAGCTAATAAAAATGATGTAAAAAGACCCTTAACGAAACTGAAAGGAGTTTTTTCTCCCCGTCCAATGAATGACCGCAACTCATTTTATTTGTTGTTCAGAACCATACCCGAGAATAGTCTCTCGTGCCGAGTTGGTGACAAACCCGAACCTTGTAGCTACGGAGATATAGGAGGTCTAATTTCAAGCTTTTTCAAAATATTTAAAAATATACAAGTCTTTAATGTTATAACTTTATTTTAAATACCTACATGACTCTTGTAGGTACTATTCAATACCTACACCTTTTAAAGGTCCCATGCTCAGCAGTCGCGGTTGCGACCACTAGACCAACGAGGCAGTCCAGGGCTTGTTATATAGGACGTTCCAGCTTACTTACGCTCCAGCTTTTTCCCACACTAAAGTATGCATAACCGCATATTCAGCCTAAAACTTTCCCCTTGCTGGGACAAGGCTTACTCTCTATGAGAGGGAATAGGCTATAATCCCCCACGCGAGCCCAGTGCAGGTTGGTAGATGCCACATATCTTCGATTTTTTTGGTTTTAGGACATGCTGGTTTCCTCACGATGTTTATTGTTTGTGTTTTTTGCTCAGTATGATTGAGGGTGAAATTACATTTTACACGCTTAGATCAACATTTTCTAGATTCTCTACCTCATTTTGTCAAGTAAAGGCGTCATTTGGTGGCGGAGTCCGGTCGAAAGCCCCAAGTCCGCATTCATTGACATCGAAAGCACCTTGGGTCTCTCACTTTATTGGGTTTGCAATTCTAGGTGTCCGAAAGGAAAAAAGATGCAAGAAAATGCTGATCTGTCTGTGTAGATGTGATTTCATCATTAAACAATACTGCTTTATGAGTTCATGGTAGGCCACAAGGTGTGTCACTGGAATCTATATTATTATAATTATATTATACCATGGTATCGTCATCATCGTCGTCATCGTCATCGTCTCTGTCCCGCTGTGCGTCCTGAAATAATAATTATAGTATTCGTTTTTCAATCAAAACCACCATCACTTTATGCTCTATGTCTCTACGTCTTCTTTACATTTTGGCTGCGGCTTTGCCGGAATTTATCTCAAGAGAAAGTTTTAAATGGAGCCTATGATGCTCGGATAGCTTAGCTTCCCATTAGTGAAACATATATTTACTGCGTGGGAAGAGGCACAAGATGCCATAGGAATTTTCTGTGACCTCTCGAAAGCATTTGATTGCGTAAACCATGAAACCCTACTCTTAAAACTTGAACATTACGGGTTAGGGAAACTTGAGCTCAGTTTAGTGAAATCGTATTTAAACGATAGACATCAGCAAGTACAAATAAATGGTGTCAATTTAATGGGTTTAAAAGTAAGTATGAGTGTACCACAAGGTTCGATATTAGGTCCTTTCCTCTTTTTGGTATATATTAATGATCTACCCCATTTATTTAAAAACCAACCACAAATGGTTGTATTCGCTGACGATACTTCTTTAATATTTAAGGTAAACAGACGTGCCACAAATCTCGACGACGTAAGTAACGCCTTAGTGCAGGCCCATAATTGGTTCACCGCTAATAATTTAGTATTAAATGGGAAAAAAACGAAGTGCAGAAGATTTGCTCTACCGAATGTTAAAAGTAGTGATAGTGACATAGTATTGAATCAAGAGAAACTACAATTCGTCGAAAATTCTGTTTTCCTGTTTTTCTGTTTTCACGCTCGACTCAAGGCTACAATGGGGTCCGCATATAACATCTCTTGCAGGACGGCTGAGTTCAGCAGCATATGCTGTTAGAAAAATCCGCCAATTTACTGATGCAGATACCGCGAGGCTAGTCTATTTTAGTTATTTTCATAGTATTATGAAATAAATATTATCATACGGTATTTTAAACTGCAATATAATCGTTGTTGTTAAACTGCAATAGCGAACAAACGTACGGATCGCGCGCGCGTGCTCTAGTTAAGAGTATTCTGCAGACGCAGCACAACACCGTCGTCGTGGTGTACCTACGTCGATCTATCGCGGTCAGTGCTATGACCTAGTTACAAGTGATGCAATCATGAAGTGTTTTTAATAATTGATTGTTTAGGTGTTAACTCGCCTTACAATTAAATAATGGCCTCACCGTCACAGCCCATTAAGTTAAAAACTGACCTGGAAAAACGGCTGTATGACGGTTACATCCAGGAGAAAACCGATAGAGAAAACCTGCAACTAATGGTACGTAATCTAAATGATCACATTAATAGTTTGCAGGAACAAGTAGTAGCCCTTCAAGAAGAATTGAATTGCTTGAAGGAAAAAAAAGAACCTAGAGAACAGGAAAGTCAAACAATATCTTTTGCCCAGCGTCCTAAAAGTGACGTTGAATTTTGCACAGACGAGGATGAGCTCGCTAAAGAGACTGAGTGGATTAGGGCCAAGAGCAGGAAGAAGAGGAAGCTTAACACCTCGCAATCTCCAAAACAACAACCCGGAACAAGTGCCCAACAGGAAAATCTCCGAAAAACTGAGAAAGAGACTCCCGTAAAAAAAGTGCCCCCGCCACCGCCAATCATAATAGACGAAGTTAAGAACTACCACAAGTTCTATGACTCTCTAATTGAAACTACACCAGCGGAATCATTTACTGCAAATATGTTAAATGGCGATTGTGTGAAAATTAAAAAAAACGCCAAAACAGAGGACTCATATAGAGTATTTCCCGGCTTTTTGCAGAAAAAGATCACCATTGGCACTCGTACGAGGATAAGCAGGCTAGACCAATTAGAGTTGTTGTGAAGAAGTTACATTCTTCTTGCCAACCTGATCGAATCAAAGACGACCTAACAACACAAGGTCTGAAAATTGAAAAAGTAGACAGCAAATTGAGCTGGAAGAGTAAAGAACCACTCAACATGTTCGTTTTATCATTTAATAATGAAGAAGATGTAAATAAAATCTATGGCATTAAATACATTTTAGGGTGTAAAATTGAAATACACCCACTCAAACATCCCAAATTAATTCCCCAATGCAAGAGGTGCCAGGCATATGGGCATACTCATAAATACTGCAGAAAAGAGCCCAGGTGTGTAAAATGCACTGGCAAACACCTTACAGCCAACTGTACGAAATCTCCGCAAGAGAAGCCAAAATGTGTTCACTGTGGTCTGCCTCACCCTGCCAACTATAGAGGGTGCGAAGTAGCTAAACAAATGCAGAATTTGAAGAACAAAAATATTAAAAAGAAAATTGTGGCACCAACTACCCAGCAGTCTTTGCAACTAAGAAATTCAGACAGAAACAACACACAAACACAGGCACAGAAAACGAGTCTCCAGTCATTTGCAAAACCCATGCAAGTAAACAAAACTGGTTCCTATGCGGAAGCTGCAAAATCAAGATCTCAGCCTGCAAATCTAGAGGATAAGATTAACCAGATTTTAAAATGTATTACTTCATTTGACAAGAGATTAGAGAAACTAGAGTCCAGCACTAAAACAGCTGTTTTAAGTCATCAAAAATGAATAACACCCTTAAAATAATGGCGTAGAACTCTAATGGGCTCCTCAAACATCAAAATGAGTTGCAGGCGGTCCTGGACACAGAAAACATTGACGTGTGTTTGGTCTCCGAAACGCACTTCACTAAACAATCTTTTGTGAAATTTAGAGGATACATGGTATACAATTCGCTGCACCCTGACAACTCTGCCAGGGGAGGCAGCGCGGTTATAATCAAACACACCATAAGTCACTACGTGCAATGTAAATATGAAGAACAAGACATTCAAGCCGTGGCAGTATCTGTTAAAAACAAATCTTGTTCCATGTCCATTGCAGCCATTTACTGTCCCCCACGGCACATGATAAGAAAAGAGCGGTATTTACATCTCTTTGAATTGTTAAGCCAGAGATTTATCCTAGGCGGCGATTTTAATGCTAAGCATACGCATTGGGGATCAAGACTTACAACGACTAAGGGAAGGCAGCTCTTAAGCGCAGTAAAAGATACCGGTTCTGAAGTTATGAGTACTGGAAAACCAACATACTGGCCCACTGACCACCAGAAAATACCGGATCTTATAGATTTTTTCATATGCAAAAACATATCCGCCAATTATGTCAGCGTGGAGGAAGGTTTTCATATGAACTCGGACCACTCTTCGCTTATACTAATGCTAAGTCAAAAAATCCTACTGAAAGAAAGCCACTTAACCCTGGTTAATAAGTTCACAGATTGGGAAAGCTTTTCTTTTGATCTAGAAAATATTATCGACCTTAAAACTCCGATAAAAAAGCAAGATCAGCTTGACTCAGAAGTAAACAAGTATATTGTCAATATACAACAATGTGCGTGGAACAACACACCACAATTAAAACGTAAATATAAGGGATTTACCTATCCTAAGGAAATTGTGGATTTACTTACTGAGAAAAGGAAACAAAGGAAACAGTGGCAGCAAACACGATGCCCGCGAGATAAAACATCACTAAATAATTTAACTAAAAAATTAAAGAGAAAAATTCTACAATTTGAGGATACAGCTCTGAACACCAACCTTCTGCAGCTAACCAATGACAAATCAACAGATTACTCCCTCTGGAAGGCAACAAAAAATCTAAAAAGGCCAATTAAACAAATACCGCCCATCAGAGATAGCGACGGAAAATGGGCCATAAGCAATGATCAGAAAGCTGTAAGGTTTGCTCAGCACCTAGAAGAAACTTTTAAGCCCAATGAAAACCTGGTAGAATTACTTGAGAGTGAAAACTTAGCAGAAAACCAGAGAATTAAGCTTGTGACTCCTAAAGAAGTAATGAGAGAAATTCAAAATAACATTAGTGCCAAAAAGTCTCCGGGTTACGACCTCATTACAGGTGAGATTCTAAAACACCTCCCGCGTAAGGCTGTAGTTAAGCTGACCAAACTTATTAATGCTGCATTTATTTTAAAACACGTACCTGCGCCATGGAAGGTCGCTGAAGTCATTATGATTGCGAAGCCTGGGAAACCACCACATGAAGCATCATCATACAGACCTATTTCTCTGTTGCCCGTGCTATCAAAGTTATTCGAAAAACTATTATTGAAGCGATTAAAACCAGTAATAGAAGATAAAGACCTTATTCCAAATCATCAATTTGGCTTTAGGGAGAAACATTCTACAATAGACCAGGTTCATAGAATAACTAACATCATTGAAAAAACACTAGAAAATAAAGAAGTCTGCGCCACTGTATTTTTAGATGTGGCGCAAGCTTTTGATAAAGTTTGGCATAAGGGTCTAATATTCAAACTCAGGCGCATGCTCCCAGAATTTGCAGATATACTAGAGTCGTATATAAGTAATAGAATGTCCAGAATACGGCAAGAGGATGCATATTCCGAACTAAAACATATAAAAGCTGGGGTACCACAAGGAAGTGTGCTAGGCCCGATTTTGTACTTGTTATACACATGTGACATTCCAGAACTGGAAAACAACACCATTGCGACCTTTGCAGATGATACTGCAATTATGGCTACCGGTTCAACCCACAGAGTTCAGAAGCAGTAGAAAAAGTTCAACTAGCTGTGAACAATGTTTGTGACTGGACACAAAAATGGAAGATCAAACTGAATGAATCTAAATCAATTCACATTGACTTCACAAACAAACACCTGGACTATCACCCAATCTATATAAATGGCATGCAAGTGCCTTACGCTAATACAACCAAATACCTTGGCATGACTCTCGATACCAAGTTGCGTTGGAAAGCTCATGTCAAAAAGAAAAGACAGGAACTCGACATACGTTATAAAAGTATGTATTGGTTACTTGGAAGGAAATCCTGTCTATCAATACATAATAAAATAACCATATACAAGCATATACTGATGCCAATTTGGACGTATGGTATCCAACTTTGGGGCTGTACTAAACCAAGCAACATCAAAATTATCCAACAATTCCAAAATAAAGTACTCAGGGATGCTGTGAATGCACCCTGGTACATAAGAAACGACGACCTTCACCGTGACCTTAAAATGGAATCACCACAATCATCAAAAAATTTGCTGAAGCCCACGAACACAGACTACACCGACATGTGAATGTTGAGGCTATCCAGCTGCTAGACAACATTGACTTAGTGCGTAGGCTAAAAAGAACTAAACCATTTGAATTAATGTAGTGTAAGTAAGTACTAACAAAGTGAGTGAATATAGTAACATTGTTGTGCTATACATATAACACATGAACATACTGTTTTAATAAAATATATCAGACTCTAAGAAAGTGCTACGGACTTGTGTAAAAGTGCAAATAGACACTATTCTTAGTATTAACATTATTTATAACGTAGCATATTAAGTTAGAGTTAAATTACTTATTAGTCTTTTTAGGCTAGATTGTAATTAATTTATTAAGAATTCTGTTCTTAATAAAAAAGGAAAAAAAAATAAAAAATAATACGGTATTTTACTATTGGGACGGGCTGCAGACATTGAGTCTATTTATTCTGCAGAAAAGAGCCATCAGAGCCATATATGATCTACGTAGGCGCGATTCTCTAAGGGAACTGTTTAAGGACATTAACGTCATGCCAGTACCTTGTCAATACATCTATGAAAACATCATGAAATCTGCATTTATTTAGTAAAAGAGGTGACAGACACCACTATAATACTAGAAACAGGGACCAACTAGTACAGCCAGGTTTCAGGCTAGCTAAAGTAGACTCATCTTTCATGGGGTACTGTTTAAAATGTTATAATAAAATACCTCCCCACATTCAACAACTGAATGAGACAAAATTTAAATCTTGTATAAAACGCACACTATGTAGGCAAGCATATTATAAGTTAGGGGATTACATCGATCATAAAAATGCTTGGCTCAATGCTGGTCCTTCTCCACAACCATAGGGGCAAACTAATCAGAAGCTCATGTGAAATTATTGTGGAAGCTGCAGAAGATTGTAAAAATATCTTTGCATTGTATAGATTCAATCTCTTAGTATTATATAATTGCATAGCACATGTGTGAGTACAATGTTCTGTAAAGCTACCATTTACATTTAGTTATCCTTCATTGACTCGAAAGTGCCCTGGTGGCTGAGAGAATGTCAGGCTCACTCAAATGTCTCGCTGATAGTGGTACTAAACGACCCGACACACCCGTCGGGTCGTTTAGTTCTCTTCAATATGGTTGAGCTGAATGGGGCTGATGCATGCGTCATGTTCGTGAATGGGCGCTGTCAGTTGGGACTGGTCATCTCTTAGCTGCCACAGTTTATTTTAACTACTTTGTTTTTAAATTGTTGATAGTTATAATCTTTTACTCTGGACGCTAATGTGCACGTCTTTCTACATCGTTCTCACATATATGTATAATCTCAACATGAATGATGTAACCAAGATCTTGTAACAATATTTTGATTGAAAAGAGTGTCCATGGAGTTTCTTTCCCATTCTTCTCCATAGAGATCTACGCTTTGGAATGGGCAACTACATTACTTTCACAAGTTATTATGCCTTGTGTCTGTGACTGTAGCTTCGCCTTTGTTTTTCTGTCTTTCAAAAGTGCCTGCTAAGGTCTAATTGAAATAAATGCTTTGAGTTTGAAACAATTTTCGGAATCCGATCAATAAGCCCGAAGTACTCCTTACATCCAAACTTTACAATTTGAAAGATAATCAAACTAGGCAGGACACCATCTTCAATCTCCTGCCCTTATTCCAATTTATTTGGGGTCGACGCAGTATGTCTTGTTCTTCCATACTTCTCCATTACTGGTCATCTCAGCAGTCACCTCATTTCTAGACATAGGTACCATCCTTCACACAGTCCATCCATCGTTTAGTTGGTCTTCCTCTCCTCTTAGAGTCATCAACACTTATATTCAATATTTTCCTCACATAGATTAAAGAATGAAAACTTACCTCATCATTATCACGATCTTCAATCAGCTGATGAAAGAAAAATAACTGTTATTTTAGCAGTAAGTAGTAAAGAGATTTTTTTTTTAATATGAAGAAACAAAAATAGTAAATACTAGAGGAAAACAGTTAAACACAAAGACGGTATATCATAATGATATCTTTCGTCTATTATTAGATACGGGGTGTAAGGGACAGCCCTCCACAAACTGATGGAGTGAATTTAGGAAATCATACTAAGATGGCCGGGTCAAGAAATTATTTCAGGCATGTTAAGGGAATCCAATATATTTGATATGTTTTATTTCCTTATATGCAATGTATCGTTACCGTGGCAAAACGCACGTAGCGATCGGCAAGCGCGACGACGGATTCAATGAATTCTGTAGCTAGGCAGGAAGTGAACAGCTGATTTCACGCGTCGTTCGTTAGAGTATTTCAACATCCATTGTTGGATTTTGGATTGTAGCCGTATTATTTACATAAATTAAGTGCTGCGTACAGGGAATGTAATTTTACATTGAAGTAAAGGAATACTAACTGAAAAAATAAGAGAAAAATGATTCAAAATAAGGAGCTGAAAGCACCTTGTCGGTTTGTGGAGGGCTGTCCCTTACACCCAACTACTTAAAGCTTGCTTAAAACGTGAGTCGAATGAACTGACAAATTGTTTGCATAACCTGGCTATTCTGAACATGAAATACTTAAGAAACAAGATAATTTAAATGAAAAATGACTTGAAGACATATTCTGAATTGATGAACGGATAAACGGAGTCATAGACCAATGGAAATACTCAGGAGAGCTAAAAGAAATAAGAAAGTCAGTACTAAAGCTCCTGTTATAGACAAAGCTAAGTATTTATTTATTTATTTTTATTTAATTACAACGGCTGTTAAACCAATTATAGTAACTAAAAAAGAACTAAAAGAGTTATACATACAATTAAAATAAACAAAATAACATAGTAAAGGTTCACACTTTCATAAATTCCTTTCACAATACTTCTGACATGCCAATAAAATCTTCGTCCATCCATCCGCAAACAGATCGTCTGTTGGATTAGAACCCAAGAGATCATTAAGCGCGGCCAGAGTGCGAGGAATTGGCGACTTAGCACGTGCAACAGTGTGACATGGAGGCACGGCAAACAGCCTGTGCTTTCTGCCCCGGCAGTAATTGTCCGGAAGAAAGAAGCGCGCCAGCAAATTAAAAAGATCAGGAGCGTCAATAGAGCCACGGAGCGTCTTACAGGCCATTGTGAGCTGATCTCGAGCTCGCCTTACCTCTAGTGAGTTGTATCCAAGGCAACCCAGTAAGAATTTAGTCGGATAAAGGTAAGGATAGTACCCGTGTTTTTGTTTATAAAGGTACCTAAGGAACACTTTTTGAACCTTTTCTAACAAAAGTGCGTAGGTACTTTCGTGCGGATTCCAAACGCAAGAGCTGGTTTCTAGCCTACTACGTACGAGGGCATTAAATATTATTTTGACGGCATGAGCGGTGCGAAAATCACGGCAATTACGTAAAACAAAACTTAACCTTTGGTAGGATTGTTTGGCTCCAATGAACATATGATCGTGGAAGGTGAGCTTTCGGTCAAATGTGACTCCTAAGTCTTTCATGGTTGTTGATTTCATGATGGTATTATTATTTCAATTATATTCAAAATCTATGGGGTGCTGCATTCGACCGAATGTCATAGCGAAGCATTTTGACGACTTAAACTCCATCTTGTTGTCTACACTCCACTTGTATACCCCATCTATGTCTTGTTGCAGTGCAAAACTGTCAAGCTCGGAATTTATTTCTAGCTACAGTTTCAAGTCGTCAGCATATAAAAGACATTTTGCATGAAGCAGAACTTGAGGAAGATCGTTGACCATGATAAGAAATAATAAAGGCCCCAAAATTGAGCCTTGACTCACGCCGGAACGCGTGTGATAGGTACCAGACACGTACATACCAAGCCTAACCAACTGCTGTCGATCACGTAGGTAGTCTGCAAATAAACTGAGGAGTGATGGTGCAAACCCTATTTTGCTAAGCTTCATTAGCAGCGCGTCATTGTTAACCCTATCAAACGCCTTTCGGAAGTCGAAGTAAAGTACGTCTACCTGACGCCCGTGGTCTAAACTAGACGAGATATAATCTACTAGTGTCAGAAGATTTGTGTCAACTGACCTTTTTCTTCTAAAACCGTGTTGTTCATTACAAAGATACTTGGTTATTTGCTCATAGATAGCATTATGGAGGATGTTCTCGAAGACCTTCGCCGGGGAAGATAGGATTGCGATAGGGCGGTATTCTTCAACGGAACTTTTGTTTTGGGTTTTAGGGATAGGTGTAACTCTAGAAAGTTTCCACTCAGAGGGATATGTACCAGTTTCTAAGGCTAAATTAAAGATGTGGCAAAGAGGATCCATGAAAATATATCTTAAGTTTCTTTAATTATGAAGGAGGGGATGTTGTCGGGGCCAATAGAACTGTTAGGTTTAAGTTTATTTATGGCTTTAATAATGTCTGCATGACACAAGGGGGGTATATTTATGTAATTACTGTTATAAGAATGGTCAGACGTACCGACGTGATCAGCATTTAAGTTGCGGAACGTCTGGTAGAAAAACAGCCGAGAAAAATTCAGCAAAAGCCCATGCCGCCTTACTACCCAAAAAAGTTGAACCTTTGTATGTAACATTAGGTTCAAACCCACCTTTGGACCGCAGGCTAGAAATGTGTGACCAGAATTGACGAGGGTTATGTTTAATTTTGTTCTCTATGTTTCTCATGTATAAGGAATACGCATCTGCAATGCGGGTTTTAAGGCTTGATCTGAGGGCAGAAAATAACAAATACGTGCTGACACACTTTGTTAGCTTCCAATTTTTATGGAGTTTTAACTTGAGCCTCAGATCTTGGATGATATCGCTTGTAAACCATACAGGATATCGCCTATTTGCACATTTCCCTCTGTGTTTTTTAGGCATGCACATATCAAAGAGATTATAGATAATAATGTAAAACTTGAAAGTAGCCCCTTTTACATCCTTCGATTCCAAAACCTCCTCCCAAATATTTTCATCAGAGAATAATAAATAGAGTTGTTGGAAATCGCATTTACCGAAGTTCCAATCATAGGTACTGTCTATATTACTGGGCTCAATTGACTCCGAGCAATGACCTACATCGACTTTTACCTCAATGTGTAGTGCTGGATGATATGCATCCAGTGGTACTATACCCTCGGTAGCAGTGACGGATGTTTCTGGTGCGCTAATGTTCTCCTGGACCAAAACAACATCTAACATACCTCCATGCGAATTCTTCACAATGTTCATCTCATTCAGACTGCAAAATGACAGAAAATAGCAATAATAATTCTTAGTATTTAACGATACACTATTTAAATTTAAGTCACCTAAAATTATAACAAGGCCTTTTAAATTATTTACAAACTCTTCTACTTTACAAAACCATCTCATATACTCATCATCGCTTGCACTAGGTTTAATATATATAACACATACGTGAACAGTACGTCCGCACCATGTAAAGTCAGCCCATAAGTCCTCACCACAGTCTGTTTCGAGATCATGGCGGTGGCTTAGCACAATGGGCGCACGTGCAGCAAGCATCACTCCACCTCCCGGTGTTCCCCGGTCACGTCGCATCACATTCCAATCGCCATTCGCAAGCTCCCCATCTTCAATTGAGGCATCAAGAAAGCTCTCTGTTACGGCAATCAGATTATGTTCCAGCTGTAATAAATTCGTTCTCCACGTCGACAATTTGGTTTTAAGACCACGGACATTTTGATACAGTATATCAATGTTCTTAATCCTAATATGAGATTGTTTAGGTACGAAAAGTCTGGTGTGTTTGTTGGGCTTTAACAGATGCCTCATTATGGTGTACAGCATGTCTCGGGTTCTCATAAGTAATCCATGTGTTTAATCTTGCATTCACTGGCCATACATCAACAGAAAAGCATTTTCCATAATAAATAATGGGGACACCAATCTTGTACGACTTGTAACTTCCTCTAGCTCGAAGCTCATAGACTGTGCATGTGCCAGTGGGGCACAATTGTCGAAGATAGTCGCGAATCTCGTCGGCACTGGACTCCATATTCCACAAGTGCAGGTATTTACGTGGTTCGACTGCTCTTAGGGTAGTGATGCTGGGCCCAGCAACACCGTATAATGACGTGGATTTCCGGAATTTATTTTTCCTAACTTCGGTCCAGCTTTGATTGTCAGCAGAAAAAGTAGAATAAGTGCATACGTCTGTACGGGTGCGGCTGTCAGCAGAAGCAGCGAGTTCATCGGCAGGTGAAGCATGGTCATTGACTGTGGAAGTGTGATCATCAGCAGGAGATGCGTACACATCCACACTAATCAGGTCCAAGATTTCAGTCGTGTGCATTTCGAGGTTGGTGGGGTTATCCTTAATGACGACAGGTTGGTTAAAGCCGGTAGGGACAGGTAAATTTGAAGCAACATTTTTTGCTTTGGGCTTTTTCTGTTTTTTGGCACGTTGCGTAGTTTTTGCCGGTGTAGGAGTATCCAGAGATAGTGCGAGCTGAAGTTGCTGTTGAGTGGATATAATGTGTGGCTGCTGATTAGTAACACAGAGAGGTTGCTGCTGGCCAACATTTACAAAAGTTGCAAATAGGGCGTTGTTTTGCTTTAACTGAGTGTTAAGAGGCCGGCGACCGATGCGTTTTTCATACAAACGTAATACCAAAATAACTTGTAAATCAAAAACATTCTTAAGGTACTGTCTCTTTATTCCGATTGGAATACAAAATATCTAGGTTCCCAATGAAATATTTTGAAAGGACAATGATATAAAGACGAGATATGAGGAATTTAAAATTTCTATAGAAAACTTATTTTTCTCATAACTCTTGTTTAAATCAGTGTCCATTCAAAATATTTCATTGGGAACCTAGATATTTTGTATTTCGATCGGAATAAAGAGACAGTACCTTAAGAATGTTTTTGATTTACAAGTTATTTTGGTATTACGTTTGTATGAAAAACGCATCGGTCGCCGGCCTCTTAAGGAGGTCAATTTGGGAAGCATATCCGGTTAATTTACATTCATAATTCGTCACAAGAGATACCGCTTTGCTTAGTTGGTCTTTTAATATTTCCATCTCAAGCCGTAAATTACTCATTTCAAATGCGAGTTCCTGAAATTCAACCTGGTTCTGTGCGTTTTGCATCTCGGGGACTTTTTTCCTAAATGTAATATTCGGATCTTGAGTTAAAGCAATGCTGTAGTCATCACTATTTCTTCTGCTAAGACAGATACATTCCGGGCAAATCCAGGTGGTTAGATGCTCTTCAGTCGTGAAAACTTCGCCTGAACATTGAATGTGATATTTTAGTTTACATTTATCCAATGTACAGCTGAGAAATTCTTCCCCATCAACTATAAAGCTTCGACAGGCGGCACAATTTATGTTTGCTACATGGGATTTCTTACATTCAGTCACTGGGCATTCAAGTTCATCATCACCCGGCAGTGGCTCTGTATTGTCTACTGGGCAGATCATGTTGCTGCTTTTTAGGCCAAGAAACAGCAAGCAAAATAACAATAGTATAATAATAACTATAAACATAAATGGTAAAAATAAAACAAAACTTCGAAGTAAATGAAAACGTGTTGAAGGTATGGAACGCGCCCAGTGTAATCAAACTTGCCTTTTTGTGCCTTTTTATCTTTTATGTTGCTATGTAAACAAATTCAGTTTAATTCCAAAAATAGCATTCAGTTCCAGAAGTTGTAGAGGCTTGACGCTATCACTGCACAATCACACCGTCAACAACAAGTTCACCAATTTTAGGGGTTTCTGGGGCATTTAAATAATTTAAATTAATTAATTTACGAACTCGAAAAACAATCAACTGTCACTGATGACAGAAATGGATGTTATAAGTATGAAGTAAGTCAGGAAACAATAGTTGTAGTAATAAAAATCATGGCGTTACATTTAAAGTAAGCCTGTGTAGTCGTCGTCGCGATTCTTTCTGTGAATAAATTTTATTAATTGAGGAATGTTTGGATATTTAGCCGTTTATAAATGTCCTATATTCATTAGAAGCCTTGTTTTAGCCACTGCTGGGAGTTGACCTCCTTCGATGCTTTTGTGTCATTCTTCCCTGGTCTGCGCCAGTCTTAAACAGGTCTTACCCAGTTACTTACTATAAAGGTTGTTTTTTTAGGTGTAAAAATATCCTTAACGAAGCCGAAAGGCACTTGTTCTCCCGTCATTGCGATCATTTTTTTTTGTTCTGGACCATACCTGAGTACCTTCTAGTTACGAACATAATTATTGGAGGTCAAAGTTCCAACTTTTTGATATAACTTTACTTTAAATACCTCCACGACCCCCACATGCATCCATCAGCACGATGTCTTGAGTGCGTTATATTGAGTTCTACCGTAACACGTGATTTTTGACCAAAAAAAAGTCATTTCCCTGCAATAATTTTTGCGTAGAGTCACTTAGTTTGATGTATAGAATGCTTGGATTCGTGAAGGGTCTATTTATGTCTCTTAGAATGTTGTAATCACTATTTTTCGTGTGTTTGTTGATGTTAGTTTTGACGGTCCCATCATTTTGAAGATAGGATCCGTTTTCCTTTGAGGTGAACAAGTTGGCATCAGATGAGGCCGTGCAGAATGTGCATCAGTTGAACACAAACATAACATAATATAACACCACGCCTGTAATCCCCGACGGGGTAGGCAGAGGCAACATTTCGCGACAATTTGTAAAATAATCAGACTAATACACATATTATTATTTTAAAATTAAATAAATTATGTAGAATTACTGATTTTAAAATAAGTAATGTCCATCTGCAAGACTGGGCAGGCCACGTCGGCCGGATGTCGTCAAAGCTGTGGGCCCGTATATCGCAAGACTGGAGCCCTGAGACAGCTAGGCGGGGTCGGTAGACCAAGGAGAAGATGGCGGGACGCCTTGAATGGCTTCCTCTCAAATTGGCGAGGCCTTTGCCCAGGGGTAGGACATTACAGGCTGACCAAAAAAAACGAATGTCTTACCTTTTCATCTGAATTTGACTGGTCCTGCTGATAAAAGTAAGAAAGTTTTAAAGTTAATCAATTTTTATAAATTATATGTTTACAATGGGGGTCATTTTGCATCTGGCAAGTTACTAACTACTAACTCGGTCCTATTAAGAGGATGTTTACAAAAGGCTGACTGCATTATAACTAAAGGAACACCATTCGACCACCACCAAAATGATACTGCTTGTTTTATTACTCAATAAGTCATGAACGACTCAACAATCACACACGATTCATTGGATTCGTATAGCAGCTACTTGAAATAAACACGTAATTTGTTTTTACGACTGAATGTACAAATGCAGTTAATAAATAGAGAAATATCAGTAGGCCATGCCATGGACAAATTCTGAACATGATTGTTGTTGTATTAGGAGTGTAAAAAAGCGTTGTATTTATGTGACATATTTTTATTTGTAATAAACTAGTTTACTACAACACTATTTTCTCAGTGGTATTGTTTTAGACCATACCACCAGGGGTACGGCCAGTGATATGGTGGGTCCGCCATGTTTTTTTCTTAGGTAAATGAATCTCGACATACGACCTATTAATAATACCTACAAAAGAATATTCTTCTCATACTTTTTTTTTCTACTGCACACTTTGACAAAGTTTTTTTTTTCAAATTCTCGTATCATAACATAGTTTACAGCGCCTAATTTTGCCACAAAACAATGACCAATTTCAATTTGGTACAATATTAAAATAAATATCACTTATTTATTTTTACAGAAAAGAGGTTATGAATTTCTTTATTGGTTTTTACAAAAAATGGCGCGTAAATAAAACTTTTTGAACTTACCGAAGCAGGTGCAGCTAGCACGACGGCAAGGCAAAGAGAAAAGACGATGATCCACCTCATCTTTTCTGTCAGCCCAAGAAAACGCTATGGAAGAAACCTCCTCACTCAGTATTTATGAAAAACCGGTGAATACCGTAAATAATCGATATTAATGAGTGCACCTCCTTCACTAATCGAGCGTGAAATCTTAGCGCGATTGTAAAAAGTAAACTTTTTGGTATTTTTCGATTTTAAATTAATTACGGTGTTATTAATAATTCAATTATAGATTCATGAGGTTCTTATTATAATTTTTTAATTATTTTGATGTAAAGAGAATTAGGTTTTTTTGTTGTTAATCTTAATTAGTGAGCCCAGTCAATGGGCTAACGAATGGCCGTTGCCATGTGATTGAAATCAAAATCAAATCAAAATATCTTTATTAATTCCATGCAAGATGAAAACAAGACAAAAGCAAGATGCCACCATGATGATTTCATCTTGCCACCTGTAGCATGGTCATGGACCTCTGCATCTGGTTCCCTGTGGTCCCTTCCACGTTGTTATTAATTGTTAATGTCCATCTATCGTCAGTGAACCTTGCTACATGGCCGGCCCATTTCCATTTTAGTTTCTGGGCGAAGATTATTGCGTCAGAAACCTCGGTTCTATTTCGTCTCTCAAGTTGATTCCCAGACAACTTCTCTCCATTGCTCTCTGTGTGGCTTGCATTTTCATCCTTGCTTTCTTATTGAATATCCATGTTTGGCAGGCGTAGGTTAGACATGGTAGTACGAGTATCGCTGAGTCCATAACAGTTTTCTTCAGTTTCATTGGGAGCTGAGATTTTAGTATCTCTTTATGGGCCCAAAACTTCTTCCATGTTGAGGCTATACGCCTGTCAATTTCTTCTATGTTTCTTCTGGTTTTGAATGATAATTGTTTCCCTAGATAGACATATTCCTGTACATATTCCCATGGCTCATTCCCTATTAAAATGGGTATCATTTTGTCGTTGGTCATGATTTTCGTTTTACTGAAGTTCATCTCTACCCCTACACGGTTGCTTGCTGCCTCTAGATCGTATATTATGATGTTTAACCATAAAGTTCGGTACGGGTACCTTTGGGGGCGCGACACACAAACCTCCGCTGACTTGGTACCGGCCCCTAAAGGGGCAAGCGTTTAAGTCATACGTCATCCTCATTAAATAAGTAAATATTTAATATTCCGATTATCAAATGCTATGAGTGTGCGCTAATTAAGAGAGTTGGATAAAAAGTTCATATGTCCTCGCCATTAAACTTCTGTCTTTAGCGCGCAAGTTTCTTAATTTACCCTTAAAAAATCCAAGTGCGTAAATACGGTCATCGCCATTTTGACGGCAGTGCTGGCCGAGGCTAAAAATCATGAAAATAGTGGTTTTCGGACATCCAAGCTCCATATGTTGAGAATGATTAACTTGTCATTTAATTATGTGACGAATTAATCCAGGGTTCAATTTAAGTAAGCAGTGGTAATGACGAATTTTGATATCAAAAGTCGAAGTTTCGCGCCAAACTTGCGTGTTTACATTTTTATTTTTCGCATTACATCACACAGACGCGTATTAATTCGATAACAAATATGACAACATATCATTCCAATTATTCTAAACAACATGAAAATGCTCTGATCTTAGAGTAGTTTACTAATGCGGGACCAATAACTCGTAATATTCATTACCACTCCTCAATTTATATTCGAAATTGACGACCATTTTTTTTTTTGTTATCTTGATGTGTGGAAGCGATTATTTCAATCGATTCTTTTTTTGTAAATTTCGATCAAATCGAGAAATTAAATTAAGGAATTTAAAAAATTGATAGATTGAAATTAAAATAAATTGGTTTTAAGCGTAAAATACAATAAATAAACACTAATTATTTTTTTAAGTTTATAATAGTCATTTTAATAGTATTTCGTACATTGTTGTACTAAAACCGACACAACAAACAGCACAGACTAACTATGGCTAAATTCGCGCCGTTTTTATTCTATACTTATAAAAAATTAAATTATGAATGCATTCGCTGTTCAATTTTATATAGTATTTAAATTATCTACATAATTTGTTAGTAAGTATTGGCCAAATCTTGAAACTGAATTTCAAACCAGTTCCCCTATACCGATTGAGCTGAAATTTTGCACACACTTTTGGTTCTAGTGACAATACATTCTTATGAGAAACATTACTTAGTCCTGCAGCCAGGATCGTCTCCTCACGAGAGAACTCCTCAACGGTTAATAGCGCGGACACAAAACTCTATCTACGCGTTTGATTTTGATAGATATAGATAATTTCTTTCATGACTTTATCCTGCAAGCAGGATCGTCTTCTCATGACGGAACTCCTTAACAGTTAATAGCACAGATAAGAATTTTTTTATATGCGTTCATATTTGATGAATAAATATGATTTCTATCATGACATCATCCTGCAGCCAGGATATTCTCCTCACGAGGGAACTCCTCAACGGTTAATAGCCCAGACACGAAACTTTGTATAGATACTCGTTCAATTTGGATGAATAGACATAATTTCAATCGTATTTGATCCTTCAGCCAGTATTATCTTTTCAGGATGACACTATTCAACGCTGAATAGCATAATATAATGATGCGGTATACTGATACCGCTGCTACCGCTGTTAAAATTTTTAGTTTTGCCGTTTCAGTAAACGGCAAAACTAAAATTTTTAAAAAGAGACTTAAGTATTTTTTTGTAGAATTACTTAAAAATAAATATTTTTCTATTGTTTGGTCGATTGGACGAAGTATTATATTATCTGTGGTTGGATATAGAATACCCAGGTCTTGGGCCCTTAGAAAAAAATTTATTTGGTTCCCAAGCAAGGCCTCTGTTAAGGCTTGTGGGATATTGAGAGAGAGGTTTTGTGGAAATAAAAAACCGTGACTTGGAGACAATCGAGTTGCTATATTTTTGAACTGAACGTTGATCTGACATAAAAATTTTGAAAATATAATTTATAAAATGTTGGGGATGCCAACAGCCTCCCCGTGGGTAAATGCAAAAAATTAAAAAAAATGTAAATGTAAATGTAAATGCCAAATCTCACGCTGTTAGTTCAGTCTGTAGGTCAGTCTGTCTACCGGTCTGTCGATCAGTCTGTCTACCGGACGTCTGTCGGTCAGTCTGTCTACCAGTCTGTCGATCAGTCCGTCTGTCAATCTGTCTGCCAGTAAGTCTGTCTACCCGTTCGTCTGCCAGTCTGTCGGTCAGTTTGTCTACCGGTCTGTCAGCCAGTCTGTCTACCAGTCTGTCTTTCAATCTGTCTATCAGTCTGCCTGTCTGCAGTCAGTCGGTCGATCAGTCTGTCTGTCTCTCCATCTGTCAGACAGTCTGTCTACCAGTCTGTCTGTCAGTCTTTCGGTCAGTCTGTCTACCGGTCTGTCAGTCAGTCTGTCTGCCGGTCTGTCAGTCAGTCTGTCTGCCAGTCTGTCTATCAGTCTGTCTATCAATCCGTTTGTCAATCTGTCTGTCAGTCAGTCTGTCGACCCGTCCGTCTATCAGTCTGTCGGTCAGTCTGTCTCTCGATCTGTCAGTCAGTCTGTCTGTCGACCCGTCCGTCTGTAAGTCTGTCAGTCAGTCTGTATACCAGTCTGTCGATCAGTCTGTGTATCAATCGGTCTGTCAATCTGTCAGTCTGTCTGTCAGCCTGTCGGTCAGTCTGTCTCTCGATCTGTCAGTCAGTCTGTCTACCAGTCTGTCTGTCAGTCTTTCGGTCAGTCTGTCTACCGGTCTGTCAGTCAGTCTGTCTACCAGTCTGTCAGTCAGTCTGTCGTGTCCGTCTATCAATCATTTGTCAACCGGTCTGTCTGTCAGTCTGTCGACCCGTCCGTCTGTCAGTCTGTCAGTCAGTCTGTCTACCGGTCTGTCGGTCAGTCTGTCTACCAGTCTTTCGGCCAGTCTGTACACCAGTCTGTCTGTCAGTCTGTCGATCAGTCTGTGTATCAATCGGTCTGTCAATCTGTCAGTCTGTCGGTCAGTCTGTCTCTCGATCTGCCAGTCAGTCTGTCTACCAGTCCGTCGGTCAGTCTGTCGATCAGTCCGTCTATCAATCCGTTTGTCAACCGGTCTGTCAGTCAGTCTGTCTACCGGTCTGTCGGTCAGTCTGTCTACCGGTCTGTCGGCCAGTCTGTATACCAGTCTGTCTGTCAGTCTGTCGATCGGTCTGTCAATCTGTCAGTCTGTCGGTCAGTCTATCTCTCGATCTGTCAGTCAGTCTGTCTACCAGTCTGTCGGTCAGTCTCTCGACCAGTCTGTCTGTCAGTATTTCGGTCAGTCTGTCTACCAGTCTGTCGGTCAGTCTGTCTACCAGTCTGTCGGTCAGTCTGTCTACCAGTCTGTCTGTCAGTCTGTCGATCAGTCCGTCTATCAATCCGTTTGTCAACCGGTCTGTCAGTCAGTCTGTCGACCCGTACGTCTGTCAGTCTGTTAGTCAGTCTGTCTACCGGTCTGTCAGTCAGTCTGTCTACCGGTCTGTCGGTCAGTCTGTCTACCGGTCTGTCGGCCAGTCTGTATACCAGTCTGTCTGTCGATCGGTCTGTCAATCTGTCAGTCTGTCGGTCAGTCTATCTCTCGATCTGTCAGTCAGTCTGTCTACCAGTCTGTCGGTCAGTCTCTCGACCAGTCTGTCTGTCAGTATTTCGGTCAGTCTGTCTACCAGTCTGTCGGTCAGTCTGTCTACCAGTCTGTCGGTCAGTCTGTTTACCAGTCTGTCTGTCAGTCTGTCGATCAGTCCGTCTATCAATCAGTTTGTCAACCGGTCTGTCAGTCAGTCTGTCGACCCGTACGTCTGTCAGTCTGTCAGTCAGTCTGTCTACCAGTCTGTCGGTCAGTCTGTCTACCGGTCTGTCGGCCAGTCTGTATACCAGTCTTTCTGTCGATCGGTCTGTCAATCTGTCAGTCTGTCGGTC
Organism: Eugnorisma glareosa; assembly: GCA_947578425.1. Taxonomy (NCBI): domain Eukaryota; kingdom Metazoa; phylum Arthropoda; class Insecta; order Lepidoptera; family Noctuidae; genus Eugnorisma; species Eugnorisma glareosa. The sequence goes on along the minus strand of OX387982.1, from coordinate 9,600,164 downwards.
AGTCTATCTCTCGATCTGTCAGTCAGTCTGTCGGTCAGTCTCTCGACCAGTCTGTCTGTCAGTATTTCGGTCAGTCTGTCTACCAGTCTGTCGGTCAGTCTGTCTACCAGTCTGTCGGTCAGTCTGTTTACCAGTCTGTCTGTCAGTCTGTCGATCAGTCCGTCTATCAATCCGTTTGTCAACCGGTCTGTCAGTCAGTCTGTCGACCCGTACGTCTGTCAGTCTGTCAGTCAGTCTGTCTACCGGTCTGTCGGTCAGTCTGTCTACCGGTCTGTCGGCCAGTCTGTATACCAGTCTGTCTGTCAGTCTGTCGATCGGTCTGTCAATCTGTCAGTCTGTCGGTCAGTCTATCTCTCGATCTGTCAGTCAGTCTGTCTACCAGTCTGTCGGTCAGTCTCTCGACCAGTCTGTCTGTCAGTATTTCGGTCAGTCTGTCTACCAGTCTGTCGGTCAGTCTGTCTACCAGTCTGTCGGTCAGTCTGTCTACCAGTCTGCCTGTCAGTCTGTCGATCAGTCCGTCTATCAATCCGTTTGTCAACCGGTCTGTCAGTCAGTCTGTCGACCCGTACGTCTGTCAGTCTGTGAGTCAGTCTGTCTACCGGTCTGTCAGTCAGTCTGTCTACCGGTCTGTCGGTCAGTCTGTCTACCGGTCTGTCGGCCAGTCTGTATACCAGTCTGTCTGTCAGTCTGTCGATCGGTCTGTCAATCTGTCAGTCTGTCGGTCAGTCTATCTCTCGATCTGTCAGTCAGTCTGTCTACCAGTCTGTCGGTCAGTCTCTCGACCAGTCTGTCTGTCAGTATTTCGGTCAGTCTGTCTACGAGTCTGTCGGTCAGTCTGTCTACCAGTCTGTCGGTCAGTCTGTCTACCAGTTTGTCTGTCAGTCTGTCGATCAGTCCGTCTATCAATCCGTTTGTCAACCGGTCTGTCAGTCAGTCTGTCGACCCGTACGTCTGTCAGTCTGTCAGTCAGTCTGTCTACCGGTCTGTCGGTCAGTATGTCTACCGGTCTGTCGGCCAGTCTGGTATACCAGTCTGTCTGTCATTCTGTCGATCAGTCTGTGTATCAATCGGTCTGTCAATCTGTCAGTCTGTCTGTCAGTCAGTTTATCAGTCCGTCTATCAATCCGTTTGTCAACCGGTCTGTCAGTCAGTCTGTCGACCCGTACGTCTGTCAGTCTGTCAGTCAGTCTGTCTACCGGTCTGTCGGTCAGTCTGTCTACCAGTCTGTCGGTCAGTCTGTTTACCAGTCTGTCTGTCAGTCTGTCGATCAGTCCGTCTATCAATCCGTTTGTCAACCGGTCTGTCAGTCAGTCTGTCGACCCGTACGTCTGTCAGTCTGTCAGTCAGTCTGTCTACCGGTCTGTCGGTCAGTCTGTCTACCGGTCTGTCGGCCAGTCTGTATACCAGTCTGTCTGTCAGTCTGTCGATCGGTCTGTCAATCTGTCAGTCTGTCGGTCAGTCTATCTCTCGATCTGTCAGTCAGTCTGTCTACCAGTCTGTCGGTCAGTCTCTCGACCAGTCTGTCTGTCAGTATTTCGGTCAGTCTGTCTACCAGTCTGTCGGTCAGTCTGTCTACCAGTCTGTCGGTCAGTCTGTCTACCAGTCTGCCTGTCAGTCTGTCGATCAGTCCGTCTATCAATCCGTTTGTCAACCGGTCTGTCAGTCAGTCTGTCGACCCGTACGTCTGTCAGTCTGTGAGGCAGTCTGTCTACCGGTCTGTCAGTCAGTCTGTCTACCGGTCTGTCGGTCAGTCTGTCTACCGGTCTGTCGGCCAGTCTGTATACCAGTCTGTCTGTCAGTCTGTCGATCGGTCTGTCAATCTGTCAGTCTGTCGGTCAGTCTATCTCTCGATCTGTCAGTCAGTCTGTCTACCAGTCTGTCGGTCAGTCTCTCGACCAGTCTGTCTGTCAGTATTTCGGTCAGTCTGTCTACGAGTCTGTCGGTCAGTCTGTCTACCAGTCTGTCGGTCAGTCTGTCTACCAGTTTGTCTGTCAGTCTGTCGATCAGTCCGTCTATCAATCCGTTTGTCAACCGGTCTGTCAGTCAGTCTGTCGACCCGTACGTCTGTCAGTCTGTCAGTCAGTCTGTCTACCGGTCTGTCGGTCAGTATGTCTACCGGTCTGTCGGCCAGTCTGGTATACCAGTCTGTCTGTCATTCTGTCGATCAGTCTGTGTATCAATCGGTCTGTCAATCTGTCAGTCTGTCTGTCAGTCAGTTTATCAGTCCGTCTATCAATCCGTTTGTCAACCGGTCTGTCAGTCAGTCTGTCGACCCGTACGTCTGTCAGTCTGTCAGTCAGTCTGTCTACCGGTCTGTCGGTCAGTATGTCTACCGGTCTGTCGGCCAGTCTGTATACCAGTCTGTCTGTCAGTCTGTCGGTCAGTCTGTCTATCAATCTGTCTGTCAATCTGTTTGTCAGTCAGTCTGTGGACCCGTCCGTCTGTCAGTCTGTCGGTCAGCCTGTCTACCGGTCTGTCGGTCAGTCTGTCTACCAGTCTGTCTGTCGGTCAGTCTGTCTTTCAACCAGTCTGTATGTCAGTCTGTCGACCTGTCCGTCTTTCAATCTGTTTATCAGTCTGCCTGTCTGCAGTCAGTCTGTCTGCCTGTCTGCAGTCAGTCTGTCTGTCAGGCTGTTGATCAGTCTGTCTGTGGGCCTGTCTGTCAGTCTGTCTTTTAATTAGTCTGCCAGTCTGTCTATCTGTCTATCTCTCGATCTGTCGGTCAGTCTGTCTACCAGTCTGTCGGTCAGTCTGTCTACCAGTTAGAAGTGGGCGCCGACCAAAAATTTGCCGGCGGCGGCGCGCCTGGTGGAACTGGTCGGCGCGGCGGCGCCACGCCGCGGCGCGGGTGTTTAAAAAAAAAAAGAACCATTTCTGGTTTAAGTGTTTATTATAAAGCGATCAAAGGAAGGAAATAAACATTAAAATCAGAAAAATATATATTTTAAAGATTTTACAATATTTATAATTGTCATGGATGAAAATTATTTTGTTGACGCGTGTAGGGCTCAACCGCGATCTTTTAGTGCTCAAAACCAATCCTGCTATTGAAAAAACACGTTCACTCGGCGTACTTATAGCAGGAATTACAAGAATAGTCCTGGCAAGCGCAGCAAGTCCTGGGATCACATTTTTCTTCTCTCGCCAATAGGCAAGCACATCTCCGTTCAAAATCTCCACTTCTTTGGGGTAGACCGAAGCTAGGTATCTCCAGCATCTCGAAAAGAAAAATCTGTTCGCGTTACCTCTTCAATGTCGCTGAAACTACTATGCTTCTTATATAATTTTGTCAGCAAAGATTGAGTCGAAGAGGACCTTGGATCTGATAGGATGCTCTGTAAGATCACGGGAAGTATTTACATGTTCATTGATGCAATCTGCCATAAAAGCCACACGATTGGTATTTCTTTCTTCTACATAAGAATCGATTTCTTTCAATTCTGAAAACAGGGATCTAAAAGAGATGCCACTACTACGTTTTTGGTCAAAAGAAATCTGTGATGAAATTTCTTTGGTATTCTATTTTTAAGCGATATCATTGTGACTCTTTCTTTGTCTTAGATCGAATATTAAATCTCTTTTAATTCAGAGCGAAACACAAGAGCAAGAAATTAACAGAAACAGACTTTTGCGCACATAAAACTTCCGACAGCTTCGCGAAACTTTCGAAGAAATATAATAAGGTATTCCAGCAGGTTCCATTCTAATTGTATTAGTTTCAAGTCTTCCTGGCCAATCTTTGTGAGTATGATGTTTACTGGATTCCTATTGCAACAATGCACCAAGCTCTCTAACATGCTTAGCACACTATGCTAACGGGTCGGCATTGCAGTTTTGATGCTTTGCAAGTGATTTATATCGCCAAACTCAGTATTGAACGTTTGAAAATTCTGTAAAACGTCATCATCGTCACCAGTTGGTTCATTTTCGAGTCAAAGTCAGTCAGGTTCCAAGTCAAGAGCGTACGTGGCAACTAGCGCGAAAGTGCCGTGACGACTGGCGGTGGCGCGTACCGCGCGGGCGCGGGTTCACAGCGGCCTGGGCCCTCGGCGCCGCGCCGCCCGCCTCAATCGGCGCCAAATTTCAAATGATCGGCGGCGGCGGCGGCGCCTAAAACGCGGCGCGGGCGCCCACCTGTACTACCAGTCTGTCGGTCAGTCTGTCTACCAGTCTGTCTGTCAGTCGGTCCGTCAGTCTGTCACTCTGTCTGTCAGTCAGTCTGTCGATCTGTCTGTCTGTCTATTTACTAGCTGTTGCCTGCGGTTTCGCTAGCGTTTTGGTAGAAAATTATCCCACGGGCACATTGTAAATATAGCCTATGGCACTCGCGGATAATGTAGCTACCTATTAGTGAAAGAATTTTCAAAATCGGTTCAGCAGATCCAGAGTTTAACCCCTACAACCTCACAAACTTTACCTCTTTATAATATTAGTATAGAATAGAGGAGGAGAGGAGATTTATTCTCCTTCTCTTGAAATCAGCCAAAAGCATCGAATAATTACTAAATAAGATTATTCTAAAAGATAGCATAAATGTTAATTTTAAAATGATATAATTATTTGAAATTATACCAAGGAGTTTTTATTCCGTTTCAACTTTTTTTTTCCAAACTTGATTTCATTGCGAGTAATCGATTAGGCTGACTGCAACTTTTTAATCGAATGTTGAGTCTTGGGTTTACGGTCAGCACTAAGAGGTTTTAGTAATATTTGTCAAGACTTGGAACGTGTTTTTTTATGAAATTTTGTATGAATAATGGTAAAAATAAGATCGCAGATAGAATGTTACTGTCTTTATTTTGCCCTTTCGAGTTTTTTTAGCAAACGAGAAACTTGTCCATGTACATTATTTCAAGCGCATCTAAGTTACCTATTTTTGGAAGGGTGTAGTGGTATGTAATTTACACATATTTGGCAATAGACTGACGCCATTTTACCGACATCAACACGTTTTTGGAGATATTAACCACAAACTTATCGTATGAAACAGCTGCCGCGAAATATTTTTCATTATAAAATCGAATGCTGAAAGTTCACGAAAATTCTTGAATTTCTTGGACAATGCGCATCACCCCGCCGATTCAGCTGATGTGTCATGTGTCAAAATTCTGTCGTGCATAGTGGTTAATTTTTCAGGATTTTCTGATATCAGGACGATATCATCTGCAAACCTTAAATGACTCATGCGCCTCCCATCCTTGTGTTGACCAAGGCAGATCCTTCATGACATTCTGCAGTACAGCTGTAAATAGTTTAGGTCAGGGATTCCCAAAGTGGTCGATATCGACCCCTTGGGGTCGATATCGGTTTCCTAGGGGTCGACATAAACGAAAACTGATTATGGGGGTCGACGAGGTCTAAAAATCGACCCCTATTAAATTAACACAAGTTCTTATTTAAAACTTTCAAGATAGGTAGGTAGGTACTGTATTGTTTATGTTGTGTTACGTGTACTAAGAATAATTAATATTTATGTAGGAAATAGCATTGTTGTAGTAATATAAAGCCTCAAGTTCGTACAAGATGAAAAACTCGGCAAGTCAGTGTGGACAAGTTTGTGCAAGATAATGAGTTCGAGCGTACGTCTTTCAGGCGCGTTTTGACTTGCTCTCTATTTGACGCTTGCGCGATTTAACACGAACGAATTCATGATCAAGTTGCAAGTCCAAACATGTTCCTGATATTTTACTATTTAACGAGGTTGCACTTAGGTTGAAAGTTCATTTGCGTTTTGAAATTCGTTGGAGCTTGAACGATAATAACTCATATAAGTACTCATTTATTTCAAGAGATTACAAAGTTATTACATAGCTAAATTAAGTGAAGTAAAGTGACTGAAAAAGAATTTACAAAATGCTGAGCTCCCTACGCGAGTTAATAGCGTAACCACACAATATCTGCAGTTTATGAAAAATTAACAGGGTAAGTACCAAACAGTTTTTATCCGGCACAGCGCATCAGCATTGCCCCCCTGCACACTGTGTGATAGTGATCAGTTGAGCTATCTGTAGATTGTTTGCAACAGTTTGCAGTTGCCTCAGTTGTTTCAATTGTAAAAATTTACCAGTAAATTTAACAGTTTATTAGGTATTGTTTTTAATTTAGGTACTTAGTTTCTTATTTTTTTATTTGCAGGATTACTGAGAGTTTTATGATGGCGGACACGAAAAAAAAATGCAGACAATACAGTTTGGACTACTTGAAGTTCGGATTTATTGCATCTCCATCAAATCAACACTTGCCGATGTGTCTCATATGTGAAAAAGTATTCAGTAACGATGCCATGAAGCCTTCAAAAATGGATGACCACTTATCGAGAGTACATGCTGACAAAAAAAGTAAGCCCTTGACATTTTTTCAAGCACTTAAAGAAAAACTAGACAAAAGGCCATCCATAAGATCGATGTTTGCGTCATCATCTATTAAAGACGATGATGGTTTACGAGCGTCCTATAATATATCTTTACTAATAGCGAAGTCGGGGAAACCCCACACAATTGGAGAGCAGCTTATCTTACCAGCCATTGCGGAGGTCCTTAACAATGTATTGCACAAACCCGCACATGATATTTTAAAGAGAATACCTTTGAGCAATAACACCGTTCAGAGACGCATAGACGAGATGGGACGCGATGTGGAAAACATTTTATGCAAGTTCTTACAGACCAACAGATTCTCTCTCCAGTTGGACGAGTCTACATTACCCGGCAATGAAGCTCTGTTGTTAGGATATGTTCGATATATCAAAGATGAAAATATGTGCCAAGAACTGCTTTTTGCTACATATTTAGAGACTGATACCAGAGGAGAATCAATTTTTCAGGCCGTGGAACATTTTTTTACTGACAAAGCTATTCCATGGAAGAACATTGTTTCTGTTGCGACTGATGGTGCACCGTCTATGGTTGGTCGTCATCGTGGTTTTATAGCTCACTTAAAGCGACAACTGCCTGATGTACTGGTCATTCACTGCGTGATTCACAGGCAGCATTTAGTAGCAAAAAAGCTGAGTCCTAGATTGCATAAGTCTTTACAATATGTAATAAATGCTATCAACAAGATTCGAAGCAATTCTTTGAACTCTCGGTTATTTGCTCAGCTATGTGAGGAAAACGACGAAGTCTTTACTCGATTACTTCTTCACACTGAAGTTCGCTGGCTATCAAGAGGCTCTTGCTTAGAAAGATTTTCAGCCGTTTTTGAATCTGTGTTGGAGTTTTTACAAGAAAAAGATCCGAATTTGAAAGAAAATCTGAACAATTGTAAAACAGATATTTATTACTTGACTGATATCTTTGGAATGTTCAACAAAGTTAATTTGCAGCTGCAGGGTGACGATCTTAACTTGATTAAAACAAAATCAATAATATCGGCCTTCGTGGGTAAACTAATCCTTTATAAACAAAATGTAGGCAGAAAAGAATATTCGCAGTTTCTGCATTTGTCAAGATTACCAGAAACGCTTCAAGATGATGACATTTTATTATATGTCACTCACTTGGACGCATTACACAAGGATTTTACGGAGAGGTTTGAGGATCTTTTAAATTTACAAATTCCTCAATGGATAATAAATCCGTACAATACCACAGCCATAGAAGAAGCCAATGTGATAATGCAAGAAGAGTTGATTACCATCAGCACAGACGAAGAGCTTAAGCAGAAGTTCAACCAAGGCTATCAGAAGTTCTGGTTGCAACGCAACATTGAAACACAGTATCCTACATTGTGGAACATTGCTGAAAAATACCTTATCGCTTTTCCATCATCATACCTAGTTGAAAAAAGCTTCAGTGTGGTAACAAACATTTTGACGAAACAAAGAAACCGTTTGAAAATCAACGAACGTGGAGATTTAAGGCTGCAACTCACCAATATTGAACCGGATGTAGCTAGATTGGTAGATAGTCACCAGGTTCATCCATCACACTGAATGTTTTATTTTCTCTTTGCGAATTAATACTTTTTTAAATATAATTTCCTACCTACTTAAAATTCTTTAAGTACCTAATTTGTAATAATCGTTATAAATTAAACTTGATATTTACTGAATTGTATGTCTTTTTATTTTGTTAAATTTTGATACGAAAATGAAGTCAATTTTACTCACTTAACCAAGTGCAAAGTTTTCCAATTGGTACCTTAGTACCTAGGTATTTTGTGTCAATAGGAAAAAACTAAAGATAGGCCCCCTTATTCATAATAGTCTGCTAACTTAAAGCATTGCTAATTCTCACTCTGTCTTCTTCTATTGACCTAAGTCAGAATGAAAAATAACACACTGTAGCAGCTGTTTTAAGTTAGCGGACCATTATGAATAAGGGGGTTGATCTTAAAAGTAGGTAATTTGGCCATGGGGGTCTGAGGTAACAGTTCATTTTGGAAAAGGGGTCACTTGTCCAAAATAGTTTGGGGATCCCTGGTTTAGGTGATATTGGGTCGTCTTGCCTTAACCCTCTATTGATTTTTATGCATTCACCGGATTTCTCCAACCTGACTCTGCTTGTGCTTTTGCTGTAAATATCTTTCAGAATGTTTATATATTTGGCATCTATATATCTATATAACCAATCAAAATTGGAAAGCGCCTCCCAGATGCTATTGTGAGAAATTGAATCAAATGCCTTTTTATAGTCTATAAATGCTAAATATAGCGGTCTGCGAAACTCAACATATTTTTCTATTGCCTGTTCTACTACGTGGATGTGGTCAATTTATATTGACCACATGTCTGTTGGATCGCGTTTCTTATAGAGTAGGACAATTTCTGATTTAGTCCAGCCCTCTGGCACTCGTTCTTCGATAAGTATGTGATTGAATAGACATGTCAGTGGGGCAACCAACAATTCCTTAGCATGTTTGATATGTTCGTTTCTGATACCATCTGGTCCTTGGCATTTTTCTAACTTTAGTTTTGTCATGTTTTCGAGGACTTCGGATTCGTCAAACATTTCAACGTTGGATTGTGTAGGGTGAGCTTGCTTGTGTGTCTGTATTGAATTTGGTTGGTCGTATAGCTTAGCGTAGAAGTCAGTTGCTATGTTGATGATTTCCGCGTGGGATTTACTCTTCTTTAGACCAGATTGTAAGAATGCAATCCAAGTTTTTGAGCTATCTAGCTCTTTAAATGCTTTTTTGACACTTCTTGAGATTTCCAGGTGTCTGCGTATTATATTTGTTCTATACGTTTTGTAGCATTGTTTTATAACTTTATTTGTCTTTTTGTACAGTACCCGTACCTTCAACGCCTCTTTGTCTTTTTTACATAGTTTAGTTTTATGTTGTAATAAACTTCTTTTTTTAATAAGTTCCTTTGCCTCTTTGCTCAAAATATTTTGTCTTGGTTTTCCCTTTATGTTTTGTAAACTGTCTTTTATAGATTTCTCGATAATTTGGCAATACTGGTTGCTTATGTATTCTTCGTGTGCTATTGGCAGACTTTGCAGATGGTCATTTAGATGTGTGAGGTAAGTATTTTTCTCTTCCAATGTCTTCAAAGCGGCTTGTGGCGTACTGAATTGTCTTCGGCTTCTTCTTATTGTTAAGTTTAGTTTAATAAGTAAAGTTGCTCTGATTGGTCTGTGGTCTGATCCAAAGTTGAAAGTAGTTAGCACTTCATATTTGGAAAATAAGTGTGGTGTTGTTGTCAACATATAGTCTATTTCATTGATAGTGATTTTATCTGGAGAGATCCAAGTCCATCTATTGATTGTCTTTTAAATGAAATGTCGTATTTACTATTTTCAGGTTGTGTTCGTGAGCATATTGGATCAAACTCTCTTCGTGTTTGCTTCTTTTTCCGCAGCCAAATTTGCCAGCAACCTTGTTTTCGTAAGGCTTTGGTTTTCCAATCTGAGCGTTGAACTCGCTCATTGAAATTATATATTTGGTGGATATCATTTGGTGGGCTAACGTAAGGTCTTTGTAGAAATTGTCCAGTTCTGCTTGCGTAGAGCTCTTGGTTGGAGAATATGATTGTATGATTGCAAAGGGTTTCTTTTCGAATTCTATTTCCATTAAGCAAACTCTTTCTGAGATACCTGTAAAGTTTATAATATTTTCTTTGTGTTCTTTTTTAACCAGAAATCCCACACCATAACCTTTTGTTTGTCCTATATAATACATAATATAATCTTCGCCTTCTATTATTTCTTCTCCACACCGACGAACTTCGCAAAGCCCGAGCACGTCACATTTGATTTGTTGTAGTGCTGTTTTTAATTCAATAAGTTTTTCTGTTGAAGATAAGGTTCTAACATTGTAAGAGCAGATATATATTGCTTTATTCTTAAGCTTGTGCTTATTTGGAGGGTCATGGTCGAACTCTCCCGCGGTGACCGGCCGTACTGGGAGATTGAGATGAGGAGGTTCCAAACGTGGTTGCTATGTTGTATCTTCCTGTGTAGATTTTGGTTGTTCTTGGTTGTTGCTCGTGTGTTTGAATGTTAACTTTGGTTTTTGTAAGATAAAGTCTTTCATGTTAGTAGGTTTTTTTTTCTTTGGTACTTGTTTTCTTGTCTGATTGTCTTGTTGGTAGTTGGAATTACTTGTTTCAGGAGATTCGGACAGGTTTCTTTTACGAGTATTTGTTTACTTGCGGGAAGAATTCTTTTTGCTGTCCAGTACTTGAGTGCGGCTTGCAGCTCTTTGCGTTTGTTTGAAACGTCCAATGGATAGTCTTCATTGATGTAATATTGGGTGTTACGTAAAAGTTTGTCATTTTTCAGAATTTTTAGTTTCAGGCCAATTGTACTAAATGATATTATGACTGGTCTAACCTTCTCGCCTTTCTTTCCTAATCTCCTAACTCCTTCAATGTTATTGCTGTCGTACTGGACGTTGAAATATGTGTTTATTACTTTTATTATTCTTTCCTCCAATTCATCGTAGGATTTTTCACTCAAATCAAATCAAATCAAAAACGTTTATTTGTGAGAATATGGTACAAATAGATGTTGTAATATAGGTTCCAGCATATCCTGCCATAATATGGCGTACAAATATTTTTTAACAGACACTAACTATAAATATTAACCTATTAATTTATCAACTATACAGAATCAAGTGTGAAAGATATATTATTATAGATTGAGATTGTATTGTAGAAATAATTATAATTAATTATGACTATGTAGTTTGTCATGGGGTGGACTAAAGACTATTTTTATTTTAGTGTATTGGTCACTAACGACTTATCTTCTAAGTATTCTTGCACACTGTAATAGTTTTTTTCTAATAACATTCTGGGCAATACTCTTTTGAACACCGGCAATGGCAAATCTTGAATGTTATTTGGCAAATGGTTATATATAATAATTGCCATGCAGTAGGTATTTCTTTTAAATAGCATTAATTTTATTTGGGGTAATTTCAATTTGTCTTTGTGTCGTGTTCTACTATTTATTTTGAGACTGTTTTTTTCAAATAAATGATAGTTTTTTTTTACAAAAATGCTCAGTTCAAAAATATAAAGACATGGTAAAGACAGTATTTTTAGCTTTTGAAATAATGGTTTACAGCTATCTAAAAAGTGGGCTCCACACATTGCCCGGATGCATTTTTTTTGTCCTTTAAAAACTCTTTGCACGTCTACTGAGTTTCCCCAAATTATAAGACCATATCTGAGTACAGATGCTACATAAGCGTGGTAAGCAACCATTGCGGTATTTAGATTAACCGTTTGTCTTATTCTTTTCAAAACATACACAAAGCGATCTATTTTTTTGAGTATATTTTCTATGTGTGGTTTCCAACTGCAATTTTTATCCACGGTTATACCTAAGAATACACAATCATTAACAATGTTTATTGGGGAATTGTTATACTGGATGTCTAGACTATCAGTGTTTATGTTGAGTGCTTGAAATTTTATTATATTTGTTTTTGTCATGTTTATTTTTAAGTTGTTTTGTTCTAGCCATTTGATTGCCTTTTCTAACGCTTTAGCAACCAACTCCGAACATGACCAAATTCTTACGTCTTACGTGTCTTTCTAAATTACGTATTATGGTGCTATGTTCTTGGACTTTTTTCTCAAGAGTTACATTTTATATTTCTAAGTTTTTAAATTTTTCATTTAAGTTGTTGTTGATTGTATTTTTTATGTCTTCTTTAATCTCTAACATTTCGGTTTTTTGTTGTCTAATTTCTTTTTGCATGTTTATTAGCAACTCTTTTATTTCTTCCATCATAAGTGCAAACTTGAGAAAGCGCCCTATTTTGGTGTTGTCAAGTATCACTTCCTAACTCAAATACAAACTTCGAAGGATCCTAATGTGCCAATCAATCAATCTTCAATTGTAGTTGGATGATAGTTCTCTCAAACATAGAAAGATGGCGGTAGTCGTATCCATGTTGTCCGCGTTCTGCCAAAAATTGTTAGATGGCGGTGATGTTACCAATGAATAGCAAATTTGATCTGATAAAATCTGATTCATTGAAATATATTTTGAGGTTATACAGTTATTATTTAAATGTACACTTTCACTCACAGAACATTGTTTTGCATTTATTGTATCAGTTTGTTTAATCACTTTATCTTTTTTGCACTTGTTTGAAAATTATAACAATTTGTTTGTTCTTAGAGTAATCACTTCATATACTGAGTCCTGACGGTGTTTTATATACTGACTGCATGAATTGTTGATTACTATAAACAATTCGTCACTTTTCTATAGAGTATATTCACTATTATATTTTTAATCTTGCTTTATTTACGGATACGATATGAACTTTGGCACTATTATGATTGAAATACGTCACAAAAATGTGCATCAATGATATTTAGCTTAGTTCAAGGGCTTTTTTAGGGTTCCGTAGCCGAATGGCAAAAAACTCGTGATGTCATGTCTGTCTGTCTGCCCGTGTATGTCACAACCACTTTATTCCGAAACTATTAGGACTACACAGTTAAAACTTGGTAGGTAACGACATAATAGAGTCTTTTTATTTATTCCTGATTGTGTATGATTTACATGGACATAACTATTATTATGACATGTAATTGTGCTCAAACTATTGAAGCGGTATGTAATTTGATAGCCACTATCAAGAATTTGTTTTCGTAGGAAAGCTAGCTTATTTATTATATCTATGGAGGTACCAATTCTTTCGTCTTGAATAAAATTATCCGGAAGAGCCATAGAAATATAAAAAACAGGAGAAGTGGCAAGGGGGCGCGTCGGTGTCGCCACGACAGGCCAACGTTACGCATGTCTTGTGAAAATGGCCGTCTCCGCGAACTAGTGTGCTTTCGACCGCGATCGTGGCAACTTATAAGAATGCCGTGTTGTTCAGGGGTTTCTTGTAAAAAGCGAAGCATAAACCAACACTTTGTAAATCATAGAATGACTTACTATTTAAATATATATTATATATATACAAGTATTTTACTATATATTTGTCTATAGAATCATGAAAAACAACAAACAACAATCGTAAAATATGTCTTGCTCTTACTATATTATTTTTGTTTTTAAATCTCCTTAACCATTACCAAACTTTGTTGCTAAGTGACTGGACAAGCAGTGTAAAAATCACAAAACAATACTTTTTTTAGCGGATGCATCGCGTAGTGCGGCCGCTGCTTCTTGCGACGAGTTACGGAGTTAGTGATGAGCTTGTGCAGATCCACTAACTTATGCTATCGACAATGTAGATTGACGAATGAAATATTACTAATAGTTTGTTTGTCAATTTATCAACCGTTTTAACCCGGTTGGAAAATCGATGTTGAATAATGTTTTTTTTCAACACAGTTGCTCGTAAAGTGAGCCTTATTACGTCGTTTTTAGGGCCATAAACCGAAGTATAACACACACGTGCATAATAATATTACACACTAGTGCTTATTAGAATTATCCCTACAAAGTTAAGTTAGTACCTAACTGCAAATTATATTCGAGTAAACAGAGCATTTTGAATTTAACCGGGTAAAACAGTTTTTTTTTTTTATAAACAACAAAGAGGTTTTATGCCGCTGAAAATCCATTTACTTTTTTGGAATAAATAAACGTGTACCGAATTATGACGAAAAAACATTTATTATTATCAAATTATTTATAATTCACAATAATTTGTTATAAAATATTTGCATTTAATCACTAAAATTATAATTTGGAAGTAGGCTGTATGGCTATATGTAATCAATCACTTTACATTTGGAGCGTGCAAAAAAAGAAATTTGCGCGCCATTTCCCATAATTTTTATATTTTATAATAATAATAATAATACATTTAATTCAGACATGGTCCATACAAAACAATCAATAAAAATAAAATTACACACACACACACATTAGGGTTAAATGTCCCATACAATTAAATTAAATATAAATTAAAATAATACACATTTAAAATAATAATCAATAAAAACATTCATACACGCATATCAAATAAAACGAGGAGAGGCGCTAACATGAAGCTGCATCCACCTCTGTATCAGGGACAGGTCCCACCGCTCGGACAAAACTCTCAGGAGACTGTTCGAGCTGCTTCGTAGGCGACTTAATAGTGAAGCGCTCCGCTTCCTCATGATCGCGAAAAAATCATCGGTCCGCGCCTCAGCAAACATAGTCGAAGCACTACAACACCGCGGAAGCCCCAACAGTATCCTGAAAGCATTGTTGTACTGCACGCGCAGTGCACTGTACGCCCGCTGCGTAAAGTTGGTCCACAGGCTGCACGTGTAAAACGACTGACAATATGCCTTAAATAAAGTCACCTTGACAGGTCCAGTACATCGCGCAAACCTACGAGCCAACATATTACACCGGACAGACAGCGCCCTGCGCTCCCTCTGAATATCCAGATTGTCACACAAGTCGTCAGAGACCCAGTGGCCCGGGTACTTGAAATACTGCACTCTTTTTAAAGGAATGCCGCAGAGAGTGACAGGCGGTACAGATAAGTAACATTTGGTACCGGCTTTAAACATCATGAATTCACTCTTTTTAGCATTGTAACTGAGCCCATGGGCCTCCGCATATGACTCACAAATACGCAAAAGTTTACGTAACGCACCGATCGATGGGCTCAGCAACACCATATCATCCGCGTAACTAACATTGTTTATACACACTCCGTCAATGGAACATCCAATATTAGTGCTGCCGAGCTCACCGATCAGCCGGTTCATGTATAGGTTAAAGAGGCGAGGGGAGGATAAACCCCCTTGTCTCACTCCGCATTCCAACCCATACACGTCCGACTGTGCATCCGCCCACCTAACGGTATTCTGCTGTTTACTGTACCAATACCGCAGCAAGGATACAATCTCATGTGGCACATTTGTTTCACATTTTAGCTTCTGCCACAGCTTGTCATAACACACCAGATCAAAAGCTTTTGAAAGATCTAAAAAACAAGCATACACTGGTGTGTTTCTGTCCGTATAGTACTGAACAGTTTGCTTGAGACAGAGGATAGCACTTTCAGTTGACAAACCGGGTCTGAACCCAAACTGTGCGTCATGCAAGTTGAGGTGCTTCTCCAACTGTCGGTCAAGCAAACTATCCAGCACCTTAGCTATGACAGTCGCAAGCGAGATCGGTCTGTTGTTGTAATTTCTCTTGGCAGGTGTACGCCCGCGTACTTCAAGTGCTCGATGCTAAGACTATCGTGACCTGGGGACTTGCCTCTCACCATCTTCTTTATAATTTGGGCCACATCCTTGGCGGAGAATCTAATATGAACATGCTCAGGGCGATCCTCAGCAGCGAGCACCTGCGACGCGGACCCGAGCGGTGATACCAAACTAAAATGCCGCTGAAAGGCGCAGGCTATGTCCCGCGACTCATGCGCACCACCAACACTCGCCGGAGAGCCCGACCTTGGATTCAGTTTATGGGTATTTTTGCAAAAATCACCAAACTTTTTATTCCTATGATGTTCCGCAATGATGTCCATCTTTATTTGACTTTCATTATTTTGGCAGTACTTTAATTTTTCTTTAAATAGTTTCCTAGACTCGCACATATTATTATAATCATGCCCAGATCTAGGACGCCCATAAGACACCCACGTCTGAAAACAAAGCCTGGCCCTCCGGTGAGCGTCACTAACATGCCTGTTCCATCCCGTAACATACCTAAAATTGTTGCGCTTAGGTGCAATGCAGCTTTTCGTAGCGGCTTCAGTCAAAATATTTACAATATTATTATACATCCCATTTATTGTCATTTTATGATTCTGATCACTACACATTCCGTCTGCGCAATTACAACACTCAAATGGGAAGTCAATCTGCTTAAATCTTAAATTACAGTAACTAGTATAGTCTTGTATTTGATTATGGTTCCTAAGTCCCCATTTTATATAATTGAAAGTATTTGGACTGGTTGTAACTTTAGGTTTAATATTATTCATATTACATTCAATCATTAACGGATAGTGATCAGATCAGTATGTATCGTACAGTACGCACACATTCACGACCGCGCGCCGCGCCGCACCTGTCACTACACAGTGATCGAGCCATCGCTGGCACCCGTGCGCGTCACTCACAAATGTATACGTATCGCGAGGCAGCCACTCAATGTCTAAACACGACCACGATTGATCCGTGCAAAAGGCTAACAATTCATTAGCGAACAGCTCACCTGGGTGTGCGTTGAAGTCTCCGAGAATGAACACAGATTCCACATCATTACTTTCAATAATCGCGTTCAACTCACTGAGGCACTCTGTAAACTCGGTCAGGTTTTCGATCGAGTCAGTAGGCATGTACACTGATATCACTAGTATAGACCGGTCTTGAAGTACTACCTTTATCGCAGTGAGACGCACACTCGTACACGCGATCACAGACACTGTTGGAAACATCGCCTTCCTCCACAGCAAAGCCACCCCACCATACGGCCTTCCTCTAAGCACTCCAGCGGATGTATCAACAGCAGACTTTCCAGTAAAAGAAAATGCGTCATCAATGCTGCCTAGGAACTGTACGTCATGAGGCAAAAGCCAAGTCTCCTGTAGTGCTACAATGTCCGCCATCTCACAGAGACCCTTCACACATTCCACCAATCTAGTGACACTCTTGCAGTTAAATGTAACAAGCTTAATTGTACTATCCATTAACTAACGATAATGCTCCATTAATCTCCCGGAAGGTGAGTCTGTTCGCGTTGCGACTAAAATCAACATAACGGCGATATAGTACCCCGTCGGGCCAAAAGTCATCCGTCATAAACATGTCAAACTTGCATTTCGGCACAAAAACAATGTATCCATTGTAATCTTTGTTTGATTTCATATTCATCTTCTGTAATTTAATGTCTAAGTTTGTTTTCTTCAGCAGATAACATTTTATATCGCTTGCAGACGTCTCTTTAGACACATTATAAATATAGATCGGAACTTGAGTACTCGCTGCCTTGAAATTATTGTCCGAATCAACAATAGCTTTCCCTGTATTCCCTACAAAGCGGTTTCTCAATCTGTGTCTCTTTTTCTGAACCAGGGTCCATTCTTCATAAGACATTTGAGTTTTGGACCGTGGTTTTGACACTCCATCCTTCACAGTGACAGAGAAACTCTTTCTGTTTTCGACGCAAGACTGTTTACTCAGTTGGTCAGAATTTAGCGCACAGTTTACAGCAGAGGTCGGTACCGCTGTGTGACTCACCGTTGCATTAGACAGAGCGCGATCCGCCGTTAAGATCTCACTCGCAGGCGTCGCTCCGTTCACAACTACGCGCGGTGTTTTTGCACTACCCACGTCCGACGAAATATTAGACTGCTTTTTGAAGGATGTCATCGTAGGTTGTATTTCTGCAGACTTATAAGCCGCACCACATACGGGAGACAAACCCATAGGTCCACTTTCATGCTCGAAGCTCGATAATGCACAGGCACCCCGTCTCACGTTAATGTTTCTACAGACATTGTTTACTATAGACGCATTCTTAAGTGCTTCAACTTCTACTGCTAGCTCCTTAACCTGGTTCACTGTAGCGTACTCCTCGGAAATACGATCTATCTGGCTTCGCATCTGCAACAGATCCTTGAGAAGTCTTGTCACATCTACATGGTCAAACAAAACCGGAGGTAGTTTTTGTAAATCCCTAGCGACAAAGATAGGGATTTCTTCGGGATCTGTTTCTTTTAACAGGCAGACGATATCATCTATGTCACGTAATGTTTTCCCCTGTCTTTTCCTTATCTTCTTGCGCTTTGTTGTCGGAATAGAATCAAACAACAAGTTTTTGGCATTCAAAATTTCACTTTCCGAAAATGCACTGACACAAATGCGGGCAATACTTTGCTCGTCCATCACGTCCAGTTTATTGCAAATAAATGCCAATGTCTCATTTATGACGACATTGCAGCTAGCACACTTTACAACATTAGTAGCCATTGTTTACATAACGACTTCTAAAACCCGAGCACACGATCAACACACAGCGAGACTAATCGACGGCGCGTGCGACGCAAGACTGTTTGTTTTGTGAATTTTATTTGTATCGTATTTGTTGCTGTGCGGTAAATAATTGTAAAAATTTCAGGTTTTAGTACAGAAGGTGAACAATTGATAGATTTAACCCCGCCAGAAATAGTACATGCAGCACAAAATGCAAACGTAAGAGAAAAGTACTTAGCTGCTTGCGATAGTTTCCTAAAATGGAAGAGCAACAATTCCAAGTTAAGAAGCATGGTTAAGCTCAAACATGGTGTTGATATCAAAACGTACTGTAACCCGATGACATTTTTGATGAGACGCTCGGATGGATATATTGGTCGGAAATCTAAAGTTTTGTCACCAGCCGACGTTTTATATTTTACGTTTAATATTTTCAATCGAAATGTATCTACAATATATAAGTTCGTCACCTTAGCATAACTTCAAGAACTAATTAATTGATTTCTCTGCAGGTTGCCTTAATATTCGGTGTTCTGGTACTTGTAGACGACAAGAGCTTATACAGCTCTTAGATATTAAAAATTACTAAGATCTCCGTTCAACAAAAACAAAGAATGACCGCTTTTTAATTAAACGATTTTTGCAATACATTTTTGTTTTTTCCTCGCAAGGGTGTTGAAAAAGTGCGTATGAAACTCGTGACCAACTTGCTCACTAGAAAATCGGCTGATTTACGCCCTCGCCTACGGCTCGGGCTGCAACCCACAGCAAATACAAAAAAAAAAAAACATAAAAAGCGAGGATAAGGCATAATAGGTATATGATAATTGAAAGCTAAAAACACTCCACCGATTATTAAACTGAAATTTAATTAACTTACTTTACGAAAGTTGGTTACGCATTTCTCTACTACGCTGTATCAAAATAATAATCAAAATACGTAATAGTGTATTATGATACAAGTGAGCAACTTTGCTCACTTGTATCATAATATACAATTACGTTATGCTATTAAATTGTTAAGAATGGGTTTGTTTTCATTTATTTAACAATTTTTTAGTAACTAGAGTTTTTTTATAACAAACACAACAATCTGTTACCTGCGGAGTAATTGCGTAACATACTTACAGCAGGAATCGATTCCATTATGTCAATACTACAACATTCATTGATTTACATATTTACTTTGTTGATCAGACCAATTTTTCGAACACAATGAAGATTCAATAACTTTCCGATTTAGTCAATCACTAGCGTAGGTATTAAAATAAATTCAGTGTTTACAATCCACTATTGTATTGGGGTAATCCTGTAAAGATAGTGTGTGTAAGTTTAATAATAAATAAATAAATAAATTGCTGTTGCACAGCACAACCATAGCGACCGGTGTTTTTGTGTGGGTAACTTGTACGGTGCATGGTTTTTGATGGGATAAGGTTTATAATTGATTGTGTAGTACGTTCTGTTTTAAGAAATGCGAGTGTGTGCGCGATTGCGTATCTATTGCTTTTACTGAACTGCGTGTGCAGTAGTTGCCGCGTGGAAGGGCAAAGAGAAGACACACGGTCTCGATGCATTTTCGTGTAACGGGCATATCTCCTTGTTTAATATTTCTATGGGAAGAGTACTGGAGTTATCGCTGGTCGGCAAGAGCGGAATGAATATTATGTGTAGTAATGAGGGCTATCGTTTTTGAGCTCACCAGATGGCGCCACTGTCGCTTGTGGTCCTGTCAATAATTCTATGTTATACTTTAAAGTACCAATAACTTCATAAAAAGTTTATTTTATTACGTATAACAACATTGTGTCCTACTACAACTACAACTTCAGATGCATTTATTTACTTTATTGTCTATAAAATTAGCAAGCATGAAACATTTTAAAATCATTTTACCTCCAAGTACTAACAAATAAGATCCTAAGTTGCTACTTAAAATCTTCAAGTCTTAATTAATCAGGAATAGCTCAATCTAGACCACAATCGTGAATAATACACAACATAAACATACGTTTTTTTAAACATATGTTATAAAAAAGCACGCAACGCATGTTTCACCTCGCGCTACACTAGCGCCTCTAGCGGCGAATTCACATGCGATAAGCCCCCATTGCTTTAGATCGGCTTTCTTCTTAAAAAAATACTGCTGAATCGAGACCAGAGCCAAGCCGTCAATATGTCAATTTCAACTGTCAACGTCAAACGATTGACACAAATACAACGAAGTTTTAAATTTCAACGTTAATTCTATTTAGTAAGCTGTCGTCTGTTACGCAATTTAACTCACAAAGCTAATTCTGTTAAAAGCCTAACTGAAGTTTGTTTTAAATAAAAAGTTTCAAGGGATTAACTCAACGGATACTTTCGACGCTGTACAAATGAGTTTGTATTTGTTACACTTACAATGGAAGCATAGAAGGAAGGTGTAACTTTCTTCTGTACGTTTAGAGCATGTCTCAGGAATTTTAATTTAGGAACTAAGTTTACAGTTTTTTAGGTTAGTTTATTTGGTTTATTTCGTTGTTTTTTTATTTTATTTTATTTTTATTATTACTTTTTATAATTTTGTTGTACTTAGTTTAAATGTAGGTAATCATTTTTTTAAATGTTTTGTCCTGTGCGAGCTAATAAATACTTTTTCTTTCTTCCTTAACACAGCAACTTTAACCTATTTGTTAACTAAATTCTTAGTGCTATGGTACCTACACAAAAACAAATTCATAATGATGGAGAAAGTTGCTGTGTCACGCTGTAAATTCGGTAACTCGCTTTCGCTAAACTAAATAATGATGTAATCGGTGAGAACGTGTAAAATCATTATCAGTCAGACAAACTTGCATGATATTGGACGGCTTATGTCTCTTATTTTTGCAATGATCCTTAATTATTTAGTCATGTAAGGAACCTGAAAATGGCCGTCGTAACCGAGGGAGGCTCAGAAACGCTGGCGTGACGACCTGGACTCATTCTTCGGATTGGTCGGAGAAGGCAAATTCATCATATGCCTAGCCTTTTCCCAACTATGTTGCGATCGGCTTCCAGTCTAACCGGATGCAGCTGAATACCAGTATTTTACATGGACTGCCTATCTGATCCGCACAACCCAGTGTGTAGGTACTGGGTAACACGATATCTCTTTGTAAGACTGGTTGTATTACTTTTTGGGTCAAAGATCTACAGACGACAGTCGGGACCAACGGCTTAACGTGCTTTCCGGGGCACGGAGGAAACTCATCCCATCCACGGTCCAACCTAGGCAAGCACGGCTTAACTTAAGATCAACCCGAGTGGCTGTTATTATTTTGCCACGAGCTAATAGTAAACAAAATTGGAAAGCCAAGCAGGCTAATAAAAATACAAAAAAAAAATTAAGAACATTAGGCACAGCATTTTGCATGGAGAGACTGCTCTCTATGAAAAATGGTGATATTCGGCTGTTTCTAGGTAGGTAGTGGACACCGATATGCAGGTATATTGATACTATCGATGCCGATATAAATACTCCTTTTTCTTGTTAGCGTATCGATGACAATCTAAATTGAGTCAGCCCAAAATTTGGCGCCGAGTTTGGCATTGTCAGTAGCGTACAAACAGCAACACTCTTAAATTATACACAATTTAATCTGACTCCCTAGCCAGTGGCTGAGTAACATAGTTTAATTTCGTCGGATAATTTATCAAATCGGACAAAATCCGTAAGAGTCGTTTTTTTTTTTCGTTTTACCATAGTGCGACGACATTTAGACATCTTATCTTTTTTAATGATATTAATACTTTGTTACTGTTCAACATTTTAGGAATTCAACATTACGGGTCTAATTCTTATGGACTACCCGTAACCACATTTAATTAAAACAAATAATTATAATTATTACTTTATTTACATTTTTCATTTTGTGTAATTATTTTAAATTGTATGGTCAGCACATATATAACTCCAATTCAAAAATAACTTTAGTTTCGTAAAATATTGATATTTTATTTATTAGGGACATAAAACAGTTATACGCTACAAAAAATCCTTAAAAGCTAAAGATCACAAACATGTAACCTACACCAATATCCACATCTTAACAAAAGAATAACAGACTATGGTAGATTTCACAGAATATCTGAGCCTTCTGTGACAGCTGTATATGTATAATATTTTACAAATTAATTTATTCCCATTTAATTCAATTAAACTTATCCTACTTTTTGGATTAAAAACAAATTACCTACTAATTATTTTAATTCCATTAAATTATTGATTCAATGCTATTCAGTTCCATAAAATTGAGTTTAATATATTTCAAATCGAGATAATTCAATTTCGTTCAATTCAGTTCAATATAATTTAATTCAAAATAATTCAACTCAATTAAATTATTACCCTCGTCCTACTGCTTTCTGATAAAATATATATAGCTTTTTTTTTAACATCTGGTTGGTTAGAGTAAATATATCAAGCTCCTTAAAGTGAGTGTTGTATGTCTCAACAAGGCGACGAAGAGGTGCGCGCATTCCAGCGTTAGTTTTGGACAAGCCTGTATGGAACAGTCTGGGTACGCGCACCCCACGTTGGACAACAGTTCTGGTTACTCTATAACATAACTGATTAGTGAGCTCAATACAGTCGAACTTATTGTTACATAAGCCATGTAATGTCAACGCACCCAGAAGCAATCTCCTGGACTCCAAACTCAGAAGGCCTTTCGCTTCAGTAACTGCACGTAAGGAACCTTCGAATTAAAACATTTATAGTTCATAGACCGCAAGAACTTTTTCTGTGCCATTTCCAATCTAGAGCAGTATTTGTCGTAGAAAGGGTTCCAGATCTGGACGGCGTATTCCAATTGCGAGCGTATCAGAGTTTTGTATAATAGTAAGAACGTAGAGGGCCGCACAAAGTCACCAGATGATCGCATGACGAAGCCATACATACGAAACGCCTTGTTTATTATGTTATCAACATGTATGTTAAAATGTAGATGTGAATCCAGTGTGATACCCAAGTCCCGGACATTCGCAAAACTGTCCAAGCGTGCGCTATTAATATAATAATAATTATAATGTATTATTTTCTTGTTTTTATCGAATGAAATCGTATGACATTTTGGAAGACTGAGAAAAAGTTTATTTTCAATACACTTTCTCGAAAACTGGTTCTAATCGCACTACGAGTAGGTTCAACATGCAATGTATTTCACACGCGTGCGATTTTTAGTATTTTTCCGCACACGTGCGGAAATAAAAAATTGCACAGATAAGTCTAAAGCAGGGATTCCCAAAGTGGACCCCTTGGGGTCGATATCGGTTTCCTAGGGGTCGACATAAACGAAAACTGATTATGGGGGTCGACGAGGTCTAAAAATCGGCCCCTATTAAATTAACACAAGTTCTTATTTAAAACTTTCAAGATAGGTAGGTAGGTACTGTATTGTTTATGTTGTGTTACGTGTACTAAGAATAATTAATATTTATGTAGGAAATAGCATTGTTGTAGTAATATAAAGCCTCAAGTTCGTACAAGATGAAAAACTCGGCAAGTCAGTGTGGACAAGTTTGTGCAAGATAATGAGTTCGAGCGTACGTCTTTCAGGCGCGTTTTGACTTGCTCTCTATTTGACGCTTGCGCGATTTAACACGAACGAATTCATGATCAAGTTGCAAGTCCAAACATGTTCCTGATATTTTACTATTTAACGAGGTTGCACTTAGGTTGAAAGTTCATTTGCGTTTTGAAATTCGTTGGAGCTTGAACGATAATAACTCATATAAGTACTCATTTATTTCAAGAGATTACAAAGTTATTACATAGCTAAATTAAGTGAAGTAAAGTGACTGAAAAAGAATTTACAAAATGCTGAGCTCCCTACGCGAGTTAATAGCGTAACCACACAATATCTGCAGTTTATGAAAAATTAACAGGGTAAGTACCAAACAGTTTTTATCCGGCACAGCGCATCAGCATTGCCCCACTGCACACTGTGTGATAGTGATCAGTTGAGCTATCTGTAGATTGTTTGCAACAGTTTGCAGTTGCCTCAGTTGTTTCAATTGTAAAAATTTACCAGTAAATTTAACAGTTTATTAGGTATTGTTTTTAATTTAGGTACTTAGTTTCTTATTTTTTTATTTGCAGGATTACTGAGAGTTTTATGATGGCGGACACGAAAAAAAAATGCAGACAATACAGTTTGGACTACTTGAAGTTCGGATTTATTGCATCTCCATCAAATCAACACTTGCCGATGTGTCTCATATGTGAAAAAGTATTCAGTAACGATGCCATGAAGCCTTCAAAAATGGATGACCACTTATCGAGAGTACATGCTGACAAAAAAAGTAAGCCCTTGACATTTTTTCAAGCACTTAAAGAAAAACTAGACAAAAGGCCATCCATAAGATCGATGTTTGCGTCATCATCTATTAAAGACGATGATGGTTTACGAGCGTCCTATAATATATCTTTACTAATAGCGAAGTCGGGGAAACCCCACACAATTGGAGAGCAGCTTATCTTACCAGCCATTGCGGAGGTCCTTAACAATGTATTGCACAAACCCGCACATGATATTTTAAAGAGAATACCTTTGAGCAATAACACCGTTCAGAGACGCATAGACGAGATGGGACGCGATGTGGAAAACATTTTATGCAAGTTCTTACAGACCAACAGATTCTCTCTCCAGTTGGACGAGTCTACATTACCCGGCAATGAAGCTCTGTTGTTAGGATATGTTCGATATATCAAAGATGAAAATATGTGCCAAGAACTGCTTTTTGCTACATATTTAGAGACTGATACCAGAGGAGAATCAATTTTTCAGGCCGTGGAACATTTTTTTACTGACAAAGCTATTCCATGGAAGAACATTGTTTCTGTTGCGACTGATGGTGCACCGTCTATGGTTGGTCGTCATCGTGGTTTTATAGCTCACTTAAAGCGACAACTGCCTGATGTACTGGTCATTCACTGCGTGATTCACAGGCAGCATTTAGTAGCAAAAAAGCTGAGTCCTAGATTGCATAAGTCTTTACAATATGTAATAAATGCTATCAACAAGATTCGAAGCAATTCTTTGAACTCTCGGTTATTTGCTCAGCTATGTGAGGAAAACGACGAAGTCTTTACTCGATTACTTCTTCACACTGAAGTTCGCTGGCTATCAAGAGGCTCTTGCTTAGAAAGATTTTCAGCCGTTTTTGAATCTGTGTTGGAGTTTTTACAAGAAAAAGATCCGAATTTGAAAGAAAATCTGAACAATTGTAAAACAGATATTTATTACTTGACTGATATCTTTGGAATGTTCAACAAAGTTAATTTGCAGCTGCAGGGTGACGATCTTAACTTGATTAAAACAAAATCAATAATATCGGCCTTCGTGGGTAAACTAATCCTTTATAAACAAAATTTAGGCAGAAAAGAATATTCGCAGTTTCTGCATTTGTCAAAATTACCAGAAACGCTTCAAGATGATGACATTTTATTATATGTCACTCACTTGGACGCATTACACAAGGATTTTACGGAGAGGTTTGAGGATCTTTTAAATTTACAAATTCCTCAATGGATAATAAATCCGTACAATACCACAGCCATAGAAGAAGCCAATGTGATAATGCAAGAAGAGTTGATTACCATCAGCACAGACGAAGAGCTTAAGCAGAAGTTCAACCAAGGCTATCAGAAGTTCTGGTTGCAACGCAACATTGAAACACAGTATCCTACATTGTGGAACATTGCTGAAAAATACCTTATCGCTTTTCCATCATCATACCTAGTTGAAAAAAGCTTCAGTGTGGTAACAAACATTTTGACGAAACAAAGAAACCGTTTGAAAATCAACGAACGTGGAGATTTAAGGCTGCAACTCACCAATATTGAACCGGATGTAGCTAGATTGGTAGATAGTCACCAGGTTCATCCATCACACTGAATGTTTTATTTTCTCTTTGCGAATTAATACTTTTTTAAATATAATTTCCTACCTACTTAAAATTCTTTAAGTACCTAATTTGTAATAATCGTTATAAATTAAACTTGATATTTACTGAATTGTATGTCTTTTTATTTTGTTAAATTTTGATACGAAAATGAAGTCAATTTTACTCACTTAACCAAGTGCAAAGTTTTCCAATTGGTACCTTAGTACCTAGGTATTTTGTGTCAATAGGAAAAAACTAAAGATAGGCCCCCTTATTCATAATAGTCTGCTAACTTAAAGCATTGCTAATTCTCACTCTGTCTTCTTCTATTGACCTAAGTCAGAATGAAAAATAACACACTGTAGCAGCTGTTTTAAGTTAGCGGACCATTATGAATAAGGGGGTTGATCTTAAAAGTAGGTAATTTGGCCATGGGGGTCTGAGGTAACAGTTCATTTTGGAAAAGGGGTCACTTGTCCAAAATAGTTTGGGGATCCCTGGTCTAAAGGGTTCAATGACTATATCTATAGTCGGCGGTTATTGTTTTTTTTTTAATCCCGGCAAAGAGAATAGAGATATGCGTCTTTACGGATTAAGTATTTTTCGAGTATTTAAATTGTGTTTATAAATAGAATATCATAGATAAATATGATTATTTAAAACAAATATTTATTTTTATGAACAAATTAACATCATAATGTGCTCTAAATTAAAAAAAAAAGAATTTTCTTTTTTTCATAGTAGGCTGTATACAGCATCATACCTTTGCATCTTCTTCAACCTGGCGAAAGCAAAGCGCGGAAAAAAAGCAAATTAAATCATAATTTCCTAATAATTCCTGGCAAAAATACTTTCCGTTCTAATATTTTATTTCTTCGAAAGTGTATTGAAAAACGTCGTTTGATACGCGTGGGGATTTGTTACTGCAGTTCTCGGCTCCATAACACCCTCGCTTGCAGCTCAGGTGTTAAATCCGCGCTCGAATGCAATAACAAAGTTTCCCCACTTATATCAAAATGTACTATTTTAATACAGTAGGCATAAAGCCTGTCTAGGTCGTCTTGCAAGAGTACGCAGTCTTGTGTATTTTTACATGGCCTATAGACTTTTATGTCATCTGCATACATTAAAAAATTAGAATTTTTGAAGCAGTAACTAATGTCGTTAATAAATATTATAAAAAGAAGGGGACCCAAAATGGATCCCTGTGGAATTATCTGAAAATTGTCTTTCTTGAGCGAAGCGAAGCCTAGCGAAGTGCTGCTCGATTCCTCCCAACTCAATGTAGTGTTATTTGACTAACAAAATGAGCAACAGATAATCATGGTCGGAAAATATTATACAGCTGGCAAAATGAGATATAATTCCACAGCACACACTTCCGAGTAGGTGCGACCGTGCGACTCTACAGACACCAGTCTCCCACAGGTGAAAATTGTTTTTAGTTCGACTGAATTTAGTGTGTATAAATATTGATATTTCATTTGTGGTACGAAGTAAATGAGCATTCTATTCTACATAAACTCACGCATAAACAGCAGGACCAATTTGCATGACATGGACACGGGCCAATAGTTAAAATCGAATCCGCCAGCCAAGCGTGGAGTATAAGCGTGGAGTATAACCTCCACTTTTTCGGGAAAGGCTCTCAGTACGGAATGCGACCTTCACCATTTTCCAGTACACAAGTGATTCGCATACCCTCAACTATGCTCCAGCACATTCCGCTGCCTCTTAACGATTCCCAAGTGGAATACACCAGATGACCAGATCTCGTAAATTGCTCTGATTACGTACCTCAATGGGATCCCAATTGAGAATCATTTGTGCCCAAAGATTCTCAATGAGATTTAGATCGGGACTTTTAGCTGGCCATGGATTTGGTATAAAATTTACGCGCACAGTTGTCACGATATTTCGGCAACTCTCATCCCCATTTCTTTCAAAATTACAATGCGTATTCTTTCCGCAGCGGTGAGCCGTGCAGGCATTTTATCAAATTAATGTAGATTTTGAAAATTATTTTATAAGATCTTATGTCAAGTAAGTAGACAGAAGCGACACCAAAACTTTACTTTTTAAAAGATTGCATCTGCGGTAGATAGCAGCTCAAGAACATGCGAAATAAAACTCATGTGATCCATAAAAGTAGTACCATTTTAAATCCGTCCGTTAAGTGTCAAACCTAGGATCTGTCACCTGGCTCTAGGGATGTGTCATCTCCGTCGTGATGTTAAACATTGAAAACTTAGGAGGGCGATGTGAGATCGCCACACGTCTATGATCCATGCAGTTTTTATTTGAAACTAGCTGTTGCCCGCGACCTTCGTTCGCGTGAAATTATTATAACAAAATATTAGATCCTTTTTTGAATCGGTTTTTGCTACCAATTTCAAGGGTTTTATTTTGCACGGATCCCTAATTATTTTTCAGAAATACACAGTAGCCTATGTTAGACCTTATAACATCAGCTATCTGCCAGTAAAAGTCCCGTCAAAATCAGTCCTGCCGTTTCGGAGATTAGCTGGAACAAACAGATAGACAGACAGACAGACAAACAGACAAAAATAAAAAATAAAAGTGTTTTTGCTTTATAGCATTTTTTATTTATTGCTTTATTGCGAAAATACATACCGCACATAAATTTTCGTTTGCTTTCAGTAAAATGCTGTTATTTTGACATTATTTGATCAGCTCACAATGGCCTGTAAGACGCTCCGTGGCTCTATTGACGCTCCTGATCTTTTTAATTTGCTGGCGCGCTTATTTTGTTTATTTTAATTGTATGTATAACTCTTTTAGTTCTTTTTTAGTTACTATAATTGGTTTAATAGCCGTTGTAATTAAAAAAAAAAAAAATTACAAACAGATTCAATTTCAATTTTATTTATTTGTATAGATGTATAAATAAATAAACTTTGAATAAATGTCAATTTGAGTGTTATAGAAGAGTTGCAATACGACCAAATTTAAAATTATTAATCTGGAAAACTTATGACTACGTTGAAAATGTCTAACATACTCGTATATATCCCTTTCGAACAGTGATAATTTCTCTCAGTTGCGTCTTTATTGGGCAGTTAAGTGTGTTGCTATTTGTACACGACTTATTGCGTTTTTAACTTCTGAATAGTTCATAAGCATTTTGCTAAGTGAAGTTCGTTTAGGTGCTTTGATGATCGCGATTTCTACAGTCAACTGCAATCTCAATGGTATAAAAGTTAAAGTTAGCAGTTAACCGTGCACTGCAGTGTCTCTAGGTCCTAGCAGTAGGTATGGTTTTCGTTGTTTATTTGGTGTATGTTAAATTAATAATTTAGTTACGCTTAGGTGTACGTAAAGATCACACAATGAAATATTCAACGAATACACACAGAAATAAAAATACGAATTTGCTGCAGCTAATGCTCTTTCTTTATTAATGAATTGAATCAATGCAAAAATAAGCAAATTTCCATAACATGTCCATCAGTGAGAAGCAAGTTGTCGTATATATCACATTTGTTGAGATTTTATCGTTTTATTTTTTGATCATCGTTAATTTCACGGAGATGTGCGATTGTCTCTGTAACATAAAAAAATACATGAAAATATTTGCAACCGTCCTTAAAGTAGAGGCTGCTTTGCTTTGTCAAGCAGTCATAAAGTACCTACGCTTATTTTATTATTAGCCTGTCAGTGGGACAACGCACAAATCTAGCTTAGCGGAAGAGAACGACAAGACAAGCCGACACCGAGTAAATGCGACACACGGCCTAGAAATTAAAGGAAGGAGTGAAACGTTATAATTAAAATATATGATACACATAGGAAACTGTAAGAAAAGTCTAGTTACACCGTAAGTATTCTGGTGACAGTTTTAAGAAAACTGGAAAGAGTACAGCTTTGTAAGCTGGAAGTTCAAAAAAAATAAGACAGTTGAATTTGAAATCGTACAACCGCAATATAGATGTAGGAGCGCCAGTTCGGTTGAAAATCATTTTGGATACTCACATTGGTCTAAGTTATTGTAATTGAGGGACAATAACTAAAAAGAAACAACAATACATTATAATTCAGTGTTTGGATTGTTATTCCCGTCCTTTTAATAAGCATACATAAGTCACATTTAGTCACTGTTAAATGAAATTTTCTCTAACAGAACAAACTGGATCAAGTAGCCTAATAAGTCTTCCTTGGCGAGCGTATAGGACTTAATCAACGATTTGGCAGTAATGCCTCAAGCAGTACAGCGCAATTAGAGCTGGGTTGCCCGTATAAGGACATGAACACCTTAGAAAAGGTAATACGAATTTTGCATAAACACCATGAGCAACACAATTTGACAAACTTTTTCGTATGACGCCGCAAATTTACCATCTAAGTCAAAGGGTATGACGTTTAGCCATGCTGTGGCAATGTTAAACACAGAGGTTTTATAGCAAGGACGTCCACGTCTCCAGATTATTGGTTTTGTATAAGCATAATCAGTCTATTAATTATAGAATCCCCACCGCTGAGACTCCAACACGCTTGCCCAGTGCGGGTTGATAGCACATGTCTTTGCATGGCTTCGCATCCTAATCATTGAATAAAAAAAATCTTATAACTTTTAACTTACGTTGTTTGGTTGGGCGTGGAGTTGGTATGCCGCTTATTCACTCTGAATATGGAGAAAATTACACTTTAGTTTCATTTACTTACTAAGCACATGTAAAATTAGAACCCATGAACTCCTGCGTAAAAGTGATAAAATTAGCGACATTTTGATATTCATTGCTCCATTCGTGTACAAGACGTCATTGTTAAATTAATATTCTATCAATGAACATCAAAAATACGCTGACATTAATCATTGGATGCAGACTTATTAATTTCTAGTAAAAAAAGGGTTGATACATAATAACATTTTTACTTTCGCTGTAGGCGTTGATTGGTTTACCTCCAAGCAACTCCAGCTAGTGAAATAGACACCAATAAATTAAAAATCTCAGGATTAAATATACGTTACCAACCGAGACACCCTGGAGCATTATAGTCTTAGGAGAACAAAATCAAGAAGACGAAAAAGCAGTACAGCGAGAAAACATTGCATTGCAGCATTGCTAACACAAAAAAAGCCACCGTATTCCTAGACAGTGCTGTAAAATCTTCACGTAACACAGCGAAATTGAAGAGTACTATGATACAAGATAGAACACGTGACAAAAAAAGAGAAACTGCGCACTGGCAAAAACACATCGACCACCTATATCCCAGAACCATATGATTAGCACAAACGAAAGTTTGATTAAATTGTGCAAGTGCATACGTCCCTTCTGCCCTGTCACGCCCTTAAATTTTGTCGTTGAGCTGGAGCTGGAACGATGTATAGTTGGAGTTACTGTCGCTGGGCACTTAGCAGCTAGATGAAAAGTGGAACTGGGCTGGTCACATCTGTTACTGTCAGAAGATCAGTGGCTAAGGATCCAGTGGATCCCAAGGGGAAACGAGAAAACGGCTGGCCCCCAGTCCCGATAGAAAGTACCATGTCTCAAATAGGCCTTTTACTAAAATATGGCTGTTGGTCTGCAAACTTTTCGCCGCTGCAAAGGTTAATTATTTATTAGTGTTACCTCGCTGTATCTCTCCAGTGATTTAAGATATGGCGCAATCTAAATACAAACAAAAGATTTTTTGTAAATTAACAAAAATGGTTTACATTTCATTGTTTGAGGTTTTCTCCGTATTTTGAAACCGATCTTCAATAAGCCATTCTTGATTAGTTCCGTAGTTTGAGATCATCTTTCGATTTTGGTTGTAGTGATCTCTATCGTTATAAGCAGGCGGTCCTATTGGGTAGTTTTGATGAGACCTGGCATGATTTCCATTACTTACATATTTGAAGTTAAGATCCTGGAATAAAATAAATGCTGTTTGATTAAAATACTAAGTTTTATTAATGTTAGTACTAATACTGTTGTTAGTAATATAAAATACTAATGAGCAAAATATCACCATTTTAATATAGATTACTTTCACATAATTGCTTTCATGATTAAATTTTTTGGTAACTTACGCCCAAGTCGTGGATTCCTGAAGTTCGCTGAAAAATTACAAAAATTATGGTGTCCAATAATAATCAAATTGGTTAAATATACATACAATTTCGATATTTAATATAATTATTACGTACGCTTGCAGAATTTGGTGAGTTCTAGAAATACATAGAAAAAGCGCGCATTAATAATGAAACGTGTCACAGTATGATAAAAGTAAATAGATTGTATGCTCATAGGCTGATGTTTAAAAAAAGCTTTCTAAATAACTTTAATGCTTACGTAAGAAACTATAAGAGTCTGCAAAAATAAAATAGATTTAATAAATAGAAAAATTCATCTAGTGGTATTATTTGACAATTCACAATTGAATTCACAAAGTGTAATTGCGCAGTGCAAATCTCCAAGTATTCTAGATCTTGAACATTATTTACGAACGGAAAACCATAAAGATATAGAATTAGAATAACAATAATAATTATCATGCTTGTAATTCCAGAAGGCAGAGGTTGTACCTAATAGTAAGCCCACATTTCGCCAGTAGAAAAATATAAAAGTAGTAGCCATTAAAAAGATATAGAATTATCAAAAAAATATACTTACGCCTTGTCCTCCGTATCTCTAAAGCGAACAAAAATTAAAGTTTATGATTGAAATATTTATTTGTGTGCAAACAAAAATATAGTTCATTAATAAAGGCAAGACAGATTATCAGTTTGAAAATAAGATCATGATTTTAAGAAAGAAGTCTGTAAATTGTCTATAAAAAATCTTACGACTATTAATTCTTATGCAGCAGGTGGGTATTCATTAAGTAAAAAGTTGAGGCTTATGGAACTTCAGCAAATGACAGAAAGAGATAGAATATAAATTTATTTGCGTCCCAAACAAGTTTAAACCAGAAAAAACTAAATGCTAATGTCTTACGAATAGTTACAAAATTGAAAACATGCATCAATGAATAGTTGAATAAAAGAGTTAGAAAATAATACATAATATCTAAATGTAATATAATTACTAACTGCTGATAGTTCATCCACATTCTGGGCGAGGATGTTCAATTGTGAACTCTGTAATCTAAAAGTCTATTTTATATTTTAACAACAGCGGTTTTTACAAAAGTAACGGTTTTTGAACGCACTACAGTTTATTGGACGATTTGACGGCGACACAATGGCCCATGTTGGCACGTCGTCAATGTACATTGATAGAAAGCTATGTGAATTTATCGACGTCTTGTTTACGAATGGAGCAATGGACATTGAAATGTGGTTTTATGAGCCATGGTGGGCCCATAGACATAGGGCATGGACTGAGCCTTCCCTAGCCAAATGTCAAATAAAATTGACCATGAAGTGCGAGAGAGACAAAGCACTGGAGCGGCCATGGTTTGCCCCAGGTATTGGCCTCATCATCGGTCTGTCCCTTTCTACAGAGTGGTCACTTTTTGGAGGCTAACGCTCAGTCCATTGTCTATGTCTATGGGTGGGCCAGATAAATCAATGTGCTCAATATATTTATTGTGCAAACCTTACATGTCAATTATTATTCTTCTGTTAAAACAGACAGAGAATTCTTTACAACTAAACGTCTGATTAAGTGCCAAATAGGAATGTAGAAAGGAAAAAATCTACGACCATTTGGGGGTGTCCTGGCAATATTTACACTTATTGCGTTTTCATAACTAACTTCATCATTATCCGCGCGATCGCTATTCCTCTGAAAATTACAATATTTTTATAGACGTACCTTTTGATAAACATTTAAGTAGATACGTTTTTAAGTCATAATATAGAGAAACTTACTTTGTAGGCCTCGATCGTGTCACGCCTGTCGTCCTGTGAATATGGAATTATTACATAGATTATTAAAATCTGCATCTATGTTACTGACCGTTTTGATGTTAGGTACCCACAAAAGTTATTTCGAAAGCTAAGAATAAAGAAAAATAGAAAAGTAAACCCAAAAAGTTTAAAAATATAAATAGTGTAATAAAGCGCATATTATCTATAGTAAGGTAAAACCGTAAAGTACAGAATTTCAAATAATACCACCAGATCTTTCAATAATTTTCTTTAGAAACATTTAAGAAACAAATCATGAGTCTGCTGTAAAAGCGTAGGTAAAAAGGCATTAATTTTTATAAAATCGATAGTTGTAAGCACAAAACAGCTCACATTACAAAATTAAAATGGTCAAAACACGATCAGAAAAAATATACCATCGAAAATACTTAACGCATTGTTTTTAATAATGTTGCTACTATAAGTAATTTGCATGACAAAACTACTATGAATTATACATTTCCAGATCAGACGCGCTTTTCCGAACAAATTAAGATTGTTTTCAATAGTATACGTCCTTTCAGATATATATTTTTTTACTATATTATTTTTAATTTAGCGGCTACTTAACCATGTAGGTACCTACCTACACTGCTTACGTACACCGATAACGTCACGTGGCGGCCGGCCTGTGTGGTCGGGCGCGGGCGCCGCTTACGGAGCTCTGCTTACCCACCCATTGTAATGAGACATAACGGCGTCACGCGGCTACCAGTTGATAGGTCAAAAGCGCGCGCGTGGGAATTTCATACAGCTATTGTGTTATTGTGATAAAATTAAATGAGTTTAAAAAAAAAGTTTCTTTGGGATGTTGTTTGTTATCATGGGTAGAAAGAACCACGTGTTTAAGTATCGGTCACTAATTACCAGTCACCCTATATATTTATACATGTATTTTTGAAATATTTCATAACATTATCTAATATTGTGAATATTTTATTCACAATATTAGATAATGTTATGGAATATTTTCCTACTGTCTTTTCACAATTTATCTACTGTTATTAAGTTGGCTAACGACATGACGTGCAATCATCAGGTTAGCAACGTAATAGCTAATGGAAAATAAACTGTGAAACGACTTTAAGCTTATTTTGCCTTCTTGTTCATATCTTTTGTTCAGAATGGCGCGTCAAAGCACTGAAGCAGTTCTAAGTTACAAATCAGACTTACATCTCGCCTATCGTCGTCTTGTCTGTCATCATTCTTGTCTTGCCTTCTCGCTCTTTGCGCTTGCCTTTGTCGTCGTGCTTGTCTCAGTCGCCTAGCTTGTTGTTGTGTCCTTCTAGATCTCCTATCGTCGTCCTTTCGGTCGCTGTCTTGTCGATCATCATCGTTACGGTCATTATCAGCCCTGTCGACATCATTTTGGTCGGCATCTGCTCGGTCGTTATCAGTTCGGTCTTCATCTTGCTGGTCATTATCGTTCCGGTCACTATCGTTTCTGTCGTCGCCTGCTCGGTCATTGTCGTTTCTGTCATCATCTAGTTGGTCATTGTTTCGTAAGTTTGATCTGTATAGTTGATCTTGTCTGTCATCATCGTCGTCGTTCGTATCGCTTTGTGCGTTTCTTCTGTCATTGTCATTTCGGTCGTTGTCATTGTTGTTTCTGTTGCTTGCGTTACTCCCATCGTTATCCTGTCGGTCGTCATCAAGCCTGTCATCATTATTCCGATCGTTATCATAATTGTTTTGAGCGTTTCTTCTGTCATTGTCCTGTCTATCGTTGTTCTGTCGGTCGTCGTCCTGTCTGTCGTTGTCTTGTTTATCGTTGTCCTGTCTGTCGTCATCTTGTCCGTCGTTGTCTTGTCTGTCGACATCATTTTGGTAGTTATCTCTTCGGTCATCATCAAGCCTGTCATCGTCCTCATCTTCCCTATCATTGTAGTAACTATTTCTTCTGTCGTTATCTCTTCGATCATCATCATCATCGTCGTCGTTCCTATCATTGTTAGACCGATTGTTCCTGTCGTTATCTCTTCGATCATCATCATCATCATCGTCGTTCCTATCATTGTTAGACCGATTTTTCCTGTCGTTATCTCTTCGATCATCATCATCGTCGTCGTTCCTATCATTGTTAGACCGATTTTTCCCATCGTTATCTCTTCGATCATCATCATCGTCGTCGTTCCTATCTTTGTTAAACCGATTTTTCTTGTCGTTATCTCTTCGATCATCACCATCGTCGTCGTTCGTATCTTTGTTAGACCGATTTTTCTTGTCGTTATCTCTTCGATCATCATCATCATCGTCGTTCCTATCATTGTTAGACCGATTTTTTTTGTCGTTATCTCTTCGATCATCATCCCGTCGGTCTTTAACATATCTTGACCGGTTTTTGCGCCTAACTCTTCTATCGTTATTATTCCTGCTTTGTGAAACATTCCTAGAGGCCAATACTCTGTATTGACGATTGACCTCGTTTCTGGCATTGTCAGCTCTGTCATTATCCTGACTATCGTCTAAACCGTTCTGCTGTTGCTCAGCAGAATTTCTATCGTTATCAAGTCTGTTTCGTGCGCTACTTCTGCTACACCTGCTGCACCTGGCAACCCCCTGGTTATTGTCACCGTTTCTTTGATTTTGCTGTGATTTGCTACTACTACGGTCGCGCCTGTTCTGTTTGTCTCTCCTGTCGTGACGATCCCTTCTGTCACCGTCATTATCGTTATCATTACGGTTGTTTCGGTCACGTTTCTGTGGAGTCAAATAATCGCGTTAACCAATCTATTATTTCTGATGTCTTTACAGGTCAGGGGCACAATCATAATTGATCATAGAACGCCTAATGAAGTTCAATGTTATTTTGAGTTAAAACACAGGTTTATGAATAAATTGTATTTTTGGGGATAGAAAGGCATAGGATAGGTCCTTGAAAACCGTCGTGAGTAACATAGGAACATTGTTACATTAGTTACAGCACAAGAGTATAAAAGTTTAGGAGGTAATATACTCAGATTACCTCTATTCTCGTTCGGCACAGGCTGGGTTCTTTGCCGGGCACATCGCGGTCTGGTAGCTTGAGAGCAAAACCGGATATCACACATGGACTTTCATATACTTAGTTAGATGGTTAATTCTATCAGTATCGTCCAAAGGGACCGTATTCAATATCTGATGACGAAATATATTTGCCAAATATTGTTCATAAGAATAAATTCTATTGGTTTAAAGAATCAGTTTGATGATTTCCTAGCAAACTGTAAATTGTGTGAAAATGTGGGCCACTCCAAATAATCAAATTTTTGACAGAGTAAAAATGTTGTTTCTTAAATTGTAGTAATAGACTGTTAGCATTGTGTTACCCGCCAAAACGTTGCATTTTCTTGAATCTTGAAGATTTCATTGCTTATGTTTGCGTTTCTTATGTTTTCCATATCGAACCCCATGACATGCAAACTCGGCTTTTTCAGTCTCCTATCCAGCGGATGTAAGTATGATAATCTCTATTCAGCTAATAAAAATGATGTAAAAAGACCCTTAACGAAACTGAAAGGAGTTTTTTCTCCCCGTCCAATGAATAACCGCAACTCATTTTATTTGTTGTTCTGAACCATACCCGAGAATAGTCTCTCGTGCCGAGTTGGTGACAAACCCGAACCTTCTAGCTACGGAGATATTGGAGGTCAAATTTCAAGCTTTTTCAAAATATCTAAAAATTTACAAGTTTTTAATGTTATAACTTTACTTTAAATACCTCCATGACTCTTGTAGGTACTATTCAATACCTATACCTTTTAGAGGTCTCATGCTCAGCAGTCGCGGTTGCGACCACTAGACCAACGAGGCAGTCCAGGGCTTGTTATACAGGACATCTAGCTCCAGCTTTTTCCCACACTAAAGTATGCATAACAGCATATTCAACCTAAAATTTTCCCCCTGCTGGGACAAGGCTATAATCCCCCACACGAGCCCAGTGCAGGTTGGTAGATGCCACATATCTTCGATTTTTTTGGTTTTAGGACATGCCGGTTTCCTCAAGATGTTTATTGTTTGTGTTTTTTGCTCAGTATGATTGAGGGTGAAATTACATTTTACACTCTTACATCAGCATTTTCGAGATTCTCTACCTCATTTTGTCAAGTAAAGGCGTCATTTGGTGGCGGAGTCCGGTCGAAAGCCCCAAGTCCGCATTCATTGACATCGAAAGCACCTTGGGTCTCTCACTTTATTGGGTTTGCAATTCTAGGTGTCCGAAAGGAAAAAAAGATGCAAGAAAATGCCGATGTGTCCGTGTAGATGTGATTTCATCATTAAACAATACTGCTACAAGAGTTCATGGTAGGCCTTGTGGCCTACCATGAACTCTGTGTGGTGTGTCACTGGAATCTATATTATTATAATTATATTATACCATGGTATCGTCATCATCGTCGTCATCGTCATCGTCTCTGTCCCGCTGTGCGTCCTGAAATAACAATTATAGTATTCGTTTTTCAATCAAAACCATCATCACTTTATGCTCTATGTTTCTACGTCTTCTTTACATTTTGGCGGCGGCTTCGCCGGAATTTATCTCAAGGGAAAGTTTTAAATAGAGCCTATGATGCTCGGATAGTTTAGCTTCCCATTAATGAAACTATTTTCGGAATCCGATCAGTAAGCCCGAAGTACCCCTTACATCCAAACTTTACAATTTGAAAGATAATCAAACTAGGCAGGACACCATCTTCAATCTCCTGCCCTTATCCCAATTTATTTGCGGTCGGCGCAGCATGTTTTGTTCTTCCATACTTCCATACTTCTCCATTACTGGTCATCTCAGCAGTCACCTCATTTCTAGACATAGGTACCATCCTTCACACAGTCCATCCATCGTTTAGTTCGTCTTCCTCACCTCTTATAGTCATCAACACCTATACTCAACATTTACCTCACATAGATTAAAGAGTGAAAACTTACCTCATCATTATCACGATCTTCAATTAGCTGATGAAAGAAAAATAACTGTTATTTTAGCAGTACTAAAGCTCCTGTTATAGACAAAGCTAAGTATGAAGTAAGTCAGGAAACAATACTTGTAGTAATAAAAATCATAGCGTTACATTTAAAGTAAGCCTGTGTAGTCGTCGTCGAAATTCATTTTGTGAATAAAAATTTATCAATTGAGGAATGTTTGGATATTTAGCCGTTTATAAATGTCCTATATTCATTAGAAGCCTTGTTTTAGCCACTGCTGGGAGTTG
Organism: Eugnorisma glareosa; assembly: GCA_947578425.1. Lineage (NCBI taxonomy): Eukaryota > Metazoa > Arthropoda > Insecta > Lepidoptera > Noctuidae > Eugnorisma > Eugnorisma glareosa. Next base: position 9,560,845 of record OX387982.1, on the reverse strand, counting down.
ACCTCCTTCGATGCTTTTGTGTCATTCTTCCCTGGTCTGCGCCAGTCTCAAACAGGTCTAACCCAGTTACTATAAAGGTTGTTTTTTTAGGTGTAAAAATATCCTTAACGAAGCCGAAAGGCACTTGTTCTCCCGTCATTGCGGACCATACCTGAGTAACTTCTAGTTACGAACATATTGAGGTCAAAGTTCCAACTTTTTGTTATAACTTTACTTTAAATACCTCCACGACCCCCATATGCATCCATCAGCACGATGTCTTGAGTGCGTTATATTGAGTTCTACCGTAACACGTGATTTTTGACCAAAAAAAAAGTCATTTCCCTGCAATAATTTTTGCGTAGTGTCACTTAGTTTGATGTATAGAATGCTTGGCTTCGTGAAGGGTCTTTTTATGTCTCTTAGAATTATGTAATCACTATTTCTCGTGTGTTTGTTGATGTTAGTTTTGACGGTCCCATCATTTTGAAGATAGGATCCGTTTTCCTTTGAGGTGAAAAAGTTGGCATCAGATGAGGCCGTGCAGAATGTGCATCAGTTGAACACAAACATAACATAATATAACACAACGCCTGTATTCCCCGACGGGGTAGGCAGAGGCAAAATTTCGCGACAATTTGTAAAATAATCAGACTAATAAACATATTATTATTTTAAAATTATGTAGAATTACTGATTTTAAAATAAGTAATGTCCATCTGCAAGACTGGGCAGGCCACGTCTGCCGGATGTCGTCACAGGTGTGGGTCCGTCGGGGGGTAACTCCGCTGACGCGGCAAATTGTCGCTCAGCGGACAGACCTCCGGCGCGATCTCATGGCGACATGGAGAGAGTGACTGTCGCAACCCCATGCAGGGCACGCCACAATAGTGGCGATAAGTCCCCTTTTTGAGGAGTGGCTAGAAAGGCGCCACGGTGCCCTCACCTTCCGCCTGAAGTAGGTCCTCACCGGACACTGTTGTTTCGGGAGGTTCCTGCACCGAATCGGGCGGGAGGAAACGCCCGGGTACCATTGTGAGGATCGACCGGAGGACACGGTGGAGCACACGGTGAAGATCTGCCCCGCGTGGGCGGAGCAAGGCCGTGTCCTCGAAGCGGCGATCGGCGGCGGCGACCTCTCGCTTCCGGCCTTGGTTCAATCCATGGTCCGGAGCGAGACGGAATGGGACGCCGTCACCTCCTTCTGCGAAGCAGTCATGCTGGCGAAGGAGGTGGCGGAACGTGAGAGGGAGAGAACCTCACGTCCCAGCCGCCGCGGGAAACGCACCGGCCACCGTAGGCGCGGGCCTGTGGACGGTGAGCTATGGGCTAGCTCGCCGTCCGTCCGTCTTATGACGAGGCCGTGTCGACGGCGCGTTCGTGTTCCACGCGCGCCTCAAAGAGAGTCAGCAAACAGGAAGGGGTCCGAAAGGACCGATGCCTGCCAGGGTTGCGGGACTGTTCGAACGAGATACCGCGGCCCTGGAACACAAAGGGCAAAGGAAGGAACACGGATGGGTTTTAGTCAGTAAAAGTCTGACACTCCCTCCTGCTCAGCCTAGAGCGGGAGGGGTTATTTGATGATTTCCCATCGGTAAAAAAAAAAAAGGTGTGGGCCCGTATATCGCAAGACTGGAGCCCGGAGACAGCTAGGCGGGGTCGCGGTAGACCAAGGAGAAGATGGCGGGACGCCTTGAGTGGCTTCCTCTCAAATTGGCGAGGCCTTTGCCCAGGGGTAGGACATTACATGCTGACCATAAAAAACGAATGTCTTACCTTTTCATCTGAATTTGACTGGTCCTGCTGATAAAAGTAAGAAAGTTTTAAAGTTAATCAATTTTTATAAATTAAATGTTTACAACGGGGGTCATTTTGCATCTGGCAAGTTACTAACTACTAACTTGGTCCTATTAAGAGGAAGTTTACAAAAGGCTGACTGCATTGTAACTAAAGGAACACCATTCGACCACCACCAAAATGATGCTGCTTGTTTTATTACTCAATAAGTCATGAACGACTCAACAATCACACACGATTCATTGGATTCGTATAGTAGCTACTTGAAATAAACACGTAATTTGTTTTTATGACTGAATGTACAAATGCAGTTAGTAACAGAGAAATATTAGTAGGCCATGCCTTGGACAAATTGCGAACATGATTGTTAATGGCGAACTGCGTATTAGGAGTGTAAAAAAGCGTTGTATTTATGTGACATATTTTTATTTGTAATAAACTAGTTTACCACAACACTATTTTCTCAGTGGTATTGTTTTAGACCATACCACCAGGGGTACGGCCAATGAATCTCGACATAACCTAATAATTATACAAAAAGATATTCTTCTCATACTTTTTTTCTACTATACACTTTGACAAAGCTTTCTTTTTCGAATCCTCGTATCAAACCATAGTTCACAGAGCCTAATTATGCCACAAAACAATGACCACTTCAATTTGGAATAATACTAAAATAATTTTTTTTGTTGGTCTGAGAATAAATATGACTACTTCATTTTTACAGAAAAGAGGTTATGAATTTCTTTATTGGTTTTCACAAAAAATGGCGCTTAAATAAAACTTTTTGAACTTACCGAAGCAGGTGCAGCTAGCACGACGGCAAGGCAAAGAGAAAAGACGATGATCCACCTCATCTTTTCTGTGAGCCCAAGAAAATGCTATGGAAGAAACCTCCTCACTCAGTATTTATGAAAAACCGGTGAATACCGTAAATAATCGATATTAATGAGTGCATGCTCCTTCACTAATCAGGCGTGAAATCTTAGCGCGATTGTGAAAAGTAAACTTTTTGGTGTCTTACGATTTTAAATGAATTACGGTGTTATTATTAATTCAATTATAGATTCATGAGGTTCTTATTATTAAAAAAAAAATTGATGTAAAGAGAATTAGGTTTTTTTGTTGTCAATTTTGTTGTTAATTAGTGAGCCCAGTCAATGGGCTAACGAAAGGCCGTTGCCATGTGATTGAAATGCGTCGCAAAAATGTGCATCAATGATATTTATTTTAGCTTAGTTCAAGGGCTTTATTAGGGTTCCGTAGACGAATGGCAAAAAACGGAACCCTTATAGAATCGTCATGTCATGTCTGTCTGTCTGTCCGTGTATGCCACAGCCACTTTATTCCGAAACTACTAGGACTACACAGTTGAAACTTGGTAGGTTGATATATTTTGTAAACCGCTTTACGTTTTTTGTACAAAAATAAAAACAATTTAATAATATAAATTAAAGTAACTATAAAAGTTAATACTTTGGTGTTTTACTGAGTACAAGAGCGAGCGAAGCGAGCTCCGGACTTGGGGCGACTCGGACAGGTTAGGTTAGAAGTGGTTATTTTTTTATAAAGCATTCAGAAGTAGGAGCCCCGCGTGGCGGGGCTCCGTCGACCTGGCTGAAGCCTCGACTGTTCCACGTTTAGTTCGTTCGTTACGCTAGTGGCGTAGGGGGGGGGCGTCTCCGCCCAACTCTCCCCTCCAATAAATCAGGTTTATAATGTCCAAAACATTACGAAAACACGGAAAACATAACCTCAAAATGACATTTAAAAAAAAAACTGCATCTATGGCAGAGGGGTGAAGTGGGGGGCAACTCTACAACTCTCACCATTATTTACTCTCCATACATTGAATTGAAACTAAAAAAAAATGTTTCATCAAACCTATACATGCGGGGTGTCCATTAATAGATAAAAATGAAATTGATGTTCCTAAAACCATTTTCTCTCAAAGTCAATCGTTTGAAAGATAGATTCTTCCAAAGTGGTAAAATGTGTGTCCCCTTCCCCTCTAATTTCTAAAGTAAGAGGAGATAAATTCTGAAAAAAATTAGGATTGTAGAACATAAAAAAAACTTTCAACCAAATTGGTTTGAATAAAATTTGATGATTAGTTTTTGAGATAAGGGACTTTTTCATCAAACTGCAACAGTAGCTTTGTTTTTCATTAACATATTATGAAAAACAAATTTAGTTTTGCTGTTGAATGTAATAAAATACCTACAACCTATGAATGAGCCTTTAATAGTAGATTAGTAGCCAATGGCTGTAAGGCATCAATTGCAGCCCGAGATATTTTTGCAATTGATGCTCACACCCGAGCTAACTACTCTGCTTTACATCTCGACTGTGAGGTAAGTAGAAAAAAACCGGCATTACAAGAATAAAATATTTTATTAGTTAAAATTTATAGTGAAATGAGAACAATTTCCAAATTTTAGGGACAGGTGTTTTTTGGGTATGTTAATAGCTGGTTTTCCACTCCGATCAACTGAACGAATCAACCAGTTGATCAAAGTGGAAGTCGATTCAGGCATATGTTCCTATCGGATCAACTACACACATCAAAAGTGTCTAGGGATCAAGCATTTTTATGTGGATTTCTTGAGATTGAGATGTGGCTTTGTAATAAATTTATGATTTTATAAATTTATATGGATCCTTTTTGGTGCATTTCATAATTTGAATCAGGAACTGTGAATCAAATTCGAGTAAAAGATGAAAATCAGCTGTCAATATTTTCCCTATAAAAACATACAACGCATTGAAGACATTATTAGTGCTACTGTTTCCCTACTACTGATTAAAACCAACGTTATTATGGAGCGGCGACGTCATTTAAGCAGGGAAGAAATGCTCAGAGCCGTGGGAATGATAGAAGCTGGTTCCCGGCAACGTACTGTGGCTTTAGCTCTGAATACAAGTCAGAGTGTTATCAGTCGACTTTGGACACGTTACCGAAGCACTGGTACCGTGGCTGAGCGCCATGGAGGACGGTATCGCTGCACCACACGGAGACAAGACCGATACATTCAAATCTTAACTCGAAGAGCTCCAACAATAACCGCCATGATGTTAGCCGTGAGGCTTCATCACTCTTCAGGGAACTTAATTAGCGACCAAACAGTCAGAAACCGCTTGCATGAAGTGAACTTTCATTCCCGAAGACCGCTACGGGTACCACCTATAGCAATGCACAATCGTAGGATACGATATCAATGGGCTCTTGAACACAGAAATTGGGCAGAAGAACAATGGCGTTTCGTGTGCTTTTCTGATGAGTCTCGTTTTGGTATGAGACCGGATACAAGACGTATACGACACTGGAGAACCCCTGGACGCCAACAGCGATTAAAATCCTGCCAGGAAGTCCATCCTTATAGTGGTGGAACCATCATGGTATGGGCGGGTATTTGGATCGGCGGAAGAACTGAGTTGATTTGGATCAGAGGCAACCTCAACGCTCAAATTTATGCTGAGACGATTGTATCAGACGTCATCGTTCCTCTACAAGTGCAAATCGGTCCCTTATTTCAGTTAATGCATGATAATGCACGACCGCACACCGCAAGAGTTGTAAGACAGACTCTCGCCGCAGCTAACATCAATGTCCTGCCCTGGCCTGCTCAGTCGCCAGACTTGAATCCGATTGAGCATGCATGGCATATGTTACAGAGAAGAGCTCTGCCGAATATGGAGGGTATCCAGTCGCAAGAAGACCTTTTTTTGTTGTTGCAACGAACATGGGCGGCCATTCCACAGCGTGATTTGGATGAACTCATTTTGAGTATGCCAAACCGATGTTCTTGTGTTGTTAGTGTTCGCGGTAGAAACACGGATTATTAATTGTTTAAGTTACCCAATAAAATTTTAAAGAAAACTGTTATTTCAGTCTTTTTTTCGAACTTTTGTGTTAGTGGTTCAAATGTCAAAAATCCCTTTATTAGGAAAATGGCAAATTTCTTTATTAATGCAAAGGTGACTTGGTTTATCGTTACTGTGACAAACGAAAACACTTTATTTGATGAATCCTTAAAGAAAATTTTAATTAATATCAATCAGGAGAAAAGTTATTGCAAAAATATATGTTGATCCCTAGACACTTTTGATGTGTGTAGTTGATTCGATACATTTTTTACTAAAATTTCTTTCCTTTTTGCTCCTATCGAATCAATTTTTATTTTAAAATAATAAAACCAAGATAAACTTTTTGGCTGGATTCGTCTCATCCATTTTATTTTAATATTGAAAAATAAGTCGAGCACAAAAATACATGTTAACCAGGTGAGAACCAAAATGAAAAAGTTATTTCGATATACAAAATACATGAAGTAGCTAGTATTTCTGCGGGGCCAATGACATTAATTTACAAGGAAAATATAAGACCTTTAAAAGAAAAAGGGATGAAAGTACCACAATTCGACAGCGTAAAGTGCAGCCTTTACAATGCACGAAAACGGAAACTAAAATCAGTGGTGTGACAAACGAGAAACAAATCCTGTTTATCATACTAGTGTGATAATCTGGTGTGACTACGAGTCGGCAATGGAAAAAACAAGCTTCTCGTTTATTTACAACATAATAACAGGGAAATCACAGAGTAGGTACTCAAGTGCATTATCTTAATTTTTCGACAGCATGTCCAATAGTGAGGTCTCATTATCAACAATTACATTTAATAGACGTAACAGTATTACGTTGTTTTTATTTATAATTTTTTTTTTGTATGGTTTATACACACATCAAAAGTGTCTAGGGATCAAGCATTTTTATGTGGATTTCATGAGATTGAGATGTGGCTTTGTAATAAATTTATGATTTTATAAATTTATATGGATCCTTTTTGGTGCATTTCATAATTTGAATCAGGAACTGTGAATCAAATTCGAGTAAAAGATGAAAATCAGCTGTCAATATTTTCCCTATAAAAACATACAACGCATTGAAGACATTATTAGTGCTACTGTTTCCCTACTACTGATTAAAACCAACGTTATTATGGAGCGGCGACGTCATTTAAGCAGGGAAGAAATGCTCAGAGCCGTGGGAATGATAGAAGCTGGTTCCCGGCAACGTACTGTGGCTTTAGCTCTGAATACAAGTCAGAGTGTTATCAGTCGACTTTGGACACGTTACCGAAGCACTGGTACCGTGGCTGAGCGCCATGGAGGACGGTATCGCTGCACCACACGGAGACAAGACCGATACATTCAAATCTTAACTCGAAGAGCTCCAACAATAACCGCCATGATGTTAGCCGTGAGGCTTCATCACTCTTCAGGGAACTTAATTAGCGACCAAACAGTCAGAAACCGCTTGCATGAAGTGAACCTTCATTCCCGAAGACCGCTACGGGTACCACCTATAGCAATGCACAATCGTAGGATACGATATCAATGGGCTCTTGAACACAGAAATTGGGCAGAAGAACAATGGCGTTTCGTGTGCTTTTCTGATGAGTCTCGTTTTGGTATGAGACCGGATACAAGACGTATACGACACTGGAGAACCCCTGGACGCCAACAGCGATTAAAATCCTGCCAGGAAGTCCATCCTTATAGTGGTGGAACCATCATGGTATGGGCGGGTATTTGGATCGGCGGAAGAACTGAGTTGATTTGGATCAGAGGCAACCTCAACGCTCAAATTTATGCTGAGACGATTGTATCAGACGTCATCGTTCCTCTACAAGTGCAAATCGGTCCCTTATTTCAGTTAATGCATGATAATGCACGACCGCACACCGCAAGAGTTGTAAGACAGACTCTCGCCGCAGCTAACATCAATGTCCTGCCCTGGCCTGCTCAGTCGCCAGACTTGAATCCGATTGAGCATGCATGGGATATGCTACAGAGAAGAGCTCTGCCGAATATGGAGGGTATCCAGTCGCAAGAAGACCTTTTTTTGTTGTTGCAACGAACATGGGCGGCCATTCCACAGCGTGATTTGGATGAACTCATTTTGAGTATGCCAAACCGATGTTCTTGTGTTGTTAGTGTTCGCGGTAGAAACACGGATTATTAATTGTTTAAGTTACCCAATAAAATTTTAAAGAAAACTGTTATTTCAGTCTTTTTTTCGAACTTTTGTGTTAGTGGTTCAAATGTCAAAAATCCCTTTATTAGGAAAATGGCAAATTTCTTTATTAATGCAAAGGTGACTTGGTTTATCGTTACTGTGACAAACGAAAACACTTTATTTGATGAATCCTTAAAGAAAATTTTAATTAATTTCAATCAGGAGAAAAGTTATTGCAAAAATATATGTTGATCCCTAGACACTTTTGATGTGTGTACATCTTAAAAAAGTAGCACCACTTTTATACTTTCGTATATGGATAATTTTCGTACAGAAAGACTTTGCCACCATTTTTTTCTATGACCTCCATGGCAATACGTAATAGGTAATATTAAACGTTAAAGAATGGTGAATTCAGCCGACAATATCTTCGTTCATCATCATCATCATCATTTCAGCCGAAAGACGTCCACTGCTGGACATAGGCCTCCCCCAAGTGTCGTCACATTGTCCGGTCCCGTGCAACTCGCACCCAACGGATCCCTACAATCTTCACCAGGTCATCGGTCCACCTAGTGGGAGGCCTTTCAAAGCAACGTCTTCCGGTTTGCGGTCGCCACTCCAGAACTTTTCGGCTCCATCGGCCATCCGTTCTGCGAGCAATGTACCCTGCCCACTGCCACTTCAGTTTGGCAATTCTTCGGGCTACGTCGGTAACCTTGGTTCTCTTGGGGATGTCTTCATTTCTGATTCGATCACGCAAGGAAACTCCGAGCATAGCCCTCTCCCTTGCCCTTTGGGTGACTTTAAGCCTTCGAATGAGGCTCATTGTGAGCGACCACGTTTCAGTCCCGTATGTAATCACTGGCAACACACACTGGTCATAGACTTTCATCTTGAGACACTGCGGTAAGTTGGACGAGAAGATACCGCGCAGTATCCCGAACGCTACCCAGCCGAGTCGGATTCGACGGTTGACCTCTTTCTCGAAGTTAGACCTACCAAGCTGGACCGTTTGTCCCAGGTAGACATAATCGTCTACAACTTCGAGTATAGAGTCTCCGATCTTGATAGGAGTGGGTGTTACATGGGCATTCAGCATAACCTTGGTTTTGTCCATGTTCATTTTAAGACCCACTCTTGCGGAGACTCTAGTGAGGTCATCGAGAATTGTACTGAGGTCCTCCATGGTCTCAGCCATGACCACTATATCGTCGGCAAACCGAAGGTGAGTGATGTACTCGCCATTAACGTTGATGATAGCCCTCTCCAGTCCAGAACCTTGAAGACATCCTCCAGTGCAGCGATGAACAGTTTCGGAGATATGACGTCTCCCTGTCTCACACCTCGCTGCAGAAGGATAGGTTCCGAGGTCTGGTCCTGAAGTCGGACTGACATGGTGTCGTTTTTGTACAAACACTTCAACACCTTGATGTACCGATAGTCGATTTGGCACCGTTGGAGAGACTGCAGTACAGCCCAAGTCTCGATCGATCGATCTCTCTCGAATCGAAGGCTTTCTCGTAGTCCACAAATGCTAAACAGAGAGGCAGGTTATGCTCTTCGGTTTTCTGTATAACCTGCCGCAGCGTATGTATGTGATCTACGGTGCTGAAGCCTTTTCGGAATCTGGCTTGTTCGGGAGGCTGAAAATCGTCAAACCTGCGCGGGAGACGATTCGTGATGACTCTTGAAAACAACTTGTAAACATGGCTTAGAAGTGAGATGTGCATATAGTTCTTCAGCTGGGCATTTTCGCCCTTCTTGAAGAAGAGTACCACCACACCCCTGCACCATGCCTGTGGCATTTTCCCCTCGAGTATGACGGAATCAAACAGCTTCTGAAGGGCCTTAAGTACCGGTTTTCCACCCGCCTTCAGGAGTTCGGCAGTAATTCCATCATCACCCGGTGTCTTGTTGTTTTTTAGCTGTTTCAGAGCCATCCTAATCTCGTACAGGCTGACGTCCGGGATGTCTTCGGTATAATGTCGGGTCAGCCACCTTGCTGGATTTCCACCCACCGTCCCTTCTTATAGTGGTTAAGTTAGCCCCAGCATCGGCTAAAAGTGTAGCCGATGTTCTCCTGAAGCAATGACCTGTGTATAATTCCGGGTTTGCTAACTTTAAATAACTTGCGATTTGCTGATTAACAGCAGGGATGGCACAAAGACAGTTTTTAATAATAAGATTGGGAGTAGTACTCCCAGGTGTATCTTTAGATGGATCACCTTGAAGAATTGGTCTTGTCTCCAATTTGAGGAATTCTTTTAGTATCACAATCAAGAAACGCTCTCTTCTCTGGTCTAGTCTAGTCTCGTCTGACCGGTTCGTCAGCTCGTTTCCACAGTAGTCTCCTTCCATTTTTGAATCTCAGATTTTCTTCTTCGGCCATATAATCATCTCATCTGACAAGTGTAGTCGGCCAGGACATAACAGACTTAGTTCATAAAACCATGAGTGCGTAAAGAATTTATAAATATAATTTAAAATTAAGTTATTAGTAAACAATCATTATTACCATAATCAAATCAATCAATCAATCAATTAATCATTATTATTATTTTTTGTCTTTATAATATAATATTTCAGCTAAACATTGAAAAATATAATTTAGATTAGATAAACCTAAAAGTATTCATCATAGACTAAGCTAGTAAGAAACTCTATGACAGAAAGAAAAAGTAACTGACAGTTTGGCAAATCTGACGTACATGTCACAACATTGAAAATAATGAAAATTTATATTTTATTTCAACAAATACAATGAAAACGAATCGTATTTAGATCGATTCGCTGAGTATAAATAAACAATTCAATAAAAAAAGATGATAAATGGTATATGGTATGACAATTGTAAGTTTAGTATAAAGTGTAAGTATAGCATATACTATAACAGTCGGGACCAAAGAGATTAAATATTAGTTTAATTTAATGTCTTTGGTCGGGACCCATTAACATATAGACCGGCTTAAATCGTCCCAACAATGGGTCACCACGGTTGCCACGGTATCAGTTATTCAATAGCAGGTAATCAACATAATATAGATAGACTCCTGCACTTGTTTTTTTCTTTTCAGTTTTTATTTAATGTTATTAGTTATTTACGCAGTCGGGATTTTAAATTTTTTAAATTACCTTTTTTTTTTTTGATATACCCAGTGACACTCTCACAATAAATACGAATCTAACGTCACCTCTCAAGCTAAATCCATGGAATCGTTCAGGCCACAGAGCGTGCCAATCAATGAATGTAGCACCAAAAATCCGCCATTTGTTTTTTTTATTTTATTTTGATATATCAAAATAAAATAAAAAAACAAATGGCGGATTTATACCCAGTGTCACTCTCACATTAAATACGAATCTAACGACACCTCTCAAGCTAAAATCCATCGAGTCGTTCAGGCCACAGAGCGTGGCAAACAATTATACATACATACTTACATACAAACATTCATACATACATACATACTCTCGAAAAACATAACCCTCCTTCTGGCGCAGTCGGGTAAATACTTGAAATTGCAAAATCCCGAGCTCTACACGGGCCATTCTTTTCGTAGAACATCGGCAGTTCTGTTGGCAGATTCAGGTGCAGACATGGCCCAGATAAAACAATACGGTGGCTGGAAATCCGATGCAGTAGCGGAGGGCTACATAGAAAATTCAATACAGAACAAGAATAGAATAAGCTGTCGTATTGATGCAAACATAAATCTAAAAACTTCGTCTAATAATGATGGTCCTTGGACACCTTGGCCACCACAGCCATCCACCTGCATCCACCTCAAAACACATCACATCAAGCCCATTGCCTCAAGGACCACCTTCCCCAACCTTTACAGTACAAAACGACCCTCAGACGCAAGTTTCTGAAGCTGTGAGCAATACTCAAATAAACTCTACCTCAACTTCGATAAACGTACCAAATAAAAATATAAGTTTGTCTTTCCACAACTGGACTAATGTCTCAAACATCAATTTTGACTTTTCATTTTAATTTACTATAATAAAATGCTGTTGTCTCGCAAAAGGTGAGAAAAGTAGAGTACACACCTCGGGGATAAAGCTGCTTTTGTCTTGGGCGCGCTTGAACCTCGTCTTAATTCTTCTTAACTCATAACACCCTCGCTGCGCTCGGAAGTTAAATCTGGAGTCCTTCGTTACGTTCAGAATTCAATATCGCGCCCGTGACATAAAAACATTGCTTTATCCCCTCGGTGTATAATCTACTATTTATTATATTGTTTGCTGCTACGGAACCCTATTACGTGTGAGTACGACTCGCACTTGGCCAGTTTTTTTATTAATTATCACTTAACAGCTATCATTGTTACACAGGGAATTCACTGCTTTAAGCATGAAACAACTATGAATATGGTTTAAGGGACATCCATGTGCAGACTTTTATCATGAATTCAGCACATGATTATGTGGGCCTGTGGACGGTGAGCTATGGGCTAGCTCGCCGTCCGTCCGTCTTATGACGACAGGCCGTGTCGACGGCGCGTTCGTGTTCCACGCGCGCCTCAAAGAGAGTCAGCAAACAGGAAGGGGTCCGAAAGGACCGATGCCTGCCAGGGTTGCGGGACTGTTCGAAAGAGATACCGCGGCCCTGGAACACAAAGGGCAAAGGAAGGAACATGGATGGGTTTTAGTCAGTAAAAGTCTGACACTCCCTTCTGCTCAGCCCAGAGCGGGAGGGGTTCAAAATTTATTAAGTAACGAAAAAATTGAGGGTAGATGTCCGTCATGGTTGTTTCGGGAGGTTCCTGCACCTAATCGGGCGGGAGGAAACGCCCGGGTGTAACCACTGCGAGGATCGACCGGAGGACACGGTGGAGCACACTGTGCAGGTCTGCTCCGCTTGGGCGGAGCAACGCCGTGTCCTCGTAGCGGCGATCGGCGGCGGCGACCTCTCGCGTCCGGCCCTGGTTCAATCCATGGTCCGGAGCGAGACGGAATGGGACGCCGTCACCTCCTTCTGCGAAGCAGTCATGCTAGCGAAGGAGGTGGCGGGACGTGAGAGGGAGAGAACCTCACGTCCCAGCCGCCGCGGGAGACGCACCGGGCGTCGGGGGCCACGTGGTGGCCCCCGGCCACCGTAGACGCGGGCCTGTGGACGGTGAGCTATGGGCTAGCTCGCCGTCCGTCCGTCTTATGACGACAGGCCGTGTCGACGGCGCGTTCGTGTTCCACGCTCGCCTCAAAGAGAGTCAGCAAACAGGAAGGGGTCCGTAAGGGCCGACGCCTGCCAGGGTTGCGGGACTGTTCGAAAGAGATACCGCGGCCCTGGAACACAAAGGGCAAAGGAAGGAACATGGATGGGTTTTAGTCAGTAGAAGTCTGAAACTCCCTCCTGCTCAGCCCAGAGCGGGAGGGGTTATTTGATGATTTCCCATCGGTAAAAAAAAAAAAAGAGTAGATGTCCGTTGCTGTGTACGTATTGATCAACACGTCTTCTCACGAAAACGTGTACTTATCGAGTATACACACTTAACCTTCCCAAGCTATTAACGACTTCATGGAGTCTTATTATTTATTCCTGATTGTGTAATTTACATGGACATAACTACATAACATGACATGTAATTGTGCTCATAAAACTAATGAAGCAATAAGTAATTTGATACTCACTATCAAGAACTTGTTTCTCGTAGGAAAGCCTATTTATTAAATCTATGGAGGTACCAATTCTTTCGTCTGGAATCAAATTATCCGGAAGAGTACTGGAGTTATCGCTGGTCGGCAAGAGCCGAATGAATATTAACTGTAGTAACTTGGCTTTTTGAGGGGTTTTTGAGCTCACCTGATGGCGCTTTAAAGTACCAATAACTTCATAAAAAGTTTCTTTTATTACGTATAACAACATTGTGTAAACTTCAGATACATTTATTTACAATATTCTCCCTAAAATTAGCAAGCATGAAACATATAAAAATAATTTACCTCCAAGTACTAACAAATAAGCTCCTAAGTTCCTACTTAAAATCTTCAAGTCTTAATTAATCAGGAATAGCTCAATCGAGACCACAATCGTGAATATTAGTAAAAATACGTTATAAAAAAGCACGCACCGCGTGAACTTTATAGTATATGCTATACTTACACTTGTCATACCATATACCATTTATCATCCTTTTTTATTGGTTTTGTTTGTTTATACTCAGCGAATCGATCTAAATATGATTCGCTTTCAAAGTATTTGCTAAAATAAAACATTAATTTTCACAATTGTCAATGTTGTGACATGTATGTCAGATTTGCCAAACTGTCAGTTACTTTTTCTTTCTGTCATAGAGTTTTTTACAAGCATGAAGAATACTTTTTGGTTTATCTAATTTGAATTATATTTATCAATGTTTAGCTGAAATATTGTATTTTATAGATAATAACGAACTTAATTTTAAATTATATTTATAAATTCTTTACGCACTCATGGTTCTAGGAAGGAAGTCTGTTATGTCCTGGCCAACTACACTTGTCAGATGAGATGATTATATGGCCACAAGAAGAAAACTACCTTAATGGGAAATGGACTACTGGTGGAAACGAGCTGACGAATAGAAAAGACTGAAGGGATTCTTAAATTTGGAGACGAGACAGATTCTTCAGGGTGATCCATCTAAGGATACACCTGGGTTTGCTACTCAAAATCTTATTAAAAAAACTGTCCTTGTGCCTGCCCTGGTGTTAGTCTCGTGGAGCTGCCCTGGGTCTAAAGGCTGGTGATCTAACTAAAAGGACTACCGGGACTTCTACTCCCGTTCTTCGAAACGCCACCTTTCTGCAAATACTGCTGAAGCGAGACCAGAGCCAAGCCATCAATATGTCAATTTCAACTGCCAATGTCAAACGATTGACACAAATAGAACGAAGTTTTAAATTTCAACGTTAATACTATTTAGTAAGCTGTCGTCCCATCCCTTGTGTTGAATATAATCGTGGGTTCGGACCAACAGGTTTTCAATAAAATTATACTTTGATAAATCAACTTTGTTTTATTTTAACTTTTACAAAATAACACACCAACATTTTCTTAACAAGCGGATACGGAGAGAGAGGCAAAGATCCTCTTAACCACAGATAATTAATATTTTGGAAGGGATGTGCGAGTTGTTCCTCAATACTCTTCCTCAACGAACACATGCCGTTCACTTAAACTTAAATTCTGCACTAATTTAACAAAAATACTTTTACACAATGGCTTAGTTAGGATATCTGCTAACTGCTCTTTAGTATTAATATACTTTACTGCAACTAAACCCTCTTCAACCTTTTGCTTTATAAAATTGAACTTTACATCAACATGTTTTAACCTTTTCTGATCAGGATTATTAATAGATTGGAGATTCTTAATTACAAGTATTTATTTCACGTACTTGTAATACTAAAGAATATTAATATACATAATATACAGACTTATTAATTAAAATAACCTAAAGTAAATAACCTAGCAACAAACTTAAAAAATGGCGTCAAAAAACTCCTCCTCAACGCTGTCAACTGGTAATGTACCCAAGAGACTGGCGGCGTTGCCACGTTGTATGGCAACGCTAAGCCTTTGGCCAAGGTAAAAGCCAGCCCTTGGGTCACGGGAAGTGTCAACTAAACGTTTAGAAATATCCTTGAAAAGGCTTGAGCGCTCGGACCCCACGGTCCTAGAGTTTCAACCCCAAACGGCTCGAAAATATAGTTACCAATGAGGTTACTATATTTACGCCGCTTGAGGTTCTCTGCAGCCGCAGCGGCAGCCCCAGCACAGCACGATGAGCTACGAAGATGGGATGGCGCAAGAGTATCGACACATGTTGCGTCCCACACTAAAGGCCTACCCATCTTCCATGGAAACAAAGACATCCCGTCCGGTCTCTTGCCATCGTCGCGTGCCAAGCCATTGGGTTCTAATATAGCTGAAACGCCGACGGTGACAAGAGCTCGTCGGATGATGTCATTTAAATTCGCGTGCCGTGCAAAACGGCCCGCACTTCGGCTGCATGACAGGCCGTGATGTCCGAGGCTGTTGACAACTTCACCACAGTGACAGCGATGAGTAGGCGTAGAGAAGCAGCGAGGCGGAAAGTAGTGTCGTCGAGCAACGTACCTGTGTTCGACGACGGTAGTGCGAGAAGCCAAAGACCCGACTCCCACTCACCCACAGCCAGCAGACGAGCGCGCTCAGCAGTAGTAGCAGACGTGTTCAGTAAATTGTTCTGAACTACTCTGCAGAGCGGCTCGTCCCACCTTCTCTGGGAAAATGGATGGTCGGGTTCTTCAGAATTTGGGCAAGCGAGTTTCCAGGCATTGATAGCCTCGGAGAAGCACGGCACATCAAAATCAATCAGTGTGGAAGCCAGGATATTCCTCATTAATTTCTCAGTGCCGTGGACCGAGGATATAAAAGCCGGTAAACTAATACTAGAAATTTTGCGGACGCCGAGTCCTCCCATACGAATGGGAAGAGTAGCTTGTGTCCAAGCTCGATCGTCCAAGGCCACATTTAAAATGGATGATAAAGTATTTCTGATAATTTGATCCATTTGGTCCAAAAGATGAGTGTGCTTCCATAAAGGGAAAGCACGTAGAAAATAAGTTAATTTTGGGCCGAAACAGCAATAACGGATTATGGTGATGGCCGAATGCATATTAATTTGGAGTAATCTTTCCGAAATGTCATTGAAATTTTGAATTTTTTCCTCGATAAAATCGGGAAAGGAAATCTCGAAGATTGGAGACCCAAGGAGACGAAGAGAACTTTTTTCAATAATTTTGATGTTAGGGGCTATTGCGTTAAATTTAGGAATAGTCAGTTGTCTGTTGGTACAGTCCGTTAAATAAAGTTCGCATTTTGCAAGGTTAAGGTCAAGGCCAATGGAATGAAGTTTATTTTTTAAGTAAATTAAATCATTTAAAACAGTATCTACGTCGCCCCCCAAGGTTCCATCATCAAGATACCAAACGTTAAATTTAGAATTTAGTTGTTGAACAATTGGGTGAATAGCTAAACTAAATATCACTGGCCCGAGCGGGTCACCTTGTTGACAGCCAACAGCAGATTCCAGAAGGTTGTCCCGATACAGTAATTTAGACGGATGTCTGTAACAAACACTGCCAAAGAAAACTATAAATTTGAGGTAATTCTTTTTTAATTTCTGTTAACAAGGTGTCCCTATTAACTGAATTAAAGGCATTCTTTATATCAACCTTCAGGATGACCTCACCTTTGCCAGAATTTAGGTAGGTCGACAAAGCGTGTACGGCAGCCTCACAGCCCCCTTTGGAGCCGTAACCTAGCTGCAGGGGCTTAAATTTTTCCGAAACAGCCTCACCATAAAATTTACAGCAAATCTTGGCTGCCATACGACGGTAAGTAGTACCCACGGCAATGGGACGAATGCCGCCATCCCTCTTACGCAGGGCACATAAATTGGCCCCGTACAAGACGTCGATGACGGCCTCGTTCACCTTGCCGGAGAGCATAAGGTTAATCAGAGCTGTAAGCTCCTTCAAGAGCATCTCACCGGCCTCCCCGGCTGAACAGATTAGGTCCTTTAAGTGCTGGGGACTTAGGCCGTCGAGGCCGCCTGCGGAGCCGCTCCGAAAGGAGCAAACAGCTGTGACCACCTCTCGACCTGTAATGGTGAGGGAGTGAATGTCTGAATCAGGAGGCTCGGGAAAAGAAAGGCCATCCGTGGGGGCGGGATGTTTGGTCTCCAGAGCTGCGAGTGTTTCTGGAGAACACGGTGCCACCACATCGCTACTGAAGAGAATCCTGGCTGCACCGCTAATGTCACCTTCCCCTAACTTTGATTCAACCAGATGGGATATACCTCCTCGAGAGGTATATCCCTGGGACGTTAAATTTAAATAAAAATTTTGAGCCGAAATAGATTAATAGTACTTATATTGTCTTCAAAAATAAGAACATTTTCAACATTAATATTTAAATCTGCTAATAACTTTAACATCCAACAAGCTTCCATAATAGATTCACACAATGACACAAATTCTGCTTCCGTTGTACTTACAGTAACAGTGCTTTGTTTTTTAGATTTCCAAATTACAGTATTATTAAAAACTTTGAACAAATATCCTGATGTTGACTTTCTATCATTGTCCCTAGCCCAATCAGCATCTGCATAACCCAACAATGGCATGCTTGAATTACTTTTAGTATACAACATTGCAAAATGAACAGTATTCTTCACATATCTTAGTACTCTCTTTAAGGCTCTCCACAAATCAATGCTTGGCTTTGACTGAAATCTACTCAAATAATAAACAGGTTCGGGAAGCTGCGCGGTATCTTCTCGTCCAACTTACCGCAGTGTCACAAGACGAAAGTCTATGACCAGTGTGTGTTGCCAGTGATTACATACGGGACCGAAACGTGGTCGCTCACAATGGGCCTCATTCGAAGGCTTAAAGTCACCCAAAGGGCAATGGAGAGGGCTATGCTCGGAGTTTCCTTGCGTGATCGAATCAGAAACGAAGACATCCGCAAGAGAACCAAAGTTACCGACGTAGCCCAAAGAATTGCCAAACTGAAGTGGGAGTGGGCAGGGCACATTGCTCGCAGAACGGATGGCCGATGGGGCCGAAAAGTTCTGGAGTGGCGACCGCGAACCGGAAGACGTTGCGTTGGAAGGCCTCCCACTAGGTGGACCGATGACCTGGTGAAGGTTGCGGGGATCCGCTGGATGCGAGTTGCACGGGACCGGACAGTGTGGCGACACTTGGGGGAGGCCTATGTCCAGCAGTGGACGTCTTTCGGCTGAAATGATGATGATGATGATGAGTTAGTAGGAGCCTGAAAATGGCCGTCGTAATCGAGGGAGGGGGTGGGGCTCAAGAAACGCTGGCGTGACGACCTGCACTCATTCTTTGGATTAGTTGGTCAAATTAATCATCATCTGCCTAGCCTTTTCCCAACTATGTTGGGGTCGGCTTCCAGTCTAACCGGATGCAGCTGAATACCAGTATTTTACATGGACTGCCTATCTGATCTGCACAACCCAGTTAGTAGGTACTGGGTAATACGATACCCCTTGGTAAGACTAGTTGTCAGACTTTTTGGGCCACTGACTACCTGTAACGACTGTCAAAGATCTACAGATGACAGTCGGGACTAACGGCTTAACGTGCTTTCCGAGGCACGGAGGAAACTCATCCCATCCACGGTCCAACCTAGGCAAGCACGGCTTAACTTAAGATCAACCTGAATGGCTGTTATAATTTTGCCACGAACTAATAGTAAACAAAATTGGAAAGCCAAGCAGGCTAATAAAAATACTTAAAACAAATTAAGATAATAATAATAATAATTTATTTATTTTCTCTAATCATCAGTAACAGTACAGAGTCAGATTTCACTGCATAGAGACTGGTGTCTGTTTTAGGTAAAACCTGTATTACAGATCACCAGGCTAACCCTCTGTCGGACATTTATCTTATGACATCATTAACTGCGTTCAATTTATACACACGATGATTGTAACATAATAAAATTAATTAAATTAAATTAGCAAATAAATTAACAATTTTAGAAAATCAATTAAAACATTATTATGGTAAAAAAATATAAAATTAAATAGGTTATATTTGACTTGGTGGAGCATGTGTGTAGGTGTTTGTGTGTGTGTTTCAGTGGGAGTGAAATTATTCGTCACACTATAATCAAATAGTGTGAAGAATAACTTGTGTATGTGTAAGTATATCGTTCCATGCATTAGTTCAAGGGTTTCTACAAACGTTCTGTTGCATTGTAGTCAATGCCTTGAAGCCATGAGAACACTTTCTTTTTGCACTCTACCCTGGAAAGGGGATAGATGACCAAGGTTTTGTTCAAATTATTATATAAATACGAACCCAAAAAACCATAAAAATTATGTGCCAGACTAGTCCTAAATCGCGTTGTCGCACAGACAGTGCTTTTTCTCCTTTTCCCTAAAAATGTTTTTCGTCGTCGTCGTCGGTCGTAAGGAACTTCAGCATGCTTTTTGGTAGCAGTAACTAAAATAAAAAGTTGTCGAACTGTCAGTACCTTACAGCGAGTATATAAGTCCACTGTAGGATAGCGCATGGGAAGAAAAGAACCCACTTTCAATATGGCTCTTTGGGCTCTCTCCAACTTTAACAGGTGCGTTTTAGCGGCCCCACCCCAGGAAGTTATACAATAGGACAGCAAAGATTGACACAATGCGAGATAAACAGATTTGATCACAGAGATGTCAGCAATATGTCGAAGAGATTTAAATATATAAATAAGCTTACGTATCCTGGGAACCAAGGCCTCAATGTGCTGTTGGAAATTCAGTCGGTCGTCAATTACAACACCCAGATATTTGATAGTGTTCGTTTTTGACAAACGTGGACATTTACATGAGCTGTTGAATGGATGGTTACAATTGTGTGAGATGATTGCGAGGTTTGGTTCGACTTGTTTCCTGATTGTGTAGGTCATGTACTTTGTTTTCTCTACATTTAGTGTGAGGATGTTGTCATTTAGCCATTTAGAAACTTTATTGAATCCATTTTGGGCGATCATTAGGCACAGCATTTTGCATGGAGAGACTACTCTCTATGAAAAATGGTGATATTCGGCTGTATCTAGGTAGGTAGTGGACACCGATATGCAGGTATATCGATACTATCGATGCCGATATCAATACTTCTTTTTCTTGGCAGCGTGCCGATGACAATCTAAATTGAGTCAGCCCAAAATTTGGCGCCGAGTGCCGCATTGTCAGTAGCGTACATCAGTTCCTGTGATATGCAAACAACAGGACATGTAGAACACGGTGTCAAGTTTCTGAGGATTCAGATTTAGCTGGCCGTCAAGGAGGTAAGCCTATCTCCAATTCAGCCTAC
Source organism: Eugnorisma glareosa (assembly GCA_947578425.1). NCBI lineage: Eukaryota > Metazoa > Arthropoda > Insecta > Lepidoptera > Noctuidae > Eugnorisma > Eugnorisma glareosa. The sequence continues at coordinate 9,540,181 of OX387982.1, read as the reverse complement.
CACGGTTTTCGGCTGTACAGGGACCTTTCCCAAGTAGCGCTTAAGACGTAGGCCTTCTGAATCCAGTTTGTCCTATCCACCACTGCTTTAAGGTTGTTGGTACTTTCTAGTTATGAAAGTGTCCCACGGCTACCTACAGATTTCAAATCTCTACTCAAAAACTCAAATAATTTAAGCAATATTAATTCAGCCATTACAAGAAAAAAGAAAAATTATAGCAAAGATCTAAAGATATTAAATCCCGTGAAGTGTTACGTAATAAATGCCCAATTTTGGAGCACTCGTCCCTATTCGAGAGCACTTCGGGATCTGACCCAATCATAATCGATTTTGATTGGCAAAAGATTACTTGAAGTTGAAATGTCGCACATAGTTTGCCAATTACAGTGCGAGTAGGTTGCCACTTATCGAGTTCAAGTCGAGCATGTGATTTCGAGATTGGGGTTCGAAGTCGAGTTTGAACGATTGGCTTTTGTGCTACGAACCGGGAGAACCCTGTTGGGAGAAAATATTAAGGTTTTTTATTGAAACGGTCTTGCTAGCATGTTGTGTGTTTTTGGTAATTATCCGCTTTTATTCATGACGGAGTAAACAGGTGGGATCACATTTGACAGTATTTTGCATCGGATTATCATGTTTTATCTAAGTATTTAACAACTTTGTGCCTACCGTCTTTGTCTGGGTCACAAATTAATGAAAATTACAATGTCTTAATTAAGAAATCTAATATATCGAATATTAGATTTCTTATAAGAAATTGTAATTTGGTGCTTCAATCAGAGATTCGTGAAGTCTTCATCGTCATTCTCCCAATTTATTTGGAGTTGTCCCACAATGTGTTTTTCTTCCTTACTTCTCTATTACTCGTCATATCATCAGACACCGTTTTTTGCCATATCATCCTTCACACTTCAATCCATCCATCGCATAGATGTGTGAAGTCGTAGCTTTAGTTAGCTTAACGAATCCAGGATCTGTAGAATTTATAAAACAATATACTCATGCTAGGTTTTGATATTTATACAATGATTTTCTACAGAATTATTGTCATTAACTTTGTCGGTATCGTCAGTTTCAAACATTTTTAAATTTTGCGCGTTCGTTTTCGCTGCTAGATTTTCACTTTGTTTAGGCCCTCTGGGTGTTACTATGACGTCATAAATCAGGAGTAATTCCAGTGTGGGAAAGTGATGGCGCTAGACGACTTGTATAACTCTTCTCTTTACCACACTGAAATTATAACTGCTTTAAGACGTCATAGTAAACGGCCTGGTTTATATAGCTAACGGTATTTTTACTGAGTTTTCATCACTGTACATGTACGCCGATTACTCCATCATTACTGGACCGATATACCTACGTGATTCTTGCGCGCGGTGGCACCATCTGAATTTTATTCACTTTGCTTGGGTAGTTTACGAGTTAGCTTCTATAAGAATATGTATTTTTTCTTCTATATTATATATCTATATCTCCTATATTGATGATCTCCAATATTGATGATCGAGTTAGCTTCTATAAGAATATGTATTTTTTCTCCTATATTATATGTATATCTTTATCTCCTATATTGATGATCTCCAAATATTTTCTAGTTAAAATGTGAATAAACTCTTTTTGACAAGAATTTGTGTGTAATGCTACAACTAATTTACTATCGTAAGCAAGACGCGAATCTTACTACTAAAACTTTCCAGCGAAGAAATTAAAATCTCCAGCAATAAAAAGTGTTGCCATATAAATTATGCTTCATAATATTGTTCACGACTCCGGTTTCCTTTCCAGACTTATGAAAAATCTTATTAAACGCGTAACAGTGTCAGGCATTTTTAATAAAATCTTCAATGAAATAATTTTCTTGTTACTTTAAGTGGAATTTTGTTATGGCGACACAGTTTTGTAACAGCTCTGAATTGTTTTAGTAAATAATTCTATAGATATTGATAAACCTACCACAGACTGCCAATTTTTATCTTTTATACATAAAAATACCTACAAATAAATAAAATTGAAGATTCTGTTTGTAATTTAAAAAATTACAGCGTTTTACTGAATACATATGAAAGAATATACGGTAGGTAACTATTTTTTTTTAATAATTTTTGTCTGACTATTCCGGTAAAGGGCTAACCTCCGATACGGCTGGACTGATTTTGACGGGACTTTTACGGGCAGATAGCTGATGTTATAAGGAGTAACTTACACTTTTATTTAGGTTCCGTGCAAAAAAATGAATACCCTTGAAATTGTGAACAAAATCCCATTCAAATAGAGAAGTAACATTTTTGTAATCATTTTACGCGGACGAATGTCGCGGGCAACAGCTAGCCGATACTAATATTATAGAGAGGTAAAGTTTGTGAGGTTGTAGGGGGTAATCTCTGGATCATTATGAACAACTTTTACTATGGGGCCAACCTCGAAATCGTGAAAAAAAAATATGATCGCATTAACTCGTCAAAATGTACTGAACAGCAGATTATTTTTTCACGATTTCGGGGTTGGTCCCATAGTGAAAGTTGTTCATAATGACGAGTACAATGACCCCTTATAAGATTTCGTGTATGAATAGATACACCTTATATTTACAACGTGCCCGTGGGATGATTTCCGACCAAAACGCAAGCAAAGCCGCGAGTAACAGATAGTAATGAATATTACAGCTAGTCTATATAATATTATAAAGAGGTAAAATTTGTTTGTATGTTTGTATGTTTTTAAGTTTGTATGTAGGGGGTAATCTCTGGATCTACTGAACCGATTTTGAAATTTTTTTCATTAATAGGAAGCTACATTATTCCCGATTATTACAACTTGCCCGTGGAATAATTTACGACCAAACAGCGAGCGAAGCCGCGAGCAACAGCTATTAATTAATATAAGCCTATGTTGTCGTCTACAGAGCAATGGCCTCCCTTCCCTCTTTACACTTTTCTAAATTTAACGATTTGTAGGCCAATAATTAAAAACAGGTCACTTTACCCCGAGAAAATTATTTCATCACCACTTCCTTCAAAAAGGGTGAAGAAAAACATCGGCATTTCTTAGAACTAACAATTTGAAAACCCACCAACTTACGTTACAGGGCATACCCTCTTACAGAGTTCTTTCTGTCTACGTCTAGCCTATGTCGCAGTAGTACGAACATTACCGGTTGATTATGTCCCTTTAGAGAAAAAGCTTTATTATTTACTAGCTGTTGCCCACGGCTTCGCTCGCGTTTTTGTTGTAAATATAGCGTATGGCACTCGGCCATAATGTAGCTTCCTATTAGTGAAAGAATTTTCAAAATCGTTTCAGTAGATCCAGAGATTACCCTCTACAACCTCACAAATTTTAACTTTTTTTTAAATATTAGTATAGATTAGATAAGTTTCAAAGTCAAGATACTCGTAATCAAGAGGCTAGGATAAACGTTTCAAAGTATCTACAACTTTTATGTTCCAGCATTTTATCATCGTCGTAAATAATCGGAATGAAACTTACTTTGTGTCTCTGTCTTTGAGCTAAACAAACAATAAACAATATTCTCAGAGGTATAAAACACTAAAGGGTATGGACGATCTTAATATACAGGATGGAATTTTTCAACGCCATCTGGAGGGAAAGTCCTCTAAATACTGGAGATAGTAAATTTTACTCAAAGGAAACATTCCCTTATTTTTAAAAAGAAATAAATCTGCATTTAAAGATTTTCGAAAATTATCTTGCCACACTCGGGAATCGAACCGGCTAAGTTAAAAAAAAAACATTATGGCGTCAATAGATAATTATAGTCAATCATAAGGATCAAATCTCTCTAACAAAGATGATAAATTAAATGAAAGGAAAACCATGAAATCTTAACTAATAAATTCAATGGGATAAGGTAAAGCACTTTTACTCCAAGGTCTATTCAATTACTTATGTTAGTATTAGTTAACAATTATCTTTGACGTCATTTATTTATTGGAATGTCGAAGAATTATTTAGATAACAAGATTGCAACTTGCACAAACAAACACGTGCAAATTGCCATCTTCTTTCTTCAATTTATTAATGAGGTACTAACACAAGTAATCGTATGGACCTTTGAGTAAAAGTGCTTTTTTTATCCCATTGAATTTATAAGTTTAGTTTTCATGGTTTTCCTTTCATTTAATTTGACATGTTTGTTAGAGAGATTTGATCCATATGATTGAGCCTATCGATTGATGTAATAAAAGTACAGGATATATACTCTTTGGAATTTAGCCGGTTCAATTCCCGAGAGTAGCAAGGAAATTTTTGAAAATTTTTGAATGCAGAATTATTTCTTTTAAAAAATGAAGGAATGTTTTCTTTGAGTAAGATTTTCTATCTCCAGTATTTAGAGTACTTTCCCTCCAGGTGGCGTTGAAAAATTCCACCCTGTATATTATAAAAATTTCAATCTACTTGCTCATAAAAATTACGCTTGAAGAATTTTGTGATCTATTTTATTTCACATTTTAACCAAATAATATTTTTTATGTTCTTAGTTGATTAATTTTATGATATTTTTGCCAAAATTAGATAAGTGTTGAGTAAGTCTAGTTTACTAAAATTAATGATTTGTTGATCACTAATCGTAATCCCCAAAGAGTTAGGCAGAGGTGTACCTAATAGTACACACACATTTCACCAGTTATGTTTTAGTCCCATGTAGGGAGCGAGCCTCAGCAACCGGCCTCAAATCCAGACTCCGTGGCTGCTACCGAGAAAATCCTGATTGAAAAACTTAATAACATTTTGCCCGACCTGGGAATTGAACCCAAGACTCCATGCTCTGCAGTCGTGCTTGCGACCACTAGACCAACGAGGCAGTCACCTAACAATTATAAATTATCCGTTTGAACTGTCAAAGAAGAATATTATTCATTGCAGGTACCGAAATGGCTTCTGGCAGATGGATGGGTGAACGTACTACAAGTATATTCGTATTAGTAAGCAGACTCTTGGTATTATTAACTTTACTTTTGTCGATATCCCTGAGTCACATTTCCGAGTCATATTTTGACTTCAGGGAAAGTAGTGATTTGAAAAACACAATGATTCATCACACACTACACACACACACACTTCTTCTTCTTCATCTTTATCGTGTGGTGTCATGGTTTTTATGCCACCCATGGGCCTCTGATTTGGCTTTACATGCCGTCGAAAATATCTCCCAAGCATTTTGGTTTCCTCATCATGTTCTACTTCACCGAAGCATGTGATAATTAAACAATACGCAAATTAATCTGAAAAATAGAGATGTATGTTGTGGATTCGAACTTGAGACCTATGACTTGGCAGTCCGACAGTCACACCACTAGGAATCGTTGAAACAGGAATTCGAATGAGATAATGCTGTCGTATGGTGTGGATTCAATAAAATCACTACTTTATTTTTCTCTTAAAAACTATAATGACCTATGTGGGTTTCATTTGTCTGATGTACTGTAAAGCAATGTGCTTGTGTCCTGAGTAAGCTAATGTCATTCTAGAAATAGTTTTCAGGCTCAGCAGCCTAACGCAAAAGTTCCGTTTCCCCTTATCAAAAACATAAATTGTTAATTACTGTGCAAATGAGAAAGAAATTGAAAAATACTGTATTTTAATATTACGGCTAGAGTCAAGCGCGTCCATGTTTTAATCAATTAATTTCTATCGAACTAAAAGAACAAGGAATCGTTTCAGTTGGCGTGTTTCATAGAATTTGTTACTAATTTAGTTTTAGAATTGCTTGGAGTATTTTTTTTATGGGTTCTGCACATTGTGGTATATTTAATAAGTACGCACATCATTATCAGCCTAGCCTTTTCCCAACTATGTTGCGGTCGGCTTCCAGTCTAACCGGATGTGGCTAAATATCAGAATTTTACATGGAGCGATTGCCTATCTGACCCTCCACAGCCCAGCTAGTACTAACGCTAGTGCCGCTAGTGTGCTCGTGGCGTGTGTGTATGCTGTGTGTGTAGTGTGTGTGGGTGTGTATGTAGTGTGTGTATTGTGTGTGTGTGTGTGTGCGTGTCTAGTGCTAGGTAATACGTCTTGGTAAGACTGGTTGTCAGACTTCCGGGCCACTGACTAACTGTAACGACGCGACGGTACAAAGATCTAAAAATGACAGCCGGGAACAACGGCTTAATGTGCTTTCCGAGGCACGGAGGAAACTCGGTATGTAATGGGCGGTCACCCGTCCATAGAGCAACCTAGGCAAGCGCGGCTTAACCTAAAGATCGACCCGAGAGTCTTTTATTATTTAGCCATAAGCTTCTCAATATATGCATTCACCTCATCACCTCTCCTCAATATATGCACCTAAGGAAACTAAATATAACATGCCTATAAATTGGTTCCCTCTATGCACACAAATAACCAGTTTAAAAAAAAAACATCATTATGTACCTACATTCCTTGTACATTTCTCCTCCAAGCGTCGACGTGTCTCCTGACGTGCCTCGTGACTCCTGTGGTGCACGCATCCAGTGGTTCCCGTTTTCCTCAGAATGTCATCAGAACCACTACCACCATCAGTCCACCTTGTGGGAGGGCTTCCTACGGTGCGCATTCTGGAAAGAAAACATAGAGAGGAATACGTAGTTGAGAGGAGGGACTTATAGAGAAGTACTTATAGAATAATACATAATGCGCTGACCCCAAAGAAATTTGGTGAGGGGTTAAGTCTGCCTACCACTAGACCAAAGGGTTTAGTGGTCGCAATCGCAACTGCTGAGCATGAGGTCCTGGGCTCGATTCCCAGGTCGGGCAAGGTGTTATAGGGTTTTTCCATCAGGAATTTCTCGGTAGCAGTCACGGAGTCTGGATTTGTGCCCGGTTGATGGCAAAAGGCTCGCCCCGGTTTACACAGGACTTAAACATAACTGGCGCAATGTGGGTGTACTATTAGGTACAGCTCTGCCTAACCCTTCGGGGACTACAAGCGTGATGTTATGTCATGTGTCAAGTTTATGTAGAAATGGTATATTTTCGAAGTGTGTAGTAATTTCAGCTCAATCTTTTATAGTTACAACTTACAAGTTCAAAGCAACACAATGCTACTTGTAAAACGAGTTGCGTTATAAAAATCTGTGTCTGCTTCTGTGTGTGTTGTGTGTTTGTTTTCTGGTTGGAAGCAAGAAATAAACAATATTTTTCCATTAAAAGTTGTTCAACTTTCTAACTAATGCATAAAAGTTGTTGAAACACGATTTATAAGTAAAGAAAAAAGGGTTTGTTAATATTTTAGCTGAAGTCCGATGAACGTTAGTACTTTTTTTAGCATGGGATAATCATCATAATTATGACCCCTCCCGCTCTGGCCGGAGCGGGAGGAAGTGTCAGACTTGTACTGACTAAAACCCATCCATATTCCTCCTTTGCCCTTTGTGTTCCAGGGCCGCGGTATTTCTTTCGAACGTCCCGCAGCCCCGGACCTTTCTATGACAGTGTAGATTGAAAGTACAAATCGTGTAAACAAATTGGCTGTATGGAGTCATCATCTGCCTAGCCTTTTCCCAACTATGTTGGGGTTGGCTTCCAGTCTGACCGGATGCAGCTGAATACCAGTATTTTACATGGAGCGACAGCCTGTCTGACCTTCACAACCTAGTTAGCACTTGGTAATACGATACCCCTTGGTAACACTTGGTTGGATTTGGTTGGTGATTGGCTGTATGGAGTACCTATGTGAGAGTACCTATATATTCAAATCACAACCGTCAAAGAATATACTAGGTAATAATTTAGTTGGCAAACAGTAGGTACCTAGCATTATGCTACGGTAATGTAAAATCCTGATTGGATCTATTTAAACTAAATATTTTGTATTAATGTAATGTATCATGGATTTCCGCTAAGTGACGACTGATTCCATAGTATTGAATTTGATAAACAATCAAAGACGTAACGTCCCGTAACATCTTTTCTGCTAAAATTAAAACAATAATGTTATTTTTCTAACATTACGGGACTTATCCTGTAACGTTAGAAAAAATAATACTCTGTTAAGTAATTAATACTCGCTAGTTTATGCCAACGTTTTAAAAGGTTAGCTAGACAACAAGTCGGTACGGCGGGACTAACTACCCAGGGTGTAGTAATTCCGTCAAAAACTTATAATCGGCAGACGCAGTATTGTATAATTATCACTTGCTTCGGTGAAGGAAAACATTCTCGACGGCCTGTAAAGCCAAGTCAGAGGCCCATGGGCGGCATAAAATTTTGCCACCAGGTTAGGCACTAACCACACGATAGAGAAAGAAGACTGAACTGACTGACTGAACTGGTTCGAACCAAAGACACGCACCTCTGATTTTTCGAATTAATGTGGGTAATGTATAATAATCACTTGCTTCGGTGAAGGAAAACACCGTGAGGAAACCAGCAAGCTTGAGAGATATTTCTCGACGGCATGTAAAGCCAAGTCAGAGGCCCATGGGCGGCCTAAAAACTCTGACACCAGGTTAGACACTACTCATTCCATAGAGAAAGAAAGAAGGCACATGTGGGCGCTCTTTTAACATACCTCAAAACAAAATTTGATGTCGCTACAATCAGGGGGTCTAAAATGGCCGCTTTAGCAGAATCATAATAGGATAATAATACGAATTACGTTAAAATTATGTTAAAATTCGTATACTGGTCACAAAGTGACAGTTCATAACATTGATTGCGTTTGTGACCATTTTAAGAATTTTAACGTGTTTATTATTATTATCCTATTATGATTCCGCCAAAGCAGCCATTTTAGGCCCCCAGCACGTTTTTGCTCATCCCTTCGACAATAATCAAAACGAACTCAGACCGCCATAAAAATAATTACAAGCTTAACCTCGTTATTTCTGTCTGACTGTTTATTCACAAACCAATGGGATCCGCTGTCCGAAATACTCGTTTACACGGGGAAAGTTTCTAGCTTCAAAAATAATGGGTTGTAAAAGTACCCAGAACAAAGTCGAAACGCACTCGTTCTCATCGTCATTGCGATATTTTTTTTTGTTCTAGACCATACCTGGGAACCTTCTGGAAACGGAGATATTGGGGGTCAAAGTTCCAACTTTTTCATACAAGTTTTTAATGTCATAACATTACCTAATACCTCCACGACCCCCGTACTATTTATTCAATGCACCCATCAATCAGCACATGTTTTAAGTGCGTTACATTAAGTCATACCAAAAATCTGGATTTTTGACCCCAATAAAAAGTCATTACCAAGGAATAATTTTTGTGACGAATTGCTTGGTTTAATGTACAGAATGCTTGGGGTGACGGCTTCGCGAAGAGTCTGTTTACACCTTGTATGAACTGGGAATCTGAGGCTTAAAATAACAGTCCAAAAAAAATTTACTGTACACCTCTGTTTAGTCCTATTTTATAAAATTACCTGACGAGTTTTGTCGTAGGCTGTGGGCTTAAGATTGCAATTATTGTCCGACGAGCGAGCGAGAAACTCGCCTCATGTGAACGATCCATAAATTGAACATTTTCAATTTCGTATTCCGTATTTGTTCGTCGAGTTATCAGCATTCCGCCGTATTGTGCTGTTGCCATTAATTTTGTTATAATTACAGCAATTACTGGGGATTCAATTATGAAAATGTATGAGGAGATGATGTAATCTATATCTATACTAAACCAATATATATATTATTATAAAGAAGTAAAATTTGTTTGTAAGTTTGTATGTAGGGGGCGATCTCTGGATCTACTGAACCGATTTTGAAAATTCTTTCAATAATAGGAAGCTACATTATCCCCGAGTATTTACAACGCACATGGGATAATTTCCGACCAAAACGCGAGCGAAGCCGCGGGCAACAGCTAGTTAATTATATGGAACAGTTGTGCTGTGTGTGTGATGGTAATAAATGGTATTATGATGTGAAATAGTATAATCAGTTCCCACTGCTGGGACACATGCCTCCTCTCTATGAGAGGGAGTGGGCTGTAATCTACCACGTGGGCACAGTGCGGGTTGGTAGATCTCATGTCATGTCTTCGAAATTTTGGTTCTAGGATATGAAGGTTTCTTCACGAAATATGGCTGCTTTCTTAATGGCTAAACATTCATTTAAAATGTATTTTTTTTCTTTCTTTTCTCTTAGTTTAAATATTATATCTCATCAGAAGTTGTTCGTGAATGTTTCGCCTGTGCGAACGACACTGGCGAAACATTCACGAACATCTTCATCCTCAACAATATTCATAGTTATTACGTTATTTATAGAAGAGTCTATGGTGTGATCGCGGCGCGAGTCAAGTTCTGTATTTTCGTAACAAAATCAGTGCAAATTCATTGTGTTTAAGTGTTTACTTACCACCTTTGTGTTAAATAACATCCGAAACCTCACAGAAACTGTTATCTACTTGTAAATACGCTGATTTGTGCTGCAAAATCACATTTTACAATAGTGAAAAGTGCTTAAATATTTTTATACCCCCACATACTAAAAACTAAGAACTGACAAGTGTGTCAAATTAATTTTCAATAATTTCAATGTACCCACCACAATTGCAATATTTAAATGTCACTTGTAAATGACAATCTGAGTGTTGCCAGATGCGCAAAAAGCCCCCAATACCAGAGAATAATGTTCCAACCACTGGAAATATGTCGAACAGAAATATGGTGCAACAAGTATTTCACCCTGGCCTCTTTGTCAATCAACAAAAGTCATCTATGGAAGAATTAAATACAACCCAAAAAACTACAAAACAAACCGAATGGCAAAATGTTACCCGTCACAAAAGGAACAACAGCAGTCCCGAAAACTCTCAGAGAAAACAAGCGAATACAGACTATTGGCTAGGACCTACAACAGATGGGCCTGTTGCTACTCAAAACAGATTTGAAGGCCTTGAAGTTGAAGTGATTATACTTGAAGAGAGTCAATCAAAGCCCACTAAACCGCCCCCTATTTTTGTTTCAGGTGTGGGAAACATCAACCCTCTCACAAAAGTCTTAGAAGCAGTAGCAAACAATGACCACTATGTTAAAGTTACTAATAACGATCAAGTGAAAATACAACCAAACACACCTGAATCTTACAGTAAAATAGTCAAAAATCTGGAGGAAAAAAATACAGAATTTCACACCTCTAAGCCAAAACAAGACCGTAGTTTCAAGGTTGTCATAAAAAATCTCCATTGGTCAACAGACACAGGTGACATAAAAACGGAATTGCAACTCCTTGGACATGAACCCACCACCATATGGAACATTAAAAGCCAAATGTCCAAAAAACAACTTTCTCTGTTTTTTGTGGAATTAAAATTTGCTCCGAATAACAGTGATATCTATAAAGTTGATGCACCACTACACTGCAAAATTAAAGTAGAACCACCCCGACAAAAGCGTGAGGTACCGCAGTGTTCCAAATGCCAACGTTATGGTCATACTAAAAGTTTTTGCCACCACAAGCCGCGTTGCGTCAAGTGCGTTGGCTCTCACGTCACTGCGTCTCAACACTGTTAAATGTGTGCTATGTGACGGAAACCACCCTGCAAATTATATGGGTTGTACAGTCTATAAGCAGCTGCAAAAGAAAACATTCCCCCTATGCGGCCCAAAACACTCAACATTGAAACAGTGGGTCAAAGAGAAAACAAAACGGAAAAAACTCAACAGACATGACATAGCCAAACTAATAATGCCGGCTTCAGCTATGCTGATGTTCTTCAAAATCCAAAACCTATTCAACTGGAGTGCTGCCCCATGATGAAACAAATGAGTTAAAAACAATGATGAAGGAACTTATGAACAAACTGGGACTGATGCTAAACATGTTATCAGTTCTCATTTCCAAATTCTCTAAATGGCTACCTAGTTCCAAATAGTAATCTGGAATGCAAATGGATTGTCAAATCATAGCGTAGTGTGGCGTGGTAGTCGATTAATCTAGAATCGATTACCATGCTCAATCCCAATGTGACAACACTGTGCGTAGTCTACACTCTATGGTAGATACGCCTGGCTATAAATTGTCACCCCGGTCTGCGATCGGCCTTTCCTGTTCGATCTTCTTCAAATCAACTAAACTTATAAGAAACCCCTCTGTGCCCAAGGGTAAGTGTTTTGCGTAATCTGCTATTTTCTCCTATCATGTCTTGTCAACCGCATTCATCTTATTTCATCTATATTCTGCGGTGATTGTATTTCATGTAATTGCTCGGTTGTCAAAATGGCTTCCGTCCTGTACATGACTAAGCTATTTCAATATCATGTATTTTCCACTAGTGTTTCTAAATCTGTAAAGCATCCGCATGCCGTGTTCACCCTTCGCTGCTGTATCATAGCCGCTGTACGCTTAATCCGCCTTGCCACGCGGCTAGGAACTTTTATATTGTGCCACGCGGCATGCGCTCGCTTATAACCTTTGACCTTTGTGAACCGTCACGATGGTGAGTTCCCTGCCTCCCCCTGGAGCTACTGCTTGGGTTTACGGCTGGGAGACGCACGCATCGCTGACGTTCACCAATCCTGGCACCACGCTTACGGAAGCACCCTTCGTGCTGATTCCAGGGTTTTTCTTCCTTCTTTTCTTTCTTTATTGAGAGATGAACGTCTGACACCGCTGACGGGCGTCATCGCTGCCTCCGCGCTCTACCCGCTGGAGAGACGTCCTGTCGCGTGTTCAGACACCTAATCTCCACGCCTACCGCGTGTGAGACATGCCTCCACGCCTGCCGCGTGTGAGGCCTACGCGACGTGCCTAAGCACGCCGCCACCAGCTACCGCGACCGATAGACGGTCGCTCCGGTCACTGCTGAGTGACCCTTACCCTCCATGTGGCTGCCACGTGTGAGTGCCGCCTGCCTCAGCCGGCCAAGTGCCGTGCCAAGGGACGCGCCTTCCAGCTGCCGCGAGCTACACGCGGTCGCTCCTGCAACCTCTCCGCATCGCTGCTCTGCTTCGGTGTCGCCTCGCCGGTCCTCGTGCGTCGCGGCCTAAGCCCAGGGCAGTACCTACTTTACCCACCTATCGTGGTGACTAGTGAACAAACTCTTGGTGAACTGAATCCACCCCTCTACCTGTGAGCAAGCTAATAAATGTATTAAACTTTTGTGGTCTTTCTGTTTCTTCCTCTACCACGAAACCCACTACGCCACAGTAGAGCTAAAAACCTATTTAACTATTCAAAACATAGATATAATGCTAGTCTCAGAGACCCGTTTCACCTCAAAAAGCTTCTTTAGCTTACCAAACTACAATATCTATTACACAAACCACCCATCAGGTAAAGCACACGGCGGAACAGCAGTAATAGTCAAGCGCAGCTTAAAATATTATGAATCCAACAAATACAATACAGAACATCTACAGGCTACTACACTCATTTTTGAAGACAGCTTAAAACCTCTTACAGCGTGTGCAATACATTGCCCGCCAAAACACCAAGTCAAGAAAGAACAATTCACGGATTTATTCTCTACTCTGGGAAATAACTTTATAGCAGGTGGAGACTTCAATGCTAAACACACGTTCTGGGGTTCACGATTGATAACAACTAGAGGCCGTGAACTCTACAGTAGTATTAAGTTATTTAAGTTGAATATAATTTCTACAGGCGAACCAACATATTGGCCCACTGATAGAAACAAGATACCGGACCTGATTGACTTTGCTGTCGCTCTAGGTGTAAACACAGACAGGATCAAAGTGAGTTCCAGTACGGATCTCTCATCTGACCATTCTCCAATACTCATCGAGCTATCGGACATTCCTATTCAAAAGGAGGAAAATTGCACCTTACACAATTGAAAAACTAACTGGGACTTATACGGACAGGAACTGGAAAATACACTTCCTACAAACATCCTGCTTAACTAGGAGGAAGATATAACAGATGCAGTTGAACTCTTTACTCGTTGCATTCAGTCTGCCGCTTGGACTGCAACTCCTATGGAACGGTAACGTCAATGCAAGTCAGTCCCTCAAAAATTTAAAGATCTTATACAGCACAAAAGAAATCTTAGAAAGAAGTGGCGGATACACCGATGTCCACAGTCTAAAATCACGAACGACGAATCAAAGACGACGAAACTCATAAGTATCTAATCAACCTATCATCGACAGCAGCTACTAACTATTCCCTATGGAAATGTAATAATAATATAAATATATATACATATATATTCTTACATCCATTTTGAGAGCTAAAATCAATCAACATATTGAGACTAATTCTATCATGTCTGCCTCTCAGAATGGATGTAGGAATGGGTCCTGCGGTACTAAGGAGCTGCTCCTCATTGATATGGCCATTAGCCAACAGGTTCGCTGCTCCCGAAGGGATCTGTCTACATGTTGGATAGATTACAAGAAAGCCTATGATTCTGTGCCTCATACATGGCTCATGAGGGTGCTGGAGTTGTATAAAATAGTCCACAGTAGAGCAAGTACACAGACTGGTTTAAAAAAATGCACAACACTCTTGAAGCCAAGCAACGTCTAGGAATACAGCTGAGCAGTAGCTCAGCTGTATTCCTAGACGTTACTCAGGCATTTGACAGAGTATGGCATGAGGGCCTCCTATATAAGGTAAAGACTCAATTACCAACCAATTATTACACCCTAATAAAATCATACTTGGCAGACAGGCATTTCCTAGTAAAGCAGGCAAGTGAAGTAAGTGATTTAAACCCTATATTGTCAGGGGTACCACAAGGAAGTGTGCTTGGTCCTATCCTGTACCTGTTATTTACAGCAGACCTATGACTATCGAGCAGGACGACCACAACAATGGCGACCTATGCAGATGACACTGCAATAATGACATGTCACGAGGACCCATCACAAGCGTCGGAACTCTTACAAGAAGACCTAGCGCGTATTAAAATAAATGAATCAAAATCTGCACACGTAACATTTACGCTTCGTCGGGGAGTTTGTCCACCTGTAACATTGAATGGCACCCAAATACCATAAACTGATGACACAAAATATCTAGGTATGCATATTGACAAAAGATTGACCTGGAGGAAACACATCTTTACCAAAAGAAAACAGCTCCTTCAGGCCTTCTATTACGACAGCTTTATCCACTGCTAAGACACAAGTCAAAACTAAATCTAGAGAACAAGCTGCTTATCTACAAATGTATACTTCAGCCAGTATGGACATATGGAATACAACTCTGGGGGACTGCCTCAAAATCAAATTTGGGAATCCTTCAAAGGTTCCAGTCCAAAGTCTTGAGGCTAATTACAAAGGCCCCCTGGTACGTTACAAAACATTTTCCTGCACAGATATCTCCAAGTCACTACAATCGAAGAAGAGGCGTTTAGACAAACCAAGAGATATCAGCACAGACTAACCAAGCATCCTAACAACCTAGCAAGACTGCTTATGTCCAGGAAACCTCATGTGAGGCGATTGAAGAAAAGGATACCACAGGACACAATAACATTAAGTTAAACCTGAGAGTGGGTGCATCACTGGATGCATACCCGGCAAATCCAACTGCGAGAATATTCAAAGTACAGCTGATTGTCCTCAAACTAGGATAGATTGCAGTAGAAAAAAAAGGGGTTTAAAAAAAAAAAAAATAGTAGGGCCATTTTGAGGGATGAAATTATGTGTAAACATACAAAAATATGTTTGGCAAGAAACGGTTGGTTGAGCTTGATTCCTTTATGTAACCAACCGCTAAGGGATATGCTTATCATCGTCTTATCTACGCTCATATGGAAGCATGTTCTACAAGGTACCTAGACCCTTTCATATTTTCAAGACTAATAACATGGAACTTGTTTATTTTGTAAAAGTTAAACAAGAGAGCCTAGACAAAAATACATTATTTTTACCTATACACGAAGGGTGTAACAAGACCCTGAACGAGGCCGAAAGGCACTTTGTTCTCCCCGTCATTGCCTTTTTTTTTGTTCTGGACCATGACTGGGAACCTTCTAGTTACGGAGATATTGGGGGCAAAGTTCAAACTTTTACACAAGTTTTTTTTTTTTAAATACATGTTTTTCATGAAAGATTTATAATTTAAACACCTCCGCGACATCCCTCAGCGCAATTTTTTGAGTACGTAACATTGAGTCCTACCGTAAAACGTGATCTTTGAGCCCAAAAAAAACCAGCAAATATTTTTGTGTAGAGTTACTTAATTTGAAGTAAGTAAATAATGCTTGGTTGACGGCTTCGTGAAGGGTCCTGTTACACCCTGTGTAGTAAAATTTTAACAGGCCGATGTCTTTACATTGAAGATATTGAAAAAAAAACGATATGAAAGGTCTTTATCAAAGCAACAGAAGCTAAAACAACAGTTTTTAGGATTTTTGTCTGTCTGTCTTTCTGTCTGTATGTTTGTACGCGCATCACGCAAAAACTACTGCATGGATTTGAACGCAGTTATCTCAGCTTGTTTTCATAGATGCTTTACTTAAAATATAGGCTACATTAGATATAGTTTTGGACCAGATAGGTGGCGCTGTGCGAAGCAAGGGCGGGTCAACTAGGCCGCAATAATGATTGCGGAAACGTCAAATAACATACTTGATTGACTTTTAGACTTTAGGGGGATGATGAACAGGGTGTAAAGTTCTTCGTCTCCCATAGAAATGGGAGGATCCTCCGACCAGACGGGTGTTATGTCTGGTGGGCTACTGCCCCACATTGTTGTCGGGTTTTTATACATCGTCGTAAGTCGCGGATAACTTTAATAGCGCTATTTAGAATTTTGATGTTAGTTTTTGACTTGTGTCATAGATGACGCTGTAGTACTTTATGTAATGCCGGTACATTACATAAAGTACTACAGCGTCGTATTTTTAAAACGACTTTAATTAGATTTTCGGTAGTATACCGAAAATCGAAATAAAGTCGTTTTAAAAATGCGAAACGCTTTAAATGCGACTGTTACTTGTTTAGGCCTTAAGGTTCAATATTCCCTGAGAAATCGTCATGACAAGACAACAGAAACAAATCAGGAAGTAAAAAAATTAATTCAGAAAGACTAATAAGCCAGGAAATCCGAAAACATGTCACAGTGACGCCGTATTTTTTTCAGGAAACGCTTAATGTCTTACTACGAGTCGAGAATTAATCAAGGGAAAGACGCGGTGAGGGAATCGCTTTCGACTTTTCTTTTTCTTTCCTGTTAAATGAGCAAGATTGGCTTTTGGATGTTAAGGACGGTAAAATTTTAGATTGCCAACAGTTGTTTTTGCTGCAACAATCGTAACAATTATGTAGGTATGCATGGATATGAAAAGTGTGTGTGTGTCATCTGAAAATCTTAAGACTAGATTTTCCAATAATCATAAAATGATTTAAAAATAACGAATGAAACGGAACAAACGATATTTACTTTGTTTTATTACACAGTTCGTAACATTCCCGATATTTTATTTCAGGGAATGTTTTCAAATACACTGTATGTTTTAGTCTACTGAAAAATAGGCCAAAATCAGCAAGGTCTTGGCAAGACGGAAAGACACTGAATAGCAATAACAATTAGGTATACCAAGTTTGAAAAATAGGCTCCTGAAAAGGCCCTTGATTTTATAAAATTAAAACCCAAATCCAACATTATTAATTCGAATTACCATAAAACACACCCAAATCTGACCGAAAATCAAATTAACTGAAAGCTCCAATAAAAATAATTTATTCCGTTTTCAAATCTCCGCACAAAATGGCGGCGGCATTGACAGCTAACGTCAATTTTAATTATGGAACCGCCATATTTCAAAACAAGTGCGAGAGCGTACATTTAAAAATTCAAAATAGGTACGCAACGAAATCGGAGCGTAGCTCGCGTCGGGGGAACGATCGCCCGTTGCCTAGCAACCGTCTCTGGGCGATCGCCATAGAACTATATGAGTTCCAGACGTGGATAACGATTTTTGAAAGTTTTTTTGTTTTTTGTACCATCTGATTTACAAGAATGGCCAATGGCTGTCCCCATTTTGGACATTATGGTGCAACTTGTGTAGATAGTGCTTCAATTAAATGAAGTTAGAAGTTAATATTACAATAATCTATAATATCCCACTGATGGGCAAAGGTGTCTCCCATGGCTCTTCACTTCTCCCTATGTTTCAATCTCCGGCCCATCTTCCACAAATACCTCTAAATCATTACACCAGCGTTTTCTAGGACCTTCCTCGACGCCGAACGAACTGACGTTAAATAATGTACTTAAATAAATAAATCAATTTTATATTATTGTGAAGGCCCTAAAATTATAAATAATGAATTTCAAAATTTCGCCTCAAATCGAAATGGAGACAAAGAAAACTTGTACTGTATGCATTCGAGCTGGTGTCCTACCATGACGTCTAATAGCAGGAGTGATTCCAGTGTGGGAAAGAGATAGCGCTAGAAGACTACAGGTCTTAATTCCTCCTCTCCAGACTCGCACAAATTCACCAGACCACTTTTGCACGCACCGCACATGGCATACCTAACACCCTTTGGGCGCATTATGTCCAATTCGCAAAATGTCCAGTGGGCTCAAAATGTCCAATTAGCAAATGGTCCAGTTCGCAAGTTGACCAATTCAAATTACAGTCGTTAATTTAGCAAGATAAAGAACTCGGTCGACGCACCGAAAACGCCCGGAAGAGCTACTAGTCGATGAAAAACTTCATGAAAGGACACTTTCACTTTCCCTCAAAAGGAAACTCATGGATACGTGCTCCATAGGTAAGGGAGGATTCCCTTACCTATGGAGCGCAAAGGTGGTAATTAATGAAGCATCAGAAGTCCGCACTCGGGGTCTGCCAGTGAGCCATGGAACGAAATATAATAGGAGTCAAAATTTCTGACCATATACACTCACATTAATTAATTGATGTTGCTAATTGGTTCACGTTCAGCCCCGGTCGTTACAGCTACAGTAATGATAGTGCAGGGTTTGATTAACTGCCTTTGGGATTTTCTATAGACTGATTATATTTGGGTAGTAAATAATTGGAAGATGAGAAGACTAAAATTTCGAATATCAACAAATAAATTGAAAACCGTCAACAGTAAGATGTGTTCAAGTGTGCTGTCAGTGTCAAAATTCCGTAACAATGATGTCAGCGATCTGACAAGCATCAACAAGCATGTATCTTGAATAAGGTTTAGATGTAGTACACTGATCGTGTCCAAAGGTGAAATCAGCCCTTTGATCAGTGATCGGGAAAATCGTTACATAGGTAATTTAATTAGTCAATTTGTGATGCATAATCTTAGGAAATATTTTAATATGTTGAGCTATACGGCAACTACTTTATTTCTAAGAGTTGGCGCCTGGCGAAAATTTGTGTCTGTTTTAACGCACCTAAGCTTATGATGTTCACTTGCAACTAGTTGGACAGTTAGCCGACCCCAACATAGTTTGGTAAAGCGTATGCAGACGCCGATGAACGCAACTTAAATACAAAAGAAATATTACTGGAGGCTTTTGTAAAAAACTTCAGCGCAAAATCTTCATATATTAAGACCATAAATGTGCTCCAAACGATCCTGCTCCAAAACCTACAAAAACATGAATGTTATTTCCCAAAAAAGTACCTTACCACGAAATAAAGCAAAAACCATTTTTCAGCCACAAAAACTAATGAATCCCTCTGTCCATTTTCATTAGTCTGTATTTGAGGCAGACATCACGTCGCCGGCGCGAATTCGCCCCCCGCCCGGCCGCTACCATGATACTTACATATAAAGGCGAAGTATCGTATTGTATCGCTATAAATTCATCTATGTTACCGTGGATATGCGAAAGATTGGCGAACGATTTACTCTTGCATTTTCATGAAATCTTTTTTCCTCCTGATTCCTTCTGATTTGAAATTCGCAGACACGTTTTTTTTTAATGGGCCCGCGTTTTGGATTAAGGTCCACTGCCTGAAGAAAGAGGAGGCCTGAGTTCTAATACTGGGAAGGTTTTGGGCATATTATGAGCGTATGTGCAATTTCTGATAATAATATGAATTGTTTTGTAAAGACATAGCAGTTATGAAGATCGGGTCGATCGGGGGGGATATACGTTTTAAAGCGAAATATATACGTTTTCCCAGCCTCAGCAGATTCCTAAATCTATGCAATTTCTGGCTCACCATTTCAAATTCGAAACAGTTATTAAATTCTTGTTTATTTCGCAAAAATACGATCATAGCATTGTTATATCTCCTTCGCGACTCTTTACGCTAATGTTTTGCTATTTTCCTCAACACAATCAACATATAATGTTGCCAGTGCTGGCATACAGGCCTCCTCTCTACTACCTTTTTCAGCGACAAGTTACATTTCAGACAAAAAGAGGAAATACAGTAGTAATCGTGTGGATGTCATGGTACAAGCTAGACAGGACTATCATAATTTTATTTGCCCGCGTTGGCCGTGTAGATGTGAATTTTCTCGTAATGCTCCATGCGTTGCGCTCTCTGACTTTTTAACGCTCTGTACGATGCGATATAGCTTATGTACTATGTATACGATATTTAAGGATGTTCAAAGGGTTATCGCCCTTTTATTCTTAGAAGATAAAGGGGGTTATTGCATTCCATTTGAAACCGTGTTTTCTTGTTATTCGAGTGAAATAAAATAGCGTATAAGGTTATAGGGAGATAAAAATCAATGATCGTTACTTTGTTGTTTGCAGTTTGGAATTTGGCGATGGATTGATTATGTGCGAATCTTTGTGTAAGATGCATTTGATCATCAATTGACTGAAATAATCAATGGTACTATATCTTTGGATTTTTAACATTGAAAAGGTCAACAAATAGAGTCGGAAATCCACCGTGATTTTTAGGAAAGTATTAATGTTGGTGGCCGTCCCGAACATGTTTAGATTCTTATTGATGAGACCTGTTGGACTGGTAGATAGGTAGTTGGATATTAATCCAACAACATACATACGACGTCCGATAAAGCACTTATTATTTGGAAATTATAAATCGGGCTAATAAAAATTTAAATGGCGACTAATATACTGAATGGGCGACTCTTATACTAAGAAAGTACCGAACTATTTATCCGGTCACTGCGCAATGAGAATTCCTATGTTCTCATAGGAAGTATGAGTGAGCGAAGCGAGCTCGGAACTTGTGGCACTCCGACTCGGACAGGTTGGGTCGAAGGGCATGGCGGGGTCTTGTGAGCGGGCGAAAATTATTTCTCTAATGGGAAGCTTCATCATCCCCGAGTGTCCTGAGCTATATTTAAAATATTCTCGTAGGATAGTTACCGACCAAAACGCGAGCGAAGCCGCGGGCAAAAGCTTGAACTAGATAAAGAACACCAAATGGCTTATATGTTGAATGAAGACAAAATCAATAAATAAGACATCCAAAAGGAATAATCATGCATTCAAATGAATAGAACAGCGTTTAAATTCACACCAGAAAACAGAACACACTCGTACAAGGCGCATAAAGCGGAAAACTCGATCAAGCAATAAAGAGAAGTAGGTTGTCCTCGTATTTGCCAGGGACGTGAGTAATTGAGATATCTAATTCGTACAACACACTTGAAAAGTAAAGCCTTTTGCAGATTATCCAACTTGAAAGGCATACCGATCGTGCTCTACGAACTTAATTATCGTGGAAAATTTAATTGGAATTAATTTAAGTGGTGGATTTAATATTGGCAATCAGTGATAGTAGTGTGACCGTCGACTGCCAAGTCATAGGTCTCGAGTTCGAACCCAAGACTCGTACCTCTGATTTTTCCGATTCATTGTGTAATTATCACAAGTTGCTTCGGTGAAGGACAACATCGTGAGGAAACCAAACCAGCGTGTATGAGAGATATTTCTCGACGGCATATAAAGCCAAGTCCTCAGAGCAACTAGAAGGTGTACAGTGGACGTTTTCGTGGGCTTTTTATCACTAGGAAATCGAAACGGCAAGAAATATGTACTTGGAAAATTATTTATTATTATTATTACTTGTCTTGGAATCGAACCCAGGTCCTCATGTGAGCCAATTTTGGATGGAAAATAGAACATGCACTCGTTTAGCATTCTGCAAAGTAAACGGACGGATATGTATAAATGCGCAAATGTATAATGCGTAAAGGGCTTTACTGAAGTGTCTCATTCAGCATCCCGATCTCATCAACCTCAAGGGTTTTCGATTACTGAGACGAAGGTACACAAACATGTCTATTAGTCAGAAAGTCCTCGTTTATGGTTTAATGGAAGCTTAGGAGGCGTAGTATCGAGGTTTATGGGTGTTGTGGTTTATGTTGGGAGTTATTGTCAAACAATGGAATGATTTTCAGTTTTCGTATGATGTATATATTTACATAAATATGGTTATGTTTTGATACAAGGGCGTCGCCAGCTCTTGAGCTCAAGGCTGGAGGCAAGGAGGTTGAGAAAAAAAGAGATTTGTTGGGGTTTTCTTATTTACGGATGTTTTTTCTTCAAATAATCTAAAATGCAAGCTCTCAAAGTCACAAAATCCCAGCACATCACCTTTATTCTTGAAAATGGGCATTAGAGAACTATTGGACCATTCTTGTGGGATCGTTTGAAGAAAAAGTTAAAAGAAATTAAAGTCAGACACATAAATCAATCTTCTCCTGGTATTCCACCAGGGCCTTTCCATTTTTCTTACTTGAAACTCCCTCACTGGGTAATACAACACCCCTAGGCAAAACTGGTCGTCAGACTTTCGGGTCACTGACTACCTGTAACGACTGTCAAAGATCTATAAATAACAGCTGGTACCAACGGATTAACTTGCTTTCTGAGGCACAAAGCAAACTCGGTATGGATGGTCACCCATCAACGGACTAACCTAGGCAAGAGCGGCTTAAACTGAAGATCGACCCAAGCAGCTGTCAATACTTAGCCACGAACTCCTTAATTTTTGACAGTAATTGTATGGAATGGCTTTAACATGGAACGCCTAGTGTGTCTGTGGTAGTTAAGATACTTTTTTTATTTTTTTGACGTTAAACCGTTCTCTTTCAAACATAAACGATGTAGCTTGGACCTAAACCACATAGTTTCCTATCGCTAATCACATGGGTTCGCCACTCACCACCATCGTCGGCCATGCGTGGCATTAGGCCTGATTAGGGTGTTATTCCGCTAGGATGAGCAGCATGTACACAATAATATCGCTTTGATCCCCGTGCGTACTTGTGACTAGTGACTAATCGAAACTTTTCGATAAAATTCTGAATCGATTTTATATCGCCGTGTGACGTAAAACGGTAAAATATCGTACGTTGACAAGCTCACAATCGATAACTTATCTCTCCGCCCACCCTTGGCCGGCTGGTAGAGAATGCCTCAGGCATTGAGTCCACCGCTGTCCCTTTTTTTGTGTGCGAAAACTTTAAATAACAAATAACTAGATTTTCGTAAGGTTTGTGAATCGGGGCGCAATCATAGGAACAGATAAAATGATGGAAGGATACAATAATAAAACTGCCATGCTGATTTGATGTTATAAGTATAGGTAAGGCAACAATTCACTGCGGGGAACTGTTTAATCGCCTTTAAAGACCTTTGCAGCAAAGAGTTTGCAACGAAATATTTAATTAGATTTCAAGATGCTTCGAATTTAGGCCCCACCCTACCTATTTCTACCCTATTGATACAAAAGGACTTGTCGCCTACTTCGAATGGTGTGTGTGAGTTCTATTAAAAGACGGAGCATCAAAGAAAATTGCTTACAGACACTAAAGGGGACATATTTTCCCCGAAAACAGCTTTGAAAAGTGAGTAAACGAATAACATATAATACAACGATCACCCACACGCTTTTAAAGTGTAGTAAAGTCCCCCAAAATACTGGGGGACGAATCCCAGACGTTTTCCGGCTTACCGAATTTGAGCTATGCGAGGGTAGGACGTACAAAATAGATAGGAACAGAAGGACGGTTTCGTACAACGAGAAAAAACAGGCTCACGCACATATACAGGTTGTAAACCGAACCCTTCACGGAGCCGTCAACCAAGCATTCTGTACATCAACATTATTGCTGGGAAACGACTTTTTTTTGGGGTGAAATACCACGTTTTAAGGTAAAACTCAATGTAACGCACTCAAAACATTGTGCTGGTGGATGCATTGAATGGTAAACGGGTCTTGGAGGCATTTTAACCTTAAAAACTAATATAAAAAAAAAATACTTGTGAAAATTTGGAATTTGGAACTCCAATACCTCCTTAACTACGTTTCCAGGTATGGTACAGAACCAAAAAATATCGCAATGGCGGGGAGAGCTAGTACTTTTCCGCTTCGTTAAGGGTCTATTTGCACCCTCTAAGCGTATGTACAAATCTTCATAGAAAAGTATGCACTTCAACAATCATCGCTAGATAAGAATACGCGATCATGATCGAATATAGCTCAGGAGGGCTATTGCGTATCTCTGTTGACAGTTCATAGTGATCATCACTTGGCGAGTTTTATATACAATGACTGTTCTTATTGGTTTCAAGTGACGCTACCCGTGCAGAACTGTCATTGTATATCAAAACTCGTGAAGTGATGATCACTATGAACTGCCAACAGAGATACGCAATAGCCCTGCAGTTACCATCTTGGAAATGCTTGTCAATTTTATATAACAGAGGTTAGAAAATTATGAATTAAGGAATCGATGCAATTCTATTACATTTATTAATTAAAATAACCTAAAGTAAATAACCTAGCAACAAACTTAAAAAATTAATGCAATTCTTAAAAACTTATTAACTTTTAAGGTGCGACTGGAGTAGGTAAACTGACAGACAGAAAACATCACTTCAACGTGTAATGATGTTATGACTACTACTACAAATCACGGCAGTATTGAACTGAAGCTTTGCTGGTGTTAGGTACTCTATGGTTTGGCATCCGTGCTAATTCGGAAACACAAAGTTTACCAAAGCGCAAACCTTCTCTGGTATAACTGTACGCAGTACTAAAACAAATGACAGTCGCGAGTGCGCCTGCACTCGGTGTACGTGAAGCGTAGCTATGTGTTCGTGCGTATTGCTCGTTGTATAGACCTGACCTTCTGCACCTGTCTATTTAGTGGCAGGAAGTGATACTTCACATAAATGTTTGTCACAGGAAAAGGGGTCGATTCGTACACCACAATTACTGACATCAAAATAATGTGAAAGTAAATTGACGACAGTTACAGGTTGAAAATGGTGCTTGTACTTGCATTTTGTTTTTAAAAGTGTTTCTATCTCTTTGATGTCTTGTTTTGTCTGTTGCTGTGATTTTTGGGGACACGATAGGTTGTTTTTTCTCCACAAAAGGTACTTTTGTTTATAGTGGAATGTGTTAGTCACGACGTGAGAAAGCTTCTTTAGAACTTTAAAACTTTGTACTAAATAGTCAGCGATAAGTAGTGAGCTACCATTGGGTTGAACTTTCCATTTCTACTTGATGACTAGAATCAATTTAAGTAAATGTTGACACTTAAAAGCACCATCCAATAGCATAATTTAAAAAAAAAATGGTTTATTTTATCAAAATTTGTAAACAATTTAAGTTACTTAAGAACAGTATCTAACTAGGCATATCTAAAATTATAAACATACTAATAAATAAAGTGTCTGTTTGTAATTACAAGAAAAAAGCAGCTTTTTACTCAATTAATATGAAATAATATACGGCACTTACAACAAAAACATATTTTTTAAAGGTTTTGTCTGTCTGCCTGTTTGTACCGGCTAATCTCTGAAACGGCTCGACGGATTTTGACGGGACTTTCACTGGCAAATAGCTGATGTTATAATGAGTAACTTAGGTTTTTATTTTAGAAAAACAAAACAAAAAATCACGCGGACGTAGGTCAGCTAGTTACAATTAAAACTTCACCAATTTATCTCTACGTTAATTTACTAATAGTCGCAACTCCCTATGGTAATCCCTTACCCTTAAAACTGAAACACTAAATGAGCAAAGCAAGCATTCTTAATAACTCGCACCACCCTCTTTCAACCGTTTTTAACTGGCCATGGTTTTGTAAGCAAACGACTTTGAAGTCAAGTCCTGCAACCACTAAGTAGATAGGCAGAGAAGGCCAGCTCCATTCAACGAGAGAACGCACGTGTACGTAGACACGCTTCACGTACACATAGACACGCTTCACATACACATAGACATGCTTCACGTACACACAGACACGCTTCACGTACACATAGACACGCTTCACGTACACATAGACAGGCTTCACGTACACTATACAGTGAGTGTGAGTGCAGGCGCACTGCCTCATTGGTCTAGTGTTCGGCTGTGTTCGTAAGCACTACTGCTGAGCTTGAGGTACAAGATTCCATTCCCAGGATGATGTCATGGTTTATTTTATTTTATTTAAGGAAAAACAGACAGTAGCACAATAACAATTAGTCATAATATCTTGTTAAATTACATTTTAAAACAATTATGCTACCCTCTACTTTTTCCGCAGATTACAATATTTAAAGTATTTAAAACTAGTTAGTAACAACACAAATACAATACCTATACAACGGTCACTATCCCGGAACTAATATCTGGATTTTTAAATATATATGTATAGTATATATTTAATATAATAAATAAATAAAAGAAAAAATAATTATAAAAAATAAAAAATTAAACTATTTATTTATACCCTTGAAACTTCTGTCGGTACAGGAGAAATTTCTGAGGCAACGTTTGGCTGGTGCGGATTGAAGAGTCGCAACCGCTTGGTGAATGAAAATAATAAAATAAAACTTATTTCTACCTTTTTCGGTATTTCTTGTGCAGAGCGAACCTTTTGTATTATTCTGTGCCATGACCTTCGGTATACGGTTATGATATCAACTTAAGTTAAGCTTAGCTTTGCAGTACTTCGCTTGGTAAATAAGATTTGGTTTTGCTTTGCGAAGAGAACATGCTGCGTTGTTGGTTTTTAACTTGATTTCTGGAGATGGGGGAGTTGAATTTGGGTAAATGTTCTTGATTGAGGGCTGGAGTGGTCCAGTGAAGTGGTCGGTCGTAGGTTCGCAGCCGCCTATTTAGCTTTGAACCTCATGTTTACTTTGTATAAATTATTTCATCTTCACTACTCTCAAAACCTCAACTGTTTTTTTAACAGGGATTTCTTAGTAGCCGCCATGGAGTCAGGATTTGTGCCCGGTTGATGGGAATATAACCGACCGTCACACACATTTTGCACAAAGTTATTATTATTAGATCTATAGCTGCTTTTGAAACCTAACCTAACACATTGGTAATTTTCTCAGACGGTAATTAATTTACGTAAAGAAATGTCTATTAATTATTGCATTTGCAAGTCATGAGATATTTCACAGATGGTGAAAGATATCTGATGGATATATGCAGACGTAGGTGACAAGTGAAATAACGGGTGGCTGGACACACACTGACTATATTTGTCAAGTAACACTACTTATAAAAGGAGTGGTGCAACCACCCTCATATTTGTATATTTAATAATATCCATATCACACTTATTTTTATGCCAGTTAGTAATTGCGGACAGGCAGAGTAATTTCGGGCTTCTGACCACTCAAAACGACTGTCAAAGATCTACAAATGACAGCTGGGGACAACGACTTAACGTGCTTTCCGAGGCACGAAGGAAACTCTTAAATAATGGTCACCCATCCACGGAAAAACCTCAGCAAGAACTGCTTAACCTGGAAGATTGAGCCGTGCGGCTATTATTATTTTGCCATAAGCTCCTCTTTGTAAAATACAAATAAGATACAATTTTATTAACAGCAGCAACATAATAATGAGCTATATACAAATTGCAACAGCTTAGTTAGCAGCAAATTCTCAAGCTGTAACTTTAGAATGCGGCAGAATACATATTATGGCGTCATTTGCAGCTTGCAGGCCCTGCCAGGCCATACCGAGCTATAACAATAACTTAGGATCAGGTTACGTTTTCACACGACGCGAATCTAGACTTTATTATAAGAATCGAGCAAATTGTATGTATTGTATTTGTGTGGTCCAGGAAAAACGTGGTTTACTCGTTTGTGAGATAGGATGGTTAAATGAGTATAAAACGAGCTTGAAACAAGGTATTTCTGTAACAATTTTTCAAGCTTTTAAAGAAGTTTGTCTTGTTATTACTCGTAGTTAGTATCTATTGGTCAAATCTTGCAGCTGAATTTCAGACTAGTTCCTCCAAACTGAATGAGCTGAAATTTTGCACATGTTTTTGGTTCTGGTGACAATAGATTTTCGGGACAGACATGACTTTCTCCTCTAGCCAGGATCGCCTCTCACAAGAGAACTCCTTAACAGTTAATAGCACGGACACGAAACTTTGCACACGCGTTTAATGTTGAATAGATAAACCATTTTTTTAAATAAAAGCTTGTTTGTTTTAAACAAAACTTAAATTTATTTTAGTATGAAAGTGCATCAACACCGCAGTTAATTTTTATCAATGTTCAACGCTTGCAAGCTGTTAGTGGGCAACCAACAATTAACAAAAACCGCAAAAGGTACTTAATGTTATTAGATTGCAAAATATTGCTGTTTGGGATTTAGACTTTAAAAATTTCTCCAATATAATAAATATTAATAAAAGGGGAATAATTTGAAGCAGATCCACTGTAGTATAATAATTATGAAGTACTGATTATACTTTTATTTAGCCCAGTGGTGGCGGCCCGACTTAAGAATAGTAAGTCGTGGGTTCGAACCTAGGCAGACGCATTACTTTGTGTAATTTATTTCATCACCACTGCTCTCAAAAACGGTGAAGGAAAACATCGTGAGGCAACCGACATGTCCCAGAACCAAAAATTCGAAGACATGTGACTGTGACATCAACGAACCCGCACTAGGCCCGCGTGGTGGATTATAGCCCATTCCCTCTCATAGAGTGGAGGCCGTGTGTCCCAGCAGTGGGAACATTATAGGCTGATTATGCTAGCTAGATAATTCGATAGCAATAATTATTTATTTATTTAAGTACACACAAAATACTATATACTTACACTACAACAACAACAACTATACAACACAACAACAATACTACAACACACACAACAACCACAACACTACTTACAATACTATATACTTACTTACTTTATGGTATATTACATAGGAGTTAGGCATAGCTGCCTAACTCCTATGTAATATTATGGGTTAAACTTTCAACTCTATACTATTTAAATTATCCGGATACAGGGTTGTCGTGGTATGACCTGTGATGGGGAAGAATGAGGAAAATGTCGTGAGGAAAGCTTTGAGTATGAATGTGCATGGGCATAAGTGCAGAGGAAGACCAAAGAAACGATGGATGGAGTCCGTAAAGGATGACATGGATAGAAAAAATCAATTAGAGGATATATTAGCTAATTATTATATATTTTAAATTAAAATAACCTAAACTAAAGTAACTAACTTAAGAATAAGCTTAAAAAAAGGCGTCAAAATACTCCTCCTAAAAGCTGTCAACTGGTAATGTACCCAAGAGACTGGCGGCGTTGTCAAGTTGTATGGCAACGCTAATAGAGGATTATTATTTAAAGTATGGGAGAAGAAGAAATGCTGCGTGAACCAAATGAATTGGGATAAAGGCAAGAGAATGATGCTATGTGAAAAGAGTACTTTAAGAGTACTTTTTACTCCAACATCTAAATACCGAAGTATAGTATGCATACCAGCTGCTAGCCTTCTCACGATCGGGTCATAAGCTTCTCCACTTAATAAATGTTTTATTTATTTGCAAATGAAACTAAAATCGACTGTTTGTTCCTGTTATTTTCGCTTTAGTCTGGCTGGAAATAGGATTATATTGTTAGTGCCAGCTGGTTTCTGTGTTGGCGCAAAGGCTGGAGGTAATTTTTTGCTGGTTTGTTGAGTCATATTTAAAATGGGTTAAAAGCATTTCTTGTAGTCGTTCTCAAGTTTTTTATAGTATTGTACATATACAGCTGCATCCGGTTAGACTGGAAGCCAACCCGTTGGGGTTTGCTTCCAGTCTAACCGGATGCAGCTCCCCAAAAACAAAGCAACACAAAACGCAGAAATATCCCTATCTGTGTATTTGCTTGACATACTACATTCAACTTAATTATAAAAGTCAGATCATCTGCAACCATACTTGTGTCAAGCAAATAGTTTTCGATCGCATTTGTGTTATAGTTGATTCAATACTACCTTTTTAAGCATCGTCCAT
Source organism: Eugnorisma glareosa (assembly GCA_947578425.1). NCBI lineage: Eukaryota > Metazoa > Arthropoda > Insecta > Lepidoptera > Noctuidae > Eugnorisma > Eugnorisma glareosa. Next base: position 9,510,090 of record OX387982.1, on the reverse strand, counting down.
CTTATAAAGAAAGTCACCGTCATGGTTCTCATTCAAATAAAGGTAAAGGGACCCTAAAATTCCATTGGTAAGAGCTCGGGGGTGTACCTTCATCAATTACTTGTCAAATCTGAGGTGTCCACGTCTTCACTCATCGGGAGATTTAGCTGAAATGTAATTTGTCATCTTTCAGATCTTAGTGTACCGTTGAGAGCTATTTTTACAGGTTAGGTACTGATTTGTGTAGGCTATTTTGGAGTGAAATTATATTTGCAAACATTTTTTACTACGGCAAAGCCAATGGGAAGGGATTAGGATTTTAGCAGTCTATTTATGTATGTTTGGATTTACGTACGTATGTATGTCCCCCTCTTTTTGTCGTCGTCGGTTGAAATGACCTTGATATATTATCCCAGATACGTCTAGCGAGACGATCTTGTTTTTAGCAAGTTTAAACAGTTCTGCCAACCAGGGTTCTACTGAAAATGTCATAACGCTATGAATTTTACTTTCTTTTTTAAGGAACCAAATACAAAATAACATTTCCTAAGTTCTATAAAAGTGTTACGCATCGGTGTAACAGGAGGATTGCTAGTTACGCTTCGGTATAATAGAAGGAATGCTGATGTTAGCTGACACCATTCCTGCGCATCGCGACCGCGGCCGGCACGAGGCGCCGACTCAGCAAGTGCGTCACTACATCGCGCCACCTTTGATTCCGCAAACTCGTAATTAATTATGCATGTAAAATTATATTCATTCTTGGTACATACTTCGACCAATTATCATTACTTTTAAACTGTAATTTTGTTATAATTAAATTTGTCCTAAGTAAATTGGTCTTTTTTGCATCCTCCGGCTCCAGTTCACATAATTGGCGCAGCCGGTAGGATACTCGCGGGCCGGTTCGCGAGCGCGATAACTTTAAGTCATCTTAAGAAACGCGATTCGCGAGTCACCCGGGTGACTTTCAAGCACCAGCAACGAGTATCCGGATCTACAGGAACCTGCAGCCAGAGGTGTATCCAGACATCGATACCGCAGAGGGGACCAATGATGTACATGTGAGTACTCTAGAATTGTTCTTGAGTTGCTTCCTTTCTATTTTGTTACTTTTAAACTTCCAAGATTTTCCATCCCAGGCAATCGCGGAACCCTAGGTTAGATAGAGAGTCGAGGTTAGAGTTATTAGATTCGGTTAGAAGTCTAGATTTTAGTGACGTAGGAAGTTCAGATCAGTTAGAAACTATGTCGAGAGTAGATGAAATATTTAAGGCCTTGCGCATGGTGCCCGAATTCGACGGAAATACAAACGTGCTTACTAGATTCATTAAGTTATGTGATCAATTAGTTGCAACTTACGTATCGCGAGAGCCAGGAAGTGAGTTTACGAATTTAGCTTTAATAAACGGCATTCTTAATAAAGTCACGGGTCCCGCCGCCAGGTTAATTAACACTAACGGTATCCCTGAAAACTGGGCAGGCATTCGTAACGCTCTAGTAAATAACTTTTCGGACCAACGCGATGAGACCTCGCTTTATAACGACATGGCCCTCTTGACCCAAGGGTCCTCCACACCCCAGGAGTATTACGAAACTTGTCAAAATTTATTCGGAACCATTATGACGTATGTAAGCTTGCACGAAACAGTGCAGACTACAATAGAATCCAAACGCACCCTGTACCAAAAGTTAACCCTCCAATCTTATCTAAGGGGCCTTCGCGACCCACTTGGTTGTCGTATTAGATGTATGCGTCCAGAAACAATGGAAAAGGCCTTAGAGTTTGTTCAGGAAGAAATGAACACACTTTACCTGCAACAACGTAATGATCGTATAACGCCAGATAAAAAATCCCATTTACAGTTAACTAACGGTTCATCGAACATGGGCATTCCCGGGTTGCAGCCCGAACCCATGCCTACACCTAGGCCATTTAATTTTCATATACCCGGTCAATCTCGACCAGGTTTTGCAATGCATCCCCAACGCCCTCCACTGCCATGGAGACCTACTATGAATCAGCCTCAACATCTTCAAGGCCCGTCGCGTACGCAGCAAACGTTCGGTGCTCGACCACCGAATTATAACCCACAGAATAACGCATTCAGGTTTCAACCACCCAGAGCGCAAAGTTCAAATGATACACCGAAACCGATGAGCGGCGTGTCACATTTCGTACCGAAACCAATGCCATTCCGTGGTCACGATTGGTCCAGGGGAGGAAATCCACCCCCGTCGAACTATTTCAGAACTAGGGAGATGAATTTTAATGAATGTTACGATTATTTCTATCAGCACGAGCCTTATGATAATCTTGAAGTATACCAGTATGATTACGACGGATACCCCGACTACTATAGCTATCATTACGACCCATCTTTGTTCCAACAGCCAACGCCCTATTTAGATTCAGGTGTAGCCCCCCTAGCACCACCGGTGGAGGCGCCTGCTGCTGCTGAAGCTAATCCCTGTAAAACTGAAAATTTTCAGAAGGATCAAAGTACAAACGAGCGAAAATAGAAGTCAACCTACAGACACAGCGTTATTTGCCTTATATACAAATTTCCGATCCACCGCTAAAATTACTCATTGACACTGGAGCAAATCAATCGTTTATTAACCCTGAAACCATAAAGAGATACTATCCACATTTACCTTGGAATTACGATCCCTTTGAGGTAACTAATGTGCATGCGACTAGCCGCAACGATTACTCTATTAACTTGCCATGCTTTCAGGAATTCAACGATCAAACTTACTTAACATTTTTCATTTACAAGTTTCATGATTTCTTTGATGGGCTCATTGGGTTAGATCTTTTAAATAAATGGGAATCTACAATTGATCTTAAAAATAACAAATTAGTTACAAAAAATGCAGTTAACCCTATAGCCATGTATAACTCACGTAACTGCAACTTATACGAAGACATGATTCCAGCAAAATCCTCCAAATTAGTAAGAGTTCCAGTTAATATAGCAAACGGTGACGCGATAATCCCTGCACAGATTGTTTCAAACTGTAACGTAAACGAATGTATTACTACCGTTCAAAATAATCGCGGTTACTTAGAAGTTTTTAATACAACATCAAATGACTTAATTTTCTCTATGAACGAACCAGTTAAAGCAGAAGTTTTTAATATGGAATGCACGGTTACTACACCGCCATCGTGCCGCGTTAGAGAGGTTTTGTCCCGGTTACGTACAGAGCACTTAAATGAGGAAGAGCGAATCAACTTAACATCCTTAGTCTCTCAATACGCTGATGTATTTTATATCGAGGGAGAAGCACTTACCTTCACCAATAAAATAAAACACAGCATTCATACCACAGATGAAGTTCCGGTATACACTAAAACTTACCGGTATCCGTTTATACACCGTCAGGAAGTCCGCAGTCAAATATCAAAGATGCTAGAGCAAGGTATCATCCGTCCTTCAGAATCCGCTTGGAGTTCGCCTATTTGGGTGGTTCCAAAAAAACCTGACGCGTCCGGAAAAGTTAAATGGCGAATTGTTGTAGACTTTAGGAAACTAAATGAAAAAACTATAAATGATAAATATCCTATACCCAACATAGCTGATGTTTTAGACAAATTAGGAAACTGCAACTACTTTACAACCCTCGATTTGGCGAGTGGATTTTACCAAGTCGAGATGAACCCCAGCGACATCCCAAAAACCGCTTTCAACGTAGAGCACGGTCACTTTGAGTTCCTACGCATGCCAATGGGACTTAAAAACTCTCCGTCCACGTTCCAGCGAGTCATGGACAATGTCCTTAGGGATCTTCAAAATTCTACTTGCCTGGTCTACCTCGACGATATTATTGTCTTTAGCACCTCATTGCAGGAGCATATTGTTAATCTTGAAAGGGTATTTAAAAGACTAAGAGAATCCAACTTTAAGATACAGATGGATAAGTCTGAATTCTTAAAGTTAGAAACTGCTTATCTTGGTCACATTATTAGCAAAGACGGCATCAAGCCAAATCCCGACAAAATCATAGCTATACAGAAATTCCCTATTCCCAAAACAAGTACGGAAATAAAACGATTTCTAGGACTTATAGGCTATTATCGGAAATTTATTCCAGATTTTGCCAAAATTACCAAACCAATGACGCAGTGCTTAAAAAAGGGTTCTAAGATAAATTATAACGATAGTAACTATATAAATTGTTTTGAAGAATGTAAAACACTATTGGCTAATGACCCGATACTGCAATATCCAAACTTCGATAAGGACTTCTTACTCACTACAGATGCATCTAACTTTGCCATAGGAGCCATACTTTCACAGGGACCGATAGGATCGGACAAGCCTATAGCTTATGCTTCGCGTACCTTAAACAGCAGCGAGATAAACTATAGTACAATCGAGAAAGAGCTCTTAGCAATAGTTTGGGCAACAAAGTACTTTAGGCCCTATCTGTTTGGTAGAGTATTCAAAATAATTACGGATCATAAACCTCTCCAATGGATAATGAACCTAAAAGAGCCTAATTCAAGGTTAACTCGTTGGAGGCTTAAACTAAGCGAGTATAACTATTCGGTCATCTATAAGCAAGGCAAAAGCAACACGAACGCTGACGCTTTGTCACGTATAGAAATTAATAATGAGGAAGCCAGTTCCATTGTAGTAAATGTGTCCGAAAAACCGAACTCCTCAGCTGACTCAACCACACTGACAGCCCATACTAGTGCTGAACATCCAATACTAGAAATACCCATCTCAGAAGAACCTTTAAATAGATTTAATAGACAGATCTGTTTTACTGTAGTTGGTGATATAAAGAAACGACCAACTGTCTCTAAACCATTCGAGTCCCACACTCGTACGTCTATTCAATTATCAGAAAGTAACCTCGAAGAAGACGTTGTGAACTCAGTAAAAGAATTCATAAACCCCAAAGTCAAAACCGGCATCATAATTCATCCCGCATTGGCTATGTACAGAATAATTCCCATCATCCAAGAAAAGTTCAAAAGCTCCGCGATGAATCTGGTAAGACCAAAATCTGTTAAATCTGTTAAAACCGAACTTGAAAATGTCAAGGAATACCTTCGTCAGCAAGAAATCATTCAAAAATACCACGAAGGTAAAACCAACCACAGAGGTATTGGTGAGTGCCATCTTGCATTGTCACATAAGTACTATTGGCCTAAAATGAAGGACCATATCGCAAAATACATAAACGAATGTAATATTTGTGGCCAGGCCAAATATGACAGAAATCCTATTAGACAAAGACTCTGCGTAGTCCCGCCGCCGACAAAACCTTTTGAGGTCGTTCATTTAGATTTACTAACAATTCAAAGTGAAAAATATCTAACAATTATCGATTCATTTTCTAAATATGCCCAAGCATACCATCTTAGAGATGGTACCGCAGTCAGTGTCATCCAAGCCGTTTTAAAATTTTGCACACATCACGGTGTCCCTTTATCTTTAGTCACAGACCAAGGACCCGAATTTAATAATCAATTATTTAACGAATTTGCGCGAGTCCACAAAATGCAGCACCATAAAACTTTGGCCTACACTCCCAACGATAATGGAATGATTGAACGGTTACATAACACCTTATTAGAACATCTTAGAATACTTAAACTAGAAAATCGCAATGAACCAGTCGTTAATCTTATGTCATACGCTATAATAGCATATAATAGCAGTATACATAGTTTTACAAAGTGCAGACCACTAGATTTAATCACAGGTCATACAGATCCTCGAGATCCTTTAGATTTAGATTTATCTGTGCATTTGCTCCAGCAATATGTGCAAGAGCATAAGAATAAAATGACTAAAGTTTACGAGATTATCAACGAAACATCCCTGCACAAACGAACTGAGTTAATTGAAAGTAGAAATAAAGATAGAGAGCCTGAGAAGGAGTATGAGCCAAACCAGCAGGTATTTGTTAAGAATCCTCTCGCGAGCCGTCAAAAACTTGCCCCGCGTTATACTCATGACACAGTACTCGCCGATCTACCCATACATATATACACGAAAAAGAAGCGCGGTCCTGTCGCCAAATCACGCCTTAAGAGGACACCTAACACTGGCAATTTGTTGCAGGACACTACCATCACTGATGTTCCTGGTCCATCTGACCCGAGCGGAGGACATATCACTTGACCCACTGGATAACGGCCCTGGACTACTACCCTTTAAGCTGGGATCAACGAAAATAATATCACACTATCACTCATTCCTCCTTAACATTAACCTTGCAGACATACAATCAAAAATCGACTTAGTGAAACTACAGTTAACAGAATTCAGTCCCTTAATTAACAATAAAACATCCACGCTCTTTGAACCCCACCTTAACTACCTTGAAAGCAAACTAGAAAAGATATCCTCACAGTTAGAAAGCTTTGAGCCAAGTCGTAATAAACGTGGTCTCATAGACGGACTAGGTTCAGTCATCAAAAGCATCTCAGGAAAACTAGATTACACAGACGCGTTAAAATATAACGATGCCATCCGAGTTTTACAAGGAAACGAAGATAAACTAAAATCAGAATTTCTAAATCGCGTAAGTCTAACTAAGGAGTGGATGCTTGAATACACTAATGTACTAAACAGGATAGATGACAATCAAAAACTTATCTCCAGCAAAATAAACGCCCTAATAAACCAAGATAATACTAGGCAAGCAGACTTAGTTAGTTATGCTCATTTCGCCCAATACCTTCTTATTTTAAATGATAACGTTGAAACGTTATCTGACGAATTATATAGAATAGAACTTATGTTAGCTTTTATACGTGCATCAAGTACGATGCACTCTATGGTTAGTCTAACTAATCTTAAAACTATGTTAAGTAAATTAAAGTTAATATATTCGAGAGATGAAATTATAGACCTCGACCTTAGAGATTATTATAACGTTCTAAAAGTTGGATCATATTATAGCGATAAAAAAAAAGTTATAGTCATAAAGTTTCCGATTGCCTTACCTAGAACCTACACCTTATACAAACTTTCCATAGTACCTAATAAATATAACCTAGCCCTAATGCCTACCTTACCATACATAGCAATTCAGGGACTATATTCTATGTACATAGAGACAGAATGTCCGAAGATTGATCCATGGTACCTCTGCGAGGAGAAGGTCAACTACAAGATTCAAGACAAGCCGGATTGCGTTCAACAACTAATCACGCAACAGAACACTAGCTCATGTACACTAACACCGGTCAGCTTGAACAAAGAAGCCATGGAGAAACTAGATGAGATGCATTACACTCTCAGCTTCCCGATCCCGACAAAAATCCAGACATCCTGCGGACAGGAAGAATTTATGATCGCCCAAGGAAGTTACCTAGCTACCATACCACAAAATTGCTTTATAAAAACTCCCGAATTCACAATCTCAAACATTAACAATCGAATTAAAGGGCACACATTGAAGATAGCACAACTACCCCTCAACCAGAGCGGCATACCGAGAAATGAAGAATCGCTAGTAAAACTGAACTCGATAAATCTCGAAAATCTGCATAACAGCTACCAGAAGATCTCAGTACAACCTCCAATAAAACTTACCCATACTAACGTTGAGAGTATCTATCATACCACTATACCCGTATACTCACTACTGTTAGGTGCAGGCGTACTCGGAATTATATTCATGTATCGACAATATGCGAGAAAGAAGGCTGGAAAAGCTTGCCCTACACAACCAGAAACCGCCCAAGAAATCTACGCTCAAGTGGAACCTAGAAGAAACATCCAACCAGAGGAAGTTATAATCGACACCAACCATCTAGCAGCAACATTGTCAACTTCGTTCAACAAGTAGCTGCTGTACTTCGGGGGGAGGTGTTACGCATCGGTGTAACAGGAGGATTGCTAGTTACGCTTCGGTATAATAGAAGGAATGCTGATGTTAGCTGACACCATTCCTGCGCATCGCGACCGCGGCCGGCACGAGGCGCCGACTCAGCAAGTGCGTCACTACATCGCGCCACCTTTGATTCCGCAAACTCGTAATTAATTATGCATGTAAAATTATATTCATTCTTGGTACATACTTCGACCAATTATCATTACTTTTAAACTGTAATTTTGTTATAATTAAATTTGTCCTAAGTAAATTGGTCTTTTTTGCATCCTCCGGCTCCAGTTCACATAATTAAAGTATAAACAAAAAGCAGTTACAAAAATAAATCACAAAACCCCTTGAACAAAGCAATTTCAGAAACATAACTTGTTCCTGATTTCAGTGAAACTGTACTCTTGAGTTACTGACATGGCGGACCGTGTTAGCAAACACTTACCCGTAAGAGGGTAGGACCAAATGTCATTACATTACTGTTAAAGGACCATGGGTGTGCTTGAATATTGAGCTACACGACTACATATAGGGCTAAATTGCTAGTATAACCTGACCTCTTATTGCACGAAAAATTGGCACAGTGCGAGGACAGCTTATAGTGGAAATGTGTAGCTTGATTTATCCACCGTGTTCTGTATGATGTAGAAGTATTATTGATGTCTAACGCAGAGATGAAAGTACTGATATTGTTTGGTCTACGAATTGGGCTTCAGAATTTATCTACGCAGTCATCATTCAGGCCAGGTCAGGGAAATAGGCCATATTATTTTTTTTCGGATGTGTAATCATCAAATAACCCCTCCCGCTCTGGGTTGAGCAGGAGGGAGTGTCAGACTTTTACTGACTAAAACCCATCCATGTTCCTTCCTTTGTCCTTTGTGTTCCAGGGCCGCGATATATCTTTCGGAGCCCTTCCTGTTTGCTGACTCTCTTTGAGGCGCGCGTGGAACGCGAACGCGCCGTCGACACGGCCTGTCGTCATAAGACGGACGGACGGCGAGTTCGCCCATAGCTCACCGTCCTCAGGCCCGCGCCTACGGTGGCCGGCGCGTCTCCCGCGGCGGCTGGGACGTGAGGTTCTCTCCCTCTCACGTTCCACCACCTCCTTCGCTAGCATGACTGCTTCGCAGAAGGAGGTGACGGCGTCCCATTCCCTCTCGCTCCGGACCATGGATTGAACCAAGGCCGGACGCGAGAGTTCGTCGCCGCCGATCGCCGCTATGAGGACACGGCGGTGCTCCGCCCATGCGGGGCAGATCTCCACCGTGTGCTCCACCGTGTCCTCTGGTCGATCCTCACAATGGTAGCACCCGGGCGTTACCTCCCGCCCGATTCGGTGCAGGAACCTCCCGAAACAACCGTGTCCGGTGAGGACCTGCGTCAGGCGGAAGGAGAGGGCGCCGTGGCGCCTCTCTAGCTACTCCTCAAAGAGGGGACTTATCGCCACTATTGTGGCGTGCCCTGCACGGGGTTGCGACAGTCGCCCTCTCCATGTCGCCATGAGATCGCGCCGGAGGTCTGTCCGCTAAGGGAAATAGGCCTCTCCCATGCATCTACAAAAAGACCCTCTTTATAATGTTGTATTATCTTTAAACGAGATATATTCACCATTTGTTCCTTTTAACAACTCTATTGGGGTCGACTTCCAGTGCAGCTGAATATATACAGGGTGTAAACAGTGCAGCTGAATATATACAGGATGTAAACAGTGCAGCTGAATATATACTGGGTGTAAACAGTGCAGCTGAATATATACAGGATGTAAACAGTGCAGCTGAATATATACAGGGTGTAAACAGTGCAGCTGAATATATACAGGGTGTAAACAGTGCAGCTGAATATATACAGGGTGTAAACAGTGCAGCTGAATATATACAGGGTGTAAACAATGCAGCTGAATATATACAGGATGTAAACAGTGCAGCTGAATATATACAGGGTGTAAACGGGCCCTTTACGGGGCCATCAACCAAGCATCATGTACATCAACCTAAGTAACTTTACGCGAAAATTATTGCTGGACTTTTTTTTACCGTGAAAAATCACGTTTTACGATAGGACTCAATGTAACACACTCAAAACATTGTGCTGATGGATGGATTGAATAGTACGGGGGACGTGGAGGTGTTTAAAGAAAAAACGTTACATTAAAAACTGTATTTAAAAAAAAAACTTGTGAAAAAGTTGGAACTTTGACCCCCAAAATCTCAGTAACTAAAAGGTTCTCAGGTATGATCTAGAACATGAAAATAATCGCAATGACGGGGAGAACAAGAGCCTTTCGGCTTCGTTAAGGGTCTTATTATACCCTTCGTAGGGCGGCTTTTCCTGCATCTACAATACTGGCCACTTGGACCGACTGCTTGACTGTCATCCACAACTCAGTACCTAACTGCGTAACCCTTGGTACGCTAGCTCATAGCTCTTGGAAAGATTCGTCAGACTTTAGGTCTTCAAAACGAACGACTATTTGAAGAACATAAAACAATAAATGTAATACTTATTACGAATTAGACACCTACCAATTTCAGCCGGCAAAAACTACTTAATTATTTAATTTAACGTTTGACGGCTACTTACGTACTTTTCGGCTTGAGTGCGTGTGTCAAAAAACGCTGAAACAACCTGGGTTCAAGGATGGTCAAGGAATACGGTTCAAGGGCTCTTTCTTGGTGTTAGAAGTTTGAAATTAAAAATACAAAAACAGACGACAGTATGGATAGACATTAGGGTAGGGCCTACTCAAGATAAGCCAATTATTCTGAATCTGATATAACATTTTCTTCCTGCTCTTGTTACTGTGTTGTTATATTACTTGGGGTCGGCGCAACACTTTTTCTTCTTCCATTCTCCATGTCAGTTATCAAGACATTATTTACTACTTTCTCATATCACACCTCACACAATCCATCCATCTTTTTTTTGGCCTTCCTCTCCCTCTCCATCCATCAACATTCATGTCCATCAGTTTTTTAGTCACATGCGTTTCATCACTCCTCATTACATGTCCATTAAATATCACCTGCCTAGCCTTTTTATGTTGGGGTCGGCTTCCAGTCTAACCGGATGCAGCTGAATACCAGTATTTTACATGGAGCGACTGCCTATCTGACCTCCACAACACAGTTAGTACTGGGTAATACGATAACCCTTGGTAAGACAGGTTGTCAGACTTTTGGCCAACTGACTACCTTTAACGACTGTCAAAAATCTACAGATGACAGCCGGGACCAACGACTTAACGTGCTTTCCGAGGCACGGAGGAAACTCCATACCATCCACAGACCAACCTAGGCAAGCACGGTTTAACCTAAAGATCGACCGGAGCGGCTGTTTTTATTTTGTCCATTATATAACCAATACTGAATACGTGGTTACCGTTTTGACGTCGGTGTTCCATTCACCATGTATAATTGTACTTAGTTGTAATAACACAAAAAATATCAACACAGCAGCAAAAAAATCCAAGTCACATTATTTTTCTCTTGATTTTTTTCTGCAGGGATGAGCTTTAGCTACACGGGAAAGCTCTTTACTTCCACGTGGCCTTGTAAATTATATTAGCCTTAACCTAGCTTTATCTTAAGGAGATTTATTTTTATACGTCCGTTTTCAGAGTACCCAGTGGCGGATGAGTATGTAGGTCTAAATCTATTGAAATTCAATGCTAAGCCAGCTGAAAATCAACAGTGTTACTATTGATACGACGTGCGGTCTACTGATCCAAAAGAAAAATTAATAATAGTACAGTTTATAGCATTTTAAAGTAGTGTAGGTAATCTTTATTTAACATTACATACAATCATGCCTGTGTACCTAATAGTACACCCACATTTCGACCGTTATGCTCATGGCATAATAATAACAGCCGCTCGCGTCGATCTTTAGGTTAAGCCGTGCTTGCCTAGGTTGGTCTGTGGATGGGTGACCGCCCATTACATACCGAGTAGGTAGTCAGTGGCCCAAAAAGTCTGACCACCAGTAGGTATTATCAAGGGGTATCGTATCGTAATCATATCTCTAAGTTCATGTAACCCCATTGAATGACTTTTCCATGAAATAGTTACAGAATAGGGTTAAATGAACATAGAGGGTTGTATTGATGATTTTAATGATTATAATTCTTTAGCTACATACGTGTTACTGGCGCGACTCAGTTTTTATCAACATAAAACCTGAGACTGACCTGCAAATTGCAAAAAAACGTAAGAAAATTTGAATTTCGCGGGCTTTAAATTATACAAACCTCATCGGCCTAGATTTTCCCTACTACATATCTTGGGGTCGGCTTCCATTCGAACTGGATGGAGCTGAAGACCAGTATGCTCCATGGAGCGACTGCCTATTTGACCTCCACAACCGAGTTACCATTAGAAAAACTTATGATACTATCACTGCATAGTAGTTAATTTTTATTTTTAAAACGGGCTTATTTTCATCAATATTTTAACAATATCTACGGCCGGTATGACCGGTCATTCACATCAAAATAAGGTTACCTTCAGCTTGTAATTTTAGACCCTTAATTAAAATACGTGGAGGTAGAAATAGAATATTATTTTGATGCGTAGCTTTTATTTAGAGGTCAAAAAAGATGGGCAAGGTAACCTCACGCCTGTATATTCGCCAAGGAGTAAGGCAGGTGTCACATTTTCACATGTTATTTTTTGAATAAATCGGGTGAGTCTTTTGACATTTCGGTACTCAGGCTGCACTCTGCTACTTAGAGTTTCCTAATGGCAAAACCCATCAACTCTTTAGCAGGAATTTCAGTGGGTACCTCATCTTTCGAAATTGAATAGAATTATCTCACCGTAAACACACATTCACATTGTCTTGTATGTAAGAAAAAATATAACAGTTTAAAGAAACTCAAAAAGCACGCTTTAGTTAGAGTGACGTCATTGTATTTCTCGTATTCTTCCCAGCAAACCCTATTTTGACCGTTATAATCAGATGATACGCAATACTAAACGCCGCCACATTCTTAATAATATCACTTCTTCTTCTCCTGCTGATATTTGGAAGTTCCTTGGAACTCTAGGTATCGGCAGATCGCGGCATTCAGACCTTCCCAAAACATTTGGTTTGGACGATCTAAATCGCTATTTCGCCACTGTTCCCACTCTCGATAGTCTAACCAAATGTCAAACTATTGACTATCTTGCTGGTCTGGCGCGACCCAATATTACGCCCTTTGCCTTCACCCCAGTCGACCCGGGAGAGATCAAGAAGATTATCCTCTCCATTAAATCCAAAGCCGTGGGCTGTGATAACATCAGTCGCTACATGATCGTGACGGCTCTTGACCAGCTCCTTCCTGCAATCTCCCATGTCGTTAACTTCTCCCTTTACTCCGGTGATTTCCCTTCGCATTTGCGAAAAGCCCATGTTCGACTACTGCCTAAAATTCCTAATCCCACTCTTCCCAGTCACTTCCGACCAATTTCCATCCTTCCCTTTTTATCTAAAGTACTCGAGGCCTGTGTCCATAAACAATTCTCCCACTTCATTCACCAAAACTCCCTCATTAGTCCTTTCCAATCCGGGTTCAGGCCCGGCCACAGTACCGTTACAGCTCTCCTTAAAGTGACTGACGATATAAGGCGGGGAATGGAAGACACTAAAGTTTCCGTTTTAGTGTCGATAGATTTTTCCAATGCATTCAATATCGTCAGTCACGAAGTCCTTTTATCCATCCTCTCCTATCTAATGGTGTCTCCTAAGGTTTTAGATTGGTTTTCTTCCTATCTTCAGGGGCGCCAGCAGTTGGTTCTTGCGGGAGACTCTTCTTCCAGCTGGTGTAATCTTGTTACTGGCGTCCCTCAAGGCGGTATTGTACCTCCACTTTTGTTCTCTATTTTTATAGATCTTGTAATTACCGAGCTTCAGTGTGCGTATCATCTTTACGCTGATGACTTATAGCTCTATAGTCAGGCTGGTGTTGACAACTTATCCGATGCGATTGAGGAGCTAAACCGGGATCTAGCAATTGTGAAAAATTGGTCTGATCGTTTCGGGGTAGCGGTTAACCCAACCAAGTGTCAAGTTATTATTATAGAGAGCTCCCATAGCTTACGAAGGCTGAATGGTCTAACGGTGCCGCCGGTTACCTTTGATGGCACAGTAATTCCGTTTGGCTCTGACGTCAAGGATCTGGGTTTGTATGTTGACACTTGCCTGGACTGGCGTAAGCAGGTAGCGATTGTGAGCAAAAAAGTCACCGGGTCGTTGCGGTCGCTTTATAGATTGAAAAATATTCTCCCATCACACATAAAGGCAATGCTGGTTCAGTCCCTTATCTTCCCCATACTTGACTATGCTGATGTGTGTTACTATGACCTGAATGCAGAGCTCCTCAATAAACTTGACCGACTTCTAAATAACTGCATTCGATTCGTATTTAATCTCCGTAAGTATGATCATGTATCCTCACATCGGTTGTGCTTAAAATGGTTACCCATCAGACAGCGCAGAGCGTTAAGGGCTTTGACAACCTTATTTTCTCTCCTTGACAAACACACTTCTCCTTCTTATCAGACTTCTCAATTTCAATATTTATGCTCTGCACACAGCAAGACCCTTCGTTCCTGTAATAATCGTCTTCTACGATGTCCTTCTCACCGCTCTGGTTTTCTTAAATCTTCTTTTCTTGTCCAGGCGGTTTTCCTCTGGAATGCGTCGGTTCACATTCAAGGCAAAAGCTCGCGAACACATTCATAAGAAGTTGGCAGACTCGTCACACAAATAATTCGTCGTTTTTCTCCATCTATGTTGTTTTTTATTTTATCTTTCTTTACTTTGTATATTTTGTTTGAATGTATGTATAAATGTATTTATTATTATATTTTGTCTTCGCAATTTTCTATACTATTGCACCTACTGTGTTGTCTCTGCATCACCCTAAGGTAGACTGGTAGAAAATGCCCAAGGCATTAAGTCCGCCTTTGTACATTATATGCATAAAGTTTTAATAAATAAATAAATAAAAATATATTTGCTCTATCTCTAATAATATCTGCGAGACTGGGGTATGTAACAGCGTCCTGGCTGTCCCTGCTTCGGAGCCAGCCAGGATGGTGCACAGGCACGTAAATTGTGGTATTAATCGCAGAAGTAGATTGTTAATTTTGATTAGCATCAAGTTGATTTGAAACAATGAGGGTGGCATAATCTGTCTAGATTAAAACCCTCTCTAAATACATAAAGAAAAAAACCCTTACATTTGATACAAAGCATACAAAAATATCTAGTCCGCCCTCTTTGGAATCCGCCATATTGGATTTAAAATAAAATTATTTTTTAAATGGTTTTTTTTCTTTTTAATTTTTAAATGGACATCAATATTTTGTTTGTAATTTTTCAGCTAATGGCTTATTGCCAAGACCCTTGACCAATACCTGAGGACGCTCTCGTTAGGCAGCTGGATCAAGGGCTTGATTCAGAAAGCGGTACTCTTGGACACGGCTCGTATTTTTAGGAGGTTCCTCTCTCTGGAGCCCTGGCTCCTGGACCCTGTTCCCGATACCGGTGGGCTACTATATTTTTTTTTTTACAAATATTAATTTGTATAGGAATATTTAAAAATGTAAATCATGTGTATATAAATGAATAAAGGGAATAATAAGTTTTTATTTATTTTCTCTCACAATGGTTTTGTAGCACTCCAGTTTTGAACATAAATTCACATTGTGAGAGCGTGCCTGAAGTAGGTATTATAAAAAAACGGTATTACAGGTTATTAGAATGACGTCACCTAACTAACCATGAAATTGTCGCCCATCCTAAAATGTTTAAACAATTCAGCTCAATCGAAAACCGGGAAATGGGTCAAAAACTGCTAAGAAGTTTTTACTTAGTTAGTTACAGATGAAGCTAATAAAGGCGTGTTAAAAAGAGGTGATACTTTTGAAGCTACAAAGGCCCCAAATAAATACGAATAAGGGCAGGAAGACCTTAAAAAAACAAAAAGGGAAAATTCAATTACACTACCACAATCAGTAGGTATTCTCACAAGCCAAACTGAGATAGATCATGGTATCGTGTTGCAGCTAGTCCTAAATAAATAAGTACCGGGAGCGATTCGGCCTGTCCGTCTCAATATGATCCAAGATGGCTGCCATTGTGTACATATTTTATTAAGGGACAGTTACGTTAAATCTATCATAGATTGGCGGGGAGGATTGAATACGGTGGTATAGTCAATTGTTTTTTGAAATATGGTTAAAGATTATATTGTGGTCCGGATGAGAAAATCAACTTTTTACAAATTCAACGTTTTGGAATTCAACATTTTGCGAATTCAACATTTTGCGAATTCAACATTTTGTAAATTCAACAGAATGGATATTATTTAGTTATTTAACACTTCAAGCACAAAGTACAGAGGCGGACTTAATCATTGCGGTTGGGGCAGTAAAACAAATATTGTTAATGTATTTTGTGATTGTTTTTTTGTGGCTACTAACTTAGTTTAGAAATTCCTATTGTTACTAACCATTATGGATCATATTGTTATCTGACATTAAATTAAATTAATGCGATAGGCACTTTCTACCAGTCAACCTTTGGGTGATGCAGAGACAAAGAGTACAGTAGTAGTGGTAGTATATTGTCTTGACTAAGTATAACGGAGCGTTAAGGCCAGTATATCTCATGGTCCAATTGTGGTACATATTTTATAAAAAAGGACCACATCACAATGGTCGAGTGGAAATCACGCGATAGTCTATTCATAATTTTTTAGATAAATAGGATAAAAGATCGAAAATCGTAATGAAAGTAGACACAGAAGGATCACGATTGCCATGCGAACCGCCTAGCGAGCGGCGCCGCGCCGCGTCCGGGGCGAGCGGTGGGAAATGGACTACCGGCCATGATGGAGTAGGAGACCAGGCTCCGCATGGAAATAATGATACTGGAAATTCTCCCAAGTTGCGGAAAATCCAGAAGATAGGCACGTGGAATGTTCGTGGCTTGCTAAAACCCGGTAAATTTTACATCGTAGAGAAGGAAGTTACCAGATGTGGTTTATGCATCTGTGGACTAGCCGAAACCCACTGGAGAAACAACGGGCATTTCTTTACCGACACCCATGCAGTCTACTTTTCCGGCAACGATGACAACAGCCAAAACGGAGTAGCAATTCTTATTCCCAAGCATGAAAATAACAGTGTGATGGGGTATGAAGCAGTTAGCGACCGCATTATGTCAATGAAACTCAAAGCGTCACCTGTAAACCTAAACCTAATTCAGGCATATGCCCCCACCAGTGAAGCTCTACCCTCCGTTATGGAGAGTTTCTACAAAGAATTACAGGCAACAATCGAAAAAATCCCCAACAGAGAGATACTTATAATCATGGGTGATTTTAATTCGAAAATCGGCGCAAACGCTGCTCAGTACAGCAAATGTGTGGGTAATTTCGGTCTTGGGCTGCGGAATGAAAGAGGTGAAAGATTTATGCAGTTCGCAGACGAGAATAACATGGTGGTAGCGAACAGTCTATTCCAGCACCATCCTCGTAGACTGTTCACCTGGACGTCACCTGGAGGCCGAGCTAAAAACCAGATCGACTACATACTGATAAGATCACGATGGCGCACCTCCGTTCTCAATGCCCACACACTTCCGGGGGCTGATTGTGGTTCCGACCATGAACTCGTTATCGTAAAGATGCGGTTGAAACTCAAAGCTGCCCGATCCTCCAAGAAAATAAGCCGGATTGAAGTTGTAGATAACGAAAAGTTCAATACAGCCATAGAGCGGAATTTTAAAGAATGGACCGATTTGAACCACAATGAAGCTACACCGGACATGCTATGGAATAAGGCTAAACATCTCATCCAAAACGCAGTGGCGGAGTCTAATACAAGATCAGAAACGCGCAAACGTCAACATTGGATGACAAATAGTACTCTTGCTCTAATAGAAGAGAGGCGCCATAAGAAAGCCGCGGGAACAGACACAAGAGAGCTGAATAAGTTGTCTGCTAACATCCAAGCCTGTTGCAGGCGAGACCATAATTCCCACCTCCGTAGCATTTGTGAAGATGTCGAAAAACACGCTATGAAGCATGAGTCTAGAGACCTTTATCACAAAATTCGTCTCATTACTAAATCTCTACCTGCTAAATCCTGGACTATTGAGAACGACAAAGATGAAGTGGTAACAGAACTCGAACAAATCTCAGAAACGTGGAAGAGCTACTGTCAGTCATTATTCCTGGACCCGCAGTCGCAACAGTTTGAAAGTCACAGACCCAGAAATAGAGAATTTGGAACCAGACATCCTTCTGTCCGAAGTAAGAGCTGCCATAAAACACCTGAAAAGCAAAAAAGCAACTGGTAAAGATGCAATTCCTATAGAGACAATAAAAGCCTTAGGAGAACGTGGAGACCAGATGTTTCATCTTATCTGCAACAAGGTATGGGAGACAGGAGTTTGGCCTTCGGAGTGGACACATACCGTATTCACACCTCTGCACAAGAAAGGTTCGACGAAGAAATGTAACAACTACCGCCTCATTGCTCTGATATCACACGCTAGCAAAATAATGTTACATATTCTCAACGAGCGATTGAAAACCTACCTGTCTAAGGAGATCGCTCCGGAACAAGCCGGTTTTGTAAAAGGGAAGGGCACTCGAGAACAAATTCTCATCGTACGCCAGATAATCGAGAAGTCAAGAGAATTCAATAAGCCCATATTCCTTTGCTTTGTTGATTTCTCCAAAGCATTCGACTCGGTGAAATGGCCGGTATTGTGGAAGACCTTGCTAGACATGGGCACACCAAAACATCTTGTACACCTTTTGAGACGTCTATATGAAGAGGGCACAGCCTCAGTTCGCACAGATGATGTCCTGTCAAGTGACTTCCATCCTAGTGCCGGAGTACGCCAGGGGTGCATTATATCACCGCTCTTATTCAATGCGTACACAGAGCTAATAATGCGTATCACTTTGGAAGACTGGACGGATGGTGTAACAATTGGTGGATACAAGATTGCAAACTTGCGTTACGCAGATGACACCACCTTATTTGCAACCAGTTCGCAACACTTGGAAGAGCTACTGTCAAAGATGGAACGAGTGAGCCATGAGTTTGGACTAAAAATTAATCGCAGCAAGACCCAGGTGATGATTGTTGACCGTGCCAGGAATAATTCGCCTGAAGTGACCCAAATCGCGAATTGCAACGTGGTCCATTCATATATTTATCTTGGGGCTCTAATTTCAAACAATGGCGGCTGCATCGATGAGATCAAACGACGTATGGGCATCACAAGAACAGCGATGGACAAGATGCGGAAAATATGGAGGAATAGAAACATAACTAAAGCCACGAAGACCAGGCTCGTGAGGACGCTTATATTCCCCATATTTCTTTACGCAGCTGAAACATGGACCTTGCGAGATGTGGAAAGGAAGAGAATAGATGCTCTGGAAATGTGGTGCTGGAGAAGAATGCTTGGGGTTTCGTGGACCGAGTTTCGCACGAACGTCTCGATACTTCAAGAACTCGGTATCAGGCAGCGTCTGTTCTCGATAGTACAATCTCGCATCCTGACATTTTTCGGACATGTTTCCCGGCGTGACAATCAGTCCATAGAACGCCTTGTCGTCCAAGGAAAAGTAGAAGGCACTAGACCGCGCGGAAGGTCACCCACGCGTTGAACTGACCAGATCAAGTCTGCCATTGGAGGTTCAGTTAACGAATGCAGCAGGATGACCTCTAGCAGGCAGCGGTGGCGAAATATCGTGAAGTGTATCACATCTGCCCCTTCCAATACTGTTACGAGTACTTAACGATCACGACCGCTCTGTCAAGAGCGTACCGGATAAGAAGAAGAGGATAAAAGAGCTCTTCATTATGTACACCACAAAAATTAAAGATTTGAGAACGTAGCACATAGCTTCATCTTTTTCACAATATTTTGACAGTTAAAAAATGTCTAGAATTGGTCTATCTATAATAATATTATAAATGCGAAAGTAACTCTCTTTCTTAGTTACCTTTTCGCGACTAAACGGTTGATCGGATTGTAATGAAATTTGGCAAGGAGATAGATTATCCTGGGGAAGGACAGAGGCTACCTTTTTTCTCACACTAACACATCAAATATTTTCAAGCGAACGAAGTCGCGGGCAACAGCTAGTTTGTAATAAATAGTTTAGTTTGAGTTGGAGCGAGATAAAACTGAGAAACAAAGGTCAATCGGTTTTTGGAGAAAAATGTTACTGTTTTTTGAATTGATATAACTGAGGGATAAGGCCAAGCTCTTAGTCTCATAAGTATGGGCCATGCCTTGAAGGCCATGGCCCAATAAGGCCGCCATTGTGGTAAATACTGTAATAAGGGACACGATAGTGGATTGGCAAGAAACTACGAATAAGGTGTGATACGCAATGGTTTTTGAACCAAAACCATTAACATCTTCTGCCTAGCGTTTTCCCAATAGAGATCGGCTGCCATTTTAACCGGATGCAGCTGAATACCAGTATTACATTTTATATTGAGCTACTGCTATTTGGCCGTCTCAAACCAAGCAAAATAAATGTGATTCAAGATTAAGTTTTGTCTGAATATAACGGAGCGAAAAAGCTTGTCTGAAATCTCACGACATGATGCAAGATGGCCGCCATTGTGGTACATATTTTATTAAGGGATAGCATTACTACTTATAGTAGATTGGCAGTGAGCCACGAAAGAGGTGCGGTTGGCAATTGTTTAAAAAAAAAGAATGTGATTAAAGATTATGATGGTGTTTATTGACTGAATATTAATGAGCGGTAAGGCCTGTTCATGTCGCTCGGGACATGATCCAATATGGCTGCCATAGTTGTACATATTTTATTAACGGACAGCATTATTAAGGTATATCGACAGCAAGCTACGAATTAGGTATGATAATCAATTGTTTTTTTTTTTGAAGAAAAATATTCTTACCTACTGCAACATGGTTCTTTGGCGCTTTGATTGTAAAAAAGGCGCTGTTAGTAAAAATGTATTACTTTGTCTGTTCAAATTGTAGTGAAAAACAAGATGGCGGTCATAGTACCGACTGTAGCTACGCGCCAAAGAACCATGTCGCACTGTAAAATTATGTGGGTAAATAATAAATCTTACTTACTATTTTAAATGCGAAAGTTAGTGAGGATGGATGAAGGTTTGCTGCTTTTTCACGCAAAAAGTACTAAACCGATTTGGATGAAATTAAGCACACAGACAGTTTATAACCTGGATTAAAACAAAGGATACTTTTTATACCGGTAGTACCCCATGGGACAATTACCAAACTCCAAGCGGACGAAGCCGTGGGCATGGCTAGTGATAATTTATGATGATATTTATTTTTGGGTTACAAGTTAGTTAAAACTAAGGCTAAACGTAATAAAATAACAGTCGCAATTAATAATTGTAGTTCTGGCAATTAGCCTTGTTTAGGTAAATGGTGAAGCTAGAATGCCAAAAATTTAATTTTGTTTAGTGCTGGAGTTGTAGGTAATTAGTGACGTCATGGTAACCGTACATAATTAGTAAAAAGTATATTTTTTACGAAAGTAAGTAACAGTTTAAAAATGTAGGTTATCAGTACCATCAAGCCTTACAAAGGCCTCATTCATTGTTGTTTAAACTTTCAAGGAATGTAGCTGAAACTACATATAGTTTTTAGGCACACAAAAACGAATCGTTATCATCATTTTCTTGCCCTTGACCCAAGTTACTTGTGGGTACCGAACCCAAGGGTTGAAAACGGGACCCTAATAATAAGACTCTACTGTCCGTCTGTTTGGCTGTCTGTTACCAAGCTGTATCTCATGAACCGTAATAGCTAGACAGTTGAAATTTTCACAGATGATGTATTTCTAAAATACTAAAAAGAGAATAAAATAAATATTTAAGGGGGGCTTCTATATAACAAACGTGTGCCTGTGGCCGGTGAGCTATGGGCTAGCTCGCCGTCCATCCGTCGTATGACGACAGGCCGTGTCGACGGCGCGTTCGTGTTCCACGCGCGCCTCAAAGAGAGTTAGCAAACAGGAAGGGGTCCGAAAGGACCGATGCCTGCCAGGGTTGCGGGACTGTTCGAAAGAGATACCGCGTCCCTGGAACACAAAGGGCAAAGGAAGGAACATGGATGGGTTTTAGTCAGTAAAAGTCTGACACTCCCTCCTGCTCAGCCCAGAGCGGGAGGGGTTATTTGATGATTACCCATCTGAAAAAAAAAGGTGGCCTCCTATATAACAAACGTGTTTTTTTTAATTTAGATAATGGTACGAAACCCTTCGTGCGCGAGTCCGACTTGGCTGGTTTTTTGTCTTCCATTCTCCGCTGTCAGACGACATGCTATGACTAATTCATTGAACAGATACATAGATATCACCCAACTCGCTTATCAGATAAATTGATGATAACAGTAGAAATATTTTTATTAAAAAAATGTCACAACATAATAATTTTCCTGAACTTATACCAATTCATTTGTAGTCGGTCGACACAGCATCTCTTCGCATTAATCTTTATCAACGCATCTCCCATTTTTGGCTTAGCTACTGTAATCTTTACTTCGTTCAGAATTTCGGAGAACTTATTATCATTTTCTTTATAATCCTTCATTGCGAAAGCCCCAAATGTTGACGGGAAGAGGGATACCACATGGCCAGGAAAAGCATTGATCATTGTCAAAATTATATTTTCCTTTGTCATTTCAAAAGCAGAAAACCGCGCCAGTACACCGATACTCCAGTCTTGTACCCATTATGCAAACAAAATTACCTTTTATTTATCTTTATTTTGCACTTTATCGCCCATAAAAATGATATTTAATAAATATTACTCACCGAATTTGGTCAGACGCTCCGGGGAGCTTCCACAATACAGGGGACCAGTCGGTCTCGCACCCTAGCTCGGTACAGTCGTGTCCCTTCTCAGTGAATAAATCCCGCGCTTTTATTCAGTATCTGTGTTAATGTCATTTTGAATTTGTAATCGTTTTGTGCGTGTAGTGTGTGTGACATTTGGATTTTTTCTACGCACGAGTATTCGAGTATACAGCCTAGTTTGTAAGTAGAACCTCAAACTTTTTTTCTTTTTTTTTATGTCTGCGTATTTATGAGCAAATCGATTGAAAGGACTTTGATGTCCTGAAAGTTGAGTTGGAAAAACACGTTTTTCCGCGAAATTGTGTATGGCATACTCACTTCTATTTGGAGCTTAATAAATGGTTCGATTATTAAGTCATTCTTGTATTCTTTTCAATGTTCTATTGAGTTTGAATCATTCAAAATTGTTTGCAGTTATTTTTGCAACAACTGTGAAACAAATGGCTGTCACGACCTTTGTGTATAAACGATGAGGTTTTATCACGACAAGTCCATTTCATTTGCAAATTTTTGGAGGTGTGTAAGCCTATTTTTAGTAATCTAAATGTTTCATAGAATTTAGGTAGGGCCGGAAAAATTATGAGCCGTTTCTATTTTCAGCTTAAGCATTATTTTCGGATCTGAATAATTTTGACTGGTTGGTTTTTAAACCTAACTTCTTGGTGCCTATTGAAGTGTCGACTAATTTATGAAGCGTTTGGATAACGACCTTTTGTTTTGAGTTTGAATTTGGAGACCGGTTTTCCGTTAAACGTTTAATTAAAATCAAAATGGTTTCCTGTATTCACTCTTGATTTAACAAATTCTTGATAAAACTGTTTCGCCTGTTGTTTTGTAGGGATAATTTTATCTTAAAATATTGTGTTATTCCAGTGAACGACCAAAGTTTAGTTTGTTACCTTCGCTGCAGACGGCCCACTGACCACTTTAACTTGCAAGTCCTGCCAGGTTTAAAGTCTTAAGAAGATGTTTTTTTTTATCTGGGAGTAACAGAATCAGATATACCGACTGTTTGTCTAGACATCTGGCCAAGGGTCGATGACCTTTCTCTGCTGTATCAATGTGACCCTTTATTTTTTTGACATTTTGAAGGACTTTAAGAATGAAGGGTCAGAGGGTTGTCTTAAGAAGGAGTTCTGATTGACCTGTTTTGGGGATGCATAAAAAAGGTAATAATAACATTTTTTTCCATCTAATAAGTAAAATTTTAAATCATTACAATTTTTTTTTTTGAGTTTCGCATTTCTACGCCTACTTTCAACCGGATTTATACCAGCTCTTCAGTAGCTTGAGTCAATGCAATACATTTTTGGAAGAATTTTACGTTGTAGCTCATGGTTACCATTTCTAAAAATAAGATTTGTCAGGTAGGATCTATAGGGTTGTAAGCTTTCTGAAGAATACATTATTAATTTATTTAATAACTACTGTATTAAATTTTTCTTTCAGAAAGCTGTATGACAAGATGCCACGAATGTTTCAAGATGTTTTATTATGAAGCGTTCAATAAGCAATAGTTATATGCAGAGTTTTTTATTGTGGCATTGTATTTTATGACAAATAATCCCTGTTTCTTGGGAGGATAGAAAACATCATTACACTGTCGCGGTATATTTCGGTAGGTTGGTTTAGTATAAATGCATGCACATTGAACCCTCAATAAAAACCATAGTAGCAGAAAACTATACATTGTATCTTCACTACATAGTATAAAACAAAGTCGCTTCCCGCTGTCTGTCCCTATGTATGCTTAGATCTTTAAAACTACGCAACGGATTTTGATGCGGTTTTTTTAATAGATAGACACTATTCAAGAGGAAGGTTTATATGTATAACATTGCACCCAAAGCCGGGGCGGGTCGCTAGTACCAAATAAATGATTGAACTTTTTGTTGGATAAATACCATTGTATTTTATTACAATATTTTTGGAGCTTTTTTGAAAGAAAATTCATTTATTCTACCGAAAAAAGCCCTGGGCAAATCTGACGATCTTCAAACAAAGTATGGAAACCAAAGGTCACTGATCTTACAAGGACATATATGATAACCTCGAATTGTCAGCAGAATCGGTAACGATTTGAATTTCGAAGTGTCTATTGTTACATTCTTTTTTTGGATCAGTTTCATTCAAATTGCTTCGTAGACAATCGTATTATGGGATCGTATTTTAGAACGATGCTCAAATATTTGAATTCGATTTGTAACGAGATTTCGTAAACAAAAGGGTGACAGCTTTATGCCATTGCCATTAAATGATTGTGTACCACTATGCCTTCGCCGTGCCTTACAAGTCAAAGCTATTGCTGCAACATTATTTCATAAATCATTTAAGTTCCGGTTTTCAACGATAGTTAATGTTTAAATGGTAAGATTTTCAGTAAAAATACATAATCCAGTGCTATAAGCAACTTGTAATACTTTCATGAATGATATTTTTGATTCCATCGTGGAAATTGTGTTGAAAAAAGAAGAACCGTTACTCCTTACTGACAAACAGTGTGGTTACGTGGGGTGTAGATGTATGTATTATTTTCATAAATTCGCATTTATTATACTTCACATATTTATATTTGTTTATTCGTTGCACACATTATATATATCTATATATTTTAAATTCGTATTCGTATCTGACCGTGGCATCACTTTGGGCCCTATCAGAATACCAGCGCTGTGACGTTTTATAAATGTTACAGCACCATGCTGAGATAGGGGCCTTTTGGCTTCGTACAGGACTAATTTCGTTGTTTTTTTTTAAATTATAGTATTATTTACTTTTATAATTTTGTTGTACTTCATGTAAATGTAACCATATTTTTGTTTTATTTCGTCCTGTGCGGGCTAATAAATACATTTTCTTTCTTTCTTTTTTTCTTTTTCCTTCTTTAATTGTGTGTGGTGAAATATATCGGAGAATAATGTTTTGTATTCCTCATTTGAATATTAATTTGTACGGAGATGAGATTCTAGATTGAATTAGTTCACGTTCACTAGGCAGTAGAAACACATTATTGGAACCGGTGATTACTTCATAGATGAGCGTCTACGTCTTTGTCTGAAAAGGTTTCACCTGGAATCTTAATTAATCCCTTGACAATAATATTCTGAAGCAATCATTCCATAGTCAATACTCGTAGATGGTTCACTCAGACGACTGTTCATTTTTGTTTGATTCTATGTGCACACAACACCGACGAATGATTTTTTTATATACTAAATAGGCTTGCATTTGGCCGCAACTCGCCAGTCTAATCCTTTTGTTTCAATTAACGATCACTCGGTAGGTGAGTGAAAGATCGCAAATCTCGAAAACCAATATAGGTATACAAAATTGATCGGTTCACTAATGAATTCAATTTTTACTTTCAATTTATTTTGTGTTCAGTGTTTCAAGTGTTTTTTTGGCGTTTAATTCGATATCGGCTTATGATAAATGATAAATGATGTTTATTTTGCAAATAGGTTTTTAAAAACACTTTTACACGTCTCTTTTTTTTTTAAACTAGATGGGGCCGGTGTTTCGTACCTGACTACTCTGAGAAGAAAAAGCCGAAACAAACTCATAGTCATAGTCTCTTTTAAAGTCCAGACATAATCTTGGTTAACTCACATGAGGACTATGCAGATAAGTGTCTGAGATGGTCTCTTGAAGAAAGAACCACACAGATTTGAGTGGACCTGTCCAGTCAGTGCAAGCATTTGTCAGTTATCGTGTAGCACGACTTATAACTCAAGGAGCTCAACGACACGACGAACAATACCAAAGAAAGGACATTTGGGTAGGTCGCTTGTAGTACTCAAACTGCCAGACAATTGTGGAAAAAATAAAAAAGGAACAAACAAAAAAAAAATCCCACATGGTCCTCACATTCACAATAATCAAATAAAATTAATACACAATACTCTACAAAATAAATGTCATTAAATGTGAACATAAAAAATAAAAGTAAAATACTTAACAAAGTAAGTATTCATGTCAAATCATTAAATATAACAATAAGAAAAATATAAAACAAAATAATAAAAAATAATAAAATACTAAAAGTATTCATGTCAAATAAATTAAATGTCACAGTGTATATGAGAAAGGAATCAATAATAAACAAGCGAAGTCCGAAATTTCGCATTCACAGAGTAAATTTAATTCGAGCAGCTTAATCCCAAGGAAAATTAATTAATTATATAAATAATAAAAAAAATTTAAAAAAAAAATATTTTAAAGGGGGGTTAAAGTATTTTTATAGAAAAAATTAAATAAATTATAATATATTAGTATTGTAAAAGAAATTTGAAATAAATGAAATAATAAATAAATTTAAAGTAATTTTAATTTAATGTATCTTGTGTATCAGAGTTTATTAAAAAATATTTTCTCCCAAATATTCTCAAATATTCTCTCCGCCACTTGCGGTGCCGGAAGCGGACCACACTGAGGACGATGACGACATTCCAGAGGTGACTGGGGTAGACCTGAGAGTGGCGGTATGCAGGCTTAAGGCCAAAACTGCCGCCCCAGGACCCGACGGCTTACCTGGCAAAGCCTGGGTCCTGGCCTTGCAGGCTCTCGGGCCCCGACTGGAGGGGCTCCTAAGCGCATGCTTGGAGAGAGGCCAGTTCCCGCTTCGTTGGAAGACGGGGAAGCTGGTCCTCATCCGGAAGCCGGGGCGCCCTGCGGACTCTCCGTCCGCATTCCGGCCCATTGTGTTGCTCGACGAGGTGGGCAAACTCTTCGAAAGAGTAATTGCCAACCGCCTCGCTGGGCACCTGGCGGGGATTGGGCCGGATCTTGCGGAACACCAGTTTGGTTTCCGCAGGGGGCGCTCGACGGTGGACGCCATCATGCGCGTGAGAGCCCTCACGACGGGGGATGCGGTGTCCCGGGGTGGGGTGGTCTTGGCGGTGTCTCTCGACATCGCCAACGCCTTCAACTCCATGCCCTGGAGCTGCATTAGGGAGGCACTCCGGTATCACCGGGTGCCGACCTACCTTCGTCGTGTGGTCGGGGACTACCTGACGGACAGGTACGTCATCTACCCTGGTTGCAGCGGAGAGTGGAACCGGCGAGAGATGTCGTGCGGTGTTCCACAGGGATCGGTTCTGGGGCCGCCCTTGTGGAACATCGGTTACGACTGGGTGCTGCGCGCCGACCTCCCTGACGGCGTCAGCGTAGTTTGCTACGCTGACGACACGCTGGTGCTGGCGCAAGGGAGGTCGCACGAGGCGGCGGCCGAGCTGATGACTCGCGGGGTTGCGATAGTCGCGGAGAGGATCCGGCAATTGGGTCTCGAGGTGGCGCTGCACAAGTCCGAGGCCATGTGCTTTCATGGGCCTCGGAATGCGCCACCGTCGGGATCCATGCTCACGGTGGGAGGAGTTCCCATCGGCGTCGAGCCGACGTTGAAGTACCTAGGTCTCGTCCTCGACAGCCGGTGGAACTTCGTGGAGCATTTCCGACGTTTGGCCCCCAAACTGGAACGGGCCGGGGCTGCCTTCAGGCGGCTCTTGCCCAACCTGGGGGGTCCAAACGCCTCCTGCCGGAGGCTCTACGCGGGGGTCGTGCGGTCCATGGCCCTTTACGGGGCCCCGGTGTGGGCGCGTTCTTTGAGGCGGCGAGCCGCCCATTATCTGAACGCGCCCCAAAGGGTGGTAGCCGTAAGGCTAATCCGGGGGTACCGCACGATCTCCGGCGAGGCGGCGAGCCTCCTTGCCGGATTGCCGCCATGGGATCTGGAGGCGATAGTCCTCGCGCGCCTGCACGAGTGGCGCGTGGAGGCACTACGCCGGGGGGAAACTCCGCTGCCGCGGCAAATTGTCGCTCAGCGGACAGACTTCCGGCGTGATCTCATGGCGACATGGAGAGAGCGACTGTCGCAACCCCGTGCAGGGCACGCCACTATAATGGCGGTAAGTCCCCTCTTTGAGGAGTGGCTGGAGAGGCGCCACGGCGCCCTCACCTTCCGCCTGACGCAGGTCCTCACCGGACATGGTTGTTTCGGGAGGTTCCTGCACCTAATCGGGCGGGAGGAAACGCCCGGGTGTCACCACTGCGAGGATCGACCGGAGGACACGGTGGAGCACACTGTGCAGGTCTGCTCCGCTTGGGCGGAGCAACGCCGTGTCCTCGTAGCGGCGATCGGCGGCGGCGACCTCTCGCGTCCGGCCCTGGTTCAATCCATGGTCCGGAGCGAGACGGAATGGGACGCCGTCACCTCCTTCTGCGAAGCAGTCATGCTAGCGAAGGAGGTGGCGGGACGTGAGAGGGAGAGAACCTCACGTCCCAGCCGCCGCGGGAGACGCACCGGGCGTCGGGGGCCACGTGGTGGCCCCCGGCCACCGTAGACGCGGGCCTGTGGACGGTGAGCTATGGGCTAGCTCGCCGTCCGTCCGTCTTATGACGACAGGCCGTGTCGACGGCGCGTTCGTGTTCCACGCGCGCCTCAAAGAGAGTCAGCAAACAGGAAGGGGTCCGTAAGGGCCGACGCCTGCCAGGGTTGCGGGACTGTTCGAAAGAGATACCGCGGCCCTGGAACACAAAGGGCAAAGGAAGGAACATGGATGGGTTTTAGTCAGTACAAGTCTGACACTCCCTCCTGCTCAGCCCAGAGCGGGAGGGGTCATTTGATGATTTCCCATCGATAAAAGCCTTTTTATCTTCGAGATAGTGATTAATGTTATAGTAGGCCTTCAGACACAGCTTCCGTTTTATAAACGATTTGAATTTATTTAGGCTTAGTAATTGTATATGACTCGGAAGTTTATTGTAAAAACGTATACATTGGCATCTGAACGTACCCCCTATTTTGTTTAAGCCTCGTTGCAGGTACAACAAATTTGTGTTTGTTCCTCGTATTTATGTTGTGGATATCACTGTATTTTTTAAACAAATTAATATTTTTATGTGCGTACAAAAGGTTTTCATAAATAAATTGAGAGGGGACAGTAAGTATATTAATCTCTTTAAATTTTTCTCTGAGGGTGTATCTAGGACTTAATTTATAAATTGAACGAATTGCCCTTTTTTGCAAAACAAATATTGTCTGAATATCGGCGGCATTGCCCCACAAGAGAATACCGTACGACATCACACTGTGGAAATAACTAAAGTAAACTAAACGGGCTGTCTCTAAATCAGTTAAATCACGAATTTTTCTAACGGCGTATGCTGCAGAGCTAAGTTTTTTTGACAATTTGTCTATATGGGGCCACTGAAGCTTGGCATCCAAAGTTATGCCTAAGAACACTGTGTTATCTTCCGGTTTCAACTCTTCATCCTTGATTAGTACACTAGTTTCCACTTGTCTTACATGGGGTATCGTAAACTTAATACATTTAGTTTTTTTCTCATTTAGGAGTAGATTGTTAACATTAAACCAATTAACGACTTTTGCCAGGGCGCTATTAACATCTTCCGTAACTAGCTGCTGACGTTTGAGTTTAAATAAAAGAGAGGTATCGTCTGCAAACAACACTATGTCATGATTATCCTTTATGAGGTAAGGCAAGTCATTTATATAAATAAGAAACAACTTAAGCTTATAACTATGGCTACAATGGAGTTCCGGGGTTATCTCGTCCTGACAGTAAAGCATTTTGCATTTTGATCATAAAATATATATATAAAAAACCGAGCACTGATTGACAGGATAATCCCTAAGCTGCAATGTAGCTTATCTAATTGACGATCATTTGTTTGTAAATTATGAATCAAAATAAAGTAAAATTTAATGACATAGATTGCAGGTAAGATTTACTAATAATGCTTGCGTGCCTAATACAAGTATATTGTTAATAATTATGACAATATAAAATTATGGTTCAGGTATTAACAGTTAAAATTACAGTCTGTATAGAATATCAGAAAGGCATGTGTGCTCCATGTACTTATCGATAATTTTTCTAAAGAGGTCAAACCAAAATAAAACGGATTTGATGACGTTTTTTTGGGGTCAATGACCGCAGGTAGTCTCTAGCTAATATTTTTTTCTCTGTGGCCTTTAACGTCATCAACCGGCCATCAGCATCGATTTCTAGATACCGAAAATTCCACACAATCACACCCATCCAATTAAAAAAGAGATTACACCTATGAATCTAGCCTAAACCAATTTAATAAGACAATTCCTCTAGACAGAACAGCATTAAAACCAGGATTTACGAGGTACAGTGCACAGCAAAATTTCACAGACAAATAAACTTAGTTGGCTATGCTGACCGTAGACTAGAAATAAACATTTCATCTCGACACTACTGCCGTTTTTGGCAACCGTATTTTATGTCCTGTGGCTCCTACCACAGATAATCCCGCAATCGTGATGTGATTTTTATCAAAATGGCGTCGGAACGTGAGATTTCAAAAGGTAATTTATTCGATTTTAAATTAGAGATTTTGATCTTTGGGTGATCAACGATTCCTTTTTCAAATAAAACTCAATTTGGCAGGAATTGAATTTTATTTGAAAATGGAATCGTTTATTTTTAAATGTCTGTATTGGAGGCGTGTATTTTATAAATTATGATTCGTTTGCCATAGCGTTATTGGATTTTTCCATCAGGAATTTCTCAGTAGCAGCCACGGAATCTGGATCTGTGCCCTGTTGCGGTCCTATGTAAATAGGACTTCAACACAACTGTCGAAATGTGGGTGTATTAGTAGTTACACGTCTGACTCGTTATTGGAGTCCCTACGATGTTGTTTTTCCGAATCAAACGATGAATAAACACATTAAAATCAATTTATTTTTTCTGTCACCGCCTAGATCTTATAAACGGCTCAAGGACTTTGATGCGGTTATTACCATAATTTAGTAACAGTGGCGAAGGTTCCATACAACTCGATTTCTACCGGCTTCCCTTTGAAAAATGGCACAGTCAGTATTTTATAATAATAATAAAATCACATAAAAGATATGTACTCCGGATTACCTCTTACAAAATTGACCCTTCGCTACTGGTAAGAGAACAGTTATAATAGGTTTGGATATAAAGCAACCTTTTTTTGACATGTCGCATTGAACTCGTGCGAAGTTAGGGGAGGGCGCCAGTAGATCATAAACCTCCTTACTAAACACCTTATTTAATACTTTTCTAGTAGTTCAGACTACTTTCTCTTTAACATCTTAATGACCCGTTTTAGTACCACTTTTATGTGGTCACTGAAAACCTCTACACCCACGTTCTCAGAAAGTTTATTACTAAGCGTTGTGCTCATCAGATAGTTACTAATTAGTGTTGGTATTTGGTTGCGAAAACAACTGTGAACATTTATTTCGGTATCAGTGTAAAACCAGTATAATCTGTAAATCAGCCTCATCATCTTTTGAAACTGCATACTATGCTAGGCCAGCTCTTGACAGTATAGACTGCCCACTTGGTCTAATAGATATTTTATCAGGAAATTCTCAGTAACAGTCAGGAGTTTGTATTTCTGAAAGTTTCGTGGCAATAAGATACGGATTTCAAGTATACTGAAATTATCAGACACGCACATATATTGGTGCACATCTGCCCATCTCCTTGTGAATATAAGGATTTGATGTGGTGTTCGTTATTACTGAAAATTTTACTCTGGTATGTTATTTTAAAACGATCTGCTGTATGCAACGCGTCAGTTGTCAGAGCCAAACTATATTTACAGCGAGTATTAAGTTACGTTTTGTTTTAGAGTTTTCAGTAACATGTATTTTGTTTGAAACGTTCGAAAATAATTGTAGACAAGAACATTTTTTAAAAAAATTTAGATTTCGGGGGCATGCCTATGATCATCAGCTACTCCGTTTCGATTAAAGCCAAAACAGAAGAAAAAATGCCCTAAAAGCAAGGTTAGCTACTTTAGAACTTAAAGTTTATTGTTGTCCTCCTGTAAAATGTACGTGGCCTCTTTTCGTTCCTTCTATTTCTTTCAATATTCTTCTTCGGGTCGATGGCGCCACAGTGTTACAAATTTTTTACGGCCCAAAACATGAGCAGAGCCTAAGCCGTCTATGGTGGTGGTATGGTGGTTCTTTAGATTTTTCAGCCGTAGTGTTGGCTAATTACACACAGATTTTATTTTTATTTCATGAAAAAACGTGAAATCGATTTTTATTCAGTATCCCCAAGACCCTCGGAAACCTAAGTTAATTCCAATAGTGAATTTCTTCCGAAAACCATAACTGTTCTAAAACCAATGGTAGCGCCAACATTGTGAGCTCCCTACATAATTAGTGAAAGTAGACACTAGAAAGCGCGGTGTCTAAGACACAGGATTGAAATGGGAGGTCCAACAAACTATTACAGTTGATACTCCCGTGATGATTATCAAGATACTGTTTCATTGTAGTTTTTTGTTCTTCGTAATTTATTCGTAAATTATTATTAAAATATTACTTCCCTCATTGAATCGGATTTTGTTAACTATATTTCAAGTGTTTTAAAAGTCAAAACACAAAAAAAAAGAATAAAAAAAAAGTAAAAAATAAAATAAAAATAAAAAGCTGAAAGAAAGAACCGAAGAAATCGAATCGAAGTAATTAATAAAAGTTATTTTATTTAATATTTTAATTTTTTTTCACGGAACCCTAATCCTTTTTCTAAAATATTAAATTACTCCTAATAACATCAGCTATCTGCCAGTAAAAGTCCCGTCAAAATCGGTGCAGCCGTTTCGGAGATTAGTTGGAATAAACACACAGACAAAAAGTAAAAAAATAATGTATTTTTTTTGTATTAATTACCGGATATACTGCATAAGCATTCAATCAAAAGCTGTTATTTTTATATTACAAATAGACACTTCAATTTTATTTATTTGTAAAGATGTATACAAATAAATAAAATTGAATTGCGACATATATACAGCGGAAACTAAGTGCTTTGCGTACCGTTCATTGTATATTAATTGCAGTGACGGACTTAACTGCCTCATTGGTCTTAAGTGGTCACAAGTGCTTTTACTGAGCATGATGTTTTTGATTTCATTTCCAGTTCGGGCAGTGTTATTGTGTTTTTCGATCAGGATTTTTTCAGTAGTATCCTAGAGTGCAGGTTTATGGCAACAGGATCACCTCCAACGTTATAGAACTGAAACATAATCGGTTTTGGCGACAGTGTGCATAAGCCCAATATGTACTCTGCCTAACGCTAAGGGAATACAAGCTTGATGTTTAGAAGTAGACAAAGATGAGGATGGAAATGGAAGGTTCTAGAAACTATTACTGCTGATTACTCCCTTGATGATTGGCAAGATACCCTCTAGTTTTGTTCGGCGTGTAGCTTCATTTGTCTTTTTTGTTCTTCGTAATTAGTTTTGAGTGTAAGTGAATGTGAGGGCCTGGGTTTTATGTACTGTAAGAATTATGTAATTACTAACTTATGCCCGCGCCTTCGCCTGCGTGCAGGTCAGTAAGTGTCCCACGGCATAAAAAGTATGCTATGCGTTAATCCAGGTTATAAACTATCTGTGTGCCTAATTTCATCTAAATCCTATCAGTAGTTTTTACGTGAAAGAAAAAATTCGCATGTATAATATTTGTAAGATTAGGATACCGTATGCATGTAACTAAGGCTGTACTTTGGGCTTATAGGAGTCACTTTTTAAACGATTTCAAAAACAAGGAGGTCCTCAATTCGTTTTTTTTTTAAATGTTTTTACACCGATTACGCTGGGATTTATAATCCGATTTACGTGATTTTTCTTTAGTTTGATGCGAAATTGCATTGCATTTGGTCCCATTTAAATTTGGTGAAGATCTGATGCTGATCTTCGGAGATATACAATGGAACTCTTCAAAAATAGAAGGCAAATCTGCCGTGATTGCCGCAATCGCTTGGATGTTTATTGTTTAAACAACATCATGACGTAACATCACTCCTGTATGCTCTGAGGGGTACGCAGATAGATGTGTACAATACAGTCAGATTTCGACAGTTTAGGTATGCGAAGTTCCATTTATTGGGGATAAGCCTTTTACCATGACATGAATTGTTAACAATGTAAAATAAATGCATAGCAAATATTTGTATAAGATATTTTATTTTATTTTTTATTTTATTTTTTATTTCTTAAGAAAACTTACAGCTAGGATACATGAAGTTGAAAGTTAGTAAAAGAAGGCCAATTAAAAGTTTTCACTGACAATACTAGGGTAACACAAGAAACAGTAGACAGGCAAGAGAGAGTAAGAATTATTTAGTGAGAGAATTAAGAAAAGGTTTTAGAGAACTTCAAAGAAGATTTTACTCAGTAATTTTTTTAGTTTAGGAACACTGGTGGAGAATAGGTCAAGATCAACACTCTGACACATTGAGTTGTATGCCCTGCTAGCTCTTATTATATATGAGTTTTGTCGATATATGCACCGCACAGAGGGAACATACAGAGGTTGATGATTCCTTAAGGTGAAGGATGGAACACGCAGCCCAATTTTGCTCATCAGTTCTGAACAGTCGGTTGAACCATTTGCCAAATTAAATAGGAATACCATGTCAGCAATTTTTCTCCGCTCTATTAGTGGAAGAAACTTCTAACGTGAAACTTCTAGCAGCGGCTGTAATAACTAGGTAAATAGGTTTTGGATCTAAACTGAATGTACCTTAAGAACTTCTTTTGAATACTTTCGATGCGATTGACGTAACTGTTATAAATGAGATTCCATACTGGTGAGCAGTATTCGAGGTGACTGCGCACAAAAGCACAATAGAGAATTTTGAGTGTTTTGATATTTTTAAAATCTGCTGATATCCTCAAGATGAAACCTAGTGCTTTAGAAGCTTTTTTGATAATATTATCGATGTGTGTGTCAAAAAGAAGTTTCGAGTCAAAACTGTTGCTATTGAAGTGTTGGCTAGTTTGTAATCGTAAAGAATAGGTTTAGGTTTACGAGTGAAGGTACATGTATAACATTTCGAGACGTTTAAATCCAAGCGGTTGGCTATACAATATTCTTGGAATTTGTCCAGATCATGTTGGAGACGTTCAGCATCTTCGTACGTTCTGATTTCGCTTAGAATCTTCATGTCATCCGCAAACAAAAGAATTGTTGAGTTAGAGAAACATGAAGAGACGTCATTGTCATTGTATATTACAACTAAAAGTGGAAAAAATAGAAAAAACTTTTAAAAAACCGACTTTAAAAACGCAAGAAGGTAAAAAATAACTTAAGCTTCGGAAGTCGGTGACAAAAAAAAACAAAATCAAACTAGCAAAAATCACCGACTTCTGAAGCTAAAGTTATGTTTTACTTTTTTGTACTTTTGAAGTCGGTTTTATTTTTTGCTAAAAAGTTTTTTTTTTGTACATGCAGATGCCTCGTTCGTTAGTAACACTAGAGGTAACAATGAGGTCTCGGATTGTAGTCCCAGGTCAGGTGTCATTGTCAGGTGTCATTGGTTTTCCTATCACGAATTTCTCAGTAGTAGGCGTGATCGAGGTCAAGGACAGGCCCGTTTTGAAGTAAAAAACAAAACTAATTGTCTTAGGTGATGGCAGTAGGCTCGACCCCTATTCCATGGACTAAAACAAAACCGACGAAATGTATGCGTACAGTCACGAGCACCTAGTATTTCGTAATATATTGGTACCTATGACTTCCAAAATACCATGTTTGTGAAAACGTAAAACGTTAATCTTTACTGTTTTGATTTTTTTAAGTTTCTTCCTGTATACATATTAGTGCTCTCCACTGTACTATAAGTATGTCTCTGCCCTAACCCTTTGGTGGTTACAAGCGTGATTTTCTGTTACATTTTGTTATTCTTTTCAGTAATCATAATTGTTCCCAATCCATCACCACAGTCCTCAAATAGAGGAACATGTTAGCTCACAAATTTCTAGACAACATTCTAGTATTTTTTTACTATACCCACAGGAAGAAACAAAGCTCCCTATTCTAAAACTCCACGATAACGTGTCTAGCGTACCTGGATAACCTAACACAATTACTTCGGAGTACCTCTCGAGTTTCGCAAAGCGTTTGCGAAAAACGAAGGGGGAAATCTATAAATAAAATATACATTGGTGTGCAGCACCGCACCCTTTCTTTTTAAGCGAAATATGCTTTCCATGGTATGTTTTACTTTGGGAAAATGAGTGGATACGTTGCTGTTGATCTTTTAAAAGCTTTAGTAAGTTTTTTATCAGTTTTTTGTGAAATGTTGTGGTGTGTGTGAAAGGCTATGGGAAAGAGGAGCGGTGGAAGACTACCATCACCATCTACTTAGCCTATCGCCAACTATGTTGTCCAGTCTTACCGGATGCAGCTGAATACCAGTATTTTACATA
The DNA here is from genome assembly GCA_947578425.1 of Eugnorisma glareosa. Taxonomy (NCBI): domain Eukaryota; kingdom Metazoa; phylum Arthropoda; class Insecta; order Lepidoptera; family Noctuidae; genus Eugnorisma; species Eugnorisma glareosa. Next base: position 9,473,108 of record OX387982.1, on the reverse strand, counting down.
GAGCAACTACCTATCTGACCTCCACGATCCAGTTTGTACTGGGTAATACGATACCCCTTGGTAAGACTGGTTGTCAGACTTTTTTGGCCACTGACTATCTGTACCTAACGACTGTCAAAGATCTACAGATGACAGCTGGAACCAACGGCTTAACATGCTTTCCGTGGCACGGAGAAAACTCGGTATGTAACGAGCGGTCACCCATCCATAGTCAAACCTAGACAAGCACGGCTTAACCTAAGGATCGACCTATACGTTGAAAAATTTATTGTTCTCGGTGACTTACTGTGCTTTATTAAAGTTTTTCTGCTGGCAGTCGTTTGGCTCTAAGAAAGGAGGTGTCTGATGAGATGACGAGTAATAGAGAAGTGTGGAAGAAGAAGACATGCTGCGCCGACCACAAATGAATTGGTATAAGGGCAAGAGTATGATGGGTCGTTTGGCTTTAAATTCGTATATTATAACTGAAATAGACTTACATTGCTTTTCAATTACAAGGTCAAAACAAAATACTTAATAAGCTAACGTTGAGGTGTTGAGCAGCAAAATAATTATGAAAGCCGATGAACGAGACACACACACGAAACGTACGAAACAGAACTCTGTGATTTCCACTTTCAACTTTTTGACAGCTTGTCATTTGACAGTTATGCACTTGATTCATTGATTGCACTAGTGCACTAGCAATGTCAGTGCAAGGCTTTTGACAGTTTGGTGTTGCTACGTTAAAATATTGATCAGTGCTGCCAATGTTCCGAGAATCACTTCCCCATGGTTTAATACTCTTTTTTATCCTTTTATTCTTCGGACATGCGGACTAATGAATGTTTTGTGTATAATTAATGTAATTGTGTCGCTATTCCTCAGAGTAATACTGACCCTAATTGGAAGTGTCGCCTGTATTTATAATAAAAGGTAATTATTGTTCTATGCTTTATGTTTTCCTGCAATAATTAGTAAGGTTACATGAAATAGTAATTTTCTTTAGGTGTTAAAAAACTGTAGCGTACATAATGAGCCTATATTATAAGTGATTTCTGTTTTGATGGGGTAGGCAACCGGTATTTAATTGCTTTTATTCTGGTACTTATTAATTCCCGGGAGGTTACTATGACGTCTTAAAGCATGAGTAATTCCAGTGTGGGAAAGAGACAGAGCTATACAGGTCATCTAGCGCTATCTCTTTTCTACACTGGAATTACTTCTGCTTTAAGACGTCATGGTAGGCCACCAAGTTACTACTGACTTAAAACATAAACCTCTTGAGGACTTAATTTCAGAAATTATTAACATGAATAATGAACGTATTTAGTACCTAGTAGTCCTAGTACACACGGCTACACATCAAGCTATACAATTCCAGTTTACGCTGACCTCGCATTGTACGGCAATCATATACAATGCGAGATCAGCGTAATCTGGAATTGTATAGCTTGATGTGTAGCCGTGTGTACAAGGTAAAATAAAAATTAAGAAATATTACAAAAAAAAAGATACATAAATTATTTTTTTGAACATATTTACGACGGGTATTGTACGGATTACAAAGATAAAGTTTTGCTGATAGCAAGCTACATTTATACTATAGTCCAATTTATAGTATTATTAATTAAATGTTAAAACAAGCGCACACGCGAATGAGGTCGCGCGGTAGAAGCAAGTACTATGAATGACATACGTTTAACATAGTCGTTGTTGTTTGTTGTGTTTTTACTAACACAATTTGTATTTTATCTGTGTATGTTAGTCTGTAAGGTATATACCAAATCACCCAACCCACCATCTACAGACCTGTTTGAGGGAGGACTTTTGGCCGAAAGGTGTCGTATATCGACGTTTCCGAGGACGGTTACGCGACACCACGCTGCGAAACACGACGCCGACAACGTGTGTTTAGTTATAGTTTCATATGGTTTAGAATATGTGTTAGTTTATTATTGCTGTAAAATGTAATTTTGTGTATTTTATCTATGGGCCTTAGATGCCTGATAATTAAAATTATTATTATTCTCTTTATTCATCTTTATACATACGATTTACATTTTTAAATATTCCTATAGAAATTAATACAAAAAACATTTAAAAATATAAAAAATAATAGTCCGCCGGTGTCGGTAGCAGGGTCCAAGCTACCGGTGGTTAGAGACAGGAACCTCCTCACAATGCGAGCCGTATCGAGGAGTACTGCCTTCTGAATCAGGCCCTTGATCCAACCGCCTAAGGAGATCCTCGAAAGATGGTCGTCGAGGCTCTTGGCCGTCACGACAATCGGCACAATGATAGCCGAGTTCACATTCCACATGTCGACAACCTCGTGTGCCAAGTCGCGATTTTTATTTGTTTCTCCTTCTCAGCTTTCACGAGGTTCTTGTCATGCGGGATGGTAACATCGATTTTATCATTAAGCGGCGCGCTGATCGGTCCATCACCACTATTATTATACGGGGTGGATGGGACACCGACGCGAAATCGGTTACCACGGACTCAGCACGACATACTGAACCCCCTGAATAGAAATATTTCATCGGTTTAAAAAAAAAAAACAGCAGTTTCCTACAAAAGTACAATACCTACACGGTCAAAATATATGGAACAGCAGATTTTTTTTTAAATTAGCGATCTAAAATGTCGATGTACGGGGGCTTGCTTAGAATGATGACGTACTGAATACGTGGTACGTGGCGTCAGTATCTCTTCCAGCCTGTATCTATGGGCTAATATAGCCTGAAAATAACAGGATGTGGTTGTTTTTGTTGTATAGGGAAGCAGTAGAATTAATACGACTGAAGTACCAATGTGACTTTTTCAATTCATATGTACTTTCTAAGTTTATCTTGGACATCACAGACATCGGTGAAGAACACATCGTGAGGAAACCTGGACTTACAAAAAAAAAAAAAGTCTGAAATCGCCAACCCGTCTTGAGCAAGCGTGGTGATCAATGCACGTGCCTTCTCCGTTGAGAAGAGGCCTTTGCCTAGCAGTGGGACAGTAATAAGCTGGTATTATAATAGAAGTCAGAAAAGTCTGCGTCAGACAGGCCATGATGACCACTTTGTCTGAAACTTTACCGCCTCAAACTTGCGGGTGTAGGAAGTTTCTCGACTAGTTATCGACGCGTGAGGAAGTTCCGTTATGAACTTATGATGTATGATGTTAATGGAATAGATTAGTAGAATCTTGGTGTAGCACGGAAAAAAATAAAGGGTGTAACAACTAATGAACCATTAACGAAGCCGAAAGGCACTTGTTCTCCCTGTCATTGCTGTCTAGACCATACTTGGAAACCTTCTAGTTACGGAGGTATTGGGGGTCAAAGTTCCAAAATTGTCACAAGTATTTTCAATTACCTTCATGTTTTTAACGTAAGATTTTTACTGTAAACACCTCCACGACCCCCGTACTATTCAATCCATCAATCAGCACAATGTTTTGAGTGCGTTACATTGAGTCCTATCATACGTGATGAAACGTGATTTTTCACCCCAAAAAAAAGTCGTTTCCTAGAATTATTTTTTGCGTAAAGTTACTTAGCTTGATGTACAGAATGCTTGGTTGACGGCTTCGTTAAGGGTTATACCCTGTATAAGTTTGATGGTAAAGTTAAGGCCACCATGCGGAAGCCAACGCTTTTGTTGTTACTCTAAATCAACATAACACAAAGCAGGCAGAGGTGTACCTTCCTAGGAGTACACCCACATTTTTGTCAGCTAAGTAACTATAGGACTGCTGAGCATGAGGTCCTGGGTTCAATTCCCGGGTCGGGAATTGTTATTAGGTTTTTTTCTCCAGGAATTTCTCAGTAGCAACCACGGAGTCTGGATTTGTGCTCGGTTGCTGGCAATAGGCTCGCCCCAATATTACATGGAACTTCAAAATCTGGCGCAATGTGGGTGTACTATTAGGTACACCTCTGCCTAACCCTTCGGGAATTACAGGCGTGATTCTATGAGTAAACTTAAACATTATTGTCTGGAATCTAATCTATTAGAAGCTAAGGGTTATAATTTAAGTCTTGACTAAAGCAACCCAATATCTCTGTTGATCAACTAACACAGACAACGCTCAATAACTCCAGTTTACTAGCTAGTAAACTGATTACGCTTCGTTACGTATATTAAGTAAACATCCTACCCAAACGTACTGAGGCGTAAAATTATTTTGTAACCGGTTCGTGAGATAAACCATGGAAATTAAGGGATAACTATGTTTAGCAATAAAGATTTGTACTTAGATACTGGATTAATATGGGTATATTTATAGTTTTGGTTAAGAGGGAACAGAAGCTGCGATTCTCTAAACAAAATATATTCCCCTTTTTCTTCCTGCATAATGCCACTAGAGCAATATTTTTTTTTCTTCATAAAATCAAGGTTCAACTGTAAACACGTCCCTGTAAAATCCTTTTTTTTTCAGAAACTAATAAGTAAAGAAAATATGACGCTCCAAGAATGACAAAAAATGCCCCATTTTTTGCGGCCGTGATCAAAGGACTACCAGACAAATTCAAAAAGTTTTTAACAAAAGTTTTCTTTAAATTTTAATGTCAAAAATAATTTCACCGGATGAGTTTTCCAGGAAAAAAAAGGGGAATACCTAATGTCGATTTAGTAACAGTTTTTGTAACGGTAATCGGTCTGACCTGCAGCTGTCCTTATTGCACTTTACGGGGTCAGGCTTGACGCAGCTCGACGGCAAGAGTTTATACCTATTTTTCAGGCCCTGTTCCCTCTTAAGGGCTATAAGGAATCTATTCTCAGTTTTAACAAAGCAAAGACAAGGTCGACCCACAAATGAGACGGAGCGACGATCTTATAAAAATAGTAGGTAAAATTTTGATTGGAGTAGCAAGAGACAGAATAGCATGGAAACGAATGGAGGAGGCTTTCACCGCTATTCCTAGCGGTTCTTGTACATAGTATATTAAATAACGGTACATATATAAATCAAGAAATATATTATTGCTAACATTTACATTATGAGTCAAATATGTAACACTAATCATTAGATAAGTCAACAAAATTGTAGACGGAAAATAAAGCTATTTTATTTATGAAATCCCTTTAATTAAGGTTTACATCAATCCTGTCAGTTTTATTTCAAGTTTTGGGCCATTTTTTTCACAAGTTTGAAAAAAAAAACATAAATGTAAACATATTTATAAATATCGGAGACGGTCATTGGTACGGGCTTAAAATGAATCACAAGTACACGGTGGTGACATCACGCAATCTACTTACAAGGCTACCCACACCACAGTGTCACTTGTCACAGAGTCAAGATGGTAAACTCTGAGCCAGGACGACAGTCAGTCAGTGTCTGATCGCGGCCGAGTTAAGACCTCTTGGAATTGTACCCAATTCATTGTGCCCCGTGTTATTTTGCTAAGTTGTAATCTCAAGTAATTCGTTAGTTTTGCTAGAAACATTGTATCGCTCAGTGTCTTTTCATAGCACGAAACCCATCGTCTGCCCACATGATGTAGAAGCCTAGCGGAAGAAATCCTGCTACTCCGACATATAATGTATTTGTCTAAACATATTTTAAAACAAAACTGCCAAGGGTTTGAAAAACAGACAGACAGAATGATGCTTTAAATTATTTATCTTTAAACACATAAATTACTGAGTTCTGGTGCAACAGAGCCAAAGCATCGTTCTGGAATCAAACATTGGAGTGGTATTGCTTACCTAAATTGAAGGCACATGAGACATTTCAACTTTATCTGCATAGTTTGTAACGGTACTGGGGCAGTGCACACTTCTCATCAGGAGACCGACAGCCTGTTTACTAATGTATTGTACAAACAAGATGCTTAATGTCAACATAGTTAGTTGTGTATTCAAAACAGCAATCTGTCAACGTTAATTCGACATCGAAGAGTAGACGGATTAGTATTGAGATCTACAATGTATACATACATGTATGTATACGTCTATTCATGTAGGTATCTCGAGGGATGGGTCATACCAAACGCATTAATGTATTGCAGTGCGCATGCATAGGGATGTATAGAGATCAGAATTAATTAAGTGCTCTGTAAATATATTAATGTAATGCAACACCCATTAAAATTATCCATCTGGATTAATCAAAGACTATGGATTACCTAATTATCTATTTTTTGGATGGAAACTTAGGAAAATTGATCGCACTGTTTGCAAATAATTAATAAGTTTCTATAATAGGTACCTAAAGGAGGAGCTTGTAGCAAAATAATAACAGCCGCTCGGGTCGATCTTAAGGTTAAGCCGCGCTTGCCTAGGTTGGTCTGTGGATGGGTGACCGCCCATTACATACCGAGTTACCTCCGTGCCTCGGAAAGCACGTTAAGCCGTTGGTCCCGGCTGTCAATTGTAGATCTTTGACAGTTGTTATAGGTAGTTAGTGGCCCAAAAAGTCTGACAACCAGTCTTACCAAAGGGTATCGTATTACCCAGTACTAACTGGGTTGTGGAGGTCAGATAGGCAGTCGCTCCATGTAAAATACTGGTAGTCAGCTGCATCCGGTTAGACTGGAAGCTGACCCCTACTTATTTGGGAAAAGGCTAGGCAGATGATGATGAATAAAAAAGTAATAAATAAATATCGCTGGACATTACACACAGCGTCATCTAGGTGCCACACTAAGCAACGAGGCTTGTGTCGTGGACACCAGATAGTTGATAATACTACATAGATACTTTTTGTTTGTAAATACATACTTATTTTGCATATAAACATCCATGACTCGGAAACAAATGTCCATGCTCATCACACAAACATTTGCTCTTCTTACCGGGACCCTAGAACGTAAGGCAGCCCCACTACCGCTACGCCATTCAGGTCGTCATCGAATAGGTACTTAACTTTCTTGTTGATGAATGGAGAAGGAGACGAAGACCAAGGAAACGATGGATGGATTGTGAGAGGAATTATATGAAAGAAAAACGAGTAAATGATAGCGTGACGATTGACAGAGAAGAATGGAAGAAAAAAAACGTGTTGCTTGTTACCTCAAGTAACATGGGACAAGGGCTGGAAGATGATGAATATTTAACTTTCTTGGGAAAGAAAACCTGCTATTTTTTCTTTTTTTTTTTTCGGTTTGGAAGTCATCAAATGACCCCTCCCGCTCCGGGCTGAGCAGGAGGGAGTGTCAGCATTTTACTGACTAAAACCCATCCATGTTCCTTCCTTTGCCCTTTGTGTTCCAGGGCCGCGGTATCTCTTTCGAACCGTCCCGCAACCCTGGCAGGCATCGGTCCTTTCGGACCCCTTCCTGTTTGCTGACTATCTTTGAGGCCCGCGTGGGACACGAACGCGCCGTCGACACGGCCTGTCGTCATAAGACGGACGGACGGCGAGCTAGCAAATAGCTCACCGTCCACAGCCCCTCGCCTACGGTGGCCCAACGTGAGGTTCAAGAAAACCTGCTCAGGAGAAGGTTCATAGATGACTTCGCCCTAGAGTGTTAATGTAAGCTCATCTCATTAAACGATGGGACACTAAACTGCGTATTCTTTGTGTCCTGTTTTCTGCGTTATTGAAACTGATGGATGCCATTGAAGGTGCTAAACTTGTTGCGAAATTCTGGGCTGACCATTTTGGATACTACTTTAAGTGGTTTGAAACAATTATTTTTCCCATTTTCTTGCTTGTATCGTCTGTCTGAAAATCTATGTTGTATTCTGGTCTTACTATTTCGGGCTGATATGAGCTATACAAGAATTGTGTACATCAGACTAATTTTACGCAAAAATTATTGCTGGTAACGAGTTTTTTTTTTGGGTGAAAAATCACGTTTTACGGTAGGACTCAATGTAACGCACTCAACACATTGAGTTGATGGATGGATTGATTACATTATAAACAAGTACCTACTTAAAAAAATAACTTGCGAAAAAGTAGGAACTTTGACCCGCAATATCTCCGTTACTTGAAGGTTCCCAGGTATGGTCTAGGTCAAAAAAAAATATCGTAAGGACGGGGAGAAGAAGTGGCATTCGGCTTCGTTAAGGGTCCTGTTACACCCTTTATACAAATATTACTCATACCATCTATGATAGATAAGCACAGAAATATGATAAGTTACTTAAGCAGAAAGTAACGAAGCTGATTATTAAGGGAGCTGACCTCGCTTTGCGCCCAATGGGAGATCAGCTTATACTGGAATTTAACAGCCAAATAAAATTTCGTCATGTTCACAATATACTCGTTTATAAAAATAAAAAACACTAGTCATCGAGGTCCTTTTTTAATGCACATCTGTGACGAATATTGGATTATTTCGATGAAATCCAATAATGTTTTTGCTTCATTTTAAAGTTATCTGAAAATGTGAAATGTGCATCATTTTTCGTTCATTTCGTGTAGCTGTCTGCCTGCAGTTACTGGTTGATAAGAAAATCTGAAAATGTAAAATGAATTTTCAGTTTTTTGATTGACGAACATAAATTGTATTATTTGTATTCGAATGCTGGCTATCTTTTAATGATGCTCTTGATTAATATTTAACTGTGAATATTACTTTCGTGGAAAAGTTTTTGGCCTGTGCCATGTGATTTAGTATAGACTGAATAAACTTGTCCATTACGGTTTGAGTGTTTGACCCCGATCAAATAAAAGTTTAGAACATGATCGAACGTTAATAGAAAAAGGGTTTCCTGGCTTTGTACGGTCAGAGAAACTAGTTATTAAGCTAATTGACACCAAACGTCCATTATAGGTGTTTCATACAACTGTCTAAGTTTGTGTGACTTGTATTTTGAATATACGGACATTTATTGTTAAGCAAATTGAGTTGGTACCGTAACCAACTTGCTTATTAATTACTATCACTTCGCCCGCGACTTCGTCCGCAAAAATTGTGATAGCTCGGCTAATTTTCATGATATAAATATAATTTATAGCATAAGTTACTTACTGATAATTTAGCTTTCTATTAGTGCAAAATTGGTTAAAATCGTTCTAGTAGTTTCTGGCTGATTCGTTACTAAAATTTAAATCTTTCCTCTTTATAGTATTAGTGCAGACAAAAGAGAAAAAAGATACTTAGAATAAAAACATGACTTTCCAATAATTAATCATACCTACCAATTAAAAAGCAAATGGTACTCAAACTTTTACACTGCAGTTCAACTAGATAATAATAAAATAGTCTTAAACTTCGTGCGCTTGTAATATTCAGTCGTTTTAGACGCGAAGTAGCCGAAGTTTGCAGACTGTCTGAGGCAGTGATTTTCAAAGTTTCCCGTCTGTCATAATTTATTTTTATAGCTTGCAGAGCATGCTTTTGAATTTTATGTTAGGGCAAGCGGTGAAACTTTGAGGTTAAAAGATAATTATTTAAAAAGATTCAATGTTTCTGTGGTTTATTTGAGTTCATGTAAGTTTTGTCAAATGTCATGTCTGTGGAGATTGCGAAAAATGTAGATAGGTGTTTAATCATCGTACAATTATGTACTTATTATGGTATTGAATAATTAACTGTGTTGAGAGGAAGATCAAGGAAAAAATGAATGGATTTTGTGAGGAATATTATGAAAGAAAAAGAGATGATAATGACTTATGGATTGCACCTCAAAATATGTATATTTTACTGTAGGTACCGTAAATACACAATTTTTTTTTTACCGATGGGAAATCATCAAATAACCCCTCCCGGTCTGGGCTGAGCAGGAGGGAGTGTCAGACTTTTACTGACTAAAACCCATCCATGTTCCTTCCTTTGCCCTTTGTGTTCCAGGGCCGCGATATCTCTTTCGAACAGTCCCGTAACCCTGGCAGACCGTAAATACACACTGTCAATCACAATTCAAAAATTCGTCTACTCGAGTTTGAATAATTGTCGTCGTGGCGCATAAGTATACATATTTCATTTTTCTATTAATAACCAGGATATTATAATGTTCAAAGTACAATAAAATTATTACACGACAAATCCGTAGTCAACTCGAGAAATGGTAGCCACATTGCTGTCATCGTCATTCGAGTCTTGATTGGTAGCGGCCCATTTACTGCAAGATATGAAATTTTTCTTGACATCATGACGAGCCCTCGTCAGTTAAATCTTGCGGCACGTTCGAAAATCTCAGGAACTCCAGCTCCGTGTCTAACGAAATCCCGAAGCCCGAGATAGCAATTACAGCCAAGTTTGGCTCGAGAATCAGATTTTTCCACTTACCCTTAAAGAACTCCAGTGACTTTTTGACTTTTTTAAAAAAGGTTAGGCTACAGGGCAAACCCTTAACCGATTGTCTTTGTTTTAAGCTCAAATTGTAGCTGAATAAACTGGCCACAGGAATATTTCTCAAATTTTTGATATCATTCTTCGTTTCCACAATTTCGAGCACCAAAATCAAAGATTCGGAAAAAAAAAAACAATTCTTCGGCCATAACTTTTTTCGATTTTGATTTTCTCGAATAATTCTTCGATTTAATATCTTTGCAACTCTCCGTGCTGTGAGGGAATCGCACGATCATCATCAATCACAAATACTTTTTCGTGAAACCGGAGCGAACGAAAAAACATTTCCAATGTCAAAAGTATTAAATAACTATATCGGTTACTATAACGGTATCGGATCGGAGGCATAGCTGTTTGCATGTGTGCGTAGCGTACTTCGCTAGAGACACACGTGCGCATCCGCTACCGCACGCGGTCTAATTTAACTAAAACTGAGTTCTTTTGTTTTGTAATAGCCCTCTTAAGGCGTAAATAATGCAATCCATGCATTGTCATTACCACTTTTAAGTGTGTTACGTTCTTAGCTTGTTTTTTTTTTGCTATGACGTTGGGTAATGTATTCGGCGCCTATCTTTTTTCTGTTGTTACTTTGGGTTAATGCTCCCTAAAATGTAGTAGGCATGTAGGTCGAGATATATATTCACGCACTCACAACATTGATTTTATTGTCAGGAACAATAAGTTTGTATTTCTGAAAGAGACCTTGAAAAACAAAGTTGATTCTGCAGCAGGAACCGAAAATACCCGATATTCCAAAATCTATCCTAACAATAACGATTCTTTAATGTCTACTAGGGTGCTAATTTAGATACTTATGAAAAATAAAACTTTATTGCCTTAAACATCGCCGTACGTACATCATAAAGTTGCCAGCAAGCTCGATAGATGGCAGCACAGGAAAAATTAGAAGTCGCTATGGTTTCGTTACATCGAAGAGTATAAGTACCCCAGTGCGCCGAAAGCTTGATATTAGGTAATACGTTTACGTTTTGACTTATTCTAATTAAAGAAATAAGATTTATCTTGAACGGGGGCTGACTGGATACATTCAGTCAGCGCCTACAGAAATTCTTGTGATAACTAACCGCTATGTATGGCGCTATGGTACTTGAAGAATGAAGAGTACTGCGTCTAGAGAGTTCTAGACAAAGACATGGGTCGGACGGATTATGTGAAAACGATACCTAACCCGGATTTAAAAATACCCAATCCGAACATATCGCACCTTTAAAGTAAAACCGTTACTAAACGAAAATGTTCAAGAATTGAGTTATCAATGCCATCTATGTAAAATATACGTAAACTACAACATAAACTTGTCATTTTTGTAAAATATTGTATTTTACGCCATCTAGCAGTATTTTAAAGCGTTACTAAACCGAGTTGTGATCGGCTCGCGAAATACAATATTGTGTCTATATCAGTAAGAACATGTTCGTAGAAAAGTGATGACGGAAGTTTAAAGTAACAGTGTCATTATTTGGATAAACACGGCTGTATGTCACAGAAAAGGTAAGTTGTTAATTTGTTTTAATAGGAAAAGTGTTTCAATTTGTTTAAACACAGTTTTTGTGTTATGAAATTAATGGTAAAGTGTTACTATAATAATATAAATCAAAATAAATAATAGGTACTGTAAATGAAAAAAAATTACTTTCGTAAATCACGTGTCATAATGTAAACAGAGATCTATAATAAGACCTCATTAAATGTCTTAAAGAACCCTGCACTTAGATTTTATTGACAAAAAATGGCGACTTTTTTCTAATATTGGCTCTCCTGTAAAATTTTATAATTTCGGTTAGTAACGGTTTTACTTTAAAGGTGCATATTCAATACATATCCGCTGGCCTGTTAGCGATATTATGTATCGTCGTATGCGCGACGAAACGATGTGGATTGGGTAAGAAATATTCGGCATGGAGTATGGACTATGGATCGACGCGACGATCCGTTTCTGATATATTGTGGAACGGTGGATTATATTTCGTTTTTTATAGGCAAACGGTACTTAAAGTAAACGTGAATACTTTTGTTTTTAACGTCTATTAAAGGGTCAAAATTACCTGCACAATGTGTTTGCCAAAAGATAGGTCAAGGTTAAATTCATTGCGGGCCTGTGGACGGCGAGCTATGGGCTAGCTCGCCGTCCGTCCGTCTCATGATGACAGGCCGTGTCGACGGCGCGTTCGTGTTCCACGCGCGCCTCAAAGAGAGTCAGCAAACAGGAAGGGGTCCGAAAAGACCGATGCCTGCCAGGGTTGCGGGACTGTTCGAAACAGTTACCGCGGCCCTGGAACACAAAGGGCAAAGGAAGGAACATGGATGGGTTTTAGCCAGTAAAAGTCTGACACTCCTTCCTGCTCAGCCCAGAGCGAGAGGGGTTTTTCGATGATTTCCCATAAAAAAAAAGGTTAAATTCATTGTAGAATTACTCTTTTAACAACTCAAACGATACATTTTATTGTCTTTTTTACCGAAAAATGGCTTAAAATTAAAACTGGTGTACTATGTATACAAACCAGAGCATTATTAAATTAACATGCATTTCACTCATATTTCGTAGTAGTTTCTGATTTGAGTTTGCATGCCATTAAATTATTGACAATAATTATGATGTAGGGAAGTAAATCTAGGGCGGCTTGCACGTACCCGTACCCGTTAAATCTAGATTTAAGGATTTAAACATTTTTAGCGCTGACATTTCCATACATTTTGGCACAACTAAACATGTTAAAATCCTTATATCTAGAGTTAACTGGTACGTGCAAGCCGCCCTTAAATATTATGGTATTGTATTTTTGTTTATGACTGTGTTAAAGTTGCCGTTAGGAGAAATTGCCCTTTAGAGAAATTGCCCATTTGAGAAGTTGCCATTTTGAGAAGTTGCCCTTACGCTAACGAAGGATCTCTGGATCTACTGAACCGATTTAGAAAATTCTTTCACTATTAGGTAGCTATCATTATCCCCGAGTGCTTAATTTTAAAACAATATGACATTGGTTTAAAAACTGTAACTGTACCGTCCAGTTGCAATAGTGCTAATAAAAGTACATACAAAATAAAAGTTGGACTCATGCTAACAGAGGATATTAAATTTATAACATGCCTGTTGAATAATTTCCGACCAAAACGCGAGCGAAGCCGCGGGCAACAGCTAGTTTTCAATAAAAGACGTTTAAGTTTTGTTATTTTTCAACGCATATCGCTAAATCACTAACTAGTCCAATGGTATTCTGCATAGATGGCGCCCACATTTTAAAGTACGGAATATCTTCTGTGTAGACTGTGTACATTATAAATATTTTGTGCCATACCTAATCAACATACCTAATCCTAATATTTATGCCTCACGTCCTTCGTTCTGCAGGCCAATATAGGCCACGCCCACCTGCGCGTGCGTTTCTTACAGGACTACTAAACGACCTCAGCTCTACAGCGTGTAACAGAATGGGTATAGTCATATGGAAGAGAGATAGAGAAAGTTGTTCAGTTTGATGGTCCGTACCACACCCTTCCATATGACTATACCCTTTCTGTTACACGCTGTATATCCACATATGTTGACTGTTTTTATTTAATTTTAATTAATTAGATAAATAAACGAAAACATTCAGCAAAAAACATTAATCGTAATTATATTGATCGTTTTAAAGTTCCTCGCAAGGACGATAGATGGCGCTACAGAAGAAAAAGTCAGTTCTTGAATACGAAAAATATAGAATTGAATTGTTTTAAAAACGAATTTAATTTATGCACGGCGTGATGAAAATCTATCCCGAAAATTAAGAAGAAAACATCATCAAGGTTTACACGTAGGTACTACATACATGGCCTCAATTTCTTAAGGTTTCTCAACAATTTTAAGATATCCTGATTCAGTTGCCCTGTTCCATAGATCTCAATCATGGCGGCATATAAGCTCATAAGAACTATTATTTAAACTTCATGTACAACAGTGGTACATAGGCGGACTTAATGCCATTAGGCATTCTCTACCAGTCAATCTTTACTTAACTACCTAAAAAGAAAAAATATATATATATAAGTACTTATAGTGATACTAATACACATAATACATACAAGATAAACTAATAAATATTATAACAAATACCAAAATATAAAACGAAAAAAAAAAAAACCTATTAATAATTACCGTGACTCGACTTCAAATTGAGAGTTATTTATTCATTTTTAACTATCCCAGGAGCTTGTAGCCGCATAATACAGTCGCACGTAAAAATACTGGTATTATGCCGCATCCGTTTAGACTGGAAGCCGACTCCAACATTGTGAAAAGTCTAGGCAGATGAGGGAACGACGACATCGGGATAGAAATCCCGAAAATAAAGAAGAAATAAAACACAAACCCACAGGTAAAGCGTTCAAGGTTTCCGAACAATTCTAGGTTATCCTAATTCAGTTGCCGTGTTCCATAGATCTTAATCATGGCGGCACTCCCGCTCTGTCTCATTAGCGCTGTCCCATTTCAACCTAGGTGCGGCCGTAACTAATACACGAGGATTTAGAGGTTAGCTTCAGGTTTTTATCTATACAAATAAATACAATTGAAGTGTCTTTTTGTAATGTCAAAATTACAACATTTTATTGAAGACGTATGAAAGTTTAAGCGGTACTTACAACAAAAAAACACATTTTTTATTTTTGTCTGTCGTCAGTCTGTCTGTTTGTTCCGGCTCTCCGAAACTGCTGGACCGATTTTGACGGGACTTTTACTGGTGGATAGCTGATTTTATAAGGAATAACTTAAGCTACATTTAAATGATACAATGAAAACCCTTGAAATTGTTAACAAAAATCCTATTCAAATAGTGAAGTGTATTTTTATAATAATTCAAGCGGACTAAGGTTGCGAGGCAGAGCTAGTTTAAATAATATATTTTAAGAGTTGTTTTTCGCACCTGACTGCCTCTTTGCTGTTGAGCAGGAGGTCCTTGGTTTGATTCCTAGCTCGGGTCCTAAGTTAACCGGTTTTTCTTTTGGGAATTTCTCAATAGCACCCCAGAGTCAGGATTTGTGTCCGGTTGATGGCAATAGGCAATAATTGCCCCTATTATATTATAGGAGTAATGTGGGTCTATTCAAGATGTAAACGGACCTTCCATGAAACCGCCAAGCATTCTGTTCATTAAACTAAGTAACACTACGCTAAAATTATTGCTGTGAAATTACTTTTTTTTTTTTGGGGTGATAAGTCTCGATTTAAGGTAGAATTCAATGTAACGCACTCAAAACATTCTGCTGATGGATGTATTTAATAGTACGCGGGCCGTGGAGGTATATAAAGTTGTGTTGTTTTGTACTTGTGAAAAAGTTGGAATTTTGACCCCCACAATATCTCCGTAACTAGAAGGCTTTCGACTTTGAATATGAAAGTTTAAGCGGCACTTACAACAAAAAAACACATTTTTTATTTTTGTCTGTCGTCAGTCTGTCTGTTTGTTCCGGCTCTCCGAAACTGCTGGACCGATTTTGACGGGACTTTTACTGGTGGATAGCTGATTTTATAAGGAATAACTTAAGCTACATTTATTTAAAAAAAAATAAGAGTTCCGTGCCAAAAAATGAAAACCCTTGAAATTGTTAACAAAAATCCTATTCAAATAGTGAAGTGTATTTTTATAATAATTCAAGCGGACTAAGGTTGCGAGGCAGAGCTAGTTTATATATATATTTTAAGAGTTGGTTTTCGGGACTGACTGCCTCTTTGCTGTTGAGCAGGAGGTCCTTTGGTTTGATTCCCAGCTCGGGGCATATGTTAACGGGTTTTTCTTTTGGGAATTTCTCAATAGCACCCCAGAATCAGGATTTGGGTCCGGTTGATGGCAATAGGCAATAATTGCCCCTATTATATTTTAGGATTTAAACATAACAGGAGTAATGTGGGTCTATACAAGAAGTCAACGGACCTTCCATGAAACCGCCAAGCATTCTGTGCATTAAACTAAGTAACACTACGCTAAAATTATTGCTGTGAAATTACTTTTTTTTTTTTTGGGGTGATAAGTCTCGATTTACGGTAGAATTCAATGTAACACACTCAAAACATTCTGCTGATGGATGTATTTAATAGTACGCGGGCCGTGGAGGTATATAAAGTTGTGTTGTTTTGTACTTGTGAAAAAGTTGGAATTTTACCCCCACAATATTTCCATAACTAGAAGGCTTTCGACTTCGTTAAGGGTATTTTACACCCATAAGGTATACATCTACTTAACCCTTCATTATAGGCGTAATGTTTTGTCTTTTTTCATAAATGTTTGTTATAATTTACTTTTAGTTAAAATGATGCCAGATTTATAGTTATTTTTAAGATCATTTGTAGAATTTCGGTATCTGAAGTCTCTCGCAACTAAAACACGGAAAAAAAACATTAAGTACCCGTAGCAAAAAATCCAATTTCTCGAATAAAATTCGCACCTTATTACTTGTAGCGTGAGCTCGAACACCTGTTCTCACAATGATTTGTTAGAGGCATACTACAAAGCATTTTCGGTACTAAATTGCGGGAGAAAAATATAGCTTACAGTTTATCAACATACAATGAAACGACCTCTTTCAAAAAAACTCGGAACTCATTTGTTACAAAAAGAAAAATAAATTTGATTTAATTTTAGGTGCAGACCAGAATAAATTCCTTTGTTTGCATTTGGAAAAGGATCTATGCTTGTTACTGTTCAGCCATGATAATATTGTCTTAACTATACAGAGTGATTGATTAAAAAACATGTGTGATAATAACCCACATACCGTGTACAACAATTTATGATATCATTGTGTACAATGCTTCTATGTTCTAGGTATGTTCTATGTTAGGGTTTCGGTTTCCGCAACTAGTCTGTAAAGTGGAAAATTGTACGTGAGCTATGGCGGCCGTTATTTGCGCGCAGAGACTCAAGCTTGCAACTAATTTTAGATGGAAATCGTGAGAAATGGTAACGTTATAATTACGATATTTTTTGTGATTTTACCAGCGACGGGGATTCCACCTTCGTCAGCATTTATCGGGTACCTCCAAATATTTCTTTTAGTTTTGTTATCTGTGGATAGCAAATATAATAACGATATTTTCAGAATAATATTTACGTTGACCGTCATAGAAATATTTTGAGAAAAATGGCTTTCTTTAACTTTTACATAGACGATTTCCTGATAATTGTGAATTAATTTGTTGTCACTTCACTCGTAAAAGTGGTTTTCTTGAATATTTTTATGTCCAGTTATCTGTGAAAAAGTATCACTTACCAATTTCAAAAGAAATCTTAGTCTTAAATTGGATATTTTAGAAATAATTGCAGAAAATAGGAAATTAAAAAAAAATACTTGAAATATTACATCGACAACAATGAACAAATAAACAAACCAAATTGGCGTTTAATGGATGCACGTAATAGCAAGTAGGTGAAAGACTAAATGTATTATGTATAAGTAATCACTAACTATGAATCTTTGATTTTCAGGATCGTTACTTGTTATTTACTGTGTCTAAAAGTAGCTCTAAAGAGGTGTTTAGGGAAAAGAGTTTTCGTGAAGAAAAGCACAGAAAGACAAGACTATTCATTTATTTCAATTAGGCTTGTCAGTTATTAGCAGGTAACGTTAAATACCTATCAAGCTACGTTCATTCGCAAACCTAGGTCTTCGTGGAGAAGAATGGACAAGAAACTCCACGGTAACATCTTTTAAAGTATTAAGCCAGGACAACTATCCGTTGTCCTGGACCATTCTTAAGTAATAGCAGTTTATCAGTGTAGATAAACACTAAGTAATATAAGCCATATTATAACACACATTTCTAGCACATATTTATCAGTAATAATTCATAGTATAATATCAATTTAAATTTGTACTGAATATTACCGAACTATTTATGTAAATAATGGTACATAATCATTATTATATCCAACACAATAGCAATCCAACATAATAACGATAGTAAAGCAACAAACATTAAAAAATAGTATCACATCATAACAGCATAATAACAGCAATAGAATAACTTAACTTTTACCTTTAGGCCAGAGCTCCGTTCTGGTAGATGTCTCCAACCAGAATGGCCTCTGTCATTTTTTTTTTTGTGATGGCATCTCGTAGTTCAGCCTCTGAGGCTGGCTACTGCTTAACCGGGCAATTCCCTGTGGATGCCTTAAAAATGAATCTAAGGCCTCCAGTCACTATACTATACTTAAAAACTAAGCGACCACTCGCTAAGGGCTCCCCCTGTGGGGTACGGGCCTCGGCTTAGGGCGTCGCTGGGGGGGGCAGCAAAGGGACAGGCTGGATCTGAGTGATATTATTTAGGGGCTGGTTTAAAACTACCGGCTCAGCATCGCGGGCTGGCTCTGGCAAGGGTCGGGGGGGGGGTGGCCTCTGTCACTCGGAGCACCCCCTTTTATAGTCGTGAACAAACAACTTTGACGTTTCTATCTACCGCCATCCAAAATATCAACGGCATAAAAGGTGGATATCCGTTTGTTACTACATTATTCCTTAATATTTAAAACTATTTATTTTACACACCTACCTACTGAAATAATGAAAGAATTATTGTATAATGTAATTTGAGTATTACATAGTTGTTATAAGTTTTTGGTTATGCAAAACATTACTATTTTATCAACTTTTAAAAGTAAAAGGAATACTTATGATAAACATAACAATACCTATAATTAGGATAATCTATTACACGCAGTTCACGCTATTTACAATATAAATTCGTCAAACTTGAAGATATTCATAAACGAAAAAAAAATATATCCCAAAGGAAGTTTAAAAAAAATGTCGCACACGCCAAATTGTATTTTTTTACTTTCTTCTCAACTCGTCTAGGAACTCAATAAAAAAGTCCCATGAAAATCCGACCACTAAAGGGTGTAACAAGACCCTTAACGAAGCCGAAAGCCACTTGGTCTCCCCGTCATTGCGATCATTTTTTTTTGTTCTAGACATATTCTAGACATATTCATACCTGGGAACCTTCTAGTTACGGAGATATTGAAGGTCAAAGTTCCAACTCTATCACAAGTTTTTTCTTAAATATATGTTTTTAATGAAAGATTTTTACTGTAAATACCTCCACACCCCTGTACTATTCAATGCTTCCATCAGCACAATGTTTTGAGTGCGTTATATTGAGTCCTACCGTAAAACGTGATTTTTCCCACCAAAAAAAAGTCGTTTCCCAGCAATATTTTTTGCGTATTGTTACTTAGTTTGATGTACAGAATGCTTGGTTGACGGCTTCGGGAAGGGTCTTGTTACACCCTGTATAAACTTCGTTCCACCTTTTGAGTATTTTTGTCTAATTGCACTCGGCTATTATACAAGTGTCTAAAATGTAGATTTTTTAGTTCAAGAGCTACTGAGAAACGACTGGGAATATTATGTATACCTAGTTATGTCATGCCTAACGTAAGTTGATCACTGAACCATAACTCCCTGCTTATAGATAAACACACGATACGTTAAGCATTACGTAAGGTATAAAAAATGTCGTCACAGAAAACGGGTCTGACTGAAATTACTTTTACTAGACGGATATAGTACAAAATTACATTATGTAAAGTAATCGTCGCATATCACACGTCAAGAGACAACTGCTGTCCTCGTAATTGTAAACAGCATGAAGATAAAGGTTTTATTACAGCGGGAGTTGGGCCGTAATTAATAGGAGAAAATATTTCGTTCCCACAGGCCGACTTAAAACGGAAGTAGGTGCTTACACAACAGGGCTAAGTTTTGCGATGGGTAGGGAACGGTAAAAGAGTAAGCGGTCAGCGGAGAATGCATCACATAACATAATATCACGCTTGTAATCTCAGAGGGGTTAGGCAGCGGTGTACAGTCGAACAAGCTATTTGGTATACACGCGGAAATTTTCACAATCCAATGCCGAAGCTTATACTTTTCCAAATTTTATTTAATAAAGCTTTTTTCATTATGAGACTGACTCATAATGACATAAGCTTTATAAAATAAAATTGCAAACAATATTGTCAGTGTACTAGGATTGTGAATATTTCTGCGTGTATATAAGGTGTATCTATTCATACACGAAATCTTTTAAAGGGTCATTGTACTCAACATTATGAACAACTTTCACTATGGGACCAACCCCGAAATCGCGAAAAAAAAAACAGCTGTTCAGTACATTTTGACGAGTTAATGCGATCATATTGTAGGGAACAACTGATTTTTTTCCGCGATTTCGATGTTGGTCCCATAGTAAAAGTTGTTCATAATGATGAGTACAATGACTCCTTAAGAGATTTCGTGTATGAATAGATAGACCCTATATATAAATAAAAATACAAATAGCATATATAAATAAAAATATAAATACAAATAGCTTGTTCGACCGTACCTAATACGAGTACTACACCCATATTTCGACCGTACCTAATACGAGTAGTACACCCATATTTCGCCAGTTATATTTAACAGTTGTGTTGTTGTGTTATGTTATCATGTAATAGCGAGCCTATTGCCATCAACAGGGCACAAATCCAGACACCGTGGCTGCTACTGAAAAAATCCTGATTGAAAAACCCAATAACACTATGCTCGACCCGGAAATCGAACCCAAGACCTCATGCTGAGAATGCAGTTTTGTTACTATTCAGTAATATGGCCTGGGCGCCTAAAATGTCCGCAGCAGAATCATTAGGATAATAATATAAACTACCTACGGTATACAATTCGTGGAAACCGATAATATTAACTTCGTCTGTGACCATTTTCACAATTTTCACGTGTTTCATAATTATTATTATCCTATTTTTATTCGATGAAGTATCTAAGTATCTAAATCACTCGTTGTTATATCCGCCATTGTAATAAAAGTTTTTTTTTTTTTTTTTTTAAATCTTTTGAAATCATCAAATAACCCCTCCCGCTCTGGGCTGAGCAGGAGGAAGTGTCAGACTTTTACTGACTAAAACCCATCCATGTTCCTTCCTTTGCCCTTTGTGTTCCAGGGCCGCGGTATCTCTTTCGAACAGCCCCGCAACCCTGGCAGGCATCGCTGTTTGCTGACTCTCTTTGAGGCGCGTGTGGAACACGAACGCGCCGTCGACACGGCCTGTCGTCATAAGACGGACGGACGGCGAGCTAGCCCATAGCTCACCGTCCACAGGCCCGCGCCTACGGTGGCCGGGGGCCACCAGGTGGCCCCCGACACCGGGTGCGTCTCCCGCGGCGGCTGGGACGTGAGGTTTTCTCCCTCTCACGTTCCGCCACCTCCTTCGCTAGCATGACTGCTTTGCAGAAGGAGGTGACGGCGTCCCATTCCGTCTCGCTCCGGACCATGGATTGAACCAAGACCGGAAGCGAGAGATCGCCGCCGCCGATCGCCGCTACGAGGACACGGCGGTGCTCCGCCCACGCGGGGCAGATCTCCACCGTGTGCTCCACCGTGTCCTACGGTCGATCCTCACAATGGTAGCACCCGGGCGTTTCCTCCTGCCCGATTCGGTGCAGGAACCTCCCGAAACAACCGTGTCCGGTGAGGATTGTAATAACCCTGAAACTGCAGTTTTGTGTTCCAGAATCTAGTAATTAATCAAAAGAATACTTACTTTAATATACCTACTATACTTAGTATTTAGTTTTGTATAGACCCAAAGCAAGAATAAATAAATTAGGTATCACATTTACTCACATTTTACTTCTGAAACATTTTTCTTCGAAAACTAAACAAAACATCACAAAAACGATCGGAAATGAACTCGCAATACTTCAACATTAGAAAACACAGCAGCTGGTAGGAACTTTTTAATTAAAATCTGTTATTAATTCGTCTCAATTTGCCGAGCGCTGTTCACTAAGTCAACAATCCTTATAGAGAATGAAGAGGGCTTAATTTGTTTGATATTTATTACGTTTGACTTTCAATTAAACGTGAAGTTAATACAGCCGATTTTAGATAAATAAATTTGACATCAAACACATGTACAGTCGACAGCACATCAAGTCAACCATAAAAATACGAGCCTGCTATGGAAAACATCGTAAACGACAAAATAGTATTTCACTTTCACTTTTTACTTTCAACCAGTAAAAAATAACCATTAAAATACCTGGTAAAATTGCATGTTTGTTTTCGTTTTTTTTTTTTTTATGATTAAATTCAAAATCGAATGAGAAAATTTGTCAATTTGTGTTATCTTGATGCGCTGGCGACTGTAACCTTATTACTAAGGGCATAAGGATGAAAAGTGGAAGCGCCAGTGAACTCGGTAGTACCTAACATTCGAGTACCTAGTACGGTCGAACAAGCTATTTGGTATACACGCAGAAATATTCACAATCCTAGTACACTGACAATATTTTTTTGCAATTTTATTTTATAAAGCTTGTCACTAAGAGTCAGTCTCTTGATGAAGAAAGCTTTATTAAATAAAATTTGGAAAAGTATAAGCTTCGGCATTGGATTGTGAAAATTTCCTCGTATATACCAAATAGCTTGTTAGACCGTACCTACCATTCGTGTTGTATTTTTAATTCTTTTCGACTAATTAATCTGAAATCTCTGAACTGAGAGCAGCGGTGGCCCATTAGTGGCGGCCCCGACTTACGAACAGTAAGTCGTGGGTTCGAACCCAGGCACGAGAATTACTTTGTGTAATTTATTTCATCACAACTGCTCCCAAAAACGGTGAAGGAAAACATCGTGAGGAAACCGGCATGTCCTACAGTGGCGTGCAGTGGTTCTCCGCGGAAGGTAGGCCAGCCACGCTAAGATGACCCTCAAAGTACTCAC
Organism: Eugnorisma glareosa; assembly: GCA_947578425.1. NCBI lineage: Eukaryota > Metazoa > Arthropoda > Insecta > Lepidoptera > Noctuidae > Eugnorisma > Eugnorisma glareosa. Next base: position 9,450,099 of record OX387982.1, on the reverse strand, counting down.
ATCTATTGATATATTCACTTACCCTTCCGGGCCCACCGCACCCACCCCTGGTGTTTTTAGTATGCGTATGAGAAACAACGCCATCTAGCTTAAATATCAGGAATTTCAATGGAATTCTGTCAATACAAGAACGAAGGATGTCGCTCCGCTACAAAAAAATCTAAAAAATAAAACAGAGTGCGCTGTAAACAAAAAAAAAGGTAGAGTTTTCTGACCGGAATATTTGAAAAACAAACCTTCAAAATAAGCCTATTAAAACCAAAGTTATAAATACAAGAACTCCGCATTAATCAAGGTTCAAATCACGATTTACTGACAATGCAAACAGAAGAAAGATTAATTTGAAATGACGATGAATTTTAGGTTAATTCTCGTAATTCGTGTACCTACACATCTTTCTTTGGACACAACTTGAATCTTATCATTAAACGATTGTGAATACTTACTGTTTTTAACTTTTAACAAACACACTAACAGCGCAAACTTCACAACAGAACACCATTTCTAAGTTAATAAACAAATACAACAAATAATATTTACACTACTATACGTTTCAAAACAAATTACAAACGTCAGATATTATAAAAATCAAAACACTGAAGATCGCGAAATAAATTTTGCTAGTCACATGAAACAAATATGGCTTCTAAGAAAAATACAATTGTTATTTTTTCGATAAAAAAACACTACCAAATATAATTGCATCACTGCATACCGTTTTAGCCGGATAATACTTTGTGGGGCAGCCAATCAGTGGCCAGCTAGCCAGCTACACTCGCAGGAGTTTACGCCCCTATTTACTATGTGTGCCGTTCATATACACGAAAATAACGATCAGTGTGCGTAAATTTATCAATGGAAATTAGGCCGGCTGCGGCCTTGCCTAGACGGCCGGGAGCGAGCGTCGTAGTATTTATCAGTTACGTCACACGGCTGCGACAAGTTGCTATAAGTATTATAACAGGAGTTTTTTATTTTTTATTAATATAGTTATAATAAATGCATTTGTTGCGTTGTTGGTAGGAATGGTAGGGTAGGCTAGGCCTAATTGCCTCTATGGACGGCACGCCCCTGATGTCCTAGAACCAAAAATTCGAAGACATGTGACATCTACCAACCCGCGTTGGGCCCGCGTGGTGGATTATAGCCCGTTCCCTCTCATTGAGAGGAGGCCGAGTGTCCCAGCAGTGGGAACATTAAAGGCTGATTATGCTAATCTGAAACTGTATAACTTACTACATGGTTACTGAATTCTCGCCCACCTTTCTTGGTCAGTATTCGATTTCTACATCGAATACTGACACGACGATCTCGTTCGTTTTGTTCAGCCAACCTAAACGTGTCGATGTCGTCGTGGATATGAACCTTTCGGTTTTCCGGACAAATGAGTCATATACGAGTAGGTAGGTAATATGATTAGCCCATTATGATAGTGATTATGTTTTCTTTTGATTGAGCTCGCCGTTGTACATAAGATATATATTGTAATTTTGGTGTCCTACTTTTATATTTTGTGTGCAATAAAGAATAAGAATGAATGAATGAATTAATGATTACGACTATCGCGTATCTCGCGATCGATCACTTTGGTTACGACACCGGGGCAAGCGGTTCTGTACACGGGGTTTAGTCCCATTTCGGCACCCATGAATTTGTTTATCATGCCCAAGTCGGTTAGACAAACCAGGATTGGTAAAACAAAATGCAGCTCATGTTAACCTTTAGCTACTTCAGCATCTTTGAACACGCACATGAATTTTAAACAAATAAAGGGTGTAACAAGACCCAAAAGGGACTTCTTCTCCCCGTCCTTACGATCATTTTTTTGTCATAGACCATACCTGGGAACCTTCTAGTTACGGAGATATTGGGGGTCAAAGTTACAACTTTTTCGCAAGTTTTTTTTTAAGTACATATTTTTAATGTAATAACTTTACTTTAATCACCTCCACGACCCCCGTACTATTTAATCCATCCATCAGCGCAATGTTTTGAGTGCGTTACATTGAGTCCTACCATAAAACGTAATGTATCACCCCAAAAAAAAAGTCGTTTCCCAGCAATAATTTTTGCGTAAAGTTACTTAGTTTGATGTACAGAATGCTTGATTGACGGCTTCGTTAAGGGGTTAAGGTTCTTGTTACAACCTGTATACATTATTTTCCTTCTCCCCTATTGTTGATCGCTGTGTTTATCACCTCGTCTTGTTGAAGACCTACAGCCGTCGTCAATTTGCACCCGCTAACATAGACACGTGAAGGGTTTAAATATCAAACGTTATCTATGTCTATTTGTGACCCCCATTTCCAACAGATTTTCAACCCCTTACAACCCTCTTAGGGACTTTCAAAGCGTTCCTTTTTAAGGGGTGTTGAAGATTGCTTTCTTCGGATTTCATTTAGTTTGGAAGTTTTAGGAAAGTTCGATCAGTCGGTTAGAGTTATGATTTAACTTTGGAGCGTCGCTTGAGAAACGATAGAAACTCAAGTGCGAAAAAGTTATAATTAACGGAAGTCTGCGAAGGATGCAAGTATGTTAATTAAAAGAGCAAGAAAGTGAACAAAGAAAAATACGAGTACCTACCTACCAGTGTTTGACTTGTATAAAATAATACTTCTACACTATCTGCACTTATATTATAAAGAGGAAAGATTTGTATTTTTGTGTGTATGTTTGTAATGAATAAATTCAAAAACTACTGCGCCGATTTCAAAAATTCTTTAACCATTAGAAAGCTACATTCACCCTGAGTAACATAGGAACCGTGCGAAGCCGGGACAGGCCGCTAGTATATTGTAAAAAGGTAAAATTTGCGAGTTTGTGAGGTTGTAGGGTTGTTGTTTGTAACCTCTGGATCTACTGAACCGATTTTGTAAATTCTTTCACTAATAGGAAGCTACATTATCCACGAGTGCCATAGGCTAATTATTTACAACGTGCCCGTGGGATGATTTCCGACCAAAACGCGAGTGAAGCCGCAGGCAACAGCTTGTAGCTTATAAAACATAGGTAAACTTTTTTTTCTGCCAGTGCCTCATTGGTCGAGTGGTCGTAAGCGTGACCGCTGAGCATGAGGTCCTGGGTTCGATTCCCTGGTCGGGCAAAGTATGATTGAGTTTTTCAATCAGGAATCTCTCAGTAGCAGCCAATGAGTCTGGATTTGTGTCGATTTGATGGCAATAAGATCGCCCCCTATTACAACTTTGGAACTTAAACATAACTGGTGAAATCTGGGCCGTACTGTTAGGTACACCTCTGCCTAGCCCTTCGGGGACTACAGGCGTGTTGTTATGTTATGTAAGCTTTTTCTAGAATAATCATACAAACCTCTTACTTGTGAGACCTGTGGACCAGACACACAGCAGGTATCTCATCTCGTAATCACTGCGGCTATCACATGTCTTCGCTTTTAATTTGAGGACATCTCTCTTCTCGATGGCCGACTACCACAATCTAAGCAGACATAAAATTTAAACAAAACTAAAATATTTTGTACAAGCTTTTACCCGCGGTTTCTCCTGCATGGAGTTCTGAGATTATTCCACGGGAACGTACAACTGATATAAAAATCGTATGTAGAACATAAGATTTTGACCCAGGCCGTGTTCTATGAATAGATTAGAATTTTATTTTGCAAATATGCGTAATACACAATATTGTTATGAAATATCAAAGCTCAGTCATATTTTACTTTGAAATGAGTTACATTTCGCATTTGTTGTACCTATTAGATATACATACATACATACACTTGTAGAAAGACCCTTCACGAAGCCGTCAACCAAGCATTCTGTATATCAAACTAAGTAACTTTACGCAAAAATTATTGCTGACTGCTTTTTGTTTTGGGGTGAAAAATCACGTTTTACAGTAGGGCTCAGTGTAACGCACTCAAAACAATGTGCTGATGGATGCATTGAATAGTTCGGGGGTCGTGGAGGTATTTAAAGTAAAGGAAAATGCTCTTGGATGTAAGGAAACCCGTTTTTAAACAGTTTTAAGCCCCTGTCTGGAGGCCTTAAATTCATTTTTAAGGCATCCACAGGATTTGCCCAGTTAAGCAGTAGCCAGCCTCAGAGGCTGAACTGCGAAATGTCATCTCCAAAAAAAAAAAGTACCATGCTGCATCAAAATTAAACTTTGTTTTTTATAGTCTACATCTACACTTATCATTAATAACTCCTATATAGTTGTTTTTGTAAACAAAACCCGAGTTTCGGAGTAATTTTATAAAATCGAAACCAATCTCAAATCCAGACAACTAGAAAATAAACAATTGATACATCAGTTTTGCCGGGTGACTGGTAAGGTATAGTTTAAGACAACAAAATGATCGGGCGATCAATGACGGGGAGAACAAATGCCTTTGGGCTTCGTTTAGGGTATTTTTACACCCATTATGTCCATATATCTTATTCTTTCTATCCCAAAACACACCATCTAATACCACATTTCATCTTACTTTTGCAACATAACCATTCACCATACATGATGAAAAAAATTTCAACCCCTAATGGTAAACGCATTTAAATACACTCACGAACTTAAAACACCCATATTTATTCCCCCTCAGTTGTGAAGATTAAAGTATTGGTTCGTTAGGAAAACCGGCCTTTGGTCGGCTTACATAGGGACACCCTAAGGACTGCGCTTAGGCCTCGTTCATTGCCTCGAGTGATACGAATTGGGACGAGACCTGCGACTTACGTCTTGCGACAAGAATTGTGACTTGCGACAGTACATGTGACTTACGAAAAGACTTTCCACTTGCAACGAGACCTGTGACTTGGGACGAGACTTGTGACTTATGAAAAGGCCTACGACTTACGGACTTACGGTGAACCCTGTGACTTGCGACTTTCGGAGAGACTTCTAACTTGCGACTTGTGCCACCACTTGTGTCTAACGATACGCGCGCATGATACTTGTTATCTTCGCACAAGTACAGACGCGTCGCAAATCTTTTCGCAATGATTTGTGACATGCACAATTTTTTTCATTTGTTTTGCTCCATCGTCACAAGACGCATGTTGCTTGAGCGGCTACCTGTGGCCAGGCAGGCAGGAAAATGGACTTTGGTCAACTTACAGGGAAACCCTAAGGACTGTCATTAAGAAACAGTCCACGGCCTTGAGCGATGCGACCAGCGACAAGATCGGCGACATACGGCAAGACTTGCGACGAGACTTGCTGATTGTGACGAGACCTGCGACTTGCGACGAGAGTTGTAACTTGCGACCAGAACCACGACTTACAACTTGCAGTAAGACTTGCGACGAGACCTGTGACTTGCTACTTACAGCGAGATTTGCAACTTGCGACGACATTTGCGTCAAGCAAAACGTGCGCTTGTCATTGGTTTTCCCAGTCGCAAGACGCGTGTTGCCAGGCAGGTACGAAAATGGCTTTTGGGTGACTTACATAGAGGAAACCCTTTAGAGAATTTAATTTTAAATGCGATGTTACTACACTCATCTGAGATTCTGTGTGGTTAGAGGCATGGGAATACGGGCTCTGGAGGTAACCAATTAGGATGTAAAAAGAAGGTGGATCTATGTATACCATATGTTTCTCGGCTTAAGCATTTGTTAGTGAAAAGCTTTTTTACAGACAGGTAATCGTTTACGTCTGAATTTAGTTTTTAGTTCTGTTTTTTTTTTTTAATTATTGTTTTTTTTTTATTATTATATAATTTATGTTAAAGTATTTTTATGTTATAGTATTTTGTACTTACCTTTTTTTTGTTTTCTTTTTTGTTTCAAACGTTTATCTGTGGAAACTTGTAAATGCGAATCTGAACCTGCGAATTTGTTGCGGCCTTCAAATTTGTATTGTTTATGAACATTGTTTATGTTAGCTGTAAGTTTCCCGAATAGAATAAAATAAAATAAAAATATGACATTTGTGTAAAAATACTTCAATACAGGTACTTTGTGTAAATAACAGCTTCGTTCGTCTAGTGGTCGCAGTCGCGACTACTGAGCATGAGGTCTTGGGCGTGATTCCCATGTCAGGCAGTGTTATTGTGTTTTTCCTTCAGAAATTTCTCAGTAGCAACCACGGAGTCTGGATTTTTGCCCGGTTGATGGCAATAGGCTCGCCCCCTATTACATGGGACTTTAACATAACTGGCGAAATGAGGGTGTTCTTGTTAAGTACACCTCTGCTATTCTTCGGGGATTACCCGGCGTGATGTTATGTTATAATATAGAATAAACAAATTTGGAAACTGATTCTCGGCTCCATAACACCGCCTCGGCTGCAATGACAAAGTTTTCCCACTTGTATCAAAATGTACTAAATTCTTTCACGTTTTTCTTCACGTGTTCGTTAAGGGTTTGCCGTACTAGGTCGCGAGTCGAACTGGTTTTCTCTAGCCTAGCCACGTGATGACCCCATGAGTAAGTACTCTATAAGATCCCAAAACCAGTTGTACAAAACTAAAACACGTGTATAAAGTTGTGAGCAAAATAGACAGTATTTTTTACAAACCATACTAATATTATTTACATGAGAAAGTAACGGTTATGTTTCATTTACGGGTAAACGGTTTTAGGGCACTTATACTATGATCTTCACCTCTGCTGCTTCACACATTTTTCTATCACAAATCTATACTATTATTATAAAGAGGTAAAGTTTATGAGTTTGTGAGGTTGTAGGGGGTAATCTCTGATCTACTGAACCGATTTTGAAAATTCTTTCACTAATAGGAAGCTACATTATCCCCGAGTCCCATAGGCTATATTTACAACGTGCCCTTGGGATAATTTCCGACCAGCACGCGAGCGAAGCCGCGGGCAATAGTTCGCAATATAAAAGATTTTGAAGGAAATTCGCTGTACATTGCTTAATATGTTTGAAAAATTCTTCAGCCCGATAATAACGCAATGTATATTGTTGAATCGTCAAATTAGCATTTGTATTGTGAGTGTGTTACACATTTACTTGGGTAGGTTAATTACCGACGTACAGACGCCAGCGAATCAAGCTACCCAATCAACTTTGAACCTAATACTTTAGTGATACAGTTGAAAATCTGTTAAAGATATTTGACAGATTGTAGAAGCTTGATGTGCTGGCGTCTGCACAAGCAGGCGAAGCCGCGGGAAAAATATAGTAGCAACTAAACGCGGGTCACGCGCCGAAGTTATGATTGGAAAACTTCGTGTGATGAAGTGCATTAATACTTCGGTTTTGCATTTAATAAACATTTTGATTAGATTCGACTTTGCACCGGAATTTATAAATATGAGTTAAGCAATTGGCTGCGCTGGCGGCTTCGTCCTCGGGGATGAAAACAATCCTTTGCTTAGAAGTTATGATGAACTAGATTAATCCCGAGGGAATATGCATGTAATTTTTTTTTCACTTAAGTCATTAATATGCAGTACTATCAAACCAAGAAAATAATTAAAAGTTAATTTCAACTACTGCTTGTCGCACAAAAAAAGAAATTAAACTCCTGCAATTGTCTACGACAGTTCAAACGTCCATGACTATCGCGGCCATTCATGTCAGGACTTTGATGTCACTTACCTCTATCTGCCTTGTTTAAATCTAATGTTTTGCCCTTAGTAGATTAGTTTTACTAAAATGTAAGGGCTTTATTTAAGCAAAAATTGCAATAACAATATTATTGTAAAATCTTAGTGAAACTTTAAGTACTTTTCAATTAAAAGTGTTTCTTTGACACATGGATTTTGACGTCACTACCGGAATCGATGCGTTTTGTGTTTGCGTTCCGTTTCATCAAAAACACGCTAAATCAAATAATAAATTGTAAAATAAGTGTTGTATTAGAGAATTAAACAAGTGTACCACAATGTTTTTATGGTCCAATACAAGGCATTTTGAAGAAATAAAAAAGTTTTGTGTTTCTTGCATATAACTTATTGTCCCATAAGATCGTAGTACCGGGATAAAAAGCTTTGCGTGACATTGTAACATCCATCCATCCTCACAAACTTTCGCAATATGTAGTAAGAAGTAACATAAAATATAATGATAAAAAAAATTTAAAATTAAAATATGATTTATTGTTTTTGCCAAGTTTTTTCGTGCAAACTATAGTGTTTGGAGATTCCTTTGAGGCGCAAATAATTAATATGTCTGTTATTGAAGACCACACAAATTAACCCAGGGATGGCGAATATTTGCCCGGTACAGGTTAAAACTAAATGTTGCAGGTAGGTACACACGGGTACACATCAAGCTGTAGGTACTTTTCTGTTTATGCTGATCTCGCATTGTATAGGATTTTCATAAAATGCTTGTACTGGTAATGTATAGCTTGATGTGTAGCCGTGTGTACCATGGTGTCTGGCGCATAACGGGCTGTCGGTCGGCTGATTTATTTTTCCAACGACATGAGCTGTATTACTCATGTTGATAGGAGAGAAGATATACATTTTAAATTAGCTGTTCCCCGCAAACTTAGTCAATGTGAAAATATTATAAAAATATTACTTTCCTATTTGAAAAAAGTCGTGATGGCCCACAGGTGAAAGCCTCGCCTCACATGCTTGTGGTTGTGGGTTCAAATCCGAGCATCTACCAATGTGACTTTTTCAATTCAAATTACTTTCTAAGTTTAGGTATCTTGGACATCAGACAGATAGACAGATTCAGACATCGGTGAAGGAAAACATCGTGAAGAAATCTGGAAGTATAAAAAAAACTGAAACCGCCAACCCGTCTTTAGCAAGCGTGGTGATCAATGCTCGTGCCTTCTCTGTTGAGAAGGGGCCTTTGCCCAGCAGTGGGACGGTAAAAGGCTGGTATTATTATTTAAATCGGATCTTGTTAACAATTTCAAAGGTTTTAATATTTTTGCACGAAACCCTAACACTTTTTCTTAAAAAAAATAGCGTAAGTTACATACTCCTTAAAACATCAGCTATCTGCCAGTAAAAGTCCCGTCAAAGTCGGTCTAGCCGTTTCGGAGATACGGGATCAAACAGGCATCAATAAAAAAAAATGCGGGCAAATTGCTCGCAGAACGGATGGCCGATGGGGACGAAAAGTTCTGGAGTGGCGACCGCGAACCGGAAGACGTTGCGTTGGAAGGCCTCCCACTAGGTGGACCGATGACCTGGTGAAGGTTGCGGGGATCCGCTGAATGCGATACGCACGCGACCGGTCAGTGTGGCGACACTTGGGGGAGGCCTATGTCCAGCAGTGGACGTCTTTCGGCTGAAATGATGATGATGATGATAAAAAAAAATGTGTAAAATGGCCATTTTTTTACTAACTGTATATTTTTTTAAATCTGTGAATGGATATCAAAATTTCACGTAAAATATAGATAGTCTCATAAAATCATTTTCGTGTAGCTACAAAGGTTAAGGTTCCCCTTACTGACCCGCTGAAAGTTTCCACTCTGTATAACTTACAAAGGTATAATACAGTTTCGATATCTTGTCAAGTTGAGAAGCGGGTAAGCGAGTTGCCAGTTTAAAAATATGCAGTTATTTTTTTATGCTAAATAAGCTAACGAGCAATGATACTAAAACAAAATATATCAACCTATTCTTTAATAAAATCGAAAAATCATTAGACAAAATAAAAGGACAAGCCACCAATAATTATTTCTTTTATTATAACTGAACTGTACGTCCACTCTACCGTTCACAAACAACGCTGCCTGAATTAATTATGTCTGACGTCCACAAGGGAGGCTCTGGATCAGTAAATAGTACTAATTGAGTGCGCTCTCTAGGCAGCCCAACAATTATCATTTGAAGCTGTTGTGTCTTTGTACTGTTATTAGTATTATATTTGTTCTAAAAGCTAACAGTTTATGAGTCTTTTTAGATGTTTAATGCATCTTTATTTAAATTTACTTATTATTTTATTTTTGACTGCATATTTGGTCCAGTGGTCACTGCATACAAAATAATAAAACAATTCAATCAAATAAAACCAGTAGGTATAGTCACAGGACATTATTTTTCATTTTCAGCATTTTCTACATGATGTAGATGAATATGCAATATGCATATAATTAAATTCGTTTATTATAAGTAATTGTAAATACAGTACTGTCAAATTATTGATTAATTATCTTATAAAACAACTCATTTTATCCATCGCAATATATTGCAATCAACGTCTTCTTGGTTCGTCGGCCACATCCACATTAGTCTTGTCTAGGTGGGCCTGCTCCATCGCCGAAGCCAAATAACTTGGCTTATGGTTTAAATTTATGTTGTGTGCCGCGAATACACATGCTAGTGGCACGGATTATTGAGATGATGATTCTTGATCTTAACCAACCCATCACTACGCTAAAGGGTCTGTTCCAGCGGTCAGCGATTGCAGCACCAAGATGTTTTACGAAAGTAGACATTTGTGGAGCGAAGACTCCGTCAACGGATATAACAAGAGGGGTGAATGTAGCATGTCGCAATTCACAAGCGTTTGAAAATTTTCTTATTTTTTCGTCTTCGGCGGATTTTAGTACAGAGGCGACAGGACGTGAAATATAAGAAGGAGCGTCAGTGTCTACATACAACACGGATATCGAATAATGCCTCCCTCTGAGCATCCCAAACGCCACCACGATGAATGAATATGAATATGCTAGCACCGACAGGGTAACTACAACCCTCCCCCTGCATTGGTATAAACACCAAACACAACTCGCTACTTCAAATACCTTTTTTTTAAAATTTCGATATTAGAATTTATTTATTTGTTAGTTTAAAAATATTCCTATGTCACTACTAGTTAGTATTACCAGTGTATATTTCTAATGAAATATCATAGGCTTTTTTAATTATTTAAACACATTTACTCACACATTACATTTACATTTACTTAATTAGTATGTATTATTAGTTATTTTATAGTATTTATAGTATTTTTATATGTTTGTATTTATAAGTATGTTAGTATATTCTTATATGGTATGAGAAGGTATTATATTTAAATAGTTCTGCTTTATGTTTTGTATTCCATTTTCTTTTCTTCTTTTACACACTGTGTCTACATCTATTTTTTAATTTCTCCTTTCGCAGGTATGCTGGAAGAGATTTCTTTAGAAATAAGCATCACCTTTGTACTATTTTCCGTTCCTTTTTTCTTTTCTGTATTTAGTGTGTGCATAAATTGTTAAATAAAATAAATAAATAAATACTCTGTCTCATTTTCCCATTTTATGGTCGTATTACAATTTAAAAGAGATAAAAGAATAAAAGATCGTGAAACGCCCGGGCTAGGGTAGGTCGGGCACAAATGGTTCAATCAAGACAATTTAGGACGACATCATTACTTTTGCCCTCCGTTCCCTGAACATTTTTGATGTCACATACACTGGCACAGGCATACACAGGCTGATAAAAAACTCAGTAAATATTAAATTTTACCGGATACTTATGTCAAACAAGAGGATGTTTTGTTTGTATTTGATTTTACTGCTCGTGTATGCGGACACGACCTTGCGGGATCTATGCAGGTAGCCCGCAAAATTTCTAATTTTCTTACGTTTCTTGCAATTTGCAAGTCAGTGTCAGGGTGTATGTTAATAAAAAATTAGTTGCGCAAGTAACACTTATGTCACAGAATTATGAGCATTAAAATCATCAATACAACCCTATAAGTTTATTTCTGGTCTTCCACTCCGATCAACTGAAACGGATCAACTATTTTTTGTTCCCAACAAATCAACTCTTTAATTGATCCGATAGGAACATCAACCTCATTTAATAACTATTTCATGTAAATGTGAATTTCGCGGGCTACCCTTGCGCTCCAAAATGGCAGCACCAAATCCCTTGAGCAAAGAATTAACAGCAAAGTGTTTAAATAACTTTTTGTGTCTGAACTTTTGACTAATGATACTGTAGCAAGTATTTGACTTTCCGTCTATTTTATTAAATATTATTTCGGAAAGAAAATTGGAAGATTAATGGAAGGTGTGAGTTGGATGTTTATTTTAATAGATGTCTGAGCTTGAACGATCGGTACAAGAAGATTAATCGTATTGTTGGAAAAAATAACATTGTATTCCTGTATCATTGTATAATGAACAGTGATCCGAATAGGTAGAGCTAATGTACCTTAAGTTGAACAGAAACGAAAAGTGACCTCTTCCTTACGACAGTTTTTTTTTTCCGAATATTTTTTTCTGTAACTCGGAAATGTAATATTCTGACTGAGTCTTAAGATTTGTAACTATCTTAATTATTGAGGTTGATTTCTGTTTACATTTAGTTCCAATAATTGTACAAAATGAATAAATGGTAATTATGAAAACCTATAAATTGTAATATACCTATAATTTGACATAAACGCCTTTGAAAAGCGGGATTATAAACAAATTGTAGCTGTCAATTTGTCTAATGGGGCGGAATGTAGTCGTGTCAAGTCCGACTTAAGTTCAATCCACGACTAAGAATACCGGTGTGCCTCTGATTTTTCGGATTCATGTGTGTATTGTATAATTATCACTTGCTCCGGTGAAGGGAAATATAGTGGGAAAACCAGCATGCCTGAGAGATATTTCTCGACGGCATGTAAAGCCAAGCCAGAGGCCCATGGGCGGCCTAAAAAATCTGACAGCAGCCTGTGTTTTAAAATGCCTTTTTGTTATATCTCATTACGTTACAGTAATGGCAGAAATGGCCATTACTGTTACTGTTAGCCTGTGTTACACCACTGGTGGGCCTCTCCCCAGGACTTCCACGCCGTCGCCCAATGGTGGTGGCCCCGACTTACGAACAGTAAGTCGTGGGTTCGAACCCAGGCCGTCGCATTACTTTGTGTAATTTATTTCATCACCACTGCTCTGAAAAACGGTGAAGGAAAATATCGTGGAGAAACCCGCATGTCTTAGAACCAAAAATTCAAAGTCATGTGACATCTACCAACCCGCACTGGGCCCGCGTGGATGGTTATAGCCCATTCCCTCTCATAGAAAGGAGGCTGTGTGTCCCAGCAGTGGGAACATTATTGGCTGACTAAGCTTGACTTTCATATCCTTCGATCAGCGTCAGTGTGGGCTGGTCACTGGTCGTTAGTTTTGTCCAGCTCGTCGCGCCATCTCCTGCGACATCTACTGCAGGAGATGGTCCAAGATGAGATGGTTATTCGCCGTTAAAAAAGTTAAAATTAATTGTTTAGTAAATTGTCTATACCAACGTAATTAAAATTTACCGTAAATTCAAACAAATGACACCTGTCATTTTCTGACAGTTGTATGGAATGGCTGTAAAACGGCAAATTGGCGTAGTGTGTCAATTTGAAAAAAACTGGCCTATGGACTCGCGCATGAACGGTTTCGTACCATCGTAGTAGTCGAGCCCCCTTTATTTTTATTTTTTATTTGTATTTTTTGTATTTTTTTCAAAATATTCGGCCCTGTAGTTAGTTTATTTTGAAGTTACAAACAGACACTTCAGTTTTATTTATTTGTAGATACATTTTGAAGGTGCCCCTAATGCCAGGGTACGCAGGTACGTACCTAAACACAGTTATGAAGTACATTAAGTCATTGTCATAGCTTTTCCTAATATACTCTGTTAATGGCCTACACATACGCTTTAACGACTTAATTAAATGAGAATGTGTTGTTTTGGCGTAGTTAGGTGCTGATTTAGAATAAGCCTTAATTATGAAGTAGGGAAATATTTTAGACAAGCTTACGCCCGCGACTGCGCCCACGTGAAGTTCGGTAAATGTACCACGAGATCATTTTAGCGGGATAAAAAGTATCCTATATGTTAATCCAGGTTATAAACCAACCTCAAGGAGAGTCAGCAAACAGGGAGGGGTCCGTAAGGACCGAGGAAGGAAGGAACATGGATGGGTTTTAGTCAGTAAAAGTCTGACACTCCCTCCTGCTCAGCCCAGAGCGGGAGGGGTTATTTGATGATTTCCCATAGGTAAAAAAAAAAAAGGTTATAAACCAAGTGTGTGCCAAATTTCATCTAAATCCGTTTTGCAGTTTTCGCGTGAAAGTGTAACAAACAAACATCCGTCCATCATTCCTCGCAAACTTTCGCATTTATAAAAAACTAGCAATTGCCCGCGGCTTCGCTCGTGTTTTTGTCGGAAATTATCCCACGGGCACGTTGTAAATATAGTATATGGCGCTCGGGGATAATGTAGCTTCCTATTAGTGAAAGAAATTTCAAAATCGGTGCAGTAGATCCAGTGATTACCCCCTACATACAAACATACAAAAATACAAACAAATTTAACCTTTTTATAATATTAGTATAGATAATATTAGTATAGATTATAGGTAAGATGAAATGGTTTTGCTACACATTGTTAAAGGCAAAAGATTAAATTTGCATCCATGCTTTCTACTATTATAAGTGCTAACATAACTCTGTCTGTTATCTACTCTGAACTAAACTAAAGGGCTTAACAGATTTCTATGAAATTTGAATTTCTATGAAATTCGGTGTAGGGTATGCCGTATTTTAGAAATTCAAATTTATTCTATGGAATATGGATACTTTTTATTTCAATACTACATTTCTGTGTGATCATTTTCGACGTCCACGCGGGCGTACCCGCGGGAATAGGGTAGTATGTTTACGAACAGCTACTTGGGAATAATGCTCTAGAAGAGTAGTAAAGTACTTTTTTTTTCTCAAAAGGTAGTATCTATTCCAACTCGAATTACGCAAAGAGAGGGCCTCTTTGCGTACTACGACCGACCGGTATAAACGTAACGTAAATACGTCAATTTTGGAATAGAAAATATAATTATCACACCCACAACAAGCACAATCAATGTCGCCGATAGACATGAATGAATTCTTAAAATTATGAAAATATTGCTATGTGAAACGAGTTTTTTTTTTTTTGAAGACCTGTTATTGGCCATATTGTTGTTATTAACGAAACTGTTGTGTCTGGCTAGCTGTAAGTTTTCTGAAAATAATAAAATAAAATAAAAGTCTATGTATTTGTGTAAGGTATACAATGTGTAACAGAATAAACGCACAACCTCTTAAGGGGTCATTGTACTCATCATTATGAACAACTTTTACTATGGGACCAATCCCGAAATCGCGAAAAAAAAACAGCTGTTCAGTACATTTTGTCGAATTATGCGCACAGAAATATATAGGGCAGTCGACTTTTTTTTCGCGATTTCAGTGTTGGCCCCATAGTGAAAGTTATTCATAATGATGAGTACAATGACCCCGTAAGAGGTTGTGCGTTTATTCTGTTACACATTGTATATTCATGTAAATTGTATCATTTAATTTTGCTTCTGTGTGTTGTGTGCACTATATAAATGGTTTATATAGCTATGTATCTATCTATTACCGCGGAGGAGCTCGTGGCAAAACAATAACAGCCGCTCAGGTCGATATTTAGGTTAAGCCGCGCTTGCCTAGGTTGGTCTGTGGATGGGTACCCGGGGGTCCGCCCATTACATACCGAGTTTCCTCCGTGCCTCGGAAAGCACGTTAAGACGTTGGTCCCGGCTGTCAATTGTAGATCTTTGACAGTCGTTACAGGTAGTCAGTGGCCCAAAAAGTCTGACAACCAGTCTTACCAAGGGGTATCGTATTACCCAGTACTGACTGGGTTGGGAGGTCAGATAGCCAGTCGCTCCATGTAAAATACTGGTATTCAGCTGCATCCGGTTAGACTGGAAGCCGACCCCAACTTAGTTGGGAAAAGGCTAGGCAGATGATGATGTATCTATCTATTACCGCGTTTACGTTTACACCGCGCGCTCGTGTTAGGACCTAAGGTGTAAACTCCCTCTGCCCACACGGGCTTCCGATAGGTTTGCAATTTCAAACCGTATTCCGATATTTTCTTCTTATTAAAGATAAAAGCTAAAAAGGGTCTGTCTCCTTTGTGTTATTACGTATTCAAATTATTTTACGACTGAAATTGATCAAAGCCCTTTCCTATTAAGAATTTTGAAGTAAATTTTCTTGTTTACGATTCTCGGCTTATGTTTTTTTTTTGTGTTTGTAAACTTTATGAATTGTATTTTTTTAATAAAACAGTGTGCCAAATTAATAAAACTCTGTTCCTTTTTAATAAGATGTGAAATGTAAAGATATAACATTGAAAAGCTTTTGTATGTTTTGATTGCTCATTAAAATAGCAACGGGCCAAACAAGTTGCCTTGAGGGATACCTCTGATTTGATGAAGGACTTACGTCCTAATTTTTAATATTCTTGTTTTGACTTCGTTTTTATAAATAGTTGTATTATTATTCATATTTATAAGTATGCTACTTTACGTTAAAGGCCGTGTTCTTATTAGATGTAACTAATTGAACAGCTCAAAAGGAATTCTTAAGACAAAAATCATGTTGTTCTGTACTCAATTAAGTTAAACCGTTCCACACACAACAAATACATTCAGACATAGCCCTAAACACTTCCATTGTCTTCCATCCCACGCCATTACGTCCACACTTGAGGTCGAAACTGGCCATCCATAGAAATTCCTCTTATCTTCACACAATAGGCGCTGGCGAAAATAGGGGCTCCGTAAAGCGGGTCAATCAACACAAACGAATGGGCCCTTCTTCAAAGTGACTGTCACACCTTGGTTCATTGCTCATACAATATGGGTTGATGGTGTTTTTAGTTTGTGACGTAAGAGAAAAAGGAACATAGACCCACAATGTTCCTTTTGTTCTTAGCTAAGTTTGGGTTGGGTTTCTAATGTAATCTGATACGCCTGGAAATCTGTGTTTTAGTTGAAGTGACTTCAATTTGTCTTCCCTTGTTTTTACGAGATACAACTGTTTTAAACTTATACTGTCATTTTCGGAATATCTTCCGTGATAGTCCATAGAATAAGAATAAAGATAAGAAATTTTATTTGCTCAAACATGTGTGTATATACAGAATTAAAGAATACATGCATGCGAGATCTTAAATAATAGTGGCTCAAGACATGTCTGCCATTTTTCATGGCGTGCAAATATTTTAGCTAAAATTATTATTTCTGATTCAATGAATTTAAATTTACGCTTATACGATAGATATATTCAACAAAATTATATTCAATCACTTACATTACATTATCCAACATATTACAATTCTCGCAATGAAGATTTACATCAATTTAATAGGCATTTAAGTAAAGATACTAATAACATTTATAAAAGAGGCATATTTAAGTTCTCCACTACTATATGACCATAATTACTACAATGAGTCGTTTAAAAATTCCGTAATATGCTTTTTGTGCCAAAAATAATTTCATTGTTTGTTTAAATTTAGGTATAGTTTGCTCTTTCCAACTTTTGGGCAATTTGTTGTAGATAGTTGATGCCATGCAAAAAACACTCTTGCGCATAAGTGCAGTTTTTGATGTATGTACACATAGTTTGCTATCATCACGTCTATTTCTTGGAAATTTGTTTGCCATACGAGGAAACAAATGTGGATTTGTTTTTACGAACATTGCTATTTCTAATATGTAAAGTGAAGGTAATGTTAATATACGATATTATTTTAATGAAATAATTTTTACAGCTATCAGTAGTTTTTAGATTAAACATAGATCGCAAGCAACACTTTTGTCTTATAAAGATGATATCCCTATCGGTTGAGTTACCCCAGAACATGACACCATATCTAATAACAGATTCCACTAAACCATAGTAGGCCGTTAATAGTGCTTCTGTACTCAGAGTACGTGATAATTTATATAGAGCATATGCACCACTGTTTATTCTTTTGGCTAGAGCCTCAATATGTGCTTTCCAATTTAAGTTTCTATCAATTGCTAGGCCTAAAAATGTTGTAGTGTTAGCTGTCTGTAATTTATTATTATTATATTCAATGTCAAGACAAGAGATAATAATGATGATCGTTGGCTAAAGTGCATAGTCAAAGTTTTATTTATTTTAATTTTCAAATTATTATTATTCAACCACGTTACCGCTTCAATTAATGTATTTTTTATGTCCGTTTCATTATGTATTCTTATTAAGGCATGGTATAGTTATCGTACTGTCATCCGCAAACAGTGTCATGGGGTGTTTAATGGATTTAGTCATAAGTCATTTAATCATTTGTTAACACAGGTACAATAAATAGTTGTTATAAAACATTACAAGCGCGCTATGTTATGCCCGAAGGCGTACAAATATTCATATAGGTCATTGACATTAAAATTTATAACCTTAAAAATTGTATTATTGGAATGCATATATTAAAGTATTAATTGATTTTGACAAAAAATAAAAAACAAAGAAAATTAAATAAAAATATATAAATGTCAAAAAGTCAGTGTAATTAAGTCAAAATTCAAATTATGTTTAAGCAAAATAAAAAATAAAAAGAGAAGACAATTATTAAAATAATACAAAAATGTCACGTGAAAAATGTCAAATTGAATCGGACTTAAAGACAACTACCTACTACTATGGTCAAAAACAGTCATTACATTTTGTCTGTTAAAAATTCCGAAATGTTGTAATATGCTTTATTCAACAGCAAAGATTTAAGCCTTTTCTTAAATAATAGTATGTTCAAATCCTTAATTGAACTTGGTATGTGGTTGTATATGATTGGCGCCATGCAAAAAACACTTTTATGCATCAGCGCTGTGTGGGACCTTTTTACGCACAAGTTATTGTTTTGTGGTCGAGTTCGTGTGTTATAAAATGATATTTTGTCAAACAGGTCTAGGTTGGTCTTAACAAATACAGCTACCTCAAAAATATATAAACACGGAAATGTCAACAATTTGTATTTGATAAAGAATGGCTTACAAGAATCTGAATTGTGGAGTCTGAACATTGATCTAATGCACCTTTTTTGTGCTTTAAAAACTAATTCCCTGTTGGTCGAGTTACCCCAAAAAATGACCGCATACCTCAATACTGAACTCACCAAACCATGATATGCTGTGACTAAAGCATCGATGTTAATCACTGGGGTCAGTTTGAATAGGGCATAGGCTGATTTGCTAATTCGTTTAATTAGCTCCTCCGTGTGTGCTTTCCAGTCTAATTTTTTGTCAATAGTTAAACCTAGGAATTTTGATGTCTCAACTTGTGTTATAATTTTATTGTCATAGTATACTGTCATATTGGGATTCGCACGTTGGCTAAACATCATTAATTTCGTCTTATCAATATTTATTTTAAGATTATTATTATCTAGCCATTTCACTATCGAGGTTATTGTCTGAGTGACAACGTCGTTGTGGTTTCGATCATCAGTACTCTTAATGGTCACAGTGCTGTCATCAGCAAACAGTGACATAGGGTGACTTGTTACTTTTGGAAGATCATTTATGTACAGTATAAACAGCGGAGGGCCTAAGACGCTGCCTTGGGGTACTCCATAAGCCACCGTGCGAAGGCTAGACTTATAGGTACGTTGGCATTTGGTATTGGGATCTATGTCGGTTACTTCAACGTACTGTTTCCTGTTCCGTAAAAAAGAATTTATTAAGCTGAGTATGTTCCCTCTAATACCGTATGCATCCAGCTTATTGAGCAAGATATTGTGATCGACATAATCAAATGCTTGTGTCATGTCACAATAAATTGAACAAACAGGTATTCTTTTGTCAACATTCGAAGTTACATTGTTTAAAAAGTCGTATATTGCCATATTGATGGTTTTATTTTTTCGGAAGCCTTTTTGTTCATCGGTTAAGCTGTTACTTTTATCCAGATATTTAAACATTTGAATATAAATATATTTTTCAAATATCTTTGATATTACAGGCACAAGCGCTACGGGTCTATAAGACTCCATGCATTGCTTGTCATTTTTTTTAAATAACGGTTTTATTATAGCTGTTTTTAGGTAGGTCGGGTAAGTACCATGTGATATGCACAGATTAAGAATATGGCTCAAATGTCCACTAATGCAATTTGCTACATGTTTAATTACTTTGGTAGAGATGCCATCATTACCTACACTGCCGCAATTCTTCAAAGTCTTAATAATAGCACTAATATCATTTTCATTGCTCGGTGCCATAAACATCGAGCTACTATTCTTTTCTATATAAGAAGTCACTTGTATGCCGCAATTTGCTACAGGTTGTATTTTATCTATGAAGAAGTCGTTAAATGCGGTCGCTATATCTGGTGGATGTGTCACTTTTTTATTTCCTATTTTAATGCTATTGATTAAATTATTATTGGGCACATTACATTTAGTTTGGTTAATTATTTCCCATGTAGTTTTAGACTTGTTAGATGATGCTTTGATCTTGTAGTTATTCTGAGCACGTTGCGTTAATTTAATTATTTTCTTATAAATTGCTGAGTACTTTTTAAAGGTTGTTTTGTCTTGTTCATTGTGGTACAGTCTGTAACGCCACAGGAGGTCTCTTTTTTTCTTACTGCATGTTTTGATACCACGAGAGACCCATAGTGGTCTTTTGTGTAATCTTATAGTAATACGTTTATAGGGAAAACATAGATTATATAGAAGAGTAAATGTCTCCAAAAAATTATTATAGGCTGTGTTCGGATCATCAACCTGATATATTTCCGAAAAGGAAACACTTTGCAAACAATCCCTAAATTTATTCATGTTAACTAGATTATAGTCACGACGTTTGATATACCAATGCTTCATTATACATATTCTTTTGATTGGAACCTTGAGTATTTGACAGGTGTGGTCAGAAAGAGCAAGATCAATTACGTCACAATTACATTTTTTACCCAGATTATGCGCAAAAAGGTCTATGCATGTGTTGCTAGAAAGTCTAGTCGGCTGATTAGTTGCCAATTTGAAATTAAAATTGAGTAAAATACATTCAAGTTCTAATGTGATATTACTACGCTTCAACATATTAATGTTTAGATCACCACATATTACAACATTACGCTTATTTTTCTTTGTTATTAATTGACATAGTTTGTACAATTGCTCAAAAAAACAGGTCAAATTACTTGCATTAGGAACTCTGTAGATGCAGATTACAGTGGTACCCGTATGAGTAAATTCTATGGCACAACATTCGAATGTGCTACTTATTGCTATGATCCGAACTTCAGGAATTTCTTTCCAATGGTGTCCCTTTTTTATCAAAATACATGAACCCCCTCTTTTAGACTCTTTCCTGCTAAAACATGTAGCTAGATTATAGTTCGGGATTGAGAGATACTGCTCATAACCAGCCATCATAAAATGTTCCGTTATGCAAATAACATCAACGTCAACATTTTTGGCCACGAGTTCTTCTAAACATACAGATAATGCGTCTGCTTTATTTAAAAGTCCTGCAATGTTTTGATGTAATATGCTTATATAGGTATCATAGAAAAAACTGTGTGTCTACTTGTTGACGATCGGGTATAATGTCATCCTCTGTCATGAATAAGTCGTATTTTTTAATACCGTCGATAAACTCGTCAATGTCTTTGAAAATTGTCTGCATTCCATGATTATTTACTGATCCCAGTTTGGTAAACATTGTTGAATCAATAGCTAGATTTTTGTTGGAGTCCAAAAGATATGCATGCTCATATGTCAATATGTCAAGATACAGTAAATTATTTAAATGCTCTACTCTCCAATTATACATATTTCTTTGGGAACTGCAGTTAAATGTCGGTGTGCAAACAATGATGTTCGTAAAGTTCACTTTTTGTAAAGTAGCTCGTAAGTGAAGAGTCAGTTGGAGGTAGTCACATGTGGTCTTAAAATCTTCCTCTCCTAGTAGAATTATGCAGAAGTCTTTCATCGTAAACGATTCTAATTGGGTTTCTATGTCGCGTACCAGTTGCTGTGTATTGCAGTGTGTCTTTATGTAATGGCATATATTTTCCGAATGTTTGTGAAGGGTTTGCTTGGCGATATTTACAATGTCGTTCCTGTTATTAGTACTCAGGATACAGATCTTACTGTCATTTTTCTGTTGTGGGATTTGTTGTAGTTTTATCTCAACACTACTAGTTTTATTTTGTATGCGAGAGGGTGATGATGTATATTTTTTCTGCTTCGATATAATTAAAGGTTCTGTTTGAGTTCCTTTGTTCTTATTTAAGGATTTCTTTATGGGAGTAGACTTTTTGTGTTTAGTAACGGGACTGCTAAGTTTTGTGAAGAGATCATTTTTCCTTTGCAAATCTATGTTTATTTGCTTAAGGTTGCTATTTTCTAAAGAAAGAGTCTCGATTTCCTGATGTGCGCTATTTAAATCTAACACAAGTTTGTCAATTTGTTCCTTTAACTTTGTAATTTTTTGTTGTTTTGCATCACTAATATCATCATTAGATAAGTCGGGTAGGCTGGAAACAGTATCTTCGAATGTGCTGTTATTTACTGTGTCGTTAGTGACGGTGTTTGAATCCGATTTAGTACGCGTACGGCGCATAGTAATGTTCTCGAAGAAATTCATTTTACTTAGTTCACAAAAAGTGAATATGATTAACTGAGACTTGAACCTGCGTCACACGGAGTAGCAGTAGTATCGTTGTTCCTCCACGCCACAGAAACACTGTACGATTCGCCGAAATTGTTGGTCGCTATATCCACTGGGTCATACTCAGGCGACGACGGGAGTAGAGGCGGTAAGTGCGGGGAGTATCGAGCGCGCTGCGGGTTGTCGTAGGTCAGTGCCCACGGCCGTTAGATTATTTTAAAATTTTTTCGTTTTTTATCACAGTTTATTTTCACTATAACTTTGCTTCACTCAGACGTATCATAGCATAACTTTCACAGATCGATGAGTCACTTCACTGGCTTTAAGGCAATAGTATTTGAATGTGATATAGTCCACTTAATACGACTTGTTCTATTAAAAAAACGAGGAGCAAAAATAATATCAGCGTTCTGTCTCAGCAAGCAATAGGAACTAGGGAAGTCATTAATATAGAGTGTAAACAGGGGTGGTCCGAGTACACTGCCTTGCGGAACTCCATGAGCTTGGAGCTCATATTTATTCGACTAATTTGCGTTACTTGTTTTCTATCATGTAAGTATGATTGTATTAAATCAAATATGTTTCCTCTTATACCATATGCATCAAGTATATTATGTTGGACATAATCAAATGCCTCTGTCATATCACAGAAAATGGCACAGATTGGTGTATTTTTATCCATGTTTGTCATAAGAGTATGCAAGAAGTCGTATACGGCCAAGTTAATTGTTTTTTTTTCTCCCTAAATTCCTTCTGTTCATAACAGAGTATGTGATTTTTTTCAAAATAGGTATTTAGTTCCCTGTAAATGTTATTATTTAGAGCTCCCGATATTTCGACGCTTTTGCAAGCGCCATGATCGTGGGTTGACTGGAGAATGCGGGTGGATGGAAAATAAATTGTTAAGAGCAGACAAATCTGTCTACCCTCTTTCTTTGTCTTTTGCTACGCGCACTACTTGAACTCACAACAAAAGAAATCGTAGCAAAAGACAAAGAAAGAGGGTAGACAGATTTGTCTGCTCTTAACAATTTATTTTCCATCTACCCGCTATATTTCTTGCCTTATAAGAGATAAAAAGATAGCAATGGGCCACATTACACAACCGATTCGGCACCTGTGTATCTATGTTTTTTTGCTTGATCGTTTAGGTTTATAATCATCCTTTATTCAATTATATACACATAAAATCACATTTTTAAATATTTCTAAACAAATTAATATTATAAAAACATTTAAAAATATAAAAAATAGTGGTCCGCCGGTATCGGGAGCAGGGTCCAAGCTACCGGTGGTTAGGGCTCCAGAGACAGGAACCTCCTCACAATGCGAGCCGTATCGAAGAGTACTGCCTTCTGAATCAGGCCCTTGATCCAACCGCCTAAGGAGAGCCTCGAGAGATGTTCGTCGAGGCTTTTAGCTATAAGGCCATTGGCCGTCACAACAATCGGCACAATGATAGCCGAGTTCACATTCCACATATCGACAACATCGTGTGCCAAGTCGAGATATTTCATTTGTTTCTCTTTCTCAGCTTTCACGAGGTTCTCGTCATGTGGGATGGTAACATCGATTATCATTGCACGGCGCGCTGATCGGTCTATCACCACTACGTCAGGCTTATACACAATAGTCCTGTCAGTGATGATAGACCGATCCCAGTACAGCGTGACATGGTTTCTCAAGAACTGGGTCGGGCACATACTTGTAATCATCCTCATTATTATAATAATTGACAGACGTCTTCTGCTGGACCAAGGTCTCCTTCAAGCGGTGCTACGTCGACCTAATTATAACATCACCATACTCACCATCAATAATTGTTTGGCAAGCAGTAATTAAGGCAACATTAATTTATTATTTCTTAAAGCAAATTCCTCCACTGAAACTAAACGCGATCAGTTCAGTTGTTGTCACTGTGTTCAAGTGAGATTACTATGGACTATTCACACTGCCAGCTTTTTACCGCAGTTTTCAAAGTACGAATTCGCTCTTAGAAGTAATAAATACTCGTGTATATGTCTAAGTTAGATAGACCCTAGGCATTTGAACACGTTACTTAATTCCATCTTCAGAAAAACAATTTACTTTCCTCTCCATACAACACACAGATGTTCTATTCTTGCTAAGACAAAGGTACCTCATCATAAAGGTGTCAACACACGACAGCGTGATATGTCCGGTCTATACAATGTTTTACGTGGTGCCTGGTAATGTTGGAGTCGGTTAGGTATGTGTTTCGATATTTGTGGAGTCTCGAGTGGTTGTAAGAAGTGTTACACTTTTTGTTACATGTATTTGTTTTTGTTTGTGCTTTTAATGGCTATTTTACTGATTACTGGAGTTTGGATTTTCTTTCTTTCTAAAAAAAAGATCTGAACGCCCACCCAACAAAATATCGCAACAGATTTTGAGAAATTTTGTAAGCTGGAAAGGTGTCCATTGGTTACCCAGCCATTCTCGAAAACAATCGTTATGGGTCAGAAGCCCAAAAAGTCAGACATTTCTCAATTACCAACATGTATGATACTGGTATTCACTGTTTAGACAAGTTTAATCGACCCCAACAGTTAGAAAAATGCTAAGCTGATAATAATTTCACTCCGATCAGTTAAAATGTGCAGTTTGTTCGTATTCACACTAAAATGTACAACATTGATAAAAAGGCATATTGTGTAAAAAATATCATGACCTGTGAGAAATTGGGCAACACAGTGATCCACCTCCAGCCACGACTTGGCCAGCCGCTCATTAACGGTTGGAAAGAACTGGTGGGGGTGTCGGCTCTTTTGTCGGTCAAATTATAGTTATTCGGACCAACCTGAAGCTGTGTTGGAATACACAGCTCACGAACAGTTCTATCAGTTAGTATCAGTTCTACGAATAGTTCTGAATCTCATACCTGTGCCTCCACATTGGGCACATTATAAGCCGGTTCATCATCATTCTCTTGCCCTTATTGTAATTCATTTGTGGTCGGCGCAGCATGTCTTCTTCTTCCATACTTCTCTATTACTTGTCATCTCATCAGATACCTCCTTTCTAGCTTTATTATCCTTTACACAGTCCATCCATAGTTTCTTTGGTCTTCCTCTACTCTTATGCCCATACACATTCATACTCAAAACTTTCCTCAAGACATTTTAGACCATAACAAATCGGCGAAGTTACCTATACAAAACGTGACAATAAAATAATAGCAGTGTCTAATATGGACTAAATTGTTTAGCTAGATCTCCCAAAGGGTATTAATCTTCATAATATACATACCTACATACCTTCAATATAAACAGAACCCCATTATAGCTAGTATAATTAAAAGACTACAGTAAAGTAAATGAACAGACCACGATGTCAAAACCACACATTAATATGGCTTTAGCGATGTCACAGGATGCCACAACCAATTAATTGTTATGCATGGTTGTAATCAATTAACCTATAGAGAAAATGTACCTACCTAAGGCACTTTTGAATACGTATGGCAGATACTTAGTATTTTATTTTATTGTTTTCTTTTTCCAATATTTATTTGTCTTCTTAGCGTGTCGATTGTAAATATTCTCTGAGATAAAAAAAAAATGGGTTATGGGCAGGAAAATGATGATGGTGATGATGGTACGATCCCGTGGGTCAACCACCGAACTCCACGCGAGCAACTGATCCGACAGTCGTTGCACCGACACGTTGACAGCTGGCTCAAGCACCTGAAACAGAGAGAGCATCCGAACACGGTATGCGGTCAGGTTGTTTCCTCCCTCTGTAGCCCCATAGTGTGAGCGCATGACGTTTTCATTGATGGATTGCGTCCATCGCATGCGCTGCACACTCCCGCCTCGGCCTCGGTCTCGGGCCTCGAGGTCCTAAACCGGCCGGCGTCCTCCCTGTTGACGAACTAGTGGTGGCGTCATACTCGTAAGCGTAGTTATAAAGGGGTGTAACAAGACTCTTAACGAAGCTAAAAGGCATTTGTTCTGCCTGTCATTGCGATCATTTTTTTGTTCTAGACCATACCTGGGAAAGATCTAGTTACGGAGTTATTGGCGGTCGAAGTTCCAACTTTTTCACAACTTTTTTTTTAAATACATGTTTTTAATGTAAGATTTTTAAATACCTTCAAGATCCCCGTACTATTCAATTCGTTCATCAGCACAATGTTTTGAGTACGTTACATTGAGTCCTACCGTAAAACGTGATTTTTCACCCTCAAAAAAATAATAATTTACGAACAATATTTTTTGCGTGAAGTTACTTAGTTTGATGTACATAATGCTTGGTTGACGGCTTTGATAAGAGTATTGTTACATCCTGTATATGTTTCACCAGTACAGCAAAGATAGGTGTTTAGTCTGGATGCCAGAAACATAAGACCAATCGAAGTAAAATGGCGTTCAGGATTTCTTAGACCACGTACAACTAACTAATTGACCACCATTCAGTGGTTTTTTAATACATGCATTAAATTATAAAAACATATTATTATAACAGCTGTAGATAGATAACATAGAATTTTCGAAACCTAGCTGCATGCCTGAGTGAGTCCAATGGGGTCGAACTTTGTAGGAAAGCAATTTTGTGGGGAAACAGCTACTGATTTTTAAAAATGCAATTAACATCACGACTGATATCCTCGAAGAGATGACATATAATTATGTAGTACTTATACACATATTTCTCCAGCTATGATAAAGGCCAGAGTAATAGGGGCGAGGTTATTGCTATCGACCGAATACAAATCCAGACTGCAGACAGTCACTGAAAAATTCCTGACGGAAAAACCCATTAATACTTTGTCCGACTTAGGAGTCGAACCCTATCGGCGGCGGCGACCTCTCGCGTCCGGCCTTGGTTCAATCCATGGTCCGGAGCGAGACGGAATGGGACGCCGTCACCTCCTTCTGCGAAGCAGTCATGCTAGCGAAGGAGGTGGCGGAACGTGAGAGGGAGAGAACCTCACGTCCCAGCCGCCGCGGGAGACGCACCGGGCGTCGGGGGCCACCGTCGTAGGCGCGGGCCTGTGGACGGTGAGCTATGGGCTAGCTCGCCGTCCGTCCGTCTTATGACGACAGGCCGTGTCGACGGCGCGTTCGTGTTCCACGCGCGCCTCAAAGAGAGTCAGCAAACAGGAAGGGGTCCGTAAGGACCGACGCCTGCCAGGGTTGCGGGACTGTTCGAAAGAGATACCGAGGCCCTGGAACACAAAGGGCAAAGGAAGGAACATGGATGGGTTTTAGTCAGTAAAAGTCTGACACTCCCTCCTGCTCAGCCCAGAGCGGGAGGGGTTATTTGATGAATTCCCATCCGAAAAAAAAAAAAAAGGAGTCGAACCCTAGCTCGCGACCACTAGACAATCTAGCTACATCGTACAATTCAGACTACAAAGGTTACCTCGAAAGAGCACCGATATATTATTAAATAAGAATTTCTATCGTGCGCCATCGTCACTGGATCGAAATAAAGACATTACATCTAAAGACATATATTGAATTTGAAGAATACATCACGATATTTCAATTCATTTCTAGACAAATGAGACTTAGTTTCAACCTTATTTATACGGGTTTATGGTTGGGATTTCGACAGGTTTAACTTTTCTTGGGTCGTTATGAAACTGTCCTGCGCTGTCTCTTACATGTCGAGTTTTTTAATTTTATGTTATTAAAAAGAACGCTCTGTCATTATTTTCTTTGCAAGTCTATTTTATGTACATCATGTTTTGATGAGTTGAACCAAGCTGGTGGCTACGTTAATCGCAGCAATTTAGTTTAAAGTATGCTATATATTTTTTTTAATACCTACAAAAAAATGTGATGTGAAGTTATGATGCGACCTAGGGTGAACCCTAGGTCGCATCTTAACTTCATGCTTTAAGCTGTAAAGTTAGGTAAGCAGTTTCACATTGTAAAATATTGTTAGGTATTCAACTGCAGTAAGCTGAAGTGACCGAGTAGAACCGATGAGATTTTAGATTTTTTCTACACCTAAATCAATAAAATACAGTATCACCAACCCAAGAAAATAATGAAAAGTTAAGTTCAACTACTTGTCACTTGAAAAATTATGAATCTCCTACAATTTTCTACGACAATTCAAACGTTCGTGACTATCATGTCATAGTATTTCATGTCACTTACCTCTATCTGCCTTCTTTACATCTATTTTTTTGCCCTTAATAGAATAGTTGTAATCATTGTATGTGCTTTATTCAAGCAAAAATTGCAATAACAATATTATAGTAAAATCTTAGCGAAACTTTAGGTACTTTTCAACTAAAAGTGTTTCTTTGACACATAGTATTTGACGTCACTACCGGAATCGATGCGTTTTGTGTTTACGGTCAATTTCATCAAAAACACGCTACATATAATATATTAAATTGTAAAATAAAAAAAGTGTTGTATTAGAGAATTACACAAGTGTAAGTACCACAATGTTTTTAAAGGCCAATACAAGTCAATTTTATGAAATAAAAAAGTTTTGTATTTCTTGCATATATTGGCCAGCGTAATGTGGGACGCACTCAGGCTCGGGGGAGCGACGATCTCCGCAGGGTGGCGATGGAAGAGGCCTATGTCTAGCTGTGGACTGCTTTAGGCTGTTGAGGATGATGATTTAGCAGCATCTAATAAGTCTGAAATCTGACCGAAACATAGTTGTGAAAGGCTGGACACATGGTGATTATATTATCCAAATCTATTCGTAATTTTTAATACCTGTTTAACAAAGCGAGTGACATTTAAAAAGCAAGAAAGAAAGAAAAATGTTTATTCGACGTCAGTACATTAAGCACACACACAATAATATTAGGTCTCCACCTATGAAATCAGCATTTTGTATGGAGGATTTTAAAGAAGTTGCATTTTTCATACTAACAATTTCTTAATTTATTTAACAACTATGTTTTAAAACTTTTATGAAATAATGTTTAAAAACTAAGATAACGTATGCCACTTAGATTAAGCGACAAAAATAAGTTTTGGGTAAGTTAAAACAAATAGTGGTCCTCTTTTTGCTAACAAAAAGAGGAGTCATTTTTAAGGTTTTTTTTTTTGTTTAGAAAACTATAAGTAATAAAGTTTTTTTACTACTGGTAGTTGTCTATGATGCTCATTATTCGATATAATATCAAGCAATTGATGAATATTTTAATTCATAGAAGTGACAAGGTTCTCTATTTGTGAGAAAAAAACGCCAATTTCATAGGTGGGGACCCAATATTAAAAAAGTTACAAAAAAGAGAAAATACATACTATGACTGTACTGTGTGCCTCACGGCTGCGTCAGAATGGTCCACTGCAGCATTCATGCCAGACAGGTGTGTATATTTATAGAATTCCCGACGAATTACGTTCGAGTCTTAAAATAAAAAAAAAGTAATAAAAGTAAGAAATAAAAAGTGTTTGCAGGAATAAAAAAATGTTATGGTTACTTTGAAGTTTCTTTTTTTTATAATTTACTGTTTCCACGGTTTCTCATTTTATTTATAGCCAGCTTTGAGGTTATGAGCAGCGTAATTTCTAATTTAAATTCTGTTTTGTCTCTGTTTGAAATGTAGCACCCTGTACCACCAAATGTAGCTTTAGATGTCGTTAAAATTAAGGGATGTTATACGAGAAAGAAGAAAATAAATGTGGTTTGCAAACCACATTTTTCCGTACATTTAAGGGAAGACACGATTTTTAACAGCTTGCTTCGTTGCGTATGTGTTGTCATATCGATTTAAACTCAAACTCAAACTCAAAGCGTTTATTTCAATTAGACCTTCGCAGGCACTTTTGAAAGTCAGAAAAACAAAGGCGAAGTTACAGTCACAGACACAAGGCATAATAACTTGTGAAAGTACTGTAGTTGCCCATTCCAAAGCGTAGATCTCTATGGAGAAGAATGGGCAAGAAACTCCATGGACACTCTTTTCAATCAAAATATTGTTACAAGATCTTGGTTACATCATTCATGTTGAGATTACACATATATGTGAGAACGATGTAGAAAGACGTGCACATTAAGAGCGTCCAGAGTAAAAGATTATATCTATCAACAATTTAAAAACAAAGTAATTAAAATAAACCTTGGCAGCTAAGAAATGACCAGTCCCAACTGACACCGCCCGTTCACGAACATGACGCATGCATCAGCTCCATTCAGCTCAACCATATTGAAGGGAACTAAACGACCCAACACACCCGCCACAATCAGCGAGACATTTGAGTGAGCCTGACATTCTCTCAGCCACCAGGGCACATTCGAGTCAATGAAGGATAACTAAATGTAAATGGTAGCTTTACAGTACATAGTACTCACACATGTGTTATGCAGTTATATAATACTAAGAGATTGAATCTATACAATGCAAAGATATTTTTGCAGCTTCCACAATAATTTCACATGAGCTTCTGATTAGTTTGCCCCTATGGTTGTGGAGCAGGACCAGCATTGAGCCATGCATTTTTATTATCGATGTAATCCCCTATCGATTGATAGGGGATTACATCGATTCATCATCTCATTCATCATTTGATTGATTGATT
Source organism: Eugnorisma glareosa (assembly GCA_947578425.1). NCBI lineage: Eukaryota > Metazoa > Arthropoda > Insecta > Lepidoptera > Noctuidae > Eugnorisma > Eugnorisma glareosa. The sequence continues at coordinate 9,419,223 of OX387982.1, read as the reverse complement.
GATTAATCAATCAATCAAATCATTTATTTGCAATGAATGTAGGTTACATTGAAATACAGGTGGAGTAGAAAGGAGTGAGCCATGTACATTCTGCCTGAACATAGGCACGCAAATTTAAAAATTAATATAAAATTGATAAAACCTAAAAATAAAGTTACAAATTAAGATGTTACAGTTAGAATAATTGCAATTATACATACATTAATTAATATTGAAAAATGTCAAATAAAAATGAAATAATAATATAGTTAATTAGAATAAAATTAAAAATTAATGCATATAAGGTACATAATTATGTTCAAAATAATATTAATTATATTTATAATACACATTGCTGATTAAAAAGTTTTGTCCATTAAAAAATCATTAATCGAATAATAACATTTTTCTACTAAGAAGGCCACTAATTTCTTTTTAAAGTTTTTAACTGTATCACTTTTCATTAAATCTGGCAATTTATTGTATATGGTAGGACCCATACAAATAATACTTTTTCTCAATAATGCTGTGTTACAGGACTCGATTTGTAATAAATTTTTGTATTGATTTCTGACAGGTCGTTTTCTAGTTTCTGTCATCGTGGGGAATAGGTTTTTATTGGTCTTTACAAATATGGCCATTTCCAGAATATACAATGAAGGAAATGTAAGCACTTTTAGGGACTTAAACTTTGGTTCGCAACTGTCTGTAGGCTTCAAACCACACATCGCTCTAATGCAACGTTTTTGCGCCTTGAATATGTACTCCCTTGAGCTGCAATTTCCCCAGAAAATAATACCAAATCTTAGAACTGATGCAACCAAACCATGATAAGCTACTAATGTAGTTTGAATGTCAACTTTCTTGGACAACTTTGAAAGGACATATGCTGCTGTATTCATCCTTTTGCAAATTTCCTCTGCTTGCGGTTGCCAATTTAGTTGCCTGTCAATGTAAATCCCTAAAAATTTTGCTACTTTAACTTGGTTAATTTTCCGTTTATTGTAGTCTACAGATACTTCTTTTAAAGTTGTGCGTTGATGGAAGTGCATTAAGTTAGTTTTGTGTAAGTTTATTACCAAGTTGTTTTTGTCAAGCCAATGTACGATATTTTCCAGGGTCTTATTTATGTCCTGTTCATAGCTTTCCGAATGTTTACATTTTATTACCGCGGTGCTATCATCGGCATATAACACCATTGGATTATCAACATGACGTGGCAAATCGTTGATATAAGTTAAGAAAAGGGGTGGCCCAAGGACGCTGCCCTGTGGTACACCATACTTTATTATTCGTCCTTCGGATCGGTATCTTCTATCACTCTTCGTCTTAGGGCAAATCCTAGTAACTTCCGTGTACTGTTTACGATCGCTAAGGTATGATTTAATAAGTTTGAGCACATTTCCCCTTATTCCGTAAGCGCTTAACTTGCTTAGTAGAATGTCGTGGTCAACGCAATCAAAAGCTTTTGACATATCTGTGAAGATTGCGCAAATAGGTACTTTGCGATCAACGTTTTTTATGATAATGTTGAATAAATTGAAAATAGCTGTATTAATGCTTTTGTCTTTCCTAAAACCTTTTTGTTCATTACACAAAATATTATATTTAGATAAGAAATTGTTTAGTGATTCGTAGATTAACTTTTCTACTACTTTGGACAGTACCGGAATTAAGGCTACTGGTCTGTAATTAGTTATTTCTTCCTTTTTATTCTTCTTGTAAATTGGTTTAACTATCACAGTTTTTAAGCTATTAGGGAACACACCAGAGTCAATGCTTAGATTAATAATATGGCTAAGATGTACAGCTATATTGTTCGCCACAAATTTTACAACTTTCGTTGCTATGCCATCATACCCAACGCTGTTTTTGTTTTTTAAAGATTTAATTGCTCTAGTTACATCTTGGGGTAAAACTGGTGCCATAAACATTGAGTTTAGGTTTTTCGTAATATTATTAGTTTCATATGACAGTTGGGATGACTGTTGAATCTGGTCAATGAAGTAGTTATTAAAGACATTAGCAATTTTTTGAGGATCTGTAATTGTTGTATCATGTAGTTTGATTTGGGAAATTGGGTCGTAATTGTGTGTTTTGTTATGTATGACTTGCCAAGATGCTTTTGACTTATTACCTGAAGTTCGTATGAAATAGTTATTCTGTGATTTTTGAGTTAATTTGATAATTTTTCGAAATTTTTTTGAGTAGGTTTTAAATTTATTTTTATTTTCATTAGTTGGCCTAATTCTGTATCGCAATAGTAGGTGACGTTGCTTTTTACTGCATACACGTATTCCTCGAGAGACCCATTTAACTTTTTTATACGGTTGTATAGTAACAAATTTATAGGGAAAGCACAGGTCATACAATAAACGGAAATCTTCCAAGAAAATATCATATGCTATATTTACATTCTCCGTATTGTATATTTCGGAGAACGCGATGCAACTAAGATGATTATTAAATTTAACTAGGTTTTCTAACGACAAATCTCGTTTCTTGATTCACCAAGATTTTAATGTATATGTTTTATTAACTTTAATTTGCAGAGTTTGTGCTGTATGATCTGAAAGAGCCAATTCGATTACTTCACATTTACATTTTTGACGAGAGTTGTGAGCAAAGTTATCAATGCAACTATTACTGCACAATCTAGTTGGTTGCCTCAGTTCCAGCTTAAGATTGTAACCCAAAAGAAAACATTCAAAGTCAAGGGACATTCTATTATTTTTTAAGGTATCAATGTTGAAGTCCCCGCATAGAACAACTGTTTTACTCGAGTTAATATAATAAGTTTTCATAACTATTTCGAGTTTCTCATAAAACATATTTAGGTTGTTAGTTTTCGGTGGCCTGTATATACAAATAACGATTAATTTTTGCCGGACTAGTTCGATTCCGCAACATTCAAACGTGTTCGTAATAGAATGGCGTGCGATCTCTGATAATTCCTTATACTCTAAGCCCATTTTAACTAGAATGCAAGATCCTCCGCGCTTCTTTTCTCGCCTTGCATAACACGCAGCTAGTTTATAATTTGGAATATTTAATGCCTTTTCAGAACCCCGAATAATGAAGTGTTCAGTTATGCAGACCACATCTATGTCTTTTTGTTCCTTAGATAATTCCTGAAGGTGGACTGTGAGCAGGTCCACCTTATTTAAAAGACCAGCAATGTTTTGATGCAAGATATTTAAACTGTTATAGGCGAAAAAAACAATTTGAGTAGGACGACTCATTTGTGTCATTAACATTACTAGGTGGGATTTTTAGTCGATTTGAATTAGTGTAGTCATCCGTAATTTCATCTCTTAATAGTCTCAAGTTAGAAGCATTTACTGCCTCAAGGTCTAGGACGAAGTCTTGCAAATCCGAGATAATCTGCATAAAGCCTTTGTTATTCAGGTGCCCATGTCGCTGATTATATGTATCCCATGTGTATGGAAGATTTAAATTTGAATCCAAGATGAACGCGTAATTATACGTCTCAACATTCATATAAATTAAATTGTTAAAAGTATCTACTCGACTGTTAAACATAATATTGGTATTGTCCATGTACTTAAATGTAGGCAGACATATTACAAAGTTAGTATGATTTAGAGTTATTAACATGTCACGGATATAGGTTACAAGTTCTATATAATTATGGGTTTTCCTGAAGTCCTCTTCGCCAATAAAAATAATGCAATAATCTGCCCTAGTGAAGTTTTGAACTTTTCGATCGATATTATTTAACAAATATTTTATTCCACATTTAGGAGTACGATAGTGACACATACTATAGTTCTTTAAATGAGATCTCTCCCTCATTGTATGTATTCTGTTTGATGTTTCACTGCTCAGAACACATATGTTACCTTTTACAAGTGGGGGCGAAGGATGTCGTGCGTTTGCGTTACTACTGTTCGGTGGGGCGACGACGTCCTGAGAATTTCCAGAATCAATGTCTTCTTGCTGTGCGCTGTGTGTAATTTTCATACTTTCTAGTGACAGCGTCTTTGCTGTGTTTGTACGAGCAGGTGCTTTCTTCGGTGTTTGGGCTTTGGTCTTAAGGGGACTACACGCTATTACTTTGTACATTTTATTTGTTTCTATTAAATCAGCATTCGTTTTCTTCAGGTTACTATTTTCTAATGATAATAATTCTATTTCCTTGTGTGCGCTTTGTAGCTGAGCCCTAAGCTCTTCTAACTCTTTCTTAAAGATGTTAATTTGGTTTTCATCTTCATCTTCAGACCTACCTGGCAAGGAATTAGAGGTAAAATCCAACGTTTGCGAGATTATATCACTGGTATCAGGTTCCGACCGCGTGCGTGTTCTTCGGAAAGTGATATTTTCTAAGAAATTCATATTGTAAATTTAAAATAGATTTCCAAAATTAATGTACAAAGAATATCACTTTCTGGGATCCGAATCGCTATGTGCTCTCGAAGTCCTCAAAAAAAGCAATAACTTTCTACCAAATACTAAAATATTTTTTGCACTGGTATCCCCGTCGTTAGTCTTGCGCCGCTGGTGACAAGTAGCGGTACTATTTTGGTAAGTCTATTCACCGCTTGGTGACTTGCTGGCGCTAGTTGTCGAACATTGATCACAGTCCAAAGGTCAATTTTAAAGGATTTTTTCTTAACGGTGTTTATATAGGGTGACTGGTAATTAGTGACCGATACTTAAACACGTGATTCTACTCATGATAACAAACAACTTTCCCAAAGAAACTTTTTTTTTAAACTCATTTAATTTTATCACAATAACACAACAGCTGTATGAAATTCCCACGCGCGCGCTTTTGACCTATCAACTGGTAGCCGCGTGACGCCGCGCCGTTATGTCTCATTACAATGGGTGGGTAGGCAGAGCATCCGCGCGCGCGCCCGACCACACAGGCCGGCCGCCACGTGACGTTATCGGTGTACATAAGCAGTGTAGGTAGGTACCTACATGTTTAGGTAGCCGCTAAATTAAAAAATAATAACCAATGACATCAAAAACTGAGCCACGGAGCGTAGGCCTAAGCTGCAAACGCGACGCTCCGGCCGCCGCGTGGCCATTTAGGTACAGTGATGTACCTACATAAAGCTTCTCTGTTTACGACACGGCGAGGAGAGTAAAATAAATAATAAATTATCTAGTATTTTGGCACTTTACGTGCGCGCGCTACAATAAATACCTAAATGCATTATCTTTCTATCGAAACAAACTAACTTCAGAAATTGCGTTTGTTTTGTTACCTACACGATGTTTAGAAACGGCAAAGAAACCGCTACATTACCTGACTTCTCGACACCGGGAATTGTTCAAGTTATTCCCATCACACTTTTCTAGGCTTTGGACTAGCAGTCTGTTAACGATATTTGAGTCTAAATCAGAAGCATGGCAATCAAAATGTCTGTATTGTAATGCTTCGCCATTACCGCCTTCCGAGTAGTAACACATCATCATATCACTGTACTCACTCGCATCAAAGAAAATCAAAACATGCGCTTGCGACGCGCTCTCGGGGGTGACTGTTTTTAGTGTTTTACGTCATTACTGCACTGAGGCAAAGGGTGCGGGCGGGTGGGGAGCGCTAGACGCTACTAGTACAAGTACATTTTTGCCCCTTCCCGAGGTCAGACTATCAGCTGATAGATTGTGCCTACTTTTTATGTTGGGCGCGCGCGTTCCTAGATATCTTGTAGTTATGCGGACATACGTTGCATCTTAAAAGTTATACGTGGAACACGCAGTATTTGGATATTATTTTTTAATTTAGCGGCTACTTAACGGCGTCACGCGGCTACCAGTTGATAGGTCAAAAGTGCGCGCGTGGGAATTTCATACAGCTGTTGTGTTATTGTGATAAAATTAAATGAGTTTAAAAAAAAAGTTTCTTTGGGAAAGTTGTTTGTTATCATGAGTAGAATCACGTGTTTAAGTATCGGTCACTAATTACCAGTCACCCTATATTATTGTATGTCGTAATTATTAAACTATTTTTATGATAAAACTGCACTTATGTTCACTATTTGATATTAATTAGAGTAAGGTTGTGGTTAATTGTAATTATTATCACTGATTTACTGTTTATGATGCATTTTGAACTGGAACATAATCTGGACTTTAGTTTTTTATACACTTGTCATTGATAGTCACAAATAATATCACTTGCAGATTCTTGTTGTTGCTCTGAGTTCCACTACTTTTTGGTCAATTCAGAAGGTTTATTCATAAATAATACATTTTTAAAATACGTAGGACATGTATGTAAACAGTTGCCGGTGTTGCCTAACTTATAATATGCTTGCCTACATAGTGTGCGTTTTATACAACATTTAAATTTTGTCTTTTTCAGTTGTTGAATGTGGGTTTAGAATTGTAGACAGTTTTTTTTTTAAGAAAACATTAACAGCCCACATAATTTAAAAGTATAATACGACAAAATATCCAAAAAGGAGGTAACAAGCCTTGCTTCTGGGAAATTGATTGATTTGATTTTGATTTTAATTCTGCATCTATTTGTTTTTAAAGATTTCTTAATCAGTTTCCAAAAATACATATTATTTAACATAACATCACGCCTTGTAATCCCCGAAGGTTTAGGCAGAGGTGTAATTTACAAGTACACCCACATTTCGCCAGTTACGTTTAAGTCCCATGTAAGGACAAACCCTTTTGAGGGCTCTGCTCACTACACCGTACCGTACCACGACCGTGCTATGCACATATCAAGCACGAAAACAAACATTGCCACGTGTTACCATGCCCACTAGAACGTGTCAGCAGCGTATCATACCCGTGCATAACAACAATAAAATTGTCGTTGAAAATATTTTGCCCGTTCCGTGTTGGCCGGTGACGGAACGATCTAGTAAGAGTTCAAAACAAAGAATATTTTTTGCCTGACACGTTCCTAGCACGGTTATGGTATACGGTGCAGTGGGCAGACTCTTTTAACATAAACAATATACAGGGTTAGTTTCCAAATACTATCCAAATTCTCAGATATGATGCAGCACGACATTCTGAGGCCCCCCCCCATAGAAATTTTTCTTCGGTTATTAAAAAAAAATCAGCTGTTTCCTACAAAAGTGCAATACCTACATGGTCAAAATGTATGGAACAGCTGTTTATTTTTTTAATAACCGATGAAAAATTTCTATGTGGGGGGGCTCAGAATGTCGTGCTGCATCATACCTGAGAATTTGGATAGTCTTTGGAAACTAACCCTGTATGTATCATAGGTCACATAGGACCAGTGTGATAAGATCCCGGTTTTTGTGTCATCGTGTTTTTGTTGAGTTAATCGATAGAATCTAGAATTCCAACGATTAGAGTAAAACTCCGGGTTGGCTAAGACTTGTGCTTTTTTTAAAAAAAAATGTCAAAGTTTCGATATATCCGACTCTTGAAAAATGAAAAAAAAATCATTATAATTTAATGGAAGTACAAGTTACCGAATTTATTTATTCTATCGAATAATGGTATAATAGCCGACCGTTCTACCAATTCCTGTTGTATTAATATGAATGGGTCGAGAGATATGATTTTTTTTCTCATTTTTCGTTTTCATTTTTTTATTCATCTAAACCGCCGTAGTAGGTGGTCATTCCTACATCAAAAAATTGCTGATACTTTCTATTATGTGTAGTATTAATCCCAAAACCTAACTCATTGGTTTCCAGGAGTTATTGGATATTCAAAATTTTCGTTAGGGGTGTCACTTTCATGTATCCGAAAAAAAAACCAATAAGAATATATTTTATCTGAAAAAAAGAAGGTGTTTTAAATACTTTTTAATAATTAATATGGAGTTGGCTATACGAAAGGAAAATGTATATGAATTTGTAAAATATTATGTAGGCTAACCGAACTAAAATTCATCTTCATTATTAGTTACAATTAATTCAACATGAGAGTAATCATCGATGGCTAGATTTTGTTCATTAACAGGTCTCAATAAAGACAATGCGGCCGGTGGCAATAGAATTTTTTTAGCCCTTTTTTTTCTCTCTAAGAGGTTGTAATCAGAGATAATTGGATCCGATGAGACTAAAGCTCTGTGAAAAAGGTCAAACATAGTTGCTTCACGAGATGTTTTTCTGGTATGGTGCTCTCTGTCAAACCTCCAAAATTTGTTGCGTGACTCAGCCGCTTGTTCAGAGGGCATGCCAATAGGTAAACTTGATTTTTCTATAATTTTCGACCCATGTACTAAAATTTTGTGAAGCGTGACAGTCATTGGATGCCATCCATACTTCGCAACATATTTGTATGCCAACTCTTTGCAAAAAGTTGCGAATTTTTCAGGGTCAATTGGCAGGTTACTAGACAAAACTGTCAAAATAACATACAATCCATCTAATAGCCACTGTTCAATGTTCAAAATGTTTGCAAAAGTTCCTCGGTTTTTATCAGAAAGAGCAGTGCGTGCAGTGTTTCCGTCGTTAGTGGTCCCTGAAGTTGGACGGACAACATCTACCAAAAGTCCCATTTCTTCTCTGATTTTAGCCTGGATTATTTTTTTACGGTCCTCGACTAATCGGCTCTCTTCTGACCTTTGAGGGATCCTCCATTTTTTAACCTCTACTTTATATCCCAGGTTTAATAAAAATTCTAAGGCCCTTATCCAAGAATGAAGTGGACTTATGCCATGCACCAAACGTTCTTCTATTACTGTTTTGGAGAATGCTAACTCTAAATCGTTGAATTGGGATGAGGTCAAATCGCAATATGGGCAACGTAACTGAGATGGCGTACAAAGAATTGCATTCAGGACTTTCCCATCAATAGCTGCACAGTATAATTCATATTCAATAACTTTTATTGTATGCCCTCTCGAGGTTTCAGTTATAATAGGGGTAAGATTTTGTATTTGATCCTGAATAGACTGTTTCTCCAAAATAATTAATTCTTTTGTTTCTTTTTTATACTGCAAGTGTAACGGTCTACAGTAACGAAAAGATGACGGTGCAGGATTTACCCAAATAACATCATTGCTGGCTTTAGTTACAACCTGCAATGGCGTAAATGTCGTTGCAAAAAGACTATTTTCGTCACCTTCTGCATCTGAGAATGATTGTTTATATAAAGATTGCCCAGTGCTTCCATCAAAGCCCCAGTTACCCCTTAAAATTCAATCTACTGCTTGAATGCTTTTTTTGGTACAGTAGTTAATGAGGACTTCATCACATAATTTAATCACCTGAGTAAAAGTGTGGTTGACTAAACTTTGAAGAGGCACAGATGCTTCTCTTTCAGACACCTGAACTTGGTCAGGATAACAGGTTTTTTTAGCCTCTTGTATTTCATAATACGGGGGATATATGTATGTATCAAATCCACGTCTTTTAAGATCTAATCGAATTGCACTGTATGTTTCTACGGACATATTTCTATCAGTTATCATAGCCAGAGCTTCGACAGGTGTGCATGGTTCTGGAGAAGTCTGAACTTTTTTAAGAATTTCTGTTGAAGCAGTCTCAGATTCTAGACATAGACATAATAGTGTCTCTAAATCTTTAGCAGATGAATGTGGCAGATTTTGTCCTCCGATTTTAATAGATCGTACAAACGCTTGTATTTTCTGGACATTTGGTTCGTTGTCTAAAGCTTCCGAAAGTTTTCGCTTAGATCTATATTGTTGGCTTCTGCTTAAAGCCATAAACCTCTTAGATTTCGGAGAAAAGAGAGATTCGTCATTAGAAATCGTTGCTGATGAAGTTTCATCATTATCAAGGACTGATATCAAATGACCACTAACAAGAGTACCACTAAGCCAATGTCGTTTTTTTTTAATAAAATAGGACTCGTTAAACTTACAACGCTTAAAGTAATCGTGACTCTTTGATAAAAACCCTGAAAGTGTTTGTTTCAACTCCTCGTCAGTTTGTGAAAGTTGATATTCAGAGCCAAAATAATTGACAACCATACTCACTCGTTCGGAAAGCGGCAGCTGCTTTGCTTTACCCTTAAACAGCTTAAAGGCTTCCATTCGAGTTAGTATTTTTGTACCAGAAGAATGTCCTTCACGCTCATCTGCCTGTTGATACGCATCGTTAGGGCTCTGTTGGTTAGTTGAAAACATCTCGTCGTCTGAATCGGTGTCAATTGGCAATGCTATAGTCGTCTGTGTTGAAATTCCAGGTTTATTTGTTAGTTTCTGATTAGTTTCCATTGTTGTTTCCACGAGTAGGGTCGATAGAAAGTCCACCCCCGGGTGACGCCCATTCCGGGGGCAAGGCTACATACTACGGAGGTCGCCAGATATCCGTAGGGTTTAAACGACTTCGCTGTCGGGTTTTATAGAGTGTTCCTTCTCGCGGGCCAGCCAGTTAAGGCAAGCCCCCCGGCCGTAGTTTTGCACGACGTACCTCAGTCACGCCTTACTGAGGTTGTTGAAGTGCAGAGTACAGTTACGGTATAAAGGTTGACTGGCGCTCAGTCCCCTGAAATTGTTCCAACTCCAGATGGAACAACCATTGATTTTGCTTTATAGCAAAAATTATAATTCAATAAACATAGTTACAAAATGTATATAAATAACGTAAGTGCTGACGTAAATAATTTATGCAGGGGCGCATTCTCAGCGTATCATAATAAATATCAAAAATCAATACAATTGATGTAAAAACATAATGAAAATTGATTTAAAATAATTAGATAGGTAATATATAATAAAATTCATGAAGACAAACAAAATAAAAAAAAAAAATTCTAAAGAATCGTTATAAATCAAAAAGTATAATAAAATTGATTTAAAAGAATTGTAAAATATAAAAGTATACTAAAATTGATTCAAAATAAGTTGTAAAATCAAAAAGTAAAACAAAATTGATTTAAAAGAATTGTAAAATTAATAATAAAAAGAACTAAATTGACTAAAAATATTTAATAAATTGTCTAAAATGTTTATTACTCAAGTTTAATGTTGATTGACATACTTATGAGACATCGGAAAGGATTTTCTTTTATTTACTATTTTCGGTTAGAATTTATAGACGGTTTCCAAAAAAGGTGTATCAGTCAACATGATACCAATTTCTCCATTTGTTTTTTAATTTCCTTTATAAAATTACTCAATCTTTGCCATCTAAGCCACAAAATAATGATATCTTGTTATGGTCGTGATAAGGAAGCTAAAACTTAATAAAAATAAACAAATTATGTTTTGGTTGAAGTGGCAGCCCTAAGTGCGGATATTTCGGATATTACTAAAACTTCCAATAACTCCTGGAAACCAATGAGTTAGGTTTTGGGATTAATACTACATATAATAGAAAGTATCAGCAATTTTTTGATGTAGGAATGACCACCTACTACGGCGGTTTAGATGAATAAAAAAATGAAAACGAAAAATGAGAAAAAAAATCATATCTCTCGACCCATTCATATTAATACAACAGGAATTGGTAGAACGGTCGGCTATTATACCATTATTCGATAGAATAAATAAATTCGGTAACTTGTACTTTCATTAAATTATAATGATTTTTTTTTCATTTTTCAAGAGTCGGATATATCGAAAATTTGATTTTTTTTTTAAAAAAAAGCTCAACTCTTAGCCAACCCGGAGTTTTACTCTAATCGTTGGAATTCTAGATTCTATCGATTAACTCAACAAAAACACGATGACACAAAAACCGGGATCTTATCACACTGTGGGTCGGTCTGAACGTTAGCACTGGCTAATGAGCAAAACAAAAGACAAACGGGCCGGGAAAATGCTCCCGTGCACAAGTTTTCATTATGAAAGTAAAAGTCGGACTGCGTTATAATGCAGCCGAGTAGTTCTCTGTTCGTACTGGAAAGGGTGAAAATATCTACAGGGTGTAACAGGACCCTTCACCAAGCCGTCAACCAAGCGTTATGTACATCAAACTAAATATTTTTTGCAGGGAAACAACTTTTTTTTTTGGGTGAAAAATCACGTTTTGCGGTAGGACTCAATTAAACGCACTCAATACATTGTGCTGGTGGATGGATTGAATAGTACGGGGGTCGTGGAGGTGTTTCAGGTAAAAATCTTACATTCAAAATAGGTGTTTAAAAAAAAAAACTTGTGAGAAAGTTGGAACTTTGACCCCTAATAAGTCCGTAACTAGAAGGTTCCCAGGTGAATGCCAGGCAATGATGGGGTGCCTTTCGGTTTCGTTAAGGGTCTTTATACTAATACTAGCTTTTGCCCGCGGCTTCGCTCGCGTTATTTTAGAATTTGACAATTAATTCGGGTTGTAGGTACTCTGCTTGTAATAACATAAATTCAAAAGACATTATGGGGAAAAAGTGGCAACACTGCCCGAGTGACTTGTGAAATTTTTGTTCCGTATTTAAAAAAATAATTTAATTAGTAATTAAGGTGTAATTATAATTGATAACTTATCATAAATGTGTAAATACTCAGGAAAGTTGTTTTCCTGGTAGATAATAAAGTATTCGGTTATACGACAGTACCGGTAACCTAAAAATCAACAGCTGACGGACTAACTACGGCTTAATACGGATATATACGGGGAGTATTTGTTTACTATTATATTATAATAGCACACAATCGTCCCTTTAACTCTTTTTCTTCGCCAATTCTAATATAGTTTTCTTTTTGATGTTTTAGTACCTTGAAATGGATAGATCGCTTTGTTGACAAATGTCAGTTCGTAAAAAGTAAAACTTTAACGATTTAAACTTTGCATACATCAATCTTTTAAATATTAATTAAATAAAGTTCATACTAGTTATTACATTAGCGTCTTGAAGTAATATTTTAATAATCTTCAAGCTTTTAGTCTAGGCAATCTACCCACATATGAAAAAGTAAAATCCTAAGATAATAAAATCTTATTACAGCAATAAAATTGAATATTCAGTTAGTTAATATCAATCTTTTCAAGCAAATACAGCAGCCTTCCTCATATGTTTGAGTAACGTAAACGTTTTCCCTTTTTTGTATTTTTTATTTTTTCCTGCCTTTCATCTCTTAATTTTCTTCATTAGTCTATCGTATTAGTTCTCACCGTTTCCTTATTTCCAATTTTCAGTAACCAATCCGGAAACCATGCCTGTGATGACCCGTAAGGCTACTGCTCAGGATATGGAGCTAAAATTGAGAACGGCCCTCCAAGAACTTAAGGACTCAAAACTCCAATGCCAACAACTATTACAGGAGATAGATGACAGTGAGGAGGAGGTCAATAACGTTAATATCAAAAACTCCAGCTTAAAGAGGGAGCTAGTAGACCTTCATCAGGATTACTTGAATGTTGTCAGTGAACGGGATCAACTGAGGGTGGTCACGGATGGGTTCAACAGCTGTAGTAACTTGTATGAGGAGGCTTTGTGTAAAATTAGGGATCTAGAGGATGAATTAATCCATGCTAATGCTAAACTTTTAAATTTGAAAAAGGAAAAGGATCATACTCAGGCTATAGAAACTGACCATTTGTATAATGAATTAGTAAATACAAATTGTAACCCTCATTCCATCATAACAATAGACCTAACAGAGGACTCCTTACTGAAACAGAATTCCTACCATAAAATTAGTAAAAATAAAATTAAGAAATATGCAAGATTGAATAAAATCATTAAAAAATGTAATAAGTACAAGAAACAACAAAAGCACTATTCCAAAAATATCCAATTAAGGAAAGAACGTGTTTCTCTTGTTAGTAGATTAAATAACTATCAGATTAAACTGGAAGACAGTAAAAATATTTATGAAATAGACACTCAGCGCTTACAATCTGAAATTGAGGGACTGAATAAGTCACTAAAATCTTTATATAATAAATATGAAAGTTCTAAAAACCAAATTAAGGAGCATATTCTAGCCACTAATGAGTTGGTAGACAAAGTGGACTTGCTGACTCTCAGCAACACTCATTGTACTTGTCGGAATGAACCCAGTCCTGCAGCCCTCCAGCCTGAGGCAACGGAGGACCCGTCTCGGGCTGTGAGTGTTCTGGACTGTACCATTAGCCAAGATAAAATACCTGTCATTACACTTCATGATTCACAAGTAGTACAGACTGAGATTAGTCATTTTGTATCACCTGATAGTATTGATTGTTATCATTCAGTTATGTTCTCTGATAGTATAGGTAGAGGGCTAGGTAAATTGATCAGTAATAACCTGAGTTATTGTACCCAAAATTACTGTATGCCGGGGTCTACCTACAAGCAGGTTATGGCATCAGTAATTCAAAATGTTTGTAATCCTAATACTACTATTACTATATGTGTCGGTAATAGTTCTAATATTAAAAAGCAAGATATCACCGACTATGTATCAGAGTTGTTAAAGTTAAGTTGTAATAAAATCATACTGTGTGCTTTTCCATATTTTGAAAATTTAAGTAATAGAAAAAACAATTATATTCATATGCTAAATAAACATGTACACTTTTTAGTAGGTCACTATAGTGACAGACTTATTTATCTGGATATCAACACTATTGTTGGTAAACTTAAGTCGACACGGGGTAAGGTGTATCTACCTATTAGATGTAGACACAAAATAGCTAGGCTATTAGCTTTTAATATTCACTCAGACATAAATAGTATGTCGAAGTTTAGTTATATTATAAACACTGCGACTATTAGTAATCATACTAATATACATTTTTACAATAACTGTACATCGGAGGATCCATGTGTAACTATAGATGTCTCTCAAGTAGGATCCACTAGTAGTAGGATCTCATTGCCATACAGTAATGGCATGGGTGTTCAGGAGCTCACTCCAGCTCATTTAAACTAGATAGTAAGACAACGGAAGATACAAATAACATTAATATTATACTCACCAACACCATGGTACCTTCTTGCTCTCAAATAGATAAATGTAAAAAAGGGGCTAAGCAGAATTCCTTCAAATTATTTCATCAAAATATACAAGGTTTTTCTTCAAAGCAACTAGAAATTGAGTTGTTTTTAGAAAAAACGATGTTTGAAATTGTTTGTTTCACCGAACACTGGTTAAAAGACTATGAAATGCTAATTAATTACGAAAATTACAATGTAGGCAGTTGCTTTAACCGTAAATCTAAGATACGTGGGGGTTCATTAATCTTAGTTAGGAATTGTATTAAATCTAAATCTCGTAATGACATAGTCGATCTATCGGTGGAACATAGCATTGAATTGTCTTGTGTTGAGCTAGATAGGCATGTAATAGTGTGCGTTTACAGACCCCCAAATTACCTTAACTACTCTATGTTTGAGTCAGTAATGGAAGATGCTTTAGCAAAACTTGTAACTGGTAATAAACCAATAATTATATGTGGTGACTTTAATGTTAATATCCTAGAGAATAATGTAAATAGCAGTAGATTTTTAAATCTCTTTAAATCATTTAATTTGTCAAATGTGTTTTCAGAACCAACACGAATTACTACAAATACTGCTACATGTATTGATAATGTTTTTTGTTGCTGCGACTACTTAGATAAATCCATCGTAAATTACCTTCCTTCAGATCACAGCGGTCAGACCGTTGCTTTCACGTCCAATATACAATTACAAAGAATTAAGATACAAACTAGACAAATAACACCCAGCAATTTGGATAAATTTAATAATAATTTAATTAGTAAGTTATGTATACCGGGCCATATTTTAAATAATGTAAATGAATTGTATGAAGAATTTTTTTCGGTAGTGCACACCGAATTCAATAATACTTTAAAACAGAAAACTAAAACTATTGGCCCAAAGTTTATTTTCAGTGACTGGGCAACACAGGGTATTAGGAAAAGTAGGGAACGATTGTTTGAGCTGTACGGCCTTAAGCCTTACATCAACACAGAAACTTTTAATAAATATGTTGCTCCTTACTCGAAATTTTTTAAAAATGCTTGCAAGGTAGCCAAATCGCTGTTCATTAGCAACAAGATTAAATCAGCCGATAATAAAATAAAGACGGTTTGGAAAATTATCAACAGTGAAACAAATAGAAATAAAAAACGAAGTAATGACTTCACACTAAACACCTCCAGTGGCCTCGTGAGTTCTAACAATGAAGTTGCTCAAGAATTTGTAAATTTCTTTACCAGTATCCCACTTAAAACTACAGAAACCTTAAATTCCTCACCCTTGCTTTCTGTTGATTTATTGAAAGCGAACGTTTCAGCCTGTCCGAATGAATTTAAATTTCAGCATATAAACCCCATAGCAGTCATAAAAGCTTTTAAGCAAATCAAGATCAAATTAACCGAAGATCTATGGGGTATGTCTATCAAAGCTTGTACCTCAATTATTGAGACTATAGCTCCGTATTTAGCCTCAATATTTAATTTGTGCGTGGATCAAGGGGTCTTCCCGGATCTAATGAAATACAGTAAGGTAATACCGCTTTTTAAATCCGGGGATAGTAAAGACACCAATAACTATAGGCCCGTATCTGTGTTGCCGGTTTTCAGCAAGGTGTTTGAAAAGATAATGCTCAATCAAATGCTAAACCATTTTAACGCCAATAAAATCTTACACGAGCAACAGTATGGTTTCACCAAGGGACGTTGTACAACTGACGCCGGTGTTTCTTTATTAAAACACATATTTACTGCGTGGGAAGAGGCACAAGATGCCATAGGAATCTTCTGTGACCTTTCGAAGGCATTTGATTGCGTAAATCACGAAACCCTGCTATTAAAACTTGAGCATTACGGTTTAGGTAAACTTGCGCTCAGTTTAGTAAAATCGTATTTGAATGATAGACAGCAGCAGGTACAGGTAAATGGTGTCAATTCAATGGGTTTAAAAGTAAGAATGGGCGTACCACAAGGTTCGATATTGGGTCCTTTTCTCTTTTTAGTTTACATTAATGACCTACCCCACTTATTTAACAACCAACCGCAAATGGTATTGTTTGCTGACGATACTTCTTTAATATTTAGGATAAACAGACGTGCCACTAATCTTGACGACGTCAATAACGCCCTACTGCAGGTCCATAATTGGTTTACCGCTAATAACTTAGTACTAAATGGGAAAAAAACTAAGTGCATAAAATTTTCTCTGCCAAATGTCAAAAGTAGTGATTGTGACATAATATTGAATCAAGAGAAACTAGAATTTGTCGATAAAACTGTTTTCTTGGGAATTACGCTCGACACAAGGCTACAATGGGGTCCTCATTTAACATCTCTTGCAGGACGGCTGAGTTCAGCAGCATATGCTGTTAGAAAAATCCGTCAGTTTACTGATGTAGATACCGCGAGGCTAGTCTATTTTAGTTATTTTCATAGTATTATGTCATACGGTATTTTACTATGGGGACGGGCTGCAGACATTGAGTCTATATTTATTCTGCAGAAAAGAGCCATCAGAGCCATATATGATCTACGTAGGCGCGATTCTCTGAGAGAACTGTTTAAAGAAATTAACATCATGACAGTACCTTGTCAATACATCTATGAAAACATCATGTACGTTAGGAAAAATCTGCATTTATTTAGTAAGAGAGGTGACAGACACCACTATAATACTAGAAATAGGGACCAACTAGTTCAGCCAGGTTTCAGGCTAGCTAAAGTAGACTCATCTTTCATGGGGTACTGTTTAAAATGCTACAATAAAATACCTCCTCACATTCTACAACTGAATGAGACGAAATTTAAATCTTGTATAAAACTCACACTATGTAGGCAAGCATATTATAAGTTGGGGGACTATATTGATGATAAAAATGCTTGGCTCAATGCTGGTCCTGCTCCACAACCATAGGAGCAAACTAATTGATTACCATGTTAAGTTATTGTGGAAGCTGCAGAAGATTGTAATAATATCCTTGCTTTGTATAGATTCCATCTCTTAATAATATTATATAATTGCATAGCACATGTGTGAGTACTATGTACTGTAAAGCAACCATTTACATTTATTTATCTTTCATTGACTTGAATGTAGCCTGGTGGCTGAGAGAATGTCATGCTCACTCAAATTTCTCGCTGATGGTGGCGCGTGTGTCGGGTCATTTGGTTCCCTTCAATATGGTTGAGTTGAATGGCGCCGAGCCATGCGTCATGTTCGTGAACGGGCGCTGTCAGTTGGGAGTGGTCATCTCTTAGCTGCCACGGTTTATTTTAATTACTTTATTTTGAAAGTGTTGATTATTTTAATCTTTTACTCTGGGCGCTCTTAATGTGCACGTCTTTCTACATCGTTCTCACATATATGTATAATCTCAACGTGAATGATGTAACCAAGATTTTGTAACAATATTTTGGTTAAAAAGAGTGTCCATGGAGTTTCTTGCACATTCTTCTCCATAGAGATCTACGCTTTGGAATGTGCAACTACAGTACTTTCTCAAGTTATTATGCCTTGTGACTGTGACTGTAGCTTAGCTTTTTTTTTTTTGTTTGACTTTCATAAGTGCCTGTAATGGTCTAATTGAAATAAATGCTTTGAGTTTGAGTTTGAGTTTGAGTTTGATTACATTATCATAAGAACGTTATTGTTGTTTGCCTCGGGAACAGTACTTTTTTCGGGATGAAAGGTGTCTGTCCATCTACATAAATTATGGTCCATCTACATTTATATTAATGTCTAACTTCTTAATAGTCCGGCGAATTTATGCATGTTTTTTTTTCATTTAATGTGTTTAAACGGGAGTGTATTAAGTTGTTTCCCCCGAAAAGTTCACCTTCGCGTATATTTTTTGTTAAGAAAACATCTAATATGAATTTAACTTAGTGGAAAAAACAAAATAAACAGGCATGCATATAGAGTATTTGCAGAAGAGATTAAGTACTACAAGTAGGTAATTAAATTAAACATTTGCCGTCCGCGGAACAATCGTTTCTTTTTTAAATCTTATAATTTGACTTTTTACCACTTGTGAAAATATTATAACAGGACAAAAATTTTGCCAAAGTTGTTTTTATCAACATATTTAACTACTATTGTGAAAATTAAACTAATTAAACCAGTAGGAAATACCTACAGTAGTAGGTATTTCACAGATATAAAAAAATCTTAAATACTACTTCAGGCAAAATGACCATGGACCAAGAATTAGACGTTCATAGAACAGTGATAACATTTTATACTAATACTGATACTGTTAGCCTGCTGGGCTAAGCTAAGGCCTCTCCCCATGACTTCCAGTTGCTTCGATCCAAGGCCAAAGTGGACCACTGGTCGCTGGTCTTCTGTAGCTTCTAGCATCCAGTTACAACAAGGTCTGCCACGACACCTTCTCGCTGTGTCTGGGCTTCAGAAAGTGGCTATTTTGGAGCACAGCTCATTAGGCATACGTCAGACGTGGCCAGTCCAGTCTTTTTCAGCTTAGCGGCTTTATGACCAACGTCAGTAATTTGTGTTTTGGAGCACAGTGTGGTGTTGAGTACACAGTCGGTTAGTTTGACGTTAGTAATTATATTTCTTTACAAAAATAATAACCATTTCTTTCATATCTCGGCCCACAACAGTCCGTCAAATAATATCTACGACCGATATGCAATACCTTCGTACTACTCTGTATGTATTCTATAGGTAGGTAGACATTATTCTTTTATCTTTTCTTCAATAAAACGTTGACAATAGCGTCCATTGTGTGTCTAAGTATAGACTAGGAGAAAAAGTTACATGTTTTAAAAAAAAACAGTAAAAGTAGAGAGTGCCTTGGAGGGATTTGTTTGAATAATAAATTAGGAACTTGTAAAAAGGTTTTATTTCTTTCTTTTTGTTAGTCCAAGGGTTTGGCGTCTAGTATGAATGGACACAGTAAATAAAACGTACATTCAAACGATTTGAACATTCCCGCTTAGCTTATAATATTTACTTAGTAGAGGGAATTTATTCTATTCACCGTGACTTTTTAGTCGTCTAACAAAGGTGGTCGACTCAATGTATCCGACATAAAATACCTCTAGATGCGCTTTTTTACCATTTATTAAGAATAGGTAAGTACATAGAAAATAAACATGTTATTGAATGACTTTTTCATGAAATAGTTACAGAATAGGGTTAAATGAACTTAGAGGGTTGTATTGATGAGTTTAATGATTATAATTCTGTAACATACGTGTTACTGGCGCGACTCATTTTTCATCAACATACAACCTGACACTGACCTACAAATTGCAAAAAACGAAAGTAAATTTGAATTTCGCGGGCTACCCTGACGTTTTTAAACGTTCTTAAGGGATAATTTCCCACCGTAACGCGAGTGAAACCGCGGGGAAAGTTAGTCATATTATAGAAGGTGGAAAGGACACCGACACTAATACGGTTACCAGTACATCATTGGGACACATGGAAATTTTTCATCGGTAATTTAAAAAAAAGACTGGCCATGTGCGTGTCGTACTAACACGCACACAGGGTTCCGTAGTATCAAATAATAAAATAAAATTTTTTTGAAGGTTCATTCTTAAGTTGTATTATTTTACATTCAACAGCAAAACTAATTTGTAAACCTCATTTTCAAGAACATAAAATATTAACCCTCCCTTGCCTATACATTTTAGAGATTTGCAAATTTGTTCGAAAGTACCCACACTTTTACACTACACGAGAACATATACAATCAAGATACACTTTACGTCATAAAAATAGACTAAACCTACCAAGCTCTAAGCTAAAAATGCACTCAACAAGTGCCCTAGTCATGTCAATGAAAGTTTATAATAAATTACCAGAAATAATTAAAAATGAACAAAAATTTAATTCATTCATAAACAAACTACAACAATTTCTATTATTTAAATGCTATTATACAATTAATGAATATCTTAATGACAAATTTTAAAATTAATACCTACTTTTCACAAAATAGTTTTTTGTAATTAGTAAAATTAAAGACCTCTTCCTCTCTCTTACTTTGCTGTGCCCTTACAGGGTCCATATTTATGTACCTAGCTTTAAGCCCTCTGTAACGTCTTTTATACAATATGGAATGCAAAATAAATGAATATGAATATAATTCTTTTTTTCATGGTATCTTAATGAAAAACAAAGTTACAGCTGCAGTTTGATGAAAAAGTGCCATATCTCAAAAACTAAACATCAAATCTTATTCAAACCAATTTTGGTTGAAAATTTTATTCTCGTTTTACAATCCTACCCAATCCTACTCTTACTTTAGACGGGGGGGGGGCACATTTTACCATTTTGGAAGTGTCTATCTTTCAAACGAGTGACTGAGAAAAATGGTTTTAAAAACCTCAATTTATTATTTATTTATTTATTTAACACTTCAAGCACATAGTACAGAGGCGGACTTAATGCCATAGGCATTTTCTACCAGTCAACCTTTGGGTGATGCAGAGACAAACATTGGTAGGTGTACCTATATTATAAACTACAGGGATGGATATATACAATCAATCTAGTTTTAAAAGACCTATCTATGTATAGACACTCCGCACGTAAAGGTTTGATAAAAAAATATTTTTTAGTTTCAGTTCCATTTAAGGGGAATCCCGTTATTTTTTTTTTTTGTATAAAAGTCGTAAAGCGGTTCACAAAATACATCTACCTACTAAGTTTCAACTGTGTAGTCCTCATAGTTTCGGAATAAAGTGGCTGTGACATATACGGACAGACAGACATTTCGAATCTATAAGGGTTCCGTTTTTTGCCATTCGGCTACGGAACCCTAAAAACGGCTTTTACATACATTTTGACCGTTTTTTTTTAAAATAACCGAATAAAAATTTCAATGTGGGTACTTCAAAATGATGTACTGAATATATGAAAACCATTTCACTGTCGGTGTCCCTTTCACTCCGTATAGTGCTCATCGTAAAATAAAACAAACCAAAATTTGCTCGAATCGAAAGACAAAAATCGCTCGTATTTACTTTACGTTAATGTCGTAAGTTCATGCTAGGGACTCTGTATTTGTGTTTGATTGGCAAATACAGTACCTGAAGTAATGTTTTAGTCTCCTAATTGGAGGTTGCCTAAGTTTTAAGAGCTCACTCAATTCATTCATGAAAACGTTTAAAACTTGTTGTTGCTCGCTGTTTCAAATGCGTAGAGGGTTATTGTTTATGGACTTTGAAGCTTCATCAATACTTTGTGTTCTGTACAGTTTATCTATGGCATTGGAGCAGCGGTGGCCCAGTGTTGGCGGCCCGACTTACGAACTGTAAGTCATGGGTTCGAACCCAAGCAGGCGCATTACTTTGTGTTATTTATTTCATCACCAATGCTCTCAAAAACAGTGAAGAAAAATACCGTGAGGAAACATGTCCTAGAACAAAAAAAATCGAAGATATGTGACATCTACCTACCTGCACTGGGCCCGCGTGGTGGATTATAGCCCATTCCCTCTCATAGAGAGGAGGCCGTGTGTCCCAGCAATGGGAAAATTATAGGCTGATTATGCTATATGCAGTTTATGAATAAGCTTGCGTCCTAACTACAGATGTACCTACCGACTCGACCCGATTGCATTAGGCAGAGAAGTACCTAATAGTACACCCACATTTATGTTTAAGTCCTTTGTAATAAGGGGCGACCCTTTGGCCATCAACCAGGCACATATCCAGACTCCGTGGCTGTTACTGAGATTTTTCTGATGGGAATACCCAATAACAGTTTGCGCGACCCGGGAATCGAACCCAGGACCTCAAGCTCAGCAGTCGCGCTCACTATTAGATTAGTTTCTAGGTTTAGCCAGAATTATATTTTAACCTCAATCAATATATCTGCTGTCAAATCTGTTGTTAGCAATGTTGATTGATTAACTGAATATCAAACAAAACATTGTTCAATAGTTATCCATTTGGTTACATGATATGTTTTTGTAAGGTCATTTACTTTCCTCATTTCATTTGATTCTAGAATAAAAAAAAAACATATGAATAGTATTTAGATGCAGTATTTTTGTTGCTAAGGACGGTAGTTGACATCTGTCGAGCATGCCACCGAAGTCGTCCCGGTGAATCGATCCGACAAATTGTTTCCGGTGGTTCTCGTCCTGTCTCTAAAGTCGAGGACTTGTACAGACACAATCCAGTTGCTAGGATTTATCCTCTAGCAACTTGCCTTGATTTAAAACTTTGCAAATTCGGAAGTACCATCTTGAAGGTAATATGCCCGACCCAGCTCTCGAGAACGGTCATGCAACATTGCATTAGGATCGACCTATCATCATGGACAGGACTATGTCAGCAAATAAGCCTGATATTGTGGTGACAGAATGCCGAGAGTGCGCTGCAATGTTTGTTGACTTCAATGTCGATGACGAGAATCTCGTGATAGCTGAGAATGATAAAAAAATCGACGAACGAGGTTGTCGACATGTGGGACGTGGACTCTGCAATCATTGTACCGATAGTCGTTACGGTTGAACTTAAGAGGGCCCTTCCCGACGCGACTATCGTCAACGCGAGCATGGTCAAAAAGCTTGTTGTTTCATCCAGAGCCACAGCGGCGATTTTCTTTCAACTCCCCCGTCTTACCCCGCCCCGACCCCGAACATTTCGTCTCCCACGCACCTCATACCGCCTAACGCAATGACAATGAACGAAAAATAGTATTCGAAAATTTCTTAAACTTGTTCCAGGAAATACGTATTTTTGAAAAAGTCTTACAAGTGTGTGAAATAAATATTTATCATTAAGAATCTGTATTACATGTGCAAGGTTTCTATCGAAATGTTTTCTTTATTTTTACAGTTTATGAGTACCTTATGAACGGCCAAAGTTCAGGTAAAATTTGTGAAAAATAGCAATTCTTGGAGGCTTATACTGAATTTGTTTCTACTTTTTTTATTTTTTTGCAACCAAAGAAACCTAGATATAGTGCACAAAATACCTCTTAGTTAAAAAAAAAAACAAAGATAGATGTGTAACAACGGCATAATCACGTACGAGCGTTTTTGTGAAAAGTATAACGGGTTGGCCGCTCTTAAAGCCATAAACATCGTCCAACACCTTAGGAGGCTACAATTGCGCGGCTGGGTCAAGGGCTTGATTCAGAAAGCAGTACTCCTAGACACTGCACGTACAGTGAAGAGATCTCATCTCTCTAGTTTATAATGCTTTTTTAAATTTGTTTGATAAATGAATATTTAAAAAGGTAAAATCCAAAACTCTCTTTTGCGATCACATACATTTTGACCTTAGCCAAACTGTCTGTAGTCAGAAAAGCGTCTGTTATCTTCAAAATAGATCGCCATCACGAAGGTTAGGTAATGTTTACAAACACAAGGCCGTGAAGTTTGACGGATCGGCCTGGCTTGTCAATCGATGGATCGTGATCATCTTGAGAAGGTCGCCGCCGTAATCGTGAACCGATGGGTTCGTGTATGGATTGATTTGTTTTAAGTTATGTATGTTGTTTTGTTTCATTGGTAGTTGTGGTGTTTTTGGAACTGGTAGGCGATTATTTATTGAGTCGGGAGCATAAAAACCTCACACTCTCGCAGAATGAAATGGAGATGTTGTTATGTGACTTATTTCTAAATTATTATATGTATAAGTTTTTTCTGCGACTCTTTTCATTTATAAAACATTATAAAATTGAAGAAAACACCGTAAATTACTTGCATACATAAAATTACGCTTGTAATCCTCGCAGGGTTAGGCAGAGGTGTACCTAATAGTACACCCACGTTTCGCCAGTTATGTCCCATGTAATAGGGGGCGAGCCTATTGCCATCAACCGGGCACAAATCCAGTCTCCGCGGCTGGTATTGAGAAATTCCTGATGGTAAACCAAATAAAAAATTTCCAACCGGGGAATCGAACCCGGGATATGACGCTAAGCAGTCGTGATTGCGACCACTAGACCAATGAGGCCGCAAATTGCATGCCAGAATACCCAAAGAGTTAAAAAAAAAAAAAAAAAGAAAGAAAGGAGAGAAAGAGAGGGGAGGGGAGGGGGGGTGGGGGGGAGGGGGGGGGAGAAAGATAGGTAGATATATAAACCATATATTTAGTGCACACAAAAGACATAGCACAATTAAATGCCCACATGCCCATGCCCATACCCTGTCATTTCGTTAAAAGCGTCATCACCATTTCCATTTTACATAATACTCCATTAAAACATTAATGAATCGTACCGCAGCTACTAAGGATTAAAACCACACGTCATAAAATGTACAGGGTGAAACTAATCAAACGCTGCATGCATTAAATGTTCATTATCCGCCTAGCCTTTTCTCAACTACATAATAAAGGGTGTAACAAGACCCTTCACGAAGCCGAAAGGCACTTGTTCTCCCCGTCATTGAGATATTTTTTGTTCTAGACCATACCTGGGAACCTTCTAGATACGGAGATATTGGGGGTCAAAGTTCCAACTTTTTTCATAAATACAATATGTTTTTATTGTAAGATTTTTACTTTACATACTTCCACGAGACCCGTACTATTCAATGGATCCTCAGCACAATATTTTAAGTGCGTTATCCTACCGTAAAACGTGATTTACCCCAAAAAAAAAGTCGTTTCCCAGCAATAATTTTTGCGTAATGTTACTCAGTTTGACGTACATAATGCTTGGTTGACGGCTTCGTGAAGAGTCTTGTTACACCCTGTATATGTTGGAATCGGCTTCCCGTCTAACCTGTTGCAGCTGAATACCAGTATTTTTTATAGAGCCACTGCACAAAACAACTTTTCTTAAAACATAAATCGCTTTCATTTCATAATGAAACCACTACATTTCCTTACCTTGTGGCTTATTTCCACATCCTGTATACAGCGAAACATGAAGTTAATTAATAGATAGTGCTAATAAATGTACGCCAGACACGTATAAAGGTTCGCCAGATGTCTGTAAAGGTTCACCAGACGTGTTTTAACTCTTTGGAAACTAATATGTGTGAGTCGGAGGCTGAAATCTGATAGGACGATTGTATGGTTAGACTTTAGATTAGACTGAGTCTAATTTTATGTGGATTTTGTTTGGAAATTGGTTCAATGTAAAGAATTGATGTATAGGATATTTTTTTTTATTTTTAATTACGTATATAACACCTTAACTGCTAAAACGCCAATTCGATGTTACTACCACCAAAATACTACTTACATACTAAAAATACAATTAAAACTCAATTAAAAACACAACTAAAATGCCTTTAAAATAACCTACAATTAAGAAAAACATCTAAACATTTTCAATGCACTCCAGTGCTTCTCCTGTGAACTTCAACAGGCTGCAGTGAAATATATCTACCTCACCAGCAATAACATTAAACAATCTTATGGCGCGCGACAAGGGGGCAAACTTGTTAAGGTTAGTCCTAGAGGATGGGTCCAGTAGAGTAGGCGTGGATATGTTATTTCGTAATCTGTTTGTCTCGGTTTGTTTTTTCAAGTCGAGTGATAGTCTAACAGTCAAATTACAAGTACGTACTAATCTTTAAAAACTATAAAGGGTGTTACAAGACCCTTAACGAAGCCGAAAGGCACTTGTTCTCCCCGCCATTGGGATATTTTTTTTGTTCTAGACCATACCAGGGAACTTTCTAGTTACGGAGATTTTAGGGGTCAAAGTTCCAACTTTTTCACAAGCTTTTTTTTTAAATACACGTTTTTAAAGAAAGATTTTCCTTTTAACACCTCCAAGACTTCCTACCTCCTACTTAGTTTGATGTACAGAATGCTTGGTTGACGGCTTCGTTAAGGGTCTTGTTACAACCTGTATGAATAAATAAAATTGACAGATAGCTGATGTTATAAGAAGTGACTAGAACAGCTAAGCTGTGCCCCGCGACCTTCATCCGCGTGATATTATTACAAAAATATAATTTCTCCATTTGAATTGAATTTTGTCAACAATTTCATGGTTTTTTTTTTTCATGCTCTCTTAATTAATTCACAATAATAATATTGTATGTGTTATATTATTTACTAGCGACCAGCCCTGGCTTCGCACGGGTGCAATGTAAGACATATAAACCTCCCTCTTGAATCACTCTATGTATTAAAACCAGGTTTCGAAAATATCCGATATTTATTATAAATATCAAAATATCGGATATTTATCATATATATCCGATATATCAAGTTGAAGTATCAAGTTTTATATATATCCATTTTGTATGAAAGCCACATTATTTTTTTTTTGTATTATTTATGTATACTACTTGCATAATTATGTGTTACATAGACATAGTAAATAAATATATTCATCATCTAATAAACAGTTATATTCTATAAATACAAAAGTTATTTAATGCTTCTTAAATACTCAACTTTCTGAAGTAATTCGTTTCTGTACTTGTAATTTTTTTTCCTTGTAAAAAATAATAGAGTAAACACAAAAAAAACTTAATCTTTCATAACGAAATTTTTGACGCCATTAATGCCGGCAGAAGTGTTGCCATTTATGGATTAGAACTTACTATTAGTTTTACTTAAATGTATATGGCGTTGGACTAGAGTTAAAACATACTCCATGTTTTAACTCTAGTCCAACGCCATATACATTTGGGAAGTAGAAATACAGTAACAAACACCAAAAATTATTTAATATTATAAAATGTTTGTATTGATATATATCATAAAATATCATTTGATATTTATCAGATATATATCGGATATATATCGGATATATATCATGATATATATCCATTGATATATATCCTCGAACCCTGATTAAAACCGCATCAAAATCCGTTGCGGAGTTTTAAAGATCAAAGCATACATAAGGACAGCCAGCGGGAAGCGACTTTGTTTAGATAGAATTACGCTATCGCATTATGAACTGTCCTGTAATGATAGCAGAGTTATATTTTGTGATGTATTATTTAATTATTAATTTATTTATTTTTAGGGTTCCGTACCCGTAGGATAACTAACGGGACCCTATTACTAAGCCTCCGCTGTCCGTCCGTCCGTCTGTCCGTCAACGGGCTGTATCTCATGATCTGTGATAGGTAGACAGTTGAAATTATATATATATATCACAGAATTTGTATTTCTGTTGCAACTTTATTAACAAATATTAAAAATAAATTAAAAAGTAAATGGGTAAATAACATGGTAGTTCTAAATATTACATGTTGTTGTTCATAGACACAACCACAAAAACGTAAGTACGTTGTTCAACAACCGTAAAAAGAATAAAAGTACCAAATTGTAAATAAATAGTGCGGAGTCGACGCGTAGCCTTTCGTTCGTTTATTTGCTACGGCGTAGCTGCATGTCGTAGCAAATACCGTCACGATCGCTACGTCGTAGCTGTAGTTTTTATTAAAGAAACTACTAGGGATTGTAGAGTGGGTCAGTAGTTGAATGACTGCACTATAGTGACACAACATTCACTAGTTTTAAAAAAACTATAGAAATCATCATCATCTGCCTAGCCTTTTCCTAACTATGTTGGGGCGGCTTCCAGTCTAACCAAATTCAGCCGATACCAGTATTTTACATGGAGCCACTGCGTATCTGACCTCCACAACCCAGTTAGTACTGGGTACTACGATACCGTTTGGTAAGACTGGTTTTCAGACTTTCAGGCGACTGCCTACTTGTAACGACTGTCAAAGATCTACAAATGACAGCTGAGGCGGGCTTGCCGAGGCACGGAGGAAACTCGGTATGTAATGGGTGGTCATTCTCAGGCCAACCTAGGCAAGCGCGGATTAACCTGAAGATTGATCCTAAGGGCTGTTATTATTTAGCTACGATCTCCACAAATATTGACCATATTATTACAAAATTTTATCATTGAGAATAAATAGCTTTTACATACAGGGCGAGTGCAGCGGTGGCCCAGTGGTGGCGGCCCCGAATTACGAACAGTAATTAGTCGTGGTTCGAAGGCAGGCGCACTATTTTGTGTAATTTATTTCATCACCACTGCTCTCAAAATGGTGAAGGAAAACATCGTGAGGAAACCGGCATATCCTAGAACCAAAAATTCGAAGACATGTGAAGTGTAGGAAAGAGATCGCGCTAGACAACTTGTATAGCTCTGTCTCTTTCCCACACTGGAATGACTCCTGCTTTAAGACGTCATAGTAACCATGACACTATGTTAGATAACCGGTCCACCTAGGATAAGCATAATCAGCCTTTAATGTTCCCACTGCTGGGACACTCGGCCTCCTCTATATGAGAGGGAATGGGCTATAATCCACCACGCGGGCCCAGTGCGGGTTGGTAGATGTCACATGTCTTCGAATTTTTGGTTCTAGGATATGCCGGTTTCCTCACGATGTTTTCCTTCACCATTTTTGAGAGCAGTGGTGATGAAATAAATTACACAAAGTAGTGCGCCTGCCTGGGTTCGAACCCACGACTTACTGTTCGTAAGTCGGAGCCGCCACCACTGGGCCACCGCTGCTCTCACGCCGGCCCCCCTTTACTTTAGACAAATATAGCAAGTTATATTGTTTCGGTCTAATTGCTTGCCAAGAGACTAAAATGTACCTTGGTAAATAAAAACCTGTCTGTATACCTTTGTTCCTAAATAGAGGGTGTAAAAATACCCTTAACGAAGCTCAAAGGCACTTGATCTCCCCGTCATTGCGATCAGTTTTTATACTGGACCATTCCTGGGAACCTTCTAGTTATATACAGGGTTAGTTTCCAAAGACTATCCAAATTCTCAGATATGATGCAACACGACATTCTGAGCCCCCCCACATAGAAATTTTTCTTCGGTTATTAAAAAAAAAATCTGCTGTTTCCTACAAAAGTGCAATACCTACATGGTCAAAATGTATAGAACAGCTGTTTATTTTTTTTATTAACCGATGAAAAATTTCTATGTGGGGGGGCTCAGAATGTCGTGCTGCATCATATCTGAGAATTTGGATAGTCTTTGGAAACTAACCCTGTATAGTCCTCCGGACCGTTTCCGGTCACGGAGGCCAATCTCAGCGCGGATTAGCCATCGGCGCGGGAGATAATATATTGCACAAGTATTTGCACAGACACAGATGCACTCTGTTCTTTTACTCTCATAGTCCGATGGGACGGCAATCCGACACGACTGGAGAGAAATCAGGCGCAGGACCAACGGCTTAACGTGCTTTCCAAGGCACGGGGGTATCATACTGCCAACTTCCAAACTCCGGGCTACTACTGAGAAATTTCGAATGAAAAACCCAACAGCACTTTTTACCCAACCCGGGAATCGAACCCACGCTCAGCAGTCACGCTTGCGACCACGAGACTTTCTAGTTACGGACAGACCCCAAGTAACGTGGGACAAGGCAGGAAAATGAGGATGAACATGCATTGGATCCCAGCAGTGGGAACATTATAGGCTGATTATGCCTATGCTCAAAGTTTAAAGCCAATCAAAAAGTAATTATGAAACACAATAAAGTGCATCGGCTTCTATTCATGAAACAAATGAATGCTATACAAGATTGAAAACAGTCTGTTATTTGAGACCATAGATACATTTACATTTGGATACATTCTACTCGTAGATATGTTATGTGTCTTTGTCACGCAACTATAGACTAGAATAAAAACTGAAACTATGTTTAATACCTGCTTTTATGTTACTTTTCAATAGTTTTACAAATGAAAAGTGCTTTTTCTTTTGTGTTATTGTAATCGAAACGTAGTCGCAAAGTTTCCCATCATCTGCCTCGCTTTTTTCCAACTTTGTTCGGCACCAGTCTAACCGAACGCAGCTGGATACATGGAGACTGCCTGTGTGATCTGCACCACACAGTTGCAGAATAAAACTACTTACCGGCTAGTGCATAAGGCTACATGGCGTATATAACGTGCTTTTCGAGACACGGAGGATCGATTGTGATGAATGGTCACCCATCCGTGGATTGATCTAGGTAAGCGTAGCTTAACCTGCGATTGACCTATGTAGCTGTTATGAATTAGCCTGGAACTCCTTGGAAAGCATAACAACTCTGACACAAGGTTAGGCACTAACCACACGATAAAGATGAAGCAGATCTTAACATGATAAAATGCATCAGAATGCTTTGAGCAATTTAAAAGACCAACGTAGTCACACGGAGAGTCCTCCTAATATTCTTTTGTGGAAGCGGCCCCGTTAAAACGGTCATAAATGTGTGCTATCCAGGGCAAAACTCCCATGACTCACTACTGTACATTCAACCCGGGATTTTCCATGTCATTAAAAATTGCTATAAAATGTATGCTTTTCAGGGCATTGCTATTACCATAATGTGAAGCCTGGCAATAGGCCGAGAGTAAGAAGAACATTACCCTCCTTTTGGACTCCATCAACAGCCGAGTATAAAAAAAGTACAAAACAGCCTCTTGGCAGGAAATCTAGTGTTCCTCCTAAGGGTGAACGCACTCCTTATAAGCTGCACGTTACTGTGTCATCATTAGGCGAATAGTAAGCGGCTGACTGACTCTGATCGGTGAATCGGTCGTAAACTCAATGTCGAGTGAGCGGCCAACTGTAGCTAATTAGCCGCGAAGCGCTGGCGAAATCTTGGCAAAGAAGTCAATCTCAATTACTATCGGTTACGTAGTGAGTGTGCTTCACTGGTGACTGGAGCAAAGAAGGATGGCATTTCTGGTCCCAGCTGTTATCTAGTTGAAATATGTAAACAAAAAAACCGTTATATTTTCCTCAAGGAAATCATCAACTAAAGCAGCATGTTGCAATCTAGGAAGCGAGAAAAGTAGCATTAAAGTATCCAAAAAATATGTCGATTAAATACTTTATCGAGAATGAATAGATTGTTAAAATCTTAGAATGTGTATGTAAATCCATTGAATTATTTCTCTGAGGTCTGCTCACTGAATGAGTCGGCAAGCAAAACGTCGCAAACTGCGTCATTACGCGTTGATTGAACACTTAATTGAATATATCTAGGTATGGAATACTTGAAGCAAATAGTCAGTAACTCACTATTTGCTTATTGAGGATATAGCTTAAAAGTGAGCTTTGCAGTATCGAGTTTAAAAAAAAGAATCCCGAAGGTTCGAGACGAGGCGCAGCTGATCCGGTACAGGTCTTCTAACTGTACATCATCTGTTAACCTTTTCCCAACTACGCCGAGCCGATCCAATGATCGGCTTCCAGTCTAACCAGATGCATCTGAATACCAGTATTTTACATGGAGCGACTGCCTATCTGACCTCCACAACCCAGTTAGTGCTAGTTAGTACTAGGTAATACGGTACTCCTTGGTAAGACTGGTTTTTAGACTTTCGAGCCACTGACTACCTGTAACGACTGTCACAGATTTACAATTGACAAGCGGAACCTACGGATTAACATGCTTTCCGAGGCACGGAGGAAACACGGTATGTCATGGGTCACCATCACCCATCCACGGACCAACCCACGCAAGCTCAGCTTTACCTGAAGATCGGCCCAAGCGGCTGTTATCTACGAACTCCTCTCATAACTGTACGTTGAGCCTAAATTATACTGCTTTCAGTCACTTCATTTATTATTTCGAAGTGTTGTAAGAATGAAAAATATGCAGCCTCTTTTCATTACTCGTGTTCTGTGAGGTCACTGACCTCTTTATTTTATTGCGTAATACTTTTTGCTTTTTAGACGCACAATATGAATTAGTTACGTGAAGATATGCCAAATATTTCATAAATTGGATGTGGTTCAATAACTCGGGTTTATTGAAGTTCTGATATTAGTAAAGTTTTTGAGTCAGTGAGGTTACTTTATTGTGATTGTAAGGCAAATAGACCAACTTGAACAGACAGATGTGTTGCTGGGAGTTTGAGAGGATTGTCTTATGTACAGACGCCAGCACATCAAGCTACTACAATCTATCAAATTTCTCTAATAGATTTCAACTTTATCGTCAAAGTATTAGGTTGATTGGGAAATTTTAACAGTTTTGGATAGCTTGATGAGCTGGCGTCCGTTATAATGAACCCTGCGTATACATCGCTGTCAAGATCACAGCGACCTTAATGCTCGTAGTAATAAGGTTGTTATTGGGTTAATATCACTGACAAGTCTGTCGTGAATTATAGTGAATCGGATACAATTTCAGGACTCCGCTGCGATCAGACACTTCAATCTCGTTCTCGCCGCGAGCTGCAAACACGACGGCTCTGTAGAAGCACTCTTGTTGTGGATAGACTGGTAAACAGATCGCGTGATGTCACCAGTACACACTGGCGCGCTTGCCGATTCATTTTTGATGAATCGGTAAGCGCGCCAATTCATGTTATGTTTAATATTGCATGTTTTAATCAATTTAGTATGGATTATTTACAAAGGAGTGATCAGTCTGAATTCTAATTCATAGTTCATCGAACTCAATCGGAGTCTAGTCTGCTCTCAATAGCTTGTGTATACAGAGCTGTACAAACATTGTGCTCGAATGCTCGGCTGCACAGGCGGTCCAATCGTGCGAGCTACTGGCGAAACAGTCTTAGTACTGTACATGATTAGTTCGAATAGAGATTGTGCTTAGTGGATCTGTTATTTATAAGGGACTAGCTATTGGCCGCGACTTCGTTCTCACGTGGAAATTTTGATGTGTATTTGGGAAATAAAGTAACCTATGTGCTATTTTTTTCTGCTCTTTCAGAGCCGTTCAGCTGTTCTGGCGTGATTGAATAACAAACATACATCCGTCGAAACTTTCGCATCTTTTTCTTCTTTATCGTGGGGTTAGTGTCTAACCTGGTGTCAGAGTTTTTATGCCGCCCTCTATGCGGGCCTCTGACTTGGCTTTACATACCGTCGATATCTCTCAAGCATGCTGGATTCCTCACGATGTTTTCCTTTACCGAAGCAAGTGATACTTATACAACACACACATGTCTCCGAAAAATCAGAGGTCGTGTCTTGGGTTCGAACTCGAGACCTTTGGAATTATTATTATTGGAAGAAAGATAAGATTCGATTAAGATCCTATTTAATAATTAATATTAATTTATTCAGTTCAAGTGAGTGACAATTACATCATTAAAAACTATCTTATATGAGCTTATATAAACAGCAATTCGATAAGACATCTGTGTCTGAACTAGATAAATGAATATCTGTATCTCAGACAACAGCGCTCTTGCTTCAAAAATACATTTATAAGCTTGAAGTTCAAATTGGCTTTAATTATATAGTACGTTAGGTTTTACATCATCTCGGAGCAAATCAAAATCAAATCAAATAAAATACAGAAAAATAAAAAAAATAAAGTAAAATACGCACAAAAAAAAGTAATATGCGCTTTCCTCTCGCAGGTCTGCTGGAAGAAATTTCTTATGAAATAAGCAGTACCTTTGTGCTCTTTTATCTTAATGTAATGTCCTATTAAGTGTGTACAAAATAAATAATACGTTTGTTGCCCGTGGTACTACCAGTAATACTACCAGTAGTACCACGGGTAAAAAAATACCCGTAGAACTACCAAGCGATCCAGTAGTACCACAGGAAGTTTTTTTTTACCCGTAGTACTACTGGTAGTCGACATTTCATAGTTTGACACCTGTCACTTTGACACCTTTCAAAGTGACATTTCTCACTTCAACTTTTGCTATTTAGAATTTCCCTACCTTAAGGTGGAAGCGCAAGGGTAGCCCGCGAAATTTAAATTTTCTCAAGTTTATTGCAATTTGCAGGTCAGTGTCAAGTTGTATGTTGATGTAAATATGAATCGCGCCAGTAACACGTATGGAGTTTAAAACTAGGTTGTAAGCTAACTTTTGAACAAACACATACCGAGATAAATCTCGGTATGTGTTTGTCCAAAAGTTAGTTTGAAAATAAACACAATACCCTGATAATTAATATTTCATTCAAACCTTAAAAACCCAGTACGTACAAACATAAAAAAACCTCATTACCCGAGTTCATGGCAAAAAAAAAGAAAGTTAAATAAAACACACCTGAATACTTTTACGAGCCGGTTTGGGGGTAGGCGAATAAAATTTGTTACGGTGTAAAGAAAAACAGGCAGGGTTAACTTAAGGTTTTATTTGTGGGTTAAGTGATGAGGTGAGGCTAACGGGTTAACGGTGGAATTGTATTAGTTTTATTATTTATTTATTTATTGGATCTCCAACAAAAACGACACAATTACATACATAGAAAAGGGATAAATACAAGTATGTGCGTCCAAATATAAGAGACCACATCATTAACTTATAATCTAGGTACATATAGTAGATGAGGTCAAAAATCTAAATAAATCAAAATACATTACACAAAAATCATAACAAGGAATTATGATGAATTACGTAAAAAATGAACTATAATAGTAATGGAAATATTTAAAAATATAATCAATATGTATGAAAACGAGTAAATAGAAATGAAAAATAAGAAAAAATAAACATACAAGAATAAACAAAATATTACGACTACTACGATTACAATTTACTTTTTACGATTATTTATTACGGTTATGAGTTTATATGAAGAGTTTTTGAAGGTTGGTTCTAGAATATTCACGAGCTGTTTGTGGTAGTACCTCAGGTTTATGTGATATTTTATAGGACTGAGTAATTATTTGTAATAAAACAAAACATGAATGAGGAATGAAAGGAATGTGACACATGAATGTTACATGACAAGCGTGCGTATGACACTGGATAGACCGCTTTGTTACTAAGTAGTAACAAGTATTGAATTAACTGTACCCTGTCCAGTAGCGAATCTGTCCAGTTGCTCCGGAGGGAGATTTTCTTCATCTTGTCCCGTCTATCGCACGTAAATATTTGAACGTCTTTGTTATTTCTTTGAGAATTTATTTTTTACATCGACAGGTTGTCGGCCGTCCAGCTCTTTCTAAACGTTTCTATTCCAATTATAAAGTTAGTTAGTAATTCATAACCAACCATAGAGGTTTACGTCTCTACAGTACCAACTTATTTTACCGCGGAAACTACATAGTTCACATTTTCTACGTTTCCACACGCATATTAAACATTACAATTGCCAATTTATCATTACAAACGTCTTTATCGTGGTTATGCTATGTAACAGGTGGCGGTACATACGTCTGTTATTTATTGTAGATAATAGGGTGAATGTCGAAGTAATGGGCATAGTGTGCCCCCTTGTGAATCAACATCTGGGTGTAAATGTAAAGGGTAACATCATAGTGTAAAGAGTAATTATTTATACTGTTAAGCGGATATTTACCATGATAACTATTTGTTTTGAGTTCGCGATATTTCGGCGCTGTTTGTTGCAAGCACCATAATTACGGATAAACTGAAGTTATTGCGGGTGGGTGTTTATGAGTAGACAAATAGGTCTACCCTGTTTCTTATTCGTTCTTTGCACTCGGTACCGATACCACTGTCACTCACAACTCGATTATGTTTCCGACGGCTGCAAGAAACACACTGTGATCATGATGCTTGCAACAGCGCCGAAATATCGGGAACTCAAAACAAATAGTAAACATGGTATGCCGTTTTCAGTGTTAATGCCATATAAACAATATTATATCATTTTTAATTATAAACATAAATTATTCTATTTATTTTTTATATTATATAATTTATATTTCTATGGTTAATGATAATGTTAGTGACCATGTCAATTTAAAAACTTAAAGAGAGGGTTTTGGAGTGATATTCGTTTCGATACGAGTGATATTCGTTAAACAACCAGCTACGAGTATCCGCCAATTTTCGAATAAAAATATTGAGAACTGTGATAAGCAATTAAAGGAAATTTTCTTTCATACAAACCTTGTCCTCACAATTACAAATATTTCCGCGTAATTCTGTTTTGTTTTTGTTTAACACTGTATTTGGGAAGGCTTAACCTTTTCGTTACGGAGGTATTGGAGGTTAAATTTCCATCACTTTCACTTCTTTTTTTTTATAAATTCAAGATGTAAATCTCATAACTTTAGTTTAAATACCTACATGATCCCTCTACAACGTTTTCAATGCGTTAAATTGAATCCTGGCGTAAAATGTGATTTTTAGGGTTTTGTACCCAAAGGGTAAAAACTTGCACTTGACCGGTTTTACCTCTTCTTTCTTTCAGCCTTCCAGCTATTACTTGTTCGTTTATACACTACACATTAAAGTAACGTACTGCGAAGTAGATTACAAACTTTCCCAGACCTTCAAGTGAGTCTATTTTAGTACATCGTTTCAAAACAGTCACTGAACATGAAGATACGGTAATTCACTAACAGCTTTTGTTAAAATTACCGTTAATTTCGTTCAGTTTAAAGTTTAACCTTCACTGAAATAACTAGGTTGGGTAAAAGGTTGCCCTATGTTAATATTGATGAATTACAGGCTGTTGTTTTTAGGGTAGGAACTGCAAGAATGTGCTAGGTTTGCTCGTGTAAGGTAATGATTATCTTTAATAGTCGGTCAGGGGGCTTGACTGTTCTAAAGAGTTTTTATGTGACGATATTTTGTAATTCGAGAACAAGCAAGTTGATAAAGTAAACTAATATTTTGTAAAAAGTTTTGATGACTATTGACTGTACAATTTCTGCCGTATAGCGAACTAGCTTTTGTCCGCGGTTTCACTCGCGTTAATTTAAAATATGACAATAAAAAATACAAACAAAAAAGCTCTTAACACATTACTAAAGTCTCTATAATAATATAATTCAATCATGATTGTAACGACACGTGGCGCCATCTATTATCATAAGAACGTTATTGTTGTTTTCCTCGGGGACAGTACTATTTTTTCGGGATGAAAAGTACCCTATGTCCGTTTCTGTACACCTGACAATGTATAAGCAAAATTTTAGGATGATCGGCTCAGTGGTTTAGGTGTGAAAAGGTAGCAAACAAACAAACTTACTTTCGCATTAGTTAGAATTAGCCTAATTCCGAATTTGACATGTATAAAATCTGTCCAATACCGAATAAATGTTTTTCATGCAGTAGGTTGGCAAATATGTCAGGATATACAGCGTGTAACAGAAAGGGTATAGTCATATGAAAGACTGTGGTACGAACCATCAAACTGAACAACTTTCTTTATGGGACCACCATCGTAATCACAATAAAATAATCAACTACCCTTTCTGTTAAAAGTTGTTTAGACTTGATGTAATACTACAATAAATAATCAATACAATATCCCTTAAGAATTGCATGGCTGTCTTTTAAACCAGACACAAAAGGATGGGTTGTCATATTTTTGCTTTAGCAGTTATGCATCTCATTATTAACAGACCAAGTGACATGCAGCTGGCAGCAATCTGAGTCTCTAAAACTCTCCCTCATTCTGTAAAATGAGGAATTAATGGTTCTGTTTATACATCCTTACAAAGACTCGTACCACAAACCAAGAGAATTATTGTTCTAGCCTTTTTCCCAAGCACAGCATAAATCATGTTTAAGGGTGTGGTGGTGAGATGGTCAGCAAACGGGAAGGGGTCAGCCAGGGTTGCGGGACTGTTCGAAAGAGATACCGCGGCCCTGGAACACAAAGGGCAAAAGAAGGAACATGGATGGGTTTTAGTC
The DNA here is from genome assembly GCA_947578425.1 of Eugnorisma glareosa. NCBI lineage: Eukaryota > Metazoa > Arthropoda > Insecta > Lepidoptera > Noctuidae > Eugnorisma > Eugnorisma glareosa. The sequence goes on along the minus strand of OX387982.1, from coordinate 9,380,953 downwards.
AGTAAAAGTCTGACACTCCCTCCTGCTCAGCCCAGAGCGGGAGGGGTTATATGATGATTTCGCATCCGAAAAAAAAAGGGTGTGGTACAGATACCACCATAGTGACAAAAATTTGGCTATGTGTCGAATACCGTAATCACTAAAAAGATTTCCCGTACAAAACTTCTATACTTAATCCACCCAAATATATTCGACAGCTGATTATTTTTGCGCAATTATCTAACCGAATGCACCTACGTACATAAACATAAAATCACGCTGGTAATCTCCGAAGTGTTTGGCAGAGGTGTAGGTACCAAATAGTACACCCACAACACACCCACATTTCGCCAGCTATGTTAAAGTCCCATGCAATACGAGGCGGGCCTATGGAACAGATCCAGACTCCGTGGCTGCTACCGAGGAAATTCTTGATGGAAAAACCCAGTAACACTTTGCCCGACCCGGAAATCGAACCCAGAACCGATGGCTCAGCAGTCACGCTAGCAACTACTAGACCAAAGAGGCAGTTATTGCATCTAGATACAAGTATTTACAAGGGGCGACTGATGCCTGTCTGACAACAATCCAGTTTTCGATTATACAGGGTGTAACAGGACCCTTCACGAAGCATTACGTATGTATATCAAAGTACGTACTTTACGCAAAACTTATTTCTGGGAAACGACTTCTTTTTTTTGGGTGAAAAATCATGTTTTACGGTAAGACTCAATGTAACGCACTCAAAACATTGTACTGATGGATGGATTGGATAGTACGGAGCTCGTGGAGGTGTTTCAAGTAAAAATCTTACATTAAAAACATGTATTTAAAATAAATTCATCGTGCTGTGCTGGCGCCGCCGCTGCGGCTGCAGAGAACCTCAAGCGGCGTAAATATAGTAACCTTATTGGTAACTATATTTTCGAGCCGTTTAGGGTCCAAGTGCTCACAGCCTTTTCAAGGACATTTCCACACCCTTTTTTTTTTACCGATGGGAAATCATCAAATAACCCCTCCCGCTCTGGGCTGAGCAGGAGGGAGTGTCAGACTTTTACTGACTAAAACCCATCCATGTTCCTTCCTTTGCCCTTTGTGTTCCAGGGCCGCGGTATCTCTTTCGATCAGTCCCGCAACCCTGGCAGGCGTCGGCCCTTACGGACCCCTTCCTGTTTGCTGACTCTCTTTGAGGCGCGCGTGGAACACGAACGCGCCGTCGACACGGCCTGTCGTCATAAGACGGACGGACGGCGAGCTAGCCCATAGCTCACCGTCCACAGGCTTAGTTCCACAGCCTTAGTTGACACTTCCCGTGACCCAAGGGCTGGCTTTTACCTTGGCCAAAGGATTAGTATTGCCATACAACGTGGCAACGCCGCCAGTCTCTTGGGTACATTACCAGTTGACTGCGTTGAGGAGGAGTTTTTTGACGCCATTTTTTAATTTTATTAATAAGTTAGTTACTTTAGGTTATTTTAATTTATAAATTTTAATGTATAGTATAGTATAAATAATAAATTTCTCAACGACTATGATTTTTAAAATAAAACTTGTGAAAAAGTTGGAACTTTGTCCCCCAATATCTCCGTAACTAGAAGGTTCCCAGGTATGGCCTAGAACAAAAAAAGAATGATCGTGAAAACAAGTGCCGTTCGGCTTCGTTAAGGGTCTAGTTACACTCTTTAGACTCGTTGTCAGACTTTCAGGTTTTTGGTTAATTCGAATCACAGCCGGGGGCTTAACGTGTTCTCCGGGACACGGAACACCATCCCTCATTTACCTGCAGGAAGAAAAACATGGGTTTGCTGATATTAAAATCCATAAAACCTTGTACTACATGCCAGGAACGTGGGCTATGAAAAATTAATACCTGTTGTATATAAAGTACTAATCCGACATTCAACGTCCAAATATAGCTGTTCGTAATACTTAGCATGCAACCAACCTCAAGGCCAACCTGTTGGTCTGTTTGTTCGATACACCTCGGAAACTGGTTTTAACAAGTTCGACCCAGTTCTGGCTCGTCTGTTACGACACTGTGATAGAAGGCATAGAAGATATGTGATGGGTCTTGAAAAGTTTTGAATGATTTAATGCGGTACTTGATAATATTTATGCTGAATGGAGCAGGGTAGCTTTGGTCTTCTGAGGAGCATTGTGAGCTATTGCATGAGGAATGATATAAAAGAGAAAGGAGTAAAATGATGCCGTGACGTCTGGCAGGGGAGAATGGAAGAAGAAAACATGTTGCGCCGACCCCAAGTAGAATGGGACAAGGGCAGAAGAAAATGAGAGCATGACCGCAGTTTTCAATGTCAATTAGTTCTTTAGCTGCCTTTAAAGTTCTTCGTCTTACATTTATTCATATATATATATATATATATAATAAAGTAATTTTTTAATCATTCAGAGAGCGAGTGAAATATGAGGAGTTCCGAAATAAAACTGTCGCTAGATTGGGTCACTAATTAATCCATTTCTCACCTTTGATTTATGACGTTTCATTTCAAAGACAAAAAAGAAAAGGGGGCGACATGCCTGATATCTCTTTATCATCATCATCATCATTTCAGCCGAAAGACGTCCACTGCTGGACATAGGCCTCCCCCAAGTGTCACCACACTGACCGGTCCCGTGCGACTCGCATCCAGCGGATCCCCGCAACCTTCACCAGGTCATCGGTCCACCTAATGGGAGGCCTTCCAACGCAACGTCTTCCGGTTCGCGGTCGCTACTCCAGAACTTTTTGGCCCATCGGCCATCCGTTCTGCGAGCAATGTGCCCTGTCCACTGCCACTTCAGTTTGGCAATTCTGCGGGCTACGTCGGGCTATCCCTTTACAATAATAATAATATTCCAGAATATTCAAAACACCACCATATCTTGTTTTTGGTTTTGGAATACTTTTCTCATAACTACGTTCGATAAATCGGTAAAAAAGGGCTGCCCACTCCCCCCGAAGCTGTCTTTAGCAAACACTCCTAACGCTGAAACAATCAAAAAAACATTCCGCAAAACTAAAGTCCTACAATGGACCAATAGCTAGGACCGATAGTGGAACTCTTAATTGGCACCGAAGTGGCCTAATTAAATAACTGAAACTCAATCTAGTGCCAGTGTTCCGTATTGCCGCTAATAGGAGCGGCGTAATTGAGTTAAAAACTAATTTTCATGAAAGGAAATCTAGAATACCGGATATGACGAAGTTTAAGTTAGATTTTTGTCGTTATTGGGTTATTGTTTTTGCTTGTATTTGATACTACATTCCCAATACATTCTAATGAGTAGGATGCTAGATTCGATTCCCGGTTAATTCAAAGAAAATGGAAGAATGGCGTGTTGCGCCGACCCCAAACAGAATGGGACCAATGGACCAGATTATGATGATGGAAAATCCTTAGTAGCAGCGCATTCAGGGTTTGTGCCCGATTGACAGTAATCAGTTCTGGTAATATTTGGATATTATGCTTTTGCTTCAGCATCTGCCTAGCCTTTTCCCAACTATGTTAGGGTCGGCTTCCAGTCTAACCGGATGCAGCTGCATACCAGTATTTTACACGAAGCGGCTGCCTATCTGGCCTCCACAACCCAGTTAGTACTGGGTAATACGATACCCCTTGGTAAGGCTGGTTGTCAGACTTTTTGGGCCACTGACTGTCAAAGATCTACAATTGCCAGCCGGGACCAATGGCTTAACGTGCTTTCCGAGGCACGGAGGTAACTCGGTATGTAATCGGCAGTCACCCATCCACAGACCAACCTAGGCAAGCGCGGCTTAACCTAAAGATGGACCCAAGCGGCTGTTATTAATTTTTGTTGGCTGTTTTATTTTGACGACCCGAATGGCGCAGCGGTAGTGAGGCTGCCTTACGTTCTTAGGGTCCCGGGTTTGAATGTGATGATGTTTGTGTGACGAGCATGGACATTTGTTTCCGAGTCATGGATGTTTATATGTATAATAAGAATGTATTTACAAACAAAAAAGTATCTATGTAGTACTATCAACTATCTGGTGTCCACGACACAAGCCTCGTTGCTTAGTGTGGCACCTAGATGGCGCTTTGTGTAATGTCCAGCGATATTTATTTATATTTATTTATTTATTTATTTACTGATCCCATAAAAAGGCGTAATGTTATCTACCTTTTATTAAAATTAATAATAACATTCATTTTGGGCTACGCCCACAGTATTAGTGACATAGTCTAAATAACTCGTGTAAGTAGACAAAAATTGTTTATTCTTTGTGGAGTTTTATCCAATGTCTTAATATTGGACACTCCCATCTATCTGCGAACACTCAAGATAGTGTTGGTACTGTCACGAAGACGAACAAGCAGAGGTGCGCTTCATTTACGTATGTAACATAACATTACATGACGCTTGTAACCCCGAACCCAAAGGCTTAGGCAGAGGTGTATCTAACAGTACACCCCACATTTCGCCAGTTAAGTTTTAAGTCTCATGTAAAAAGGGGTGACCCTATTGCCATCAGCCGAGCCCTTATCCAGACTCCGTGGCTACTACTGAGAATTTACTGATGGAAAAACCCAATAACACAAAACCCAATAACACTATACCTGGCCCGGGAATCGAACCCAGAACTACATGCTCAGAAGTTGCGCTTGCGACCACTAGACCAACGAGGCAGTCTTCAGTCTGTCAGTCTTTTTACGTATGATAGCCTCAAAAACATTCATATGCCTTTCCGTTTGTCTATGTATGGTTTCCGCAGTCAGTCTGGAGTTCAGTCCAGTCATTTCGACCGCACTTTTAGCCGGCAAAAGTAACCGCAGATGGTGTCCTAAATACCTCGTAATTCCACATAGAAACAAATGAGTACCTAGCTTACCTGACCTGTTGGACCCTACACAAATTAGCCTCTATCAAAAGGTCTCTAATTACGTGTGAAGGACGACATAATTGCCATTGCCGACGCCAATTACGTGTAAGTGGACTGATCGTGAAGTATGTTACGGTCAAGAGCAAAATTATGTATACAGCACCACCTAGAAAATTCATATTGACGAAATGCAGAGTATTGTGGCATGGCTTGGGAAGAGACCTTTTGGCAACAATAAACTGCGGTTTACTGAATTGATGTAAGCAGATAATGCTCGTTAACTCATCATGACCCGCGTAGCTTTTTCCCAACTATGTTGCGGTCGGAATATCAGTATTTTACATGGAGCGACTGCCTATGTGACCTCCACAACCCAGTTAGTACTGGGTAATACGATACCCCTTGGTAAGACAGGTTGTCAGACTTTCGGGCGCCTGAATACATAACGACTGTGAAAGATCTACAATTGACAGCCGGGACCAACGGCTTAACGTGCTTTCCGAGACACGAAGAAAACTCGGTATGTAATGGTTGATCACCCATCCACAGACCAAACTAGGCCAGCGCGAACCTGAAGATCAACCCAAGTGGCAGGTATTATTTAAGCACGAGCTCCTGCTCGTTAACTCATAATTTCAGAAAATAGTTGAGCCAAAAACGGGTTTTGAAAATCACTAAACGTATATAGGGTGACTGGTAATTAGTGACCGATACTTAAACACGTGATTCTACTCATGATAACAAACAACTTTCCCAAAGAAACGTTTTTTTTAAACCCATCTAATTTTATCACAATAACACAACAGCTGTATGAAATTCCCACGCGCGCGCTTTTGACCTATCAACTGGTAGCCGCGTGACGCCGTTATGTCTCATTACAATGGGTGGGTAAGCAGAAGCCCGGTCCGTAAGCGGCGCCCGCGCCCGACCACACAGGCCGGCCGCTACGTGACGTTATCGGTGTACGTAAGCAGTGTAGGTAGGTACCAAGTAGCCGCTAAATTAAAAAATAATATCCAAAGGCTGCGTGTTCCACAGTAGTCTTAAGTATAACTACTTTTAAGATGCAACGTATGTCCGCATAACTACAAAATATCTAGAAACGCGCGCACCCAACATAAAAAGTAGGCACAATCTATCAGCTGATAGTCTGACCTAAGGAAGGGGCAAAAATGTACTTGTACTAGTAGCATTACCAGTCAGCCTATATAAGCTGTTACAAAAAAAAAAAAAACCACATGAATTATAATTAGGTCTCATCATGATTGTTTATAAATATCGTTTCTCCAATTCCTTAAGTTCTTTGATAAAATCGATTCACTTCTATAGATTCTGGCTTAAAAGAGTTTCGGTAGCTAGAATAGTGTGGTGGACTTATCTTAAAGATAAAAAGTTCCTTCGAGAAAAGGCAAAAGGAAATGGCCATTTTAGGGTACGCCGAAAAGATTATCGGTAGGTATTAAATAGAATGCCTTCCCCGTTTCCTAGTATGATGGCCCATTTTTGTGAAAGTATGCGTAATATATGACATTCCTTTCTTACTGGTTGCACGATAAATGACAATCATGATTGAGTGATATTAGAGTTTTACCCTGAGGAGGCTTGACTTTTATTTATTTGTGAAATTATGGTAAATCGTACACTTGCTGCTACTAATGCGACCTTTTAGTTAGTCTAGAATCATCATCTGTCTTGCCTTTTCCCAGCTATGTTGGGGTCGGCTTTCAGTCTAACTGGATGCACCTGAATACCAGTATTTTACATGGAGCGACTGCCTATCTGACCTCCACAACCCAGTTAGTCTGGGTAATACAATACTCCTTAGTAAGATTGGTCGAGGGACTTTTGGGCCACTGACTACCTGTAACGACTGTCAAAGATCAGCCGGGACCAACGGGTTAACGTGCTTTCTGAGGCGCGGAGGAAACTTGGTATGTCATGGGTGGTCACCCATCCACAGATCAACTTAGGCAAGCGCGGTTTAACCTGAAGATCGACCCCGAACGGCTGTTATGATTTAGTCACGAGTTTCTTTTTACTTAGCCTAGAATACCTTATACAGGCTGTAGTTTTGCATCCTGGTCAAATTCAAGGAGGTATTTATACTAATGATTCTCGACCCGTATCGATAGTAAAAAGGGTAATTTATTTTTATTTTTTTACGGAAATCTGTAAATGCAAATCACCCTTATTAAAACGTAGCACGTCTGTTCCTATTTCAATAAACGCGCCGTCACACACACAAACGCAAACGTTTACTCCACAGTGTAATTATGGACAGTATGGAAAGTAGGAGGTGGTTTACACATACCGATTTACGTAAAAATAAATAAAAATAAACTGCCCTTTTTAGTATCGATTTGGGCCGAGAATCATTAGTATAGATACCTCCTTGAATTTGATCAGAATGCAAAAGGACAGCCTGTATAAATAAGGTAGCAGATCACTAAAATTTATTTTAAAAACTGGTTGTTGATTGTTTGTGACACAATGTATATTTTTATAATAATTATAAAACAATACAAAATGGATACAAATTTATTTAAAACCATCGTATTCAGCGGGAAATTGCGTAACACACTCACTATCCGAATACTATTCACTTGTCAATATTCATTGCGTTTTATGTTGACGTGCAGACAATAAAAAGGACAATTTGTTTTAACATTCGAAGCAGTGTAATACGTTATTCCTTCTGGTGCATCCAGTTAGACTGTGCCGACTCCAAAATAGCTGTTAGAAGGCTAAGCTTATTCCTTATACAGCGTGTAACAGAAAGGGTATAATCATATGGAATACTGTGGTACGGACCATCAAACTGAACAACTTTCTCTATGGGACCACCATGGAAATCGTAAAAAAATAATCAGCTGTCCTATACAAAAGTTTGATGGTCCGTACCACAGCATTCCATATGATTATACCTTTTCTGTTACACGCTATATAAAATAAATAAACCGTCAATGAAGCAATCAATAACCCAGCCACACTCCAGACCACAAAAGATTTAACCCAACCATTTCGAAACGCCCACCTGCTAAAACCTTTTACGTGAAAATTCCGCCGTCTACACCTGTAAAATAAAGCTGAAGAGTTTGTTTATTTGTCTGAACGCGCTTGTCTCTGGAAATACCGCTCGAATTTAAAAAAAACTTTTTAAATATTTTGAAAGGGGTAGTTTTAAGGTGGTACCCTGACCAAATAACCTTGAGCATTCGTCCCTTTTCGCCGCACGCCACCCAGCATAAGATCGTGAGATAGAAAATAGCAATATAGGTAGCGAGTACGCTCAGATTTTGGAATAAAATCTTTATAAAATCAAATTTAGGTCTTTTGAAAAAAATAAAACTAGCATAATGTTTATTATTAAATTGCCTACCATCTAGTGTAAAAAGAAAATCAAAATGATGGTTACTTTACGAGGAGATGCAAGCCATCAATAATCCTGCCTCATTTCTGTGGTTTCGTTTTGAGGAGATTAATTTTACATTTTACTACTAAAAAAAAATCCAAAACTACCATTTTGGAGTCAAGAATATGCAGAAATTTCATGTTTATTTTATAAGTTGGTATTTATTTTGGGTAAAGAGTAGATAGCTCCAAAAAACTGCACAAAACACGGCTACCGCTGCGTTTTGCTCGGGGAGGCGCCTTAAATAAAATCCGGGTCGTAATGGCCGATTGTTGTCGCCATATACATCGCTTTATCTAAATCTACATATTTTATATCTGTTTTTAACCGACTGACTCAAAAGAAGGGTAAATGCTTTTTATTTTTATTGGAATGTGGCGGTAGTTTCCCATCGGTTTCCTTCCTTCCTTTTCATTCCTGCAGCGTCTACCATAGGTCAGAGCGAAACAGCAATACAAGGCTGGAAGAAGATTGAACGTAGCCGACGCCATATGGAAGTATAGCATGTTCGTCTACCCCGCCGCCGCGAAAGCACCTCTCCAGGGCATTATCGCAAATAAATCCAGATTTCGTGATAAATCCAGGATTTCAGGTCTATAATTCAATTAGATTCACTTAAATATCAAGCTACAGTAATTTGAAGTGCTGCAAAAGGAAAGGAATCTTTTATCCGTGGAACCACGCTGGCCGCCGCGTGGTTATCCTGTACATCGAGGACGTGCAAGGCCCTTACAGCAGGAAGGCGATTCCAGACCTCTACAAAAGGTAAGGCGCTGCATCCTATGTCCTACTATTGTTCCTGTTTCTCCATACCAAAAAATAGACTCCTTCAAAATCAATGTATGCTGCCACATAAAATTCAATACAGTCCACAAAACCGCCGATTCTCATAGCAAGGCTTTGAATCACCGCTCCAGGCTTTTAGAAGCCTGGAAAGAGCCGTTTAGACAGTTCTTCCATTCCATGGTAAATTCCCCGCAACCCCCATGTTAGCATTTATAGGTTCACAAAAGCTCAAGGCGTTAACACCGATAGTAGGATAGGTCCGGCCCGTGGTTTACCGCCCAGACCAGTTCCGGTGTTTTTTTTTTTTTTTAATGTAGCACACCCTTGAAGGGTCAAAGGGTTTCAAAAGGCACCAATTAGAAATACGTGCGCACGGTTCGTGGGTTCGTTACTCGGGGGTTAATAGTTTGGGTGAGGATTTAGTTATTTTAGTGGGTCAGAGGCTAGAACAGGGAATTTAAATTTAGTTGAACTAGACGAATATTTGGAGTATCCGGGTAATTTTGGGTATAAGAGAGAAAATCGAGATGCACAACCACCATGAAGTTTTTCTCCGTTTTTAGATATATACATAGCATAATACCCGTGATCCCTGAAGGGTTAGTCAGAAGTGCAACTACTAGTACATTTCACCACTTATATATAAGTCCCATGCAACAGGGGCGAGCCTATTGCCATCAAGGCACAAATCCAGACTCCCTGGCTGCTACTGAGAAATTCCTGATGGAAAAACCTAATAACACTTTGCCCGACCTGGGAATCGAATCCAGGACCTCAAGCTCAGTAGTCGCGCTTGCAACTAATAGACCAGCGAGGCAATCACTACAGTTTTATATAGCGTGAATTTTTCAAGTGGCCGTGGATGGCCAAAACCGAAACTATGAGGAATAGCGAAAAATACTCAAAGTAGTCTCGAGCCCGATTTTGATGAAAACTAAAACTACATCATTACATTTTAGAAAAATCAATATTCCTAGCCGGAAATCGAACTCAAACTCAAACTCAAATTCTTTATTGCATTCATGTGTACATTTAGTTGTTACATAATAAGTAAGTTCCAACATGAAACCCGGTTAGGGCACGGCAACATAATAAATTGGACAAAACAAGCATCCAGAGAGTAGGTATACTGGATCGCAAGTTTGTTATACAAATACAATCATTATCGATATTATTAGGCTATTATTAGGTATTGGGTTTAAGATTATTTTATTAGGTTTATGTAGTAATTTTAATTAATGTCATGAGGTTATAAGATTATTTTATTTACGTGTATTCAATATTCTATTTTATTAATTTGTATTTGTTTCATTAATTTGTATTAATTATTATATTTCATTGATTTATATTATTTATTATATTTAGGTATATTTTGTTAATTTGTGTAAGTATTATTTCAATGACTATTTATAAATTTCTATCTATCTTACCGTATCGAACCCGTTGATTATGGAAAAAAATACACTGTATTATTACATCATTCGATAGTATCGCTAATAAGGATTACATTCTGGGAAGTAATGACATACGAATATTGATTTTTCAAAAATCTAATGATGCAGTTTTAGTTTTCATCAAAATTGACCTCGAGACTCCTTTGAGTATTTCACGGTATATTCCTCATAGTTTCAGATTTGGTCATCCACGCCCACTTCAAAAATTCACCTGTATACAGTACAATTAAGAATTTGTTTTCCTTGCACGTTCCGAAAGTCAAAGTCCAAGACACTACGATCCATTGATCGCTGACAATGACAATCCTTAAGCTCAGCAGTTCGGTCACACATATGAGCAGTACGTAAAAAAGTTGAAGTCAATTAAAACCGAAAAGGCTACTCAGGTTACCTCATATAATTACCAAACAATGACACAATAATAATATAACAAGCCATTACCACAAAACACAATTAATTCGTGTCCCATTAGATTAGTTTCTCTAATTATATTTAGTATTCAGTCAATCATGGGACGCACCTTCACGTAATGTTCAGACAGTATGACGCATGGTTCGGTGTGGCTCAGAAATGGGAATGTTTTATAGTTTTTAAGGTAAGTAGGATTATAGAGTTTATTAAATACCTGTAATAACTATTGTATTTTGATTCAATCAGTCAGACTTTCGGGATACTGACTACTTACCTGTAACGACTGTCAAAAATCTACAGATGACAGCCGGGACCAATGGCTTTTTTTTTTTTTTTACCGATGGGAAATCATCAAATAACCCCTCCCGCTCTGGGCTGAGCAGGAGGGAGTGTCAGACTTTTACTGACTAAAACCCATCCATGTTCCTTCCTTTGCCCTTTGTGTTCCAGGGCCGCGGTATCTCTTTCGAACAGTCCCGCAACCCTGGCAGGCGTCGGTCTTTACGGACCCCTTCCTGTTTGCTGACTCTCTTTGAGGCGCGCGTGGAACACGAACGCGCCGTCGACACGGCCTGTCGTCATAAGACGGTCCGACGGCGAGCTAGCCCATAGCTCACCGTCCACAGGCTCGGGGACCAATGGCTTAACATTATCACCGATCCACGGACAAACCTAGACAAGCGCAGCTTAACCTAACGATCGAGTCGAGTGGCTGTCATTATTTAGCCATGAGCTCCACTACTAAATGATCTAATAACAAAATTAATTCACCATTAAATCAATTAGAACAGAGAGTCGTAAAGCAGTCGAACGATCAATTAGTTGGAGTCACTCGCGTGCTTTCGCCCCGTTTGAGAAAGGCCACGGTCGCTCTACGTTTATAGGCTGACTACACATGACTAGTCTGTGATGGTACTTTGACATGTCTCTTTTCTATACGGTCTTTAAAATCCAAATACTGAATTGCAAAATGGACCTACCTAGCAATGAGGCAAGAACTAACTTGGTCATCCTCTTCTTCAACCTCTCCACTTTTAGAGGTTTTGTGTCATGGCTATCCAGTTTCTTCCAGCCACTTTATCCAGTCTCAAACTCAAACGCAAACTCAAAGCATATAATTCAATTATACCATTACAGGCACTTTTGAATGTCAAACGCAAAAAAAAAGCTAAGCTACGGTCACAGTCACAAGACATAATAACTTGAGAAAGTACTGCAGTTTCACATCTATTACCGGGATAATATCAAAATATATTTTGTCCGAACTTAGGTCACACCCAGGATCTTCTTCTTCTTTCGTGTCGATGGTACGACTTGTTGAAATTTCTTGCTTGTGGCGTCTTTTAGGTCCTCTAAAAGGCAGGTGTTGGGACACTTCGGACACTCCAGCAAGTGGAACATCGTCTGGTCGGGCGCACCGCATTCATACTGTGTGTCGAAATAATCTTTAATTCCCATTTTTGCCAAATTACGTTTACAGCAGCCTACTTGGGTGCGCAATCGGTTTAGTGCTTTCTAAACAGGCCACTGCAGATCATGTCCCTGGGGTTTAACGAAATCGTGGTGGTGGGACTGGTGGGTGAATGCCAAATTTTTTCCACATCCGTTCCACCGCTATGGCGTGGAAAATTGGTTAGCTATCCACGCCTTAGCGGCAGGCAGTTACATTGACAATCCCTATTTCACCTTACACCCGCTTATGGATCTAAACACGCGGTAGCGTGTCAAGCCAAGTTAAAGCTATAACAGACTGGCGAGCAGCACCATGTGTAGCTAAGTCAGACCTTAGGCTTCAATATATTAACCTAAGTTTTAAGAAGAAATGATATTTTATGTTGTTAAAAGTAAATAAATTTCAGAATTGACCATTGAACTTGGCACCCATTTAGATTTCACACTTCTTTTGTCGTTGAAGTCAACAACCAAGGCATCATCTGCTAGGGTTGCGGGACTGTTCGAAAGAGATACCGCGGCCCTGGAACACAAAGGGCAAAAGAAGGAACATTCAACACTCCCTTCCGCTCCGCCCAGAGTCATTTGACGATTACCCATACGAAAAAAAAGGCATATATCATAATATTGAACTTGGCTCTCATTTCACATTTATGTTTTTGACGTGATTTAATTTTCTAAAATCCTTTCTAATCGGATGCCTAAGACATAATAGCTATTTGTATGCCATAATTTACCCCGACCGTATCCCTGCAGTGATTTGAGCTGCGCATTTGATCTAGTCTGAGTAGTTTCTCCCCGGTTCTTCTCCATAGGAAACGATCAACCCGAACCGTGCACCTTTTTGTCGACGTTTTATAAGTGCCCATCTAGGCCTATGTGAAATAAAAATATTTTGTTTTTTTGATGTTTTAGAGTCAGTTAGGACAAACGATTTTGTAAGTATAGATTAGAAAACGAATTTTAGGTGTCAGGATTTTTGTAACACATATTGTGAAAACCAACCCGCGCTGACAGCTAGGTTGATTTCGACCATCAGAACCGGGTATTGGCAGAGCCCGCCAGTAAATCGATACGTAAAGATGCCCAAAGGCTATGCGAAATCGACTCTGCCCGGGTCCAGTTGTGGCCCTACAAACGCTTTGACCGTTACTTATGGTAGGTACACATCATAATTACATGTCTGCAATCCCCGAAAGGTTCCGCCGAAGTGTAATAATAGTAAATCCATATTTAACCGGTTTTGTTTAAGTCCCAATGTAATAGTCTATTAATTTAGACTAAAAGCTAAAAAAGAAAGAAAAAAAAAGAAAAAGTATTTATTAGACTCACACAGGACCATGCAAAAAAAAAGTAAAAAAAAAACAGTGAAATAGGTCCTGTGCGAGGCTAAAAGGCCCCTATCTCAGCATGGTGCTGTAACTTAAAAAAGTCACAGCGCTGGTATTCTGATAGGGCCAAAGTGATGCAACGATCAGATACGAATATAAATTTAAATAAAATGTACAACGAATAAACAAATATAAATATGTAATGTCTAAATACACTCGTCGTGAAACTAGGTATACTCTCTCGTTTATGGACTGAAGGCACCCTTCAGACAGTGATAGGGGCATGAAGAACAGGGTGTAAAGTTCTTCATCTCCCATAAAAAGCCAGGATCCTCCGACCAGACGTATGCTGTGTCTGGTGTGCCCAATGGTTGTTTTCGGGCTTTTCTATATCTTTGTTTTTTATGTATCCATAACGCTTCTGTAGATTTCGAAATTGCCGTTTTAATCGATTTATATACAGGATGTAACAAGACCCTTCACGAAGCCGTCAACCAAGCATTTATGTACATCAAACTAAGTAAGTTTACGCAAACATTATTGCTGGGAAACGACTTTTTTTTGGGTGAAAAATCATTTTTACAGTAAGACTAGGAATACGGTAGGTAACGCACTCAAAACATTGTGCTGATGGATGGATTGAATAGTACGGGGGTCGTGGAGGTGTTTTAAGTCAAAATCTTACATTACAAACATGTATTAAAAAAAAAACCTGTGAATAAGTTGGAACTTCCAATGTCTCCGTAACTAGAAGGTTCCCAGGGGGGTTACTATGACGTCTTAAAGCAGGAGTAATTCCAGTGTGGGAAAGAGACAGAGCTATACAGGTCGTCTAGCCCCATCTCTTTCCCACACTGGAATTACTCCTGCTTAAAGACGTCATGGTAGGCCATCTGGTGTGTTCAAGAACAAAAAAATGATCACAACGTCGGGGAGAACAAGTGCCTTTCGGCTTCATTAAGGGTTTTGTTAAACGCTTTAGAAATTAGTAGTGCCGCTGCGGTTGCGATTAGGCGACCTTGCAGTTGCGGCTTTCGGTTGCGACTACATTGAGTGCTTTACTTACCAAATCACCCTTTGGACTGTTAGAGAGAAACAAAAGACAATCTAGAGCATTCACAAAAACTATGCTTCTTATTACCCTTCGAAAATGCCCCCAGCTAAGGTAAATTAATCAGTATTATCTACCACTACGGTGCCCCCCGTCTATTTTAGGCGACACTCTGTTACAATGATCGCCTGATTCTGATTTATGTCCAGTTCGTGACGAAGGATCCTTAGCTATAGTATTCCAATTGTTGGGAGTGCCCGCAATTATTTAGGGGGAGGTGCTCTGTTATTTAGATGATGTGGTTTTGAGTCTAGCTTTGGGCACATTTGGTGGCAATTATTAGGTCTTGCGTTTATTATGTTACACCTTGTGTACTTATACTAGCTGACCCCACAAATGTTATTCTGACATATAAATTATGGTGTGAAATATACTTTACGACTTATTCTCATACCTACCAAATATACATAATAAACTTCACAAAAATCGGTCGAGCCGTTTCGGAGGAGTGCGACCACAAACAACGTGACACGAGATTTCTATATATAAGATTATAAAGAGGTATTTGTTTGTAAGTTTGTATGTACAATGTAGGGAATAATCTTCGGAACTACTGATCCGATTTGTAAAATACTTCATTCACCCATTATCCCCAAGTGTCATAGGCACACATATATTTAAAACGTCCCCGTGGGTTAACATTCCGTACATAACAGAAGCGAAGCCGCGAGCAAAACCTAGTTCGTAATACTACTAGCGACCCACGACGCACGGGTGCAATATATACACTTATACTTTCCTCTTGAATCACTTTCTATTGCTGAAAACTGCATCAAAATCCGTTGCGTAGTTTAAAATATCTAAGCGTACAAACAGCGGGAGCGACTTGGTTTTATAATATGTAAAGTAAAGATTAGTATGGATGTACGAATGTGGACAACGTAACATTATTGTATAAGCACCGTATTTTTTATTGTACAAATCCCCATGAATGTACAAGGCTGTTGCCTTTTTTCTCTGTTTTTTTTCGTATCCTGAATTCCATTGAAAAAAAAAAAAACAAAGAATAATACCCAAAAATCCCTTTTAATACGAACGCAAAAAGAAGAAAACCCCTTAAGCCGCCACACATTTTAAAACAAAAAACTCGTTTAAAAAAAAGTGTGACAAACTGTAAACAAAAGCCAGGGATGTCCATATGTAATTAGCATTGCGATTACGTATTCATAGCGGGCTCTGCTAGGGATGTCGCCACTAATTTTAATAATTACACTTGCGCATATTAATTTACTTTTCCACTGAAATGTTCAGCATGCATGAAATGTGGTTATTTATTTCGCCGAGTTTGAAAAGGATTTTCTCGGTTCGATGTGAGTGTATGTTTGTTTACGGTTTTCTCAAAAATGACCGAGGCATTTTTTATGTATTTTCGATATAACTTGCATTATATTTTTATTTTGAACTAGCTGTGCCCAGCGACATTCGACCGCGTGAAAATATTATAAAAATATGACTTATTACTATTCGGATTTTGTTAACCATATCAAGGGTTTTTTTTAAGGGAACCATATTCTTTTTCCAAAATAAAAGTAACCTATGTTACTCCTAATAACATCAGGGGGGCCTAAAATGGCTGCTTTATCAGAATCATAATACGAATCACGTTAAAAATTTAAAACTCTTAAAATGGACTTTGTGGTTATAACTATAAAGACTATTTTAAGATTTTTAAATTTTTAACGTGATTCATATTATGATTCTGATAAAACTTCCATTTTAGGCCCCCAGCAATCTGTTAATAGAATTCCCTACAAAATCGCCCGTCCGTTCCATCCCGTCGGTCCAGCCGTTTCGAAGATTAACCGGAACCAACTCGGACAGAAAGACAGACAAAAATTTAAAAAAAAAGTTATAAGTACTGTATAATTATAGTACTAAACTATAATTATACAGTACTTATAACTTTTTTTTTAGGCATTCAGTAAAAAGCTGTTATTTTGAAATTACAAACAATCACTTCAATTTTATGTATTTTTATATTGTATTGTATATCGTATTTTTATAAATTTGAATTTGGTTTGGTGGTTGGGGTCTCCTAACACAGGTTAATCTATATCTATACTAATATTATAAAGAGGTAAAATTTGTTTGTAAGTTTGTAAGTATGGGGTAATCTCTGGATCTACTGAACCGATTTTGAAAATTCTTTCCCTAATAGGAAGCTACATATTTACAACGTGCCCGTGGGATAATTTCCGAAAAACGCGAGCGAAGCCGCGGGCAACAGCTAGTAGCTTATAAGGAAGCCCACCAACACTTGTTAAAATTATAAATCATGATTCATATTTTCATTATTTGAGTCAAAACTTTGTAATTTTTTCGATGTCTTATCTACCAGTAATAATTTCAACAAACAAGGCACAAACCCAAGACGTCCATAAACAGCAGTTTATCACCGAAACGAGGCGAAGATCTCGTTAAAAATAAATTTAAAAATCCCCATCTAAAAAGAACTTGATTGATTAAGTCTAGGGGGATAAGAGACGATCCCCGACGAGCTTGCCCGAATTATTTCCGAGTCCAATTTTTAACATCAAAGGATTTTAATAGAAATGACCTAGTTTTAGTAAACTCTTTGAGAATTATAAACGCTTTTAGCAAAGCTTAAGTACCTCGTTTCAATTTTTAGTTAGTCATAATGAAGAAGTTAGTAACCGCCTCGTTGGTCTAGTGGTCGCAAGCGCGACTGCTGAGCACAAGGTCCTGGGTTCGATTCCCAGGTCGGGCAAAGTGTTATTGGTTGTTTCCACCAGGAATTTCTCAGTAGCAGCCACGAAATCTGGATTGGTGCCCGGTTGATGACAATAGGCACACCACCTATTGCATGGGACTTAAAGATAGCTGGTGAAATGTAGATGGAGTATTAGGTACACATCTGTCTTACCCTTCTTGGGTTACAGGCGTGATGTCATGTTATGAAGTTTCATGGTGGCTGTCTCCTTTCTCGCCCCACTTCGGTTGGAGTGTAGCCTTAGCCGGGCGCTATGGCTCGGGACTTAGAAATTTTTTCGTTTTTTTTTTTTTTTTTTTCAAATTTGTACCACACGCTTATAGGCACCATGAGCCGTGCAGAAAACAAAACGGTGTGTACCTGCAAATATATCCTTAGGTTAGGTTAGAACTGTGACCAACTACGCGCGAGCCGAGCGAGCGAAGCGAGCGGTGCCGCGGCAGCGGCCGGCGAGCGCTACCTCGAAATTGAACGCGAAATTTTTCATAGTGCCCCTAAGACGACTCTCTGACCGAAACTTTTTAAGTCCCAAAAATTTTTTTAAGCAAAAAAATTTTTTTTTCGTTTTCTTTGCTTCTCATAGCGCCCCTAAGGATATACTCCAACTCCTAAAAATCCACCCCTAAGGCTACCCACTGACCCCCACTTCTTTTGATCGCAATTCCATTTCCATTTAGAGGCCCTGGAGCATGTTATTATAGGATATGTTGGCGTTTTCAAAGAAGAAAAATTTAATATTTTTTTTGTATCAAAGAATAGATGGATGCCATATGGTATAGTATACTGAAGAACCATTACCATGTTTAGTATTTGTTTTGAGTTCCCGATATTTCGGCGCTGTTGCAAGCACCATGATCACGGATAAACTGAAGTTATTGCGGGTGGGTGTTCATGAGCAGACAAATCGGTGTACCTCTTTGTTGTTCGTTTTTTGCTGTCACTCACAACTCCATTCTGTTCCTGACCGACGAAACTCACTCACATAGTAAATATCCTGTCATCAGTGTTATTGATAGGGTTAGTGACCATGTCAGATCAAAAACTTATACGGGCTGGAAGAGGTACCGACACGTATTCAGGACATCATTCATTCCTAAAAAAACGGCTGTTCTATACACTTTTAGCGTGTTTTTAAAAACTTTTAAATATTCAATTGTTATATTACCGTCGTTTGTTCGTTTGTTTTTTATTGGAATTACTTGATTGCTCGAGAGTGCACAATAATAATGAGATACAGTCGACAATGGTTGTGCCTATCGAATACAACACAAAGGAAAGCACGGAGATTCCTAGCTTACAAGAACGAGCACTATTCGATGATGGTGTCGAGTGTAAATCGCACGAATTGAATCATACTCAAGTTTCGACGTTATCTATGAAGCAAACCGGTTCTGCGGCGACCTGAGTTAATCAGCTGCTAGAATCGTCAACATTAGCGAAAATACAAACCTCTCCGCACTGTGAAGCGAAGTCGAGTATCAAACGTTACATGAAATAAAAATACAAGCCAGCGTCTTGACTTGCCTTTTTGAGAAAGTTTGGTCCCAGCTCTGGTATAGTAGAAGTTTCTTCTTGTTTTGGAATCGATGACTCCGATTTGTCCTACCAGTACTTAGCAACCTGGACAGTTCTGGCGTTTGCCTTATTCAAGTCCTGAGGGTGCCATTAGTTGTGCACGACGAGCAGGAGAGAAGATGTGGCATATCCCGTGTTGGGGCTCCACACTCTCATTGCGTCCGAGAAGTAGTATCCGATAGTTGAAACTGAATTATGTGACAATCGTCGCTGGAGGACAGGCTGGCGGAGGAGACACCATATTGACCTGATGACCCTGGGCCCAGCGGGCGATAGATCGGGGAATCTAACGTCGTCGCATTGCACGGCCCATGAGTTGTGGCAATGTCTCAGGTGAGCTCCGACATCTTTAAAGGAGTTTGGTGCCCGGAGGCGGGCTGCGCTGAATGAGTCACGAACGTCATGCGTAGTAGTTCTCGTGGCTCATCCGCCCAGGCGTCAGTAGGCTCACGGCAGTATTTTTAGTGGGTGCAAGCCCCACATAACCAAGCCGTCTCCCCGGGCGATGCGTAGGCATTTTTCTCGGATTAAAAAAAAAAGGTGACAATTATGAGGCTTTTTAAAATCCATTCTTACTTTTCGTCAAGGCCATAAAATCTGGCCAGCAAACCTATATGCTTCAAAACGTTGTCACTAATTCTTTTTTCATTTAAACCTACATGCTCCGTGTTCATTTGAATAGCTACAAATGACAATCCCGATATTTATTAGCGTGTGTAACGAGCGGTATGGACGCCTTCCGGCTCGCTGCCTGTATCGATCAAACTCCGTCTAGTCTAGGCCGAACAGGATCCACGAAGGAAATAACGTTCAGAAGTTCAGTGATTACAAAGAACTCGATTTTTTCTTCTTCGTGTGACTGGCAAGATATGCATACATGGTGGAAGAGAGACCGTCGCGGAAACTGTTACCACGTATTCAGTATATCATTCTGAGCCCAACATAGACATTTTTCATCGGTTATTTTGAAAAAAAACTACTTTTCCTACAAAAGTACAATAACTACACGGTCAAAATGTATGGAACAGCTGTTTTTATTTTAAGAACCGATGAAAAATTTATATGCGGTAACCGTTTTCACGTTGGTGTCCCTTACACCCCTCAGTACACTGAGGTGTAGAATACAGGCTGTGACAAGACCCTTCACGAAGCCGTCAACCAAGCGTTCTGTTCATCAAACTATGTTACTTTACGCAAAAAATATGGAAGCGACTTTTTTTTTAGGGTGAAAAATCACGTTTTAAGTTAGGACTCAATATAACGCATTCAAAACATTGTGTTGATGGATGGATTTAATATTACGGGGTCGTGGAGGTGTTTAAAGTAAATACCTTACATTAAAAACATGTATTTAAAGGAAAACCTTGTGGAACTTTGACCCCCAATATCTCCGTAACTAAAAGGTTCCCAGGTATGGTCTAGAACAAAAAAATGATCGCAATGATGGGGAAAATAAGTGACTTTCGGCTTCGTTAAGGGTCTTGTTACACCCTTTATATTACATGAAATGAAACACACCAAACAAAATGGTATATAGTAAGTAGAACATTGTTGCCATCGCGGGAATATCAACCAAGAGCTTGGCACAAGCAATCAGAGGTACCTATATGAGTGTCGGTGAAGTCACGATGACGATGAAGTAGAACATTTTAGTTGGCCTAATCAGCTTTTAAGAATCCCGATGCTGGGACTAAGGCCTATCATATCTCTGGCCATGATGCGGCCACATGGTACGGCTGGGTTGGAAAATATTTGAATTGCGAAGCGAATTTCTGTGCTCAGAATAATACGTGGTAACCGGTATCGCGTCGGTGACCCTGCTACTCCATATGGTAGTAGGTACAATAACATCAAAGTCGCCAACAAGTTTGACGACCCGGATGACGCAGCGGTAGTGAGGCTGCCTTACGTTCTTAGGGACCCGGGTTCGAATCCCGGTAGGAGCAAATGTTTGTGTGATGAGCATGGACATTTGTTTCCGAGTCATGGATGTTTATATGTATAATAAGTATGTATTTACAAACAAAAAGTGTCTATGTAGTATTATCAACTATCTGGTGTCCACGACACAAGCCTCCTTGTAAGCAATCGTCTGTGGCACCTAGATGGCGCTGTGTGTAATGTCCAGCGATATTTATTTATTTATTTATTAGTTTGCTAGAGAAGATTCGTCATTGAAGTCTCATCCAACAAGACTGAAAGTTGCGTACACCATAAAAATTATACTTTCTGCTTTGCCGATATTGTTGCTGCTAGAAAACTTGTAATGAGAAATGGAACTTCTGTACGTTTTTTGCTAGTTTCGTCCTTGCTTTTTATGTCTAGTTTTATACTAGTTTGTTCAGTTTGAAAGCTTTTCTTTTTAAAGATCTATTAAAAAATAGAAAGTTTAGACTGTCTAGGTTTTTACCAAAGAAGACTTGATTATTATAAAGTTTAAAACGACTCAAAAAGTGTAGTAAAATTTCTAGTTTTATAATCTTAATGAAAAACGGTCGACCGTCCGTGAACTCGGTACTACGCGGTAGTACATAATTAATTTAGTGCTCGCGACTGTATGTTAAGGGAAAGTCGAAATCTTTTCTCATAATGAGTTTTAATTATTTAAGTTGTCTTATTTTTAATGAAGAGCAGTATTATTAAAACTTTCTGCGAAAACAAAACCGACTTCTAAAAAAACACTATACAAGTCTAAAATAACTTTACTTTCGGAAGTCGGTGTCTTTGTTTGTGTCTTTTTTGCCACCGACTTCCGAAAGTAAAGTTATTTTAGACTTTTTTAGTGTTTTTTAGAAGTCGGTTTTGTTTTCGCAGAAAGTTTTTTTTTTATTTTACCCTTTTTAGTTGTAGTATACCACAAAAATTCTTGTCATGAATTAGTTTTTACATTGTAACTAGAAGTTAGTTAAAGTACTCGTCAAGACGAATCATACGAGCCCAAACTCGATGAGGATTTGTCGTTTTATAACGGTGTTCCTATGGCCACCGTCCAGCTCCATCATCAGACACTGGATACCATTTAGGACCAAAGTACTCGTCAAGACGAATCATACGAGCCCAAACTCGATGGGATTGTGTCATTTTGTTACGGACTACCTGTGACCACCTTCCAGCTATGGAGCTCCAGACCCTGGGTACCATCTAGAGACAAAGTACTCGACAAGATGAATTATACGAACCCAAACTCGATGGGGTTATGTCGTTTTAATGGAGTCCCTATGGCCACCTTTCAGCTCCATCATCAGACCCTGGTAACCATTTAGGACTACAGTACTTGTCAAGACAAATCAAACGAGTCCAAACTCGACGGCGTTGCGTCGTTTTATTACAGAGTTCGTATGGCCACCTTCCAGCTCCATCATCAGATCAGCTCCATGTCATCATAATATTGCATTGTCTCGCGATATACACATGCGTGAAAAATTTCAGCTCAATCAGAAATCGGGAAGTGTGTCTTTAACTAGCAAGTATCACGTGACGTCGCGTGATGTACATTAGAGCGCCAGCACGCGCCGTCGCGTGATGTGACAATTAACGTGAGGAAAACAACCAAATTCCTAAACCGATTTCGATGAAATTTCTATGGGACTAATCGGGAAGCATATCCTTTCAGATGAAAAAAGAATTTTTCAAATCGGTTTACTAATGACGGAGTTCTGAGGTAACAAACATAAAAAAAAAATACAACCGAATTGAATTGAATTGAGAACCTCCTCCTTTTTGAAGAAAGTCGGTTAAAAATATACCTTTAAAAAGGCATTCATTATTAAAAAATAAACTATTTCAGTAGTTCGGAGCTGAGCCACTAATACGCCTCCCTCCGCCCCAACCTTTACTTGAGCCAGCCCGCGTAGCTGCGCCAGTATAGTATTAAATCAGCCCCTACATGATGATATCACTCAGATCCAGCCTGTCCCTTTGCTGCCCTCCCCAAAAGATACCGCGGCCCTGGAACACAAAGGGCAAAAGAAGGAACATGGATGGATTTCATTCAGTAAAAGTCTGACACTCCCTCCTGCTCTGCCCAGAGCGGGAGGAGTTGTTTGACGATTTCAAGGGAGGGCCATCCCAATTTCTTATGAAATAAACAGTAACTTACCTTTGCGCTCTTCTATCTTAATGTTATGTCCTATTAAGTATTTTGTGTGTACTCTGAAAAAAAAAGTAGTTGCCACAATCAATATTTTGTTTAGATTGACTAAATAACTTGTTTGTATCTGAGCCTATCAAGCACAATGATCGCAGCCACTACTTTTATTTTATTGAGATTTGAAACGGGATCTTGATTGGAGTTATCCAAAAAAACTATTTGCAGCAATCAAGTCAAATAGTAATAAACACAACCAAGGAACTTATTTAGCGCAAACATTTAGTGCAAGATTTGATCAAGTTGTATGATTAATACAATTAATTGCAGTGATAGATGCTATCAAGTCAAATGATCTTTATTGAAGTAATCAAAATGCTTGATTGACACAAGTAACTTATTTTGTTACAGGTAACATTTTTTTAACTTGCCTCTTTTTAACTCTTCTACAATGATGTCATGTTAAGAGTAGTCGAGAAACTTGTTTGAGCGTTCAATCATTTGAACTAGTATTGCTGCAATCATGTCGACATGATCAACTTAACTAAGATTTTGATTAATCTAAACAAGATACCGTCAATCAAGCTAAAATGTCACTTGATTGGAGTGCATTTTTTTCATGTGTGAGTGTACATATATGGAGAGCAGCGGTGGCCCAGTGGTGGCGGCCCCGACTTACGAACAGTAAGTCGTGGGTTCGAACCCAGGCAGGCGCATTACTTTGTGTAATTTATTTCATCACCACTGTTCTCAAAAACGGTGAAGGAAAACATCGTGGGGAAACCGGCATGTCCTAGAACCAAAAATTCGAAGACATGTGACATCTACCAACCCGCACTGGGCCCGCGTGGTGGAATATAGCCCATTCCCTCTCATAGAGAGGAGGCCGAGTGTCCCAGCAGTGGGAACATTAAAGGCTGATTATGCTATGCTATGAGTGTACATAAATAAATAAATAAATAGTAACCAACCTGAAAACCACACATTTACAAAAATGTCACGCTCCCCAATTTAATCTTATAGCTTTGGGTCTCAAGTTCTCAACCTAGCAACAAAGAGTAACACTTCAGACCTTTAACAACCAGACTGAAACGATTGGTTTCAATCGAAGGGCTTCTCCGAACCTTAAGTGTTAAAAGGTTAGAGTTGAGTTCCTTTTATCCGTTTTATAAAAACTACGTCACACCTAAACGGACGCCTAAATATGATTGCTCCGTTGATAAAAAAATTAATTAAAAAAAGCCTTATATTTCTTGCAATTTTAAATGGTTTACATGATGCTATTCTACTTAGTACACTATTTTCTACTAATCTACCTAGATTAGTAGAAAATAGTGTAGTAAGTAAGTTAAATTGGTTTTTGTTTTTCTAATCTGCAAGAATCCCTCCGCAGGTGAAGGCCTCCTCCAAATAATTCCATTTGGTTTTGTCCTGGGCCTTTTCCATCTTGTGTGAGCCAGCTGTCTCTTTAATGTCGTCTTCCCACCTCGTGTACGGTCTGCCTCTATGGAGTTTCCCTTCCGGGCCTTTCCTTTCCGTTAATATAGAATGGCTTTAATTCCTGTATTAAGTTGTAGTTGTAGTAAAGCTCTTTATTCAATCCAATTTATAATAATGATAAAACATTTATTTCAGGTAACAAAGACCCATACATACAAACCTTAACCTAAATATACATACTAATAACATTTTTTGTTAGTATAAGCAACTTAAAAACTATGTTAGTAACACTTCACTTGTACAATGATTTGTGCGTTCTTGTGGAATTAGTCCGCGGAAGCGACGGAACACCACAACTTGTGGCCAAAAACTTTCCTCGAGCACCAAATGGAGCATACACGTTGGTATGCGCACCACAAACGCCTTGAAATTGACGTTTCGGCGCGACTCCAGTAGCCGAAGCAATTTGTGATACAAGGTTTTGTCTAGTGAGTGCTGTCAATTAGAAGGTAGTTAAGTAGTGATAGTGAAGAATATTCTTAAACAATACACTCATAATGTCTGATCGAAACGTCTAAATTGGATGATTTTGTTAAGTGTAATAATGTTTCATAAAATATTTGTTTGGTGTTCTCCTAAATGCCTTTAATAATAAATAGGTGTTGCCCGCGGCTTCGCTCGCGTTTTGGTTGGAAATTATCCCACGGGCACGTTGTAAATATAGCCTATAGCACTCGGGGATAATGTAGCTTCCTATTAGTGAAAGAATTTTCAAAATCGGTTCAGTAGATCCAGAGCTTACCCCCTACATACAAACTTACAAACAAATTTACCTCTTTATAATATTATTATATATATTATAGTATAGATCACCTCTTTATAATATTTTTGTATAGATTAATATATATAAGTATAGATATGTAATTCTAATATCTTCTCTTTTTTAAAGCAACTGCGGCAGGACTGCCTCATTGGTCTAGTAGTCGCTAGCGCGACTGCTGAGCAAGAACTCCTGAGTTCAATTCCCGGGTCGGGCCAAATGTTATTAGGTTTTTCTATCAGGAATTTCTCAGTAGCAGCTACGGAGTCTGGATCTGTGTCTGGTTGATGGCAACAGGCTTTCTCCATATTACATGGTACTGTGACATTATTGGCGAAATGTTGGTGTACTATTAGGAACACCTCTGACTACCCCTTCGGGGATTACTGGCGTGTTATGTTATGCGGCAGGAAATTTTTGAGCAATGAATGTACATGAGATTAAAGTTTATCTTTATCATTCATCAATGAAAACTTAACTGTTATGTGTAATCTAGTAAAAATGACTGTCGACAAACGGAAGGGCGATTAACGCTTGTGCGACATACTGCGACCGAATGTAGTTCGAATGCACGCTTGTGAGTCAAATTGAAGGTCAACATCACGCTGGTGCGACAAACTGAAGGTCGTCATCACGCTGGTGCGACAAACTGAAGGTCAACATCACGCTGGTGCGACAAACTAAAGGTCTACATCACGCTGGTGCGACAAACTGAAGGTCGACATCACGCTGGTGCGACAAACTGAAGGTCGACATCACGCTGGTGCGACAAACTGAAGGTCGACATCACGCTGGTGTGACAAACTGAAGGTCGACATCACGCTGGTGCGACAAACTGAAGTTCGACATCACGCTGGTGCGACAAACTGAAGGTCGACATCACGCTGGTGCGACAAACTGAAGGTCGACATCACGCTGGTGCGATAAACTGAAGGTCGACATCACGCTGGTGCGACAAACTGAAGGTCGACATCACGCTGGTGCGACAAACTGAAGGTCGACATCACGCTGGTGCGACAAACTGAAGTTCGACATCACGTTGGTGTGACAAACTGAAGGTCGACATCACGCTGGTGCGACCAACTGAAGGTCGACATCACGCTGGTGCGACCAACTGAAGGTCGACATCACGCTGGTGTGACAAACTGAAGATCGACATCACGTTGGTGCGACAAACTGAAGGTCGACATCACGTTGGTGCGACCAACTGAAGGTCGACATCACGCTGGTGTGACAAACTGAAGTTCGACAACACGCTGGTGAGACAAACTGAAGTTCGAAATCATGCATCTGCGACATGAATTTAGTGTTAATTAAATTAAAGTCATTTTATTTGAGAAAGGACATAATAACAAGTTTTCATTGAAAATCAAGAAAACAATATAATCTTTGTGTAGCAAGATCATCCATTTAGTCTGATGCGCTCCGCAACACAAAAGCAATTGCCAATTTGCTATGCAAAACTATTCGTGTACCTAATTTAGATTGTTACAATGAACTTGCATAATGTTCTCATCATAATGCAAGTTACATAATAATTATGATGTACTTCTTCTTCCTCTTTATCGTGTGGTTAGTGCCTAACCTGGTGTCAGAGTTTTTAGGCCGCCCATTGGTCTCTGACTTGGCTTTACATGCCGTCGCGACGTATCTCTCAGGCATGCAGGTTTCCTCACGATGTTTCCCTTCACTGGAGCAAGTGATAATTGTACAATACGCACATGAATCCGAAAAATCAGTGGTGCGTGCCTTGGGTTCGAACTCGAGACCTATGAGAAATGGTAGTACAACGGCTATTTTCTGAGGATATTATGAATGATGAGATATAATAAGCATTAAACCGTTAACGAAGCCGAAAGGCACTTGTTCTAGCCGACACTGTGATATTTTTTTTGTTCTAGCTAGAACTATAAGGCTCCCAGGTATGGCCTGGGAGCCTTATAGTTACGGAGATATTGGGGTCATCAAATATAAAATCACGCCTGTAATCCCCAATGGGATAGGCAAAGGTGTACCTAATAGTACACCCACATCGCCAGTTTTGTTGTAAGTCCCATATAATAGGGGGCAAGCCTATTGGCATAAACCGGGCACACATTTAGACATCGTGGCTGGTACTGAGCAATTTATAATAGAAAAACTCAATAACACTTGGCGCGACCTGGGAATCGAACCCAGGACCTCATGCTCAGCAGTCGTGCTTGCGAACACTAGAAAAACAAAACAGTTCGTTTTAGATATGTATTAGAAACAAAATTCAACAATGCTTGACCGTTTGCGATAAGGGCTATTTTTCCGTCACTAACAATTTATTGTTCTCCAGCTCCCGATACGCCACAGTTCATATTATCACTAAACGATAAACAGCCTTACGAACATCGAAAACCGATTACAGTCATAAAAACAAACACAAAAGCGTCATATATATAGCATTTGTGCAAATCTCCCCTTCTCCCCACGATGAATAGGATTCATTAGTAGCTGCCAGTTCTCCCCTTTGTTTGAGTTCGTCCCTTGCTTCGGCTGTCTCATTCAGGGGACATTGGACACTTCTGATTGTGTGGTATGTGCCAGGTGATATGTATTCGGTAGGTACTTATAGCCTATTTATGTATTTGCTATCTATGTCTACCTATCACGATGGAAGATGGTTGCTTCCTGTTAGTTAATTTGGTAAAAACCCGCCAAAATTTAAAGAAGTCTGTCAAAAATTCGTTACCAGTATTCTTACGCCTAACCACCAATCTACTACACATGCTGAAAAATTACGTCACATTATTCACATTGTAAATAATTATGTATTAGTTATTTTCCTTTATTGGCCAACCAACGACTGTTTACACTGAAAATATTTTAAGTAATAATCTACCATAATGTAATATACTTCTATACTAATATTATAAAGAGGTACATTTTGTGAGCTTGTGTTGTAAGGGGTAATTTCTGGACCAACTGAACCGATTTTGAAAATTCTTTCACTGATAGGAAGCTACATAATCCCCGAGTGCCATAGGCTGTAGTAGTATTTACAACATTTCCGACAAAAAACGCGAGGGAAGCCGCGGGCAACAGCTAGTAATATTATAAAGAGGTAAATTTTGTGAGTTTGTGAAGTTGTAGGGGGTAATCTCTGGATCTACTGAACCAATTTTGAAAATTCTTTCACTAATAGAAAGCTACATTATCTCCGAGAGTCATAGGCTATATTTACAACGTGCCCGTGGGATAATTTCCCACCAAAACGCGAGCGAAGCCGCGGGCAACAGCTAGTGTAACAATACAGGGTTGGTATGTACAGGCGCCAGCACATTAAGCCACCCGAATCTGTAAAATTTTCCCAATAAACCTTGAACCTAATGGTTTAGAGCTAGAGTTGAAAATCTATTAAAGAAATTTGTTTGATGTGCTAGCGTCAGTACATCTAGCTTTTGTAGCGATATTTTCGGTTATTATGTCCCTAAACGGCCAAATTGATCAACACAAAATGTTAATAAAGAAGACTTTTGATTATTATACTTAGGTCTACGATTAAAAATACTGTCTATTAGGAGAAATAGAAAAAAGTTCTGTTTCAATTCATAGTATCCTGATTTCCTTGTAGGTTTTAGTAAACGTGGTGATCCTGATCCAGAATCGTAATAGGTTAATAATAATTATGAATTACGTTACAATTCCTAAAATGATGACAAAGTGACAATTCATAATATTAACTTCGTCTGTGACCATTTTAAGAATTTTAACGCGACTCATATTATTATTATTTTAGGCTGCGCTCCGAGTGCTCATGACATCTCTTTTTGAGAACATACAAAATACAAAAAATGATTGCCCTTTGCCCTGCAGCGAGACAGGTGGGTTACTATGACGTCTTAAAGCAGGAGTTATTCCAGTGTGACAAAGAGGCAGAGCTATACAGGTCGTCTAGCGCTATCTCTTTTCTATACTGGAATTACTCTTGCTTTAAGACGTCATGGTAGGCCACCTGTAATAAGCTGGTATTATTCTACTAGCTCATAACTCCGAAATATGCAAAATCTTCATTTCCTGAAGCTAAAAAACCCACGATTATTGACTGTGCCGATATGTTCCGAATACTATCACCGTCACGCGAATATTTCTGAGAAATATCGCAATATTGGTAAATGAAACTTTTGTCACTTGAAAATGCATTTCGAGCAGGAATATTCATATTGTCCGTTTGAACTGCGCGTGCTGGAATGCCCGGAGCTATTTGTACGGTGAATATGAATATTGAAATAGCATAATGTCAAAGGTAGGTGGAATCATTACATCCAATAACTACTCCATTTATACAATAATATAATAACCCAATGTTATAAAGAGGTAAAATTTAAACTTATATTGTCAGTTACGCGATATCTTCCGTGATTGTTCATTATTTTGAGCTCCCGATATTTCGACGCTATTATATCGGGAGCAAAATAGTACATTTTGATATAAGTGGGGAAACTTTGATATTGCATTCGAGCGCGGAATTAACACCCGAGCTGCAGGCGAGGGTGTTATGGAGCCGAGAACTGCAATAACAAATCCCCACGCGTATCAAATGACGTTTTTCAATACACTTTCGAAGAAATAAAATATTAAAACAGAAAGTATTTTTGGCGGAAATTATTATGAAACTATGATTTAATTTGCTTTTTTTTCCGCGCTTTGCTTTCGCCAGGCTGAAGAAGAAGCAAAGGTATGATGCCGCTATACAGCCTGATATGAAAAGAAAAAAATAAAATATTTTTGCATTTAGAACACAAAGAAATGTTAACTTGTTCATAAAAGTAAATATTTGTTTTGAATAATGATGTATATCTATGATATTTTATTTAAAAACACAATTTAAATACTAAAAAATATTTACGCCTTAAAGACGCATATCTCTTTGCCGAGATTAAAAAAACAACCACCACCGATTAAAGCTATAGTCATTGAACCCATTTGGACTTATCTGTGGAATGTTTTATCTCCGCACGTGTGCGGAAAAATATTAAAAATCCACGCGTGTGAAATACATTGCATGTTGAACCTAATCGTAGTGCGATAAGAACCAATTTTCGAGAAAGTGTATTGAAAAATAATAAACAATCACGGAAGATATCCCGTAAGTGACGGTATAAGTTTAATTTTAAACAGTGAAAGCTTAAAACCCTGTTTGAGGTAATATACATATATATATATGTATATATTCACTAACGGTTAGCTACAGTATCCCTGCGTGTTATATGCTACATTTAAAACTTTCCCGTGAGTTATTTTTTCTACACAACGGGAGCCGCGAGCAATAGCTAGTATTTTATAATGGGTGTGTTTTGAAGAGGCCGAGAACTTTAAATTAAAATAAAGCACAGAAAAATGTTTTTGATATCCATGAAATTGGCTTTATTTGACTGATAATTTGATGCCATTTATGTTTGAATATGATTTTAGGCATGTGGCTACTGCGGCTGGCGAGTACTAGCCTTAATCTGGAGGTCTAATTTGCGTCAATTCTTCGCCGTAAATCATTCTGTATTTATGCAATAATGCGTCGAATGTTGACTTTCAAGTACTCAATTGCTTCTGATTTATCGGCGTAGACATGCGACATGGTGACATTGTGAACTCTGTCAGGCATAGCAAAACAGGACAGAGAAATAGGCTATTTTTTACAACTTAATAAAATTGTTAAACATGATTTATTTAATACTTTAGAAATATTCTGATGTATGAAACTCGATAATTGCAACGACTACCATAAGGTTAGGTACCTAGTTGAATATATCGAAATAGCTTTGATTAAATACATTGGGAAGGTATGTACTAACTGCTGTTTATTCATACTAAATTATTAAGTACATAGCGTAACCCATTCTACCATTAAAAATTAATATTGATTCGCTAGGGCAGAGTTCAAAACCCTTACTTGACATTCTCAATGTCTTAAATTGGGTACATATAGAATGTTCCTATTGTAAAGGCCGAGATCTTTAAATTTTAGCACGTATTTTAGCTTGGCGCCATTCCTGTTGCAGTTGCACAACTGTCAAACTACATAGATTGATAGAGACAGGAATATGTAATATATATATATGTATGTATAATATATGTAATAATAGAGATATCGGCCTGAGAAAGTAGATAGGTACTTAGTTTAAGGCAAAGGAAACATAATTATAAACAATATCCAACGTAGACCCTCAGAAATCAATGCTTTTTACCTTTTTTGTATGAGAAGAAGCCTGCCTCAAGTCGGTTTGTTGTATTGTATGAAAATTTGCGATATTGGGACAGACAAAAATTAAAATCCCTGAACACTCTTTAACCATTTCAGGTACTTTTCCTTCCTCACGAAACATAAATATTTCTTTACTAGATCATTCATGATGCAGTGTATTTAGGTATCTAACCAAACATTTTCTTTGTTCCAGATTTACCTATTCCAACGAGAGCTTCACCAGACTGCTAACTATGT
The DNA here is from genome assembly GCA_947578425.1 of Eugnorisma glareosa. Taxonomy (NCBI): domain Eukaryota; kingdom Metazoa; phylum Arthropoda; class Insecta; order Lepidoptera; family Noctuidae; genus Eugnorisma; species Eugnorisma glareosa. The sequence continues at coordinate 9,349,055 of OX387982.1, read as the reverse complement.
TATAGTGGAAATTTTGTTCCTAAAACCCTGATCAAGTGCAGTGTTCCTACCACTTTAGTATTTTTGACGCTACTTTACATTAGTGTACCAATAAGTGCGAAAAAATGGGATGCAACACGAGTTCCGAAGCCAAAACTGCCAAAGAAGAGAAGAACAGTGCCCAAGAAAACCATGCAAATAATGCCACAGGTATTTATAACACTTTTATTAAGAAAAAAAAACTTATTTCTCTTTAACATTTTGGTCAGAGTCAACATTTTAAAACAACGCCATCTATCGGAATTTTCCGACATTACTACATGAACATGCTGGCTGAAACGCGTGGAACACGGATATCGTCATTTAAGGTGAAGAGTTTCAGTAAACTTTACATAGATGGCGCTCTTTTGTAGAGTGACTTTTGTTTTAGGCATTTGAGAACAGATGGCCATTCCATCTGTTCAGTTCTCTCAAACAAGTGTTATTTTATCCGGTTCTATTGATTGATTTGATATAACCTACTCATCTACTCACATTGAGTGTGCTGCAAACCCAGAGCCTTCAACTACTGGCACTTTTTTTTTTTTTTTTCATGATTACCTACGCAACAATCCAAGTAGGTACCGTACAAGAAATAGAGGAAAATATGGATAGAATTAAAATCAATTTCACTACAAACTCGAGAACAACAGATATTAACGTGATACAATATCATAAATTGGGCACCTACTCACTGTCTACAACAAAATGAAAGTAGGTGTAGTACCTACTTTAACACTACAAAAACTTATCCACGCTATAATGGAGAGAACATGTTTTTCTTGTATCTACGACATGTCTGAGAAAATAGTGATATAGAGTAACTGTCTCATGTCTTGTTAGAATTATTTCTCATCGTTCAAATTGGCCATTTTGCTAGAATAATGTTTTGGAAAGAAATATTACAGTTAGCAGCTGTTATTTAATGCTACACAGGGTGTAACAAGACCCTTTACGAAGCCGTCAACCAAGCATTCTGTACATCAAACTAAGTAACTTTACGCAAAAATTATTGCTGGGAAACGACTTTTTTTTTTGGGGTGATATATCCAGTTTTACGGTAGGACTCAAAGTAACGGACTCAAAATATTGTGCTGATGAATGGATTGAATAGTTCGGGGGTCGTGGAGGTGTTTAAAGTAAAAATTTTACATTACAAATACGGTTAAAAAAAAAACTTTTGAAAAAGTTGTAACTTTAACCCCCAATATCTCCGTAAATAGAAGGTTCCCAGGTATGGTCTAGAACAAATAAAATATCGCAATGACGGGGAGAGCAAATGCTTTTCGGCTTCGTAAAGGGTCTTGTTACACCCTTTATATTTATATGTTTTGACTGTGTGATACAAACTCGAGACTGTTATTGGAAACATCAATCAATATCCTTCTTAACCTTTTGTTCCAAACTTTGTTGGGGTCAGCTTCCAGTCTAGTCGGATGCAGCTGAAAAACAGTATTTTACATGAAACGGCTGCCTATCTGACCTCCACAATCCAGTAACTGAATAATACGATGCTCCTTGGTAAGACTGGTTGTTAGACTTTCGGACTTCTGACCACTCGTAACGACTGTGACAAAATGATAGTTATTGGAAATATAATGAGTCAAAAAAAACTCTGCAGAACACTTCAGTACAAAGCAAGTTTGCTGTGTGATATCATTGGTGCTAATGATATTATTACAGGCATTTTTATAAAGATTGATTGCAACTTTGAATCTAATGACGTATAAAGCACCTACTTATTGGATGCCATTTGCTGTTCCATCAGATTTAAGGAAGATACCAAAATCAAAATATCTTATTTCACATAAATCAACATGGGTATTTACGTCAAACGATAAGTATAAGGACTGGCTAAAAACTGCATGTTTGTGGTGGTGTGATTGTTTGTGGGTCAAATTCGTGCTTAGTAACCTATCTCGATATATTCGTGCAGTAGTCATAAAGCCCTTTTTTGATGGTCATATATACAGACTATCTACCTAATATGACCAGAGGATTCCGAAATCGTTATAGGATTTTACACTGACGAAAAAATCATTTTTTCTTTAAAACAAATTCTAAAAATAAAATGAACTCGTTTTCCACCGTTTACAGAATAGCAAACTAAATAATTTCAGCCAGTGACTTCGTACCCATTCAAATAATAAAATATTTACAAGTCCCGTGACTTGCCCGCGGCTCGGGTTTTTTCCTTCCATAAATAATATCTACTTGAATAATCCGCCATTTTGTAGACCCATCTCTGTCAAGTTACTTTTTTTTTCGTTCGTGTTATTTTTAAGGTCCGATGAATCTCTGCAAGAGTTGGAACTTAGAATTTATGTTCAATTTGCGTATTTTTTATTCGGTTCGTGTTGCTGTTTGGCTCTATAATTTTCGTGTTCCTTATCAGTGACTTAGAGAGAGACTACATAAGCATTCTTTTGGGCTCAAGCGATAAACAGTTGTGATTTGATCTTCTTATTCCTTTGTAAAGTTTTATTCTGGTGGTTTTTGGTTTAAGTTTTAGGCTCATATTGAGCAAAATTTAACACGTGGTCTTTTCTCCATACAAACGATCTCGCCTGTTTTTTTTTTGGTTTAGGACTTTAAAGCTATGATTTTTAACAGTTAAATAAATATCATCCTCTTATATGTCCCTATGTTTTTCTTTATGATGATATTTATAATCTGTATCAGCACTAGAACCTCTACAAAATGCTCAAAATTGCCTATTTGGACCGCTGTCAACAGAGGCATCTTGATAACTATTAATGAAAAATGAAAAACATAGGGACACAGTATATATTCTTCTAATAAACTTAATTAGTTTTGGTCGAATATTGGAGTTGAAAGCCAAACCTCGAATTCTTCAATTACTGCATTTCCTCTTAACGCTGCCGCGATACACCAAGGTGATGCTAACACGACACCGCTAGTCCACGCGGTCGGGCCATATAGCCGAACTCCACCGATGGACCCGAGACGATATGGGGGGGGGGGAATTGTGTTATAAACCACCAATAGAATTACGTTATTTACACTTCTTGTCCCCGCTTAGCTTTAGTGGAAACGGTTGAGCACAGAGGAGAGGAGATGTCTCGTAATTGTTTAGGCCAGCAGAAAGGAGAAGAAACGTGAGCGGTGTGCGGTGAGCGGTGTGCGGTGAGCGGTGTGCTGTGAGCGGCGCGCGGTGTGCCGCTTTTACACATCTCCCCTTTTTTTTTTGTTACCTAATGGGCCTGCTCTCGACCTCGATCACGCCTGATGGAAAGCGATAGATGAGGTCTACGATGGAACGAGCGTGCCCAGAGGATCCTGTTCACTCTTGCTTTGAAGGCAGACGGGTTAAATGTGGCAGGGAATACAGATGCCGGCAGACATCACTTTGGCTGTGCGCATAAGAAACGTGAAGGAGAAGCGCTGAGTACGACTCGTCGGGATAGCAACCAAGTCTGCTAGTCCGGTGGTAAAAAGGTGATGCTGGGATCAGGTCGTGGCGCTCCTGCGCACACTCTCCGAAGTACAATCTGTAGAAGACCGACAGGAACGCAACATTACGCCGGTTAGCTACGCGTTGCACATCTCCGCACAGCTGCGGTGGATTCATCCTAGCATTTACCCATCTTCTCTCCTCTTTCTTCCAAAATCCGGCCGTCCGGGAGTCCGGGCCTTAGATTTTCATAAGCTACCGAAATCAATCTTGTTTAAAGTCGTCGTAGGAATACGAAACGATTTTAAATGGATTCTCACTAATTGTTTTGGTACTCAGGTTACAAAAGCGCTGACTCTAACTAAACTTAAACTATGTACCATTAAGACTTATTTTAGTACTTTTACTTTACTTTTTATATAGGGTGACTGGTAATTAGTGACCGATACTTAAACACGTGATTGTACTCATGTTAATATACAACTTTCCCAAAGAAACATATTTTGTATACTCATCCACTATCACACACAACAGCCGTATGAAATTCGCGAGCGCGCGCCTGTGACCTATCAGCCGTTAGCCGCGTGACGCGTACCGTGCAACAATGGGTAGGCAGAGCACCGGCACGGCGCGCGAATTACATACGGCTGTTGTGTTGCTCGTATTGTGATAGTGAATGAGTAAAAATAATAATAACCCACCCAGTGATTATAAAATAAAAAATGGAAATAGAGAATAGTGAAGAGTTTGTGAATGAGTATGAAAAAAAAACAAGGTTTCTTTGGGAAAGTTGTTTGTTATCATGAGTACAATAAGGTGTATAAGTATCGATCACTAATTAGCAGTCACCCTACATTAGACACAAGTTAAAACTTTGAGTTTAAATCTGTTAATACTAAATACCATAGCATAGATTCCCAACTTTACAAAGTCAATGTAGGGATTCTAAAATTATATTCGAAATAGTTATGACAACTATCGGGGTTGTCTCTGAAACTTTAACCGCAGTAAGATTACCTCCTCGTAGACTTGTTGCGAACAGGATTAGTAAAATTAAATGCCTCTGTTTAGTCTGTGGTTTTGTCTGCTTTGTGATAGTTAGAACTATGACAGAGGTGCTATTCAGTCGTTCGGGTGTGCACTTTTATTTCGGTGGTATTTTTTGAACTAGAAAGCCGAAAGAATTCATCATCATCATTATTTCAGCCGAAAGACGTCCACTGCTGGACATAGGCCTCCCCCAAGTGCCGCCACATTGACCGAAAGAATTACTAGACATAATTGGCGTTCATTCGGCTAGTTCTGAATCTGTTGAATCATGCTCGGGTCAGCTCGGCACAATTCGATCTGTAGCGAACAGTAAACAGCGCCACCTGTGCTACAAAGATAGAATTAACATCAATAGTTATCCGCGACTTAGAATTTTATAGGAAAACTCGACATTCTGAACCTGTCCATAGAATGCGTAACTATGAAAGTATATAAGAACACAAAGTCTGTCTGTCTGTTTGCTCCGGTTAATCTCCGAAACGGCTGAACTGATTTTGACGGGACTTTTACTGGCAGATAGCTGATGTTTTAAGGTCAGGCAACAGGGTTGCTCGTAAAAAAAAAAACCTTAGAAATTGATAACAAAATTCGATTAAAAAAGGAAAGTAATATTTTTTTTATAAAAATAATAATTTCACGCGAACGAAGATTGCGGGCCACAGCTAGTCATACTATATGTGAGGAATACGAGTACCTACCATTAAAGCCAACGTTTTTCTCCGAAGTATTTGTGAGAAGTGGCTTTTTGTAACGCTTTTTTCATGATAACAAATTGCTGGTGAATTCAACGTGAGTTATGGTTAAGAGTTCTCAGATAGTAGCTACCTTTATACTTAACGTTACTTACGTGAAAACAAAGTTAAGATTTGGTTCTGTTCCAAGTCAAAATCGAAGAATTAAAAAAAAAAAATAAGGAAGAAATATGTACTAATGTATACACAATATAACGTCACGCCTGTAATTCCCGTAGGGTATGGCAGAGGTGTACATTAATAGTACTTACACCCACATTTTGCCAGATAATGTTTAAGTCTCATATAATAGGGGGCGAGCATAGACATCAACCGGGCACGAATCCACGCTCCGTGGCTGCTACTGACAAATTCCTGATGGAAAAACCCAATAGCACTTTGCTCAAATCAAATCAAATCAAATCATTTATTTGCATAGAATGTAGGTAATTGTACAATCAAGTTGTTATAAAATATAATGAGCCGGGTACATTCTGCCTGAGTTTTAGCATGCAAAATTTAACAAATAATGTCAGTATTAAATAAAATTGTGAAATGTTATAGACAATTACTTCAATACTAATAAATTATTTTAACAAGTCTAGATTAAGCACAAAAGTCGATATCAAATAATCATGTCAATAATATTAAATTGCTGGAATATCACACACAGGGTCAAAAAATAATAATAATAATAATCACATAAAGAATAACAACATTTCTGCATCAACAAAAAAAAGTACAAATAAGATTATGAGTAAATAATGTCAATACTACAAAACTATTCAAATGTCACACATAGGGTCATTTAAAAAATCACTTAATGAATAATAACATTTCTGTATCAAAAAAGCCTTGAGCTTGAGTGCTCGAGCTGGGAGTGGAACCCAGGATCCATGCTCAGTAGTCGCGTTTGCGACCACTCAACCAACAAGACAGACATTAAGGAAAATAAATGTTAATATTGCTTACAACGGATTTAACGGTGAAGCATTATAATCATCGTAACAAATTGACTTGAGGCAGGCACATTTATGTCACAAGATAATGGGGGCTACCGCGTGTAAATTCGCCGCTAGAGGCGCTAGTGTAGCGCGAGGGCACCGAAATGTCAGATGTCATAGAAAGTTCACGCGTTGCGTGCTTTTTTATCGCGTATTTTTACTAATATTCACGATTGTGGTATACAGCGTGTAACAGAAAAGGTATAATCATATGGAATACTGTGGTACGGACCATCAAACTGAACAACTTTCTCTATGGGACCACCATCGAAATCGTAAAAAAATAATCAGCTGTCCCATACATTTGGGTCGAGTAGGTATTGAAATTTTGTATAGGACAGCTGATTATTTTTTTACGATTTCGATGGTGGTCCCATAGAGAAAGTTGTTCAGTTTGATGGTCCGTACCACATTATTCCATATGATTATACCCTTTCTGTTACACGCTGTATATAGATTGAGCTATTCCTGATTAATTAAGACTTGAAGATTTTAAGTAGCAACTTAGGATCTTATTTGTTAGTACTTGCAGGTTTTATGCTTGCTAATTTTAGGGAGAATATTGTAAATAAATGTATCTGAAGTTTACACTATGTTCTTATACGTAATAAAATAAACTATGAAGTTATTGGTACTTTAAAGTTTCAAATAGAATTATTGACATGACCTTACTCGACAGTGGCGCCATCTGGTGAGCTCAAAAACGATAGCTCTCATTAGAATAGAAAAGAAGAAGCTACCACCCGTTTCTATTAATTAGTAAAGTATAAAATAGAACTAAGAATTATTGACATAAACTTCTGAGACAGTGGCGCCATCTCGTAAGCTCAAAAACGATAGCCTCATTAGAAAACTGCCTCTTTAGTCTAGTGGACGCAAACGCGACCACTGATCATAAAGTCCCGGTTCGTTTCCCAATTCGGGACAAGTGTTATTGGGTTTTTCCCCGGTTTATTTATCGATTGATGACAATAGGCTCGCCCCCTATTACATGGGACTTAAATTACACCTTTATCTATCCTGTCGGGAGATAAAGACATGATGTTATTTGACAATCGGAAAAAAAGTTTTTTCTAATATCCTGCGATAAACCAAATAAAATTAGTCGTATTGGATACGATTTACATTAACATGAATAATGCATGCTGTTGATTGTATCTCTTCTTCTTCAATCGGTTCCTCTTAACTGAGGATCGTGGTCACTGGACCCCTTTAAACGGACAATCTGCCTCTATCTACTGTTTCTTAAATTTGATAGTAGTTGCCTTTTATAACAATAATTTGATTTAATCGCAAACTATGACAGTCGCTCTCACCGAGAATCCATGACAAACAAAATAATTGATTAATTCTGCAACCATTAAGTATAAAAGGACATTAAAAGGGCCCTTCCCGGTCCGTCTATCGTCAACGCGAGCATGGTCGAAAAGCTTGTTGTTTCATCCAGAGCCACAGCGGCGATTTTCTTTCGATTCCCCCGTCTTACCCCGCCCCGACCCCGCACGTCTCGGCTACCGTGCACCTCATACCGCCTAACGCGATGACATTGAACGAAAAATAGTGTTCGAAAATTTCTTAAATTTGTTCCAGGAAATACGTGTTTTTGAATAAGTCTTACAAGTGTGTGAAATAAATATTTGTCATTAAGAATCTCCATTACATGTGCAAGGTTTCTATCGAGATGTTTTCTTTACTTTTACAGTTTATGAGTACATTATGAACGGCCAAAGTTCAGTTATTTGTGCAAAACACCAATTTTTGGAGGCTTATACTAAATTTGTTTCTACAATTTTTTATTTTTTGCTACCATAGAAACCTAGATATAGTGCACAAAATACCTATTAGTTCAAAAAAAATCAAAGATAGATCTGCAACAACTGCATAATCACGTACGAGCGTTTGTATGAAAAGTATGGCGGGTTGGCCGCTCTTAAGCCAAAGGCCTCGTGATAAAGCTTCATTTATTTAGAACCTTAAAGCACAAAGTACAGAGGCGGACTTAATGCCATAGCTGCTTCATGTTTATTAATTTCACCGAATTCGGTAATAACATTCATCAAAAAACAAATTAAACCGTCGCGAACATAATAATTCCAAACGAGAACCGTTTCATCTAATTACAACAACAAGAGCGAAAGATAGCAAATAACAAGGTTTTTAATTATCTTCACTTAAAGTCTACATAACAACATTTACTTAGTACTTACATTAAGGAGATAACCACTTTAGGGCAATCGCCCACCGCGACTTTTTGTAGCGATGCAGCGAAAAAGCCGCGAAACAGTCGCGATGCTGTCGCTGGCTGTGTACTTTCACCCACGTTTCCACAATTCTGTGTTGCTATTCATGCCATCCAATTACGTTATTTGATTGTAAGGCACTTCGCCCACTGATTTTTGTAGCGATGCAGTCGCGCGTTGGTCGCTTTTGAAACGCGCGACAGAAGCTTTGGAATCGTGTCAGCATCGCTAATGTCATCATTTGCCTAGCCTTTTCCAAACCTTCCAGTTTAACGCCTTCCAGTTTAACCAAATGCAGCTGAGTCAACATAATACGATACCAGTAACGACTGTCAAAGTCTTACCAAGCGGTATCGTACTACCCAGTACTAAATGGGTTATGGAGGTCAGATAGGCAATCGCTCCAATGTAAAACTCTAGCCCTCCTATTAATAAACACTGACTAAAGTTATTCCAAGTTTAAACCTTTGAAAATGTATGGTTATTCCTTTGTTATTCCTGGTGTAATTTTATTCCGTGTTTATTAATAAGAGGGTAGTATTCTGCTGTATCATTAGACTGGAAGCCGACCCCAACATATTTGGTAAAAATTATGGCTATATACATTAGCGATGCTGATGCGATTCTAAAGCTTCAGTCGCACGTTTCAAAAGCGACCAACGCGCGACTGCATCGCTACAAAAATCAGTGGGCGAAGTGCCTTACAATCAAATAAAAGACGGATTGTACGAAATTGGATGGAAGCCTTCAAAGTTTTGTTCATCCTTGGATATTATCGTTTCTATGAAAGTTGGCTTGGAACACAGTTTGGATATAAAGTTAATTGTGTTGTAATTGGCGAAATATGGATGTACTGTTATAATGATACTGTGTATTTTTCGGTTTCTTTAGTCTTGTCTGTTGTATATGTGAGTATATAAACTGTTTTGTCATAATAATAGAAAAGGAAGTTTGTGTGTTTAATTTTGTTTCATAATTATAATGAAGGGTAGGTTTATTTCTTTGATTTTTTTATTCTTATTGTAAAAAATAAGGGAATTTTCAGTTTATTTTTATGAAAGCTTTTCCACAACTTATTATTTCAAAAATAATTGCAAAACAGAGTTCATTAAAGGTCAACAAAATACAGAAAACATTTAAATTACTCAAACAAAAACACACTGAAAGTGAACACACTGTTTTTCTTCAACTATACTGACGTCTACGAGAACAGCTCTACACATCTCGTAGACACGCTACGCTGCTACGAGTACTCGTAGCATTTGTTTAGTCTTATTTTTATAGACTGCTAGCTGTACCCCGTGACCTTCGTTCGCGTGAAATTATTATAAAAATATTACTCCCTAACTGAATCGAATTTTGTAAAAAATTTCAAGAGTTTAAATTTTTTGTGTTTTTTTTTATTGCGCGAAACTTTTATCCTTTTTATAAAATAAAAGTAGCCTAAGCTACTCCTTACTTATAATATCAGCTATCTGCAAGTAAAAATCCCGTCAAAATCGGCCCAACCGTTTCGGAGATTAGCCAGAACAAACAGAGAGACAAAAATTAAAAAAAATGTTGTATAGATAAAGAAATCGCCGTACGACTAGTGTATCCTTAAGATCGATCCTTGCAATTCAGGTCAACTGTGTAACTTTATCTACTGAAGTATGACAACTTCAGTTATTTGTTCTTCTCTTGGTACAGAAAGTTATCAAGTTTAGCTTATAAAATGCTTTCTCAGACAACATTGTGATATTTCTATCCAACTGAGTCGAACTTCGCGGAATTAATCAAATAAAGGAATGAGATTGTTTTCCTCCTTCGTAAGGAGAAGACTTTGTAGAAAGATATTCAAGTATAAATGAAATACAATTCGTTTTTTCTCCGTGCGCAGCAAAAAAGTTTTTTTGGGCAAAATATTTTTTGCATACTGTTCACAAGTTTAAAAAAATTGAGGTTGTTAAAATTGATTGGAAATGAAACCGATTTATTGGTGTGTACTGGATAGTGACTCTAACTAGTAATGTAACATATTTATTACTTGACTAGTAGCTGCCCGCGACTTTCGTCCGCGTGAAAATATTATAAAAATAATACTGCGCTATTTGAATCGGATTTTATTCATAATTCCATGGGTTTTAAGTTTTTTGCACGGAACCCTAGCCTAGACTTAGTTATTCCTTGTAACATCAGCTATCTGTTAGTAAAAGTCCCGTCAAAATCGGTCCAGCCGTTTCGGATATTAGCCGGAACAAACAGACAAGCAGATCGATAAACAGACGGACAAAAAATAAAAGTAAATTTATTTTGTTAGTACTGTATATACATACTTTCCTACGCATTCAGTAAAACGCTCTTATTTTTTAATCACAATCAGATACTTTAATTTTATCTATTTGAATAGATGTATGGATTTACACTCTACAGGAAAACTTTTGACTTTGTTTATTACATCCATTATTTATACTCTCTACTCAAATCTGTGTGGTTCTTACTTCAAGAGACCATCTCAGACACTAATCTATGCAGATTAGTGTCTGAGATCCTCCCGCAGATTAGTGTCTGAGGTCTTCATGTGAGTTAACCAAGATTATGTCTGGACTTTAAAAGAGACTATGACCTCTGAGTTTGTTTCGGCTGTTTCTTCTCAGAGTAGTCAGGTACGAAACACCGGCCCCATCTAGTTTAAAAAAGAGACGTGTAATAGTGTTTTTAAAAACCTATTTGCAAAATAAACATTATTTATAAACTGAAAATAGATTTAGAATAATAACAAAAATATGTATAGTATACACAATGAGAAAAGAATTACAGGGCGTCAAAAAATTCGTCCACAACGCTCTCAATATCAAAAGAACCCAAAAAGCTGGCAGCATTGCCACGTTGGATGGAAATGCTGATTCTTTTAATAGAAGTTCTTGTGCAAAATTTAATACTTATTAAGAGCAATTTTGAACATATAAAACTTAAAAAAAAAAAAACTAGTAGCCAGGGTTGACTGGCTGGGATCTAGAAAATTATATTCGAAATAGTTATGACAACTATCGGGGTTGTCTCTGAAACTTTAACCGCAGTAAGATTACCTCCTCGTAGACTTGTTGCGAACAGGATAAGTAAAATTAAATGCCTCTGTTTAGTCTGTGGTTTTGTCTGCTTTGTGATAGTTAGAACTATGACAGAGGTGCTATTCAGTCGTTCGGGTGTGCACTTTTATTTCGGTGGTATTTTAAAGTATTTTTGAACTAGAAAGCCGAAAGAATTCATCATCATCATTATTTCAGCCGAAAGACGTCAACTGCTGGACATAGGCCTCCTCCAAGTGCCGCCACATTGACCGAAAAAATTACTAGACATAATTGGCGTTCATTCGGCTAGTTCTGAATCTGTTGAATCATGCTCGGGTCAGCTCGGCACAATTCGATAAGTAAAGTATAGGAAAGTATATAAAAACACAAAGTCTGTCTGTCTGTTTGCTCCGGTTAATCTCCGAAACGGCTGAACTGATTTTGACGGGACTTTTACTGGCAGATAGCTGATGTTTTAAGGTCAGGCAACAGGGTTGCTCGTAAAAAAAAACCTTAGAAATTGATACCAAAATTCGATTAAAAAAGGAAAGTAATATTTTTTTTATAAAAATAATAATTTCACGCGAACGAAGATTGCGGGCCACAGCTAGTCATACTATATGTGAGGAATACGAGTACCTACCATTAAAGCCAACGTTTTTCTCCGAAGTATTTGTGAGAAGTGGCTTTTTGTAACGCTTTTTTCATGATAACAAATTGCTGGTGAATTCAACGTGAGTTATGGTTAAGAGTTCTCAGATAGTAGCTACCTTTATACTTAACGTTACTTACGTGAAAACAAAGTTAAGATTTGGTTCTGTTCCAAGTCAAAATCGAAGAATTAAAAAAAAAAAATAAGGAAGAAATATGTACTAATGTATACACAATATAACGTCACGCCTGTAATTCCCGTAGGGTATGGCAGAGGTGTACATTAATAGTACTTACACCCACATTTTGCCAGATAATGTTTAAGTCTCATATAATAGGGGGCGAGCATAGACATCAACCGGGCACGAATCCACGCTCCGTGGCTGCTACTGACAAATTCCTGATGGAAAAACCCAATAGCACTTTGCTCAAATCAAATCAAATCAAATCATTTATTTGCATAGAATGTAGGTAATTGTACAATCAAGTTGTTATAAAATATAATGAGCCGGGTACATTCTGCCTGAGTTTTAGCATGCAAAATTTAACAAATAATGTCAGTATTAAATAAAATTGTGAAATGTTATAGACAATTACTTCAATACTAATAAATTATTTTAACAAGTCTAGATTAAGCACAAAAGTCGATATCAAATAATCATGTCAATAATATTAAATTGCTGGAATATCACACACAGGGTCAAAAAATAATAATAATAATAATCACATAAAGAATAACAACATTTCTGCATCAACAAAAAAAAGTACAAATAAGATTATGAGTAAATAATGTCAATACTACAAAACTATTCAAATGTCACACATAGGGTCATTTAAAAAATCACTTAATGAATAATAACATTTCTGTATCAAAAAAGCCTTGAGCTTGAGTGCTCGAGCTGGGAGTGGAACCCAGGATCCATGCTCAGTAGTCGCGTTTGCGACCACTCAACCAACAAGACAGACATTAAGGAAAATAAATGTTAATATTGCTTACAACGGATTTAACGGTGAAGCATTATAATCATCGTAACAAATTGACTTGAGGCAGGCACATTTATGTCACAAGATAATGGGGGCTACCGCGTGTAAATTCGCCGCTAGAGGCGCTAGTGTAGCGCGAGGGCACCGAAATGTCAGATGTCATAGAAAGTTCACGCGTTGCGTGCTTTTTTATCGCGTATTTTTACTAATATTCACGATTGTGGTATACAGCGTGTAACAGAAAAGGTATAATCATATGGAATACTGTGGTACGGACCATCAAACTGAACAACTTTCTCTATGGGACCACCATCGAAATCGTAAAAAAATAATCAGCTGTCCCATACATTTGGGTCGAGTAGGTATTGAAATTTTGTATAGGACAGCTGATTATTTTTTTACGATTTCGATGGTGGTCCCATAGAGAAAGTTGTTCAGTTTGATGGTCCGTACCACATTATTCCATATGATTATACCCTTTCTGTTACACGCTGTATATAGATTGAGCTATTCCTGATTAATTAAGACTTGAAGATTTTAAGTAGCAACTTAGGATCTTATTTGTTAGTACTTGCAGGTTTTATGCTTGCTAATTTTAGGGAGAATATTGTAAATAAATGTATCTGAAGTTTACACTATGTTCTTATACGTAATAAAATAAACTATGAAGTTATTGGTACTTTAAAGTTTCAAATAGAATTATTGACATGACCTTACTCGACAGTGGCGCCATCTGGTGAGCTCAAAAACGATAGCTCTCATTAGAATAGAAAAGAAGAAGCTTACACCCGTTTCTATTAATTAGTAAAGTATAAAATAGAACTAAGAATTATTGACATAAACTTCTGAGACAGTGGCGCCATCTCGTAAGCTCAAAAACGATAGCCTCATTAGAAAACTGCCTCTTTAGTCTAGTGGACGCAAACGCGACCACTGATCATAAAGTCCCGGTTCGTTTCCCAATTCGGGACAAGTGTTATTGGGTTTTTCCCCGGTTTATTTATCGATTGATGACAATAGGCTCGCCCCCTATTACATGGGACTTAAATTACACCTTTATCTATCCTGTCGGGAGATAAAGACATGATGTTATTTGACAATCGGAAAAAAAGTTTTTTCTAATATCCTGCGATAAACCAAATAAAATTAGTCGTATTGGATACGATTTACATTAACATGAATAATGCATGCTGTTGATTGTATCTCTTCTTCTTCAATCGGTTCCTCTTAACTGAGGATCGTGGTCACTGGACCCCTTTAAACGGACAATCTGCCTCTATCTACTGTTTCTTAAATTTGATAGTAGTTGCCTTTTATAACAATAATTTGATTTAATCGCAAACTATGACAGTCGCTCTCACCGAGAATCCATGACAAACAAAATAATTGATTAATTCTGCAACCATTAAGTATAAAAGGACATTAAAAGGGCCCTTCCCGGTCCGTCTATCGTCAACGCGAGCATGGTCGAAAAGCTTGTTGTTTCATCCAGAGCCACAGCGGCGATTTTCTTTCGATTCCCCCGTCTTACCCCGCCCCGACCCCGCACGTCTCGGCTACCGTGCACCTCATACCGCCTAACGCGATGACATTGAACGAAAAATAGTGTTCGAAAATTTCTTAAATTTGTTCCAGGAAATACGTGTTTTTGAATAAGTCTTACAAGTGTGTGAAATAAATATTTGTCATTAAGAATCTCCATTACATGTGCAAGGTTTCTATCGAGATGTTTTCTTTACTTTTACAGTTTATGAGTACATTATGAACGGCCAAAGTTCAGTTATTTGTGCAAAACACCAATTTTTGGAGGCTTATACTAAATTTGTTTCTACAATTTTTTATTTTTTGCTACCATAGAAACCTAGATATAGTGCACAAAATACCTATTAGTTCAAAAAAAATCAAAGATAGATCTGCAACAACTGCATAATCACGTACGAGCGTTTGTATGAAAAGTATGGCGGGTTGGCCGCTCTTAAGCCAAAGGCCTCGTGATAAAGCTTCATTTATTTAGAACCTTAAAGCACAAAGTACAGAGGCGGACTTAATGCCATAGCTGCTTCATGTTTATTAATTTCACCGAATTCGGTAATAACATTCATCAAAAAACAAATTAAACCGTCGCGAACATAATAATTCCAAACGAGAACCGTTTCATCTAATTACAACAACAAGAGCGAAAGATAGCAAATAACAAGGTTTTTAATTATCTTCACTTAAAGTCTACATAACAACATTTACTTAGTACTTACATTAAGGAGATAACCACTTTAGGGCAATCGCCCACCGCGACTTTTTGTAGCGATGCAGCGAAAAAGCCGCGAAACAGTCGCGATGCTGTCGCTGGCTGTGTACTTTCACCCACGTTTCCACAATTCTGTGTTGCTATTCATGCCATCCAATTACGTTATTTGATTGTAAGGCACTTCGCCCACTGATTTTTGTAGCGATGCAGTCGCGCGTTGGTCGCTTTTGAAACGCGCGACAGAAGCTTTGGAATCGTGTCAGCATCGCTAATGTCATCATTTGCCTAGCCTTTTCCAAACCTTCCAGTTTAACGCCTTCCAGTTTAACCAAATGCAGCTGAGTCAACATAATACGATACCAGTAACGACTGTCAAAGTCTTACCAAGCGGTATCGTACTACCCAGTACTAAATGGGTTATGGAGGTCAGATAGGCAATCGCTCCAATGTAAAACTCTAGCCCTCCTATTAATAAACACTGACTAAAGTTATTCCAAGTTTAAACCTTTGAAAATGTATGGTTATTCCTTTGTTATTCCTGGTGTAATTTTATTCCGTGTTTATTAATAAGAGGGTAGTATTCTGCTGTATCATTAGACTGGAAGCCGACCCCAACATATTTGGTAAAAATTATGGCTATATACATTAGCGATGCTGATGCGATTCTAAAGCTTCAGTCGCACGTTTCAAAAGCGACCAACGCGCGACTGCATCGCTACAAAAATCAGTGGGCGAAGTGCCTTACAATCAAATAAAAGACGGATTGTACGAAATTGGATGGAAGCCTTCAAAGTTTTGTTCATCCTTGGATATTATCGTTTCTATGAAAGTTGGCTTGGAACACAGTTTGGATATAAAGTTAATTGTGTTGTAATTGGCGAAATATGGATGTACTGTTATAATGATACTGTGTATTTTTCGGTTTCTTTAGTCTTGTCTGTTGTATATGTGAGTATATAAACTGTTTTGTCATAATAATAGAAAAGGAAGTTTGTGTGTTTAATTTTGTTTCATAATTATAATGAAGGGTAGGTTTATTTCTTTGATTTTTTTATTCTTATTGTAAAAAATAAGGGAATTTTCAGTTTATTTTTATGAAAGCTTTTCCACAACTTATTATTTCAAAAATAATTGCAAAACAGAGTTCATTAAAGGTCAACAAAATACAGAAAACATTTAAATTACTCAAACAAAAACACACTGAAAGTGAACACACTGTTTTTCTTCAACTATACTGACGTCTACGAGAACAGCTCTACACATCTCGTAGACACGCTACGCTGCTACGAGTACTCGTAGCATTTGTTTAGTCTTATTTTTATAGACTGCTAGCTGTAC
This sequence comes from Eugnorisma glareosa, assembly GCA_947578425.1. Taxonomy (NCBI): domain Eukaryota; kingdom Metazoa; phylum Arthropoda; class Insecta; order Lepidoptera; family Noctuidae; genus Eugnorisma; species Eugnorisma glareosa. The sequence continues at coordinate 9,332,329 of OX387982.1, read as the reverse complement.
CCCGTGACCTTCGTTCGCGTGAAATTATTATAAAAATATTACTCCCTAACTGAATCGAATTTTGTAAAAAATTTCAAGAGTTTAAATTTTTTGTGTTTTTTTTTATTGCGCGAAACTTTTATCCTTTTTATAAAATAAAAGTAGCCTAAGCTACTCCTTACTTATAATATCAGCTATCTGCAAGTAAAAATCCCGTCAAAATCGGCCCAACCGTTTCGGAGATTAGCCAGAACAAACAGAGAGACAAAAATTAAAAAAAATGTTGTATAGATAAAGAAATCGCCGTACGACTAGTGTATCCTTAAGATCGATCCTTGCAATTCAGGTCAACTGTGTAACTTTATCTACTGAAGTATGACAACTTCAGTTATTTGTTCTTCTCTTGGTACAGAAAGTTATCAAGTTTAGCTTATAAAATGCTTTCTCAGACAACATTGTGATATTTCTATCCAACTGAGTCGAACTTCGCGGAATTAATCAAATAAAGGAATGAGATTGTTTTCCTCCTTCGTAAGGAGAAGACTTTGTAGAAAGATATTCAAGTATAAATGAAATACAATTCGTTTTTTCTCCGTGCGCAGCAAAAAAGTTTTTTTGGGCAAAATATTTTTTGCATACTGTTCACAAGTTTAAAAAAATTGAGGTTGTTAAAATTGATTGGAAATGAAACCGATTTATTGGTGTGTACTGGATAGTGACTCTAACTAGTAATGTAACATATTTATTACTTGACTAGTAGCTGCCCGCGACTTTCGTCCGCGTGAAAATATTATAAAAATAATACTGCGCTATTTGAATCGGATTTTATTCATAATTCCATGGGTTTTAAGTTTTTTGCACGGAACCCTAGCCTAGACTTAGTTATTCCTTGTAACATCAGCTATCTGTTAGTAAAAGTCCCGTCAAAATCGGTCCAGCCGTTTCGGATATTAGCCGGAACAAACAGACAAGCAGATCGATAAACAGACGGACAAAAAATAAAAGTAAATTTATTTTGTTAGTACTGTATATACATACTTTCCTACGCATTCAGTAAAACGCTCTTATTTTTTAATCACAATCAGATACTTTAATTTTATCTATTTGAATAGATGTATGGATTTACACTCTACAGGAAAACTTTTGACTTTGTTTATTACATCCATTATTTATACTCTCTACTCAAATCTGTGTGGTTCTTACTTCAAGAGACCATCTCAGACACTAATCTATGCAGATTAGTGTCTGAGATCCTCCCGCAGATTAGTGTCTGAGGTCTTCATGTGAGTTAACCAAGATTATGTCTGGACTTTAAAAGAGACTATGACCTCTGAGTTTGTTTCGGCTGTTTCTTCTCAGAGTAGTCAGGTACGAAACACCGGCCCCATCTAGTTTAAAAAAGAGACGTGTAATAGTGTTTTTAAAAACCTATTTGCAAAATAAACATTATTTATAAACTGAAAATAGATTTAGAATAATAACAAAAATATGTATAGTATACACAATGAGAAAAGAATTACAGGGCGTCAAAAAATTCGTCCACAACGCTCTCAATATCAAAAGAACCCAAAAAGCTGGCAGCATTGCCACGTTGGATGGAAATGCTGATTCTTTTAATAGAAGTTCTTGTGCAAAATTTAATACTTATTAAGAGCAATTTTGAACATATAAAACTTAAAAAAAAAAAAAACTAGTAGCCAGGGTTGACTGGCTGGGATCTAGAAAATTATATTCGAAATAGTTATGACAACTATCGGGGTTGTCTCTGAAACTTTAACCGCAGTAAGATTACCTCCTCGTAGACTTGTTGCGAACAGGATAAGTAAAATTAAATGCCTCTGTTTAGTCTGTGGTTTTGTCTGCTTTGTGATAGTTAGAACTATGACAGAGGTGCTATTCAGTCGTTCGGGTGTGCACTTTTATTTCGGTGGTATTTTAAAGTATTTTTGAACTAGAAAGCCGAAAGAATTCATCATCATCATTATTTCAGCCGAAAGACGTCAACTGCTGGACATAGGCCTCCTCCAAGTGCCGCCACATTGACCGAAAAAATTACTAGACATAATTGGCGTTCATTCGGCTAGTTCTGAATCTGTTGAATCATGCTCGGGTCAGCTCGGCACAATTCGATAAGTAAAGTATAGGAAAGTATATAAAAACACAAAGTCTGTCTGTCTGTTTGCTCCGGTTAATCTCCGAAACGGCTGAACTGATTTTGACGGGACTTTTACTGGCAGATAGCTGATGTTTTAAGGTCAGGCAACAGGGTTGCTCGTAAAAAAAAACCTTAGAAATTGATACCAAAATTCGATTAAAAAAGGAAAGTAATATTTTTTTTATAAAAATAATAATTTCACGCGAACGAAGATTGCGGGCCACAGCTAGTCATACTATATGTGAGGAATACGAGTACCTACCATTAAAGCCAACGTTTTTCTCCGAAGTATTTGTGAGAAGTGGCTTTTTGTAACGCTTTTTTCATGATAACAAATTGCTGGTGAATTCAACGTAAGTTATGGTTAAGAGTTCTCAGATAGTAGCTACCTTTATACTTAACGTTACTTACGTGAAAACAAAGTTAAGATTTGGTTCTGTTCCAAGTCAAAATCGAAGAATTAAAAAAAAAAAATAAGGAAGAAATATGTACTAATGTATACACAATATAACGTCACGCCTGTAATTCCCGTAGGGTATGGCAGAGGTGTACATTAATAGTACTTATACCCATATTTTGCCAGATATGTTTAAGTCTCATATAATAGGGGGCGAGCATAGACATCAACCGGGCACGAATCCACGCTCCGTGGCTGCTACTGACAAATTCCTGATGGAAAAACCCAATAGCACTTTGCTCAAATCAAATCAAATCAAATCATTTATTTGCATAGAATGTAGGTAATTGTACAATCAAGTTGTTATAAAATATAATGAGCCGGGTACATTCTGCCTGAGTTTTAGCATGCAAAATTTAACAAATAATGTCAGTATTAAATAAAATTGTGAAATGTTATAGACAATTACTTCAATACTAATAAATTATTTTAACAAGTCTAGATTAAGCACAAAAGTCGATATCAAATAATCATGTCAATAATATTAAATTGCTGGAATATCACACACAGGGTCAACAATAATAATCACATAAAGAAAAACAACATTTCTGCATCAACAAATAAAAAGTACAAATAAGATTATGAGTAAATAATGTCAATACTACAAAACTATTCAAATGTCACACATAGGGTCATTTAAAAAATCACTTAATGAATAATAACATTTCTGTATCAAAAAAGCCTTGAGCTTGAGTGCTCGAGCTGGGAGTGGAACCCAGGACCTCATGCTCAGTAGTCGCGTTTGCGACCACTCAACCAACAAGACAGATATTAAGGAAAATAAATGTTAATATTGTTTACAATGTATTTAACGGTGAAGCATTATAATCATCGTAACAAATTGACTTGAGGCAGGCACATTTATGTCACAAGATAATGGGGGCTACCGCGTGTAAATTCGCCGCTAGAGGCGCTAGTGCAGCGCGAGGGCACCGAAATGTCAGATGTCATAGAAAGTTCACGCGTTGCGTGATTTTTTATCGCGTATTTTTACTAATATTCACGATTGTGGTATATATAGATTGAGCTTTTTCTGATTAATTAAGACTTGAAGATTTTAAGTAGCAACTTAGGATTTTATTTGTTAGTACTTGCAGGTTTCATGCTTGCTAATTTTAGGGAGAATATTGTAAATAAATGTATCTGAAGTTTACACTATGTTCTTGTACGTAATAAAATAAACTATGAAGTTATTGGTACTTTAAAGTTTAAAATAGAATTATTGACAATTCAATTCATTTATTCAATAACGATTTTTACATTGTGTCTGAATTTCTATAACTAAATATTTAAGAAACATACAAAATTTACAATTAACCAAATTAAATTAAAATCAGAATAATACAAAATAAGAATAAAAAGAAAAAAAAGTTATAAAAACTAATGTCAAGTCAATTCATAATATACAAAATCCATGTTAATTCAATGAAATTAAGTTAGTTAAGTACTTTCGACTTTTGTGTTAATTTATAATTCGTCAATAGAATATAGACACTTGTTGAACAAGAACCGTTTAAGCTTGCTCTGGAACCCACTTGTATATACTAGACTCTTTATTTCTTTCGGCAGTTTATTGAACATCTTTACTGACTTGTGGTAGGCACTATGCTTTGTAACGTTCAGGTGAGGCACTTGCTTCATCTGGAGATCTTTTCTTCTTGTACTTTGCCTTTTTTGCCTTTCATCTTCAGTCTCATATTCAAAGATGTACTTTGATAAGTGACTAAGTAGGACCAAAATGTATAAGCTTGGGACGGTCAATATATTTAAGTCATTAAAATGAGGCTTGCATGATTCTTGCTGTTGAATTCTAGCTATGGTTCTGACTGCTCTTTTCTGAATCACAAAAGCTTTTTGAGTATTGTTATTAATCATAACTTCCTCCCCAGAAAAGTATGCAGTATCTCAGTTTTGACTCTACTAATGCATAATAGACCATTTTCAAATGTTTTATGGTTACCTCGTTTCTTAAACTTCTCAGTACGTAACAGGCAGAGCTGATTGCTTTCTCCAGGTATGTTAGTTCTTGTTTCCACTTTAACTGGCTATCGATATAAACTCCCAGAAACTTAACCACCTGGACTACGTTCACTGTTTCTCCATTTATGACGCAGTTAATGCTATCTTTATTATTAGAAGTGGAACGAAAAAGCATTGCATTGGTTTGACTGGCATTAACTTTAAGACCATTAACAGCAAACCAGCTGTGGAAGATATCTAAGGCCTGATTAACTATGGAATTAAGAGCGTGTATATTGTCAGCTGAAACAACGGCATTGGTATCATCGGCGAACAACACAACAGCCTTCTACTTAACACTCCATTTTGGTTGAAATGTCTGAGTAATCTAGTTTTAATTAGCTTTTCGAGAATTTTTGAGTGAATAGGTAGTAATGAGATTGGTCTGTACATATTTTTCGATTATGAATTTCTCAGTAGTAGCCACGGAGTCTGGATTTATGCCCGGTTTATTTATTGATTGATGACTATAGGCTCGCCCCCTATTACATGGAACTTAAACATAACTGGCTAAATGTGGGTGAACTAGATACACCCCTTTCTGTCTATCCTGTCGGGAAATAAAGACGTGATGTTATTTGACAATCGGAAAAAAAGTTTTTTCTAATATCCTGCGATAAACCAAATAAAATTAGTCGTATTGGATACGATTTACATTAACATGAATAATGCATGTTGTTGATTGTATCTCTTCTTCTTCAATCGGTTCCTCTTAACTGAGGATCGTGGTCACTGGACCCCTTTAAACGGACAATCTGCCTCTATCTACTGTTTCTTAAATTTGATAGTAGTTGCCTTTTATAACAATAATTTGATTTAATTGCAAACTATGACAGTCGCTCTCACCGAGAATCCATGACAAACAAAATAATTGATTAATTCTGCAACCATTAAGTATAAAAAGACATTAAAAGGGCCCTTCCCGGTCCGTCTATCGTCAACGCGAGCATGGTCGAAAACCTTGTTGTTTCATCCAGAGCCACAGCGGCGATTTTCTTTCGATTCCCCCGTCTTACCCCGCCCCGACCCCGCACATCTCGGCTATCGTGCACCTCATACCGCCTAACGCGATGACATTGAACGAAAAATAGTGTTCGAAAATTTCTTAAATTTGTTCCAGGAAATACGTGTTTTTGAATAAGTCTTACAAGTGTGTGAAATAAATATTTGTTATTAAGAATCTCCATTACATGTGCAAGGTTTCTATCGAGATGTTTTCTTTACTTTTACAGTTTATGAGTACATTATGAACGGCCAAAGTTCAGTTATTTGTGCAAAACACCAATTTTTGGAGGCTTATACTAAATTTGTTTCTACAATTTTTTATTTATTACTACCATAGAAACCTAGATATAGTGCACAAAATACCTATTAGTTCAAAAAAAACTAATATAGATGTGTAACAACTGCATAATCACGTACGAGCGTTTGTATGTAAAGTATGGCGGGTTGGCCGCTCTTAAGCCAAAGGCCTCGTGATAAAGCTTCATTTATTTAGAACCTTAAAGCACAAAGTACAGAGGCGGACTTAATGCCATAGCTGCTTCATGTTTGTTAATTTCACCGAATCCGGTAATAACATTCATCAAAAAACAAATTAAACCGTCGCGAACATAATAATTCCAAACGAGAACCGTTTCATCTAATTACAACAACAAGAGCGAAAGATAGCAAATAACAAGGTTTTTAATTACCTTCACTTAAAGTCTACATAACAACATTTACTTAGTACTTACATTAAGGAGATAGCCACATTAGGGCGCTCGCCCACCGCGACTTTTTGTAGCGATGCAGCGAAAAAGCCGCGAAACAGTCGCGATGCTGTCGCTGGCTGTGTACTTTCACCCACGTTTCCACGATTCTGTGTTGCTATTCATGCCATCCAATTACGTTATTTGATTGTAAGGCACTTCGCCACTGATTTTTGTAGCGATGCAGCCGCGCGTTGGTCGCTTTTGAAAAGCGCGACAGAAGCTTTGGAATCGTCTCAGCATCGCTAATGTCATCATTTGCCTAGCCTTTTCCAAACTATGTTGGGGTCGCCTTCCAATTTAACCGAATGCAGCTGAGTCAACACAATACGGTACCACTGACTAACAGTAACGACTGTCAAAGTCTTACCAAGCGATATCGTATTACCCAGTACTAACTGGGTTATGGAGGTCAAATAGGCAATCGCTCCAATTTAAAACTCTAGTATTCTGCTGTATCATTAGACTGGAAGCCGACCCCAACACATATTTGGTAAAAGGCTAGGCATGAGCTGACATTAGCGATGCTGACGCGATTCCAAAGATTTTGTCGCACGTTTAAAACGACTAACGCGCGACTGCATCGCTACAAAAATTAGTGGGCGAAGTGCCTTACAATCAAATAAAAGACGGATTGTACGAAATTGGATGGAAGCCTTCAAAGTTTTGTTCATCCTTGGATATTATCGTTTCTATGAAAGTTGGCTTGGAACACAGTTTTGATATAAAGTTAAGTGTGTTGTAATTAGCGAAATATGGATGTACTGTTATAATGATACTGTGTATTTTTCCGTTTCTTTAGTCTTGTCTGTTGGGCTTAGTAGGCGTTTCGGCCGCTGAGTTTCGTCCGATCCGGTCGAAACAGGAATTTCATTATTATTAATATTTTTGAGTGGTGTTTCGGACTATACTTGTTTTAGAGCAAATTATGTACAGTCAGAATGAAAAACCTTAGGTAGGGTTATATTATTTAAGTAAAAGTAAGGGAATTGTTGAAAAAAGATAAAGTTTAATATAAAATTACAACAATCAACAGTACACATGATAAATCAATAATCAGTCTTATATAATTATCAATTAAAAAGCGTACAATAAGAATCATACATGTTAACAATAATAATCAGTCTTATATCAATTGAAACGTGTACAACAACAACATTAAATCCTCATCCATAAGACCTTGGGACAGCAATTCACAAAAAAAAACTACAGTCAATCACATTATTGGTGGTGTCGATTCCCGGTTTAGGCAAGTGATTATTTAAAAATCTTTGAACGCAGTTCTAATTATTTTTACAATCAAAATGAAGTCTTCGTTCAGTAAAACTTCCTTTATACAATAATTACAGTCCTTCCGTGTGGCATAGCCGTGGGACGCCCTGTATCCTGTATACATGATGTTTTTCGATTTTTTATTTATTTTGATGTCCAGGGGGACATTAAAATAAAAAAGTTTGAAGTCGATGGTATAGGAAGAAAAAAAAACATTGAACTGCACGATCAAGACACTCGAAATCCTCATTTTTCTTTGTTCTTTTATTTCGATGTAGCCAGTGACACTTGCGCTACCAAAATTAATCTAACGACGTATAATTTATCCAAATCCGTTCATCCGTTGAAAAGTTACGAGGGAACATAGAAACGTACATACCCACATATATACATGCAGGTTTAAAAGATAACCCTCCTTTTGAGCTTCGCCGCAGTCGGGTAAAAAATGGACGTGTACTCTACATTGCACCTTTAGATGGATTACATAGCCTGGGCAGGCGCAACGATGCCACGGATTGAAGATTTGGATTCTCCGTAATGTACACATTGCAAATTACAACAAAGGTTATACTGTTACTTTTTACCCTTTTAACCAATCACGTGTAAGGAACAGACAGCAATACTTTGTTATAATAGCTTTGTCCCGCATAACATTAAGAAGAAATACATCAATGACTACCATAAACTTAAGATATTACCTATACATGAAAAAACTAAATATGTACTATTAAAAGAAGAGTTTTTCAATGAATATTTAAAGAAAACTAAAGCCATGAATATGAATGACATTAGGACTCGTAGCATCCTCAATGCTCAATTAAAAAAAAAAAACTATTATTTAATTATGTTTAGGACGTTACTTTGCCTCTAAAAAATATATAGTCCGAAACACCACTCAAAAATATTAATAATAATGAAATTCCTGTTTCGACCGGATCGGACGAAACTCAGCGGCCGAATCGCCTACTAAGCCGTCTGTTGTATATGTGTGTGTACATAAACTGTTTTGTCATAATAATAGAAAAGAAAGTTTGTGTGTTTAATTTTGTTAATGGGTTGAGTTTCATCATTTTAATGAAGGGTAGGTTTATTTCTTTGATTTTTTTATTCTTATTATAATATTATTTAAATAATACGATTTCTTGCCTACCAGCTTTTACTTTCCTAATTAAAATATATGTATAGTGCGAAACCCTCTCTAGTTGATAAAAGTGTGGCAATGAGAAAGACAAAAACCGGTAATTACGGGGAAAAAATAAGGGAATTTTCAGTTTATTTTTATGAAAGCTTTTCCACAACCTATTATTTCAAAAATAATTGCAAAACAGAGTTCATTAAAGGTCAACAAAATACAGAAAACATTTCAATAACTCAAACAAAAACACACTGAAAGTGAACACACTGTTTTTCTTCAACTATACTGACGTCTACGAGAGCTCTACACATCTCGTAGACACGCGACGCTGCTACGAGTACTCGTAGCATTTGTTTAGTCTTATTTTTATAGACTGCTAGCTGTACCCCGTGACCTTCGTTCGCGTGAAATTATTATAAAAATATTACTCCCTAATTGAATCGAATTTTGTAAAAAATTTGAAGAGTTAAAATTTTTTGTGTTTTTTTTTATTGCGCGAAACTTTAATCCTTTTTATAAAATAAAAGTAGCCTAAGCTGCTTCTTACTTATAATATCAGCTATCTGCAAGTAAAAATCCCGTCAAAATCGGCCTAGCCGTTTCGGAGATTAGCCAGAACAAACAGAGAGACAAAAATTTAAAAAAAATGTTGTATAGATAAAAAAAATTGCAGTATTCACGTTACGTTTACACAGCGCGCTCATGCTAAGGCCTTAGGACATTAAATAATTGATATTAACTTTGAGTAATACTATTCTATTATAATTATTTTCTACTTTGAGAAACTTAATGTAACTTTATCATAGTTCTTTAGGCAGGAACATTAAGCTTTTTGATGTAAAACAGGTATACTTAATTTGATCACTTTTAATATCATAATTTATTTCAAAATAATTATCATATCCGTAATTGAATATTTATGATCTTTTTATGACATTAAGGCGTGGAGAAGGAGCTCGTGGTTATATAAAAAAACAGCTAGGTCGATGTTCAAGGTTAAGCCGCGCTTCCAAGTTCAATCTGTGGATTCCCATCATCCTGTCTGGAAACAAAAAAGTAAAATAACTTTTTTTTTTTCAATTTTTTATATATTTTTTTTTTTTTTTACTTTTTGGTTCCATACAGGGCTAGATAATGATGAGACAAGTCGATATAAGGTTTTATTTTGAACGTACGCCATCAAACAGTTAAGTAATCGCCATGCTTCGTTTGTATGGAAGTGTGACCGACTAGTGTATCCTTATGATCGATCCTTGCAATTCAGGTCAACTGTGTAACTTTATCTACTGAAGTATGACAACTTCAGTTATTTGTTCTTCTCTTGGTACAGAAAGTTATCAAGTTTAGCTTATAAAATGCTTTCTCAGACAACATTGTGATATTTCTATCCAACTGAGTCGAACTTCGCGGAATTAATCAAATAAAGGAATGAGATTGTTTTCCTCCTTCGTAAGGAGAAGACTTTGTAGAAAGATATTCAAGTATAAATGAAATACAATTCGTTTTTTCTCCGTGCGCAGCAAAAAAGTTTTTTTGGGCAAAATATTTTTTGGATACTGTTCACAAGTTTAAAAAAATTGAGGTTGTTAAAATTGATTGGAAATGAAACCGATTTATTGGTGTGTACTGGATAGTGACTCTAACTAGTAATGTAACATATTTATTACTTGACTAGTAGCTGCCCGCGACTTTCGTCCGCGTGAAAATATTATAAAAATAATACTGCGCTATTTGAATCGGATTTTATTCATAATTCCATGGGTTTTAAGTTTTTTGCACGGAACCCTAGCCTAGACTTAGTTATTCCTTCTAACATCAGCTATCAGAGATAAGATAAACAGACGGACAAAAAATAAAAGTAAATTTATTTTGTTATAAGTAGTGTATACATACTTTCATACGCATTCTGTAAAACGCTCTTATTTTTTAATCACAATCAGATACTTTAATTTTATCTATTTGAATAGATGTATAAATTTACACTCTACAGCAAAACTTTTTGTTTATTACTCTGGTTATTCATTACATCCATTATTTATAAACTGAATAATAGATTTAGAATAATAACAAAAATATGTATAGTATACACAATGAGAAAAGAATTACAGGGCGTCAAAAAATTCGTCCACAACGCTCTCAATAGCAAAATAATCCAAAAGGCAGCATTTCCACGTTGGCTGGAAATGCTGATTAATATTTTTTAAAGGCACTTTTGAACTTATTTTTTTTACAAAAAATTAACAAAAAAAAAACTAGTACCCAGGGTTGTCTGGCTGAGATCTAGAAGCATGCGCACTGTCAACTGTTCCTGCTTCTGGATCTCAGAATCTCAGATTTTCTTAGAAATTTAGATTTAAGGTGAGCGTTGTCTGTCAAGGAGTATTTTTTATATCTATTAGTTGACCATTTAGAAAAAATGAGATTATGGTTTAATATACAAAGTGCTACATTGAAGAACAAGAGCTCCCAAGTTCAAACTTTCACCGTTGCTCTTTTCATTAGGAAAATCATCGTCAGTCCTTTCTATTATCAAAAGTCCAACAAGCTTTGTTAACTGACAATAATATTAAAGAAACTGCCCATAGCCTCGTTTACGAAGAGCTTTAATTCTATAAGGTGTAAGTGCATCACGTAGTGTCGGTTGGCACTTGTCAGCGTCGCCGCGGGTACTTTGTGCCACTCCTTTATTTTTAGAACACCCTGTAAGTAAGTGCCACTAACTGAATTTAAGTTTTACGTGATGAAGAGGTTGTAGCTCTCTAAGCAGTCTTCTTATTTGTACTTTTAGATGCTTAAAATGCTTGGTTTAGATAATTATAGTAGTAGGTAAAGACCAAAAGCAAGACAAAATCAAAAATGTGTTAATACTGAGATGGTAGCCAATTCAGAAATATCTAGGAGGAAGGAATCTTCTAATTCACACATAAATTTAACCTACCTACTTATGTTTCAAAATGTTTATATGTAGTAACTTTGCCGACCCCGAAATCTAAAGGGTGTAACAAGACCCTTAACGAAGCCGAAAGGTACGTTTTTTGTCCCATCATTGCGATTATTATTTTTGTTTTAGACCATACCTTCGAACCTTCTAGTTACGGAGATATTGGGGGTCAAAGTTCCAACTTTTTCACAAGTTTTTTTTTTGAAATATTTGTTTTTAACGTAAGATTTTTACTGTAAACACCTCCAGACCACCGTACTATTCAATCCATCCATCACCGCAATGTTTTGAGTGCGTTACATTGAGTCCTACCATAAAACGTGATTTTTCACCCCAAGCTGTTTCCCAGCAATAATTTTTGCGTAAAGTTACTTAGTTTGATGTACACAAATAAATAAAATTGATGTGTCTGTTTGTAATTTCAAACAAAACAACTAACACATTTTTTTGTTTGTGCCTGTTTATCTATAATCTTCTGATCTCCGAAACGGCTGCACCTATTTTTCTAAGGAGTAACTTAGGCTACTTTTATTTTGAAAAAGAATTAGCATTCTGTGCAAAAAATGAAAACCATTGAAATTCTTAACAAAATCCCATACAAAGGCATGTGTGACTTACAAACGATCTCAGCCCACTGCCTCGCGCACCTCATGGGCTCGGCGTCGTGAACAGATCGTCCTAAATCCATCTAATCCAGCTAAACTTCACTGCACATTTATTTCCACAGGTACTTTTTAATGTTAGCGTTCGTATCTAGTGGCACTCATTATCATATTTTCTTTTGTTAATATGCGGATAATGTAGTGGGCTGCAATATTGTTAATGTTTTGTATTATCATTCCTCTTTTCCAACACATATTGTAGCTGTTTATTGTCCCTGAATAAATAAAATAAAATAAATAAAAATAAATAAAATCTTGGAGGGGTTGTAGCACTAAATCACTGAAAGACCATTTCTTATTAGAAAAAAGTTTAAACGCGCGGAGCACAGTATTTTTACGAGTTGAGACGATTGGTTCAAGTGAAAAAGCACGCGGAAGTGCAGCGCCACTGTCGCCGTTCGTAGACGACCAATCGGATTGCTCAGCGAATAGGCGGTAAGCAAGCCGACAAATTAATGAAATCAACCCTTTTTACTACACACAAAGGCTGAGTACTAGTTGTGGGGTGAAAAAACGATCTAAAGTTCCTAAGACTAAATACAGTAGGTAATACCTATCATAAATAGAACGGTACGTAACAATGGGACATGGTTCACGCGGACAAAGGTAAACAGGTGAGCAGCGGTGGCCCAGCGGTGGCAGCCCCGACTTACGAACAGTAAGTCGTGGGTTCGAACCCAGGCAGGCGCATTACTTTGTGTAATTTATTTCATCACCACTGCTCTCAAAACGGTGAAGGAAAACATCGTGAGGAAACCGGCATGTCCTACAACCAACAATTCGAAGATATGTGACATCTACCAACCCGCACTGGGCCCGCGTGGTGGATTATAGCCCATTATAGCCCATTTCCTCTCATAGAGAGGAGGCCGAGTGTCCTGTAGGAACGTTACATTACTCCACAGTAAATTGATGCAAGCGATGGCTCGATGCAGGGAGTCGTACGCTAGCGAGGCATTAGGGAACACGCGCTATAAGATTGTCCTTTGTACTGTAAAGGTGTCAGTGAATTCATGGATATTATACACACATCAAAAGTGTCTAGGGATCAACATTTATTTTTGCAATAACTTTTCTCCTGATTGATATTAATTAAAATTTTCTTTAAGGATTCATCAAATAAAGTGTTTTCGTTTGTCACAGTAACGATAAACCAAGTCACCTTTGCATTAATAAAGAAATTTGCCATTTTCCTAATAAAGGGATTTTTGACATTTGAACCACTAACACAAAAGTTCGAAAAAAAGACTGAAATAACAGTTTTCTTTAAAATTTTATTGGGTAACTTAAACAATTAATAATCCGTGTTTCTACCGCGAACACTAACAACACAAGAACATCGGTTTGGCATACTCAAAATGAGTTCATCCAAATCACGCTGTGGAATGGCCGCCCATGTTCGTTGCAACAACAAAAAAAGGTCTTCTTGCGACTGGATACCCTCCATATTCGGCAGAGCTCTTCTCTGTAGCATATCCCATGCATGCTCAATCGGATTCAAGTCTGGCGACTGAGCAGGCCAGGGCAGGACATTGATGTTAGCTGCGGCGAGAGTCTGTCTTATAACTCTTGCGGTGTGCGGTCGTGCATTATCATGCATTAACTGAAATAAGGGACCGATTTGCACTTGTAGAGGAACGATGACGTCTGATACAATCGTCTCAGCATAAATTTGAGCGTTGAGGTTGCCTCTGATCCAAATCAACTCAGTTCTTCCGCCGATCCAAATACCCGCCCATACCATGATGGTTCCACCACTATAAGGATGGACTTCCTGGCAGGATTTTAATCGCTGTTGGCGTCCAGGGGTTCTCCAGTGTCGTATACGTCTTGTATCCGGTCTCATACCAAAACGAGACTCATCAGAAAAGCACACGAAACGCCATTGTTCTTCTGCCCAATTTCTGTGTTCAAGAGCCCATTGATATCGTATCCTACGATTGTGCATTGCTATAGGTGGTACCCGTAGCGGTCTTCGGGAATGAAGGTTCACTTCATGCAAGCGGTTTCTGACTGTTTGGTCGCTAATTAAGTTCCCTGAAGAGTGATGAAGCCTCACGGCTAACATCATGGCGGTCATTGTTGGAGCTCTTCGAGTTAAGATTTGAATGTATCGGTCTTGTCTCCGTGTGGTGCAGCGATACCGTCCTCCATGGCGCTCAGCCACGGTACCAGTGCTTCGGTAACGTGTCCAAAGTCGACTGATAACACTCTGACTTGTATTCAGAGCTAAAGCCACAGTACGTTGCCGGGAACCAGCTTCTATCATTCCCACGGCTCTGAGCATTTCTTTCCTGCTTAAATGACGTCGCCGCTCCATAATAACGTTGGTTTTAATCAGTAGTAGGGAAACAGTAGCACTAATAATGTCTTCAATGCGTTGTATGTTTTTATAGGGAAAATATTGACAGCTGATTTTCATCTTTTACTCGAATTTGATTCACAGTTCCTGATTCAAATTATGAAATGCACCAAAAAGGATCCATATAAATTTATAAAATCATAAATTTATTACAAAGCCACATCTCAATCTCAAGAAATCCACATAAAAATGCTTGATCCCTAGACACTTTTGATGTGTGTAGTATACTATTACGACTCAGAAGACTTTCATTTATATCCTCTGGAGTGATACGAGAACACTATAGGCCTAGCAGTGGGAACATTAAAGGCTGATTATGCTATGCTATTATGCTAAAGGTAAACAACAACAACAACAACAGCAACAACAACAGCTAGTCAGAATTTAAAGTTTCTAAATGAACACTAACATCAAGAGAACCTCTTAATACACGCTGATTATTAATTAATTTATATCTTTGTAATATTAAATGCACATTTTAAATCAATTCCATCTTGTTGATTGTTTGTTCTTAATTAAGTTTTCTACATTAAGTATACAATTGTTTGTTTCTTCGTTAGTGATGTTTTTCTTTCATTTTAACACAGACTTGGAGTTATTAGTTTTGTTTGTGAATTATTTATAAATGAGAGAATGCATTGTTCTTTTTTGCATGCTTTTATTAAACTTCTAGACAAATTAATTTAGATGTTATATGTATAACCGAACATTTCATAATGTCTGGCCAAGAGAAACTTTTACATATACAAAATTATAAGCTAGCGGCATGTTATGCTAGACAAAACATTAAGCGCGGTGGAGCCTGTATCTTAGTTAAAAAGGGCATCGAATATAAAGACCTGCCTGACATTGTGAGACACTCGGTATCAGGAATTATAGAATGTTGCGCAATTGAATTACCTTCACAAAAACTTACAATCTTATGTGTGTATAGACCACCAAAAATCATTAATCTACAGCAATTCTATGAAAAACTAGATACTATACTTAAAAAGATCTCCAAACCAAACAAAAAAATAATTATGTGCGGAGATTTTAATATAGATACTCTGAAAAAGAACACAATCAGCATGAATTTTGAATATTTTCTGATGAACTACGATTTGAAGCTAGAAATAAATAAACCGACCAGACCTCATAGTAAAACTTGCTTAGATAATTTTGCGCACAATTCAAAACAAAGCTGTCAAAGTGAAATAATAGACTTCGGATTATCCGATCATACGGCTCAAATATTTACAATGAAAGTTAGTAAGTTTAGTCAAATTAAAACATGGAAAACATCAAGACGAGACATATCCGACGAAAATTTAATTATCTTTAGAAATCATCTCCAAAACTTATCGTTTTCAGATATATATGGCACAGAGAATCCAAATGAAGCCTATGATAACTTTTTAGAAATATTTCAACTCTTGTATGATCTATGCTTCCCCTTCAAAACAGTAATATTAAGATCTGAAAAAAAGATCAAATGGCTATCTAGAGGTATTAGAATATGCAGCAAAAAGCAACGCCAATTACTCTGGAAACAAAGACTTATTCCTACTAGTGAAAATAAAACGACATTTAAAGAGTACTCAACAAAATTATCAAACTGACCCAGAAAGCACAGAACAACTTTCTAATTAAAAATTCCAAAAATAAATCTAAAAGATCCTGGCAAATAATTAATAGTACAAAATATATAAGTGAACCCATAACAAGAATAAATTCAAATTCATTTATTTTGTGTGATTTTTGGTACATTTTACATGAGATGTCAATAATAAATAATAAGTTCCTCAAAAATCTACCTTAACGGTGTACACTTTTTCACTTATATAGTAATTATTATATATAAAAAAAAAGAATAATCAACATATTAAAATAAAATAATTACAACAAAAACACGAAATAACTTATAAAGATAGGTCACAAAAAAACAAGCAAAACATTTACAATTGAGTACAAAAAATAATAATAATAATTTAAAAAACAAGGGATGGAAATAAAGATAATAATTCAATGTCAAAAATATTATAAATTTCAATGTCAAATATCTTACAATTTATCATTAAGGAATTCGTCAATAGAATAATAACATTTTTCCAATATTAGATGTCTTAATTTGTTTTTAAATTGAATAATATTTAGGTCCTTAATTCTATTTGGTAATTTATTAAATATTTTTGGGGCCATGCAAAGTATGCTTTTGTGCATGAAAGCGGTCTTTGATGGTCGAACGCATAATTCATGTCTATATTCTTGTCTGATCGTTTTATAGCGATGTTCAGATGCTTTTCTGAATAGATGCATGTTCTTTTTAACAAATAAAGCAGTCTCAAATATGTACAAGCAAGGTAAAGTCATTATTTTTAACAATACAAAATAAGGTTTGCAGCTATCAGTTATTTTTATACCGGTAATAGCTCTTATGCATCTTTTTTGCGATTTGAACACCATGTCCTTATTGCAGGAGTTACCCCAAAACATCACTCCGTAGCGTAGTATAGAATCGACATATCCATAGTATGCAGTGACTGCCGCTGCTTGATTGACTACTTTCTTTAATTTATACAAAGCAAAAGCAAACTTACTAATTTTTTTAATTAATATTGAAGTATGTTGTTTCCAATTAAGTTGATTGTCGATTGTTAAGCCTAAAAATTGTGTATTTGCAACTTCTTCAATTTTTTCATTATTAAAGCTTACATTTAGTTCCGAATTAGCTACTCTTTGACGAAAATTCATAATTTTTGTTTTCTTCAAATTTATAATTAAGTTGTTATGTTCTAACCAGTTAACAGCTTGTTGTAGTGCATTGATTATGTCAGCTTCAAAGTCTTTATTATTTTTGTCAGGTTTAACAATGATAGTACTGTCGTCGGCAAACAATGTCATAGGATAGGGTATATTCTGGGGAAAGTCATTTATATATATAAGAAATAATAAAGGCCCTAGCACACTTCCTTGGGGCACACCAAAAAATATTTTTCGTTCTTTAGATATGTATTTTATAACGGTTTTATTTAATTTACAAATTCGACTTATTTCTGTACGTTGTGTTCTATTTTTTAAGTAAGAATTTATAAGTGATAAAACATTTCCCCTTATCCCATACGCATTTAATTTGCTCAACAGTATATCATGGTTGACCAGGTCAAATGCCTTTGTCATATCCATGTATATTGCTGCTATTGGGACTCTTTCATTCATGTTAGCTACGATAACATTAAGAAAGTCATATATTGCCATATTTATTGAATGATCTTTCCTAAATCCTTTTTGTTCTTTCACAAGTATATTATGTTTGTTGAGGTATCCGTCTATGGACCTATAGATCCATTTTTCGAATATCTTGGATATTACCGGAATAAGTGCTATTGGTCTGTAATTTTTAATGTCTTTCTCATCGTCTTTTTTAAATAAAGGTTTTATGACAGTAGGTTTCAGCTTATCAGGATAGGTTCCAGACTCAATACTTAAATTAATTATGTAGCTGAGAGGATCTGATATTATTTCTGAAACACACTTTAGAACCTTTGTTGAAATATCGTCGTATCCTACACTATTTTTATCTTTTAACTCTTTTATAATTCTATTTACTTCATCTGGTACGATAGGGGCCAAAAACATTGACTGTGCAGAGAAATTTATTTTATTATCTGTGGTCAGTTGTGTCGAAGCAGTAGAAAGTTTTTCTGCTTGGCTTATGAAGTAGTCGTTAAAGGTATTTGCTATGTCTTTGGGTGTAGTGAATGTAGCTCCGTTATAATTTATTTGTTTTATATACTCTGGTGGAGAGTTGTTTCTATTTCCATTTATTATTTTCCACGTCATTTTTGATTTATTATACGCTGTCTCTATTTTATAATTATTCTTTGCTAATTGTGTCAATTTAATAATTCTCCTAAGTCTGTTTGAATAACTTTTAAGTTTCGTCACATTTATCTTAGATGGATTTAATCTATGGTGCCACAACAACTGTCTTTTTATCTGGCTACACCGTCTAATACCAGGTGTTAACCAATTTGGATTCTTCATTAATTTTCTTTTTTTGTACGAAATCGGAAAACATAAATTATAAAACAATTGGAATAGGTCTAAAAAGTTGTTGTATGCTACGTTAGGGTTTTTAGTGAGGTAGACATCAGTAAAAGAAATTGATTTCAGACAGTCTTTGAATTTCATCAAGTTTTCATTACTATAGTCTCGCACTTTTATATTCCAACTCTTGATTAAACACGTCTTTTTTACTGGAAGCTTTAAAGTTTGTGCGGTGTGATCCGACATTTGTAGATCAAGGACACTATGAGAACAATTTCGTGAGATATTATGTGCAAAATTATCAATACACGTATTGCTTTGTAATCTCGTTGGTTGATTAATTTGTAAACATAGATTGTACTTCAATAAGAAACTAGTAAATTCAAGAGATAATTTATCTTGTTTTAGGATATTAATGTTGAAATCACCACATAGAATCACATTTTGTTTCGAGTTGTAACAGTATTTTGATAATATAATGTTTAATTTTGAGTAGAAAACCTCTAAATTGTTTAATTTTGGAACTCTATATATGCAAATAATGATGGTGTTATGTGGTATTAGTTCAATTGCACAAACTTCGACAACGCCTTCAATTGACATTTTACTGACATTCGTAAGTTCTTTGTATTGGAGACCAAATTTTACCAAAATACAGGCTCCCCCTCTTTTCGTACTTCTTGTATAATAAGCGGCTAATTTATAATTAGGTATTGAGAGAAGCTCCTCATGTCCTCGCTCCATAAAGTGTTCCGTGATGCAAATTATGTCTATACTGTTTCTTTGTTCGGCTAGTTCTTGCAGGTGTAGTGTTAGTTGGTCTATCTTGTTGATGAGTCCCGCGATGTTTTGATGCATAATAATCAGATAATTATAGAAAAAACGTATCTGAATGCTTAATTTCTGAGGTGGAAGAATTAGATGTTGGCATATTATTTTCAGTATCGATTTCAGTTATAGTCCTCTGGAGATTAGTGAAAATATTCTTCATTCCTGTTCCATTTATGTGTCCTTTTTGCGCATTAAACATTTGATAGCCACAAGTTAATTCTGCATTAGAATCTAGTAAGTAGGCATATTCGTGAGTTAAGTTGTCTAGATACAGGAGATTATTAAAAGTTTCTATTCTAGTATTATATATAGTTGTATAATTGCCACATCTGTAGGTCGGAAGGCAAATAATCACATTAGTGTTATTGATTTTTCCGATGGTTTCTCTAATAAGAAATATAATGTCGTGATAGTTTCCAGTCCGTATGAAGTCCATCTCTCCCATCATAATAACACAGTAGTCATTTTTATTAAAGCTTTTTATTTTATTATCAATGCCCTGTAGCATTTGTTGAATATCACCGCCTGGATGTAGATAGTGGCAGTAATCATACATGTAAAAACTGTCCTCAATTAAGTTAGTTAATTTATTCCTTTTACTATTGCTAATTATACATAATTTTTTTCTTGTTTTGTTTTTTGCTAAGAATCGATTTTTATCGCCTTGCAGGTTCGTCATTAAATGTGTATCGTATTGTGTTGATTTGTCAGCAATCTGCGCGGGCAAATAGTTTGTTTTAATTTTGGCAGTCTTGGGTGTTGTCTGGGGGCTGTTATTTATAGTATTTGTTCTGTCTGTTCTGTTGTGTTTGTTCTGTGTATAAAATAACAAGATTCAATATTAACTGACCCTAATGAGATAGCTCAATCATTCAATGATTTTTTTATCGATCAGATCTCAGATCCACCCCTGAACACACCTAAAAATAGTGTAAGAATAACGTATAACCCTCACTCTATTTTTATGGCTCCAGTTGTACCTCAAGACATTACAAGGTTGATCAAATCTTTAAAGAACAAGAAGAGTTATGGGTATGACGGTATTGCAACAAACGTTATTAAATTTGTCTGTTCTACTATAGCTAACCCTTTATGCCACATTATTAACGCAAGCATATCCGCTGGAACATTCCCCGACAGTCTTAAAACCACAATAGTTAAACCACTCCATAAGAAGAACAACAAAGAAGACATGGCTAACTTTAGACCAATAGCTTTAATCCCCATATTCTCCAAAATCATTGAAAAAGTAATTTATGAGTCATTTAATTCATTTCTGTCAAAATATAATATATTATGCGAGGAACAAAAAGGTTTTCGTAAAAATAAAAACATAAATATGGCCATATATGATCTTATAAATAAAATAATGGTTAATGTGGATAAAAAAATACCAATTTGTGCATTTTTACCGATATGACCAAAGCTTTTGATTACGTGAACCATGAAACGCTTTTGGTCAAACTTGAGGCTTACGGTATACGAGGGAATGCTCTACGCCTAATAAAATCATACCTAAGTAGACGTCTTCAATATACAAAAATCTCTAAAATATGCGTGAAATCGAAACGTGAGGTTAAATATTTATCTGGTCCAAGGGAAATTAAATATGGCGTTCCGCAGGGCAGCGTTTTAGGGCCATTACTATTCTTGCTATATATAAATGACACATCCCATACCCCTGTGTATTATTTGCTGATGACAGTACGATCCTAATAGACTGCCTCAACAAGGAGCTTTATGAGGATGAAATAAATAATTCTCTAAAATTAATAATTAACTGGCTCAACGAAAATAATCTCATCATAAACCTCAATAAAACAAATATAATGCATTTCTATCAAAAAATTCTTCCTTTAAATCTAAAAATTAATTATAAAGGACAAACTATTGATAGCGTTAACGTGGCTAAATTCCTGGGTATATTGATTGACGGTCAATTAACTTGGAAACCGCAGGCTGAGGAAGTTTGCAAAAGATTAAGCACGTCTGCGTATGCTCTCTACAATCTGTCCAAGAAAGTTAACATTGATACTTTAATGGTTGCATATCACGGTTTGGTGGTCTCTGTTCTAAGGTTTGGTGTCGTATTCTGGGGCAATTGCTCCGAAAAGGAGTCTATTTTTAAAGCCCAAAAACGGTGCATAAGATCCATTTTCAATCTCAAAGTTACAGATAGTTGCATTCCTTTTTTCAAAAAACACAAAATACTAACTTTTCCTAGTATATACATTCTCGAAGTAGCTATATTCGTTAAAACTAACAAGCATCTATTTCCTTCATTAAATGATACGAGGATGCGAACTACTGCCTTGAGATCAAAATATCATAATCTATTGTGTACTGGTAGATATAACACTGCTTTGCTTAAAAAAAACATTATTGGTATGGCACCTATTATATTTAATAAATTGCCAAATTGTATTAAGGATGAGCCCATAATAAAATTCAAGAAACTCCTGTCGTCGTTGTTAACAGAGAAATGTTATTACTCAGTTACCGATTTTATAAATGATAAATTGTAATATCTGCTTCAGTTTATCTCATATAATTATTATGTAAATAATTTTATACTATGCGGATCCACGATCTCATTTTTAATTTAAGTATAGTAAGTATTGTCTGTAAATTATCTGTTAAATTAATCACTATATTTTTGTATGCCAACAGGCAGAATGTACTGGGAAAATATCTAAAACGAACACCATTAATGTAACACCTGCATTCTATACAAATAAAGAAATTATTATTATTCTAATATTGTAACTAGAAGTAATCAGATTGTTTATTGACAAGGAAATTTCACTATTATAAGTGGACTAAAATACTATGTACATTATATACAGACTACAAATAGAACTAAAATAACAACTTCTAATTGTATTTTATTTTGCTTAACTGCTTCGATGAATATAGGTACTTAACAAAATAAGCTCATGCTTCGAAATCATTAACATTTGATGGTACACAAAATACTGTTTTTACCTGACTGAACCAGAAGGAGGGTAATGTTTTGCGCGCATGTAATGTATGAATGTCCGGTCCATTGTGATCTCGTAGCTCCTAAACGGATGAACCGATTTGAATAAATTATACGTCGGTTACATAAAGATAAAAAAAGACGTAGAAGAAAAATTGCGGATTTTGTGCGCCAAATTGTGGAACCAACTCCACAATTTTTTAAACCCCCGACGGGTTAAAAAAAAGCGACAAGTTCGTCCGGGTTTGGAAGAAAGAAAGCTCCAACTGAAGTTGAGTATTAAAATTTATTAAGGGTTTTAAAAGGTGTTTAAAAAGAAACTGAAATGCAATTACAAGCTCATTTTAAATTAAATAATGGTTAGAAGCATGACCATTTGCTTGTTTGGCAGAGAAATGAGAAAGTTTTGATGTTGAATGTCGATGACTCTAAAAGTATGTGATAACCGAAGAATGAAGAATGGATGGATGGTCTGTGTAAAAGATGAAATTAATAGAAAAGGGGTGACTTCTGCGATAACGAATATTAAAGAAGTAAAAGAAGAAAATAATTATGCTGCACCGAACAGAAATAGATTGGGATAAGTACGAGGGAATCTATACTAATATTATAAACAGGTAAAGTTTGCGAGTATGTGAGGTTGTAGGGGTAATCTCTGGATCTACTGAACCGATTTTCAAAATTCTTTCACTTTTAGGAAGCTACATTATCCTTGAGTGCCATTATAGGCTATATTTACAACGTGCCCGTGTGATAATTTCCGACCAAAACGCGAGCGAAGCTGCCGGCAACAGCTAGAAATGGATAAAGTAGCTATTAATTAATTTTATTCTGTTTCTCTGATTTTTCGGATTCATGTGCGAGTTGTATTTACAACTCGCACATGTTGCCGGCGGCTTCGCTCGCGTTTTGGTCGGAAATTATCCCACGGGCACGTAAATAGTATATATAGCCGTAAATACGTATACGTACGTATACGTAAATACGTATCACATGCTTTGGTGAAGGAAAGCATCGTGAGGAAATCAGCACGCCTGAGAGATATTCCTCGACGGCATGTAAAGCCAAGTCAGGTGGTATAAAAACTCGTACACCAGGTTAGGAAACCTCACAATAAAGAAGAAGAATTTTATTTACAAACATATACTTAACTAGCTGTTGCCCGCGGCTTCGCTCGCGTTTTGCTAAATATAGTCTATAGCACTCTGGGATAATGTAGCTTCCTATTAGAATTTTCAAAATCGGTTCAGTAGATCCAGAGATTACCCCATACATACAAACTTACAAACAAATACCTCTTTACAATATTATATTAGTATAGATTAGTTTTCTAGTAATAAAAAATGAATAAATACCTACAAAACAAAAATCAATTTCCTCATATCATCCACTGAGAGGGCAGTAAATTGTTTTGTTTCAACAGTGTGGTGACAGCACGCATCGTCGGCCGTTGATACGATTTATAATTAACTCAGTGGGCGATAGTGTTCGTGGCAGATTGATTTGTTTGTCTTTTATTAATGTGGTTAAAGTTCACTGGGCTGATTGGTATTTTTATTTAGTTTCACAATTCTGTTTCTATCAGGTGTTGTGTTTTTAACCGACTTCAAAAAGGAAGAGGTTCTCAATTCGTAGGAACCATTTCTTTTTATGTATCTTCCCCGGTTACTCGAAGATGGCTGGACCGATTTTGTTTTTTTTTTTGTTTGAAAGGTTTATACTTCCCAGGTGGTCATCAAGTCAGGATCTGATGAATCGATCCTGGAGAAATAGAGGGAACTCTTCAAATTTTATAGGCACACTTGAAGCGATTTGTGTAGTTTTTGAAAGAGTACTTTCTCGGAGTGGTTCCATTTCAATTTGGTGAAGATCTGATGAAGAACTTCGGAGATAGGCAACGGAACTCCTCAAAAAATTATAGCAAATGGACTGGGATTTCTGAAATCTCATGTCTGACTATTGTTTACACCAGTTCATAACCTAACATCACGCCGGTACGCTGTGAAGAGGTAAGCACACGTGAACCACTAAAAAGTGAAAAATAAAAAAACTTTTTTGCAAAAAATTAAACCGACTTCAAAAACACAAAAAAGTAAAAAATAACTTTAGCATGAGAAGTCGGTGACAAAAAAACAAAATGAAACTAATAAAAGTCACCGATTTCTGAAGCTAAACTAATTTTTTACTTTTTTTGTGTTTTTGAAGTTGGTTTAATTTTTCGCAAAAAAGTTTTTCCTTATTACGTTCACTTTGAACCTCATTCATTTTTGATTAACGAGTATTCATGACCTGGGGGCCTAAAATGGCTGCTTTATCAGAATCATAATATGAATCACGTAAAAAAAAAAACTTAAAATGGTCTTTATGGTTATGACAACAAAGTCCATTTTAAGAGGTTTAAACTTTTAACGTGATTCATATTATGATTCTGATAAAGCTGCCATTTCAGGCCCCCTGGTGGTAATGGGGTAAACCCAGGTAGAGATTTTAATATGATCGTAAACGAAAATATCACCGTCTTTCTGTTCCTTTGCCATGCTGCTGGGGTCTGGGGATCATGTCTGTTTTCTTCCATTCTCCCCTGCCAAGCGTCATGCTATCATTGACTCCTTTCTCATAAGGCCCAAGATTATGGTCCAAGACAGGGCCAACAGCCATTAATTAAGAAAATATATGGCATCGAATAGTGTTAGTAAATACACACGGCGGCACATCAAGCTATACATAACCAGTAGAACCTGACTTCGCTTTGTGTGAGCTTCCCGTGCGATGAGAAATCAGCTTAATTTATTTTGCATAGCTTGATTGCCCGCTGTGCGTACCTACTGTGAAAATTTGGGGTGGAAAGGACACCGTCGCGAAAACCGTTTTCGCGACGGTGTCCTTTCCACCCCAAATTTTCAACCACGTATTCAGTATATCATTCTGAGCCCCCCACATAGAAATAAAAACAGCCGTTTCCTACAAAAGTGCAATACCTGCACGGTCAAAATGTATTTACTCGTACTTAAATAAAAACTAGGCAGACGAGTTCGGAAAGAACTTATACTTTAACTAGCGACCCGCCCCGGCTTCGTACGGGTGCAATGTGATACATATAAACCTTCCTCTTGAATCACTCTATCTATTTAAAAAAACCGCATCAAAATCTGTTGCGTAGTTTTAAAGATCTAAGCATACATAGGTACAGACAGCGGGAAGCGACTTTGTTTTATACTATGTAGTGATGTAGATAACTTGGTTTATTCCACTTTGTTCACCTGGGTGATATCACCCGGGTGAACAAAGTAGAATTTTTGGTGTCCTCATTTCACATTGGAAGAATTTCACCTAGGTGATATCACCCAGGTGAAATGATTCGACATAAGCGGAGGACTTACCTTTGTTTTATGTAAAATCAACGGCTATTTTGAGTTTATCCAGACTTAAGATACCAAGCATCAATACCTATTAGCCACAGATAATTTATTCGAAATCGAACTCGTTTGTTTTACCCCGACTGCCCCTAAAAGGGTTCAATGTTATTCAAGCAATTAATCATAGAATCACTTCTGAATACCTTCCGAATTTCGCAGTACCTATAGTTCAGAGAATACTGTAGAGACTCATCCTTTGGTCATGTCAAAAGAATATCTGGCACACTATAAATAAGAAAGAGAAGAACACCATTTTGTTGTAATGGGGGCTATCGCGTATGAATTCGCCGTTAGAGGCGCTAGTGTAGCGCGGGGGCACCGAAATGTCAGATGTCATAGTGTTCACGCGTTACGTGCTGTTTTTACTCGTATTTTTACAAATATTCACGATTGTGGTCTAGATTGAGCCATTCCTGATTAATTACGACTTGAAGATTTTAAGTAGCAACTTAGGATCTTATTTGTTAGTACTTGGAGGTAACATTATTTTTAAATGTTTCATGCTTGCTAATTTTAGGGAGAATATTGTAAACACGTATCTGAAGTTTACACAATGTTGTTAAACGTAATAAAATAATCTTTTTATGAAGGTATTGGTACTATAAAGTATAAAATAGAATTATTGACAGGACCTTATTCGACAGTGGCGCCATCTGGTGAGCTCAAAAACGATAGCCCTCATTAGAAAGAAAAGAGCTTACACCCGTTTCTATTAACAAGTCAAAGTGATTACTTGAATAAAAGTAATTATTTAAGACACCATTTTCATTCTGTAGTTATAGTAATTACTTGAAGTTAGAACTATCAAAAGTTAGAATTCTTAGCTTTGCTTTCTTTGACGGTCCTTACTTAGACCAAGACGGGAAACCCTGGGGCATAAACATATAGTACCTACTTTATTGACTTTTTTCAAAAGAAAAAATCTGGTAGTGTTTTAATAATTAGGTAAGAACTTATACAGGGTAAGTTTTAATGATCAGCCAAATTTTAAATCTCTGTAATGGATGATTTGAAAAAGATCTGTTAAAAAAAAAGAAAAACGTTTTTATTACATACATTTAACACATTAATTTATCAATTCTAAATCCTCGCTGAAAATTTGACTGTTCATTGAAAAATAACCCTAATCTTTTTTGTTTAATTAATTTATTGCTTAAATAGCGACGAGTTTAGATTATGACTAAAAAGCATAGATAATAACTAGTTCTAAGACTCAGACTCACTCTTCATCATCATCGTCTGCCTAGCCTTTTCCCAACTATGTTAGGGTCGGCTTCCAGTCTAACTGGATGCAGCTGAATACCAGTATCTTACACTTCTATAATCGAATTACATTAAAGTTTAGCTGTTGCCCACGACAATCTTTCGCGTGAAATTATTATACAAAATATGACTTTCCTTTTTGAATGCAATTTTGTGACCAATTCAAGGGTATTTTTTTTGTACGGATCCCTAATTCTTATTTTTCTTAAGTAGTTTTATTTAATTGTTATGACTTTAGCTATGTGCCAGTAAAAATCCCGTCAAAATCGGTCAAGCCGTTTCGGAGATTAGCCGGAACAAACAGACAGAGAGAGAGAAAAGAAAATGTGTTGTCATTATAGGTACCGTATATACTTTCATATGCATTCAGTAAAAAGCTGTTATTTTGGTATTTCAAACAAACACTTCAGTTTTATATATTTGTATAGACGTATCTATCAATATCGACTATACAAATATATAAAATTGAAGTGTCTGAGTGAGTGAGTGAATGAGTGAGTGATAAGTGAGAAACACGAAAATTATTAGCAAATCTATCATGCATCAATAACACACTAACAAAAAAAGAATATGTTGTTTACTCAAACCAAATCGATCGACAGTGAGGTAGCTACACGCATCGTTAGCCAGCACATTTATAATTAACTTTATGATCGCTCGTCGCTGGCAGCAATGACATTTATCAACGTTCACTTTTGTTTACTCTGCTGAGTGGTGAACTCAGTATTGGAAATTGTGGGGCTTGTTTTAGACTGTAGATTAATTTTATATTTTTTTTTATTACATATTAGGTTTAAAGCATAACTTTTGTTGCTAGATTCCACAGTGACAAAAACTTAGGAGGTAAATATATAATACCTATTATTGAGCCGTCAAATTCAATCGCGTAACACATATATTTTAATTATAGAAATAGATGGATGGCACTTTAACATTTGCTCGTTATTATCATTAAATATAAAATAAAAAAACGCCCAACTAGTAAATGGCTGCACCGATTTTGATAAAATATGTCTAATTGTAATATACAAATCATGCATTTTCGTTTGATGTCCCACTTGGGTTATATTTGAAAATATTCGATTTTTCACACCCACTTTTATCCCCTATATCTAGTAAATGGCTGCACCGCTATTGATAAAACATATCTAAGAACCATCGCCAAAAAACTAGTTTTCAAATTAAAAAAAACTGCATCCAAATCGGTTTGCTCGTTTAAGAGCTACGGTGCCAGAGACAGACACACACACACACGTAGCATTTAAACTTATAACACCCCTCTTTTTGCGTCGGGGGTTAAAAAGCATTGGTCTAACAATGGACTAAAATCGCCAAGTAGTTATAAATTATTTGTCACTTCTTGGAATGAGAATATACTTAAGACCTGAAAGAGATACCTTGAGCGAGTTGTTTTTTACTTTCATCAGTGGAATTGTCTTTATAGAAAGAAGAAAGAAAATATATTTAAGTATAAGCACAAATAATCCCTAAAATACAATAACAATAAATTAAACTATGCGATTACGTTTCTAATTTATGTCTTTATGGTTGACCAAATAAAACGAATTGAGGCATTACGTATTATCATCTGTAAACTTTAAAATAAATTATTCAAATCTTACCTCAAAAAGTAGATACGAATCTCCGTTTAAAATGAAGAAGAACTTAATACCTACCTACCTAAACCATTGATTGCACAGAAGAGAGGTGAAAGCACGCATCGTCGGCCACCGCCATCCGATTTATAATTAACTGAACGTCGATAGCGGATGGATTTGTCAACTGGGTTAGTCGGTTTAGTTCGATTGAGTTGAATAAATGAACAGGAGTTTGGATTTTTCCTGTAATTTATTTAAGGCTTGTCTGTGTGTGAAAATTTAGTGATCCCTGAGGAATGTATGGTTGTTATTTGAATTTGGTAGTATTACGAGGTATTTTTTGAAAATTACGAACACCTATTTGTTGACCTTTATAGAGTAGATGATGAAAATAAAGGGTGTAACAAGACTCTTAACGAAGCCCAAAGGTACTTGTTCTTCTCATCATTGCGATCATTTTTTTGTTCTAGACCGTACCTGGGAACCTTCTAGTTACGGGAGATATTGGGGTCAAAGTTCCAACGTTTTCACAAGTTTTTATTTAAATACATGTTTTGAATGTAATATTTTTACTTTAAACACCTCCACGACCCCCGTACTATTCAATCCATCCATCAGCACAATGTTTTAAGTCCGTTACATTGAGTCCTACCGTAAAACGTGATTTTTCACCCCAAAAAAAAGTCGTTTCCCAGCAATAATTTTTGTGTAAAGTTACTTAGTTTGATGTACATAATGCTTGGTTGACGGCTTCGTGAAGGGTCCTGTTACACCCTGTATATACGATATACGGATGGATAAATAAATGCTTTTAATTCTATCTGCGGGGATAGACAATGTGATATTCTAGCGGTGATAATATCATCTAAATAGCCTTTTCCCAAATATTTTGGAGTCAGCTTCCAGTTTAGCCATATACAGCTGGCTGAGAGGATGGTAATGCATGTGTGCAAGCGGGGTCTATTCCATGTTTCAGTAATTTTATATAAATAATAATAAATCTTTATTGACAAGTTATTGCTTAAACATCAGTGTAGCCCTGGCTCTTGTACTAGGAGTTCCTGTATCACAAGAGCCAAAATAAGCCATATTTCGATGGGTTCCGCCTGGTTACAAATGCGCTTGTTCTTTGCCTTTCAGTTGGAGGTTTTTACTTTCTATAATTCCATTTTGTATATGGAGCGAATCCCTATCTGACCTCCACGACCCAGTTAGTCAAAATCAAAATCAAAGCATTTATTTCCAGTAGACCAGTTACAGGCACTTTTGAATTGTCGAAACAAAGATAACAATGAAATGTAGCTACAGTCCCAGTCACAAGTCATAAAAACTGTGAAAGTACTGTAGTTGTCTATTCCCTAGCGTAGATCTCTATGGAGAAGAAAGGGCAAGAATCTCCATGGACACTCTTTTTAATCTGCATATTGTTGCAAAACCTTGGTTACATCATGTTCAGATGGTGCACTATGTGAGAACGATGTAGCAAGATGTGCACATTAAAAGTAGTACTGGGTAAGTTAGTACTGGGATAATACAATAAATAAATTAAATAAAGTTTTTATTGATTCTCATATAATTGTTCTACAGCACAGAATTGAGGCAGCCCCTTTAAGTTAAAAGGATACTTGTGATGGGGTTACCTCGCAAATACCCTACCCAAGAACTTGTCGCAAGACTTTCGGGACACTGACTACCTGTAACGACAGTCAAAGTTCTATAAATGGCAGCCAGGACCAACGTGCTTACCGAGGCATGAAAGAAACTCGATATGTAGTGGGTGGTCACCTATCCACGGACCGATCTTGGTAAGCGCTCAGCTCAGCTGTACAATAGATTTAACAGAGAGATTTATATACATAACAAGAAACAACATGAATGTAAACAAATACTAACTAATTGGATTAAACCACTTACCTACAAGGACACGGAGGCGCTGCTAAAATAAAACACAAACCGACATCATTTTTTATCCCACGCACTCACGTAGCCATAAGCACACGATAAACACCCTTTCACACACCCACGCTTAAATTCTCAACACTCACTCACTCATCCACTCACCCTAGACACCCCCTCCCCCACACATGCATACATCATACACTCACACACAAACCCCTCCCATACACTCACTCACACATAACCATTCCCTATACACCGTATTAGTGACGAGCATATTCACTTTTTTGTTTTTTAATTTCATAAAAGTCTTAATAAGTAATTTTAATTTTGTATTTTTTTTCCTAATTTCTTTTTTCTGTAATAATTGTACAAAAAAACAAGTTTGTTAATTAATGTTAATAAGTTATGAAAGCGTGGAGTCTCCTAACACAGGCTTTAGACACTTAAAAGGAAACTCCAAACACTAGTTTGTAAGAAAAAACTTGGCCAAAGCAATAAATAATTTTTTTTATTTTCAAGCGCTGCATGTCTTAGAAAATCGACGACGATGAAGACCTTATGTAATGGATTGATAAAAGATACTTATAAGCCATGTCGATAATGCCGAAACTCTTCGTAGAAATATTATGTACTCTAAACAGATTAACTGTTTATCAAGATTCTCTGGTTAGACTGAAAACCATCCGTTAGATTGCTGGAGAAACAACAAAGTGAAAGACGGATTAAAAAAGATATAAATACCATTTATTACAAAAACTTCACTTTTCAGAATACTAACAGAAAATCTCATTGCTTAGTAATCACTTACATAAAAAAATCTCATTTCGCTCCCAAAATACTGAACAAATTGTATCCACAGTAAATGTATTTTATGTAAAACCCCTTAATACCTATTATTGCCATTAGGATACGACGCATTTACATACAACTTGTTTAATTCTATTTACGTGACTATAACAAACGAGGCGTGAAATAAAATTGCTGTATCTGAAAATTGACCCTACACCCTACATTTTTCAAACGATGCCTGTGTTTTTTTATGTCGTGAGTCACTTAATCACCAATATTTTTAATGATGATAAAAGAAATTGCCATAATCACCACGCTTTGTAAATGGTTTGGTGATTGTATTAAGTAGTTATTAGCGACTATGAAGAGATTAAAATTGAATAGATTCTAATTTGACTAAACAACATTAATGTTTATCGAATTGTATGATATAATACAAAACGAAGATATAATATAGCTTTGTGTAAAAAATCAGCCTATCTCACGAAATAACGCCTAATACAAAAACAATTCATAAGAAAATATCCATCCAAATAAAAATTACATACAAAAGGGTCCCAAACAAACGGTAAATCCATAAAACTTATTGATATGCCGTAGTACAGTCTCCAACACCAAAATGTTTCCACTTACCTAAATTCATAAGCAATGTTTCTCTTGAAATAACGAAAGTGAGACCTATTTGATAATCATTTACGAATTCCAAAATATTTGGTTCTGAATTATTTGAAAGTGCAATCAATAAAATAGAAGTAAATCACTTTTAAATAGTGCCAAGTGTATAGATATTGCTGCTTGCGACTGTACGGTGGTACAGTACAAGAGTCCGTTGGCTTAGTTCGCACCGCACGGCATAGTCCCACGGGCAGCCGACTTGGCCGCACGCGTTCCGAATCTCCCGCAATTGTACTTACCACCTTTCACTCCCCGACCACCACCCGACCGCGGACCAATCGAATTTGTGAATTTTGAATTTGGATCGCGACCTCCTGCTGACAAAGCGAGGTAAGTTTGAATTGACTAAAATTAAACCGTGAATAGAATTTGACAGTTGAATTATTATTTTTTTCGTTGAATATTTTTTTGTTATTTAGATTTTTTTGTTTTGATGAATAGTATGTTATTATTTGACGTCCAGTGATTGCGTTGTTGGTAAGGTCGGTCGAAGAAGGGCACGCTAATTAGGTTAGAACTAATTAGAAGGGGAGGTTTCCCTCTCTTGTTTATATTTATACTACGTACGTGTGAAGGGTACGGCTATTCTAGTGGCTGTAACGGTTAACCTGAGAACACAAAGATAATTATTATAAGGGTGTTGTAATTACATGAATTATTACAATATTTTACTGAAGAAGAAACGAACATTTTAAAGAGCTTGATTTATGACGGAATGCTCTGCATTTATTGATTTTTCTACGGTATTTTACATGAGTTAGAAGTATCCAATCAAAAAATAGTATTATAAAGACAGTTTACGATAGTTAATTAATCTTCATTTATGTAGCACGGACTAAGTAGCACAAATTATTAAAAAAAAACAATTAACGTAAATAAATTATGAATACTCCATCTTCATTTAAGTATCTCGGAAGAACTGGCGCAATGTATTAAAAAAAAACTGCCGTTCTACGATTTTTTTTTTACAAGTAAATTTAAATATTTCATCATAAAATAATGAAGAATTACGAAAACACTTGAAAACTCTGCGTCAGCTAAAAGACAAATTAATGCCATAATCGTTTATAGGCGAATTTACAGCCTACGTAATAAACGATTCTTTTTAAATGTCCATAAAGTAAAACGAAAAAAAAAAGTGTAGTTAAAAAGAAACCCGCAAATTCTTGCTGTTCCGTTACAAAAGAATACTCTAGCTTATCCTGGCGTACCTTAAAACAGCAATTACCAGTTATTTCACGCACTGCCCATCTTGTATTAAATATTAACAAATCTCTAACACTAGACAGTAGAGAACACTTCCTGTGCGTGTAAACCTCTGAGAATAAATAATTAATCACTTTGCCCAGCCATTGTGCGTTAATAGTTAAGTAACATTGATTTTTTCGCTTCATTCCGGTTAATGTTGGGTATGTTTATCAGTTAGATGTTGTAGCAAGGTGGATTAGAAAATAATTCTCGATTTTTACAAGTATTTCAAAAATTATGATAAAATTTGCTATTGCCTGTGATTTTGCAAGCGTGTGAGTGGGATATTCTGCCACGGGACTGTAGTATTGAAACAAAAAGTATATTAACACAGGTCATGGTCTATCGGTTCGGCACTTTCATCAAATTTTATTATTATTAATTTAGAAAATAAAATTTATTATTATTAATTTATTTCTCTCAAAAGGTACAATTTTGGAACATAGTATTTAGGTTACAGGCAGATTTAAACCTCTGTTAGAGCTGGAGTCTATACCTACTGGGTTCGAGACCTGACCAGACCTCACAACCTTAAAATTACAATATGGTAACAAAGTTACCGGTTTTCGCCTTTTTATATATTGGATTATGGATTTTATTTTCGTTTTTACACGCCTCATACCTAATCCTTTTTGCGGAAGAACTTAGCCTCGTGCAGAACCCTAACTTTCTACTATATCATAACATAACGCAATGAAAAACTTGGTTGTAACCTGATAAATGGGGAAGGCCGGTCAAAAGCCTGATCGTAGATGGCGTGTCCATACCTTATTCCCAATTTAACCAATGAAGTCAAGCTGTTTTGAAATTTAAAATGACATTGACAGATTTTCAACCAATGACGATGCTTGGTACAAGCCATGCTAGCGCCATTAGATTTACAGCTGCCTTCCCCATTCTCACATGCCTGAGTAATTTGCAAAACTTTACTGCATGCCATCCTAACTAATTATAAACTAATAAATATGAAAGTGGTTCGCTCAGAGAGATGCTTATCCTATTTTCTACTAAAAGGAGTATGCGGTAAACTTTGCTTAGCATGAAGAAAATTCTCCGGCTAAGAAGGAATGTCTTTTGAAATAAAATTGGTTTACAAAGCAAATTGCACACCTTTGTAGTTTGCTTTCTATAGCAATGTGTACGTACATATATAAACTGACGCCTTTTTTCTATGAGGGTAGGCTTAAACCACCGAACGTCACCAGCTACGATTCTTACATAGGTACTCCTTTCGCCTCGTCTAGGTTCATACATCTGATCATACATGCACGCCGTTGCGAGTACTATTTACATATTTTTTTTTCGGTTTGGATCGGTTAACATCAAATGACCCCTCCCACTCTGGGCGGCACAGAAGGGAGTGTCAGACTTTTACTGACTAAAACCCATCCATGTTCCTTCTTTTGCCCTTTGTGTTCCAGGTTCACGGTATCTCTTTCGAACAGTCCCGCAACCCTGGCAGCCATCGGTCCTTTCGGCCCCAGTACTATGTACCTGACCTTAATAGGGTATATGCAAGAAATACAAAACTTTTTTTATTTCTTAAAAATGCCTTGTATTGGACCATTTAAACATTGTAGTACACTTGTTTAATTCTCCAATACAACTCTTATTTTACAATTTATTTACTTTATGTAGTATGTTTTTGGTGAAACGGAACGCAAACACAAAACGTATCGATTCCGGTAGTGACGTCAAAAGATATGTTTCAAAGAAACACTTTTAGTTGAAAAGTACAAAGTTTCACTAAAATGTTACTATAATATTGTGATTGAAATTGTTGCTTAAATAAAGCACTTATATTATAATAAAACTATTCTACTAAGGGCAAAAAAAAAAATTTAAACAAGGCAGATAGAGATAAGTGAGATCAAATGCTATGACATGAATGGCCGCGATAGTCATGGACGTTTGAACTGTCGTAGAAAATTGTAGGAGTTTAATATTTTTTTGTGCGACAAGTAGTAGTTGAAATTAACTTTTAATTATTTTCTTGGGTTGATAGTATTGCATATTATTGATTTAACTGAAAAAATATTACATGCATATTCCCTATTGTTTAATGTGTTTTTACATAAAAAGTAAAAAGAAAGGAATGAATAAAATATCTTTCTTTCTTGATAAAGACAGTAATAGAGTACAGCTAACTTAGCTTTGCATATTAATCAAGCACAAACCCTACAAATAGCTACTTTTACGTTATCATGGAGAATTGTAAATGGCTTGCCGTGCATCATAGATAAATAAAAATAATATCCACAATTTGTATGCCTCGAGTTTATACAAATATACAAACCCGACCAATATAAAAATACGCGAGGAAAAATTACATTACGCAAAACGTTTGTCGTGTATTCCGCTTGTGATTTAATATTAAAAATCAGCAATACAAACAAAAAGTTAGGTCAGGAATTAAAAATATAAATATGGCCGCTGGGGTTACGTAAATATAGGGGATCCGTATTGCGGAGGTTTATGTAGCTTTTTGCTAAGTAGGTGAGTAGGTAATATGGTTTTTTTGGCAGTTTTTCGTAATGGAAATGTGCGGTTTGGGGAGTGTTAACTCTTTTTAAAAATCAAAATATTTTGCTTCACATAGGCCTACAAGGATATTTATAAAATGACGAGAAAAGATGCATGGTTCGGGTTGGTCGTTCCAATGGAGAAGAACTGGCAAAATAATCGATGGGTACTCTTTTAAAATGTAGTTTTACAAGATTATTATGTAACAGCGTTAATACTTAAGTATGGGAGACACAATAAGTCGTAGAATAAAACAAGCAGTGTGCAAATAGAATGATTGTATTGTTTGATACATCTTCTGTATGCATTGAAGCAAGGGTATCCTGACACAAACATTTATTACAAATTTTGTATATCCCAAATAAGAAAGAAAGAAAACATATTTATTTGGCACATCATGCCACTAGTGCTCACAACAAAAAAATAAAATAAAAAGAGCATAAGTCTAAACAAGGAAAAACAAGAGATAATTGTGTGTCTCACGGCTGTGCCGAATAGGCCCAGTTCAGTAAACTGCCGAGCAGCTAGTGCCCGACGCTGGTTTTCAACTGGACCTGAGATGGTGATGTGACGGACATAAATCAGTTTTGAAGTCAGCCTATCATGTTCCCACTGCTGAAACAGACCTCTACTCGACTGGACCTCGATCCTCTATAAGAGGGTCAATAGGTTACAATTCACCACGCAGGCGTTGGTTGATGTCACATGTCTACGAATTGTACTCGTAAATAATACCCGACGAAAAATCAGTTTTTTCTACCAAAAGTGCAATACCTGCACGGTCAATATTGTGGAACCAAGGAAGTAATTCGATGATTGTGATTCTAGAATCATGTATTGAAACCATTGTAAAAGTGTCAAAATATTCCTTCGAAAGGTGTTTGTAAGTGAAATTAAATTAATGACAGGTAAAGTAACTATTTTCTATTATTTAACCTATCATAAAAAATATTGTACGAGAAAAACAAACATCTCGTGTTGTGCTGAAAAATAATATTCAAGTTTTTTTTTTTGGAAACGTACTTTCCTAAAATTGACAACATGTATTTCCATTTTTTTTTTCGGTTTTGTAGTAACACAAACTTGTGCTGTTCACTGTATTACATATATTTTATCAGAATTTATAGAATTTGAAACTTTGACGGTAAAAAATTGTTCGGTAGTCGTAATTCTTTATTTCACCAGAAGCAACATTTGTCTACAATATCTTTTAGACTAAAAAGATAATAAAAGACTCGAAACACTCAACATTGTAACACTCTGAATCATAAACTAGCGAACTAACGAATCTATCTTTAGCATTTCAAATTCGGTTAACAACACCTGCTTTTAAACAAGTTCAAAGATTTTCGCCGAAATCCTCTCAGCAACTCACCGAACCCAAATCATTATAACTACCGACAAAACAACCGAGCACCTTGTTAAACCAAAAATCAATCGCCTTGCCCTTAAGAAACTGGGTCACGACAAGTCTTTACAAGTGCTTAGCAACCTGTTACTACCCCTTAAGCAATGTACAGTCAAATAAATAAATGAATAGGTACTCGTATATTACACCCCAATTGCGTAACACACTCGCCACCTGTTATATTTTGAAAAGCAAAGGCATAATCAGCCTATAATGTTCCCACTGCTAGAACACACAGCCTCCTCTCTATGAGAAGAAATGGGCTGTAATCCACCACGCGGGCCCAGTGCGGGTTGGTAGATGTCACGTGTCTTCGAATTTTTGGTTCTAGGACATGCCGGTTTCCTCACGATGTATTCTTTCACTGTATTGAGAGCAGTGGAGATTAAATAAATTTACACAAAGTGCCAAGTGCTTGCCTGGGTGCGAGCCCCCGACTTACTGTTCGTAAGTCGGGGCCGCCACCACTGGACCACCGCAGCTCTCATGCATGCAATGCATGCTGCATTGTCAAACTGAATGAGAATTTAATAATTAATTAATTAATGCAAGAAAACTGTTTGAAAAAATAAAAGTTTGTGGTGTGGTAAGTGTTTCGCATTCAGGGGTCTAAAATGACCGTTTTTCCAGTTTATGTTGTCGATAGTCACTTTGTATCGTAATTTACCAACAGTATAGTAATACATATTATTATCCTATTATGATTCGGCTAAAGCGGTCATTTTAGGCCCCCAGGCTGCAGGTATTTAAATCGCATCTACTTTTAAATGAAGGAGTCATCCAGGTGTGTTGCTAAGGGCAAAGGAAGGAACATGGATGGGTTTTAGTCAGTAAAAGTCTGACACTCCCTCCTGCTCAGCCCAGAGCGGGAGGGGTTATTTGATGATTTCCCATTGTGTTGCTGAGGACTTTGTTGCGCCAATTCTTCCCAGTTAAACACTGAGTACTTAAAGGACAGCGTTTTTAGGGACCGGCTCATGTAATTTTAACGCTCATAAAGACTGATCTCAGCTGTGTCCTACTTTATAAGTTACTAGCAACAGCTAGTAACCAGCCTGCGACATTCGTACTCCTTTGAATCGGATTTCGTTACCAATTTCATGGTATTTTATTTTTTGTACGAAATCCTAATTCTTATTCTGAAATAAATAAGCCTATGTTAGACCTTATAACATCAGCTATCTAACAGTAAAAGTCCCGTCAAAATCGATCCAGCCGTTTTGAAGATAAGCCGAAACAAACGGACAGACAGACAAAAATGGAAAAAAAAAAAAAGAGTTTTTGTTATAAGTGCCGTAATTATTTTCATTAGCATTCAGTAAAAAGCTGTTATTTTGATATTACAAACACACTCTTCAATTTTATTTATTTGTACAGCTATGCTCAATTCAATAATGAAAATTGGCGGTGATTGTACGAATTGTCTGCATTATAGGTAGCTTCCCGTACAGTAGTACAGTTTACAAAATGATACAGTTGTTAACAGTAGAAACAACTGTTCAATTCGTAAACTGTACATGAATATATTTATCTAATGGTCTTTTTACTTTTACGTTTTATTACAGTGCTTCGGATTCTGTCGTAAATGTTGAGTATTCTACTTATGTCATGGAAGTTTTCTTTTCTATTGGCATGAAACCTAAGAGAATTTGGGTATGTAGCTCATACTGTAGTAAAAATATTAGAAAGGTAGTATGGGGGTCGCGAGATAGTACACAGTCCATGGCTATGGCCAATTTGTGTTAAAGTTTAGTCTACCTTATAAAGATTCACTGGGTTTAGTATTATAGGAATTAATTGTATGTAGCCGTAAGGAAGTAATTTCGTAAATTCAGAGCTTATACGTTAATGAAAGTTGTATTGACTATGAAATATGGACAGTTAGCCATTTTTGCATAGCTTGTATTGTATCGTAAAACGGGGTGTAATGGAGGTTCCCTGCATTACCCCGT
Source organism: Eugnorisma glareosa (assembly GCA_947578425.1). NCBI lineage: Eukaryota > Metazoa > Arthropoda > Insecta > Lepidoptera > Noctuidae > Eugnorisma > Eugnorisma glareosa. Next base: position 9,292,985 of record OX387982.1, on the reverse strand, counting down.
GAGTGAAATTTTACATCGGCAATTTAAAAAAAGGCTTTTGTCTTCCAAAAAGCAAGATCTAAACGTCAAAATGTATGGATCAGAAGATTAAAAAAAAATGACCAATGAAAAAATTCAGGGATTCAGAATGATGATGGATTCACAACCTGTCTTACCAAGGAAAGAAAGAAAATGTATTTATTAGCCCGCACAGGACGAAATAAAACAAAAATATGGTTACATTTACATGAAGTACAACAAAATTATAAAAGTAAATAAAACTATAATTAAAAAAAAAAACAACGAAATTAGTCCTGTACGAAGCCAAAAGGCCCCTATCTCAGCATGGTGCTGTAACATTTAGAAAACGTCACAGCGCTGGTATTCTGATAGGGTCCAAAGTGATACCACGGTCAGATACCAAGGGATATCGTATTACCCTATACTAACTGGGTTGTGGAGGTCAGATAGGCAGTCGCTCCATGTAAAATACTGGTATTCAGCTGCATCCCGTTAGACTGGCAGCCGACCCTAACATAGTTGGGAAAAGGCTTTGCAGGTGATGATGAGAATGATGTACTGAATACGTGGTATCTGTTATTGCATCGGTGACCCTTCTGCCCTGTATTTTTACTTAGTCATCTCTCAAATCTATACCTACTAATATTATAAAGAGGTAAAGTTTGTGAGTTTGTGAGGTTGTAGGGGAGTAATCTCTGGCTCTACTGAACCGATTTTGAAAATTATTTCACTAATAGGAAGCCACAATATCGCCGAGTGCCATAAGCTATATGTATAACGTGCCCGTGGGATTATCCGCGGGCAACAGCTAGTAAAAATAAAATAAAGACTTCTCATGAAAGTTTCAGTAATGGATTGAAAATTGATTAAAGACCCGCATAATAATCTACCTATATACATACGTCATTGAAATATAACCCCATAATATCTAATAACAAATGCACATCGCGTGTACCTAACTACCTGACCTAACTACCTACCATAGAGCGCAACGAGTTTATGAAATGGATAACCTGATCGAAAAGCCATTCAATGTATTATTCTTTCATGTGTTCTTGAGCCAAATGGAGCAAGACAGTCGTAATGACATACGTTTAAAGAGTAGTTACAGGTTTAACCTTCATGGCTTTCTTTGTAAGTTTAACCGAGGTAGTTTGCAATATTATTACATGTTGGCTATATGACTATAGTATAATGTATGTGGCAAAGGCATTGTTGAACAGCGTCCTTGGTGACTAAAATCAATTGCAGGTTAGGTCAAAGTGTCATTGACATTTTGTGGCTCAGATAAGAATGCTAAGGGAGATGTGTGGTGTAACGCGAATGGATACAATAAGAAATGAGTACATAAGAGGAAGTCTGAAAGTGACTGAAAAGTTTTTTGGTAATCGGTTGTCGTGATATGGGCATGTGATGCGGAGGAATGAGGAAAATGTTGTGAGGAAAGTTTTGAGTATGAATGTGGATGGGTATAAGAGTAGAGGAAGACCAAAGAAACGATGGATGGACTGTGTGAAGGATAATATGGCACGACAGGACGTGTCTGAGGTGATGACGTGTAATAGAGAAATATGGAAGAAGAAGACATGCTGCGCCGACCACAAATTAATTGGGATCAGGGCAAGAGAATGATGATGACGTCAAAGTGACATTATACAAATAATTCGAATACAAAATAATGATTCAATCAACTAGCAAACTGTTTATTTAGGTACTAGCCATCTGTTACACTGTGATGAATTAAACATTAAACTCAAGTTTTGTCATAATTATTCATCAGCAGAGAAACGGGATTTGTCCCAAGAAAAAGTGTCATAAATTGCTCTATCCAATATAAATAATTATACTATCGATCTTTTTGACGAAAAACCCGGAGATTAACAACCAAGTTCTCAATTCGAATTTATAGTCTTCTAGCGACCCGCCCCGGCTTCGCACGGGTGCAATGTTAAATGTAAACCTTCCTCTTGAATCACTCTATCTATGTAAAATCGCAACATCAAAATCCGTTAAGCAGTTTTAAAGATCTGAGCATTTATATAGGGACAAACCGCAGGTAGCGACTTTGTTTTAATCTATGCAGTAATGATATGATAGTGGGAACACAGTGGAGAAAGAAAGTCTTGCAGTTACCACTTTCCTATCAAAATTGGCTCAGCTACAACACAGGTCTGTGCGAATGAGAGGTCGTTGTCCACCACCCGGGTTTTTGGTTCAAGGACATGTTCAAAGAGATGTCAGCAATAGGAAGGGGTCCGCAAGGGCCGATGCCTGCCGGGGCTGCGGGACTGTTCGAAAGAGATACCGTGGCCCCGGAACACAAAGGGCGATGAAGGAACATGGATGGGTTTTGGTCAGAAAAAGTCTGACACTCCCTCCGGCTCAGCCCAGAGCGGGGGGAGTTATTTGATGATTTCCCATCAGAAGAAAAAAGGACATGTCGATATACTCCCAATGTTTTATTTCACCATTTTCAGTTTCAGTGGTGATGAAATAAATCTTTCAAAGGCAATCTGGGTTGTCATATATATAGATCTTTGACAGTTTTCATAGGCCAGTGGGCTGAAAGTCTGACAACCAGTCTTACCAAGGGGTATTGTATTACCCAGTACTAAACGGGTTCTGGAGGTCAGATAGGCAGTCGCTAAATGTTAAATACTGGAGTTCTGCTGCAACCGATTATACTGAAAGCCGACCCCAACATAGTTGGGACTTGGGAAAAGGCTAGGCAGATGATAAAATCGCCTGGTTACCATCCCTGACCACAATCCCTGCGTATTCTTATTTTAGTAATGATATAAATAGTCGGAAAAATAAAGTATTTAACACGCTATTTTCTACTATACAACGTGTAACAGAAAGGGTATAATCATATGGAATACTGTGGTACGGACCATCAAACTGAACAACTTTCTCTATGGGACCACCATCGAAATCGTAAAAAAATAATCAGCTGTCCCATACATTTGGGTCGAGTAGGTATTGAAATTTTCTATGGACAGCTGATTATTTTTTTACGATTTCGATGGTGGTCCTATAGAGAAAGTTGTTCAGTTTGATGGTCCGTACCACAGTATTCCATATGATTATACCCTTTCTGTTACAAGTTGTATAAGCCCATTTAGATCCATCAAAGCCCTCTGACATTACACTTACATACATCATATTTAGACCGGAATATCATGGCAATACATTTTCCCTTTTATATAATTTGTTGGTACGCCAGAAATAGGGAATAAATATCGTACGAAAGGGACGAAAAATAACGGCGATTCGAACCATTGAGCATTGGAGCCGTTTTTACAACAACATACATAAATAAAGTTGGGTAAGGACGAGTTTGAATATAAATTACTTACAAATGACTTTTATTTTTGAAGTGGAGTGGGAGGAAAAATGAAAATGTGATTTTGTATAATTAGTCGTTGTTGGCGATCAAAGATTGTGGATTTTTTTTCTTGTACAACAAAACATCGCACCCGTATTTTCCAAAGTGGTTAAGCAGGGTTGACCGCCTCGTTGGTCTAGTGGTTGCAAGCGCGACTGCTGATCATGAGGTCCAGGGTTCGATTCCCGGGTCAGGCAAAGTGTTATTAGTTTTTTCGGTTGATAGAGATAGGCTCGCCCCCTTATTATATGGGACTTAAAACATAACTGGTGTAATGTGGGTGTACTATTAGGTACCTCTTTGCCTAACTCTTCTGGGATTACAAGCGTGATGTTACGTGGTTTAGCAGTTTTATCTGTTTACGATGCATGGTAACAGTGGTAAGTCAATTTCCATCACATATGGAGACTTACCTTCTTGGTAATTCTTAGTAAAATACTACACACAAAATTATTATTAGTGAAATACTTCACAGAACCACCTGGGGATCAAACCAAATACCCAACGCTAATTCTTATAACCATCATAGTTCCAAGATGGTCCTATAAACTCGCCTCAAAAATAAGCAAGTTTACATTTACAAAAAATCAAACTTGAGATGCTTTCCCATTAAGGTGGAAGCGTCAAGGTAGTCCGCGAAATTAAAATTTACTTACGGTTTTTGTAATTTGCAGGTCAGTGTCAGGTTGTATGTTGATGAAAAATGAGTCGCGCCAGTAACACGTATGTAGTTACAGAATTATAATCATTGAAATCATCAATACAACCCTCTAAGTTCATTTAAGTCTACTCTGTAACTATTTCAAGAAAAAGTCATTCAATGGGGTTAAATGAACTTAGAGGGTTGTATTGATGATTTTAAGGATTATCATTCTGTAACTACATACGTGTTACTGGCGCAACTCATTTTTCATCAACATGTAACCTGACACTGACCTACAAATTACAAAAACCGTAAGAAAATTTTAATTTCACGGGCACCTTGACGCTTCCACCTCAAACCGAATCATTCTACTTGATATGCCATCCACAATCCGTCTTTTAACAGGGTATCTGTCCTCGTTAGTGTTACAAGGATTGAATTAGGAATCACGTTAGGTAGACGCCCCAGTCACCGACCTGAGCATTTATCAGATTAGGTCTTAGATCTATGTTATAGCCGTGGACATGAAATGATAGATTTCTATGTTGAAACAGTCAGTTCATTTGTTTTTTAGTTGTGATCTTGGAAAAATCATCGGTCAAGTACTGACCAGACTGGCCCAGAAAATTTTGTATTCTATCAAAGATTATTTTGATGTAAAAGTACAAAAACATACTAGCTTGACAGAAGCTTCTTGAAAGCATAAGTCAAACTGGCTGAAAATCATTCTACAAACAGAAAACACTTTAAAAGCGATTGCAACTTTTTTAGGCCATCAAGTGACATTTGTTTTAGGATTCGAATAGGAAGAAATAATGTACTCATATTTTATTGCAGCTGGTCAACCCCCAGCTGTCTTTCACTGCGTGCACAAGATTTTTCTATGAAAGAAATGTGCATAATATTATACATAAAATGTATTTCTTTACGCGTTCAATATTTTAATAAGGCTATTATTTCCAGATTTCCTCACGCGGTTTTCCGTTACCACAAGACCAATGAAACTCAAATAGCACTTGAAAGTAACGTACCAGCTTTTTAAACCAGCAATTCACTTGAAAAGTGTGTTTAGACATTTCTAGTTCACATTGTACCAGTATAGTATTTTTCTGCTACCGCAACAGAAGCCAGTCACTCCGTATTTACTTAGATACAATTTGATCTTCAAGTTGACAGGCAGCATTCCGATATAAATTCGATTCCTATATTTGATATTGGCTTTGTGGAGAGGCTTTACCTTTGTGTGCGTTCAGAAAGAATGGATAATTCGGTTTCTATGTTGAATTCCTGAGCTGATATCTTATACAGTATTCTGTTAATCGAGTATCCGTATTTCGGAACACAATCGCTTTATTTGTGCGAATTTAGCAATAGGTATCGGCTTCTTAGGTCCAAAGGCACCTAAGCAGCCGATTCCTGCGGCTGCCATTCCCTTCTCAGTGTCTACTGTAGTCAAATAGTATATACAACGTGTAACAGAAAGGGTATAGTCATATGGAAGAGTGTGGTACGGACCATCAAACTGAACAACTTTCACTATGGGACCACCATCGTAATCGTAAAAAAATAATCAGCTGTCCCATACATTTGGGTCGAGTAGGTATTGAAATTTTGTATGGGGCAGTTGATTATTTTTTTGTGATTACGATGTTGATCCTATAGAGAAAGTTGTTCAGTTGATGGTCTGTACCACAGTCTTCCCTATGACTATACCCTTTCTGTTACACGCTGTATATACACATAGGTATCGATTACGCTTGCTTCGTTCTCAATTACCCACTTTTCAAACAACATTACTTACTATTTAATGAAATCCTGGAATTAATAGTATGGCCTAAAAATGAACATGTACATACAGGCAATTTATTCTTTGTAATCTATGCATAGGTAGTATTTAAGCTACTCATGTCGTTTTAACTTCTGTTGACTTATGTATCAGCTTACCTACACAGAAAGGCACACATTTATGTGTCTACTATTTTCGAATTTATTATTATTTTCCAAGCATGGTCAAGGAAATCCTTTAGTTACAAAGAATGAAGCATTCTTCATTTAAATTCTAATGACGGTTCTTCTAAAACTTCTAACCTTGAACACAGTGTCCAACAATAATACAAATCCCTCTTCAATTTGTAACAATCCATAACTCTTCAATATTCTTTCGTCCAACTTTTTTTTATCCTTTAAAAAATGAAAGATGAAAAAGCTATTTGACTCAAGGATTGTGTATTTTTGTCTCAGTTCAGATAAATTGGGTATTATTTGAAAAAATCCAGGTCAGAGCCTCAGTTGTAAGTTATTGTTATTTGTAGTTCTTTGCAATCTTTTACTGGCTAATGTCATTACATTGGTTTTACGTCACTTTTGGATATGGTTTCTTGATTTATTTCACCCAAAACTTAAGTTGCTAAGTATAAATTGTATGTAGAATTAACAAAATAGGTCAGATTCATATATTTATTTATAAGATTGATGCATTTCATAGACCATTGATTTAACTTAGTGTTTTGATTTTGACGGGACTTTTACCGGAATATCTAGGGCTATACTTTTATATTAGAACTAGCTGTGCCCGCGACTTCGTCCGCGTTAGATCTTTCGCAACATGACTTCTGTTCTTTAGTACTAAACAGGGTTGTTTTGAAAATCAGTATTAGCATCAGCATCCGCTGAACTTCAGCATCATTTTCTACATCAGCATCAGCATCCGCGATGATCGATGCTGATTATTAATGCTGAAGTTCGAGTCGTGACATGACCGCAGAGGAGGCGGGGCTTATATCACGTGTAGTTTTTGCTTGCGAGTTTTGACCAATCAAAGGGTCGACCGCGGGGATTGCGATTGCAAACAAACACAAACTTGTCTCATTACGTTATAATTCATTATTGCGGGTGAAAGTTTATGATTTTTTGTAAACTGTTGAGTTTTTGTGTGATAATATAATACATTTTAATAATAAAAAAATGTGGGAAATCAAACACTTTAAAACGTTTAACTATTTTATTTCAATTTATATCGTCTTTACAATAATCGTTTCGTCTTTACGTCTTCTGTCAAAACTCGACACTCCCTACTCGTACTCTTTCTCTTTCACACACCCTCGCTCTCATTCACTCAATACTGTCATCCCCACATTCGGCCGTCCTGCAATTAGTCTGTCCCTAGACTAATACAAATAAGAAATCTTTAAAACATATAAAAGCTGTAAACCGTAAAAATAAAATCGAAACAACAAACATCTTAAACTTACAACCATTACACAACATCACATTAAAACATAACTAACTAACTACGACATAAACGAAAACAAATCTTATAATTCAAGGAATTAGGAAACGTAATGTTTTAATCGTCTTAACTGAAAAATTAAAATAAAATTGAATTCTAAACCTGTGCGTTAACCTCAATCATCTCTAGTATCAATATCGTTTTCCTGCACACTAGGCCATGGCTTCATAGAATCCGCCGCACTGCTCGTCTTATTCGGCCCTTCAGTTTCAGAATCCAGCTTAGCTTCATCATATCTATCGGCACCCTTCACTTTGGTAACCCGATAAGGACCTAGGTACTTCGGTCTGAGTTTTATACCTACTCCAAATTGCGTGCGTCGTATAGCCACAACATCTCCAACTTTATAGACTCGACTTTTCTTCCTTGCTTTATTAAAATCACGCCTATTCTCGTTTTGAACTTTTAAAATCTGCTCTTTCGCCTTCATACGCAGTTCTTCTCGATTATTCATAAAAATGTTTTGATTTTCCTGTTGAATTAAATCTAAAATCTCAGGATCTGCTTGCCTTCTCATCCTTGTGCCAATGAGTAACTCATATGGTGCAGCATTGACACTTCTCTGAAAACTGCTGTTCAGTGCTTGTTGCAAACGACTAACATGTTTGTACCAGTTACCTGGTTGCTCTATACACAGTTTTGTTAGTACAGAAATCATCACTCTATGAATCCTCTCCACTTGCCCATTTGCTCTGGGAATACCCGTCGTAATAGTAATATGTTCAATCTTCTCGTCTTTGCAATAACCTGTGAACTCTCCACTGGTAAAAGCAGTTCCTCTGTCAGTAATAATGCGTCTGGGATTACCAAAAACTTGTTGGTGAATCTGTAGTTTTGCTAATACTTCTCGGCTTGTTGTGCTTTTTGTAGGAAATATCCATGTAAACTTTGTGAATGCATCAATCACCGTCAATATATGATTGTATTGTTTTTTCGTTGCAGTCATAGGTCCAATGTGATCTAGATGTAATGTATCCAATGGTAATTCACCTTTTTCAATTGGAGACAAAAATCCTTCTTGCTTTCCTGCTTTACGACTTGCCAATAAACATGGTATGCATGTTTGAATGTAATCTTCAACCTTTCTGTCTATACTCTTAATGTAGTAATCTTTTCTTAGCAATTCCATAGTCTTTTTCTTACCAAAATGTCCATTCTCATGAGCGCTACGAATCAACTCCATCTCCATATTCTTTGGTACCACCAAATGTTTCTCAGGACCCTTGAATAAAATTTCGTTTTCTAGCCAAAAGTCGTCATTGGGCTTGTCCTTCAAAATTTCAATTATCGCCTTCAAAGCAGTATCTTTAGCTTGATTATCTTTTAATTTCTCGTAAAAGTCTGATGTGATTTGAGCTACATATGGGTATCTACTCAATGCATCGGCATGTCGCATCTGGCTTCCACTCCTATGCTCGATAGTGAAGTCGTATTCTTGCAGTAAAATTATCCACCGGGCAACTCTTGGTGAAATAGCCATGTCTTTCTTCTCCAACGTCATCTGAAACGCTTGGCAATCCGTTACTATCTTAAATTTTTTACCGAATAAATATTTCCTAAACTTTTTAATCCCTTCTATTACAGCCAGTGCCTCTAACTCATAACTAGAATACCGACTTTCTGCCTCTGACGTCTTCCTACTCATATAGTAAATCGGATGCAAACTTCCATCATCGTTACTTCGTTGCATCAGAATAGCAGCATACGCAACTGCTGAGGCATCTGTGTGTAGTTCAGTATACGACTTAGCATTATAAATCTTAAGTACTGGATTATTTGCCAGTTTGTCCTTCAAAGTCTCGAATGCAATCATTTGTTCTTGATTGAACTTAAAAATACTATCTTTTTTCAATAAATCGGTCAATGGCTTCGCAATCAGTGAAAAATTTTGGATATACTTACGAAAATATGACGTCAGGCCAATGAAACTTTGCAGTTGCTTGGTGTTCCTAGGTTCTGGGAACCTTTTGACAGCATCACTCTTCTCAGGTGAAGGTTTTACTTGACCATTCTCTATGATGTGGCCTAAATACTCCACTCGTCTTACCAGAAGTTGTGATTTCTTCCAGTTGATCTCCAACCCGTATTGTGACGCTACGTCTAACACTTCTTTCAATCTTTCTACAGCTTCTAGTCCATTCTGAGCTGTAATTAGTAAATCGTCTATAAAAATCAAAACAATACGTCTAGAAATCAATTCATGGAAAATAGTCGTTATAAATCTTGTAAATACTTTAGGGCAGACCGTCAAACCAAATGGCGCCTTTAAAAACTCATATTGTCCATTATGCGTGACAAAAGCAGTATACTTAATAGAGTCTTCATGTACTGGCAAATGAAAATACGCATTTTTTAAATCAATCGTACTGAAAATCTTAGCTTCTGCAAGTCTATCAATATGATCATCAATAATCGGTAAAGGATATTCATCCTTTAACATCTTCTTGTTGATTAATCGGTAGTCCACACAAATCCGGATAGCTCCATCCTTCTTCCGAACTAAGACTAACGGACTAGCATACTCTGACCAACTCACCCGTACTATTCCTTCTTTAAGCCACTGTTCCATCTGTCTTTCAACCTCTTCTTGTTCACTGATAGCTAAACGGCGTGGCCGCTGAGCTACCGGGATGTCGTCTTTCAAGATAATATGCAACCTTACCGGGGCGTCTTTCGTCTTCATCGGCTGATATCCCTCGACAATATGCTTTACCTGCTGCTGAACATGTTTACTAGCTTCACCTCCGATAACGTACGGAACGTCTGTAAAATAACAAGAAAGTTTACGCAACCAATTCTCATTTGACGGCAAAAACATTATGTTTCCTTCCTTCATAAACAATGTTACATCTTTTAGGAACTCATGTCCTATTATAATATCATACGGCATAGTGTCATTAGATACCACATGGAAACACACATCACTATAGTTTTGTTCATCAATAACAACAGGAACTTTAATTTTCCCCATAGAACACACTTTTACATGTCCAAAACCAAATAACGAAAGAAACTTATTTTCCCTTTTCGGTAATCCAATCATTGTGTAAAATTCTTCAGAAATCAAGTTAACATCGCTGCCGGTATCTATCAATGCCCTCGTCGCCTTATCACAAATTTTAACAGTTTTCTGGGGTTTTCTTCTTGAAATATCTTTTTTTACGTCGTTCTCATTGTCAAGCAAAACATCATATTCTTTTTTATTCGTAGTTGACAAATCCGTGCTGAAACCTTTTTCGTTCGCCGCTGACAACTCAGTGCTGCCACCCGCGGACGCAAACTTAAAGTTGTCGGCCTCCTTGTTAAACATCGTGCGTTTCGTGTCGTTCAACGCACTCACGCCTCCTGGTGGTTTTTCACCAACAACTTGCCGGGTCGGGTGCTGCTGACGTCTTTTAAAAGTCGCACCTGCTTCGTCGCCGCTTCGTAATTTGTTCGGTACCTGTTCGGATACTTCCGCCTTGTTGCAGTATGCCGCAATATGGCCGAAATTATTGCATTTAAAACATTTTAGCCCGAGATGTTTATTTGGGCATTCTTTGGACTGATGACTTCTTTCACCACAACTGAAGCACCTGATCACCCTTTTTCCTACCACATCACTATATTTCGGCTGACTTCGTCGCATCTTCGACTCTTTGATTTTTTCTTTCAGAGTTTCGTAAATTTTCATTTTTTCTTTTAAATCTGGATACGTGGTAACTCTGTATAACATTATTTTATGTGTTTCTTCGTCCTCAATCCCTTCTACGATGTATTTTATAGCGACATAATCTGGCATCTTTCCCCTTTTGCCTAGCTCACGCATTACTAATAAGTAGTCCATACAGCTTTCATCACCTTGTTTATTTCTGCTGGACATTAATTCGTGGGCTGCCTTTTGGTCTAAAACGTCAGGAAACTCCTTGGCGATCGCTACCTTCAGCTCATCCCACGACCTAAATGGGCGCTCAGACTGGAGCCACAAAGCCGCTGTTCCCACCAGGGATCTACGAGCTATAATGAGCTGCTGTAACGGCGTCCACATAAAAATCTCCGAGTTGTCGTCTATTTCTTGGATCCATTTCGATACCGTGTATGTTTTATCCTGGCCACTGAATTTTTTTACCATATCATCAGCAAAATACCCTTGCATGATAGGGTTCTGGCTTGTCCCAGCCTTCGCCATTTCGTCTTCTGGGTGACTATAATTCAAACCCGTTGCGTCTGATGACCAAAAATGGCCGCCTTCAAAATTGAATTTTTTTCGTCAATTTTTTTTCAGTTTTCGACATAAAAGCCCGTCTTTTAAAGATTTCCCAGTTATTCCACTTTTGTGGGCGTGAAAATGTGGGAAATCAAACACTTTAAAACGTTTAACTATTTTATTTCAATTTATATCGTCTTTACAATAATCTTTTCGTCTTTACGTCTTCTGTCAAAACTCCACACTCCCTACTCGTACTCTTTCTCTTTCACACACCCTCGCTCTCATTCACTCAATACTGTCATCCCCACATAAATTATTGCAACAATCTTTTATTTGAGCACCAAAGAAAAATATGCATCTTTTAGATGTATATTTACAATGGTAACTACATTTCTCCTTTTTTTTAAAGAAAATAATTAAAATCAGCATCAGCATCCGCTGATGTCAATGATAAAAGGTCAGCTGATGTGAAAAAAATATGAATCAGGAACAACCCTGGTACAAAACAAGCATAAAACCAAATGTTAAATGAACACATTCAAATCACAGTATTCCTGTCGTCGAACCATCAAACAAAGCACCGGTCTACGCCGTGCTATGCTCGCAATTTATTAATTTAACTCCTATTGACCTTATTGCGAATCTACTGACAACTGAGTCATCGACATGGTGCGTGGCGACAATTTTAGCATTGACCATGGAATTCAATGATTGAATGTTCGACATTAGGCTGTAACTCCACGTTCTAATCACAGCGATCGGTCGTGCGAATAAGTGATCATCGCTTTCGTGCGTCATTATCTGATTAGCCTTTTTCCAAGTATATTAGGGTCGGCTTCCAGTCTAACTGGTTGCAGCTAAATACCAGTATTTTACATAGAGCGACTGCCTATCTGACGTCCACAACCCAGCCCGCGTAGCATGACCACCGTAGAAACGGGTTTTATCGACGAAGAATCGAAAAAAATGACAGATTGTGGAAAGATTTCTTTTGTCGCAAGCATGGCGATGTTAAAAAATGTATGACAGACATGTGAAGTTGTATGGAAAGGGCTTTGTCGATTCTTGGTAGAATAGAGATAGTATTGCCATGCTATAGGTTAATACGATACCACGATACATGATACGACTGGCTGACAGATTTGCAGTCTTTTCACTATCCGTAACGACTGTCAAAGATCTTTAAATTACAGCCGGGACAAATGCTTTAGGCGGCAGAACGTGAGAGGGAGAGAACCTCACGTCCCAGCCGCCGCGGGAGACGCACCGGGCGTCGGCGCCGGCCACCGTAGGCGCGGGCCTGTGGACGGTGAGCTATGGGCTAGCTTGCCGTCCGTCCGTCTTATGACGACAGGCCGTGTCCACGGCGCGTTCGTGTTCCAGGCGCGCCTCCTAGAGATGTCAGCAATAGGAAGGGGTCCGCAAGAGCCGATGCCTGCCGGGGCTGCGGGACTGTTCAAAAGAGATACCGTGGCCCCGGAACACAAAGGGTGATGAAGGAACATGGATGGGTTTTAGTCAGTAAAAGTCTGACACTCCCTCCTGCTCCGCCCAGAGCGGGAGGAGTTATTTGATGATTTCCAATCCGAAAAAAAAAGGCATCAGAGGTATCTATGAAATAGATTGTTACCAATCTACAGACCGGGTCTGGCAAGCGTAGCTTAACTCTGTCGATTGCGGCTTTCATTATTTAGCCACACGAACCCCACAGAGAAACAAAACACTGACCAAAATAACGAACTGAAATTGCACAGTACCAGTCTAAAAACGTACAAAATTAGCATCTGCCACTTAGACCAGAGTGGAAACGTAATGAAAACTGTCCGATTATTTTGGCTCAGTTTATTTGCGAGCTAAAAACATTTTCTGTTCAAATTCAGCCGGCTGATGAGTTAGACAGACCGAATTTAGTTTTAGCTCAAATGCCTGGAGAATTTATAAGTTTTTTTTTTTATAATTTATAAGTACCTACTGAATTTGTTATTTTTATATTTGCACTTTTTTATTCATTTTGTTTATAAAAAACGTTCATCGAATTTGATTGCAGTAGTTAGAAGCCGGCTTTTTGTGAGTTTTTTTATGGCAATTATTTCTTGGGAATACGTAAGTAGTAGGTTTCATAAATTCATTACAAGTTTATGGTAGCTTGCCTCACTACCCGGGGTCTTTATTGATTGTATAGCTAGCTTCTCCTGAAGACTGTACTAATCCATAATATTGAACGTTTTTCTTCTTTATCTGTCGATTGACTACCATTCAAATACTGTTCAACCAGTAAGTTGAACCTATCAATCAGATATAAAAGATTTTTAGAGCGGGCTTTGGGAATATTTTCGTAGACTAATTCGGATACCGAACATTTTCGATTTTGACACTCGAATGCTACCTGACAAGGGCGTATGACACTAGACAGAACGATTTGTTATCATGTAGTAGGTAACAAGTATTGGATTACTTCGTCTTGTCCCGTCTACCGCTCGTAAATATTGAAATGACTTTGGCGAAAAGAAATCATATTTTTACATATTTGACGCCTGGCTGTCTCCTTATTGTTTAATGCCTTTTTCTTTACAACGTGCCAGCGTTACTTCTTAAATTACCACAAAGGTTAAGGTCTATACAGTACCAATCTGTATTGTGTTTTTTTTTTCTTTACGTGTCGATTCACTATCATTCAAATTCTGTTCAACCGGTAAGTTACTACCTATGCCGCTCTGTTATTCACTTGGATCAAATCCTTGAATACGCAAGTGGTTGTGTATGATAGGCAGGAATAAAGAAGAGGAATATTCCTTGAGTGGGCTCCACACTGGCCATGTGTTTGGTAAGGGTCGATGAAAAACCACTTTCGACCAGATTGTTTCTACAACGGCCGGCTCTTTTAGTTTTCTAATTTCCTCTATGTCCGGATTTATTCGTGTTCATATAAATAATAGTTTTCTCATTTATATACAGTTTTAAACTACAACAAATAGTACAGAACTCGAACAGAACAAAACAGATGAACAAACTGCACGAATTAAATTGAATTTTTACCACCCTGGTGCCATATTTGATTTTTAAATTAGGTTGTGGCGCAAAATACTTCGTGAGTTCAGCCGTTAATTGTTGTGTGAATCAGTTTTATTTATTTTTACAAACTGTGTCAGCAGTTTTGTTCGTAGTTACAAACATTTAAACTGTATGCTTGCACTTTGATGTGAATAATTTCACATAATTATGTAGTAGGTATGTGACTTTTTCAACTCATATGTACTTTCTAAGTTTATCTTGGACATCACAGACATCGGTGAAGGAAAACATCGTGAGGAAACCTGGGTTTATAAAAGTCTGGAATCGCCAACCCGTCTTGAGCAAGCGTGTTGATGAACGGTCGTGCCTTCTCTGTTGACAAAAGGCCTTTGCTCAGCAGTGGGACAGTAATAAGCTGGTATTATTATGTAGTACCTACTGACATTTAATCTTACAATTTCTATGCTCTGACCGCCTACGGGTTCAAAAATACCTTGAAACCAACTCATATCACAAAATTGCTGTTACCAATTGAAATTACGACGTATTCAGTACATCATTCTAAACACCTCTACAAATAATTTTTACATTGTTATTTTTTGAAAAAATCAGCTGTTCCATATATTTTGACCGTGCAGGTAGGTACTGCAATTTTGAAGGAAATGGCTATTTTTTTCAATAACCAACGAAAAATTTCTATGTATTGGGGCTCAGATTTACGTACTGTATAAAGGGTGTGCCTTCACGAAGCCGAAAGGCACTTGTTCTCCCCATCATTGCGGTCATTTTTTTGTTCTAAGCCATACCTGGGAACCTTCTAGTTACGGAGATATTGGGGGTCAAAGTTCCAACTTTTTCACAGCTGTTTTTTTAAATACGTGTTTTTAATGTATTTTTTTACTATTGCCACTTCCACGACCCCCGTAGTGTTCAATCCATCCATCAACACAATGTTTTGAGTGCGTTACATTGAGTCCTACCGTAAAACGTGATTTTTCACCCCAAAAAAAAAGTTGTTTCCCAGCAATAATTTCTGCGTAAAGTTGCTTAATTTGATGTACATAATGCTTGGTTGACGGCTTCGTGAAAGGTCTTGTTACACCCTGTATGTGGTAACTATTTTAGCGTCAGTGTTACTTCCACCGTGTTTATATGGTAACTGGAATTAAAAAACTTTTCACGAGCCTAAACTTGTCAGAAAAGATGATATTATCATAACAAGTGAGCATCGAAGCATCAAAATACTACTTAAATATCAGAGATGGAATAAGCAAATAGGAGACGCTTACCACGACGATGTAATTATACTTTAGTAAAATTAGATTTTTAAATAATTGAATTGCCATCATACAAAGCAAGCAATTTCAAAAACTCATTTCGTGAACAATTTATTCAGTCAAAGTTTTCCGACTGGAAATCTAATTTTCCTGTACATAAGTCACTGAACTTTCCAACAATAGTAACCGAATCCGAACTTGCATTCAAACCGAGTCACAAGTCTGACTACGGCGAAGTCGCATGTATCAATTATGTATAAAATGTAGTTGTTTGTCACACAAGTTTAAATTAAGACTGATTCGAATATATTTCAGAGTTATTGTTGGTAGCTTTGTTTCTGGTAAAAATGTTGGCAATCCTTCTTCATTTCTGTTATTCATTTTGCTTTTGTTTTTTTAGGGTTTTGTACCTCAAAAAGTAAAAAAGGAACCCCTTATGGGATCACTCGCGTGTCTATCTGTCCGTCTGTCATAAGAACTCATTGTGAGCATCTCAGTTTTTTTAAAAATAATATATTATAAATAGTTTTGAAATTATTTCAGAAAATGGACAAAAATTTACCAACTTCAAACCTTAAGCTAAAAATTTTGACAAAAATACAAGAAATTGTTCTTTTCCTATATCTATCTAGATTACAGGAAAACCTATACGAAATATATGGATTACGGACCCCCCGCACGCGAGTTGAAATCGCACTTGTCCGGTTTTTTTTAAATAAGATTGTGTTGTCAGGTTTATACCTTCCCAGTTATTGCCAGCCTGTATCATCAAAGGTCCCCATGACTTCCAGCTATTTAAGTTTAAAACTTCCTAGTGTGGATGATTGCTTATAATTTTGAGCGAAAAAGTATTCCCCATATTTTAAACCACGGTATTAAATCATCATCATCATCTACAGGGTGTAACAGGACCCTTCACGAAGCCGTCAACCAAACAATATGTGCATCAAACTAAGTAACTTTACGCAAAAATTATTGCTGGGAAACGACTTTTAATTTGGGGTGAAAAATCACGTTTTACGGTAGGAATCAATGTAACGCACTCAAAACATTGTGCTGATGGATGGATTGACTAAATACGGGAATCGTGGAGGTGTTTAAAGTAAATCTTAAACATATTTTTAATGTAAACTTGTGAAAAAGTTGGAACTTTGACCCCCAATATCTCCTTAACTAGAAGGTTCCCAGGTATGGTCTAGAACAAAAAAAAATATCACAATGACAGTGAGAATAAGTGCCTTTCGGCTTCGTTAAGGGTCTTGTTACACCCTTTATGTGCGTCGCCTTATCCCAACTATGTTGGGGTCGGCGTCCAGTCTAACAGGATGGAGCGACTGCCTACCTGACCTCCCTAACCTAGTTAGTACTGGGTAATACGATACCCCTTGATAAGACTGGCTGTCAGACCTTGAATAACGGGCTGGTGTTCGCAACTCAACGTCCAAACGCGTACCTGTTTTGCGTGCAGCACTTAACGTTATAGTATTTAAAATTTAGTGAAACAGTTCATGCACAGAGTGACTTATATACCTGAAGGACCCAACTTTACATAGTTTACCAACATTTTCATAAGTAGTCGGGTTAAAAACCTTTCTTTTGAGCTCCAAAACACAAGTGAGAGAAGAAGAGGTATACAAGGTAAGCCATTTAAATAAATAACACATTTACCCCTTACGAGAATGTGAGATATTTTCCGGTAGCTGGGTGTATATGTAAAAAGTAGGTTTATATACATATACGTCACGTTTATTTTGTCTCAGAGGGTTTAGTAGGGATTGGTGCCGATTCCCTTGGTCACAAACTAAACTAAATTTAAGTTGAGTGCATCTTTTTCTTTCTATTTCATTATGAAAAGGACCGAAGATAAATATTAGTTTAGTCCTGTCAAATTAGTCGGCACCTGACGTAATTTGATGTAATTTTAGTGGTAAACTTTTTAATCGCGTCTAAACTTGTAATGAGCGCTGATTAAATTGACAGGACTAAACTAAAATGTATCTTCTGTCCTTTTCTTAATGAAATAGAAAGAAAAAGATGCACTGAACTTAAATTTGGTTTAGTTTGTAACCAAGGGAATCGGCACCATTGTCTTGTTATTTTAGCCAGGGAGACGGTTCTAGCCTCAGGAGTTTTAACCTATTACGTTAAATAGTTTATTATTTAGTTAGTAGAGTGACTCCTCCTTTGGTTGAGTGGTCGCAAGGGCGACTGATGAGCATGGGTGCGATTCTCGGGTCGGGCAAAGTGTTTTTGGGTTTTTTCTATCAGGAATTTCTCAGTCATTCACATGGACCGATTGCCAATCTGACCTCCACAACCCAGTTAGTACTGGGTAATACAATACCCCTTGGTAAGACTGGTTGTCAGACTTTCGGGCCGCTGACTAAAAAAATCTACAAGTGAAAACGGGGGACCAACGGCTTAACGAGGCACGGAGGAAACTCGGTATGTAATAAGCGGTCACCCATCCACGGACCAACCTAGGCAAGCGCGACTTAACCTGAATATCGACCCAAGCGGCGAGCTCCTCTACTCCAATATTAAATCAACCAATCAAAGATAATCTCATACCTATCTTGCATATAAGGAAAACAACAAGAGAAAAGACGCTCTATTTCTCTTATAAATAAGTTTTTTCAGCATTATCTATACTAATATTATAAAGAGGTAAATTTTGTAAGTTTGTGAGGTTGTAGGGGGTAATCTCTGGATCTACTGAATCGATTTTTAAAATTCTTTCACTAATAGGAAGCTACATTATCCCCGAGTGTCATAACCTATATTTACAACGTGCTCGTGGGATAATTTCCGACCAAACGCGAGCGAAGCGGCGGGCAACAACTAGTCTTTTATAATCTAAGAGTTCTAATACTATGTATGTTTATTTGTAAGTGGTAAAAAGCTTACATCCACAGCTCTTATACCGTAGCGATAAGGACGGTTTTAGAATTGCAAGTGTCGCCAGTAATGTGGTTGACTGTACATTGTGTGGACAAAACAGAATTTAGGTCAGTGTACATTTCTGCACGGAAGCGAGGTTTTAATTAACCCTGTTGTTGCTCGTCTTGATAAAGTAGGTAAGTGTCCGGATGTACTTACGTGAAGAGGTAAGGCGGTTGGATAGGGGTTGAGTCTAAGATTGATTTGAAGTTATTTGGGTCTAATCTACACCCGCATACAGAGTAAATACATCAGCATTACTATTGAAATTTGAGGTTAGATTTTGGGTATGAAAATAGCCTTAACGAAGTAGAAAAGCATTCTTATTCTCCCAGTCATTGCTTTTTTGTTTTTGAAAAATCCTGGGAACCTTTTAGATGCGGGGATATTAGACCTAATTTAACAAGTAACATTTTATTAAAAGTATCAAAAAACCTTGACTACAAATTGTATTATGTACTTACATAAGGACTCATCATTATGAACAACTTTTACTATGGGACCAACACTGAAATCAATCAATGGGAACAAAAATGTAAGATTAAGGGGGGTCCCCCGTAATCTTATTTTTTTTTTATTATTTTTTTTTAAAACCATAAAGCGGTTTACAGAATACATCTACTTATTAAGTTTCAACTGTGTAGTCCTAATAGTTTCGGAGTAAAGTGGCTGTGACATACACGGACAGACAGACAGACTTGGCGAATCTATAAGAGTTCCGTTTTTTGCCATTCGGCTACGGAACCCTAAAAACCGGGGAAGTGCGTGTGCGTGTTCCCGCATGAAGGGTTCCGTACCATCGAAGTAGGGTAAAATAAAATGAAAGTATTTGATGAAAATCCTTGACATACATAATGTATAAAATAAATAACTTAAAGTACTGCTGGGACGCGAGCCTCCTCTCCAGAGACATTGACTTACGGTACTCTCAAAAGTTTAACATTTCGGAACTCCTCATACCAACTTTAGGAGTTAACATAGAAACTTTGTCATTATACAGGCCTTCTGAAATATTGGGAGTTGTTTAATACGAGTACCGAGGTGACACAATCAAGCTTACGATCCAGTATAACTTGACCTCGCTTTGCATGAGCTTTCCGTACAATGTGAGATCAGCTTAATTTGGTTTTGCATAGCTTGATTGGTCGTCAAATATTCAAACGAGTAACGTCACATCACGCCTGATTCACCCCGATGGCGTAGGCAGTGGTATACCTTTGCCAGTTATGTTTAAGGACCGTGTACCTAATAGGATGCGAGCACAAATCCAAAATCTGTACTGCAGCTAAGACATTTCTGAGTTGAATGTAGTGTGCCCAACCAGGGTAACCAACCCAGGATCTCATGGTCAATACCAAGCAAAACTTACACTGTCACTTAGGTACGGAATATCTCCCGTGATTTCCAACTATTTTGAGCTCCCGAAATTTCGACGCTGTTGCAAGCGCTATGATTGCGGGATGACAATTATGTCATCCCGCGATCAAGGTGCTTGCAATAGTTGAAAATCAGGGAAGATTTCTCGTAAGTGACGGTGTAAGTTTATATGTAAACCGTGAAAGCTTTTAAAACATTAAGCTTTCATGGTTGTTAAATAACCTACGCCTTAATAGCGCAATGGCATCATGGTTACTCATTGACCCTTCGCTACTGGTAGCTGGTACTGTTGTACTAGCCACCAGTAGCGTAGGGTCAATTTTTGTAAGAGATAAGCCGGAGTACATATGTTTAATGTGAGTAAATTATTTGTCCGAAGAATACTGACTGCCATTTTTCAAATGGAAGCCGGTAGGAATCAAGTTGTAAGGAACCTTCGCCACTGCTAGCCACCAAATTTAACATAAAATAAGGAATAGTTTTTATCTAGGAGCCATTGTGGAATGATCGATTTTTAATATACTGCCCTTAACGTCCCAAAAAGTTACGAGGGTCGAAAGTAATATCTAAAGTTGTGAACAAATATGTTTTAATAATGAAGTTTATTAATAATATTGTTTGTTGACCCTTAAGTGTATGCCTGCGCTGGTTTAAGGGATATTGGAGTTGGTGGATCTTGATCCAATCGTATTAGTTTATTTATTGAGCAGTACATTTGTAACGATCTCTTCCTATCCTCCTCTCCTTTCCGCATGCACGCGCGGCATATCGCCGTCCTTTTCTGATGGCCGAGCGTCGCGCCGCGCGCCCGCACCGAGCAAATTTCCGTGTTCGGTTGTTCGGTCAGTCTGTCGTCGCCTCTCTAATAGAAGTGCAAGAAACTCAAAAATAAAGGAATCCAAGAATCCTGGTGTAATCCGCTGTAATTGCTACCAGACAAACTATTACGCGTGTGTAAAATAACGTGCTACAATAACTTTAAATGAGAATAATAGATAACTGTCGCACCTAACGTCTGACCCTGCAACGTGGCGTGGTGCCGTCGACAGGTCACGCAGACCTTGGCGCCAACCCCTGGTTCCTCGCTCTGGAGTCCCAGAAACACAGGTACGTGCATGCTTCTTTCCCTATAAAGCTGCTGTATTTTATCCTGCGTCTAATCCACCTGCAGCAGTCGTTAGTCCTACCACTAATTGAAGATCGTTACAAGTGTTGTTAGTTATTATATCTAGACACAAGTACTTTTCGAATAGTTACGCATATACAGTCCACTACCATTCCCCTGAATCATCGTAGGAACCTCCGTGTGAACCTGGTGTTCATGCCCAATTGTGGTGTGTAAACAGAATTTGAACCAGCTTCTAGCATTTTCCACCAGGAGTCGTAAAATTAAAGGTTATACTTTAATAAACTCGCAACCATTGGGTTCCGCGCTTTAAAACGATATTAAAGGTCATGACTTTGTGTTATATAGATTGCAAATATAGACTGACATCTTATTACATAAATGGCACATTATTGGTGAAATATAGGTGTACTTTGCATATCCGACCTTCTTTTCTGTCCGTTTGTGTCAACGTATATGCAAAATTTCAGGATGATCGGTTCAGCTGTTAAGGCGTGATAAGGTAACAAACAAACAAAGTTACTTTCGCATTTATAATATTAGTTAGGAAGGACTATTAGGGAGTCTGAACCTGGTCCTTTAGAATAATATTTACAATGAATAAATACCTAGGCAACAAGCTTTAGTTTATCTATAAGTATATTGTTGCCTCACCCGTTGAACAATCTAAATGTAACGGCGCCCTTTGTCGCCTACGAGTAGGTCCTTGATACTCGTCCCACGTTCAAACGCGTGGCGACGTGCTGTCTGAGACTATCTGAGGTAAAACGTTATACTATTAAGAGCGGCCAACCCGTCATACTTTTCATACAAACGTACGTATGTGATTATGCTGTTGTTACACCTCTAGCTTTGGAGTTTTTGAACTAATAGGTATTTTGTACACTATACCTAGGTTTATATAGATGCAAAAAAAAAAAAAAAAATTAGAAACAAATTCAGTATAAGCCTCCAAAAATTGCTGTTTTGCCCAAATTTTACCTGAACTTTGGCCGTTCATAAAATACTCATAAACTGTAAAAATAAAGAAATCATCATGATAAAAACCTTGCACATGTAATGGAAATTCTTAATGACAAATATTTATTTCACACACTTGTAAGATTTATTCAAAAACACGTATTTCCTGGAACCAGTTTAAGAAATTTTCGAACACTTTGTTTCGTTCAATGCGCGTTAGGCGGTATGAGATGCGTGGGAGACGAGTTGTGCGGGGTCGGGGCGGGGTAAGACGGGGGAGTTGAAAGAAAATCACCGCTGTGGCTCTGGATGAAACAATAAGCTTCGACCATGCTCGCGTTGACGATAGACGGGCCGGGAAGGCCCCTCTTAAAGATGAGACTTAAAATTGTAATCAGACTTTCGTGGAATTTTATATTGATTAGATTAGATTAGATTTTTCCAGAATTAGCACCTCTGAAAATCGTTAAATAATACCCATAACGAAAAATATCAATTGTCTTCGCCTCCATCTTGGGTTTTGATTTGATCAAATTTTCGGTAACACCACTCTTAGAAAAAAAAATAGATTATAAAGATCTTGAATTTAAAACCAACGTCTGTTGTGAAAACAATTTTTTTTTATATATCTCAATAACCGTTTGAGATAGACAGGGTGGAATTTTAAGGTGGGCGTGGATGGCCGAATCCGAAACTATGAGGAATAGCGAAAAATACTCAAAGAACCCTTAACCCGATTTTGATGAAAACTAAAACTGCAACATTACATTAATGGAAAATCAATATTCCTAGCCAGGAATCGAACCAGTTGATTTTGAAAAAAAAAACACTGCAATAATACACCATTCGATAGTGTCACTAATAGGGCTCAAATTCTGGGAAGTAATGACATGCGGCAAACTAAATCTATCTACTACGTTGCCATGATTAATTTCCAACTACCAGGCGAGTGAAGCTACGGGAAAATACAATATAAATACCGTCTGGTAACAGTAGACGATATAGGACATACTTTGTCCTTCGAAACGATCCACGTTGAGCCGCGAGGCGACACGCCGTCTGAGACTATCTAGGATAAACGCTATATGAGCAGCGATAGATCGAGTTGACAATGTTTAGACGTCTTTGAGTACGAGGTAAGAATAATTTTATGTTTATACTAGCTGTTGCCCGCGGCTTCGCTCTCGTTTTGCTGACTGTTGCCGGCGGCTTCGCTCGCGTTTTGGTAGGAAATTATCCCACGGGCACGTTGTAAATATAGCCTATGGCACTCGGGGATAATGTAGCTTCCTATTAGTGAAAGAATTTTCAAAATCGGTTCAGTAGATCCAGAGATTACCCCCTGCAACCTCACAAACTTTACCTCTTTATAATATTAGTATAGATTGCGATATTGTGTCTCTAGGACGTATTTTGGCTAAGCGTTATTTCTTTTTCTGTCTCACGTCTGACGTGTCACAAGTGCAAGATACAGAATTACAGATCCGAATCTGCTTCAGTCAAAACACGTACCAACGTTTCAATTTCAGCCTAAGGAACTTTGTCCTTATTTTGGAGCTTTGGTTCCTCAAAAGGAAAAGGTACCCTTATAAGAACAATTTGTTATCCATCTGTCTGTCTGTATATCAAGACCCTTTTTCTCAGAAACATGTCGAGGTATCAATTTATATCAAAAACTCCAGTCTACGGTATCTTTCAGCTGTGAAAAAAATAAAATTTGGATAGATCAAAATAACTATTTATGTCGCATATGACTACATAGTCGCTTCCCTTCTTTCTGTCCCTATGTATGCTTAGATCTTTAAAACTACGCAACGGATTTTGATGCGGTTTTTTTAAATAGATAGAGTGATTCAAGAAGAAGGTTTATATGTGATATTGCACCCGTATGTAGCCGAGGCGGGTGCTAGTTTTGTTATACAAGGGAACCAAACACAGAGGGTACTTCACGTTGACCTAGGATCATGAAATTTGGCAACAAGCATTGTCTCACAGCACATGTAAAGGAAAACCGTAAATATGTAGTACAATCACAAAATAGCTACAATTTTGTACGGTACCCTCGGTGCGCGAGTCCAACTGGGCCGGTTTTTTTTTTGGTATCTATTCATAACTGTCGAAATCTTGTGATAACTACTCTTACCTTTTAGTGAAATACACGCGTGATGTTATGTATTTTTATTTACAGTTTCTTGTTTTTGACAAAGAAAAGAAAAACAATTGCAAATAGAATCGTCTTTTACTTGAAACAGCGAACGCTTCTAGCCAGTGTTGTCTTTTGATTAACACCTTGCAAACGGCGATGTGTGTTTGTTTATCCGACACAGATATACTACGTCTATATATGTAGCGACATAGGAGTGAACATAATATCGGTTTAAAGAAATTTATTTCTCATAAGAACATACAGTCCGCTTATAATGAGATACAAAGTAAAAGTATGATAATACAGTACAATACACATTTCCTCCAGAGTATTAGACGTTATAATGTACATACATGTTTCATAAGCTTATTTTTTTAATTTATTAACGTTATCGCACTCTTTAATATCGTCCGGTAATTCATTGAACAGATGAACTCCTTCAAATAATATGGTCTTTCTACCGTAATTAGTGCGTACGCTGATGACTTCAAGTTTGTTTTTATATCTATTTCTCAGGTTATGTGACATTGTTTTTTTTCTTTAGTTGTATGTTAGTTTGTATTGAGTTTGAAGTTATGTTTTTAATAAGAATGCAGGTGTAGTAAATGTATAGCTGTCTGATATTTAATAGTTTAGTTTTTTAGTTTTTTAGGAGTAAGATAATGATAATGGAACAAAGTTTTAATTATTTTATTTTGAACTCTCTGAAGTGAATTTAAATTAGATACAGGAAGTTTGTGCGACGGACCGGCACATTTTTCTTACGGATGCGGATATAACTCATCCTGAGTCATATCGAAGTTATACCCAAATAATCTATGTTTATAAAGCCTTATAATTCGATATATTTTCTTTACTTCGTAAAATATTTCTTTGTCATCTACAGTGTAAATTTCTAGAAAATGATGCTTGTAAAATTTTAAAAGGTATAAAAAATTTAAAAACATTATTTTCTGTGCTAGCAAATGGCACCAATCCCTCAAAAAAAAAACGTTGTCTATGTGTGCGTGTGTGTGTATGAGAAAGACACCCATGATTCGGTTAATTGCATATTGAAAGGCTGACAAAGACGATGTCTATCTATTATTGTTAGCAAAGTGAAATGGTTACAACATCTAATGTAACATAACACCACTGTCCTATGAAGTATCCGCGAAGAGGAAGGCAAGAGTAGTACCCCACAGTAAAACTACATTCCGCCAGTTTTTATCTTGTTATTAGTAAACGAGATAAGCAAGAACACTCTCTTTGTGTTCTACTATACAGAAATATTTTCTTCGAAATTTCTTGCAAGAAAAACCATTTTTTTACAGTTTATCTCATAAGATAGATGACGCTTAATAAGCACTTCAATTTATCATCTTAAGGTACCAATTTTCACAATAATCGCCATCATTATTTTTGGCTTTTTACCATCTACAGTTACTGTATTTTCACAGTTTACTTACCGCTAGCTATTAAGTTGGCATGAGGTCTTGGTTTTGATTCCCGGGTCGGGCAAAGTGTTATTGGGTGTTTTCATCAGAAATTTCTCAGTAACAGCCACGGAGTCTAGATTTGTGCCCAGTGTATGGCAAGCTCGCCTCCTATTACATCGGTCATAAACAAAACTGACGAGCACTATTAAGTACACCTCTGCTTAACTCTACGGGGATTACAGGCGTGGTGTTATGTTATGGATTAAGTTGGCAAACCTGCCATTTATGTAAAAGACGTCCTCTTTTCGTGCGCCACTTCAAACCAGCCATCGCAGTGCGCGTCCAGGTCATCGCTCCACCTCTTTCTAGGCCGAACTCGGCGGCAAGGTACATCCGCAGGCACCGTGACCCGCCCAGTTCCATTTGAGCCTGGCAGCCTTTTTGAATACGTCAATAATTCCTGTTTCGAAACGCAGCGTGGTGTTCCGTATTCTGTCTGATCTTTTTACACTCAGAATGCTGCGCTCCATTGCTCTTTGGCACACTCCAAGACTCCAAGGTGGAACTTCTGTCAATCGGTGAGTGACCAAGTCTGTGGAAAATATGACGATGATAGTTCCAATAAAGGCCACGCACCAAGAGAATCATGTAATACTAGACTGTCTCTGTATACTCCCCGTCACTGCAAAGAAATTAAAGAAAAAAAAAACAATAGAGAACGTCTTTGAAAATTCAAATTCAAGGCAGCCGTTCTATATTTTTCTGTTACAAACTCGCCCTTAGAGCTGCGTTCCAGTCGAGTGCGCCCGTCGACGAGCGAGCTACTGGAGCGGGTAAATCGGGTGAGGACAGCGCTTTGACTAGCTAGTCAGCTAGTCAGCGCTGGATGGTGATTTGTGATCTGCAAGGTTGTGATTGGGCAAGTGGAAATTGTCGGTGTTTGTGATTGTGTTTGGGTGTTTATTGGCTGGATTTGAACGCTTTATAGGGACTAGAGAAAACTCAATTAGATCTAGAACAACATATCTATTCTAATCATTAGATCGGTGCAGTGGAAACTAAGTCGTCTCACCTATGGTGTTGAAGCCAAAGGCTCAGCCACACTCGACTTAAAATTTTCATTAACTGTAGGATCTTCAGTGTTTTGTGTTTTTTTTTTTCTTATAAAACATTTTATTAATACTGTATTGATTTTCAGCGAAATCTAGACCGTGGCTCTTGTCATCATATCTTGCTCCTTGAGATATTTCGATTTTGGCTATACTTAATCATCTAAATGTCTTTTGCTACCAGCTTCCATCTTCCGCCAATCTAACCAACCAAGCTTGAATGGAAATATCAAGATAAGTACAACCTCAAGTACCATCGCAAACAACCAAAATAATTCAGTCAAGATCGTTTGAAGGACATCAAAGTCAGAGGTTTCGTCAATTAATGAATTTCCGAAGTGAATAAATTATTCGTCCCCTTGGAGGGTAGTTCGAAGAACAACAATAACAAAGGAAGGACTGCCCGCATCTTGGTGACTTGACAATTTGGAACGCGGGTTTCGGAATTTGAATTAGTTGTTCTGGAATTGAGAATTGATTTCTACGTTCTTATTTTATTTCGATTTTCTTTTGTTAATTGGTCTACTTTTGAGTATGAGGTGTATGATTTTTTTGAGAATGTGAGTTGATACGTTGATTTTTGTTATAAAAATAAAATAACATAACATCACGCGCGTAATCCTAGAAGGGTTAGTCAGAGGTGTTCCTAAAAGAGCACCCACTTTTTGCCAATTTTGTTTAAATCCCTAGTAATAAGGGGCGAACCTATTGCCATCAACCGGTTGCACAAAACCAGACTTTGTGGCTGCTACTGAGAAATTTCTGATGGAAAAACCCAATAATACCTTGCTTGACCTAGAAATCGAACCCGGTACCTCATGGCTCAGCAGTTGCGCATGCGACCACTCAACCAATGAGGCAGTTATAAAAATCTTTCTAAAAACAGAAATAGGTACATAAAAAAAATAATGAATATGCAAAGGTACTGAATTTAATTTTTTTTTTTTTTTTTTTTTGTTATATGATGTATCCCAATAAGGTAACAACATAAAAAATACAATCTAGCTTAATACTAAAGCTAATGAGTAATTTAATTCTAACTTAATTTGCTAGGAAGAGTAAACCTAAGAATGTGTCCATTAACACTTTTCTTATTGTCTCTATTAAGGGGAAGACACTTTGTTCTTGTGTACTTTATGGGTAGCACTCACTTCACTACATTAAACTAACACTTCACTAAACTAACTCGAAAGGTTTTGTCCTTTTTAGTCTTCTCACTATGTCCGTGTTGTCGAGGAGCTGGATAGCCTCGACGTTCACATGATGATGAAGCCTTCGTTCATGAGCTTCGGCGTTCGTTTTAATTATGTTTGTGACGAGGTCTACCTTGAGGTCTCGATGAAGGTCGTCATTTCTAATGTACCAGGGCGCATTGACGATTCCTCTGAGTACTTTGTTTTGGAATCGTTGAATAATTTTGATATTACTTTGTTTGGTACAGCCCCAAAGCTGAATACCATAAGTCCATACAGGCATGAGGACTTGTTTGTACAAAAGTATTTTGTTTTGTACTGACAACGAGGAATGTTTTCCAATCAGCCAGTACATTGACTTGTAGCGAAGCTCTAGCTCGTCGCGTTTCTTTTTAACATGAGCTTTCCAGCGAAGCTTTGTGTCTAGTGTCATGCCTAGGTACTTGGCTGTGTTTTCGTGCGGTATGACATGGTTGTTTATGTATACCGCATGATAATTTGGCTTTTTATTTGTGAAGTCTATGTGAACGGATTTCGTTTCATTGAGTTTCACTCGCCATTTTTTTGTCCAGTCAAAGATGGTATTGACGGCTGTTTGAACTTTTTCCACTGCTTCTTCTTGAGTGACACCTGTGGCCATTATAGCTGTGTCATCCGCAAATGTTGCAATGGTGTTGTTTTCTAACTCAGGAATATCGCAAGTGTACAATAAGTACAAGACGGGACCTAGGACACTTCCTTGCGGTACTCCAGCTGTTATCGACTTAAGTTCTGAATATGCATCATCTTGTCTTACTCTAAACTTACGCTGTGATAGGTAAGACTCTAAGATATCAGCAAACTGTTTTGGGAGCATGTTTCTTAGTTTTCTAATAAGCCCTTTGTGCCAAACTTTATCGAATGCTTGCGCTACGTCCAGGAAGACCGTTGAGCAGACTTTGTTTTCTTCTAAGGCCTTTTCTATAATGTTGGTAATCCTGTGTACTTGGTCTATTGTCGAATGTTTTTCCCTAAATCCAAATTGGTAGTCAGGGATTAAATTTCTTTCTTCGATGATGGGTTTTAGCCGTTTCAAGAGAAGCTTTTCGAATAATTTTGACATGATCGGCAGCAGAGAGATCGGTCTATATGATGTGGTTTCGTGAGGTGGTTTACCAGGCTTTGGTATCATTATAACTTCGGCAACTTTCCACAGATCAGGCACAGACTTAAGCCTGAACGTAGCATTGATAAGAGTTGTAAGTTTTACGATGGCTTTACGTGGGAGGTTTTTAAGAACTTCTCCAGTAATAAGATCGTAGCCAGGTGCTTTC
This sequence comes from Eugnorisma glareosa, assembly GCA_947578425.1. NCBI lineage: Eukaryota > Metazoa > Arthropoda > Insecta > Lepidoptera > Noctuidae > Eugnorisma > Eugnorisma glareosa. The sequence continues at coordinate 9,263,605 of OX387982.1, read as the reverse complement.
TTTAGTCTAAGGCGCTTGATTTCGTTGAAAACTTCTCTAGGTGTTACGAATTTTATTTCTTGTTCATCATCATTTGGTGTTTCATCTAACAAAGCGCACTGAATTTAAATGAAACCTGATCATTATTTTAAAATACAACAATTTTTATGTAGTGCCGTATGCATCAGTAAATTAATTAAGCCAGAACAATTATCACTTATTCAACAGCTTCACCGAATTAGTGGTCGTTGTGGTCAAATATATGAGCTTATCCAATAACCACACAACACAGCACAATATTGAATTTCAAAACATGGCTGCCAGTAATTTATTTCTTTTAATTCTAATGACTGCTTTGTTGGTCTAGTGGTCGCAAGGGCTACTACTCAGCAAGAGGTCCTGGGTTTCGATTTTGGGTTTTTCTTCGATGTTTTAACAAAAGTAGCCTTTTTTTTCGGATGGGAAATCATCAAATAACCCCTCCCGCTCTGGGCTGAGCAGGATGGAGTGTCAGACTTTTACTGACTAAAACCCATCCATGTTCCTTCCTTTGCCCTTTGTGTTCCAGGGCCGCGGTATCTCTTTCGAACACTCCCGCAACCCTAGCAGGAACAAAAGTAGCCTGGACCTTAATTTTGAGCCCGGTTGATGGCAATAGGCTCGCTCCTATTACATAAACATAACTGGCGAAACAACAAAACATGACTGCCTCGTTGGTCGAGTGGTGGCAAGCGAGTGTACTACAGTGGCGAAGGTACAACTCAATTCCTACCGGTTTCCCTTTGAAAAATGGCACAGTCGGTATTCTATAAACAAACAATATATTAATCATAATAAAGATATACAGTACTCGGCTTCTTCTAATAAAAAATTACCCTTCACTACTGGTGTATATAGTAATATAATAATAGTCCTGACCGTTTTCGGTCACGGCGGCCAATCTAAGCGGTGATTAGCCATTGGCGCGGGAGATATTATAGTGCACAAGTGTGTGCGCAGACACAGGTGCACTCTCTGTTCCTTTACTCTCATAGTCCGATGGGACGGCAAGCTGACACGACCAGAGAGAGATCAGGCGCATGACCAACGGCTTAATGTGCTTTCCGAGGCACGGGGGTATTATACCGCCACCTTCCAAACTTCGGGCTACTACTGAGAAATTTCTAATGGAAAAACACAATAGCACTTTTGGACCGACTCGGGAATCGAACCCAGGACCCCACGCTCAGCATTCGCGCCTGCAACCACTAGACCAAAGTAGTGAAGGATCAATTTTACACTTCTGCCTAACTAACCCTTCGGCGAAACAAGTCGAGATCTTATATCTTGAAGGTCAAATTCAGCTATGCTTAAAATCAAACAAATTACGGCCGAGGACAATTTGATCGATTCTACCTTCATACATAGACATTCTATCTCAAAAGGGCGAGGACATCCACTATTGTGCGCAAGGGAATAAATTAGGCAAATGTGTATCCATTTTGTAAGCTTTCAGAACCACGTGCGCATCAATTTGTTACCATTGCGAGTAAAAAGAATGGACGCTGAGGTTCTTGAGTGAGGTTGTCGCCTTGTTTCTTTTTATATTTGTTTTTTTGGAAGAGGATGAGAGTCGAATTTGATGGATATTGGTATTGATGTATTTGTTTGATAAGAGAGAAATGAAAACTATTCTTTCTCGTGTATTCAAGGTGGAAGGAACACTGACGCTACAACGGTAATCAAGTATTCAGTACGTATCATTCTAAACCCCTCTACATATAAATTTTTCATCGGTAATTTAAAAACCCATCCTGTATCTACGCCAATTTCCGTTTCATCTGAAAAAAAGATACAAACTTTTCATGCGTTTTATTCGAAAAAAAATCTGAAGTTAAGTTTACTAGATTATCTATACACAAAAGTATAGTCTGGTAAATTTCGCTTCAGATTTTTTTAATAAAACGTGTTTATTTTTTTGCGTATCATAAAAGATGCAACTTCTGATTTATAGTGTTACAAACCACGTTATAACATATCCGAATGCAATGCCAATATAACTAAAAAAACACTTAGAGGAAACAGTGTATTTTTTTTGGGTCAAGCTAAATTTTTATTCATGTCCCTAACATAACCCATGATATTTTTCCCAAGGGATAAATTTCAAAGAGGTAGGTTGCTATGGCAACATCCATAGACTGGAGACTTAGAGAGGTAAATAGACAGGGTACTCTCGGAGGATATATGTTACAATACCCTTGTTGGCAAGGCTAATTTGACGACTGTATTTTTATCGATTTTTGAGGTTTTTAGAGGAACTCGTTGCTAAATAATAACAGCGCCCGAGTTGATCTTTAAGGTAAAGCAGCCCTTGCCAAGGTTGGTCCCTGGATGGGTGACCATCCATTTCATAAAAAGTTTCCTCCTCACCTCGGAAATCACGTTAAGCCGTACTTTATAGATCTTTGACAGTTGTGACAGGTAGTCAGTGGCCCAAAAGTCTGACAACCAGTCTTACCAAGGGGTATTGTATAACCCCACAGAATTATGCAATTATTAAGATTTCTGTGTATAGCCGTACTAACTTGGTTATGGAAGTCAGATAGTCGCTCAGCCGGTTAGACTGAAAGCCCAAACATAGTCGGAAAAAGGCAGGCAGATATACATTAAATCGAAATTGTTTATTTCCAAAGGGCTAGGCGAGGTAGTTCCCTTCTCCTAGACACTAAAGTTGCAAGATTCCTAATTAGCTTTGGAAATTCGTTTAAGTTAATTTGAGTACAAAATCTAGTTAGGAATTCTTCCAACGCCATATTCGGGCTAGACTAATGAACTGAATCTATTAGATCATTAGGTATTTATTGAAAGGATAGTTCGAAAGTTCATTTATTCGAAAAGTCCATCGAGTAAATTGGATCCTAATACTGAACTCAAAATCAAAAATCAAATCAAAATAAGTTTATTAACCAATAGAAACAGAACAGTTGTGTCGTATAATCGGTGAGCCACAAACTAAGTATTGCCATCTAGATGTTTGTGAGAGTTTCTAGATGACAAATCGTTTGCAAAATAAAATAATTCGCCCACATAAACCTAACCTTTAACCTAACCTATATTATTCATCAATAAATCAATAAATAAATAAAAATAACTAATAAAATGTATTATGCGCACAAACCAAATAATTAATATGTAGATATTCATAATTATACAGCCAATTAATGCACCATCTAATAATTTTATAATAATATTATTGAATTGCTACTTAGCCCTCTTCCTCTCTCCTAATGTTGCTGTGCCCGACAGGGTCCATATTGATCTTTTACCTTGTTACACCATCTATGTAATACATATGGAATGCAATAAAGTATTAAGTATTGAGTATCTTGTGGTATTGTTATCTTGTCGCTCGAACTATATTTATGAGATTTTCAAAATAGGGACGTCTTCTCTGAAATTCAAAATTCAAATTCAAAATTGAAATTTCATTTATTAGCTTACACCACCAAATACTGACAGGTTTAACAGCGGGTCCCAAACTAGGCATAGCCTGTATCTTGGTGACCCAGACACTGCACTAAGTTAATCAATTACAATGTTCTGCTAAAGAAAACTAATAATTAATAACATTGAAATATGTCGTCGTTATCTTACAAATGCTACTGCTACAACCTACAATAACATATTTTGTCGAACATATATCTTACGCTTTCTTCCAATGAGGGTAGGCCAAATCCAGGAAAGCCACTTGCTACGATCCTTGCATACTCCTTTCGCCTCGCCCACGTCCATACATTTGGCCATACAAGAACGCCGGTTGCGAGTACTACGCACCTGACCTTTCTGAAGAAACTCACAAATAAGATCAATTTATGTATGAGCAGAAATACGGCGAAGCGCCGTTATAATTTATTATGGTTGAAGTCCCACGGACTCGAACAAACCGCTATGCTTCCTCATTTATTGTGCGAACAGCCATTCTGTAGAATTCACTGCAGGCTTCTCTGTTCCCTTATCATTAAAATCTAGATCTCTTTAAAGTTCGAGTGAAACATGGCTTACCATCTAAGCATACTCCTTACACTATAGGTATCTTCTTTTTATCGAACACCCTTTAAATAATAACTAAAAAACCGAATTTCTGTAACCCCATAGTTTCCTATTAAATGTGAAGCGTGTGCGTGTGGCGTGTGTGTGTGTGTGTGTGTGTGTGTTTAGCTATTAGATGTGTGTTTAATGTGTGTGTGATGTGATGTGTGTGTGTGTGTGTGTGTGTGTGTGTGTGTGTAGTGTGTATGTGTGCTCAATCCTTCTAGACCAGTGGGAAAACCATGCCAACGTCACAAGCTGATGTGTCTAATCTATCTTATACGCTATCCTCGTGACGGGTAGCATCGCCGACAACGTTGGATTACGCAGCTTAGGTTCAGCTTGTGTCTAATCGGCTAGCCTTGCGTGGTAACAACATACAATGGGGACCTAGTCTAGCAATATAATTAACAAGGTGTTGCCGTCCTACTCCTCCGCTTTTCTGATTAATTTCGTTGCGGGATCCAAGACAGTTAAACTGTTTCTCTGGAACTTTGTCAAGCTTCATTGTCTCGGCGCTTTTCTGGTGGTCGCCACTGTTGATTTTGGCTACCAGGAGGTGCAGTGGTTTGGGAATAGTGTGGCGGGTTTGTTCCAAAAAAAAAATGATGTTGCCCCACGACCTCCGTCCGCGTGAGTATATTATAATAAAAATATTACTTCCTTATTAGAATCGGATTTTGGGAACCATTACAAGGGTTTTATTCTTATGCACGGACCCTTAATCTTTTTTCGTAAATAAAAGTAGCTTAAGTTATTCCTTATAACATCAACTATCTGCTAGTAAAAGTCCCGTCAAAATCGGTATAGCCGTTTCGGAAATTAGCCGGAACAAACAGACAGATAAAAAATTGTATTAGTACTTTAAATGCTTTTGCTACAAAAAGGTGTTATTTTAAAATTACCTACAGACTCTTCAATTTTCTTAATTAGTATAGATGATGTATAAATAACAGCCGGTAATGGCTACAGTACAGCAACGACTAACATGATAATATTGTAACACCAAATGATTTGAAAAGAGTAACCAAGGAGTTTGTTGCCGGTTCTTCTCCATAGGAAACGACCAACCCGAACCGTGCACCTTTTTGTCGACGTTTTGTAAGTGCCCATTTATGCCTATGTGAAATAAAAATATTTTGATTTGATTTGAGTGTGGAGCAAATTCTTGTTAAACGGGGAGAGATCGAGTTCGGTTGAGTCAACGAGCCTTACCAAGGGGGTGTTAAAGTTACTGGGTTGCAAATGTCAGACAAACAACCAATATTGTTATTTAGCTTCATCCGGTTAGATTGGAAGCTGACCCCAATTAGATGCGAGTGCTGGATACTGAGAGAAAGGTCGAGAAGTTAATACTGTTTGCTCACGATCGATGTTTCCTAGTTGTAATTTTTATTAGATTTAAAAACATGAAATAATTCGCATATTTGCTTTGTGGTATTTTGCGTTTTGGTTTGGTTGCGAGGATCCGCTGGATGCGAATTGCACGGGACCGGTCAATGTGGCGACACTTGGGGGAGGCCTATGTCCAGCAGTGGACGTCTTTCGGCTGAAATTATGATGATGACGATGCGATAATTTCATGGAAATGTGACATTTGTGTTTATGAACGGGTGCTGCTATGCCTTATTGGTCCAATGGTCGTAAGCGCGACTACCGAGCATGAGGTCCTGGGTTCGATCAGGAACTTCTCAGTAGCAGCCACGGAGTCTGGATTTGCGTCCGGTTGATGGCAATAGGCTCGCTACCTATTACCTAGGACTTAAACATAACTGACGAATTGTGGGTGTAATGTTAGGGATATTTAGCCTGAACGGCCCAAATCGAACGGCCCGCGGGCCATTCGAAAGTAACCAAAAATTGTCTACGTTCCAAAGGCCCACCCGGTGGTAAAAATTTGTAAACAAATTCAATGTCATACACTACATCAAGTACACTCGGGTGCAAAGGTAATAAAGTTGAAATAAAAGATTTGATCCACCTCTGCCTAACCCCTTCGGGAATTAGAGGCGTGATGTTATGTTGGTAAACCTAAGTCCATCATGGTTCACTCACAAATAGAATCAATACAAAAACATTTTCTTATAAAGCGGTTTTCAAACGTCAACTTGGCACATTACAATGTTCTTGTCCTAAGCCGTTTGGTGTGAAATTCTTCGCTTTTATACGGATCAAAGCGATCAAAGACTGTGTATACAAAACAGGGATTGTAAAACAAAAGAAGTCTGCACTTTGTGAAGAAAAGAGGCCGTTTGTGAACTGCGAGGAAAAATGGAGGCTGTTGGTAAATGTTTGTGAGTTGGAATTATAAAAGAAAGTTCTACAATTGACTGATTTTTAGGGTTCCGTTTTTACCCCTTGGGTACGATACTAAGACTCCACTGTCCGTCTGTCTGTCTGGCTGTCTGTCACCAGGCTGTATCTTATGAACCGTTATAGTTAGACAGTTGACATTTTCACAGATGATGTACAACAAATACTAAAAACAGAATACAATTTATTTTTAAATGGCCCCCCTTTTTTTTTTACAAAGTTTTTACTTTACAAAGAATCGAGCTAGGGAGACCAGTCGCGCTTGCCACCACCAAATTGAAAACCGGCCAAGTGCGAGTCGCGCGCGAAGGGTTCCGTAAAAATATCTAAAAAAAACACGTTTGTTGCATGGGAGCCCTCCCTAGCTCGATTCTTTGTAAAGTAAAAACTTTTTTGCAAAAATAACCGACTTTCGAAAGTAAAGTTATTTTCCACGCTTTTAGTGTATTTTTTTTATTTCGATCATTTTTTTTGTCCCTTTCTTGCCGTAAAGACATATCGTAAATGCTATGTTCGTGAAAACGTTAAACGTTAATCAATACAGTACATGAAAATCAACTATAAAAGTTGCTGCGTGAATACAAGAAACGAAATGGAGCTCACTCAAAGAAATGGAATTCATTGTGTTATCTGAGTCTGACTGCATAACATCGGTGCTCGTGACTGTACAATATGTGCGTATACTTTACATATAAATGACGATGTATATTTAAAATGTTCCTGACTATTCTCTTGATCGTGCAAAATCGAGCGTTTCAAATCCTATCCTCACACTACGTGATCACATGAAGATCTTAGAAAATATTATGATACATTGAATTCTATATACAAACCTACATAATCTGTGAGTGGCAAACACTTAAAATCCGTAACCTACAAAACGAATTTGCGTGGGAACGTTACATCTGATTCAATCCGAGCTCTGCTTTCATAGGCCAAAATTAGCCATGAAAATAAATAAATGTTAATTTTGTTCGAAATTTAAATAAACAAACCATTGCGGGTTGAACACAAGCTTGTTTTAATATGTAAACTGCTGTGTAATGGGTCTGGGTTGCGAAAATGCTTTCCGAGTAGACGGTACTGGAAACTTGTTATATTTATGCACATAGAAACATTGTTTATGGATCGTAGACGTCTTTGTGTACACCTGGGTTCTTTGCTGAGGCAGATAGCAAAACTTCACGCCTCTTATAATTGAAGGGCTGGGCAGAGATGTATTTTCGTTAGTTATGGTTCAGTCCCATGTCTTCTTCTTAACGCGTTGATGGTAATCTCAATTGTGTCGGTCAAGTTTCTGTAGTCAATAAACAACAGGACACGCAGGACACGGTATTAAGTGCCCCATCGTGCGGGCTTGGGGACGGTGAGTTATGGGCTAGCTCGCCGTCCGTCCTTCTTATGACGACAGGCCGTATCGACGGCGAGTTTGTGTTCCACACGCGCCTCAGAGAGATGTCAGCAAACGTCCGAAAGGACCGATGCCTGCCAGGGTTGCGGGACTGTTCGAAAGAGATACCGCCCTGGCACATAGAGGGCAAAAGAAGGAACATGGATGGGTTGTAGTCAGTACAAGTCTGACACTCCCTTCTGCTCCGCCGCAGAGTGGGAGGGGTCATTTGATGATTTCCAATCAGTAAAAAAAAGTGCCCCATCGTTTGTGGAACAGCACCACATTTACACTCTAAGGCAGAGTCATTAATGAATCTCCACCAGAACAAGTTTTCCTTTTCGAAGTAATAGTTTCATGTAATATAGGGAGTCTTGTCAACAGGACAAAAATTGTTCCGACTTCAGGCTACTTATGAAAAAGTCCGATAGCAGTTTTCCCGCTTAGGACTCAAACCCAGGATATTATGCTAGCCGAATAGATAGATAAGTGGTCAGTTTTCGAGCTATAAACTTGTGAAAAAGTTGGAACTTTGACCCCCAATATCTCCATAACTAGAAGGTTGCCAGGTATGGTCTAGAACAAAAAAATGATCGCAATAATGGGGAGAACAAGTGCTTTGCGGTTCGTTAAGGGTCTTGTTACACCCTGTATAGACCTTATGAACCAGTACTAATAAGGCTAAGATCTAAGCTATTCCCCAGAGATTAAGATAATCTAATTAATCGTTAGGCGCTTCTTAAATAACCCAGGGGATTTCGGCAACTCCGGCAAAGCGTAGCCAATTATGAACTCAAATACTAAGTAGAATCATCAAACATTTATTTGTACGATTCATTTATTTGGTTCACAGCTGTTGGACTGGAAGCCAACTGAGTTGGGAACAGATATTGAGGTAACATAAGACAATATACGAACTGATTTAATTACTATTTATCCGTTTTCTCAAGTTAGTCACGGTAACATATCTACACACCAAACGAAAACACATTTCTTTCTGACATTATTCGACCACAGACCAAGCTTTATTCGTTTTTGTGCTTTCTTATCGTACTGAAATCAGAGCTGCTTATATATCTAGGTGTTATCTATCTATTCCCATCAGGAATTTCTCCCAGTTGATGGCAATAGGCTCGCTCCTTCTTACATAAGACGTTAACATAACTGGCTAAATGTGGGTAAACTGTTCGGTACACCTCTGCCTAACACTTCCGGGATTACGTGCGTGATGTTATTTTATGGTATATAATATTGTTATGAATTGATTTAATTACTTTTTATTAGTATATTTAAATAAGTCACTACCATTAAGAGCGTTGACGTCTTACGGCATTTCATACAATCTTTGAACTCATTTGTTTTCGAAATGACTGAACCGATTTCAATGAAACTTCATACGCTTGCAAGATACATAGGACTAAAAAGTTGATAGAGAACTTTTTCGAAGTGAACATTTTGTATAAAATACCGTAATACGTTAACGCTCATAACGCACCAAAAGAAAACACATTTCTTTTCCACATTATTCGACCACAAACCAACTTTCATTTGTTTTTGCGTCTTCTAATCATATTGAAATCAGGACTCCATATACCTAGGTATTACGTACGTAATGCCATTTCAGGTAAAGTTTCAAGGTTATAATGGAAAGTTTCCAACTGGTTTATGGACCAATGATGGTATAAGGGTGATAACAAAGTAGGTTAATTTCGAGATGGACTTGGTATCTGATCTTAGGACATGCGGGCGGATGACGTCACTGATGTGTACTTTTGAAACTGCTTTTTAGGGAGATATTGGTGTGATTGTGTTAAAAGCGAGTAGGTAGATGGTTTTATTTTGCATATTATACTGTGTTTTGAAATTGACGAAGTCAGGTATAGCTGCGATCCTGCCAGGGTTGCGGGACTGTTCGAAACAGACACCGCGGCCCTGGAACACAAAGGGCAAAGGAAGGATCATGGATGGGTTTTAGTCAGTAAAAGTCTGACACTCCCTCCTGCTCAGCCCAGAGCGGGAGAGGTTATTTGATGATTTCCCATCCGAAGACAAAAAAAAAAAAGGTATAGCTGCGATGATTCGGTGACATTTGCCAAGCCACCAAATTCTCTAATTCGGCACACCGTTTAAATAAAGATATATATCATCATCGCCATCATTGACAGCCCGACTTCGCCCACCGCTAGGTATAGGCCTCTCTTTGCATGTACCAAGGTAAACGTTTTTTATTTTTGAATCGGTGAAAAATGCCTTCGCATATCGCACTGTTCGGGGAGACGGTTAGTTATGTGGGGCTTACACCCACTTAAAAAGACCGCCGTGAGCCTACTGTCGCCTTGGTAGATGAGCCGCGAGAACTGCTACGGATGACATTCACGACAAAGTTCTCGTGCCAGCCCCATCCAGAATATTCCCATGTTGGCGACAAAGTCGTCTGCTAGATAGTCATAATTATGCAATTACTTGTAACTTTTCGATATATATATTTTTTTAATAACCGACAATAATATTCGTCTTGGTATAAATAGAACGAAGGCAGACAAAATATAGTTACGCTTATTGCATTTTACGTCGTGGAAGCTCCTCAAAAAGTTTTCCACTCGTATTGTATGTACAGCGTGTAACAGAACTGGTATAGTCACATGGAAGAGTGTGGTACAGACCATCAAACTGAACAACTTTCTCTATGGGACCACTATCGTAATCGTAAAAAAATAATCAGCTGTCCCATACATTTGGGTCGAGTAGGTATTGAAATATTGTATACGTACCACAGTCTTCCATATGACTATACCCTTTCTGTTACACTTTGTATAATTATCGGACTGGTATCTGCAACTCCATGTACACAGCAGGCATTTTGTTGCGTACTGGAGTAACATTTTTCTCCTATTCACGCACTAAAAGAGGTACTTTTTGTTACATTTGCATGAATAACATCGCAATAAAGAAACACATTATTTATAAAACTTCTTTACCCTAACTTTATAAACAATTTCCTCGAAAAAATGAGGTAGTTTGGTCTCCCAGCCCGCCAGGTATTCACGTATATAATAATGATAGATGGCTCCCGTTTAATCTACGTTATTTCATGAAAGTTAAACGTAATCAATCTCCTGTATAAGCTCTGGATAGCCAAACGACGACGTGATTGGTGGATAATTTGGTATGGTTGATAAATTGGTTATGATCGGACGATTATAGGCCAATCAAGGCAAATACGGCAGTGGACGTGTTTATCTAAAATGTTAAGCAATGCTTGCTGAGGTCGGTTAGTGGATGGGTGACAATCTATTACATATAGAATTCTTCCGTGTCTCGGAAAGCACGATAAGACGTTGGTCTCGGCCAAGATCGAAAGTCATTACAGACAGTCAGATACCAGAAATTCTGGCAACTAGTCTAACAAATCGTATTTTAATATTGAATAAAGAGTTCCTTATTAAAGCAATGTGAGAAAGAAGGTGTAGAAAGGAGGTGACTGCTGAGATGACAAGTAATAAAGAAGGATGGAAGAAGAAGACATATTGCGCCGAAGAAGGTTGATTATAGCAATATAATGAAGTAAGAAAGGTTTTCGGAAATTCACACTCTGATAAAGTAGGCCATGTTTCTATGGAGTTTGGAGTTCGTATCCGATGAGAAGAACATGCAGCTTTATACCGTCCATTACAAAATATGGGCTTCTATGGTGGAGGTTAAAGTATTAACAATAAAACACAAAAACCTAAAAAATAACCGGCCACGTACGACTCGGACTCGCGCACGAAAGGTTCCGTAACATTATCCAAAACAAAAAAAACACGTTTGTTGTATGGCAGCCCCCCTTAAATATTTATTTTATTCTGTTTTTAGTATTTGTTGTTATAACGACAACAGAAATACATCAAGTAATTAATAGTAATTAAGTTGATATTTTTAATGAACATTTCATATTTTATTAATTTTATTTAGTGAATTACTTTTATTTAATTAATTTATTAATTTAATGCATAAGAATTTAAATTTTAATAATTTTATATAATGATAATGTTTGCATGCCGAATGGTGAAATATGGCAGAACTCTGATGAAAACCTACTACTATCTACTTGTGTATAACCCATATTTGCAAATAAATGCTATTCTACTATTCTATTCTATTCTATCAACAAAATTTCAACTGTCTAGCTATCGTGGTTCATGAGATACAGCTTGGTGACAGACAGCCAGACAGACAGACAGACCGGGTTCCGTTTTTACCCCTTGGGTACGGTACCCTAAAAATAGAATACGGTACGGAACCTTAACAAAACAATTTTTTTGATATAGGTACCGACGTCTATCTTCCGAGATTCACCCCTGCGATTACTTCAATCGTTTATTTTATTGCCTCAGTTACATACATTCTGAAGGCTATAACCTATAAATAGGTTAGGTATTTCCACTCGAAGTTTGTGTGGGCGTTACGAAAGGCCTAAAGCATTATGAAGACAAAGGGTATGAAAATATAATGGCTGAATCTTAAAATAGTTTAATCCTATTTAAGGATTATTTTGGCGAAACGAACCGAGTTATTTTATACAACTATACATATTTACTTCAGGTAGGTAGAATGACAGTACATAAAAACCTGTTATTTTCGTGGTTATTATTCATTTTCTGCACAAATAATTCTCATCAAAATGGGTTTATAAATACCTATTTTAACTAATGTCGGAGTCTGGATTTTTGTGCCCGGTTGATGGCAATAGGCTCGCCCCATACAGACATGGGACTTAAAACATAACTGGCGAAATCTAAGTGTAGTTTTAGGTACACCTCTGCCTACCTCTTCGGGGATTATAAACGTGATGTTACGCTTTGTTTATTTTATTTGTAGTCCTAAAATACTACTCAAAAATAATTATTGTATTTTTAGATGGAATCCGGGACCGCGGTCCCAGTCCCAAAAGGCCCACGCTTATGTGATGTGACTGAAAACAACAAATGAATATTTAATTTGAAATTCATAAAATTCTTTTTTATGAACTACTAGCTGTTGCCCGCGGCTTCGCTCTCGTTTTTGTCGGAAACTTTCTAACGGGCACGTTGTAAATATAGCTTAAGGAACTCGGGGATAATGTAGCTTCCTATTGGTGAAAGAATTTTCAAAATCGGCTCAGTAGATCCAGAGATTACCCCCTACATAAAAACTTACAAACTTATTTATTTTACCTCTTTGTAATATTAGTCACCCAAAGAACCGTTTTCTGTTGAAAATATTTCTTATCTGAATGAAATTGAAATTTCAACGAACCAGGTTTTAAAATGTTATGTCTTTCAGTGGAACTAAATTGAACTCCAGCGAATATTTCAGGACGCGCTCAATATTCCTAGTTTCTACATTTCGTTCAGGCAGAAAATGGCGCTAGATTCGTTTAGATTCAGGTAGATAGATACCTAGGTTTTATGTGCATTAATTTCGGAGGAAAAACAACCGTTTTTTTACGAAAACTGATATGCTGATAGTCTTTCACAAGTTTATATTTTTCTTACTTTGTTTTTGATACAATAAAATCGGTGAGCCATCATTTTTTTTTCTGAAATTAAAAACCAATACACTAATATACTAATTAAGCACTTTGGGATCCTCATTTAGTTGTTTGGTGCCTTAGAAAACACAATTGATACATTACTAAACTAAATCATCCTTTTGTGCAGTTTCGGCTAAAAATTCCAGTCCAAAGTTTTAGCACGCCAAAAATTATCACTAACTGCTTTTACTCATTTATGTTGGGGTTTGAGTTTCGGTCTAACCGAATGCAGCTGAATACCAGTACTTTACATGGAGCCACTGCCTATCTGACCTCTACAACCCAATCTGGGTAATACGATACCCATTGATAAGACTGGTTGTCAGATTTTTTCGGGTCACTGACTATCTGTTACAACTATTAAAGTTATGTTGCTCCCAAAAATCTAAACGGTGTAAACAAACCCTTCACGAAGCCGTCAAACTAAGTAACTAGACGCAAAAATTATTGCTGGAAAACGACTTTTTTTTTTGGGTTTGAAAATCACGTTTTACGGTAAAATTAAAAAAAAAAAAAAAAAATAAATAAATAAAAAAAAAAAAAAAACTACTATAATACAATTGGCTTGGACATGTTATAGAGTTGCAAGGGACGATTGTGTGCTATTATAAAATAAAAGTAAACAAATACTCCCCGTTTATATCCGTCTATTTCTGTAGTTAGAACGTCAGCTGTTGTTCCAGGTTACCGGTAACGTCGTTACGTCGTATATCCAAATCCTTTATTCATTCATCAGGAAAACAATTATCCTGAGTATTTACACATTGAAAATACGATATCACATATAATTACAACTTATTATAACTTAATTACTGATTAAATTTAATTTTAAAATACGGAACAAAAATTTGACATGTCACTCGGGCAGTGTTGCCCTACTCCCTTCCTTATATTTTTCTTACTTTGTTTTTGATACAATATAATCGGTAAGCCATCATTTTTTTTCTGAAATTAGAAACCAAGACACTAATATACTAATTAAGCAGCTTTGGGATCCTCATTTAGTTGTTTGGTGCCTTAGAAAACACAATTGATACATTACTAAACTAAATCATCCTTTTGTGCAGTTTCGGCTAAAAATTCCAGTCCAAAGTTTTAGCACGCCAAAAATTATCACTAACTGCTTTTACTCAACTATGTTGGGGTTTGAGTTTCGGTCTAACCGAATGCAGCTGAATACCAGTACTTTACATGGAGCCACTGCCTATCTGACCTCTACAACCCAATCTGGGTAATACGATACCCCTTGATAAGACTGGATGTCAGATTTTTTCGGGTCACTGACTATCTGTTACAACTATTAAAGTTATGTTGCACCCAAAAATCTAAACGGTGTTAGCAGACCCTTCACGAAGCCGTCAAACTAAGTAACTAGACGCAAAAATTATTGCTGGAAAACGACTTTTTTTTTGGGTTTGAAAATCACGTTTAACGGTAAAATTCAATGTAACGCACTCGAAACATTGTGCCGATTGATGCAGTGTCGTAATACGGTGGTCATGGAGGTATTTAAAGTAAATATGTTATAACATTAAAAATTGGTAATAAAAAAATACCTGTGGAAAATTTGGAACTTTGACCCCCAATATCTCCATAATTCTGAAAATTCAGTTCAGTTCAGTTATGGTCCAGAACAAAAACCTTATCGTAGTGACAGGGAGCAGAAGTAGCTTTCAGCTTCGTTATGGGTATTTTTAATCCCTATATTCAAATAGTACAGACGTTCCATATATTTAGCGATAGTGGCTCGTGTGTCGTATAGGTACACTATCGGCTGACTTCAATGCGACCCAGTGACTCGGAATCACTCTCTCTTCGATTTCGTGACTTGTGTCTATAGCTGTACATGCGATGACATCAGCTGTCGATCGACAAAACATTACGCTGCTGTCACTGTATTGATTTTGCTGGGAGAATTTGTATTTATCTACATACTAGCGGACTACTTTTGCCTCGTACGGTTTCAATACGTTGAGATTTCTTTATCACATGCAATTTTAATATGCCGTACCTGGCCGACCGAGCTCTGTTTGGGTGAAAATAGAAAAAAATATTTTTCCCAGATATGAGACCTTATAGCTAGATCGATTTTTCGCCCCCGTAAAGCTGTATTGCAACATTCATCGGAATCGTTAGAGCCGTTTTCGAGGAGGTGATTACAAATATAATATTTATACACAAATATTGCTCATTTAGTAGTACAGAATGTTTAATTTACACATAAATAAACCTCTAGAACAAATTCTTAAGATTTTGTGAAAAAAAACAAAAGCCACATCAAATCCGTCGATACGGAGGTTGGAATAACAACACGAAAAGTGACTTTAATTTATAATATTTTTTATTTATTTATTAAAACCAACTTATATTTAATATAATAATGTTGTTAGTTTAGTATACATACTGATAGGATTCCCTCAAAAAGGGAATAGAATTCTACTGCCAAAAATAACCAAAATTATTTCCCATTCATCTATTTTAAATCCCTCTAAAGTTTTTTACCTATTCATTTCATAATCTTAAATCTCGTCTAACAAAATCTATTCGATACCTTTGAAGCACCAATTTCAATAGAAATACATAATAGTCCCACACACAGCTCACATAGAGGCGCTCTACAAAGAGCTAAGATTAAATTTTGCTCTACATTAGGTAGAGTTTGCTATAAAGGAACTCTATGCGAGAAAGGTTAGTAATAAGCAGGGAAGTTGGTCGTAGAGTTTGTAAATAATTACGTAGAAGGCTCTATCTTTGCATCTTTGCAGTTTGTAGAGTCACTTTGCAGGGTTCCAGTTTTTATTGTGTTTTGAAACTTGAATGTTAGTGGTAGAGTTAATGAAAGTTTTGTTTTGAAGTTCATTTTCTTTCCTGAAATTATGTAATCCTCCTATTATGCAAATTCGACTTAGGGTATGCCGTTTTGTCTTACAAGGTTTATAATACCTATACAGAAAATTTATAAATTATTATATTATATATACATAATTATTATAATAATCATTTTATTATCAGGCATCTAAGGTCCATAGATAAAATACTCAAAATTGCGTAGAAAAAAAATACATTATCAAAATCATCAAATCAAATCAAAATCAAAAATCATCAAATCAAATCAAATCATTATCAAATTAAATTACATTATTATGTTGTGATGACTCGAGTAATACAGGGTGGAGGGACACCGACGCATTAACGGTTGCCCTGTATAATTCAGTACGTCATTCTGAATAATAATAATTATTATTATTCAGAATTATGGAAACCTTACATTTTGTAGAAAACAGCAGGTAAGTGGCGTCTGTTATCAATCTGATAGATAGCTTATCGTTGTCAATGACTATCGCTTAATAGACACTTCAGGATTTAAGCGACATGTTCACATAGAAATAATAATGTCATTAGATGTATTAGGTAGGTACAGTTCCATCACATCAAATTACCACAAACTGTCAAACTTTTTCCAAATGGTTTTAAACCATAAAATGTTGTAGGTTAAGTTCAAAATCGAATGAGAAAATTAACAGTTTGTAGTAACTTGATGCGCAGGCGACTGTACTTGAATTTAGGGTTTTTTGGGAGGTTATTACTAGAGGAGTTAAAGAGAACAAGCCTTTGTCGTGTCTTCGCTTGCGTGAACTGAGAAATATATCCCAAAGCATCGTAATAACGGGAGGAACTGGTGAATAAATAGCAACAGCCACTTGGGCCGATTTTTTTGTAAAGCCACGCTTGCCCAGGTTGGTCCGTGGATAGGTGACCATTTATTACATGCCGATTTTGCTCCGTGCCTCGGAAAGCACGTTAACTCGTTGGTCTCGGCTGTCTTTGTATATCTTTGACAGTCGTTACAGGTGATCGGTGGCCCGAAAATCTGACAACCAGTCTTACACTTCGTATTACCTTGTACTAACTGGGTTGTGGAGGTCAGATAGGCAGTCGCTCCATGTAAAATACTGGTATTCAGCTGCATCCGGTTAGACTGGAAGCCGACCCCAACATCGTTGGAAAAAAGGCTAGGCAGATGATAATCGTGATAACGGCATAAAAAATATTTTATGTTCTAATCCAGGTCATAATCTATCTGTGAGCTAAACATCTTTTTTTTTAAACCTTTCCCCACTCTGTGAATTTCTCCTGTATCGTGAGTACGTTTACAAACATTTAAACTCACATACACAAACAGCCAGTCCCAGAACAACCACCTGCAGATCATACAAATATTTGTTTCGTGCTGGGATCGAACCCGCGACACACAGCGCAGCAACCAATAGCTCAGCCACTGCGCCAACCGTGCCGATGAATCTGACTATATTCAGCCATAAAGGTGCGAAGGAGTGACTAACTCGCATTCACATTATGTTTTTATATTAGTAAGGATGCACAGCCGCGTTGGTCCAGTGGTCGCAAGTGAGAATGCTGAGCATGAGGACCTGTGGGGTCGATTCCCGGAATTTCTAGGAATTTCTCAGTATCTGCCACGGAGTCTGGATTTGTGCCCGTTTGGTGGCAAAAGGGTCGCCCCCTATTACGTGGGACTTAAAAAAAACATAACTGGCCAAATGTGGGTGTACTATTAGGTACACCTCTGTCTAACCCTTCGGGGTTATAATTTCACTTCGGGGCAGTGGCGGATTTGCAGTCTTGGCCGCTCTAGGCACCAGGCCATGTGCCGCCCCATCGTATAAAGGGTGTAACAAGACCCTTAACAAATCCGATAAGCACTTGTTCTCCCCGTCATTGCGATATTTTTTTGCTCTAGACCATACCTGGGAACCTTCTAGTTACGGAGATATTGGGGGTCAAAGTTCCAATTTTATCACATGTTTTTTTTTTTTAATACATGTTTTCAATGCAAGATTTTTAAACACCTCCACGACCCCCGTACTATTCAATGCATCCATCAGCACAATGTTTTGAGTGCGTTACGTTGAGTCCTACCGTAAAACGTGAGTTTTCGTCCCAAAAAAAAGTTGTTTCCCAGCAATAAGTTTTGCGTAAGGTTACTTAGTTTGAAGTACAGAATGCTTGGTTGACTGTTCCGTTCATATTTTTTATGCTGCAGTGAGAACCAACATGGAGATATTCTTCAGCGAATTTTTCGTCACTATTTGCCGCCCCTAATATCTGGCCGCCCTAGGCCCGGGCCTCCTGGGCCTTAGGGCAAATCCACCAATGCTTCGGGGAAAAAATCTATTTTAATCTTGACATTATAAAATCTGCTCTCCAAATTTATTTATTTATTTAAAATTCATGTACAATAGTGCTACATAAAGGCATTCTCTACCAGTCAACCTTTTGGGGAATATCTACAAATGTGGCGACGGTGTTTCATAAACAGTATACAGGGGATTTTAGTTTTAAAAAGTTGAAAGTTCGGCAGCTGGATATGTTAATGCCCATTAGAAGTTGTAAATGCGTTGGTAAAACAAGGTCACACACTAAGGTTGCATCCACTGACATAAGCGGCAGCGGACGCAAAATAAATAGAATTGAATAATATAATTTATTGTTGTTGTAGGTGAGTAATTGAGGAGCTCGTGGCAAAATAATAACAGTCACTCAGGTCGATCTTTAGGTTAAGCCGCACTTGCCTAGGTTGGTCTGTGGATGCGTGACCGCCCATTACATACCGAGTTTCGTCCGTGCATTGGAAAGCACGCTAAGCCGTTGGTCCCGGCTGTCAATTGTAGATCTTTGACAGTCGTTACAGGTAGTCAGTGGCCCAAAAAGTCTGACAACCAGTCTTACCTAGGGGTATCGCATTACCCAGTACTAACTGCGTTGTGGAGGTCAGATAGGCAGTCGCTCCATGTAAAATACTGGTATTCAGTTGCATCCGGTTAGACTGGCAGCCGACCCTAACATAGTTGGGAAAAGGCTTGGCAGATGACCAATATATATACACCTTCCTAAATTTAAAAGCAATTTTCGCGAGAAATAACGATCGTAACTTGGAGATAGGATCTTTTTCATATAAATATGAGTTCCAGAATACTATGTTCGTAATAACATTAAATTTGAATCAGAACAGTACAAGAAAAACACTTTTAAAAGTTGTTAAGTAAGTGTTTACATATTGGTGCTCGTGACTGTACAGAGGCATGCATGGTGATGCATCGTAGTGAACAATTTTCTACGATAACAATTATGTGGAGCAGGAAAAGACATGGTAGGTCCAACCAATGGGGGCTATCGCGTATGCATTCGCCGCTAGAGGCGCTAGTATAGCGCGAGGGCACCGAAATATCAGATGTCATATAGTGTTCGCGCGTTGCATGCTTTTTTATCACGTATTTTTACTAATATTCACTATTGTGGTCTTGATTGAGCTATTCCTGATTAATTATGACTTGAAGATTTTAAGTAGCAACTTTAATATATAAATTAATAATTTAATAATAAATTTAATTTGTTAGTACTTGGACGTAAAATTATTTTTAAATGTTTCCTGCTTGCTAATTTCATGGAGAATATTGTAAATATTTAACTGAAGTTTACACTTTTTTGTTATACGTAATTAAATACACTTTTTATGAAGTTATTGGTACTTTATACTATAAAATAGATTATTGACATGACCTTACTCGACAATGGCGCCATCTCGTGAGCTCAAAAACGATAGCCCTCATTAACAATAGATATAACAAATTCTTTGTTTACGATTCACATTACTTTTGTTCTTTCCAATATTTAATTGGTAACAGGACTCAAACGAATTGATTTACAATCATAGGCCTCTGCCACGGTGTAATATGATGGGAAAGGCCCTCGTGGAATCGGCTTGGTCACCACCCTTGCTACCGCTCACGCCCATCTCAGATCGCAACCTAATTATTATACAAACAAGAAGCCGTGTAAAATACCTTCAAAATGTAATTAGTCACGTGTTTGGTATAGATTACCGTCGTGCATAATTATGACCTGACGGGACACCGTTAGGGGGAACCGTAATATTTCATGGTAAAATATTATCCTTTCATAGATGTGTGTCCTTTATGTTTTTATATACAGTAGACCCTGTTTGATTCTAGAAATGACTTTTAATGGGATATTTTTTTCTGGAAACCACCTTTCTTGGTCTTAGGTAGGCTATAGGATATGATAGTGGTTGATTTTAGATTAATAGGCATTATCAGCTTAGATATGCGGCTATCAAAATAACGATAAATATTTTGTGGTTTAGTCAGTACAATGTCCTCACATTGATAAGCATTATATATACTTGGTCGTGCTCCAAACAATTTAAAAAGCCGGTCAAGTGCGAGTTGGACTCACGCACGAAGGATTCCGTATCATTATCTAAAAAAAAACACGTTTGTTGTATGGGAGCCCACCTTTTTTTTTCGGATGGGAAATCATCGAATAACTCCTCCCGCTGTGGGCTGACCATAGGGAGTGTCAGACTTTTACTGACTAAAACCCATCCATGTTATAGCGGTAACAGAAATACATCATCTGTGAAAATTTCAACTGTGTAGCTACCACGGTTCATGAGATACAGAATGATGACAGACAGCCAGACAGACAGACAGTGGAGTCTTAATAATAGAGTCCCGTCTTTACCCCTTGAGTACGGAACTCTAAAAACGAAGTAAATGTTTTCAACCTACTTTTGTCGTTACATATTTTACACTTGTAAATTCACTCCCTGTGAATTCAAATTACCTATCTGTACTAAACATACCGTAGCTCAATAAAGACATGACTTAAAATACCAACTTTTCTGCACAGAATAAAAGTTGTTTGAGATATTACCTTACTAGTACATTAAGCCACGGTAATTGCTTTTCCCTTTATAAAGCACCCTTTGAAAGCAAAGCTTACCTAATGAATTAAAAAGAACATTCTAGTTCAAAGGATGTAACTGAAAGGCATCATTCGGGATCGAAGTAATATTTTCAGTTAGTCCTTTTATAATCTGGGCAAAATTCCAATGATATTTCCGTTTTTCCATGTTACGCAGTGGTTGGAATTACAGTATGTGATGGCACTATTTGGTAGTAATAACGATGGCACTATTTGGTAGTACTGCACATCCCTATATACGTGTGCCCTGTGGGTTGACTATACTGAAAGGGCGTACAGTGCCCTCCGTGTCCAGTACAACAACGCGTTACGGGCGGTGTTGGGGCTGCCCCGTTTCTGTAGCGCATCGGGGATGTTCGCGATGGCACGCACTGATTGTTTTCACGCTTCCATGCGCAAGCGGGGTGCAGGCCAGCCTCAATGCCATCTTGGCGATGATCGCCAACAGGCTGGACTGCCCTTATGTCCGGCATTGCTGTGGTAGGCATGTTGCTCCTCCAATGCCGATTAGAAAATTATAATTATTGTATTTTACCGACGACATAATTTTAATTTAATGTGATTTAATTTTAATTGGACTTTTTTTTTTTGTTATATTGATTTTAATGTTGACTTAATTCTGATTTTTATTTTTAATTTAGATTTTAATGATGAATAGATTTATGCGTGGATTTTAACTTTGATTATGATTTTATGTAATGTGAATTAAATTTTAATGTAATAATTATGTAAACTGAGTTATATGGGTTAATGCCTTAAATAAACTATAATAATAAATAATAATAGTAGCGAGTAATTGTACCAGCGCCATCACAATTATTTCAAAGCTAAAAAAAAAAGATGAAATAAAACCGTTCTCTCGTCGGGCAACACTGTGTGTATATGTCATTTCGTTTAAAGCTAGTAATCCTAAACAACCCTATTTAGGAAAAAAACTACAGTAGGGACGGGTTGGGAGACTAGGTCTCGGAGAAGGAGCTTCGTATAATTATGATAGAACTTCACTTAAGGTAAGTTCGTTTAATCACATAATTATACTTACTCCTTCTCCAAGACAGATTAACGTGTAGATGTTTGAAGTCAGTCAGGGTTATTTATGAGTTAATAAATTCTTGATAGTAAAATTAGTCAGACATTTATTAAAATCACAGAATCTTTAAGCGGTACTCCTGGACACGGCTCGTATTGTTAGGAGGTTCCTCTCTCTGGAGCCCTGACCGCCGGTAGCTTGGACCCTGTTCCCGATACCGGTTGGCTACAATTTTTTATATGTTTTAATGTTTTTTATATTGTTTTTTTCTAAGGAATATTTAAAAATGTAATAGGTTTGTAAAAATATGAATAAAGGAAATAATAATAAGTTAAAAAGAAGATATAACGGTCCCGCATGACGAGAACCTCGTGAAAGCCGAGAAAGATAAGCAAATCAAGTATCTTGACTTGGCTCGCGAGGTTGTCGACATGTGGGATGTGAGCTCAGCGATCATTGTGCCGATAGTCGTTTCAGCCAATGGCTTAATTGCCAAGAGCCTTGACCAATACCTGAGGAGTCTCTCGTTAGGCAGCTGGATCAAGAGCTTGATTCAGAAAGCGGTACTCCTGGACACGGCTCGTATTGTTAGGAGGTTCCTCTCTCTGCCCTAACCACCGGTAGCTTGGACCCTGTTCCCGATACCGGTGGGCATTTATAAATATTTTTTTATATTTTTAAATGTTTTTTTTTGTTTTGAGATTGAAATATTGAAAAACGTAATTTATATGTACGTAAATGAATAAAGGAAATAATAAGTTAAATTCATCATCATCTGCCTAGCCTTTTCCCAACTATGTAGGGGTCAGCTTCCAGTCTAACCGGATGCAGCTGAATACCAGTATTTTACATGGAGCCACTGCCTATCTGACCTCCACAACCCAGTTAGTACTGGGTAATACGACTTGGAAAGACTGGTTGTCAGACTTTCGGACTTTCGACCACCTGTAACGACTGTCAAAGATCTACAAATGATAGCCGGGACCTCTGGTTTAAGCAAAGAGGCTTCTGCATCATTTCACGTTTGGATCGCTGCAATAAGTGGCGGTGGGTGAGGGTTTTCATTGAAGTATCCGTCAATGTCTGGTGCTGGCCTACCCACTCCATAACCCATACATACTCCATATGGTCCATTTCATTAATTCGTGACTAACTCCTCTGTGTTCTCTACAAGGTGTAACGCAAAGAGCGCAATACCTCCTAAGCAGTGATTCAGACCATCAAACTGAATAACTTTCCATAAGGAACCTGGGCCAAAAACCAAAAAAAAATAACTCTTCATACTTATTTCGTTAGCCGATGCGATATTTGGGAACTCCACTTCTTTTTTTGGTCCATTTCCCGCCGACCCATTTCCTAATAGAAGATTGTCCTGTTTGATAGGCTGAATCTTCATTCTCTATCTACTGTAATCGATACATCACCTAATAAGCATCGACGTCACAGTATCGATAAAATTGCTCGTTGAATCGAGTTAATATCGTAAAAAGCGCGTCCCTCATGACGCAATGTCCACGAATGGCCAATTTACCTTGTTTTATAGACACCCAGGATTTGGATGCCATGTTCATTCTCTAAAATAGACTTTGAGAAAGTCATTGATTCGGAGTATACTTGATCGAAGGATAATGCTAACTACATTATACGGGATTTATTGAAAGATTCACTTGTTCATGTCATGCTTCGAAATTATGAAATTAAAAAAATATGGATAATCTATCTATATTATAAAGAGGTATAATTTGTTTGTAAGTTTGTATGTAGGAGGTAATCTTTGGATCTACTGAACCGATTTTGAAAATTCTTTTACTAATAGGAAGCTACATTATTCCCGAGTGCCATAGGCTAATTTACAACGTGCCCGTGGGATAATTTCCGATAAAAACGCGAGCGAAGCCGCGGGCAATAGCTAGTTAATGATGAGCCAGTCGACAAGGCAAGTAGTTCTACTGCCTGCCCTGTGTGCGCCAAAACATTTAATTATAGCCTCACAATGTTTCAAATCATGTAGACACTAAAACCCCAAAGGATTGTCAACTTCGAATTGAAAAATAAATACTTGGATTTGTGTCTAGTTGATGGAAATAGGCTCGCCTCTAGGGAACTTAAACATAAATCACGAAATGTGAGTGTATTTTAGGAACACCTCTGTCTAACCCTTCGGGACTGGTAGCCGTGATGTTACGTAAATACTTGACACTCATCTTACCTTGTACCAAAGTAACCGATAATTTTTCTCTCACTACCCAAAATCCAGCGACAGTACCCCAAATCTCCCGAAAAACCTTTAAAAATACGACAATGACCAAAGAATTGGTAGACCGTAGACCGTATAACCACTTACCTCTTCTGGGGACCAATATAAATAGCTTGGCTTTACCCACGCAGCCTTGTACGCACAAAAGGTGTCGCCGATAATGTGTGACGCTACCTCGTCGCCATTAATAGCTAAGTTATTACCGAGGGCTTTTTTATGTAATACATTACAGTTAAAGCTTGTGTAAAGCGGTGATTGAAGGTTGCTTTAGCTAACATCAAGTGTCACTCGTCTACTTTTACTTAAGACTAGCGACCCGCCCCAGCTTCGCACGGGTGCGCACGGGTACAATGTCATACATATAAACCTTCCTCTTGAATCACTCTATCTATTAAAAAAACCGCATCAAAATCCGTGGCGTAGTTTTAAAGATCTAAACATACATAGGGACAGACAGGCAGTGGGAAACGACTTTGTTTTATACTATGTAGTGATACTGATATTGGATGGCAAATAATTAGACGACCCACCTGATAATATAGTCCTCGTGACCGTTTCCGGTCACAGCGGCCAATCTCAACGCTGATTAACCATCGGCGCAGGAGATATTATAGTGCACAAGTGTGTGCGCTGACACAATTTCACTCACTGTTCCTTTACTCTCATAGTCCGATGGGACGG
The DNA here is from genome assembly GCA_947578425.1 of Eugnorisma glareosa. NCBI lineage: Eukaryota > Metazoa > Arthropoda > Insecta > Lepidoptera > Noctuidae > Eugnorisma > Eugnorisma glareosa. Next base: position 9,238,527 of record OX387982.1, on the reverse strand, counting down.
CAATCCGACACGACTGGAGAGAGATCAGGCGCAGGACCAACGGCTTAACGTGCTTTCCGAGGCTCGGGGGTATCATACCGCCAACTTCCATAATCCGGGCTACTACTGAGAAATTGCTAATGGAAAAACCCAATAGCACTTTTTGCCCGACCCGGGAATCGAACCCAGGACCCCACACTCAGCAGTCGCGCTTGCGACTACGGGACCAACGGGGCAACCTGATAATAAGTAGCGATAACACACCGTTGCCTATGACCAACTAGACAAGAAGACTATTCAAAAGTGAAAGGATGATTTCCACCAAACGGCTCGCATCGCATCAGATCGGTACGGATTCGGATATGGAGTACTTTACCTAAGTGTACAAACTGTTGCTCTTTTATCGATTGCTCATCATATTCCTGTCCTTATCCCACGTTACTTGAGGTCGTTTTTCTTTCATTCTCTCTTGTCTATCATTTACTCCTTTTTCTTTCATAACATTTCTGACACATCTGATTTCGATCCATCTTTTCTTTGTTCTTCCTCTTCCTTGCCATTCGTCAATATTTATAGATTTCTATAACAACAAACATACTGAACTTACCCCCTTTTTTCGGATGGGTAATCATCAAATGACCCCTCCCACTCTGGGCGGAGTAGAAGGGAGTGTCAGACTTGTACTGACTAAAACTCATCCATGTTCCTTCTTTTGCCCTTTGTGGTTCAGGGCCGAGTTATCTCTTTCGAACAGTCCCGTAACTCTGGCAGGCATCGGTCCTTTCCCCTTCCCATTTGCTGACATCTCTTTGAGGCGCGCGTGGAATACGAACGCACCATCGACACGGCCTGTCGTCATAAGACGGACGGACGGCGAGCCAGCCCATTACTCACCGTCCACAGGCCCGCGCCTACGGTGTCTAGGAGCTACCACGTGGCCTCCGACGCCCGAACTAACCCCCTTAGGTTCACATTTTATTACATTCAAGGCTTTTTTTCATTCAATGAACTTTTCGTAAAAGCACTACATAATAATTTACAAAACTCAGTTTAATTACTTTCTTCAATTCAAAATGGAATGTTTAATATTTTTAAGCCCATTGAAAGTCAATTCTCTTACTGCAAGCCCCTTATTACATAGTTTCTTATCAAAACTAAGAATGGTTTTTTATAAGGGTGATAATATTTTATGAGAATGAAAAAGCTTTAAATTGTTACGCACAAGCTTTATTTTATTTAAGTTTTACTTCTTAATGACTACTTTTAACTTTGTTAAAATTATTATGAAGAAGGAATTATTTCAGTGCCCTTAGGCAATTTTAAAACGACTGTCGGTTTCAAACAAGCTGTCTTAAGGGTAACCCAACGAAGCCATATTACTAAGCCTCCGCTGTCTGTCCGTCCGTCTGTCTGTCAGCGGACTGTATCTCATAATCCTTAATAGGTAGACAGTTGAAATTTTCACAGAATGTGTATTTCTGTTGCCGCTATAACAACAAATAATAAAAGTAAGTTATTAATTAAAGAGGCTCCCTTACTACGATGGTACGGAACCCTTCACGTGCGACTCGCACTTGGCGAAATCGGTCCTTTTGAGTGGATATTGCATAAATTTCTGTCCATTTTCTAAATTATTTTCTACCTTCGCAAATTCCTTTATAAAACGAGCAGAATTTACCGAAAAACACCTCCCTTTCCAAGAAAGGAAAATCAATTACGTACGGCAGAATGTTTTCAACTAAATGCCTCAATAAATCTGTGTATCCGAACGAAACATGCCAGTCATCCACCATTTTACTAAATTATCTGTGGCACAAAATGGCGGCGGTAATGGACGCGTAGTTTCCCGCCAAAAGATTGAAACTTTATTGACGGCCATTAATTCTCCTTAGGAAGGTGACTGAGGTTAATTTTGCTTGTTTAAGGCCTGATTGATACGAAACAAAGAACGCTTAGGGCGGGATTTAAACGGGTGTGAATCTAATTACTTCTGACGAGAAACTCATTTGCATTTTATGGATTTGTGTAGAAAGGGTTAGAAATAATTTAATATGTTTTATCTCTCTCTTACATACGGATTTATGATGACGGGATAACAAGGAATATTAATGTGGATTACGTTCTATGGAATTTAATTTTATAAAGGTGAAGGTTGGATGCCAAACATGATAAGACTTATAACTAAGTACAAAAGTTTAGTCAAACTCGTCCTTGGAAGCTATTTTGTATTTAATAAAGAAATATATTATACAAATAAATAAAATCTGAAGTGTCTGTTTGTAGTTTCAAAATAACAGCTTTTTACTGAATGCTTAAGGAAGTGTATACGGTACTTATAACAAAAAAGCGTAAAAATGTTATCCGTCTTTCTGTCGGTCTGTCTGTTTGTTCCGGCTATTCTCCGAAACGGCTGAACTAATTTAGATGGCACTTTTGCTGGCAGATAGCTGATGTTATAAGGAGTAACTCAGGCTACTAGGTATTTCTTATTCTTATTCTTTATTGCACACAAAATATAAAAGTAGGACACACAAAATTACAATATATAACTTATGTACAACGGCGAGCTTAACCCAGAATTGGGTTTTCTTACAGCAAACCTCACGTTTGATTGTGAGATTTGCGAATGAGGATAAACCTATGTGCACAAACGAACATTTTAAAACTTTAATTTACTTATTTTTACTAAACTAATACATAAAATATAATAAACTTAATACATATATATATAGATAGATACACAAAAAACTATATATATACTATTATCCTGTTGACAGGAAATGTTCCCTTATTCTTTTCTTGAACACACCATCATTAATTTCTTTTTAGAAAAAGGATTAGGGTTCCGTGCAAAAAATCAAAACCCTTGAAATTGTTAACAAAATCCGGTCCAAATAGGAAAGTAATATTTTTATAGTGATTTCACGCGGACGAAGGTTGCGGGCAACAGCTAGTATTTAATAAAAGCACTACGATAAACCAATAACTATTAATAGATATTACACCTTAACAGATGGTCATGCCGTAACAATTCGACCATGTAATCGTAAAACGGGTCAGTTGACTTACAACTTTATAGTAGGTACATAGAAGGTGTATAGTCGTTTTTATTAACACTTTATTGGAATACCTACCGGAGTAAAGGGTGACGTTGATTAAAATTGCTAAAATAGTTTACCATTTGTTTTTTACGCGGATACTGTAAATACCTGCCTGTCTATGATAAAATGCCTGCGCGTGATATGAGGATTGGCAGCTGCGTTCTCTTGTTTTTTTTGCGATCAAGTATTTTTAAGTGATGACACCACATTTTTTAGTTGTTTGTGAGTACAAATACGTGTATAAGTATCGGTCAATAATTACCAATCACCCTGTATACAAAACTCACTTAGCATCTCTCAAATTACAAACTACCAATTATAACCTGAAATTACACCTATAACTGGCTCAATTAATCACCAGATAACCTTGCCCCGTCTTCTTCTTACAAAGCCCTATTGTAGACCCCCAGGCTGGCTATATAACCTCGAACTCAAACTATTTTAATTAGCTAAAGTGACATTTGACTAATCTCAGTTGTCAAGTCGATTGGGGCCACGAAATGCACGTTCGAATGACGAGGGAAGGCTTAGGTACTTATGATGTCTGTATAAAATTAGCCAGGCGTTTTACAATTTGTGGGTTGTGAATTTCAATGTGTTGCTATTATTAGATGCGGTATTTAGATAGTGTTATACATTATCATTAACACTGAAAACGGGTTATTTATTTTTGTGCTGTACAATGATATTATAAAGAAAGATATGTTACAATTATACTGAACGGCGCGGCGTTCAGATATTATTGCGTTGTCACGACTGCGATACATAATACAGAACTATGATACAGAAAAAATAGTCTGAATTTGTCTGCAACAATTTATGTGCGCTAGTGGGATATCTACCTCTTTTTATTTATAATATCATTAGTGTTTCACAAATTTGGAAAAAGAAGAGGTATGTGTTTTTTTTTCATTTCTTTTACAATTCACAAGTATTAACAAGTTCATTCAACAATTTACCGACAGGAAGCCGCTTCGGCCCGAGATAAGGATCCATGGTATATCCATAATAATTAGTTAATAGGTAACTTTTGTAAACCAAAAGTTCAAAACTTATATTTTATAGTTTTTGCAACATGCTATTTTAGAATATGCACGATGGTTGCACTCGAAAAAGTTTTTTATTGAATAGAAAAATTATGTTCAACACACTTGCTCGAAAAGTGACCCTTTTTACACGCTTTTATCCAAATACACGAAGTTTAAACTACAATAAATAAAATGAACACGTTTACAAACTCACTTTTTTTTTGCAAATTAACTCCCTGTATACCTAATTCTTTGTACCACTGTATATTGCGATAGTATCAAAACATCACCCTCAATCATTTACCTAATGACATCGTCACCACAACCATATACCGCCCATCAATCTCCGCCATCTTGAAGGCCACACACACCGCCACTCCACTCTGCAGGAGCATCGTCTTTTGTTTCCATAATTAATCTTTCCCGTAGAATGTAATGACGTTGTCGGTTTCCGTATATTATGTGAGTATGTAAGGTTTTGTCGTTCGTCTTCGGAAAGCAAGGAGATTAAATAGAAATATATACAAGTCTCTGGTCAAATTCAAGGAGATATGTACACTAATGATTCTCGATACGAATCTTTAATAAAAAGGGTAGGTTTATTTTATTTTATTTTTTTACGAACATCGGTAAGTGTAAACCATCCGTATTAAAACGCAGCCCGTCTCTTTCTAGCCCTATTAACGCGCCGTCACACACACAAATGCAAACGTTTATTCCACAGTATAATTATGGTCAGTATGGAAACTAGGGGGTGGTTTACGCTTACCGATTTCCGTAAAAAAATAGTAATAATAAAAAACCTACCCTTTTTAGTATCGATTCGGGTCGAGAATCATTACTACAGATACCTCCTTGAATTTGACCAGGATGCAAAACGACAGCCTGTATATAAAAAAAAAAAAACAATTATATACACAACAACAGACACAATACACAATTACATTACATTTTATTATTGAATGCTATTGGATTAGCTCGCGGCTGAATCATAACAGCCATATAGGTCAATCTCCAAGGTCAATCAGTGCTGGACGAGGTCGGTCGGTGGATGGGTGGTTATCTATTTCATACCGAGACCCATTCGAAGCTGGGAAAGTACGTTAAGCCGTTGCTCCTGGCTATCATTTGTAGATCATTGACAGACGTCCTAACAAGGAGTGTCGAAATACCCAGAGAACTTACTGGGTTGTGGAGGTCAGATAGGCAGTCGCTTCATGTAACTGGTATTCGGTTAGACTGGAAGCCACCCCAACATACTTGGCAAAAGGATGGGGAGATGATGCTGATCAGTAACGTTACAGGCAGTCAGTGGCCGGAAAATCTGACAACCAGTCTTACCAAAGGGTATCGTATTTCCCCGTACTAACTGGGTTGTGGGAGTTAGACGCAGTCGTTTCATGTTAAAATTAGCAGTAGTTTCAACTGCACACGGTAGGACTGGAAGCCAACCCGGGTAAAGGATGGGCAGATGATGAATTATTAATCTCTCCCGAAGAATGGAATTACATTATCCATATTACCCGTATACGAGTATATGAGGCATTTGTGGTAATTCCTCTGGAGGAGACAAAAAGGAATATGAAAGGACTGGTGACAGGTGTAATGAGGGCTTTGAAAGTGCAACGTTTGAGTCTGCAAATGATTCACTTATAAAGTGAATTTGTTAGCTAATCCACAAAGAAGTTACCTTTATTTGCGTTGATTTGTTGAGCCACTAATGGAAATTTAAAACGGTATTAGAAGATTATCACTACATACGTAGTATTAAACAAAGTCGCTTCGCGCTGTCTGTCCCTATGTATGCTTAGATCTTTAAAACTACGCAACGGATTTTGAAGTGGTTTTTTTAAATAGATAGAGCGATTCAAGAGGAAGCTTTAACATTGCACCCGTGCGAAGCCGGGGCGCGTCGCTAGTTAATTTATAAATAAGAGTGAATAAGCCAAAAGGGAAATAAACACAGCAAAGTAAAGAAATGCATGGATAGGACAAGATAAATGGAGTTTTACTAGTCAAATTAGCTTGATTATGTCTTCGTATGGGGCATGTGGGTGAGAGCAGCGGTGGCCCAGTGGTGGCGGTCCCGACTTACGAACAGAAAGTCGTGGGCTCGAACCCGGGCAAGTGCATTACTTAGTGTAATTTATTTCATCACCACTGCTCTCAAAACGGTCCAGGAAAAATCGTGAGGAAACCGGCAAGTCCTAAAACAAATATTCGAAGACATGTGACATCTACCAACCCGCACTGGGCCCGTGTGGTGGTTTATTATCCATTCCCTCTCATATAGAGGAGGTCGTGTGTCCCAGCAGTGGGAACATTAAAGGCTGATTATGCTTATGCTATGGGCATGGGATGAGGAGGAACGAATCGCATGTGACTAATAGAGTGATGTTTATAAATTTTGATGGATGGAGAGGGAGAGGAAGACCAAGGAAACGATGGATGGATTGTGTGACGAATGATATGACAAAAAAGGTGTAAATGATTGCGTGACGGTTGAGAGGCCCCAAGTACCATGGGACAAGAGCAAAAAGATGATGGTGAGTGAGCTTGATTATACTATGTGTGCCCATGCACGAAACAGCACCTATAGCCCTTTTTTTTTTATCGATGTGAAATCATCAAATAACCCCTCCCGCTCTGGGCTGATCAGGAGGGAGTATCAGACTTTTACTGACTAAAACCCATCCATGTTCCTTCCTTTGCCCTTTATGTTCCAGGGCCGCGGTATCTCTTTCGAACAGTCCCGCAACCCTGGCAGGCGTCGGTCCTTTCGGACCCCTTCCTGTTTGCTGACTCTCTTTGAGGCGCGCGTGGAACACGAACGCGCCGTCGACACGGCCTGTCGTCATAAGACGGACGGACGGCGAGCTAGCCCATAGCTCACCGTCCACAAGCCCGCGCCTACGGTGGCCGAGGGCCACCACGTGGCCCCCGACGAGCACCTATAGCCCTAATGACCGTCTTATCTCCTTTAGTATCTTGTCTTAGATTCAAGAAGTGGATGCAACAAGCATTTCTTTTCTAATCCTCCCATCTTCCAAACTCAAACTCAAAGCATTGTATTTCAATAAGACCATTACAGGCACTTTTGAATGTCAAAAGAACAAAAAATAACGCGATGGTACAGTCACAGTCACAAGGCATAATAACTTGTGAAAGTACTGCAGTTGCACATTCCAAAGCGTAGATCTCTATGCAGAAGAATGGGCAAGAAACGCCATGGACACCCTTTTAAATCAAAACATTGCTACAAAATCTTGGTTACATCATTCACATTGAGATTATATATAAACGGTCAAGACCCTTAACGGAGCCGAAAGGCACTTGTTCTCCCCGTCATTGTGATATTTTTTTTTGTTTGTCTGGGAACCTTTTAGTTACGGAGATATTGGAGGTCAAAGTTCCATCTTTTTCACAAGTTTTTTTTAATACATGTTTTGAATGTAAGATTTTTACTTTAAACACCTCCGCGACCCCCGTACTATTCAATCCATCCATTAGCACAATGTTTCGAGTCTGTTTCATTGAGTTCTACCGTAAAACGTGATATTCCACCCCAAAAATAAAAGTCGTTTCCCAACAATTATTTTTTTGTAAAGTTACTTATTTTGATGTACGTAATGCTTGGTTGACGGCTTCGTGAAGGGTCTTGTTACAACCTGTATATATGAGAACGATGTAGAAAGACTTAGTAAAAGATTAAAATAAATAATCAACAATTTAAAAATGAATTAATTCAAATAAACCGTGGCAGCTAAGAGATGACCAGTCACAACGGACAGCGCCCGTTCACGAACAAGACGCATGGATCAGCGCCATTCAACTCAACCATATTCCACACTTTTAAAACCGGAACACAGAAATGCTGCTCGCTAGAAATAATTCTCAGTAATAATATTGAAATATCATTACATCATGTCTGTAACCGCCAAAGGGTAAGGCAGAGGTGTACCTAATAGTACTCCAACACAACATTTCCCAAGTCATTTTTAATTCCCCTGTTATAGAGGGCGAGCCTATTGCCATCAACCGGGCACAAATCTAGACTCCGTGGCTGCTACTGACAAATTCCTAACGTCAAAACGCAATATGCACGACCTGGGAATCGAACCGAAGACCTCATGCTCAGCAGTCGCGCTTACGACCACTACACCGACGAGGCAGTCAGTATTATTTCTAGACAACAAAAATCGTTGTTACAATTGCTAGCAATTTTGTACCCTCAATTTCACCGACAGCTCTTTGAAATAGATGGCCCCATACGAAACGTGTGTTAACTATTGATTGCCAACGGATTTTTGCACTAAATTACAAAAGAGAACTGCCCCGGTGTATTCTAGTTCAGTCTTTTCCATTGCAAGCGAAAATATACTCTAATAAACCGCTTGCTAAGGTTGTATTCGTATAAATGGAGAGTGTGCTAAAATGAACTGCCTTAGTCTATTGTTTTGGATGTTGTATTGCAAGCGAAAATATACTCTAATAAAGCTAACGCCAAGGTTGTATTTACAATAGAAGGGAAAAGTTTGCTGAATCAGCAACATTTTCAAATATCGCGTGTTAAGAACACATTATTATAATTATGTACAAAATACTTTGCTTTAAATAAAATGCAGTACTTTAGTAGAAGCAAGTTCATTGTCCTTTTTCATAGAAAAATGTTCTCGTTATTTCAGGCCAGCATTTTAAAATGATGTTCGGATATGAATCTAGATTTAAAATTGTCGGGTTTGATGGTAATCTCGACTTAAACATCGTTTTAAAATGCGCCGAGCGCTGTTCTAGAAAATTATTGACTGGGTAAGAGAAAAATAACTATGTAGGTATATTATTTAGGAAGATTTCGTTACTTTATGAATAATGACAGAAAAAAGCTTGCTTTTAATTTTTTTTTTCAAAAAAACTTATTGGGTCCAAAACTGGAACTATGCACATTCACAAAATGGGGGCTATCGCGTATAAATACGCCGCTAGAGGCGCTAGTAGCGCGGGGGCACTGAAATGTCAGATGTCATAGAATGTTCGCGCGTTGCGTGCTGTTTTAACACGTATTTTGACAAATATTCACGATTGTGGTCTAGATTGAGCAATTCCTGATTAATTATGACTTGAAGATTTTAAGTAGCAACTTAGAATCATAATTGTTAGAACTTGGAGGTAAAATGATTTTTAAATGTTTCATGCTTGCTACTTGTAGGGAGAATATTGAAAAAATACGAAACGTGAAGTTTACACTATGTTGTTATACTTAATAAAATAAACTTTTTATGAATATTAGTACTTTAAAGTATAAAATAGAATTATCGAAAGGACTTTAATCGACACTGGCGCCATCTGGTGAGCTCTAAAACGATAGCCCTCATTACCTTAAATCGGTTGGCTGGTTTCGGAGATTAGCGTGTACGAACATCTGATTTTTATATATTACTAGCTTTTGCCCGCTGCATCGCTAGCGTTAATTTAAAATTTAACAATCAATTCGGGTTGTACTCTGCTTGTATAATAATATAATTCAATCATGATTCGAAAGACACGTGGCGCCATCTATTATCATAAGAACGTTATTGTTGTTTTCCTCGGAAACAGTACTTTTTATTGGGATTAAAGGTATCACTATGTCCGTTTTCTGTACACCTGACAACGTATATGCAAAATTTCAGGATGATCGGTTTAGTTGTTTAGGTGTGAAAAGGTAACACACAAACTTAATATCGCATTTATAAAATAATTATTGAAGATTATTCAGGTTCTCAGAAAACGTGAAAAATCGTAACCTACTTGTTAGAGCCAATTGGCTACTGTCGGTACAAGAATAATGTGTCAAACTAAGCAAATATGTGATTTTGAGCCATGGAGATATGAGATTACAGTTCTGATTTCCTATGACATTTCTTAGGAAGAAAATGTATTTATGAGTCCGCCCAGGACAAAACACACGCAAAAAAAACTGGTTACTAAGTTCTTCTGATAGCCTTTCATGAATGTACTCGTATGCTAGCCTAGTACTTTTGGCCGCCAGAAATACGATTTTAGTAAATATTTTGGAGAATAGCCTTGTTGTTCCTCTGGTCGAATAAATTATTATTTGTGTAAAAATAAATATGAAAAAATATTAGTAGTAACTAAAAGCGTTTACTTTTTGTTTTACGAAACTCGAGGGCAAATGTAAAGTTTTTAAAACAGATGCCATCTGTTTCGCGAATCGACATAGGAGGAAAGATACTTTTAGTATTTTATATCTGGGTTTTATGAGATATTTTTCAGTTCAGAACATGACAGGAAATCAAACAATGTAAGGATTTCAATTTCATAATTTAGGAATACTTACATCATAATTTTTTATGAGCTTCAATTTCCTCAACACATAAAATCGAAGATCATTTACTTTGAACTGCTACCAAATATTTATCTTTACTATGTTTATTATTTTAACACTCCATCGTTGTTTGTTACGACCTAAGGCCTTCCACACAGATGCGATTAATCACGCGAACTGTCGCGTTACGACTTCCATCCTTGATTTCTAAAGGTCTTAAGCTAAGGAGGTAAAGAGTAAGAATGTAAACCTCATTAGCAAACCTTATTAGGAATAAAAGCACTGTGTAACCCAAAATTGACATGCGGTACACTACTGTTTCTATGTATATTAATTCTAGCTGTTGCCCACTGCTTCGCCCGCGTTAATTTAGAATTTGATAATCAACTCGGGTTGTAGGTACTCTGCTGTTAATAATATAATTCAATCATGATTCGAAAGACACGTGGCGCCATCTATTATCATATGAACTTTATTATTGTTTTCCTCGGGAACAGTACTTTTTATCGGTATGAAACGTACTCTATGTCCGTTTCTGTACACCTGATAACGTATATACAAAATTTCAGGATGATCGGTTCAGTGGTTTAGGCGTGAAAAGGTAACAAACAATCAAACTTAGTTTTGGATTTTAAAGAGGTAAAGTTTGTAAGTTTGAATACAATCTCCGAAACAGATACATACTTTAAGCTACACACAATGCTGTAGTATAACTAGGAAAGCACTAGTTAGGAATAAATGGTGTGGAAAAATCAGTGGTGTGACATATGAGAATAAAAATCTTGTTTGTCATACTGGCGTGACTACGATTTGGTAATGAGTGTCTTAAGATATATTTCTTGGAAGCGGACGAAGTGATGGGCAGAAGATGATTTTCTTTTTATTTGAGCAACGACTCACAGACGCGATTCAAGAAGGAATCACGTCGCGCGGCTAGTAACGCCTGTGTGAAGAACCCTTTACGTGTTTCACATCAAAGGTGTGGCGTAACGTTCCTTATACCCATATTTATAGTAAACCAAACAGTATCAGTTTCTTAATAAAACCCATAAAGTGTATTGGAAGTCTATTTCTGGATTTTTACGTAAGATTTTTTTCAAGGTGTATGCGGTCGTGCGGATATTCACATATGAGTGTGTAAGCATCACTATCTATCGTTGATCTTTATTCTTTAAGCAATAAGGTTGATGTTACATTGCTGTGACTGACAAATCTGTCACAAATATAGTGACCTTAATTCTCCTAACGATAGGGTTGTGTTTGGATTGCTGCTGTCAAAATAAGTTTGTAAGAAGTGTATTTTTGATACAGTTTTCTTAGTGTGTGTGCAATCGTGCGTAAAGTGGGTGTGAGTATATTTTGATACGGATTTTACACGGGTGCGTTAACGGTGTTGCCTAAGTAAATATTGTTAGGATATTCTATTAGTTTTATTTTAGGTATAGCCTTGAACTTTGAAACTGAAATAGTTCACACTATTGCTTTGTAAACTGGAGTTTGTTTGGCTAAAATTAATATTATTAAATCATAGCTCTTAATGAAATACAGGGTGTAGACGGTCCCTTCACGAAGTCATCAACCAAGCATTCTGTATATCAAACTAAGTAATTCTACAAAAATTAATGCTGGGAAACGACTTTTTTTGGGGTGAAAAATCACGTTTTACGGTAGGACTGAATGTAACTCACTCAAAACATTGTGCGGATAGATGGATTGAATAGTACGGGGGTCGTAAAAATCTTACATTAAAAACATGTATTTAAAAATAAACTGTTGAAAAATCCCCAATATCTCCATAACTAGAACAAAAAAATGATCGCAATGACTAGGAAAACAAGTGCCTTTCGGCTTCGTTAAGGGTCTTGTTACACCCTTTATATTATGGTGTATTACTGCTTAATATTTATGAACTTACAAGTCTCGTGATGTCTTACTATGTTTCAGTCATTTTCACGGCCACTTTTAAAATCAAAATGATCTATATATACCCTTACCCAAAAACATAAGGTCGTTGTTGAGTTGCTGCCACAAAAAGTCTGTCAAAATAACAGTGACTTATTCTTGTTGACACAAGGTTGCTTTTTAGATGCTATGAAAATAACTGCTCGGTTATCGCCAGATACTGCATCCTACGAAAAAAAAAACAAAAGCCTAAAACAGAACTAACTTCAAAAATAGAATTCACGCCTCACAAACCGAATATACACAAAACTTAATTCAAAAACAGAATTCACACTCAATTGACCGGCCCCAACTTCGCACATACGATGCGGAACACAAAACGACAAACCCGAAAAAAAAAAAAGCCAAAACAATAGATAAATTTTGACTGAAGCACAAAAGCGAATGAATTCTGGGGAAAAAAATCTCCTAAAAGCATGAACGAACATGGAACAGCGAAACAATTCATTGAAAATACCAACCTACCTTCATACAATGGCGGACGCATTAAACAGGGGTTTATCTGTGACGTCATAAGCCCACCTGACAGCCCCCCTCTCCCCTATTCTGGGGAACCTTTAGAGGGTGGACTCACACGAAGCGATTTTGGTAGAATCGCGTGAGCACGCTTAAGTTTAACGCGATTAGAACTTGGGGATTTTTGGCGAAGAATAATCCATTTATGTTTTATTTGGTGCCTATAATTTCCATTTACGTACATAAAAGGCTTAATCAGCTTTTGCATTATGTGCTAAGAACGTTACTAGTAAAATTGTTTCAATTTATTTTAAATAATTTTAGATGCGTGAATCAAAATGGGGGGAAATTATTGCGATCTAGTGATCGCAATATTAATGGTGACAAAGTTAATTTCCTTTTCTCTGCAGTTAATTAAAATTACTCTATTTATGACGCAAATTTCAGCTGCAAAATCGTAGGAATGTCGTGAGTTCACAATCGCGTAGTGTAGGCACACCCTTATGTACACGTTGGAATTTGGTATAATATTAATGATGTATAGCATTTTTCAATTATTTAGGATCTTTAGGGTAAACGAGCGGAACGACCTCGTTAATTTTTATAACGATTCTTTTTTGTTGAAAAATCTTTTTAGGTTGGTAACATTATTATTAAAACCATTTTAAAATTAATTCTGGCCATCGGAATCCAATATCGGTTGCTCTTAGTTTCTTACAAAGATTTTCTTTATGCCAGAATATTCAAAGTCAAAGTCAAAGTATTTTATTTGTTAAACATAGGTAACATGGTACATGGTATAAAATTTGTGTTGTATCACTATGTTTTGCCTTGCAAGGCGTACAAATTAGGCGTAAAAAAAAACTACAAACTAGATAAAACTGTTTCAAATAAGTAACGTCGTAAACAAGTGGATCGGACATTTTTTATTTTATTTTATGCTTTTATCATCTAAAAACTCATTGATAGAGCAGTAAGCCTTTTCAATTAAGAATTTCTTAAGTTGCGGTTTAAAATTATTTATGTTGTTCATACTTTTAAAAGTTCTTGGTAGTTTATTGAAAATCTTTGGACCCATGCCGAGACAACTCTTTGAGAAAAGTGCAGTATTGTGTTTTTTTGATTTTAGTGTGCTTTGGTGGCGTCTAGTATTAAGATTATCAAATTTAGACAGATTTTCCTTAACAAATATTGCAATTTCATAAATGTAGAGGGATGGAAGCGTAAGTATTTTTAAATATTAAAGATGACTTTAACGAAACTGGCTGTTTTTAACCCCCGACGCAAGAAGAGGGGTGTTATAAGCTCAAACGCTATGTGTGTGTGTGTCTGTCTCTGGCACCGTAGCTCTTAAACGAGTAAACCGATATGGATGCAGTTTTTTTTATTTGAAAGCTAGTTTCTTCGGTGCATCTATTTACTAGATATAGGGGATGAAAGTGTCTCCCATGTTTAAAATTCATTCATTTACCTTACACGTCCGTCTTTGGGTCATCGATTTACATATGTGTACCAAATTTCAACTCAATCGGCCCAGAAGTTTCGGAGTAAATTGACTGTGACAGACGGACAGACAGACACGCGAGTGATCCTGTAAGGAGTGCCATTTATTCCTTTTAAGGTAACCCTAAAAAACGAAACACTATACAAACAAATGCAAATCCACATTGTTGTAACAAATATGTTCAGAATGTTCTTAGTAATCGTACGCCATGAAACTGAAGTCGTTTCAAAGCAGCTACTTTATGAATAGTTGAGAAGGCGTTCAGCGTCGTTTGCCTCAGCTAATTTGAACTTAGGAAAGCACTTCGCAAAGTTGGTGGAGCAATGAAAAGGCGGTATATTCAGATCGATGTCAGACCTACATATTGTAAATATAGTTAACACTAAAAACGGAATATTCACGAAGTGCTCAACCAAGCATTCTGATAACTCTACGCAAAGAAAATGCTGGTTGTACTTTAATCCCCAATAGTTTCGGAGGGTAACTGGAAGGTTCCATGGTATGATCTAGAATTCTAGAACAAAAAAACCGGCAACAGAAATACAAATTTCAACTGTCTACCTATTACGAATCATGAGATACAGCCCGCTGACAAACAGACAGACGGACGGACAGCGGAAGTTTAGTAATAAAAAATTATCGCAACGTCGTCGGGAAGAACAAGTGCCTTTCAACTTCGTTACAAAAAATGATAAGAGAAAAATCACCCAATGACGTTTAACTTTAATAGTCTGCTTTTGCATACATTCATCTTACTGCTATCACTCATATTAGCCCATAAAGGTGTATAGCAGAAAAACGCCTTGGCACTTAACAAAGAAGACCGAAGCACAATAAGCTACCTTTTTCGAAGAATTGTAACCTTTTTTTTACCCTCTTTACCCGCTACCGTGAAGGTAAAGAGTATTTTGTTGCGTACGGTTCCCGTTAGAGAATGGGTAACCCTTCCCCAGCCTTCTACACATGCGTTATGGTGACCGTACACTCTCGCCGAGACACTCCGAGGCGAAGCGACTGCGAGAGTGTATACTAGGTGATTTTTTAAACATTGGCAATACTTTAAGGGCGTGTAGTACTCATGAAAATGGACAACTTTTATTATGGGACCGACCATGAAATCGCGAAAAAAATGTCAGCTGCTCCATATATATTATTATTGGCCGTGTAAATCGAAATAAAGTAGGCATCAGCAGATTTATTTTGTCATATTTCATAGTTACTTCCATAGTAAAAGTTGTTCATATTTCCTGAAAGTATTGTCCACATTTAATCAATCACCCTGTATAGTAGTGCGCGTCTAGCCTCGTTGTTTCTCCCTTACTCTTCGACCGAGATGTCTCCGGAGAGACATAGAGAGAGCTCTTGGTCGAGACTGTACAGCCACTATAAAATTCGGCCAAGGTATGACGTCAGAAGTTGAACGGTGGAGACAATATGGCGCCGTGTCGTATGCATTCAAAGACACTTAAATAGACATTTATATTTACGGGACAAAGCGAACAACATCATAATCTACTTGTAATAAGCAACTAGTTATTGTCGGTAAATAAGTACCTAGTAACTTTGCTATGAGTATGGCCTCATTAAGATTTTGGATTGCAGTTTTCCATGACATTTCTTCCGAAAGACTCTCTAAACCAGTCTTACCATGGGATAACGTGTTACCCAGTACTAACTTGGTTGTGGAGGTCAGATAGGCAGTCGCCCCATTTAAAATACTGGTATTCTGCTTCATTCGGTTAGACTGGTAGCCGAATCTAACATGTAATAGTAGTTGGGTCGTCACCCGCTACTTTTGTGGAACATAATTACTATTCTACGACCAACAATCGTAAACGTTTCGCAATTTGTGCCTAATACTAGCGCCGGGGGTAAATATTATATAGGCTACTCCATTCGAAGCTAACAATTATGGTAAACAAAAACATGTAATTTATGACCCTATTTACCTAAATAACAGGCCATTGATAAGAATCAACATTACTATGCATTTTGCAGTTAATTACATTCGAAATGGGAGGCATCATACATTATTACTGGTTACCAAACAACAACGAAGTTTATTCACCAATTACAACAAATCCCACGCGATTTTCAACTCTAACACTCGGTGTTTCAGTGAGATTTTGTACACCGAAAATTTACCTTGTTCCCTTATGTACATACGAGTATGCTTTCATTGTATATGCTGCGGTGTTACGATAAAAACGGACAACAGAACGTCAACTTTATATGTTTGTTCATTAGGGGTGATATTTCGTTAACATGACATTTTGATGAAATGTATTTTGTTGGTAGCTGTTTTTGGTATGATATTGCTTGACCTGACTGCCTTTTTCGTTTCATAAGTCGGTCAGGGACTTTCGGGAGATTCGTTAGATTATACATAGATGGAAATAAGTGGAAATTCCCGGAAAAGCGGGATCCTCAAAGGAATTCCCAAATGCAGAAACGAAACATTTTACACACAAGTTCGTTCTGCATTTTGCTGGCCATAAATTAGGTACACTAGACAGGTTCCTGCAATGCTTTAGTTACATATTAAAGTTTTTGCAAGAAGGATTTATCTTGCCATCTGTTACTCTGTGATAAATTAAACATTAAGCTCAAGTTTTGTCATAATTATTCATCAGCAGAGAAACAGGCTCTGTCCCAAGAAAAAGTGTCATAAATTGCTCTATCCTACATAAATTATAGTATCGATCTTTTTGACGAAAAACCCGGAGATTGACAACCAAGTTCTCAATTCGAATTTATAGTCTTCTAGCGACCCGCCCCGGCTTCGCACGGGTGCAATGTTTAATATATATACTCTCCTCTTGAATCATTCTATCTATTAAAAAAACCACATCAAAATCCGTTGCGCAGTTTTAAAGATCTAAGCATACATAGGCACAGACAGCGGGAAGCGACTTTGCTTTATACTACGAGTATGTAGTGATTATCATTGCAAACGCAGCGTGTACTGTATCCATAAAATGAAGGTTAAATAATATCGTTTATGAATTCGGGGATAAATAAGAGTATTCTGATCACTTACTCTCAGATTGATTGATTAAGAAAGACAGAAAGAAAGAAAGAAAAAATATTTATTTGTCGCAGGGACATGACGTGCATCATACAAAGTGACAAAAAAAAACAAAAAATAATAATAATAAACATACAACGCATAACAAAAAAATTAAAAAACAAAAAAAAAAATGTTCGTGGCTTGCACGTTGTGACTGCAACAAGCATGTTGCAACTCAGGATGATACTGAAATATTGAATACTGTTGGTCATGCCCATACAACGTCATCAGCCTCATAATCCACAGCCCGACTTCACCCACCGCTGGGTATAAGGCTCTCTTTGCCTGTGCCAAGCTCCACGTCCTTTTGCCAACCTCATTCAGGATATACCCGCAATGGCAACAATGTCGTCTGCCCATCATAACAAGTAAAATATGTTTTATCATCATCATCATCTGCCTAGCCTTTTCCCAAATATGTTGGGATCGGCTTCCAGTCTAACCGGATGCAGCTGAATACCAGTATTTTACATAGAGCGACTGCCTATCTGACCTCCACAATCCAGTTAGTACTGGGTAATACGATACCTCTTAAATTGGTTGTCAGAGTTTCGTGCTACTGACTACCTGTAACGACTGTCAAGACTTAATCCAGGTCCAGTTGAAAACCAGCATCAGGCACTAGTTGTCCCGTTATTTTGCTGAACTGGGCCTATAGTGCGCGGCTGTGAGATACAGTGTCACATTTTTTTTTAGATTAATTTTTTTTTGTTTGCACTTGTGGCATGTGCCAAATAAATGTATTTTCTTTCTTCTTTCTTACAAAAACATGAAGGAAACTTGGTATGTAATGGATTGTCACCCTTTGCATGCACAGCTTAAGCTGAAGTTTGAGCTCCTGAAAAGCTCCTCTCCAAAAGGGTTTAGTATATATCTAAATCTTTCTTTCTTTATCGTGTGGTTAGTGCCTCACCTCGTGTCAGAGTTTTTATGCAGCCCATTGCCTTCTAAGTTGGCTTTACATGCCGTCGAGAAATATCTCTTAGGCATGCTGGTTTCCTCATGATGTTTTCCTTCACCAAAGCAAGTGATACATAATACAATACGCACATGAATCCAAAAAATCAGAGGTTCGTGGCTTGGGTTCGAACTTGAGACCTATGACTTGGCAGTCCGACCGTCACATCACTAAGCTATCACTGCTATCAAAATAATGTACCCTTTATCTCATAGTATGTCAAACTAAACAAGCCGAGAGTTAAACAAAGTTTAACTTCTACTACTATTTCGCTATCGGACAGTGCTGAATAACTTTGTTCCGTTGTGGTTATACTTGTATGTATTACTGTGTGCATAATTCAGTCACTTTCAGCGTACATACAACCCCATTCATAGGGAAACTAGTGTTGTCTGTCTATTTCTCATGTAAAAGTTTTTTGTTACGTAATTTTTAACGTGTAATGATATGGCTAGAAAAGATAGTCGCTCCATGTAAAATACTAGTATTCAGCTGCATGTGGTTAGACTTCAAGCCGACCCCAACATAGTTGGGAAAAGGCTAGGCAGTTGAGTAATTATAATGAAAAATTTTATGAAAGATTTTTCATTATAAAATGCTTCTTCAGTGTGTGCACAGATGTGCTTAAGATTAATAGAATAATCAGCCTATAATATTCCCACTCCTGGGACACACGGCCTCCTCTTTATGAGAAGGAATGGGAATCCACCACGTGGGGGTTGGTAGATGTCACATGCTTTCGAATTTTTGGTTCTAGGACATAAAGAAACATTGATTGAACCAAAATGAAAATCCATTCACGAGATTAACACTTTTTTTTTTGATATCATACTTCCAATTTGGCCAGAAAACGCCAACAAACACGAATAAACACATTCTCTCTTCCAAAATCTAATTCAAATCAACTTTACCCTACATATAATTATGTATAACAAACCACGTTCCAATGCTATTTATAGCTTCAATAAAAATACTCTATCGCCCCGTTCACAACCTCACACGATGCGACCTGGACACGCGCGTGTGGTACACTACTGTGTTGTGTTTAGTGTTGAGTCGTATCTCGACAGAAGCTTTCATACATTGTTTTCTGCTTTGAAACGCATTATTGCATGGTGCTGTGTCACAGCGCAAATGTGCTTCTAAGTTCTGTTTAAACTTTACAGCCTCTCGGAAGTTAGTCGCGAATAATGGTCTGCGTAGGTATAAACTTAATGTCGGCTCGGAACATCTAACGTAAAGCTGCGCAGAACACAATTTTAGGTTTCAGCGGGGCGCAGGTGACGCATCGTCTCGACTGTACAATGCGCAGACCGTCACTTCCAACTAACTTCCAACCAGTCATAAAGTTTGAACAGATCTAAATATGAAACCGATGTTATGCTTCTGACACGACACAGTACTATGTTAAAACCTTGTGTATCGTCACGTCGAATCAACTTCTGTCTAATTTCTTCCAAAGTCGTTCGGCGGGCGTCGCAACACGTGTTACTTGAGTGTGTAAGTCGTGGCCAAGCCGTATAACCGTAGGTAGTAAAGACAATATAGATATTCGATTGTTTTTATAAAGGATGCGTGATAGGTTAGTAGGTTATTAATGTTTTCTTTCGCCCGGGGGTCAGACTTATGACGTCAGTCTACTTGGCATTTAACGGTGATATTACTTTTTCCTGTTTGTTCCCTACGACTATATTATGCTTGTAAAAAAACGGTATCTTTCAATGATTTATTTCGTTCGTGTATAGTGAGAGCGTGATCAGACTTCTAATGGCAAATAATCGAACATGACTCGTTGGTGGACTAGTTGTTGCAAGCGCGACTGCTGAGCATAAGGTCCTGGGTTTGATTCCCATGTCGGGCAAAATGTTATTGTTTTTCAAAGAGGAATTTCTCAGCAGCAGCTACAGCGTCTGGATTTGTGATCGGTTGATGGCAATAGGCTCGCCCCCTGTTACTTAGGACTTAAATGTAACTGGTGAAATGTGGGTGTACTATTAGGTATGCCTCTGCCTGTCCCTTCAAGGATAACAGGCACCATGAATTTGGTGGACATCATTCAAACGGGGAAGAATGAAGATCCCTCAAACCCGATTACCAGGAATGTGGTAACGCTCCTTTTGACAATTTACAATTTTGCTAATTCTGTACATTCTGAATGCTATACTTTTATCTCTTTCTTTGCTTAGCTTAGTAAGAGATGGATATAGTTTAACGGCTGTTTTCTATAACTTACTTAGGTATAACTGTTAGTTAATATGCCTTACTATAATAGCTATCGGTGTTTCTGTAAAAAAGTAGGCAATTAATTGACAAGAATATCCTATCCACGTCATTTATATTTCTCTCGTAGGGTTGACAGTTGATGTTTCTTTAACTGTTTATCTGAGATAGCAACGTTCCGTTAAATGTTAGTAAGTTATTGAAAACGGCCGAAGAATTGTTCAATAAAAACGGCTGTTGTTGTCGCGTCACTCTTGATAAAATATACATAGGTAACATACATCATCCATCTAGATCCATGCTGAGATACACCTACCATACCTTTTGGCCTCGTACAGGACCAATTTTAATTAACTGTATTATTATTATTATTATTTCTGTTTTTTGCTCTCTATCAAATAAACACTTATTCTTTCTTTATATCTTTTATTCTAAGACGTCTGCACTGGAATGATTAACTGACACCTCAGTGAATGTTAAAATTAGTCGAGAATTTAAATGCAAAACTTGTATTCGTGCAGAACCTTTTGTTTTTAGTGTTTGTTCTGTATTTTTTTACATTACGTGAATAGAATGGAAAAACTGTTGTAGGTATACGAGTTTTTTAGTTTGGAAATGAAATTTAAATCTAGGTTAAGGCCTTAGAGGTTCGTGGTTTTAACTTATTGCAGAAATGCAGACTAGTTTTGTTACAATAATTGGAGAACATAAATAGCTATGTAGGTAGGAACTTAAATGTACAATTTAAAAATAGTCGAAACTAAAATTATAGAGTGGTAAAGTTTGTGAGGTTGTAGGAGGTAATCTCTGGATCTACTGAACCAATTTTATTACTAATTTGAAGCTACATTATCCCCAAATGCCATAGGCTATATTTCCAATGTGCCGTGGGATAATTTCTGACCAAAAAGCGAGCGAAGCCGCGGGCAATAGCTAGTCTTACATAATAGCCACCCACTCCACTTTATCGGACCAAATTTAATTAGATAACTAAGAGAATCATCGACACCACGGAGAAGATGAAGAAGAACACCAGCTTCTACAAATACAACGCAGTATTGTAAATTAACGCGAGCGAAGATTAAATAAATTGTTAAAGACAGATGGACTGGAAGTCAATCTCGGCATAGTTGTTACTATATCCTATTTTCTATGGTTCCACAATCGCAAGTCACGTTGACCATAAGGCACCCTGAAACTTCTGTTCGTTTATTATCATTTCGTACCGTACGTATGTGTCCCGGTTATAAACTATGGAGTGGACATCGGACATGCAACACCAGCGTGAATGGTAACGAAGGGGACTGTTCCATGTTTACAACATGTTGGTTTTTTGCGCTTTTTAGGTCAGGCTGGTTATGTGAGGGAACGGCTTTAGGTGTTACTTTTTATGTTTTGAATGTTTTACTTATATTCAAAATGTGAACTTAACTCTGTTTGGTACTTCATGAATTCGATGTAATAAGGCTCAAGGGTTCTGGGTATACATAGTACATAGAAAGTATACATAGTAAACTTTTTATCCCAATAGTACGAAATTTCCATCCGCCACGTGAACATCATGGCCGCGGGAAAATACTAAAAATGTATTAAAGTACGAAACCAATTAAAATTGTGATGTTTTAAATTTAAGAGATTTTGGTTTCTGGGGAGAACTTATATTTTATTTTTTTACGTTGTTTACGTACTTCACGTTGTTTTGAAATAAACCGTGATGAAAAAAAAATAAACGAAGCAAAAATTGCACTTCAAAAGTAATCGAATCCAAGACTAAGTTTCCCCAAAGGTTTCCTTGAAGCTAGTTTCTAGAAACCAATCTACTACAAACGGCTTACTATATGCCTCGCTTCATTACCGGGGACCCACTCACGAGGCGCGGTCTCAAACAGTAGCGATGGGTAATATAGTCACTGTATCGTCATCGTTATTCTCAATTCAAATGTTTCTAGTACTTTCTTTTCTAAGCGTTTGTCCTAGACACTGATTAAGCTATAGACAAGCGCGATGGTAAGCGCAAGCGGTCTTCCTGGGGTGGTACGAGTATTAGGACCTCAAGAAACCTCCAGGCATCAAGTCGATAATCAGTCGACCTCAACAATCGATTTCACGCCCATCTCTGGAGTGCGTGTGTTATCTGTGGTCGAACGCAACGCAAGCGCATCTCTTCGAATCGTTCTAAACTTTTGAAGATGGCTACGCCGTTATAATAAAACTAGTTAAAAAATAAATATACATTCTGTGTAAGGTGTTGTGTCCCCTTTAAAAAAGGGCTGCAATTGTGCGTGAAAACGTGAACTATTGAACTGGTGGATCAAGCTGTGGGAATCAAGGTAAGGCTGCTCATATTGTCTTAGTCTTGTCAGTGTAAATGCTCCCTCAAACGCTTGGAAGTTTAAATTAGAATTTCCATCCCTCAGGTTAACCGGGAACTAAACCTTCTCGTAACATTGTTTTTGGTGCCGAAACCAGGGAACTGCTAATAAAGCAGTCATCGTAACGTTAGCAAGAAAGATTTCATTAACTTTCGTAATTTGCACAAATGGTCAACCGCAATGTCACCATAATTAATCGTCACAAATCTCGTTAGATATTGAATATTTCTTCAAAGTATATGAACAACACTTTAGAACAATTTCGTCTAGCATATTTCGTGTATTTATTTTATGCAAAAATCGTAATTTGATGAAGAAAATAGCAAACATTCCAATCCGTTAGTCTAGGTAATTACCTATCCGCCTTGTTGGCGCCGGTTATCTACTTAGGAATACTTCTTAATCCGTTGTTTGCGTATTGCTTCATCTTGGTAGCTCGTTTTCAATAGTTCCACATAAAATTCAGTGATTTGTGTAATATATTTTCGTTCAGAGTTGTTGTTCCGTACGATGTTATTACATGTAAATTAATCGTTATTTTCAGTACATGTAGTAGCATCACGTACATTTTCTCGTTACGGCAATTAAAAGTAAAGAGCAAGTTCGGTAAACAAACTATTTTACCCGACTATACGTAACCGTAGATATACACAACATACACAAACCAATTCAATTCGTACACGTTTTCGTCGTAAATTAATCATCGTCGTAAATCAATCATTACAAAGTTCGTAACAATTCTCATAGAAATTACGAATCGGAATTTGTTAGGGTAGGTAGGTATTCTACAACAAATTCGTCCCACGTAACATTTTAGTGAGTAAGGTAGTCTGAGAAACAGAGTTGTACCAACTTTCTGTCGAAACAATCGATTGTTATTTTAGAATCGATTTTACTCGAAATAATTATTTCTTAAAATCGATTATTTTTGTTTTGCTTATCGATTCGAGACATGGCTTACGTACCTAGGCGTGGTGCAAAGAAAATGTCTAAATCTAAATCAATGGAAACAAGTGGTCTTACGTGCGCTGACTTGCCCATATTACGACGTAAACGGACTTTAGCATTGAATCGATTGCGGAAAACGTTGGAAGTTGCACGAATGGCGGAATCGGATTCTTCACGTTTGGACGAATTTGTCGTGCATTATTCGGCAGTAACAAAACTGGTTAATAATTTCGAAGAAGCACATTTGGATATTTTAGGTATTGCCGATGAGTCTGAAGTGGAGGAAGAAGATGAAATCCGTACCGAATTCGATGATATTTATTTTCAGGTGCTTATTATACATCGTGCTCTTGTTCCTTCTTCTGTCGTTCCAAAGGCTGCTACACAGATATCGCCTGCTTCAGCCATTCGACTTCCAAAGATCGACTTGCCGCGTTTTTCAGGATGTATAAAGGATTTCAATATGTTTTTTGATGCGTTCAATTCCCTCATTCATCTGAATGAATCATTGTCGGACTCAGATCGCATGCAGTATCTTCGAGCGAGTCTAGTCGGGGACGCATTAGGACTTATTCGTACCTTTCCTATCCAGGGTGAATATTATCAAGAAGCGTACAAGACATTGGTAGCTCGCTATCGTGACAAACGTGAACTTGCATTTACTTGTTGGCGAGAAATGCAAAACATTAGTCTAAAAGTGAGTTCCCCTACCGAATTAAGACGCGTATTGGACCTGTTCAACGAAAACCTAATCATTTTAACGGGTCTTAACTTACCTACGGCTCACTGGGACTTCGTATTGTGTTATCATTTACTATCGAAGTTAGACTCAAAAACGCGGTGTGCTTTTGAACAAGCGCATCCTACCTCGGAAATACCACGTTACTCTGCCCTTAAGGACTTTCTCGAAGCGCAGTGCGATGCACTCGTTCGTGATACTCACTTTTCTGGTAATCGTGATCCTCAACCGTCTACTAGCAAAAACTACAAAACTGATGTCAAGTCAAACAACAACAACAATAAGAAAATTACGTCATCATTGTTATCCAATTCAGAGAAGACAAAAAACCAGCCAGAAGGTACCCAATCTTCTGCGCCTTCCACCACTGCGCGAGGAGTTGCTTCGAAGTGCCCGGCATGTTCGGAACTTCATTCCATTTCGCATTGTAAATCATTCGCTGATAAGTCGATTCAAGAGAGACGTGACATCGCGAATAGAAATCGCTGGTGTTTCAATTGTTTAAAGCCGTCCCACGTTGTTCGCGATTGCAAATCGACATTTACATGCCAGAAATGCCATCTGAAGCATCATACGCTCTTGCATCAGGAAAATGATGCTAACATTCCTGAACCGAAGCCTCCAGTCAGTGAACCTCTTAGTGTGTTGACTAACGTGGGTGATAATTCGGTTGTTCTTCTATCTACTGCCGTTATAAATATTCGGGATTCCTCAGGCGACTACCAGCCTTTCCGTTGTGTTATCGATACTGGTAGTCAGGCTCATTTCATTTCAGATAGCGCAGTAAGCCGTCTCGGACTTGACAAATGCATGACTTCACGCCAGGTTCGTGGTGTAGGTCAATCGTCAGCCTCCATCTCAGGAGCTGTTCAACTTCAGGTAGGTATTAACGGTCAAGTGGCGTTCAATCTTGAAGCATTGACCCTACCTAAAATATGCGGGAACATGCCGAGCGTCAGGCTCGACAAATCGTCTTGGCTTCATATTCGCGGTCTCAATCTAGCGGATCCGGATTGTGATAAACCTGGTCCTGTTGACATTCTTCTAGGTGCTGAAATCTTCCCTTCTCTCATTCTGCCAGGATGCGTGAGCGGAGGACCGAAGCAGCCATCCGCGTTGAATTCTGTGTTCGGCTGGCTTCTTCTAGGAAGTGTTGGTGATCACCAGGCTGAACAAAGTGTCAACTCTTTCTTCGTTACAGACGACCAGCAGCTTTCTCAAGAAGTTAAGAAGTTCTGGGAATTAGACCAGCTTCCGAGCGTCACCAAGTTGAGTGAAGCAGATCAACGTTGCGAACAAATCTATTGTGACACAACTAATCGTGACCCAACTGGACGCTATAGTGTCGCTTTGCCTTTTGTAGAAGACAAGGAACCGTCATTCCCAGGATCGCGAGAGTCGGCTCTTCGACGTTTTCATTCGTTGGAACGTAAGCTTTCCGCTGATTCGGTTCTTCAAGAACAATACTCAAGCTTCATGACTGAGTATATCCAGTGTGGCCACATGACTCCTGTGCCCGCAAAGGATGTGCAGAAGGGAAAGTATTACATACCTCATTTCTGTGTTCTTCGTCCTGATAGCGTTAGTACGAAGCTTCGTGCCGTCTTTGACGCATCAAATCGTGACGCCATCACTGGCGTATCGTTGAACGAAACCTTACTTATCGGTCCAAAGTTACAAGCTAACATTTTGGAAATTCTGCTGCGGTTTCGTACCCATTCTGTTGTGTTTTCAGCGGACGTGTGCAAAATGTACCGTCAAATTCTTGTTCATGAAGAATATCGTGATTTCCAAAGAATCTTCTGGAGAGATCATCCATCCCAACCGCTGTTGGAATATCGCTTGAATACTGTCACTTACGGTGTCTCCTCATCCCCCTTCCTTGCTTGTCGTACCGTCAAACAACTCGCCGAGGATGAAGGCAGTGACTTACCTCTCGGCAAATCCATTATATCGACTGACGTGTACATCGATGATGTCGTCACTGGGTGTTCTGATCTTAATCAGGCCATGCAAGCTAAGTCGGAAGTGACAGAGCTCCTAAAGAGAGGTCACATGGAGCTGCGCAAGTGGGCTAGCAATGAACCTAGGTTGCTCTCTGATCTTCCTCCGGAGCATTGTCTTACAGATAACGTTTCGATGGACGTTGAGAAGTCCAACACTCTCAAAATATTAGGTTTGAAGTGGGAACCTAACTCTGATCACTTCGTTTTCGAAGTCAAGCCTCAAGATCGTGTTTGCAGCAAACGTAACATTCTTAGCGAGCTAGCAAAAATCTATGACCCTCTTGGTTTTCTGTCACCGTTGACCTTCTTTGCGAAGTATTTAGTGCAGAAATTGTGGGTTCTTGGAGTTTCCTGGGATGCAGATCCTCCTGAAGATATCAAACGACAATGGAATCGCTACACCGAAGAACTTCCTTCCATTCAGAACCTTCGAATTCCGCGTCAACTATCCGTTTCCCATATCAAATCGTGCGAAATTCACGGGTTCGCAGATAGTTCTCAACGTGGATACGCTGGTGTGGTGTTCCTTCGAGTTATCGACGATTGTGATAACATCAAGGTCTTTTTTGTGCTGTCAAAAGCAAGGGTAGCTCCTATAAAAGTTGTTTCCCTACCAAGACTTGAGCTGTGCGCTGCCGCTCTTCTGGCAGATCTACTAAAATTCGTCAATGAGGTTTATCAACCTCTTCTTCCCGTTTCAGCCATGTTCGCGTGGTCAGATTCGACGGTCGCGCTCTCATGGATTCGATCTCCTTCCTCCCGGTGGAAGACCTTTGTAGCAAATCGTGTCAGCCACATTCAGGATGCGGTCCCTGGCGCACTATGGCGCCATGTGAGATCAGAGGACAATTCCGCGGACATTGCCTCTCGTGGTCAGACACCTGCGGAACTTGTCATCAATTCGTTATGGTGGGCGGGGCCTAGTTGGCTTTCTCAAGACATTCAGTTTTGGCCTTGCTCAGTTTCAGATCCTTCTGAGGATGAACTACGTGCAGAAGAGAAGGTACAGGTTCTTCTTACAAGTGATATCCCTGTGCATCCTATCGATTATTTGCTGTCCCGAATTTCGTCAATTCGCAAAATCCAAAGAGTCATAGGTCTATGGCTTCGATATATCAACAATCTCCGTAGTAAATTTAATCGCCGTTTTGATCTACCATTAAATTCTGCGGAACTTCACAACGCGCTGTTGATGATAGTGAAACGTACTCAGTATCTTCATTTTCATGAAGACTTCAAACGGTTGAAAGAACACAAGCTTCTTTCAAAACAAATGCGTAAGCTGAACCCGTTCATCGACCGCCTGGGTGTCCTCAGGGTGGGCGGTAGGTTATCCAGATCCGGACTAGAATATAGTCACAAGCATCCCGCCTTGCTCCCGAGAGATTCTCCACTGACGTACATGATCATAGACGCTTTCCATCGCGAAAATTGTCACCCAGGAATCAACGCGTTACATTATTTGGTCAATCAGCAATTCTGGATTTTATCAGCTAAACGTGCAATTAGACACCGAGTTTCAAAATGCTTACAATGCTTCAAAACGAATCCTTCTCCTCTCGAACCGTTCATGAGTGATTTGCCTGCAGTTCGTGTGAATCAGGTAAAACCGTTCAGTATCGTTGGCGTAGACTACGGTGGTCCTTTCCGAGTCAAATCAGGCAAACATCGCGGTGCTAAGATAAGCAAAGCTTATCTCTGCCTCTTCGTTTGCTTAACTACTAAAGCGGTCCATCTAGAAGTAGCGACCGATTTGACTTCGGAATCATTTATCGCCGCGCTTCGTCGCTTCGTCGGTCGTCGTGGACGAGTCCAGACGATCTATTCAGACAGAGGAACCAACTTCGTTGGTGCTCATCGCGAGCTCTCGTCGTTTATGCAAGATGCCGCTCATACCGAAACTATCGAATTTAAATTCAATCCCCCCTCCAGCCCACATTTCGGTGGGTATGGGAGATTCAGATTAAAGCTGCAAAATCAACGTTGTACCGCGTGGTCAACAATCAATCGCTGACTTTAGACGAACTCTTTACGTTATTCGTGCAAATCGAAGCAATGCTCAATTCCAGACCCCTTTATCCGATAAGTACCTGCGCCAATGACTTCTCGGTACTTTCGCCAGGTATGTTTCTTACGTTAGAGCCCCTGACAGCGGTCCCAGATGAGGACTTGACGTCTGTCAATATCACTCGTTTAGGCAGGTGGAAACTCATCCAGCGTTTTCAACAAGATTTCTGGAAGCGATGGAAGAATGAGTACCTGCATTCGTTAACTCAACGGGCAAAATGGACTAAGCACTCGCAACCACTGGAAATCGGTTCCGTGGTTGTCATCAAATCGGAAACTCCTCCGCTTCATTGGCCCATAGCTCGTGTAGAACGGCTGCACAGCGGACCAGATGGAGTAGTACGCATCGCGGATCTACGTCTACCTAACGGTTTTTTCCTTACGCGACCATTAGCAAAGATCTGTCCTTTGCCAAACCAAACGGACTAGAATCGTTAACGTTGGTTTCTTCATTCGTTATTCGTTAGTTAGTTTTAGGCAAATGTAAAGTTTTCTTTAGTTACGTATTCGTTGTTCATATACTAGGATAATATTCAGTGCCTTAAGCAGGCTTCAACTCAAAATATAGTAACTTACTCTTAAGTATTGTAACATGTCGTCCAATGGTATTTTTTGAAAATACGACTACCGTGTATTTTGGTGGGCGGTATGTATCGTCATCGTTATTCTCAATTCAAATGTTTCTAGTACTTTCTTTTCTAAGCGTTTGTCCTAGACACTGATTAAGCTATAGACAAGCGCGATGGTAAGCGCAAGCGGTCTTCCTGGGGTGGTACGAGTATTAGGACCTCAAGAAACCTCCAGGCATCAAGTCGATAATCAGTCGACCTCAACAATCGATTTCACGCCCATCTCTCGAGTGCGTGTGTTATCTGTGGTCGAACGCAACGCAAGCGCATCTCTTCGAATCGTTCTAAACTTTTGAAGATGGCTACGCCGTTATAATAAAACTAGTTAAAAAATAAATATACATTCTGTGTAAGGTGTTGTGTCCCCTTTAAAAAAGGGCTGCAATTGTGCGTGAAAACGTGAACTATTGAACTGGTGGATCAAGCTGTGGGAATCAAGGTAAGGCTGCTCATATTGTCTTAGTCTTGTCAGTGTAAATGCTCCCTCAAACGCTTGGAAGTTTAAATTAGAATTTCCATCCCTCAGGTTAACCGGGAACTAAACCTTCTCGTAACAGTCACCATACTAAGAGCAATATTGGTTTACGCTGTTTTCCGATAACTTTGATGATAACATAAACATACATGCATAATATAACGCTTATCTATACTAATATTATAAAGAGGTAAAGTTTGTGAGGTTGTAGGGGGTAATCTCTGGATATACTGAACCGATTTAGAAAATTCTTCCACTAATAGGAAGCTACATTATTCCCGAGTGTATATATTTACAACGTTTTTGGGGATAATTTCGGACCTAAACGCCAGCGAAGCCGCGGGCAACAGCTAGTATTGTCTAAAGATATATAGCTAGAGGCATGCATAGTTTATCAGAAATGTATGGGAATATCAGCTGTCCCATACATTTTGGAATGCTAATTATATTACGGTGTTGGTCCCATGGAGGAAGTTCAGTTTAATGATATGTACCGCACCCTCTAAAATGACTACACATGTCTGTTACACCCTCTGTAATGTAGTCTATACAGATTAGTTAATTGGGCACAGATTTAAGTTGCGCTTAGATGGTTTAGTGGTCGCAAGCGCGTCTGCTGAGCACGAGGTTCTGGGTTCGATTCCCGGGTCGTGCATAGTGTTATTAGGTTTTCAACCAGGAATTTCTCAGTAGCAGCCACGGAGGCTGGATTTGTGTTCGGTTGATGGCAATAGGCTCGCCCCCTATTACATGGGACTTAAACATAAGTGGCGAAATGTGGGTGTATTATAAGGTACACCTACGCCTAACCCTTTGGGGAGCACAGGCATGATGTTATGATGATGACGATGTAGATCTAGACTGCTATTGAAAATCACTTAAAGGAGAATCAAGAAAATAAATAAATAAATAAATAAATATCGCTGGACATTACACACAGCGCTATCTAGGTGCCACACTAAGCAACGAGGCTTGTGTCGTGGACACCAGATAGTTGATACTACTACATAGATACTTTTTTGTTTGTAAATACATACTTATTATACATATAAACATCCATGACTCGGAAACAAATGTCCATGCTCATCACACAAACATTTGCTCCTACCGGGAAGAAGAAAAGATCGTCTAGATTTGGCTGGTCCACAACAAAAGGTTCGTCCCTTATTACAAGGGGCTTAAACATAACTGGCGCAATGTGGGCGTACGTTATGTACACCATTGCTTAATACTTTTTTTTTCGGTTGCGTAGTCATCAAATAACTCCTCCCGCTCTGGGTGGAGCAGGAGGGAGTGTCAGACTTTTACTGACTAAAACCCATCCATGTTCCTTCATTGCCCTTTGTGTTCCAGGGCCGCGGTATCTCTTTCGAACAGTCCCGCAGCCCGCCATTGCCTAATCCTGGAACCAAAATTAGAACCTCAAAATTGGCGCTTACATACCACTACACTTAGGTACACCCTCTTTGGTATAACTATAAAAACCATTTCTATACTTATACCAAAGAACTTTTTCAAAATTTCGATCCTTTTACAGACGACAGCAAGCGTCTAAAAATATCCCTTGAACTCAACGACCCACGTCCTTGTACTGAGACTGAAATCCTTGCTCTCGCCAAAATATTTAGAATAATATGAAGCAAAGATCTCAAGAACGCTTATATACGGTCTATATACGCATGAATTATTCAAGTTTGGCTGTCGGCTTGACATTGCCTGAATGTCACGAGCAGTCTTGTGTAATACTACAGGATTTGTGGTGAGAAGGTATACATACCAAGATATAAGAGCTTTATTAAACGATAAAGATGAAACCACTCTCAAAACTCAATTAATCCGGTCCGGTCAGTTTAACCATCAGGGTACCAAATTTTATCAAATTTGGTTCAATGGTTCTCAAGTGGTTCGCAGATAGAACAGAAAGTTTTCAGCTCCTTTAGATTTGTATTATGGTGCCTGCGACCCACACTCTCTAACCCTCTCTCTAACAAAGTTGCGTGGTTCAGCTAGTGTTGTATGAAAATTGATATAAAGGGTGTAACAAGACCCTTAATGAAGCCGAAAGGTACTTATTCTCCCCATCATTGTGATATTTTTTTTGTTCTAGACCATACCTGGGAACCTTCTAGTTACGGAGATATTGGGGGTCAAAGTTCCAACTTTTTCACAAGTTTTTTTTTTTTGAAATACATGTTTTTAACGTAAGATTTTTACTGAAATCACCTCCACAACCCCCGTACTATTCAATCCATCCATCACCACAATGTTTTGAATGCGTTACATTGAGTCCTACCGTAAAAAATGATTTTACACCCGAAAAAAAAAGTCGTTTCCCATGCAGCAATAGTTTTTGCGTAAAGTTACTTAGATTGATGGACCTACACAATGCTTTGTTGACGGCTTCGTTAAGGGTCTCGTTTCACCCTGTATAGGTTCGGAACGATGTACTGAACCGTGAAGGCGTTTATGCGTCGGTGACCCTTCCACCTTCTATAGCTCATGCTGTATTAAAATTATTGGGCATTAAGCAAGGGAATATTAGCCTCCTGAGATATCAGCCCACTATTCGATACATTCAAGTATCACCTACTAACATAAACCTATCCAGGCAAAACATAAGTACGATATCTTGTATGTATTATGTGTATTAGTATCACTATAAGTACTTATATATTTTTTTTTTCTTTTTTTATATAGTTATTTTGTACCCTACCACAGCGTTTTCGTATTGAACCCAAAGGTTGACTGGTAGAGAATGCCTAATTAAGTCCGCCTATGTACCACTATTGTACATGAAGTTTAAATAAATAAAAATATCTGAATACTATCTTGTTAGATACCCTCTTGAAGGAAAAAGTCACGCTTGACTGGAAAAGTTATTTATATCCTTATTATCTCGTCTAAGTCGTAAATGTCGACAGAAGGGAAGAAATACTGCACCACTATATATGCTACTATGTATGCTAACCTATCGTTATGTAGTGGTTTATGTAGCTTTTTTATTGCTCCTGTACTCAAGAAGCACTAAGCCGTCCTTCTGAAGAAGTTTGTATAAGAAATTACTGCTGCGTTTCTATTTTTGCAGACAAGTATTCTATTTTGAAGAAAATAGGTCAAAAGTGACACAAGACGAAAAAAATCTTAACCACCTCTTGGCTATGCCGTAGTCGGGTAAAAAGGAGAGGGTGAAAAGATTTCTTATTTCATCCGCTGTCATTTACAATTAGGGATGATTTCCACCAAACGGCTCGCATCGCATCGGATCGGAATGTATTTACTACACAAAACGGAATGAAACGAAAAAACAAACGGAATGTATTTACTATACAAAATATGAGAAAAGGTAAAAATGAAAATACTATCGCAGTAAATCACTTTCCAAACTTCAACTTTACCTCTAAACTCAAAACACCACTTTCAAATACTCCTTTTCCGCCACAACTCACCGCTTCCCGCAATTAGTACCTATCAAGGAATTCTAAACCATGTTATGTATGTACTTAGTACGTCTATACGATGTACAAAGCACTTAGAATTCTCCTTGCCTTCGAAGCTGCCGTATACGTTCATTAGAGGCTCGTTTAGACGAAGTGAGATACTCTCCCGCCGTGAGGCGAGGATTTCCATACGAGTTAAACTTACAAGTGATTATAGTACTCAAGTAAGTAATAAAATGCTACGATTATGTCAATTCGTCTGACGATTTTTTGAATTTTATTTTAAACAACCGAACTAGGTTTTTTTTATCCTAATTTGTATTTTTTTGAACCTGTTAGATGAGTTGTGCTTGTGGAGGTCAGATTGTTAGTCGATCAATGTAAAATAATCAATATTAATAGATATATTAGAAGAAGTTTGAAAATAGCACTTGGTACTGAAAATTTTAAAGGAAGTCTTGGTACAGACATTTAATGAGGAGGAATGGAGAGGGAGAGGAAGGCCAAAGAAAAGGTAGATGGATTGTGTGAGGAATGATATGTAAGAAAAAGGAGTAAATGATGCCGTGATGTCTGACAGGGGAGAATGGAAGAAGAAAATGTGTTGCGCCGACCACAAGTAGAATGGGGCAAGGGCAGAAAGATAATGATGATTCAGCTGCATCCTGTTAGGCTCGAAGTCAGCATTAACAGCTAGGTAGATGCTGATAGTGGATTCCAATTTCGTAGGTTAACCTATTTACACCTTTCGACATATACAACATGTAACAGAATAAACGCAAAACCTCCTAAGTCCCTCCTGCTCCGCCCAGAGCAGGAGAAGTTATTGGATAAAAAAAGAAAAACAATTTTTTTTTTCGAAAAAAAATGGGATCATTGTACTCATCATTATGAAGAACTTTCAATAAAGGACCAACACTAAAATCGCGAAAAACAGCTGTTCAGTACAATTCAATTCAATTTATTTAATTCAGACACAACGATCCATAATTTTGTTAGTATAACAATAAAGACAAATACCCAACACACAATATACTATTCCATCTAAATTTAACATCAAAATAATTAATCAAACTTAAATTAATACAATACTTTTCCATGTCAAATCAAATGTAAAAATGATTAAAATCAAATGTAAAAATACAATAAAAATAAGTTCAAATAAAAATAATAAATATGGTCAGAGATTTAGATTATAAATTAATACAACAATAAAAGAACAACAATAAATTAATAAATTTTGTCGAGTTATGCGCACAAAAGTGTATGGGGCAGTCGCATAGTGAAAGTTGTTCTTATTAATGAGTACAGGACCCATTAGGAGGTTTTGCGTTTATTCTGTTACACGTTGTAGAGTACCAAACGTACTGTTTACACAAATCAAATTTTAATCTCATTGCGAAACCCGCATATAATATTTAAGACGAGAGACTCTCCTCCTGTAAACGAGCCTTCAGAATGAATAATTCAAGAGATTCGCTTGGAAACGATCTGCGAACATTGCTAGTAACAAGCTAATGTGGTTCGATTTCTATTACATGAAGTGGCGGTAATTTTGTGGGAGACATTATTGAATGTGTACGTACTACCGAGTGCACTGAGGGTCTGCTACTTTTAGTATTATGTCCTAAGTAATAAGGTTGGAAAGTGATCGACCTTTAGTGAACGTGAAACGTACAGCCGTAAGAAATGTTATAAGATGAGATTGATTGATCTTAATGAGTCACTTACTGACTGCATGCTTCCCGTTGCCGTAGAAAGTTAATGATGAGTTTATACTCATACTAGTTGTGGCCTTCATTCGCGTGAAATTATTATAAAAAATATCACCTATTGTTGAATCGGATTTAAATAAAAATGTTTATTTTAATTACATAAGGCTTAACAAACATGATTTGGAGGTAACCTTTTAAGCAAGAAGATGCTTGTGTTAGGTGACTCCGCTCTTCCTTAAAATAAAAGTAACCTTAGTAAGACCTTGTAGCGTTTGCTATCTGCTAGTAAAAAACCGTCTAAGTCGGTCCAGCCTTGCGGAGATTAGCCAGAACAAGAAGAAAGACAGACAAAAAATGTTTTTTTATAAGTACCGTATATATTTTGATATACATTCAGAAAAAGCTGTTATTTTGATATTACGAGTACAAACAGACATTTAAATTTTATTACTTGTATAGATTATACAGAAGTAATTTCAATAGCAGAAAGCTACATTATTTGTGGGTGCTTCAAGTTTTAAATTATATTCATATCACAATTTTTGCGGACGAAGACGCGGGCGAAGTGCTAGTATGTAAAACAAGTGGGCATGATACGCCCAGAAGTTGTACGTTTAACTTCTTAGTTTCCTGAGCTATTACTAAAAGATGGCAGGGTATTAAGTCTAATTCAGCGTGATACATTTTACCTTGATATTACAACAGTTTACGAGAAAATGGACGAAATATCGAACGATACGAACTATTCCCAAATCTAAAACATAAAATCACGACACTTTTTCTCACAAACACATGGACATAAACTCTAGAATGCCACCTGCTATGGTTCTTACAGACTCCTCGTACTTCATCCACGTTCATATACATATCTGGTCATACACGCACTACAGTTACGAGTACACACCTGACCTTTCTGAGATCAGGTCAGGTAAATTTACAGAACTATAATAATAGTACATACTCACCTGTTCCATATTAAATGACTACGCCATTTCAATACCTAGAACCATCGCGATATAATTAAATACCGACCCGGCTTCAACAATGAGCCCGCTACGTTGCTACGGTGCTACGATCGCTACGCCGTAGCAGATCGGCTACGCGTAACCATTGTTCTGGAAGTTATTGTGCATTTGACGTGTAGTTTGTCGCAGTTGATTTATTACTTTAGTTGGGGTTGTTTTATGTTACAATTGGGAGGGTTTTATTAAGGAAAAGGTTGATTTTATTAAAGTTCGAAGGGCGGCTGTTTCTTTTCCATTTAGGGGTAGAAGTTTGTATGAAAATATTCAAGGTGGAAAGCACACCGACGCTAGAAACGATTACCACGTATTCACGTACACTGTACGTAAACATTTTTCATCGGTATTTTTCCTAAATCAGCTGTTCTATACATTTTAACCGTGAAGCATTCGGTTTTAGGGTTCCATACCCAAGGGATAAAAACGCGACCCTATTACTAAGACTCCACTGTCCGTCCGTCTGTCTGTCACCAGGCTGTATCTCAAGAACGGTGATAGCTAGACAGTTGAAATTTTGGCAAATGATGTATTTCTGTTGCCGCTATAAGAACAAATATATAAGAATAAAAACAGAATAAAATAAATATTTAAGGGGGATCCCATACAAGAATCGTGTTTTTTTATAGATAATGGTATGGAACCCTTTGTTCGTTAGTCCGACTCGAACTTGGGCGAACAAAAAAAAACAAACCAAAAAAAAATTATAAAAAAAAATCTATGAATAGAATTTTTTGTCCGCTATTGAATAAAAACTAGGCGGTTCAAAATGATGAAGTGAATACGTGGTAACCATTTTAGAGGCGGTGTCCCATCTTGTATTTTGTGGTGCAGACTAATTCTAGACGCAGCTCCAGACGCCGCAAACTGAAATCTTTTATATTAAAGTAGGTATGTACCAGAATGTCTGGATTCCGCTTGCAGTCCAGAAATTGTTCCGTAATGTTTTGACTAAACCTTAATATTCGCTTAAATTATTTAAAATTCTTCATACAAAAACGGAAAGTCCCTATCGCATCCCTACATTTGTTACCCTACAATGAATTATTCAAATCCACTGTTACATATCAAACGATATCTCTCACGTCTAGTTCAAGTTTTATTTGAATCGTTCGTATAAGTAGGTTTATCTGGGAACCTAGGTTGACCTTACTTTCTAGTTGTTCTCGGGAATGATAATATGGTTTCAAATAATACCTGAAAATTGATAATTGGGGTATAGCACTTCGTTAGTATTGGCACATTGTAAATATTGCCCATGGCACTCGGGGATAATGTAGCTTCGTATTAGTGAAAGAATTTTGAAAATCGACTCAGTAGATCCAGAGAATACCCCCTACATACAAACTTACAAACAAATCGTACCTCTTTAAAATATTAGTATAGATTAATGGCAAAAGCAGTCCAATCTTCAGAAAATATTCTTGATATTTTTAAATGATTCAGTATTAACCAATTAAAAAACAAAATTATTACAATTATTTCGGGAAAGATGTGGTCCGGATCGTTTTAGCATAAAATAGGATTAATATTGTAGTTATAAATATTTTCTAGTACCTGCATCACCCTACGAAAGACTATAAGTAGAAAATGCCCAAGGCATTAAGTCCGCCTTTGTACAGTTTTTACTTGTGCACAAAGTTTTAATAAATAAATAAACAGTAAATTATTTTTGCTACCCATATAACAACAGTATCCTGCAGATGGTTGTATCTCGGGTGGATTGCCCTGTCTAGAACAAATGGATGCATATTTTGGTGGGTGTTGACTAAGATAGAGCATAAGAGTTTACTAACACAATAGGTATTTTATTTGTAATAATGTAATTTATTTCTCTGTACTTATTCAACGTGTTTTTAAAATAATATAATACCAGCCTATTACGGTCCCACTGCTGGGCAACGGCCTCTTCTCAACAAAGAAGGCACGAGCATTGATCATCACGCTTGCTCAAGACGGGTTGGCGATTTCAGACTCTTCCAAGTCCAGGTTTCCTCACGATGTTTTCCTTCATCGATGTTTGTGATGTCCAAGATAAACTTAGAAAGTACATATGAATTGAAAAAGTCACATTGGTTCTTGCCCGGATTTGAACCCACAACTTCATGCATGAGAGGCGAGACCTCTGGGCCATCACGAAATTTTTATAATTTGTAATTTTATGGATTAATTTAATCTGAAATAAACTGATTAACAATATAAGAACGGCCGAAGGGGATTCTAGTCTCTTCATACTATGTTCCATGCATTTCCTATATTCTAGCTATATGAATATTAATTTTAAACTAGTACCTCAGTTTTGTGGTAGCATTCATTGAATAACTTGCGCTGCTAGTGCATTTATAAGGACTAGTTTCAGTTAATGTCGTTACCGGTGGATCTAACTTCATAATATGTACTTGAAAGGAAACCAATGTATGTTTACAAGCTCTTGCGGTAAGGTTATGAAAAAAGGAGGTTGTTCAATAATGATTGCTGGAAAACGACTTTTTTTTTTGGGGTGAAAAATTACGTTTTACGGTAAGACTCAATGCAACGCCCTCAAAACATGGTGGTGACGGATGCATTGAATACTACGGAGATCATGGAAGTTTTTAAAGTAAAGTTATCATTAACCCCAAAGAAGAGAGGGAGAACTAGTGCCTTTCGTTAAGGGTATTTTAAACCCATCATATATTTATAGCAGTGATATATAAAGATAGCCTGCATGCCTGAGAGATATTTCGTGACGGCATGTAAAGTCAAGTCAGAGGCCCATGGGCGGCATAAAAACTCTGACACCAGGTTAGGAACTAACCACACGATAAAGAAGAAGGCTCATCATACACTTTAAGGGACCTGTCCGAAGCCACTACCAACGCCGTCGATGTGGCTAAGTTTTTATCGAAAGTTTTAATTTAATAAAGGGTGTAACAAGACCCTTAACGAAACCGAAACGCACTTGTTCTCCCCATCATTGCGATCATTTTTTTGTTCTAGACCATATCTGGGAACCTTCTAGTTACGGAGATATTGCGGGTCAAACCAACTTATTCACAGGTTTTTTTTTAAACACATTTTTTAAATGTAAAATTTGTACTTTAGCCAGCTCCACGATCCCCGTACTATTCATTCCATCCATCAGCACAATGTTTTGATTGCGTTACATTGAGTCCTACCGTAAAACGTGATTTTTCACCCCAAAAAAACTCGTTTCCCAGCATTAATTTTTGCGTAAAGTTACTTAGTTTGATGTACATAATGCTTGGTTGACGGCTTCGTTAAGGGTCTTGTTACACCCTGTATAATTTAGATTGCTAGGCTTCTAATAATAGGCACTGGTAGAGAATAATCTTTTCAATGCTCTTGGCAGTACCTAAGGATGCTGCTTGAATAGCTTATTTAGACGTAACAATATTCCAAGCTAACTAAACTTATAACAAGCTGGATCAAGTGCTTACAAGTTCACAAGTTTCAGGATTAGTTTACCCGCTTCAGGAACTTTGTGGGTAGTTGGAAAACTGTTATTGGAAACCGATTCCGCTTACCAATAATATAATAAGCACATCATAGAAGATTACATAAATATACTTAATTACAAATTATTTATCATACAAGGTGTAATCCAATATGGCGATACTTCGGGGAGGCTTATGTCCCGCACCAGTGGACGTCTTTCAGCTGAAGTGATGATGATGCGGACAAGGTTTAAGCATGCTCTTGAAAAATGATCGCAATGACGGACAGAACAATTAGTGCCTTTCGGCTTCGTTAAGGGTATTTTTACACCTACAATATGAAATTTATTTAAATAATAATAAAAACTATTTCACAAATATAAAATGCCTGGAATGTTTGACCTTCTATAATTAATAAATAATGTAAGGCAATCGTATCAAAATTTTATGATGAGATTAAATTGAGCGAAAACTCACTATTTTTGATAATTGTCTTTTAAAAAGGTCAGGTTCGAGAATATAGGCCGTCACCTACGCGGTAGACCCTGAGATGATAGAACCTTATAAAAGGAAATTAACTTAAAAAGGAATTGACATAACAGGCTTAACATGACGCCTGTAATCCCCAAAGTGTTAGGCAGAGGTGTACCTTATGGTTCACCCACATTTCGTCAGTTATTTTTAAGTCCCTATGTAATAGGGGCGAGCCTATTTCCATCAACCGAGCAGAGATCCAGGCTCCGTAGCTGCTACTGAGAAATTTCTGATGGGAAAACCCAATAACACTTTGCCTGACCCGGGAATCGAACCCAGGACCTCTTGCTCAGCAGTCGCGCTTACGACTCACGAGGTAGACAAAAAGGAACTGGTACTAAATATTTTCAAACACAATTTTTTCTGTCGAAAAAAATAATGTTTCTGTTTAGAAAAAGGCGTGGCTATGATTAAGTATCATTTTCATAATATTAACACGTTTTTAGTATTCACTGGTGAACTTCAAACAATCACAAAACACCTCCTAACCGTCACACCAGCACTCAATGCCAGAAAAAACTCTTCAAAGTACACTCCCGTATTAAAACCCTCTTCAACCCTGTACATAATGTGGGACAATCGTTCACTCAACCGGTGGATAATGGTCGAAAGTACCGACAGTCCGACACTCGACCCAAAGAGCGGTAAACGGGTCCCCTCCAAGATAAAAATGTTGGTACATATCTGTTCTGACCACTGTCCCTTCAAAGGTTTGCTTGTGTAAGTACCTACTTAAAATATTAGGAAAGTATTTTGATCAGTGTTACTGGTATTGTCTCTGGTATATTGTTAATGTTCTTCTTTATTGTGTGGTTAGTGCCATACCCAGTGTCAGATATTTAAGCCACTGACTTCGCTTTACATGCCGTCGAGAATTGTAAATAAATAAAATAAAATTTGTTTATTTCAAGTAACATGACTCATACACAAGGATAAAGACAGGATAACAAACAAAAACGAACACTCACAAAGTAATAATGTGTCTGCTACAACATTGCCGGATATAAGAACAATCCAGTCCGTTAGCGATCATCGCCAGAACGGTGTTGGCGCTGCCCCGCAGTCTGCGCACCAAGGCCGCGCACCGCTTGCGCATCGTCGCGTGAAAGCAGTCGGCGCGCGCTTCCGCGTACATGCCTGAGGCGCTGCAGTAGCGGGGCAGCCTCAACACGTTATTGAACTGGACGCGGAGGGCGTTGTATGCCGCACGAGTATACTTTTCCCACAGGCTGCACGTGTAGAGGGATGTACAATAAGCTATAGAGCGTTATTTTTACCTGCCTCGAGCATCGCGCAAACCTACGCGCTATCATATTACCCTGACTGACAACGCCCTTCGCTCCCGCTCAATGTCCGCATCGTCTTTTAGGTCAGCTGTAACAATGTGACCCAAGTATTTAAAATGTTCCACTTTCTCAAGCGGTGCATTATTTATACACACAGGGGGTACACTATTTAGACTTCTGGGACTAGCCCCAAACACCATGAATTTACTCTTCCCTGCATTATATTTCAACCCATGGCCAAAGGCATACTCTTCACAGGTCCCCATCATTTTCCTAAGACCACAGACTGAAGCTCTCAGCAGCACCGTGTCGTCAGCGTAGCTCACGCGCGCGCGCTCTCGCGAGCTTATTATGTCTCATACATGCTGGTTTCCTCACGATGTTTTTCCTTCAACAAAGCAAGTGACAATTTTACAAAACGCACATGAGTCCGAAAAATCAGAGGTGCGTGTCTTCAGTTCGAACAGGAGACCTATGACTTGGCAGTCCAACGGTCACACCATTAGACTATCACATCAACAAAATATTGTTGATGAAATAGCCTAATAACATAACATAAAGGATAACTTCTGGTACTAGTAGTTCGCCTGTAGTAGTTTAGGTAATACAGGGTGGAACAAATGATGATTCATAAGACAGGGTGGATGGGACTCGGACGCACATTCGATCACTACGTATATATTCAGTACCACATTCTGCACATCAAAATTTTTCATCGATAATTCAAAAAAGGAAACCAGATGTTCCATACATTATGATCCTATTTTGCACCTTTGTAGCATTCTTCTTTTCGTTCGTTTTTTTCGTTTCTTCTTTTGTCTGCATTCTTTTTTTATTACTCTTGATAAAAATCCATCTGTGAGTTTTCTAGAGTGACTTCCTTCACCTTCGCCTTCGAGCTTGGCCTATTTTTATGGTCTCGAATACAAAGCGTACCTAACTGCTATCGGGACTACTGAATATCCGGTAGTTCGGAATGATGTACTGAACACGTGGAAGCCTCTTGTGTCTCTATGTCCCTACGTCCCTACCACCCTGAGTATGCAAAAAGGGAAAGTCTATTGCCATAAGTTGGGCGAAAATCTATACTTGACTGCAAATCAGAATATTTAAAATGAAAATCTCGAAAACACTTTGCTGGACCCAGGGATCTACCACACTTTCAGCAGCCGCATTAACAAGGATGACTTTGTATTACATTCGGATGCATTTGGTTGTAAAGTAGTATAACAGACCATAAAAAAAACATTCCTACAAATGCAAAAAGTTTTGTGATCAGTGCGCAGAAAGCACAGAAAACCTCCAAGCGAAAATAAACGCAAAGAAAACCCGTACTATAAAAAATAACGTGAGCACTAAGTGTGAACGGGTTGCAAGAACAAAATAGATAGTACAGAAGTCTAGCTTCATACAACGCACAAACTGGTGCACGCACCTATAGTACGTAATGGCAACCTCAAACGAATGACAGTCGCGAGTGCGCTTGCACTCGCTGTACGTGAAGCGTGACTATGTGTGCGTGGAGATCTCAAACAAATGACAGACGCGAGTGCGCTTGCACTCGCCCTACGCGATGCGTGTCTATGAGGACGTGGAGATATCAAACGAATGACAGTCGCGAGTGCGCTTGCACTCGCTGTACGTCAAGCATGTCTATGTGGGCAAGGAGATCTCAGGCGAATGACAGTCGTGAGTGCGCTTGCACTCGGTGTACGTGGAGCGTGTGTATGTGTGCGTGGAGATCTCAAACAAGTGACATTCGCGAGAGTGCTTGCACTCGGTGTACGTTAAGCGTGTCTGTGTTTGCGTGCGTTTTTGCTTGTTGTATGCAGCCGTCCTTCTGTACCCAGCTATTCTGTGGCTGCAAGCTTATCCGTTGCCTAGTGACCCATTTCTTATAATTGACTCTTGCAAGTTCTCGCAGAAACCATCTGATACCGTCTGGAATATTTTTATTTTTAGCTCGAAATGTTTGTCATTATGTAGATTTGCGCGCGTTATGTTTAAGCTCACTTTTGAAGGGTTAGATTGGTTCCAACTTTCGTGCTTTTTTATTATAGTTGATGACATGACTTTGACTGAAATTTTAAATGTGGTGGCGTAAAAAAAAAAGCTTTTCTGAAGCTGCGATAATTGTGATAATTGCAAAACTAGTTTGAGGCAAGGTCCCTAATCAATTCTTTCCAGTGAAATTGAAAAAATACTCCCTATTCATTTATATTTTTTAAGAAACCCTTTACCGGATCCCGCGTGTCTGAACTCACCCTTTGCTTTTGTGGATTAGCCATTGAAAACAAACTGTCATTAGAGTGTCACTCAC
The DNA here is from genome assembly GCA_947578425.1 of Eugnorisma glareosa. NCBI lineage: Eukaryota > Metazoa > Arthropoda > Insecta > Lepidoptera > Noctuidae > Eugnorisma > Eugnorisma glareosa. Next base: position 9,194,940 of record OX387982.1, on the reverse strand, counting down.
GTGTGAAATCGTTGTATGGGGAATCTATTCCAGTGATGACGTCATCAGCCCTGAAACTTTAAAATTCAATATAAACTAAACTAGTACTGTATGGCAATGGCTATGGTATTAAGTCTGCCACCGTACTTTGTGCTTAAAGTGTTAAATAAATAAATTAATTTCAAAAATATCCAAATTAGTTTCTTAAAATAGATACTATGTTTCCTTAAAATTAAATTAAACTATACAGGTTACATTTTTTGGACTTTGCTCGTTATGTTAAATGTCTTAGCTGACTAGTGGATTAAAACTTCGATGTTTTTTATACTATCTGCATTCTACGTTTTGATAATTATTTTTGTCTTTATTCCAGGTAATTATGACTTCCTAGCTGTGTCAAGAAACTCCGATTAGTAACTGTATGTATGGTGGTCTATTATTAAGTTTAGGTACAACTAACGTGTCCATGACAATAAAATATACAAGAAAACAGTGAGAGACACACCATTTATTGATGTTATTTTGATCATTATAAGATCATCAAACATACAATGTATGGTTCTATAAAGAGTAAAAAGAACTAAAAAAATATGTACCTAACTAAGTACCTACTTAAAAAAAATGTACTCAAAAATATCAATGACTGCATTTCAAATATCTAAGTACAATTTAATTCGGCAGTATATATTTTTTGAAGGAACCACGGGCAAAACAATACTCGTGGTCCCTTCCAGGGACTAAGGAACCGGGACCACGGCGAAAAAGGAATTATTCCAAAGCAATAAAAAATTAAAATATTTGAATACATTCTAAATACAAAACATTAAAAGTCGTGATAGAATATTCCAAAAAGGTAAAAATATTAATATTTGATCTTCTAAATATAGAACATTAAAGCCGTGATATCAGCAAACGCTATTGTTAACACCGCGTCACATTTCAATCTCCGGCCTCTTTAGTGGCATCTACAGGAAATTACTAGCCGATGTATTCCCGATTGTATACGAAGCATTACGAGCATTTCTTTATATTTTGGGGCTATTTTTAGTAAATATTCTTGTTGTTAATTTTTTTGCCCAATTGGCGGGACTTTCGCCCACGGTGTTTTAAATTAAAGCAAAATTATTTCATTTACATAAACTTAATCGGCACTTTTTTAGACGACCCGAATGGCGCAGCGGTAGTAAGGCTACCTTACGTTCTTAGGGTCCCAGGTTCGAATCCCGGTAGGAGCAAATGTTTTTGTGATGAGCATGGACATTTGTTTCCGAGTCATGGATGTTTATATGTATATTACGTATGTATTTACAAACAAAAAGTATCTATGTAGTATTATCAACTATCTGGTGTCCACGACACAAGCCTCGTTGCTTATCAATCAATCAATCAAAAAGTTTATTAGTGTGGCACCTAGATGGCGCTGTGTGTAATGTCCAGCGATATTTATTTCTTTATTTACTTATGAAACGTCCAAAGATTGGTGCACGGTTCGGGTTGGTCTTTTCCTAAGGAGAAGAACTGGCAAGAGACTCCATGATCCTCTTTTAAAATTATTTCGTTATGACAATGTTTTCATGTTACGGTGTTCAGTCAGTGCTCATTTAATAAAAACTACTCGTCCTATAAAAATATGACGGCAGTATATAATTGTATTGTGACAGCTTCCAAAACATTTTCAACTATTTACCTAGAAGCCTGGAGTCCCAAACATGTTAAAAAAACAAAAGAAAGTTTATTTCGGATCCTTTTTTATTGCATACCTATTCACAAGACAATAAACTTGATACGATAAGTCTTCAAAAGACCTTTCTAAGGGTTATAATTAATTCGATAGCTGCGCAGCGTAAAGGCAATTAGGTTCGCCACAGTTCTTGTAGCTCATTCGTAATTCAACATCAATTATACTGAGTGTACAACGTTGTAGGTGCATAGACGAATCGACCAGTTGATCCAATATGTACACACCAGCCTGCCTTTAGAAGTGGATTCACTTGTATCCATATCTCCAAAGAAACTATTATATTGTAAGATATTTTGATGAAGCAAGAACAGATGTAATGTTGTCTTCAGGTTTTTGAACACCCATTACCTACCGAGTTTACTCCGTGTCTCAGAAAGCACGTTAAGGTATTAGTCCCGGCTGTCAATTGTAGATCTTTGACAGTCGTTACCGGTCGTCAGTGACCCGAAAGTCCTACAACCAGTCTTACCAAGGGGTATCGTATTACCCAGTACTAACTGAGTTGTGGAGATCAGATATGCAGTCGCTCCATGTAAAATACTGGTATTCAGTTGCATCCTGTGAGACTGGATGCCGAGCCCAAAATCGTTGGGAAAACGCAAGGTAAATGATTTAGTCTTGAGAAATTCTTATCCCTTTAGTTTTGGTATACAATAAAGAGTACACATTCTATTTAAACTTATACTGTCGCTTACGAGATATCTTCCGTGATTGTTCATTCTTTCGAGCTCCCGATATTTCGACGCTGTTGCAAGCGCCACGATCACGGGTTCCCACTCTCTTTATCTTACTTCCTGCTTGTCACTTATATGTTATGCAGTCGCAATGTTATTTTTGACTGAATTAAAAACCTAGACACGTGACAAGTAATTAGACGTATAAGCATTTAAACCACAGCCTACACGTTAGCTTAGTCGGTAGAGCACACTTTTACGGCTTGAGTGAGCATATAAGTAGCAGTTATGTGTCAGCCAGGAGTAAATAAATTCTATACACGTAGACAAATATACGTGACGAAGAGCTCAAAGAAAATGACTGGTGATACATATTATTAACACAACATAACTTCAAACTCAATACAAACTAACATACAACTAAAGAAACGCACGCGACTATGGCAAGAGACCGGACGGGATGTCTTTGTTTCCATGGAAGATGGGTAGGCCTTTAGTGTGGGGCGCAACATGTGTCGATACTCTTACGCCATCCCATCTTCCTAGCTCATCGTGCTGTGCTGGGGCTGCCGCTGCGGCTGCAAAGAACCTCAAGCGGCGTAAATATAGTAACCTCATTGGTAACTATATTTTCGAGCCGTTTGGGGTTGAAACTCTAGGACCGTGGGGTCCGAGCGCTCACAGCCTTTTCAAGGATATTTCTAAACGTTTAGTTGACACTTCCCGTGACCCAAGGGCTGGCTTTTACCTTGGCCAAAGGCTTAGCGTTGCCATACAACGTGGCAACGCCGCCAGTCTCTTGGGTACATTACCAGTTGACTGCGTTGAGGAGGAGTTTTTTGACGCCATTTTTTAAGTTTGTTGCTAGGTTATTTACTTTAGGTTATTTTAATTAATAAATTATACATTGTTACATAAACATCTGAAATTTTGACACTAAAGAAAAAAACAATGTCACATAACCTGAGAAATAGATATAAAAACAAACTTGAAGTCATCAGCGTACGCACTAATTACGGTAGAAAGACCATATTATTTGAAGGAGTTCATGTGTTCAATGGATTACCGGACGATATTAAGGAGTGCGTTAACGTTAATACATTTAAAAAAAGCTTATGAAACATAATTATATGTACAATAAAACGTCTCTCTCTCGCTCTGGAGGAAATGTGTATTGTATTGTACTGTATTATCACACTTTTTACTTTGTATCTCATTATAAGCGGACTGTATGTTCTTATGAGAAATAAAATTTCTTTAAACCGATAAATACATGCTCGATATTTATTTTTACATAGATCGATACGTTTGTTTGACTGGTGACCTGTTATTATACCGAAGTAAAATAGACAAGGTGTAAATGGACGAAGCCGTCAACCAAGCATTCTGCACATCAAACTAAGTAACTCTACGCTAAAATTTTTTGTGTGGTGAAAAATCACGTTAGGACCCAATGTAACGCACTCAAAACCATTGTGCTGATGGATGCATTGAATAGTGCGGGGGTCGTGGAGGTATTTAAAGTAAAGGTTTAACATTAAAAACTTGTAGTTAAAAAAAAAACCTTAAGGTCTTGAACAAAAATATTATCGTAATGATGGGGACAACAAGTACCTTTCGGTTTCATTAAAGGTATTTTTACACTCATTATGTGTTAGGAGGTCTCATCTTAGATTTAATTAAGAGGGCCCTTCCCGACACGTGTATCGTCAACGCGAGCATGGTCAAAAAGCTTGTTGTTTCATCCAGGGCCACAAGCGGCGATTTTCTTTAAACTCCCCCGTCTTACCCCACCCCGACCCCGCACAACTCGTTTCCCACGCACCTCATACCGCCTAATGCGATGACATTGAACGAAAAATAGTGTTCGAAAATTTCTTGAACTTGTTCCAGGAAATACGTGTTGAATAAGTCTTACAAGTGTGTGAGGTGAATATTTGTCTTTAAGAATCTGCATTACATGTGCAAGGTTTCTATCGATATAAATAAATAAATAAATATAAATATCGCTGGACATTACACACAGCGCCATCTAGGTGCCACACTAAGCAACGAGGCTTGTGTCGTGGACACCAGATAGTTGATACTATTAAATAGATACTTTTTGTTTGTAAATACATACTTATTATACATATAAACATCCATGACTCGGAAACAAATGTCCATGCTCATCACACAAACACTTGCTCCTACCGGGATTCGAACCCGGGACCCTACGAACGTAAGGCAGCCAGAATACCGCTGCGCTATTCGGGTCGTCGAAATGTTTTCTTTATTTTTACAGTTTATGAGTACATTATGAACGGCCAAAGTTCAGGTAAAATTTGTGCAAAACAGCAATTTTTGGAGGCTTATACTGAATTTGTTTCTACTTTTTTTATTTTTTGTAACCATAGAAACCTAGACATAGTACACAAAATACCTATTAGTTCAAAAAATTCAAAGATAGATGTGTAACAACGGCATAATCATGTACGAGCGTTTGTATGAAAAGTATAACGGGTTGGCCGCTCTTAAGTGGTTTAGATTTTCATAGAACTACCTGCATAGATACAATTGGAATTTTCCAGAAGTAGTGAAACACGTCATAAACAAAAACACAACAACGTTAGTGTTTACCCTTTTTTTAAATAAAATATATGTCCACGCTAATGCCCCAAAATCACTTTTTAATAATAACCTCGATTCTTGTCTTTATTTGTTCACTATTTGTATGTTTCAGTAAACATAATTACGAACTGATTGGAACTTGAAAAAAGTTGCAATTAGAGTGAATAATACATGGAGCGAACTTCGCTTCTTGTACCTCAGCGTAGTTACTACATAATATATGAACGACCTTCGTATTACATAGTGTTTTCATTTATGTATACATTCATTTGCAGTCCATTTTGTTTGTTTTTCTTGTTGAAAACGGAAATGTTCCGTGTCTGCTTTGTTTTTGCCTTTACACCTGAGTTATTCTGATGAATTATATTATTGAGTGATCGATTTGAATGTTGATGGATGGAGAGGGAACGGAAGGCCAAATAAAAGATGTATGGATTGTGTGGGGATTGATATGAAAGAGAAAGGAGTAAATGATGCCGTGACGTCTGAAGAAAATGTGTTGCGCCGATCTTAAGAGCGGCCAACCCGTCATACTTTTCATACAAACGCTCGTACGTGATTATGCCGTTGTTACACATCTGTCTTTGAATTTTTTGAACTAATAGGTATTTTGTGCACTATATCTAGCTTTTTATGACAGCAAAAAATAAAAAAAAGCAGAAAAAAATTCAGTACAAGCCTCCAAAAATTGCTGTTTTGCACAAATTTTACCTTAACTTTGGCCGTTCATAATGTACTAATAAACTGTAAAAATAAAGAAAACAACTTGATAGAAAACTTGCAGATGTAATGGGGATTCTTAATGACACATATTTATTTCAGACACTTGTAAGACTTATTCAAAAACACGTAATTCCTGGAAAAAGTTAAAAAAAAATTCGAACACTATTTTTCGTTCAATGTCATCGCGTTAAATTATAAATGATGTGTATTTTGCAAATAGGTTTTTTAAAAACACTTTTACACGTCTCTTTTTTAAACTAGATGGGGCCGGTGTTGTGTATACCTGACTACTCTGAGAAGAAACAGCCGAAACAAACTCAGAGGTCATAGTCTGTTTTAAAGTCCAGACATAATCTTGGTTAACTCACATGAGGACTCTTGAAGAAAGAACCACACAGATTTGAGTGGACCTGTCCAGTCAGTGCAAGCATTTGTCAGTTATCGTGTAGCTCGACTTATAACTCAAGGAGCTCAACGACAGGCGTTACGCGGTATGAGGTGCGTAGGAGACGAGTTGTGCGGGGTCGGGGCAGGGTAAGACGGGGGAGTTGAAAGAAAATCGTCGCTGTGGCTCTGGATGAAACAACAAGCTTTTTGATCATGCTCGCGTTGATGACAGACCTGCCGGGAACCTCTTAAGGAAATGGGACACGCGCAGGAAGATGATGACGCATGCGTTATTCTGATTTTAAATAAAAGTGGTCTCTGATTTGACCTCTTTTAATAAACATGACATAAAATCACGCTTGTAATCCCCGGATGGTTAGGCAGAGGTGTACGCCCACATTTCGCCAGTTATGTTGAAGTTCCATACTCCTATGTAATAGGGACGCGCCTATTACCATCAACCGGCCACAAATCCAACTCCGTGGCTACTACTGAGAATTTTTTGAAAAACTAATTAACACTTTGCCCGACCTGGGAATCGAACCCGGGAGCTCATGCTCAGCAGTCGCGAAATTGTAATTTTCCTTTATACTAATTTATTAAGGGTCGTTCCAGCACAACGTATCATCTTCCAGACAATCAATTAATTATTTTTGAAAGCAAAATAAAAACATTTTTATATTTCCCATGCCCCATTGAATAACACCGTCACCGTAACATCAATCTCTAAATATAGTGGCGGTGATACATTTTTTTCTTGAGACCAGCCCACCACATTATTTATATCCAAACCACTGCAGCTCCTGAAAGCCGAAATCAACAGTGGCGACCACCACAAAAGCGCCGAGACACTGAAGCACAACGAAGTCTCAGAGAAACACTTTAACAGTCTTGGATCCCGCAACAAAATTAATCAGAAAAGAATAGCGGAGGAGTAGGACAATCATAATTTCCACTTCCCTCCATATCAGCAGGAGACAGAACAAAACAAGGCCCATACGCACAGAGGCATCGTAAGGCGATATCAATATTATAAGATTGCTAAGCAGGCTATCGCGTTAATGAAGACCTATAAAAGCTGTGATATATGCTTGTGTAGGTAGAAACCTAAGCCCATTGTGTGACCTACAGACAGCTGTTTCAGGTTTCATCTGGTGTTTGTATTTGTCAGATTATTTCTGTCTGCAAATACAACTACGTTACCGGTGAAATGTTCGTGAAGGTTAGACAATACACGTGTATCTGTTCTAATAAGCACATAATATATAACATCACGCATGTAATCCTCGATGGATTAGTCAGAGGTGTACCTTCTTTCTTGCTATAACTATTATATAATTAAACAATACCTAAAACTCCGCACACACAAGTAAGTGTTGCCAAATATAAATTACCTTAATATCATAGTTAACAAAATCTTTGTGGGAATATTTTTATGTAGCATGATTTACACTGTTTTTCGTTTCTTGTGTGTGTAATAAACGTTAAACTGATTTAAATATTAAGCTGTCTGTTGTTGAATTTGAAAGTTTTATTAGCATGCCAAGGTTACCGACGTAGCCCGAAGAATTGCCAAACTGAAGTGGCAGTGGGCACATTGCTCGCAGAACGGATGGCCGATGGGGCCGAAAAGTTCTGGAGTGGCGACCGCGAACCTTAAGCCGTTGCGTTGGAAGGCCTCCCACTAGGTGGACCGATGACCTGGGGCCTTAGTCTGCTATTGCAATAGTGTCAGAATGGTCTATCATTGATTAAATAAGGCCCCGCGCAGACGAATTACCCTTTGTACACATGTCAAACGAGTTTCGAACGCGCTTCAATACGCCGTGGGCTAGGGGCCTTATTAAATCAATTATAGACCATTCTGACACTATTGCAATAGCAGACTAAGGCCCCTGGTGAAGGTCGCGGGAATCCGCTGGATGCGAGTCGCACGGGACCGGTCAATGTGGCGACACTTGGGGGAGGCCTATGTCCAGCAGTGGACGTCTTTCGGCTGAAATTTTGATGATGATTAGCATGCTTTATGTGGGTGATAAAAGTCCACAAGATGAATAAAAAAAGTCGCCTTTGTTCACCTGTTTGAATCTATTCCAAGGTGAATAAAGGCCTCCGCTTATGTAGAATTATTTCACCGGGAAAATATCACGTAGATGAAATTCTTTCAAGGTGAAATGAGGACACCAAAAGATCTACTTTTTCACACGGGTGAAAATTTGAAATTACAACAAAGTAGAATAAACTTATAGTAGGTACACACGGCTACACATCAAGCTATACATTTCCAGTATAAGCTGACTTCGCATAGTACGGAAATCCTAAACAATGCGAGATCAGCATAAACTGGAAATGTATAGCTTGATGTGTAGCCGTGTGTATACTCACATTTCGCCAGTTAAACAAGGTGTAATTGGTGTAGACGGAATCTTCAAGAAACCGTCAACCAAGCATTCTGTACATCAACGTTAACTCTACGCTTACATTATTGCTCGAAAACTGCTTTTTTATTGGGATGAAATATCACGTTTTACGGTAGGGCTCAACGTAATGCACTCATAACATTGTGCTCATGGATGCATTACATTGTTAGTACGGGGTTCGTGGAGCTATGTAAAGTATAACACTAAAAACATGTAAATAAGTTGGAACTATGGCCCCCAATATCTCCGTAACTAGAAGGTTCCCAGGTATGGTGTAGAAAAAAAAATTCAATTCTCAATTCTTAATTGCATACCATAATGTAATAAGTTGGTAGGGAAATAAATATATTACTCACAATTATGGTACCTGTCGGGCACAGTACAGATTTAGTGGGAGAGAGGAGGAAGAACACTGGCTGTTTATTGTGGTAAATATTCTTATTAGTAAGATATACTGGTTTATTAATATGAGTTGATAAATATCAAACTGCCATAAGTCCACCTACTACAACATTTGACTTTTTGATTTAGTTGTATTCACCTTTTAAATTCATGTTTGACAACTCACTTCAAAAGCTCATAAGTCACAGGCATTGCCTTGAATAAAACGGTTAAATTAGTCAGTTTTTTTCAAATTCTAGTAAGTCCACAAAGACATTATTTCAAATTCTCACACATGTCCATTGCGACCAATCACAAAACGTCAAACTTGTCAATATGGCGCCAGTCTTGCCGAAAGTTTTGTGATTGTGGTTGCGCTCCTCGTGTTTTTTTAGAAAATGGAAGGAAATTTAAATCAAATTGATATTGTTGAGCCAGATAAAGCACGTAAAAGAAACAGATTGAAGAGTATAGCGAAGAAAGCAAGCAAAACGAAGATAAGTAAAGTTGAAGTTAAAGAATACATGATGGATGAGGTGTTAGATTTTGTGTAATTTGTGTATGACTTATTTTGTAATAATTATGTATGGAATAAATATTTTTTCTATTTGATGTTTATTTTGATTTATTTTATGAACATTGAGATATCCATGTAGGTACTACTATGCTAAATTAAATAAGCTAACTATACTACTGCCTGAGTTCGGCCCATAGTCTACAACAGAGGTTAGTATTTTTCAAACAACTATAAGTCCATATTAATCATATCAATATTTATCAATATATCATAAGTCCAGTATCATATCAATCGGCAATAAGTCCAAACTATTTTTATGTTTTTCATAGTATCTATGAATGTTATTGTTAAATTTGTTCATTAAAATACTTAGACACAGTCGATAGTCAACATTTTATAACACTGTTAGTACAATTTTCCATAACACTAATGTGAAACTAAAAACGTTAATTTCCCAAATTTTGCATGTAGTGGACTTATGGCAGTTTGAAATTTATCAACTCATATAGAATTGAATTTCAAAGTTAGTTTTCCTAGTAAGCCAGTACACACATGCTGATGTGCTGTCTTACTGTAAGACCAATGTTAACCTTTTTTTCCAATCCGTTTTAATAAAAAGTTTTTATTTAAAAATAAAAAATAAGTTAATTTATTTTTTGAAACAGAAAGGAATTTTACACAGCACGTTACATTTTCCTCTAACGTTATAATATAATGCACGTAAATGTATACTCACTACAAGGTTGTTATAAGCCAGGTAAACATATTTCAATATTCCACAGAGTGCCAGAGTTTCATAGAGTTCTCTGTCGCCCGAGGTCATTGACTTGCCTGAGGCACTCCATCTCAAGATTCTAAAGCCTTTGAGATAGTGTGGCTCTTTGAAAGACATTTATTGTAGGTAGTAAGGGTATTAATAATAAATTAGACAAAGATATTCTTGGACGCGTATTAATGGTTTTGGTAGGATAAACTTAACTGATTTGGTAATAGGGCATGAATTTCTCTAAAGCTTTATTTTGTTTTGGAATGTTGCCCCTCACTTAGACTTCTCCTGTATCGTGGGTGCTTTTACAAACATTTATATTCACATACACAAACAGCCAGACCCAGAACAACAATCTGTAGGTCATACAAATATTTATTTTGTTCCGTGCGGGGATCGAACCTGCTACACGCAAAGCAGCAGTCAATCGCTCAGCCACCGCGCCAACCGTGCAAATGACCGGTGCAAATCCATAAACCTAAAATGAGCTTTAAAAGCCACATTATAGCAGAAAAATGGGCACACAGCACACTAGAACATTAGGTGCAGCGGACGACATAATAAGTACAGACATTTGTTTTTATTACCACTGGACAAGCTGTATCTAATTGGAATATAGTACTTACTTGTTCTGTTAAAGTAAACACGAAATGTAGGTACGGCTGACTGTGTCTGTTTGTTATGTAATTAGAACTTCCCTTTAGTTCTACCATAAACTGTTTGATAGAAAAGTAGAACTAGTGGGACTTTTTGTTCCCACTAGTTCTACGCTTTGGTGCCACCTTGAATCGTAGGACTAATGGCAACAAAAATTCCCATTAGTTCTACCGTAAATTGTGTAATAAAACAGTAGAACTAGTGGGACTTTCTGTTCCCACTAGTTCTACTATTTTGGGCCACCTTGAATCGTAGGACTAGTGGGAAAAAAAAATCTCATTAGTCCTACCGTAGAACTGTGTAGTAGAACTAGTGGGAATGATCCGGACATACGTATTTTTGGTGATAATCTGTCAGTTTTAAAAGTAGTAGATCATTATCATCTTCTGTCGTTTTCCAGCCAGCTATGTCGAGATCGGCTTCCAGTCAGCAGCTGAATACTAGTATTTTACATGGAGCGACTGCCTATCTGACTTCCACTATCCAGTAGTACTGGGTAATACGATACCCCTTGGTAAGACTGGTTTGCAGACTTTCGGGTCACTGACTACCTGTTACGACTGTCAAAGATCTACAAATGACAGCCAGGACTTCGGGATGTAAGGTCGGACACCCAACCACGGACCAACTTAGGAAAGCGCGGTTTAATCTTAAGATCGACCCGAGCTCCTGTTATTATTTACCCTTTTTTTTAAAGTACGTACAGACGTAGCCTAAAAATTACTCGGAAAAAAAAAAGAAATAATTTCGATGGAAACGAAAACCATTTTCAACCGAAAAAAAATAAAAACAATTTCAGTATTTAAATTTTCTTCAGCTATTTTTACTTTTCAAAATAGACTGTCCATTGATTTAAGATTTTCAACAGTTTAAGTTAAATTTCGTTTTCTTTTTAGTAAATATTGATTTCAAGATAATTTTACGGAAATGCTCTTTGAGCAGCGGTGGCCCAGTGGTGGCGGCCCCGACTTACGAACAGTAAGTCGTGGGTTCGAACCCAGGCAGGCGCATTACTTTGTGTAATTTATTTCATCACCACCGCTCTCAAAACGGTGAAGGAAAACATCGTGAGGAAACCGGCATGTCCTAGAATCAAAAATTCAAAGATATGTGACATCTATCAACCCGCACTGGGCCCGCGTGGTGGATTATAGCCCATTCCCTCTCATAGAGAGGCGGCCGAGTGTCCCAGCAGTGGGAACATTAAAGGCTGATTATGCTTACGGCAATGCATAGTCATAGTAATTTCAACACAAAGACGCAGTTTGCATAGTTTTACTCAAGTTCCATTTCATGTTATCTCACTTCATATCTGTCCCAAACTAAGACAAAACCATACACAATTTAGGAGCACGATACATTCATACATGTTCACACCAGTGAGTTGTGTACATAACCTGTACATACATTAGCACGGCTTCAGTAGGTATACAACACGACATATTATTGTAGGTTTATTAGCGTGAAACTAGCGAATGGGTTTGAAACAATAGAGTTGATTTGCCCGTTATACGTTATTTTGATATTATGATTTATGATTATGAAGCTAGTGGAGTAAAAAGCAGTCCTTTTTACTCCACTAGCTTCATAATCATAAATCGAAATATGGTGTTATATGAGAAATTGAGAAATTGAAAATGAGAAATTGTTGAAATATGGTGGAAACTATTGATAAGTACTGCAAATGTTTGTATGTAGTAATAATAATGAGAAGTTTGTTTCAAATAAATGTAACTCTAAATCTATAAAATTGATTGAGAGCGTATGTATGCTATTTCTAGCTATAATAATTGGAATCAGAACTTCTTCATTTTGTTTAAATAAAAATGCGGAGATATCGAAAAAATTGATCTAATCTTAAACAGTGCAATGCAAAGTAAAGAGAAGTAAAATAATTATTATGGTGTTTAAAATTAAAAACGTTTACATGGAGCGTTGGTATTGCTTACAATAAACCAACGCGATTGGCTCTTCATGACGTGATAGGCGGTCATCATTGGTTGATGAAAGGTGCATTCATAAGCTTGAATAGTATTATTATTCCGTTATGTAACACGATTTCCATTTTTTTGGGTTGAAAGGAAATAGTATACACGATTTGTTAGCTAAAGACAATAAACATAATTAAAACCTCAAAACAACGCAACTGCCAAAATTGCTGATGAAATTGTATTTTTTATAAAGATTTGTCAAAATTGAGAGTCATTTCCACCATATTTACTGTTTAACAAAGCGTATTACAAAATAAAACTATGAAACTGACTGACTGCCTCATTGGTCGAGTGGTCGTAAGCGCGACTGCTGAGCATGAGGTCCTGGGTTCGATTCCCGGGTCGAGCAAAAGTGTTATTGAGTTTTTCCGTCAGGAACTCCTCATTAGTAGCCAAGGAGCCATATTTGTGCCCGGTTGATGGCAATAGACTCAACCCCTATAACATGGGACCTAAATATAACTGGCAAAATGTGGGTGTACTATTACGTACACCTCTGCCCAACCATTAGGGATTATAGGCGTGAAGTTATGTTAAAACTATGAAAGTAACTTTAAACATAGTAAGATTGAAGGGCCGCCTGTCGCATGTTAGTTTCATTCAGTAGGTCCAGAGTACAACGAACGCAGGTATAATCAATACCCTGCAATACGTACATTAGTACGCTTGCTGGCGAAGCGGCGCGCACGGTCAGATCTGTTAGGTGAAGTGATGCGCCCCCGACGCGTGCACTCCGCACTCTCAACCTTGTAGCTATTGACGTTGATTTATTCTACAATGAAAAAAATGCGTGCCAATCAAGTGACATTTTAGCTTGATTGACGATAAATTGTTTAGATTAATCAAAATCTTAGTTGAGTTGATCACCACGACATGATTGCAGCAATACTAGTTCAAATGCTTGAGCGCTCAAACAAATTTATCGATTACCCTCAACATGACATCGTTTTATAAGAGTTAAAAAAGAGACAAGTTAAAAAAATGTTAACTGTAACAAAATAAGTTAGTTGTGTCAATCAAGCATTTTGATTACTTCAATCAAGATCATTTGACTTGATAGCATCTATCATTGCAATTAATTGTTTTAATCATACAACTTGATCAAATCCTGAGCTAAATATTTGCGCTAAATAAGTTTCTTGGTTGTGTTTATCACTATTTGGTTGTGTTTATTACTATTTGACTTGGTTGCTGCAAATAGATTTTGTGATAACTCCTATCAAGATCCCGTTTCAAATCTAAATCAATAGAGAGATCATTGTACTTGATAGGCTCAGATGCAAACAAGTTACTTAGTCAATCTAAACAAAATCTTGATTGTGGCAACGACTTTTTTTTCAGTGTATTCTCAGAGTATGTATATGTGTATGTTCTCAGAGTGAGTTCACAAAAAATTAATTGTTTGTAATTAGTTACTAAACTTAGTATATATTGTTATTGTGTACACTATCGCATTATGTAACCCTGTAATGATACTTAGTAAGATTGAGACATTTTTTAGCTGATAGATTTCGCTGACGGAGGATCGATCTCACCCAGGGATTCTTAGCAACCCGTGCTCTAAGAACCGCGAGGTGAAGGAGGCGAAGTCGCGAGGTTCTCCAGAGCTGCCGGGCACTTGGGGCCTGAGGTTTTGTTGTTCTGTCATGGTATGAAGTTTATAAAAATATGGAATTGGACTTTAGTCCACCACGCTAGTCCAGTGCAGGTTGGTGGACGTTGCGCCAGAGCCTCGTTCGTTGGACTGCAGGGTGCACCACGGGCAGGTGAGGTTGGCTTGGGTCTTTAAAAGACGATAATGGGACCACTTGCACTCCTGGATTATTAAATAAATACTTGACAACTCTTACCTTAGAAGTAAGGCTGGGCGGTGGCCACTGACTGATAACTATTTATTTATTTATAGTTTATTTTATTAACATAGAAACAGAGAGAGTAAAACATCCAGTTGACAACATTCATTAAATTAAATTAAAATTAACAAGGAATAGTGGACACTCTCGCATACTTTCTCTAACAGAACACCAGACATATACGCATTAGCTTACTCCATTTATCCGCAAACACATCACATTCAGGGTTGGCACCAGAACCAGACCAGTTGTCAGAAGGGCGTTGAGCGTCTTAAGATTACGACACACTGGAGATTCAGCTCTGGCGACACTTTTGGATGACGGTGGAGCGAACTGATTGTGCCGGCGGGACAATGTATCGTCATGTGTGAAGGCTGCTTAATTTGATACCTACTCGTTTGTTTTACATAGGTCCAAAGAGGTCAAGGACACATCTTTTAAAATTGTTTGCAAAACAACCTAGTGGAACTATCCGGTAAAGCAACAATGTGGTACAAATACCTGCGGTCAGCAGGACCCAAGGATGGACCCATTTTATGAACTGCGGCGGACCTAATGTTGCCCATTTTGATGTTTATTACCCTGAAAGCACAGAAATTATACACAAAATTGAGATTATTCTAGGACAAACTGAATCGTTTTTCTAAAATTATGTTAATAAAGGTATAAAGATATTTATTCTCAAATAAAACCGGCCAAATGCGAGGCGGATTCGCGCATAAAGGGTTCCGTATCATCGTGGTAGGGGGCCCCCTTTGATTTTAATTTATCTTTTGTTATAGCGGCAACAGAAATACACTTTCTCATGAGATACAGCCCGCTGACAGACAGACCAACGGACGGACAGACGGACAGCGGAGGCTTACTAATAGAGTCCCATTTGTTACCCTTCGAGAACGGAACCCTAAAAAAACTCAAAACCGAAGAAGAACGGAGAAATTTATGCTAATTTTAAAAATAAGTGCGTCACTGTATTAGTCATTATTTGTGCTACACGCCTCCAGTGCATTCAAATTTTAGTAGTAGTAGTTTGGGGTTATTGCAAATCTCCCGCCAAACATCTTTAAACTATGTTAAATTGTAAGTGAAATTACGTCATTTTATTAAATCTGTATTTTATATAGCGACGGTACTTCCACAAAAATAGTTTCAGCTCTCATAATATGGATCATGGTCCATAAGACGTAGAACTAAACACTAAGTATAGAGGCGGACTTAATGTGATTTACATTTTTCCTGTATCAACCTTTGGGTGATGCAGAGGCACACAGGAATATCGATTTAATCAAATCCCATTCCCTACAAAAGCAACTACTCCCCACCCAAACAGTGTCAACACAAACGAACCCACATACTTGTGGTTGCAACGCTTACACAACTGGAATACCCGAATGCCTGTGGCCACAACACCCTGTAATTCGGGCATTTTCTGGACAGTTACACGTAATGCCGCCATTTTCTGCATGGTTGACTGTGAATGCGGAGTTTAGGACGATGGGAATTGAATTTGTAAATAGTTGAGTCGAAACGTGGAGGAAAGTTTTGGTAGGTTCGTTTTCAAGGTGATGTATACAGGGTGTATGGGACTGCCCTCCGCAGACTAATGGGATGAATTCTGTATATCATACTAAGATTACCGGTACTAGAAATTATATCAGGGACATTATGGGAATTCAATAAATTTCATTCGTTTTATTTCCTCATACGCAATGTATCGTTAACGGGGCAAAACGCACGTAGCGAACAGCAAGCGCGACGGCGACTTCGATGATCATGATAGGCTGATTATGCTGTAAGGTGTGGCTTGTCTTGTCTTGACTGTTTGTTTGATCTTGTAGTCTCAAGCGCGACAGTTCAGCGTGAGGTCTTTGGTTCGATTTTCAGTTCTGGCAGAGCGTTATTAAGTTCTTTCATCAGGAATTTAAGTTGCCCGGAGTCTGATTCATGCCAGGTTGATAACAATATACTCGCACCTTACTAAAAAAAATAAAAAAAATATTCATTTGCATTGACCGTAACACATAAATGTCTTTAACAGTTTAACATAACTGCCTGACCCTTTTCGAGACTATAGGTGTGATATTAGATGTACTACGTATCGGTATGCCAAACATCAATACAAGCAGAAAAAGTCATCAAACATCAAAGTTATATATTTACGGCCATTTTTCCTAAAAACAAAAAAAAAAACACGGATCAAAAAAATATCCGGAACACTTATAAAATATTGCAAATCGTTTGATATTGCGACCCTCCTGTCAAACCCACGTTTCAACCCTCCCAATGTTACCCGGATTAACCCTGATAAAAAACACCAATGCAAAATATGAATATTTATCAAAATGTTATATTTAACTTACACTTTATAATCCTTTAAAGGGTTTGTTGTGGTCGAGTCAAATGGCTTTTTCGGTAAATTTTTATAAGCTTTTCAGCGGAGTGGATGTAATCTTAATAGAACGATTTCAAAATTAAAAATATTTATTTCGCGCATTATTTTTACTTTTCTTTAAGACTATTCACGTTAACTCGTGATAATAATCGTTTTAACTGCACAAACTTAAACTAAATTAATTTAAAGTTTTGTTATTGTTTACAGACTATTAAATCATAACCAAAATGACTAAAAAACAAGATTAATTAACAACAACTTATCATTTACTAACCCAAATAACATAAAGGCATATTCTTTGAGACTTCAAATCACCTTTCCTGCCCGCGTAGCATTACCATCGTAGAAACGGGTTTTGTCGACGAAGAATCGAAAAAAATAACCGATTGTGGAAAGATTTCTATCGTCGCAAGCATGGGGATGTTAAAAATGTATGAAAGACATGTCAAGTTGTATAGAAAGAGTTTTGTCGATTCTTGGTAGAATAGAGATAGTATTGCCATGCTACGCGGGCTGTTGCAATAACGATGCGTGAAAACCCCTTTAAAAACGCATCCACATATATGAAAAAATCAACAAAACAAATCTAGGCTACTCACCCGCCTTCCTATCTTAGCTACTTCGTAGTTCGTTACAAGCTCCTCGACACCACTGAGAGCGCTCCAGTCGAGTGTCCGCTAGCTTTGTCAGCTCTACGTGAGGGCTGACACGCCGATAGACACTCGCGACACTTGACACTAAGGAATAAATACTGTTTGTTGAGGCTGCAGTTTTGCTTATAGGAGTTAGGGTTGGTTGGTGTCTTTGGGGCGAGAGATCTTTCTCAGCATTTTTTTATTAAAAGGGCTTGGAAGATTTTTGTATGAAGCCTAGCCGGCCTGAAATCTGCCATATTTTTTTTTAAGTTGCGGCTAGGTGTATTACGTTTACAGGCTGTGCCCGGTTGATGGCAATAGACTCGCCTCCTATAACATGGAACTTAAACATAACTGGTGAAATGTAGGTGTACTATTAACGTGAAGTTATGTTATGAATTGCAAAGCCATTATTATTTTTTTAAACATTACCGAAGACTTGAATACCGTGAAGTTGTAGTAAGCAGGCCTATTACATAATATTGCAGGTACATTGCTGAAAAGTCAGCCTCGTTTTTTACTGGA
The DNA here is from genome assembly GCA_947578425.1 of Eugnorisma glareosa. Taxonomy (NCBI): domain Eukaryota; kingdom Metazoa; phylum Arthropoda; class Insecta; order Lepidoptera; family Noctuidae; genus Eugnorisma; species Eugnorisma glareosa. The sequence continues at coordinate 9,176,689 of OX387982.1, read as the reverse complement.
AGGTCATGGACCCGCCTAGCGCCTCTTTGATCAAATTCTGAAATTATTTATGCTAAGGTTCCGTACGAAAAATTGCGTTTCTTGTATGAAAAAATGTTCTCTCTTTTTTATGTTTATCTACCCTTTTTTATCGCAACATCTTGTAATAAGTATTCTTGACTGGGAAAATAATTGGATCCTTGTCAATACAATAGTGACTTTTGATCAGTCACTTTGTTAGGAGGTTCTTGTATTATCCATTGTTTTGCTTTAAGGGTTTTTGACACATAAATTACAAAACATATCTACACACATCAAAAGTGTCTAGGGATCAACATATATTTTTGCAATAACTTTTCTCCTGATTGATATTAATTAAAATTTTCTTTAAGGATTCATCAAATAAAGTGTTTTCGTTTGTCACAGTAACGATAAACCAAGTCACCTTTGCATTAATAAAGAAATTTGCCATTTTCCTAATAAAGGGATTTTTGACATTTGAACCACTAACACAAAAGTTCGAAAAAAAGACTGAAATAACAGTTTTCTTTAAAATTTTATTGGGTAACTTAAACAATTAATAATCCGTGTTTCTACCGCGAACACTAACAACACAAGAACATCGGTTTGGCATACTCAAAATGAGTTCATCCAAATCACGCTGTGGAATGGCCGCCCATGTTCGTTGCAACAACAAAAAAAGGTCTTCTTGCGACTGGATACCCTCCATATTCGGCAGAGCTCTTCTCTGTAGCATATCCCATGCATGCTCAATCGGATTCAAGTCTGGCGACTGAGCAGGCCAGGGCAGGACATTGATGTTAGCTGCGGCGAGAGTCTGTCTTACAACTCTTGCGGTGTGCGGTCGTGCATTATCATGCATTAACTGAAATAAGGGACCGATTTGCACTTGTAGAGGAACGATGACGTCTGATACAATCGTCTCAGCATAAATTTGAGCGTTGAGGTTGCCTCTGATCCAAATCAACTCAGTTCTTCCGCCGATCCAAATACCCGCCCATACCATGATGGTTCCACCACTATAAGGATGGACTTCCTGGCAGGATTTTAATCGCTGTTGGCGTCCAGGGGTTCTCCAGTGTCGTATACGTCTTGTATCCGGTCTCATACCAAAACGAGACTCATCAGAAAAGCACACGAAACGCCATTGTTCTTCTGCCCAATTTCTGTGTTCAAGAGCCCATTGATATCGTATCCTACGATTGTGCATTGCTATAGGTGGTACCCGTAGCGGTCTTCGGGAATGAAGGTTCACTTCATGCAAGCGGTTTCTGACTGTTTGGTCGCTAATTAAGTTCCCTGAAGAGTGATGAAGCCTCACGGCTAACATCATGGCGGTTATTGTTGGAGCTCTTCGAGTTAAGATTTGAATGTATCGGTCTTGTCTCCGTGTGGTGCAGCGATACCGTCCTCCATGGCGCTCAGCCACGGTACCAGTGCTTCGGTAACGTGTCCAAAGTCGACTGATAACACTCTGACTTGTATTCAGAGCTAAAGCCACAGTACGTTGCCGGGAACCAGCTTCTATCATTCCCACGGCTCTGAGCATTTCTTCCCTGCTTAAATGACGTCGCCGCTCCATAATAACGTTGGTTTTAATCAGTAGTAGGGAAACAGTAGCACTAATAATGTCTTCAATGCGTTGTATGTTTTTATAGGGAAAATATTGACAGCTGATTTTCATCTTTTACTCGAATTTGATTCACAGTTCCTGATTCAAATTATGAAATGCACCAAAAAGGATCCATATAAATTTATAAAATCATAAATTTATTACAAAGCCACATCTCAATCTCAAGAAATCCACATAAAAATGCTTGATCCCTAGACACTTTTGATGTGTGTATTTGGGACGACTCGAATGGCGCAGCGGTAGTGAGGCTGCCTTACGTTTTTAGGGTCCCGGGTTCGAATCCCGGTAGGAGCAAATGTTTGTGTGATGAGCATGGACATTTGTTTCCGAGTCATGGATGTTTATATGTATAATAAGTATGTATTTACAAACAAAAACAAATATCTATGTAGTATTATCAACTATCTGGTGTCCACGACACAAGCCTCGTTGCTTAGTGTGGCACCTAGATGGCGCTGTGTGTAATGTCCAGCGATATTATTTATTTATTTTTTATTTGTTAGGACTGGCTTTTACCTTGGCCAGAGGCTAAGTGTTGCTATACAACGTGGCAACGTCGCCAGTCTCTTGACCACATTACCGGCTGACAGTAAAGAGGAGGAGTTTTTCAATCCCTTTTATAGTTTGTTGTTAGTTTATTTTATTTAATAGTATTTTAATTAATAATGTATATAGTTAGGTAAATTAACTAAAACGAGAGACAACTAACTAACAAGAATTCAAAAAAAAACATTTCCAGGTAATTGCCCAAACAATTTTTTTTCTATAAAAAAAAACTTTTTGTTATGAAATTGTTCTCTGTTTCGTTCGTGATAAACCCTAACATATCATTACGTCATTTTACAAAATTGGATCGGAAGTCACTTTTAAAAACTTCACTTTGTTCTTTCCTATATACCTTAGTCAAGGCCCAAAACAGCAAATACCTTTTCCGATTGTCTGATTTTTAATTTAGGATATCTTCAAAAACTAAATATGAAAACCACTGTATTTTTTAAGTTTCATAAAATCGTGAAGTTCTTTTGAGTGATCTTTTGAGTGACACAAGACCAAATTAAATTAACTAGTGACCCCAAAAAAATCTTTAAAAAAATATTATTTATTTTATCATACTGGGGGCCTAAAATGGCCGTTTTAGCAGAATCATAGAACGAAAATAATGTGAACTAGACCCCCTGTTCAGACATTATAAACTTCACTTCTGTGGATTTTCCTTACCCAATTTAATTTCTACCTATCTATCACGATTCGTGTTCATTTCTGTCCACAAAATTATGAAATTCTTATCTCCTACTTTCCACATTGTACCCAGCGCACGATTCAGTGCACATAGTGACGTGTAACCTGCAGCAATTCCTTTGTGCACATCAACGGCCGCGACCGTGTCCCAGCACAATTTAGCGCCCCTTTGTTTTATGCCAGCCACGCTCGCACAGGGTACGGAGATTTTATAGTACTATGTTTTGGTGAGACGTGGTTGTGTTGAGATAGGTATTTCTTTTGAGAGGTGTGGAATTACTGACTTTGTGTGTTTGTTAGGTGGTTTTAGCAATAGATGTATAATTTATCCAAAATACAAGGTGTAAAGGGACTCTTTACGAAGCCGTCAACCAAGCATTCTGTAGATCAAACTAAATAAACCTTACGCAAAAAATATTGCTGGGAAATTACTTTTTTTGGGGGTGCAAAATCAGGTTTTTCGGAGAAACTTAATGTAACGTACTCAAAACTTTGGGCTGATGGACACATTAAATAGTAAACGGGTCAAGGGGGTATTTCAAGTAAAATTATAATCTTACAAAGTATTAAAAAAAACCTTTTGAGAAAGCTGGAAGTTTGACCCCTGTTCGCGACGAAGCGTCACCAACAAATCATAGTGTTATATTAGAAAATAATTTAGTGAAGTGTATATAAAGATAGCATACATAGTGTTTCAAATAGTACCTAGAATCTAGTTTGTGTAAAAACCGTAAGTACAATCCATTTTGTAGCTTCGTTTGAGTGGGCAAATAGCCGAAATATAGTTTGTTTTTAATATATCCAGGTAGCCTACGTTGAGACCTAGGCCTGGACCTAATTTTTGTAGTCTAAACCCTTTAAGTAACCCACTTAACCGAGGTCGCAAGATGTTACGTACATACCTTTTGATTATACGATTATCGTTAGTTTGTTTTATTTCCCCCTAATTTAAACGGGCCTGAAGCCCTAAAAACATAGGTGTGTCTATGTACAAAGTAAATCACATGAAAGAAGTACATTGGCTACTTAACGCCACTTGTTACAAGACAATCGCTGTAACGCCTCCTGAAATACTGGCCTGTAAAGCGAAATAATAGTAGAATTTTGTAGAATATTTTCCTTTACACTGCATTAGTTTTTCAGTAGGTATAGATGCAATCGACGTCATGATTTCAGGAGACTGGCAATATCTTAAAGTTCACAACTATGACCTACACGGCCTAGGTCACAGACAGAACACTTTAATTAATCAATACTAAGTACGCACGCCCAAGCAATATTTCTTATAAATAAAGTTTAAATAAGGAAGCGATTAGCAGTCCTCGTTACGGTAAAGTTTCGCAGTACTTTAGTAACGCGCGCTCTCGGACTAATCGTAGTCACCGGCAAAGAAGATATATATCTCTCTCTTTCACTCTAAGTACTCCTGAAGAATTACGCCGATCGCTTCCTGAAAAGTTATGAAGACTTATAGCTGTTGATTTTATTAAATCGAAGCCTCATCCTATTCACTCCCGTTCATCATCGTCGCCGTATGTTCATGCAGTCAACTGAACCAATAGGTGTAGGACGTCAGCGCCGCTTGGACATTCTTCAACTTATAGCATCCAGCGATCACGCCCGTCCAGCACAACCCCCATGCAATATCTCTAAACTAAGAGGTTCCTAAAACAAAGAAAAATACCGCAATGACAGGGTTTTAAAAAACTCTACCCCAAAAAAAAACATGTCCATCAAACGTCACGTCGTCCATACTGTAATAAAAAAAACAAAGACATGTTTATTTTTTTAAGATTAATCTTTATGGCGGATGCTGAAAGGATAGCAAATAAAACAAAATAGAAAATATTGTATAAAGAGCCATTCACTCCGATTATACACAAAAAGAAAAACTGCATTTGAAAATGCTTTTCTACTAAAGGCACTTAGCACGTCCGGAGATCGGATTTCATCTTTTTTTTTTTTGTAAAAGAAATAACCAGACGGTATTGTTCCTCTGAGCCGTTGTGATGCTGGTAATCTAATCCAGCAAGTACAAAAGGAAAGATTGTTGTTGTAAATATAATATACCAAAGGAAATACTTTCCTTTAACCGATTACAAACATTATTTTATCTATTTACGTTACATCACGCCTGTAATGCCCAAAGGGTTAGGCAGAGATGTATCTAATAGTACACCCACATTGCAGCAGTTATGTTTAAGTCCCATGTAATAGGCGGAGAGCCTATTGCCATCAACCGGTAGCAAATCAGGACTTTGTGGCAGCTACAGAGAAATTCCTGATGGAAAACCCCAATAAAACTTTGCCCGACCAGGGAATCGAACCCAGGACCTCATGCTCAGCAGTCCAAAGAGGCGGTTTTGTCTATTTCTTGTAACATAAAATAAGCTATTCCTAGAATTTTTCAAAACAGCATCACAATTTTTTTTCTATCCTACTGTTACGCCGACAATAGTCCTTCTGTAATTTCATACCCCTGAAATTCAATACGCCAGTAATCTAACGAAGTAGACAACTGCTTGAAGTGCCATTTTATCTCAAAATAAACAGCATTAGGAAAATAAATATAAAAGGAAACATCATTCAAAGATTTAAATTGTTCGATTCCCCCTACCGCGTAAAGAAACACATTTCTGTATTCATTTTGATTACACGACATTAGAATGGTTTTGTCTCACTTACTCACATGATGAAATTCGTATCGTCCGATGTAGTTAAGATCCTAACTAAAATCGTCCTTCGCCAAACTGTTTACCGAATGAAATATACTTTTTAGAACAAAAATATACATATACATGTATAGCAAATGGATAATAGCCTAATAAAATTAAGGCATCATTTGACATCAGTTAAAGTCTTTTTTTTCTGATTTAGTTAACATTTTATAATGATGGTCCATATTGTCTCAATGCTGGGCAAAGGTCTCCTCCATTTTTTCCAACGGTCACGATTCTGCGCTACTTCTTTGCAATTCACAAGGAAGACATTCAGTTTATCCCGCTATCTCCTTCGTGATCTGCCGAGACCCAGTGCCGTTTAAGGGTACCATTCCGGAGCTTTACGGGCCCACAGCTCGTTTGGCATGCGACAGACATGACCTGCCTAGTCTAATTCAAGTAGTGCAGCCTTTTGAGCCACATCAATGATTTGCGAACTGTTAATTTTACACCTAAGAAACTGTGCTCCATAGCACGTTTGGACTTTTGGATGTTAGTCAAGTAACATGATCATCATCTTACAGTCCTTGTCGCATTCTACTTGGGGTCGGCGCAATACGTTTTCTTCTTCCATTCTCCTCTGTCAGACGTCACGGCATCATTTACTCCTTTATCTTTCATATCATTCCTCAAGTCAAGTAGCATCTAATGGTTTAAATATTTGTGTCCATTAGAGTTTTCCCCGAAAATATTTAAATCGTTTCCTCGTATTTTTGTTGAAACGAGATTTATTTTAATGTGTATCATTTTATGCGTGACTCTAGGTGATCTATAAAATTTTATAGGGGTGTTATAGAATATTGAATGAAGCCAGATGTTTCTAGATTCGGATGAACCTTAAAAATATTTTATGTGCAGTTTGTGAGTTGGTTTTTAAATGAATTTTAAAACGATTTAATTCACCGTTGTTTGTTTATTTTAGCCTTATTTTTCGGTGGGCCTTCACTTTTCATTTTTTGTTTTTCAAAATAAGCAAGCCATTTTCAACTTTCTTCGCGGTACTTTTAGAGTCTGGTTTGGTCTTCCATCTTACTAAATCTTTTGCATGAAGCTAGTTTATTTTATTTTATATTATACAAGTATGTCCTTCTTTATGTGTCGACGAAACTCACTCAATTGTGTTAGACCAGTATGAAGCCACCTACACAGCTCTAACATTTGCTTCGATTAAATCCTGAAAAGTGGAAATGGTTGTGCAGTATGGGCAGGACAGGAGCTCGAGCATATCCTGCAGAGGGGCTCCACACTGGCAATCTGTTTGGAATGGTTCGAGGATACCCCATTTGGCCAGAGCTTGCAATTGGTTAAGAGATTTCCCGATTGGCCATTGCAGTTCGTATGGGTTGATGAAATGTGGAGGGATGGGATGTGTTTCTCCACAGGTCGCATCTATCTTCAGATTCACCATCTTCTAAGGAGGTCGTATCTATTTCCAAAAAGCTTTATGGAGTAGGTTGTAAAGAAGATACAACCTCTTTTCTCAATCGTGGATTTTTGAGGCTGGCGGTGTTTTATTTTATCACATAGAACATTAAGCGATGTTGTCATAAAATAACACCCATATTACTGAAAAGAAAATAAAACTTGATTATACAGTAAAATGGAAACGTGAAACGGAATACGAAATGTTGAATTAACACTTTAACGGGATTTATTTTATTTTAGTTGAGGGAAAACTTATTCTACGTGTGTTAACACTACACAGTCGTAAACATTTAAGTACAAACTATACTGCTCGAGAATTTCAGGTTAAACTTCAAACACATTATTACGTAAAAGAAGGAATTCCAGAGATTGCTTCTGTTTTGTCCTTAATACAACAAACAGACTTGACACTGTCCTTATTGGTGAGGTTCTTCAGAAAGGTCAGGTGCGTAGTACTCGCAACCGGCGTGCGTGTGTGACCAGATGTATGAACGTGGACGAGGCAAAAGGAGTGTGTAAGGGTCGTAGCAGGTGGCATTCTGTGGTTTCTGCCTACCCCCATGGGAATAAGGCCTTAAGGTGGATGCGCAAGGGTAGCCCGCGAAATTTAAATTTTCTTACGTTTATTGCATTTTGTAGGTCAGTGTCAGGTTGTATGTTGATGAAAATATGAATCGCGCCAGTAACACGTATGGAGTTACAGAATTATAATCATTCAAATCATCAATACAGCTCTCCAAGTTCATATAATCACATTCAACAGCTATTTCATGAAAAAGTCACTTTTTGAGATTATATGAACTTGGAGGGTTATATTGATGATTTGAATGATTATAATTCTGTAACTCCATACGTGTTACTGGCACGATTAATATTTTCATCAACATACAACTTGTCACTGACCTGCAAATAGCAATAAACTTGAAAAAAATTAAATTTCGCGGGCTACCCTTGCGCTTCCACCTTAAGTATGTATGTATGTACAACAAACAGTATAAAAATCACGTTTCACTATGTTCGTACACGCCAATCTCCGAAACCACCCAACCGATATCAACGCAATTTTGTGAATGTATGGTTGGTTCCAGCGTGAAAGGTACTTTTGGACCCGATAGGTGGCGCTTGACGGCTTTGTGAATGGTTCTTTTACACTCTATGTGCATGTGTATAGTCGGAGTTTGGATTTGTGCCCGCTTGCTGGCAATATAGGATCGCCCCCGATGACATGGGACTTAAGACACAAGACATAACTGGCGAAATGTGGGTGTACTATTAGGCACACCTTTGCCTAACCCTTTTGGTATTACACGCGTGATGTTATGTTAGGTGGGTGTATTTTATAGAGGACCTTTTATTTATCGTTCTAATAAAGTGGTTCAAGATAAGTCCTTTTGCTCTTAGCAAGCACCACAAACTGATACACCGTAATACCAAAAACACACATCCCAAATTCTCGCCAATTAATATTATTGCTATAATTAAGAACAAAGACATGCCAACCACTCCGACACATAACGTTATTCGCTACATCAAGATTTCGCTTGAGTAATTTGTTTGGCATCTAATACTATAATATATTATGATTGTAACCAAGGAGATTCCTCATTACCATTGTGGAAATGATTATAATGGAAGATTAATTCTTGGTTGGGTGAGTTTGTACGGTTGGAAGTAATAATGACTGGAGTAGGTATATGGTTATTTAGTACTATCTGTTGCCAGCGACCTTCGTTAATTTGAAATTATTATAAAAAAAGTATTACCTCCCTTTTTTAAGCGGATTTTTTAACAATTTCAAGGGTTTTAATTTTTACGGAACCCTTATTATTTTTTATTACAAATGTAGCTTATGTTAGACCTCATAGCATCAGCTATCTGCCAGTGAAAGTCCCGTCAAAATCGGTCTAGCCGTTTCGGAGATTAGCCGGAACAAACAGATAGACAGACAAAAATTGCAAAAAAAAAAAAAAAAAGTGTTTTTGTTATAAGTATATTTTCACATGCATACAGTAGAAAGCTGTTATTGTGATATTACAAACATATTCTTCAAATTTTATGTATTTGTGTAAGTGTCTCCTTTTATAAAGTGATGTTTTATGATATCATTATGGCTATTAATTGCCTCGGTGAGCAATCGTCGTGCTTGATCGTCCTGAGTGCACTTCCCAAATCGCTCAAAGTGTTATTGGAATTTCCCACTAAGAATTTTTCAGGAGCCGCCTGGGGTTTGAAAGAAAAGAAAGAAAGAAAGAAAACATATTTATTTGGCACATGCCACAAGTGCACACAACAAAAAATGTAAATAATGTAATGTGTGTTTGGGAGTTGTAGTACTTGTAGATCTTTGACTATACTACAAGTTACGACACTAACGGGTCAGAAGCCCCAAAAGTCTGATTACCAAGGGGTATCGTATTACCTAGTACTAGTTGAGAAGGTCAGATAGGCAGTCGCAGATCTACAATTGACAGCTGGGACCAACGGCTTAAAGTCCTTTCCGAGGCGCGTAGGAAACTCGGTATGAAATGGATGGTCATACATCTATGGACCAACCTAGGCAAGCGCGAGCAGCAATCACCATGGAAACCAGGGGATACTACTTCCTAAGTACTTGCACAAGCGGTTTTGAGATCCCAAACCAGTATTCCAAGATAAAATTGCCTCGTGAGTCGCAAGCGCGACTGCTGAGCATAAAGGTCCTGAGTTCAATTCCCAGGTCTGGCAAAGTGTTATTGGGATTTCCATAAGGAATTTCTCAGTAGCAGCCACATAGTCTGGATTTTTGCCCGGCTGATGGCAATAGACTCGCCCCCTATTACGTCATTCAACTTTGTTTCTGCTATCTTTCGAAAGGGTTTCAAAACTGAAACAATGGTGCCGATTCCCTTGGTTACAAACTAAACCAAATTTAAGTTCAGTGCATCTTTTTCTTTCTATTTCATTAAGAAAAGGACAGAAGATACATTTTAGTTTAGTCCTGTCAATTTAATCAGCGCTTATTACAAGTTTAGACGCGATTAAAAAGTTTACCACTAAAATTACATCAAATTACGTCAGGTGCCGACTAATTTGACAGGACTAAACTAATATTTATCTTCGGTCCTTTTCATAATGAAATAGAAAGAAAAAGATGCACTCAACTTAAATTTAGTTTAGTTTGTGACCAAGGGAATCGGCACCAATAACTACCTTCAGTATTCTATAATAGAAACACAAATAAAAGGTGAAACAATCAAGGATAGCGTGTGAAAGACTCATTAGGAACAGTCTATTTACTGGGACATAATAACAGATGGCCGGCTTTAGGATTCCCTGGTCGGATTTAGGTTTCGTTAGTTTATTTGTTATGTTGTGTTAGACAAAGTTTTGTTGTATTTAGATTGAAGTCTCTTTGTTTGTTATTAAGTTTCTAATATACATGGTGGATAGAACATCGACGCGAAAACGGTCGCCATGTAGAAAGAAAGAGTATTTATTAGCCCGCACGTGACAAAACACAAAAAAATGGTAACATTAAGGTGGAAGCGCAACGCTAACCCGCGAAATTAAAAATTTCTTGCGTTTTTTGCAATTTGTAGGTCTGTTTCAGGTTGTGTGTTGATGAAAAATGAGTTGCGCCAGTAGCACGTACGTAGCTACAGAAGTTCATTTAACCCCATCGAAAGACTTTTTCATTAAATAGTTACAGAATAGGGTTAAATGAACTTTGAGGGTTGTATCGATGATTTTAATGATTATAATTCTATAGCTACATACGTGTTAGCTACATAAAAAAACGTCATAACACTTAATTTATTGTGAAGATGGATTTTCAGGAGCAAATAAAATTTGGCTCATGTATGAACGGCTGAATTCAATCACATTATTAAACCAAACTGGGCAGTTCGTCGAGTGGTCGCAAGCGCGACTGCTGAGCCAAGAGCTTGAGTTCGTTTTCCGGGTCGGGCAAAGTGATACTAGGTTTACCCATCAGAAATTACTTAGTAGCAGCCACGGAGTCTAGATCTATGTCCTGTCGATGGCAATAGGCTCGCCCCTATTACATAGGACTTAAACATCATAACTGACGAAATCTGGGTGTACTATTAAGTACACCTCTGCCTGACTCTTTAGGAAGTACAGGCGTGATGTTTTTTTGTGAAAATAACATTAATAGCAACATTTGCAGGCCTAGACATATGGCAATCGGTTTCAAAGCATTTCATATTTTTCCACAACGACATAGAGAACACTTTGACATCTTCATTATGGGTGATAGATCGTCACTTTGTGCCCTCATCTCTTTATTTTCAACTAGCGGCCCGCCCCGGCTTCGAACGGGTGCAATGTCATACATAAAGGGTGTAACAAGATTACAAGACCCTTAACGACACCGAAAGGCACTTATTCTCCCCGTTATTGCGATATTTTTTTTGTTCTAGACCATACCTGGGAACCTTCTAGTTACGGAGATATTGGGGATCATAGTTCCAACTTTTTCACAAGTTTTTTTTTTTTTTAAATACATGTTGTTAATGTAAGATTTTTACTTTAATCACCTCCACGACCCCCATACTATTCAATTTATTCATCAGCACAATGTTTTGAGTGCGTTACATTGAGTCCTACCATAAAACTTTTTTTTTTTTTTGCGGGTAGGTGTAAAAAAATGCAGACGTGTCTCCAATATTGATTTTATATTTAAAATAGAAATTCACAGTATTTTCACTTTATTTTCATAAATTATCAGTTTATAAGCTCTACACAACAAGTACTCACGTTTGCAGCACATATGTGACTCAAGCCCTAATTTTACACCACCTGCCAGCTCATCATTTGACATTATCACTGTTTTCACTGTCACTGGACACAAGTTTATCACAATCTACAATGTCTCAACTCGACAACATCGTATCTGCACAGAAGAGCCTAGAAGATAACTTTATCCGGAAGATGAATGAACTGGAAGCGCAAATTCAGTGTGCTGGACCAGCCAAGGATACCGTGGCAAGAGTAGCTGAAGAGTTTCGCACCTTCAGGGAGCTGATCTTCAACATGCTAAATTTACTTAGAAGACAGATCAGCGAGTGTGCTGCACAGGTCGACGGGTTGGAGTCCCGGCATCGAAGAAAGGCGCTGATCTTCCAGGGTTTAGCAGAGGTTGACGGAGAGGTCAGCAGCAAGGTCATCTTAGAGGTGATAAATAAGAAGCTAGCTCTTAAAACTGTCACTGCTTCCTCCATAAAGGTCTGCCACAGACTTGGCGTAGCCAACAAGGATCACCACAGGCCAATTCTTGTCAAGTTTTCGAACTATGATGACAGGTCTGCAGTCTGGAGAGCCAAAACTGGGCTGAAGGGTACTTCTATCTCCGTCAAGGAGTTCTTGACAAAGACCCGACAATCCATCTTCGGGAAGGCGCGGCTTCACTTCACTATGCGGTCGTGTTGGACTCAGGACGGTGTCATTGTTATTAAAGCCCCTGATGGAAGCAAACACAAGATCACATCATTCGAAGAATTGAGTCCGCTGCTGGTGAAGTATCCCAAGGTTCAAACTTCTGGTGATAGCCTGAAACACAAGACGCGTTAATTATGGTAATACTAAACTATTATTAACTTACAGCATACATATTCCTACGTTGCGTAGGATTTACTTACCTTAGAAATTGTCTTCTTTCATTTTTTATTATTTTGGTTATAGTTTGAACTTTTAGCTTGTAACCAATGATGTTGTCTTTGTGATTACATTTAACAAGTTTCGCATACATTATTTAGTTTACCCTCAACAAGTTGTCTTTGTTTTCATTTCGAAATGTTGCTCATGCCAAATCATCAAATGTGACATCGTTTAATGAATGACGTTTTTTTAAGATCGGATACGTTCACGTAAATTAGATGTTGTGTTGAAGACATATCGGGTGCGTTCCGAATACCATAATAAAGTTAGTTTGTCCTTACTTCTTGACTACTTATAAAGTAGTTACGCGAACGTTATTTTATTTCATGGGGTGTTCATTGTTCATTGTCATTACGCTGTTATTTTAATATGATGATGTTAGCTGGCGGGTGGTGCAGAGATGCAAACGCCGTACTAGATTTTTGTGTAGTTCTCATATATTTATAGTGATTTTTTTGTAGCTCAGTTTCATTTTATTTTATTGTATTTATATTATATTTTATATTTATGACAACTTTTTTTGGTGATGAGTCTTTTTTCTCTGCCAACGAATCTGCTGCCACTTCTGATGATGATAGTTTTTGTTCCGTTACAAACGCTCTTGGAGATCTTTTACGTCAAAATTTCAACCAAAACTCAACCGACTGTTTAACGTTTGTCACATCAATGCCCAGAGCATTCCAAGCCACTACAATGAACTGTATGATACTTTTACGAACAACAACGTCCATGCCGTCCTGAATTCTGAGACCTGGCTAAAACCTGAACTCCTATCCACCACTTACTCTCTCCCAGGATTCATTCTTCGATCGAATCGGTAAGAGAGGGGGTGGTGTAGCAATTTACCTTCGTGCTGATTTTCCTTTTAAAATTCTCGCTACTTCTTCTTCAAATAGTTCGGCTGAGTTTCTTTTTCTCGAGGTTTGTGTTAAAGGAGCTAAAACCGTTATTGGAGTTGTGTATTGTCCCCCTTCCCTTGATTACTTCATCGAATTCGAGTCGGTCCTAGAATCTTTGGGTTCGGAATACGCACATCACATTGTCATGGGGGATTTCAACACCAACCTCCTTTCCAATAACTCCTCTCGATCCTGTAAACTCCTACATCTGGTCGAGTCAGCTAGTCTGCACGTGTTGCCTCTCCAACCAACTCATCATAACACTGTCGGTGATGACACCTGGCTCGATCTAGTCCTCATCTCTAATCCTTCCTTAGTCTCCTCACATGGTCAACATGACGCTCCTGGCTTTTCCCATCACGACCTCATTTTCTTGTATTATATCCTTAAACCTCCTAAACCCAAACCTACATTTCAGTACAGACGTGCCTTGGCGCGAATGAATAATGAAAAACTTATACAAGATGCTTCCAATATCGACTGGACACCCCTGGAAGAAGCCACCTCAGCTGATGGCAAAGTTAATGTTTTTAATTCAGCTGTAGTCAAGCTGTATGACACCCACGCTCCGATCAGGAAAATCAAGCTGAAGCGCCCGCCAGCGCCATGGATGAATCGGGGGATTCGGATTGCAATGCGACGAAGGGACCGCGCATTCCGGAAGTTTAAAAAGGATCGTTCGGAGGATAATTGGACCGTCTTCAAAACTGCTCGAAATCGTTGTAATCAGATGATACGCAACGCTAAACGCCGCCACATTCTTGATAATATAACTTCTTCTTCTCCTGCTGATATTTGGAAGTTCCTTGGAACACTAGGTATCGGCAGATCGCGGCATTCAGACATTCCTAATACATTTGGTTTGGACGATCTAAATCGCCATTTTGCCACTGTTCCTACTCTTGATAGTCCAACCAAATGTCAAACCATTGACTACCTTGCTGGTCTGACGCGACCCAATATTACCCCCTTTGCTTTCACCCCAGTCGATCCGGGAGAGATCAAGAAGATTATCTTCTCCATCAAATCCAAAGCCGTGGGCTACGATAACATCAGTCGCCACATGATCGTCACGGCTCTTGACCAGCTCCTTCCTGCAATCTCCCATGTCGTTAACTTCTCCCTATACTCCGGTGAATTCCCTTCGCTATGGCAGAAAGCCCATGTTCGACCACTACCTAAAATTCCTAATCCCACTCTTCCCAGTCACTTTCGACCAATTTCCATCCTTCCCTTTTTATCTAAAGTGCTTGAGGCCTGTGTCCATAAACAATTCTCCCACTTCATTCACCAAAACTCCCCCATTAGTCCATTCCAATCTGGGTTTAGGCCCGGCCACAGCACCGTTTCAGCTCTCCTTAAGGTGACTGACGATATAAGGCGGGGAATGGAAGACACTAAAGTTTCCGTTTTAGTGTTGATAGATTTTTCCAATGCTTTCAATACCGTCAGTCATGAAGTCCTTCTATCCATCCTCTCCTATCGAATGGTCTCTCCCGGGGTTCTGGATTGGTTTTCTTCCTATCTTCGGGGGCGTCAGCAGTCAGTTCTTGCGGGAGACTCTTCTTCCAGCTAGTATGATCTTGATGCTGGCTTCCCTCAAGGCGGTATATTATCTCCACCATTGTTCTCTATTTTTATAGATCTTATAACTATCCAGCTTCAGTGTGCGTATCATCTTTACGCTGATGACTTACAGCTCTACAGTCGGGCAGGTGTTGACCTCATATCCGATGCGATTGAGGAGCTAAACCGGAATTTAGCAATGGTGAAAAATTGGTCTAATCGCTTCGGGGTTGCGGTTAACCCAGCCAAGTGTCAGGTGATTATTATAGGGAGTACCCGTAGCTTACGAAGGCTGAATGGTTTAGCGGTACCGCCGGTTACCTTTGATGGCACAGTCATTCCGTTTAGCTCCGAGGTCAAGGATCTGGGTTTGTACGTTGATACTTGCCTGGACTGGCGTAAGCAGGTTGCAAGTGTGAGCAAAAAAGTCACTGGGACATTGCGGTCGCTTTATAGATTGAAGAATATTCTTCCATCACACATAAAGGCAATGCTGGTTCAGTCCCTTATCTTCCCTATAATTGACTATGGTGATGTGTGTTACTATGACCTGAATGCAGATCTCCTCAATAAACTTGACCGACTTCTGAATAACTGCATTCGATTTGTATTCAATCTTCGTAAGTATGATCACGTGTCCGAACATCGGTCGCTCTTAAAATGGTTACCCATCAGACAGCGCAGAGCGCTAAGGGCTCTGACAACCTGGTTTTCTCTTCTCGACTAACCCTGTTCTCCTTCCTATCTAACTTCTCACTTTCAATATTTATGCTCTGCTCACAGCAAGAATCTTCGTGCCTCCAATAATCGTCTTCTACGATGTCCTTCTCACCGCTCTGGTTTTCTCAAATCCTCTTTTCTTGTCCAGGCGGTTTTCCTATGGAATGCGCTCCCTCAGAATGTCAGGATGGCCACCAGTCGGTTTATATTCAAGGTTAAAGCTCGCGAACACTTACGTAAGAAGTTGGCAGATTCGGCCCACAGTTAATTTGTTGTATTTCTCCATCCATGTATTTTTATCTCTCTTTACTTTGTATATTTGTTTGTATATATGTATTTATTATTATATTATAAGCTTGGAAATTTTCTGCATCATTGCACCTACTATGTAGGTAGACTGGTAGAAAATGCCCAAGGCATTCCGCCGCATTCGGCAGTCCGCCTTTGTACAGTGTTTTTTTACATTATGTGCATAAAGTTTAATAAATAAAAAAAATAAAAATAAATAAAACGTTATTTTTCACCCCAAAATAAAAAGTCGTTTCCAAGCATTTTTTTTTGCGTAAAGTGACTTAGTTTGATGTACAGAATGGAGGGTTGACGGCTTCGTGAAGAGTCTTGTTACACCCTGTATAAACCTTCCGCTTTAATCACTCAATCTATTTAAAAAAAAAACCGCATCAAAAACCGTTGCGTAATTTTAAAGATCTAAGCAAACATAGGGACAGACAGCGGGAAGCGACTTTGTTTTATACTATGTAGTGATAACCCACCTCGTAATAAATAACTGTTGACGATTAAATCATAGCTAGGTAAAAAATTAACTGGTTCATACATCACGTGCTCTAAGGTAATAAAATGGAACAGTTAAAATAATTTAACTGCCAATAACTGCGGTAACTGTCAACTATTGTTATTACTGTTTATTTATTTATATTTTATTGCTGTCAATTAGTTTGCTCTAATGTAATGGGGTAATCTCTGGATCTGGTGAACCGATTTTGAAAATACTTTCACTAATAGGAAGGTACATTATCCCCGAGTGCCATAGGCTATTTTTAAAATGTGCCTGTGGGATAATTTCCTACAAAAACGGGAGCGAAGCCGCGGGCAACAGCTAGTACCAAATAAAGTTGGTAAGCAACTCTTGAACAGAGAAGAAAGCCCAAGGAGCAAGCAGCCTGGCGAACGTTTGACAGAAGTTCTGAAAATTAAAAACTCTGTAAAGCCTTTTTGTGTGATACAAGGTGTCAGTATCTTGCCTATAAAGGGTATAACAAGACCCTTAACGAAGCCAAAAGGTACTTATTCTCCTCGTCGCGTCATTGAGATATTTTTTTTTTGTTCTAGACCATACCTGGGAACCTTCTAGTTACGGAGATATTGAGGGTCAAAGTTCCAACTTATTTAAGTTTTTTTTTTTAATACATGTTTGTAATGTATGATTTTTACTGTTAACAATTCCACGACCCCCGTACTATTCAATCCATCCATCAGCACAATGTTTTGAGTGCGTTACATTGAATCCTACCGTAGAACGTGAATTTTCACCCCAAAAAAAAAGTCGTTTCCCAGCAATAATTTTTGCGTAAAGTTACTTGGTTTCAGAATCAGAATCAGATCTTTATTTGCTTTGAATGTAGGTACAGGTATAAGATGTTGTACATAAACTAAGAGATCGGCTACAGTCTACCTTACATTGATGTACATAATGCTTGGTTGACGGCTACGTGAAGGATCCTGTTACACCCTGTAAATCAGTCCCTTTCTAAAACATTTTTTTCGAGACAAGCCCACCACTGCAACTCCAGAAAGCCAGAATCAACAGTGGCGACCACCAGAAAAGCACCGAGACAATGAAGCTCGACGAAGTCTCAGAGAAACAATTTGACTGTCTTGGATGTCTCAACGAAATCATTTAGAATAAAATAGCGGAAGAGTGGGAAGAACAAAGCATATTCTCAAATATAACGGCTGTAACAAGACCCGTAATGAAGCCAAAAGGGACTTGTTCTTCCCGTCATTGCGATCATTTTTACGTTCGGACTATACCTTGAAACCCTAGTTACAGATATTTTGAAGCTATTTTTAAATATTGTTTTAATGTTTATAGCCTTACTTTAAATATTTCATGACCCCTGTACTATTCAATACATATTAGCACAGTGTTTGGAGCGCGTTATATTGAGTCCAACCGTTAATTGAGACCCCAAAAAAAAGTTGTTTCCAAGCTCAATTTTTGCTTAGAATTACTTATTACAAAACTTTTCATGCGGAACCACACGCAAAATACTTAACAGAACCTGTAGGTACAGTTTCAGTCAACGGTCATTACAATCAAAAACTTATAAAGAACTATTTCTTTCCCTAATAGACCATTCGCTACCGTATTATTATTTTCTATTCAGAAACTAATGTATGAATACAAAATAGAAATTTGATACAAATGATTGATTGAAAAATTATGGAGATTTTCTATGAGTTTCCTGATAGTGTGTTCAAATTACTGTAATCAAGGTAGAAAAAAACTAAATTATAGCTACAGAAAGAAACCACATCGGTTCTATTAAAACATTAAAAGCAAAAAAAAAATTGAGACTGAGTTTGCATGCTTGTTATTAATAGCATTGCGAATTTCGAAGAAATTTGACCTACGGATAGGTCATGATATATTTCTATCATTAAGTATATAAGGTGTATCTGTTCATACACAAAATCTCTTAAGGGGTCACTGTACTCATCATTATGAACAACTTTTACTATGGGACCAAACCCGAATTCGCGAAAAAAAAAACAACTGATCAGTACATTTTGACGAGTTAATGCGAACATAATTATTGTAGGGAACAGCTGTTTTTTTTTCGCGATTTCGGGGTTTGTCCCATAGTAAAAGTTGTTCATAATGATGAGTACAATGACCCCTTAAGATATTTCGTGTATGAATACATAGACCCTATATATTTTTATCTTTATACAGGGTGTAAGGAACAGCCCTCCACAAACTGATGGAGTGAATTCAGTATAATATACTACTTATACAAGAAATTATTTCAGGAGTCTTAAGGGAATCCAATAAAGATTTGTTTTATTTCCTCATACGTAATGTATTGTTACCGTGGCAAAACGCGAGTAGCGAACGGCAAGCGCGACGACGAGTTCGATGAACTGAGCTAGGCAGGAAGTGAACAGCTGATTTCACGTGTTGTTCGTAAGAGTATTTCAAAATCCATTCGTATTATTTACATAAATTAAGTGCTTCGTACAGGGATTGTAATTTTACATTGAAGTAAAGGAAAAAAAAAACCGGAGAAAAATTTCGGTGAAATACGATTCAAAACAAGGAGCTGAATGCACCCTGTCAGTTTGGCTGTCCCTTACATCCTGTATATTTTTCATTTTTTTTTTTGAGTTTATCGTTGTCGCAATCGCGACTGCTGAGCATGAGGTCCTGGGTTTGATTCCCGAGTCAGGCAAATTGTTATTAGGTTCAGCAGCCACAGATTCTGGACTTGTACCTGGTTGATGTCAATAGAATCGCCCCCTATTTCATGGGACATAAACATAACTAGCGAAATGTAGGTACATACACATCTGCCTAACCCTTCGGGAATAACAGGCGTGATGTTGTGGATTCATAATATTATATTTTTCTATCGCGTAGGATGTTCCCGTGGAAAAATTTCGACCTCCACGCGACCGAAAAGCAAAAAGCAAAAGCTAATCAAAAGCCTCATTAAAAAGCTAATTTAAAAGTGATAAAATATGAAAAAAAAACCCGGCCCAGTGCGAGTCGGACTCGCGCACGAAAGGTTCCGTAGGATAATCTAAAAAAAATATATCTTAATTGGCGTCAACTATGTATGACGTCTGGGGACATCCTATAATTTTTTACTTTTTTTTTTTTTTTGGAAGGTTTCCTTTATTTGTGGTGTAAGGCTTTGCTTATTGCCAAATTTCTTGATTCTAGGTCAGAAGGAAGTCCTATAGGTTTTGATTCCGTTGTGAAATTGCATACTATGCGACATAAACGCTATATATCTTTTGATCGCGTTGATTAACAAGTATCGTTTTTTTCATTGCTCCAAGGGGTAGCAGACTTGATCACTTGAGTATTTGGTATTAATTTCAGCTTGATACCGCCACGCATTTCTGAGAAAAAGGGTCATGACCGACAGACGGACAACAAAGTGATCCTATAAAGGTTCCGTTTTGCCGATTGAGGTACAGAACCCTGAAAAGATCAGAGCAAACCAGACGTGAATTTATTGATGGGTTTTAATCAAATTAATTTCTTTGCAAGCTGCTGTTGCTATGGAAAGGGAGCAATAAAATACTTAATTGAATTTTGATCTGGCACGAGGAAAGCTTCTTTATAATAAACCAGTTTTTTTATAACCCACACTCAAGGAAAAATCGTAGCATAAGCTTTTACCAAGGATACAGAACAGATAAATAAATCATCATAAACTCAGATAAAACCGGGTAATACGATATCCCTTGGTAAGACTGGTTGTCAGACTTTCAGGCTACTGACTAACTGTAGCAACTGTCAAAGATCTAAAAATGATAGCCGGGACTATAGATATATATAATTATTTCTATGGCCGGGACCAACAGCTTAACGTGCTTTCCGAGGCATGGAGGAAACTCTGTATGTAATGGGTTGTCACCCATCCATGGATCAACATAGGCAAGCGTGGCTTAACCTGTAGATCGACCCGAGCTACTGTTATTATTAAGCCACGAGCTCCTCGATTAAAAAAAGAATCGTGTTTCCAAAAAAGAAAAAGAAAAAAGAATCATGTTCTGAAGAACCTGATTCTTTTTTTCTTTGCTCAAAATTGAGCAAAGGCCTTCCCCAAGTCCTTTCACTAACTATTTTCCTGAATCAGCGCGTTTACAGTGTTAAAAAAACATTTGTTTCATAAAATAAAATAAACTAGCGACCCGCCCCAGCTTCGCACGGGTGCAATGTTAAACCTTCCTCTTGAATCACTCTATCTATTTAAAAAAAAACGCATCAAATCTGTTGCGTCGTTTTTGGGACGAGGGAAGCATAATTATTGTTTGGGCGACCTAGGATTTTTTTATGTGGGACGAAACTCTGTGGGCCGAACGAAGAATAAATCAGTTTTAAAGATCTAAGCATACATAGGGACAGACAGCGGGAAGCGACTTTGTTTTATACTATGTAGTGAAGTGTAGTACGCTATGTACAGATGTTTTATTGCCTACACAGTCAAAATGTATGGAAAAGATTTTTTTTTTTTTTAATTGATCCAAAACTTCAACTCTGTAATCCATGAAAACAGTTTGTTACGTCGTTGTAGGCACCGTAACTACTACATTAAGGTGTTCAAAATAAGACATTATTTACTACAAAACTTGTTCCCCACACACAGACTTTTATATTTCGGTTCGTTCCCTCCGGTCACACAGTTCGTTACAAAATATCAAAGCTGAATGCAAATGGCCGCCAAAGTTTTTGGCTCAAACATTTCCTTTACAAAGTCCAAATTTTATTTATGTAGTAGCTTTTACCGCGGCTTCACTTTTGTGCCTTCCCCGTTCATAAATAATTTAGACACTAGTCAGGTATCCTACGACCTAGGTACAATGAAGTCTGGTTCATCTAACTTTTTCTAGAATTATTTATTTGATACGTGCATAGACTGAATAAAGTTGGGGTTGAAAGACGTTTTTGTTCTGGATAGCTAGATGGAGCATATTGGCCTAGTTATTCCATTATTCTCGTACCATTTTTTGTCATCTGTCTTGTGGTCTACTATTTCTTTATGGATAGGAGCGAGTGAAATATTGGCTACTTGTCCAACAAAATTGATATTTTACACATTACCTACATTTATTAGATCTGTAGGTATTTTATTTATTCCATAGTGTTAATTTGAAAAGATAGATTGCTTTTTACAGTTCATAGAACGAATTTATTTTTAAAATGCGTTTTTGAGAGAAATAAGCTGTTTCAGTTTGCAGTCTTTCTTTTGGGTTACGGGAATTGTGAGGTTAACTAAGAGACACTAAAACTTACAGACTATAAATAACAGACTACAGATAGAACTAAAATAATGATAAAAAGAAGACGAAAATTAAGTTCCGACATATATACAAGGACGACAATAGGACACTTTCGCGTCAAAGTACTCCTCCCCATCGATGCATCTGGAAACGTGCCCAGAAGACTGGCGGCATTACCACGTTGAATGGCAATGCTAATTCTTTGACCAAAGAAAGAGCCAGCCCTATGGTCACGCGAAGTGTCGACCAGTCGGCGAGATATTTCCTTAAAAAGGAGACGTGCACTCGGGCCCCATGATCCGAGCGATTCCACCCCAAACGACTCAAAACTGTAGTTACCGATAAGGTTACAGTAGCAGCTCCCGCACAGCCCGCTGTGCTTGCAACGTGAGATGGCGCAAGGGTATCGACACAGGTTGCGTCCCACACTAAACATATTTAATTTTATTATTATGAGCATAATATTAATAATAAGCGGTAGAAGTGGCAAAGTTCTGAGCTAACAGAATATAAAAATTGTCGTGCCAGCAGCGACACGAAGAAGAAGCGTAATTCCTTTTTGAGAAAAAGAAAATGGAGGTTTCTTTAACAGAAACTGTACTAAAACTTCACCTATTTTTACATAATGTGTTAGTTCCTAGTATATGAAACAATCATAAATCAATTTTAGTGCCCGTTTAGGATCGCAATAGAAAAGCAAGTGGTACTTGAACCGCCAAGGTTATCATTTGCAGAATAAAAATCCCATTAGGAACCATGTATGACTCCTGAATGTGTCTTTTATTTTGAAGTTATAGTGTTCTATCGCTTATATTAGGAATCAAGGCCAGAAGGCAAAGCTTGGTATTACGTCATTATCATTATTTCAGCCGAAAGACGTCCACTACAGGACATAGGCCTCCCCCAAGTGTCGCCACATTGACCGGTTCCGTGCGACTCGCATCCAGTGGATGCGCAACCTTCACCAGATCATCGGTCTGCCTAGTGGGAGGCCTTCCAACGCAACGTCTTCTGGTTCGCGGTCGCCACTCCAGAACTTTTCCGCCCCATCGGCCATCCGTTCTGCGAGCAATGTGCCCTGCCCACTGCCACTCCAGTTTGGCAATTCTTCGGGCTACGTCGGTAACCTTGGTTCTCTTGCGGATGTCCTCATTTTTTATTTGATCACGCGAGGAAACTCCGAGCATAGCCTCATGATATTACGTATTTTTGGGAAATAAGACGTCGGTGAAAGTCATTCTGGGTAACCTCATCATATGCTTAACCTTTTTCCAATTGTGTTGGGGTTCGCTTCCAGTCTAACCAGATGCAGCTGAATACCAGTATTTTACATGGAGCGACTGCCTATTTGACCTCCACAACCCAGTTAGTACTGGGTAATACGATACCCGTTGGTAAGACTGGTTGTCAGACTTTTTTGGGCCACTGGCTATCTGTAACGAGTGTCAAAGATATACAGATGACAGCCGGGACCAACGGCTTAACGTGCTTTTCGGGGAACGGATGAAACTCGGCATGGAATGGGTAGTCATCAATCTACAGACCAACCTAAGCAAGTTCGGCTTAACCTAAAGATCGATCCGAGCGGCTGTTATTATATTGCCACGAGCTCCTCTATCTCTCTCTCCTCTCGAGCATTCATGCATTCTATGTAACCTACTGCTAAAAAAAATTTAATGTAAAAAATTGCGAACAGGACCTTAGTCTTTAGACGATCCGATTAGTGAACCTCTTTTTAATGCTGTGT
Source organism: Eugnorisma glareosa (assembly GCA_947578425.1). NCBI lineage: Eukaryota > Metazoa > Arthropoda > Insecta > Lepidoptera > Noctuidae > Eugnorisma > Eugnorisma glareosa. The sequence goes on along the minus strand of OX387982.1, from coordinate 9,153,046 downwards.
TGAACCATAATCTACCTAAAATATCGATTCTTCCCATTCTTATTTTAATACTAGTTCCAAATGAACCTTTTTTTGCTAGCCTTAGCTAGATAATGGTTTTTTCGGATCAATAATGAAATCTCACAGTTAACACACATCACATATTCACATTACATCATTCAAAACACAAACAAATCACTCGCTAACACTAAAACTTTTTTATGTGCGACTAAAATGTCACATGACGATGGTACACTGACATTTAACAACATTTTAAAGGTTACATTTTAGTGCCCCTACTATAAAACTTGGCCCCGGTTTTTATCCCCTGCAAGAATTACTGAGCTTAGCAATATAAAAACAAAGGACTAAGGGCTCTTATAACCTGTTGACGTGCGGTTTTTAGACGCGAGTTGTCGCGATTTATTTAAACGTCAGCGGAACGTAAATATTCGTTTTGTTCTTTTTCTCTTCATGGATGAAAATGTTTACCTTTTCGTCTTCAGGTGTGTTCATAGCCACACTGTTTGTTTGGAAATAAAGATATCTCAGTATTTTCTAAAAGTAGATGTTTGTTATCAAAAAGTTTATAATTTTTCAAAGTCACTTATTTATCGGTAGGTATAGAGAATCGAGAATCACGTAGAAGTCAGGTAATAGTTGAGCGGCAGTTGCTGAAGTGGGAATATTTGGGCATTATATTATCTTATTTTTCAAATTGTGTTTTTTGTGGCACGTGCTAAATAAACATGTTTTCTTTCTTTAGTAAAAGAACAAAATTGGAAAGTTTACTCAAAAAATAAAAGAAAACTATACAATATTTTTTATACGGATAAAAATCTTTCATTTCTTACTAGAATAGGCACCAGACATAGACACAGACGAATAACACGTTAGAAAAAGGTCGCTGTAATTTACAGCGTATAATTTTCGCAGGACCAAGTCTGTTTTAGCCCTAAAATAAAATAACCACTTTTATTTTAAATTTCCACCGGCAAAGTGTCTGTGTCCTCACGTCTGAATAATTCACCGTGTTAACATTAGCCGTTGAAAAATTCCTTTATCTCTGCGAAAAATTCGGGTTTCGTGAGTCTAGTTTAGACCTTTTTGTGGCTGAAATTACATCTCTTTTAATTTATTTGAGCTCTTTGTTTTTTTTTTTTAATCTAGGCCAGTGTAAGGTGGTGAGGCGTTCTGATAATTTATTTTTAGAATTATTGCTTTAGTCTGGATTTCGGGACTAGTTAGCTGTTTTAGGATCTCTGATTTTGATTATAATCTACCTTAATAATTATGTGTTTTACTAGCTGTTGCTGGCAGCTTTGTGTTTTACTAGCTGTTGCCCGCTGCTTTGTGTTTTACTAGCTGTTCTCTCGTTTTGGTCGGAAATTGTCCCACGGGTACGTACGTAGCCTACGGCACTCGGGGATAATGTAGCTTCCTATTAGTAAAAGAATTATCAAAATCGGTTCAGTAGATCCAGAGATTACCCCATACAACTTCACAAACTTTACCTCTTTATAAAATTAGTATAGATGTATATTAGCCTAAGTGGGCAAGAACTAAAAACCTACAGGTAAAACCGAGCGATAAAATCCCTAGAACAATAATTTTATTAGATAAGTCTAGATAAAAAGGTAGAAAGACTTCAAAATAAAGGGGGAACATTTGCCTACATGAAAAATAAAATAAATAAATAAATAAAATAAAAATGCCTTTTATTTCTTGCAGTACAAAAGGATTGATAAGAATTAATAATGCATGCAATCATAAAATCGTATTATACAATTCAATTCACTTTGGTTTTGTTGAAAACATTGAAATTGTTAGTAATTTATTATGAATTAATTCATTATGAATTATGATTGAAATTAGAATTGTGAATTAAAATTGGATAAAAAAAATATGATTATAATTTGTTATTCTAGCAAGAGGGGTCTCTTAGTAGAAGGTGAAGGCCTCCTCCAGAGATGACCAGCGGTCTCTATCTTTAGCTATTCGCATCCAGCTAGTGCCTGCGATCTGTACAATGTCATCCTCCCAGCGTGCTATAGGTCTTCCTCTTTTTCTTTGGCCTGATGGGCCTGGCCATGACGTCACCCTTGTAGTCCAGCGGTCGTCGTTGCCTACATGAACGACACCAAAATGTGATTGTAAAGGTTCTTTTAGCAAAATAACTGGCTGACGATAAAATCTAAACTTTTATTATTCCATTGCCAGTCTAATTTAGATATAAATCGAGTATTTTTGCCATACTTGGAGTAAGACAGAAAATGTAAATCAAAGAAGAATTATTCGACTTCCATTCTTGACCTACATTCACAATTTTGGCAAATTCACGTAAAATTACATCGACGATTCAGAAAAGTTATGCTCAATTTTCTATAAGAGTTTTTGTTTGGCATCGAACCCAAGACATAGCAGATAAACTACTTAAAAACTTCTTGACAGGTGAAAAAAATATTGCCACTATTCTTTAAGGTTTTTCATGTTCTGCATAAGGTTCTGAATTGCACAGCAATTTTGGCGTTCGTTTGAGTGGAGAAAATAATTACTTGGTGAAAAAGTTGAATTATTTTTTGGCAATAATAAATGAAGAAGATAGGAGAGTTTTTGTCAGTTATTAATGATACTTCACTATAATGAGGGTTATCGTTTTTGAGCTCACTAGATGGCGCCACTGTCGAGTAAGGTCATGCCAACAATTCTATTTTATACTTTAAGGTACCAATAACTTCATGATAAGTGTATTTACTACGAATAACAACATAATGTAAACTTCAGATACATATTTACAATATTCTCCCTAAAATTAGCAAGCATGAAACATTTCAAAATCATTTACCTCCAAGTACTAACAAATAAGATCCTAAGTTGCTCTTTAAATCTTTAAGTCATAATTAATATCAGGAATGGCTCAATCTAGACCACAATCGTGAATATTAGTAAAAATACCATTACAGGCACTTTTGAATGTCAAACAAAAAAAAAGCTAAGCTGCAGTCATAGTCACAAGGCATAATAAAACTTGAGAAAGTACAACGCGCCAACATTCTATGACACACACATTCTATGACATTTCAGTGACCTCGCGCTTCACTAGCGCCTCTACCGGCGAATTCATACGTGATAGGCTCATTGGGCTTGTGAGATTACTTCTACCTACTGTGAAACTGAATTGAATCATTAGTCATTCATTCACCATTGCAACTGCCTTGACCGATTCGATGGTCTAGTGGTCGCAAGCGCCACGTCTGAGCATGAGGTCCTGGGTTCGATTCCCAGATCGGGCAAAGTGTATTTTGGTTTGGTAAGTAACAACTTTGTAAACACGGAATCATCGGTAGCAGTGTCCACCTCTTATAGGAAGAAATTCCATATAATGGTAAAATACCAAAATAGTATAACTCTTCTCCTCTGTTCCAGAAGAGAAGACAAAGACCACAGAGCCCAAGCCAGAGGAACAGGCAGCGACAAAGATCCAGGCAGCGTTCCGTGGGCACAGGACGAGGAAGTCGATGAGCATGAAGACCAGCAAGTCTCAACAGCAGCCGCAGCAGCAGCAGCCGCAAAAGCAGCAGCAGCCGCAGAAGCAGCAGCAGCAGCAGCAACAGCAGCAGCAGCCGGAGCCGATGCCGACCAGGGCTGAGCTGGAGGCGGAGTTCAGGGCTGATGATAAAGGTAGGTGGAATTTGAACCTTAAGAACTGTAGGTTAATACTGTCAACTCTGTCGTGAATGTGGTGATCGGTTTTAATTCAATTGGAATAGCCTAGTCCAACTACGGAAATTCAACTAGAGGATTAGAATAATTTTTATTTATTTACAAATTTCTTAAAGTACGAATAATTTAATTAAAAAAACGAGCTCAGTAAATATAAACTGATGAAATAAATAACAGATGCTTAGGTCTTCTCCACATCGCTGTCATCTGAAAACGTGCCCAGCAGGGCTATTGCGTATCTCGGTTGACAGTTCATAGAGATCATCACTTAGCGAGTTTTGATATACAATGACTGTTTTTGTTGGTATCAACTGACGCTACCCGTGGAGAACAGTCATTGTATATCAAAACTCGTAACTATGCACTGTCAACAGAGATACGCAATAGCCCTGCAGAAGATTTTCTGCTCTGTGGCTAATTAGTGTTTAACAAAAAATATTATTTTACCTTAACAACATTAGTTATATGTAGACTTTGAATTTTTCGACCTTTTTGGCTAATATTTTAATGCGTTTCGTTTGAAAAGCTGACGTGCTAAAATTGGGATATTTTTTACCTTTCTTTATTTTATGGCTTGAAAGGATTAAATTCCTTTTTTTTTCTTTTTACCCGACTGAGGAGGGAAATGTGTTTTTTCGAAGTGCTAGCGTAATACATAGTTTAATATGATCCATTTTCATAAACAAAGTACATAGGTATATGGCAAGAATAGTTGTATTTCGTAAATAAAACAGCACAAGGCTGATTAGGCTAAATAAAATAAGTGACTCAATTTCGGGGTTTTTTTTTTATTTTTTTTCCATGTGCCTTTCTTTGCCCTTTGTGTTCCAGGGCCGCGGTATCTCTTTCGAACAGTCCCGCAACCCTGGGATTCGGGGTTTGTACTTCAAATCTAGCGGTTGACCTAATCAAAATACTTACTTATTCGAGAGACTTCTTAGCTGTCTGACTTAGATTGTTCTCTGAATCTTTCTTTGTCATCAATGGCGTTGATTGATTAAATTGCCTACGAGACTTGCAAAGATCTAGGATTCTAGGACTATCGCAAAAAGGGCAATACCTATGTCAAAGGTTTCTTTAGGAGGCTCATTTGAATATTTACAATGCGTGACTTAGGCTGGTAGATTAAAATAGTCTAGGTAGGAACTTCACCGATTCTTTTTGTTTATTTACCAGTAATACATAAACTGTCACTTACGGGATATCTTCCGTGATTGTCTATTATTTTGAGCTCCCGATATTTGGACGCTGTTGCAAGCGCCATGATCGCGGGTTGACTGAAGTATGCGGGTGGATGAAAAATAAATTGTTAAGAGCATACAGATTTGTCTGCGATCATGGCGCTTGCAACAGCGTCGAAATATCGGGAGCTCAAAATAATAGACAATCACGGAAGATATCCCGTAAGTGACAGTTTATGTATAAGTGTAAACCGTGAAAGTTTAAAACCGTGTTTATTTACCAGTAGTTTCGAAAGCGTAGTATTTAAACGAGCGAAAATAAATTCAAAACAAAGGTAAAACAAAAAAAAACTAAAACAAGCTTATTAACTACTAGATTGAAGAAAAGGCGTAGTTTACGTAGCCCCGCTGCGTGGGGCCCCTATTTCTGTTTGTAGGGTTTAAAGTAATTAACCTAACACGAAGGGGATGGCGGGTCTTAGTTCGCGTTCGCGTCGTCGTAAATGACTGAAGAATAAGAAGAAAATAACAGATATTATAAAAGTAAAAGGTCAACTATGGATAGCTTAAGCGATGGATAGCGTAACAACCCTAAGATTGAATCACACTGTACGTCATAATAAATAAAGTAAAGCTTCGTGTTCGTGCTATTAACGGTTGAGGAGTTCTCTCGTGAGGCGATCCTATCATGAAAATGTATTGATACCAGAACCAAAGGTGAGTGCAAAATTTCAGGTCAATCGATTGGGTCCCCCCAACGATACTAGAAACCAGATCCCACTGGTTTAAAATTCAGTTGCTACATTTGAAGAAGAAGACGGCAAATTAAATAAAAGGTAAAAAAAAACTGTAATGAAGTTCTAATTTACCAGAAATTGTTGTTAACACCGGTAAAGAAATACGAGATTGGCTAATAACATTACTATGAGTAACTAAGTAGAGACATTTACGAGCAAAAACACGACACTATATTTTATCCACGTAAATCTAATTTATGTTCGTGCCGCTGTTCTTTTCAATTTACATCAAGAACTAGGTGACAGTAACAATTTCCAGAATCCTCCATTTTGTTTTCCATTCGTAAATCAGTGACGCTCACGGTAAACATTCCTATTTTTCGTGTCTTTATTTATTGTTTCTTATAGTTGGAAGAGTATCAGCTTTATTACAAGGTTTCATTGCCTTGAAATAGAATTAAATAGTGGAATTTTCATCCTGCAAGGAAGAGTGTCGATAATCTTAAAATGGATTATGTCTTAGGTGAAAAATATTTGGGTTATTTGAAATATATGAAATATTCGGAAAGCTACTTTTAATTTAGAAAAATAGTTTGAGTTCCGCGCAAAAAAAGGAAAACCCTTGAAATTGGTAACTAAATCCGAGTCAAAAAGGAAAGTAATATTTTTATAATAATTTCACGTGAACGAAGGTCGCGGGCAACAGCTAGTTCTCAATAATATTATTATTTTTATAGCTTGCCCATATTATCCCACTGCTGGGCAAAGGCCTCACTCCATTCCTCCAACGGTCACGATTCTGTGCTGCTACTTTCTAATTCTCAAGAAAGACATCCAGTTCGTCCCGCCATCTCCTTCGTGGTCTGCCGCGACCCTGAGTCACTGTTTCAGGGCACCAATTCTGAGCTTTTGCGTGATTTGCGTTTTGGAACGCAGTGTAGTGTTATATATCCCTATCACTACACAGTATAAAACAAAGTCGCTTCCCGCTGTCTATCCCTACGTATGCTTAGATCTTTAAAACTGCGCAACGGATTTTGATGCGTTTTTTTTTAATAGATAGAGTGATTCAAGAGGGAGGTTTTTAGGTATAACACTGCACGCGTGCGAAGCTGGGACGAAGGCGAAGCGAATAAACTAATTAAGGCTCGTTGGTATAATAACAGTAACAGAACGCGAGTTAACAAATCCCTGCGAACCCTGTTTAACAATGATTGATGACGGTACCTTTCATTGTGTTATTATAATGTTAGGTTAGTGGGCTTCCTTTTCAATCTTAATTAATTATCATTGCTGAGATTATGAGCCGTAATGCTGAGTATGGCATTTCCATCTTTACATAGCACTAGCTGTTGCCCACGGCTTCGTTCGCGTTTTGGTCGGAAATTATCCCACGGGCACGTTGTAAATATAGCTTATGGCACTCGGGGATAATGTAGCTTTCTATAAGTGAAATAATTTTGAAAATTGGTTCAGTAGATCCAGAGATTACCCCCTACATAGAAACATACAAACTTACAAACAACTTTTACCTCTTTATAATATTAGTGATAAAACAAAGTCGCTCCCGCTGTTTGTATTACGCTAAGATCTTTTTAACTTTTTTAATTTAAATGCAGTTTTCAGCAATAGATTGATTCAAGAGGAAGGTTAATGTTTAGGTTAGTGGGTTTCCTTTCCAATCTTAATTAATTATCATTGCTGAGATTATGAGCCGTAATGCTGAGTATGGCATTTCCATCTTTACATAGGACTAGCTGTTGCCATATATTGCAGCCGTGCGCTCGCGGGCTCTGTGCGGGTCGCTAGTATAATACATAGCATAACTTCACGCCTGTAATCCCCGAAGGGGTAGGCAGAGGTGTACCTAATAGTACATCTACATTTCACCAGTTATGTATAAGTCACATGTAATAGGGGCAACCCTATTGCACAATTACAGACACCGTAGCTGCTATTGAGAAATTCGTGATAGAAAAACTCAATAACACTGCCTGAAAATCGTACCCAGGACATCATGATCAGCAGTCTACCCAACCCAATACAAACTCAGCATTCTGCATATGAAAGTTACATTGGTATGTGTACAATTTTCCTTAAACTTGGATTGAGAGACTAACCTCCCTCCCCAAGGCCTAATAAATTTAAACTTTTTCTTGTAAATGTTATTGCGTAAAAGTTCAGAATTATTATCCCAAAATTTTGCCCTTATATACTTCCCTCGTGGAGTTTAATTTAAGGACTTACTTGGACTACGGAATAATAATAGGTATTACGTTTTTTTTGCATATAAATACTTTTTCACGATGTGTCCTTTATACATATGTAGTTAATAATAATAATAAATAATAAATATTGCTGGACATTACACACAGCGCCATCTAGGTGCCACACTAAGCAACGAGGCTTGTGTCGTGGACACCAGATAGTTGATAATACTACATAGATATTTTTTGTTTGTAAATACATACTTATTATACATATAAACATCCATGACTCGGAAACAAATGTCCATGCTCATCACACAAACATTTGCTCCTACCGGGATTCGAACCCGGGACCCTAAGAACGTAAGGCAGCCTCACTACCGCTGCGCCATCCAATTTAGGTTAAGTTGCAATCTTAAAACGGCAATTGCCTCGAACAATACACTCTAGAAAAGCCAAAGTACTAAGTAGAGGATATAAAATTTAATTTACAACATAATAGCCAAGCTTAAGGCTTTAGTCTTAATTGTCCATTTGAAACTAAATGGCATAATCTACCTTATTCTTGAAGCCATTACAGCTTAATTTCTATTACCTGTGCTTTGTTTAGTTAGTTAATTATTGTTGGAAATATCATCTTTTATTGATCACATTTTTTTTTTCTCAATTTATTTTTATGGGATGACTGAGAAGAACATTCGTTCGTGCTTCTAGAGTTTTGATTCACGTGCTCGCTTAACGTTCGGTCAAATTGACCGGACCACTCTCTGGACTAGCTGCGGGCACCGACTTTGACAGATATTTTTTGGGCTGGAAAAAGGCCTCCTCTAATACCTTCCATGAGTTTTTTTCCCGTGCCTCCTCGAACCAGCCCTCGCGGTACGCGTCCAGACCGTCTCGCCACCTCTTTCTCGGCCAGCCTCAGCGCGCCGTCCGTCTTCCGGCACCCATCGTGTGGAGACTTTTGCCCAGTGGTCATCGTGCAGCCTTCTTGCCAACATCCATTATGCCCGTTTGGAACGCAGCATGGTGCTTAGAACCCTGTCTTGTCTTTTGACACCCAAAATGCTGCGTTCCATTGCCTTTGGCAAACTCCAAGGTGGAAGTTCTGAGACTCGGTGAGTGACCTGGTCTGAGCACCGTAGGTTGTGACAGTTATGTTATGTCAGAATTCTGTGATCGGAATTCGATCCGCAGTCCGGTCGGTGTGACCACACCTTTAACTGTTACCGAATGAATGTTCGTCGCGTAACAAAAGCTCGCGCAACGAATGTTCTCAAAAATCGTGAAGCTTGTACTTTGTATCCTCCTAACAGAAAAATACTCACGTCTTACTGCGCCAAAAATATCAATTTTTGCTCCAAACTTTAGCAGAAAATATTCTTGAGCAACAACTCAATAAATTATAAATATGGCATCGTTTATACATACTAAAATGGCCGCCTATATTGAACAGTTGGCAGTTTGGTCTCGAACTTAAATATTAATAGTACGGCACTGCCACGGAGGAAAGTACCCTGAAGTGAACTACCCTCCAAGCCTTATATTCCAGTATAAGTTGACCTCGCTTTGTCCACATCTTCCACATAAAGAGAGGTCAACTTGTACGGAAAAATATAACTTGAAGTCGTACCACGACGCTTATAAAGCGAAAACTTCTTATTTTGCACGAAGAAAATAAAGTATGCAAATAAGTATCCTAAATGTATAGAAAAGTAGGGGATTTGAAGTCTCTGAAGGACTGTGTTTTCTGGGTAGGAAAATCGAATTTGTTTTTATTTTGAATCCTAATGACATAGTCTTGGTTTTTTACATATTTGCTTATTCGGTAAAAGTCGGATTAGATTTTGGTTTAAATAAGCCAACCAAGGCGAACTTGCTCAACGATTTTTAAGAAAGCTTTGTTGGCGATAACTCTCTAAGTAACACGTACTCTTTTATTCAGCGGTTGAGGTGCAAACACTTAAAAAATTCATTATCTTCCTGTCCTTGTTCCATGTTACTTGCGCTGAGCAACACGTTTTTTTCTTCCATTCACCCCTGTCAACCGTAACGATATCATTTACTCCTTTTTCTTGCTTATCAATTCCTCACACAATCCATCCCACGTTTCCTTGGTCTTCCTCAAACACCTTAAGAAATTACTTTAATAAAAAAAGATTAGTGACTCATTGGTACTGCGAAAAAGAATTTTCTTGAGAATGTTCCAGACAGAAATATTTAAATTTCTAGCAGACTATCACGAATCGATAACAAATTAAATAGTAAAGAACATATTATGTAATAGTAGGATCAACATCCCTGATGCGAAGGATTAGGGGGAGCACCAACACCGTTATATAGGTGATAGTGAATAAACCTGATTGAACGTTCCTGGAACACTGGACCCGTATGCACAGCTGCAGGTCTAGTACAACGGGAGGCGGATACTTATAGGTATTTTATTTTAATCAGAAATGTTACTAACATCCACTAACTACTATTATAAATGCGAAACTTTATGAGGATATATGGATGGACAGATGGTTGTTACTCTTTCATGCAAAAAAAAAAATACTGAAGGCATTTGGATTAAATTTGGCACACAGATAGTCTATATAATTTTTATCTAGGTAGCACGATCTCGTTGGAAAATTACCGAAATCTACGCGGGCAAAGCCGCGGGCATTAGCTAGTAGTTTTATAAGTGTTACTAACAACAAAAATATTTTTTATATTTTTAAATGTTTTTTATTTTTTTATTCATTTTTAAAAATGTATTTAATTTGTTAAAAGATAAATAAAGGAAATACAGTAGTAACTCTACATAATTTTAATCTTTTGTGTTCGAATTTAACAAACAAATATAAATAATAATATTGGTGGTGGTCGCTTTGGTGTAACTGTGTGTTTGGTGTGCTGTAGTTGCCTATGGCATTAAGTCCGCCTCTGTACTATGTGCTTGAAGTGTTAAATAAATAAATACGTGCAGCAAGTATCTATTTAAACAAATAAATAAATTAATATCCCAGGGTCGGATTAATACACCAAGACTAACAAACCTGTAATATGACTAAAATAGTCCGTGATTACACCGTCATTTCCAATCCGTCTACGTCCTGTCACCAACCTCCCACTACCTGACGGATCGTTTCTATTCTTAGCTGAAATCACAGGGGCTGCATACAAACATAACTCCACATTATTTATGGTAAGGATCATTTAAGCAGGGGAGCGATTTTGGTCTCGAAGATTATGAGAGTTGACGCATGTACCATGTATGTATAACTAGCTTTTTCCCGCGGCTTCGGTTGCGTGCCCTTACTGGAGGCCTTACACTCAAGGCACCCACAGGTTCATCTGGTTAAGCAGTTTACAGCGGCTCCTAGGTTGAACTGCGAGATGCCAATTTAAAAAAAAAAGCTTCACTCGCTTTAATTCAGAATTTGACAACCAAATCGTGTTGTTCTCTGCTTGTAATAATATAATTCAATCATGATTCGAAAGACACGTGGCGCCATCTATAATTATAAGAAAGTTATTATTGCTTTCTTTTTGCTTTTCTGTTGCTTCTTTTTACTTTTTTATTACTTTATTTTGGCTACTGTTACGAGTATAATAATGATTTCAATTGTAATTAAATTTCGATACAATGTAAAAATTGTTACTGAAATAAATGAAATGAAATGAGTGTTGTTCAAGATAGAATATTTTCCAATCTCGATCTCATCTCTGCCAAGAAAACACAAAAATAATAATCGCACGCACAAGTCATTTGTAAGAATTCAATTCTGGAATTTAATTGATAGTTTCTTACCACTACGTACTATGTAGGTAGTAAACGACTTCAGTTATTGTACCTAATAGTACCTAATGTATAAGCATTACAGTCGTTATTCCTCGTGTTACAAGATACATAAGTGCCTTTCCCAAGCAGTCAACAATAATAGCCTTTTTTTTCGGATTGGAATTCATCAAATAACCCCTCCCGCTCTGGGCTGAGCAGGAGGGAGTGTCAGACTTTTACTGACTAAAACCTATCCATGTTCCTTCCTTTGCCCTTTGTGTTCCAGGGCCGCGGTATCTCTTTCGAACAGTCCCGCAACCCTGGCAGGCATCGGTCCTTTCAGACCCCTTCCTGTTTGCTGACTCTCTTTGAGGCGCGCGTGGAACACGAATGCGCCGTCGACACGGCCTGTCGTCATAAGACGGATGGACGGCGAGTAAGCCCATTACTCTCCGTCCACAGGCCCGCGCCTACGGTGGCCGGGAGCCCCCCGACGCACAGGGCATCTCCCGCGGCGGCTGAGACGTGAGGCTCTCTCCCTCTCACGAACAATAATAGCCTGACGATTTCCGGGTGTCAATTATTATTACGTCAGCGTAAGCGGGTTTTGTATTGTCAAATTTCGCATACAACAGTCGTATAATTATTTAAATCGACGAAAAACCTTCTCCATATTAACGAGCCTGTACCCCTCACTAAATATTACATTCATTATTCAACTAGCGCAACCCACGTAGACAAAGTTGGTCGCTTTCCGGGATTAAAAGTAAGTTGTGATGATTTAGGATACAACTTTGTCCCCTGGTGACAATCATAATACAAGGATAAGTTGGCACGTTCAAGGTGGACGTGAGATCGTGAGATACGAGGTAAGCAGGTTTAATGAAAAGAGGTGAGAAGCCGGTTTTGAAACTTGATCAAATCAATAAGAAAACTTTCTGGTATTGTGCTAGAACTCCTTCAGTTCTAGTCTCCTTTAGTTTAAATTTATTCTGGAAGGTTTATGTTTAATACATTAATGTGGAAGAGTACTCTGACGCCTAAGTGTCCTATTGTTGTCGTAGTTGTATGTATATTGTTAGTTATTTATTAAATTCTGTAATTTTCGTTCTATTTTCATCAAATAAAGAAAAAAATGTATTATGTCAAATGAGTATCGTTCATAACAGCGCGGGCCGGACGCGGGCAGTCGTCGACTAGCTGTCAGATAGTTAAGTTGTGTTTCAATTTGTATTTTGTTAATTCTGTATTAATGTGTAATAAACTTTATATCTACTAGTCTTCGTGAGTATAATTTACAACAAGAACCCTGGGAATACTTAAGTTAATAATATGTAGGAACTTAGTTTTAGTCTTCTTTTTAGCATTATTTTAGTTCTATTTGTAGTCTGATAATGTACATAGTAGTTGCTTGTAGTAACAAAAATGTTATTAGTATGTATATTTAGGTTAAAGTATTTATCTATGGGGTCAGAGTGTCGTCTTAGGGGCACTATGAAAAAAATACTTAGAAAAATTTCGCGTTCAATTTCGAGGTAGCGCTCGCCGGCCGCTGCCGCGGCACCGCTCGCTCGTAGTTGGTCACAGTTCTAACCTAACCTAACCTATGGATATATTTGCAGGTACACACCGTTTTGTTTTCTGCACGGCTCATGGTGCCTATAAGCGTATGGTAGCAATTTGAAAAAAAAAAAAATCTAAGTCCCGCGCCATAGCGCCCCTAAGGCTACACTCCAACCATCTATGGGTCTTTGATACCTGAAATAAATGGATTATTATTATTTCCTTTATACATTAATATAACTCAATAATATAAATGTGTTTATGGACTGCCTTGTTGGTCTAGTGGTCGCAAGCGTGACTGCTGAGCATGAGGTCCAGGGTCGGGCAAAGTGTTTTTGGGTTTTTCCATCAGGAATTTCTCAGTAGCAGCCACGGAGTCTGGATTTTGTGCCCAGTTGATGGTAATAGGCTCGCCCCCTTTTAAATAAGACATTAACATGACCGGCGAAATATGTGTGTACTTGTTAGGTACACCTCTGCCTATCCCTTCAAGAAATTAGAGGTAGTAGAAGTATTAAACATAATTTAAAAAATACAATCTTTGGTCGATGCTTTGTACTTCATTCCCTTTTTGGTCAGGCTGGTATCCAATCGGCTCGGGGCTAAATATTAAACGCCGCATGGGTCGATACGAGGCTAAGCTACAATTGCAGAGGTCGCCGGTCGGCCCGTGCCTTGGAAAGCACGTTAAGCTGTTGATCCCGGCTATCATTATATAAATCTTTGATAGTTGGTATGGGTCTAAAAGCCTGATAGCCAGTTTTGTGTTACACATGGCAGTTACTGGGTTCGGAAGGTCCGAGGCCTTAGCACGAGCGCGCGGCGTAACATCAATTTTAAAATTTAAAATGACCGTTTCGCATACATAATATTTTCATAATTTTAAGATTTATTTCATATCTATGGAATATACTGGGGGCGCTTGTTGCAAACAATTTAACTAAAATGTTATAGAGTAATTGTATTTTCGATTCTATATCAACGTAGATTGCCGCTCATTGGAAATACTGGCATTAAACACATACATGCATACATTGGCATTGCTGGCTTTTTGGCATTATATTTGGCGTTTAATTTAATTTTTCATTCATCTGCAGAAGCCGACCCGAACATGACCCAAGAAAAGGCTAGGCAAGTCATTTGTCTAGTAGACAATCGGCAGACGATGATGACAAAATCTGATCAAGGCTTTTCAGTACAAGTCGACGACAAGAAGAGGACCGGAATGGCGCAGCGGTAGTGAGGCTGCCTTACGTTCTTAGGGTCCCGGGTTCGAATCCCGGTAGGAGCAAATTTTTGACGTTTGTTTCCGAGTCATGGATGTTTATATGTATAATAAGTATTTACAAACAAAAAGTATCTATGTAGTAGTATCAACTATCTGGTGTCCACGACACAAGCCTCGTTGCTTAGTGTGGCACCTAGATGGCGCTGTGTGTAATGTCCAGCGATATTTATTTATATATTTAAGTATACTGCGATCACATGACGTAATCCATAAATCCTACTAATAATAAAAATGCGAAAGTTTGTGAGGATGTATGGATGTCTAGATGTATGGATGTTTGTATGAACTCTTACACGCAAAAGGCAGCAGTTTATAACCTGGATTAACACATAGGATTATTTTTATACCGGTAGTACGATCCCATAGGACAATTACCAAACTCCACGCGGGCGAAGCCAAGGGCATAAGCTAGTAATAAAATAACCCAACTAATACAGTCATGCTGCAAATAGTAGCTTCTATTTCATAAACAACTCTATTTACCCTTCCAGAAAATGAATTTTCGAGTGTCACATAATTCTTCCCAAAATATAAATTTACCTTCGCTCCAAAATATAATTATCAGTCAAAATATCCTCCAGTTTCAGGCGAAACTCAACTTAATTCATTTACAATTTAGAGAAACATCTGCTGGAATAAATCCCGTTTGAGTCGGGATTCTGACACTTATTAGGTAAAATGTTTACCTATTTTCAACAAAGATTTGTATATTTTATTCTAATTTCTGGGATACGGAAATAACTAGTATTTTGTTGTAAAGTGATATAGGGTTCGTTATTTTCTTGAATGATACTGTTTTTGTGAACGTCTGCTGTCATTATTGTCTTAAAATGAATTGGGATCATCGTTTTAGTTTGGAGAGTCACTGTCTGGAACGTCACTATTTCTGGAGAGTCACTACGTCTGGAGAGTCACTATGTCTGGAGAGTCACTATGTCTGGACAATCACTATGTCTGGAGAGTCACTATGTCTGGAGAGCCACTATGTTTGGAGAGAGACTGTGTCTTTAGAGTCACTATCTTTGGAGAGTCACTATGTCTAGAGAGTTTTAATGTCTGGAGAGACACTATGTCTGGAGAGTATGCTGAATTGGCGATGGACTAGATAACACCCTCTGTTCCTGAGTGATTTGTATTTGATAGGTATCTATTGTTATTCCAATATTTAAATACCTGGCCGATATTATAATAGATAGGTACTGTTCTTAACTAGAAATTTAATGGGTGTAAAAGTACCCATAAGTAAGCTGATAGGCACTGGTTCCCCCCGTCATTACGACCAATTTTAGGGTTTTGTACCCAATGGGTAAAAAATGGAACTAAGACTCTACTGTCCGTTTGTCTGTCTGACTGACTGGCTGCGTGTTATCAGGCTGTATCTCATGAACTGTGATAGCTAGACAGTTAAAATTTTCACAGATGATGTATTTCCGTTGCCGCTATAATAATAAATATTAAAAACATAATAAAATAAATATGTAAGGGGTTCACATACAACAATTTTTTTTTTTTGATGATGTTACGGAACCTTTCGTGCTCGAGTCCGACTATCACTTTGCCGGTTTTATTGTTCTAGAGTTCTAAACCATACCTGGGCACCTTCTAGTTACGGAGATGTTGAGGGTCAAAGTTCCAAATTTTTACAAGTTATTTTTTTAATAAAACCGTTTAATGTAAACTGAAACTACCAACGACAACAACACACAACTATTTTACTTTAAATACTCCACGACTAGTATGAATAGTACGGATAAAAACATTGTGCTGATGGATGCATTGAATAGTACCCACTATTCAATGCATCCATCAGCATAATGTTTTAAGTGCGTAATATTGAGTCCTTGCCGTAGAACGTGGTTTTTCAGCCCTTTAAAAGCGTTTCCCAGCAATAATGATAGCGTACAGATTCTTAGTTTTATGTACACTATTTATATTCTACAAAATACTTGGTTGAAGGTTTTTTGGAGGGTCCGTTTACACATTTTTTTTTCTTTATTTATAGGGACATTTATAACCGCAATGCGTACGTCAGTCCCATCGTACCCTAAATACACATTGTTCATATCTGGGCCATGAACCTGAACAGACTCTTCGCATCATCACCATTTGGTTGAGCCAGGATTTTATGGAATGTGCCTACTTCAAGTCTGATCAACCTCAGTACCCTAAACAGTTTACACATTGTTAAGGCACAACTTGTCTAAAACGATACGACATCTAAATGACTCCAGTTCTAAGCCTTCGGGTCAATATTTCGTTTAGCACAAGTGCTATAGCAATATCAGTTTGGAAATCCCTGTACCCTTACCATAGATTATCTTGAGGTGTATCAAACAGAAACATTTAAGCGTCGAGTTCAGAGGATTAATTGGCAAGGAATACGTGGTTCATAATTTATGAATAGCAGCGTATTGAGCAACCGAGTAACCAAACATGGCAAGGTATTGAGGAAACCACTATAGAAATAGGTTTGTTACAATATGAATATTCATAGAATAGTATAATCAGCTTATGATATGCAACGTTTGGGATATAGACTTACTCTCTGTGAAGGACTGGGCTATCATCCACCGCGAGGGTACAGAGTGCGTGTTAGTCTTTGAATTTTGGTTCTAAGACATATACCAGCTTCGAGACGCCTTGATCCTCGGTACTTAAATGACAAGTAACAAAGTGTTTGCCTGAGATCGAACCAACGACTTATAAAGCGTAAGTCGAGGTCGTAACCAATGCGGCACTACGGGTCTGTAATGTCTCATCATTAATCTCTTGCCCAAATCGATTTATTTGGGTTCGGCTCAGCTGGTCGTTTTCTTCCATACTTTTATAATAGTCATCAACAGATGTTAAATGCGAAATTTTTCTTCGCCAGAAATAATGTATTTAAAAGTATATTTTCTTTCCTTTAAATCGTCTAAAATAAGACTGCAGCTCAATATGTAATTTACAATGTAAGCTTTCTTTATTGCTCTCCACCACTTTGGCTTTTTGCCAGAAGTCTTTCATTTTCGCCAATTTTAAAATCGACTTTAGAAAATATTTTCGCTCACTTGAAAGAATGAATTAAATCTTAATTTAAGTTTAAACGTAGAAAAAAGACTAGACAGCAATTCATTTTAAATTAAATGAAATCAGTATTTGTCTGAAAACTCATTTACGGCACAGGAAAATGCATTGTGTGAGTTGAATAACATGAAACACCATTACAAAATACTGGCTTGTACCTTGGCCAAAGGCTTAGTATTGCCATACAACGTGGCAACGCCGCCAGTCTCTTGGGTACATTACCAGTTGACTGCGTTGAGGAGGAGTTTTTTGACGCCATTTTTTAATTTTATTAATAAGATAGTTACTTTAGGTTATTTTAATTTATAAATTTTAATGTATAGTATAGTATTAATAATTACAAAATTATGTAGTTTGCCGCTGTTCATAAAAAAAATGGTGACTACTTGTATCTTTACATCAATCTGCACCGGGCCCGCATATTTAGGTCTTGTCTCAGTAGTAGTTTTTGAGCATTCGGGCCGACCTTAATGTTAAGCCGTGCTTGCCTAGGCATGGATAGGTGACCGCCCATTACATACCTAGTTTCCTCCGTGCCTTGAAAAGCACGTTAAGCCGTTGATCCCGGCTGTAATTTGTAGATCTTTGACAGTCTTTACAGGTAAGCAGTGGCCCGAAATTCTGACAACCATTCTTACCAAGGTATATCGTATTACCGATTACTAACTGGGTTGTGGAGGTCAGATAGGCGGTCTATGTAAAATACTGGAATTCCGATGCATCTGATTACACTGGAAGCCGACACCAACATAAAAGACGAGGCAGATAATGAATCATCTGCCTCGTCCTCGTCTGGGTTTGGAATCATCAAATAACCCCTCCCGCTCTGGGCTGAGCTGGAGGGAGTGTCGGACTTTTACTGACTAAAACCCATCCATGGTCCTTCCTTTGTCCTTTGTGTTCCAGGGCCGCGGTATCTCTTTCGAACAATCCCGCATCCCTGGTAGGCATCGGTCCTTTCGGACCCCTTCCTGTTTGCTGACTCTCTTTGAGGCACGCGTGGAACACGAATGCGCCGTCGACACGGCCTGTCGTCAAAAGACGGACGGACTGCGAGCTAGCCCATAGCTCACCGTCCACAAGCCCGCGCCTACGGTGGCCGGGGGCCACCACGTGGCCCCTGACGCCCGGTGCGTCTCCCGCGGCGGCTGAGACGTGAGGTTCTCTCCCTCTCGCGTTCCGCCACCTCCTTCGCTAGCATGACTGCTTCGCAGACGGTGGTGACGGCGTCCCATTCCGTCTCGCTCCGGACCATGGATTGAACCAAGGCCGGACACGAGAGGTCGCCGCCGCCGATTGCCGCTACGAGGACACGGCGTTGCTCCGCCCACGCGGGGCAGATCTCCACCGTGTCCTCCGGTCGATCCTCACAATGATAGCACCCGGGCGTTTTCTCCCGCCTGATTACAGGTGTTATACCTTATGTTGCCATCTGGCATTATGCTGAGCTGAGGCCTTTTTGGCATTAAAAACTTTGCTTATTTATTTTGTTTAGTCTTAAGGTTTTTTTTTTCGTTTTTGCCAAACAATACACTTATATTTCTTTCTGTATAGATAAAGAAAGAGTCCAATAGCAAACAATAAAATGGGCCAAGTCGATTAAATCATGGCAAGAATATTGTCAATACAGAGACTATAAATACCTATTTGCTGAATCCCTACACGGTGAATTGGACCTAAGCAGTAGGCTTACAAGAAACATAATCATAAATACACAGTAATATTCGCAATACACACAATGCTGTGCCGTATTAACGGGATTAAGGCAGCGTTCGCATTGGTGGAGTAAGCTACACCTAGTACAGTAAATAGTGGTACAATTTCTAGTCCGATAGTAAAACACAAATAGGTATGATTGATTATGATTATTACGGTTTTGCCTATATTATCATTTTGAGAATGCCTACACGTTTTTGACTGAACCGAAATGTTATGTTTATTAATTCGATTATGAATTGGATTTACATATACAAGGTGTACACGTAGCCTTCACCAAGCCGTTAACTAAGCATTCTTTACAGCAACTAAGTAACAGTACGCAAAAAAAAAAATGCTTGGAAACGACTTTTTTTGGGGCGATAACTCAAGTTTTACATTAGAACTCAATGTAATGCAAGAAAATCAGCTGTAACCTACATTTTGTCGAGTTAAACGAAAAGTATGGTATCCAATGGATCAGTTTTTTTTTGTGATTTCAGTTTTAGCCCCATATAAAAAGTTGTTCATAATGATGACCCCTTGAGTTAATTAACGTTATTTACAACAACACGATTTTACTAAGAATCAATGTCATTCACTAGCCTGCTGACTCTCCCAATGTAATCAAGCCCTAAGTCTTAACACAGTCATGCTAGAATTAGGCTGTTCCCAGTGTAGGTGTGATTGGCACGGCTTGACATGACTACTGTATTTTAGTTTGATGTGATTTTTCTTGATTATACTAATTTCTGTTTCTTGGACTTCTTATTTCTGATTCGTATGAGAACTAGGCTGCTCAAGGGCTCGTAGGCTGTTCAGTTATGTTACAACAACAATAACATCATTTATTTCAGGCTTCAATGGCTCATAGATAAAGGGTGTAACAAGACCTTTACCGAAGCCGAAAGCCACCTGTTCTCCCCGTCACTGCGATCATTTTTTGGTTCTAGACCATACCTTCTAGTTACGGAGATATTTCGGATCAAAGTTATAACTTTTTCACTAGTTTTTTCTTAAATACGTGTTTTTAATAGTAGATTTTTTGACACCTCCACAACCCCCGTACTATTCAATGCATCCATCAGCACAATGTTTTGAGTGCATTACATTGAGTCCTACCGTAAAACGTGACTATTCTCCCCAAAAAAAAAGTCATTTCCCAGCAATAATTTTTGCGTAAAGTTACTTAGTGTGATGTACAGAATGCTTGGTTGACGGCTTCGTGAAGGGTCTTGTTACAACCTGTATACACCTTACCATTAGATATTCGCCTTATACCTTATGTTTTAAGGTAATGCTTTGGCACTAATTATTTGCTGAATCGTGTATGATATGCTTTTAAATTAATTAGATTGCTGCCATTTAAATTTGACATTGATTTCTCCACGAATGATGAATTGGAGAATAAAATGTTACTTACTACGGCGCGGTGTTTAACATGAATACGAACAATGATAAGAAGTAGATATTATTTAAATGCAGTTAATTAAACTTAATCTATTATTCCTTTATCGATTCTTAAAACTAATTAACTAAAGAACAGTGGCGAACTCTCAAACAAATTTTTGTTGACATTTTTTTTTTGGCGTCTGCCTATGACAAATATGTTAAAATATTGAGTTTGAATTCCTGAACAATTTTGTCTTCAGTTATACTTTTATAGGAAGTCAGGAATTAAAGATATTCCAGTTTGAAGTTTTAGAGGTTATGTTTATTCTTGTCAACAACAGACTAATCGAAAAAGCATTATAGAAATGCATTTATACAAAATAAACTACGCAATGCGTATTCAGAATATTAAGTCCAACCGACAGGTCTGGCACATGGCCCACATGGCCACATGAGACGTAAGTAGGTACTTATTTATTTAATAATCTTATTCAACTATCATAAGAGTATTTAGTTACTTATATGATTAATTACCATGGTAAGGGTAGGTCAGGTACAGAAAAAAGACCCGTATTTTTTTTAATATTTATTCCTCATCTTCTCTAATCACAGTGTCAACAAAAAAACCTGCGGGTGCTGATCCGAGATATTTGGTTCAGCTATAGTTAACTGGTGCTCGCCTTTTAACAATGATTCTGGTATGAATGGTTTTTGGCCACATCCTTCCAACAAAGCTATGCTATCTCTAAAACCTCTTAAAATAAAAGCCAAAGTCATTGTTTCTGAAATGCAGCCTTAGAGCAGAATTCTCATTACTAAATAAATTAAAAAAGATTTTGTAAAGTTCAGTTGTCAGTTCAGTACAATACATGTCACTATGCATGTTTTCGTTGGGGATTTTGATACGGTGTCATTTTTATGAATTAAAAAATTATAACCGCTATATTCTTAGCACAAACAATATTTTTTATTATAACATTTGTATTGTGATGCAGAAATGTATTTACTAAGTATAAATTAATGCAATACATAAATCCAAGCATGTTATGTAACTTGTCTAAGATTTATATTCCATGGCAACATTAAAAGTATAGCTGAGCCAAAAGTCATGAATTCAAGCCAGAACGAAAAAAACTAAGCCATGATTATATAGTCTGCCGTCAAACGGTGAATGGCCATAACTACTTTAAAGTCTATTTTGAGTAAATGACAATTTCGTCTGAAGTGAAGTTTTAAAGCACTGTCGATAGTTTTTACTTGACTTATTTTATATGATAATTTATCTGTGGCTACGAGCTAATTGGAGCTTTATTAGCTAGACAGAAAGATAGAGAATTTTTTGCTGAATCCGAATCAATTTTAACTCATTTTTGATAAAAATGTTAGTTACCTCCTTTCACCGTATGACGGCAGTATTATCATCAATAATCTAGTCAATAAAGCTCTCAATTATGACGACATTTTTCCTGACTTTCATAGGCCTTAAGCTTGATTTGATAAAACTTTGTAAATTATTTCGTCGGTATCTATCACAGTGACATACGTAGACGCTTAATAATTTAATCAGCAATTTGTTCGCCACTGTTCTTTAAATATTAAGAAAGTTTGGTGTACCATTGTATTAAGAGATAACATGAAAAACACGTAATACCACATAACTAGTATTACGTGTTTTTCGTTTTGTCTAACGTTAACATATCAATCATAGGCCTCCTCAATTACACATTTTCACCTAGCCTAAAGGGCGTTCCACCTTACGCTTGCCGATTCGCGATCTCCACTCAAGAACAGGCCTACCCCAACGGTCATCGGTTCTATGGCTAATATGGCCGGCCCAGTACCATTTCAGCTTATACTTATTCTGTAAGCTAAAAAATATTATTTATTATTCGAGAAGCAAAAAACAGCATTAAAAATTCCACCTCAGCGATCCTCCAAAAATATAACTACAAAATCCAAAAAAAAAACAATGAAACCTACCATCAAAAACGATGTTACCAGTCTGTTATTATTAAAACTTTCAATGAGGTCGAAATGTACCCGAAAAGTTGTGGAATTAACTGCCGCCAACCAGCAGTGCGATATTTTATTCAGTAGCCGGGGTCGCGAAGATCTGTCGTTAAAATAGTGGGTATAAGAACGTCCTGAAACTTTAAGAAGAAAATAATGTCTTTGGCGAAACTCGGTATATTAGTAATGTGATCTTGTATCTTTTATTTATAATACTTTGGAGTTTTATTAGAACAAGGTTAAAGTTGGAAGATATTAACCGACTTCTTTTGAAAAAGTTGGTTATGTATTCCACCAGCATCTTTTTTTTCCATGTATGTTCACCGATTTCTCCATGATTGCTGGTCCGATTAAGTGATATTTTCATTCGGAGAGTAGAGGACGTCGGTGACAAAAAAGTCACTGAAACAAACAAAAGTCACTCATAAAATTATTTTCACTTCTATGTTTTTTTTTTTTTGGAAATCGGTGAAGCAAAAAAATATTTTGTTTTTAATTTTTATGTTTTATTTTATTCAGTTCCGTGTAAACGGTAATTTAGGGATTTATAAGAGTAACTAGCAGATACTGTACTAAGTCACTTACAATTTGAATCGATAGCTTGTGGCGAGTTTCTGAAAATTAAAAAGTACAGTCATAATTTGTGAGTGGAGCATTAAAATCGTTGACCAAATGAACATAAGTGTTTGCTTCCAGCGGAATACCATCGTGCCTTATCAATAACAGAGACCAGTACTGAAAATCATTGATTAAATTGGGATTCATCAAATCCACCGATATTATACACATCTGCATTCATCTATATTAAAGTATACCAATCCATACAGATAAGCTCTCAAGATTTTCTCACAAAGATAAAAATCATTTGACATTAATAGCCAACAGACATCCGCGGCCAGCCAACCTCGTGACATAATCCTTTCTCAACAAACAATCAGAGCTCATAAGCCTCACTCAGCTCTTTGCAACTCTTGGCAAAAGGCCCAGAACATATAAAGAAAGATTTGTTCATGAAACACTAGCGATAAGTTACAAACGAGACTTTGAAAATACACTGAAGTAACGTACTATTTCCTTAACCGCCGGTACTTCTTGGCCACACGCTCAATGACACGCGTCTTGCAACAGAAATAAATTCAATACGTGCTTTAGTGCATGCGACGAGTCTTCGCGATGTGGCGGTACTCACACGAAGGAAACAAGTGATACTAACGAGTCTTTGAAAATAACCAAAACTAACAAATTCCTTAGCTGATTTTGCTGGTTTATTTGGCTGATTTTGGCGTGGTGATTTGTGGCATGATATACCTACTCTTAGCGAACAAGATCACAAGATTCGTCATGGACGCAAAATTCGTAGTGCTTGAGCGTGTAGCTGACCATTTCCAGCTCGTCAAAAGAAAAAAAGAAAAAGTTCAAAGAAATATACAAAGAGATTGTTCAAAAAACGCTAGTACTAAGTCACCAACGAAAATACCCTGAAGTAACTAACAATATCCTATATAGCCGTCGTTAGTGTAAAAATACACTGTTTTCGTACAATGAATATTATCCAGAATTCCTTTGAGACACATACAAAATGCTAAGTTGGCGACGCTCGACAATAATTCAGAAAACTTTGTGGGAATAAATATTCTGAAACTTAATTTTGTCTTCCAGCAGTGTTTTATTTTTAGGTTGTTTTATTTAAACTAGAGTTTGCATACGGTTTTGTATGTTTAATGCATTAATATACAGAATGGAATTTTTAACGCCAACTCGAGGGAAAATACTTTAAATACTGGAGATAGAAAATTTTACTCAAAGGAAACATTCCTTTATTTTTAAAAAGAATTAAATCTGCATTCATCAGTAAAATATTTTGAGTGCGTTACATTGAATTATATATCTCCCAAAAAAAAAGTAATTTTTCAGCAATAATTTTTGCGTAGTGTTACTTAATTTTGTGTATCGAATGCGTGGTTGACGGCTTCGTAAAGGGTCTCTTTACACCTTGTCACATAAGATTTGTGATTAATATACATACAATTTAAATTGGTTGTCAATGTGTTATATAATTAACTTTACACCACTGATCTGGAGCAGTCAACAAGACATACATAGCTTCAAGTTATTTCCCTAGGGGGTGAGATGTAATCGCGTGGTAAGATATAATCCATTGCGCCTCCGTTAATTGCTCCAATGACTTGAGTGTATCAAATAGATCGTGAGATCGTTTGGTGTACTGACATTAATTCGCTTGCGACCATTAGACCAAGGGAGAGCAGCGGTGGCCCAGTGGTGGCAGCCCTGACTTACGAACAGTATAGGTCGTGGCTTCGAACCCCGGCAGGCGCATTACTTTGTGTAATTTATTTCATCACCGCTGCTCTCAAAAACGGTGAAGGAAAACATCGTGGGGAGACCGGCATGTCCTAGAACCAAAAATTCGAAAACTGTAATATCTACCAACCCGCACTGGGCCGACGTGGTGGATTATAGCCCCTTCCCGCTCATAGAGAGGAGGCCGTATATCCCAGCAGTGGAAACATTATAGGCTGATTATGCATTAGACCAACGAGGAAGTAGAAATACAAGACGCTTTTTCAAAGCATTTGCCAGTTGACTTGGTGTAAGATACCTACTAGTGATACCTACTTCATGACGTACATCATCATCTGCCGAGCCTTTTCCCAACTAAGTTAGTGTCGGCTTCCAGTCTAACCGAATTCAGCTGAATACCAGTATTACTACTTAAGTACTTAAGTTAATTCACAAATCCTTCCATAACCAGTTGAGTAAGTCTTGACTTTTTCGCCAGAAATAAATGTCAGTCTAGGGGGCTTTAGCAGAATCATGATTGGATAATAATCCTACAACAAACAATTCAAAAAATCACTCGGTTCGGTTTTTTTTTCTAAAAATTGATTCATTTGAATTTGAACTGCATCTGCGACCATTTTACGAATTGTAACTAAATTAAAGCGGCCTTTTTAGGCCCTCTGAGCAAAATAAAACAAAATATCAACCCTCAATTTGTTTGTGATAAGATTACTCCCACTACAACTCAAAGTATCTCCAACATCTAAAGAGATTTCGTATCAAAATATTAACTCTCACCCCTTAAGAGCGGCCAACCCGTCATACTTTTCATACAAACGCTCGTACGTGATTATGCAGTTGTTACAAATCTATATTTGATTTTTTTTAATTAATAGGTATTTTGTGCACTATATCTAGGTTTCTATGGGAGCAAAAAATAAAAAATTGTAGAAACAAATTCAATATAAGCCTCCAAAAATGGCTTTATCTGAACTTTGGCCGTTCATAATGTACTCATAAACTCTAAAAGTAAAGAAATCATTACGATAGAAACCTTGCACATGTAATGAAGATTCTTAATGACAATTTTTTTGAGATCTATTTGAGATCGATGTCGAATAATGTTTTGACGTATTTTGGTTATTTTACAGCGTAACTAATTTTCGTAAAAAAGTTAATTAAATTTAACTGAACGCCTAGTTCCTGTTTTCACCAACACTAAGCGACACCTAACTCGATACCTTAAGCCCGTTTTCACCAACACTAAGTGACACCTAACTCGATGCCTTAAGCCCGTTTTCACCAACACTAAGTGTCACCTAACTCAATGCCTAAAAAGCGTTTTCACCAACAGTAAGTGACGCTTAACTGAATGCCCAATTGCTGTTTTCACCAACACAAAGTGGCACCTAACTGAACGCCTAGTTCCTGTTTTCACCAACACTAAGCGACACCTAACTCAATGCCTAAAAAGCGTTTTCATCAACGCAAAGTTACACCTAACCTAACTGAATGCCCAACTCCTGTTTTCACCAACACAAAGTGGCACCTAACTCGATGCCTTAAGCCCGTTTTCACAAACAATAAGTGTCACCTAGTGGAATGCCTAAAGCCCGTTTTCACCAACACAAAGTGGTACCTAAGTCGATGCCTTAAGCCCGTTTTCACAAACAATAAGTGTCATCATACTTTAAGGGCATAATATATACTCATTTCTATCAACAAATACATGTTTATAAATACTCCTAACCCCACACCCCATGAATGGCGGCCATTTTGTATTTTTTAAGCGGCTGATCTAGGTTAGGTTTAATGAAAAGCTAATATCTTTGAATCTAAGAGATCTAGAGACGTACAAATGATCTTTTTGCAAGAGTAACCGCGGAGGCTATTAACTAATAAATATTTTTTCCTGAAAAGTAAGCGAAAAGATCCTAAAAAAACAGAAATTAAATTATATTTTTTACATTTTCTACTCTAGTGCAAAATTTACCCGTGAATGTTGCGTATGTTTTTATGTTAAATCAAAAGTACATGAACCAACCTACAAATAGTTGATCCGTTTCAGTTGGTGGGTTTAGTTGATCGGAGTGGAAGACCAGGAAATGGCGTGCATAGGGTCCAACAATACGGCAAACCCCAAGGGAACGCAGAAAGCATTCAGTTTAGAAAGGCTAACTTCAAGAAGAGTAGAGTAGAGGATTAAAGGCCAAGACAAGTTTTAAGGCTTGTATGAAAATACCGCCATTAAGTGAAATAAAACATTTCACATGTCATAAAACATGGTATTTTCTTCAAAAATATTTACTTATACCCTAAAATAAATACTATTTGACATCAAATCTTCTTACCGAAGCCAAACACTTATATAGGTACTGTATGTGATTACTATCAGAAGTGGGATATGCGGATTACAATGAGCTACCAAAATTACGACACTTGGCTCTAACCTTAAGAAGTGCTTGAGAAGAACTTGGTATATTGGATATCTATCTAAGTAGTAGTTTGGTCGGTTCTTATATTATTGTTTTTTAGGAAAATATAATTTGATTGCTTTTGTTATTTCATTTAGGTAGAATCTTATTTTCGTCAAAGTATAATTTGATTTCGTTATGCTACGGTCATAAATAAAGTTAATTGTTGATTGTAGAAAGAAGAAAGAAAGAAAATACATTTGGCACATGACACAGATACACACATTTTAAAACATAAATAATAAAAGGTGTAACAAGATCCTTAACGAAGCCGAAAGGAACTTGTTCTCCCCATCATTGCGATCATTTTTTTGTTCTAGACCATACCTGGGAACCTTCTAGTTACGGAGATATTGGGGGTCAAAGTTCCAACTTTTTCACAATTTTTGTTTTTTGTAAATACATGTTTTTGTTGTAAGATTTTTAAAAATCCATCAGCACAATGTTTTGAGTGCGTTACATTGAGTCCAACCGTAAAACGTGATTTTTGACCCCAAAATAAATCGTCTTCCAGCAATAAATTTGCGTAAAGCTTTTTAGTTTGATGTAAATAATGCTTGGTTGACGGCTTCATTAAGAGTCTTGTTACATGCATAAAAAATACAAAAAATATAGCGTTAACACGTAGTCCAATATTTCTATTTTTCTTTAAGTATTCTAAATAATTTAATTTATAATTTGTTTTTTGGTGCAATCTACTTATTCAACTATCTCTGTGTGGAACTCTCAACCTATTATTAAAGTATGATAAAGGTATGTGCTACGATATAAATATTCCATAGTTGCAAATTGTCTCACCAAAAAATTCCGAACATTTCACCTGAACTGAAAAGTATTTCGGATTTATCAATTTAATACATGTTCATTTCCATCGCTTCAATTTTATTTCATGAATTTATTTTATTTAACAAAAGATACATAAAATCCACTTTACCTACCTTTTTTGACTTTTGTTCTTTCATTTCTTATGTTAATACATGCTCCCCAACTGGCCACTGGCATTATTTAATTCAACAAGCCCGTTGAATCGTGAATTCAATTGATAATGAAGAATGTTAACAGACATATTTCTGTGGCTTTTACTCCATCCTTATTGATCATTCGTATTCTCGTTTCAGCCTGAAATCCCTACGTTATTTTCAGAATGTTGCATTTTTCATACATTTTTGTATTTTCGAAAGCGAGACCATTTTATATTGGAAATGTATAGCTTGATGTGGCGCATGCGTTTTATGTCGGTATGGCGTGCGTTGTATGTCGTAAATGTTATATTGATAATAGTATTATAGAGGGAAGAAGAACAAAGTCTTTGCATATAAAGATGGCTAATTTTTGCCCGTGGAGCTCGGAAATTATCACATTCCAGGAAAAATTCAACCTGTATGTCAAATTGCACGGAAATTCAGCCTTTAAGGAGTAAAAAGGTAACAGACCGACAGATAGACCGAATTACTTTTGCATTTTTAATATTAGTGTTATACAAGGTATCATCATCTGCCTAGCCTTTTCCCAACTATGTTGGGGTCGACTTCCGGTCTAACCAGATGCAGCTGAATACCAGTATTTTACATGGAGCGACTGCCTATCTGACCTCCACAACCAGTTAGCACTGGGTAATACGATACCCTTTAGTAAGGCTGGTTGTAAGATTTTTAGGCCACTGATTACAAAGTCAAAGATCCACAGATGACAGCCGGGACCAACGGCGTAACGTGCTTTCCGAGGCACGAAGGAAACTTGGTATGTAATGGGCGGTCACCCATCCACAGGCCAACCTAGGCAAACACGGCTTAACCTAAAGAACGAGCCGAGCGGCTGTTATTATTTTGCGACGAGCTCCTTAGTGGATATACAAGGTAATTGGGAGAAAAATACGTGTTCTGCTGGCCCCAAGTCTGGGACATAGTTGGGAAGATAATGATTTATGTATGCTTCCACACACCACACCACACCACACCACACCACGACACACCACACCACACCACACCACACAACACAACACAATACAACACCACACCACACCACACCACACCACACCACACCACACCACACCACACCACACCACACCACACCACACCACACCACACCACACCACACCACACCACACCACACCACTCCACACCACACCACACCACACCACTCCACACCACACCACACCACACCACACCACACCACACCACACCACACCCCCCACACCACACCACACCACACCACACCACACCACCACCAACGCCACAACTTTTAAATTTTTAGTCTCTTATATCTCATAACTGGTTCACATCCCTAAATCATACTAGGTACTCCTAAGTATCTTGCATAAATCCTTTAATGCATCCATATTCAGGTCGCAGACCCAAATAAACCACTGGTCAGCAAAAACAATTCAACCGACCCCATTAGATTTAAGGCGCATGTTCGTCTGACAATTCCGTCCCCTAATGCACCGTTTTGCGGCCAAACGCTCCTAAATACTGTTCCAAATACATGGAGAGGCATTCACATGAGCTCATTACTAGAATAGCCACTCCGACTTCCCCTTAAATTCCAGCGGGCTAACGAGAGCGTTTAATGAACGGGCACATTTTGAGCTAGCTCAACCATTGTCTCATTTTTTGGGTTAGTAATTGGATCATTGTGTTATGACAGCGCAATGTATGATGTGCATTACGGGTTGATCGTTTTTGATATTCATGGTTATTGGGAGTTGGATGTTCTAACTTTATTTAGTGCTTGGCCATGAGCTCAAGCGACAGGCGTGTTGCGTCAGTGATGGAGAAAAAGAAATTGCTTAAGCAATAATTTTTGTGTAGTCTTTCTTAATTTGACGTACAAAATGCTTGGTTGACAGCTTCGTGATGGGTCCTTGTATTTAATTATCAAAGTAGGCCCCTAATCGGTGAAACAAAAAAAGAAGATTAATGAACTGCAAAAAAATCTTAAACGTTTCTAATCGGATAAGTTGAAAAGAATAATATTATAAAGAAATAATCTGGTTTAACTAACCCCCTCAAGGTTCTTTGGAAGACCAGCGCCAGACAGCCTCACCTGTCTGGCATTAATGCTATAATGGACCTTTTTGGCGCAGCCGTGAGGCACACAGTACAGTCATACTATGTATTTTCTCTTTTTCGTAACTTTTTTTAATATTATTGTGTGTGTGCCGAATGTACTGACGTCGAATAAACATTTTTCTTTCTTTCTTTCTAAAAACAAATACAGGTATACATAAATTTATTGGAGCCTTCGGGTAAAACGAAAGTGCCTATCGAAGGAAAGTTTTTGTTGACGTCAACATAACTTTTAAGTACCTCCCGATGAATTTATTTATGATGAAACATTTTCCTGTTTGCCTCTGACAAACAAAAAACAACTTATAATCCAAAATAATATAGATTGGATACGACTAAAGTTGCGGACACCCATTTTGACAGAAAATGTACTGAATTATGTGAGGAGCTCGTGGCAAAATTATAACAGCCGCTCGGGTCGATCGAGGTTAAGAAGTGCTTGCCTAGGTTGGTCTGTGGATGGGTGACCACCCATTACATACCGAGTTTCCTCCGTGCCTCGGGAAGCACGTTAAGCCGTTGGTCCCGGCTGTCATCTGTAGATCTTTGACAGTCGTTACAGTCTTACCAAGGGGTATCGTATTACCCAGTACTAACTGGGTTGTGGAGGCCAGATAGGCAATCGCTCTATGTAAAATACTGGTATTCAGCAGCATCCGGTTTGACTGAAAGCCGACCCCTAAATAGTTGGGAAAAGGCTAGGCAGATTAATGTACTGAATTATGTGTCAAAGTCGACCATGGTAAGTGCAAGCAGTCCAAGGAAGCAATTCTTACTACGTGATTCATGTTATTATGATTCTGCCAAAATGGCCAACTATGCCCGGCGCACCCTTGTAACAACTGGTACTCGGTAATACACGGGAAAATTCATTATAAATAATTGTATAATTATACAGTACTGTCAAATTATTGATTAATTACCTATCTTATAAAACAACCTCATTTATCCATCGCAATATATTGCAATCGACGTCTTCTTGGTTCGTCGGTGCATCCACATTAGTCTTGTCTAGGTAGGGCAAAACATAGTCCAGCTGGCCAATACTCTCACCACGATGATTCCCTAGTCATGTTGACTGCACCTTATCTTAGATGTCTGATCATAGACTGATATAGGCTATCAATTTTTTCCCGAAGATTAAGCGACATCATTATCATCGGGCAGTTCGGGTATAATCGATAGATATCGTTAACTACCGATTACTGGCGAAAATGTTGACCTACTTTCTTAGACTATACACTGCGTATGTCTGAAAATATAATTATTATTTATTTATTTCGCATTTTCGGGATGGCCCAGAGGTTAAGTCCTCGCCTCTCATGCATGAGGTTGTGTGTTCAAATTATAGGATTTTTTCAATTCATATGTACTTTCAAGTTTATTTTGGGCATCACAGACATCGGTGAAGGAAAACATCGTCAGGAAACCTAGACTTGTAAAAGTCTGAAATCGCCAACCAGTCTTGAGCAAGCGTGGTGATCAATGCTCGTGCCTTCTCTGTTGAGAAGAGGCCTTTGCCCACCACTGGGACAGAAATAGGCTGTTTTTTTTATTTATTAGTGGTACATAGACGGACTTAATGCCATAAGGCATTCTCTACCAGTCAACCTTTGGGTTAAATAAGAAAACATTGTGTTAAGGTAAAAAATATAAAAAAATAACTTCTACTTCTTCTTTATAATTCTGTCCCTTTCTTAATTAAATAACCTACTAGCTTATGCCTGCGGCTTCGCTTGCGTGACGTTGGTTATTGTCCGGACCGTACTACCGAAACAAAAATATCTTATTATAAGTGTCTTATTTGTTAATCAAAGTTACGAATACTACTACGGTTGAACCAGGCATATCACTACATAGTATAAAACAAAGTCGCTTCTGTCTGTCTATCCCTGTGTATGCTTAGATCGTTAAAACTACGCAACGGATTTTGATGCATAGATAGAGTGATTCAAGAGGAAGGTTTATATGTATAACATTGCACCCGTGCGAAGCCGGGGCGGGTCGCTAGTCGGTCATAAGAAAAAGTTTCCCCCAAGTTTATTTTCGTCTTGATCTCAGTAATTGTTTGATTGATTGCCTATTGTTTTCTGCACAATGCTGGAGCATTCTTTTGTTTTCTTTTAGAAAAGAATTGAAAGGCTTGTAATTGATACAGGCAATATGTCTTGGAGTCTACCATCATGGATTTTGCTCAGCGATATTTTTTCTTTAAACTCTAGAGTACTATCCATTCTTGTACGTTTTCTTTTTTAATTGCATGCCATTTTTTTTTGAGTGAATTGTAAGCGCACATCGCATCGTTTTTAAAACTTATGTTGTGTGTTTATACAATGTGTAACAGAATAAACGCACAACCTCTAACGGGGTCATTGTACTCACCATTATGAATAACTTTCACTATGGGACCAACACTGAAATCGCGAAAAAAAAGTCGACTGCCCTATACATTTCTGTGCGCATGATTCGACAAAATGTACTGAACAGCTGTTTCTTTTTTCGCGATTTCGGGATTGGTCCCATAGTAAAAGTTGTTCATAATGATGAGTACAATGACCCCTTAAGAGGTTGTGCGTTTATTCTGCTACACATCACTACATAGTATAAAACAAACTCGCTTTCTCTGTCCCTATGTCCCTTTGTATGCTTAAATCTTTGAAACTACGCAACGGATTTTGATGCGGTTTTTTTTAATAGATAGAGTGATTCAAGAGGAAGGTTTATATGTATAACATTGACCCGTGCGAAGCCGGGGCGGGTCGCTAGTTGTATATATATTTGAAAATTTCGTTGGTTTTCTGTTTAATACTGTAATTATTAACTGTTTATTTTTATAACATAAACATAACATCACGCGTGTAATCACCGAAGGGTCTGGCAGAGGTACCTAATAGTACACCCAGATTTCGCCAGTTACGTTTAAGACCTAAGTCATAGGGGGCGAGCCTACTGCCATCAACGGGGCATAAATCCAGACTCCGTGGCTGATACTGAGAGATTCCTGATAGAAAAAACCAATTACACTTTGCCCGACCTGGAAATCGAGCCTAAGACCCCATGCTCAGCAGTCGCGCTTGCGACCACTAGACCAACGAGGCCGTTTATTTTCCCAAATAATTAAAAAGAAAATATTACTAAATGTTTTTCTTTAACTTGCTTTGTTAGTTAATTAGTATTTATTGATCAAATTTTGCAACTGAATTTCAAACCAGTTTCCTGTAACCGAGATTGTTCTGAAATTTTGCACACACCGTTGGTTCTGGTGACAAAACATTTTTATGACAGACATGTCTTGATCCTTCAGCCAGAAACGCCTCCTCACGAAATAACTCCTTAACGGTTAATAGCACGGACACGAAACTTTGTATACTCGTTTACCTAATGTTGATAAACACACCAATATTTTTTCATTTTTGTGAAAGCTTTTTTTTGTGTTTTGTTTAGGTAGCAATATACTAAGGTATTCAATAGATAGGTAGGTAGGGACTACTGTTTTAACATGGTTTCCAACTAAGTATGTAATGGGTGGTTACCCATCCGCGGACCTGGACACCACGAGATAAGCGGCTTAACCTAAAACTCGACCCGAGCGGTTGTTTTTAACAAGCCACGAGCTGAGTATGAATAATAATCAATCATCTCTCCATGCTATGCATAAATTAATCAACTAAATTAGTGCTGCCTGTTTTTTTTTTCGGATGGGAAATCATCAAATGACTCCTTCCGCTCTGGGCTGAGCAGGAGGGAGTGTCAGACTTTTACTGACTAAAACCCATCCATGTTCCTTCATCGCCCATTGTGTTCCGGGGCCACGGTATCTCTTTCGAACAGTCCCGCAGCCCCGGCAGGCATCGGCCCTTGCGGACCCGATCCTGTTGCTGACATCTCTTTGAGGCGCGCGTGGAACACGAACGCGCCGTCGACACGGCTTGTCGCAAAAGTCGGATGGACGGCGAGCTAGCCCATAGCTCACCGTCCATAAGCCCGCGCCTACGGTGGCCGGGGGCCACCACGTGGCCCCCGACGCCCGGTGCGTCTCCCGCGGCGGCTGGGACGTGAGGTTCTTCTCACGTTCCGCCGCCTCCTTCGCTAGCATGACTGCTTCGCAGAGGGAGGCGACGGCGTCCCATTCCGTCTCGCTCCGGACCATGGAATGAACCAAGGCCGGACGCGAGAGGTCGCCGCCGCCGATCGCAAATTAGTGCTGCCTGACTACTTAATATAATTAATTATTTCAAGCTGGCAATATCCGTCCAGTATAGTGTGGTTTTATGTTCCACTTCCCAATTTTAAATCAAATTATTGACTGTTTATTCAGCTACGTAAAATACTGGTATTCAGCTAGAGACGTTACACTGGAAGATATCCCCGACGCAGTTGGGAAAAGACTAGACTCAAAACTTAAGGTGGATGCGCAAGGGTAGCCCGCGAAATTTAAATTTCATTACGTTTATTGCAATTTGCAGGTCAGTGTCAGGTTGTATGTTGATGAAAATATGAATCGCGCCAGTAACACGTATGGAGTTACAGAATTATAATCATTCAAATCATCAATACAACCCTCCAAGTTCATATAATCACATTCAATAGCTATTTCATGAAAAAGTCACTCTTTGAGATTATATGAACTTGGAGGGTTGTATTGATGATTTGAATGATTATAATTCTGTAACTCCATACGTGTTACTGGTGCGATTCATATTTTCATCAACATACAACCTGACACTGACCTGCTAATTGCAATAAACGTAAGAAAATTTAAGTTTCGCGGGCTATCCTTGCGCATCCACCTTAAGTAGTCTAATAATGAACTAACACTGTGACTTACGGGTAATCTTCTGCGATTATTTTTCAATTATTGATATATCTTGATGATTTCCGATTTTTTTTATATGCTTTGAATTTGGATGAAATTCGGTACACGGATAAACCATGATCTGGGTTAGGACCTTCTATTTTGGTAGTAAGTTCTAGTGAAATAATTACCGGTATCCATACGGGCGAAGCCACGGGCTAAAGCTAATAGTAACTGCAGGGTAGATTTGCTTTTTTGACAAATTGGTTTTCGAAGGATTCATTCGTTCATGAGCTATCGAAAAAGTATCAGTTTATAATCCTAAACGGCGTCAATTTCTCACAGTGGAGAGGTGAAAAATTTCCTATAAACTTTAAAAGTTTGATTTCTCCCAAACAACCCAGTTTGGGTTAAACCCAAACCCGAGTTATCGTGGTCAAAATTGTAGAAAATGAAGTCTAGTTGCACCCAAGTAATACACCCAATTACTAATCACACTGTATATCTACTCACTTGTCAAGCATTCAATGATAGCAGATCTCACTGAATTACAAGAACAGTTATATTTAGATTTTCATTACATCTTCACAAGATGCGGGTAAATTCACAACTTTGTTCTCAACTCCTCAAACGTAAGAGATTAGTTGGGAAGATATCGTTTCTTGAAACTTCAGCTCATTGTCACAGAGTATTACAGAAGGTAGGTTCCATATCACGAACGAAACAAATGACAGTCGGCGCACTGGCTATGAACCGTGCCTATATGTGCGTGCAGATCTCAAACAAAATATGGCAGTCGCGAGTGCGCTCGCACTCGCTGTACATGAAGCGTGTCTATGTGTGCGTGGAGATCTCAAACAAATGTCAATCGCGAGTGCGCTAGCACTCACTGTACGTAAAGCTTGTCTATGTGTGCGTAGAGAGGTCAAACAAATACAGTCACGAGTGTGCTTGCACTCGCTGTACGTGAAGCGTGTCTAAGTGTGTTTGGAGATCTCAAACAAATGCCAGTCGCGAGTGCGCTTGCACTCGCTGTACATGAAGCGTATCTATGCGTGCGTGGAGATCTCAAACACTCGCGATTGTGATTGCTATCGTCTTACGTGAAGCATGTATATGTGTGCGTATAGATCTAAAACAAATGAAAGTCGCGAGAGCGTTTGCACTCGCTGTACGTGAGGCGTATGTATGTGTGCGTGCGTTTTTCTTATTGTAAGGAGTCGGTCTTCTGTACCTATCTATTCTATACCATTGTGGAGGGTAGTCAAGTATTTTACTAAACAACAATAAGGTTATGTGTTTATAAAATAAGTTCGAGGCTCACTTTGTGTTGGTAATTTATTGGGGAGTTCGTTGAAGAAGGAAGGGAATTTTGCTCTGGTAGGTAAGGTATTTTATTATTCAATTTCTTAGTAATATTATTCTGTGGATGATTTAAAAAATTAGCATTATAAATCTTGTTTGGAATTTCGGAAGCTGTGTCCTAAAAGTAGTGATGCAACGCGTTACAATGAATTCGTGAATAAACTAAAATTATTTACCACGTAGACTAATAGACCACGACCAAGCGAAAAAACTTGTCCATCCATACTTCCATG
This sequence comes from Eugnorisma glareosa, assembly GCA_947578425.1. Lineage (NCBI taxonomy): Eukaryota > Metazoa > Arthropoda > Insecta > Lepidoptera > Noctuidae > Eugnorisma > Eugnorisma glareosa. Next base: position 9,116,203 of record OX387982.1, on the reverse strand, counting down.
CTCCTCATCGTCATTCTCCTGCCGTTATACCAATTTATTTTAGGTCGAGGATGCATGTCTTCTCGTATCATATACTTCCATACTAATGCAGATTACAAAGTAGCTAGAAGTGTCTCTTGTCTGTTGCATGAAATACCCAAATACTCGGTGTAACTTTTGTAGTTGTTTCTTTATTTTTAACTAAGTACCTACTTAAGTGGATATAATTCTAAATTTTGTAGTCGATGATCTTGGTGCACGGTAAAACTCTAAGGAGTTTATGTTGGCACCAACATAAATGTATTAAAAATTATGTACCTATACTACTATGAAAAGATTCATACTTTCATTTTTGAACGAATATTGATAAAATATCATGCACAAAAAGTCCATTATCTAGGCCAAGATGTAAGGTAGAACATACGATACTTTTTATCACGACATGAGCAAAACCGCGGGCAGAGGCTAGTATCTTACGAATCCTCTTGACAACAGCTCTCCAATACCAAATAACGTTTCTCAATATCTTCAAAAAGAAATCGTGTCACGAATACTTCCAGCTCAATTCAACCGTTAGTTGGAATGAGAATTTCGAGTGAATCTCGTAATACTATTCAAACAAAATAAGTAACAAACGAGAAACCAATCCCTCGTGGTTCGTTATGGAGTTGCTAAGTATTCCTTAAGTGGATTACCATTATTTCTGTTCTGACATAGAATCAAAATGTGTAGAAGTGAATATTTTGAAACAAACACGTAAATGCCTACAGAGTCGGATCGTTATCCCTACAAACACGCTTAGGCTTTTCACTGATTGAATCAGCAGTGTTAACCTAATGGTATGATCGTCGGACTGCTAAGTCATCGGTCTCAAGTTCGAACACAAGACACGCACCTCTGATTTTTCTAAGTCATGTGCGTGTTGTATAATTAACACTTGCTTCGGTGAAGGAAAACATCGTGAGGAAACCAGCTTGCTTGCAAGATATGTCTCGGCGGCATGTTAAGCCAAATCAGAGGCCCATGGGCGGCATAAAAACTCTGACACCAGGTTAGGTACACGCTAAGGAAGGTACTTAAAAATACAGTTATGTTTTCCACGGAATGAATCGAGTCCTTCATTTAATTTCTCAACCTGCAAAGATTGTCGCTCCCCCTGGCCTGAGAGCGTAACCGTAAACATTGACTTACACGTTTGAAGATTCGCGGTCTCCATTAATTGGTTCGTAATTGGTTCTATGGTTTCCACTTCAGATTGCTTAGTATGTGAGCTATGTATATCGAGTAATTTGCTTCTCTACCGGATAATATCATTATGGATTTGGCTTCACTGAAACTTGAAATATATAGCCTGTTTCTTGGCTCGCTTTAGGGCCAACCGTAACATAAATCCCAACGTCGCGGCTCTTTATGAGCGGTATCGTCTTACGGCATTTCATACAAACTTTGAACTCATTTGTTTTCGAAATGACTAAACCGATTTTAATGAAACTTCATACTCATAAGCAGAATACATATTTCTAAAAAGTTGACAGAGAATATTATCGAAATGTCTTTAAAAAAAAAAGATAATTGGAAATTTCTGTTTCTATGGAAAATCTAAAATCAGTCTAATTAAGCTGTAACACTATTTTCCGAAAATGTTGTCTGTCAACTTTTTGGACCTATGTGTCTGAAGCTTATGCGTATGAAGTTTCATTAAAATTGGTTCTGTCGTTTCGAAAACAAATGAGTTCAAAGTTTGTATGAAATGCCGTAAGACTTTAACGCTCATAAATCCGAACATGTAAAGCATAGATTGAAGACCTAAATCTTTAGGTTCTTTAAAATGGAAGAAGTTGGAATTCTGGCTAGCATCTTTGTTCAGTTCTATATGTATGTATTTCATATTCTATGTCCCCGGTTCGTTATCCAGTTCCTAACTACTCGATAAGCAGATTCCGCTGCGGGAACAATACGGTGGAAATTGGATGCTAACATTGTTATTAGTTAATATTAGTTTATGAGTCATTAGCTGGGTTTGTTTGTTTTGTTTGTATATTTGTTTTTGGTTCGAATTTATATGGAACTAGCTGTTGCCCGCGGCTTTTCTCTCGGAAATAATCCCACGGGCACGTTATTAATATAGCCAATGGCACTCGGGGATAATGTAGCTTCCTATTAGTGAAAGAATTTTCAAAATCGGTTCAGTAGATCCAGAGATTACACCCTACATACAAACGTACAAACGAATTTTACCTCTTTATAATAATAATATAGATAACTCACTTGGATATCCAATATTGTCTTATGATTTGTCTGTTCATAACATAACACTGGTTTTGCCCGCGGCTTTGCCCGCGGCTTTGCCCGCGGCTTTGCCCGCGGCTTTGCTCGCGTTAATTTAGAATTTGACAATCAATTCAAGTTGGACTCTGCTTGTAATAATATAAGTCAATCATGATCCGAAAGACACGTGGCGCCATCTTTTTCCTCGGTAACAGTACTTTTTTTCGGGATGAAAGGTACCCTATGTCCGTTTCTGTACACCTAACAACGTATATGCAAAATTTCAGGATGATCGGTTCTGTGGTTTAGGCGTGAAAAGGTAACAAACAAATTTACTTCCGCATTTATAACATTATTCTAATGAATAACATCAAACCTTGTGATCCCCGAAGGGCTAGGCAGATGTGTACCTAATAGTACACCCATTTCACCAGTAATGTCTATGTCCTTTGAATAGGGGGCGAGCCTAATGCCATCTACCAGGCACAAATCCAGGCCCCGTAGCTGCTACTGAGATATTCTTGATGGAAAACATTAAAACACTTTGCCCGACCTGGGAATCGAACCCAGGACCTCATGCTCACCACTAGACCATGTATGTGGTAATGGGTGAAGTTAATTTTATCACAAAGGACTATGACTGGAACTATTGAGCTTTTCTCTTAAAAAAGCAATGCGTAAAATTACGGAAGCATAATATTTCCTTTAACTAGTTCACGAGCAAAGGTATACTGGACGTAAGATATCCTTAACGAAGCCGAAAGGCGTTTGTTCTCCGCGTCATTGCGATCTTTTTTTTTCCAGACCATACCTGGAAACCTTCTAGTTACGGAGATATTGGCGGTCACAGTTCCAACTTTTTCTTTTCTACAAATTTACTTTAAATGCCTCTACGATCCCCGTACTATTCAATGCATCCATCAGCACAATGTTTTAAGTGAACCACATAAGTCCTACCGTAAAACGTGATTTTTCTCCCCAAAAATTTCCCAGCAACAATTTTTGAGTAGAGTTACTTAGTTTAATGTACAGAACACTTTGTTGACGGCTTTGTGAAGGTTGTGTTTACATACACCTTGTATTGAACTATCAAATCTCGATAAGAGGAAATGCGGGTGATCTTTTCTTCATACAAACGCTCTCACCTGTCTTCTTTCTGGTTTATAACTTTAAAGCTATGATTTTGTACAGTTCAATAAATATCAACCTTTTCTATGTCCCTATGTTTTCCTTTTTGATGATACATAATCTGTATCAGCACTAGAATGTTTACAAAATGCTCAAAACAGCCTATTTGGACCGCTGTCAACAGAGGCCTTTTTTTTTTTTTTTACCGATGGGAAATCATCAAATAACCCCTCCCGCTCTGGGCTGAGCAGGAGGGAGTGTCAGACTTTTACTGACTAAAACCCATCCATGTTCCTTCCTTTGCCCTTTGTGTTCCAGGGCCGCGGTATCTCTTTCGAACAGTCCCGCAACCCTAGCAGGGTCAACAGAGGCCTAGTGTACAAATTTGACAACTATTAATGATAAAAGAAAAACATAGGGGCACAGTATATATTCTTTTTACTCAGTTTATGAAACATCTTTTAAATTGGTCGAATATTGGAGGAGGAAAAAGTCGAGAACCAAACCACGGATTATGACATTTTTATTTGTCAGATCTGCAGTTGTCTTCATCGCAACAATGTCGAAATCGCGCTCGTAGAGCGACAGCGGTAATTTCTTCTATTGTTATTTAAGTCAAAAGACGTGACAGACAGTTTTATTGTATTTATTATATCCAAAACTATTAACTTATCAAAGATTTTCTTACAAAACACTTAGCGCAAGACCTTCAGTCATTGCAAAGATGGAGGCACAGTACGATAGATTATAACATGACATTTTTAAACTTTTTAATTTCTTATGTTGCCATTAACATCTTCAAATACCTACCGCATTTCCTCTTAACAGTTTTGCTTAGTCAAGGCAAGAATAGAAAACTGCTTAGCAGAATCCCGTCTTTTTATAAGCGAAAGAAAAGTAAGCACAATAATACTTTGTTTTAAGCGATGTTAGAACGCAATAATTATACTTGAAGATATAGTCTCTTTTATTATACGTATTATTGCCTTGGCAACGAAATCCTAGCATAGAATGTTACACAATACACATTAGTATTTATATCTCAAGAATAATAAATAATAATATAGATATCGACTAATAATATTTCTCCTCAATTTTGGGTGAAAGTTTATTTGTTCCTGAAAATGGTTATCTACTTCTATATCTTTAGATAGTATAAAACATAGTCACTCTCGCTGTTTGCACACTTAGATCTTTTAAACTACGCAACGGATTTTAATTCAGCAGTAGATAGAGTGATTCAAGAGGAAGGTTTATATGTATTAGATTGCACCCCTGCAAAGTCGGAGCGGGACACCAGTTTAGTATAAACGGCTTCATATAAGAATCTTTGGTATTTACTAATCTTATTGTATGTATAAGCCATTTTAAGAACTAGGCATTTGTAGAATGCTAGGCATTTTAAGAATTGGGCATTATTCGACTAAGCCAAAATATGGCTTAGTCGAATAATGCCCAATTCGTAAAATGCCCAACAGCTAAAAAAAAGGACTAATTCGCTAAATACCTAGTTTTTAAAATACCTATTTCTGGAAATGCCTAATTCTTAAAAAGCCTTATTCTTAAAAAGCTCAATTCATAAAATGCCCAATTCTTAAAAAGTCCAATTCTTAAAAGGACTATTTTTTTTCCAATTAGCTCGTACGTATTTTTTGACGATTTTCTTTGTAGTAAAACTTAAAAACACATCCTTAATATTCAAACCTAATAACTTCAGCGTTTCTAAGCATACTTCTTCAAATTCTACTTTTACTTTAGCGCAAGCGTACTAACACAATGGTTGCTACGGCGTAGCTGCTGACCGTAAATAAACGCTACGCCGTAGCCAACGAAATGATATAACTGCAACGACGGCGTAGGCTTGTCCTGTCAATAATTCTGTTTTATACTTTAAAGTACCAATAACTTATTACGTATAACAACATAGTGTAAACTTCAGGTTACAATATTCTCCCTAAAATTAGCAAGCATGAACATTTAAAAATCATTTTACCTCCAAGTACTGAAAATTAAGATTCTAAGTTGCTACTTAAAATCTTCAAGTCATAATTAATCAGGAGTGGCTCAATCTAGACCACAATCGTGAGTATTTGTAAAAATACGTGTTAAAACAGCACGCAACGCGCGAACAATCTATGACATCTGACATTTCGGTGCCCCGCGCTACACTAGCGCCTCTAGCGGCGAATTCATACGCGATAGCCCATTACATCTTAAATTGTCAAATAATTCGCGCCACCACTGTTTGCTAAAGCATTAGAATGTTATATAACCCAAAGGGTGGAGGCCAGGTGTCCTGAAATACAGGCCCCAAACCGAGTTTAGGCACCAGTCTCTCACAATATACTTACTGTATCCAATTGTTATAGAAACCATGTTTTTTACGTGTATTGTGCTGTCATTTATTTTTGTTTTTATGTCACTTTGTATGATGCACGTCATGTCCCTGCGACAAATAAATATTTTTTCTTTATTTCTATTGTTGCTAGAAAATATAGCTTACTATTATTTATTTAAAAGCGAATAAATACTCCTATTTTCCTAAAATACCTTATTATCTAAAAAACAACTCCACATTAACCTAAATGACCACTTTTATCGAGTACAAAGTAAAAGAAACACAACGATATCGGCAATGTGTCGTATATACAGACCCTAGTAAGCCTAGCCTTACAATATTGTTAGGCACCGAAATGGTAGTTTTCCTAAACTAAATTACCCCAATTTTGTTGACACTGCTGACCGTCTGGGGGTTTGGTTGGCTGTCGTTTGTTTTTTGTTTAGTCTAGGAGCTTAGGAGGCCCAGATGGGTCTAGGTTTTAGGGTCTATAAAGATCTAAATAGGTAAGTGACGAAACGACAACAGTTATTTCTAGTTTGAGTTTATTTGTGTGCTTTGCAGCACTTAAATGGAAATATGTTTATAAATAAAGTAGCGACATGCCCCGGCTTCGCAGGGTGCAATGTTTACTTAAAAACCTTTCTCTTGAATCACCCTATCTATTAAAAAAACTGCATCAAAATACGTTGAGTAGGTAGTTTTAAAGATCTAAGCATACATAGGGACAGATAGCGGGAAGCGACTTTGTTTTATACTATGCAGTGATATATAATAAAACTTATAAATTAAAATAACTTAAAGTAACTAAATTAAGAATAAGCTCAAAAAACTCCTCCTCAACTCTTTGAACTGGTAATGTGCCCAAAAGACTGGCGGCATAGCCAATTGAAAAAAAAAATGAAAATGTGTTTTATAATCTGCATTAATTTTTATTTAAAAAAAATATATTTGTAAGTGCGTCATTTCTTGCAATACTTTTCCGATTTGGGTAGACTGTTGAAGCTAGAAATGTAGTGTTTATTAATAAGAACTTAATCTTTGTTTTTTGAAATTGGTAGTTACCGAAAGAAAAAAGGCAGCTGGCCACGCAATCTGGGGACCATACTTAGAGCTCGCGTACATTCGTAAAAATACTCTCAAAAGCTAGGTCCCATTTCCTCTCTTCATATACATATATTTTGATAACCTTTTTGTCCCACGGCTGGGCAAAGATATTTCTCTCGTTTAGTTTTCTCGGGCCAATCTATACTAATATTATAAAGAGGTAAACTTTGTGAGTTTGTGAGGTTGTAGGGGGTAATCTCTGGATATACTGAACCGATTTTGAAAATTCTTTCACTAATCGGAAGCTACATTATCCTCGAGTGCCATAGGCTATATTTACAACGTGCCCGTGGGATAATTTCCGAAAAAAAACGCGAGCGAAGCCGCGGGCAACGGATAAACGTGTCGAGGCCACCACACTGTCTCGTTGGTCTAGTGGTCGCAAGCACAACTGCTGAGCATGAGGTCCTGGAGTTGATTCCCAGGTCGGGCAAAGTGTTATTGAATTTTTCCATCAGGAATTTCTCAGTAGCAGCCACGGAGTCAGGATTTTTGCCCGATGACAATAACTTGACCTCTTATTACATGGTCTTAAACATAACCGGCGAAGTGTGGGTACTATTAGGTACACCTCTACCTAACCCTTCGGGTACTACAGGCGTGATGTTATGTGACTACTTAAGTACTTTTAAGTAATACTTCTGTCTAAAATGAAATTTTGGGGTGTCTGAAAACTGTAATGAAAAATTAATTTCTGAATTTATATAATACATTTTGTTCCCAATTAAAACAAACGTAACTTCAAAGTAACAATGTTCAGAAAATTTCACTAACTACGTTTTCAGCCAATTTCAAATACATTTGTTCCCAATTAAAACTTCCACTAAGATACAATCAAAAGGCCTCATTACAACATTCATGTTTACAAGTAAATAAATTTCAGTTCAAAATGAAATTTGCATACAGTTCCGTGACTGTTCGCAGTATAGTAAAATACAGCTTATTTACAACTCTATCACGATTGCGATAAAGCACTACTTTGCATAACAAGCTATTTTGCTAGTCGGTGTAGAGTAAATTCATGGTGTATCCGTCGTTGAAACAATTGAACGTCGCAGAGTAATGACGGTGTGTTTAAACTGAGAATATTAAACGGAATGAACTTAGGCTTTCATGCACACAGTTCAGTTGTTTTTTTTTTTTAAATTAAACGCTCTTAATTTATAACAAAATACATACATAAGCTCACGCTTTTTTCCTATGGGGTGGGCAAAAACCACAGTACGCCACCTACTCAGAATACAGAAAGAACCAGAAGCCGTAAGCGCACCTAATACTGAAGCCACAAAAACTATTCTTTTAAAGAGTAGTTTGACACGCAGCTGATCAGGTAATCTGTGGAAAAAGGAAAATTTTGATTTTAATATTATCAAACCTCCAATACTCTCAACGTTTACCCCAAGATCGGGCCAATAATGTGAGGCCAAAATTGTTTTGTATTTGGGCACAGCGTGCGGCTAGCAATTACAGTTGAACGCTGTTTATGGTTCTTTCTGTATTCTGACGCCACCTACTACGATCCTTACACAGTCTTTTTGCCTCGTCTACGTTCACACTAGGCCATGCGAAACCCTGCTTCGGTACCATAGGAAAACCCGGGAAAAACCGGTTTCACTATGGGACCAAAACCCGATTCCGCATGCCCTAGTTCATACATCTAATTATACACGCACGCCAGTTGCGAGTATTACGCACCAAACCTTTCTGAAGAACCTCACCAATAAGGGTAATACGATACCCCTTGGTAAGACTGCTTGTCACTTTCGAGCTACTGACTATTTATGACGACTGTAAAGATCTACAATTGACAGCCGGGACCAACGGCTTAGCGAGCTTTCCGAGGCACGGAATAAAATCGGTATGTAATTATATAGCATCATCATATTATTAAAACTCATATATGTAAAAGAGAGCTTCGAAGTAATAAATATATACATATAAATAAATAAAATTTAAGTTTCTGTTTGTAATATCAGAATAACAGCTTTTTACTGAATGTGTATGAGTGAGAATACGTAATATACGGCACTAATAACAAAAACACATTGTTTTCAATTTTTGTCTGTCTGTCTGTATGTTTGTCTCTCTGTCTGTTTGTTCCGACTAATCTCTGAAACGGCTGTACCGATTTTGACGAGACGTAGACTGACAAATAGCTGATGTTATAAGGTCTGGCACAGGCTACTTTTATTTTAGAAAAAATAATTAGAGTTCCGTGAAAAAAAATTAAAACTCTTGAAATTGTTAACAAAATCTGATTCAAAGCGCAGTAATACTTTCACGCGAACGAAGGGCACGGTATAATATCTGTGGTCACGGGCAGCAGCTAGTCTATCAATACTAATATTATAAAGAGGTAAAATTTGTTTGTATGTTTGTATGTAGGGGGATTACCCCCTACATACAAACATACAAACAAATTTGGATCTACTGAACCGGTTTTGAAAATTCTTTCACTAATAGGAAGCTACATTATCCCGAAGTGCCATAGGCTATATTTACAACATGCCCGTGGGATAATTTCAGTAAAATATCAGAAAATATTCCTCCTCTATTCTATGTATATTCTGTGTTATTGTGTGTATTCTGTGTTCTAGTCAGTTGTCAGTTCGCGGGATAAAAGGGGAGAGTCGGGATATATCGGGTTACAAACATTCGTGATAACTGACACTGAGTGACTGGGCTATGAGCATGCACAGAGGAGATATGGCAGGGGAGAATTGACGCTAGTGACATAGCAGTTTGCATTTTGGTTTGGTAAATTTTTTCTTGGATTTGTAAGGTCCCCTCTACATCATTATAATCTTTGTCATTAAAGACACCATATACCTTATTATTATTGTAATAAAGTCAGTATATTCTCAGCAGTCATTGGTTTCATTTATTGTCTCTGCCTGCCGTACGGATTTAAAAATAGAAGTGTAAGAGTAAGATAGGAGAGAGGAGAGAGACAGAGAGAGAGGGAGATTGTAGAGTGTAGTGTGTAAGAGTAGTAAGTGTTAGGTTTCGGAATTTTACTAGTCAATTTCCTATGTTTTCAGAATTAATTTTATTTAAATGTATTAATTTAATAGCTTTATTCATGTGAACACATCTTAAATGCTTTATATTTTATTATGTAGACTGGTAACATTAATTCCGTAAGAATGACAATACTTCTATAATTTGATTGGTAAAATGTTTGGCGCGAGAATAAAGCGGTTCTCTGATTGGATCATGAGACTGACGTGGCGTGAAGTCGTGAGCCAATCAGGGAGCTGGATTTTCCCTCCAGAACGGCGGGCTTCTTGGTCAGGGGTTGATGCCCGAGCGATCATTCTGTGGCTGAACGTCAAAAACGACTGATAATTATTAAGATAGTTGCCGATCCGTTATGGCTGTAATAGTGTGTACTGTGTAATGTAACAAAATTGTTAATAAACCTATTTAAAGTCGTTGGAGTTTTCCTTCAAGTGCTGTAACCTTTTGGACTACTATATTTCAGAAGTGACAAGAACAATTAAAACGTAAGTACACGCCCAAAATTATATGCTTCCTTAGTTTGTTCGTAATTCGTTTCGAAGCCAGTTTAGAATCATACCGTTTTAGTTAACAATATTACCCGTGGTTTCAAGTAAATCTACACGTTACTTATCTAATAGCCGTCAATTATTTTAACTAGTTCCGCTTTATTAGTTAATATTGCCCTTTGTACTCATAATTTTTGGTTGGAGGGTAGATCTACTTTTCCGCAAAACTGAATTAACTCTCGTAAATTCAATTCAATTTATTTATTGGTAATGCTAGGTATGTAGAACAAGGCCACGTTTAACACAGAAATAAATGTTTTACATAATCCTACGCGGTCATAATTTTTGAAAATAAGGACTACTCAATCGTATCCTAGTCAGTGGCTGGACGGTTGGGTTGGATATAAAATAATAAAAGGACGGATGCATCAACAATTGTGAGTTAATAACATTTCCCAGTGCACATGCATTATTGTTTCTTTGGTTTTAACTGGGAACGCATTCATGTGTCATAACTATATGTATACTCTAGTACTCGTATTTCTTTTCCCATTATTACCTATATAGTATATACTCCCTGAGGTTTCCTGTATATAAACCCTATTACGATATTTTTTTTTAGTTAATTTTGATGAGCAACATTGTTTAAAATGAATAATTTTAAAGGTTTAAATTAATATTTCGTGATTATATTTTAGAGATGACATACCTTGTGAATGCCTTGAATTTTATAACATTTCAATTTCTATCGTGTTTTGTGTATTTAACTTGACGTCCCAAATGCGTTAGACTTTTAAAAAATTAAATTCTCAAATTCGTGGACGTAAGATTTCAGGCAATGTCGGCCTCCGGGCCGACGAAGGCTCGCAACACCGAGTCGAAGGGGTACCCACTCTGCCACCCGGAGCCGAAGTCGCCTTCGTAGTCGGAGCCCCAGCCATAGTATGCCGGAACCGGATATCGAGCTGCGACGTGAGAGACTACGGATGCTGGAGGAGGTAGTTCGACGAGAACGTGATCACGCATAGTCAAAGACAGAGTCATAGGCATAGTCAAAGACAGAGTCATAGGCATAGTCAAAGACAGAGTCATAGGCATAGTCAAAGACAGAGTCAGAGGCATAGCCAAAGACAGAGTCAGAGGCATAGTCAAAGACAGAGTCAGAGGCATAGTCAAAGACAGAGTCAGAGGCATAGTCAAAGACAGAGTCAGAGGCATAGGCAAAGACAGAGTCAGAGGCATAGTCAAAGACAGAGTCAGAGGCATAGTCAAAGACAGAGTCAGAGGCATAGTCAAAGACAGAGTCAGAGGCATAGTCAAAGACAGAGTCAGAGGCATAGTCAAAGACAGAGTCAGAGGCATAGTCAAAGACAGAGTCAGAGGCATAGTCAAAGACAGAGTCAGAGGCATAGTCAAAGACAGAGTCAGAGGCATAGTCAAAGACAGAGTCAGAGGCATAGTCAAAGACAGAGTCAGAGGCATAGTCAAAGACAGAGTCAGAGGCATAGTCAAAGACAGAGTCAGAGGCATAGTCAAAGACAGAGTCAGAGGCATAGTCTAAGCGGAAGATCTCGAAGATATGCATCAGCGAGCCACGGGCGGAGGCGTCGGGATGCTGGGCTACGGGCGGACAGTTGACGACGGAGCACCTCCGAGGCAGCGAGGCGTCGGGATGCTGGGCTACGGGCGGACAGTCGACGACGGAGCACCTTAGAGGCAGCGAGGCGTCGGGATGCTGGGCCACGGGTGGAGCGACACGTCGAGCGTGGACAACGGCACGAACGGATTGACAGGTCACGTAGCTTTTCTTTATCAAATAGATTTATTCGACTTGTTTAAAAATTGAGGGATGGTCTTGCATTACCCCCCGTGAACCAGAGCGCTTTACAACCATTGCAGAAAATCTATCAAAGGAAATATATTACCGAACTTTGACCCTTGGCCCAAGAATCAGCGCATGGACGTATGGTTAAAAAAATCAATGAGTGCGCCACGGTGTACGGGTGGGATGAAAGACTCTCTACTCATTTTGCTATGCAAAAGTTATACTGTACACGTGGCCTGAATGGCAGGAGAAATTGCATAGTGCATTCCCATGTGAACAGAATTATGGGCAGACTTTGGAAAATTGATTCCAAGGTCTGTTTAATAGTAGGTACAATGAATCTATTGAGGTGTACTATTATGAAAAACTAAGTTTAGCGATCCCGAAATTTGGTGTTATGCCGAATCACGTCGCTGGTTGTTTTGCAAGGAGAAGGGTCATAGTTTCTTGCACTGCCCTAAGCCGCTGGTGAAGTGCACGCGTTGCAATAAAGTTGGTCACACCTCTGAAAAGTGCTATTTTAAATCTGATGAAAAGTTAACTAACACGGGTGGTGCAGTGCAGAAAAACTATGAGAATCGATTTTATAAACGAAGACGCGAGCGTACATAACCCCGGAGCATAATTTTTGAAAGAAATAAATGTCAACAATTCTGAACTCCAAGCGTTTGTATATTTCGAAAGCGACGTTTCTCTCATTAAGGAATCTGCTGTCAAGCAGTTAGGTTTGTCGCACGACAACACCCCTACATTTATGAAAGGTTTTGGGAATAGTGTAGTTCAGTCGTTAGGTTGATGATGAAGCCCACCGGCTTCATCGCTCGATCAACGGTGAAATCAAGATGATGGTCTTGCCGTGTTCTGAATCTTGCCGCATTTCATCTAAACAGGTTCCCTGCCGTGCTGAAATAGTTGATGCGGTGAATAGGATTGTTGATGAGCGATCTATAGAGATTGTAGATAGTCGGAGGTTCGATGAAACTAAGGTCCGCGTGGATGACCCCCTCATCCCTGCAGAGATCAGGAAAGACTTAATAAACATGTTGCAGAAATATCAGCATTGCTTTGCTTCTTCATTTAGGGAGGTAGGATGTACCAGTGTTACAGAGATGAAGATTGATCTCGATAGTCAACGTCCAGTTGTTCATCGTCCATACAGGTTGTCGCAACACAAACGGGAGAATGTACGTTGGATGGTCGGAGACTTGTCGGACGTGTGATACGAGAATCTGTTTTAGATTACGCTAGTCCCATTTTACACGTAAGAAAGAAAAATGGTACCTCAAGGCATTTTATAGCCGACAAAACTCACCGGAAGAAAAAAAAAAAAAAAAAAACTTCCAATCTTACGAGCTCAAAACCCTAGCGGTGGTTTGCTCCCTTCGTAAGTTTAGGGATTATTTGTTAGGGGAGGAATCCAAGATTATCGCAGACTGCAGCGCTTTGCGTTCTGCGTTTTCAAAACGGGACTTGATTCCAAGAATAGAACGCTGGTGGCTGACGTTACAGGAATTCGATTGCACTATAGAGTACAGGGCAGGGGTTAAAATGAGCCATGTCGACGCATTGTCCCGGAATCCTGTCGAACCGTCGGAATGTCTCGATGATCAGTTTCCAGCCATAATGTCTATTAGTAGCGAAGATTGGCTCCACACGCTTCATTAGGTGATTCCGAGATGTACAGAATAATGGACGTTTTAAAAGGTTGACTATCTAGTCCTATCCTTCCTTCGTGTCTGTCCTTTTCATCTGAAAAGGGGCTACGATACATCAAACAGAATTTCGTTATCAAAGATAATAGATTATTTCGCTACTTGGACGGGGATAAGGAGAAGGTCAGATGGGCTGTGCCAAAAGGGCAAGGTGGCAAGTATGTAAACTCAATCATGACGACATTGGACATTTTGGGGTTGAGAAAACCTTAGAAAGAATTAAAAGTAACTATTGGTTCCCTAAAGTGTCCAGGTTTGTCAAGAATTATGTAGATGCTTGCATTGAGTGTGCATATGCAAAGACCAATTCCAGCACTCGCGAAGGGTTACTGCATCCTATCACAAAGGTGGAGATTCCTTTCCACACAGTTCACGTGGACCACCTTGGACCCTTCGTGAAATCGACTAGGAGTTTTACTCATTTCCTCGTAGTTGTTGACGGTGCCATCAAATTCTGTTTCCTCAGGTCTGTTAGAAACACGAATATCCAAAACGCAATTAGGGCTCTAGACGATATTTTCTGTATATTTAGAAACCCTGACCGACTCATAAGCGACCGCGGTAGTTGTTTTACTTCGCATTCACTCAAACGGTTCTGCTTCGATAAGAGAATCAAACATGTCCTAAATGCGGTTTCTAGCCCTAGGTCCAACGGACAGGTTGAGCGGTATAACCGCGCGATTCTCGATTCCTTCAAGGCACTGAGCATTAAACATAGTGTAAAGAGCTGGGGCAGTCACTTGGACGAGTTCAATGGGGACTCAACAACACTATACAGAAAACTATAGGCAGAACACCGGCAGCGGTGATGTTAGGAACTTGTATGAATAGCGAATTTAATCCCATGCTTAATGATGCTACTGCAGGCACTCGTAAGGATGATGACTTGACAGAGATCCGCGAAAGTGTTAAGGCTCGGATAGATCTAGAGCAGGTCAAGCAAAAGGAGAGGTATGACAGGTAGAAAACCTTCCCGTTCCTATAGTGTAGGGGACCTTGTTAAAATAACAAAGACTTGTTTTAATAATAACGGACAAAGCAAAAAAAAATGATGTCTTCCTTCATAGGTCCACATCGTGTTAGCAAGGCAGGGACCGTTAAGTTGTAGCCCCTATACCAGGCCTTGTTCATACACAAAACAGACGGTCGAAAACCGTGGCCGCGGATCGCATGAAGTCATGGATTTATGTGACTACCTTAGAGACGAGATTAATGATAATGATATCGATGATAATTCTGATAGTGACAGTGACAATTCTGGCAGTATTTTGAGTTAAAATAAAATCCTTTCCTTTATTGTATGGAATGTGTGAACGATTACTTACACAGATATTATTCGTTGTTACAGAGCAAGTACGCGAGAATCGATCGGATCGCGGCTTGGTGCAACGAGTGGCAAGACCTACGGCAGCCACTATGAGCTTAATCGATCGGCTCGTACTGACGTCGATAGGCATCCTGAATTAATCGATCGTTCAGGAGGTTAGGGCACCCTGATTAATCGATCGTCGGGGAATAATAGTATTCTGGATTAATCGATCGTTCAGAATACTCGTATGCATAATATCTTGGCACAACTTAATCGATCGGTTGTGACCTTGGTTTTATTTTTTGACCCAATTAATCGATCGTTTGGGTTCACTATATTTAGTACCAGCAAATCGATTGCTGACGGATTTAACATCTTGTTACTTGTTATGTTATTAAAGTTGTTATTGTCAATTATCAAGACTGATAGACAACGTTTATTACTTGTTTTTCAGTCAGAATATTAGATTTTTTGTTAAAATTTGTGAAGTTGTTTAGTGACGCAATTAATCGATCGTTTGTGTTCACTGTACTTAGTTCCAGTAAATCAAATGACGATGTATATAAATTATTCTGTATAAGCTAGTGCCTAGATTGCATAAATTTATTGAATAACATTCATTTGGTAAATTATGGTATATAGTCTTTTAGTTCCATACTCTGCACAAATTTGTTGTTGTTTCACAATCAATTAGATAATTTTAAGTTGTCATATTTTGTAATACTCTCATTGTATTTTTTTTGGGACCTAACGTTATTAATCTACTGGCCAAGATACCCCCGATTGTTAGGTTACCACCTGGTGTCGTGTGCAGGGCCGCACACGATGTCAGGACGGACGATTGTTAGGTTTCGGAATTTTACTAGTCAATTTCCTATGTTTTCAGAAATAATTTTATTTAAATGTATTAATTTAATAGCTTTATTCATGTGAACACATCTTAAATGCTTTATATTTTATTATGTAGACTGGTAACATTAATTCCGTAAGAATGACAATACTTCTATAATTTGATTGGTAAAATGTTTGGCGCGAGAATAAAGCGGTTCTCTGATTGGATCATGAGACTGACGTGGCGTGAAGTCGTGAGCCAATCAGGGAGCTGGATTTTCCCTCCAGAACGGCGGGCTTCTTGGTCAGGGGTTGATGCCCGAGCGATCATTCTGTGGCTGAACGTCAAAAACGACTGATAATTATTAAGATAGTTGCCGATCCGTTATGGCTGTAATAGTGTGTACTGTGTAATGTAACAAAATTGTTAATAAACCTATTTAAAGTCGTTGGAGTTTTCCTTCAAGTGCTGTAACCTTTTGGACTACTATATAAGTATAACTAGTCTATAACTAGTCGATATGCAAGTAGTGTTTTTCGAAGGTGTATGTTGTCGAAATATGTTTTGTTGAACTAATGCTAGTCGAATATAATTATGTTCTGTCGAAGCAATGAGTAGTAGAACTATAGACATTCGAACATGGGAGCGTGTCAAAATAATTTAACTGTCGAAATTCAGGATGACACTCACTCTGAAATGCCTTAATTGTACAATTAAAACCTATTTACCTGTGTGACGTTCCGAGTAACTTAAATTCATCATCTTCTGCTCAGCCTTTTCCCAACAATGCTGGCCACCAATGGGTCACCAATTTTTTTTCCATACAAGAAGTCCCGATTCGTCGTCATAAGAAAATAAAAGAATTTTTATTTAATTTTGATGTTCCCCATTCGTCATCAGTATAAATTTGCGTGTCAAAAAGTACATTTAGTAAGAAAAATATGTCGGTTTCCAGTCTAATCGAAAACAGCTGGATACCAGCGTTTTCCATGGAGCGACTGCCTATCTGACCTCCACAACCCAGTTACTACTCGGTAAGACTGGTTATCAGGCTTTTGGGCCACTGACTACTTAACTTACAGGTTCCAGCAGATAATCCCTTCACCACTCTGGCTTACTGTTTAATCTTTTTACCCAAAATTAATGGTAACATAATAAGCTTCAAGAAACAAGACAAATGAAATTCCAAGGAAGCAGACTAATAAAATGACTTAGCGCAGAACCTATTGTGGCCCCGAATGCTGCTTCCTTTCTTTCTATTTATCTCTGCTTTTACCCTATGGCAGCTACACAATGACCTAATTCGCAAAATGGGTCATTGCGTAATTCGCCTTTGTAATCCGTAAATCGCAATGGCGAATCCTTATCAATTATCCAATCGTTTATTAACAGATCATAAAATCCAATTTGTTAGTAATACATATTCCTCCTATGCCTCTTTACCTATGCCTCTTTCGTCTGGATTCTTGTTGCGAGTGGACGCGCGCAGCTAATTTGTTAAAAATATATTATAATTAAAATCAAACAATTAAACCAGTTCAGTTCTTATTATCAGTGCAACAAACTCGTAATTACAACTACATATTCTAAAAAGTGAAAGTAAATCGGCAGTCGCTGCCACCGCCGCTGGTGCCGATAACTAGCGGGCCCTGTCCCCCGCGACCCTCGAGGGAATAAGACCATCTCCATAATTGCCCTCTCTGTCATCTACGCGGGCGGAGCTTGCAGCAGGCGATCGCTACGAATTTACGAAACTCAACACGAACCGGTTGTTATTATCGTGTGTGACTCACGTCTGTTTACGGAAGGATTTCAACGTGTACGTTTCCCGTTATACGGCAGCAGAATGGAACGATGCAACTTAGATAAGTCTTTGTCGGAAACGGACTTGGTCCGAGTAGGGCTGCAGAAACCTGAGCTTACAACGCCCCCTAACTTTGTATCATCCCGACAAAAAAGAAGAAGACGGGAGGAAGATTTCGTTGAAGAATTCGCTAAATTTAAGGAAGAGATGCAATCTATGTTCTCTACGATGATGAAAGCCCAAGAGCAAGAATTTAATAAAAATACCACCTTACTGCAAGGAATTCAACAATCAAGTTGTAACATCGAAAGTTCCGTCGCCTTCTTAATGGCACAAAATGAAGAATTTAAGAAAAAAATCGAATCCTTAGAGGACAAAATAAAAGAGGATAAAAAATATATTATTATTTTGGAAGATAAATTGGAAAATATGCAGCAGGACAGCCGAAAGGCTAATTTTGAAATAAAAAACGCACCGAAGAAGTCAAACGAAACCAAAGACGACCTAATTCATATGGTTACAAGCTTATCGAATTCAGTGGGTTGTCCGATTGACAAGACGGTTATCCGTGATATATACAGAGTTCGTTCAAAGAAAGATACAAGTAACACACCAATTGTAGTGGAAACAAACTCCACATTAATAAAGAATAACATTCTGAAATCTTGTAAGGCATTCAACATTAAACAAAAAGCGAAACTTTGTGCCAAACACCTGGACATGCGCATAAACGAGGATACACCTATTTTTATTACTGAGCAACTTACTGCAAAGGCTGCACGCCTACATTTCCTTGCACGTGACCTCGTGAAATCAAAAACTTACAAATACTGCTGGACTGCATATGGACGGGTTTATCTCAAAAGAGAAGACGATTCTCCATCTATTTTAATTAAAAGCGAAGCTCAAATCCAACAGCTGATAATCCATCAATGACTACGTTATCATAACGAACTTCAATACTGTTCTCACTGTTTTTTTATTTTTTTCCTGTGCTTTTCAAACTGGGTATGTAAAGTCTGTTACACCTACTCGACACTCACAAACAATACAACATTATTTCTTATTCCCCCAAAAACACTGACAAACGCACACACACATTACCATTATCATACATATTATAGAACCAAAAGTTTGTTTACTCTTCAGTCAATTTTAATCCATTACAGGATTTGCACGAAACTAAATAGTACAATACATAGATTAAAAAATATAATAACAACTAAAAATACATTGATCAATATTTACAATACAATAAAATTACTACAAACTAATTATTATACATCCTTAGAACCCATACTATTATACATATGGCATGTGTTCTTATGGCTTCAAACATTACATATAAATAATACCCTGATTTTAAAATGTACCGTGTATTTAATAAAACATAATAATGGGTGATCTACTACAAACTTTAAACGACATCGATAATTTGTGTATTGCAAGATCGATAGAATGCGATTGTAGTGAACTCGCTCACAACTATAACACAAATAAATCTGACCTTACCATAATTTCCCAAAATATTAGGAGCATATATTGCAATTTCGATGACTTTATACTAAATATGTCTTGCCTCAATTTTGAAACAGACGTTATAATTCTAACTGAATGCCGACTTGATCTAAATAAACCAATACCGACATTATCCAAGTATCGCTCCTACGCTACAACTCGTCAGCTAAATCAAAATGACGGCGTTGTAGTATATGTCAAAGACACCCTAAAAGCCAGTGTCACAGAATTAAGCTTAAGCCACGCATCATGCTTACAATTAAATATATTGAATAATGTCATTTTAGGTATTTATCGTTCACCATCAAATACTAACGCGGAACCTTTTATAAATTCTTTGGCACTCCATTTAGATAACTTAAATACTACAAAACGAAATATTATAATTGCTGGTGACATTAATATCAACATAAGACCTAAACACACCGAACAAACATATGAACTTAAAAATAGAACATTATACCTGGATATGTTATCGGGTCATGGTATTCTCTCTGGTCACACCTTAGTTACAAGGGAAACCAATTGTCTTGATCACTTTATGTTAAAAATAAACAGGAAACGGCATTTTGCTTTTATTGCCATCCTACGCACTACGGTTACAGACCACCGTACCACCTTTCTATCGTTATCTAAAACAAAACTTTACCAAACTACACCAGCAATTAGTACCAAAATTGATTTTGAAAGTGCCTTGCAATATTTAAGAGAAAAAAATCTATCGACACTACTTTTTTGTGATAACCCTAATTACATAACAGAATGTTTAACACAAGGTCTTATTGAGTCACTAAAAATAAATACTACTATTCACAAGATCCCTAAAAGTAAACGAATAATTAAGCCATGGATCACTGAAGGCATACTAAGATGTATAAAAAATCGTAATAAACTCCAAAAACAATCCCGAGAAGATCCCAATAACGAAATAAATAAAATTACATATGCTCGTTACAGAAATCATTGCAACAACCTTATAAAGAAACTAAAAAGAAAATATGAAAGAAACCTTATTAATAAATCGTTGAATAATAACAAACTTCTATGGAAAAACCTGAAAACCATAACATATACAAATAAATCTACTAGAACTAATACTGAATTAACTAATCTAAAAGCATCACCTACGGAATCAGCAAACTTCATTAATAAATATTTCGCAAATATTGGTAACCAACTGGCAAATGACATCCAACAAACCAGAACCCACAATGAACTAAATCAATACCTACGTTCCTTACCTAGTCTTTCTAAATCTTTTGTTCTGCTGGATACAGATATCAACGAAGTAAATAGTATAATAAACTCTCTAAAATCAAATAGTGCCCCAGGATGGGATAATATCTCCACTAGTTACCTTAAACATGTAAAAAATGAAATAACTCCAATTATAACTCATTTAGCCAATTTATGTTTTAAACAAGGCACCTTCCCTAACTCCTTAAAGAAATCCATAATAACCCCCATATACAAAGGTGGAAAGGAGGATGACGTTAATAACTATAGGCCAATTTCTGTTATTCCTGTTATAGCCAAAATATTAGAAAAACTATTAAATTCCAGATTATTAAGCTATCTTCAAACCAACAACATTTTATCTCCATCTCAATTTGGCTTTAGACGCGGTATTTCTACGGAAGACGCTATAACGTCTTTAACGACAGAACTAACAAAAGAACTCGATAAAGGAACCAGGTGTTTATCAGTTTTTATAGACTTAAAAAAGGCCTTCGACACGGTCTCTATTCCCATCCTGGTCCAAAAATTAGAAAAAATTGGTATTAGAGATACACAACTATCTATATTCACCGATTACTTGACAAACAGAAAACAGAAGGTTAAGCTCGACAATTTTGTCAGCGAGGACATTGATGTAACATGCGGCGTACCCCAGGGAAGCGTGCTGGGACCTACCTTATTTCTAATATATATAAATGACTTATGTAATATGTCAATTAATAAAGCAAAAATATATTCGTATGCTGACGACACCGCGATCGTCTTTACTGGCTCAACCTGGGCTGAAACAAAAACCAACACCGAAAAAGGTATGTTACAAGTGGCTTCGTGGCTAAAAACAAATCTCCTTACGTTAAACACGAGCAAAACGAATTATATTTGCTTCTCGATATATAAAAATGTCCAACCAGAACCTAGCTTCAACATTAAAATACATAAATGTAGGCAGACGGTTCATTACGAATGCAATTGTCCAACCATCAGTAAAGTTAACCACGTGAAGTATTTAGGTATAATTTTGGACCAAAGCCTGTCCTGGTATCCTCAAATTGAACAAATTTCTGCGAGAATAAGAAAATTTATTTGGATTTTTAAAACATTACGACACGTAGTTCCCAAGAGTGGCTCGGCAAAAAATCTTCTAAATGAAGTTTATATCTCACTAGTTCAATCTGTAATAATATATTGTATCTCAATTTGGGGAGGCGCGCGTAAAACACGTTTCCTCGATGTTGAAAGAGCGCAACGGACATTAATAAAAGTAATGTACTTCAAAAAAAGAACATTTCACACCCATGAGCTATACCAAACAACTAATCTATTATCAGTTCGAAAATTATATATTATTCACATAGTATTAAAAAAATATAAAACCCTACCCTTAGATCCTAATGTATTAGCTAGAAGAAGGAAACATAACATTGCTTCCACCCCTTTTGTAAGAACAGAATTTGCAAATATTCAATACGACAAACGCTCATCTTTCTTATATAATAAAATAAATAAAGAAATAGATATACATACTAAACCATATAAAGAATGCAAATTATTGCTGATTAAGTGGATTAACAAATTATGCTATGATGAAGTGGAGAATATTCTATTAAATATAAGGTAAACACTTTCCGTATAATACAAGCACACACCCACACACACACACACACATACACACGCGCGCACGCTCTCGTATACACACACACACCAACAGACTAAATAAAATAATAAATTCATAAACTTTTAACTTTTTTTCTTTTTTGTTACATAAACTTTTTTTTTTTCTTTTTATATACATGTTACACTGATAGTAAGTCAATAAGGAGCGGCGCCTCCTGGCACAGGCATCTATATGCTTAAAAGGGGACGCCACCAACTGTATAATGTAGGTATAACGTGTAATAATGAAATAAAACATTTTTGTATTTTGTATTTTGTATTTTGTACATATGCGTCTTAAACACTAGTACTTAAACCCCACAGTCAGTCACATAAAAGGGTATCACGTTACCCCATGAACTCGGTTGTGGTGCCAGATAGGCAGTCTTCCTTAATTGGTATTCACTGCATCCAGTTATACTGCAAACCGAGCCCCTAGCAAATGAATGAACCTTAGCCAAAACATCAGAAGGTAAATCATAGTCCTTTAATAGACTCCAGTTATAAGGAGTGTTCCCCTTTGAGCACCAATTTACAGAGTGAGCAAAGCTTAGAGCACCAAAAATATTCCCATTTGAGCACCCATCAATATTTTAGCTTGGTACTCAATAGGGAATAAAAAAATAAATTTGTTTTCCCTTTTGAGCACCTACGGTAAAGTAAGTTCTAGTGGTGGAGTATATGATGTATCTCAACATGAATGTTGTAACCAAGATTTTATAACAATATTTTGATATAAAAGAGTGTCCATGGAGTTTCTTGACAATTCTTCTCCATAGAAATCTACACTTTGGAATGGGCAACTACAGTACTTTCACAAGTTATTATGCCTTGTGCCTGTGACTGTAGCTTCGCTTTGTTTGTTTTTTTTTTTTTTTGACATTCAATAGTGCTTTTAATGATGGTCTCATTGAAATAAAAATGCTTTGAAACATTATTATTATTGACTAGCTGTTGCCCGCGGCTTCGCTCGCGTTTTGGTCGGAAATTATCCCACGGGCACATTGTAAATATAGCCTGGGACACTTGGGAATAATGTAGCTTCCTATTAGTGAAAGAATTTCCAAAATCGGTTTAGTAGATCCAGAGATTACCCCCTACATACAAACATACAAATTTTACCTCTTTATAATATTATTATAAGTATAGAAGTATAGATAGCTATATAAAAAATTAAGAAACTCGATATAAGATTTTTTTAAATCACAATCAATCACGGCCCCCAGTTCCCAGCGGCCCTAAAAAACTCTTACCTACATTAAACAGCCCTATAAATTCAAAACCCACTGACCTCAAAGCCTGGGCAACCTTCAAGACGCTGGCAAAACGGGGCAAAAACACAGAACTTTCGCCAGACTACGTGTCGCCATGGCAGATAAGGGGGGAATAGGGGTTATAGCCAGTAGTTATGTTATGTTGGCCACATTTCAACTTCCCTAGTCGTTATTTTGTTTGCTTGCTTTTCTTATGACGTAGGTTCTGGGGGGAAATATTTTGAGTGGTCTAAATATTGATGATTTTTCAGTTTTTGTGATTGGTTTTGGGAGTGATAGTTTTAGGGTCGTTGATACGCGGGCCTGTGAACGGTGAGTAATGGGCTAGCTCGCCGTCTCGCGTCTGTCCGTCTTATGACGACAGGCCGTGTCGACGATGAGTTCGTGTTCCACACGTGCTTCAAAGAGATGTCAGCAAACGGGAAAGGGTCCGATAGGACCGATGCCTGCTAGGGCTGCGGGACTGTTCGAAAGAGATACCGCGGCCCTGGGACACAATGGGCAAAAGAAGGAACTTGGATGGGTTTTAGTCAGTAGAATTCTGACACTCCCTTCCGCTCCGGCCGGAGTGGGAGGGTCATTTGATGATTTCCCATCCGATAAAAAAAAGCCCCGTTGATAACCCGAGGATATAAATTGAGGAATTCAATTTTGTATTTCCTTTTTAAAAATGTAATGTTAAATTAATTAATATGAAATTTAATTAATTAATACAATTAAATTAATTAATATAAAATTAAATTAATAAAATTTCAATTAAATTTTATTAAAAAGGTGTTCATTTAGTTATTTGCGCTCATACGAACCTTAACTTTAACCAAAACGGTTGGTAACTTATGCCAATCAGGAAATAGACGATTGTTTACAAATGTATGGCAGAAGGTACCGATTTAAAACCAAATTGTCTATGAAAATATCATCAATTTTGAAAGCACTGTCATCGCGTGCGGAACAGTGCACTTGGGAATCGATACACTAATAGGTGCAATATGAAATAAGCGTGTCGAAATGTAATTTGGTTCAAATCGCTTCTATTGCTATAAATTGTCGAAAATTCGTCGATAAGTTCTGGGGAAAACCATTTTAAATTCTTCATGACATGAATGTGGTTTTTGAATCAAAAGATTGTATAAACTGTTCTAACATCTAATTGTACGTCTGACGCTATCTAGTCTGTAGCTATAAAACCTTATTCTGAATAGTTTATACAACACTAGCGAACCGCCCCGGCTTTGCATGGCTGTGCATGTTATACATATAAATCTTCCTCTTGAATCACTCTATCTATTAAAAAAAACCGCTTCAAAATATTTTTAAGATCTAAGCAAACATAGGGACAGACAGCGGGAAGCGATTTTGTTTTACACTATGTAGTGATAAGCTATTTCTTTGCTGATCAGCACGAACAACTATGAAAAAAGAACAAGAATAAAAAACAAATTGACATCTAGGTCAATAATTATAGAGTTAATACTAGAAACAATGTAATAATAGTTACAATAAATACATGCAAGCAGCTCAGACTATAATAAAATACAAAACAATGGCATAGTTGACATCAAACTAGAAATTAATTAAACATTTCCATCTAATCCGGAGCTCAATGCACTGAATGAACAATTATTGGCTAACACCGCACCATCGCACCTTATGCGTGTGTGCATGTTATACTAATACGACCACGCTTTGACAAACTCACACCTACACACAAAATATTATGCAATGTGGGTGTACATTGAATACCAGCCAATTATTGTTGTACTCCAAGACAAGGGCTCCTTTTCATGCAGAGAAACCTAGAGCATTGATCAACATAATTGCTCAAGAAGAATTGACGATTTCCTTTTGGCTATTATAACATAAAATCACGGCTGTAATCTCTGAAGGATTAGGCAGAGAACTGTCATTCTGATCTCATCATCATCATCATTTCAGCCGAAAGACGGCCACGGCTGGACATAGGGTTCCCCAAGTGTCGCCACATTGACCGGTCCCGTGGGTCTCGCATCCAGCGGATTCCCACAACCGTCACCAGGACTGCGAAGTTTAAAATACCGATGCACATGTTGTTGTATTTATAAGGTTCAAAATAATGATTTGCGTGAGTAAGAAGGTACGCTATGACGAATTACTTAATTGAGAATGTTCATCATCATGTACGCCGTACGGAACTTCGAAAGCTTGCTAAGACGAATGATTAAATTTCGAATAATCATTTATTCATAACCCGCTCCATAGTTTGCTGAGCGACCTTGAATTTATGGACCAGCCGTAACATGAATGTCCACACTTCGGACAGGTAATCAGAACTGACAGGACGCACTGATTCTTCTGTTGGCCTCCCTCTCAAAGTTGATGTTAAAAGTCGTTGTGGAAATACAAAACGCTTGAAAGCAATTGTTACTTATCCCGAAGAATAACTCAGCTATGTCTTCGTTAAACTTAAATGCACTTTATTTGAATTTGAAAAACATCAATTAATACTTGCTCTATCCCGCACGCAAAATAAGCGCTTGGACGTGGAGTTGGGGACACCAGCCCGCTATACTATACAATACAATACAATACAAATAATTGCTCCAGTTTGAACCCGCGGCCGCAAAGAGAAGTGGGTGCCTTAACCTCTGGGCCATCACAACACTCACCCACACACACGCACATTTATAATAAAACCTTATTACAGATAAATAAGAGAACTTAATTGGCTCTCGCTGCCAGCCTCCATATTACTATTAATATGACGTAAATGTGAATATTACTTGGCTTCCCTATTTTCCTACAGAATACAGGATATTAACAGTAAGCGACTAATTTGAAGTAAAAGGCAATATTATACACTGTGCGTCTTATGAACGGAAACATTCAGGAACGTTTTCAAATGCCTCTTCGGTATTGAATATTTTAGGTCTTAAAAAAATTTGATGAAAAAGTTCCATAATAATATATCACAAATTAAATATCAAATCTTAAACCAATGTTCGTTGAAAGTTTTTTTACGTTCTACAATCCTATTTTTTTTCAGAATTTTCCTCCTCTTACTTTATAAATTAGAGGGGGGGGGGCACAAATTTTACCAATTTGAAAGTATCTAACTTTCAAAAGATTGACTTTGAGAAAAAATGGTTTTTTGAAGAACCTCAATGTCATTTTTAAAGACCTATTTATAGACACGGTTTGATGAAAAAAATATGTTTTATTTCTGTTCCATGTTTGGGGACCTACGAAGTTCCAACAGTTTAGGTTTAATAGTTTCGGAATAGAGTGTGACATACACGGACAGACAGACGTGACGAATCTATAAGGCTTCCGTTTTTTGCCATTCGGCTACGGAACCCTAAAAAGGCACTCAAAACTTCACTCTTCAAAAATTATGCCATTTTTTTACCTTCCCAAGTTTGTTCCTCAGTTTTTTACAGATAAATTGAAGTCAGAATTTTTTAGTAAGTGAAGGCCCATCTCATTTTAAGTGCACATGAATTTTGAGCTCCCGATATGCTCTCAGTTTATGTGTAAGTGTACCGTGAAAGTTTAAAACTGTGTTTCAAATATCCCGGGCAGCTATTTTTAGTTTTTAGTTCATACCAAGCTAATTGTGTAGGTACCCAATTCATAACATAACATTACGCTTGTAATCCCCAACAGGTTAGGCAGGGGTTTACCTAATAGTAGTACACCCACATTTCGCCAGTTAAGTTTAAGTCCCATGTCATAGGGGCGAGCCTATCGCCACCAACGGCCACAAATCCAGGTTCCGAGGCTGCTACTGAGAAATTCCTGATGGAAAAACCCAATAACACTTTGCTCGACCCGGGAATCGAACCCCGTACCTCATGCTAAGCAGTCGCGCTTGCTACCACAAGACCGACGAGACATACGACCCAATCCATTCTCAAATATTCTTATTTTGTTTAAAAAAAATAAGACACCGCATCTGTGATTCAAATCTTGTCTCTGTCTTCACCGAAGAGAAAAGTATAGCACTTAAACAAAAGAAAACTAAAAATAAACAAACTACAACTGCGGAAAAGTAAAAAAAAGTCTTGTTGGACATTTACTTAGCAAAAGAGTTTTGTTTGAAAATAAAACAAGAGATCGTACCCATGACGAAAGTTACAGTTGTAAAAACTAAAATGAAATTCTGTCGGCATTTTTAGGGTACCGAAGAAATTTGAACGAAACGTTATAGATGTAGCGACGCTGTCAATGGCACGAGAAAATCGTAAATCAATCGTGTATATACCGATGTCAACAGTACCTACTTGAAATAACAATACTATCAGAATAAATGACCGGAAAGTCATAAAGATAAAAAAGGTTAAGTCTACAATCTCTTAAGCAACTATTTCACTACCGTGATAGCTGAATATTCAACGAAATCTATAGTTTTTTCTAATCATAAACTTTTCATGGCGTCCATGGAATCATTGGAACTTTTAATTGTAATCCTACAGTTACTTCTACTAATACGCATGAGAATATGGAAGAGCATGAAGACATTAGACACGCCGTTTCCATTGCCGCCATCTTTCCCCTGCCAATAACGTCTTTGCGTCAATATCTCGTTCACGGTACGGAACCGGCGTTCACATTAGTATCGTACTTGACCAGTTTTATTTTCTCTCGACAAAAAAAAATGAAACCTATTTTTTTTCGTCACAAAACTCAGATTAAGTACCGCTGAAGAAGATTTATTTTATTTACATGTTTTCGTGTTAGCGACCTACATTCCTAAGGACCTTGAGCTACATTTATTATGTATTTGGGAGTAAATGCAGCTGTATAAACCTATGTACATTTTGACAGGGAAGAAAAAAGAAAGTATTATAGGCGAGGATTTATGTATTCATTTCCGTAGTCACGTATATATTGGATTGAAAGGAATCTTCTCCTTCTTTATCGTGTGGTTAGTGCCTAACCTGGTGTCAGAGTTTGTATGCCGCCCATGGCCTCTGACTTGGCTTTGCTTTGAAACTGTAATAAAAGAACAGACTTAAAGAAGAATTACCTTATTATTTATATTTATAACTAGCTGTTGCACGCGGCTTCGCTCGCGTTTTGGTCGGAAATAATTCCACGGGCACCTACCACCTACTACTACTAATGGAAAGCTACATTATCCGCGAGGGTCATAGGCTATATTTACAACGTGCCCGTGGGATAATTTCATCAATAAAAATACTTCAACTGATACATGTACCAGGGTTACATAAGTAACAAGTATGTCTTCGCAACATGTTCATTTCATTGAGTAGTCATTACCCTGATGGAAACCATATGGTATTAACTCACTCGTAGGTTGGTACTACCGAGTTTCCTGACGGTGGACCACTTTTGAACCTTATTTATTAAGACATAAGGTTGAAAGTCAACCGCCAGTGAACTCAGTAGTACAGTCACGCGCACCAATATGCACCAATATATACACTTAACGACTTTTAAAAGTGTTTTTTCTCCTACTGTTATTTATTTATTAATAAAGGTCTACCAACAGCTTCTGTATACAACATATCCTAAGTAAAGGTCCACGGAACAGTCTTGGCCCCATTACTGTTCAACCAGCATTCACAAAAACAAGTGATAACATAAAAAGAATATAAAATTAAAACGACTGGCTCTAAAAATGAAATTCAACTAAACTAAACAACTACACAACAAAACAAAGAAATACTGTTCTGATTATAGTTTCATGTTGGCACTGTTTTTTATGAAAAAGTTCCTATCTCCAAATTACAATCATTATTTCTCGCGAGAATTGCTTTTAAATTTAGGAAAGTGTATCCATATTGGTGCTCGTGACTGTACATAGAAACGGAATTCAGTAAAAGTAACAATATTACCTTAAAAACACTGTGGAAACAGTTGGCTCCTAATGCGATTGAATTTTATTTCTAGTTTTGGATATTTTTTTACAGAGAGTTTTATTCCAATTCCATTTTGATTTTTGTTAGTTGGAGTGTTACATTGTGTGATAAAAAAAAATGTATTTGAATGCCGTGTTGGTTAGCAAAAAGCAACAATATTTAAATAGTATTAGATGCTACGCTTTGAGTGTATACCCGAAGACGGTTGGCGCAATGGCTGAGCAATCGACTGCTGCGCTACACGTCGAGGGGTTCGATCCTCGCACGGAATAAATTTGTATGGCCATGGATAGTTGTTCTGGGTCTGCCAGTTTGCAGTTTAATATTTGTTAACTAACCTGCGATACAGAAGAAATTCCTAAAGTGGAGCAACGTTTAAAAAAAATCGGCCATAACATAATTCAAAAAATATATATCATAATTGGCGTCAACTATGTATGTATGGGGACACCCTTTAATTTTCAACTTTTTTATTTTTTTGGAATTTTTCCTTTATTTGTGTTGTAAGGCCTTGCTTTTTGCCAAATTTCATGATTCTAGGTCAAAGGGACGTACCCTTTTTTTTTGGTTGGTTCTTTTTGAGGTTTTGATTCCCTTGAAAAATCGCATAATATGCGACATAAACAGTATATCTTTTGATCGCGTTTACTTACAAGTTTGATTTTTTCGTTGCTCCAAGGGGCATTTGGTATTTGGTCTGCTTGAGTATTTGGTATTTCAGGTTGAGACCGCCACGCATTCCTGAAAAAATGGGTCTTGACAGACAGACAGACGGACAACAAAGTGATCCTATAAGGGTTCCGTTTTACCGATTGAGATACGGAACCCTATAAAAGAGTGTTTCTGGGATTTTCTTTACTAATAAATGCAGTAGAAGATATCCAGATACATGGTGTAATAGATTTCATGCTTTATATAGATACATAGGTAATCTATAGTGATTCCATTCCTGCTAGAATCTTAACATTCATTTCTTAATAGTTCACTTTTGCCCACACTACAATTTCGATACAACACTAATCCAAGTTCCCACTTAACTAACCAATTATTTTTTATTTACATTGTAACTGTTAAAACTTATAACAGTTAGGTACTTCAACACATAAATGAAACAAGCGAATCCGCAGCAGATCATTAGTTTTCCCGCGGTCGACACGGATTGTTAACTGAGTACCGTCAGCACAAAAGGCCTTATTTCATCCTTTTACAAAAATGAAAGTAATTTTTTTCCTCTTTTTCTTGGCAATATAGGGTTATGTTATGAAGTTTGTTTTTTTTTTTATGCGTAAGGATAAGTATAAAGTGGTAGCGTTTTTTTTATAGGTGTTTTTCGTGATACTAAATATCCGGCCGAAAATAATTCCAAGATTTAAGTAAAAAATATCAACTGCTTTGCATTTACAAAGTCAAAACAAGTATATCTTATGATAAAAATGTGCGATATTAACCCTTTTTTCTCTTTATGTTTCAGGTAATTTTTTAAACTGACTTCTCTCGGAAACCTACACAGTTATCAAATAACGTCTGATGAGTATCTCCAGGTAAGGATGATCTTTACAACATTAATAAATGCACAAACACAGTCGTAATAACACATATATAACATCAAGCCTGATCTCCGAAGGGTTTGGCAGAGGTGTACCCAATAGTACGTTCACCCACATTATTGGTCAGTTATGTTTTAAGTCCCATGTAATAGAGGGCGAGCCTATTGCCATGTACCAGGCATAAATTTTATCTAGACTCCGTGGCTGCTACTGAGAAATGTGTAATGGAAAAAAACCCGTTAACACTTTGGGATCTGGGAATCGAACCCAGGCCTTATACTCAGCTGTCGTATCATATTAACATAAGGAAGTAAACAAAAAATATAAAAAACGGTAAAGTACAAGATGGACCCGCTCCGAAAAAAAAGTTTTTAAAAAAACTTAAAATTGCCAGCAAGTATTGTAAAAACGAACAATATTTCAACTTAATCTACATATTGCAAGCCATTACCTCTAAAAGGTATTGTAAGTATTCCAAAATTAATCCACCATTTTGTCGAAAATGGCCGCCGTTAAAACGCTCGGTCACCTAATGACTCACCGTTTTTTGCTGACGCTAAGGAATCCAGGTACACCCGAAATGAGTTTAGTTTTAAATAATGTATAGTACGGAATTGAATACCATTAATTGAAACTCTCTGGATGAACTGGGACGTAACATTAGCATGCTAAAAACGATTCTGAATAAATTCTGTTTTAAATAGTCTTTGTGGAAAAAAATAGCCTTGACAGAAATATGGTTTCTTTTAATTCAGGAGGGATAGGTAGGAGTTCTAGATTGCGTAACATTATATTGTATTGTACGGACGGGTACCCCACAGGTGAGAAAATCTTTGCTTTCAACGTGGCTTTGAAAAAAATAATGGTTTACCAATCTTCATTAATTCTTATACAAAATTATAGTAATTCCGAAAGTAACTCCGGTCTTGTTAGGGTTCCGTGCCGTGGATGGGTTTTAGTCAGTAGAAGTCTGACACTCCCTCCTGCTCCGCCCAGAGCGGGAGAAGTCATTTGATTATTATACCGATCCGTTGACACCAGGTTTGGCTCTATATGCAATTTTTTTTTTCTGTTCATAATTCATCAAATTACCCTTCCAGCTCTGGGCGGAGAGGAAGGGAGACTTGTACTGACTGAAACTCATCCATGTTCCTTCCTTTGCCTTTTGTGTTCCAGGGCCGCGGTATCTCTTTCGAACAGTCCCGCAACCCTGGCAGGCATCGGTCCTTTCGGACCCCTTCCCGTTTGTTGACATCTCTTTTAGGCGCGCGTGGAACACGAACGCGCCGTCGACACGGCCTGTCGCCATAAGACGGACGGACGGCGAGCTAGCCCATTACTCAACGTACTGGCCTAACCTGGTGTCATAGTTTTTATTGCCCATGATGGGCCTCTGACTTGGCTTTACATGCCGTCGAGAAATATCTCTCAAGTATGCTGGATTCCTCACGATGTTTTCCTTCACTGAAACAAGTGATAAGTCAGTGAGCCAATGACTGACTGCAGAGCATGTGGCCCTGGGTTCAATGTCCAGGTTGAGCTAAATGTTATTGGACTTCTCCATCAGGAATTTCTTAGTAGCAGCCGTGAAGTCTGGATTTGCGCCCGGTTGATGTCATTAGGCTCTTTAAGTCCCATGTAATTCCTCTGTCTCATGGGATTTACTTGGTGAAATGTAGGTGTACCATTACGTACACCTCTGCCTAGCCCTTCGGGGATTGCAGACGTGACGATTTTATATTATAAAGTCTAGACCAAAATAATACCTTTACGACCTGTAATGTTACATCTACAGCCTTGTGTGGGTGGCTGTGTAACTTTTCACACAAAATGAAGGTAATCGTAAATTTTTACAGCACGTGAGGTATCATAATCGCTTTATGGCTGTCATAATTTGACGTTGTGAACGAAACTTTAGTGAATTTTTCATCATTTTTTCCTGAAAAGTTTCTTAAATGTACAAAGTTGAGTTCTTATTGAGTCTGGGAAACTCTTTGCGGAAATAATTTAAAGAAAACCAGGAAAAAAGTTTAAAAGTTTGTGATTCTTGGGGTATTCAATATACAGGATCTTTGAATTGTTTGTATTGGTTTTCGATGAAGGTTCCGCGTGTAGTTAAATGTTGTTTTATCCTTTGTTATCACTACATAGTATAAAACAAAGTCGCTTCCCGCTGTCTGTCCCTATGTATGCTTAGATCTTTAAAACTACGCAACGGATTTTGTTGCGGTTTTTTTTTAATAAATAGAGTGATCCAAGAGAAAGGTTTATATGTAAAACATTGCACCCGTGCGAAGAGGGGATGTCGCTTACTCGTATTATTGAAATTCATTGTCCCAGCGTTATATTTTGCTTTGGTCAAAATCTATGCTCGGTTCGAGAGCTAATTTTGCAACCACTACATGGTTGCAATAAATATATGAAATTGAAAAGAAGAAATGCGGCTACAGTGTCACACACATGAGACCTTTCAAAGTTCCAATTTGTGTCCAGTTCGCCACCTGCAAAGTGGCACTCTATTCTGCTCCATACCGTGGTAAAAGGAAATAGGTTTTTGAAAAAGCACTTCAATGCTCTCTGACATAAATGTAAACGTAGATACATTCTTTTGAGGGACTCCTGGCTTGATACTAACATCCACACGGATCGATCTTCTCGGTTAAGCAACTTGTGCAGAGGTCGGTCCGTGGATGGGTGACCATAATAACATACGAAGTCCCTCCATGTCTCGGAAAGCACGTTAAGTCATTGGTCCCGGCTAGATTTTTAGAATTTTTTGACAGTCGTTACAGGTAGTCCAGTGGCCCGAAAGTCTGACTACCAGTCTCACCAAGGGGTATAATGTTACCTAAGTTGCTGGGATTGGGAGGTCAGATAAGCAGTCACTTCGTGTAAAACACTGATATTCGACTGTATCTGATAGTAGGTACTGGTAGCTGACTCGAACATAATTGGGAAAGGCTAGGCATAATTATGACCTGTAACACAATATTGTGTAGTATATGTATATTTACTCTTATAATAACTGTTTAACGAAGATATTTTTGCGCCCTATAAAAACAAACGGTACAGAAAACCCAATTTTAATGCTCAAAATAATAAATAATCCTAAAATATTTGTAATCTCTGTGTAAACAACAAAACATTATACAGGCTGTTCCGCGAATAGACGAAACAATTATTTTTAATAGGATCGCTAATTAAAAGCAAAGGTCAATAACAAGCTTGTAAAAAATACTAGATATTGATATGTTTTGTAAGCAGAGGTGTACCTAATAGTACACCCACATTTCGCCAGTTATTTTTAAATCGTATGTAACGGGGATCGAGCCTATTGCCATCAACCGGTCACAAATCCAGACTCCGTGGCTGCTACTGAAAAAACCCAATAACACTTTGCCAGACCCGGGAATCAAACCCAGGACCTCATGCTCAGCAGTCGCGCTTGAGACCACTAGACCAACGACTCAGT
The DNA here is from genome assembly GCA_947578425.1 of Eugnorisma glareosa. Classification (NCBI taxonomy): domain Eukaryota; kingdom Metazoa; phylum Arthropoda; class Insecta; order Lepidoptera; family Noctuidae; genus Eugnorisma; species Eugnorisma glareosa. The sequence goes on along the minus strand of OX387982.1, from coordinate 9,081,828 downwards.
CTATGCGTAATGATATAAATGTCAAAAAATAATAGAAATGCATGAACAGGATTTAAAAAAAAAACAAACTCCCTTTTTGGACAGTCGTGTAAAAAGAGCTTCGCATCCAAAATGTTTCTCTGTCGAAAACGATACGTGACGTCATCCCGCTTCCATTTGGCTAAAGTAAGATGTTCTAATTTGTATACGTCACCCTGAAGCACCATGTGTGCTTTCAACTAGCAAGCGTTTACTGGAATTTACTCGTGTGTTAAATGTAGTGCTTTTCGGTGAAATAAAGGCAGGAATTAGGTTAAAAGTACTGCAGAAACACTGTGTAGAAAACTGGTTTTTAAAAAGTTTATGGAAAAAAGCGGTTTTCAGTAAGTTTTTTTTAGTAGTAAGTAATTGATGTTCGTATTTTTCTTATTTTATAAAAATGTTGCCATGACCGAAATCCTGGTTTTATATCTCCCAGTTTTTTTTGGCTCGTTGCCTCTAAGATTTTTTTCGCTTGTAACCTATAAATTCTGAATACGCAGAATACATTTTACATGAATTGACGACAATCTTAGTTATAAGTGCTAAAAATAATTTAAAAAAACTCGAACATGCTTTAACCAATGTTTGTTTGTCATGATATTCGTTCTCACAGTCTTCAATGGAGAATATATATCGTATGTTCTATTCCCCAGCTCCTAAAACTATATTTAAACAGCTGCTATTCACGCAAAACACAATCACTTTTTGATCACTTATCAACTACAAATACATAAAATATACAGTTCGCAACACGCCCCAACCATTCCTACTGAAGCGTATCTTCTATTTTAGCAGACTCCATAAAACAAGGCCGAATCGATGCGAAGCCTCTTCCCGCAGTTCCGCTGCCGGTCCTAAAAAATGCAAGAGAACAATAAATTTTAAATTCGAATTAAGAATTAATCTCTCAATTCCACCTTTCAGCCCCAACTCGGCTTTTTAACGGCTCTAATAAACGTTGATATAATTTTTATAGCTGTACTTAATCGACGAAAAGGCTGTGTAAAAGAACTGGCATAAAACAAGATCCGAATAAAAAAGAAAAGCGCCAAGGACAAAAATGTTTTGAGGCTTGAATAACGTTGCCCCAACGTTGTTCATCATCATCATTTCGAAAGTAAAGCAATTGAATAGTAGCATTTTTCAATTCAAAAGTTTTTAGTTTCCATTTAAATTGTGCCAAGTTAAACGGAAATATCATAAATGTCATTTGGTATGTTATTGAAAAACAGTACAATACAAGGATTTTTTGTCCCTTGAATGATCTTGATAGAAGGTCGTTGTGGGTATACATTTGAGATTTTTTCATGAAAATACAAAAGGCGGCGTTAGTTCAGAGTTTTGCCACGCGCCAAAAGATTCTTGTAAGCGCAAGAATCATAACACGTTAATTACATCTATTGTTTGGCTGCTAAGCTAAATCTTTTTATTCCGTAAAATGAATAATGCATTGAATTATAAAATGTGTTAATTTCACTAGCAGCTGAAAAGATGTCCGTGCCTTTCATACTTTTTTTATCACTGAGCAAAGTAGAAATATATTTTATCTCTACTTGCGCTTTGTTTTCTAGGGCCTTGAGTTAGACTCGAATTAAAATAATTAAATGCCTGCAGCCTGGAGATATTTTGAAGAGCCGGAGTAGAATATGAGGTAGTGTTTTCTTTTGAAGATGAAACCATGACAAACAAACATTAAATAAGAGATGTTTTGCTAGTATTTTAAGGCGTTAAAATAGTAAATGGAAGAAGTTACACAGTACAGTCATACTACGTATTTTCTCTTTTTTGTAACTTTTTTAAATATTATTGTGTGTGTGCCTGATGTACTGACGTCGAATAAACATTTTTCTTTCTTTCTTTAAGTTAAGACATTCTGCAAAAAAAAAGTTAAATGTCAATGTGTGTTGTGTGTTTCTTTTTTGTCAAATAAATTGGTATAAGGCAGAAGAATGATGATGAGAATACCTACATGTAATTGGAACCTGAATCATCACCGGCCTTGCCTTTCCCTATGTTGGGGTCGGCTTCCAGTCTAACCAGAAGCAGCTGACTACCAGTATTTTACATGAAGCGGCTGCCTATCTGACCTCCATAACCCAGTTATTACTGAGTAATAAGATACCCCTTGGCAACACTGGTTGTCAAACTTTTGGGCCACTGACTACCTGTACCGACTGTCAAAGATCTACAAATGACAGCCGGTAAACTCGGTATGTAATAGGCGGTCACTCATCCATGGACCAAACTAGGCAAGCGCGGCTTCAATACATACAACCTGAAGAAAATGACCATGGAGCTCGTGGCAAAATAATAATAGCCGCTCGGGTCGATCTTTAGGTTAAGCCGTGCTTGCCTAGGTTGGTCTGTGGATGGGTGACCGCCCATTACATTCCGGGTTTCCTCCGTGCCTCGGAAAACACGTTAAGCCGTTGATCCCGGCTGTCATTTGTAGATCTTTGACAGTCGTTACAGGTAGTCAGTGGCCCAAAAAGTCTGACAACCAGTCTTACCAAGGGGTATCGTATTACCCAGTACTAACTGGGTTGTGGAGGTCAGATAGGCAGTCGCTCCATGTAAAATACTGGTATTCAGCTGCATCCGGTTAGACTGGAAGCCGACCCTAACATAGTTGGGAAAAGGCTAGGCAGATGATGATGAACAAAATGACCATAAATCGACCGACTTTCAAAACCCCTTAGATAGTATTCGTTTTTGCCAATTGTAGGTACTCGTTCATTGCAAATACACTCCATTTTTAGGGACCATATTACTAAGACTCCACTGTCCGCCTGTCTGTCACCAGGTTGTAACAGTTGAAAATTTCACAGATGATGTATTTCTGTTGCAGCTATAGCAACAAATACTAAAAACAGAATAAAATAAATATTTATGGGGGACTCCCATCGCGGGCCTGTGGACGGTGAGTCCGGTCCGTCCGTCTTATGACGACAGGCCGTGTCGACGGCGTGTTCTTGTCCCACGCGCGCCTCAAAGAGATGTCAGCAAACAGGGAGGGGTCCGTAAGGACCGACGCCTGCCAGGGTTGTGGGACTGTTCGAAAGAGATACCGCGGCTCTGGAACACAAAGGGCAAAGGAAGGAACATGGATGGGCTTTAATCAGTAAAAGTCTAACACTCCCTCCTGCTCAGCCCGGAGCGGGAGGGGTTATTTGATGATTTACCATCGGTAAACAAAAAAAAAAAAAAAAAGGGGGGCTCCCATACGACAAACGAGTTTTTTTTTAGATAATTGTACGGAACCGTTCGTGAGCGAGTCCGACTCGTACTTGACCGGTTTTTAAACCCCAGACAATTGAACAACAAACAAAAGACTCCACAAGAAAAATTCCCGTGCAATTCATAACATTTTTTTATCAAATAATTCAGCCCGTACATTGAATCCTTGGGTAAATTGGGCAGCGTACGAATGGAGGACGGATGGGGGCCCCCGTTGTAAATTGTCTTGGTAATTGGAAGAGAATCCGTCAAGGCAGTGGGGTGGCGAGGTAATGGGCATCTTTGTAAGATAACCATGTTTGGAGTGGGATAAAATTATCTTTTGAAACTTCCAGTTTTCTTGATTTGTTTAAGCAAGCTGAAATACGCTTCACTTTTGATCGCGTTTCTTTCATGCGGCATCTGACACCAGAAATAAAAAGTCTGAACACAAAATTATCTTTTGAAACTTTCAGTTTTCCTGATTTGTTTAAATATAATAATACTTAGCTGAAATTCGCTTCACTTTTGATCACGTGCCTTTTATTCTGAATCTTACATTAGAAGTGAAACTTCTGAACTCAAAATGAATCGGAATCGAACATTTGGCATTCAACATCGATATATCGCGCTCCAAATGCACTAAAAATTAAATGATATTAGCAGATGCACGTGAATTTTCATGTAATTTTGACGTTGTGATCTGAAAGTGGAATAAAACGAAAATGAACTTACTTACTTGAGTTACTTGAGTGAAGCGTTAGACATCAGCTTTACTAAGATGATGAATTAAAGCAAAACATCACGTCTGAAATCCCTAAAGTGTTAGGCAGAGGTGTACTTAGTAGTACATACATTCTGCCAGTTATGTCATGTTGTAAGATGGAAAACGTTTATTTATACAAATAAATAAAATTTAAGTGTCTATTTGTAGTCTCAAAATAACAGCTTTTTACTGAATGTATACGAAAGTATATACGTTACTTAAAACAAAAACACATTTTTTCAAATTTTTTGTATGTCTGTTTGTTCCGTCTAATCTCCGAAACGGCTGGACCGATTTTGACAGGTCTTTTACTGTCAGATAGCTGATGTTATAAGGTCTACACTACATAGGCTCCTTTTATTTCAGAAAAATAATTAGGGTTCCGTCCAACAAAAAAATTAAAACCCTTAAAATTTGTAAAAAAAATCGATACAAAATGGAAATAATATTTTTTATACTAATTTCACGCGAATGAAGGTCGCGGGCAGCAGGTAGTACATAAATATGTACGAACATTCCTGGAATGTTAAGCATGGCTGGAGATATTATTGGAAAACACCTTTTTAATTAGGTACGCCCGGCGGAGCGCATTAGCTAGAATCCAATTAAATCTCGAACAGATTCCTGAACATTCCAAACCGCTCTTAATTTTTTTCCTCCGTAATTTCCGGAGCTTTTATACTATGATAAAACCACCTGCACAGTACAGTAGGTACTAATTTACTAAATTCTTTAAAATTCTACCCGTTCTTTACGTAACACAACATAGGTATTTTTTCTTTTTCCAAGCTGTCAGTTTACAATGCAGCCAGTTATTTGTTCCTGTTTTTTTTTTACATTTTGTAGTTATTATTTCAACACGCATTCATCAAATTATTATATTATAATAACGCTCAATCTTTTTGAGATAAGATTTAAGTTTTACTCGCTCACATGACTTTGTCTGGTAGTTGACCCACACGTAGGCCTCTTTCATTCTAGACTTTCATAAAATATTTTTCATTTGTCGAAATTTTTGTTCTCCTTTTTTACCTTTACTGAACGTTAGGCCATACACATAGGTCTCGAGTTCAAACCCTAGACACGCACCTTTGATTTTTCGGATTCATGTGCGTATTGTATAAATCACTTGATCGGTGAAGGAAAACATCGTGAGGAAACCAGAATGACTGAGAGATATTTCTCAACGAAAGCCAAGTCGAGGCCCATGAGCGGCCTAAAAACTCTGATACCAAGATAGACACTAACCTCATAATAAAGAAGAAGACTGAACCTAAACATATTTCTTTCTTTCTTTTTAAACATTAAATCTACGGTAAGGTAAAAACTTATCACACCTTGATTACTGGAAGGGGTGAACAGAATGCTGATTATTTGTGCATCGCATTTGGTTTAAGTCTCATTCAATAGAGAGAGGGTCTACGATGTCATTCATCACTCAAATCCAGTCAACAGACTGCTACCGACGTACGCCTACAATATATATGGTTTATGCCCGACTCGTCACTGTTCCAACTCGTCATCGAAAAACAAACGACAACTATTTACAACTGTTTAAAAAAAAAATTGTTCATATTACCATATTACCGATTCGTCATCAATGCTAAAGTATCGTCAAGTGAACAAACTATACAATTAATTTTTATTTTATGGTAGCTATTAAAATGTAAGGAACATTTGCACAAGTATTTTATACGGGACGACATATTATTATCTTGATCCCCAACGTTGACAATGCCAAAATTGATGCATATACATTTAGTTGTTGCCTGCGACTTTCGTCCGCCTACAATTATAATAAAATATTACTTCCCTGTTTCAATCGGATATTGTTACCTTGGAACCCTTAACCTTTTTTCTAAAATATAAAATAAATCTACGTTACTCTTATAACATCAGCTATCTGCCAATAAAAGTCTCAGCAAAATCGGTCCAGCCGTTTCGGAGATTAGCTGGAACAAACAGACATACCGATTTTTTTTAAATAAAGTGTTTAATGTACCGCAATGTATCATTTTTTTTTTGTTAAATGTACTGTCATAAGCATTCAGTAAAAAGCAATTATTTTGAAATTGCCATAATTGATGCATATACATTTAGTTGTTGCCTGCGACTTTCGTCCGCCTACAATTATAATAAAATATTACTTCCCTGTTTCAATCGGATATTGTTACCATGGAACCCTTAACCTTTTTTCTAAAGTATAAAATAAATCTACGTTACTCTTATAACATCAGCTATCTGCCAATAAAAGTCTCAGCAAAATCGGTCCAGCCGTTTCGGAGATTAGCCGGAACAAACAGACATAAGACTGCCGATTTTTTTTAAATAAAGTGTAAAATGTACCGTAATGTACCATTTTTTTTTTGTTAAATGTACTGTCATAAGCATTCAGTAAAAAGCAATTATTTTGAAATTACAAACAGTCACTTCAATTTTTTTTATTTGTATACAGGGTGTAACCAGACCCTTAACGAAGCCGTCAACCAAGCATTCTGTGCATCAAACTAAGTTTACGCAAAAATTATTGCTGGGAAACGACTTTTTTTTTGGGGTGAAAAATCGCGTTTTACGGTAGAACTCTAATGTAACGCACGCAAAACATTGTGCTGATGGATTGATTCAATGGTACGGTGGTCGTGGAGGTGTTTAAAGTAAAAATCTTGCATTAAAAACATGTATTTAAAAAAAAAAACTTGTGAAAAAGTTGGAACTTTGACCCTCAATATCTCCGTAACTAGAAGGTCCCCAAGTATGGTCTAGAACAAAAAAATGATCGCAATGATAAGGAGAACAAGTGCCTTTCGGCTTCGTCAAGAGTCTGGTTACACCCTTTAGATTAGAATACATAATCGCTTAGTCCAGCCCGGATCCCAAGACTCAAAAATGTACCTTCTTGTACCCACACCCCCTAAAACATGCTCTTTTGTAGTATGTTTCAAACAACCTCCATTTTTTTTTGTTACCTATTTTCGTATTACTTAAGTACTGATGTAATGGCACCTTCACTAACATTATAGAATGAGCGGTAACCTTCAAGTCAGGGTGTGGGCTTCCTATCGGAAGTCTCAGCCTTCGTGTACACTCCCTAAGAATTAACTTAGCTGAAGTGGGTCAACGATAACTCTAGAAGGATTAAACTGTTTTGATAATACCTCTTTCCGTAATGTAAATAATGAGGATATCAATAAGTTAGCGACTTCAGGGATCTAGGAATGACTTTTCTCATAGTTAAGGTAAAAGAAAACTGTAATATAACTTTAAATAAACTATAGCGTAAGCGCAAGCCACAGCGCCAGCTAGCAAGCGAGCCGGGCGAGGCATCGTTTAACCTTTTCTCATACTTTGGTTCACATCGCGAACTACCGAAAGAGCCGAAATAAACTATGAAAAGAGGCTCGCCCGGCTCACTAACTCGCTCGCTAGCTGGTGGTGTGGTCAGCGTGGAAGTCAGAAATAACCCCACGGGAACGAACCATCGCGATCCAAAACTATCTATCTTATGTGGCATAAGATAGTTTTTACCCAGGCTTTGATTTTCCGTTATGGCGTACTATGATGAATGATCTAAAACATCTCACTTTTATCAAAGAAAATGTAAATATAGGTACTAGAAAAACAAACTTCCGGAATCCACCTTCAACATGACACCAGAGACATTTTGATGACAACTACTCACGCACTCGCTTCGATCGTCTAGATCTAAGCAAAGATTTCAGGTCAAGGACCTTTCAGACGTAACATCAGATAGACTGAAAATTTATTACAGTCTGGATTACGGGTAGCTCCATTTTGATAGGGTTTTATCATATTTTAGGGAAGGCTGCTTGTAAAGTGAAGTTTATTTTGGCAATTTACATTGATTATTTATGATAGCTGTTGCCCGCGGCTTCGCTCGCGTTTCAGTAGGAAATTATCCCATGGCACGTTGTAAATATAGCTTATGGTACTGGGGAATAATGTAGCTTCCTATTAGTGACAGAATTTTCAAGATCGGTTCAGTAGATCCAGAGATTACCCCCTACATACAAACATACAAACTTACAAACAAATTTTACCTCTTTATAATATTTGTACAGATTGCCAATTTACTCCAAAACTACTGACCGATCGAGTTCAAATTTGGTAAACATTATATAAGTCGGTGACCCAAAGACATTAATGAATTTTAAACAGGGGGGCCACTTTTGGCGGGTAAGTCAGAAAATTTGAAAAAAAAAACTTTTGCAAACTTTAACGTGTTACATATCAAATAAAAGGGCTCATTGTGAGCATCTAATTTTTTTTTAATATAATATCCTGAAAATTTTGAAATAATACAAAATAACGTAAAACGGGGTGAATAGGAATGCAGGGGTGAATTAGAGACAAAACTCTGAAAGAGATTTTAACGTTGAATTAATATGTTATGTTGCCAACAAGGTTTCTAAATAATTGACTATTACTAAGTAAATAAAATAGAGAAGTTTTTGGTATACATTCAACGTTAAAATCCGTTTCAAAGTGTTGTCTCGATTCACCCCTGCGTTCCTATTCACCTCGTTTTACCGGTACAGTTCTTTGCCTATAGATTACAGGAAAACCTAATAAGAAATCTATGAACATACGGAACCCTCGCCACGGGTGTCGAACTTGCACTTGCCTGGTTTTTATAGATTGCAGAGCAAATATTGATTCTCATAAAGCGATATATTCTTGGTCTCTGTATTCAGGTTTTTGCTTTTCGTTTAATTTGGGTAGATATTGTTTTTACTTTATCAACTATACAATAAAAAAAAAAACAGCTGTTCAGTACATTTGGTCGAATTACGCGCACAGAAATGTATGGGGCAGTCGATTTTTTTTCGCGATTTCAGTTTTGGTCCCATAGTGAAAGTTGTTCATAATGATGAGTACAATGACCCTTTAAGAGGTTGTGCGTTTATTCTGTTACACATTGTATATAGACGTAATTGCAGGTACTTTAACTTTGGCGTCACTTTGGGCCCTATCAAAAAACATAAATATATTTTTCTTATTTTTACTTTTTATATAATTTTGTTTTATTTCAACTTAATCTTTTTTTATCTTTTGTGAGACAATTAAATACTTTTTCTTTCTTTCTAACTTATCTGCTTGTCTGTAGAACCCAAAGGGCCTATACAACTTGTAAACTATGACCAATTTATAGTTAGCCGAACCCAAAAACAAATTAATGTCCCATTCAAAATACCAAACCATCCCATTTTTTACAAATCGTCGGGTCAGCCAGTAATGTTTTAAAATAGGACGGTCCGATCAGGCAGTGATGAATGGTCACCCTAGCCCTTAGAATCTATGAGCCAATCGATCTCTGGGACATAAAGGGCCTTTTTGATAGAAATAAAGTCTTTTTGGATCTTTGTTTGATTCGATACGATGGAGTCAATTTGTATGTGGTTTGGGGTTATGTTTTATTGTGTATAGAAGGGTGAAAATTGGATTGGTGTAGTTTGTAATAAATAATCCCTGTTAAGGTAAGGTAGAGGACTAAAGGTATTGTACTGTTAAAACTTTATAGCGGCTCAGAAGCTAGCTGCAAGTGACGGTCTGCACATAATAAGTCAAGACGATGCTGAATGATTTAAAATTGTGTTCTGTGCAGCTTTACGTTACATGTTCCGAGCTGCCATAAATTATGAACCGTTATACCCGCGCAGACCGTCACTTCCAGCTAAGTTCCGAACCGTTATAATGTTTGAACAGAACTATAGAGACGTGTTAATAGATGAGAAGGTTTTTAGTTAAATAAATTCAAAAGTGATTTTTGTCAGAAGATCCATAAAATTTATAATCTTCTTTTCAGTCTGTTCATAATGTTGGGGAAATTTTTAAATCAGTGCAAGAGTATTTTTATAAGACGATGTGTCACTGTCAAGTGAAGATTGTTAACTGACTACGTTAAAAAATGTAACCTCACACTCTTTTCATATTTATAAAATAAATAAATAAATGTTTATTTAAGTCTAGGTAATATCCATATTTTGCTAATAACCAATTAATAAACTAAAGAGTAAGTTATTAGCAATTTATGAATACGAATTCAAATTCATGTAACTTGATTGAGAATAAATTACATTGAAATCTATACAAGATTAACTAATGCAAACAAATAATAATAAATTAAATTGACTTGAAACAAATTATGTCAAGTTATATTGAAACAAAATATGAATAAAAAATGTAACAAATAAAATAACAAATCACTACCGTACATAGTATAAAACAAAATCGCTTCCCGCTGTCTGTCCTTAGATCATTAAAACTGCGCAACGGATGTTGATGCGGTTTTTATAAATAGATAGAGTGATTCAAGAGGAAGGTTTATATGTATAAAATTGCACCCGTGCAAAGCCGGGCGGGTCAGTAGTAAGTAATAATACAAATTATAACAAATGTATTTTTTTTCTTTTTCACGAAAAAAAAATATATAAAGTCAAACGTTACTGAACTAAGCACTATCGTTTAGTAGGTGTCCAATGTTTCTGTAGTAAAGCAAAAAGTACTCGAAAGTCAATTTTATCGTTTTCATACTTTAATATCTACTGAGCCTCGTTATGTACACCGCGTTTTATGATTGGTGGCAGTTGCATGACTCGTAAACTTGACCAATAACGAGCGATAAAATATAGAAACCCGGACTTGCGAAGCTCAATTCTTCACCTACTAAATCATAAGAGGGTTCAAATAACATTTATATTTGTTTTCTGTTATAAATATTTGGTCCACGACCAGCGTTCATAATTATACGACCCGATGTATGAAGTGAACGAGAGGAGCTCGTAGCTAAATAACAACATCCGCTCGGGTCGATCTTTAAGTTAAGCCGCGCTTGCCTAGGTTGGTTCGTGGATGGGTGACCACCCATTACATACCGAGTTTCCTCAGTGCCTCAGGAAATGCGTTAAGCCGTTGGTCCCGACTGTCAGTGGCCCGAAAGTCTGACAACCGGACTTACCAAGGGGTATCGTATTACCCAGTACTTACTGGGTTGTGGTCAGATAGGCAGTCGCTCCATGTAAAATATTGGTATTTCACTGCATCTGGTTAGACTGGAAGCCGACCCAAACATAGTTGGAAAAAGGCTAGGCAGATGATGATGTTTCATACGTGGACTCAAGGGGAATATGTCCAGGGTTGCGGGACTGTGCGAAAGAGATGCCGCGGCCCTGGAACACAAAGGGCAAAGGAAGGAACATGGATGGGTTTTAGTCAGTAAAAGTCTGACACTCCCTCCTGCTCAGCTCAGAGCGGGAGGGGTTATTTGATGATATACCATCCGAAAAAAAAAATTGGGGAATATGTAAGGATAGTTTCAGGTGACGTTCTGTAGTCTCAGCCTACCCCCATGTGAAAAGGCGTGAATTTCTGAATATATGTAAATATTTGGTTCGTATTTTAAAATGATAATAAGACGTGAATATTGACTTGATTAGTTGAAATCGCAACTCAATTCAAACTCAACTAAACTTAATTCAAAATAATATATTAGTTCGTAAAATTTTGTTTAGTAGCATGTTGCACTAAGTAATTGTAAAATATAAAAGAGCGGCGCTTCCTGGTACAGGCATTATATGCTTAAAAGGAGACGCTACCAACTGTATTATGTATACAACGTGTTTTTTTTGATATCCCATAACTCTAGGGTATGATTGAGGCCATATCAAAGAATCAACTGGCATATGAGTTATGTTCCAATCCTTCGTAATTTTTTTTTTTTCATTTTTCGTACAAAATAATTCGGCAAAGTCACGATTATTAATGTAAAACACCCTTACGTGAAATATGACAACGTCGCATTTTCTTAGCTTTAAATATGAATGATTGGTTTGAATAAAAATGAATTACCTACCTACATATTTTATTTTACTATTTATTTTACTACACTACTGCGAAGTTTGGCAACCTCGCAAAAGTAAAGATTCGTCATACTGGTGACAATTTTTGACCTAATTTAATTATGATTGATGATATCTCCGAAACGATGCATTTTTGGACCGCCTATTCTAGGAGTTTTAGTATTATTTTTACCTACAGAATATAACCCTAGAGTTATGGGATATAAAAAAAAAAGGTTGTATATCTGTACAACATGTAATAATTAAATAAAACATTTTGATTGATTGATAAAAAAAAAGTGAGACAAGAAACACGCAATTAAAGTTCAAGTTCACGTCAACAACTGTGGAGCAGCCCACCAGACACAACACCCCTCTGGTCGGAGGATCCTCCCTTTTTTATGGGGGATGAAGAATTTCCAATGACCTGGTAATGGTTGCGGGGATGCGTTTGATGCGAATCGCACGGGACCGGTCAATGTGGCGACACTTGGGGGAGGCGTATGTCCAGCAGTGGACGTCTTTCGGCTAAAATGATGATGATGATGAAGAATTTCACACCCTGTTCTTCATACCTAACTGGTATGTTGGTTTCAATCTGAAATACAATCTTTTAGATACATAGCACGAGTTTTGTTTAGTAGGCCATTGTCGCCAATTATTTGAAATCCAGCGTTCATTGCTATTAACTGAACACAAAATCAAATCCCCGGGGTGCTACAACAGAGATACATTTTTAATTAACACTACTAACGGGATAGTTACCATGTTTCCTGTCGGTTTTGAGTTCCCGATATTTCGGCGTTGTTGCAAGCACCAACAGAACGTAACAGAAAACTAACAGACTGACAGACTGTTGGTTTTTCGGGAACTCAATACCAACAGCAACCATGGTAAGTATCCCGTTTCTAGTGTTAACAGCGTTAACGTGAACTGTCAAGTAATTTTTTTTCGAAATGACTGCACCGATTTTAATGAAACTTCATACGCATAAGCAGGATACATAGGTCTAAAAATTTGAGAGAGAACTTTTCCAAATGTCTGTAAAAAAAAAAGATAATTGGAAATTTCTGTTTCTATAGAAAATCTACAATCCAATTATCTTTGTCGTACGACGTTAACGCTCCAAATGACCATGACAGTTTAAAAACTAAGAGATACATATTTCTAATAGAAACCGGGCAGTTTCTATTATAATTAGGGCTGATTTTTCCATAGTCAGATAACTTTTATCTAAGGAATAAAAATGGCGGTTTGACAGCTTATCTATAGAAAATATGTCAAACCGCTATTTTTAATCCTCAGATAAAAATTATCTGACTATTGAAAAATCAGCCCTTAGACTAATAACAGGTTAACTAACCTAGGAAACGAATCCAAGGCCTCGCGCTCAGCAATACACTTGCGATCATTGTACCAAGAGCCAGGTAAAGGGGGCTATCGCGTATGAATTGCCGCTAGAGGCGCTAGTGTAGCGCGAGGTCACCGAAATGTCTGATTTCATTAAGAGTTCGCGCGTTGAGTGCTTTTTAATTACGTATTTTTACTAATATTCACCATTGCTGACTAGATTGAGCCATTCCTGATTAATTATGACTTGAAGATTTTAAGTAGCAACTTAGGATCTTTTTTGTTAGTAGTTGAAGGTAGAATGATTTGGGTTGCGGGACTGTTCGAAAGAGATACCGCGGCCCTGGAACACAAAGGGCAAAGGAAGGAACATGGATGGGTTTTAGTCAGTAGAAGTCTGACACTCCCTCCTGCTCAGCCCAGAGCGGGAGGGGTTATTTGATGATTTCCCATCGGTAAAAAAAAAAAAAAAAAAGGTTGAATGATTTTTTAAATGTTTCATGCTTGCTAATTTTAAGGAGAAAATTGTAAATATGTATCTGAACTTTAGACTGTCAGTTGAGACTGGTCATCTCTTAGCTGCCACAGTTTGTTTTAATTAGTTTAATTTGTAAGTGTTGATTATTTTAATCTTTTACTCTGGGCGCTCTTAATGTGCACGTCTTTCTACATCGTTCTCACATATATGTATAATCTCAACATGAATGATGTAACCAAGATCTTGTAACAATATTTTGATTAAAAAGAGTGTCCATGGAGTTTCTTGCCCATTCTTCTCCATATAGATCTACGCTTTGGAATGTGCAACTACAGTACTTTTTCAAGTTATTACGCCTTGTGACTGTGACTGTAGCTTAGCTTTTTTTTTGTTAGACTTTCAAAAGTGCCTGTAATGGTCTAATTGAAATAAATGCCTTGAGTTTGAGTTTGACTATGTTGTTATACGTAATAAATAAACTTTTTATTAAATTATTGGTACTTTTAGTATAAAATAAAATTATTGACATGCTTTACTCGACAGTGGCGCCATCTGTCAGAACGGTAACTCTCATTAAACGGTAGCTCTCATTTTATTTATTTTCTGAAATAAGTATTTCCCATCGTTGCAGCAATCTGCTTTCACCATCAAAATATTTACATACAAACAGCCCGCATCAGCTTTGTATGTATGTACGTAAAAAGAGCGTAAATTATCAACTTTTTTTATATCGCGTGTCCAATGCGTGTATAGCTGAAAGTTGTATGTTTATACCTTTTTGCTTCCATTTGTGTGCACAAGTTTCAGTGATAAAAACGTGCGATATTTATACTAATGTTGTTTTTAAGCGACCTATTATAATGTTGATATTGATTTCTTAGGCGCGAATTTAACACAAATGGCGTAAGGTGGCAGCGCAGCGCAGGCATGGAAAGGGAAAGTATTACGAAAAAAGAACGGCGTGCCTGCGCCGCGCCGCCGTCGTCGTCTACGTACATTTTGTATAAAATCGTTTTGAAGCGGCGTCATGCCTGCGCCGCGCCGTCACCTTACGCCGTTTGTGTATAATTCGCGCCTTATATCACTACAGTGTAATAAGTGCTAACTACAGACCGTTCCAGCGTTTTCTATAAGTGTAGGTAAAACGCAAAAAAATGGCAAACAACCGGCAATGGTTTACGCACAGATGATATACCTAGATAACGCAAGTTTCACGATCCGTATCCGAATTTTCGAAAGCGAGAAGTTATTTTTTTAGATATTTACCTACTTTGTACCATAACACAATGTATTGAAATGAAATGAAATGAAATTATTTATTTTGCAAATACACACATCAAAAGTGTCTAGGGATCAACATATATTTTTGCAATAACTTTTCTCCTGATTGATATTAATTAAAATTTTCTTTAAGGATTCATCAAATAAAGTGTTTTCGTTTGTCACAGTAACGATAAACCAAGTCACCTTTGCATTAATAAAGAAATTTGCCATTTTCCTAATAAAGGGATTTTTGACATTTGAACCACTAACACAAAAGTTCGAAAAAAAGACTGAAATAACAGTTTTCTTTAAAATTTTATTGGGTAACTTAAACAATTAATAATCCGTGTTTCTACCGCGAACACTAACAACACAAGAACATCGGTTTGGCATACTCAAAATGAGTTCATCCAAATCACGCTGTGGAATGGCCGCCCATGTTCGTTGCAACAACAAAAAAAGGTCTTCTTGCGACTGGATACCCTCCATATTCGGCAGAGCTCTTCTCTGTAGCATATCCCATGCATGCTCAATCGGATTCAAGTCTGGCGACTGAGCAGGCCAGGGCAGGACATTGATGTTAGCTGCGGCGAGAGTCTGTCTTACAACTCTTGCGGTGTGCGGTCGTGCATTATCATGCATTAACTGAAATAAGGGACCGATTTGCACTTGTAGAGGAACGATGACGTCTGATACAATCGTCTCAGCATAAATTTGAGCGTTGAGGTTGCCTCTGATCCAAATCAACTCAGTTCTTCCGCCGATCCAAATACCCGCCCATACCATGATGGTTCCACCACTATAAGGATGGACTTCCTGGCAGGATTTTAATCGCTGTTGGCGTCCAGGGGTTCTCCAGTGTCGTATACGTCTTGTATCCGGTCTCATACCAAAACGAGACTCATCAGAAAAGCACACGAAACGCCATTGTTCTTCTGCCCAATTTCTGTGTTCAAGAGCCCATTGATATCGTATCCTACGATTGTGCATTGCTATAGGTGGTACCCGTAGCGGTCTTCGGGAATGAAGGTTCACTTCATGCAAGCGGTTTCTGACTGTTTGGTCGCTAATTAAGTTCCCTGAAGAGTGATGAAGCCTCACGGCTAACATCATGGCGGTTATTGTTGGAGCTCTTCGAGTTAAGATTTGAATGTATCGGTCTTGTCTCCGTGTGGTGCAGCGATACCGTCCTCCATGGCGCTCAGCCACGGTACCAGTGCTTCGGTAACGTGTCCAAAGTCGACTGATAACACTCTGACTTGTATTCAGAGCTAAAGCCACAGTACGTTGCCGGGAACCAGCTTCTATCATTCCCACGGCTCTGAGCATTTCTTCCCTGCTTAAATGACGTCGCCGCTCCATAATAACGTTGGTTTTAATCAGTAGTAGGGAAACAGTAGCACTAATAATGTCTTCAATGCGTTGTATGTTTTTATAGGGAAAATATTGACAGCTGATTTTCATCTTTTACTCGAATTTGATTCACAGTTCCTGATTCAAATTATGAAATGCACCAAAAAGGATCCATATAAATTTATAAAATCATAAATTTATTACAAAGCCACATCTCAATCTCAAGAAATCCACATAAAAATGCTTGATCCCTAGACACTTTTGATGTGTGTAGGATATTAAAATCACTTTTACATGTCAATATTTTGTTTTTAAAAGAACGTTGGCGCCGGCATTTCCTAACTGACTACCCCTGAGAAGAAATGCCGAAACAAACTCAGGGATCGTGGTCTCTTTTAAAGTCCAGACACTATTATTTGAAATTATATCAACGTGAGTGTGAGTGTGATCATGTAGGCATTGTCTGGTATGGTCTTTTGAGGAAAGAGCCATAGCAGGTTTGAGTTGACCTGTCCCGACAGACGGCACGCATGCATCAGTCATCGTGTAGCTCAACCAACATTTTAGGGAGCTCAACGACCCGTCACACGACAATACCAGATCTGCAGAACATTTGAGTAGGCCACTTACAAAATACTCAAACCCGTTCTTCATATATTCTATTATATTCTTATTTAACCCAAAGATTGACTTGTAGAGAATGCCATAAAGCGTTAAGTCTTGTAACTATTGAACATGAAGTTTAAATAAATAAAACCAGGCGTGCCATTTCTTACTGCCCACTATAACGTCATAAGCACTATTTAGTTACTATACAAACAAGTTACAGAATAAAATAGACTATGTTTTTGTTCTGTAAAAGTCTTTAATTAAGTTCTTCAGTTGTGGCGTTCTTGTTTTAAACAAATTAAGCCTGCTGCGACAGTAGCCACGTTAAGCATAAAATGCTTAAGCCGGGCACGGAAAGGAGTTGCTCTTCTGTTATCTAGGTCCACATCTGTGGGTATAAGTTTGTCCTAGGGGCCTAGACCATCGGGCCTGTGGACGGTGAGCTATGGGCTAGCTCGCCGTCCGTCCGTCTTATGACGACAGGCCGTGTCGACGGCGCGTTCGTGTTCCACGCGCGCCTCAAAGAGAGCAAACAGAAAGGGGTCCGAAAGGACGGATGCCTGCCAGGGTTGCGGGACTGTTCGAAAGAGATACCGCGGCCCTGGAACACAAAGGGCAAAGGCAGGAACATGGATGGAGTTTTAGTCAGTTAAAGTCTGACACTCCCTCCTGCTCAGCCCAGAGCGGGAGGGGTTATTTGATGATTCCCCAGCAGAAAAAAAAAAAAAAAAAAGGGGCCTAGACCATTGAAGATAGCCAGTTAAAAGTTCCTTTTTTCTACAAAAACTCATCGTCATTGACTGCTTTTCGGTAGCTAATGTCAATTCAACACATTATGGACTCTATTATGATTTTTACTGGTAGTACAGTAAACTCATTTACTCTGCCCGTCATAGACAAGCAAACTGGTAATTAATCAATTTATGCTATTATACCTACCTTCCTGTAGTCTATAGTCTAAATCAACTCTGCCGGAAGCGGGTGCGGTCGGTAACGTAGATACCTAATTACCAACTTCCGCTCATAGTTAATTTATCTCTTGATAGCGGAAATAAATTTTTAAAATGGTTATTTTTTTTGGTTTGGTTCTAAGACTGGCAAGGAGTACTTTGCTGAAGGTATTCATCTGCCTAGCCTTTTCCTAACTATGTTGGGGTCGGCTTCCAGTCTGACCGGATGCAGCTGAACCAGTATCTTGCATGAAGCGACTGCCTATCTGACCTCCACAACCCAGTTACTACTGGGTAATATAAACCGCTTGGTAAGACTCGCTGTCAGACTATCGGGCCACTAACTACCTGTAACGACTGTCAAAGATCTACGGATGACAGCCGGGACCAACCAAGGCAAGCGCAGCTTCATCTGAAGATCGACCCGGCTGTTATTATTTAGCTACGAGCTCCCCCATTCACTGATCGAATTAGTTCAGGGGCCTTAGTCTGCTATTGTAATAGTGTCAGAATGGTCTATCATTGATTTAACCCTTCGTGTGACCGGAACGTAGATCCACGCGAGACACAATAGGTTTTTAATTGTGTCTATATACTCGGCATTCGAAAGGTTAATAAGGCCCCGCGCAGACGCATTACCCTTTGTACGCACGTCAAACGAGTTTCGAACGCGCTTCAATACGCCGTGGGCTAGGGGCCTTATTAAATCAATTATAGACCATTCTGACACTATTGCAATAGCAGACTAAGGCCCCTGATAATTTGTATTTACGAGTATGATAATATCTTTCAGTTGCCGTGTCAAAAAGTTTAAGTAGGTACAGATATTTTGTATTTTGTCTCGTTCTCCTATCTATTACCAACTGATTGCTGATTTATCATACCCGAATGAAACTTCAGTTAACCCGAATTATAATACTAACTGAATAAATAAACCACTCGTAAATAAAACACAAAATTGTACACTTTCCCGTGACAAAAATCTTCTCAGATATGAAACTCCCGGCTGCGATCAATAAATTGACAAACGACGCAGGTGTCAAACAATCCATCATTGTATAAAATAATGATGTTACCAACCTTCTGGCTATAGATTTGATATTTTTTTGTCATTTACTCGTTATAGATGACAACAAAAACGTTAGCGATTTATTGTGATCTTACAAAGATTTAAATCGTTAGATTAGCCGTACGACATCAAAAAAAAAATAGGTTTCTGTTCAAATCAAATCAGGTCAAACAAACAAACAAACCAAAAATATGGGCAAACATGTCGTAAAGAGGAAAGATAAGGTAAGATTAATATCAAATCTCAATTATTATTTGCCTAGCCTTTTCCCAACTATGTTAGGGTCGGCTCCCAGTCTAACCGGTTGCAGCTGAATACAAGTATTTTACATGAAACGACTGCTTATCTGACATCCACAACCCAGTTAGAACAGGGTTAAAACCCTTGATAAGACTGGTTGACAGAATTTCGGGCCACTGTCTACCTGTAACGACTGTCAAAGATCTACAAATGACAACCGGGACCAAAATGGCTTAATGTGCTTTCCGAGGCGCGGAGGAGACTCGGTATAAAATGGGTGGTCGCCAGCTAAGTAATAATATAAATTATAAATATCAAACCAAAATAAGTAAAATAAATCTTAGGGTGTTTAAATTTACTAAAGTTATATCTATTTTTGTTACAGGTAAATAATGTCTCACTCGTGGGCGTATGTGGGTATGTAGAATTGACCGTGTGAAATATTAATCCCTCTACTGCAATGTGTAGGTAATTTGTTTCTACCATAGGGGTAGGCGGGTATCCATGGTCGTTAAAACGGTCACAGCGACAAAGTAAGTGCATTGTTTTTTTATTACGCCGGCTAATGCTAGGGTTGCCCCGCTTCTGTAGCGAGTCGGAGATGTTCGCGTTGATGTCGAGTGCGCGACAGCGTCGTGGCTACTGTAGCCGGCAGGGTGGATGGCCACATAATATGTCACTGGATGGCGGCCCACTATTGCTATTGCCTTGAAAAACGGAAATCCCCTTTTTATTAACATAAGAGCGTTAACGACTTAGGCATTTCATAAAAACTTTGAACTCATTTGTTTTCGAAATGACTGCACCGATTTTAATGAAACTTCATACGCATAAGCAGGATACATATGTCTAAAAAGTTGACCGAAATTTTTCGAAATATCTTTAAAAAAAATATAGTTGGAAATCTGTTTCTATGGAAAATTTAAAATCGGTCTAATTTAGCTGTGACACTATTTTTCGAAAATATTCTCCGTCAACTTTTTAGACCTATGTATTCTGCTTATGCGTATGAAGTTTCATTAAAATCGATTTAATAATTTCGAAAACAAATGAGTTCAAAGTTTGTATTAAATTCCGTAAGACGTTAATAGAACAGATTATTTTAAAAGTAAGACTAAAAAATTATTCTCTTGTTTTTCGAGTGCTTGTTTGTGAAAAGTTCTCCAACTGGAAATGGAGTTAGCCTAAAAGCTTGGTTTTGATCGGTGAAAATGACGGAATAATTAAAAAAGAAAGTTTGAAAATGTGCCCGAACTTTTCAATCCTTTTTAGGGAACGAGCCAACGACTTTTCGGGTGTTAGAGTTGCGTGATCCGAAAACTGGGTACTGACCCCGATTTGAACCCCACTCAACCCATTTTTGTCCGTTTTACTGATCTTTTAATACCAGATGTATGTATGTACATACCTACACTGAAGTACTTATTAAGCAAACATGATATAGGATATTAAAGCCTTGTTTGTGTCTTGTGGTCGCATGCACTTCTGCTAAGTATTAGGTTCTGGGTCCGATTCTCGGGTTGGGCAAAGTGTTACTGGGTTTTTCCATTAGGAAATTCTCAGTAACAGCCACGGAGTCTAGATTTATGCCTGGTTGATGGCAATAGGCTCACCTTTATCCACCTAACCCTTCGGGGAGTGTAGGTTTGATAACTTAATTATATAACTATATATAAAATAACTTCACGCCTGTAATCCCCGTAGGGCTAGGCAGAGGCGTACCTAAAAGTACACCCACCTTTCGCCATTTAAGTTTAAGGCCCATGTAACAGGGGCCTATTGCCATCAACCGGGCTTAAATCCAGACTCCGTGACTGCCAATAAGAAAGTTCTGATGGATAAATCCAATAACACTTTGCCCAACCTAGGAATCGAACCCAGGACCTTATGCTCAGCAGTTGCGCTTGCAACCACCAGACCAACGACTCAGTCGATGTTACCTATGTATATTTTACTTTCATATCTGAAGTAGAAGTTTTCACCCCAAAAGCGAACTCTAATGTAACACACAAGTTGAAAACAAACTTCAACAAAGATGTCGCTGTGATAGAAAGCAGGCCTTCCATCACATTCCATCCCTCTCTAACACCCCAACAGTGAAAGAGAAACACATACCGCGAATTCTCCAAATGGATTAACGCAAGGAGGGAAGGAATTATACATGATGTTCTCATCCGTCACGTTTACTGGCGGCCATTTTGTTGAATTTATACATGGTGTAGCGTGTCGTGAAAGGTGTATTCACTTTGAAAGGAGTAACGCAGGCAGAAAGGATGTAACATTTTGTAGATTAAGAAATAATGTGTCATTCGTCACATGGGACGTAATCGACCCTTGTGTCGGTGGAAAAAAGGTTTTTCCGTTCTAGCTAGGTATAGCAGACTTAGTCAGACTTTTGGCCACTGACAACCTGTAACGACTGTCAAAGATCTAAAAATGATAGCAAGGACCAATAACTACTTACGGCATTTCATACAAACTTTGAACTCATTTGTATTCGAAATGACTGAACCGATTCTAATAAACCTTCACAAACACAATAAATAATACAACTTGCGTTCAGAGCACACGGGTTCCCTTGTTTTCTACCAGCCTGGCCACGACTTACACGCTTGCGCGACACGGATTTTGCAATGCAAGTGTTTCAACAGTGACTGCGGAGAGAGCACGCCACGTAACAAAGGTACTCACACGAAGGAAAAAGTGACACACGCGCGAAGCACTAGGGCCCGCGAAATTAATTTTTTCTTAGGCTTTTTGCAATTTGCAGTTCGCAACCGTAACTCGTATGCAGTCAAAATCATCAATACAGCCCTCTAAATTCATTGAATCCCATCCAATGACTATTTCATGAAAAAGTAATTCAATGAAATTAAATTATTGACCTGCAAATTGCAAAAACAACACAGAAATTTGAATTTTCGCGGGCTTCCCTGGCGCATTCACATTAACGCAAGCTATACATATAGCCTTTTTTTTTTTTTTTTTACCGATGATGAAATCATCAAATAACCCCTCTGGCTCTGGGCTGAGCAGGAGGGAGTGTCAGACTTTTACTAACTAAAACCCATCCATGTTCCTTCCTTTGCCCTTTGTGTTCCAGGGCCGCGGTATCTTTTTCGAACAGTCCCGCAACCCTGGCAGGATACATATAGCCTGAGGTCGTGAACGGGGCGTAAGTGAGGTAATGGCTTGCCCGCACTTAAGTAATTCACTAGTACTTAAGTACTCTGCTAATGGCTTGACGTTTGCGCCTGATCTTATCTTGATGTATTGTCTTGATACTTCAACACTCATTATGGGCAATGTATCGGAAAATGCTTGAAGTAAAAGCGATCTTGAAGTACTGAGTTTTTGGTTGAGACTTTACTAACTATCGACACGAGAGAATGAAAACCAAATAAGGGGTGTAAAAACACCTAGAACGAAGCCCAAAGGCACAGTTCTCCCCGTCATTGCGAACAATGTTTTGTTCTAGAGTCTAGACCATACCTGGGAACCTTCTAGATACGGAGATATTAAAGTTCAAAGTTACAACTCTTTCACCGTGTTTATTTTATTTTAAATAGGCGTTTTAAATGTTATAATTTTACGTCGAATACCACCATGACCCTCGTATTATTCAAGTGCAATGTTTTGAATGCGTCACTTTGAGTTCTACCGTAAACCGTCATATTTCACAAAAAAAAAAGCCAATTCGCAGCAATCATTTTTGCGCAGTGTTATTTAGCTTGATGTATAAAAATTCTGTATATCAAGCAAAAGCACGCGCATAAAAGCATTCTGTATTAGAATGCTTGGTTGACGGCTTCGTGAGGGATCCATCTGCAGTCTATAGGATTGCTTCGAATTGACTTTGTTGTTCGACAAAGCTGCTGAAACGAATGTACAGACATGTACTAGTTTATAGCACTCCTATTAAGAATGTTTATTCAACTCAGTAAGATCAAAAAGGCGTTTTAAGACACTTTTATTGCATATTTTAAAATAGTTTCACCATCCCAGCTTTCTCGCTGTTTCTATGACAAAAATTTAGCGGAATAGTAAATTAATATTGAAAGCGAGATGGTCTGGTTAGGACACTTCAAAGAAAATGGCTATTTTTAGTTGAAGCAATTTAAATAATCAGCTCTCGTTTTCTGTAGGTATAGGAACTTGTGTTCTGTTTTTCTATTTTTAGATTCATCTCTCTTTCCCACACTGTATGCTAATATTAGAAAGAGGTAAAATTGGTTTGTAAGTTTTTTATGTAGGGGGTAATCTTCGGAACTGCTGATCCGATTCCGAAAATCTTTCACTAACGGGAAGCTACATTATCCCCGAGTGTCATAGGCTACATTACAAAACGTTCTTGTGGGTTAATTTCCGTACATAACGTGGGCGAAGCCGTGAGAAAAAGCTAGTCATTCATAAATGAAAACAAAAAAGAAACGCAACACAATTAAATGTTTTTTTTCAGTATAGAACAAAAACGTAAACTGACTGCACAAAGCCAACAAATCGAGTGTTTTCAATCCATTTACTTTGAATAAACCTTTTTTTGAGCTGACTACAAACAGCTAGTATACTGAAAGCCGTTTAATCAAATAGATTGGCTTTAACAGTAACTATTTGCATAGAGTAGTAAATGAATAAATAGGACATGTCAACGTGTTATTGTCGTGTCTAAAATTCTACATGTTCATTGTACGCACGGCGACCAAACTTGGTAAGAGTGGTTGTCAGACCTTCGGGCCACTGACTACCTGTAACGACTGTCAAAGATCTACAAATAACAGCCGAGACCAACAGCTTAAACCAGACTTTCGCGCTTTTATTTTTACCGTAAATTGTCTTAAAACACAGTGAAAAACACACTCACGCAAACCCACATGAATAAAAACATATCTGATCTAGGCACCTCTTTTTTTTTCGGATGGGAAATCATCAAATAACTTCTCCCGCTCTGGGCTGAGCAGGAGGGAGTGTCAGCCTTTTACTGACTAAAACCCATCCATGTTCCTTCTTTTGCCCTTTGTGTTCCAGGGCCGCGGTATCTCTTTCGAACATCTCAACTAGACACCTTACACATAGACAGACTCAACAAATGGGTATCGTTCATCCAGTAAGTACGGTTCCTTTGATGCGTTGCCTAGCA
This sequence comes from Eugnorisma glareosa, assembly GCA_947578425.1. NCBI lineage: Eukaryota > Metazoa > Arthropoda > Insecta > Lepidoptera > Noctuidae > Eugnorisma > Eugnorisma glareosa. The sequence goes on along the minus strand of OX387982.1, from coordinate 9,057,520 downwards.
ATAAGCACTAGACTTGAAAAAGGTTGCCAACACTGATAATCTCGTATATACAGGGTGTAACAGGACCCTTCACGAAACCCTCAACCAAGCATGTACATCAAACTAACTATATGCAAAAATTATTGCTGGGATAGGACGATGATTGTTTTTGGGGTGTAAAATCATGTTTTACTGTAAGACTAGGAATACGGTTGGTAACACACTCAAAACATTGTGCTGTTGGATGGATTGAATAGTACGGGGGTCGTGGAGGTGTTTAAAGTAAAAATCTTACATTTAAAACACGTATTTAACAAAAAACTTGTTAAAACGTTGGAACTGTGACCCCCAATATCTCCGTAACTAGACGGTTAGACCAAAAAAATCATCGCAATGACGGGGAGAACCTTTCGGCTTCATTAAGAGTCTTGTTACACCCTTTATGTATACCTAGTTAACGCAACTATCACGAGCCATATGAAAATCAGCGTGTCATTTTTCGACAACCTATTATGACGTCATAAGTACTACATATTTAGTTACTATAAAAACAAATTACTATACAAAATAAACTACGTTTTTGTTGTTTAAATGTCTAGAAAGAAGTTCTTGAGTTATAAAGTTGTTGTTTTAAACAAATTTGCTTGCTGCGTCTGTAGCCACCATTGAGTGACTTTTTCATAAAATAGCTATTTAATGGGGTTATATGAACTTGGAGGGCTGTATTGATGATTTGAATGATTATAATTCTATAACTCCATACCTGTTACTGGCGCGATTCATATTTTCATCAACATACAATCTGACACTGATCTGCAAATTGCAATAAACTTAAGACAATTTAAATTTCGCGGGCTATCCTTGCGCTTCCACCTTACCACCGGACACGCAAAGTAGTTGCCTTGCGTTATCTAGGTATATCTATATCTGTGGTTGCGTATTATTTATAAATCTGGTCTTTGTCTTCGTTCTTTTAACGCAAATGCTTCGGTACATGTCTGGTACCGCAATTTTATAATGAATTTAAGTTATTTGATTTTTGTGTTACTTAGCACATCGTGATGTAAATGTAAATAACGTAAAAAAAAACAAAAATTGTTGATAAATTCGAGGGGTATTTGAAACTATTCTTAAATATTTCTAATCATGTACAATGGAAGTACAAAAATATAGTAAACAAATACAGTGTTAAATTATATTTAAAAACTACATATAATTAATAGGTGTAGGTTAGGTTTGCTGTAAGAAAACCCAATTCTGGGTTAAGCTCGCCGTTGTATATGTACAACGGCGAGCTTAGCTATAATGGGTGTAAAAAGACCCTTAAAGAAGTCGAAAGCCACTTTTTTTCCCCGTCATTGCGATCATTTTTTTGTTCTAGACCATGCCTGTGAACCTTCTAGTTACGGAGATATTGGTGACCAAAGTTCCAACTTTTTCACCAGTTTTTTCTTAAATACAAGTTTTTAATGTAAGATTTTTACTTTAAACACCTCCACGACCCCCGTACTATTCAATGCATCCATAAGCACAATGTTTTGAGTCCGTTACATTGAGTCCTACCGTAAAACGTGATTTATCACCCCAAAAAAAAAGTCGTTTCCCAGCAATAATTTTTGCGTAAAGTACAGAATGCTTGGTACTTAGTTTGATGTACATAGTGCTTGGTTGACGGCTTCTTGAAGGGTCTTGTTACATCCTGTATATTGTAATTTCGTATGTTCCTACTTTTAAATTTTGTGTGTGCAATAAAGAATAAGAATAATACGAGATAATAATATACAAAGACATTGAGAGGACAATTAGGCTTCTGCATCGTTATTATGGGTTATTATATATTTTTCGTTAGATTGCTTATTTGATACCCATATCTCAAGTTAGGGCCGACCCGTTTCTTAATTAACCGCTGAGCCGATATTGGGGTCAAATAAATGCCTCTAGGCAGTCTTACGTATCGGTGGGTTTAATTTCGGTGTATCGATGGCCTGTTTATTTTCTTCTTCTGTCAAGCCTTATATCTGTTGCTAGGGACCACTGCATTCTTAAATAATTGTAATGATTTAAAAGTAATTTATATTTAGTGAAATGATGAAATTATCTATAGTAGTATATACCAACCCGAACCGGCAACCAATTTTTTTTTTTTAATTCGTACGTGTGATTCATATTGTGGTTAGTAACACATATAAAACTGTGTTCCTAACATTTCTCATTAAATTAAAATAACCTAAAGTAAATAACCTAGCAACAAACTTAAAAAATGGCGTCAAAAAACTCCTTCTCAACGTAGTCAACTGGTAATGTACCCAAGAGACTGGCGGCGTTGCCACGTTGTATGGCAACGCTAAGCCTTTGCCCAAGGTAAAAACCAGCCCATAGGTCACGCGAAGTGTCAACTAAATAAAATAATAATAATAATTTGAAATATCCTTGAAAAGGCTGTGAGCGCTCGGATCCCACGGTCCCAAAGTTTCAACCCCAAACGGCTCGAAAATATAGTTACCATTGAGGTTACTATATTTACGCCGCTTGAGGTTCTCTGCAGCCGCAGCGGCAGCCCCAGCACAGCACGATGAGCTAGGAAGATGGGACGGCGCAAGAGTATCGATCGACGCAAGTTGCGTCCCACACTAAAGGCCTACCCATCTTCCATGGAAATAAAGACATCCCGTCCGGTCTCTTGCCATCGTCGCGTGCCAAGCCATTGGGTTCTAATTAAAATAAAACATAAGTGCCCATTTAGGCCTGTGTAAACTAATATATTTTGATTTGACCAGCTTTGTGAATAATTAAAGCTTCCTGTTTTACGAAGCTTTGTTTTTTTCCGAGTTAAGTCTCATGTCTGGTCAAAAGGCGCGCCAATGTCCGCCAGTGTGCAATGTACTTCTTAATTATATGTTTATATCTGGATATTGTAATCACCAAAAGAAGTCATCGTTACTCGTATTTTATTAAACATAACTTATCATCATGCACGCCAGTAATCCCCGAAGAGTTAGCCACAGGTGTACCCAAGTATAATACACCCAGTACATTTCACCAGATATGTTTAAGTCCCATGCAAAATATTTTATTTAAAACACAAAATTTTCCCACACTGTAGGAAATCTTCCGCATTTCTTGTTCATACAAGCTCTTCTTGTATCTTCAAACGGCAGTAAAACACAAGAACTCATAATATTCAAAGCGGTACATCGTAAACCGCGCATGCATCCCACGAAATATACCGCAGTGTACAGCACAGCACAACTTAGAAGTTACATCGACAGCATTCTTCAAACGCAATTATACTTCAAGTTGGGTGGTTTTTTTCTTTCTTATGGGATTTCATCAAATGACCCCTCCCACTCTGGGCGGAGCGGAAGGGAGTGTAAGACTTGTACGGTCTAAAACCCATCCTTGTTCCTTCTTTAGCCGTTTTTTGTTCCAATGCCGCGGTATCTCTTTCGAACATCCCTGGCAAAGTTGTGTGGTTTGAATTCAAATAAACTAAGGCAAGAATAATTTAATGACCCGCCACAGACCGATAGAAGTTTTGGTCGATTCCGTTATATTCCGAATTGGTTTTTATTAGGTAATATAATTTAAAGTGTTTACAACGAAAATACAAGTTATGTTTTATCAGATAGGCAGTCGTTTGGCAGTTAGACTGGAGTCTAAAAGGCAAAGCAGACGACGATGACATTTGCTCGCTATGCCGGATAAATACGTGTTTCAGAAACTACTGAATCTTTTCCTTCTACTGTTGTACGTAATAATGTAAAACAAAAATTTGCAAAATATGGTTTGTGCACACAATAATCACCACGTTTTATATCTGGTAACACCTGTATTTTATGCAAATAATTGATTCTTATTCTTAACTAGCGACCCGCCCCGGCTTCGCACGGGTGCAATGTTATACATATAAACCTTCCTCTTAAATCACTCTATCTATTAAAAAAAACCGCATCAAAATCCGTTGCGTAGTTTCAAAGATTTAAGCATACAAAGGGACATAGGGACAGAGAAAGCGACTTTGTTTTATACTATGTAGTGAAGATCGTAACCTTTACATCGTGTCGTACTATACTCTCTGTACTCCGAATTTTATTTGGCGAACGTCTTATTGAATTGTGTTGCTTTCAATGTAGATGGGTTCTGTCGTCGAATTTTATTGTTTTACTGGATATGTCATTAGGTTCCTGGGTCGACATTTTGTGAGATGTAAGGTTTTAGTAGCTAATAATTTTATTTATATGGCTATTGGTAAAGGATTTATTGCATCATGTCTTTTAGAGTATGACGTTGTCAAGGAAACTGTCAAATATCATGGAAATTAGCCTGATGTCTTGTGTCTTTAAGGCAGACTTTTGTTTTGCACACAGAAAAGAAAAGAGAGTATTGATTTCTAAGTAGCTTTTTCTTTATCGTGTGGTTAGTGTCTAACCTGGTGTCAGAGTTTTTTAAGCCGCCCATGGGCCTCTGACTTGGCTTTACTTGCCGATAAGAAATATTTCTCAGGCATGCTGGTTTCCTCACGATGTTTCCCTTCACCGGAGCAAGTGATAATTATACAATACGCACATGAATCCGAGAAATCAGAGGTGCGTGCCTTGGGTTCGAACTTGAGACCTGTGAAGTAGCTATCAGGGGGTCTAAAAAAGCCACTTGGGGAAATCGTAATGGGATCATAACATGAATTACGTAACAAATCATAGTATTAACTGCGTCTGTGACCATTTTAAGATCTTAAACCTGATTAATATAGGGTGACTGGTAATTAGTGACCGATACTTAAACACGTGATTATACTCATGATAACAAACAACTATCCCAAAGAAACATTTTTTTTATAGCTACTCGTTCACTTTTATCCCAGTAACACACAGCCGTATGAAATTCGCGCGCGCGCGCCTGAGACCTAGGTATCAGCTGTCAGCCGCATGACGCCGTTCGGTCTCATTACTATCGTACCGTACAATAGTGGGTAGGCAGAGCACAGTGGGAGACAGGACGGCGTCACGCGGCTGTTGTTATGATGAAAAAGAACGAGTAAACTAACAAAAAAAATCGAGAGTTGTTTGTTATCATGAGTACAATCACATGTTTAAGTATCGGTCACTAATTACCAGTCACCCTATATAGTAATATCCTATTATGATTCCGCTAAAGCGGCCATTTTAAGCCCCCAGAACTGTAGAAATTAAATTTACCTAGTTCTTTTATCTAAAGGACTATTTTTGACGAAAAATATTGTGTGAATCGTCATTCTTGATCAATGTTAAGTCTAACTCTTTCAAGTCTTCAACATTGCCTGTCCTTATTCCAATTTATTCAGAGTAGGCGCAACATTTATCTTCTTTATCCATACGTCTCTATTAGTTGCTATCTTAGTACACACGGCTACACATCAAGCTATACATTTTCAGTATAAGCTGACCTCGTATTGTACGGAAATCCTATACAATGCGAGATCAGCATAAACTGGAAATGTACCTATCTTGATGTGTACTACACCTTTTCTAGCGATATCACCCTTTACACAATTCAAAGATTTCAAAATTATATTAATAGTAATTATAGTTTATAGTATTAATGTAGTATTTAAAACCCTCTATTTAATATCTGTTTGTTTCACATAAAGTGAAATAAAACAAACACAATCTTGTGCCAACAAAGAAAGAAATTAAAACACAATTAGGTACAAACAGCACTCGCTGTACTTAATGTTTCGATTTCCGGAAGGCGCGGCTGCACGCGACCCAGCACTTTGGAAAATAAAATTTAAGACTTTGTATATTGTTTGGGGAACTTAAGAGGAAATGCGGTAGGTATTTGAAGAAACTATCGCTATCGCTCAACGAGCGCTATTTCGACATTGGAGCGATAAAAACAACTACAGATCCGACAAGTAAAAAGTCATAATTCGAGGTCTGCATAATCATTAATCAGCCTTTAATGTTCCCACTGCTGGGACACTCGGCCTCCTCTCTATGAGAGGGAATGGGCTATAATCCACCACGCGGGCCCAGTGCGTGTTGGTAGATGTCACAGTGGTGATGAAAATAAATTACACAAAGTAATACGCCTGCCTGGGTTCGAACCCACGACTTATTGTTCGTAAGTCGGGGCCGCCACCACTGGGCCACCGCTGCTCTAGCTGCTCGAGGTCTGGCTCTCGACTATTTCCTCCTCTAATATTCGACCAAGATATTTCATAAACTGAATTAGAAAGATATATACTGTGTCCCTATGTTTTTCTTTTTTCGTTTATAGTTTTCAAATTTGTACACTAGGCCTCTGTTGACAGTGGTCCAATTAGGCAATTGTTGAACATTTTGTAAAGGTTCTAGTACTGACAAAGATTATGTATCATCAAAAAGGAAAACATAGGGACATAGAAGAGGTTGATATTAATTTAACTGTTACAGGTAGCCAGTGGCCGGAATGTCTCACAAACAGTCTTACCAAGGGGTATCGTATTACCCAGTACTAACTGGGTTGTGGAGATCAGATAGGCAGTCGCTCCATGTAAAATACTGGTATACAGCTGGTTCTGGTTAGACTGAAAGCCGACCCCAACATAGGTAAAGGCTGGGCAGGTTATCATTTTCCTGCCCTAATCCCAATTTATTTGACAAAAAAGAAACACACACACACACACAAATTGACACACAACACACCTCAAAATGGTTGCGGAAAGGCTAAGCAGATGATGTTGGATGGTAGTGAGAGTCACTTGAAGTTATGTAGAAGTTCCGTATTTTCCCTCCATTAATATTAAACTAAAAGTATATTTCCTTTCTGCTTAGTAAATGCAGCTTGTTAGTTTACATAATAAAAGCTTATGTATGCACCATTACATACTGCGGTATATGGGTTGCGGCTCACGAATTAGGTTAAAAATAATTGCAGACCACTGGCTATGTTAGTGCACGGAATTACTGAAATTTCTGGATGAACGTCAACTCTTAACTATCTAGGTCGCATTATGTTTCTTTGTTGGTGTATTTCCGTGTTAATTTACATCATTAATTCAGCGCATGTGTCTTTAATATAAATGCTATAGAATATTTGGAATTTAATTTTGTTCTGTTTTGTGGGTTGTCTATTTTGGCTAATAAATAAAATATAATGGGACATTTTGAGGTACAATTTTGTTCAAATTATTCTATTGAGAATCTTTTAAATTAAAAACCAAAATAGGTATTTACTGAATAGATAATGTTTTCCGTTTCATTTTCAAACTTAGAATAGTTATTATATTTTTCAGGAATAAACGGTGAGATAAAAAACAACAGAAACCACAAATCTGTTATCAACCTTATACTCACTTCAGGCTCTTTTCTAGCTCATAAAAATATAAAGTTTTAAACAACAGTGCTTAAGAGGTGCTCTGCAAAATACAGAACATACACATTCATGTGTTTTTCATACAAAATGTTGTACACAGAGTAAAAAATGAACAAAACATTATTTGTGCGCGTGCCTTTAAAACTAACTCTGCAAAACTGTTTTGCTGAAAACATGAGTGCCTGATTTTATTTAACCATTAGTTTTTCACGCAGCAGGTTTTGTAGGTCGTAGTAGGTAGGTATACAGAAGCTTATTTAGACTAATATTACTATACTAATATTATAAAGAAGTAAAGTATGTGAGGTTGTAGGGGTAATCTCTGGATCTACTGAACCAATTTTGAAAATACTTTCACTAATAGGAAGCTGCATTATCCCCGAGTGCCATAGGCTATATTTACAACATGCCCGTGGGATAGTTTCAGTAAAATATCAGAAAATATTCCTCCTCTATTCTGTGTAACATTTCAGTCAGTTGTCAGTTCGCGGGATAAAAGGGGAGAGTCGGGATATATCGGGTTACAAACATTCGTGATAACTGACACTGAGTGACTGGACTGAGAGCATGCACAGAGGAGATATGGCAGGGGAGAATTGACGCTAGCGACATAGCAGTTTGCATTTTGGTTTGGTAATTTTTTTCTTGGATTTGTAAGGTCCCCTCTACATAATTATAATCTTTGTCATTAAAGACACCATATGCCTTATTATATATACATATTTACAACGTGCCCGTGGGATAATTTCCGACCAAAACGCGAGCGAAGACGCGGGCAATAGCTAGTTTTAAATTATTTTAAACTAGCTGTTTCCCGCGACTTTCGTCCGCGTAAAATTATTGTAACATGATTCCTCCCTTATTTGAATCGAATTATGATAACAATTTCGTAGGTTTTCATTTTTTTACACGGAGCCCTAATCCATTTTTTAAAACAAAAGTAGCCTAAGTTACTCCTTATAATTCACTCAAATCACCTATCTGCCAGTAAAAGTCCCGTCAAAATCGGTCTAGCCGTTTCGTAGATTAGCCGGAACTAACAGACAAAATTTATAAAATAGTTTATTTGTTATAAGTACCGCATATACTTTCATATGCTTTCATTACAAAGTAAAAAAAAAATTACAAACAATTGAAATTACAAACAGGCCTTCAATTTTTTTTTTACTGATTTGAAAACTGTGTCTATTTTTGTGTATAGAGTGAACATAATTGATTAAACAACACAGCATAAATAACTTTAAAAAATCCTTACTCTGATGAAAAATCCTGAAAAGGCCAAAGAGAATACCTCGTTCAATCCTCTATCGTTTCTGTAAGCACGTTAGCGAGAATGTATGGCTGGCTTAGCTATCGCAGATCTTTATCCCTGCCTGTAATCGTAGGACATTAGTCACACTGTCGAAACTAAGGGATTTTCGGCTTTTTCGTTCACTGAAACTACAAGAATGCCTGTTTGGTCTAGTGGTTGCAAGCGAGATGAGGTCCTGGGTTCGATTCCCTGGTCGGGCAAAGTGTTATTAGGCTTTTCCATTAGAAATTTTCTCAGTAGCAGCCACGGAGTATGGATTTGTGCCCGCTGGATGACAATAGGCTCGCCCTCTATTATATGGGACTTAAACGTTACCGGTGAAATGTGGGTGTACTATTAATTGGGTACAACTCTGCCTAAGCCTTCTGGGATTACAGGCGAGCCTATTGCCATTAACTGGGCACAAATCCAGACTCCGTGGCTGCTTCTTAGAAATACCTTATGGAAAAATCCAACAACATTTGCCCGACTCAGGAATCAAACCCGTGCTCATGCATCATGCTCTGCAGTCGTGCTTGCGACCAATGAACCTACGAGGCAGTCAATGTTAGCCTAAGTAGGTCAATAATATTGTATTGAAAAGCAATTGGTTGTTTTTCTTTTATGTATTTTTTTATTAGGATACTATTTTATTTGATTGACTGTTTAAAGTATATTTAGAACCAAAATACCTTTGATAGCTAATCCTCCAACAAATTGGGCCAATACACAAAGTTTTTCGCTGAATCATTGATTGGTGAAGTGAGCTTTCATCCAAACCAATTATCGGAAAATGTATACAATGAAAAGTTTCCTTTGAAACGTATTTTGTTCAACAATTTTCATTGAAACATTAAGCTTTTTCAATGAATTTATAAACAACTAGCTGTTGCCCGCGGCTTCGCTCGCGTTTTTGTTGAAAATTATCCCACGGGCACGTTGTATATATGCCTATGGCACTCTGAGATAATGTAGCTTCCTTTTAGTGAAAGGATTTTCAAGATCGGTTCAGTAGATCCAGAGATTACCCCCTACATACAAACTTACAAACAAATTTTACCTCTTAATAATATTATAGTATAGATTTAAGACGACCACTGTTTTAAACTTTCACGGTTAACACATAAACTGTCACTTACGGGATATCTTCCGTGATTGTCTTTTAATTTGAGCTCCCGATATTTCGACGCTGTTGCAAGCGCGATCATCAGTCAACCCGCGATCATGGCGCTTGCAACAGCGTAGTAGTAGTTTAAGGCGAATTAAAGCGATAATGTTACCTGCGAATTTATCCAATTGACAGACTATTTCCAGAAATAATGGTATTTAAAAACATTTATATATTTATAATACTATTAGGGGTCTTCACGAAGCCGCCAACTAAGCATTCTGTACATCAAATTAACTAACTCTACGCAAAAATGATTGCTGGAAAATGACCTTTTTTTTGGGTGAAAAATTACGTTTTACTGTAAGACTCAATGTAACGCACTCAAAATATTGTGCATGGATGCAAAGACTAGTACGGGGGTCGTGGAGGTATTTAAAGTGACATTATTAAAAACTTGTGAAAAAGTTGGAAGTCTGACCCCCGCTACCTCCGTAACTAGAAGGATCTAGAAATTATCGCAATGACGGAGAGCACAAGTGCCTTTCGGCTTCTTTCAGGGTATTTTAACACCCATTATAAACTATCTAAGTTTGGGTGTACACCAAAACTATAAGTCCAATTTCAAAAAATATTTCACTGACGGAAAAATGCACTATTGCCGAGTGACATAGGAAAATATGTTTTTTAGAAACCACAGGGAAATTAGTTAGATGCAAACCGCAAAAAACGAAAGAAAGTTTAAGTTATGCGGGCCTCCGTAACTTCAATTTTGAATTATTCAAATTAATTATAATTAATCAAGTACATTAAACATAGCAATTTGAACGGTGAACCCCAAACTGGACGCTAGTTTGTATCTTGGGAATCAGAGTTGTATCATCCAAAAAGGTCGTATACGGTGATTATTAACAAAATTAAACTAAAAGTAAAAGTGATGAATTAAAGTAAAAACAATGAAAATATTAATAAGAGTGAATTTAAACAAAACTTTCACACACACACACGAACATACTGGGAAAAAAAACATACATACTTTCATACACTTAATATACATCTAAGTTGGATATTGCTGTGGAAGAGCGGAATCTCCTAACACAGGCATTACTTGCTTATAAGGAGACTCCAATCACCAACTAATGTAAAACATTTTTGTTAAAAATAAAGTTTTTTTTTTCTATTTGTATTTGTATTAAAACTTGATAACAATACTAATATAAACAAGATTCAACTAAAATGGGTGTGTGCGCGTGCGTACGCGTGTGTGTGTATCTGAATGAGACTAGGAGTGCTATTGGTTAGTTTAGTCGTACTTCTTATGTAACCAACTTCCAAGATCTACTTAGTATCAAAAGCCTTCCATCTGCGTCCCACCTTCTGGCACCAAGGTCACCATTCGAAAACTACGAAAACTCCTGTATTCTATACCCACAGAAGTTTTATTTAAATTTTGTATGGAAGATTAATTAACTCCTGCGTGACGTTCACTTTATCCTCTTGTTGGGACCTTTTGATGTTAAACAAATTAATGACCTCCGTGCGCCTCTCTTTTAGAACCTTTGTATGGCTAAAAGCATTTTATTGTGAGCTTTAATGCGTGTGGGATGTTTTTCATGATAAAATTGGGCTTACAAATGTAGTAATTTTCCAATAAAGAGAATTAGATTGATGACTGAAGTTTATCTGACAGTCTGACAACCAGTCTTACTAAAGGGTATCGTATTACCCAGTACTAACTGGGTAGTGGAGGACAGATAGACAGTCGCTCCATATAAAATACTGGTATTCAGCTGTATCCGGTTAGACTGGAAGCCGACCCCAATAAAGGGTGTAACAAGACCCTTAACGAAGCCGAAAGGCACTTGTTCTCCCCGTCATTGCGACCATTTCTTTGTTCTAGACCATACCTGGGAACCTTCTAGTTACGGATATATCGGGGGCAAAGTTCCAACTTTTTCACAAGTTTTGTTTTAGATAAGTACGTGTTTTTAATGTAAGATTGACTGTAAACACTGTAAACAACAAACTGTAAGAGACTGTAAACACCTCCACGACCTCCGTACTATTCAATTTATCCATCAGCGCAAACTTTGGAGTACATTACATTTAGTGCTACTACTATAAAACGTGAATTTGCAATAAATTTTGTATATCAAACTCAGTAAAGTTTGATATACATAATGCTTAGTTGACGGCTTCGTTAAGAGTCTTGTTACACCGTATAAAAACTAGTATTAAATCCATCCATCAGCACAATGTTTTGTGTGCGTTACATTGAGTTCTACCGTAAAACGTGATTTTTCACCCCAAAAAAAAAAGTCGTTCCCCAGCAATAATTTTTGCGTAAAGTTACTTAGTTTGACGTACATAATGCTTGGTTCACGGCTTCGTGAACGGTCCTGTTACACCCTGTATAGTTGGGAAAAGGCTATTCAGATGATGATCACTGAAGATTATTACTAGCTAATTTATAGTGAGCAAATATCAGTACCAAATGCGGGTTGTTTTGCGACCTCTAGATAAATTCTTGTTTATTTTCTTTTTAAACAAGCCACCCCCGATGACCCCCATCACCCTCCTCCAGGAGAGCAGTAGGAAAACCAGTACATTACGAAAATACAAATACAGACCGCCATGTTTCCGTCCTCGCCGCCGAGGCCCGACGCGACGCCCACGTTCAACGAACCCCCCCCGACCCTTGCCAGAGCCAGCCCGCGATGCTGAGCCGGTAGTTTTAAACCAGCCCCTAAATAATATCACTCAGATCCAGCCTGTCCCTTTGCTGCCCCCCCCCCCAACGACGCCCTAAGCCGAGGCCCGTACCCCACAGGGGGTGCCCTTAGCGAGTGGTCGCTTAGCTTTTAAGTATAGTTTTAAGCCCCTGGCTGGAGGCCTTAGATTCATTTTTAAGGCATCCACAGGGATTTGTCCGGTTAAGCAGTAGCCAGCCTCAGAGGCTGAACTGCGAGATGCCATCTCCAAAAAAAAAAAAAAAATTTTAAACAATCTAATAGAAATCCCTGTTTCATTAGCCCCTGTGGTTCTGACAACCAGTCCTACCAAATAGCATCGTAGTACCCAGCAGCTGGGTTAGGTCAGATGGGCATTCGCTTCACGTACATTGTGGTATTCAGCTGCATCCAGTAACACTAGTAGACTTCTAAAACATAGTTGGAAAAATGCTATACAGACGATGATCTGCGTCTGGAATGAGAGCTATCGTTTTTGAGCTCACCTGATGGCGCCATTGTCGAGTAAGGTCATGTCAATAATTCTATTTCATACTTTAAAGTATTGATCAATTACTTCATAAAAAGTTTATTTTATTACGTATAACAACATAGTGTAAACTTCAGAAACATATTTACAATATTCTCCATAAAATTAGCTAGCACGAAACATTTAAAAATCATTTTATCTCAAAGTACTAAGAAATAAATAAGTTGCTACTTAAAATCTTCAAGTCACAATAAATCAGGAATGGCTCAATCTAGACCATAATCATGAATATTAGTAAATACGTGACAGAAAAGCACGCAACGCGCGAACATTATGGCACCTGACATTTCGGTGACCTCGCGCTATACTAGCGCCTCTAACGGCGAATTCATAAGGGATACAACACACAGGATACAATACACAAGGAACCATTCAAAATTCGAAGGGTGTCTTGTTGAAAAGCCGCGATTTTTTATTTAAAAAACAAATGAATTCGCTTTCGAATTGTGTACCTACGCTCACTTGAGTGAATTTTGAAGTGAACTTTACATAATAAAATACATTTTAGTTGTGTGTCAGTGTTTGTAATCATGAACTGCATCAATGTTTGCATGCGAAAATGGTAGAATGTACAAGGGTTCTCTAACATTATTGTAACGACCTTATTGTAATTACCTACATTGTGAGCAAATAAATGAATATTCTATTCTGTTCTATTCTATAACTTTTCAACCCGCAAAACACATTTTCTCTTGAACGTAGAACATAATAAAATCGATGAGCCTAGAGCCAGAAATACATCGGCATTATTATAATTTAAAGAGCAGCGGTGGCCCAGTGGTGGCGGCCGCGACTTACGAATAGTAACTCGTGGGTTCGAACCCAGGCAGGCGCATTACTTTGCGTATTTTTTCATCACTACCGCTCTCAAAACGGTGAAGGAAAACATCGTGAGGAAACCGGCATGTTCTAGGACCAAAAATTCGAAGACATGTGACATCTACCAACTCGCACTGGGCCCGCGTGGTGGATTATAACCCATTCCCTCTCATAGAGAGGAGGCCGTGTGTCCCAGCAGTGGGAACATTAAAAGGTTGATTATGCAATTATGAATTCAACCTTTATGGCATTATTAACAGTGCAAACTTTTCGCTGCGATATTTTTAACCGTATTTCGCTACTCATACAAAAGTATTCATAATATTTTAATTAACGACCCAGCTTGCGTATATTTAACTGGAATATTTTATTAATTTCACACTAACAATATGAAGCCAAAAATCCAGTTAATTGGACGTTTCATTATATGACTGGAGTTTTATTTTCCGTAATTAAAATCATAATTATTTATTTGTTCTGGCACGTTTTCTGATGACAGCGATGGGGAGGAGTACTTTGACACCTAAGTGTCCTATTGTCGTCGTTGTATATGTAGAAAATTACTTTTAGTCTTCTTTTTAGCATTATTTTATTTCTATTTGTAGTCTGTATATAATGTACATTAAATAGAATAGATTTATTATTACAAACATGTGAATCTAACTGCAACCTAAGGTACGTCGACGGCATTCTAATATCAAATACTAGCTACCGTCCCCGGCTTCGCACGGGTGCAATATACATTTATAAACCTTCCTCTTTAATCACTCTATCTATTGCTGAAAACTGCATTACAATCCGTTGCGTAGTTTAAAAGATCTAGCGTACAGACAGCGGGAGCGACTTGGTTTTATACTATGTAATAAAGAAAAGATGGCTAGAGCATTAGGTAAGCCTTAATTAAACAACTTTTGACACATTAACACTGAAATAAGATTGAAAATGTTGTTTAAAATAAGCCTTGGGATACTATAAGTAACATAGAGTCAAAAACGTATATAATACATCTACTACCACTGCAAAAAAAAAACAAATAACAATCGTATCTACATACAAGCAACCTAAATCAAAAAAACATTAGCAACCAAAAAATAATCAAATAAAAAATTCTTTGCAAAAAACAGTCCAAGCGCTCCAAAAAACAGAGCCCATTTATAACCTTTTTTACATTTAAAGAGGAAACGGTATCGATTCGCCCCGAAAAGGTTCCGGTTTCGACCCCTCTGTCCAAGGTTATGCGTGTCAAGGTCATTGCTCAATATAGCCACACCCCTTAGGTGATCACCTTGAATGTTAAATAGAAGAACGACCGAGGAATATTAAGTACTTAAGTATTTATTTTGTAGTTGTAACTTTAATTTGGTAGAAGGTTGGGTTTGTTCCTCACATTCGTTACATTCCGTTTTCGCATTTAGATACTAGTCATCTATACTCAGTGATATTGGCGACATTGCTGTTTTACTAATTTCAAATCCCACCATCCTGTGAAAGAAAGAAGATATATATTTCTAATTTTATTTTAAACTAGCTTATGTCCGTGGCTTCGTCCACGTGAAGTTCGGTAATGTCCCACGGGTTCGTACTATCGGACTAAAAATTATCCTATATGTAAATCCAGGTTATAAACTATACGTGTGCCAAATTTCATCCAAATCTGGTCAGTAGTTTCTCCATCTATCCTCACAAACTTTCTTATTTATAATATTAGTAAGACTTTCAAACGTAATCCCTAGTCACATATTTACGAGGCTCACGGGTATAGTAATAATATCAGAATGAACGTAAATCGTACCACCTTTTAACATAACGAATGCGTAAAATCCGGAAAATATACCAGCGTGTAATATTTATTTTATATATATGCTATATATATATGCTTTCAGTATAGCGTTATAGCGTTTCGTATTTCTACAGCGACTCTTAACATAAAATTTTCGTTAGAAAGGGTGTAACAAGACCCTTAACGAAGCCAAAAGGCACTTGTTCTCCCCATCATTGCGATCATTCATTTTTTTGTTCTAGACCATACCTGGGAACCTTCTAGTTACGGAGATATCGGGGGTCAAAGTTTCCACTTTTTCATAAGTTTTTTTTTTTAATACATATTTTTAATGTAAGATTTTTACTTTAAACATCTCCACGACCCCCGTACTATTCAATCCATCCTTCAGCACAATGTTTTGAGGGCGTTACATTGAGTTCTACCTTAAAACGTGATTTTTCACCACAAAAAAAAGTCGTTTCCCAGCAATAAGTTTTGCGTAAAGTTACTTAGTTTGATGTACATAATGCTTGGTTGACTGACTGCTTCGTGAATGGTCCTGTTACATCCTGTATATGCTAATCATAAAAGATAATGTTGTCTTTTCCATGGTCCTCATTTATTGTAATGTCTTTATGTCTTGACCCTCTGAACTTGGTTAGTCGAATCGTTAACTATTTGACATTTAAGCCTAGGTTTCCTCATCATTTAATTTTTCCACCTTAAGTCCAGGATGTTCCTGAAAGTAAATTAAAATCACGTAAATAGTAAAACGCAACTCAGTTAATCTTTATTTAGCTAGATAAAAATTGAGTCTGTTGTTAAATTAATGAAAAAACCGTACTTCAATTTGCAATAAAAACAATTCGTAACAACCATTTTTGCCAATAACACTTTGACCCCCGATAAAGGGTAATTGCCGTGAACTTACCTAACCCTAAAACGCTGTATACACCTTTACACAGTGTGTTTCAGAAATATGTAGTGATATTTCAGACTATAGTGAGACCATCAAACGTTATACAGGGTGTAACGGGACCCTTCACGAAGCCGTCAACCAAGCATTATATACATCAAACTAAGTGACTTTAAGCAAAAATTATTTTTGGGAAACGACTTTTTTTTTGGGGTGAAGATTCACATCTTACCTTAGAACTCAATGTACCGCATTCAAAACATTGTGCTGTTGGATGGATTGGATAGTACGAGGGTCGAGGAGGTGTTTAAAAATCTTACACTAAATAATGAATTTAAAAAAAAAACTTTTGAAAAAGTTGGAACTTTGACCCCCAATATCTCCGTAACTAAAAGGTTCCCAGGTATGGTCTAGAACAAAAAAAATATCGCAATGACAGGGAGAACAAGTGCCTTTCGGCTTCGTTAAGGGTCTGGTCTCGTTATGTAAGGAATGAAATGTTAAGGCAAATAAAAGCTAAATAAATAAATAGATCATCAAACTAAACATTTTCTACTGGAGACCAACATCGTGATCTCGAAAAAAATAATCAGTTGTCCCATACATTTTGGACGAGTAGGTATTAAAATTTTAGTTGAGGTCAAAGATCTACAAATGACAGCCGGGACCAACCGTTAAAAGGTATTGAAATTTTTGTATGGCTGATTTTTCGAACACAATAGAGACAATAGTTCAGCTTAATGATCAACAACGTTAAATATAACCACACTTTTATTTTTTCTTTTACTATTTTTGTTCATTTTATTGTAATTTCATTGTGTTTATTCTAATTTCTGTCTACTTTAAATGTTTCGTTTACTTTTATTTATTTTTATTCTCACATTTACCATTGTTTAGTTTCTAATATTATTAAGTACTATTTTTATTTTATTTTTAATTCTAATTTTGACTAATTTTATGTAGTTTTACTTAATTTTATGTTCAACCAATAACTTGTATGTGTGGTGTAAACTGTTAGTATAAGTTGGTTATAAATAAATAAATAAAAGATTAATAAATTTCTGAAACACGCTGTATACATCCTATTTATGGCTTATAACGTAACACAGATAAGGTTTATTAACTACAGTGAACGTATTCAACTTGATGCATCTATGATGTACACTAAGTAGTTATAGTGGTATCTGAATTATGCATTGTAAATAGTTGTAGTTAGACGGATTATTGGTGTTTGATAGTAATTTGTATTGGATAGTAGTAAAGTGTATTTAACCAGTTTTATCAAGACACATCTTGGTACCTCCTCTCCTCTGACTGCCTCGTTGGTCCAGTGGTCGCAAGCGCAACCGCTGAGCATGAGGTCCTGGGTTCGATGGCCAGGTCGGGCAAAGTGTTATTGGGTTTTTCCATTAGGAATTTCTCAGTAGCAGCCACGGAGTCTGGATTTGTTCCCGGTTGATGGCAATAGGCTCGACCACTATTACATGGGACTTAAACATAACTGGCAAAATATGGGGTACTATTAGGTACAGCTCTACCTAACCCTTCGGGGATTTGTATTACAGATTAGTTGTAAACATTATTTCCAATAGAGCGTCAGTTGCACGTCATCGGATACAGAATGACGAACTTCATTATGAAGATTACGAAAACTGTTCCAATCCATAATTACGTCAATGATCCGTTCCAGCAACATTTAATTGCGTAAGATAGCAACACACACCACGATCTAAAACACAGGATTCTTAGAGCGTTTATACAGAAAGTTGGTAACGCCGCAAATAGCTGTCAAATATTTCGCTGTTTTGATTAATTTGGTAATATTACTGTACGTAAATAAGAAATATGGATAACCAGTGAACCAAAATATAAATTGCAATTCAAACACTGAATTTGATGTTGTAACCATAAAAAAGGAATTTGGAAAGTTTCCAAATACTTTTTTCTACATCTTAAACTAAATATTCAGTGTTACGATATTAATGATTGCATTGTATAATCAATATTTTAGTTCACTAGTTATCCATATATCTTATTTTCATACAGTAAAATTGACAACTTAATCAAAACAGCGAAATATTTGACAGCTATTTGCGACGTTGCCCACATTCTGAATAAACACTCTTAAGAATCCTGTTTTAGATTGTGGTATTTTCACACTTTAATCTGAGGAAAAGTCTCTGTGGCCATGTTCTATTTTAAAACTATTTGAATCTTGAAAGTTCGAAGGCAATCTAGAACAAGCTTTTGGGGAAAGAGCCATTTTAGTTTTGAGATTATAGTACCTAAAGAAAACAGCAAATTCACGTGGCTTATTACGGTATCCCGCACGTTGCGTCAACCGTAACAAAACTGATATACGCTGGCCTCAAACTCATTTGAAAATCAGTACAGTACTACTCGAGGTCAATTCAGTTACCACCGAAGTGTAGATTTTAAAACTGAACTTTGACAAACGGTACTACGGCAAGATTTAATACCGACATTATGGAACTCCGACACGTCTTCATCTCGTGGCCTGCTGAACTGAACTGTTTGGCGTTGATGTAAATTCGTGAGACCCAATTTAAAATTATTTGTTTTGAATTTACCCGATGATGATTCGGGTACGTCCCGTGTGGTAACTTTCGCGTTTGGACAACTAACCTTTGGTAACTATTTTAATCTTCATACATTGAGTCCCGTTTTGTAAACCATTTCAACTGTTTTTTCTACGGTACAGTCAGCTCCCAAAGTTACAAGGAAACCTATTATTGATCTTGCTATTTTTTGTCTCTCTCTGGCACACTAAGGTTTGTTAAGAAAGAACTCAATTTAGAATTTGAACAGTAAGTACTAGGAGAACAGAATCAAGAAGGAGATACAATATTATCATGATCATTGTCCGGAGACAGTCAATTGTTTCAGGCGAAAGCATCAGGGTAACCCGTGTAACTATTTCGTGAAAAAGTCACTTATTGAAGTTAAATGAACTTGGAGGGTTGTATTGATGATTTAATTATTACAATTCTTTAACTACATACATGTTACGGACGTGAATCGTAAAGGGTGTAACAAGACCCTTAACGAAGCCGAAAGGCATTTGTTCTCCTCGTCATTACAATTTTTTTTTTTTGTTGTAGGCCTTACCTGGGAACCTTTTAGTTATGGAGATATTGGGGGTCAAAGTTCCAACCTTTTCACAAGTTTTATTTTAAATTAATGCATATTTTTAATGTAAGATTTTTACTTTCAACACCTCCAAGACATCTGAACCATTCAATCTATCCATCAGCGCAATGTTTTTAGTACGTTACATTGAGTCCTACTACTATGAAACGTAAATATGCAATAAATTTTGTACAAAGTTACTTAGTTTGATATACATCAGGGGCGTGCCGTCCATAGAGGCAATTAGGCCTAGCCTACCCTACCATTCCTACCAACAACGCAACAAATGCATTTATTATAACTATATTAATCAAAAATAAAAAAATAAAACGCCTGTTATAATACTTAAAGCAACTTGTCGCGGCCGTGTGACGTAACTGGTAATAATATTACGACGCTCGCTCCCGGCCGTCTAGGCAAGGCCCCAGCCGGCCTAATTTCCATTGATAAATTTAAGCACACTGATAAGTATTTTGGTGTATATACACGGAAATACGAACGGCACACATAGTAAATAGGGGCGTAAACTCCTGCGAGTGTAGCTGGCTAGCTGGCCACTGATTGGCTGCCCCAAACAAAGTATTATCCGGCTAAAACGGTATGCGGTAATGCAATTATATTTGGTAGTGTTTTTTTCATTGACAAAATAACAATTGTATTTTTCTTAGAAGCCATATTTGTTTCATGTGACAAGCAAAATTTATTTCGTGATCTTGAATGTTTTGATTATTATAATATCTGACGGTTGTAATTCGTTTTGAAACGTACAGTAGTGTAAATATTATTTGTTGTATTTGTTTATTTACTTAAAAATGGTGTTCTGTTGTGAAGTTTGCGCTGATAATGTGTTTGTCAGAAGTTAAAAACAATAAGTATTCACGATTGTTTGATGTTAAGATTCAAGTTGTGTCTAAAGGAAAATGTGTAGATACCCGAATTACGAGAATTAACCCAAAATTCATCTCGTACTCGGTATTTCAAATGAATCTTTCTTCTGTTTGCATTGTAAGAAAATCGTGATTTGAACCTTGATTAATGTGGTGAGTTCTTGTATTTATAACTTTGGTTTTTACAGGCTTATTTTCAATGTTTTTTTTTCAAATATTCCGGTCAGACGCTCAAAATTGGGTACGGAACGAAAACTAAACTATTTTTTTTTGTTTACAGCGCCCTCAGTTTTACTTTTTTAGGTTTTTTTGTAACGAAGCGACATCCTTCGTTCTTGTATTGACAGAATACCATTGAAATTCCTTATATTTAAGCTAGATGGCGTTGTCTCTCATTTGAGGGTCATCCTAAGTAGAGCGACGCTGTGATGTTGCGAGATTTTTTTTTTTTTGCTTGGCCTGCCCGCCTTCGGGAGCACTGCACGCCACTGATATACATTATGCTTGGTTGACGGCTTCGTTAAGAGTCTTGTTACACCGTATATTTTCATCAACATACAACCTGACACTGACCTGCAAATTGCAAAAAAAAAAAAAAAAAAATTTCGCGGTCAATTCTGGCGTTTCCACCTTAAGCATTTTATTTCTGTCTACCTTTTTTTGCCAGCCAGCATTCATCAGATCATAATTTCAGATACATCCATACACTGGGCTCAAAATTCCTCACTAATTTTCACTTGAATACATGCAACACTCCCAAAGGCGTTCCTCCCGGAAAATCCGGCGGGAATTCACTAAAAGCAATCGGCGACAAACCACAGCCAAGCTTCCGCTGTGTCATCGTATGTACTTGGCTTAAGACGACGCTTGTATGTACAGGTCAGGAGGGAAATACGGTGTTTGCATTTTGACCTTACACTAGGGGTTTACGCTTAAGAGGGTAGGTATTTGAATAAACTATCACCGTCTCTACTAGCGCAAATTCGACATTGGCACACTATAAATATGGAATATTATATATATTTATACTGTGACATTACTATATACTATGACATTGGTGCGTTATGGACAACTACAAATCCGATAAGTAAAAAGTCATAATTCGAAGTTTGGCTCTCGACTATTTCCTCCTCCAATATTCGACCAATTTAAAAGATATTTCATAAACTGAATAAGAAGGATTTAAACTGTGTTCCTATGATTTTCTTTTTTCATTAATAGCTGTCTTTGTATACTAGGCCTCTGTTGACAGCGGTCTAAATAGGCTATTTTGAGCATTTTGTAAAGGTTCTAGTGCCGATACAGATTATGTACATCAAAAAGAAAAACCTATGGACATAGAAGAGGTTGATTTTTATTTAACTGTAAAAAATCATAGCTTTAAAGTCATAAACCAGAAAGAAAACGGACGAGAGCGTTTGTATGGAGAAAAGACGGCTGCATTTCCTCTTAAGGAAACCTAGTTTGTGGGTCTGTAGTTCAACGTACTTATAATTTTAGGGGTCTGCCTCGTTAGTCTGGTATTTGCAAACGCTTCTTATGAGCACAAGGTATTTGCACAGATTAACAAAGCGTATTGGGTTTGATTCGAAGGCTGGGTAAAGCGTAATGGAAAAGCCGCATTTAGCGGCTTTTCCATTACGAACTTCTCAGTTAAATAGGTACCAGTTTGAAGTCAGAGTTGGTACCCAATTTACATGATACTTGAACTAGCGAAATGTTGTGTTATGTAAATTGAAAGATATTCCACAAGGGAAAACCGAAAGGCGATATATTAACATGGACTAATAACCGTTAATAGTAATTTTCCACACATTGTGGGTATATTTCGAACATAAATTCATTACTTACCAATAAGCTGGCTAACAGAACTGTCCTACTCATGTAGGGTGAGCATGATAACAGAAGGACAAAGCAGTATAGAATATACCAAGCTAAATCAGGCGTGACGGCAAGAGCTTCAAAGATTCCGATAGCTCGTCATAAAGAAAAAGTCCTTAAAAACCGTACTGCCACCCTGTTTTATTTCAAGGTGGAATCATTAATTCTACTCACGAATAAGTAGCCAAAACTCTTTGAACCAGTCTTATCATTTACTAGCTGTTGCCCGGGGCTTCGCTCGCGTTTTTGTCGGAAATTATCACACGTGTACGTTGTAAATATATAGCCAATGGCACTTGGAGATAATGTAGCTTCCTATTAGTGAAATAATTTTCAAAATTGGTTCAGTAGATCCAGAGATTATCACCGACATACAAACTTACAAACAAATTTTACGTCTTTATAATATTAGTATAGATTAAAAACTTTACGACAATATTGATAACCCACGAACAATATATGAGTATTTGTTGCGTACTTGCAATGGTAGCTACTAAATGCTTGGAAATCTCTAAACAGACTTCGAACCAAAGTCGGCCGGAGTAAAGACAATCTCTGCAGATGGGGGTTCATGGACGGCAGACCTCAAGTGCGTATGCGGCGTCTCCCCACAGATAAGGGCCCACCTTCCATCTTGCACCGCATGCCCTATCATCACCTGCGCACCCGATGACCTACTCACTGCATAAGTGAGCGGGGTTCGCGTGGCTGCGTTTTAAGCTAAACTAATTTGAACTTTTTGCCATCGATACGCTAAGAACAAGAAGACTATATACGTACACTAATTATTAGAATTAGACAAGTTAGTAGGTATTTTTAACTTCCACAGTCAAAAAACTGGATCAATACTTGCGCATGTATTTTCTGACTACTTCGACGGCGCATATTCTTTGTGATTTGAATCACTCAAAGTAAAATAGATATTCATTGTTTTCTTCACATGAATGCTTCACTACCTAGTATAAAAAAAGTCGCTTCCTGCTTTCTGTCCCTATGTATGCTTAGATCTTTAAAACTACGCAACGGATTTTGATGCGGTTTTTTTAATAGATAGAGTGATTCAAGAGGAAGGTTTATTATGCATAACATTGCACCCGTGCGAAGCCGGGCGGATTGCTAGTAGTAAATAAATTAATGAAATGCACCCTTTAGAAGTTTAGATACTTGGTTTACTGCCACTGGCACTGAAAAATTAACGAAATCCTATAAAATCTCAATTCATGGTAACCTCAAAACTCCCTATACGCAGGACACTGCATCGACAGCTCATAAATCACAGATAGGCTCGTGATTACACAACTGTGATTTATAACCCCACCCTGTATACCCGGCGTTCGAAATAAATACACCATGTGTACGCAGAAGAAAATCATTTTTCATACTTTTCAGTCTATTCGGCTATCTGGAAAGGATTTTTGTTATAAATAAGATTGAGGCGAATTTGATTTGATGTTTTTATTAGTTCCAAAGGAAAATTGGTATTTTATAATTTACTTGAGAAGTATCATTCATCTTGCCAAATTGAATAAAACTGAAATGAAAACATTGCTCACAGATGCATAAAAGGTTCATATAATAACTGCTTCTTTATTTTTATAATTTTATAGGTTGGTACCATTTTTCTTTTTTGGTTGGTACCGTTACTTGGGGAAAATCAAAAACTTTGTCAGTAAATGAATGGTGCCAACAATAAAACTCCAGAACAGTAAGTTTAAGATAGCATTGCAGAAATTGCATGAATTTAGAACCATCTTTAAACCAGTTTTGTTAGTTTCAAATATTCATGCAACGAAATTATGGCGAGTAAACCGACGTATCTTAAAACAAATAAAATCGTAGGCATTTGACATCCACCAATGGGGGCTATCACGTGTGAATTTACCGCTAGAGGCGCTAGTGTAGCGCGAGAGCACCGAAATGTCAGATGTCATAGAAAGTTCACGCGTTGCGTGCTTTTAATATTCACGATTGTAGTCTAGATTAACTTATTCCTGATTCATTATGACTTGAAGATTTTAAGTAGCAACTTGGGATCTTAATTGATAGTACTTGGAGGTAAAATGATTTTAGGGAGGCTATTGTAAATAAACACATTTTATCGAACTTGATATTTTCGCGCTTACACACTTTCAGTTTAAAAGGATGGCTATTGAATCCCTAAAGTAGCTAACTAATACCTACCATGTCGAAATCACATTGAGTGCTAATTAATTTTCTTAAGAATAATGCACGCATTTAATTATTTGTTAATTATTATTTCGCGGACATTGGTGTGGGTTACACGTTTATTTAGTTTATAACTTATTTTGTCATACTTTTTGTAATGTGTAACTGTTAAATGTCCCAATAAAGTAAAATAAAATAAAATAAATGTATCTGAAGTTTACACTGTTGTTATAAGTAATAAAATAAACCTTTTATGAATTTATTGTACTATATAGTATAAAATAGAACTTGACATGACCATAAGCGACAGTGGCGCCATCTGGTGAGCTCAAAAACGATAGCCCTCATTCCATCCCACGTGGTGGATTTCATCTCACTCCCTCTCAGATAGAGGCCATCATTCCAGCAATGGGAACATTAATGGCTGATTATGATTATGCATACTTTTATCTAAGACACCATGACTGCCTTGTTGGTCTAGTGGTCACAAGCGCGAATGCTGAACATGAGGTCCCGAGTTCGATTCCTAGGTCGGGCAAAGTGTTATTGGATTTTCCTACTAGGAATTTCTCGGTAGCAGCCACAGAGTCTTGATTTGCGCCCGGTTGATTGCAATAGGCTCGCCCACTATTTACATGGAACTTAAAACATAACTAATCTGGGTGCACTATTAGGTACACCTACACCTCTGCCTAACCAAACGGGGATTACACGCGTGATATTATGTTATATCTCTTGTTTTCTTCTCTATCGATAATCGACACTCAAAACACATAGCCCAAAGTAATGTCCTTTTAGTTTACCTCCTATCTGCATGTACGCCAACTACTACGAGTAATCTAGTAAATTAGTATTGTGCATATTAATAGCTATAAATTCGACTGTCGTAAACTCTAACTACCTAATGCGATACTTGGACTCAAGCCATCGTTGTGAGAAAACTTAGGTTTATAACGCACTGAGGGATTAAACTGCGACGTTTTATACGTCGAGTTTATGCACATTCTAAATGTCCTAAGCGACTAAAAGCAGTTCGAAGCGTTTTTCTACATGCAATTGAAAACTTTATTCAACTGCCAAGTGAAGTGTGGTCAGAAAGAAGAAGCATCGTGTTCCTATCCTTTTCCGAATTTATTAGGTGACGGCACGGCGGCGCAGCATGTCTTCTACCTTTCTTCGCTGTTAGTTACTAACTCAGTAGTCTTCCTCTTTCTAAACACGGTCTATCCAACTTTTCTTTGGTCTGATGTCATGATTATTTATACTAATATTATAAAGAGGTAAAAGTTTGTATGTAGGGGGTAATCTTCGAAACTCCGGATCCGATTCCGAAAATTCTTTCACTAACGGGAAGCTTCATTAACCCCAAATGTCATAGGCTACATTTGAAACGTTCCCGTGGGTTAATTTCCGTACATAACGGGAGCGAAGCCTCGAGCAAAAGCTAGTGGCAAATATTAATATTGTATAGTATGATACGATTACGTCTAAAGTTGTAGATAATCACAAATAGATTCAAGAAATGCCTGGTGGCCTACCATGACGTCTTAAAGCAGGAGTAATTCCAGTGTGGGAAAGAGATGGTGCTAGACGACCTGTATAGCTCTGACTCTTTCCCACACTGGAATTACTCCTGCTTTAAGACGTCTTAGTAATCCTGATAGTGTTGTCAATCTTTAGCAACTTGACAAAAATAACATTACTAATTCAGTCGCGTTTGAGCGTTGAGTGCGTAAAAGCTGAATCTTCTTTGCTATTTCTCAACCGCCAATTCGAGCACTTTGAACGCCCAATGCGTTGAATGCCTAACGTATTGCAAACGACACAGAACTAGTTTCAATAATTTATCGCCGTTTCTATTCCATTAAGTTTTCACAATTTTTCACTGAAACGGCTTATTCCGCTTATTTCTTTGAATTTGAATAAGTTTGAAAGGCAATAAAATATATGGTATCTTGGGTAAATAGATACTTAAAGCTTTTTTTAGAAGTAAAGATTTTCGGCAGTAGTAATCATTATTAATTACTTCGACACTAAATTAAATTCTAAATAATATATTCGTAATCCAATAAAATTCTAATTTTTACAGTAGATACAAAATTAAGTTTCATTAAGTTTACCAGTGCGATGAAATGAGATTAAAATTATTTAAATGGTTTTTAATCTTATTTAAACTTGCGCCAAAGTCCTTTTACAAGTTTAAAATAAAATAAAATCTAGTGAACAAAAAAAAATGTAAATATAATTATTCTAAAATCGCATTATTAAAACTTAGAGCTTTTTAACCAACAAAGACGTGCAATCAAAATTTTTAATTAACTAAAATTGTCTATTAGTCCGAATTAACGTCAAAACAAGCTTAAAACTTGGCAAAATTAAATTTCGACTAAATAAACTCGTAACAAGCGAAATGTTTGAACATTACGAAAGTGCCAAAGTTTCCATGAAGGATAAAAATTAAAGCAATTAAGGTAGGACTAATTTTGGGGCAGCTATGATTTATAATAGCATACTTTGTGAACAAGCTTAATGGGCTAAGATTGGTTATATTGGACATTTCTTTTGAATAATTAAGCAAGCAATAACTCAGGTTTATTGCGTTTACAAAAATTGTATAATTGGGTATAT
This sequence comes from Eugnorisma glareosa, assembly GCA_947578425.1. NCBI lineage: Eukaryota > Metazoa > Arthropoda > Insecta > Lepidoptera > Noctuidae > Eugnorisma > Eugnorisma glareosa. The sequence goes on along the minus strand of OX387982.1, from coordinate 9,030,319 downwards.
AAGGTGATTGGTAATTAGTGACTGATACTTAAATAAGTGATTGTACTCATGATAACAAACAATTTTCCCAAAGAAACATTTTTTTTATACTCCTTCACTATTATCACAATAACACAACAGCCGAATGAAATTCGCGGGCGCAGTGTTTGGTTATTATTATTTTAATTTGTTTACATTGTTGCACGGCCATAGTAAAGCAATAGAAACGCGGGCACGTGGCTAAAACAGCTGATAGGTAAAACGCACGCGCGCGCGAATTTCATACGGCTGTGTTATTGTGATTAAAGTGAATGAGTATAAAAAAAAATCTTTGGGAAAGTTGTTTGTTATCATGAGCGTTTAGGTATCGGTCACTAATTACTAGTCACCCTATATAAATGTTTGTTTCTCCGCACAGATATGGTAGATAAGCCTAAGGTTTAGCAAACATGATCCATAACATTAATATACTTACATTTACTAGGTATCAAAATAACTCAGATACAGAAAAAGTATGATTAAGCAAAATATTGACTAGATGATTGAATTAAGAAAAAAAATGGTGTTGGAAAAGTCAAGCAAATACACTACATGGGTCTTGTATGTCCAAGGCAAGACATATCCTCAAGTATCTATTGAAAAAAAAAAACAATTTACTCGTCATATTATTTTATCAAAATAATCAGAATGATATTTATAATATTATATAATATTATAACACCATAACAAATAAGGTTCTATCTAAATAACGTTATTTTTATTGAAGACTAAGATAAACAGATCCGTCGTTCCATTTATCCTCGAGATTATTTTTTGAACCACGAACAAACGAAGGATAACATTTTCAAACCGCTCTTTGACTTAACTTTCCTAAGTAAGCATCTCATACAAATATGAACTTTATGACTAAAAATGTAATATTCTGTTTTGAATGAAACGCTTGCTCACATTCGCTGATGATTTATTTAAACTTGCCATAAGTTTCCCATAACAGAAAACTGTGCTGTGACATTTTTGTTGTATTCCGTCTCATAGAGAGGAGGCATGTATCCCAGCAGTGGGAACGTTATAGGCTGATTATCGTAAAATACATGCTGTCGCTTTACATCCTGGACAAATTCAAAGAGGTATCTATACTAATGGGTCAGGTGCATGCCTGACACAATCATGCTGAGCTGGACTCCCATTTGGTGCAACAATGAGGCACACACCGCACCTTGTTTAAATACTCGTTATTTATTTGAAGTTTGTCATGGGGTTACTATATTTCTTTCGTAAATTATGTTTTCCTTTTTGTGTATTGGCACCTTGTTTTTTTTATAGGTATTTAAACAATATTTTTGTAAATTGTGCTTCTGTGTGTTGTGTCTTTGTGTGCACTTAATAAATGGTTTATCTATCTATCTAATGATTCTCGACCCGAATCGATAATAAAAAGGGTAGGTTTCGGAAATCGGTAAATGTATACCACCCGTATTAAAACGCAGCCCGTCTGTTCCTAGCCCTATAAACGCGCCGTCACACACACAAACGCAAACGTTTATTCCACAGTATGGAAACTAGGGGGTGGTTTACGCATACCGATTGCCGTAAAAATAAAAATCTACCTTTTTAGTATCGATTCGGGTCGAGAATCACTAGTATAGATACGTCCTTGAATTTGACCAGGATTCAAAGCCACAGCCTGTATAATCAAAGTAGAAGAATTCCTTTCCTTAATGAAAAATCGCTACACGAATAAAAACCTTTCAAATTTGTTTTAAGTTTTACCTACAACATTAAAAACACGAAAATAAGGTTCATATTTGCACTAACCGCTTTTAATCAAAGTGCAATCTGTGAATCTTTGCCCTAAGCGCCCAAACATCGTTGGACTAAAAGTGTTCCGTTAAACGAAAGCAATCAATACGAAGCAGTAACGTTTTATTTCAATGAGGGAAACTCGTAAAAGAGGAATAAACTTTAACAATTATTAGCTTCGGTTAAATGAGCTTTAGTTTAAGAAGGAAATCAATCAGTAGGCTCTTTTTGCCCGCCTGTCAAGGAAGATGTGTGACTATGTTTTTCGCGCGTATCTTGTATGTATGAATGCATGTAACATTATTTATTACTTCATAATGTTCCAAATCGCTGCACGGATTTATTTAATTAACATAACGTTAGATTCGTCTTGGTAACCCAAGTGTTCCAAAAAAACCAACATGACGACTATGAGACGCTGTAGATAAATGTTTTTTTTTTCGGCTGGAATAATTATGGGTATCAAATTAAAGGGCTCATCATGTGGATTTTAAAATGTAAGATCATAACCATATTTTAATATACATAAATCATCCACACGATGAAAATTCCTTTAAAGAATTAGACCGTTTACGGAATTTGCAACAAACGTAAAAAAAAAATGCGAAATTCCCCATCTTATTATAATCGTAACTAAAAAGTGTAAAATAAAAAAAATAAACGATAAAAAAAAACCCGACTGCGTAAAAAATAACTAATAATTAAATAATCTTGACCAAAATCATTCTATCCATTATGGGTCCTGACTATTGCGGTCAATATGTTCCGTATTTGAATTTATTATTAGTTTTATTTTATTGCTTCCTACATTTCTAGATTGAACTAGTTTTTTTTCTTTTCAGTTTTTATTTAAAGTTATTAGTTAGTTATTATTAGTTATTTTTTACGCAGTCGGGTTTTTTTATTATTATTTTTTATATTATTTTTTAGCTGGCTATTTGGTTTGGTCGTAACACACAGATTATGTATTCTTAACATCCTCCGCCCCCGTGGAAGCCGTGCTTTCAAGAAGCTCTGGCATCAACAACTGGCAGGATACAGACTTAAAATCGTAGTAAGAGTCCTTTATTCGGAGTATAGTTTATCTTAAAACAAAGGAAATACATTTCAATGTTTTAAGACTTAAAAAGTGCGGCCTATCTTAATAACTCATTAAAGAAATTGGCGAATAGTCACTTATATTATTTTATACTTCTTTACATAGTATAAAACAAAGTCGCTCCCACTGTTTGCACGCTTAGATCTTTTAAACTACGCAACAGATTTAAATGCCGTTTCATGCATTCAGTAATACATAGAGTGATTCAAGAGGAAGGTTTATATGTATTACATTGCACCCGTGCGAAGCCGGGGCGGGCGCTAGTCACTACATAGTATCAAAATAATGTCGCTTTCCGCTGTCTATCTGTCCCTATGTATGCTACCTTTACAACTACGCAACAGATTTTGATGCGATTCTTTTTAATAGATAGAGAGATTCAAAAGGAAGGTTTATATGTACCCGCACCATTATTACGCATTGCACTCGTGCGGGTCGTTAGTAAATTATAAATAGGTAAAGTTTTTAAATTTGGGTGTTCCTACATCCAAGTCTAAATAATCATAATGTCTCTAATCTCTGGATAACTAGTTCGAACTTTTTCTCAACTTTTTTCTAAATACTTGTTTTTCATGTAAGATCTTTATCTTTAAAACCTCCATGATCTCCATACTATTCAATACGCCCACCAGCACAATGTTTAGAGTGCGTTACATTGAGTCCTACCGTAAAAAGTGATTTTTCACCTCAAAAAAAAAGTCGTTTCACAGCAATAATTTTTGCGTAAACTTACTTATATAGTTTGATGTACACAATGCTTGGTTGACGGCTTCGTTAGAGGTCTTTTTACACCCTGTATAAAACAACTCATCAGATTTCAAAAATTCATTCACTTATGGAAAGCTGTTCTATTGCCGAGTGCCACAGAGTGCTTTTCTGCGGGTGATCTCGTAGGTAGAAGTTAGTAGGTCATCATTTCGTTATCACTATTCTATGAGTTCTCTCACCAAAATATAGGTCAGGTAACATCTGGTGACCTACATCGCTTTAACAAATCTCACACGAGCGACCTATAAATTACATTGGCAGCACCGGGCCTTGGCTTCACGTCACAGCTCATCGCAAGGCGCGTCACGGTGACTCACATGGCGTACTCTGAACAACTTTTTTCATTTGTTTTCTTTACAATCGCTCTCAGGCGCTTGATGCTTGAGCGTGGGCGGGACGTGGTCCACGGCGACTTTTTGCCACGATCGAAACGGCCATTGTACTGTCGCTAGCTGTGTACCCTCGCCTAGCTAAACACGATAGTGTATCACTGCTTTCGCGGTTCTGTCGCGCTTCAGTCGCAATGCTATCGCGACTCAAACGCGAATCAGTCTTGCCTCCGTTCTCCACTCTTCATTCCCCCATGTAGTCAGAAACAGTCGCGTGTTTGTATCGATGCAGAACCGTGTTTATGAAACGCGTGACAGCATCATCAGCATCATCATCATTTCAGCCGAAAGACGTCCACTGCTGGACATACTCCTCCTCAGGTGTCGCCACATTGACCGGTCCCGTGCGTCTCGCATCCAGCGGATTCCCGCAACCCCTTCACCAGGTCATCGGTCCACCTAGTGGGAGGCCTTCCAACGCAACGTCTTCTAGTTCGCGGTCGCCACTCCAGAACTATTCGGCCCTATCGGCCATCGGTTCTGCGAGCAATGTGCCCTGTCCACTGCCACTTAAGTTTGGCAATTCTTCAGGCTACGTCGGTAACCTTGGTTCTCTTACGGATGTCTTCATTTCTACCTATTCGATCACGCAAGGAAACCCAAAAGCACAGCCCTCTCCATAGCTCTTTGGATGACTTGCCCAACTTACCGCAGTGTCTCAAGACTAAAGTCTATGACCAGTGTGTGTTGCCAGTGATTACATACGGGACCGAAACGTGGTTGCTCGCAATGGGCCTCATTAGAAGCGTGACAGCATAGCTCTACAGAAAGTCGCCGTATGTAAAGGGCCTAAGTCGTGTCCAAGAGGTTACACGATCGACCAAAGCCAACGACCTACAAATTACATTGGTACAGCCAAGATCGATTGTCGACCAGACATTTATTGACTTCGACGCCGTGCTTCGAATAATAAGCAGATCCTTTCTCATTCTATACAGCAGGGAAAAGGTCGTATTATTGATGGCAAAGAAAGGCACATTTTTATGCGTCTCTCATTTATTTTATATTTGACATAATGCGGTAGAAACGCGGTAACAAAATTACATGAAATAAGTGCGTTACATGATCATCTGCTATGCCTTTGCTCTCACCGTCATCATCTACTTCTTTGTGCCGCTGGCAACACAATTATCAAATTTTCTGGGCCACTTCAGCATCATGAAGGACAACTTCCAGTCTTCCAGAAGTACACGGAGCGATTGCCTATTTGACCTCCGCAACTTACTGAGAAACCTATTAGGTTACCTAATACCCTTGGTAAGATTAGTTGTCGAATGCATGTTTTATCCTGCTCTAACTCAATGTTTTTCTTCCTCACAAACACTAGATTGTTAAAGTTAGTTGAAACCAAAAATCCCCTTTGAATCCGATAAAATTTTGGTACGAACTGATTTTATATTTACTTTGTATAGCATACATATTTTTCTTTCTTAATCAACACTTAGTGGAAGTAGTGTGTGCAGTACAATATATTCCTACTTTCTGTGTTCTTCTCCGGCGTAGGCACGATTGATTAAAAGAATAACTCATATCATCATGAAAAGATTAGTCAATAATCAAAGTTGTTAAAAAAGCTGATGGTCCTAGCGTAGCGCTAGGACCATCAGCTTTTTTAACAGTATGGTGGCAGGTGGCAGTATGGACAATAGAAAACATTACACCTGGAGAATCCCCCTTTTGAATTTTCAGATATTTTCTTCGAAAGCCAAAAATAAGCGAAGAAGCTAATATTTTTCAGAGGAAATACAGTCGACGGACCGAACGATTCTACGTATTTCACTGTGCCAATTATATCACGAAAAATATGCCCGTAGAATAAAGTTTCTACAAATATTTCAGCCTGAAATTCTTCCAAAGAGTCGTGTAATATTTCAGGACCCGTTAATATAAAGTCGAGTTTTAGTTATATAAGAAAATGAAGTAAAAATGTGGAGCATACTTTGTTATAATTAGGCTTTATTATGGGGAGAAAAGTTTTAATTTTATTAGTTTCATTTTGTGCTAGAATTCGGCTCAAAATGAGCATTATTTCGTTTGAATGTTGTAAATCATATATTCGGGACCGACTTTGATTAAATTCTTATTGTGAAATATGTTTTCTTTTGATCTTAGCCTTCTCTTTAGAAATATTGTTATTGTATACGTTTCTTATTTAACGACCAACCAAAGAGGCTTGATTACGAAAAGCAAAAAGGTATTTTTGTTTCCAAAATCAAGCAGCTTTAGAGACTATATTTGTTTTTTTTAATACATGTATATGGTAATGTTCGAATGTCGTGATGGCCCAGAGGTTAAGGCCTCGCCTCTCATGTATGAGGTTGTGGGTTCAAATCCGGGCAAGTACCAATGTGACTTTTCAATTCATATGTACTTTAGTTGTCTTGAACATCACAGACATTGGTGAACGAAAACATCGTGAGGAAACCTGAACTTATAAAATAAAAAAAGTCTGAAATCGCCAACCCGTTTTGAGCAAGCGTGGTGATCAATGCTCGTGCCTTCTCTGTAGAGAAGAGGCCTTTGCCCAAAAGTGGGACAGTAATAGGCTGGTATTATTATTATGGCAATGTTGTACATTTAGGAAGGGGTCCGCAAGGGCCGATGCCTGCCGGGGCTGCGGGACTGTTCGAAAGAGATACCGTGGCCCAGGAACACAAAGGGCGATGAAGGAACATGGATGGGTTTTAGTCAGTAAAAGTCTGACACTCCCTCCTGCTGAGCCCAGAGCGGGAGGAGTTATTTGATGATTTCCCATCCGAAAAACAAAAAAAAAAGGTTGGCTTGTATCCATGCTTTTGATATTGTATGGTTGGTATATTGCCATATGTTCTATATTCAAAGAAAAGGTTGTCGTTGGTATGTGTGCCTTAAACCGTAATGGCGTTCTCCTGTAAAAGTTGAGAGTAATAATAAAACCAGTCTTTTGAAACATAGTTATTTTACTTATATTAAAATAACAACAGTTTACATTCCTTTTAATATCCCTGTATATATCTAAGTGCTGTTCTATAAAGTTCAATTGGAATCTCACCCAAGTGACCGCACACAATTCGATCTCGAACTCATTTGTTTTTAAAGTATTAATCGCAAATTTACACCGAAGACAAATGACAATATTGCCGAAAGCCTTTTGTATTCCCTTATCGACATTCCAATGGATTGACAGAAGCTTTCCGATAACTTACATCAATGTCATATATGTTTGACTTTTACAACTTTATACTTAATACAGGATGTAACAAGACCCTTCACGAATCCGTCAACCAAGCATTCTGTACATCAAACTAAGTAACTCTACGCAAAAATTATTGCTGGGAAACTACATTTTTTTTTTGGAGTGAAAAATCACGTTTTACGGAAGAACTCAATGTAACGCACTCAAAACATTGTGCTGGATTCAATAGTACGGGGGTCGTGAAAGGTGTTTAAAGTAAAAAATTACATTAAAAACATGGTATTTAAAAAAAAACTTGTGAAAAATTTGGAACTTTGACCCCCAATATCTCCGTAACTAGAAGGTTCCCAGGTATGGTCTAAAACAAAAAATGATCGCAATGACGGGGAGGACAAGTGCCTTTCGGCTTCGTTAAGGATCTCGTAACACCCTTTATAATAAAGATGTAACATTTTGTTTGATAATAAGTCTGTATGTACGAGTAAGAGGGGTTATCTTCAGAACTACTGATCCGATTCTGAAAATTCATTTACTAATGGGAAGCTGCATTATACCCAAGTGTCCTAAAACGTTCCTATGGGTAATTTCCTTACATAACGGGAGCGAAGCCGCCAACCAAAAGCAAGTTGCTAGTAAAATGTCACGTTCGCCGCGCGTTGCCTAGACTATCTTGATACTGTTCTCATTTCAAAGACTGTGAAGATTCAGAGAATACTACAGTTTAGTTCTGGAACCTCGTTGGTATAGACCATTCAATTCATTTGTTACAGACGTAGTGCATACACATAAAATCAAAATCACTTAAAAACACAAATGAACATGAGGTCCTAGGTTTAATTCTCAGATCGGGCTAATTATTATTGGGATTTTCCATCGGAAATTTCTCAGTAGCAGCCACAAAGTTTATATTTATGCCCGGTTGATGCTTATAGGCTCGCCCCCTATTACATGGATTTTAAAATAAAACATAACTGGCAAAATGTGCGTGTACTATTACGTACTCCCCTGCCTAACCCTTCGGGGATCAGGCTTGATGTTATGTTATGTTACGTAGAAGATTTACGAGTAGAATTCAAAATTTTATTTTATAGCTAAAACACTTTTTTTACCCCATAATTTAACCATAAGTTAACAAGAGGTGGTGAAATAGGTAATTAGTTGGCGGAATAACTTCTGACCAAAAGACCCTTCAGAATTCAAACGAGCAAAAACCAGTAAGGGGCTCATAACTCATGTAAAGTGGTTGGTAGGAAGGTTGCGTGGTGGAACCCATTACACAAATAGCTGCGACCAACCCTAACTTAAATGAGGAGGTAATAGTTATAGGAAAACTTGGGCGAATCAAGGAAACTTACGATTGAATATAAACTTCACGGTGACTTACGTTTCTTTATTGTGAACTAACTCTTGCCCGCGGCTTCGCTCGCGTTAATTTAGATTTTAATAATCGATTCGGGTTGTAAAACTATAATTCAATCAAGATTCGAAAGACACGTAGCGCCATCTATTGTCATAAGAACATTACTCTTGTTTTCCTCGAGAATTTCGAGAACGAGAGCTCGAGAGATCTCGAGAACAGTATTTTTTTCGGGATGAAAGGTACCCTATGTCCGTTTTTGTACACCTGACAACGTATATGCATAATTTCAGGATGATCGGTTCAGTGGTTTAGGCGTGAAAAGGTAACAAATAAACAAACTTGCTTTCGCATTATAACGTTCTTGTGATAATAGATGGCGCTACGAGTCTTTCGAGTCATGATTGAATTATATTATTATATATACAAGCAGAGTACAACCCGAATTAATTGTTCAATTCTAAATTAATGCGATGTAAGCCGCGGGCAAAAGCTAGTAATCTCATTGGTTTTACGAGCTCAAACATTGTGACGAATCACAATCCTTTTGGCATTTGGCTTAGCAGTAGCACGCGAATAAATCATAAGAGTAATTTAGATTTGTATCGTTCATAAAAAGACCTTTGTATGGTTGTAGCTCATTTGTTTTGAGTATGTGGTAAGGTTTGTTATGGTTATATCTATGGTTTGGAATTTATTGTAGTTGTGGCAAAAAGTCGTTACTATGGGCATAATATTTCGTTGTAAAATCTCTTTTTACAACGAAATATTATGGCCCAGATATTTGGCCTTTTTGTAGTTGATATTTACATCTTCATATTTATGCTCGAATGAATAATTCTTTACATAAAACGATATTAAAATAGGCGTACGATATTAAACGATATTAAAATACACGTCCTCTCATACAGAGAGGACGTGTGAACTTTGATAAAAGCGGCTACGCATGAAAATTCAAACGAGCCTGACAACCGGGCTTGTTTGAATTTTTATACGTAGCTGTTTTCAACATAATTTAAAAAAAGAACACCTTATTCTAAATTTAAGAGGTGGCTTCCATAAAACAAAAAATCCAGCATTGCAAAATCTCCCTAGGTAAAAAAGAAAATGGGTAACTGAAATTCTCGATGGAAGTTTTTAGCACTATTTGTGTGGATTGTTTAATTAACACTATTTCAAATTGACAAGAATAAAATATGTTTTTTCACCCATCGGAATACTTACCTTTTCCTTTCTATATTTACCTGTTTTGTCATAAAAAAGGCCAACGGCTTCTTATATATTATTTTAGGCATTCCCCTGATTTGTCTTCTGGTTGTATTATATCCCTAGGGACCACCACTGTTTTCTTATAAAAAACCGGCCAAATGCGTGTCGGGCCCCGCACAATGTAGGATTCAGTAGTCTTAAAAAAATCAATTTAATCCACTTCGTACGGTCCGATTTGCCTCCGAACGATGACTTTTATTGTAATAATAAAAAACAAACTTACATTTGCAGTACAGAAACCTGTTCTCTCATACATTATATTTGGAAAAATAAGTTATCTAAGTACATTTTATAAGTTAGTCAACTATTACTCGTAAACTTGTAAAGCATTCTTTCCTGTGAATGTTTTTTTTTTAATTTCGTTACATAAATAAATAAAAATAAATATCGCTGGACATTGCACACAGCGCCATCTAGGTGCCACACTAAGCAACGAGGCTTGTGTCGTGGACACCTGGATAGTTGAAGAAAGAAGTTGGATAGTTGATACTATTACATAGATAATTTCTGTTTGTAAATACATACTTAATATACATATAAACATCCATGACTCGGAAACAAATGTCCATGCTCATCACACAAACACTTGCTCCTACCGGGATTCGAACCCCGGACCCTAAGAACGTAAGGCAGCCTCACTACCGCTGCGCCATTTGGGTCGTCAATATATATTATAATCAATATTCAATAATCAATATAGATAGTCAATATTTATTATTGTGTATTGGTGTATATATTTATTTATTTTTTTAATTTATTTTTTTCACACACCCAAACAACCATTTAGCTGGTAGAGGGGGCGACACTTGAGTCTAACAAAAATTAGCACTCTAAAGCATAATAATTCACGAACGAAAAATTATTCAAACAAACTCGAAGTATTTTTTAAAACCTATCCAACGACATCCCATACTATGGGTTAAGTGAGAAAAAAAAACACCTCTTTACGCGTACAGAAGAAACCCTAAAAAAAGTACTTTTCGAGATTTTATTTTACCTCTTTGTCGGCGTAACTAATCCGTATATTCATGCCAAATGTCAGCTTTCTGGTACTAAGAGTCTTTGAGCTAAGCTGCGGACAGACAGACAGATGGACATGGCGAAACTATAAGGGTTCCTTGTTGACTACGGTACCTACCCTAAAAACTGGCCTAGTGCACCTTTTCTTTTTATTCGTACCGTAGTTTATAGGTGCATAGAGGACACCTGCTCTCCAAATTTCAACTGTGTGGTGCCAATAGTCACGGAGTAAAATGACTGTGACACACGGACGAACAGGACTAATCCCAAAAGTTCCGTTTTTGCGATTTGGAAAAGGAACCCTAAAAAAGATGATTCCTGATTCTATCAAACCGACCTTATAATTTACACTCATATGACGTTCTGATGTCCCCGTGACGGAGACACATATTACGGGGACAACGGTAAGGAATTATATGACGTTCTGTTGTCCCCGTGACGGAGACACAGATTACGGGGACAACGGTAAGGAATTATATGACGTTCTGTTGTCCCCGTGATGGAGACACAGAATACGGGGACAACGGTAAGGAATTATATGACGTTCTGTTGTCCCCGTGACGGGGACACAGATTACGGGGACAACGGTAAGGAATTATATGACGTTCTGTTGTCCCCGTGACGGGGACATAGATTACGGGGACAACGGTAAAGAATTATATGACGTTCTGTTGTCCCCGTGACGGGGACACAGATTACGGGGACAACGGTAAGGAATTATATGACGTTCTGTTGTTCCCGTGACGGAGACACAGATGACGGGGACAACGGTAAGGAATTATATGACGTTCTGTTGTCCCCGTGACGGGGACACAGATTACGGGGATAACGGGAATACACGTAAATTACTAAGTAGTGACATATTCTTTAAACATTGGTGTCTCATTATGAATCCGCGATGATTAACTTTAGAACATATTTTTTAAATTCACTTTCAAATTTTGTGAGATTCGAAGTGAACTTTACAGAATAGCCCTACATTTCTTTATTTCTAACTTGGATAATTTAATGCAAAGTGGAAGTATAAAAACTTACTTTCCTCACGACCCAATTTCCTGAGAATTCTTTTTATATGCATTGAAAAAAGCCAGCTGTTTTCCCTTTTCAATCTGGATATTACCATAGAAACTTAAACAAGATTACTGCGAATGGAGCAATTAAGTCAGAATCCTTTAGGGAAAGGATAATGTGATGGTTCTGAATATTTAAGACTAAGGTCAGTGATTATATGTAGGAGCTCGTGGCAAAATAATAACAGCCGCTCGCCTAGGTCGGTCTGTGGATGGGTGACCGCCCATTACAAACCGAGTTTCCTCCGTGCCTCGGAAAGCACGTTAAGCTGTTGGTCCCTGCTGTCATCTGTAGATCTTTGACAGTCGTTTTCGGTAGTCAGTGACCCAAAAAGTCTGACAACCAGTCTTAGCAAGTAGTATCGTATTACCCAGTACTAACTGGGTTTTGGAGGTCAGATAGGCAGTCGCTCCATGTAAAATACTGGTACTCAGCTGCATCCGGTTAGACTGGAAGCTGGCTGACCCCGACAAGTTGGGAAAAGGCTAGGCAGATGATGAAGGTATATTATTATAATTAGGTTTAAGTAACTTCTTTAGAGCACCCATTCTATATCTAGAAAACTATTTCGTGAGCAAAGTATTTTGGATCTAGTGTGTAAAGTTGAGGCTTATAATACCCGGGCTAAAGACTCCGCTAACTCTTCAGTATTAATTAAGTTTCACTAGATGAGAGATATAAATTAAACCTTTTACTTGAGTAAGTTAATTTAGTAAGTTTTCTCGTCGTTTAAATAAGTTTAGAAGATTTTATCTAAAATACATTCTTAGTATTTACTAACTTTTCGTGCGACTTTAATTCATTCAAGGTATCTCATACGCCAGATTGTTTTCATTCGATACATTCTTAGTATTTACTAACTTTTCGTGCGACTTAATTCATTCAAGGTATCTCATACGCCAGATTGTTTTCATTCGATACATTCTTAGTATTTACTAACTTTTCGTGCGACTTAATTCATTTAGAAAGAAAAAAGAAAGAAAGAAAGAAAAATGTTTATTCGACGTCAATACATCAGGCACACACACACAATAATATTTAAAAAAGTTACAAAAAAGAGAAAACACATAGTATGACTGTACTGTGTGCCTCACGGCTGCGCCAAAAAGGTCCATTTCAGCATTAATGCCAGACAGGTGAGGCTGTCTGACGCTGATCTTCCAATGAACCTTGAGGGGGTAAGTGACATACAGAAAACAGTTTCAAAAATAGTATATGAATAGGTAAATGATTAAGTACAATAAATAGATATTGAGTTAATTTATGAAATGTGTATGTAGGTACGAGTTAGGATAAAAATGTGAGTAGGTAATAAGTGTTATAACGTGTTCGAAAGTACTACTGGTTACAATATATAAATACAGAGAAGCCAAAACAGGATAAATATTATAATAAGAAAAAAGAAGAACAAAGAAAAATATACAAAGAATATACAAGTAGGATATGTGCATTGTGCAATGTTATGAAAACCAGGCGTGATTTTGTCTCGTAATCCCGCATTCGTGTCGCCGTTGCATTTAAGGTATTTCATACGCCAGATTGTTTTCATTCGATACATTCTTAGTATTTACTAACTTTTCGTGCGACTTAATTCATTCAAGGTATTTCATACGCCAGATTGTTTTCATTCGATACATTCTTAGTATTTACTAACTTTTCGTGCGACTTAATTCATTCAAGGTATCTCATACGCCAGATTGTTTTCATTCGATACATTCTTAGTATTTACTAACTTTTCGTGCGACTTAATTCATTCAAGGTATTTCATACGCCAGATTGTTTTCATTCGATAGATTGAATTTTCGTTGTGCGGTTTGTAAGGGAATAATAACTGTTAAAAATAAAATACATATTATTCCCCGGATAAAGTTCCCTGCAGTGAAAAAAATTTGCCCTCGGTTTCACAGGTACCTAAGTTAGTAAAAACAACCTTTTTTTCTGAATGGGAAGTCTTCAAATGGGGGTCATTTGATGATTTCCTCAAATGAACCCCCACTCTGGGCGGAGCGGAAGGAAGTGTCAGACTTGTACTAACCAAAACCCATCCATTTTCCTTCTTTTTTTTGTGGTATCTCTTTCGAACAGTCCCTCAGCCCTGGCAGGCATCGGTCCTTGCGGACTCCTTCCTATTGCTGACATAGAAAGAAAGAAAGAAAAGAAAGAAAATTGAGTTTATTCGGCATTATTGTAAAAAAAACACACCTTAAAAAATTAACAAAATACATCAACAAAAATAATAATAATGCCGAAAGGACCTCCGCTCAGCATAAAGCCAGAAGGCCACACAAGGTGTACCACCTGACGCTGATTTTCAGCTGCAGCCCATGAGAGCCCTACGCTCGAACACATGAACAAGCATATCCATTTAATTTACACAAAAAAAAAAACAACTAAAATAAAAAGTGGCCAATCTTAATTTTAGAGCAACAACAAATATTTACGACAAAGATTTACGTGCCCATTAATAAAAAATAACAAAAAGACAAAAAATAAAAAGCAAAAATGACGAAATCGAAAAATATAACAATAATATAATATTTGATAACAATAATAACATTGATGACATATCTTAGACGCGCGCGTGGAACACAAACGCGCCCGCCGTCGACACGGCCTGTCGTCATAAGACGGACGGACAGCGAGCTAGCCCATAGCTCACCGTCCATAGGCCCGCCATCATAAAGCGGTTTTTTTTTACGGATTGGAAATCATCAAATTAGATAAAATCGCATTTTATCATAATTGACAACTGAACAACTGGATAAAATTGTATTTTATCATAATTATAATATGTGTGTTATTTATCGATTCGTCCGTCTCCAACATACAATTGATACATAATAGATTACAGCTGAAACTTTAAAGTAAAGAATCAATAGAAATACATCATTATGGAATTTACCCAAATGTAAATATGGCTTATAATTTTCAGTAAGCTAGCAACGCAAATTATATCTTCAGCGGCTTCTTGCCGTATTAAATAAATAACTGTCTTATAATATTAATAGCCCTTTGTGATAAGGGCTCAGACTGATGGCTTAGGATTTCCGTGGTCGTGTTGTGTTAGTAACGTTTAGATGGAGGCGTCTGTTGTTTTGGGAGAGCGTTTCCTCCTGTGTATACAGGAATATTATTATAGCGTACACCGTGCGCCTTCCACGAAATGACGATCTTTCTTAGGCACGAATTTCGCTCAAGCGGCGTAAGGTGAAGGCGCGGCACAGGCGTAGCGCAGGCGTGGTATTTATAAGCAAACGAAAGAACTGCCTGCCTGCGCCGCGCCGCTTGAGTGTAATTCACGACACGTCAGCTACGTACATTTTGTATGAAAACGTTTTAAAACGGCATCATAACTGCGCCGCGCCTTCACCTTACGCTATTTTATATAAATCGCGCCTTACAAACTGTTATTTTACCCCTTTAAAGAGTGAATTTTCGAAAACTTTTCCGTAATGCTCACCTTCCTATATAAGGAATTACAGTTTTAAAATTTTACGCCCTCTTTTTTCCTGTCATGCTTTCCTATTCTGCGCGGGTCTCGTCGCAACCTTCTGTAGGTCATCAGATACACTAAGCAGAGGCCAAGAGATCCAACAAAAATTATGATACCATTTTGAAATACAACATTGATTAAAAACAATGTGTTTCATATGTGTATTTCTATCTTTAATAAATTACTTAGAAATATAAGAGAACTCCCTTTTAAATATGATAGAAATAAATTGCATAAATGGTTGACAGAAAATTGTTTTTACAGTTTACAAAAATTTCTGCAACACAAGATTTAATTTTAAAATATACGAGTGTATAGTTGAATCATTATTTTACTTTAAATTAGCTCGTGGAAATATTGGTAATAATTCAGATACGCATTATCTAATAATGTAAAATTGTATTTTCATGCCCTAAAAAGGCAAAATATGGTTTGTGCATAAACCACCAATTTTAACAACTAGTAACACCGGTATTGTATGCAAATAAATTATTCTTATTCTTACTCATCTGGTTGATGGCCTGCCTTAACTTAACTTCAAAATAGGCAATGAAAAAGTCTACTAATGAATATTAGAACTTCTGTCAATCTATCAAATAATTTGTTTCTTTTCTTACGTTAACCACATTGATTCATCAAAGTCTATAAACACTAACACCCTTTGGCTTTGCGGCCAATACGAGTAAACTTCATATAAAGCTCTTTTCGCCACAAACTGTCGGGAGAGGCTGAAAGATTCACAAACTAGCTAAAACTAAGATTGATAGAGCGGGGGTAACGTTCTGAACGTTAATATGAGCGGGCCTAAGAGAAGCGAAAACGATCTATCATCATTGCTAAAGTTGCTATTATTAGATTTTTGGCTTGTAAGATATTTTAGGTTTGGTTTCCAGAACAATACAAACCCTCGCGTTTGTAGTCCTATGTACCTAATAGTACACCCACATTACGACAGTTATGCTTAAGTCCTATATTATCAACTGGGCATAAATATAAACTTCGTGGCTGTTACCGAGAAGTGCCTGATGGCAAAACCCGATAACAATTTGCCCGACCCGGGAATTGAACCTAGGACTTTACTCATGTGTTTTTATGTGATTTTAATTATAATGTGTATAGACTATGTTTGTATTAAATTAATTGAATTGAATTGAACTAGACCAACGAGGTTCCAGAACTAAACTGTAGTATTCTCTAAACCTTCACATTCTTTGAAATGAATGGCAACAGTATCAAGATAGTCTAGGCAAAGTGACATTTTATTAGCAACTTCGTTTTTCTCGCGGCTTCGCTCCCGTTATGTACGGAAATAAACCCACGGGAACGTTTTGAAATTTAGCCTATAACACTCTGGAATAATGTAGCTTCTTATTAGTGAAAGAATTTACAAAATCGGGCCAGTAGATCCAGAGATTACTAGTTTTATTATGATTATTAGATTAATATATGTCAATATTGCGGGTGGCGGTGGCTCTCCGCCTGGGCTGCGATGTCTGTGAACCACGTTTATGCATGTGCGGGTCCAGAGTGGAGGCCAACGGCCACCACGCGTTGAGTTGCTGCCGGTGCTCAGGGAGGTTTCCGCGGCACCATGCTCTCAACGACATTGTCCGGAGAGCGCTGGTTGCCGCCAATATCCCTTGTGTCCTAGAGCCGCCGGGTCTCTGTCGGTTAGATGGCAAAAGACCGGATGGCCTGACTTTAGTACCCTGGCAAAAGGGTAAGTGCCTACTTTGGGACGCAACGTGTGTTAGCACGTTTGCCGCCAGCCATCTCCCTCGCACAGTCAGGTCACCCGGTGCCGCGGCTGAATCAGCCGCTCTCAAAAAGCGGGCCAAATATGCTGCCTTAGAGCCGAAATACTTTTTTGTCCCACTGGCAGTGGAAACCACTGGTTGCTGGGGGTCCGACGCTATTAAATTTGTCGCGGAGATCGGCCGGCGACTTAGAGAAAGGGGCGGTGACCCACGCTCTGGTTCGTTCCTGGTGCAAAGGCTAGCCCTGGCAATTCAGCGGGGAAACGCTGCAAGTGTCATGGGCTCCTTTGCGCCAGGAACAACTATGAGCGTCTAGTGACGTAAGGTTTTTTTTATTTTTGAATTTTGTTATTTGACATGCTTACGTAATTATATTGTGTTATGTAAAATTTTAATAAATATTTACACTTTATAATATATTAGTATAGATAGTATAGATAAGTATAGAAAACGATGGTGTAAAACTCAAAAATGTGTGACATTGACGTAAGCTATCGGAGAGCTTCTGTCAATCAAGTGGAACGTCGATATAGGAATACTTTCGACAATATTGTCATTTGTCTTAGGTGTAAATGATTTGCTTTAAAAACAAATGAGCGAAATCGAATTGTGTGCGCACACTTGAGCATGGGGCCACGTGGTGGCCCCCGGCCACCGTAGGCGCGGGCTTGTGGACGGCGAGCTATGGGCTAGCTCGCCGTCCGTCTGTCTTTTGACGACAGGCCGTGTCGACGGCGCGTTCGTGTTCCACGCGCGCCTCAAAGAGATGTCAGCAACAGGAAGGGGTCCGCAAGGGCCGATGCCTGCCAGGGTTGCGGGACTAATCGGAAGAGATACCGCAGCCCTGGAACACAAAGGGCAAAAGAAAGAAAATGGATGGGTTTTGGTCAGTACAAGTCTGACACTCGCTGCGACTCCGCACAGAGTGGGACTCATTTGATGATTTCCCATCCAAAAAACAACAAAACACATTTTTTTTAAACTTATCTGTAAAACCGAGGGCTAATTTTTGACACTCCAGAAAACTTTATCCGGGGAATAATAGGTATTTTATGTTTGACATAATTATATCGAATGAAATCCATCAGGCGTATCCCAAGCAGCACATTGGCGAAAATTGTATCCATAAACAAGCTAAATTACAGTCAAAGGCTATGTAGCTGTATTAACGGATAAGACGATTCTTGAGACTGTTTAGAATGTACAGAATGGTACTTCTAAATGCGATTGAATATTTTCTTGTCATCACGGAAAGCCAGACATCCGACTTTCGAAACCCAATTACCGGAGGAAATCGATTTCGCGATGCTAATTCCTTTGCTTAACTTTTCCGGCTATTTATACGTCAGTTCGGAAGCGCTCTTCCCAGAATTTTAATGTACAGACGCCAGCCAGCATATTAAGCTACTATACAATCTGTACATTTTTTAAAATAGATTTTCAAGTTCAAGGTTGATTGGAAAAAAATGTCAGTTTCGAGTAGCTTGTTGTGCATCTGTACGTACAAACCGGAGTCACAGATCAAATAAATTACAGAAAGACTACTGTGCGGTTTTTTTTTTAAACATAGATTAGGTAATGGCCTCGCCTCTTTTTTTTTCGGATTGGTCGTCATCAAATAACTCCTCCTACTCTGGGCGGAGTTGGAGGGAGTGTCAGACTTTTACTGACTAAAACCCATCCATGTTTCTTCATCGCCCTTTGTGTTCCAGGGCCGCGGTATCTCTTTCGAACAGTCCCGCAACCCTGGCAGGCATCGGTCCTTTCGGACCCCTTCCTTTTGCTGACATCTCTTTGAGGCGCGCGAGGAACCCGAACGCGCCGTCGACACGGCCTGTCGTCATAAGACGGACGGGCGGCGGGCTAGGCGCGGGCCACCTTGGCCTCGCCTCTCATGCATGTAGTTGTGGGTCCAAATCCGAGCAAGTATCAATGTGACTTTTTCAGTTCTTATGTACTTTCTAAGTTTATCTTGGACTTCACAGACATCATGAAGGAAAACATCGTGAGGAAACCTGGATTTACAAAAGTCTGAAATCGCCAACCCGTCTTGAGCAAGCGTGGTGATCAATGCTCGTGCCTTCTCTGTTGAGAAGAGGCCTTTTCCCAGCAGTGGGAGAGTAATAGGCTGGTATTATTATATGTATAGACTCCCGTATAACAAAATTCTTTTATAGCTCAATTATTGCACAAAACGACGCAAGACGCCCTTCTATGAGAGGGAGTGGTTTTGTAATCCACCACGTGTGTGTAGTGAGGGTTGTTTCTAGACAAATTACAGAAATAAAATTACGTTTTGTAAAGTGCCGTCACTGTCACTGGCGACAACTGGACCAACAACGAGTGTTGGTCCAGTTGTCGCCAGTGACGGTAGAGCATGAGGCGGGACCTCATGCTCTACCGGTTCGATTCCCGGTTCAAAGTGTTAGGTATTGATTTTTCCTTCAGGAATTTTTCAGTACCAGCCATGGAGCCTCGATCTGGAGCCTGGATCATGGCAATAGGCTCGCCCCCTTAACAAACCTGGTGAAATGTGGGTGTGGGTGTAGTTACACTTCTGCGTAACCCTTCGGGGATGTTATGTGAAGTGCCCAACCCGCGACCATCAATTCACACATACATTTCCACATTTCCAGTTTAAGTGTTGTTTCTTTCCATTTTTTTTCTACATTTCCAGTATAAGCTGACCTCGCATTGTACGGAAATCCTAAGCAATACGAGATCAGCATAAACTGGAAATGTATATTTTGATGTGTAGTCGTGTGTACCTACACATGTGCAGTTGATATTTTATTTAAAACAACATCAGTTTTAATTCAATTATTGACTATTGTAATTAACTTGTGTATATCTTTAGTATTTATGAGTCTCACTTATAGTCATTAGTCTCGTCTGGCTTACTATTTATCATTTAGTCAAACTCGTATAACTTATTAGGTAATAAACTTACACTGTCACTTATGGGATATCTTCCGTGATTATTTATTATTTTGAGCTCCCAAAACAATTCAATCCAATCCAATTTGGAGCTTATTTGTTAATATCGTATAAGTAGATAATTATTGTACAAATGTATCTGGCTAGACCTAGGACTCAATGAAAGGTATTCCAGTACTTGATTCTCATTTATAGTTATGTTAAAATAGAATCTAAATATTCTACGACACTTAATATAAATTAGAAAACATATCTGTCATTTTAATTTTGATATAGCCTTTTTTATTTGTAAATAATGATGTGTAAGTAGTTGTATAAATAAATAATTATTGGACATAGAACACATTATTTGATTTCTTTCTGAAAATCCTACTTACATCACTTCACTTAAACTAAAAGAAAATTTTATCGGCATTTCAGAACTAGATATTGCAAGAGCTAATTTAATCATGAAAGTAAAAAGCAGTGATAGTCTAGAGGTGTGACCGTCGGACTGCCAAGTCATAGGTCTCGAGTTCAAACCCAAGACACGCATCTGATTTTCGGATTCGTATGCGTATTGTTTAATTATCACTTGCTTCGGTGAAGGAAAACATCGTGAGGAAACCGGCATGCCTGAGAGATATTTCTCGACGGCTTGTAAAGCCAAGTCAGAGGCCCATGGGTGGCATGAAAACTTTGACACTAAGTTAGGCACTAACCACACGATAAAGAAGAAGAATCATGAAAATGACGATTAAAATGTTCAAAGGATTAACTGGAGATACTTCTCATACCAATCTACAGCGCGTACTAGAAAGGTGTGGTCGAGTTTCAGGGTGTGATTCAGACCATCAAACAGAGCATCTTTCTTCATGAGACCAACATGGAAGACACGAAATAAAATCAGTTTGTTAGTCTAAATCACACTTCGAAATACTGACCATACCTTTCTAGTGATACCTAACTAAATGCCTAATTCCTGTTTTCACCAACACTAAGTGACACCTATCTTAATGCCTTATTGTCGGTTTTCACCAACACTGATAACTCCTAACTCAATGCCTAATTGTTGGTTTTCACCAACACTAGATGACTCCTAATTCAATGCCTAATTGTCGGTTTTCACCAACACTAGATGACACCTAACTCAATTCCTTATTGTCGGTTTTCACCAACACTAAGTGCCACCTAAATCAATGCCTAATTGTCGGTTTTCACCAACACTCGATGACTCCTAACTCAATGCCTAATTGTAGGCTTTCACCAACCCTAAGTGCCACCTAACTCAATGCCTAATTGTCGGTTTTCACCAACACTTAGTGTCACCTAACTCAATGCCTAATTGTCGGTTCTCACCAACACTTAGTGTCACCTAACTCAATGCCTAACTGTCGGTTCTCACCAACACAAGGTGACTCCTAACTCAATGCCTAATTGTCGGTTTTCACCAACACTTAGTGCCACCTAACTCAATGCCTAATTGTAGGTTTTCACCAACACAAGGTGACTCCTAACCCAATACCTAGTTGTCGGTTTTCACCAACTCTAAGTGCCATCTAACTCAATGCCTAATTGTCGGTTTTCACCAACACCAGGTGACTCCTAACTCAATGCCTAATTATCGGTTTTCACCAACCCTAAGTGTCACCTAACTCAATGCCTAATTGTCGGTTCTCACCAACACTTAGTGCCACCTAAATCAATGCGTAACTGTCGGTTTTACCAACACAAGGTGACTCCTAACTCAATGCCTAATTGTCGGCTTTCACCAACACAAGGTGACTCCTAACTCAATGCCTAATTGTCAGTTTTCACCAACCCTAAGTGCAACCTAACTCAATGCCTAATTGTAGGTTTTCACCAACACAAGGTGACTCCTAACTCAATGCCTAATTGTAGGTTTTCACCAACACAAGGTGACTCCTAACTCAATGCCTTATTGTCAGTTTTCACCAACCCTAAGTGCCACCTAACTCAATGCCTAATTGTCGGTTCTCACCAACACTTAGTGCCACCTAACTCAATGCTTAATTGTAGGTTTTCACCAACCCTAAGTGCCACCTAACTCAATGCCTAATTGTCGGTTTTCACCAACACTTAGTGCCACTTAACTCAATGCCTAATTGTAGGTTTTCACCAACACTTAGTGCCACCTAACTCAATGCCTAATTGTAGGTTTTCACCAACACTTAGTGCCACCTAACTCAATGCCTAATTGCAATGCCTAATTGTAGGTTTTCACCAACACAAGGTGACTCCTAACTCAATGCCTAATTGTCGGTTTTCACCAACTCTAAGTGCCACCTAACTCAATGCCTAACTGTCGGTTTTCACCAACACAAGGTGACTCCTAACTCAATGCCTAATTGTAGGTTTTCACCAACACAAGGTGACTCCTAACTCAATGCCTAATTGTCGGTTTTCACCAACCCTAAGTGCCACCTAACTCAATGCCTAATTGTCGGTTTTCCCCAACACAAGGTGACTCCTAACTCAATGCCTAATTGTCGGTTTTCACCAACCCTAAGTGCCACCTAACTCAATGCCTTATTGTCAGTTTTCACCAACCCTAAGTGCCACCTAACTCAATGCCTAATTGTCGGTTTTCACCAACCCTAAGTGCCACCTAACTCAATGCCTTATTGTCAGTTTTCACCAACCCTAAGTGCCACCTAACTCAATGCCTAATTATCGGTTTTCACCAACCTTAAGTGCCACCTAACTCAATGCCTAATTGTAGGTTTTCACCAACACTTAGTGCCACCTAACTCAATGCCTAATTGTCGGTTTTCACCAACCCTAAGTGCCACCTAACTCAATGCCTAATTGTCGGTTTTCACCAACACAAGGTGACTCCTAACTCAATGCCTAATTGTCGGTTTTCACCAACACTTAGTGCCACCTAACTCAATGCCTAAGTGTCCTTTTTCACCAACTCTAAGTGCCACCTAAGTCAATGCCTAATTGTAGGTTTTCACCAACACAAGGTGACTCATTGGCTCCGTATGGATCGGAATGGGCGAAAGTGCGAGCCCTGATTTGCCCACGCGCAATATATTAGCTGCAAGTAGGCTTAGAGTTAGTCTGCATAATGACTGACTGTCTTTACCGTTTAGGAGGATTTGTATTGCAATTTGCGTGCGTTAATAACCAGATGAATGAACATGGACGAGGCGAAAAGAGTATGTAAGGAACTAAAACTGCCATCGGATATAATATTGATTTTTCATTTACTTATGATTATGATTATATCCTTACTTCCTTATCCCTACTCCTTACTAATATTATGAATGCGAAACTAAGTTTGTTTGTTATCTTTTCACGCCTAAACCACTATTATTATTTTTTCGTATGGGAAATCATTTATTTATTTATTTGTTTAAATAGATACTTGCTGCACTTACAGTTTACACCAAAGCGTGCAGCAAGCCAACATCATAACATAATAACTATTACTAATAACATAAGACTAAACTAACTACTAAACTTAATGGAATAATTAAGGATAGCTTTATAACTCGTCATGAACATATCGAAATCCGGCTCCTGAGCAACCAGGGCGTTTAGCAGATTCATCGCCTGGGTTGTGGGCGCATATCGAGCAGTTTGGGTACGCACAGAGGGAGTCGCGAACAGACCTCGCGAGGCACAGGCCCGCGACCGTCGCAGTCGGTCCGGAGCAAACAATGAACAACGAGCTAAAGTAGTCTCGTCGTCAATTCTATTTTTTAGTAGTAAATAGTAGTGCATCAACAGCGCACCCTTACGACTAAGTTCTAACGTGTTGATGCCCACCATTCCCGCGACAAACAGAGACGGATATATTTATATCCGTCTCTGTTTGTCGCGTGTTGTAAAAAAATATATGGATAATACCCCTATTTAGGGGTAGTATCCATATATTTTTTTATAAAGGTACCGAGCAAATTTCCGTTGGACCCGTTCTATCATGAGCTTATATTTTTGCTCCTGCGGACCCCATACCAGCGCATTGTACTCCAGTTTGCTACGTAAGTACAAAAGAATAGTACAGCGTAATTATAGCATTCCTATCCCTGAATTTGTTTGCCTGCCTCATAACAAAACCATCAAATAAGCCCTCCCGCTCTGGGCTTAGCAGGACGGAGTGTCAGACTTTTACAGACTAAAACCCATACATGTTCCTTCCTTTGCCCTTTGTGTTCCAGGGCCGCGGTATCTCTTTCGAATAGCGCCGTCGACACGGCCTGTCGTCATAAGACGGACGGGCGGCGGGCTAGGCGCGGGCCACCTTGGCCTCGCCTCTCATGCATGTAGTTGTGGGTCCAAATCCGAGCATGTATCAATGTGACTTTTTCAGTTCTTATGTACTTTCTAAGTTTATCTTGGACTTAACAGACATCATGAAGGAAAACATCGTGAGGAAACCTGGATTTACAAAAGTCTGAAATCGCCAACCCGTCTTGAGCAAGCGTGGTGATCAATGCTCGTGCGTTCTCTGTTGAGAAGAGGCCTTTTCCCAGCAGTGGGAGAGTAATAGGCTGGTATTATTATATGTATAGACTCCCGTATAACAAAATTCTTTTATAGCTCAATTATTGCACAAAACGACGCAAGACGCCCTTCTATGAGAGGGAGTGGTTTTGTAATCCAGCACGTGTGTGTAGTGAGGGTTGGTAGATGTCACAATCATGTCTTGGATTATATTGTTTCTAGACAAATTACAGAAATAACTTTATTACGCTATGTAAAGTGCCTCGTTGGTCCAGTTGTCGCCAGTGACGGTAGAGCATGAGGTCCCGGGTTCGATTCCCGGTTCAAAGTGTTAGGTATTGATTTTTACATCAGGAATTTTTCAGTACCAGCCATGGAGCCTCGATCTGGAGCCCGGATCATGGCAATAGGCTCGCCCCCTTAACAAACCTGGTGAAATGTGGGTGTAATATATATTTTTTTTTTTTTTACGTGATGGGAAATCATCAAATAACCCCTCCCGCTCTGGGCTGAGCAGGAGGGAGTGTCAGACTTCTACTGACTAAAACCCATCCATGTTCCTTCCTTTGCCCTTTGTGTTCCAGGGCCGCGGTATCTCTTTCGAACAGTCCCGCAACCCTGGCAGGCGTCGGCCCTTGCGGACCCCTTCCTGTTTGCTGACTCTCTTTGAGGCGCGCGTGGAACACGAACGCGCCGTCGACACGGCCTGTCGTCATAAGACGGACGGACGGCGAGCTAGCCCATAGCTCACCGTCCACAGGCCCGCGTCTACGGTGGCCGGGGGCCACCACGTGGCCCCCGACACCTAACTCAATGCCTAATTGTCGGTTTTCACCAACACAATGTGACTCCTAACTCAATGCCTAATTGTCGGTTTTCACCAACACTTAGTGCCACCTAACTCAATGCCTAATTGTCGGTTCTCACCAACACTTAGTGCCACCTAACTCAATGCCTAATTGTCGGTTCTCACCAACACTTAGTGCCACCTAACTCAATGACTAATTGTAGGTTTTCAGCAACCCTAAGTGCCACCTAACTCAATGCCTAATTGTCGGTTTTCACCAACCCTAAGTGCCACCTAACTCAATGCCTTATTGTCGGTTTTCACCAACACTAAGTGCCACCTAACTCAATGCCTAATTGTCAGTTTTCACCAACACAATGTGACTCCTAACTCAATGCCTAATTGTTGGTTTTCACCAACACAAGGTGACTCCTAATTCAATGCCTAATTGTCGGTTTTCACCAACCCTAAGTGCCACCTAACTATTGAGTTTTCACCAACACTAAGTAACACCTAACTCAATGCCTAATTGTCGGTTTTCACCAACCCTAAGTGCCACCTAACTCAATGCCTAATTGTCCGTTTTCACCAACACAATGTGACTCCTAACTCAATGCCTAATTGTCGGTTTTCACCAACACAATGTGACTCCTAACTCAATGCCTAATTGTCGGTTTTCACCAACACTTAGTGCCACCTAACTCAATGCCTAATTGTAGGTTTTCACCAACCCTAAGTGCCACCTAACTCAATGCCTAATTGTCAGTTTTCACCAACACAATGTGACTCCTAACTCAATGCCTAATTGTCGGTTTTCACCAACACTTAGTGCCACCTAACTCAATGCCTAATTGTCGGTTTTCACCAACCCTAAGTGCCACCTAACTCAATGCCTAACTGTCGGTTCTCACCAACACTTAGTGCCACCTAACTCAATGCCTAATTGTCGGTTTTCACCAACCCTAAGTGCCACCTAACTCAATGCCTAATTGTCGGTTTTCACCAACCCTAAGTGCCACCTAACTCAATGCCTACCTGTCGGTTTTCACCAACCCTAAGTGCCACCTAACTCAATGCCTAATTGTCGGTTTTCACCAACTCTAAGTGCCACCTAACTCAATGCCTAATTTTGTCGGTTTTCACCAACACTTAGTGCCACCTAACTCAATGCCTAATTATCGGTTTTCACCAACCCTAAGTGTCACCTAACTCAATGCCTAATTGTCGGTTCTCACCAACACTTAATGCCACCTAACTCAATGCCTAATTGTAGGTTTTCACCAACCCTAAGTGCCACCTAACTCAATGCCTAATTGTCGGTTTTCACCAACACTTAGTGCCACCTAACTCAATGCCTAATTGTCGGTTTTCACCAACCCTAAGTGCCACCTAACTCAATGCCTAATTGTCGGTTTTCAACAACACAAGGTGCCACCTAACTCAATGTCGGCTTCCAGTCTAAACAGATGCAGCTGAATATCAGTATTTTACACGGGCCACTGACTGACCTGTAATGACTGTCAAAGATCTACAAATGACCGCCGGGCCCAACGGCTTAACGTGCTTTCCGAGGTACGGAGGAAATTCAGTATGTAATGGGTGGTCACCCATCCACGGACCAACCTAGGCAAGCGCAGCTTAACCTGAAGATCGACCCGAGTGACTGTTATTATTTTAGCCACGAGCTTAGTGAGTTAACATTACTTAAAAAATAATGCCGAATAAACACAATTTTCTTTCTTTTCTTTCTTTCTTTCTTTACTTAGTGATGATCTCTTAACATCTTTAAATATATAAGCTTTCCTTTTACTACACAGCGTGTAACAGGACCCTTCACGAAGCCGTCAACCGAGCATTATGTACATCTAATTAAGTAATTTTACGCAAAAAATATAACTGGGAAACGAATTTTTTTTGGGGGTGGAAAACCACACCAAAAAAAATTTCGAGGGTTTGTGGAGGTGTTTATAGTAAAAAAATACATTAAAAACAAGTATCAAAAAAAAAAAAACTTGTGAGAAAGTTGGAACTTTGACCCCCAATATCTCCGCTTGGAGATATCCTAGGTATGATCTAGAATAAAAAAAATATCGCAATGACAGGGAGAACAAGTGCCTTTCGGCTTCGTTAAGGGTCTTGTTACACGCTTTATATTCACTCTAATATTTTCTTCTTCGAATAAATAATTAAATAACAAACAAACAATTAAACCGTTCCGGTCTGCAAGACTCCGGCTACCTCCATTATTTACGAAAGTTTAGAACTTTTCGCTTTATATACAGGGTGCTCCCATTTCTGTAACCGCCGTATTTTAGTTACGAGCTCGTTAACGGCTGTATAAACTCGTGTGTTCTTGAGGGTAAGCAGAGATCAAAGTGAAGTGTTTATGCTTAATTTTAATGGTAAACTTTGATGTTTTAGTGATGGAGTTTGACATGTTCTGAGGGGCATGCTTGTGCTCAATTTCGAGCATATCACATGCTCTTGTAATTTGGCCAGTATTGAAGAGCGTTAATACCTTACGGCAATTCATACAAACTTTGAACTCATTTGTTTTCGAATTGACTTAACCGATTTGAATGAAACTTGATACGCATAATTATGCAGGATACGATTTATCCTTCGTTCGGCCCACTGAATTTCGTCCCACATAAAAAATGCCTGGGTCGTCCCAAACAATATGCTTACATCTAAAAAGTTGACAGAGAACATAAGAACATATTATAAGAAAGTTATTGTTGTTTTCCTCGGGAACAGTACTTTTTTAGCCGATGCATGTTTTTGAATAAAATTTAATCTAGTTAATAGAACATAAACAGTTCATTTATCAAATTAAATATCGTTCAAAAACTTCTATCGGTTTCTTATTAAACTTCAACTATATCCGACGACCCTGGTTACTTATCTCCTTTGGTGACTGTACAGTGTGTGAGCATCAACATCTAACTAGAATCTACAAATTTAAAAACTTTTTGCGTCAACAAAAATCCTCTTTGGTGCGTAAAACAATTTTGTACACTGAATTTCACACTTTTTTTTTTTTTTTTTTTGTTTCGGGGTGGAAAATCCTCACGGATGTCCCCCGCCCTGGGGCGGGCGGAGGGGTCTGTCAGACTCAAACTGACTAAAAACCACCCCGGTGTTCCCTTCCCACACTTGCACCGGGGATCATGGGAACTAGTGCGCCTTCCACGATCCCCGGCTAGTGCCAGCCCGCTTCCGCGGGCCTCCTCAATTGTGCGAGGGGAGTGAGGTGTACTCCCCCCGCGACCTCAGTAGGGGCGCGCGTGGAACACTACGCGCCACCGCCTCGGGTCCAGTTATATGGGGGGGCGGCGGACGTCCCCAAGTCCGCCGTCCCTCTGAACCCGTTTAGGGGGGCTGGAAGAGGGCGTTGTCCGCCCTCCGCCGACGCCCGGTACGTCTGCTGCGGGTCGGGAGAGTGCTTTCGACTTCCCTCAACCTTTCCGCAGCCTCCTTCTGTGAGATGACGGTTTCACAGAAGGAGATCACCGCGTCCCACGACTCTGCGCTCCCGACCATCGAACGAGCAACGGCCGGCAGCGTCAGGTCGGTTCCGACTTCTGTTATGAGGGCACGGCGCGGCTCCTCCCATGCGGCACACTCTGCCAGCGTATGCCGCGCCGTGTCCTCCAGACAGTGGACGCAGTGATGACACCGAGCGTCCGGCTCCCTGTTTATGCGACACAGGTACTTCCCGAAGCAACCATGCCCCGAGAACACCTGCGTCGCTCGAAACGACAGGGAGCCGTGCCTCCTCTCGAGCCATTCCTCGAGCACTGGTCGGATCGCCTCAATGGTAGCGAGGCCGGCGGTAGGGCGCAAAAGCCTATCCCGCCACTCCGCCACCAGGACCTCGCGGAGCTGAGACCGACGCAGATCGATCTCTCGCTGCATCGGTTCACAGCCCCGCGTCCGCGCTTCCTCGCGCCACCGGTACAGTGACGCGAGGACCCTAGCCTCTAGGTCCCAGGGTGGCGACCCGGCCAGTGCACAAGCCGCCACACTGAATTTCACACTACACCAACTTAAATTAAAGTGGTTGGCTCAAGGAAACTCTCCAACTCTCATAGCTATTTCAATGTTGGTAAAAACATACAGAGAGATGGTTCACTTGCCTGGCACTATGCCAGGGTTGAATCTAATAAATGTCATAATAAATTGGTTTGTTTCTTTGTGGGTCTTGTATTTTAAGACAAACGGGGTACTTGAGATACGATGGTGGTTTTTGTACTGATGTACGGGTATTAGGGAGGCCAAGTTTGCTAATAAAATTGTACTAAAATGGCCGAGCATTGACGATGTAATTGTTGATTTTGAAAGTTTTGGTTATCTTATTAAGGTTGGTTTTCGAATGATTTTCAATGTCATTTTGAGATGACGTGCTACTGATAACCGTCTTCTGTTTTTAATCTTTGCCCCACACAGGGAATTTCTCCAGTGTCGCGGGTGCGTTCACAAACATTTAAACTCACATACACAAAAAGCCAGACCCGGAGCAACTATCTGTATGCCATGCAAATATTTGCTCCGTGCGGGGATAGAACCCGCAACACGCAGCGCAACAGCCTGTCGCTCAGCCACTGCGCCAACCATGCCGTCTATTGGTCTTATTTATTTGTATTATTTTTTTATTATTATCATTGCAGCTTTTCTAAAACAAAATAGTATCATCTGACCATAATGAGTTTTGCAGATTACGTACATGAATGTTTGAAAAATACCCATCTACATGGGTTTTTCCAATCTACTGAAATCCTGGCAAAAGGAGTTTATATAATTTTATCTATTTACGTTTATTTTGATTCTTACTATTCTGTATTCTCTAATCCAAAAAAAATCCAGTGTTTTTCAATCCAATGCAATCTCTATAACACTAAGAAATTATAATACTTTCTAATATTATGAAACCATTTTGAGGAAAACTGGAATCATCAATAGGCATTGAGCAAACGTCATCAATGCTGTTCCAAAATCAAAACAGTCAGTTTCAATTTCAGTAAATAAATAATTATCAATCGACGTATCCATTCCAAATTCAAAATTAATCAAAGCGTGCAACCAACCTCTTATTTTGTAAGCCAGCTTATTTCATTACCTTCCAGAATCGAATCGCGCGGCCGACTCTCACCGATGCGATCTTATCGATTAGATAGCTTATCGAGTAACCGCTGCCTCCACGGAATCGATGGCGTGGAAGCTAATTGAATCGATAAAATTACAATCTCGATATTACATCGAATGGTTTTTTGTAGCTTTCCAATCGGTTTTATGAAGTGGCGTTGAGTTTCATTTGTATATTGGAATCGGATTTAAATTAGTATATTGTACAGTTTTTTTGTATAAGAAAGTTTCAGATTTATTTTACGGGTTTTCGATTTATATAAGGGGTAACTACACTCGGTTTTATGTATTCACATAACATAACATCACGCTTTGTAATCTCCGACGGGTTAGGCAGAGGTCCACATTTCGCCAATTATGTTTAAGTTCCATGTAATAGGAGGCGAGCCTATTGCCGTCAACCGAGCACAAATCCAGACTCCGTGGCTGCTACTTAAAAATGAAATTCCTGATAGGATAACCCAATAACACTTTTTCCGACCCGGGAATTGAACCTAACACCTCATGATGACCTCACTAGACCAATTTGGCAGTTAGGTATGTATGTATTTACTTCAAGCGAAAAATTGTTTTAGGTCAAGAAAAGAATCAGGTTCGCTCAGTCTGTCCACGGTTCCAGGATTTCTCAAAATGGTTTCGTCATTGATAATCCTTAACTATGTGTGGCAGTACAGCGTTCAGGAAGTGGTGCCCACAGAATCCGAAAGATACTATTATTTTATCAAACACAACATATTTATTTAAAGAGCATACATATATTTTATATAGTACTATACAAGACATAGTGACAGTTATACATATATATAAAAATACATTCAAAATAATAAATTTTATATGAAAAACAACCAGCATGGACTGTTCTGATTAAAAAAGAGTTCAATAACACTAAGTTTTATATGAAACCTAAAAGCATTATATCATTTCATTTAAAAAAAAAACGGCTTGGTATAAAAAGAACCGTGTAACTCCAGGCCAATTATATTTTTTTCGAAAGAAACAAAAAAATACAAGTCTTCAGTTTTTACACCCAAAACATCATTCTATTTTCAACTCTATCTCAATAATCCCTAAGTGCAAAACCGACTAAATGAGACTCCATTTCAACATCGGTTCCTTTCTCTCATTCCGGTACATCATTTATCATTGCAAGGAAAACAAAGTGAGAAGCTCCACACTCTATTTGTCATGAGTCAGCGAGTAATCAAGTAGCGAAGCTTATCGGTAGTGGAGCTAATAGACGACGAGGATAATTTGATTTCTGGGCCGGAGATATAACAGATGTATACCTTTATTGGCTACTAGCTTATGCCCGCGGATTCGCCCGCGTGGAGTTCTTCAATTTTCCCACGGCATCGTACTATCGGGATAAAAAAATACCGGCCAACTGCATGTCGGACTCGCGCACGAAGGGTTCCGTACCATTATCTAAAACAAAAATATCTTAACTGGCGTCAACTATGTATGTTTATGGACACCCTTTAATTTTCAACTTTTTAAAAAAAAAAAATCCTTTATTTGTGCTGTAAGGCCTTGCTTATTGCCAAATTTCATGATTCTAGCTCAAAGGGAAGTAGGTTTTGATTCCCTTGTGAAATCGCATAATATGCGAAATAAACAGTCATGTCTTTTGATCGCGTTGATTTAAAAGTTTGATTTTTTATTGCTCCAAGGGGTAACAGACCTGAGTATTTGGTATTAATTTCAGCTAGATACCGCCACGCATTCCTTAGAAAAAGGTCTTGACAGACAGACAGACGGACAACAAAGTGATCCTATAAGGGTTCCGTTTTGCCGATTGAGGACAGATTGAGGTACAATAAAACCCCAATAAATGCATAAAACATGTATTATTCATGTTCAATAATTATGAGAATTTCATCTAAGAATTGTGGTACGATAATTTCTTGGTATCTAGCATAACTGAGATATCATATTATGCATGTCGGAGACTGTCATTGGTACGGGTTTAAAATGAATCACAAGTACACGGTGGTGACATCACGCAATCTACTTACAAGGCTACCCACACCACAGTGTCACTTGTTACAGAGTCAAGATGGTAAACTGTGAGCCAGGACGACAGTCAGTCAGTGTCTGATCGCGGCCGAGTTAAGACCTCTTGGAACTGTACCCGATTCATTGTGCCCCGTGTTTATGTGCTAAGTTGTAATCTCAAGTAATTCGTTAGTTTTGCTAGAAACAGTCTATCGCTCAGTGTCTTTTCATAGCACGAAACCCATCGTCTGCCCACATAATGCAGAAGCCTAGCGGAGTAAATCCTGACACCCCGACATGCATATTACATGGGCACAGTAGCCTACTGTCCATCTACCTATAATACTAAAGAGATTCAATAATAGCCAAATATTGAATCTCGTCCTTTTTGGCAGCTGTCAATTAAAATATAAACAAAATATGTTTTGAGACCTATATGGCGGGATTGTATAAATCCCCGCAATAACCAAGAAATATTTGAAGCTACACCTGTCGAAGAAGGCTGCTGTTTACCTCCCTGCACACTTCTATGATAAACCCATCGTTCTTGTTCACCAAAATAGGACCGTGGCTGCTTTAATTGATAAGTACCCAAGGATACAAGAATTAACTCATCGTATAACAACTAGAGAAAATCATTTAAATTATCATTTTGAACAATTAATACAGTTATTGTTTAGTAGAATAGTTATACCAAACGGAACCAGAGTCAGTTTTTCCTGCGTAACATCTGTCAGTTAGTGACCAGTGTTGCCAACTGAAGAAAAATTAAAGGAACTCGATTCGCTATGAATCGATTCTACGAAACGAGTGATAAGCACTTGTCACTCGATTTTCATAAATATTCTAAGATTTTACCGATGTATTCATTATCGATTACTAAGAATTCGCCTCATGTTTTAATCGATTATTTGGTTTCATAACTTA
Organism: Eugnorisma glareosa; assembly: GCA_947578425.1. Lineage (NCBI taxonomy): Eukaryota > Metazoa > Arthropoda > Insecta > Lepidoptera > Noctuidae > Eugnorisma > Eugnorisma glareosa. Next base: position 8,996,896 of record OX387982.1, on the reverse strand, counting down.
ATTTAACTTTTCTCGCTTCCTAGATAGAAACATGGTACTGTATTTTTTGTTTTCCTGTAGAAAAATATAACAGTTTTTTTAATACATATTTCAACTAGATAACTGATGGGCCCAGATTTCCCATCTCCTTTCATCCAAAATCCGGTCAGTAGTTTTTGTAATATTGTATACAGGGTGTAACAGGACCCTTCACGAAGCCGTCAACCAAGCATCATGTACATCAAACTAGGTAACTTTACATACGGGGGTTGTGGAGGAGGTGTTTTAAGTAAAAATTTTACATAAAAAATGTTTAATTAAAAAAAAATTGAAATGTTGGAACTTTGACCCCCAATATCTCCGTAACTAGAAGGTTCCCAGGTATAGTCTGGAACAAAAAAAAAAAATCGCAATAACGGGGAGAACAAGTACTTTCCGGCTTCGTTAAGGGTCTTGTTACACCCTTTATGAAGCGACTGACTACGGGGTACACAATACCCCTGGCTAAAGACTGGTTACCTGTAATAATTATCAAAGATAGACAGCCGAGACCAACGCCTTAACGTCAAGCAATCAGAGTAATTAACATTCATCCGTTTATCTCAATCTAAATGTACAAATTCTAGAGCGATGATCGGTCATTAAACTTGATTCAGAATTAGATTTGAATATAGATTAGAATTTAATCTGTTCCAGAATACGTACCAAGAATTTTGATCGTAAAATGGATTCAAATTCGCTTTTCCCATTAAAACCATGGGAAACAGAACAAAATTCCCTTGAAACAAAGAATAAACTTGGTAATTTTAACGCATGGACAGATTTCGGATGGAAATTGGATTGAGAGGCCGTCCATCTTTGCAGTCATATATGGGGAGTTTAGATTGATGAGAACTTTGGGTTAGTATTCGTACATACATCGGTACTTGCAATTCCTATTTGTCTGTATCGTGAAACGCATACTCATATACAGAATGAGTTTTTGGGGTGGGCTTTATTTTTAAATAATGAGGACTACTGTACAGTTTCTGTGTGAAGCACGCTGTAGTGGCAATGCACCGGCCTTATTAGCCGCAGAATCGATGACCGTTGGGGTAGACATGTTCTTGAGCGGTGACCGTGAATCAGCAAGCGTAAGGTGGCACGCCCTCAGGCTCGGTGGAGCGACGATCTTCGCAACGTAGCAACTGGATGAGAGTTACCGAATCGAGTTAAGTGGCGTGCGATTGAAGAGGCTTAAGTCCAGCAGTGGACTCTTGTTGGCATTAGGTATTGGATAGTTGTTAGAAATATATCCTAATCCTATTGCTCTCGATTCGGCGCTCGAACGTTGTACCGAGTGGACGTGTGTCGGTTGTCCTCGGAATTTTTGCTTTCGAATTTTGTGATTGGCTAAGTTAAGTGACTGTGAATTCCTTGTCACTCTTGCCCGTTTCTTACCAGTAATCTACGCCCACTGGGCGGTCCTAGAGTGAGATAAGAACGGTTTTGTCACCTGCTTTAAAATCTGACTTTCGAAAAGTGACTGTGATTTGCTGGATTTGAACCCGTCCCACGGTGTGCGGTGTGCTGTTGTGGTCCGACTCCCCGGCCGCTGCGCTACGGTGCTAGTGACGTAGAAACTTCAATCACCAACTCGGTATCTGCTACGCGCACGCCGCCGTAGCCACTGACGTCACTGCTACGGATTGCCTACGCGGCTACGAACACGAAGTAATTGTGGCCGATGCGCTACGACTCCGCTCGCACGCGGCACAGTCTCGACGCAGTGCGCACGCACCTATTGTTTGTGACGAAGTTTACGAGATTTGTTCCCATCTGTATTACAACTATTAGGCAACATGTCCGCTGTAAAACGCACTCCCCCGAACACGCCGAAAACACAAATAAACAACCTCTGCCAGTCCCAGACCAAATCTGAATCAGATATAGCCGATGCAGTGGTGAGTGATTACGTAAATACAAACCGTAATAAAAGAGCCCGTAAGGCTAACTCGCCACAAGGCGCTGCTACGCACGACCTTCAAACCCAATTCGAAGACTGGAAGGAAGAACAAGACTCTTCAATTGCAAAGCTACTTGCGACTCAAACCGCTGTGATGGCTAAATTAGCATCTGATATTGGAGAAATAAAATCTCAGAACACTCAGATTCAGGCATCTAATACGGAGATTCACAAGTCAAATGAGGAGATAGTTAAATCTATATTTTTCATAAACCAACAATTTGAGGAGCTGAAAACAGAAGTTGAAGACCTAAGAAAGGAACGCCGGGAACAGATACATTATATTGAAAGTCTAGAGAAAAGAATACAAGATCTACAGCATAAATCCAGGTCGTCGGGCATTGAAATCCGTAATATACCGCAATGTAACACTGAAACCCATGCCACTCTTGCAAAAACGGTATACAGCATTGGCGAAGCTATCGGAGTATCCATAAAAGACTCTGAACTGAGGGATATTTATCGCTTGCCCGGGAAACCATCGGGTGCCCCTACCACTACACGACCGATAATAGCTGAATTTTCCTCTGTTTTGAAAAAGGAGACACTCCTATCTGCAGTTCGAACGTTCAACAAAGCCAAGGACAAAGAAGATAAATTAAATACTGGTCTCATTGGCATTCCAGGAACTTGTCAGCCGGTTTATGTCACGGAACAGCTTCCGGGTAACACCAAAAAACTGTTTTACCAATCAAGAGAGTTTGCGAAAAACCACAAGTTCAAATTCTGCTGGGTATCCAACGGTAACATATTTTTGCGCAAAAAGGAAGGAGACAAACAACTGTTAATCAGCTCTGAAAAATGTCTTCAGGATATAGATTACACTGGCTTGTGACTGGTAATCCATATAGTTAAGATCTTTATATTAGGAAACATCTGTTTAATATTATTGTTTTTCTATATTGTATTTGTTTTTAAATTTAAAAAGCTAAACAATTTATTTAACACTCACACAACCACACAAATAAAAACTCATCATGGCATACGCACTCTACTCAAAAACACACTCACAATCCACTCCCACCAATACACCCGCTACAAGTATAAAAACTACTTTCACACAAAAAAACAAATAATAAACGACATATTATATATTAAACAAACCCTAAAAATAGAAATCGTACATTTGAGTCACCTTAAGTTATTATTATACTCTCCCGATGGCTACCATAAATAGTATATGCAGCGAGTTGGACTCGCTTACAATGGGTGACTCATTTAACTGTGCCCCAGAAAATTGTATTGAATATGTCAACACCACCAATACCAGCATAAAAATACTACACTTAAACATCCGTAGCTTAAATAAAAACTTTGACCAACTCCAGGTACTAATGCACTCAATAAAACTTGATTTAGATGTGGTAATTCTTACTGAATGTTGGCTTAGTAAAGTCAGTAATATGCCTGTTTTGGCTGGATATGATTCCTATTTTACTGAAATAAATAGTAACCAAAATGATGGAATTGTTATCTTTACAAAACAAGGTCTCCGAACCTCTGAGTGGGAACCTCAATTTGTGGGTGGAAATTGCCTGGTATGTAATATTGTTAACCAAAACCTAGCTATTGTAGCAGTGTACCGATCCCCGTCATACAGTTCCAAGGAAAGTACCGAAAGTTTTTTGGATAGTTTAAATAGTGTCTACGTAAGCCTCTCCTCCTTCAAAAATATAGTCCTCATTGGTGATATTAATATAGACCTCAAACCCAATAGTACAGATGACCGCTGTTTCAACTACCTCATTCTTAATGCCTCTCATGGTCTTCTCCCAACCCACAGGTTCAACACTCGGCTGGATAACTGTTTAGACCATGCACTTGTTAAAACTACCCTCCCTGTTACTACTCTTGTACTTGACTCACACATCACGGACCACAAACCGGTGCTACTTAATATTGCTAACACAAACCCTGATAATAAACCACTCCACATAGCTACCCGCATAGACTACGATGCAGTTAAGTTAGATTTAGAAAATTCGGATTTTACCCCATTGTACAAAATTATTGACCCCAATATATCCATGAACATGTTAATAAATATTATCTCTTCAGTAATCGACAAACACACTAAACAAATTAAAATCCCAAGGAAGAAAAGAATAATCAAACCTTGGATAACCACCGGCCTATTAAAGTGTATACAAAACCGTGACCGGTTGCACAACAGATCAAGAAAAGATCCCAATAATCTTATCCTGAAAATGACCTATACACGGTACCGGAATTATTGTAACGACTTGCTCCGGAAACTAAAAATAGCTCATGAAAAACGCGAACTTGAAAAATCTCGTAACAATCCCAAAGCCCTCTGGAAAACGATAAAACAAATTACCAGTACCACCAAAAAAAAAACTAGCCCAGTGGAACTGTTAGACATCTGTGATAACGCTACTTCATCCGTAAACGAGGTATGTAGATTTTTCAGTAACATAGGCACTAACTTGGCAGAAAAAATCTTGTCCCAATCTCACCAACCTACTAATCCTCCTAAGAGCTCATGTCAAAACACTTCGTCCAGCCCCGCCAACTCCCTTGTGATACTTGAGGTTGATGAATCAGAAGTGGAGTCTCTTATTCTGCAACTGCGTAATGATTGCGCAATAGGTTGGGATGGCATATCTTCCCTAGTCTTAAAGAGTTGCCGCCAGACCTTGACGCCACCTTTGACGTATATACTTAACTCCTGCATTCAAAAAGGCATATTTCCTGATGCGCTAAAGAAAGCTATCATCCATCCAATTCATAAGGGAGGGAACAGGAACTGTGTCAACAATTACAGACCCATATCGGTCTTATCGGCACTCTCTAAGATACTAGAAAGGATCCTAAATAACGGTTTAAATAGATTCCTCAACAAACATCACCTCATAGCTAATAATCAGTATGGTTTTCGCACAGGAATCTCTACTGAAGATGCAGTTCTTGAGCTGTCACAATTGGTTGCTAGGAATTTAGACAGTAGAACTAAAAGTCTGGGGATCTTCCTAGACCTTTCTAAAGCATTTGACACAGTTTCTGTTCCTAAACTTATCTCTAAATTAGAACTCTTGGGGGTACGAGGAAATACCCTCGAAATTTTCAAAGACTACCTAAACAACCGGACCCAACGAGTAAAAATTGGAGAGCACATAAGTGAAGAAGTATCAACCACTTACGGTGTACCTCAGGGAAGTATTTTAGGCCCCACCCTCTTCCTAATATACGTCAATGAGTTGTGCAGAATGACCATCCCCAACTGCAAGATCATTGCGTATGCAGACGACACCGCAGTCATAGTTCACGGGCCAACTTGGGATAGCGTTAGGCGCTACGCTGAATCGGCAATGTCAACTATACTGAAATGGCTCAACCTAAACTTGCTCACCCTTAACTGCGACAAAACGTCGTACATTCCCTTCGCTATCCGGCGTAACAACTTGCCCGATAAATCCTTCTCCATAACAGCGCACACCTGTTCTAAACAATTCCCACAATGCGTATGTCCAACACTAGTTAGAACTGACAGTGTGAAATATCTGGGTGTCCAAATAGACGGAGGATTACGATGGGACAAACAGGTAGACGCCATAACAACTAGATGTTTAAAACTTTTGCATATTTTCAAATCCCTTAGAGACTCGGCTGCGCCTGATACCTTGAGGATGGTGTACTATGCTTTATGTCAATCCGTCATTGGATACTGCATTACAGTATGGGGCGGTGCACATAAAACCAGTCTTCTGAGGATTGAAAGAGCGCAGAGAGCCGTACTGAAGGTGATGTCGCGTAAACCTTATCGCTATCCCACTACGCAATTATACGCTGATTCTAAAGTACTTTCAGTGCGCCAGCTTTTTGTACTGCAGTCTACTGTCAGAAAACACGCTAGCGTTCCCCCAACTGACCCTAAAAAAAGGAAGAAACTACCCTTAAGTACCCCTCACAAAACCGCCTTCGCTCAACACCAATATTACACTTTAAGTACATACATTTACAAACAGGTTCACAAAAACTTAAACATTGTCGATCTAAATAAATATGAAATAAAATCAAAATTAACGGAATGGCTACTGGAACAAGACTACCAACGAACAGAATCCTTACTCAAGTACGTCTCCTAACTACCCACATATCCCTAATAACACACAACACACACACATACACACACACACACACACCCCCACACGCACACACACACACCCCCACACGCACACATCATGTTTAAAATATATACTATTACTTAAATTAGCTTTATATTCATAGTCGTTCAGGTAGATCGACACAGTCTACTATTATACTTATAGCACCACTTTTAAGCTGAATCACTGTCTCTCAAGATACAGGTTTCCTAGTTTGAGAGGCAGGGTTTTCCATATTGTGTACAGATTTCAGTTCTTAGATTATATTGCATTGTGTTACTACCAAAGCTCATTTAAATTGTATTTATTTTTTATAACATGCCAAATCTGTATTTTTGTGAAATAAAGTTATTTATTATTATTATTATTATTTATTGCTTTCACAATTTGAAAAACTGTTACTCCATCAGATTGAGTCTTGACCTGATGCGTATCTTTATCCAACCATAATAATTTTGTTAAGTTTGAACGTAACCTAAGACGTAAATGGCCGACCCACTTCTACTAAAAATATCAAATTCCATTCACATTATTCAAAAAACTTCTCAGGAATCTAAAAATTGCTTTACAAAAGAGGCACAAACTAAACTAATAAAATGGTATCAAAGGTTGCCCGGGCAACCCCAAGTTAGGCAAAGCGGGAAAAAGCCGGGCAGGGACAAAGCGGGCAGGCTCGAATTGTGTGCTTTATTAAATTTTCATTTAATCTGCTGAAGAGCCGATGTTCTCGAGTTTTCGGATTAAAAAATCATAATGCTCTGGGATGATGTCTTTCTTTGCCAAGTTTTACTGTAGGTATCTCTTTTTGAATGTTTAAGCTGAAGTGCGAGCTTGATTGATTTAGAGAATAATTGTATGAGGTAATAATGTATTAAATCGAATGTTATGAAAATTATTATTAAGAAAGAAAGAAAGAGAGAAAAGTATTTATTAGACTCACACAAGACAATACAAAAAATGGCTTACATAACATTAAAACAAAATTATATAAAGAGTAAACAAATAAACATTAATAAAAGAAAAAAAAATCAAGTGAAATATGACCTCTGCGAGGTCAAAAGACCCCTATCTCAGCATGGTGCTGTAACTTAAAAAAAAAAGTCACAGCGCTGGTATTAACCAATAATGTAAGCAAAATAGGAAAAATAAGGAAGATAATTATTGCTCTGTTAAGAAAAATAATTATTGCTCTGTTTCTTAGCAATCAAATCAATTGGAATTTATATTTTGCATGATGTAATTTATACTTCGATTATTAAATTATTTAACAATTGCAAATTGATATTTCTATAATTATTTTTACTGAATGTGATGTAATTATTTACTGCCTATCTAGTGGCACTCATTAACATATTTTCTTCTGTTAATATGCGGATAATGTAGTGGGCTGCAATATTGTTAATGTTTTGTATTTACATTACTCTGTTCCAACACATATTGTAGCTGTTTATTGTCCCTGAATAAATAAAATAAAATAAAATGTATTTGTAGCTGAAGGAGCGATTTGTTTTCTTAGCGTGACGTTGGCTATCTAAATTGTTCGGAACAGTATTTCTCAGGCACCTTCAGTAGCTTCCATCATTACTTGTAACGAGCAAACAATAGGACAGGATATTAAAATGTAACTTATATGTAAGAAAAAATAAATAAAGGAAGTAGTTGGAAGAAATACACTTGAGGTACAGTCTGTAGCCACATTCCTTATCATTGATGTATATTGGTACGAGGTGATCCGACGGAGAACCAGAGTTGTCGACCTAGCTTAAAGAATAAGTAAGCTAAAGTGGCAATGGGCCGGTCATAAATATTAGCCGTAGAACCGATGGTCGTTGGGAGACCACATGTGACCACAGTGGCGACTACATGAGAGTTGCTGAGAATCGAGTTGAGTGGCGTGCGATTTAAGAGGCCTATGACCAGCACTTGACTGCTGATGATGACAGCAAAACTACCATCACCTACCTTCACAGGTTTGATTAACATGCAAACCATAAATTACAATCAAATTGATTAATGTTTTGGCAGAAAAATTTGAATAACCGAATCAAATCTATGTTCCATAAAACCTTTTATAGAGAAAATTAAAGCCAAATCTAGTATACTGTTCATAATTTTACACGCTATGTGGTTTCAGCAATGAATATTACATTTCATTTTTGTACTCTTGCCAAATATGGTTTGGCATTACTTACATTACATTCAGCCATGATGAATCCGTCAGGGGAAATAAAATTGATATGTTAAAATATTACTATAATGTGAAAGCACCCAGTTAATTTTCACTGCTAAAAGTTGTTTTCACAAATTAACTGTTGAAAGGCAAATTGCCGTAATGCTTGGCTGATTAATTGGATTACCAATTAATCAGCCAAGTTTTATATATAATATAAGGTCCCATTAAAATAGATGGACAAATTTTAACACAGCGTTCAGTACGTCTAACCAATGATATCCAAGCAAAAAAACACTGATTAGAGTGATTTTATTTTTACCTAAAATAATAAATTGACGGCGGCACTCTAGATTATTCTAGAGTGCCGCCGTTAATTTATTATTTTAGGTACACACCCATTCGGTCAAAATAAAATCACTTTAATCAGTGTTTTTTTTTCTGGTTATCTTGGATTAGACGTACTGAACGCTGTGTTAAAATTTGTCCATCTATTTTAATGGGACCTTAAATATAGCAAGTTGTTTTTAAAAAAACATGAGAACTCTGAGACTCCTTCGTTGGTCTAGTGGTCGTAAGTGCGACTGCCGAGCACGAGGTCCTGGATTCGATTCCCTAGTCGGGCCATCACGAAACATCTTTCCATCACGAATTTCTCAGTAGCAGCCACGGAGTCTGCATTTGCGCCCGGTTGATAGCAATAAACAATAATCCCATGTGTGTGTCTATATATCGGTTTAAATATATATCAGGTATATTTATATATCAGGTACACCTCTGCCTAACTCTTCGAGGACAGCCGACGTGATGTTATGTAATGTATGTCTGGGTCTGGGAACAGTCTGGCCCTAGGCTGATGATTGCTGGAAATAACTCCACAATAGGGATGATTCCTGAGTAAAAAAAATATGATTCTATTTAGTACGTCAGTTAGATTATCGAAAAGTATTGGATACTTACGTATTTTTTGTTTTATCAAATCAAGAACAAAATACGAAGATAAAAATCAAATAATCGAAGTGGGAGCTTGTGACGTCACTTGTACGTAAAAAGTGTACATACAAGTGACGTCATGCAAGTTTTCGACGCACTGTTTCGTCTTCATTTTTTGTATAGGTGAAAAAAGAAACAATTCGTTTCCAATACTTTTTGGAAATTCCAGGGACGCTGTATCTCTTTCGAACAGTCCCGCCACCCTGGGACAGTCCCGCAAAAAGCCCTTAAGTAGCCCAAGCTTGATAACATTTTCAATTCTTTTACCTTTTCAATCAGCTTACCTCACAAAAAAGAAATATTTACATTCCAAATGAAAACAAGAGCCTTTCAGCTGAAATAACAAAAATTCTATTAAAAAATAAATTCCTAAATACTCTGCAGAAAATTGCTATCATTTTCGGCAGACTTAGTTGATTGATAGCACAGAATAGATATATACAGAAAACCAACTAAATACAACGAACGAAAACGCACGCACACATAGACACGCTTCAAGTACAGCCAGTGCAAGCGCACTCGCGACTGTCATTTGTTTGAGATCTCCACGCACACATAGATACACTTCACGTACAGTGAGTGCAAGCGCACTCACGACTGTCATTTGTTTGAGATCTAATACGTCAAAGAGTGATGATTAACAGGTGGAAAGATTTTTTTTTTTTGCCTGAGTACCTTATCCGACTTTATGAACGTGTTTATGTGTGCGTAACTGAGTGCGCCTGTTTTCGCTCGTTTTATGTATAATGCGCCAATGGATAAGGAAAGAAAAAAAGAAAGCAGAAGGGAAAGAGGGAAGGAGTGGGCAATAATGCACTTGGTATGGACCCCCGAGTTATGAGCCTTCTGTACATATATTATGTGTTTCACGGTGTATACCAAGACATTCTGCTGAGCTAGCTAGCTATAATGTTACTTTCGTGGCGTGGGAACAAAGGGCTGTCGGTAAAAATGTGTACTCTGTCGAAATTGAGTCGATCGATAATATTGTGTGCGGCCATTTTGTTGATGTTTTGTTGTATTACTTTCACTTCGCTTTCTTAAAGTAAGCATTTTATTTGGAAAATAAAGGTATTTTATGACTTCCAAGGAGCCAGCTAAAATAGGTACCCGTTTAGGACTAATTTGAATTCATCGTTTTCTACCGACTGAAGCACAACGTAGACTCTGACATGACCCGTCAATAACTACGGTGACTAATCATTACGGTGTCAAATCGCGTAGGCCGTGCCCAAGGAGTAACTAAAGAATAATATTCTCAAGAAATTATTGAAAAAACATTTTCATTTACCTAATCTACAGCCTTATTTTCAGAGATACATTCATCAAATCGTGACACATTTATTATACTTGCGCTGACAAGTAATTTACCAACGTAATGTAAAATATTATGTGGAATATTATATTATTGATGGATGAGCTTCGTATGTTAACAGCAGACTACTACCATTCGGTGCCTATACCTGTTATTTGAACTAAATTTTAAATAGTGACCTCGGAGGTCTCATTCTAGTACTACGTTGGGTCAGATAAAACACTCAGAACGATTTACACCTTCAAATTTTATTTTCGGACATAGATAAACCATGTTTGATATAACAGCTTATTACTAAAATTTCTAGAGCCGATTGTCTAAGGGGAGATAGCAGCCTTGAAAAGCTGGTCATTGTTGAAAATACTGAAAGCAAGAGAGTATGAGGCCGGTTGCCAACATGATGGTCCAACCAAATAAAGGAAGCTACGTCTTCAAGCAAACAGTAGGTGGTGATATCTACTTTGGACCGCCGTCGATGCAGGCAAATTATCCGTTTAAAGGGGTCCCACGATCCTCATTTATGAAGGACCGATTGATGATTGCTGTGCCTAGCCGTTTCCCAACTACACACATCAAAAGTGTCTAGGGATCAACATATATTTTTGCAATAACTTTTCTCCTGATTGATATTAATTAAAATTTTCTTTAAGGATTCATCAAATAAAGTGTTTTCGTTTGTCACAGTAACGATAAACCAAGTCACCTTTGCATTAATAAAGAAATTTGCCATTTTCCTAATAAAGGGATTTTTGACATTTGAACCACTAACACAAAAGTTCGAAAAAAAGACTGAAATAACAGTTTTCTTTAAAATTTTATTGGGTAACTTAAACAATTAATAATCCGTGTTTCTACCGCGAACACTAACAACACAAGAACATCGGTTTGGCATACTCAAAATGAGTTCATCCAAATCACGCTGTGGAATGGCCGCCCATGTTCGTTGCAACAACAAAAAAAGGTCTTCTTGCGACTGGATACCCTCCATATTCGGCAGAGCTCTTCTCTGTAGCATATCCCATGCATGCTCAATCGGATTCAAGTCTGGCGACTGAGCAGGCCAGGGCAGGACATTGATGTTAGCTGCGGCGAGAGTCTGTCTTACAACTCTTGCGGTGTGCGGTCGTGCATTATCATGCATTAACTGAAATAAGGGACCGATTTGCACTTGTAGAGGAACGATGACGTCTGATACAATCGTCTCAGCATAAATTTGAGCGTTGAGGTTGCCTCTGATCCAAATCAACTCAGTTCTTCCGCCGATCCAAATACCCGCCCATACCATGATGGTTCCACCACTATAAGGATGGACTTCCTGGCAGGCTTTTAATCGCTGTTGGCGTCCAGGGGTTCTCCAGTGTCGTATACGTCTTGTATCCGGTCTCATACCAAAACGAGACTCATCAGAAAAGCACACGAAACGCCATTGTTCTTCTGCCCAATTTCTGTGTTCAAGAGCCCATTGATATCGTATCCTACGATTGTGCATTGCTATAGGTGGTACCCGTAGCGGTCTTCGGGAATGAAGGTTCACTTCATGCAAGCGGTTTCTGACTGTTTGGTCGCTAATTAAGTTCCCTGAAGAGTGATGAAGCCTCACGGCTAACATCATGGCGGTTATTGTTGGAGCTCTTCGAGTTAAGATTTGAATGTATCGGTCTTGTCTCCGTGTGGTGCAGCGATACCGTCCTCCATGGCGCTCAGCCACGGTACCAGTGCTTCGGTAACGTGTCCAAAGTCGACTGATAACACTCTGACTTGTATTCAGAGCTAAAGCCACAGTACGTTGCCGGGAACCAGCTTCTATCATTCCCACGGCTCTGAGCATTTCTTCCCTGCTTAAATGACGTCGCCGCTCCATAATAACGTTGGTTTTAATCAGTAGTAGGGAAACAGTAGCACTAATAATGTCTTCAATGCGTTGTATGTTTTTATAGGGAAAATATTGACAGCTGATTTTCATCTTTTACTCGAATTTGATTCACAGTTCCTGATTCAAATTATGAAATGCACCAAAAAGGATCCATATAAATTTATAAAATCATAAATTTATTACAAAGCCACATCTCAATCTCAAGAAATCCACATAAAAATGCTTGATCCCTAGACACTTTTGATGTGTGTATGTTGCCGTCAGTTTTGACTCTAAACGGGTGCAGTTTCATACCAGAATTTCACAGGGCACCTGCCACCTGTCTCACCTATACAACCCAATCACTTGATCACACAATACGCAGTAAGACTAGTGGTCAGAGCGAGCTACTGACCACTCATACTCCTGTAGCAGCACTACAAAAAGTACCACAGCAACATCGAACAAAAAGTACTACAGCGCCATCTATGTTACAAGTAAAGAACTAACAACAAATTCCTAAATCGCGCAATTAAAGTTATCCGCGATAAACTTGACAACAACTGTGGGGCAGTAGCCCACCAGACATAACACCCGTCTGGTCGGAGGATCCTCCCATTTCTATGGGAGATGAAGAACTTTACACCCTGTTCTTCATACTCCTAAACTTCCATAGCGATTCTCAATGATCTACAAGGCAGCCGGCACCAACCGTTTAACGGACCTTCCAAAGCATGGAGTGCTCTCGTTATATAATCAACGGTCACCCATACCTGGACTGATTCACAGAGGATAAGTAGGTAATACGCCTTCGGCTTCCCTCTATTAAAAACCGACATCCTTTTGATTCTCCATCGCAAATTAATAAAACAAATAAATAAAAAACGCGAACAGACAGGTGTTCAGAAGTATTGCGTTCGCGATATTTATGTAAATACCCATTTACATAGACTTGTATACATTTAAGCCGATTTATATCTTCCCTTTCTGTTTATTTTTGATATAAGGGAGGAATAATATAGGTTTTTTATAAACAGCCGCCAATTTGTGGTATTTTACAAAATACACTGTCGCTGTGTTACCATGTCTATATTAGAATAACCGCTTCGCCTCATTTTTGATTACGGGTAACTCACCGATGACTTTTAGTTTACAATGAATTCATTTCTTCAGATTCAGAAAAAGTATCTTTCTTGCATGTAGAATCGTGACTGCACAGAGCATTCGAAGTTATTTGTACGAGTTATCTATGTCAATTTTAGCCAGTTCATGCTTAACTTGTAACCACTTCAGTCTTGGATTTATTTAGCTATACATCCATTAAAAAACAAGAATAAAAATTCATCCATTTTCGGAATAATGGCAGTAAATGTCGATGATGTTGCTTTACGATTTCATTTTATTGGCGTGAATCAATTCATGTTCTGTTTATGGTGACCTATTTAATTGTTTTATCTCGTTTACCCCGATGTTCGCCCCTTACCCTTACACCGGCCTATATCCGTTACCCCAAGTTTATTGATGAAGCAATACACGCACAAAACAAGGGTAATTTATTAACTATACTTACAGAGTTTCAAAAGTATTTGACCGAATTATATTTTATTTTTATGGACATTATTAAAATATAAGGTATAATGTAGTAATTAGCATATAAAAGGTACTTTAATACCTAATTAGAGTAATTGGTAGGTATGGTATTTTAGTTTTATAGCCGTTTTTAAGTAGTTTTAAAAATAACTAAACTTCCTCTAGTTAAATTACCATGATTACTTTGTTTTATATTTTCCAAGGTAACTTACAAAACCATACCTTGGGTAACAAAACCACTTAATTTAAATTGCTCAATTTTTAAGCAAAAACTTTTTTCCTGATGTAGGCCCTCGGAAAAGATAATCGACAAGCTATCAATTCCTTTAATCTAGCTAAACTCCAAGCTCACTGAGCAAAGAAGAACATAATCTTTCATCATTTTCCTGCCCTGATCCCAACTTATTTGTGGTCGGCGCAGCACGTCTTCTTCTTCCATACTTCTCTATTACTCGACATCTCAACAGTCACCTCCTTTCTAACCATATCATCCTTCATACAGTCCATCCATCGCTTCTTTGGTCTTCCTCTACTCTTGTAGCCATCTACATTCATACTCAACATTCTCCTCACTACATTTTCCTCAATAGCAAAGCCTGATTCCTCATGAGCAAAGAAGAAAAAAATATTCTTTATAATATTGACATATTTCTAACTCTATCTCCTAAACTGTAAATAAACATTTACTACAGACCACGCAGTGATATAGCTACACATATACATTTCATCCAGGTTTCCGTTTAACTGTGTACACAAAACAGAACCAAACTACGTTACCGCAAGCACAAGATAGGCACAGAAGGCCAGAGAAACTAAAGTGACATTCAATTAACGAAAACGATGACAGAAAATCAAAAACGTATGGAACTAGCATCATCATCATCACTTTCCTGCTCTTATCCCAACTTATTTGTGGTCGGCGCAACATGTATTCTTCTTCCATACTTCTCTATTACCTATTATTACTATTACGTATGGAACTGGCATAAACCTCCGAAATGGAACATGAAACGCTTCGTAACATTTGCCACTTTTTACGCCCTCAGCTGCATACAACAATCAAAAACACACGCACACATAGACACTTTTCATGTACAGCAGCGAGTGCAAGCACACTTGCGAGTGTCACTTGTTTGAGATGTCCACGCACACATAGACACTCTTCATGAACAGCGTGTGCAATCGCACTCGCAACTCTCACTTGTTTGAGATCTCCACGCACACATAGACACCCTTGAAGTATAACGAGTACAAGCGCACTCGCGACTGTCATTTATTTGAGATCTCCACGTACACGTAGATACGCTTCACGTACCGCGGTGCAAGCGCCCTCGCGACTGTCACTTTGATCGCGTATATGTGTGTGCACGCCCTTTTTCGCTTGCTATATAAAGCCGACCTTCTGTAACTATATTTTTTGTAACACAAGCTCGTAGGGGTGAATCGAATAAATAGAGCGAAAATCGCAGATTTTTACAAATAACAGAGAGGGTTGAAACAGTGTTTGCCTGTGGCTGTGTTTTGTTTCAGTTTGCGTGTTGTATTGTCAGTGTTTTGATAATAGTATTTATGATTTGATTATAAATATAAAACAAAACAATATTGTTTTTAGAACAATATAGAAGGCCGTTTGTAAAATCGTGACGGATTGGCCACAGGAAGGAAAAGAGAAAGTTGATAGATGATTACGGGGGAGCATTTTTGCCCAGTAGTGGGTCTTTGAAGGTTCTTTATAAGCATGTTTAACAGAACAGCCTTCATTTGTAAGACTTGGGGCCTGTCTTTGTGAGAAAGACAGTGGAGTTAGATGACAATAATACTGCTAAAAGAAGTGTTAGTAGAATGGTAGATCAGATTATCACTATTACATTTTCCCCAGATCAGAGAAAAGAATACGTTTCACCGATCTCACGACATGGCTTACAGCAATCACCGTAGCAACAATCTAACCTCAAGCCACTTAATCAAGCCTTATCTAAAACAAATCTCTATTTACAACACGGACTAATCTAAGGACAGCAATTACCCAAACACCTTACGCCCCGTTTACGAACTCAAGCAATGCGATTTGCGTTTTAGGAAACGCGCGTGCGTACCTGCACTCCGCTAGTCGCGTCGCGGCAACTCGTGGTAAACCACTTCTTTAATCTGATTTCTCCGCAATTGCTGTCGTTTGATTGTGTAGTTCATGGCCACAGCAGTGATAGTGGTGTGACCGTGGGACTGCCAAGTCATAAGTCTCGAGTTCAAACCCAAGACACGTACCTCAGATTTATAGGATTCATGTGCGTATTCTATAATTATCACTTGCTGCGGTGAAGGAAGACATCGTGAGGAAACCAAACCAGCATGCCTGAGAGATATTTCTCTACGGCATGTAAAGCCAAGTCAGAGGCCCACGGGCGGCATAAAAACTCTGACACCAGGTTAGGCACTATAACCACACAAAAAGAAAGAATATGGCCACAAGGTAATCTAGGCGCAATTACACAAAAACAGTCGACGAACGGACGATAAGTCTCGGTAGCCACCGTCATCAGTTTCTATGAATAAACAACAGGCTGGGACGCTGGGCACTACCCTCTTTGCTCTACGTTCGATAATGAAGGTATTCCAGAGTTAGGGTTGACAGGTCACGTTAGTATTTTAGGATACAAAATTATGACTCCTTTTTAGGTGTCAAGCTGGAAATGTATATCTTTTTAGCTACAAAAATTGAAACCTTATCTGATTGCTTATGTTTTAACTTGAAAAAAGTACATAGGTTTATCTCTTGTGAAGTGTTTAGTTAATAATGCAAAAATAGTCATTGTTCTTTAGTTTCCTCTATTTGAAAGAATAATACTGGGTGGTCCAAATTATGACGTCATAAAAAAATGTGATTGATTGATGTGCATATTAGGTATGTTCCGCGATTCTTTACAGTATTCGAGTTATAGCTTCTTAAAATTTGTATGGCGACCCGCATTAAAAAAAATCTTAGTTTTTTTTTTAAAGCGGGTACTATATGCACATTGGGTATTTTCGGATACCAGGAGTATCCGAAGATCAATCAAATTTTTTTATGACGTCATTATTTGGACCAACCAGTATATTCTTTCAAATAGAGGAAACTGAAGAACAATGACTATTTTTACAATATTAACTTAAAAAAGGATATTTATGTTTACTGGGCTCTTTATTACTCTTGATGCTTATGAGATTAAAAATGCCTCTAGAAAACGTAAAAAAATGTGAAAAAGTCATGTAACAATAAAGATAGAATTTATTTAAAGTCTTCCCATAAAATTTTCAAGAATCTATAATGCGAAAACTATCAAGAATCGTGGAACATACATGAGGTAGTTTCGGATAAGTAAGTTTCGGGCGTGAAGAATCTATTTTTTTTAATGATGTCACTATTTGGACTACCCTGTATAGTTATTTGAATAACTTATGGTTGTGATAGTATGAATTTGAAGAGGTCTGCGATAGATCTTCACAAGGATTACAATCAATTTTATTATCAATAAGCAACTCCACAGGTTATTCATACGCAGGCCTATTCGTCGAAAACAGACAAGAATCGATCGAAGGACGATGACACATGAAGTTTTGACACGTTCAATAAAACTGCCACATCACGGCATTCAACTGCTCCAGATAGAAGATGAGCACTGATATGTATTCCATACGTGTGTTCAATTTATTTTCCAGTTCCACAAACCATGAAAGGAAATATCGCATCTTCATGTTAGAGAAAATTGTACCGGACTAATTTGTGATTTCCATCTACCTTCAGTTTCTTGGGTTTATCATGAATTGGTTGGTAAACTTGTTACCGGTTTGAAGGATGATATGGCTAGAAAGGAGGTGTCTGCTGAGATGACAAATAATAGAGAAGTATGGAAGAAGAAGACATGCTGCGCCGACCACGAATGACTTGGGATAAGGGCAAGAGAATGATGGTGGCTTGTTACCTGGTTGATCAAAATTACTGGCTCTAATCATATTTTAAAGTTATTTTAGAGAAAGCTGCAACGGAATTCTGAAGACAGTAGCTGATAGGATCTGTTCTACGTTATGGAGATCTTTTATTAAGAGGGTAATTTGAATGTTTTTATTTTACCATAATTTATTTTGAATGTATTTTAATTTTATCTTATTTTTATGTTAATTTTAATTTTAGTGGAAATTTATTTTAATTTTGATTTTAATGGTAACTTATTTTTTATTGTCTAATGTTGATTTCAATGTTAATTTTAATTTATCTGAAATAAATGTTTTTTATTTATTTATTTTTGTAAAATTGAAAAACATAACAGGTGTAAAAAGACGGTTAACGAAGCCGAGAGTCGATTGTTTTTTACGTCATTGTTATTTTCTTTTTTCATTATGGACCTTACCTACTTGAAAATGAGAACCTTCTGACTAAGCGCGGATATTTATTGAAGGTCTAAATTCCAAAATGATGTGACTTTTTTAGAATGTGATTAGAGTATGTTATGGGATTTTCACATAAAACATCACGCCGTGTAATCCCCGAAGGGCTAGGCAGAGGTGTACCTAAGTTTACTCGCACATTTTGCCGGTTATGTTTAAGTCCCATGTAATAGAGGGTGAGCCTATTGCCATCAACCAGTCACAAATCCAGACTCCGTGGCTGGTACTGAGAAATTCATAATGGAAAACCCAATATCACTTTGCCCGACCCGGAAATCGAACCCAAGACCTCATGCTCAGCAGTCACGCTTGCGACCATTAGACCGACGAAGCAGTCGACGCAGTCCGGGATTTCACAGCATATATAGTAATTTGAACAGACAAATAAAAACTGCGGCCTAAATCTAAGCAACTTTAACATTCCTGAAAATCCGGTAAAAAAAAAAACTAACTGCAATCTATAAACCAAACAATTCTTTATTTGAAACGAGAATCCTGGCAATCAAGAAAACCTCCATTCAGCCTTATAAACCTGCCAAGTTGGTAGTAAAACATTGTGCGACGTGCATGCGTTGCGTGCCAAGTCTCGTCCAAAACAAATGACTGCAGTCACCGAAGAACGGGCTACAATTGAATGTTCATACTTAATTTTGAAATTGTCTCGTTTATTTTGTGTTTCGAACATACTTTAAATATTATTATTTGCTAGCAAATACCATTATAATGGTTTACGTGTTTGGTCTGTTTCCTGATATGTTTCCAAAGTTTTAACAATACGCTACCATTATAGTACCTATGTTTTGAATGTACTGAATTTGACACTGAAAAATGATAGAGAAATATGCTGTGTATTATCAGAAGTGTCTAAGCGAATCCCTGATGATGACCGTCTTATGAATGATATATAGGTATGTATATAAAGCTACTGAAAAGTTGTGTGGTAATCGGTTGTCATGTGATGCGAAGGAAAATGTCGTAAAGAAAGATTTGAGAGCGGATATGGATGGCTATAAGAGTAGGTGAAGACCAAATAAAAGATGGATAGATTAAGTGAAAGATAATATGGGTACTTATAAATAATAAAGAACTATAGAAGAAAAATCATGCTGCGTCGGCTCCAAATGAATTAGGATTAGTGAATCATAAGTGGATGTAGTGTGTGTGTGCGGGTTTGTGTGTGGGTGTTTGTGTGTGGGTGTTTGTATGTGTGTGTGTGTGTGTGTGTGTGTGTGTGTGTGTGTGTGGGTGGATGTGGAGTGTGTGGTGTGGTGGTGGTGGTTAGTGGTTAGTCACGCCCCGGAATGATAACTTGCTTTTTGACCCCTGCATTTAAGCCGCAATGCAAAATATCTTGAGTAGATATACTTACTTCATGGAACTTCAGCTTTATACCAAAATAAAGTAACAAAAGTCAGTTTATAAAATATCAGCAAAATTGCCTGCCATCCCTATAGCCTCAATCTACCCGCTGTCAGCGTGGATTAGCGAGCTCTGATGAAAGTCCGCGAGGGGTCGCCTCCGTCCGAAATGTTTGATATTGTCGGCGCTAACTTGGAGGTGATACTGCTAGGCGGTAATAAGTTTTTATATAATCTGATTTTAAGTGTGTGTGTGTTTTTCGTGATTTATACTTAGTTCGATGTTGTCAAGTAACTAAGGGCTATAAATAATACCGACTAACTAAAATTACATGTCTACAGAGTGCTAGTGTAAAAGTGACCTAGCTAACATGTAGCCAAGATAAATGTGAGCTTCGTGTCCGGATAAAACAAACTGCAATAATAATAATTCGACTGCCAAACACGATTCCTATGATGACGTCTTCTTCATTATCTTATGGACACAACTGCTTAGCATAGGTCACTACAAGTCCATTATAATTACTATTAATTACAAAGATGGATTTGTATAGTTTTTTTGTAAACGTTATGCCAATAGGTATTTCTCCTGTATCGTGGGTGCGTTTACAAACAATTAAACTCACATACACACAGCCAGACCCGGAACAACTATCTGTAGGCCATACAAATATTTGTTCCGTGCGGGGATCGAACCCGTGACACGCAGCGTATCTGCCAATCGCTCAGCCACTGCGCCCAGCGTGTCGTCAGAAAATTCAAATAACTTAAAAGTTTTCGTTTTATTTTCTGCTATGTTTTATTCAACTGACCTAGAACCAAACTTCCAAATCCGACCTTTGTGTGAAACACATCTTTCCAAGCATAGTTCTAACAGTATGATTTTCTCTTGCCCACAGAGCTATGCAGCGCTGCGACTAAGATCCAGGCGTCGTTCCGAGGCCATCAGGCTCGCAAGGAGAAGGAGCAAGCCGATGCCGACGCCGAGCAGGCTGTGAAGGATCAAGAGCAGCAGGATAAGGTTCGTAGACCTTGACCTTTGTGAGACCGAGAGAGAGGTTTAAAAGCTTTAAAATGCGCTTTTTCGTACGAATTTCGACTATGCTATGCTTTGAGTACAAGTGTTTGAACTAAAGGATCAAGGTTCACAAAGTTCTATGTAAAGGCGTGTACAGTCCTGCATCGCGTGCATCTTCGGCGCTACAGGTGAAGGCGCGGCGCAGGCATGATGCCGTTTCAAAACATTTTCATACAAAATGTACGTAGGCGACGTGTCGTGAATTACACTCAAGCGGTGCGGCGTTCTTTTATTTCGTTATAAATTTCACGCCTGCGCTGCGCCTGCGCTGCGCCTTCACCTTACGCCGTTTGTGTATAATTCTCACCTTAGAAATATGGTATGGACACCTTTAGACGTGTTTACGTTATAATATCCTCTTGCTTACACGATAGAACTGTCAACGTTATAATCATTTATCGCAATTTTCTCGTGGCAAATAATTAAAGCTAATTAATTAGAGCTTTGAGATAACACCTAATCCTATTAAAATTAAAAATGCGAAAGTTTCTGAGGACGGATTGACGTTTGTTACCTACTTTTTCACGCAAAAACTGGACCGGATTTGTATAAAATTTGGCACACTGATAGTTTATAACCTAATGCAAGGCTCCCGGGAACACATAACATAACATCACGCCTGTTATCCTTGAAGGGTAAGGCAGAGGTGTACCTAATAGTACACCCACATTGCGCCAGTTATGTTTAAGTCCCATGTAATAGGGGGCGGGCCTATTGCCATCAACTGGGCGCAAAACCAAATTCCATGGGCAGTTACTGAGAAATTCCTAATGGAAAAACCCAATAACACTGCTTGACCTGGGAATCGAACCCAAGAGTAGGCTGCCGGCAAATGGTAGAAAAATGTTTTTTTTTTTTTATGAAAAAGCATGTAATATGCACTAAATTGGTACGACTTATTTATACTTAAGAGGGCCCTTCCCGGTCCGTCTATCGTCAACGCGAGCATGGTCGAAAAGCTTGTTGTTTCAACTAGAGCCACAGCACAGAGCCACAGCAGATTTTCTTTCAATTCCCCCCGTCTTACCCCGCCCCGACCCCGCACATCTCGTCTCCCGCGCACCTCATACCGCCAAACGCGATGACATTGAACGAAAAATAGTGTTCGAAAATTTCTTAAACTTGTTCCAGGAAATACGTTTTTGAATAAGTCTTACAAGTATGTGAAATAAATATTTGTCATTAAGAATCTCTATTACATGTGCAAGGTTTCTATCGAGATGTTTTCTTTACTTTTATAGTTTATGAGTACATTATGAACGGCCAAAGTTCAGTTAAAATTTGTGCAAAACAGCAATTTTTGGAGGCTTATACTGAATTTGTTTCTACATTTTTTTTATTTTTTGCTACCATAGAAACCTAGAGATAGTGCACAAAATACCTATTAGTTCAAAAAAAATCAAAGATAGATGTGTAACAACTGCATAATCACGTACGAGCGTTTGTATGAAAAGTATGACGGGTTGGCCGCTCTTTAATATCTATACTTCTATACTAATATTATAAAGAGGTAAAGTTTGTGAGTTTGTGAGGTTTTAGGCTGTAAACTCTGGATCTACTGAACCGATTTTAAAAATTCTTTCACTAATAGTAAGTTACATTATCCTCGAGTGCCATAGGCTATATTTACAACGCGCACATGGGATAATTTCAGACCGAAACGCGAGCGAAGCAACAGCTAGTACCGTATAATTTTGTGCGATACGATTCGTACCCAATTATGAAGCTAGACTAATACTTGTTTTCTCTGTAAACTGCTGTTGGTATGTTGAACAAAAACTAGACCAAGTTTAATTCTAAGGCTCTAGAACAATCTTGAACTCAATCAATCAATTAAGCCTATCGCGGTTAGGTAGACATTCGCTAGACGTAAGCCTCTCCAAACTTAGACAAAACTTTCGTTAATCACAAGAGTGAGTGACATAATCGTTACCGGAAAATAGATTCTATCTTAGAAGTTAAGACGTCGTTGGTTTAGTACTGAGCGCGATGCCCTGGGGTTGTTTCCAGGGGCGGGCAAAGTCTTATTGAGTTGTTCCATCAGGAATTTCTCAGTCACGGAGTCTAGATTTGTGCCCGGTGCCGCGGTGGTGGCTATAGGCTCGTCCCCTATTACATGGGAAGTAAACAGAACTGGCGATATGTGGGTGTACCTACTATAAGGTACAACTCTGCCTAACCGTTCAGAATTTATAGGTGTGATGTTATGTTATGTACTGCGATGTGATGTGAACGTTTTTGTTTTGGGATCTCCTTATGTCAACGTTGTGTCAAAATGTCGCGTCGAAAGTGCTTGTCTATGGTGTCACCAAAGCCAAAGACATGCACTTTCTAGGGTTCTCTATGGTGTGACCAAAGACTACAATATAATATAGGTGTGACCATAGGGGATCTCAAGACAGAATCGTAGATGTATAATAGTATTCTCTGCGAAGGTAGATAAGAATAAAATAAATACTTATGAATCTCACGTTGCCTTTTTTATCTTTACAGGAAGACATCGAAAAGATTGACCTCTCCGATCCTGGTCTGAACAAGGCTGCTACTAAGATCCAGGCCTCGTTCCGCGGTCACAAAGTGCGCAAGGACGTCAAATAAGGTGACCATGCGGTCTACACAGGGCAAGACCGTCTATGGCTTTGCAAACACGATATTAATAAATAAAATCCCCCTTCTTAATGATGCTTAAAGAAATATGTATTGGACTTCTCCACTGATTTTTATTTTCGACTAAGAACAGTTTTTAAGCCGTTTCTTCAAAAAAAAGATCTTGTAAAATATGTAATTGACTGTCAACTTTTTGTCGGGATTCAGGGGAGCAGTTGTCTTCGAGATATTTGAAGATTTACTCTGTAGCCTTTTTCTTAGAGTGTCAAATGGCAAAAATACCACAAAATTATCCTGTAAAATTTGAGGAAACCTCTTAGAATATTTTGGGTGTGTAAATTGTTAACTATGTATATTAACGATGTGTGAATTGAACAGTTAACGATTGAAAACACATTGTCCACGGATAGATGGGTTGATCGTCCACCTATCCATTTGTCATCTGACAAAGTGTTGCCAATTATTGCTGTTCTTTCGAGTGTATAGGTACGAATATCTTTGGTAAATGTTTAGTCAATAAATGGTACATCTCTAGCATAATAGTGATGTGCTTTTTAGTCTATGGTGAGTGAAGAATTATGAATATATATTTTGTTTTTCCAATTACGATTTCGTGTTTGCGAAGTCAGCAGCGTTTGAAATGTTTACTAGTAAAATAAAGTGAGTAATCGTGTAGATTATGTCAATTCTCTACTGTATAATATTGTCAATTTATGTCTCATACTTATTGTTGTTAAAATACAAAGGGTTGTGTTGTTTTTGCAAAAAAGAAATCGTTTCATTGTTGAAAATATATGTAAATTGATGTTCCATTTTTTTCGTGGTTTGATAAAGGTTTTCCTTAAAAATTAAGCAACAGTATGATTTATGTAAAATGGTTTCCGTGAAAAAAATATTTTTGTCTTTTTATTGTAATAATCTTTTTTTTTGCAAAAAATATACATTATATATTTTTCCTAACAATGTATTTGGCATTGGATTGACGTATCTCATGAATACCAAAGAATAGAAGATACTGAAAGGAGTGAATTGAACTATTTATAACATAATAGATATCTATCCCGTTTTTTCTATTATAAATTTTGATCACACTACTTCGTGTACCTATTTAAGTAAAATATGGGCATTTTTTGTATTATTTAATTAATTAAATAACATTCCATCTTCTTTAAATGTTTGTTGAGAAATTAATATTTTAATTTAGATTAATGTAGTTTTAAGATTACATAGCTTTAGTAGCATACCAAAAAGCTTCTTTTTAAATGTATTGTTTTAATAATTTATTTTGTTAAAACCACGATAACTTTCAAGTAATTTATTCGTTTATAAAGATATCATATCTGTTTGTTTATTATAACACAATTTCGCTGGATTCCTGTAAATTGCTGGTATATTTAGGGTTTATATTAAATAAAATATTTAATATTCGCCTATATTACACGTTCGTTTTATTTATCGTCAAGACAAGATCGTTTAGGTTACTACCTTTAGTTTGTTTTAAGGAATCAGTATCGCTGTGTCGATTCCCATTACGTCGAGTTAAGAATAGTGGTTAACATTTAGATGTGGTATTTTTTTTTTAAACATCTCTTCAACATACCCCTCGGGTGTACAATAATCAGAAAAAAAGAAAGTGGATCATAATTTTTCTTTGGAGCCACAGGGTTCCAAAGCATTATCTACCTAGCCTTTTCCTAAGTATGTTCAGGTCGGCTTCCAGTCTAACCGGATGCAGCTGAATACTAGTATTTTACATGGAGCGACTATCTGACCTCCACAACCCTATTAGTACTGGGCTCCAAAGCAAAATGACAGAATTAAAAGTTACGTTTAGATATGTTACTTTACACTTCTGGCAACCAAATTACTATTTTGTTCGCGTTATTACATCAACGTAAGTATATTTCAATGTTTTTGCCTCTACAGCAAGTAAATGGACATCAACTGGTTGGTGCCTACGGGCTGTATCACCAACGCTTCTACCAAAACATGGCAATCACCGCGATTTTAGACTCAAGAAAAAGTTTTGTTACAGCAGTATAATCAGCCTATAATGTTCCCACTGCTGGGTCACACGCTATCCACCACGCGGGCCCAGTGCTGGTTGGTACAATCATGTGTTCGAATTTTTTGGTTCTAGGACATGTCGGTTTCCTCACGATGTTTTCCTTCACCATTTTGAGAGCAGTGGTGTTGAAATAAATGACACAAAGTAATACGCCTGTCTGGGTTCGAACCCTGCCTGGGTTGAAAGGGGTTATATAATAATATAATAGTCCTCCTTACCCGTTTTTGGTCACCCCAGCGGAAATTAGCCATCGGCTCGGGAGATAATATAGTGCCTGTTTCCTCATTCTAAAATTCCGACGGGGCGGCGATCCGACACAACTGGAGAGAGATCAGGCGTAGGACCAACAGCTTAATGTGCTTTCCGAGGTACGGAGGTATCATACCGCCAACTTCCAAACTCCGGGCTACTACTGAGAAATTCCTAATGGTAAAACCCAACTACATTTTATGTCCGACCCGAGAATCAAACCCAGGACTCCACTATCAGCAGCCGTGCTTGCGACAGCGAGACCAACGGACCAGGCCCTGCAGTCTCAACATAGATAACAATCGCAAAAGGACCGAAGTCGGTGGCAAAGTTATAACGATGCAAATTTAAGGTGGAAGCCGATACCGGAGGGTTACGTCTGGCTCACGTCCACCTTAAATCCGCATCGCTATGGCTTTGCGACCAAATTAGGTTGTTTTGCGATCGCTATCTATGTTCTATGGCTACAGGGCCAGTCAGGTAAATACAGTGTGGAATAGACACCGACACTAAAAGGGTTACCACGTATTCTGTACATCATTCTGAACCCCAATAGCATTTGGGAACAGACGGCTTTCATGCGGTTATACGTAAGAAAGAAGCTTCATTGTTGCAGAGCGTGCGAGGCAGTAGCAACAGTATCCTGCAGATGGTTGTATCTCGGGTGGATTGCCCTATCCAGAACTAATGGATGTATAATGTGATGGGTGTTGACTAACATAGTGCATAAGGTTTTACTAACACAATAGGTATCTACTAATAATTGTAATAATTTAATTTATTTTAATTTAATTCTCTGTATTTTATTAATTTTTTATTTCTCTGTATTTTTTCACTGTATTTTAATAATTTGTAACTTTACGGAGCATCGGTTATTTAAAATAAAAAAATTGGATGTATTTCCAATTTTACGTACACATTGGAAACAGCTGTTTTTTTTTAGGACCGACGATTAATAAAATGGGAATTATAGAAGTCTAATAAAATAAACAACACGAATAAACCCTCATAAAATAATAATATCTGCCATTAACATTACGTACATCATCGTTTATCAAAGGGTAGATTTCCACCCATATCAATGTCAGTTCTACTACTGAATGTTTGCATTATATTCGACTAATTTAAATGAAAACCTCAAACAATTCTCCTACTAAATCAGTAAAATATAGAGATGAAAATTGCGTGAATGATTCAAATTCAATGAATGAAATGAAAGTTGCATGAGCAAATTTTTAATTACAGCAACCAATTGGTAGTGCTTTTGTTTGAATATGAAGAGGCATTGTTTTATGTGCGCATATTTCAATAGTGCTCCACGCTACAGTAATTAAAATTGATATTATTCGTGGTTTATTGAATGCTGTTGAAATTATTTAAAGCATTAAATACCTATTACATCGTGTAGGAGGTAAATTACATAACATAAAATCACGCCGGCAATACCCGAATGGTTAGGCACAGGTGTACCTAATAGTACACCCACACTTCGCCAGTCATGTTTTAGTCCCAAGTAATAGGGGGCGAGCCTATTGCCATCAATCGAGCACAAATCAAAACTACGTGCTTCTGTTAATGATATGGTAGACGTTTTTTATAGCTTATTAAGACAGACTATTACTGACTGTATCCCTATGAAAAAAACGGCTACAAATAAATATCCACCTTGGTACTCACGTGATCTTATAATACGTCTTAGAGAGAAGTACAAATACCATATTCGTTTTAAAAAGTACAAAAATCCATTAGACCAAGAGTTTTTTGAGAGATTAAGGGATGAGTGCAATGTTATAAGTTCAACATGCTACAAAAAATATATATCTAGTATAGAAAACAGTATTACAAAAAACCCTAAAACATTTTGGTCCTTCATTAAAACTAAAAGAAAAGGAAACAGTACATACCCCGCACAAATGTCTCACAACAATAAAATCGCATCAGGCGGACAGGATATATGTAATATGTTTGGAGAAAATTTCGCAAGTACCTTTACTGCCCCTACAGATAGTAATTCAAGTCGCGCGAACACTACTTTTCCCCTCTCTTCCGCAGCACTGTGCAACTTACAGTTTGATGGTAACGAAATATACCGTGAATTAATCGGATTGGACGAAACTAAGGGCGCGGGCAGTGACGGCATTCCTCCTATGTTTATAAAACGCTGTGCAAAGGCCCTAGTATCACCCCTACAAACAATTTTTAATAAATCTTTACGAGATAGTATTTTTCCAAACACCTGGAAAGAAGCCCTCGTGATACCAATATTTAAATCCGAGAAAAAGCATTTAGTGACTAATTATAGACCAATCTCAATACTGGTTACATTTGGTAAAATGTTCGAAAAACTTGTTAGCAGACATCTGATGTGGTACCTTAAACAACACATCACTGAATATCAACATGGTTTCGTCAAGTCTAGATCTACCAATACCAACCTATTGTGTTTTACATCGGCGGTGTCTAAGTGTCTTGACAATCGTATACCAGTGGACGCTATTTATACAGACTTTAGTAAAGCATTTGATACGGTAGATCACAGTCTTCTTATAATTAAATTAGCGCAGCTAGGTGTGGGCGGGACAATGATAGGGTGGTTTAAATCTTACCTTGAAGATAGAGAGTCAAAAGTGGTAGTTAATGGTCACTTTTCTAACAGCTATATAGCAACTTCTGGAATTCCGCAAGGATCACATTTGGGACCTATTCTTTTTAACGTGTTCATCAACGATATCACTGAATGCTTTAAACACTCCCGTTTTTATTTGTTCGCTGATGACTTAAAGATAATGAAGCCAATTCAGAGTAACCTAGACTCCATAATGCTTCAAGACGACATCAATAGACTTGCGAACTGGTGTACACAAAACAAAATGCACTTAAACATCAGTAAGTGTCACTACATCCAGTTCACTCGTAATAAAAGGGTGTTAGACAATAAATACTACATAGACGGGGTTGAAGTACAGAAACTGAATAGTGTTCGCGACCTCGGAGTTCAACTCGACCAAGCACTGAAGTTTGATGTGCACATTCTAAATATTGTGTCTAAGTCCTTTAAGATACTGGGATTCGTTTTGCGAAACAGTAAGGAATTTAAGAGACCATCTACAAAAATAAAGCTCTTCAACACTCTAGTCCGTCCAATCTTAGAGTATAGTTCAGTGGTATGGAATCCGCATTACGATGTTTATACCAAGCGCTTGGAGAGTGTCCAAAAGCGGTTCCTTTACCATATGTGCTACGGAGATCACTTGGCTAAGCAATTGACTAGCTACTCTGATAGGTTGAAACATTATCACTTGGATACACTAGCCAGTCGTAGGAAGAAACTGGACTTCACTATCCTTCACAAAATATTTAATGGAACGATAGATTGTAGTGAACTTTTGAGCTCACTAGAGATTAGAATTCCAACTCGGACTCCCAGGCATAATACCTATGAGTTATTCTACGTTCCTGGCTCAAAAACTAACTTGGGTCACTACGCCGCTGTGCCAAGACTTTGTAGGCAATATAACACATTGTCTAAGACTACAAATTTTGACATCTGTGATTCTCTTGCAAATTATAAAAAAAAGCCTCGTAAAATTATCTAAGTACTTGTTAATTACCTATTTTAATATGAATACTATTTTCATTATTTTTATGTGTATAATTTTATTATTTTTTGATTTTAATTTTTTTAATTGCTACTGACATTGTTAATTTTATTTACTTTTTTAATTTTAATTTTATATTTCCAACTTTATTACCAAATTTGTTTTGATTTTGAGTAGAATTTTGATTTTTAATTTTTGTTAGCTTAGTTCTACATTTTATTTTGCATGCTGTGGTCTCCTGTAAGTGAAGGAGTACACCTGTGTAGAATATTGTGTAAACTAGGACTAAACTTTAATGTCTGTACTATCCTTATTTTGTATTGGGTGTGGTATTACTACTTTGTCTATGGTCTCTCGGAAAATACAAGCAAGCAAGTATCAATGGGCTCTTTTATTGAATATTCCCTAACAACCTGCGTGATACTTTTGTCGTCGTTTACTTTTTTCATGTATTGTGTATATCCTTTGTTGGAGATCCTAAATAAATAAATAAAGAAAAATAAAAAAAATAAAATACGTGGCTGCTACAGAGAAATTTCTACTGGAAATCCCCAATGAAACTTTGCCCGACCAGGAAATCGAACCTCATGCTCAACAGTCGCAGTTGCGACCAAACGGGGCAACTCGAGGTAAACTACTCATACGATGGAAAAATTCGTTCACCGATGGAAGCTAGTGTTTTTAAAGTGGGCGAAGTCGCGGGTTGCGGCGGCTAGCTCAGTTAAAAGGTCAAAACATCAACGAAGATCAATGAAGCTACCATTTTCGCAATTAATTATTAATTGTTAATATTGCGCTTGGTTGTTTGTTTGGTGCCACTTCCTTTGAGCCTAACCATTAATTTAGGAGCTTAGACAATAAGGTCTTTTCAGTTTATTTTACGATAAGTAAGTTTTTAGTGGTCAAGAAACCTTTGCGCTAAGTTTTCGTATAGCGCCATCTATTGTGCTTGCGAAGTCGGCCAACTTGATAACGATCAATGCAATTAGATAAATATTCTCATTCCATTCAGAAAACATTAATAAACGTTAAAAAAATAGTACTCAACTTAAACTGAATGTTTTGTCATATTATTATTATTGGAATGTTGTGCAAAGCCAAGTGCAATCGCGTCAAATGTGGTCAATCAGCTTATAAATTCATATTGCTCATAATGTAATTATGTAACAGATACGCAATCAATTGGGCGTGGCTTATTTGAGTTTTGAGTCATTTGATCCTCATCGTTTGTATGATGATGTAGATGTACCACAACCACTCTGACATCAATAATTTGTCTCAATAGTTTCTGTAGGTGCTGACTGGATAATTCCAATCAACTCCCGTTCAAGATAAATCTTATTTCTTTAACAGAATTACGTCAAACGTAAGTAAGTGCAATTGGCGCGCTGGAGTACTTATACTCGTCGATGTAACGAAACCATAGCGACTTTTAATTTTTCCTGTGCTGCCATCTATCGAGCTTGCGGGCAACTTTGTGATCAATGATTGATGCCAATACTTTTGTTCCTCGGGGACAGTATCAAAGGAACTTCAAGTACAAATGTAACCTAAAGATGTACAAATACATTTTTATGGTAAGGTGTTGAAGCCTTCTTTCTTCATAGGTAGAGCACTTGAAATTAGAAATTAGGTTAGTCTTTGAGAAATACTTATCTATAATAAAGCACGAAGGTAAAGTGCGCCAAACACTCGGCCGGTTTTTTTGTAAGTTTTTTTTTTTTTTAATATGTCCGGTGACTCACTTCTTACACAATCATCAATACCTACTATTATTATAAACAGCTAAAGTGTGTAAGTTTGTATTTAGGGGTAATCTTCGAAACATCTAATTTGCCTCTTGGCCTAGTGGTCGCAAGCGCGAATGCTGAGCATGATGTCCTGGGTTCGATTCCCGGGTCAGCCTAAGTGTTATTAGGTTTAACCATCAGGTATTTCTCAATAGCACCCACGGAGTCTGATTTGTGCCCGGTCGAGGGCAGTAGGCTCACCGCCTATTACATGGGACTTAAACGTGACTCTTATCGTGTGGGTACATCCACATTTCGCCAGATAAGTGTAAGTCCCGTTAATGTAATGTAAAGTAAATGAGAGTTAAATGTGTAATGAGAAGCTACATTATCCCCGAGTGTCATAGGCTATATTAAAAATATTTCCGTGTTATAATTAGTAGTCAAATTAATACAGTTAAGTGGGCAGGCTCATATTCTGATATGTATGGGTTGGATTGTGGGGTGAGGCAGGGGGGTTTGAGCTCCCCCCGTCTTTTTAACCTATACATAAAAAAACTGATAGGTAGGCTCAGTAGCACGAAAATCGGTTGCCACGTGGACGGTGTTTGCATGAACAACATCAGCTACGCTGATGACATGGTGCTGCTGAGCCCCTCTATCAGTGCAATGAGGAGGCTTCTTAAAATTTGTGAAAGTTATGCGGTGGCTCATGGTCTCAAATACAATACCGATACGAGTGAATGGTTGGTTTTTAAATCGGGTGCTTCAACCTACAAACAGCTGCCTGAACTTTCACTCTCTGGGTCTCCTTTAGGTCGCGTTTCGAAGTTTAAGTATTTGGGTCACTGGGTCACTGATGACTTAAAAGACAATGTAGACATAGACAGGGAGCGCAGGTCGCTGGCTGTCCGTTGCAACATGCTGGCCCGCAGGTTTGCACGCTGTTCTGTTTCTGTTAAGATAACGCTTTTTAAGGCCTTCTGCCAGTCGTTTTACACGTGCAGCCTGTGGACCAAGTATACCCAGCGGGCATACAGCGACCTGCGAGTGCAGTACAATAACGCATTCAGGATGCTTTTGGGGTTATCGTGGCGATGTAGCGCGTCAGGGATGTTCGCGGAAGTGTGCGTCGATGGGTTCGCGGCGAACATGCGGAAGCGATGCGCTTAAATGATGGCGCGCTTGCGCTCGTCCTCCAATGGCATCCTGAATGTGTTTTCAGACCGGTGGGACTCTCCCCTTTTACGAAGGTGGGTAAGAGTTCAGACACACGTCCAGTGGCGTAGCGTGCCTTGTCGGGGCCCCGTATAAAAATTTTTTTGGAGGCCCTTATATGGAGGTAAAGATTTTTCACAAAAGAAAAAAAATATTGTGAGAAGTAATATTTATTTATCACATAATTTACCCATTTTACAAATAAAAATCGAATTTTAAATATTCACTCTCCTTGCCTTTTTATCGGCAAACTGATTTATTAAATCATTTATGGCTGATGATGATTTTAGTTTTTCTAAAGTTTCTGCCTCTATGGACAATAGTGAGATGTCTGACAGCCGTTCTTGTCCCATCGAAGTTCTTAAGGTGGAAGCGCAAGGGTAGATCGCGAAATTTAAATTTTCTCAAGTTTATTGCATTTTGCAGGTCAGTGTCATGTTGTATGTTGATGAAAATATGAAATTGAAAAAATATAAAATTAAAACTAATAAAAAATTACTTAAGGTGGATGCGCAAGGGTAGCCCGCGAAATTTAAATTTTCTTACGTTTATTGCAATTTGCAGGTCAGTGTCTGGTTGTATGTTGATGAAAATATGAATCGCGCCAGTAACACGTATGGAGTTACAGAATTATAATCATTCAAATCATCAATACAACCCTCCAAGTTCATATAATCTCAAAAAGTGACTTTTTCATGAAATAGCTATTGAATGAACTTGGAGAGCTGTATTGATGATTTGAATGATTATAATTCTGTAACTCCATACGTGTTACTGGCGCGATTCATATTTTCATCAACATACAACCAGACACTGACCTGCAAATTGCAATAAACGTAAGAAAATTTAAATTTCGCGGGCTACCCTTCCACCTCAAGTAATTTTATATTAGTTTTAATTTTGAAAAACTTCTACCCATCCACCTTAAGTAATTTTATATTAGTTTTAATTTTGAAAAACTTCTTTCTGCCGTTGCGGTTGTAACTGGAAGGGTCAAGAATAAAAAGCATGCTGTGATTACCTCGGGAAAACTGGATGCAAGACTATTGAATTTTACTAGCAATAATTCAATGAGTTCTTTAATGGAATAAATTTTTTTAATTTCAGAATTTAAGCATGTTTTTAGAGCCTTTAATTGGTCACAAAGATTAAGTGAGATGTCTTTACTGTATTTAGCAGACAGTTTTCCGGAAGCGTTTAATATCTCTTCGCTTGAAGAAGATAGGAGTTTCTCCGGTTGTATTATTTCGAATATACTACTCAGGTTGCAAAGGCTCTGAAATCTTTCTTTAGTTTGAGAAATTAATATATCTAAACAGCAATAGTATACATTGACTTTGAAATAGGATTCCGGGTCGGAAATTCTCTCATCTTGTGATAACTCATCAAAAAAACGCTTCGTTATCTTTCGCCTACTGTTTTTAAAAACAGTTGTTACCCCCCACTTTTTTGCTAAATCTTTGGATTCATTTAGCAAACTATTAAATGAATTCTGATTTCTTAATTGGCACAGTCTATTTAAAAGATTACTTAATAAAATACTAGATTTCTGTAAGTCATTATTTTCATGCTGTAGAGCTTTAGAAACAGGATTAATAATTTCAAATAGTGAAGAAAAAAATGTAACGAGCACTAAGAAATCAAAACTCTCTAAAATATTAATTATACTTTTACATTCTTCACGTTCATCTTTTTTATTTGAAATTAAATTTAGTTGGTACAAAGTTTTCATGATTAGTAAAAAAAATTTCTTTACTGCTAATAAAGCGTCGTTCCTAGAAGACCATCTGGTAGGACATACCTTTTTAAGGGTAATCAAATATTTTTCAGATGAATCGTCACTTAGCATAGCCCAGCGTTTTATACTATTGCCAAAAAAAGTATATATTTTTTCTAAATTATCGAAAAAAGTCGATACTTCACGAACATGTCTCGCAGCATCGTTCAAAACCAAGTTTAAAGCGTGCGCAGCACAATGAACATAATCGGCATTTGGAGCATGCTCTTTTATTAGGGTTTGTAATCCTCCATACACACCCGACATAACATTTGCTCCATCGTATCCCTGTCCTCTACATTTAGTCAAATCAATTCCATATTCTTTAGTCAAATTTAAAATGACAGTTTTCAGACCTGCAGCACTGCAATCGGTTACTGCTATGAATCCTAAAAAGGACTCGCAGATTTCTATTTCTTTAGGCACATTATCATCATTTTCTGTAACCGAGATATATCGAAAAACTACAGATAGTTGGTCAATTTTTGACAAGTCTTGTGTTGTATCCAGAATTATTGTCAGAAATGGAGCTTTTTTAATTTCTGAGATAATACTGTTCCTAACGTTAGTACCAAGCAAACTAATAATTTCGTTTTGAATCGTAGGGCTTAAATAATTTATTTCACCTTTCGGTTTTAGAAAAAGTTCTTTTAAAGTTGCATCATAGTTAGATAGCAGACGTGAAATTGCCATAAAATTGCCAGAATCAGAATCATGCCCCCTCAAAGGTAGATTACAAGATACTAAAGTAATTATAACATTAATTATACGATGCAGTACATCTCTCCAGAATGTAATTTTACTATCGATTTCACTTTTCAATAGAGTATCGGTGGTATTTCCTTGCAACCAATTATTATAAGAGAGTGAGGCACTAATATGCTGCTGTGACTTTTCATGGTCAAGAATAGTTTGTGTGAAATTGCTTCTAACCGAAACACCGTTAACCCAAGCAGAGGAGTACGATTTGTTTTGACGATCTGCTAATAACCAACATAAGTGACAGTACGGTTTGTTTAAAACGTTAGAATAACATAACCATGGTC
The DNA here is from genome assembly GCA_947578425.1 of Eugnorisma glareosa. Lineage (NCBI taxonomy): Eukaryota > Metazoa > Arthropoda > Insecta > Lepidoptera > Noctuidae > Eugnorisma > Eugnorisma glareosa. The sequence goes on along the minus strand of OX387982.1, from coordinate 8,961,716 downwards.
TTATAATTTTTATGCCTGCCTGATTGAAATATGAATAATAATAAGCTGAAAAAGGTCGGTTATTTTCTGAAACTTTTGGAAATGGTCCTTGTGGTTTAAATGGACCCAATTTAAAAATTATTTTTCGTTCGCATTCAGTTAAATTGTCACCAAAATTTCCTCTATCTGATGAAATTATATTACAATCTGCATTATCTGCAGATATATCAGAATCGTTGACTTGGGGTTCCTCGATTTCTGGATGGACATCCGATAAAGTATGTGCTTGGCTTTCTTCTATTTCCGGATGGATATGTGACGAAGAACATGCTTCAGAAGAATCTAAAAATAAACGAGTAATTGTTAAAAAATAAATACGAATGCTTTGATACTAAACTAAAAAGAGTTATATATAAATAAATAACGTTACTAAGGGTCACAGTTAGAGAGTGTTCAGTTCAGACGCACACAGATTCTACGCGGATTGTGCTCGTACCTATTAGTAGATACAAAATCACCTGCAGCCCGTCCGTGCATTACTATACACCTGCGTGCTATTTAAACGCAGCGCGTAGTGTAGTGGCCATACAAAACGAGAACCCGAAAGCGAGTCTGCACATCTGAAGTTCTCAACACGCAATTAACGATACGATACGGACTGATAAACAAACAACAAAACAAATCGATCCTATAGATAAGTTAGAATTTTGTTTTTTTTAATCAAGGCACGGAACCCTAAAAACAGTATAATTGTGAAAATCGAGGGGGGAGACAACTTTTTGTGACGGACAGATGGACAGACCGAAATTAAAAGATTTCCTTGTTTATCACTACGGGCCCCTAATAAATGGGTTGGGTAGTAGTGTAGTACTTACCTTTCCAATCTAAATCACTCACAGTATCTTGTCTCTGAAAAAATGAAGAAATTTTGGGCACTTTTTTTATAACCTCGTCCCTTTTCTGTTTAATTTTTCTTTTCTCAGCGCCGCTGGGATAATCTCTTTTCCTTTCACTCATTTCTTTTACAAATCGTTACTAATACTGCTAAACCAGAAGAACAATATTGTTTGTACTGAATTACAATGTAATGCACATTTATATAAAGCGCGTAAATAAACAGTGCACTGCACTCCGTGGTTTAACATCCAATGCAAAGTACAACAACGTACACGTACATCGCGATATCGATGAAGGATTCCCGGGGATTCCCCGCTGAGTTGAAGATGAAGTAAGTAAAACGGGGAAGTCCCGCAGCCCGCCATAACGATGTAGTGTTGCCAACTTTTGAACGCACGCTTAAGGCGGGAAAAAAAGGAATTGCTTTATAGAATTTTGTCATTTGTAAAATAAAATAAATTAGAAAGTTTTTATTCTGTTTCCTTACACACTTTGGGGGCCCCCGTGGCCCGGGGGCCCCGTATAATTGATACGGCAAATACGGCGGTAGCTACGCCCCTGCACACGTCTTATCCAAATAGACTGGTGCACCATTGAGCGAACAGTTCAATGGTGCATTAGTTGTTTATGATTTCTAATTTAATACTAACATTAGGTTAAGTTATACTACTAACACTATATGGATTTTTGTATCTGAAATAAAATATTTGAACTGAATTGAATAATTGGGAATATGCATGCAATTTTTTTTTTTCACTTATATCAATAAAATGCAGTACTATCAACCCAAGAAAATAATTAAAAGTTAATTTCAACTACTGCTTGTCGCACAAAAAAATATTAAACTCCTACAATTTTCTACGACAGTTCAAACCTCCATGACTGTCGCGGCCATTCAAGTCATAGCATTTGATATCACTTCCGTCTATTTGCCTTGTTTAAATCTAATTTTTTGCCCTTAAGGTGGATGCGCAAGGGTAGCCCGCGAAATTTAAATTTTCCTACGTTTATTGCAATTTGCAGGTCAGTGTCAGGTTGTATATTGATGAAAATAGGAATCGCGCCAGTAACACGTATGGAGTTACAGAATTATAATCATTCAAATCATTAATACAACTCTCCAAGTTCATTTAACCCCATTAAGTGACTTTTTCATGAAATATCTATTGAATGGGGTTATATGCATTTGGTGGGCTGTATTGATGATTTGAATGATTATAATTTTATAACCCCATACGTGTTACTGCCGCATATTCATATTTTCATCAATATACAACCTGACACTGACCTGCAAATGGCAGTAAACGTAAGTAAATTTAAATTTCGCGGGCTACCCTTGCGCTTCCACCTTAATAGAATAGTTTTACTATATTGTAAATGCTTTAATAAAGCAAAATATGCAATAACAATATTATACTAGTAGTAAATCTTAGTGAAACTTTAAGTTCTTTTCAAATAAAAGTGTTTCTTTGACACATAGCATTTGACGTCACTACCGGAATCAACTCGTTTGGTGTTTGCGTTCCGTTTCACTAAAAACACGTTACTTAAAATATTAAGTTGTAAAAAATTGTTGTATTAGAGAATTAAACAAGTGTACCACAATGTTTTTATGGGCCAATACAAGGCATTTTTAGGAAATAAAAGAGGTTTTGTATTTCTTGCATATACCCACCCTAATGCGAGCGAAGCCGCTGGCAAAAGGTAGTGAGCATTAAAATAGAAACTCCCAAGCTAGAACATTAAAAATATAATTCAAGCTAATACAATTAAGCTACATTTACCAAACTGTTATCTATCAACGCTTATATCGATAACCCGGATTAACGTATGGATAGATTAACGCACCATTGAGTCTAATTGGAAAAGACGAAGATGCATAAGGGTTCGCTGCTTTCCCGATCACATCAACTTGATTCCCATCTCCTATGTCATCAAAACTTCTTCTAATATCTATATCTAACGGCTCGTAAGCATCATTAGTCTGGCCTTTTGTAATCCTTACTTCCCTATCTTTCCAAGTACTCCAAATCCTGTCAGATGTATTTTCTGTTTGAATTTCTGGACCATGTGCACCAGGAACGTTGGCAATTTCTGGTTGAGATTCATAAGCAATTGGGGTATAAGGATATTCACTTGAATCTGTGTCTGTTAATGGCTTTCCGTTAGGATAGTATGGCAGAGTGATTTCAGATCCAGTTGGGTCGATGTTTTGCTGGCCGTAAATATACGGACTGATTTGTATCGCACCATAGTTTCTGGGGTCTACAATTGTTTGTCCATAAAGATTTGGAGTGTTTTGTGCTAGTCCATGGTTTTGTCGATATTGGTCATAGAGGTTTTGGTAATAGGCATTGTAGTACGGATTTTGAAGATAGTTCCAAGTTTCTTGATTTCCTTCATTAAATGTCGGTGGGTTAGCAGTTAGAAGAGTTAGCGGAGATGAAATTGGAGATTGTTGTTTAATTTCTTCATAATTGTGATTTTTTATTGTAATGCAGTTTTTGTCTGAAACGGTAAATTATAATTGAACAGTTACACATGTAATTAATTGCTTTATTCGAAAAAAAATTTGAAACCTATAATTTGCTTGTGAAATTCAACATCAACCATCAATAAATGATTAACCAGTGCAAATTCGGTTGCGAAGATTTTGCAATTTGTTACGATTTTAGCACAGACGCTATATTTTTAAAGTTATCGTAATATTTACTTATTTCACTTGGTAAACTCGAAAAACGTTAATGGCTGGTGGTTAACGTTATTTTCATAAAGCCATCAAAGAAAAACTAAGGAGTGAGTATAGTGGAGGAAGTTTGAAAGTTGCGGCAGTTACAGAAAAGTTTAAAGGGAGTCAACTACCTATCTTGGTATGGGTATGTGATGAGGAGGGACGAATCTCTTGTGACTACAAGAGTGATGAATATAAATGTTGATGGATGGAGAGGAAGAGCAAGACCAAGGAAAAGATGGATGGATTGTGTGAGGATATAAAAGAAATATATGATGGCGTGACGATTAACAGAGGAGAATGACCCCACGTAACATGGGACAAGGACAGGAAATGAAACTGAAAATGAAACTAGTCTTATTGAAAAATTACGCTAATACTTAGGATCTTCATCACAGGACGGCTGTATGCAAGTACTGACAGCGGCAAGGTCCTGAAATAATAGGACAAGTATAAATAACTTAAATCGCGGAACAATCCAAGACTAGTTTCGTTTTCAGTATTAATAAGAGCTCTTTTAGAGGCTGTTCTAGGCAAGAACTTCTGTCATTCTTATTTCTACAGGCATTATCATCATGTCAAGCCTTTTCCCAGCATTGCTGGGGCCGGCTTCCAGTCTAACCGGATACAGCTGAATACCGGTATTTTACATGTAGCGACTGCCTATCTGACCTCCACAAACCAATTTCTACTGCGTAATACGATACCGCTTAGTAAGACTGGTTGTCAGTATGTTCCGATTTGAAGGGTGGGTACCGGTGTGGGGTCAGCTTCCAGTCTTAACTAATGACCACCAGCTTAGATTGGCAGTTGCTGTTGCTAACAACTCAGGTCACTAAGTAAAACGATACTGGTACTGAGTGAAATGATAGGAAAATAAAACATTTTAGGTTTATTCCTGGGTCGCATCTGTGATGCTTCTATTATGAATATTACTCATAGACTAGCAATTATCACTCACTTACCTTCAGCATTGAGCTAGAATGCTGGATTCCTGTAGAAAGTTAAGTTTCATTAACATTACATCACTTACCTTTTTCTTCCTTACTCTTATTATCTTGAAACACAAGCCCAGCTAACCCCACAGTTTTGACTTTGTCTGTATTAAATTTCTCAGTAATGCTAAACGTATGTTTCTCAGGTTCATCTACTATTATAGGTTTTGGTTCAGGTGGTTCTCGATTCACGATTCTTTCTTCAGTCGGAACAGTGAGTACCTCTCCATTGCGTGATAGTAAACGTTCAGTTATAAACTTGTCAGGGCTTTGAATCTTTTTAATACTTATAAGATGTGTTCCATTTGATATCCGTACAATGGCTGGGTCATTATCATCATCATTTTCATTTACTATTTTTCTAAATTCGTCTTTCTTAGGTTTATTTGTCCCCTTTTTAAGTATTGGAATTTCTTTCAGTTTATTTATTGTAACATCTTTACTTAGAGGAGCCGTATTTTCAAATGTTTGCTGTCTTCTGAATGATGGTGGTAACGGTTCAGGTTCGTCTACGAAGAAATTAATTGGTTTAATATCAGTTGCTTTTCTATCTGAATTTGAAGTAACTTGGTCATCTTCAACTTCGTTTAGAGAATTGTTTCTATCCTTATTTTCAGGAGTTTCTGTACCATCTCTATCTGAAGTTCCATTACTTTCAGGATTTGAATTTTCATCATCAACTTTGTCAGAACTTAAGCCACTTTCTGTCCTACGAGACATTTTATCTTCAATGATAAAATGTGGTAAAGTGTCTTTCACCGAAGTTGGTGGAGCAACGTTATTTTGACACAAAGCCTTTTCTTTATTCGCATTCGATATTGACTGGTTAATTTTATTTTCTAACATCTTCATTCGTATGGCATGTGCTGGTCCTGGTACGATCTTCACAGTTTTAAGAACAACTGGAATTTTTGTTGGTATTCTTTGTGGTGTCGTATCAATTCGTTTTGGCGAAACTTCTGTTTTTATGACTTGCTTGGGAGCTGTCAGAATGTTGGGATTCGGCTGAAGGCGTATATTTATTATTCTTGAGTTTCCATTTGCGTCTAGATTGTTAATATTTTTAAATGAAGTACTTTGTCGTTCATCCCTTTTTTGTTCAGGGCCTTCGTTAGGGTCATCTTCTATTAGATACTGCTTTTCTCTCTTTTGGACTATTAATTGTTGTTCTAATTGCGTCTGAAATCAAAGAAGAAAGAACGCTATTGAATATATGCGCTTTTAATAACAATGCACACGTAATTCCTGCCATGAAGTGTTTCATCAAAATCTCTGTTAATGTTTTATAGTAAAAATAACATAACATTTATGAATATTCAAAGGGCATATTTTATGTGTATATTTTAACGCCACATATTAAAATTAAAGCGTGTCTTTTATTTAATAAACTCAAATCTTTATTAAAATATTTATATTAGACCAAGTCATGTGTGTCAAGATTTCATAAAATATATTATTTTTAATTTGACACGCTTCTTGAAGCTTTTTTATTATGAAAGATTCATTTCATATTATCAGATCAATCTAAACAAACAAACTTTAAAACAAAAATATCGAGAGGCAATTTTTGAATTTAAGTAAGCAATGGTCGTGATGCGTGGATTCGACATACATTGGGAATATCGCAAGACAATTATGATGATATTTTCAGCCAACTACAATATTTTATTATCTTGAACTGATACCTGACTCAATATCAATGATTGTACAACTACAAATATTTATTAAGAACACGACTTACGGCTGTTTTATTCTCCAGACCAAAACAAGTTGTCATTAAGAGCAAAGACACAGGAACCACAATCTTCATGATTTTCATGATCATCTTTTCATGACAACAGTTACAATTTATCGCACAGGGGATCGATCCATCGCAGCTATTGAAGAACAATGACGGTTAATACTGCAATCTTATGTTTGTACTAATTTCCAAAAACATCATTAATCGATTCTTCATGGTAGTATAGTATTATAATTATTTTACGTGACATGTTAGTGCGTTTTAAAATATAATCTGTTTATATCAGGGACCGAAAAGGTTAACAGGGGTTATAAAAGGGTTACTTTTCGGGTAACACCCTAAAGTAAAGGTTAACCCGCATTATACTGTTAATTAACCTGTAAGAACACGCACAAAGATCAATAAATATATTTAGGAAAATGACGGAATTAGTCCGCGCTTGGTGCTTTGTCTCTTTCATTCTGGTTACCCTGCAATGTTTTTATACACTTACATTAATGGTTAATCAAAAATATGGGTTATAGGACTAACCGGTTAACCTTTTAACCCGATTTATCGGTCCCTAATTTCTATTAGAAGTAGTGCTTCTACCGACAGTAAAGTCGGTAGGAGATACCTTATAATACCTTAAAGATCTAACAAATTATTTCATGATGACACAATGATATGAAAAGGAGCAGATTTTACTTGACTTTTAACAGCTTACTAGATCGCAGTTGAGTATAATCAATATCAGATTCTCATAGCTTAAGAGCAGTAAGATGATGGTGCTCTCATGGCAATCATCAATCTTCACATCAATCTGTACACAAATGGAGTGCTGCGTAGAGGAAATGTAATTTTACATTGAAATAAAGGAAAAGAAAATGAAAAAAAATACCGGAAAAAAATTCCGGTGGAATATGATTCAGAATAAGGAGATGAATGCACCCTGTCAGTTTGTGGAGGGCTGTTCCTTACACCCTGTAAACGAAATCTATAGTATTATTATAAAGAAGTAAAGTTTGTAAGTTTGAATATAATACTAGGTAATCTTAACTACTGATCCGATTCCAAAATTTTTCCCAAAAATGAGAACCGGCATTACTCCCGAGTGTAATAGACTCATTTAAAACGTTCCCGTAGAATATTTTCCGACAATAATGCGAGCGAAGCCGCGGGCAAAACCTAATCTTGATTAAAATAAAACACAGCAATTGAGAAGGAAGCTTTAATTTATTTCGGACTAATGAAACTAACAATATTACAGATCAAATCATGGAAGGTCGGGTAGAACTCCAATATAGCTGATATAAACAACACAACGAGGGTGACGACTCTGCTGATGCTTCGAATTAAACTAAGGATTGAAGGCGTAGCGAAAGATCTTCTTAAAGATGTCGGCACAAATGTTACTGCATCTTCGGGCGGTGTTACCTAGAAAGATAGAAGGATTTTATACAAAATAAAGAGTGTAACAAGACCCTTAACGACGCCGAAAGGCATTTGTTTTCCCCGTCATTGCGAACATTTTTTTGTTCTAGACCATACCTGGGAACCTTCTAGTTACGGTGATATTGGAGGTCAAAGTTCCAACTTCTTCACCAGTTTTTTTTTAAACACAGGTTTTTAATGTAAGATTTTTACTTTAAACACCTCCACGACCCCCGTACTATTCAATGTATCCATAAGCACAATGTTTTGAGTCCGTTACATTGAGTTCTATCGTCAAACGTGAATTTTCACCTCCAAAAAAAAAGTCGTTTCCCAGCAATCATTTTTGCGTAAAGTTACTTAGTTTGATGTACATAATGCTTGGTTGACGGCTTCGTGAAGGGTCCTGTTACACCCTGTATATGTAGAATGCAGTAGGTTAGGTTAGGTTAAGTTGTACAAGGGCTGAGACCGGCTGACAATATATCAGCAATGACGATGATTGACCAAGTCAAAATCCATTACGGATACTATGTTGGGAAAGGCTACCAGTCTAACCGGTTGCAGCTGAATCCCAGTATTTTTTATGGGGCGACTGCCTATCTGACCTCCACAACCCAGTTAGTACTGAGTAATACGATACCCCTAAGACTATTTTAGTTACCTTAAATCCTACGCCAGGCTCAATGTGTGCTGGGCCACTACTTTGAGGGCATGGCTGGAAATTATCAAATTCTATACAAGTGTCGTTAATACTTGGTGTGACTGCTCTATATCTGTGCCATACCAGGTTAACTACTTAATTTTTTCCTTTCTCACTCGACTACGCCAAAGCTAAAAGGAAGGGATTTTAGCAGTCTACGAGTATATGTTTGTAACATTTTTATGTTCCACCGTAGCCTAAACTATAGTTCGGATTTTGATAAATGAGGTGTCAATCGATTCGTTACGAGTATTACAGTCCGGGACACATACGAGTAAGTCACACGTATCTGCAATGACATATTTAGTAATGACGTTTAACTCCGGTTATGCGAAAACCAAAAAAAAATCACATCAATATCTCGTTCGTACATTTTTAGTTGTCGTTTCTGTCTTAGTTGGGTTTTAGCTTTCAACTTTTCATCCACGTCTATAGTATACTGCCGTTTAAAGCACGTTGAGATTTAGAATGAGACTGTCACACAAGTGTCAGAGCTGACAGACAGAGGTGAAGCCGAGCTGCTTCCAGTACCTGTTTTTTCGACTGCTGTTTCAGCGAAATCATTATCATCGTAAGGCCTACCCCTGCTCAATATTGTATCTTTTGTTCTCCTCTCGTTATTCTGTCCATAATTATGATTCTTTTGTTAGCCCTTTTCCCATTTCCATTCCATTAGGTTTTGTCGACGAAGAATCGAAAAAAAATACAGATTGTGGACAGATTTTTACCGTCGCAAGCATGGCGATGTTGTGTTGAAATGAATGACAACACATGTCAAGTTGTTTATAAAGAGCTTTGTCGATTCTTGGTAGAATAGAGATAGTATTGCCATGCTACACGGGCAGGGGTCGTTGCATTTTTTTTCTCTTCCATGTTTTCATGCTGGCTCCTTATCAATCGCCCCCTTTTCATTGATTACATCTAATATCAATATCAATACCGTTCTTATGACTAATCAGAATCCTAAAATCATTTACCTGTTCATTGACAGTTTTCTCAGCGTCATCATTGGTGGATTCAGATTTGACGTCAGCGTGAATCGGTTGCGCATGATTCGTGACTATGCTCAGTGCACCTGCTGCTCCTCTTTTCATCCGGGGCTGGAATAAGCGCTGAAATAGTCCAGGTTTATTTTAATTTTAAATGTCCTTATGTGGTCATTATTCATTTTTTTTTGTGCTTGTTTAAATCTTGTAACTTAATAAGATTAAATTTTGGGTGTGGGAGACCACAAGTTGATCTATTAAAACTAACTATTATTAGTGACCGCCTCGATGGTCTAGTGGTTGCACCAAGCGCGACTGCTGTCCTGGGTTCGATTCCCGGGTCTGGCATAGTGTTATTGGGTTTTAAATCACGAATTTCTCAGTGGCACTCACGGAGCCTGAATTTGTGCCGGTTGATGGCAATCGGCTCGCCCCCTATTACATGGGACTTAAACACAACTGGCGAAATGTGGGTACACTATAAGGTACACCTCTACCTAAGTAAAGGAGAGAAGCTGAATGACAATTGCACTTTCAGTTGCTATTTTGTTTACAATCAAGATAAATGATAAATGATGTTTATTTTGCAAATAGGTTTTTTAAAAACACTTTTACACGTCTCTTTTTTAAACTAGATGGGGCCGGTGTTTCGTACCTGACTACTCTGAGAAGAAACAGCCGAAACAAACTCAGAGGTCATAGTCTCTTTTAAAGTCCAGACATAATCTTGGTTAACTCACATGAGGACTATGCAGATTAGTGTCTGAGATGGTCTCTTGAAGAAAGAACCACACAGATTTGAGTGGACCTGTCCAGTCAGTGCAAGCATTTGTCAGTTATCGTGTAGCTCGACTTATACCTCAAGGAGCTCAACGACACGACGAACAATACCAAAGAAAGGACATTTGGGTAGGTCGCTTATAGTACTCAAACTGCCAGACAATAGTGGAAAAAGATACACATGGTCCTCACATTAACAATAATCAAATAAAATTAATACAAAATACTCTACAAAATAAATGTCATTAAATGTGACCATTAACAATAAAAAATAAAAGTAAAATACTTAGCAAAGTAAGTATTCATGTCAAATCATTAAATATAACAATAAGAAAAATATAAAACAAAATAATAATAAAAAAAATAAAAATAATAAAATACTAAAAGTATTCATGTCAAATAAATTAAATATTATATAATGATAAATGATGATAAAATTACGTTACTGATGTTATGATCCTACGAAAACAGTTGAGCAAGGGATCTTAGTTCATGATAATGATGCCTATAATCCTCGAGGCGCTACGCAGAAGTGTACCTATAGGTACACCCTCATGTCATCCATTATGTTCGAGTTCCATGTAATGGCGAACGGGTCTGTTGCCATCAATTGTACACAAGTCCCGGCTAATGCCGAGAAATTTCTGACGGAATATCCCAATAACACAATGCTCGACTTCTGGAGCAAACCCAGGGCCTCATGCGTAGTATTAGACCGACGAGGCAGGCCAGAGTTACGAGTTCATATTGTCCAGTAGGTGAAGTTAATATTATACAGCATAAGCAAAAGCACAATCAGCCAGTAGTATTCCCATTGCTGGGACACACGGCCTCCTCTCTATAAGAGGAAATGGGCTATAATCCACCACCCGGGCCCAGTGCGGGTTGGTAGATGTCACATGTCTTCGAATTTTTGGTTCTAGGACATGCCGGTTTCCTCACGATGTTTTCCTTCGCCGTTTTGAAAGCAGTGGTGATGAAATAAATTACACAAAACAATGCGCCTGCCTGGGTTCGAACCTGCGATCATATAGATCGATGGTTCGAACCCACGACTTACTGTTCGTAAGTCGGGGCCGCCACCACTGGGCCACCGCTGCTCCCAATATTATACAGGTTGGTGTTTTATATCATGAATAATTATTTCAACTCTTACCTGGTCATCCACATCAATATGTCCAAAAACAGATGAGAAAATTAAGAATAAAATAAGACCAAACGCCATATTTTTGTTCGAGTTTTAGGAAACCGTTCTGAATTTTTATGTCAAACATAAAATTTTATTTAACCAAGTTGTTATCAAGACATTTCATTTACTATAGAATAATTTATTTGACACCTTTTGTTTCCTGGTTTTTTATAAGTCAATTTGTTTTGGATTCTAAACTCAGTCACTACATTTTTCGCCATACTATCATGTTCAAACTAATATCTCTATTCCTACTTTTTGTAATTTTAGATGACGCCTGTGGACACAATTTTGGAGTAAGTAAGAACTTTTCAAAATATTCATTAATGTTACAAAACCAATCCGAGACTACTTAAGATAAATAAATAAGGATATGTGGTCAAAATTGCCTGATAATTATTAAATTGCCTGTTAATATTCAACAAGCTAGTTTTTTTTAAAGGGGGTTAATCTAGGCTGATTAAGCCACCCTAATTTTTACAAATCAACTTATAATACTATACAAAATTCAAAATCAACTTAAAGTACTACTGCGATTAATATCACTAGTTACGAGGCTTTATTTTTTGGATGGGAAATCATCAAAATGACCCCTCCCACTCCGGGCGGAGCGGAAGGAATGTCAGACTTGTACGGTCTAAAACCCATCCATGTTCCATCTTTTGCCCTTTGTGTTCCAGGGCCGCGGTATCTCTTTCGAACAGTCCCACAGCCATGGCAGAGTCCCAGAGCCCTGGCAGACTGACTTTTCTGAATTACTGATTCCACCTAGACGTTCGTCTGCTTGTAATTTCAAAATAACAGCTATTTACTGAATGCATTTGAAATTATTAACAAAAATCTTTTTTGTTTAATTTTTGTGTGTCTGTTTCTTCGGGCAAATTTCCGAAACGGATGGATCGATTTTTCACGGGACCTTTATTGGCAGACAACTCCTCTTATAAAGAGTAACTTAGGTTTTTATTTTAGAAAAAGGATTAGGGTTCCAAATTTATATGAGGGGGGGGGGGTTCAGAATGATGTACTGTCAACCAATCATTGAAAATTAACCATCGTGGTAACCATTTTAGCGCCGGTGTCCCTTTTACTCTGCATACAACTTCTGAATTCGACTTCTACGAGATCAGTGCCAAAAAAATAATCAAATTCACCGACTTCTAAAACAAAGGTTAATTAGCTAAAACAGAGGATTTAGCACTTTTTAGAGTGTTGTTGGAAATCGGTTGTATATTTTTAACTGTCCGACGTCAGCTAAAAACAAACATGTACAACCTATCATGATTTACGCGTTCGGGAGATAAAGAGGCGTTGTTAGGTACCTACTCTTGTCCCGGTAAATTTAAAGTCCCCCCGGGAAATCAGTGGGCAGTAGGCTTATTATAGTGAGGCTGGGTTTGGAGAGGTGGCAACCCCGATATTTATAGCTGCTATGATATACAACCATTGGCGCATTGGATTAACAATTTTGTGTTCATGATGGGTCTTGACACTTTAGATAACGTATCAAGATAGCGATGATGGAAATGCCAACAAGCTTATAGGTACTTAGTAAAAATTAAAAAAAGAACTTGTAAATGTAAAGAAAGAAAGAAAGAATATTTATTTGTGGTCCCACTAGTTCTACGTTTATGTAACACCTTATATCGTGGGACTAGTGGGGAAAAAACCCATTAGTTCTACCGTAAATTGCGTAATAGAACAGTAGAACTAATACGAGTTTTTGTCCCCACTAGTTCTACGATTTAGTACCAACTTGAATCGTAGGACTAGTGGGAAAAAATCCCATTAGTTCTACCGTAGAACTGTGTAGTAGAACTAGTGGGAATGATCATTTTTTTTCGTATTCTTCGAAGCATAGCATATTACTTGATACCCATATTATGGGGGTGCTTATACAGTAACTAATCCACCATATTTGGGAGTCCGCCATATTGGATTTAGAACAAAGTAACCGTGTAAGCAAAATTGCAGCTCAATCGGTTTGGGATAAACTGTTCTTAAACAAACATAAAAACATTGCAAATTAAATACCTACTAGCTTGTAAAAAAGTTTTTGATTGACTACTAACTATCGAAAAGGTTATGAGAATGTGAAAATTGTTGTAGAAACACTAAAAGATTTGAAAGCGATTGACACCTTGTACTAGTAGTAGAACTTCGGGATAGCTATACAATATGTTAAAAAAAAACCCTGTCTCATCCGTGAGGGTATTATTAGGTATTGAGATTAGATTCTATTTATGAAATCCTATAGGAAGAACTAGTAAAATAAAAGTACCCTGATGAAAATAAAATAAAATATATACTTAAATACGGAAACTTGTATATTATGGCAATGGCAACACACGGGCGCAGGCGGTCGCTTCTCGGGTAGTGACGTCATAAGAAAACAATTGACGATCGTACATACTTATGCCGTATGCCGATGATGGTGTTGTCACGTTTTAAAAGTTTGTTAGAATTTAGGGAAACGGTGATAATTTGTAATAAAAATGATGCATTTTAAAATTCATTAATATTTTTACTTACATGTATATTTTATGCTCATATAGTATTTGGCTATGCCATTGGTATGCTTTTATAAATCATGCATTTTAAAATTCATTAATATTTTTACTTATTGTGTAAGGTACATAAGATAGAAATGGCTTATAAAGACAACAAGATGTTGTACATATTTTTCACGAAATTATATAAACTTAAAATAAGTTTCAGTGCTGTACAACAGAAACAATTCAGACTCTCTTTAAGAAAATCTTTGACGTACGAGTAAGTAGGTCCATACAATCGAAACTCAAATCCACTTCCCAGTTCTAAAAACGCAATCCAAGGTAAAAAAAACAGCCAATTCTCACTTCTTATTCATAAAATTGGTCCCTACGGGGAAAACCCCGTGACACACAACATGAGAAAACACTTGTGGAATCACACACATTCTCAGTTGAGTGTAGTCCTGCAATAACACAACCTTCTTAGTAACATAACATTACGCCTGTAATCCCTGAAGGGTTAGGCAGAGCTGTATACTACTATCAAACCAGTCTCATGTACATTCAAAACATATTCTTTGAACATATTTATAGTTAATCAGCGATTACTATCTAAAATCATTACAATTAAGTACTCCATATTGGTGAGGTTGTTCAGAAGGGAGGTACGTAGTACTCGCAACCGGCTTGCGTGTGTGACCAGATGTATGAACGTGGACGAGGCGAAAGGAGTGTCTAAGGATCGTAGCAGGTGGTGCTCTGTGGTTTCTGCCTAGCCCCAGGGAGAAAACCGGGCAAGTGCCAGTCGGACTCGCGCATTAGGGGTTCCGTACCATCGTAGTAGTCCCCTACTACGATGGTACGGAACCCCTAATGCGCCCCCTTTAATTTTGAATATATTTTTTGTTGTTATAGCTCTGCTCAGTAGGTTCACTGAACTCCATGTGTTGCGGGACCGATGAGCCTACTGTGCAGGGTAGACGATGTCTATTTTCTTCTATTTACTTTTAAATTACTAACATTAGTTATAAGTACAATTCTTGTTACTAACAACTTTGCCTTGCATATGGACTTTTTTGATTTTCATTTTATTTTATTTTATAGCGGCAACAGAAATACACAGTCTTTGAAAATTTCAACTGTCTGTTACGTATCATGAGATACAGCCCGCTGACAGAGAGACGGACGGATGGACAGCGGAGGCTTAGTAATAGGACCCTATTATTGAGCCTCGCTACGCTACATACGGAACCCTAAAAAGGCGTGATTTTTTGTATGTTTGAATGTATACTTCGGAAAATGGTAGACGTTTGGATGTGGGATGGTACATTTTGGCAGAAACTACATTCAGTTTCGCAAACATGTGTGAAAAAAACAAGTAGTGAGTTCACATTTGAATATTTTATGAAAGAGTTCTCAGGAGACCGTATGCACACGTCAAGTTATCATTTATTCATTCACAGGGCCAGTGTGCACTCGGCATTATTTTCACATGAAATGGCGTGTCTTTGTGGGTAGTGTTAGGTGTTATTTTTATGAGGAAGTTGGAAGTTAATACAAAATGTGAAAGATAAAAGTTTACACAAAAGAATTCGTTTGTTTCTTCGTGCATGGATACTTACTGACAATAGCGAATTTGTATTTAAGGTACAGTCACGAGCAATAATATGTAGACATACAGCAACTTTTAAAAGTGTTTTTATGTACTGTTTTGATTAACATTTTACGTTTTCCCGAATACAATATTTTGGAAGCCAATAATTATAATATAGGTGTTGTCTCAATGTAGAAAACGTTCATTTTACAAGAAAATCGGTTTTAAATTTTGCTAAGCAACAATTTTTATTATATTTTTAAATGTTTTTATAGGTAAGTATTGTTTTTTATAAGAAATATTTAAAAATGTAATTAATTTGTAAAAAAGATAAATAAAGGAATTTATGATAATTATAGACAATTAGTAGTTTATTTAGAGATATAAGTGTTAGTATTTATTTTATTTATCTATTGACACATTATTTACATTTTAAATATTCCTTAAAAAAACAATTAAAAAAATTGTACCCCACCGGTATCGGGAACAGGGTCCAAGCTACCGGCGGTCAGGGCTCCAGAGAGACGAACCTCCTAACAATACGAGCCGTGTCCAGGAGTACCATATCATTAAATTTAAAACTCAATATCCAACATAAATACTAACACTTATATATATATATATAGCATAAACACGCTACAAAGCGATGCAAGTACAACCTTGGTCTTTAATAATGTACAAGCTAATCAATACCTGTCGGCCATAATTGGTGCATTAGTTCCCTCGAAGGCCGATTCAATCTATCACACAACATTACACTGTCATAAAGTCACAAACATGATAAATATGGGTATATAGTATATGTGTATTTAGTTATAAAAAATGAACACGAATATTGATAAAAGGGAAAATGACTTGCTGTAGTTGTTTTTAGAATGGCAATGAGGTTTAATCATTGAAGATGATTTACTATCGTAAGAAAATAGAGAAGTCAAAGATTACATTAACTCTACCGATCTTTCATACATTTCCGGTAACATATACATTGAAAATGCATGAAATTCGGATCTAGCACGCAACCCCGTCCTACCTTCTGCGGTATTGAGGAGTTCAGACCCACATTTCGTGGATACGGATAGATGCAGGTGGCTCAAAGGTTACACCTTTAAATTTAAGCACATACATACTTAATAATATTTTCTAACCTAAGTTTGTGAAATTACAATTTTATTGCCTGTTTTTTTTAGTTAGCCTATCACAACAGTTGACAACAAAAGTGTACAAATTTGTCAGTTTTTCTAAAACCGAGCGATATCTGAATACTTATTTATTTGTGCAAAACGAACAAATGTAGACTTTAGGGGTTTTAAAAGTACTCTCAACGAAGCCGAGAGGCACTTGTTCTCCCCGTCATTGCGATATTTTTTTTTGTTCTAGACCATACCTGGGAACGTTCTAGTTACGACGATATTTGGGGGTCAAAGTTCTTTTTTCCAAGTATTTTTTATATACAAGTTTTAAATGTTACTTATAACTTTATTATATAGCTCCATGACCCCCGTACTATACAATGCATCCATCAGCACAATGTTTTAAGTGCGTAACATTGAGCCCTACCGTAAAACGTGATTTTTCACCCCAAAAAAAAAGTCGTTTCCCAGCAATAATTATTGCGTAAAGTTACTTAGTTTGATGTACATAATGCTTGGTTGACGGCTTCTTGAGGGGTCCTGTTACACCCTGTATGTTAAATCAAATATTACAACATAAAATTAGAAGTAGGCTAATGTACAATCGTATGGATCGTATGAATCGTATGGATTGTACATTAGCCTTCAGAATAATTAAGATTTTTTTTTCTCTTTATACGCCCTCTGGTGGCCGTAAACATAAACAAGTAGGCATTAACTTGTTTTGTTTCATTTGTATCCTAGGAAGGCTACCTCGAAAAACTTCACTCTATTTACATTGCCAACCCACCGTATCAGGTAGGGATAAGTCACAAAGTAACACCATAGAATCTGACCTTCGTTACAGTCAGTATTACCTATAACTGGACATAGTATAGAATAAAATATCTCTTATTTCACCAATTTCAATATCTTATTGTATTTCATTACGTACTTGTGCGTTATTGTAATGTAAAACGCTCGAGTTTCTTTTTAATAAGGTAATACGCACGGTTTATCAAGATGCTCCGTCTAAAACGAACGGTACTTTTTTAAATCTTAGCAAAAGAGTTTTTATGTCAGAAAAGTCGTCAACATTTTATGAATAAAATTAATTTTGGGAGATAAAATAAAATAAATAAACATTTAATTCTTTAATTTAATTAATTTTGACAGTAAATTACAACCATTTATCTGTAACAAAGACACAAAAATATTAATTTACTTTATTAGTAATACTGGCTGCTTTTTGTGACTTTGCCTTAAAAAGAAGCGCGCGCATCGCTAATTTGTGAACGAGTAAAAATTATTCCACGCGCTTTTTTTTTTCGTTTTATTGTTTTTATTTGTCGTCAAGTAATGATGAATGTATTAATTCGACACCGCCAGAAGTCTCAGAGGCAGTTTTATTTATTTCCTCGCAAATATGTTATAAAACGTCGTATGACATACGTGCGCTTTGATAATTGCAGCCTCTGCTTTCTTGTAGCCCTCGCCTACGGCTCGGGCTAGCAATATCGCCTCGGCTGTAATTTTCAACTTACCGCACTTATATCATAATGTACTATTATTGTACTCCAAAATTGAAACACAACTGTTTTACATATTGCTAATACTATTAAAATGATGGTCTTATCGCTGGTAGCGATGTCTTCCAGTCAATCTTAGAGTGGACTGTACTGAGGAGTAGTCAGTCTACTTCTCCAATTACTCACTAATTACCTAAGCCCCGGGTTAACTCTTTTTAATAATAATTTACTTTTGAAATGATTCTAGAACAAAATACTTAGCGATGCAGATCTCCAGTCAGCGTTGATGCCTCAGGAGTTGAATCCAGCCATCACTTTTGATAAGGTACCCGTAAAATATACCATCTTTAATCTATTAGTAGCATATAAATAAAAGGTGTAAGCGGACCCTTTATGAAGTCGTCAAACTCAAACTCAAAGCGTTTATTTCAATTAGACCTTAGCAGGCACTTTTGAAAGTCAGAAAAACAAAGGCGAAGCTACAGTCACAGACACAAGGCATAATAACTTGTGAAAGTACTGTAGTTGCCCATTCCAAAGCGTAGATCTCTATGGAGAAGAATGGGCAAGAAACTCCATGAACACTCTTTTCAATCAAAATATTGTTACAAGATCTTGGTTACATCATTCATGTTGAGATTATACATATATGTGAGAACGAGATCTGAGAGAATGAGAACCAAGCATTATGTACATCAAGTAAGTAACTCTACGCAAATATTATTGCTGGGAAAGGAGATTTTTTTTTGGAGGAAAAATCACGTTATACGGTAGTACTCAAAACACTGCGCTGTAAAGTTATAACATTAAAAAAATGTATACTTAAAAAAAAACTTGTGAAAAAGTTGGAACTTTGACCCCAATATCTCCGTAACTAGAAAGTTCCCAGGTAAGGAACAAAAAATTAATCGCAATGACGGGGAGAACAAGTTCCTTATCGGCTTCGTTAAGGGTAGTTTTACACCTATTATTTAAGGGTGTAAAATCCAGAATATCAAAGCTGAACAACTTTCTTCATGAGACCTGCCTATACTCTTTCTGTTTCACTGTATACCCATACTCTCACACAGCGAGGGCGGCTGTGTCTCAGCAGTACAATATAGGTTGATTTTGCTATAAACAGTTCGTTTTTCCAGGATGCTCCATGGCGTGCCATGTTCCCACTGGGGCGGCAAAGGCGCGATGCAGAAGTAGTCGCTGACCCATTGCCACCACCGCCAGACACAACCGTATTACAGAATCTTAAGCTCTATAGTCGCGTGGCAACTTCCATTGCCCTCGCTGTTGGAGCGATAGTTGAGATTATATTGTATGTAGTTGAGTTTTATAGTGTTGCTTGAATAAAATGTTAAGTAAAATAATTTGTATTTCATTTTACCTCAAGCAATTAATACCAGAGCAACGGTGGCCCAGTGGTGGCGGCCTCGACTGAGAGCAGCGGTGGCCTAGTGGTGGCAGCCCCGATTTACGAACTGTAAGTCGTGGGTTCGAACCCAGGCAAGCGCATTACTTTGTGTAATTTAGTTCATCACCACTGCTCTCACAACGGTGAAAGAAAACATCATGAGAACACCGGCATGTCCTAGAACCAAGAATTCGAAGACATGTGACATTTACCAACCCGCACTGGGCCCGCGTGGTGGAATATAGCCCATTCCCTCTAATAGAGAGGAGGCCAGGCTGATTATGCTATGCTTATGCTAAACAATACCCTGCAGGTATCCGTATACGTGACTATAGAATTACGTCAAGAATAAGAGCGAGGTTATTTTGATACAGCGGATCGGATCTAAATTTTCATTTGTGCCCGTTTAATGACAATAGGGCAAATTGATTATTGAAAAGAATAAGACTATGCCCACTAGACCCACCATAACCATTCGTGCCTTGCACGGAACGTCAACAATAGTTTGCGAGAATATTTTGCCGGTGCCAATACGGTGTTGTTCGGTGACGGAACGGTGTAATAATTTTTGCCTGATACATTCATAGCACGGTCATGGTATGGTATGGTGTAGTGAGCAGAATCTTTACAGGGCCCTTCAAGAAGCCGTCAACCAAGCATTATGTAAATCAAACTAAGTAACTTTACGCAAAAAATAGTGGTGGAAAACGACTTTTTTTTGGGTGAAAATTCACGTTTTACGGTAGGACTCAATGTACTGCACTCAAAACATTGTGCTGATGGATGGATTGAATAGTACGGGGTCGTGGAGGTGTTTAAAATGTAAATCTTACTTTAAAAACGAGTATTTCAAAAAAAAAGTTGGAACTTTGGCCCACAATATCTCCGTAACTAGAAGGTTCCCAGGTAGGTCTAGAGTAGACCAGAAAAATGATCGCAATGACGGGAGAACAAGTCCCTTTCGGCTTCTTTAAGGGTCTTGTAACACCCTTTATAATTGTGAAAGCCAATCAGATACACATGTACCCTTAACGAAGCCGAAAGGCACTTGTTCTCCCCGTCGTTGCAATTATTTTTTTGGTTCTACATTTTGATTTTATATTACGGTGTTATTGGAGGTTATAAAGTTAAAACATTTTTGAAAGATTTTTATTAATACAAGTTTTTAATGTTGTAACTTTAATTTAAACCCGCCCCGACTTCGCACGGGTGCAATGATATACCTATAAACCTTCCTCTTGAATCACTCTATCTATTAAGGCAGTACCCTGACCAAATAACATTGAGCATTGGTCCCTTTTCGCCGCACGCCACCCAGCATAAGATTGCGAGATAGAAAATAGAGATATACGTAGCGAGTACGCGTGAAAAAAAAAATCTAGTATAATGTTAATTATTAAATTGCCTACCAACAAGTGTAAAAAATAAATCAAAATAATGGTTACTTTACGAGGACATGCATGCCATCAATAATCCCGTCTCATTTCTGTGGTTTCGTTGTGAGGAGATTAATTTTACATAATAATACAAAAAAAAACTACCATTTTGGAGTCAAGAATATGCAGAAAGTTCATGTTTTTTTTTATTAGTTGGTATTTCTTTTGGGTAAAGAGTAGATAGCTCCAAAAAACTGCACAAAAATCGGCTACCGCTACGTTTTGCTCGGAGGCGCCTTAAAAAAAAACCTCGTCAAAATCCGTTGCGCAGTTTTAAAGATCTATATCTGTCATAGGGACAAACGGCGGGAAGCGACTTTGTTTTAAACTATGTAGTGATACCTCCCCCGTACTCAGTACCAATACCCCGTATTCAATGCACTCATCAGCACAATTTTTTATGTGCGTTTGTGAACATTGAGACCTACCGTAAAATGTGATTTTTCATCCAAAAAGAAAATTAGTTTCGCAGCACTCATTTTCACGTAGTGTTACTTAGATTGATGTAGGAAGGATGTCGTGAACTGTGAAGGGTCCACCT
Organism: Eugnorisma glareosa; assembly: GCA_947578425.1. Classification (NCBI taxonomy): domain Eukaryota; kingdom Metazoa; phylum Arthropoda; class Insecta; order Lepidoptera; family Noctuidae; genus Eugnorisma; species Eugnorisma glareosa. Next base: position 8,940,199 of record OX387982.1, on the reverse strand, counting down.
TGTATTTGGACCTTCGAAAAGCGAACGAAACGATCGATATCCTACAGAAAGATACCGATTTTAATTTACGTGAACCACTTTATGACATGCATTTTATTTCTTACTTGTACCTTCTCACAAGGTGTTTCGTTTCCCAAGTATTATCGCTATAAAATGCAGCGTTTCTCACCAGTATAAAAGAAACATTATTGCAGTAGGTACCTACTATCGATCCATCGTGAAGGCGCCATCATGAAATATTCAGTTGCTTGAGCGATTGGCTGCGTGGAATGTGGCGTAGTATACGTACATATTTTGCCTTCTCATGCTGAATTGTAGGGTATAGGGGTATTTTTTTCATTTTAGTAAACTATGCCTCGCCAAAACTGCACGAATGTTCGTAGTTCGCAGTTGTTGTAATGCCCATAAGTACTACATCATTCCTATAAGGTAGGTTGGATTTCTCTCAAAGTGTTGTTGGGTCGATCTTCAGGTTAAGCCGTGCTTGCCTAGGTTGGTCTGTGGATGGGTGACCGCCCATTATATACCGAGTTTCCTCCGTGCCTCGGAAAGCACGTTAAGCCGTTGGTCCCGGCTGTCATTTGTAGATCTTTGAAAGTCGTTATAGGTAGTTAGTGGCCCGAAAGTCAGACAACCAGTCTTAGCAAGGGGTATCGTATTACCATTGGGTAATGTCAAACTGGGTTGTGGGCAGTCGCTGCATGTAAAATACTGGTATTCAGCTACATCCAGTAAGACTGGGAGCCAACCCCAACATTGCTGGGAAAAGGCTACGTTGTTGGATTTTCCCATCTAGGAATTTCTCAGTAGCAGACACGGAGTCTGGATTTGCGCCCGATTGATGGCTATAGGCTCGCCCCCTATTACGTGGGACTTAAAACATAACTGGTGAAATGTGGGTGTACTATTAGATACACCTCTGCCTAACCCCTCGGGGACTACAGGCGTCATGTTACAAGAGTCATTGGCCCCGATCTCCGCCAAAATCCCCTTTCAATACAAGATTCCTCCTTCCAGAGTTCAGAATTTCTACAATTTCAAATAAACCGTATTCCAACAACTCCCGTAGCGATGCGACTGAATTCCTGAAACATTTCGATAGATATCGGCGCTCCGTTTGACATCCCAAACCGCTGAGCTATATCAGAACTCAATTGCTTTTCAACCGACTTCGCAGAACCTAATAAAATGGTTGTGAGTTTGAAGTTTCTTGTGTGAGTATGTGGTGTAGACATTCTTAGTAATGTAAAGACTATGCTGGAAAGGATAGGTGTACGAGCTACGCTGTACATGCCACTAACTTGTCCTACTTTTAGTGATACGTTGCAGTTTGTTTAATCCAACATTAATTGTACATTATTACTTTAAAACATGTTATTTTTAGGAGCAATTAAACCTTTCTAACAAAAGTAAAAGATGTCTTCTGGAAATAATTTTTATTTTCTTAGTGAAACACACGCCTCTACCATTTATTTTCAGATATCAGAATGAATCATTTTATATGTTCCACGAATCTGTGACTCCGTTTTAATTAAAACCGTAATAAATCCGTGAAAATCGGAGTATTTTATTATTGTAGTACATCCAAGGAAAGCATATTATGTAGATAAGCACATACAATAGGTAATAATGAAATTGACACACCTGCGTTATTGCAAATTAAATCAAATAACAATAACTTCTGTAGATACAAGTAGCTAAAGTCAGTTTTCACCAATTTCGTAGTCTCATCACTCTTGTACTAGAGACCTAAATAATAGAAATTGTGCCAATTGCTATAAACTTGACAAAATCCCAGACTCAAGGTTCATCGTCTGCGTAGCCTTTCCCAATTATTAGGATGCAGCTGAATACCAGTATTATACATCATGGAGCAACAACCCAGTTAGTACTGGGTAATACGATACCCCTTAGTAAGACTGGTTCTGGTTCGGGCTTACTGACTACCTGTAACTACTGTCGTAGATCTATGAATGTCGGCTGAGACCAACGGCTTAACGTGCTTTCCGAGGCATGGAGGCAATTCGGTATGTAATGGGTGGTCACCCATCCACAGACCAACCTAGGCAATCACGGCTTAACCTAAGATCGACCCGAGCGGGTGTTATTATTTAGCCGTGACCTCCTCCCTCATCACTCATGCAAGTACCTGAATAGTAAAGGGCGTGCCTATTGCTATAAACTGGTCAAAAATCCAGAATTGAGTTTGCTACCCAAAACTTCGTATCGGAAACACTCCAAACATTTTACGCGATCTGTGTCCAAAACTTAGGATCTTCAGTTTCACATGCTAAAATTTTCAGAGAAGCACAATTAGCTACAACTTACTAGTCCCAAAGTACCTGCATGAAGTAACTACACCACACAAAGTAGGAAAAATAAAATCACGAATCATACAAAAAGAAAAAGTAATCAACAACCAAACCGCCATATCAAATTGATCTGTTTCCGTTTTATATTAAGTCGTAATTAAATTGTAGCCTAGTTCTGAAGTGGTATATATCGGGGTGCCGACGTGGTAGTAAGTCAACGAAGTGGTTCGGCTGCACGATGAAGTGGTTCGCGTTCCTGTGTCTGATGTTTGGCTTGCTGTCAGTGGCAATGGTAAGTACAAGTCTTCGCTAACATATTCGTTGTATACAGGGTGTAACAAGACCTTTAACGAAGCCGAGAGGCACTTGTTTTCCTCGACATTGCGATCATTTTTTAGTTTTAGGCGATACCTGGGAACCTTCTAGTTACAGAGATATTAGGGGTCAAAGTACTAACATTTTCACTTTTTTTTTTAATACATGTTTTTAATATAAGATTTTTACTATAAACACCTCCACGACCCCCGTACTATTGAATCCATCCATCAGCACAATGGTTTGTGTCCGTTACATTGATTCCTATCGTAAAACGTGATTTTTCACCCCAAAAAAAAATTGTTTTCCAGCAACAATTTTTGCGTAAAGTTATTAGTTTACCCAAGAAGTAAAGTGCACGTCAGCCTTTTGAATATGAAAGAGACTTATAATCTACGTATCAGAAGAAATTTAATTGATAAAATGTGATCTCATCTAACATTATCACGACTGAATCCCCAAAGGGTTTGGCAGAGGTGTACCTAATAGTACAACCACATAACGCCAGTTATGCTTAAATCCCATGTAATAGAGGACGAGCCTATTGCCATCAACCGGGCACAAATCCAGACTCCATGGCTGCTACTGAGAAATTCCTGATGGAAAAATCCAATAACACTTTGTCCAAATTGGGAATCGAATCCAGGACCACGGGTCCACTAGACCAACGAAGCAGTCAAGTCTCATGACTCTGTCCGAATCAATCAGATCTAATTTAGACATGTTATAGAAGTAGACGATCCAGTATTGGCCAGTTGGCTCTTGCGAGCAGATTACGATTTTGTTAATGTTGACCCGCCTAATCACCATCTGCCTAGCGTGGAGCGACTGCCTATCTGACCTCCGCAACCCAGTTAGTATTGGGTAATACGATACCACTTGGTAAGACTGGTTGTCAGACTTTCGGGCCACTTCGGGACTACCTGTAACGACTTTCACAAAGTTTTTTTTGTCTGTATTGACATCTTAGATCAGATGATCCCAGCAAATGTGACCACATCACATCCTGATGATTCTTATGTGGCTATATCTCTTCTTCCTTTTGCCATGTCCATGCCATTAACCTTCATAATAAATATTAAAATATTCTCTTCCACAGGCTGACGATGACGATTCTCGATCAGGTCCAGCTGATTATACCAGCAGATATGCTGAGCTAGCGTCCCCAGTACCTTCGCATGTTAACGTTCACGACCTACTGTCTTCCCTAGCCGGCCACCACCACTAGGAAACCTAGAACCAGGATCTGTATACCACTCATTCGACATTATGTTCCTTTATACTCGTTTTGTTTTGACCACATAATTTTTTAAAACCAAAAATAATCTTAACCTTAAGTTCGAGATTTGAAATGTTTACATATTTATTTATTCGATTTTTAAAAAGATTTAACGCATTTAATTTTTTCATTTATGGAAGAAACTTTAAATTTTAAAAGTGGTCATTTAATTGGTGTTTAACCCACTAATGCAAGCTTGTCATTGAAATTACTGTTAGTTTATATTTTTTTTTATGTGTATCTTTGATCAAAAGTGTGAGACGCTTCTGAATCTGTATGTATTTGTATATTAAAGTATAAGTTCGCTCGTCTATTTGTTTTTGTTAAATTTTCTCACTTTGTGTATTCATGGAAATATCCCTCCCGAGTTATTTTCACTGCAATGCGTTGTTTGTTTCTACATTGTTTTCATTATCTGAATGCAGTTAATGAATAATTTTGCTCGGGGAACACTGAGCATTGTTTTCAGGATACAATTTCTACATTGCACAAGTCTGTAGATACCTTACGGGCTTGTGCAATTTCATATTTCAGCACGATTCTTAGTATGAAATTTAGAAATTATGCTCAGAAAACAAGCTAGGGTTTTATTTTAAGAAACGCAGAACATTAACGTTTCAAGTAAATTGTAACGATAGTTTTATACCAGTATTTTAGTGCGTGGCCATACTAACGTCGACATATTGTTTTTCAAGTACAATATCAACAATTCATTTCATGTGATGTCATTCAAGAGGCAAAAGAGGCAGCTATGTATCTATTGTTATGTGCATCACACCTATTATCAGTATACCATCTTCAACAATACTGGGGGTCTAAAATGGCCGCTTTAGCAGAATCATAGACGACCGGAAGACACGGTGGAGCACACTGTGCAGGTCTGCTCCGCCCAAGCGGACGTGCCCTCACGTGCACCCAACCGCCGTGTCCTCTAAGCGACAATCGGAGGCGGCGACCTCTCGCGTCCGGCCCTGGTTCAATCCATGGTCCGGAGCGAGAGGGAATGGGACGCCGTCACCTCTTTTTGCGAAGCAGTCATGCGAAGCTTCAGCGAAGGAGGTGGCGGGACGTGAGAGGGAGAGAGCCTCATGTCTCAGCCGCCGCGGGAGACGCACCGGGCGTCGGGGGCCACGTGGTGGCCCCCGGCCACCGTAGTCGCGGGCCTGTGGACAGTGAGCTATGGGCTAGCTCGCCGTCCGTCCGTCTTATGACGGCGCGTTCGTGTTCCACGCGCGCCCCAAAGAGAGTCAGCAAACAGGAAGGGGTCCGTAAGGACCGATGCCTGCCAGGGTTGCGGGACTGTTCGAAAGAGATACCGCGGCCCTGGAACACAAAGGGCAAAGGAAGGAACATGGATGGGTTTTAGTCAGTAAAAGTCTGACACTCTGGGCTGAGCAGGAGGGGTTATTTGATGATTTCCCATCGGTAAAAAAAAAAAAGCAGAATCATAGATAATAATATGAATTACGTTACAATTCGTAAAATGGTCACAAAGTGACAATTCATAGTAATAACTGCGTCTGTGATTATTTTTAATGAAATTCATATAATGATTCTGCCAAAGCAGCCAATTTAGGCCCCTTGAAGTCGTTTCAAAATATTAGGAATCATCGTTGGCCTCGCTTTTTCCCAAATACGGGATAGAAGGATACGCCGACGCCTAAAACAGTCGCCACGTATTTATTCAGTACCTAAATCATTCTGAACCAGCAAAAAATCAGCTGTTCCATGCATTTTGACTGAGTAGGTATTGCTGTTTGGTAGCAAACCGATGTTTTTTTCTAAATAACGATGATGAATGATGTACCGAATACGAGATAACCATTTTAGCGTCGGTGTACCTTTCATCGTGAGGATCAACTTGCAGACTAACCAGATGCACCATAATAATAAATAAAATATCGCTGGACATTACACACAGCGCCATCTAGGTGCCACACTAAGCAACGAGGCTTGTGTCGTGGACACCAGATAGTTGATAATACTACATAGATACTTTTTGTTTGTAAATACATACTTATTATACATATAAACATCCATGACTCGGAAACAAATGTCCATGCTCATCACACAAACATTTGCTCCTACCGGGATTCGAACCCGGGACCCTAAGAACGTAAGGCAGACTCACTACCGCTGCGCCATTCGGGTCGCCAGTACCAGTATGTTGCATGCAATGACCGCCTATCTCACCTCCACCATAACCCACTTATTGGGTAAAAGTGTAGGTACCCATTGGTAAGAGTGGTAAAATATAAGGTATTCCAAAAAAAACACAGATAAACCATAACCTTGCCCCCATATCTATTACATCCTTTATACTAATAATTTCCTTCCAAATATTTTATCATTTCTTAAACGCTTCAAAATCAGGAGCTATGTGAACAACTGGTGAATCGATGTACTTGCGTCTGGCCGGGAATAGGCGCTCATAGTTCAAGTTGACGTCATGGGGGTGGCCGGCGTCGCGACGAGCACTACGACCATATGGAACGTAGTCGTAGGGTACCTGAAGAAGGAAACATTCGATTAGGTTAAGGGATGAATCTCATCTAGCAGCAGGGATTTGCTCTTTTCAATGCCCCTTTCCTTTTCTTTAGCTCAGAACCGTCATTTGCATGAGCGAGAAGAGAAACAGAGCGTGCTCCCAAACGCATCGTCGATGCTGCCATGTGCGATAGCATTCCTGCTCTGAGTACGATCCCGCAGCGACAGTAAATGACAGATTGCAATGGCAGTGCCGCCGAACTAAACGGGCTGGCCGTAGCTGTACACTGCTGATTTGGTGTGCCGTCGACTGCCTTAACATACATGAGTAGTTCGAAAATTTATAGTGTTTAAATTAAGAGTTCACCAACATCATCATCTGGCTAGTCTTTTTCAAACTATGCTGGGGTCGGCGTTCGGCTTCCAGTCTAACCGGTTGCAGCTGAATAGCAGTATTGTACGGTGGGCTGCATCAATTGAGTACCCCACTTGTATACAACAGGCCCTGCAGTCTCAACATATAGAAAGCGATCGCAAAACAAGCGTAATCAGTCGCAAAGCCATAACGATGCAGATTTAAGTTGGACGCGAGCCGGACGCGACCCGCCGGTGTTGGCTTCCACCTTAAGGTGGATGCGCAAGGGTAGCCCGCGAAATTTAAATTTTCTAACGTTTATTGCAATTTGCCTGAATCTCAAAAAGTGACTTTTTCATGAAATAGCTATTGAATGTGATTATATGAACTTGGAGAGCTGTATTGATGATTTGTATGATTATAATTCTGTAACTCCATACGTGTTACTGGCGCGATTCATATTTTCATCAACATACAACTTGACACTGACCTGCAAATTGCAATAAACTTGAGAAAATTTAAATTTCGCGGGCTACCCTTGCGCTTCCACCTTAAATCCGCATCGTTTTGACTTTGCGACCGAATTCGCTTGTTTTGCGATCGCTATCTATGTCGAGACTTCAGGGCCTGGGGTACCCAATTGATGCAGCACACTGTACATGGAATGACTGCCTATCTGAACTCCACAGCCCAGTTACTACTGGGTAATATGATACTCCTTGAAAAGAGAGTTTGTCAGACTTTCGGGCCACTGACTTCCTATAACGACTGTCAAAGATCTACAAATGACAGCCGGGACCAAACAACGGCTTAATGTGCTTTCCAAGGCCCGGAGAAAACTCAGTATGTAATGGGTGGTCACCCATCCACAGACTAACCTAGGCAAACGCGGCTTAACCTGAGGATTGATCCGAGCAGCTGTAATTATTTAGCTACGAGCTCCTCATACACGAGACATATAAGAGTTCAACAACATCGCTTTAGTAAATAACACGTCAAACTACTTATGTAACTATAACGGTAACTAAACAATCAATAAAATTGAGAAATTAAATTGATTGACTATAAAACATAGATTGGTCAAGCGCGTGTCATATTGAAACACATTTAACGAACTTGAGCCCTATAATCAAGTATAAGACCAAGGATCGAAACGAAAACTCTCCTAGAATCTTGAGCACTGCTGCGACATTTCTGCAAGAAAACATGCTGCGCCGACCCCAAATAAATCTGGATAAGGGTAGGAGAATGCTGATGATGTTTTTTTTTAAGTAGCAATTTAACCATTTTGGGCTGGAAGTTAAAAAGTAGAAAACAAATATCAGTTAGACTGCCACATATTGGTAAGTATAGACCAACAGACAGATAATCGTCACCCTAATAATGAATATAAAGTCAAAATTACCTGCGGTGCAGAATCCACAGAAATTATCAATAAAACACAACTAAAAATCAAATATAACAATTCCATGATCGATCGTTCAACAGCGTGGCATATGATCCCGTCACGGCTTGCGACTTGCCTTTAATTAAAATACCTCCAACGATTTTATTGCGATATTTTATTGCTTTTCCTACGTAAACTTTTTTTTTATTTTCATGCCTTTTCTATCAAACCTTTCTCATGTTTCATTGCAGCCAAATCTGAAAGTAAACCATCATGATAGATAGATTTTGATGTATGATCAATATATGACCATTGCTCTATTTAGTTTGATGAATCTATGAATTTACCATCTAGCGTTTGGGTAAATTCTATATATTTATGTTTAGTTAGATTTTGATGATCTTCAGTGTCTTCTACTATAGTAGTCTTCAGATCAATTATTACTTATTTTAGTTTCAAATTATTGGTTATATTATGCAATTTGAATAGATATTTCATTTCCAGTGAATTGTACCACAGTATGATTGACTTTGTCGATATCAGCGCAGATTTTATTAAAAATAAAGATTTATAACTTACTTGTTTATAGTTATTTGTTTCTAGAATTCAGTCAAAATATATTTCCGTTCCTTTTCATATATTTATATTATTAAACTAATGTGAGTGTCAAGAAACTGCGTAGTTTTATACAATGGCAGCATTTCCTACTGTCATTATTGTTACACTATTTTGTACATCATTTGCAGCAGTGAGTTTGTTATAAACAATAACATTTACTTATTTAAGAAACGATACGAGTATTATCATCATCAAAACATCTAGAATCGAGAAATGCAATGACATTTTTTTAAGTTTTCAGCTCAGCAAAATGCGGGGCTTCAAATTCTGGTGTCATTTATTTATAACTGTACAAGTGTACAGTATACTTAAATATTCCAGGATAATCCATCAATAGATCTAATGCTCCTTCCTAGTCAAAAGCAACGCTGATGCCGATTAATCGGACGAGAATTTCCAATATTGCAAGCATTAGATCATGATACTAACTCCCAGTAGATTTAACCGATTAACATATTGACTACACATGTTGGAATAGGATTATATTCATGCATATACTAGATGCATCTGTAATCTTATCATGTACTATTCTGATTGGCTAATATTCAGAGTAGAATTTGTGATGTAGGTATAGGTACTGTGATGTTTTAGACACCAAGAAATATGTTACTATAATAATAATAATCTATAGACGCCATAGTACCTAGGTGTCTTAAATCGTCTCCAATGCCATAATATTTATCATCGCTGAAACCCTAACGCCACACAAAGTGTGCGTAATGACTTCAGTAAATGATCGCACACCAAACCAGGTGCATCATTGTGGTGGTCATTTATCCACATACATTTCCTGGCTAATTAATAACAGCCGCTCGGATCGATCTTTAGGTTAAGCTGCGCTTGCCTAGGTTGGTCCGTGGATGGTTGAAACACACAAATCATCATCATAATCACCATATCAGCCCAGAATCACCCACTGCTGGGTATAGGCCTCCCATTTTTTCTGCCACACTTCCCGGTTCTTTGCGTCCCTTATCCAGGTGTTTCCCGCGACTTTCACGAAATCGTCAACCCATAGAGCTTCAGGGCAGCTCTGGTTTGTTTGGCCTAACCTTGGCCACCAATCGGTCAAAGCCTTGCTCCATCGGCCAAATCCGTGTCTAGTCCTGCTCAGGTCCACTTGAGGCGCATCGCCCGGTCCCCGACGTCGTAGACTTTCGTCCGAGGGCGGATTTCGGTGTTACGCACACGTTTTGAGAGGGTTATACGAGTACCGAGCACGGCTTGCTCCATGGCCCCTTGTGCCACTCACACTCGGTGGATAGTCTCCTTTGTGAGCGTCCATGTCTTGGCACCGTAAGTTAATAGTTGGCAGGACACATTGGTCGAAAAGGCGGGTTTTAAGGCACTGTAAAAAGATTCCTATCTTTTTTGACCGAAAAATTTGTTCCAGTTTACCAAATGCCGCACATCCAAGATGTACTCTCTTAGAAATATCTTTGTTGGAATACTCCTTGAACATGTCCTACATAAACATAATGATCAACCATCTCCAGACCAGTTTCCAACCATAACAGCTGAGCCAGAGTCGAAAACGAGGTCATCCGCAAACCGAAGGTGAGACAAGTAGACACTATTGATGTTTACACCACCTTAGTCCCTTTTCAGTGTTTTTATCACGTCTTCCAGGGCAGCATTAAAAAGTGTTGGCGAAATAGTAACTCCTTGTCGCACTCGCCCCCCCCCTCTTTTGATCGAAATCGGTGCGGTGAGTTCATGCAATCTGACCTGCATTGTGGCCGCATCGTACCACTCCCTAAGTACGCCTACATACCGAGTGTCGATCTGGCAGCGATGGAGAGAGTTAAACACGGCCCAATGTTCGACGCTGTCGAATGCCTTCTCGTCATCGACGAAAGCTATACACAGTTGCCGATTGTATTCTGCACTCTTCTCCATTATTTGCTTCGCGGTATGGATGTGGTCAATCGTGAAGAAACCACTTCGGAAACCGGCTTGTTCAACGGGTTGGCACTGGCAATCGTCTAGTTGGCGGGTGAGACGATCACAGATACTTTTGGCAAACAGTTTATTTTAAGAAGATAACAGATTTTAAAGCATAAAGTTCTTCGTAGAATCTCTCCAAAATGTTTAATAATTGATTAGGATCTGTAACAGTCTGATCATATTCAGCTCTTAGTTTAAGAATTTACTGTGTACCTGTATTTATTTTCTTCCTACATACTATTGACCCTCTATGTTGTTCTATTGTATTTGTTATAATGTTTCTGTTGTTTGCGAGTGTCCGTTTTAATTGATTTACTTATTTGCCGATTAATTTGTTCTATAGCTCCTTGAATTTGTATGTATGGATCTTCTCCGTTCAACAAGTCAGCTTACTTTCATTTTTGCGCACTCTTCCAAGGTGTTTTTGTGTTGTTTTAGTTACGCATAAAAATTCGTTAAGCTGATTGGCATCTAGGTTCGGTTCCTCAAGCCCCTGGAATCGGTTACCCAGTTCTCTTATATTGCTCTTAAAGTGAGAGTATATCCTGTTTCTCGTACTTCGGATTCGATCTTCGTATCATTTTTGATCTTTCCTTCTTTAAATTAAACATATACTCCGCTTAAAGCGAATGAGAACAGAGGCATCTGTGACTACATATTTGTGTGAGCTTATTATGTAGTCGACCTCGGTTTTGGTCTAACGGTCTAGGCTGACCCAAGTCCATCTTCTCGAAACTCGCTTTTCAAAGAATATATTCATAGTGTACATGTTCTTTTATTGACGAAAATGTGATGGTGTATAGGCAAAGGCCTTTTTCGATGTCTTTGTAGAAGGTCTACCGAAGGTCCACCTCTTCATCCGGGTGTTAGGATGGTGGGCAGACTTGAACAATTTTAAGGGAGTATCGATTATTCAGTTTCAAGATATCAAAACAAACTCTTAGTGAGATGCTTTTGATATTTTGAACTGATGAGGCTAACGTTTCATTAAAAAGAAATCCTACGCCGCCGTATGAGGAATCTTCGTGACTTCTGAAGAAGAAAAGATGAACGGACTGTAGTTTTAAACGCTGTTCACCTTTTTGGCGTACTTCTGATAAGCCTATGAGATTCCACTTGTTAAATTCGGCCTCAAACTGAAACTCCAATAATCGTTCGTCCGTTCTTAGCGTCCTGGCGTTGTAGCAAGCCAGGGTCAGGGTCGTCGGGGTGTGACAGCTGCGGGGCAACCAGAGATTCTTAGCACTATCTGCCCCGCCGTTACCAGACCCACTGTCAGAACTTAGGATGGCGGGGCTGCTGGGAATTGAGGGCTGGGCTCTTTGGCAGTGTTCATATTTGAAAGGGGGTGGTTGGCCGTAAAACACCACGCCGGCCAGTGCATTTCGTCATATATAATAGAGAAATATTATTTACAGCAAAGCAGCGGTATGGCACTAGGTCGTCCCTCTTTCACATCGATTGTTTTAGCAGATGAAAGTTGAATCCCCTAAAATATGTCAATATTTTATTTCGTTATCGTCATGTTAGTTGTTACATTAGTCATGAAATTAATTTAGATTTCTTTACCTTAGCCTCAACAGACAGAAGTAAATGACGAAATTCAAACATCTGATTTAGTAACACAAAAACCAGTGCCGGCTGTACTGCCAATTCAAGCGGCTCAAGAAGAACTAGTCAAACCAGAATCAATTAATATTCCTGAACCACTTGCTAAAACAAACAAAGGACGAGCACTTGCAACTACAGAGAAAGAAAAAGATACAAGAGTAGCAATACCAGAAGCCGGTTTCTCAGTAAGGGTCTACAAGCTCATTTCAGACCCAATCATTAAAGTTGTAAACACACCTAAAGTCAACGAAGTACTAAGAAACATTGGAACATGTGTTGTCAACGGTGCTATGGAATTGTTCTCTTACTATCTACCAGCTCCTTTTATGCCCATACTTGCCTCTGCAGCAGGGTTAGTAATACCATTTGAACCAATAGTTATGTTAAAACAGAAGATGCCAGTGACCAGTTACAGAAGAGCTTTCCAAACAGCAGTTAATACTTTTCTTAGGACTTTTGACAAGTATAAAGTAGCAGAGGAATTTGATCCGTACATGACAAGACGGTTCAACAGAAGATTTATGAACGATAATCATGACCAAAAGCAAGGTGGAACTCCAGAACATGCAGAGGTTTAATAAAATTGAATATTTTTCGAAATTTTTCGTTTTTATTTTTTCTACGCGTATGTGGCAGAGGAGCACATAGTAGTACACACACATTTCGCCTATTATGTTTAAATCCCATGTAACGTACGGGGCGAGCCTATTGATATCAAACAGGCGCAAATTTAGTTTCCGTGGCTGCTGCTGAGAAATTCCTGAAAAACCCAATAACACTTTGCCCAACCTGGGAATCGAACCCAGGACCTCATGCGAAGCAGTCTTTTTCTTCCATATTTCCTTATTATCTACTCGTCATCTCATCAGACACATCCTTTCTTGCCATATCATCCTTCACACAGTCCACCCATCGTTACTTTGGTCTTCCTCTACTCCTAAAATCTTATTCCAATAGAACAGTAAGAAATACAGGGTGTAACAGGACCCTTCACGAAGCCGTCAAATATTATTGGGAAACGACTTCTTTTTTTGGGGTGGAAAATCACGATATGGTAGGACTCAATGTAACGCACTCAAAACAATGGATGGATTGAATAGTACGGTCGTGGAGGTGTTTAAAGTAAAAATCGTACATCTTCGTACAGTCGGAACTTTGACCCCCAATATCTACGTAATTATAAGGTTCGCAGGTATGTTCTAGAACAAAAAAATATCGCAATGACGGGGAGAACAAGTGCCTTTCGGCTACTGAGTAAAATAAGCGATTTATTTATTTTAATTATTTTATCCATACGCGTAACTACACACGCAATTTCCTTTCACTATACCTTTTGGGGCCCAAGATTCTGATCCATACAAGACAGCAGGTCTAACCATTGTTTTTTAAATCTTCCCCCTAAGTTTAAGAAGAACGCTGAAGTCGCAGATTGTTCCCGTGACCTGCCGCCATTTCATCCATCTACTGTTAATTCTGCGTTTAACACTGCGATCTATTTCGCCATCGCTTTGCACGAGTGAACCGAGATACTGAAAGTCGAAGCAGACAGAGAGAAACGCGCTATCTAGTTCTATCACTCCAGGACTTTAACCCTCTTATTAATAAACACGGAATAAAATTACACCAGGAATAACAGAGGAATAACCATACATTTTCAAAGGTTTAAACTTGGAATAACTTTAGTCTGTGTTTATTAATAGGAGGGTAATGGTTTAATGTACGCAAAAGCAACCCGTGTCCAACCTATTGCACGTGTATATTTCAGGCACGGTCCGTCGGCTCAAAATCTCTCTAAAATGAATGGACAATATAGCTATACTCTGTTTCGTTATTTTTTTGTATTGTGCAGTTCTCCAGCGGGACTCACATAATCATGTTTTTTACACATAATAGTCTTGCGTTTGGCCGCAACTTGCCTTATGTGAAGCAACGATGCGGCCTAGGGTGGAGGCTTGCCTAGAAGAAACCGATTTACTCGAACTTTGAATAGATCCAGATTATAATTTAGATGCCTAAAAACTACATCTCCCTAAAAAGAGTCGTTCGTTTACGCTTTTATCTAAAAACCGCAAAGAAAAAACAGTAGGCACCAGCACTATGTATGCCAAAACAAAAAAAAAAAAAACAACACTTCTTAATATTTTTTTATCAACTTATAAAAAATAAGTTCAATCAATAAAAGCTGACATTGTTATAACTCCAAAGAAAGGACAAAAGAAGGTAGTTGTGGCAACAGTCCTCTCTTTCCCAATTGGTTTATTTTCGTTAGATTTTAATAACTTTAGATTTGTGTTATCTTTGGGTGCAGCAGTTAGTTTATTAACGTTATCTTTTGGAATAGTGGGTTTTTTGACTTCAGCAGTTGCGGGTTTTTTTGTTTTTGAGGTTTTGTTGTTTTTAGTAGCAACCTTCACCTTTTTATTTTTCTTATCTTTTTTTTTAACAGTTTTCTTTTTATCTGATATTCTTGTTTCAATAGTGATTTCGGTTGAGTTCATTTCATGTGTGCGTGTTGCATTTTGTGTGTGTTCGCTAAAATTTTGGTCTGTTCCGTTATTGCCTCCATTGTTTTCTTTTTCTTGATTATTATTTTCATTTTCGTTGCTATCGTCAACTGCAGCAGTCGTATTATCATTATTATTACCATCTGTTGAAATAATACCGGATTCAGGAGCTTTTTCTGAAACGTTCTCGAAACTTCCACTTATATGTTTTAATTTAGATTTTAGATCAGTCTTTCTCAAACTTTTGGTTTTGTCGCCAAAACCAGACCATGTATGTCTCAATCCATTTTTATCGATAAAAACTCTTTCACCAGGATGAGCACTTCCCTGCTTTAACATAAAATCCTTGAAATGGTCTGTGACAAGGTGAGTGGTAGTCTTAAGAATTTTGAATTTTTCATTATTAAATATTACTTCACCAACTTTTAGAAAATCGATATGCAGTGGAAATTGTGGATCTGAAACTGATATTTGCAACTGAAAATAAGAATAAGTAATTTATTATTAGTAACAAAACTACGGATAAAACTGGCCTCTAAAAGGTAATTAGATACCTATTGCAGTATTTCCCTGTATTAAAACCTGTATGCTTGGAACCTTAAAGCCTTACGTTTTCTTTTTAAATGTCAAATTAGAATTTGGAAGAGTAATTAAAAAAGTTAGACATAGAGATTGTCATTCGTGAAAATTTGATTGAATTGTGAAGATGAAATTCTATTGAGAGCAAAATAATTAAAATTTACAGAAGAATAGTTGTTACCTGCTATGCAGTGAAACATTTTGTGCGTGCAATCAGCTTTAATAAGTTCTTGAATATTTTTAAAACAAGTCCTTAGATAGTTTTCCGGACGTATTTGTTCGTTTTTAACCAACTTCAAAAAGGAGGAGGTTCTCAAGAAACCTTTGCATGGCAGGCGCTGCCGAACCTCGGAAAACGACCAAAGCTCGCTAATAAGGATCAAATTCTGGGAAATAGTGTCATACGGCACATTAAAGAAAAGAGTTCATTTTTGATAAAACATAACAGTATGCAAACAGTTAGTAGTAATCAATGAAACGTCGAACAAAATCACTTTTGCGCCAACTCACTTAGGTAAGTTCTAATTTTAATTGTTTGCGATTCTTTTTCTTTTACTGCGAACTTTAACCGCGAAAGAAAAAAAAAAAACAACGCGCGCGAAGAGCCAATAAAATTGAATTTAGAACAAATTGTTGTGAAGATCGACTTCGCTGCGGGTGTCATCAATCAAGGACAGTAATTTAAAATATGAAAAAACATTAAATTCAAGTTTTCCGTATGTTATTACTTCCCAGAATTCGATCCTTAGTAGTGACGCATTCGAATGGTGTAATAATAATACAGTATGTTTTTTTTTCCAAAATCTGGCTGGGTTTTTCAAAAATGTAATGATGCAGATTTAGTTTTCATCAAAATCAAGCTCGAAACTCGTTTGAGTATTTTTTGCTATTCCTCATAGTTTCGGATTTGGCCGATCAAATTATGTTTAGTTTAAGTCCTCAAATATCATTAGACTCCTATTAATTTAAATTAGAATGGTTATTTTTTACCAGAAGCTTCAGGTATAAAATTTCCTCCTATTGAACCAAAATTCAAGTTCTCGAATATTTTTTTGTATTTTTTTAAATCCATCATAACATATTTTTTTAATTTTACAACTGTAATTTATTAAAATTTGAAATTCGAGTGATTTATAGTGGCGATCTGAATTTTATTTCGCTACACTATATATCGTATCATATCGGCATCTGAATAATGACTTGTTGTTTGTTAATATAAGATACAACATCACGCCTGTTAATATCTGTAGGAAAAGCATCCTTATCACACACAGTAGGCCTAACATTTTAGAAATTCAACATTTTGGGATTCAACATTTTGCGAATTAAACATTGTAGTCCAGAATGCTATTGACACCCCCTTTTCATTAGCTCACTGACCGGTTTAAAAATAAAGAATGGGCAGAAACTGACAAATGGAAAAACATTATAACCCTTTGTCTAACCACAATCAGAGACTGGGGTATAGGACTTATATTTGCAGCTCCACGTGATAGTTAAACACTGTTTGACTTATTACCAAAAATGTGTTGTGTGATGTGTGTGGCTGAAGCACGGAGGGGATGATACATTATACGGCATGATAATAAACGCTAAGGAGAACGATACAATCAAACAAATGAAGCTACTGTGGCATTGGTGGAGGGTCTATAATGGTTTGGGTGGGGATATGCTTGGGAACTCGAACAGACTTGGTGGTAGTCGACGGAGAAAGTCTTGACTGCAGATCGTTATTCTGATTATAATTTGTTATGTATATCATAACAGAAATTTTAATAGAAAATGGGTACCGTTTGCCCCTTTTATCGTCCTTCAGTAAAGTCATTTGATTTTTTAATAAATATGTTTAATGTTGTAGTGCGGTCCTCCGTCCTCTAAGCACAATTTTACTCAATACGCGCGGGCGAAAACCAAGTAATTTTATAAAACTTACCGTTAAAATAACAACTCCGAATATGATTACGTACATTTCTTGAAATGTCATAAATCCATGTGTGGTGGATTAAAGTCAAATAATTTTATGCCATTTAATAACGAATAACCGGAAACAATAATAAAGTATTTAATACCTATCAAATAATGATTTTTAGTTCAACAAGAAATATGATTCTTTGATCAGAAAATACTCCAGCCCTCTGGTCGCGAGAAGAGTCGACCAACCGCTTCGCGATGTCCCGAAATACAAGATGGGCACTTGGATCCCATGGCCCCAGTGTTTCAACCCCAAACGGCCTAACGAATAATTACCAATAAGGTGTTCGATGTTTTCAGCACCTGCAGCAGCCGCCCCAGCATAGCCTACCGTGTAAGGAAAATGGTATGGCGCAAAGGTGTCGACAGTCATGTTGCAGCCAAAGAAGCAGCATTGCCACTTTGGATGGCAATGCTGCTTCTTTGGCTGCAACATGCCATTTTGCCCGCCTTCTGGGCACCCGTAGACAGCGAAGCAGACAATTTTTTTTAACACCCTATTCATTTCCACTTTCATCATCATCATATGCCTAGCCTTTTACCAACACTATGTTGGGGTCGTCTTTCAGACTGACCGGGTGCAGTTTAATACCAGTATTTCACATGGAGCGACTGCCTATCTGATATCCACAACCCAGTTAGCACTGGGTAATGCGATACCTCTTGAGGTAAGACTGGTTGTCTTTTCTACTACAATCTGTCAAATTTCATTAGTAGATTTTCAACTTTATCGCTAAAGCAATGTTGAACAAAACTGACAAAATATGTGTGCTAAATTCCCTTTGAATTTCAAAAACGAAATCGAAAAGCATATTTTTAATGTGAGTTTTCGGGGGTTTCAATTAAAACAACAAATATAATTTTACTTAAATATATTTAGCAACGTATTTTTACTAAAGCGTAAAACAAAACGTAGCCTTCTCCTAAACATTCCGTTGACAATTTATTCGATAGATGGCGTTGTTTTCAAAAATAATATTTTACAATTTCATCATCAATGCATTACTGAATTTATTCTTTTTTTTTACATTTCTATACAAATCATACAATTGACCAAGTGAAACTCCAATGACTAACGCAAATGAACAAAATGATAACAATTTTTTTGACAAAATTAGTAAACAAAATAATTTCAGTCGTGCCTCTAAATCACTAAGAAACAAAAACATTTACTTTTATGAATAACGTGACGAAAATTAGATTTTTTAAATAACGAAATTGTAGAAAAAACGAAACAAAAAACACATTTCATAACAATTATTTTTGTAATTGACTCAGACACATCTGAAAATAATCCCACAATGTCAAATTACATGCCATTCCCGCTACGCACTTTCGCTAGACCGCATAATAATAACAACATTAGCCAGTAACAACTAACACTGGTAAAAGTGCATTGAACATCAAGGCTTTGTGGCAACTGCAAAATATTGTTCCATGTTATATTTTTTGTGCGCCGAAATATCGGGAACTCAAAATAAACAGTAAACAGGGTAAACATCCCGTTTCTAGTGTCAATGATAATGTTAGTGACCTTGACCGTTTAAAAACTTATATTGTCCCATGATATGAAATTCTACTAGTTTTGTGTCTCTCTCTGGTTAAAAAGAATGTATTAGTTTATTTTTTATTTTTCCTAAACTTTATTTTTAGTCACCTTTTGTAACCATTTGTGCAATAGTCTCAATGTTGTTAATAATTAAGGGTAAGAGCGAGATATCCCCAACACAAGTATTTTCAATTACTTACTGGGGATGTCTCATTTATAATCCATGTAACTGCTTTTGAGACAAATAAACATTTTTCATTTTCATTTTTTTTTCAGTTAGCACTCTGCAATTTTACTAACAATTTCTTACTTTGGCCAACTATGGGTTTCGTATATTGACCGGTTACTGCTCGAAATTGCTATAGCCTACTTAGCATTTTTGCTGGAAAACATTAGAGGAGTACGAAAATCGATTTTTAAATACGTAATTCATTTATTTATTTAAATCTACTCGAAAGAAATAATGTTTTGTGATGTCCGTGAGATTATAAACAATTATTTTACTAAATATAAATAATTACTAATATTTCGTAGTATAACTAATAATAATAATAAGAAGCAATACGCGCTTTTAAATGAAATTATATTTATTATAGCTTGCGTATTCGATAATTTAAGTTATAAGAGAAATACAATTTATTTAAGTTGGTGTACACTTCATGATGTAAATGTTTGTTGAATTAATGCGCAGTGGCAAAAAGTAAAGTGATGTGCTTCTGCGTTTTGGCGAATATATTTCGTGTTCTTATTTATTTAGGTACTTATTTTTATATGAAATACTAGCTGAAGCCCGCGGCTGCGCTCGCGTTTTGGTCGGAAATTATCCCACGGGCACGTTGTAAATAGCCTATGGCACTCGGGGATAATGTAGCTTCCTATTAGTGAAAGAATTTTCAAAAAAGGTTCAGTAGGTCCAGAGATTACCCCTACAACCTCACAAACTCACAAACTTTACCTCTTTATAATATTAGTATAGATGAGATTATCCCTGTTTCATTAATTGATGTGGGTTCATGTGTCATATAAATTATTATTTATTATATAATATATTATAAAACGGTGTTGTGTTGTGACTTGGAATCATTAAAATGTACACACAACTTGTAAATCACAAAATACTAACATTACATCTTTTTATATAAAAATGAGTACTTATACAAAAACTGCAGACCATTTTTATGTAAAAAGTGAAATCTGACTAGTAGTGTGGTGGATATGTACCTATTCACTCATAATTTATATACAATGTGGAATGGACACAGATGCGAAACGGTAATCACCTATTCAATACATCATTCTAAACTTCACCAACATAGAAATTTAACATCGCAAATAAAAAATAAAAAAAAACTGCTGTTTCATACATTGTGACCATGATTGCAGTTTTTGTACGAAACAGCTGTTTTTTTTTTAATAATCGGCAAATAAAATATGTGTGAATAATGTACTGAATACGTGGTGGCCGTTTTAACGTCAGTGTTCCTTCTACCATGTATAGGTCCTAAAACTTCAGTGGGGACTACGAACTATTTATTCATTACAGTTGTAATATTAAGAATTACTGGCATTAATAACAATGTACCTATATCATCCTCATTTAATTACCTATTACAAACGAACCAATGAAATTAGCAAAAAAGTGAAATATTAAGACTAGATAGATTTTAACCTAAAAATTCAGTCAAGTCATTCACTAAGCACATTAATTGTCTTGCAAAAACTGCATCGTAATTCAGTTGAAAATCAACTGAGAAAAGGCCAAACAAAACATTAACAGTTGAATTTAAAAAAACGCATAAATATTAAGATTTGAAGCAGTTTTTTTACAAGTGTATAAGCAATATAAAAAGAAAAGACGAGCAATTAGAACAATTGCACTTTTACAAAATACGTTTCATATAGAAAAATACGAAGAACAATATCAGGAAACGTTGGTGCCATAATTAAGCTCTTTCTTCGAGTTTCAAAAGATTTTTATTTTTAGTAAAAACTTATCGAACTAGCTACATCTTTTTTTTCTAATATTATACCAAAAAAGGAAGATCAATGCAACACGTACGAGTTTATTTTTTATTCCAAAAAAATATAAATATGAATTATTATTTACATCAACAATATTAAGTGTTATATACTAGACATTAAATATTGCAAGTGTCATAAGTCGAAGTGTCAAAATTTGTATTATTTCCATACATAAATATGAAAAAATATATTCTATATGAACCACTATTAAGTAAACATTATGAGACAGCGATTTTATATGAAAATATAGGCGATATTTATTCGTACAAGTAATTATATACAAAGCATTTTTATTATTTAATGAAAATTAGATTGAGTTAAAATGAATACTGATTAAAATAAAAACCACTGGAATAAAAGTTTTACTGTCACTAAAATGATGCGAAATAAATACATTACACGTGCCTTAATATTAAGTTTATTTATTTATTAATCTATAATACTATCACACGATTTTAGATTTTTAAACGACAGGCTCGATCAGTAGGCGATTATGGACAATTTATTTGAACACTACCTAACCGTATTGACAGCCTGTCAATCTGTCATTTTCACAAGCTCCTGAATACACGGGGACATATTGGATACATTATTTTGCATCCATTGGTATATGAGAGTCATAGAAGTTGTATACGTTAACCGGGCAAAGTAGACATTCAAAACATCGCATATTTTATTCCTCATTCGTAACCTATCATTCATAACCAGAATGTCCAAGCATTAGGAAAATGCTCACTTTGCCCACTCTGCGAATATTACCAATAACAATAATGCAACACTTTTGGTGTTGAAGGTATTCTAAAGAATCAATATTATATTAGTAATTAATTAACTATTAAAAAATTAATTTTACACTATAGAACTTTAATTTTTCACTTACAAGTTAATAGTATGATGCTTGTTTTTAACAAATTCAACCTTAGTGATATTTTTTTACCTATTCTAATGATTGTTTGCTAAAGTAATTTTATATTTAGGTGGTTAGTCACAAACAATATTTATTTTTATATTCCCGGAAATGTCACCATTTTTTTGTAAAGACAAATTGTATACTTTAATTCTTTGAAGTAATAAATATTTCGCGCGAAGTCTTGTGCGTGGAATTTGTGCGTCAAATAATAAACTCACAGTCCTTGCATGCTTTTATTTATTTCAGACAACAACAGCAATCCAACCTTATTGTAACAGACATAAAGATCACTGTGATTTTGACAAAAGTGTCACTGGCAACAACCCAACAGGAACCTTTTCAAAGCGTGAATAAAGATCAGGGTGTTTTTGACGGTGATTCAAATTTAGAGGTAAACAAGGTGTAAGCGAACCCGTCACGAAGCTGTCAACCAAGCATTCTGTACATCAAACATCTACTCAAAAATTGTTTGGGGGTAATAATAACGTTTTTCGATAGGACGCAATGTAACGCACTCAAAACATTGTGCTGATGGATGAATTGATTAGTACGGGGGTCGTGGAGGTATTTAAAGTTATAACATTAAAAAGTTGTATTAAAAAAAAAAACTTGACAAAAAGTTGAAACTTTGACCCCAAATATCTCTGAAACTAGAAGGTTCCCAGGCATGGTCAAGAACACAAGAATGATCCCAATGACGGGGAGAACAAGTGGCTTTTGGCTTCGTTAAGGGTACTTACACTCATTATAATAACCGTGAAAGGACTGTAGCGTTGTTGGCTAGATTTTCGCAATGACATAGATAATTTGTATGGATGGCTAAGAAACAAATGGCCAAACTTTATGGTTGCACTGAATGTGACGTTTCTTGCGCTGAAAAATATTGTGCTGTTTAACTATGCTTATATTGTAGTTTTTTTGACAATTTGGCTAGACAAATCTTTGTTTTATGAAAGTCAATTTCGTAAAATATGCGGTCAAAGACTAGCTTGTCTTTGATTGGCCGTTGTTATTTTGCCAAACCAATCACTGCGCTGTGGATTACACCCCACTCCATCTCATAGAGAGGAGGTATGTGTCCCAATATTGGGAACGTTATAGATTGATTATGCCACAGTGAACAAAGCTTAAATGATTAGATATTCAAAATATCTGCCAAATTCTGCCCAAAAATGTAAAACCCGTAGTATTCGTTACTGACTATAGGACTATACTCGCTGCTATTGTTCAAATTAAAATAGTGGTTATGTTAAGCGTGATTAAGTTCTATTTTCCTATGTCAAATAAACAAACGATGACACTGAAATATGTACACGTTAAAATCAGACTTATATTTAGTTCATAAGGTACGAATTCTAAACCTTTAGTGACGATTTGGTGAAGTAAGTGGTCATTTCATATGTTTGTTTATATTTAATAGAAAAATTGTATACATAAAAGGTGGGAGGGTCACCGACGCTTAAACGATTACCACGTATTCAGTATATTTTTTTTGCTTAGAAATTTTTCATCGGTTATTAAAAAAAATACTACTGTTCCACACATTATGACCGTGGAGGTAGGTATATATATATTAGGTTTTGTTGGAATCAGCTGTTTTTTTTTAAATAACCGATTAAAATCGCAAATACAATAACTGCCGATATTTCACCAATGAAACTAATCTCAATTAGCACATCTAAACGGCGTCCAAAAACTGGTAGTTTCAATATACCATGGCAGTTATGACATTGACCGCTCATCAACACGGCTTTGATGTGGTTATGCTAGTTTCGTTGGTCAAATTGGACTTAGGTGTCAAAAGACTGAGACTGACTGACTTCATTCTTTTATATGATAATATCAAGTAACAATTCTCAGGTCCAGTTGAAAACCAGCGTCGGGCACTAGCTGCTCGGCAGTTTGCTGTACTGGGCCTATTTGGCGCAGCCGTGAGACACAATTATCTCTCGTCTTGTCTTGTATTTGTATTCTATTTTTTTTGTGTGCAGTTGTGGCTTGTGCCAAATAAATATGTTTTTTTTGTTTATTTTCTTTTTAATTTTAATTAAGTTCATTGAAGGTTTTAAAATGCCCACTGACCTCACCAAACGAATAATTTAAAGAACAAACTACCTACGATTAACACTTATTAGGTACTTTAGATCCAAACTCGTGCAGTATATCGCACGCCATCTCGAGGTCATTCCGCGTGATCCCCAATGCGCGTACGACGATGTCCTTCGGGTAACCTTCGCCGACCAAGCGCGCGATGTAGTCTAAGTTTATGTTCTCGTATGATACGTTGTCTCCGTACTTCCGGCCATGCTTGTCGTGTGTTAGGGGGTTGATTTTTTTAGCTGAAAAATGAAGAAAAGGTTTTTATCAGTAAAATAGAAATCTATATATATATATATATAAAAAATTCGAGTTATTTACACTATTTATAACTCAAGAACGACTGAACCGATTTGTCTGAAAATTTGTGGGGAGGTAGCTTAGAACTACACCAAGACACAACAAACTTTTTTTTTTTTTTTTCATTTAGACCTAGGTCCTTGCGGACGAAGTCGCGGGCACAGCTAGTCATTGATAAGCCTTCAAGTTGAATCTTAGAACATAATATACTACAAACGTAGGAAAATGCGAAATCCAAAATTGTTGTTTTGCCCAATTCTAGTCTATGAGAGCAGATTTTGCTTACACCCAAAAGTGCTATTCTGCTTTGAGTTATACGATAGTATACAGGGTGTAACAGTACCCTTCACGAAGCCGTCAACCAAGCATTATGTTCATCAAACTAAGTAACTTTACGCAAAAATTATTGCTGGGAAACAACTTTTTTTTGGGGTGAAAAATCATGTTTTACGGTAGGACTCAATGTAACGCACTCAAAACATTGTGCTGATGCATAGAGGAGTGGAATATTTAAAGCAAAGTTATAACATTAAAAAAAAACTGGTGAAAAAGTTGGAACTTTGACCCCCAATATCTCCGTAACTAGAAGGTAGGTATGGTCTAGAACAAAAAAATGATCGCAATGATGGGAAGAACAAGTGCCTCTCGGCTTCGGTAAGGGTACTTTTACACCCAGTATATGATTTCCAAGATTACTCGGTCAGTTTCAGTGGTCAAGAAAAAAATAAATCTGAAATCTTTTTCATAAAATTATTGCTATCAATTTTATTAATTCGCTAAATGCTACTTGCATTTTGCAATAATAAAACTATATCAAAAATAAAAACAAATAAACCGATAATCTAATAGATTTAACTGAACTGTATCATCATTCTTATTTCGTTTATTCATTTTGTTTACTTACATATTTTTAAGATTATTTAATATTTCTTTAAAAAAATCCATGTAAAAAACATTTCAAAATATACCCGGCCGGGGAGAGGCCGGCCACCGAAGAGTTTGGGTCTTATGCTTCAACAGGCCCCGAGCCTGGTCCTCGCTACGGGTGGTTGTGTGCAGCGCATAAGATGGACTCAGTCCATATACGAAAATTTCATGTGCATATATTACGGGTCAAAGGGGGGAACTTACCTCACCGCGTACCGTGTTAGGATGCTGCTACAAATTATTACCAATATTTTCCAAATATAATTAAACTAACACTTTTAAGTTGTGTATGTATTACTGACGATCTGATATTAAATGATTTGATTGATTAATTTATAATACAAATTACAATACTCACGTAGAACAGCCAGCTCATTCTTCTCCACAGCCACATTCTCATACGGTGGGTCTTTATTATCCTCAGAGGGAAACTTAGGCATAGTCGTAGACTTAGTAGGATGGTCTACACTCCCACTGGTCGTCGCGGGCAAAGACCGTTGCCTAGGGGGAGCCCTACTCTCTAGTCTGGTCTCCCGGTCAAAACTACACCTAGATTCTATTATTCTCTCTGGTTTATCCGGCGGCCTTTCGGGAGGGAGCCGGAAATCTGAATGCCGCGTTTCTGATAACGGTAAATGCCTCTCTGTTTTTTCAGGGAGGTGTCTATTGTCTTGCCTGTTGTCCATTACTCTAATTTCGTGTCTATTGTCTGTTTGTATATGCCTCTCTTGTCTGTCTGGAGTAGGAATGCGACGTTCCGGTCGACTTTCGACGCGTTCTGGCCTTTCTTGCGTAGTTTGGACGTGCCTGTCTTGCGTTGTCATGTGTCGTTCTGGGACGTGCCTTTCATTTTGTCTGTTTTCTGGCATGTGGTGTCTGCTTTCTTGCGGTTTGTCTTGTCTGTTCGGAACTGGATCTGGCCGCTCTTGCCTTTCGGGATTGTATCTGTTGTCGGGTATCTGTCGGGGTTCTGGTTTCGGTTCTGTGGGGGTGGGGGTGTGGGGTCGCTCGGGAGGGGGTGCGGGGAGGGGGCGGCTGTTGGATTGGGGGGTGCAAGCGCGGCGAGGCTTTTCGAAGGCTCGAGGGTCGGGTGGGATCTGAAAGTAGAGAGAGGTGTTTTCAATGCTAAGATCTTGATTATTGAAGTATTATAGCCTGTGAGCTCCTACTTAATTAAAAACCTTGCTTAAGAAATAATTCCGTACAAAAATAAAGTAAAGAAACTTTACCAGCATCAGGTAGGCCGGTTTTCTTACATCATTAGGAGATCTTGGATCAATTTATTCATTTCGACACCAAATAAAAAAGTAAAAGCATCAGCTGAACAGTATAGGAACAGCGAGGTGCGAAAAAGGTATTTACCTCACTCCTAGTGTCAATGAGCTCGGTGATGGTCTTCATGGATCCTGTGATGATGGACGACAGGTGGTACCGCGAGTCGGCGCCGGTTCTAATGACGAACGTCTTCAGATATTACTCAAAACAATAATGTTATAACATACCTCATGCCTTGTGTCAATAAGCCCCGTGATGGTTTCCGTGGATCCTGTGATGATGGACGTCAGCCGGTGCCGCGAGTCCGGCTCCGGTTCTAATGACGAACGTCTTCTGGGTTCCGCTGCAAAGACAAAGAAACAATTCATAGATTAATGACGAAATAAGGAAAGCATTTTGAAGATTATTTCAATATGAATATTTTGTTATTGTGTTTTTCTTTTGATGCTATAAAACCTAGTTGACTTACTCCATAAATACTATAAAAGAGGTAACAACTTGTTCGTGAATGTGATAGAATACTATTATATTCTATTAAATGACCTATATTAAGAAGAAATGATGAAAAAAAGGTCTTTCACCGGCAAAAAACACTAGGAAGTAGTAAAGAGCGAATGTCTTATGTATAAATGACATATATAAGTTATGTCATTTTAGAAGTTTGTAGAGCGCTGGTTCTAAGTCTAGTTTTAATAAATTACTTTTGATTGGCTGATGATGAAGACGACATAGATATTGCGACAAATTATCTGAATTGGTCGTATAGTGCCTGTGGAGGAATTAAGGTACTCCGAGATTAGGATCTCTCCGAGGAAAGGAACAATCTTTCGAAAAACGCCCGAAAGTCAAATAATTATAATTCTGGTTAACAACTTTCGTATCGCGTTTCATTAGGTGAATTTTTTTTTGTTCATGATAATAACTATTGATCTCTTAGACGTAGAAACTCACCATGAGCACTGCTGGCAGCAGCAATATCCTGCACACTGGAGGCAGCCACGATGACATTCTCGGCCGGCGACAGACTCTTGCGCGGCGGCAGCGGCGGCGCGCGCAGCTCGCCGTACGCGTTCTCGGCCGGCGCCGGCGTGCGGCGCGGGGCGCGCGGGGAGTGGCGCGGGGAGGCGCCCGGCGAGCGCACGGACGGCCGCAGCGCCGCGATGCTGGACGTGGCGGCGTTGAACTCGGCCCAGTCCTGGTAGAGAGAGGACTTCGGGTATATTCCTTACTAACTTAAGCGCAACACACGCAGGGAGCGGGCGCGGAACGTCTCAGGAATGCGGCGGGTGTTGTGGGTTGTAACAATATTTTGATTGAAAAGAGTGTCCATGGAGTTTCTTGCCCATTCTTCTCCATAGAGATCTACGCTTTGGAATGGGCAACTACAGTACTTTCACAAGTTATTCTGCCTTGTGTCTGTGACTGTAGCTTCGCCTTTGTTTTTCTGACTTTCAAAAGTGCCTGCTAAGGTCTAATTGAAATAAATGCTTTGAGTTTTGTAATTTCATCACTACATAGTATAAAACAAAGTCGCTTCCCGCTGTCTGTCCCTATGTATGCTTAGATCTTTAAAACTACGCAACGGATTTTGATGCTGTTTATAATAGATAGGGTGATTCAAGAGGAAGGTTCATATGTATGACATTGCACCCGTGCGAAGTCGTGGCAGGTCACTAGTGTATTTTTAAGGACGACGTCACCGATAGTGCGCGCGCGCGTCTGGTGACGCTTGTGCCGCGCGACCGTCACCCGCCGTCACAGACAGCGCGGGCTGGTCGGGAGCGGATGTACCGGTGTTGCATTGCATCGTAATACAGGTATTTCCTGATAAGCACTCTATTTTGATTTTGTGAATATTTGCAAAAAATCTTAACGAAAAAATATATAATGTGCTCTTAAATATACTTGTTTATCGTACAAATAAGAAACAAAACTTCAGAAATGTAGGGCTAGCTATAATAATAAAAAAACAATATTAGCTACTACTACGCTACTGCCAGAGTGGCACTGTGGCAGTTAAGATGACCGACCGTCATCTTCAACAATGTTTTCCTTATTTTATTATGTACTAGTTGTTTGCCCGCGACCTTCGTTCGCGTGAAATTTTTATAAAAAAAATATTACTCCTATCATTCCTTTTTTAATCGATTTTTGTTACCAATTTCAAGGGTATTGTTTTTGCACGGAACCCGAAATTCCTAAATAAAAGTCGCTTTAGTTACTCCTTATGACATCAGCTATCTGCCTGTAAAAGTCCCGTCAAAATCGGTCCAGCAGCCGTTTGAAACCGATTTTGTTAACATTTCAAGGGTAAATTCTTGAACCCTAATATTTTTTCCAAGAAAAAAAAAAAAAAAGTAGCCTCTGTAAGACCTTATAACATCAGGTATCTGTCAGTAAAGTCCCGTCAAAATCGGTTCAGCCGTTTCGGAGATTTGAGGGAACAAACAGACAGACAGAAAAAAATATTTTGTTTTATGTACCGTTTAAAATACTTTCATATGCATTCAGTCAAAAGCTGTTATTTTGGTATTACAAACAGACACTTCAAATATATTCATTTGTATAGATGATATCAAAAATGTTGCCTAAACTTTAGTTATACTTAACGAAAACTAAAAAAACGTGGATAAGAAGTCGATCCAACATAGCCATGGGTTGACGGTTTCGTGAAATGATATCTATAAATGCAATCATGCAAAATTATGGAATTTATAATAGTATCATCAAGAAATAATCGCAATAGAAATCATATGCATGCAATTTTTTACATGCTGCCAATATGAAGTATGTGTGTGTGAGTGTGGACTTACAAAATAGCAAAAAAACAAATCAAAGAGACAAAGGAAACAAAAACACAAAAGCACATATCACCAAGCGTATATTTTCAACATAAAAAAATACACTTAAAAATAAATAAATCATTAAATCGTCATAATAATACGAAAAATAATAAAAATTAAATTATTGCTTAACGTTAAATAATACGACTAATACGAGCTAAGCGTAAACATAACAATATTTGCGGAAAATTATCTATCTATTTCATTATAATATTTACTTTAGTAATACAGGCCGAAACATAAAAGGACTACTTTCATTAAAAAAAATATTTTATTCACTTGACCCCACGTCCCGACCAAAGCGATCGGTTTCACAAGTACGCGATCGTGGCATTCATAATTATGTCATTCATTTTTTCTAGATATTAATAGCCAGCACGCACCGAGTACGGCACTGCATTTATACCCAACGTAAATTCATCCTTAGGTAATGGTAACAAGATACAGTTTCCAATATTCAATGCAGCGAAGGGAAATCCGCTTTGATGCCTTGGGGTCGATATCTAAACATTAAAATCTGTATTTTGTTACCTCTAAGTATGAATTTACGTTGGGTCTTAAAATGCAACCTCTGTCGGAGACACCACGCGTTCGAGATAGTCGAACAAAATGAACGGGAAGGTCGTGCGTGTGTTCGCGCGGCGTTTACTTTGGTTAGAACGCGGCCATAAAAAAAGGCCTTTTTGTGCGATTAAACATCAATGACTCATTTGTAACAAAGTAGTTTGGATTTTAGTAATTTAGATTTAATATGGACGATAAAAGCTTGCAATGTAAATTTGAATACACATTGATGCAGTCTTTTCAACCCTAAATAATTTTGTAAAATATTTCCCTATAAAAACAATTGAATTACTTACATCAAATATTGTCAAAATATTTTAATTAATTTTATATACAAGTATTCCAAAATTAATTTTTAACGGACAAAGTCACGGGTATAATCATAAATAATTAATTAAATTAATACGATTGGATTAATAGCACGATTTTCAGCAACAAAATAAAACAAAATGGCGAATATTTTATTGAACAATCATTGCCAGAATTTGCTTAGGAGAATATTTCCTAATAAACAAAGAATGTAAAGTGACATAAATAATAAAAATAAATAGTTTTTGTTGGCTGCAAAAGTGGTTATATTAAAAAAAGAAAAGAACATCCCAGATTTGTAATGAAAAGATCTGTAATCATGGCATTCACAAATGAGGTTTGAGTGCATAAGTAAAAACATTTATAAATAAATAAATTGTGAAAAAAGGGTGTTCTATACCACTTTTGCAGCAAGCGTGTTAATGCCAATATATTATATTCAGTAGAATTGCACCGATTTCTATGCGTCTAACTTTTATGCGTTTTTTTTTACATAGTCGATAAGAAGCGCAAAAACACGTCTTTTCACGTTTGTGCAAAACATATTTGAACTTGGATTGATTTTTTTAGTCATCGAATGCTACAGCGGAACTTGCTAAAATGTTATTTAGTTGACACTGAAAAAAAATTGTATAAACATTCCAGATTTTAAATAACTTTAAGTCTTTTTAACGACGACTTACATGATCTAAAAGAACGTGCATGTCTCAACGAGAAAAGTCACTTAATCTACAGAGCCAATTTCACCATTGACACTGAACGTGATCAACAAAACTAAACCGCGTTCATCAGCTGTCAGTTTCAATATCCCATAGTAATGATGACACTGACAACTCTTGAATGCAGTTTAAAGGTCTATGCACACATATCAGGGCCGTGGCCGTATGTATGCACTGAAGCTTCGTCGCCGGCCCGGGCACGGACGTGTGTGAACGAGTTCATATAAAGGAGATGTTCCAGAAATGTATGGTGCCTGGGCCAGCACTATGTAACCGTTTTTTATTGTTAATTTTCTTTAATTTCACTTCGTTTCAAAGTACATTCAAATTAACTAAAACTGCCCAAGGAGAGCAATACAACATAAAATTAAACATGGTGGATCAGATCAGCAGCAAGCGAAAAATGACATTTTGACAATGACATTTGATTGACGTGTATCGTAATACCTGCGATAAAAAAAAAACAATACGAATTTCGAAAATCTTGAGTTTCGGTTTCGATCAAATAAGACTACAGGTTCAAACTCAAAGCAAGGAAAGTCTCAAAAACGTCACTTCTTAAAACTGTCGCAAGTCCTTAAACTTCATGTTAAACACAACTGACGTGGTTGCCCTAAAAATAGGGTTATTTTATTAAAAAACTTTTCAAATTATCATTTTTGTACCTTTCTGCAAATTATTTTTTTAGTATTTTTATGAAATTCCCCTATTTTTTTCCTATTTATCTAAGTAGTGTACATAGTGATGGCCCAAAATCAAACATCTCCTTTACAAACAGCTTTTTTTTTTGAGGGCACGGTCCGTCTACGTCTCGGGCAAGGCCTTGATATGAGTGGATAGACCTTAAACGTGCAAATCCTGGTGAAATTCGCCATATGACAAATACAATCACAAGTAAGCTGTAACATGATTTCTGAATTACTTACAATACACGGACTAATGAACCATAGTAGAACACAAGCGGGAATAGAATTGTGATGGCGAAAACTCTATGAGACGCGTGACGTCATAAGGCATCTCTTTGAAACTTAAACAGGGGTCAAGGGACTTCGAAGTGCATACACTGATAACACCAACATTTTGACTTGTACTATAGGTGTTTCCCTACCTACCACAGGCACCAGTGATTCACAACCATGTAAATTACTTGTTTGCCAATAAATAAATAATTATTATTATCAATTCACTTCTTGATTCTAGACCCCAGCAGTTGCATACATTTTGATCGCATTTTTGAATAAGCAGATTTTTTCAGACGACGGCTGTTGCATAACAGAAAAAATACTACGCGGGTCTAGAAACATTTTTGCTGAATTTAACGTGAATAGTTTGGTATTATGAGTCTATCTATAGCGCCCACTCAGCCGGGGCTCAGGATTTCTTTTTAAGATGGAGTTGGTTTGTTTCATTTCATAAAAGGAATATCTCTTTCATTTCAAATAATAGTTTTGTTTCGAAAGTGTTCAGGGGGCCTAAAATGGCTGGTTTATCTTGGGAGCTTAAAGTTTAAAACTCTTAAAATAGACTTTGTGATCATAACCATAAAGACTGTTTTAAGAATTTTATTTTTTTAACGTGATTCATATTATGATTCTGATAAAGCAGCTATTTTAGGCCTACAGAGATGTTGAGATGTTTTTTTGTCATCACAATTCTATTCAACAATCACAGGCGACAAAGATCTACAGTGCTGCATGAATATATTGACACTTGAATGAAGTTGTCAGTTAACATCTGTGGACATTGTTTTTAAAACAAAGATGGCCGGTGAGCCTCCGATTATTTATGGTTAGGCACCAAAAAAAACATGCAGCGCTGTAACCAAACTGACATTTCTCAGCGAAATTATAACATTCATATAAAAACATGCTTCATAAACTAAAGCGCGTAGGTGTCAAAAAGATGGCGGGGTGGTAGTGAACGATTGTGTATACTAATGTTTCTTTAATAAATGAAGTATGAGTGTGAATTCCACAGATATAGATGTACAGGCGCCAGCACATCAACCTATCCGAAACTGACAATTTTTTCCATTCAACCTTAAACCTAATGATTTAGTGATAAAGATGAAAATCTATTAAACAAATTTGACAGATTTTAGTAGCTTGATGTGCTGGCGTTTAGATAACGCAAGTATTTCAAGTCAAAGTAATGACTAAGTTATTACTTATGCAACCATTTTAATGCAATAGACAAGAATTTGAACGAAGTAAGAACCGTCAAAGAAAGCAAAGCTAAGAATTTAAACTTTTGACAGTTTGAACTGCAGAATAAAAATCGTATGTTAGGTATAATTACTTTTACTCAATTAAT
Organism: Eugnorisma glareosa; assembly: GCA_947578425.1. NCBI lineage: Eukaryota > Metazoa > Arthropoda > Insecta > Lepidoptera > Noctuidae > Eugnorisma > Eugnorisma glareosa. The sequence continues at coordinate 8,907,006 of OX387982.1, read as the reverse complement.
CAAAGGAGATTTTTATAGATACGAGTGTGTCTTGTTTTAAGAGTTAACACGGCTTATCATGGTTTTTTTTTTAGTAATCCTCGGTTAACACGTTACCAACCAGAAGATCCCTCCAAAAACGGTTCCCCGCCTTCTTTCAGACACATAAGTAAGCCATAAACGATAGGTTATGCATGTACAGTTTTGCCTGACGAAACTGGCTACTATGACGTCTTAAAGCATGAGTAATTCCAGTGCGGGAAAGAGAGAGCTATACAGGTCGTCTAGCACCATTTCATTCCCACACTGGAATTGCTCTTGCTTTAAGTCGTCATGGTAGGCCATCTGGGGGGTTACTATAACATCTTAAAGCAGGAGTGAGAAAGAGACAGAGCTACACAGGTCGTCTAGCGCCATCTCATTCCCACACTGGAATTACTACTGCTTTAAGACGTCATAGTAGGCCACCTGAACGTGAGTTCGAGATAATTTGTGCAGCTATCCTTGTAATGGAACTCTGTTTTCCATCCAGGTTTTAGACTGTCATGCATAAGCTATCGTGTGTGACTATTTTTAGACAGAACAATACATAAAAAAACAAAATGGTGGAATGTGTGATCCGTGGCGGTGCCGTCGTCATTCGTCATTCGTCAAGCATACATAACTACCCGAGCAAGCTAAGCATGCGGGGATTTCCGCCGCAGCCTCTGCAAAACAAACATACATTATGTTTTTATGAGAAAGGCATGCATGGGTAAATTGGTTATCTGTGACATTTTTTATTTATGCTTTTTTGAACCTTAACCAAATAGTTCAAATTCAAATTCTTTATTGCGAACTAAGTGTACAGTCTTTTGAAGATGTTAACAATAGGTAGGTTCTTAGAACTTATATAGAGCAGGGAGGGTTATAATAACTTGAGGTTTATGAAATGAATTTTATATGAGTCTGTTTGGTAGTAGCGGCAGTAATATTACTACACCATTGTCTAGTGGTTGCTAGTACGACTGCTGAGCATGAGGTCTTGAGTTCGAATCCCGGTTCGAGCAAAATGTTATTGGGTTTCCTCTCAGGAATTTCTCAGTAGCAGCTACGGAGTTCGATTTGTGCCTGGATGCAGGCAATAGGCTCGACCCCTATTATATGGGACTTCAACATAACTAGCGAAATGTGGGTGTACTATTAGGTACAGCTCTGCCTAACCCGTCGGGGATTACAAGCGTGAAGTTATGTTATATATGTTGCTGCGAAGTACCATTGTGAGCTGTCGATAAGTAACTCCGATCTAAAATTGTATATTTCTTGTTCTATGAATTTACTGTTGTTCTTAAGTAACTACAGCTGAGTTTTTTTTTAAACCGACAGTATTGATGGTGGAAACGCGAGGGTACCCCGCGAAATTCAAATTTCCTTACGTTTTTTGCAATTTACAGGTCAGTGGCAGGTTGTATGTTGATGAAAAATGAGTCGCGCCAGTAACACGTATGTTACAGAATTATAATCATTAAAATCATCAGTCAATCTGACGCTTGCACCTTAAATTGGCACCAAAGGCTGATTTATTTGTCAATGTATTTATTGCATAAAATGTCACAGATAACCACCAACTCTATAAAGTAAATGAAATAAATAACATTAATGAGGAAAAAAAAAAACGCATAAATAAAAGCTCAAACGACGACCAACATGCCACACGGCCAAACAAACAAACAAACAAACAAAATGCACACCATGCTATAGTTATGATGATTCGACTATCACCCGTTTTCACTCATATTAGGAGACACTAGCAGTTGGAACTCTAAGTACTGAACCGAGAGTTGAAAATCCTACAGCGCCATTCTAATACAGGGTGGCTATGTATTCACCAGCGTCCTATATATATGGAGGTGAGTCTACCCGTCATATTAAACAAAGACTAAAACAAAACTTGCCCAAAGAAAACCATATCAGATTCGTGAAGAAAAAAAATTCTTTTATACATGCATCGAATCTGTCTACTGTTGTATGGGTATGTTTGTTTAGGATTTTTTTTTTAAATACAGGTGGAACGGACATCGACGCAGAAATCGTTACCACATTCAGTAAATCATTCTGACCCCCCCCCCATATATAATGAGTAGCTTAATCAGCCTTTAATGTTCCCACTGCTGGGACACTCGGCCTCCTCTCTATGAGAGGGAATGGGCTATAATCCACCACGCGGGCCCAGTGCGGTTTGGTAGATATCACATGTCTTCGAATTTTTGGTTCTAGGACATGCCGGTTTCCTCACGATGTTTTCCTTCACCGTTTTGAGAGCAGTGGTGATGAAATAAATTACACAAAGTTATGCGCCTGCCTGGGTTCGAACCCACGTCTTACTGTGCGTAAGTTGAGGCCGCTACCACTGGGCCACAGCTGCTCTCTATATCATAAGTAATATTTTTTAAATCTGCTGTTTCCTACAAAAGTGCAATACATACACGGTCAAAATGGAACAGCTGTTTTTTTTTTCCTTTTTAATAAATCGTGACACAGTTCTATCTGGCTTGGTCTGATGTAGTGAATACGTGACAACAGTTTGTGTGTCGATGTCCCTACCACCGTGTATAGCTGGCTCACCTCCTTGAAGGATACTGGTGACTTAATCACCACTGTATTTGTGTCTAGCCTAGTGTATGTGAAAACGGGTATATGAAGTCTAAATAAAATAAGATTGCCGTTGAAAGTCTTCAGAGCGTACTTCGAAGCCAATCTCATTCTTATTTCGATCACATGGTCTAATGGTATTGAAAATATTGTGACATGTACTGAAATAACTCCTCTACTTACTACTTTTCAAAGATGTTTACACAGTTCTAGTTCCATCCCATGTCTTATACTTCAAACATCATAAAGGTCGACTGAATGGTTTGGAAGAACAACGGCAAAGAGCCATTCGAAAATTCAAAAGTCTTCCAATTTCGCGGGAACTTATACTTTTTTATACGAGCCCAGGTTTTTCACGCGAAACACCTCAATTCGGTGAGGCCAACTGACAGCGATCAGTGTACTTAAACCGCATTTAGGAGCTATCACAATTTAAAATTATGAATGTACTGCGACCACCAATCCATTTGGCTCATGTGGCGATTATAACAATATGTAATACAGTTGGGAAGGGACACCAATATACAAACGAATATTCAGTACATCATTGCGAAAACTTCCCCCTCCCCCAATTTCCCAAAAGCAATGAACAAAAAACTGATGTATCCTACAATAGTGCAATACTTTACTGCACAGTCAAAATGACATGGAATTTTTTTTTTTTGGAAATGGCATCTCGCAGTTCAGCCTCTGAGGCTGGCTACTGCTTAACCGGTCTATCCCTGTGGATGCCTAGAATTTAAGGCCTCCAGCCAGGGGCAAAACGAACTTATAAGCTAAGCGACCACTCGCTAAGGGCACCCCCTGTGCGGTACGAGCCTCGGCTTAGGGCGTCGCTGGGGAGGGCAGCAAGGGGACAGGCTGGATCTGATTTAGGGGCTGTTTTAATGGGGGCTATCGCGTGTGAATTCACCGCTAGAGGCGCTAGTGTAGAGCGAGGGCACTGAAATGTCAGATGTCATAGAAAATTCACGCGTTGCGTGCTTTTTTATCACGTATTTTTACTAATATTCACAATTGTGGTTTAGATTGAGCTATTCCTGATTAATTCTGACTTGAAGATTTTAAGTAGCAACTTATGATCTTATTTGTTAGTATTTCGAAGTAAAATGATTCTTAAATGTATCATGCTTGCTAATTTTAGGGAGAATATTGTAAATAAATGATCTGAAGTTTACACTTTATAGTTATACGTATTAAAATAAACTTTTTATGAAGTTATTGGTACTTTTAAGTATAAAATAGAATTATTGGCATGACCATAAGCGACAGTGGCGCCATCTGGAAAAACGATAGCCCCCATTGCTACTGGCTCAGCATCGCGGGCTGGCTCATGCAAGGGTCGGAGGAAATGACATGGAACAGCAGATTTTTATTTAAATACCGAAGATAACATTCTATGAGCGGGGGCTCAGAATTATGTACTGAATCAGTGGTAACAGTTATCGCTTAGGTCTCCCTTCCACCATGAATACTTCTATATAAATATTTAATTCAAATCCTTTTAAAATCTAAGTGTTTAAATTGTAATATTGACATACAGACGAAAGGATAAAATCGGGTCATTCATAAAAGTCAAAAAAGATATTACAAGCAGATAAAGGTTTTCATTCATACTGCCTTATCAGGCGAAGTAAGCTTCACTGATAACGTATCACTTTGATAGCTTAGATTATATATTATGCAGTATTGTGACATTTTTAACAATATGTCTGAATGATATTGAACGATAAAAAGACTGCAGTTTAATCTTATTCAGTCGATCTTGCGGATTTATCGAATATTTATTTCAATAAAGCCGCGATTGCGTGCCTGTGGTTATCATGTCAACTTAAATATCCCATCTTTAAATAGATACAATGACGCAGGTATATAACAGACGCCGTTCAACAAATATTCACGTATCGGAAGCATGCACTTAAGTATGGCATACTATCTTAAGTATAAATCTTGCAGTTTGACATATATTTTCTACTAGCTGTTGCCCGCGACTTCGCTAGCGTTTTGGTCGAAAATTATCTCGCGGGCACGTTGTAATTATAACCTATGGCACTCGGGGATAATGTAGCTTTCAATTAGTGAAAGAATTTTCAAAATCGGTTCAGTAGATCCAGAGATTACCCCCTACAACCTCACAAACTCTCTTTATAATATTAGTATATTTTTATATTTAATGTATATTTAATATATATATAATATATACATTATATACAGCCTGAAATTTTAATGGTTGTTTTCCCGCGGCAGAACAACTTGCCATAAGGAGTACTTTCGAAGCATAGAGTAAAAGTAAAAAAATAAATATGTTTTTGTTTTAAAATAATTAAAAAAATATTCATCAACTCGAAAACATGAGAATCAATAGTAACACTAGACGTACCTTATAGGTACTATTCGAATCGCACGCGCCGCCCGCCGCCGAAAGACACGATGCATAAATGTTCAAAGTAAAATAAGCTCTCGTTCGTGGTGATACGGCATAAACTAGTTTTCACGCAACAATACAAAACACAGCCGCGAAGCCGACAAAGGAAAGACCGATTTATAAATGTTCAAAGCAAAATAAGCTCTCGCGTGTAGCGATACGACATAAACTAGCCTGCGCGCATCAATTACAAACGACGACGCCGCGCGCTGGCTACCTATTGTATTATTATTGTATTATGTAATACTTATTACTTAGTTTTTCCGCGATTGTCGTCGTACGCGCAGCACGTGTTATCTTATCGTGCAATGGATCGCCATTACAGTTATTGCAATTTGGAGAACGTCGCTATGGTGCAACTGGCCCGGCGACTTTACGCGGAGCCGCAACACTTGGAGTCGCCCCGTCTTCGTGGGGTTATGAACCTTGATGGTTGGTTGATGGACAATCAAAATACGAACATTTTGTGGACGAATGAAGCAACTTTTACGCGAGTTGGACTCAACCAGCGTAACGAACATTTTTGGGCTTTGAATAACCCACATGTTATTCGCGAGTGTGCGCATCAAGTGCGTTTTATGTGTTAATGTGTGGGCCCGGTAATTATTGGCCACCTCATTGGGCCGCATTTCGTGACAGGACAAGTGGAACCTACCTGAAATGTTACAAATCATTATTCCGGACTTTTTGGACTTTTATTTGTGGTCGCTGGTCGGAGCTCAAGCGCCTAGTGTATCGTGAGGAACACGAAACTCGCGACGCGTTAATAACTGCGATAGTGGACGCTTTTAATATCGTAAGAAGTGACAGAGACACCTTACTAAAATTGAAAGACAACCAATTAAAACGTGCTCGATTGTTATACAACGCAGTGGCTTGCACTTCGAACAGTTACTCCGTTACCGGGAAGTGTAAGTACCTACCTACTCGTACTTTTGTAAATAGTGAACAGTTAAAAGTAGTTTAGTTAATAAGTTGAATCAAATTTTTGAAATACGCCACAAATACTTTTTTAGGTATCTAATTCAGAAAATTATTTTACTTAAACGATAAACTTGTTTTTATTTAATTTCGTGTTCAGTAAATTGCAGCTAAAAAGGTAGGTATTTATGACGGTCCTAAGCCCGTAAAAGTATAAAGGGAAAATTTGAATAACTTGTTGGGTAAAGCTTATTGTTATTAAGAATAAGTTATCAACTTATCAGCAGATTGAAAAGCACGCGGGTCAACGGCCGCGCGGCCGGTCGGCGGCGGCGCTCAGCGCAATCAGGAGGTATAACTATTTGTTCGTGGTCGGTTTCGAGTTTTGTTTTTCACAATGGTTAATCTGCCATTTTTTGTTTCTAATATTTTAATTGTTTATTAAACGATTGTATTACAAAGGCAAAACCATTTCGCTGCGGGAAAACAACCATTAAAATGTCACGCTGTATATTGTATGAGATATGCCTCTAGGTAAGACCGGTTGCCAGACTTTCCTTTATGTTTCAAGCTATGAATAGCTTGACTACAAAAAAAACCAATAAGAACATAAAAATGGTGAACCTTTTTTTGTTGTCATTGTTTTTTTTTGTCTTTTATTAACCCACTCACTGTTAGGTAAACGCATTTCCCCGTTCCTCAACTATTCTCTGTATTGTCTTTTCCTGAGAAAGGGCACTCACTGGCTCTTGTATCACAGGTCTATACCCTAGCACAAGAGTCCGGGACTTCACACAATTTTGTAACCACTTTCTTGTGTAATCAAGATTATTGTCTATTCCAACTAATCCTTTCGTCTGTACTTCGATTAATTTCAAGCAAAAAATCAAATAGTTTACCTCAGCATCATCAATGTCATCTGTCAGCCCGTTGAAGGTAGTGTTTCTGTGCGCCCAGCCGTTCGCGCTGCCCGATATCGTCACGTCCATACCTGGAACACAATGTGCCTATGTTACAAGCGGATGTTTAAAGGCTGTAACAAGACCCATCAGGAAGCCGAAAAGTACTTGCTCTCCCCGTCATTGCGATCATTTTTTTGTTCTAGAACATACCTGGGAACCTTCTAGTTACGGAAATATTGGGGGTTGAAGCTCCAACTTTTTCACTTGTTTTTTAAGTACGTGTTTGCAATGTAAGATTTTTACTTTAAACACCTCCACGACCCCCGTACTATTCAATCCATCCATCAGCACAATGTTTTGAGTGAAGTGATGTAAAAGGTGACATTTCACGCCAAAAAAAAAAGATTCGTTACCCAGCAATAATTTTTGCGTAAAATTACTTAGATGTACATAATGCTTGGTTGACGACTTCGTGAAGGGTCCTGTTACAGCCTGTATCACCGACTGTATATTCTAGAGAAGCACCTCGTTAGTGCCGAGAAATACGTTCGTGTTAGTGGGAATGGGTTGCAGAATATACCTAATGTTATTCGCAAGCGGTCAAACTAATTAACACAACATCAAGTCTCAAACCCAGAACGGTTAAGCAGAGGGTATATCTAATAGTACACCCACATTTCGCCACTTATGTTTAAGTCCCATGCAATAGGGGGCGAGCCTATAGCCATCAACCAGGGACAAATACAGACTCAGTGGGTGCTACTGACAAATTCCTGATGCAAAAACCCAAGAACACTTTGCCCGACCCGGGAATCGAACCCATGACCTTAAGTAAGTAACTAGCAATAATATCTCGTATTAGCTATTGGGATTTGTTGATAAAAAATAATACACAGCAAGAGCTATAAATGATGTTTGAGATTAGAGATCAAGAACGTACACAAATCGGTAAAAAACGAATAAATGAGAACACACTTACTAGATCCATTACAACCAGATGAACCTGAGGAGCCGGACGAGTTTGATGATACAGGTTTCACTGCAGTCTTTGTGTTTCTGTAATCATTTTCATAGAATACAATAGGGTATATGCAAGAATTACAAAACTTTTTTTATTTCTATAAAATGCCTTGTATTGGACCATAAAAACATTGTGGTACACTTGTTTAATTCTCTAATACAACAATTATTTTACAATTTAATATTTTATTTAGCGTGTTTTTGGTGAAACGGAACGCAAACACAAAACGCATCGATTCCGGTAGTGACGTCAAAATCCATGTGTCAAAGAAACACTTTTAGTTGAAAAGTACTTAAAGTTTCACTAAGATTTTACTATAAAATTGTTATTGCAATTTTTGCTTAAATAAATCCCTTACATTTTAGTAAAACTAATCTACTAAGGGCAAAAAATTAGATTTAAACAAGGCAGATGTGTGTGACATCAAAGTCCTGACATGAATGGCCGCGATAGTCATGGACGTTTGAACTGTCGTAGAAAATTGCAGGAGTTTAATATTTTTTTTTGTGCGACAAGCAGTAGTTGAAATTAACTTTTAATTATTTTCTTGGGTTGATAGTACTGCATATTAATGATTTAAGTGAAAAAAAAAATTACATGCATATTCCCTATTAACTAATGAAAACTCATTGGGAAATAGACCTATGACCAGCCAATACCATGGTCCTTGGTGTATGAGTTTGTCAAAAGTTTTAGTTTTCTAACCGATTGGTAAATAAAGTGAATTGTTACATTAACATTATCATTGTCATTAGCAACGACTTATTGTCGGGCCTATGCTGTCCCCCCATACTTAAGTACTAATGCTGTAACATGATACTATTGTAACACCAAATGATTTGAAAAGAGAAACCATGGAGTTTCTTGCCGGTTCTTCTCCATAGGAAACGACCAACCCGAACCGTGCACCTTTTTGTCGACGTTTTATAAGTGCCCATCTAGGCCTATGTGAAATAAAAATATTTTTATTTTGATTTTGAGTGGTTTTTATCCAACTTTGGATTTTCATTTACGTATGCATTAGTTAGAGTAGACGACCCGAATGGCGCAGCGGTAGTGAGGCTGCCTTACGTTCTTAGGGTCCCGAGCTCGAATCCCGGTAGGAGCAAATGTTTGTGTGATGAGCATGGACATTTGTTTCCGAGTCATGGATGTTTCTATGTATAATAAGTATGTATTTACAAACAAAAAGTATCTATGTAATATTATCGACTATCTGGTGTCCACGGCACAAGCCTCGTTGCTTAGTGTGGCACCTAGATGGCGATGTGTGTAATGTCCGGAGATATTTATTTTTTTATATAAGTGAATATTATGTTATTTTATTTTTTGTGTTAATGTATTGTGTGTCCGTAGTTGTGACCGTGACGCCACAGTGGGCCCTATCAGAATACCAGCGCTGCGGTATTTGTTTTTCATATATCGCAGCATCATGCTGAGATAGGAGCCTTTTTGGCCTCGCACAGGTCTTTTTATATTATTTAGTTTTAGATTCTTTTTTTTATTGTTATTTTTTGTTGTTCCTGTGCTTGTCCCAAATAAATATTTTTCTTTCTTTCTTTATTTATTATTATTAAGTTACAGAGTTATTGGTGTCCCACAAATTTCAGTATATCATACCAATAGAAACGTGTCATCGGTTATTATAAAAGCCCCTCTCCCCCATTACATTTTTTCCATTTTCTTTTTTTTTTTTTTGAAAATAAAAAAACCAGCAGGTTTCATACACTTTGATCGTGTAGGTATTGTACTTTAGTAGGCAACAGCTGGAGGAAAAGACGGGAGCCTCTTACTAAGACTCCACTGTCTGTCTGTCTGTCTGTCACCAGGCTGTGTAGTTGAAATTTTCACAGATGATGTATTTATATTGCCGCTATAACAACAAATACTAAAATATTAATTTCCCATACTACAAACGTGTTTTTTTAGACAATGGTACGGAACCCTTCGTGCGCGAGTCCGACCCGAACTTGGCCGAATTTTTTAAATTACCGATGAATATGTTACTTAAGTATGATGTACTGAACACAATACATGATAACTATTTGTGCGTCAATATCAGTTACGTTCTGTATTTAGTAAAAAAAAAAACAGGATTCAAATCGTATGTACAGACAAACTATTACTAGTACTGTTTAATATGTATTGTGTGACGGTTGGTATAACTTTTTTTTATTTTGCATATTTTGTATACATATTATTTTTCATTTTTACCAAATTTAGGATAGTATTTTAATGTTATTTTAGTTTACATTTTTAGCATACCTATCATAGTTATTCTAGTGTTATTTTGGTTTACATTTTTAGCATATCTAACAAAGTTATTTTATCTGTTATTTTAGTTAACATCTTATATGTCTCTCTAGTTATATATTATTTAAAGTAATCTGTGTAAAACGTAGTGGGAAGCATATTTATTATAGTTTAGTATGTAAGCCTTATTATAAACCAAGTGGCCTACCATGACATCTTAAAGTAGTTGTAATTCCAGTGTGGGAAAGAGATGGCGCTAGACGACCTGTATAGCTAGCTGTCTCTTTCCCACACTGGAATTACTCCTGCTTTAAGATGTTATAGTAACCCCCCTGTAATATGTTACTGTTTGTTTTTCCTAATTAAATAAACATCGTCAATCTTTTAATAAATAAATAAATAAATATCGCTGGACATTACACACAGCGCCATCTAGGTGCCACACTAAGCAACGAGGCTTGTGTCGTGGACACCAGATAGTTGATACTACTACATAGATACTTTTTTGTTTGTAAATACATACTTATTATACATATAAACATCCATGACTCGGAAACAAATGTCCATGCTCATCACACAAACATTTGCTCCTACAGGGATTCGAACCCGGGACCCTAAGAACGTAAGGCAGCCTCACAACCGCTGCGCCATTCGGGTCGTCGTTTTCATCCCTATCTCCACGTCTGATGGCTGGACGCCTTACACTCAAGGCAGCCACAGTATAGTCTGGTTACGGTGGAAGCGCAAGGGTAGCCCGCGAAATTCAAATTTTCTTACGTTTTTTGTCAATTTCAGGTCAGTATCAGGTTGTACGTTGCTGAAAATATGAATCACGCCAGTAACACGTATGGAGTTACAGAATTATAATCATTCAAATCATCAATACAACTCTCATTATTTATTTAACCCTATTCTATAACTATTTCATGAAAAACTCAATGGGGTTAAATGAACTTGAAAATTTTAAATTTCGCGGGCTACCCTTGCGCTTCCACCTTAAGCAGAATCCAGCCGAATAAGTCGAGCAGCGAGATGCTATTACGAAATAAAAATCACTTTCCCTAGCTATGGGCTATCGGGCACAGAGTACTGAATGATAAGTAAACTAACTTGTCTGCCGCAGTGGGCGGACGCGGCGGCACGAAGGCATCCACCACGACCTGCTCGGTCCCCTTGATCTCCGCGCGACAGAACGGACAGCCTTGACCTTCTGAGTCCTGGAACATGAAAAAACATTCTTATTACAAGTCAAATTCCGTTGCATTAGTGTTGATTTTTGAGAATCGAATTAAAATGAGATGACCTGTGGTATTTTCAATGAGGGCTATCGTTTTTGAGCTCAACAGATGGTGCCACTGTCGATTGAGATCCTGTCAATAATTCTATTTTATACTTTAAAGTACCAATAACTTTATACAAAGTTTATTTTATTAGGTATAAAAACATAGTGAAAACTTCAGGAACACAATATTATAAATCTATGAAATATTTACAATATTGTCTCTAAAATTAGCAAGCACACGAATGGAACATTTAAAAATCATTTTACCTCCAAGTACTGAAAATTAAGATTCTAAGTTGCTACTTAACATCTTCATGACATAATTAATCAGGAATGGCTTAATCTAGACCACATAAGTGAATATTTGTAAAAATACGTGTTACAACAGCACGCAACGCGGGAACAATCTATGACACCTGATTTTTCGGTGCCCCCGCGCTACACTAGCGCCTCTAGCGGCGAATCCATACGCGATAGCCCCCATTGAAGTGTCTGTTTGTAATTTCAAAATAAGAGGTTTTTACTGAATGCATATGAAAGTATATACGGTACTTATTGTCTGTCTGTCTGTTAGGCAGATAGCTGATGTTATATGGAGTAACTTCCTACTTTTATTTTAGAACAAGAATTAGGGTACCGCGCAAAAAAATTAAACCCCTTGAAATCGGTAACAAAATCCGATTCAAAAAAGAAAGTAATATATTTTTTAATAATAATTTCACGAGAACGATGCTGCCGGCAACAGCTAGTTATAGCTAAGAATGCTACTCACAATTTGCCACGCAGTTAGGCAGGGTGTACATAGCAGATGTCCGCAGGGTTCTATCCTGATGTCCTTGTCGTTCTCGGCGCATATCTTACATAACTGAAACGTGCTACCTGAAATGTTAGGAATTGAGGATGAGTGGGGTCACACATTTTTCCGTGTAGGAAGGGCTATGTACACTACACTACTACCCAAAACTGTCAAATTTTTCCAATCAATCTTGAACTTAATACTTGAGCGATAAAGTTGAAAATCTATTGAAGAAATCACTCAGATCCAGCCTGTCCCCTTGCTGCCCTCCCCAGCGACGCCCTAAGCCGAGGCTCGTACCGCACAGGGGGTGCCCTTAGCGAGTGGTCGCTTAGTTTATAAGTATAGTTTTAAGCCCCTGGCTGGAGGCCTTAGATTCATTTTTAAGGCATCCACAGGATTTGCCCGGTTAAGCAGTAGCCAGCCTCAGAGGCTGAAATGCGAGATGCCATCTCCAAAAAAAAAAAAAAAAAAACTATTGGAGAAATTTGACAGATTGTATTAGCTTGATGTGCTGGCGTCTGTACATAAGGTTTGTCTTCAAAAACCTACAAAAAAACCAGTTTGCACCATCTTCCTACGTCGAAGTCAGCTTCCAGTCTAAGCGAATGCAGTTGAAAACCAATATTTTTCGTTGAGCGAATGTAGTTACTGGGTAACACGATAGTCCTTGGCAAGACTGGTCATCAGACATTAAGGTTTTTGACTACCCCTAAAGACTTCCAACAATCCATCAATGACAGCCAACATGCTGTACGAGGCACAAGAGTCTCGGTATAACACCTATAGATGGTCACTCATCCATGGAAAAGTCTCGGCAAGTGTTGTTTAACCTTGAACATCGACTCCTGCGACTGTTAGTATTAAACTAGTAGATCACTCTGAGACGTATCTATACAAATACGGGTGTAAGAAGACCTTTAACGAAGCCGTCAACCAAGCATTATGTATATCAAACTAAGTAACTTTACGCAAAAATTATTGCTGGGAAACGACTTTTTTTTTTGGGATGAAAAATCACGTTTACGTTTACTCAATGTAAAGCCCTCAAAACATTGTGCTGATGGTTGGATTGAATAGTACGGGGGTCGTGGAGGTGTTTAAAGTAAAATCTTACATTAAAAACAAGTATTTAAAAAAAACTTATGAAAAAGTCGGAACTTTGACCCCCAATATCTCCGTAACTAGAGGGTTCCCAGGTATGGTCTAGAAGAAAAAAATGATCGCAATGACGGGAAGAACAAGTGCCTTTCGGCTTCGTTAAGGGTCTTGTTACACCCTTTAGATGGTCACTCATCCATGGAAAGGCCTCGGCAAGTGTTGCTTAACCTTGAACATCGACTCCTGCGACTGTTAGTATAAAACTAGAAGATGGCGTTAAGTTATCTATACAAATATAATAAAGAGGTTAAGTTTGTATGTAGGAGATAATCTTCAAATTCATCATCAACATCAGCCTAAAGCAGTCCACTGCTGGGCATAGGCCTCCTCAATCGCACGCCAGTCACTCGATTCTAAGCAACTCTCATCCATGCGAAGATCGTCGCTCCCGGCTGCCCGTCCGTCTGTCTGTCAGCGGGCTGTATCTCATGATCCGTAATAGGCAGACAGTTGAAATTTTCACAGAATGTGTATTTCTGTTGCCGTTATAACAGCAAATAATAAAATAAAATTTAAAAGGTTCCCTTGCTACGATGGTACGGAACCCTTCATGCAACTTGGCCTGTTTTTTTTCATATTGCTTTTTCAGCATTTGGTAAAACTAGAACCAACCATAAGCCGAAACGGTATACTGACCCATTTCACAATACAACTCGTATTGTTCCTGCGTCACGGTGATATGGTCTTCGGCGGGTGATATGATGGCGCTGCTTAGATCCGGGTTCACGTCCCTCCCGTCCGGATATAGGTAGCTGAAAGCATAGTATGGCCTTTTTAATTGCTGGGGTAATCCTGACTGGGTTTGGGCACTTAGCTTTTTGGAATTCCATTGGGAAACTAGATTGACGAGAGTACTTCTTTGAGAGTAAGGGATGCTGTTAAACTGGATTAGCAGTAGAAGATAAATATTTAACTTCTACAGATAATCGAATCTTTGACAGTTAAATCTCTTTTTTTATTGTTAGCAACGTGGCTGGTTGGCCGTTTGTATATCAACCAAAGCATGCTATTGGACAGTAGATTTGCTCTAGTCAGCGCTCAGAAGAAATGATAGTGCTGTTGTTCTTAGATATAACTATCTCAGTTTCATATTGAAACAGTATTTTACAGTTTATAGTACAGCCCCCGAAAATGGGCATAGTATAGGAAATGTTGTGTTTATAAATTAAGTTGTCCATAAAAGTAAGAAGTATTCTACAATCAGTATAAACTTACAATCCTTCCCGATATCCATCTAACAACGCTTGCACCAAGCTCTTGTTCTGCGGTATCGTCTGTAGAATCTCCCCGTCCACCGTGACGTACCCGATCGCCCATTGGCCGAGCCGTGTACATGATAACCTGGAAAAGGAAGGTGATTGGTTCAAATAACGATAGGACATATGACTGACTGGCTGTGCTCTGTTACACTCGTTCGATCGACCAATGGAATTCGGGCAAACGACCTAGTGTAAATGAACACAGTTGAGTACGCCCGTCTTCGGACAATTTAAGTCCAGCTTCAAGCTTCATCGTTTCGGTTACCCGTTTTACTTTCACTTTTTTTCTGTCTTTGTTATATCATCAAATGACTCCTCACGCTCTGGGCGGAGCAGGAGGGAGTGTCAGACTTTTACTGACTAAAACTCATCCATGTTCCTTCATCGCCCTTTGTGTTCCGGGGCCACGGTATCTCTTTCGAACAGTCCCACAGCCCCGGCAGGCATCAGCCCTTGCGGACCCCTTCCACGCGGTTGTATGTACTCGACTTTATTCAAACTGGTAGTCGTTAGCCCGTATTCCAGTGTGATTAATGCAAAGGCTTTCGAGCACCCGAATACGGGCTAACGACCAATTGTAATTGCGCCATTAGATTGGGAACATTACATTACGCCTATAGTCCACGAAAGGTGAAATGTACACACCCCTAATGCATCCAAATGTAACCACCTATCTTTAACTTCTTTTTACGGACTTACTCGTAAATCTATACTCCGAGTTGTTACTGAGAATTTCATAATAATAGAAGAAACCCAAGGTTTCAGGCTTGGGTTGCAGGCCCCTTGAATGTAATAAAATAGCTCATGTCATGTTTCAAAGATCAGGGACCCACTATGACGTCTTAAACCAGGAGTAATTCCATTGTGGGAAAGAGACAGAGCTATTCAGGTCGTCTAGCGCCATCTCTTTCCCACACTGGCATTACTCCTGCTTTAAGACGCGATGGTAGGCCACCAGCATCTTTGAAAGATGACATGTTCTATTTTAATAGGACTAGTGTCGCCACAAAAGAAGAATATCGGTATATGTAGGTATGGCAGGCAATTTTTTTTTTAAACAACTGTCAACCCGCTCCTTCTTCGCACGGCCTCACCTATCGGGTCCAAAACTATCCTTCAAGCTGAAACCAACCATAAACTTTCGCCAAGTTTCATTGAAACCGGTAAGGTGGTTTCGGAGATCAGATTGTACGAATATAGTGACACGTGATTTTTGTATCTAGTCGTCGTAATCGTATCTAGTGGGCGTGACTGCTGAGCATGAGGTCCCGGGTTCGATCCCCAGGTCGGGCAAACAAATTTCCCAGCAGCCATGTAGTCTGGATTTGTGCCCGGTTGATGGCAATAGGCTCGCCCCCTATTACATGGGACTTATACATAACTGGCGCAATGTCTGTGTACTATTAGGTACACCTCTGCCTAACCCTTCGGGGACTACAGGCGTGGTGTTATGTGATTTTTATATTTGATTAAGATTTTCATATCAGAATTTCCATGAAACCAATGTAAATTAATTAATATTACAACGTATTATTTGATTCCATAAGGTGTATCTATTCATACAAGAAATCTTTTAAGGGGTCATTGTACTCATCATTATGAACAACTTTCACTATGGAACCAATCCCGAAATCGCGAAAAAAAAATCAGCTGTTCAGCACATTTTGACGAGTTAATGCGATCATATTGTAGTGAACAGCTGTTTTTTTTTCGCGATTTCGAGGGTGGTCCCATAGTAAAAGTTGTTCATAATGATGAGTACAAAGCCCCCTTGAGAGATTTCGTGTATGAATAGATAGACCCTATAGATAAGACCACAAGCACTTACGCAGTACAAGTTCTAATCAATATATCGTAGGTGTCAAATATAAACAATCTCAGGTAATAGAACTTGAACTAGACTGATGCTCACATGCTGTCATTATCCATTGACCAAACGCGGGTAAAGTTCAAACCGACCCCAACCTATTTGGTATAGCTGTTGCATTTCAGGGGTCGGAAAATTGGCGTACATGAAACGCCAGATTTAATTCAATTTGAACCCTATTTTCATGTGGAGGAGGTTACAATTTGCATCGTTGTAATAAAGGATTAAATACTCAATGTTTTGATACATAACTAATGATAAGTGTCACTTTGTTAGATAAGGTTTCAGTGAATGAACTATATTCGGAAACAGAAATTATTCATGTTTCGACAAAATTATGTCAGGAATGATTAATAGTTTGGGACGAAAAGCAGATTTTAAACGTTCTATCAGAGAGATTTCAAAGTAATTTAAATGTCATGTTACTGTTGTTTGACCCGAATATTAAATGTAAACCTTATGCCCGATTTCAATAACAAAAAGAAACACCTGAAATACTATCTACTGAAGGATTTTCAGCTCTCAGCGCTGAACAGAGCTTTTAAAATCCAAGTTTGCTGTTATTTAATCATTCATTCCAGTTTCAGTGAAAAGGGAAAACGTTAAGATCCGAGATTAGATAATTGGTATATCTGTTTCAAACAACTGACTTATGAATTAAAAATTTCAATCTAAGCTACTGTTTTATAAGACACAATTGGGTTAGTATAAAAATCATAATCTGCCTAGCCTTTTCCAAACTATGTTAGGGTCGGCTTCCAGTCTAACCGGATGCAGCTGAATACCAGTATTTTACATGGAGCGACTGCCTATCTGACCTCCACGACCCAGTTAGTACTGGGTAATACGATACCCCTTGGTAAGGCTGGTTGTCAGACTTTTCGGGCCACTGACTACCTGAAACGACTGTCAAAGATCTACAAATGACAGCCGGGACCAACGGCTTAACGTGCTTTCCGAGACACGGAGGAAACTCGGTATGTAATGGGCGGTCACCCATCCACAGAAAAACCTAGGCAAGCACGGCTTAACCTAAAGACCGACCCGAGCGGCTGTTATTATTTTCACGAGCTCCTCTTGCTGTTTCAAACATCTGAAGTTTGAATTAAAAATCTCAATCTAAGCTACTGTTTGTAAGACACATTTGGGTTAGTACGACTTTTGTTTTGGGGTTAAAAATCACGTTTTACGTTAGGACTCAATATAATGCACTCAAAACATTGTGCTGATGGATGGATTGAATAGTACGGGGGTCGTGGAGGTGTTTAAAGTAAAAATCTTACATTATGTAAAAAAAAAACTTGTGAAAAAGTTGGAACTTTGGCCCCCAATATCTCCGTAACTAGAAGGTTCCCAGGTATGGTCAAATGATCGCAATGACGGGGAGAACAAGTGGCTTTCGGCTTCGCTAAGGGTCCTGTTACACCCTTTATATTTTTTTAGGTGGGGGATGTCTAAAATCATGTGCTTGTGTTGAATTCGTCGTAATAGTTTGCGTGTTAATGTCCTTTACACCGTGTATAACTTTGGAAAAGTCCCACGAATTGTCGCATGACCGGCCGCTATTCCGAACAAAATTGCTCGGGTGCCGATTCTGCGAAAAACTTTCATCCTGATCGAAGCTTCTGCGGCCAAGTCGTGGTCATGGCCGTGTAGTACGCGAGGTCCCTAAATGCTGCGTTATCTCCATCAAACTATGAGACTGTTAGAGTTAACGATTTGCTTTAGTAGTAATTGTAATTGCCCTCATCGTCATTTATTTATAGTAGTCAGACTGGACGGCTCAGGACGAAGAATTTACCTTAAGAACTTAGGGACCTTACCTAAACACATAACTGCCAGCCTTATGTATATATTTCTGGAGCCTCGCCTTGACCTCGTCATACGTGAGGAATGCCACGTAGCCTGGATGCGTGACCGCCAGCAGTTGCCAGTTGCGGAGTAACGTGCTCCAAGGTTGGAATAACCTGAAATGATAAAGGAGTGAGTGGAGCAAGAGAATCTTGCAATAAATGTATATTGCACAAATCATATTTTAGTTATCATTACAGTATAAATATGACATTGCATTCTGCGTGCGGTTCCAAAATTATGAGTCATCAGTCATCCTGCCCTTATCACAATTAATTTATGGTTGGCGCAGCATGTCTTCTTCTTCCATACATCTCTATCACTCGACATCTCATCAGACACCTCCTTTCCTGCCCTATCATCCTTCACACAGTCCATCCATCTTTTCTTTGGTCTTCGTACTCTTAAATACATATATAAATTATGAGTATCATTAATATTACAGGCACATCCGACCTAATGAACTTTCTATTTAAGGTGACCATCGTTATGTAGAATCTTTTGGGGTGTTGCAGATGTCTATATAGATATCGGCATTCCATAGCTCGCTGAACAACTTTTTACAATAAATAAATCATATTGTGAGTGTTGCAGATATCTATAGGTATTGGCATTCCATAGCTCGCTGAACAACTTTTTACAATAAATAAATCATATTGCGAAAACCTAAGTTTACGGAGGATACACAATTAAATAATGGTCGGAAACTCTACTGACTACTCGATTCCTTTAAAGCAAGAAGAAACTCTTGCCGATCACCTGGGAATGCAGTAACACTCACCTAGTAAACACATCGAACTCAAAGTTGGATATGAAGTCGTTACACGTGAGATCTATTGTGGTCTTCAGCGCCATCGTCTCCAAGCCTGATGATATGGGGTGTACGTTGTTCAGCTCTTCCCGGAAGATCTTCCATGGGACCAGGGTGCTGTGGGCAGAAGAAAAGCTCAGGTTAGTTATATTTTCAAGTTGTATTAAGCGAAGAAGAAATTACAAGGGTTAAATTTTTGCCATAGGGCGACGGAATCTTGAAAACTCAGTGGTGGGTCTTTCAGAAACTAAGTTTTTTTATTGGTTATCGTTTCCGTTTAGGGATGTAATTTTCTGCAAACCATTTTCCCAATTATGTTAGGGTCAGCTTCCCATCTTACCGGATACAGCTGAATACTATTTTAAATGGGCCGGCTGTCTGTTGGACCGGGGGAGGCCCCAGTCATTGATACGATAATTATGTTTTCGCGTCAAAAGGTTTTAAAATATGTTGCAGCGCAGAGCACAAAATCTAAAGTACGAAAGTATTTTCTACGAAAGAACCAAAGAGCTAGCGAACTCGCGAGACTAATCTACGATGGCTTAGTCCGCAAAGCTAGAGTAATCTTGTTGCGTCGTACTCGAGGCAGATTGATCCTGCTCTACAAAATACCTCTCTAGTAGACTAGGCTTCTAAAGCTTAGTTCTTGATTTCTTCCTATATTCATATGCAGCCTATTAAGGCTGCTATTATATTATTTCCAATTCAGTAGGTAGGTACGTCGGAATGGGTCCAATAAGATTAGATAGATTAGAAACATCCACCACCATTCTTTCACCACAATTACCAACATCTTATGTTCTCATGAAACCTAGTTTACAACAGACACAAGCATAATATTAAGTCCACAATGGGGGCCGCTACAGTTACAAAGTCAAACATCACGCTAGGTCTGAATAAGTGGTGATCGATAAGTCTGAACGTGACCGCGGTTTGCTGATATTGGTGTACAAGGCAGATAGAGGAGAAGGTCAAGTCCTGGACCTTTGTAGCCTTGCGACTTCTAAGTTGGAAGTGCCATTCAGAATCTAGAAAGAGGGTCAATAGGACAATCAATCTGTGATCAATAATGGGTGTAAAAATGCTCCTAACGAAGCCGAAAGGCACTCGTTCCTGAACCTTCTAGTTACGGAGATATTGGTGGTCAAACTTCCAACTTTTTCACAAGTCTTTTTTTTATTACCATATTATTGTTTTACTTTAATTAAATACCTCCACGACCCTCGTAGTATTCAATGCAGCAGCACTGTGTTTTGAGTGCGTTATATTGAGTCCTACCGTCAAACGTGATTTTACACCCAAAAAAAAACAGTCGTTTGTTTGCCAGCAATAATTTTTACGTAGAGTTACTTGTTTCATGTACATTGTACAGAATGCTTGGTTGCCAGCTTCGTGAAGGGTTCCTTTCCACCTTGTTGTGTACTTGCTAGGTTTCATCCCATTGGTACAGCTCAGGCCTCTGTGAGAGAGTGGGCCTAAAGACAAAATCTAGGGATTTCTTGATGAGCTAAATCGATATTTTTCAATAAACATTACGTCTATTCAGAGTTTTCATGTCTTGAATTAACTGAAGCAGAACTTCTGAACCCACCGATTTAATGGTTCCCATACAAAATGTTAATAGGAGTGGGACGGCGCGTGTTTTCCAATTAGCCGAATTAATTTCCTATATTCGATTGAGGGGGAGCGGTTGGCATTGACAGTGGGCAGACGTAACGATTATTTGGGCATCCCCTCGCTGTGAGGGGGATTATTTTATGTATGTATGTATTCGAGATGAAATGGGCTTGTTTGTATTGGTGATGTGGGCGTTAGTATAAGAGACAGGAGTTTTATTAGGAGTGATGATGGCGGGGGCTGCGAACAACACTATAGTAATGTAAAGAAAGTTATACGGAACATTTTGTTGAAGGGGATTCTATCGATACCTACAGAAAAGTAGTAACTGGTTCTTTGCTTTCTTTGTTTACGGTAAATAAACTCTTTGAATTAAGATTACTTTCTCTAGAGAAAGCTCAATACAGTCGTAACACTTGCATCCTCTTTCGAAGTGCATTTTATTGACTAGATACCAAATAAAAAATGAATAAAACAGTTTAATACCTAGCTCCTATAAACTTTAACTTTGAATCTATTGGCAATCTTTCAATGGGTAAACTACTTATAAATAAAAACATCTTTTACTAGACGAACACTAAAAATACAACTTGGCGACAAACCATCATCTATTTCAAACACAGAAATCTTAATAATATTAAGGCCTTATTATTAAGATTTCTTTGGTTTCAAACCTTTTCAATACGTAAAATTGCATTCAGTCAGATTGATATTTTTCTTTGATTTGAAAAGACGGATATAATGGAGGCCGCTCAGCAGTGCCGCATCCATTTTTATCCAGGTATTACTTCCTGGAAGAGCTCCTGGTCTATGAAGGAGCTTATGAAGGAAAACCTTCCTTTGTCGCTAAAGCGAAAAATCATGGACATCTGCATTCTTCCCATTTTGACCTATGAATCCCAGACTTGGTCTTTGACAAACATTCAAAAGTCCAAGCTCAAGGTCTGCCAACGTGCAATGGAGCGCAGCATTCTAGGCGTCAAACTAACAGACCATGTAGGTACGCAACACGACACTGCGCTCTAAAACACAAATTACTGACGTTGCTCATAAAGCCGCTAAACTGAAGTGGGACTGGACTGGCCACGTCTGCCGTATGCCTAATGAGCTGTGGGCCAAAATAACCACTTTCTGGAGCCCTGACACAGCCAGAAGGCGTCGTGGCAGACCTCGTAGAAGATGGCGGGACGACCTGGATAAAACCAACGACCAGTGGCCCACATTAGCCCTGGATCGAAACAACTGGAAGTCATGGGGAGAGGCCTTTGCGCAGCAGTTTGCGACGCAGGCTAACAGTATCAGTATTATTTTCTAGCGCTACCCCGAAAATTCCGAGTATTATACCGAAATTATAACCATAATTCACGGCTTATACGTAAAGTACAACCCTATAAAAAACCACCATACTATGGAAAAACGTTTCACAGGCTCACGGTGGCGTAAACTTTTGCTCAGCTTGCATATTCAATGGGGAAGCGGGGCTGTTGCAGTTTTCATTGAATATGCATCGGGGTGTATTGATTTGGAGCGGACGGTGTATGCCGATGCTCACACGGTTTTCTGAGGCGGAAATGTATTGTTTTCTTTATTTTCTCGTTCGCTACATTTTTTCTTGTATTTGCTTTTGCTAAATAAGTTAAACATACTTGCGATAGGATTGAGATCACGACAATAGTAACAAGATACGAGTGTAAACTAGATCTTTCGCCAGCCAATGCTGCTTTTGTTGCCGCTTTCCCAACAAAATTTGTGTGGAGTAAACTATTTAAAAAACCTACTACTTACTGTAAAATCATGCTCTAATTAAATTCGGGGTTCACAAAGTAAAATCGACTCTTCTAAGTTAAGTCGGTTAAAATGTAGCCTGTGTTACCGGGCCATAATAACGAATCGATTGACACCTTATTCATCAAAATCGGATAAATAGTTTAGGCGCCACGGACGGACATACGTAAATACAAATACACACAGACTGCCAAAATCATGACCCTTGCCGTAGTCGGGTTAAAACAAAGTAAGTTACGCAAAGCCAAAGATTTAAATACGGAAAAACAATTAGATAAAGTAAAACCTTATCCCTCTTATTAATAAACACGGAATAAAATTACTCCAGGAATAACAAAGGAATAACCATACATTTTCAAAGGTTTAAACTTGGAATAACTTTAGTCTGTGTTTATTAATAGGAGGGTTTAAGCGCAACCTTAAATTAAACAGCCCAGTCCTAATTTATCAGTATTACCTACTAAATAAAAGTTGCCAACAACAGTCAAAAACTTTTTTGGGCACAATGTCCGAATAACTCTACCTGACCCCGGACTCGGAATCATGTACTTTTTTTTTTTTAATATATGAATATATATTCTTTTTTTTTTTTGATGTACTGAATACTTGGTAACCCTTTTCGCGTCGGCCTCCCTTCCACCACGTATACCTAGTAATATTTAATTGCCCGTAGCTCTTTCAGCTTACAGGGTTTAAATCCAATTCTGAAACAGTTCTCCCTTGTTCCAGATAGAGGGTATTAAAATAGAACGTAATAACTTATTAAAGTCACTTTATCGCGGTGGAAATTAAATTGGACTGCGGTAGACGGTTTCAAAACTACTATTACGACTGTGTGTTCTTGCTTTAATGTTTAGGTGAAAAGGTTTTTATAATTTAGCTGTACAAAGATCATTTTGCGTCTGGCAAAAATTACATTTTACGGCGCCATCTTGTAATTTCCAGAAACACGAAACATCATCATTTGCCTAGCCTTTTCCCAACTACGTTGGGGTCGGCTACCAGTCTAACCGAATGCAGCTGAATACCAGTATTTTACATGAAGCGACTGCCTATCTGACCTCCACAAACCAGTTAGTACTCGGTAATACGATACCCCTTGGTAAGACTGGTGTCAGACTTTCAGGCCACTGACTACCTGTAACGACTGTCAAAGATGTGCAAATGACAGCCGGGACAAACGGCTTAGCGTGCTTTCCGTGGTACGGAGGAAACTCGGTATGAAATGGGTGGTCACCCATCCATAGACCAACCTAGGCAAGCGCGGGTTAATCTGAAGATTGATCCGAGCGCCTGTTATTATCTGTTATTATTTTAACAAATATTTAGAGGCTTTTAATAACAATGCGTCAGTGCCTCTCTATAAATGTCAATGGAATGCCAAAAGATTGTTTTACCGCTACACAAAATAATTATATCTTAGGTATACGTCATCATTTACCTAAACTTTTCCCAACTATGTTGGGTCAGCTTCCTGTCTCGCCGGATACAGCTGAGTACCAGTATTTTACATGTAGCGACTGCCTATCTGACCTCCACAACCCAGTTAGCCCCATAGTAAACTGGTTGACACACTTTCGGGCCATTGACTACCTGTAACGACTTCAAAGATCTACAAATGACATCCGGGACCAACGGCTACACGTGTTTTCCGAGGCACGGAGGAAACTCGGTATGTAATGGGTGGTCACCCATCCATAGACCAACCGAGGCAAGCGCGGCTTAACCTGAAGATTGATTTGAGCGGCTTATTATTTAACCACGAGCTTATAAGAGCTTATGAGCAAATATTCGTTATTTAAATCTCAAAATTCTTTTTATGTACATCGATGACTGTTTCATAGACTTTTGGGATCATATCGGGATTGTAGGGTGACCATGACATCTTGTATAATAGATAGAAAAAAATATGTGGTAATAAAAATCCGCAAATAATAATAAATCAGCGGTAAGTTGTGTTAAAAGCATAGATTAGAAACAATTGTAGTGTAAAAACAGTTAAACATTTTCCTTGTGCCTACATTATAACTACGTGGGTAATTTTCCTGCAATAAGTGCAGGTAACAATTAATTGTATCTATTGTTTGTCAACAGAGCTATTTTTAGACAATGTTTTCATTAAATGAGGATAGTTTTCAGGTAAATAATTTCATAATATTACTCAGTGATTGGAAACTAAACAAATTAATAGTTTTACTGTTAACTAGCTGTTGCCCGCGACCTTCGTTCGCGTGAAATTATTACAAAAAAAATATATTACGTCCTTTTTTTAATCGGATATTGGTAACAATTTCGAGGGTTTTCATATTTTTGCACGGAACCCAAATTATTTTTCTAAAACAAAGTAGCCTAAGTTAGAACTTATAACATCAGTTATCTGCCAGAAAAAGTCCCGTCGAAATAGGTCCAGCCATTTCGGAGATTAGCCGGAACAAACAGAAAGACAGAAACAAAAAAAAAAAAAATTGTCAAAAATTGAAAAAAAAACAAAAGGTTTTTGTTTTATGTGCCGTACATATTTTCATAATATGCATTCATTATAAAGCTGTTATTGGGATATTACAAACAGACACTTCAATTTTATTTATTTGTATGTATGTATAGATATAGACTTACACATAATAAAGCACATTTTGTCCACTATTTGTGAAATATCATAGGAGAAAAAAAAAAAAAAAAAAAAAAAAAAACTTTTTAATGGAAACTTCTAAATACTTAAGTAATGTTGAACAAATTGTGACAAAACATGAGTTGAGAACTGGAAAAAACGCCAGTGGGAATATTTGAACACACACAGCTAGTAATTGTTTACTTTTCTTGACTCATTTCAAATAACCCAACAGTTTTAATAATATTTATACCTATGTATAAGCAATTCGCAACATTACATTTCACAATACTTTGGTAAGCGTCCTAGCATTTCATAAGGAAAACAATTAATTATTAGATAATAAAAAATATTTACGACAATTGCGGCATTCATTGTTCAATTCAATTATGTTTGGTGCTGTTTATACATGCCTACACCCTTTTAATAATATTTTAATTTGCATACAATTATTCTGACCAACGTTACTAGCTGTTTGTTACCCGCGACTTCGTCTGCGTGGAATTTAGTAAAAAAGATTTGTTTTATTATTCGTTTTTCTTTTTTTTTAATAAACGCAGCTTAAGTAGTAACTTAGGCATTATAACATCAGCTAGCTGCCAATATAAGTCCAGTCGAAATCTGTCCAGCCAAAAAAAGGTTTTTTATTGTTACAAGTATCGTATA
Source organism: Eugnorisma glareosa (assembly GCA_947578425.1). Lineage (NCBI taxonomy): Eukaryota > Metazoa > Arthropoda > Insecta > Lepidoptera > Noctuidae > Eugnorisma > Eugnorisma glareosa. The sequence continues at coordinate 8,881,171 of OX387982.1, read as the reverse complement.
GGTATACTTTCACAAGCATTCAATCAAAATCTGTTATTTTTAATTTACAAATAGACCCTTTATTCACTACATAGTATAAAACAAAGTCGCTTCCCGCTGTCTGTCCCTATGTACGCTTAGATCTTTAAAACTACGCAACGGATTTTGATGCGGTTTTTTTAATAGATAGTGATTCAAGAGGATGGTTTATACGTATAACATCGCACCCGTGCGAAGCCGGAGCGGGTCGCTAGTTTTATTTGTTTTACAGACACTTCAATTTTATTCATTGGTATGGATTAAAACAATGGTGTTACGCGACGGCCAAAACATGTCCAAAACTGTTTGACCAAGGACTTTGGGGTGAATGAAATGGTCACAACATTAACACTATTTATGATCTAGGACTTGAGAACGCAAGCACATTAGCGACACGCGACATAATATTTCGTTGTACGCCAAAAACTATCAGAAATTAGAGTAACGATTTCCACTATGTATGTTAGCTTGTCTCGCTTTGTATAGATTTCCCGTACAATGAGACACCCGATAATATTGGTTTTGTATAGCTTGATTGGTCGTCGTGCGCACTACGAGCGACAGAACCATAGTAATGGTCGAAAGAAGGAGAATGGCGAGATTGCATGTAAACGACATAAGACTAACAAAGCAAATGGAAAGTAGGTTATAGAAGTTGGGAGAAAAAAGATATGAAAGGTAGAAGATTATAACCTAACTTAAGGCACGTACTTATTGGTTATTATTTAGTAGTAGAATGAAACAAACAATGGAATGATCCACAGACTATGTCTACAGATGAATTTGACACTGACGTTCCATTTCTCAGTAGTAAGAAGGTAAATGTCAAACGTTGCGTTCGGAAACTGCAGGATGACTTATTTTTATATAAATTAAGATCATTCGTAACTTTTTATTCCCATCTCCTAGTAACTCAATATTTTTTATATAGAACTCTGATAAACTCTTTACTATAATCAATATAAACTAGTCCGCGGACGGAGCTCCGTTGATTTTTAAATTACGTGGGTCCAATCTCGCCATTCTCCTTTCCATAAAAGTACCAACTGGAATCATTTCTTTGGCGATAGGATTAATACTGTGAAAGATCGAGACTCCGAAACTCAAATAATACCTAAACATTATAGAAAGTCATCATCATCATCATTTCAGCCGAAAGACGTCCACTGCTGGACATAGGCCTCCCCCAAGTGTCGCCACACTGACCGGTCCCGTGCGTCTCGCATCCAGCGGATCCCCGCAACCTTCACCAGGTCATCGGTCCACCTAGTGGGAGGCGCTCCAACGCAACGTCTTTCGGTTCGCGGTCGCCACTCCAGAACTTTTCGGCCCCATCGGCCATCCGTTCTGTGAGCAATGTGCTCTGCCCACTGCCACTTCAGCTTGGCAATTCTTCGGACTACGTCGGTAACCTTAGTTCTCGTGCGGATGTCTTCATTTCTAATTCGATCACGCAAGGAAAGTCCGAGCATAGCCCTCTCTATTACTCTTTGGGTGACTTTAAGCCTTCGAATGAGGCCCATTGTGAGCGACCACGTTTCGGTCCCGTATGTAATCACTGGCAACACACACTGCTCATAGACTTTCGTGAAGAAAGTACAAAAAGAAATTTAATAAAATATCGTCAATTCATCATCGTCGACTTTGCAGAAAAACTGACATGTACCTGCGGGCTACGTGCCGTTCCGAACCACGTTTCATCCGCACGATCCAGGTTAATCCGACAAAATATTAAAATATTCTAGTCACATCGTTATTCCGACGTGTGATTTAGTCCACGAATGGGACTACCTCAATATTTTTCTTGGAAAGGCGGTGAAGATACCTGTTTATCTCACTTGTCAATTATGTAGGTCTCTCTCTGGATATTTCACCAACTCATTATTGAGTCCGCATGAAAATAAGTTTTCACGTGTTCATCGGAATTGTTAATCGAAAGCGGACTTGTCTGAAAATTATCATTAATCATGGACACCTTTCTTTACGTGCTCTGTTTGCACGATGCATCAATTAACACAACTGTCCTCAGAAATGTAAAATCGAAGCTTTTGGCACACATAGGTCATCATCATTACCCTGCCCTTTTCCCAATTTATTTAAGGTTGGCGCAGCATGTCTTCTTCTTCCTTACTTCTCTATTACTCGTCATCTCAACAGTCACCTGCAGCTCTTCTAGCCATATCATCCTTCACACAGTCCATCCATCGTTTCCTTGGTCTTCCTCTGCTCTTATAGCCATCTACATTCATACTCAACATTACGCACACATAGACGTACTAGTTCATATTTACTGCATTACCACACATCCGTTGCGATGGACACAAATATATTTTACAGAAACACGTGGAAACGACGCTCAAAAACACATTTACCATATATGTTAATCATAGATTCGCCAAACCGAGCTAAAAAATGTTCACGTTTCAATTTCGTTGACAATGATAATATCATAGCTATGCATTTTACAAAAAACATACGTTGATGCGTCGACAGGTACTGATGCATTGGTCGAGGTGAAGGCTCCCGCCCACTCCGATCTACATTTGCATCCATCAACTGAATTGCACTTGAATTTTTAGTATTCCGTCGGCAGTTCGACACGTGCAAAGGCTGAAGCTTCGTACTGAATGGAACCTCGAAATAGAACACTAAAAGATAGGTACCTTTATGTACTTGAACGTGGTATATAAAAATAAAATGTAAAAAGTGTAGTGAATGTAGGGTCTGTTACGAAAGTTGGTTTGGTGTTACTTTGAGCTCTCTTGTCTTACAGCAGTAGCCCCTTTTTTTGTTTTATTTATTATTATTTTTCATAGCGGCAACAGTAACACACATTCTGTGAAAATTTCAACTATCCACCTATTACGGATGTCGGATCACGAGATAGAGCCCGCTGGCAGACAGACGGCCGGACGGACGGACGTACGGACGGACAGCGGAGGCTTAATAATAGGGTCTCGTTGGTTACCCTTCGGGTACGCAACCCGAACGAAAGCTATAATCCAAAACTCCTACAACATTTAAAACCAATCCATTGTCCCAATCAACAAAACATTAACTTCAAGGTGAACACAATATTGCCAATGTACTGGCTGAACAACTCCACCGCAGAGTAATGTTTGCTGAAACAAAGTTATTGTTCCTCTAACTTTATTTGCGGTTTCCTGAACGTTTTCGTTAGAGGACAGTTCTACGTATATTTCAATTTATTAATATTATCGTGAAATCGTAGATTGGTACTGATTGATTATATTGGTACAGTTTCATGTCAAAGGCGAATTGTGATATTGTATTCGAATGTTACGTTGGATTCTAAATAGAAATTTTAGTTGGTAAAATAATAATCAATTTCCTGACAATAATATTGGTACAGTTTCAAAGGAGGATTGTAATATTATATTCAACTGTTAAATTGTATCCAAAATATAGACAATCTTAGTCTATAAAATGTATCAATTTACGTAAACTAGTCTAATTTTATTCAGTTTATTTTTTCATGGTGATAACTTAACAATTGGCATTCATTCACATACTTCAATCACAAAGATGTTTGGGACCCTTCGGCCGTCTACGAAACCGTAGTTTCGTAACTGATTTCGATGAAGGAATTATTTTTCCTTGCACGTAACTAGTTTCGATGGAGGAATTATTTTTCTTTATACGAAACCATGGTTACGTACAAAGAATTTATTGTTAAGGTATCGATGAAAGAAATATTCATCCTTGTACGTAGCTGGTTTCGATTAAGGTACTATTCCCCTTCGACGAGTCGGCTGTCTACGGAACTGACCGTCGTCTTGTAATTATTGAAACTAGGTTAGGCAGGATTGAGTTATGTAAAAAGCTTTAACAAATTGACGATGTTGGTGATGAGCATCTCTCATCATCTCATCATTGACTCTCGACGGACTCTGCGATTATTAGCCTTATGAGTACGATAGCTAACTATACCCATCAGAAAACTTCAGTGTATGCTTGCTTCTTAGACCTGAGCAAAGCTTTTGACCTGGTAAATTATGAAATCCTCTGGGACAAAATAAAAAAGTCACAGGTACCCCACCAAATCGTAGATCTGTTGAGATTCTGGTATGGGGGCCCGACTAATCAAGTCAAATGGAGTGACACTCTATCCAGCAGTTATAAGTTAGACTGCGGTGTGCGTCAAGGTGGGTTGACTTCTCCGGACCTTTTTAATCTGTATATCAAGGGTCTGATCGAGGAACTCAGGAGAACCAGAGTCGGCTGTCACTTAGGCAATGTCTGTGTGAATAGCTTGAGCTATGCTGATGACATGGTTCTTTTGAGTCTCTCGATCAAAGGCTTGAGGAAACTGCTGTCTGTCTGTGAGCATTATGCTGATACTCATGGACTAAAATATAACGTTCTAAAAACCGAATCCATGGTATTCAGGTCTGGAACAGGTCTGTTTTTGAATGGTGCGACCATAAAGGTCGTAAGACAGTTTAAATTAAATACTTGGGGCACAATTTGACGGACAGACACCAGGACGACTGCGATATACTCGTAGAAAGAGAGCGTAGGGCCCTCTCAGTGAGGAGTAACATGCTCGCATGTAAATTTGCAAAGTGCACCAAAGACGTAAAGAACACTATTCAGAGCTTATTGTCTTTCACAAAAAAGATGTACAACTCATTAAGGGTTCAGTACAATGACGCTTACCGAACCCTTATGAAACTGTAACTATAAGACTATGGGTACTTATCATACCTCTGTTTAAAATTTTTGAATGTATTTTATTGTGATGTTTATTTATTTTGAATGATTATTTAATGATTTTTAATGATACTTTATGATTGTCTAATGATTTCTGTTTTTTTTTTACTATTTTATTTGTCTCCATTTTATTTTTGTTGTGTATGGGTATTTTGCCTGAAATAAAACACTATTTATTTATTTTATTAGTTAAGCGAACTAAGAAATTAAACGTACGAATTCGCTACAAAAACACATGCATACTTTTTCCCCAAGGAGGTAGAAAACCACAGAACGCCACTTGCTACAATCCATACATCTTTTTGCTTCGTCCACGTTCATACATCTGGCACTGCAGTCTCGACATAGATAGCGATCGCAAAACAACCGAATTCGGTCGCAAAGTCATAACGATGCGGATTTAAAGTGGAAGCCGACATCGGCGGATCGCACATTGGCCCTGGTAGTAAAAGAACGCTACCGCTACATAAATTTTTGAAGAATATCACCAATACATATGATAACGCTTTGTAATCCCCAGAGGCGTATCTATTAGCATCCATATTTCGCCAGTAATGTCCCATGTAATAGTGGACCATGAACCAATAACAATTTGCGCAACCTCGGAATGGAACTCAGGACCTAAAGCGCAGGCCACACAGCCGAAATAGGCCCTATAAACTTAGTTCGGCTCTTTCGATAGTACTCAATACTTTTATTGCATTCCACATGTAGGTTTCTTAGGTGGTAAAGTTATAATTAGATCATATGGACCCTGTCGGTCGGTTGTCGGTTAGTTCGCGGTGTAAACCAAAGTATGAAAAGAGGTGAAACGATGCCTCGTTCGCATCGCTCGCCCGCCCGCCAACTGGCGGTGTGGCCTGCACTTTATGCTCCGCAATAGCGCTTGTGACCACCAGACCAACAATACTTTCACCATCACCAATACTTGCTACCAATATTGCACTATCCAAACAAACCGTCAATATTTCTCAACTTTCCCATAACATCCATTACCATTACCTACCATTTACCATGCTATAGCAACATCCCGTCAATTGCATTCACAATTCACATATTATTGTAACACGCGAAACGAATAGAAATACTATACATTACAAGCAGGCTTATCAGTTTGCATGTATAATATCGCATTGTGAGGTGCGTTGTATTAATCCGACGACTATTGTTGCACAAGCAACCCACTCTGACTGTATATGGGTAGGCATGGAGTAGGATGAAAAATGGAGTGTTAAAGCGGGCGAAACTGACGCTACAACTAGTAGGCCCCGTCCACGGTCTCGGTGGTGCGTCGTGCAACGCGAGTTTTCTTCGCTGTAGCTGTCCCAATACGCGTGTAGCTCGTGGCCACGGGTAACACTTCTAGAAGCGAAGAGTTCGCAGTCCCAAGAAGGCGCGTGTAGTTTGTGGCCTCGGAGTTACAGTACTAGAAACGAAGGCTTCGCAGATAACTGTTACAACAGTTTTAGTGTAAGAAAGTATTCCCAAGAAGAAAAAAAGGATAAATTATGAGGAAGACGTTCGACCACAGCGTAGCTCATAATGTTATCTTACTTGCACTGCGGCAATTTCATTTGACAAGTCTGATCATAACTTGAGCGATATAAATAATGAAACTAAAGAATGTGAGTGCTTCTTTCGAAAATCCTTGCATACTTTGCACCACAAGACAGCAATCTTCTCCAAAAGTGCCACACCAGAACTGTGCGTACTCATTAGTCACTCCATTTGCCTACTACTCCGTGGCCAGACAAGGAGTATTGTATGAATTCCTAATGCAGAGCACCTTATAGAGAAACAACGTGACATAGATTCGTATTGCAAAGCCGTGACTCATGTAGTGTGAAATGTTCGGAGCCAATTAATATTTGTTAATAGTTCTGTTCACGGTTGGAGCTTGAATTTTTGGATTGGAAACCGAATTCTTCACAAAATATGGCTGTTATGAGAAAGACATACACCACACCACACCACACCACACCACACCTTACATCACACCTTTCCCCAAAGGATTAGGCAAAGGCGAACCAAAAAATTGCCAGTTTTGTTTTTAATCGGGAATAGTCTATACAAACTCCGACCTGATCCTGAAAAAATCTTGATGGGGAAAACCCTGACCCTGCCACTTACCCGGAAAACGGACCCAAGACCTCATATTCAGCAGGAGCACTCGTGACCATTAGACCAGAGACAACGAAGAGAAATCTGTTGTCTAAATACCTCACATTCAGTGGGGTGACTGCAATCGAAAGGACTTATTCAAATGTCGCATTTACAATGCTGACTGACTTGAGTAGGATTCATAAAGAAGATAGCATTAGTATATGACCGCTGTTGAAATACGAAATACGTTGAAATACGTATCTGAGAATATAAACCACTGCCCATAAACGAAGGTAACTTTCTACAATAGTCTTGGTGAGTGATGAATCAAATGACGTTACGATAGATCGCCAATGTCTTGCACAAAAGAAGGGGTCACAAGTAGAACCAAAGTAGAGGTGATTTTTCGATAGACGATATCATTTCCACTCAGTAAGAGCAAGATGAAGACGTCTATATAGCTCATATAAGGGCCAGATATAGGTACACAGTAATATAGGACTCTTCAAGGTACTCTCCTGAAGGCGACCGCTAACTGCAGGAGCGGGGCCAATTGCTATGACAACCAGCAGCAACACGACTTGGTCCTTTGCCGCTCTATGAAAACGCTTCCGTACATGGCGTCATTATCAACCAAGTTGCGATGGAGCGGCAACCGTAGACCGCAAACTAGATAACATAACATGTCTCCCGTAATCCCCGTAGGGTTAGGCATAGTTGTACCTAATAGTACACCCATATTTCGTTAGTTATGTTTAAGTTCCAAGACAAATGCAGCCGTCTTCGTTGTTGTGAAGTCTTGTTGGGAATTAAAACAGCAGCGGCGTTGTTGCTTGCGGTTATTGTCAGCTACAAAGCCGACGCTTGCGGTCTGCCGTCATCGCCTCCGTGAGTGTCTATAACCGTCTGACACAATGTATTTATTTATTATGCAACAACAATAATAATCCCGAAAAGTGTCACTTTCATTCATACAACACTATCACAAAAGAAGTGGATTATTTATCAACATCGAATCGAAATCCAACGAAATATCTGAATGGACTTTTACAAGCAAAGATAATAAAACAGCTTAGGTGAGGGTCGTAATAGAGATTAAAGAGATACGATATCTGAATTGATAGCTGAAGATGAATGGTGATATTAAGTATTTATCAGAGAACAGATAAGGGTAGAAGGTCGAGTAATATATGGCGTTAGGTACGTAGACAGTTGAAGTAGTAGTTAAGATGTTAGAACTGCAGTGTGATGATTACGATGGTGTTCTGATTTGCGGGACGTAGTAGCCAAGGGACTAGAAAATAATACTCTGATCTCATCGTAAATATATTTGAGGTAGACCAAGAGCAGCATTAGAAGTCCCCAATCTTGCAGTAATGCATCCTGGAGCCTCTGAAATTTACCCTTTCTTCAGGTCATAAGAAGTTCTCGTGTAGTTTGTGGCAATAGCGATGGCGTCACGAAATTTTGAATATCAGCAAGCTGCTCTAAATTGCGTAAAAAATCAGTCAAGGCAACAGAAAAAAAAGGCGGATAAAATACAGATAGACGAACAACTCAAGATGGTCGTTACTAAAATCAGAAAGGTAGGAGGAGACATACGTCCTCCTGGTGCTTCTGAACATTTATCACAACACAATGGTCCAGATTAGGGCTAATCCATTCAGTTTACAAGGCGATAAAGCGTGAAGGTGAATGAACGTAAGGCCTGGAGCTTAATGGCGGACCGCGACGAACCGTAGCGTGTCGCAGAAACGCGTAACGATCGCTAAACGTCTTCGGCATTTGAGAAAAAGATAAGAAATGTGAAGTTATTTTTGTATTTGGATAGAGAACTTTGCTTTTACAGCTATTTGGTTTTGGGTCAAGTCGGTATGGTTGAATTGCACAGCAGGTGGGATCTTCACTTAATACCACTATAAAATAAAATTATTACAATATTCAGTCTGTTTTGCAAAACAGCGAAAAGCACTGGAAAAAGTGTCAGGTGCATAAAGATAATTCGCAAAATAATACCTGCAGCTAAAACTGTTGAAACCACTGCACACAATACGACATACGTCGCAGACAAAGCACACGAAAATTTGACACTTGTCACGGTACTGGGTACCAACCCACCAGGCCTGAAGGTGCAAGATGAATGCCCTCAACACTACATTACCTGCATACTTTTTTCCACCACTTAGTCACGCACGAATTGGCCCAGCAACTGATGTGTCATAGTATACCAAATCGCGGAGATAATCAGATCAGTTTCGGTGTGCCGTGTGAATATCCCAATCAAATCGGCTAAACGTGATTTTAGTGAACGATTATACAAGTTGAAGTTATGAACGTGTTTCGCATGATCGGATCGGTCATTTCGTTCGTTCTGCTGTGTTGATTGTGTGTGGTAAGTCTTTGAATGCTTAGATTGGAGTTCGAAGATCGTCGTTTAACTCAATGGGGTTTTTAAGATTTATCTAAAAGGCACTTGATGCTTCGATGTTGAAAATGGTCGTTCTGTGAGAAAATTATCATTTGAGTTGAATGATTTATGAGTACATTCAGAATTGTTTATTTGAGTGATTGACGCTTATCAGTCAGGGGCGCTTTAATATTTTACAATGTAATCTTAATATTCAGTATTTTCAGAACTGGTTTTCCCACATTACTTGTGAATGAATTTTAAGTAAACAATTCACCCATTCATAGATTTTTTATCACAAAGGTCAGTCCATTATCATTTTCACGATTGAATTGATATGTATTTAACTTTGATTATAATAAGGGTTTTCCCTGCCATTCTGGGGTTTTTATTTTACATAACATAACATCACGCTCGTAATCCGCGAAGGGTTAGGCAGAGATGCATCAATTGGGTACCCCAGTTGTATTAAAGCTATTTCATACAAATGGGGTACCAAATTGATGCAGCCCATAGTACCTAATAGTACACCCACATTTTGCCAGTTATGTTTAAGTCCCATCTAATAAAAGGCAAGCCTATTGCCATCAACCGGGCACAAATCCAGACTCAGTGGCTGCACCTAAGAAATTCCTGGGATTTTTATTTTTACGATAAATCACGAAAATCCTCAACTAAAGCAATTTTATTTACATTCAATAAACATTATTAGTAAGTATGTAGCTTGTATTTGGTATGTACCTTCGGTGCACAAGCAAATAGGGGGGAAACATAAAATACACAAGTTTACGAAAACTATTGAAAAGGGCCAGTTGTCAAACACTTGACAATCGTCAATACGAATGTCGATGCCACATCGCCCACTACGCGGGAATACGAAGTGTTTTCCAAACAATGTTCTTCGTATCTGCCAATATTTTAGAGTTATGCTCGGTTTTGATGTTTGTTTTCCATGTTTTGCGTTCAGCACGGACTGTGGTAGCTACGAATAAAAAAAACCGGCCAAATGCGAGTCGTACTCACACGCACACAGGGTTCCGTAGCATCAAGAAATATAATAAAAATATTTTGAAGGCTCATTCATACGTTGTATTGTTTACATTCAACAGCAAAACTTTTGTTTTTCATATTAGAGGGGAGGGGGACACATTTTACCACTTTGAAAGTGTCTATCTTTCAAACGACTGAATTTGAGAAAAAAATTATTTAAGAACCTCAATGTCTTTTTTAAAGACCTATCTATAGACACCCTGCACGTATAGGTTTGATGAAAAAATATTTTTTAGCTTCAGTCTCTAATCCCATAATCTTTATTGTTTTTAAATTTTGTATAAAACTCGTAAAGCGGTTCACAGAATACATCTACCTACTAAGTTTCAACTACGTAGTCCTAATAGTTTCGGAATAAATTTCAGGCTGTGACATAAACGGACGGACAGACAGACAGACATGGCGAATCTATAAGGGTTCTGTTTTTTGCCATTCGGCTACCGAACTCTAAAAAGGATGTGTGACTTTGTGGCGTGACAATCTGATTATGCTTGCGGGGTTAACATGGCATGAGATCGCACAGGATAGAGGGGTATGGAAGGAGAAAGGGGAGGCCCTTGCCCAGCAGTGGGACAAGACGTAAGTAAAATAAAAAAGAGTAGGACTTTGAACGATCCTCTCTGAACATGAGATCAAGCTATTTTGTAATATTAAGTCATTACGATATTTTCGACCATGCTAGGAACTGGTCGGTCGTCGCCATACGTTCCAGTTAACTGTATAGATGACTAAGATTGATATACACAGATCAACATTAGATAAAGGCGCAGATAGCGGGACTTGCTGCGACCACATACATTTAAAAATTTCCATAAAATCCTTTTCCAGTAGCCTAGTCTAAAAGGTCAGGTTAAATTTGCTAGTGAAACTCCTAAAGATAAAACCAAAAAGAAAATAAATTTCACCAGCATACTTTATATGACCCTATATAAATATTTAAGAAAACGCAGGAACCAACAAAGGAAACTAAGTTTCAGCTAGAAGCCCTTAAAATATTCAAAACATCCCCAAATATCGCTAGCAACTAAGTTTGAAGGGGATGTTATGACGATAAGTGTGACCCCGTCAAGTTTCCATCCGTCCTTGGCTATGTGCCAAGCGGTAACGAAAATACGACAGTTATGCAAAATTTTAAGGAGTTGCCTTGTGTAAGTAGGGTAAGCTTAAAATGACTTGACAAGTTGGGTGCGTGGATTGAATAACTCAGTTTTTGGGTCTTCAATTAGGGGAAACTGAAAGATTTGCATAATGACTGCCGAGGATGGGTAGTATCATCTGTTTGTCAATTGCACACATTGCAATTTAACAGCCAGTGATTCATACTGAAAGTAAGTATTACAATTTGGACAATTTAAGGGCAATTAAATTGTCAAGAAACTAGATGTTCTCTTTAATAAAGTTAGGTATTCCAAATCCTAGACTCATAGATCAAATCCATGTCAAAGGATGTAATTATGGATGTTCCCCCATCGCTAAAGTAGTTTAATGTAGGTGTCATTGAGGGGCCCATGTTTGTGCAGAAGATCATCATTGTATTAGCCGTAAAATGTCCACACCTGGACATGGATGGACCTCCCTCAATAGATGCCATATCGACCGGTTTTGTTGTTTCAAAAACTAGCAAAATTCACATTAATATCACTCCATTTAAAAAAGATGAAGATGGAAAAACGACAGAAGTCCATGAAATATCATCGCACAAAAAGCCCTGCAAATGACAAAGAAATATTTCGACCATTGTCTTAGGGATGTTTTCAATATGTTTTATTCCAATATTCCCGGGCGTTTTGACCCAGTTCGGAGAAGCATCAAACGAAATTGTGGACATCGACATGAAAATACAAAATATTGGTGTTAGTATGAGGAAAACTACAGGAAAACGGGTCGCTACACAGAATCATGCAAAGGTTTTTGCTTATTGGTATTTGGGGACAGGACCACAAATTGATATTGCGTCAGTATTGACAGCTCCTCAATTCGATTATGTTATGGATAAGGAAAGCATTAATAGCTTGTCATCACGTATTTGTCCATTTGTCCATTGATCGAAGTGTATTAACACGTCGCTCAATGGACGACAAATACTTGGTAACACTGGTATCGTGTGGTCCTTAACAATCTAATGATTAAGAACTTATTTTCGATGGACATGATAGAAGGATTGATACAATAATTGGTTCAAAAATACGAAAGAGAATAAACCTCCTGAAGAAGCAAAAGTCATTTATCATTAGCCATCAACAATCTAACAGTTGATACATAATCCCAAAATTCTTACTTCAAATTCCAGCACCGTATCATTGAAATGCACATGAATCAGGCCACGTCGGAGCGAATGCAAGGTATTAATCTACACGAGACGAAGTTACGCAAGTTATATAATGTATTCCGCATTAAATTAGCATACTACATGAAATGCACTGAAGTATTGCATATCACGTGCTTCAGTCAGTGTGCCTTATTCCGCATGTAGGGCAAAGTATGGATATGAGAATATTATGATTGGAGGGTGATGTTTCGTTTTGAAAAGAGGTTTTTAGAAAGAAAGAAACTATTTTACATGAGAACTTCATAAGCTTAGACTTTTACAGGGTTCTACCGTAACTTAGTGACTGTCATCATTTATACGGCCTTGTATTCTTAGGGATAATAGTATTAGTACCGTCCTGCTTCAATTTATGACCAATTTCATTATATAGGGCGACTGGTAACTAGTGACCGATACTTAAACACGTGATTATACTCATATTAACAAACAACTTTCCCAAAGAAACATATTTTTTTATACACACACTTTTATCACAATAACACAACAGCCGTATGAAATTTGCACGCGCCCGTCTGTGACCTGTCAGCTGTTAGTCGTTTAAAAAAATTTTTCTTTGAGAAAATGTTTGTTATCATGAGTTCAATCACGTGTTTAAGTATGGGTCACTAATTAACACTCACACATATATCTCTCTATTCAGTGCCAGTGTTTTAGCAAGCATTCTTTACATCGGTGTAGTTATATCAGACATACTTCTAACTGATATAAATCCAGATAGATGCGAGTTAAAAGATTTTAGAAATCTAAGTATCAGGAAAGTGTTTCCCTCGAGTAACTCAATCAAAGGTACTAACGACATTTCCTGTCCACGTCCAATTGACTTAAAGATACACACAAAAACCTAATAACGTATCCGGAACTTCCACTTTCAGGGTATTAAGTGTAAATCCAACACCAGAATACAGAGCCTGACCCACTTTCCCAACTGTCGAGCGACTTTACTCCGAGCCTTTTGAATTTCTAGAATACACTTTTAGCCGTTTCATCCGAGATTTCCTTGGGTGCGAATAAGACTGGGAAAGTTTCCATTCAAGCTGGAATTGGGGTTGTACCTTTGAATTTAAATTGCTGTGGAGGATTTTAGGGAGTTCCTTGATTGGTTGACAAAAGGGTTCTAATCAAATAAAGGTAGTTTTGAAACTGTCATTGATGAAGCTTGTAAAAACTTTTACTCGGATGAAAAATTGTTGGATGGTTACAAAAATACCGGATATTGCATAAACTGGGAACTGAGGTATTGGATTAATTTACATTATTTTATTCCGACAGTTAGCTTGTGATATATAATTCCATTTGGCGGTGTCTAGCCATGTACCGCAATCAGGAGTTACTGCTGGAGCCACAACGCTAAGGAAAAGTAATGTCTCCTTTCTTAAGTAACAGGCTCCTCCATTTTCTATTTTACTAGCGACCCGTCCCGGCTTCGCACGTGTGCAATGTCATACATATAAGGTCCCATTAAAATAGATGGACAAATTTTAACACAGCGTTCAGTACGTCTAACCAATGATATCCAAGCAAAAAAAATACTGATTAAAGTGATTTTATTTTGACCTAAAATAATAAATTGCCGGCGGCACTCTAGAATAAACACATCCGGTCAAAATAAAATCACTTTAATCAGTGTTTTTTTTGCTTGGATATCTTTGGTTAGACGTACTGAACGCTGTGTTAAAATTTTTCGATATATTTTAATGCGACTTTATATAAACCTTCCTCTTGAATCAGTCTATCTATTAAAGAAAACCGCATCAAAATCCGTTGCGCAGTTTTAAAGATCTAAGCATACATCGGGACAGACAGCGAGAAGCGACTTTGTTTTATATACTATGTAGTGATATCACAACTACACAACAAGTTACATTCAACAATTGATTCACACCTTGCATAACTATCATACTTGAAAGACCTTGTTAGCCTAACAAGAACATTCTCAGTTAACAACAATAAAAATAAAACTGAACACAAATTGGTTGGCTAATTAATTGCAGTGTCAGCTTCTTTGGCGGAAAAGTGGGTCAGAGCGTCTAATCTGCGACACGGTGTCGCTTAGTTGGAAGACACGCAACACTGATAAAAGGGTTGGGATTCATCGGTAAGGTGCAATGAGGGCTATCGTTTTTGAGCTCACCAGATGGCGCCACTGTCGATTAAGGTCTCGTCAATAATTCTATTTTATACTTTAAAGTACCAATAACTTCATAAAAAGTTTATTTTATTACGTATAACAACATAGTATAAACTTCAGGTTCATATATTTACAATATTCTCCCTAAAATTAGCAAGCATGAAACATTTAAAAATCATTTTATTTCCAAGTACTGAAAATTAAGATTCTAAATTGCTACTTAAAATCTTCAAGTCATAATTAATCAGGAGTGGCTCAATCTAGACCACAATCGTGAGTATTTGTAAAAATACGTGTTAAAACAGCACGCAACGCGCGAACAATCTATGACATCTGACATTTCGGTGCCCCCGCGCTACACTAGCGCCTCTAGCGGCGAATTCATACGCGATAGCACCCATTGTTTATGGGTTAGGGGGTATATGCGTGTTTGACGTGAATAACTACCAGGAGCCAGTGGACTCTATGCCTTGGCAGAAAACCATCTCGAACCGTTTTTTCCTTTTTTAGTAGGAAGCCTGGCTATCTAATTAACTGCAGTGTCCGCTTTTTGAGTGGAGAAGTGGGTCGAAACGTGTAATATGCGGCACGGTGTCGCTTAGTTGGGACACATACAATGATGAAAAGCGAAGGCACTGAGACAGGGGTCTTGGGAAGTATTGTAATGGAAATGTAATTAATGATAAATATATGTTTTGTGTTGTATTGGAATGTTTAATGTATTGTGTGTGTTTAACGTATAATTTGTCCTATCTATTAAATTCTGTGTATTAATGAGTCCTTGTAACTTGAATAATATACAGGATGTTTGGCAGAACGTTGAACATACGAAAATGGTGGATAGGTGGGGTCATCTGCTACCTACTCAGCCCTAATTTATTTGGCCCTGGCCCCCAGGATATATTTTTTAATGCAAGTTAAAATTAAGATTTAAGTATTTTTTACATCTTTTTGTAAGTTTGAGGACTCGTAACTTTTTTTCTAGCTAACATCTGAATAATGCCAAAATTACAGATTAAAAAAAAAATATAGCCTGTTTTACCAATTTCAATAAAAAAATACAGTTAAAGTTAAGAAAGTGGTGAAACTAGAAGAAATCAAAAAATATTTTTATTTAAATATCCAGGGCGCCAGGACCAAATAAATTAGGATTGAGTAAGTAGCAGATGACTCCACCTATCCACCATTTTCGTATGTTCAACGTTCTGCCAAACACCCTTTTTTTTCGGATGGGAAATCATCAAATAACCCTCTCCCGCTCTGGGCTGAGCAGGAGGGAGTGTCAGACTTTTACTGACTAAAACCCATCCATGTTCCTTCCTTTGCCCTTTGTGTTCCAGGGCCGCGGTATCTCTTTCGAACAGTCCCGCAACCCTGGCAGGCATCGGTCCTTTCGGACCCCTTCCTGTTTGCTGACTCTCTTTGAGGCGCGCGTGGAACACGAACGCGCCGTCGACACGGCCTGTCGTCATAAGACGGACGGACGGCGAGCTAACCCATAGCTCACCGCCCACAGGCCCGCACAAACACCCGCCAAACACCCTGTATAAATGAATTGTTATTTAGGGGCCAGATAAGTGGAATAGATGCTTTGGTAGCTTGATGCGTACTATTTGAAAAATAATCGTTCGGACTAAGACATAACGGACTTTTTGCGTTCTCAGAAAACCATTATTTATTTATTTTAGAACATGGAAGACTGGCTTACTAATTAATTGCAGTGTCAGCTTCTCGAATGGAGAAGCGGGTCAGAGCGTCTAATCTGCGGCACGGTGTCGCTTACTTAAAAGACCCGACACAGATGGAAAAACGGCACTGATTAAAGGATTGGGTCTTGGGAAGTATCGATAAGGAAGTGCAATTGTTTTGGGTTTCAGTAATCGAAAGTTTTGTGGGGGTTTTGACAGTTTCGATGTGAATTATCGATAAGGAATGAGGGCTTTTTGTCTTCCCATAAACCATCTTGAAACTATCAATGTTTTTTGGAAAGAATTGGATGACCGCTGTATCTATGGGCCAAAGAAGCCTGAAAATAAATGAATGTTGTTGTATCTATTTTCCAAAGTTAACAACTCTTATCAAAGTCGTTTCTAAAATCACCTACCAATGATACACTAATGCACAGCAATTTGCAATGCGAATGCATTAAAGGAACTACCATAGCTTTTGAAAATGCTTTTGAAGAGCAGCATCTTCAAAAGCTGAAAATACGAGGAAGCAACCACTATCTCTGAAATATCGGGTTTCGCACTACAAGAAGCGGAGAATTGGGTTAAAAGGGCTAATGCGCTGATCGGTGTCTTTTCAGACATCCTACACTTTAATGGTGGAAGGACATCAATGCACAAACGGTTACCACATTCCAATTTTTCATCGACAATTTAAAAAAAAAAGCAGCTGTTTCCTACAACAGTGTAATTTTTGTTTAGGATTACCAATTAAAAATTTAAAATATTTAAATGTGGTTATTCCGAATGATGTACTGAATACGTGGTATTCCCTTCCACCCTGCCCTGTATAGAGATGTTTCAAATAAGGAACGTAATTAGACACATAATTTTCTAATGGGCTTGGAGATCCCGCAAACTAAATTGGAGGCAAATTGCCGTTGCTGGAAAGTTTTTCCCGCCATTTCTTCACCCAATCTAAAACACTAGGAAGTGGCAAAGGGCAAGCTTTTAAGAAGGCTGTATAATGTAATTTTGACGTTTAAAAAGTTCATATTTACTGCTCAACTTGAAACAATACAAAAAAAAAGTACAGTTCTTTCATTTCGCTCACACATTCAACTGAGCTACCCTGAGGGACCCCTCATTCTCAGAGGAGCTCACAATAATCTCCAAAGAATTCTAACACATGTAGACATAGAAGACAAAAGTCACATTTCAAAGAACATTAAACCGAGTTACAATCAAGTCTAACGTCGCAGCAGCATGAAGCAGGATCAGATTCTAAAACGCTATCGCACTTCAAGACGGCACGAAATGGGTCAACAGGTCTAATGTTGAACACCGTGTCTTTAGACATCTGACACGGGCACAAAGAGGGTTGGGACATGTCGATAAATGTTTATTACGATAGGGGTCCATTACGAGGTGGATTTAACCGAGAAAATGGCGTGAATATGTTTCTTTCTTATGTGATGTAGTGCAATTTGGGATAGTCCTATGTCAGGCAGAGGGTTTTAAAAGTCACGCAATTCTGAAAGCCTGATCAAGTACGGTTAATTATGAAGTGTTGGATCAAAATACGACAGCCTATCATCGTTAATTTGGCATGAGGCTTGACAATTTATTAAATACCTTTCTGAAACTGAAAATGAAGAGGAAAATTGATCAGAATTGAAATATTCATTCCATCAAATTGATACTTGATTAATATCCAACATATTTTATTCATTGTACTCGTGTTACTTCCTTTGTTCCATTCAATTTAGACGTGATTTTCATACCAAATGAAACAAATGTACGCTACACGGATGTAAATCGAATTTGTTAAGTAAATTGCATCTCCACGTTGTCTTTACTGTTTTGCATGATTTTCCACATGAATGAGGCAAGATTATTTCTATAACAAACTTATGACAATGAAAATTGTCGTGTCTTCACGTTTCACGACGTATTTAGATAGGTATTCAAAGTTATGGATTGCGTGACTAGGTAAAGGAATCGAGCATGCATGAAATACAAAGTTTATTGCTTCATTTGCTTGAAAAATTGGTTTGTTGACAACTACATAAATGCATGCTACAGGGATCTCGGCATATTTGGACTTACATTGCCATTTTGTTTCTTTTTTCTTAAACAATATCAAAAAAGGTTTATCGCTTGCGCAGTAGGTACACATTTACATTAAAAACACCCAAAAAAACGTCTTATATTACTAAAAACGGCTAAAAAAATTGTGACGTTCCACACTGCAACTTTAGATTCTCTAATTCTTGACCCATCTTTAGGCCCTTTTTAATTAAAGTATTCATTACCCACATAATCAAAGTGTGCGGGGGCTGCGTATGTTGCGGTGGCTGCTGCGGTAGTTGCTGCTGCCCTTGCATAACGAGCTACACCGAACGAAGATTTGCTAGAAACAGAGTAGCGCTGTTTCACGCAGACAGGACGGGTATCTCCGTCGAAGATAGCGCACTCAACTCTAGTCCTTCGATGTTTGTCACTTGCGTGCCGTTTTGTGGAAATAAACTATAACTGTAAACCTATAGCGCCTTTTGGTTAACGTCATTTGCGCGCAAAAGATTCTTGTCATCATCGTCTGCCTAGCCTTTTACCAATTATGTCATAGTCGGCTTCCAGTCTAACCGGATGCAGCTGAATACCAGTATTTTACATGAAAATAAAAAATCCTTGTATCACTGTAAAATGAACCGCTACGAAATAAGGTCTATAGGTGGATAAGTTAGAAGCTGAATTAACAAAACAATAGTTTTTGGTAACTATAATATCATGATAAACTATCAATAATGACACTGCAGATCAGTTTCAAATCTCTTATTATTCTTGACTAGCTGTTGCCCGCGACTTCGCTCGCGTTTTGGTCGGGAATTATCCCACTGGCACGTTGTAAATATAGCCTGTGGCACTTGGGGATAATGTAGCTTCATATTAGTGAAAGAATTTTCAAAATCGGATCAGTAGATCCAAAGATTACCCCCTACAAAACTTTACCTCTTAATAATATTAGTATATATGAAGATTCATTGCCTCTTGATGGAGAATCTCGTTTGAAAGGTTAGTAGACCGAAAGTAAACGAGGATAATGCTTTGGGTAATCTGGTTGTTGCAGTCAGTAGCCAAAAGGATAAACAAAATGTGGATCAGGTTAACGACTTGTTTGTTTTACTTTAAGGACAAAGTAATATTTTAACCGTTTTAAAGTAGGTACTTAGCGAAAAAGGGCTGGCCATATAGGATGAAAGGGACACGTTTACCACATATTTGATAATTAAAAAAAACAGGCCAAGTGTGAGTCGGCCCCGCGCACGAACGATTTCGTACCATTATATTAAAAAAACACGTTTGTTATATGGGAGCCCCCTGATGATGATGATTGAGCACCACACCCAGCCAGGAGCAAGCCTGACCCGGACAAGCCGGATACACCAGGTGGCACGATTTTGTGAGGAAAGACATTCTCTGGGATGGGAAAGGAAAAAAAAAAGCGTTTATTCGTGGTTCTAGGCATTACAAAAAAATGTTTGGAAATGTTTGTTTGTTTGTTTGATGTTTTGTTTGTTTGTTTGGAATGTTTGTTATATGGGAGCCCCCCTTAAAAAATATATTTTATTTTTTAGTATTAGTTATTATAGCGCCAACAGAAATGAATCATCTGTGAAAATTTCAACGGTCTAGCTATCACGGTTCATGAGATACAGCCTGGTGATAGACAGCCAGACAGACTGACAGAGGAGTCTTCGTAATAGGGTTCCGTTTTTACCTTGGGTACGGGACCCTAAAAACAGCTATTTCCTACAAATATGCGATACCTACACCTACGCGGTCAATATGTAGGGAGCAGCTGATGTTTTTTTTTTTAATTACCGATGAAAAATTTCTATGTGGCCCCGTTCAGAATGATGTACTGACTACGTGGTAAACATTTCAGCGTCAGTGCGCGCCTCAAAGAGAGTCAGCAAACAGGAAGGGGTCCGTAAGAACCAATGCCTGTCAGGGTTGCGGGACTGTTCGAAGGAGATACCGCGGCCCTGGGAACACAAAAGGCAAAAGAAGGAACATGGATGGGTTTTAGTCAGTAAAAGTCTGACACTCCCTCCTGCTCAGCCCAGAGCGGGAGGGGTTATTTGATGATTTACAAAGGGTAAAAAAAAAAAAATGTGTCCCTTCTACCATGTATAGTACCGACATCCATTAGTAAAAATATTTATGGGAACTAGCAACTCAAAAGTCGCTATTGCATATAATATAGCTGTTGCTAGCGGCTTCGCTCGGGTTTGGGCGGAAATAATTCCACGGGCACGTTGTAAATATAGCCTATAGCACTAGGGGATAATGTAGCTTCCTATTGGTGAAAGTATTTTCAAAATCGGTTTAGTAGATCCAGAGATTACCCCCTACATACACACTTACAAACAAATTTTACCTTTTTATAATATTAGTATAGATCGCCTATAATCCCCGAACTGTTAGGCAGAGGTGCGTTTTTAAGTCCCATGTAATAGGGGGCGAACCTATTGCTATCAACCAGGCACAAATCCAGACTCCGTGGCTGTTACTGACAGATTCTTGATGGAAAAACCCAATAACACTTTGCCTGACCCGGGAATCGAACCCAGGACATGCTCAGCAGTCGCGATTGCGACCACTCGTCATCGTTTGTCAGCAGTTGCATTTTATATGTTGATATTAAAATCGTTTACGTGAACAAAGATATCCCACCCTCGGTATTTTTACACTTTACTATTCAAGAAATCTCACAATAAATATACTCATCGTCTGAATTCACACCAACTACAATTTCCTGACTTCTAACTACAATACACAATACTAATCAATTTTATTTCTTAACTAAAAACTAATTAAAGCTAGGAAACCGTATAAACTGCAAAACAACAAAACTAATTAAATTGAAATTTACTCTTAGAACTTTATCGATATATTTGAAAGTTCAGTTCAGGCACAACTCTACTTTGTAATGGATGTGGTGAGGTATTGGAATAACCTAGTGTTGATATTGCACTTATGTTTTTAGCATTTATTAAAGGAAGAAGAGGACTTCCCACGACTGCGGGACTGTTCGAAAGAGATACCGCGACCTTGGAACACAAAGGGCAAAAGAAGGAACATGGATGGGTTTTCGTCAGTACAAGTCTGACACTCCCTTCCGCTCTGCCCAGAATGGCAGGGGTCATTTGATGATTTCCCATCCGAAAAAAAAAGAGGACTTTCGGTGTAAGAAAACGTCGTGAGATATTTTTCGACGGCATGTTAAGCCAAGTCAGAAGCTCATGGGCGGCATATAAACTCTGACATCACAAACCACACGATAAAGAAGAAAGGAATACTGCAGCGCTTTTTAATTAATGGTGTCTTAAGAAACATACCTTTGAACACACCCTGCTTATAAAGGACGCTTTCTCTAGAAAATGTGAAGAAAGGAAATACACTTATTTATCACTTAAAAGGCACTCTGACTTCAATTATCAACCACTTTGTCCTTTGTAGAAAATACAAGAAGAACAATTTACGACGCTCTGGAGCATCTGATTTTACAAGCTTTTATTTCAACTTGCAATGTTTGTATGGTTTGCTTAGGTCAAATCTTACAACTGAATTTTTAATCAATTTTTCCCAACCGTTTGAGCTGAAATTTTGCATACAAGTTTAGTTTGAATGACAATGTAAGGACAGCTAAATGACGATTTTTTATGCACCCCCATATTATGGGTATTAATTTAAAGGGTTTACCGAAAAAAATACGAAACCGGCTAGTTTTCAAGTTATCTTTATTTTAGAGAATTTTAAGGAAACCTTGTTTTTTTTTTTTAAATAGCTTGGCTCTAGAGAGCCTCTCCTCTATAATTCTTATGAGTTACACAGTCAAACTATCACGCAGTATGACAGGCTCTGTCTATAACTTGATTTTGGTTCCATAATGACCACGCAGCTATTCCTATATAGAAGAAGTCTTTACCAAGAAGATCAGAGTGTATTCTGATCACGATAAATCTCCGGAAATAGACTACAAAAAATAATTAGACCAAACTATAGATCCCCTTACTTAATCCTGCAATACTTCGGCTTTGTCAAGCCTTGACGTATTAAATCTAGTTTAGGGCCCTCGCCCATCGCTAAGATGGAAAGGCAATTTAGTCTTAATCCATACACAAATGCCTGTGAACTCTACAGTTGTAAGAAGGACTCCGTCGAAACAACACTCGTGCGTGTGAACCGTTTCTATCCCGCGTTGCAAAGAATACCGATCCAGTTGCGCGGGCATCGTAACAAGAAGTCGCCGTGAGCGAAGAGCCTTAAACACCTACAAGAACCAACAATGTACATTAAATAAGTGTAAGCTAAGCTAGTATATAGGTTAACCTAAGTGCACACCCACACAATCACAGCACGAGTTCTCTTTAACAACATTCTCGCGTCACTCCATCGATGAAGTAATAAAACCACATACTAAAAATATCTGACATAAAATCAACTGGGGCGGGCTTGATTTTGTCACACTTTATTGCGTTATCCAGCAGACAGGGACAGAACAGAATCTCGATTCGCTCTGTATTTTCAGTATCAGTTGGGTTTCGAATCAACTGAAAAGTGGCCGCTTTAATAAGGGATCGTTTCGGGCTTATGATGGTTTCGTGACGGTGTTGAGGAGGAAGCGCCGTCAACGTACCAATAAGAACCGCTGCGGTACTGCTCCGTCGGAGCCCAACGTGCCTATTCGTGCCACGAAGCCGAACACTCCGATGTACATCTCCCGCCTACACTACACCACTACGGCGGCGGACATCGTGGAGTACGTGCTTCGGAAGACCAAGTACGTGGCGAGAGTGCAGCTGCTTGAGTCGCGCCGCAACGTCAACTTTAAGGCGTTTGTGGTGCGAATACCAACGTGTTATCTGCACCTCGTCTTGGAGGAGGACTTTTGGCCGCAAGGAGTGGTGTTCCGTCGCTTCCACAAGTGCCACATGAACGCTCAATGACGTAGTGCACAAGTGAAGTGTTACTAACATAGTTTTAAGGTTCTATTTACTAACACAATTTGTATTTTATCATATGTATGTTAGTATGTAAGGTATATATCTATGGGCCAAAGAAGCCTGAAAATAAATGGATGTTGTTGTTTAATCCTTACATAAGTGTAAAGATATTTTTTTGACAGGCATAGCAGAAAAAAATCCTGAATTACCATCATGGAAAGATTCTCTCATCACGTGGGTTTTAGACGAGAAACAAGGCGGATAAGCTGAATTAAAACTACTCTTAACTCATCATCATTCCCCTGCCCTCATCCCAATTCATTTGTGGTCGGCGCAGCATGTCTTCTTCTTCCATACTTCTCTATTACTCGACATAACTGTAGTCACCTCCTTTCTTACCATGTTATCCTTCACACAGTCCATCTATCGTTTCTTTGGTCTTCCTTTACTCTTATAGCCATCCACATTCAAATTCAAAATTTATGAATTAAAATTAACTGAAAAAAGAGACGTTTCAGTTGTCAATGGCGGAGACCACAGGGAGAGTATATGTCGACTGTCTTTAAGATGGACCAACTCAACAAATGCGCAGGTCCATATTTCTACTCCTGTTCACGTAAATGGGCCTTCGTTCTATGTACACAGTGTGGCACACACAAAACAAGGTTGCGTAGGTATTATTTACAAAGGAAAACATATGTAATGCCTACGCAAATTTCCTCCATGTTACCTACCAGCTAATTAGATGAAAATGTATCGTAATTTATGGTTATATCTTCCTTGGCTTGGGGCGTGGACGGCTAAGTATAGGCACTCCTAGCTTTATGGATCGTTTTAGGTAATTAGAGGTTCGATCATGGTAATTTTGTGTAGGTATCATGTTGCTGTTTAAAGAGACCGGAGTGGCAGACTAGTAGAAAGGTGATTGGTGTGAAGCTAAGACATAATTTACGCAACTCTGTAACTGGTGTGATACAAAGTTGGGTATTTATTTATTTATGGGTAAAAGTTTGACGGTAAAACGAACTAACCTCTTTTAGTTAGTAACTATTGAATATACGGAAAAAGCCAAAAATCTGCATGGTTGGTAGACAGATAACGGTCTATAAAAGAGACAATTATTGTCTCTGGGAAACGCCAAATTTCACATGAACAGGGCAAGCGTAGACCTTTATAACCCTCCAAATAAGCTTCGCTTGAAGTCAGACAGCCCTTGCAAGTAAGATGCACTTCCTAAAAGCAACAAAACAACAAACCAAATTTAGTAAAACAATGCGCACCTGTATTTTTTAAATCCAAGTCGACATTAATATGTAAATGGTGCATACATGCCTTGTTTGGCTTGGCGCCATTCTCATGAACGCCGATATCAACAAGTACTTCGACATTGCACTTTTATCTCTAAGTCCATTCAATAAAACACAAAGTGCTGGCAAATTAATCTCGATTCTTGTCCACTTACTTTGTTGCAAAACTTTTTAAAAGTATTTGTGCAATAAAAAAATGTTGTGTCGTGGACTTGGTAGCGGCAGGTCCTTATTTAACATTTGGAGTGAGCCTTACCTTCTGGCCACAGCCAAGCGCGGCGCGGATTGCGGCGCGGCGTGCGGCGCGGCAAGCGGTGAGTGGCGTAAACAAATGGTAGACAATGTATGAAGTAAGCCACAGCTACCGGCGGCGCGAATTGCGGCGCGACCTGCGGCGCGGTGAGCGCCGCGCGGCACGCGGCGGCGACGGGCTGCGCGGTGTGCGATTGAAACAAATGTACTAGCGAGTATCGAGGAAGCCACAGCTCAGAGCGGCGCGCGCGGCGGCATCGGTGGACGTATTCAACATCGCACGATCGAAACAAATAATTTTGTTTTTATCGGGCGTTGAGTTTATATAAATAATGGATACTGAACAATTTATTAGTGAAATACTGAGTAGATCAGGGGGCCTAAAATGGAAGCTTTATCAGAATCATAATATGAATCACGTTAAAAATGTGAAATTCTTAAAATGGTCTTTATGGTTATGACCACAAAGTCCATTTTAAGAGTTTTTAATTTTTAACGTGATGCGTATTATGATTCTGATAAAGTGGCCATTTTAGGCCCCCAGTAATATGGATATCAAAACATGTTATAAAAAATTGTGGGACGAAATAAAACAACAATTTAAATACCGTGCCACTTTTGATAGGGCCATTTTAATAGTTAGCCGTTCTCTAAATACGTCCACCGCTGACGCCGCCGCGGTCGCAGCTAGCCGAGCTGTGGCTTACCACCGCAAGTCGCGCCGCCCGCCGCGCCGCCCGCCGCACCGCGCACCGCGCCGCCATTAGCTGTGGCCAGGACGTTAGAATACCGAACCGTGATAAGGCTGGGAAGCTTGAGAGCCTGAGTGATATATGTAATATTTGAAACTGTCAGTATTGTTCGGTATATTTTCACTGTTTAACTACAGCACAGATGGTAATTTGAAAGTTTTTTGTGGCAAAAAAAATGGCAATATTCTTTAAAAAAAATATACAAACACTGGCAATATTTACGACGCTTTCGCTCGTTTACCTGCATTACAAACATAGTACACCATAAAGGCACCTGGCTATTACTGCTTACTTACCTTCAATTAGATCACAGGAAATATTGTAAACGTGCTTCATAATTACAAAAATATATACTGTACAAAAAGGTTGCAGGTAGCAGAGAGATAATGGTTGGTGAGTTTCTGCATTCGATTTATTATTTATGATTGTGCGCATACAGTACAGTCTTAGCTTTCCTGACATGAACTTCTACGGCTGCTAGGTACACCTTGTCTTAGCCTACAAATATACAAATAATAAATACAAATGATATATTTTCTTTCACAAGTTATGTACTACATCTAGCGGTTGAAGTGACCTTTTAGACAAAAATATAGGTCACTTCGATCTTCCAATGCTTAAAGTTACGTGGTGTACAAACAATTTTGAATCTTATTTTCTTAAGAAAACATTTCAAAGTAATTTTACAAAAAGAAAGATATGCCAATACCGTTGCTACAGTATCTTTTTCATTACGTTCTAATAGTAAATTGAAAGTTAAAAAAGTTAAATTAAATTAATTAAAAGTTAAATTTAAGTTCATACGGTGTTATCAAGATTATAATTACTTGACACACTTGTTACAAGATTAATTAGGCCATGGAAAGATCGGTCGTCAGTTTTGAACATAGGTTACGAGTTCCTATAAAAAATCGGGAGCAACCAGCGTTATGTTTCTCTATGAATCTCGTAGTATAATCATCATTTGCCAAAGCCTTTTTCCAACTGTGCTGGGGACGGATTCCAGTCTAACAGGATGCAGCTGAATACCATTATTTTACATGCAGCGACTGACCTCCACAACCACAGTTAGTACTGGGTATGGGTAATATGATACCCCTTGGTAAGACAGGTTTGTCAGACTTTGTTTCCACTGACTACCTACGAGTACTTAACGACTGTCAAAGGTCTACAATTGACAGCCGGGACTAACGGCTTAACATGTTTGCCGAGGCACGGGGGAAACTCGGTATGTAATGGGTGGTCACCCATCCACGGACCAACCTAAGCAAGCGCGGCTTAACCTGAAGATCGACCCGAGCGACTATTTAGCCACGAGCTTCTCAAATCGAACCGCAACGTATATTCTCAATTGTCATGATGTTATCGATAAACAAGACATGTATGAATTTCCGGAATATGTCAAACCCGTCAGAATAGTAAAACCTCCCACACTGATTTGATTTTGTCATGACGCGAATGTTACAGAAGGTTTACTTTATTTGTTTGAGAACACGGACGACCAAGGATGTATGTAAAGATAAGGATCGTAGTAGGTGGCAATCAGTGGTTTCTTCCCATCATCCGAATCTGGACAGAGTTTTCCCCAAGCAAAACCGTGGTGTTGCTCGTTATAATTAAAATTCAAGATGGCGCCGACGAAAATTTTCGGTTTTTTCGTCATGGGTTTCATTTCCATGGTTTTTTGACCAAAAAACCTATTAAATTCTAGTGGTCTCATCCTATCAGCCTAAAAATGCAACAACAACAACACAACTGCTGGGCATGAGTCTCCCCCAGCAACACCACACTTCCTGAGATACATCTCGACAATAGGTAACATCTCGCCGGTTCAAAGGGTCTGTTTGGGCTCACATTTTCCTAAACCTTGTCTTACTGCCTTTTTGTACACTTTGGTTTTACGACACACGCAATAAGGTTAACCAGTAGCGATAACAAAACAAAAGGTGGGAAAACATTAGTTTACGAACGCGTTAACTCGGCCTGAATTTTAACAGTGTCGCAATAGCAATTAACAGGCGTTTTAATCCGTCGAATGGTTACGGAAGCACGTACTTCTGAATTCTGATCACA
Source organism: Eugnorisma glareosa (assembly GCA_947578425.1). Lineage (NCBI taxonomy): Eukaryota > Metazoa > Arthropoda > Insecta > Lepidoptera > Noctuidae > Eugnorisma > Eugnorisma glareosa. The sequence goes on along the minus strand of OX387982.1, from coordinate 8,853,338 downwards.
CTTGTAGTATTTTAACGAGAAATAATTCGTGCTGAAGCGACTCTTTTTAATCATAATTTATTTTCTTATTTTTGGCCACACAGTAAAATACTTAGAGAAACAAAAACACACATTACTTACTATTGCTAGGCTCGCGTCACGTTTGATTACTATCTGTGATGGTTAGGCGATAGTGTTTCTGCGTCTACTCTATGTCATTGTTCACCCTAATTAATAGGCCAATAAAAAAATAAATCGCAATGATGGGGTGAACAAGTGCCTTTCGGCTTCGTGAGTACTTTTATACCCAAATATTCCCTTGGGTCATTTTACCAGTACCACAAAGAAACAATCCCAAAAGGACCAAACCACGAAATGTTTTAGGTTATCTTTTTAATTAATTAATGTCGTTATTATAATACTGTGATATTGCTGGAAACCTCAAATAATTACTACAACAAAGAATTGTCGAAACAAAAACTCACCGGGACTGGAACACAGTGCCCGCGGGCTAGCAGAATGTGAAATTCATGAATTACCTGAAACAAAAACGTAAGCATGAAATATTTATTTACACGTGGATGGGGGAAAGTTACACACAGTTATTCACAAGGTCTATATATACATTAGGTACATACATTTAATATATTATAAAGGATTTCCCATAAGGCAGGAATTCAACAAACGGAGACAAAAATATTCGTATACGGATAATGCTCGAATTTGATTCGTTATTCTATGGAGGCCTATGTCTCTTGTCAGTAAGGTATCTAAATATCGTCCTAAAATGAAAAAAACAGTCGTCTTATTTTTTTGGAGATTATGTTTATCATCAGCATGCATGCCTTTTACGTCATTTATCTTTGGCGAACCAAATCTTTCCAAAAATTAAAATAATTAGTGAATATATGTGACTGCCTCATCAGTTCATTCGTGCGTCTGCCAAACAAGATCCTGGGTTCGATTCCCAGGTTGGGCAAACTGTTACTGAGTTTTTCCTGTAGAAAATTGTCAGTAGCAGCCACGGAGTACGGTTTTATGCCCGTTGGTGACATTAGGACGACGAGTATGCAAGCTAATTTACTGTTTTTTTTTTCACCTGCCATATTTACTTGGTCTCGTAGTTTAAGGACAAAACATTACATTTTCATCCCATTATTCAGGCGAATTTTGCTGCTCAATGACCCAATAAAAGCTCTTCACCGTATCTAAGACCTTTTCTTTTTAAAGGGCGGGCAAGTTAACAATATACTCATAATTTGCCCAGCTTTTTCTCAACATGTTGGGGTCGTTCCAGTTTAAACGGTTACAGCTGAATACCAGTATTTTACATGGAGCGACTGCCTATCTGGCCTCCATAACCCAGTTAGTACTAGGTAATACGATACTCCTTGGTAACTGGTTGCCAGACTTTCGGGCCACTGACTATCTGTTACGACTGTCAAAGATTTACAAATGACAGCCGGGGCCAACGGCTTAACGTGGTTTTGAGACACGGAGGAAACTCGGTAAGTGATGGGTGGTCACCCATCCACGGCTTAACCTGGAGATTGACCCCGAGCGGCTGTTACTATTTAGGCACAAGCTCCTCCAATAACAATATACCGAAGTACAAAAAAATGAGTCCATATTGCATTTTCTCCTTTCGGGTCAGGGACGAAATAAATAACGGAGACTTCTAAATAACATCTTGGTATTCGCATCTGCGCCACACCTTAGTTTAAACTAGCGAATGCATAAATAATATTGATGGCCGCAATAATTCTTAGCCGGTATTATAAATTGGAACGTCTTTGTTTCAATTTGTTAGTACGGAACTTTTTGTCTGATATTAGTGCAACTTTCTGCAAGCGCACATTATTAAAGGGTGTAACAAGACCCTTAAAGAAGCTGTAAGTTATTTGTTATCGCCATCATTGCGATATTTTTTTGTTTTAGACACTACCTGGAACCTTCTACGAGTAGTTACGGAGATATTGGGGGTCAAAGTTCCAACTTTTTCAAAGTTTTTATTTTTAAATACTTGTTTGTAACGTAAGATTTTTACTGTAAACACCTCCACGATCCCCGTACTATTAAATCCATCAATCACTACAATGTTTTAAGCGCGTTACATTGTGTCCTACCTTAAAACGTGATTTTCACCCAAAAAAAAGTTGTTTCCCAGAAATATTTTTTGCGGACAGTAACTTAGTTTGATGTACATAATGCTTGGTTGACGGCTTCGTTAACTTTATCTATTTTAGTGATATGTGTTTAGTTTTTATCATGGCGTCTTTTACACAGATTTATTCAGCGGAAAATGAGGTATGAGGTACATACACCTGTAATCCTAATAGTTCACCCACTTTTGGCCAGTTAGGTTTCAGTACCATTGTAATATGTACGCCGACTGCCATCAGTCGGGCACAAAACCAAAACCCGTGGGAGACTGAGGACTGAGAAACCGAGATGATGAGGGGTACTGAGAAATCCTTGTTGGAAACACTCAATAACACAGCCCGACCTGGGAATCGAACCCAGGATCTCATGCTCAGCAGTCGCTTGCGACCATTAAACCAATGAGGCAGCTCCAATTCAAGTGTTTTTTAGCAAAAAACATAGTGCAGACGTAATTGTATCAGTTTTCTACTTAGTTGAATAGATGGAAGAAAATCCACGGTATAAACATAGTTAACAAGCCCTGCCTCAGCCAATTAAGCACAGCAAAACACGCATTAAATGACTAACAAACAAAATGTCATGCGTATTTGTAATGTGCATACCATTTGAATATTTAACTATGTGTACTATGGTTAGATTTCTCACTGCAAACGCAAGAAATGCGAGACTTGTTTTTGCATTTTTTATTTAAATGCTTATGCATGATTAATGGACACCCTGAGTCGTCCGTTATTGTTGAAGGTAGACAGAAAAGCTAGTTTTGACTGTATGTGGATGGATCTAGTGTATCTATTCATGTGAGAACTTTGCTTCGTGCTCAGCAGTCGCGCTTGCAGACTTAGTGTTATTGTTTCTCTCAGGAATTTCTCATTACCAGCCACGAAGTCTGGATTTATGCCCGGTTGATGGCAATAGGCTCGCCCTCTATTACATGGGACTTCAACTGGCAAACATACTTTCTTCACAACAGGCAGTACCACGCTGCTATGCTAGTATATACTGTGTCTCAATATGATAGTGTTTGTTCAATGTTTAAGTCAAGTTTAGTTTAAAACTAACCTATCCGGAAGGATAGTCTTGAAACTACAATCACAATAGCAGAACTGAGAAGTAATTCGAAGAACGGCTTATAACTGGGGCAACCCAGCAACCATCATCATCAGCCTACGGCAGTCTACTGCTGGACATAGGCCTCCCCAATCGCGCGCCATTCAACTCGATTCTCAGCAGCTCTCATCCAGTTGCTACCAGCCACCCTCCGAAGATCGTCGCTCCACCGAACCTGAGGGCGTCCCACCTTACGTTTACCGATTCGCGGTTTCCACTCAAGAACACGTCTACCCCAACGGTCATCGGTTCTACGGCTAATATGACCAGCCTATTGCCACTTCAGCTTACTTATTCTGTGAGCTATGTCGACAACTCTGGTTCTCTGTCGGATTACCTCGTTCCGAATGCGATTCCTCAGAGACTCCAAGCATAGCCCGTTCCATAGCTCGCTGAGCGACCTTAAATTTATGGACCAGCCGCACCGTGAGTGTCCACGTTTCGGCTCCATTAGTCACAGCACCCATCAAGCAATATTCAAATATAATGGATTAACTTGACTTATTAGACTGATTAATTAGACTGAATATAATAATAATATCAACCTGTTTTTACCCTACGTGTACAGTGAAGAAATGAGCATTTATCATGGAGCATGCTTCCAGGAAGCTGGTCATTAAATTCATTTACAAAAGCTCAGATAAAACGATTTGTAAATCAGTAAGTTCGAGACAGACTACCCAAGATGCGCTGGAAAAAACTAAGTAGAGGCTTTTTTAAATACAAAAACTTCAAAGTAGGTAAAACAAATGTAAAATAATATAAACAGTGACCCCAATACCATATCTACAAAGAGTACTTACTTAAGTACTACTTCGCCCCACAATAAACCAATGAGGTCGAATCCTAGTGACCGAGCGAGCGAAAGTTCTAGCTAGCTGTCGAGCCACTAACACTAATAGTTAACTCATTTACACGTCATTCATAATTAGTAACTTAGTTCGACTGTATAGTTAGAAACACATTACACCCGTATATCTACGTCTGTTTAAATACAGGGTGTTATGAGATTAATTGTCGGGTAAGTTATGATTAAGTAATGTTTTTGATTGTTTTATAATCATAGTGTTGATTTTAGTTGTTTATTGTGTCGGTTAGTTTTAATAAACTTTTTTAGAGCAACACGTGAGTTCAAGCTGTTTAACCGGACTGCTAGCAATTGTGGGTTTTTAGGGTTCTGTACAAAAATGAAAAAAAAAACGAAAACCTTATAGGATCACTCTTGCGTCTGTTTGTCCGTCACAGCCAATTTGCTCCGAATCCACTGGACCAAATCAGGTGAAATTTGGTAGGATGGTGTAATCCTATGACCCTAACACAGATGTGCACAGTAAATAAATATTTTTTTACAATAAGGTTCATTTACAGGGGACAAATTAGAAATTTTAAAAAAAGTTTAGCAAACCTTACTGTGTCATATATCAAATGAAATGGCTCGTTATGAGGATTTCAAATATATTTTTGTTATTATTGTAAAATAAATGGTTTTGATTTTATTCATGACAGAAGACGAAACATTTGACTTTGGCATTGTACGGAACCCTCTCCACACGAGTACAACTCGCACAAGGCCGGTCTTTTTTTTTCAATAAGTACAGCTTACAAATACATTGAGTAAGTAATACAACCCGTAGCTGTTTTATGTCCGATGTACATGAAGCTACTTTCTGAAGGAAGTAAGCTAGCAAGCTAGTGACTCTGGCTTCGTGTATACAGAACTAGCTTCATTTCTTGGCTAGTAAACTAGTGAGAAAGCTAGTAAGCTAGTGTCTAAAGCTAGGATAGTGATAGGTTGGGGCTCTATTTATTTAGCTATAATATCCTGGCTTGTGTATCGACTAGCTTTATGTGACCGGCGTATTACGTTTTTCAGTCGACTGGTGTTTTCTTAAAAATGCAGTTCATTTTATTTCACAGAAACACAATTATCTGGCATCATGTAAACAGCACTAGCATTTACAAAGCCACAGACAGTATAAAGAGCTTCTAGCTTGCTATTCTGGCTTTGAAAAACCTCGTCAATCCCGGCCATTAAACACTGGTGGAAATAACTATACCCTTCTTACATACATCGTGTAAGTAACTTCGCGACACCAATTTTTTAAAAGAAATCAGTACTTACTTGATTAGAGTTGTAGCAACTAGGCATCATCTGCCCAGCCTTTTCCCAACCACAGGGTGTAAAGACCCTTGCCGAAGTCGTCAACCAAGAATTTTGTACATTAAACTAAGTATCTTTACGCTAAACGTATTGCTGGGAAACGACTTTTTTTTGGGGTTTACATTCACGTTTTACGGTAGGACTCAATGTAACGCCACATAACGCACTCAAAACATTGTGGTGATGGATGGATTGAATAGTACGGGGGTCGTGGAGGTGTTAACAGTAAAAATCTTAGGTTAAAAACAAGTATTTAAAAAAAAGCTTGTAAAAAAGTTGGAACTTTGACGCCCCAATATCTCCGTAACTAGAAGTTTCCCAGGTATGGTTTAGAACAAGAAAAAAATCGCAATGATGGGGAGAACAAGTACCTTTCAGCTTCGTTAAAGGTCTTGTTGCACCCTTTATATTATTGGGGTCGGCTTCCAGTCTAATCGGATGCAGCTGATAACCAGTATTTTACATGGAGCGACTGCCTATCTGACCTCCACAACCCAGTTAGTACTGGGTAATACGATACGTCAAACTTCCGAGCCACTGACTGGCTGTAACGACTGTCAAAGAAGTACAAATGACAGCCGGCACCAACGGCTAAACGTGCTTTTCGGCACGGAGTAAACTCGGTATGTAATGGGTGGTCACCCATCCACAGACCAACCTAGGCAAGCGCGGCTTAACCTAAATATTGATCCGAGCGGCTGTTATCATCTGGTCACGAGCTCCTTCGGTAATAGCAACTAATATATACAACCGAAGCAAAATAAAATTTCGATGCTAATGGGTCCATCGTGTACCAAATGCATGGTAAAAGTTAGTGTCATGATAACTTAAACCGTGTTAAGTTTATTATAGGTTACAGAATTATCCAGCACAAGTACAGTTTCATTCAAGCCAAAGACACTGCAATAGAGTACAAACGTTTCCAAGGAACGAGACAAAGAAACCATTCCCCCACAATACAAACTCCTCAAACCCCGTTACCACAAGAAACAATACGCAACATTACAGATATTACCGTATTACAGTGCGCATTATAGCTCAGCGCGCGATTCCGCCCGAGAGCACCGTTTACTAGTATCAATTAATGTTGGGAACCGTTACACGCGCATCTCGCTTCGACTACAACGGTATACTTAGCTCGCGTTACCAGGTGGCCTACCATGACGTCTCAAAGCAGGAGTAATTCCAGTGTGGGAAAGAGATGTCGCTAGACGACCTGTGTAGCTCTGTCTCTTTCCCGCACTGGAATTACTCCTGCTTTAAGACGTCATAGAAACCCCCCTGATCGAGAGTTACCGTATGTACTGAACTGTAAAGGTTTCCTTGATTTTATATTAGAAAGAAAGAAAAAAATGTTTATTTGTCGCAGGGACATGACGTGCGTACAAGAAATAAATTACATAACAATACATAACAAATATTATAAACACACAGGACATATAGGTACAAAGAAAAATAAATACAAAATTAACAGCTTGCACGTCGTGACCGCGACAAGCAGGTTACCACTCAGCATGATGCTGTGCTATGGGGGTCCCACAGCACAGCGCTGGTTTTCAGTGGTCACCCGTGAATAAACGTACGGAAGCCGCATATTAATGTTTTTACTGTATTTGGAGAGAAAACTCGTGACTAAATTATAACAGCCGGTCGGGTCGATCTTTCGGTTAAGCCGCGCTTATCTAGGTTGGTTTGTAGATGGGTGACCACCCATTACATTCAGAGTTTTCTGCGTAGCTTCGAAAGTACGTTAATCCGTTGGCCCCGGCTGTCATTTGTAGATCTTTGACAGTCGTTACAGGTAGTCAGTGGCCCGAAAGTCTGAAAACCAGTCTTACCAAGGGGTTTCCTATTATCTAGTATTACCTGGGTTGTGGAGGTCAGATAGACAGTCGCTCCACGTAAAATACTGGGATTCACCTGCATCCGATTAGACTAAAAGGAGACCCAAACATAATGTATTTGGAAAAAGGCTAGTCAGATGATGACGTTGTAACTCTATTAGGAGGGGCTGCAGTGAACTACTGTAGGCTGTGTGCCTGGATTTCTCTGTGATAATTTCCTCGTGATATTTTTTAATCTTCATTGATTGATTGTATTTATGAGTACACCTGACGAGTGGCAAGTAGCAACCGACGAGACGTTTCATGTTTCAAAAATGACTTTTCAAAAGTATTATATAGAAAATTAACTTTTCTATAGCTTATGCTATTACAATTGTGACTTTTTCCTGAACTTGATAGATGTTAAAATTTAATTTTGTCTAGATCTTCTGAGCATCGTGGACTGTGAGACTAATAAGTTTAGCAGTTTGCTCGGCCAAAATTCATTCAGCATTTTATCTAAACATATCGATTGACTATATCCTTTTTTTGTAGTACAGACCAATCTAAATCAAATACCATATTTTTATCAAAAAAACATGCAATACCTACAACATTCTGAGTATTCTGACCGAACTTAATTCATTAGTCGAGGTCTCCGTCACGCCTCCAGCGACCAGCGTAGCGTAAGCTTAATATGTTGCCGCATCAAATGTCTACTGTAACTTGTAAGTTGTAACGTCTCTATAAGTTGTAGTAATGCGTAGGATGAAACTTGTTTCTGATATTATTATGTCGATAACATGCTGAGGTTATGGTTGTTTTTGTATAGTGGCGGCACCAGCTAAAGGTAAACAGTTCGGGCTGTAGGTAAAATAAAGGATGATTTCCACCAAACGGCTTACATCGCATTGGATCGGAACGGATTTTACTATATTTAATCGTATACACAGTATTGAAAGTCTATATTACCAAGCCGTGAATAGCAGCTTAGCCGCGGGCGTCATCCGCGACACGCGATCGTAGCCAAAAGTATGCTGCGACGCGCGTTCGGCTCCGTTCGCCTATCGTCGTATGACGTATCCGACACGGTAGGAATGAAACTATTTGACTAGGCGCAGAAACGGATACGTTCGCAAGCGACAGTACAGAACCGATCGTATGTGTCGACATCCTGGCGGACGCGATCGGCTGTCACCGCATCCGTTCGTATCCTTTCCGATGCGATGCGATGCGAGCCGTTTGGTGGAAATCATCATTTAGGCAGTGAGGTTGGTAACGGAACTGCCTGCGACACCACAGGGTCTAGATAGTGATACTCTAAACGCGATGATGGAAAAAAAAAACAATATAGACATAAGCTGAAAAAAAATCTAATGAAACGTTTTAAAAGCGATTGTAACTGTATCTGTATCTTTCGGTCCGTAGGATGTGCTGGATCGTAGTCATCACATAATCTACCGGTATGGCATGAAAATTGGTTTGGCAATGTTATTAATGAATGTTGCTGATCGGATCCTACTCGATATGGAACGCAGGGATTTAAAACAGCTAAAGAGCGGACATTGAGAGTATTGTCATACAATCATTTTTATCCCGAAAATTTTCGATTTTGTCACACGAATGCTACTTGACAAGCGGGCATATGACACTAGCTAGACAGACCGACTTGTTATTAAGTAGTAAAAACTTTTGGATTAAGATTTTCTTTGTCTTGTCCTGTCTATCGCTCGTTAACATTTGAATGTCTTTGTTATGGAATAACCTTAACACATGCCCCTAACACATTACTGAACATCGCTACTAGGGTGAATATTTCAAGTGGGCGTGGAAGGCCAAATCCGAAACAATGAGGAAGAACGAAATATAATCGAAAGGAGTCTCGAGCCCGATTTTGACGAAAACCAAAACTGCATCATTAGATTTTTGAAAAATCAATATTCCTAGCCAGTAATCGAAACCATTGATTTTGGAAAAAAAATACACTCTGTATTACTACACCATTCGATAGTGTCGCTACCAGGGATAAAATTCTGGGAAGTAATGACATACGGCAGACTAAAGGAAAGAGTTCAATTTTGATAAAGTACATAACAGTTAGTAGTAATCAACGAAACGTCGATCAAAATCACTATTGGCGCCAATTACCTTGTAAGTTCTAATTTCAATTGTCTACGATTTTTTTCTTTTACTATGGCCTTTAGCCGCGAAGAATCAACAAAATTGAAATTAGAATATAATGTTGCGAAAATCGACTGCGCTGCGGTTGTCTTCAATCAAGGACATTAATTTAAAATATGAAAAAAACATACAATTTAACATTTTTCTTAAGTTTGCTGTATGTCATTATTTCCCAGAATTTGACACACAATTTCACACAATTTCTTATTAGCGACACTATCGAATGGTGTAATAATACAGTGTGTGTGTGTTTTTTTTTCTAAAGCATTTCCTGTCTAGGAATATTTATTTTTCAAAAATCTAATGATGCAGTTTTAGTTTTCATCAGAATCGGGCTCGAGACTCCTTTGAGTATTTTTCGCTATTCCTCATAGTTTCGGATTTGGCCTTCCACGCCCACTTGAAATATTCACCCTAGTAGCTATGTTCAGTAATGTTTTAGGGGCATGTGGTAAGTTTATTCCATAACAAAGACATTCAAATATTAACGAGCGATAGACAGGACAAGACAAAGAAAATCTTAATCCAAAAGTTTTTACTACTAAATAACAAGTAGGTCTGTCTAGCTAGTGTCATATGCCCGCTTGTCAAGTAGCATTCGTGTGACAAAATCGAAAATTTTCGGAATAAAAATGATTGTATGACAATACTCTCAATGTCCGCTCTTTAGCTGTTTTAAATCCCTGCGTTCCATATCGAGTAGGATCCGATCAGCAACATTCATTAATAACATTGCCAAACCCATTTTCATGCCATACCGGTAGATTATGTGATGACTAGGATCCAGCACATCCTACGGACCGAAAGGTACAGATACAGTTACTTGGCCATCCACGCCCACTTGGAAAATTCACCTTGTACAGACATATATACACAATTTTCAAGTCGAACAATTCTCAAGAATTTCCCAATACAGCGTCAGCTGATAGCGTTTGCAAGAAACCCCTTCAACAACAGCAATTAACCGAGATTACAAGAATGTATTCACACATGTATTCTTAATCACATCCCGCGGTATTCCACGAACGCTTTTGCTTATCATCGAGAACGATAACAATCAACATTAATGTGGGTGTACAGAGCTTGGGAGCGACCCGAGCAAAGTATGACGGACGTATGCCGCCCGGATGATGCCACCACGAGTTCTTTCTGGCACAGCATCTGGTCGGTGCCCGTCCGTCATACTGAGGCTGACTGGATGCGTGATGTCGAGCAAGTGTGTGAACCTATCCCAGAAATGGAACCAATATTAATAACACCTTTGGATGTAGCCAGAGCAGTTCGTCCGTTACCGAACTGGAAATCACCGGGACCGGACGGACTGCACAATTTCTGGCTCAAATGGTTTAGTAGTTCACACACTTGTCTGGCATCTCAATTTCAGTCATCCTTAGAGTCTGGGTCTCTACCGCAGTTTTTAACAACAGGCGTTACCCACCTGCTCCATAAGTCAGGTAGTCCCGCGGAACCCAAGAATTATAGACCGATCACGTGTTTGTCGACGGTCTATAAGCTTCTTACATCCATTTTGAGAGCGAAAATCAATACACACATTGACAAAAACTCCATTATGTCTGCCTCTCAAAATGGATGTAGGAACGGGTCCCGCGGTACTAAGGAGCTACTCCTCATCGACATGGCCATTAGCCAACAGGTTCGTCGATCCCGCAAGGATCTGTCGACATGTTGGATAGATTATAAGAAGGCCTACGACTCGATTCCACATACATGGCTCATGAGGGTGCTGGAGTTGTACAAGATAGATGCAACTCTACGCGCCTTCCTTGAGTCGTGTATGGGGCAATGGAGGACGGTCCTTCGATATCCAGGATGTCGACAGATTCAGGGGAACGATGAGCCTGTATGGATTAAACGGGGAATATTCCAGGGCGACAGTTTGAGTCCACTTTGGTTCTGTCTAGCCCTGAATCCTCTAAGTACATTGCTGGAGGATTCAGGTCTAGGCTATCGGTTGAGGAGAGATGGTCAGGTCATATCTCACCTTCTTTACATGGATGATCTGAAACTCTTTGCCCCCAACAAATTGCAACTGATGAAGCTACTGAAAGTAACTGAAACTTTTAGTAGCGCCATCAGGATGGAATTTGGTGTGGACAAATGTGCAGTCATGTATGTAAAGCGAGGGGAGATTATGGAATCCGAAGGAATTCAGCTCTCGGATTCCATACACCTGAGATCCCTCTCCTCATCCGAAAGCTATAAATATTTGGGTATGTCGGAAGCGTTAGGCATTAACGTAACTGACATGAAGCAATCGTTGAAGGAGCGCTTCTTCGGTCGCCTGAAGAAGGTATTAAATAGCCTTCTTTCGGGCGGGAACAAGGTGCGCGCCTTCAACGGTTGGGTCATGCCGGTTTTAATGTACTCTTTCGGCATACTCAAATGGACTCAGACCGAACTCGATACCCTGGATAGGAGAGTCCGTACACTGCTGACTGCAAACCGGATGCATCACCCACGATCATCGGTGATGAGACTGTATATCCCGCGGAAGTGCGGGGGTCGAGGCTTTTTAAACGCGAAGACGCTCCACAACCGCGAGGTATGCAGTCTCAGAGAATATTTTTTAAAAGCCGAGGTGGGTATGCACCGAGATGTGGTCGCAGTGGACAAGGGCCTCACCCCGCTGTCCATGGCTAAAGAGAACTGGCGCAAACCTGTAGTACTTACTACCGATGACCGCAAGGAAGTATGGCAAGGCAAGGAGCTTCACGGGCGCTTCTACCGGGCTCTTCATGGGCCCGATGTAGATTTTCTAGCATCCGTGTCCTGGCTACGTTTCGGTGACCTCTTTGGGGAAACTGAAGGTTTTGTCTGTGCGATTATGGACGAAGTTATGTTGACGAACAACTACCGGAAATATATTATGAAGGACGGGACGGTTGACGTGTGTCGGGCATGCCACCGTCCGGGTGAGTCCATCAGACATATTATTTCTGGTTGTTCTCGTCTGGCTAACGGCGAGTACTTGCACAGGCATAACCAAGTAGCCAGGATTATCCACCAGCAACTTGCCTTGAAATATAAACTTGTGGAATCAGAGGTACCGTACTACAAGTATGTGCCCGACCCAGTTCTCGAGAAAGACCATGTCACGCTGTACTGGGATCGGTCTATCATCACTGACAGGACTATTGTCGCCAATAAGCCTGACATAGTGGTGATAGACCGATCAGCGCGCCGCGTAATGATAATCGATGTTACCATTCCGCATGACGAGAACCTCGTGAAAGCTGAGAAGGAGAAACAAATAAAATATCTCGACTTGGCACACGAGGTTGTCGACATGTGGAATGTGAACTCGGCTATCATTGTGCCGATTGTCGTGACGGCCAATGGCCTTATGGCCAAAAGCCTCGACGACCACCTTTCGAGGCTCTCCTTAGGCGGTTGGATCAAGGGCCTGATTCAGAAGGCAGTACTCCTCGATACGGCTCGCATTGTGAGGAGGTTCCTGTCTCTGGAGCCCTAACCACCGGTAGCTTGGACCCTGCTCCCGATACCGGCGGACCACTATTTTTTATATTTTTAAATGTTTTTTTAATATTAATTTGTTTAGAAATATTTAAAAATGTAATTTATATGTATATATATGAATAAAGGAAACATTAATGTAGCATTTGGGGAAACTCGAGCATGCCTACTACAACTGTGTTAGGCAATCCGCAGATGGGGGGAAATGGTGGAAACAGGGGAGCACGTTGGCAGGGGACAGAACAGTTACACGTTGGAGGGGGACCAAAGCACGTGCGGAAGATGGAAGCACGGTGTGGTCACGTGTTCTCATGAAGCAGAAAGGGTGATTGGTGAAATCATTTTTTTCCCAGAAAGTATTGAGTCGTAAGCGGGTTAAGGGTGAAAGCGGCGGGGGGCGGGGAATATTTTGTGGTTTTACTAAGTAGAAATCCGGCACAACTCACTTACTTTCTAAAGGTAAGGACCTAAAACTTCCAGGATTTAAACGAAGCCAGCCAAGTGCGATTCAGACTCGCGAACGAAGGGTTCCGTTTGTATGGGAGCCCCCCTTAAATATTTATGTTATTCTGTTTTTAGTATTTGTTGTTATATCGGCAACAGATATACATCATCTGTGAAAATTTCAACTGTCTAGCTATCACGGTTCATGAGATACAGCCTGTTGACGTTGTTGTTGTAGTCTTAGTAATAGGGTTCTGTATGTACCCCTTGGGTACGGAACTCCAAAAAAGAGCTGCGCAGGTGTCTGTATTCTGGTCGGGGATTATTTGAGTCATGTACAACACGATGCTAGTTTCAACTACTAGATATCAGGCTGTGAACGATCGATCTTGAGTCAGTTACAGAACGACACAATACGAATTTAAAGGTTTTTGTTCAGGACAAATGTGTACATCGAACTGCGAGGGTTACTATGAGGCCTTAAAGTAGGAGTAATTCCAGAGTGGGAAAGAGACAGAGCCATACAGGTCGTGTAGCGCCATCTCATTCCCACACTGGAATTACTCCTGCTTTAAGACGTCATAGTAACAACCCTGATCATGTTCAGGGGGCCTAAAATGGCCACTTTATCAGAATCATAATACGAATCACGTTAAAAATTTAAAACTCTTAAAATGGGCTTTGTATTCATAACCATAAAGACCATTTTAAGAATTTAATTTTTTTTACGTGATTCATATTATGATTCTGATAAAACTTTCATTTTAGGCCCCCAGATCTGCCTTTAGACAGATTACACATTGCCAGGCAATAAAAACACGTGAGGAAGGCGACAGCACGGGGTGTGGTCACGTGTTGTCATGCACTTGAAGGGTGATGAGAGTATTTTTTGTTCCAGGAAAGACATGACGGCCCTGACGTATTATGTTTATGGCAAAAGATGTCCACCGCATGGCTTAGTCAGCAAAAGTCCGACACATCCCTTTTTGCCCGACTATGGCGAAGCCAAAAGGAAGGGTTATGATTTTAACAGTCTATGTTCGCATGTGTGTATGTTTGTATTTACGTATGTTCCTCCGTAGCGCCTAAACTATTCATCCGATCTTGATGAATAAGGTGTCAATTGATTCGTTATTATGGCCCGTGTAATATAAGGCTACAAACCGAAAAAAAACCCCGATTTTAATTAGGAGCGTGATTTTTCATTGGTCGAGTTTTTAGTGATAGTATACCACACAAATTCTTGTTACGTAGTCGGGATTTAGTTTTTTAAGTTTATTTTTTTATTTCGTGTGGTTAGTGGCGCCTTACCTGGTGTCAGAGTTTTTTTTGCCGCCCATGGGCCTCTGATTTGGCTTTGTATGCCGTCGAGAAATATCTCTCAGGCATGCTTGTTTGGTCGCCCCCGGCCACCGTAGGCGCGGGCCTGTGGACGGTGAGCTATGGGCTAGCTCGCCGTCCATCCGTCTTATGACGACAGGCCGTGTCGACGGCGCGTTCGTGTTCCACGCGCGCCTCGAAGAGAAGTCAGCAATGGGAAGGGGTCCGCAAGGGCTGATGCCTGCCGGGGCTGCGGGAATGTTCGAAAGAGATACCGTGGCCCCGGAACACAAAGGGCGATGAAGGAACATGGATGGGTTTTAGTCAGTAAAAGTCTGAAACTCCCTCCTGCTCAGCCCAGAGCGGTAGGAGTTATTTGATGATTTCCCATCCGAAAAAATAAAAAGGCATGCTTGTTTGCTCACGATGTTTTCCTTCATCGAAACAAGTGATAATTATACAATACGCACATGAATCTGAAATGAGTTTGAACTCGAGACCTATGACTTGACATTCCGACGGTCACAGCACTAGAAGTATCCCACTGATTCACCAAGACTGAAGTCAGCCATCAGAACCAGATACTATTCAAACTTAATAGTCATTAAAAAACCTTGTCATAACGCAGACAAGAATTAAGTGCATCTTAAGACAGAGGTCTTGAATATTTGTGCTCCAGAATATACTTGAGAATATTTTTGTTTTCCAGTTCCTATGCGAAGTTATGTCTACATTCTACGCCAACTGTTCGAAAACAAGTTATTTCAGTATAAGGGGGATACCTTTCATGAAGATTCCTTAGTTGCCTTTAGAGACACCCACGTGAAGAGACAAGGTTGTCCGTGGGCAGGGTGAACGTACTTAATGAACTAAATAACGATGGACTTCATTTTATAATTTACTAGCTGTGCCCCGCGAGTCCCACGACCATCGTCCGCGTGAAATTATTATAAAAAGTATTACTTAGCCATTTGAATCGGATTTTGTTAAAATTCCAAGGCTTATATTTTTTTTGCACGGAACTCTAAGTAGCCTAAGTTACTTCTTATAACATCATCATCTATCTGCCAATAAAAGTCCCGTCAAAATAGGTCCAGCCTTTTCGGAGGTTAGCCGGAACAAACAGACAGACAGACAAAAATTTAAAACAATGTTTTTTTGTTATAAGTTAATATATTTATTTTCGTATTCAGTAAAAAGTTATTTTGAAATTAAAAACAGATATTTCAATTTTATTGATTTGTGAACTTAAAGTTATTTTTTTTCAACTGAACAGAACGTAGAATGTTTGAAGAATCAATCTTCAAACACGTTCTGTTCTAAATCTTCAAGATTGAACCAAAAAAAAATTTAATAGTCATTTAATTATCTCGAAGAAATTACAAGGATGACTCAGCAGCTTAATTGAGCTGTTAATATTAACGGGAGTTTGAGAATTTTTCGTGACAAGCATTTTACTAATGAGTGAAGAATTTGGTACTAATACGTGAATCTTGAAAAATGATTTGTGTTACTTACACCTTCTCATTATTTCCAGGTGGTCAGTTAGCACGTATCATGTTCACGTTTCCATAGCTCAATAAAATTTGAGTATTAATTTTCACATTACTGCTAGTTCACATAACCCAATGAAAGAACTTAAAATTACTGCAACGGTTCACTAATGTTTCGCCAAAACTCATTTGAGTTTTTTTTTAATAAGGCGTAGTCAACGTGGCCCCGCTGCGCGGAGCTCCTATTTCCGTTTCTAGAGTTTAAAATACCTTAACACAAAAGCCTTTTCGAAACTGTCCGAGTCGGGGTGCACAAGAAAGGCTTGGGACTCATTCCGAGCGGATTGGTCGGTGAATGCAAAAGATAAGGAGAACTGGAAAGCATGGAGGCCTTCGGTCAGCAGTGGGACTGAAAAGCTAGGAAAAAAAATCTATTTCAACTTCTCCTTTAACTAAATTAAATCTAACAAAAGTCCAACGACCATATTTGTACATGGTCTTTCTGTAATCTGCGAGTTAGTATCCTGTAGGACTTTAGAAGTATCTGGTGGCCTACCATGACGTCTTAAAGCAGGAGTAATTCCAGTGTGGGAAAGAGATGGCGCTAGACCTGTATAGCTCTGACTCAAAATCAAAATCAATCAAAATCAAAGCATTTATTTCAAGTAGGCCAGGTACAGGCACTTATGAACTGTCGAAACAAAGATAACAATTAAATGTAGCTACAGTCCCAGTCACAAGGCATAAAAACTGTGAAAGTACTGTAGTTGCCCATTCCCTAGCGTAGATCTCTATGGAGAAGAACGGGCAACTCCATGGACACTCTTTTAAATCAGCATATTGTACAAAACCTTGGTTACATCATTCATGTTGAGATGGTACACTATGTGAGAACGATGTAGCAAGATGTGCACATTAAAAGTAACCACAGTAAAAACAAAAAAGACAATTCAAAAACTAAAAATAATTAATTCAAATAAGCCGTGGCAACTAAGAGATGACCAGTCACACTGACAGCGCCCGTTCACGAACATGACGCATAGATCAGCACCATTCAACTCAACCATTTTGAAGGGAACTTAATGATCCGACACATGCGCCACCATCAGCGAGACATGTCTCTTTCCCACACTGGAATTTCTCCTACTTTATGACGTCATAGTAACTCTCCTGAGGATTTTGAATGAAACTAGAAGAAGGTTGTGCAATTGTGCACGCTTACTCGACGGCAAACAAACATTATCATCTGCCAAACTTTTTCCCAACTAAGTAGGGGTCGGCTTCCAGTCTAACTGGATGCAGCTAATTACCAGTATTTTACATGAAGCGACTGCCTATCTGACCTCCACAACCCAGTTATTACTGGGTAATACGATACCCCTTGGTAAGACTGGTTGTCAGACTTTTTGGGCCACTGACTATCTGCAACGACTGTCAAAGATCTACAGACGACAGCCGGGACCAACGGCTTAACGTGTTTACCGAGACACGGAGGAAACTTGGTACGTAATGGGCGGTCACCCATCCACAGACCAACCTAGGCAGGCACGGCTTAACCTAAAGATCGACCCGAGCGGCGGTTAATATTTACCCACGAGCTTCTACTCGATGGCGAACAAACGAAACTTAAAATCATAATCATCTTCTGCCTAGGCTTTTCCCCCCTATGTTGGGGTCGGCTTCTGTTTAGATGCAGATGCCTACCAAATAAATCTTACTAACATTATAAATGCGAATCCGGTTAGACTGGATGCCGACCCCAATGTAGTTGGGTTAGGTTAGACAGATGATGATTACAATGCGAAAGTTTGTGAAGATGGGTGGATGGACGGAAGTTTGTTATTCTTTCACGCAAAAACTACTGAACGGATTCGTATGAAATTTAGCACACAGATAGTTTATAACCTGGATTAATACATATCTTTATCACGGTAGTATGATCCTGTGACTACATAAAATAAGATGTAAAGATGAAATAAACAAGAACCACTTGGAAAATTCTGCAGCTCTAAAAAGTTTATTCAAAAAACACATCCATTATTCAAAACAAACAAACCTCTTTAATTATGTAACTAAAGATCCCAATAAACCAAAGTACCGGTAACGTGATTGAAATCGATGGATAAAACCGAACACGGAACGAACATGGACCGAACTAATCGTATGATAATTTCTTAACGGTATGCAAATAAGACGGTATCGAGAAGAATTATTGTTAATTTATACGGTTTAAGTACGATAAAAGGGTAAGGCGGTTATATAAATGCGATATAGAGAAATTATACTCAAGAAGATCCGGGATTAGAATCTGATTGTTTGGAATTTGATATTAAAATCACTCAGCTCTAAGCACAGAAATATTTATCAAATTCCACCAAAACCAATCAACACTATAATAGAGCAGGTTAGTTGGGACCAAACACATAAAAATCGAATGAACGACCAACAAAGAGGCACTTAAGGGATAGGATATCCATTCATAATTTACTATATCCAAATATTACGTTTTGTAGAAAGTATTCCTTGTCCCAAAACAAAAAAAAACATTTTCTATCTTTGAACATAAAGAGAAACATCATGAAAATAAAAATAAGATTGAGCAGTAAACCCCTTTTACAAGACAAAAACAATAAAACTCTCATGTAGACGTAAAACGCATGTAATCGTGCCAGCTATGAAACTCGCGTAAACCTGCCAACAGGTACAATATTGTGTTGTCTTCTTCTTAAAGCATGAGAGGGAAAAAGATAAAATAGTATAGGGAAGGAATTACATTGTTGAGAAAGTACTATTGTGGAAGACGATATCCCGTTTTCTTGTGTATAAATTCTGGAATATATGAAGATACGTAGTAAGAAAGCATCATGGCTGCAATCCCTGAAGGATCAGACGGAGCCGCATTACGGGCAGATGAGCCTAGCTCAGGCTTAAGCTTAGTAGAAACATTCGTGAAGCATGCAAGACTGACTCCTGTTAGATATAATATATATTTTACAGCCAAAGAAATAAATGTCCTACTTTCTATAAAACCTTCAAAGGATCAGAGACACGAGACCGATTCAATAAAACATAAACTCAATTACTTTCGTGTAGACCGCGAATTTTATAGCCAATACGGTTGTACGCAAATTGTTGTCGTAAATTGTAAGTTATAAAACCCATATTGGATTGTGGTGAGTAACGGTAAAGATGGCACAGTTAGACTTGCAAGGAAACTGGTATTGCAAGGTAGGTCTGATGGGTGGTTGGCAATCGATGCAACTGCGACAGGAATAGATACAGGCGGTCAACAACTTGATGATACCAGTTCTGGTACATGACTTAAAGATAATTGGCAAGGTTTTAATGTTGTAAAGGATAAAGATGATGGTCGAGCAATATTTGTAAGCGGTTGCGTTTACTGTAGTTATTCATGGAGTTTACGACTATGCTGCCCATACAAGGGGGTAACAGAAGTAGAAGACATTGATGAAGCATAAGCTCACAACGTGAAGATACTGAATTGCCTGCGATCCTCTGTTAATCAGTATTTACAAAAGGGAGGCCCACTACTGACGACTTCTTGTCAATAAGTGCTCTTTAGAGACAAGACAGCACGAGGTAATATTAATAAACTTCTTCACTAAAATGGTAATTTTATTAAAGGAAAATTTCGGGAAGCACTTGTAAACAGGGGTTCGTTTTCGAAAACAAAACACTCATCATAAATCCTACGCCACAAATATTCGGATCAGTATTAATTAAAATTGATCCTGCCATATCGCGGTCTGCTGTCAAGAGGATGTCAGGAATATCATTGGCTAAAGGTGAGTACAGACTAGCAGGACTGCTAGAGCTTTTGATTGTAACAAAACATCGAGCCCCTGCTAATGTATCACATCACCCTTTCACGAATCGAACAATGATTACGAGTCTCGACGCTTTGATACAACTCGATTTTACAAACAAACGAGCGTTTTTGTGTAATATTTCATCGACCACACGACCGCACCCTTTTTTTTTTTTTTTTTTTTTTTTTTTATCGATGGGAAATCATCAAATGACCCCTCCCGCTCTGGGCTGAGCAGGAGGGAGTGTCAGACTTGTACTGACTAAAACCCATCCATGTTCCTTCCTTTGCCCTTTGTGTTCCAGGGCCGCGGTATCTCTTTCGAACAGTCCCGCAACCCTGGCAGGCGTCGGCCCTTACGGACCCCTTCCTGTTTGCTGACTCTCTTTAAGGCGCGCGTGGAACACGAACGCGCCGTCGACACGGCCTGTCGTCATAAGACGGACGGACGGCGAGCTAGCCCATAGCTCACCGTCCACAGGCCCGCGTCTACGGTGGCCGGGAGCCACCACGTGGCCCCCGACGCCCGGTGCGTCTCCCGCGGCGGCTGGGACGTGAGATTCTCTCCCTCTCACGTCCCGCCACCTCCTTCGCTAGCATGACTGCTTCGCAGAAGGAGGTGACGGCGTCCCATTCCGTCTCGCTCCGGACCATGGATTGAACCAGGGCCGGACGCGAGAGGTCGCCGCCGCCGATCGCCGCTACGAGGACACGGCGTTGCTCCGCCCAAGCGGAGCAGACCTGCACAGTGTGCTCCACCGTGTCCTCCGGTCGATCCTCGCAGTGGTGACACCCGGGCGTTTCCTCCCGCCCGATTAGGTGCAGGAACCTCCCGAAACAACCATGTCCGGTGAGGACCTGCGTCAGGCGGAAGGTGAGGGCGCCGTGGCGCCTCTCCAGCCACTCCTCAAAGAGGGGACTTACCGCCATTATAGTGGCGTGCCCTGCACGGGGTTGCGACAGTCGCTCTCTCCATGTCGCCATGAGATCACGCCGGAAGTCTGTCCGCTGAGCGACAATTTGCCGCGGCAGCGGAGTTTCCCCCCGGCGTAGTGCCTCCACGCGCCACTCGTGCAGGCGCGCGAGGACTATCGCCTCCAGATCCCATGGCGGCAATCCGGCAAGGAGGCTCGCCGCCTCGCCGGAGATCGTGCGGTACCCCCGGATTAGCCTTACGGCTACCACCCTTTGGGGCGCGTTCAGATAGTGGGCGGCTCGCCGCTTCAAAGAACGCGCCCACACCGGGGCCCCGTAAAGGGCCATGGACCGCACGACCCCCGCGTAGAGCCTCCGGCAGGAGGCGTTTGGACCCCCCAGGTTGGGCAAGAGCCGCTTGAAGGCAGCCCCGGCCCGTTCCAGTTTGGGGGCCAAACGTCGGAAATGCTCCACGAAGTTCCACCGGCTGTCGAGGACGAGACCTAGGTACTTCAACGTCGGCTCGACGCCGATGGGAACCCCTCCCACCGTGAGCATGGATCCCGACGGTGGCGCATTCCGAGGCCCATGAAAGCACATGGCCTCGGACTTGTGCAATGCCACCTCGAGACCCAATTGCTGGATCCTCTCCGCGACTATCGCAACCCCGCGAGTCATCAGCTCGGCCGCCGCCTCGTGCGACCTCCCTTGCGCCAGCACCAGCGTGTCGTCAGCGTAGCAAACTACGCTGACGCCGTCAGGGAGGTCGGCGCGCAGCACCCAGTCGTAACCGATGTTCCACAAGGGCGGCCCCAGAACCGATCCCTGTGGAACACCGCACGACATCTCTCGCCGGTTCCACTCTCCGCTGCAACCAGGGTAGATGACGTACCTGTCCGTCAGGTAGTCCCCGACCACACGACGAAGGTAGGTCGGCACCCGGTGATACCGGAGTGCCTCCCTAATGCAGCTCCAGGGCATGGAGTTGAAGGCGTTGGCGATGTCGAGAGACACCGCCAAGACCACCCCACCCCGGGACACCGCATCCCCCGTCGTGAGGGCTCTCACGCGCATGATGGCGTCCACCGTCGAGCGCCCCCTGCGGAAACCAAACTGGTGTTCCGCAAGATCCGGCCCAATCCCCGTCAGGTGCCCGGCGAGGCGGTTGGCAATAACTCTCTCGAAGAGTTTGCCCACCTCGTCGAGCAACACAATGGGCCGGTATGCGGACGGAGAGTCCGCAGGGCGCCCCGGCTTCCGGATGAGGACCAGCTTCCCCGTCTTCCAACGAAGCGGGAACTGGCCTCTCTCCAAGCATGCGCTTAGGAGCCCCTCCAGTCGGGGCCCGAGAGCCTGCAAGGCCAGGACCCAGGCTTTGCCAGGTAAGCCGTCGGGTCCTGGGGCGGCAGTTTTGGCCTTAAGCCTGCCTACCGCCACTCTCAGGTCTACCCCAGTCACCTCTGGAATGTCGTCATCGTTCTCAGTGTGGTCCGCTTCCGGCACCGCAAGTGGCGGAGCCATGGGCGGGGGAGGATGTTCCCCTCGCGAAGGGAACAGAGCGCTCACCACGTCCTCCACGAGCTCAGGCCGGAGACTCTGCGTCAGCGGAGGGGCCCTGGTGCGGAGTTTATCCCGCACCATCTTATAAGGGCGCCCCCACGGATCTCTGTCGAGAGTCTCCAGCATCTCCTCGCGGGCCACATCCTTGGCCCGCAGGACAGCCTCTTGGAGGGCGGTCTTCGCCGCTCTGTATCCCTCATACAGCTCCGCCTCAATGGCTGCCGCATTCGGAGGGCGAATGCGGAGCCTGCGATGCCTGGCGTACAGGTGTCGTGCGGCGACGCACGCCTCGCGCAGAGACGTCAGCTCTCGCGACCACCAGTACACCTGACGCCGGGCGCTTTCTGACCGAACCCGGGGCATTGCCACGTCACATATATCGGACATGGCCTCCTGGAACCAACCCGCCTCGTTGTTCACGTCGGCAGGCCTGACCGGTGATGTCACCCAGGCCTGCACGATCGAGGCTTCCAGGAGGAGCTCCCGGTCCAGCTGCTTCAGCGCCCATCGCGGACCACTCGGGGTCTGTAGGACCGGCGCGCTTGGGGTCTGGGCGGAGACGTCGAACCGGATATACCGGTGGTCGGAATAGGTCTCCACCCCCTCCATGACGCGCCAGTCAACGACACGCGGTGACAGAGCGGGGCTAGCGAACGTGATGTCCACCACCGACTCGCCCCGCATCCGCACACACGTTGGGACAGAACCCCTATTAAGGACGACCAGGCCTGCCTCCAGAGCCCAGTCCTCCACCATCCTGCCCCGCACATCTGTGCAACGAGAACCCCAAGCCAAATTCTTGGCATTGAAGTCCCCGAGCACAAGCACGGGGAGGGAATGGCTTCCGATGACGACACTCAACTCCCTGAGGGAGTTGTGGAACTCGGCGAGAGTATGGCTCGGGGAGAAGTAGACACCCGCTACAACGATCTCCCCGAACCGTGCTGCTACGCACCCCTGACCCTTCCTGACACTCTCATGGGTCGGGGTACCGGCGGCGGCCGACGAAATTATGGCCACTGAGCCACTAAGGTCCTCCACCCAGTCGTCCCTGGGCGGGACAAAGTAGGGCTCAGCGACCACGGCGACATTAATCGACCACTGCGCCATGCTCTGGAGCAACAGATCCTGAGCGCAGGCGCAGTGGTTGATGTTCGCCTGGAGGAGCCGTAATGGGGCCGTTATTGACACTCCATTACGGTCTCCTCTCGGGCCCCCTGTGAGGGCCCCGCTGCGGAAGGAGCAGCGACGGCGGTGGTGGCGGCAGCGGCGGCGACAGTGGCGGCGGCTGAGGCGGTGGCGACGGTGGCGGTGGCGGCGGGGGGCCTTCCCTTGCCTCTGGAGGCCTTGGTGGGTGGGACGCAGGCCTTGCTCCCAGCCCGGTGATCGCCCGGCTTGCCAGCCGCCGCACATGCAGCGCAGTGCGGCGTCCCGCAGCAAGTCGCGGACACGTGACCGGGCTGACTGCAGCGGAAACATAGGCCGCTGCGATCAACCTCCGAGGCGCATCGCACTGACACGTGGTGTCCCACGTGGCAGCGATAGCACCTCAGAGGTCTGGGCTCCAGCAGCTTAACCTGCGCTGAAACCCAGCCCACCAGTAGCCTTCGGCCCTCCACGATGGTCTTTGCCGCCGTCACAGGGCAGCTAACCATAGCGGTTCGCATACCCGACGGGTCCGGACGAAGGGCGCCTGCCCTGACCTGCTCCGCAGAGCACCCTCCAGACCTGGCGACGGCGGCCACCACCTCCTCCTCGGTCACCGAGTCGTCCAGGCCCAGGATGCGCAGGTCTGCGCATCTAACGGGCCTGGACACTCGGGCCTCGTCCGCGTTTAGGGACGCCCTGAGCTTCTCAGCCAGAGCATCAGCGGACGAGCCACTGGCTTCGCCGGGGATCTCCAACATTCTAGCCCCCGTTGCGGTGACTCGAAGTCGGAGGCCCCCGGTGATTCCGAGCTCCCCAAGGTTTACCGCCTCTTTAGCCTGCGCCAGCAAGTCGCGGTAGGACACACCCCGCTTCTCCGCATCCGGCTGTAGTGTTATCACTACAGCTGCGGTTCTCGGGGCGCGGAGCCTAGCCGCGACCTTTCGCGCCCTGTGCTGGCGCTGCCGCTCCTGATTGCGGGCCTTTTTGCGGGCCTTTCGCCCCCTCTGTTTCTCCCCGACCACCTGCCATCCGGCTTCGGCCGAGGGAGGTATAGGGAGCTGGGGGGGCGGCGGCGGCGGCGGCTGACGTGCCGCAGGCGCTGGCCCACTCGCCGCTGGCACTGGCGCCGGCACAGTACCCGCCTGTGCAGCCGCCTTGCCCTTCTTTTTGCCCCCCTTTTTAGTCGGCGCCGGTTTCGCCGGAGCCGGCTTTTCGGGGGGGGGCACCACAGCCCTGCCGGAGGGCCGACCGGACGGCCTCGGTCCGGGCGCGGCAGCCGCAGCAGCCGCGTACGACACCGCACCCGGGCCCGGGCTCGCAGCCACCCTGCCCGCACCCAGGGAGGGGCGCAAAACAATTCCCTCCAAGACGGAGAACCGCGCCTGGAAGGAAGCCAGCTGACCTGCACATTCGATATTTCAACGAAGAGTAAACACAAAATAGAAAGGTATGTTCCTGCGAATGCTCGGATTTCGCTACAACTTTAAATTCTCATATAACTTCGAAAAGTGAGACCAGCATTCGCAGGAACATTAGAATGATCACGTTAGATGGAAATGCTATCGTATATACTAGCCTCAATACAACGGCTTACTGACATCAACGTTCAATTAGGTAAGTAGGTTTACTAGTTCATTGTATTAAGTTATCATCTTTGTATGAAGTTTTGAAATCAGTTGGTCGACTTCCGGTTTTGAAATGGTTTCTAATGCGATCGTTTTGGACATGATCTGGCAAGCAAATTGATTGTTATTAACAAAAGGACAAACCTATCAAGCTGGAGTTCGCTTAGATGGAACGATTTACGATCATTAAATAATGTGTCTCGGTAATAGGGAGTCTCCTGATTCGAGCTGAGTGAGACATAGTTTGAAATGCATCGAAGGCTTCGAAACAACTCCGATCCTTGTAGCTTTTCGCGAACATGAGATAACTTAACCAAGAATAATAATTTATACAAGCAGTCATAACTGTAACTGGAATTGAGGTTGGAAAACAAATACAATAGGTTTCCGACCACCTCGGCAGAAACGGCTGGTGCCTCCTTCACTTCTTTTAAATCAAGGATTCTTCTCGTTATTTGGGTATCAAAAAAATATGAAATCTCCGTGACTAGAGCTATAGGTACTTTATATAAATAATAATTCTGAACAAAAACTGCGACTCACTAAATGCACGGCATTAAGAATTCAGTTTTTTATTATAACATTTTCGGTGTCAGCGACTGATCAAACCGGCTATTGGCATTAAGTCGCATTCCAGTTGGCTAATGACTGATGCTGCGATATGAGAGACTTAAAACTTCTAGCTATTGCATTTTAGCAGACTGTTTAAATGTCAAACTCGTGAAAGCAGTGTTAGGCTAGACCGAAAATAGTATATTAAGATTTAGATTACTTTTAATCACAAGCCTATAAACTAAAATACATGAGAAGTCTTCAGAAGCCAACAGTTTAGTTCCAGGATCAATTTTAGTGGAAAGAACTTCAAAAACAGGTCCTATAAACTAGACCAATACATAGGTACAAGAAAATCCTCATAACGAACAAAGTGAAACTTTAATAAAAGAACAGAATGCACTGCAATCAACCCAAATGACAGTTTTACGGTCACTCCAAGCGACTATGACTTCAATTACACTCTTTAATGGTGACATAAGATTTCATTACGATTCACCACGAAGAGTGTTAGTGGAGAAGGGCCACAACCTACGAAAGGATAATAACTACCTCCCCTTGCAAAGACGCTGAGAATAATCAACTTTGAAGCTGGTGATCTAATCTTCACTTTCTTCTTGACTTTTGATCAGCTCTCTCATCATAAGTTAATAGAACCAATTGGCTGTAGTTTTGTCAACCCATCACAGCTCATCCGATAGGATTGAAGATCAGGATCTTGGTTCTGAAGTCTAATTCTATCACTGGGGCTATGTTGAGATTGTTCTATCAATACGGGTCTGAATCTATCACATGTCTTGTAGTAAGGTCTACCTCCGATTCCTGGGCATCGTTTTCTTCGTTCTTCGTTGCATCACAAGCTGGTTTTTCTGCACAGTATTCCTTATCATCTCACCTCACCACAGTAACGTTTTGATTTACTACTACACCCATAACTTTAAATGAGCCTTCCTCGCAATAAATTTTAGTTAACTTGGCATGCCGTCGTCAAATTAAAAATAAAAGGTTTTATTAAAAACTCTTTTTTGGTATTACGTCATTTTAATGAAGACGTTCATGTTATTAAATCTTAATTGATGGGCTTTCATTTTGAAGGCAAATTGTTCGATGAAGATTCTAATGATGATAAATTTGATCTTCAATCTTTCTCTATCTCTAGTAGACAAGGCTTCTATGCAGGCTTGGCTGTTGATGATGTTTAAAATTTAAGTCATAGACAATAATGTGCTCTATCTAGCTAGACTAGCAAACGTGGTATTAGGCCCAATTTAAATCTAGATCTTTAAGGCAAAGGTGATTGGTAATAAGAGCAGAGAAAACTCAAAGAAACTAAGGATGGATTTTAAGAACGATGTCACGCTTATACAGGGTGTGAGACTTGACGGCCAATAGCGATGAGTGGAACAAAACGCTTAACGGCACGTGGAGGATAACGACCTCTAAGATCAAACTTAATTAATTTATAACAAATTCAAATCAAAATGAAATAAATAATTAAAGAAGACTCACAAGTGTAAGGATGAAAGAAAACGAGAGTCAAACGAGTAAAACTAGAGGAATGTCAAAACCAAAACATTTATTCGAACAACCTGCACGTGTTGCGAAAATTCAAGTAATGTTAAGAGGAAAAAGACTCTGGGAAGCTAAAGTTATTTTACACGGGCAAAGGAACGCGAGGTTAAAATAAAAAGCTTTCTTCGGGTAAGATTCCATAAATGTGTTGGTATTAGT
The DNA here is from genome assembly GCA_947578425.1 of Eugnorisma glareosa. Taxonomy (NCBI): domain Eukaryota; kingdom Metazoa; phylum Arthropoda; class Insecta; order Lepidoptera; family Noctuidae; genus Eugnorisma; species Eugnorisma glareosa. Next base: position 8,825,811 of record OX387982.1, on the reverse strand, counting down.
CAACTGTAGGGAGAATAATAAAATACAAAGTTATTTTTATAATACTTGGGGAAGCTAGGATATCGGTTTCATACGGTTTTGTAAGTTCTTTATACGATTTCAAGCTGTATTGGAATATGAAGACGTGTTGCAGGAACCGGTCTAAAGAATAAAGTAAGGTTTAAAGAATTATATTGTGTATATCAACTATGTACATTATATACAGATTAAAAATAGAACTAAAATAATGCTAAAAGAAGACTAAAGGTGAGTTCCTACATATACCTATACAACGACGACAATAGGACACTTAGGCGTCAAAGTACTCCTCCTCATCGATGTCACCCGGAAACATGCCCAGAAGATTGGCAGCATTGCCACGTTGAATGGCAATGCTAATTTTAAGAATAAATATCGATACAATACTAAATTTCGATGAAATCGTTGCAACTGCTTAATTAAAAGCCACTTTAGAGAACATATAAACTATTGTAAGTCATCGACATGAGAAAAAGAGGCACATAAAATACCAAAAAAATAAAAACTCCAGCTTCAAATATCTTGACAAAGAACCACAGATACAAAAATAAATAAAACCATAGATAGACAGAAACAATACAATAAAGCATTAAAGAAAATTAAAAAATAATTCAGCTGTCTGCGGTAGGTACTGGCAGCGAATTCCACAGGCATACCTGTGCGATATTGAAAAGGCTGGCATGAAGCTTCAATGGGGAGGCATTCAATTCAGCGATTCAATTACTGATATTGATGCAGCGTAAAATGATTGCTTTGTAGCGCTACAATCGCTGCATGTAAAATTTCCGGGTATTTTGTAACATAAATTCTACAATACTACGTGACTGAACATCAAATTTTGAAATATTTTTACCTCAATTCTAGAATTCACCGTTGGTTTAGGATTTCCCGTTGGCCTGTGAACAATGGTATGTCCCTGTTTTTTTTTTTTTTTAAATCAATATTGTATTTTCATGTAAAGCAAATGGCATCCAGATTAAGTAGACCAGGTTTCCTCATGCAGCGTTAGTAGACCACCCGATGAAGATTGCAGGAATCCGCTGGATGAGACCGATCGCTGTGGCGATCATAGGGGAAGCCTATCTCCAGCAGTGGATGTAGTTCGGCTGAAATAATCACGATGGTTCATTGGTTCCTCATAATGTAATCTTAACAAATCTCAACATTCAATTTTAAGGAAACCATTTCATAACATCACGCCAGTAATCCCTGAAGGATTAGGCCGAGGTGTATCTACTTAATAAACCCACATCGCGCTAGTTATGTTCAATCCTATGTAATAGGGGGCGAGCCTATTGCCATCAACAGGCACAAATGCAGACTTCGTGGCTCCTAATTTGCCCGACCTACAAATCGAACCCAGGACACGATGCTTAGCAGTCGCGCGTGGGACCACTAAACCAAGGAGCAGCAGAGGAGAAACATTTCGTAACTGCCAATTCCGACCCCATCTTTGAACAAACCTATTCAGAAATGTTTTCCTCACCTTTCCAATCCAAGATTACATAGCCGTAAGTCACAAATTAGTTTCGACACCAATCTGGCAGTATTTGTTACAAAACAGAGCATTATTTGAGAAGTGAAAGTAATTACTTGAAACAATTTCGGTGGATTGACAACCAAGGAAGACTGTCCATTGTGTCCAACCCACTTAACTAGTAATCGTGGTCGTAAAGACACATCGAGACAAGTTGGAGAGGAAAATGGAATGAGATGTCTTTGGTTTATTTTAGTGATTGACTGGGTACAAAATTTATAGGGTTTTCTTGATTTCTCCTACAATATTTATTTATAGAAGCGTTTTCGGTTTTATCGGACCATTTATGAACGAAGACAAGTTTCCTATGCCACTGCGAATAACATTAGGTGAACAATAAATTCATCTAAGTATTTATCGTCTTGCCTGGCTGTGGAAATGTTCTGAAAATCCATCAAACATGAACCCAGAAAACATCACACTCCTTTTTGGCCAGGTAAAATATCAAAAGTAAAGTTGAACCCACGAAACCCCTTTGATGACTCTCACACCCACCCAAAAATGCCCAAAATAGGATCATCTATTCAAAGCCAAGTATAATTTCCCAAACAACCGTTTTTATTTTTCACACACTTCCACGACAAGCAAAAATAAACCCTTTTGTGAACCACGAACAATAAAAATATAAATAGCTTACAATTCAAAAGTTCCGTTTGTGACACGGGTTTTATACAGGGTGTAACAGGACCCTTCGCGAAGCCGTCATCCAAGTATTATGTACATCAAACTAAGTAACTTTACGCAAAAATTATTGCGACTTTTTTTTGTGTGGTCAAAAATCGCGTTTTACCGTAAAAAACTAAATTTAACGCACTCAAAACACTGTGCTGATGGATGCATTGAATAGTACGGGTCGTGGAGGTATTTAAAGTAAAAATCCTACAATGAAAACATGTATTAAATTCCTGGAACTAAACTGTTGGCTTCTGAAGAATTCTCATGTATTTTAGTTGTAGACTTGTGATTAAAAGTAATCTAAATCTTAATATGCTATTTTCGGTTTAGCCTAACACTGCTTTCACGGGTTTGTAGCAATAATATTTACGACTAACTGTTACCCGCGGCTTCGCTCGCGTTTGGGTCGAAAATTAATGAAATTATCCCACAGGAACGTTGTAAATATAGCCTATGGCAATCGGGGATAATGTAGCTTCCTATTAGTGAAAGAATTTTCAAAATCGGTTCAGTAGATCCAGAGTAATCTCTGGATCTACTGAACCGATTTTGAAAATTCTAAAACCTCTACCTCTTTATAATATTAGTATAGACAACTACATTGAATGTTGTCATTATCAAATAAGCCAATCTAGTCGGGGCTTTTTTACGCGGAAGGGAATCAAGACCATAAATAAGGATCTCAAGAGAACCGCTATAAATTCACTCACTCTGATCACTCATGCATAATTCTCTTCAGACTTCGTTTCTCTACCAGCAAAAAGCGCCGCAGGTATAACAAAGTCGAAAGCCCTGCATTCCTACATCCTCAAACAACAATAACTTTAACCACTGTTTGAAACTTTTATCCTCCTATTAATAAACACAGACTAAAGTTATTCCAAGTTTAAACCTTTGAAAATGTATGGTTATTCCTTTGTTATTCCTGGTGTAATTTTATTCCGTGTTTATTAATAAGAGGGTCACGGTTTACACTTAGGTACACATAAAAACACATCAGGAGCTCAAAATTACAGACAATCACGGAAGATATCCCGTAAGTGACAGTTTATGTGTAATAATAACTTTAATAAAGACATTACAGCGGTTACTTCCCCAACATTCCACGCAAAACTAATACCAACATTACGTCACCATAATAGTTTTATGGGAGTGTAATGGGGTAATCGACAGTCACGAATTGTCGTGCCGAAGCCAGAATGAAAGGGAGTGTCGAGAGCTTATCTTGTAGTGTAAATAAGTGTCACTAGTGTCAGAGAACGGAGACAGTAGGATTGTGTCGCGATATTGCAATTGCTGTGTTTGAGGCAGTCTCTACGTTGCCATGGTTTGAAATCTGTTTATTGATTTCGGGTCCTAGAAAAACCTAAGTTTTGAGCTGGTACTGTAGAAATCCGAAAAGCTCGTGGCTAATGACAGCCAATTTAGTCAATCTTCAGTTCAGCCGCGCTTGCCTAGGTTGGTCCGTGGATAGGTGACCACCCATTACATACCAAGTTTCCTCCGTGCCTCGGAAAGCACGTTAAGCCCTTGGTCTTAGCAGTCATTTGTAGATCTTTGACAGTCGTTATAGGTCCCGAAAGTCTGAAAACCAGTCTTACCAAGGGGTATTAGTAGTAACTGGGTTGTGGATATCAGATAAGCGGTCGCTTAATGTAAAATACATCTGGTTAGTCTGGGAGCCGACCCCAAAATCACTACATACGAGTATTATAAAACAAAGTCGCTTCCTACTGTCTGTCCCTATGTAAGCTTAGATCTTTAAAACTATTCAACGGATTTTATGCGGTTTTTTTTTTTTTCATAGATAGAGTGATTCAAGAGGAAGGTTTATATGTTGCACCCGTGAGAAGCCGGGGCGGGTCGCTAGTAGTTAATAAAAGGCTAGGCAGATGAGGACTGAAAATGTCCGACTTTTCGAAGAATAACCTTAAGCTAAGGCAATGTTTTACAAAAACAATTTAAAGTTCTGAGGCTAGACTTTAAGTGGAACGGAAATTGAATCCTAAATAAAGATATATAAATAAGAGCTATTTACGTACAGAAACAGGAATTTATTTTTAACAACAAGCTCTAATATCGTAAACACTTGTCAGAATACCTACAACAAAGGATTAAGGTAAGCTTGATGATTATAACAACATACTTATATAAAATAATATATATAATAATTACTTCTTGATAATATCCAAGCAGAATTTTGTTGTACCTGTGGAAACTCTGACGAATTACAACAGTTTAGCACAGTATAAAAAAACAACAAAGAGTAGATTATTGCAGAAGGACAAGGTGCAACAATAGATGATAACGAACATAAGAGTTAAGAGTAGACGTGACTAACGTAGTTGGTTTGTGAACAGATGTGACGCGATACGGTATTTTTTTTCTTCCAAGTTTACACACACATAGGTTTTGTCGCCTTTGGCTCAAAGGCTTCAGCTTTATCACTGAATGTCCATTGAGAATTCAAGAGTTCCTGTAAACGGTATTACTGAAATAAATTTTTGAGAACCTAAGAATGGAGATGGAGATGGAATAATATATCATTTACATAACAAGTAACTAGGTCGTACTATTAAACTAGAAGGTATTATGAAATCAGCGTATCCTACCAAGCACGAGCATGATAATCGCATGCGAACAATTCAAATATAGCCACAGGATAAAAACTCTCATGTCCTCATAGGATAGTAATTATTATGTTTGTATGACTAGCTACGAAAATACGTATTTACTGAATGGCTAATTCTTTAGACCTAATCAGACATAATCTCACTAAGTCTGGATAATTCATTCATGCGATTTTAATGTCTATAATTATCTGATAGATAAATATTACACAATGAAATCGCTCACGCAGAGATAACGATATTTATTTGATCGACGACGCCATTGCAACCAAAACGGTACTTCTGAACGGAACTCTCTAATCTGTGGTACCAACGAGCCTCGAAGCAATTTGGGGTTTCAGAGAAATTATTACAAGGTACAAAAGAAAATATGACATTTATGTAACAAACCTAATAACGTTACTGTTAAACAAAAGGTTGGCTGTAATAACGAGAGTTTAATGAGTCAAAGGAAAAAGAAAGCTTTGAAAATAGGTTAAAGAGAGGTTAAAGTCGTTAGACAGTTAATTTAACAAACAGGATCAGAATAGCAAACTGAAAACGGTAGGAGAAAGGAATTAGAAGACATTTTACGACTTTGGACATTTTTCCTCGAATTACTTTTTTAGATCAAGGACGAGTTATAATGGCTTCATTATGAGCAGTCAAACCTACAGAATAGAAACCTATTCTAAAACTTTAAACGCAAATCATCTTAGAAACAGCTGTGATGGTAATATAACATAATATGAACCACCTCATCCCGTAAACAAAATCAATTGTGATGAAGCTTGATCAAGTCAAAGATTTCACACTAAAGCCAATTCGAATCATATCAATTATAATGATCAAAGAGTTAGCACATCACAAAGGACTTCAACCAGTCTTCATACGCCACACACAGAACAACATAATGTCATAAACTACAACAGCAGTTAACAACTTACAAGACGTTAATGAATAAGAGGGAGTACACAACTCTGTATCAATAGACGCCGAACTTGAGCGTAATCTTCAAACAGTACGGCGTAAATCAGTTTATGTTGTCGACAACACGAGACTTGGCAGTAACAGTGTTTATAGAATAGGGAATAGTGATTTGAAACTAAGTTTGGTAGATGTAAAGTAGGTCGAATGTTTGTGATTTGTTGAGTTTCAAGCTAATTTAGTTTCTTAGGTGGAGATATGGAAACATAAAACGCGGATGGCAAAGATGTGATGGGTAAGTAGAAATTATATCAACAGTAACAGTAGCTGTTTATACATTAACTATAACTGAAAACAGACTTTATTAAGAGAAACTCTTGATAGAATCTCTCTTAACAAAGATTCTGCTAGAAACTGCCATCCCGTTGTTAAACATAATGAAACCTAAGCTCATTTGGGTAAATAGTTTTAGCAGGCAGTTTTACCCCATCCTCATCCATAAACCATTATCATAATTTTCCTTGTTGTAGCTTAATTGCGTGTAAACGCACTAGCTAATTTAAATATTATATCCCAGTAACATAAAGATCCGCATAAACTCTACATGCACACCCAACTTGGCTGCTACATCTCCTATGTTCCCGACAAGACAGGTATAACAACATCGCAAAGTTTGTCGGGTAACTTACACGTTGAGGTTGAGCCTGGTATCGACAATACATGACACAGTTAGCTGGCTGTGCACCATTTAACTTTGAAGCTTGTGTTCAAACAGCGATAGTTGAATCATGAAATTATAAAGGGGGGAAGTTTATGGTTTGTTTGAAATAGGTTAAAGATTGATAAAAAGGTACATACATTCTATTAGCGATAATGATGATGAATAAGTCGTATTCGATTGAAGCTAACGAAAAACTTCCGTCAATGTCAATCCTTTTAAAAGTCGATGTAGAAAATACGAAACAGTTTGAAAGTGATTGCTTTGTCCCACAGGACTTGACACACGACATTTTCATTAAACACAGTGGTTTGACGTAAAGCAGTTTTGACAAAATTAATATTGTATTCAATCGTTACTCACATAATATACTTTTAACCGAACTTCTGTTCAACTCTTCTTCTCAATTGATGCTAATTTTTACATACCTGAAACAGAAAAGAAACTTAGATTTAGAAAACAGTTAAAAATTACATTATTCGGGAAAAAAAAAACTATAAGTTGAAAGACACTGTTCTTGGCAATTCATCAGTTACTCATAAGTTATCATTGTATGTAATCATTTTGTTAAAACTCATCCAGGCATCAAAAATACCAGCATTAAATTAATTTTAATCTCCAACAGCGCTTAAAGCGGCAGAAATATTGAACACAATCGCTAAATAAATCACAAAGATAAATTTCACAGCCGCTTGCCCCCAGCTTTTTGGATCCTCTGGAGAAATCATTCGGAATATGCTCGCTCTAGGGGCATAGAAATTACTCTTACGATAACAGAATAAATTGAACACAAACACTATTAAACTGTATTAGTCAATTCTCATTTGTCACGCTTGAATAATTGAATAAATGTCGTGTTTTGTTTAGAATTTGGGGATTAGGACCAATATTCTCAAAAGATTAGTTTTTTTTAAATCTAGTATTTGCAATTCTGGCAACATTTTCTAGCATTTATTAAACAATCAAATTAAGCTGGTGACATAATGCTACGCAATCATGACATGACAGCATATTATTTACCAAAGTAACGCGATTTTAATATAATATGTATACGCAGGGCAAATTTTAAAAGAACACTCCTAAAACTGTCGTGATTAAACGGGCATCTTGTGTTGACTTTCGACACTTGCCTTTCTTAGTTAAGTCTGATGTTACATTTTTTCCGGTCTGAAAGTCTTGTTCAAATTCGTTTTGGCTACTGTATTTTAATTTTGGGAGAGAGCTGTAAGCGTGTAGCTATTGCATGATTTTTTCTAGACATCAAATATCGTACATATTTGAAGTATTTGAATGGCTACACCTGAATCGTTTTTTATCGGGACACTACAATTACTCAATTTGGTGAGCAATTGAGTGGTAAAAGGCTCAATCCAAGCCTAATATAAGAATGACGTCAAAGTGTAAGTAAAGGAAAATTTATGTAATATTCTCAAAAACGAAAATTCAAACGAAATTCTTTATGATACCGAATAAAGTTCAGATTTCATAAAATCCAGGCGAGAATTTTAACAAAGATAACAGGCGTACACTCATCGCCTGTAGAGTCTGCTTAATTAACAAGTAGCCTTTGATTCGTTATTCAGCGTTTTCTTAGAAAATCGTCTTTGTTTAAACAACCAACATTTTGAGTAAAGATTAGAGAAAATTGTACGTCTTGTTCTGAAACTTAAGTAAGATGAAATATGTCACTGAGACTCTCATATTTAGAATTATTAAGCACAATTGGATGGAAAGAACATTAATCATTGTCGTTTTCAAGTTTTATGTTACTAATTTTGGTTTCTTTCTCAAGCGCTGGAATTCTATAAAACGTTTTTTTCTGTACATCTCAATTTGCGAATGGAAAAAGGTACGAAAAGACCAGATTCGCAATTGTCAATAGAATCATTTTGCGTCGTTAGACATGGTTTAGAGAATTTGTACAAGGTAAATGATAAAGGCAAAATTACAGATAATGCCTAAGTATTGCAGAATCGAGACTAACAAGCGCAACGATCACGCAAACTCCATGCGTTCATGCGTTTACCAAAGCACATATAATAATAGTTAATGCACATGATAATATTTGCTAATTTAATGATGTAGGTAATACAATAGTATACGAACGGAATTTCAAATAGTAATAGGTACCAAAAGACCTTGTATACGACTTAGAGATGCGTTTACTTTGCATGAAGATACGGATTGCAATAGTAATGCGATGGGATGCTACTGCTATGCCTTGGCTATTCTAAGCTTGATATGTCTATAAAACATTTTTATTGCACTTGTGCACTTAGAGGCTTTTTCTAGGACAGCGCTTTATATTCTCCATAAAATTCATCATCCGGTACAACCAATGCGCGTGATAAATCGTGCAAGAACAATTTGAAATTACTTTTAATTCGAAGAATAACATATCTCAACAACTATGATAGAATTACAGTTATCGCATTCGATATAACGGGTGCAAATCCTCTGCTAAAATGCGAGAAGAATGACTAAGTTTTGAAGTCAATACAAAGATAAAGCCAAGTTTCAATAGGTTGAAACTTGGTTTATCAGTAGCCTTAGGATGCTCAAAAATCTTGCGCAAGAAAATACAAGTGTATTTAATTAGGCAGTATTACTTAGCACTTGCGCAAGAACCTTGTGTGGTGTTGATGCAAGTGCATTTGTAACAAAGGCTGCTTATACCTTGGATGGGTTGCCAACTTGCCATGTTGCATGCATATCAGAGTGATTGCTGTTGATGCATTATTTAATAAGATGTTTTAGTCTGATTGCGCTTATCCTTAGCCCTGAAGAAATGCAAATCTAGTAGATTGGTCTGTTTTCTTGCTCGTCCCCAGTTTTAACAAAGAAAACCTACTGGAAATGGGCTTCCAATAACGTTACAAGAAATGGTTCTCAGTGGTATGCGAATTTCACCATCCAAATAGTCATCGCTGACTTCAGGTGGATCTTTCAAACGCAAACTCATTTTTTATTGGTCTCAGTCATTTTCCGTTAGTCACTTTTCAAGCATCTAAACAAAGGGTGGCGTAACGCTCTTACTGGAAATCTCTCCGTCAATGAATTTTGCTGATTAGCATGCAATGTTATATAGGTCAATTGTATCATCTTGAAAGAGAATTGCTTTTGCAAGTCCATTACTCACACAGTAAACGTTTGTCAGCGATAAATTACCGAGCTCTGCACATCATTGCAGTATGAATTAGACTAAAATGTCATACATAATGCTTAGTAATAGCTGTCTAATATAGGAGTAATAGTACTTAACCGTCAGAATTTAAAAGCCACATGGAAGATGGTTCATTCATATTGGTGGAGAATTCTGAGATGATATCTAATAAATAACTTGGAATAGGGCAGGTCACCCAAAGGGCAATGGAGAGGGCTATGCTCGGAGGTTCCTTGCGTGATCGAATCAGAAACGAAGACATCCTCAAGAAAACCAAGTTTACCGACGTAGCCCGAAGAATTTCCAAACTTAAGTGACAGTGGGCAGGGCACATTGCTCGCAGAATGGATGGCCGATGGGGCCGAAAAGTTCTGGAGTGGCGACCGCGAACCAGAAGACGTTGCGTTGGAAGGCCTCCCACTAGGTGGACCGATGACCTGGTGAAGGTTGCAGGGATCCGCTGGATGCGAGACGCACGAGACCGGTCAATGTGGTGACACTTGGGGGAGCCCTATGTCCAGCAGTGGGCGTCTTTTCGGCTCAAATGATGATAATGGTGATGGGCAGGAAAAATATAATTACCGAAGACTTGAGTTTTGCAGACATTTTTGTGAGAGCAAAACATCTCTCCTACTAAAATAAAAACAGCATTCAACCAATTATATAATTGTTCTCAGTTTCTCACACACAATCCTTTACAAAAATTCTTACAACTACATACACACCGAAAAACACAAAGACGTGCATGACGTATAAAAAAATAAACATCTCTTCGTCGTTCTCAGAACAATCATGCAACATACCTATTGTCGGCGAAACGATTCTAATTAGAGCTCTAATACTTAATATTCGAACGAAGAATCGTCTCGCGAACATCCAACACGCGATTCAGTTCACATAGTTAACGAAATCGATCGAGGTGCTCTTAGCTAAATAATGACAGCCACTCGGATCAATATTGCTTAGGTTGGTCTGTGGATGGGTGACCACCAATTAATTACATACCGAGTTTGCTCCCTGCCTCGGAAAACACGTTACGCCGGTGGTCCCAGCTGTCATTTGTAAATCTTTGACAGTCGTTACAGGTAGTCAGTGGCCAGAAGGTCTGACAACCAGTCTTACCAAGGGGTATCGCATTACCCAGTACTAACTGGGTTGTGGAGGTCAGATAGAAAATACTGGTACTCAGCTGCATCCGGTTAGGCTGGAAGCCAACCCCAAAATAGTTGGGAAAAGGCTAGGCAGATGACGAAATCGATGTTTGAATCGATTTATTTTGAAATTGAAGTCGAAAATGGTGAAAGTAATGTTTTTGTTTTTAGTTAAAACTTTACTATCAATATTGTGTCAAGTCATTAACAACAGTAAACTTACAATGACTGTTTACAATAGTTTCTGCTATTGTAAACATGTGACATAATGTTGTGGTAGCGTGAAACGTAAGCGAATGGTTTGAAAAAACTACCTATCATAGAGGAATACATCATCATCATAATTCCCCTGCCCTATCCTTATTCATTTGGGGGTCAGCGCAGCATGTCTTCTTCCATACTTCTCTATTACTCGTCATCTCAACCTCCTCCTTTCTAGCCATATCATCCTTCACGCATCCTCCATCGTTTCATTGGTTTTCCTCTACTCTTATAGCCATTGACATTCATACTCAACATTTTCCCTTATTCCTCCTTACCACATATCCATACTACGATAACCGATTACCACACAATCGTATCTATCATAGAGTTCATATGCATAGACGATAAATAGAAACACCTAGATCTCTACTTGATAATTGTGAAATTCGCTGTTGAACTGAACTAAACTCATTGAATATTTTAATCATGCTTGTGACGCTTGCTTCCAAATGGCTTCAAAAATGTCTTCTTGGCTTTCAATGCAATCAGATCCAAAAGTGGTTACCCCTCCATCCATTCTGATGACGTGATGCAGGATAACGATCATGAAGATACCATAAACTCAATATGGCAGCAACGGAACCGGACGTATGCGTACATAGCGCCGAACAGATGACGCTGAACGCATCCATTACCGGTCATCTTTTTATTCTTTTGGCGGGAAACTGAGCATTCAGCCTTTTTAGTCTCTGGGTCATTAGGCACCGATGTACCGATGACTGACTTCAAAAATAACAACTTATTTATTGTGGATAAAAAGATGATGATTTATTTTATTACGGAACATGTCATTAATTTTGATAACTGCAACGGAACTGACAGGTGTGTTTGATCTTTTTACGTAACATTCTTGATGAGGGTTATTAAACTACTGTTAAATTTACTACCATTTGGTGTATGTGTTAATTAAGACGGCAAACGAAGGTAATTCCAAAAACCAGTATTCAATCTTATTGATTGCAGGTTAACACTACGATCCTGACAAACTCTTTTCGCCTTGTCCTCGTTCTTACACCTAGTTATAGACGTTCGCCGGTTGCGAGTACCACGCACCTGACCCATCTGAAGAACATCACCAATAAGGTCAGTGTATGTCCTTCTAGAATCTAGGGCGTCCCCTCCCGGCGGTGCCACTCACATCTGCCTTGCAAATACTACTAAGTACTACTTTTGTTAGTTGCCTTTCACTTAACCTTTCAACATGAAAAACCATCTAAGAATATTCTGGTTTATTTTCAATGACTAACAATTCAATCAGCAGAACTTACAAGGGCTACACGGATGCTAACACTTTTAGCCACCATAAATCCAACATGGCCGCGGCGGAAACAGCGAGCGTCGAGCAGATGACTCTGAACGCGACCATTACCGGTCGCGCCTTTTTGCTCTTTTGGCTGGAGGCTGAACAGTGCGTGACCTTTGCGTTACGATGAGTTGCACTGTGTTTATTTCGAGTGCGGGCGTATGTATTTGTTTTCTTTTTTTTTTTCGGTGTCGAAACTTGTGAATGAATGTAGCAGGAACTTTTTAGTTGTTTATTTGAAGGTTTAGTTTAAATTAAGAACAGTTGAGTGTGTGAAATACGGAATTGGATTGTAGGTGAAGGTTACAAAGACAAAGATACGGTAAACGGGAACACAATGAAGGTTTTTTTTTTTTGGACTAAATTACATATGTTTCAATTGCGAAAATTAGTTTAAGACATAAGAGTAAAGAAAGCATAACCCGTTATATGTCCACGGAAAATTTTAAAAGAAATAAGAATACGGACGATAACAGAAAGGGGGGGTAAAACATAAAAATAATCCTCAAATGTCACACCATCAACTCGGACGGCTCTCCCCGTCCAAAATTCTGAACTTCTGAAGTCACCAATCAAACCATAACAACAGCAAGAAGAAGTCAGCAAGATTGATTGGATATCTTGGATGCTCTAAAACTAGCGTAATCTGGTTGTTAAGGTTCAAATAGGATTGTGAATATCCAGAATCACAGGATAATTGATTTAATCTCCTACCTTATCCCAACAACTCCCAGTATATTTGAATTGCTAAGCTTTTCTCAAAGGTACCTACTGCTTTTATTCAATTTACAAGAGCAAATACTTCGAAGTTCAAACAGAATCTTTGAACAGATAAGTTTACTTCCAAAGGCAACTCTGTGTCTTTCCAATTGAAAACATTCAACTCGCATCATTTTCTACGAACGGGAACACCGTGTTTTCATTTGGAAAGCGTTCTGTGTGTGTCTGGTCGCGTGAGACCAAACATAAAGGGGCTGCAGTTCATTTTATTTCCTTTTAAATACGCTGTTTATCATCGACACACAAATTCCTGCACATCATTCCTTTTTAGGATTCCGTAGCCGAATGGCAAAAAACGGAACCACTATAGATTCGTCAAGTCTGTCTGTCCGTGTATGTCACAGCCACTTTATTCCGAAACTATTAGGACTACACAGTTGAAACTTAGTAGGTAGATGTATTCTGTGAACCGCTTTACGATATTTATACAAAAATAAAAAATAAAAAAAAAGTTTAAGGAAAATACATGGAAGTGAAACTAAAAAAATAATTCATCAAGCTGTACGTGAGGGGTGTCTAAAATTGGTCTTTAAAAATTACATTGAGGTTCCTAAAACCATTTTTCTCTCAAAGTCAATCGTTTAAAAGATAGATACTTCCAAAGTGGTAAAATTTATTTATTTATTTGTCGACAATTACTTATAACATCATTACAGACTTGTCCAATACGATGCTATAGCTGCTATAAGACATACAACATAAAAAAAACATATAGTATAAACACTTAAAATAGAAAAAGATATAATATAGACATGTGAGATCACAAAACAGAAACAGTAAAAAAAAAAAAAAACTAAATTAATTGAGCAAAAATGTGTGTGTCCACTTATTTCTAAAGTAAGAGGAAGAAAATTCAGGATTGTAGAACATAAAAATAACGTTCAACTAAAATTGGTTTGAATAGGTAAATACAATTCTGAATGAAAAACAATACAAAATAGGAGTGACCCTTCAAATTTTTTTTATTGTATTGTTTGGTGCTACGGAACACTGTGTGCGTGTGAGTACGACTCGCACTTGACTGGTTTTTTTTTACTCTTTGCAGTTCGTTTGGGAACGATTGAATGGACTTGTGGGAATCAATCGGTCTTGATTTCGCATATCAAATATAAAAGCAGTGCCAATTTACGCTTTTGAGTTCTTTGCATTCGTTTTCGATAAATTCTCGGTTCAATTAATTCTGTCCGAAGTTTATTGAACAGTGAGAGAGTAATTTGCAAGTACCATTGATTGGGAAGTTTTCAAGGTTGTATTTTCTTCCATTTTAAATACTATTCGAGGCTCTATCGATGAAGTGAATCAAATTAGTCCTCATTTCCACCTTAGCGAACTTTCAATTCCCCAAAAATGTGATTTCACCGGCCTGACCTTTCCAAAAAGGGAAACCGTTACTAATTGTGACCTTTTCGAATCTTTGGAACAGGAAGACAGTTGTTTGGCTCAATCGGTTGGCATCTCCTTATTGGTGCCAAGTTCATACCTACACCTATATTCCTACCAAGTTGTGCAATTGATAGAACGAAAATGAGTGAAGGAACAAATCAGGAAATTTCGTAAGATGGTGAAATGCTTATCAGAAGTTTTTATGACAATTAATTCAAGTACACACGCGGTAAAGGTAACCGGTATTAGTCATGCTATTAGCATGTTAACTCGAAAGTCATGGCCAACGAGTTTAGCATAAAAACATAATATTAATTGAAGAGATAACACATGCTACATGCCGGAGACGAAAGTATTTTAAACGTGGGCATAACTCAGATTCTTGCACGTGTAACTTACTTCTCCACACTCAAAGTTGAGAAGAACACGAACCAGGTTCGCTCAACGGTCAATATACCTTTTCCAAGGCTAGCTTAGGTACTGCCTATCAGTGGCGAAGGTTTCATACAACTCGATTAATACCGGCTTCCCTTTGAAAAAGTTTGTCAGTATTTTAAGACAAATACTTTTTAATACAGTTGCTCGAAAAGTGGTGTATTGCAGGGACGTATAGCGTTCGGGATGTGGGCTATTACATACTATTGCTTTTTTTTTACCTTTCCCGAATTCGTGCGTTCTCTTTCCCAACTGTCAAAATAATGTCTATTAAAAATAAAAACCAACCATGAAGTTTTTACTAAAGAGTTTTTGTGATTCATACAAATACGTATATTTCTAAAAAGAAGCTCTAATTTATTTCAATATCAGGTTTAATGATTTAATTGAATGAGTTAGGTTAGGTTTCATTTCATCTCATTAAATTTCATTTTCATTTCATCTCATTAAATTTCATTTTCATTTCATATCAATAAAAAAAATCTACTGAAGACTAAGCTTACATTGGATTTGCCTACCAAAATGGGTGAAGAAAAAAAAAACTCTACTTATATTCTACGGTTGGCGCCATTTTCCAGAAATTTTCTTTTTGTTTTAGTTTTTTTTTTTGTTAGTTTTAAAAACTGTACCAATTTCAATGTACATGTGTACTACTCGTATAACTTTTATAAGAAATAAATGATTAGTTAGTTGAGTTTATTGCGTTTTTATTATTTTATTAAATTTCTTCATTTTTTCGCAACTGTATTAAAAAATAGTCGTTCAGTGCACCTGCGGAACCGTCATTGCAACTTGTTCCGACTGTCAACCCTCGCATACGGCTGCGCCTCGGCTCGGGTAGACATTTGTCGGAACTCTTTGCAATGACAGCCTTTCCGCACTTGTAATGAAATATACTATACTCACATTAAGAATTTATAGATAAAAAAAAATTGTTTGTAATTCATTGCTGATGCCTCATTGGTTACCTAAATACCTGTCTTTTAAATTTTGCATGCTTGGTCTTATCCTAGCTAAACATGTTTGTGCCATTTAAATTTGTACCTAACACCTTTGTATACCATGTTTTACGCAAATAAATATACTATTACTATTACTATTAAAGATATGTGCTCCGGAAATTGACCCTTTGCTACTGCTATATCTATATCGTCAAATATTAATTGCAATCCATTGGTTCACACAGACAGCAGAAACAGACATGATCAGCTGTTTTGACGGCTAGCTCACAATCTTTTTCTTTCTAAGAGCTTCTTTTATGAATGAAGATTGGCCATCAACTCCTAATACTTCTCTAGTCCTGAAAATAGAAGAGTAGAACAGCTCAGCATCACAAATGGTGACCCTGGTCAAACTGCAGACCCTTTGCGAATGTGTCTCAACCAGGATTATTTTTTCTTCGGTCACCTCTGCATTTCCCTGCTTCTACTGCTGTCAAACTACTCGAAGGTGGAAGATATTTTTGCAAAACAAGACGTCACTCTCACGTCACTGACCCGCTCCTAACAATACCTCCATTCATTCAAGAGCTATCTGCTCCTACCAATAGCGACAGTCATAATAATACTTTCCAACCCCAAAAACGTGCCAGAACCGTCTGCACGTTCGTTTAATGACCTACTAAACTAAAATAGTAACATCCGATTGGCAAGTTTCTCGTGCAAGGTTAGGTGCGTACAATATAACGAATGTGTGGCTTAGGGCCATTCATACGGACGAGGAATTTTAGTCTAGACTTCTACTGGTTGTCTGGTGATATATTAATAGATAGCACGTGCTTTTTGATGTGGTGATTGTAATCAATCACCTTTCGGAATGATGTATTGAATTTGATAGCATTTTCGCCCATTTAATTTGCATGCTATGGGAAATAGACAAAATTTAGTATTTGTGATCTTGAGATGGAGATCGCCGTTCACTCCAACTCAAACATGTCAGAGTTTTTATGCCGCCCATGGGCCTTGGCTTTACATGCCGTCGAGAAATATATCTCAGGCATGCTGGTTTTCTCACGATATTTTCCTTCACCAATGCAAGTGATAATTATGAAATACGTAGATATTATGAATCCGAGAAAACACAGGTGCGTGTCTTGGGTTCAAACAAGAGCGACGGTCACTAGGCTATCACTGCTGCGCCGTTCACTGAGATTCTTCAACATGTTGTCGAAGTAATCTTTGATTTTACAAATATGTCTGGTTTTGTCTCAGAAATATAGACATTAGCTATAATACAGGAACCATTAGAGCAAAAAGAAGAAAAACAATTTGTAAATTGTGAGGAACATGGCTATTGATTTTCCATTGTTGCTCACTAGACTAGAGCGACCAAATTAATTCCGCTGGTTTGGAAACAAAAAAGAATCGTTTTGTTTTTCTTTTCATTCGTAAACGAGCTTGAAATGCAAACATTTTCTATTAAGCCTGGATTGTACAAGAAATGCTCGGACTATTTCAGTTCGCGTTTTTTCAAATTAAACATTTGCTCGACTAAAGCCAGGAGTTTTAATTGTTTTCTTCTTCTTTCAAGAGGGGCTCATGAATAAGTAAATGGGCCATCGATCTCTTGGAAGTAACAGAGATGGACACACAACAAGGTCAAATCTAACTTTCCAGTACCAGTAAACAGTTTTTAAAGTAATGCCACGTCTAAATGCAAAAGTGCAAAAAGATATCCATCTAAATTGCTTCAATTGGCTGAAAACAATTCCCACGATGACTCACCCGTTCATTCATCCAAATCGCTCACTCACTCGTGAAAATAAAAACAACAAAAATCCAAGATGGCGCCGCGAAAGGACGTAAACAATCAACCGATATCCCACGCGCGTAGTTGCGTTTTATCAAATAGTAACATCCTGGACTGGTAATAAGCTGGTGTGGGCTGATTCCAAACATCCGAAATTTTATTGATACCACAACACTATGTGGTTGTTTTATGGTGTTTCGAGATTATGACTACTTTTGATGCGTAGGCAAATCTGCTGATAAAAGCTGCGTGGATTAGAGCTGTTCTGTTACAAGGTGCCGACTGCCAACGGTGGTTCTTATAAGGGAACTGATCCCGCAGGGGGGTTACTATGACGTGGGAAAGACACAGAGCTATACAGGTCGTCTAGCGCCATCTCTTTCCCACACTAGAATTAGTCCTACTTTAAGACGTCATGGTAGGCCAGCTGATCCCGATACGACAGCCTCGTTGTTCTATTGATAGCAAGCGCGACTGCTGAGCACGAGGTCTTGGGTTGTACTCCCTAGTCGGGCGGAGTTATTAAGTTTTTCCAATAGGAATTGCTCAGTAGCAGCCATGGCGTCTGCGCCCAGTGTTATTCAGGTCGGGCAAAGTGTTATTGGTTTTTTCCATCAGGAATTTCGCAGTAGCTGCCAAGGAGTCTGGATTCGTGCTCGGTTCATGGCAATAGGCTCGCCCCTTATTATATGGGACTTAAACATAACTGGCGAAATGTGGGTGTACAGTCTCGAGCACCAACTTTTAAAAGTGTTTTTCTAATATTGTTCTGAATAAAATTTCGTATTGTTACGATCCTATCTACATATTACAATAGTTATTTCTCGCGAAAACTTCCTTTAAATTTAGGAAAGTGCATAGGTACATATTGGTGCTTGTGTCTACAGGTACACCATCGCCTAACCCTTCGGGGATTCCAGGCCTGATGATAAGTATGTCGTCTCAAAATCTGAATGACTCTAAATGTTAAACAGTTAAAATCACCCTTCGATACTGGTCCGCTCTTTTTTCAATACAACCCTCAAAGTTCATTTAACCCTTTTCTGTAACTATTTCATGAAAAAGTCATTCAATGGGGTTAAATGAACTTAGAGGGTTTTATTGATAATTATAATTCTGTAGCTGCATACGTGTTACTGGCGCAACTCATTTTTCATCAACATACAACCTGAAACAGTCCTGCAAATTGCAAACAAAACGTAAGAAAATTTGAATTTCGCGGGCTACCCTTGCGCTTTCACCATAAGTCACATTGTTCCAATTTTGTCCTGTGCCAAGGACGAGTCAGGTTTTACCGTCAGCTACAGTTCCACAATATTTTATTCTCATCAGGTCACGGACGAGGATATACTCCGTTAGAACATCCTCCCGAGTCATAATTGTTCTAAGTGTCTTATTCGAACGTTCTATTATAAGAATAGCGTGTTGTTGACTTGTTGTGTTACATGTATCTTTATTTAACCCTTAATTGGTCGCGCGCGCCTAAAAAGTTACGTATACGGTCACGTGGGGTGCGTGACACCCCGGTCATATAAATCAAATAATAAAAACATGCAAAATCACGATTATGCTCGATACTTGATCATAAAGGACACGTGTTTTTATGAAGTTACCGGGAATTTCAGCGCTCAAAATTCCGAATTTAAAATGTTCAAACCCTGTATGAATGCGCACGGTTGTGTATCACCACAGGGTTAATAGAAGACCTTAATAATGTGATATCGAGATGATGACAAAAGTACTTAACATTTTAAATACTTATCTATCTACCTACGAGATATAATTGAAACATAGTCTGGTCGAATTAGGTATAATTAACTTCATTAATGAAATGTTATCAGTTTATCACAATTAATATTGTAACTTAGGATTGTTGCTGGACAACTAATTATTTTATAAATCAATATTCAATATGAGTTTATCGAGCAGGAAGAGCCTATTTAAATAAAATCTTTGACGTCTGAACAACTGCATCCATGCTTTATTCTTTCATCAAAATTCAATTTAAGTATTCCTTTTAAAACACCTACTTCCGCTGCATTAATTCACCATCAAAACTCCGCAATAACAAAACAACATTACCTATTATAATTTATAATGTAAAAAAAACACACACAAAAAGCTAGAAAATAATTTAAACCATCCATCAGCGAGAAACTCCTTAAGTAAACATTGAAATTCTGTAACAAACTTATAGCTAATACTGAGAAAAAAAAACAAAAACAAGAAATCGCTAGAAACAATATTGCAAAGTTCGTTAAATCCATTCAAAAACAGGGATTTACGACTTACTTCTGATTTATGATAAACTATATCAACCTTGATTCCTACTTAATGCCAAAGAAACACATTGTTTTGTTTGTAAAAATAAAACAGATGATATGCGTAGTAGTTTCGTAAATAATACTTCCGTGTTTTGGAAGTCAAAAACAATGCATCACTTGTTTTTCATCCCACAGTTAGCACGAATAAAAGATAAAAAGAAAGGAGGACCAAAAAAGATAGATCGACATGGTCAGCGAAAAAACCGGAAGGAAAAAGAAAAGTAGCAGTACATCGTACTTATATTTGAGAGGATTGTACAAATATAGATCTAAACAGAACAATTTTCAGAATCTACGAAGATTATTCCACAGAATTTCAACAAGTAGACTGAAAAGGGGTGTGTACAGGTGAAAGTAGATATGCACTGGCAGCCTGGACTTCCAGGGGTCCTAAAATGGAAGCTTTATCAGAATCATAATAAATGAATCACGTTAAAAAATTAAAATTGTTGAAATGTATGACCACAAAGTCCATTTTAAGAGTTTTAAATTTTTAACGTGATTCGTATTATGATTCTGATAAAGCAGCTATTTTAGGCCCCCTGGACTTTCTATTTCATCATCATCATCATATCAGCCCGGAATCACCCACTGCTGGGTATAGGTCTCCCCTTTTTTCTGCCACACTTCCCGGTTCTGTGCGTCCCTTATCCAGGGGCCTTAGTCTGCTATTGCAATAGTGTCAGAATGGTCTATCATTGATTTAATAAGGCCCCTAGCCCACGGCGTATTGAAGCGCGTTCGAAACTCGTTTGACGTGCGTATAAAGGGTAATTCGTCTCCGCGGGGCCTTATTAAATCAATGATAGACCATTCTGACACTATTGCAATAGCAGACTAAGGCCCCAGGTGTTTCCCGCGACTTAGACGATATCGTCGACCCAACGAGCTTTACGACGACCCTGGTTTCTTTTGACTTTCTATTTTGATACTGCAAAAGTAAATGAAGCATAATAAACACAGCAATGGCAGCTATTAGATTGTTAACGTAAAAGTACACAGGATATTGTATCAGCCTATTGTTAATAGGAAAGTTGACTAAACGGAAGTGAGTCAAGCACTCGAAAGTCATGGACAATCTTATCACATTATCAGAAAGCACTTGAACGCTATTGCGATATTCTATAATCCTGTGGATTATTCTAGGCGAAGAGTCGACGATAAAAATCATACCTAACAGAATGTAATATAATTTATTGGTTCCCGGCTAAATGAAATAAGTACTCCAGCTATCCGTGCAGATGAATCTGGCAATCGCAAAACCTGGTGTTGATGTCAATAGAGATCAGTCCTTGATAAAGACTTTTTGTAAGTCGAAGTGAATATTAATCACAATGAGGAAAATGTTGAGTATGAATGCAGATGGCTGTAAGAGTAAGGAAGACCAAAGAAGCGATGGATGCACTGTGTGAAGGATGATATGGCTAGAAAGGAGGTCACTGCTGAGATGACGAGTAATAGAGAAGTATGGAAGAAGAAGACATGCTGCGCCGACCGCAAATGAATGGGAATAAGGGCAGGAAAATGATGAGATAATTTCAATTCCAATGATACGTCCGTCCTAAAGGTTTCTAAAACCCCAAAAATCCCCAAACTCTGAAGTTTTCAAAGCAAATTGATATTTTAACCCGTTTTCGGGCCAAGCTTCAGCATACAAAACTTTCCTTTTCATAATATTAGTATGATTGTTTACTGTTTTACGAAGCCCTTTCTCGGCATACATTACAATGATTGATTTATTCCGAGTTGTTATACAGAAATAAACGACCAAATAAAAGTTTCTCGTAAACAAACATGATTACGATTCAGAGTAAACAAATTTTTCTAACACAAATTCGTTCAAAGTATTTTTCAGAGAAGGTAGGTAATCGAATTCCCAAAACTTATTAATTACAAAAGAGTCTTTGAGTCAAAAATTGAAAGCAAATATCGTATCCAGAACATCACATTGCATAATAGAATCGAGCTGAATGAATGATAAACGTTTAGTGATATGGGAGCGTCGAATAAACGATATTTATACACAAGACACGCCCATTCGCTAGTATCAATGAGCCTCTACCATTCATGAGCAAGCGCGCGTCAAAACCGCGAAAGTCGATTCAAGGGCGACTACGACAGACATACGTTTCCTGCCGCTATAAATACATGCATAGATCAGGCTCAAATATTCTTAATACATCTTATTTTTCTGCGTCCCCGTTATCTTATACGCGCATTTTTCTGTGTTTTGTTTACGTAGCCTTTACGTCACGTTTAGTTATATTGGAGCATATTAACTGATCTGTAACAAGAGTGAAACATTGATAGCAATTTACTATAAGCACAATATAACATGAGTATTTTTAGACGTGTTTTCCGAGTTGATATTGGCTTCAAATCATTTTACAGTTTGTTCGCTTCGGAACAAGGTTATAAATGTTTCCTTTGGTTGTTTTGACGTGGAGAAAAGAATGAAAACATGGTCTGCGCCGCTTATCTTGGTAGATTGAAGTTCGAGAAAAAGTCTTTGGCTTTCGGCTAAGAATAACATTTCTGTGGGTGTGGCGGGAGGCGAGTAAGGGATTATGATGTATGGATGGACAATATTATCATCATAATCTGCATAGCGTTTTCCAAAATTTATTGGAGTCGGTTTCCAGTCTTACCAGATCCAGCTGAATGCCAGAATTTTACATGCGACTGCCTATCTGACCTCCACAAGCCAGTTAGTGCTGGTTAATACGGTACCCCTTGGTAAGACTGGTGGACTGAATGGACAATATTATCAACCTGCTTAAATAACAGTATCACTATTTGGCAAATCTTTATTCTCAAATGTATCTACATTTCTTGATGTCCAAAACAGATCTTATGAAATCCTCTTCATTGACCAAGTTCGGCCATTTGCTGACTGGGTGAACTTGTATAAAACCTCTAAGCATCCACTCAATTATCACCTGCCCTCTCTAAATCTCTGTTTCACCTAATGAACAGTGACTGGTTCTGCATTTAGGGCACCTCCATTAAGTGATTATTGTCCATAAACCTGTATTCAAGACGTTTATTAACGGGTTAAGCTTTACTTGATGTCGATCAAGTAAACTGAAATCGGTTGTAAATCATGTTATATAATCCTGGTCAGTTGTCTTTTAGAAATGGGATTAAGATTGGTTTTGAGGAACTCCTGCAGAGCTATTGCGTAATGAAGTGTTGACAGTTCATAGTGATCATCAATTGGCGAATTTTGATAATGACAGTTCTGCACGGGTAGCGCCAGTTGAAACCAACAAGAACGGTAATTGTAGGTAAGTATATCAAAACTCGCCAAGTGATGATCACTATGAACTGTCAATATAGATACTGCAAGACTTGATGCATTCATTATTAAATTATTGAAAGAGATGCTGATATTCGCAGCTTAGGGATTTCGCTTACGCTGTTCAAATCTCCTAATAATCCGAAGGTATAATATGTCAGTGTATGTTCGACGTAAGTAAGCCCATTTTCATTGATCTCTCTCCTAGTCCGTCCTCTATTCTCAAATATTCACATTCATTCGCACACCCAAATCCCGAATTGAGTATCTACAATAAACATAAATAACGAATACTAAAAAATATAAAAGTGGCGTTTGTATTCGATAACGGAAATCCCTTGGCACGCGTCCAGCTCGACACATGAAGTACCCACAATGGTAGCAAAAATATTCCATTCAAGACACAAGGTGGAATAAAGGAATCAATGAACGCCAAACTTGGCACGCCTGAAACTGTTTTCCATTCAACTACCGATAAGGTACAAAATAGCATGACGTGAACTCTGGACTGAAATCTCGAAATAAGCTTCATCCCAAATCGAACTTAATCGTCTAGAGACAAAGACGACATTCGGTTGACAATGGGATGGTTCCAAAATTGCAAGCAGAGCGTATCGTTACAATTTTACGAGGGGTCAAGTTCACAGAGGCGAACTCAAATTGGTTTATTGCTTAGCGGGACTTGGCGATGATATTTTTAACTATGGAAGTCCGGTCATTATCGAGCTTTGCAATGGAGATATGGGGGACGGAATCATAGTATGAAGTCGGTATCTCATGGAAAAACTTGAACACGACAACCTTACTATGCAATTGAGCAGTACCCATGGCTCATTATGAACCGTTGGTATCATCACATCACCACATATGTAGCATTGTATATTGGACTATTCTTATCGTTCATTCTATCACCATTTCTCTTACTCGGCTCATACGACACCCATGGGAGAGAAATGAGAGGTATTCCTTATTCTTTTCTGTCACATTCTAAGACATTACGGCAAAAAAGAATTTACTGCGCCGTAAAGGTGTATGACGTAAGTAAAAACGTCACTGGAAGATATTTTCATTTATTTCAATTCGTTTCTGCTAAAGAAAATAAATATTGAGGAATATGAATTGAATGGAAGCCAATTGGAGGGATTTATTGGTTTGACAATGGTCTTAACAATGGACACACTTAGCCTGATTACTTACTTCTATCTATTAGTGCATGTCTGACATACCGATCGTGCTTTATCGGTCTTTATTGGATTGCATATGACACCGATGCCTGCTTGAACCTCGATAAAAAAATTAACAATATTCAATTGTAGTTACACACACATTCATATAGGCTTCAACCCCAATAATATAAGAGAAGATACAATTTACATATCAAACAAACAATGAAAAGCACTTTCCAGCCAAAGGTACGCAATTAATTATAGCGATACTGAAGTAATTAATTCAAAGTGCTGAAAAGATCGAGTTTATTATGGAATTAACATGAGCCTATAATGAAAATGCTAATAACAAACAGGCAGGAGTCAAGAGATATTATGTTGTTCGCAACATAATACGAAGTTAATTGGCTACGGTTGATGAGAGTACACCAAAATGTATAAAATTGGGAGTTATAATGGAAGATTAAAAAGAACATTGCAATGATGTAGGTATTAACGATGGATATGATGAGACCATCGAGTAATATGATGACCAAAATACTAATATTGAAGCCGAGAACTTATACGATTATTACATACCAGGAGAATGCTGAACAGACGACTTATCTAAATACAGACAAGGAGACTGGCGAGCTCAATCAACTTTAGATCGTTTTCAATAATCCTATAACAAAATTAATCTAAACATCACAAAATAAAAGCTATCAACAAAACGGATAAAGAAGCAAAAATTGTTTTCCATCGAGAATCAATTGATATAATAGAGTTATCCAACGGTTTAAATCTCCCTCCCCGTCGAATGCCAATATCAAGGACTTCATTTGAATTTTATCAATGGCTACTTTATGAATGAACAATTTAGACGATACGTTAAAAAGTTTTCAACTGAGTTGGTAATTTTTGTGGCTCTTGAAATAAAATTGGTGATGTTATGGTCATTCTATAAGAAAACGTTTAATGCAGAAAAGGCTAAATGTAATTGTGAAGATGCTGATGCAGGTAAAGCGGGTTCATATTCGATAATATTTTTAAGTCTAAATCCTACAGGAAAGCTAATTATTGAAATAATTTTTTCATTCAGTTATTTATTTCAAGTACTATAGCAGACACTAAACAACTTTTCTCCAGAAATTCAAACTCAAGACGAACTCAAACTCAAAGAGATGTCAGCAAAAGGAAGGGGTCCGCAAGGGCCGATGCCTGCCGGGGCTGCGGGACTGTTCGAAAGAGATACCGTGGCCCCGGAACACAAAGGGCGATGATGGAACATGGATGGGTTTTAGTCAGTGAAAGTCCCTCCTGCTCCGCCCAGAGCGGGAGAAGTCATTTGACGATTTCACAACACAAAAAAAAAAAAAAAGGTTTGCCAATGAGCAATGGGGCGCAGTATACTAGGTATTAAATTATTATAGATCGTGTTCGAAACACAATACTGCGCTGCAAAACAAATTTAGCTAACGTGGCACAAAAGGCTATCCAACTTTAATGGGACTGGGGCAGGACGTCTGCCGCATGCCGGAAAAACTGTGGGTCAAAAGAGCAGTAAACTGGTGCCCTGAGACAGCGAGGCGGAGGCGGAGGACCAGGAAGGAGATGACGGGACAGGATCCATCAGAACTGGAAGGAGGACGTGCGGTTTCGCGAGAAATGGAAGGAGCAGAGGGAGGCCTTTGCTCTGGATTGGGACAGAGCAGGCTAGGAAAAATAAAAACAAATTGTAAAGCTGCGTCTATGCTAGGCGAGCCGAACACGATCGGAGCACGAATTCACTTAGCGTAGACGGACTTAGAAGCCTCGACCGAGCACTCCCGCCAAGGGAATTTGTGCTCCGCTTGTGCTCTGCTCGTGTTCGGCTCGCCTAGCATCGACGCAGCTTAAGATAAGTTTTTCAATCTATTCTCGAAGCAACAAAAATAAAGTGATCTCCAATAACATGATTAAAGAGTATTTTCCCTAGTTTCTTTTAACTTGTAGTAATCCGATTAATTGTCGTGCCTTTCAATTTCGTACGTAAATGAATATCTGAATACAGCACGCCTTTTATTATTACAGTCGTGTCGCCACCTATTCATATCTGGGAACAAATCTGATTATGTCGCAATCTCCTACGGAGTCGAGAAAGGTCGTTTTACGAAAGGGGTATTAATGTATAGGTATTACCTATGTTCGAAAGGCCTTTTCCAAACTGCGACACAACATACTGGTCTCTGCTTTTCGCATCCAGTCTAACCCAGCAATCTTGTCAAATTCAATTCACCCAGAAATTTCTCTAATCAGACGTATTTTCCCAATACGGAACCATTCATATACAGGGTGAAAATTCTCAGCGGGGCAGTAAGGGGAACTACCTTAAGGGAGACTTATTATGTAACATTAACAAAGATTTTTGTGTGGCAGAGAGTAATCTATTGGGTAATAAAACGAATGCTGTAGTTACATGTTCCTCAGCGATTGATTAGGCGAGAATTAAATATTCTGTGATTACATAAAAAAAAACGATTTAGAAATTTAGGTGGATTTTTGAACATTTGCTGATTTACTTTTAGGAACATTTACTGTAGTATAGTGTATAGTTTCAATAAAATACTTCTTTAAAAAGAAATGTCTATGGCTATCAAAATCTTTTACTTATAACCACTCAAATAAACTTGATGAAGTTGTTGGAGTCTGTCTATAAACCTTCTTTTTTCATAAATCTTCTTTTTGTATGCACACTCAACATCGTGGGTAACCAAAAATGGTAAAATAAAGATGTCTACAGTAGCGACGCAGCTCCAGAAAAAGGAGAAAGGAAACATCACACGTGTAACTTAAGAAACTAAGTAACATTCTACACAAGAGGCACTTTATAAAGCCATCGCTAGCCTCTCAGCAGACAAAGCCTTGAGAACACTAAACCATATCGATGTTCACATTTTCCAAGCGACTGGACGATCTCAAATGTCAGCATCAGCACACAACTTGACATTTACCCGATCACGAGCGCCGTTATTGTTTAGAGCGATATAAAACTGCTCCAATATTATCTTATGACGTGCAAGTAACCATTTTATAACTTAACCGTTTGAGGAGTCAATAAAATATTGCTCGTAAAAGTTGATGGTTCATATTTTTATCAATACCAATATTTTTATATCGTAGTTAATAACGAGATAGGATTTAGGTTTCTGTTCCACTTCGTTTGACCGAATTTAAACTGCGTAAATCTAAGTCGTAAATCATGAACGCTAAGCTAGCGAAGTTTCAGCAGAACTTTATAAAGTTTAAAATTAACAGCAACATCGTAATACTGTACTTGATTCATGTATTCGAATCCTGTTTACGTTTACACTAAGTCAAGTTCATAAGGATCCAAAAATAAATCTTCGGCAGGATATGAACTGGCAATCAGAAAGTCATCAATGCTAATATACCACCTCTTTCAAGTACCCATTCAATTGTAAAATCAAACAAGGTTTAACAGCCTGCAGAGGACACGGCAATATCAATAAATTACACAAAGGATAAACCAGTCGTTGAAAAGAAAAAGAAAAATTATCTTTTAATAAACACAAAGGCAAAGATGACAAGACGTAACCATAATTAACAGATACAAAGTAATAATGCAGCATTTAAGGCAAGGCTGTCATAAATTTGGGCATCAAAAGCTCGAACTAATCACGGTGAGAACATGTTTGAAGTTGGCAAGTGTCAAACTTTGACAAGTTGTATTGTACCCGAAGCCGCAGGGATACTGGGGTCCTAGAGGCAACGAGTTGTTTGTATAGTAATTTTAAGATAATTTACGTTAGTTTTGATGACGTGTTGTTTATTTGATTTATTTCATTGGGATGGTTTTGTCATCACTCATCAGTCATTGCCGTCCTACCGTGTAAGGAAAAAAAAATCTGTTGATTATTTTAGTATCGTAAGTTAAGTGGTGCGTAGGTATTTTCATATTTTATGACTACGCATTCTTTTTTACCGTATTGCCACAACACAACGATCGTGGCCAAAAACGTTTCAACTACCCACAAAAGGATTCGCTTTACTGACTTACTTATCCGCAAAGGCCGATGGGATTAAGGTCCCTTTTCTTATTCCCCGCTGTGTATATTTGTACAATTTCTATTTTCTTTTTAAAGTACAGCCATTCAGAAATATTTCGGGCCAGCGAACAGCCAATTTTCTCGACAACATCCCAGCGGTAGACAGCGTTACGCAAACACGGCATTTTTCGTATACCTACGGTATTAACAAAAATATAGCTGAACAAACAAGATAACAATATATATCCTAACGATAAATTACTTCGTTTGTTATATTTGCTACGGAGTTGAAGCCTTGGAATAAAAGGCAACAGTAAGAGACGCCCACGCCCACTCTAGGTATTATGTAGTCTTTTAGAGGTGTGCGTACTTCAAAGTTTGAAAACATTACGGAGAAATCGTTTGGTAAATTCATTGAGTTAAGAATTAACAAATACAAGACATTACAATTTTGAGTTAAACTTGTATTGAAGTATCGACAAGACCCAAACAGAAATGCGGTAGGTATTTGAAGAAACTATCGCTGTCGCTATTTCCAGATTGGTGCGATAAAGACAACTAAGTACAGATCCGACAAGTAAAAAATCATAATTCGAGATTTGGCTCTCGACTTCTTTCCTCCTCCAATATTCGACCAATTGAAAAGATATTTATTTAACTAGAAAAGTGGCAACCTAGATTCGAAAAAGAAATCAGAGCTAATGAAGCTCAAATAACATCGTAACTTTAAAGGGCTTCATTTCCTGCAGCTGATTGCTCTAGAATCTAATATTTGCTTTAGATATAACCGGGAAATTGTAGAAATTATGGCATCTGGGTGGGTACTAACGATTCCCATTTCAATCTAGGTAGGGTAGCAACTGAGAATTGCGGTGGATTAAATTGCGGAGAGAGGTATGAGAAAATATCGATCGATGAGGAGAATATTGTACAGTACCTACAGTATGGGATGTGTATTGCTGAAAACCTTAATATTAGTGTAAGTTTGCATGCTTTAATTTTAAGCAATACATGTAAGAACTCTTAAGCTATAATAACACCTCTGTATACCATGTTTTACGCAAATAAATTATCCTTATAATAGTAAAGAAGCTCTTAGAATCTTTTATGGGTTTAATGACGTGTAACTTTCATCAAACCTAAAATCTTGGCTTACCTTTATAACTGTTATAGCTGTTGCCCGCGGCACGTTGTAAATAGCCTGTGGCACTCGGGGATAATGTAGCTTCCTATTAGTGAAAGAATTTTCAAAATCCGTTCAGAAGATCCAGAGATTACCCCCTACAACCTCACAAACTTTACCTCTTTATAATATTAGTATAGACTACTCTTCATGATCGAGACTGTTCAGAAACCCTAACAGTTTCTGAACAGTTTGTTGGCCATATGGACTTGCCGTATAGTTGGCCCCTAAGCACGCCACTGTGGGCCCATCTTAGAAGTAACTGCGAAACGAGAAAAGGAAGAAGTATCTTCAATTTTATAACGTCAGAGAATCCTTTGATTCTCCCGGAAGCGACAAAGTCCCGCCTGTATAATATGATTAATGGCAAAGTAAACATCAATCTAATTAAGAAAAGTAAACTCTCTTTAGGTAGACAGGCAATTTACCGTCAGTCGAATCTTCGCCAAAAATTCTGACACTGTTTACCAAGAGGAGCATCAATCTATATCGCGTTTCAAATAATTGCCACGGCCCAATAGATATATTATAGCTATAACTTTGACCTTTCGTCCTCTGGAGTTACGGAGATTTATTCGCGAAAAACTTATTTGCAATATTTTTTTTTAATAAAATAAATCACCTGGTAACTTCCTAATATAGAACCGGATAGACGTGTGGAAAAGGGGGAAGCCCCTCTCAGGAGGCCTTTGCTCAGAAATGGGACATAATATTAAATAGACAGACCTGCCCAGACCTGCTTCCAATGTCCTCGTTTTTTAAAGTTTTCGCAAGTGCAATATGTACTGTCTGTCAGTAAGGTACTTTACCTTACTTGAGGAATTCATAGAACGTATTTCTAATTATTTTAGATCCCGTAAATCATTAACAAAAGTCAGAGAAGACAGCTTCATACGCCGAGAACGGTTCCGCTAACACAATTACGGTGCGGAACACTAAAAATAAAACGCCATCTAAAACTGGCGTCCTGACGGAATCCGTCCGGGTGTTATCCGCTCAAAACATCCGGCCACAGACGAAGAAAACATATGAAATTCCAATTCGCATTTTCTTGTGCGTACAAAGTAACGCAATTTCTGAGGCCGTTAGATGTGACAAAATCAGCGACACCTTTTCTAGACAGGTTCAAAGAACACAGTATCTTTCTAGTAAAGCATGCCAGATGTGAAGATTATTAAGGAGCAAATCCAATTAATGAATTAACACTTGTAGGTAAGTTTCACGGAGAGGAAGGCTGTGTCCCAGCTATGGAAACGTAATAAGCTGATGATTATGGTATGCAAGGCAGTGGAGTAGACACCAATCTTACTACTAGACCCGACTATCGATATCGTAAGTAACACATGGTACTTCTTTGCTAAACATTGTCTGCAGACTGATAATAAGTATTTGCACGCAAATGCACTCTCCATTTATTTTCTACTCCGTGCAGCCGACGGACTTAACGATCCCATTCAGACGGACGATCGCTAGTGTGACGTCAGAATCCTGATTTGATCCTGCAATTTATTGTGAACTACTTAGTGCATAGTACAATATTTGGTATTTTTGTGCTGTTATGACTAACATATTTACGATCGTAGACAGTAAATGATAATCTAATGAGAATGACTAGATCCTGAGTGCTTCTCTCGGCCTTCTGGGCCTAAAAAATACAGAAACGTCAACAAAATTATCTACAGCTTTCGTACATGCATGTGACTAAATGAAAATATTACTTCCCGCAGGCCAATTATGTACTTTTTATCGCCCTTGAAGACACCATACTATCAGTAAATACACATAGATAATTGTACTGCTCAAAACTGCAATTATACCTAAACTGTGACAGAACCATTCAGCGCCTACGTCAGATTATGTTTCCTTGAATTGAGTCATACGCCTTGCTCGGGAAGTCGGGACTGGGTTTTTCATTAATTTCAGTACACATACACCAGAGCGAGTTAAACATAATATTCCGTAAATCCTTAAAAGAGCAATACAGAACACCGAAATTCGTCAAGGAATTAAACGTGGACTAGATAAAGCTTCTGATTCTGAAGGACCGACTGACCTAAATAACATTAAGGTCATATGCATTTCTGTCAGAACGATTAAAAGCGCACCAAATTTGATACAAGGACACATTGATCAACGTGGGAGTTGAAAAACAAGAAGCACAATTCGTATTACAAAGCTTTCTGTAATCCCTTTAATCTACTTCCCCAAAGGGATGAGTTTTATTCTATTATGTATTTTAAACAAAATGCTAACGTAATGTGCTTGATAAAAGTATGATAGTATTATAAGATTTAATGTAGGCGTCAACCTTGCGTGCGAAAAAGAATTTTCGTATGGCATTATAATGATGAAGCAAAACGTAAGGTGGGACATAAAAGTAAAGCCCCAAAATAGCGATTTCGCATTGTTTATTAAAGTAAAGGTGCGGCCCAAAAATAGAGATGTGGCATTGTGTAATGGGACGATCGTGTACCCCGTTTTTGCCCTTTCAGGACAATAAACAGAACTTTAATTATAATTAAAGGTCATCACCCGTTTGATGGCCGCGTACAATTACGTCTAAATATTCGCCGTTTTATTTTTAGAGAACATAATGTCCGATACATTTGCGACGATATAATCAAGGACATCTTGTCGGATAACGACAACGAAACTATGGAGATTTAGCAATTGAAGGCCAAGATTTCTCGTTACTCTTGGTAAACAAGGGAAAAACACCATATATAAAATACTGTAGCCACAGTTTTAACCACAATATGTGTGAACTCATCCTGCACACTTGAAAAGCCCATATTTTTAGAACATAAACAATAACATTCGCATCAAACATGACACATTATGAGAATAAGAATAACAAACTAAATACATTCAGAAAAGCCTGAAAAAGTTGATTAAGCACGAAAAAATTGCAGTGTTTGAAAGTATTTCTATCAATTGATTATCTTGTCTTCAAGCTGCTAATTTATGTAATGTTGTCACTTACATTGAAAGTTCAAATTACGAAATAGCTGAACCACCTCTTACGATTTGTTAATAAGGAGGACGTCTGACCAAAAAGCGTTTAGAGATGTCCCAGTTCCGATGAGAAATGTAACGAGAAAAATTCTAGCAAGACAAATCGGCATTAAATGTGTAATTCCAACAGTCATAGATGACTAAACGAAGTCACGGGAAACAATCGACAAAGAATAGGAAAGAATTGAAGCAAAGAAACAGGATACTCAGTATCAGAAAAATGCAGCTAATGATAATGCCGAAGGAAATTATAGCCGACGATAACTTAACACTAGAATCAGCGGAATACTTAAGAATCATGGAATCAACGGCAGATATGTCTGGAATGTCTGCGTATCCGTCCGTCTTTTGCATCCTTTTTGCCATCATCAATTCTTCACGAGTTTGTTGAAAGATTATGATCTAGTGTTGATGAATTTGAGACAAACAATCGTTCATCGAATTTCCTTCATTTTTAAACGTAGTTTTTTTTAAGATTACTGATACTGTTGCCAGTCGGCCATCTTACTGCTGGGAGAAGACCACTCCCCATGATTTTCAAAACCACTCCCCATTTTTTTTTGTTTTTTCGATCCAGGGCCATGAGGATCACTGTTCGTTGGTTTTGTCAGCTTGTCCCAAACTCTTCTACGAGGTTTTTTTTATAAAGATTATTTCCTAACGTTTATTTATCCGACCAATTTACAACTTCTTCTTTCATCCTTCCTACGTAAGGATACGGACCTTCCCCAAGAGATCCCCAAAACGGCATAAAAAGTTTTCTGAATTGATTTCACTGTTTGTCACAACTATCACGTGCTATCGATGAAAGAATCGCATTAATTCACTCAACGTCTTGAATACGTTAACTTCAATAGTTTAAAAGGTAATGAACTCGCTGATATTTTTTGTATTAATTCGCAAACTGGTTTCGATCGTTATAACCCTATAGAAACTTTCAAGTGGCTGTACTTTCCCCTTAATGACTACAAAGGTGTTCACAGAACACCTGTCGTCCTGTTTAAGACTTCCTTAATGAGTTTTTGCAAATACTAACGGTAGGTTCGTCATGCTTCGAGCTGCTACTGGTTGATGACCTTACAACGTACAAAATTAAAGCATATGTTGCCGAGAAATTGTAAAATGTTCAAGACTTCTTTGGATTTCCCTAATTCAGCTTAATTGTTTTGACCCGTTTGGATTCCGAGTGTTCTGAAACACAATGTTTAGTATCATAAAATGACGCAGTTTTATACCAGTAGGTAAAAAACTCAAAATGCTTTGCCCTTATTTCTAATTCATTGAATAAGTCAGGGGAAATCCTGTAATTATTTAATAGAATATTAGGAGTCTACAGAGTTCATGTACAAGTACAAGCTCAGAGTTTCCAACTCGACAGCCTCAATGCGGATTCTGGAAATGTCTCGGAAAATGTATGTCATGTACATGTTTTACAGTTAAGAATGTACCTACTTGTTACACAGAGAGCATAATTAAATACATTCAAAAGCAAGTCCTCTTTCCAAATTAAATTTCCGGTAAAATAAGCTTTTAGGTGACATGTCAGGAAAATACACGAAATGTTGGGAATTATTTGCTTCAAGCGTAATTTTATAAACGGAGAGGTACTCGACTTTATTACGTAGTACTTTGACACAAAAAAAGGATTCTGGGTACTAGGCATATTTTATTTCTATGGTTCTTCGTTTTCTCTGCACCGTGCATGGAAACCTTACACCTTGCACTTAATCATTTTCGATTTTTTGCGTTTCATCAAAGCTTTTTTCGGGATCATTAAGACCACAAGGAGTCGGCGAAAAACTGCAAATGAGTTCTGCTCACTGCCACTTTTTATAACCATTACCCCATCAGATGTTCAAAGAATACCAGTTACTGAAATAATTCAGTCATCATCGAACTTTTGTGTTTCGTTTCTTTTATCTGTAATAAAAAAAAACTCGGAATTGAGTTCTAAAATCATCTCCCTACGAAGTATCGAACAAGGAGCAGCTAATTATATTAGAAAGATAATTTGCGTTCCTTTATTACAGATACTTAAAGGTAATAAGGGACAGTACAATCGAATAGAGGAATCTAATTTTCTGGTACGTATCATCTTTATTTTTGGAGCAAGATACGATCTAGATACATCGATGAAATACATGTCTCAAAATAATCTGTCGACCATGGAGTTGGTATCAAAAGATACTTTATCGGACGTTGCTCAGCCCATATCCCCAGTACTATCGTATCTAACCAACATAAGCGTGTGTGGAGTTGTGTCACTGGATTGGAAACGACTCGGTTGGATGAGCTCGAACAACAGTAATATATCAACTGGTTTCCGCTGTGTAGGATTATGTGGCATTACTTAATGTGAAACATGTAATGGAGCAGGTGGAAGGGTGGATGTGGAAATTGGAAAGTATCTCGTCCATATAGCAATTTCAAGTTAGGGTCTTTTTTGAACGGTTTCCAATGGGTTTGACAACTCTAGTTGCTAGCTTTTGCAGGGTTAACATACACGATAACAGATCAATGTTAGGCAAAATTTAAGCCCACGTCTGATGCAGCTGATAGCTGTCACATTGACTGGCCCTGCATATCAACTGCCCAAATTGTTATGGCCCAGGTGATACTCTCATTTTCAATAATATTTTGATCTTGACTTAAGATTTCTCAGATTTTTAGCAGTATAGAAAAAAGGCGAAAATGTTGAAAAAAAAAACGAACTGGCCGTACTTCATTTTATTTTATTGATGTTGTGATCCCGACTGTAAAATTACGTAGCAAATGCCTACACACTTTTTCCTTCCCTTCGCAAACCTTATCAATACATTTTGTTACATAATTCGTGATCAAATAATAATGTTGGTATATTTATAAAACGGAGTGGGAAGATTTGAGTGGGTCTTAAATACCCACTTTACGAAGATAAATGTAGCATATGACACTGCTTTTGCAAAGATTGAAAGATGTACTCATTTTGGGGTTATTCTAAGATTATTCCTGTGCTGCGATAAGCCTGTGGCGCAAACCCCAAGTAACATAGGATGAGGGCATGAAGATGATGACCAGGAGTGATAAGAAATATAGGACAGCAGAAACAAACAAATATTGCTTGCAATAGTTTCGTTACCCAAGAATAACGGCAATATTACCTAGGAAAACTGGGATATGATGGTAGTAGTCCATACATACGTCTATGATTAGAAGTGGATATTTACAAAAGGCAAAGAAAGAGAAACAAAGGAAGTTCCCATCATATGCACAAAAGCGTAACGATTAGTAGTAGCCTAGAACATGATTTTAGTTCCTAACTTTGAAAACAAATAACGAGTGAAACTAAATATTCTGAGCTTTCACCAAATTCATGAAGTTCAAAAACTAACTGCAGGTCTACAGGTATATTTAAAGGGGGTAAGTCCAACAAACAAACTAACTCCAACTACTAATACCACAACTGGAAAACCAAACATTTTTCGGCGAAATTTAAGCTTTCAAATTGTGGAATTTACAGTTCGAAAAGCTTTTGTGCCGGCAGGCGTTTCCACCGTTAGTTTCATTTTTATTTCGGGTAACATTTTTGAGGTTCTGGTGCAGTTTCAATCAATCGTAGTGGGAATAGGATTACTTAGAGATATTTCACCAACTGAATATTTTGTAGTATAGATCCCTGAATATGGTATTGTTAAATGTTTATTAAATGGGATTTTTCACCTTGAGCTGGCCAAGCGTAGTACGGGAGTTTCAATAAAATAAGAGGCCAGCTGATACTGGTTACGTTACTTTTGACGTGAGCCTTAGCGTATGCTATGTATAATGTAAATTAAAGTATAGAAACTTGCGGTAGAACGTACATCACTGATACAATTATTAACACCATACTATGTTAAACTACATAACACCACGCCTGTAATCATTGAAGGGTTAGGCAGAGCTGTACCTAATAGTACACCCACATTACGTCAGTTATGTTTAAGTCCCATGTAATAGGGGGCGAGCCTATTGCCATCAATCAGGCACAAATCCAGACTCCGTGGCTGCTACTAAGAAATGCCTGATGGAAAAAACGAATATCATTTTGCAAGACTCGGGAACCGACCTAGGACCTCATATACTCGGCAGTTGCGCTTGCGACCACTAGACCAATGAGGCCATAGATGAATGAGGCAGTCTAAACTACATTCTTGCAAAGAAATACATTCTGATTCTGGTCCTACTAAGTACCTAAGTACAACTTGTTTTTTGTTATGAAAATACCAGTTCCACAATGAGATTAAATTATCGATTCAAGTTCATCCGGTGTAAAAAATATATTAAGAACGCCATTCATTAAAAACGAAATGTATATTATTAGGTAGGTGCATTTGATATTTTGATAAGATAATTTAACCAGAGGAAACGATAAGAATGAATAAAGGCGTTATCAATTTTTTTTTCACGAATTTGGCTTGTCATTGTCGCAATGTTTTTTTGCGCATATTCTTTCTGAATAAAGGGCGATAGAGATTAATCGGTGCTGATAACGTTATTTGTCGATTTGTGCGATAAAAAATACTGATAACTCTGCCCATTCATGAAATCGATGTTTCTTTTCGGTTTTTTTATTTATGAATGAATCTAGATATTACTAAGTGCGTCAATAAGAATTAGATAAGATATAGGGACTTTTTTGATTTTTATTGGTTTGGAAAGGACTGATTAATGAAAGTTTATGAAACGTTTGGCAAACTTAATTGAAACAAATGCACTGTCGGAATTCCAATGCTGGGCTCAGCGTAGACATTTGACATTCCAACAGCCTATACCTAATGTTTAGGCAATTATTTACTTAGATGTCATCCAGACGATAGTTTCCACCAAACGGCTTGCATCGCATCTGATCGGAAAGGCTCCTTGCAGTCTCTGTTTCCCAAATGCTGTAACCGTATCTCTACTGGGCTATTGGTTGGTTGGGTAATTTTAGAACAAGAATGCAACTTCACTCTGGGTGAGGCATCTCATGCCTTCCACGATGGGATGCAAGTAGATTGAATACCATTGTCTCGTCACACCGGTGATCAGTGATGATCAATAATGCCATGCAACCTTCTTGCATGACATTATGCAAGTTACAGTCATAATATGACTTAACTAGTGAAATTAAAGACAAACAAAATCATTCTCCTGGCCATAACCCTATTTATTTGGGGCGATGCAGCATCTCTTATTTATTTATTTAAACTTCATGTACAATAGTGGTACATAGGCGGACTTAATGCCATTAGGCATTCTCTACCAGTCAACCTTTGGGTTCAATACGAAAACGCTGTGGTAGGGTACAAAATAACTAGGTATATAAAAAAGAAAAAATATATATAAGTACTTATAGTGATACTAATACACATAATACATACAAGATGCAGCATCTCTTCTTCATACATACTTCTCTATTACTCGCAATATCGTCAGACACCTCCTTTCTTGCCATATCTTCGTTTAAACAGTCCATCCATTGCTTCTTTGGTCTTCCTCTACTCTTATACCCATCCACATTTATACTCAAAACTTTCCTCAAGACATTTCCCGAAGACAATATAAAAAAAAACTATTGGCCTTTTTTACACGGCCTGAAGAGGAGCCCAAAAGAAAGGTGAAGCGTCGTCCTAATAGAAAGCGAATACGCGATCATCGCGCGAGTTAGCGATGCGACCATCGCTTGCTCGCGCGATGACAAAAAGTGACAAAAACTGAGTGTCCGCGAATACGTGGTCGCGACGAGAGCATCGCGAGACCTTCAATTAGGATAACTATTTAAAATCAATATGTTTGATCGCGCGTTCGTACGAACTAAGTTCATGCGGACTTGCGATGATCGTGCATTCGCGTTCTATTAGGACGACGCCTTATAATCAAATTCATGGTATTAACTTCAAGTGATTTAAGTATAATTTCTAACAATAATAAAACGTCACAAAACAACCCATTTGATATTCTAATAACACTAAATAGTTTAGTTTCCAAGTCTAGACTAAACATAGAAAAAATCTTCATTTTTCCCATGAGAAAGCTATGACATTCAACAAGGAAGTGCATGGCATGTGAGAAATTAAAACCCCATTGTTTGCTGCGGCTCGGTATTAATTGTAGGAGAGATTCTTTGACAATAGTGTTGATTAAACAGCTAAATGAGTTGTAAGTTCTTGTTTAGCTCTAGGAAGAGATTATTAGCGTAATTATTATTAGTGTTGTTTTTTACCCGACTGCGAAGCCCAAAAGGAGGGTTATGTGTTTGACCTGAATGTATGTATATCCGTTTCTTTGTTCCCTCGTACCTCCTAAACGGATTTTTAGTTCTATTTTGGTTTGAGGTCAACTGAGGACCTCAGAGATAAATGACACCAATTTTTGTTTGGTTGCCACCCTGCACAAATGAATGGTAAAACAAACATTATCTTTTTTCGATTCTGACCTGTCAAGTGTCACCCTCATCAAAAGTATAATAATTGTTTTGTAATTTATTGATTGAATTAAGTATCTGCAGATAACCGGCTACCCTTCAATGTTATTGAGGTTTGTTCCCGCACTTACTCCTTCAACTGGACCACTGCATGTAGACATAATTGTAAGGGTTACCCTTATAAGGGTAAAAAGCAGCTAAATGCTTTAAAATTAATGAAAGAAGTGAAAACCACAAAAACAATTGTGGTCAAAAACTAGTGTGCCAATAATGATAATTTTAAATACCTAGTTTAAGAATTAAGTGCCTACTATGTAGTTTTTTAGTTAATCAATTCAATGTATTTGTAATTTTGAAACAATAACATGTAAAATACAAGTAGTGAACTCATAAAATGCAGTAGGTGCTTTCCTCATATAAAATTGCAATGGAGAAGGAAAACCAACCGGCTTTGAGGAAAATAGTTTTACCTCGGTAGATATGTGTCATTTAAATTTGTAAATATTGTAATCCAGGGTTGTTCAACTTTTTACGATGTTGATTATAGTACCTGGCAGGTAAAGTTAGCTACGTTTACGCCCAGGTAATGTACCTATTGCATTGAATTTTACACAAAAAAAATCCGATTGATTGAGTGTTGGGAAAAGTTAATACCTGAGGACATTCTTTCTGTAATATCTAATACTACTACTTCTACTACTAATACTCAATGTTATTTTTGCCTAGGAACTTTCGATGACTGGGGGACTAACTACATACAATTTAGTGCACACTAGACTCGCAAATAAAATAAGTATTGGGTTTAGAAACACTTTTATTAATTCTAATTTTGTAGACCATCATGACTTCCCTGTGCCGAGCCTGCATTTATGGCATTAACATATTAATTATTTATTGAGGTTGGTTCCACTTTCCAGTCAAATGTCGCACCCTGTATAGTATTGTAAGTTCTCCACTTCTCTGCTCAGTTGTAATCCACCATACTGGCCCAGAGCGGGTTGGTAGAATGTCAAATCTAGAGGACATGTCTTTTTCTTCAGTTTGAGAGCAGTGTTGACAAAATAAATCCCAAACAGTTAAGTGGCTGACATGGTTTGGATCCACATTCCTTAACTCATTGGGCCAGTGCCGTGCCATTGGCGTACCACTCCTACATTAACCAAACAGTTTTCAATAACCT
The DNA here is from genome assembly GCA_947578425.1 of Eugnorisma glareosa. NCBI lineage: Eukaryota > Metazoa > Arthropoda > Insecta > Lepidoptera > Noctuidae > Eugnorisma > Eugnorisma glareosa. Next base: position 8,785,485 of record OX387982.1, on the reverse strand, counting down.
AACCATTTGCTCCAAACTGGCTTAGAAACAACAAGGAGAAAACTGTGTGTTAATGCCAGCATGTCCTAGAACCAAAAAATTCGAAAACATCCACCAACCCAAACTGGGCCCTGCTTAGTGGATTACAACCCACTCCATCTTGTGGAGAGGAGGCCTGCCTCTTAGCAGTACCTGGGTGTACTATCAGATACACTTCTGCAGGGATTACAGATAATATGATGTTATGTTATGTAGTTTTCATAGTGTAAGTTGTTATAATTTGCTAATATAGTGAATACCAGGCAGGAAAGTGAAATAACTATAACATGCTGTAAATATCCCGATTAAAATTATATTTTACGCCAGTAATGAGTTCGTATTATTTTTGGTTCGATGATACAATCTGCAACATAGAACAGAGAAAGTGAATAAAACCTACATTTTTAGGAAGGAAGGAATCATCGTTAGGAAGAGTAATCAAGTACAACCTGAATAATAGAAACAGCACTTTAAGTACACTTATTTAAAGACCATATTGCCTTGACAGTCTAGTAGAAGTCTTGTTCTGAGCATGATTGGGTTTGATTCCCAGGTCAGGCAGTGTTATTTGGTTTTGCCGTTAGAAATTCCTTAGTAGCATCTCAGAGAATAGTTTTGTGTTAAGGTTAATTAAAAGTATAAAAGTATAAAAGTTTATTGACAATAAAAGAACAACCTTAACATACAAATCGCAACAATCCTGAGACTTGTATCTGCTAATATACAAATTTATTTACGTACTATAAATACCTGTGCAGGCTATGCGGTTGTTTGATCTTGATTCACACTGACCTCCGTACTAGTGAAAACTGTATCACGGCAGATCAGTCTTCCTCGTTCACAAACACTCACACACTTTCACAATAGTACAGATAACTTGCATTTAACTGCTAGATAAACAGATTAATAAGTTTGAATTTGAATATTAATACTGATACAGTGGGTATTATTTGGATATTTGTTACTTGATTACAACAATTGCGAGGGTAATTTGTAAAATAATAAACGTATATGCAAAAAATTCAGATAAAAAAAAAATGTTTGGATTTTATAAGTTACTGTATGAACTTATATTATAAAACATCAAGATAACAATAAAAGTTGTAATAGACTTGCCCGTTATTATCGGACTCAAATACAACTGGTGTAATATGGGTGTGGTATAGACACAGCTCTTTCTAACCTTCTAACAAAAATAGGTTTAATACTATTTTAATATTTTGAAGCCTGGTTTTAATTGTTGTTGTACTGTATACTCAATTAGGAGTGTTTAGCTGTTAATACTATGTTTTAAGCATTAATAATGCATAAAACAGAGACTAAATTCACAGTAGTTTTTTTTTTATCAGCTATGCTCTGAATATCACTTAAATTTTAAACTCGATGAGCACAATTGGTCAGAGGGTCATATTATGGACGATTGAGTAGCTTTGAAAGATTAATTTGTAAAGTGGTACATTACAATATAGTTGCAATTAAAGCAGTGAATGGTAGGTAATAAGTAGTAAACTTCGGAGTTGGCTGTTTAAATGTAAATTAACTTTTTCCTCATCACAACATTAACAAATACAAAACTGTAGTTCAAAGACTCACATGAACAGTCTAATTTATAATATACATAGTAAAACTCACCTGTTTCCAAAGTTGGTCCTCCAAAACTCAGCAGCATCACTCTTTGTAATACGGAACTGGTCGCCGGCAAACGTGCCGTTCGGAAACATGGCCTTCAGCTCACTCAGCATGTGACTGAACACCAAACTAAGCTTCGTCAAGTTGCGGCGGTAGTGAGAGTTCTCATCAAACATCTTCTCTTTACCTTCTTTAAACAACTTGATAGCCTGCTTACATTTTCTTATCAAATTAATTATAAATATGTTAAAATGTTCGTTACTATTCAACGCCTGCATGTTGTCCTCGTACTTCGAGTATATCACACGCAAACGCTGATACGTATCCGGTAAAATGTCCAGGATAAACGGCGGACTGTTTTTCAAATTCATCTTGTGATGTTGACACAGTTTCACCACTTTATCCATCAATTTCCAAGTCTTATCCAGTGTCCTTTTATCGGTCGCAAGTTTAGTAGGGCATACCGCGTCCGAGAACGCCCCGTGCAATTTCGAAAATATCGAAGATATATTTTTCTGTTGTGATTTGTGACGAGGGGCCGCCATATTGAAGAGTCCGATGACATAAAAATGAAAACAACGTTTTTTAACACGACACTAAACTCAAAACACATGCATCACTTAATTATAATGTTGTAAAGCGCGTGTCTTCTCATTATCACATAATAGAACCACATTTACGACACAAATAACACGCTTTAGAACGATCGCCCACTGACACATCGGCGACGCGTATGACAATTTGACAAATAAATGAATGAATGAACCGAGTGACAGAAAAGAAAATAGGTTGGTTTGTAGGACGAGTTGGTGTTGCTATTTAAAAGATTATTTTACCTTGACAAAACGTTGTTCGATTTTAATTTTCGGGTAAACATTAATGATGGGGAAGTAGTTAGCGTTTTCATTCCGTTTCAAAAATTCTCACTGGATATTTCAACTTTTAAGTAAATCTTTTTTCAGTTGACTGTTTTTCTTTGTCTTTGTTTTCGCTTTCTTCCTTAGCCACAACTAAATATCCGTGACAAGATTGTCTACTCGACAAATGAAATTAAACGGCTTAAAAATTCTGAGTACATCATCATTCTCTCGCCTTTGTCACAATTCATTTGGGGTCGGCGCAGCAAGTCTTCTTCTTCCATACTTCTTTATTACTCGTCAACTCATCAGACACCTCCTTTCGTGCAATAACATTCTTCATATAGTCCATCGTTCCTTTGGTCTTCCTCTATCCACAGTCTTATGATCATACATATCAGATGCCCAAACCACGACAACCAATTCCCACACAACTTTTCAGAACCACCCACCCGCAATAACTTCAGTTTATCCGTTATCATGGTGCTTGCAACAGCGCCGAAATATCGGGAACTCAAAACCAACAGTAAACATGGTAAATATCCCGTTTATAATGATAATGTTATTCCAATAAGTAGAAAATTTCCTTACTTTCAGAGTACATTTTCAACTTGGCAATATCGCGGTTACCACGTTTTGATATTTCTTGGGATTATTACGTTTTTAACCCTTTATTTTATTTCCAATTTCCATGAATTAAACTAAAATATTTGTAACATAAATTTATTTTAACAGATTAAATAGTAAAAATATGAAGTATTCGTATTTTACAATTTTCAAGAGGCATTAACTAAACGCTTTGACACTTAACTGCCATCTTGTAAAAAAAATTGAAACCTATACCTAGTTCTCGTACTTTGCAACAGATGGCGTTACTATACAGACGCTCATCACAGATAGTTCACCAATAAAAGCATAGATGTCATTGAAACCAGTTTTCGCCTAAAATATTTTAATTCGAGTATTTTTAGTAGCGACAATATGATTTAATTAAAATGGCGTCCATTAACATGAGTTGACCGTGGTGGGTGAAAGATAATTATTTTATGAGTAAAATAGTTTATTCTTCTTCCTCTTCTTCTTCAGCGGCTTCAGTCGTAGTAGTCGTAGTTCGTTTCTTAGCCTTCCTCTTGCGACTATGTCTCTTGCCTTTCTTACTGGTCCTAATGAAAACATAAAACATATTTTGAGTCAATAGGTATAATTAACGGATAGTACCAACACCAAGGCAGGATTTACCTATTAGAAATACAATCGGTTTAGAACGATGCCTAGTAAAATTAGGTTAGGTACTAGTAATTTTTAGCACTGTCAAAAATAATGTACGGATATTAACTAATTTGTGCAATTCTTGAATGTATGGAACAACCGACGACATTTTTAGATATTTCTAAGTATGATTGCATATCTAGGTAGGGAATAGAAAGACTTTTTAGAATAGGTATATACTCGTATGTACCTACCTACTCAATGCTATCGGAAGCACATACTTAGGTCAGGCAGTCACCACCACTATTTAATTATCTGCACTATCTTTGGTCAAGTTATTAACCATTTAAAATATCACGCCTGTAATCCTCGAAGAGTTAGGCAGAGGTGTACCACCCACATTTTGCCAGTTATGTTTAAGTTACATGTAATAGGTGGCCAGCCTATTTGCCGGCAACCGGGCACAATTCCAGACTTCGTTGCTGTTATTGAGAAATTGACCTGGGAATCAAACCCAGGACCTTATGATTCTTATAAAGACATACAACTATAGTTAGGTAGGTACTTTATAATAATTGAAAATCTAGATAATAAAACTCACCTTAGCATTGAAAATTGAAATGAAGTAGGTAGATATATGAAGAAACGTAAGAAATCAAGGGGTTTATAAGAGGGTAGATAGAATAAATGTATACATTGCAATACATGCGTGAAGATAGAAACAATCATTTTTATGGAGGAAGAGATTAAAAGAAGAAGAGGGAATGTTGGACCGAGGCTTAACGATAAAGATCAAGAAGAAAATTAAGGTGGTGATGTACAAATAGATCCTTCAGCAGAAATTTGTAACACAGGAACAGGTAGTCAAGAAATGAATGAATAGAAGTAAACTTTATAATAGATCATACAACTATAGTAAGACACGACTATGAAACAATCATAACATAATGAAAAAAAAAATAGCGATAGGACAACTAGCAGAAGATGATGAAGAAAAGTAAGCTCAAGAAAAATAGTAGGCACAGTTAGACAGAGTTAAACACAATTAAAAACCTATTGTGTCTCGCGTAGATCTACGTTCCGGCACACGGAGGGTTAATAACTACATTGATTTATTTACAAATAACAATTTAAACGGTCCAGTTAGTCACAAAACACGTAGGTAATTTACTTTTCATATTCCGAGCAAGGTGATTGTTCGTATGCATTGAATTTCAAAATGGCACCCTTGACTCCGACAAGCACATTATCTGCTGAATCCATTGCGAAGGAGTTCACTCCAGTGATGCTAAAGGATCCAAGAAGCTTTGCACTTGTGTTTTCAGGGTCCACAACGTACAAGTTACTATTTTCATCCATAGCAAAGACATCATCAGAACGGCTGACGAAAACTCCTGTCATTTTGTCATTGGGCAGTCCTTTAATTTTGATAGGAATTGTAGTTCCACTTTTTAGAATGTAGGAAGTCTTTGTGGCTACGAAGTATAAGTTATTTCTCGGATCGACAGTTAAGCCATGCCCGTTTGGAACAGCCGAGAAACTTTCTTGCTTTTGCCCCTCATTAGTAATCTTATGGACTCGATTTTGAGGCCAAGTTGCAATGTACATTGCGCTTCCATCGCTGTTCACGGCGATATACATCACATCTTCACCCAAAGCTGTGTACAATTCAATAGAACTATCATCTTTGTACTTATAGACACCGTTATCAGTGGCTAAATACACGATGTCGTTGAGGTTATCAACGCAAGTCGACTGGCCGAGTCCGGCGACTTTTATGATTTCGAGTTCTCCGCTTGGGTTCATGACCTGAAGACTCATCTTCATTTCGTCACTTATGAGAGTGAAGAAAACCTTGTCGGTCTTCCAATGGATGCTCATGTCTGCTGGTATTCCTGTTACGTTCTTCTGTTCGTCTAAAGAGTAGTGGAAGTTGTTGAAACTGAGGAGGTTCGCACAAAAGGTGTCCCTGGATTTCTGCTGCAGGAGCCTTTGCCTGGTCATCACTGGGCTTGAGGTGATCGTTGTCACAATCGACAGGAGTAGTAATATTTGTTTCTCCATCTGGAATTAAATTGATTAATGTTAACAATTTGATTTGTAGGCAGTCAGTTACTGTACCAGCCTAAATAAATACTAATTTTGTAGTTAAAAGATTGAGAATATCAAAAGGTCGTAAACAAGCAGTAAGTTTAACAATAATATTGTTTTAATTACTTTTTTAATGGAAGATTGTGATAATTTGATAGCGAGTGCCAATAGTAGATTATTTCCCCAATTGCCAATAGATCAGGTTCATCTGTTTATGTTTAAAATGTTTACACTTGAAAATAATATCAACAGAAATATTTTTGTAATCACATAAGAAACTATAAACAGACGAAAAATATATAGATTCAAGTATCAAAAGGGAAAAAGAAGTACAGGGCGTCAAAAAAATTGTCCACATCGCTGTCAATGGGAAAAGTGCCCTGAAAGCTAGCAACATTGCCACGTTGGATGGCAAAAACTTCGGTAAGAAAATAGGCCAGCCCTGTAGTCATATGAAGAGTCGTAAGTACCTATTATGGTTTCTATTCTCATCATTCATCATTCTCCTGCCCTTATCCAAACTTATTTGGGGTCGGCGCAGCATGTCTTCTTCTTCCATACTTCTCTGTTACCCGTCATCTCAGCAGACACCTCCTTTCTAGCCATATCATCCTTCACACAGTCCACCCATCGTTTCTTTGATCTTCCTCTATTCTTATAGCCATTTGCATTCATACTCAGCATTTTCCTCAATTCATTATGGTTTCTAATCTAACACGAAAATATCAATGACTGACACTAATTGTCTATAACGACTTGTTTACATAAGAATTAAGTAATATAAATAATAATACTATAGATAAGTATCAATTTCCCGGAAAATCTTTTCAGAAAAACAACTTATAGGAAACTTTCTCAGTATTGAGATATTTCTGTTTATTGTTGACGTAAATGGGGTACCTTGACCTCTTATACCTGCCAATATTGTTTCAGTATTACTTCAGTGTGAAGAAGAGATGGAGCTAGGCGTCTTGTATAGCTTCATCTCTTTCGCTCACACTGCTATACGAGGAGGTGGCACAGTCCTAGATTTATCATTGGCTTAGTCTTCATGGATTTCGTTTTATGCTGAACATTTTAATTCCCTGTATCCGTCTATTTTGTTGCCTACATTTTCTTCATGGCTTTTCAACCCAAGTTATGTTTATCGATTTTTTTGGGGTCAGTTACAAGGACTTTTGTACATAGAGGACGGTAGTTCTTAGGTATTACTTCTTAGCTGTTGCATGTAACCTTAGTTCACGTGAAATTATGATGAAAAAATATTATTTTCGTTTTTTTTAATAGAATTTTCTAAACAGGGTTCCAAAAAAATTAAAACCCTTCAAGGGTTATAATTTTTTTGCACGGAACCCTAATTAAATAAGAACCAGAACGGAACCCTCTTAAATAAAAGTAGCTTTAGTTAGACCTTATAATATCAGCTGTCTGCCAGTAAAATCAGTCCCGTTAAAATCAGTTCAGCCGTTTCGGAGATTAGGCGGAACAAACAGACAGACAGACAGACGGACTGACAGACAGACAGAAAAATAAAAATTGAAGAAAATGTGTTTTTGTTGTAAGTACCGTATATCTTTACCTGCATATCTATACTTGTATATTATAATACTATAATAATTATATATATATATAATACTATATATAATACTATAATAATTATATATATAATACTATAATAATTATATATATATATATAATACTATAAGAGGTAAAATTTGTAAGTTTGTTTGTAGGGGGTAATCTCTGGATCTACCGAACCGATTTTGAAAGTTCTTTCACTAATAGGAAGCTACATTATCCCTGAGTGCCATAGGCTATTTAAAACGTGCTCGTGGGATGATTTCCGATCAAAACGCGAGCAAAGCCGCGGACAATAGCTAATACTTACATAATTATGCATTCAGTAAAAAGCTGTTATTTTGGTATTACAAAAAGACACTAATTTTATTTATTTGTCTATCGTTAATATTATCATCAGCCTACAGCAGTCCACTGCTGGGCATAGGCTTCTATTGAACGACACTCGGCTCTTTTATATATTTAACATTTCAAGTAGCTTTTCATGCCATATTCAACTTTATCGAAAAACCGAAAGTAGCAGGCGCGGGCTACTAAGTTTTCTGATGCCATATTACTTTTTACCTTCATAGATGTAGAAAATACATTTATTTATTACATTTAGTACACCATTTAAGCTAAGAAATCCTTTTATTCGGTCTCCTCTCAGAACCACAAACATTCTAACATTATCGTCTTACATTCATCAGCAAACAAATCCAATCCAGGGTTGGTCCCCACGAACGCGTTGAGCATTGTACGCGGTACCCATAAGGGACGTGGATCGAGCTTCAGTCCGAGAAAATAAGACAAGCATTAAACAATTTATGTAGTATAAAGCGGTATTATTTGGAACAAATAATTGACACAGTTCCGCATGTAAACAGTTTAACCAGTAAAATTATACATAATAAACAGTCATGGTTTCCATACGTTAAACCCGAGATAGAACCATACAATTTCAATTATACCTACGCATTGTTAATTTTCTCGGCAGAAAGATTACGCGGTGAAAATTTCACGCTTGACTGTTTCCATAATATTTTCCCTTACCTCCTCTTTCCGTAAGAACCTAACGTATCAAGATTTAATTTTATTTTATTAGATTCTTTTGCAATATTTTCAGATCAGTTAAAATTAAAATTGGCACAAGAGAAAAGTGCCTATATACACTGATTCCACTCCAATAATTTTTGCGTAGAGTTACCTACTATAGTTTGACGTATAGAATGCTTAGTTGACGGCTTCGTGAAGGGTCAGTACACCTTGTATTATAAGAGAAACCAGTACCTCTCTTTCACAGAAGTATTCGAACTGATTCACAACACAGATTCACACAGAACACAAGACATCTCACAGCACACTGACTACAAAATGATCTGTTTCTTTATATATAAGTGTCGTATGTCGTATTATCATTCTGACTCTACCAACGTTTATATTTAAACAATAACATTGTGTTAAACAATAGTAAACAACATAGTTCTCTGATTATGTTTGTCGTTACTCATTTAATCGATCTAATAGGGAAATGCGTATGAGTTTCTTTTTGTTCTGTTTGTTGTCATTGAGAAGCGAAAACTATACTTAGTTTTAATTGTGACTTTCAATGTAACGGTTCTGGTTGTGTATTTATCTTCGCTTAGTTGTTCCTGTACATTTTAATATAACATATCGCCTTTTATCTGCGAAGGGTTAGGCGGAGGTGTATCAAATAGTAGGTACACCCAAACGCCAGTTATATTTTAACTCCCATCTAAGGGGCGAGCCTATTGCCATCAACCGGGTACGAATCCATATACAAAGTCCGTGGCTGCTACTGTGAAAGTCCTGATGGGAAAATCAAATAACAATATGCCCGACCCGGGATTCCAACCCGATGAAAGCGAGGACTTTATGGTTAACAGTCGCGCTTTCTACCACTTGACCAACGAGACTTGTGTATTCAGTACAGTTCTATACATTTTAACTATATTAAATTCGGTTTATGTGTCCGTATGTGTGAGCGCGTTGTTCCTCGAAACTACGCAACGGATTTGGTTGGGATTTTCACAATAATTCAGAGAATTTATTCGGATGGTTTATGTCTATGAAACATTCATATAACAAAACTAAGGAAATATTGTCAAGTTGTTAAAGTTAAGTTATTAGATTACATGAATAATACTCGTAACAACTTAGTAGCCAAGATAACAGAAAAAAGAAAATATATCTACTATGTAGCAGTAGCGAAGAGTCAATTTTTGTAAGAGGTAAGCCGGAGTACATTTCTCTAATGTGTCGAGTTGTATGGAAACTTCGCCACTGCTATGTAGGTACATTATATTATCAGACTACAAATAGAACTAAAATGCGTTTCGACCCTAAACGGCCCAAAACTGTAGTTACCAATAAGGTACACAGTATTTGCGTCACTTGAGGATCAGCTAAGTATAGTTTACTACCGAGTTCACTGACGGTCAACCACTTTTAAACCTTATTACTTAGGCAATAAGGTTGAAAGTCTCCTCAGTGCACTCGGTAGTACCTACCTACTCCACATTCACGTGTGAAAAACATGCCAAATGTCTCCAAAAATTGTTGCATGTCGTGAATTCTTTTTCTCATGAGTAAGTATACAAAATACAAGTTAATTATACAATCAGTTGGCGCAGAATGTAAATAAAATATTGAGAAACAACAATCTGATTACAATTTATTGTTATGGATTAAAGTACGCTGTTTAATTTTCATTGGCGTGACTTTCTTGTTCATTCTTATATAAGAAAATTAAAATATATCAGTACGAAAGGCTTAAATATTAAAATTAAATTTATTTTATTGAATTTTATTAAATATTTATTTATAAATATCTTATAATGATTATTATTATTAATATATATTGTATATATATATATATATAATAACCACTGTATCATAAATTATACAAATAAATAATATTGAAGTTTCTGTTTGTAATATCAAAATAACAACTTTTTACTGAATGCTTTGCTTTGCACATGAAAATATATACGGCACTTATTACCATAACACATTTTTTTTCAATGTTTGTCGGTCTGTCTGTTTGTTCCGGCTAATCTCCGAAACGGCTGAACCAATTTTGTCGAGACTTTAACTGGAAGATAGCTGACGTTATTAGGAGGAACTTAAGCTACTTTAATTAGAATAAGAATTGGGGCTCCGTGGAAAGAAAACAACTCCCTTGTAATTGGTAACAAAACCGATTCCAATGGGAAGTACCTATCTTTTTTTTTTTTCAATAATAATTTCACGCGAACGAAGGTCGCGGGCAACAGCTTGTCATAGATAGTATCAAATTGCAAAAGAGTATATTAGGATATTAGCAGGCAGCGTTCTGTAGTTCCTTTCTACGATCATAAGAAAATGACTCTTCTGCTCATACCCCAATTTAATGGTTGGCGCAGCATATTATGTCTTCTTATTCCATACAAGCTGTTGCCCGCGACTTCGCTCGCGTTTTGGTCGGAAATTATCTCACGGGCATATTGTAAATATAGCCTATAGCAATCGGGGTTAATGTAGCTTCATATTAGTGAAAGAATTTTCAAAATCGGTTCAGTAGATCCAGAGATTACCCCCTACATACAAACTTACAAATTTTACCTCCTTATAATATTCGTATAGATTTCTCTATTACTGGTCATAATTATCATATCAGTGGTCACGGGAGGAGTTCGTGGCTAAGTACTAACAGCTGCTCAGGTCGATCTTCGAGATCGTGGATGGGTGACCACCAATTTCATACCGAGTTTCCTGCATGCCTCGGAAAGCACATTAAGCCGTAAGACCTGGCTGTCAATTTGTTGATCTTTGACAGTCGTTACAGGTAGTTAGTGGCCCGAGGGGTATCGTATAACCTAGTACTAACTGGGTTGTGGAGGTCAGATAGACAATCGCTCCATGTAAAATACTGGTATTCAGCTGCATCCGGCTAGACTGGAAGCCGACCGCAGTATTGCTGGGAAAAGGCTAGGCAGATAATGATGATCAGTGGTAATATCCTTCCAGCCATATCGTAATATATCAAACTATCCATCCACTGTGTCTTTGGCTTCCTCTACTTTTGTCTGTATAAATCGCACCCAAAAAAAACCACTTCCCTGTCTAAAATCCATCAATTTGGATATAACTTTAATGACAATGTTGACGTTAATTCGTATGATAAATGATCTTACTCGTGGATCATATGAGAAGGTAACTTTAATCATGTATATGTCAGGTAGGCCCGCTTTCATCGATATGAAGCCCTAACTTTGAAAAAGTCATAATAATTTTGTCCTTACAGTCGACCATAACTTTCAGCTATTCAAAGATTTTGTTAACAATATTACCTAGTGGAGTGACCGTCAGACTGCCAAGTCATAGGTTTCGAGTTTGAATCCAAGGCACGTCTGATTTTTTCGATAAATGAGCGTATTGTATAAATAACACTTGCTTCGGTGAAGGAAAACATCGTGAGGAAACCAAACCAGACTGAGAGATATTTCTCGATGACATTTATAGCTAAGTCAGAGGCACCTGGGTGGCATAAAAACTATGACACCAGGTTAGGCCACTAAGCAGACGATAAAGAAAGAGGAACAATATAGGTAGTATGCAAAAAAAGATAATTATATTACAAACAGATGGTTTAGAAGGGGTTCCGAAAGTCTTATATAACCAGTCTTACCAAGGGTTATGTCGTTAACCACGGTGGTGGTGGCGGTGGTGGTGGTTGTGGTGTCACTCCATTTATGTGTTTCTTACTCCTCCGCTATTCTTTTCTGATTAATTTCGTTGCGGAATCCAAGACAGTTAAACTGTTTCTCTGGGACTTCGTCGAGCTTCATAGTCTCGGCGCTTTTCTGGTGGTCGCCACTGTTGATTCTGGCTTTCAGGAGTTGCAGTGGTTTGGGAATAGTGTGGCGGGCTTGTCCTATTAAAAAAGGCAGTCGCTTTATGTAAAATACTGGCCCTCCATAGCAGAGCGTCATGCTGAGTTGAAGCCTTCTTGTCGCAGTCACAACGACCAGTTACCAACTATTTTGTTACGTCCCTTAGTTTGTATAAATATTCGTTTTGTGTTATCCGTTTATTTTTATTATTGTTATATAGGCACGTCTAAATATGTTTTCTCTCTTGTATCTGGTCAGTTTGTAAGCCAACTCTGAAATAGTTGAGAAAAGGTTAGCAGATCATATCACTCAGACCTAGCCTGTTCCTTTGCTACCCTAAGCCGAGGCTCGTACCCCACAGGGGATGCCCTAAGCGCGCTGTCGCTTAGTTTTTAAGTTTTTTGCCCCTGGCTGGAGTGGAGGCCTTACACTCAAGGCCAGGATAGTCCGGTTAAGCAGCAGCCAGCCTCATAGGTAGACCTGCGAGATTCAAATTCAAATTCATTTATTTGCAAAAACATGTGTAGATAATATACATGGTATGATGCTTAAAACAGCTGTTACAAGATTATTCTTTGGCTCAACATGTTTGACCATGGCTGGTGTACAAATTAGGTGAGATGCCATTCTTTTTTTTTCTATTTCTACGGCGTCTTCTCTCGACGATTCACAGTCTCACTTTAAATTAAATAACCCGTCAAATAAACCGAAAATTTCCATCATCAACCATTTTTCCATTTGACAAAAACTTATAACACTTCTTAAAGAAAAATGTCGTCCCATTCATTTCATGCTTACACCCAGCATAAACCGTCCTTTTCATCATATAAGTACGGTTTAGGAGACATCATTTTTCATCAGTCTATGTCATGGCAGGTAATGAATGAAACTCGATTCATATGTCACTGCTGAGAAAAGGAAAACCACACTTCTTTCCCTGAAAATAGGTTTGAAATTCGTCTGAGCAAATAGAGTCTATAGTACAAGAGCTAGTATATTTTGAACCGTTGTTGGAGTACTTGAAGTTTGTTTTGAACACAATCTTGAAGGTTGGACAGATCTAATAGGATCGGTGAAATCTTAGAATTATGTCCAAAAGCTGACCTCTGTTGGTTTATATATAGATATTTTAGACATTCCCTAAGCTCTTTGTGTATGTCTTGTGTGGGTTTCAGTAAGTTCTGAAGTTAATTTATTGCCTTTTGATATTGAAACAGTATTTGTAGTAAAAGACAAAACAACATTTAAATATCAATAAGTCGTTTTAAATAACCTAAGTAGTAAGTAGCTATGACTGTCTCGTCGGTCGAGTGGTCGCAAGCGCGACTGCTGAGCATGAGGTCCCGGGTTCGATTCCCGGGTCGGGCAAAGTGTTATTGGGCTTTTTCCATCTGGAATTTCTCAGTAGCAGCCACGGAGTCTGGATTCGTACCCGATTGTTGTCAGTAGGCTTGTCCCTATTACATGAGATTCAAACATTACATAACTGGCAGAATGTGTATGGACTTGTTAGGTACACTGCCTAACCCATCGGGGATTAAAAGGCGTGGTGTTATGTCTTAGTAAACTGTGGTAACTGGGAATACACCTTTTGAAAGTTGCTTTACATTTTTCTTTTTTTTTTCCGGGAGCAGGAGGGAGTGTCAGACTTTTACTGACTAAAACCAATGCATGTTCCTTCATCGCCCTTTGTGTTCCAGGGCCACGGTATCTCTTTCGAAAAGTCCCGCAGCCCCGGCAGGCATCGGCCCTTGCGGACCCCTTCCTGTTGCTGACATCTCTTTGAGGCGCGCGTGGAACACGAACGCGCCGTCGACACGGCCTGTCGTCATAAGACGGACGGACGGCGAGCTAGCCCATAGCTCGCCATCCACAAGCCCGCGCTAACGGTGGCCGGGGGCCACCACGTGGCCGTGGACTTGGTGCTGCACGGCCCCTTGGTGGCCCCCGACGCCCGGTGCGTCTCCCGCGGCGGCTGGGACGTGAGGTTCTCTCCCTCTCAAGTTCCGCCGCCTCCTTCAAGTTGCTTTACATTGCTTACAAATCTGTGTTTTGGTCTACAAACGTTAATCAAATTAAACTGCAAAATTATATTAACTTAATAACAACACTCAAGTCTCTTTTTAGGGTTCCGTAACCAAGGGGTAAAAACAGAACCCTATTACTAAGACTACACTGTCCGTCTGTCTGTCTGTCATCAGGCTGTATTTCATGAACCGTGATAGCTAGACAGTTGAAATTTTCACAGATGATGTAGGTATTAAAATACTAAAAACAAAATAAAATAAATTTAAGGGGGGCTCCCATACAACAAATAAATAAATAAATAAAATTAAATTTGTTTATTTCAAGTAACATGACTCATACACAAGGATAAAGACAGGATAACAAACAAAAACGAACACTCACAAAGTAACAATGTGTCTGCTTCAACATTGCCGGATATAAGGACAATCCAGTCTGTTAGCGATCAACAAAGGTTTTTCTTTTTAGGTAATGTTACGGAACCTTTCGTGCACGAGTCCGACTTGAACTTGGCCGCTTTTTCCAATTATCGTATCTTTTCTATAGAGAACTATCATTCAATTTAATATCCGAAGTCATCGAATTTTCCTTCTAATTTCAAATTCTTAGGGTAGGGTTACCAAAAACCATCTTAGTACAATTTCATAATACGTCAGAATCCTTTGACAGATTTATCCGTTTTTGTACAAAGAGGTATGATGTTGGGTAAAGGATAGTACAGTCAGTTACCACAAAATATAAAACTTCCTCATTCGATTTTGAACTTAACTTTCAACATTTTATGGTTTAAAATCATTTGGAGAAGTTTACGAAGGGTAAGTTGGAAAGGGCAAAAAGCGGGAAGGTTTGGTTTCTATCTCACTTGTTGTAAGTTTGTATGTGTAATAAAAGAGCTTCATAACTGTTGTTTTATGTATGTACAAAGTAGCTGTTGCCCGCGAGCTAAGTTTGCGTGAAATTATTATAAAAAAACTAGCTGTTGCCCGCGGCTTCGCTCTCGTTTTGGTCGAAAATTATCCCAGGGGTATGAAATGTTAACTAACATTGTGACACGAGAATTTTATATATAAGAAATTGACTCCCTTTTTAAATCGGATTTAGTTTCCATTTTCAAGTATTTTAATTTTTTTGCACGGAACCTTAAGTCTTATTCTAAAAAAAAGTAGCCTTAGTTTCTTCTTATAACATCAGCTGTCTGCCAGTACTAGTCCTGTCAAAATCGGTCCAGCCGTTTTGGAGATTAACCGAAACAAACAGATAGACAGACAAACATTGAAAAAGTAATGTATTTTAGTTGTAGTTAGTGTCGTTTATATTTTAATATGCATTCAGTATACAGCTGTTATTTTGATATTACAAACAGACACTTGAATTTTATTTATTTGTATAGTGTTTTTGCTAACTATATAGAGGTTGGTGATGCTGATAGAATAGCTATTTTTCATTGTACAAATGAGGATAAAATAGATGACGCTCCACATCAGAGCCCATCATCAAAAGTTAGTACCTGCTGAGGCTTTGCGGTACACAGCAGCTTAATCTGGGGTTCGATTATATTATTACTAGCGACCCGCCCCGGCTTCGAACGGGTGCAATAAATAAATAAATAATAAATATCGCTGGACATTACACACAGCGCCATCTAGGTGCCACACTAAGCAACGAGGCTTGTGTCGTGGACACCAGATAGTTGATAATACTACATAGATACTTTTTGTTTGTAAATACATACTTATTATACATATAAACATCCATGACTCGGAAACAAATATCCATGCTCATCACACGAACATTTGCTCCTACCGGGATTCGAACCCGGGACCCTAAGAACGTAAGGCAGCCTCACCACCGCTGCGCCATTCGGGTCGTCGTCGCAATAAATAATAAAAATAAAATCCATTTATTTCAGGTTTCCCCATATTAAAAATACACGTCATTAGGACAAAATCGTAAATCACAATTTAAAAATACAAATAAAATGAAAAATAAAATAATAATAAATACAGTGTCAACAAATTAGAAATACAATGTCAAGAAAATCAAATTAAAGTCAATGTCACACACAAAATTACATCAATAATTTAAAATACAAATACAAATTTTGGAATTTGGAATACAAATTTTGGAATTTGGAATGTTAAGCAATGTTAAGCATATAAACCTTCCTCTTGAATCACTCTATCTATTAAAAAAAAACCGCATCAAAATCCGTTTCGTCGTTTTAAGTATCTAAGCATACATAGGAACAGACAGACAGCGGGAAGCGACTTTGTTTTATACTATGTAGTGATTATCCCAGGTTTAAAAGAGGTGTATGTCCAGCAGAGAAACGGCTATCTCATTTTCCCCGAAGGGTTAGTCAGAGGTGTCCTAATAAGACACCTACATATCGCCAGTTAACAGATAACTCTAATATCTATACTTTAAAACAACTATTTCGAAAGAGCCACGTTACCACCATACGATCTAAAAAATCACGCTTTATCAAAGTTCCGTGTCTCAATACTTCTATACTTAAGCCTGTCTGCGTTCAAGGCCGTTAATAATAAGCTAAGATCTGCGCCCACGCAGGATTAGCGATTCATGTTGTATTGTTATTATTTTTCACTGTCAGTTCTCGAACTAAGTGGGTATTTGAAGTTGTGACTATGATTAAACTGTGTGTCTTGATGGACAGGAAATAATCTGTTTTGTTTTAGTGTGCTTATATAAAAACCGACTGCCTCGTTGGTCTAGTGGCTGCAATCGCGACTGCTGAGCATGAGGTCCTGGGTTCGATTCTCCGGTCAGGCAAAGTGTTATTGAGTTTTACCATCAGGATTTTCTCAGTAGCAGCCAAGGTGTCTGGATTCGTGCTCGATTGATGGCAATAGGCTCGCCCCTTATTACATGGGACTAAAACATAACTGGCGTAATGTAGGTGTACTATTAGGTACAGCTCTGCCTTACTCTTCGGGGATTACAAGGCGTGATTTTATGTTACAGTAAACTGTGGTAACTGGGAATACACCTTTTGAAAGTTGCTTTACATTGCTTTACACGAGTTCAGCACATGTTTCTAGACCCTTCAAATTAGAAATTTTCCTAGCCTAGTGGTGTGACCGTCGAACTGCCGATTCATTATGTCTCGAGTTCAAACCCAGGACACGCACCTCTGATTTTTCGGATTCAAGCGCATATTTTATAATTATCATTTGATTGGTGAAGGAAAACATCGTGAGGAAACCAGCATGCCTGAGAGATATTTCTTGACGGCATGTTAAGCCAAGTCATAGGCCCATGATGGGTGGCATAAAAACTCTGGCACCAGGTTAGCCAGGTGAAAGAAGAAGAATTGCTTACCAATCTGTGTTTTGGTTGAATCATCATCATCATTCTCCTGCCCTTATCCCAGTTCATTTGGGGTCGGCGCAGCATGTCTTCTTCTTCCATACTTTTCTATTACTCGTCATCTCTTCAAACGCTAATCAACGAAACTGCAAAAGGATAATACCGCTACTCAAATCACTTTTTCCAATAATCGTATACTTTCAATAGAAAACTATCATTCAATTTAATATCCGCGAACCAAACTCCGTAACAACCCGATTTCCTTCATACAAAACGAACGAAACAAAATAGAAAAATACTATTTGAATATTCCACAAGTTTAGATTAGATTTGAATGGAAAATATATAAGTTTTATTTATTTGTTGGGGGCTTGGGGTATTCAATTGCTTTGCGTAGAACGGATTTATTTCCGATGTGCGAGGAAATGGGATGGATGGGGGCCCATATTCGGATGTAGTCGTCAACTTTTAAAAAGTGGGTTGAGTTTTCTAAAGACTGGGGGTGAAGTTTGGTTGTGGTTATTCAGATTGGTTTTAAGTTTTGCGAGTTGCCGATTAAAGTCTTTTATTGTTTTTTTGTTGTTATAGTTTTTTGGTGACTGTTAGTCCATCTTTCTTTTTGAAAACTAAGATAATTACATAACATAACATGACACCTGAGAAAATTGAACATCCACATTTGGCCAGTAATGTTTAAGTCCCATGTAATAGAGGGCGAGCCTATTGCCACCAACCAGGCGCTAATCCAGGACCACCTATAACCATTTGCCCGACCCGGGAATCGAACCCAGGACCTCATGTTCAGCAGTCGCGATTGCGACCACTGGACCAACGAGGCAGTTATAGCGGATGAATATGATATTGTTCAATTAAATACTAACGGTTATTTAAACTTTAAAAGTCTGAGAAGCCAGTGTCTAAAATGTGCCTGTTCATGAATAGACACTTAGAAAAGTGTCAAACAATTATGAACACAAAAATAAGTGTCATTTTGTTCCAAATACGGCTCTTTTAGAACTGCTCCAAATGTTGTGGAAACTCTCAAATATTTGCTAAAACTTTTGAAGTAAGTTGTTTGAAGACCATTTTTGTCAAGTGTTCAAATATGTGTGTTGTCAAATTAAACGGTCGGTCATTTTTTTGAGAGCTCTTCTTCTTTATCTCGTGATTAGTGTCTAACCTGGTGTCAGTTTTTAGGCCACCCATGGGCCTCTGACTTGGCTTACATGCTGTCAAGAGATATCTCTCAGGCATGCTGGTTTCCTCACGATGTTTCCCTTCACATACTGCCATACGCACATGAATCCAAAAATTCAGAGGTTCGTGCCTTGGGTTCGAACTCGAGACCTATGACTTGGCAGTCAGACGGTCACCCCACTAAGCTATCACTGCTATATGCTGCTGCCGCTGCTGCTGTTTGAGAGCTTAAAAATAAGTAATGTTAAACCAGTCATTAGCTATGCTTAAAATTAAAATCTGCAAAAAGATTAGTTTTAGCTTTTTGATAAACTATACTTTTGAATTTTAAAACAGTGATTGATGTCCTGATAATTCTTAGTAATTAATAATGTTGCTATATTCTCAACTCAACGGGTACCATTTCGGTTTCTCTATTTTAAGATACCATGTTTTTATTGAGGCTGTATTTCAAACAAAACTTTCATAGTAAAGCATAATAAGCCTATAATGTACCCACTGCTGGGACACACGGCCTCCTCTTTTTGAGAGGGATTGGGCTATGATCCAGCACGCGGGCCCATTGCGGGTTGGTAGATGTCACGTCTTCGAATTTTTGGTTCTAGGACATGCCGGTTTCCTCACGATGTCACCGTTTCGAGTTGTTCCTTCACCGTTTTGAGAGCAGTGGTGATGAAATAAATTACACAAAGTAATGCGCCTACCTAGGTTTGAAACCTCGACTGACTGCTCGCAAGTCGGGGCCGCCACCACTGGGCCACCGCTGCTCTCAAACTTTAATAAGTGCCAATTGTTTGACACTGACTGATATTGATTTCATTGTTAAACTGTCCTAATCTCTATACTGTTATAGCTGGCTTCCAGTCTGACTGGATGCAGCCAAATACCAGTATTTCATTTGGACTGACTCCTTCTCTTACTTTTGGACTAGCTGGTAATAAAAGCAAAGTTTAAGCAAAATCCAATGGACATTCCTATACAAAATCTCAACGCCATTCCACAATTTCAAATAAATCTCTTATATAGTCATTCAATTATCTCAAATTCTTGCATCAGAAGTGACAGCCTTATGTAAAACTGTTCAACAAATCATCGCCAGAAACTTGAACGGGGCGAGGGAACAAGTTAGGAACTTTAAACAATGATGAGATTTGAGAGACCGATGTTAATGTGAAGATTTTGTTGATACTGAATGGACAACCTTATTGGTCTAGTGGTCGCGTAGCATGAAAAGTGTTATTGGTTTTTTTTTATCAGAAATTTCTCAGTAGCAGCTACGGAGTCTGGATTTATGACAAGTGATGGCAATAGTCTCGCCCCCTATAACATGGGACTTCAAAAACATAACTAGCGAAATGTGGGTGTACTATTAGGTACAGCTCTGCCTAACCTTTTCGGGATTACATGCGTGATGTTATGTTATTTTTGTTAACGTGAGTTTATTTGTCTGCAGTGAGAGGTCGAATGAGGGATAACTAGTTTTTATGGGACTTGGTTTCTGATGAAGTAGCGCCTCGATCTACCCGTAGAAAAATTGTAAACTGAAGTTGAATATAAAAAGCCTATTTATTCTTTGCTTTTATTACAATATTAATTAATTTCTAGTAGTAATCTGTCAGTGGGTTAGTTTAGTTAGTTGTTTTCTTTTGCGGGGACCCCAGTTTGGGTAAAGGACTCCCTCCTCCAAAGATGCCCATGTGTCTCTGTCTTTTGCTATTTGACTATTTGAGCCGGGTCTTCTTATAACCTCGACCTCCCATCGTGTTATTGGCCTGCCTCTGCTTCTTTTCCCTTGTGGGTCCTTCCCTAAGGTTGTCAAGTTGAATTTAGATGAAGCCAAGTAACTACATAAATAACGTCTAGACAACTTACTTACACACTCAACAAAAACCTAATCCACAGACATTAATCAACCCGGTTTATTTTCTTGTCCTTGATCAATATCTCTGCAATCGATCCCCGCTTCCGCTGTCGCTTGTGCCTCGTGTCTGTCGCGAGGTATAACGGTGTGTTTGCGATCTGTGCGCGACTTTGTGGCGCCAAGCGGCGCGAGCGCATGCGGGTACGATGGTTTAGTGTGGATTGGTGATTTGGGCAATTTTTATGGGATTTCCTTAGGAAATTTTCTGTTCATTTTTGGCAGGTCCTGCGAATATTAGCAGGTGATTCGTATAGCATAATCAGCCTACTATGTTCCCACTGCTACTGCCTCCTCTCTCACCAATGTATTCTTACAAGAAGGATACACTTTTTTTTTTTTTTTTACCGATGGGAAATCATCAAATAACCCCTCCCGCTCTGGGCTGAGCAGGAGGGAGTGTCAGACTTTTACTGACTAAAACCCATCCATGTTCCTTCCTTTGCCCTTTATGTTCCAGGGCCGCGGTATCTCTTTCGAACAGTCCCGCAACCCTGGCAGGCATCGGTCCTTTCGGACCCCTTCCTGTTTGCTGACTCTCTTTGAGGCGCGCGTGGAACACGAACGCGCCGTCGACACGGCCTGTCGTCATAAGACGGACGGACGGCGAGCTAGCCCATAGCTCACCGTCCACAAGCCCGCGCCTACGGTGGCCGGGGGCCACCACGTGGCCCCCGACGCCCGGTGCGTCTCCCGCGGCGGCTGGGACGTGAGGTTCTCTCCCTCTCACGTTCCGCCCCCTACCCGTTCGTACCCTAACATTAAATCGTTATTAATATCCATTCAAGTTGTAATCTGTAATATATAGTACCTTATCATTAAATCGTTATTAATACCCATTCAAGTTGTATTCTGTAATAGATAGTGGATTGTGTTACTGCACATTGAAAATGGCAAAAGAAATGTGAAAATGAAAATAGGAGGACACAATACTTGTCTATATTTTTTGCAAGTAGGTAAAAGTCGCGCCTGTCAACAAACGGCAACAGACAGATACGTCGTTCCTCTATCCAAAACCTAAATAACAAGTCCAACAACTAACACCGTCACATCCACTTTAACATCAACACATAACTAACAAAAAATCTAGTAGAATTTGCGTAGGTGTCCCCAAATAAGGCCAAATCTTTGTTACGAGTCAAACCGTCATATACACAGCGCTGTTTGTAGTGTTGTGAGGTCAGCAGAAATTACGTACTGGTTCTTCATTATAAGAACTAGTAAAATAAGTTGACATTATATCATTACGCCACTGTTTTAGTCTGGGAGGTGGGTAGACCGTCTACACTATCACCATTGTTGTCGGTCCTTTTCAAACTTTGCCCACCCAATACTGATTGTGATCTCTTCCAAATCTCTTTACTATTGGCAGTTTTGTGTCTTGGCTATCCAGCTTCTTCCAGGCACTTTAAGAGCTTTGACGTCTTACGGCATTTCAAACAAACTTTGAATTCATTTGTTTTCGAAATTACTGAACCAATTTTAATGATACTTCATACGCATAACCAAGATGTATATGTCTAAAAAGATGACAGAGACCATTTTCAAAATGTCTTTAAACAAAAAGATAATTGAAAATTACTGTTTCCATGGAAAATCTAAAATCGGTCAATTTAGCTGTAACACTATTTTTCGAAAATGTTCTCTGTCGAATTTTTATTACGTACCTCTGTACCCTCCTTATGCGTATGAAGTTTCATTAAAATCGGTTTAGTCATTTCGAAAACAAATGAGTTCAAAATTTGTATGAAATGCCGTAAGACGTAGAACGCTTTTAAAGTACCTGGAAAAAGGTGGATAGCCAAGACACAAAATTAGTATTCAGATCGTCTGCCCACCTAGTCGGTTGTCTACTCACATTCATCAGTCCCGTCCGTGATCTACACTCCAGCACTTTCCTCCCCCGTCTTCCATCCAGTCTAAGCTTTTTTACCATTTTCTGGGCTCCTCGAATAAGCAGAGATTTGGAGTTATCCTGAACAGAATTTCTAGTCGGTTCTTCTCCATCGTACATCTCTTCTGATATACATCTTTCATGAATACCTAGATAGATTACTAAAATATTAATAAATTTTTTTGAATGAATTTGAATCAGACATGAGATTTTTACCATAGAAAACCTAGATAGGGTTACAGCCACAGAATTATTTTGCCATCCTTTCGAGATCAACAAGATTGATGTTATGTCCATATCCTAGACGCCGAATTATCTATTATTAAAACCTAAAATATGTTAATAGTTTAGTATAATAATAGATAATTTTGTCGCTATGGCGCTAGCTATCATAAAAGCCAATTTAATTAAAATTAAATTGTTTCTAATCAAGTATTTGGATTAAATTGATGCGTGGGCGCAGAGTCTGGCTATTTTGGATTGTGTTGAAACTATTATTGTTAATTGGATTCACGTTTATTTTACCTTATTTAAGGTGATGAGATTTAATTTCTTGGTGGAATATGTGTCACTAGAAATTAGTAAAAGAAGCAAACGATATATTTTGGGAAGATATCTGATTCATCATCTGATTCTCATTTCAACACTCCAATTTATCATGTTGTATGCTTAGCGAGTTTGTGCAGTAAAAGTATTATCTTGATTATTTTGGTATCTTTGTTTATGATTACTTAAGTTATACTAGTCGTTGATTGATCGATTGACAAGCTAAATGACAACCTATTATTGCCAAATTATAATCAAATCCCGATACGAGAAGTTTTTATAAAACTATTCAAAGAACATTAGAAATCATTTTTATTTTCTTTTGTATGGCATTGGATAAAAAATAGACAAATTTTCTAAACTGTTAATTTATTCTAGACGCAGTCAATAAAATCCTTCATTTTATTTTAGTAGTCAAAAACTCTTTAAACGCCATCGAATGTTACTGACAGGTAAAAAATTGGTACTATTTGTTAATCTGATGAATTCAACAACCAATAATAAGAGGAAATTTAAATCCATTTCGATGTTGCCAATAAATTATTAAATTGAAACCCACCATTATTTACATAAAGCTTTTGTTTAATGGTGGTTTCCTCGCGTTCCGTAATCAATCGATCACTACAAAAATAGTTACATAATTTAAATCGCACTCATGTCTGTAGGTATTGTCGATAATTAATATCTGAAAGATTAAATGTATAGAAAGGGTTTGTTTTTAGTTATAGTATTGTATTGCAGCCCGCCTTATCGTCTGCCTATCCTTCACGCCTGTAATTCCTAAAGGGTTAGGTAGAGATGTCCTTTAGTAGATACACTCACAAATCCCATGTACCTAATAGGGGTTGACCCTATTGTTAATAACCGGGCTCAAATCTGAAATCCGTGGCGTGCTACTACTAAAAAAATCCTGTAAGAAAAACCCAATAAAACTTTGCCTGACCCAGCAATCGAACCTAGAACCTCATGCTTAGAATAGCGCTTGCGGCGAACGAGACAGATACACACCACACAGTAATACTTCACATGTGAGTGTGTGAAGTCACTCAAAACTCAATGTTTATTAATACAGTGAAAGTGACAGATGATCGTCATAAAAATACCAGAGCATATGGGTCTCGATTTGACTTTCAACAGAAGAATGGTATGCTTATACGTTATCTGAATTATGTTTACCAAAATTGAAAAGGTCAGGAAGACGATGGGGATCATAAAGGGTTACAAGACCCTTAACGAAGCCGAAAGGTACTTGTTCTCCCCGTCATTGCGATAATTTTTTGACTTTGTTGGCTTCGTTAAAGGTCTTGTTACACCCTGTATACAAGGTGTAAACGTGTCCTTCACGAAGCCGTCAATCAACTACAAGCTAAGTAACTACGCAATAATGATTGCTGGAAATCTTTTTTTGGGGTGAAAAATCACGTTTTACGGTAGGACTCAATGTAATGCACTCAAAACATTGTGCTGATGGATGCATTAAATTGTGGAGGTATATAAAGCTAAGTTATAACATTACAAACTTGTATTTTAAAAAAACCTATCAAAATTTGGAACTTTGACCCCCAATATCTCCGAAACTAGGAGGTTTCCAGGTATGGTCTAGGACCAAAAAAATATCGTAATGACAGGGAGGGAGAACACGTCCGTGTCTTTTCGGCTTCGTTAAGGTTTACACCAATTATGTATTAGCATCGTCTTCCTACCCTTGTACTATTTTACTTGGGGTCGGCGCTACATGTGTTCTTTTTCTATTATTGTGTCAATTACCATGCTATCGTTGACTTTGTTTTCAATTCATAATTTCCAAATACTTTTTACGTACAACTAATGCTACCAAAGCATGAGGAAGGACCACCCAAATAAACGAACAAATATCAAAAGCCAGCCCTAATGATAACGCCAAAAGTAATTCAATTTAAACGCTATACTGTTTAACAAATAAATTAGTAATTAAATTAACATCAATGCAATACAAAGCCACAATTTCTCGATAGCCATAGACTCACAATGAGAGATCGACTATTACGCCATATTCATTTTAGGAGATTAATTTTGAGCCCGGCAATTCAGGAATTCATTATTTCTGTCTGTTGAGTAGGATTGTCAATTGTTAATTTTGTTGTATCACTTGGTTTGCTTTCTTTTGTTAGAATTTGGTGGGGGTTCTACTAATTGTTGTTTTGCATAAAATACTGCTGTTTGGTGATCATTTTAATGGTCTGGAGCCCAAGCGTTATGCTGAATAGCCATTCAGCATAACGCTTGGGCTCCAGACCATGATGCTTGGGCTCCAGATGCTTGTTTACCCCTAAATATTATTTCAAAAAGCCTTTCGAAATGATATTTAGGGGTAAACAAGTAGGTGGTATTCGCGGTGTCCAAAGGGAAGATAAGAAAGACCTTCTGGTCTGGCACCACCTCGGAGACTTATCAGTAAGGTTTCCCATTATGTGGTTGTAATTACATCACTTCTTCTCTTCTTTTTTATCGTGCGGTTAGTGCCTAACCTGGTGTCATAATTTTTAACCCGCCCATGGGCCTCTGAATTCGCTTTACATGCCGTCAATAAATATCTCTCAGGCACGCTGGTTTCCTCACGAAGTTGTCCGCCACCGAAGCAAGTGATAATTATACAATACGCACATGAATCCGAAAAGTCAGAGATGCGTGCCTTGGGTTCGAACTCGACACCTATGACTGGGCAATCCGACGGTCACACCACTAGGCTAAGAATGCTAGTTCACATCACTAAGCAGCTGTCAGTTCTAGTTGGTAGTTCCAGATTGCATACAGAACGATGATAATCAGGTGTTAACGTACACTTTAAGATAGATCTTCCTAAACCAAGCTTTAAACGACAAAACTTTATAGATCAAAAGTAAAGAGTTTAACGTAAAATCCTCTAAAACCAACAATTTCTTGAAAACCCCGATTTCAACATTTTAAACAAGATCGATAAATCGTTAGCACCGACACCCGGGACCCGCTCGCGAACTTTCACCATGGAGTTTGCGTTTGTGGTATAACTTTTAGCAGCATCGTTAATGTGCCCTGAAGAATTACAACCCCGACATTCTTACTGTGTTGTGTGTGTACGTTAACTGTTAACATTTCAACCTTTGTTTTGTGATATATGTGTCTTACGGTATTTCCTTTACGACAGCATGTTTGTTAAGTGTTGGCAAAGAATCTTTGGTGTGCTTAATGCGAGGAGTATGTTTACGTCTGTAGTACAGAGGTGATTACTTTGTGGTACTATAGTCTATAGTTAGATTAGGACTCGTATTGAGAAGACTTGGAGAATTTAATAGATTTACATTTTAGTTTGTGATCACATGAATTGTCTTTATTTATGTGCCCTTCTCGTAGTTTTAGTAATTCAGATGAGAATAAAAATAAAACAGCAAACTTACTTTAGTAACACTATTTTATATAAAAACATTATCAGTTTAAAAAGAAGTGTGACAGGTAACGATCAAACACCATATACAAAACAATTTCAACCATTAACCTAAGATACAGAAAAATACTCCAAAGTAACATGAAACTGGAATCACAATGTAAATTAAACCTTAATAACAAAACATCACTTATTATAAACCATAATAGAAAAGCCATGAAAAATAATGCTTGAAACTTTGGTACCTCTGAAGAAGATGATAGCAAAGATTTTACTAACAACATAAATACAACAACGGGTACAGACATTATCAATAAAACAGATGTTAGTCTTAAAGCTGGAAGCAATGTTGAAGACGATGTCTCAACCAGAGACATCAAAAATTCATAGGCTTCAATAACTGCTAAAGACATAGTTGAAAATATCGTCAACTGTTTCATACTGTACAATTCTTCGCCATTTCTAAACAAAAATATTCTTAAAAATACAATCCAAGCTAAACATGCTGTAGTAAAAGTTATAACTAAATCTAAAGATCCGTATGTATCTTCTAGTACTTCGTTCACAAATTCCAGATCAAATTTTAAGTTATAGAGCGTGAGACATGTCACTTGTAAGGAGCCTGTTGCTAAATGCTGCAAAGCCAAACGCCTGTATAATTCTTCAGGTATCTTTGAACATATACCAATGTACACGATCAAGGTGGATAAGAAGACGATGACTACCACGAAGCTCCAGGGGAAGATGAAAACGACGTCTTCTGGCAGAGTGATATTACTCCCATAATAATTGTACAGGCTGAGATTGTCTGCGTCAGCCATTTTCAGAGGGTTCTTTAGCTGCTAACTTCTTTAATCCTCTGATTTTTTCGTGTACGTCTTAGTATTTCTTTCCTTTGGTCACTATTTGTAGATACTTGATCATTTAACACCACTCTTGAAATTGTTTCCGATTTTGCCGATAGTTTGATTTTGGCACTATCAAACGATTAAAGAACAAATTCAAAATAATACGCTGTTAAATTTTCACAAATGCGTGTGTTTTATATAAAAATATCATTAGAACTGCTTTAAAATAAATGAGCTACATTGATAACAGCATTAATTAAATTATTATAAAAGTTAATTTGATAACACTAATGATTAGTTTTTCTATATAAAATATGCATATTATAGGAGTCAGGGAAGGTCGGAATTTCGTCATCAACTACAATCTTCATTATTCTATAAAGTTTCGATGTACAAACCCATATGTGTAAACCATTACCATAATGACGTTATATTTATGATTTTATATCACCAAAGTCGACATTTTTCATCGGTTAATCGCTGTTTTTTTTTTTAAATAAGCGACGAATACTTTCAACGTTGGAGGATCTAGATGTAGAATCATGTACTGAATTCATGGTAACAATTTACACCTCGCTTACTACTTTCTTGCTGATGATTGATGCCTATCTTGAATTAAGTTTTCCACCGAAGACATGCATGCATGAAGTGCTTACATTCTCCAAGTGCTTACTATCTTTATGGAAGGAATTGTGACTGTCTTTGTTTTTAACCTCAACAGCAACATTATTGTCTCCTACGATAGTTCCTATCCACAAAGACTGAGTAAAATTACTCATATCATCCAGTTTATTAGCTACGCATTCTTCAGATTGTTTGTCTGTTACTACTGCAAGTTCTATCGCCACAGTTTAACAATATGTGATTAATTTATCAAGAAACACTTAATTGTTTTGAGTTTTCGAGTTAATGGCGAGTGTATCATCATACAAACATAGACAAAGAGTCATTCTATCGTAATTCGGAGACTTTGTTTGTTTCATTGACGGGCAATAAGCCACCGACTTCCGAAAGAAAAGTTACATGTCACTTTTTTTGGAGTACTGTTATTTTTTTTGTAAAAATTATTTTAATAATAATAATCCATTTATTTCAGGTATCAAAGTCCTATAGATAAAACATTAACCTAAATATACATACCAATAACATTTTTGTTAGTATAAGCAACTTAAAACTATGTTCGTAACACTTCACTTGCACGATATTACCCTTATTTTTATTTTACCCTTTTTAGTTGAGATATCCCACACAAATTCTTGTCATACATAAATTTCACTTTGTAACAAGAAGTAATTATGATATCATCAACATATAGTACGAAGAAAAAATATGTATTTTAGAAGTTAATTCGTAAACTACCCAAGTAAAGGCATCTAGCAGCAAGCAGGCAGGCTCTAACATCATTATACCTACATTGTTAGTTTTAGATTCATATTGTATTTTGCCTTCTGGGATTCTGAATAAAGATGCATTTATGTAAAGTTAATAGAATGTATATGGGCTACCGCGCAAGCTTCGTCTACGAAATGAAAAAAAGGATCACGAAGATCGGATCAGTAATCACAGAGAAATCGGTGAACATACATGAAAAAAAAATATGATCGTGGAAAACATAAATCTCTCCAATTTTTTGAAGTGGGTTAAATATAAAAAAACGTGTGAAAGTGATTACCTAGGTAATCTTTCAAAAGTTTCTTATTTTTAGAATTGTTTCGTAACCTCTCCCTCCGAACGATAATACTGGAAAATAAAGTAGTTAGAATCACGCCGGTAAACTCAGTTCAGCTACATAGACTAGCTTTTAGACCGAAATCAATACGAAAACCCAAATAGGCTTTTCCATTGAAATTAAAACTAATAGAAGCGATCCATTTAAACCGAATGGAGACTGTTGACCAAAACATCGCGGTCGACACAATTTTTGTTACTGTTGTGGAGCTACTATGTGTTTTAGAATTCATAATTTTTCGTTTTATGGTTTCGTCTGTCTGTCAGCGGGCTGTATCTCATGATCCGTAATAGGTAGACATTAAAACTTTCACAGAATGTGTATTTCTGTTGTCACTATAACATATTTTAATTTTTGACGTTTTGATGAAGTTTTAGTATGACTTGTTTAAATATTTTTATGGGTTATAAGTAAATGTTTGAATTTTTGACACTGGTTGAATTGAAATAATTTTCATTGAACATTGTAATAAGTTATTGTTGGTTTTAAATAATGACTTAATGGATATTTTCCCTATTATGTTGACATTGGTTTAACATTGTGATTTTTATTAATTTAATTTGTGATAGTGTATTTTACTATTTCTTTTTATTCGAGTTATGTTTTTCTTTTTTTTGTTTGTTTAACTTTTTTTGTAACACAGTCAGACACAATGTAATTGTTATTGAATAAATGAAATGAAATGAAAAACAAAAAAATACTAAAAATAAATTAAAAGTTGAAGGGGCTACTACGATGGTACGGAACAGGCCGGTGTTTATTATCTGTACTATGAACCTAGTTCCTGTTCCAGACGTAAGTCATTCTCGTCGTAAATGCTGAAACTTTTTCTGTGGTAGTACTGAACTGTAAATACCTCCATGACCCCGAACTACTCAGTCCATCCATCAGCACAATGTTTTGAGAGCGTTACCCCAAAAACAAGTCGTTCCCAGCAATCATTTTTGCGTAGTGTTACTTAGTTTGTTGTACATAATGGTTGGTTGATGGCTTCGTGAAGGGTCCCAACACCCAGGGTTACATCGATGTCCCACCCTGTATATCATATCATATGTATGTATAAGTCGTATACGTTATATAATAACATGTATGTGTTTTTCAATCTTTTTCATGACACGACCCCAATAATACAAAAAAAAATTTCACGAAAACCTTTCGTTTTTTTTCTGTATTTTACTATGTTACAAATATTCAATCCATATAACATTTTTTATGCTTCTGCATGATTAGCATTCGGATATTAACATTTTTTTTTTTCATTTGGAAAACGATATAATTCTCAATGTAGCTAAAACGGTTTCACGATCGGAGAAATTAGTTAATGAAAAACAAGCGCAACCTTCGTATTTAGATGGACGAGTACTCATAGGTTTTTATTTTGTATGAACATACAAATGTTTATATTCTACATTTTCTGATAAAATCTATCTTTTTAACCTTTATTGTTTTTTACTGAGGTAGTTTTTGCGACCTCTTGCGACCCTCCCATAAAGGCTTTGCGACCCCTCTGTGGGTCGTGACCCACAGTTTGAAAAACACTGAGATACCATTTATGCTTTTGATCGTGCAGTCAGTGGTGATTAATGCATTGTTTTCCCATGACCATGAATTATATTAGTTTATAATCAGACCTATGTTCAACATTCGTCATTTTATAGCCTAATTTATATAACCCACTCGTGGGAATAGAACCAAAATAAATATCATCCGTACTCAACTAAGGACAACACAATTAAACTAACGAATACATATAAAACAATTCATAATTGGACTCTACATTACCGTGAGTAAAAGAAAACAAATATGGACTCTACCATTCGTAGCTCGCTCACGCTCTACAAATTTGGTAGAGCAATAATTTGTTGGTAACTACCGAGCGTGTATCAAACACGGGACCTTTCATTTCAAATTGTAGAGTCACATTTTTTGCTGCTCTACTGTTTTAGAGATGCGTATGGTAGCTCTATGTACATAGATATTGATAAATTACGGTTGGATAGGGTGGAGACGGTTCATTTCATCTAAACACAAGTATCTTTGCAGCTGTTTTGGTAAAACATTTCGAAGGCTCACGTTTGACGATTATCTAATTTGATGGTAAAAGTTACTGCGGTAGACGATACTTGAAGACAGTAGACTCAAGGTATCGCAAATAAACACTTCGGCAAGAAGATCTCTTAGCTCTTAAACTACTATTGTATAGCGGGCTGGTGTCCGCAACTCCACGTCTAAGCGCGTACTTTGCGTGCGGGTGGGAAATCTATTCGATCCACCCTAACTCCTCGAGCCTCGGCCAGCAGCGCTAAACTACTATAAACGAAATTATAAAACACGACTTCGAAAGTTACACAAGGAGCTTAATGATTAAAATTACAAGTCACTACCCAATCTTCAAAAATCTCTCTCCACAGTCTTGCACCAAATGCTTAAGTCTCGGCATTAACGACGCGATTTTCGGCCGAACATCCGGCGATTATCCGCCGCGCACGGATACTAACTATCGGTTTCGAGGCGACCAAAAAAACGCAGACAGTCGCGGACGTAAATAACGTTACACCAGTTTTAAGACACGACTTTGTAAGGAGATTCCTGGTGGTGAAAGATTGGTTTTTAAATAAGTGGGTTGTCTCTGCATGGTTGTATTAAACTGGGTGGGAATCTACCATGTAACCGCACCAACTATGCTCTGTGTGTGGCAAAGAATATATTTGACATAGTTGATGTATAAAGATGGAGATCACCCAGCTTTAACTTCAGTATCATCACCGATCTGCATTGTTGCTGCCTGTTCGAAAATAAAAAAATGACATCCCCAATGGGCACTGAGCCCATTCCCTCTCATAGATAGGAGGCTTGAATCCCAGCAGTGGGAACATTATAGGCCGATAGGTGTATGTGAGTTAAAATTCAGACTGCGGACTAATAAAAATGTCTAACTAATCCAGAACGTTGAAAGTAGTCGCATATGCGAACACTGGTCCTACAAAACAGTACTCATCATCATTCCCCTACCCTTAATCCAATTTATTTGGGGTCGGCGCAGCATGCCTTCTTCTTCCGTACTTCTATAAGGTCCCATTAAAATAGGTGGACAAATTTTAACACAGCGTTCAGTACGTCTAACCAAAGATATCCAAGCAAAAAAACTGATTAAAGTGATTTTATTGTGGCCTGAAATAATAAATTGCCAGCAGCACTCTAGAATAAACACATCCATTAGGTCAAAATAAAATCACTTTAATCAGTTTTTTTTTTGCTTGGATATCTTTGGTTAGATGTACTGAACGCTGTGTCAAAATTTGTCCTCCTATTTTAATGGGACCTTATATATTCGTCACCTCAGCAGTCGCCTTCTTTCTAGCCATATCATCCTTTACACAGTCCATGGAACATGAAACGTTAACATAACAGGTGAAATGTGGGTGTACTATTAGGTACATCTTTGCCTAACCCTTCGGGCATTACAGGCGTATCTTATCTTACGTTTTAAACGTCACCGAAATCGAGCCAAGGAACAATAAACTCACTTCGCTCCAATTTTAACACGCACATTCCTTTCACAAAGAAATCACTGCGTTAATCAAATAATTCGATTAAAACCTGATTTTAGAGACTATCAATTGAACGCGAAACCCATTATTCATCGTTGAGTGAACTAGAATACCGATTCATGTTTACGATAAACAATCGGTATTAAACTCGATACTATTTCCCGCTATCGGATCGGTATTTACTCGATTTAAATGGGTCATTCGATCATTTCGATTGTCGCACATTTGTCGAGATAACTCGATATTAATCGGGTGCGTTTAGTTTTGTTTTGTTTCTGAATTTTGTAACGGTATTAAATTAATGAGTGGTGTACAATTATGGTTTATGGCTTCTATTGTTTGGTGGCGTGTATTTAAATTAAGTTTTATGATAAAATTAACCATATTTGGACTATTAGTAAAAACGAAACTAACGTAACACTGTTTTAAACTTTCTCGGTTTACACTTACGCATAAACTGTCACTTACAGGATATTTTGCCGTGATTGTCTGTAATCAAAACAATGTTGAAAATCAATTGTAATAGTAATTGTTGTAATTGTTCAATGTTGTTGTGTTGTGTGTAAAAACTAACGTAATTTATTTATTCATTTTAATGCCTTAAACTATCATTACAGGTCTATAACCAAATGCAATAGCCAAGTCACACACACAAAATTAAAATTAAAGCACCAAATACATCTCAAGATTGTGCACGTGACGTGGACGTGTATCTTTTTGAGGTGTAATTAATCTTTTAATAAATTTTCCCGTCCATTGTGCATAGCTGCACCCTTCTGGATTTAAATGAGGCAAATAACCGAACTATACAAGTCGCTGGAACACCTGGATGAGGCTTGCACAGGAACGTGGAGATTGGCACAAGAAAAGAGAGGCCTCCATCCAGCGGTGGGTCAATTCAGGCTGGGAATGATGATGATGATCCAGGACGACACGTACCTGGTCTGATAAAATATGAATCATCGATTTAATCTAGATATGACCTGTAATCATGTTCTACATAATAACAAATAATGTGACGCCTCCATTATTAAAAAAAAAGTTCTATTTTCTATTGTCGATATTTTTAAATAAAACCAAGTGCAAAAAGGCATGTTTTCCTGGACCTTGCCTAAAAATACAAACAGTTTTATTTCCCCATAAATCACTAACAGAAACATAACCCTATAGCGTCGCTGCAATCCGGAAAAACAATAAAAATGACAATACAAATACACATAGTACAAGTGCACACATGATTGCGTAATCTGGATACACCATAATTTGTCTACCATGCCCCATAAAGGAAGGTAAACGTAAAGATAATAGCGCCATAGTACGTTACTCTCAAAGATATACCCAATACTGGGACATTAATAAGGGCTAGTTTACTATTCGTATCATGGACTGTTGCTACGAATAGTGCCCTCCGTCCTTTTATTTCAATCTGAGGGTAGTTTTTATGTATATTATATTTTCTTTGTTTACTTTTATATCTGTTACTAATATCAACCGCCTAGCCTTTTCTCAATCTCAAATCAATACAGGGTGTAACAAGACTCTTCACGAAGCTGTCAACCAAGCATTCTGTACATCAATCTAAATAACTTTACGCAATCATGTGTGCATATGTGTATTTTTGAAAGTTTTGAAAGTGTTGATTATTTTAATCTTTTACTCTGGGCGCTCTTAATGTGCACGTCTTTCTACATCGTTCTCACATACATATATGTATAATCTCAACGTGAATGATGTAACCAAGATTTTGTAACAATATTTTGATTAAAAAGAGTGTCCATGGAGTTTCTTGCCCATTCTTCTCCATAGAGATCTACGCTTTGGAATGTGCAACTACAGTACTTTCTCAAGTTATTATGCCTTGTGACTGTGACTGTAGCTTAGCTTTTTTTTTGTTTGACTTTCAAAAGTGCCTGTAATGGTCTAATTGAAATAAATGCTTTGACTTTGACTTTGCAAAAATTATTGCTGGGAAACGACTTTTTTTTGGGGTCAAAAATCACGTTTTACGCTAGGACTCAATGTAACGCACTAAACACATTGTGCTGATGGATGGATTGAATAGTACGGGGGTCGTGGAGATGTTTAAAGTAAAAATCTTACACTAAAAACATGTATTAAAAAAAAACTTGTGAAAAAGTTGGAACTTTGACCCCCAATATCTCCGTAACTAGAAGGTTCCTAGGTATGGTGTAGAACAAAAAAATGATCGCAATGACGGGGAGAGAACAAGTGCCTTTCGGCTTCGTTAGGAGTCTTGTTGTACCCTTTATTTATTATTTAGATATCGATGATCATTGATGCTAATTTATTCGACCTTATATTTTCACTGATAAACACACGTTAAGCCGTTGGTCCTAGCGGTAAATTGTAGGTCTTTGGCAGTCTTTAGAGGCAGTTAGTGGCCCACAAGGCTTACAACCAGTCTTACCAAGGGTATTACTCATTACTCACTAATTAACTGGGTTGTGGAGGACAGACGGGCAGTCGCTTCATATAAAATACTGATATTTAGCTGCATTTATTTAGACTGAAAGTTGACCCCCACGTAGTTGGGAAAAGGCTAAATAATCTTTGAGTTATTTAATAGGATTTATTGATTTTCAAAACCACACGGTTTTCTTCACAACTTAACCCCGCCAATTGCTTGGTTTTCTTTTGTTTTGTTATACTCTCCGTATATCGTTATTAATCACCTCTTTTGTAATCTCACCCCGGCTTCAATTCCTCACACTAATAAGCAGTAGTTCCTATTCTGTTCACGTAGGTGCGCCATTTTGTATCGCGCTGCCTTCTTTATTTTAGTCGAATGTTTCTTGGTCGGGGAGGTTATCCTTAGAAAATATAACAGCGCAGCTAGGTAACAAAACTAACCAATATCATTATGCTATACCATGGCAATTATGAGAATGAGCATAATTAGCTTATTCCTTACTTCTTGCATTTTTAAATAGTCCTTTAAAAAATCAATAAAAAAAGAAACGTTTAAAAATATAAAAATAGTAGGTAGTCCACCGGTATCGGGAACAGAGTCCAAGCTACCTATGGTCAGGGCTCCAGAGAAAGGAACTTCCTAACAATGCGAACTGTGTCCATTAGTACCGTTTTCTGAATCAAGCCCTTGATCCAGCCGCCTAACGGGAGCCTCCTCAGGTATTGGTCGAGGCCCATTGGCTGAAACGACTATCGGCACAATGATCGCTGAGTTCACAACCCACATGTTGACAACCTCGCGAGCCGAGTCAAGAGTCTTGATTTATTATTATCATGCTTGTTCCTGGGGTACGAAGAGGCGTGTAGTACTATAACATTTTGCCAGCCAAGTTTCTTCAGCTCTGACGCCATGGGGAACGGGTCTATTACCATTCAATCTGGGTCAAATTCGTCAATCAACGTAAAAACAGTAAAAAAAAACTATCCAACATAATATTGCGTTCATGCTGCCAAATACCTACTGCACAACCATAAAGTAGATGTGCAGATTGTTCATATCCGCAGTAAGATTTAGAACGTTAACCGCAGTCAGATGTGTGAGCAGAATCCAATCTATCGCACAAACAAAACACAGAGTAAAAGAAACATATTTACAATAAAAATATTAAATAAAATACTTAAAAAATAACAGGAAAAATATATCTTTAATGCATTCTCTCACAGAACAAGCACAAGGAAAATCATCTTTCGTTCATCCTCAGAAACACAGACATCCACGATATAGGTATACCGTATCTCGAGGAGGCAAATAGATCACACTCCGGTGTCGATGCCAGTAAAGTATTCAGCATTGTCAGGGCGAGACTGTGTGTGCAGACGGAACATCCAATAATCTGCGTCCACGCGGTCTCAATCGGTATTTGGGCACGGGAGAAATAAAAAGTCTCACAACTTGAGCTACTGTGTTGTACCTAGCAGATTGCTTACACAACCCTGCCTTCTATATACACATTTATATACCTACCCGTTCCTACCGTCATTAATAAGAAACACTAGATGAAGTACTTACTATTCGCCTCACGACCCCCATTTTTCCTTAACACCCTGACCTCGTCTTTCAATCGAAGGCCACTTTATTTGTCTTAGTGTTTATCGCAAGTCTTTCTGTCCCTTATCGCTAAATTGAATTGGTGCGGGACAAAAGGTCTGCCCGAAAATTTTGTAGGGTTGCTAGGCTGCTGTTTATTTTAAGATTGGATTTTTTTGGTGTGATTAGATGTTGACAGCCTCTTTGGTAAAGTGGTCGCAAGCGCGACTGCTGACCATGAAATCCAGGATTCGATTCCCAGGTTGGGCAAAGTGTTATTGGGTTTTTCCGTCAGAAATTTCTCAGTAGCAGTCACGAAGTCTAGATTTGTGCCCGGTAGATGACGTTAGGCTCGCCCCCTGTTGCGTAGCATTTAAACATAATTGGCGAAATGGATGTACTATTGGGTACACGTCTGCCTAAGGCTTTTGGGATTACAGGCGTGATGTATGTACTAAAACCCACCTGTCGCTGACTCTGAAAGAAAAGGCGCCTATTAACAACAAACAAATATACCTAACACACTGTAATCTGATTATACAAGGGGTAAATTAGAAAGAATGGCACAAGACCGACATATCTGGCACGAAGCTATGACAAGCCGTCAACAAGATGGGGCACGAAGTTCCTTTAGGTGCTGAGGACTTTGGCCGTCGAGTTCGAGGCCGCCGGTGGAACCGCTCTGGATGGAGCAAACGGCTGTGACCAACTCTCGACCTCAACTCAACAACTCTCGGGTTTTTGGTCTCTGGAGAGCACTGTGCTACTACATCGCGATTGAAGAGAATATCATCTTACACATTTTTTGAGGAGTTCGTGGCTAAATATTATCAGCCATTTGGGTCGATCTTTAGGTTAACCCGTGCTTACACAGGTTGGTCTGTGGATGTGTAATGGGAGACCACCCATTACATACCGAATGCCTCGGAAAGCACGTTAAGCCGTTGGTCCCGGCTGTCATTTGTAGATCTTTGACAGTCGTTACAGGTAGTCAGTGACACGAAAGTCTGACAACCAGTCTTACCAAGGGGTATCGTATTACGCAGTACTAACTGGGTTGTGGAGGTCAGATAGGCAGTCGCTCCATGTAAAATACTGGTATTCAGCTGCATCCGGTAAGACTGGAAGCCGACTCCAACATAGGGAAAAGGCTAGGCAGATGATAAATTATACATATTTTTATAATTATTAATTTTATTTCTTGAAGGCATGTAAATCCAAGTCAGAGGCTAAAGAAATAAAAACTCTGACACCAGGCTAGGCACTAACCACACGATAAAGAAAGGATTATTATTTTAGGTCTTTAATAGGTTAATAATGTATACTGGAACTGTTTTAATTCATTATTTCTTCTTCATTTTTTTAAATTATCCTGCTTAATTTTGTAGATCTTTGGTATAACAAACATGTTTTCCGCTAATCGTGTGAATTTAAAGTGACAACCCTGACCTGCTTATCTTGCGCATGATTAAGCTCTCAAGCAGCTTGCACGAAATACAGGAAAACGCGCACTTTTATTTCTTGCACTACTACTTTTTTTTTTTTTGTAAGTACGGTTAGCAGGGCAGTTTGAATTTATCTTTGTTTCGAACCCTTGACATGCATCTTACTTTGGAATTAGATATTGGTATTTCTTGCTTTTCGTCAAAATTGAACTTTTTGACTGGAAGTCGCAAGTGAGACTGCTAAGAAAGAGGTCTTCAAATCAAATAAAATCAAATTCTATATTGACATAATAGGTTACAGAAACTTATTTTAAGCCTCTGACTCCTGAACTAGGCGTATCCTGTATGTCAGGAGTCAGCGCCCACTCCCATATAATTTGGCTTAGAAACTAATGTCAACATAGGAATAGACAAAACATATGTGTTATTAGGTTTTTCCATCAGGGATTTGTCAGTAGCATCCATGGAGTCTGAATTTGTGTCCACTCCGATTGATATTGGCCACTATTGGCAATACGCTCGCCCCTTATTACAGGGGACTTAAAAATAACTGAAATGAAATGGGTGAAATGAGGGTGTAGGTACTATAGGTTCCCGAATCGGGCAAAGTGTTTTAACAGGAATTTCTGAGTAGCAGCCACGGAGTCTGGATTTGTGCCTGATTGATGGCAATAGGCTCGTCCCTATTACATGGAACTCAATCAAAAATCAGTAGTTTTTACGTGAACGACTGACAAACATTATGCAGACCAAGTTATAAATGCAAAACTTTGTCTGCATGAGGTTTCTCATTCGTTCACGTAAAAACTACTGATGAGTTCCTATTTGGTCCAGGCGTCAACAGATCCTTGTGCAGCTATAAATTAGTAGCATTTATCTGCATCCTGTATATTTTTGCCGCGTCTCGACTCACAGATGGCGCGCTATACTATTATCGTGGTATTGTTTACCGAGGATGCTGACAACGCTGTAACGGTACCGCCATGTTTATACTTAGTTTAGTAAAGACACTTGCGTAAATCGAGTGCCCTGTTCATATTGAAACACTTTATTGAATGACAGGAGATAACTTCT
This sequence comes from Eugnorisma glareosa, assembly GCA_947578425.1. Classification (NCBI taxonomy): domain Eukaryota; kingdom Metazoa; phylum Arthropoda; class Insecta; order Lepidoptera; family Noctuidae; genus Eugnorisma; species Eugnorisma glareosa. Next base: position 8,746,254 of record OX387982.1, on the reverse strand, counting down.
AAAAATGCAACTGATGCAGGCTCGAAGGGACACTGCTCCGAAAATGGTTACCCACGTATGCAGTACATCATTCTGAGCCGAGCTGAGAGAAAAAATAAAGAGCTGTTCCATACATTTTGATTGTGTAGGTATTGCACTTTTGTAGGAAACAGCTACAAAAGAGAGCAAGGAGCATTCCAACAAGGAGATCTCTAAGAGAGTACAACTCGGATGGGCGGCATTTGGTAAACTGAAACATATTTTTCGGTCCACAAAGATCCCTCAGTGCGTAAAAACCCGCCTTTTCAACCTATGTGTCCTGCCAACAATAATCTATGGTGCGGAGACATGGACGCTCACAAAGGAGACTGCCCACCGAGTACGAGTGGCACAAAGGGCCATGGAGCGAGCCATGCTCGGCATAACCCTCTTAGATCGAGCGCGTAACACTGAAATCCGCCATCTGACGAAAGTCTACGACGTCGGGAATCGGGCGGTGCGCCTCAAATAGGCCTGGGCAGGACATCTGCCTAGACGCGGAGATGGCCGATGGAGCTAGGTTTTGACCGAGTGGAGGGCAAGGTTAGGCCATAGAAACAAGGGCGGTCCTAAAGCTTGTTGGGTCGACGACATCGTCAAAGTCGCGGGATACAACCAGGGAAGTGTGGCAGGAAAAAGGGGAGGCCTATACCCAGCAGGGGGTGATTCCGCGCTGATATGATGATGATGATGATGATGAGGAAACAGCAGATTTTTTTAAAATAACCGATGAAAAATTTCTATGTGGGGGCGGGGCTTAGAATGATGTACTGGATACGAAGTAACCGTTTTCGCGTCGATGTGTAGTTGTAGACACCACGTATGTAGTTGTCGGAGAATAGCTTACCACACCTTTTAGAATTGATAAACGTGACCGAGGAGAAGATGGCGGTATACACCTTGGATGGTTTCCTCACTAATTGGCGAGAAGAGAGAATTGGAAGGAACGCGGGAATGCCTTTGCCCATGAGTGAGACAGAACAGGGACACAAAAAAAATTAACTAAAAAAAAAGGAGGATTTCTTGATACTATGCTTATGTTCTTTTGCTTCAAATTGCACGAAAAATAGATATATTACTTCTAGAGTAGGCGTTTTTTTTACCAGTTTTACTGTATTGAATTCCTAGAAATAAACTTATACACATTGAAGCTATTTCATTACTTTTACATAGGTTCTTTCATACTGTACATTACGGGCGTCTTTTGTATTTTGAGTAATATTTTTTTTCGCAAATAATACCAATTTCATAGATGAGTCTCATCCTTTGATTATCTTATCAAAAAGACATTTTTCATTACATAATATACCTACATCATTACTTCACTTAATTATCTGTCATATTTTCCATCATCTACTTAAAAGAAATGACTGTTATATTCGTAGGTATGTTTGTAAAAGCAATTTTCTCAGAAAGCAATGAACCGACTTGATTGAAACTCGAAATTATGTTTTTTTTTTCTCTCGATGTAATAAAGTAGGTATTTTGATGTGGTTGATGATTTTGATCTCCTATTAAATTGTAATGGGAATTTCTAGACTAATTTCCGATGTTATTATAAGAATATTCCGAGTCATGTGGAAATGAGCTGTAAAAATTTTGTTGAAAACATAATATGTATACAGGGTGTAACAGGACCTTTCAACAAAGCCGTCAACCAAACATTCTGTACATAAAACCAAGTAACTTTACGCAAAAATGATTGCTGGGAAACGACTTTATAAGGTAGGACTCAATGTAACGCAATCAAAACATTGTGCTGATGGATGGATTGTATAGTACGGAGGTCGTGGAGGTGTTTAAAGTAAAAATCTTACATTAAAAATAAGTATTTAAAAAAAACTTGTGAAAAAGTTTGAACTTTGACCCCCAATATCTCCGTAACTAGAAGGCTCCCAGGTATGGTCTAGAACAAAGAAATGATTGCAATGAAGGGGAGAACAAGTCCTGCCAGGGTTGCGGAACTGTTCGAAAGAGATACCGCGGCCCTGGAACACAAAGGGCAAAGGAAGGAACATGAATGGGTTTTAGTCAGTAAAAGTCTGACACTCCCTCCTGCTCAGCCTAGAGTGGGCGGGGTTATTTGATGATTTCCCATCCGAAAAAAAAAAAAGGGGAGAACAAGTGCCTTTCGGCTTCGTTATGGGTCTTGTTACACCCTTTATGTATTACTTACTAGCTGTTGTTCGCGTTTTTTTTTGTTATCAGTACCGTATATACTTCCTTATAATGATATTATAAATAAAAACCGACTTCCAAAAAAACACTTAAAAAGTCTAAATAAACTTGACTTTAGGAAGTCGGTGTCTTTGTTTGTATCATTGACTTTTTGCCACCGACTTCCGAAAGTCAGGTTATTTTAGACTTTTTTAGTGTTTTTTTGGAAGTCGATTTTGTTTTCGCAGAAAGTTTTATTTTTATTTTACCCTTTTTATTAAGTAAGTAAAGTAAAGTAGTTTAATCTATATCATTACTTTGTGTAATTTTATTTCATCACCACTGATCTCAAAACGGTGAAGGAAAACATCGTGAGGAAACCGGCATGTCCTAGAACCAAAAATTCGAAGACATGTGACATCTACCAACCCCCACTGGGCCAGCGTGGTGGATTATAGCCCATTCCCTCTCATAGAGAGAGGCCGAGTGTCCCAGCAGTGGGAACATTAAAGGCTGATTACGCTTACCCGACCCGGGAATCAAACTCAGGACCTCATGCTCAGCAGTCGGGCTTGCGTCCACTCCAACTAGGCAGTCAGATACACGACATAGTAAAAGGACAGTAAAATGTATTTAAACTCCCAGAATAGCATAACATCGAAAACAAGTGACATCTACCAACACGTACTGGAGGCAATGGCGGACCTATCATACAAGCCGAAAAGCCCGGCTTGTCTTACAATCAAACTCAACAAATAAAATTAAAAAAAAAAACATTCTTTAGGTTTCTTTAGGGGTTTCGGCCGGTGCTAACGCTTTCTCTTTCACACCCGCTGGCTTGCATCTGGCTTCTGACCTCTCACATTCTCCTAGCTAATTTTTAATACAACTGTAGGTACCTAATTGGAGATATTGTACTGAATTTATTGTGGTAATTGGCCTTTCCCTCCCTTTCAATGAAAGGGAGCGGGCACGCCACTGAGTCTGGAGGGTTACTATGACGTCTTAAAGCAGGAGTAATTCCAGTGTGGGACCGAGACAGAGCTATACAGGTCGTCTACCACCATCTGTCTCCCACGATGTAGTTACTCCTGCTTCAAGACGTCATGGTAGGCCACCTGAGCTCGCGTGGTGGATTGCAGAGGTGATCTGTGTCGGGTAAGCTCACCACACTATTCCAAAACCGCTGCAACTCTTGAAGGCCAGAATCAACAGTGGCGACCACCAGAAAAGCGCCGAGACAATACAATGGAGTCCCTGAGAAACAATTTAACGGATCCCGGCGCCTGTGTCCGCCGCAGTGAGGGAACATAGGAAAATTATACTGTAAGGTCTAATTTAGCTTACGAAATCCAATGTAAGGGTAAATCTAAATTATTTTAACCATCCCAACCTAGTAAACTAGGTTTTACTACGTGCAGAAATGCGATAACATGACCACATGCATATTAAAACCTTTTATAATAAAAAAGTAAACGGCATTCGTGAATTAATTCTGAGCGAATGTTAATAATTTTTGATTACATTGCGTAGTCGTTACTACAGTAATTGGCGAGTGTTGCCTCCGAAGATCAATGTATTGCTTAAAGATACAGCTAATATTTATCATAAATTGTACCCGGGGCGTGTAATCAGACTCGGTGTGTGGTATAAGGGGTGAGATAACAGCGGTTGTGAATTTAAATTATTGAAGTTTTACTTATTGGCTATTAAAGTAGTGAAAGAAAAAAAAAATGTTGTTTGATACTTAGTTATTTATGAAAAGCAAAAACAAAACGATTTCTAATAGTTATCTCTAAAAAACAGATTACATGCAACAAAAAATCATCAAAATATGCTTGCAAAATATGAAAAAAAAGGGCCAACACATTAGGAAACAAAAGATAATAAAAACAAAATAAAGGTTTACAAAATAATGTTTTTTATGTTATTTGGTAAATTTTCGAAAATAAGTCTTGGGATTGCTATAATTTATATGTAGGACACCGAAGTAAAAACGCTTACCACGTATCCAGTACATCATTCTGAGCCCCCTACATAGAAATTTTTCATCCGTTATTAAAAAAAACCAGCAGTAAAATGTATGGAGACATTTTGACCGTGTAGGTATTGCACGTTTATAGGACACAGCTGTTTTTTTTGTGATGTTTTGAATACGTGGTGACCGTTATCGCGTCGGTGTCCTTTCCAGCCCTTAAAGATAGGTATTAGGCTGTACCTAGTACTATAGTAATTTTCATGGCCCGAAAATTAGGGGTTACCTTGAAATCTTAAAGTATTGGTGGTGGTCGAGAGTAGCGGTGGCCCAGTAGTGGCGGAGGAGAGAAGGAGCTATAGAGGACGTCTAGCGCCATCTCTGTCCCACTCTGGAATAAGATTAACAATACTACTTTAAGACGACATGATAGGCCACCTGGTGATTTTGATTGTTCATTCTGTTGTGCTTTTCTAAATATCAAATATCAATTAATGAGTAAAACCTCAATAGGATTTCTTTTTCGGTTGATTGTCATTGACAGGATGGCGTTATTAGCGTATCATAAACATTTGTGAAATAGTATCATGAAAAAATAATATAGTGGACAAGGAGTTATTTTTTTCGACGCACCAAACGATTAAGTAGGTACAACTAAATAAGTATCATTAACACAGTAGACGTGGTAAATATCCCGTATCTAGTGTTAATGATAATGTTAGTGACCATGACAGTTTAAAAACGTATTACTAAATTAAGTTTTAAATCCATAAAAATAAGCAGCAATATTAAACACACACAAAACAAAGGGTTCTACAACAATCAATGACAATACAAATCGCTGCCGTTTATAACTTAACCCACAAAATCCGAAGTACTAATCTGGCTGGTAGTACGAGCATCGCGATACGCCGCCATCACGGTAATGCGTCCAATTGATTTAACTATCACACTATAGGTTCAGAGGATTTTATTGATAGTCGGCACAACTATCTTTGTAGGGAAGGAAGGGTGGGGTGGTGGGGCATTATTTACTAGAAGCCTTACTGTAGGGCTTTTAATTTTCGGGTTTTGGTAATTTGTATAAATAAGATCCCATTAAAATAGACGGACAAATTTTAACACAGCGTTCAGTACGTCTAACTGAAGATATCCAAGCAAAAAAAACACTGATTAAAGTGATTTTATTTTGACCTAATGACCTAATGATGTGTTTATTTTAGAGTGCCGCCGTCAATTTATTATTTTAGGTCAAAATAAAATCATTTTAATCAGTGTATTTTTTGCTTGGATAATATCTTCAGTTACACGTACTGAGTAGCTTCAGAAGTCGGTGGCAAAAAAAAATAATCGAACAAACAAAAGTCACCGACTTCTAAAGCTAAAGTTATTTTTCCACATTTTTTTGTTTTTGAAGTCGTTTTATTTTTTGCAAAAAAGTTTTTTATTATTCAAGGTTTGTAGAGGATCTTTGTGCAGCACACGACGTAGACCGACAAGTACGTGTAGATACCTAGACTTATTTTTTTTCTACCCGTGTATCGCATTTCGCTTTACTTTGGGTTTTCCCAAGGCGTTTTCATTCACACAAACGGAAAAAAAGACGAAAAGGAATACGAAATCAAACTATCGTCATCTTCCCAAAACATTTTCTTCACGATGGATTGATACAAATTCATACAGCAAGATTCAATAACTTACTACAAACTCCTAGCCACTGGATACTGGAAAATGGTAACTCAAACCAGGATTAGTAAACCAGCTCCTGTTACTTACCTTTCAATCAATCAATATAACAACTTGGTCGGCTATCCACTTCAACACAAATTCTACGAACCGACTAAGATCAGCTTACGTTAGTCAAAACATTTCATCGTACTATATACCGAACTTAGTCTAACTTGCAGCTTCAACCACAGAATAGTTCGAAACAGAAGGACGGTTACTTACAAGGAATGAAAACAGGTGCATGCACACATAGACGAGTACGTACGGCGATTTTAAAGAGAAACCAGTCGCGAGTGCGCTTGCACTCGCTGTACGTGAAGCGTATCTACGTCATTATAATAATATTATGTCTAGTCTTTTACCAGCTTGGTGGGGTCAGCTTCCAGTCCAACCGGATTTGAATGCAACTGTTTTACATGGAGCGACTGCCCATCTGGTCTCCACAAGTTACTGGGTGGGGGTAGTACGATGCCTCTTGGTAAGACTGGCTGTCAGAATTTCGAGCTTCTGCGTAACCACTCGTAACGAACAGTCGTTACAGCTGGTTCCCGCTGTCATTTGTAGATCTTGGACAACAAAAACAGCGGGAACCAGCAGTTTATCGTGGTTTCTGAAACACGGAGGGAACTTGATAAATAATAGAGAGTCACACGTCGCGTCGGCTCCTACAAAATCAGAGACAACTAAAAAAAACAACTGTCACTGTAAAAAGACTGTACGGCACGCGGCGATCCAAAACAAATACCAATCACAAGCAAGCTTACACTGCTGTGTGGGTGCGTTTTCGCTCGTTGCATAGACCTGTCATTCCATTCTGTAGCAATTTATTCTGTGTTCCAACTTTACAAAGTGTGGATTAAACTGTACGCCCCTTCATTCTGGACCGAACTACTAATTCTGTCTAGCGCGAAATTCTGGCTAACTCAATTACACCGAAATAGTTTTAAAACTGAAAGGGACTGGGAAGTTTTGTGTTTTCCTATAACAAACACTGTGTTTGTTACTTCCTTTAAAGTTTGTAACTTCGTGGTCATAAAATTAGACACAAACGAGGATTATTTTGGAGTGTTGAGAGTTACAGTTTCATTAATGATTGCTATAAAGTTAACTAACGGTTTCAGCGTTTTCACGGAAAGCGTAAGGCCAAACGTAGTTAATATGTGAAATACGGTTTTTGTGTGCATTACTTAGTTTATTATTGAGTGTATTTTATCTATGGGCCTTACTTGCCGTGAGCTATGATAGTCTAGTGATGTGACCACCAAGTCATAGGCCTCGAGTTCGAACCAATGATTTTTCGGATTCATGTGCGTATTGTATTCTTAATTATCTCTTGCTTCGGTGAAAGAAAACATCGTCAAGAAACTAAACCAGCAAAACCTGAGAGATATTTCTCGACGCCATTAAAAGCCAAGTCAGAGGCATAAAACTCTGACACCAGGTTAGGCATTACCACACGAAAAAAAAAACGTCCCCTAACGCTGGCTAGCTTAAACAATGGTTCTGGTGATCTACACAAACTTGTGAGAATCAGTTTAAAATACCTAGTTAAGCAGACACATTCAGTCTAGTATTATTTGTCTGAGATTCCACCGACTTCGATAACGTAATCAGACTTACATAGTGACTGAGTAAACTTTATGTGTGGCTGTAAAAGTAGCGAGGTCTCGTCAAGGTTTAATTTTAGTAGCCATTTAGGTTAGGTGGTTTTATTGAAGTGGTTTGAGGTTGATGAGATTAACGTTGTAGTATTCAACAAACTGCCACGTTGGTCTAGTGGCCGGAAGCACGACTGCTGAGCACGGGGTTCCGGGTTTGATTCTGGGTCGGTCAAATTGTAATAGGATTTTCCATCAGGAATTTCTCAGTAACAGCCACGGAGTCTGGATTTGTGCTCAGTTTATAGCTAGGTAGCAGTACAGGCTCGCCACCTATAGGACTTGACATAACTGGCGAAATGTGGGTGTACTATTAGGTACACCTCTGCCTAACCCTTCGGGGATTACGGGAGACATGTTATGTTATGTTATTCAATAAAAGGAGTAATTTCTGTTTTTTTCACCATTTATTAAAACCATTTTTTTATTTTTTATTTATTAATCTCTTACAAAAACAAGCTATTTTTACAGTCTTTTTACTCGCCAAACGTTACATTTAAATAATAGATTAACTTACATATTAGGTACTTTTTTTTTACCGATGGGAAATCATCAAATAACCCCTCCCGCTCTGGGCTGAGCAGGAGGGAGTGTCAGACTTTTACCGACTAAAACCCATCCATGTTCCTTCCTTTGCCCTTTGTGTTCCAGGGCCGCGGTATCTCTTTCGAACAGTCCCGCAACCCTGGCAGGCATCGGTCTTTTCGGACCCCTTCTTGTTTGCTGACTCTCTTTGAGGCGCGCATGGAACACGAGCGCGCTGTCGACACGGCCTGTCGTCATAAGACGGACGGACGGCGAGCCAGCCCATAGCTCACCGTCCACAGGCCCGCGCCTATGTTGGCTGGGGGCCACCACGTGGCCCCCGACGCCCGGTGCGTCTCCCGCGGCGACTGGGACGTGAGGCTCTCTCCCTCTCACGTCCCGCCACCGCCTTCGCTAGCATGACTGCTTCGCAGAAGGAGGTGACGGCGTTCCATTCCCTCTCGCTCCAGACCATGGATTGAACCAGGACCGGACGCGAGAGGTCACCGCCGCCGATTGCCGCTATATACGAGGACACGGCGGTGTTCCGCCCAAGCGGAGCAGACCTGCACAGTGTGCTCCACCGTGTCCTCCGGTCGATACTTATTAAGTACTTGGTCTTAAGAAAGTCATAAAAGCCTATAGAAATCCTATCCTAATCCTAACTCATAATTATAAATGCGAAAGTATGTTTGTTTGTTACCTTTTCACACCTAAACCACTGAACAGATCATCCTGAAATTTTGCGTATAGTTACGTTGTCAGGTGTATAGAAACGGACGATTTAAAAATGCGCGAAACTCTCCACGCCGGTTCCCTAGCCCTCCCTGTACCTCCTGTTTCCGTCGAGCATCCCTCTTAAACGTACGTAATTTTAGAATGAATGTAGACTTAGTGCAGGAGCTAGCTACACCACAAAACCGTTTCTGTTTCAACGGCCAGTCAGACTCTCTGCTGGACTACATCATAGCTTTGTTTGGTTAGTTGGTTCTAGGAAATTGACTAGATTTATTTGTCTTGTTTTGGTCTTTGTTCTATTGTTACGTCGGCTGATTTACGAGAACATTCTAGATAACGTTCGAGTCTAGAATGATAAAAATAATTGGTGTTGAAGCACTGGTGTTTTAATTTGTCCCATACCTAGCTCGTAACACTATTATACTCTTAGTACTAGTTTAGCCTGCTTCGTTGGTCTAGTTGTTGCAAGTGCGTCTGCTGAGTAAGAGTTTCATTGTCGGGTTGGGCTCACCCCTATTTTAATAACCGATGAAAAAATTCTATGCCCCCTCAAAATTATTTACTGTATATGTGGTAACCGTTATCACTTCGGGGTCCATTCCACCCCGTATGTATACATAATTATGTGTTTGAACAAAGTGGCATTATTGGTGTCATCATTCATCATCATTTCAGCCGAAAGACGTCCACTGCTGGACATAGGCCTCCCCCAAGTGTCGCCAGACTGACCGGTCCCGTGCGATTCGCATCCAGCGGATCCCCGCAACCTTCACCAGGTCATCGGTCCACCTAGCGGGAGGTCTTCCAACGCAACGTCTTCCGGTTCGGTCGCCACTCCAGAACTTTTCAGCCCCATCGGCCATCCGTTCTGCGAGCAATGTGCCCTGCCCACTGCCACTTCAGTTTGGCAATTCTTCGGGCTACGTCGGTAACCTTGGTTCTCTTGCGGATGTCTTCATTTCTGATTCGATCACGCAAGGAAACTCCGAGCATAGCCCTTTCCTTTGCCCTTTAGGTGACTTTAAGCCTTCGAATGAGGCCCATTGCGAGCGATCACATTTCGGTCCCGGTATTGGTGTCATCATAACTGTAACTAATAGTGATTTTCCCTATCAGGGAGTCGAACCCAGAGCCTCATGCTTAGCAGTAGAAGTTGTTATCAATAGAGCAATAAGGCAGTCCTTTTTAATTAAGTTAGTTAAAATCTGTAGTTAATATCTGAATTTGATATCAAGACGATTACAATTTGTTTTTCCATTAAGGTGCAGTGGACCGGGACGCAGTAACCGATTGATCAACTTACTATAAATACGGCCTTTTCGTAGAGTGTGTTGTCCAAAATAATGACTTGACTTGACTCAAATCACGTGTTTAAAAAAACACATGATTCGAGTCAAGTCAAGTCATTATTATTCTAACGCAGTTTTTATCAGACAGCTTGGAAACAGTAAGTACGGAATATCGCTGATTTCTTTTTTAACTTAAGTTTAATTTTATTTTTAAATATCGTTTTGTTGTTATTTTTCATGTTATTTCAGCTCAGGTAACTATAAAGCTATAAGTTATCCCACTATTTCAGTTTTCGGTCAGGGAGCTTAAAATGGCCGCTCCAGCGGAATCTTATTAGGATAATAATTTAAATCACGTTAAAATTCTTAAAATGGTCACAGATACAGTTAATATTATGAAATTTGATTTAGTGACCATTTTACGAATTGCAACGTGATTCATATAGCGTGTAACAGGACCCTTAACGAAGCCGTCAACCAAGCATTATGTACAACATCAAACTAAGTAACTTTAAAAAAATATTGCTGGGAAACGACTTCTTTTTTGAGGTGAATAAGATTTTATGATACATTTCTAGAACATCTCCTTTTCCTTGTGGCCTGTTTGCGCGGTGGTGCGTCCGGCAGGAGCATGCGCTCTAGTTGAGCTCTCTGCTTGCGCTCTTTGAGCTCCTGCCGGACCTCTGCAGGCAGGGCATTAACCCGCCGCTGATGGGCCTGTGGGTTCGCTCGCACTTGGGCCAGCGCTGAGCTGAAATAACATGAAAAATAACAACAAATCGATATTTGAAAAAATCTTTTAAATTTCTAACAATTTTTCAAACCAGTTCCATGTTATTTTATTCCTAGTATTATCGACAATAAGATGATGAGAAATTAGTCAGAAACAAATCAGTCAAAAAACAGAAACAATCACTAAAAACTCAGAAACACATCCAATCTAAACTCAAAGCAAGGAAAGACTCCAAAACGTCACTTCTTAAAACTGTCAAAGTCGCCAAACGTCATGTCAAACACAACTGTCATGGCTGCCTTAAAATAGGGTCATTTTATAAAAAAACTTTTCAAATGATCATTTTTGTACCCCTGTTCCCTTTTTCAATTTTTTTTTTTATGATAGTCTTCTATTTTTATCTTATTTATCTATGTAGTGTATTTATTTATTTATTTATTTAAACTTCATGTACAATAGTGGTACATAGGCGGACTTAATGCCATTAGGCATTCTCTACCAGTCAACCTTTGGGTTCAATACGAAAACGCTGTGGTAGGGTACAAAATAACTATATGAAAAAATATATATAAGTACTTATAGTGATACTAATACACATAATACATACAAGATAAACTAATAAATATTATAACAAATACCAAATTATAAAACGAAAAAAAACCTAATAATAATTACCGTGACTCGACTTCAAATTGAGAGTTATTTATTCTGACTTAGATAGTGGTTACGAACTTTTCTCTTAAAAGTGAATTTGCTTTCAGCTTTCTTAATGCCAAAAGGTAGCGCATTCCAGAGCTTTATAGTAGAGATAGCGTAAGAATTTGACTTGAAACCGGTGCGGTGAGAAGGAATTTGGAGAAGTAGATTCTTGGAAGCTCGAAGGTTACGATTGTGAGAGCTGCCCAACACTTTGAAGTATTTTTTTAGATAATCGGGAGCACATCGATCGTACATAATCGTGAAGAGCATGCAGAGAGATCTGAGGGACCTCCTGAGTCGGATAGGCAACCATTTAAGCTGAGAACGAAAGGAAGAAATGTGATCGTACTTACAAAGGCCAAAAACAAAGCGAATACAATTATTGAGAAGTCGATCCAATTTATTTAGAAGTTCTTGGGAAAGATCAGAATAACAAACATCAGCATAATCGGTAATGGGAAGTACAAGTGACTGGACCAAAGTAAGTTTGGTGCTAGATGGCAGGAAATGCTTGAATCTATAGAGAGACCGCAGTGAGAACGTGACTTTCTGGCTCACCTGAGCCACGTGTTTATTCCAACTTAAACTGCCGTCAATGTACAGACCCAAGTCTTTTACGTGCGGTGAAAGAGATATGACGGAGTTTTCGTACATCAGTGGCATGAGTTGGCTAGTGTTGACATTTCTCAAATAGTACGAACTACCAATGAGGATGGCCTGACATTTCCCGACGTTAACAGAAACCCCAAATTTGCCAGACCATTCTTCGATAGTTCGAAGATCAGCATTGAGTGATGAAATGCAATTGTCAAGGTTGGCTATGTCTGACTGAGCGTATAGTTGCAAGTCATCAGCGTACAGATGGTAAGAACATTTGAGGACAGCAGTGATGGAGTTAATAAATAAAGAAAATAAGAGAGGAGAGAGTATACCGCCTTGTAGTGTACATAGTGGTGGCCCAAAATTAAACATCTCCTTTTGTTCAAGTTTTTTCTGTATTTGTCTGTATTGTCTTGCTACAAACTGCAAAGAAGTCTGTCAGTTCCAAATTTTGCATAGATTAACGGTTTTTTTTTTGTTTAACAGAAGACCATCTCCAGAACAGCAGCCATGCATAAAGGTCAAGCCTCACCCATCAACATCCAGCCTACCGGTACCGGTACCGGTACGGCTGTCCCGTTCTCCTGGTTAGATGGTTTTTGACTGTGTAGTCCTAAGTAACTTACTATGTGTAATAGCTTACATTAAAGACCTTGTCTTGTTTATTACAGAACACCTGCAGGACTTATTGTTAGCCGAAGGTATACCTTCGACGTCCAGGATATCCCGTTCTCCTGGTAAGATGGTTTTTCGCCTGTGTCATCCTTTGTAACTTAATATGTTTAATAGCCTACACCTAGTGGACGAGCTATCGGTAGTGCTAAACGAAGGTACAGCTTTGACTGAGGCATCATTAGTAATTTACTATGTTTTATAGCCTACATCTTACATTTTGTTTTGATTGTTACAGACCTCTCCGCCCTCGGCGACTTCGTTGAAGTCATATTTCGTAAGCTATTGTTTTGTTGGTATACAGGGACAAGACCCTTCACGAAGCCGTCAGCGAAGCATTATGTACATCAAACTAAGTAACTTTACGCAAAAATTATTGCTGGGACACGACTTCTTTTTGGGGTGAAAAATCACGTTTTACGGTAGGACTCCATTGAGTCCTACCGAAAAACGTGATTTTTCAACGTAACGCACTCAAAACTTTGTGCTCATGGATAGATTGAATAGTACGGGGGTCGTGAAGGTGTTTAAAGTAAAAATCTTACATTATAAACATGTATTTAAAAAAAAAACTTGAAAAAAAGTTGGAACTTTGAACCCCAACATCTCCGTAACTAGAAGGTTCCCAGGTATGTTCTAGAACAAAAAAAAATATCGCAATGACGAGGAAAATAGCCTTTTGGCTTCGTTACAATCTTTATATTGGAATTAGTATGAACGACATTGTCATACAAGTTGTTTGTTACAGCTGGTGAAAATGAATCTCCAGAGTTGCAAATTGGTATGTATATATATATGGCTGGTATACACTATTGTTTTGTTGGTATATATTGGACTTTGTAAGAATGAGTTTATAATACAAGTTTTTTTTGTTACAGCAGATGAAGCCGGAGCCGCAAGTGGGTCGCAGGGGATGTCGCAAATCGGTATGTATCTTTCGGCTGAAATAATAATCCAAAACAAAGTCAGTCAGTTTTTATATAGAAAACAAAGTCGGGTTTGTTACAATACTTTTAACTCGAGATCTGCTGGATCAATTTGAATAAAAATATTATGAAAGATAAATAATTTTCCCAAAGAAGGTAGTAGGTAGCTAGTAGGTAGCTATTAGGTAGTAGGTAGCTAGTAGGTTGCTAGTCGGTAGCTAGTAGGTGGCTAGCAGGTAGCTAGCAGGTAGCTAGTAGGTAGCTAGTAGGTAGCTAGTAGGTAGGTAGTGGTAGGTAAGAAAAGGTGCATTGCAACGCATAAATAGCTAGTGATGAATACAGTGTACTAATTTCTGTGTCATATTGTTTGATCCAGGTGTTACTGACAGAAGATTTTCTGACAGAGTTACAGACTGGCTTGACTTGGAGACTCTCAGCGACAATGACAACAACAATGACGTTGCCCCCCTGGCGGCTTTCCAGGAGCACAATGTGGCGACTGACCCGGCCTGTGTAAGTGACTTGACGATGTTCCAAGCGCAAGTGCTGCACAGGGAGGATGCCGCGAATGACGAAGCTTTTCGCGACATTGTGCCCGGAGACTGCTTCACTTTCAATTGGAGCAGAGACAGACGGACATTTTTAGCACGACGAGAGACATTTACTGGTACATCAGGCCCGAATTCTGAGGTGACTGACCAGACTTGACCGACTGAAGTGTATGATAGGATGTTTGACTCCGACTTTTTCGACCTTTTAATTACGGAGACCAACCGGTATGCGGAGCAACCAGCAGCGAGCAGCAGGAGCGGTTTGAGGAGCCTTGTTCTCGCTCTAACCGTTGGTCTCCTACTAACAGGGACGAAATGGTGAGTTTTTTGGCAATATAAATCTTGCAGGGGCTGTACCCATTACCGGAGGAGTCGGCTTACTTCAACTTTAATGGGTTCGGCACCTTGACATATTTGTCGCGAATTATGTCATACAATAGGTTTGTATTGTTAAAAAACTTTTTGCATTTCATTGACAATGATACTGTACAGGACACGACCAGACTTTCGAAAATCCGACCAATACTCGACTATTTGAATGACAGGTTTTCCAGTCTATACATGCCTTCTCAAGAGATAGCCATTGACGAATCTCTGCTCAAGTGGCATGGGCGATTGTCATTTGCGCAGAAGATTTCGTCGAAGGCCGCTTAAGTCAGAGTGAAAACTTACGAGCTGTGCGAGTCATCCAGTGGCCATCTTTGGAAGTTCTTTGGAAAATACACTGGAAAAGCTCAACCGACGATGACAGCTGGTCCGCCGAACGACCAGACGATGACGAGATAAATGACGGACTTGACAACGACAATGAACGGACTGACAGAACGACTGGCGGTAGCGGTGACCGTCCCACCAACGCTTCCGCCAAGATCGTTTACGACTTGATCGAGCTGTTGCTTCACCGTGGACACACCATAAAAATGGTCAATTTTTACTATAATCCATTGTTATGTCGTAGTCTTAAACGTCAAGGTACTGACTGTTACGGGACTCTTCGACTGAACCGGGAATTCGTTCCCGAGTCAGTCAAGACTTTGAACAAGTCAGACCTTCGACAAGGTGAAGTAATGGCGACGTACAGTTCCGATTTGGTGATTCTGGTGTGGCGAGATGCTAACTTAGCTAGTATGATCTCGTTATACCATAATCTACAAGTTGGGACTCAGGACAAGTACAACAGACTGACTCTCAAGACAAATATTGTTCTTAACTACAACAAGAGTATGGGAGAGGTTGACAGGAAAGATCAATTCCTTTCAGCTCAGCCTCTTGAAAGAGTCAGGAATAAGGTTTGGTACAAAAAACACTTTTTACTATTTTTAACTGTTATCGTCAGTTCAGAAGAATTGATTAGATGACACTGACAAATTGACTTGACGACTGAAGTCCGATGTTTGTACGCGAGGTCCAACACATCTGGACAGGCACTGGCGGCAAGGACACGACCAAACACTGTGACTCCTAGGCCTAGGACACAGGCTAGACCACACGTCAATCATAATCACTTTCCAACCCGTTCGGCATCCAAGAATGTCTCGTGTCGAATAAACCACGGCAAGAAGATCAGGACGGGTTGGAAATGTGAGCAGTGCGACGTGCCCCTTTGCATTGAGGCATGTTTTAATAATTGGCACAAGCATTTTTAAAACATGGATTTATGACCGCCACATCTACTGACAGCACTAACAGGTGGCATATGTTCCCTCATATTCCGTCTGTCGGTGCTGTCGGTAGATGTTGCAGGGACGAGACCATTGACAGACTGACAGACGACAGACTGACAGACTTGACGACAGACTGACAGACTTGACGACAGACTGACAGACTTGACGACAGACTGACAGACTTGACGTCAGTATCCCGAGAGACACCCGAAACTGCACGAGATAGCTTCGACGTCCGGATTTTCCTGTTTTGGTAAGATGGTTTTTTGAACGTGTCATCTTTAATAAGTTACTATCCCGAGAAAAACAACAATAACGGTCTCGTTTGTTACAGAAGACCTCCCGCTCCGCTTTGACGATTCCATACGACACCAATCTACATTAAGGCAGAAAATCTGTTTGATCGATACACACCATCATCTGCGGAGTTTCACTAGTCAATTTATGTTGACCCTGTATTAGTTTTGATGACGTCCAATTATTTTTATGTATTAAAATGTCATCGTCCTCGTAATTTTATAGATATCACAATTCTGAGTTTCACTAGCAAATTTATTTTGTCCCTGTATTACAGTTTTGTTGACTTACAATTATTTTTATAAAAAAAAAAGAACATGTTCCTTGTAATGTTGTAGAATCAGTATTCGAAGTTTTACTAGCTAATTTATTTGGCCCTGTATTACAGTTTTGTTGACGTACAATCATTTTTATGTAATAAAAAAATGTCGTCTTGTAATTTTTAAATATCAGAATATCATTTATTTTGTCGTTTTATTGACGTACAATTATTTTTATGTAAAATAAAATCTGTACGTAATTTATCATTTTGAACATTGTTTTAAAATTTTAAATGAATACAATATGCAATCGTTGTCTCATTTCATCAAAAAAATGAGCGCCCTTACTGCGACCATCTTGTCGTATTCTCAATAGCGCAGGTCGCCGCAGGCGGCATCGAATCGATGAGGGAATGGTTCGATTGTTTTGGTTCATTGTACTACTCAGAACATTCGATGTAAGGACATATGGGTATCAAATAAAAGCTTATAGTCTAGTTTAATTTATGTAAAAATCGTTTTATTGTATATTTACATTTTCCGGTTGAACGCGCTGCCACTTGAATGTCTATGAAGTAATAGTTCCGAAAAAATGCACGGTTCTTTACCGTACCGTACTTGCCATCTCTACAATTTAGTCTTCTATGTTGCTGTAAACTACAAAACTATTGGTAAAAACTTAGTTTTAACAAATATTTCACTGATATTCAACCCATATTCACTAGTTTTAACAAATATTTCACTGATATTCAACCCATATTCTTAAGTTTACATTTTTTTTTACGTACTTAAAATTAGTTGTTGTAGTTTTTGAATAGTTTCAGCTATACACACGTATTTTTTATATTGATGTAGCTGCAGTAGTTTACAAGATAATAAGCTTTAGGTTGCAGAAGGCGCGGGGTGCCGGCGCCGGCACGCAAAACTTGAAATCGCGCGGGACATTTCCGTTCACCGATTTCTCTGTGATTACTGGTCCGATCTTCGTTATTCTTTTTTCATTTCGTAGACAAAGCTGGCGCAGGGGCCCCATTTACACTCTATTTACATAAAAGCATAAAAAAAAAAAACAAACAGAATCCCAGAAGGTAAAATAAAATATGAATCTAAAACTAACAATGTAGGTATAATGATGTTAGATGCCTGCCTGCTTGCTGCTAGATGCCTTTACTTGGGTAGTTAACGAATTATGTTCTAAAATACGTATTTTTTTCTTCTTTAAAGGGTGTAACCAGACCCTTAACGAGGCCGAAATGCATTATTTTGTTCTCCCCGACATTGCGATCATTTTTGTGTTCTAGACCATACCTTCTAGTTACGGAGATATTGGGGGTAAAAGGTCCAACATTTTCACTTTTTTTTTTAAATACATGTTTTTAATGTAATATTTTACTTAAAACACCTCCACAGCCCCGTACTATTCAATCCATCCACTAGCACAATGTTTTGAGTGCGTTACATTGATTACCACCGTAAAACGTGATTTTTCACCCCAAAAAGAAGTAGTTTCCCAGCAATAATGTTTGCGTAAAGTTATTTAGAACAAACTCTAACTATGTATTTTAAAAAAGCAAGCGATTCTATGCGTTCCTCTCAGTATAGCTATTTGATAAATCACTTAATTGATCTTTTAATGATCTCCTATTGTTTCGATCATTCTCTACGATCCATACACGGCATAATTATTTATATTTCAAAACGTAACAACGTTGGATTCATGTCATCGTTACATTTCTCATGTGATTGAGATTTCTTTGTTTCGTATTTTATAATCTATTAAATTGTAATTAGATTTCTCTTCTATGATTTAATAGCCTCACAGCCTTCAAAATGTTCTTAATAGTTTTGAAGACATACGTCTTCTTCTTCTTCTTCGTGTCGCTGGCACTACAATTTTTATATTTTGTTAGCCCAGAACTTTGCAACATCCACCGCGTCGTCGGTGGCAGCGCAGAGATCACTTGGGCTACATGTTTTTGGGCTAACAGGGCAGGACAGGAGGTGGAGCATAGTTTGTGACACAGCTGCACAGCCACACCCTACTGCTGTTTCATTGCGGTAGCCCCACTTAAAGAGGTTGGAATTACATCTTCCTACTTGAATCCGGAGACGGTTCAAGGACTTCCAGGTGGACCACGGAAGGTTAGACCCTGCAGAAACATGCTCACTTGGTGTTAAGTAGTGAGTGGGAGGGGGACAGCTATTTTCCCCACAGCTTATATCGGGCGTCGGCCGGATCTCCTGATACAGGCACGCTGCGGTTTTTAAAAACTGTGCCTGCTTGTACGCTGTTGCTTAGGCAGTTGGGCGCCGTACAATGGGTGTCTGCTGTCCGACTCCTGTTTGTGTTTCTCCACTGCGCTTGCGACTTCTCTTCGGACATGTGGAGGTGCTATGCCAGCTGTGGGGTATAGTGCGCTGATTGGGGTCGACATACGTAAGATCAAGCATGATGTGATCTTGAATCGAAAGAAACGGTCAATGCTACGCAAAATATTTAGTGTCAATTATGCACAAAAAACCAGGCTTGGATGCAGGATGTAGCACCGCCCTCCCGACGGCAAAATACAAGGTGTACATGGATCCTTTACGAAGCCAACTCAACGCAAAAATTATTGCTGGGAAACGACTTCTTTTTGGGTGAAAAATCACGTTTTACTGTAGGACTCAGTGTAACGCACTCAAAACATTGTGCTGATGGATGCATTGAATAGCACGAGGGTCGTGGAGGTATTTAAAGATAGAATATATAATAATGAGCTCAGCGATCATTGTGCCGATAGTCGTTTCAGCCAATGGCTTAATTGCCAAGAGCCTCGACCAATACCTGAGGAGGCTCTCGTTAGGCAGCTGGATCAAGGGCTTGATTCAGACAGCAGTACTCCTGGCTCGTATTGTTAGGAGGTTCCTCTCTCTAGAACCTTGACTACTGGTAGCTTGGACCCTGTTCCGGATACCGGTGGGCTACTATTTTTTATATTTTTAAAAGTTTTTTTTGAGATTGAAAATATAAAAATGTAATTTATATGTATGTATATGAATAAAGGAAATAATAATACCAGCCTATTACTGTCCCACTGCTGGGCAAAGGCCTCTTCTCAACAGAGAAGGCACGAGCATTGATCACCACCATCATCAGAATACATAAAACTTGTTTTTTTTTTAAACTTATGAAAAAGTTAGAACTTTGATCCCCAATAGGTAACTCCGTAACTAGAAGATTCCCATTCCCAAGTATGGCCTAGAACAAACAAAATATCGCAATGACGGTGAAAACAAGTGCTTTTTGATTTCGCCCATTATACAAATGCAGGAAAAGGTGACAATTTGCAAGCCATGCATCCAAACTGTGGTACTCGAGATTATTCGACCCTCCACAGGCCATCGTCAGAAGATGTTGACTCGACGACCGCTCGGCCGCGAAACGACCTGGAAACCCATCCAAAGACTGACTTTGCTGTGGTTATTCACTGTAAGAATTTGTGCAGTGTGATGACACTTTTCATCATTTTTATGCATAGCCATACATCCCCTATTGCTGGTTAAAGTCCTTTCTTTGTTTGTGCGAATTGCCACGTTCCTTGTCCTGTCGCATCGTAATAATGGTATCAGTACAACACCTGTGCCTAACCCCTAGTTAGGGGTTTACAGTCGTGATGTTATGTTACAATCCAGCATTAAGGCCTGGTCAGACCAGATGCGTGGCGTGACGTACACGTGTACACGCGCGTGGTGACGCGCGTGAACCCCTGACAGACCGGGTTACGCATCTGCGTACGCTTACGCTTACGCATACGTGGTACGCACGCAACGCACCGGTCCTTTGCGTACCCAGCAATTCTTGTGCACGATGTCTGAAGAAGATTGGGTAAATGGACCAAGTAGTTCATCTGATGAAGAAGAAGCAATATTACTGTTATTGTGACAGAATATTCCTGGGTGTGCCTAAAAACAATGGGTTCAAGTTTTATATGACATATTTTTTACTTTTTGTTTTTTGTGTCGTACAAACAATTAGTTTTTCTTTAATTTCATTATTCATCATTAAAACCGAAACAAAACATCACTTACTATCGGTAAAACTTGAAAACAAATACAACTGAATGCGTAAGTCACGCGCGTAGTCACGCGCAGCAAAGATACGTGCGTGTTCAAACTTGTTCCGTGTGACGTCCAATACGGAATGCCATTGACTACAACGTCATCACTGCACGCATCAATGTGACGTTGCTGTTCCGCTCTGCGTAGGTACGCAGCAAGTTTGACACATGGCAGCTGCAATGCGTAGCGTTACGCATGTAGTCTACGCGCACGTGTACGTCACGCAAGCGGTGTGCCATGTCTCTATAAAGTTCCATATATTACAACGTCATGGTACGTGCACGTGCACGTGCACGTCTACGTGTACGGATCCGGTGTGTTTCGGCCTTTAAATGCCAAAGTTGTGCTTTAGCGCAAATAATATGAGTCTACGGTATTATCTATACTTTTATACTAATATTATAAAGAGGTAAAGTTTGTGAGTTTGCGAGGTCTATACTTCCATATCTATACTAATATTATAAAGAGGTACAGTTTGTGAGGTTGTAGGGTGTAATCTCTGCATCTACTGAACCGATTTTGTGAATTATTTCACCAATAGGAAGCTACATAATCCCCGAGTGCCATAGGCTATATTTACAACGTGCCCGTGGGATAATTTCTGACCAAAACGCGAGCGAAACCCGGGCAACAGCTAGTTATTAGTAAAGGTCCTCTCTTTGTATGATAATAATGGCTGATTTCTATTATTGCTAGCCTGCAAGATAACACTGCTGAAGTAAGACTTCTAGCTAGTATTAAAATTTCGGACCACTCAGCTGATCGTCATCTGCCTAGCGCCCTAGCCTTTTCCCAGCTATTTATTTAACAATTTATGTTCACACTAAATATTCAAACTTAACTATAATAGGACTTCAACATAACTGCCAAAGGGTCCACTTAGGTTCACTGCACACATTCGGGGTTAAGACACGCTTTGTGTCTGTCAAAGAATTTCACAAATAAAACCGATTTCAATAATGCATTTTCTAATTGCGCCAGTATGGTGTTGGTTGTTTTCAAATTGTCCATGATAGTTGAAGATATGATAAAAAAGTAGTGTAGGAATATTTTGTCATCCATAACATGTCTGAGAACCACTCTTACCAAGGGGTATCATATTACCCAGTACTAACTGGGTTGTGGAGGTCAGATAGGCAGTTGCTCCGTGTAAAACACTGGTATTAAGCTGCAACCGGTGAGACTGGAAGCCGACCTCGATGGTGATCATAATAAAGCGTAGGCCAGTGTGGCCGCGGGCCTGTGGACGGTGAGCTATGGGCTAGCTCGCCGTCCGTCCGTCTTATGACGACAGGCCGTGTCGACGGCGCGTTCGTGTTCCACGCGCGCCTCAAAGAGAGTCAGCAAACAGGAAGGGGTCTGAAAGGACCGATGCCTGCCAGGGTTGCGGGACTGTTCGAAAGAGATACCGCGGCCCTGGAACACAAAGGGCGATGAAGGAACATGGATGGGTTTTAGTCGGTAAAAGTCTGACACTCCCTCCTGCTCAGCCCAGAGCGGGAGGGGTTATTTGATGATTTCCCATCTAAAAAAAAAAGGCCTGTGTGGCCTGCGCCTTGGACTAAATCAATTTCTTGGAAATATTTTGTAACCATTCACTAATACCTTTAAAGCTTGCCTTTTAAAAATATCAATTATCCATCACTTTCTAATCTTAAGCCTAAAGTAATGCATATTAAGCATACATGAACTTCTGATTAAATTCTTCTCAACCAGTTTAAAAAAATAAAGGTCTGCACACATTGTGTCGGACCACTGTTCTCTTGTCAGGCATTTCATATTTATGAATTTATGAACTATTTGCTTTGCTCGTTGTGTTTAGATGAAGCAGAGAAATTTCCCGTGCATTGAGGCATGTTTTCAACAGAATGTGGAATTATATTAATAATAGAATACGTAGTTGCAACTACGATGAATTTGTTTTTGTAACAAGCATTGGCATAGAAACAACAAGGCTAACGAAAGCTGAATTTTTCAGATGACTTTAGACAATAGAAAAAAAAAACAAGACACCCAAAAAGTTTTGATCAAAAAAGTTTCCTTTTTAAGTCGGTTAAAAAAAAAAGAAAGGAAACAATATATGGATGTAAAATAATATCTTTTGCATACTAATATTATAAATGCGAAAGTAAGTTTGTTTGTGTGTTTGTTACCTTTTCACGCCTAAACCACTGAACCGATCATCCTGAAATTTTGCATATACGTTGTCAGGTGTACAGAAACGGACATAGGGTACCTTTCATCCTGAAAAAAGTACTGTTCCCGAGGTAATCAACAATAACGTTCTTATGATAATAGATGGCGCCACGCGTCTTTCGAATTATGATTGAATTATATTATTACAAGCAGATTACAACCTGATACAACTGTCAACATTTAAATTAACGCGGGCGAAGCCGCGGGCAAAAAAAGCTATTCCAAAATAAAATGTTTATATTTCTAAAAATAACTCGTAATAGCCGAGGTTTGCGTGGAAAAATGCTATTGAATAATCTTGTGTAAGAGGAAACGGTGCCTCCTCCCACATGCGTATGGTGACCACCGGGATGGTTTTAGCGAGGTAGAAATGTCACTCTCCTCGGTTTTACTCGGTCGCCTTTAAAACGATTTCCCCGTAAATATAAAAAAAAAATAGGTATTATGTACGTTTGTATATTTTTTTGCAGTCGAAGGACCTACAAGGCAAATTTCGTAACAAAACGGTCCCCTAAATAACCATTCATAACAGTTATTATTAGTAGATTTTTCCACATTGGTATTTTCACAGCAGATTTACTGGATTTAGATCCGGCTTCCAGAAACTGTTGTTTACTTTGATTGATTGATTATAACGGGCTGACACACCAATTCTGCGCTCGTTGCATACCGTTGTGGACCGATTCAATGAGTGCCTACCCTAACGGTCTAAATCACTATTTATTTACAAATTTTATACAATTTCGCGTTGCAAAAGGTTGACTAAATACCTCTGACCGTTAAGTTTCTAATTAGATATGCTTCAATGGTTAAACAATCATTGGAAAAAAACTTGAACACAATTTGCTAAGTGTTATCGTCGCACATTTTTGACCTAACCTTTATAACCTTACATATAAGGCTGGTTTTAGCTTGTCATGCACTTTTGGAACTGTATCAATAATTTTGACGGGGTCAAATTCTTGAAATACTGCCAAGCAGATTAAGTCCTTATCACAAGGAAATAGAGACGTGTCACAAATTGATTTCAAGCTCTCCGAATTTTAGTGAGCTTCGTAAAATTTTTAATGATGATCACTGTCACACTTTTTTAATTATTTTGCACTTGACGGACGATTGCGTTGTTGCGGTTAATTCAGGTATTATTTATTCTTTTTAGGCTGGTTATTTTGCATAAATTCTTTGTTAAGAAATAATGGATAGTAAACAAAGTTCTTACTTAACGTTAAGAGCGGCCAACCCGTCATACTTTTCATACAAACGCTCGTACGTGATTATGCAGTTGTTACACATCTATCTTTGATTTTTTTTGAACTAATAGGTGTTTTGTGCACTATATCTAAGTTTCTATGGTAGCAAAAAATAAAAAATTGTAGAAACAAATTCAGTATAAGCCTCCAAAAATGGCTGTTTCGCACAAATTTTACCTGAACTTTGGCCGTTCATAATGTACTCATAAACTCTAAAAGTAAAGAAAACATCATGATAGAAACCTTGCACATGTAATGGAGATGCTTAATGACAAATATTTATTTCACACACTTGTAAGACTTATTTAAAAATACGTATTTCCTGGAACAAGTTTAAGAAATTTTCGAACACAATTTTCGTTCAATGTCATCGCGTTAGGCGGTATGAGGTGCGTGGGAGACGAATTGTGCGGGGTTGGGGCGGGGTAAGACGGGGAAGTTGAAAGAAAATCGCCGCTGTGGCTCTGGATGAAACAACAAGCTTCTCGACCATGCTCGCGTTGACGATAGACGCGCGGGGAAGGGCCCTCTTAACACTAGAAACAGGATATTTACCATGTTTACTGATGATTTTGAGTTCCCGATATTTCGTTAATGATATTTTTAGTGACCATGACAGTTTAAAAACTTATAAAGTTCTTACTCAAAGAAAATACCATAATAAGCTAAGATCACGCCTGTAGTCCCCGAAGGGTTAGGCAGCGGTGTACCTAATAGTACACTCATATTTCGCCACTTACGTTTAAGTCCCATGTCAGTGGGCGAGCCATTTGCCATCAATCTGGCACAAATCCAGACTCCGTGGCTGCTACTGACAAATTCCTGATGGAAAAACCCAATAACAATATGCACGACCCGGGAATCGAACCCAGGACCTCATGTTCAGCAGTCGTGATTGCGACCACTAGACCAAAGAGGCAGTCAAGTGTATGGTTGTTCTATCTGAGAGTAGGACATCCATAAGCCTTTATATCACAGACAATAGACCCAGGCCACATTATTGGCTCATAATACGACGTGAGCCACATGCATAACGACCGCTGGCCAAAAGTTTCAACTCGAGGGATGCCTGAGGATGAGGCCGGTCTAGAAAGAGGTGGCGAGGTGATCTAGGCGCGCATCACGAAGGATGGTTCTAGATGGCGCAGGAGAAGAGTACCTGGAAGGATCCCATATCCTTCCAGGTACTCTGTAAGCCTTTGCTCAGCAGTGGGACATTCAAGGCTACTGAAAAAAAAAATACGACAACAGTGGGTTGAGAAATGTTGCAATAAGGTTTTCCTTTGTCTTCTTCTCCCTTCTATACAGGATGGAAGAGAGACCGACGCTAAAATAGTTACCACGTACTCAGTACCTACATCATTCTGAACACCCCTCCCCCCACCTAGATATTTTTCGTAAGCAAATCTTGTGTTTGTAAACTGCAATTCCTACACGGGCAAAATGTATGAAACAGGTGATTTCAAAAAAGATGCCCATGTAAAAGTTCTATCTACGAAATATCGTTGAAATGAAATCAGCAACCCATCCACTTATCATTCATAACATCTCCTTGGTTGTCGAGCTGAAAACTGTGACACTTTAAAACTTGTGGCGCTAGTGTCGCTAGCAGCAAACGAGGACTGGACCAACTTTATTTTTCATGGACGCATTACTTGGATTTTAAGACGATGGATAAGAACAGATAGTACCTATATGTTGTACTATACTTGACTCTAGAGTTAGTCTAGCGGTCGCAATCGCGACTGCTGATCATGAGGTCCTGGGTTTGATTCCCGGGTCGGGCAAATTGTTATTGGGTTTTTCATCAGAAATTTCTGAGTAACAACTACGGACTCTGGATGTGTGCCCATTGATGGCAATAGGCTCGCCCCCTATTGTAAGGGACTTAAATATAACTGGCGAAATGTGGGTGTACAGTCGCCATCAGATATATCGTAGCGGGCGAGGTAGTCAAATGATATGATTAATGAAAATTCGTTACTACATTGACTTTTTAGTTGTCAAAAATGATTTTGACAAATACTGTTAAAACGTTGCCCCACACTAGGAATTTCTCCTGTATCGTGGGTGCGTTTACAAACATTGAAACTCACATACACAAACAGCCAGACTGGAACAACTACCTGTAGATCATACAAATAATTGTTCCGTGCGGGAATCGAACCCGCGACACGCAGCGCAGCAGCCGATTGCTCAGCCACTGCGCCAACCGTGCCGACAAAAGTACTGTGGATTATATTATATAGTTATTAGCTCGCGTTTTGGTCGAAAATTATCCCAGGGGTATGAAAAATAGATAGTAGCCGATTCTCAGACCTACTGAATATATGTACATATAAAATTTCATAAAAATCGGTCTAGCCGTGTTGGAGGAGTATGGTAACTAACATTGTGACACGAGAATTTTATTTAAAAGAAGATGTGTTCCGAATTTATTGAAAAGTCGCTGCTCTTATATTTATGACAAATTGCATGTTTTGATGTTATTGACCACATTTACTGTAACGAATTTATTGAAAAGTAATGCTGCTCCGAAATATTTGAGTACCTCGCCCGCTACGATATATCTGATGGCGACTGTACTATTAGGTACACATCTGCCTTTCCCTTCGGGAATTACAGGCGTGATGCTATGTTATGTTATGTGATATAGATTTAGAGACCTAAGAAGCTGTTGTGCTATAGTTAATTTCGCTTTTATCAGACTTCGGTCTTGTTCTGAATGCCCTAGAGGTTCTTGGAGCCTGAAATCTTCAATAGCTTTTTGTTCCAGTACCTAATTATTACTTTCATGTTTAAAGACTCCTTGATGCTTCAGTCATTGTGTTGTGTGCATTATTTGCATATTTGCCATCTGCTGTCATGTTGAACTGAGCCTCTTTTGAGCATTAATAAGTGTTGTCTTGTTATTTTAATTTTTAATGGGTATTTTGTTTGTATTTATGCCGATATGGTATTTTTTTTTTTCATTCTTCGTGATTAGTGTTTCTAATAGAAAATATACTGTCTCAGTAAGTACTGCCCAAATCCTGACCATATAGACTTGAACATAATTAAATCATGTTTATTTCTGTAAGTAGGTTAGCTGACTAAAAAATTCTAATTAGTCCTTCAGAAAAAAGACGAAAACAGTGCGTCGAAAACTCGCGTGAAGTCACTTGTATGTACACTTTTTACGTACTAGTGACATCACAAGCCCCCACTTCGATTATTTGATGCGACATATCTTCGTCATTTTTTATTGATTTGATAAAACAAAAAAAAATTCGTATCCAATATTTTTCGATAATATATCTGTCGGGCTAAATAGAATCATATTTTTTTACTCAGGTATCGTTCCTATTGGCTTTAAAAACACTGATAAACGTCATATTATGGTATGTTTTAAAACTAGATATAGCCGGTGTTTTGTACCTGACTACTCTGAGAAGAAACAGCTGAAACAAACTCAGAGGTCACTGTCTCTTTTAAAGTCCAGACATTGGAGAAGTCACAATAAAGACCACGCGATGTTGTGTTGTACTTATTGCTTTTAATATAAATGTACTTATCCATACTCTACCTCATCTAAGTACCCTTACGACTGCGGAATCAAGTCGACCCGGGTCAAGCGGACAAACGCGGACAGTCACCAGATTGTTTAATTTATAAAATAGCACAGCTGTTGCCCGCGGCTTCGCTCGCGTTTTGGTCGGAAATTATCCCACGGGCACGTTGTAAATAGCCTATGGCACTCGCGGATAATGTAGCTTCCTACTAGTGAAAGAATTTTTAAAATCGATTTCAGAGTCGGTCAGAGATTAACCCCATATAACCACAAAAATATTACCTCTTTATAATATTGGTATAGAAGTATAGATAAGCCACCTACACTAGAAACTTTCTTAAAAGCGGAAATCAAATTATCGGTACTTAGGGAAGATTGTTACCAACAAAGGAAATACATAACATCATCTTGACGCGAAAGGAGAATGCCCACGGCGCTATGGACAAATGTACTCAATTATAAATGTACAACATTGTTGTGTCTTCATCAAATCATCTTTAAAATACTCGATGGCATGTCTTAATACTACCTCAAAGGATTTAACACAAACTACAATGGCATTTCCGAGATATTTACAAAAATGAAATTATTATTTTGAGGTTATGTTCGACCAAAAATTAGTGGAAAAAAGCTATTTAAAAGGGTCTGAATGGGTTAACAGGTGAGCTTGATGTCTTTGAAGCATATTTGTGTAAAGTCTGTAACGGTTTGGCTATGTCAGGTGGCCAGTTACTGGTGGCCACCTGTGTCTACCACCAAGTCTTACTGATTTAGATTTTGCGCATTTTTAAATCTTATTCCCGCGTTTCATGAAATTGCAAAGCATGGAAGAAATCATTACTAAGAAAGACAATCGCTCAGTATTATATTTAGATCCTACTCTCAGTAGCAGCCACGGAGTGTGGATTTGCGCCCGGTTGATGGCAATAAGCTCGCCGTCTATAACATGGGAATTAAAAACATAACTGGCGAAATGTGGGTGTACTATTAGGTACGTCTCTGCCTAACCTTTTCGGGATTACAGGCGTGATGTTATGTGATATAGGTTGTGTGACCTTAGAAGACGTTGTGCTATAGTTGATTTCTCTTTTGTTCAGCTTTTAGGTAATTCGCTGCCAATAAAATCGATGTACGCAAAATCTTCATTGAATACAGAAAACACGAAAAAAGTGATCCAGAATGATCTACCGATAGTAAAAATTACCGAAACACCAAATCAACACATAATAACACACAAGAGACATTAATCAATTATCTATACCAGTATCAATCATTTTAATAGCCACATGACGTCATAACGCTTACAAATGACGTCACGGCACAGTGTCACTTCATAACTCCAGTGTACTATGTTCTATTGACAGTCAGTGTACTGCGGTACTAATCTCGACAAATTGACTGCAGTACACTGGCGACCGTAATTAATTGGTTGGTGTTATTATTGTATAGGAAAATGTGTTGGGGATTTGATTTTAGCTATAGGTATGTAAAATGTTAGTTTTGTAAAACTAAAAACCGTAAAAAATGGTTGAAAATGTGTGAGTTATGAGGTTCATTCTTGAGTTAAGCAAAGAGTCATTTGAGGCTTGAATTTATATTTTGTTATGATGATTTGACTGTTTATATCATTTAGAATTGATAACCACCATCATCAAAATAAACAATCTTTCTTTCTCTTCTAGTTCAATGAGACATAAATCTAGAGCATTTTAATGAGTTTGTCTCATGACTAGACATACTCGTGCGATTTGCCGTCATAAGATTATTTTTTCTTGGGATATATAAAGTCGCATGTCTACGCTGATAATTCAGATCAATTGAGCACTTGGATATCAACTTGTAAGCTAGTGCTCGTGCCAGCACTGGAAGAAAGTTCTCACGCCAGTGCTGCAAGTAAATGCTCGCGCCAATCCTAGACGCAATTGAAAATATTATCATAAAAATATCCAATAAAAGTTGTCTTTCATATTTTCTTATCGATATCAATGTTTTTCCCCAGCACTATTTAGTTCGGAATTATCCCATCAGGTAGTCCTAACTAACCACAAATAACCCTTTCCCAAAAGTTTAAAACGTTAGTCAGTTGCGACTAACCTAATAAACTGATTATACGTAACATAAAACAACTAAACCAACTCAATAATTTATTACACCATCGTTGAATAATAAAACAGTTAGACGGTTTGTCAAAACTTTGCTAAGGGTCAGTTTCGGGAAATTTCCCGAATTCCCGATCCCGAAAAGTGAGTGTTTGTTTTCCGGTCCATGTGCCGAATTTGGCCCGTATCGTTATTTGCATCGTGACAATTATACTCGTGGGACTTGTTTGGCGAAATTAATTTGGGGTCATTCGCGCCATTGTTTTTTTCTCGTAGGTGAGCTGAATTTGAAGTGATAATGGTGTACGTATTAGTATTTGTTTGGAAATTATAGGTACGGTTTGGATTGTCGTTATTTTATTTTAATTTGCCCCAAACTTTTCTGAAATTATTGGATTTCGGGACCAAATTCATGTTAATATACAGTATTAAGTACACATGTATTACCTATAAAGCTAGATTGCACTCTTTGCAACGCTCACTAAAATTATTATGTAAAATTATACTTACTAATAGCTTGCAGGCTTCACCCAGCATCCCACTGTGCAAAAGTCTCTCCCCATGACCACACTCTTTAAGTCAATCCAGTTCAATTAAGGACCAATAATTGTCAGTTTTGTCCAGCTCGTCCCGCTATCTTCAACGAGGTCTGCCACGACGCTTTCTATCTATGTCGAGGCTCCACAATAGTGGTTTTTGTTATAAAATCATTGCTTCATATAAAAATCAACACATCGGCCGGCCCAAAACATCATAGTTACCTATAATTTTCATGACCAAGGCAAAACCTTTCACAACACAAATGAGGTTGGGTCATTAATCTGCACGCGAGTGTATCTAGAACAAAGCTCGCGACTAATACATTACATACGAGATGCTGTGCTATGCGCATCATCGACATTGCTATTGGTTTTAAGTTCGCATAATCAGCCATTAATGTTCCCACTGCTCGGACAGGCCTCTTCTATTAGAGGGAATGGGCTATAATCTACCGTGCTGACCTCTCCCTTCCACCTTGTATAAAGGGTGTAACAAGACCCTTAACGAAGCCGAAAGATACTTGTTCTCCCCGCCCTTGCGATATTTTTTTGTTCTAGACCATACCTGGGAAACATCTGGTTACGGAGATATTGGGGGTCAAAGTTACAACATTTTGACAAGTTTTTTTTTTAGATACATGTTTTTTACGTTAGATTTTTACTGTAAGCACCTCCACGACCCCGTACTATTCAATCCATCCATCACCACAATGTTTTGAGTGCGTTGAGTCCTACCGTAAAACAAACAAAAAGAAATCGTTTCCCAGCAATAGGAAATTTTTGCGTAAAGTTACTTAGTTTGATGTACACAATGCTTGGTCGACGGCTTCGTTAAGGGTTTTGTTACATTCGGGTAAGTAATAGATGATATAACAACAAAATCTCTAATATTAACAACATATAACAACGAAACCTATGATTTTAATATATCGATTAGTTAATATAATGAACGATTGATATAATTTTAAAATATATAATTTTAATAAGCATAACATACATTAAATATAAAATCGTTTGACATACCACTCAAAAGATATAAAACTTATTTGGTCTAATATGATGAAAACGCCTACTTACTCGTACATAACATAACTAGTAACTGATTACCACTTACGCAAAGATAGGTCGACGGAGCCCCGCTCCGCGGGGCTCCTATATCTGGGTGGTTTAAAAAAATCCGAGTCGGGGTACTCTGAGTCGGGGTGTTAACCATAATGACGTTTTTTATATATATTAAACGTTAGACCAAATGATTTTCGATTACATAAACGTTATATCAAACAACGGTATACTAATTAAGTTTTAGAATAAATAAATGTTACGTTACACGTTGATCATATCCTAAGAACGATAATAAAAATGAAATTAGACCAAATGAGTTTATTCGTTATGAGACGCACCCGATACATCATGTATAAAAGATTGTTTGTACAAACATCATGATAATTGTCGTCCTCAGTAAATGTTGTGAGTTGTTTTTTGGAAGAGCACGTCATCCAGATAGTGAGACTATAAATAATAAATGTATTTATATTATAAAGAAACGCCTAGACGTCCACTTCTTGTACCACAGACTTTCACGATAAACTGAAGTAAACTGGCAAATAAATTGCTTAAACTTTCGCTCTGAACTAACAAATTGGTCATCTTGCGACGTCTATTACCACCGTACACAAGCAGAAAATGGTTCGTTAGACTCAAAGTGAAAGCATTTATTTCAAATTAAAATATACACTTCTGGACACATCTATTGGCCCACCTTGTATTTTCAGTTTCGTTTGGTCCTAGCTAAAATTTTATATTAGGTCAGCAAAAAGTTTTTATGCAGTTTTGAACCTGGCACATTCACAATTGAATTCAATAGTCTTTTTTTGAATTTCGAACACAGAATTTAAAGAAACAAAAGACAATTTGGAGCCTGTTTGTTGATATCAAACAATCGAATACTAAGAAAACTTGGTTTTATTGGTTTACTTGGATTTAATTCTTGAAAAAGTGATTGATATCTTTGGTTTTGCAACAAACATTACTTATTCTTAACATTAAGGTGAGGTTCTATCAATAATCTATGGATACTTCACCGGAAGTCGCCGCCCAAGCTGTGGCACTTATTCAGGCCGGACACAGCCAAAGAAACGTGAGTGCTCAACTTAATTTAAGTCGATCTGCGGTCCGAAATGTTTATCGGAGGTACCTAGAGACTGGCGGCTTTGTTCGTCGCCAAGGAAGACCACGATCTCGGGTCACAACTGAAAGGCAGGATCGATTCATCGTGACGACCAGCTTGAGAAATCGTCACCTTACCTCCATTGAGATACAAAACCAACTTCGCGACTTCCACGGAGTATCTGTGAGCGCTCGAACTGTTCGGAGAAGGTTAAAAGAACGCGATATGGTACCACACAAGCCAGCTAATGGGCCCAAACTAACGCGAGCCCACCGAACAGCGCGCCTTCATTTCGCACGCAGTCATTTGAATTGGACACAGCAAGATTGGAGCCGTGTACTCTTTTCTGAGAGTCTAAAATTGTGTTACATGGCAATGATGGAAGGAAGAAGGTCTACCGACGTAAGGGAGAGCGTTTCGCACAATGCTGCTTTGAAGAGAGGGTTGCTTATGGCGGTGGCTCATGGACTGTCTGGGGCGGTATATCCGCGAGCGGCAAAACTCAACTTGAGGTTGTTACAGGACCACGGCTGCCAACATTAAATGCTGAATGATACATTCGTGAGTGCTTAGAACCTCACGTGATACCATACGCGGACTATGTGCGCCCAAATTTCCTTTTTATGCATGATAATGCAAGAGCCCATGCGGCCGGCATCGTCAGGGAATATCTTCGGGATGTGAAGATCACAGTTATGGACTGGCCAGCCAGAAGCCCAGACATGAACCCCATTGAGCACATGTGGGACGAGCTAAAAAGACGTGTTAGGGCTCGTCAGCCAGTTGCCCAGACGATGCAGGAGTTGAAAACTGCCATAGAAGAGGAATGGGAGATGATCCCTCAAAATTTCATAGAGCGGTTGATAAACTCTATGCCTAATCGTATGAGAGCTGTGGTTGCCCATGGAGGCAACACGCGTTATCAAATTAAACCTTTATTTGATAAAACATGTTTTTTATTCAAAAATCAATTGCCTTTAACAAGGCGCATATCCGACTTGTTAGGCGTAGCTCCATGTCGTATGGTATTCTGAATTCAAATTTAAAACAATACGATCGAAAAAGATGGTAAAATGTATCAGGTTTAAAACTGCATCAACAGTTTTTGTTCAATCTAGCAATCATATTTCGGTAGGGGCCATCGAAACCTAAACTCTAAGGTGGGCCAATAGATGTGTCCAGAAGTGTATATTCATATTTCAAAATTTAATATTTAAAAAAAAATCTTTTCAGTTACAGGCACTTTTGAATTGTCAAAAACAAGAAGATACAGCCAAGCTACCAGAATTTCTACCAATGAAAGAGCGGTACTCAATATTTCAATAAAGTTTATATGGTAGACCTCACAAGAGACGGCGAGACGAGCTAGACAGATCCAACGACCAGTAGTCCACATTGGCCCTGGATTGAAAGATTTGGAGGTCACGGGGGAAGCCCAGCTGTGGGATGACATAGTTCAGTAACACAGTAACTTTATATATGGAAGCTACAGAACCTTGATTGAAAGAATCACGTGTCATCATTTTTATTATTAAATCTGCGGCACGGGTAGCAACTATGAAATTCCAGTGGTCACCGGCGCAAAGGTTAATTTGTCCGGCTTCGGGCACCGTACAGTGTAAATACCTCTCATATTTTTGCTTTAATGGAAAATTTTGGCGCGGAACTGTGTGTAAGGACTTTTGGAGGAGGCATTTTGAAGAGTATTTGTACTCTTATGAATCCAAAAAATCATAGGTGCGTGTCTTGGGTTCGAATTCGAGAAATATGACTTGGCCAGTCCGACGGTCACACCACTAGGTCATCACTGTCATTGGTAATACTAAAAGCTGTTTAGAACAGCTTTTATCGCGATGGAGGACAACTGTGGACGCCCTCTGCCCCATCTAGGGGACATGGACATTAAGTCAAATTAAGTCAATGACCTGATCATCTGTTACCATAATAATTTCACTTTAAACTTTTCCTGTATGGGTGTGTTTCGAACAATTAAACTCACATACACAAATAGCCAGACCCGGAAGGCCTTACACATATTTGTTCCGTACGGGGATCCAACCCGCGGCACGCAGCGTAGCAACCAATCGCTCAGCTACTGCGCACAACCGTCCGATTACAGCATACTCTCTCTCACCAGTCCCACTTCTTTTTCAGCAGTAGGATCTTTATAGGCAGATTTATGCATGTCCTGTATCTTTTGAAAGATAGTAAGCAGGTTTATGTACTTTTCTAATTTGAGCATATCCACCATGACCAGTACAGTTTAGTACATCCCTGTTCTGACGGTACGACTTGCGTTTTGTGCGGCTTCTGTGCCATGTACAAAGTCCGAAGTTTGTTCTCAACATTATTAATTTTATTTGTTGGTAACTATGACCTGGTTAACTAACTTCAGATAGCTACTTAGTATTAAATAGTATAGAAAAAAAAAAAAGAAAAAGAAAAATGATGATGATGAAATGTTAAATGTTAAATGTTGTTATGTTGAATGTGTGTTGTGTTGTTGTACGTTGTATAGGGTTTGTTGCTTAATTTAGATATGCACTGAGCTTTAAAAGTTAAAAAAAAATAGGAAAACATTGGTTTTTGAGGATTTTTTGAGAATCGGTTGTCGTGATTCTGAGGAATGAGGAAAATGTCGTTAGGAAAGTTTTGAGTATGAATGTGGATGGGTATAAGAGTAGAGGAAGACCAAAGAAACGATGGATGGACTGTGTGAAGAATGATATCGGAAAAAAGGAGGTGTGTGATGAGATGACGAGTAATAGAGAAGTATGGAAGAAGAAGACATGCTGCGCCGACCACAAAGAAATTAGGATATGGGCAGGCGAATGATAATGACTGGAGCTTTAAAAGTATAGTGTCCAATTATCAGCATAGACACATCATGGCTTGGCCACGAGCTGTTGCTACAGCGACTGTGGGGAAAACAAATGAAAGATCATCCCATGAGTTGACGCGACTTGTGGAGCGGGGTTTCACGCGCGAAGGAAACCAGTAGTGGCGAGTGCGTATGTTTCCCAATTTGAGAGGAGCTCGTTGTGAAATAATAACAGTCACTTGGGTCCATCTTCAGTTTAAGCCGCGCTTGCCAAGGTTGGTCCGTGGATGGGTGACCACCCATTACATACCACGTTTCTTCCGTGCCTCGGAAAGCACGTTTAGCCGTTCGTTCCGGCTGTCAATTTATAGATCTTTGACAGTGGTTAAGTAGTCAGTGGTCCGAAAGTCTGATAACCATCACTAACTGGATTGTGGAGGTCAGATAGGCAATCGCTCCGTGTAAAATACTAGTATTCGCTGCATCCGGTAAATAAACGAATAGTAACTGACAAACGAAAAAAAAAAATCGGTGTAATAAGATATAAATAAGGAGCTGAATGCACGACACAATGTCAGTTTGCTGATGGCTGTCCTTTACACCCCGTATTTATCCTGTCATTACATTATCACAGTGCAAAGTGGCTCAAATAATCAACTTACCCAATTTTTATGCAGCTCCCTTTAAACCTGTCGCAAAGCTGTTAAAGCTACTTAATCCTCCGATAACTTCCGTTCACAGCGTCAAAACAGCTTGGAAATCGGTTTAGCTACAATTTCCGTGGTCCGAGTATACGGCTATATGCTCTAAATCGTTGGGTAACATTATTATGCCGCTGGGTGGAACTTGAGCGTCTTGTGTGCATTGCGCCTTGAGTGTAAGGGTGTGAGTAGATAGGTAAGGAAAGTGTGTGTTAATGAAGATTTGGTAATCATATTTTTTTTTTTCTTTATCCTTGTAGAATAATTTAACCTAAATATTTGAGCGAAAGTAGCTACAGACTGGGCTCTGACCAACAGAACCATGTGACGCGGTAGGCCCAGAACGATGATAGCGTGACGAATTAGACTCCCACCCAAATAATTGGTCCCAAATAGAACAAGAAAGGAACAAGTGCAAAGAGGGAAGGGGGTTGTCTTTGCCCTGCATTGGGACACAACAGGCTTATAATAAACTAGCGACACACCCCGGCCTCGCACGGGTGCAATGTTTTACATATAAACCTTACTCTTGAATCACACTATCTATTTAAAAACCGGCCAAATGCGAGTCGTACTCACACGCACGTAGGGTTCCGTAGCACCAAACAATATAATAAAAATATTTTGAAGGCTTTCGTTCATATGTTGTATTGTTTTACATTCATCAACAAAACTAAATTTGTTTTTATAGTATGTTAATGAAAAACAAAGTTGTTGCTGCAGTTTGATGAAAAAGTCCCATATCTCAAAAAATAAACATGAAATCTTATTAAAACCAATTTTTGTTGAAAGTTTTTTTTACGTTCTATAATCTTATATTTTTTTCAGAATTTTTCTCCTCTTACTTTAGAAATTAGAGGGAAAGAAAGAAAGAAAGAAACATATTTATAGGACAGGACATATTGATAGGATCGACCTATACCATTAAATTAGCAATATTTGTATAATATTTGTAATCACGTTCTCGAAAATGGCTCTAACGATTTCGATGAAAGTAGCGATTTGGGGGTTTATGGGGGAGAAAAATCGATCTAGCTAAGTTTCATATCTAGGGAAATCCGTTTTCTCTACTTTCACCCTTGCGGAGTTCAAGCATATGCTGCTTCTCATAACGAGAAGTCATGAGTATCGATCACCACGCTTGCTGAAGGATGGCGGTTTCAGACTTACTTATTACATTATATTATTTATTTGTTTGATTTATTTCTTCACCGATGCCGGTGGTGTTAAAGATAAACATAGAAAGTGCTTGAATATATAGTTTCCTTAGGCATTATGGTACCGACATTGTAAACACATCTTAAACTAGCGCATAAATCGGACCTCAGTGCAATTTCTAGTGGAGTCCCAAGATTCGCACTAGGGGACGATAAATCCGAGAGCTACGTCTGGCACAGGTGCTAATTATTACAACGTGGCTATCATTACTAATTAGTAATTAGGAAATTGTGTTACTTGCTGTTTTTATGGGGTGATTTATTTTAGTTAAATGGTATAGGGAAAAATAATGAAGGTACTGAAAAAAATGAAGATCTTAAGTAGGTTTTCTAAGCTTTCACAGTTTAAAAATAAACTTATACTGTTACTTAGGGGATATCTTCCGTGATTGTCAATTTCAAAATTATTAATAATCACGGAAGAAATCCTGTAGGGGACTGTATAAGTTTAGTATGAAAGAGACGAATAATATCGTGAAAATTACATGAAAAGTGCGAAATATTGGTCATAATATAAAGTTTTGGTTTTCTTTCTCCCAGACACTACTGTTTTTATAAAGGGTGTAAAAAGACCCTTAACGAAGCCAAAAGACGCTTGTTCTCCCCGACATTGCGATCATATTTTTTTCTAGACCATACCTGGGATCCTTCTAGTTACGGAGATATTGGGGGTCAAAGTTTCAACTTCTTCCAGTTTTTTTTTTATAATTTTTAATTTAAGGTTTTAAAAAAAAAGTCATTTCCCAGCCATATTTTTACGTAAAGTTACTTAGTTTGATGTGCAGAATGCTTGTTACATCTCGTATGCTTTTGGAAACTTAGTGAATGAGAACGAAACTAAAGTTTTTGTAATTTGAAATTAATGTAATTATATGTTTTGGAGACAACCAAAATTGATCAACAAACTTACACAGTGCGTCAAAGTAACCTATACTCCCCAAGTCAAAACAAATAATCACTTCTCCAAAATGACAACACAGCACTTATGCAACCTAACGATGCTTAAAATTTACACCCTCAAACTTGGGTACTACACTAGTTAACCCGTAACCCGGCCGGCAACTTAACCCTAAAGTTTTTCTACTTAATCTTCGCGTGGGGGTCTGACGGGGTATTAATCTACTGGACCGAAGCCGCTTATAAGGTTTCTTAGTATACCCGACTCTTATTTGCTGGGTGTTTGGTTTGGGAAATATAATTGGAAAACCTTTTTAAGGTTTTTTTTCAATTGGAGATGATTTTTAGAACGACCAACATACCAAACGTGTATCTAATAGTACACCCACATTTCGCCAGTCCAATGTAATAGGGGGCGAGCCTATTGCCATAAACCAGACACAAATCCAGGCTCCGTGGCTGCTACTGAGAAATTCCTGATGGAAATGAATCGAGGACCTCGCATGCTTAGCAATCACGCTTGCGACCACTAGACCAAAGAGGCAGTTGATGCCGACCTCGATCGAATCTTTCCGATTTGTATTACTTTTACCGTTACTGTAAGCCTGTGTCATTGCCAGTGTCGTTTTTTTTTCCCACAATTGTCTGGCAGTTTGACTACTATAAGCGACCTACCCAAATGCCCTTTCCTCGGTATTGTTCGTCGTGTCGTTGAGCTCCTTGAGTTATAAGTCGAGCTACACGATAACTGACAAATGCTTGCACTGACTGGACACCTCCACTCAAATTAGTTGTTCTCTCAGACACTAATCTGCATAGTCCTCATGTGAGTTAAACAAGATTATGTCTGGACTTTAAAAGAGACTATGACCTCTGAGTTTGTTTCGGCTGTTTCTTCTCAGAGTAGTCAGGTACGAAACACCGGCCCCATCTAGTTAAACAAAAAAACGTGTAAAAGTGTTTGTAGAAACCTATTTGCATAATAGACATCATTTATCATTTATTATCCCACTGCTGGGCAATGGCTCGATCTCCATCTAGCTGTGTACTAATGAAAATAAAATCAAATGGAGTACGAAAGTTTTAGAGGTGTTTGGTTTACTGTTTCTGGCTAAAGGAAAAACGCGAGTCTTTATATATATGTCTATAGATGCATATATAAAGTGTCGCGTTTCGCGTGACAACTATTTGTAAGGTTTCTTGTTAATTTATTTGGGGTCGGCGCAGCATGCCTTCTTCTTTCATGCTTTTCTATTATGTCTCTAGATCTATGATTTACGCTATAATCAGCCATAGAATAATGATGAGACTGCGTCATTGGTCTAGTGGTCGCAATCGTGAATGCTGAGCATGAGGTCCTGGGTTCGATTCCAGGGTCGGGCAAATTGATATTGGGTTTTTCGCATTCAGGAATTTCTCAGTAGCAGCCACGGTGGCTGGATTTGTGCTCGGTTGATGGCAATAGGCTCGTCCCCTGTAACATGGGACTTTAATATAACTGACGAAATGTAGGTGTACTATTAGGTACACCTCTGCCTAACGCTTCGGGGAGGATCCCTAATAATGGTGACGTAAATACAGCCATCGATATCAATAGAACACCCATAACGATAACGACACTAAAGCCTTCCTCAGCCAGCAATTCTCAACACTAATGCAAACCTAAAGTACCCATTACTGTAACCATCCTGTCTGGAAAACATTGAGGAATAAGTACTGAAAACCAAGAGTTGCCATTTGTTCCTTTCTTAGATTTGAATGAGGACAAATTTGAAATTTAAATCACGCCGTTTAAGAGAATTGATGGTCGCACAGTCCTTGGAGCTTCACGTGATATAGGCACCCAATTACTTGCGATTGCTATTTGGATTATGTTTTTATCTGATTTGGGGTTTAAAGGTAAAATAGTAGATGTGGAATATTTTTTGGAGATGAAAAGAGTCGGCAGTAAAAACGAGTCAGTTTTGCGCGTTTTCAGACCTTCAAAGCGAATTCAATGGGGGTTATCGCATGTGAATTCGCCGCTAGAGGCGCTAGTGTAGCGTGAGGCCATCAAAATGTCAGTTTTCATAGAAAGTTCACGCGTTGAGTGCTTCTGTAACACGTATATTGACTAATATTGTGGTCTAGATTGACCTGTTCCTGATTAATTAAGACTTAAGATTTTAAATAGCAACTTAGGAT
Source organism: Eugnorisma glareosa (assembly GCA_947578425.1). Taxonomy (NCBI): domain Eukaryota; kingdom Metazoa; phylum Arthropoda; class Insecta; order Lepidoptera; family Noctuidae; genus Eugnorisma; species Eugnorisma glareosa. The sequence continues at coordinate 8,706,042 of OX387982.1, read as the reverse complement.
CTTATTTGTTAAAACTCGTTAAAATGATTTTGAAATGTTTCATGTTTGCTAATTTTTGGGAGAATATTGTAAATAAATGTATCTGAAGATTCACTATGTTGTTATACGTATTTAAATAAACATTTTATGAAGTTATTGGCACTGTAAAGTATAAAATAGAATCATTGACATAAACTTACGCGACAGTGGCGCCATGTGGTGAGCTCAAAAACTATAGCCCTCATTCTACAGCGAATTTGAACAGGACTGACATGACACTTTTTGGTTATTTAAGAGCGGCCAACCCGTCATAATTTTCATACAAACGCTCGTACGTGATTATGCAGTTGTTACACATCTATCTGTGATTTTTTTGAACTAATAGGTATTTTGTGTACCATATCTAGGTTTTTATGGTAGCAAAAAATAAAAAAAAATGTAGAAACAAATTCAGTATAAGCCTCCAAAAATTCTGTTTTGCACAAATTTTAACGGACTTTTGGCCGTTCATAATATACTCATAAACTGTAAAAGTAAAGAAATCATTTCGATAGAAACCTTGCACATGTAATGGTGATTCTTAACGATAAACATTTATTTCACACACTTGTAAGACTTATTCAAAAACACGTATTTCCTGGAACAAGTTTAAGAAATTTTTGAACATTATTTTTCGTTCAATGTCGTCGTGTTAGGCGGTATGAGGTGCGCGGGAGACGAGATGTGCGGGATCGGGGCGGGGTGAGACGGGAGAATTGAAAGAAAATAGCCGCTGTGGCTCTGGATGAAACAACAAGATTTTCGACCATGCTCGCGTTGACGATAGACGGACCGGGAAAGGGCCCTCTTAAGGTAATTTTTTATATGAACATCATAAAGTAACATCAACGGTTAAGCAGGATTGTGACTAAAGTACACCCACATTTTTTATTTGGACTAGCCACTTTATTCCCAAACCATTGCAACTCCTGAAAGACGACGAGAAAATGAAGCTCGACGAAGTCCCCAACAAACAATTTTAACTGTCTTGGATCCCATTCCCGCAAAAAATTAATCAGAATAGAATAGCGGAGAAGTAGGAAAAACATAATTTCCACTTGCCCCCATATCAGCAAAAGACAGAACAAAGCAAGGCCAATAGGCACAAAGGGACGTTTAATCAACGGTCAAGCAGAATTATGACTACACTTATACTGTCACATAAGGGATATCTTCCGTGATAATCCATTATTGTGAGCTCCCGATATTCATAGAAGATATAACGTAAGTGACAGTACAAGTGTAGTTATAAACCTTGACAGATTATAACAGTGTCAGAATTCTTACTGTTTATAGTAAACCCACATTTCACCAGTTGTATTTAAATGCCACGTAATAAAGTGCGAGCCTATCGCCTTCAACCGGGCATAAATCCAGAACCTAGACACTGAGAAACAAACAGACGGACAAGGGAGTTTTCCTCATCAAACTAAAAACTATAACGTTATTTATAAAATTCCGTTTCAATAACAGAAAACTGTTGTATAACGGCCGCGCTTATTACGCAAAGCCGGCCATACATCTGGCTCGCCCCAGAGCATTTTACTACGTTCTACGGAAAATATTTTTCAGCAACCACGCAGCCACGGTTAGTCGCACTTGACGTTATATTTATTAGAGGTTTGTTGTTACCTTGTTGAGAAATTTGAATGACTTATTGTAATTTTTTCTAGTACTAGACGAATAAACGCCTAAATGAAACTGTGCTCTTGCGTTTTCTACTCTCGGCTCAGCCCTGAAAGTTGGAGAATGGAACCGGCGAGAGATGTCGTGCGGTGTTCCTCAGTCACATGTCCTCACGCGCCTGCATAACTGGTGCGTGGAGGCACTACGCCGGGGGAAACTCCGCTGCCGTGCCAAATTGTCGCTCAGCGGACAGACTTCCAGCGTGATCTCATGGCGACATAGAGAGAGCGACTGTCGCAACCCCGTGCAGTGCACGCCACAATAGTGGCGGTAACCACTAAGTAAGCCACTCCTCAAAGAGGGGACCTCTTTGAGGAGTGGCTAGAGAGGCGCCATGGTGCCCTCACCTTCCGCCTGACGCAGGTCCTCATCGGGCATGGTTGTTTCGGGAGGTTCCTGCACCTAATCGGGCGGGAGAAAACGCCCGGGTGTCACCACTGCGAGGATCGACCGGAGGACACGGTATTGTGCAGGTCTGCTCTGCTTGGACGAGCACCGCCGTGTCCTCGTAGCGGCAATAGGCTAGACGGCGATCTCTCGCGCCCGGCCCTGGTTCAATCCATGGTCCGGAGCGAGAGGGAATGAGCGAACGTGAGAGGGAGAGAGCCTCATGTCTCAGCCGCCGCGGGAGACGCCCTGGGCATCGGGGGCCACGTTGTGGCTCTCGGCCACCGTAGGCGTGGGCCTGAGGACGGTGAGTAATGGGCTAACTCGCCGTCCGTCTGTCTTATGACGACAAGCCGTGTCGACGGCGCGTACGTGTTCCACGCGCGCCTCAAAGAGATGTCAGCAAATAGGAAGGGGTCCGAAAGGACCGATGCCTGCCAGGGTTGCGGGACTGTTCGAAAGAGATCGCGGTATCTCTTTCGAACACAAAGGGCAACACAAAGGGCAAAAGAAGGGCCCTGGAACACAAAGGGCAAAAGAAGGAACATGGATGGGTTTTAGTCAGTAAAAGTCTGACACTCCCTCCTGCTCAGCCCAGAGCGGGAGGAGTTATTTGATGATTTCCCATCCGAAAAAAAAAGCCCTGAAAGATAAATTCCACCAGTGCATTTTTAAGTGGTCATTAAGGTGCCACCTTGTGTTAGTTGAAATGGAAAAAAGTCTTAATGATAAGAGAATGACTGCCTCGTTGGTCTACTGGTCACAAGGGCGACTGCTGTCCTGGGTTCGATTCCCAGCTCGGGCAAAGTGTTATTGGGTTTTCCCATTAGGAATTTCTCTGTAGCAGCCACGGAGTCGAAGTTATGCTTCAGAGTTCATCGAACTCGTCGTCGCGCTTGCCGTCCGCTACGTGCGTTTTGCCACGGTAACGATACATTGCGTATGAAGAAATAAAACAAATCAAATTTATTGGATTTCCATAACATTACTGAAATAATTTCTTGTACCGGACATCTTAGCGATACTGAATTCACCCCTTCAGTTTGTGGAGGGCTGTCCCTTATATCCTGTATAGTCAGCTTATTGTTGATGAATTCCAATGACATAGAATAAATTGGTGCTACGTATAATTACTGAAGTTTTTTTCCATAGTTGGTCAATATGACCTAGAATTAGGGAAATTGGGGCGGCTGTATACACCTTTCTTTTTATTGCACGCACGAGTTGTAATTATCATAATAACTGTCACCGACTGAAATGTATTAAACGCCTTTTTAGAATTTTTCAAGGCAACACTTTTTATGGTTCTAATTGGTTTTTATTATAGCAACTAGGCTGAGAAAAGTGATTAACTTGATGGTAGTAATATTGTTCCACTATTGTGAAATATCAAAAGAAACTTGTCCAGACTGATAGTATATTTGAAATCTAAAGCAAACTTTACCTTAAAACCTTGTTAAAAACCCAAAGAATACAGACAAGTTACCAACAGTATGGGAAAGGGGGATCGCACTGTAAAATGCAATTTGTATACCAGACGTGCTAACTTGACTGTGCTTCACAAAAGACTTCTGTTAACAAACAAGACTAAAACTGTGCACAAAATAGGAACACGGTTTAGGACATAGACTACGAAATCAAAGAGAGATAGGACAGATCTACGTAACATCACGCCTGTAACCGCAGAAGGGTTGGACAGAGTGTTTCTAATACTTTACGTCATAAAAATAGACTAAACCTACCAAGCTCTAAGCTAAAAATGCACTCAACAAGTACCCTAGTCATGTCAATGAAAGTTTATAATAAATTACCGGAAATAATTAAAAATGAACAAAAATTTAATTCACCCATAAACAAATTACAACAATTTCTGTTATTTAAATGCTATTATAAAATGAATGAAAATCTTAATGACAAATTTTAAACTTAATATGATTCACAAAATAGTTTTTGCATACCAACTAATTAATAAAATTAAAGCCCTCTTCCTCTCTCTTACTTTGCTGTGCCCTTACAGGGTCCATATTTATGTACCTAGCTTTAAGCCCTCTGTAACATCTTTTATACAATATGGAATGCAAAATAAGTGAATATGAATATGAATAATAGTACACCCACATTTCGTCGGTTATGGTTAAGTCCCATGTAATAGGGGGCGAGCCTATTGCCATCAACCGGGCACACATGCAGACTCCGTGGCTGCTACTGAGATGGAAAAACGCAATAACACTTTGCCCGACCCGGGAATTGAACCCAGGACCTCATGCTCAGCACTCGCGCTTTGTGACCACTCGACCAACGAAGCAGTCAGAACGAACTGACCGATATCTAGTTAGAAAAGGGGGCTTACTTTGTGACCTAGCGGTAGGTTATCTCGTTGCATCTGAAGTATACTATTGTTAGGGAACTAAGGTTGTATTTAAACACATTTCTGCAAGAAGTTCATTTAGTTTACTACATTTTAAATTTTTGTCTGTGAATTTGGCTGATTGAATATATTTCCTTTGTATGTCACGTGACAGCGATCTTTTGGTATTTTTGCCTGTGGTTTCAACGCTCAAAAAAAAAGAGGTTGAGGACATTGGGGCTGAGGATTATTCGAGCCCGGACCACCAAGAGAACAAGTCGAATAGTATCAAGTGAAGGGACCTACTGTAAGTCAGTCTGATTTAATAAGTATCTATTCTTTAAAATATCATGCTATGTTATAAACTGTGACCGTTATTTTGTTCGAATATGTTGAGTTTTATGGTGTAACTATTGCAAGTTTTGTAATTTATGTAGAAATAATGTACAATGCATTATATTCCAAAGTATTGTGTGGTATAGGTGAGACGGTTATGTGAAATCATGTTAAAACGATAGTAAATGTGTGATTTGAATGTTACACTAAAAGCTTTTTATTTAACTTTGCTCCTTCTTACTTATAGAAATAGAAACAGATAATTACAGTCAATATCTAGTCGAAGCATAAAAGTTAATACTTTAATACTATACTATTCGTAAATCATAGGATAGAAGTTGTCAAAGTCTTGAAAAGAAAAAATGTTTGTGAAGTGATCTTGGTATGGTACACTGGCCGGCTTTGATAAATGGTCGATGAAGGAGGTGAGTTGTCCTGCCAGAGTTGCGGGACTTTTCAAAAGAGATACCGCGACCCCGGAACACAAAGGGCAAAAGAAGGAACATAGATGGGTTTTAGTCAGTAAAAGTCTGACACTCCCTCCTGCTCAGCCCAGAGCGGGAGGACTTATTTGATGATTTCCCATCCGAAAAAAAGAAAAAAGAAAATTTACTCATGGAATAAAATGTAGTATGTATATCTTTAATAGCTGTCAAGAAACACTGTCGGCTTCAAGTTGCATCAACAAAAGTCCTAGTGCGCACTTGGACTATGAACTAATGCAAATGTAAAAGGCCTTGGAATGGGTGTATTTATAGCTTTGCTGTGATCCTTTGTAAAATAGGGTTGTGCATCATAATGGAGCATTAACTTTCTCACCCACAATGAATTTGCCCATCTATCTATCTATATTCTTTGCCCTTAGTGAGTAAAGAAGTTCCCATCTCACACAGTAGTGTGTGTGAGTTAAAAACACTCATTTTCAAAGCGGACGCCGTGGCCTTTGTTTTGAGCTCGCTGCCGATCCTTTGCCTAACTACCCTCTATGATTGCAGGTTATTTTGAAAAAGTTTCAGATGAGATGCAGGATTAATTAGTTTAAAGTTTTTTTGAGCAACTGGAAACTATATTTTCTTTTGGAATAGTGGTTCTGTGTTGGTGGCATGTAGATAGATTAAAGATTTCGCTTCTTAGGATGTCAGAAAGCGGTGTTGAATAAAAAATCTTACTTCAGCTATAGTATGGAAAATAGTACTGATAATACTTTTTCAATACACTTTCTCGAAAACTGGTTCTTATCGCACTACGATTAGGTTCAACATGCAATGTATTTCACACGCGTGGATTTTTAATATTTTTCCGCACACGTGCGGAAATAAAACATTCCACAGATAAGTCCAAATGTTCAATGACTATTGCTTTAATCGGTGGTGATTGTTTTTTTTTAATCTCGGCAAAGACATATGTGTCTATACGACGTAAACATTTTTTTAGTCTTTAAATTGTGTTTATAAATAGAATATCATACATGATTATTTAAAACAAATATTTACTTTTATGAACAAATTAACATTTCTTTGTGTTCTAAATGCAAAAATATTTGATTATTTTTCTTTTCATATCAGGCTGTATAGCGGCATCATACCTTTGCCTATTCTTCAGCCTGGCGAAAGCAAAGCGCGGAAAAAAAAAGCAAATTAAATCATATTTTCATAATAATTTCCGCCAAAAATACTTTCTGTTTTAATATTTTATTTCTTCGAAAGTGTATTGAAAAACGTCGTTTGATACGCGTGGGGATTTGTTATTGCAGTACTTGGCTCCATAACACCCTCGCCTGCAGCTCGGGTGTTAATTCCGCGCTCGAATGCAATAACAAAGTTTCCCCACTAATATCAAAATGTACTATTACTAAATTCTCCCAGTTTGTTAAAATTTTCGTTTCTTCTAAATCAGACTCTTATAATGTTAGGATCCCTCTGCTACCCGTGTGTGATTAGCTGTCATCCACCATTGTCCTTTGTATTGGTGGATGGCAGCTAATCACCTATACCTACCTGCAATGGTAATTCTGTTTAATATTTCCAACAAAGAAACTGCCTTGGGTTTAGTGCTCGCCTGCTGCTGAGCATGAAGTCCTGGTTTCGCTTCCCAGGTTGGGCTAAGTGTGATTAGGTTTTTACATCAGAAATGTCTCGGTTTATGGCAATATCCTTGCCCCCTATTACATAGGGCTTAAACATAACTCACGCACCGTTAGGTTGCCCATCTGAGTCAGTTCGTACTTTTATTCAAAAGTCGTTTCAAACATTCAGTTCGCAGGAAATCCACGACATTTTTAAAATGAATTCTGTTCAAAATTGTCGACCATTGCCGTGGTCTATGGATTTCTTTTAATAACTTTTCACCTGCAAGACTTCTTCAGTGGTATCCGAACGGAGGGAAAATTGTAAATAATTTTCAGAAGAGGGCTATTTTTCAAAAGGAATTTATATAAGCCTCTCTGGATCTATTATTAAACTGGAGGATTTTTATATTATTGCGTGTGTAATATTAAACAGGTGAATAAGAATTTCGATTTTGATTTTGAGCATTCAAATCGTCATTGCTGGATGGAGAGGGAGGGAAAGACCAAGGAAACGATGGATGTTGAGGTCAGCTTCTAGACTAACTGGATGCAGCTGAATATAGTATAGTATAGTATTTTACATGAAGCGACTGCCTATCAGACCTCCATAACCCAGTTAGTACTGAATATTAGGATACCCCTTGGTAAGACTTTCGGGCCACTGACTACCTGTCACGACTGTCAAAGATCTATAATTGACAGCCGGGGCCAGAGGCATGGAGGAAACTCAGTATGTAATGGGTGGTCACCCATCCACGCACCAACCCAGGGCACATGCGGCTTAACCTAAAAATCGACTGTAGTGGCTGTTGTTTCGCTACGAGCTCAAGTAACACTGCCTATGATTTCCAATTCAGCGTAATTATGTATTTGTAATACAGATCGTATCATTAATGGCGAAATTATTCAGATTTGAAAGGCATTAATCTTGCAGTTGAAAAATTGTTCTCTCTCATCCATTTGAGTTATTTTCCAACAAATTTCTTTACAAAATGTTCCTCAACTGCTATCCTTCCTACTTACACCAAGAGGTACTAAGCGCGATCTTTCGGAACACATCTAGATTTTTATGCCTCGTATAAAAGTACTGATCTTATTATTTAAAGTACGACGATTGTAACGACAGCAAATAACGAAAGTTGTAAGAATATTGTTTTTTTTTCGTTTCGAGGTTTTTCTGTTAGTTGTTGGTTTTAGATAATTATAAGGACTGCTTAGATCGTATGAAGTCATTTTTTTGGTTCATTATTAAATTCACTCAATGAAGTATTATGTATTATACTGATGACAAATGATTCCACGTATCTTTTAATATTTAAACTTTAGAGTATTTTTGATTTATTTCTCTAATCAAAATTTCATGCTAAAGAAACTCAGCAGACACATAATCACGCTGTGTAATGTGTACGCTGTCTCCTACGACTCCTAAAAAAAGTTTTACTGTGTACTTTTTTCTAATATATTTTCAATCCACCATTAAAAATCAAATTACTGCATTTTTGTTTCAACAAAAAGAACACATTACCAAGAAAGAAACAACTTGTGAAACAACAACTCAATTTCTAAAAACTTTTTGCTAACGCTACAAAGGTAAGAGCGTTTTAATATGCTAATGGTCTAAAATAAATTTGGCATAGGCATTTTATGGGGGAATGAAGTATAAATTCAATTTTCCCCACGGGAAGGGGGTTGGGGGCTTTCGATCTTAGGGGTATAAAGTCCCAGGAGTTTTCGGTCCCCAAGGGTTTATACTCCGGAGATAATCATGGTTTAAGGCATTCTGTCTTTCAGATTATCTAAGAGAGCGGAACATTTGATAGGCCCGTTTTATAGTTTTATTTAAGAAGGCAAAGTAATGTTGTCTCTTTATGTACAAATAAAAATAAACGATGTTAGTAAAAGTATGTTTGTGTATTTTTTATTTGTGAGGGACGGTTTTTGGGGATCCGTTGTGAAATGAGGAATCTTTTTAATTCTATAGTCGTCATCATCATCTACTTAGCCTCTAGCCCTAGGCTTCTAGTCTAACCGGATGCAGCTGAATACCAGTATTTTACATGGAGCGACTGCCTATCTGACCTCCACTACCCAGTTATTACTGGGTAATACGATACCCCTTGGTAAGACTGGCTAAAGTCGTACCTACTTAAAAGAATGTTAAAATTCATTTTTGTTTTATCTTAGCGACCGTCAATGTTTAAAATTGACAAACACCATCAAAAATGTAGCTAAATTAGATAAAATAAGACTGAAATTAGAATGCACCCGTTCTCAAAAATACTAGAATTTACGTTGTGTTTGACTGTCCATCATAGACTATGTGTACTCCCCAGCTTAAAATTATATAACAATTCATACTGCCACTCAATAATAAGGCCAAAATTGTATACTTATGTTAATAAGTTGGAGTACCTTTTGCAAAAAGTGAAATGTACCAACTTATAAAAAAACTTAAAAACATACAACCACATTTTTAACTCGGTTTTGTTTGAAAATTATGCAACCATTCTCATTTTCATTTGCATCAAAACGTCACTCTACGGAACCTTTTAGAAAAATATTGTCCACCGACCATACTTGACTGATTTTTATTTTATATTTTATTGCAGTTATACAACCGTATAAGGTCTGTTTGGTCTGTAGGTATGATGTATACCTATGGTATGATTATGCACAAACGTGTATATATACATTCATTTGTGTATTGAACGATGTATGCGGGTTATGTGGCATAATATACATGAAGGGTTAACTAAATAATAAATTTGATGTTTTTGGGTGTCACAGTAGAATGTAGTAATGCCGCTTGAAAAATGTAAGACAACGAAGGGGATGGCGGGGTCTAGTGACCCAGCGAAGTGAGCGAACTAAGACCCCGCCATCCCCTTATAAAGTATAAGTATGTATACTGATTTATCTAATTGACTGCACATTATGCTATCTTTATAATAGCAGTTTAGCCTGCGTGGCGGTTTAAAATTATTCAATACAAAATAAGAAGATCAGAAAAATCCTAGGTAAGTTGTAACATAGATCATGTTCAACCTGAGGGCCAAATGTCATCGAAATCCGTTCAGTCGTCAAACCTGAAAACGTAACAGTGCAGACCAGAGTTTTCCATTTATAATAATAATTTGGATGATAAACTAAATCAACAGAAATAAAAACTTTTGTACCAAAAGAAAAGAGAAAGCTACAAAAAAGAAAATAACCCGCATCAACCCAAAACTCCAACTTTCATAATCAAAATAATATTATTTGCAAAATACGCCGCCATTTTGAATGCCCGCCAAAATTTACCCGCCAATTCTAATTAAGTCAACTATCGGAATCTAGACCGGAGTATGGCCGTCATTATTTGCAAGCTATCGATGAAATTGTATACCAGTGAATGCGCAACACAATAGCGAAGTTGAGTAATTAGCAAACAGAAGTTCCAATGGTAAGCTTGGAGCTATTCATGGCCGACAAATTAGGGGAGGTTGCATAGTTGCGATTTATAGTACCATTTATAGCATCGCAGTTTAGAGCATCGAGCTCATGGTTAGATAATTATAATCGCTCGGCTCGATCTTCAGGTGAAGCCGCGATTGCCTAGGTGGGTTTGTGAATGGGAATCACTCATTACATACCGAGTTTCCTCAGCACGTTAAGCCGTTGGTCCCGGCTGTCATTTGTAGATCTTTGACAGTCGTTATACATAGATAGTCAGTGGCCCGAAAGTCTTACCAAAGGGTAGGTCTAGTATCCTGGGTTGTGGAGGTCAGATAGGCAGTCCTTCTAAGTACAATAATTATTCAGCTGCATTCGGTTAAATTGGAAAAGGAGCCCAACATATTTGGAAAAGACTAGGCATATGATGATGATGTAAGCATCACACAAACACATGATTTACTTATGGTTAAAGGTGACTCTTGAAAACAAGCAAACTTTGTTGCAATACTTGTAAAGCAGGAATAGTAAAGTCCTTCATTATATCGAATAATAAACATCTTCTAAAATCGCTAAACAGTTTCATTAAAATGAGAATCATTTCGATTCTGCAAGACATGTTCAACAGACTATGGGACTAAAAGTCGAGTCGCAAACGTGCGCTTTTACTACCAAACTTGCCAATTCACGTCGACATAATTTCCTGGATGCGCCACCTACCGGAAACTATTGTCGGCGCGATTTTTCATACGACGACGACGTCTTAATAACGCTAGTAAAGTGTTCGTTCAGTTTACCGTATTCTATTTTATGGGAGGCTTGTATTTTTTATCGACCTGATTGTTTGCATCAAAGAGCCCCTTTTTTGGTGCGTTTAAATCGATAAACACAGTTCACACGCATGTTCGCACGTCGGAGCTATACAGGTCGTCTAGCGCCATCCCTTTCCCACACTGGAATTACTCCTGCTTTAAGACGTCATGGTAGGCCACCAGGACGGGACTCCAGACAGGCTTTGTACGCCGCGACTTCGTTATTTCCACATATTATCTGTCAAAGTAACTGCTTCGTTAGTCTAGTGGTCTAGACTATTCTTATTATTCAATCCGTGAAAGCACCCAGAAAAAAAATCAATACATATTACATACCAATTTAATTCTTCATCATCTGCCTAGCCTTTTCCCAACTATGAACGGCTTCCAGTCTAACCGGATGCAGCTTAATACCAGTATTTTACATGGAGTGACTGCCTATCTGACCTCCACAACCCAGTTAGTACTAGGTAATAGGATACCACTTGGTAAGACTGGTTGTCAGACTTTCGGGCCACTGACTACATAACGACTGTCAAACATCTACAAATGACAGCTAGAACCAACGCCTTAACGTGCTTTTCGAGGCATGGAGGAAACTCGGTATGTAATAAGTGGTCACCCATCCACGGGCCAACCTAGGCAAGTGCGGCTTAACCAGAAGATCGACCCGAGTGGGTCTGATTATCTAGCCACGGGCACTAATTGAACTCTTAACCTCATTAAAACAAAGGTTTTTCCTCAATTTCCCTCGTTGATTACAAAACTGCTCAGCATGAAGCCACATTAAGTCATTAACATCCTCATATGGGTACGTTGGGTATCATTCCCAACAATATACATAATAGGATTGCATTTCAGGATATTTCCCTGCTCTAATAACAGCTTGGAAGCGGGTATCAATTCAAATGGGTGATTCTTGCGATTGTGGCCGTGAGTTCAGCGGGAGTTGAGATATAAGATGGTGGATTTTGTTCGATGAATCAATCATTAATTTAAGAAAATAGCTAAGTATTAACAGTCAAATAATATCACGCCTATATTTCCCCGAAGGGTTGGGTAGATGTGTACTTAAAAGGTGTAAAAAGACCTTAGCGAATCCGAAAGGCACTTTGTTCTCCCCGTCATTTCGATCTTTTTTTTGTGTTCTGGACAATACCTGAGAACCTTCTAGTTCCGGAGATACTTTTTTTTTTACCGATGGGAATTCATCAAATAACCCCTCCCGCTCTGGGCTGAGCAGGAGGGAGTGTCAGACTTTTACGGACTAAAACCCATCCATGATCCTTCCTTTGCCCTTTGTGTTCCAGGGCCGCGGTATCTCTTTGGAACGGTCCCGCAACCCTGGCAGGCGTCGGTCCTTACGGACCCCTTCCTGTTTGCTGATTCTCTTTGAGGCGCGCCTGGAACACGTACGCGCCGCCGACACGGCCTGTCGTCATAAGACGGACGGACGGTGAACTAGCCCATAGCTCACCGTCCACAGGCCCGCGCCTACGGTGGCCGGGGGCCACCACGTGGCCCCCGACGCCCGGTGCGTCTCCCGCGGCGGCTGAGACGTGAGGCTCTCTCCCTCTCACGTCCCACCACCTCCTTCGCTAGCATGACTGCTTCGTAGAAAGAGGTGACGGCGTCCCATTCCCTCTCGCTCCGGACCATGGATTGAACCAGGGCCGGACGCGAGAGGTCGCCGCCGCCGAGTTCCGGAGATACTAGAGTTCAAACTTCCAATTTTATTACTAGTGTTTTTTTAAATACTAGTTTTTAGGGTTATAACTTAACGTTAAATACCTCCATAACCCGTTTACTATTCAATAAATTCATCAGCACAATGTTTAGAGTTACACGAGTTACCGTAAAAAGTGATTTTTCACCCCAAAAAAGTCATTTACCATCAATCATTTTTTCGTACAATTTTTTAGTTTGATGTACAGAATGCTTGGTTGACGGCTTCGTAAAGGGTCTGCTTACACCATGTATAGAACACCCAAGTTTGGGTAGCAGAGACATAACTCCATTCTCCGGCCTGCTGTTACGAAATTACTGATGGGAAATCCCAATAACACTCCGCCCGATCAAGGAATCTTAGGCAGGACCATATGCTCATGGCTTAGCACCAATGAGACAGCTAATCATCATTCTCCTGCCCTTATCCCAACTTATTTGGGGTCGGCGCAGCATGTCTTCTTCTTCCATACTTCTCTATTACTCGTCATCTCAGTAGTCACTTCCTTTCTAGCCATATCATGCTTCACACAGTCCATCCATCGTTTCTTTGGTCTTCCTCTACTCTTATAGCCATCTACATTTATACAATGAGACAGCTAATATCACTCTTTATTTATTAACTTGCAGATTAATAACTAACCCAGATAAATTTTAATTTTACTCGACGTTAATCGAAGTAGCAAACGACGAACGATCGATCATCTGGTAACCTCGAAGATTAAATCGAATATTCAAATCGATAACGACTGATCAAAGTCAATCGACGGCATTTTAATTGTGTAGAGATCTATGGCTAGCATGGGCTACTGATAAAGTAGCGATACTTTGTGGGTCTGCAATCAATTATATACTACCTCTACTAACCCTATGGTAATTAAAGATTTTTGAATTTTAATTTTAATATCAAATACTAGGGGCTTAAGTTTTAATTTGAGCTATTTCAGACACATGCGAGCATTAACTGGACAGTTCCACCGTCCACTCAAATATGTGTGATTGTTTCCTCAAAAACCAATAATTATTCTCTTGCCCTTATCCTAATTAATTTGGGTCCATACTTCTGTATTACTTGTCATCTCATCAGACACCTCCTTTCGTGCCATATCAACCTTCACAGATGAAGGATGACATGGTAGGGGGCCTCGTGGCCCGGCTCGGTGAGTAATGAGCTAGCTCGTCGTCAGGCCGTCTTATGACGACAGGCCGTGTCGACGGCGCGTTCGTGTTCCACGCGCGCCTCAAAGAGATGTCAGCAACCAGGAAGGGGTCCGCAAGGGCCGATGCCTGCCAGGGCTACGGGACTGTTCGAAAGAGATACCGTGGCCCTGGAACTCAAAGGGCTTACAAGGAACATGGATGGTTTAGTCAGTACAAGTCTAACACGGGAGGGGTCATTAATTTGATGATTTCCCATCTTAAAAAAAAAGACATGGTTTGGCAAGACATGTCTTTTTTTTTTAAAGAAACGATAGATGGACATACCATAGTATGTCCATCTATCGTTTCTTTGGTGTTCCTCTATTCTGATACCCTTCCACATTCATACTGAAAACTTTCCTCGCGATATTTACCTCATTCCTCCGCATCACATGCCCATACCACGACATCCGATTTTCAAAATTCAGATGCTAATGTGCACAATCCTCATATAAAGACAATGTCTGAACCTTAGAGTTGATTGTTAGTTTCTCCAACCCGCTCCTCTTGCAGCCACAAAAGAATCATGCGGAGGTGTCTCTCGCCGGATTCATTTTTTAAATTCATATTAACTTATCACACGGTATCAGTTCTACTCGTAGCTCCGGTTAAATTTTACGAGTCGCCACTGCCGATGCCGGCTCCTACGTGTGTGAACTTAACTACCCGTTATACGGTGAAAATGAGCGCTGGAGAAGAATATTTGAGAATCTTTTCTTGCGTCCGTGGCCATTTTTGATTCGTTTCGCTTGCGGGCTTTTTTGGGGAAATTAGTATTTGTGGGGATTGCAATATTTTTTATGTAAAGGTTACTTTAAGTTAGGTTTCGTAAAACTAATAAAATACTTGTTTGTTGTTACTATTCCTAAGTTAATAATTTTGTATTTATCTGTGAAGGAGGAAAAACCGTTGGTACAATAATATTTCTATAGTTATTATGGGAAATACTATACATCAAAGATGAAAAATAATCTCATATTCATGAACCTATATTAAAAAAAGGCGAACCGAAATTTCCGCGTGACATCATTATTTTCAAAAACATACCTACGCATTTCCTGCTTTCCACAAATTCTATTTTTAGAGCCACCCACATAATAATTATCGATAATCCCGCGTTTTTATCGATAAAAATAATCCCGCTCTAATACAGGTGAAGATTTACAAGGTGGGCGGATAGAGGTGCGATTTAAGCTTTACTTGGTTCTGCATTAACAAGATATCGATCAGTTTGCCACACCTCTAGTAGGTTTTACATCGTGTGTTAAAAAAATTGAAATATTGACTGTTCTTGTAAAACAATAAGGTATAAAACTGATTGCTGTAGTTTTGTGTTTATTTTTTGTGACTGCAAAAATGTAATTTAATACAATAAAAAATGGAGGTACGGTAAAATAAATAGTAAATGTTTTTTGTGTGTATATTGAATGGAAAAGTAATACTTTTGTTTCACGGTTGAAGTGGCCTTTGATTGGTTATTTTATTGGTTTTAAAGGTTTTTTGGACAAAGAATGCTTGCAATATTGAAATAATTTTCACGGGATTTCGTTTCGTATTCCATGGATATCAATATAATTTCTAAATTCAGACAAAAGTATTTTTCATAAAATTGGTTGTTTTTCAGGCGGAATGTGTACTAATGATGATTTTTTTCATTAATTAGGTGTGTTCGTCAAATTCATTGGTGCAGGACGTATGCTTACTGTAATGTAAAGGCGCGAGTACTAGCGCGAGCCTTAGCGCGAGCACTGGCGCGAGCACTGGCGCGAGCACTGGCGCGAGCAATGGCGCGAGTACTGACGCGAGCACTTTAGCATGCACTTGCTTCCAGTAATGACGCGAGCACTGAAGCAAGCACACTGGGGCGAGCACTGGCGCGAGTAGTTTATAATCTGAGAGAATACTTTTTATTCGGTTAATATGATTCCGTGGGACAATATGAAAAAAGGGTATAAGCGAATTTTACCTAATTGTACTTTACTCGTACAAATTAATCTACGAGAACCAAAATGAACTCCACAAATTAATCGACGAGTATTACATCCCTCATTATAATATAACACTGCAGTCAGGTTCAGAGGCAACACGCGTTGTAATTACTTCCTACAATACTTGGTTGCATGGTGGTAACCGTAACAGACATTGAATGGTGCAAACTTTCTATATTCTGTCTTTTAGTTTTCGAATCGACGTTTAATCTAAAATCGGCCTAGCCTTTTCCCAACCATGTTGGGGTCGGCTTCCAGTCTAACCGGATAGCTGAATACCAGTATTTTACATGGAGCGACTATCTGACCTCCACAACCCAGTTAATACTGGGTAAGACTGGTTGTCAGACTTTTTGGGTCACTGACTACTTGTAACGACTGTCAAAGATCTACAAATGACAGCCGGGACCAATGGCTTAACGTGCTTTCCGAGGCACGGAGGAAACTCGGTATGTAATGGGCGGTCACCCATCCACAGACCAACCTAGGCAAGCACGGCTTAACCTAAAGATCGACCCGAGCGGCTGTTATTATTTTGTCAAGAGCTCCTCTCGAATCTTGAATCGACGTCTAATATTGTTTGATAAATAAGTTAGGCCCTGTAACTCGGCAATTGGCGTTTTGGGTCTGATATTCTATGACATCCATAGATCTATAATATGAAATTGCACTTAATTTTTTAAGATTAAATAGTTTTTATTTTACTTTTGTCTTCCAAGCCATCTTCCATCCGCTTGTAATCCCTAAAGGGTTATGCAGAGGTGTACCTAGTAATACACCCACATTTCGCCAATCTACAAATAAATAAAACTGAAATGTCTGTTTGTAATATCAAAATTTATTTATTTATTTTATTTATTTATAACAATCTTACCTACACAAAAACTACACACTACTAAAATAACAGCTTTTTACTGAATGCACATGAAAATATTTACGGTACTTATAAAAAAAACTATTTTTGTCTGTCTGTCTGTCTGCTTGTCTGTTTGTTCCGGCTAATCTCCAAAACGGCTAGACCGATTTTGACGGAAAACTTTTATTTTAGAAAAATAATTAGGGTCCTAAAAATTAAAACCCTGTAATCGGTAACAAAATCCGGTTAAAAAAAGGAAGTCATATTTTTTTTAAATAATAATTTCACGCGAACGAAGGTCGCGGGCAATAGCTAGATAAGATTTTTTTTTTTTAATTTATTATTATTTAAAACACATACCACTGTCATCACAGGCTATATAAATGTTGACGTCTGACGGGATGGAGAGGGAGAGGAAGACCAAAGAAAAGATGGATGGATTGTGTGAGGAATGTTTTGAAAGAAATAGGGGGGAAGATGATGTCGTGACGGTTGGTAAGGGAGAATGGAACATTAATTCTTACAAAACTGCAATACCGACACGGTCAACATGATTGTAATAATAATAATTTGTTTGTTGTGACGGCCAATGGCCTTATAGCCAAAAGCCTCGACGAACATCTCTCGAGGCTCTCCTTAGGCGGTTGGATCAAGGGCCTGATTCAAAAGGCAGTACTCCTCGATACGGCTCGCATTGTGAGGAGGTTCCTGTCTCTGGAGCCCTAACCACCGGTAGCTTGGACCCTGCTCCCGATACCGGCGGACCACTATTTTTTATATTTTTAAATGTTTTTTTTAATATTAATTTGTTTAGAAATATTTAAAAATGTAATTTATATGTATATAATTGAATAAAGGAAATAATAATTTATTTGCAATAAGTATTGGTACATTTTGGTCTTAAAGTCAGTTGAGGTTTCACAATATTATAATGTTTGAGTATGCTATACATATGTTTGTCTTTATATGCCGGTTTCTTTCACTCATTACTATCACAAACATTCAATATTCATTATAGTTACATTAATATTCTAGAATAGATCAATCATTAAAATTATGCATAAATTCATTAATAGAAAAATTATATGTGGAAACTTGTAAATGGCCTTCAAATTCGTATAGTTTAAGAACATTGTCTATATTAGCAGCACGTTTCCCGAATAGTACACAAAAAATCAATAAATAAACAAAAGATTAATATTAATTATAGTGACCTTAGTGTATGAAACGGTCGTTTTATTTTTCATGTTCAGAATGATGTACTGTGTTTTACACCCAGCATATGCTGAGTAGGTGACCCTTTCGTTATGGCATGCTCAGCGCAGTTCAGCTGTTTTAAGTAATTGTTAAGCTGTTTGTTAGTAATATGTATATGTATGTGCTATTGTGTTGCTGCTGTCCATTAGCGAATAAATGTTTATTCTATTCTATTCTACTGAATACCTAGTAAGCTCGTCGGTGACCCCTCCACCCGGTATACTGAAGACTTCAAAGCTTTTCAATGTTACAATTTTAAACTCGGTTTCCTTTAATCCATTACATAATAAAAAACATGTTTATTTAAACTTTAATTCAACCTGCCTCATCGCAATCGGTAGAACACGGCACTTGTAAGTAATTAGCGCACGCAACGCCGCCGGTTAACGTTCGGTTAAAACTTTACAAACACGACTTTGCCTGTTAACTAAATTACTTTTATCCGGTTTCTGCTCTACGTAGGTAGGTACTGTACTGTGGGGGGAAATTGAGTGGAATTTATGGTGGAATTTTGGTGTTTTGGCGTCACCTCTATGTTGATTTCTTTGTATTCAACGTCTGATAGTGGGGTATACTGTGCCCTAAAAGATCATGCGTACAGTCAGTAACGTTCGTGGTAGGTCATTTTTTAGCATAATCAGCCTATAATGTTTCCACTGCTGGGACACACGGCCTCCTCTCTACGAGAGGGAATGGGCCAGTGGGGGCTGGTAGATGTCACAAATGTCTTCAAATTTTTTGTTTAGGACATGCCGGTTTCCTCGCGATGTTTTCCTTCACCGTTTTGAGAGTAGTGGTGGTGAAATTAAATACACAAAGTAATGCGCCTGCCGGGGTTCGAACCCACGACTTACTGTTCGTAAGTCGGGGCCGCCACCACTACCATTTCATGCTATTGGTCATTTTTCTTACTAGAGCGAAAAGTGGTCAGCTGCCAATTTTTTTAACTTCCACATTATGTTGTTCTTACCCATGTGCTGGCGTGTTTGCATAGTCCTTAAATATCGTGGATTTATTGGAAATTTAAGTAACATAACATAACTTCAAGCCTGTAGTCCCCGAAGGGTTAGGCAGAGCATAACACCCACATTTTGTCAATTATGTTTAAGTCCCATGTAATGGAGGGCAAGCCTATTGCCATTAATCGGGCGAAAATCTAGACTCCGTGGCAGCTACTGAGAAGTTTCTGATTGAAAAACCCAATAACACTTTATCCGACCCGTGAATCGATCCCAGGACCTCATGCTCAGCAGTCGCGCTTGCGACCACTAGACCAACGAGGCAACTAGGGGAGGCAAAAATTTAAGTGTGTCACATAATTAAGGTATCTACGAAACTTCAACACGGTTCTCTATATTGTCGTTTTTCATTCCTGGAAGGTACTTTTCACATTGATTTTTGTTAAGATATTGGTTGGTATTCAAATAGGTTATTTCCTAATTAATCTACCAAAGTATACACTATCATAACACCAAAACAACAATTTGAACACCAACCAATATCTTAACAATAAACGTCCGCTAACACCACACAAACCGAGGATTAAAATAATAATTATCCCGCACGCATAACCACGTAAAGACGTAGAAACTTTCAAGGGTTTGGGCTTAATCCCTTCATAATCTGGGATTAAATGCAAACTGAATGGGTTACGGTACAGAATAATTTCCATACATTTGTTGGTAGTGTCGTATTTAGTGGCTGTAAGCTGGTGGCTGGATAGTGCCGGGTCATGTGGAATGTAGGGGATACTACGGGAGGGGATTAAGTATTTAAATGAATGTTATGTAAAAGTCGGTTTGTTTATTTTTATGTACGTGCCCAGCTGCAGAAATTGCCGTGTAGGTCTAATGGTACCCTACGAAGATTACAGCCATTTAGATATCTAAGTTGTTATACATATTATATCAATCATTAATGAATGTTTTTTATTTTCTATTTTTCTCGTGTTAGGATCGCCAATTATCCTACGACACTCAATGTAGTTTTGCTTTATTGACACAATATTTAGAATCGGATCAGTAGTTCCAAAGATTACCCTCTACATACAAACTTTACCTCTTAATAATATTAAGATATATGTATACAATTTAATTCGTTCCCCAAAAAGTCAACCGCACTCCACAACAAGGCAGATCGTACGAACAAACAAATTTAAAGTCGCTACAGTGCATTCACATTAATTCTACTTTGCCTGCAATATTTATAAACCTTTAGAAAATATTTCCACTTTCATTGTTTCTCCTGTATTTCCCAGTGTGCCACGGTTCCATAGTAATTTCAGCTAAGCCGAAGCGCTTGAACGGCTTAAATATATTTACAGCGAAGTTCGGGAGAGATCCTTTAGTTACAGACGTGGTTGTGGTTACTGTCATAGTTCATAGAGTGGTATATTGGGTGACGTTAAACTGAGGTTAAGTTTGTAGTGGAACCGGCCTTGGAATAGAATGATTGGGGTTTGTTGGTTAGTTTAGGTGTATTTGGGGAGGTTTAAATTTTAGTTTTTTCTTTCTAAGAGTGGCTTATTATATTGCCAGGAATCGCCATGAGGGTTATACTTTTTTGTTCAGCATTTTAATTGCATCCATAAACTGGGCCTATTGCAGTCCCCTCAGCTGGAAATAGGCCTCTCCCAAGCTCAGCTATGCTTGCTGATAGGTGGTCTCCACTCGAAGACTTGTTTACTGCATTGATATAGACGCACATGGCCAGCCGCCCCACTGTCAGTTCAGTCCGTAATTAATGAATTTCGGATTTTCCATAGTATTGTAAAGAAATTATTTATTATTTACGGAACTCGGGCTCGTTGTTTAGGGTGCCCATGTGTAAATAATAACAGCCACACAGGTTGATTTTTAAGGTTAAGCCGCGCTTACCAAGGTCGACCTGTGGATGGGTAACCATCGGAAAGCACGTTAAGCCGTTTGTACCGGCGGTCAAATGTAGATATTTGACAGTCGTTACAGGTAGTCAGTGGCCCGAAAGTCTGACAACCAGTGCTAACCACCCAGTCCCTACCCAGTACTAACTGGGTTGTGGAGGTCAGATAGGCAGTCGCTCCATGTAAAATACTGGTATTCAGATGCATCCGGTTAGACTGGAAGCCGAACCCAATAAAGATCGGAAAAGGCTAGGCAGAAGATGATTGCAAAGAATTTATTTCCTACACAAGTATGAATGTAGATGGCTATAAGAGTAGAGGAAGACCAAAGAAACGATGGATGGACTGTGTGAAGGATAATATGGCAAGAAAGAAGGTGACTACAGTTATGTCGAGTAATAGAGAAGTATGGAAGAAGAAGACATGCTGCGTCGACCCCAAATAAGTTAGCATAAGGGCAGGAGAATTGCCAGCTAGGGCTGCGGGACTTTACGAAAGAGATACCGCGGCCCTGGAACACAAAGGGCAAAAGAAAGAACATGGATGGGTTTTAGTCAGTACAAGTCTGACACTCCGTTCCGCTCCGCCCAGAGGAGGGGCATTTGATGACTTTCCATCCGAAAAAAAATACTTGCACAAAAAACTACTAGGCGCTCATAGCCTCTAACAGTAACAACCCTTCCAAATTATCAGCATCTCGATCTCAAATATGCACAAATATAGATACATGATACATAGGTACTTTCCAAGCGTGGGAAGTCCCCATTTGTTCCCGACACGGGAAGTAATTACGTGTTACCTTGCCGGAGATTTTTCTTACGTAATGTGGGTAGATTTTTTTTTGTATCAAGCTTATTATTAGCTGTTCCGTAGCGAGGGGTGAAAGGGTTGTATCGAATTAAGTAGCTGTCTCGTTAGCATCATCCTTTTTATATTTTTATTGGGGTGGAAAATAGCGTCTGAGAGAAGGTACACAAGAACCTAGGATAGAGATGTTCGTCAAAACGGTGTGTAATGTCTAGCATCATGTGGAATGGTAGTTTAGGGGCTCAATTTTGGATCTGGTTTTTCTCTTGTATACAAAAAATCATCCTTGCACGGCTGCACATAACATAACATTGATGATAATGATGCCATCTAGCCGATTTCGGCCACAGCGACTGCATTCGATGGCTTTCTAGGGAGGTTATCGAGAGCTTTGGTGTGCTGTTCTGGCTAGCATATCCAACTTTGACCCAAAAACTCCGAGCAAAAGCGTCAGAACACCATTGACGAAATTATAGGGTGTAACATTACGCCTGCCAAAACCGAAGTTTTTGGCAGAGGTGTATCTAAATTCGCCCATTTATGTTTAAGTCCTATGTAATAAGGAGGCTCGCGTATCTCCATCAACTGGGATGATCTAGAGCCTAGGCTTAAGAAGTTACTGTTGGAAAACCCAATAGCATATTACCCAATCTGGGAATTCGAACCCAAAATCTCAGGTTCAGATTTTTCTGTTACTAACAGAGAAAAGTCGTATTCGTAATTTTTAACATAATGTTTGTAGCCACGCTGGCTATACAGGGTATACCGCATACACTTTTTTTTTCGGATGGGAAATCATCAAATAACTCCTCCCGCTCTGGGCGGAGCAGGAGGGTGTGTTAGACTTTTACTGACTAAAACTTATCCATGTTCCTTCATCGCCCTTTGTGTTCCGGGGCCACGGTATCTCTTTCGAACAGTCACGCAGCCCCGATACCGCATACTCTAAAACATAATTGGTACAAAGACAACTTTACAAACCTACTTAATCCCCTCGTTACTCCACCAATATTATCTGCACTAAACAATACCTCCACCCAGTTCAATTCCTTCTACAGTATATCGATTAGGAAGAGCGCAGAGCAAATATTTATTACTACTCCATACTCTATTGTTCCAATGTTCAACTTCCACGCTGCATCGCAGGTGTGATTGTTGTACTAATGTTAAGACCCAAATACACGGTTTTATTTGGGGCAATTTTTGGAGCAACGCGTCACGTTTTTTCGTGAATTCATGGGTATATGTTCAACTAGAAATTACCTAAAAAGAAGGTGCTTAGATGACGAGAAATAGAGAAGTATGGAAGAAGAAGAAAGGCTGCACCGATCTTGGATAAGGGCAGGCTTCAACTAGAAATCATCTTTTTATTAAAAGTGTTTGAATCGCTGATAAAGACAGTTAAACTTTTGTGTGGCTCTAAACAAGACCCTATTTTTTTGTGTTTTAATCCATATTGAAAGTCCAGTTTATTTTAATATTGTGTATTTCAATGGAATTGAATGTGTGACCACTCATTATTTACCAAGATTCCTCTATGCCTCGGAAAGCACTTTAAGACGTTGGTCCCGGCTGTCATTACTAGATATTTAACAGTCGTTACAGGTAATCAAACAGTCTTACCAAGGGGTATCATATTACCCAGTACTAATACGGTTGTGGAAGTCAGACAGGCAATCCCTCCTCCCTCCTAAAATACTGTAGAGTTCGAAAAAGGCTAGGCAGATGATGATGTCATGTCAATTGGAAGATTGTATTAAATTACTTTGCTTTGTTAAATGGATTCAACGGAAATATAAGTCCATTTATCGTTGCACTCGTAAAGTTGCAGTTTAACGCCATAGTGTATAAAGCTCTCCAGTGGCATGATCAGAGACGGGAAGCAGCGTCGATAGAATTGATACAGTATCGATAGAAAGCGCGCTCACAGCTCAAACTTCATCTCGATAATGTCACATGTCGCGATTGTAGTCGATATGGGCGAGCGACTACTTAGTGCATAATCTACTACGGTGGCCCGTTCATATGAATACTACTGACACATTATCCTTAGTGCTTCAAGGTTGGTTTTTGTTTACACCTTAATTTTTTTTTGTCAGTGTCAATATTTTGAATAGATATTATTGTTTAAAGAGATGACACGCGCACGCAATGTGTGAAAGGAATTTGTTTATGCATTACATTACCGGTCCTTGCTGATCAAAAAAAGAAAAAAATGAAAACAACGAATAAAAAAACGAATAAAAAAAGAACAAAACAAACAAAAAAAAAAGTAACAAATAAAAACATTTGTAGGTAATTATTTGCCCAAAAACGCTAAACATGCACAGCTTGTATTTTTTTCTTTAAAACAACTTGTCGTCTTTTGTCGCGCGTTGCTTCACAAAAATGATAGTGCGAAAAGGTCTTAAGAAATCGTGAAATGGTGATTTCTCATTGCAAATATTGACTGTCGAAATAAAGTGTGTGTGTATGTGTGTTTGAGAGAACATGACTGTCAGTGGGTATAGTTGTGTGTGTCAGATTTACATACTGAATTGGAAGTTAAAATTGGAGCATAATATATGGGTGTGGAGGTGTCAGAATAGAAAGACTAGGTAGAATACTAGGAACAAAATATCAAAAACGAAAAACACAAAATTCAAGCATATATAGCTAGGAGTATACTTTCAATTTGAAAAGACTTCTCTTTGTTTTTAGATAATTATGTTACAAGAATATGGCCAGAAGCAACTATTCGCACTCTAGTGTTATTAACAAGACACTATCAAAATATACGATTCGAAGAATTGAAAGAAATGACTAATCCTTTGCTTTTGTATTGTATTGCTTTGAATGTTGTTGAATTGTTCAAAATTAAAGACATTGTCATTTTTTTATTATTATGCGCCTGTTGGGTCCCACAAAGGTCTCCCTTCCTTTTTAGGGTTCCCTATCCAAGGGGTAATAATGGAACCCTATTACAAAGAATCCACTGTGCGTCCGTCTGTCTGTCTGGCTGTTTGTCTCATGAACCGTGATAGCTAGACAGTTGAAATTTTCACAGATGATGTATTTCTGTTGCCGCTATTTCAAAAAATATAAAGGGGGCTCCCATACAACAAACGTGTCTCTCTCTAGAGTTATTTCAGCCCAATCCTGTAAGTAGCAGTCCAGCTCATCAGCCCATCTCCTTCTGGGCCTGCCGCGCTGCCTATTCCTGTTATTCGGAACCCAATCCGTAGATATTTTCGCCCAATTCTGAAGCGACATACGGACTGCCGAGTTCCATTTTAGTTTGGCGGCTGTGTTGCTTAGTTCTGCAATTTGTAAAAGGTTAGGTATTAGGTAAAAGGTTTGTATTAGGTTTGTTTTTTGTGTGTTTGTTTGTGTGTTTTGGACCGAAGTATACTGTTCCTTATATGGTCAGTAATTTTGACGTTTGTAAAAGTGTGAAAGTATTTTTTTTTTAAGTGTGTTTTAAAAAACATCGAAATACGTGGGTTAGTAGTATTCTAAACTATTTACCTAGTTACTTTGACCTAAACACGTGATTTCTTTAGCAGTGAATGAGCTTATGCCGATTAATATATGATAGGTTGTAAGCAATATTGACATGCAATATTGATACCGGTTCGAAATCAGCTATTAACGTCGAGATAAAGCGCAGAGTTAACTGCACCTAATCATAGTTTACCGGTAACTACGTATCGGATTAACTAGTAAATCTAATTTACTTATAACCTAGAAGCCGTAAACGCAAGCATTTTCTATTAAAAATAATACTTGAGCTTCTGAAACAGCTCCTGCCAGGGTTGCGGGAATGTTCGAAAGAAATACCGCGGCCCTGGAACACAAAGGGCAAAAGAAGGAACATGGACGGGTTTTATTCAGTTCAAGTCTGACACTCTCTCCTGCTCAGCCCAGAGCGGAAACAGAACATGATTGGAAGTTTTTTCCTTTTAGTTTATAAATAATGTACTACCCTGACATAGCCAGAAAGCGACGCGGTGGACCTCGCAGGAGATGACGGGACGAGCTGGACAGACAGAACCAACGACCAGGTGGCCTACCATGATTTCTTAAAGCAGGAGTAATTCCAGTATGGGAAAGAGATGGAGTTAGACGACCTGTATAGCTCTGACTCTTTCCTACACTGGAATTACTCTTGCTTTAAGACATCATAATAACCCCCAGTTGTCTCCGTCTGCCCTCGATCGAAAGATTTGGAGATCATGAGGAGGAGGCCTTTGCCCAGCCGTGGAATGACACAGGTTAATAGTAATGAATTACTGAATGAAATTACTTTTGATTTTTATTGTTTTTTTTTTGTCGAAAGAGACTGGATCCTGCGACACAGGGTATTCTAGTGCCGGATCCAGTGTCATACCTTAATAATGTAACACTTTTTTCTGAATCAATAATCTTTTTTGTATTTGTATTTTTGTTTGTTGACTTTCAAGAGTGAAGTTTTAAATAATAAAATCAATGAATGCCCCTTTGAAGAGATTTCAGAAAAATTACGATTTGTCTGATTTTGATACAAAACGAACATCTATGACAGGCTTCCAATGCATATTCTATTTTATTACATCTAGTCTAGACATCTTAGAAGAAAAAGGGCAATCTAAATATGTTAGAAAACTAATCTTAGAAAAGATAGCTCATATGATTTATAAAGAATGTAATTATGTCATAGTTTGTTTTTATATGCGACGCCAAGGTATTATAATTCTAAGTTATGAGGAATGCTTTTTATCTTGTTACTAAGACATTAGAGATGAGATTTCAAATAATTTGCTTTTTATGGTGTGGTGGTATGATTATTTTGATTATCCTGTTGGTTTGGCGTATTTACAGAGTACCTCCGAATATATTTTTTAGGTTTGTTCTCGGTGAATAGTTGATATAAAGAAGACATTTTCAGGATAATATTTTCTTTAATCGTCGTAGAATCATTTGATGAAGATTCTTTGTATTCATGTTTTTTTTTGTTATAAGTACCGTATCTATATACTTTCAGTTGCATTAATTTAAAAAAAAACTGTTATTTTGATAAAAAACACACTTCGATTTTATTTATTTGTATTAATGATAATTGCCTTATGTATATTAATGATAATTGTCTTTGGCTCTAATATTAACGACTAGTACCAGTATTAAAAATGAATTCTATTCAGAAGACTTATTAGCTTTGCCCATTATTGAGCGTTTAATGCACACTTACGCAGAATTTAATTTACAGTGTACACACGGCTACACATCAAGCTATACATTTCCAGTAATAGAAGCTGACCTCGCATTGTACGGAAATCATAAACAACGCGAGATCAGCATAAACTGGAAATGTATAGCTTGATGTGTAGCCGTGTGTACTAGCGACATGCTTATCTTTCGCACTTTTTCGACTAAAAAGAACATTTATTAATACTCAAAGAAGAATGTATTATTGGAAAATGACTCTTATTGATACTTCTTGTAAGTGTTTCAGGTGGAAGCGCCAGCCCGTGAAATTCAAATTTACTTTTTTTTTTTGTAATTTGCAGGTCAGTGTCAGGTTGTATGTTACCAATACATCCCTCTAAGTCAATTTAATCCCATTGAATGACTTCTTCGAAATAGTCATAGAACAGCCTTTTTTTTTACTGACCTAAAAATTGCAAAAAACGTAAAAAAAAATGCATCTCGCGGGCTACCCTGACCCTTTTGGTGGAATCCACATCTAAATTCGTTGTACACTTCAGATGAAAAAGGGATTAAACAGACAGACACAACAAGCGATTTCAATTACCTATTATATTATCATTTTCTTGGATCAGGACCTGGATACGTCTGTTAACCCAAAAGGAACACAATGCCTGCTGGGCAACTACAACCAACTGTAGGCAGTCTAGAGAGGCGGTACCTGCACTAACACCGCGACTGACCAGTAGACTACTCAGTCTCCAACGAACGGACCTGCGAATTGTGGTGGGTATGCTCACAGGCCACTGCCCACTCAACAAACATCTGTTCACCCTCAACGCGACGGACAGCCTGCTGTGCAGGGGCTGCCTTAGCGCGGATAAACGGCAGCCCACGTAATCCTGGAATGTAAGGGGGTTGCTGACAACAAATCCTCGGCAGTCCGGGGCGCTCCTAGAAGCCTGTGAATGTCCCAGGAGACTTCTGAGCTTCTGGAAGGAGCTGGGTTGGCTCCTGTAGCCAACCGTCCCACCCCACGCATAATAGACCGCCTGTGTGTCTAAATGCGGAAAAGGGAGCCCTCAACAATGACAATATCATCTTCCTGTCCTGGTCCCATGTTATTTGGGGTCGACGCAACACGTCTTTTTCTTCTAATCTCCCCGGTCCACCGTCACGCAATCATTTACACCTTTTTCTATCGTATCATTCCTGACACAATCCATCCATCGTTTCCTTGGTCTTCCTCTCACTCTCCATCCATATCATTATATTCATCACTCTTTTAGTCACATGCGATTCGTCCCTCCTCATCACTAAGACAGTCGATTCCCTTTCAACTTTTCTGTAACTGGCGCAACTTTCAAATTTCCTCTAATATACTCATTCCTTACTTTATCCATTCTTGTCACACCACACACCCACTTCATCATTCTCAATCACATAATATGTTCTAAAAATAGCCTCTGCAGTTTTCCTTTTATGTTTAAACTAGCTGTTGTCCGCGGCTTCGCTCGCGTTTTTGTTAAAAATTATCCCACGGGCACGTTGTAAATTAAAGGCCTATGGAACTCGGGGATAGTGCGGCTTCCTATTAGTGAAAGAATTTTCAAAATCGGTTCGGGAGATCCAGAGATACAAACTCTTCATACAAACTTACAAACAAATTTTACCTCTTTATAATATTATTAGTATCAGTATAGATTATCACTAGAAGTGTTTCTCCTTAACACCACAATAATAATAACATACCCCTTCGTTACTATTAACTTCTTAAATAAAAACGGTCATAAAATTCTTAAAGTCCTGAGCTAAAAGCAATCATTATTAACTCCAAGTCAACTCAATTACCAGGCTTACAGAAACGCATGCAAATGCTTTTTCTTTACAAGGAAAAAAAAACGTTGCAGACAATATCTACTTATAGGTACCTGTGACCATCTGTTGCTTGGCTGGACTGGTCAAGGAATTCTCTTCGAGACTCGAGATCGACTTGTTTTTACACCTGTCACTTCTTAGACCAGTTTCCAACGGATGTATCGTGCATTCACCCAGAAAGACAAAGACGGAGATATAAGCGTGCCGTGTGAGAGGGATAGACTGTGAAATATTTCTCAAGTTAGACAAGGTGAGGTATGCGGTCGCGTGGCGGGGGAAAGAGATGGAAATATAACCCTGCCTTGCTTGTTTTATTTAATAAATCCAGTTATAATAAGAAAGGTTGTAAGGCTTCCGAAGGTGCAACGATTTTAGAGGGTTACTTGCAACTTTGTGTTGGTATATCTTTAGCGGGATTTATTTCCCATTGTATTTCGCTTTTGGTATTGTAAACAGTAGCTTGTAATCTTTTGTGTTACGATATTGACACTAATGTGTTAACATTTGAATGAATGGGTGGTTTGAATGGGTTTTTTGAAGTTATGGCGGTTTGTTTAGAGTTTAAAGTCCCATCATCTTGTTTGTTCATCATATGCGTGCTCATTTGACATGGGCAAAGACAATGAAAATCTGTCAGTTATTTCAAGCTTAGATAATGTGGTTTATAATGTAGCTTTGGACTAGACTGCGTTCAGTTGGTAGTTACGTACTTTTATAGCCAGAGATTACTTTAAATTACTAACCAGTGGTCTTGTGGGACGTATTATGAAATACAGCTTATAAAAAAGCTATCCAGCTTGTCTTACATACTAACAATAGATAATTATAATTTATGTCCCATAGTCATTTAACAATAAATTCTATTTATTACATCTATGTACGTACATTATTTACAAACAGCAAATAGATTTAAAATTATTATAAAAGTATCAAAATGGGAAAAGAATTACAGGGCGTCTAAAAAATTCGTCCACAACGCTGTCAATAGGAAAAGTGCCCAGAAGGTTGGCAGTATTGCCACTTTGGATGGCAATAATGACTAATATTTCGATTTTTATCCAGCCTGGGTGGAGTGACGATCAAAGCATACCCTGCTTTGATCGTCACTCCACCATCGGGCAGTTAAGAAGGGAGAACTGTGTCCGAGGATTAGTCTCAGTGGCGTATAATTAGAGAGACCTACCTCCTCCAAAGGATGTAACTCTATAATGCTGACCAAAAAGGTGTCATTTAACAAAATATATTATTTACGAGCTTCATGAAACGAATATAATTTTAATGGATGATAAAAGCCTCGCCTTACAAAATAACGTATGCCTTTATCATTTAACGTAGATAAATTATAGAAAACCTCTGCTTAATCATCTGAGGATAAAAATACGATGTCTTTGTAACAAATCTGATGTATCATCACACTGTATTTAACACTGATATGCCAATGACTAAGCGAAAACCTGTCTATTTACTTCTTACGCTGAATACATTATTTTTAATGATGTTGCAAATACATTTCTTAGCATGAAATTCTTCGTAAATTGCAAAGTTTTCAATCTGTATTAAGAATTTCTAAGGTTTGTGTCATGAAATTTGATCCAATTAGTCGAATTCTGAGAAACAATGTCAAATACTTATCAGATTTACTGAGAAGTTATTAGCATAATCAGCCTATAATGTTCCCGCTGCTGGGACACTCGGCCTCCTCTCGTCTCCTCTCCTCAGCCGGGCCCAATGCGGGTTGGTAGATGTCACATGTCTTCGAATTTTTGGTTCTAGGACATGCCAGTTTCCTCACGATGTTTTCCTTCACCGTTTTTGAGAGCAGCGGTGATGAAATAAATTACACAAAGTAATACGCCTGTCTGGGTTCGAACACACGACTTACTGTTCCTAAGTCGGGGCCGCCATTACTGGGTCACCGCTGCTCTCAAGTTAATGTTACTTGAAATCATTTGTAAATTTGTGAGCAATGGTAGCTTAGTGGTAACACCACCACCTCATTGAGCCTGGTTGATAGATTAAAGATTTCCTCTCGCACAGAGGAATCCTCTGTCCCCGCAATGCTAACATTTTTAATCTAACTAATCATATAACTAATCATACTTATCATCAGTCTAACCGGATGCATCTGGATACCAGTATTTGACATGGAGCGACTGCCTATCTGCCTATCTTATATCAGGTTTTATCATGTTTTCACAGACCAGATCAGGCTTTCAAAGAATCAAAGGCAAATCAACACACTCAATCAATTTAAGCACTGCCCAAAAATGGAACACTCCCAATCAATCTATCACAAACTCCGACCTATTTCAGTTGTAAAATAGGACTAGACTAACAGAGAATAACAAATGGGCATTACAGACAAAAATAGTCTGGATGCAGACTGAGTTATGGTCAAACAGTCTGGCAGAAATACCTGGCTTGGTAATTCGAGGTTGTTAAGTTACTAAGGTGAATACGAGTAGCGTAGTCATTTGTTTTTTTTTTTGCGATTCAGCTTGATTTGTGAGAATGCCAAATTGGTGTTAAGCTTGGCTCTTTTTAGGGTCCCGTACCAAAGGGATGAAAACGGAACGCTATTAATAAGAATCCACTGTCCGTCTGTCTGTCTGGCGGTCTGTCACCAAGCTGTATCTCACGAACCGTGATATAGCTAGACAGTTGAAATGTTTAAAGATGATGTATTTCTGTTGCCGCTATAACAACAAAATACTAAAAAGAGAATAAAGTAAATATTCAAGGGGGCTCCCATACAACAAACGTGTTTTTTTTTTTTTAGATAATCATACGGAACCCTTCATGCGTGACTCCGACTCGCACTTGGCTAGTTTTTACTTAACACGCTTTTATAAGCTTCAGCTGTAACAATGTAACAAAATCTTAGAAGTTAAATTTGACCCACTTCCCGATTTCCGATTGAGCTGAAATTTTGCTCACATGTTTACTTTGGATGACAATGTATGGTTAGTTAAGTGACTTCATTCTAAATCCAATATGGTGGACTCTCATAGATAGCGGACTAGTTATTTTTTATGCAATCCCATGATATTGGTATCAAATAAAATTGTCTGCTGAGAAGAATTACATAAGAATGCGTGTTTTTTTCTTATAACTTTAATATTTATTTTGCATAAATATTATTAACTAAAGCTTTTTAGTTATCGCAACTCGATAACTCTAACGAGATCGATTTATCCTCACCATTGCTCACTAAGTTTAGTTTTTCTTAGAAAAATATAATTCCTGTATAATATAATCATATTCCTAGGCAATAGGCAACTCCCAAGTACTTCTAGAATGTTTGTGTTTCTTACTATGATTTTTAACATGATTTAAATGAGGTTTTCTGTATTTCATGTCAGGCACATTTTTCGCGCGGGCTTGTGGACGGCGAGCTATGGGCTAGCTCGCCGTCCGTCCGTCATATGACGAGCGACAGGCCGTGTCGACGGCGCGTTCGTGTTCCACGCGCGCCTCAAAGAGAGTCAGCAAACAGGAAGGGGTCCGTAAGGACCGATGCCTGCCGGAGTTGCGGGACTGTTCGAAAGAGATACCGCGGCCCTGGAACACAAAGGGTTTGTGTCCCTTTGTGTTCCAGGGCCGCGGTAGAAGGAACATGCATGGTCAGTAAAAGTAAAAGTCAGACAGTCCCTCCTGCTCAGCCCAGAGCGGGAGGAGTTATTTGATGATTCCCCATCCGAAAAAAAAGGCACCTTTATCGCTGCTAGAATGTTACTTTGTCTAGGCCCTCGTTTATCGTATTGTTTTGCCTTTAGTTAGCTTAAGTGTAATGCGCAGCTTTGCCTGCGTGGGTTTCGCTAACTGTCTCACGGAATCGTAACACCGAGTTAAAAAAGTATCTTATGTGTTAATCCAGGTTATAAACTATCTGTGTGACAAATTTCATCCAAATCTGTTTAGTAGTTTTTGTGTGAAAGAGCAACAAACGTACATTACTTTAAAGGGTGTAACAAGACCCTTCACGAAGCCGAAAGGCACTTATTCTCCCCGTCATTGCGATCATTTCTTTGTTGTAGACCTTACCTGGGAACCTTCTAGTTACGGAGATATTGGAGGTCGAAGTTCCAACTTTTTCAAAGTTTTTTTTGTAATATTTGTTTTTAATGTAAGATTTGTACTTTAAACACCTC
The DNA here is from genome assembly GCA_947578425.1 of Eugnorisma glareosa. Taxonomy (NCBI): domain Eukaryota; kingdom Metazoa; phylum Arthropoda; class Insecta; order Lepidoptera; family Noctuidae; genus Eugnorisma; species Eugnorisma glareosa. The sequence goes on along the minus strand of OX387982.1, from coordinate 8,673,050 downwards.
CATGACCCCCGTACTATTGAATCCATCCATCAGTACAATGTTTTGAGTGCGTTACATTGAGTTCTACCGTAAAACGTGATTTTTCTACCCCAAAAAAAAAAAGTAGTTTCCCAGCAATAATTTTTGCGTAAAGTTACTCAGTTTGATGTACAGAATGCTTGGTTGACGGCTTCGTGACGGGTCATGTTACCACCTGTATTCAACCATCCTCACACATTACGCATTTATAATAACATGTACCTAGAGTGTATTATAGTAAGATAGAGAAAAGTTTGCTACTCTGGACTTTGACTCTGTAGCTAAAACCTTCCTTTTATATTCAAACGAATCGATTAATCATTACAAATAATATAAGTAAAGGCCTGTCTAAAAGGCTAGACGACATTGGCGATGTAGGTCTTAAATCCAGGTTTTTCATTCATCACATAGTCCAAAAAGACATTCTTCTTCTTCTTCGTGTCGCTGGCACGACAATTTTTATATTTTGTTAGCCCAGAACTTCGCCACTTCCACCGCGTCGTCGGTGGCAGCGCAGAGGTCACTTGGGCTACAAAGACTAAAAAGACATTGGGACGAAACGTCCCCACTCTCCAATGGAGTTGAAACGCTAGTCATTTGAAGCGTCACCAGATAAGATTTGCAACTGAGAAAGACCATAAGTTTTTTCTAGATTCTTTTAAGCAATACTCAAAGCTATTATTTCAATTGGACCATTACATCCCACTTTCGAATTTCAAAAAAATTAAAAAGCGAAGCTACATTCACAGTCACAAGGCATGATAGATAACCTGTGAAAACACTGTAGTTGCATATTGACATGAAGGGTGGTTACGGAGTACATACAAAATCCCCCATTGTCCTTAACGTACAGCATAATCAGCCTTTAATGTTCCCACTGCTGGGACACTCGGCCTCCTCTCCATGAGAGGGAATGGGCTATAATCCACCACGCGGGCCCAGTGCGGGTTGGTAGATGTCACATGTCTTCGAATTTTTGGTTCTAGGACATGCCGGTTTCCTCACGATGTTTTCCTTCACCGTTTTTGAGAGCAGTGGTGATGAAATAAATTACACAAAGTAATGTGCCTGCCTGGGTTCGAACCCACGACTTACTGTTCGTAAGTCGGGGCCGCCACCACTGGGCCACCGCTGCTCTCCCACCACAGGGCCACCGCTGCTCTCCCTTAACGTGCGTATACTCATAATCATAGTCATTACAAAGTTTACCCATAAATGACTGCCATCCTTCTCTAGACGATCAAATAAGAAAGAGACAAAAATGTAATTATAAAACTATTTTTTTAAACAGGAAAGAGACAGAAATATAATTATAAAACTATCAAGTTACATGAGTTAATACAGTCCTGCAACTAAATTAATTTAAAGGTCCTTTTTAATCAAAAGCCTGTCAGAGCATTTAGTTTCGCAATGCTTTTGATGTTCCCTTCAAAGTATCCACCACTACCCACAAATATTTCAATCGTTCTAACACATTTACTTTACAAACTTAAAACTCCTCGATGCAGACTGAATTCTAGCCAGTTGCCGTTGAGTCTGGCTGGAAATAACTGTCTTAATAAACACAGGAATAGCTTCAAGTTAGGTGAATGATCGGGGGAGGATGTTTTATCTTTATTTTGTTGCTGTTTGTTAGGTTTGTTTGTGGGATGAAAATATGTGTTCTTATTAATGGTCATTTTAGCAATATGGGTAGGTAAGTGTAGTTTGAGTTGCGTTAGTGAAGATATTGCTAGATCTCTATAAGGTCTATCTGTTCATACACGAAATCTCTTAAGGGGTCATAATTATGAACAACTTTTATTATGGGACCAGCACTGAAATCTCGGAAAAAAAATCGACGACGAAAAAAACGAAAAAAAGATCTCTGCGCATAACTCGACAAAATGTACTGAACAGCTGTTTTTTTTTTTTCACGATTTCGGGATTGGTCCCATAGTGAAAGTTGTTCATAATGATGAGTATTGGGGTCGGCTTCCAGTCTTACCGGATACAGCTGAATACCAGTATTTTACATGGAGCGACTGCTTATCTGACCTCCGCAAAGATACGATACCCCTTGGTAAGACTGGTTGTCAGACTTTCGGGCCACTGACTACCTTTATCGACTGTCAAAGATCTACAAATGGCAGCCGGGACCAACGGCTTAACGCGCTTTTCGAGACATGTAAGAAACTCGGCATGTATTTAGTGGTCACCCATCCACAGACCAACCTAAGTGCGGCTTAACCTAACGATGGACCCGTGCGGAAGTTATTTTTTAGACACGAAGACCAAGGACACGATGGATGGATTGTGTGAGGAATGATATGAAGGAAACGGAGTAAATAATAGTGTGACGTTTGACAGGGATACTCGTAGACCCCAAGTCATATGTGACAAGGGCAGGAAGGTGATGATTGCGAGGTCTGTAATATAAACTATTGGCTATAATAAACTTAACTTATTAGCTACTTACTCAAGTAACTATAAATAATTCTGGTTATGCTTGTAAAAATGTTCTATGAACTATATTTCTGTCTTTTTTTACTTAGGCTTTGATCTGTAATGTATTTATTTTTCATACATACGTACTCGTATATAGTTGACGCCAATTAAGATATTTGTTTGTTTTAGATAATGATACGGAATCCTTCGTGCGCGAGTCCTACTCGCACTTAGCCGGATTTTTAATAATTTTGTTAATAAAAATATTTAGAAATGTAAATAATATGTAAACAAAATAAACAAAAGAATTTAGGTACCCTGAAAAAAAGTCTTTTAAACGAATAAACGAATTCTGTGATTTATCTCGATAAACAGCTATTTATGTTGATCAAACAAAGAGTTCACGCGCGTTTAAACTCAAACACATACAGCGTGTGTTCTTTCGCTCGGAGACTTAAGTATGCGACGAGTATTTGAGCAAGTTTCAAGCTGAGCTCGATGGCTGAGTTGCTGCAAATACACAGAATGTTCTCACACAAAGCAAGATGCAGACGTGTGGAAAATACTACGTTAAACAAGAGGTCCTAACAGGAACATGGGAAGGAAACGTAAAGGGAATTTGAAGGATTTTTGAATCGAAAGTACAACTAGGTCTTATTTGTTTCGAATTTTTGTAACAAGTACAATTTATCATCTTTTTATAAAGTGTGCAACAGGACCCATCACGAAGCCGTCAACCAAGCATTAAGTACATCAAACTAAGTAACTTTACGCAAAAATGATTGCTGGGTAACGACTTTTTTTTTGGGATGAAAAATCACGTTTTACGGTAGCACTCAAAACATTGTGCTGATGGATGGATTGAATAGTACGGGGGTCGTGGAGTTGTTTGAAGTAAAAATCTTACATTAAAAACACGTATTTGAAAAAAAAAACCTGTGAAAAAGTTGGAACTTTGACCCCGTATATCTCCGTAACTAGAAGGTTCCCAGGTATGGTCTAGAGCAAAAAAATATCGCCTTTCAGCTTACCTTGCCTTGCTTACCTTTCACCTTCTTCGTTCCGATTGTCGGAACGGAGTGTCATTAAAACAATGAAAGTAATTAACGTTACTTCATCCATCAAGAGATCAGACCACTTCACAAAATATCAAACCTTGAAAAACACAAAACTCAGCCATACTTTATAAGCTGCTCAGCCTAATGAATGCGGCATGAAGATACATGCTTGTACTCTTATTACACGAGTAATATACCGACTAGTTTGTGGCTGACGGTTAAAGAACAACCGAAATCTAAAATAAGTAGCCAACTAAGGGGTGAAGTACCTACAGCCGTAGTGTAAATCTATACTAATTATAATGAAGCTGAAGTGGGAACTACCAGTTGTTTTTTTTTTTTTTTCTTGTGAAAGTACAAGCTTGTGGCTAAATAATAACAATCGCATCAATTACATTTATAGAGTTTCCTCCTGTTAATAGGGCACTTAAGTAGGCCCTTCCCGGTCCGTCTATCGTCAACGCGAGCATGGTCGAAAAGCTTGTTGTTTCATCCAGAGCCACAGCGGCGATTTTCTTTCAATTCTCCTGTCTAACCCGGCCCTGACCCCGCAGATCTCGTCTCCCGCGCATCTCATACCGCCTAACGCGATGACATTGAACGAAAATAGTGTTCGAAAATTTCTTAAACTTGTTCTAGGAAATACGTGTTTTTGAATAAGTCTTACAAGTGTGTGAAATAAATATTTGTCATTAAGAATCTCCATTACATGTGCAAGGTTTCTATCGAGATGTTTTTTTTTAATTTTACAGTTTATGAGTACATTATGAACGGCCAAAGTTCAGTTAAAATTTGTGCAAAACAGCCATTTTTGGAGGCTTATACTGAATTTTTTTCTACAATTTTTTATTAATTTTTTTTTGCTGCCATCGGAACCTAGATATAGTGCACAAAATACCTATTAGTTAAAAAAAAATCAAAGATATATGTGTAACAACTGCATAATCACGTACGAACGTTTGTATGAAAAGTATGACTGGTTGGCCGCTCTTAATATCGTGTCCTGGGTGTCCTGTTGTTGGTTAATTGCAGGAACTGACGAGCTTCTGAAGGCGCCAAACGCATGGCTCAGTTTCAGGGCTGGCACAATTTAGATTGGATCGATTATTTGATATAATTTGATTTAATCTGTTTTATTGTATTTTATTTGATTTTATTTTTATTCTATTTAATTTAATCTGATTTTTTTGGTTATGTCTTTAGGATTTCTATCGATTTATGTGTGGCAATGGGTGTTATTTACCTGAAATAAATGAATTTAATTATTTTATTTTATTTATTGACACGCTGAGAAGATGAATGTTAAGCAGCTTTACATTCGAGGTATGGAATTTTACCTTACTTTATTTTATAAATTGACGCAGTTTCCATGTTAGGCAAAGGTTTTCCCAGAAGGATATCAAACCTCTTTGTGTGGCTGTCCTTGGCAAACCATTTCCGATTTTTTTTTTGACCATAAGTGGCTCTATGCAGGGACAATATCCCTTTTAGCTAGGGTTGCCATACGTCTGGAATTTTACTGGCAAGTCCGGAATTAAAGCGGAGTGTACGTAATGCGAGAAGAATTCTAAAATGTCAGGAATTTCCAAAAAATAATAATTTAAAAACCATCTTAATATATACCATTTTAAATGTGAAAGTTAGTGAGGATGATTGTTATTCTTCCACGCAAAAACTACAGAACGGATTTCGAAGTTTTTTTTTTTTTTTGTCAAATAGGATAATTTTTATCCCTGTAATTCGATTTTGTAGGAAAATTACCAAACTCCACGAGGGCAAAGCCGCAGGTATCAGCTCTCTAGCTGTATATAAAAAATTAAAACATAGGACAACAGCATCACTTGCCAAAACATATATCAGCATGTACTACATTTTATAATGTAAGTAGTAAACCGCAATTACTTCAGTTGTGCGAGTACCTGCATCCAGCACTGGCACGAGCACACAGTCTGCTCAAAGCCTTAAGTCCTCAGGTACTCCATACAAAATGTTAAACAAAATTACTTCAAACTACATTAGAAGAGAAGTCATTAGAATTAAATCAACTCGAAGTGTTTGCCGTGACTTAATGTACTTGCATAAGTTATTATCACGCTCGTTTTATTTGTGGGAGATACAGAGTGGTTGAGAGTTAATTATGTGGCTTGCTTTGTGCCTTAAAATCGCTTAGACACGTTTCAAATATTTCATGGTACTTGTTTGCATTTAATTCTAATCTTTTTGTGAAGATGACTTGTAAGTTAATTAGTCATACAACTTATTCATCATTTCCAAAAAGATGTAAACACCGACAAGAATTCAATGGTTTTTCTACAATTTGTGTTCCATTATATTGTTCCAATGTTTAACTACAATTAAGTACCTTCCTCACGCCTAATGTGTGTTGTGGCTACAAATTTATATAAAATAATGCCACATAATATTATATTCTACAGACAATCAAATATTTTTTTGTTGATGTACTTATATCTTTTTGAGGCTGACTGTGAGTTATACATACTTACAGCTATCTGATTACATTTCAGTATGTAGGTACCTCTATATTCAAACCAAGGCATGCAGCAGGATATGTTTGTGAAAATACTACGATTCTGTAAAAAAAAAAATGCCTCTAATTAGTCCTCCTTACCTATAATACTCCTGACAGTAGCTCGCATTATGAGAAAAATCTTTCATTAGTTCTATGGTTATTCGTAAAAAACGATTGTCTCGTTGGTCCAGTGGTTACAATCGTGACTGCTGAGCATGACATCCTTTTTTTTTTTTTTTTTTATCGATGTGAAATCATCTAATGACCCCTCCCGCTCTGGGCTGAGCAGGAGGGAGTGTCAGACTTGTACTGACTAAAACCCATTCATGTTCCTTCCTTTGCCCTTTGTGTACCAGGGCCGCGGTATCTCTTTCGAACAGTCCCGCAACCCTGGCAGGGAGCATGACATCCTGGGTTCGATTCGCGGGTCGGGCAAATTGTTATTATTCCATTGGTCATTTTTTTATAGCAGTCACGAAGTTTGGATTTGTGCTGGCTTTAGGCTCGTCCCCTATTACATGGGTCTTAAACATAACTGGCGTAATGTGGGTGTACTATTAGGTACACCTCTGCCTAACCCTTCGGGGATTACAGGCGTGGTGTTATGTTATGTCTATAGTCGTTAGTCTTAATACAAAAATACAAAGCAAAGCCATACCATTTAATTACGTTTATCTTGTCCCAAATTCAGCAATAAAAATGCCACCAAAACACCCATTCCATACACAACAAATTCCATCACTGTAAACAACATCTAAATCGGTGCAGTAATTCCCGAGATCGACAAACACAAACGAACGTAATCCCTTTGTATTAGATTAACGGGATGAAACGTTCAATAAAAGTTTATAGGCATTCGATAGCTATAGAGATCGTTGAGTAGCGATAGCAAGATAGACGTCAATATAAATTGTTTAAATACGTCAGTGTTGATAAAATGTGAAGGGTTCCGTAGAATTTTTGGAAGGTTCAAAATCATTTTTTTTTTAAAGTTGGTGGCATTATAATGGGTGTTGAATGGAAGAGCAGCGGTGGCCCAGTGGTGGCGGCCCCGACTTACGAGCAGTAAGTCGTGGGTTCGAACCCACAATCACTGCTCTCTAAAAGGAAAACATCGTGATTAAATCGGCATGTCCTAGAACCAAAAAATTCGAAGACATGTGACATCTACCAACCCGCACTGGGCCCGCGTGGTGGATTATAGCCCATTCCCTCTCATATAGAGGAGGCCTGTATCCCAGTGGGAACATTACAGGCTGATTACGCTCGTTCAAATTCATTTATTTCAGGTACATAACCCATATTAGAAATATTTTAAATTCTTCAATAATAATAAATAAATACAAAAACACACAAAAACAAAAAATACAATACAACATCAACACCAAATAGTCAATAACAATAATATTTCACATTCTTAATCAATTCATTACAATAGTCTCTTACGTGCCACACTGTAAGTAAGTTTGACTCTGTCACAGTAGTGTCGCACATAAGGACAGTCCAAACTATTAACTATCATACTTAGAACGGTATTGAAGCTGGCCCGCAGTCCCGCACTCTGCGCGCAAGGGACGCACAGCGCTTCCGCATGGTCGCATGGAAGCAGTCTGTGCGCGCCCATGCGAACATACTTGAAGCGCTGCAGTAGCGAGGCAGACCCAAAACCGTTCAAACCTCTGTAGGCTATGTTAAGAGCGTTAATCTTAAGGCATTTCATACAAACTTTCAACTCTTTGAATTTGTTTTCGTAATACATACATAAGTCTAATAAGTTGACAGAGAACATTTTAGAAGTGTCTTTAAAAAAAAAGATAATCGGAAATTTCTGTTTCTATGGAAAATCTAAAATCAGTCTAATTTTATTAGCTGTAACACTATATATAGAAAATATTCTCCGTCAAGTTTTTAGATCTATGTATCCTGCTTATACGTATGAAGTTTCATTAAAATCGGTTCAGACATTTCGAGAACAAATGAGTTCAAAGTTTGTATGAAATGCCGTAAGACGCTAACGCTCAACTGAACGCGGAGGGTACTATAGCTTTTTTGCGTGTAATTAGCTCACAGGCTGCAGGTGTACATGGACGTGCGATGCTGAGCATCAAATGATGCTAGCTTAAGTGTCACACAACGAGTTATAGTGTAATCTATTATAAATAACGTCAGAAGGCTAGGCCGCTCTACTAATAACTTATGGACAGCTAATTTGTTTGATAAATAACAGTAGAATCGGCCCGGGAGCTATTCCATTTAATTTTGTTTAGTTTACGATATTCGACTTGTAATTAAGAAAGGTTAGGTTATAATTATATATAAATTAATATATCTATAACTCTTTTTAAGTAGGTGGATACCGTTTTATTAAAATAATGGACATCAAAGGGCCCTAGCCCCAACGCGCGGTGTAGACGTCGATTTTTTAATCGCCAACCCGTCTTGAGCTGTCGTGGTGATCAAATGCTCGTGCTTTCTCTGTTGAGAAGAGGCCTTTGCCCAGCAGTGGGACAGTAATAGGCTGGTATTATTATTATATTATTATTCTCTTTATTCATATATATTCATATGATTTACATTTTTAAATATTCCTAAACAAATTAATATAAAAAAAAAACATAAAAAATAAAATAAAAAATAGTAGTCCGCCGGTGTCGGGAGCAGGGTCCAAGCTACCGGTGGTTAGGGCTCCAAAGACAGGAACCTCCTCACAATGCGAGCCGTATCGAGGAGTACTGCCTTCTGAATCAGGCCCTTGATCCAACCGCCTAAGGAGAGCCTCGAAAGATGGTCGTCGAGGCTCTTGGCCATAAGGCCGTTGGATAATAACTTAATATTATTATTATATTTTTTTCTTTTTCATATGGTTAGTGTTACCTGATGTCAGAGTTTGTATGCCGTCCATGGGCATCTATAATATTATAATGTGAAACAAGTATTTTAAATATTAAAATAGTCACATTTACGTTACCCCATCTTGTTCTCGATACATTTCTCAATTGTTAACCAATATTACCCCTTTCATTCCAGCGCCAACAGATCCTTGCAACAAATCATAACAACCTAATTATTTATTCGTAAGGTCCTTTATGCTAGGAGATCGTGGCGAAATAATAACTGCCGCTCGGATCAATCTTCAGGTTAAGCCGCGCTAGCGCTTGTCTGTGGATGGGTGACCACCCATTATATACAGAGTTTCCTCCATGCCTCAGAAACCATGTTAAACCGTTGGTCCCGGCTGTTATTTGTAGATCTTTGACAGTCGTTACAGGTGGCCCGAAAGTTAGACAACCAGTCTTATCCAGGGGTACCGTTACCTTCCCAGTACTAACTGGATTGTGGAGGACAGATAGGTACTCGCTCCATGTAAAATGCTGGTATTCAGCTGCATCTGGTTAGACTGGAAGCCGACCCCAGCATAGTTGACAAAAGGCTAGGCAGATGCCGCAGATGATGATAGCCCAATTCTTGTGACAGGTTATAGGGTATTTAATATCACGCTACGTCTTTAAGAGCCTAGTGCAGGTGAAACCGCGGGGCAAAACTAGTATATCATAACCAGTGTTTCTTATTCTTACCTTTTTATAGATTCTATGTTACCGATGTTTGTGAATGTGTGAACACTGTAGGCTTTGTAGATCCCAGACGCCTGTTAACTTTTTATCTTGTTTTAGATTTTTTGTGTAGTAAGCAACGACTTATTGTCTCCCCATACTTAAGTACTAATGCTGTAACATGATAATATTGTAACACCAAATGATTTGAAAAGAGTAACCATGGAGTTTCTTGCCGGTTCTTCTCCATAGGAAACGACCAACCCGAACCGTGCACCTTTTTGTCGACGTTTGATAAGTGCCCATCTAAGCCTATGTGAAATAAAAATATTTTGATTTTGATTTTGAGTGGGAAAAGGCTAGACAGATGTTTTGTTAGAAAAAATGTATTCGATTTGTTGAATAATGTTATCTTTTCTAATAGGCATCGCTATGATGGCAATACCTCCCTCTTGACTGACTGCAGCCGTAAATATTTCCTAATAATAAAGCATTAATCTACCGTTTGGTTCACCACAGTCCGATTAAAAAAAAATGTGTGCATTTTTAAATAAATCAAAATTAATTAACTACAAAAAAAATTAACAAATTATGCACACAATTTTAATTAAACTAACATAAATATGAATTAACAAAAGGTTCGTACATCCTGCTTCACATCTTTTTTGTCACATTAACCATATTTTTTGCCTTGTCGGTTCGCTTGTAAAAAGTGCAACCCAAAAACATAATATTTTGTGAAACAGAATGCATGAATAATTTCTGTAGGGGTGTTTGTTTCACCTTTTGTTTTATCTTAGTAGGGGTGAAGCAGGGTAAATTATTAATGCGGTAGCTTACATCTGATGATCAGAAAGCCAATTCTTATACTTATTTAAACAAACATCGAATTACAATGTTTTCTTACCGACAACCAACATAGAAAGAATTTATTTTGCAAAAAAAAAAAAACTACCGACTTCCTTATGTACAGTATTATTCCACATCTGTGTTTTGTTTTTGGAAGTCTGTTTTTTTGCAAAAAAGTTTTGTATTTTATCTTTTTTAATTATAGCATTCCTCATAAATTCTTGTCATTTCACATTGTAAGTAAAAGATATTAGAAGATTTTCAACATAGACGAAGAATAAAAAATACGTATTATAGAAGCCAACTCACAAACTGCTTAAGCAAAGTTCATAAAATGTACATGAAACCATCGCGCGGGCTCTTTCTACTAAATAAAAAAGAATCACGTTAATCGGACCAATAATCACGGAGTTATCGGTGACCATAAATGAAAAAAATGCTAGTCAAATACATAACCTCCTCCTTTTTTAAACGGTGGTTAAAAATGACAAGCATCTTGATGAATGAAAGCTATTTTTGGCAGATTGAGACCGAGATTATTTGAATTTATTATTTGATAATAAGAAAATAGCTTATGCCCGCAGTTTCGCCCGCGTGGAGTTCGGTAATTGACCCACGGGATCAAGCTACCGGGATAAAAAGTATCCTACGTATTAATTCAGGTTATAAACCATCTATGTGCCAAATTTCATCCAAATCCGTTCAGTAATTTTTGCGTGCAAGAGTAACAAACCTCCATACAACAAAATTTCACATTTAAAGTAATAGTAGTAAGATTGCGCTTCAGATCAACAATTTTCGTACTTACGCCACTACTACAACGGAAAGGCAATCCAGGCCATGAGCTTCTATCTATAGTGTCTATAGTTGTATCTCAACACCTACTATCAAGAATCCACAACCCAATTTAAAAACTCAACGAAATCCTAATAACCCATTTACACTTACGGAACGGGTTGCGGGACTGTTCGAAAGAGATACCGCGGCCCTGGAACACAAAGGGCAAAGGAAGGAACATGGATGGGTTTTAGTCAGTAAAAGTCTGACACTCCCTCCTGCTCAGCCAGAGCGGGAGGGGGGGGGGGGTTATTTGATGATTTCCCCATCGGTAAAAAAAAAAGGCCATGAGCTTCTATCTATAGTGTCTATAGTTGTATCTCAACACCTACTATCAAGAGTCCACAACCCAATTTAAAAACTCAAACAAAATCCTAATAACCCATTTACACTTACGGTACCCTAAAAAAAGGGTCAGAAAGGGTGTTACGTTCTCAAAACGATGGGAAAAAACACTGAGAACCTCCTTTGTTGATCGGATGAATAAAACAATAGGATCGCGAGAAACGCCGCGGTAAGGAAGTAGATTACCGCTAGGTATTGTACCAAGGTCACTTGGAAGCACATGATCCCATTCTCATTATAATTTAAATACCTGGTATATGGGTTCCATAATAGGTAAATAACAACACGCTTGCTGAATAAGGAAGAGTAAATTTGTAAAGTATACCCACATTTTGACAGTCATAGCGTGACGATTGACAGAAAAGCATAAGAATAATTAGCCTATAATGTTCCCACTGCTGGGACATGGACGGCCTCATCTCTATGAGAGGGAATAGGCGATAATCAACCACGCGGGCCCAGTGCGGGTTGGTAGATGTCACATGTTTTCGATTTTTTGGTTCTAGGACATGCCAGTTTCCTCACAATGTTCTCCTTCACCGTTTTGAGAGCAGTGATGATGAAATAAATTACACAAAGTAATGCGCCTGCCTTGGTCCGAACTCATGACTTATAGTTCGTAAGTCAGGGCCGCCACCACTGGCTACTAATCAATTATTTGTCAAAATATGGTACAGAACAACGGGATGGATAGTATGGTGTAGTACGGTGTCTTAGACATGTTTCCCTCTCTTTCCTGTACTTGTAGTTTCACAGTTGTAAGACAGTGACAGGACATAAAGCTCTCCCAAAGTACCTACGTGCAATGTAACGTTTGAATAAAATTCGACAAAAGGTTGCGACTGTGTGAAAAAACCTGGATCAAATAACCTGTAAGAGTTTAAACGCTGTGAACAAGCGAAGTGATCAATGCTCTGCTCATTCCTCTTTCCGCTTGAAAAGAGGTACCTAAGGTGAAGCTAAACGATTCAGTGAAGACGCGAAGTCAAGAGTTCCTCTGAATGTTTCTATTAAATTTGGTAAATCAGCAGTGTTTTAAAATGAGGAAATAAACATCACGTTTGTATTTCGCGGCGCAGAGGGAAAGGGTGTATACCCTGTACAAATGTATATTTGTACATCCACATTTCATCAGTTATGTTCAGGCTCATCATCATCCACAGACGTCATCCACTTATGGTCACTACCCTTTTTTTGATTGTGCCAAGCTTAAGCTTAAGCTTAGCCTTCGGTTAGTCTTGCTGTCTTGAAATAATTAATAGCGAGCATGACTTATGTCATCCACTTAGCACAAATCTCGCACAAATTCCTAATGGATAACCCAATAACACACTCGGCCTGAGAATTGAATCCCATTGATTCAATTCTTGCTCAGTCTAAGAAAATTGTATGCAATGTTTTTAATTGCTCAGGTCTTTTATTCACATAAAGGGTGTAACAAGACCCTTAACGAAGCCGAAAGGTACTTGTTCTCCTTGTCACTGCGATATTTTTTTTGTTCTAGACCATACCTGGGAAACTTCCTAGTTTCGGAGATATTGGGGGTCAAAGTTCCAACTTTTTCACAAGTTTTTTTTAAACAATATGTTTTTAATGTAATATTTTTACTTTAAACACCTTCACGACCCCCATATTATTCAATCCATCCATCAGCACTATGTTTTGAGTGCGTTACATTGAGTCCTACCGTAAAACGTGATTTTTCATCCAAAAAAAAATAGTGACAGTTTATGTGTAAGTGTAAAACCGTGAAAGTAGAAAACAGTGTTAAAAAAATAGTCGTTACCAGCAATAATTTTTGCGTAAAGTTACTTAGTTTTGATGTACAGAATGCTTGGTTGACGGCTTCGTTAAGAGTCCTGTTACACCCTGTATAAGTCTTTCAAGATTAAATGCATTAATAAATTAATTACTTAAAGTGTCATTCATTTCTTTAAAACTCTTTAAACGTTTTCTGTTATGGTCTAATTAAAATAAATGTTTTGAGTTTGAGTTTAAACAAAAAACCTTCACACAGGAAGCGAGTTATAAACCTCGGAACCAGAACGAAATCCGTATGGAAACAAACATTTGTACGGCCTACAGATATTTGTCCTGTCTGAATGTTTGCCTACGTGATTTGTATGAGGAATGGTACCCCTTGCATGAGGTAGTTGTTTAAGTGTCCTTTGCATTCACATAGGGTGGACGTGGCTTACAATTGACAGGGTGACATTTGTATGACAAAAGTCATAAAGCTGATAATAATCAGTACAAGAGACAGTCCGTCAAATGCCCACCTTTCGACACTTTCTAGTGTATTAGCCTGGATGAAGAGGTGGCAGAACAAACTCCTGAACTGTTAGGTGAGAAAAACCAGATTCTATACAGCAGTGTAAAAGAAAAGGAAACTGAATTTCAAGACAAAAAGCAGTCGTGTCGTTTTTCCACTACTGGCAAAATATTGACACATACCTACTGAAAATAAACTAGCAAGCAGAGAAAAGGTTAAACATAATAACAGACGCACGAGTCGTACTTGAGGGTTAAGCCACGCTTGCCTTGGTCGAGTTTCCTCTGTGGCTCGGAAAGCACGTTAAGCCGTTGGTCCCTGCTGACATTTGTAGATCTTTGGCAGTTATTGTAGGTAGTCAGTGGCCTGAAAATATGACAACCAGTCTTACCAAGGGGTATCGTATTGTGGATCTGTGTTGTGGAGTTCAGATAGTCCGTTCCATATAAAATACTGCTATTCAGTTGCATCCGGTTAGAGTGCAAGCCGACCCCAAATAAGTTGAGAAAAAACTAGACAGGTGAGGTGGTGTTCTTGCATTAAAAATATGGATAGTCTCCTTTTAAATCAATTTCTACATGAACAAAAACTTAATCGCTACATAGTATAAAACAAAGTCGCTTCCCGCTGTCTGTCCCTATGTATGCTTAGATCTTTAAAACTACGCAACAGATTTTGATGCGGTTTTTTTAATAGATAGTGTGATTCAAGAGGGCGGTTTATAGGTATAACGTGCACCCGTGCAAAGCCGGGGCGGTTCCCTATTACATAATAATCGGCAAGATAGAAAATCTACTAAAATGTAATGTGTGGCATTTGAACCCTACACAACAAAATAGAAATGCCAGAACATAATAATGTACTGTATTTTCAGTTTTCTACAATGTCAACATAAGGTTTCTTTATTAACCCCTTCATTCAAGCTTAGGTGCCGTTACAGCTCGGTATAGTATACTTACCACACTTATAATACATAATGGATGTAAAAGCAGTGCAATTTGTGTCAAAGCACTACTTAGCGAGCATGTTTGGCATGCATTCAGAGAGTTAAAAATCGATAACATCGGTCTATACGTTGACGGGTTGCCAATGTGTAATTGTGAAGGTTATTTATTTTACTGATTTATCATTACCGTTTGGTGGTTACGCCGGGAGTGGACTCCCTAGAATCATATTCATATTGGTAAGGTTCTTCAGACAAGTCAGGTACGTAGTACTAGCAAACGGCGTACGTGTATGACCAGGGGCCTTAGTCTGCTATTGCAATAGCAGACTAAGGCCCCTGATCTATGAATGTGGACGAGGCGAGAGGACTTTCTGTAGTTTCTGCTTAGCCCCGTAGGAATAATGCTTGAATTTATTTAGAAAATTTACTAGAAAAAACGAAAAATATAAAAGACAAGTCCAAGTTATTTCACAGTGAATAGAAACATATTTTCATTAAGGTGGTTGCGCAAGGGTAGCCCGCGTAATTTAAATTTTCTTACGTTTATTGCAATTTGCAGGTCAGTGTCAGGTTGTATGTTGATGAAAATATGAATCGCGCCAGTAACACGTATGGAGTTACAGAATTATAATCATTCAAATCATCAATACAGCTCTCCAAGTTCATATAATCACATTTAATTACTATTTCATGAAAAAGTCACTTTTTGAGATTATATGAACTTGGAGGGTTGTATTGATGATTTTAATGATTATAATTCTGTAACTCCATACGTGTTACTGGCGCGATTCAAATTTTCATCAACATACAACTTGACATTAACCTGCAAATTGCAATAAACTTGAGAAAATTTAAATTTCGCGGGCTACCCTTGCGCATCCACCTTAAGGAATTATAAAAATATTATAAATAAAATACTTCAAAATAACATGTACTAAAGTGAGTATGTATTATTTTACTGATTTAGACCACGAGTAAGTAACATTTTCTTGATGTTTTCAAAGTTAAATTAAAAGTCAAGAAGTTACGATAAAATGTTTATAAAAGTTTTCCGAAAAATTCTTCGCAGAATTATTGGAAAAATCTATGGAGAATATTTGGTAGGTTAATTTTGGGAATTTGTTGTCATGCTCTTGAAACAGATTATTCTTTCTTTATAATTGATTACCAGCAAAAAAAATATTGTATGCCTCGGAATTCTACATTGAAAAATACATAAGTCTAAACACATGCCTTCATGATTCGCGAACATATGTTAAAACCGTGCCAGACGACTGTACAACACCGAAAAGGTTTATCAATTATGTATATTCTCAAAGGTACAGCCACACTATGCTGCATCCATTGTAATGGACCCAACAGTGTGGTGTCAGCTAGGCGCCAACGCGGACGTCCCATGTCGCTTTGACGTTTCGCGCCCAACGGTTTCGCGCCGTTTTCGATATACAACCTTTTTACTCTCAATAAAAAATTAAATTGCTGACGAGTGCTGACTTTTTTGTGTGAAAAAGTTTAAATTAAATATGGAACAAGCCCGGAGAACAATGTAGAATTGTTTTCATTTTTTAATTAAATACTTTTTGACAGTTCTGAAATCGTGTGTGACGTTTCGTGTTTTTTTTAATGTTTTGAATGAAAACTTTTTTTTCTGGTGTTGTGTATTTTTGTTTACTGGAATTTTGTGTACTTTGTTGTTTGACTTGTAAGTTGACAGTGTTGTTTGACTTGTAAGTGACTTTGTGATTGTTTTGTGTTTGGATTTTGAACAAGAGCTGCTAAAATTCATTCTCGGATGAAAGGTAAGATTTAATTTATTTTCTTGTAAGATTTATTGAGTAAGTAACTCATCCTAAGTTATCCAATTTATACTCTCAATTTTAGTAACCAATTTTTGTTTTCATCTGGTAATTTAAATCATTCAACAGTTGAATATTTTTAAATAGTCATCTAACGAGCACGATGGTTTATTGTTTTTAATTAAACCTGGGTAAAAAAACAACATTTATGAGCAAAATAAACATCACGTAATAATGCCGTTTTAACATAAAACTAAATTAAAATACCTATCTAATCTTATCCAAAACATTCAACCCAAAATCTCAGAAAGACAATCAAAATCTTTATCAATGGACTCCAAAATGGGATTACAGCGTATCTGACCTCTGCCTAAAACAGACCGCAGTACACTTTCAATAAAAAAGACATTAAAAAGTAGTCAGTGTCCAAAAAACACAAGACATCCCAAGAATCGAGATGAGCCTTCATACAACACAACATCACACGTCAAAAACAAAAAACAACTGCGACTTTCGACCTTAGCTCCTCATGCTAAGATTTATAAGTCATTTTAGGGATGGCAAACATAAGTTGGTTTAATTTTTTTTCATAAACAGGTTTGATACTTACTAGTTAGGGATCGTAATTAGGGCAGGTGTTCAATGGCGGTGGATTTTTTGTTGTTTAGTTTGATTTTTACTTATTTTTGTGGCAAGATCTGGTTGGGCGGCTGTATCGAGAAAGAGTTTTATTTGGGATTTTTGGCTACCTGTGATTGTGGATGAAATTAATAGGTCGGGTTATTATTATAAGGTATACTTATTTTGCTTAAAACTAGAAGCCAAACTAACATGGTGCAAAAATACTACGCAGATTAAGATGACGAATAATGATTTATATAATGAATTTTTTTGATTTTTGATTTTTTTGAGATTAAGGCAGTTTTTAGAAAAACTGTTTTGGTTTTTTTCTAAAAACCAAATACTCAGGTTTGCTACCCCTTGGAGCAATGAAAAAATCAAACTTATAAGTCAACCCGATCAAAACATATATGACTGTTTATATCGCATATTAGGCGATTTCACAAGGGAATCAAAACCTATAGGGTAATTTCCTTTAGCCTAGAATCATGAAATTTGGCAAAAAGCAAGGCCTTACAGCACAAATAAAGGAAAAAATCCAAAAAATAAAAAAGTTGAAAATTAGAGGGTGTCCCCATACATATATAACGCATATTATGCGATTTCACAAAGGAATCAAAACCTACAGAGTACTTCCCTTTGACCTAGAATCATGAAATTTGGCAAAAAGCAAGGCCTTACAGCACAAATAAAGGAAAAAATCCAAAAAATAAAAAAAGTTGAAAATTAAAGGGTGTCCCGATACATACATAGTTGACGCTAAACTCGCACTTGGAATTGCTACGGAACTGACGTCAAATAAACTTTATTCTTTTCTTTATATAACATAGCAAAATCCGCAAAGCTTCTTTTACCATTATTTAATAGCCAAGCTGTACGCTGTGCTCAGAATAATATGCCGCATGTCGACTTGTTTGTTATTCCGCAAGGGTACTAAAACTTGCCTAGGAAAAATGTTTCTATCTGGTCTAGCCTTTTCGTAGATAAGCGATAGGCAACCTGTTACACGACAGAGGGCATAGATACTCGTACACGTCACATTCTATCTATGCCTACTAATATTGTAAACAGGTAAAATTTGTTTCTAAGTTAGTATGTAGGGGATAATCTTCGGAACTACTGATCCGATTCTGAAAATTCTTTCACTGACGGGAAGCTACATTAACCCTGATCGTATTGGCTACATTTAAAATGTTCCCCTAGGTTAATTTCCGTGCATAAGCCACGTGTTATTAGCGAAAGTGGATGTGTTTGATCCATTTTGTGAGGATGGTTGGATGTTTGGTACTCTTTCACGCAAAAACTACTGAACGGATGATGATGAAATTTGGTACAGAGATAGTTTATAACCTGGATTAATACATAGGATACTTTTTATCTTGGAAAAAAGTGGGAAATTCCGGTACTGCAGGCGGGTGAAGCCATGGGCATAAGCTAGTTATCAATAAAGAGGCGTTCTATCAACTTTAGGTTACCGAACTAAACTAATAAACGTAACATAACATAATACTCCTTTTTTTGGGCAGTCGTGTAATTAATTTATTCTCAGGCAACTTTTGCCCAAAGATATATTATCATTCTTTGTTTGCCCTGGCTTTATCCCAATTCATTTGGGGTCAACGCAGCTTGTCTTCTTCTTCCATACTGCTCTATTAATCATCATTCATGTATTAATTTTATTTGATTATTGCGAATCTGAGGACCATGTGGGTCATTTTTTTTTCCACGATTATCTGGCAGTTTGAGTACTTTATGCGACCAAAATGTCCTTTCTTTGGTATTGTTCGTCGTGTAGTTGAGCTCCTTGAGTTATAAGTGGAGCTACACGATAACTGGCAAATGCTTGCACTGACTGGACAGGTCCACTCAAATTGGTGGTTCTCTCAGACACTAATCTGCATAGTCCTCATGTGAGTTAAACAAGATTATGTCTGGACTTTAAAAGAGACTATGACCTCTGAGTTTGTTTCGGACGTTTCTTCTCAGAGTAGTCAGAAACATCGGCCCCATATTGTTTAAAAAAAAATGACGTGTAAAAATGTTTGTAAAAACATATTTGCTAAATTTATAAACATAATTTATCATCTCAGTAGTCAGCCACTTTCAAGTCTGTTAAACATGAGTCTTTCACACAGTCCATCCATCGTTTCTGTGATCTTCTTTTTATCGCAATAATCATGTTCCTGGCCTTGTTCCATGTCACTTGAGGTCGGCGCAACACGTTTATTTCTTCCATTCTCCCCTGTCAATCGTCACGCTTTAATTTACACAATCCATCCATCGATTCCTTAGTCTTCCTTTCCGTTTGTTGCCCGTGGTACTACCAGTAATACTAACAGTAGTACCACGGGCAAAAAAAATGCCCGTAGAACTACCAAGCGATCCAGTAGTACCACGGAAAGTTTTTTTTTACCCGTAGTACTACTGGTAGTCGACATTTCATAGTTTGACACCTGTCACTTTGACACCTGTCAAAGTGACATTTCTCACTTCAACTTTTGCTATTTAGAATTTCCCTACCTTAACACTGCACTGGTGTGAAGGATCAAAGTGAAGGTGGACCAACCACGACCATTTTGAATAATGCATTTAGGTGTTTCAAGTACATCCCTCTCCATCCATCTTTGGAGGCTATGTAAATTGGTGCATTTAGCCTAGTATTTTTACTTCAAATAGATAACCGAAGTCAAAATATTTACACAACAAACTTTTATAGACCATTTACAATGTTAAATGCATGTACGAGTATGTTTCCAGAAGGTAAAGCCTTAAAGCCAGATACACATATTATGCATCACGCTGCGCAATGCAGCATGCAAAGCTATCTTCATACATTTTTATTTTGTTCGCGAGAATTGTCTGTGCATTTTTGCGTTTTACTATGTCTGTACCGCCCTTAAAAAATCATTTGAGAAAAAGTTATTAGAGTTTATGTATTATGATTATGACATTGATAAATGAGTTATTTTCGTGTTGTACGGAAAACATGGATTAAATCAATATTCAAATATAAAATTATCAGGAGAGGAGTTCTTAGCTCATTACTGTTATTCATCCCACGGCTGGGCAAAAGCCCCATGACTTCTGTTTCTTTCGATCCAGGCTCCAGTTTGTGCTGCGATCTCCTACGAAGACCGTTTCGCCTTTTGGCTGTCAGGGCGCCATGTGGTAGTTATTTTGGCCCACAGCTCACTGGGCCAGACGTTTCCCGTCCAGTCCCACTTCAGTTTAGCGGCTTTTCGAGCTGTTCCATGTCAGTAATCTGTGTTTTTTTTTGGATTTATCGTTATACTATATAATACATAATACTCTTCCATGATCTATCTATCTATACTTTATATTTGATTTGATCTATACTATACTAATATTGTAAAGAGGTAAAGTTTGTGAGTTTGTGAGGTTGTAGGGGGTAATCTCTGGATCTACTGAACCGTTTTTGAAAATTCTTTCACTAATAGGAAGCTACATTATCCCCGAGAGCCGTAGGCTATATTTACAACGTGCCCGTGGGATAATTTCCTATCAAAACGCGAGAGAAGCCGCAGGCAACAGCTAGTCTACTATTTATTTACGATAAAACCTAACCGAAAAAATCCTCAATTTCACAATTTTTTATAACCAGACACGCCTGCACATACAAGCCCTAAGAATATCAGTGTATGTTCCTTATAATTATTCCATCAGTGATGCATCATTCATCACCCACGACATCCATCAAAACCCGCCATCATCCCAATTACTTCTCATTTGTTTCAGTTAACTTAACAACTCGTTGTTAAGATAAGCAATATCTTCGAATCTGTATTAATTTGTTCTTCATTTGTAAGTTGTAGATAAGTCTTCATTTTATGCGTAGGATTCTATTTTGAAACAGGATCGCTTTGACTTGTGGAATTAATTTGCATTCTTTAGTGAGCGTTGAAAGCTGGTATCAAATTAGACGTATACAGGGTGTAACAGAATAAACGCAAGATCTTTCGTGTGGTGTCTCAGACCATGTAACTTGATCACTTTTGTTCTATGACTTTTGAAAATTCATAACTTTTTTTAGCTTTCCCATACATTTTGATCGCCTACAATTCCTATAAAATTTTTTGGCGAATTTCAAGAACTCGTAGAACAATATTGGTTCATTTTCATGGTCCGAGAGACCACGCGATAGGTCTTGCGTTTATTATGTTACACCTTGTATAATTGTTTGAAGTAAAACTTAACTATGACATGGATTCATTAATTTACTGGTCATGGTTCTCATCATTATTCTTTAGCCCGTATTCCAATTCCATGGATACCAGCGTATACCTATATTACATAAAGATTATAACGTCATTTTAATACCATTTCTGCAGCCCAAGCAATGCCCAATCTTTGTTGCGTGATTATAGTCAGGAATGACGCTGGCATCTAGGAGGTTAATTGGGGTAGCAAAAAATTGGGCTGGGCAAAATCCTCTTCTTATACAGAGAAGGTATGAAAAAATTCAAGATAAACTTAGAAAAGACATGTGAATTGAAAAACTCACATTGGTATTAATTAGCCGGATTCGAACCTACAATCTCCAGCATGTGGGGTCAGGCCTTAACCACTAGGGCATCGCATCATGGTAGACTATTAAACAATATAGATCGCATGAATGTCGAAAAAATCTATTCGGATAGACTTCTATGTAGTACGCACGACGGCCGATCAAGCTATCCTAAACCAGTTTATGCGGATCCCTCATTGTATAGAAAATCTATAAAAAGCGAGGCCAAGTTATACTGGAAATGCAAAGATTCATATGCCGTTGTGTGTACCTACGCAGAGGCTTTAGAATTTATTCTCGTCAAAGTATCCGGTCGTGTTAGTTGGACCTTTCCTATACTGGACTTATTTCCAGTGTCTGGTTTTTACAGAATAAAAAACTTGTCAAGTGTGTAGGTGAAGAATATGTAGCTAGGGTTTCAAGAATAGGGAGAGGATTTTCTAATACCTTATTGTGTGGTGTAATTGGCTTTGATTTTTTTTCATACGAGATCAGTTTTGACCCAAAGGTTGACTGGTAGAGAATGCCGTGCTGTGTAAGTAACACTTAAGCATATGAAGTTTAAATAAATAAATTTAAAGTAATGATCAACAAAGACTCAATTAAATTAAAGTCGCCTGTATGATTGAAAGATATTAAAGTATTTCTTAAAATTCTTCACAAGAAAATATTGGTAGGAAAATTCTGACAGATAGACAAAAAAAAAGATAAAAATGACAAAAGATATACTATGTTCTATTTATATCCAAAACTAGACCTTTATTATCGTCTAGTTTCATTCCAAAATAGGTAAAGTACCTACCTACATTTTCCAAAGGGTACTAGCCCTTTTCAAACTATTCATGAATATTATAACTACTTCAACGCTAACTTACGTAGGTGTTAACATCGACCACAACAACGCCCGTTTTACACCTAGTCTTATAAATAACATTGTTAGAAATTCTACTCTCAAAGCTGAGACCTCAGCGCTGAAAATCGTACAGAGCGTTTTTATTTAGGCATTTGTTTAGGTGTCGCCTAATGTTAGTGTAAACGGTCTTGTTACCTGTTAGACCTACTTCACTATAAAAAGCGAAGGTTACCAACATCACAGACAAACTACAAAATAAACAATATAACATACTACGCATTTTATACACACAATAGATTTCTTAGTGACCTTTAACATATTAAAAACCATTTTCCAAAAAAGCAGACATTTCTTGCCTCAATAATGCCCCACAATGCCCTTGCGCTACCATTTTAACTTGAGCTCTAGAAAAAAACCAAATTAGAAAAAAGAAACTTATGTTCTAACTATGACAGGTCAACTTATAATGGACGTTAGTATTTCTATTATCATTTCAACTACTTGTAGAAACAACTTTGCCAGTGCGTAGGTGTACTTTATTGAAGTTGTTTTATATACCACACAGGAAATTTAACCTTCTCCAATCAAGATAAAGTTTGAAATAAGTAAGCTGGGAGTCTCCAGGTACGAAGTATTAAGAAACTATATAAATTATTATGTTATTGGATGGGTAACGGTCGAATTCGATCATTGCTTTTAATAAGGATGTTTTCGATGTAATAAGATGGAGAAATAACATCAATTTCTTGTTATTGGAACATAAATAATTGTAGTTTATTTGAAATAATTTTGTTGAGGGAAGATAATGATTATTTCTAGAAAACGGGAATCATAAAGTAGCTTGTTTTATGCACAAAGGTTTTGCTTCTAAAGGTAATTTCACCAATGTAACTGAATGTGAACGGCACAACAAAACTTTCATGAGGAATGTCATAATTGCTATGGAATATTCAGTGAGACTGACAGCTCTTAAACGCAGTTTAGATGAACTGATAGCGTTCAAGTTCAAAATTGAAATCCGTTTAAAGAAATTGGGCATTTACCTTTTAATTTTGACTTGTCTGTGACCAGAATTAGTCGTAGATTTTCCATTTATACCGTGTTTTTCAACTACATATATAACGAGTATTAGGAAAACAGACCATTGCTCAATTCCTTACAATGCGCAGTGACCTTTTTATAAATATTTGTGAAATGCGAAAGCTAGAAGCGCCTTTTTGCAATTATAATAAGTACCTCGACCGCCTCTCATTTTTTCGAATAATATAACTTTTTTGTCTGTATAAATAGGTAATAAACATAAATTGTTTTTTATTCCAATTCACCACTAAAGATATTCTCATAATTAAGACATAATTATAATGAACTCGAAACTTGAAAAATAATAATGAAGACGTACACCCGTATCTATAAACAAGTCAGCGTAAAAGATTTTTATTCTGTTGTTTTTTAGAACGATGTCGTTTCTGTAGTTTGGCTTGAAGTTAGAACCACGTTAGAACTGTCAAAAGTTATAATTCTTTGCTTTTTTTTGTTTGAAGGTTCTCACTTCGTTCATATTCTTGTCTATTGCATAAAAATAGTTGTATAAGTAATAACTTAAACTCAAGTTATTTCTTTAACTTGAAATGAGAGTTGTTTCTTTTGCCTTAGAATGTGCAACTGTAAATTGTCCTCTTTATCGGATGTGGCTGACCACAAATAACACCATATATCACCAAACTCAACAAGGCGAGAGATTCTGGCGAAGTGTCAAAGTGATTATCATTAGTCATAATATCGTCCTTTGATCTCTTCATAATAATATGGAACATGACACCAACAACATCATCATAATCATACCAGGAATATTTTAAAAGCTCATTTACATGTATAGAGGATCTCGCCTGTTACGAAGCGAGAATATACGGCGAGTCTTGTAAGCGATAATCGCACTCATGTCTTTTCAATCATGTGAAACAAAAAATTTGCATACATTTTTGACAAAATTAAGGGACTAGTCTGGTGATCTTTTTGAAGTTTGATTCGAAACTAGAAATATGATTTCTTGTTTAGATGGACGGTCTAAATGTGAAGCGATTTTCGCCTTTAAGTTCGGCTGGTACGAGCAGTCGGCTGGGACACTGCACTCAAATTGATACTTCAGTATATCTGCAAGAGTCCGTTGACAAGAGCCGTAATTTGTTCGTACCGGTTTGACATAACCTTTACGGCATGCGAGCACGAACGGTATTGTTTACACGAGCTAAATTTTTTCCCTGTAGATCTCCTTTTTGGGGCAAAAAACTTTGTCCGTGTAAATGAGCCTTCAAAATCATACGTAGAATATGAAACAAATCAGTCAGTTGTAAAACCCTTTGTGAATGCATATGACAATTAAAACGCAGACGGACCAATTAACTCCTGAGTCAAGCTTTTCCGTTCAATCAACATTTTTGGGTGTACGTCATGCAAATGTTTTATTGAAATTGTTCATGGTTTAATAGCAAGTGTGGTGACTGATGAATTTTTCGCTTTTTGCTTTATCTGCAAATTATATTATGAACCTTATTCCATCTGCATTAAGAACAATATTAAAGCTACCGGCGATCCAGGATTACCGCTCTATAAGCCTTTGATCCAACTGCCTAAAGAAGAGCCCCTTCAGGTTTTGGTCTAGAGGTCTAGATTCTTGGTTATTATGCCATTGGCTGTAACGACTATAGGGTACCTACATGGATGTATTGTATACCCTACATATCGATAGCATCGCAAGCCAAGTCACATTTCCTTAAATGTTTGGCTTTGGTAAGATTTTGGTAGTAGAGGACTATACTTTAATGGATTTTCTTTATTGATAAGACGTGTGTATGTAACAATGTATCTTCTATGCTATATTACTAGGAAAAAAGGTAAAGATAAACCTGCAGCATCAAAGATCACAATTTTGGAAGAGTTCGTAGCTAAATAATAACAGCCGGTCCTTTAAGTTAAGCCGTGCTTGCCTAGGTACCCGTCTGTGGATGGGTGACCGCCCATTACTTACCAAGTTTCCTCCAGGCCTCGGCAAGCACGTTAAACTGTTGGTCCCGGCTGTCATTTGTAGATCTTTGATCGTTACAGGTAGTCAGTGGCCCGAAAGTACTAACTGGGTTGTAGAGGTCAGATAGGCAGTCGCTTCATGTAAAATACTGGTATTCAGCTGCATCTGGCTAGGCTGGCAGCCGACCCCAATATAGTTGGGAAAAGGCTAGGCAGAGACCAGGCAAAACAAAACTTCTGTCCGCAAGCTCAAACCTACAATTCTAGAATTGAAACACATCCAGATCATAGCTGCAATATACAGTCCCATTTGCTCCAAAAGGCTGGATGACTGGGTTAGATGAAAATTTAGAAAAAACAACCATTGCGACGCACGACCGCTAATTGAATTGTCCCCATAGCGGGCAGTCGTGATGGTTTTATTAACAGGCTTGCACGTTTTAGCATCGCTATTAGATTTACAAAAAATATTTTTGGTCCGTCACGGAAATAAAGTTTACTACTTAAATGTTTTGTTGTTTGTTTTGGATACGGTTTCTTTTTTGGGTTTAGGGTGTTTTCTGGAACAAAAAAAAATATATAAAGTATCTATGAGGGAAAATGACTCCTGCAGGTCCCGTAACATTATATTTTATGTACAGCCGGCAAAGTTCGCACTTGCCCATTTTTCAACTTTATTACTAAGGTTATAAAGGTGAACAGTGGTCGACTACCAACTTTGTTGGGTACAACCAACATATTTAACTGAAATGGCAAACTATTCCTTGTTTTTTAATGTATTGTTCTGAAACCCCCATGCGTTCATAATATAAGTAATTTTGATAGTATACTAGCTTTTTCCCGCGGCTTCGCTCACACCCTAATCACTTAGCGGCGTGAAATATACTTCATGACCTATTCTTATACCTACCAAATATAAGTAAATAAAAAATTTCATAAAAATCGGTCGAGCCGTTTCGGAGGAGTACGACTACAAATACCGTGACACGCCATTTTTATAATTATCTATAGATAGAAGACAGATTATTCAAATAAAATTGTTCTAGTTTTTAGTGATAAGACATTTCGACATGTTATGTAAAAAAATAATGAAACAGACCGAAAACTAATTATGTGACAAAGAAAAATACAAACGCAAAATTGTTTAATGAAAAACATAAGAATTCCAAATAGGTAATTAATAATCTACTCAACTTTAATACAACGCCATCTATTATCACAAAACCTCAACGCCGACAGGAAATGACATTCAAAAGACAAGAGCAAAGAGAAAGTCAGTTAATTGGTGCTTGTTCCACCTCATACAAGTACCCAACATTTCTTGATACGCGGTGAAATTGAGTACTGAATTAACATGCAATGAATTTGACGTATAGGTTGACATTTTCCTTTGAAAGTAGCGCCACCACACAGGGTCAAGTTGTACTAGGCGCTCATAATTTGACAGGTGACAACCGTTTTGTGGTCTGATTAGGTTTTGTCGCCGTATTTGTATGAATGATTAAAGATACGAAATTGATGTTCACGTTTGATTTGATTGTGATAAAATCTTTCTTCTATTGTTTTGTCACGATGCGGAGACGATTGTGAAATGGTTAGAAGTCGATGACATGTGTATTTCTCCATATTGTGCAAGATTGATTAGGACTATTAATTAAGCCTTGTCCACAAGCTACATGCTAAATCGACACGCGTCTTGCGACATTGACGGCGGAGAATACAAATAATCGTGGTGGAAGTTCTTTAAAGCTTGACACGAGGTGCCTTAATGCGACTTTGAAAGCGACGACCGTTGTGCGCGGATGTCACTTAATGCATATTGTATCGCCCGAGGCCGTAGACGGAGGCTTAATGGGACAGAGCGTATTCTATCAGGGATAATTATGATAGAAAAAATCAAAATGTTTTGAATTGACATAATGTATCGAAATTTTTATGTCGTTGTAGAAATGCGAACCCTCTTTGCAAGCGTCTATGCTCTCTACTATCTAGGCCTTTATCATCAAGTAGGCTCTTTCGAAGTGCTGTGACACCTAAAATGTGTGTTTCTCTAAGGTTTAAAATGCCACTTACTCCCAAATCACTGCCTCTTTGGTGTGTAGGTCACAATCGCGACTGCTGACTGCTGAGGTCTTGGGTTCGATTCCCGGGTCAGGCAAATTGTTATTGGGTTTTTCCATCAGATATTTCTCAGTAGCACCAACGGAGTCTGGAGACGTGCCCCATTGGTGGCAATAGTCTTGACCCAATTACATGGGACTCGAACATAACTGGCGAAATGTGGGTGTACTATTAGGTACAGCTCTGCCTAACCCTTCAAGGATTACAGGCGTGAACTTATGTTATTAACAATTATGCAACTGACTTACACACATATTAAGTACTAGCTGTTGCCCGCGGCTTCGCTCGCCTTTTGGTCGGAAATTATCCCACGGGCACGTTGTAAATATAGCCTATAGCACTCGAGGATAATGTAGCTTCTTATTAGTGAAATAATTTTCAAAATCGGTTCAGAAGATCCAGAGCTTACCCTCTATATACAAACTTACAAATTTCACCTCTTTATAATATTAGTATAGAAGTATAAATTACTCGCCCAATTTGAACCTAAGCTGTTTTCGCTAACTCGCATTCCAATTTGCCTGGTCTCTGGTGCAACAGCTTGCGTATAATTTTAGTCTATCGCTTCGGTTCGTTAAGTGAGCTGAGAAGAAAATCACAGGACCGAGCAATGTGTGACCAAGCACCGAACTGGTGATGTTCAGGAAAGACCCAGTAGTTTTTTGGGCCATCATGATCATGATGATAATGTGTTGGGACTAGCAACTCAATGATAGTCTTATTGGTGGCAAAAAATGTCATATTAGTAGGTTGGTATCGCTACCTACCAATTAAATTTAGTTACGTAATAGTAGTTACTTAGCATTTGCTTTCATCATCATCATATCAGCCCGGAATCACCCACTGCTGGGTATAGGTCTCCCCTTTTTTCTGCCACACTTCCCGGTTCTGTGCGTCCCATATCTAGGTGTTTCCCGTGACATTGACGATATCGTCAACTTAACAAGCATTTTGTTTACTTTAGACATATTCCGGTGTCTATCTTGCAGTTGAAGATCGGGCGTTTTGGGTAACTGCCTCGTGTTTGACGTTCAAAAAGTTTGATTAATGGCTTTTTAATTTGACAGTGTGTGACAGTTACAGGAACAACGCTTGGCGAAAGTAGGTATTATAAAACGTTCATTAGATCTACCCTAATTTACCTCGGACTTATTAAGTAACAGTATCTTTCTTTTTCGTGTGGTTTGTGCCTCACCATCTGTCAAAATTGCCGCCCATGGACCTCGGACTTGGTTTTACATGCCGTCGAGAAATATCTCTCAGGCATGCCACGATGTTTTTGTTCACCGGAGCAAGTGATAATTATACAATACGCACATAAATCCGAAAAATCAGAGATGCGTGTCTTGGGTTTGAACTCGAGACCTATGACTTGGCAGTCCGACAGTCCCACCACCATGCAGGCATCATTGCTCTCAATGTAGGTGTTAAATAACGTTTATTAGACCTCACTCTAATTAATCCCGGATTTACTTAGTAATATCTAGTATGACCATGAGTACTCGTCTGACTACCAAAAATTCAAAAGTACCAACACATAAGCAAAATAAATGACTGTCACACTTAACAAGAGACATTTCAACAAATTATGTCTATGCGTCACGCAGGAATAGACAATTAACGTTTATTAAAACGTTTCCACATAACGTTGACTTTAAATCAGCTAGTACGTTGTCCCTTAGAGAAATGGTAGGAATTTATTATGCAAATTAGAGGAATATTGTAGTGTGTGCAAATTTTTATCAATTTTGTTTTGTGTTTTCGGTGTCACTGAAGTATTTTTTTAAAATTCATTGCCGTTTGCGCAATTTGTTTATGGTTGTCGCAATATTTCTTTCTTCATGATCTCCCTAGCCTTTGCCCTTTATGGGGGTCGGCTTCCAATCTTACCGGATGCAGCTGAATACCAGTATTTTACATGGAGCAACTGCCTATCTGACCTCCACAACCCAGTTAGTACTGGGTAATACGGTATCTCTTTCGGGTCACTGACTACCTGTAACGACTGTCTAAAAGATCTACAAAAGACAGCCGGCACCAACGGCTTAACGTGCTTTCCGAGGCATGGATGAAACTCGGACCTTGGCAAAATCCTTGAAGATCGACCCGTGTGGTTGTTATTATTTAGCCGCGAGCTTCTATAATACAGATTTATTTATTTATGTACACACAAAATACTTAACAGGACAAAATATTAACATAGAAGAGTACAAAGGTACTGCTTATTACATAAAAAAAACATCCAGCAGACCTGCGAGAGGCAAGTTGGATACTTCTTTCTTAGTATTTATCTTTCTCAAAATCCATGTTCCCACTGCAAATATATTTAAAAAAAAAAACGTGGACCATAAAATTAAGAAAGATTCGAAAAAATCTTGATACCATAAAGTTTGTATTTGCGCAAGTTTTTGAGGATGTTGTTTACTACTGTTGTTGTTGTTACTGAACGGATTTGGGTAAAATATGGCACACATATAGTTCATAACCAGGATACTTTATCCTGGTACTGCGATGACGTAAGGCGATTCCGAACGCTATATGCGGGTTTAACAGTTTTAATACTCCTACTTTTTAATGGCAGTGATAGCCTCGTGGTGTGACCGTCGGAATGCCAAGTCATAGGTCTCGAGTTCGAACCCAAGCCACTGATTTTTCAGACTCATGTACGTATTGTATAATTAACACTTGCTCCGGTGAAGGGAAACATCGTGAGGAAACCTGCATGCCCGAGAGATATTTCTTGACGGCATGTAAAGCCAAGTCAGAGGCCCATGGGCGGCGTAAAAACTCTGACACCAGGTTAGGAACTAACCACACGATAAAGAAGAATACTCCTACCAACATATTTTCCTTCAGTTTTCCTACAATTTACAACTTGGCCTAAATGTTGCAGCTCAGGTAACACTCGACGTGCTAATTTAAATGTCTTAAGGCGCAAGGGTAGCCCGTGAAATTCAAATTTTCTTACGTTTATTGCAATTTGCAGGTCAGGGTCAGGTTGTATATTGATGAAAATATAACACGTATGGAGTTACAGAATTATAATCATTCAAATCATCAATACAACCCTCAAAGTTCATTTAACCCCATTGAGTGACTTTTGCTTGAAATACCTATTGAATGGGGTTATATGAACTTGGAGGGCTGTATTGATGATTTGAATGTTTATAATTTTATAACACCATACGTGTTACAGGCGCAATTCATATTTTCATCATCATAAGACCTGACACTGACCTGCAAATTGCAATGAACGCAAGAAAATTTAAATTTCGCGGGCTACCCTTGTGCATCCACCTTAAGTATTCACTTTTATCACAAGACCCATTTACCAAAACGAAGTCTGTCAAATGTCTGACGACAAAATCTCATTACCTTGGCCGTACCGATGTCTTACAAATGCTTGAAATATTACTCACTTTCTTTGAAACAAGTTATTTACTGACATCTACCCAATTGGTTTCAAGGTGTTCCGTTTATAGAACTGCTTTCTTATTTCCACGTAATTACAGGACTTTGAAAGAAGTCAAGACCTTGTAAAAGATTTTTTTGTTTGGGGAAAAACTCCCACTTTATTTTTTTCAGCATAGGAGTTGTCAGCCCAACCTATTATTGTCCCACGGTAGGGAAAGCGTCTTCAGATGATGAGAGGATACAAGTATTGGTTACCACGATTGCTCATGGCGGATTGGCGATACCAGCCATATTAATTACAAGCCTTTGCCCGCGACTTTCGTCCGCATGAAATTATCATAAAATATGACTTCTCAATTTGGATTTTGTTAACAATTTCAAACTATTTTTTTTTGTGTGGAACCCTAATCTTTTTTCTAATAAAAAAAAAAAAAACAAAAGCAGCCTAAGTAACTCTTTATATCAACAGCTATCTGCCAGTAAAAGTCCCGTCAAAATCGGTCCAGCCGTTTCGATGATTATCCGGAACAAACAGACAGACAGACCGACACACAGAAAAATACAGTAAATACTTTCTTTATTTAAAAAAAAAGAAAATTAAACGAAATATTTCAATATATAGACCCTAAAGTCTATTCCTGACAATCTTGGTTATCTATTTTTTCTTGCTAGTTCCTTGGTGAATTTTGTAGATGTTTTAGGTGTTTGGTTCGAACGAAGACTAAATCGTTTCACAAAACCTACTATCAGGACGACCAGGGTCAGCCTGACGACCAGTGTCAGCCTGTCGACCGATCTTTAAAACATTTGTAGATAAATGTAGATTTAAACTCGTATTCAGATTAACCGCCTACGCTACTTGAAATGCTTGGTTATCACAAACCATTCGAATGGCTTAGAAACCCTTTAAATTCAAATAGCCCTGCAAGCTGCTTAAGCAGTTAATTCAAATGACCATACCATAAACATTTAAGTGATCGAATAAATAGAGCGACTCGTAAAATTGTAATCTACATAGTCAAGTCGTGGAACCGAGTCGAGACAACCGTTGATCGAATAATCAAGAAACGAGATAATCGGTGACCTTATAATTGGTTATTTCATATAACATTACGCTTATAATCCCCAAAGAGTTAGGCAGGGGTGTACCTAACACATTACTCACACATTTCGCCAGTTTTGTTTAAGTTCCATGAGTAGGCGAGCCTATTGCCATCAATCGGGCATAAATCCAGACTCCGTGGCTGCTTTTGTCCGACCTGAGGATCGAACCCGGGACCTGTGCTCAGCAGCCGCGCTTAGACTAGACCAACGAGGCAGTCAATATCAGTCAGTCTGTCCAATTATGTTGGTGACTGTGTACTGAAAAATACCTGATGGGAAAATCCAATAACACTTTGCTCGATCTGTGAATCGAACCCAGAACCTCATGGTTAATAGTCGCGCTTGCGACTACTAGACCAATGAGTATTTTCTGTGATGTTCTTCAGAAAGATAAGTTGCATCGTACAGGGGGCCTAAAATCGCTGCTTAATCAGAATCATAATATGAATCACGTTTAAAACTCTTAAAATGTACTTTGTGGTCATAGCCATAAAGACCATTTTAAGAATTTTAAATTTTTAACGTTATAGGCCATTAGCCATTATATGCCTCCGGTTCTGTTCAAACAATATGGCGATGGCGGTTCGAAAGTTAGCTGCAAGTGACGGTCTGCGCAGGTATAACTGTTCAAAATTTATGGCGGCTCAGAACATCTAACGTAAAGCTGCCCAGCAGGGCTATTGCGTATCTCTGTTGACAGTTCCTCCATTTGAGTTCATAGTGATCATCACTTGGCGAGTTTTGATATACAATGACAGTTCTGCACGGGTAGCGTCAGTTGAAACCAACTAGAAGGGTTATTGTATATCAAAACTCGCCAAGTGATTGATCACTATGAACTGTCATCAGAGATACGCAATAGCTCTGCAGAACACGATTTTAGGTATCAGCAAGGCACAGAGGACGCATTGTTTTGACTGTACGATGCGCAGATCGGCACTCGCAGCTCAATTTCGAGGCCGCCATAAAGTTTGAAAAGACCAGACAAAATAACCAGATGTATGAACGTGGACGAGATGAAAAGAGCATGTTAGGATCGGAGCATCCTATAGTTTCTGCTAACTCCCATAGAAAAAGGCGTGTGTATGAATGAAATAATCGAGTATTTCACGCCCGTGGGAAGGCGTGGGATGTTTATCAATTTCATAGACATTGTTGAAATAGACAATTAAGATGAGGTAATTGTCTCGTGGTAATCAACTTTTCTTACGTCTATGTTTTGAGAAATTAAAAAACTGCACCAGAGGTTTTTTTTGAGTTATGATTGTTTATTTAATTGTCATTGATGAATCAGTCCGAGATTTTGGAATAAAATTGAATGTTGTAGGAATTTAAATTGTAATTTATAATGCAAACCATAACTATTTTATTACATAGAGAATTTGATTATGACTATGAGCAACCTCTGGCATTGAGAAGATCCTTAGGGGCCATCTCCACGAGCGACAGAATCGTGGCGATATTGTCGTCTTGCCACGTATTGCTATACGACACTATCGCCGCGATTCTCTCGCTCGATCGCCGCGATTCTCTCGCTCGATCGTTGCGATTCTCTCGCTCGTGGAGATGGCCCCTAAGAGAGTGTATAGAAATACGTGGTACGATGATAATATCGCTGCGATTCTCTCGCTCGTGGTTAGGGCCCTATAATTATGTGGAGTTTTAAATCCTAATAATAGGTAAGTGACGACTTAGAGGCGTTTGTGCGAGATTGGCCGGAAAAAACCGCATGGAGAGAAGAGTGGAAGGCTATGGTCCAAGCCTTTGCCCAGCAGTGGGACAATATAGGTCAAAGAAAAAAAATAGCAAAGTATGTCTCGTGAGAACTAATCTAAACTCCATTGTCAACATGACATAAACATGTTGGGAAATCCATGCCCAGTCCTGTTGGACTTGCAGTCGAACAGTCACATGATATTTTGCGGTTTTGGAAATAACTGACTGAACCTACGCCCAGTAGCAAAAGTTGATTTTGTTTATCCCAGAAAGCAATATGCAAAATGCGCACAAACAATTAATTCAAATATTAAAACTTTTTCATCTATTTATGCAGAGATGTTCGTACAAAAATCTGTCTTCTTACTTCAGCATCCCAAGACTGTGAGAGAAAGCATCGCACACGCATATTCCACACGCCTCAAGTATACAATCTAGTTTCTTATTAGCTCTTAATAGTTTTATTACTAGTTACCATAAGTGAACTAGAGGAATAACTAGTTCGTCCTCAAACTGGTTGGTGTTGTCTTTCTTGATTGTTTTCATGGCTCAGCATGTTACCTATTAAGGCTTTGAGAGACGGGCTCTTTGAGAAGTTTGAGTGGAGAGTAATTACCCATTTACTTTGTGGTTCTTTGACTATGGTAGCCATTTGAAATTTAAACAGTTCTAACGGTTTTTGAAATTTATGATTGAATGATCTAATGTGGACCTGAGTGTCCTACTTGTCCAAAGGAATTTCTAAATAAGAAAGCAAAGGATTCTCACCATAACCCCTTTATGAATTGACACGGAGATAAGTATTATCCAGTATTGTAATGTATCCAGTAGTGTAAAAGTGTAAATCTTATTATAATGTCTCGGAGTTCCTATCTGAAAAAATCTGTGGGATCTAAGTATCCATGTTTTAGAACGTTTAAATGACTCTAATGATCGATTTCTTGGTACTCATATTGTTTTCTGTTTATTATTTCTGACATGCACCTTGCTATAATAATTAAAATGTAATTTTTACTTATTTGATAAAATTAATTATGTCTTTTATATTTTTATTACTTAAATTGACATGCTTGTATTGTATCCATTGACGTCTTTAATATCGTAACCTTGTGATAATTGATGTAATGTTATGATATTTTTCTTTTTTTATTGTGATTTAAATGATTTGACATTAATTTATAAAATGGAATTTTAATAATATTCTAATTGTTATTTAAATATATTAATTTGATTATGATTTGCATGCCCATGTGACGGCAGAATATGGAGACCT
Organism: Eugnorisma glareosa; assembly: GCA_947578425.1. NCBI lineage: Eukaryota > Metazoa > Arthropoda > Insecta > Lepidoptera > Noctuidae > Eugnorisma > Eugnorisma glareosa. The sequence continues at coordinate 8,637,773 of OX387982.1, read as the reverse complement.
AACTTCTATAACAACACCAATTTGTATACCCATGTTTGCAAACAAATAAATGATTTGATTTGATTTGATTTATTATCTCCTCAGTAACCTTGGTCTATGGATTGGTGACTTACATACCGAGTTTTCTCCGTGCCTCGGAAAGCACGTTAAGCCGTTTCTCCCGGCTGTCATTTGTGGATCTTTGACAGTTGTTTCGGGAAGTCTGCGGCCCGAAAGACTGACAACCAGTCGTACCAAAGGGTATCGTATTACTCAGTACTAACTGGGTTATGGAGGTCAGATATGCAGTCGCTTCATGTACAATACTGGTATTCAGCGGCATCCGATTGGACTGGAAGCCGACCCAAACATAATTAGGAAAAGGCCAGATGATGAACCTTTTTTTTTTTCGGATGGGAAATCTTCAAATAACTCCTATCGCTCTGGGCGGAGCAGGAGGAAGTTTCAGACTTTTACTGACTAGAACCCATCCATGTTCCTTCATCACCCTTTGTGTTCCGGGGCCACGGTATGTCTTCCAAACAGTCCCGCAGCCCCGGCAGGCATCGGCCCTTGCGAACCCCTTCCTTTTGCTGACATCTCTTTGAGGCGCGCGTGGGACACGAACGCGCCGTCGACCCGCCCTGTCGTCATAAATGGACGGACGGCGAGCTAGCCCATAGCTCACCGTCCACAGGCCCGCGCCTAGGGTGGCCGGGGGCCCCAGACGCCCGGTGCGTCTCCTGCGGCGGCTGGGACGTGAAGTTCTCTCCCTCTCACGTTCCGCCACCTCCTTCGCTAGCATGACTGCTTCGCAGAAGGAGGCTTACATTTTAAGAGGTTTAAGTTTGACATAATTTTACTCGCGTTTATTAATAAGGGGGTTTAGGACAAAGCAGATCTGTGCCGGTCCAACCATATAGGTATACTGTAACCAATCAAGTATTGCCACATTCTTTGTTGTTGAAAGAATAAACTCCTCCTTACGGTAGCTTCAAAACCATTGTAAACCAATCATATCACAGCATATTTCTCACCCGAGGTCTCTCTGAAGGTAATATTGCAATTAATCATAACTCGCTGTGATTTAAACCACTTATTTTACCCTTATTTGCCCACGAAACAAACAGGCGTGCACTTTCATAACTGTATTTTATTTTGGAGCCAACCTTTTGCGTCATTTCCACCTTATAGCAAAAGGTGAGATCAGAAGTACCACTTTAGGTAATAGTCACCTCCAGGGTTGCAGGACTGTTCGAAAGAGATACCGTGGCCGCCCGGAACACAAAGGGCGATGAAGGAACATGGATGGGTTTTAGTCAGTAGAAGTCTGTCACTCCCTCCTGCTCAGCCCAGAGCGGGAGGGGTTATTTGATGATGGCCCATACGAAAAAAAAAAAAAAGGTAATAGTCACCTCTTAAAATTGCCGTCACTATGTAACGTAAGTTCTGGTGGTGGCTAAATAGTAACAGCCACACGGTTCAAACTTCAAGGTTAAGCCGTGCTTGCCAAGGTCGGTCTATGGATGGGTGGCCATCATTACATACCGAGTTCCATCCGTGCCTCGGAAAGCACGGCAGTGGTGCGAAAATCTGATAACCACTCTTGCCAAGAGGTATCATGTTATCCAGTGGAGATCCGATAGGCAAATGTCTCGCTGATAGTGGCGGGTGTGTTGGGTCGTTTAGTTCCCTTCAATATGGTTGAGCTGAATGGGGCTGATGCATGCGTCATGTTCGTGAACGGGCGCTGTCAGTTGGGACTGGTCATCTCTTAGCTGCCACGGTTTATTTTAACTACTTTGTTTTTAAATTGTTGATAGTTATAATCTTTTACTCTGGACGCTCTTAATGTGCACGTCTTTCTACATCGTTCTCACATACATGTATAATCTCAACATGAATGATGTAACCAAGATCTTGTAACAATATTTTGATTGAAAAGAGTGTCCATGGAGTTTCTTGCCCATTCTTCTCCATAGAGATCTACGCTTTGGAATGGGCAACTACAGTACTTTCACAAGTTATTATGCCTTGTGTCTGTGACTGTAGCTTCGCCTTTGTTTTTCTGACTTTCAAAAGTGCCTGCGAAGGTCTAATTGAAATAAACGCTTTGAGTTTTTTTTTTGAGTTTGAGTCACTCCATGTAAAATACGGGTAAGCCAAACATAGTTAGGAAAAGTCCAGGCAGATGATGATTTCTTCTTTGTTTATTTTGTGGTTAGTGCCTAACCTGGTGTCAGAGTTTTTATGCCGCGCATGGACCTCTGACTTGGCTTTACATGCCGGCAAGAAATATCTCTCAGGCATGCTGGTTTCCTCACGATTTTTTCCTTCACCGAAGCAAGTGATAATTATACAATACGCACATAAATCCGAAAAACTAGAGCTGCGTGTCTTGGGTTCGAACTTGAACTAGTCCGATCAGTTTAATCTCGAAGTTGTTGAGAGTGGTTCTTCTGTCATCCAATATCACCATACGGTTCTAGAGACCGGTTAAAAAGTCAACATACGTACACACACACCCACTATTTTTTGTTCACAATGTTCAAAAAATCCAGCGCTCATTTCCGGTGTACCGGTTATTCTGTGAACAAATAAGTTGTATCATGCAAACCCATGATTGAACTATCAAAATGCGTTTACTATTTTGCTTTTCTTTTTGCTGGTATTTATAAAAATATAAATATCTTTTTTCGGATAATATAAATGGTTTTTTTAAAGTTTAGTTATTATTTTGAGGTAGGTAAATATAGTCGGAGCTTTATTTACGGAATAAAAATATTTCTGGCTAGTAGGTGTTTTTAAAGTTCAGTTATTATTATATAGATAGGCAAATATCGGAGTTATATTTACGGAATAAAAATATTGCAATTTGTCACAAACCACATGATTTTTAAAGCAGCATACTTCGAAAGTCAGTGAGCGCGGTTGTACACACGGCGGCAAATCAAGCTATACGTTTCTAGTAAAACATGGCCTCCCTTTTTATAGATTTCCCGTACAATGGCAGACCCGCTTAAACTGGTTTTGCATCGCCGGATTGGTCGCCGTGCGTCTGTCCCTTCAAGGAATTTATTTATTTAACACTTCACAAAGTACAGAGGCGGATTTAATGCCATAGGCATTTTCTACAAGGAATTGGTCTTGCTCATGAACTGTAGGACAAAAATGTAATTCGAACAATTCCTATCTTCACTCTTCAACTCAAAATACCACCTCTTTTTACCCCAAAACACAAAACCTCACCATCCCAGATAAATAGGTACAATTCCACCACTAAAACGTAAGTGACGCGGAAAAATTCGCTATTTTTTCGCGTAAAAAGCCTTGTTAGTCCCGCCAAAGTTATTTTGTATTGTTTGCACAAAAACAACGGGTGCGACCAGGGTTTGTTATGCAATTTGCATAGATACGCCAAGTGCTGGTGGTTCAAGAAAAACATTGAGGTTATACGGGAGATTATTGTGGCGAGCATGTTGGGCGTCATGATGTCACGATAATTATATTTTTTTCCGTCGGGTTTGTTACCACGCTATGATTGCGTATTTTTTGGTGTTTCTTCTCTAGCCATGGAAGTAAAAAAGTCTACTATAAGACCCTCATATTTTATTTAAGCTTCAACAATAAAAAACTGGAATGGATTCGTTTATTAACACTGGTGGTCATCATAATTATATTTATTGGATGTGACATGGGAACATGGCACGGACTGATCTTGCCTCCGCATACACATGACTTGTATCATCTGTTTGGATTAAAACCAATTTCTACACATTCGAGAAAAGCTAGATAAATGGTAAATAGTGAGAATTAAATTATGTTTGTGTTATCTTCTTACTAGTTTCTCACCATCACACAATCAATATTTTATTTCAAGAGGGGGCGCTTTTAAAGGAGTATAAAACCAGCCGTGAGATTTGAAATACCTAAAAGCTAACACAATTTGCTCGCCGCGCGGTGCGACACAACAAACTCCCGCATATTTTCAAAGTACAACGACATGTTATTGGCTATTCCTATTCTTGTAGAATGTGTAAAACGCTACCCACGTATCCATACGCCCGATATGTTTTACATAATTCACTGGCTCCCAATAAAAATCGGTGTGCTAACAGTTTCATCTATTAGTTTCTCGTGGATGGCTCAATTTGGAATTATGCATTCTCTGTGCTTTTGTTTTTGCTTTGTTTCAAGTTTGTGTTTAAATGTGGAATGTTTTTGTTGTTCGTTTGTTTGTTCGAACTTTAAAAACAGTTTTCTTTGTCTTTTAAATCTTTCGAATGATGGGAGCCCAAGTCTGCTAATGAAATTGAGCCAGAATGACCAATCATTGACAGGTGTCAATGATTGAACCATAAGAGAGTTTACCAAAAACTGACAAAATTACGGTTAATTTTGTCAGTTTTTGGTAAACTCTTATGGTTTTCCGATGCCGTGCCACTAGTTTGACATAAGTATGAATGCAGACCTGGCCATAAGAGGTTAACATTAGTTTGGTATTACCAAAATGCCATCGTTTATAAACAAATCGTCTCACCATACTCGTCCAAAATTCAATGATTTGCAGCAGTATGGCGTACTCACTCTATCTACCATACAACACATGTATCATGCAATAAAAGCGGTTGCACGGTAGTGACAACAGTATTTTGAAGATGACTGCTGCCAGAGACACTGGGTGGGTGTCATACGTCTGATTATATAATTAAATAGTAAACATTACCAATACTAACACACCTATTTTCATAAGCACTATTGTTACTAACAAAATTATGGACTTATATTAAATAAAGTTTAGTTTTATTTTAATGCTTCCTTATGATTTATTTCATTAAAACGAGACCAACAAAAAAAACGCATTAATACATCATACTCAATCGCTAAACACAGCCATACTTGCTACCCACTATTTATCATTCTTTCAACTTTTTTTCTTTTTAAAAGAAAACGTCTAGTTCCAATACAAATGCCACTGTAATAGCCAGTATTATCTAAATAACTGACGGTCCTAAGGCTTCGGTAATCAATATTTCTTTAAGTTTTAACTTTGCATGTCTTCGCTACAAGTAAGCGGTGTTATGTTTCTTGGCTGGACTTGTTTTGTATTTTTTTTTGTATGGTTGTTGTGTTTCCTGAGTTGTTTATTGGTTGGTCAATATTTTTTTCTGTTGTTTTATTTTTTATTCTTGTTAAAAACAGTAACCAGGGGGCATAAAATAAATAATTAATTTTATTATCTTATTAAGATTCTGCTAGAGCGGCCATTTTAGGCCCCCAGAAGTTTTCTGGAATTAGGAGTAATGTGTAGTAAAGCTTTGTTTCATAATAAATGTATTGGTTTTCATAACCTGATATGTATGATTGAAAATATGAATAAATCCTTAAGACAGCCTTGAAACTTTTGGCTTGATTACATTTTAACCGACTCAACTGCTAAGTAAGTCACAGTCAAACACACATAACCTCACGCCATTAACCCCAGAAGGGCTAGGCAGTTGTGTTTTTAAGTCCCATGTCATAGGAGGCGAGCCTGTTGCCATCAACCAGGCACAAAACCAGACTCAATGTCCACCATTGAGAAATTCCTGATGGAACAAACTAATAACACTTTCCCCGACCTGGAAATCGCGGATCTCATGCTCAGCAGCCGCACATAGACCAAAGACGCAGTCCACAGTCAAACATAAGGTAAAAAAAATCCAAAATGAAACAAAATAAAGTTATACTGCTTGCTTTTTAAATAAATATTTTGGTGATGGGCTACCGCTATTAGGTAAATTTAATTCCCTAAAGCCACTCTTTTTAATTAAAAGGCTACCTAGTTTAAAAGATTGAATGAATAAATGAATGAATATGGGATTAAAGTCTTTTATTAAATTCTATTTCTAGTTTCGTGAATTAGTCTGTAGAATAGAGAGAGAGAGAGAGAGAAAAATCAACCTTTTTATCGTACAGGCCGAAGTAAATAGAAATGGCTACATTCGAAACACTCGGCTTACTATGAATAAAAAATATACCACTAGAAGTAGAATTAAAAATACAATTGTGATTGAACTGAAACTAGTATTGGGGTTCAGGTTGGACTGCCTCGTTGGTCTAGTGGTCGCAAGTGCGATTGCTGAGTAAGATGTCCTGGGTTCGATTCCCGGGTCGGGCAAAGTGTTGGCGGGTTTTTCCATCAGGAATTTCTCAGTAGCAGTACGTAGTCGAAATCTGTGCCCGATTGATGGTAATAGGCTCGCCCTCTATCACATGTGACTTTAAACATAACTAGCGAAATGTGGGTATCTTATTAGGTACACCTCTGCCTAATCCTTCTGATGTTACAGGCGTGATGTTATGTGGAGTGGCATGGCGGTTGGCATCACCTTATAATGATTTGAAGAACAAGGTCCCAATACGAAAAAAACTCTGTCGGGCACTGAAATATGAAAAAAAAACGTCACAGTAACAAATCAAAAGTAATATGTATATATTATTTGACTGCATCAACTACAAACGTAAGAGTGATGAATATAAATGTTGATGTATGGAGTATAATTTTATATATATATATATAAAATTTATATAATATATATTCATTTATATTTATATTTTATATATGTATATTTTAGTATAATCTTCGAACCGGTAGGCGTTGCGTTGGAAGGCCTCCCACTAGGTGGACCGATGACCTGGTGAAGGTTGCGGGGATCCGCTGGATGCGAGACGCACGGGACCGGTCAGTGTGGCTACACTTGAGAGAGGCCTATGTCCAGCAGTGGACGTCTTTCGGCTGAAATGATGATGATGATGTATGGAGTGGGAGAGGAAGACCAAGGAAACGATGTATGGATTGTGTGAGGAATGATATGAAAGAGAAAGGAGTAAATGATAGCGTGACGGTTACAGAGGAGAATGGAAAAAAAACGTGTTGCACTGACCTCAAGCGACATGGGACAAGGGCTGGAAGATGATGAAGAGGTAAGTTTAAACTGACATAGTCACCAACTTTACCATGAACACTGAAAACTGGATATTTACCATGCCATTGTTAACTATGTTTACTGTGCTTATAGATGACGGACAAGAAAGAGGTTAGAGCGATTTTTCTGCTCATAATCACCCACCCGCAATAACTTCAGTTTAACCGTGGTCATGGTGCTTGCAACAGCGCCGAAATATCGGGAACTCAAAATAAATAGTAAACATTGTAAATATGCCGTTTTCAGTGTTATTGATAATAATTACGATGTACTAACACACGAAACTGGACACCGCAAAAACACAAGAAACGAAAGACAAGATGACAGACCGCAGAAAGAATTATACAGCGCTGTGTTTTTAATCCACAAAGGACAGAGTAAACGTTAAAACGATCTTCTGTGCTAAGCTGTGAGTCATAGATTTTCCCAAATTGTGGTCAGAATCGTGACAAAACACGGATTTTATCTAAAATATTGTGACTCATAAAAATATCACTTCAAAAGATGACTCAAGTCAGATGATCGGCCATAAATACACCTATTAGAAATATTATTTCTACAATGTTAGTATTCGTGATAGTTAACATTTGCCTTTCCCAGCTGTCTATAAAAAACATCACACAAAAACTAGAACAGGGTGAACCGATGGCTACTTGGAACATGTTCAAAATGTATCTATTAAAATAATTAGTGCCACCGAGTCATCGCCATTTTGCGGGCAAGTTTACCGCATATGATTGCCCTGCATTTAAAACTTGTTTTCGAACTTGCTACTGTATGTAATATGTACTTATGGTGTCCAGTAGTGATGGACTGAATGCCGAATGTTCGATTTTAAAGACGAAGATTTCGGTTGAGCTTCGGCTGAATTTCGGCTTCTTTTGTTGTTCGGCAGGATCACGTTACGGGCCATAACCTGACTTGATGGTCTGACAACAAACACATATAAACTTATGCCTTTTTCCAAGGGGTATGCAGAATCTAATGCAGATCGCCACCTGATAAGATCCTTACATACTCCTATGATGGTGTGGTTGACAAATGGTGCATGTGTTTACAAACTTGCCTTTTCAACTCTCCGGAGATTTACAGAGTATCGCAGATTCCAACAGGGCAGAATTTGTAGGTTTCAACCAATTTGTTAATTTATTATTTACTTACATGTGTAAGTAAATAATAAAATAAACATTGTGTATGTACACAATAGAAAAACATCATAACATTTGAGTACAAAATTACTGTTTATTTTCTTAAAAAGTTTCTTTCAGCAAACCTGTGAATCGAGATATGAGAGTTGAGTTATTATTTTTTTAAACTAATATTAGAAATAATAAGAATTGGGTACACCTCTGCCTAACCCTTCGGGGACTACAAGCGTGATATCATGTTTATTATTTTATACTATGTAAAGTTTGTTAACATTAAAATGGGTTCGTGATGCTGACTATACGATCCGACCGAATACCGATGATCGATATTACCCAATGATATCTTTGCACATCTCTATTCTGTGTGGTGCATAATACCGTTGTTTTCGAAGCCAAAATGTGATAGTTGAATCAGATACAGTGTATATGCAAGGGTTGCGGGACTGTTCGAAAGAGATACCGCGGCCCTGGAACACAAAGGGCAAAAGAAGGATAGGTTTTAGTCAATAAAAGTCTGACACTCCCTCCTGCTCAGCCCAGAGCGGGAGGAGTTATTTTATGATTTACTATCCGAAAAAAAAAAGTACCGTATATATTTTACACATGGCAAGATCTTATAACAAAGAACTTCTTCACATTTAACAAAAATCTTTTAATTGAAATTAAAATAAATTCAGAAACATACTTCATTCACCTCTTCGGCAAAAAACCATCTATCGCAAAAAAAACATATAAGACAACAATAAATAACAAATCCTAAAAAGAGACAATGCATAGAATGTGATGTTTCCCACCATTCGATGTTAAGATAACCCATCTAACATCATTAGCTCTCGTTAAAACGGTAAAAGAAGAAAAACTAGCGATCGACAAAACATAAAACTATCGTTATCGGTAATCTAAGCCCGTGTTAACTTAACGAGATATTAGGATATCGATAGAGTTGACAAATTCGATTAATTTTGTACGAATTGTTTTTATTGTTTTTTTAGGATCATATCACCGTAATGGTCTTTTCTTCATTTTAGCGTGTCGTGGCTATCTATAGTACATTGAATCGGTCAAAAATTTGGCGACGACTTTGGGACCTTCAATAGCATAATGGTTCTTAGGCAAATTAATATAATGTAAAACCGACACCAATGATCATTAACACTGAAAGCGGGATATTTCCCATGTTTATTATTTGGTTTGAGGTACAGAGCGCAAAATGATCATGTTGCTTGCAACAGCGCCGAAATATCGGGAACTCAAAATGAACAGTAAGCATGGTAAATAGCCCGTTTTCAGTGTTAATGATCATTGGTGTCGGTTTTACATTATATTAATTTGCCTAAGAACCATTATGCTATTGAAGGTCCCAAAGTCGTCGCCAAATTTTTGACCGATTCAATATACTATAGATAGCCACGACACGCTAAAATGACGCCATGGCAGTTTAAAAACTTATAGACATAAATGATTTAAAAGCTAGTTATTAAGTTTTTCTTATTTTCTTGTCTGAGAAGTTCACCATAGATTTTTTTTAAATGTTTTATACGAGATAGAATAGTGACTTATTCTGAAGGACATGTCTAGGGAATGCTATCCAAACTGTTTTTTTTCAGCCACAGAGAACACAGCACTGCTTTGTTTACCAACTTTGTTACTAAGGTTCGTAATCCATTAACAAGGCTTTTGGTTGTGTGGTAGGTACCAGTTCCGACACCTATGGGCCTGTTTTAAGCAAAAAGGTTGGTAGTCTAAGCAATATCGATGTTTATTATTGGCAAGGTTCTTCAGAAAGGTCAGGTGCGTAGTACTCGGAACCGGCGTGCGATGACCAGATGTATGAACGTGGACGAGGCAAAAGGAGTGTGGAAGGATCGTAGCGGGGGAAAAAGGCTTAGTTTATGTATGTATGTAAGAAGTATGTCCTAATAAGGTGGTGTAGAGGTCACATGGCTGACGTTCCAGAGATTTTCACATAATAAAAATAATAATCAACCTTTATTGTTCCCACAATGTCGTGATGGCCCAAAGGTTAAGGCCTCGTTTCTCATGCATTAGGTTGTGGGTTCAAATCCGGGCAAGTACCAATGTGACTTTTTCTATTCTTAAGTACTTTCTAAGTTTATGTTGGATATCAAAGACATCAGTGAAGGAAAACATCGTGAGGAAACCTGGACTTATAAAAGTCTGAAATCGCCAACCCGTCTTGAGCAAGCGTGGCGCTGTTGAGAAGAGGCATGGTCCCAGCAGTGGGACAGTAATAGGCTGGTATTATTAATGTTCCCACTGCTGGGACACATGCTTCCTCTCTTTTTATCTGATATTTTCACAGATAAATAGTATATTTTATAACGAGGGACTAAACGAAGCCATAATATACCAGAGGTGGTTTTACTCCCGAGCGTGCGAGGGAGTCAATGAAACCGAGGGTATATTAGGTTGGCGTTTAGTCTCGAGGCGCAAACTATACTTTTCACTTTGAGTGCGAGAAAAATAGTCAATTTAGTACAAAAACATTGAATTAAAGTTTTATGAAATATTCTTTTTCCTGGAGGAATAAGAATATTCCATAAAACTTTCGTAAGTTTTTAGGTAAATCTTCCCCGATTTTGGCGGAAAAACATTAGCTAGTCTTTGATCTTTGCTCGACGTCAAACTCTTCACTGTCACTGGACATTCTTCATTTTATTTAAAAGCGAACAAATTCACACTTAAAAAAATCTGAAAATTTCGCGGTCAGTTTTTTCTTCTAAACCAGTCACAGATTAACAATTTAAAACACATGGCGCCACCTTGCTTGCGGAAAGCCATGGAACTAAACCTCTCAACATTTTCGCAATGAAAATGGTCCACACTCAATAATATATTTACTGGCTGTTTGAGTTTGTCTATGTCACATGAAGGAAATTAAAAACCTAATTACTTTTTACTCCCTAGAGACTAAAGTGGTCACTTTAGTCCCGCTTAGTAGGGCTATAATGGCGTACTTTTAGAGCATGAGAAGTGAAAAATTAATTACAAAATCAAAAAGCAATAATAATGTTACACGGCTTAATCAAAAACTTACTATCTATTAATTCGATGCTAATTCCCTTCCTAATTTTTAACGATGAACATAATTTTTTATCGACATTTTTAATTATAAAATCACATCCTAGTGTTGGCATCTTAAGTTTTTTAATTGCCGTTAATTTACGACATGGCCATATACGTATTTATGAGTTATTTATGGCTTAAAATAACATCTTAATTAGTTCACAAATTAGTTGCTATGTTGTAAATCATATTGCTAATAAAATGAAACTTGATATAAAGGTTACGAATATTTATTCGGTCCTTTTTAGTGTACCATGTGTTGACTGACTTTGATATATGTATGTATATAAGAGGACTCTCTTATACAGGGTGTGGCGTAAATAGTGGTCCACCTCTAAGGATTCGATGCATCAGATAGTTTACTATAACCTAGTACAATTTTAACCATTTGTAACCAAGGGTTCCTGATTTTTTTTTTTCTATTTTTATACGAAATTTCTATCTTTGGTTACAAATTCGGTTGTAGTTTAAAAAAAAAAACATAATTTTCTTACTTTGATTTCTGTTAATAACTGCTGAATACTAAAGCTATCGTGGAGACATGTTGTTTTTTATGTAATATTAGAGCTTTTGAAAAAATAGTAAGTTCTTCTCTATTTTTACTTTCATTTTTGACATATCATGAAAATTCAAGACATTTTTTTGTAAAAAAAATGTACTACACTGGATGTGCCCATTCATTTAAAAATATGCCTACTAAATACAGATTCCAAAATGGTCTCACAATAACAGATCCTATTGTTTACTAGAAATATATTCAACTTTAATTGAAGCAAAGAAGATTTTCATTAAAATACATTTTAAAATTAAGTTGCGTTAACCATATTCTTAAAACGAATGAACGAACGAATTTCTTTCTTCTGTCTCATGATCTCTCTCATGATGTCATAGCATGTCTCATGACAGCTATCTATAATGGGTGTCAACATCCTTAATGAAGCCGAGGCATTTGTTACAAAAAAAAAAAAAAATTTGGTTCTGAATCTTACCAGCGAACTTCTGGTAAGGGGATATTGCAGGTACAAGTTGCAATTTTTTACAACTTTTTTTGAATACAAAATTTTAATTATAACTATACTTTAAATATTTATATGACCCCTGTATTACCTACTCAATGTATCCAGCAGCACAATGTTTTGGTTACGTTAAATTAAGCCCTACCGGAAAACGTTATTTTTCACGCAATGTTTTTTTCGTAGCGTTACATAGATTGTTGTACAGAATCCTTGGTTCAAGGCTTCGTGAAGGGTCTCTTTACACCTTGTGTGTAATTAGGTTCCTTATAGGCACTCCGATAGCTGCATATCCCGTAACAAAATCCTTTACCCCCACAACGACTGATAACACAACTAAAAATCATCATCGCGCTTAAGTGACGTCATTTAGTCGCGTCGTTTGTCGCAATTGACGCAATTTTCTAAATCATTACCTTCACAAATTGACGCCAATGTTCTGGCAAATTAGAGCCTTTTGTCAAATGTGTTGTGTGAAGAAATATTAGCATTACGTTGTCTTTTGATGAGCTTGTTCTTGTGGCTTTTTTCGGGATACGTCCGAAGTTCGCAGGAATAATAAAATAAGTTCCTAGCTTTAAAATAACAAGTTCCTAGAATTAAAAAAAAAAAGTATTGCAAAAATAAACTTAATTTTGGTTAGGTTTGAGCTCATGTTTAAGTTTCTGTTAATATAAATAAGTCAAGAAGAACACATAATAGATAATGTATAATGACCCACTGTTTATGAATATAGGACGTTACGCGGACGGATTTAAGGTGGAAGAGTCAGGGCAGCCCGCGATATTCAAATTTTCTTACGTTTTTTGCTATTTGCCGGTCAGACCGTTTCATGAAAAAGTCATTCAATGGGATTGTAAGAACTGAGAGGGTTGTATTATTGATTTTAATGATTATAATTCTGTAAAAACATATGTGCTACGGTCGCAAATGATATTTAAATAAACATACATCCTGACACTGACCTGCTAATTGCAAAAACGTAAGAAAAACCGGCAAAGTGCGATTTGAACTCGCGCAGTCATGCTAGCGAAGGAGGTGGCAGAACGTGAGAGGGAGAGAACCTCACGTCCCAGCCGCCGCGGGAGACGTACTGGGTGTCGGGGGCCACGTGGTGGCCCCCGGCCACCGTAGGCACAGGCCTGTGGACGGTGAGCTATGGGCTAGCTCGCCGTCCTTCCGTCTTATGACGACAGGCCGTGTCGACGGTGTGTTCCTGTTCCACGCGCGCCTCAAAGAGATGTCAGCAAAAGGAAGGGGTCCGCAAGTGCCGATGCCTGCCGGGGCTGCGGGACTGTTCGAAAGAGATACCGTGGCCCCGGAACACAAAGGGCGATGAAGGAACATGGATGGGTTTTAGTCAGTAAAAGTCTGACACTCCCTCCTGCTCCGCCCAGAGTGGGAAGAGTCATTTGATGATAAAGAAATTGAAAAAAAAAAAAAAAATTGTATTTTTCAAAATTTTAGGGTCAATAGTTCAGGGGTGGGGGGGAATGGTCAATTTAGTCTTCTTTCATGAATAAAATCAAAACTAATTATTTTACAATAATTACGAAAATATAATTGAGATCCTCTTAACAAGCTCTTTCATTTGATACATTACATGACATAGTAAGGTTTGCAAAACGTGTTTTTTTTAAATTTCCTAATTTGTCCTCCGAAAATGACTATATTTTCAATTGATAAAATTGTTATATGTTTTCCTGTAATCTAAAAAACAATGAACTATATTGTGTATTTTTTTGCTCAGTAGTTTCGGAGATCAGGTCCCCACCTGATCTCCTACTACTACTACCGGGGGGGGGGGGGAAATGAATTTCGCGGGTGAGCCTGGCAGTTTTTTTTTTCAATTTTTGTCTCTCTGTCGGTCTGTCTGTTTGTTCCGGTTAATCTCCGAAACGGCCGGACCAATTTTTACGGGACTTTTACTGGCAGATAGCTGATATTTTAAGGTCTAACATAACCTACTTTTATTTTAGAAGTATAATTAGGGTTCCGTGAAAAAAATGCAAACCCTTGAAATTGGTAACAAAATCCGATTGAAAAATGGAAGTAACATATATTTTTTTTATAAAAATTTCAACAGCTAATATTTAATAATGTTGTCATCATCATGATCATCTTCCTGCCTTTATTATTTTTTTTTTCATGTAATCATCAAATAGCCACACCACACCGACTTCCGAAAGTCAAGTTATTTTAAACTTTTTTTGTGTTTTTTTTTTGGAAGTCGGTTTTGTTTTCGCAGAAAAAAATGTTTTTCTTTAAAATCATTCCTCACACAATCCATCCATAGTTTCCTTGGTCTTCCTCTCCATCCATCAAAATGTATATTCATCACTCTTTTAGTCACATACGATTCGTCCCTATTCATCACATGCCCAAAAAAAGCTGTTATCAAAGATATACAACTAAAATTGGGTCATGCGTGTTATTTTTATCTTAATACCGGAAATATGTTTGCAAAACATTGTGATTTGGTAACGCTAATTCAAGGGCAGCAATTTTGGGTATTAAGATAACAAAATACGTGAATACAGTAATAAAATAATTAGTTAATTACGTAACATAACATCACGAGTAAACTCCAAAAAGGTAAGGTCACATTTCGCTAGTCCCATATATAGGGGGTGAGCTTATGGCCAACAGGCTCCACGATGCTACAAAGAATTTTCTGTTTTAAAAACCCAATAACACATTGCCCGACCTTGTTATCGAACCCAAGACCTCATGCTAAGGACCAGCGCTCTCATACAATGCATCGTCGTATCTCCAAAACGGTTAACGAAAATATCGTGAGAAAACCAGCCTAACGTAAAATTCGAAAGTATGTGACATCTACTAATCCGCACTGAGCCCGCCTTTGTGGATTATAGCCCACTCCCTCTCATTGAGAGAAGGCATGTGTGACCAGTGGGAACATTATAGGGTGATACCTATCATTACGGGATGTTTACCATGTTTGTGATTATGCATATTATTAACATCCTAACACCAAGCCAGTATGTATTAGATCCGGCCCTGGTTCAATCCATGGTCCGGAGCGAGACGGAATGGGACGCCGTCACCTCCTTCTGCGAAGCAGTCATGCTAGCGAAGGAGGTGGCGGGACGTGAGAGGGAGAGAACCTCACGTCCCAGCCGCCGCGGGAGACGCACCGGGCGTCGGGGGCCACGTGGTGGCCCCCGGCCACCGTAGACGCGGGCCTGTGGACGGTGAGCTATGGGCTAGCTCGCCGTCCGTCCGTCTTATGACGACAGGCCGTGTCGACGGCGCGTTCGTGTTCCACGCGCGCCTCAAAGAGAGTCAGCAAACAGGAAGGGGTCCGTAAGGGCCGACGCCTGCCAGGGTTGCGGGACTGTTCGAAAGAGATACCGCGGCCCTGGAACACAAAGGGCAAAGGAAGAAACATGGATGGGTTTTAGTCAGTACAAGTCTGACACTCCCTCCTGCTCAGCCCAGAGCGGGAGGGGTCATTTGATGATATCCCATCGATAAAAAAAAAAAAAAAAAGTATGTATTAGATCGCCTTCCCCTTCGACAAATACCACATCAACACGTTTTCTTAATCCAATTAATATTACGGACTTCGTAAAGTTGGTCAGCGAGAGGTCATTAGTTCGAGCTCTTACTTCAACTGTTGAACGAGCATATTGAGCTTAGTTGGTAGGATTAACTAGTAGGAAATACTAGTAATATGTGACCTACATACCAAGTACTTACTAGTGTAACTTTTAAAATAAGTAAAGGCGAATTTTAAATCATTTATACAACTATTGCATTGTTTAATTTAGTATTTTTTAAATATTTTATTACCTTTGTATTTTTTTTTTTCAATTCTTTTTGAATGTGTGAACATTGTATGCCGTAGATTCCTAGATGCTTGTTAACCTAACTTTTTATCTTGTTTTACGTTTTTTGTGTAGTGAGCAACGACTTATTGTCGGGCCTACGCCGTCAAGCTATAATAACATGATAATATTGTAAAAATAAAACCAAATCATAGACAGGTATGTTCATTTTGTTTTTTTATTTAGTTTTTTTTTTTTTTTTTTAATTTGAATAAATCTTTCATTAAATTCTGATATAAATAATTTATATGAATTAATATTATTTTTTAATAATGAAAATAAAATCAATTTAAGAAAATTATATAAACTTTTGTAAGCATTTTCCCTGAAATATTTTTTTTTTTTTAAATTTATTTAAAAGGGTAACCATGGAATTTCCTGCCGGTTCTCCATAAGAAACGAACGTAAACGTAAACGTTCGAACCGTGCACCTTTTCTCCACTTTTAATAAGTACCCATGTAGACTATGTGTTTTTTTTTTACTTTTTATTTCAACAATGTTTTTTAAAGCTGTGTTCAAAACTTTCATTGTTAGCACTCTTCATTGTTGTGAACTATTGTGCTGATCCTGTTTAGTTACATTGTTCAAATTTGCCCTAAAAGAGCTTTGTAAAATATTATTTCCAAGGAGAAATTGTCATGGCAACCATGCTTTGCAGAAAAAATGAGACATGAGAGAAAGAAAAAAAAATGCTTTATTTCACGCCTTTATATATTTAATTCTTAAAAAAATATATGTATTAAGCAATCCTCGATGGGTTAGGCAGAGGTGTGCCTAATAGTAGGTACACCCATCCCAGTTATGTTTAAGTCCCATGAAATAGGGGGTGAACATATTGCTATCAACCGGGCACTGATCCAGACTCCGTGGCTGCTACTGAGAAATTCCTGATAGGAAAACACAATAACACTTTAACCGACCTGGGAATCGAACCCAGGATCTCACCTTTTAAATGAGTCACTATTAATTTTGAGAGTCATTAAAAATTATTAAAGTATTCATCAATACTGGAATACTACATTATATTAACTTGGACATAACCAATAGTCTTGAAAACACAATAATTAAAATTATAAACCATGATGAAAGCATTCTATACGACTTTTACTAATTGATATGAAACGGCTTTTTAATGAATCAGAAATAATAATTATATACTGCATCAAAAACAAACAGGAAAATATTCCTGCAAATCATATTCTGAAATCTGTATTTGTAAAATAACCAGTCAAACTGGACCCGTAGCGGAATATGGAACTTAACTCAAAATGTGCCGTATTTGACGTAATTATTGACATTTGCCTTGACAAGCAGCGCCGCCACAAAATGTCAAGATTTATTGGTCATGCTGTAATCACTATTGTCGCTTATGACAGTAATAACAGACAGTATGAAGTGCAAAATACTGATATATTTTACTGTTCTCTAAATTAGACTTTAATGCCCCTTATTAAGGGTCAGAGATGGTAGTAATAATATGTTTTGCTAGTAACATGCGACGGATGATATGTATGGGTTTTTTATTTCTTTCTAATTGGGTGTTAAGTGTATATTTTATGTAAACTGATTGTAAGTGTAATTGGGGTGCCAATTTACAGCACAGTGCAATTTTAAAAAGTGTAAAAGCTTTCAAAAGCTTTTCTAATTGCATTGTGAATGTGATTTTAAGTTCTTGTACAGTCCGTTTTTTAATCTTAGAGACTAAACTGACATTACCCGGGTTGCCAGTTTTTTGAAATTCTAAAATAGTGATGTGCCACTACCGTAAATTGCCGTTAATAAAATAAGTAGTAACGTTTTTCAGGGAAATAAAACTTCGTCCAGTGTTGTTCCTGTTAAATTTATGTTTGCCGTATTCAAAATCACACACTAACTACCATATTAACATAATTGTTTTTAAAATTGTAATTGTTTGTATGGTGTTAAGATCCAATAATTGCCGTCATTTTTAAAAGTTCTACCGTTTTCTAAAAGAAAAGGGTTTATATATCCGTTTTACTGTGTACTAACAACACTGATAGCATTTGTCATGTTTTTTCTAATCGTCTAATAAATATAAAAAGTTACGACTCAACAAACCGGTATCGTAGGTCCAACACTACACAAAAGAGATGGCAGCATTATTTACAAGTTTGACATTTGCATGTGTCAATTTAGTCTCTGAGATTAAAAAACAGACCGTTAACAGATAGTTACGTCATGTTTTCCCTTCTGTTTTGCTCGCGTCTTCACTTGCGTGGAGTTTGGAACCTGAAAATCGACCCGTGCTCCTGTTATTACATACACTGCAATAAAATACCAATAGCCCAAAGGTTAGGGCGTCAGACAGGCGACGAAGGACATGATGAGTTCGAACCCCGCCCTTTGCAATTGACATGGACATGGACCCACTCCTATACATTGTTAATTTTATGATGATTGATATGACACATTCATGATATGTACGTACAGTTATGAGCACCAATATGTTTACACTTCAAAACAAGCTTCGCGAAAAATAACGATTGTAACTTGGAGATAGGATCTTTTTCATAAACAATGGAGAGCAGCGGCGGCCCAGTGGTCGCGGCCCCGACTTACGAACAGTAGGTCGTGGGTTCGAACTCCGGTAGGCGCATTACTTTGTGTAACTGCTCTCAAAAACGGTGAAGGAAAACATCGTAAGGAAACCGGCATGTCCTAGAACCAAAAAAATTGAACCAACCTGCACTGCGCAACGCCCGCGTTTTGGATTATAGCCCATTACCTCTCATAGAGAGGAGGCCGTGTGTGCGAGCAGAAGGAATATTAAAAGCTGATTTTGCATAAAAAAATTTGTTCCAGAATTTTATGTCCATAACAACATGAAATTTTACATTTCGAAAAAAACACTTATAATTATTGTTAAGTATTGACATACTGGTGCTCGTGACTGTACTAGTAATCCTGTATACGCCCAAGGGCTTGGCAGTAGGTGTCGTACACCCACATTTCATCATAAGCCTAAAGACGAGAGCAACCAGCAACCAACTGTGTCTATAATAACCGGGTGAAGCCAATAAAACTGAACCAAATGAGAATCGAACTGGAACAGAATCATGCTTCGCAGTCACACTTGCTACCATAGATCAACAAAGCAGTTTTTTTTGTCCATAGGTCATCCATCATGCATAATGTTCCTGCTCCAATTTATTTGGGGTCGGTGCAGCAAGTACTTTTCTTTCATACTTCTCTTATAGTAGCCTAGTAGAGTGACTGACGGATGCGCAGTCATAGGTCTCAAGTTCGGACCCAAGACACGCACGTCTGATTTTTCAGATTCATGTGCGTATTGTATAATTATCACTTGATTTGGTGAAGGAAAACATCGTGAGACCAGCATATCTGAGAGATATATCTCGAAACCTAGTTGGACTAGTGGTCGCAAGCGCAACTGTTGAGCATGAGGTCCTGGGTTCGATTCCCAGATCGGGCATTGTTATTGCGTTTTTCCATCACTAATTACTGATCTATCCGCCACGGAGTCTGAATAGCGATAGGCTCGCCCCCTATTACATAAGACTAAAACATAACTGGCGAAATGTGGGCCATACTGTTAGGTACACCTCTACCTAACCCTTCGGGAATTACAAGCGTGATGTTATGTTATGTAAAGCCAAGTCAGAGGCTCATGGGCGACATACAAGCTCTGACACCAGGTTAGGCACTACTTTCTGCGGGCCTGTGGACGGCGAGCTATGGGCTAGCTCGCCGTCCGTCCGTCTTATAACGACAGGCCGTGTCGACGGCGCGTTCGTGTTCCACGTGCGCCTCAAAGAGATGTCAGCAACAGGAAGGGGTCCGAAAGGACCGATGCCTGCCAGGGTTGCGGGACTGTTCGAAAGAGATACTGCGGCCGTGGAACACAAAGGGCAAAAGAAGGAACATGGATGGGTTTCAGTCAGTAAAAGTCTGACACTCCCTCCTGCTAAGCCCAGAGAGCGGGAGGAGTTATTAGATGATTTCTCAACCGAAAAAAATAAAATAAAAAATGGCACTGCTTTCTCTTTTTGTCTGCGATCGGCTGTCTAGCTATATTCAGATAGGGTCTTTGTTTGAGATTTTATTGTGATGTTCCAGTAAACGTTCACATTATCTGTGTAGTATAGTGCTAGGCGTCATCTATATTAACTCTATACGGGAATCTAACCCGTATAGTCAGGCTATTAAGACCTATATAGCTAGCAAGTCAGCAGGAAGAATGAAGTACGAAAAGCGAAGCAATGAAGGGTATAATTTGATAACAGTATTTTTAAAATACATTTGCCAAATTCATTATAAATAAGTTGTGTAATTATTGTTCTATAAATTATGTTGATTTTTAATTGTGTTTTCAGAATAATCTTATATTTTATGTGTAAAATTATTCTTACTGTTATTTTAAATTCGTAGCTCAATTTTGACTTCCGATACGGTAATGGCGGCAAAATGTCGTTAGTAGTCAGTTGAGTAGGTACTACTGAGAATCTTGCTTATGAGCCGCAAGGGATTCCACTGCAGTCATCTTTGAGCTACGAAACGAGTTGTTCTTGGTTATCACTCTGTAATATAAATAAAGTTATTTTGATGAGGAAATGTTTTTGGATTTTATAGAAACGTTTAACACTATTGGCATCTTTAAGTGCTTGTGTATAGGTTAGGCATTAACCACAGGAAAAAGAAAGACCCGTATGTAACATTCACATATCCATGCATCGTTTCTTTGGTCTTTCCCCATTCTAATATCCATCCACAATCGTACTCAAAACTTTCTTCATTCCTCCAATTTTGTCTATTAACTATTCAAGATATATTTTTAGACGAACCTATCCCAACGACCACCCATTTCAAGGAATCATGGTTCAACTTGGAGCCACCATCTTTGTTTTTGACGTCAACGGAACTAGGATTTTTGATGGAAATGATCATTTCTTTGAAGTGTATGTTTTTTTATAGCCAAGTCATTTCCGTTACAGGAATGTCACTTTCAAGTGACAAATAAAATTGTATTTTTTTAAGAAGATTGTTAATATGTTTATTATTTCTTTTATTATCTCTCCAATCATTTCAGTAATGTATTTATGTAATCAACTAATCTGCTTTTACTGTCTATATTAGGCCACAAAGATACAAGCTATGCCTACTTTGACCACATCTACTTCTACTTTTGAATTCTTTTAACTTTCTTCACTGTACTTTGTTGCCTTACTTGTGTGTGTCAATAAATTATTTATTAGTAGTTTTTACCCGTGGCTTTGCTCGCGTTAATTTAGAATTTGACAATCGGGTCTCGGGTCGGGTCAGCGGTCGGGGTTGGTTTTCGGGTTGTCCTCTACTTGTAATAAAATATAATTCAATCATGATTCACGTGGCGCCATCTTTTATTATAAAAACGTTATTGTTGGTTTCCCCGGGAATAGTACTTTTGTTGGGGATGAAAGGTACTCTATGTCCGTTTCTGTACACCTGACAACGTATATGCAAAAAATCAGGATGAACGGTTCACTGGTTTAGGCGTGAAAAGGTAACAAACAAAGTTACTTTCGTATTTATAATATTAGTTAGGATTATGACATTTATTTGGGAAGCCTGCGTGGTTACTGTGACGTCTGAGCAGGACTAATTCCAGTGTGAGAAAGAGAGAGCTATACAAGTCATCTAGCGCTATCTCTTTCCCACACTGGAATTATTCCCGCTTTAAGACGTCATGGTAGGCCACCTGGGCCTTGGCACAGAAGTGATGCTGATGAAGATTTTTTTGTAACTGTCTTTATTTTCTTCACTAGCTGTTGCCCGCGGCTTCACTCGCGTTTTGTTCGAAAATTATCCTACTGGCACGTTGTAAATATATTCTATGGCACTCAGAGATAATGTAGCTTCCTATTAGTGAAAGAATTTTCAAAATCGGTTCAGTAGATCCAGAGATTTCCCCCTACATACAAACTTGCAAACAAATTTTACCTCTTTGTAATATTAAGATCGATTAACACCAGCCGAGTTTTCCTGTCTCTAACAGAAACATCCAATCACTGTTTAGACTACCTGCATTTGAGACCTAGGTCTACAAAGCCGTCCTAGTCACATTTACATGAGACCAGCCATTAGCCCAATGAGATGTCATACATAAGCCTTCATGTAACATGCACAGTGTACTAAGTACCGGACCATTTCATCCAAATATCAGTTTACCCTTTTTTTTTCTTTCGGATGGTAATTCATCATATGACTCCTCCCGCTCTGGGCTGAGCAGGAGGGAGTGTCAGACTTTTACTGACTAAAACCTATCCATGTTCCTTCATCACCTTTTGTTTTCCGGGGCCACGGTATCTCTTTCAAACAGTCCCGCAGCCCCGGCAGGCATCGGCCCTTGCGGACCCCTTCCTGTTGCTGACATCTCATTGAGGCGCGCGTGGAACACGAACGCGCCGTCGACACGGCCTGTCGTCATAAGACGGACGGACGGCGAGCTAGCCCATAGCTCGCCGTCCACAATTCCGCGCCTACGGCACGAGGTGAACATAACACCAAGCCTGTAATCCGCGAAGGGTTAGGCAGAGCTGTACCTAATAGTACACCCACATTGCGCCAGTTATGTTTAAGTCCCATGTAATAAGGGGCGAGCCTGTTGCCGTCAACCGGGCACAAATCTAGACTCCGTGGCTGCTACTGAGAAAATTCCTGGTGGAAAAACTTTGTCTAACCTAGGAATCGAACCCAGTACCTCATGCTCAGCAGTCGTGCTTGCGATCGATCAACAAAGCAGTCACCTTAATCAATGCGCAAATAAAAGTCAATGCTGGATTTGCAATGTTCAGCTCGATGTCGAGAGCCGATAAACATAGCACATAGAACATAGCGCTTTATTTATAACATACGTTTAGATATAACATAATTATGTACATTTTATGTACAAAAATAAAGTCATTTTGACGGCACGGTTGGCGCAGCGGCTGAGCGGTGGGCTGCTACGCTGCGTGTCGCAGGTTCGATTGCCGCACGGAACAAATATTTGTATGGCCTAAAGGGGGTTACTATGACGTCTGAAAGCAGTAGTAATTCCAGCGTGGGAAAGAGACAGAGCTACACAGGTCATCTAGCGCCATCTTACACGAGAAATTCCTAATGTGAATATTCCTAAATTATAGAACTATCTTGCAATGGAGTTGTGCGACACACATTATAAACTTACACATCATCATCTGCCTAGCCTTTTCCCAACTATGTTAGGGTCGGCTTCCAGTCTAACCGTATGCAGCTGAATACCAGTATTTTACATGGAGCGACTGCCTATCTATGACCTCCACAACCCAGTTAGTACTGGACGATACCCGTTTGTAAGACTAGTTGTCAAAGATCTACAATTGACAGCCGGGACCAATACCGGTAATGGATGCCTCCTATGTAATGGGTGGTCACCCATCTTCAGATCAACCTAGGTAAGCACAGCTTAACCTAAAGATCGATCCGAGTGGCTGTTACTATTTAACCACGAAACCTTCATTATAAACTTACTATCGATGACATTAAAAGTTTTCAAAGGCAAATCTTCAACAGGGCCAAGCCAAGTAAGGCTTGGTAATTTATAGGCCTAGACTGTAAACACAGACTATATTAAACATAGTCTGGAACTGGATTAACATCAATGCAGTACTCAGCGATCAATTATATTAATCTGGATTACAATCTGTGTGCACACGGTCGTGTCAGTTAATTGATAGATTATGAGGATATGCTGTAATTGTTTATACAAGTATAGAAAATGATTGGTTGTGCTCCCTGTGCAGAAAATCTGTCCAAATTTTCGTTTTCGTTTTAATTGGCAAAATATAAAAAGTAAAGTGCAATACCATGCTTAAAAAATGAATATTAATTTTAAAGTGAATATCTTTTTTACGATTTTGTTGTTAAAAACGCATACACACAAAATAAAATTTGTGCATTAGTTTTATCTAGTTAGGTTTGGAAAGTATTATAGAAAGAGACAGAAAACTTAGACTGTCATGCTTGAAATGGTTTTTGTCGCTACCCGCCCAGTAGCGACAAAAAACATTGCAATATTTCGCTTAAGAGCGGCCAACCCGATATACTTTTCATACAAACGCTCGTACGTGATTATGCAGTTGTTACACATCTATCTTTGTCTTTTTTTTAACTAATAGGTATTTTGTGCACTATATCTAGGTTTCTATGGTAGCGAAAAATAAAAAAATGTAGAAACAAATTCAGTATAAGCCTCCAAAAATTTCTGTTTTGCACAAATTTTAACTGAACTTTTGCCGTTCATAATGTACTCATAAACTGTAAAAGTAAAGAAAACATCTCGATAGAAACCTTGCACATGTAATGGAGATTCTTAATGAACATAATACACAAATATTTATTTCACACACTTGTAAGACTTATTCAAGAACACGTTTATTAGTAGTATTTCCTGGAACAAGTTTAAGAAATTTTCGAACACTACTTTTCGTTCAATGTCATCGCGTTAGGCGGTAAGAGGTGCGCGGGAGACGAGATGTGCGGGTTTGGGCCGGGGTAAGACGGGGGAATTGAAAGAAAATTGCCACTGTGGCTCTGGATGAAACAACAAGCTTTTCGACCATGCTCGCGTTGACGATAGCCTCACCGGGAAGGGCCCTCTTAAGGTGGAAGCGCAAGGGTAGCCCGCGAAATTTAAATTTCTTACGTTTATTGCAGGTCAGTGTCAAGGTTGTATGTTGATGAAAATATGAATCGCGCCAGTAGCACGTATGGAGTTACAGAATTATAATAATTTAAATCATCAATATGACCCTCCAAGTTCATTTAACCCCATTAAGTGGCTTTTTTATGAAATAGTTATTGATGATTGTTATTGAGGCGTTTAGTGGAGTAAAGGCATATTCAAATAAATAATTGCCACTCAGCTCATTCATGGCATGGAATGAGAGAGCAATCTTAATATTGTCCATTTAATCACAGATTCCATAATCAATATCATCTCAGACTGTAATTAAACTCACGGATTGCAATTATAGTAGTACCATAATTACCCACCTTACTCTCCTCTCATAAGGTACTAATTAATGTAATTGATGGCAACACTTTACACTTTCTATCTCCTTCTCTCTCCCACTTTATAGTCTATCTCTTTCTACTGCTACTGTCTGATCCTTCTTGTGTGGCGCGTAATGTACCAAACGATACATTGCGTCTTGTTGCGAATTCCGTGGTCTGTTTAGACCGGATAGTTTGCGAGTTAGTTACTAGAACGTGAGGGATGCGTTTAGTTAGTATTAGTACCTTATTCTCTTGATGCTTACATAGTCTAGTTTTTGTTTATTAATGGATTCCTATTAGTCAAGATTTTTATGAGGATCAGTGTTTATGGTAATAAATATTGTCATTCTTATTTGTTCTGAAAATATTAGTAATATAATTTTCCTCGTAAATACTAAACAAAATGATATGTCGGGTTAACTCGGGTTAGCTTAGGCTCATAAAAATAAAGCCGAGCTACAAAAGATTTACAACGAAAAGATATCTTAATATAAAAGGTTTATTGTTGAGCTACAAATAAAAAGATACTCGTACAATAGACTAAAAAGCTAAAATTATTATATATTTCTTAGAACGCGATAAAATCGCACAAAACAGCGCCTGGATATCATTTTCACTCGACTTAAACCTATTATTAAAACGCGATAAAGGCATGCAAGAGATATTTTAATAGTTGTCATTCACTCCAGAGGCTTGACAGGTTTTCAATCCAGTCTTGTCAATATTTTATTTCTACGAAGTGTTGTAAATGTAAAATAATTTGCGCCGTTAATAAAAGATACAAGTCAGTGGCAAAAAGAATATTCAGGCTGTTGACTTCTCATTTAAATATGTCTATATTAATTTCAAATGGACTGCAATAAATATGAATCGATATTGGTTGTAACTAGATTAAAGACACCTATTTACAGTCCAAAATCGATTTAGTATCATGTCAATTATGCTAAAGCTTTATAATACCATATACTGCTACTATTAACATAGATAGGACGGTTATTCAATAAAAAAATCATCGTGTGAAGTCTACCAATCATAAAATCTATTATTTCGACTAAAAATAATGTCAGCCAAATCAAGTTTATTTTATTATCCTGAATGTACAAATCATAAAAGGAGTTTTGATTTAAAGTTCTTGAATTAATAAAATATGTATCAGTCATTAAGTTTTGACAATATACTGGTGATAAAACTGTGATTTTGCTTCTTTATTACTTACTTGGCTACAGTAAAAATAATTTAGAAACATGTTATACCGGTTGTTTCAACCAGTTTGAGATAGATGGCGCTAAGTTGGCATTTCTATTTATACAGAATGAGAATTCCAGTTGGAACATATTATTTTATTAAGCCTGACAACTTTAGTCCTCGTCATATCGTCAGTCGGTTTTAGAATAAGTAATGCATTGATATGATAAATATTTGTGAGACTGCAGCGTAAAATAGATGTGAAAGGTTTCTTTTAATTCCTATTGAGAAAATATTTATTGAATTAGACGTGTTATTGAGGACAAAACAAGTAAGTCAATCAAACATGGAGAAAATGGATGGATGAAATGGTTCTTTTTATAATTAACGTCAATAATTATTAATTAAATTAAACATAAACATAATATTATTAATTAATTCCAAAATAATTTCGAGAAAACTAATTATTCGAAACATAAAACGTAATAACTGTACGTAAATAATAATAAATTTTAATGAAACTCAGCACTCGCCTGTAATTAATTTCGTCGACGAGCAAGTAAGGTGTCACTTTAAACGCTCCTCGAGATGCATTGTAGGCATACCTCAGACGAATCTCGGCAATTAGGCAAATGCTTTTAACACGAATGTAAATAGGGTTGTCACTTTACACCCTGTATTCTAGTTAATTGTTTCCCCTCGTCTTCGTTTGATGATCGTTTTTATCGTAAGCAGTACGAATGTTTTTTGGGATTCTGCTAAAAATTACATGCTGATTGATTTCGATGCCTGATGTAAAGTTTGTGGGTTTGCACTTTGCCCTTTTCATTTTGTCATGGCAAAACTCAAGAATTTCAAGAATGGTATTTATAGCATTAAAAAACCTACGATTTTGTGAATTAGAAGCTTAAAGAAATTCTTGAGTGTATTACTTTAGTAACTTTTTCTCATATGGGTGCGCAAAAACTAAAGGGCGCCTTGTATGATCCATATTTCTTAAGCTGCGGCCACGTTGATTCGTTTTTTGAATAGTATTTTACCTTATCCATTATGATGGTTTTGTTAGTTGGAGTTTCTGATTTGTCATCTATAACTATGTAAAGAAATCTTAGAAGTTAAATTTGAGCCACTTCCCAGTTTCTGATTGAGCTGAAATTTTTTATACATGTGTAGTTTTGATGACAATGCATGGTTAGTTAAGTGGTGTCATTGTCATGGAGGAGTAGTTATTTTTTTTGCATTCCTATGAAATGGGAATCAAATAAAAAGGTTTGATGAGAAAAATACGAGAAATAAAATGAAGCTAGTCTAAAGCTTGTTTTTTTTTTTTGTAAAAACAAATAATATTTTATTAAATAAGTTGCTTGTGCTGTCTCTTGTAATATTTTTGTTTTCTACCTATCTACATAAAATATAGGTATGGGAATATTCTGCATCTTAAAATTAGGGTGTCAACCCTACAACTATGCGTTTACACTTACCGTACATTACGGTGGGCTCTGTCGTTGCGTTTAACCAAATTGTTTGCTTTGTATATGACACCGTGTTGTTATTTATACGTATATTTTAATTGTATTTGTAGTGTGTCTTATGGGAGGGAATAATGGGTTGGTAGAAATAAGGGAAGGATCATTCTTGAGAAACTTTGCACTAAATATAATTTAATAGAGGAAGCATTACGTTTTTGTTTTTGCGGTTTTGGAAATAGAAATCATGTGTGAGGTAACTACTTAATGTCATCCAATACATAGTTGTTAATATTTGCTCTGACAAGAGAGCTCAACGTTACCTACCAAAAAGGTAGTAGAAATCGAATCAGAAATGAGAAGCTTCGCAGGCGAACAAAGACCGAAATGACTTGAATAGCAATGTGTCAATATGGCCGGTGTTTCAGTCCACTCCGTTTTTCGCAGTCCACTGCATTACATCTGCCTATACCAAGCAGCGTCACAACTCCCTGAATTCCATCTTTCGTCCAGTTTGACCCAGCTACCTTATAAATGTATGAAATTAAACTAAGAAAGTTTTCGATGAACCGACATCCACAAAATTGATAGTGAAGTCAGATTCTTAGATGTGTCGGTTCATCGAAACCGTTACCCAATACCAGTACATTTGAGTACTCAATCGATATAATTTTATGACATCCTCGTTATGAGAAGATGGCTTCCCAATAATAATTAAACTCCAAACAAACCGGCATGTAATCCAGAAGTTGTACTGTCTCATGTTTGATTTGTATATTAATTAATCAGGACGGGGTGTGGACTTAGTGCTTGAGCGGTAGCGGTAAAGAAAATCGCTTACTTCATACTATACATGGTGGAAGAGACAATAACGCTAAAACATTAACTACGTATTCAGTACATCATTCTGAACCCCCACACATACGGGGAGTAAATTGCTGGGAAACGATTTTTTGTTTGGGGGTGAAAAAGCACGTTTTACAGTACGACTCAATGTAACGTACTCGAAAAATTGTGCTGATGGATGGATTGAATAGTACGGGGGTCGTGGAGGTGTTAAAAGTAAAAATCTTACATACAAAATTTGCATAAAAAAAAACTTTTTAAAAAGTTGGAACTTTGACCCACAATATCTCCGTAACTAGAAGGTTCCCAGGTATGGTCTAGAACAAATAAATGATCGCAATGACGGGAAAAACAAGCACCTTTCATCTTTGTTAAGGGTCATGTTACACCCTTTTTTTTTATTTATTTTTTCAGATGGTAAATGGTAAATCGTCAAATAACCTCCTCTCGCTCTGGGCTGAGCAGGAGGGAGTGTCAGACTTTTACTGACTAAAACCCATCCATGTTCCATTCAATATAATGTTTGAGAATGGATACAACTCTGTCTATTTCCTTCTCAGTATTTCTTCAGATTGTGTGCATGTCCTTTTCCATTCTTTGATGAATTATTCTGGTCTAATTCATTTTCAATTTCTCAACAGAATTTTATCGCTCCGCCTATTAACATAAAGTGACCCGAAAATCTTGAGGATCGTAAAAATGGTACATAAATTCTAACCGGTCGGCTCACCAATTAGTTTTAATTACCAAAGAGTGTTGTAGCCTTATCAATACGTAAGAATCACAGTATCAGGTTACCATTCAAATGTCCAATGCACAGTGGGCCAGATTCGGGACAAAATTCTCGATGCACGAAAAATAAAAGATTAAATCAGGCCAAAATTAACTTTTTCCGTTCCCAGTAGGCTTAAGATTCTGGATAAATGTGAAAATATTCGATGCACAGTGGTAAGAAGATTGAATCTTGACAAAATTACGTCATATGTATTTAAAATACATTTTGTAGGAAGTTTTAATTATAGATTAATATGTATGTTAATGAAGTTTCTGTAGTTTGTTATCTTATTAGTTTTGTAAGTAACGGAAGGTAATTTAGCTTATAACTTACTTACAGCTATGTATGTATGTATGTTGATTGAAAAATGTTAGTATTAATTATGCAGCTGCAAAACAACATTATTTTCGTTGGTTTTTCTACATAAAATGTTATCTTTCGATTGGTTTTTCTTTTTATACACTTATTTTGATAACTCTTCACAAATTTACAAAGTAACGGTAAGCACTTAATTCGAGTATAACTTTACCTAATTACAAAAATGAAAGATGTGTTTATACTACAGTACTATGTTTCTATGTTTGCACTTTTAAGGAGAAAGTAGGTACCGACATTATCAAACAACATTTCACAACTTTTACAACCTTCATACATGCAATCATACAAAAGCAACTACAAACAGTACTCTCCATAAAACAACACCAGTTATAGACACAGAAAACCGGGACACGTAATTTGTAAGCTTTTTGATGTAAGAACCTTAAAGGTTTTAGATATAAATTATTTTTTTCATCATAATTTACTAGAAATAGAACTTGAGTCGGCTTTCAAAATACGAAAATATCCCATGGCATTTAGTTATAGTGAAACTTTCCATCAGCACTAGAATTTTTAATTAAAATTGAATTTTACACAGAAAATTCAGTCGTCTGACTGTCAAGCATTCAGTAGGAACCTAAATCTTAGGTCTTCTGTTAATCGATTAATAAATAACATTCTTTCAAACGGCGCTAAATTTATTTCTGTGCTTGCATTTTCAAGAGACATATGGAAGCAGCTGAATGAACTAAATCAAAGAAGTCGTCTGGTTTATAAATACCACGCACACTGGTACAAATACGGGCAATTTGTAGCCAAAAATAAAAACAAATCTTTCGTATTACGCCGGCCAACTATCACTGTCGACGAATGCAATAAAACGGGGCATTACAAACGCTATGAAACATACCTCATAAACTTTCCACTTAGAACGAAACACTTAACAAAATCGTATCCAAAGAGATACATTAAAAAAATACACGCTTCAGATATTCAGTTATCCTTAATTTAGACTTAGAAATAAATTCGACTTTACACCATGCAAATACAAATCAGAATGTCTTATAATTCCGACGCTAATTCTAATTTAGAGCATATCCCCGAAATTATAGAGTGAGTTTTCGTTTGCATTACACAGTGGTGCATTCTGTCGAGACTCGGAAAAAAAAAACGGTGCACTGCGGACAAATTTAGCGATAGACGTCGAAAAGCGTGCAAAAAGTATTGCACAGACGTTCGCACCCTTTTTTCAAGGTAAATTTCCCGAGCACATCAGGAATTAAAACAGGTATGAAGGTATTTTTTCACTAGTATTTTTCGGGAAATGTTTTTATTTTTTTGCGGGAAATGGAAGTGGAGCTGTGTGTTTGCTGATTGTTGGCTTAGAAAGTTTTTGTTAAATAATGTGGGGTATGTAGTTTACTGAAATATTTCAAAGTAATTGCCCAGGCTTTAGTTTATGTTAATGAACATAAAACGATTAACTAACCATTATCGGTTCGGTAGTGATTAACGAGGAGAGGTTCTGAAAAAAAAAAGATTTTTTGTTACAAAAAGATTTACTGAACATTTTTTCCTTTTTAATTCCCTATTTTAATACTGTCCGTGTAGCGTAATTTTAATTATAAATCTACAGGCATTTCCCCTTTGTAATACAGATACACAGCTAGGTCTAATTAGGCTCCACGCCGCCGGTAACATAGTAAGAATAAATAGGTACTGCCCCAGGTCCCACGCCCTTTGTTTATCGACATTATGATGTTTTTTTTTTCTCTTTATTTATTTTGAGGTTTTTATCTAAACAGATATGTCAACCTCATCCTGCCATTTGACATTATAATGTCCATATGTCTATAACCCATTATATAAGGTGTATCTATTAATACACGAAATCTTTTAAGGGGTCATTGTACTCATCATTATGAACAACTTTCACTATGGGACCAAACACGAAATCGCGAAAAAAAAAATCTGCTGTTCAGTACATTTTGACGAGTTAGTGCGATCATATTGTAGGGAACAGCTGTTTTTTTTTTCGCGATTTCGGCGTTGGTCCCATAGTAAAAGTTGTTCATAAGGATGAGTACAATGACCCCTTGAGAGATTTCGTGTATGAATAGATAGACCCTATTATAATGTTCATATGTCTCCAGTGTGTTACAGGACCCTTCACGAAGTCGTCAACCAAGCATTAGGTACATCAAACTAAGTAACTTCACGCAAAAAAAAAATACTGGTAAACGACTTTTTTTTTTTTGGGGTGCAAAGTCACATTTTACGGTAGGAGTCAATGTAACGCACTAAAAACATTATGCCGATGGATTGATTGAACAGTATGGGGGTCGTGGAGGTGTTTAAAGTAAAAATCTTACATTAAAAACTTGCACTTAAAAAAAAAAAGTGAAAAAGTTGGAACTTTGATCTCTCCGTAACTAGAAGGTTCTCAAGTATGGTCTAGAACAAAAAAAAATGATCGCAACAACGGGGAGAACAAGAAGTGCCTTTCAGCTTCGTTAAGGGTCTTGTTACACCCTTTATAATGCTTATAACCCAAATTCAAAGTCGAAGTTAAAGTAAATGTTCTTATTTACTCAACGAATACCCAATTCTTATGAAAACAGTGCAAAGAAACAGAAAAGATTGAACAATAATCCATACTACCTAATAAATATTATCAATCCAAAAAAGTATCTCAGTCTTTTACCTTTTCATGTCTTGGAACACACACTTCACCACTTATTGCGACGTTCTCATGGAATTATAACCAACCACCTCGCGGGTGAAGCCGCGGTCGAAAGCTAGTGTTCTTATAAAAATCAGTGCTAAGAAAAATAAATCAATAAATAACCAATAACAAATTACTTTTTTCTGTTGCACACGGATTTGAGTCCGCCATCGCGCCATATTGATTCGTCATCCGATTGTTTTTGTTACTGAACTTGCTAATTTTAAACGTTTATTTATCCATCACCATTCGGCACAGGATGCTTTTTGGGAAAATAAATAAACAAAACATCTATACTAAGGGCACACTCGGGTTTGCCTGTGGAATATTTTTTGTTAGGAAATAATTTTAAAAAATCTTTGAATAAACTGTGAAATCAACTTCTGCAAACATTTTTATCCATGTTACTGATCAGTAGAAAACTGACCAAAAATAGAAAGAACTCAAATATAAGGAACTAATACCTATTGAATACCATGCCTCACAATATCTGACATTAAATCTAAATATTTTTGAGTTGAGTTACTTAGTTTGGTGTACAGAATGCTTGGTTGGCTACGTGAAAGGTTCGTTTAAACCTTGTATAATTCTATGAAAACGGCCACAGTATTTGATTACGGCCTTCTCGAAGATTTTTTTTAATTACCAAAACTTACACTCGTGATTTTCCCAGACAAACATTCAAACCAACGTTCTTCCATTACAATAATGTAGGCTACTAAATCATGAATATTATTGTACAAGGGGATTACTTACAGATTCATATAGAGTTAGATATGGCTTAAAACAAATAAATATTACTGAATTATATGAAATCATATACTAAAATTATGTATTTGTAGGCCAGCGGTCATTCGGCGTGATTTATATTATTCTGAACAAAGGATTTTGGCAATAAGTCTTAGCTTATGTTGTTTTAGGCATTTTGTGGAAAAATTGGGAGTTCCGAAATTTATTTTCTTCAGAATTTAGGTATTGTAAGCTGAAAGGCTTACAACTATAAATGACAGATATATGGGACTGAATTTGTATGATATTACCAACCAGATAAGTAAGCCAGGATTAATCAGTAAGTGGTGTTGAACTTCGTCTTAATTTTACCTGAAAAATCATCACCATTCTCTTGCCTTAGCATAATCAGCCTATAATGTTCCCACTGCTGGGACACATGACTTCCTCTCTATGAGACGGAATGGACACCACGCGGTCCCAGTGCGGGTTTGTACATGTCACATGCCTTTGTCTTCAAATTTTTGGTTCTAGGACATGCCGGTTTCCTCAAGATGTTTTGCTTCACCGTTTTGAGAGCAGTGGTGATGAAATAAATTACACAATGTAATGCGCCTGCCTGGGATCGAACCCACGACTTACTGTTCGTAAGTCGGGGCCGGCACCGTTGGGCTCTCCCTGAGAGCAGCGGTGGCCGAGTGGTGATGTACTTCGTCTTAATATTACCTGAAAAATCATTATCAATTCATTCTCCTGCCCATATCCCAATTTATTTGGGGTCGCCGCAGCAGTCTTTTTTTCCATACTTCTCTATTACTCGTCATCTCAGCAGTCACCTCCTTTCTAACCATATCATTCTTCACACAGTCCATCTATCGTTTCTTTGGTCTTCCTCTACTCTTATAGCCCCTTAATAAAATACCAGTCAATATAATTGATTTAAAAATATAGGTATATTTTAATAACAATATTCAAAAAAGTCGCTTCCAATTACCAGCCTTCTAACTTTTGATGTATCAAAAATAACTGAAACGGACTTTATAATCGCTAATCATTATTTCAAGAGAGTTGTTGTTCAGAGAAAACAGATTAATTATTCCGAACAAACTGCACGCTACTGTAAACTCTGTTTTCTTAGCTCTATAAGCTAAATTCCTCTGTATTTTTAATATACTTTTACCTAATTAGGCACAGTAGTAGAAAAGTAGATAAGGGGAAACGTTGAAACAATCGAACGTAGTGTTTCTAATTTTAAAATAGAATAGAATAGAAGTGGGCTCTGTCGCTTGGAGTGAAAGATTTATTTTGCTTGCAGAGAGACGGAAATAGATAATAGTGTCTTGAATCGTTTTTGTTTTTGGCTGGAATAGGAAAAAGTATATAATCTATTTTAGTCGAAAAGACAAGGTTTTGTCAATTTTATACAGTTTTTAGGGTTCCGTATCTCAGTCAGCAAAAACGAAACCCTTCGGAACATTTTGTTGCCCATCTGTCTGTCCGTCCGCTGAAATCAAGATTAAATACTCAGGTTTGCGACCCCTTTGAGCAGTGAAAAAATCAAACTATGTAGTACGTCAACGCGATCCAAAGATTTATGTCGCATATTTTGCGATTTCAAAAAGGAATCAAAACTGAAAAGGGTACTTCCCGTCGACCTAGAATCATTAAATTTGGCAAGAAGCAATATCTTACAGCACACATGTAAAGGAAAACATCTGAAAACCGTAAATACGTAGTTTAATAACAAAATACCTACAAGTTTATTCGGAACCCCACAGTACACGAGTCCAACTCGTACTTGACTGGTTTTGATTGTAGGTTATGTGTGACTTTTTATGGGGGACACAATATCAATACTTTCTAAATAAACCATTAATTGGCCATTGAATCCCCAGTAACTAACTCGTTGGTCTAGTGGTCGCAATCGCGACTGCTGAGCATGAAGTCCTGGGTTCGATTTCGGGGTCGGTTAACCTATTTGTTACCACTGAGGTTTGGCAGTCTTTTTCACATTTTCCTTTGAATCTAATACATTGAACACAATTTTGGAGCCCTCAAACGATAGTTAATTACTAAAACAAAGTTCTGCCAAACGTGTCCGTAATTAATGGAATCACCAACAAAAATCTGGCAGCCTTTCCAAAATTTGTCGTCGAATTCGGAACATTAAAAAGGAACCTACCTAAAATTATGTTTTAGATACTCGTAATATCTATCCAAGCAAAAAAAAACTCTGATTGAAGTGATTTTATTTTGAGCTAAAATAATAAAGTGCCAGCGGCACTCTAGAAGAAACACATCCAATATTTGAAAATAAAATCACTTTAATCAGTGTTTTTTTTTGCTTGGATATCTTTGGTTAGACGTACTGAACGCTGTGTTAAAATTTGTCCACCTATTTTAATGGGACCTTATATATTTATTTTCCTAATCTATACGCTAAGGGGTATCATTCATCTCTAAAATTGTAGCTACCTCAAAGATTTCTGCTGTTTTTAACAATTTCTCTTTTTTTTGCTCATTCTTGAGTTTACCAAAGCTTCAGTTACGATGGAGTTTCTTGGTCTTGCTTCTTCCATAGAATCTACGTTTTAATAATAATGATAAGGAGCTTCACTGGTCCTTCTACCGGGCTCTTCATGGGCCCGATGTAGATTTTCTAGCGTCCGTGTTCTGGCTACGTTTCGGTGACCTCTTTGGGTAAACTGAAGGTTTTGTCTGTGCGATTATGGACGAAGTTATGTTTACAAACAACTACCGGAAATATATTATGAAGGACGGGACGGTTGATGTGTGTCGGGCATGCCACCGTCCGGGTGAGTCCATCAGACATATTATTTCTGGTTGTTCTCGTCTGGCTAACGGCGAGTACTTGCACAGGCACAACCAAGTAGCCAGGATTATTCACCAGCTACTTGCCTTGAAATATAAACTTGTGGAATCTGAGGTACCGTACTACAAGTATGTGCCCGACTCAGTTCTCGAGAAATACCATATCACGCTGTACTGGGATCAGTCTATCATCACTGACAGGACTGTTGTCGCCAATAAACCTGACATAGTGGTGATATACCAATCAGCGCGCCGCGTAATGATAATTGATGTGACCATCCCGCATGACGAGAACCTCGTGAAAGCTGAGAAAGAGAAACAAATAAAATATCTCGACTTGTCACACGAGGTTGTCGACATGTGGAATGTGAACTCGGCTATCATTGTGCCGATTGTCGTGACAGCCAATGGCCTTATAGCCAAGAGCCTCGACGAACATCTTTCGAGGCTCTCCTTAGGCGGTTGGATCAAGGGCCTGATTCAGAAGGCGGTACTCCTCGATACGGCTCGCATTGTGAGGAGGTTCCTGTTTCTGGAACCCTAACCACCGGTAGCTTGGACCTTACTCCCGTCACCGGTGGACCACTATTTTTATATTTTTAAATGTTTTTATATATATTTTTTTTTAAGAAATATTAAAAAATGTATGAAATGAGATGAAGATATGAATAAAGGAGATAAATAAAAATTCATTTATTCAGGTAATTTACACCCATTGCCATTTATCA
This sequence comes from Eugnorisma glareosa, assembly GCA_947578425.1. NCBI lineage: Eukaryota > Metazoa > Arthropoda > Insecta > Lepidoptera > Noctuidae > Eugnorisma > Eugnorisma glareosa. Next base: position 8,601,086 of record OX387982.1, on the reverse strand, counting down.
CAATATAATCAGACTTTAATCACACTAAATACAAAACAAAACAATATAATTTAGATAAAAATAAAATAAATAATAATACAAATAGAATTGATTGTAAAGCTCAGTTCAGTTCAGTGTCACTTTTGGAATTATCAACTAGCTTACTAATTGATCGACTCCTTGACAGCTCAAAAGAGCCTGAACCTAAATGGTTTCATTTGTATAAATGCTTTAGGTAGCAGTTTGACGATTTTTTTGGGCACATCATACTCTTGAAGAGCATTATTTCCCTCTTTTACTCCCAAAAACCGATGTGTTTCACGCTCCACTTTAGTGATATCAAACACGCTTTACGCTATAGCTATGTGTGCACTATGCTCTGCTCTGCCCACGCGCATCTGTAAGCCGATGATTAATATGTAAGAAATAGTGCGATGTGTAAACTGTGAGAATTACGCAAGAACGCCAGGTAAGATTGGGAAATTATTTATATTCTGAACGTGTATTCAGTAGCTACTGTTTCGTTCCGTTTCACTGGATTGCCCGTAGATTCAGAGATGTATAAGCTTGGGCATTGATTAAACGAAAGTGCATTGCAATGTTACGTAGTACACTTTAATGGTAAACTCATTAAAGCAACTTGGGTGTAATAGGAACAAGTGGGGAGTCCGTCTCTACGCAGTGAAGTAGTACTCGGGGTGGATCTACTCTAAGTCCACCCACATTCAACACGACCTAGCTGGGGGGTCCGTGTAGAACGCATGACGCATACGCATTCGGATACACAGGTCATCAGACATGCCTGTTATCACACTCGTGAGGCTAGCTTGGCGCCAAGGATCATTCAGAAACCGGCCGATAGCCAATCAAACGCGCAAACAAATAGAAACAAGTTTCTTCAATCCTTGCTTGAAAAAAATTTTAGTTCCTAAAAACCTAGTGCTTCCTTCCTAGATTATTGATCGTTTTCATATTTCATGAAGGGTAAGGTTATACTACACCCATAATCCCATATTTCACTAGTTATATTTACAATCCCACATTGCGGGAGCGTCCCTATTGTCAACTAGCACAAATCCAAACTTCAGGCTGGTTTTACGCAATTCCTGTAGAAAATTTTACAAATGTGCTCCCCTAAATTAAATGGTTAAAAACCTTGAAATTTAAGTCTTTTGACTCTTGGCAAAATTTATAAATATCAGTTTTCTTTATGTTAAAGACAAGGATGTTTATCTTCAATGACATTTATCAACTGATAGCAATTATAAGTCGCAGTGTTTTCACACGTTCTGACTAAGAATTTCCTGTAGCTATATTTGTTTTAATCTTTCCATTTGACCACAATGTGGATGTCCGGATGGGAACGGATGCGAAAAGACATGTGTGTTTATGTGACTTCAAGCTTTGGATGGTTAATAATAAGTACAGGCGCCAGCTCCAGCATATCAAGGTACTACAATCTGTGAAATTTCTTTAATAGATTTTCAGCTACACTAAACACACTTCGCTAAAGTATTAGGTTCAAAGTTGATTGGGAAAATTTGATAGTTATGTGTAGCTTGATGTGGGCGTCTGTACAAGCAAGTAGTTACATATATTGACAGGGAAATTACTTTTGATCAAATTGATTTACTACGTCAATTTCCCATTTAACCATTCCCTACAGGTGTCATAGAAAACCAAATTACAACCAGTCAGGTTGTGATTTGATTTACAATTTTTTCAATTGTCAATGATTATATGATAAATCTCCGATTTAACGTTAGATATAATAATAATTGTTATGTATCATAGAAGATGTTTTGGTAATTCCATTAGTTTTACAATTTCTGTTGTAGAAAAACAGTGAGCCACTCAAAAGTTGACAACACGAGACTCAATGTATGCTCATCAAAATAGTTACGAAACGGCACTTTTATGATGGTATTTTCTTTAGTTGGCAAAACGGGAAAATGACCAAACGGTACGTACCCTTTGTATTTTTTCCCTAATTATCTATTGAATTAGAAAGATCATTAAACCTACATGAACTTTTATTACACCCAATAATAGATTTACAATAAACCAAACATTTGCAAACCATCTGGTAAAGGCCAATGTCCACGACACCAAAACAAAACTAATTATAACCGTGAATAATTTAATGTGGTAACAATTGGTTAAGATCACCACGTGGGCCATAACTATTCTCACAGTATAAAGATAAACCAGTATAACAACTAGGCCCTTTTTGTTGCCAACTAAACTTTTTGTTATTTTGCACTACACACAAAAAAACTAAACCATTTGCCTCAGTGCGATAGCCTTTACTTACACTCGAATAAATTGTTACCTGGTGGGTTACTATGACGTCTTAAAGCAGGAGTAATTCTAGTGTGGGATAGAGATGGCGCTAGACGACCTGTATAGCTCTGTCTCTTTCCCACACTGGAATTACTCCTGCTTTAAGAGGTCATGGTAGGTCATCTGAAACAACATACATAAAAATCACGCCTGCAAACCCCTTGGGGTCAGGCCGAGATGAACCTTATAGTAAACCAACGTATCGCCGGTGATGTTTAAATTCCATGTTATAGGGGGCCATGGGATCTGGAGGCGATAGTCCTCGCGCGCCTGCACGAGTGGCGCGTGGAGGCACTACGCCGGGGGGAAACTCCGCTGCCGCGGCAAATTGTCGCTCAGCGGACAGACTTCCGGCGTGATCTCATGGCGACATGGAGAGAGCGACTGTCGCAACCCCGTGCAGGGCACGCCACTATAATGGCGGTAAGTCCCCTCTTTGAGGAGTGGCTGGAGAGGCGCCACGGCGCCCTCACCTTCCGCCTGACGCAGGTCCTCACCGGACATGGTTGTTTCGGGAGGTTCCTGCACCTAATCGGGCGGGAGGAAACGCCCGGGTGTCACCACTGCGAGGATCGACCGGAGGACACGGTGGAGCACACTGTGCAGGTCTACTCCGCTTGGGCGGAGCAACGCCGTGTCCTCGTAGCGGCGATCGGCGGCGGCGACCTCTCGCGTCCGGCCCTGGTTCAATCCATGGTCCGGAGCGAGACGGAATGGGACGCCGTCACCTCCTTCTGCGAAGCAGTCATGCTAGCGAAGGAGGTGGCGGGACGTGAGAGGGAGAGAACCTCACGTCCCAGCCGCCGCGGGAGACGCACCGGGCGTCGGGGGCCACGTGGTGGCTCCCGGCCACCGTAGACGCGGGCCTGTGGACGGTGAGCTATGGGCTAGCTCGCCGTCCGTCCGTCTTATGACGACAGGCCGTGTCGACGGCGCGTTCGTGTTCCACGCGCGCCTCAAAGAGAGTCAGTAAACAGGAAGGGGTCCGTAAGGGCCGACGCCTGCCAGGGTTGCGGGACTGTTCGAAAGAGATACCGCGGCCCTGGAACACAAAGGGCGAAGGAAGGAACATGGATGGGTTTTAGTCAGTAAAAGTCTGACACTCCCTCCTGCTCAGCCCAGAGCGGGAGGGGTTATTTGATGATTTCCCATCGATAAAAAAAAAAAAAAAAAAAAAAAAAAAGCAGTCGCGCTAATTACGAGTAGTAATACACTGAAAAGGTAGTTAGTTGAAGCCTTTGATTGTATAATGTCTAGATGGAGCGTCGCCCTTTAATCCAAACAAAGAAAACAAGGCAACAATTTCAAACATGTGTGCGTGCGGCAGCGTGCGAGCACAGAGACAATAGATGTCTCTGTGTGCGAACTTATAGGCCAACAGTTGGCCGAAATTTTTTGACATGTTTTCGCACATTTGATGCTCCATCTAGACAATATATAAATGTTGAAGCATGTTTAGAGTTCGTGTAAACGATATAAATCTGTGAGCCAATTCTGACCATTTGTTCTTAGTTGAACTACTGCGATACTTAGAATGTCTACTGTTGCTATCATGACTCAATGGGAACTGAATATGATCAGCCATATGGACTGTTTTGACAGACATTGCGAAATAAATTATGACTATGACGCTAGACGTCTTTGAACGTCGTTTCAGGTTTGTGCATGTTTCAGTCGGACTCATTAGAAATAAAATTAGGTATTGGGTAATGGTAGTGAATCTACTTAATTTACTGATACAGCATAATGAATAATGCAAGAAATTAGAAATGTTGTTTCGACCACTGAGTATTTCATTTAATAGGTAATTGTGAAATTCTCAGATTCGATAAAATATAAAGTGTTATCGTTTTGATTAGCCATTTGAACGCAAAATTGATAAATTATGTCATGTTTGATGAAAGAGATGATTCAAAATGATGAATGAAAGGTTATTTGAATTAATCTCGAGTTCTCGATGTTTTCTTAGTAGAACTTTCCTAGCATAGTTCTGTTACATTGTCTCAGGAACTCACCCTTTAGCTCCAAGAATGCGCCCTCTTTTCACTGATAGTTTTTCGTCATAATTTTCAGCAATTGTGTCTGTGTGTAGCCGTTCTATGTATTTCACAATTCATGTCAATTTACTAGTCTAAATGTTAGAGTAACCCATTTTCCTAATTCACTTTTATGAGTTACGTAGGAGGTTCGAAAAGCGACTTTCACAGCTGTTTAGGTTTAGTAGACTGCCTCGTTGGTCTAGCGGTCATAAGCATGACTGCTGAGCATGATGTCCTGGGTTCAATTCTCAGGTCGGGCGTTGGGTTTTTCTATCGGGAATTTCTCACTAGCAGCCACGGAGTCTGGATTTGTGCCAGATTGATGGCAATATACTAACCCCCTAATACATGAGACTTAAACTTTACTGGTGAAATGTGGCTGTACCATTAGGTACACATCTGCTTCAGCCATCGTGTATTACAGGCGTGATATATGTTCACCTGGTTTTAGGAGAAACTGACATTTAGCTAGAATGTTTAGAAGGTCCGGTACTTAGTACACCGTGCATGTTACATGCAGGTTTATATGTGACATCTCATTGGACTAATGGCTGGTCTCATTGTAAATGTGACTAGGACGGCTTTGAGAGACCTAGGTCTCAAATGCAGGCTGTTGGAAACAGGAAAAAATACCACACTTTCAACATAGTAAGATTGGAACATCATTCTAGCGAATTGACGTGTTAACAAATGATCAAATCTGACTGATTTGATTAATTTGAGGAGTGTTGCGAATTAGAGTAGATTTTGCGCGTGGATTTAATAAGATTCATAAATTAACAAATGTGCTAGATCTTTTACAGCTTCCTATTGTATTCCCCTCATCATTATCGCACTTAATAATCTTCTTACCTACTATTATAAATGCAAAAGTTTGTCAGGATGAATGGATTTTTGTTACTCTTTTACGCAAAAACTACTGAACGGATTTGGATGAAATTTAGCAGACAGATAGTTTATAAACTGGGATCAACACATAGGGTACTTTTTATTTCGGTAGCATGATCATGTGGGCCAATAACCTAACTCGACGCGGGCGAAGCTACGGGCGTAAGCTAGTTTTCATCATAAGTGTTTTCATCATGACTTTGTTTAAATTGACAAAAGCAAACTATGTATTTTTTTCTTTTTTGAAAAAATCTGCCGTTTTAAACCGAAAGCGCTAATAGAAAACAGTAAAATTTAACGGCATGTCAATACTCTAGAACAAACAAAATATCTGGAAACCCTTCGACCGGATACCGACCACGTGTAACCCTGCGCGCACGCACATTTCTAACAAGGGGGCGTTTTCTAAAAATATAACACAGAATTATAAACGCAATACGTTCTCGGTTAGTCACTTCGCGTTCACCACTATACGCGGTCCCGAAATCCGTTGTCCGAGTCCCGAAAACGAACCCGATTCTTTTGTTTCGTCGACCATGGTCTTAAGTGTTCGAATTACGAAAATTGATTTTTGGTTTTAAGTGCGTGTGTGTGGTTTTTTTTTCGGGTTTAAATTAAGGTGAGGTTTTTATGTATTTCCTTTTTTTGAGGGTGAGATGTGTGTGCGAAAAAATATTACACGCAATATTTATTTTATGTGAAACTGCGTGAAAAAATATAAACAAATCGAAATTTTTCTACTCGCAAAATGATGTTATTTGTGTTGAAAAAACCGGGCTTCGACCTCCTTAATTTCTAAATACGCACAATAATAAACTATTCTCAGAGTTATGTGTAACAAATTCTTAGTACCTAAAGATAGTTTCGCATTTTCAGTCTGACTTTAATATTTTTCTAGCAAAATGCTAGCTTTTTCTTCTTCTTTCAATAGAATTTCTCGCTTTTATGCTCGTCTATAAAATATGAATCTCGGAAACTTAATGCTTATTTGGCGCCATTTTAGCGTCTACGGGACGCATTTTTCTCATGAAAAACTCCGGTAATAAAAAACTGTAAGTTACTTTGAACAAAGAAAGCCTGGATATATGAACTTGGTAGGTTCATGATACTACGTAGGTATGTTAGGTATAAGAAAACTTTTTGACCAATTATACAGCGTGTAACAAAAAGGGTATAATCATATGGAATATTGTGGTACGGACCATCAAACTGAACAACTTTCTCTATGGGACCACCATCGAAATCGTAAAAAAATAATCAGCTGTCCTATACAAAATTTCAATACCTACTCGACCCAAATGTATGGGACAGCTGATTATTTTTTTACGATTTCGATGGTGGTCCCATAGAGAAAGTTGTTCAGTTTGATTGTCCGTACCACAGTATTCCATATGGTTATACCCTTTCTGTTACACGCTGTATTGCACGTGTCTGAAAAACATTCACGTCATTCAATTCCAGAAGGAAAGCCTAGCCATTAAAAAAAAATCAGCTGGTCCCTTCAATAGTGCACAGTCAAAATGTATACCACAGTCAAAATGTATGGCATAGCCGAATTTTAAAAATTACCGATGAAACATTTGTATTGTGTGTTTTGTATATTAAAAGGCAATGGCTGCATTGAATAGTTGCTCAATCACTTGTAAGGTGACAAAATCGCATTGCAATCATCAGTCCAAACCAATTATGACACTCTTTCTTTTTTTATCTTGTGGTTAGTGCCTAACCTGGTGTCAGAGTATTTATGCCGCCCATGGGCCTTTGACTGGGCTTGGATGGCTAGTCTCTCTGATTAAGATACTGTATGCCCGGTACATGTGGAAAATTATCAGCAGACATTATAATGATTATGATAATTGCAGTTTCAATTCATTTTATTTACTCATTTTAGTTTCTCTTTTCTATTGTGTACGTACCTACCAATATAGCCACTCTCCTCTCTTTATTTATTATATTTTATTCATAATAAAAGGGTTTTTATATGATTGAATAGCATAAACAGCCTTTTAATGTTTCCACTGCTGGGACACTCGGCCTCCTCTCTATGAGAGGGAATGGGCTATAATCCACCACGCGGGCCCAGTGCGGGTTGGTAGATGTCACATGTCTTCGAATTTTTGGTTCTAAGATATGCCGGTTTCCTCACGATGTTTCCCTTCATAGTTTTGAGAGCAGAGGCATTGGGATTTTCCATCAGAAATTTCTCAGTAGCAGTCGGGATTTGTGCCCGGTTGATGGCAATAGGCTCGTCCCCTATTATAAGGGACTTAAACGTAACTGGTGAAATGTGAGTGATTAGGTAAACCTCTACCTAACCCTTCGGGGATTATAGGCGTGTTGTTACGTTATATTTTAAAGCATTTAAAAGTAGTTCGAAATATAAATTTAGTATTTATGAAATCTGTCAAATTGGAATTTAGATCAATGTAAGTATCGCTCTAGAACACTGACTTCAAACTATTGTTTCAATTTTCCTCCTTGTCAGTCTGAGTAAGGCAGATTTCATAACAATGATGTTTGAATAGATTTTTGCTTATGGTTTCCAATTCGAAGAACAAAATTAGATCTTAACGGATGTAGGTCTTCCTGTGCTCTTAGACTGAGAATATTGGATGATTTCATGAGCTCTCCTAACAATATTTTATTTATTTAGTCTGTAGATGTATCTACGCCGGAAGACTTTTTGTGTAGAATTATTTTACTGTTTAAAGGTTTAAAAACGACTGTTGAGCAAAGGGTAGTAATATTATTAGTCTTAATATTACTAGATTTACTAACCTATTAGTCAAAAAAATATGATTGTATAGGGTGTAACACGACCCTTAACGAAGTCGAAAGGCACTTGTTCTTCTCGTCATTTCGATATTTTTTTGTTCTTGACCATACCTGGGAACCTTCTAGTTACGGAGATATTGGGGGTCAAAGTCCCGACATTTTCAAAAGTTTTTTTTGAAATACTTGTTTTAAATATTGTAAGATTTTTGGAGATCAGCACAATGTTTTGAGTGCGTTACATCGAGTCCTACCGTAAAACGTGATTTTTCACACCAAAAAAAAGTCGTTTCCCAGCAATAATTTTTGCGTAAAGTTACTTAGTTCGATGTACATAATGCTTGGTTGACGGCTTCGTGAAGGGTCCTATTACACCCTGTATATGTACTGAAAACGTAGGTCATTGAAATTCATAACTAGGTAGTTATGAATTTCAATGACCTACGTTTTCAGTCTAAAGAATCTTGTAATGTATGAATAATTTCATTATGTTTTATTGTATTGTACATCTTCCGCACGCAAAATACGCGCTTGGACGTGGAGTTGCGGACACCAGCCCGCTATACAATACAATAATTTCATTGTTATAAAGATAGATAAAAATAGTGCTAAATGTACATGTGGACGGTCACTATTTACCCTTAGTTAAGTAAAAGGTTCGATCTGGACGTTAGACAAAAATTTGTAAGGCTAGGACAGATACTTGTTGGGACTAGAAAAGATTAAGCGGTAAATAAAGAAACATAGGGACTTGATTAGATAATTATTTGTACTTTTTTTGCTCTAAACATTTTTACTAATCTAGATATATTATAAAAGTAAGTCGAGTTAGGTACACTATTTATAACTCAAGAACGGCTGAAACGATTTCGCTGAAAATTGGTGGGGAGGTAGCTTAGAACCAGGAGACGGACTTAGGGTACTTTTTATCTTTTATTTAGGTTTAAGTCCTCGCGGACAAAGTCGCAGGCACAGCTAGTTATGTGATAAAAAAAGAGATCCTTCTATCTAGAGATCTGAGAGCCCAGACAAAGTTATATAATTCTAACAATGATAACAATATAAATAATAATGGTATCATATATATGCCTTTTTCCAGCTGTGTTGACGTCGGCTTCAAGTCTAACCAAAATACTACGTTTTTTTTTTAATTTATTAATCTCTTACAAAAACAAGTTATTTTTTTCAGCCTTTTTAGTCGCCAAACTTTACAGTTTGATGGCGAGAAGCGCTCGTTTATCATACATAATTTAAAATTATAAACTAAATTTAAAATCGATTAAAAAAAAAATACTACTATCTGCTTTTTTAATTCATTTCTCGACATCGGCAGAGCGACACCAGCATATAACAGACAATGAATTCCAAACCAGAGTGACCAGCCGGAGCTGGCCACTCCGGTCTAGAGCTCTATAGAATTATTTAGTTGCATTTTAACACACCTTTGCTTAAATTCGAGTTATTCCTTAATGATTCTATATTATTAAATAGTTTTGGAACCAAATATTTAGACTAATTTCAATAACGCTGTCAGTAGTACAATAGTAAAAAGATGGCGGCCTAGATAATAAGGATGGTGTAATTATTTCGTAACATTATGTCCATATGACGTTATAATTGTGAAACTAGCATTGCTCATGCTCATTTATGAAATAAACAGAGAGCCTGGGCTAATATCAATCGCTTTCAAAGTGCTTTGTATTTCTAAAGCGACTTTCAACTTTCCAAGTTTGCGGTAGCTTTAAGGTCTATTCATACACGAAATCTCTTAAGGGGTCATTGTACTCATCATTATCAACAACTTTTATTATGGGACCAACCCCGAAATCGCGACATTTCGACGAGTTAATGCGATCATATTGTAGACAGCTGTTGTTTTTTTCGGGATTTCGGGGTTGGTCCTATAAGAGATTTCGTGTACGAATAGATAGATAGACCCTATATTAATTTTTTCTTTTTTAATTTTCGGTCATCATTACGGTCTCGTATTACCCAGAAGTAAATTGGTTAAAGTCTAGCTGTCTACTGTCTAGTTAAACACTACAGGTACAAATAACCGTGGAAGGAGAAAATATGGTTTACTACCTTTTCTTTATAATAAAAATATAATATTTGTTAAAAAAAAAACTTCTGCAAAAAATAATGAAAAAAACTTTTCTGTCCGACAGTAAAATAATATTTTATATGACAATACGGAAAATAAAACGTATGGGCGTTTCCGCTGGCAAATGTTCAATTAAAAAACGTTGACGTTTTTATTGTTATATCCCATTTCAAACCTGGTTTAGGTAGATGTTTTTTGAATGTTTTTTCTCTCTCTATTTGTTTTATTTTATTGATTGGGGGATTGTTTTGAATTCGATTGCTGTGCTGTTAGTGAAATGCATATTTTGTTTATAACCTTTGACAGCAGCAACTCAACGGCAACTTTATTGCAACGGATTAAAAGATCAATATAATTTGACAGAGATAAAAAACCAGTGGCAAAAAAGTGTCTTTGACAAACATTTAAAAGTCTTAAACTCAAAGTTCGTAAACGATGGGACGCCATCACCGCCTTCTGCTAACCAGTCATGCTAGCGAAGGAGGTGGTGGAACGTGAGAGGGAGAGAACCTCACGTCCCAGCCGTCGCGGGAGACGCACCGGGCGTCGGGGGCCACGTGGTGGCCCACGGCCACCGTAGGCGCGGGCCTGTGGACGGTGAGCTATGGGCTAGCTCGCCGTCCGTCCGTACTATGACGACAGGCCGTGTCGACGGCGCGTTCGTGTTCCACGCGCGCCTCAAAGAGAGTCGGCATACAGGAAGGGGTCCGGAAGGACCGATGCCTGCCAGGGTTGCGGGACTGTTCGAAAGAGATACCGCGGCGATGGAACACGGTTTTAGTCAGTAAAAGTCTGACACTCACTCCGGCTCAGCCCAGAGCGGGAGGGGTTATTTGATGATTTCCCATCCGAAAAAAAAAGAAAAAAAAGAAAAGGTTCGTAAACGAGCAATGGAGTATCCTAGAGGTCAAGCTAACCGACCATAATTATATATGTCATCGTAAAAACGAATTAACAAACGAAAACAAACGAATTAACAAACAAAAATGGCGGCGAGGGGCAGACTGATGACGTTCAACCAAACAGCGCACGTGGTGTGTTCTGTCACATGCCATTTCACAATGTGACGGTTTCACTTCGATAGATTATAATTTATCGAAATATTGTAAGCAGTATGTTACGGTTCACAATCTTTCGACAGTTTACAATCACGCGAGATAGATTATAATCGAACGGTATTTACAATTTACGGCGACATATACACAACACCACACTGCGCTCCAAAACACAACAAACTGACGTTGCTCAAACAACCGCTAAGCTGAAGTGGGACTGTGTTGGCCATGACTGCTATATGCCTGACGAGCTGAGGGCCAAAATAACCACGACGTAGAGCCCTGATACAGCCGGAAGGCGAAGCGATAGCACTCGCAGGAGATGGCGAGACGAGCTGGACAGATCCAACGACCAGTGATCCACATTAGCTCTAGATCGAAAGATTTGGAAGACATGGGGACAGGTATTTGTCCAGCACTGCTTGGACACAGGCTGACAGCTAAATAGGCTTGCTTGAAACGGATTCACTCGAATTTTATACATCCAGTTTCGCACGCGACACATTGTCATAACTAACAACGTTCTTATTATGGTATCAAAATACTTATTTGGTATCCTCACCCTTAAAAACCTTTATTTATTATTATAATTTAGTCAGATAAAAGAAAAAAGAAAGAAAGAAAGGCCTCTGTTTTATGTATAATCCTATAAATATCCACAATAGACTGTGACTATAAATAGTTAAAGACATGACATAAATTATTCACTTCTGCAGCAGTAGAGAAACGTATTTCAACACGTAAACATGTAATTTTTTTAAGCCTAGACATAATTCCTAAAATTGAACAAAATATTACTTTTTATAGAAATGTCAAATCTTAGAACAAAAACGTAAATGTATGCAAGAAGGCGCTATTATTTTGTTTAATTTGCCTATTAGCAAACAAAATACTATCAATGATTTTAAATAAATGTTCGTAGATAATCTGAAACTAGCCCAGTTCTTGATATCGTGGCGTTTTATCTTATTTAAAACCAGTATTTCCGTTGCTAACTGATTTTTGATATAGATCTTGATTTACAAGAGTTGGTCGAGTTCGTGGCTAAAATAATAACAGCCGCTCGGGTCGATCTTTAGGTTAAGCCGCGCTTGCCTAGGTTGGTCTGTGGATGGGTGACCACCCATTACATACCAAATTTCCTCCGTGCCTCGGAAAGCACGTTAAGCCGTTGGTCCCAGCTGTCATTTGTAGATCTTTTACAGTCGTTAGCAGTCAGTGGCCCAAAAGTCTCACAACCAGTCTTACCAAGGGGTATCGTATTACCTAGTACTAACTGGGTTGTGAAGGTCAGATAGACAGTCGCTCCATGTGAAATATTTTCATTCAGCTGCATCCAGTTAGACAGCCGACCCCAACTTAATTGGGAAAAGGCTAATGATGGTCAATCTCCTTTTACCCTATTAGCCCCAGTATCAACTCCGGTTTGTTTTCTAAAAAGTCCCGAATATCGGGCAAAGACTAATTCTCATATTACCTACAGACAGAAGGACGTCGGTTTAACCATAAATGTATATTTACATGACATAAAATCACGCCTGTAATTCCCGAAGGGTCAGGCAGAGGTGTACCTAATAGTAGGTATACCCACATTTCGACAGTTATGCTTTAAGTCCCATGTAGGGAGCAAGCCTATTGCCATCAACCGGGCCATATCCCGACTCCGTGGCTCCTACTGAAAAAATCCTGATGAAAACAACCAATAACAATTTGCCCCAACCGGGAATCGAACCCAAGGTCTGTCACTAGATCAACGAAGGTATATTGATTAAAGGACTGATTACACGATAATTATGATCTACTTTTAGCTGGGTACTTTTTTGTACTATTATGAAAATTATTACTATTAGCCAACGCATTGTATTTGCCTCCATACAGCTCGCTGGCGCATAAATACGCATATATTACACTTTTGTCGACAGTACAAAGGTCCAAACTTAACCTACATACAAAAAACCTCGGCACTAAATAATTCTAGCACATAAACCTTAGATACTGTACTAAAGAATTCACTATTTACTTCACTGTCTTGTTAGATAAAATTCAGGATTATTCTTGAACACAGTTGCTTTCAGAAAGGCATAGCAATTCAGGTAGGAACATCAATTTGAGTAAATTTTGATCAGTGGATCGTATAAGGGACATATAGAATGTTTTTAAACAGTCTTATTGATTTCTGTTTTGAAAATTTAACAATATTCATTGCGTTACAATTATTTTGCTGTCGAGTAGATTCCTTGTTCAAAGATGAAGCAGTGGATTTTGTTTTAGGTACTGTCAAATAAAAAGAATGGCACAGTTATTGCTAGTGCGTTACAGCGAAACAAAACACTTTTGGAGCTTGAGAAACATTGAAAGAGAGGCCTTGATCTTAATATGTAAGAAGTTGATAATTTATTTAAACTTCATGTACAGTAGTGGTATGCACGACGACCAATCAAGCACAAAATCAATTTATACGGAACTTTCATTGTACACAAAACCTATACAAAGCGAGGTCACGCTATTCTGGAAATGTATAGCTTGATGTGTCGCCGTATGTACATACGACAACTACATGCCACATAGCATTCTCTACCAGTCAACCTTGCGGTTAAATAATAATAATTGTTTAATGAAATTGTATTGAAAAAACAAAATGGCGGCGTCGGCGTCAGTTCTAATTTTGGTCACGTGCCAAAAGAGCCACTACACCACAAGGTACAGTAATTCATTCCTTTTTTGAACCAAATTAGAATTGCCTTCAAAAAGAATAGGAATGCCATTCCTTAAGAAACAGGGTTACAGAATAAGCTTTTTAGACTGGACATAGTAGGACATGTTACTATCAGAGACTTAAATTAATTGCAAGGGGTGGCTGGCATGTTCTAGCGAGTTATGTGCTCATTTAAATGTAAAAGCTTAGTTGTATGTAAGGGCTTTGTAGTTTTGATGTCAAAGTGTTTTGTGAAGCTTTCTCTTGGGCTATAAAGTTTAGCGAGATTCTTTGCCAAATTTATGAGGTGTGATTATCCCGGCTTTCTTCTTTATTTGATCAAAATATGTCAGGCCGAAATTACGTCACACGTTAAAACGCTTCGGTCAAATCGGACTCTCTCTGACAGATATCATACTGGAGACCTAAGAAGACATTATTTGTTAGACTATAATGTACCTTATTTAATACAAATAATCTTGAATTTTGAAGTATCTGTCAGTGGACGTTGTTTGCAGCCAGTCCACAAATTTTCAGTTTAACTAATCTTCAAAGCATAATTTTACTAGATGTCAATAATTTACGGCAAGGCATATTTTTTTTGCAAGCGGTGTATCGTATGCCTTCCCTGAAAAAACAAAATTTCAGCTACCGAATTCGGGTGACATAATTACGCCAAATAAGTATCATTACACCAAATTATCTGAGTTAGAGAACAGAGAGATACCACAAATTAAATATAAAATACACTCTCCAATCTAAAAGCATCCAAAAATCACGAAACGTATCCAAAAGTTTGGAAAGTCGTGTTAAAACCCAAAATAATTTATTAAATTAAATTGAAAAGATAGGTTCCATCAAAAAGCTGTGGGGCAAAGTTTGTTTAACATTGTTTCAGCTGAAACCTGAAAGTTGGCCATTTGTTTACCTTTCCTCCAACTTTTAGGTGATGCTAATGAGGGCTGTAAGGCTTAATGGCTAAGTTGGCTTCGCTTCATTTACGCTTTTTTTTCGGCTTCCAAATAAGTCGATTTTTTGTTAACAAAAAGTTGTCAACCCCGGAGTGTTTGGCAGGGGTGTGTAACTGTGGATATAAATGTACACACTAATGGCATTCACAAGGGGGTTGTATTTTTGAATTCATAACATTATGGTCGTGATTTACATACATTAATAAACTTACGCCTTTGTCCGATGTGGATAGGCTGGTAGTCTCAGCCTATCCCGACCACGACCTGCTACGGTCCTTACATAATCCTTTCGCCTCGTCCACGTTCAAAAATCTGGTCATACTCGTAGACGCACGCCACTTGCGAGTACTACGCCCCTGACCTTACTAAAGAACTTCACTATTTGTAGTGATTTGTAGCAAATATTTAATTAAGTTGGTAAAAGTCTCACAACCAGTATTACCTAGGGGTATCGTATTACCCAGTACTAACTGGGTTGTGGACGTCACATGGACAGCTTTATGAAGATACTGGTATTCGGCTGCATCCGGTTAGACTGGAAGCTGACCCCAACGTTCTAGTTGGGAAAAGGCTAGGCAGATGATGGTGATGAGGTGGCCTAGCGTAGAATGAAGGTTCTATTAAATTTGAGGTCAGCTTAACTGGTTCTTCTGGGCTTCAGGTTTTCACACAACCTTGTCAATAATATTATTTCTATTAGAATTTGCAACAGACCACTCATATTATAAATCTCTTTACACAGGTCATGCGCAACATTAACTTCAAAACTTCCATACTTCACACTAACTTTGAGTGCATAAAGCGCTCTTAGAACATCATTAGAAGCTGTTACGTCCGTCCGTCTGTCTGTCTGCTTTTGTTTTAACATTCCTATCTATATCGGGCCGATCGTTGAACTTTAGGTCCCCTTGTTGTCTTGGCTTGACTTATAAATAATTATCTGCTGTATCGTCTCTGATTTTGCTAGAATATATAGACATATTTGGCTTTTCCATGGAGAGCATGAGGTCCTGGGTTTGGTTCCCAGGTTGGGGAAAGTGTTATTGGCTTTTTCTATCATAATTTCTTAGTGCAGTCAGGAGTCTGGATTTGTGATCGGTTGATGGCAATAGGCTTGTCGTCTATTACATGGGGAAATGTGGGTGTAGCTACTATTACGTACTCCTTTGGCCAAAGTTTCGGGGATAATAGGCATTAGGTTTTGTAGGAAAGACTTAAAAAAATCGACATAAGATGAATCCTAGGCAGGTATTATTACAATATGCCCGTCAAACCGTGTGGTCTTGAGACTGTTTGACACTAAACCAAACATAGCATAAGCATATCAGACTATAATGTTCTGCTGGGACACTCGGCCTCCTCTCTATGAGAGGGAATGGGCTATAATCCACCACGCGGGCCCAGTGCGAGTTGGTAGATGTCACATGTCTTCAATTTTTTGGTTCTAGGACATGCCGGTTTCCTCACGATGCTTTCCTTCACCGTTTTTTGAGAGCAGTGGTGATGAAATAAATTACACAAAGTAATACGCCTGCCTGGGTTCGAAACCACGACTTACTGTTCGTGAGTCAGGGCCACCACCACTGGGCCACCTGCTCTCTTTAAACACAAGAACAGGCTATAATTTAACAGGAACAAAGAAATGATACTTACCACCTAAAGTAGATTTATCACTATTGTTAGTACCTACGTCCTGGGTCGAAATCTTTCATGTAGCGTTGGCTTACATATTTTCTTACGTTTCTTGCAATTTTCGGGTCAGTGTCAGGCAGTATGTTGATTAAAATATGATTGGTGACCGAAAACTAGCATTTCGCAAGCTACCCTGGCGCTTTCACCTTGACGTGGTATCTCTGACTGATAGCAGCATAGCGTGGGATTGGAGGGGTTTTTGTCCAGCAATAGGCCGATGACGGTTACAGTATATATGATGATGATGATTGAGCACCACACCCAGTCAGGAGCAAGCCTGACCCGGAAAAGCCGGATACACCAGGGGGCACGATTTTGTAAGGAACGACATGCTCTGGGATGGGAGAGGACGCCCGACCAACCGCAGGAAGTCGGGCACAATCAGCCGACTATGCAGCCTAGAGCTAATATAGGAATAGTGGTAAAGACAGGTACAATCCATTAGATTGAGCATTGGTGTTTTGACCTTCGTTTGATTGGTCTCTTCTATCATTGGCGAATCATGTTCGTAGGCCGATGATGGTTAATACGGTATATACTATTATTGTGGATAATGTCCGGGGAATGAACATAAGAAAAGCACCTTTATTTATGTATTTTTAAGCATTGTTATCGCAGCCGGGGTAATCATGACCCCTCCCTCTATTTATTTTACAGTTGTACCAATATGCCAGACGTTCTATATCCAGCGCTTTCCGTGGCGCCACGTACATACGCAACAATAGCTTTTATCTTAGCATTATTCTTTTATTTATTTTTAAATGTACTACGAATTCGTCTTCGTCATGTGAGTGTTTTTTCGATGTATCATGGAATATGTTTATTTTGTGCCTACAGACATTAATATTAGATAGGAGCTCGTGCCTAAATAATGACAGCCACTCGGGTCGATTTTTAGGTTATGCCTTGCTTGTCTAGGTTGATCCGTGGATGGGTGAGCACCCATTACATACCGCGTTTCTTCCGTGCCTCGGAAAGCACGTTAAGCCTTTGGTCCCGGCTGTCATTTGAAGATCTTTGACAGTCGTTAAGTAGTCAGTGGCCCGAAAGTCTCACAACCAGTCTTACCAAGGGTTATCGTATTACCCAGTACTAACTGGGTTGTGAAAGTCAGATAGCCAGTCGCTCCATGTAAAATATTGGTATTGCTTGCCTAGGTTGGTCTGTGGATGGGTGAGCACCCATTACATACCGAGATTCCTCTGTGCCTCGGAAACCCCGTTAAGCCGTTGATCCTGGCTGTCATTTGCAGTCTGACAGTCGTTACAGGTAGTCAGTGGCCCAAAAGTCTTCAAGACAATCGGTCTAATTTATTTAATAGATTTTCAACTTCATCGCTAAAGCGTTAGGTTCAAAGTTGTTTGGGAAAATTTGACAGTTTCGGGTGGCTTGCTTGTACCATAACCAGCTACTGTACTGAAATTCCTTAACATTCGTTTACAATACAACAAATACGCAACCATTTAGTAAATAAGTATGTATATTCAATCCGCTATCTGTCTAGAGGAGACCACCCACGAAGCCCACACATATGGGACGATAGAATTAATCTCTATAATATTTTGGATAAGTATTGTGGCTTAGAGATAAATCTTATCTCTCATGGTTTGGAAACTTGATAAAAATTTGTAGCACATGTAACATAAGTAGCTTAGCTAAAGACTAAGGTTTTTAGAAAGAAACTTAACTTAAATTTCAAAATGGGCCTGCTCTTGACTTCAATCACGCCTGATGGAAAGTCATGGATGAGGTCTATGATCCATCCATGTCCTCGGCTACGTCTGCCACATGTCCAATGAGCTGTGGGCCAAGATAGCCACTTTCTGGAGCCCTGACACAGCCAGAAGCCGTCGCCGCAGACCTCGTAGAAGATGGCGGGACGAGCTGGACAAAACTGTCCACATTAGCCCTGGATAGAACCAACTGGATGTCATGGCAAGAGCTCTTTGTCCAGCTGTGGGATGAGGTAGGCTAACAGTATCAGCATGCGTCCTTCAAAGCTAGCGACGAAAGAATTCAATTACTTAGCAAAAGTACCGAAGTAATTTCTTACTTACTCATAAAAATACAACATCAGTCCTCTATGTACATAAAATAACACTAACACTGAACTACGTACCTACAAATGAAATAAAAATAAAAGAAAAACAAGATGGCGTCCTTAAAAAGAATAACGTCAAAAATGCTTTTGAGTTTCTCGTGGGAGATCATAATTAAGTAAAGTACTCATAATTATAAAAAGGGAGGCGCTGAAATAATATTTGTGAGGACCATGTGGTCGGAAGATGTCGGGTTAATGGATGCGGCAAGGGTGTTAATTTTGAAGGGAGATGAGTGTAGTTTGATGGTCGTAAAAGTGTTGTGATCAAAGGGTGTGATCTGTTATGAGTTATTTGCGTTAGGAGTTTAATGTTTTGAATTATAATATGATCTTTTTGAGTTGGGGCTGAGATCGTGAAAGGAAAAGTAAATCAAATCAAATGAAATAATTTATTCGCATAATATGGGTAGATGTTACATAAATGTTACATTACATAGGTAAAATAACAATAACGATCCTCATATTAACCACTTCTGGTATACGAAACATAAAACAAAAACTTATAATAACAATGAAACGAAATGGGTTCCTACATAACTATACCTAGGTACTCTTTTTAATTTTAATTTTATACTAACTTATCTAGCTAACTTATTTAACTAGCATAGGAACATACGAACATAGTAATTTTCTATTCTTTTAACTAAGGTAATGTAAATAGAGTCGTGCGTATTTCAAATAATCTGTATTTTTTGGAACAGTCATAGAATTGTGCATGCAAAATAAAAATCATTTACTAATAGATCAAAACAGTTCTTCCACTGTGCTTTTACCTCAGATATAAACTTTATGTTAACGAGAATAAAAATCACCATACTGCAAAATCAAAGGTAATACATATAAAAGTGAGACGACAGTAATTAATTATGATTCTATTCGTTTTTCTCAAAATACACCAAAGATTCGCCATTTTTTCAGTACCTACACAACTATAATTGGCCATAAATTGAAACTTTTTTGAGCTACTTCACAATTATCCAATTTGACCACATATCACTCACATTCCAACACCCTCAATCAATAATCGAATCATTCCTAAAAACCGACAATCAACCACAACGTATTTCCAAATCGTTACCTGATCGTACAGTCACACTCAAAACTGTCACATCCAGATAGCGTCATATCAGTGTAATTGACACTACCACACATGGCCGGTTCTAACCATGTGTCTCGATATGTCGTATAGTCATAATGTAATTTATTTTTGTACTTGAATGTAATGCTATTTGATGAATGAAAAGAGTACTTTAAGATAGGTTAATGAACTACAGTTTTAGTATGGAAACATTTTTTTGACTACCGTTTCATAGAACTAAGACTTGGGAGACCATCAGCCAAAATAAACATGGATGACCTACAATGGACTGTGGGTTAGATTTCGAGGGCCAAAAAGTGAAATTGTAAAAGAATAATGGTTTTAAGAAACTACTCGTAGATTTCAATTCAAAGACTTTGATGGCGTCTGCACTGATTACAAAACTATGAACTGAGAATTTTTAGAAGAGGAATGACATAGCCATCATGATCACATTTTAATATGAAAAGAAAAAAATGCATAAAAAAAAAACAAAATTGAGAATTCATTACAATCGTTACAAGAATTTTAAAATCCATAAGAGCAGTTTAAAGAACCCTTAATACAATCTAAAACCTCATTTAAAAACTCAGACCTTTACCCATTAAAAAAAACATTACCCTAAAGTTTGCTTGTCGTCGCCCCAGAGTTACGCTTCACCCACTCAACCTTTGTTACGCTACATAGTGATCGATGCGTTCATAGTGTTTGGCAAACCCGAAGTACCTAGCGTCTTCTGTTTTGCTAAAGACACGTGGTGAAGACAGTGTGCGCAGTGTCTAATCCAGATATAGGCGTTACCATCTGCCTAGCCTTTTCCCAACCATGTTGGGGTCGGCTTCCAGTCTAACCAAATGCAGCTGAACACCAGTATTTTACATCTATCGACTGACTACGGCATAAAACGATATCCCTTAGTAAGACTGGATGTTAGACTTTTTAGACCCCTGACTACCTTTAACGGCTGTCAAATATCACAAATGACAGCCCGGACCAACGGCTTATCTCGCGTTCCGAGGCATGAAAGAAACTCGGAATACAATGTGCGGTCACCCATCCAAGGTCCGTCCCATGCAACCCCGGCTTAACCTTGGAGATCGACGAGTGCGGCTGTCAAATCAAATTCAATTAATTAATTATTCGCATAATTAAATTCTAATACACAAAATAATCGATTACCTAATTTGGTTTGTGTTGTTGAAACGTAACAGTGAGTTTAAGGCCAATATGAATGTATACCAAGATTATCATGATCATGAATCGACAATTGGGTTTCAAAACATAATTTATGATAAGTAGCTCCACCAAAATATTTATAAGGATTAGTGTAATCCCTGATTATGCACATACATTTTAAAGAAGGATGTTGAAATAATATTATAAAAAACCTTTTTCAATACACTTTCTCGAAAACTGGTTCTTATCGCACTACGATTAGGTTCAACATGCAATGTATTTCACACGCGTGGATTTTTAATATTTTTCCGCACACGTGCGGAAATAAAAATTTCCACAGATAAGTCCAATTGGGTTCAATGACTATAGCTATATTTGGTGGTGATTGTTTTTTTTAATCTCGGCAAAGAGATATGCGTCTATACGGCGTAAATATTTTTTTAATATTTAAATTGTGTTTATAAATAGAATATCATAGATATACATGATTATTTAAAACAAATATTAGCTTTTATGAACAAATTAACATTTATTTGTGTTCTAAATACAAAAATATTTGATTTTTTGTCTTTTCATATTAGGCTGTATAGCGGCATCATACCTTTGCTTCTTCTTCAGTCTGGCGAAAGCAAAGCGCGGAAAAAAAGGAAATTAAATCATAGCTTCATAATAAAAATAGGTTTATCTATCGAAATAAAACGCGTGTGCAAAGTTTCGTTTCCGTAATATTAACGTTGAGGAGTTTTCTCGTGAGGAGACGACCCTGGCTGCAGGATCAATTCATGTCTGCCATAAAAATGTATTGTGACCAGAAACAAAGGTATGTGCAAAATTTCAGATCAATTGGTTAGGGGGAACTGGTTTGAAATTCTGTTGCAAGATTTGATCAATACATTCTAACTGACAAGGCGAGTTAAATAAATGCTTGTAATAAGGTACATCTTCTATGTAAAGGTGTGTATCATTCCTCTGGTTCATCAGTGTTCTCCCTCCTTTCATCTACGAAGGTTTTATTGCAAAAAATCTGACACTACCATCACTTATTTTCCATACTTCAACAATTTTTGTATTACTTGCTTAGAAAAATAAGTAGGTAGGTATAGATGAGTAGTTTTGTTATTTTTATCATCATTTCATTTCAGTCGAAAGACGTCCACTGCTGGACATAGGTCTCCCCCAAGTGTCGCTACATTGACCGGTCCCGTGTGTCTTGTATCCACTGGATCCCCGCAACCTTCACCAGGTCATCGGTCCACCTAGTGGGAGGCCTTCCAACGCAACGTCTTCTGGTTCGCGGGCGCCACCTGGTTCTCTTGCGGATGTCTTCATTTCAGATTCGATCACGCAAGGAAACTCCGAGCATAGCCCTCTCCATTGACTTTAAGCCTTCTGATGAGGTTCATTGTGAGCGACTACGTTATTGTTTTTTTTATTATTATCAATTCTTCGTAATTTTTCTTACTAAGAGGATTGTTCTAATATTTTTAAAACATACACATTCATTGAACCACAATGATGTTATGGAACCAACATATGACTTGAAAGAAATAGTGTACCTAGTATTTTTTGTTTTTTTTTACTCGTTAATAACGTAAGGTCAATTAGTTTCTAGAAAAAAAAAACAATATAAATGAAATGAAACCAAAATAAATATTACCTTTGTTTAATAAAATACGAAGCGCCAGTAAAGGCAAAAAATAAATTAATTTATAATAAAAAAGGTGTTTTCCTGTTTACGATAACATGTCAGAAGATTAGCAGTCCTGTTCAAAGGATTAT
The DNA here is from genome assembly GCA_947578425.1 of Eugnorisma glareosa. Lineage (NCBI taxonomy): Eukaryota > Metazoa > Arthropoda > Insecta > Lepidoptera > Noctuidae > Eugnorisma > Eugnorisma glareosa. The sequence goes on along the minus strand of OX387982.1, from coordinate 8,578,414 downwards.
ATTATTTATATCTTTATTTAAAATAACTGTAAGGACAACATAAATAAAAGTGATTTATTATTAACCTAGCTTTAATTACTGATTTCTTGACTGGAATGTTGTTTTTTACCGTTCTTTGGCTATGGCTATTATAAAGAGGTATTTGTTTGTATGTTTGTATGTAGGGGGTAATCTCTGGATCTACTGAACCGATTTTGACAATTCTTTCACTAATAGGAAGCTACATTATCTCCGAGTGCTATAGGCTATATTTACAACGTGCCCGTGGAGTAATTTTCGACCAAAACGCGAGCGAAGCCGCGGGCAACTGCTAGTTGTAAAAAAATATAAAAAGCTGTTTGTCACTTTTGACGCAAAAATTACGATAAATTTTTCCCTAAGCCATTCATGTCACAGTATGTCTTTAGAAAACAAAAAATAGAATTGACAGTAATAATAAAGTATGAACAAAATGGACGATTAAATATCGATAACTTATTAGAAATAGTCTAAAATGTAATAAAACACTACAGGGGGCACCTCTAAACGACGTTTAACTTTACATACGAGACATGAAGAGTGACCAGATTGTATTTGTATGAAAGCCTTGGCAATCATGAAAGCTTTTTGTTCGATTATTTATCTTTATTTAAAAAAAAGCTAGAAGTTTTTTTTTAAATAAAGATAAATATTATTGCAGAGAATATCAACATTTCTTTTCAAACTCACTAAACATACTACGACAAGACAAGTATCTGTAGTTAAGAGCCTGATCTACAATGTTTTTGACAACATTGGACACTAAACTAACAGCCGTTTGGGTCTATCTTCAGGTTAAGCTGCGCTTGCCTAGTTTGGTCCGCGGATGGGTGACCACCCATTACATCCCGAGTTTCCTCCGTGCTTTGGATAGCACGCTAAACCGTTAGTCCCGGCTGTCATTTGTAGATCTTTGACAGTCGTTATAGGTGTAGTGACACCAAAGTCAGACAAACAGTCTTACCAAGGGGTACCGTACAGGCTGGATGTATATATGGTGTTATATATCGTAGATTATGGAAAACCCTTGTGTGTAAAGTACAGATTCAAAGATATCGGCTTAAAATCCTAAATTTTTAAGCTACTAACTACTAATAAACTATAATACCCAAACTTGGACATCCAAACTGGTACGCACAAAATGACAAACGTAGAAGATCGGGTTAATTTATTAGAAGCTTATGCAAATTAGCTCTAACATGGGCATAATTATATGAATGTAAAAATAATTAGTAGATTATACACATTTATTTATATATAGTTTTACGATGTCAGCCACGCGGTAGGTTTATAAACGCTTTAGGCAAAATATGTTTAAGATGACACAATATTGTCATATCTACTTTTGTACTGTGTCTACTTTTTGAATAAGAAGACTCCGAAAATTGAAAACAAAATACAGAATTTGAAATCTCACATTTATGTCCGGCCGTCACAGAAGTCATTTTTTTTATTTAAAATTACCATTTATTTTTTCTAGTAATTGGATTGATATTGCATGAAATTTAAAATCAAGGTCGCGAAACGGTTACAATCTTTTCATAAAACATATCCCAAAACTACCCACACCTAACTTAACTTTAATATTTATTTTCATTTTATTAACTTTCATCATTCCTTTTGTTACAGATAAAATGTTTACAAAGAATTCCTGAAAAATCAACACAAATGTACCAAAAAACTAACATCAGTCATCAATATGCTTCACACATATAAACTATGGCGGCACAACACAAAGAGACATTTGAAAATGGAACGCCATTTATAGGGCTGCGCGGGCGCAGGGCTGATTCCGAATTCAAATATAGAACGGAAAGGCGCCGGAAATGGGCTCGGCCGGATGTCGGCGTTTGCTTCCTGTCGTTCTTCGTCTTGATTGTCGGTTGCCATGGTTACCAAGAACAGAGGTTCGCCATGGAACCACAGGATCAGGTATGTTTTTTTAAAATGTTAATAAATAAATTAGTGTTGTAAACAAATGTTTCTTAGAAGGATTTTTGGTGCTACTGTAAGCAAAGCTTTTTCTGCTGAATTCGTTGAAGGACGAATCCGGGTTTTCCAAAAAATTATATCCAGCATGCATACATTCTTGCTTTTAGTGTTTTTTTGCAGTAAAAAGTTTTTTTAAGTGTAGGTACTATTTTTGTATTAAAATAAACTATTTACTACTAAATAGTTTCCGTATTTTCGGAAACGTGACATTCATCAACCCACACTGGGCCCGCGTGGTAGATTATGGCCTATTCCCTCTCATAGAGAGGAGGCATGTGTCCCAGCCGTGGGATCATTATAGCCTGGTTATGTTAAGTTCAATATTTGTTTTGAGTTAAGATACACAACTGTTCCTATTTCTATATCTACACTAATATTATAAAGAGGAAAGATTTGTATTTTTGTTTGTATGTTTCTAATGAATAAACTCAAAATCTACTGCGCCGATTTCAAAATTTCTTTCACCATTAGAAAGCTATATTCACTCTGAGTAACATAGGTACCCGTGCAAAGTTGGGACGGGCCGCTAGTAATAATATTATAAAGAGGAAAGATTTGTATTTTTGTGTGTATGTTTGTAATGAATAAACTCAAAAACAACTGCGCCGATTTCAAAAATTCTTTCACCATTAGAAAGCTACATTCACCCTGACTAACATACGTACCCATGTGAAGCCGGGACGGGCCGCTAGTACTAAATAATTTCGACTAGCTTATAAGAAATAGACATAACTAATATATCCAGTTTTATCAATAATCATAAAAAAATGCAATAAATCCCCTTTTAAGTTAAATGTATTACGCCATTAAAAGTTAATTAAAAGTTAACATTGCTGACAGATAACTTAGGTTAATTAATTTTATGACTTGCCGTGCTAATCTTAAAGTATAAGATTAAATGTTAGAAAGTAGCGTGTGCTTTTTATGCAATTCAAGATATTTTTATTTTCTTCTTTCTCGTGTGGTTAGTGTCAAAGTTTTTATGCCGCCCATAGGCCTCTGACTTGGCTTAAAATACCGTCAAGAAACATTTCTCAGGTATGCTGGTTTCCTCACGATGTTTTCCTTCACTGAAGCAAGTGATAATTATACAATACGCCCATGAATCAGAAAAATCAGAGGTGCTTGTCTTGGGTTCGAACTTGGGACCTATGACTTGACTGTCCGACGGTCACACCACTAGGCTCTCACTGAAGATATTTTTATACCAGTAGGTAAGTTATTTTGTGAAAGTGTTGTTACATACATACATACACTGACTCCTTTTTCCCGTGGGGGGGTAGGCAGAAACCACAGAACGCCACCTGCTACGATCCTCACATACTCCTGTTGCCCCTTCTACGTTCAGACATCTGGTCATACGCACACGCGTTTTGGTATATCTAGAATAATCCTGCTGGAATCCCAAACAAGGTTTCGGGATCTCACTAAATCTAACTGCAAAGCAATTTTATCAAGTATAGGTAAAAAACGTGCATAAAATTCCTAACTGTATTCCGATATATAGGGTGACTGGTAATTAGTGACCGAAACTTATACACGCAATTGTACTCATGATAACAAATTCGCAATTAAAATCCGCGCGCGCGCGCCTGTGACCTATCAGCTGTTAGCTGCGTGATGTCGTTCTATCACATTACTATCGTACTACAGTGCAACAGTGGGTAGACAGAGCACCCGCGCGGCGAATTTCATACGACTGTTGCATTAAAATATGTTTCTTTTGGGAAAGTTGTTTGTTGTCATAAGTACAATCACGTGTTTAAGTATGGGTCACTAATTACCAGTCACTCTATCGTATAAAGTCTAACCGTATGCAGCGATACTCTCTGGTAAAACTTAAGGACTTAAAGTCTTACCAAAGAGTAGCCTTAAAGTTCAGGGCTTCTGACCCGTAACGACTATCGAAGATGTAGGACTTACTGCTGGACTACCGGCTTAACGTACTTTTCGAGGCTCAGAGGGGTCTAGTTTTTTAAGGTGGTCAGCTATCTATAGACTGACCTCAGGAAGAGTAGCTTAATCTGATCGATCGACCTTCACGGCTCTTATTCTTGGTGCCTTCAAATTACCTGTGTATTATAATACGCGTGCGATATGATATTTAGCTACAGTTATTATGGGTAACGATAGCTATCGTTTACAATTGCGAGTTTTTTGGTACAGGTTGACATTCACTTGTTTTGCCTAGTTAAAGCGAATTTACTTGATGGCTCTACTGCAGCGCTTCTTCATACCTTTAATTTGAAGGTGCTAACTTTTACAAAATTTGGGCTTAAGTCCCGTGCAAGTACACGTATTGTATTGGAGTTTGGCTAAATTATTTATTTAAAAATTATACATTTTTTATATCCTTCACTGTATATTCTTTTTTTTTACTAGCCTTGTATGTCCCATTGCTGGGCAAAGGTCTCCCACATAAAGAGCCTTTTTGCCTTCGTCTGTAATTTCAAACTTACAGACTTTTCATTTATCAACTCCATTTTTATGATGGTCATAAGGTTATTGATCTAAATGGCATTTGACGAAACTTTTTTTTTTGTTTTGTAATTTACATAATAGTAAACCGAGTTATAGGTGTTAATAAAGCAACTGTGTATGATGTAATAGCTTAACCAAACGAAATATAAATTTCAAAAATCTTTTTGTTTTGCTAAGAAAGAAAAAGAAATAATGTGGACGTAAAGGAATCTTTGAACCATCACTGTATTAAAACCAGCCAAGTACGAGTTGTTCTCGCACACAAAACGTTCCGTGTAATATTGAAAACATTTATTTAAAGAAAAGGTCCAAATATTTTACATTTTTCTCATAAGGCGAACCTCTTAATTTTTTTACAAGGCTACTTGTATGTCCCATTGCTGGGCAAAGGTCTCCCACATAAAGAGCCTTTTTGCCTTCGTCTGTAATTTCTGTTTTTGAGCGGAGCGTAGTGTTCCGAATTGTATCTGTTCTCTTACACGCAGAATGCTGTGCTTCATTTCTTTCTGGCAGACCCCAAGGCGGAACTGTTGCGATTCGGTGTACCGTAGGATGACGCGCACGGTACATCCATCCATGAGTTTTCGCTTCAAGGATATCAGCAGATCTCCCTTCGTTGGCGTCTTCATGGATCAGTAGCTTGTTAAATTATTTATCCTTGAAAATAATTATGCCATAGCTTTACAAGTATACATACCTTGCAAGCGGCATTACCAAAGGCTTTGCTAACCCTATTATACAGTACATAAAGATATTTTTTATTAATTAATGGTTAAAACAACACAGCGACACATTAACGAGAGTTTTACGGCCGTTTAACGACTTTTCATTTATCAACTCCATTTTTATGATGGTCATAAGGTTATTGATCTAAATGGCATTTGACGAAACTTTTTTTTTTGTTTTGTAATTTACATAATAGTAAACCGAGTTATAGGTGTTAATAAAGCAACTATGTATGTAATATCTTAACCAACCGAAATATAAATTCCAATATTCGTTTTGTTTTGCTAAGAAAGAAAAAAAAATAATGTGGACGTAAAGGAATCTTTGAACCATCACTGTATTAAAACTAGCCAAGTACGAGTTGTTCTTGCACACAAAACGTTCCGCGTAATATTGAAAACATTTATTTCAAGAAAAGGTCCAAATATTTTACATTTTTCTCTTATGGCGACCCTCTTAATTTTTTTTTGAGTTTATTTTATTTTATAATTATGTTGTTGTTTAAAAACGGTGAAGGAAAACATCGTGAGAAACCGGCATGTCCTAGAACCAAAAATTCGAAGACATGTGACTTCTACCAACCCGCATATAGAGGAGGCAGTGTGTCCCAGCAGTGGGAACACTATAGGCTGATTATTCTTATGCTTATGCTATGTTGTTATTATAGCAGCCATAGCAATACATTGTGAAAATATCAAGCGCCTACCTATTAAATTTAAAAAAATACAGCCTTGTGATGGACAGACAGCGGAACCATAGTGATCCTAAAAAACACTTTCAAATACAAAAAACAGACTTAATTGTTTTAAATCAAAACTTAAGAAAAACTAATATAATATATTGCTCTCACGTGCTATTTAATCAGACCACAGATAAAATAAATCAGCACGCATAATTTATAAAAAGATAATAATCTATCAAATATTTTAATATAATTTACGCAGACGCCTATTCCTAAATCAATGTTTCATGAATATTGATACAGTAGATTAGCAGAATCTTGATACACAAACTTACTTATATAATGTTGATACGATATGGTTTGATCTGATGTTAACATGGAGAGGCGACAGTTTTTAAATAGTTTGAATGTGTAAACAAAGTGTTTTTGGTAGTGATTTAAGCTATGAGAGACAAGCGATTTATTAGATGGATAATAAAAATAGTTGATTCAAATTCAAAGCAATTTTACTGGAGTTTTTAAATTGAAGGGGTGGATCTAGAGAGCTTTAAAAGACATAAAGAGCGGACAACGGACATTGTTAATATTTTTGATGCCAAACATTTCATTGGAAAGCTTCCCTATTTACTGAACACTTTGCCTGCTGACATCAGACAAAAAGATAGTAAAGTAAAATTCGCACGAAAACTTAAAAAAGATTTGTTAGATTCCATGTAAGTGTAGGTATTATATAAGTTATAGATGTACCTTATAGTAAGTTCAGATAGATGTCTTTCTTGTCCAAGAGACGTTCTTAAAGCCCCATCTCCGCAACCCCAAGATTGCAAACTTTCATATAGTTCGCAATGACCGTTCCCGCTGCCACAGAGGCGGCACGCTCATTTATTACCGTAAAGAACTGCACTGCATCCCAGTAGACTCACCCCCTCTAGAATCACTGCTTGAGGTTTCAATCTGTCGGCTAGGTATGACCGGCCATCAGTCGGTCCATATCATCTCTGCCTACATGCCCCCCGTAAATTCATCTGAGGACCATTCCCTGTTAGAGAAGGATCTCTCTTCTCTCTTCGGCTTGAGCGAGTCCGTTATCATAGCGGGCGACCTCAATGCCAAACACCCTGCTTGGAACAGCATAACGACCAACCCGAGAGGGCGGGCGTTATTCGACCTAAGCGACTCCCTTTCTTTTGACCCTATCGCTCCTATGGAGCACACCCACTACCCCGACACTGTCGGTTTGCGTTCCGATGTGCTCGATATAGCGCTGCTCAGGAACGTCAGCCTCAGGCTGGACTCGATTGAGACGCTACACGAGCTTAACTCTGACCACCGTCCGGTAGTCATGCATCTCGTCTCTAGCTCGGGCCTCTTTGACCCCAGCCAGCCCCATGCCCCTATTTTGATAACAGACTGGAAGAAAGTAAGCGATAAGCTGAAATCCGACATGTCTCCTCTCACGGACGGTATCCCCGATCACATAGTCTCAGTCGCAGACACGACGGCCGCCATCAACTTGTTTACAGATCACGTACAATCCGTACTGAAGGATTGTTCACGGGAAGTCCCAGCGATGAGCGATCACCGCTGGAAACTACCCGATGACATACGTGATCTGATAACCGAGAAGAACGCGGCCGTTCGTGCCTATAGCGTCTTTCCCTGCTATGCGAACAAGGCTCACATGCGCAGCTTGCAGCTTGCTGTAAAGCAGCGCACCAGTGAGTTTCGTTCGAATCGTTGGGACAAGGAGCTTAGCGAACTCGAGCCCACTCACTTAGCTTTCTGGCAACTGCAACGAAAGTTGAGTATCAGCGATCTCACAGTTAAACTGCGTAAGCAGTTTTGTGGGGTATTGTATGTAGCGTTAAGAAAATTTTAGTAAATAAATCATTCATTCATTCATTCATATTTTTACACAAAAATGTTGATCTCGAACATATTCGATTTTGACACACGAATGCTACCAGACAAGCAGGCGAGTGACACTAAACAGAACGATTTGTTACTAAAAATTATGATTTTCATCGTATTGTTCCGTCTATCGCTCGTAAATATTTGAATGTCTTTGGGGAATCAGTCAAAAGGTTGAATCTTATTCTAAAGTATAGGTTTTTCTGTGAAAATACAAGCATAGTTTCTCGTTTTTCGCACGCACCATGCGGTATTCTGTACCTATGAACCTATCGGAACGATTATTCTTTTTTTGGAAAACTCCGCACAATCACTTTTATTTTCATATTATACTCTTTAGTCATAAAAAATGTTGTAATATGAGAAAAAGCTTTCGAGTATAAAGAGTAGAAATATAACTACGACATTAGATTTATATTCGTAATCACTGAGCTTCACATTATACGGTAGTTACTCGCTTGATTGGAGAGAAAGTGAGCAAATAATACCTAACTATTACTTGAGTTCCATCTCTATTCCAATCTTAAGTGAAAATACGTCCATACTGATATTTGAATGCGAAAGTTACTCTGTTTGTATATTACCTGTTCACTCTCAGCTGAATGTAATTATTTTCATGAAATTTTTCATTTTTTTTAAATACTTTTCCCTTCACTAGGAATTTTTCCTGTATCATGGGGGCGGTTACAAACATTTAAACTCACATACACAAACAGTCAGACCAGGAACTACTATTATAGGCCATAAAAGGATTTGTTCGGTGGGGGAATCGAAACCGCGACACGCAACGCAGCGGTCAATCGCTCAGCCAATGCTCCAACCATGCCGTCAAAAGAATATGACCTGGGTTAGCAAGGACCAATAGCCTATAACATTCCCACAGCTGGGCGACAGGCCTCCTCTCTATGAGAGGGTTGGGCTATAATCTAACACACTGAGCCAGTGCAGGCTGGGTGACCTGGATTAGGTTATCATGTTCCTCTACTGGGTTGATTGTCGAGAATGCAATTGTGTCCCCGCACCCAGAGAGAAGAGACGAGGAGGAGTCTGACAGACCCCTCGTCGTTGACACATCTTTTGAGGATTTCCACACGTAAAAAAAAGGGTAGGTACTATAAGGGTGGAAGGAATATATAATCGGTTATTACAAAAAAATCTGATGGTTCATACATTTTGACCGTCTAGGTATTGAACTGTTGTAGGAAACTGCAGTTTTCTTTTAATAACTGGTGAAAATTTTCTACGTGGCGGACCGGCTCAGAATTATGTACTGAATATAATATAATATATAATAATAATACGTGGTAACGGTCCATGCCTTTTTTATTTTTTATTATGGCATCTGGCAGTTCAGCCTATGAGGCTGGCTACTGCTTAACCTTTCTAATCCTGTGGATGCCTTGAATTTAAGACCTCCAGCCAGGGGCAAAATGAGCTTACAAACTAAGCGACCACTCGCTAAGGGCACCCCTGCGGGGTACGAGCCTCGGCTTAGGGCATCGCTGGGGAGGGCAGCAAGGGGACAGGCTGGATCTGGTTTAGGGGCTGGTTTAATGCTATTGGCTCAGCATCGCGGGCTGGCTCTTGCAAGGGTCGGGGGGTTTGAAAGGGGACGTCGCAATGGACCACGGCGGCGAGGTCGGAATGACGGCGGTCTGTTTTTGTATTTTCTAATCGTACTGGTTTCCCTATTGCTTTCCTGGAGGAGGGTGATAGGGTCATCGGCGACGGTCCACCCAGTATTCCTGTGGTATAATTTTTCCTCAATGAGTTGTAGTTGAGTTAGATGAGGCTTTGAGCACAGATGCTAGTACTTAATCATTTGTTTAAGCCGGATAAGGAAGGGCCAGCCGTATTTAAAAATAGATAGCCACGAGAATAGCACGCATGACTAGGGTAACATAAAACGTAGGGTGACTTTTACGGGGGTATTGTGGTGTCTTAAAATAAATACATTAAGTGTAGAACCCTTATCTTTCTGCAACGTTCCCGAAATAAAAATGGTTGCCAAAAATACTGTCAAGGAAAAAAAACCGGCGAAGTGCGAGTCGTTCTCGTGCGCGAATGGTTCCGTACCATTATCTAAAAAAAATGTCTTAATTGGCGTCAACTATTGGGGACACCCTTTACTTTTCAACTTTTTTAGTTTTTGGAATGTTTCCTTTGTTTGTGCTGTAAAGCCTTGCTTTTTGCCAAATTTCATGATTCTAGGTCAAAGGGCCCCTATATACCCTATGGGACCCTATACGTTTTGATTCCCTTGTGAATGAATGTTGTAATATGCGACATAAACAGTCACATCATTTGGCTCCAAGGGGTAGCAGACTTGAGTATTTGGCATTAATTTCAGCTTGTTACCGCCACGCATTCCTGAGAAAAAGGGTCTTGACGGACAGATAGACGGACAACAAAGTGATCCTATAAGGGTTCCGTTTTGCCGATTGAGTCACGGAACCCTATAAACAGAATAAAAATATTTCCATTAACACTAGAAATGGGATATTTACCATGTTTAATGTTGATTTTGAGTTCCCAACAGTAAACTGGGTAAATTTTCCGTTTCTAGTGTTAATGATAATGTGACCATGTAATTAGTGACTATGACAGTTTAAAAATAAAAATAGTCTCACATTATCATAACTAACGTAACATAACTTCACGCCTGTAATCCTTGAAGGGTGAGGCAGAGGTGTACTGAATAGCACAACATTTCGGTAGTTATGTTAAAGACCCGTGTAATTGGGGGCGAGCCTATTGCCACTAACCGGGCACGAATCTTAACTCCGCAGCTGCTACTGACAAATTTCTGACTTAAAATCCGATACCACTTTGGCCGAGCTGTGAATTGAATCCAAGATATCATGTTCAGTCGTACAGCTTGCGAACATTAGACCTTTTTTTTTTTTTTTTTACCGATTGGAAATCATCAAATAACCCCTCCCGCTCTGGGCTGAGCAGGAGGGAGTGTCAGACTTTTACGGACTAAAACCCATCCATGTTCCTTCCTTTGCCCTTTGTGTTCCAGGGCCGCGGTATCTCTTTCGAACAGTCCCGCAACCCTGGCAGGCGTCGGTCCTTACGGATCCCTCCCTGTTCCCTTGAGAAAATCACGGCTATTAAGGAAAAAACGAGAATTAAAATAGCTCCAAACATTACCATCATTACCATAACTTGCACTTAAATAATTAAAACTTGGCAACACTAAAATGACGTCCACAAATTATAAACTCAAGACCATATACCGGTTTTATGGGGCATTGTTTGTCCCACTTTTCCCTTATAACTCGGACTGTACTACAGAATAAATTTAAATGTATAATTGTCATACTCATTTACATTGGCATTTTGTTAGTCTGTGGACGTACTCACGACGACCAATCATGCTATGAAAACCAGTTAATGCAGATCTCTCATTGTACGGCAAATCTATACAAAGTGACGCCATGTTATACTGGAAATGTATAGCTTGCTGTGTCGCCTTGTGTACCAGCTCTTATCTTCCTATTAGCATCGGAAGCCGAAATTCAGTATTTAAAGAATCTATATTTGTATGTATACAGTTCGTCCGACATACATAGAAATCGTTAAATGAATACAAATTGTTGGATTAGTGATTGCCTAATCTTTTCATCTGGTTAACTGTTAATTTCTTGAATGCTTGACGTTTTCGTCGGCAACTTTCGGGTATTCAATATAGGCGCCTTTAAACATTTCAATAGATAAATATTTTAAATACTTTTGTGTGTTCTTATTTTTTTTATCCTTATTGTTGAGGGAAATGTCGTGAGGCAAGTTTTGAGTATGGATGTCTGTAAGAGTAGAGGAAGATCAAACAAACGATGGATGGACTGTGTGAAAGACGATATGGCTAAAAAGGAGGTGACTGCTGAGATGACGAGTAATAGAGAAATATGGAAGAAGAAGACATGCTGCGACGACGCAAAATAAATTAGGATAAGGGATGTGAATTGATGTTGTGTGTAATTTTTCTTCACAAAGCTGTTCTAACTTAATAAAAGTTTGATCAAACCGGTACAAACAGTTTTTGGACCAGCCTTCGTACACCCGACTGTGACAGATAATGATCTAAAGTCAAAGTCCTTTATTTGGTCCAGTCCACAGTCTGTCCTTACTGGTTTGACTGAACCTTAAGAATGGTCAGCAAATTCATTGATGTGAGTAGGACGTTATTTAGATTTATGACGTCATTCTACTGTCAGACCGCATTTGTTACTATGTGGAATTATTCGAACTATAGCGGCACTAGCATTTTTTAAACTTTACTCTATTGAAAGCTTTGCCTGTTTTGCCAACTCCTGAAATAAGTTGGGGTTAAGTTTTTTGCCGGAATATTTCGAACAATTTATTCGGCTACAGCAAAAGTGAAAATTTAAAAAAAACTTTACGACTTGTTTTAGTAATGGCATAAGCTTAAGCATAATCAGCCTATTCTGTCCCACTGCTGGGCAAAGGCCTCATCCAACTCTCCCTGTGTATTGCCTTCTTTGGCCGATCAATCAGGAACGAGTCCAAATCGTCACGCCTGCCGTTTGTTGGGCCTGCTTCGGTGACGACGACCGTCTTCAGGCACTGTGTGATGATTCTGGCCCATCTGTCCTGACCCATCCTGGAAAAGTGACCCGCCTTAGACTTATTGTGTAGCGTATTGTGGTGTTGCGTATTCGATCGGTGACTTTGATGTTTAAAATGCTACACTCCATCGCTCTTTGGCAAACCTGGAGATTGGACTATAACTAACCTAAAAATTTCATACTCAACAGAATATTCACGGTTTAAACAAAATTTTACCATGGGTTAGATTTGGCCAGCAATCAATCCTTGGTAAAAGTTTGTGAACCGATGTCCCTGATACCGTATTTGTATTGCAACTGCTGAAACCACGCTTAGATTCAAAGTCCCACTACCTTTATATAAAAACCGTGCTCGGTACAGTAAACCCGGTTCTTTAGAAACCACACTTAAACATGGCGCTTTCACGAGATTGCATTTGTGAGCTTAAGTAATGACATATGGCGGCTGATACAACAAAGAGTGTCCTTGTGTTGTAAAAGATATGTTCTAGCAATTGTATGCTGAGGCAACTGTGTTCTGTGAAAAGCGAAGAATGTAAATTTAATGCCGATTATGTTTAATATGGGACTTAAGCACGTGAAGCATGTGTGGTGTAACTCTGAATGATAAATTGAGGAATGAGGCAAGAAACCTAGAAGATGTAGGTAGTCTAAAGAAGAGGTAGTGACCAAAATTGAAAAGGGTATGCTTAGATGGTTTGGTCATATGGAGAAGATAAGTGAAAAGCGACTAACAAAAGGTATTTACAAGACAGATGTGAGTAGCAACGCCTGGAGGGGACGCCCTAGAAGGACATACACTGACCTTATTGGTGAGGTTCTTCAGAAAGGTCAGGTGCGTAGTACTCGCAACCGACGTACGATGACCAGATGTATGAACGTGGACGAGGCAAAAGGAGTAGGTATGTAAGGATCTTAGCAGGTGGAATTCTGTGGTTTATGTCAGCCTCATGGGACTAAGGCGTGTGTTTATAAATGTATTATGTACAATAAACTTTAACATAAATGACAAAATGTGGGTGTATTCTATCTAACTCTACGGCGATAACAGATGTGATAAACATATAATAAGTACAATAAGCATAATCAGACTATAATGTTCCCACTGCTGGGACACTCGGCCTCCTCTCTATAAGAGGGAATGGGCTATAATCCACCATCACACATCCACCAGTGCGGGTTGAATGGTAGATGTCACATGTCTTCGAATTTTTGGTTCTAGGACATACCGGTTTCCGCACGATGTTTTCCTTCACCGTTTTTGATAAAAATATAATTTAAAACAAATATAAAGCCTGAAATTTGTTATGATCCAGTTTAACACAGAACAAATTAGGTGCAGTTAGGGCACAGAGTAACTCATTTCAGGGTCAATAAATCTGAAGTCTGATTCGAATTCAAAAAAAGGTTCTGTGTTCTTATGTACCAATGTTGTGGAAGTTAAACCTTTTTTTTAATTTAATTAACTTAAATATTATTTTAGATAATATCTACAATAATATTTCTAAATAATGCATGGCAATGGGTAAAAATGTAATTTATATACAACCAGTTATTTTCTGCAAGTTACCTGTGGTAGCAACTTCGTATTTTAAAATAAAATAGACCACACAGGATCTTTACAAAAACAAAAGAAAGATGAATTGCAACAAGTCTTTTTATACAGCGTGTAACAGAAAGGGTATAATCATATGGAATACTGTGGTACGGACCATCAAACTGAACAACTTTCTCTATGGGACCACCATCGAAATCGTAAAAAAATAATCAGCTGTCCCATACATTTGGGTCGAGTAGGTATTGAAATTTTGTATAGGACAGCTGATTATTTTTTTACGATTTCGATGGTGGTCCCATAGAGAAAGTTGTTCAGTTTGATGGTCCGTACCACAGTATTCCATATGATTATACCCTTTCTGTTACATGTTGTATATGATCTCGGTGTTCAGTATAGGTAATCGATTTTCACAAACCATTACGAAATAAATTGGAATGACATTGCAATACATTGAAATATATCAAACTTCATAGGTTAATCAATTTGATGATAACATTATTATCCACAAATTGCGTGTGATTTAGCAATAATAATGCCACTATTATTACACACAATTTTGAACGGACAATTATTAATTTTAATCCCGTAATTGAGTAGTGAATGCAATTTTGTAAATTTTCGTAATAACTACGTTTACGATAATACGACCAGTATCGATAATAAGGCTTTGGGTTCAACGATGGTTATTTTTAAAACTTGAACTCGGTATATCGATTTTAAAATCGATTACGCATGTATGATCTTATTAATAGAGAATCGGATTATCTTTTTTTTTATCGAATGTAGTTTATGGTTAATTCACTCGAGTACACCTGCCAAGCCTTTTCAAAACTTTATTGAGGCTCAGCTTCCAGTCTAATTACATGGAGCAACTGCCTATCTGACCTCCACAACCCAGTTACTAGGCAATATGATATGAAAGAAACAAAGAAAGAAAAAAAATATTTGTCGCAGGAACATGACGTATATAAGGTCTATCTATTCATACACGAAATCTCTGAAGGGGTCATTGTACTCATCATTATGAACAACTTTTATTATGGGACCAACCCCGAAATCGCGAAAAAAAATCAGCTGTTCAGTACATTTTGACGAGTTAATGCGATGATATTGTAGGGAACAGCAGATTTTTTTTATATACAAGAAATAAACTAACAATAATCATACAACGCATAAGAGAAACAAAGAAAAAAAAAATTATAGCTTGCACGTCGTGACTGCGACAAGCAAGTTACGCGCCACGCGCTTCGGACTACCCATAAAGACTGTCAAAGACCTTCGAATGACAGCCGGGAACAAAACAATAACGTGCTTTTCGAGATATGGGTAGATGGAAGGACACCCATCCACGGAAGGACCTCGGAAAGTGTTGATACTCAACCGAAGTGGAGACGAGCGGAGTAGAAAGGCAACGTACGAAACCGACTAATCACATTGACCAAAATCTATACATGGTGTAACAGGACCCTTCACGAAGCTGTGAACCAAACATTATGTACATCAAACTAAGTAACTTTACGCAAAAATTATTGCTGGGAAACGATTTTTTTTTTTGGTGTGGAAAAACACGTTTTTCGGTTGAACTCAATGTAACGCACTCAAAACATTATGCTGATGGCATGGATTGAATAGTACGGGGGTCGTGGAGGTGTTTAAAGTAAAAATCTTGTATTAAAAATAAGTATTTAAAAAAAAAAGGTGTCACAAAAGTTGGAACTTTAACCCCTAATATCTCCGTAACTAGAAAGTTCCCAGGTATGGTCTAGAACAAACAAAAAATATTGCAATGACGGGGAGAACAAGAGCCTTTCGGCTTCTCGTGTAGCTGATATTATTTAGCCATGAGCCTCTAACATATCTGTTCATGCAAAAGTAAATCCTGTTTTTACTCTTCTTCGTACTCTAACCCTTCTTCTTCTTCAACAGAGTGCCATAGTCGGCTCGCGAGTGACTCTGCCATGCCGCGTCGAGAACAAAGTGGGGAACCTCCAGTGGACGAAGGACGACTTCGGCCTAGGCATGAACCGCAACCTCAGCGGATACGACCGATACGCTATGATTGGGAGCGACGAAGAAGGTATTTATAACTTTATTTTATAGATTTGACTAGCAACCCGCCCCGGCTTCGGGTAGCATAGTATACAAGATGGAAGTCACCGACGCCAAAATGATTAACACGTACTCAGTACATAATTCTGAACCCACTGAAGAAAATTTATGTGGACACACAACATTTGATGTGTGCACAAAAATTTTATGTGTACATAGAAATTTTTCAAAGGCAATTAAAAAAAAATACCATGTGAAATACTGTTAATCAGCTGCATCCGGAGTCGGACAGCAGACATCTTTTATACGGCGCCCAACTCCCTAAGCAACGGCTTACAAGCAGGCACAGTGGTTTTAAAACCGCAGCGTCCCTATATCAGGAGACTCGACCGACGCCCGATGTAAGGTGTGGGAAAATAGCTGTCCTCCTCCCACTCTCTATTTACCACCCAGTGAGCATCTTCATGCAGGGTCTAACCTTCCGTGGTCCACCTGGAAGTCCTTGAACCGTTTTCCGACTCAAGTAGGAAGATGTAACTCCAACCTCGTTAAGTGGGGCTAGCGCAATGAAACAGCAGCGGAGTGTGGCTGTGGAGCTGTGTCACAAACTATGCTCCACCTGCTATCCTGCCCTCTTAGCCCAAAAACAAGTAGCCCAAGTGACTTCTGCGCTGCCACCGACGACGCGGTGGAAGTGGCGAAGTTCTGAGCCAACAAAATATAAAAATTGTCATGCACGAAGAAGAAGAAGAATCCGGTTAGACTGGAAGCTGACCCCAATATAGTTGGGAATAGGCTAGGTAGATAATGAAGTAATACAGTTAGCGGTTGGTCTGAAAGTCAGCCAGTGGTAGTAATGAAACGTAGAAGCTATTCTCCACTATGATTTTGTTTGGCAGTAGAGAAAATATCTTATCTGGTTGAGCATTTTCAAAACAAGCTTGCAACTTTTCTGATTTTCCTCAAAATATACGCAAAAACTGAAATATTTAGCACAAAATGTTCCTTATTGCAATAAAAGAAAACATTTCGCTTCGGTCATCGCTACGCATTTTGGCCATGACTCACATGTAAATAAAAACGCACTTTTAAAACATAGCGACGTATGTAAACAACGTGTTTTAAGCTTTATTGTGTGTTGAATAGAGTTGGAAGTTGAGTAATAGAGTAAAAACATTGTGTATCCACAAGAACAATTTTCTTTTAGGGTTCAGTTGTGGGAAAGGTGAACATACACGTTTAAATACAAGCACACGCTTAATGGCCAGCGATGAGATACAAAATCAAGCAGTACCTTTTGAGTATATTTTGGGCATGGAAAAAGTAAAATTACTCTTTATTCCAATAATACATAATTTAATATCACTAGCCCTTCGCCCGCGACTTCGTTCGCAAAAACGTGATAGCTCGGCTAATATAATAATATAGCACTCACGAATAATATAGGTTTCTGGCAATGAAAGAATCTAGAATTGGATCATTCGTTTCGGAGATTACCCCTAAATACAAACTTACAAACTTTTACCTCTATATAATATTAGTAGATATGACTCTTTATTCATAATATATAAGTACTATTCCATGGGGGTAGGTCACAACTATAGAACGCCAGCTGCTACTCTATAATTATTGCAGTTATTTAGTGCAACATATTACGAATTCTTTGAAGTTCATAAAATTCCAAAATAATTCTATTATTTCTTACCTACCTCACCTATCATGTTAAGACATACAGAACCCACATTCAAATCCACGTCTCTAAACACATCATTAAAAAAAAACGTGATTATTTGGCACACGAGTTCTCGCCCAGAAATATATAACGCACCGAGATATTTAGGTAAATCGCTAGGCAAGCTATATATTTGGTCTAGAAAAAAGGCTACACTCACATCTGCTATGTCTAGATAGATGGTTTTATTTGGTACAGGGTCGAGGGTAACCGGTAAGATAGAATAATGGCGGGGATAGGGAAAAAAATGGGTTTTGTGATAAAAAAAAATCACTTAATCAGGACCAAACATTTTGTACATTTTATGCACCTACCAAACTGCGTCACAGTTTGTCGGCGGGTTTAGCGCTCGTCTTAATACATTTGGTTCAAATAGTAATAGCAAAGTAGGTAATAAGAAATAAAGGTAATAGTAGTAAATATTGTGGCAGCGCGAACCGCCGCCGGCGCACGCGCTGACTAGCAGTTGCCCGCGATCTTCGTTCGCGTGAAATTATTATTTAAAAATATGACTTCCCTTTTTGAATCGAATTTTGTTACCAATTTCAAGGGTTTTAATTTTTTTGCACGGAACCCTAATTATTTTTCTAAAATAAAAATAAGTTTATCTTGACCTTACAACATTAGCTATCTGCCAGTGAAAGTCTCGTCAAAATCGGTCCAGCCGTTTCGGAGATTAGCCGTAACAAACAGACAGACATACAGTCCGACAAAAACTGAAGAAAATGTGTTTTTAATTTTATATTTTCATATTTTTATATTCAGTAAAAAGCTGTTATTTCGATAAAACAAACAAACAGACGCTATAATTGTATTTATTTGTATTTATGTATGTATTTGTATGAATGGATACAAAAATTCAGAGAATACAGGGTGATTGAATTTCATCAAAAAGGTGTCAAGTGTAAAATTGGAGTTTTTCCATCAGGGGGCCTAAAATGGAAGCTTTATCAGAATCATAATATGAATCGCGTTAAAAATTTAAAATTCTTAAAATGGTCTTAATGGATATGACCAGTAAGTCCATATTAAGACTTTTAAATTTTTAACGTGATTCGTATTATGATTCTGAAAAAAGTGGCCATTATAGGGGGCCTGGACTTTTTCAGTAGCAGCCACGGAATCTGGAAATGCACGGTTGATGGCAATAGGCTCGCCCCCTATTACATGGGAATTTAACATAACATAACTGGCGAAATGTGGGTGTACTATTACGTACACCTCTGCTTAACCGTTGGGGGATTACAGGCGTGATTTTATGATATTATTCTTCTCCACAAAATATTTCACTCGAACTTTCCAAAGCTCCGATTATGAGAGTCAAGAAACTATGTGAATCTATATTTATAAAGGAAAAGATAACAAAGGATATTGATTACACACTTCCTTGCTTTATTCCTGGGGTCGGCAGAGATATAGGATGCTGTTTGTAAGAAGATGAGCTTTCAGATAACCTACTCTTAAGAGGGCCCTTCCCGACGCGACTATCGTCAACGCGAACATGGTCAGAAAGCTTGTTGTTTCATACAAAGCCACAAGCGGCGATTTTCTTTCAACTCCCCCGTCTTACCCCGCCCCGCACCTCATACCGCCTATCGCGATGACAATGAACGAAAAATAGTATTCGAAAATTTCTTAAACTTGTTCCAGGAAATACGTGTTTTTGAAAAAGTCTTACAAGTGTGTGAAATAAATATTTGTCATTAAGAATCTGCATTACATGTTCAAGGTTTCTATCGAGATGTTTTTTTTATTTTTACAGTTTATGAATATATTATGAACGGCCAAAGTTCAGGTAAAATTTGTGCAAAACAGCAATTTTTAGAGGCTTATATTGAATTTGTTTGTACTTTTTTATTTTTTGCAACCATAGAAACCTAGATATAGTGCACAAAATACCTATTAGTTCAAAAATTCAAAGATAGATGTGTAACAACGGCATAATCACGTACGAGCGTTTGTATGAAAAGTATAACGGGTTGGCCGCTCTTAACTACCTTGTATCTTGATGTTGCACTATCCTAATACTAACTTCCTAACTATCTATCCTTCCTTATTAGCTAAATATATATTTATCGTATCCTATCATATTAACCATGTCCACACAGTAAAAAAATAGCTATTATTTAATTATGTTTCTGACGTTACTTTGCCTCTAAAAAAGTATAGACCGAAACACCACTCAAAAATATTAATAATAATGTCTGTTTCGACCGTATCGGACAGAACTCAGCGAAACGCCTACTAAGCCTTATACGAGTAAATGTGAAAGTAAGTTTGTTTGTTTATTTATTTGTTTCTTACCTTTTCACGCCTAAACCACAGACATACGATATACGTTGTCAGGTGTACAGAAACGGACATAGGGTACCTTTCATCCCGAAAAAAAGTACTGTTCCCGAGGAATACAACAATAACGTTCTTATGATAATAGATGGCGCCACGTGTCTTTCGAATCACGATTGAATTATATTAATACACAAACAGTACAACCCGAATTGAATGTCAAATTCTAAATTAACGCGAGCGAGTCGCGGGCATAAGCTAGTAATGTTGTTCTATAATCACGATTTCATAAAAATATCTCCGTAAATAGTGTGTAATTTGTTGTGTGCGTAATTTGTGTGATTAGGAAAAAGGTAATATGGATATTTTTTTTAAGGTGCTCATAACTATATAACAAAAGCTGTTCAAGTCGATCTTTAGGTTAAGCCACGCTTGCCTAGATTGGTCAAGCGACGTGCCAACCATGTAAACAAAAATATATATTTATCGAAAAAAAAAAACATTACAAAGGTTTGAGGGGTTTGGTCTAATGGTTGAAAGCGCTTTCTATCAGGAATTTCTCAATAGCAGCAACGGAACCTGGACTCGTGCCCGGTTGATGACAAAAGGCTCGCACCATACCGGCGAAATATGAGTGTACTATTAGGTACACCTCTGCCTCACCCTTTGAGAATTACAGGCGTGATGTTACGTTTTAAAGGGTAGTTTGGAAATTTAGAATTAAATATTAATTATACGTTTTCAAAGTAATCACAATGTTAGTTACCATACTCCTCCGAAACGGCTTGACCGATTTTTTTGAAATTTTATATGCATATTCAGTAGGTCTGAGAATCGGCTACTATCTATTTTTCATACCCCTGGGATAATTTTCGACCAAAACGCTAGCGAAGCCGTGGGCAACGGCTAGTAATAATCTAAAGCTTTATTTTTCTCGACATAGGAAATTACAGACGCTGATAAATGGCACAACCTTATATAGAGAAAGGTGTCTGAAGTATGCAGGCCCTGAGTTATAGATCACCTCTCTGGCTTATACATATATCATTTTATTTATAGCTACATTTTTTTTTACTAAATAAAGAATTAAAATTGGGAGTAGGTAAACAAGAACTTAAAATTAATTATTTGAAGACATTTAAACATAAGTAAAACAAAATGAGATGACAGTAGACGGCACAGCATTCAACCTTGATGTGGCCTAGTATAATACGGAAATTTAATAGAATAAGAGACCTGCTTATACTGGTTTTCTTACGACTAAATTGCGGGCAACTGTATTACTTATTGTCTTTACACTTGAAAACCTTTGATGTTTAAAAACCTTTGATTAGCAACCAATAACCAATCGATTTGTTGAATGATCTATCTTTTGATGTTTCTATGTTTCAAGAACTTCATATTTTTAGCATTCAAAGTAATGGACGTTCAATTATTTGAGCATTTATCATATCAATCGATTACCATGTCCTGTATTTTTCGACAAAAATAACAAGCAATGTGGAAAATGTATCGAAAAACCTCAATTTCTTACCTAACCTAGAAGAAATAGTATATTTTTATCTTCCCAAAGAAGCCCTGACGCGTACCATATAAATAAGTCCATGAAACACCTACAAACCCATAAAATACTTATTTAATTATAGTAAACAGAATCTATCTATATCTTATTAGCGAATAATCTTCCCTACGAACATTGAAACATTAGTTTCTTGACAGACAATATCAATACTCAAAGGAATTGGAGCTGGCTACTAAAAATAACCATTGTAGCTATTTTCCTATTAAGAAAGTTGAGAATGGAGATCGCGAATCGGCAAGCGTAAGGTGGGACGCTCGCAGGGTAGGTGGAGCGACGATCTTAGCAGGGTGGCTGGTAACAGCTTGATGAGAGTTGATGGGAATAGAGTTGAATTTCGTGCGATTGGAGTAGCCTTGGCCAGCCGTGGACTGCTGGCTGATGATGATGAATTAGTATTAACTTAGTCCCTTGTGCGCAGAGTGCGGGTCAGCTCCAATACCGTTCTAAGTATGATAGCGCATAGGTTGGACTGTCCTTATGTGCGGCACTGCTGTGACAGACAAGTTACATAAGTGTCGCACGTAAGAGAATAAATTTGATTTTATTGAAATGTAAATTATTATTGTTATTAATTATTTGGTATTGATTTAAATTGTGTTTTAAGGTATTGATTTATGTGATTGTCTGTTTATTTTTATTTCTAAAGTGTTTCTATTAAGGGTTATGTACTTACCTGAAATAAATGAATTTGAATTTAACATAAAATCACATTGTACACTAAGTCCCTTATTACAGAACATCGCTCAATACTCAAGCATTACATAAAACTAGATTCAAGCCATTTGATTGGTTGAAACTATTTTTAAGTAACGCTTGAGTCTTGTGGTAGACGTTCTGTAATACGGGCCTTAGTTCGCAATATTTTTTTTAACTTTGAATTAAAAGTTTATCACACACACACACACATTTAGAGAATGATTCAAACAGGCTTTGTTGAACTTTGACTTTATCATTTCGAATGAAGATTGACGCCTACTTATGAAGGGTGTAACAAGACCCTTAACGAAGCCGAAAGGCACTTGTTCTCCTCGTTATTGCGATAGTTTTTTGTTCTAGACCATACCTGGGAACCTTCTAATTGCAGAGATATTGGGGGTCAAGGTTCCAACTTTTTTACAAGTTTTTTTTTTAAATACATTTTTTAAATGTAAGATTTTTACTTTAAACGCCTCCACGACCCCGTACTATTCAATCCATCCATCAGCACCATGTTTTGAGTGCATTACATTGAGTCCTACCTTAAAACGTGATTTTTCACCCCAAAAAAAAAGTCGTTTCCCAGCACTCATTTTTGCGTAAAGTTACTTAGTTTGATGTACCTACATAATGCTTGGTTGACGGCTTCGTGAAGGGTCCTGTTACACCCTGTATTCTTTCTTGGGTGGTTATAGTGCCTAACCTGGTGTCAGAGTTTTTATGCCACCCATGGGCCTCTGACTTGGCTTTAAATGCCGATGAGACATATCACTCAGCCATGCTGGTTTCGTTTCCTCACGATGTTTTCCTTCACGGAAGCAGTTAGTAACTACACAATACGCACATAAATCCAAAAAATCAGAAGTGCGTATCTTAGGTTCGAACTCGAGACCTATGAATTAGCAGTCGGACGGTCACACTAGTAGGCTATCACTGCTAAGAGGTATTGTTGAACTATGGGTTAACCACGTTTCTTAGATTAGAAGAACGAACAATTTACATTGTCATGACTTGATGCAAGGTCTAGATTTAAGTACTAGGTGCTGAAGTTCATCAATTTGAGACCTGGAAAACAACAATTTGATATAACGATCTTTTGGACCTATTACCTAATATTATCATTCTTCTGCCCTTATCCCAACTTATTTGGGGTCGGCGCAGCATGTCTTCTTCTTCCATACTTCTCTATTACTCGTCATCTCATCAGACACCTCATTTCTAGCCATATCATCTTTCACACAGTCCATCTAACGTTTCTTTGGTCTTCCTCTACTCTTATAGTCATCCACATCTGTTCCAGGATAAAGCTTACTTCAATCCTTTTGTTGTGTAAAAATAAGAAACTTATTGAGAGTGATTGGTACTGGTCTAAGACCTCTAAGCTGGTCTAAGGTAGTGGCAGATTCAAGCAGGAAAGTGACTGTTAAACAGTTCACTATTGATCTTTACTGCAAACGTATAGGGTGTAACAAGACCCTTAACGAAGCCGAAAGGCACTAGTTCTCCCCGTCACGACATTGCGATCATTTCTTTGTTCTAGATCATACCTAGGAACCTTCTAGTTACGGAGATATTGGAGGTCAAAGAACCAACTTTTTTAATTCGTGTATCTAATGTAAGACACACACACACAGGTTTTTTTTTTAATTCGTGTATTTAATGTAAGATTTTTACTTTAAACACTTCCACAACCCCCGTACTATTCAACCCATCGATCAGCACAATGTTTTGAGTGTTTACATTGAGTCCTACCGTAAAACGTGATTTTTCACCACAAAAAAGTCGTTTCCAAGAAATATTTTTTACGTAAAGTTACTTTGATGTACATAATGCTTGGTTGACGGCTTCGTGAAGGGTACTGTTACACCATGTATTTCCTAGAAATTTGAGTTATTTTGAAATTTGCAGCAGTCCGATTCCCGGTCCTGCTCGCATCATATTTATATGAAAAAGCATTCACTTTTCATTTCAAATCTTTGCATCAGGGCATATTATTAGAATTTTTACGCAACAAAAGTCATCGACCGTTGAAATCTTGGCTAGCAATAGTAGTAATAATTTGACGGACGCGGAATAGATTCAAGGTTATATACGATTTATTTGGCAGGTAGAAAACAATAGTAAAATTGGAATGGCACTTGAAAAAACCCGTGATCTATACAAATAAATAAAGTGTGTGTTTGTAATTTCGGAAATAACAGCTTTTTACTGAATGCATATTGAAAGTATACGC
Organism: Eugnorisma glareosa; assembly: GCA_947578425.1. Classification (NCBI taxonomy): domain Eukaryota; kingdom Metazoa; phylum Arthropoda; class Insecta; order Lepidoptera; family Noctuidae; genus Eugnorisma; species Eugnorisma glareosa. The sequence continues at coordinate 8,553,876 of OX387982.1, read as the reverse complement.
GGTACTTATAACAAAAAATTATAAAAAGGTTTTTCTCTCTGTTTTTTTTTTCGGGTAATCTCCAAAACGGCTGTACCAATTCTTACGGGCAGATAGCTGATGTTATAAGCAGTACCTTAGACTTCTTTGAATTTAGAAAAAGGACTAGGGTTCCATGCAAAAAAATTTAAACCTTTGAAATTGTTAATAAAATCCGACTTAAATACGGAAGTATACTTTAATAAAAATTTCACGCAGACGAAGGTCGCGGGGTGTAGCTGATTTTGTTATAAAACGAATAGCGAAGCTTGAAGTGGGGAACCTTTTGCTAAAAATAGATATAGACCAAATTAATTTGACAAGAAGAATTCTGTCATTATTGTTTTTCGTTACGTTAAGGTTTGCCCAAGTGTATAAACTAGAACAATAGTAAAACAATAAACTATATAGGGAACACAATGGATAAGTACCTAATTCTTGAAGTTAGCAGATCTCTAACCAACTACGGATTCAGCATTTGTTTCCCAGTAGGTACTCTTGCAAATCGTACACACGGCCACACATCAAGCTATACATTTCCAGTTTATGCTGATCTCGCATTGTATAGGATTTTCGTACAATGCGAGGTCAGCTTATACTGGAAATGTATAGCTTGATGTGTAGCCGTGTGTACGTCGAAGTCTACAACTCTTTTTATAATAAATCAGTTGTGAACAATTGTTGCTGGACCAATAAAATAAACTAAAGTAATGCCCGTTTTGCCCTGTATGTCAAATTGGTTATTTTAAAGTGCCATGCCATGTGTCAAACTTTCAGAGGGCTTAAAAATGTGTCATTCTATCAAAAATTTCATTGCCCGAGTTGTTACCTCAATTAACAATTCCGCAAAACTTAAATTGAATATAGCATAAGCACAACCAGCTTATAATGTTACCACTGCTGGGACACACAGCCTGCTCTCAATGAAAGGGAATGGGCTATAATCCACCACGCGGGCCCAGTGCGGGTTTGTAGACGTCACATGTCTTCGAATTTATGGTTCTAGGACATGCCGGTTTCCTCACGACGTTTTCCTTCACCGTTTTGAGGGCAGTGGTAAAGAAATAATAACAAAAAGTATTGCGCCTGCCTGGGTTCAAACCCACGACTAACTGCTCTCAAATTAAAAATAATAATAATTTATTGAAACTAAAAAACATAATCTTAATGATACAAATTAAATTTTTTCAACACTCCATCCAAATCTAGCATGACAGACAATTCCCACGTCCATCCAGATTGGCCCAGAAACAATACCCAGATGTATAACCTCGATTACCTCTATGCCTTTTACCGTGGCGATGAAAAATGTATATTTAACATTTTAGAGACACGACGAAAGATCTTCTTAAGTGGGCTTCTCAACCGGAGCACTTTTCACGGAGTTAAAAACGGATTTTACCGTATTTCAGTCGGTTTTGTAGACACGTTATATTATATTTCTGTCTAGAGCGGGTGAAGGAAAAAGATATTTCATTTTCCTATGTAGTTTTTTCAAACTTACATTTTTATTGCTGTGTGCATTTTTATGTAGGTCAGTCCGTGTTTAATGTTGGACTTGGAAGCTACTGTTTAAATCTTAACTGAGTCTGATTGGTGGGAGAAAATTTGAGGAAATGTTTGCAGTTGTTTCTATTAAATTCTGTTCTTGGATTTAATGCTGTGTAAACTGTCAACAGCAGACTTTGCTCCTCTCTATTTAAAGCTTGTTCTTGAGCTTTCTTTTTAATAAAGCGTTTTGGGCGTTCATTCTTTATTTCGATGCACTCCATCACAATTGCCCGAATTTCATTGGTCGTAAGAACGTTCGCTAAACGTGCGTTCGCGAACGTTCGTCCGTTCGATCGAAAGAACGACTGCCTTAAGTCAATCGTAGGATAAGAAATGTGTGTTCAAACGCATAAAGGTCCACTTTAAGGACTAAGTGCGGAAACCAAAATCCTAACATAGAATGTGTGTTACTATACAAGGTGTAAAGTGATCCTTCACAAAGTTGCCAACCAAGCATTCTGTACAATAATAATAATCTTATAATAATAAAACACTAATCAAATTAAGTAACTCTACGCAAAAATTATTGCTGGGATAAGACTTTTTTTTAAATGAAAATTCACGTTTTATGGTAGGACTCAATGTAACTCAATCAAAATAATGTGCTGATGGATGCATTGAATAGTACAGGGTTACTACAGACCCTGGGTTAAGTCAGGCAGGTATTTAAGGTAAATTTATATAACATTAAAAAATTGCATAAAAAAGCTTATGAAAAAGTAGGAACTTTAATCCCAATATCTCCGTAACTAGAAGGTTCTCAGGTATGGTCTAGAACAAAAACAAAAATATTGCAATGACGCGGAGAACATCCATTAAATCACCACTGTTAAATGTATTTGCTAACTAGCTTAAATAAAACAACCTGCGTAACAGAAACTTTCTCAACTTAAAAACATTACAACAATTTTCTTGTTAAAATGATTACTGTAAAGTCGGTTCAAATCCTTATTTCCAATTTATGTTATTTCCACTTGAAACAATACGAACATTATTAAAGTGGTGATTAAGTTCGGCTTAGACTTAGAATAATTCTTACAGGCTATTTACAAAGTCAAATAATTATGTTTGAAGTGGTAGCGTAAACTGAACTTTAGGGTGGTAATTTCAGCTTTTTTTTTTTCAAAAAAAAAATTACAAGTTGGAAGGGACACAAACACTAAAACGGCTACCACGTATTCATTCATCATTCCCCCCCCCCACATAAAATTTATTCATCGGTCGTATAAAAAAAACCAGCTGGTCCATACATGTTGACCGTGTAGGTATTACAGTTTTGTAGGAATCGGCTGGTTTTTTTAATAATTGTTGAAAATTTTCTCCCTTCTAGCCTGTATTTATTTACATGATTTTAAACGGAATCGCGATCGAACTGCAGTCTGTTTGTTCCACTCCCGGACTTAACAAAACAAAAAAATTGGAACTTGACTTTTTGATTGAAATACTTCTTAGTTTAATTGCCTGTGAAGTACTTGTTAGTTCCTTCTTATTAATTATTTCTTTGTTTTAATTATAGAGTAAGCCTTAAAGTTTACTTGTTTTAGATAAAAGCTTTTTGTTAGGAAATTGGAGTTTATTTTGAGTGGATATTTCGATCAAGTTGGTCATGGACGTTGATTCTTTGTTACAGAAAGATTTGACGTAATTGACGTAATAAGTTTTAAAAGTATTGTTGAAGAAAAATAAGCAATAATGCAATCAAGAAAAATGACGGTGTTTTCAGTTATAAAAGAATGACTGGTGGGTTTATTCATAGAAGTATTTATATAATTATTAGGCTCATTGCTCCACTATGTTTCATAGTCCTGACCAATGCGAGCGGAGCGTCGCGTTAATTTTCAGCGATTTTCAGCGTCGCCTCTCGATTTTCTATACAAATTAGTGGCGTATGAACAAGGCAAGGCGTTCGCCTATTCTAGTGACGGATTACATTAGTTAGGACGCGCCATATTTTTTTCTCATGAATTCCGAATTGCTCCCGCCCTGAAAACTATAAATATCGCCTGCACAAGTTACAGGACAAATGCATCCAAAATAAAAATATTTTATATTACATATTGTGCCTACATGGGCACTTATAAAACGTCGAGATAATGTGCATGGTTCGGATTGGTCGTTTCCTATGGAGAAGAAGTTTTACAGTGTTATTATGTTATAGCGTTAGTACTTAAGTATGGGCGGACAGTCTAGGCCCGACCCATTCAGATCCAGCCGGTCTCTTTGCTGTCCTCCCCCAGCGACGCCCTAAGCCGAGGCTCACCCCTCAGGGGTGCCCTGTAATTTTTTTGCCTTGGCTAGAGGCCTTCACAAGGCACCCAGAGGATAGTGCGGTTAAGCAGACAACAACTTCAGGTTGCCCAGCGAGTGCCATTCTCAAAAAAAATGTAGACCTGACAATAAAGCGTGGCTTACTTTACAAAAACGTTTAGCCAGCTCTGATAAAAATGTTTAAAAAGTAGTTGCATAAAATACTTTTTCTCTAAGCCCCCCCTCCCTCCCCCCCGTGGGAGCAATCAAAGCTCCACAGTTCAAGTGTGTACAAGCGTTTTAAATAGTAAGCTATTTTTGCACTCCTCTTTATTGCGACTCGATTCAGATCTACTCCGTCCGTGCGGTTTGCATTCATCTTAGATAGATATGAAAGTTCTATCTTTAGAAGAAAAAATAATTAATGAATTTGTGGTGAGTAAGTAGATTAAGGTTTGAAGAGGAGTCAGTTCCGCCGGTAAAATCCAATTTAAAGATACAATGAAAGACGTTTACTAGTTTTCAGATTTTGGTGCGGTTTTTTTTTGGAAAATGTTTTTTGAATCAAGGGATAAACTAAGGACAGACTATGCCCCACCATCATGTCCCATTACCTGCGCACTTGATGATCTATTGACTGCATCAGTGAGTGGGGTTCGCGTGGCGGAGTTTTGGGTTAAAGTCATTTGAACTTTTAGCCATTGATACGATAAGAAGAAAGGACAAACTTGAAGTTTCTATACCTCAAGATTATCCAACTATGGTTCTGGCAAGGGCCTGGGGCTGGCATTGGTCTAGGGGGTGACATGGGTTAGGGGGTATCACGCAAGACAAGGCGAGGCCTGTGCTCAGCTGTACGTTTTTTTTTTTTTCATTTTTTTTTTGAAAACATGTCGTATTTAATAATTTTAATAATAATAATTTATTTAATCAATCAAATAACAATGTTAACATTAATTAGTAACATCTATAAGTGCACTTGACTTAATGGTAGTTAACAAAACAGGTAGGTGTTTACCCAGCACCCTTACTAAGTTATGAATTAACTTGTATTAAGGGAAGTATGCCAAGTCCTTTCAATACAAAAATATTATCGACCAAAAATAAATTGCTGCTTAAATACTGGTTTAAAAAGCACACAGCACAAGGGTGAAATTCGTTTTATTTAAAGCTACGTGAATTGAGCCAATGAATTGTGCCGAAACGAAATATCTGCGGTAGCATACCTATCTTTAATTCCGGATACAACTCGACAATCCAGCATTGTCGATGAAATGTGTGGTTTTCCTGTTCATTTGTGCGTTTAAAACTCACGAAAGATTTTCAGCGGGTTTATAAAAGTAATAAGTACCGAATGCAAACCTAAATTACTAGCAGTGATAGTCTATCGGTATGACCGTTGGACTACCAAGGGGTAGGTCTGGAGTTTGAACACAAGGCACGCACCTCTGATGTTTCGAATTCATGTGCGTGTTGTATAATTATCACTTGCTTCGGTGAAGGAAAACATCGTGAGGAAACCAGCATGCCTGAGAGATGTTTCTCGACCGCATTTAAAGCCAAGTCAGAGGCCCAAAAGGCCAAGTGGGCGGCAAAAACTCTGACAATAGGTTTGGCACTAACATAACCACACGATAAAAAAAGAAAGACTGAAACTATTCCTGATCTGAGTACCTCTCTGATCAGGAGTAACCTGAATATCTCTCTGATTTGATAAAGGACCAATCGCTTTCAAAGCGATTCGCGTTTTTTATTATCTAAAGGCTGTAACAAGACCCTTCACGAAGCCGAAAGGTACTTGTTCTCCCCGTCATTCAAGAGTCCTGTTACACCCTTTATACTAATATTATAAAGAGCTAAAATTTGTGAGTTTGTAGGGGGTAATCTCTGGATCTACTAAACCGATTTTGAAAATTCTCTCACTAATAGGAAGCCACATTATCGAGAGCCATAGGCTATATTTACAACGTGCCCGTGCGATAATTTCCGACCAAGACGCGAGCGAAGCCGTGGGCAAAAGCTAGTTTATTTATTTATGCAGATGCTTGCTACTTATGACTTTTCGATCATCGTTACCATGCGCCTTTAGATGGAACAAACAATCATAATTAGCCTTATGTACTTGACTCCTGAAAATCTCCTATATGTATTGGTTGCAGGATTCACAACTGCCAAAATGCAGAAGAATTCGCGTTACCCAAGAGGTCATGGTTCATGATGCCTTCGCTGCCTTTGTTTTAACCATCGACGTTTAATATCTTACAAAAGATTCACAAAAGACATAAGCCCCATTTAAAATATGAGACACTCCAGCTGAGAGACTAAAACCGACCATTTAAAGAACTAACTGAATAATTCACCGATACTTAATTATTTGAACTGAAGATGGATAATCCCAGTGCTCCAACCATTTTTATCGGACGCTGAACAAAACGGTACTGTCAGCTTATTTCATAGAAATCCCTCGTTGAAATGATTCTGCTGCATTGCCTTTTAGAAGATAATTTTATTAGTTTTTATATTGTTCAGACGGGATTTTTTAATGAGAATATTGGGACTAATTAGACCTTTTTTGCGCTGATATTGAATCCTTCTTTTTTTATGAAAACTTTTTACATTGCTGTTGAATGTACACCAGTATACAAAACCAATATAAGCTGGCCTCTTATTGTATTGAAACTCTGTACTACGTAATCTCAAGGTGATGTGTAGCCTATTGTACCTTCTCATTAGAAACCTAAGCGAGTTGGGAGGAACTATCTTGAGTGACTAATTAGAATCCTAACCGTCCTCCTCTTATCAAACTTTTCTCATTTCCCTTCTTCAGGTAATTAGGATTCCTGAGCATTCGGAGTAGTTTTGTTGACATGTTACTCGTATGCTCCTATAGTAAACCAAAAGACAGCAGCACTTGAAGGAAAACGCCAACGACTTTAAATAGGTTTATTATAGTACATTGTTCACCGAGAGGAGAAAGTGACCGATTACCGTCGAGGGTGTCGTTTGAAGCCCGAGCCGTAGGCGAGGGCTTTAAAACACCCGAGATCGGGAATCGCACTTTCTCTCGAGTGATACATAGTGCTTTATACTACACCTACGAGGAAAATAAAAAACGAAAACTGAATCCTCAAACAACACACAAATTGAAAATGGCGCCAATGGCGTCTGCAATTTTCACATGTTCTTTTTTCAAATTGTTTATCCTGCCGCCGCAGGGTCGCACTGCCAGCCCGACACCATCCAACACACAGCTAGTGGCCAGTGTCATTTTACGAACTTGGAGATAAAAACTCACTGTAAAAACTTTTTGGCTTTTGATATTTAGGTTACCGGCGCATAGTCTTACCCAAAATTAAAAAAGAAAAACCACGTAAGAAATGGATTTTCATACACTTTTCTCTCCCGCTCAGATGCGTTTTCTCCCCGCATATTTGTTCGATATGCAATGACGTACTTTCTACCGTAAATTTGATAAAGTATCAAGGTACTTTCCAAGTACGTGTAGTATAAACAATTTTGTTACATTACACAGTACACACCATTACAGCAATAACGGATCGGCAACTATCTTAATAACCGACCGAAGTTCGAAGTTTTCGAAGTTCAGCCCCAGAATGCCCGCTCGGGCACCAGCTCCTGACCAAGAATCCCGCCGTTCTAGAGGGAAAATCTAGCGCCCTGATTGGCTCACGACATCACGCCATGTCAGTCTCGTGATCCAATCAGAGAACCGCTTCATTCTCGCGCCATATATTTTACCAATCATATGATAGAAGTATTGCCATTCTTACGGAATTAATTTTACCAGTTTACATAATAAAATATAAAGCATTTAAGATCTGTTCACACGAATAAATAAAAAAAAACTAAATCATATAATATATGTTCTATTAAATTAATACATTTAAATAAAATTATTTCTGAAAATATAGAAAATTCACTAGTAAAATTCCAAAACCTAACACTCCATTATTAACTTGATATATGAAAGATTGCAATTCATTCAAACATGTCAGAATCAATAGTAATACTATAAAGAGGTCAAATTTGTAATTTTGGATGGAGGGGTAATCTTCGGAACTACTGATCCGATTGCGAAAAAATGTTTTCACTAATGGGAAGCTACATTATTCCCGAGTGTTATAGGCTATATACAGGATGTTCTTGTGGGATAATTTGGAGTGAAGCCGGGGGCATAAGCTAGTAATAAATAAATCAAGTTTGATAATTTGCAGCGGTAATTCGGTACCTAGCTAAAACTAAAACACTGCTACCACCTTGCTAAAATTTTTACGGCATAGTTGATTTTTACCTAATTGGGAAAAGCAAAGTGGTGCATGAAAAGAGTACCTGGAAAGATATGGAGGAGGTTTTTGCCCAGCAGTGGGACATAAACGCCAAAATAAAAAAATGTGGAAAGAAAGGACTAACAGGAATGTCTTACTAATATGTATTTGTTTATTTGTTTTGTTTCAGGGGACTACTCTCTAGACATCAAGGACGTGACATTAGAAGATGACGGACTGTACCAGTGCCAAGTTAGCTCCGGTTATAACAGTAAGTTTGACAACCCCACCTTTACAACTTATTTTTAAAACTCAAAAGCGTTGCATTAGCTCGATGTTCAAACTTGAAACCACTCAGAGTTGCAAGCCTTATTTTCAAAAATACAAAATCTTGACCCTACCTTCACTTTAAATATTAGAAAATGCGATGTTCGTAAGATCCAATCCTCTCCTATTTTCTCGCATGGCAGATCGATTTCCTCGTAATAGACGTGATTGTACACAAATTTGCCAACAACAATTTAGAACGGCACTCATGAGAAAAAGTGTCTTTTGCATGGCTCTAAAAATTTATAATAAACTTCCGAAAAACTGGAAACAGTTAAGTGATATAGCGTTCAAAAAGAAAGTAATTGATTTTCTAGCAGTTAAGGCTTACTATAATTTGAATGAGTTTTTAGATGAGAAATTCTGACAATACTTACATATTTTACTTATCTTTTATTCTATATGTTCTATTATTTATATTATCATGACAATTTTTGAATAATTCGACTCGGTGACATTATAAATTTTGTATAATTACCTATTATGTTTAATATTTGCACGCCATTGTTTAAGGCAAACGTGATGATCTGTTTTCATACTTTTAACATCTCTTGCATGCTGACAATTTGTTGTATCATGTATTGTACTCATGTTTGAACAAATAAATAAATGATTATGATTACAACAGCAAAAAAAGCTTTGCGGTGTACAACCGACCCAAAATGAATCTGATCACCTTACGGACTATTTTTGCTTGCAGCATCCGGCCGCTATAGAAGCACTTAGTAAAAACTTTCTCTTCATTGGTCCTTTTTTGTGTTATTCCTATTAGTAAAAAAAGGGTGGTCAAACATCTGTGATCATTAACAGATCCTGAGTTTTTTTGTAAAACAAAAGATAATGTAAAAGGGTTGCATATTTTTTATTGTTTTTCTAATATTGGTCCGCACTCCCTTTGTGCTGACCAACAGCAGTAAGGGTGGTGAACAGATGTGGATATAGTGTGCACGGGATTTTGTTTTCAAAGTGAGCAGATTCATTTTGGTGTGATGTTACCTAAGTGTACTTTATTACCCGACTACGGCGAAGCCAAAAGGAAGGGTTATGATTTTAGCAGTCTATTTATGTATGTATTATGTTTGTATTTACGTATGTTACTCCGTAGCGCCTAAACTATTCATCCGATTTTGATGAAAAAGGTGTCAATCGATTCGTTATTATGGTCCGGGTAAAAGGCTGCAAACCGAAAAAAAAACCCCGATTATAATTAGAGCATGATTTTTCATGGTCGGGTTTTAGTGGTAGTATTGGTATACTACACAATTTCATGTTTTTAACACACTCTTATTGGCTTTACCTGTAACTAAAAATCTTAGAAGTTAAATTTGACGCACTTCCCGGTTTTCGATTGAGCTGAAATTTTACACACATGTTTAGTTTGAATGACAATGCATGGCTAAGTGACTTCATTCTAAATCCAATATGGCGGACTCTCAAAGATAGCGGACAAGTTATTTTTTATGCAATCCCATGATATTGGTATCAAATGTAAAGGTTTGCTGAGAATAAAAAACGAAAAATAAAATGACGTCATTATACAGCATGTTTTTTTAAACTATAAATATTTGAAAAAGCGGTAAAAAAACATAGCCATTAATGTAGTTGTACGTTTGTATGCACCTCAATATTGTTCCCTCAGCACAAACATTTTTATTGATCTACGGAACATTACAGTAGCGAGTTTGACAATATCTTTTGTCATTCGTTTCCCCTATGTACATACTAAACCAGTTTATGCGGATCTCGCATTATGTGAAAAACCTATACAAAGTGAAGCCATGTTATACTGGAAATATACACCTTGATGTGTCGCCGTGTGTACTTATAGTGTCTAAATTAGCCCTTAATAACCATACCTTCTTATCGTAATGCCGCTGTTATCGACACAATATCAGTGATTATTTATAATCTCGAGCGACAAATACCCAATTCAGTGAAGATCACAAACCCTTATTAGAGGAACTCATCGAGTAACATCCAAAAATATTGTATATCTTTCAGAGAACCTCATTCCAATATGAAAGAACAAAACTATTTGAAGAGACAATAATTATTGTGTCATAGAGTAGGTACGTTTGACGATATTCCAGCTTATCATATCCAGTATAAGATGACCTCTGAACTTCTTTTTCTTCTTCTTCAACCTTTGGCCACCCAATGAATAAGAATAAGAATAAATGTATTATAGCATTGTTACAAAAAAATACTTAACCTAAATTAGCGCTATGAATCAACGTAACAAGTAAAATTTTAACATAATATATAGAAAACGGAATAACAAAACGTAATAAAACGTAAATTTAACATAATATGTAGAACATGTAGGTCTCTTCCAAATCTCTCAATTTAAATCAAAATGACTTCTGAACATTTTGATTTAAATACTTTTTAGTGTCCATGGAATATCTACCCAATCTCTCCATAGAAGTCTAAGCTATGGAACGAGTAACTCAGTCCTCTCACCGATTTCGCATCACCATCAAAATCATAATGATCTTTATTTTCGAAAATATAAGGTCGTTGTTGTATTGCTGCCAGTGACACGCCTGTCAAAATGGTCTTTATTCTAGTCATAATGGAGGTTCTGTTTTTGGGAGTGCATTGGCTGCGAAAGGGACTATAACATCTTCTGTATGTATTTGTCCGACCGACTTCGTGACAACTCAAAAGTCAAACTGTTGCCCACAACTTCGTTCGCGTGAAAATTTGAAGTGTATGTATGAAAAAAAAAATAGCATAATGATCTTACCCATTTATGGGCTAGCTCGCCGTCCGTCCGTCTTATGAAGACAGGCCGTGTCGACGGCGCGTTCGTGTTCCACGCGCGCCTCAAAGAGAGTCAGCAAACAGGAAGGGGTCCATAAGGGCCGACGCCTGCCAGGGTTGCGGGACTGTTCGAAAGAGATACCGCGGCCCTAGAACGCAAAGGGTTATAATCTATCTCCTTGCCAAACTTTTAACTTCGTTTCATTGTACGTAAAGTCTACAAATTGAGGTCAACTTATACTGGAACTGTGTATGTTGAAATGTCGTTGTGTATTATGTAAAAGTATGAAGATTATTACAGGTAGGTTAAGAGAAATAATGAGAAATGTTCCGGAGACATTATGTGTATTTTAGTACATTAATATGGGAGTAAATAGGGAGAATAAGTTGTCTCTCATATAATGGGAAAGGCATCATCAATTATTTAGTATATCGTGTTGTTAGAAGAAACAATTGGTATATTGATAGAGAAGTTTGGATGTCTGTTTGTCGAGTTTTCCTATCCGATCATGGGTTACTTTTCAATTTTGGGGTTGACACATAAAATGACAAACAAAATCCAAAATCAAAATCAAAGCGTTTATTTCAAGTAGGCCAGTTACAGGCACTTTTGAATTGTCGAAACAAAGAACAATTAAATGTAGCTACAGTCCCAGTCACAAGGCATAAAAACTGTGAAAGTACTGTAGTTGCCCATTCCCTATCGTAGATCCAAAACTCAAAACCCATTATTATGTTTTATTATCAGCCATTAATGTCCCACTGCAGGGCAAAGGGGCCCCTTTCCTCTTTATACTTATCACTAACCAGTGCTGTTATTCACCAATCCTTGTAAAGAGAGTTGAGTTCGTCCCGCCATCTTCTTCTGGACCTGCCGTTTGCTGCTGTTTGGGACCCATTGTGTGGTCAACTTAGCCCAAAGCTCTTCCGACATGCGACAGATGTAACCCGCTCAGTTCCATTTGTGCTTGGCAGCCGTGTGATCTACATTGGCAATTATTTGAGTTTTTGAACGCAGTATCGAGTTCCTTATACGATCTGGGGGCCTAAAACTCTTAAAATGGACTTTGTGGTCACAACCGTAAAGACCCATTGTAACAATTTTAAATTTTTAACGTGATTCATATTATGATTCTGATAAAGCAACTATTTTAGGCCCCCAGTAAGTTTAACTCCAAGGATACTGCACTATACTGCTCGCAGACATACCCCAAGTGAACCTAAAATCTCACAATTTGACACAGGACTTATGGAACAGTGCAGTGTCCAACATAAATTGTGTGATTGATTGCTAGCTTCTTTAGGAGCAACACATTTTTCTCCGTAACGTCATAAGAAATTTAATGTCATTGGAAAGTAAATGTAAGTCCCAATCAGTCTATAAAAACCGGGATTATTGTACTTGAATATTTTATAGCTAGCTAGGACCTTATAGAACAAATTGGTTTTCTCGTGGGAAAATACAGTTTGATATACCAGAGTTTTACTGTTAGGTGACAGCAGACAAAGGACGATACTCAAACTGTTTCTTATACCTGAATTTTATTGCTTTTACACCCCGTTACTATGTTGACGCCATGCACTGTGCCTTCAATATAAATACCTGGAAGATAAATCTACCAAGGTTTTGGTTAGGCGAGGTTGGTTAACGTTCGCCACATTTTTTTAATGGACACTCTCCCTTTGCTAGACTGGTTCACTAGACCAAAGATGACACAACAATGACGTAGTTTGTCATCCTATACTATTTTAAGCAATATTTGTTCCTGATCATGTTCTCGAAAACGGCTGTAATGATTTCGATTAAATTTGCAATTTAGATGTTTACCTACGGGGGTGAAAAATCGATCTAGCTAGGTCCCACATCTACGAGAAATGGTTTTTTCTATTCTCACCCGAGCCGACCTCGGACGTCCAGGTACGGTATGTAAAACAAGTTAACTTGATAATTAGTTCTTATCGGCTGAGTTATTTCCATATAAGCAAAGTCGCGAGAAATGCTAGTATTTGTGAATATTAGCAAGATAGATGATAATTATGTCACGTTGTTTTCCGAAATAGGACGAACATTCAATTTGATTTTTTCCGTATGAATATAACAGAATTCAATATACTTTTGCGTATTTTGCATACGCATAATCAGCCTATAATGTTCCCACAGCTGGGACACACAGTCTCCTCTCTGTGAGAGGGAACGGGCTATTGTTCCACCATCCGCGCCCAGTGCGGGTTGGTAGATGTCAAAAGTCTTCGAATTTTTGGTTCTAGGACATGCCGGTTTCCTGACGATGTTCTTCATCACAGTTTCCGTATTTATTTCCTTCTAAATACACAAAAGATGATCAATAATGGATTAAAGGTTATCCCATCAACAGATCACCATATAATTACTTGTAATTTATTCAAAGGATCTGATATCCAAAAACCTTTTCAATGAAATCGTTACCCAAGTTCTACGGCTAAAATGTCTGCTGTGCATTAAGGCGAACCCTATTATATCCGTACTTTCAACTAAGAATATTTGAAAGTTGTTTTTATTGAAGATGGTTATTGTTGTCCAAAAATAAAGACTCCATGAAGGTGTCCCTATTTGCAACCATCCGTCGTACTAACAAAGAATTCTTCTCCCTAGATGAGCCAGCTATCCGCTCCCGCTACGCTCAACTGACAGTGCTGGTTGCTCCCGAAGCACCCAGGATACTGCGGGGGGCGTTCATTGACGCGACCGAAAACCAGCCCGTTGAGATCGAGTGCGTATCTTCAGGCGGGAAACCTGCATCTGAGGTACGTATTGAATATGAAGCTTTTACTTACAAATTACTTTATTGATCCTACGGCACCACATGACTGTTCTTAAATTAAACTAGATTGATAAAAATTTCGTTTTTCCTAAATCATGTATCACACGACTGTTCCTAAAGTAGGTACCCTAGGCTGATAAAATTTTCGTTTTTGCTAAATCATGTATTAGTATTAGTGTCGGTTTCCCCCGAGGCAGTTAAGATGGTACTAGTACGTTAAAGGATCCATTCAATTTGATCCATCCACCAGCATCTGGGGGAACATGTTCACCCTCACTTTAATGAGAAAAAAAAAGCTATCAAAGTCCAGGTATGGCATCGATGCGATAAAAAAAGAATAAGTACTATCGCTGAGTACCCAGTGTGCTGAGCCGAGTTGTATTCTTCAGTTGTGTCCTGGTATCAAATAATAAAAAAATGTATTCTTCTGTTGTTTAGATTACTTGGTTGGATGGAAGCCAATCAGTGATCAAGAAGCCAGTCAAAAGTACAGTGGAACTGCTACCTGACGGCCAAAGGTACAAAACGAGGTTCGTATTCTTTTATAATTATTTTCTGGGAATAACAGTGGCTGATTTAGCATCAGGTCATGGAATTTGAGCGTCATCCAATAATATTCTTCTTTTTGCCCAAATAGAATATTGATTTAATTTGCAGCGTTCTAAAATATAATTCTGATCGCTATCTTTAGTTCTAATTGGCAGATAGTTAAAATAAGAAAAAAAAGTGAGTGATGTGTGTGTGAGATGTGTGTGATGAGTGTGTGTGATGTGTGTATGTGAGATGTGTGTGATGAGTGTGTGTGATGTGTGTGTTTGTTGTTAAGAAAATTGGTATTATTTGTGAAACCTTGTAAGGTTCTAGATCACAGCAGCCTCGAAACCTTATGTGACCCTTCCCAATACAATATTACATTTTTATTCTCCATGTCGCATCTTGCAGCAAAATATCACATTACACTCCAACATATCGTCTAATTAACCAATTAAACAGACACCGAACACCACATGCTAATTATTCGTTGTCAATGGCAGGTCAGTATTGCGGTTGACCCCAACTAAGGGCCACCACAACCAGACTATTACGTGTCAGGCGCAGAACACGGCCGATAGGGCTCCCAGGATGGCTACTGTACATATTGAGGTAATTATCTTTGTTGTATTGATACAAGATTCCTTATAAACTAATATTATAAAGAGGTAAAGTTTATGAGGTTGTAGGGGGTAATCTCTGGATCTACTGAACCGATTTTGAAGTTCTTTCACTAATAGGAAGCTGCATTATCCCCATTATCCCGTGCCATAGGCTATATTTACAACGTGCCCGTGGGATAATTTCTGACCAAAACGCGAGCGAAGCCGCGGGCAACAGCTAGTCTTTTCATAAAAGTACTACCCGCGTAGCGTGGCAACCCGGCCCGGCTTCGCACGGGTGCAATGTTATACGTATAAACCTTCCTCTTGAATCACGCTATCTATTAAAAAAAAACGCATCATAATCCGTTGCTTAGTTTTAAAGATCTAAGCATACATAGGGACAGACAGCGGGAAGCGACTTTGTTTTATACTATGTAGTGATAATCAATATTGACTGTGTCCTTGAAATCGTCTGCATATACGAACCAAAAAACTACAGGTCAATATTTTTTTTGAGAAATTGCAAATCAATCTGCATAAAATATTGACAGAAATTACCGCAATCATAGTCTTAGGTACTACCGAGTTCGACCACTTTTCAACCTTATGACTTAAGGGTAAAAGTGACAGACCCTCGGTGAACTCGGTAGTACTACCTACTTTAGAAACAATGTTCTTACGCTGGTAATATAATTAATCCACTACAGAAGAGTTGGGTGAAGTAGAACCATTGTTATCACATCTTTTCCACGCATTGGTTTACCAATGAGCCTTTCCTGCACTCTGCAGCCTATTATTTGCAACTAAGTGCAGGAAAGACTTATTTTTCGAAGATCTTTATTTTGGTCCTTTCCCATTAACACCCTGGTTTCTCATCAGTTCCTTCCTTCCCAGGTGAAATACGTGCCAAAAGTGAACATCACGATCAGCTCCGGTCAGTCCGGGGACAAGATACCCGAGGGTTCGGAGCTGAGGGTCCGATGTGACATCGACGCGAATCCCGCTGCGCAGATCTACCGGTGGTATGTCAACAATAACCCTGTGGTTGGGGACTATGCTGATGAGATGGTGAGGATGATTATGTTTTGTTTATTTTCTAGCGTTAGCTTTGAATTATACGATTGAAAAAGTAGGTGATCTATACAGCGTGTAACAAGACCCTTAACGAAGCCGTCAGCCAAGCAACATGTACGTACATAAACCTAAGTAACTTAACGCAAAAAAATATTGCTGGGAAACTACTTTTTTTTGGGGTGAAAAATCACGTTTTACGGTAGGACTCAATGTAACGGACTCAAAACATTGTGCTGGTGGATGGATTGAATAGTACGAGGTTTTTGGACGTGTTTAAAGTAAAAATCCTACATTAAAAACATGTATTTAAGAAAAGCTTGCGAAGAAGTTGAAACGTTGACCCTCAATATATCCGTAACTAGTTGGTTCCCAGGTATGGTCTAGAACAAAGAAATGATCGCAACGACGGGGAGAATAAGTGCCTTTCGGCTTCGTTAAGGGTCTTGTTACACCCTTTATGTTTGCAGTAAAGATCAATACTTAGTGAACTGTTTAACAGTCACTTTCCTGTTTGAATCTGCCACTACCATAGACCAGCTTAGAGGTGTTACACCAGTACCAATCACTCTCAATAAGTTTCGTAACTAGTTGGTTCCCAGGTATGGTATAGAACAAAAAAAGAACAAGTGCCTTTCGGCTTCGTTAGGGGTCTTGTTACACCCTTTATATGTCGTTTCACAAATACCTAGCTTCTAATTGTATTGGATCAGTGGGTTTTTACCTTGGTTGCTGCCAGAGTTTTGGGTTTTTTATGTTATGAAATAGTCAGTGATTGGAATGGGACACATCATGTTTTGGCATGCATTTAATCGAAACCTATGCCTCCATTTTGACTTTCTAGAACACTTCGACACACTAATTTAATATTAACTGTCGAAATTCAGTACGACACTCATTAACTGATCATCTTTTGTGATGTGCCCTATAAGTGTGCATAATAAGTAAAACTAACCTGAGCAGCACAGATCGTTTTTGAAAGGACTGGAAAGTTTTAAGAAGAGGAGCGTGTAAAAATAGTGATCCATATTTTATAGATCAAAGAGACAACCCGCCCCGGCTTTACTCACAACAGCGACACCTATCGGATCCAAAACTATCCTATCTTTCAAGCTAGAACCAACCCTAAACATTCACAAGATTCCATAAAAATCGGTTGCGTGATTTCGAAGATTAGCGGGTACGAACGTACTAACACTAGATTTTTATATTTAGAAAAGCTTTTAAAGGATCAACTAAACATTCCCCTTTTGATATTCATTCCAAAAGGAACATAACAAGTAATGTTAGTATCCTTATCACAAGATTAACATAAAGGTTTATTTAAGCCAGCACTCGACGAGACAAATTGCGACATTAATGTCTGACACTGCGAAGTGTGCGCTTCTCGGTTGAGGAGATTTCGCAATAAATGTCTGACACACACTCGTACTGGAATAGCGTATAACTTTCAATGTAAAGAGTGTGTTTACTATGTTTTTAATAGACTTAGTTGGATCCATCTCTCACTGTTCGTTGGTCGTTTCCGCTGAGCATATGATCCTGGACTCGATTTCCACGTAGGAGTGTTATTATGTTTCTCTACAAGAAATTTCTCAGTAGCAGCCACTGAGTTTGAAATTGTGCCTGGTTAGCCAGCAATACGCTCACGCCCTAATACATGGGACTTATAACATAATTGGTGAAATATAGGTCTATTATAGGGTACACTTCTGCCTAACTCTTCTTGAATTACAGGCGTCATGTTATATTATGTTGTGTCAATAATACTATTGAATTTCCTCTACTGAATTTTTTTTGGAGAAATCTTACATGGATTACATTCCGTAAAGTGGTCGCGATAACTAGACACCAAGGTATATCGTTTTACCCTGTAAATCGGTTGTGGTGGTCAGGTAGTCAGTCACCGTGATATACAGCTGCATCCGATTATACTGCCAGCCCGCGCTGCTGAGCCTGTTATTGTTTTAAAGCTCCTCTCAACGCCTTAAGCCGAGGTCCGAACCCTACAGGGGCTGCCCTTAGTGAGCGGTCATTTAATTGTATATCCTAGTTTGTTAGCCCTGGCTGTGGCCTTAAATTCATTTGAGGTCACCACAGGATAGTCTAGTTGAGCAGTATTACCACCTTATCGAGTTAAACTGAGAGTGGCCCTAACTAAAAAAAAAAAGTAAGGAAAAGTTAGAATATGATAATGATTCACAAGGTAGCAATAATGTCAACACATTTATACTTCCATCCAACTTATTTGAAACAAAGTTCTCCAACATCACGCAACAACAGGAACAAAGCAACAAAAACCTCATTAATGAAGCAGCAGAGAGCAATTCACGTTAAGTTAGCAATTCAACTGAATTTCACGGTGTGCGCAACTCATTCATGCATTAACTATATTATGCAATGTGCTGAAAAATTTAATGTTTGCTGCAGTCATAAGCGAAAATGGTTGTGTGGGAAACAAAATAAATGTAACGTTTCAAGGGAATTCGGTATAGGAATTAGTTTTTAAAAGAAGAAGTTCTGACGTGCCTTTGAAACGTATACGAGTATTATAAAAATTTGAAAGACTTTTTTGTTCTGTTTTGATAACGAACAAGCAATAGTTTTTTTACAATATAAGGTGACTGGTAATAAGTGATCGATACTTAAACACGTGATCGTACTCATGATAACAAACAACTTTCCCAAAGAAACATTTTTTTTATACCTATTCACTTTTATCACAATAACACAACAGCCGTATGAAATTCGCGCGCGCGCGCTCCTTATCTACTTATCAGCTGTTAGCCGCGTGACGCCGTTCTGTCTCATTACTATCGTACCGTGCAACAGTGGGTAGGCAGAGCACCCGCGCGGCGAATTTCATACGGCTTTTGTGTTAGCGTGAAAAAAGTGAATGCGTATAAAAAAAAAGTTTATTTGGGAAAGTTGTTTGTTATCATGAGTACAATCACGTGTTTAAGTATCGGTCACTAATTACCAGTCTCTCTATATATACATTAGTCATATTCATTACTGACTAAAATAGTAATAGAGGAATATGTACAGTCACAAGCACCGATATATGTTAACAGTAAATAAAAACGTCAACTGCCTCGTTGGTCTAGAGGTGGTCCATACACGACAGCTGAGCATGAGGTCCTGGGTTCGTTTCCACGGACCACAGCATAGCATAGCAGCCACGGAGTCTTGATTTGATGGCAAATAAGGCTTGTACACTATTACATGAGACTCAAACATATGGTTAATTACTGGCGTTATATTATGTACCTATTATATTGTTATATTGAAACAAAAACATAACAGTGCATAAAGTGTCTTATTTTGTTATAGATCATCTTCAACGTAACTCGAAAACACCACAATGCTGTGGTCAGGTGTGAAGTAAGCAACTCCGTCGGGAAAGGCGAAGGAAATATCACATTGGAAGTTACTTGTAAGTATTATAATTATTTTTATCAGCCATTGAAATTGAAATTGAAATTGTTTATTGAAATAATTGAATCAAAAAAATATTTACAATATGGCCTTAAAAAAAACTATAGGTATTAATAGTAATAGGATTCTACCTGAACTAGGAATAAACCTGTATCTCAGGTAACTCACTCAAGTGCTTATACGTAAATATTATCTAAGATTCCTTAAACAAATACCTAGTAAATTTATAACTTATCTATTAATATTATAGTTCTATTCAAATTAATAAAAATAGATTGTTTAGCCAGCTACTGTACAACATTCCAATATTTTGGAATGAAATGCTTCATTGCAAAAATAATACAAAATCCAGGTCATGTTTACCTAGTGTCTAACAATGCTTGTCGAAAAAATGCTGTCACTAAAATGTAAAATGTACTTAATGATTGTATTTATAATTTGTGAATACTACAAACTAAAATTATTTGAAGTGCGTCAATTAGTGGGTGTACATAAAGGTATATACTTATGAGTAAACTATAACACAAATTATTACAAGAAAAATGAAACTTATTGTATAAAGTTGGCGCTCTCACGCGTCAATGTAATCAATGGAATTGATATATCTTGCCTCAGCTATTTTTTTTAGCATTGGTGTCGCACTGCTGGGAAAAGGCCTAATATCCCTCCGTCCACTTATCCTTATCCAGAGCTGTTATTCGCCAATCCTTGTGAAATGAGTCGAGTTCGTCCCGCCATCTCTTTCTGGTCCGCGTTGCCGTTTACTGCTATTTGGTACCCATTGTGTGGTTTCTTTAAGTATTAAAATGATTTAGTTTATTTTCAGGGTTATTCTAATGATCTAGGATCGCTTCTTTAAATCAGTGTTACCGGTTCGGGTCGGCTTCTAGTCTAAGTGGATGCAGCTGAATACCAGTATTTTACATGGAGCGATTGCCTGTCTCCGCACCCCAAGTTAGTACTGGGTAGTACGATACCCCTTTGTAAGGATTGGTTGTCAGACTTTCGGGCCACTGACTACCTGTAACAACTGTCAAAGATCTACAAATGACAGCCCGATCCAACGGCTTAACGTGCTTTCCGAGGCACAGAGGAAAGTCGGTATCTAATGGGTGGTCACGGTCACCCATCCATGGAAAAACCTAGGCAAGCACGACTTAACCTAAAGATCGATCCGAGTGACTGTTACTAATTAACCACGAGCTCAGCCTCATGATTAGGTGTGTGGATACTGAACCAATAACAGAGATAGGTTTTTATTTATTTATTTAGAAATAGGAGAAGCAACAGCTATAAAAAATGAAAAAGACTTGTATGGTCAACACAGAGCCAATAACAGGTTCTCACGAGTCACAGAGAAGGTAGTAGAAATCTTAAGATCACTAATTAGCAAGCACGATAAAAAATAAAAATAAATGGAATTAAAATAAGTTAATAGATGACACACTTTGACACCAGGTTAGGCATTATTGACACGGGAAAAAAAATAAAATAAAAAATAATAAAGCACTACGCGATTTTAATCAGTTTGCCTTTAAAGAGTTTCTGATACGCATTTCTTTGTGAAAATTCCTTTTCAAAACTCGGTATTTCATATTTTCGCCAGAGTACATCTACTAAGTCATCCACGAAAGGAAAATTAACGACTCACAACTTTTATGTCCGCTCTGAACTCCGGGAAAAACGAATTGAATTAATTATATTGATCTAAAACATGATATCCAATCAAATCCCCCAAAACACTCGAACCGAACAATTTTTTTGACATTTTATTACTCAACGTCATGCTCCGGTTTTCTAGTAGAAAAAATAGCCGCGATGTTTATACTGATGATACAACAACCATAACATTGTGCGCGGGCGCAGAGACTGTGACGTCAGTGCGTACTAAACACTGATTTGTTGGACCAGAAAATGTATTGGCTGATGGGAAGTCAAACAAACGAGTAACGACTTTTGTTTTCTGAAAATGTTGCTTTTAAACAAAGATTTTGATTGTTTCGCGAATTTTTTGAGTGCGTTAACAGACAGTTCCACAAACGTTCTGATCTATCCTTGTTGTTTTGTGTGGCAATCGAACTAATCTAAAAGTAACGCCGCAAAACAATCGTAAACCACTGTGGCAAATGAGTTTGCTTCATCTATTATACGACAAAGATATATATTCTCGTCAGATAGTTTTAAAACCAAATCATTATAAACATTGATATTGCCAGATTCACGACGAACAGTGATCAGAAATTATTTAATGAAATAGCTATTAGGAAATTTAGAACTGTCAGCCAATTTAAATCGAAATCTGTTTAGTAGGTACCACACATATCTAGTTACTTTCGCCTTTACATTATTAGTATAGATATTGGCAAATAAATGATGTTGAATATCTCCAATTTGCCGAAATTCCTGCTAACGGTTGGTCAAATGGAACTGGCGCTTATAAGCTCGTTTTTTGAAGCGCGTGTAAGTACACGCGCTGTGCGCGACTTTTGCCACGCGCGCATCTCGTACGAACGTTGACGCGCTTATAAGCTCGTATAAGCGCGAGCCGCGAGAGATACTGACATATGCTATGCTACTTGCTTGAACCCACCGCTTCGTGCGAACACGCTAAAATGAGCGTGTGTACGCGCGTTCTTTTTTTTTTTTTGAGGTGGCCTCTCGCAGTTCACTCCCTGAGGCTGGCTACTGCTTAACCGAGCAAATCCTGTGGATGCCTTAAAAATGAATCTTAGGCCAGGTTGAGCGGATCCGGCAACTGGGTCTCGAGGTGCCGCTGCACAAGTCTGAGGCCATGTGTTTTCATGAGCCTTGGAATGCGCCACCGCCGGGATCCTTGCTGACGGTAGGAGGGGTTTTCCATCGGCGTCGAGTCGACGTTGAAGTACCTAGAACTCGTCCTCGACAGCCGGTGGAACTTCGTGGAGCACTTCCGACGTTTGGCCCCAAAACTGGAACGGGCCGGAGCTGCCTTCAAGCGGCTCCTGCCCAACCTGGGGGGTCCAAACGCCTCCTGCCGGAGGCTCTACGCGGGGGTCGTGCGGTCCATGGCCCTTTACGGGGCCCCGGTGTGGGCGCGTTCCTTGAGGCTGCGAGCCGCCCACTACCTGAACGTGCCCCAAAAGGTGGTAGCCGTAAGGCTGGTCTATGGTTACCGCACGATCTCCCGCGAGGCGACGAGCCTCCTTGCCAGATTGCCGCCATGGGATCCTCGTGCGCCTGCACGAATGGCGCGCGGAGGCTCTACGCCGGGAGGAAACTCCGCTGCCGCGGCAAATTGCCGCTCAGCGGACAGACTTCCGGCGTGATCTCATGGTGACATGGAGAGAACGACTGTCGCAACCCCGTGCAGGGCACGTCACAATAGTGGCGATAATCCTCACCTTCCGCCTGACGCAGATCCTCACTGGACACGGTTGTTTCGGGAGGTACCTGCACCGAATCGGGCGGGAGGAAACGCCCGGGTGTTACCACTGTGAGGATCGACTGGAGGACACGGTGGAGCACACGGTGGAGGTCTGCCCCGCGTGGGCGGAGCACCGCCGTGTCCTCATAGCGGCGATCGGCGGCGGCGACCTCTCTCTCTCAGTCTGACACTCCCTCCTGCTCAGCCCAGAGCGGGAGGAGTTATTTGATGATTTTGCATCCGGAAAAAAAAAAGTACTCCAGCCAGGGGCTTAAAATTATACTTAAAAACTAAGCAAAAGCTCGCTAAGGGCACCCCCTGTGGGGTACGAGCCTCGGCTTAGGGCGTCGCTGGGGAGGACAGCAAGGGGACAGGCTGGATCGAATGATATTATTTAGGGGCTGGTTTAAAACTAACGGCTCAGCATCGCGGGCTGGCTCTGGCAAGGGTCGGGGGGTGTACGCGCGTTCGATTTTTTGGAGCGCTGAATACGGCGCGCGCGTACTCGCTTATGCTGATGCAGCTTACACGCGCCGAAAAATACGCTAGTCTGGACCGCTCTAACGGAGCTGCCTTTGCTATCTTTACTCACGCTCTGATAGAAGAAATGGTATTTTTTTTCTATTCACTGACAAAACTCTTTATTCCCAGATCCACCAACATTCAGAACGCGACCTCAGAACGTCGAAACTGACATTGGTTCCAGTGTGACCCTCAGTTGTGACGTGGAAGGACAGCCGCAGCCGGAGATCAGGTGGTTGTTCCATGAACCAGGACGGATAGGGGTAAGTGAATACCATGGTGGGTTCAACAGATACAGGAAAACTGAAGGGCAGTTATTGGTTGGTGGTTAGAATGAAGAAATGTTTGAATTAATTACTGTGAGTACAGTGATGAAATACTAGATTTAAGACTAGTCGAGTATATAGGTTAAATTAGTAGGCTGGGTGATGAGGAAGTGTGTGAGCCAAGTTGCGTGTAGTTGGAGAGTCTTAAATGACAAACAGTGAACAATAGCTGACCAAATGCGACTCGGACTCGCGTATCAAAGGTTTCGTACCATGGTAGAAGTGGTGCCCTTTAATTATTAACAGAACTATACATTCTGTGACTTTCAACTATCTACCTATTACGGATCATGAAGTACAGCTTGCTGACCGACAGACGGACGGACGGACAGCAGAGGCGTATTAATAGGGTCCCGTTGGTTACCCTTCGGGTACGAAATCCTAAGAACACCACATATTTCTACCGCCTTAACCACATAGTGACTGTTCCCATTTTTCTAGAATTCTCCAATAAACGTACCATAACGCCTAAGTTCTTAAAATCTTTCGACGGCATTAGAATAACCAAATCGTTGCTCCCAATAATTTGCACGTCTCATTATATTAAGCCTACAGCAGTTAACTGCTGGACATAGGCATCTCCAATAGCACGCCATTCAACTCGAAGTTGAGGTTCTAATGAATTTGTGGTGAAAAAATATTCTGCTTCTCTTTATTACTAACTCTTCTCTATGAGTTCTATTTGCGGCTGTGACGGATATATATAAGGAAATAAATCTTTCCAGTTTTCGTATATTTCTAGATGAATAAGTATGTTCCACAACGTTTGAAAACATTACGTCAAGTCTAAAAGTATGAGTCTCAATGACTAAGATTGGATCAAACCGCAAAAACATGTGGTAAAATTAGATCATTCATCATTATTGCATAGAAACTATAGTATTACTAAGAGATATGTAGGTGCTATCTGTGTGGTCCAGATGGTCTGAAATATTCAAGATGTCTAGACTGAACTGAGACATTAAAATAGCAGGTAGCTTAGATTTAAAACGTTTACTGTAATCTAGAAATATTTACGACTAGTTATTACCCGCGGCTTCACTCGCGTTTTGGTCGGAAATTATCCCACGGGACGTTGTTAATATAGCATATGGCAGTCGGGAATAATGTACGAGTAGCTTCCTATTAGTGAAAGAATTTTCAAAATCGATACCCCCTCGTTTTTAATAGATCCAGAGATTATCCCCGACAACCTCACAAACTTTACCTCTTTATAATATTAGTATAGATTGGTATACGGTAAAGGAACTAAAAGAAGAAGGGAAGGCTTATGCCTAGCAGTGGGTGATTCCAGACTGATATGATGATGATGATGATGAAAGGAATTAAATCATCATCATTCATCATTTTCTTTGCCTTTATCCCAATTTATTTGGCGTCGGCGCACCATGTCATGAAAGTAACAAACAATATTTATTGAAGTCCTTATTGTACCGAGATGATCAATAATTAACTAAATAAATATAAATAAATAAATATCGCTGGACATTACACACAGCGCCATCTAGGTGCCACACTAAGCAGCGAGGCTTGTGTCGTGGGCACCAGATAGTTGATATTACTACATAGATACTTTTTGTTTGTAAATACATACTTATATATATATAAACATCCATGACTCGGAAACAAATGTCCATGCTGATCACACAAACATTTGCTCCTACCGGGATTCGAACCCGGGACCCTAAGAACGTAAGGCAGCCTCACTACCACTGCGCCATTCGGGTTGTCATAATTGTTCATAGTATTTTTTTTTTTTTGTCTGGGAACGTATCGTTTTTTTTTGAAAGAAACCATCGTAATCGATTCAAATGCTTTGTTCAAGTACCTTGTGATTGTAGTTCACGCGCTAGTACTACAAACGTTACTAATGCCTCAAAACTTCTCAGTCGACCACTTTTGAAGATTTTTACCGAATAATTAAATAATGGTACTGTTACACGGTGCAAATAAATGAGGGCTATCGTTTTTGAGCTCAACAGGATGCTACATATTTACAATATTCTTCCTAAAATTAGCAAGCGTGTAACATATCAATATCAGTTTAAATCCAAGTACTGACAAATCAGATTCTAAGTTGCTACTTAAAATCTTCCAAGTCATAACTAATCAGACCACAATCGTGAATATTTGTAAAAATACATGATAAAAAAGAACGCAACGCGCGAACATTCTATGACATCTGACAGTTCGGTGACCTCGCACTACACTAGCTCCTCTAGCAGCGAATTCATACGCGATAGCCTCCATTGAGTTAGAGCTTGTGCGAGCCACATGGGCAAGCTACTCGTGTGAGTAAACACCACACATGTATCCAGCGCAAGTGCCTCTGCCTTAACAAGTCAACACAAAAGTAAAAGGGGGCGAGCCTATTGCCATCAATCGGGCACAGGTCCAGACTCCGTGGCTGCTACTGAGAAATTCCTGATGGAAAAACCCAATAACACTTGGCCCGACTCGTTAATCGAACCTCTTGCTCAGCAGTCGCGCTTGCAACTACTACACCAAAGAGGCAATGGCAGTTTCTCAAATTATCTCTGTCACAGTCCGTTGTCCACAGCTTGTCCGGAGTCTGGTCCCATCGGTTCGACCGCAGCTACCAATAGTAGTAGACAGTGTTACGTGAACGTGTGCTCTTCTCCAGCAGGTCAAAGGAAAAGCTCCGAACTTGAAGGTGTACGTGAACAAGGAGACAGCTGGACGGTACATCTGCAAGGTCATCGAGGAGGGCTACCCGGAGATCGAGAGTGAAGCTACCATCTTTATTAAGAGTAAGTGATGGCTCAATAAGGAAGCATGAAAAATTTGACGATGAATTAGTTATAATGCCGAGATCATAATTGTACATTTTGAAATAAGTGGGGAAACTTTGTTATTGAAGTCGGGGCAGAATTAACACCCAAGCCGCAGGCGAGGTGTATTGAAGAAGTATTTAGTAACGTGTCTACTTATAAGCCTTCGAACTTTCAAGCTTTTGCCTAAAACCAAGGGCCAAGGCCTAGGCCTAGGCTTTCTAGCTCTTAGTAGGATAATTATTTAAAAAAATTAAATGAAAGTTGCAAAATATATTTCTGCACATTATTTAAAAAAAAAAAAACAATAGACTGTCATGACAAGGTTGTATGACACTTTAAATTGAAATATATACAGGTTTTATAATTTATCTATTCGAGTAACATGCAATAGTAACTCTCTTTGATATGTAAAATTACCTACATATTTTATGCCACAAAAATAAAATGTATTTTTTTAAGTAAACTTAATTAAGTATTTCATATCATGAAAGCTTAAAAGGAGCGTTAACCCTGTCTACTTTGAAAGGCTTACTCACTTTAAAATATATGTATCTTTAGTATTCAGTGCGAGGTCAAGTTAATTTTAGCTGGGAAAAAGTATCTTAAGTGTAGCGGTACCAATTTTTTTTACTGGCTTGGTATCAAGAACTTATATATCAACATTGCAGCAGCGCAGCGGAAGCCCAATGGTGGCAGCCCCGACTTTACGAATAGTAAGTCGTGGGTTCGAACCCAGGCAGGCGCATTACTTTGTGAAATTTATTTCTTCACCACTGCTATCAAAACGGTGAAGGAAAACATCGTGAGGAGGATGTCCTAGAACTAAAAATTCAAAGACATGTGACATCTACCAACCCGCACTGGGCCCGCGTGTTGGATTACTGATTATGTAGTATCAACATCGTCACATCAGCCCGGAATCACCCACTGCTGGGTATAGGCTTCCCCATTTTCTGCAACACTTCCCGGTTCTGTGCGTCCCTAATCCAGGTGTTTCCCGCGACTTTGACGATTTCGTCGACGCAACGAGCTTGAGCATACTGGGTAGTATACACGCTGCAAAACATAATTTGGAGTCAGAGTGTAACCGTGGTTCCGCTTCGCTGCCGCAATTTCATGATTTCGATGATTTTATTGACCACTCATCTTTTTCTCCTAGGTGCACCAAAGATCCTGTCAAACAGGACTCAGTTCGGAATGGAGGGCGAAAGCGTACGAATAGAATGTGCTGCTCGATCGGTTCCCAAACCTGATGATATCAGGTGGTACTTCGAAGGTCGGGAGATCAGTGTGATTCAAAATCCGGTAAGTTGGACTAATAGAGCCATCGTTTCGTTTTTAAAACTCCAAATAATACAAGGTGTAGAAGGACCCTTCCCGATGCCGTCAACCAAGCATTCTGAACATTAAACTAAGTAACTCGACGCAAAAAATATTGCTGGTAAACGACTTTTTTTTTTACGGTAGGACTCAATGTGTCGTAATCAAAACATTGTGCTGATGGATGTATTGAGTAGGTACAGGGGTCATGGAGGTATTGCAAATAAAGTTATAAAATTTTAAAAAATATTTAAAAACAGTTCTTACTTTATTTTATTTTAATTTTATTTTTTTATTGAAAGGAACAGCAAACAGTTCCATTATAAGGACTTACAACTAGTTTAACAAAATAGCAATTGGTTATAATGTAACCCACAACGCTGTCCACAAGTAGACAAAGAAGTTTAAAAAAAGGACTAATCGCTAGGAAATGTTCCTAGCGATTAGTCCTTTTTTTAAACTTCTAGCAGTACGTGTAGCGATTACTTAATTAAAATTAGATGGCATAATAACGACTAATAGAAAATTTGTTAAAAATGTAAGTTAATAGTTAACATAATTATATAATATCACTTTAGTTAGGAGCACTTGTTATATTTAATAGGGAACGGCGAATGAGGTTTTTAAATTTACTTAATGAGCATTTGAAGATGTCAATGTTTACAAAGGTACTGTTATATGTGTCAACCTTACGGCGGACAGGTGAGCGCAGGCCTGAATTAATTCGGCAAGTGTTCAAAGCGAAAAGAGTACCTGCGCGTACCCGCCGCCTGTGAATGGTTCTAGGTACAGCATAGCAAATCATACTGTTCAGATTTGTACAGTTAAACTTGTTTCTGACAATATTGTATAATACTGTGGCTTCGAGGTAATTCCTTCGGCAGCTAAGGGGGAGGAGCTTGTACTTGCTGAGTAATTGAGGATATGATAAGTAGGATTTATGGCATCTGTAGTGCATAGCACGCAAAAATTTGTACTGTACATTTTCAACCATTTCAGAATATTTTTTGTAGAAAGGAATACTGACACTTCATACTCTAGTTGCGAACGAACGAGGGCTTTGTATAAGCATACATATGACGAGGTTCTCTTGAAATCTAGGGTGGACCGCATGATAAAACCAAATAGCTGGAAAGCTTTGCTGACAATTTTGTTAATGTGAGAGTCAAGGCATAGTTTAGAATCGAGTATAACGCCGAGGTCGCGAATTTAATTTAAATGAGATAGAGGCACGTGACAAAGGGTGTAGGCGAACTTAATAACATGCTTGTTTTTAGCAAATGTAAGGTTGCTGCACTTCGGTAAACTTAGCCTTAATTTGTTACTGTGGCAGTAGTCTGTAAGTCTATTGAGGTCTTGTTGGAATAAAATGCAATTATCTAACTTTGACCTCCAATGTCTCCGTTACTGAAAGGTTTCCAGGTAAAGTCCAGAACAATAAAATGATTGCAATGACAGAATTAACAAAAACCCTTCGGCTTCGTTAAGGGTATTTTTAAACCCAAATGTTATAATAACATTGTGCGGTAATCTTGGAAGGTTTACGCTGAGGTCTCTTATTCTATTGAAACTCTCTGCTACACCTGGTAAAAGGGTTTACCACTGACTGTACTGAGGTCTGACAATTAAATCGCGTCTCAAAAACTTTTGAGATTTTCCCAATGGATGCGTGATTGTAGTATATTTATCTAGTTATTTTAAACACTACAACGCTTTTAAGTTAGGTGATCCTTTATTGAATTTTATGGCCCTCGAGAGAGGACTGAAAGTGACCTGTCGGCGTAGCTCAGACGTGTGGATTTCATGTAAAAGTAAAGTAAATTCAAACGATTTTAGAAAATACTATGAACCACCTTGTTTTGCATCTGAAATTGTTACTGCAGATAGTTTAGAGATAGAATTGCATGGTAAAAGGAAACATCGTAAGGAAAAGCGGCATGCCCTAAAACCAAAAACTCTAACCCACACTGAGCTCGTGTAGTGAATCATTTATTTATTTATTTATAATTATTAATTACAACGGTTATGCACCAGTAACAGTAATTAATTAATTTCTTATGTATTTTATAGCTAAAATTTCATCCGGATACGTGTAGCATTAATAAACATAAAAATAAAAAATACATTTTGTTAGATTACAAATTATTAGAACATACAATTAATCATACATAATGTCTTTCACAAAATCTCGAGCACAATAACATGATTTGGTTGAATCTGTCATTCAACACGTCACAATCGGGTTGGTCAAAAATAAGGGCATTGATTGCGCTGCGCATGCGACACAGCGGGGAATGCGCACGGGACACCGTGTGGCACTGGCATCATCTCTCGCACGGAAAAGAGTCCTATGTCCTGGCAGTGGAAACGTTGCAGGCTAATTATGCCGATATGTAGCTTTCAGGATGCACAGCCTTAAGAGGAAAAGGAAGCGGCGCTAAGGTCAAAAACGAATTCCCTTGTTTTCTCCTGTGTTTTTTTTTTTCGGATGTGAAATCATCAAATAAGTCCTCCCAGCTCTGGGCGGAGCAGGAGGGAGTGTCAAACTTTTACTGACTAAAACCCATCCATGTTCCTTCATCGCCCTTTATGTTCCGGGGTTCACGGGGGTTCACGGTATCTCTTTCGAACAGTCCCGCAGCTCCGGCAGGCATCGGCCCTTGCGGACCCCTTCCTATTGCTGGCATCTCTTTGAGGCGCGCGTGGAACACGAACGCGCCGTCGACACGGCTTGTCGTCATAAGACGGACGGACAGCGAGCTAGCCCAAAGCTCACCGTCCACAGGCCCGCCCTTGTTTTCTTCTTGGACTATGTTTCTAGTGCAAATATTATTTCACTATGCAGGGTTATTGAAAAAAACAGTAACAACCCCTAAAATCGGATTTAATAATTTTTGTACTATACTACTTTTGTTAATTAGGAAATTAGAAAAAAATTACTTCCGATACAAATTGACACGATCAGCTGATAATTTACTATGAAACGAGGTTTTTTATTGTTGTAAATTTCCCAAAGTCATAGAAGAAAAGTTATTAGATGTCAAAAATCAAAATCAAAAAATCAAAATCAAAATAGTTTATGTCTGTAACTTTCTTTTACAATATTATTCTGTGGCTAGAACCTCCCAGGAAGCATGTAGTAATGCTTGTGTTGGGTGGTTCTGCTCCTCCCTCGGATCAACATATTTTTAGGTAGTTATGTAACTAAACTATTTTAAGTAATTACAAACAAGTAAGTACACAATGAATGAAAAGTTAGAGATACTGGTATGACTTCTCTTTATGAGTGTGAGTGCATGCATGTGTGGTGTGTGTATGTGTGTGTGTGTGGTGTGTGTGTGTGTGTTGAGTGTGTGTGAGATGTGATGTAAAGAAGCTACTTGTAAGAGGTTGTCACTGTTTTTTCAATAACCCCGTTTACACCCTGTATAGACTATACAGGGTGTAACAGGATCCTTCACGAAGCCGTCAACCAAGCATTATGTACATCAAACTAAGTAACTTTACGCTAAAAATATTGCTGGGAAACGACTTTTTTTTTGGGGTGAAAAATCACGTTTTATGGTAGGACTCAATGTAACGCACTCACATTGTGCTGATGGATGGATCAATAGTACGGGGTCGTAGAGGTATTTAAAGTAAAAATCTTACTTTAAAACCACGTATTTAAAAAAAACTTGTGTAAAAGTTGGAACTTTGACCCCCAATATCTCCATAACTAGAAGGTTGGTATGGTCTAGAACTAAAAAAATGATCGCAATAACTGGGAGAAAAAGTGCCTTTCAGCTTCGTTAAGGGTCTTGTAACACCCTTTATACATCCCTAACAAGCCTCTTTCTTTCGATTATTTCCCATTTTTTAATGCTTTATTTTAACAGTATAAAACACGGTCACTTCCCTCTGTCTGTCCCTATGTATGCTTAGATCTTTAAAACTACGCAACGGATTTTGATGCGTTTTTTTTAATAGATGGAGTGATTCAAGGGGAAGGTTTATATGTATAACATTGCACCCGATCGAAACCGGGGTGGGTCGCTAGTTTTTAATAATATCAAATTCTTCCTTTTCTCTTAAGTATTTTCGCCAGAATTCTGATTCACTATTCTCTTGCAGGATTACGCAACACTAGAAGAATCTTTACCAGACGGCGTGATAAAATCAAGCCTGGTGATCAGAGCCAGCCAGTCCAAGCACTATGGGCAGTACAACTGCAGTGTCACCAATGAGTACGGAAACGCTAACGCTGCAATCATGTTGAAGCCTTTGAGTAAGTTGAAGAACTGTCAGTTCTTGAGTTGTTGTTTTTAAGTTTTAACTGTCTGTTAAGGTTGCAAGTTAAAATTATATTGTACAACTAGATGTCGCCCGCGTGCTTAAAAGTATTACTCCCTACTTGAATCGAATTTTGTTAACAATTTCAAAGGTTTTTGGACGGAACCCTGATTCTTTTTTTAAAATAAAAGTAGCCTCAGTTGCTCCTTGTAACATCAGCTCATCAGCCAGTAATCAAAAGCCAATCAAAATCGGTTCAGCCGTTTCGCTGAAACAAAAAGCAGACAAGTACCGAATACACTTTCCTACGCATTCAGTAAAAAGCAGTAGTTTTGAAATAACAAACAGACGCATCAATTTTATTTATTGTATTGATAACATGTATAAGTACTGTGCCTTCTCTGTATGACACAGACCTTGGTTCAGCTGTGGGACAGTAATAGACTGGTATTATAATATTATAATTTTCATTTAAGTACATCTTGTTTTGGCTGAAAACAGTTGCCAACATATCGGGTGTCTTTTTCTAGTAATAAATGGTACAGGACGGCCGTGATCACGGTGGACAGATTAGCTAGTAGTTCACAAGTGTCCTGCAAGAGTCCTCTTGTTCAAGTGGGGTGAAATTGCGTAGTCTGAGCCAGACAGTAATTTCCTGTGGATTGTTTTGGTTTATTCACCTCTGATTCGTGTAATCATAGTTCTGAAAATCTAACAACACAGCCGATAGTACTCCACTGTTGAATATAGCCATGTGTACATAGCTATAGTCTCTTTACCAAGCTATGGTCCTCCCCTTATAGCCAATTTGCTGTCACAATTATTTTTTTAACTCAAAAATAATCTAATAGTGGCTGTACACTTTCGCCGAGACACTTCGAGGCTGGGTGAGTGAGAGAGTGTACAGCCTAACGAGGAACACTGAGGCTAGACGAACCCTCCTATACACGGTGTAACAAGACCCTTCACGAAGCCGTCAACCAAGCATTCTGTACATCTAAGTAACTCTAAGCCAAAATTATTATTACTGGGAAACGACTTTTTTTTTGGGTTGAAAAATCACAACTTACGTTAGTAACGCACATAAAACATTGTGCTGATGGATGCTTTGAATAGTAAACGAGTCATGGAGGTAATTAAAGTTAAATTATTACCTTAACAAATGGTATTTAAAAAAAAAAAACTTTTGTAATATTTGGAACTTTGACCTCCAATATCTCCGTAACTAGAAGGATCCTAGGTATGATCTAGTACAAAAATATATCTCAATGACGGGAAGAACAAGTGCCTTTCGGCTTCGTTAAAGGTATTTTTACACCTGTAAAGGGTGTACCTACACTCTTGCACTCGTCCTGCCTCGCAGTGTCTCGACGAGAGAGTACAGCCACCGTTACAGATAACTTCCATTCCAGAAACCTTACCACTCTACATAATCCTGATCGGCGTGACCTCCGGCATCATAATCTTCTCCGCCTTCATCATCCTCGTGATCGTCTGCCACAGAAGAAGACGGAAGAAGGGACAGATGAATGAAAAACCTGATGTCACGGTGACCACTGGGGATGTGTATAACAAGGAGAGTGATAGGAGCTCTAATATCAGTGATCTGAAGCTGCAGCTGCCGCAGAGTGATGGGAGTTATGAGTTGGTGAGTTCTTGAGATCATAAGAGTAGAATCTTTTAAAAATCTGACCCGTGATTTGGCATTGCTATATCTCCAGAATATGTATGTTCTACAGAAATTGTAGACTTTTTGGGGTATGTTTAAAATATTATGACGTGTACAAAATAAAAGTTGAAAGTTATTGCGATATCAACTCCGTTTGGCGTATGTTTAATCTTTTGAACGCCTTTGTCACATATACGTGACAAGCAAGCGCCAAACGACACAAATATGTGACAAAGTGGTAGGTAAAATTTTGGCTTGGCGTGGAGGGTACGTGCGGTTTATGCTCTGGCGATCAAATTGTTAAATATGACGTGTTAAAAAATTCCATAGCCATTTTGTACTTAAAACACACAGACAAACAGCATTGTTTTACTTGACTACGGCGCTAGCTATTGCTGGCTTGTGACTTGTAGACAAAAATATATCGAATCCCATTCTAACTCAGCCTCTTCCCTCCCTAGGACTACACAAGCTCCGATCGTTCAGACAGCAAGCTGCACGCAGGCCTACCCCTGGCCGGGCCTGTACCCCTCCCGAACATGCGCCATGATGACCCTCTGATGCAGTTCCGGTACAGCAACGACTACTCCGACCCTACGTATAGTGACCCTTATTTTAAGGTAGGTGGGGTTCCTACCATCAGCTCTTATAGCAGTAGTTCTTTAATGTCACTTTAGTGTGAGAAAGATGGGACGTAAAGCTTCAGTTCTTGCACGCCCTTATGTAAAGGTATTTCTGTCAGTTAGGACTGCCAAAAATATTGACACCATTTATGAAAAATAATGGATTAATCAAATGAGTAGGTGACCATCTATGTCAGTTGAATTAAGTACAGTCGCACATCAAGTTACCAAAACTGTATAAAACGTTGATTGTTGACTTCCAAATCGAATGAGAAGATTTTGTGTAATGTTTTTAACGTGAAAACAAGATTTTTTTTTGTCTCTGCATCACCCAATGGTTGACTGGTAGACAATGCTTATGCCATTATGTCGCCTCTGTATTTAAAGTGCTGAATAATTTTTCCTTGATTGATATTTATTAGAGATGGGCCGAAATTCGGTTCAAATTCGGTACAAAAAAAATAATACCTACTTGCACTTATTTTAACTGAAATATAAGGTGCTTCTAAATTACAATATGCCATGGCTGCAACTGGTGGTTCTACTCATGATATTGAACTACTTTCCCCAAGGAGCTTATAGTCAAGACTCAAAAATTGCACTTTGTATGGAAATCGGTCAGCTGATTGGCCAAGTCTCCATACAAACAACCGTGGCATATATTTTAGAAGCACCTTATATAACAATAACAACATTAGATACTGTAAAATAAAAGATATTATTTTTACTCATTCATGGTCAATTATTTATTTATTTAGGAACATTGTAAATGTAAACCTTATATTAAATCAGTTCTTATCTTATTATTACTCTTAATCTTAGTTATTAACCTTAGTTAATTAGTTATTAATCTTAGAAATCCCTGCCTAATTAATAATTAGACATACTATTACAAAAATGAAATAAACTTTGTATTCTCCTAGTAAACATCTGGATAGGAGTCCGTAAATTAAATAAAAAACTAACGTTTTTGATTCAACACCCATTAACCTCAAGTATTTTTTATTACAATTAAAGGGTATTTTTTCAACAATCATATTAAACCAACTTTTCTTATCTATCTATTCATATTTAAAATTTACTAGAGGCAGGTTATGGTGCAAAAACACCAAAGACTCTGCCTTATCTGGCAGAAGTTTGTTACGTTTTTTTTCGTATATGTTTCCTGCCTCCGAAAAAAGTCGCTCAGAATATACAGAGCTTCCGGGACACGATAAGTATATTCGAGCCAAACAACTCATATTAGGGAACTTGTCTTTATTCTTAGCCCACCAGCCATATGGACATAGGTCTTTGAGTAGCAGAACTTCACTGAGATATCTGTCTAGCTCTGACGCAATCGGACTTTTGGTTTCTTCTACATCTATCGGTAACTTTACTGCTGCTAGTTCCTCGTAGCAGCTCCAGAACGTTCTGTGTGTGTTTTCACAATTGGATGATGACGTGGATCTCTGTGCTACCTGAACAACTTCTTCATCACTGCTTGACCCAATATCCTCGCTCCTTCTTACAAATTCCGCCAGGAAAGTTCGTCTGATCATTGGTACATTATCTGGTGTAAAAAAATTCATTTTGTAGCGTGGATCTAGCATTGTTGCTAGACTATAGTACTTGTCATCTTCAATCCCCTGACAACGTCTATCCAGTCCTTCTTTTAGTGACGAACGCATTGTGTTTATATTAGAACAAGCCACTTTAACTTCTTCTTTGATCAAATACTTTGAAAGAATCGTCAAGTTAGGAATGACCTCTGATATACAGGAGTAGGAAGAGCTCATTTTTTTGTGATTTCTTCGAAAGGTTGAAGTAAAGCAAGACATTCTTTCAGAAGATCCCATTGTCTCTCTGTCAAATTTTGAAAATTTATTGTGTTACTGTTGTCAGATATGTACAACGAAATCGCTCTCTTTTGCTCCAGTAACCTTTCAACCATATAAAAAGTGCTATTCCAACGGGTGCTGACGTCTTGAATAAGTTTGTGCTTGGGTACATTGAGCTCAGTCTGTATCAGCTGCAATTTTTCTTGGGCCGGTTGTGAGTGATTGAAATGAGTCACTATACGACGCCCTGCCGCTATTGCTTCATTAACACTTTCCTGCGCGTCTAAAGCACCGTGAATTGCTCGTTGCAAAGTATGAATGAAGCACGTTTTTCCTTCAAAACGACTGTCATTTACGGCTTTCACAATGTTGCGGCCGTTATCAGTGACGATAACATGTATTTTGTCTGAGATGTTCCATGACTCGGCTATGTCTTCTAGAGCACACTGGATATTATGCGCTGTATGCTGCTCTGAAAACGATTTCATTTTCAGCATCCCATGTTGCAGTACAAAATTGTTGTCAAGCCAGTGAACAGTAAAACTTAAAAAACCCAGCATATTATTGATGCACGTCCACATGTCGCTTGTAACTGAAATCGTTTTAGCTTCGGATAGTTGGTTGAAAATCTTCTTTTTTAATTGTTCATACATTTCAACTATCACTGTTTCAGTAATGTATTTTCGACTGGGCATCTGGTATTTTGGTTTTAATATGGCTAGCAACCGATTAAATCCGGCATCTTCTACAATAGATATAGGTTGATTATCCACACATATCATTTCTGCTATGGCTTTGTGAATTTGTTTAGCCCTTGGGTCATCTATTTTCCACTTACTTTCAAATGTGCCCTCAATGGTCGCTTGACGTAATGATGACTCCGCTGCGGGCAACTCTTCAGTAGTATTCGACGATGAAGGTCTTACTGAAGGAAGGATTGGATTTGGCGAATGAATGGGATGTTGTAATTGTGTGTATTCTCGATCATGCTTCACACGAAGGTGGTTGGTCAGTGCAGAAGTAGACGCTGAACGTCCACTACCACCACGAGATATCAGCGAATCACATAGGATACATTTCACTTTATTTGGTTGATCAGTTTCTGTATAAAATGTCCAAACACTTGATTTTTTCCTTGCACTCATTTTTGGAATAAGCCAGTAACAAAACTTATCACTTAAAACCTCGTCAATCCACTTAAAACAATTATTTTTGTTAATTACAATCGCACGCAACACGCGCCGATGTCGTGACGTATTTGATACTGACCGGCCGGCTCGGGGTACGCGGAGGGGGCGGGCGGGGTATTTGAAGTAAATGCGTAAACAAGTCACGACGCGTCGCTCTCGAGAAAGCGCGCGAAAATGAACCGAAGTTCGGCCGAAGTTCGGCCGAACATTTCATTTGAACCGAATGTTCGGCCGAAGTTCGGATTCGGTTCAAATCACATTCGGCCCATCTCTAATATTTATGTTTAATTTATGTAGTCTAAAAATGTTATAAATTATATTATAATGTTATACATATCCAGAACACACACAAACACAGACAGACATTTTAACATTTCAAAAAATTCCAAAAATCATTTCAAAAAGCTTTTTCACTTCGCCTCACTAAATTAAAATCTAACCTATTTATGAAATATGTAAAAGGAAATTTTAGTTCCAAAGCCTATTTAATAATGCAGATCAGAATTGAAAATTGGTGCTCACACAAGCACTTTACTCCGGCATAGTGTTTTCATTTTTATTTTTATCACAAAGAAAACCTCAGCTAATGCTACTTCAAAGAGAACAACTTATTTTCACAAGCTCAAATTCAGATCAAACTACAAAAGCGAAAAAGAAACCAATTTGACAGTCACAAGTTTGCTGAAATAATACCTTTTGTATGTAAACATAACAGAATAGGTACAGAATCTCCACTTTATCCAAGACGGGATCATACAAGGTGGAAAGTACACAAAGACAGTTTTCGAGAAGGAGTTCTCGAAAACTGTTACCATGTATTCAGTACATCTTTCTGAGCCCCGCCCACATAGAAATTCTTCATCGTTTATTATTTCGACCAGCTCGTTGGGGTAAATGAAAAGTGAACTGTATTTTAGATTAATAGGCGTGGTTTATTGCCGATTTAGATTTCTAATATTAAACTGTCCCGGACAAACATAAAATTGAATGCGCGTTTGAGATTCGTCCGTCGCGGTGGTGTCCAAGGAAGCGAGTGTCCGCCGCTCGGCCGGCTCCCCACGCCGCACCTCCGCTCGCTCGCCGATGGCGATCACGCGTAGGTCGGTCACGTCGCCTGCGCGTGCCGGCTGCGTGTACGTTGGGTGCGAATACCAACAGTCACGCCACCTGCGCGTGCCGTCCGCTTTGTGTTGGGTGCAATTCACGACAGTTATTAAAAAAAAGCAGCTGTTTCCTACTGAAGTGCAATACACACGGTCAAAATGTATGGACCAGCTGGTTTCTTTTTAATAACCGATGAAAAATTTCAAAAAATTCTAAACTAAGTCCCCGTTGTCCGTCCGTCTGTCAGCGGGCTGTATCTCATGATCCGTAATAGGTAGACAGTTGAAATGTTCACAGAATGTGTATTTCTGTTTACGCTATAAAAACAAATTTAAAATTAAAATGGGTTCCCCGATTACGATGGTACGGTCAGCAACAGAAGTAGCTTAACATTTCAGAATTTTAATTATTTGATGTACAGGACTCCAGCTATTATTTTTAATGTTTCAGAAGATTAGTCTTTAAAATATTCCTTACTCTTCAATACTTTGTAAGTAACGAGTAATATTTAACAAGCTTTTATTAAAAATCTGCTTTTAAACTTTGAGTAGTGTTAATCAACTTCTGATGCTGACCGTACCTTCATGCGTGAGTCCGAATCGCACTTTGCCGGTGTCTTTCTTTTGCACGACGAAATCTAGATTGACATCAGGAACTAAAAAGCTTACACTTCAACCAACTTATCTGTGGAGGCGGGAAAACAGAGAAATTAAATAAATGTTTCAAGTTTGACATATTGATACATTTTTTCTTGACAAGCAACGTCACTTTGAACTGCAAACTTAAAGTGGTTATACTGTAAATGTCAATCTGGTTGAAAATCTTGTAGGAGCGTTAATGAACTGAATGAAAATGTTCTCTTTCAACTTTTTAGACCTATCCTACTTATGCGTATGAAGTTTCATTAAATGTTGTCACCATAAGTAAGAGGTTCAGTTGAAATAAAGCTCATTTTTGCTTAGCAAAGTGCATAGTCATTTATTCATGAACAAGTAATTTGTATTTGAATTTTTAAACACAAACACAAACATTACACAATTAAAGTAGACACACATTACATTTGAATTGCATTTTATAAACAAAACCTATAAAAAAAAAACATAAACAATAAAAAAATAATAAGTTCACATTTCATTAATATAATTTTGACATGTAAATGAACCATTATCAACCTTACAATTTCAAATAATAACAATAAAATAATTAACAAAAGACAAATTTGATACATTAATAGCATTAATTAAAAATAATAACATTTTTATAGTTAGATCAATAATCAAAATGAACGAAATGCAATAAAATTTTACATGATTTTCTCAATAAAGTTTCAATTTAATGGAAATTACAGCTCTTCTACCGCATAAACCGTCAATCCATCCATCAGTACAATTTTTTGAGTGCGTTACTTTGAGTTCTACCGGAAAACGTGATTTTTCATCTCAAAAAAAAAGTCGTTTCCCAGCAATAATTTTTGCGTAAAGTTACTTAGTTTGATTTACATAATGCTTGGTTGACGGCTTCGTGAAGGGTCCTGTTACACCCTGTATTATTAGTGGTATAATAAGACGATTTTATTACCATCTGTAGAATCGTAGTTATTACAAAGACAGAATGGAGCAGCTGAATTGTTCATAATCATGAATTCAGAGACCCTTTACAGGTTTATTTTAGTTTAATATCAATAAAACTTCGAATTATGATCTTTCTGTACATACTCTGCTATATAACCTACTGCGGTAAAATAAAGGTGGCATTATATGTTTCATGGCAGAGCCCCGCAGGCTACGTGTACGACTACCCACAGGGGTACGCCCCCCCACCCCACCTCCGGGTTCAGTCACCCCCCCTCGAGCCTCCCAGTAGGTAAGTACATGATTATTTTATTTTTATTTTCTGTATTCTAAGAGTTAAAAGGGAATTTAGGGTTGTCATGGTAACTGGTTCGAGGAGCTCATAATAAGCGAGTTTTATTAGTTTCTAACTCCTTTGTTGAGATACGTGGATTAAAGGATAAGTAATAATTTTTTTATTTTACATTTTTTGTGTAGTAAGCAACGATTTATTGTCGGGCCTATGCTGTCCCCCCATACTTAAGTACTAATGCTGTTACATGATAATATTGTAACACCAAATGATTTGAAAAGAGTAACCATGGAGTTTCTTGCTCGTTCTTCTCCATAGGAAACGACCAACCCAAACCGTGCACCTTTTTGTCGACGTTTTATAAGTGCCCATGTAGGCCTATGTGACATAAATTTTTTTTTATTTTTTTTATTTTGAATGTAATGTAAAGTTATGTTTTTCTTTGAAAAATCTATGGTTACTGTAAAGTTTTCTCCGCGTTTAATAATTATGGGAAATATGTTTTGTTTTTTTCCCCCATAATTATTGGCTGGCTGGCCGATTATGTATATTGGTGCAGTCAAAAGAAGAATCTCGTATGTAGAAAATAAAATTAATTTCCATACAACAACTTTGTCAATACGAATACAAGAACAATAGTTGCTATTACAAATAAATCTTAACAGATGTTTTAATTACCTTCACTGCTCTTTATAACAGCCACAGCCAGCTGGTTGATTTAAAGGTTAAGCCGCGCTTGCCTAGGTCGGTCTGTGGATGGGTAACCATTATAACATATCGAGTTTCCTCCGTGTCTCGGAAAGCACGTTAAGCCATTGGTCCCGGCTGTAATTTGTACATCTCGATCTTTGACAGTCGTTAAGTAGTCAGTGGCCCGAAAGTCTGACAACTAGTCTTGCCAAGGAGTTATTCCCAGTACTTAAGTACTAACTGGGTTGCGGAGGTCAGATAGGCAGTCGCTCCATGTAAAATACTGGTATTCAGCTGTATCCGGTAAGACGGCACGGTTGGCGCAGTGGCTGAGCGATTGACTGCTGCCTTGCGTGTCGCGGGCTCGATCCCCGCACGGAACAAATATTTGTATAGCCTACAGATAGTTGTTACGGGTCTGGCTGTTTGTGTATGTGAGTTTATATGTTTGTAAATCGACCCACGATACAGGAGAAACTACTAGTGCGAGGGCTTTCGAAAAAAAATATATGACTGGATGCCGACTCCAACACAGATGGGAAAAAGCTAGGCAGATAATGATGTCATTTTTTAAAGCTGGTTTCCTACATATATATTTCTTTAGCTCTCAATAGTCTCGGGCCTGTGGACGGCGAGCTATGGGCTAGCTCGCCGTCCGTCCGTCTTATGACGACAGGCCGTGTCGACGGCGCGCGAGTGTTCCACGCGCGCCTCAAAGAGAGTCAGCAAACAGGAAGGGGTCCGTAAGGACCGACGCCTGCCAGGGTTGCGGGACTGTTCGAAAGAGATACCGCAGCCCTGGAACACAAAGGGCAAAGGAAGGAACATGGATGAAAGCTCTCAATAGTCTAAGGGATAAAAAATTGATGTAAACCAACGATTAATTTATCAGAGGCTTAAGTTAAAAGCGATCTCATTCGGATGACAACTTAATAACTACTTTATCTGAAGTTTTTACGAGACAGCCCTTAGTCGACATGAAAAATGTGGTTTTCTTTTGATTTTTTGTTCAGATAGTTTTTCTCTGAAATTGTTATTTTTATGTGAGGATAAAATAAAATCCTATTTTAGCCACGTTATTGTCAAGCTGGGTCTGTCTAGCGAATGTGTTTACCTAATCTCCATATTTAGGTACAATGATAATATGTTATATTTTTTGTACTAAGTTCTAAGCAAACAATGCGTGTATTTCACATTTGATAAAAACTCAGATTACAGTAGGTACTTATTGTTTATTTAAAGGCAATCTTTTGAGTTTTTGTATCAACTTTATCGATCAGCAAAACAACCCGTATCCCAGATCGTATTGGACGAGTCTGTAATGATGTTATAATTTGGTCGTAAATAAACCCAAACCAATTTTTTTTTTTGTAAATCCAATGTAATCGCAAAGTAATTCATTATGTTTAACTAGCTATTGCCCGCGGCTTCGCTCGCGTTTTGGTCGGAAATTTTTCCACGGGAACGTTGTTAATATAGCCTTTAACACTCGGTGATAATGAAGCTTCCTACCAGTGAAAGTATTTTCAAAATCGGTTCAGTAGATCCAGAGATTACCCCCTACATACAGACTTACGAACAAATTTTGACCTCTTTATAATATTAGTTTATATAAGTCAATCTTTTTCAAACTAATTAACACGTCCAAAAAAAAAGTATAAATACTAGACGAGGTTTGACCATTTTCCATTGTGTAAGCTGAGCATGAAGTCCCGGGTTCGATTCCTGGGTCGGGCGAATTGGTATTGGGGGTTTTCTATCAGGAATTTCTCAGTAGAAAAGAATAGAATAGAAATAATTTATTTGCATTGAATGTAGGTACATACATGAGTTGTTACAGCAATTATTGGTTCCTGGTACATTCTACCATTTGGCATGCAAAAATTTATACTTTCAAACAATTATACAACTTAAACTAAAAGTTTTCCAAAAAAAAAATATCAAATCTAAATTAAAGTAACATAATAATACAGCTATAT
Source organism: Eugnorisma glareosa (assembly GCA_947578425.1). Classification (NCBI taxonomy): domain Eukaryota; kingdom Metazoa; phylum Arthropoda; class Insecta; order Lepidoptera; family Noctuidae; genus Eugnorisma; species Eugnorisma glareosa. The sequence goes on along the minus strand of OX387982.1, from coordinate 8,510,659 downwards.
TTAAAAACAATAATCTAATATATAGTTACAGTCACGGAGTCTGGATTTGTGCCCGGTGGGTGGCAATAGGCTCGCCCCTTATTACATGGGACTTTAACATAACTGACGAAATACGGGTGTGATAATTAGGTACACCTCTCTAGGCAGAGGTAACATAACATCACGCCTGTAAACGTTTCGGGGATTTCAGGCTTTATGTCATTTTAAAAGTCGGTTTTTTTCACTGATAATGGTACTATAACATTCATAATTAAGACAAAACATAACCCTATAGATCACCGTAAAATAACCACCAACCACGATACCAAAACTAATTCAAAATAAGCTCAAATTCTAAATACTAAACCCGATCTGAATCCTATCTTAATACTCGACAACACATCCTATACCACTTCACTGCCAAACTAAACGGTAATTCCTCTCCAGGTCGCTGCAAGGTTCATTAACGCGCAGCATCGACACAGCATCAACCCTCCCCTTGTCAGCTGGCAATGGATCGCAAACCAACACGTTACAACGAACGACCAAGTCGCCAGATGAAACGGACGCTATTAATAATTTGGGGCTTCCTGTCGGAGACGGTAAGTGCAAGTTCACAAGTAGGAGCTAGTTGATAACTTTAGTTTTGTTGGGAAATTATGCTGAGTTTTATTTAAATGCCCGCGACCTTCGATTGTGTGAAATTATTACTTCCCTTTTTTAATCGAATTTTGTTACCAATTTCAAGAGTTTTAATTTATTTGCACGGAACCCCAAATATGTTTCTAAAATAAAAGCCTATATTAGACCTTATAAAATCAGCTATCTGCTAGTAAAAGTCCCGTCAAAATCGGTCCAGCCGTTTCGGAGATTAGCCGGAACAAACAGACAGACAAAATTTGAAAAAATGTGTTTTTGTTATAAGTACCGTATATACTTTCATATTGATATTACGAACAGACACTTAAATTTTATATAATTGTATAGATGTAGTTGCAGTTAAGTTATTGTTTTAAGAAATATTGTGTGTAGTTTTAAAAATAATTTCACGATCAACGTCGCATTTATACCTTGATCAGTGTGGGAAATATATGGAGCTGCTATCACACCATATTTTTTTTTTAAATTGATCTAGGTATAAGAGTATAGGTGGTGTAAAAATACCCTTAACGAAGCCGAAAAGCACTTTTCGACCCAAAAAAAGTCGTTTCCCAGCAATATTTTTTGCGTAGTTACTTAAATTTGAATTTGATGTACACAACGCTTGGTTGTCAGCTTTGTGAAGGTTTCGTTTACACCTTTTATGTATAAGAATTCATTTTCTCACTCTCCCCGTCTCATATACTTGGTGTATTCTTCTTCCTTCCTCCCGCTGTAACAGTATCATTTAATCGTTTTTCTATCATATCGTGTCCAAGAATAACAAAATTAAACTTTTTTCAACAGCGTCTCCAACGCCTATATACGCCCAGCCTAACGTCAAACCACAGCCTAATGTGGATCTACGATACTCGGCCACATACGGCAACCCGTACCTGAGGAACAGTAATATTGGTAAGTAATAATAACAGCCTCGCCTAGGTGGGTCCGGGGATGGGTGGCCACCCATAACATACCGAGTATCCTCCGTGACTCGGAAAGCACGTTAAGCCCTTGGCCCCGAGTGTCAATTGTAGATCAGTGCCCCAAAAGTTTGACAACCAGTCTTACCAAGGGGTATGGTATTACCCAGTACTAACTGGGTTGTGGAGGTTAGATCAGTCGCTCCATGTAAAATACTGGTATTCAGCTGCATCTTGTTAGACAAGGTCCTGGGTTCGATTCCCGAATCGGGCACAGTGTTATTGGGTTTTTCCGTCAGGAATCTCTCAGTAGCAGCCACGGAGTCTGGATTTGTGCCCGGTTGATGACAATAGGCTCACCCCCTATTACATGGGACTTAAACATAACTGGTGAAATGTGGGTGTACTATTAGGTACACCTCTACGTTACGGTTATGTTTATACTATAATGTTCGCCATTCTTCTCCCAGGTTACAACAATCAAGTTCACACCGCGAAGCCAGCATCGACTCCTGCGCCGCCCCCCTACTCGGCGGTCAGGAACTCGATGGTGTTGCCTACAGGTAAATAGGCGTCAGGTGACCGGGTAAGCAGTGTTCCTTATAGAGAATGCTTTACCTTTTAGTTTTAGAAGATTGCCCTTTTTACCGACTTCTAAAAAGGAGGATGTTTGTTACCTTTTAACTCCGTGATTACTGGACCGAGTTACGTGATTCTTTTTTCATTTGGTAGGGGAAACTTACGCACTGGCCCCTTATAAGTTTAATTTGGTAGAGGAAGCTTACGCACTGGCCCCTTATAAGTTTTATTTGGTAGAGGAAGCTTACGCACTGGCCCCTTATAAGTTTTATTTGGTAGAGGAAGCTTACGCACTGGCCCCTTATAAGTTTTATTTGGTAGAGGAAGCTTACGCACTAGCCCCTTATAAGTTTTATTTGGTAGAGGAAGCTTACGCACTGGCCCATTATAAGTTTTATTTGGTAGAGGAAGTTTACGCACTGGCCCCTTACAAGTTTTATTTGGTAGAGGAAGTTTACGCACTGGCCCCTTATAAGTTTCATTTGGTAGAGGAAGCTTACACACTGGCCCCTTATAAGTTTCATTTGGTAGAGGAAGCTTACGCACTGGCCCCTTATAAGTTTCATTTGGTAGAGGAAGCTTACGCACTGGCCCCTTATAAGTTTTATTATATTCTAATTGCTGGGGTAGTCTATAAGTTATCTTCTTTAATACAGATCTATAAATATGATATATATTTAGTGTTAGTACTAGGGTCCCGTTTTTACCCCTTGGCTTCGAAACCCTAAAAATTAAGCGTTGTGCGTATTCCAAAATACCTCAACTTAAAAAAGGTCAGAGAAATCGAAACACCAGGGACTCCGCAACTAAAAATTCTGCACTGAAAACTTCACTGGCAATTCAATCATGCAACGAAATACACTAATAAACAATACCTAGCCAGTCTGCAAAGTTACATTGCGAAGTTAGACCATAGAGCTTAATTCAACTCAATTGTTTGTGTTTAGGACTTGAATTACGATCGATCTTAGCCACAATGTGTTTGCAAAGTCGCATAAATCTAATGCATTCAAACTGGGAGACTTGAATTATTTATTGGGTAACTTTATAATCGAAGTACGTAGGTTTTTATAGTTAGGGGTCGAATTTGGGTCTTCAAAATTGTATTTTGAGAGGATGTCATGCGCTCGTGACTAAATAAAAACAGTCACTCTGGTCGATCTTCAGGTTAAGCCGCGCTTACCTAGGTTGGTCTATGGATGGGTGACCACCCATTACATACCAAGTTTCCTCCGTGCCTCGGAAAGCACGTTAAGCTGTTGGTCCCGGCGTCACTTGTAGATATTTGACAGTCGTTACAGGTAGTCAGTGGCCCGAAAGTCTGCCAATCAGTCCTATCGAAGGGTATCGTACCTATTATCCAGTACTAACTGGGTTGTGGAGGTCAGATATGCAGTCGCTCCATATAAAATACTGGTAATCAGCAGCATCCAGTAAGACTGGAAGCCGACCCCAATAAAATTGGGAAAAGGTTAGGATTGATTATATAAAAAAAAAATGCTTTTGCTTGCGGCTTCGTTTGCGTTATGGTTGGAAATTATCGCACGGGAACGCTTTAAATATTCCTATGACACTTGGGAATAATATAGCTTCCCATAAGTGATAGAATTTTCGGAATCGGATCAGTAGTCCCGGAGAACATCCCTACATACAAACATACAAACTACTCAATAATATTAGTAAAGGCAAAACTGTTTTTAAAAATAGGGATTCTTAATTCAATATCACAATGCTGTCCATTTAACTCAATAAAAATGGTGGCTAAGTCGTTAACTTGACTATAGATACAAGTTTTAAAGTAAAAGTAAAACCTAACTTACAGAACGAAGTAAGTGACAAAACCATCTCCCAATTTTTCTGAACATTATTATTAAAAGAGCGTGCCACGTCTTTTATTAAAATGAATTTTTACTTAGTACCGTGCCGGAACAGGCCAGTTACATAAAATATCTCGGCCAATTTGTATTCCGTATTAAAAATAATAAATGACCTTCTTGCTTTAAGTTGAGCGGTTTTTTCTGAATATCACTTAAGCTAATTGTCTACATTTTTCACAGGTAATGGCAGCCAGCCTTCTCAAGGCACCCACGTATAGCGAAGGTGTGAAGTTTGAAGGCTTGTGTAAAAATGGACATTTATTTCAAGTACAGCTTAATTAAGCTGTATGTGTAAGATACTATGTTCCTAAATGTTTTTAATGACTGAGGTGTATATACGATAAGATAAGTCTGTTGATAAAAATAATCGAAGAATTTGCTATGTACTGAATTCTTTGGTTGGAGCAAAAGAGAAAGGATTTTTGTTTGGAAATTACGAAAAATTAAAAAAAAACACAATTTTTAATGTTTTTCTCTTTTGCATCCATCAAGTTAAGTACTTCGAATTATAATGACTTGAATATAATTTATTGGATTTCGAAAATTACGAAATATTATGTCGACTTTGTCTGTGTTAATTATTTTTTGCGTAAAAATGAACTGTAAAACTCTATTGACAACACTTGCTTTGTTTTTTGTATAAAAATTAAATATATTTTTTGTAAATACAATGCATGAAGAAATAACTTTTCTAATTTTTGTAATTAAAATATTTTTGTTACAATCTGTATAAAGTATTGTATCCGCATTGTATGTGTGAATTGTATTTAGATTACAGATTTTTAATTTATTTTATCCAATCCGAATATTTAGCTCTTTACGATTGCTCAATAAATGAATCAATTATCGATTCTTTTATAATTATTCCATTTATTTCCAATTTAGTATAATTCACTTGTTATGTAAACTATACAGACTGAAAGTAAAATATTTTATAAATTTTATAGAAAAAAAAGATCTAGTTGTATCGATTTTTGTGCAGAATCGGAACGAAATAATTTTTAACTCTCTTGTTACTGTCGCTTAGTTACTTTCAAACTTTATACGACAGAAAACTTATTTAGATAGAGTAAATATTTAGCTAAAAATGGTCAATGATGTAGGAAAATCATATTTTCTGTGATAATTATATAGTGAAAAGAAATTAGGATCGCATCTTAATAGTTCCATATTATTATAATAGTTAAGATTCCGAACAATGTGTGACGACCTTTAAATCTATAGTTTTAAAATAATTTTATATTTCGTGTGCCACTTTAATTTTTACTCTCAATATTAAAATGTAAATATTTTTTTAAATAAGTTACGGGAAAAGCTTTACGAGAAAAATCAGCACCTCAATGTATGGGCATAATAAATAAACGGCAAAATAACTTTTTTGTTGTTAGAAAAAAGAAACAAAATGTTAAAAAATATTGCATGATACAGTGTTTTTGTTCTTTGCATGCGAATATGATTTGTCATTATTTTTAAATGGATAATGATGCTATCACAATAAAACTTTTGATTTTATTAAAACAGTTTTTTATTTTTCCTTTGAAAATATTCGTGGCAACCACGAAGCATAAATGTTAGCATAGTGTTATTCTCCACATCAGCTTCAGAACTTGAAAAAACGCTCCAAGATCTGAGCACAGCAAGTCTTGAGGTTGGACTTTCAGTGAGCAGAACCAAAACTCAAGTTATGACCAACAAGGCAACAACACTAAACGTAGGGTCGAGGTAGACGGGCATGTGTTGCAACATGTCGACGAATAGATCCACATACTTGGGCCAGATAATGTCTTTTAATTAAAAATAGGCAAGACAAGGTGGTCGAAAGACGAGTGCAAAATGCCTGGAAGACCTTCTGGGCCGTTCAAGAACACATAAAGGCAAATCTTCCAGTGACACTTAAAAGAAAACTCATCGAAATGTGCATCCTTCCCTCTCTGACCTACGGTGCACATTGGTCATTTACTGAAAAATCGAAGTCCAATCTCAAGATTTGCCCGCGGGCAATGGAGCGCAGCATGTGTGCGCATGGTGTTAGCGACAAGATCGCTTCAGCAACACCACCCTCTGCTCCATAACTCAGGTTGCAGATTTTGGGGAAAAAAACAGTCAAGCTACAGTGAGAGGTGGGTCGGAACGTTACTCGTAGGACACCTGGTGGAAGAAATGGTTGCCGAGGTAGACCGCGGCGAAGGTCGTGTGACGATCTGATCATGTTTGCGGGGTGAACATGACCAGAGATCGTACAAGAGAGATATGTTTGGAAGGCGAAAGAGGCGGCTTCCATCAATGTCACACTTAACAGGCTAGAAAAACAAATCTAATATAGAAGTTTATACACACGAAACAGGCTGAAAACTTGACTGATCTCATAGACACATAAACTGTCACTTACGGGATATCTTTCGTGATTGCCTTTTATTTTGAGCTCCCGATATTTCGACGCTGTTGCAAGCGCCATGATCGCGGGTTGACTGGAGAATGCGGGTGGATGGAAAATAAATTGTTAACAACAACATCCATTTATTTTCAGGCTTCTTTGGCCCATAGATATATACCTTACATACTAACATACATATGATAAAATACAAATTGTGTTAGTAAATAGAACCTTAAAACTATGTTAGTAACACTTCACTTGTGCACTATGTCTTTGTGCGTTCAGGTGGCACTTGTCCGTGGAAGCGACGGAACATCACTCCTTGCGGCCAAAAGTCCTCCTCCAAGACGTGGTGCAGATAACACGTTGGTATACGCACCACGAACGCCTTAAAGTTGACGTTGCGGCGCGACAAAAGAGAGACAAAGAGCAGACAAATCTGTTTACTCTCTTTCTTTGTCTTTTGCTAAGCGCAGTACTGGAACCGACCTAAGTCCCATAAGTGACAGTTTATGTGTAGTTGTAAATCGTGAAAGTTTAAAACAGTGTTTAATCTCATAAACTTGAGTCTGACTATTCATCTTTTCTGCACTCTCGATAGCTCTATTACAGACCGAAACCTTATAAATAAATCGATATAATTGATATTAATCATGAATAACGATCGAGATTGGAAACATATGTATGTATTTACCTAATAGGTACATAGGAAATTCTTTGTAAAATAAACTGACGTTACTTGACTCCACGGCACGGGAGTATGCAGAAACTGCTGAACGTTCATACATTAGGTCATACACGCAAACAATATCTGACATTTCTAAAGAAAATGACCAATAAGGTCAGTGTTGACGTTCTAATGCGTCTTCTCCTGGCATTAACCTCACATCTGCCTTGTAAAATAACATAAGCTGAACGTTATATAATGGCTTCGGACGTGAAATTGCAGAGCACGAGATCCTGGGTTCGATTCCCAGGTTGGGCAAAATCTTACTGGTAACTCCATCAGAAATTTCTCAATAGTTTATATTTGTTCCCGGTTGGTGGTAATAGGCTTGCCCCCATGGGACTTGACCTTGACTATATCGGACTTAAAAATAACTGACAAAATGTAGCTGTACTATTAGGTAGATACTCCTCTGTCCAACTCTTCGGAGATTACAAGTGTGATGTTATATATGATGACAATAAAAACTGGCTAAGTGCGAGTCGGACTCGTGTATGAAGGGTTCCGTACCATCGTAGTAGAGGATCCACCTTAATTTTTTAATTTATTTTTATTTCTATTGTTTTTTGTTACAGCGGTAAAAGAAACACATATACCGTGTAAATTTCAACTGTCTATCTATTACGTATAATGAGATACAGTCCGCTGACAGACAGAGTGCTGGACGGACGGACGGACTGGGCTTAGTATTATGGTCCCGTTGGTTACCCTTTGGTACGAAACCCAAAAAAATGAGTGAAAACGCCTGAAGACCCTAGAAAAGATAAAGTGACCTTACCGATTATTCATCAATTACATTTACAACTATCTCAATCCATTAAACCAGCCATTAGCACCAACACAAGTACAAGCTGCAAGAGTCCCATCTCACTTAGTTTTACCGTTTTTACCAACAACAGTCACACAGACCAAGAAAAAATACAAAATGAGCTTTTGATGACCGCAAGACTAATGACTGCGATGTCTTTGAGATGTAAGTATACATAAATGTATGTGATATAGGTTTTCTTTAGCCATTTAGGTTATGAGAAATAAATTAAACGCGTTGGAATAGGCTTTTAAAAAGTGACGATTATATTAAACTTTAGTTTATAAAATTCATTATTAAATCTGCTTTCTGCCCATATTTTTTTATTTTATCTAGCTATAATCATCATCATCAGCTTATAGCAGGCCACTGCTGGACATAGGCTTCCTCAATGGCACGCCACTCAACTCGATTCTCAGCAGCTCTCATCCAGTTGCTACCAGCCACATGCCCAGCCACAGAACATGTCTACCCCAACGGTCATCGGTTCTATGGCTTATATGGCCCGCCCCTTGCCACTTCAGCTTACTTAGTTAGCTATAATAGTTAGATAGATATCTTTATTGTGAAAGCGTCCGAAATATTAGACCTTTGGCTCCGATTGTTCAGAGTGTTTATTTCAATTAGATTGTTTAGTGGTTAATAGTAGATATATTTAATCTTTAATGAAAAAAAAATATACTTCAAGTATATTTGAAAGCACTGTCACATTTTTTAGCGCAATTGCACGGTGATATGCCTTGATTTGGCCCGTCAAGATAGGTGGATCCTCCACCGTTGGCCGATGGAACAAAGTAGAATAAAGTCAAGAACAAGTCCTCGAGTGGAGACTGTATTGGCGAGTCGGGACGCCTCAAGCTAAATATACCAGCTACCTTAAAAAGGCGGTTCGGACAGACTGGACGAATAAGGTAATGTAGCGCAGCTTGGGAGATGCCTTTGTGCAACAGTGGCCTGCGATGGGATGGAAGATTGATCTAGGTCTACGGCAATCTGAATCATCATGAGCCTAATCGTTTCCCACCCTTATTTGGATCGGCTTGCAGTCTAACCGGATGCCGCTGAATACAAGTATTTTACATGGAACGACTGCCGATCTGAGATCTACAGCATAGTTAGTACTGGATAATACAATACCCCTTTTTTTTTTACCGATGGGATATCATCAAATAACCCCTCCCGCTCTGGGCTGAGCAGGAGGGAGTGACAGACTTTTACTGACTAAAACCCATCCATGTTCCTTCCTTTGCCCTTTGTGTTCCAGGGCCGCGGTATCTCTTTCGAACAGTCCCGCAACCCTGGCAGGCGTCGGTCCTTACGGACCCCTTCCTGTTTGCTGACTCTCTTTGAGGCGCGCGTGGAACACGAACGCACCGTCGACATGGCCTGTCGTCACAAGACGGACGGACGGCGAGCTAGCCCATAGCTCACCGTCCACAGGCCCGCGATACAATACCCCTTGGTAAGACTTTCGGGCCACTGATTGACTACCTGTAAAGACTGTCAAAGATCTACTAATGATCGCTGGGACCAAATGTTTAACATTCTTTCCGAGGCACTGAGGAATCTCGGTATAGTATGGATGGTCACCCATCCACGGATCAACCTTGGCAAGCGCGTCTTAACCTTGATGATCCATCATGTAGTTGTTATTATTTAGCCCTGAGCACCTAAGAGCATGTACAAACAAGTATTCCACAGGAATCGTAGCCACAACCTAGCGTAACTCAGTCAACTGTGCTTACTAAGGTGTGAAATTCCTCAGATCCTTGAATTCAAATCCATCCACAAGGAAACAAACAGAGGAATGTGACAATACCTAAAATAGAACATGTCTTGTGCAAAAGTATAATCTTACGACCTCAGAGCTTAGCCGCAAGATGGCTCTGTGGTCGTTACACAGAAATGCCGACTGACGGGTTTGATCTGTGGTGTAAATAACTATTGGTTTAAGTTAACTTTAACTTGGCGGTTTGTGTAAGTAAGGATGATTGAAATAATTTTAGATCAGGAATAGAACTTGATGGTGTAGTGTTGTAGTTAGAGGATCTGCAATTTTTTATGTTTTCAGGTGTGTCAATTTCGGTTTAAGCTCAAAAAATTCTCAGGTTTTCGAATCTTGATAGGAGATACCATTACGCTACGATGATCTACTCGTTTTCTATAACAGGAATGCCTCAATGAGCCAGTCAACGTAAATTGTTAAACATAAAAATAATTATTTCAAAAGCTCAATGGCGCAGTGGCTGAGGTCGACTTTTGGGATAAAAATCATGGGTTTGAATCTCTCACGTCAAAATTGTGCCACTTCCATAATTGTTTCAGGCCTCAAATAGACCAACTCATATTCAAACTCACTCATAATAATATTACAATTCATAAATAAATAATTATTGTTGATGCCAAGCCCATTAAAACATTATAGCCGAACCGAACCAGAATTACTTTTTATCAGTCTCAGATTTACAAATATGGCTCCTAAAAGCCACATATTCTACACTCCACTTCAACAGTCTAGCCATAAGAGAAACAAAGCACTGTTGCAGCCATTAAGCCTGGTGATAATCAGAAGAAGGCAGGCAGAAAATAACACTAAGTCTTAGGCGACAGTCCTCTGGGGGGTGACTGGAGGTAATATGGTCTTTGTCTGGTGCATTGCTCTGTTAAATGTTAAGCCCACACTCTGTGCTTTTGTTTTAGAAATATCTGGTGACTGGAAGCGGTTGAGCGCAGTCTGAGATTGAAATCTTCTGAACAAATTTTGAATTAGCGCTTCTGCTGAGCATGAGGTCCTGGGTTCGATTCCCAGGTCGGGCAAAGTTTTATTGGGTTTTTCGATCTGGAATTTCTCAGTAGCAGCCACGGTTGTCTGGATTTGCGTCCGGTTGATGGTAATAGGCTTGCCCTTTAAGACATGGGACTTATACATGACTGGTGAAATGTGGGTGTACTATTAGGTACACCTCTGCCTAACCCTTCGGGGATTACAGGCGTGATAAATTTTTACTTAAATTAAGCATGGTTTTTAACCGACTTTCTTCAAAAAGGAGGAGGTTCTCAATTCGGTTTTTTTTTATGTTTATTACCTCAGAACTCCGTCATTTGTAAACCGATTTGAAAAATTCTTTTTTCATCTGATAGAATATGCTTCCCGATTGGTCCCATAGAAATTTCATCAAAAGCGGTTTAGGAATTTGGTTGTTTTCCTCACGTTAATTGTCACATCACGCGACGTCGCGTGATACTTGCTAGTTAAATTAGACACACTTCCCGATTTCTGATTGAGCTGAAATTTTGCACGCATGTGTATATCGCGAGACAATGCAATATTTTGATGACATGGAGCTGATCTGATGATGGAGCTAGAAGGTGGCCATAGGAACTCTGTAATAAAACGACACAACGCCGTCGAGTTTGGACTCGTTTGTGTAAGTAAGTCTTGATAAGTACTTTAGTCCTAAATGGTAACCAGGGTCTGATGATGGAGCTGGCCACCTTGGCCATAGGAACTTCGTTCTATGTTCTATGTTAAGGGTTTGGTTTCCGCACTTAGTCCTTAAAGTGGACCATTGTACGTGAGCCATGGTGGCCGTTACTCCAACCAGCCCACCATCCTCCAGAAGCAGATCAGACTTCCCGGTCTTCTCAGGACATCCGCAAGGGATCTCGGTGCTCCAAGAATCTCCTCGCGGATCTGGGTGACGCCGGTGCACTCGAGGAGTACATGCGCTACCGTTTCCTCCGCCTCCATGCACGCTCTGCACAGGGGGCTATCAGTGATACCTAGGGTGTGGAAGTGTTTATTCAGTGAGCAGTGTCCAGTGATGGTCCCCGCCACCAGACGCAGACTATCTCTGTCCAGGCGCAGAAGGCGCTTGGTCAGCTGTGTATCCAGGGATGGCATAGCCTCCTTGGATTGCCTACACCCTGGTGTCGAGGTCCACCATTTTTCCGCTTCTGTTTGAGTGTGTTCCTTTAACCAGCTCCTTAGTTGCTGTAAAGGAATGGGCACAATGGGTTCAGGTCCGAAAGCTTTAGTGCTGGATCCCCTTCCAGCGAGTTCATCAGCTGCATCGTTTCCAAGTGATCCACTGTGTCCTTTGATCCATTGTAGTGTCACCGTGTTGCGGTTTAGTACCGTAACTCGTTCGAGGGCATTATGGCATTCTAGTATTAGTCTCGACGTAATCTGGTTTCTCTTCAAGGATTGAAGAACTGAGGCACTGTCGGAGAGTATACGAATATGGGTATCCGTAACCTCCCTGACTTCTATGGCGTGTGCCGCTTGGATAATGCCTACGCACTCAGCTTGGTAGACCGAGTTGAGCATTCCCAAGGGTCTGGATATTTTAATGTTAAGGTCGTCAGAGAAGACTCCGACACCTGTCCCTTCGTCGGTCCTTGATCCATCGGTGTAGATCCTTAGCTCTGTTGGACCGGAGTAGTCATACATCTCCACTGTGAGCTCTATGTTGTAGTGTTTTTGAAAGCAGTGGGTCTTCAGGGTTCTGTCGCAGGGTGATACCATCATTGGCTGTTGTTTGATAGCATCATCTTTTATGCGTGTATGTTTGATTCTGGAGTCCTTACTCAGGGTACCGGATATTTCGAGCCTGAAAATCGCTAGGGTCGCCTCCTCTCTTACGACGAGGTGTAGAGGTGGCAGCCCCAGCATCACCTGTAAAGCGGCAGTGGGTGATGTCCTCATGCTTCCGGTGATTGCTACGCAGGCAAATCTTTGTAGTTTCTCGAGATTTTTTTAAGCTGTGCTCAGGTTGGTCCTGGGCCACCAAACTAAGGAGCCGTATGTGATGATTGGCCGGATAACTGTAGTGTATAGCCAGTAGGTGATTTTGGGGCTTAGGCCCCAATTTCTGCCGAGCAGTCTTTTGCATTGCCATAGGGCTATGCTGGCTTTTGTGGTGATGTAATCGGTGTGTTTTGCCCAATTCAGCTGTTTGTCCAAATAGATACCCAGGTATTTGGTTTCAGTCGACAGGCTTAGGGTGGTCCCGAAGAAGCGTGGTAACTGTAGGGTTGCCAACTTTCTTTTCTTTGTGAAGAGGACGAGTTCAGTTTTGGTAGGGTTCACTGCTAGTTTGTATTCCTTGCACCAGTCCTCTACCATCTTCAGGGCTTGTCGCATAAGGTTGCACAGTGTGTTTTCGTGTGTTCCGTTTATTATTATGGTTATATCATCGGCATATCCCACCGTGAAGTAGCCTCTGTCGTTGAGACGCTTTATGAGGCTGTCTACCACGAGGTTCCATAGGAGTGGCGAGAGGACGCCCCCTTGGGGGCAGCCCTTCGCCACGATGGCTCTAGTGGTGTCGTTCACCGTAACCTGTACGGCTCTCAGTCTGAGCATGTTTGTGATCCATGCTCGCAGGGTCGAGACCACACCGTGTTCCTCGAGGGCTGCGTTGATGCTATGGAAAATGGTTTTGTCAAAAGCGCCTTCTATGTCAATAAAAACAGCTAGTGAGGAGCATTTGTGGTCTACTGCACATTCGATCTTGGAGATTACACTGTGGAGTGCGGATTCCGTTGATTTACCTGTGGAGTAGGCGTGTTGTTGTTTGTGGAGTGGCATCTCCTGAAGAGGTCCGTCCCGAATATGTCGGTCACAGAGTCTCTCAAGGGTTTTCAGTAGGAATGATGTCAGGCTTATTGGTCTGTACGCTTTAGGTTGTTATAATCAGGTTGATTAGGAACTTCGTTATAAAACGACATATTAACCCCATCGAGTTTGGGTTCGTATAATTTATCTTGTTGAGTACTTTGTCTCTAGATGGTACCCAGGGTCTGGTGATGGAGCTGGACGGTGGCCATAGGAACTCCGTTATAAAACGACAACACCTCATCGAATTTGGGCTCATATGATTCGTCTTGACGAGTACTTTAACTAACTTCTAGTTACAATGTAAAAATCTAATTCATGACAAGAATTTGTGTGGTATACTACAACTGAAAAGGGTAAAATAAAAAAAACTTTCTGCGAAAACAAAACCGTCGAAAAAAGTCGGTGTCTTTGTTTGTATCGTTTTTGCCACCGACTTCCGAAAGTAAAGTTATTTTAGACTTTTTTAGTGTTTTTTTAGAAGTCGGTTTTGTTTTCACCGGTTTTTTTTTTAAAGTCGTGTCGTTAATTTTACACATAGTGTTAGGTATAGCAGGCAGGTTTAGAAGGCAAATGGTGTTACGGAGAACGAATGTCATGAAAGCTGTTATACCCAGCAAGCTTAGACATAGTTTATTTAAAGAAATCACGTAGAGTATATTTATTACGTTTGATAAGCAGCTTGGGATTGCAGTACATTTTTATAAGGATACTAGCTGGTGCCCGCGGCTTTGCTCGCGTTTTGGTCGGACATTATTTCACAGGTTGTAAATATGAATGAAAGCATATGGCACTCGGGGATAATGTAGCTTCCTATTAGTGAAAGAATTATCAAAATCGGTTCAGTAGATCCAGAGATTACCCCCATTAATCTCACAAACTTATAAACTTTACCTCTTTATAATATTAGATTTATACTACTAATATGTTTTGCAGAATTAAGTCGGTCATGATAAGCCTCCTCATTAGTCTCCTGTCCTTATCCTAATTCATTTGGGGTCGGCGCAGCATGTCTTGTTCTTCCATACTTCTCTATTACTAGTCATCTCATCAGACACCTCCTTTTCTGCCGTATCATCCATCACACAGTCCATCCATCTTTTCTTTGGTCTTCGTAATCATTAATAATTATTACAGGTCCATCCGACCTTATGAACTTTCTATTTAAGGTGACCATCCTTTTGGTGAATCTTTTGGGGTGTTGCAGATGTCTATAGATATCGGCATTCCATAGCTCGCTGAACAAGTTATTACAATAAATAAATCATATTGCGAAAACCCTAAGTTTACGGACGATACACAATTAAACAATGGTCGGAAACTCTACTGACTATTCGATTCCTTTAAGGTACAAAAAAACTCTTGGCGATCACCTAGGAATGCAGTAACACTGCTCGTCATCTCAGCAGTTACCTGCTTTCTAACCATATTAATATCCTCCACACAGTCCATCCATAGTTTCTTAGGTCTTCCTGTACTCTTATAGCCATCTATATTCATACTCATCATTCCTAAACTACATGTACATCTATCTATTAATATCACACTAGAATAACCTCAGGTTTGAAGATTGCACTTGCCTGTGGCAGATGAGAAGAAAAAACCTTGATAGAAATAATATTTTATAATGCAGTTTTGATGCCACATCCAGTCAATTAAGTCCACAACCTTTTTACTACCCAAAAGACTGTAGCAAAACGCCGTATCAACAAATATTTGTTCTTCTTACCATTTTATAGTCCCCGTTATGGTATTACTTTACTAGCTATGAGCCATGAGCCATGAGCCACGAGGTATCGCATCAAATAGGCCGGATATTATAGGGCTCTAAAGGGGAGAGTTATTATTTTTTCATTCGTGTACGTTTGTATTGGTTGTATGTATGTTTCTGGTTGGTTTATGGATGTTTAAGGTTTTATTGGTGTCGACGAATATGAAGTTATCGTTTAATGTATTTTTATTTGGAAATTTGCAAGAGTTAGGGCGCCAGACCAGGGGGCCTGAAATGGCCACTTTAGCTATATCATAATAGGATATAATATAAAGGGTGTAACAAGACCTTTAACGAAGCCAAAAGACACTTTGTTCTCCCCGCTATTGTGATATTTTTTTTGTTCAGGACAATACCTAGGAACCTTCTAGTTACAGAGATATTGGGGGTCAAAGTTCCAACTTTATCACAAGTATTTTTTTAAGTACTAGTTTTTAATGTAAGATTTTTACTTTTGTAAGATCGTCGTACAGTCTTTGCAGGACAATCCCACCTTTACCTATTTTGCTTTTGTTTAAAAGGCATGGATCGTGAAGATTATAAGGATTTATATGGAAGCGTGAAATGAATAAATATGTTGGACTTGGTTTCACAAAACTGTATTACATAATATTACATTTAGTAGTAAGAACATTCAAAAATCATAGCAACAATTAAACATACAATTAAAGCATAAAATAAATAATAAATAGCACTTGCATTTTGAGTTTAGACTCAGAGCTGCGCACTCTACGATCGCTCGAACTCGACTGAACCGTTTGCTTTTTTTTTTTTTTTTGGTGATGGCATCTCGCAGTTCAGCCTCTGAGGCTGGCTACTGCTTAACCGGACTATTCCCTGTGGATGCCTTAAAAATGAATCTAAGGCCTCCAGCCAGGGGCTTAAAACTATACTTAAAAACTAAGCGACCACTCGCTAAGGGCACCCCCTGTGGGGTACGGGCCTCGGCTTAGGGCGTCACTGGGGGGGGCAGCAAAGGGACAGGCTGGATCTGAGTGATATATGTAATTAGGGGCTGGTTTAAAACTACCGGCTCAGCATCGCGGGCTGGCTCTGGCAAGGGTCGGGGGGGGGTTCGTTGAACGTGGGCGTCGCGTCGGGCCTCGGCGGCGAGGACGGAAACATGGCGGTCTGTATCTGTATTTTCGTAGTGTGCTGGTTTCCCTACTGCTCTCCTGGAGGAGGGTGATGGGGTCATCGGGGGTGAACCGTTTGCTTGTGCAACGACCGTTTTTATGCGCCTACTCAGTGGCGGGAGGGATGAATCACTCAACACGTGCGTCTACAACTTGTAGACGCTCGTTTCGTTTTGCGGTAAGCACAAACATACTGGGGTTTCACATTTATTAAGTTTAATATTTTATCTTTAATTACATTATACATGTATATTATTATATATGTATATTGTTTACCCTAATAATAAATTATACATTCTGACACTTTAAACACCTCGACAATCCCCGTACTCTTCAATCCATCCCTAAGCACAATGTTTTGAGTGCGTTACATTGTGTCCTACCGCAAAACGTGATTATTCACCCCAAAAAACAAGCCAATCAATCATTCAAGCAATAATTTTTACCTAAACTTACTTAGTTTGACGTGAACGTAATGCTTGGTTGACGGCTTCGTTAGGGGCTTGTTCGGGAGACGCACCGGGCGTCGGAGGCCACGTGGTGGCCCCTGGCCACCTTAGGCGCGGGCCTGTGGACGGTGAGCTATGGGCTAGCTCGCCGTCCGTCCGTCTTATGACGACAGGCCGTGTCGACGGCTGTTCCACGCCCGCCTCAAAGAGAGTCAGCAAACAGGAAGGGGTCCGTAACGACCGACGCCTGCCAGGGTTGCGGGACTGTTCGAAAGAGATACCGCGGCCCTGGAACACAAAGGGCAAAGGAAGGAACATGGATGGGTTTTAGTCAGTAAAAGTCTGACACTCCCTCCTGCTCAGCCCAGAGCGGGACCCCGGTTATTTGATGATTTCCCATCGGTAAAAAAAAAGGGTCTTGTTACACCCTGTAAATCAAGTTAAAATTCTAATGATCACAGATGCAGTTAATTATTTTGAATTGTTACTTTGTGATCATTTTAGAATTGTAACGTAATTCATTTCATTGTCCTGTTATGATTTTACTAAAGCGAAAATTTTAAGCCCCCAGTTCAGCATGGTGATGGATGGTTAAGGCTTTATAAGCAAAAGAGAGCGAGTTTAAACCACTTCTTAATACAAGATTTATCTTTTCTTTTTCTTTTTTTTGGCGACCCGAATGGCGCGGCGGTAGTGAGGCTGCCTGACGTTCATAGGGTCCCGGGCTCGAATCCCGGTAGGAGCAAAATGTTTGTGTGATGAGCATGGACATTTGTTCCCGAGTCATGGATGTTTATATGTATAATAAGTATGTATTTACAAACAAAAAGTATCTATGTAGTATTATCAACTATCTGGTGTCCACGACACAAGCCTCGTTGCTTAGTGTGGCACCTAGATGGCGCTGTGTGTAATGTTCAGCGATATTTATTATTTATTATTATCTTAGGGGATTGGATGTATGGAATATGCAACCCTCATTGATAGCAAAGGATCCATAAAATATGACAACCGCAGGAGGAGGAGGAAGAGGCAGGAGGCCAAGAGGCTTCGAAAGGTGACAATCGTTTTCAAAGCGTAACAACGGGATTGACATGGTCTTTTATTTTTTTTAAACATTAAAATATTTAAACTCACTTAAACAAACAGCCAGAACACCCGGAACACCTCGAAGGCCATGCCAATATTTGTTCCGTGCGGGAATCAAACCCGCAACTCGCAGCGCAGCAGCGAATTACTCAGCAACTGCACTAACCGTGCCATCAAACTGGTTATTGGTATCTTTAGCCATCACGCATCGTTATAACATTCCTCTTTGTTTTGTGCCTTTGGTAAACTGTCAACATTTACTAGCAATCGCCCAAATATTTGCCTAGTTTTTAGAAATAGTGATGTTATATGTATTTTCATTTGTATAAGAAGAGACAGAGAGCTCATTTTTGGAACCCATAACCCATTGGAAACTGTCTATATATTATAATTAATCCAGCAAAACATTCGTACGGCTATACGCCGTTACATTGTGACATGACGCTCCAAGGTAGCGCATGACAGGCAATGCGGCACACCCTCGGTATACATTGACCACATTAATTTGTCAGCAGAACGTTAATTGAGAGAGGGTTATGTAGGATAGACCTATGATGGGAATAAATGATTTTACTGGTATTTGAAGCAATGATGGGTCCAGTAGAACTACTTTTTTTCTTTAAGCCTTTGGTTCCGCCTATCATTTGTAGATTTTTGACAATCGTTACAGGTAGTCAGTGTCCCGAAAGTCTGACTGCAAGTCTTACCTAGGGGGATATTACTACTACTCAGTACTAACTGGGTTGTTGAGGTCAGATAGGCAGTCGCTCTAAATATATATAATTGTATTGTATTGTATAGCGGGCTGGTGTCCGCAACTCCACGTCTAAGCGCGTATTTTTCGTGCGGGTGGGAAATTTATTCGATCCACCCTAGCTCCCCGAGAAAGGCCAGCAGTGCCTTGATGTTGCTGACGATCTCGTGGAGAGTACCTCGGTTACCGAAGTACTTTGCCCTGTATGTTGCAACCTCTGGACAGTGCAGAAGCACGTGGGCTGCTGTCTCGTCTTCCTCCATGTAGGCTCGGCACAGGGGGCTGTCTGTGACTCCTATGACAAAGAGGTGTTTATTAAAAGAGCCGTGTCCAGTGATGGCGGCTGTAACTGTGCGCAGCTGTAGTTTGATCAGCCAAAGCGCTCGTTTGGTGAAGCGGCCATCGATAGCAGGAAGTGCTTCCTTGGCCTGCCTGCACTCACCACGGTCCTGCCATAGCTTGTGGTGTTGTGTATGTATATATAATACTGATATGCAGCTGCAGCTGGTTTGACTGGAAGCTGACCCCAAAATAGTTGGGAAAAGGCTAGGCAGATGGTGATGGGGGTCCAATGGCTGAGCCTTACGTGGTTGTGCACTTCACTTTGTTTAAATTATATTAGCACCATGCATCGCTCTGTTATTGTTTTCATTATGGCGAGAACTTTCAAATTGGACATTCGACCTTAAGATGACCTAGTGTTGTTCTAAGTTTCAATAGAACACAAGGCCGCCTTTTAGTGGTTTTTTACTACTGACGTACAGCCTGATACCACCAGATACCAGACCAGACCACCAGACGCATACCAGATTGTAAACCAAGTAAGCTATCAAACCCGTCCATCCTCAAATTGTTCAAAACATGACAGCCGACAGGCAACCGGTCCAGCTAACCTCAAAATCCGACTGCAAAATCGTAGCACTAAAAAAGTTTTGTGTCTGAAAACCACCCATAGACCCGTTCGATATCAGTGTTGCCATATTGCATAACGCCGTCCATTGTCTACTGTTAATTGAAGTTATGTCAGGACCGACAGACCGGCCATTTTCTTGTAAATAATTCAAATGTGGCTATTCAATGTATCCGTGGGCGTTTCAGTGTATAGCTGGATTAGTGGTCTGGTGTTTATTACTTATCATAAATTGGTTAATTTGGTACCTTGGTTATGATAAATGATGTTTATTACAAAAAAAAGGTTTTTATACAAACACTTTTACACGTATTTTGTTTTTAAACCAGATGGGGCGGGTGTTTCGTACATACCTGACTACTCTGAGAAGAAACAGCCAAAACTAACTCAGAGTCTCTTTTTGAAGTACAGACATAATCTTGGTCAAGTCACATGATGGAATTTATTTTTTCTAAGTTAATAAACATTTGAGTATAAAGTGTTTTTTTTTTGTTTTGGACCAGGCTACCAGCACTATGCAGTGCTGGTAGCCTGGTCCCTACTGTTTTGCCCCCGTTCCATATATCCCTACTGACATATCCCCGCTGGTACGTATACGTAGAGTATTTTTCCAATTATCGCTACCGGTTGGGATATAGAATAGAACAGAATAGAATAAACATTTATTCGCTAATGGACATGGATAAAAAACATGATTATGTGAGTGTGCTGGAGAACTGCTCATACCACTGAAACACAAAGGAATATGGATAAAGGGTGTAACAAGACCCTTAACACGTAAAAAAAAATCTAAACGTAAAAGTAAAATTCGCACGTAAACTTAAAAAAATATTTGTTGGATTCCATATAAGTATATATAGGTTATAGATGTACCTGATATTAAGTTTACTGTAAGAGAGACTAAGCGATCTCACAGTTAAATTGTGTAAGCAGTTTTGTGGGGCAATGTACCTGAGCGTTAAGACATTTTAAGTAAATAAATAATTAATTCATTCATTCATTCACTAACGAAGCTGAAAGGCACTTATTACCCCCTTAATTGCGATCATTTTTTTGTTCAAGACCATACCTGCCAACCTTCTAGTTACGGAGATATTGGGGGTCAAAGTTCCAACTTTTTCACAAGTTTTTTTTGAATACCTACATGTTTTTATTGTCAGATTTTTAACACTCCCACGACCCCCGTATGATTCAATCCATTCATCAGCACAATGTTTTGAGTGCGTTACATTGAGTCCTACCGATACGACTGTGATTTTTAACCCCAAAAAAAAACTTTTCCCAGCATAGTTTTTTGCGTAAAGTTACTTATTTTGAGGTACATAATGCTAGTCGTGATACAATGTACGATGTAAACACAGGACTCAGTAGCCACGTGTCAGAAAATAGACTATTAAATTTAAAATTTAGACTTTCAAGTCAAGCTGTATTTTTCAAATTAGTTCATGGAGTTTCATACAGCTGTCGTTAAGATTTGCTCCCATCCGTCCCTTAGCCTTTGTGTCTTCATAGGGTCAGATGGGAAAAGTAGTGCCATCGTCTCCTACAAAACCAGCGTCGGCGGTTTCCGTTTTCAAATTTTGACTGTCTTTTAAACGAAGCTTTGTCGGTAAACAGCGAAATCAGCGACTAATTTCAAAATCCCCAACACGGGAGGCAAACAGCACAATTGAACGGGCATAACAAATCATTACCACTATAAATAAGAACGTTTGCCAACAACGGAGGCCTATAACAGTAAATCTCTTGTAATTAATCTCGTAGCCACCTCTCCACGACATTTGGCCTGACGCCAGCGCCAAATCTATGCAATTAGAATTACCTGGCTGTGTAGATTGTACGCTTCAGTGTGTTAAGGCTTCGTTGGACTAATGTTTCTTGATTTTGGATAGAAAATAACATTACGCTTGTAATCCCCTAACGGTACGGCAGAGGTAAACCTAATCTTCTTCTTAGCGTGTCTATGATAATCTGAATTGAGTCAGCCCATAAGATGGCGATGAGTTTGGCATTTTCAGTGCAATAGTAACCTAATATACACCCATTTCGTCAGTTATGTTTAAGTTTCATATAAAACTGGGCGCATATTCACTATTTGGATGCTGCTGAGAAATTCCTCATGGATAAACCTAATAACAATTTGCTCGACTCTGGACTCGAACCCAGAACCTCATGCTTGCGACCGTAATACCAATTTAACAGTGGGCATCCACTAGCAACAATGGTTTTCATAAACAGTCAATGCTATTTTATTATTTCCATGACGCATTAAAATCAAGGCTAAGGTTTAAAAAAAAAAATGGACGAAACTTAATGATTACTCTGCTTGAAAGAATAATTTTGCAATTCAATTAGGTATTGGATAATTATGGCAAACCAAGCAACAAAATTTTGAATTATAAAAGTTGCGATGAAACAATGGCACTTGTCCGCGTGGTCAGACGGTGAAGCGGATTTTATAGCAGAACGCCGCGCGAAGAGGCGGTGAGCGCCACTAGTCCGCGCGGTCGGACGGTGCACGTTAGGCATCAATGTGTTTCATACAAACCAATGCGACGTGAGATCCGCTTCACCAATCGACCGCGTGAACTTGCGATGTCGTGTGAAAAACACGCCCCAATAACCACGTCGAAAGCAAAATGCCTCTTTTAACACAAAGAAGTGACGAGTACACTAACTACGGTTACCTAAAATCAAAATCAAAGCATTTATTTCAAGTAATTACAGTTACAGTTTTACAAAGATAACACTTAAATGTAGCTACATTCCTAGTCACAAGACATAAAAACTGTGAAAGTACTTTAGTTGCCCATTCCCTAGCGTAGATCTCTATGGAGAAGAAAGGGCAAGAAACTCCATGGACACTCTTTTAAATCAGCATATTGTTACAAAACCTTGATTACATCATTCATGTTGAGATGGTACACTATGTGAGAACGATGTAGCAAGATGTGCACATTAAAAGTGTCCATAGTAAAAACAAAAAAGACAATTCAAAAAATTAAAATAACTAATTCAAAAGGAACAGTGTGTAAGGAACAGTGGGCGCCTGCATCATTTAACATTGCTAGTTCCTAATCCCAAATAGGTAGGAAAAGGCTAGCCTGATGTTATTACCGCTGCAGTAAGCTGATGACAGTTGGAATCTAGCCAGACTAGAATCTAAGCAATTAGGTCTACCTGTCTACGTGCTGCGGTTACTACGTTTTGGGCATAATTTGGGAATAGTGTCTTGTAATATATAGACTGGGCTAGGTAATGGTGATGTGGGTGTAATGTGTTTGTTGTAAACAGAAAGCTATTCCATCAACGTTGAAATCATTTTTAGCTATCAGGTGGAGTTGTGTTGTTTCTGCCCACCTTAATGAAGGCAAGACGTGGGCGTTGGTAAGTATATACAGCCTGTAACAGAAAGGGTATAATCATATGGAATACTGTGGTACGGACCATCAAACTGAACAACTTTCTCTATGGGACAACCATCGAAATCGTAAAAAAATAATCAGTTGTCCCATACATTTGGGTCGAGTAGGTATTGAAATTTTGTATAGGACAGCTGATTATTTTTTTACGATTACGATGGTGGTCCCATAGATAAAGTTGTTCAGTTTGATGGTCCGTACCACAGTATTACATATAATTATACCCTGTCTGTTACACGCTGTATAATTGTATATCAGCTACAATTAGCTTCATGAATAGGTCTTTCTTTAGCTTTCTTTCTTATTGCAGCGTTCCCTCTGCATTAAAGCCTTTTAATTTTTCCTTTTTGCTCGAATATTTTTAAATTTAGAAAAAAAGAAAATTTTATGACACTGTTTTTTCTGAAGCCTTCATTCTTGTGCCAGATATGATTGCATTCGAATGGAATACCAATTTTTTTATTGTTTAATGTTTTAATTAAAGTAAAAAGCAAATGCTCTCCATCGCTGCTTTATCGCTGTTATAGCGACTCATAATGTGATTTATATACTTTTTTCTGGTTGAACAAACCAGTTAAAAAGGGTTCGGTATTGGGTGGTTATATGTATAACAAGTATGTGTTTACAAACAAAAAAGTATCTATGTAGTAGTATCAACTATCTGGTGTCCACGACACAAGCCTCGTTGCTTAGTGTGGCACCTAGATGGCGCTGTGTGTAATGTCCAGCGATATTTATTTATTTGAGCTCTTTTTATCGGTTGACTCTCTCCCTTCTTCGTTAACTGAATCCCGTTGGATTACTACAACATAGCTTCAGGCGATTGACCAGGATCGACCGTGGCGACGTTTGGCCACGTGTTTCCTTTCTTCACGGTGTGGACGTTTGCATCAATCTGCTGTGGGTCACGAGACGTCATTTCCCTCCTGAACTACGTCTCCGCTCTTAAGAGGACCCACTGACCCGTATCTAGTTAATTTATTTAGATATTATTCATTTGAAAACAGGTATAACTTGATTACTTTTTTTTTGCAATCCTCGTGGATGTACGTGGTGGACTATCATTAGATCTATTATTTTCGGTTGTATTTCTTTTCAACAATTATTCTAAAGTTATATCATATAAATCTATACTAACTTCAAATACTGTAAATGCCAAAAAGGTCCTTCTGCACGGAACGTTCCAGGCAAAATTGCCTATTTTTACATTACCAATACTAATCATCATTATTATTATATTTTTTAATCACTGGCTTATGACAATTTTTTACACTCACTAATTTTAATATTTTTATTTTCTTGTTATAATAATTAATTACACTTCTGGACACATCTATTGGCCCACCTTAGAGTTTAGGTTTCGATGGCCCCTACCGAAATATGATTGCTAGATTGAACAAAAACTGTTGATGCAGTTTTAAACCTGATATATTTTACCATCTTTTTCGATCGTTTTGTTTTAAATTTGAATTCAGAATACCATACGACATGGAGCTACGCCTAACAAGTCGGATATGCGCCTTATTAAAGGCAATTGATTTTTGAATAAAAAACATTTTTTATCAAATAAAGGTTTAATTTAATAACGCGTGTTGCCTCCATGGGCATTTACCACAGCTCTCATACGATTAGGCATAGAGTTTATCAACCGCTCTATGAAATTTTGAGGGATCATCTCCCATTCCTATTCTATGGCAGTTTTCAACTCCTGCATCGTCTGGGCAACTGGCTGACGAGCCCTAACACGTCTTTTTAGCTCGTCCCACATGTGCTCAATGGGGTTCATGTCTGGGCTTCTGGCTAGCCAGTCCATAACTGTGATGTTCACATCCCGAAGATATTCCCTGACGATGCCGGCCGCATGGGCTCTTGCATTATCATGCATAAAAAGGAAATTTGGGCCCACATAGTCCGCGTATGGTATCACGTGAGGTTCTAAGCACTCACGAATGTATCTTTCAGCATTTCATGTTGGCAGCCGTGATCCTGTAACAACCTCAAGTTGAGTTTTGCCGCTCGCGGATATACCGCCCCAGACAGTCCATGAGCCACCGCCATAAGCAATCCTCTCTTCAAAGCAGCATTGTGCGAAACGCTCTCCCTTACGTCGGTAGACCTTCTTCCTTCCATCATTGCCATGTAACACAATTTTAGACTCATCAGAATAGAGTACACGGCTCCAATCTTGCTGTGTCCAATTTAAATGACTGCGTGCGAAATGAAGGCGCGCTGTTCGGTGGGCTCGCGTTAGTTTGGGCCCATTAGCTGGCTTGTGTGGTACCATATCGCGTTCTTTTAACCTTCTCCGAACAGTTCGAGCGCTCACAGATACTCCGTGGAAGTCGCGAAGTTGGTTTTGTATCTCAATGGAGGTAAGGTGACGATTTCTCAAGCTGGTCGTCACGATGAATCGATCCTGCCTTTCAGTTGTGACCCGAGAACGTGGCCTTCCTTGGCGACGAACAAAGCCGCCAGTCTCTAGGTACCTCCGATAAACATTTCGGACCGCAGATGGACTTAAATTAAGGTGAGCACTCACGTTTCTTTGGCTGTGTCCGGCCTGAATAAGTGCCACAGCTTGGGCGGCGACTTCAGGTGAAGTATCCATAGATTATTGATAGAACCTCACCTTAATGTTAAGAATAAGTAATGTTTGTTGCAAAACCAAAGATATCAATCACTTTTTCAAGAATTAAATCCAAGTAAACCAATAAAACCAAGTTTTCTTAGTATTCGATTGTTTGATATCAGACAGGCTCCAAATTGTCTTTTGTTTCTTTAAATTCTGTTTTCGAAATTCAAAAAACTATTGAATGAAATTGTGAATGTGCCAGGTTCAAAACTGCATAAAAACTTTTTGCTCGACCTAATATAAAATTTTAGCTAGGACCAAACGAAACTGAAAATACAAGGTGGGCCAATAGATGTGTCCAGAAGTG
The DNA here is from genome assembly GCA_947578425.1 of Eugnorisma glareosa. Classification (NCBI taxonomy): domain Eukaryota; kingdom Metazoa; phylum Arthropoda; class Insecta; order Lepidoptera; family Noctuidae; genus Eugnorisma; species Eugnorisma glareosa. The sequence continues at coordinate 8,484,663 of OX387982.1, read as the reverse complement.
TATATTCTATTTTATGTATAAACTAGAAAACTGAGTAAAGGTAAACTTCTGTAACAGTCATTTTAATATTTTTGATTCAGAGGAAGTTTTTTTTAAACAAAAATTTACACTCGCCTACACAATCAGCCAGACCCGGAACAACTAAGTGTTGAAGCATAATCAGCCAATAATGTTCCCACTGCTGAGACACCCGGTCTCCTCTCTATGAGAGGGAAAGGGCTATAATCCACCACGCGGGCCCAGTGCGGGTGGGTTGATGTCATTTGTCATCGAATTTTTGGTTCTATTAAGTACACGTAGTTGCCTTACGATGTTTTCCTTTACCATTTTGAGACCAGTGTTGATGAAATAAATGACACAAAGTTATACGCCTGCTTGGGTTCGAACCCACGACTTACTGATCGTAAGTCGGGGCCGCCACCACTGGGCCACCGCTGCTCTCTAGTGTTGTAGGCCGGGTCCGATTCCCGCCCGGAACAAATATCTGTATGACCTACAAATAGTGTGCTACTGAGTTTAAATGTTTTTGAACGCACCCATGATACAGGACTAATTATTAGCGAACATGATTTGGACATTTTCAATACCAGTGTTTCTCGGCTTGCATTTGTTGATGAAAAGCTGTTTTACGAAAAAATAATTGTTTACGTCTGAATTTAGTTTTTAGTTGTACCTTTTTACGATGTCTTTTTTGATTCGAGTGTTTCAAGTGTTTATCTGTGGAAACTTGTAAATGGCCTTCAGATTCGTATTGTTTAAGACTATTGTTTATATTAGCTGTAAGTTTCCCGAATAGTATAAAATAAATAATTGCCAGAGTAGGGCAAAATAAAAAAAGAAAAGAAGGAATCTATCTTTCCTGACAACATTTCTATTTGTTTCCGAATTTTACAAGTGAATCACCGTTTTGAAACAACCAACCACACTATTTATAAACCTCTTCATTGATTAAAATACCTGAATAATTAACAAACAAAGGACAACAAACGATCTACCAAATATAACCGAAGGTCACATGGTTAAGGTCACACAATGTATTGAATCCAACCCTTCATTAATTTCGTTAATGTGTTGACTGTGAGACCGCTAAGGTACAAGGGGGTTATAATTATGAACTTATTTGGAAAGGGTTAATAAGGTACAAAGTAGTATGTAAACATAATTAGTTGTTAATGTAAGGAAAATTTTGTATAGCATAATGTTGGAAAAAGGATGTTTTGAAAGAATTTATCATTCTACTTTTCTGTACTCTTAGCAAGTGTTTTCAGTGATATTATTGCTTAAGATAAACCAACAACTTCAAGAATTTTATTTGAGTTGACAAGTGGTGGTATAAAGGGTGTAACAAGACCCTTAACGAAACCGAAAGGCACTTGTTCTCCCTGTCATTGCGATGTTTTTTAGTTCTAGAACATACCTGGGAACCTTCTAATTACGGAGATATTGGGGGTCAAAGCTCCAACTTTTTCACATTTTTTTTTTCTAAATACTTGTTTTTAATGTAAGATTTTTACTTTAAACACCTCCACGACCCCCGTACTATTCAATCCATCAATCAGCACAATGTTTTGAGTGCGTTACATTGAGTCCTACAGTAAAACGTGATTTTTCACCCCAAAAAAATAAAGTCGTTTCCCAGCAATCATTTTTGCGTAAAATTACTTAGTTTGATGTACATAATGCTTGGTTGACGGCTTCGTGAAGAGTCCTGTTACACCCTGTATACTTACCTGGTTTCGGCAAATTGTGTAAAAAATTAACCCTGATTGCATATCAGTGACGAACATGGCGGTGTCATAGATACATGCGTCGTTTCGTTGATCACCTATTTGAAATTTGGAAACTTTTCTAAAAGAACATTATTATTAACATTATTCGACGACCCGAATGGCGCAGCAGTTGTGAGGCTGCTTTACGTTCTTAGGGTTCCGGGTTCGAATCCCGGTAGGAGCAAATGTTTGTGTGATGAGCATGGACATTTGTTTCCGAGTCATGGATGTTCATGTATAATAAGTATGTATTTACAAACAAAAAAGTATCTATGTAGTAGTATCAACTATCTGGTGTCCACGACACAAGCCTCGTTGCTTAGTGTGGCACCTAGATGGCGCTGTGTGTAATGTCCAGTGATATTTATTTATTTATTATTTGTCACAGTCAAAACTACTTTTGAAGAGTTAAAACTCTGTTAACAATAACTAATATTCACGTAGAAACTTATTACATTTTAGGTTTTTTTTTTCCCCATGACAGCTTCATCGAGCCGTCTGAATGCCTTCTACCTGCACGAGTAGCATGACCACCGTAAAAACGGGTTTTGTCGACGAAGAATCGAAAAAAATGAGAGATTGTGGAAAGATTTCTAGCGTCGCAAGCATGGCGATGTTAAAAATGTATGACAGGCATGTCAAGTTGTATAGAAAGAGCTTTGTCGATTCTTGGTAGAATAGAGATAGTATTGCCATGCTACGCGGGTTGGCCATGCTTGCCGTGGTCGACTTGAAAATTTCTAAATGGCCTCCGAACCCAAAGTCAGCCATAGCAAAGACAATCTCTACGGCTCAGATCTCAAGTGTGAATGCGGTGTGTCTCCCCAGACAGTGTGTGTCTTCTATCTTGCGCTGCATGCCTTGACACCAGCGCACTTGACGATTTTATGACTGCATCAGCGAGCAAAGTTCACATAACCAATTTTGGACCAAATGTGTTTCATGAAAATTTGCCATCGACAAGAACAAACACGTAGAACACATCGTGATGAAAACTTGTTGTAACACTAATATTTTACTTCAATAACAATCTCAAGACACACTACACGTCTGTTTGACATATCTTTAAATACGTGCTACGAATAGCACTGTATCTGAGTTACAGGACCTACAACACTGTGTGATAGAATCTCTGAACATAACATAATTTTGTTTAAAAAAAAAACTCAATACCACGCCTGTAATCCCCGACAAGTTAGGCAGAGGCGTACCTTATTAGACACCCATATTTCACCAGCCTAAGTTAAGCCTATAGCCATCGCTAGTCGTCGTTGTTTAGTTAGCCTAGTTTAAGCCTACTGCCATCAACCGCGCACAAATCCAGACTCCGTGGCTGCTACTGAGAAACTCGACTCAACAACAGTTTGCCTGACCATTTTTTTTTTTTTTTTACCGATGGGAAATCATCAAATAACCCCTCCCGCTCTGGGCTGAGCAGGAGGGAGTCTCAGACTTTTACTGACTAAAACCCATCCATGTTCCTTCCTTTGCCCTTTGTGTTCCAGGGCCGCGGCATCTCTTTCGAACAGTCCCGCAACCCTGACAGGCATCGGTCCTTACGGACCCCTTCCTGTTTGCTGACTCTCTTTGAGGCGCGCGTGGAACACGAACGTGCCGTCGACACAGCCTGTCGTCATAAGACGGACGGACGGCGAGCTAGCCCATAGCTCACCGTCCACAGGCCCGCGTCAGTTTGCCTGACCTAGGAATTGAACCCAAATCTTCTGCTCAGCGCAGAAGCGTTTGCGACCACAAAACAATCCTTTCAACATCAATGCCGTCTACATTATTAGAATACTAGCTTATAGCCCGCCTATAGTTCGGTAATTGGCCCACGGGATCGTGATGCCGTTAATCCAGGTTATAAACTGTCTGTGTGCCAAATTACATCCAAATTCAGTCAGTAGTTTTGGCGTGAAAGAGTAACTAACTAAAATTTTCGCATTTATAATATTAGTAGGATTTTTTGGAAAAAAAAAAACAAAAACAGCTGTCATTTACACCTTCACACCTCCCAAAAAGCTCTATAATGTATTTAAAAAACCAACCCTTCACCGTCGCAGTAATACACACCCGATGATTCGTTTCAAAGCTTTAACTTAACGTTTTAATTTATTTTAACCCTTGTACAAGATTCTCGCTCATTTCCTCAGCAGGTACCCGATTAAATTAATAGGGTTGCAACTTAACTTATTAGGCACTTGAATCTGTTTTTAAAGGTTGCTTAACAAGTGTTACAAGTTTTGAAAAGAAATGAGATTTTACTTTATGTTCACAGGTTAGCAGGATTTTATTTACTTCTGTATAAGTAAAGTTATTAGAGGCAAAGAAAGTTCTTTCAGAAGGGCCGGCTTTTTGTCTAAAATCGGCATTCAACAGCGTTTCACAAGATAAAGTGGATGTATGATTGTAGCACAATTGTAGCGTCTGCTTCGTTTGTGTAGTGTTTAGGAGCGCGACTGTTGAGCATGAGGTTCTGGGTTCGATTCCCGGGTCGAGCAAAGTGTTATTGGGTTTTTCAATCAGGAATTTCTCAGTAGCAGCCACGGAGTCTGGATTACATGTGACTTAAACATAAGTGGAAAAATTTTGGTGTACTATTAGTTACACCTCTGCCTAAACCTTCGGGAATTACAGGCGTGAAGTTATTTTACGTATAATTGTTGCAGAGTAAGTGAAGGAAGCGCTACTATTGTGCATGATTCCGTGTGCCGCGTCGATGAACGATTGTTTTTCTTCTGTCAAATGATACATGTATAGGGTGACTGCTAATTAGTGACCGATACTCTTATACTCGTGATTGTACTCATGATAACAAAAAACTTTTTCAAAGAAACTGTTTTTTTTACTCATTCACTTTTATCCCATTAACACAACAGCCGTATGAATTCGCGCGCGCGCGCCTGTGACCTAGGTATCAGCTGTTAGCCGCCTGACGCCGTTCTGTCTCCCGCTATGCTCTGCCTACCTACTGTTGCACAGTACGATAGTAATTAGACCGACCGGCGTCACGCGGCTAACAGCTGATACCGAGGTCACAGGCGCGCGCGCGAATTCCATTAGGCTGTGTGTTATTGGGATTAGTGAACGAGTAGGTATAAAAAAAAATTCTTTGGGAAAGTCGTTTGTTATCATGAGTACAATCACGTGTTTAAGTATCGGTCACTAATTACCTATCACTCTTTATAATAATTACAATAGTCAAGTAATTTTGTACAATAATATGTCAAATCATCAGTAAAGCAATGTTAGCAAGTGATTGGGTTTGGGAGAAACTGATGCACCTGATTGGTACTGGTACCTATTCAGATGTAAGGACACAGAATTGAGTGATGTTTTGGTAATGAGCAGCGAGGTCAATACCGACACCTACGAGGTGATATTTGGTGGTGTTTTGTTTTTTATTTATCAATATTCTAATATCACCCATGTAGGTGATATGCTAGGCATAAAGGTAGCTCGTAGGTGACAGGAAGTTTCCGGGCTTTAGCTATTGCTGAAGAAGAATCCTTTGCTGAAAATCGACAAAACAACTCTGCAATAAATCACAAAATAAAATAAAAACTAAAGTATTTTAGGTGCAGCTAGTCCTGTATAATTAGATATAAAGTGGTAAAATACTAACGAAAAATGGGTAGTATTAAAAAATAAATTACAAGTAACAGTTTCACATGGAGCGACTACATATTATCTGACCTCAACAACCCAGTTAGTACTGGGTAAAACCATATCCCTTGGTTACTGGTTGTCAGACTTTCGGGTCACTGGCTACCTGTAACGACTGTCAAAGATCTACAAATGACAGCTGGGACCAATCTTCGCGTGCTTTCTCTCGGTATGTAATGGGTGGTCACCAATCCAAGGACCAACTTAGGCAAGCGCGAGTAAACCTGAAGGTCGACCCGAGCGGCTGTTATTTAGCCATAAGCACCTCCTCGGTGGGAGCGCTGAACCAAAACTACACAAATATCTGACGTATATTTTCACTGAATCTGACCAGCAGTGAAAGTCTAGTGATGTGACCGGGACTGCCAAATCATAGGTTGCCTGCACCACGGATTTTTTCGTTTCATGTGCGTACTCTATAGTTATTACTCGCGACGGTGAAGGATAACATAGTGAGGAAACCAGCATAGTATAGTACAATCAGCCTATAAGGTTTCCACTGCTCGGACACTCGCGGCCTCCTTTCTATGATAGGGAATGGGCTATAAATCCACCACGCGGGCCCAGTGCGGGTTGGTAGATGTCACATGTCTTCGAAATTTCAGTTCTAGGACATGCCGGTTTCCTCACGATGTTCTCCCTCACCATTTTTGAGAGCAATGGCGATGAAATAAATTACACAAAGTAATGCGCTTGCCTAGGTTTGAATCCACGACTTACTGTTCGTTATTCGGGGCTGCCACCACTGGGCCGCCGCTGCTCTCCCACAAAGGGCAGCATGCCTGAGAGATATTTCTCGACGGCATGTAAAGCCAAGTCAGAGGTCCATGGGTGGCATAAAAACCCTGACACCGAGTTAGGAAGAAGAAGACTGAATCTGGCGAATCTGATTCTAATAATTCCCTAATTACTACCCTCTCAACGATCAAGGTTTTCATGCTGAAAATCCTTCTGTGCATCCTATCACTGTTGTTCACCCCGTTTACAAACTATGACAGTTAGTTGTAACAACGTAAATTGAAATTTTCTTTTCCCGGCAGCCCTATCAAACCACTAGCTACCCTTTGGCGTGGTTTGTAAATAGCATATCCCTGTTGTAGACAGCTTTCATATTAAAACTTTATCACGGTTCATTGATATACAATTACTTTAAAGTCAACCTTTTAGTTTTTAGTGGTTTTGTAACGTTATTATACGGATATTTTGTTTTTACTGTGGTATCATTTTATTAGTCAAGTAGGTTGTAAACTAATTAATATTTTTTTACAAGTTGTTGCCGCGTCATACGCGTAGAAATTTTGGTGTGTACCTACCTGTGTGAGAAAAAAACAAATAGTCTATGTCCTTTCCCAGGATATAATCCTTCTCCTTGCCAAATTCCATTACGATCCGATCAGCCGTTTAGTCGGGAAAAGGTAACTAAGAAACAGAGTTACTTTCGCATTTATAATATTAGTATGGATATCTATTCATCGTCATAGGGTAGGAACCAGCTTTAGCAATATATTTTAGGCTATCGTGAATATTATCACGCAGATAACAGCCATAATTATGTCAACTTTGACACAATTAAAACACAGAACAATCCTAGAGTTCAAAAAGCAAGTTAAATGGATAAGATTTGTATCCCAATTTCAGTATGTTTTTCTTGTTTTGTATCATAATTCGTTACAAAACATAGCCTAAATATATGAGGTCGCTAAAATAGTCTCTGCTACAAGGCATAAACAACAAAACAAAAATATTTTCGTTCGTCACTCTAACCCGTCACTCGCCGCTGCCGCGTGATTTACCCCAAAACCTAAGTCTACCTTCTTGTTACGAAAATAAGCGTAAAATCGTAATAAAATGAATGAAAGGCGAACGCCACAAAGTTTTCTGCCGTTTCCTAGTAAATAAGTAGGCGATTGGCTGAAATAAATCAATACTAACAGTTTGGAGTGACTCGTCAAACTCCTAATTGAAATGTTCGGGGCGTGGGTTTCATAAATCATGGTTGCACGTGGATATAGAGAAGAATGTTTGGTTTTTTTTTAGTATTGGCTGCAAAAAAGTTGTTAAAATATAGAAACTATACGGCATCACTTCTTAACTGTGTTCAAGACTTAGAGCTGTCAAGTTTTTTGTTTCAAAGGCGTTGCCTCACACTAGGATTTACTTTTATATTGTGGGTTACATACACAAACAGCCAGACCCGGAACGACTATCTGTAGGCCATACAAATATTTGTTCCGTGTGGGGATCGAACCCGCATCAAGCAGCGTATCAGTCAATGGCTCACCCACTGCGCCAACCGTGTCGTGCCAAAATGCTGTAGAATATGGTAATTGATTTTGATCGCCATGATGTGCTGATTACGTACGGTTACTTTGGCGAAATCCTCTCTTAGGTTTTTTTTTTCTTTTAACGTAGATAGGTAGTTTCTATGAAGATAATGTTCTTCCATTCAGTTTCTCAAGTAACTTCGATAATTATCTAATCTACAAAGCTTTATTACCAGTTACATCTATTGCAGTTGTCATTCGATTACCATGGACTCCCAAATATAGGCATAAAATTGCAGCGACTTACAAAACAGCTGCTCAAACGCTTGATCACTTCAACATTCATGCCTTTAGTCATGACTTAACAACCCTTTTCCACCTCTTATCACACCCAATCATAATCAGAGTACCCCATTCTGAACCACAATAAATCTGGCCCCCAAAATCCGCGGCCCCCATCAATCGTGGGCCCCATCCAGTACTCTAACTCATGTTTACCTCGCGAATTTCCTGCGAAGGTGAAAAATGCTGCCATTCGATAATAATTTTTCATGTCACAAAGAGCTTTGCCCCGCAATATCATAATACTGGGTAGTTTATACGTATTTTGTGTTGTGTGTTTTTTCAAACAGGGCTGCTTTTGGGGGGTTAATGGTTTTAATAGGAGGTCATTATTTTTTTGGGGTGTGAGAAGAAATAATATTGATTTAGGGAGGAATTTGTTTGATACGTAGTCCTTTTTGATAGTCATCCATTCTTCGTGAATTCCACATCAAATGATGAATTTATGCAATATTCAAACGAATATTAACATGATTACAGCGAGTAACTGGCAAAAGTAATTGGCCAGTTAATGGTATAAAGCTCTTGGCCCAAAACCATTTTTTTTTCAACGTCCATGGTAAGAATGACTTGGTCCCATCTACCCCGCTGCCTCTGTCCCGGAAAGGGGCTGATGGGAAATATAGTTTCATCGTCCCTTAAGGGTTTAAAAGGCCACTCCGAATATAAACGTAAATTACATCTTTTCCACCATACACTCATAAAGGGACCATGACGCACAAATGAAGCTAACTTTCATAGTATTTATTCAAAAAATCATTACTTAACCCTTTTACCGCTGCCGCAGGGTTACGTGTGACGGCCGGTGTGTCATTAGTGTGACATGAAGGTGTCACAAACCGGTAATTTCCGGATAAATCAGCTTTGTGTCCCAAATGTACGTTTGTTGCGTTACAGGATTATTAATGATGGTGTTTTTTTCTGTAGCGTATTATTATTTCGGGGCCGAAATTATAATATATAGGTTACACGAAAATAAGCTTTTAGTACGTTATTTTTAGATGTCAAAATAAAGAAAATTACTTGTTTATTCTTTAACCTTCTAGCTGATTCAAAATCTGCTTTAATCAATGTAAGTTTAACAAATAGCATGCTGCTTTTTAAATTATTTCCCTACAAGGGAATTCTATCTATCTTCATAATACGTACTAACAACTGAAATAAAAAGCAAATCCAATTCATTCGATAAGAAAAAATCACCTCAAACTAAAGTATTTACAAGAAATCATTAACTTTCCACAAAAAGGAGGCATACACATTATTATGAAAGACACACTTGGCTTACATAATTATACTACTCATAATACATTAACAGGGTGTTTCTCGGCAATAATCAGATCGTTTGGCGCGAATAATTATTACTTAGCATTCGGAAAGGGCCGCAAAGTGCTTTGCACTGCAATTTGCGAATTCTAGGGTGGCAAGAGGTTAGGTAAAGTGAGACGTACAGGAGCATAAGTTCGTTTCTGTTGTGGAATTATTTTTGGTTCGCAGACGGCAGTATGAGGGTTATGTTAGGTACATGTTTAAATTGTTTTTGTTCCGTGATTTTTAATTTGCACGTCTTAATATGGTATGGTCTTAATGGTAACTTTATCTGATTACCTTTTCACGCTTGAACGCCCTATCGGATTTCTATAAAATTCGGCACACAGGTCTGTAGACGTCTTACGTTACTTCTTAAATGTACCCACTACGTTTCTGTGGAATAATTGTTGTAACTTCTCCACGGGCAAAGCCGCGGAAATAGTTAGTGTGTTTCATTTCATGCATGCAATCAATCCATGCTGAGATAGGCCTCGCACAGGTCATATTTCAGTTGTTTTTTTTATTCATGTTTATTTGTTTACTCTTTCTATAATTTTGTTTTAATGTTATGTCAACCATTTTTTGTATTGTCCTGTGTGGGTCTTATAAATAATTTTTCTTTCTAGAAACATAATTGGGATAGTGTGAAATTAGTTGATTTTTGTGAATGATGACGTTACAGAAAGTTGATGTAGCTCCTCAAAATTCCTTGTTTTAGGAAATTATTTTAGTTCACAGCCAGTTATGGTTTTGAAAACAATCCATCCTATCTTTCAAAAGTGCATAAACCTAACACTCTAAATTACACACTCTACTTTAAACTCATTCACCCAATCGTCATTCCCGCATCACTTTTACAACCTAACAATAAATTCCTCCAATCTCAGTACGCGGTTCCCCCAACAAGATTCCATTTTAATGTGCTCGTTTGCTTAGTTCACCTCCGCTAATGTTGGAACGGCTACGTCATATGGCACGGTCGAGGGGTTCACTGAAATAGAGTTACCTTTTTTTTTTTTTTACCGATGGGTAATCATCAAATAACCCCTCCCGCTCTGGGCTGAGCAGGAGGGAGTGTCAGACTTTTACTGACTAAAACCCATCCATGTGTTCCAGGGCCGCGGTATCTCTTTCGAACAGTCCCGCAACCCTGGCAGAAAATAGTGTTACCTAATGGTAGGAAGTCAAAATAGTCTAGGAAACCATCGTTGGGAAACCAGGACGACCTAGAACCAAGAATTCGAAGACATTTCATATAGCCCATTTCCTCACATACCTCACACACACACAATCTCATAAAAATTGAGTGCCTCGTTGTCGTCAAGTGATCGCTAGCACGATTTTTGAGCATGGGATCCTGGGTCGGGTAAATCAGAAATCAGAAAGCTTTATTTGTGAACATAGGTCAAGTTACACATAGTGTGAGGTGAGGTGTTATAAATAGGTAGATCCTCCATGTTTTTCCCAGAGGCGTACAAACAATAATTGATTAAGTTTTAAAATAACAAATTGGTGAAATTATGTCAACTTTCACGTCAGTAATAAAATCAATATAAATGGGCATAGCATATCCAAAGAAAAAAAAAATATATATAGCATGTAACAGAAAGGGTATAATCATATGGAATACTGTGGTACAGACCATCAAACTGAACAACTTTCTCTATGGGACCACCATCGAAATCGTAAAAAAATAATCAGCTGTCCCATATATTTGGGTCGAGTAGGTATTGAAATTTTGTATAGGACAGCTGATTATTTTTTTACGATTTCGATGGTGGTCCCATATGATTATACCCTTTCTGTTACACGCTGTATATACAATCAATTTCTCAATAAATGTCAAATGGTTAAGTTACATGTCATAATTAATAATGATAATGTCGAACAAAATTCAAGGTCATTAAAACAGGTCAGGTAGGATGTTCTAAGGCAGTAATTATAGAATTGTCGTCGACATATTCCATTAATGAGTAATGGCATTTATTAGTAAAAATTTTAAATAGTTCTTTTTTGAATTTGTCCAGATTTAACAACACCTCTGCCTAACATATCAGGGATTACGGACACATGAGGTAATGTTATGTTCCTCACATAGAGAGGAGGTCTGTATCTTTATCTTATCGTATCTTATCTCAGCAGTGTCATTTTTTCTTGCCCATTTAGGGCTGATAATCTAAATATCCGTATACAATTCCCGTTCAGGTAAAAATAATGTCGTATATCAACGGGAATAAAATTCAAAATTCTACGTAATTGGACAACAAAAGATCGTAAAGTATAAAAGGTTTTTGTTAAATGTGACCAATTAAAAAAAATACAACCCGATTTGAACTCTCTTCGATATGCCATTAAGTATAACATTTCTGTGAAAATAAAATATTGTACTGTAACTTCCACATACGGCAATGAGATCCTGGAATTGTCAAGTCATATTTTTTCTTGTCACTGGATGTGAAATATGGAAAAAAGGGTTAAATATTATTACAGCCACTATCATTTTGTTACGTACTTTGTCATTTGCGATTTTCAGGGTTCCGTATCGAAGGGTAAAACGAGACCTTATTTCTAAGCCTCCACTGTTCGTCTGTCCATTCGTCCGTCCATCCATCCGGCCATCCGTCTCATGATCTGGGGGTCTAAAATCGCCGCTTTATCAGAATCATAATACGAATCACGTTAAAAATTTAAAACTCTTAAAATGGACTTCGTGGACATAAACATAAAGACCATTTTAAGAATTTTAAATTTTTAACGTGATTCATATTATGATTCTGATAAAGCTTCCATTTTACATTTACATTTTTTGACATTTTTACTGAATAATAAAAGCCGGGTCGATCTACCTGATTCAGCAGTACTCGTCCGTAGATGGGTGACCACCCATTCCATACCGAGTTTCCTCCGTGCTTCGGAAAGTATGTTAAGCCGTTGGTCCCATCTGTCATTTGTAAATCTTTGACAGTCGTAACAGATAGTCAGTGGCCCGAAAGTCTGACAACCAGTCTTATCCAGTAAAATACTGGTATTCAGCTGCATACGGTTCGCATAATCAGCCTATAATGTTCCCACTGCTAATCCACCACGCGGGCCCAGTGCGGGTTGGTAGATGTCACATGTCTTCGAATTTTTGCTTCTACGACACGATGTTTGTTTTTGTTTTTCTTCACCGTTTTTTGAGAGCAGTGGTGATGAAATAAATTACACAAAGTAACGCGCTTGCCTGGGTTCGAACCCACGACTTACTGTTCGTAAATCAGGGCCGCCACCACTGGGCCACCGCTACTCATACACACGCTTAGGGTTAGACGATGTTTATATTTGGTTTCATGTGAACAAAACTGACTATCTGGTTAGACTTTAAAACAGTTGAGGCTGTGTAGATGGTGGCTCTTTAAAGACGGAATCTGAGATTTCTGACAAAGGGATATATCTTTCGTACCTTTCTTTGATGGACGATTTACGATACCATTCATCTCGGAAAAGTAACTGCGGATTTAAACATGTAATTATTGCGAATCATTTATTTCATGATCGGAATTTGTGTTTGACTATGTCTTCGTCACAAACGATACTTCAAAATGGTTTTTGGAAGTTTTCCTCTCAATTTGATCATTTTATAACTCAGAACTGCTGCTTTTCCATATACATAAATGGATCAGTCCTGAACCGTAACTACGGCAAAAAAGATATTCCCAAAACCATTTGGACTGCCTCGTTGATCTGCTGATCGCAAGCGCGACTGCTGAGCATGAGGTCCTAGGTTCGATTCCTAGGTTGTGCAAAGTGTTATTGGCTTTTTCTATCATAAATTAGTTTGATGGCAATAAGCTCGCCCTCTATTATATGGGAATTTAACACAACTGGTGAAATGTGGATGTACCATTGCCAGAGCCATCAACCCAATTCCTCTATCTATTTGATTTAAGTAAAGTTTTCAATTTCGTGTTGTTTCAAGCAGATATAAATCCTGTATACATATCGTTAAAGTTGCAGTTCCTTAGCCGCCTCTTTTGAAATGCAAAGGGTATGTCCATTTGGACAAAAGGCTAAAGGCCTAAAGGCTAATTTACATTTGGATTACCCAAGTAAAGAACTGATTCTTAATTTGCAAGTAGTTTTCGGACAGGTTTATCGCCATTTTTATTTCTTGTCAGTATTATTACTGCCCACCCCAAAACCCTTATTAAATTACTAACAACCCTTAGGAAAGGTACAAGAACCTCTTTTTGCCACCATCCCTAAATTCAACGATACAATAGCTTATTTGTACAACATTCTTGACTTCAAAGGGTATAAATTCAGTAATGTTGTATATAATTTACACATAAAAGAAATACGGCCTGTGTGTGCCAGATTCGCTTATGTTGGGATACGTAATTAGTGTGTAATTGTATTGTGTTCATTGACCTTTGACATTGTGAGGAAACTCCACTTCTTCTCACAGAGGCCTGTGTCCTCGAAATGTGCATTAAAGGACTAGAAATTACGGGGGAAAGAACCTCACGTCCCAGCCGCCGCGGGAGATGCACCGTAGGCGTGGGCCTGTGGACGGTGAGCTATGGACTAGCTTGCCGTCCGTCCGTCTTATGACGACAGGCCGTGTCGACGGCGCGTTCGTGTTCCACGCGCGCCTAAAAGAGAGTCAGCAAACAGGAAGGGGTCCGAAAGGACCGACGCCTGCCAGGGTTGCGGGACTGTTCCAAAGAGATACCACGGCCCTGGAACACAAAGGGCAAAGGAAGGAACATGGATGGATTTTAATCAGTAAAAGTATGCTCAGCCCGGAGCGGGAGGGGTTATTTGATGCTTTACCATAAAAAAGAAAAGGACTAGAAATTATTGGCATTTAATTTCGAGTGATAGTATTTTCAATGGTTTTGTATATCTTTATGTCATTATCCTCCTGTTCTTGTTTCATTCTACCTGGGGTCGGCGCAACACGTTTTCTTCTTCCGTCACGGCATCATTTACTCTTTTCTCTTCATTTCTCTTTTCTATCGTTCCTCACACAATCCATCCATCTTATTTTGGCCTTCCTCTCTCCCTCCTTCCATCAGTATTAAAATCCATCACTTCGGTGTGTCCCACGGGATCTTACTACTGCGATATCTGTTTTAATTCAGATTATAAACTATGTGTGTGCCAAATTTCACCCAAATCCGGTCAGTAGTTTTTGCGTGAAAGAGTAACAGACATCCATCCATCCATACATCCTCACAAACTTTCGCATTTAATAGGATTCGGTAACGGATTTATTTAAAACTCGGTTCTACAAATGATTTTGGTTGCATGGTTACTCCTTGATCGCAATTTCATCATCAGTCATCCGCCTTAGATTTTATTTATGGGGCGAAATTTGGCTGTATATTTTGAAGATCATTAAGAGTCAAGGTCTTGCAAAAAGTCGGGCAAATATTTTAATTCCGGCTCTCTAAAAGGAACCTGGTAATACTAAGGTATTTCCTTTATTAATTTTTATTTACTCTTATAATTTCATTTTTTTTTAATATTAAAAAAAAAGTATGAAAAACATTTAAAAGTATAAAAAATAGATAGGTAACCTGTTAGCATCAGGAACAAGGTCCAGGCTGCCGGTGGTCAGGGTTCCAGAGACAGGAACCTCCGCACTATGCGTCTGAATCAAGCCCTTGGCCCAGCCGCCCAATCACAGGCTCCTAAGGTGTTGGTCGAGCCTCCTTGCTATAAGTCCATTAGCCTTTACGATTGTCAGTACAATGATTGCAGAATCCACGTCCCATATGTCGATAACCTCGTGTGGTAAATCAAGATACTTGATTTTTTTATCATTCTCAGCTTTCACGAGATTCTCGACATCAGGGATAGTGATGTCAATAATCAATCTCTCTCAGCAGCTCAAGGCAATCTATCATCACGGTATTATTCTTATGGTACCTAAGCTACATTAACATAAAGGCCGAAAACCCAAAAGATAACTAAAAAACTAGGCCGTCAAGAAAAAAAAAAAAGCGCTCTAACAATTCATCCTCGACATCCTTCGTACCGTTTCAGTACCCGCTTAAAAAACTATTCGATTGGAAAAAGGGACGAAAATTCACATTGTAGTCTTATAGCACATCCTGACTTTTATTCGAGCGACTATCGATTGCCGATTTGAAATATAGTTCGTCCTTAAGCCAGAAAAACCTTTGTAGTACAAAATGTGTGTTGGAATTATGACTCGAAAGATGTCGGTAAAGATGTGTGATATTAATGGGTGAGGGGATGAATAGACTAACTTGTCAGTGGTGGTAAGCGATAAATAGGACAGAGATACATAGAGAGACCAATAAGCCTGACATCTTTCCTACTGAAAACCCTTGAGAGACTCTGTGACCGACACATTCGGGACGGACCTCTTCAGGAGCTGCCACTCCACAAACAACAACATGCCTACTCCACAGGAAAATCCACAGAATCTGCACTCCACAGTGTGATCTCCAAGATCGAATGTGCAGTAGACTACAAATGCTCCTCACTAGCTGTTTTTATTGACATAGAAGGCGCTTTTGATAAAACCATTTTTCATAGCATCAACGCAGCCCTCGAGGAACACGGCGTAGACTCGACCCTGCGAGGATGGATCACAAACATGCTCAGACTGAGAGCCGTACAGGTTACGGTGAATGACACTACTAGAGCCATCGTGGCGAAAGGCTGCCCTCAAGGGGGCGTCCTTTCGCCACTTCTATGGAACCTCGTGGTAGACAGCCTCATCAAGCGTCTAAATGACAGAGGCTAGAGAAAGAAAAGACTAAAGACCGAAGACGGGACAGGTGTCGGAGTCTTCTCCAACGACCTAAATATTAAAATATCCAAACCCCTGGGAATGCTCAACTCTGTCTATCAAGCTGAGTGTGTTGGCATTATCCAAGCGGCACACGCCATAGAGGTCAGGGAAGTTACGAATACCCATATTCGTATACTCTCCGACAGTGCCTCAGTCCTTCAATCCTTAAAGAGAAACCAGATAACGTCGAGACTAATACTAGAATGCCATAATGCCCTAGAACGTGTTACGGTACTAAACCACAACACTGTGACACTACAATGGATCAAAGGACACAGCGAATCACTTGGAAACGATGCGGCTGATGAACTTGCCAGAAGGGGATCCAGCACAAAAGCCTTCGGACCCGAACCCATTGTGCCCATTCCCTTCAAGCAGCTAAGGAGTTGGTTAAAGGATCACACTCAAACGCAAGCGGGAAAATGGTGGACCTTGTCACCAGGGTGCAGGCAATCCAAGGAAGCTATGCCATCCCTGGACACGAAGCTAACCAAGCGCCTTCTGCGCCTGGACAGAGATAGCCTGCGACTGGTGGCGGGGACCATCACTGGACATTGCTCACTGAACAAACACTTCCACACCCTAGGTATCACTGATAGCCCCCTGTGCAGAGCGTGCATGGAGGCGGAAGAAACTGTAGCGCATGTACTCCTCGAGTGCACCGGCGTCACCCAGATCCGTGAGGAGACTCTTGGAACACCGAGATTCCTTGAGGATGTCCTGAGAAGACCGGGAAGTTTGATCTGCTTCTGGAGGGAGGTGGGCTGGTTGGAGTAACGGCCACCATGGCTCACGTACAATGGTCCAATTTAGGGACTAAGTGCGGAAACCAAACCCTTATAAAGAAGAAAAGAAAGAATAAAGAAGAAGGACAGAGATGATGTACAGGATATTGTATTATTTTTAGCTAGGGTGTGAGTTTTCCCGGTTCATTTAGTGGTAATGACTTTCTTAGATGTAAATAGACGAGGAAAACTGACACATATTTTGCGCATATTTTTGGCAGCAATGTCGCACCCGGACGACCAATAACTTCTCTTCCCATTCCTTGGACGCCACTCAGTCTTCAGCTTTACTCCACCTGCCATCGCCGCGCCTTGCCAGGTGTCTTGCCCAACTCCATTTGAGTTTCATATCGCGATTTCCAATACCGAAAACATTCGTACATCTCCAGATTTCAACATTTGGAACTCAGGCTATTAGTTTTATGCCGAGCATGGAACGCTCTCTCTGAGCTACTCTGAGTCTGTACACAGCCTCCTGTGTCAGCTTCCACGTCTCAACACCGTACGTCATGGTGGGCGGATCACACTAATTATAGAGACGGGTCTTCAGGCAGTGTGGAATTTTGGCAGATTTCAGAATGTCGTCCAAAATGCTAAATGCAGCCCACCCTAGCTGGATTCGTCTCGATACCTCAGCTGTTTGATGCTCGTTGCCAAAGGAAACAATATGGCCAAGACAGACATAACGGTCAAAATTCTCTAACCTTTTATTTCCGACCTTAACAGAAGGATTTGAATCCAAACTTACCAACTGACAAACATAAAAACATTACCTCTTTATAATATTAGCACAATTGCTAGAAAGTTAGTTTAAACGCAATAATACCAACAGTACAACTGAAATAATAGCGGTGAGTGCGAAATTACGTGGACTTACAAATTCGCATATTTCGCCACGATATTACTGAAGTTATTTACAATGACAAAATGGCGCATCGCGGTGCTTTGACCGTTTCGAGCTTTGTTCGAAATATGAAATGTTCTGCGTTCATTTTGGTGTGATATCGGTTGAATTTGAAATTTGGTCATGGAGGTACTTAAAGTAAAGTTATAACATTGAAAACTTGTATTTTCAAATTAATAAACTTGTGAAAAAGTTGGAACTTTGATTACCAATATCTCCGTAACTAGAAGGGTTCCCAGGTATGATCCAGAAAAAAAAAATACCGCAATGACACCCAGAAACATATTAGAAACCTGTCATGATCGTGATGTTGGATATTGTTATAAAATTCATCACATCATCCATCATCATTAAGTACATCTTACTCCTGGACAGGAACTGCAGTGGCCAATCTGGAAATCTCTTAACCGTTTGCGGGCCCAGGTTGGCCGCTGTAGAAATAATCTGGCCAAATGGGGTATCATCGATCCGTCCCAGATACAATGTCAGTGTGGAGCTCCTCTGCAGGATATGCCTCACCTCCTTTCCTGCCCATCCTGCCCAGCCACCTGCACCTTCCAGGATTTAAACGAAGCCAACGACAGAGCTGTGCAGGTGGCAACATACTGGTCGGGTATTATTTGAGTTTATCGACACGCTAAGAAGAAAAAGATTATAAAGTTTGGCCAGTGCCAACAGTTGGAAATCCAACCGCACGCGCATTGCTAAAAATCCTACAAATAATCGAAAAAAAAAAACAATATCACTTCGATTCACGATTAATTCTGACTTCCCAGTATAGCCTTTCCACTCATCATCTGTCTAACCTTTTCCCCAAAAATTAAGGACGGCTTCCAGTCTTACCGGATGCAGCTGAATACCAGTATTTTACATGGAGCGACTGCCTATCTGACCTCCACATCACAGTTAGTATTGGGTAATACGATACCCCTTGGCTTACCAAGGCTCAGACTCAGACTGGTTGTCTGACTTTTGGGCCACTAACTACTTGTAACAGTAACGACGCGACTGTGAAAGATCTACAAATGACAGCCGAGGACAACGGCTTAACGTGCTTTCCAAGGCACGGCAGAAACTCGATATGTAATGGGCACCCATCCACGGACTAACCTAGGAAAGCGCGGCTTAACCTGAAGAACAAACCTAGTGGCTGTTATTATTAGTCACGACCACCTCCAGTATGTCCTTACTACTATAGAAAGTAAAAACTAAAATTCAAGGTTAAATAACACCGAAAATATATGGCGAAACGTGTCTAAAAGTGTTGGTATGTGATTAAACCCCCACGAGGCTCACACGTCGTTAACTGTTCGGTGATTAAGGTTATCAGCCGGCCGTTTTTAACCTTTTTCCGACCCGTATGGTTGTATTTGTTTTTTTTTTTAACGCTCTAGCGTCGTATCTGAGTCTGCTTGTGTAAATTATTTTTTTCAAACTAAAGTGGTTTTTTGTTGGAAAACGATTTTTGGCAATAACTTAATTAGTTTTAGACTTGGATGGTCTAGTCGCTGCAAGAACTACTGCTGAGCTTGAGGTTCTGGGTTCGAATTCCATGTTGGGAAAAGTGTTATTGAATTTTTCCATCAGGAATTCTCCAGTAGCAGCCACGGAGTCTGGGTTTGGGCCCAGTTGATGGTAATAGGCTCGCCTCTTATTAAAAAGGACTTAAATTGGTGAAATGTGGATTTACTATTACATAAACCTCTGCTGAATGTTATGTTTATATAGGGTCACTGCTAATTAGTGATTTAAACTTAAACACGTGATTGTGTTGATTGTCGGTGAAGGAAAACATCGCGAGGAAACCGACATGTCCTAGAACCAAAAATTCGACATGGGACATCTACCAATCCGCACTGAGTCCGCGTGGTGGATAATAGCCCGTTCCCTCTTATAGACTGGAGGCCATGTGTCCCAGCTGTGGGATCATTATAGGCTGATTATGCTACGTGATTGTAGGTACTCATGATAACAAACAACTTTCCCAAAGAAAGCTGATAGGTTACAAGCGGGCGCGCGCGAATTTTATACTGCTGTTATGTTACTGTGATACAAGTGAATAAGTATTAAAAAAAATGTTTCTTTGGGAAAGTTGTTTGTTATCATGAGTACAATCACTTGTATAAGTATCGGTCACTGTTAACTAGTCACCCCATTTATGGCAGTAATATGCAGTACGAATTAGCCTCCTTTTCAGTTGTTAGGTCATGCGCTGTAGGCTAGTTTTACGACCACAGTGGTAGTACATACTTGACGACGTTGGAACCAGAGTGATCTAGGGGACAACAGTATGTAAGTGCAGCTCATTACTTAGATCAATGTGGCATAGCCTTCACTTGCAGACCGCAACAATTCTATAGTGACATGTCGTGATCCCTCAAGGAATAAAGCACTGAAAAGCACTTAGATCGGTGTGGCACGGAATAATTATGATTGTTCTATGCCATTGTGTAATCTTGTTTCTTTATTTATCGTGTGGTTAGTTCTTAACCTGGTGTCAGAGTTTTTATGCCGCCCATGGGCCTCTGACTTGACTTTACATGCCGTTAAGAAATATCTCTCAGGCATGTTGGTTTCCTCACGATGTGTTCCTTCACCGAACATATAGTGATAATTATACAATACGCTGATTTGTAAAAAAAATAAAATTCTCAGAATTTGATCCTTACTAGCGACACTTTCAAATGGTGTAATATGTTTTTGTTCCAAAATCTAGGAATATTGATTTTTCAAAAATCTAATGATTCAGTTTTAGTTTTCATCAAAATCGGGCTCGAGACTATTGAGCTTTTCCGCTATTCATAGTTTTCGATTTGGCCATCCAGACCCACATGAAAAATTCACCCTATATAACTTATTACCAAGAAAAACATTTTATGGAGTGACAGTTTCCAAATGTTTTAATTCATACCTTTGACAAATGGCATACGCTCCTATAAAATTACAACATCGCGTTCCAAAAACAATGCGGGTAATCTTAATAATACTCTCATTAAGAGGAACGTTTTAGCGTCAAGGTAAAAATCAAAAATATGTTGTAATAAGGCGTAGTCAACGTAGCCCCGCTATGCGGGGTTCCTATTTCTGTCTGCGGGGTTGAAAGTAACTTAACACGAAGGGGATGGATCCCCGAACCTAACCTGTCTGGAGTCGGTGTGCCCCAAATCCTGAGCTCGCTTCGCTCGCTCTTGCACCCTAAATTTTCCTTGCCACAATGACTTGTTTATGTTGATGTGGTGTGTGTACAAAACAACAACACAAAATTTTAGTACTATAGACGCATTCGACTGTGTATATTTATTTATAAAATTATGGATGGCATAACGTCTGCTTTTACAACTTCGTTGAAATAAAATATCATTGAAATATACACCGAACAAACAATATTCGTTAAAAAAATATTTTACTTTTGATAAGTTTGTTAAATTAAAAATTTGATTTTAGAATTCATTGAATTGTATTTCTGTGAAATATGTTTAAATTCAAGTAAATAGTCGATAAAACAATAATATTCGAAGTAAAAATACAAGAACCAAATATTATATGAAACATTTTCTGTGCAACGAAATTATTCTATGAAATTTCTGTCTGCGAAACAAGGGGACAAAAAAATATAAAAAATATATATAAAAATCAGAGGTTTGTGCCTTGCGTTCGAACTAATTGATTAATTCCCTCTATAATGTAACATAATATTCATCTAAAACATGATATTACACTACATATTAGCAACATTCTGAAAACTAAACCAGCTGAAGTATATAATACTCTGTACATACTACACTACATAGTTATCCGATCCTTTGGCAATAATCTTATTTGCTTAACCATCTGAGATCAAAGCTTGATCTCACGTATCGTTTATACATAAAATAAATAGATACTTGTTAAACTTGCTCTGCTTAATCAAAATTTTCTATGTACTTATATACTCTTGGTTTAAAACTATTTGGGGTAGATCGAGGTCGAGCCGTAAAGTACTCTTGATAGATACAGTAATGTTAGATATCTACTAGCTTTTCCACGTGTAGACAGTAGACAAAAATAGCCATCAGTGCGAGAAAAAAAGAGTTCAAATGACGACGTTGGAACCAGAGTGATCTAAGTATCATTTTTACCAATGCTGGGGTTTATGAGCAGTGATAGCCTAGTGGTGTGACCTTCGGACTGCCAAGTCATAGGTCTCGAATTCGAACCCAAGGCACGCACCACTGATTTTTAGAATTCATGTGCGTATTGTTTAATTATCACTTGCTCCAGTGATGAGAAACCAGCATGCCTGTAGGAGAGAGGCCCATGGGTGGTCTAAAAAGTCTAACACCGGGTTGGGCACTAACCACACGATAAAGGAAGAAGATTTAGCTTACAAGAACATAAAGATCTAAATTATAAGCAAGACATGGCAGTAAAAAAATCATGGGCGAAGTTTCAGTAACAAAGTTATCGTCAAAATTATATCTTTACATAATTATACTAACTCTGTTTTCAGCGGTTCGGTAAAAAAATATCAAATATCAATATTTTCGTAAAACGCACAGACATTCCAATATCCAACCACAATATTGACGAAAATTAGCATCCAAACGAGAAGTTATGATTTTTTTTAATGGAAAGCGTTTTTTCATGTGGCAATCAGCATTTGGTATGATGCGAGATTCGGGCAATATTTATATTTGACGTCCCAATAAACATTATTTGTAAATCAAATAAATAATATTGATAGGTTTCTCGATTTATAACACGCATTTTATAAAAGATATTGTGTTTTTAGACTAAATTTGAAAGAAGGAAATCTTAGTTTCAGAAACAGAAAATGGTCAATAAAGTTATTTTTATATCTAATAGGAAAGTTCGTATAGACTTCCTGTACACAGATAGCTTAAACTACATCCTATTGAACTAGTGGTCCCAAGCGCGACTGCTGAGCGTGGGGTCCTGGGTTCGATTCCCGAGTCGGACATATATGTCGGAGTTTGGAAATTGGCGGTGTGACACCCCCGAACCTCGGAAAGCGTCGTCCTCGTTAAGCTGTTGGTCCTGTGCGTTGATCTCTCTACGGTAGTGGCGAATTGCCGCCCTATCGGACTAGGAGAGGAAGGGAACAGAGAGTACACTTGTGCATGCGCACACACTTGTGCACTATTATATGTGATGGCTACTCTCCGGTGAGTTTTGCCGCCGTGACCGAAAACGGTCAGGAGGACTATTATTATTATACTAAAGCATGATAGTAGTGATAGCCTAGTGGTGTGACCGTCGAACTGCCAAGTCATAGGTCTCGAGTTCGAAACCAAGGCACGCACCTCTGAATTTTCGGATTCATATGCGTATTGGATAATTATCACTTGCTCCGGTGAAGGTAAACATCGTGAGGAAACCAGCATGCCTTAGACATATTTCTCGACGGCATGTAAAGCCAAGTCAGAGGCCCATACGCGGCCTAAATACTCTGACACCAGGTTAGGCACTAACCACACGATAAAGAGAGAGATACTAAAGCATAGGCTGCATCCCAGTTAGAAGGAATGTAAGTTTATTAGGTCCTGATCACATGAGATATTTTAACTTTTTTAATAGCAACGTATCTGCGATGGGTACACTACATAAATACGAAAAACTTTATTCTGTCAGTCACAAATACGAATTTCAAAATACCGATTTTCATAATTCCGAATGGTTCAAATTCCGAACTCCGACATATCATTACTCCTATTTTTATGATTCCTAAATTTCAATATTCCTAACGCTTATAATTAGTATTCTCAAAATACCGAGTTTCAATAGATCGAATAACAAAAAGTCCGACTAATGATAATTCGAAACATGAAAAATACGAATTCCGATTATTAAAATACCGATTAATACAATTCATCATCATCATTCTCCTGCCCTTATCCCAACTTGATGGGTAGGGTTTGGTTTTGGTAGGGCAGACAAGACTGGGTGAAGTCGGTTTTGCAGCGATTCGTTTCTGTCACTAAATTTTGTAGCACAACATGTTGACTTTTTAAAAATATAGGTCAAGTAATGCATATAGCAAAAAAGACGTTGGTCAATAGTTTTCGATAAAATGAAATTTGAACAAATAAAATTCAGAAAAGTGATTCAAAATCCTAATTTTAGTAGTTTATTCGAAGTATTGAAAATCGGAATGTCGTTTTTCGGACCGAGAACCCTTCGAGCATTTGGTTCTTCGAACGTATAAAAATCGGAAAACTAACAAATCGCATTTACGACTTTCGGTAAAATAAATTTCGATAATTAAATTAAAAATTAAATTTTAATTTTAATAAAAGACATTATAATTCTTAGGTATTATGAAATTCGGACTTTTGAAAATCGAAACATCGAAATTCAGAATAAAATATTTCGGAGTATTTGGGTGTTCCCATCTGCGATGCTACTGTCTATCAGACACCCTTGGGCAACGTTGGTCATTATCTTGTTTGCGGTTCAATAACACCAAAAGAGATATAACATGGAAATAATATAACGAAATAAAATATTATAGTTAAAACAAACTATAAAACACGCTTTAGAGCAGGGAGTGAAAGCTGTTACGGTTAGAGGTTAAGATACCTCAAAAATATATCGGTACCGTAAGTGGTAAGGTTGAGCTATACCGATACCTTTATAAATAAAGGTTGGGCTATACCATTATTTAACCCTTAGGGCGTTTGTGCACTACAAGGATTTTACTGTCCGATTTTTTTTCGGTCCGATGTGGCATGAAAAAAAAGGATGATTGGATTGTGCAGTTGTCCGTCTTTTAAAACAAACATTGATAAAGGTAATAGTATTTCTACCAAAAAATACCGTTAAGCATTCTCAAACTCAAAATTCCGCTACTGAAAGAAAAATGGTACTGAAATTTTTCGGTAACTCTTATTTAACGGCATGACGTCATACGAAATGTAATGGTACCTTAATTTTTGGGTAATTCGGGGGGCCTAAAATGGCTGCTTTATCAGAATCATAATATGAATCACGTTAAAAATTTAAAGTTCTTAAAATGGTCTTTATGGTTATAACCACACTGCCACGGTTGCGGGACCCTGCTAGGGTTGCGGGACTGTTCGAAAGAGATACCGCGAGAGATCGCGGCCCTGGAACAAAAAGGGCAAAAGAAGGGACATGGATGGGTTTTAGTCAGTAAAAGTCTGACACTCCCTCCTGCTCAGCCCAGAGCGGGAGGAGTCATTTGATGATTTTCCATCCGAAAAAAAAAAAAATTATAACCACAATGTCCATTTTAAGAGTTTTAAATTTTTAACGTGATTCATATCATGATTCTGATAAAGCAGCCATTTTAGGCCTGATGACGTGATGTTGTTTCTCGTGTTCTTCTCAGCAAAACCTTTCATTTGGTATACATATCATTGGAACGTATAAAAAGAAACTAGTCCGACATCTTTGAGAGTCCATCATATTTGATTTAGAACTTAGCTAACCATGCATTGTCATTCAAACTTACAAACAAAAATCGGAAACCGGAAAACGGGTCAAATGTAAATTCTAATATTTTTTTTCATACTTTATTTAGTTACGATAATTATTAAAGCTAATAAAAGTGTTAAAAAAACACTGGAAAGAAACCTGCTCGATGCTAAAGAAAAATCACAAAAAATTGCTCTCATTTATCTACTTTTTTTTTTGGTCATCCTAAAACACCACACTAAAAAATATACCTTTACCCCCAAAAACTTTTAACACAGATATAAAAACTCCCTGGGTACTTTGAATTTAATAAATCATAACTTTGTATGGCTTTAAAAAATTAATACCTACATACATTTCATTAGTTAAAAGCTTCAGTGTATAACGATGGAGAACATTTTTATGTATTTTTTTTACGTTTATTAAATTAACTTAGGTAGGTACGAGTATATTACAAAAAGGTTGTTAAATTTTCTTTAATAATTAAATCATTTTAGGATTTGATATTTCATGTGATATTATTAAATTATGAATTAACCGTACTAAATGGGTTGTGGAGGTAAATAGGCAGACGCTCCCTGTAAAACTTTTTTTGGTGTGAATAATTATTTTCATCATTAATTTATATATTGTTTGTCATAGGTGAAAGACAGACGTTTCAATTAGCATTTTGTATGACTGTAACATACCCATGATGTGTATAATATTTATATGTATATCAATAGTATTGGCTATTTAAAAAAAATATCAATAATAAAACAATTACACACATAAGTGGGTGGAAGCTGATCGCATAATTGGGATCGAAATTCACTTGGTAAGTTCGTTTGATCTTCAACTATCCGTTGCACTGGTTGTTTTAGTCAACCTCATTTTACATTAATTATTACACAACTATTAGGGACATACAAATTACGTTTCAAAAGTAAAAAAAAAAGTTTAGATAGTTTAAAAAAAAAAGTTGTGGTAAATTTCCAATATCTCCGAAACTACAAGGAGGTACCTGAGGTCCTATCTAAGAACAAATGCCCTTCGGCCTCGTTAAGGGTATTTTTACACCCATTATAACATTATTATTACTATAGTATAAGAGTAGTGGAAGACCAAAAAACGATGGATGGACTGTGTGAAGGATGATATGGCACGAAAGATGGTGTCTCATGAAATAACGAGTAATAGAGAAGTATGGAAGAAGAAGACATGCTGCGCCGACCGCAAATGAATCGGGATTAGGGCTGGAGAATGATGATGGTGATATAACACAGAAAAGCTGTGTCAACCAATGTAATTATAAGTAAAAAGAAGAAAATATGGCACTAGCGCGCGCAAATCTTTGCAGACAAATGAATCTAATTGTCGTAATTTAAGTACTTCAAGCGCGATAGCTATCTCTTTCTGTATCATACGTTCCGTATTATCTATCGCAGTCGTAACAACACAACGATATATGAACGCCGCTCAGTATGAAAGTAGCGTTTCTTTCTTTATAATATAATTGATGTCAACCCTGTTGAAAGTCGGTGTAGAAATACAAAACGCTTCGAAAGATGTAGCCACTTGTGTAAGCTTACCAGGACGAATTTCATTAAAAGAAAAGGAAGAATATTTATGGAAAATACTGCCTCCTTGGGTTGCAGGTTTCAAGTGCGCTTGCTGAGCGTGGATAAAGTGTTGTTGGGTTCCTACCTATTACATTTGGAGTCTGGATTTGGGTTTTGTTAATGGCAATATTCTCCCTTAGATGATTTTAACGTAACTGCTTTTTAGACGGAGTATACTAGACATCTTAGCTTATCCGTTTTGGAAAATAGCGTGGTGATGGTGACAATATATTAGTTATTGCCCGCGGCTTCGCTCACGTTTAGGTCGGAAATTATCCCACGGGCACGTTTTAAATATAGCCTATGGCACTCGGGGGTAATGTAGCTTCCTATTAGTGCAAGAATTTTTAAAGTCGGTTCAGTAGATCCAGAGATTCTCACAAACTTTACCTCTTTATAATATTAGTATCGAAAACAGATCGAGTCATCAACCCCTTAGCTTTTTTCTATGTTGAGGTCATCTTCCAGTCTAACTGGATGCAGCTGCATATCAGTTACATGGAGCGACTGCTTATCTGGCCTCCATAACCCAGTTAGTACTGGGTACTACGATACCCTTTCATAAGACTGTGGTTGTGAGACTTTCGACCCACTGACTACCTGTAACGACTGTCAAAGATCTACAGATGACAGCCGGGACCAACGGCTTAACGTGTTTTCCAAGGCACGGAGGAACCTCGGTATGTAATGGATGGTCACCCATCCACCGAACAACCTAGGCAAGCGCTGCTTAACTTAAAGATTGACGCGAGCTCCAACGATTGACGAGTAACTAGTCCTAAATCTGTGATTCATAAAATACCATGAAAACAAACACAACTCCGTAACTAATATCAAACATATAATTTCGTATTTACAAAATGAGAAACATAAACTCGAAAGCCAGATAAACAAATTCACATAAAAAAAGACTTCAAAGTTCGTACATTAAAAAGAAAAAAAGCACATTTCTGCTGAAGGTCTGTCGGACCCTACAATTAGGTCACACGCAACAGTGCGTATTTATATGGAGCGGGTAATACCAAGGATTGAAAATGAAAGGGAATTATTGGCTAAGTTTTATCTAACCAACGTATACGCACAAAAAGCTTTGAAAGGAAATTCAAAAAAAAATTTTTGGGGTTTTCAATTTTTTTTTGGCAGTTGCCTAGCCGTTTACCAATCAAGTTGAGGTCTTTATCGTATTACCCCACAGACAATGGCCCACCTTTCATCTTGCACCGCATGCCCTATCACCTGCGCACCTGATGACCTACTGACTGCATCAGTGAGCGGGGTTCGCGTGGCTGAGTTTTGGGCTAAACACATTTGAACTTTTTGCCATCGATGCGCTGAAAAGAAGATCGTATTGCCCAGTCCGAACTGGGTTATGGAGGTCAAATAGGCAGTCACTTCATGTAAAATAACTGGTATTCAGCTGCATCCTGTTCGACTGGAAGCTGACTCCAACAGAGTTGGAAAAAGGCTAGGCAGAAGATGATGGTGTTTAGGTCGGTTGCCAGTCTAACTAGTTCAGCTGCTGATTATCAGTTTTTTTTACAATCACATGATAATTCGGGAAACTACGCGATGTCTTCTCGTCCAAAAACCTCAGTGCCTCAAAAGTAGGGTTTATAACCAATGTGTGTTACCAGTGATGACTTACGGATCTGAAACGTGATCTCTCACAAAAGGTCTTATACAGAAGCTCAAAGTCGTTCAGCGGGCTACGGAGAGGGCTATGCTTGGCGTTTCTCTACGTGATTGAATCAGAAATGAGGAAATTCGTAGACGAACCAAGGTCGTCGACGCAGTCCAGTGGATAAGCAAGCTGACGTGGCATTAGGCAGGCCACACAGGATCGGACGGCCGATGGGGCAAACAGATACTGGAGTGGAGACCACGGATTGGAAAGCAGAGCGTGGGACAGCCTCCTGCCAGATGGATCCAGAACCTTGTTAAAGCTGCAGGAAGTCGCTAGATGCAGGTGACATTGGACCGGACACGTTGGAAATCGATTGGGGAGGCCTATGTTCAGCGCGGGTCTGTGGACGGCGAGCTATGGGCTAGCTCGCCGTCCGTCCGTCTTATGACGACAGGCCGTGTCGACGGCGCGTTCGTGTTCCACGCACCTCAAAGAGATGTCAGCAAACAGGAAGGGGTCCGAAAAGACCGAAGTCTGCCCATGTTGCGAGACTGTTCGAAAGAGATACCGCGGCCCTGGAACACAAAGGGCAAAAGAAGGAACATGGATGGGTTTTAGTCAGTAAAAGTCTGACACTCCCTCCTGCTCAGCCCAGAGCGGGAGGAGTTATTTGATGATATCCTATCCGAAAAAAAAAGGCCTATGTTCAGCAGAGGACAGCAACGGGCTGAAAATATGATGACATGATAATTAGAAATAACTTAGTAAATAATTATAAGACCTTCGGGCTGTTTTTGTCCGACCTGGGAATCGGACAAATTAATTTATTTTATCTTCAACATTTTCTTACAAACAACTCTATACAAATCCAGGAGGGGTCAAAAATTCGTGTCTCAATTACAAATTTTAGACACACAGATGTTGGACGTCGAAATAATTTAATACTGGGCGACCTTCGACACGGGGGGCGACAGGCATCCCTGTTCACTGATTATTTAACACCCCCAGATTTTCTCACCCCTTTTCAATGAAGCCGACATTTATTGAATGAATTAGACAAATTATTGAGGTACCACCATCGCTTCCTGGTTCGGCGAAAAAGCCGCTTTGCAGCTGAGTCAAAGGATGGACTTTGGAAGAGAGAATTTAAGGATATTAAAGATTTCAGCGCTTGATTTGTTGGATTGCTGATTGCTAATTGGCGGGTGGATTGATAGGGTTATTGTTTTGTTAGATGATGGTTTATGATTTTTGGAATTGAGTAAATGTTTTAGTCTGATCTGAGCATAAGGTTCTGGGTTCAATTCTCGAGTCGGGCAAAAGTGTTATGGCGTTTTTCCATCAGAAATTTCGCTGTAGCAGCCACGGCATCTAGATTCGTGCCCGGTTGATGGCAATAGGCTCGGCCGCTTTTACTTGGGACTTAAAAACTATAACTGGCGAAATGTGGATGTACTATTAGGTACACCTCCGCCTAACCTTTACAGGCGTGATGTTATGTTCGTACTATCATAACGCCATTTGCAGTGGCGAAAGGTACCAGGTAACATGTATTTGGGAAACCATTTTAAATACATAAAGTTTATGATGAAAGTTAATGTTGCTATAACAACAGCTGGTGCAACAACAAGTGCCAAAATCCTCAGGATTTTGGCACTTGTTGTTGCACCAGCTTTTCTTAATGAACTTTTACATTATTTCCCTGACGAGTACTACTGCGATTCGCACGGAAAGATCTTGCCGTTGGTCATATTTGGTCTGAATCATCATCTGCCTAGCCTTTTCCCAATTTTGTTGCAGTCGGCTTCCAGTCTAACCGGATGCCGCTGAATACCAGTATTTTACGTGGAGGGACTGGCTATCTGACCTCCACAACCCCGTTAGTACTGAGTAATACGATGTCTACGAATGCCTCTTGGTAAAACTTTCGGCCCACTGACTGTAACGACTGTTAAAGATCTACAAATGACAGCCGGGACTTAACGTGATTTCCGAAACACGGAGGAAACTCAGTATGCAATGGGTGGTCAACCATCCACACACCATCCCAGGCAAGCGCGGCTCAATCTGTAGATCGACACGAGTGAATGTTATTATTTACCCACGAGATCCTCTTTTTGCGGTCTGCAACCTTTATTCATCATTTTTCATAGAACCATAAGACGTGAGGACAAGCATATTCCATGCCAGAAACACCCGCTTTCATCGTATAAAAGAATGTCAAAGCTAAATAATACCTAGATCCCAAAATCAAAAGGGTTGTCAGTTCGTATTAGTGGTTTTAGCACCTTTTTTCAGACACCCTTTTCAGTAGCACAGTGACATTTATTGAATGACTGAAATGAATTATTCTGGTACGATTTTCGTGTAATGTTGGAATGTTTCAGGGCCAATGTTACGATGTAAATTGGGTGGAATAAATAATTATATTGGAATTTGTAGTGTTGTTTGCTTGCATATTTAAACCTGTAAATGCTTTCAATATTCAAAAATTCAGAAAACAATCAAATAATTCTTCGAAGTCCAATCATGTTCTTGAAATCAAAAATTATAAACTTAAAATACTTTATTCATCACTCTCTTTGGTTATGTCCTGAAAAAGGACCTAAAAGACGCGTTTTTCAGCTGAAAATTACATGGCGTATACGACTCTTTGTCATTTCTTCGCCACTCATTAGTGGCTCGGTTCTTTTTAAAAAAACTTTTGTTTATTGGCTTAGTACAGATGTTTCGTTGTTGGGGGAGCAAATGGTGGGGGGGGCTGAAAGCAGATATTTGAAATGCGAGGTTCCGAAGTATTGGAATTTATTCGAATGGTTTTGAAGCTTTATCGTATTATGTTATCGGTATTCTTTTGTATTAAATGATCAAATTAAGAAAATCCTGGGTACGATGTGAAAATCGTCGAATCACGAATTTCC
This sequence comes from Eugnorisma glareosa, assembly GCA_947578425.1. Classification (NCBI taxonomy): domain Eukaryota; kingdom Metazoa; phylum Arthropoda; class Insecta; order Lepidoptera; family Noctuidae; genus Eugnorisma; species Eugnorisma glareosa. The sequence goes on along the minus strand of OX387982.1, from coordinate 8,453,231 downwards.
TACTAATATAAAAAATAGTAGTAAAATTTCTAAAGATACACACACAAACATAACACACATTAATGAAAAACATAGAAATTCCATTTGTTGAAGGTTAAAATCATATTTTACTATAAGCTACAGCATTTACTTGAACTTAGCTTTTAAACATCAAAAAATCGATTTTATTGCGACGATGGTCTTGTGGTCGCAAGCGCGACTGCTGAGCAAGAGGTTCTGGGTTCGATTCTCGGGTGGGGCAAATTTTTTTTTGTCAGGAATTTTTCAGTAGCAGCCACGGAGCCTGGATCTGTGCTCGGTTGATAGCTCGCTCCCTATTACATGGACTTATACATAACTGGCCAAATGTGGGTGTACTATTAGGTACACCACTGCCAAACCCTTCGGGGATTACAGGCGTGGTGTTATGTTATGTTAAAATTAATTTTATTCATAACTGGTTGCATCCCGCGGTTCCACTCACGTAAGTTTCGATCTAATTATTTTTTGTTGTAGCATTACCTACTTCCTGATAATTTAGCTTTCTATTGGTGAAAAAATGGTTAAAATCGGTCCAGTAGTTTCGGAGCTCGGTACAAACAAACAAAATATTGTTTTAGAAGTATAGAGAATAACTTCTACAGAACCGTCCACCCCGCCAAACTTCCCAATGATTACTAATGGAAGGCGATTTTTGTTCCTTTTGTCCTGTTTTTAAGGCGGCCCTGTAAATTGGGGGCAGTCTGCCATCCATCATAATTGTGGCCTAATGACTGTCGCTCGGCCCTTTGTTTCAGTCATTTTGCATTAATTACGATTGTTTTCCCTTAATTTTGTCGTTTAACCTTTCATTTTGACGTATTTTTTGGGTCGTGGGTGGACTCCATATCATGTAGGCCACCGCTTCTTAAGTATTTACCGGGATGGTAGTTTTGAACCTTGCCTTTTGGTTTTATTTCCACAATACCAACGATCTTGAATGCACTGAAGGAAAATCGTGGATTTGATCTCAAACCACCAGGAGCGAGTGTAGTCCTTTATTATACAGGGTGTAACATGACCCTTCACGAAGCCATCAACCAAGCATTATGTACATCACACTAAGTAATTTTACGCAAAAATGATTGCTGGGAAAAAACTTTTTTTTTTGGGGTGGAAAGTCACATTTTACATTAGGTATGGTCTAGAGCAAAGAAATGATCGCAAAGACAAGAAGAACAAGTGCGTTTTATGAGCTTTTATTTAAATTGCCTCTCGTTAGTTAAGTGTTGGTCAAATCTTGCACCTGAATTTTAAACCAGTTCCCCCAACCGATTGAGCTAAAATTTTACATAAACCTTTGGTTCTGGTGACAATAAATTGTTATGACAGGCAAATTGATCCTGCAGCCAATAGCACAGACACGAAACTTATTTTAGGTGTTCAATTTTGATAGATAAACTTAATTTTCTTCTAATGAAAGCATGTTTTTTTTTGTTTAATTTCAGCATCATCTGCCTAGCCTTTTGGCAATTGGGGTCGGCTTCCAGTCTAGCCGGTTGCAGCTGAGTACCAGTATTTTCATGGAGCGACTGCCTATCTGACCTCTACAAACCAGTTAGTGCTGGGTAATACGATACCCCTTGGTAAGAATGGCTGCGAGACTTTCGGTCCACTGACCTGTGACGACTGTCAAAGATCTTTAATGACAGCCGGGACCAACGGCTTAAAGTTCTTTCCGAGGTACGGAGACGATCTTTGTAATATCTGAACCTGTTGCAAAAACGTTTTGGCTTAGGTTTTATATTCAGCTGCCTACCTGACACTCCTTGGGAATGCTTTTGTTCGTGGATCCCCCATCACCACTCAGTGACTCAAGGTGTTTGATTGTATGCACAAGGTCGTGAGCTCCCTTGGTCGCTTGCCAGGGGGAGAATGGAAAAGAAAACGTGTTGCGCCGACCCCAAGTTGAATGGGATAAGGGTAGGAAGATGATGCTGATTATTTGATCTTTGTAGTTCTATGTTGTTATAACTAGAGTAATGTTGACAGTCAAAAAGAGATCTTATTCGATGATCATTAGGGTAGACGTGTTCTTGAGTAGAGACCGCGAATCGGCAAGTGTAAGATAGGACGTTCTCAGGCTCGATCGAGGGACGATCTTTGCAGGATAGCTGGTAGCAACTGGATGAGAGTTGCCGAGAATCGAGTTAAGTGGCGTGCGATTGATGAGGCCTATGTCCAGTAGTGGACTGTTGCTGACAAGGCTGATGATGACCCATGACCTTAACTGAAGGGTGGTTGGTGATTATGGTTTATTGTTACTACATCAAACGGAGAGCAGCGGTGGCCCAGTGGTGGCGGCCCCGACTTAAGAACGGTAAGTCGTGGTTTCGAACCCAGGCAGGCGTATTACTTTGTATAATTTATTTCATCACCACTGCTCTCAAAAACGGTGAAGGAAAACATCGTGAGGAAACCGGCATGTCCTAGAACCAAAAAATCGAAGACATGTGACATCTACCAACCCGCACTGTGCCCGCGTGGTGGATTGTAGCCCATTCCCTCTCACGGGACACGACATCAAGTGTCCCATCGTTTGTGGGGTAACACCATATTTACACACCAGGGCAGAGCCATCTATGAATCTTCACCTGGACAGGTTTTTGTTGCTTCGGCCAACCGGTGTCCGGAGTCTATTTAAAGTCTTCCAGGTCAGCCATGGCAACTCGTGTCTAGGTGGGCGGGCGATTTTCAGCAAGTGGCACAAATGAGTTGGGTAGGGAAACACTCACTTGCCACAGCAACGAGCGTTCGCCAGAGACTAAAAGACTTCTAATATTCTAAATAATTGCAATTTGTTTGTTTTTGAGTGGTCTACTAATATCTTTTCAGTGTAGGAATGCTCTAAGGAGACTGAAGCTGTGGCGAGTCACGATATTCACAGCTTAACACCAAAAAACTTTAAACCAGAAACCGTTTTCAAAACCCAACAAAACAAACGGCCATCTTGTTTCCATCCGAGCCTCTCTAAGTAAGGGAACTCATTTTAAAATGCAAATACGCGCTGGAATTCAAACTAGGTATATCAGTCTGATGGAGTAGAAATTGAATTTCTTTGGCAAAGAACTCGAGTGATGTGCCTTGTAGAGGGTGGATAGAAACTATTTGAAGTTATGTAAATCGTATGGTTGCTTTCAAAGTGCTCTGGAAGAAGAAAAAAAAATTAAGTGTGCCATCTTGGGTACAAAATTATGTCCTCCAGAGGGCGCTAAATCTAGACACGCGGTAGCGTGTCAAGCCAAGTTCAAGCCATAGCAGAACTGGTGAGCAGCACCGTGAGTAATATTACACCAACCATTTGGAGCCGCTTTTGACCCCTTCATAAGTCGAAAACTAGTTCACATAAACATGTCAAATATTGAGTTAGGAGAACTTAGGATTCCATAAGTTATTATAAGTAATTATAAGAAATGATATTTTAAGTGGTTGTAAAATATTTCATGTTGTTATAAATACATTTCAGAACTGAGTATTAAACTCGGCACCCATTTAGATCTCACTTCTTTTGTCGTTGAAGTCAACAAACCAAGGCATAATATTGATGAACTTGGCTCTCATTTCACATTTATATGTTTTTGATGGTTAAATTTTACAATGATCTGAGTTGTAGGTTTTAGATGCGCTTCTGAATCCAACCAAAACAATGTATCGCCAAAACCCAATAACGTCTCATTTACACTGCTGGCCAATAAAAAGCAGCCACAATCAGCCGCACGTACCGACAGACAGTTAATTCGGCCGAGTCGCAGGTAACATACGGTTATTGTACCAATAACAATAAAACGCCCCAAGTATTTATTGTACTCAAATATATTTTATGTTGTACGGGACCTGCGTGGCAAAGGTATGTATTATTTTTCGCTGAGTTTTTCGTTTTTTTTTTTTTATATATATGGCGGTTTGGTTGGTTAAGTGCTGGCTGGACTGAAATTAAATACATTTTCAGCCACGTCGGACTAGCTCTTCATTTGCTCGCGAATTCACCAGAGTGGAGGTCAGAAATTATCCTAGGGAAACGTACTACCGACATAAAAAGTACCCTTATCTTTTCATTTATAAGAGGTATTTTCATTGCAGTGGGACAACTCGTTTTCTTCTCTTATTTCTGCCCTCGTCCAATGTTACTTGGGGTCGGCACCTCACGATTTTTTCTTCCATTCTCCCGTGTCAACCGTCACGCTATCAGCATTATGATGCGTGGTAACCAGTTTATCGCATTCACGACGTGCAAGCTGTGGATTTTTAGGTTCTGCCCTGTTGTATTTATAAATATTTGTTATGCGTTGTATGTACTTTATTTGTTATTTAATGTTTTGTATTTTTTTATGCACGTCTTGTCCGTGCGACAAATAAAGATTTTTCTATCTTTCTATAATTTACTCTTTTTTCAGATTATTCATCACAATATCCTTCCATCTTTGAAAATAGGCTGAAAATAAAATTAAAATTTTATTAAAATAGCCGTTAAATCGAGAAAATGTATTGTGACAAGCCAATCTCACTTTCATACTTATGATACTTAGGATGATAAGGGCAGGCGAAAGATCAATTGCAATGCTTGGAAAAGGCTGCTAAGTCATAAGTAACTTAATATAACACCACATTTTTGTTTGTTCGTTTTTTTTTTTTTTTCCCGTGATTGTCTGGCAGTTTGAGTACTATAAGCGACCTACCCAAATGTCCTTTCTTTGGTATTGTTCGTCGTGTCGTTGAGCTCCTTGAGTTATAAGTCAAGCTACACGATAACTGACAAATGCTGGCACTGACTGGACAGGTCCACTCAAATCTGTGTGGTTCTTTCTTCAAGAGACCATATCAGACACTAATCTGCATAGTCCTCATGTGAGTTAACCAAGATTATGTCTGGACTTTAAAAGAGACTATGACCTCTCAGTTTGTTTCGGCTGTTTCTTCTCAGAGTAGTAGCAGGTACGAAACACCGGCCCCATCTAGTTTAAAAAAAGAGACGTGTAAAAGTGTTTTTAAAAACCTATTAGCAAAATAAACATAATTTATCAACATTTATCATTTACCACATTGCACGCTTAGTTCGCAATAAATGTATTGACGTTGACTTTAATAGCAAAGGTGCTGGCTGGTATAAAATATTTTTTTAGCCACGTAGGAATATCTGTACCTAATTCACATACCAAAACTTATAGGTTACCTATATTACATTACTTTCGTTCATGGTCCCTTGTGCCTGAAATAAGGAATAATAAAAGAGTTGCTTAGGGACCTATATAAAACTGAAATGTAATGCGTGTGCGTGTGAGCCTACTGCCTACTATAAATAACATTGAGGTAGCTCGTCTCTTCGAAAAGAGGTAGAAATTAGTCGAATCCAATTGGGTTAGCCCATCAATTTGCACTTATGACTGCTGATTTTTTGTATCAAATATCTGCCACATTTGGCCCTTTACCATAATTATTAATTTCATTATACTCAGCACGAAAAGTTCCTTTTAATAAATTCAACACCATTTATCCGAAAAACGTGCACTGCTGGACATAGAGTCAAAGGAGAGTCATCTTACTGGTATAGGACTACTAAGATGACTTTCCTCCCCCAAGCGTCACCAAATTGACTTTGATGTGAGAAGCCATAAAACATGAATTTGTATTCATCTGGACTACTACTACTAATTGTACTTCTGAAATAAAAAAATAATATTATTTTATTTATTAATTTTATAAATGAACTGGTGAGATACGACTACTAGGCAAAGGATCCACAAGTTTCCCAAAACAATACCTAAAATGTAATTATTCCCCATCATGACTGTTAACTCAGATAAAACAGATTAGCTACCATAATGTTATAGCTGCTGTCATAGCAACTCCGAGACCCATAAACTTAACGGGCCAGACGCATAAACAAAATCTGCCGCAAGAAATAAAACCACATCTATTCCGGCCGGACAAACTCAGCGAAATCTATGGGACTTCACAATTTTATGGCACTTCGGGTGAATTCGTTAAATGTGAAAACCGAAGCACGTAGTATTTTGACATACGGCTATTTACGCGACTGTATAAGCAGACATTCAGACAAGCATGTTTACATTGCCACATAAAAACGAGGGTAGGCGAAACATAAATTGAATGAATTGTTGCCAGAAAATAATGTTGGACTTTTTTTTCGGCTGGTATTATTTTATTTTTATTTGAGAGGTCTGCTTTTTTGGTGAATTTTGATTAATTTCAGACTGTGTACAATGCTGGACATTATTAAATGAGGTAACATTCATAGCACCTCGATTAATTGTAAAGAAATAGTTTAACACTTCACGGGCAGTCAGAAGCCAAAGAGTCTAACCAATAGGTGTCGTATTACCCAGTGGCTGGGTTCTGGAATTTTGGAGGTCCGGAGGTCAGACAGTTGTTCCTTGTAAAATACTGGTATTTAGCTGTATTCGGTTAAACTGGAATGTATTGAGTCTGAATGAATGAGTCTAAATACCACAAAATGGTTGGAAAAGGCTGGGCAGATAATGATGAGTAAATGGTGGACAAAAACTAAAGATTACATAGTTGTTATTATTTGTCCAAAACAGGAGTAAATTATGTTACAGTCATGTTTTGCCTGAATGGTGTTTGTCTAAAATTCTAAATGCTGTGAACTCTAACACAGAGGTCGTAATGGGGATTGTTCAGATTTCAAAAATTGTGCTAATTGCAAAACTATTTCGAGGGAGAGCATATAAGCTCACCGTCCGTCTTATGACAACAGACCGTGTTGACGGCGCGTTCGTGTTCCACGGGCGCCTCATATAGTTGTCAGCAAACGAGTAAAGGACCGATGCCTGCCAGGGTTGCGGGACTGTTCGAAAGAGATACCGCGGCCCTGGAACACAAAGGGCAAAAGAAGGAACATGGATGGGTTTTAGTCAGTAGAAGTCTGACACTCCCTTACGCTACACCCAGAGTGGGAGGGGGGGGTCATATGATGATTTCCCATCCGAAAAAAAAGGTCTCCAATCTTTTATTTCTCGTTTTTATATTTAATTGTTAACCTTTATTTGACCTTCAATGACGTTATCTCAAAAAGGAATATCGTGAAATACGCTAAGGCCTGCGTTCAGATATGGATACGGCAATCGCGCGGTTCCTGCGTATTTGAACGGGCCCTTAACTTCATGTAGATGCAATTAAAAACAAACTGAATGAGCAAAGAAATCTTTCCCAGTGATGACGTCATCAGCCCTCAAACTTTAAAATAAAATATAAATTAAACTAGCCATTGAATTTAAAAAATATTAAATGAGTTTTTTAAAATGCTTACTATTTTTTATCTAAAAAAAACATATGTACACAGGTTAGATTTTTTGGACAAGCCCATTCCTTAGTTATCATTACTACGAACCATGCAGTTTTATAAGCAGGGAGAACCCTTTGTCTGTCAGTACGCACGGCGGCCAATCAATCTATGCAAAATTAAGCTGATGTCCCATCGGACGGCACGCTCATACAAAGCGAAGTCAAGTTATACTGGTATATAGCTTGATGTGCCGCCGCGCCGTGTGTACAAAGTTAGATTACTCGTATAAAACACATTTTAGATTAAAACAAAATGTATCAAACACTACGCCCAGTTTTCAGTACCGCCAGAAAACCCGCACCGCACCAGAAATTCAAATATTTTTACATTTTTCGCAATTTGTCAGTCAGTGTCAGGTTCATTTAAACCCATTGAATATGTAATGAAAAAGTCCATCTGGCACTAACCTGAGAATTGCAAAAAACCTGAAAAAAAAATGAATTTCGCGGGCTGCCCTAGCACTTCCTTCTTGATCAAAGCGTAAACAAACTTCCCACACTTTTACCTACAAACAAAGCGGTAGAATTTCATATCTCCTATCACAAATTCTCCCTCGACAAAAATCAAACAAAAACAATACACGAACTCGAAAAGTCTGACCGTTTAAAACCACATGCGGACCGCAACACCTGCAAAATTCAATAGACAACTCAGACTATCGCATAGAAAACTAAAACAATGCTCTCTGGACATAACAAAATGGACCAAAGACAAGCTAAACTAAGCCCGGCACGAAAACCAGCACGAAACGGCACAGGAAATTAAAAACTTTGTGCGGCAAGCATTGAATCGTTCGCTGGAGTCCATTGTGTGTGTTACCGGAAAATTGCGGTGTACGATTTTGTATAAAATTACTAGTCCAGTCATTACATACATTTGGAAATGCATGTGAACCGAGAAGGCTAAATTTCGGATATGACGTGAGACAAGCTTAACTTCAAATTGTCGACCAAGATTTATGGAAGAAAGAGTTAAATTCAGTTTTATAACAATAACTCGGTTCTCCGTTGAGATACGAAAATTTTGATGCAATACTTTTTTGTTGCTTTGGAGTTGTAGTTAGAGTGCCCCCCACTTCCCCCTCTGCCGGAACGGTAGTTTTTCTTTTAAGAAAAAAAAAGATTGCATCAAAATTGCCTGTTGAGTGTTTTGCTTTGAATTTTAAACATAACAGCACGTAATAACAGCACTGTAATTCCCAAAGGGTTATTATAACACACCCACATTTTTTCAGTTATCTTCAAGTCCATTTTAAACATTGAAAAAAATAATTTGACTGTGAATGTGAAACCTTGTCCTAATTACTGTAAGACTGACAAGACCATCCCGCCATCTATCTATCTTTGGGTAAGCATCGTAGAAGACCACTATTGGAATTGTGATAATCATTTGCTTCATTGATCATCAGTCCTTCGACCAACACGGCCAGTTCATTGCCACTATAGCTTTATATCTTGTTACTTCTGCAAGAAGAACGCGGTGATCTAAAGTTGCCGACATAGCTTCTATGAGCTAGCTGAAGTGGCAAGGAGCCGGCCATTTGGCGTAGAACCAATGGCAGTTGGGGCAGACGTGTTCTTGAGTGGAGATAGTGAATTTTGGGGGAGCGACGCAATCTTTGGGTGGCTGGTAGAAGTTCGATGAGATTGGTCCAGAATCGAGCGAAGTGGAGCGTAATATGGCTGCTGATGCTGACTCTGCAAGTAATTCAACTCAACTATTTTATTAGAAATCTTATCCTTTGTTTTTAGTAAAGCCTTATTGTTAGTGTCCACGCTTATTACAAAATCCTAATATTCATCATCATCATCCTCATTTCAGCCGAAAGACATCCACTGCTAGACATAGACCATCCCCAAGTGTCATTAACAAGTCCCGTGCGCCTCGCATCCAGTGGATCCCCGCAACCTTCACCAGGTCATCGGTCCATCTCACTAAGCATTCCAAGGCTACATTTTCCGGTTCGCGGTCGCCACTACAGAACTTTTTGTCCCCATCGGCCATCCGTTCTGCGAGCAACGTGCTCTGCCCACTGCCACTTAAGTTTGGCAATTCTTCGGGTTACGTCGGTAACCTTGGTTCTCTTGCGGATATCTTCATTACTGATACGATCACGCAAGGAAACTCTTAGAATATCTCTCTTCATTGCCATTTGAGTGACTTTAGGCCTTCTGATGAGGTCCATTGTAAGCGATCACGTTTTGGTCCCGTATGTAATCACTGACAACTGACACTGGTCATAGACTTTCGTCTTGAGACACTGCGGTAAGTTGGATGCGAAGATATACCGCGCAACGAGATGATATTAGGAAGTTTAATTTAGTGTATGAGCTTTATAAGACGTTGATCACTTCCATTAAAAAACAATTACAACAACAACGCATTAACACATAACGTCAAGAAAATTAGAACAAAGATGATTAATCTTCATGAACTCTTCCAGGAAATCTTCATCAATATCCCTTACCATTAATAACATTTTGAGGTAAATGTAGGTACGTAGACATTGCAGCTGTATTTCATATTCAACGTGACGTGGGAATATTTAGAGCCATTTCAAGATGTTGCAGAACTTCGTATCTAAGGTCTGTTCAAATCCTAGTTTCCAAATTGATGTTATTTCTGCTCAAAGAAATGCAAACTTTATGTCGTTATTTATTAAGTTGATTCGCGTATGTTAGTCCGTGGCTGGGGGACTACCCATTACATACCCAGTTACCTCCGTGCCTCGGAAAGCCCGTGAAGCCGTTGGTCCCAGCTGTCATTTGTAGATATTTGACAGTCGTTATAGGTAGTCAGTGGCCCGAAAGTCTGACAATCAGCCTAACCAAGGGGCAGTTGGCAGTCGTTTCAGGAGTGGCCCGAAAGTTTGACAACCAGTACAATGGGTATCGTATTATCCAGTACTAACTTAGTTGTGGAGGTCAGTTAGGCAGTCGCTCCATGTAAAATACTGGTATTCAGCTGCATGCGGTTAGACTGGAAGCCGACCGCAACATAGTAGGCAAAAGTTCGTTGGATGATGATGAATAAGTTGATTTCAGAATGACTAGAATTTTTGTAAAAGTTTTCTAATCAATTGAAGTTTTAGCGAAAACTGAACTTTATGTCCACGCAGTTCAGTTTTGTATTAAGCTATTTTATTCCATTCTCATTTGTTTACCTGTTTTGAAACTAAATGCTGAACGCAGTTTATCTATATTCTTGATGAACTATCTTAGTTCGCAGAATTGCAGACCACAACATGTATCCTAATTGGGTAACACAATCTCGTACGAAATAGTTTTCAATTCGACAATATTTGGCTAATGTATTGCACTGCTTGATGGGAATCTGTTTATTGTCAACATAACATAACATCACGCCTGTTATTCCTGAAGAGTTAAGCAGAGGTATCTAATAGAGTACACCCTTTAATGCGAGGCGTGCCTATTTACACACGGGGCTACTACTGAGAAATTCATGCTGGAAAAACCCGGTAACAATTGCTTGACCCAGGACCACTAGATATACTCTCGCGTAAAATCATATAATAAAGGTGCTGGTACTTCATTGAAGGCCAGAGCCGTGAGACAAAAAAAGACTTTAAAAAGACCTAAAGGCTCTTTTTGTCTACTCAACGAGAATTTGACAGACAGAGAGAATAGATTATGCATTTGCTTGTTTTGCCGATATCAAATGTTTTAAATATCTTTACAGAAATACAATACGGTTCGGGAAGGAATTGCTACTTTTCTAAGCCCATAGGTATGCCTACCCTAACAGTCGTGTAGATGCTCTATAAAACAAATCATAGTAGGAGCTTACCTGCAATGAATATTATTGGGCATCAATTGTGAGTACCTGTGTTACACAATTAAGCTGCCAGACGCCTTCCGATTGCAATTATAACGCAAGTAAAATCTATTCGCTGTTATTTTACCGCTGATATAAACCCTATGTCAACCAAAATAAAGCTCAATAAACTGCATGTCAGGTAGAATAAGAACGAAAGGACAGTACAGCGTCTATGATTAGAGGTGTAATTTCATTTAATTACTGAATTGTAATGAAGAAGACTGTACGTTATTTATAAATACGCAAAAAGACTAAAACAATTCTGCTGTTGCATCGTGGTGGTCTAGAAAATTAAGTGCTTCCTATATACAGACGCCAGCACATCAAGTTAATACAATCTATCAAAAGAGATGTATCATTTTCGGCCAGATGTAAATTTATCGAAAAAGAGGAAAAATACCACGAATTTAGGAAAAATATTTTTTCGAGAAATTAAGCCTGATTTATTGTGCATGAAAAGTAATGGTTTTTCAATTATTGCCATATTCTATTCAACATGGCGTCTTGCTGTTTGCATAGTCAACTTTCGTTCTGAAATTAATCATGTCACATAAAAACATAATATCACGTCGATGTTAAATATAAAAAGTATGTGTTCTTGTAATCAATAATTATTAATAATCTCCTACAAAGAAAGAAAGAAAGAAGATAGAAAAAAAATATTTGGGACAAGCACAGGAACACCAATGAAAAAAAAAGAATCTAAAACTAAATAATAAAAAAAGATCTGTGCGAGGCCAAAAAGGCTCCTATCCCAGCATGATGCTGCGATATATGAAAAACAAATACCGCAGCGCTGGTATTCTGATAGGGCCCACTGTGACGTCACGGTCACAACTACGGACACACAATACATTAACACAAAAAATTAAATAACATAATATTCACTTATACAGGGTTGGTTTCCAAAGACCAGCCAAATTCTCAGATATAATGCAGTACATCATTCTGAGCCCCCCCACATAGAAATTTTTCTTCGGTTATTAAAAAAAAAACAGCACTTCCATACATTTTGACCGTGTAGGTATTACACTTTTGTAGGAAACAGCTGATTTTTTTTTAATAACCCAAGAAAAATTTCTACGTGGCCCGGCTCAGAATGATGTGCTGCATTATATCTGAGAATTTGACTGGTCTTTGGAAACTAACCCTGTATAAAATAAACACCGTAAGTAGACAAACAGAAATGAAAATATTAATCCACACATCATTTTCGACTATTATTTAAAGCAAGAGAAATGATTTAATTGTTAAATATTAATCTACACATCATTTTCGACTATTATTTAAAGCAAGAGAGATGATTTAATTGTTAAAAAAATATAATAGGTACTACTTTTCTGTAGTGTCCTTCTGAACGAAAAATTCAATTGACATTTTGTTTTGACAAAACCCATCAGTGTCTGTCAGTCGAGTCTCGTTCGTCTCGATTTTGTTTCGACTTTCTGGATTTCGGTCTTATTTTACGTTCTGTCATTTATGTTTTGTTCCTACGACTTATGCTTTGTGCAATTATTATCATACGAACTTCTAGGTTATATAAACGTCATCTCTACAACCTGCCATAACTGTCTTAGCACTCACGACAACCGTCAAACATTTTTAATTTTTATTGTGCGCATAAAAACCATAGATTATTATGTAAAAAATATTACTTTATTCTATTCAGGGATTTGTTTCCCATCTTTTCTAAAAGGCCGGAGTCCCATACAAAAATTAAACATCTCCTTTCTTTAATAGATTTTCAACTTTATTACTAAAGCATTAGGTTACAAGGTTAAACTGCACTGGCGACTATCTAGACGAGCAGTAATCAGTTACGAAGTGTTATCGATTTGAATAAGGCGCATCACTAATGCACGTTTTTTGACTGATGCCTGGTTCAGACAGCATGACAGTCGAAGGGGATTTCAGTAGCTTATCCATTATCACTTTACCGCTGATATAATGTCACTTTTTGTGGGTATTCCGGTACTAAAACCAAAAATCGAAAACATTGAGACATCTACCAATCCTCACTGCTGGTACGTACAGTCGTACACCCCGACGGAAAGGCAGAGTTGGCCCAGTGGTAACGTGGAGTAAGCACTTTGTGTAATTTATTTAATCAATACTGGTATAGAAACGGTGAAAGAAAACGTCTTCAGGAAATCGGCCAACCACAGTGGGCCCAAATGTTGAATAGGTCTTCTTCTTTTCACGAATTGTAGGCCTGCGCCCCAGCATTTAGATCGTTTAGGCTACTTAATAGTGTCCCGCAACAGTTTTGCTTCGGTTTCGGCCACACTCGGCCGAAAAACCACATAAAGCCCAATCTTAGCCTTCGGCCAAGTGCGAGAACCCGAAATTTGTAGCGATAACCATTTCATGCTTTCATGCATTCTTGCATTCTTAGTAATTTAATAGTTTGTGAATCTTTTTTTGGTCAATAATAATAATTGGGCACCTTAACATGTTATAAACCTATATCTATCTATTATAACATAAATTTAATCTAGCCAAATCGTTTATTTTTGTTATACGCACTTACGCTGCTATAATATTAGTATTATACACTTATTTATACACTTATAATTACTCATATAAACACTATACATTTAACATAATAAATACTGAAGTATTAAAACACATTCCAATTAACAAGAACTTTTCCAATACACTAAGCTTACTGTAAAATACTTGATTTAAGTTGAGGGTATACTTACACAATTTTATCCGTGCATGAACAACACTTTGTCACAAAACCAATTTATCTCGTCTGCTCGACGTCCGTATGTCACTACAGGGATCCAGCAGCAGCGTCAGGTGCATGCCTGACACATGCTGAGCTGGAATCCCATTTGGTGCAACCTTGAGGCGCACACCGCACCTTGTTTAAATACTCGTTATTTTATTTGAAGTCTGTCATGGTGTTACCATACTTAATTCATAAATTATGTTTCCGTTTTTGTATATTGGCACCTTGTTTTTTTATAGGTATTTCAAAAATATTCATGTAAATTGCATAATTTAATTGTACTTCCGTGTGTTGTGTCTTTTGTGTTCGCTAAATAAATGATTTATCTATCTATCTATCTATCTATCTATCATGCCTATACCAGTAAGAGCAGCGGTGGCCGAGTCGTAGCGGCCCCGACTTACGAACAGTAAATCGTTGGTACGTCGTGGTTCGTGGGACCCACGCAGGCGCATTACTTTGTGTAATTGATTTCAAATAAAAAAATAAGTAAATAAAAAGCAAATAAAAAACTTTGCTTTGACTTTCATCACCACTGTTCTTAAAACGGTGAAGGACAACATCGTGAGAAAACCGGCATGTCCTAGAACCAAAAAATTCGAAGACATGTGACATCTACTAACCCGCACTGGGCCCGCGTGATAGGTTATAGCCCATTCTCTCTTATAGAGGAGGCCGTGTGTTCCAGCAGTGAGAACATTATAGGCTGATTATATGCCTATAGTACAACAAAAAAGAATAAAAATAATTTCCTCCTCTGCTTATACCTCTAACCTATTTCCAACGAACTACCTATTGCCCTTTACCTCACTCAATTATAAAAAACATACCATTAACCCTGCCGTAACCTAAAATTACATTTTAATTCAATTACCTCGCCTATCATACGTCATACATAAAATGCTCGTTTTATTGAACATTAAATCTATGTTTTGGCGAGCTTAATCTTATCTAGACTAAATAATGGTGGGCCGTAACTGGTTGCAACCACGCGAACTTTGCTACCAAATTATTCTGTACGAGGACTGAATCATGTACAGTTTTGGATGAAAATATAACAGGTATGCGTAGTGGTCACGTCTGCCGTATGCCTGATGACCTTGGTGCTGGCCACGGTTGCATGCCTCGGAAAGCACGTTAAGCCATTGGTCCCAGCTGTCATTTGTACATCTATGTCAGTCATAACAGGTAGTCAGTGGCTGGAAAGTCTGACAACCAGTCTTACCAAGGAGTATTGTATTACGCAGTCCTAACTGGGTTGTGAAGGTCAGATAAGTAGTTGGTCCATGCAAAATACTGGTATTCAGCTGCATCCGGTTAGACTGTAAGCCGACGCGAACATAGTTGGGAAAACGCTAGGCAGATGATGATGGAGCCAGGACACATCCAGAAGGCGTCGCGGCGTATATGGAATCTATACCTTCAGCCAACGCTCCATAGTGTTGAATTCAGGTGTACATTAAAAATATATACGCCCGTGCTAGTGATTTCAAAATATACCCGTCCGCAACATTTTTCTGGGGTATACTTTCATGTACGATTAGGACACTTCATTTTGCTATACTGTAATGTATAACCCGTTTCACTGTCTCTGCACTTTTAATCACGCTAACTAATTCAGAGACAGACGAAAGCACGTTTATATGTTAGAATTGATATAAATTATACAAGAAGAAAAGAGGATAAAAAAACGTTCTTACTATAAAAATACAATTGGCATGAATTAGTAAAATTAAAAATAAGAATTTAATTGTGCGTTCACGACCGCCCGAATCCTATACCATTCTTCTGTGTGTACGTCTGCTCAGGAAATAACGATTGAAATAGTAATGTGATGATGAAAGAATACCGAGCGATTGCTTTGTTGTGGTCGGGTATGTTTAAAACATACCCGACCATACATATACCTACATTCGAAATCTTAAATCTGAAAATATACCCAATGTCAACTCGGCCAGTGACGTCACAAATGTTAGGTACAGGTACGTTTTAATGAATTAATTCTCGATTTCTGGATTTGAAAACCTACCCGACGGCAACACGGTCTCTGACATCATGAGCGTTGTGTGAAGGTATAGATTTCATATACGCGGCGTCGCGGCCGACCTCGTATGAGATAGCGGGACGTGCTGGACAAACTGCAGCTGAACAGCCGTTTCAATGTCAGGTCGCAGCAACACAACGGGTTCCTTTGTAACTATAAAAACGGCGGCAATGTCACCACTTTCGGAATCTTTTGGAATTGTACTTTAGAGCAAAACGTGTAGATGCTGTTAAGCACTTGTGATGCTGAATTGGCAGCGATACGTCTTTCTGCTAGTATAATCAGCCTATCATTTTACCACGGCAGGGCAGAAGGAGAGCCCTGGCTTGGGGGGTTTCCTGTGTAGAGGGAGTGTGCCGTAATCCAGTAGACGGGCTCAGCGTAGTTTGGTGTATAATGTCTACTGATCGGAATAGGTAGACTTTATTTGCCTTAACGTCAAGGTAAGATGTGGATAATAACCTCCCTCTAATTTAAAGAAGATACGCAAAGGTACCCTCGAAATTAAAACGTTTTTACGTTTTTTGCAATTTGCAGGTTGTATGTTGATCAAAATATGATTCGCGACCGTAACAAATACGGTTTTACAGAGTTTAATCATTAACATTATCAATACAACCCTCGAAGTTCATTTAATTCAATTTCATGAAATACTAGTAGAATTGCGAAAAATATTTAAAGAAAATAATTTCACGGTTGGAACTTAAAAATTGTTCCGGGATTTTTATTCTATTCCGATCTCTGAAACGTCACGTCTTGTTCCGGGCCCTAAATATTATGTCGATGTCCTCACAATGTTTTCCTTAGCTGTTTTGAGAGTAGTAGCAACACCAAGTTGTTTCGCCAAAAGCGATACCCGAAACCTATTGTGATTGTAAGCCAATTACGCAATAAGACCCTACTTTACTTATCCATTTACTACTAAAGATAAACCCATTAAAACTCGTTATCCCCTTATAGATAATAGCGTGAAGCCTGAACAGTTTAATATAAAGGGGCAAGCAGAGTTTGCAGTTGATTATGTATCTAATACCCATAGCCCGGGCAAGTAGCGAACTAAGCGGCATAAGCACCTTACAGAGGGACTCTGTCACACCGTTGTGTAACGTAGTCTTCTTGCAAATGTTTTTTAAAGACCAATATTGATTCGCGTTGGTATAAGAGAAGAAATTACAAAAAAGTCATACTATATCTTAGTGACATGACATCATTGCTAAGTTTGTCACGTTAGGCACCCTTGTACCGACAGAAACCATTTGTGATACCGAGACAACGCCTTTATCATTATGCCAGAAAAATTATAGCATTAAGTTAATAAAAAACTTGTAAAACAGTAGATCTGACATAATAATATGTTGTCGCCGTGATGGAATTGCGACTGGATTGTGAAAGTTTTTAACAATGGGAATAGACGTTCTATCTGGCTGCAAATGTTACACTCAAAAATTCGCAACAGTGTAACACACATCCACATTCGCAAATGAAACTTACAGTGCAGATTAGAAACTTGGGTCGTTATACACTGAACTACACTCGATACTCGGCACAATATTTTGCACAATATAATACTGGCTTCAAAGCAAGAAATATTAAAGAATTTTACCATCTTCTGATGACCACAGTCTGTACAATAAGTCTAAAAACAAAACAGCATTCTCATAGCACCATTTAAAGGTTAAACCAAAAGTTATCAAGATGAGCTAAAGCAGATAGGTCAAAAACGTCACGCTCTCATGTTCGCAACAGTGTAACATACATCCTCGTTTACAAATGAAACTCACAGTATAGATTACGAACTTGGGCCGCCAAGCACTGAACTGAGCTCGATACTCGACACAATATTTTGCTGAACATAGCGCATGAACTGCTCCTGTTTAAGACTAATCTACCTGGTATACAGGATGGGTATTGTATTGTAAGCTTTAACTGAATTGGAATAAAGTTTTGAGTATCTGTCAGGAGAAAAGCCAAGATTGAATTAATGGCGTGCGTTTGAGAGAGCTTAGGTTTTTCAGTGACTAACAATAATGCTAGGGAATAAAATGGATAATATGTAGGACTAGCTTTTGTCCGCGTAGAGGTCGGAATTATGCCACGGCAACGTGGAAAAACTTGTTGGAGGTGAATCAAACAATCTTTTGATGAGCACAGTCTACCGAGTAATTATCAAAAATTGGTCAATTTTTCTATTCCCCAGAATTGTCTCGCAGTGATTGTTACCAAACTTTTCAGGAGATATACATGAGGGATACAAAGTAGACCTGGTGTTTGTATCGTAAACTTGAATCAAATTGAAATTGAAGCCAATGTGCGATTCCGGCTAAAACGATGAATGATGATGGTGTATTTATTAGGAGAACATATTTAAGAATGCGTGTAGATATACTAATACTAATTATACTAATACTAATAATACTAATACATCATTTATTTCAGATCATACTACGATTACATCCATATTTGTTGTAAAATTGCGAGCTTAAAAACTAGTGTTAATGATAAATAAAGGATTTTAAAAATTTCCTAAAAAAGAA
Organism: Eugnorisma glareosa; assembly: GCA_947578425.1. NCBI lineage: Eukaryota > Metazoa > Arthropoda > Insecta > Lepidoptera > Noctuidae > Eugnorisma > Eugnorisma glareosa. The sequence continues at coordinate 8,434,737 of OX387982.1, read as the reverse complement.
AGTGGCGGGTCTGGTTGGACTTCCCGATGATGGTGGCAAATATCTAAATGACTGCATGCAGCCGTATCCAACGCGCCAGCAACGGAGAGTCCCACCGGTCCGCCAGCGTGTCGCCGCTGGAATACCAACACATTTCTTTCTAGTCTTTGGATGCCACTTTGTCATAGCTTTATTTATTTATTGCACAATGTACACAACCAATTTTACACGCTAGGCTTAAAACTTGTGAGTACATGACCCTGTTAGCTTTAAGTATTAATGTTCTTTCTTTCGCACAAAGCTTACTAAGATCATGATAACTTATTGATAACTAGCTGTTGCCCGCGGCTTCGCTCGCGTTTTTGTCGGAAATTATCCCACGGGCACTTTGTAAATATAGTCTATGGTACTCGGGGATAATGTAGCTTCCTATTAGTGAAAGAATTTTTAAAATCGGTTCAGTAGATCTAGAGATTACCCACTACATACAAACTTACCAACAAATACCTCTTTATAATATTAGTATAGGTTTATGGAAGAAAAGAAACTGCGCTTTTTATAATGAGTAATTCAAGTGAACGTATGAATTCACATCAGGTTTTCAAAATACATCTTCAAATCAAAAAGGAATAATCTGTAACATTTCTACAACCAGCCTGTATAATCATTGTTGCAATATTAATGCGTCTTTAATGAAGCTGTAGGTATCTCTAGTATTCTCTAACACGAAGATTAGTAGAGAACTAATGCATTTACGGGATTCGAGCAAGGATTTAACATGTTCTTGCATTGAACTGTTAATGACTACGTAAGGATATATCGTTTTTGGGTATACCTGTCTTTCTGTACACCTTGTATAGGGTTAATCTGTTATATTGGATAGTGATTTATCTATACATCTTTGCAAATAAATGAAATTGAGGAGTCTGTTTGTGATATCAAAATATACGGTACTTATAACAAAACCACTTTTTTTTTTAATTTTTGTCTTTCTGTCTGTCTGTTTGTTCCGGCTAATCTCCAAAGCCGCTGGAACGATTTTGACGGGATTTTACTGACAGATAACTGATGTCATACAGTGTAACATACCTTGGCTACTTTTATTTTAGTAAAATAATTAGGATTTCGCGAACAACTGGTCGAGAATCACTACTATAAATAGATACCTCCTTGAATTTGACCAACATGCAAAGCGACAGCCTGTATATGTTAAAATCTCGTGTCACGGTGTTTGTGGTCGCACTCCTCCGAAACGGCTCTACCGATTTTTATGTTTTTTTTAATGTAGATAAGGTCCCATTAAAATAGATGGACAAATTTTAACACAGCGCTTAGTACGACTAACCAAAGATATCCAAGCAAAAAAAAACACTGATTAAAGTGATTTTATTTTGACCTTTAATAATAAATTGCCGGCACTATAGACTAAACAAGGTATGCAGTCAGTCAGTTCTGATAATAAAACTGACTGGGTACCTACTTATGAGAATGCGCCTACGCAAGGTACCTACCCATAGATGTGTAAGATGTGTTTATTCTAGAGTAAGCATAATCAGCCTTTAATTTTCCCACTGCTGGGGCACTCGGCCTCCTCTCTATGAGAGGGAATGGGCTATAATCCACCACGCGGGCCCAGTGCGGGTTGGTAGATGTCACATGTCTTCGAATTTTTGGTTCTGGGACATGCCGGTTTCCTCACGATGTTTTCCTTCATTGATTAAATAAATTACACAAAGAAATGCGCCTGCCTGGGTTCGAACCCACGACTTACTGTTCGTAAGTCGGGGCCGCCACAACTTGGCCACCGCTGCTATTCTAGAGTGCTAGCAATTTATTATTTCAGGTCAAAATAAATTTACTTCAATCAGTGTTTTTTTGCTTGGATATCTTTGGTTAGACGTAGTGAACGCTGTGCTAAAATTTGTCCATCTATTTTAATGGGACCTTATATTTGGTAGGTATGAGAATAGATCGTAAAGTATATTTCACACCGCTAGGTGATTACCATTAGGGCGCGAGCGAAGCCGCGGGCAAAAGCTGGTTTTCCTATAATAATTTCCCGCGAACGAAGGCCGCGGGCAGCAGTTAATCTAATAAATAAAGTGAACCTTCATGAACTTAGTTTATGTTATAGTTTAGGATTCGAGTAAAACAACCACATGTCTGTATTCTCTGAAAAGGGAGAGATGATGGGGTACACTAGCCCTCATTTCTTTCCTCTCTCTCTCTCTACCCAGCCGTATCTCATTGATTAGGGCCGGCTCTCCTCTTCATTCTTTTCCAGACCTATCTATTCTCCGTCGTTGAGGCGCCGGACAGTACATGGCATAGTAATTTGTATGTAGGAACATACAAATTACTATGCCATGTCACACGATGCGTTGGACCGCCGCCGTGTGGCCTCGCACCGTAGGCGCGCCGCGCTTGCGGCCTGCGAGACAAAGCGGGGAGGGGTGATGCGCTACGGCGCCGGAGTGCATCGTGCCACGTATCGAACGCCGCACCGCGGTAAACAGCGTTTTTCTGCGGTGCCGCACCGCTCGTGTGGCACCCTATAGCTCGAACTAATTGCGATGCGGTGCCGCACCGTACCGTTAACGTATGGTGTGGCCTCGCTCTTACCTATCTGGTATATTAACAGCTTTAATCAGACAATTAAAAGACGCCTGTTAATTTCTCAACTGAAATAAATCCTCTCATTTTCAGTTCAAAACAAAATCCCCCTACTCATACCTAATCAAATAAAGTAGGCACACCCACATTAATTATAATTACCTACCTTTGGTACATCATAACAATCTCTTTAAAAATTACAGCTTACACACGGTTCCTACCCAAAATCCCCTAGTTAGAATAAATTAATTTCAACTTCACCTTAATTGAGAGGGTACACAGAATTCTTGTGATCCTGTGAGCACAAAAGAAATAGAGCAGAAGGTTCGAATCGCACGCACACATGGACACGCTTTACGTGCAGCGAGTGCAAGAGCACTCGCGACTGTCATTTGTTTGAGATCTCCACGCACACATAGACAAGCTTCACGTACAGCGAGTATAAGCATACTAGCGACTATCATTTGTCTGAGATCTCCACGCACACATAGACACGTATCAGGAAGTGTCATTTGGAAGTGCGTTGAGCCTCACAACATCTGTTACGTGAAAATGCCTCCAGCGGCCACCGACGCGTCACTGTGCTCTGCGAGATTTCTGTACGAAGGTCCTTTCACATATTTTTAAATCACTATCAAATTGGCAGTGAGCTTTATTTTCGTGATAGTAAGGTTGAAGTTGGACCGCACCTGGTTTCGCTCGGTGTATGGACCAGACCTTCTGTTCTTACCTTTTCTTAAGTATAAATTCTAACTCATTATTTATTCTTATAATGCCCCTTAACCCGACAGCTTTTGGGTTAATTTGCTAAAGGTCTTGTGACTAAAAATTCGTGTTTTGAATATTTAATTGTAACATCTAAAACCTATTTAGAGTACCTCCATCTTTAATCGTAATGTATGTGCGTTAATTGTGTGCCTTGATGTTTAGGATGTGAGAATAATGTGGCGGATGAAGGTAGAATATTCTATGAATTGAGGATTTCCTTTTGTTGGGATATTTCTAGTAGAAGTAGTTGTTAGTGATACACCTCATAGTAACGCGGGTTAGGCAACAGAGGTTGAGATGACGAGCTACCGTTTGTTGTTTTCGAGCAGTGCAGAGGTAGCCCACTGGTTATGGCCCCGACTAACTTGTCGTGGGCTCGAACCCAAGCAGGCATTTTATGTGATTTCGATGCCATTACTCTTAAATCGGTTCTTTTTCTTAGCGTACCGCCAGATAAAAAAACAATCATACGTCCTTAGCCAAAAACACAGCCACTCGAACCCCGTTCACTGACACCCATAAGATCATTAAGTGCCAAAGCCTGCGATACAAGATGGAAGGCGGGCCATTGTCTGTGGAGAGACGCCGCATACACACTTGGAATATATGACGTCTGTGATCCCCCATCCTTAAAGATTGTCTTTGCTCCGGCCGATCTGGGTTCTAAGTCTATTTAGAGATTTCGAAGTCAGCCACGGCAACACATGCCCAGGTGGAAAGCTCTCAGATAGCTCGATGAATCCCTCACCGGTGGCTTAGAACGTTAAAATAACACATCATTTCCAATCACCAAAAAAGCGAAGTCACGGGAGATCCACTAACAAGCACTGGGCCGCTGGACTATGGTCCATTTCTTATCTTAAGGTCTAGTCTCAGTTGTGGAAACGTTACAGACTGATTTATTGGAAACGTCTGAAATCATATTCAAAATTCTTGCGAAAAACTCCTCTCATCGCAAGAAAGTAGTGTCAGGTAAGGTGTATACCAAAGGAATAATGGCACCGATGGCTTTCATGCTCCATGAAAAAAAACCACGCATGCCTAATCATTGAACTAACCATGACAGCCAAGGTCAATTTCTCTGATCAATTCAACCCAAATAGATGTTAATAAGCTCCTAACCTTACCCAAAAAAAACATTTATTAGCATTTGACAGGCACTTAAATACTTCAAAAGGGAAAAAATCATACATTTTTCCATTTGATCTCCAAATCTGTTCAGAAGAGAGCAACATGAAGTACCATGTTATAACGGCCTCAGTAAATGTTTGGTTAATAATTTAACGGTTAAATAGCGTGGCTAAAGCGGGTTACTTTAAAGGCAGCACTCTCGGTGCGGCAATTATTAATGAGTCGATATTGGTTAGTGTGTGGAGTTACGAATCCATTTGGAGTAAGCTTCTGTGGTTCGAATGGGTAGAACAGGATGGGCTTCTATGAGTACGTCACGACTCAGAGAAGTTCACCCAATTAATCGAATTGCTAAGGATGTTGTAAAATCTGGATTAGTTAAAATTGGAAGCACATGTCAAGAACGGATGGTCGATGGGGCCATTGATAACTGCGTCTAACTCAAGATGCTGCGGGACAAGGTGGACCGATGACCTGGTGAAGGGCGCAGGAAATGGCAATGCGAGAAGAACAGGGCCGGTCATTGTGACGATTATTGACATGTCCCCAGGAGTGTGCGTCTTTCAGCCGTGTGATGCATTTTATCTGGATATTGGTCAATCCACGTCACATTTTTGCCTTCCGAGCCCACAAGGCAGTGGTAATACTCCAGAAAAAACATTTTTCTTATGTTCGGAAACGTGACTGCCAAACGTAGGATTTTATACCTAAGGTGTGCAAATGTGGCTGTATTCCTGTACACCCTCCCACAGAGGTATCTCTACAACTTAGTTGAAAAAGACGTGATGTGATGGCAATAATTAATAATGTGTATAAACACTCCATTATTTAGATTCTTACCTCCACGTCACCCACGAATGTGTAATGGATGCCTCGTGATGAGCGATTTAGCCTTTATTGATGGAAGCCCGAGCAAAATCTATTGTTTTGGGTATCATTTTCACTGTACATATACGAATTTGTCATGACAACGTGAAGCTGATATCGGAACAGCATAATTTGAGTATGTGGCTCATATTATTCTAAAGGTAAACCGCAATAAAAGAGGTTGGGAAATTCAGTTAGGCAGTCACCCCAGGTCAAAGGAGTCTGGATTTTTGCAGGGTCTATTGCAATAGGCTCGCCTCCTATTTTATAGGACTTAAACATAACTGACGAATTGTGTATTGTAGTTTATATAAAAAAGAAACACTTCACACCACTTTCAATGAAATATAAAATCTTAACCTAATATTATAAAATATCTAGAAAGTAAAAAATAAAATAACAAAGAAAATATGTTTTGACTTTCTATAGGTATCCCTGCACCCTAATAAAAATAAAATATTTAAAATTGATCGTTCAGCAATTTTTGCTAGGAAGCTTCCATGCACAAATGACTTACTTTTTGTAAGAATACTCTAATCTATAAGGTTAAATTTAGTTCTAGATTAAGAATTTAGAATAACACGTAAAAGGAAAATATACGTATATCGCTATAACGTTTTTAAGATACAATCTTCTTTATAATAGTCCAATGAATCCGTCCATAGGAGTTCCAAAAAGAAATCAGTTGGGTAATACCTTAACACAGACGAAATATATCTAAGAGTAACTCAGTGTTGTGGTTCAGCATGACGTGACCTCTCGATGCTGCTTTAGGGGTCTCTTTCCAATTATCCACGTTGTGGTAAGCAGAACGCGCTGCAAACTTCGCAGTCGTCGACTCGATGAGTTATTGTATTCGACCGTGTTTCGCTGTGGTCGTCTATCGGAATTGGGGTAGCTGGGAAAGGGTCTAAATATATATGGCTCCTTGACCCTGATTATTTATACTACGAAAAATGTGAAATAGGGTTCAAATAACACAATTTTAACGGACAAGACTATCAAGGAAAGAGACAGCGCCAAGATGAAGAGACTTATGATTAGAAGATTCAATAGTCAATACGTACCAGACAATGTAAAGAAATTTCACATGAGAGACGCTCTTACAGCGATTTCTTAGTACTCGTAACAATAAATGTACACTAGATTTGAATAATACTTATACGCTTTCTTCGAATTAAAACTTAATTAGGTTCAAACAATAAAATTATGGCGTTAAATTTCGAAATAATTCATTTCTCTCAGGCTTTTGGTGCAGGAAAGGATCTTTCAAATCAGACAAGTCCTTCAAAATTTTCTTTTTTAACCCCCGACGCAAAAAGAGGCACCCCTCTTTTTGCGTCGGGGGTTAAAAAAGAAAATTATAAGTTTGACCGCTATGTGTGTATGTGTGTCTGTCCGTTTTTCTGTCTGTGGCACCGTAGGTCTTAAACGGGTGAACCGATTTGAATGCGGTTTTTTTTATTTGAAATCAAGTTTTCTAGCGATGGTTCTTAGACATGCTTTATCAAAATCGGTTCAGCCGTTTCAAGGTAATCAGCTCTTTTGTTAGCTGCGGTAAGAATCTTAGACCCAATAATGGGTATTACTTACTATTGGTTATTTCTTTACTTTCAAACATATGTGTGACCTAAAATTTGAAACGTACTTTTTAAATGTTTTTAAATGTACGCCATATAAATATGCAAGATTATGGAATTCTTGGTTCGATGCTCCAGCACACCAGTACACTCTTGAAAAAAATTATAGCAGATATATCGTGTTTGGTTTCGTTTTGATCAGTATTTAATTTTACATACAATGCAATGGTGGCAACATGATGAGCTGATGCTGCAAGTTTAAAAAACTTAAAATAAAAATTAAATTAAAAATTATAGAAAACCCCAACGCAAAAAAGAAAAGCAAACATTTAAAAAGTCAAAAATAATGCATATCATTGAGCCATCAAATTCGATTAAGTAACACCTTATATTTTAATTAGGTATAGAAATTGATGGATGGCACGATAAGGTTTGCTCGTTGAAATGGCGCTATAATGTCGCGGCGGGGTACCGCTAAGCTTAAGCAATAAAAATAGCTAAAATAGGAGATTGCATACTCATTACTCATAGCGCTCCCAGACTTAACACCCAACTAGATTTTCTACAAAAAATTGATCGTATCGAAGCAAGTTAGTTGGAAATGCTAGTAAATTAATAGATAGTCTATCAAATGAGTGGTCTGACTTACTTAAGCGGCGGTACCCCGGCGCGACATTATAGCGCCATTTCAACGAGCAAACCTTATCGTGCCATCCATCAATTTCTATAACCAATTAAAATATAAGGTGTCACTTAATCGAATTTGATGGCTCAACGATATGCATTATTTTTGACTTATTAAATGTTTGCTTTTCTTTTTTGCGCTGGGAGTTTTTTAAATTTTAAATTTATTTTTTTCTAATTTTAAAAATATTTGTGCAAAAAGGGGCTGTCTTTGAGGATTTATGCGGAAAGGTTTAAAGAGGCTTTAATGCAGAGGGAACGCTGCAGTATGTACTATTAGGTACACCTCCGTCTTACCCTCCGGATTACAAGCATGGTGTTATGTTATATCCATGTTAAATATTGTTTAAGAGGGCCCTTCCCGGTCCGTCTATCGTCAACGCGAGCATGGTCGAAAAGCTTGTTCTCTCATCCAGAGCCACAGCGGCCAAACACCTCGTCTCCCACGCACCTCATACCGCCTAACGCGATGACATTGAACGAAAAATAGTGTTCGAAAATTTCTTAAACTTGTTCCAGGAAATACGTGTTTTTGAATAAGTGTGTGAAATAAATATTTGTCATTAAGAATCTCCATTACATGTGCAAGGTTTCTATCGAGATGGTTTCTTTACTTTTACAGTTTAGGTGTACATTATGAACGGCCAAAGTTCAGTAAAAATTTGTGCAAAACAGCAATTTATGGAGGCTTATACTGAATTTGTTTGTACAATTTCTTAATTTTTTGGTACAATAGAAACCTAGATATAGTGTACAAAATAACAATTAGTTCAAAAAAATCAAAGATAGATTTGTAACAACTGCATAATCACGTACGAGCGTTTGTATGAAAAGTATGACGGGTTGGCCGCTCTTAAAGTATGGATGTATAGCAGTGAACCTTGTAGTACTGTTATATAAAACAATTTGGCATACATACATACTTCATTTTTTGGAGAAGTGCAAGTTTTCTTTGACAATTGGTGAAATTGATCATTTCGACTCGGATTCATTTGAGGATAATTTTATTGCATTGAAAGAAAAAATATAAGAAACATACATTTTTTTGTTTCGTATGTTAAAAAAAAATATAAAAAATACCCAAAATTACCCTTAAATAACACTAAAATTGGGATATTTACCAAGTTTACTGTTTGTTTTGAGTTACCGATATTTCGGCGCTGTAGCAAGCTCCCTAATAGTCCAACTGCTTAATAGGCAAAGTACCTTCCAGTCAAAAGTATGCTTCCCTCAAGGCATTAAGTTCCCCGCTACAATCAGTAACCTGTCATCCAAATCACGGTACTCTGCCAACCTGCCTATCAGTAAGGATATTAATTTGGTACTACCACTAAACATAATAAGTACAGAAGACCCGCTTCTTTCGACAAGGTTGAGCAATGTTTGCCAATGCTGTCTGTCCGCTGGGAGGTTGACCATACTTTTTTAAACTCTTCCAAATTTCGCACACAATATGTATCTATACATAATTACATCTTTATATGTTTATTTGTGCATTGTCTTTATATTATAATACAGCTGTTGCCTGCGGCTTCACTCGCGATTTAGTGTTTGAGATCGCGCCATACATACGCGTCGATGTGTGCGTGCGCCTGTTTTCGCTCGTTTTAAGGAGCCGACCTTCTGTATGTAGGTTCTTTGAGGTAAGTAGTAGCGTGGGCTTTGAAAAGGGTTCAGTAGTGATAAGGCATCAGGTGGCATGCCAACTAAGGTTGGTGAGGGTTTAAACACGTTTTAAGTTGTCATAGTGGATCTATAGTGTGTTTTAGGACCAGTTTTAGTTTTAATGTTTGTTCAATTTTGTTTTGCGAACGCGCCAAAATAACACAAAATTTTAACACCGTTAGTACAGCCATCTTAAGAGGGCATTTGATTATTGGTATGTCCGATGATCAGCTCTCCAACAAAAGAAAGATCAGAAGGTAAATTTCAAAGAAAAAGGTATTAAAAAGCGATATTGACATGAATGAATACAAATACATCACGTGCCTATATTCTAATAAGTTTCGAAAAATATCTTTATATTCCATTACACAGATTGAAATAGAAATTAAATTCTTTAAAGTATTCTTGACAGCACTCGATTAGAAAGGATCGATCGTCTAAAAGAATAATTAGAGTTAGATGTCACCTTTGTACAAAAAGTCACCTTTAGGCCAAAGGCAAACAGGTGCTTCGCTTGATGCATAGGCCCTGTTCACGCCCCCAGGACATGCGACTTGCAAGCTGCAACGCGATATCAGTCTAACTCAAGAATCACGCGCGCGTTTAATTTGTTCCGCAGTTCGTGGCCACTTACGGCCGTTTTCTATAACTTACTTTCGTATAACGGATAGTTAATATGCCTTATCTAGTAGCTATCGGTATTTCTATAAACAAAGTTAGCAATGAATTGACAGGAATATCCTATCCACGTCACTTATCTGTCTCTCGGAGGGTTGACAGTTGATGTTTCTTTTATGTGAGATAGCAACGTTCCCTTAACTGTAAGTAAGTTATTGAAAACGGCCGACAAGCGTTTATTACAAGACACCGCTAGTACGCGCAGTTAGGCGGCGAAGTCGACCTCAAGGACGAAGCAGATCACCCAGCAGCTGGTACTTAGTGTTTTAATTCATCAAGTCTAGCAAAGCCACTAGTTGTGTCTAAGGCCTAAGAAAAAAATGTGTTCTTATAACCCTGACACCTGCTGATTTTCGTGAAAATTCCAATCTTTAAAAGATTACTTTTATATCTCGATTCAGTGAACATCTTATCATAATTATTAGCAATAAGTATTAAGAAAAATATTCTTTTAAGAAGCACTGAGAAGAATTCTTTGGGATCACAATTTCAATCTAGTAAAAATGGTCCAGTCAATTAATGGATTGCCAATAACATATGATGTTTAGGCACGTTATAATATATAAGGTCTATCTATTCAAACACGAAATCTCTTAAGGGGTCATTGTACTCATCATTATGAACAACTTTCACTATGGGACCAACCCCGAAATCGCGAAGAAAAAAAAACAGCTACTCAGTACATTTCTCGGCGCAAAACTCGACAAAATGTAATGAACAGCTAATCTTTTTTTCGCGATTTCGGGGTTGGTCCTATAGTGAAAGTTGTTCATAATGATGAGTACAATGACCCCTTAAGAGATTTCGTGTTTGAATAGATAGACCTTATATAAACTGCATATTAGCAGACCGAAACATTGACTAATCTATACGAATATGTAAAATTGTAGTGTCTGTTTGTAATTTCAAAATAATAGCTTTTTACTGAATGCATATGAAAGTATATAGTGTACTAATAACAAAAACACTTTTTTTTTTTCATTTTTGTGGCTGTCTATCTGTTTGTTCCAGCTAATCTCCATAAAGGCTGGACCGATTTTGACGAGACTTTTGAGGAATAACTTAAGTTAACTACTTTTATTAAAAAAAAATGTATTATGGTTCCGCGCAAAAATATTAAAACCCTTGTAATTGTTAAGAAAATCCGATTCAAATAATGAAGTAATATTTTGAAAATAATTTCACGCGGACGAAGGTCGCGAGGCATAGCTAGTACCTGCATAAACTTCATAGATAATAATGTTTATTGTTACTTTCTCAGATAACTCGCGTAGTCTGAGATTATCGGCCAATTTCACTACCACTACATCTATTTACAAAGGTTATAACATAAATGATGCCTAATAAATCCCTGCGTTGAAAATCCTAAACTGAGCTTTTACTAGACAACGGGTACTCGTATCACGTCTTACTAAAAACGAACACGTGATACCCAAATGAGTATCACGTGTCAGTTTTCACTGAGGCGTGATACCTGTTGTCTAGTAAAAGTTTACTTAAGGATTTTGAGTATGACTGCCTCGTTGGTCTAGTGGTCGCCAGCGTGACTGTTGAGCACGGTCCTGGGTTCGATTCCCCAGGTCGGGCAATGTGTAATTGGGTTTTTCCATCAAGAATTTTCTCAGTAGCAGCCACGGAGTGTGGATTTCTGCCCGATAGATGGCAATGGGCTCTTACCCTATTACATGGAACTTACAACATAACTGGGGCAAAATTTGGGTGTACTGCTAACTACACCTGTGCCTAACCCTTCGAGAACTACAGGCATGATGTTATGTGTTAGTGAAAATGGTTATACAATAATTTTATTCAAAAATTATGAGACAAAATAATATGCAATCCCAACCAATTACAACGTACAGGAAGTTTAAATTACTAAACACTTAAAAGTCCCAATACTCTGAATACATCTTAATCGAAAAATCGAAAAAAAAAAACATACCTACCAGGAACACCATTCCATCCCACAATTTGTTAATTGCAGTGTTAAATTGAACCAATTTGGTTCATTCTGTACCAACACTCGACCCAAATGAATCATTATAGAATGCTGCACCATGATTTATGTTCAGGGAAATTAAACCAATTATTAGGGCTGGTTTTTTGTCGATCAACTTAGTTTAGGAGCTAGGATGTAGATTTATTGTGGCATATTTTTATTTTTAAATGTACTGAGGAAAAAAGTACTTATTTATAAAAAAAAGGGATTTTTTATACAGTTTTAAAACTAGGTCCTAAATCAAATAACTAACTACATAATTATATACAAAAATTATCATACATTTAGGTGTCTATTTATACTTTTTTATTCAAAGTACATTGTGGTATTTTCTTGGGTGTTTAGCCAGTCACATATTAAATGGCTAGCTAGTTTAAAATTAGGAAGAAAAACGGCTAAACGAATCATGTCAAAATGTGTAACCCATTGAAAGATAGAACGAAACATCACAAATTAGAATTCCTATTATTCTTCTTCTGCTTTTGGTGTTTCGCCATTTACTGAAGGTTGATTATAAACTCCTAGTAGTTTCTCCTGATCTAATGCGCGGTGGAACAGAACAGCAGTCGTGACTCATTATCTGGTCCATTAAATACTTTCGAACTTATTATTATAACGCAGTAAATAAACTTATTTACCTTTAAAATGGCGTAGACTGATAGACATCAAAAACACTAACTGGAAAACTTTTAAATGATATTTTCGGAAAATTCGTCAAAACTTGTTTGGAAAGTTTATTTCAACTTTGATTGACAGTTATAAGTTGATCTGTTATTAAAATATAGCATTATTTTGTGTATAGTTTACTTGGTAATCGGCAGAAAAAAACATTTTTAACCACAAAATGATGACTACGAAAGAATGCCAATTTGCGGAGCAAATATTGTTTACATAGACTGTGGTTGATTGTACCTTACTACTGTACCTCACTAAACCCACTCTCCCTTATTACTGCACCCCCCTGCTGGGCAAAGGCCTCTTCCCATGACGTCCTATTATACCTTATTATCATATTTATTTACTTACCTTTAATACAACTACGCTGTGTCGAATTTTGGTATTCGTCTTAGTTCTTTGAAACTACTATAATATCATCAATACGTGCTTACGTTTTTTCCAAATATTTTGAGGTTGACCCCCTGCTTCACTAACTGTAGCTAAATACCGGTATTTTGCAAAGATCGACTGTCTATCTGACCTCCACAACCCAGATAGTATTGGGTAATAAGATACTCCTTGGTAAGACTGGTTGTCAGACTTACGGGATTCCGGCTACCTGTAACGACTGTCAAAGATTTTCAAATGACAGTAGGGACCAACGGCTTTACAAGCTTTCCGAGGTAAACCAACTTCCGCAAACGTTGCTTAACCCCGCATGGCTGTTATTATAAAACCAAGAGCCAAACAAAACCAAAACAGCAAAAGGCAAAAGCAAAGCTAATATTTTAATCTTCACATTTTCAAAACCAAAGATATCCGTTCTCCAAAGTTCTTGGTACACATTTGAAGTACCCAGTTCACTAAAACCGATAAGTTGAGATCTGCAACTCTCGAAACCTCACGATGTCTAGTAATTTAATGTGACATCGGATTTCGGTCTGCGAGCACGATGTTGTATTCAGAAACTCATTAAGACACCGTGAAAGCTTTGGATGATATTTAATGTTCAATTTCAATAGCTGTTTATGAGCTAACTTATTTGAGTTGTTGGTTTTGTATATATTTGTAGATTAGTTAGTTAATTTCTATACATCAAATATCTTTGTTTTGTTTCTTTTTTATTTTTCACACGTTGATATAAGCTCTATAAGAAAAACTTATGGCTTGATCAAAAGGTAAGCCTGGGTTGGCATGGTCGGTAGCAGGACTGATTGCCTATATTTTTCGTCGTTATTTCTAAGCAAATCGACCACCAATGTAAATAGGGACTGGTGAAACAGTATAAATATTATTGTGATTTGAATATAGATTACATCACAACTGTCGTCCCGTGACAGTTTGCATGGTAAATGCACAGGTGTTAAATTGCTTAACGATTTATCTTTGGAATGGATATCATCATACAACTGCTTCTTTTTTATATCGTTAATGTTTTTTTTTTGTCTAAACAGTTTATCAGCTTTCTTCTTCATAATTTGAAAAATAAATCCCCAACAATAAACGATGAAACAAATACCTCAACGTGCCCAACATTATCATATTCTTGGAGTCAGAAAAACAAAAAAGTATCGAAAGTTCGGAACGCAAACTTCAATTAATTTGAATAACGAAATATTCAGATGCTGTGCGCTCCTGTAGCCGAGCTCCTGGTCTAACTAATGGCCTATTTTACCGTAAAATGATCGTGAATATCAATGTAACGTTAATATTAATCTTTTTGATGGCTCTCGCGGTAAACTATTTAAATAAATGTTTATTGGATTTTGATTTTTGAAAGAAACGTCGCAGTATATTTTGAAATCGGAAAGTATTTTTAATGTACAGACTATGTAGGTTAGTACAGGGTGTACTGTTAAAAATGATATATGAAAATAAGAGTGATACTGAAAGTTACCTTGACGGAAATTCAAAATAATCTAGGTACAGTTCAACCAACTTATATGTGCAGGCGGAAAAACACAGAACTTAAAATAAATGTACCGTATGTATGTATGTATGTGTGGTTATACTCTATGTAAGTACTTTTTCCACTGCCAGTTTAAAGACCTCATTTCTTTAAAAGGCGCTTCGTAATCCACTATATCATCGTGATTTTTAGTTCTAGAAGATGCCAATTTACCCACTATTTTTTCTTCCACCGTTTTAAGAGCAGTGGTGAAGAAATCAATTAATCAAAATAAAATGCGAGTCTCAGTTCGAACCTTCGACCTACATCTCATAAACCGCGGCCATTTTTAGTGAGCTATCTATCAGTGTTCTCCGAACCAAGATAACATACATACATGAACTCACGCTTTTTTCGCATGAGGGTAGGTAGAAACCAAAGACAACGTGCTAGGATCCTGTCGTACTCCTTTGGCCTTGTCCACGTATCTGGCCATACACGCACACCAGTTGCGAGAACTATGCACCTGACCTTTGTGAAGAAACTCACCATTAAGGTCAGGGCGTCCCTTCCCGGTGGTGTTGCCGCGTTGCCACTCACATCTGACTTGTAAGTACCTTTTGTTAGTCGCCTTACACTCATCCTCTTATTTGTGGAATAATTGGCACAAAATTTCTAAATCCATATATTTCAAGTGCCTAATACAGCAAACACAAAACACCTTTTTTTCCATTCTGACATAACAAATGAAAACCAAATAGAACGAGTTACATTTTCAATGCCTTTTTGCCCCAGAAAATACATTCATGATTTTACCGCGAACCGAGGCAAACTGGCAATGTAATATTTTTTGCACCCTTCACCTCAGTTCGGCCCTGAGCACGGCATGAATTATTTAGTCCGGCCCTGTGCTCGGTATTAGCATATCATTGTTTTACATTGAATGTTTCGAAGGAAAGATTGAAGGTTGAAATAGTTTAGGTATTTTTGGTAGTTTTATTTTTACTAGCGTTTCTTCTGCTAGGTATTTTATCTTCAGTTGCGTTTTTGAAGTATGAGCCTAGTGTACATTTATGTCTATTCGAAGTAACAACATTACCTTCTGATAACCTTCAAAACAAGTCGAAGCGTTATGACTACCTCTTGATAAGACTAAATAGCAGATATGACTAGTTCTTAGACTACATTAATAATCCAGTTATTTTGCGATGAATGCCTCGTTGGTCCAGTGGTTGCAAACGCGACTGTTTATTCGGTTCGATTCCCAGGTCGGGCAAAGTGTTATTGGGTTTTTCCATAATGAATTTTTCAGTAGCTGCCACGGAGTCTGGATTTGTTCCCGGTTGATGCCAACTGGCTGGCCTTCTATTACATGAGACTTAAACATAACTGGCGAAATGTGGGTGTACTATTAGGTACACCTCTGTCTAAACTTTCGAGGATTACTAGCTTGATGTTATGTATGCTTAAGACTGATCTTAACGAAAACATAGCAGGCCGTTAATAAGATTCATCATCATCATCACTCTCCTGCTTTTATCCCAACGTATTTGGTGTCGGCGCAGCATGTCTTCTTCTTCCATACTTCTCTATTACCCGTCATCTCAGCAGTCACCTCCTTTCTAGCCATATCATCCTTCACACCGTCTATCAATAATAAAACTTATATCCTTCTCCAATTTCTCTTGCCTTCTAATCCTTAGTCTATTGCAGATACGCTATTTTAATCCATCTTTTCCAGAACATCTGCTAACTCTGTTCCTCTTCCAGTCATCGTAACGACATTCCAGCTCGCACACCTCATTCTCTCATCCTCTTCTCTTACTCTCCGAGTTTGCGTCTTACGTCGCACCCTCCCGTTCTGGTGTGACAACCCTTGTCTACTTTCCGCAGTGGCCGGGTGCGAGAACAAGATTATACAGTGTGTAACAGATGTGGTGTGTCACGTACGTCACGTTTAGATCTTAGTTTAAGTTAAGGTAGATAAGCTATGTCCATAGTTATATTATGATATATGTCACGCGCGGACTAGGTATATATTACACTAATAAAGGGAGTCGGGGGTCTTCAGTCTCCAGTTGACTCATGGACAAGTACACGACATGGTATTCACTTAACCCCTCCTCCCCTCCACATCGCATGGCGACCCTGCCAGTCGACTGGACGGCGTTATAGTTGCCCGACCGGGATCTCATCGGAGTCACTTCAGTCGGCTTCAGTCAGTTTCTCGGCAGTTGGTTAGTCACAGGCCATGGGGACCACGTCATCCAAGGAAGAGGTTATTATAGCCCAGACAGCAGCGGGTGGTTCAAATATCGCGACAGTAACACAAGAGCAGATATCCACCATCAGCGCGATGCTGTTGTTTATCGCCGTGTGTTTGGCGATTGTCATCATTGGCGTGGCAGTCCGGCTGTACAGGAGGTGTCATCAGAATTGGATCGAAGAAAAGATCAATCAGCGTGAGGTGCAGCGAGCTGTGCAGATGGCCTGACCGGGAGCTGGCGGAGCGACAAGAGGAGTAAGTGATGTGATTTGAACTTAAGTGTAGTGGCGAGTATTTTCGGTCATCTATCAGTTAGAGGCATTAATTTTGAATGGAAGTGGAGTTAACGTCACTGTTTGTACAGCTTAAGTTATTGAGGGAATCAATTGTCAAGTTAGGTCCCAGTAGGCGGAAAGGCAAAAATTTTGATGGAAAGATAAGCGAGGTAAAAGCCCTGTATTGTAAATTTAAGTGTGTAGTTTCTAAGTGTAGCAAATTTTCGGAGGAATTAGCACAGCTAGTGAGTAAAATAGAAAATTTGTATGTAGACACTATTAAGTTTGAAAACGGTACCGGAACCGATACAGAGATGGCGTTGGAAAGGTTTTCATTGAAAACGGCGGTTAGCTTACTCCCGAAAATGAATGGGGATGAGCAGGTAACCCAAGATTTGATTGATGCCATAGATTTATACAGCTCTATGTTAGAAGCGGCTGATAGTGCTCATTTAATTAGATTCGTGCTAACTACGCGACTTACCCAGGGGGCTAAGATGCGATTGTCCTCTACTTATACGACTGTAGACAGTCTTTTAACGGACATGAAGAAGCATTTGTTGACGGTTAAGTCAGACGTTGCAGTGCAAGCCAAATTTGCTCGCGCTAGGCAAAATGATAGGTCGGTCACGGATTTCGGGGCAGAGATAGAGAAGTTAATGGTAGATTTGACTATTTCTCAAGCCGGGGAAAATTCGGAAGCTTATAAAATTTTGCGGCCTTTAAATGAGAAGTATGCGGTTAAAAAGTTTGCTGACGGACTTCGTAATCAGCGTCTTGGTACAATTATTACGGCACGGAACTTGACTTGTTTGAAAGATGCTATCAGGGTAGCGGAAGACGAAAATTGTGCTTCGTCGGGTCAAGTCATGACGTTCCAGCGGTGGTCCGCGGGTGGTAGTTTTTCTACGGGAAATAGGGGTCGTGGAAATAACTATAGGCGGCACGCTGTAGGTAATGGATACGCGCAGCAAAAAACAGCTGTTGGGCGTACGTACCGAAATGGAAACGTAAGGTATAGTAGTGGAATGCGCGGTCATAGCAATAGTACTCATCGTGGACGGCAGACTCAGCAAGGTCGACAGCGCGTAGCGTGTCTAGAGCACGTGCGGGGCGATGCTGACTCAAGTGCAGTGTCCATGTCACGAAGTAGCGAAGGCAGACAATTGAATGAAACGCAGTTTTTTCGAGGCTAAGCATATTTTAGCTTGCAATAGTGTTAACTGGGTGAATTTTCTAGCAAATAATGTGGATTCGGAATGGTTAGTCGATACGGGTGCGTCGATATCGGCAATAAAAAGTAATTTCTTGAGGAATAATGCTTTGTGCTGTAAAGTAGTTAAGGAAGAATTAGTGATTAATGGTGTAGGGGGTAGTTTACGGGCTATAGGTTATGTATATTTGACGTTGGAATACGAACAATGTTCGTTCGTGCATAAGTTTTATATATTCAATGATTTGCCATGTAGGTCAGTTGGCATATTAGGCCAGGATTTCTTGCAGGCGTATAGTGGTATTATAGACTTTTCGGGGAACAGGTTATCTCTAAAGAACCGTGAGCAGCAGACGGTTTCGATGCCACTTAAATCCTATAATTATTCTTTAACTATTTCTCCGCGTTGTGAAATGGTTAAGTATTTGCCCGTTAATAGAGCAGAAGATTGTGTAGTGTTTAGGAAAGAGTTGCGCGAAGGGGTTTTCTTAGCAAATGTAGTAGCTAGACCTAAGAATGGGATGATGCCCATTAGGATTTTAAACACAACCACGGAGGAAGTTGTGTGTAGTATGTCCGATGTAGAAGTCTATCCGTTAAGTGATTTTAATTGTTGTAGTTTTGCGGAAACAGAAGTAAGTGTTGAACGTGTTAAGAAAATATTTTCTTTGCTTAATCTTGATTATTTGTTTGCCGAGGAACGGTTGTCAGTTGAGCAAATATGTGCAAAATATCCAGATATTTTTTATATTCCGGGAGATAAATTGGATGTCACGAATGTGTATGCGCAGTCAATACGTTTGAAAGATAATGTTACTCCAGTTTACAGGAAACAGTATAGAATACCTTATGTACAGAAAAAGGAGGTTGATAGGCAAGTGCAGGAGATGCTGGGTAGTAATATTATTGAGGAGGCGGTTAGTGAGTGGTCTAGTCCTGTTTTGGTTGTACCCAAGAAGGCAGATCGTGATGGGGAGAAAAAATGGCGTGTAGTAATAGACTACAGGCAGTTAAATGAAAAGATACAGGATGATAAATTCCCTTTGCCAAATATTAATGAAATCTTGGATTCATTGTCGGGTGCAGTTTACTTTAGCCACTGTGATCTATCACAATCATATTATCAGTGTGCTTTAGATGAAAGTAGTAGGAGGTACACAGCTTTCACGACAGATAAAGGGCAATATCAGATGTGTAGATTACCAGTGGGGTTAAAGATAAGTCCAAGTTCTTTTAGCAGGTTAATGACTGTAGCCATGTCAGGATTAAATTATGACAAGTGTTTGATATATTTGGATGATTTAATTATTTTCGGGCGGAATTTGGATGAGCACAACCGAAACCTTATGTCAGTGTTTTCTCGCCTGAGAAAGGTCAATCTTAAACTGAATCCATCCAAATGTGAATTTATGAAAAAACAAATACTTTATTTAGGACACGTAATTTCAGCGGAAGGTATTTCACCAGATCCTGAAAAGGTAGAAGCCATAAAGAAATATCCGCGTCCATCGGCAGTTGATGAAGTAAAGCGGTTTGTGGCGTTTGCAAATTATTATAGGAAATTCATACCAAATTTTGCTAGTATAGTGATACCTATGAATAAGCTATGTAAGAGGGATGTAGTGTTTAGTTGGACCGATGAATGTGAGAGGTCGTTTTTGTTGCTTAAGGAAGCGTTAATGAATCCACCAGTGTTGGATTATCCAAATTTTTCTGAAGACAACACGTTTATATTGCAAACCGATAGTTCGGGTTATGCGGTAGGAAGTGTTTTGTGTAATGGGAACGGTAAACCCGTTGCATACGCTAGTAGGTCTTTGGGGAAAAGTGAGTTAAATTATCCTATTATAGAGAAGGAGTTATTGGCTATAGTATGGTCAGTTAAATATTTTAGACCGTATTTGTATGGACGGAGGTTCGTTGTAAAAACGGATCACCGGCCACTATTATACTTGTTTAACATGACAGATCCATCAAGTAGGTTAACTAAGTTTCGTTTATGTTTAGAAGAGTATGACTTTGAGGTCGAGTATATTAAGGGGAAAGAAAATGTATTAGCTGATGCACTTTCTAGGATAGTAATTTCAAGTGAAGATTTGAAAACCATGCGTGAAAAAACTATATCCGTAATGACGAGAGCGCAGTACAAACAGTTGGAAGAACCAAATGTTTGTGATACGGACCCTGTGGTATCTAGGACTGATCACCCTAGGATCGTGGAGGTTCTTAAAAAACAAGGAAATGACATTGAGATATGTTTGAATGAGTGGGAGAAGATGTTACGTAACACTAATGGTGAAAAAATATTTTCAAAGTCGCGCAATTTAATGTATGTGCCAGAAAACTCGAGTATTTACGTAAACTATGAATCTTTATCGGCATCATCGCGAGACGAGTTGTCGAGAGACATAGTCACTTTTTGTATTGAAAAGGGCATAAAAGAAGTTATTATTTTGAAAAATCGTTATAACGTTAAGTTTATTACAAAAATGGCCAAATATTTGAAGGAAAATAGTAATTCGATATGTGGAGATTTTAGAATATGTGTAGTGAAGGGTGTACGGAAAATAGAAGGGGCAGATGAGAAGAGAATTGTTTTAAATGATTTTCATATTTTACCAACGAGTGGTCATTCAGGAATACGCAGGATGGTGAATAATATAAAGAAATATTATTATTGGCCGTCAATTGAGAAAGATGTAGCGGAGTACGTTGGTAAATGTGATAAGTGTAAAAAACAAAAGTTTTCCAAACATACTAAAGAACCAATGACAGTTACTACCACTGCATCTTCATCTTTTGAAAAGATTTATTTAGATATAGTGGGGCCACTTGATAGGGACGAAAATGGTAATGTTTACATATTAACTCTTCAATGTGAACTTACGAAGTTTGTGGAGGCTTATCCACTAAAAAATAAATCCGCAAATGAGGTAGCAAAAGCGTTGGCAGAAAATTTTGTGTTGAGATATGGGATACCGGGAACAATTGCTACGGATAGGGGTTCTGAGTTCATTTCGAAAGTAATGGTAGAGCTATGTAATGTCTTGGGCATCAATAAAATCTTATCAACGTCATATCATCATGAAAGTAAGTCAGTCTTTGGAAAACGTTCATAAAACTTTAGGTGCTTATTTAAGGATACAAACAGATAATAATCCATCATCGTGGAGTTCTTGGATTCCATATTGGTGTTTTTCTTATAACACAACAGTTAATACTGTGACTAAGTATACGCCTTATGAATTAGTTTATGGTAAAATTTGTAGGTTACCAAGTAGTCTTCAAGGTGAAAGTGTAGAACCTTTGTATAATTTTGATGATTATCCTTTAGAATTTAAATACAGGTTACAAAGGGCTCAAAATGATGCAAAAGAAAATTTGGTATCAAGTAAGTTATCAAGGAAACATTGTTATGATAAGAATCTTAATTCTATAACTTATAAGGAGGGTGACTTGATTTTGATAAAAAACGAAGTAGGCAATAAGTTGGAGTGTATTTATAATGGACCATTTGTAGTTGTAAAGGACGAGTCACCAAATGTAATAGTTAAATATAAAAATAAGATAGATGTAATACATAAAAATAGGACAAAGTTATACTGTAAGACTTAGGATGTAAGTTTAAAAATGTAAAGAGATGAGGGAAAAAAAAACAATGTAACTAAGTTTTTTTTTTACTTTAGGAAGGGTGATGTGGTGTGTCACGTACGTCACGTTTAGATCTTAGTTTAAGTTAAGGTAGATAAGCTATGTCCATAGTTATATTATGATATATGTCACGCGCGGACTAGGTATATATTACACTAATAAAGGGAGTCGGGGGTCTTCAGTCTCCAGTTGACTCATGGACAAGTACACGACATGGTATTCACTTAACCCCTCCTCCCCTCCACATCGCACAGAAAGGGTATAGTCATATGGACCATCAAACTGAACAATTTTCTCTTTGGGACCACCATCGAAATCGTAAAAAAATAATCAGTTGTCCTTCCTATACAAAATTTCAATACCTACTCGACCCAAATGTATGGGACAGCTGGTTATTTTTTACGATTTCGATGGTGGTCCCATAGAGAAAGCTGTTCAGTTTGATGGTCCGTACCACAGTATTCCAAATGATTATACCCTTTCTGTTACACGCTGTATAAAGGGTCTATCTATTCATACACGAAATCTCTTAAGGGGTCATTGTACTCATCATTATGAACAACTTTTACTATGGGACCAACCTCGAAATCACGAAAAAAAAATCTGCTGTTCCCTACAATATGATCGCATTAACTCGTCAAAATGTACTGAACAGCTGTTTTTTTTTCGCGATTTCATGGTTGGTCCCATAGTGAAAGTTGTTCATAATTATGAGTACAATGACCCCTTAAAAGATTTTGTGTATGAATAGATACACCTTATTATGTAGATTATATTTATTATTATTGTATTATATATGAATATCAAGTATTTTAGGTCGAGTTTGGTTAATTTCACGTCGTCATTTCAATAGTATAAAAAAAAACACTGGGAATATATCATCACCAATTAGTTTTAAATCAAACAGGTACCATAAATAATCCTCAACAGTGTGCAAAGGAAAAGTTTATTAAAACCAGAGTATGGACAAGCGAGCATAAAGTAGAATACAAGAATACTCGATATCCACCTGTTGCAGCTAAGTGGTCTGCTTTCAAAGTATCAAGACTAGTTGGTCGCGAATTAAAATCTCTGTTACGGATAAAATGATTATATTAGTTTTTTCTACGAACTAACTAATAACTATAACTATAAACTTAACTTTACACAATATTCCCGTATTGTGTAAGGTTAAGTTTTCAAAGAAATATGGTCACTGGCATTGTCATTAGCACTAAAAACAGGATATTTACCAATTATTTACTATTGGTTTTGCGTTCCCGAAAACACATCCAACAAACAAAAAACAAATAGTAAACCTTATCATTTACACTGAAAACGGAATGGTAAATATCCTAAATATCCATCATATAATTACTAATGTATACATCAAACCAAGTAACTTCACGCAAAAATTATTGCTGGGAAACGTCTTTTTTACGGGGTAGAAAATCACTAATTAAATGTAACGCACTCAAAACATTATGCTGATGGATGTATGGAATTGTACCCCGGGTTATGGAGGTCTTTAAAGTAAAAATCGTACATAGAAAAAATGTATTTTAAAAAAATCCTGAAAAAGTTGGAACTATGACCACCAATATCTCCGTAGCTAGAAGGTTCCCAGGTATAGTCTAGGACAAAAGACTGATCGCAATGACGGGGCCAACAAGTGCCTTTCGGCTTCGTTAAGGGTCTTGGTACATCTTTTATCTTACAACAGAAACACTTGTCTATCATATCGACAAGAAGTAATACGAAGAAGACAGTGAACACGGCACAGCAGATAAAACGGGCAAATATGACTTGGAATACATCACAAAGGTATTAGAAAAAGACATTGAGGTACTGAGTCGTAGCTGACAGGAGATATTGGAAGAATAAAAACGATGGTACTACTTTCCTATGACAGAACCTACTTTCAAACACTGTTATAAAATTTCATGGTTTACATTTACACATAAACTGTCACTTACGGCATATCTTCCGTGATGATTGTCTGTACTTTTGAGCTCCCGATATTTCGACGCGGTTGACTTAGTCAACCCGCGATCATGGCGCCTGCAACAGCATCGAAATATCGGGAGCTCAAACGTACAGACAATCACGGAAGATATCCCGTAAGTGACTGTTTATGTGTAGAACCTACTTTTTTTATACGTTTCCCCACCCTCGAGATTTCTCCTTTAACGTGGGAGCGTTTACAAACATAAAATCTCTCATACACCAACAGCCAAACCCATCACTTCTTATTGACATACAGTGAAGTGCTTGTGCGGTCATACCTTAATGACTCCGGTTTTACAAAAACCTGGCAAAAAATGACATGAGTGACGTCTTCGTGTTCGTATTCTTTTTTTTAGTTGCTGTTTTTGTCGTATTTAGGTTTTAGTTTTTAATTTAATTTTTAATTCCTAATGTTTTCGAGGCCTTTGCCCAGGAGTGGGAAACCACGGGCTAACTTAAAAAAATATACTAAAAAATTGGATTTATTTTAAGTTGCTGCTTTATTTATTGACTCAGAATATTGTCCTCTTTAATTTGATATCCCACTTGAAAGGATAGTAAAAATAAAATGAAATGAATGTAGCCTCGACCCACACCAACCGGACCCAAATAATGAATCTATTGACACTCATTCATTCAGGTAAATTGGCTCGGTGGTTAAATTATTATACTGGAACATAAAAAAATACAAACCTAAATAGACAGCAAATTTTATGAATTCCCGTTGACCCCACTGCCCGTGGCCCCACTGGTGGGGTCAACGGGAATAATTAATAATTATTTTAATCAATTCCCGCTGACCCCACCAGGGGCCACGGGCAGTAGGGTCAACGGGAATACAGCGCTAAAATCATCATTTACACTTCCATCCAATAAAACTAACCCACACTTTTATCTCCATAAAGCCAACAAATAAACCCAATCCCCTACGTTTCAAGAAGCAATTTTAAAGGCAGTTATCATTAGATCTAAGTCCAGAAACTTTACGGTTTCTAATTACAAGCCAGCACCGGTTAGTTCCGCTTATCTACGCAAGCGGGCTTTAAATACTGAGGTAATGGAAGGCTGCACTTACCTATGTTTAGTTTTAACTGTTTTTAGTTTAATGGTGTTTTTGGTTTAGTGCGCCAGTTACTGAAAAGTTGAAAGGGAATCGACTGTCTTGGTATGGATTTGTGATGAGGAGGGACGAATCGCAAGTGAAAAGAGTGAGGAATATAAATTTTGGATGGAGACGGAGAGGAAGACCAAGGAAAAGATGTGTGAGGAATGATACTTATGAAAGAAAAAGGTGTAAATTATAAGAATAAAGAACTGCTCCGTTGGACTAGTGGTCGCAAGCGCGACTACTGAGCATGAGGTCCCAGGTTCGATTCCCGGGTCGGGCAAAATTATATTGGGTTATTCCATCAGGAATTTCTCAGTAGCAGCCACGGCGTCGCGATTTGTGCCCGGTTGATGGCAATAGGCTCGCCCCCTATTAAATGGGACTTATACATAACTGGCGAAATGTGGGTGTACTATTAGGTACAGCTCTGCCTAACCCTTCGGGGACTACAGGCGTGCTGTTATGTTATGTAATTGACAGCCCGCTGAAAATAATGTTCCAACCAAAAAGCTTCAAGAAACAACACCAATACCGAATCTTCTTTACGGCTTTAAAATACTTGCGTATCTATACTTTATCTATACTTTTATACTAATATTATAAAGAGGTAAAATTTGTTTGTATGTTTGTATGTTGGGGGTAATCTCTGGATCTACTGAACTGATTTTGAAAATTCTTTCACTAATAGGAAGCTACATTATCCCCGAGTGTCATAGGCTATATTTACAACGTGCCCGTGGGATAATTTCCGACAAAAACGCGAGCGAAGCCGCGGGCAACAGCTATTTACAAATAACCAAGTTTTTTTACTCTACTTGATGGTATATAGGGAGGGTGTACAGTCGGCAACATAGGAGCTCGTGGTTAAATAATAACAGCTGCTCGGGTCGATCTTTAGGTTAACTACTCTTGCCTAGGTTGGTCCGTGGATGGGTGACCTCACATTACATACCAAACGATACCCAGTTAGATACGCAGTCGCTCCATGTAAAATACTGGTATTCAGCTACCTCTAGTTAGACTGGAAGCCGACCCCAACATATTAAGGAAAAGGCTAGGCAGATGACGGCAACATGCTGACCCAACACCAATTAGTTGTTGACAACAATTCGGTTCTACGACATTGAAATATTGAAATTCCGAAATGAGGGAGTTATGCGTAGCTACGCTACTGTGATGAAGTCGTATGATCGGCGGCGCGCTGCGAAGGTGGGGTGGGAGCGAGACAAAAAAAAACAAAACACGCCATGTTTTCACTGTATTCATGTTTGTTTTGTTTAGCCTGCGGACATACTTTTTATCTTTTAGTGTTTATAATATTTCTTAAAGTTGCTTTATATTATAATTCAAGTACTGTTTGTTTTATCTTATTTCATGTAATTCAATATTTATGCTGTCTTGGCTTCCGTACGTTTTTTCACGGGTGACCACTGAAAAACCAGTGCTGTGCTGTGGGCCCCCCATAGCACAGCATCATGCTGAGTGGTAACCTGCTTGTCGTAGTCACGACGTGCAAGCATTTAATTTTGTATTTATTTTTCTTTGTATATGTCCTGTGTATTTATAATATTTGTTATGTATTGAATGATTATTGTTAATTTATTTCTTGTACGCACGTCATGTCCCTGCGACAAATAAACATTTTTTCATCTTCTTAAATGAGCATCGTTTTTTGCCGTTGGCTGTACAAAGGGAGCGGGTTGGGGGGAGGGTAATAATAACTTTTAAATTAATGCGACTTGTTTGTTGGCGGTGCTCTTTGCTTTTAATAATTGCACCTCGTGGGTGTGTAGGTAATCT
Source organism: Eugnorisma glareosa (assembly GCA_947578425.1). Classification (NCBI taxonomy): domain Eukaryota; kingdom Metazoa; phylum Arthropoda; class Insecta; order Lepidoptera; family Noctuidae; genus Eugnorisma; species Eugnorisma glareosa. Next base: position 8,407,929 of record OX387982.1, on the reverse strand, counting down.
ACCTATGTACGTAGTATTTTAAGTAAATTACTGTGATTGTTAAGTTTATGATATTGTGAGGTCATTGGTTAAGATTTTGGAGTGTTACACTTGTTATTTTGGTTAGTTGAATGAAAGATACCTTTAGGTACACTTGATTTATTTACAGCAGGCACATTATAATAGATACAGACAGACACAGCAGACATGGTAGTGACAGGAGTGACCTGCCGGAAGTATCTACGATCATAGACAATCGCTAGTGGTGTACATGCTAATTACATACTAAATAGTGATGTCACAACAACACTGATGATTAGAACAGTCAACCTTCGCTGGGCCTTATTTCGTTTCAACAATCTATCGTCTGTCGACACCCCCATACTAACGTCATCTGTCACAAAATCCATCAAACTTTTTTTTACACCTCCCCTTCACCTCCCCTTCATTTAACCTTCCACATTGTCTCAATATTTTTATCACGACATCTCCCTCATTTTTCCGCATCACGTGCCATTACTCTGAAGGGAAATCCTCATGGATGCCTTCTTTCTGGGGAGATCGAAGGGTTCCGTCAGTCTCTTACCGGCTAAAACCCCACGGTGCCTATTACTACTACCAGGGAGACAGAGAACCTGGAGATATTCATACATTCGCTTCCCCGACATCATCACAATGTTGGCGAACCCAGCTAACGATCACGACCAACGAAGACACCCGAAGTTAGCCGAACGACGCACGTAAACCAATTTTCACACAATTTCCCGATCACGGTTTGTTATTTTAGACCTAAAACGGCTGTTAACCATAGTCTAACACTAAACGTGATAAAATTTCCTGCATACGCTTATGCAGTAGTAAAATTTCGTTGGAAATTCATTCAGCATTTTATGAGAGTCATAAATCTATTTATTTTACGGCTTGTATTTCATACCTCTCTTTATGATATATTATATCGAAACGGAGTAATATTTAATGCGACGATAAACCGTTTATTGGTGTTGAATTGAAAATGAGTATAGCTAAAGAAAAAAAAAAACATTATTTGGTACACCTTACACAGCTGATTCTGTAGGAAATATTGCTAATAATCTTCGGCCTAGCCTTTTTAAAAGTATATTGGTGGTTTCCAGACTTTCGGGCCACCTGGAACGATTGTCAAAGATCTACAAATTCCATCCGGGTCCGACGGCTTAACATGCTTTCCAAGCCACGGAGAAAACGGTATGTAATGGGTGGTCACCCATCCTCGGTACCAAGGACTTTTGTGATACCCAGTTACTTACTGACACACTGTCCCAAAATCTCATCCCCTTGGTATGACTGGTTGTTAAACTTTAGGACTTTTGGAACGCTTGTCAAAAATCGATGAATGGTCAACCGCGACCGATGCATATAAATAGTAATTCAGGTCACCGCGAGGACTATCACCCATCTCCAGACAGACAACGGCTAGCATTGCTTCATCTTGATCGTCCAACCCTAACAAGCCACGAGCCCTGAATCATCATCATCATTCTCTTGCCCGTATTCAAATTCATTTGCGGTCGGCGCAGCATGTCTTCTTCTTCCATACTTCTCTATTACTCGTCATCTCATCAGACACCTACTTTCTTGCCATATCATCCTTCACACAGTCCATCCATCATTTCTTTGGTCTTCCTCTACTCTTATAGCCATCCGCATTCAGACTCAAATCTTTCCTCACGAAAATATATTCATTACAAAGCCAACAAAAATACTTTTGAATACTTATTTTCTTAATCACTTAACAAACGCCAAAACATAACCCTTAATTCTAGAAAGTAAAACATTAACCTCAAATCGTTTACAAGAAAACCCTCAAAAACGCGTAGTTATTAACCACTTAATCCCCACAAAGGGGTTAATATTAAACAGAGGGAAAAAGATTAAAAACCACGTTTATAGCTAAATAAAAGGGTCTATAGGGAATACAATTTTGGGGTTATTGTTTTAATTGCTGCGTAGATTAAGATCAAGTATATTTCGAAGAATTTTCCGCTGTTTGGGTGTTTACGTAAAGACCAACAAGATATCTATTGCTTCAAATATAGCTGTTATTTAAGAACCTATTGGACTCTTTAGTTTAAGTCATAAGGTGCCTGGTCCTGATTTCATAATTATATTAATAAAAACTATCAAAGTCTTTTCTTAAAAACAGTATACGCTTTTGTCAAGACTATTTGCCAAAGTCGGTTATTTGCAGAACTGAAAGATGGAAAGGTTAAAAACTACCTCAAATGCGTAAATTACAAAATCAAGGCCTACGTTGAAGATAAAGAAGTTTGGCTTTAGTTCCTTTTGCGCATGCGGCTTCCCTGGTAGCTCATAAACGGCACAAATATGTGGGATATCTTTATCTATTCCTACTACCCTCATCCGTGTGTCACTGCGGGGGGCCTACTGAAAACCAGCGCTGAGTGTTTTACACCCAGCATATGCTGAGTAGGTGACCCTTTCGTTATGGGCATGCTCAGCGCAGTTGAGCAGTTTTAATTAATTATTAAGCTGTTTATTAGTAATATGTATATCTATGTGCTGCTCTATTGTGTTGCTGCTGTCCATTAGCGAATAAATGTTTATTCTATTCTATTCTATTCGAAACTCATTTTTTCTTTTCTTTTTAATTAGATTTTTTACAATAATTTTCAAATCATTTATACATCTTTTGCTCAGAATAATTACAGCATTGATGACAACATTTGTGTCACATGTTTAATTTAGTCTTTGCATAACTTTTTCTTAATTAAATTCTTTGTATAAATATTTTGTTTACTGATTGTTTGTGAATGTGTTAGGATTTGTAGATTCTCAGACGCTCGTTAACTTTTTAACTTGTTTAAAGTTTTTTGTGTAGTAAGCAAGCTCTTATTGTCGGACCTACGCTGTCCCCCCAAATTTAAGTACTAATGCTGCAACATGATAAAAACCAAATCATTTGAAAAGAGTAACTATGGAGTTTCTTGCCGGTTCTCCATAGGAAACGACCAACCCGAACCGTGCATCATTTTTCGACGTTTTATAAGTGTCCATGTAGGCCTATGTGAAATAAAACATTTTGATTTTGCTCAAATCGCGAATAAGACCGCGTGCATCTCGTTCTGTTTCTCAATATAATAAAAAAAAAACTTACTTCTCACCTTGATCCACCACGCGGGTTCAGTGCGTGTGGAAACAATATGTTCTGTTATAGGTACTTATTTCTTATATCCCATCCTAAATGCCTGCAGAGAATGTGTTCTACACAATTTTAATGAGACCAACACATGGCAAACACCAAATTATACTCTTATAATACCTTCACAGAAGCAATAATAACATTTTAAATTAAACAAAATGATCTTTAAACGCTCCTAGCGAGGTGACGTGAATTTCGCGTCGCGATAAAACTGAATTAGCATACAAATAAGGGGAATAATATACACCGTGTATTTATTGTGTGGCTGCTTGTTTTACAAAAGTATGCTTTTTTAACTTAATTGTTCCTTTTGGGGAAGAAGTCACGTTTGAGTGTTTTTTGAGTTGAGCATTTTTACGGTATTGTAGTTGAGGAATGTTAGAATATTTTTGGGTCCGAATCATCATCTACCTAGCCTTTTTCCAACTACTACGTTGGGATCGGCTCAGAGTGCTAGAACAATAAATAAAACATTGGAAATCCTAACTAATATTATAAATGCGAAATTGACTTTGTTAGTTACCTTTTCCCGCCTTATCCACTGAACCGATAACGAAAACAACAATAACGTTCTTAGTAGATGGCGCCAAGTGTCTTTCAAATAATCGAGTACAACTCGAATTGATTTTCAAATTCTAAATTAACGCGAGCGAAGCCGAGGGCAAAAAACTAGTAATAAAAAAAATGAAAAAAGAAAATCGGTTACATTATCATGCTCAAGTTTACTGATGACAGTCTGTTTTAAGAATCTGAAATTTGTTAATAAAATTACGTTAAGGTACGTTTCGTTACGGTAGCCCACGAAATTCAAATTGTCTTACGTTTTTTGCAATTTGCAGGTCGTCTGTTGATGAAAGATGAGTCGCGCCAGTAACACGTATGTAGTTACAGAATTATAATCATTAAAATCATCAGTGCAACCCTCTCTAAGTTTAGTTTTCGATAATAATCGATGAATTACAATTTATTTTTGATTAAAATTAAATGTTTCCTGATAATTTTCTAGTCACGTGGGTTTGTAAATCTACCATGCATCACTACCTTAACCCAGAAGAACTGCCTGTAAACTGTCTGCCAATACATACATTTATTCCATGGGGGAATGGAATAGAATACATACAAAGGGAAAAAAACGAAGTGCATAAGATTTGCTCTACCGAATGTTAAAAGTAGTGATATTGACATAGTATTGAATCAAGAGAAACTACAATTCGTCGAAAATACTGTTTTCCTGGGGATCACGCTCGACTCAAGGCTACAATGGGGTCCGCATATAAGATCTCTTGCAGGACGGCTGAGTTCAGCAGCATATGCTGTTAGAAAAATCCGCCAATTTACTGATGCAGATACCGCGAGGCTAGTCTATTTTAGTTATTTTCATAGTATTATGTCATACGGTATTTTACTATGGGGACGGGCTGCAGACACTGAGTCTATATTTATTCTGCAGAAAAGAGCCATCAGAGCCATATAAGATCTACGGAGGCGCGATTCTCTAAGGGAACTGTTTAAGGAAATTAACATCATGACAGTACCTTGTCAATACATCTATGAAAAGATCATGTACATTAGGAAAAATCTGCATTTATTTACTAAAAGAGGTGACAGACACCACTATAATACTAGAAACAGGGACCAACTAGTACAGCCAGGTTTCAGGCTAGCTAAAGTAGACTCAACTTGCATGGGGAACTGTTTAAAATGTTATAATAAAATACCTCCCCACATTCAACAACTGAAAGAGACAAAATTTAAATCTTGTATAAAACGCACACTATGTAGGCAAGCATAAGTTAGGGGATTACATCGATGATAAAAATGCTTGGCTCAATGCTGGTCCTGCTCCACAACCTGTAACGTTACAGTTTCCTAGATCAGGAAAACTGAGGTCATAGTTAAGGTACTCACCTACCTATTCTGGACGAGAGCACGGGTTAAAAGAAAGATGGGAAACAATAACAGAATTTAATAAATAATACACAGACTTATTTTAAAAGATAGAATTAAATGGAGCTGAAGCTAGCTATATACCTATCCTCACTGGACCAGAGAAGCTGGGAAATGGAAATTAATAAGAAAATATGATGAAGTGGAGAAAAGCGGCCCTCCCGGCTGTAGCAGTGGCCGAGGAACGTCAGGCTTCTGTCTTCGGAGGAAGGCAGCCCTCTCAGTTGCAGCAGTAATGCCCGAAGGACGTGGAGAACAGCAGCCCTCTCGGCTGCCGAAGTGGCCGAAGAACGGCAATCCTCTCGGCTGCAGAAGTGGCCGAGGAACGTGGAGTACGGCAGCTCTCTCGGCTGCAGTAGAGGCCGAGGGACATCTGACTTCGTCTTCCATCAGTAGAAATGGACGGAGGACGTTAGTACGTCTATAAATCAAGCAACAGATGAAGAACCACGGGTACGCGCTGTGCGATGATATTATTAATAATGCTACATGAATAAAATCTTAGAGGATTTCCTCTTAAAACTTATAAATGTGAAGACTTGTGATTCTTTTGAGCTCTGGACGAAGACTGCCGCTTCACAGCCATCTACAGATAATTGACATTTTACAATTTTTGAATGAAGAAATTTCTAGAACTTACAATAAAAAGAAAAATATAACGAAGTTGATATGAATTATCTATACGACCTAAAACTAGGCTCCAGCAATGAATTTAAAATAAACCTAGGCCTGTCATTACCTGACATAAGAAAAGTAAACAAACATTCAAGAGTGACAAAAATCTACAGAAAAACTGAAATAATATGAATTACAAGGTAAAAAGTATGCTAAGACTCCAGGTAATGAGCATGCAGCTACCTGAAGAGCAGGAATGTTACTTTTTCAGGTTAATATTATAAAAATGAAAGTATAAAAACCATGTAAAAATACAGTAATTACAAACCATAGGGGCAAACTAATCGGAAGCTCATGTGAAATTATTGTGGAAGCTGCAGAAGATTGTAAAAATATCTTTGCATTGTATAGATTCAATCTCTTAGTATTATATAATTGCATAGCACATGTGTGAGTACTATGTACTGTAAAGCTACCATTTACATTTAGTTATCCTTCATTGACTCGAATGTGCCCTGGTGGCTGAGAGAATGTCAGGCTCACTCAAATGTCTCGCTGATAGTGGTGGGTGTGTCGGGTCGTTTAGTTCCCTTCAATATGGTTGAGCTGAATGGGGCTGATGCATGCATCATGTTCGTGAACGGGCGCTGTCAGTTGGGACTGGTCATCTCTTAGCTGCAACGGTTTATTTTAACTACTTTGTTTTTAAATTGTTGATAGTTATAATCTTTTACTCTGGACGCTCTTAATTTGCACGTCTTTCTACATCGTTCTCACATATATGTATAATCTCAACATGAATGATGTAACCAAGATCTTGTAACAATATTTTGATTGAAACGAGTGTCCATGGAGTTTCTTGCCCATTTTTTTCCATAGATATCTACGCTTTGGAATGGGCAACTACAGTACTTTCACAAGTTATTATGCTTTATGTCTGTGACTGTAGCTTCGCCTTTCTTTTTCTGACTTTCAAAAGTGCCTGCTAAGGTCTAACTGAATAAATGCTTTAAGTTTTTTTTTTGAGTTTTGACACAACATGCAATGGGTATAAACGTACCTACCCCTAACGAAGCCGAAGAGCAATTGTTTCCCTGACACTGTGACATTGTGATATTTTTTTGTTCTAGACGATACCTGGAAACTTTCTAGTTACGGAGATATTGGGGGTCGAAGTTCACAACCTTTTTTTTTAAGTACAAGTTTTTAATGTTATAAGTATACTTTAAATACCTCCACGACCCCCGTACGATTCAATGCATCCATCAGCACAGTGTTTTGAGTGCGCCACAACACACCGAGTCTTACCAAAAAACGTAACTTTTCACCCCCAAATAAAAATCGTTTTTTGCGTAGTGTTACCTAGTTTGATGTATAGAACGCTAGGTTGACAGCTTCGTGAAGGGTCTGCTTACACCTTGTACACAGTAACGAAAAAATCAGCTGCAGCATTCTTCACTTTCAATCAGTAACAAACTCATACAAGATCGCAAAAACAGTCTAAAGCAAAATTACTTTATATTTTTAGTAAAGAAAACTCGATATATAAAGATGGCGCGAGCAAACAAGGATAAATCAAATAAATGACGGCACTTGACGGATGATCCACGGTACCGCACAGGTATTGGGTTCCGGATTTGAATATCGTTACAGTATCATCATCCTTTTATTTCGGAAATGTTTGCGGAACCCTGAAATAAAGTGAAGGAGATTTTGCTTAATTTTTTAGAAGTACAACCGTGAGGAAAAACGAAAATGATTGTGAAAAACACTGAATAGAGGAAAACTGTGATGCCATTCCAATCGTCTTGTATGGTGTTTGCAGACGTCTATTCATGGATGGATGGTCGTTAATTTCATATAACGACCTACCTGTGGCCCAAAAAGCACGTCAAGCTGTTAGTCCAGTCTATCATTGGTAGATCTTTGACAGTCGACGCGTAGTCAAAATCAGAAAGCCTTTTTTTTTTTTTTACCGATGGGAAATCATCAAATAATCTGGGCTGAGCAGGAGGGAGTGTCAGACTTTTACTGACTAAAACCCATCCATGTTCCTTCCTTTGCCCTTTGTGTTCCAGGGCCGCGGTATCTCCTTCGAACAGTCCCGCAACCCTGACAGGCGTCGGTCCTTACGGACCCCTTCCTGTTTGCTGACTCTCTTTGAGGCCCGCGTCGAACCCGAACGCGCCGTCGACACGGCCTGTCGTCATAAGACGGACGGACGGCGAGCTAGCCCATAGCTCACCGTCCACAGGCCCGCGCCTACGGTGGCCGGGGGCCACCACGTGGCCCCCGACGCCCGGTGCGTCTCCCGCGGCGGCTGGGACGTGAGGTTCTCTCCCTCTCACGTCCCGCCACCTGACAGCCTGATATTTAGTTGGGAAATCCCATCAGGCATTTAACTGGAACACTGTTTTTTTTTTCGTTAAGCCTATTCGTCCCCACTGCTGGGCAACGGAGGCCCCCATTTCTTTCCAACTCTCTCGGTCCTTTGCCTTCTCTGGCCAATCAGTCAGGAACGAATAATATTAAATTATCTGAAAATTGTTCCACTAACATAAGTGCTATGAAATCATTAAGGCCGTATATACAGTGACTTTTTAGTCGTCTTACAACGGTAGCCCACTTCATGTATCCAATGACTACTAAACATTCATAAAATAAAAATAAGTAATTATAAGATTTTAATCATTTAAAATAAAAATATTTTTCATTAATAAGACTCATGACGTAGTTGAAACACGCTGATGCGATACTCGACTCGTGCGCTGGGAAGGTATGTTCTACCGTTTGACATTATTTGACATTATTAACAGGATGTTTCATAATTCTAATGCATTGCTGATTTTTCTTTGTACCTATTCTTAATTATGATAAAAACAGAAATCGAACCTATAAGTATTTTATGTAGGATACATTGAGTGGACCACCTTTGTACGAGTAAGATGACTAGAAAGTCACGGTGTCTAGGGCACTTAACCCTCTGCTAGCCAGTAAACTCAAAACAAGTGACTGAGCTCCTAGAAAATCGAAGAGCTATTATGCTCTACCTTAATAGTTTATTGAAGATAATATAGAACAACTATTATTAAGCTAGAAAACATTACAACAAACCAGACATCTCTTACCAAGAAATCACGCTACCGCTCGGAAAAGCGAAGAGCTTATATTACATGCTGCAACGTACTTCTATTAACCCTGCCAGGGTTTCGGGACTGTTCGAAAGAGATACCGTGTCCCTGGAATACAAAGGGCAAAAGAAGGAACATGGATGGGTTTTAGTCAGTACAAGTCTGACACTCCCTTCCGCTCCGCCCAGAGTGGGCGGGGTCATTTGAAGACTTCCAATCTGAAGAAGAAAAAAAAAATAGGGTCCGTATACACCTCATATATTTCCTTAATCCCTGGCTGGACGCCTTACACTCAAGGCACCCACAGGATAGTCCGGTCAAGCAGAAGCCAGCCTCATAGGTTGACCTGTGAGATGCATTTACGAAAAAAAATGCCTGTAAAAGTGTGTCTACTACCAGCTTCGCTCGGAAAAGCGAAGAGCTTATATTACATGCTGCAACGAACTTCTATTAACCCTGCCAGGGTTTCGGGACTGTTCGAAAGAGATACCGCGGCCCTGGAACACAAAGGGAACATGGATGGGTTTTAGTCAGTAAAAGTCTGATACTCCCTCCTGCTCCGCCCAGAGCGGGAGGAGTTTTATGAGAATTTACAACCCGAAAAAAAAATAGCTACTTCTATAATAGAACAACTACTAGTTAGACACTAGAATAAACAATCTTCTATCGTGAAAACCATAGTACCAGGCGCTCAGAAAATCGAAGAGCTATTACATACCTAGTACATTGAAGGAGTATTGTGGGACTCGATCCTCACGATGTTTGAACAGCAAACATCACAGTGTACTGGCGTGAGGAAATTACAATGAGGAGTGTTTTAAACTGTGTATTTTTAAAGGAGCTTTAATAGTTCGTTTTGTAACGGAAGAAGACTATCATTGATTGCAGTTTTATGTATTTCTATTACATATAACCGAATTTATTTTTAAAGCATTGTCATGGAAATCTTCGCAAAGCCTGTACGGTAAATAAAGTCTTGCCTGAAATGTGACTGTCAGAGAGGTCAGACGGGCTGTCGCTTCTTGAAAAATAGTGGTATTATGATTCCTTAAAAACTCACCCCAACATACATAGTTGGAGAGAGGCTAGGCCGATAGTGATCTCGTGAAAACTCCATTTGGAAAAGGTGCTTGTCCTCAAGATACCTATTTGTATGATTCACGGGTTTGCGAAGAGAGGATTTTACGAGTCTATTCAATACTAGCCTTCACTCGCGTTTTCGGTCCCGTTATTTACGGAAATTAAACCACTGGAACGTTTTAAATGTAGCTTATTAATACTCAGGGATAATGTAGCTTCCCTATAGTGAAGAATTTTCGTAATCGGATCAGTAGTTCTGAAGATTACCCCGTACATACAAACTTTCAAAGGAATTTAGAGGTAAGTAAGAATAAAGAGGTATAATTCTCTTTTTATAATATCAGTATTGTTATACCAACCTCCTCCTCTACTTTACTTTTAGTTATTTGTGGTAGAACGAGAATCATATACAGACTGGATTCATTAAAAATCAAAATCAAAATATTTTTATTTCACATTGGCCTAGATGGGCACTTATAAAACGTCGACAAAAAGGTTCGGGTTCATCGTTTCCTATGGAGAAGAACCGGCAAGAAACTCCATGGTTACTCTTTTCAAATCATTTGGTGTTACAATATTATCATGTTACAGCATTAGTGCTTAAGTATGGGGACAGCATAGGCCCGACAATAAATCGTTGCTTATTACACAAAAAAACTAAAACAAGATAAAAAGTTAACAAGAGTTAACAAGCATCTGGGAATCTACAAAGCCTACAATGTTCACACATTCAAAAACAATCGGTAAAAAATAATCTATACAAAGGTAAGAAATTCTTGTAAAATACTAAATTAAACAAGTGACTCTTATATTGTCATCAGTGCTGTAACTATTCTGAGCAAAAAATGTATTGATTGCCTTCATAACCGGCAATGCTGTAGCAGACATATTGATACCTTGTGAATATGCATTTTTTGTGTCCTTTCTGTATCCTTTTAAGAATCTGTTTGTATATGAGTCTTTTTACTTGAATTAAACTAATTTTATTTATTTATATACTTGTAATTTAAAGTAATTTGTTAGTTTAATAGAAACAGTGAACCACACCCAGTGTGTTTTCATTGCACGAGCCTAACAGAATAAATCCTGACAATCTGACACGTAGATATTGTATTTCCGTCCCATCGGACTATGAGAGTATGCGAAGGAAGAGTGCACCTGTTTCCCAGCACAATTGCGCACTATGATATTTCTAGCTAGCTCTGGTAAGATTCACCCACTTTTTTTTTTCGGATGGGAAATCATCAAATAACCCTTCCCGCTCTGGGCTGAGCAGGAGTGAGTGTCAGACTTTTACTGACTAAAACCCATCCATGTTCCTTCCTTTGCCCTTTGTGTTCCAGGGCCGCGGTATCTCTTTCGAACAGTCCCGCAACCCTGGCAGGCATCGGTCCTTTCGGACCCCTTCCTGTTTGCTGACTCTCTTTGAGGCGCGCGTGGAACACGAACGCGCCGTCGACACTGCCTGTCGTCATAAGACGGACGGACGGCGAGCTGGCCCATAGCTCACCGTCCACAGGCCCTCACCTACAGTGGACGCCCGGTGCGGCTCCCGCGGCGGCTGGGACGTGAGATTCTCTCCCTCTCACGTTCCGCCACCTCCTTCGCTAAAGATTCGCCCCCAAACCGTTACTTTCCTGAAATAAATTGCCTTCAAAAATAAACCATGTTGCTCCTTTTTAAGTCTCAATTTCTATTACTATTGCTTCCAGTCTACCCACTTCGTTTATTGAGAAACGCTAGCATTTTATCTAATCCAAAGCCTTTGGAAGTTAAGAACAAATAAACCACAGTTTAGTTTCCACAATTTAAGCTTTAACAAACTTCTGCGAGAATCTCCATCCATCACATTGGTATGGAAATTCAATGAAATTCGTTTTCCGCCAATCCTGGGATGGCCAATTGGAACCTAATATTATTTTGGCTGGATTCTACGAAATTGGCCGAGGGTCGACGAAAATAATACGATCTACGGCAGTTTTGAGGAGATTTTGTTTGAGATTTAAACTACTTAAGTGGTCTATCAGGATAGGTTAGCAGTTCAAAGCACTTTTAGTAATTTTTAGAGTTCCGTACCTCAGTCGGCAAAAACGGAACCCCTAAAGGATCACTTTCTCGTCTGTCTGTCTGTCTGTTAAGACCCTTTTTGTCAGGAACGCGTGAAGGTATCAAACTGAAATTAATATCTAAAACTCGAGTGTGTTACTACTTGGAACAGTGAAAAACTTAAATTAGTAAGTCACCGCCATCAAAATACATGTCGCATATTTTGCGATTTCGCAAGGGAACCAAAACCTATAGGGTACTGCCCGTTGACCGAGAATCATGAAATTTGGCAAGAAGCATTGTCTTACCGCACAAGTAAAGGAAACATTCTGAAAACTTTAAATATGTAGTAAAATATTGAAATACATAAAGGATGTAACAAGACCCTTAACGAAGCCGAAAGCTACTTGTTCTCCCCGTCATTGCGATCATTTTTTTTATTCTAGACCATACCTGGGGACCTTCTAGTTACGGAGATATTGGGAGTCAAAGTTCCAACTTTTTCACAAGTTTTCCCTTAAATACATGTATATTTTTACTTGAAACACCTCGACGACCCCCGTACCATTCAATGCATCCATCCGCACAATGTTTTGAGTGTGTTACGTTGAGTCCTACCGTAAAACGTGATTATTCACCCCAAAAAAAAAAGTCGTTTCCCAGCAATAATTTTTGCGTAAAATTACTTAATTTGATGTATAGAATGACGGCTTCGTGAAGGGTCTTGTTACACCCTGTATAAGTTTAAACGGAACCCTCGGTGCTCGAGTCTAACTCGCACTTGGCTGATGTTTTTTTAACTTGGCGTTGCGTATCTACAAGGTGTAATGGAATTAACTAAAATTGTATGGCTTACCACAGACGATACTAACTGGATAAGTTATTATTGCACCACAAATACAACATAAATTAATGTATGTGTCGTTTTAGAATAATCATCATCATCTGCCTAGACTTTTCCTAACTATGCTGGGGTCGGCTGCTAACAGGATGCAGCTGAATACCAGTATTTTACATGGAGCGATTGTATATCTGACCTCCAAAACCAGTTTCAGTCCGTTTTAGAACAATAAAGCATAAATATAAACAAATATTGAATACACATGATATATGAAAATTGATATTGGTAACATGGAGATATTATATTGCAATATATCAAAATTCAAATAACCGTTTACAACACATGGCAGATATTTATTTATTTTATCTAAAAGCGTGTTCCGATTCAATAAATTATACGGAACATTTTAGTCATAGTCATTGTACAAAGAATATACATTTTGTATTTTATAACAACCGATAAAACCACAAAGTTCTTAAAAAAATACTAATCAATTGTTACTTTGTTACGCCCTTACAAAGATAACAAAACACTTTAGTTTTCGACGGTACCGTCAGAATGTGCTAGTCAGTGCAAGCTTTTGTCAACAACTGTACCTACCTAGACTTTACGGTTGTGTTATAATAGACCGTATAATTTAATGATTAGATACATGTAAATAATTTATTTGGTATTTCATAAATGTTTTCAGGAACGATAATAATTAAAAAACGTAACTTTAAAAAAAATATGAAACTGAAGTGGAAATAGCATTTACCATTGGCTTTTTTGGCGATGAGATAAAAATTACAGTAAAGTTTTACCTATTATATTGTATTAAAGTCACTATTTTTTTTTCAGGATTAAAAAATATAAAAATAGCTTTATTATAAGTTCCTCTATGATCACAAAAAAATAATTTGTATTATTTTATTTAAAACACTGACAGACAACTAAAAATAACACATATTAAAACTTTTCTATCAAATAAAAGGTACACTTTTCCACCTCACCTTCAAAGTACACTTTCCTACCTCACAGTACGACCGCCCACTCTATTCAGCGTATGCTCTGTTTGCAACCCTCCTAGTAGTACTTAGACATACTAGGCACCCATGTATGTACTACTACAAATTTACGTAGGTGCACCGACTCCGCGTGTTTACAAATCTTGTGTCTATCGGGTGTAAACATACTTGTAACAATTGCTCTGGCAATGCAAGAGGATTGTTTCAAACAAAGACTTTCGAATATACTTGCGAATGGAACAATGTGAACAAAATCGTAATCCACTGTAAGAGCCTTGGTGTTGTCGGTACAAAACAAAAATAATTTGCAAATTGTTTAATGTTAAGTGAAGCCACAGATTGTTTTTTAACACTGAGCCTCTGATTTTTAGAATAGAAAAGCTTCTAGAAATGTAATTTGTCTTTTTTACAACGCTAACTAAATATTTCAATGAAAGCGTCAATTAAAGAACAACAATAATTTTTACTTGTCTTATTGATTTATACATCGCCATCTAACTTACTAAGTCAGCCATTGACTTTACAACACACAGCACACCAACATTTTACGTTTAACAGCTTCAACATAATATTCATATAAAAGAATATAGTTCAGGCATCAACGAGAACTTAGAAATAAACTTTCTAAGTTTATCCTGGACATCACAGTCATCGGTGAAGGAAAACATCGTGAGGAAACCTGGACTTATAAAAGTCTGAAATCGCCAACCCGTCTTGAGCAAGCGTGGTGAACAATGCTCGTGCCTTCTCTGTTGAGAAGAGGCCTTTACCCAGCAGTGGGACAGTAATAGGCTGGTATTATTATATCAACGTTATAAAATGTTGATTTAAATAAAGTATTATAATAAAATAATTATAATACACACATTGACATTATCTCCATTATGTCTGCCTCTCAAAATGGATGTAGGAATGGGTCCCGTGGTACTAAGGCTACTCCTCATCGACATGGCCATTAGCCAACAGGTTCTTCGATCCCGCAAGGATCTGTCGACATGTTGTTTAGATTATAAGAAGGCCTACGACTCGTTTCAACGGTTGGGTCATGCCGGTTTTAATGTACTCTTTCGGCATGCTCAAATGGACTCAGACCGAACTCGATGCCCTGGATAGGAGAGTCCGCACACTGCTGACCGCAAACCGGATGCATCACCCACGATCATCGGTGATGAGACTGTATATCCCGCGGAAGTGCGGGGGTCGAGGCTTTTTAAACGCGAAGACCCTCCACAACCGCGAGGTATGCAGTCTTAGATATTTTATTTTAAAAGCCGAGGTGGGTATGCACCGAGATGTGGTTGCAATGGACAAGGGACTCACCCTGCTGTCCATGGCTAAAGAGAACTGGCGCAAACCTGTAGTACTTACTACCGATGACCGCAAAGAAGTATGGCAAGGCAAGGAGCTTCACGGGCGCTTCTACCGGGCTCTTCATGGACCCGATGTAGATTTTCTAGCGTCCGTGTCATGGCTACGTTTCGGTGACCTCTTTGGGGAAACTGAAGGTTTTGACTGTGCAATTATGGACGAATTTATGTTGACGAACAACTACCGGAAATATATTATGATGGACGGGACGGTTGACGTGTGTCGGGCATGCCACCGTCCGGGTGAGTCCATCAGACATATTATTTCTGGTTGTTCTGGTCTGGCTAACGGCGAGTACTTGCACAGCCACAACCAAGTAGCCAGGATTATTCACCAGCAACTTGCCTAGAAATATAACTTGTGGAATCTGAGGTACCGTACTACAAGTATGTGCCCGACCCAGTTCTCGAGAAAGACCATGTCACGCTGTACTGGGATCGGTCTATCATCACTGACAGGTCTATTGTCGCCAATAAGTCTGACATAGTGGACCGATCAGCGCGCCACGTAATGATAATCGATGTTACCATCCCACACGACGAGAACCTCGTGAAAGCTGAGAAAGAGAAACAAATGAAATATCTCGACTTAGCACACGAGGTTGTCAACATGTGGAATGTGAACTCGGCTATCATTGTGCCGATTGTCGTGACGGCCAATGGTCTTATGGCCAAGAGCCTCGATGACCATCTTTGGAGGCTCTCCTTAGGCGGATGGAACAAGGGCCTGATTCGGAAGGCAGTACTCCTCGATACGGCTCACATTGTGAGGAGGTTCCTGTCTCTGGAGCCCTAACCACCGGTAGCTTGAACCCTGCTCCCGATACCGGCGGACCACTATTTTTATATATTTAAATGTTTTATAAGTTTTTGTTAAAGACATATTTAAAAATGTAAATTAAATAAGTTAGGAAAGTGAATAAAGGAAAATAATTATTACCTAATAATAATTATTATTTTTAAATAAAATATCTTTTGATATTTAATATTATGTAACT
The DNA here is from genome assembly GCA_947578425.1 of Eugnorisma glareosa. Classification (NCBI taxonomy): domain Eukaryota; kingdom Metazoa; phylum Arthropoda; class Insecta; order Lepidoptera; family Noctuidae; genus Eugnorisma; species Eugnorisma glareosa. The sequence continues at coordinate 8,391,719 of OX387982.1, read as the reverse complement.
TTTTTAATTTTATTGAAATGTGACATTTGCAATTATTGTCTTCGTTCTCTCTGAAAGGGAGAAGAATGTACTTTGTCTTATTTAAAAATGTGCCCAACTTGGCAATTAAAGTTTTATTTCTCGCTTGCAAACCAAACTCTTTTACCGACTGTACATTTATGTGTGAACGCTTTTAATTCCCTAGAAAATTGGAAAAATAATCAGCATTCGGGGAAGAATTCTTCAGTACTCTGTTATTTGAGAGCAGATTTTTTTAAAGCTGATTCTATTTTTTTTTAACTGATGTTTGAAAAATAAGCATTATTTTATCGAGTTCAGCTACCTAGGCTTTTACAATAAACAAGTGACCCGCTCCGGCTTCGCACGGGCGCAATGTTATTATTAGTACATATAAACCTTCCTCTTGAATCACTCTATCTTTTGCTGAAAACTGCATTAAAATCCGTTACGTAGTTTAAAAAATCTAAGTATACAGACAGCGGGAGCGACTTTGTTTTATACTCTATGTAAAGAAAATAAATCTATAATGAAGTTAGCAAAATTCATGAAAACCATTAAAAAACTACGACTTAATTTTTTTTTTATCACTTGCTTACCCTTTTCCTAATTATGTTAGGGTCGGCTTCCAGCCCATTCGGAAGCAGCTGAATACTAGTATTTTACATGAAACGACTGCCTATCTGACCTCCACAACACAGTTAGTAGGTACTGGGTAATACGATACCCCTTGGTAAGACTGGTTGTCAGACTTTTTGGGCAACTGACTACCTGTAACAACTTTCAATGATCTATAGATGAGAGCTGGGACGAACGGCTTAACGTGCTTTTCGAGGCACGGCGGAAACTCGGTGTGTAATGGGCGGTCACCCATCTGCAGACTAACCTAGGCAAGCACGGCTTAACCTAAAGATCGACCCAAGCGGCTGTTATTATGTTGAGCAGCTCAAAAATAAATAAAAAAGTTTTTTGTTTTTTTTTTTTTATAAGTAACGTAGCAGCTCAAAAATATTTTTTTTTTTTTTTTTTTTTTATAAATAACGTAAAATAGGACTTGTATTTTAATTTTGTTGTATTGATAAAGTAAAAATAAACAAAAGGTTTAATATTTAAATAAACAATCAACTGGTAGCCAGGCCAAGCCAGGACCATCATCTGTAAAGTTTTATAAAAACCAAGAAGTAACAACCACTTTTTAAATCTTAAGAGTTAAAAAGATTTAACTTTTTAAAGATTAATTCAGTTCATTTGGCCTAGACTTAACCTTTCGAAGTGCGAAATTTACCTTCCCGAAACCACTGACAGACAGACTACCATTTCTAAATTTAACTCGTTAGCACCAGATATCAAAATTACTGAAAAAAATTCTCTTCACCTCTTAGGGTCACCAATATTTGACGAATCTTTTCCATAGTTCATTGAAGAAAAAATTCAAAATTTCAATGATGTTTCAGAGAGAATTTTCAAAATTAACATTCATTCTTCACACTTATTCGATACTGTTCGGATGTACGTGAATTTTCGCTCCTCTCATCTTTGGAAACATCCACAGCTTTTAAGGAACTGCTTATTTCATAAGAAATGATTGATGACACGTGATTAACGATTGATTATTCGAAAGACACGTGGCGCCATCTATTATCGTAAGAACGTTATTGTTGTTTTCCTCGGGAACAGTACTTTTTTTCGGGATGAAAGGTCCGTTTCTGTACACCTGTCAACGTATATGCAAAATTTCAGGACGATCGGTTCAGTGGGTTAGGCGTGAAAAGGTAACAAACAAACTTAGGTACTTTCGTATTTTAAATATTAGTTAAGGTTAGGATTAGGATAACGTGGTTCATGTCAATCCCATGATCTATCATTAGAAACTACACTCTATCCGATTTATTTGTAATAGACACAAGCATATTGTCGACCAACAAAAATCTACATAACCGTCCATTCTAAACAAACAATAAAATAAAATAAAAATATAATGCTAACTAACAAATCTTTTATTTGGCGCCGGCTACACACAACAAGAGTGCACCGGAATATATAATGCGGGACTATTCCACTTTGCTCCACAGATTCGTCTTACTTGTAGGATAAAGGGGAATGTTTTGAAAGTCACGGTATTTAATTCAAATAGACTAGCTGCTTTAAAGGCCCTTTTGAAGTGTCTAGAAAAAAAAAATTGTTCGATTTTAGCCATAAGAACTGTAGTTGCCTAATCTAAGGCGTAGGTTTCTATGGAGAAGAACGGGCAAGAAACTCTATGTATAAACAATCTTTTAAATTAAAATATATTACAAATTTCGATTACTTCGTTTTATTTTGAACACTTTTTTACCTCACTTATTGTTTTATAACAAGGCCGATAGTGCAGGATTTAAGGAAATGCATAGTAAAGCCGAGAATTACCTCCAAGTAATGACAAATAAAAAGTATGACAGTTTTTGATTGAAACGAACTTATTAAACTTTCGATATTCACTTATTCACCGCATTAACTATAAATTATCTGAAATCCTACACTGCCGACCCTATCGTAAAAAAACGATTAATGGGGCAAACTGGACATCAAAACTATAAACTTAAAACTTTATCCCACTAGTGCGACAAATCGGAGGGGCAAAGTGGGATATTCCATAATGCAGCCGTCGCTTTCGACTAGTGTGACTACACCTTTATGCCGACGACAATACTGAGTAGGGTCTTAAGTGAATAATCGTTCTGTAGAAAATGGTTTTTGTGAGAAAATGGCAGAATGAGATGTAATTACCAGACGTGGTACGAATTTGATGGTAGAATTCTTTTAGTAGAATTTTAAGATTTTGGTTTTTTTTTTGGCTTATGGACTTGGATAGTTTTTTATAATTTATTTAACGGTACAGTTTTAGAGCAGGCTTTAAAAGATTAAGTTTTTATCCATAATTTATAATATTGAAGTGTCCAACCATTTTTATGTTTCAAGATTTGTTGTTGAATTCTAATTTGAAAATCAATCTAATATCTATCTACTTTTGAGTAGTATATCGAGAATCACGGCGGGATTTATCATTTGAAAACACATAAACAGCGATAAGTTAAAATTTCGAATAAACCATCTTTATCGGCGTATTACGAAATCGATTTTCGGTTAAAAACAGCACAGATTCCGATTCCTTTTACTCATCCCTCTGATGTTCCCTAATCGCCTGTTACGATACCAACATGAAAAAGATGAAATCGTTTATTCAGTATTCAATTCGCATAAACGATACGGTGATCCCCTGCCGCTTTCATTTCCAACTGAATGATAATCAACTCCACCGTTCTTCATTTTTTCTTCATTCACCATTAAACGGTCTACATTCAAATAATCGTAACTCATTTTGCTCCTTTACCTTTAATATTTCTGAATACAGAATATACGCGTACAGCATTATTCATGTAATCCGTCAGGGTATCGCACAATCGGACAGTCGGGTAGAGTGGTGCGGACAAAGACGCTGCGAAATGGAATTTTCAAGTAGAAGCACTTGTGAGCGCGAATGTACCGCAGCAGATGGATTACTGGGGAATTGTTGTAAGATTGTTACTTTTAAAGTAGGTCGGTTTATGACGTAGGTGGGAGTGTAGAATAGAAGTAATCTTGTTAGTTCAATGTTGTTTTAAAAATGGAATAGGTAGATAGGATTGTTTATTCCTTTTAAAAACACTGAAACTGAACGTAATCAAAACTTATGTCACTTACGAGATATCTTACGTGATTATTCATTATTTTGAGCTCCCAATATTTCGACGCTGTAGCAAGAGCCATGACTGCGGGAAGGCTGGATGGAACTTGATACAATTGACTGATTACAATTTACTTGATTTTTGTATGCTTGTTGAACGTAATCAGTAGTATATTTTCTAAACACCTATTATATATACACGGTGTAACAGGACCCTTCACGAAGCTGTCAAGCAAGCATTCTGTACATCAGACTAAATTACTTTGCCAAAAATTATTACTGGGAAACGACTTTTTTTCATAAAAATCTTTCATTAAAAACATGTATTTAAGAAAAAACTGGGAGAACAAGTGGCTTTCGGCTTCGTTAAGGGTCTTGTTACACCCTTTGTATGTATGCTGTAATGCCAATTGCAAGAAAAATACAATTATATATATAATTAGCATAAATTATATCAGTCTGCTTCGTATAAATACGAAAAAAAAACTATAAAACAACGTTATACACTGTCAATAATTTCAGAAACGTTTGTTGTCTCTTTCAGGTTTATCATATCAGCTGATAGGCATGCACTGACGGATACAGGCCTTCCCCAATGGTCGCCACGTCGACGGGTCCGGTACATCGCGCATTCAGAGGATTTCCGTCTTCATCGGCACCTTTTTCAGGATAGGGTCAAAATCGTTCATTACTACTGAAGTCCCTTTTTTAACACTGAAAAAAAAGATGGTGTACAAAGTACAGAGTTTTGTAGAAAATTTTAACAGTAGCCGATTAGTCAGCCGAGGAGGCAGAGGAACATCGAAGCTGGTGGTGCGATAATTTTATTTTGCGAATGATTGTTCTACACGCGCGGTGTTGGGCCATGAAAGAAACGTTTAACTAAAACTGCTCACAGGGTCTCAAATATCTACCTATGAATTGATAGTGGGGCCTAGTCTACCACAGGCCCAGTGAAGGTCAAGTTCGCCATCCGTCCGTCTTATGACGACAGGCCGTGTCGACGGCGCGTTCGTGTTCCACGCGCGCCTTGAAGAGTTGTCAGCAAACGATTAGGGGTCTGAAAGGACCGATGCCTGCCAGGGCTGCGAGACGCAACGCAAAGGGCAAAAGAAGGAACATGGATGGGTTTTAATCAGCACAAGTCTTACACTCCCTTCCGCTCCGCCCAGAGTGGGAGGGGGGTCATTTGATGATATCCATCTGAAAAAAAAGGCCCAGTGCAGGTTGATAGGTGTCATAATGTCTTCAAATTTTAGTTTCTAGGACATTCTGGTTTCATCACTATATTTTCCATCACCGTTCTGAGAGCAGTGGTGATGTAGTAAATTACCACAATCTGCTTGCGTAAACAATTACATACTTAAAATACATTGTGTAATAGATTCCTTCACAGAGCCTTCAACCAAGCATTATGTAGATCAAACAGTTAACATGCAAGAAAAGGCACCTACTATGTACAGACTATTATCAATTTTAAAACATACGGCATAGTGAAGAATTTCCTTTGAACGATAAGTAGATATGTAAAATTACCGCCATGTAAAGAGGTAGTTTTGTTTGTTTGTTTGCAGTTTCACTCCAAAACTCGGTTCTGATGGATGGAAGGCCCGAATGTAAATCAAAGTTTAACTGCGACCCCTTTTTTACTTAATGATGGGGCGGGTAAGCTAGTTTCTCATATTTATTACGATGTTTTTATAGGACCAAGGGTTGTTTAGTGCGATAGTTTGTAAACTATGATTTATTTGAACATAAATAAGGCTGAAAATTGACACGGGTTCATGTGACAGTTGTGTATTAGGTTTTTGTTTAACAGTGTTAAAGTACAGATGCCAGCACAACATGCTACCCGAAACTTTCAAATTTTCCCAATCAACCTTAATACTTTAGCGATAAAGTTGAAAATCTATTAAATAAATTCGACAGATTGCTTTATGTCCTGGCGTCTAGCGTCTGTACAAATCAACCAAAAATTAAATATCAATTGTGAAAAATCTAGCTACTTCTAGAATTGATGAAAATGATTTGAAAAGAGTAACCATGGAGTTTCTTGCCGGTTCTCCTCTATAGGAAACGACCAACCCGAACCGTGCACCTTTTTGTCGACGTTTTATAAGTGCCCATCTAGGCCTATATGAAATAAAAATATTTTGATTTCATTTGAATTTGGCCATAATAGGAAAACAGGTGAAAATACTTTTGGTATGAGCCTAACTCATGCTTTTCGTACCAGAGGGCCTAGAAAAGTGAAAACCGCTTCAAATGCGTTTGTATTTGTTCAGCGACTTTGAATGGTATCGATCTCCTCCAGTATCAAAATTGCTTGTACAATGTATTTTTGTCTAAGCCCTAAGCAACCGCTTTTTAAAAGATTATTATTCTCCTGCCATTATCCCAATTTATTTGGGGTCTGCGCAGCATGTCTTCTTATTCCATACCTCTCTAAGAGTAATCGTCATCTCATCAGTCACCTTCTTTCTAGCTATATCATCCTTTACGTAGTCCGTCCATCGTTTCTGTGGTCTTCCTCTACTCTTATAGTCATCCACATTCGTGCTCAAAACTTTCCTCGAAATATATACCTCATTCCTACGCACTTTTTAAAAGATGCCAGGACAAAAATGTATTTTAATATTTTCCGCTGTTTTCATGTCCACACAACTAGGCTCAGATAACGTACGTTGCGTAATGCGACAGAGGAAATTAAAGCAATGTTGTGTTGTTTACGTTTATTACTTCACGGGAATTTGAAGTAGGAGACGACTGGAGAAGAAACAGAATAAGATTTGCTTTAACCGTAGACAAAGACTGTGTATATTTATTCTCATGGGTTTGTAACGAAAAAAAAACAACACAAAAAGGTCGGTACAAAAAATAAAAATCAATGACTTAAAAAAAAAAACCTTAACTCCTGAGCTAGGTGAGACAGTTTATGCAGGAGTCAGCAGTGAGTGAAATCTTCATGTAGTCTATCCGAGAAATTATAGACATTCTGATATTTTTCCCAAGAAGGCTTTTCCAACACTCAAGCAAAAATGCTCGCCAAAACAGGCAAACGGGTGGATCATTAAAGTTAAGCTGCTCTTGCCGAGGTCGTTCCGTGGATGGGTGACCGTCTCTTACATACCGTTCTTCGGAGAGTGCGTTGAGATGTTGGTCTCGGCTGTCATTCATAGATCTTTGATAGGTAGTCGTCTGTAACCAGAAATAATGGCAATTAATATTTCCAAAGGGTCATCATCATCTGCCGAGCCTTTTCCCAACTATTTTGAGGTCGACTTTCAGTCTAACCGGATGCAGCGGAATACCAGTATACATGGAGCGTCTGCCTATCTGACCTCCACAGCCCAGTTAGTACTGGGTACTACGATACCCCTTGATAAGACTGGTTGTCAGAATTTCGGGCCACTACCTGTAACGACTGACGAAGATCTGCAAATAACAACTGGCTCCAACGGCTTACCGTGCTTTCCGAGGCACGGAGGAAACTCGGTATTTGATGAGTGGTCACCCATCCACGGATCAACCAAGGCAAGCGCAGCTTAACCTGAAGATCAACAAAATAAAATATTCAAACGGTATCGTATAATTTATCAATATTTTTTTTTACTCTTTGCCTTTTTAACACTTCAGGTCTACCTAAACTGCGAGACAAAAAAATACTAAGTTCACAAATAAAAAATTAAAAAAACGAAAAGAAAAATGAAAGGCCTTTTTGTTCTCACACAAAATTAATCATCCATCTTGCTAACAATGCCTGATATCTATATCTTCTATACAGAGTGTGACAAGACCCTTAACGAAGCCGTCAACCAAGCATTATGTACATCAAATTAGGTAACTTTACGCAAAAGTAGCTGGGAAACGTCTTTTTTTTTGGGTGAACAATCACGTTTTCCGGTAGGACTTAATGTAACAAACTCATAACATTGTGCTAATGGATGGATTGAATAGTACGAGGGTCGTGGAGGTGTTTAAAATAAAAATCTTACATTAAACACATGTATTTAAAAAAAAAAAACTTGTGAAAAAGTTATGACAAATGCATTGTACTATAATTGATAACAACCAGCCAGTACCTACCTATTTACTGCAAAGAGGTTCAATATTACCGTAAACCAGTAGGTACCAACCATACACAAATAAAGAAGCAGTTGAGGTTTTTAGAGTTGGCAAATTATTTTTTAATGAATTGGACTACGGAACTCTCGAAAGGTGCTGTGGTCCCAACTATTTTTAAAGTTGGACAACTGCCCCTAGTAAAGACCCATGGTCCAACTAGTTGGACAGAGCAGTTGGACCACTGCCCTGGACTGTGAACTTTGACCCCCAATATCTAGAACAAAAAGAATATCGCAATGACGTGGAGAACAAGTGCCTTTCGGCTTCGTTAAGGGTCTTGTTACACACTTATAACAAAAAAAAACACATTTTTTTCCACTTTCTCCGACACGGCTGGACTGATTTAACCGGGACTTTTTTACTAGCAGATAGTTGATATTATAAGGTCTAACGTAGGCTACTTTTATTTTAGAAAAGTAATCAGGTTTCCGTGCAAAAAAAAAAACAAAACCCCTGACATTGTTACCAAAAGCCGATTCAAAAAGCGCGAACGGAGGTCGCGGGCACCAGCTAGTTCTATATATTATTGGGATCACGGCCTAAGATTCCAGGGATCCTTGACTACCCAGATTGTGGTCACATGATCGCTTTATTAGCAGCCAGATGTTTCCAGAATGTAGGCCCCGGTTCTATTGCTAAACCACCGGGTTTCGGTCGAAGGGGCGCGTTTGGAATTCTTAAATGGACCATTCTGGAATAATGTTTCGGTTTTTTGGGGTATTTAAACGGTTTAATATTTTATTAGTTTGTTGTTTTAGGTATTATAAGTACCTATTCAATTTAGGTACTTCTGAATTGACGAATGCGGTGAAGGGGTTTGAACTCATTCTATTGCATTAATGTCCTTACATTGGGCCAACATATTGAGATATTGTTTAAAGTGGGTTGAAATCATCATCTGCCTAGCCTTTTCCCAACTATGTTAGGGTCGGCTTCCAGTCTAACCGGATGCAGCTGAATACCAGTATTTTACACGGAGCGACTGCCTATCTGACCTCCACAACCCAGTTAGTACTGGGTAATACGATACTTCTTGTTAAGACTGGTTGTCAGACTTTTTGGGCCATTGACTACCTGTAACGACTGTCAAAGATCTACAATTGACAGCCGGGACCAACGGCTTAACGTGCTTTCCGAGGCACGGAGGAAACTCGGTATATAATGGGCAATCAGCCATCCACAGACCAACCTAGGCAAGCGCGGCTTAACCATAAGATCGACCTGAGCGGCGGTTATTATTTTGCCACGAGCTCCTAAAGTGGGTTCAAATACCTACTAAAAATAAAACTTTTATTACTTTTGTAGAAGGTTTGTTTAGGATAAGAATTAAACTAGAAATTACAAATGAATTGAACACATAAAAGTGCTTGCCAAATTTTCAAACCGCAAACTAAAGAGTTCGAAGATCAAGAGAATCGAAAAAAAGGTAATCACGTTGAAGGTTTTTCATGTTTGTGTGTTTTTGATATAATAACCTGGCTGTACCCTTTTTTCACAAAAAAAAACTGCGTGTGTCCAGTTGGCGAAAACATAAAAGTGATTTAATTTGAGTTTCACTATGTGGACACACGTCAAAATCTTGGCGTGTCCAGATGACGAAATAATAAGTGATAATAATTTTGAGTTTCACCAACTGGACACACGTGTGTCCAGTCTCTCGTGTCCAGTTGGTGACTAACCCGAAGATTGTCTCTGCCTTACCTTGTGTAGAATGCAAGTTTAATTTTATTCGAAACACAAACCGTCCCCAGATATTGCTCTATTTACATACAAAGTAACAGAAGTCAACATTTAAACTTTTAATGTAACCATTACAGTTAAGTTGGGTTCTAACGTTAACGATAGTTACAATGTCGTGGCATAGTTCACTGTATTATTACTTAATTGCTATGTTCTTACTTAGATATAACTTGGCTTTCTTTGTAGTTTAGTTTTCGGTGTGCTGGTTAAGTTTTAACTGTGTCAGGAAAAGTCATTAGTAGAATTCTAGTTAATTATAGTACTAGGTCTAATGAATATTTGCTGTGGAAAAGTCAGGCCATCCAGCTCAAAAATAAATAATATATTGTTTACAGTAAATTGGCTCGATGCTAAAGAATTACAGCTGCACGGGTCGATCTTCGAGGCTAAGCCGCGCTTGCCAAGGTTGGTTTGTGGATGGATGACCATTACATAGGTACTGAATTTCCTCCGTGTCTCAGCAAGCACGTTAAGCCGTTGGTCCCGGCTGTCATTTGAACAACTTTTACATTCGTTACAGGTAGTCAGTGGCCGCAAAGTGTGACAACCAGTGTTACCAATGGGTATCGCTTTACGCTTTAAAACTGGAAAAAAAACAAGAGATAATTGTCTCATGGCTGCGCCAAATAGGCCCAGTTCAGCAAACTGCCGAGCAGCTAGTGCCCGTTGCTGGTTTTCAACTGGACCTGAGATGGTGATATGACGGACATAAAATTCGTGCTTGGATCATATCTGGGTGCGAGTGGGACGGAGCGAGCATGACGCGTGCGCCTATGTGCTTGAATCACGAATCGCCGATCATCATTGCATCGGACTAATGTTAAACTTAAGTGTGAGTGGAAGCGGAAATCAATGTGTGAGTAGCAATATCAAGAACAAAAGTGTGCACGAAGTGTTAAGTGATAAAATCAAAAGCTAGATGAATATGATTGGGCCCATTTACTAACAATAACGTGTCCAGTATTATTGTATCAGATGATGTGTAGCGTATTTGATCGTATTTACAGGGAGAGTACAATTATAACATTAGCACATATAATAAGAAAGTAATAAGGCAGCCATGGATAGATAGGGATTTATATACAAGGTTATTGGGAAGAGGTTATTTATTTAGAGTTTGGAAAGCGGAACCAAAGAATATGAACAAGCGTTTAGGCTATACAAAATTTAGAAATAAAGTTAATAAATTAACAAATATGGCAAGAAATAAACATAGACAGGAACACATTTCAAAATGTAATGGAGATTTTAGGAAAATATGGACAAATATAAACATATGGTTGGGTCAAAACAAGACTAGCTTGGACGATGTTCTCTTAAAGTATCTAGGAAAAACAGATTGTATAGAACAGATTTGTACAAACTTTTCTAAAACGTTTACGGAGGGAATAAAAGGAATTAAACATGTGTGTAACTTAAAGTTTTTAGATAGAAATACTTATGTAAAACCGAGCGAGGTAAGCTACAGATATAATAAGGTGACCTCGTCAGAGGTAGAAAAGATCATAAGAACATTGTCTTGTGAAAAGGCACCCGGTTCAGATGGAATACGGGTTCAAGATATTATATATTTACGTAAACTAATAAGCCCTGTTCTAGCTGCATTCGTTAATATGTCCATATCTAACGGTATTTATCCAGACCAGCTGCAAAATGCAATTATACGTCCTATATACAAATCAGGAAATCATTTAGAATATGTTAATTATAGGCCTATCGCAATATTATCAGTTATAGATAAAATAACCGAAAAAATCATTGTAGGACAGATTAGCGCGTTCTTAGAACAAAACAACATAATTATTGTGTGACACTTAGCACGGTTTCCGAAGAGGGCGTAACACTGTGTCTGCCTTGTTAGGATTTTCAGATTATATTAATGACTGCTTAGACTCTGGCAAGCAAGTTATGGCACTATTCATAGACTATAAGAAAGTGTTTGACACTTTAGACCATGACATCCTATTACAGGCAATGGACGAATGTGGAATACGCGGACCCACTAATAATTGGTTCAAAAACTACCTCACCAATAGGAAAATAAGCACAGTTATTTCCCGTGTGGCTGGGAAAGAGGCGAATGTCGACTTGGGTGTGCCTACTGGATCGGTGTACGGCCCTGTAGGATATATAATGCATGTAAATAAATAAAAATAGTAAATAGTGTGTCAAATGTCGTACGTAAATGTAAGGTATTCATGTACGCTGATGATATGTGTCTTGTTTATGCTTCCAAAGATTTAGTTGAGGTCCAAAGTGTATTCAAGGTGACTTTGGAAATATTTGTAAATGGGCACACGACAATGGCATAATATTAAATCTGTCAAAAACTAAATGTATGCATGTACACTCGCCATATAATCGAAATGCTAAATATGTAAATAATAAACATCTTACCGTGATAGGTCATACTCGTACATACGAATGTTTGCATAGAAATAAATGTAACTGTAAATGTTCAAAATTGGATTGTGTTGATAAATTTAAATATTTGGGTCTAACGATTGATAAGAACTTTAATTGGAGAGTACATGTAAATGATATTTGTAATAGGCTAAGATCGGTGCTAGGTAAGTTTTACCACTTAAAACATGTATTGAACAAACAGACGTTAAGAATTGTGTATTTCGCACTTGCCGATTCGCTAATAAGCTATGGACTCCTTGTGAACGGGAGAACCTTTATTTCGTATCTAAGAGATATCAAAGATATACAAATAAGACTGATAAAATTTCTGGTTAGTAAAAATGTTAAAGAAAAGTGCAACAAAGAGTATGATAAGTTATTTACCATCTGTAAAATTTTACCCATAGATAAAAAGTAGATTATTTGGTAGGACTAGAATATTATTATAATGATGAATATAAAGTTAATATTGGAAACAAGTACAACACACGTAGGGTTAGAGAGAACAGACTGGTTCAACCACAGATAAGAAATTATTATGGTAAGAGAACATCTAAGTATTTGGTACCTAAAGTGTTTAACAAAATAGATTTATTAAGAGAAAAAGTAAAAGTTAGTAAAGGATCACTTAAGACAAAATTAAAAAACCTTATACAGGATAGCAAACACAGCTAAATACCTACACCGTATAACATTGTATAAGATTCAAACATAACAGTATGATACTCGTAGATATAAGTATTAGCTATGTAAGGAAGGTGGTAAACTGGGATGTAAAAGAGCGCCTCTCGCCATCAAACGTAAAAGTTTGGCGAGTTTAGAGTTAAGAAACACCTCTGTACTATAATTTCTTGAAATAATAATAAATAAAAAAAAAAAAAAAAAACCGTTTTAATAATAAGGTATGTGTATGAATAGGTAGTAATGTAGTTGGGAAAACGTGATCACGGCCTCAGTTGATACGACAAGTACCGCAACTTGTGTCAAGAGACAAGTGTATGTTACTTGTTCCCGTAGCGTGGGGACCTTATGTTTGTTTTTTTTTCGGGTGCAAAATCATCAAAGAACTCCTCCCGCTCTGGGGCTGAGCAGGAGGGAGTGTCAGACTTTTACTGACTAAAACCCATCCATGTTCCTTCATCGCCCTTTGTGTTCCGGGGCCACGGTATCTCTTTCGAACAGTCCCGCAGCCCCGGGCAGGCATCGGCCCTTGCGGACCCCTTCCTATTGCTGACATCTCTTAGAGGCGCGCGTGGAACACTCGCGCGCCGTCGAACCGGCCTGTCGTCATAAAACGGACGGACGGCGAGCTAGCCCATAGCTCACCATCCACAGGCCCGCGCCTACGGTGACCCCCGACGCCCGGTGTGTCTCTCGCGGCAGCTGTGACGTGAGGTTCTCTCCCTCTCACGTACCGCCACCTCCTTCGCTAGCATGACTGCTCCGCAGAAGGAGGTGACGGCGTCCCATTCCGTCTCGCTTCGGACCATTGATTGAACCAAGGCCGGACGCGAGAGTAGCGTGGGGACCTCACTTCGCAAGTGACAAGACCTCAGTTCTTCAAGTCGTGGCATGCTTCAAATAACTACTTTCAATTGATTCCTCCGCAGTCGTAGTTCGTAGTTTTAGCCGCTTTAGCAGTTCACGTCCAAAATATATAATTGTCGGATGATCAAGATTTATTACGTTAAACTCAGGTATCATGTTGGCCGAAGATGGGTTTCATGCAATGAAAAGACACAGGGTATACTGCTTTTTGTCCTAGTCTGCCATACACTGGGTGAAGGCCTCCCACTACCTCTCTGACCCCCTCCCTCCCTGTCCTTCCTGACTGTCCTCCTGTGAGAAACCTGTCTCACTGTGTCAAGCAGTAGCTTTTATTAAACTAACAAATAACTTGAAATTACAGTTTAACACAATAACACTGGGCACAATGAATCGGGGACGTTTCCGGGAGGTCTTTACTCCGTAAACATCACGACTCTGTAGAAGCTGTAGGTGTGGGTAGAATTTTACCACTGGCGCGCTTGCGATTCATCTTATGTCCGTACTATAACCGGATCCGATATAAATATCTTACTCTTAATTCTAGCATAAATGTGAATACCTTGGATTACCACAAAGTATACTTTTATCCCGGTGATACGATCCCGTGGAAAAATTAAACTAAACGCTGGCGAAGCTGCGGGCAATTTAGGAGTTTGGTTTAAAAAAAAACTGTGTTGCCAGATCATTTTCATTATTAACAGTATAGTTTGATTTCAGAATGTAAGTAAAATTAAAGCTCTGTTACCCATCTCTTTACGCCGTACACAGGAAACGCTTTCTTTATTAAAAATATTTTTTTAAATTCAGGCAGGAGCAGATTTCGTTTACTTAATTTATTTATATCAGGGGGCCTAAACTGGCCACTTTATCAGAATCATATACGAATCACGTTAAAAATTTAAGACTCTTAAAATGGAGTTTTTGTTCATAACCTTATAGACCATTTTAAGAATTTTAAATTTTTAACGTGATTCATATTATGATTCTAATAAAGCTTCCATTTTAGACCCCCAGTTCTCTGAAACATATTGATTGTACCACATTTTAAGAGGCTTTATTCATCTATACAAATAAATAAAATAAAAAGTGTCTGTTTGTAATTTTACAATAACAGCTTTTTACTGAATGCATACGAGAAATTAAAAAAACAATATTTTTAATTTTTGTCTGTCTGTTTATTCCGGGTAACCTCCGAAACGGCTGGACCGATTTTGACGGTATACCGATACCGATTCTGTCAGATAGCTTTTAGGGTTCCGTGAAAAACAAGTAAAACCCTTGAAATTGTTAACAAAATCCGATTCAAATTGGGAAGTAATATTTTTATAATAATTTCAAAACAGAGAGGTTTGGAAGGAGAAAAGGGAGTCCTTTGCCCAGCAGTGGGATACAATATAGACTATAAATACTCTTTGACTATAATACTCCTTGAGTTGTAAGTCGAGCTACACGATAACTGACAAATGCTTGCACTGACTGGACAGGTCCACTCAAATCTGTGTGGTTCTTTCTTCAAGAGACCATCTCAGACACTAATCTGCACAGTCCTCATGTGAGTCAAACAAGATTATGTCTGGACTTTAAAAGAGACTATGACCTCTGAGTTTGTTTCGGCTGTTTCTTCTCAGAGTAGTCAGGTACGAAACACCGGCCCCATCTAGTTTTAAAAAAAGAGACGTTTAATAGTGTTTTTAAAAACCTATTTACAAAAATAAACATCATTTATCATTTATTTATTTATTTATTATTCACAAAATCCACAGCTCTTTACAATTTTGTCTTAAACTATATAAACTAATCCTACAGCCAATTACGGATTTACAATTTAATAGCTATACAAAACATTGCTAAGAGTACAGCGTGAATGAGTGTGTAGGAGTGTGCATGAAGAGTTGCAAATGTGTGTGTGGGTATGTCATAGTGGTGTGTGGTGATTGTCTGTATACCTTCTGTTTAAATTATATTTATTTGGTTATTTTTATTTGTCAAATAAAAATAACCAAATAATCATTAAACAAAAAACACGTGGCCGACGGTCGCCGGCAAACGCTAGTGCTAAAATATGAGAATACTCGTTTAAAATCCCAATATCGTTGAAAAAACTCCAATGTTTCAGTTCAAAATTTCAACAAAAGGAACGATACACTTCACTGAATTCAAAAATGATTTTTTTTAAATAAAAAAAAAACAAAACTTTTGTCTAAACAAAATCGTATAAAAATCTAGCCCCTACAGCCGTTCAATCATTCCGAAAATATGAATTTTGTCGTCAGTGTGAGGCGGCTTTATGTTTTGGTTTTTCAAAACATTTTCATAGGCGTTAGGGCCTCTACACACGACCGATAGGGCTCCGACACGACATTCGAAACAAATGATATGCGCATACATTATTATGTACTGATAGGCCTGAGGGGCGGTAAAATGGCGCTTTGAATATGTTGTTGGGTTATATTGGGTTAAAAGTGAAGTGTTGTTTCACTAACTAACATTGTTCGTTTACCTACGTTTTTGTGGATGATATTAACGTTGCTTATTGAATTTCAAAATGGTTAAATTGTTACATGTTCATTAAATTCGTGCTACTTGCTGTTATATAAGATAGGTACTCTTCTGCTGCCGCGGTCATACGCAATAAGTAATCATTTTGTATTAAAATCTGCTACTACTTTTCTTCATAAACACAGTAGGAAAATAAAATCGCTTTTTGTATCGGTCTCTGTGAAGTACTCGTAATAACTGTTATAGAAATTTAAGAACCTGTCGCAAGTCGTCACATCAATAGATTGCACCCAATCGAAGCAGAGGTGACTCGCTATGTAATCATTATTATTTATTGAAGGTGGTAAACGGCGCAACTAAAGGGAACATTAAAAGAAATCTGTTTCACACACATTTTTCACTACACGACTTCCAATTTCAATGCCAACATTTCCTTCCAGCAGCATATTAAAGCTGCCGCTAAACCCATGTCGATACGCTTCCGATCGCGAACACGTCGGGTTAAAGCATAACTGCGTAGCGGTCGCATCGTCGGCGTCGCGTCGCCCAGTCACGCGTCACGGATATGTCGACGCCTATAATTCGGTTAAAAGATTCGCCGTCGTAGGTATAGCATGCGCCGGGTGTAGTGTGGTAAAAAGTTGTAAGTAAATAGTATTATAAAACTCTGTACATATTTTGATTGTAATAAATTGTAGTGATACATTAAAATTTATAAATTAAAATAGTAACAAATTTAAGATTAAGCTATATTATAATCGCGTCAAAAAACTCCTCCTCAACGCTGTCAACTGGTAATGTACCCAAGAGACTGTAGACTGTTGTATGACAATGCTAAGCCTTTAATTGTAGTGATGAGATAAAGTAAAGGACTGGCCAAACTAACACAAAACAATTGCAGGACGCAGGATACGACTTCGTGTGTCGATTGTTCTAATGATACAGTTTTTATTATGTTAAGAAGTATGAAGGGTGTAACAAGACCCTTAACGAAGCCGAAAGCCACTTGTTCTCCCCGTCATTGCGATCATTTTTTTGTTCTAGACCATACCTGGGAACCTTCTAGTTATGGAGATATTGGGGGTCAAAGTTCCAACTTTTTCACAAGGTTTTTCTTAAATACATGTTTTTAATGCAAGATTTTTACTTTAAACACCTCCACGACCCCCGTACTATTCAATGCATCCATCCGCACAATGTTTTGAGTGTATTAAATTGAGTCCTACCGTAAAACGTGATATTGACCCCAAAAAAGAAAGTCGTTTCCCAGCAATAATTTTTGCATAAAGTTACTTAGTTTGATGTACAGAATGCTTGGTTAACGGCTTCGTGAAGGGTCTTGTTACACCCTGTATTTTTACAATATAATCTAAACATTATTTACTAACTATGCAGACTTTAAATAATACTAAAAATAAGCCATGTAACAAAAGCAAAAAGGAATTGAAGGGCGTCAAAAAGATCGCCCGCATCGCTTTCAACGGGGAGAACGCCAGAAGGCTGGCAGCATTACCACGTTGGAGTGTAATGCTGATTCTTTCAATGGTGATACCGTTTGAACATATCTAAACAATTTAGTTGACTTCATCGATAGATTTGTAGCAGTTTGACCCGTGTTCAAGATTGTTTTAGATAACCTAAATAGCTAGAAACATCTTCTCTTATTCATATTCGGTATCCAGGTCTATCTATATTTGTGGGTATCCATCACTATAACACTGTTAAATTATTTAGTCATAATCAAACCCGGACTGCCCCGTTGCTTTAGAGGTGGACTGCTGAGCCTGAGGTCCTGGGTTCGATTCCCGAGTCGGGCAAAGTGTTATATGGGTTTTCCATCCGGAATTTCTCAGTAGCAGCCACGGATTTAGGATTTGTGCCCGGTTGATGGCATTAGGGTCGCCCCCTACATAGGACTATAACATAAGTGGTGAAATGCGGGTGTACTGTTAAATTAGGTGTAGGTACACATCTGCCTGTGATGTTACGTTATGTTAATCAAAGCATCGATCTATAACATTCTGCTTACCCCTTCAGAGCATAGAAGTGGGAATATTAATTTCACGATACTGCAGGTTTTGTAAACAAACTCACCTAGGGGTAAAAATAATCGCGCATCACTTTGTGTAGCCAGCCTATTGTGTTTTTAATCTCAAAATATGCACGCAGACAAATAATTGAGGATTAATGGTAGATGAAGAGTTATGGGTTAAAGGGGCGAGTCGGGGCGAGTAGGGGCGAGTTGGGGCGAGTCAGGGGGAAGTACAAAGGTTGAGTTTTGTAGTATCGCGATTATAATGCGGCTTTGTGACAAGTTGATAACGCACAGGTTTGACGCTAAGTTTTAAAATTACCTGTTCTAGACGGCTGACACACGATTAACAAATCCTTTGACAAAACTTTACTAAGATCTAGCTTATGCCCGCGGCTCCGCCCCGGTGGAGTTCGGTATTTGTCCCACAGGAACGTATTACTGGGACAAAAAGTATTACATGTGTTAATCCGGGTTTTAAACTATCTGCGTGCCAATTTTCATCCAAATCCGGTTAGGAGTTTTTGCGTGAAAGAGTAGCATTCATCTAGACATCCTCAAAAACCGAAAGTTTGTCAAAACATTTTATAACATTAGTAAGAATTAGGATTATAATCTATGCTAATATTATAAAGAGCTAAAGTTTGTGTGTCTGTGAGGTTGTAGGGGGTAATTTCTGAATTTACGGAACAAAATCGGTTCATAAAAATAAAAAAAAATATTAAAAAAGAATATCTAAAAATTGTTTCAATAGAAAGCTACATTATTCCCGAGTGCCGTAGGCTATATTTACAACGTGCCCGTAGGATAATTTCAGACCAGAACGCGAGCGAAGCCGCGGGCAACAGCTAGTATTTTGTAAGATGGTAACCACTGTAAGTTTTCTCACTACAGAATGTCGGCTACCTTGGGCTCTTCTACAAATCTTACTAAATTACAATTTCAATACGTAGGATGGAAGAAATTAACACATTTTTAGGGTTCCGTAGCCAAATGGCAAAAAAATGGAACCCTTTTTGATTCGTCATGTCTATCTGTCTGTCCGTGTATGTTACAGCCACTTTATTCCGAAAGACTAAGACTACGCAATTGAAACATAGTAGGTAGATGTATTCTGTAAACCGCTTCACGATTTATATTAAAAAATAAAAGATTCCCTATACATGGAACTGAAACTAAATATTTTTTTCATCAAATCTAAACGTACGTTTCGTTCATAAGTTGTCACATTAGGTATTAGGTTTCTTGAGGATTTTTTTCTCAAAGTTAATCGTTTGAAAGATACACTTCCAAAGTGGTAAAATGTGTGTCCCCTCTAATTTCTAAACTAAGAGAAGGAAAATTCTAAAAAAATATAGGATTTTAGAACGTAAATACCTAGCTTTCAACCAAAATTGGTTTAGTTAAAAATAAATATAAAAAATGTAAAAATCTTTATTGCTAATCAAATGGGTACAGTAAATCTCCTTAAATATTAATTTGGTCGAATATAATGTGCACTTAAGTGTCAAAGGAGTGCTTTGGCACTCGTACTAGGATTACCCTGTATCACGAATACGAGTACCATCAGATAAGATTTAATGTTTAGTTTTTGAGATTTATGACTTTTTCATCAAACTGCAGCAGTAACTTTGTTTTTCGTTAACACAAATACTATGAAAAACATTTCTTTTTGCTGTTGAATGTTAGCCTAGTACTTTTCATTCTTTCTTTTTTACTTTGTTTTTATTTTTATTCCTCCTAACATTTTTCTACGAGCTTGTACTCAAATTTTAATTTGAAATTCGATCTATAAACGTTTAATATTTATTAAGTGTCGAGATTTGGAATCGTTGAGATTATGGTGTTGACATTTTCAATGTTGATCTTATGTACCAACCCGAGCGTAACACGGGTAAAAAAAAACTTCCTGTGGTACTACTGAATCGCTTGGTAATTCTACGGGTTGCTTTTTTACCCGTGGTACTACTGGTAGTACCACGCACGGGTAACAAACGAATACAACCTAAGAATGAGACTTCAAAATATTTTTATAATATTGTTTGGTGCTTCGGAACCCTGTCTCCGTGTGAGTGCGACTCGCACTTGACCGGTTTTTTCAGTATATTATCAGCTTTTATTTTTACACGTCTTTCCCTTTTGACCGTTTTAAGTCTAACCTTGCCGTTTTCCTAAGATAATCAACTTTTACTACTAAGTATAGGTGAAAATAGTTGATCATCTGCCTCGCTTTTTTCCACCTAGGTTGGCCTTGGCTTCCAGTCTAACTGAATGCAACATAATACCAGTATTTTATATGGAGCGACTGCCTATCTGACCTCCCCAACCCAGTTAGTACTGGGTAATACGATACCTCTTGGTAAGAATAGTTGTCAGACTTTCAGTCCACTGACTATCTGTAACGACTGTCAAAGGTTTATAAATGACAGCCGGGACTAACGGCTTAACGTGCTTTCCGAGGTACGGAGGAAACTCGGTAGGTAATGCAAAAAGAAAACAACTCAAATACTCGGTAAATTGATGAAATACTTTATGTTATTAAATAGACCAGATGTACAGGTGTCTTTTTTCCGAAATTTTGCATATTCTCCTGAAACGCTTGTCAATTCTATTGTGAGTCTTAAAAGAAGTACGGAATGACTTGTACTCTATTCCCTGCTTAAAAAGAGTCGCTTGCTCTGCAGTAAACAATAACAACCAACTAATAATAAATTTCTTACTCCTCTGATCTCTGAACTAAAGGCTTCGTAACCTAAATACACAAAGGAAGTCTACTTACTAGCATTTTCGTAGGATGAAACTGTTTGGAACCTCTCGTAATCCGTTTAAATTAATGTCTTGAACAATAACTAGACGATATTACACGGGTTTTGTACTTTCAGGACGTTTACATTTTGGAATATTCCGTATTTAATTAAAGAACGTTCTAAGATTAAAATGTACTCGATCAATTATTTTGAAAAATAAATATGTAAAGATTGTACCTGCAGATTAGTAGGTAGTTTAAATTTGTTCATAGTATTTTTGATTATATCATCATGTAAGGAATAAAAAAAAATATTTAAATTAAAAGCTAAACCCAAGAGCAAACCAAATCGAAACGACCAAATGTCGCGCTATTACACGATCGTTTCGTTGATTAGTCACTAATTTCGGAAACAAGATGGCGCTCTCCATAGATAGGGCAACGATTCGTCTGGTGAAAAATTTAACCTATATAATAGCACGTTTGCAATCAAAAAGAAAATCTATCACCACACCTGAATTTGACAGGCATATCTCGCAAAACAGAAACGCAGCACCAAAAAAAATTACCGAATAAAATCAAACAAAAATAAAGAATTAAAATTAATGATAGCTGAAACAAAACAGAGGGTTCCACCATATAGGGCGGCGGTCGCAAATGAATGAAAAAATAAACCAAACTGGAATTTATTTGAAAACAATGATAAATGCGTGGAATCTGCAGTCGACGCAATTTATGGAGTATTCCACCATAACCCCCATGGATTAAATAGGCTTTGTCGGTGGTAAGGGAAACGTGGGTTGGTTGTCAAATAGTAAAATAAGTATAGTAGTTAGGTTTTAAAGCTATCCTATCTATGTAATTTTCGTTAAGTTAATAGACTTTTAATGTTCTAGTTTGCCAAACAAAGGAATTTCTGGACATGTCAAGTCAGTACTAGTCTTTCGATAAGGCAACGTCGGGAGGCAAATAAACAACCATCTGGTTTCCTCGGATCAGCTCAACAATTCTCAATCAGACCAATACAGCGTGTAATGGAACCAAGCAGTAAGTACATCAAACTAAGTAACTTTACGCAAAAAATATTGCTGGGAAACGAATTTTTATTTTGGGGTGAAGAATCACGTTTTACGGTGGGGCTCAATGTAACACACTCAAAACATTGTGCTGATGGATGGATTGAATAGTACGGGGGTCGTGGAGGTGTTTACAGTAAAAATCTTACGTTAAAAAAATGGATAAAAAAAAAACTTGTGAAAAAGTTGGAACTTTGACCCCCAATACCTCCGTAACTAGAAGGTTCCCAGGTATGGTCTAGAAGAAAAAAAATGATCGCAATGACGGGGACAACAGGTGCCTTTCGGCTTCGTTAAGGGTCTTGTTACACCCTTTATGTGAGCGTTCGATACACGTGACAAGTTACAAGTGAAATTGGAGACATAGATAAATGGCGCTTGATTAAAAAGTATATATTCCTGAAATATTTGCGAATCCGAATATTGCATCCTATAATGTTCCCACTGCTGGGACACAAGCTTCCTCTTAATATGGGCTTTAATGAAATCCACCACGCGGGCCCAGCGTGGGTTAGTAGACTGACGTCACATGTCTCCGAATTTTTGATTCTAGGACATGCCGGTTTCCTCACGACGTTTTTATTCACAGTTTTGAGAGCAGTAATCATCAACTATATTACTCGTACACAAAGTAATGAGCCTGCCTGGGTTCGATCCCACGACAGACAAATTCTGGAGCGTAAGCACAGGGCCACCATTGCTCTGTATTTTATATTGGACGCTAAACGAAGTTTTATATATTTTCATCTAAACAAAAACTTCATCAGACATTCTGGAATGGGAGTAAAATTCTAAGATTTACTCAATGAATGATCTTTGGCAGTCGTTACAGGTAGTCAGTGGCCCGAAAGTCTGACAACCAGTGTTACCAAGAAGTATCGCATTACCCAGCACTGACGGATTGTTGAGAATGTGGAGCTTAGATAGGCAGTCGCTCCATGTAAAATACTGGTATTCAGCTACATCCGGTTAGACTGGGAGCCGACCCCAATATAGTAGAGAAAAGGATGAATTCTGTGTTTCTAAAATAGTTTTCCACTCAAATTATATTGACAAATACTTAAAAGACGCCCGGGCTACTAACGGCCGTTTTCTATAACTTACTTACGTATAACGATTAGTTAATATACACTCTTGTAGCTATCGGTGTTTCTATAAACAAAGTTAGCAATTAATTGACAGGAATATCCTATCCACGTCACTTATCTGTCTCTCGGAGGGTTGACAGTTGATGTTTCTTTAACTGTTTATCAGAAATAGCAACTTTCCGTTAACTATTAGTAAGTTATTGAAAACGGCCGTTAATTACAGTGTACTAGACCATCAATATAACTATCTATTCAATGAAGTGTCAATCGAAGTACTAATTAGGACGTCATTAGTTAGTCCATTAGTCCTGACTTCCAGCACAATTGATGAACTCTAAGGACCACACATACAATATGCCAGTATAGGAAACATATTATATTTATTTACTAGCTGTTACCCGGGACTTCGACCGCTAGAATTTTGAAGTGTGAGGGAGAAATCAAATTACCATTGTGCTATTTTAGTCTATAATCTATCTCTCTGCCAAATTTCATCCAAATTTGTTCAGCCTTTATGGCGTGATTGACTAACAAAAATCCCGCCTGCCTATCTGACCTCCACAACCTAGTCAGTACTGGGTAATACGATACCCCTTGGTAAGACTGGTTGTCAGACTTTTTGGGCCACTGACTACCTAAATAGGTGTCAAAGATCTATAGATGACAGCCGAGACCAACGGCTTAACGTGCGTTCAGGCGGTCACCCATCCACAGACCAACCTAGGCAAGCACGGCTTAACCTAAATATCGATCCGAGCGGCTGTTATTATTTTTCCACGAGCTCCTCTGTACATACATACATAGACTGCTAAAAACATAACCCTCCTTTTGGCTTTGCCGTAGTCGGGTAAAAATAAAAGATAAATATCGATAACGTACACATGAGACACACATGTACATGTGAGTAGGTTCTAACGTTGATAAAATTTATAACCTTTTGTTTTTTTTTCTTGGATCTTTTTTACTGGCATATAGTATCGTTATTCAGTATCAGTTTGGTGCACTTAAGTCATTCTTGGCCATGTTGTGGATTTTCGTTTAACTACATCCAATGTCGCAAATACCAATATTGATTGATTATGTCGATTTAAAATTTCTAGGTTCACATAAAATATTTTCATAATTTTAAGAATTCATTAATATTGTCTATGGATGTTACTGATTGTGCTTGTTGCAAACAATTGAACTACAATGCTACAGGATAATTGCATTTTCGATTACAAAATCGCCGTATTTACGTTACGTTCACAACGCGCGGTGATACTAGGTCCTCAGATCGTAGCACCGTTATTTTTGGAGTCAAACAATATAATATATGGAATGGCTTCTAGTACAAACTTCTCCCAGTAATCATAATATAGCTATTAAATACGTCGGATCCGATCATAAGTATGGGCATAAAATCGATCAAAAGCCAGCCAGCGCTGTGACGTTTTGTAAATGTTACAGCACCATGCTTTTGGCTTCGTACAGGACTAACTTCATTGATTTTTTTTTAATTTTAGTTTTATTAATACTTTTATAATTTTGTTGTACCTAATATAAATGTAACCATTTTTTTGTTTAATGTTTTGTCCTGTGCGGGCTAATAAATACTTTTTCTTTCTTTCTTCAAAAGCTCGTAGTGATGGAATGGCGCGACCTACGTACCAGTCTAACCACACCACAGAGCCCTGATGGTGGCAACTCTGAGCCAGGATGACAGTCAATGTCTGATCGCGGTGGAGTTGAGATCTCTTGGAACTGTACCCAATTAATCGTGCCCCGTGTTATTGTGTTAAGTTGTTATCTCAAGTAATTCGTTAGTGTTGCTAGAAACAGTGTATCGCTCTCAGTGTCTTTTCATAGCACGAAACCCTTCGTCTGCCCACATGATGTAGAAGCCTAGCGGAATAAATCCTGACATCTCCGACAAATATTTCTATTTTATTATCAAACTCAAAAGCGAATTTTCAGGAAAAAATAAGTACTTTTAATTAGGCTTCACATAACAACCACAGCCCCAGAGTTAGAATTTCAGAAACCAATTCAAAATTTAAATAAACCAGCTATCTAGACCGTTTGAGAGGCCAAACTCAGTTGCAGCCTCCCAAAGAGATATAGTGGCAGGAACTTCTGGACCAAGAGTTATAATTCCAGTTCCTTGGACATCTGCCAAGTCCCTAATGTAAAAAGCGGCGTAATGGCCTTAAGGCAATGTTCTGTACATCTTTATTGAGTCGGAATTTAAGAGAAAATTAGTTTTATACGAAGTTAATGTAGGGTGGGATTGTATGGTCGTGTTGGAATTGAAATTGTGTGTCTTTGTTTATTTTTTTCCTTATTGTTTATTTGTTTGATATTTATGGGGGAAATAAAAGTTCCATAAAATACGAGATATCGAGTATTGCATAGAACTGGTTTTCTATTAGAGTCAATTATGTTCAACTTTTAAGTTGATGCAATTTTTAATGGTCAATGTGCCACGCAGATTTTAGTGCTTACTATCTGTGGCCAAGACATTTTCAATACTTGGTTTTGTAATAAGGCCGGTTGGTTTGTGGTTTTCTGCCTATCCCTTCGCGGATTACAGGTGTGATATTATGATATGTGTGGTTTTGTATGTTTCATCCCACAAGTTTCCGAACGCAGTTTTGACGTTTTGACAGATGACGTTTTTGTTGGCTGTGCGATCTTTGGTTTTTGGAAAAAACTCGCTTCCGTTTTTTTTTGATGCACGCTGTTGTCGTGTAATTATTGATAAAAACTTTGAGTTACTGTTAATCCGATACAATCTTGATCGGTTTTTGATATTTTGTTGATAATTGAGTGAAAATTAAGACATTTCGCCATCTTGAGTCGTGACCGCGAATAATTTGTTGGTTAAGTAGCCGGCTTTGTGTCGTTTGGACGCCGGTAACTTCCTGAACTTAGTGCTGAACTATTGTAAATCCCCACTTGGGTTAGTTAACCGGGATAAGATTTAGTTGGACATTGACTGGAAAGTGCCACGTGTGTGATCTTGGAAGGTTTGACCAGGCAGTCGACGGTACGCGCTGTGGGGCGTCCTTTGGAATACCGTCGAATCTGACATAACTTCACATGCACAACACAAAACACATTTACACTTACACCCCACCCAGATACACGACGTGACCTGGGACTACGCCACATCTCCAGTTCCAACGTGATGGGTAAGTGTACCTAATAGTTGTTTTCCCCTTGTCGATTGGACAAGTATTATTTTGATTAGGGCTCCGCGTAATCGCGGACATCGTGAGTCTGCTGGTGCAGTCTCACACATTGTAATTGTTCGTGCGAATGAAGCATCTTATTTAATCTGTTATAAGGTTTATTGGTGAAATAAAAGAATTACCTATAATTTATCATCTAGTTTTATTTGAATATGAATGAGAGGTAGATCAAAAAAGCGATGAATGTACTATGTGAATGTAGATACGGGTAGATACGGTGCCTGATGACATGACTAGTAATAAAAATATTTCAGAAGATCCCAAATAAATTGGGCCCGTAGAATAATGATTTACTTTCTTGGTTTCGTAGATCCCTGGTCAAAATAAATATTACGTTAAAGTATTTTATTTTATCGACATCAGCTATCGATCAAATCTGCATAGGACCTAACTACTTACATCACTAATTGAGTAGCGTGGTACGTTCGGAAACGGAATATGTAGATCAACAATAATTCCAGAACAAACTTTGAGAAAAGGTTGATGCTACGTGGCATAGAGGAGGATGACAGCGTCATGAAATCTTCCGTCACGGCATACGAGTCGGTTTTACTGCCTAGGCACGCATATATATGTCTCACATCAATAAACTCACTGTGGTTGTAATCAACACGCTTGGTACAGAGTTGATTCTCTCATTAGCAGAAAACCTTTCAGCGACCTCATACACTACTTAACTCGCTATACGTTAGCCCGCGTAATCCTATTGAGAGAACTCGAAGTCAGGTGGAGAAACCATTGGTAAATGTTTCTCCACCTAACTTCCAGTTCTCTCGATCCTATTGGAGCGTTCTCTGTAAACGAATACAATGTTGTCACTTGTAAGTCAATCTGTCAATGTCATGTATATGTCATTTTGAGTTTGAAGTTTGATATTTTGCTCTCTGTTAATGGCCGTTAACTTGAAACCATGTATCTGCGCTCTCAGAGATTAAAATCAAGTTTAATCTTAGTGTTTTGTTTACATTTTTCCCCAAATCTATCCTAAGGATAAGTCTAAAAAATCTTTAAAAATTCCTACTTATTATAACCAAATGGGATATTACCGTTCCCACGTGTAATATCCCATGGTATCCTTTAACGAACTGTTAAGTGATTTAGCCATGGCAAATGGTTTGTTTCAAATTTAATGAGCTTCTTGCTCCTAATGTGGATATACGGTATAATTACACATTCACACGTAATTCCAGGTGTGTCCATTAGGTGAGAATTAAATTATTATTACCTACATTAGCGTTCTACTTGTGAGGTTGGGAGAGAATACAAGGTGTAAATGGACCCTTCACAAACACATCAACGAAGCATTCTGTATATTAAACTAAGTAACTCTACACAAAAATTATTGCTGGGAAACGACTATTTTTTCGCTCGTTCCACTAAAATCCCCTAGACCAGTCCCCCAGGGGACTACACATCACTCAATGTTCCACTACAATACCCTAGGAGATCATATATAACTCTAATGTCCTTTTGAATCCCCTAATTGTTTGAGAACCTTATTATTCAATTGAAACCTATTTACATTGACCGAGATTTACCGAAAGATGATGAATTATTTTATATACTATTATAAAGGTGGACAACCGACAAGAAAAAGGGCCCTTGGTCCACCCAGGTGGACTGTGCAGGTGGATCACGACCGAATCCCGATTTTTTATCGCACAAGGATATAATTAATACCTATATTTAACGCCATAAAGTATTAAGAAATTTAATTTAATGATTACAGGAATTTAATTATTAGAATGAATTTTTCAAGTGGGCGGATGGCCAAATCCGAAACTATGAGGAATAGCGAAAAATGCTCAAAGGTGTCTCGAACCCGATTTTCATGAAAACTAAAACTGCATCATTAGTTTTTTGAAAAATCAATATTCCTGGCCAGATTTAGAACCTGTTGGTTTTGAAAAAAAAGAACACATAAAAAAACTAAAAAACCGCAAAATTATATGAAGTTCTGGTTACAAAATGAAAAAATTGTTAGAAGATGGTCAATTTTCGGCGAACGTCACAGAACTACAAATTTTGCGAAAAACTGGGATTTTTATTTGGAAAAAAAAAATTGGCCGTAAACCAACGCTGTTACATGTTTTGAATGCATTAAAAAAAGAGCGCCGCCCAATGGCTCAATAACGAAGACCAGAAGACGTACTCAAAGATCAGTGGATTCAAGACTTTAGGTCATTCTAGGTGAACGCGATTCCAACTACGCCACCGCCCGAGACTGCACGGTACTGGTCGAACCTGCGAAATTCTTCAACGCTTTTGGTACTTTTTCCAACATCTAACTTATTTTAGAAAAGTTAATTTACGTCATTGTTATCCCCTCTGTAGACAGATTTGTAATTAAGTATATATGTGTTACCTACATGTTGTTATTTTGTAAGTGGTTTTTTTATTTAGAAGGGACTCTATAGGAATAGCGCTTAGTAGTACCTAGAGAATCCCCAGCATAGGGTATCGTAGTCGAACATTGAGTGTGTAGTCCCCTGGGGGTCTGGTTCAGGGGATTTTAGTGGAACGAGCGTATTTTTTGGGGTGAAAATTCACGTTTTACGGTAGGACTCAATGTAACGCACTCAAAACATTGTGCTGATGAATGCACTGAATAATAGTACGGGT
Organism: Eugnorisma glareosa; assembly: GCA_947578425.1. Lineage (NCBI taxonomy): Eukaryota > Metazoa > Arthropoda > Insecta > Lepidoptera > Noctuidae > Eugnorisma > Eugnorisma glareosa. Next base: position 8,362,904 of record OX387982.1, on the reverse strand, counting down.
CTTGGAGGTTTTTAAAGTAAAGTTATAAAATTAAAATCTTGTAACAAAAAAATAAAAACTTTTGACAAAGTTGGAACTTTGACCCCCAATATCTCCGTAACTAGAAGGTTCCGAGTATTTTTACACCCTTGTGCTGTTCTGTTAGAATATTCTTCTTAGTGATTTGTGTTCTTTCTCTTTTCTAGCCCCCTGTGACCCAAAACATGCAGCCAAAGAGGACTTTTCTGCTGCCACAGATGACGTGGAAGTATCTGAGTTTTAGATCAAAATAATTTGAAATCACCGAGACAAAAAGAAATCACCTTCTTCAAAAGACAACCGCGATACAAAGGAAATACATTTTTAGTATAGCACAGTACAAGTACCCTATAATGTTCACAGTACTGGGATTCCTCTATATAAGAGGGACCTGGCCGTCATCCATCATGAACACAGTACAAGTCAGGATTTCACAATTTTCACATATCTTCTAACATCTTGATTGAAAGTTGACATAGTTGAAAGGTGCTAAATGCTTGGCCAGTAGGATCGCGTCTTTCGATCCTACGTCACCTTAATGCCCCAACGCTAGAGCCTCGACCATATCGAGGGACACTCGCTCGTCGTCACTCACTGTATGTATACATAGGCCATTTTTTATTTATAATCAACCAGTCAATACACAGTCTTCACATTGAAAAGCAATTTTAATCAAAATCAAAGCATTTATTTCAAGTAGGCCAGTTACAGGCACTTTTGAATTGTCGAAACAAAGATAGCAATTAAATGTAGCTACAGTCCCAGTCACAAGGCATAAAAGTCAAATTTAAAGTCGAGATCACCAGCATCACAACTGGAGCTTGACAGTCAAACATGCTGGTCTATTCAAAATGACCATAGGTTCTTAGACTGAATGCGGTCACTGTCAACGTTGGATTTTTGTTGATTTATGTTAGCAATTAAAGCTCTATTGTATATTATGAGAGTGACTTCTTATATTACCTTACTCAATCAGGCTAAAAAGTTGCAGTTGTAATTGTCACCCAAATCAAAATATCTTCAATAGAAAACTAGTCAAACAAGGTTATATACCTCTAGAAGTTACAAAGGCTTAAAAAAAAAAAACAAGATTGCGTAGAGGTTTTGTTCCATTATTTCTCCCCAAAATAGCCCGTGCCAACCTTTTTTTTCACCTCTTTATAATATGTCAATTGAAAATAAGAGAATATGGGGCAAACAAAATATAATAGAACCCATATTTTTACGAAGCCACAGTGCCACTTAAACACGTTGGGGGCTTCGGGGCCTTTTGTATCCCAAGGACGGTGTTTAGAAACAAACTCACCCTTTGATTTTTTGCATATTTTATACTTTTTTTCCTCCACAGAGGCTTTCGGGCGGAATCTTTTGGCAATATGTTTATTTTGTTTCTCTTTTGTGTGCGAAATAAATTATTCTGTGTGTGTTTAGGGCCTTATTTCTTGGGAAGTGTGCAAGTGTGAGATGTTTGGAATATTTTTGAGGAGTATGAAAGAAGTTATTAGAATAATACAGACAAAATGATCGAACACGTGGTTCGAGTTGTCTTGAACCTGTTGGAATAAAGAAGATATAGAACGTAGAAGACGGGCTAGAAAAGAGAGACGGTAGAACGAAGTTCTTTAAAGGAGTTTATACTCTGCCCAAGGTAACCGATGGAATTTACGACGTTGTTCCATCGGTTACCTTGGGCAGATTTCCGCTGAAAAGAGTCAATTGTTTTAAATACCTGGGGTACTGGGTCACCGATAGGCTGTCGGATGACGCTGATTTAGAGAGGGAACGTAGACCGCTGGCTGTCAGGTGTAACATGCTGGCCCGCAGGTTCGCACGGTGTACGCGAGAGGTTAAAATAACACTGTTCAGGGCCTATTGCCAGTCGCTGTACACGAGCGCCCTGTGGGTCAGTTATACACAGGGCTCGTACGGTGCTCTACGAGTCCAATATAATAACGCGTTCCAGGTGTTACTGGGGCTGCCGCCGCTTCTGTAGCGCATCGGTGATGTTCGCGGACGCACGCGTTCCGGATTTTGGCTCGCTGCTGCGTCTGCGAATCGCATCACTGATGCGTCGGGTGCGCGGCAGCCCCAACACTCTCGTGGCTACTGTAGCCGGTAGGGTGGATGGCCAAATAATGTGTCACTGGGTGGCGGCACACAGACCGTCATTCAGATATGTGCTTTAAATTTTTTGTAAGTATGTGCCAAGCTGTTGTTTTATTTGCTATGGATCACTGGTCTGAAAATAAAGATTTATTATAGGGTGAGTCCCCTCATTTGTCGTGTAATGCAAGTTGTAATAGGCAGAAGTTCTCCCAAAAGCACATACCTTTGCTCATTCCTATTACGAGTGTAAAAAGACGCTTCACGAAGCTGAAAGGCATGTGATCTCCCCGTCATGGCAAACTTTTTTTTTTGTTCTAGTCTATATCTGGGAACTTTTTAGTTACGGAGATATTGGGGGTCAAAGTTCCAACTTTTTATCAATATTTTATTCAATTGTAGTTGCCTCAAAGAGATGTCAGCAAACAGGAAGGGGTCCGAAAGGACTGATGCCTGACAGGGTAGCGAGACAGTTCGAAAGAGATACCGCGGCCCTGGAACACAAAGGGCAAAAGAAGGAACATGGATGGGTTTTAGTCAGTAAAAGTCTGACACTCCCTCCTGCTCAGCCCAGATCGGGAGGAGTTATTTGATGATATCCCATCCGAAAAAATAAAAAGGCACGCACCACTGATTTTTCGGATTCATGTGCGTATTGTATAATTATTACTTGCTCCGGTGAAGGAAAACATCGTGAGGAAACCTGCATGCCTGAGAGATATTTCTCGACGGCATGTAAAGCCAAGTCAGAGGCCCATGGGCGGCATAAAAACTCTGGCAGCAGATAGAGAAAAGAATGTGAAATTAACATTAAAAATTGGATACCTACAAGAAAATCATTTACACGCCCACAAAAGTTAATTAATTAAACATCCATATTACTTATGAACTCTTATTAAAAGTCTTCGTCATGTATTCAAATAAAATGAGAATTATATTAATCTAAATACTTCTGGCCTCGAAAAATATTAAATTATATAAAATCTAATTTGTTAATTCGCAGATATTCGTAGGGACGGATATTGGCACAGGGAAATCAAAGGAACAAAGCGAGGGTACCGTAATAATCTTATTATGGGGATTCTGAGGAGATTATCACGCCGAATTTCGGTTGTTAGAAGGTATGGAATATTATTATTGCGATTTAAATAACTTGTTTTGGCTCAGATTTTGGAGATTGCATTCTCAAGCTCAAACTGACCCGTGACCGGCTCTTTGCATAGTCAAAAATACGCTACCTACAACAGTCCAGCCACAGGCATAATAACTGTGAATGGACTGTAGTTGTCCATTCGAAAATAGTAGATCTCATTGCACTGGGTAGTTAGCAATACTACCGAATTTTGTTGATTGCTAGTTTCAACTTGACATGTCTTGTCATTCATTTCATACATTTGTAACATGCTTGCGACGATAGAAATCTTTCCACAATCTGTCATAAAATGACAATTCAATTCGACTCTTCGTCGACAAAACCGTTTCTACGGTGGTCATGCTATGCGGGCTGCTGTTTCCTACAAAAGTGCTAATACCTAACGGACAAAATGTATGGAACGGCACTTTTTTTTTTAATTACAATAATACGAAATTGTGACTTTTTTTACGAAACAAGACCTGTGGATGATAAATACCTTTGTGGAATACTTCTTGTACTTAATATGATTTAGTAAAATATTAATATTTCAAAAACTATATATATTCCCTTATAGCTTGAATAAGCGACTTTATGAACCTTTTCACTATCTCATTGGTTGATTGAATGTAAGCTATGCAAAAACTGTAGTGAAGAATCACTACATACGAGTAGTATAAAACAAAGTCGCCTCCCGCTGTCTAGCCCTATGTATGCTTAGATCTTTAAAACTCCGCAACGGATTTTGATGCGGATTGTTTTAATAGATAGAGTGATTCAAGAGCAAGGTTTATATGTATACATTGCACCCGTGCAAAGCCGGAGCGAGTCGTTAGTAAAGTATATTTTCTAACTATCAATTTGATGTAGGCTACTCTTAGTTCAACTTTTATGTTAAAGTTTCAAAAAATAAATACATTCTCATCATTATCTCTCTAGCATTTTCCCAATTATGTTAGGGTCGGCATCCTGTCTAACCGGATGCAGCTGAATACCAGTATTTTACATGGAGCAACTGCCTATATGATCTCCACAACCCAGTTAGTACTGGCCCTGGGTAATATGATATCCCTTGGTCAGACAGGTTGTCAGAATTTCGGAGTTTGATTAACGTGCTTTCCAAGGTACGGAGGAAACTCGGTTGTAATAGATGGTCACCCATCCACGGACCAACCTAGGCAAGCGCAGCTTAACCTGAGCTACTGTTATTATTTAGACACAAGCTCCTAAATAGGCATATTCTACATTCTAAAATTACACCGAAACGCGGCAAAGCACACATGAAACAAACTCATAGACTACTATACAATTACCGAAACTAACATTATAAACACATGCACAAGGCACCCGAAAATTAAGCCACGCCTGATTCCAGAGAGGAATTTAATCATAAGATGAATGGGTACACCGGAATAGTTTCCACTACACATTAACTTTGTATATTGTGAGAATTTACGTAGTTTAGAGCTTGGATTTAGAAGCGCTATATTCTTAATGGTAATTGATATAGCTTGGTTTGGAGTTTAATGTTGTGGTAGGATACAATTTTCGGCATGATGAGCCTCTTTGTCAAATTGACTTGTATAAAATTGTTTTGCAAGTGAATCCGGGATTAAGACTTAGGCCGCAAATTCAAGGTTCAAGATTCGGTGGTAACGCTCTGCTGCACGCTGCGAGAAACGGTCCTCCATATTAGAGGCATGATGAAGCGCTGCAGTAGATCTGCCATTGAGAAGCGCTTCGCATGCACGACTGGTGGCGCAGTTATAGGCGCTCATTTAAAACGATTTAGTAAATTTTAGCGCCCTTTGACCTATTGCAGCATTTACAGCGCTACATTATGAAATACGTCTCGCTGCTGAAGTCACGCTAATTCTTATATGTATAATACATCACGCAAGCAGAGTTATTTGCGATATTAGTTTATTATACAAAACCGCCCAATAACAACCGTTGGGCATTAGGCCATCAAGAACAACACAGTTTGGATTTTTTCTCGGTTGACGGCAATACGCTCGCTGAGAGTTGCCCCCATTTGCAACTATTTAACTGGTTGTGGCTGAATTCAACTTAACTGTACATAGACAAGTGCATTATTTACGCTGTTTAATAATATCGATTGAGTTAGACTACTTTTTATAGGCTCATGTTACTGGACTGGAGCCTTAATCTCCCTGTCATTACGATAATTTTTTGTCCGAGAACATACTTGGGAACCTTCTAGTTACGGAGATGTTGAGGGTCAAAGTTCTAACTTTTTCACAAGTTTTTTTTAATACATGTTTTTAATGTAAGATAAAAACAAACACACAAAAAAAAACACAACACACAAAACAAACACAAAAAAACACACAAACAAAAACACAAACACAAAAACACACCAAAAACATAAAAAAACACGTAAACACCTCCACGACCCCCGTACTATTCAATGTATCCATCAGCACAATGTTTTGAGTGCGTTACATTGAGTCCTACCGAAAAACGTGATTTTTCATCCCAAAAAAATGTCGTTTCCCAGCAATTTTTTTGTGTACATAATGCTTGGTTGATGGCTTCGTTAAGGGTCTTGTTACACCCTGTATACCTAAGTACATTCTACATCAAACATATCGTTTCTGTAGTCCTTCTTGATTCACGTAACTTTGGTGGACAACCTGTCCCGAACAGTGGACTGTCAAACTCTAGTGTCGAGTTCACAATCTGCATTCGTCGGTACACCAATATGTAGAATAATGTAGATACAATTCTTTTGTTTTGTTGTTGGGGTCAACAGTAATTGGAGCTGAGTTTAATAGGTAAGTTAGCTTTCCAGTAAGGTACTCGTTGATCGCGTGATCGCAAGCGCGACTGCTGAACAGGAGGTCCTCGGTTCGATTATATGTTACAGCATAGTATTGATTTTCATTATTTGTCGAAGAGAAATAAACATTTTATATTTTATTTTACTTTTAATTTTATTTATTTAAACTTCATGTACAATAGTGGTACATAGGCTGACTTAATGCTATTAGGCATTCTCTACCGGTCAACCTTTGGGTTCAATAATAAAACGCTGTGGTAGGGTACAAAATAAATGTCTAAAAAGAAAAAAAAAATTACGAACGCTTCCACAGCAAGATCCAATCTCTAGTGAAAGCTGTTTAAACCCCCTGATGGCTTTATCCAGCCATCTGCGAGCCTTCCACTTGGGCACACGTTACCTTGGCCGATTTGGAAATCTTTTGTAGTAGACTCGAACCCAAGTCAAAGCGTCCCTTGACAGACAATGGCCCACCTTTCATCTTGAGCCACATGCCCTGACACCTGCGCACTTGATGGCTTTTTGGCTACATTTGTAAGCGGAGTTCACGTAGCTGAATTTAGACTGAGCACATCTGAACTCTTTTGCCATTGACACCGTAACTGTAAACTAGCCGGTCATACTTCTATACAAACGTAATATAGCGATTACTCCACTGTTTGATGGTGTGAAGTTTGAAGTACGATCGACTAGTGTTAAGAAGAAGAATAGGTATTAGGCACCTTTTGTTGATAAATCCGACTACTAACGATAGTTGCCAAATCTAAACATAAAATAATACTCGCAATAAATGAGGTAGAAACACCAATTCTCATCACACACTCCAATTGAAGGAAAGCGGAAACGGTTTGCAGAAAATAAATTTTCTTGAATCCAAATTACAGTCAGTCACCCTCGGCTGTTTATTTACATTTCATCTGAGCGTGGAGTTAAACAAATATTGCTAAGCATGATATTATTTACTTTAACTGATTTGTTTGCACATCACCCGTATGTATTATAAACGATTGCTTTCGTGATATTTGTTTTGAAAAAATCATTTAGTATTTCGATTTTTTTGGAAGTGGTTTTTATTTTATTTTCGTAGTTATTGATGTTTTCTTGTAGCAAAAATAAAATCATTTCATATGTTAAACTCACTTAAAGGCACTTTTGAATCCCAACAAAAAAAAAAGCTAAGCTACAGTCACAGTCACAGTCACAATTCATAATAACTTGAGAAAGTACTGGAGTTGCACATTCCAAAGTGTAGATAGATCTCTATGGAGAAGAATGGGCAAGAAACTCCATGGATACTCTTTTTAATTTAAAAAAAGCGATATAATGATAAAATATTTATATTTAGACGCACACTGCAATTATAAGCAGTTGATTGGCCATTTTCTCAAGTCAATGTATAAAACAAGTGCATGTTTTAAAAACTAGAGCCTCTTAATTAAAAATAACAAGAAATATATAAAAAACTAACAAGGCAAAAACTGCATCAAAGCAACTTCTAGTCCAAATCCCAGAAAAAAAATTAAAATACAAATCAAAAACCACGTTTTCTAGCAAAATAAATTCGTACAAAATAATATTTTCATCTTAAAACGTCAGCTACAACATTTCAAAGCAGCATCACACACAAATTGACGTTGAATTTCAAGCGTGTTCAAAAACTTACGTCAACGTGGGCTGACGGTGAAATGAAAAAGTTACAAAGGGCATAGTGCAACGAGTTGCCGCCGCGTCAGTCAAACCTGACGACCGATTGTTGGTGTTCCCACCACACGGATACATAAAATTAAGCGAGAAGTTTTAATTTCAGATTATTTTTTAACGACTAGCGTTTGCTGGCGGTTTTGCTTCCGTTATGCACGAAAATTAACCAACAATAACGTTTGAAATGTAGCCTTTCCGTCAGTGAAAGATTTTTCTGAATCGGATCAGTATTTCAAATTGCCCCCACTATACAAACTTACAAATAAAAACCTCTGAGATATTGGAGGTAAAACTGCAAGTATTTTCACAACTTTTTTTTTAATTCAACTTTTTATGGTCACAACAACTTTAATAACCTCTATGGCCCGTTAACTATCCAAAGCTTTCATCAGCACAATGTTTTGAGTGCGTTACATTGAGTTTTACCGTAAAACGTGATTCTTCACCGCAAAAAAAAGTAGTTTCCCATCAAAATTTTTTTCGTAGGGTTACCTAATTTGATGTAATGCTTCGTGAAGGGACCGCTTACACCCTGTAGATGTATTCTTGACCGTTTTGAGAGCAGTGCTGATAAAAAGTAACACGAAGAACAGCAACAGACTGCCTGGGTCGGGATTATAACCACTGGGTCTCCAATGATCCGTGTAGGCACAACACAATTAATTTTTTTTCGCCTCCACCATTTATTGGTCTGCTCATGCTGTGGTCGTTATTAGAGTTAAGTTAATAGTAAATCATTGTTAAAAATGTTTATTAATGAAAGTAATGAGATCTTTAAATGTAGGTATATCTTGCAAGACCATTTGTTATTTGGTAAAGCCAAATTGGAATCATGATCATACGAGTCGTAGTTTTTTTTTTGTGTTCTTAATAAAAATGAATCATTATATTGAAAAGAAAACTTTCGCGCAAGAAGACAAAAAGACAAAATACGGATTACGATTTTTTTACTTTTGTATTGCCCGAAATGAATAGCTTGACGGTTCCTTGTACATTGGCAACCGCGTCGAGGACACAGCGAATCGACCGTAGATTTATACGGCAAACAAAAAACGTGGGTGGAAAGGTCTGTTTTTCTGCAGAACCTAGATAACACCACATCCATAAAATTTCTACATGAATGGACGGAACTCTTTAGTAGACACGTCACGGATTCGAATTGGAGTTGCCAAAACAAAAAATAGTGAATCGACGCGTTAGCGGGAAATGAATGAATTCACCGACTTCACTGCACTCAACAGAAAGTAATGTCACATTTTTTAAAGAGTTGTTTTAATATCGGGTTTGAGAGGTTTAAGAGTAAATCTTCAAATTTCAGAGTGAAATTTTATCTTCATCATCATTCTTTCGGTCTCATCCCAAGTATGGGGTTATCGCAGTAGGTCTTCTTTTTCCATGCTGCTCTGTTTTGCCGTCATTTCAACAGTCACCGATTTTTAGCCATAATTATCTCATCACGAATTGGCTGAGTAGAGGACGACTAAATAAACGAGGAATAAGGAGAATGTCGTGAAGAAAGTTCTGAGTAATGTCGATATAAGAGTGGCTATAAGAGTAGAGGAAGACCAAAGAAACGATGAATGGGCTGTGTGAAGGATGATATGGTAAGAAAGGAGGTGTCTGCTGAGATGAGGACTAATTGAGAAGTATGGAAGAAGAAGATAATACTGCGCCGACCCCAAATAAATTGGAATAAGCGCAAGAGAATATATATGATGATACTCGTAATATCTCATCTTGAATTTGTATGTGTATCAGCCAAAATATGCCTTGACTGATCCGTCCGCTGAACCGTCAATGAGAGGCCGCAATTATTTTATGTTGGTAAATTAACAATGTGAAGGTTGCGGGGATCCGCTGTATGCGAGTGGCACGGTACCGGTCAATGTGGCGACACTAGGAGGCTTATTGACAGCAGTGGACGTCTTTCGGCTGAAATGATGATGATGATAAAAATAACAATGGTTTTTAAATTGACACGACCTATTTCAGAATAGCTACGAGTAATAGCATATGAGTTTCCTGCAGTTGTGAAGCAGGCCTGCTCTCCGTGAAAGGCTGCCACGCGGATTAGGAACGGGTACCAAAATTTGACGTTACTCGGAGTTTTTCATCCAAGACTTGCCAGTTTGCTCACGATGTTTTATTTATTTATTACCTTTCGGAAAAAACAGTAGTATCATTTGCGTTTTCCCAATTATGTTAAGTTTGGCTTCTAGTCTAATCGGATGCAGCTGAATACCAGTATTTTACATGGAGCGACTGCCTATCTGAACTCCACAACCCAGTTAGTACTGGGTAATACGATACCCCTTGGTAAGACTGGTTTTCAGACTTTTTGGGCCACTGATTACCTGTAACGGCGAAGGCTAGGCAGATGATGATATTCGTTTTTTTTTTTTTTCAATTTATTCTCTCTTCACAAGAAATCTGAATCAGATGTAGGTATCTTGTATTGAACCTATAGAAATTGCGTATTGATTTTAGAATGAAGAAAGCACCCGTAGCTAATTACAAAAGAAAGGCAAGGCAAGGTCAAGTATCATTAATTAGAACATAATTTAAATTAATTTCAATGGACGTTTCGGCTTTTCATCTGTCAAATTATTTAATTTGACACTTCAAAACTCGGCGTCCGCCATATTGCTTTTCGACATAATGAATGAACGAATGTTTTATGTTATGGTGTCATTCATAAAAATAAAAACTTCATTTCGTTCGAATTATTATACAAGTTTATGAACAAAATGGATTTTTAATGTTGCTTATTTTAGGTAATAGTGACAAATAATGCCACAAAGACAAACAAACATGGAAAGATGGGTGTAGGGTAGCAAACAGACTGATATAAATATTATTTGATGTGAAAAATATGTGAGAGAGTGATGGTGAGTGATTGTGTGTTTTATATGTGTGAAGTTTACCCAAAACATGGATTTAAAAACATAACTTATAACTTAACTTAATAAACCTTAGTACACCCATATTTAGTTTTCTATGTTTAGTTCCCATGTAATAGGGGGAGAGCCCATTGCCACCAACCGGGCTCAAATCCACTCTCCGTGGCTGTTACTGAGAAATTCCTGTGAGTAAAACCCAATAACACTTTGCCCGACCTGGGAATCGAACTCAGGACCTCATGCTCAGCAGTTCCGCTTGCGACCACTACACCAACGAGGGAAGCAATAACCAAGGTTGATGATAGACGTTACTTCAAAAAAGTATAGTATAATGGCAATATCACGAACACAATGATATCTAAAATATCAAATAGTAAACCAAATAATATTACTTTTATCCGTCGTTTATTTATTCCGAATTCGTCAAATAAAATTTCTAAAAGAAACTCTCTAACTTCATTTGACTAACTGAGAATTTCTCTCAGCTCTTGTTTTTGGACATCGAGAATTCGCGATTCCTTTCAGACATTTAAAGTTCTTGATGTAGTTATTTTAAAGTTCTTTCTTGAATAAAGTTGGACAGTTTCGAATTAAATTGAAAGTCCCCAAAGTGTTTCCAGCGGAGGGATAAATACATTTTATTGACAGTTATTTTAGGAGAAAATACAAACCCATTTATTGGTTAAGTTTCAAATAATGTTTACGGTTTAATGGAGAAACATCAACGAAATATAACTGAAAAGAATCACTGAACTGTTACTCTACTTTTAAGCACTGCCTCGTTAGTCTAGTGGTCACAAGTGTAACTGCTGTGCATGAGGTCCTGAGTTTAATTCCCGGGTCGGGCATGTTGGGTTTTTCCATCAGGAATTTCTCAGTATCAGCCATGGAGTTTGGATTTGTGCCCGGTTGACGGCAATAGCATCGTCCTATGTTACATGGGACATAAACATAACTGTAGAAATGTGGGTGAACTATTAGGTACTGCTCTACCTAACCCTTCGGCAGACGTGTTATGTTTTACAAGCACGGCCCCCATAATAATATTCCCAGAGCAGGGACACACGCCGCCTCCCTGTGAGACCAAGAGAGGACTTAGTCGGTGGGAATTTTAATGTCACGTCATGTCTACGAGCTTTACTTCTTAAAAATGCCGGTTTCCTGTCTTTGGTTTATGGTTTCAAGCGAGACGAGACGAGTAAAACTGCACTTTTCCACTTGACCGTCAAAAGAAAGAGTCCCGGCGCGCGCAACGGGATTTGGGTGGGGGGGCCATTCCCATTTCCAACTTAGAGCTTGATAACTCGTAAACTACTGCAGCTATACGTAAATAAAAAATACGTGTGTGTAGCTGAAACTATGCAGAATCGACTTATATGAAAACTGAATTACAATAAGCAGGAAAGTTTTTTTGGTATCGCCCCATGCATTTATACTAAAATACCCGATGTAATAAAAAATGTGACTGTATTAAAAATTAAAAGGGCACTAAACCAAATATTACTTGAGAGAAGTTATTACACAATTGACGACTTCCATAATGATAAATCGCTGTACTGATTGACCAACTATTGTTATGATTGATTGATTGTTACTGTTCTGACATTTTATTTTTTTCCTTCTGATTGACATACTTATCATTCAGTTTGACGTTATTGTTAAATTTTTGCTACTGTTAGTCTGATCTTATTCTTTTTATTTTTTGTAATTTTAATCATTTGACATCTCCGTTTACACAGTCGAAATGTCAGAATACGGTACTTTATTCGGAATCAACACAATTTCTCTTTGATTTCAGAATTGAATATTATTTGCATGCCCATGCGACGGTAGGGAGGACTTAATTTTATAAGAAAACATCTATGTACCAATTACCCATGTTTGCAAAAAATAATTGATTTGATTTGAAATTCAAATCCTTGGTTCGAACTTCGGTTCGGAAAATGTGTCAATGGAGTTTTCCATTAAGAAGACCTCAGTGATATCTGAAATAATGAAAATACCGACACACATCTGACCTTGGCGTGATGGTTAATTCATTGTAATTATAATCCAAGATTGATCATTACGCCTCATCTCGAAGTCATGCTTCGCAATCAGATTCGTCATTTCATCAATGAATTAGTTATTTGACGTATGTATGTACGTATTAGTTAATAAGGTAATCTGAGATCATGTTTGTAAGCTGTGGCTAGGTTTAGGTATGGGTAATAATATGTGTTAGTAATCTAATTACTCAACATATGGTTAGTAGACTAGAATTACAGGCAAGATTATTTATTATTTTGCTATGAGGAAAATGGCGTGACGAAAGTTTTGAGTGCGAATGTCGTAATAAGAGTGGGTATATGAGTACAGGAAGACTGAAAAAAAAACCGGACAAGTGTGAGTTCGAGTCGCGTGGAGAGGGTTCCGTACGTTTATCGATTTCTTATAGGTTTTCCTGTAATTTATAGGCAAAGAAGTATTTTTTGTATTCTTTTCAACATTTTCGGCTTTGTATTTAATTAATTAGTTGGGTTAAGGGGAGGGAATGGTCAATTTTCGCCTAAATAACTTCAAAACTATTTATCTTAAAATTATACAAAAAATACATTTGAGATGCTCACAATGAGTCCTTTAATTTGATAAATATGTAACAAAATATGGATTGTAATATTTTTATTTTCATTTGCTAATTTACCCCCCAAAGTGGCCTCAATAATGAAATTCATTAATTTACGTTGAACGTCCGTATTTTCAAACGGTCCAGTAGCTTAGGAGTAAATTGGCTGTGACAGACGGACAAACAGACAGACATGCAAGTGATCCGTTCCGTTCCTTTTTGTCCTTTTGAGGTACGAAACCTTAAAAACTATGGATGGACTGTGTAAAGGATGATATGGCTAGAAAGGAGGTGTCTGTTGAGATGACGAGCAATAGAGAAGTATGGAAGAAGAAAACATGCTGCGCCGACCACAAATAAATTGAGATAAGGGTAAAAGAATGATGAAGATTACTTTGCGATCAAAAATATTTAAAGGCACAATTTTGATGGTCGCGGAAAAGTGGCGTAGATGTTTGTATTTTTGTGTATTACCAGCTTATGGGAATATGATTTCTATGAGGTTCATAAAACCTAACAGTAAACTTTTTAGAGCCCAGTGGTATTGTTACAGATAATGCTCTACAACTATTTGTACCAGACGTGTTGGGACCTGGTGAATGTTGCGGGGATCCGCTGGATGCGAGACGCGCGAGACCGGTGAATGTAGCGACATTTGGGGGAGGCGTGATGCAGCTATTCGTAGCTCTCGAGCTACAGATGGAGTAATTTATCTTTAAGTTAATGTTTCTTATTTGAATGATTAATGATTTCAATTTCTCAAATAATTTCATTTTTAGCCTACAATGTCCTCTGAAATAATGAAGCCTGAAAATTACAATGAGAGAAAGATAAGTGATTTAGTCTTGGTAACATGTGAAATATTATCGAAACTAAATTACCCATCTGTCATGTAATAAGAAAAAAAATGGATGCGTCCCATTTAAACTTACCAATCCCAATTCATTTATAAACATGAGAATGACAAATGTGCATCCATCAAAACTTTTTGAGTTGTCAATTGCGTACATTTGTTTCAACCCCCTTTCATCCCCTCTTCTTATAACTTTGTTACAGTGTAGGGGTGCAATGTGGGTTGTAAATCACTTGGTATTTGTCATCGCATGGGTTTTTGGATATGTTGAAGTGACGTGAATGGATTTTGTATATTACATACATTACTGATTTTGTTATCAGAAGTTTCGGAATCTCGTGATAAACTGGGCGTAACTCTTGGTGCACTCGTAATGTAAATTCTATTGACATAAGACTCATGCTGCACGTGATATTTATTTGGTTTTAGTCAGACGCTTGCACGATGACCGCTGGGCAAAAGTCTCCACACGATGGTTCCCGGAAGACAAATGGCGCCGCCGAGTCCGGCCCAGAAAGAGGTGGCAAGACGATCACATACCACGGTGGCATACCACGAGGGATGGTCCGAGGAGGCATGGAAAAAGGACACATAGTAGGAATTGTACAGTGGAACAATACAGGGACCTAAAAAAAATGGATAGTAAAGCTTCTCGCATTTTAAACCAAAATACTGTAGAAAAGTTTGTTGTTCCATTTTTATTACCTTTGATTTTGAATGCTTATCTTTCGTGCTAGCCTCTACTTACTTGGAACTGTTGAGGCTTAAAAATCGTCGTGTCGAGAATTTAAAATCGTCGTGTCGAGACTCCAAAATTGTTAGTTCATATACCAAAACCGTCAATCGTAGTGCGTAAGCGTTTTGATGATCACCAGTTGTTACGTTTTCGCTTTCTTCTCTGAGAAAAGTTTATTTACCTTATATTAGTGGGGGTGCGAAGCAGTGATACTCTAGCGACCGTCGGGCTGCCAAGCTCGAGTTCGAACCCAAGACACGCACCTCTGATTTTTCGGATTCATGGGCGTATTGTATAATTATCTCTTGCTTCGGTGAAGGAAAACATTGTGAGGAAAACCGCATGCCCGAGAGATATTTCGCGACGGCAAGTAAAGCCAAGTCAGAGGCCCATGGGTGTCACAAAAACTCTGACACCAGATAAGGCACTAACCACACGATAAATAATAAGAAAAAAAAAAATTGCGGGGATCAGAAAGGTGTAGCCTGTGATTATTATTTGTTTTTCCCAAGACATCTGCAGCGATTTAGTACAATTTAGTTTTTAAATTGACAGTCATTGCTTTTACTAGATAGTATAAATAAAACAAAGTCGGTTTCCGCTGTCTGTTCCTATGTATGCCTAGATCTTTAAAACAACTCAACGCGGTGCGGTTTTTTTTAATAGATAGAGTGATTCGAGAGGAAGGTTAAATGTATATTGCACCCGTGCGAAGCCGGGACTGGTCGCTAGTGCATTATAAATGGACAAAGATGTCCCTGCCAATAACATTAAAAACCTAAAAGCAAAGCCGATTACACCAAAAGTCAAACAAAAAATTCCAAGAAAAAGCAAGTGACAGTTGAATTTATTGTTATTCTATCTTTCGATATTCAATAAAAGTAAAAACGCAGGTCTTTACCCGATGTCAAGTCTAGGACATATTTCCAATAATGCTAAAAGACAGATAACAAATAATATTTTTGTCCATTTAATATAGACCACTTAGCACTGTGTAAAAGGTTGCTGAATGCTTAAGGTGTCAAGTGTGTCTAGCGTTTTGAAAATCTTGGAAAGCTTCGATAACTTTTTTTGCTTATGTCTTTGATTTTTTTAATTTTTAACTAGCTGTTGCCCGCGACCTTTACGGTAAAAATATAAAAAAATACTTCCCTTTTTGTATCGGATTTTGTTACCAATTTCAAGTTTTTTTTTTAACGGATGCCTTATTATTTTTCTAGAATAAAAGTAGCCTAAGTTAGACCATATAACATGAGCTATCTTCCAATAAAAGAAGTCCTGTCAAAATCAGTCCAGCCGTTTCGGAGATTAGCCGGAAAAAACAGACAGAAAAATAGACAGTTTAAAAAAATGAGTTTTTGTTTTATGTGCCATTTATATTTTAATAATATGCATTCAGTAAAATGCTGTTATTTTGATATTACAAACAGACACTTCAGTTTTATATATTTAATTTTGTATAAAAAAATCATTGTAAATATTTTTGTTTCTTAAAATCTTATTTATGCACTTCAAGTAAAGCAAATCTGGACAAAGAAAGCACAATATTTTTTGTCAATAATGTGACGGCTTATATGAAAAATAAAATTTTGCGAGATACTTTTTATTTCACAAAAAATGCGCAGCTAAGAATAATATTTTGCGTTTACTGTAGAAAGTACCTTTTTCGGGCATATTTTTCATCATTACATATTATAGGTTCACCTTAAGTGATTGGTGTTGCTACAGACAGGTAACATCAATGGACACAATGTTCGTGCTGATTCTATGCCAAAAGATAATGAAGAATAATAAAATTAAGACTAGACTCGCTATATTCCTGCCAGGGTTGCGGGACTGTTCGAAAGAGATACCGCGGCCCTGGAACACAAAGGGCAAAAGAAGGAACATGGATGGGTATTAGTCAATACGAGTCTGACCCTCCCTGCCGCTCCGCCCAGAGTGGGAGGGGTCACTTAATGATTTCCCAACCGTAAAAAAAGTGTTGCGGGACTGCTCGAAAGAGATACCGCGGCCCTGGAACACAAAGGGCAAAAGAAGGAACATGGATGGGTTTTAGTCAGTACAAGTCTGACACTCCCAAAAACCCTCTGTTTCGATAACCTCTATTTTTAACTTGCTTAAATACCAACCAAATGTGTGCGATTGATCGTCCATTTTGTCACCCAATTGAAATGTTCTACATTTTGATGGTTTACGAATACAGAGTATTCTACTACTGAGGAGCTCATGGCTAAATAATAACGGCCACACAGGTAAACTTTTATGGTTAAGTAGTGCTTGCCAGGATTGCTCTGTGGATGGGTCACCGAGTTTCGTCCTTGTCTCGGAAGCAGGATAAGCCGTTGATCACGGCTGTCATTTGTAGATCTTTGACAGTCGTTAGAAGTAGTCACTGGCCTGGAAGTCTAACAACCAGTCTTACCAAGGGGTTTTGTATCACCTAGTATAAACTGGGTTGTGGAGGTCAGATAGGTAGTTGCTGCTTATAAAATACTGGCAGGCAGATTATGATGACTGATACAGAGAATTATATCTGTCCATCTAATAACGTCATTCTCGTAGACAATATCGTCATGTGTCTAGCGTTTTCCCAACTATGTTTGAGTCGACTTCCAGTCTAACGGGACGCAGCTGAGGACATCATCATCCTTTTTTATTGGTTTGTTTGTTTATACTCAGCGAATCATGATGTTATTTGTTACTGCTATAATTGTTATCGTGTACTAAGTATGTTACTCTGTTTTAATTAATGTTACTCTTCACTTGTAAATAATAAGTAGAAAACACACACACACACACACACACACACACACACACACTGTACATGTATGTATAATTGCTGAGCCCTAACAGGGTCCACAATTGTTCTTAGCTGTAAGCGTTTTCACCAACAGTAAGCAACACCTAACCGAACGCCTAATTCCCGGTTTCACCAACACTAGGAGGAGCCTAACTAGTTGCCAAAGGCTCGTTTTCACCAACAGTAAGTAACACCTAACCGAACGCCTAATTCCCGGTTTCACCAACACTAGGCGAAGCCTAACTGGTTGCCTAATTCCCGTTTTCACCAACATAAGGCGACGCCTAACTTTTTTCCTAAGGCTCATTTTCACCAACACTAGGTGAAGCCTAACTGGTTGCCTAATTCCCGTTTTCACCATCATTAGGCGATGCCTAACTGGTTGCCTAAGGCTCGTTTTCACCAACGCTAGGCGAAGCCTAACTGGTTGCCTAAGGCTCATTTTCACCAACACTAGGCGAAGCCTAACTGGTTGCCTAATTCCCGTTTTCACCAACATTAGGCGATGCCTAACTGGTTGCCTAAGGCTCGTTTTCACCAACACTAGGCGAAGCCTAACTGGTTGCCTAATTCCCGGTTTCACCAACACTAGGCGACGCCTAACTGGTTGCCTAATTCCCGGTTTCACCAACACTAGGCGACACCTAACTGGTTGCCTAATTCCCGTTTTCACCATCATTAGGCGATGCCTAACTGGTTGCCTAAGGCTCGTTTTCACCAACACTAGGCGAAGCCTAACTGGTTGCCTAAGGCTCGTTTTCATCAACACTAGGCGAAGCCTAACTGGTTGCCTAATTCCCGGTTTCACCAATACTAGGCGAAGCCTAACTGGATGCCTAAGGCTCGTTTTCACCAACGCTAGGTGAAGCCTAACTGGTTGCCTAAGGCTCATTTTCACCAACACTAGGCGAAGCCAAACTGGTTGCCTAATTCCCGTTTTCACCAACATTAGGTGATGCCTAACTGGTTGCCTAAGGCTCGTTTTCACCAACACTAGGCAAAGCCTAACTGGTTCCCTAAAGCTCGTTTTCACCAACACTAGGTGAGGCCTAACTGGTTGCCTAATTCCCGGTTTCACCATCACTAGGCGACGCCTAACTGGTGGCCTAATTCCCGTTTTCACCATCATTAGGCGATGCCTAACTGGTTGCCTAAGGCTCGTTTTCACCAACGCTAGGCGAAGCCTAACTGGTTGCCTAAGGCTTATTTTCACCAACACTAGGCGAAGCCTAACTGGTTGCCTAATTCCCGTTTTCACCAACATTAGGCGATGCCTAACTGGTTGCCTAAGGCTCGTTTTCACCAACACTAGGCGAAGCCTAACTGGTTGCCTAATTCCCGGTTTCACCAACACTAGGCGACGCCTAACTGGTTGCCTAATTCCCGGTTTCACCAACACTAGGCGACGCCTAACTGGTTGCCTAATTCCCGGTTTCACCAACACTAGGCGACACCTAACTGGTTGCCTAATTCCCGTTTTCACCATCATTAGGCGATGCCTAACTGGTTGCCTAAGGCTCGTTTTCACCAACACTAGGCGAAGCCTAACTGGTTGCCTAAGGCTCGTTTTCATCAACACTAGGCGAAGCCTAACTGGTTGCCTAATTCCCGGTTTCACCAATACTAGGCGAAGCCTAACTGGATGCCTAAGGCTCGTTTTCACCAACGCTAGGTGAAGCCTAACTGGTTGCCTAAGGCTCATTTTCACCAACACTAGGCGAAGCCAAACTGGTTGCCTAATTCCCGTTTTCACCAACATTAGGTGATGCCTAACTGGTTGCCTAAGGCTCGTTTTCACCAACACTAGGCAAAGCCTAACTGGTTCCCTAAAGCTCGTTTTCACCAACACTAGGTGAGGCCTAACTGGTTGCCTAATTCCCGGTTTCACCATCACTAGGCGACGCCTAACTGGTGGCCTAATTCCCGTTTTCACCATCATTAGGCGATGCCTAACTGGTTGCCTAAGGCTCGTTTTCACCAACGCTAGGCGAAGCCTAACTGGTTGCCTAAGGCTTATTTTCACCAACACTAGGCGAAGCCTAACTGGTTGCCTAATTCCCGTTTTCACCAACATTAGGCGATGCCTAACTGGTTGCCTAAGGCTCGTTTTCACCAACACTAGGCGAAGCCTAACTGGTTGCCTAATTCCCGGTTTCACCAACACTAGGCGACGCCTAACTGGTTGCCTAATTCCCGGTTTCACCAACACTAGGCGACACCTAACTGGTTGCCTAATTCCCGTTTTCACCATCATTAGGCGATGCCTAACTGGTTGCCTAAGGCTCGTTTTCACCAACACTAGGCGAAGCCTAACTGGTTGCCTAAAGCTCGTTTTCATCAACACTAGGCGAAGCCTTACTGGTTGCCTAATTCCCGGTTTCACCAACAGTAAGCAACACCTAACCGAACGCCTAATTCCCGTTTTCACCAACACTAGGCGAAGCCTAACTGGTTGCCTAATTCCCGTTTTCACCAACAGTAAGCAACACCTAACCGAACGCCTAATTCCCGTTTTCACCAACACTAGGAGGAGCCTAACTAGTTGCCAAAGGCTCGTTTTCACCAACGCTAGGCGAAGCCTAACTGGTTGCCTAATTCCCGTTTTCACCAACAGTAAGCAACACCTAACCGAACGCCTAATTCCCGTTTTCACAAACACTAGGCGAAGCCTAACTGGTTGCCTAATTCCCATTTTCACCAACATTAGGCGACGCCTAACTGGTTGCCTAAGGCTCGTTTTCACCAACACTAGGCGAAGCCTAACTGGTTGCCTAAGGCTCGTTTTCACCAACACTAGGCGAAGCCTAACTGGTTGCCTAATTCCCGGTTTCACCAACACTAGGCGAAGCCTAACTGGTTGCCTAATTCCCGGTTTCACCAATACTAGGCGAAGCCTAACTGGTTGCCTAAGGCTCGTTTTCACCAACGCTAGGCGAAGCCTAACTGGTTGCCTAAGGCTCGTTTTCACCAACATTAGGCGACGCCTAACTGGTTGCCTAAGGCTCGTTTTCACCAACACTAGGTGAAGCCTAACTGGTTGCCTAATTCCCGGTTTCACCAATACTAGGCGAAGCCTAACTGGTTGCCTAAGGCTCGTTTTCACCAACGCTAGGCGAAGCCTAAATGGTTGCCTAAGGCTCATTTTCACCAACACTAGGCGAAGCCAAACTGGTTGCTTAATTCCCGTTTTCACCAACATTAGGCGAAGCCTAACTGGTTGCCTAAGGCTCGTTTTCACCAACGCTAGGCGAAGCCTAACTGGTTGCCTAAGGCTCATTTTCACCAACACTAGGCGAAGCCTAACTGGTTGCCTAATTCCCGTTTTCACCAACGTTAGGTGATGCCTAGCTGGTTACCTAAGGCTCGTTTTCACCAACACTAGGCGAAGCCTAACTGGTTGCCTAAGGCTCGTTTTCATCAACACTAGGCGAAGCCTAACTGGTTGCCTAAGGCTCGTTTTCACCAACGCTAGGCGAAGCCTAACTGGTTGCCTAAGGCTCATTTTCACCAACACTAGGCGAAGCCTAACTGGTTGCCTAATTCCCGTTTTCACCAACATTAGGTGATGCCTAACTGGTTGCCTAAGGCTCGTTTTCACCAACACTAGGCGAAGCCTAACTGGTTCCCTAAAGCTCGTTTTCACCAACACTAGGTGAAGCCTAACTGGTTGCCTAATTCCCGGTTTCACCAACACTAGGCGACGCCTAACTGGTTGCCTAATTCCCGTTTTCACCATCATTAGTCGATGCCTAACTGGATGCCTAACTGGTTGCCTAATTCCCGGTTTCACCAACACTAGGCGAAGCCTAACTGGTTGCCTAAGGCTCATTTTCACGAACACTAAGCGAAGCCTAACTAAATGCCTAAGGCTCGTTTTCACGAACACTAAGCGAAGCCTAACCAGTCTTACCAAGGGGTTTTGTATTAAAAGTCACTTTTCGCTCTTTCTTTTTTTTTGAATTCATCATCCTTCATCTTCCAGTATCTTTTTTAATTCTATCTGTCCATCTAATAACATCATTCTCGTAGACAATGTCGTGATCCACCTAGCGTTTTCCCAACTATGTTGTGGTCGGCGTACAGTCTAACCGGATGCAGCTGAATACCATTATTTTACATGGAACGATTGCCTGTCTGACCTCCACAATCCAGTTAGTACTGGATAATACGATACTCCTTGGTAAGACTGGTTGTCAGACTTTTTGGGCCACTGACCACCTGTAACGACTGTCACATATCTACAGAATGATGACAGCCGGGACCCACGGCTTAACATGCTTTCCGAGGCACGGAGGAAACTCGGTATGTAATGGGCGGTCACCCATCCACTGACCAACGTAGGCAATGGATTACAATAATTCCCTCGTAACATTACAAATAACCGTAAATTATAGGTTTAGTCAATCGATCTGTATTTAACAATAAGTAATGGATGATTCCCTGGATACCCAACAGTATATAGTTTCACAAGATTTTAGTACTCAGAAATTCAACCCATATTGAGTGACATGATTTTAGGATGATAAATATTCCCAAGGTGGTCATAAATTGGGAACGCTATTTATTTACGAGATATTTCGGGGTTGTGACATGGGATTTAGGCAATGGGTATTGGGAAAGAGCTATAGATCATTGAAATTATTTATTTGATCATAAATATATCGAATGCCTCGGAAGAGATCGCTGTCGTAATCGCGATTGTTGCAGTTGTGTTATTCGATTGGGAATTTCTTAGTCAGAGTCTGCATGTAAGCTCAGTTGATAGCAATGGAAATCAAATAAAGCTAGACAGGATAACAGACTAGCAAGGTGAGCTGATGATAAATGGAGTAAAGCTGTGACCGAGTGGCGTCCAAGGACCTGGAAAGAAAATGTGGGTCGTCCAGTGGCAGACGATGTAGTTGTCATCGTGGAGAAACCTGGAGGAGAGAGATTGGCACTAAAAGAGGTCTTTATTTATTTATTTAACCCTTCAAGCACAAAGTACAGAGGCGGACTTAATGCCATAAGCATTTTCTACCAGTCAACCTTTGGGTGACTAGAGACAAACATTGGTAGGTGTACCTGTGTATAAACTACAAGGATATATAACATATATCAAAACACTATAAATATATATCAAAATATATATGTGTAAATAGATATTTACACAAATATACTAAAAATAAAAAGACAAACAATGGAGAAAACATTAACGTTGTGACGAAACTGCCAGGCTCTTCCGAATGTATTCGCGAACTTTAAATTTAAAAGTTAGACGATTGGTTGCCATCCTGATTTCCTGGAGAAGCGCGTCTTTAACCAGCAGTGGGTCAATTCAGGCTGAGGATGATAGCAGAGCAACCGGCTACACAAAACTAACTCATATACACCAAACGATCTGTCTCACAGCAGTGTTTTAATCGACCCACACAAAGTTAGAGAAGCAATTGATATAAGAAAATATAAAAAAATCAATAGAAAGGATGGCTTCAAATTGTCCAGTACGTGGAATCCAGTTTTGAGTATGCTCAAAAGTAGCAGCCGGCATCGTAATAAGGACTCCAAAATATCTTGTGATACTGTTACTGTATTTTGCCGTGATCACTTAGTGATGAGTTCCAGTAGTGCGCGTAGCAAAAGACAAAGAAAGAGAGTAGACTGATTTGTCTGCTCTTAACAATTTATTTTCTATCCACCCGCATTCCCCAGTCAATCCGCGGCATGGCGCTTGCAACAGCGTCGAAATATCGGGAGCTCAAAATAAGAGACAATCACGGAAGATCGTATCGTAAGTGACAGTATAAGTTTAGTTATAAACGGTGAAATCTTAAAACAGTGTTCACACAAAGGTAATTCCGTACCAAACCGTTCAACTCATTTGCATTAAAAAGGCAAAAGTCATCCGAACAAACCTGTGGGGCAAAGCAATTGTTCCACTAGAACTCTGAACTTTTGATGCACTATAATAACACATAATAGTACCACAGATAGAAGGTTGGCTACATACCACGGGCGAAAACATGAGCAAGCACACATAGACGCGTGCGTTCGGCAATATCAAACGAATCTCAGAAGCGAGTGTGCTTGCACTCACTGTACGTGAAGCGTGTCTATGTGTGCGAGGAAACCATAAATAAATAAATTATCTTAGCCTAGCTATTTCGCAACCAGGTTTATGTTGGGGTAAGCCGTGACGTCCCAGAGTTTTACATGGAGTCACTGCCTCTGCCCTGACTGAATACGTTAGATCCTAAAAATCAATACATACCTACGAAGAGCGTATTTGACCGGTTATTAGTCTTATTTGGCTTCTAACTGCCCATAACAACTGTCAATAATCTACGAAAGATAGCCGGTTATCTTAAAGTGCTTTCCAAAGCACAAAAGGGTCTAGGTATGAAATGAATCAATGATCAATCCGTCGATCGACCATGTTCCTCGTGTCTGGACCAAATATCAAATGACAGTCGCGAGGGCGCTTGCACTCGCTGTACGTAAAGAGTGTCTCTTTCTATGTGCGTGTATTTTCGAGCGTTGTATGCAGCGTACCTTCTGCCCCTATCTATTCTGTGATATTACAGAGTGACAAGACCATTGCGAAATACCATCGTCGTTGAAGTAACAAGTGCTTAGTTTAGTCTCTAAACGGAACCGACAAGTGGATGGAGATAGACTACTGGATGTGACTGTGTAAGGGAACTGATATTTATCAGAAAATGATTGGCTTTATGATAACTCCATTAAACCTTTAACTCCCAAACATCGTTATTTTCATTTTCCATAAAAGATCATTTTTAATACCGTTTAAGTTTAAACGGTTTAAATGTAAACTTAAGCTGTCACTTACGGGATATCTTCCGTGATTATTAATTTTAAAAAAAACTAAGACGAAACAAAAAGTGTAGACAAATCTGTCTGCACCTAGCAATTTATTTTCCATCCACCCGCATTCTCCAGTCATTCCGCGATCATGGCGCTTGCATTGAAATATCGGGAGCTGAAAATAATTAATAATCACAGAAGATATCCCTTAAGTAACAGTATAAGAATCACCTTTGTTCTATTTTCTGTTCTTTTCTTCTTTTTTGTACTTAGTGTGTACCTAAATTGTTAAATAAATAAATAAATATAAGTTATTATCAATTTTACTTCATTAGCCTTTCCTGGTGTTTGTATTTATATCTGCAGTTTTATTTAAAACCACAAATATCTGATTCTTGGAACCAAATTAACAAGAACACACACTTTAAAATAGTTAAAAATACATACCGTATGCTTTGATTATATAATGTCAAAGTATTTATTTATGCCGTTCTGTATTTTACAGAAGCTTTACGGTGAAGCTGTTTGTGAGTAATGTCAATATTTGTCTCACTCTTGTACATGAAGCTTAAATAAATAAATGAAGTCCACCACATCACATCACGCCTTGCATCCTCTAAGGGTTACCTAATACTACCACTTTCCGTCATCCAGGCACAAATCCAGACTCAAACATCCATCATTAAAAATAAATCTGAAAATATTAACCCGTAAACCATCCGACCGATTCCAGTGGTTCTACAAACTCTGAACTAAAAGCGTTTTAAAAATAAAATAAAATCTTTGTAGTCTCAAAGAGGGCTTTAGACAAAGCAATGCCAGTAAGGCACTTTGTTGAAAAAGGCTGTCAGTAGCTTCTATGTCACTGTTACTATATAAGGTCCCAGTAAAATAGGTCGACAAATTTTAACACAGCGTTCAGTACGTCTAACCAATGATATCCAGGCAAAAAATCACTGATCAAAGTGTTTTTATTTTAACCTAAAATAATAAATTGCCGGCGGCTCTCTAGAATAAACACATTCATTGGTTAGACGTATTGAACGCTGTGTTAAAATTTGTCCATCTGCGCAACTGCGCCCATAAGTCCACATAACTAGCTGATATTTCAGCTAGTTATGTGGACTTATGGGCGCAGTATCATGTTTTGGAAAACAGATTTGGATTTAATTTATCTTCTATAATCTTCCGTAGCATTTGAATTTTCGGCTGTCATAAGTACATCTTTGACAGTCGTTACAGGTAGTCAGTGGGCCACAAAGTCTGATAACCAGTCATACCAAGGGGTATCGTATTACTCAGTACCATCCGGGTATTGGAGGTCAGATAGTGGCACCATGTTAAATACTGGTATTCAGCGGCATCCGGTTAGACTGGAAGCCGACCCCAACATAATTTGGAAAAGGCTAGGCAGATGATGATTCTTCCGTAGTATTTGACTGGCTTAAGATTTTCGCAAAGAACCGTCTAATTCTATAACCATTTCATAGTTAAGTATACAGAGACGGCGCATTATCAGCCTATAAGGTTTCCACTGCTAGTACACAGGTTTCGTCTTTGTAAATAAGACTGTGCCGTAACCCATCACGTGAACATCATGCATAGCATAAGCATAATCAGCCTCCACTGCTGGGACACACGGCCTCCTCTCTATGAGAGGGAATGGGCTATAATCCACCACGCGGGTTTTGCTGCATGTCAAATGGCTTAATTTTTTTTGTTTCTATGACTTCCCCTCAATAATCAAGAAAGAAACTATCTGCAAGCTTCTTGAAACTCGGATTCTGGGTTTGATCCTTGTATCTAGAAAAAAATTATTGGGTTTTTCTTTATGGGAATTCTCAGAAAAACTTCTGGAGGCCCAAAGGTTTTCCCGGTAACTGGTGAAATATATGCACCTAATACATGGGACTTAATCATGTGGGATCACAATGGAAATCTGCCTACCTTCTTTAAAGAACACAAAAGCTTGTGTTCTTTAAATAAGGTTATGATAATATTTTTTCTAACAAAAACACCACCATCCTAATTTACAAGTAAGTATTTGTAATATCCTAAAAAGTCAATACATTATTGTAACAAGTCGAAATTGTTTAACTTTTCATCGTATTTATGATGGATCGTACTCGATAATGTTAATATTCCTGTGGTAGATAATGTGATTGATATTGAGCAGATAATTTAGGCAGATGAGGCAGTATTTTTTTGACGGTATGTCAATAAAATTATGGAACCGTTTTATAGCATAGCAACATGCTGAAGTTCTTTACGACCCAAAAACATTTTGAGGGAAAGGGAGAAAAATCACTGTCTGTGCGACAACGCGAATTAGGACTAGTCTGGCACCGTATTTTTATGGTTTTTTGGGTTCGTATTTATATGTATAATAATTTGAACAAAACCTTGATCATCTTATCCCCTTTCCAGGGTAGAGTGCAAAAAAAAAGTGTTCTCATGGCTTCAAGGCACTGACTACAATGCAACAGAACGTTTGTTAAAACCCTTGAACTAATGCATGGAACGATATACTTACACATACACAAGTTATTCTTCATACTATTTGATTATAGTGTGACGAATAATTTCACTCTCACTGACACACACACAAACACCTACACACATGCTCCACCAAGTCAAATATAACCCATTCTTATCATCTCAAATGTTTACTTTTATTTAATTTTATATTTTTTTACCACAATAATGTTTTAATTGATTTTCTAAAATTGTTAATTTATTTGCTAATTTTATTTAATTAATTTTATTATGTTACATTCATCGTGTATATAAATTGAACGCAGTTAATGATGTCGTAAGATAAATTTCCGACGGAGGGTTAGCCTGGTGATCTGTAATACAGGTTTTACCTTAAACAGACACCAGTCTCTATGCAGTGAAATCTGACTCTGTACTGTTAATGATGACTAGAGAAAATAAATAAATTATTATAGGCTACAATTCTTGTACCCTGTGGAATTTTCCATGCACTACCAACATACTGATTATAACCATCATTGCTAAATTTTAGTAGGTATGACAGACTTGAGTGTTAGTTGTGGCGGTTTTATTTTTAGGGAAAAAATAAATCGCTCTGTATCTAGTTAATAAAACTTTAAATAAAATTAAAAGTTCTATAAAAACGGAAATTATCAGCTAATAGAATCTAGAACCTTCTCAATCAATTTGGCAACCACCTAAGAGTAATTGCGCTCATCTCGTTATACCATGACATGTACTCGTATAAGTAACGGGTAATGTTGGAAGAAGAAATAAAAGTTGGTACGCAGCCGGCGAGCGCTACATCCAAATTGATTGTATCAAATCGCCAGTAAACTGAAAGACTCGACCTCCCAATTTAAAATTATTTTCAAGATTATTCGTAGTTTACCCAGAAGGCTTGGGCAATACTAAGTTTACCCGGGTAAACCTAGATTTACTTCTTCTTCTAGCATTACTCGTCACTTAAACACTAACTTTCGCGTGGCTACTAATAAACAGATAAGCAATAGTAACTCGGTAACCTCTTCTTCATCCAAGTTAGTCTGGTTAAATCTTCATTTTTTTATCTTTTTTTAGCATATTTGTGTATCCCACTGCTGGGCAAAGGCTCCCTTTTCTCCTTCAACGAGATCAGAGTGTCACACCACTTTCGCCGCGGTCTACCTGGACGGCGATTTCCTCCGACAGGCGTCCAGTGAGTGACGATCGTTACCCATAGCTCCGGGCGCATTCGTGCTATGTGGCCAGCCCACTCCCACTTCAGCTTGGCTGTTTTTTCTCCAACATCTGCGACTTGAGTAATGGAGCGCAGAGTAATGTTTCTTACGCGATTTGTCCGCTAAACCTTTATGCTGCGCTCCATTGCTCGCTGGCAAATCTTGAGTTTGGACTTCTGTTGTTCATTAGGTGACATATTTTTGTGCACCGTAGGTTAGGACGGGCAGGATGCACATGTCGATGAGTTTTCTTTTCAGCGTTATGGGAAGGCTTCCCTTCATGTGATTTTTTAGGGCTTAGAAGGACTATGTCCACACAAAACATTTAACAGGACATTATTAACATAAAAGAGCACAAAGGTACTGCTGATAAAAAAATCTAAGCTCCTTTTTTTTTTTTTAAAGCCCTCATTTTCTTGTAAATTGAGGCACAAGCCCCAGGTGTCTCTATAGGTAGGCAATCGATCATACTCATAAGGTGACAAGTGTCAACATAGACGAATCAATAGGCGTTCGGAATGACGGCACAATCGATTGTCCTAAGTGTATTGGCGTTTTAGTATTATGAGGTATTACTTTTTTAATACAATCATTATGGCTTTTTATTGTTTATGTAAAAGGTGTTTTTTTTTTTTTTAAATTTAGTGATCTTCTTTTTGTTCGTATCGCTGGCACGACATTTTTTTTATTTCTTGTCAGCAAAGGTCACTTTGGCTGCGAGTTTTTGCGCTAAAAGAGCAGGATAGGAATTGGAGGTGGTTTAGTGGTTGGAAACGCTAACTGGTTAGGTTTAGTAATTGCCAGTAGCAGCTACAGAGTCTAGATGTGTGCCCGATTGATGCAATCTCGCCCCAAATTACATGGGTCGTATACATAACTGAAAATGTGGATTTACACCTCTGCTTACCCGTCAAGGATTACAGGGTTTTTCTGTTTGTAAAATCTCGTTAGCAGCCAGTAATTTGTTGACTAAGTTCAAAACCAGTACATGTCACATCATATCACATGCTTCCCCACGATGTTTGCCTTCGCCGTTTTAAGAACAGTGAAACAGTGTTTTCGGTGTGGCCGAAATCGGCTAGATTGCATCATTATCCTCGTGGCTGTAAAGTAACTGTCTATGTTCGAATCTTTGATAATACAGCGTGTAACAGAAATAGTATAATCATATGGAATACTGTGGTACGGGCCATCAAACTGAACAACTTTATCTATGGGACCACCATCGAAATCGTAAAAATATAATCAGCTGTCCCAAACATTTGGGTCAAGTAGGTATTGAAATTTTTTATAGGACAGCTGATTATTTTTTTACGATTTCGATGGTGGTCCCATAGAGAAAGTTGTTCAGTTTGATGGTCCGTACCACAGTATTCCATATGGTTATACCCTTTCTGTTACACGCTGTATAATCTCTAGATAGAGCATCAAATGTGCGCAAACGTGTAAAAAAATATCAGCCAACTGTTGGCCTAAAAGTTCGCAACCAGAGACCTAGACGTGACAAGACTTTGACTCTGTGTGCGCCGGCCGCACGCTGCCGCACGCACACATGTTTGAAATTGCTGCCTCGTTTTCTTTGTTTTGATTGCAGGGCGACGCTCCATCTAGACATTATACAATCAAAAGTTCGAACCAGAGCTTGTAAGTCTTCGCCGTTTATACTGGGCCAGTTTTCTCAGAACGAGTCCCAAACATAGGTCGCATCAAAACGGAAATATTGGCAAAACACCCTTTTATGCTACAAAATACAATAAAATGCCGACAAAAGTGTTATACTTCCTGAAACTCCATACAATCTATAAAATTACGAGCGGTCTTGCAAGGGTTAGTAAACGTTTTGTATGCAAAAGAATAAGGATATCCTTCTAAAGGTGGATGCGCAACTAACACAGGTTATATCCGTATATCGGTAATGTGATCGTAAAGAAAGCTTATAAATATATTTGGAGCCAGTATTCGGGAATATTTTATTGCCATATACATAAGGAAAACACCACAGAACGCCACCTTTTGGGTTACTTTGACGTCTTAAAGCAGGAGTAATTCCAGTGTGGGAAAGAGGCAGCTGTACAGGGCGTATAGCGCCATCTCTTTGGCACACTGGAATTAGTCCTGTTAGGCCGTTGTCATGTTAGGCCACCTGATTCTTCTTCTTCGTGATGCTGGCACGACAACTTTTATATTTTGTTAGCCCAGAACTTCGCCACTTTCTCCGCGTTATCAGTGGCAGCGCAGAGGTCACATCGGCTGCATGTTTTTGGGCTAAGAGGGCAGGAGAGGAGGTGAAGCATAGATTGTTTGGTACATTTTTGTGTAAAAGAAATAAAACAATTAGAAATTATAAATGTACTTATTTTTTTTACATAATATTTCAGTAACGAAATTATCAATTATTTAAAAAAAATATTTAAATGAGCATCCCACATCTAGTGAGCATCTCAGCAGTTAAACTGCCCACTCCACCAACGCCCACCACAGCTACAGACAACTCCCGCGTCTTCTCGTAGTT
Source organism: Eugnorisma glareosa (assembly GCA_947578425.1). NCBI lineage: Eukaryota > Metazoa > Arthropoda > Insecta > Lepidoptera > Noctuidae > Eugnorisma > Eugnorisma glareosa. The sequence continues at coordinate 8,332,218 of OX387982.1, read as the reverse complement.
GTCCACGATGCCCATCCATAATTATCCGATAATTCTCTTGATAATTTAGAACCCTGGTTTTCTCTATATAAAAACCTGCTTCAATGCCCATTGCAAGGCTTCGCTCATAGAGAGTTGAGAAAAAAAAAGTTTTTTTTTTTCTTTAGCACCCTTTTGTGTCCCACTGCTAGGCAAAGACCCTGCTTATGTACTTAAGGTTCACTTTCTTTTGCGGCAATGGAACGGTGTTTTAGAAAAAATAACAAACGTCTTTACTCAATGATGATTTATTTGCGACTACTTTTAGGTTTCACTGCATGCGTTAATATATGAATTGGACATACCACCCACCAAAACATTAGTTTTTAATCAATACTTATTTATACTAATACATGTCATACAAATCGAACAATGGACTGTAAATATTTTTAACTTCATCAAAATTTCTGCTTATCAAAATTCATCAATATTTTTAACTTCATCAAATATAACTACATATATCTTAATTTTATAATTTCACTTCATTAAACCGCCCACCATAGCTCACTGATTTAATGTTTCTTTGGGAAGCGGTATCAATTTGTATAGGGGCCTTTTTAACTCCTTGTTTCCCATAGTTTGGACTGTTACCACTCTTACGAGTTTGTCCTTTCCAGGATGTATTTGTTTCACCCGTCCCAATAACCATTTCGTAGGGGGCAGATTAACTTCTTTAATAATTACAACATCTCCAACAACAGGCTCTGGAACCTTCACTTGCCATTTGTATCTTTGTTGGAGCGTGTTAAGATACTCTGTACGCCATCTATGCCAGAAGTCTTCAGTCATTTTCTGAATAGTTTGCCACCTAGTTAAAAGACTGACAGACTGGTACTCGTAGTAAGTATCAGGAACCGAAATCAAGGACTCGCCTACTAAAAAATGCCCTGGAGTAAGCGGTATCAAGGTATTGTCCATTTGACAAAGAGGGCGCGAATTGAGACACGCCTCGATTTGTGCTAATAGCGTAGACATCTCCTCGTAGGTCAGTCTGGTGTCCTTATTTATCCTATAGAGGTGTCTTTTAGCAGACTGAATTCCGGCCTCCCACAGGCCTCCACATGTAGGCATCCTGGGTGGTATGAAATGCCATATTGTGCTATCGTTAGCTAGAAGTTCAGCTGCTTCCTTCGCGATATTATTCTTTCCTTTCTGGAACATGGCTTTCAATTCTTTGGCAGCGCCAATAAAATTGGTGCCATTGTCGCTCCATAAATTCGAACAGTGGCCTCGGCGCGCCACAAACCTCCGAAATGCGGCTATAAAAGCTTGTGTTGTTAGGTCTGTGACCGCTTCCAGATGGATCGCGCGAGTGGCCATACATATAAATAAACAAATATATCCCTTTGTTGCATGGTGTCCGCGGCCTTTCGATGTCCTTATGAATACCGGTCCAGCGTAATCAACCCCACTATTCATAAATGGCCTATGTTGATTGACTCGAACGGCAGGCAACTGACCCATGAACTGGGTTTTCACCTTCGCTTTATCCAAAATGCAGGTCTTACAATTGTGAATACATTTTCTTACTGCAGACTTCAAACCTATCACCCAGTATCTTGTTCTCACAAAAGCCATCATCGCTTGTATCCCACCATGTAATGTTCTCAGATGAGCTTCTTGAACTAATAACTTAGTTATATGCTGATTACATGGTATTACAATCGGGTGTTTTGTAATTTCAGCTATTGAGGCATTCTCTAACCTTCCTCCCACTCTTATTATCCCATTTTTGTCTAAAAATGGGGCGAGTGTGATAAGAGAACTTCTTTTCTTCACGCTTCCGTCCTTCTGTAAATCTTCAATATCCTTCTGATAAATTAACTCTTGATAATACTTTATACATAATTCTAATACTTTTTCTAGCTCATTAACTGTTAAATACATTTCCTTCGTTTCCTTTTCTCTTTTTATAAATCTTCTGCAGTAAGCTAATATTCTTTTCATTCTTGAAATTGAGGAAAAATGTTCCCAGATTGGTGTGACTTCTAAATTTGTGTGAAATGATGAACCCTTCAATTCTAATTCTGTTTGAGGAATTTCATATGTTTGTAGATCGAGATTTTTATGTTTTAACCATACAGGCCCAGTCCACCATAAGTCTAAACAAGCTAAGTCGCTTGCTTTTACGCCTCTTGTTGCGATATCGGCTGGGTTATCGGTAGACTGAACGTGTCTCCATCGGTCGTTGTCTAGCATCCGTGTTATGTCTGCCACTCGGTTCGCAACAAATGTTCGCCAACGACTTGGTTGAGATTGTAGCCATGACATCACAACCATTGAATCAGTCCACGCAAAGATTTTATTTTTAGGTATTTTCAACAGGTCTACCAGATCGTTGATTAAGTCTGCTAGTAATGCTGCGGCGCATAATTCCAATTTAGGTATTGAAATTTGCTTCAAAGGTGCAACCTTGGTTCGAGATGCGATGATTGTGATATGTACTGTGTCCTCTTCAATAATCTTAAGGTAAGTAACAGCAGCATATGCGTGCGTAGATGCATCTGCAAAACCATGCAATTCAATATTTGTACAATTGATTGGTGTAGTTTTCAACCATCGTGGTATTGTAATGTTTTGCAGGTGTATTAGTTCTTCTCTATATCGCATCCACTCATCTACCAACTCTGACGGCAGCTCATCATCCCATCCCATGTTGCATAGCCACAGTTTTTGTATCAAAACTTTAGCGTTGATGATCACCGGTGACAGCCATCCAAATGGGTCAAACAGCCTTGCTACATCAGACAGAATAGATCTCTTCGTTACGGGACATCGAACTTCAGGTAAGTTAATTGTGAATTTAAATGTGTCATCCTTTCTATCCCATGTCAATCCCAGAATTTTTACAACCTTGTCTAACTTTATCTCTATTCCATCTCTAGCACTGTTTACTTCCTCTCCTTCGCCCAAATACCTTAACACTTCTTCCGAATTACTAGACCACTTTTGCATTTTAAAATTTCCTTTACTCAGTATTAGCTTTATTTCCTCACATATTTTCTTTGTTTTTTCTACATTTTCACTTCCCGACATCAAATCATCCATATAAAATGAATCTTTAATTACAGGTGCAGTATTAGGATATTCAAGTGCTTCATCATCGGCAAGTTGTTGTAACGTTCGTACGGCTAAATAGGGTGCTGCAGCTGTACCAAATGTTACAGTCATCAAATTGAAACTTTCTAGTTTTTCTTCAGGGTTATCTCGCCAGACTATGCGTTGTAAATGCGTGTGTTCTGGTGTCATATTAATCATTCTATACATCTTAATTATGTCTCCTACTACACATATTTTATGTGTTCGCCATGTGATAATTAAGCTTCTTAAATCAGGCTGCAATACAGGTCCAATCATCATGGTGTCGTTCAAAGAATGACCGTTAGAACCCTTCGCAGACGCGTCATAAACTACACGAACCTTCGTTGTGTCCTTGTCTTCGCGTATTACAGCGTGGTGAGGAAGATAGATTGATTTGTTATCATCGTTTGGGTCAGATTTTTTCAAATGACCCATTTCCATGTACTCGTGAACTACTTTAGTATAATCTGACTTTAAACTTTGAGAATTTTGTAATTTCTTCTCCAGTTGTTTGAATCTATAAACAGCTTGTTGTTTTGTATCTCCGCATAATTTCAGTGTCTCTTCTATTCCTTGTCGCAAAGGTAAGTGCACTGTGTATTTTCCGTTCACTCTTTTAGTTGTATTCTTGTAAATCTCTTCACACATCTCCTCTTCTTTAGTAAGTAGTTTTCTTTTTTTGTATAAAGCTGTTTCGATTTCCCAAAATTTTCTTAATAAATCATTGTCTTCTGATACCATACTTGTCACATGTAGTGTTGTTATTTTGTGTTCGTCGCTAATTGATTTGTCTTCCCTTTCACCTGACAGTATCCACCCCAAACGTGTTTTCTGAGCCACTATGCCATCCGAACATCTTACTAAACCAACTTCAATAATTTTAGAAAAGATGTCTGCACCGAGTAATATATCAATTTTGCCCGGTGTGTTATACGTAGGGTCAGCCAATAGTAATTTTTGGAGTTCTGGCCAGTTCATCTCAATGTGTTTTGAAGGTAATCTAGCAGACAGTGATTTCAAAACATAAGCCTTCACTTGGATAACCTCCCTTCTATTATATTGCGATGTAACTGACAGGTCAACTACATGTTTTATAGGAACCAAGTTTCCTTCTCCCACCCCTGAGACTACACCGTTGATGCTTGTCCTCTTCAATTTCAAGAGTTCAACTACTCTTGAAGATACGAGTGAAGCCTCTGAGCCTTGGTCAATCAATGCACGAAGTACATATGTTTTGCCGTCGCTTGATGTAGCATGTACTTGTGCTGTTGCCAATAACACTTGACGACCAGGTTGTTTTTTAGAGAAATGTGCGCTTGTGACCTTCTGTTCTGGTTGTTCTTTATGTTTGTTACTTTCTTTACTTTCTTCTGTGGCACTCTCTTGTGTTGTTTCTTTTCCTTCATGTAAAAGAGAATGATGTTTTCTTCCGCAGACTCGGCATTTCCTCCTTTGTTTACATTTGTAGACTATGTGATTCGGTACTAGGCAGTTGAAGCAAAGGTTTTTGTCCTTCACAAATTCACGTCGTTGTTGCACAGTTTGTTTTGCAAATTCTTTACAACTAAAGATGTAATGGTCACCCTTGCAATATACACAAAAAGGCGATGAACTGCTTGTAGTGTGCGCAGAGTCACCCTTATCGTTCTCAGTATCCTTTGCTACGACATGATATGCTTTGTGACCTTGTGTCTTCTCCTTTGTAGCTGTAGTAGTTATGGGAGCGATTAGCTCGAGAGTACGAAACTTAGACTCAAGGAACTTTTTCAACTCCACCCACGTAGACAACTCATCACTATTCTCCTTGTAAGCTTCCTCTTCCCAGCACTTCAACGTCTCTGAATCCAATTTCTGCGCCACTAGAAATACTAGGATAGGATCCCAAGTGGCGGTGTTTATGTTCATGTTATTCAGACTGTTGATGCATTCTACAGTATTATCGAGCAAAGCTTTAATTTGTGTAGCTGATGGGTTGCTTATCTTTTTCTGGCAGCAAAACTTCTTTAAAACTGACGACACAATCATCTTTTTGCTACCGAAACGGCCTTGCAGTAGTTCCCATGCTGTTGCATAATTACTTTCCGTAATTTGAACATGTCGTAATAACATCTCTGCCTCACCGGCCACACTAGTCTTTAAATAATGCAACTTGCGTACATCGCTAATAGAAGTGTTATGGACGAGTGCTGTAAATATATCTTTATACGTAGGCCATTCTTCATATCTGCCCGAAAAGGTAGGTAACTGTATTCTCGGTAGCTTAGCAAACGGTAGCTGGCTATCATGTGATGAAGTAGACATGTTGGACGCTTCTGATAATCTGTGTTGCGACTCCAAGTTCATTAGAAGATCGGTTAAATCCGCTTGTAAACACAGATACATCTCTTCGTACGTATAATATTCTTCGTTAAGAAAATAAGGCAACACGCCCCGCTGTTCTCTTGGTGTACACTTCGTAAGGCTGCTATGCGTTTGTTTGAACGAATCCCAATACTCCTCAATGGTTTTTATTCGCGCTTTAACATAACCAGCTGTTAATCGCTGTTTCGGACACTTCTTTATGTTAACTTGCGCTTTCCTTAGCATACTAGCCACATCTTCTAACGTAGATAAATATTTTGACTGTTCTGGAGTTGGTGACGTCATTTTGCAGAATTAAAACAAATAGTCCACTCAGTTTTATTCGCACAAACACGTTCAATACTGTTGCAATGTCTTAACCACTTTTTCTATATAAGTTTTTATAATAGTCTTCACATACACTAATTACTTGTAAACAACTTGAATCCTTATCTAAGGAATGCGGTCCTCTATTGTATTCGCGCGAGTCCGCAAGCCGTTCCATTCACTAATTAATCCGGTTCGATTTCGACCATATGCTTATGTACTTAAGGTTCACTTTCTTTTGCGGCAATGGAACGGTGTTTTAGAAAAAATAACAAACGTCTTTACTCAATGATGATTTATTTGCGACTACTTTTAGGTTTCACTGCATGCGTTAATATATGAATTGGACAGACCCTATATATCTCAATGCTTAGACCTGGTCTCACCGACTTGCAAAAAAAGAATCAGCCATTAATTCAATAGCTTTTTACCTTTAACCCCATTTAACCCCGTCCTTAAGTTACACATATTACGCAAGAAGAATAAAATCCTAACACCCCAGCACCCTCTTTGTTAGAAGTTTCCGTGGAGTTATGTTTGTTTGCTTAGGGCCCGGTTGTTTTTTACTGATCAATGGGGACGTTGGGGTGTATAAACATCGAAGTTTTCACCCCGAATGGAGTTCCTTGGGTTGAATGTCAAGGTTATTTAGCTAAAGAATCTAGTTACAATAAGTTGAGCTAAAGGAAATCTTTGACAAGCAACTTTAAGGGTTTTTCAGGAATTTGTAGTCATGAAACACAGCACTATTTCCCACTGCTGGGCATAGTCCTCCCCTCTGTGAGAGGGAGTGGATAGTAGTCCAACACGTGGGCCCAGTGAGGGTTGGCAGATGTCACATTATGTCTTCGAATTTTTGAATCTAGGACAAGCCGTTTCCTCGCGATATTTTCCTTCACTGTTTTGAGTGATGATAAAATAGAATGAAGACAGTGGTGTTGAAATAATAAGAAGGTGAGCCTACCCGTCATATTAAACAACTTTTACAAAAATGAAAATAAATTCCCATACAACAGTGGATGAGTGGACAGACAGACTATTTTGATGCATGTCTAAAAAGCTATTTTATTTTCGCGATTATTAGTTTCTGTAGATCGGTTTATGAGTTTCTTTGGAAAAGTGGTATGTTAATAAAGTCTTTTTGTATCAATAGGAGTATAATTCCTCCTTACAAAACCAAATGTCAAATACTTTAAACAACTTAAAATTTTAGAAAAGATAGTTCTGTCACGAACAAAAATGTCAAATTATAGAGGTAACTTATAAACACAAACGATGAAATAAATTAAATAAAAATCGCAAAATGTACTTAAGTCGTTTTGGTTGCATAATCAAAATTGATTAGAAAATAATATTAGAAATTTTGGTTGGTTTTTGGTGTTTGATGAAACGCCTGGTAATAGGAGAACGTAAAATTTGAAGAGACTGTCAGAGATTGGAAACATGGGAATTATAAATACCAAAGACTTACGGAGGATAGATGAGTCTACTAGTAACTCCAGGTAACAATATGATTGTAATGTTAGTCAATGTTACATGACTGTAACTGTCATGTTTGTTCTAAAAGAAATGGGATTTTTTTTCATGGTTGTCTTCCATGGTTGAATGAGTAGAGGGTGCTCTTCATCAATACCATCATCCAACCAAAAGACGTGCACTTGTGGATCTTCTGGAAATAATTACAAAAAGAGGTTCTTATTGCCATTTATCAACTAAAATTTTCAGTACAAGCATAAGATTTATGAGCTAGATTTTGTTCTTTGATTTTTGCTCAGACATTCTTTGATAAAAAATAACAGATAAAACAGCATTTCGATCTGTTGCCTTTTTTTCATCTCTTCTGCAATGCAACAAGCGAAATTTCTCTTGTGGTCTCTTTTCAATTCAAAGTGCAGCCTTCTTATTTTTGTTGCAGTTTATCCAACTTACGTTACGTAATAACTGAGAAACCTAAATGGAAAGTTTTTAAAAAGAAAGAGTGAGTCTTTACCAATATGTCTGTACCTAAATGTTATAAAAAAATCCATACTACAAAAAATATATGATTAATGTAATTGAAGATCAAAAACGGTCCGCGTTCTAATTAAAGCGATTGGTTAAGTGAAAGTCGCACACAAAATTATCATTCATTTCGGATTCCTAGTAAGCGCCCTCTGTCGTTGTGACATGCATTCGAGGCCCTGCAGTCTCAACGGTCGACTCGCCGGACGCGACCCGCCGGTATCGGTTTCCACCTTAAATCCGCATCGTTATGACTTTGCGACCGAATTTGGTTGTTTTGCGATCGCTATCTGTGTCAAGACTGCAGGGCCAGTTCGCCAAACACAATTAACAAGATGGTCGCTTGTTCGCGCCATTGCTTTGGATAGAACGCGGCCTGAGAGATACGTTGCTTCTCAAATAATATTATAAGCCTTTTTTTTACTTGCCTTGTTAGTTGGCATAGTCAAATCGTACAACTGAATTTCAAAACCAGTTCCCCTCAACCGACTGAGCTGAATTTTTTGCACACACCTTTGGTGCCGTGCTCAGGTGACATGAATTGATTCTGCACCCAGGATCGCCTTCTGACTTGGGAACTCCTCACAGTTAATAGCACGGACACGAACCTTTGTATACACGTTCAATATTGATAGATAAACAATTTTGAAAAAACAAGTTAGCTTTATTATTAGTACATTGTACATTAACGAAAATCTTAAGGTGCATCTACGCTAAACAAGCAGAGCACAAGCCAAGCACGAATTTGGCATGTGTGCGTTTTCGAAGCAAATTCGTATTCCGCTTGTGCTCTGTTCCCCTAGTGTAGAGGCCACTTTATGTTGCGTCTGATATTTTAAAGTCCTTGTCTTCATTTCAGAGTGGTGCCTTTACAGCCATACCGTCCGGCGAAGGGATGCCCTTGCGGCAATGATGGGCCTTGTAAGCAAAAAGTGACACCAAAGGGAGTCACTATACATTATCCTCAAAAGTAAGATATTTTATGTTTTATGTTTCAGTATGGAAATAAAGAGGTATGTTAATGATCTTTTTTGTGCAGTATCATCGTTTTTCTACTTTATCTGACGTTATCTCAAGGTGTATCCACACTTGCGCACGTGCAGGAACAATGCGCTTGGCGTGCGTCTTTGGAATATAGTATGGACTCCTTTGGACATATTGGCGACAGTCGCGCACGCGTTCTATGTGACGCGTCCATAGCCATTCGAGTAGCGTTCACGTGTTTCGTTGCGTGCGTGCGCTGCCCGTGCGCAGGTGTACTTTCTATCCATATTATTTTCACACGACATCTTACATAATACCTTTCGCCCGATCTTTCTCCTTTCTTTTTTTATTTTTGATTTTCTTTTGCCAAGTGTTTGCTAGTACTACAGATAAGCATGAGGTCCTGGGTTCGATTCGCAGGTCAGGCAATGTGTTATTAGGTTTTCCCTTCAAGAATATTTTGTCAATAGATAAAATAGGTAATGGTAGTACTCTGGGCCTTTTTTCATATAATTATGGCTCTGTTTAAATTTAATTTGCTGAATACGGACATAAAATTCATATTTACAATACTTCAATAGTTTGTAATGTAGGTTTAACATAAATCCTTGTATTTATAATGACCGAAACATTTAATTAGACACGTAAAAACTAATTAGAGGAGGATTATAAATGAATGAGGTTTAAAATGAATAGGAATAAAATGTCCCAACTTTATTGAAAGGTATGACTTTTGTGTTACAATGTTATCATTTTGATAGCTGTTTCAACCACAGACAGAAAATGGACTGAGCATCCCATACTAGCTACTACATTACCACACCACTACCACCACCACAACCACCACCACCATCACCACCATTACCATTATTATTGCTACTATATTTAGTTTTTTTTACTCTGTGTAATCTCACATGGTTTTTCTATTTTAAGTGTTTATATTGTGTGTGTTTTTTTTATATTGTATTTCTTATAGCATCGTATTGGAGAAGTCTATAATGATGTTATAATTGTTGGTAAATAAATAAATAAATAATAAATACTCAGGTACGAAGTGAATATGGACGGAGAAGTACGAAAGAGACAAAGCAAATGTGCGGCCTGTATTTGTCTCTTTCTAGAGTTTTGATTGGTCCACACCAATTGAGTCAGGAGTCAGTGACGTGGGTCACTGATTGCGAGGAACGTAAATAGTCTGCGCTATATTACGGGTCTACAGAAAAGAGACAGGTATTGGCCGCATCATCGCTCTGTCTCTTTCTACAGAGTGGTCACTTTTTTAGGCTAACGCTTAGTCCATTCTCCATGTCTATGGTTTCAACCGACTAGGTTCTGGTTTCTGTGTGTGAGCCACGGTTGGCGCAGTGCCTAAGCGACTGGTTGCTGCGCTGCGTGTTGCAGGTTCGATCCCTGCACGGAACAAATATTTGTATTGCCAACAGTAGTTTTTCCGGGTCTGGCTGTTTGTGTTCGTGAGTTTAAATGTTTGTAAACGCACCTACGATAAAAGAGACATTCCTAGAGTGGGCGAACGTTAAAAAAATCTCTATACAGGGATATTAAAAAAAAATCTGTTGTTTTAATAACCTATAAAAAATAGCTATGTGGAGGGGTTCAGAATGATGTACTGCATCAAATCTGAGAATTTGGCTGGACTTTGGAAACTAACCCTGTATTTTCATTATCATCTGTTTAGCTTTTTCCCAAACCGCAACATAGTCTTACTGTTTGAGCTGTACAACCAACAACAGCAACAGCAACAGCCTATCTGATCTCCACAACCCACTTACCGTGTAATACGATATCCTTTGGTAACACTGGTTGTCAGACTCGTCAGACTTTCGGGCTTCTATCTACTCGTAACGACTGTCAAAAATCTACGAATGAAACAATTTATTGTATGAAAAGTCAAATTATGTATTTTTTTTTCGATCCTTAAATGGTCTGAATCACAACTTAAGAAGTATTGCGCCTTTTTCTGATACACCTTGTATATCATGAACTAGCTGTTGCCCGCGGCTTCGCTCGCGTTTTTGTCTAAACTATCCCACGGGCACGTTGTAAATATAGCCTAAGGCACTCGAGGATAATTTAGCTTCCTATTGGTGAAGAATTTTCAAAATCGGTTCATTAGATCCAGATATTACCCCCACATACAAACTTACAAACTAACAAATTTTACCTCTATCTTTATTCTTTGCTTATCGTTTAATATCTGTGTCACTTTTTTTCACGTCACCAGTTGTTTCGTATTATACAACCAGGCCCTGTAGACTCGACATAGATAGCGATCGCAACCCAACCGAATTCGGTCGCAAAGTCATAAAGATGCGGATTTAAGGTGGAAGCCGACACTGGCTGGTCGCGTCCACCTTAAATCCGCGTTGTTATGGTTTTGACCGAATTCGGTTGTTTTGCGATTACTAATCTATATTGAGACTGCAGGGCCAGGCTCTAAGGTCCTCTTGGTGTTATTGCTTTATTGATCGGATTATTACGTTTTTCAGGAAGAAAAAATTTGGCTCTTTCGGCTCATACAAGCTACCTAAAGTTCAGAAGAGTTATTTCAGCAGGTGTGTACTACTTTCTGCGACTTTATAGCCTTATTTGTGACTGTAAAATTAGCTTTAAAATATTAACATTGAGGCTTGATATAGTTCTGTGTAGTATACAAATAGTTAGTAAATACATTATAGGATCATTCATTTTGCTTAATTACACTACAGCCTATAGGCTCATTTAAGGAGACCGCAATAAATTCAAACATATGGATGGCAATGTATGAGAGCGTTTACGGAGAAGCGATTTTATGCGCGTTTGCTTGAAATGCTTTGTTCATGGAGAAGCGGCGTGTGAAACGAAGCGCTACCCGCGGCGGAGTAAGCGGCGCGACGCACGCGCCACTTCATGCCCCACATCCCCGTGATCAACATATTATGTGTTTACACTTGTGCTTATGGTAATGCAAGCCGTTGCACGCGCCGCCTATCTGTAAATAGAAAAAACGTGCAACTCGCCGTAAATGAGCCTTCAAGGTACTATTCCGTAGGAGACCGAAACCGCAACCGCAAACCGAAGCGGCAAAGCAGAGTTGATCATGACTTTGATGGCGGTTTCAGATTAGCGTATTTATGGTGCATAATTAAGCTCGTTTTTGGAAGCGCACGTATGAGCGTTAAGCTCGTTTAAGCGCGAACCACGAAAGACGCTTCCCCGCGTACCCACTCACCCCGCGCGAGCAGGCGCGTGCCCGAGCGTTTGTTGTTTGAACCGCAAAATATTCCGCGCCTGTACACACGTAAGCCGATACGAGCTTATACGCGACGAAAAATACGCTAGTTTCAAACCTCTCTGAGAATTAGAAACTAGTAGTGTCACTGCGGACTGTCAATTTGATTCACCGGAATCGTACCTTTAGAGTAACTAGTGTCATACAACTGGCATATATGAAGCGTCGGGCAAAAATAAATGAAATCGAAAAAAAAAACAAAATAAGCATGTACAGTCGAACAATATATTTGGTATACAAGCAAAAATTTTCATTTTTCCACTACACGTCCTGTAATTCATGTCCCATTTTTGCGTTGTTGTTTTTACTATTTAAACATGGCGTAATGAATTTTAATCATATTCACAACATTGTTGTAAAATAGTTGCACGCCTGTATACCAAATAATTTGTTCGACTGTACATGCTTATTTTGTTTTTTTTTTTCACCCATGTATTTTTTTAATTAAAAAATCGCTGTCTGAAGACGATAAAAACGCCTTCTATGTGCCTCCATCGCATCTTGTTTGGAATGTTAAGCAGCTAATGAACCTATGTTTTTTTTTTCACTCCCAGATTAGCGTGGAAGGCTCTTTCCAGTGCTTTACCATTCCAAACAAGAATCAACGCGAATATAAACATAAGCCTGCCATTGTGGCCTATATACAAAGTCACCAATGCATACAAAGCTGTAAAGTCGATGAAAGCAAATCTACCCTCAGTACGTAGCAAACTAAAGAGTTTTAAGTCCCTGAATCCTAAGAAGAAACCGGCGGCAAAAAGGGTAACCAGCGCGGATTTTATGTTTATGCCGTTTGGAATGTCATAAGGTAAGTGCTATCGAAATCAAAAGATAGAGTTTATTTTTAAATTGCCGTAATTGTCTCACTGCTGGGCAAAGTACTATTTGCCTGCGCCAGCTCGAACCAGCCTTCGTGATGCGCGTCTAGGTCATCTCATCACCTCTTCCGAGGCCAGCCTCGGTGGCGCCGTTCATCCTCGGGCACCCATTGCGTTTAGACGTTATGCATGCGACTCACGTGACCCGGCCAATCTCATTTGGGCCTGGCAGCCTTTTTTCCTACGTCATTCTTGTTTTTAAGCAAAGCCTATTTTTTAATTCAAGTAAAAGGCTTAGTCACTTATATAGCCGAGTGAAATTGGCCAAAACATACTCAAAAGGTGGAACGAAGTTTATACTGATTTTATTAGTTTATTAACTGAGTTTTATGGGAGAGGAGAGTTAAAAAAAAAAACGTTTATGAATAACTTGAAATTCGGTGAATTTATATTGTGGCGGAATAGTCTGACCTGTATGCATCCATTAAACGCCAATTTGGTCTGAATTTTTTTCATTGATGTCGATGAAATGCATATTATTTCAAGTTTTCTTTAAATGTTCAAGACAACCAAAAATTATGTGAAGGGGTTACCCTCATAAGAATAATCTTATGAGGGTAACCCCTTCACGTTTAAATGGTTACCTTTTTTTGAAAGGGTTATAGTTATAAAGAGTTATTAATTTGAGTAAGACGGGGGCACAAGTTTGTCATCGCGGATTAAACGGCCTTCGAAAGGATATTCTTATGATAGACAAGAATAACCTTTTCCAAATTGCATTCATTCTAGTTTCGTTTATAATGCAGTTTGTCAATGTTTTCTTCAACACATCCTACTTTATCTTACAGAAAAGAAAATTGAACTTGATAGGTAATTAAATTGTCAAGCTTGTCTGAATGCCTGTCCTAAAAAGGTAATAATTTAAGAATTTCAGTTACGACATTTAGTTTTACGAAATTGCAGTCGGTCGTGTCAGTTGCGTTTGCGACTGGTTTGAGGGGCAACGAAGACCGGACAGTGGTGTACACAGCGGGGCTTCAAGAACGCGCGTTTTTCCTTTGACACCCGACGACAGCACTGCAGGCTAAGATGGAAGCAAAATTGTATGAATTCTAAATACGCGTTTTTCCACTTGCCGGCCATGGCGACGACTGCCTTCATGCCTACATTTTGTTCATACATTTTGCCTCTATCTTTGCGTGGCCCTTACTGTGTAAGTGCCAGTGTCACTGCCTTGCCGGCCAATGGAAAAACGCTCTAAAGCCGCCGAGATTTAACATGTGGTGGCTTTGTAGCTAATATCTAGCTACCTTTTTAATTTCCACAAGCAGCATGTATCAGACAGATGTGTTCATACTTAAGTACCAGTTTTTCGACCATCAAACTGAACAATTTTCTCCATCGGACCAACATTATAATCGCAAAAAAATATTCCGCCGTCCCAACCAAAATTTCGATACCTACTCGATCTAATTGTATGGGACACCTGATTATACCTTTCTGATGCATGTTATAATTTTGTACAAAATATTAATTAGCGTGAGTTCAAATTCATTTTAAAGTTTTGAAGGATATCCCGTTTAGTGGGCAAAAGTAAAGTTAACCCGTTCTAGGTTTACACCTCAACGGGTTAACTGTACCTGGGTTACCCGATTACTGGAAAGGATTGGGATTAAAGAGTTATCCTTTAAATGAGTAAATACATTATTATTATAAATAATATTATTGATATGTTCATAATTTACTTTTGTTACAGCAATAAAACCCCGACAGTTGTTAACAAAGTTAAGTTGATTAAACATAGGAAATTTCCTACGTGGAGATTGGATCAGATTTCATGTGATTCCCCATTTTGCAGGTAATATCTATTGTTGAACTTACAATGAAAGTGCTGGGGTTATTCTTAAAATTTAATTTTTTCAGGTTTTTTTTTGTACGATTCGCTATACTCATTTAGACGTGCGAGGTAATTCCGTACCACACACACAAACCCAATGATTTTCAATTAAAGAAATTAACATTCATTGTATTATTTACGTGGACGAACAGACCAATATTTCAATATAATATGACGATTACGAATTACATTCAAAATCCTTCTGATCGCGATACAAATGTTTGTAGGCAATTGGGGTGCTGGTCGCAAATGTCCTGTTTTTATAAAAAAAACTTCTGTAGGGCATCTCTTTTCCTGCCAGGGTTGCGGGACTGTCCGAAAGAGATACCGCGGCCCTGGAACACAAAGGGCAAAGGAAGGAACATGGATGGGTTTTAGTCAGTAAAAGTCTGACACTCCCTCCTGCTAGCCCAGAGCGGGAGGGGTTATTTGATGATTTCCCATCGGAAAAAAAGGGCATCTCTTTTAAATAATACGTTTGACTAGAATTAAGACATAATAAATAATGTGATTATCTTCTTTTAGGAATTACAGAAGTAGTCGCTGCTCCATTGTAGAAAAATCTAAATCGAAAGTTCGTGAGTTAGTGTCAAACGAATTGATGTCGCCAAGTAGCCTTGGGCTCCGATTGAAAGGGTACGTGATACAATTATTTTTGTTAGCTTTTCATTTGTCTTACTGCAAAGGCCTCGCTTTATTTTTTCAAACCTCTCCATCTCGTGCGATCTCTGGCCATATTCACCCCGAAATTATGATCTGATCGTTACGCCATCTTTATGACGGTGATTTCCTCCATCATGGCGTCCAGTGTGTGTCGATCTATGTCCACTTCTAGCTCCACCTCTGTAATACTTAAAATTTGGCATTAAAGCTAGGCCACCTACAGCTATACCCTACAATGTCTTCAATGGTGTTCTGACATGTCCACTTTGTGCTCGGAGTTTTTCGGCCAAAGTTGGATATGCTAGCCACTTGAGAGCACATGAAAGAGCAGCACACCAAAGCTCTCGACAACCACCCTAAAAAGCCATCAAATGCAATCGCTGTGGCCGAAATCGGCTAGATGGCATCTCCATCATCATCAATTAAAATTTGTTGATTGCTTATGAATGGGTTCAAACCCATCCATATGCAATCAACAAATTATTGCATATAAATGGGTTTGAACCCATTCGTATGCAAAATAAATTACACAAAGTAATGCAGGCGCATTACTTTGTGTAATTTATTTCATCACCATTGCTCTCAAAAACGGTGAAGGAAAACATCGCGAGAAAACCGGCATGTCCTAGAACCAAAAATTCGAAGACATGTGACATCTATCAACCCGCACTGGGCCTGCGTCATGGATTATAGCCCATTCCATCTCTTACCGAGGAGGCCGTGTGTCCCAGCAGTGGGAACATTATAGGCTGATTATGCTTATGCTTATGCGTTTGAATTGCCAAAAAGAGAGTATACACTAATACATTTTCGGCAGCATTACAATGAAATATTTGGTGTATTCCCGTTGACCCCACCGCCCGTGGTCCCACTCGTGGGGTCAGCGGAAATTGATTAAAATTATTAAAAATTATTCTCGTTGACCCCATCAGTGGGGCCCGTTTAAATAAATACTTCTTCATGAATTTGGGCCCCTTCCTTCCGTCGTCCTTGCCATTTTCCTTATATGCAATCTTCTTCTTTCATTAAAGGCGATGCGGCAGTGGGGTCAGCCGGATTAAAATTGCAGACTTCCTGTTGACCCCACCAGTAGGGCAGGGTAGTGGGGCCAATGAGACGACGGTTTTGATTTTTCCCGTTGACCCCACCAGTGGGGCAATGCCAGTGGGGTCAACGGGAATACACCAAAATATTTTTATTCAAATTTGCTTGTTTTTTAAATCATGTTAGATTTTGCCATCAGACATATTTCGTTAAAAGCCATGGAGTCTGGATTTATGTCCGATTGATGGCTAATAGGCTCGTCCCCTGTTACATGGAACTGGAAAAATGTGTAGTAGGTGTAGTATTAGGTACTCAGCCTTACCCACAAGGGATAGCAGGCGTGATGTTAAGTATGTATATTCTATTAAACTTTCCTACAGACCCATAGTACCTGTGCCCCTGCCCCCACCGTCGGCTTCCCCGACGACCGTTGTGAATCAAGAGTCCGTTTCGCCATTAAATATTATGTAACGTCATTACAATATTATCATGTATAATAATATTATAAGTTACTTTTATAATTGGTTTTGTTTTATTTAGCAGTTTGTTGCATAGCGTGCACTAACGGCCTCGTCGGTCGATTCCAAGCTTGGGTAAAGTGTCTTTGGTCTGTACCATTGTGGATGTTTGAGTAGCAGCTACGGAGTCTAGATTTATGCCCGCTTACTATTGACTAAAACATGTTTTAGTCAATAGTAAGCGGGCATAAATCTAGCCAGTCATGACTGGCGAAATGTGGGTGTACTATTAGGCACACCTCTGCCTAACACATGTTGGATTACAAGCGTGACGTTATGTTATTTAAATCAGATACTATGAAATTATTGTTATCAGTTTTTACAATAATAATACTGCTAGTCTTTTACCCACATTGTCTTAATCCCCAAATACATACGACAACCACAGGAAATAATAAACCCATCTTGACAATTACAATACTATATAATACTAAAAACCACGCTCAGACAAAATCCGCAAGAGTTCAAGCAAAGGCAATTTGTCCCATAATCTGTAACAATGAGATACCCATAATACGAAGCTGGTGTCTTTGACATGGGTTCTGACAACACGGTGGAATTTAAGAAGTGCTACACATAGGTTCGGGTCGGTCTTATTTTGCTCAGCCGGGCGGCAAAATCTAGAGGGTGGCGTTGTAAAGTCGCCATTTTGTTTTACCACCAGTAAATTTAGTTCTGATGTTGACAATGCGCTAAAAGATCAAACTCATAGCACTTATTTCAATTAGACCGTTCCACCAGGCATTTTTGAAGGTCAAAACAAAAGGATGACGCTATTAAAGTCCCCATTCCGCAGGCCACACCGCCAGGTAGCGAGCGAGCGAGCGAGCTGGCGCGCGCACCGGGCGAAGCGGGTGAGGTGAACGAATAACATCGCTGGTGTCGTCGGATATTTTGTTCACATCGTTTGTGTGACGTAGCTTAGCTACGCTACCTCTGTAGTTCGCGGTGTTAATCAAAGTATTAAAAAAAGGTGAAACGATGCTCGCCCGGCTCGCTCGCTAGCTAGCGGTGTGGTCTACGCTTAACACGAATATATATTTATTTATTAACATTTCAGGCTTAAGTGAAAATATCCGTAAACAGGCGGACTTAATGCCTTGACCTTATTGCCTTAAATTGTGTATTTGTTTGAGAAAAAGCCTCTCGGCTTAACTCCAATAGCGTCGTACCGACCCGAACCAGATTGAGTGAGGGTAGATAACTAAAGAAGTTTGCCGAACAGTAAGAACAGAAAAAAAAAATTTTTTGTTCAACAAATTTAGCCGGATTGGACGTGCCGACCCGGACATATGAGTATATGTCCGGGTCGGCATGTCCAAACAGTAGCTCCCTTTGAAGGAAATGATTTATATCTAACAAAGATTCTCCTAGTGCACTTATTGTAAAGGTTTTCGGAATTGCTGAGAATTGAGGTCGAATACCGTATGGGTGCAGAATTTTGGAAATGATTAATGGAAACATCTGTTGATGGAATTTATGTGTATTGAGCCGTTTTTCTTTATTTCGGTGCAAAACGGGCAGGATACGAAAGGGCAGAGAAATAAGAAAAATTAAATCCGCTTATGTACCGTCAGCAACAAAAAAGTACTTTAACACACATACTTTTACTTATCTCGATAAATCAATAAATTGTTGTGAAGACCAGGGTTTAAAATTTTACGACTGATATTTAATAGTTTTGATAATTATTTAATGGTTTAATTAGTTAACTGAAGAGTTAACTCACTTTGCTGTTGATCGTATCACCACTAGTGCATAAAGTTTAAATAAATAAATCACAAAATAAATAACCAAAATATATAATAATAATACATCTTAAATAATTTTAGAAACGGGTTATTAGTCTATCCGACATTGTATCTAAGAATCTTAATAACTTTGTATGTAATTTATTGAATTTCCAAGTCATAATGTAACACTGTATGTGTTTTTATACATTTCATCATGGTATTACTATGATTAGATGTCATTTTGTTTTTAATTATTGACATTCCTATTAATTATGATAAAAAAAATATACAGCGTGTAACAGAAAGGGTATAATCATATGGAATAAATACTGTGGTACGGACCATCAAACTGAACTACTTTCTCTAAGGGGCCACCAATGAAATCGTAAAAAAATAATCAGCTGTCCTATACAAAATTCAATACCTACTCGACCCAAATGTATGGGACAGCTGATTATTTTTTTACGATTTCGATGGTGGTCCCATAGAGAAAGTTGTCCAGTTTGATGGTTCGTACCACAGTATTCCATATGATTATACCCTTTCTGTTACACGCTGTGTAATATGTACTTACTAGTTTTGCACACCTGTTAGTGTAGGATATGGTCCTGAGCTCTATTGTTGTGTTTCATTCTTATGTGCTCCCATATTCAAGCAAAATAGATGATTTTATTTGATTTCGCATTAAGAAATGAACACTATTTCAACCACATAAGTTAAGTTTCTTCTTTCATTCCATAAAAAAAAAAACCAATATTCTCAACTCCAAGAATAAACTAGGTTCTAAATTTAAAAAAATAAACCGACGAATTCTGCCAAAGCACAATGGGGTTGGCTCATTACGCCGACAACGAAGGGTTTGCCTTGCAGTAGCAACGAAGAAATTCTTTAAAACATCTCTGGTAATGAAGAGGGAACAAAAAATTTACAGCAAACGAACGTTTTTTTTAAATTTTTCTACTGAACTTTGTAGGGAAAGGAAGACGTTTTTGTATTTTATTTAGTAGGTAAGAAGTTAGTTTTTAAATTGTGAAGCCTTGTTTGTTTTAGTGTAAAATAAAATGAGGTCCAGCGGTTAGTTTGTAATTTTTTTTTTTGCCCTGACTGGAGGCCTTACACTCAAGGCACCCACAGGATTGTCCAGTTAAGCAGTCGACAACCTCCTAGTTAACTACGAGATGCCATTCATAAAAAAAAGAAAAACATAATTTTCATTAATACTTACATTTGACCTCTATACACATGAAACAACAATGGAGCTCGTTCATTCATTGGATTCTTGTACGAGTACATGATTTTATGCGATAGTAAGTACTTAATTGAAATTCACTGAAAACATTATTACAGTATAAAGATCGTAATGTACATAATAATAATGTACGCTTACCTGCGACAACGTTCTGTTCTACATATATCATGTATATTAGCAACGCTCACAATGACATAATTCAAGTTCTACCCTCACAAAATATTAATATTTCATTATGTGGGTTTTTTCTCCCATGTAAAATCATGTCAAACAGAATTATACAACTTTTAACTGTACTCAAATGAGCATGGCGGCGCTAAATAAGTAAGGAGTTTTTTTTTTCTAATTAATTAATTATTTCTGTGTTTATTTCATTTTCATCATTTGCTTAGCCTTAACAAGATAACCAGATGCAGCTGAATACTCATCATCTTTATCTTTATTGTTTTATATAATGCAACTACTTATTTTAACTCAACAACCCATAGCCCACGGAACAAAAACCACGACGACCGACGACTTACTAGACGTGCTTTCTAAAGCACGGAGGTGGAGGTGTCTTGACTTGTAAAGGAAGGCCACCCATCAACGGACCGAACTCGACAAGCGCAGCTTAACCTTCAATCGAGCCGTGCGGCTGTTTTTATTTTTCTGCAAGCCCCACTGACAAAACATATTTCTTTTTTACAATTTGTAGTTAACTGTTTATTCGATTTATTCTTCGTTCGTCCTAAAGTTTTGTCCCACATTCCAAAAAAATCTTAGTTCGTCCCATATCACTATTGAAGTTTTGCTTCGTCTCAAATTACAAGAACTTCAAAGGTACAGTCATCAAAAAAAAATGGGCCGTAGAAGGAATATAAAACAGGACGAAGCGGGAATAAAATAATAAAAATTAAATTTTGGGATGAAGTAACCATATTGTTTGGGACGACCCAGGATTTTTTTATGTGGGACGAAACTCAGTGGGCCGAACGAAGCATAAATCGTTTATTCCTCCTTCTAAAAGTTTTTATACGAAATCAATTAAAACTTGCTTATAAGTTGAGACGTACCCTATTTGCTTTCGATCTAATCGTCTGCCTTAATCTTAAGTTAGATTACTTAAAACTTGAATATTAGTTAACAGGTAAATTCTACTTAATTTGCGAATTTGTGAGGATGGATGGATGTTTGTTACTGTTTCACGCAAAATCCGCTAAACGGATTTGTGTGAAATTTAGCACACATATAGTTTATTATCTCATTTAACACATAAAATACTTTTTGTCCGTGTTGATGGATTTTTTATACTTATATTTGCCATCGTGGTGAAAGGATAGAATCCAATCGACAGAAGTCAGAAATGTTGTCGCGCTTGGCGCAGTTGTTGAGCAAATGCTTGCTGCGCTGCGTGTCGCGGTTTCGATTCCCACACGAAACAAATATTTGTAGGACCTACATTTAGTTGTTCCGGGTCTGGCTGTTTGTGTATGTGAGTTCAAATGTTTGTAAATACACCTACGATACAGAAGTAATTCCTAGTGTTCGAAAACTTTTTTTTTTTGAGTAGCTCAGGGTTTACAGAAAGGTGCAGGGCTGCATCAGAAGGTAGTAGATTCTACTGCTTGCTCACGAGGTACACCCTCAATCCATACGCATGTGGCAGCGACTGCAGAGTAAAGAAATTTCTTACAGCATGGAACAGACGATTCACCGTGACGGTACTCAGTTTGAAATAGTGAGCGAACATTGCGGTGAACACGCGCACATTTTGCTCATGTTTACTTGAGCGAGTCCACCAAACGAAACATTTGTGATACACACCGGTGGAGTCGCGCCTTAATGTTTACTTATTTGGAGAGAATAAAGTGGGTCCCACACGCGCGAGTAGGCACGGCTAGTCAACCTTTTTTGTGTATTAGATCTGACTCTGAAAACTTGTCAGAAGCGGTATATAATTAGGTTTCCACGTGGAAATAAATATTATCGGCCTATTATGTGTTTGCTATAAAAATTCATGAAACAGCTTAAAATAATCAATGCCAGTATATAGGGTGAGCAGAGCACATTTAGATACCTCATACCTCGTAATATTTGACTTAGTAGCACGAGTGTCACTGGTTCCACTACAATTAAAAACCAGCCAAGTGCGTAGTAGGCGAGCCCCTTTTATTTTTAATTTATTTTTTTATGTGTTGTTATAGCTTTCTTATAGATTTTCCTGTAATCTATTGGCAAAGAACTATTTCTGTATTTTTTTTCAAAATTTTTGAATCTTTGGAATGGTCAATTTTCGCCTATTTTCTTAAATAACTTCTATTCTTAAAACTAAAAAAGAAAATTTTTGAAATGCTCTCATTGAGCTCTTTGATTTCATATATAACAAGATATAGTTTGCAAAACTTTTTTATTTTTTCGTTTGTTAGTTTACCCCCCAAAAGTGGCACCCATGTTTAAAATTCATTAATTTACGTTAAACGTCCGTCTTTGGGTCACTGACTTACATATATTATGTGTACTAAATTTCAACTCTCAATCGGTCCAGTAGTTTCGGAGAAGATTGGCTGTGACAGACGGACAGACAGACAGACACGCGAGTGATCCTATAGGTAAGGGGGTCCATTTTTCCCTTTTGAGGTACGAAACCCTAAAAATGGCGCCATATTGTTTGGTTCGTATTTTTTTTCCAAACCTTCCTTTTGAGTTATCAATATGAAGGGTCATTACAAATATATATACATACAACTTAAAATCTTTGAAAGTAATTCAAAATGATAAAAAGTGCAAAAATTTATAATTAAAAATTCAATCGTCTGCAAAATCTTTCAGATTACTAAACTGAACAACTGAAAATAAAAAAAAAGTAAAACATTTTTACTGTAAGATCTCAGGAAATCTCCTGTCGAAAAATAGCTTAAATCATGAGACCTGAAAGAAACGAAAGAATGCTTTGTTCGAAAGTGAAACAGCTTATTCCGACAGTAATAATTATGAGAGATAAGGGACAAACTGCTAATCTGCGTCCCAATAAACTAAATTGTCCTAAGTATCAAATATGTTAGTTAAGTTTTCACAAGAGGTGGTCGTAATTCACGATAAAGGTTGGCTTAGGGATTAATAAGTAAAATACGAGATTATTCTGTGAGGTATTTACGGGTAGAAGGTTAAATACCTAATGAAGAATGGATTCATTACATATTTCAGGGCAGTATTGGATTTTAATAGCTAATTGTTATGTATTTAGTGTTTTGTGGTAGTACTTAGGTTGTAGCTACTGGAGAAATGTTGGTACACTGTATATGTTCACTTCTGTCGAACACTCCAGGTAAAATAGTCGCGATGTTATTAGTTTTCCACTGGTTTTCGGAAAGATACAGTCTACTGCAACGCAATGCCTTGACAGTCGTTACAGGTAGTCAGCGGCCCACAAAGTCTGACAACCAGTCTTACCAAGGGGTATTGTATTGTTACGTCGGTTGCCTTACGAGATTATTCTAGATTACGTGCGAGTCTCGAATTTTCCTGTAAGGACCTGTTTAGAAGATTAGAACTGTATAAAACTGTCTTGAAGATTCGAGAAACTTGTGGAAGTTTCTCAAAGGACAATGTTCTACTATGGAGCTTTCTAGAAGGTTCGAGAAGGCTGTGGAACTTTCTCGAAGGATGATGTTTCACTATAGACTGTGAAGAACGTTCGAGAAGGTTGTAGATCTTTCTCGAAGGATCGGTCGTCATATAAATAGCCGTCGTGTTTGCGGCAGCAGTCAGTCTGATTTTGGCTACACAAGGAAGCGAATCGAAGTGAACTAGAAGTGAGATATCTAAGTGAATAGTGATCAGTGGTGTATTAGTGAGTAAGTTTTATGTGTGTGGCGTTGTGGGTTTCGT
This sequence comes from Eugnorisma glareosa, assembly GCA_947578425.1. Classification (NCBI taxonomy): domain Eukaryota; kingdom Metazoa; phylum Arthropoda; class Insecta; order Lepidoptera; family Noctuidae; genus Eugnorisma; species Eugnorisma glareosa. The sequence continues at coordinate 8,308,386 of OX387982.1, read as the reverse complement.
GGTAGAGGAAGGAACAGAAAGGCCACAAAAGTTTAATACATTTATTAGCTTGCTCACAGGTAGAGGGGTGGATTCAGTTCACCAAGAGTTTGTTCACTAGTCACCACGGTAGGTGGGTAAAGTAGGTACTGTCCTGGGCTTAGGCCGCGACGCACGAGGTCCGGCGAGGCGACACCGAAGCAGGGCAGCGATGCGGAGAGGTAGCAGGAGCGACCGCGTGTAGCTCGCGGCAGCTGGAAGGCGCGTCTCTTGGCACGGCACTTAGCCGGCTGAGGCAGGCGGCACTCACACGTGGCAGCCACGTGGAGGGTAAGGGTCACTCAGCAGTGACCGGAGCGACCGACTATCGGTCGCGGTAGCTGGTGGCGGCGTGTTTAGGCACGTCGCGTAGGCCTCACACGCGGCAGGCGTGGAGGCATGTCTCACACGCGGTAGGCGTGGAGATTAGGTGTCTCGAACACGCGACGGGACGTCTCTCCAGCGGGTAGAGCGCGGAGGCAGCAATGACGCCCGTCGTCTCACACGCGGTAGGCGTGGAGATTAGGTGTCTCGAACACGCGACGGGACGTCTCTCCAGCGGGTAGAGCGCGGAGGCAGCGATGACGCCCGTCAGCGGTGTCAGTAGTTTATCTCTCAGTAAAGAAAGAAAAGAAGAAAGGAAAACCCTGGAATCAGCACGAAGGGTGCTTCCGTAAGCGTGGTGCCAGGATTGGTGAACGTCAGCGATGCGTGCGTCTCCCAGCCGTAAACCCAAGCAGTAGCTCCAGGGGGAGGCCGGGAACTCACCATCGTGACGGTTCACAAAGGTCAAAGGTTATAAGCGAGCGCATGCCGCGTGGCACAATATAAAAGTTCCTAGCCGCGTGGCAAGGCGGATTAAGCGTACAGCGGCTAAGACACAGCAGCAAAGGGTGAACACGCCATGCGGATGCTTTACAGATTTAGAAACACTAGTGGAAAATACATGATATTGAAATAGCTTAGTCATGTACAGGACGGAAGCCATTTTGACAACCGAGCAATTACATGAAATACAATCACCGCAGAATATAGATGAAATAAGATGAATGCGGTTGACAAGACATGATAGGAGAAAATAGCAGATTATGCAAAGCACTTACCCTTGGGCACAGAGGGGTTTCTTATAAGTTTAGTTGATTTGAAGAAGATCGAACGAGAAAGGCCGATCGCAGACCGGGGTGACAATTTATAGCCAGGCGTATCTACCATAGAGTGTAGATTACGCACAGTGTTGTCACATTCGGATTGAGCATGGTAATCGATTCTAGATTAATCGACTACCACGCCACATGTGTTTTATAATTAATAAAGTTATTTCCTTGTTTAATCGGTAGTATTTAATTTATCCCATACCCAGCTGGTAACAATATTATCTAGTACTAATTGGGCTGTGAAAGTCAGATAGGTAGTTGCTCCATGTTAAATACTAGTCAGCTGTTATGCACCTAAAATCAGCAGTTATTTTGGTGACCTGTAACACAGGCTTCTTCGAAGACTTACTTCAGGCACTAGTCTCTTCCAATGGTGGAATATACTAGTAGTACTAGTAAAAAACTTTGTTTATTTTTAAGGAAACCAACATTGTGAAGAGAGAATAAATTAAATTAACAGAAAAAAAATGAAAAGTTAGACTGGAAGCTGAGCCTAACATAGTTGGGAAAAGGCTAGGCAGATGATGATGACTTCGGTTGTACCCAATGGAGAAATATGGGACTCAACGGGTGCACTTCTATCTAATCCTGCAAGGCAAATAGGCGTGATGTTATTACTTTTCTACTGGTTTTCAGATCGATAAAGAACTTTCAACAACAACAAAAAAAGACAACAGAAAAAGTATGATTTTAAACAAAATGCGAAGTGATACCATTCATTTTGAATATTACGAATTGTAACAAAAAATTACAATTTGTATCCTACTACAAACAATCGCCTGAAAACTATACAAATATTATTATTGCGTACAATTTTGTTTCCGCGAATTCGTGTCGTAAGCGCACTCACATTAAAAGAGAAATTTTGAAAAAAGAACAAAACTCCAAAATGAAGTAATAATATTTTTTTGTCGATACCGATATGAAAAAGACTGAATACAATAAAAGACGATGAAATGGTATTAAATTCTTCTTTTAAGACTTTTAAATGCTTTGGTTCCTTGGAGTGTTCCATGGTATTTTAGCTAAGCCTACCTCTGAAGCAGCAAAAATATTATATTCTTTTTTATTAGATAAGAAACTAGACGAAGTTCATTGAGTTGTATTATTTTGATAAGCTAAATTTCAGGCATTTATATTGACAAGGAAATATCACTATTATAAGTAGAATAAAATACTATGTACATTATATACAGACTACATATATAACTAAAATAATGCTAAAAAGAAGACTAAAACTAAGTTCCTACATATATACAACGACGACAATAGGACACTAAGGCGTCAAAGTACTCCTCCCCATCGATGTCATCCGGAAACGTGCCCAGAAGAATGGCAGCATTGCCACGTTGAATTAAAATAAATTATTATTATTAAAATAATTTAAGCTAAATTAGTTTAGGAAGTAAGATAATATTGTAAAAGTACGATGGGATTGACATCGTCGCTTTTGTGAACAAAAATCCCTTAAATAAAGAAGATTAAAAAAAAATATTTTGGATATATATATGACCAAAAAATTTTTTAAAATAGTTGGGGCCATTTCTTAAATCAAAATCAAAATATTTTTATTTCACATAGGCCTAGATGGGCACTTATAAAACGTCGACAAAAAGGTGCACGGTTCGGGTTGGTCGTTTCCTATGGAGAAGAACCGGCAAGAAACTCCATGGTTACTCTTTTCAAATCATTTGGTGTTACAATATTATCATGTTACAGCATTAGTACTTAAGTATGGGGAACGGCATAGGCCCGACAATAGGTCGTTGCTTACTACACAAAAAAAATAATTAAAACAAGATGAAAAGTTAACAAAAGTTAACGAGCATCTGGGAATCTACAAAGCCTATAATGTTCAAACATTCACAAACAATCGGTAAAAAAGAATCTATACAAAGGTAAGAAAATATTGTAAAATAGTAAATTAAACAAGTGACACAAATATTGTCATCAGTGCTGTAACTATTCTGAGCAAAAGATGTATAAATGATTTGAAAACTATCGTAAAGAATCTGGTTAGATAGATGAGAAAAAAATGAGCTTGAGAATAGTTAGAGACATCCACACATTTGTGACGTTTATGAGCTACCAGGGAAGCCGCATGCGCAGAAGGAATTAAAGCCAAACTTCTTTGTCTTCGACGTAGTCCTTGATTTTGTAATATGCTTTTTTAATAAGGACACGTTTGATGTAATTTTTGAACTTTCCATCGGTCAGTTCTATAACTGACTTTGGCAACTTGTTATAAAAGCGTATACTGTTTATAAGAAAAGACTTGCTAGTTTTAAGAGCTTAGCTGTCAGATTTCTGAGAAAAAATTGCAAAAGTCCATGATCTCTTTTTAAGTCCAAATTAAGATTCGAGAGTGAGAAAGAGATGCCGCTAGACGTCCTCTATAGCTCCGTCTCTTTTCCACACTGGAGTGACATTAAAACAATACTGCTTTAAGATGTGGTAAGCCCCTTAACCTGTCATTATGGCACTGAAGCCTATTTTAAGACACTCAGGCCTCATAAAAGTTTCTAATAAAATTCGCTATCAGAGAGACTAATTTCAATGAATCGCAAATAATACGGTGAGCGGTGGTGACCAATTTCAACAGGCTCACAACTTACGTGAAATCGGATTTAGGTCGTCGGTTCGAACCCAAGCAGGTACTATTTACTTTTCAAATTTATTTTTTTACCACTGGTCTTCGACTGCCTCGTTGGTCTAGTGGTCGCAAGCTGAGCATGAAGTCTTGGGTTTGATTCCCAGGTCGGACAAAGTGTAACTGGGTTCCCATCAGGAATTTCTCAGTAGCAACCACGAAGTTTGGATTTGGCCCGGTTGATGGTATAGGCTCGCCCCTATTACATAGGACTAAATCAAAACTGGCGAAATGTGGCCGTACTATCGGGTACACCTCTGCCTAACCCGTCGGGGATTACAGGCGTGATATTATGTTACCGCTGCTCCAAAAATGTGAAGGAACACAACGTAAAAAACACCGACAAATCGAAGATATTATGTGACATCCGCCAACTGGGACCAGGTGGTGGATTATGGCCCACTCTCTCTCTCTCTCTCTCTCTCTCTCTCTCTCTCTCTCAGAGAGCAGACCTGTGTTGCAGCAGTGGTAACCTTATACTGATCATTTCTAAGGTGCGATGTAGCACATTCATGTTTAACAAAATAATACCCCGATTACATCCTTCGCACAATATCTATAAACATTAATCATTTATTGCAGGAAAAACGTACTTTAAAACATAAATTTTGTCCAAGCCTCAACTCTTGCGCAGTTGCTGTCAAACTTAAGCCATATTAAGGTAGTAAGTTTAAGTTTTATACCGCTACGAACAAGCGGCTTGAGTAACATACGGAGCGAAAAGTTGACGATCTTTGCAGCTAGGCTTCGCACCAGAATAAATAGCATTCATGCTATTTCATGAATCAAATCGGAACAATTGAAAGGCAAAAGTGGTATTATTCAAAAATACTTACTCTCGTTCAAAGACTTTGAATTTCAAAGTTTTTGATTGTTTGTTTAACAACGTAAACAAGACGGATTTCAAAGTTTGAAGAGCTCATTAGTCTATATAAATATTGTATCGTTTATTTTTCTTTTTGTATTACGTACAAAAGTCAAGGAGGCGTTTTCATTTCTACTTGAAAAGTTGTTCTGTAATCCTGAATTGATTATCGTCAATTTTTTGAAGTTGTCGCTAATAAGGTCATTTGGTGGAACCTCGCATTTTTCTTTGATGACAACTAGTACCTATTCCCTTTATTAGATACAAGATTATGCCCGCGGCTTCGCCCACGTGGTGTTTAGTACTATACCATGGGATAGTCAGTACCATAATCCAAGTTATAAACTATCTGTGTGCTAAATTTCATCCAAATCCTTTCAGTAATTCGTGCGTGAAATAGTAATTAATATCCATCTATCCTCACAAACTTTCTCATTTTTAATATTAGTAGGATAACAAGAAGTAAGTATAAGAAACTAGTGGATATTTAAGGAAGAACAGATAGAACTACTTTTGAAAACATTGGAATTTTAGTAGGTTTTTAAAATTAATTAACAAAATGTTTTTGATCCCAGTACTTAAGTACTTACATCTTTTCAAAGGAAAACTGTGGTGCTTCTTCAGTTAATCCAATTTAGAACACCACGTCGGAGATTCATATTCTTGACTTTAAATAAATTACTTGGACTATTCACTGGTCCTTGTAAGACACTAATCTTTATAGGTGATATTCTTCAGAGGTGCGTAGTACTTGCAACCGGTTTGAGCGTGAATGAGGCGGAATTATGATAGCAGGCGGTGTTCTATAGTATCTGTCTAACTCCATGGAAAAAGGCGTGATATTTATATATGTATGTATCATAATATGCTCAGCCTTTTCCCAACTAATGGGGTTAACTTCCAGTCTAACCGGACGCAGCGGATTACCAGTATGTAAAATACTGGTAATCCGCAATCCAATCTGGCCTCCACAACCCAGTTAGTACTGTGTAATACGATCCCCTTGTTAAGACTGGTTGTCAGACTTTCGAGCCACTGACTACCTGTAACGGCTGTCAAAAATCTACAAATGTTAGCCGGGACCAACGCCTAACGTGCTTTCCTAGGCTTGGCGGAAACTCGGTATGTAATGAGTGGTCATCCATCCATGGAAACAACCAAGCGCGGCTTAATCATAAAATGATGTTATTATTTAACAACGAGGTCCTCGAGTACATAAAGGGTGTACCAACGTGTTTGTTCTAGACCATACCTGGGAACCTTCTAGTTACGGAGATATTGAGGGTCAAAGTTCCAATTTTTCAGTTTTTTTTTGTTAAAATATATCGTTTTAATGCAAGATTTTTACTTTAAACACCTCCACGACCTCCGTACTATTCAAACCATCCACCAGCACAATGTTTTAAGTTCGTTACATTGAGTCCTACCGTAAAACGTGATGTTTAAAAAACACGAGCACACGAGAACACGTGTGTAAAAAAAAAGTAGTTTCCCAGCAATCATTTTTGCCTAAAGTTATTTATTTCGATGTAGATAATCCTTAGTTGACGGCTTCGTGAAGGGTCCTGTTACAGCCTGTATATGTATGTTGTAAGAAAAATATTCGTCAGTATTTACGTCCTTATGTTTCTATGTCTGCTGACTCTCTATAGTAAATAAAATCCCCAGGTTTCGCACACCATGGCGAAATTATTTAATGTTTATTGCCCGTTTATAGGCTTGGTTTTAGCCAAAGATTTCTTAGTGGATATCGTGCTCCGTCGAGTCGTGACAAATTATTTAGTAGCTTGCTAAGTAAATTCATACCTAGATGAAATAAGTACTGAGTCCCTAGCACAAAGCGCCCGTTGTAAACGTAACTTATGTAAATATGTTGATTTTTAATCGAAAATACAAAAATGCTATAGGATAATTATTATCCCATGGCATTTTAGTTAAAATGTTTGCATCAAGCACAAGCAGTATCATCTCCATATGAATAAACTAGTGACCCGCCGTCGCACGGGTGCTATGTTATACATATAAACCTTCCTCTTGAATCACTCTATCGATTAAAAAAAAAACCGCATCAAAATCCGTTGCGTAGTTTTAAAGGTCTAAGCATACATAGGGACAAACAGAGGGTATCCACTTTGGTTTATATTAAGTAGTGATTCTTAAATTATAAAAATATTTTAGTATACGAAACGGGTATTTTTAATTTTAAAATCGACGTTACTTTTGTTCCGCACGCTCGTGCGAAGTCTTGCAAAACCTAATTCCAAAAACTGACGTAGTGATCGGTTAGTGAGATACTTCACATTATAATTATTATGAGTATTTAAGAAAAGCTGTGAATTTTAGATTTTTGACAGACTGTATGCGTATATGAGGACCAGAAGTTCCTCAAAACCCCACAGAAACGGGAGGATCTCTCGACCATACGGGTGCTGTGTCTGGTGAGCTACAGCCCGACAGTTGCTTTCGGGTGTTTCTGTATGGTTTGGTATAAGTCGCGGATATTTTCTATAGTGCGATTTAGAATTTATTTTGATGTAAGTTCTTAATTTGTGTCAGAGATGGTGCTGTAGTACTTTTTATAATGAAAGCTCTATATAAAATACTGGTAATTTACTGCTTTTGCTTATACTAGAAGCCGACCTTAGCTGGGAAAAGGCAAGGCAGATAATGTAGCATATAGGATAGAATCAAACGTGGACGTAGGTTCGAACAAAGCACAAAACAGGTTTTGGTTTTTTCTGAGTGTAATTACATCCTTCCACATAATTAAAAAAAAAAACATTAAAAAAAAGAAAAGAAAATGACGTCAAGTCAGAAAGTTCTAAAAAGTATTATAAAAAAACTACAAACGTTACCCCGGAAAGTTTTCCTTTGACTTTACCATGGATTAATTACTTAACTAAAAGTCTTAGGTTTTGTATTTTTTGCTGCAGTTTTATAACTTGTGTACGTACTTTATTTAAAACTTCGACGCTTATTCTATACGTTAGTTTGCCATGGAAGTCGACTTTGTTTTTGATAACAGCATCATCAGCCTTTTAATGTTCCCACTGCTGGGACACTCGGCCTCCTCTCTATGAGAAAGAATGGGCTATAATCCACCACGCGGGCCCACTGCGGGTTAGTAGATGCCACATGTCTTCGAATTTTTGGTTCAAGGACGGCCGGTTTCCTCACGATGTTTTCCTTCACCGTTTTTGAGAGCAGTGGTGATGAAATAAATTACACAAAGTAATGCGCCTGCATGGGTTCGAACTCACGACTTACTGTTCGTAAGTCAGGGCCGCCACCACTAGGCCACCACTGCTCTCTCTTTTTGATAATAGTTTTAAGAAACTAAATACGAATAAAAATCATCATCACTTTAGACTCCTCTCTTAAACTCTTTTTTTGAGCAATCGTGTAAGAACACATAAAATCGATTCGCAAACGCAGGTATAGTTTGAGGCTTCGTGCAAACCAGGTCCTTCCTTCTCTTAACGGAAGGAACTGGGTCATAGGGAAGTGTAGAGTGCTGGTGTAGTATATGACGGTGACGACCACAACGACCTAAACCTGTTACATCACTAAATATAATCCAATCACCCTCCCCTTCCCTATTACCTTCGCACATCCAAACCACGTAACTCGACGCAAGCATTCACAAGTTGACACAATAAATCATTACTGCGCAAAGTTAACGCAACTATTTAATAAATTACCCAGCGTAGGGTAAGTTTGCAACAGTACGAGACAGCTACATGTCTTGTGGAAACAATTAGTCAATATTACAAGTTTATGTTTGACCCCTCATTTACATGGGGTGATTGGATATGGGGGTGAATTGTGTTGGGGAACGGTGCGTTTGGAAATATAAATTAAGTCATGAAAATGGAAAATAAATGAATTCTTGGCTTAACAAATATACCTTCGAACGTTCTTATAACCCTATGGGGATAAATATGGTGATGTTATGACTTCAAAGAGTAGATGGGTACCTACTGAAAAGTTACTAATGGTTATTAATATGTCACCCTACTCACTGGCGAAAGGTCTACGGAAAGACTAAAGCTGTGGCGAGGTAGTGCATCCCTAACAAACCCATTCGTTTCTCCTGCTGAACAAGAGTTGCCATGGCTGACCTGGAAGTCTTTAAATACACTCTGGTCCCAGGTTGGCCGCAACAAGGAAAACCTGCTCAGGTGGAGATTCATTAGCACAGCATCATGCTGAGTGGTAACCTGCTTGTCGCAGTCACGACGTGCAAGTTGTTAATTTTGTATTTATTTTTCTTTGTACCTATATGTCCTGTGTATTTATAATATTTGTTAGGTATTGAATGTTTATTGTTAATTTATTTCTTGTACGCACGTCATGTCCCTGCGACAAATAAACAGTTTTTCTTTCTTTCTTTCTTTCATTGATTTTATATGAAGTATGTCATGGTGTTACTATACTTCTTGCGTAAATATTATGTTTTTCTTTCTGTATGTTCGCAACTTGTTTTCATATAGGTATTTAAAAACAAGTTGCTAATATTCATGTAATTTTTATCGATTAATTGTGCTTCTGTGTGTTGTGCTATGTCTTTTATGAGCTTTGAATAAATGGTTTATCTATCTATCATTGATGACTGCTTTTTTTTTCATCCCATCCATGTTCCTTCTTTTGCCCTTTGTGTTCCGGGGCCGCGGTATCTCTTTCGAACGGTCACGCAACCCTGGCAGGGAGTGTAAGTATGCTGCTGTTCCACAAACGATGGGGCGCTTAATATTGTGTTGTTTATACATTACAGAACTGGTGGACGCTACTGAAGGCGCCAAACTAGTGGCCCAGTTTTGGGGTGACACAATTTAGATTGCTATCGACACACTGAAGAGAAGAGAGAATTAATAGTTCCTGGACGTCGCTTTTGATCACTAACACTATCACTCCAGCGAACCTTTTACCATTTCCTACATACATATCTACAACGTGTAACAGAAAGGGTATAATCATATGGAATACTGTGGTACGGACCATCAAACTGAACAACTTTCTCTATGGGACCACCGTCGAAATCGTAAAAAAATAATCAGCTGTCCCATAGAAAATTTCAATACCTACTCGACCCAAATGTATGGGACAGCTGATTATTTTTTTACGATTTCGATGGTGATCCCATAGAGAAATTTGTTCAGTTTGATGGTCCCTACCACAGTATTCCATATGATTATACCCTTTCTGTTACACGTTGTATACTTCTATAGTAATCTGTACTTCTGGAGAGCAGCGGTGGCCCAGTGGTGGCGGCCCCGACTTACGAACAGTAACCCAGGCAGGCGCATTACTTTGTGTAATTTATTTCATCACCACTGCTCTAAAAAACGGTGAAGGAAAACATCGTGAGGAAACCGGCATGTCCTAGAACCAAAAATTCAAAGACATGTGACATCTACCGACCCGCACTGGGCCCGCGTGGTGGATTATAGCCATTCCCTCTCATATAGAGGAGGCCGAGTGTCCCAGCAGTGGGAACATTAAAGGCTGATTATGCTTATGCTAATCTGTACTTCTATACTAATATTATAAAGAGGTAAAATTTGTAAGTTTGTATGAAGAGGGTAATCTCTGGATCTACTGAACCGATTTTAAAAATTCTTTCACTAATAGGAAGCTACATTATCCCCGAGTGCCATAAGCTATATTTACAACTTGCCCGTGGGATAATTTCCGACCAAAATGCGAGCGAAGCCGCGGGCAACAGTTAGTAATATATAAAACTGGTAATCAGTCTTTCATATACGAACCTCTACTGACTGTCGCTGTCGGAGTGACTGGAACGTTATTGTGAAAATTAATGCACGTTGGACTTAATTTAACTTTGAAATTTCCAGTCATCACATTGGCTTACTGTAAAACGTATCTAGGTAATACTAAACTTTCCTAATTAAAAAATATCCCCAACGGCTACGCCCCTAAAATGAACCCCGTATATCTCCACCCCTACCAACCCTTTTAAGTCCATCACGTTAAATATCGATCCGTCACGCTTGGCGTCCACTTAATTATTTTATCAGGTAAAACCGACTCAATAGGTCATTGTTTAATATTTCCACGTTTTTATTTATTCAGTAAACATCGTTTTTTGATCGACAAGGACTTGAGTTTTTTTTTTCCTTTGCTGCTCACTAGGAGTTTCGCTAGCGTCGTGGGTGACATACACAAACAGCAAGACCAGGTACAACTACCTATAGGTCATACAAATAATTGTTCCGTGCTGGGATCGAACCCACGACAATCAGCACAGCAGCCAGTCGCTCAGTCACTGCGCCAACCACCATCATCATGATGATGGTTGGCGCTTAGAAAACCATACAAGATAATAATATATTTTTTTATAAATAAATCCATAGTCAAATTAACATAGAAGCAGAGCAAGAGTTTTTTAACCGACTTCAAAAACGAGGAAGTTCTCAATTCGTTGGAACCTTTTTTAATTTTTTATGTATGTTCCCCGATTACTCGAAGATGGCTGAACCGATTTGTTTTTTTTTTTATTTCAAAGGGTATACAAGCCAGGTGGTCCCATGATCATCAAGTCAGGATCTGATGATGGGATCCTGGAGAAATACAGGATGTAACAATACCCTTAACGAAGCCGCCAACCAAACATTAGGTACATTCAACTAAGTAACTTTACGCAAAAATTATTGCTGGGAAACGACTTTTTTTTTTGGGGTGAAAAATCATGTTTTGTGATAGGACTCAATGTAACGCACTCAAATCATTGTGCTGATGGATGGATATAATAGTACGGAGGTCGTGCAGGAGTTTACAGTAAAAATCTTACGTTAAAAATATGTATTTAAAAAAAACTTGTGAAAAAGTTGGAACTTTGACCCCCAATATCTCCGTAACTAGAAGGGTCCCAGGTATGGTCTAGAACAAAAAAATGATTGCAATGACGGGGACAACAAGTGCCTTTCGGCTTCGTGAAGGGTCTTGTTACACCCTTCAGAGAGAACTCTTCAAATTTTATAGGCACACTTGAAGCGATTTGGGTAGTTTTTGGAAGAGTACTTTCTCGGAGTGGTTCCATTTCAATTTGTTGGTGAGGATCTGATGAAGAACTTCGGAGATAGGCAACGGAACTCCTCAATAAATGTTAGCAAATGGACTGGGATTTCTGAAATTTCATGTTAGTCTATTTTTTACACCAGTTCATAACATAATATCACGCCAGTACGCTGTGAAGGTGTAAGCACATGTGAACTACTAAAAAGTGATAAATAAAAACGTTTTTTATAGACACGAAATAATGATCTATTCCTGTTTACTGAAATATAATATAGCAGATCATGGACAGAATGTGCTTTTATTTATTTGGTCTAAAATCCATTTTTTATTGCTGACTTTCATGTGTCCCACAGTTGGGTAAAGGCCTCCTATTTCTCCTTCCAAACCTCTCTGTCTTGTGCGATCTCTGGCCATGTTAGCCCCGCAAACAAGATCAGATCGTCAGACCATCTTCTCCATGTAACCTATACATTAACATCAGTTAGTAATTCTAAAACTTTAAATCCGGCTGATTAATACCGGAAAAAATCCTCAGTCCCTTCTCAAAAACACAAACTAGGTACTCCAATAACCGTTTCGCCCACATCAACGAAACTCCAACAACATGGCTGCCGTCTAAAAAACTGCGGAAAACAGCAAAAATGTCCTCAAATGTTTCGAGACGTAACGTAGCAAGCTGTCGGTTTTGACAAATGGACAGAATCTTCAAGACTATCGCAAAACGTCCGGATACGTGTCGGATTTGGGGAAAAAATTGGTCCTTTCTTGTTAGTGAACCATTCGCGTTGTTAGTGTTGGAGGGGTAAAAGAAAAAAGATGTTGCTTGTTATCTTTTGGATTTTATCTTTTATGTGGATGGTCAGAATGGGAATTACTAAAAGCTACTTTATTAATACTTATACAAATACAATAAATAAATGAAACATTCGAGTCATACTTCCTATTTCCTATAACAATACTGTAACGATCTATTGATCTATCAGTTGATCTTTTGTCTTTTGACCCCGAGTCACAGGCAAGGATTCGTACTGCTCGACTGGTTTTTCTTCAACGACCAGTTCTTTACTACTGTAAAGACACTTATGTCACACAAGTCCCAAACGTACAAATCATTTAAAAAGCGTTTTGCTTTAATAAAATTATGATCTTATCTATTATTATTATCATTTGCGCCAAAAAAAAAATGTAAGCTTTATTTTATTTTAAAATTAGTGAATTGTTATAAAGATAAACTACTTAGTTTGTATGTCAAATTTCATGAAATACTACCTATATTTTAAGTTCCAAAATGTTCTTAATACGTGAAATCCTTGTACCTATTTCATATTGAGAAATAAATTTCTGACAATGACAGGATTGACATAAGAAGCAACCAGCGTGCATGTATGACCAGATCTATGAACGTGAACGAGGCAAAAGGAGTATGCAAGGATCGTAGCAGGAGGCATTCTATGGTTTCTGCCTACCCCCATGGGAAAAAAAGACAAGAGTATGACTTAATAATTTTAGTAGCTTTAAGTCAATCTAACACATTTCTTACTTTCCCATTATCGTTTTTCCCGATTGCGTGTCATTTTGTCCAGACCTTTCGGTCCCAGAACTGTTAGGTTGCTTGGTTGGAATGAAAGATATCGTTAGGTATACTTAATTTCGCGGGCCTGTGGACGGTGAGCTACAGGCTAGCTCGCCGTCTGTCCGTCTTATGACGACAGGCCGTGTCGACGGCGCGTTCGTGTTCCACTCGCGCCTCAAAGAGAGTCAGCAAACAGGAAGGGGTCCGAAAGGACCGATGCCTGCTAGGGTTGCGGGACTGTTCGAAAGAGATACCGCGGCCCTGGAACACAAAGGGCAAAGGAAGGAACATGGATGGGTTTTAGTCAGTAAAAGTCTGACATTCCCTCCTGCTCAGCCCAGAGTGGGGGGGGTTATTTGATGATTTCCCAACCGAAAAAAATAAATAAAAGTTACATTTAATTTATTTACAGCAGACACATGTTATATTATTAAAGACACAGCAGTATTTCAGACAGGATCAGACATGGCAGTGACTAGAGTGACATACCCGAAGTAGATACAATCATAGACAATCACTATATAGTGGTGTACACACTAATTAAATTCTAAATAGTGATGTTACAACTCTAACAAGTCCAACGAAATTTGTAAATCTTCTAATCTACCCACAAAAAAAAAGATGAACACACTGAACTAGCTGACAAAAAGTCACATCACGTCGTATTCTTTTGAGGACAATATGAATAGCTACGAGTACATGCGTAGATAGAGCGGCGACGTTGACAAACGTCGATACGTTTGTCGTCACACGTCAATAAGTAGACCCTTTATCAGTACACTCGGGGTAAGGTTGTGGTGTTCGGACGTAAGACTCTTAGAATTAACATAGCATAATATCACGCTTATAATCCCCGAAGGGTTAGGCAGGGGTGTACCTAATAGTACACACACATTTCATCAGTTATGTTTTATGTTATAGTAGGGGGCGAGCTTATTGCCATCAACCGGGCGCATATCTAGACTCCGTGGCTGCTACTGAGAAATTCCTAATGGTAAAACCCAATAATACTTTGGCTGACCTTTAACGCGTTGTCATGACGGCTGAGGGTGCCAGGTTTGGGAACAAAATGAGTGACACGACAAATCACTTTTGTTGGAACACGGAATCAAGAGTAACAGTTGTTATTGGGAGTTATGAATTCTGCTGTCAAATGCTCTGTTAATACGAACAAACTAATGTCAACATGGTGGCTGTTCTTCAGAAAATTTGATAAAGCTTGGAGATTAAACTCTTATAAGCGCAAAAACCCCAAAATGTTGTCTGAATAATGACTGTTTTTACCTAAAATTAGAATTTTAATGAATACCTAATGAAAATGGCTTTATAATACAAAAAATAGCAATACAAACTCATTAAATAAATAAATAAATATCGCTGGACATTACACACAGCGCCATCTAGGTGCCACACTAAGCAACGTGGCTTGTGTCGTGGACACCAGATAGTTGATATTACTACATATATACTTTTTGTTTGTAAATACATACTTATTATATATATAAACATCCATGACTGCTCATCACACAAACATTTGCTCCTACCGGGATTCGAACCCGGGACCCTAAGAACGTAAGGCAGCCTCACTACCGCTGCGCCATTCGGGTCGTCATTATCATCATCATAGGCTAGCCTTTTTCCAACTTTGTTAGGGTTGGCTTCCAGTCTAACCAGATGCAGCTGTGTACCAGCATTTTACATGGAGCAACTGCCTATCTGAACTCCCCAACCCAGTTAGTACTAAGTGATGCGATACCCCTTGGTAGCACTGATCAAGCAAGACCAAGACAAAGTGGTTGGCAAGACTTTCGGGCCACTGACTACCTGTAACGACGGTCATCTATAAATCACTACTGCAAACTCAACGTCGTCTTGGGATCTAAACCAACAACATTGACGCGATCCCCTATGTCCGCGTAGGCACAACTCCCTAGAGTCCGCTCTGTATTACCATTGTTCCCTGCGCGTCACTGAGGAGACTAGGGCGACATTTTCACAAGTAACACAGAAAGTATTCGCTATAGCTTCTCGATTTCATGATATTTTCATAAGGATTTATGTTTTACATGTTTTCTCCTTTAGTCCTTTTCGTTATCTGAAACAATGTTATTATAATGTTAAAACTGTTTGAACACAGGCCTCCTCTATATGAGACGGAATGGTATACAGGGTGTAACAAGACCCTTCACGAAGCCGTCAACCAAGCATTCTGTACATCAAACTAAGTATCTTGACGCAAAAATTATTGCTGGGAAACGACTTCTTTTTTTTGGGATGAAAAATCACGCTTTTTGGTAGGACTGAATATAACGCACTCAAAACATTGTGCTGATGGAAGCATTGAATAGTATGTAGTAGTAGTAGTCGTGAAGGTGTTTAAAGTAAAAATCTTACATTAAAAACATGTATTTGAGAAAAACCTTGTGAAAAAGTGGGAACTTTGACCCCCAATATCTCAATAAATGAAGGTTCCCAGGTACGGTCTAAAACAAAAAAATGATCGCAATGACGGGGAAAACAACGGCTCGGCTTCGGCTTCGTTAAGGGTCTTGTTACACCCTTTATAATATATAATCCACCACGCGGGCCCTTGCGGGTTGGTAGATGTCACATGTCTTCAAATTTTTTGTTCTAATACATGCCGGTTTCCTCACGATGTTTTCCTCCACCGTTTTGAGAGCTGTGGTGATGAAATAAATTACACAAAGTACGAGTAATGCGTCTGCCTGGGTTCGAACCCACGACCTGAGTAAGTAACTCGGGGCCGTTACCACTGCTCATTCCCTAAAATAAGCAAGGAAAGGTATTATCTACTATGACAACTTTAAACTAAATCTCAATAACTAGTTAAGAGGCCGGCGACCGATGCGTTTTTCATACAAACGTAATACCAAAATAACTTGTAAATCAAAAACATTCTTAAGGTACTGTCTCTTTATTCCGATTGGAATACAAAATATCTAGGTTCCCAATGAAATATTTTGAAAGGACAATGATATAAAGACGAGATATGAGGAATTTAAAATTTCTATAGAAAACTTATTTTTCTCATAACTCTTGTTTAAATCAGTGTCCATTCAAAATATTTCATTGGGAACCTAGATATTTTGTATTTCGATCGGAATAAAGAGACAGTACCTTAAGAATGTTTTTGATTTACAAGTTATTTTGGTATTACGTTTGTATGAAAAACGCATCGGTCGCCGGCCTCTTAACTGAAGGTAGAAACTAAGAAGTCTGCTCACCCCTTTTCCGGTATTAAATCAAGGTGCAACTAATGAGTGGCGCGGTGAAGGATGAATGGGCTCAAATTGCAGACGGAACGCGATAGACTTCGATTAATTGAGGGAAACTTCCATTTTGTTAGGCAGGGTGTTCATTGATAGCTTGCGGATTTATTTAAAGAGGAGATAGGTAGAGAACTCTTTACGTAAATCAGTTGTTTGATAAGTAATGATGGAAGTTGGTTTCGGTCGACAATTATAAATTTTAATTTTGGAGACTTCGAAATGAAAATTGTTATCTTTAGATATCAAATAAGTTTCTGGTGAGAATCATAAAAAAATTCTCCGAAGTACTATGTTTTACATTTACAAGGCATAGCATACTAGTAAAATCAGGCTATAATGTCCCACTGCTGGGACACAAGTCTCCTCTCTATGCGAGGGAAAACGTAAAATAAATACAGAATACTGTTTTGGTATCGCAGGGCCCTTTTCAAAATCCAGCAGCATCGCATTTTGTCGGGACACTGACATTTTTCTTTGTCAATTCTGTAGTTAAAGTACCTTATGTATCACTACAATTTAAAGGTTTGACATTCACCATCATCTGCCTAGCCTTTTCCCAACAATATCGTGGTCAGCTTTCAGTCTAACCGAATGCAGCTGAATACCAGTATTTTATACAACACGATACGGTGACACATGTAACTGATAGCAGCGAACCACATAAGGACAGTCCACTCTGCCAGCAATCATTTCCAGAACCCTGTTAGAATAGTGATAGTAAATTTCACGAATAAATCTTTAAAAAACATCAATGTAACTTTGAACATAACAAAAAATAAAATAATCCCGCTTGTGTACCGGGGTCCCAAGTCCCGTGAAAAGTAAAGAAGAAGTCCGGACAACGTGTCACTGGTTATCTTTTTCTTTCTCAGAGCGTCCGCGAGATCAGGAAAATCTTAGTTTCTCCGTATGACCGCCTTTGTAGCTCTCCTAGATAAATGGCTGTTGCTATTTTATTATTATAGTTGGGAAAATAATTTTCTAAGTTATTTTGTAAGTAGATTTTGTTTTGAAGTAAAGTATTTCTTAGAAGGACTCGGATAAATAATGATAATTTGGAAATAGGTAAAGCGAGCTTGATGCTTTGTAAAGATTTTTATTATAGAAAAAGAAACAAAATTAATGATAAATATAATTTATACAACCAAACAAACTATTTTTTTTTAAATAGGGTGTAAGGGCCAGCCCTCCTTAAACTGACAGGGTGCATTCAGCTCCTTATTTTGAATTCTTATTCCACCGGAATATATTTCAGGAGGGTTTTCAATTTTTTAAAGTTTTTTTGGTTACTATTCCTTTATTTCAATATCAAATTACATTCTCTTTACGAAGCAGCACTTCATTTATGTGAATAAAGCGGCTAAAATAAAAAATAAACAATACTAATACTACTAATACTTCTTGCTTAGCTACAGAGTTCATCGAGCTCGTCGTCGCGTTTGCCGGTCGCTACGTGTGTTTTGCCACGGTAACGATACATTGCGTATGAGGAAATAAAACAAATTAATATTTTTATTGGATTCCCATAACGTTCCTGAAATAATTTCTTGTACCGGTCATCTTAGTATGATTTATACTGAATTCACACCATCAGTCTGCGGAGGGCTGTACCTTACACAGGGTTATAAGAATGGCTTATTATGACAATTGGCAGCATCTTTAATTTTGTAACTTCGGACTGGGTCATGTGGCTGGACCACATGACCCAGTAAGTGGGACCCCTCAGGAAGTGGGTCATTCAATATTGAAACGAATAAACTTGGTACCGTGGTATTCAGTTCATGTTCTAGCAAAAATAATATTTAAATCTGTTCTCATTAAAATTTCAGCTGTCAAAAACACAGTTAAACATCAAAAGTTTCTGGATTATTCTATGCAGGTTTGAATAATAATTGCAAGCGCTAGCAAAGTCTCTAAAACAATATAAGCTAGCTAAATATAAAACAAAAGAAATTAAACGGTATTATTTATTACCGGCTTTACCCGCGACGTCACCCGCTCGGAAATCGAAAATTAGCACACCGTATCAAACTTTCTGGAGCCCTGACACAGCCAGAAGGCGTCACAGCAGCCCTCGTAGACGATGGTGGGACGAGCTGGATAAGACCAACGACCGGTGGTCCATATTATCCCTGGATAGAAACAACTGGAAGTCATGAGGAGAAAAAAGCCTTTGCTCTGCTGTGGGATGACGGAGGCTAACAGTATCACTATCTATATGTATATGTTTTATCGGTTTGCCAAAAACCGACAGGCAGCGTTAGTGTCGCATTTAAAACATTTGTATGAACATGTACAAAACTAAATCATATCGACCACTGTTATAAGCTTTCACGGTTCACAACTACAATTATATTGTCACGGGATATCTTCCGTGATAGTGCATTATTTTGAGCTCCCGATATTTCGACGCTGTTGCAAGCGCCATGATCGCGGGTTGACTATCACGGAGGTTATCCCGTAAGTGTCAATATAAGTTTAAATCAAACACTGTTTTAAACTTTCAAGGTTTACACTTACACATAAACTGTCACTTACAGGATATCTTCCGTGATTGTCTGTTATTTTGAGCTCCCGATATTAAAAAATAATAAAGACTCGCAAGGCTCGTAATAAAGACTCCAAAAAGCCTTGTGATACTGTGAGTGTGTTTTGCCGTGACTTAGTGATGAGTTCCAGTAGTGCGCGTAGCAAAAGAAAAAGAAAGAGGGTAGACAGGCTTGTCTGCTCTTAACAATTTATTTTCCATCCACCCGCGTTCTCCAGTCAATCCGCGATCATGGCGCTTGCAACAGCGTCGAAATATCGGGAGCTGAAAATAACAGACAATCACGGAAGATATCCCGTAAGTGACAGTTTCTGTGTATGTGTAAATCATATCGAATGCATAACTATGTTTTTTTCAGGAATTTGGAACGTTTAATATATATACTAGAAAATAAAGTTTAACCCATAACAGAGTTCAGCAAGCTCTTACAAATAAATAAAATTTAAGTGTATGTTTGTAACTCCAAAAATCAGCTTTTTACTGAATGCATGTGAAAGTATTTATATAAAATGATGCATTATCTTCATAATATAAATTGCGTTGCAGTGATCTAGATATGTTGTGATTTAAAACTATTCAGTGTGTCTGATATTTATCTTTATTGTTTTAGCGTCAAATTATAACTTTTTGCATGCCTATTGGTAAAATATTGCTGAACCTACCTTTTATCTGTGTATCACCAAGTATTGCACCCATATTTTTGCAAAATAAAAACTTTCTTGCGAAAACAAAACCGACTTCCAAAAAAACACAAAAAAAAGTCTAAAATAACTTGACTTTCGGAAGTCGGTGGCAAAAAGATACAAACAAAGACGGACACACAGATTCTTGTAATGAATTAATTTTACAATGTAATGAGAAGTTAGTTAAAGTACTCGTCAAGACGAATCATACGAGCCCAAACTCGATGATGTTTTGCCGTTTTATAACAGAGTTCCTATGGCCACCATCCAGCTCCATCATCAGACACTGGATACCATTTAGGACCAAAGTACTCGTCAAGACGAATCATAAGAGCCCAAACTCGATGGAATTGTGTCATTTTATTACAGACTACCTGTGACCACCTTCCAGCTCCATCATCAGACCCTGGGTACCATCTAGAGACAAAGTACTCGACAAGATGAATTATACGAATCCAAACTGGCCACCTTCCAGCTCCATCATCAGACCCTGGTTACCATTTAGGACTAAAGTACTTCTCAAGACAAATCAAAGGATTCCAAACTCGACGTCGTTGCGTCGTTTTATTACAGAGTTCCTGGCCACCTTCCAACTCCATCATCAGATCAGCTCCATGTCATCATAATATTGCATTGTCTCGCGATATACACATGCGTGCAAAATTTCAGCTCAATCATAAATCAGTAAGTGTGTCAAATTTAACTAGCAAGTATCACGCGACGCCGCGTGATGTACCTACATCAAAGCGCCTGCACGCGACGTCGCGTGATGTGACAATTAACGTGAGGAAAACAACCAATTTCCTAAACCGGCTTTGATGAAATTTCTATGGGACCAATCGGGAAGCATAATTATCCTTTCAGATGAAAAAAGAATTTATCAGATTGGTTTACAAATGACGAAGTTATGAGGTAACAAACATAATAAAAAAAGAAAAAAAAATACATCCGTATTGAGAACCTCCTCCTGTTTGAAGAAAGTCGGTTAAAAAATTACTAACTTTATATTAAAAAAAAAACTGTCTGTCCGTCTGTCTGTCTGTTTGTTCCGGCTAATCTCCGAAACGGTTGGACCGATCTTGACGGGACTTTTTTTGGCAGATAGCTGATGTTATAAAAAGTAACTCAGGCATTTATTTAAAAAAAAGTTCCAAGCAAAAAAATTAAAACCGTTGAAATTGTTAACAAAATCTCATTTAAATAAGGAAGTAATACAATTTTTGAATAATTTCACGCGGATGAACGTCACAGGCAACAGCTAGTTCAGACATATAATCTAAAAGCAGGCGTCCCAATCACTATTCAATCCATCTGTACCCTATCTTGCTACAATTCCCCTTGCACTGTCATTGAATAATTTAGTACTACCACAGGAATACTCGTACAGATTTACTATTTATCGTATACAAACGCTACTAAATTTCTAATTTCTCCAACTCCTATATTTCAAAGTTAACTTTAATGGGCCACACGTCTCAAGAACTCAACTTCTTTTTTAGCACTTAGCACATTTTCGCGAAGTTTGAAACCGAATTAATGTCTTTAAGAGAAAATAAAATTAAATAAACAATAAATCGATACTAAGAGGAAAGTTACAGTCAACATTGGAAACTTTGGAAGTGCCCATATTGTGGTGTAAGTAATGAGAAATCTTTGCAAATAAAAGACTTTATGATAAAATCTTTGTTAGAAAATGTTACCTGAATCTTTTTAACCCCTGGTTTTATGTATCTAACTTAAACGGCAGCATTGACAGCACATTGGTGCAATGGCTGAGCGATTGGCTACTGTGCTGCGTGTCTCGGGTTCTGTTCCTGCATGGAACAAATATTGGAATGGCCTTCAGGTAGTTGTTCCAGGTCTGACTAATTTCTGTATGTGAGTTTAAATGTTTGTAAACCTACTGTACAGATGATACACGAGAAATTCCTAGGGTCAGAAGTCACATCAGCCTCCAAATTCACGCTGTTAAGGGAAGACACATAAATGCTTACTTATTTAGGTACACACAGTAAAGTAAATTGAGAAACTAATGCACAACTTTAGAGAGCAAAGGGAAAGAAACAATTTCGGTGCCTATCTTGTAGTCACCGAAGTTTAGTTCTTTGTTCGAAGCACTAGGATAAAAATTGCGTAAGTTCTCGTATCAGAAAAGACATTGGGAAGAGACGATCAAGAATCCCATAGACTTTGCAATTGAGTAAGACAGAGAGTCTTTTTCTGGAGTTTTCTAAGCATGTACACAGTCATCTTTTGGAGAGTGGGGACGGGGTCCATACAAATCTTCCAAAATCATTTTTGAGGTCACTATGTGACATCTCTAGGTCTATTAAGAAAATAATTTGTTCTATCAAAGGAGATGCTCCATTTTGTAAAATAACATTAAATCATGTTGCAATTTCAAAAAAAAAGATGATCCTTTATGAATGGGGGTCAATATTTGACATCTCTAGGTCTATTATTAGCACATTACGGTCCTCTCCCTCTTACATAAACAAGGCTGAAATCACCACTATGGGAACAGTTTAGGCTCCTTAGAATAGGTTTTAAGTAACCATCTATTGCCTCTAACTTACACCAACCACAACCAAGTAGGTCAAGTTGGCTGAAAAGGTTTAAGCGTAGATTTAGCCATCGCTAAGTCTAGGAAATGGAAGTAGAGTGTTCACTGAAAGAATATTTCAGCTTTCAGTGCGGGAGAGGTCAAATTTGGTTGCAAAGTGTCAAGGCAACTTCGAGTTGCTGGTTGAAACATTTTAAGTAAGTACAGATGTAGTTTCCTGTCGAGTGTTACCTAGTTGCTGAGTTAGTAAGTGACGGTTACTTTTTGACAAAGATGTTACATACAGTTGAATTAAATTAATGAGGACAATAATGATATTATGTAATATGATAGACAGATGTGTGGGAAACGCCGGGAGGGGACGCCCTAGACCTTATTGGGGAGGTTCTTCAGAAAGGTCAGGTGCGTAGTACTCGCAACCGGCGTGCGTGTGTGACTAGAAGTATGAACGTAGACGAGGCAAAAGGAGTATGCAAGGATCTCAGCATGTGGCGTTCTGTGGTTTCTGCCTAGCCCCACTGTAAAATGGCGTGATTTATGTTTATATGTATTATTATTACGATAATATCACAATCATCATAGAAACCAAACCTTTTTTTTAATTTGCCTTACTGTTTATACCTACACACATAATACATAGCACAGCATCATGCTGACTGGTAAGTCAGTCACGACGTGCAAGCTGTTAATTTTGTATTTATTTTTCTTTGTTTCTGTCCTGTGTATTCATAATATTTGTTATGTGTTGAATGATTATATGATTTGTTTATTTCAATCAAGATATTGACATTATTTACAAACTACAAATTTAAAATAGTAATTAAAATATGTACAAGTATCAAAAGGGTTACAGGGCGTCAAAAAATTCGTCCACATTGCTGTCAACAGGAAAAGTGCCCAGAAGGCTGGCAGCATTGCCACGTTGTATGGCAATGCTGATTCTTTGGCCAAAGAATAGGCCCGCCCTCTGGTCACGTGAAGAGTCGACCAACCGTTTGGCGATTTCCCGAAATACTAGGTGGGCACTCGGACCCCATGGGCCTAGTGTTTCAACCCCAAACGGCTCAAACACGTAACTACCAATTAAATTATTGTATTTGCGCCGTTTGAGGTTTTCAGCACCTGCAGCAGCCGCCCCAGCGCAGCTCACTGTGCTAGGAAGATGGGATGGCGCAAGGGTGTCGACGCAAGTTGCATCCCACACCAAAGGCCTGCCCAACTTCCAAGGCATTATGGTCATACCATCTGGTCTCTTCCCATCGACGCGTGCCAAGCCAGTCGGTTCTAAGACAGCTGGCACCCCGGCGGTGGCAAGAGCACGACGGATGAGATCATTAATGCTAGCGTGCCGCGTAAGCTGACCTGCACTCTTACTACAAGAAAGCCCATGGTGTCCGAGGCAGTCGACTGCTTCACCACATTGACAGCGATGTGGAGCCCCGCAAGGAGCGCCCAATCGCAAACATGTAGCGAGCCGGAAGGTTGTGTCACCTAACATAGTGCCTATATTAGGTGACGGTAGTGCCTGAAGCCAGAGGCCCGACTCCCACTCACCCACAGCCAGCAGGCGGGCACGCTAGCAGTATTGGTAGACGTATTAAGAAGTTTATTCCGTACCAACCTGCAGAGCGGCTCATCCCATTGTCTCTGGGAAAACGGGTTCTCGGGCCGATCGGTATCCGGGCAAGCCACTTTCCAGGCGTCCTCTGCGTCGGACAAGCACGGCACTTCAGAGTCAACCAGAGAGAGAGTTAAAATTTTCCTGGTTAGCTTTTCAGTGCTGTGGACAGAAGACAGGAACTAAGTAAGCTTACACTAGAAATTTTGCGGACGCCGAGGCTACCAAAACGAATTGGTAGGGTGGCTTGCAGCCACGCTCGGTCGTCCAGGGCCACATTATTATTACATGATTATATTGTTAATTTATTCCTTGTATGCACGTCATGTCCCTGCGACAAATAATTTTTTTTTCTTTCTTTTTCTTTCTAATAGGTGTAACAATACACCGAAAGGCACTTGTTCTCCCCGTCTTTGCCCTAATTTTTTGTTCTGGGCCATACCTGGGAACCTTCTAGTTACGAAAATATTGGAGGTCAAATTTTTCACATGTTTTTTTTTTTTCCTTGTTGTTAATGTTATAACTTTAGTTTAAATACTCCATGATCTGTTTACTATTCAGTGCACAATCGTTTTGAGTGCTTTACATCGAGTTTTACACTTTTACCCAAGCAAGAGCAAAGTCATCGGTACAAGTGTCACGAGATCAAATTTTTCTATGAAATTTCTTCTGTGTCACGAGATCGAATTTTTCTATGAAATTTCTTCTGTGTCACGAGATCAAATTTTTCTATGAAATTTCTTGTGTCACGAGTTAACTCATCGTAACACGCGTTTACGCTGAGCATGCAGCCATCGTCAGCATGCATTGTATTGCAACTATGCATTTACCGGAAATTCAATAGAATTATTTTTCTTTGCATTATATTCAGTCTTGCATCAGCCATCAGCTTAATATCCTGTATTTTTATAATTAAATAATATTGTAAAAAATAAATTTTTTTTTTTAACTAAAATCCCGACCGCCGAAACATAACTGGCGCAGTCGGTAGGATCGCGACGTTCTAAGATCGAATCCAACTCTTCATCTTAAGAGCGACGGTTCTCAAACCGTTCTTTCGTGATCTACAAAGAACCTATCGCGCGGTCGGACACCTCTACGGTCATCGGGATAATCTCCGGAGAATTGGAGGAAGCTGTGCAGGCCGAGACTCGACTCGACAGGAGATGCAGTGGCTGCTTTGGTGAGTGCTCTTATTTACCAAGTGTCCTTGCTCGATTTCCTGCCTTATTTTAATTTGTGTATTTTATGTTAACCTGTGTGAGTCTGTCTATAAGCTAAAATCGCAGTAGGCAACCACAAAATTATAATAAGTAGCGTTAAGTATCCCACGAGTAAATTCCAAGTGTTTAATTTGACACCTCTATTGTTTTGCGTCAAGCGCCACTAGGCAGGCAAGCTACAGAAAAACAATGTCGCTCAGGGATTATGATGCCAACTATAAACCGTACAAACTAATCGCAGATTTAATGGCAAGATATGATGGTAATCCTAAATTACTCAATTATTATATTAGGGAAGTAGAAAACTTATTACAGTTAACTTCTGAGGCAGATCGCTCGCACCCAGCGTTCATCTGTTTAATTAAAAGTAGGCTCAGTGGCCCAGCCATAGACGCAATAGCGTACGAAGGCTACTTAAACTCGTGGCCATCAATTAAGAACGCGTTAATTAGGCGCCTTGGCGAACCACGAAACGAAATACAAGTAATGCAGGAGCTAACGCGAGTGCGTAAGTCTAAGACAGAAGACGCTGAAAGCTTCGGCAAACGCCTCCGTGAGCTGTTGGATACTCTGTATTCCGTAGGAGAGCATGGTAATAAAACATATTACGAAAAGATGGTTATTGAACAGTATATAAACCAGTTAGATTTCCACGTCTCGTTAGGCGTTCGAATCGCCAAACCGGACACCTTCGAAGCAGCCATCATAGCGGCTAGACAAGAAGAAGCTAGGCTTTCATATAATAGAGCTAATTACATTAATAATAATCCCTCAACGTCACAAGCAAAGCCAAAGGAGTTATCTAAACAACCAAGCAACAATAACCCCATCCGTAATACAGTAAACCCACTTGTACCTGGCTTTACGATTCCCTCACAAAACTTTGTACCTCAACAAAATAATATGACCCCCGAGCAGCGTCAACAATGGGTACAATCCGTATTGCCCTGGAAGGCCAGACCAGCATCAGGTAACTATAGATCAAATGGTTCAAATAACTTTAGGAATCAACCTAACATTCCAAAACCACCGGTTCCTACGCCAGTATCATCGGACGTCACAATGCGTACGGCAGGTAAGCCAGAAAAACCACAGTTCGCTCAGCAGTTGTTCTACATTCCGATTCAGATGGCCACTCAAGATCAACCAGGACCCAGTGACATGGGGCTCTATAACGATGTCACAGACGGTAATGGCATTTCGGTCGAGCCGAATGCAACCATGGACGAACAACAGATAGGTGGTGACCAGGATTTTCCCTTGGACACCAACCAAGACAGCCAGACCTAGTTTCAATTAATTTCCAGACCAAGAAATATTTACCGTACATAATACTACCAGAGTTTGACGGTAAGTTTCTATTAGATACAGGGGCCAGTCATTCAACTATAGCAACTGACGTAGTTGCAGGCACCATATTTGAGTACTGCGTAGAAACAGAACCCTTTCAAATTAATACGGCACACAGTTCATCAGTTCACGACAAGGTAGTTTACCTTCCCTTACCTCCCGCGTTTAATAGCGATATAACACACAAATTTTTAATATTCGACTTCGACCCTAAATATAAAGGTCTTATCGGAATTGACCTTCTGCAAAAACTAAAGAGTAACATTGATTTAAATAATAATGTTTTACGTACATCTACAGCGGAAATACCAATACACTTTAGTTCTCCACCCCAAAAGATAAGTATCGAACCTAGATGCGAAAAGATAGTCAAAGTAAAAACCAACTACTTAGATGGACAATACCTTCACGACGATTTAATCTGGTCAGATGGTTTAATGTCACCAGCAGCTATAGTTAACGTTACAAACGGCTGTTTTAAAACATCGGTAATTAATCATAGTGATCAAAAGAAGTGTATCCCATTTAACCCGTCGATCGAATTAGAGAAATTTTCCAAGGTCAACAAAAATAATAATCACGATATTAATACCATACAGGCTCAAACTAACATTGACCAAATATTAAACGAAAACCTTCAGAAAATCCGTACAGATCATATGAACGAAGAAGAAAAGCGCGAAATAACCCGGTTATGTTATCAGTATAGGAACTTATTCTATGCAGAAGATATACCACTCACCTTTACACACGCTGTTAAACATGAGCTCAGATTAAGCGATAATACACCAGTTTTCGTACGTAGTTACAGACAAGCCCCTCAACAACGTGAAGAAATTCGTAAACAAGTAGATAAGCTTCTTCAACAAGGTATCGTGCGAGAGAGTATATCCCCTTGGTCATGTCCCGTACATATCGTACCCAAGAAGCCCGATTCCTCAGGCAACGTCAAATGGAGACTTGTAATTGATTACAGACGTCTCAACGATCGTATAATTGAAGATAAATACCCTTTACCAAACATACACGACATACTAGATAGATTAGGACGAGCACAATACTTCACAACCCTAGACCTTGCTAGCGGTTTTCATCAAGTGGAAATGCACCCTAATGATATCGAAAAAACCGCATTTACCACTGAAAGAGGACACTATGAGTTCCTTAGAATGCCCTTTGGACTCAAAAATGCACCAAGTACGTTTCAAAGACTAATGGATCATATATTAAGAGGCATAGATAACGTTTACACATACTTAGATGACGTAATAATAATATCTACGTCATTGCAGCAACATATAGAAAAATTAAAGCAAGTATTCGATCGATTCAAAACACATAACCTAAAGATCCAGTTAGATAAATCACAGTTACTACAAAAACAGGTTAACTTCTTAGGACATGAACTAACAGATGAAGGTTTAAAACCTAATAAAGACAAGATAAAAGCCGTACTTAACTTCCCCCTACCTAAATCTCAGAAGGAAATAAAAGCCTTCCTAGGACTAGTCGGATATTACAGAAAATTCATAAAAGACTTCGCCAGACTTACGAAACCAATGACCCTTTGCCTTAAGAAAAATAGTAGAGTCATACACTCCCCGGATTTCTTAGAAGCTTTCAATAAGTGCAAACAAATTTTAACAAATGCCCCAATACTACAGTACCCGAATTTTGATGAGCCTTTCATCCTTACCACCGATGCTTCAGATGTAGCATTAGGTGCAGTGTTATCCCAAGGAATAGCAGGATCTGACAAACCAGTAGCATTTGCATCCCGGACATTATCAGATACCGAATCCCGTTACTCTACAATAGAAAAGGAGCTACTCGCCATAGTATGGGCAATTAAATACTTCAGACCCTATCTTTATGGTAGAAAGTTTGTCATCTACACAGACCACAGGCCTCTCACCTGGCTAATGTCATTAAAAGATCCTAACTCTAAATTGACTAGATGGCGTTTAAAACTCTCGGAATATGATTATAAGGTTGTGTACAAGCAGGGTCGTCAAAATACTAACGCAGACGCTCTATCACGTGTTAAAATCTTCCATGGCAGTGTCGACTCTCTAGCTGTTAATTTAGATGATAACGAAGATGATGAGATAATTAATCGAATATTCGAAAATGCACGTAGGGAAGCCGAAAATCAAATAGACACAGTAGCATCCAACGAAAATATACAATCACTAAACCCAAGCATTCCCGAATCTCATATAGGTACAGATAGTATGAGTATAGTGTCAGCCGAATCTGAATTAGTGTCCACAAGACATACACAGCCTGACAATGAAGCTAGAGGCATACCCATAATTACAGACGCTATTGATAGGCAGTTGAAACAGTTCCACGTTAGGTCAACGCCCGGATCTACGTATAGAGTGGATAACAGATCCACTAACTCGAAAGTAGTTATAAAAGATGTCTTTATCCCAGTAAATAATACAGAGCCCGAGATAATTAGATTCCTTAAAGAACACACCATCGCTAACCGTGTATTCCATTGTTACTTTTATAATGAAGAATTGTACCATGCCTTTTCTAGAGTTTACACAACTATATTTAACGACAGAGGTCCTAAGCTACTTAAATGCACAACACGCGTAACTCTAGTAGAAAATAAACCTGAACAGCAAGAGTTGATTAAGAAATATCACGAAGGTAAGACTGTTCACCGTGGCATTCAGGAGACGTACAAGCAGTTGCACAGAAACTATCATTGGCCAAACATGCTCCTTACCATTCAAAGCTTCGTTAATCAATGTGACACTTGTTTGAAATCTAAATACGAACGCAACCCTCTTAAACCACCTTTAGCTATAACCGATACACCTCGCAAACCGATGGAACACATATTTATGGACCTATATTCAACTGGAGGCGCAACGTTCCTTACAGTCATTGATAACTTTTCTAAATACGCCCAGGCAGTCCAACTTACAGCTTGCAGCAGCGTCCATATAGCTGAAGCATTACTAAACGTTTTCTCTGTGTTAGGTTTACCGAATAAAATAACTACTGATTCAGATACTAAATTCGACAACGATGTTATTAAAGAAATATGCGCATTACATAACATCTACATACACTTTACTACGCCCTATAACCCAAATTCTAACTCCCCTATCGAACGTTTGCACTCTACCCTAGGTGAAATGATTAGGATACAAAGAATGACTAACAAAGATGACCCTATACAGCTAATCATGAAGTACTCTATAATAGCATACAATAACGCTATTCATTCGGCAACAGATTACACACCTCATGAGTTGTTATTCGGACACACAGCATCCAGAAACCCACTGGAATTATACTATCCAAAAGAATTTTACCAGGATTATGTTATTAAGCATCGTGCCAATGCAGAAGCAGTTCAAGAGTGCATCGCTGCACACATGTCCAAAAATAAGGAGCAGGTGATTGCTAAACGTAACCAAGAAGCAGAAGAAATTAAATTCAAGGTAGGTGAAACTGTCTATAAACAGGTAGCAAAGTCAGCACGCAGTGACAAAACAAAGCCAGTCTTTAAAGGACCATACAAGATTATACACCTTCACCCAAATAATGTGGCCGAAATAATAGGTAACCATCCAAATTCTAAGTCCATTAGGGTTCACTTCAAGCTACTACGGAGGCCTCATCTTGTTACAGGACCTTCGTCGCAGGAGCCGTCGTGTTCAACACAATAGCAACCGTAACCATTACCCATGTAGATAATGACAATGGGATCCTCCTCCTAAAACAAGGTCAACTCCTCAAACAAGACAACTACTTTAGCCTTGCTTGCGTTTACAACATTACCAATCTGCACTTTACTTCTATCCAGTTGATGTCCCTATATACAAGCACGAAAAATGCTGAGAATACAGCATCCGGAGATTTACATAAAACGTACAGGAATCAAATAGAATATAGCCTTAATATTATAGGTAAAAAGATCAAGTTTTTAACGCCGCAAGTTAGAAAGCGACGCGGTCTTATAGATGGATTAGGTACTGTCGTTAAGTCTATCACAGGTAACCTCGACCATGAAGATGCAGCTAAGTTCGAAGAAGAAATCTTAAACATTCTATGTTCTATGTTAAGGGTTTGGTTTCCGCACTTAGTCCCTAAATTGGACCATTGTGCGTGAGCCATGGTGGCCGTTACTCCAACCAGCCCACCTCCCTCCAGAAGCAGATCAAACTTCCCGGTCTTCTCAGGACATCCTCAAGGGATCTCGGTGTTCCAAGAGTATCCTCACGGATCTGGGTGACGCCGGTGCACTCGAGGAGTACATGCGCTACAGTTTCTTCCGCCTCCATGCACGCTCTGCACAGGGGGCTATCAGTGATACCTAGGGTGTGGAAGTGTTTGTTCAGTGAGCAATGTCCAGTGATGGTCCCCGCCACCAGTCGCAGGCTATCTCTGTCCAGGCGCAGAAGGCGCTTGGTTAGCTTCGTGTCCAGGGATGGCATAGCTTCCTTGGATTGCCTGCACCCTGGTGTCAAGGTCCACCATTTTCCCGCTTGCGTTTGAGTGTGTTCCTTTAACCAACTCCTTAGCTGCTTGAAGGGAATGGGCACAATGGGTTCGGGTCCGAAGGCTTTTGTGCTGGATCCCCTTCTGGCAAGTTCATCAGCCGCATCGTTTCCAAGTGATCCGCTGTGTCCTTTGATCCATTGTAGTGTCACAGTGTTGTGGTTTAGTACCGTAACACGTTCTAGGGCATTATGGCATTCTAGTATTAGTCTCGACGTTATCTGGTTTCTCTTTAAGGATTGAAGGACTGAGGCACTGTCGGAGAGTATACGAATATGGGTATTCGTAACTTCCCTGACCTCAATGGCGTGTGCCGCTTGGATAATGCCAACACACTCAGCTTGATAGACAGAGTTGAGCATTCCCAGGGGTTTGGATATTTTAATATTTAGGTCGTTGGAGAAGACTCCGACACCTGTCCCGTCTTCGGTCTTTGATCCATCAGTGTAGATCCTTAGCTCTTTTGGACCTGAGTAGTCACGCGTCTCCGCTGTGAGCTCTATGCTGTAGTGTTTATGAAAGCAGTGGGTCTTCAGGGTTCTGTCGCAGGGTGATGCCATCATGGGCTGCCGCTTGATAGCATCATCTTTTAAGCGTGTATGTTTGATTCTGGAATCTTTACTGAGGGTGCCGGATACTTCGAGCCTGAAAATCGCTAGGGTCGCCTCCTCTCTTACAACGAGGTGTAGAGGTGACAGCCCCAGCATCACCTGTAAAGCGGCAGTGGGTGATGTCCTCATGCTACTGGT
The DNA here is from genome assembly GCA_947578425.1 of Eugnorisma glareosa. Classification (NCBI taxonomy): domain Eukaryota; kingdom Metazoa; phylum Arthropoda; class Insecta; order Lepidoptera; family Noctuidae; genus Eugnorisma; species Eugnorisma glareosa. Next base: position 8,276,537 of record OX387982.1, on the reverse strand, counting down.
GATTGCTACGCAGGCAAATCTCTGTAGCTTCTCGAGATCTTTCTGGGCTGTGCTCAGGTTGGTCCTGGGCCACCAAACTAACGAGCCGTATGTGATGATTGGTCGGATGACTGTGGTGTATAGCCAGTAGGTGATTTTAGGGCTTAGGCCCCAATTTCTGCCGAGCAGTCTTTTGCACTGCCATAGGGCTATGCTGGCTTTTGTGGTAATGTAGTCGGTGTGTTTTGCCCAATTCAGTTGTTTATCCAAATAGATGCCCAGGTATTTGGTTTCAGTCGACAGGCTTAGGGTGGTCCCAAAGAAGCGTGGTAACTGTAAGGTTGCCAACTTTCTTTTCTTTGTGAAAAGGACGAGTTCAGTTTTGGTAGGGTTCACCGCCAGTTTATATTCTTTGCACCAGTCCTCTACCATTTTCAAGGCTTGACGCATAAGGTTGCATAGTGTATTTTCGTGTGTGCCGTTAATTATTATGGTTATATCATCAGCGTAGCCCACCGTGAAGTAGCCTCTGTCATTTATATCTTAAACAGTCTGTCATTATTTTTTCTTAAACATTAAAAACAGAGTTAAAAACGTTCAGGATTCACAAAGGAAATCCTTGGTATTAGCACATAATACAATAGATGAGTTCAGTAAACAGTTAACAAAATTGAACAATAATCAGAAACATTTGGCTAGTTTGTTACAAAATATTACTAATAATTCCAACGACTTATCTAACCATTTACATTTCTTAGATATTTACGTACAGATAGATTTTAGTTTACAGATAATTTTAGATAGGTTAATGTTATTAGAAGATGCCATGACTTTTGCTCAGATGGGCACCATGCATCCTAGTATTATAAGCCCTCAGAATCTAATAGAAGAGCTAAGAAACTTAGAAAATATGTTTTTGTTTAAACCAGTAGCTAGTATTAGTATTAGTAACATATACAGGATAGAGAAGTCAATTAAAGTTAAAGCTTACAGCACAGATCACTCGGTTAATTTTATTCTTGAAATCCCCTCAATTACCCCACAAACATATGACCTTCTCCACCTTTATTCAATCCCAAATAAAAATAACCTTACTATCATCCCTAAATCCAAATACCTAGCACTTGGTAACGATGAGTACGCTTACCTGGAAGAAGACTGTCAGCCTCTGACCGACAACACCCAGCTCTGCGAGCTCCTCGACACCAGAAGAATCGAAGACACAGATGACTGCATACTATCACTCATTCAGCATCGCTTAGCTAATTGCACTTACGCTAAGATGAACTTAAGAAGAGGAAAAGTTCAGAAGATCGGAGACAACAACTGGCTACTAGTCCTCAGAGAAGACGAAGTCGCCAAAACACAATGCAACACCAAGACAGACTACAAGAAGCTATCTGGAATTCATCTCGTTACACTTACAGAAGACTGCCAGATGAACGTCATGAACAAGACACTGCGATCTCACACTGACACGGTCGTCATCAACGAGTTCATACCGTTACCTGAGCAGCATCAAGCCTACGAACAATCAATACAATACGAACTCCAACTAGAAGACATCTCACTAGACAGCATCCATGAACTGATCAACAGGGCAGGCGACATATCCGTACCAGAAGAAGACAATTGGCCAATCATAGCAGCTACACCTAGCTGGACCACAATCATCCTATATATCCTACTGGTCGCTGCAGCATCCTGGAAGCTGTATCAATGGAAAACTAAGAACATCCCGGAGGACACCAAGGGCAGCGCGGACGCCGCCAGAAGCAAGAGTTGCTTCTATCTTATGGAGGGAGGAGTTAACTCATCGTAACACGCGTTTACGCTGAGCATGCAGCCATCGTCAGCATGCATTGTATTGCAACTATGCATTTACCGGAAATTCAATAGAATTATTTTTCTTTGCATTATATTCAGTCTTGCATCAGCCATCAGCTTAATATCCTGTATTTTTATAATTAAATAATATTGTAAAAAATAAATATTTTTTTTTAACTAAAATCCCGACCGCCGAAACATAACTCACGAGATCAATTTTTTCTATGAAATTTCTTCAGTGTCACGAGATCAATTTTTTCTATGAAATTTCTTCTGTGTCACGAGATCAAATTTTTCTATGAAACTTCTTCTGTGTCACGAGATCAATTTTTTCTATGAAATTTCTTCAGTGTCACGAGATCAAATTTTTCTATGAAATTTCTTCTGTGTCACGAGATCAAATTTTTCTATGAAATTTCTTCTGCTGTCCTCTCTATAGTATATTTAAAATTTTTGGCTACCCACACCCTTAGCAACGTGAGGTCCTGGGTTCGATTCTCAGGCCAAGCAAGGTCTTCCTTCAGGGATTTCTCAATAGCAGCAACGCCGAATTTAAGCCCGATTGTTGCCAATAGACTCGTCCCCCACTACATGGGACTTAAATATAACTGGCGGTGTGTGGATGTACTACAATGGTGTGGATACACTTCTGCCTAACTCTTCAGTGATTGCAAGCGTGATGTTACCTTATCAACAGCAAACTTATAAACATCTTATAAACTGTAATCACATTAAATCGAGTTCATCTCGTAAACGAATAGATATATTTTCATTTAAAAGGCTAAAACGGCCTAAGTTCGCAAGAAACTTCGTTAAAAGGCTAATCTTAACGAAAACAAATATTCTGTAAGCTAATAACGGGGCCAGTTTATAAGGGAACCTTTATTGTTAAATACAAAAGCTGATTTTGAATGGACTTGCCCTGATTGGCTGTATCTGTTATGTAAGTAATTTCGGAGTTTGTTACTACTTGGTATAAGTGCTTACGAACAAGGTTTTAATTATTTTAAGTCTTGGTTATTATGTTTTGATCCAAAAAGAGTTAAATGCTATCAGCTATCTTCGCACGGTTGACACAGTAGCTGAGCGACTGACCACTGCATTGCATATCACGAGTTTGATCCCCGCACGAAACAAATATTTGTATGATCTACAGGTAGTTGTTCCGGGTCTTGCTGTTTATGTATGTGAGTTTAAATGTTTGTAAACGGACCCACGATACAGGAGAAATTCCTAGTGTGAGGCAAAGTTCAAAAAACAAAAAAAAAATAAGAAGGACATTTCAGTTTGAAGGAGTCTTACTGCGGATTTAGTTTGGTAAGCAGTTAGTAGTGGCTACAAGTTTCAGGCTATCAAGGATTTGGTTCATGTGATTTGCGACATAACTTGCATTAGTCCAGAGGCCCAGAGGAAGCAAGAATTTTCAATTCTAAAACCACATAGTTTAAAATAACATACTTGTATAATAAAATACTTGTTTCGGCATTTCATACAAACTGAACCGAAGTTGATGAAACTTCATACGCAGGATACATAATTATGTCTAAAAATTTGAGAGAGGAATAAATAGATAGATGATAGGTACTTCTTTCTTTTTCATGTGGTTAGTGGTGTCAGTTTTCATGCCGCCCATGGGCCTTTGACTTGTCTGTATATGCCGTCGAGAAATATCTCTCAGGCATGCTGTTTGGTTACCTCAGGATGTTTTCCTTCACCTAAGCATGTCTAGGGGTTCGAAGTGGAGACTTATGACTTTGCAGTCCTACGATCACACCACTAGACTATCACTGCATGATAACCGAATGCCTGAATGTGCCTGTCGTAAAAAAATGAGGATAATTGTATTTTCGATTCGATAATCGATGTTTTGATGTTACGTTTATACCCCGTGCGCTCTTACGCGTTCTGCCTGAGATTGAAGTTGTAATTACTGTGATCTAAACTGAAACCGCCAGGGTAACCCGCGAAATTAAATTTTTCTTACATAACGTAACGTCGCCTGTAATTCCCGAAGGGTTAGGTAGAGGTGTACCTAATAGTACACCCACATTTCGCCAGTTATGTCTAAGTCGCATGTAATAGGGGGCGAGCAAATCCAGACTCCGTGGCTACTACTGAGAAATTTAAAAAAAGAAGAAAAAAAAGAGTAAAAAAAAACGAATTTGTTTTATTACGTTTTTTGCAATTAACAGGTCAGTGACCAGGCTTCGTCAGAGTTGAATTTCGTGGGCTTCCCCCTTAACTGTAAAACTTAACAAAAGCGTAGGGAATACAACCACACATGCGAGGTTCAGTCTGAACCAAAGTTTTCAGTTCTTCCTAGTCTCGAGGGTCGGTGGAGGCCGGGTTGGTGGCCTTAGAAAAGTTTAGTGTTCTAATTAGCTGATACTAAATGAAAGCTGTGTTGACGAAATCACAAGAAGTAAGATTAGCAACGAGTTAGTCTTTCATATTATAAAGGGTGTAAATAGTCCCTTAACGAAGCCGAAAGGCACTTCTTCCCCGGCATTACGATTTTTTTTTGTTCTGGACTATACCCTTCTAATTACGGAGATATTGGAGGTCAAAGTTCCAACTATATACTTTTCTAATAGAAATGGAGTTATAGGCCATGGAGGTATTTAAAGTTATATACCTTATGGTTTTAATTTTATATCTCCATGACCAGTTTTCTATTCAATGCATCCATCAGCACAATGTTTTGAGTGCGTTACCTACACGTCCTACGTCTTTTTTTTTAATGCTTTGTATGTTTATTGTTATTTTTTTTTTGTGTTTTTATCATTTTGTATGATGCACGTCATGTCCCTGCGACAAATAAATATATTTTCTTTCTTTTTCTTTCTTTTTCTTTACATTAATTTTTACCGTGAAACGTGATTTTAGACCCAGAACAAAAACGTCGTTCCCATCGCTTCCCAGCAGTATTTTTTGCATAGGGTTACGTAGTTTGATGTAGGTACAGAATGCTTAGTTAATGGCTTTGGGCTAGCTCGCCGTCCGTCCGTCTTATGACGACAGGCCGTGTCGACGGCGCGTTCGTGTTCCACGCGCGCCTCAAAGAGATGTCAGCAAACGGGAAGGGGTCCGAAAGGACCGATGCCTGCCAGGGCTGCGGGACTGTTCGAAAGAGATACCGCGGCCCTGGAACGCAAAGGGCAAAAGAAGGAACATGGATGGGTTTTAGTCAGCACAAGTCTGACACTCCCTTCCGCTCCGCCCAGAGTGGGCGGGGTCATTTGAAGACCTTTGAAAAAAAAAATAGGGTCCGTATACACCTTATATATTTTCAATAACACTTTACCTGACCTGGGAATTGAACCCAAGACCACATACTCAGTAGTAGCTCAGCCCATGGGGTAGTTTTATACCCTTAAAAAAGATAGCTCAAACTAAAATCGGTTTCAATACAAAAGTTATTAAATATTAAGATTCAAATTAATATCTTATCTCCAAATTACTTAATCAAAACCCAATGACATTTAATCAAAACATTTAATAAAATATTAACACAATTTAATTTCCTATAGATAAATATCAAACACAATCCTTCAATATTTCTTAACCAATTATTTTAAATCGATATTCGTTATTCGATACTAACGAAACGCGATATTAATCGATGATAAATTGTGTCGATTTAATTCGATTACACGGCTTCGAGTTTGACACCTAATAAACTGTTGGCACCTTGAAGATTGGACGATAAGGGAGGGTCTTATGTTTTCCTTAATAACTTTACACCTTTACCAGATTTACTAAATTATTATAAAAAAGCCAGCCAATTGTGTGTTACCAACGTTAAAGAAGGGTTCTGTAGTCGTGCGACTACTAATCAGTTTTTGCGAAATGTTCACCACACCTTTGTTTACCGGTTTTTGGAGTTCTCCTTCTTTTATATTATCTTTGATCGTGCAAATAGTCTCTGCGTCATATACTGACGAATGAACGGACAAACGAACAGGACGAAATTGTTACATTTTTATCTGTAAACTGTATCTGTACTTAAAATCAACTTATTTCTTTAACTTGAGTTAAAAAAAATACGTTGATTTTAAGTAATTACCTTTTTATTTATTTATTTATCAAAGTCAGACAACAATATAGTCCATTTAGTTAGTAAAATATCTTATAACTAGTTTTACTTATGCAAAAATTTTTATGCAATAGACAAGAATTTGATCAAAGTAAGGACCGTCAAAGAAACCAAAGCTAAGAAATCAATATTTTGAAAGTTATTATACTACAGAATAAAAATCGTATGTTAAGTAATTACTTTTAATCAAGTAATCACATCGATTTGTTTTTAAATACGTAACAGTTCCGCTAAACCCTAAAAATCAAACGTCCGAACCCTAAAATGTAAAAAAAATAAACGATGTGTTTTACAATATATGGGATCGTGTGTGGCAACCATTTTTTTTTCTTAAAAAGAAAAATTACACTTCTGCGGTTAAAAACCGGCCACTGCTCTAAATTGTAACTTAAAACTGTAAGTTGCTGCTACATTTAACTGGTAGTACGACAAAAGAACTGAATATATGAGGCACTTATGGTCTTGTATGGGTCATAAGAAACTATTGAGGAAAACGTTGTCATTACAGCAACTGATGGGCTGTGGATAGCCAACTCAAAGGCTATTCTAGGTAATTCCGAAATAGATTAACTTTTGTGGCATTCAGAATAACCAATGGGTATATATTTATATAAGTTACTAGTTTGCCCGCAGCTTCGCTCGCGTTTATTTAGAATGTGACAACCTAGCGGTGTGAGATATACTTTACGACCTATTCTACCAAATTAAGAGTGTAACAAGACCCTTAAAGAAGCCGCAAAGTACTTGTTCTCCCCGTCATTGCGATCATTTTTTTATTCTAGACCTTAGCTGGGAACCTTCTAGTTACGGAGATAATGGGGGTCAAAGCTCCAACTTTTTCACAAGTTTAAAAAAAATATATGTACATGTTTTTAATGTAAGATTTTTAAAAACCTTATTTAAGTACCTCCACGACCCCTGTACTATTCAATCCATCCATCAGCACAATGTTTTGAGTGCATTACATTGAGCCCTTCCGTAAAACGTGATTTTTCACCTCAAAAAAAAGTCGTGTCCCAGCAATAGTTTTTGCGTAAACTTACTTAGTTTGATGTACATAATGCTTGGTTGACGGCTTCTTGAAGGGTCCTGTTACACCCTGTGTACATACAAAATTTCATAAAAATCGGTCGAGACGTTTCGCAGGAGTGCGACCACAAACACCGTGACTCGAGTTCTTTATAAGCATAAGAAGATTTACCACAACTACATAACACCACACTTGTAACCCCCGAAGGTTTAGGCAGAGGTGTACCTAATAGTACACCCTCACTTCGCCAGCTATGTTAACAAAGTCCCATGTAATAGAGGTCAAGCCTATTGCCATCAACCGGGCACAAATTCAGACTCCGTGGCTGCTACCGTGAAGGCGACGCGGGATCCCCTGTAGGAGATGGCGTGACGAGCTGGACTCTTACCAAAGTGATTGGGCCAAAACAGCCAAAGACACAGAGAAATGGAAAGTGGGTAGGCCTTCGCCCTGCAGTGGGACACATCATGCTCTAAATAAAAAAAAATAACAAAAACCATTGATACTAATAAAAACAATTAAAAGAAACAGAACTTACAATTAAAATCAACATTCAATAAATAAACGCCTTCGCAAAATACTTTGGAGGCTGCCATTGAATTCCTATTAAAAGGATTAAAATATTCACGTTCTTTAGCACAAAATATCACTGAATAAGATCAATTAAATTGATATTTTATTACTCGTTGACATTTCCTTCGTTAAATAATTGGTATTTTGATAGGGTTGGGCCAATTAAATGGTATTATGTCTAAGAATTGATAATAGTCTCAAAGGTTTAGCGATTATTCTTGGAATGTAAACAAAACATCACGCTCGTATTCACAGGTGTAGGCAGTATTAAATGAATAAAGCTTTTATTTGATTTCTTACATTTCATATTCTCATCATTAGACATTAATTTAGTATTCAACCACCCTATTAATATTATATTAAACATTCAATTTTTAATGCTGACAATCGTAAACTATATTTTTTTCAAATTCATTATTATTTAATCAAAAGAACATAACACTGCAAAAAAAATCACAGTACATTAATTAATGAAGTTCATTATTATAGATATTATATTAAGTTATTCCCGAATATTATTTAAATGTAAGGACCGCTTTAAGGTTGTAAAGGCCTCCTCCATGCTGTGCCACTCATTTCGGTCTCTGGCTAACTCGTCCAAGTTCTTCCTGCGATTTTCACTATGTCGTCGCTCCAGCGTTTGTGTGGTCTACTGCGTTTACGTTTCTTGTTGGACGGGTACCAGTTGTTTATTGTGGACGACCATCTTCCGTCTTGGGTCCTTTGTACATGCTCCGCCCAGCGCCACGGTGTAGGCAGTTGTCCAACCGCGCGCGAGGAAGCGACTAACCTATTTTCTCTCTCAAAAAACGTACAATAGATATACATTCTGTGTAAGCAAAAGGAATGCATATATTAATATTTGATCGTTGACTCCTTACACTGCCGACGAGGACTCGCTCCACTAGTTTGTCGCTGAGCCACAAAAGCTATCAAAGATAATACTCGCTCAGCGATACTTGCTCAGCGATGCTCGCTTCGCAGTCAAAACAAAAGACCAATCAGCAGTAAATTCTATCTAGAGTACACATAATTATTCACATTCACATGAATAAGAAGTCAGAACAATTACTAGAACTATCATTGTTGTCTAGTTCAGACGACGACGGTGATGTATTTTATAGTGTGCGAGTGGTACGAGTAATCGGCCGTCACTCTTACTCGCTTATACCCTAGCGGCAAAACTATCAGAACTACACACTCGCTTCTCGCTGTTCGCCAATTCGCTTCTCGCTCATCGTTGGCGGTGAGACAAGTGCCTTACATACACCTTTCGCCTCGTGCACGTTTATACGCCTACGCAACCTGACCTTTCTAAAGAACCACACAAATAAGGTCAGTGTATGTCCTTCTAGAGCGTTCCCACTCATATCTGCCTAGTAAATACCTTTTTTAATTCGCCTTTCACTCATCTTCTTCACATGACCAAACAACCATCTAAGCATCACTGGACAACAAAAAAAAAATTGATGCAGAGATAGCGTTAATGGTGTTTAATAAGTGTCCATTGGCAACACTAAAAATTTAAGCCCCTTTTTTTATTTTTCTTATTGGAAATCATCAAATAACCCCTCCCGCTCTGGGCTGAGCAGGAGGGAGTGTCAGACTTTTACTGACTAAAACCCATCCATGTTCCTTCCTTTGCCCTTTGTGTTCCAGGGCCGCGTTATCTCTTTTGAACAGTCCCGCAACCCTGGCAGGCATCGGTCCTTTCGGACCCCTTCCTGTTTGCTGACATCTCTTTGAGGAGCGCGTGGAACACGAACGCGCCGTCGACACGGCCTGTCGTCATAAGACGGACGGACGGCGAGCTAGCCCATAGCTTACCGGCCACAGGCTCGCGAGGCTGGAGGCCTTAGATTCATTTTTAAGACAACCACAGGATTTGCCCGGTTAAGCAGTAGCCAGCCTCAGAGTCTGAACTGCGAGATGCCATCTCCAAAAAAAAAACACTAAATATTTTTTGTTTTTTCTTAATTGTAGTTTTGGATTTTTGGATGAACTCAGTTTTCAATATTGGATGTAATCAGTACTTTCATGCGCTCGGTTTGCTAACTTATCGGTACATTTAAGTAAATAAATTTATTTTTATATCATGTCTTCATCACGAAGAAGTTGACTCAAGGCTCTTTAGTCAATTGATCCCGCTCATTTAGGACCCGCGGGATGAGTTTACTAATGAGCCAAATGTGTTTTGTTGGTGAAAAAAACACAGTCAAAAAGTATAAAAGCCTTTAACAGATTTTATAAAAAGTTAAAAAGGTACTAAGGCCGATGGGATCGGCATCATAAATGATGGCTGACTACTGCTGGTATGAAACGTGATTGTCCCAATAGAATAGAATGTCTCTTTATTCGAGTATCCATGACTCAAAAGCTGTTAGTAAAACTTACGACTATGTTAGTAAGCACTGATAAAACAAACAAACACAATAGATAATGGCGGATCACTGCTGTGACAACCCATGAGAAATGGCACAGCAGCGACCCACATAAACACAGTCCAGGCGACTGGCAATCATGCTTAAAATACTGTTGTTGCTGCCCCGCACCCTGCGCACCAGGGAAGCGCACTTTTTACGCATTGTTGTGTAAAAACAATAACCAATACACCTCATTCACGAAAGTCGCGAAAAATGAAGTTTTTATGCACATGATATTATTGATTTTTATTTGTAAATTTGTTTTTTTTTCTGTACAAGTCAAATTTAGAACACCACACTTATGAAGCCTAAATTTTTGGTATGAATGTAAACTAATTAGCATACGGTCCTAAGTTAATAAAAAAAATACTGTTTCTTGGCACCAAGTCTATTTTTTTTACTACTTCGTCTATTTAACCGTAACGTTCTCGTATAAAATTAAACTTCTCATTTAAATTAATAGGAACATTAATACCAGTATAGACCGAATGTACATTACCATTATTTTGCTGATAATTATCTTTTATTATATTGTATTTAAGACCACCTGAGTCTTAAATGTTTATTGTTAATTATGTCCTAGTTTGTAAAGTATTTAAATGTTATTGTTGAATTGTTTAAAGCAGGCTATTTAAGGCTTGATTGAATTAATTTCGGGAATAGTGAATAAAGTCGAGTATTTTAAATAAATTACGGGAATAATAACTTGATTAATTTTATATCTTGAGTAGGTATGTTATTTTCGAAAGGTATGTTATTGAAAATGTAATATATAAAGGGTGTAACAAGACCCTTAGCGAAGCCGAACGGCACTTGTTCTCCCCGTCACTGGGATCATTTTTTTGTTCTAGACCATATAGATATCTGGGAACCTTCTAGTTCCAACTTTTTCACAAGTTTTTTTTTAGAGATACATGTTTTTAATGTAAGATTTTTTCTTTTAATACCTCCACGACGTAATCCTCCCCGTACTAATCAATCCATCCATCCGCACAATGTTCTGAGTGCGTTACATTGAGTCCTACCGTAAAACGCGATTTTTCGCCCCAAAAAAAAGTCGTTTCCTAGCAATATTTTTTGCTGAAAGTTACTAAGTTTGATGTACAGAATGCTTGGTTGACGGCTTCGTTAAGGGTCTTGTTACACCCTGTATTGTAGCGAAAAAATGTAACATTAATGTAATGGTTACATTCCTTCTTCTTGGTGACATATAGCTACTTAAAGGTAACAGCGAATATAATCACTACATAGTATAAAACAAAGTTGCTTCTCGCTGTCTGTCCCTGTGTATGCTTAGATCTTTAAAACTACGCAACGGATTTTGATGCGATTTTTTTTAATAGATAGAGTGATTCAAGAGGAAGGTTTAAATGTAAAACATTGCACTCGTGTGAAGCCGGGGCGGGTCGCTAGTGTCTTATACAGTAATATATATTTTAAAACTTAGTATATGTTTTAAAATATATATTACTTTATATGACAAGGGTTTTTGGGGTTGAAATGCCCTAAAAACTCGATAGCTATTGTTTTCAATAAGCTATCGAGTTTATGCTAGTTACCTCGTTGGTCTTGTAGTCGCTTGCTCAGCTCATGAATATAGAGGTCTTGGGTTCGATTTTTAGGTTGAACAGGATGTTATTCGAATTTGCTATCCAAAAGTAAGAAAGAGAATTTTGGAGTCTGAATCTGTGACTAATTGATGGCAATGATGGCAATAAAGTCACGCCTTATGGAACTTCTACAGAACTGGAAAAATGAGGGTGTACTGCAGTCGTGATGTTATATTTGTACCAGTAGCGAAGGGTAAATTTTTGTAAGAGGTAAGCCGGAGTACATATTTCTAATGTGAGTAAATTATTTGTCTATAGAATACTAGTCAGTATTCTGCCATTTTTCAAACAGAAGCCGGTAAGAATCGAGGTGTATGGCACCTTCGCCACTGGTTTGTACTTGTCTATGAATTCAACTATAACAGTGCCATCATCGACTGCCTCCAAAAATGTAGTCTACCTACATATGCAACACGAATTTTAAACGTTTTACACCATTTGGTTTTAAACCGTATTTTTGGTACAAAACGATTTAAAAACCACACTTACTGGTTTAATATGGTTTAAAATGTTTTTTTTTGGAATGAACTGAGGCTTTACACGAAGTTATCTAGACCACACCTTCATCCTGATTTAGAATATATCTAAGGCTAATAAAATAAATTGTTTTAACATCAACCTTCATTATCATGACAGACAAACATAAAATCGATTTCTACCTGCTCCCTCTCTCCTCATACCAAGTGCAAAATAAAAATGCGGCGTTGCCGTTAGATTTTAATAAATACGCATATCATGATTGTTTTTAGTCTGTCTTATCCTGAAAAGTGGTATACGTATGATATTTGACATCTTATGTATTAATAAAAATGGTAAATGATTTCAATTAGCCTTTTAAACTTATTTTTTAAAGTAATTCGTCATCAATGCACGGCCCACGTGGTCGTGGTTTTAAACCATTTTAAACAAATTTAAAACGGGTTTTAAACCACTGATTTTGGTTTAAAACGGTTTATTTACAACTATAAGTCTACCACAACCACATTACTTCACGTATTTCTCTCTCTAAGACAGAAAGAGAAATACTACAAAAACTCACACAAGTTCTATCTCCATTTTCTACATAAATCACGTCCTCTCTCCTCTTCATACAATAGTACGGTATTCGACCGCACTCCGTTTTATCGTCCGATAGATTTTCCGAACGATTTCAACAAACAAACGTCCAGCGATTTATCGAATAATGTGGGGGAAAACGTAAGAGTTATCGCTCATTTACTCGTATCGAAACGATATGGGGTTCAAGCCCGATTGCGTATTATAGACGCGGGAATTTATTCATAATTCTTTTGTGGTTAAGGTTGTAAAATTTATGTTTGGAAGATTTTTTATCTGCATAAATGTAATCAGCTGCAGTATAACGTTCCCGCTTCCCACTGCTGGGCTAATCTCTGTTAGAGGGTGTACTGTAATCAACACACGACCCGGTGCAGTTGGTATAATGGGTGTAAAAATACCCTCAACGACGCCAAAAGGGACTTATCCTCCCCGTCATTGCGATATTTTTTTGTTCTAGATCATACCTGGGAGCCTTCTAGTTACGGAGATATTGGAGGTCAAAGTTCCAAACTTTTTTTCCAAGTTTTTTTTTTAAATAACTTTACTTAAAATACCTCCCCGACCCCCGTAAAATAATGCATCCATCGGCACAATGTTTTGAGTAAGTCCTACATTAAAACGTGAGTTCCTACCCCAAGAAACTTAACTTAGTTTGATGTACAGCATGTTTGGTTGACGGCGCCTCTTGATGGGTCCGTTTACACCCTATAATATGCCATACTTAAGTCCTTAAGGCGCCTCCCCGAGCAAAACGCAGCGGTAGCCGTGTTTTGTGCAGTTTTTGGGAGCTATCTACTCTTTACCCAAAATAAATACCAACTTATAGAATAGACATGAAATTTCTGCATATTCTTGACTCCAAAATGGTAGTTTTGGATTTTTTTTTAGTAGTAAAATGTAAAATTAATCTCCTCACAACGAAACCACAGAAATGAGGCAGGATTATTGATGGCTTGCATCTCCTCGTAAAGTAACCATCATTTTGATTTTCTTTTTACACTAGATGGTAGGCAATTTAATAATAAACATTATGCTAGTTTTATTTTTTTCAAAAGACCTAAATTGGATTTTATAAAGATTTTATTCCAAAATCTGAGCGTACTCGCTACGTATATTGCTATTTTCTATCTCACGATCTTATGCTGGGTGGCGTGCGGTGAAAAGGGACGAATGCTCAAGGTTATTTGGTCAGGGTACCGCCTTAATTGTTTTGGTTTTGACTTGCCAGTTTCCATTCAATATTATCTCTCACTGTTTTCAGAGCAACAGTGATATCGTCATCAATGGGTCGAACTTTCGGCATACAACTTGTAAGTCAGGGCCAGCATTACTTCCATCTGATTTATCCTCTAATATGAGAGAATTTTAGAGGAAAATGGTAGTGAAAAAAATTTTGAGTGGCTCTACGAGTAGAGAAAGAACAAAATAACTATAGATGGACTGTGTGATGGATGATATGGCTACAAAGGGGGTTATTATTGCCAAGAACGTATTGTGTTTTCTTGCTAACACTTTCCTTAGAACCACTAATATTAATTAATATAAATGGTGGTACTATAGAGAACGAGATTTCCCACTAGTACCACCGGTGGTACAGTTCAGTGGGACTAGTGGGAACAAAGGTATTTAAATAGTCAATCATATAACTGCTTTTCAAAATAATAAAATATTAAAAATAATCTTCATATTCAACATTTCACATAGATTAATGAACAACAATCTTCAACATTGTATGCCGATAAGTTCCAAGTAAAAATCTTCCATTTCTTCTAACCCAGTACAAATTCCACCAATGTTCCGTTCACTTTATTTCATATTCAGTACATGCATAAGCGAAAGCGCATTAGGTACAGAACAAGCGATGTAAGATAAGTCACCATTTGAGAATGGTTCACATCATAACGCAGAGATATGGAGACATTGACAAACGTGACGCCTCTGGAGATGTATTGTTCAAGGTAGGAGAGGAAGCGAGATTCTTTACTATACGAGGTAGCGTTTCTTTGTAGGGGTTCAAGGGTAGGCACACAGAACAGTCGTATGCCAAAGTAGGCTCATGGATCAACCGTACCATCCATCTTTTTCTTTCTCGTGTTGTTAGTGCCTAACCTGGTGTCAGAGTTTTTATGCCGGCCATTGTACCTGTGACTTGGCTATCGAGAAATGTCTGTCAGGCAAGCTGGTTTGGTTTCCTCACGATGTTTTCCTTCACCGAACATGTGATAATTTATACAGTAAGCACATGGATCCAAAAAAACAGAGGTCTTTCGTTCGAATTCGAGACCTATGACTTGGTAGTCTGATGGCTATCAATGCTGATAGCCCATCCATCTATCCATCAGGTGCGGCCGTGCCTCAAAAAGCACGTTAAGCAAGGACATGCTAGTCGTTTCGGGTAGTCACAAGAATTCGGTTTATAGATTATTGCATTTTTTATTTTTCCATTTTTATTAGTTGTATTATCCTTACAAATTCCAATGCATTAATTTTACACTGGTAACAATAAATTTCAAGCAAACACATCCAAGCAATAGCAACAATTATGACAGACATGCTGTCTATTATTGAACGGTTCCGTTGTATGTCTCCGAAGATCAACATCAGATCCTCACCTTAAATGGGACCACCGCAAAATAAAAATCTTCAAAAAATAAAAAAGCTTCCAAATCGTTTCACAATTGGCGAAGCTATCAATGAACATACACAAAAAATCATCACAGCCAACTGTTGGCGTATAAGTTCGCATACAGAGACTTAGACGCACAGTGTAAAACACCGGCCGCACGCTGCCGCACGCATACATTTTTGGAATTGTTGGCTCATTTTCTTTGTTTTGATTGTAGGGCGACGCTCCATCTCGACATTATATAATCAAAGCTGCCAGTATACCAAAACCTCATTAAATTCTACTAGTGAGTTCTTATACTTTACCGCCACCTAATCATAGAACAGGTCAATGATCTAACTGCATAATTGGTGACAGATTGCCCGACCTACAGCCATCGGCCATCTAATCTGTATCCCTAACTACCAAACTGTTTCCCTTAATTGACTTATAGTGTTAAACACACAATATACCTAGTACTTAGTGACAGATATTGATCTATTGTGAATTAGGTACTGATTTGGTTTAAATTGGAGATGGTGTTGCCAGGTTTTTATGGCCAGTGACAGCAAAAGCTTCGGTAGACAAAAGAAGTTGTTTATGTACTTGTGTTGGGCTAAAATAAATATTGAGGTCGATCTTCAAGGTTAAGCAGTGCTTAGCAAGGTCGGTCTGTGGATGGGTGACCATCCATCCCAAACCGAGTTTCCTCCGTGCCTCTGAAAGCACGGTAAGACGTTGGTCCCGGCTGTTGTCTATAGATCTTTAACAGTCGTTACCAATGCCCAAAAAGTCTGCCAAGCAGTCTTACTAATGGGTATCATATTACCTTGTACTGACTGGGTTGTAGAGGTCAGATGGGCTCCATGTAAAATACTGATAGACAGCTACATTCGGTTAGACTGGAAGCCAACCTTAAAATAGTTGGGAAAAGGCTAGGCAGACGACGAATCTTTGTACCTGACTTGCCTAGAAACAACTGTAAGAATCAACCAAACCAGATTTCTCCAAAAAGTTTTACATCTGTTTTCATATCTTTCGAACCGACTCACTGAAACACATTTACTTTTTGAACGCTAGAGCATAAAAGCACGCGCGTGCACCGCGCCTTGCTAAAATTCTACCGCAAATACCTACTAAAAGAATAGACATTCCAAAACTATTTAATTGTTTTCTTTCGTGTTATAGTGCACCGCATTTTGGTCACTTAGCTTAAAGTATTTAGTATATAGTATAGTATTATAGAGGTAAAATTTTTTTGTAAGTTTGTATGTAGGGGGTAATTGAATTCAATTCTATTCAAAACTATTTATTTCAATACATTTTAGATCTTATAGGTACATACGTTCAAAATAAAAATTAACAATTGTAAAAAATAAAAATTTCAATCACAATCAGCATAATTATGTATACAAAAATAATCAATTAAATAATATAAATTATTGTAATACCTGGTTATTATGTAATACCAGTATCTACTGAACCGATTTTGAAAATTCTTTCCCTATTAGGAAGCTACATTATCCCCGAGTGCCATAGGCTAATTTACAACGTGCCCGTGAGATAATTTCCGACCAAACGCGAGCGTAGCCGCGGGCAACAGCTAGTTTGTGATAAACATCGTGCCTGTAAACTCTAAATAATTAGTCAGAAACCTATTTAATATACACCTATCTATATTTCGAAACTAATATTTAAGTTCCACGTTAAACATAAATGAATTTTTAACCTATTCGGAAAAAGATCTTAACCAAACCAACCGTTTTACAACCACCTCAAAAATTTAATTTTGATAGCCTACACAATATCTAACCCAAAAACGCCGTAACCCAAAAACTAATACATAACCCTACAATTTCCACTAAAAATATGACTTGTTTGACATGTTAGGGTTGTCCCCAGTGGAACCCAGTGAAGGTTCAAACCCTTTATGTTTTCAGAGATATTTGTCTCCTGGGCACAAAATGGACTTTCGTAAAAGCTATATATTATAGTTTTGGATGCTTTTGGGCCGAATTGATAGTTATCTGAGTGTGTTTTCTCATGTGATGTAAGTATAGTTTATGTATAGAAGCCCACATGACTGACAAATACGGTACCAAAATGGGTAGGTACGTCCCCACACAGTTGCTGGCGCTTAAAGTTACCTCAAACTGTCAAATATTCTCATTCGATTTTGAACTTAACCAACAACATTATATGGATCAAAATTATTTGGAGAAATTTGACAGTTTTTTTTTCATTTTTTAATTGTTTATTAATTTTATTATAGAACAAAACAAAATGTAAACAGAAACATCACAAAAACCTCAATAGGTTTGTCCGTTGAAACACTTTTAAGCTCTTAATACTAACTTAATACTAACATAATAAAATAATAATTATTAATTTGTGGTTAACACATAATATAGAACAAGTTGTGAGGTAGTTCGTAAATTAAAACTAAGAAATCTTACAAAAACAACGACAGCGCGGGTGAGACATCGCGACGATGCCAAATTATCAATTGAATGAAATTTAAACAGGCTGATGCATTTTCAGAGAGAGTCAAAGAACTGTTTGTATTTACTTTTATAATTACTATTTGTTATTTCCGATTGAATTTTTGGTGGAATGTCATTAATTAAAGTAGGTATTAAATAAGCGACAGTTCGTTTCCCGTAATAGTTCTTGTATCTCGGTACTACCAGTTTTGATTGGGCTGCCAATCTCGTTAGAGGTAATTTGACGTGCTGGCGACTGTATATCAGTAAGTACATTTAGACAGCAAGCTAAAACATCCAGTTAGTAACTGTTTATCTTATATCATCATGCTGCATCTTTTCTTTTAGGTTTATCGTCACTGCATGAGCTATTTTTGTGCGGCTCATAGCGACATAAGAGTACAACTCAGACCAGATGGTCAATTTATTTATTTATGAACTAGCTGTTGCCCGCGACTTCGTCTACATGTTCCTGTTTGATGCGTATGTGTGAGAAAAAAAGATAGCCTACCTCTTATATAATCTATCTTCTTGCCAAAATTCATAATTCAAACAGCTTTATATATTCAAGTGCATTTATGTATTTTTACTTCTAAGTAACATGACCAAATATATCCATGAATACGAGATAGCAGAAGAACGACTGATTAGAGAAGGCACATGGAGAAAAGACATTATACGTTATAAGGTACAGCCTAATTTGAATATTGTGAGGCACAGTCCCAGATATCAATCGGTTATATTATTTAATAAGTTGCCTCTACATATAAAAAGCGCTATTTACTCAAGCTTCTTTAAAAAGCAACTAAAAAGTTTCCTATTGAATAAGTGTCTTTATACTGTTGAAGATCTATAGATAACGAAATTCCTATATAATAATATGTTGTATTTTGTTTTTGTATTTGTGCATTGTTGTAATATTTTAGCGGGTTCTTGTTTTTCTTTTTTCTCCATATGTAATTTCGGATACAATTTATTGTTTATGAATAAATGACTAATGACTAATGCTTGATTTTAAATTGATATCGGAATAATCAATTTCGTATCACCCCGAGAATGAATTATTATTGGTACAGGTCGAAACATAGTTATTTTAATTATTTCAAATCTTATACTGGATAACTGCAATATAAACTACAACCTCAACTTCGAGAAATAGCATAGGCATTATAATCGACACATAATGTATGACACTGCTGGGGCACATGCCTCCTCTCTATGAGAGAAAAATTAAACCGACTTCAAAAACACAAAAAAGTAAAAAATAACTTTAGCTACTGAAGTCGGTGACTTTTGCTAGTTCGATTTTGTTTTTTTGTCACCGACTTCTGAAGCTAAAGTTATTTTTTCATTTTTTGTGTTTTTGAAGTCAGTTTAATTTTTTGCAAAAAAAGGTTTATTTTTCACTTTTTAGTGGTTCACATGTGCCTACCCCTTCACAGCGTACCGGTGTGATGTTATGTTATGAACTGCTGTAAACAAAAGACAAATATGAGATTTCAGCAATCCCAGTCCATTTGCTATCATTTATTGAGGAGTTCCGTTGCCTATCTCCGAATTTCTTCATCAGATCTTCACCAAATTGAAATGGGACCACTCCGAGAAAGTACTCTTCCATAAACTACACAAATTGCTTCAAGTGTGCCTATAAAATTTGAAGAGTCATCTCTATTTCTCCAAGATCCCATCATTAGATCCTGAATTGATGATCATGGGACCACCTGGGAAGACCACCCCCATTCAAACTAAAAAAAAAAAAATCAAATCGTCCTCCTCCTTTTTGAAGTCGGTTAAAAATAGGCTATAAGCCAACATGCTGGCCCATTGCGGGTTGGTAGATGCTACATGTCTCTCGATGTTTTCCTTTGTTCTTTGTTCACCGTTTTGAGAGCACTGGTCATCATCGTCTGCCTAGCCGTTTTCAAATACGTTGAGATTGGCATCCAGTCTAACCGGATGCAACTGAGTACTAGTATTTTACATAGAGCGACTGCCTATCTGACCTCCACAACTAAATTGACTGTAAATGATTTACAAATGACAGCCGAGACCAACGGCTTAACGTGCTTTCCGAGGCACAGAGGAAACTCAGTATGTAATGGTAGTCGTCCATCCACAGACCAACCTAGGCAAAGACGGAGAGCTGTGGTGATGAAACAAATAACACAGAGTAATCCGCCAGCCAGAGGATTTGATCCCACGACCTAAGTAGGGGCCGTTATGACTGGGCCACCACCGCTCTCAAGATACTGAAACGTGACATCTTCCCTGCTCGCCTTTTCTCAGCATACTTAAAGTTTCACTTAAAAATAGTAAAAAGTTGGCAGCCTATCAACTTTTACGACATTAACCGTTTCCTTGTCTAAAGAGACGTAGAGTAATAAACAAATAATAAAAATATTTTACTGTCATATTGCCGTAAAAGAAGAGACGTTAAAACTGGATAGGACTCTAAATGAAGACATGGAATCTAGAATGGTCCTTTAGTTCAGGAAATGAAACCTAATAATTTTCAGTGCTTGATGCTAAGAGGTAGACAGAAGCGAGGTACCTTTGTTTTAGTTTTCATGACATAGTTTCGAGTCATGGCGGTCGGTAGACGTGTCAGGATACCCCCGCAAAATTCAAATTTTCTTACGTTTTTTTGCGATTTGCAGGTCAGGGTTTTGTCGACAAAGAGTCGAATTGAATTGTCATTTTATGACAGATTGTGGAAAGATTTCTATCGTCGCAAGCATGGCCATGTTAGAAATGTATGAAATGAATGACAAGACATAGAAAGAGCTTTGTCGAGTCTTGGTAGACTAGAGATAGTATTGCCATGGTTGTATGTTGATGAAAAATGAGTGGTGCCAGTAACACGTATGTAGTTACAAAATTATAATCATTAAAATCATCAATACAACCCTCTAAGTTCATTTAACCCTATTCTGTAACTATTTCATGAAAAAGTAATTTATCAGGCTATCCTGGCGCTTTCACATTAACGAACGCCATCAGTCATAGACATAGATATCATCATTGTCCTGCAAGGGCATCCCAATTTATTTGTGGTCGGCGCAGCATGTGTTCCTTTTCCATACTTCTTAATTACTCGTCATCTCATCAGACACCTCATTTTGTGCCAAATGAACCTTTCCACAGTCCGTCTATGGTTCTTCCTAGAGGAAGACCAAAGATCTCTTATATATCCACATTCATACTCAAAACTTTCCTTATGATATTTTCCTCCGCGTCACATGCGCATACCAAGCCAACCGGTTACCACACAACTTTTCAGTCACCGTGCACCGGCGCCATTTTCAGACTTTCTCATAATATGTACAAAACAGAAGACAACTCGTAAAATTTTATGGCTACCCTCTGTTCATATAAATTAAAAAAAAGTCGCCTGAAATGAGTAAAGCATCTAGAATTTGAATTCTTGTGTATTTGGTATCAACCTTAAATGACTGGTAATTAGTGAACGATACTCAAACACGTGATTGTGCTCATGATAACCAACAACTTTTACTATGGGAACAAACCTGAAATCGCAAAAAAAAAATCAGCTGTTCAGTACATTTATGTTTGCCTAATGTACTGAACAGCTGATATTTTTTTCGCGATTTCGACTTTGCTCCCATAATAAAAATTGTTTGTTATCATGAGCACAATCACGTGTTTAAGTATCGTACACTAATTGCCAGTCACCCTATATAACTATCGAAACCGATCATCTGCTTTTTACTCGCCTGGAGCGGAGCCCAAAACGAGGATGATGTTTCTCCGAACTACATGTTGGGATCGGATTGAAACTAGAGGCAGGCAGGCAGCTCAATACATGTATGCTACATGGTGCGACTGCATGTACAGACGCCAGTACATCAAGCTACTACAATCTGTCAAATTTCTTTAATAGATTTTCAACTTTATCGCTGAAGCATTGCAGCAAATCGACTTGATCCTATTAAAAATTAAAGGATAAAAGTAGACTTGTACATTTAAAAATTTAATAGAGGTAAATGGGTGGTTTTACAAGTGAAATAAAAAATACAAGTGATTATTAAAAAGACCTATCAAACCCGCACTCTGGAAGTAGTTTTAGAGTACACACGATTACTCGTAGTAGCACTGTTAATGAAGCACGATCAAACGTTGAGGTGGTGATGTAGGACGATGCATGCAGTTCTTTCAGGTCTGCTCCACAGGAAGGCGGCGTTTAGAAGAACGGGAGTAGAGGTCCCGGTAGATCTTTTAGTTGGATCATCAGCCTTTAGACCCAGGGCAGACTAACACCAGGGAAGGCACAAAGAAAGTTTTTAATAATCAGATTGGGACTAGTAGTCCCAGGTGTATCTTTATATGCAGCAGCGTATATCTTTAGGTGTAGCAGCTTGATGTGCTGGCGTCTGTACCTACAGGGTGTAAGCGGATCCTTCACGAAGCCGTCAACCAAGCATTATGTACTTCAAACTATGTAACTTTACGCAAAAATTATTGCCGGGAAACGAGTTTTTTTTTTTGGGGTTAAAAATCACGTTTTACGGTAGGACTCAAAAAATTGTGCTGATGGATGGATTGAATAGTGAGGCAGACGCGGAGGGGTTTAAAGTAAAGTTCTTATTTTAAAACATGTATTTAAAAAAAAAACTTGTAAAAAAGTTGACTTTGACCCCCAGTATATCCGTAACTAGTAAGTTCCCAGGTATGGTCTAGAACAAAAAAATGATCGCAATGACGAACAAGTGCATTTCTTGGTCTTGTTACATTTGTTTGTCTTCAAGGTCTTGTTACACCCTTTTTATAACATAACATAACACCACGCCTGTAGTCCCCGAAGGGTTAGGCAGGGTGTATCTAATAGTACACCCACATTTCGCCAGTTATGTTATATGTCCCATGTACCTAATAGGGGGTGACTTTATTGCCATCAACCGGGCACAAAACCAGACTGCGTGGATGATACAGAAAAAAAACCTAATAGAAAACCCAATAATACTTTGCCCGACCCGGGAATCGAACCCAGGACCTCATGCTCAGCAGTCGCGTTTGCTACCACTAGAGCAATGAGGCAGTGACGTAAGCTTTGACCACTCAACAAACGAAGCAGTGCATATTATGTATGACCTCCACAATTTATTTACAATAACTCTAGGTAATACTACGTTATACAATCTCAATTTCCCCTCAAAAATGTCCCGTGAAACCTCCAATATTGGCCTGCAAATAATATCTTATATTATAAGCCTTCACAAAGTATATTAAAAATAATATTTTATCCGTCGGTAATAATTTATTACTCCGCTATAAATTCAGCGCGTGAAAATTGCATTTTTAACGATGCAGTTGCTATTAAAAATATTATCATTCAATCGGTTTTTGATTGTGGTGTAATCTGTAAGGAACGGGGGTGTGTTGCAAGGGGTTGGTGGAAAGTAATGCGGTTTAATATTGATATCCCAGAATCTTTTACGAAAATCTTCTTTAAAGGAAGGGCTTATGGTGCAATATTTTTTCTCTCAGTTGCAGCAGCGGGGTCTGGATTTGTGTTCGGTTGACGGCAATAGGCTCGCCCCTTATTATATATAGGTACCTACACCTCTGCCTAACCCTTTGGGTATTAAAGGTTATGTTCAGTCGAATTGAGTACCAATTGAGTACCATTGAGTGATAAATCTGTCACTAACAACAAACCTGTACCAAAAAGGTACCAATATCTATATCCAGAACAATAACTTAACAGAAAATATAAGAAGAACTATAAAAACACCAAATCAAGAGTAACGTTCAAACACAAAGAATAAAGGAAACTCTCAATAAAGCTAACAACATACGTCTTTGGAATTTATTTGAAAAAATAACCGAAGCAAAACATATTTCAATTTTTCCGTTTCCGAGCGAAAATTTCCTGGGAGAATAAAATCAGAACATATTCGGAGCTTTGTCTATCTTAGCGCTTTGTCGAATGCCACGCAAAACGATAAAGGGCGAGACAAACTTAGTATATGCCACGCCACGCCATTCATCTTAATTAATTCGTAACCATTTTGAAGCTTAGATTTTGATTTCAAATAGGCAGTAGAGCATCTTCTGCCTAGCTTATTCCCAACTATATTGGGGTAGGCTTCCAGTCTAACAGGATGCAGCTGAGTACCAGTATTTTATATAGAGCGACTGCCTATCTGACTTAAACAACACAGTTAGTACGGCGGGTTGTAACGACTGTCAAAGATCTACATATGACAGCCGGGACCAACGGCTTAACGTGTTTTCCGAGGCACGGAGGAAACTCGGTATGTAATGGGTTGCCACGACCAACCCCACACCACGATCCACAGACCAACCAGGAACGTGGCTTAACCTAAAGATCGACCCGAGCGGCAGTTAATATTTAGCCACTAGCTTTACGCAGTAAAGCATACATATAAGAAAATAAAATAGTTAAAACTTAGTTAACGTGATTTAAGTTGAACGATAACGGTTTAAAACCAGCCAAATAGTAATTCTTATTACGGACTTCATTTTGAGACGACTCAAGAATTCACTGACCAATTGACCCAATCAGTATAGTAGGACTCTAAAATGACTCCCATTTTGAAGATTATACTAACAGAGCTATTATTGAGTAATGAGCCTTTATAACATGCAATAAGTCCATGTGCTGGATTTTTGATCGTCTCATAAAGAAATGGCTTAGGATTAGTCCTAGTTATAGAATTTTATATGATGATTATGAACCTTAAAAATGGGTAAAGCTCGTCGCTTCTAACCATACTCAATCACTTCTTTGACATTCACGTCATATTTTAATGATACATTAATAAAATATTTATTTGTAACACCTTTTACATGACAGTCAGATTGGTTTTAAGATTGATCGTAATAAAAAAACTGTTGTGAAAATGTTGCTGCACTCTCATAATAAATATCCACGATTGAATAAAAAATGCCGGAGGTAAAATATTGCGGTGCATGTTTTCTGATATATAACTTTACTGAATTTAATATTTTTATGTCAATTAGTGCGGATTGTGATGAATGAAAATTATAATTCTTCGTTAATTGATCTACCTGGCAATTACACTTCAAGTTAAAAAATAAAAGAGTGGCTTAAAAAACGCAAATTTTTGAAAAGCAAATTTTTTACATAAATACAAGAATATAATAATAATAAATACTTATTTAACTATGATGAAATGTGCAAAATCTCCACAAACTCTGATTTATTGTATTTTTCAAGAGTTTTATGGCGTTCAATTTTATATTTATTTACCAATCTAATACATATTTTGACATAATTGCACTGATGCTGTCAATATTTTCGGACGACGGAGGACGAGGACGTCTTCTTATACACATTCAAAGAAATTGCTTTTTGACAATCAAGAAGATTCAATTTCTCGACTTCTTCACTCATATCCACCTTAATTCTCCCGCCGCATAAGCTAAATATGCCACCAACGTAAATCAGTCGAGTCGGCGTGGTCTCTACCAGTGAATTTGTCACGAGCGCCGTTCGCCCGTGATTTTGCACCAATAGGGCTCATTATCGTTTCACTATCCAGTCTGTTTAGGAGATGGATTTACGATTTGTTGACTAAGAACAAATTTACGTTTGTAATTTGTAAATAGGGGTGAGTTACGTTTGCTTTTGGGGGTGTATTGCTAAGTTGAGCTGTGGCGTAGGAAATTTATCTGCGATGCCAACGACGTAACCCAACGTTGCCTACTTTTAGGAGGGTTTACCACACTTACAGCCGTTTTCAATAACTCACTTACAGTCAACGGAACGTTGCTATCTCAGATAAACAGTTAAAGAAACATCAAATGTTTCAAGAGACAGACAAGTGACGTGGCTAAGATATTCCTGTCAATTCATTGCCTACTTTATTTATAGAAACACCGATAGCTACTAGCTAACCGTTATTCGTAAGTAAGTTATAGAAAACGGCCGTTAGTCACTTATTATCAGATAAAGATACCTCTTTATGCTAACTTGCTTGCTGCCTTTATACCTAAAGGACTGCCTCGTTGGTCTAGTAGTCGTAAACACCACTGCTGAGCATGAGGTCCCGGGTTCGATTCCCGGGTCATGCAAAGTGTATTGGGTTTTACCATCAGGAATTTCTCAGTAGCAGCCACGGTGTTTGAATATGCGCCCGGTTGAGGGCAATAGGCTCGCCCCTTATTACATGGACTTAAACATAACAGGCGAAATGTGGTAGTATAGGTACTGTTAGGTACACTCTGCCTATATCCCTCTGGGGATTACTGGCGTGATGTTATGATATAACAACAACAACAACAACATTCAAAATTTCTTTCTTTCTTTCAAAAGAAAAAAAAAAAAACAAAGGGACCTAAATGTCTAATATAGGTCCCTTTGTTTAAATTATTTAAAAAAATACTTTATTTACTCTTTCAAATCGTCACAGAAGTGTGTCCCTGAAGTAATTATAGAAAATCACATCATGACTATTCTTGAGGATTACTTGAGACTAGATTAGATGAAGTGCCTCTTTGTTTTGTTTTTTGACAATGCAAAAGTGCCTGTCACGGGCCTATTTGAAATAAATGCTTTGAGTTTGAGTTTGAGTTTTTAGTGGTCATAATTGAAGCATAATATGGAAGCGGGTGTACTATAGGTACTTACACCCGTGCGACTGTTACTGATACTGTTAATCTGCGTCAGCCCACAGCTGGGCAATGACGTCACCCCATGACTTTCAGTTGTTTCAATTTAAGGTCAATGTGGGCCAATAAACAAAAAGTCAAAATAAATTGAACAATGACGACTTTCAGACTGTCGAACAAGATTATTTACATGTAACACATTTATTTTTCGCATTCTCCAGTATATCAGAAACCAATAGAGGATTGTTGATTTACAAGATTAAGCGCTGGAACCTTTTCAACGAATGTTATTGATACGATTCCACAAGGATCCCTAATTGATTATGGTAATCGATTATTCGGTTTTTTCTTCACATTATACGGAGTTTTCCTATTCGGTTTTAGATCGAATTGTTTTTTTAGAGACGTCCCTTTGTTAGACGTCGGTTTATTTTCTTGGATCGTGTTTACGAGAGAAAATGAGTGAGTATTTTCTGGTTTACTGTAGAAAAATACAAGATGGTGGAATTAAAGAAAATGTAGTGAATTTTAGTGTGGGTGTTGGTACAGATAGGTCAGGGATTCTGTCTAAGGTTTGTGGCGTTAATTGAAAGTACTTTTAACAATACAAATATTTTAAAGAGGTATTTTTTTTTTTTTGTAAGTTTGTATGTAAGGAATAATCTTCGGAACTACTGATCAGATTCCGAAAATTGTTTCACTAACGGGAAGCTATATTATCCCTGAGTATCATACGCTTTTAAAACGTTCCCGTGGGTTTATTCTGTACATAACGGGAGCGAAGTCGCGAGCGAAAGCTATAATTTATTTTGACCAACTTGGTGATAACTCCTGCGGCAGAGTATGTAGCCAGATTGATTTAGAATTGGAAATTCATCAGCGACTAGATACACGAATATGAACGGACGATAACGGTATATGTTATGTACACGGATTTGTAGACCTGTGTCCAATGTGGAGCGCCTTTTCGCCCAATGATGATAGAGATACTGTTTTAAGCTTTCACGGTTTACAACTAAAGTTATAGCGCGTAGCAAAAGACAAAGAAGAGCAGACAAATCTGTCTCCCCAGGCAGAGTTGTCTGCTCTTAACAATTTTATTTTCCATCCACCCGCATTCTCCAGTCAACCTGCGATCATGGCGCTTGCAACAGCGTCGAAACATCGGGTGCTCAAAATAATGAACAATCACGGAAGGTATCCCGTAACAGCATAAGTTTAGATCCCTCCTGATCAGAAGGTCTAAGTAGCAAAATGTCCAATTGTGCGAAACGTCTAATGAGCAGTAAGTCTAATTAGCAAAATTTCCATGTAGCAAAACGTCCAACTATCAGATGGTCTGTATAGCAGAACGTCTATTTAGCAAATCGTCATAATACAGATGCCTGTATTCGTACCTAATCTTATAAATGTGAAGGTAACTTTATCTGCATGATAGCCTTTCGCACCCTAAGGGTTGAATGGATTTGGCTAAAATTTTGCTTAGGAATAGACCATAACCCAGTTTTGATCATATTCATCTTTTTATTTGCATGCGATAATGTTAGAATGTCTTTTAATTACTTTTTTTTCGGATGGGATATCATCAAATGACGGGTCTCCCCCTCTGAGCGGATCGGAAAGGAGTGTCAGACTTCTACTGACTAAAACTCATCCATGTTCCTTCTTTTGCTCTTTGTGTTCCAAGGCCGCGGTATTTCTTTCGAACAGTCTTTTTAGTAAGTTTTTTTAATGCTTTGTATGTTTATTGTTATATTTTTTTTTGTCACTTTGCGTGATGCACGTCATGTCCCTGCGACAAATAAATATTATTTATGTCTTTCTTTTCTTTTTCATGTATGAAGATCTTACAATGGCGTAAAGCTAAGGTACAATTACGGATACCTTAACATAACATCACGCATTTAATCCTCGAAGAGTTACGCAGAGTGTACCTAATATTACAACCACATTTTGCCATTTATGTGTATGTCTCATCTAAAAGGGGGCAAGCCTATCGCCATCAACCAGACACAAATCCAGACTCCGTGGCTGCTACTGAGAAATTCCTAATGGAATAACCCAATAACACTTAGCCCTACCTGGGAAATCGAACCCAAGACCTCATGCTCAGCAGTCGCGTTTGCGATCACTTGACCAAAGAGGTACTCAAAATGAAACAATTCGGATAAAAGGTACTTTTTTCTCGATAGTACGTTTTCGTGGAACAAATTGCGACATCCACGCAGACACAGCCATCGGCAAAAACTAGAATATGAACTGCCAATAAAAATTACAATAAATTACTGATCCATACACGAAAATCATCCGGCGAAAAATCACTCACACCAAAACTTAAGGTACGAGACCACCTGTAGCTCGTGCTTAACCGGCCAACACCAAAATACGACCACGATTTACCCGGATTACGCCGGACAACGCCCGGTTACGGTACTTCGAGCCGTTCATCCGGTTAAGACCTACTCTCGGTCAGATTTACATCGTAAAGAAACTTTGTTTAATTTTTGAAGAGTTCCGAATGTGCTGATAGATTTAATCTAGACTGAAGTGTTGTTTTGTCGAATTTGTGAGGGTTAAGTTGTCAAGTCTTTGTCAAAATGGTAATTTGGACGGGGATTGGCATGAAGTTAAGCTAAGATGACTGGCTTAATTGACTATAGCACTAGTAATGATAGGATTATGAAGTCTTAATTAGAAATGCCCCTGAGCCGTTGACCAAGTCAACAACAAGAGAAGGGTTAGGTAGAGGTGAACTCATTGGTAATTATATCAAACTAAGGATGTTAGCAAAAGTAAGGGGTTCGCAAGGGCCGATGCCTGCCGGGGCTGCGGGACTGTTCGAAAGAGATACCGTGGCCCCGGAACACAAAAGGCGATGAAGGAACATGGATGTGTGTTTTAGTCAGTAAAAGTCTGACACTCCCTCCTGCTCAACCCAGAGCGGGAGGAGTCATTTGATGATTACCCATCCGGAAAAAAAAAGGATGTTAAGGAGGAAGCGCAAAGCCGAAATTTCAATTTTCTTACGTTTTTTGCAATTTGCAGGTCAGTGTCAGATTGTATGTATATTGAGTAGAATATGATTTGCGACCGCAACACGGAACTTCTAAAGTTTTCGTTCATGAGCTATCAGAAAAGTATCAGTTTGACATCCAGACCGGCTTAGATTTCTCACAATCAGCAGTTTATGGTGGAGAGGTAGAAAATTTCCAAAAACACTAAACAAAAACAAACCAGTTTGAAACCCAAGTTATCGGGTCAAAATTGTTGCAAATTAGGACTAGTATCACCCATTTCAAGGAATGCACCCACCAATTATTTAGAATCAGTTTGCAGATGCCCTTTCAACATCAACACGCCATTCTCAACCACAGCATATATTCCACCGGCAGACTAACCTCAAAGTCCTTTGGTTGCTATCTAAATGGAAGCCATTGATGTGAGAACTGTATGCACATCAACTATGACCGGTACAGCATTGAGGGTAGTATTCGAAACAGATAGGCGAAGTATCATGGCTGGCAAAATATTTGTATGTTATCTTGATGTAGCTGTCTTCACGTGGATAGATCCAGGGTTTGGAGAAGGGTAGTCATTGGTCAGTGAATAGATTTGAGCAAGAATTGAACTATGTTGGAATGGTAAAATTATTAACAGCTGCTCGGATCAATCTTCAGATGTAGCCGCGCTTACCTAGGTTGGTTGGAGTTTCCTCCGTGCCACGAAAAGTATATGATGTCATTTGTAGATCTTTCGCAATCATGGTAGTATGTGTCCCAAAAGTCTGACAATCAGTGTTACCAAGGCGTATCGAATTACCCAGTACTAACTGGGTTGTGGAGATCAGATCGGGGTCATGGAGGCGTTTAAAACAAAGTCATAAAAACTTGTGAAAAACTTTGAACTTTGACCCCCAATAGCTCCGTAACTAGAAAGTTCCCAGGTATGTCCTAGTCTAGAGCTTCGCCGCAGTCGGGTAAAAAAGACCGTAATGACGGGGAAAATGCATTTCGGCTTCGTTAAGGGTACCCTTACCTTTTATACCATCCGGTACATGAAACAATTTTTTTTTTCAATATTTTTGTCTGGCTTCCGGCTAATCTCCGAAACAGCTGCCCTATTTTTACGGGCCTTTTACTCCAGATAGATGATGTTATAAAGAATAACGTAAGTTTCTTTTGTTTTAGAAAAAGGATTAGGGTTCCGTGCTAATTAAATTAAACCATGAAATTATTGGCAAAATCCGATTCAAATACCAGTTTTATTTTTATAATAATTTCACGCGGAAGAATGTCGCGGGCAACAGCTTGTCTATAATAAGGCACATTCGGCAGGTAGTTTGGCCTCCATTCAAAATATTTCTATCCAAAACACAACCAACAACAATATAACATTTTCCTCATACGAAATACACTTGGAAACTTCTGTGAAAACATATAACTCTTGCGTTGCGTCGTATTTTTCCATCCGGCTTACATTTATCTGTACTCACATCAGAATCTCAGCAGAGAGGCATAAAAACGAACATCGCACTACCGCATAAAGCATTTCAGATAAAATAGTATTAGCAAATCGTCCCTTAGGGCAATATATTCTGTCAAAATCACTTAAATTACAACCTCAGGCACTATTTTATATCTTATCAGAAGAGCTGCGGCCATTACTGGGACCTTTTTTTTTGAAAAAAAAGTCAGAATCTTCTGCCATACCATTTTTTACTGTGTTCTTTAAAAGCTAAGGTTTCTTTTCCTTTGTAATTGTTGTAGCATATGTCATAGAAGTGTCTTGGCCGTCTTTTCTGGGGTAAGTTGGGGAAATTGATTTATAGGTATCGCTATGTTTCATAGTTTCAGCGCACAATTATGTTAGATTCGTTTAGGATCTGTAACCAAGTTTTTTATGTATCCAATCACTCTTTGAGAACGTTGATTACGTTTTGCAACTTTGTCACTTTTAACTCAACATTAAAATTAAGCTATATGTATCTTTATGTGTAATGTGATAAGGTTCAAAGTCCTCATCACCTTCCTGGCCTAGTTCCATGTTACTTGAGGTCGGCGCACCACGTTTTTTTTTTCCATTCGCCTCTGTCAACCTTCAAGCTATCATTTACTCCTTTGTCTCCCATATCATTCCTCACACAATCCATCCATTGGCATCGTTTCCTTGGTCTTCCTCTCCCTCTCCATCAACATTTATATGTCATTAATCTAAGGTTCGAAGTACAGTACACTTTTTAATAATCACGTGATCAGTATCAAAGCTATGTACCAAGAAAGACCACATCATTACCATGCATTATGCCAAAAGTTTGCAGTGTCTTGAATTCATAATGGTCGCTTGATTTTTCTGCTCAATGGTGTCTTTGGTGGTGTGTTGAATGTACTAGAGTGCCTACATACATACAAATTAAGCAATTTAGTAAATAAGCCATGATTTCATAATGATTTATGGCTTCTAAGACACAGGCTTCTTGCCTAGTTGGGGAGTCAAACGTTCCTATCTTAACTGTCTCTGTTGTAAAACTTAATCATAGTCACTATTTTGAATTGTTTGGTTTTAGTGTACAAATAAACATTTATTATTTATACATTTTTAGTGGTTTCAGGAGAGCAGCGGTGGCCCAGTGTTGGCAGCCCCGATTTACGAACGTATATAAATAGTCGTGGATTCAAAGGCGTATTACTTTGTGTAAATTATTTCATCACCACTGCTCTCAAAACGATGAAGGAAAACATCGTGAGGATACCGGCATCTCCTAGAACAAAAAAAATTAAGACTTGTGACATCTACCAACGTGCGCGGGGCCCGCGTGGTGGGTTATAGTCCATTCCTTTTCAAAGAGAGGAGACCATGTGTCCCAGCAGTGGGACCATTATAGGCTAATTATACTTAAGCTAGTGGTGTCAGAGATCGAAATCAATATCAAAATAATTAAGATTAGCAAAACTGACAAAATTAACAATTACAGCATCAATGGTGATACGATTTCATTAGCAGACTTGGGCCCCCGGTCGACTGAATAAGAATGAATATAATTCTTCAAGTTCGTAACATCCGTCACAAAGGGTATATCCAGGTCAAAGAAATTCGTCTACGGAAAAGACGGTTGCATGCAATTAAGTCGTCGATGACCCAGGACAGATTGACCTGAAGACCCGCAGAAGGGGCGACTCCAAATGAAATGGAATAAGGATTAGAAAAGGAAGAGAGAGAGCATATTATGCGACTCAAAGGAAACCTCCAAATGTCGTGATTAAAGTAGTCTGAGAAATTGTGTTTGGCAGTGTGAATGCCATAATAAATTCATGATGATAAAAAATAAAATCTACTTAATACAATATTTAGTTTCTTTTTTTTTCTACGAGTCTTTAAAATTCGCAAACAAAATGGACACATAGTTCTTTTTTTTGGTTCCTGTTGATAGGAGCTGACGCGTAAGTTAGTTATGAATTTCAAAAAGCCACAGAACAAAAATGATCTGTGACACACGGCATGTCTTGAAAAAACAAACAAGCAAGTAGTGAACTTATTTTTTTCTTTTTTCCGTCCCGTCCTTTAGAATCTATAAATTTTTGTTATGCGTTGTATGTTTATTGTTATTTTTTGTTATTTTGTTATGCACGTCATGTCCCTGCGACAAATATTTATTTTTCTTTCTTTCTTTCTTGCGCTTGTTATGTTACACTCTGTACAGGTAAACCTATTGCCATATATTTAGTCTCCAGGCTGCTACTTAAGAGCAGCGGTGGCCCAGTGGTGGCGGCCCCGACTTACGAACAGTAAGTTGTGGATTCTACATGTGACATCTACCAACCCGCACTGAGCCCGCGTGGTGGATTATGGCCCATTCCCTCTCATAGAGAGGAGGCCGTGTGCCTCAGCAGTGGGAACATTAAAGGCGGATTATGCTATGCATATGCTGCTACTTAAAAATAAACAAAAATTATTTAAGCCTGACTTGGGAATCAAACCCCATGCTCAACAACGCAGCACACAACTCAAATAATGTTTTATTCTCCCCAAAACAAGTGAACTCTCCAGTGTTACGAGCTCGCTGCCTTATCGAGGACTCTCCCCATGGAAAGTGATAAAAGACGACTCCTCAAGATCAATTATACATTTGGGAGTGATGCGTCACCCGCAAACTTTTTGGTGATAACGAAAAATAAGTTTTACGAGTCTTTCTTTTTTGCTTTTGCTTTCAAAAATCCCTTTGGGAGTTCAAGTTTGGATTGTATCTATCTGGTATTTTTGGTTTATTATTGGGAAATAGTTATATTTTGGTTTCGTGGTTAAGTTTTGTTAATCATTGTTTAATTTTGATCGTAATTGTTTTTATAGTCGCCAGCACATAAAATTACCACCAAACCAAATGATTTTAAACCATAAAATGTTGACGGTTAAGTTCAAAATGGAATGAGAAAGTTTGACAGTTTGTGGTAATTTGATGCGCTGGCTACTGTACTCTCAAGTTTAGCTTCTTAGTCCAAAGAACTTCCTAAGCCAAATAGAGATTTGATCTACTGTCTGGCTAAATCTAGATTATTTCCATTGCAAGAAAGATTTAAGAGCTTGTTCGGTGTTGTGATCCAGAGCCACATTATAAAATACTCATGTAGGTACACACGGCTACACATCAAGCTATACATTTCCAGTATAAGCTGACCTCGCATTATATGGAAATCCTATACAATGCGAGATCAGCGAGTACGTCAACAGAAGGTAATGTCGTCATCTACGGCAGCATTTCCATGGAGTTACATAGAAACTAAACGCTATCCTGCGTTTTGAGTTTGCGGTCGTCTTAGAAGTTGTAC
Organism: Eugnorisma glareosa; assembly: GCA_947578425.1. Classification (NCBI taxonomy): domain Eukaryota; kingdom Metazoa; phylum Arthropoda; class Insecta; order Lepidoptera; family Noctuidae; genus Eugnorisma; species Eugnorisma glareosa. The sequence goes on along the minus strand of OX387982.1, from coordinate 8,242,416 downwards.
TTTAAATGTCTATAAGCTATTGCCTTTATCCCGATTTATTAGGGATCGGCGCAGCATGTCTTTTTCTTCTATACTTCTCTATTACTAGTCATCTCATCAGACACCTTTCGTGCTATACCATCCTTGATATTGTAATGATAATTATGCCAGTTTATTATCTATCAAAATGTCGACCAGTAAAAGGCGTAATTTCTGTTTGTCTTGGATAGAATTTCAAAAATAGATACTTAGACTTTCAAAGACTTTCATAGTCTTTCATAGTCTTTCCGTTTCATGGTCTTTCATAGACTTTCATACACTTTCATATTACTAGTTCATTATAATAACTCACCAACTCGCATCAAATTCTAATAATCAAGCTACACGCACCAATTTTTTAACCGACAAAAAAAAGGAGGCGGTTCTCAATTCGTCTATGATAGACAGAGAGAGAGGATTTAGTCAGAGCTAAATATTTGCCAAACAAACACCAACAATTTGTTATCAAACATTCGCTGCCCAATTTAAATGTAAATGTTTTTGTATGCATAAAAATCGACAACGTTGGACATGGGGGACCAATTATTTTTTCACTGTGATGCTGGTTGAGGTTGAGTTTTTTATTTGAAAGTTATATAATTGCAATGAGTGTTAAGAAGGTTTAAATATTGTTTTGAGCTGTTTTTTAAGGGTTCCGTACCTCAAAAAGACCTGTCTGTTTGTTCGTCTGTCACAGTCAATTTTCTCCGAAACTACTGCACCGATTGAGTTGAAATTTGGTACACATATTTGTAAGTTGGTGACCCAAAGACGGAGGTGTAACGTAAATTAATGAATTTTATACACGGGTGCCCTTTTGGGGTGAAATAAAAAAGGTTTTCAAACTATATCGTTTTACATATCAAATGAAAGGGCTCATTGTGAGCATTTCAAACATTTTTTTGTATATTTTTTGTTTAGTTTTTAATAAACAATTTTGAAGTTATTATATGAAAATAGGCGAAAATTTACCATCCCTTAACGCAAAACTACAGGGCCTAAAAAAAACAATACAAAAAATAGTTCTTTGCCGATTACTTTATCAACAAATAATAAAAATAAATTTAAACTTAAAAGGGGGCTCGCCTACTACGGTTTTACGGAACACTTGATGCTCGAATCCAACTCGCACTTGGCCGCGTTTTTCTTAGGTATTATTTAGCAGTCTTACTCTTTTCTAGTGTTATCGTTTTCGAGGATGAGTCCTAATGGATGGTGGCCCCCGTCCACCGTAGGTGCGGGCCTGTGGACGGTGAGCTATGGGCTAGCTTGCCGTCCGTCCGTCTTATGACGACAGGCCGTGTCGACGTCGCGTTCGTGTTCCACGCGCGCCTCAAAGATATGTCAGCAAAACGAAGGAGGGAGGAGTCATTTGATGATTTCCCATACGAAAAAAAAAAAACCTGAATTTCATTGCTACAAACACTTTTAACAGGATTGACAATACATTTATTTTTTGCCTTTTCTATCGTCGTTATTATTTGTTTATTCACTTTGATAAATTATATTTCTTTTTTTTTTTCTTATTTCTTTCATTATTCAATATTTCTTAAACTTAGTAAACACAGCAAATAGTGGGCCGCCGCGCCGGTGTCGGGCAGGGTTTAAGCTAGAGCGGTGCTAGGGCTCCATAGATAGAAACCACCTCATAATACGAGCCGTATCGACGAGTACTACCTTTTGAAAGCCAGAATCAACAGTGGTGACCACAAGAAAAGCGCCGAGACAATGAGGCTTGACGAGGTCCCAGAGAACCTGCAACAAATTAAATCAGTAAATACCTTTTGTCTAAAAGAACTATTACCAATTTATGTTTATCGTTAAAGACACAAGAGTTTGGTCCTAATAAACAATACCTTTTTCCTATCTTTATACCCAGCACCCAACTATCAAGAAACAACATTATTTTCGAAACCGATTGTCGCATTACTTATAAAAGCCTTTAGTTCAGCCAGATCGGGGGCTACTTGGAAAATCTTGGAGATAAAAGTAATTTATTGGCAAGATTAGGAGCAAAGCTCGATTGTTTGGCTCTGTGTCAATCTGGACAGGGAGCAGAGCGATTTCTTATATAATTGAGAGGTAGAAAATAATGTTTAGTGTAAGAGATGGTTTTGGTGTAATTTTGACAGCAAAGATAAAGACGACTAAACATCTAACTTTAAACTGAGTTGCTGATTGGTTAAGTAGTGTACAAGACAGATTATAGTAAGAAAACCGGTCAACTACGAGTCTGACTCGCTCATTAAGGGTTCCGTATCATCGTAGTGGAACCCCCTTTAAGGGGGAGCCCCCTTTAATTTATGTTATTTTTTGGGCAACAGAAATTAATATTCTGTGAGATTTTCAACTGTAACTAATACAGATCATGAAATGCAGTCCGCTGACAGACAGACGGACGAGCGGACTCCGGAGGCTTAGTATTAGGGTCCCGTTAGTTATCCTTCGGGTACGGAACCCCTTAAGAACAATGAGAAACACCCGATTGCTTAGCTCTGATTCAATCTTGACAAGGAGACTGTAGCGCTTTCTTTTTTATAATTGAGAGCTGGGGCACCTTGAGAGGAATTGTGTGGGGTAAGATAAAGCTGTTGGAGCACGTGATTGCAATTCTATACAATGAAAATAGTCGTTTCTTTTGCTTCATAGTAAAAAAGGCAGAAAGCTACTTAAAATAGTTCACGATTTAAATTCATGGATTTCTTAATATTTCTGATGAACCGGATTTCATCCTATGTTCATCGATGATACTGTCATCCCCTGTTAGAGACTTCTAAAAGTTCTTCCTTAAGATAACACATTTGATATTTAATTAACTTTATCTAATTGACTTTAAATAATATTTCGTTCGTATTATATTCTCGTGTGTTGCCCGTGGTACTACAAGTATTACTACCAGTAGTACCACTGTTGAAAAAAATACCCGTAGAACTACCAAGCGATCCAGTAGACCAAGGGAAGTTTTTTTTACCCGTGTTACACTCGCTTTGTACCAATTTCCCAATTAGTTATTAGGCAATTCCAAGCTAGCTCTACAGTTCATTTCAATTACAGTATTTTTTTTTTTATTGTCGTGTATAACCTAGCGTGTATGGTAGTCTACCATAACCCCATAAAATTCCAAAATATTTCAACAAAACTTTACACCAAACACGATCGAACATCCTCCCCATTGCCTATTTCCCAAAAGATAAAAACACCTGTACTCAGCATTTCATTACCGCCATTTCTTTGTGGCTGTTCACTAGGTTTAGCCGTGAAATTCATACATACATTATTTTTAGCGGAACACCGCAGGGTAGGGAATTTTTGCTGACTGTACGCCACGTGAAATGAATGCAGATCAGGGTCCGTGTTCGGATTAGGTTGCTTCGATGTGGGAGGATTTTTAACCGACTGCGCAAAATTAAAGAGAAGGTTATGTTTTAGTATTTTATGTAAGACGTATTAAAAAAACACCTTTTATTAAGTGTGGGCTACTTTAAAATAGTAATAATAATAATTACTCGGTTAGGAAATGAAAATAAATAATATAAAAATGCTAGTTAACTAGTTGGATTAAAAGTTAAAACATGGATACGACTTCGCCTTATTACAACTTTTTTTTTAATTAGCTTGACGTTGAAACGTTCCGTTCACTTCGACCAAATAGGTATTAGGTTAGGTTATTTGGTTTTCAAGTTTGTATCTTTTGAGACTTTATTTTGATTAAAAAATACTTTAAAAAGTGCCACTTGAATGAATATCATGGTATTTCTTTCTTAAATCCTAAATATAACGAAATCTCTGTTCTTCTGGCGAAACGGGGTGTACACCTCTGCCTAATCCTTCATAGATTACCGGCGTAATGTTATGTTATGATAATCCTTTACTTACCAAGTAATCTACAAATCCAAACTACATCCCAATTATTCCCTATACAACATAACCATACTATACAGGGTGCTCCATTATGAACAACCGGAACCGGAAACGTAGTTTGATAACATTTCCGTTCGCCAAATTACAGGTCACGTGGTCTGAATGACAGTTGAGCTTCTGGCGCCCTCTGGTGGCGAGGTCGAGAACTTGTCTCGTGTCAGCGATAAGTAAATATGAAATTGATGGGGAAAAACAGATGTGAAAATGTGTATAGGGCTCTAAGTGGTTCCCTGACATATTAGTTCTGCGCGACTGCTGAGCATGAGGTCCTGGGTTCGATTCCCAGGACGGGCAAAGTATTATTGGGTTTTTCCATCTGAAATTTCTCAATAGTAGCCACGGAGTCTGGTAGTTGTGCCCGGAAGATGGCAATAGGCTCGGCCCCTTTTATATGGGACTTAAACATAACTAATGAAATGTGGCTGTACACCTCTGACTAACCTGTGTGGGATTACAAGCATGATCTTATGTACGAAACTTGACATGAAAAGAAAATTTAATTTTAACAAAATATTTAATTTCTCATACATTGTTGCTATAATTTTATTGTCACTTTATAAGCTGTCTAAGGCGCAAATAAATAAATAAATAAATAAATATCGCTGGACATTACACACAGCGCCATCTAGGTGCCACACTAAGCAACGAGGCTTGTGTCGTGGACACCAGATAGTTGATACTACTACATAGATACTTTTTTGTTTGTAAATACATACTTATTATACATATAAACATCCATGACTCGGAAACAAATGTCCATGCTCATCACACAAACATTTGCCCCTACCGGGGTTCGAACCCGGGACCCTAAGAACGAATTACGAATTTATAAGGAAACGAAAGAATGGCTGAAAGAATGGCGTGCCTGGCCGTGCCGCTTGAGTGTAATTCACGACACATCGCTGTACTTTCTGTATGAAAACGTTTTTGCGGCATCATGCCTACGCCTTTGCCTCACGCCGTTTGTGTATAAAACTTGCCTAGTAAGCTAATAACCTAATAATCTGCGAAAAAATACACTTCATTCATCTCTAACACGCTAATTAAAATGAAAATTAGAATACCATTATAAAAATGAATTGTATAGTTTGTTCACTTGACGATACTTTAGCTTCGATCACGAATCAGTACTATGAAAACATTTTTTTTTTTTTAAAGTTGTGAATTGTGACGAGTTGGAACAGTGAGGAGTTGGGCTTATCTATACTAATCTATATCTACTACTAGCTTATCTATACTAATAATAAAGAGTAATATGTGCCTAAAAAAATGTACTCAAAAATGTCAATGACTGCATTCCAAATATCTAAGTACAATATAATTCGACAGTATATATTTCTTGAAGGAACCACGGGCAAAAAAAATACTCGTGGTTCCTTCCAGGGACTAAGGGACCAGGACCACGGGTGAAAAAGGATTATAAAGCGGTAAAATTTGTTTGTAAGTTTGTATGTTTGTAAGTTTTTATGTAGGGTGTAACCTCTGGATCTACTGAACCGATTTTGAAAATTCTTTCACTAAAAGGAAGCTACATTATCCCCGAGAGTCATAGGTCTTTTACAACGTGTCCGTGGGATAATTTCCAACCAAAATGAACGAAGCCGCGGGCAATAGCTAGTGACTTAAAAACATTAAAAACATAGTACAAAACAAATCAGGTGAGGATCATTTCGGACAAAAAACGGTTACTTTGAGTAAATTGACTGAAAAATTACAATAGGTGGACCACAATGTAAGTAAACTACAGAAAAGTAAAGCGTAACATCAAACCAAGTAAATCTGCGCACAAAAATTATGCTGGGAAACTACTTTTTTTTTGGCGTGAAAATCACGGTTTGTGTTAGCGCTTAATGCTCACTCAAAACATTGTGCTGATGGATGTATTGAATAGTACTGGGGTAATTGAGGTATTTAAAGTAAAGTTATATTTAAAACGTGTGAATAGAAAGAGTTGGAACTTCAATATCTCCGTAACTAGAAGGTTCTAAGGTAAGGTCCACTACAAAAAAATTATCGCAATAATGGCGGGAAGAAGAAGCGCCTTTCAACTGCGTCATGGGTGTTTAGACTCCCTTTATATAGGATGGCATAGACTCACAAATGGATACCACGTATTTAGTACATCATTTCGACCCACATAGAATTTTTTTAATGGCAATTTAAAAATAAAACTATTCCATACATTTTAACCGTGTAGACTTTTGTAGGAAACAGCAGATTATTTTTTTTTAATTATTGCTACCTAATGCAAATTTTCTATGGAATCCCCAGTTCAGAATAATGAACTGAACGCCTACGTATGTTTGCTGTTTTCGCTTCCGTACGTTTATCTACGGGTGACCACTGAAAACCAGCGCTGTGCTGTGGGCCCCCCATAGCACAGCATCATGCTGAATGGTAACCTGCTTGTCACAGTCATGACGTGCAAGCTACGAACGTTTTCTTTTTTTAATTTTTGTTACCCGTTGTATATTTGTTGTTATTTTTTTAGTTTTTTTGTCATTTTGTATGATGTAGATTGTTGCATCCAGCGCAAAGTGAGTTATTTATGCACGAGTGTTATGTTGATGCCCGAGCGCATGCGAGGGCAAAAATTAACACGAGTGCATTAATTACTCACTTTAGCATGGTGCGTAATCTACTTTTCTTTCAACTACCAATCTACCTACTGTGATAAAATATACCAACTCAAAATAAAAACTCAAGTTAATGAAAACCAAGTATCTCGCGACTTTTGTGTCAAAAGGTTATTAAGAATTTCATTTGCAGCTGTTTTTATACTTTCTGGAGTTTTTTGATTCATATCGATATCGCCGTCTATTCCTATTTAGTAAAACTTTTCTTGCTAAATACGAAGTATCAAAGTTTTACAATTTATGGTACAAAATGCGCGTCATTTGTATTTTTTTTTCACCAAGTTGATTTTATTCAGCCGATTTTTATTTTCAGCCAGCTTTTTGATCAAATGCATACATTTTTTAGTAAACTTAATGGGAGACATAAATCTCTGTGGCAAATTAATATTTAAATTAAAAAAAAAACTGTGCGTTATTGAAAAACTGTGCAACAATGAGATTTCATATAACATTTCTGCACTGTTTTGGTTCTAAGCAAAAAAGACGTCCTTTGTGATCGGTTTTGTATTAATGATAAAATTACTACGTAGTTGAAAGAAAATATTTTTTCTTTCTTTTCTTTCTTGCGTGGTTTGATTTTTTTATTACATCGTGCAAAGTGATCCTTCTACATGTTTTTACAACGGTAATGCTTTTATTTTTCACAGCGCTTTTTACAAAACGGACCATTTACCTACCTATTGAAAATAGCCGTGAAAAATTTGTCTTTTCATGAAAACCTTTCAGTGTTTTTATTTTGATACATTACTAAAAAATGCCTACGTCAAGCCTATTTAGGCTTTTATTTTGATGGATTAATCAAATCGTGTACGTGTTTTCGTGGAACCTAAAATTTATTTCTATAAAGAGTTCATTGGTTCATTTACGTCCATGAAAATGTTTGAAAGCTGCAATTACCCCTTTTTACGCCCAAAAACAAAGTGATTTACTTATATTTGTTGTTATCATCATCTTCATTAGCCTACAACAGGCCAGTGTTGGATATAAGCCTCTCCAATTGCATGCCACATAGGTCGATTCCTGGCAACTCTCATCCAGCTTTTACCAGCCACCCTGCAGACGTCATCGCTTCTCCTCGCCTGAGGGCATCGTACTTTACGCTTGTTTCCATAACGTGTACCTGTACAGAAACTTGAGTGAATTGTCTTTTTTAGACATGCTTTGTTCACAATTTCGCTAACTGTTTCACAACTTTTATATACGACTAGTCTTTGGGCAGGTCGCTACTAAAGATCTGAATTGAACTATCATTACTTACAATTGTTGAATTTATTTTAGTTATAGTTTATTTATAACTACTTACTAATTTAACCACTGTATGAAAAATAATATTACTGCGTCTAAATCTACACTTTTTGTAATACTTTTTTTTTTTAATAAATTATTTTATTCATATTCTTTACAGCTTGCTTTAATGGTACAATTCACTAGATCAGTAAACACTTCATGTTTTATTCCCGGGTGCAAACGTAACGCTTACGAAAACATATCTAGCTCTCCGCCATCTTACAAAAAATACAATATTTCTCACATTCAATAAACACCAATACACTATCGAAATTAACTCCCAACTTTCTATAACCATCAAGATAACATCAACCGATCAAATAAAAATTAAATACTATAAAAACCAGTAGCGCATCCTGTTGGTTAAGCGTCAATTAATATGAAACACACTAATTATAATAACTTATCAGAATCATCGATTGATAACCATCAAAATGGAGAAGCGATGCGTGTGAACAATTTTGACAATTATCGGAAAGGGTATGAAAGAAATTAATGTTTAGTGATTGGCTTTGAAGTCTTATAAAAAGTTTTATGGTAGGTGATTAATTCTCAAGTCCTTGATCAAGGACCCCCTCCCGTCGCGGGCCTGTGGACGGTGAGCTATGGGCTAGCTCGCCGTCCGTCCGTCTTATGACGACAGGCCGTGTCCACGGCGCGTTCGTGTTCCACGCTCGCCTCAAAGAGAGTCAGCAAACAGGAAGGGATCTAAAAGGACTGATGCCTGCCAGGGTTGCGGGACTGTTCGAAAGAGGTACCGCAGCCCTGGAAAACAAAGGGCAAAGGAAGGAACATGGATGGGTTTTAGTCGGTAAAAGTCTGACACTCCCTCGTGCTCAGCCCAGAGCGGGAGGGGTTATTTCATGATTTCCCGTCAGAAAAAAAAAAAGACCCCCTCCCGTGCCTGGTTCCGGGTACGTCGAAGGCCACGTTCACGATGGGATACCGGCGTGATCCCTTGTTTCCTCCGTGTAAGTAAGCTTTAAGCAAGTTCTTTCATTTGATTTCTGCGCAGTAGCTCTCCTGTATACAGGGTGGAATTTTTCAACCTCACTTGGAAAGAAAGTACTGTAAATACTGGAGATAGCAAATTTTACTCAATGGAAATATTGCTTTATTTTTGAAAGAGAAACAAATTCTGTGCAAGACTGCCTCATTACTGGGCAGGTCCTATAAAGACTTGTTGAAGACTTTTCAAACAAGTCTTTCTAGGAGCTATTATCCCGCGCCACAAACTGGTGATCTGCTATACAGGTATACCTAGAGTAAACACCAGTCTCTCACAAACTTTTGTACCTTAATTTATGCTGTAAACGGTCTCTTTATGAAGCCAAGCATTCTGTACATCGAACTGAGCAACACTACGCTAAAATGATTGCTGGGGTTTATAATTGGTGTGAAAGATCACATTTTACGGTAGGACTCAATGTAACGCACTCAAATAATTGTGATTATGGACGCATTAAATAGTACGGGGGTCGTGAAAGTAAAGTTAATAAAACTTTAAAAAATTAATTTAACATTAAAAAACAAGAAAAATAAATGCTTCCAATATCTTCGTAACTAGAAGGTACCAGATATCGTCTAGAACAAAAAAAAATATGGCAGTGACGAGGAGAACAAGTGCCTTTTTTTTTTTTTTTTTTTTTTTTACCGATGGGAAATCATCAAATAACCCCTCCCGCTCTGGGCTGAGCAGGAGGGAGTGTCAGACTTCTACTGACTAAAACCCATCCATGTTCCTTCCTTTGCCCTTTATGTTCCAGGGCCGCGGTATCTCTTTCGAACAGTCCCGCAACCCTGGCAGGCGTCGGCCCTTACGGACCCCTTCCTGTTTGCTGACTCTCTTTGAGGCGCGCGTGGAACACGAACGCGCCGTCGACACGGCCTGTCGTCATAAGACGGACGGACGGCGAGCTAGCCCATAGCTCACCGTCCACAGGCCCGAGAACAAGTGCCTTTCGGTTCGTTAAGGGTACGTTTACACCCATTATAAAATAAGTCATGGTTTGTGAAGAGAGTATTAAATGATTTGAATTTTATTAACTTTTATCTCTTAACTATATTTTTTTTTATTCATTTTACACCTATGTTTAACAAATAAAAAAAAAATTACTTTGACTTTACCTAACTACCTACGTGATCAGAGGGCTGACTCTTACTTTGGCCAAAGAATTAGCATTGCCATTCATTGTGGCAATGCTGCCTGTCTTCTGGGCACGTTTCCGGATGACAGCGATTTGGAGGAGTACTTAGACGCCTAAGCGTCTTATTGCTTCCTTTTTTGTAAATATTTAGTTTTTAGGGTTCTGTAGCCAAGGGGTAAAACGAAACCCTATTACTAAGACTCCACTGTCCATCTATCTGTCTGTCTGGCTATCTGTCACCAGGCTGTATCTTATGAACCGTGATAGCTAGACAGTTGAATTTTTCACATATGATGTATTTCTGTTGCCGCTATAAGAACAAAACCTAAAAACAGCAAACTTTTTTTTACTTAATGGTACTTAACGGAACCCTTCGTGCGCGAGTCCGACTCGCACTTGGCTGGCTTTTAATTATTCTATAAGTAGCTTTAATTCATTGATGTATTTATTTTATAAAATAAAGTAGCCTAACTAAATATTTTCTCTCTTTCTTGTACCCGCACTCCGTATATTACACGTTCGAGCATGACAACTACCAAAGTGTCTACATAGGATCCGTATCAAGACGATATGATCATTACAATCACGGATGACTAGTGAACATAACTGTGGTTAAGATGACATTAGAGATAATTATTTAATTAGTTTCTTAACGTTTGCCGAGGAAATAAAAAATATTGATTGGAAGTTATTTTAATACTTGTTGCCTTAACGTGTTTATTTTCGTTTCTGGAGATAGTGCCTATATTTATAACAATCATTATCATCAGCGTATAGTATTCACTAGACATAAATATCTCGTTCTGTGGACATAAATAACATAATATAATATAACACCAGGGCTATCTCCCCTCCGCGGGAGACGCACTGGGCGTCGGGGGCCATGTGGTGGCCCCCGGCCACCGTAGGCGCGGGCCTGTGGACGGTGCCTGTGGACGGTGAGCTTTGGGCTAGCTTTCCGTCCGTCCGTCTTATGACGACAGGCCGGGTCGACGGCGTGTTCGTGTTCTACGCGCGCCTCAAAGAGATGTCAGCAAACAGGAAGGGGTCCGCAAGGGCCGATGCCTGCCGGGGCTGCGGGACTCTTCGAAAGAGATACCGTGGCCCCGGAACACAAAGGGCGATAAAAGAACATGGATGATTTAGTCAGTAAAAGTCTGACACTCCCTCCTGCTCAGCCCAGAGCGGGAGGAGTTATTTGATGATATCCCATCCAAAAACAAAAAAAAGGGCTATCTCCCTAGCATATTTTTAGTCGCCTTCTAAAACCCCAACGAAAACATGGTTAACCTGGTTGCCTACCATGAAGTTTTAAAGCAGGAGTAATTCCAGTGTGGGAAAGAGATGGCGCTAGACGACCTGTAAAGCTGTCTCTTTCCCACACTGGAATTACTCCTGCTAGACGTCACAGTAACCCCCCTGCCCCCTGGTCTTATGTCTGTACCAATTCTCGGCAGAGGTACAACCTAATAGTAAACACACATTTCGCCAGTTATGTTGAAGTCCCATATAATAAGGGGCGAGCCTATTGTCAACCGGGCATTAATACAGACTCCATGGCTGCTACTGAAAAATTCCTGATGGAAAACTTCAATAAGGCCCCCAGCGAGGCAGTATATATCTCTCTAATCGCACGCTAATCTCCATCTTCGGCAACCCCAGTTGCTACCAGTCACCCCGCAAAGATCAGCGTTCCACTTTGCCCCAGGGCGTCCTTGCATACATTTGCCGATTTGCGACGTTTCTTAAAGAAAATGTCTGCCCTTCAGTCCTTCTTTGTGATGACGTAGCCACCCCATTCATGGCTACATCAGCTTGATTGATTTCCAAAACGTAAACATAGTATGAATGTTGATTGCTATCAATAAAAGTAGAGGAATACCAAAGAAAAGATGAATGGACTGTGTGGAGGATGATATGGCTAGAAAGGAGGTGACTGTTGAGATGATGAGTAATAGAAAAGTATGCAAGAAGACATGCTATGCTGATCACAAATAAATTGGAAAATAGCAGGAGAATGATGATGAAAAAGCGTGAATTTGTTTATCATATAAATTCACGCTTTTTACTTTTGGGGCAGCTAGTAACCACTTTCATTAATACACCTAAACTCCTGATCCGTTACCGTACGTAACCGGGCCGTTTTTGAAAACTACGCATCTGAAATTTTTGAAGAACATTGCATCATAAAGAACAGTGAGGCACCGTTCACACGGCGGCAGTGACTATGATATTTGACGGTAAAAGTTGGGATTATCAGCATCTTACTGTTATCAGTTCTATGGTACAAAGGAGATTGCCCACGGACAGGCCCCACTCTGTGGCACCGTGTCTTAACTTTATGCTACACAATATTTATATCTTAATTTTTCATGTACATTTATTTTACCTTAGTATTGAAAAACGTAATAAATGTTTATCTAACTGAATCTTGGTATACATCTGCCAACGAAACCCGAGTTAAATGTTGCCAGATGTCAAACAATATTTCAATGAAAATCGGAATCGATTGATTGATATCGATACTTAATTTCAAAGTCTAGTTTAAAACAAACACTGACTTACAGTATTTTAAGTAACGTTTCACTATTACTAGGCCCACTACGACATTAAACTATATTTACAAGTTAACGTTTTTGGACAAAGTAACAAGAATATTCTATTATCACTATGCATCTGCCATAATAAATATTAAAACAACTGAAATACCAAAACATGTATATTAATGAATAAACCCAAAAGTTTGAACAGAGAGTGATGTTATTTTGAAAAACACGTTCAAAATCGATATTGAAAATCGATTGAACAATAATTATACCTGGCAACACTATACATGGTGTAAGACAGAGATGTATCTGTCAAATCACACAAATCAAAGTCAATAGCCGGTTAATCGTTTGGTGGTGTTTGTTTTGCATCGAGTTGAAATATTTAGGTCTGTTACGTTACGATTCATTGCTATCGAGTTGAGCGTTTGCGTTCCTCAAGTGGTTTTGTTGTGAGATATCGGAATTTTGTTTTATTGTTAAGTGAGCGAATTGACTCTAGTTTTGGCGAGAAAATGTCTAAGCCGGGTCGATATCGGACAAACCGTCCAGTCTCTCGACGGTGTGTAAATTGTTCCCTTCGTTTGGCGCCTTATCTTCTTCCTAATCCTCGTTCTTCGTTATATAAACTCAATTTCAGTAACCTTAAAAAAAATGATTTCTTCAACCAGGGTGAATAAATGAAAATTGTTTAAATAATATGAAAATACATTTAATTATCTACAAAATAAAATGTAAATCACCGTGACACGACAATCTTTTACAGGGGCCTGAAGCTCCTAAGACAATGGGCAATCTCCTTTAACAAAATTGTCGCAGATGTGCAATTGTACAATTTTTCGTTTTTTTTTTTAATTTTTCCCATTTTTTTTTTACAGTTTTTTGCTGATCTTATCTGGTCTTGGCTGCCTCGTTGGTCTAGTGGTCGCAAACACAACTGCTGAGCATGAGGTCCTGGGTTCGATTCCCAGGTCAGGCAAAGTATTGTTAGGTTTTTCTATCATAAATTTCACTTAGTAGTAACCAGTGGGAGCCTGGATGCCCAGTTGATGGCAATAGGATCGCCACCTATTACATCGGACTTCAACATATGTGGCAAAACGTGGGTGTACTATTAGGTACCAACATCTCTGCCTAATCCTTGGAGTATTACAGGCGTGATGATATATTTTGGATCATACTGATCATCGCCATGTGAACGGAGCCTGAGTATTTCCTGCTCCGGGGTTACTACTAGAGCCTTGCTTATAAATTCCATTTGAGTGGCAACTACCAACTTACCTACTTTAGAATAATAATTTGAAAGTACTCGTGCAGAAACAGTATAGAAGTTTGTTTATCTCGGGGGTGTATTAAAAGGTCATTGAGAGAAAGATAATCTAAACATTTATACAAATAAATAAAAAAAAAGAAATGTCTGATTGTAATTTCGAAATAACAGCTTTTTACTGAAGCATAATTATGCAATTATATAGGTACGGTACTTGAAACAATAGATTTTTTTTTAAATATATGTCTGTCTGTGTGTTTGTTCCCGCTAATCTCCAAAACGAATAAACCGATTTTGACAGAACTTTTACTTTCAACTGTTTCATTCAAGTAAATAGTCGTTAAAACAATAATATTCGAAATAAACATACAAGGACCAAATATTATATGAAATATTTTCTGCGAAACAAAATTCTATGAAATTTCTGTCTGCGAAACAAGGGGACACCAATTACATCATTATAATATCCCTAATTAATTTTGGTCACAACGCAGCGATCAACAGACGAGCCTTCCACGACGGACATATTGAATACCAGTTCATAAGGTGTATACGCAGATACAGATGCACTCTTTGTACTCTTCCATATTCTAATGGGAACTGTACGACACGACCAGGGAGAAGTCAGGAGAAGAATCGACGGTGGAATGCACTAGCTGAATATGTAAAACATACGTGACACTGTTCGTAGAGGCTAATCTCCGAAACCACCCAACCGATTTTATTGAAATTTTGTGAATGTCTGTGAACTGCCTCGTTGGTTTAGTGGTCGCACGATGGCTGAGCATGAGGTCCTGGGTTTGATTCCCGGGTCGGGCAAAGTTTTTTTGGGTTTTTCCATCAGGAATTTCTCATTAGCAGCCATGGAGTCTAGATTTTTGCCCGGTTGATGGCAATAGACTCGCCTACTATTACATGGGACTTAAAAAACCTAACTGGCGAAATGTGGGTGTACTATTAGGTACACCTATGCCTAACCCTTCGGGGACTACAGGCGTGATGTTATGTTATATTATTACACTCATAGAAAGACAACTCAAAAACTTTCTTTCTTGTTTTCTTATTCCTGAAGAAAGAAATACACTTTTGAATAATTATTCATACCTTCTTAAACCAGGTTCAAATTGATGCAAGCTTCGAGGCAAGACAGACATTAGATGAAAACAAAGCCTATTTCAGGCTGCTGTACCCATAAATCGTTAGAAATCAACCCTTGTTTATTTCTATGCAAATTCATCCTTTGTTATCTGTTTCCAACAATTATTCAACCTCAAACCCGAAAAATCAACCGTACCTTTCAAACTACAAAGTTTCATTTTGTTTGACAAATAAAGCTTATCCGCTGAACACGACATGGACGCGTAGTATTGCGCTACCTTTGTTTATTTAAGCAAAAATGGTTCTTATTTAACATAACATCAAAGGTTGTTTTCGGTTGAAAAAAAAGCCATTGCTTAATTTTCACCTGTAAAAATATTGAGGAACGGTTTATGGTCTGATTTTGTGCTCGTAGAAATAAAAGGGGAAATAACTTTAGTTTTAAATGGTGGAGTTATTTATGGTGATTACAGATAAGCTAGTTTTGTATTTTTTTCATTGAAATAAAAGAAAAAAAGGAAAATTGAATTTTCACTTCTCATGCAAAGTTCATCTTTATGTCGTGCGTAGGCGACATAAAGTCGCTTTTTATGCTCTAGGTCATAAAATAAAATCTTCGTCGAAGACCAAGGCTATCGGTCCAACAGCCACACGAACAACTGCAACTTCATAGAATAACCTCTTTATTTTAATTCGTTTCGATATTATTCTAAGAACAAGGCAAGGATATTTCTCATTGCCCTAATGTAATTTTCAATTTTAATTAATTTTACAATATTTACATGTTGCTGTTTCATTTACTCGCAATCGAAGTGAAAAGTAGAGTGTACAACTCGTCATAAAAACCATAAAACCCATTTTACACTCTATATCCAACCTCGCTCGCAAGCTCCCTCGGTGCGTTTTATGCACTTGATGATCTACTATTTCACTACTAAAAAAAAAGTCGTCTCCCAGCAATATTTTTTTAGCAGTGTTACTTAGCTTCATAAACAGAATGCTTGTTTGTGAGATATATCTTTTTATACTCATTTTGTAAAACCGTGCGTTCAAAGTAGGTACTTTTGTAGGGTTCACAGAATATTCAATTTCAACGGTTCTTAGATTTTCCAGTCAAAGGGCGAATCAGCGGCGATAGCCTGTGTTATGTTATACTGTGTTCCTGTAATATTCCTTTATGAAATTCATTAGGTTATATTCTACCAGCGTCTAGGTATAGTCGATTGAAACTTTAAAACCGGCGAAAACAAGTAGGTGGTTCTCAATTCGACGTGTATAAAATAAATATTTATTTATTTCAGATAAAATAAAATAGTAAGTAACACCGAAATGCTTATGAGGACCTAATGTTATTATTGTTGTTATGTGCTGTGTTTGTTGTTGTTGTGTTGTGTTGTTTTTGTTGAAAGAAAGAAAGTGAAAAGTGTTGTTGTTGTGTTATGTCGTTGTTGTGTGTTATGTTATTTTTATATTACTGTTGTTTGTTAAGTATATAAAGGATGTAACAAGACCACTGACTACCTGTAACGACTGTCAAAGATCTACAATTGACAGCCGGGACCAACGGCTTAACGTGCTTTCCGAGGCACGGAGAAAACTCGGTATTAGGCGGTCACCCATCCACAGATCAACCTTGGCAAGCGCTGCTTAACCTTCAGATCGATCTGAGTGGCTGTTATTATTTTGCCGCGAGCTCCTCTCCCTCTCCATCTATTCACATTATATTCATCACTCTTTTAGTCACATGCGATTCAGCTTTTCACTTATGCCTTAAAAAAGAAACAAACGAATGCCAATTATCACTGATCAATAATTATGGTTCTCAATCAATCAACTGTCACCCCTATTTCACCCTCGGTCATCAAAACTTTTTACATAATTTAAGGGTAGGTAACTAACATCATTATTCTTAATTGTCAAAATCAAATCCGGGTAAAAAATTAAACGTCAATCATGGGGTGGGCTTTAATTAAAAACCGGTCACTTTTTTGATGTTCGAGGAAAACTTTTGGAAATTTTTCCTGGTCAATTTAGTGAAAATGTTATGGTATGAAGTTTGAAGGTTAATGAGTAAAATTACCTTATACATATATACCCATGTAGAGTGTATTATTGTTTAGTATGGATAAAGATGCCACGTGTAAAATTTTTTTTCTTCACCTTCATATTTTCTTCATGTTTGTGTTGTTTTGTTTTTCATAATACCTGGTCGTAATACGGGTTTGTAGGAAAAAATCAGCTTCGTTGAGTTGTTTTAACATATTATTTTATTATTATTAAGTACATTTACATAATACGTTAACTTACGTCTCTGCCTCATTGCTCTAGTGGTAGCAAACGCGACTGCTGAGCATGAGGTCCTGGGTTCGATTCCCGGATCGGGCAAATGGTTTTTGGGTTTTTCCATCAGGAATTTCTCAGTAGCAGCCAGGAGACTGGATTTTTGTCCGGTTAATGGCAATAGGCTCGCTCTCTATTACATGGGACTTCAATATAAAGGGTGTAACAAAACGCTTAACGAAGCTGAAAGGCACCTCGTCATTGCGATCTTTTTTTTTTTTTGATCTGGTCCATAGCTGGGAAACTTCTACTTACGGAGATATGGGGGGTCAAAGTTCCAACTTATTAACTAGTTTTTTTTTTTAAATACATGTTTTTATTTTAAGTTTTGTACTTATTTTAAACACCTCCCCGACCCCTGTACTATCCAATCCACCCATCATCACAATGTTTTGATTGCGTTACATTGAGTCATAGCGTAAAACGTAATTCGTTTACCAGCAAATATTTTTTGCGTAAAGTTAGTTATTTTGATGTACGTAATGCTTGGTTGACAGCTTCGTGAAGAGTCCTGTTTCACCCTGTATAACTAGCGAAATGTGGGTGACCTCTGACAACCCTTTCAGGGATTACATAAGTGATGTTATGTTATTTTATAATACGTTAAATAACAGCCTATTACTATAAGTGAACGATTTGAATCGCCAATATGATTTTAAATTCCATATTTCATACCAAGATAGCTTTTAACGAAACTCGATTTTTATCAGAAACGCCTAAAATAGACAAAACTGCTCCAACCATAAAATTAAACACACAAAATCCATCCGCCATTTCTGTCTCATTTGACACTTGTCCAACTTCAAATGAATAAACACTTCGTATATTTTTAAACTGACGCCGAGCGAAAAAGTTAAAAGGTCCATGATGCGACCATCTAATTAAGAGGAATTTGTTACGCTGACAGAATTTTAACCCTTCAGTGGTCCTGGGAGGAGAATTAATTCATTCGGTCTGTATAACCGGTGAGGGGTTGACATGGCCGTGAGAGGTACAAAAGGCGAACTTGACGGGTGATAAGGATTACGTACTGAAGGCTTTGGGCAGTTGATCTGCTATTTAGGGATGTTATTACCTTTGTTGTTGTATTGTGGTGTAATACGGAAGTTTGTGGTCTTCAAGATACAGGGAAATTTTGTGTGGTTTGGTGTAATGAGGATATAATTGATTTGGTTTTTTAGAATACTGAAATGAGAGGAGAGTTTGTCTCGGAGTCCCGGTGTCTAAGGGACCCACCCTTGGACACCGTGGGTTTCCAAGTCTGAGGGTCTTCTTATTCTTTATCGTGTGGTTAGTTAGGTTGCCTAACCTGGTGTCAGAGTTTTTATGCCGCCCATGGGCCTCTGACTTGGCTTTATATACCGTCAAGAAATATCTCTCTGACATGCTGGTTTCGTCTAGATGTTTTCCTTTACCAAAGCAAGTGATAATTATATTATACGCACATGCATTTAAAAAATCAGAGGTGCATGTCTTAGGTTCGAACTCGAGTTGGCAGGCCGACGGTCTCACCACTAGACTATCACTTCTATAAAAAAAAACTAAAAATGGCAATTAAATGTGAATATGTGTTTTTTTTTTAAGATTTATTTAAAGGAACTTCAGCATCAGTCTACCTTCTATTTGACACGCCTCTGAAATATCAGAGTAGGATGTAAAATAGGAGTTTTTTTATGTATGAAAGTTGTCGAGGCCTTTTAATGTGTTTTAATGCAATTTTCTCGTTAGTTTACGCCGTGAAGATGGACGTTAATTAATACATGGTGTAAACAGAACCTTCACGAAGACGTCAACCAAGCATTCTATACATCAAACTAAGTAACTCTACGCGAAAATGTTTGCTGGGAAATGCCTTTTTTTTTTGGTTTGGAAAATCCTGTTTTACGGTAGGACTTAATGTAACGCACTTAAAACATTGTGCTGATGGATGGATTGAATAGTACGTAGTGCGGGTCGTGAAGGTGTTTAAAGTAAAAATCTTACATTAACAATAAGAATTTAAAAAAAAAATGTGAAAACTTGTTAGAACTTTGACCCCCCAATATCTCTGTTACTAGAAGGTTCCCAGGTATGGTCTAGGACAAAAAAAATATCGCAATGATGACGGTGAGAAAAAGTGCATTTATAATCATACTATAAACAATTAACGGTAACTGTTCTGGTTTTTTTAACAGTGAAGGACACAATTGCTACATACTAACTAAACGCCATACATTTCGATTTTCAAGGTTGTTGGTGGACCCATCCATTCTACACCGAAACCTTACCATTCCTCGGAAGGCTTACCTTCAACAGTCTTTACCGGAAGTCAGACGCCTCAAAGTCTGACTACCAGTCTTACCAAGGGATATCTATTACCTTGTAACTGGTTTGTGGAGGTCAGATAGGCTGTCACTTCAAGTTAAATACTGGTATTCAGCTGCATCCTATTAGACTAGAAAGCCGATCTCAACATAATTTTGTAATTACGAAAAAGCTAGGCAGATGGTGACTTCGGGGCTGCAGGACTGTTCGAAAGAGATACCGTGGCCCCGGAACACAAAGGGCGATGAAGGTATAGGAATTTCGGTTATGGGTGATATTTAAACGAACAAACACTTATTAAAGTTTAATAAAATATCTGACGTACTAGGAAGGTTATACGTCTGACTTCTAGCACAGCAAGAACAAGACTAAGTCTCCTCTAGGCAAAATTAAATAAATATGGCGTTTCTACCGGATACTGATATTTTAAATATTGTAATACCTCAACCGGAAGTTACAAAATAAGTCATATTAAATATTGATTTTTGTTGTAAGATTATTTTTTGCAAACTAAATAAACTACAATAAATCAACAGAAGGAACATGGATGGGTTTTAGTCAGTAAAAGTCTGAAACTCCCTCCTGCTCCACCCAGAGCAGGAGCAGTTATTTGATGATTACCATCCGAAAAAAAAATAGAAATGGTGACTTCTAGTAAATGAAATACTTCTGTTGTACTCTATCCATCTTAGAAAAACTAAATGGTAGAACAACAGAATATAAGCTGTTTCCATGTTGCCAGAATTCAAACAAATCTAAATATTCCAACAATGACATGGCCCAAGGTGGCCTGAAGAATTGCAAAACTTAAGTGGCAGTGGGCAAGGCACATTGCTCGCAGAATGCATAGCCGAAAAGTTCTTGAGTGGCGACCGCAAACCAGAAGACGTTGCGTTGGAAGGCCTCCCACTAGGTGGACCGATTACCTGGTGAAGGTTGCAGGGATCCGCTGGATGCGAGACACCCGTCAATGTGGTGACACTTGGGGGAGGAATATGTCCAGCAGTGGACGTCTTTCGGCTGAAATGATGATGATGAACAATGAGATGCGGACCATTCCTGTGTACAAATAGCAAAATAGTTTATTGTGCAGGAAACCATCATCATCTGCATATCCTTTTCCCAACTATGTTGAGGTCGGCTTCTGGTAGAACCGGATACAGCTGAATACCAGTATTTTACATGGAGCGACAGCCTATCTGACCTCCACAACCCACAACATTTTAGGCCACTGACTACGTGTAACGACTGTGAAAGATCTACAAATGACAGCCGGGACCAACGACTTAACGTGACTTCTGAGGCACGGAGGAAACTCGGTAAGTCGGTGGTCACCCATCCACAGACCAGCCTAGGCAAGCACGGCTTAACCTAAAGATCGATCCGAGCGGCTGTTATTATTTAGCTACGAGCTCCTTTATTTTTCTCTTTTTTTTAATGTTGTGTACAATTTAGTTGTATGATATTGTGTGGTGTGTATTGTGTCTCTGATTATTTAATTTCCTACTAACATTATTTTTAAGTGTGCTTACTAACTAAATTATGGATCTTTGTGTCTGATACAAATAAATTATTATTATTATTATTTATTGTGCAGGCAACCTGAAAGCCGACTCTAGTCGTAGTAAACGTAGCACTACGTACTATCCAAGTCAAACAAACATAAATATAATATCACCCCCATAATCCCCAAAAAGTTAGGTAGAGGTGTGCCTAATAGTTAGACCCACATGTCGCCAGTTAAGTTTCAGGAAGACGTTTTCTTCAAAGATTTAAGCAGAGGTGACTTACATTTTGCCGGTTATGTATAAGCACCATTATTATTGTCATAAACCGCCCACAAATCCAGTCTTCATGTTGCTACTGATAAATGTGCGGTAGGAAAAGTCCAATAACACTTTGTCCGACCTAGGCATCGAACCCAGAACCTCATGCTTAGAAGTAGCGTTTACTAACACTAGAACAACAAGAAACAACTTTAAAAAAGTGTTAAGTAACAATAACAACAACATCCATTTATTTTCAGGCTACTTGGGCCCATAGATATAGTGACTGGTAATTTGTGACCGATACTAATACACGTGATTGTACTCATGATAACAAACAACTTTCCCAAAGAAACATTCTTTTATACTCATTCGACGGCAATTGGCGGCCGGCCTGTGACGCAGGAGCCGGGTTTGCGAGCCGCGCGGTAAACTCTAGTAATGAGACAGAACGGCGTCACGCGGCTAACAGCTGATAGGTCACCGGCGCGCGCGAATTTCATACGGCTCTTCTGTTATTATGATAGTGTATGAGTATAAAAAAAAATGTTTCTTTGGGAAAGTTGTTTGTCATAATGAGTACAATCACGTGTATCGGTTACTAATTACCAGTCTATATACCTTACTTACTAACATAAATAATGTTAAAATACAAATTGTGTTAGTAAAATACAGTCCCTTAAAACTATGTTAGTAACGCTTCACTTGTGCACTATGTCACTGTGAGTTCGTGTGGCACTTGCCCGTGGAAGCGACGGAAAACCCGAGCGGAGGAGCGTCATAATTTTTAATAACTCAACCTGCAAACTTATTCATTTTGCCGATAGTACCTGCGTATCTAGACGATTCCATTCAATGTGGTCGGAGTGAACGCGAAATAAAATTAGGTGAATTGATTGAACCGTACCACTTTACGATACGGGGAAAAGGATAACATTAGCCTTCTTTTTGCTTTTGATAAAAGATACATTTATTTTCATTTGCCATTGACGTTTGTGTTCAAAGAAAATGTTCATTTATTGTTCGGTTAAAGGTCTTGATTTTCTGTTTATGTTTTGTCAAAAGAGTTTTGGCTTGAAAAAGTGGTATTTTATTCATGGGTAAAGCTCCTGATAATTATAGGTTGACCTGGTTTACAGTGCTAAGTACTCGTAATTGTTTTTTATAGTGGAAAGTAGGGTACTGAAAAGTTAGGTGGTTTTGTTGAGATTAATAAATAATAATGCCTCGTTAGTTGAGTGGTCGTAAGCGCGACTGCTGAGCATGAGGTCTTGGGTTCGATTCCCGGGTCGAGCAAAGTGTTATTGGGTTTTTCCATTGGGAATTTCTCAGTAGCAGCCACGGAGTCTGGATTTGTGCCCGGTTGATGGTAGTAGACTAGCCCCCAATGTATTAATTTTTTTTTTTTTTTTTTCTAGCGAAATGTTGGTGTACTATTACGTACACCTCTACCTAACCCTTCAGGGATTACAGTCGTGATGTTATGTTATGAACAAATAATTAAGTTGTGGCGACATCGATAATAAAACCGATGCTGATGCTGATACTGATGCAGATACCGCGAGGCTAGTCTATTTTAGTTATTTTCATAGTATTATGTCATACGGTATTTTACTATGGGGACGGGCTGCAGACATTGAGTGTATATTTATTCTGCAGAAAAGAGCCATCAGAGCCATATATGATCTACGTAGGCGCGATTCTCTAAGGGAACTGTTTAAGGAAATTAACATCATGACAGTACCTTGTCAATACATCTATGAAAACATCATGTACGTTAGGAAAAATCTGCATTTGTTTAGTAAAAGAGGTGACAGACACCACTATAATACTAGAAACAGGGACCAACTAGTACAGCCAGGTTTCAGGCTAGCTAAAGTAGACTCATCTTTCATGGGGTACTCTTTAAAATGTTATAATAAAAAACCACCCCCCATTCAACAACTGAATGAGACAAAATTTAAGTCTTGTATAAAACGCACACTATGTAGGCAAGCATATTATAAGTTAGGGGATTACATCGATGATAATAATGCTTGGCTCAATGCTGGTCCTGCTCCACAACCATAGGGGCAAACTAATCAGAAGCTCATGTGAAATTATTGTGGAAGCTGCAGAAGATTGTAAAAATATCTTTGCATTGTATAGATTCAATCTCTTAGTATTATATAACTGCATAGGACATGTGTGAGTACTATGTACTGTAAAGCTACCATTTACGTTTAGTTATCCTTCATTGGCTCGAATGTGCCCTGGTGGCTGAGAGAATGTCAGGCTCACTCAAATGTCTCGCTGATAGTGGCGGGTGTGTTGGGTCGTTTAGTTCCCTTCAATATGGTTGAGCTGAATGGGGCTGATGCATGCGTCATGTTCGTGAACGGGCGCTGTCAGTTGGGACTGGTCATCTCTTAGCTGCCACGGTTTATTTTAACTACTTTGTTTTTAAATTGTTGATAGTTATAATCTTTTACTCTGGACGCTCTTAATGTGCACGTCTTTCTACATCGTTCTCACATATATGTATAATCTCAACATGAATAATGTAACCAAGATCTTGTAACAATATTTTGATTGAAAAGAGTGTCCATGGAGTTTCTTGCCCATTCTTCTCCATAGAGATCTACGCTTTGGAATGGGCAACTACAGTACTTTCACAAGTTATTATGCCTTGTGTCAGTGACTGTAGCTTCGCCTTTGTTTTTCTGACTTTCAAAAGTGCCTGCTAAGGTCTAATTGAAATAAACGCATTGAGTTTGAGTTTGAGCTTGAAAAAAAAAAAAAAAGACATTTAATCAGGACCAAACATTTTGTACATTTTATGCACCCACCAAACTGCGTAACAGTTTTAATGCTACTCAAGAACCATGCATTGTGTCTAGCGACAAGCAAATTCTACATCGCGCAAGCCCATTATTCGCCTCGTCTCCGTCTGGTCGAAGGATTCCCTTTCCAATAGACGATCAGTAACTTTGCAACCAGTTCCTGAAAACGACATCTCAAAGTTAGGACCCTCATGTAGTGGATACAAGCATGACTGCTTAGCTCGTGGCCCTGGGTTCAATTGAACACTTCTTAATTCTCAGTTGCCTACCTGTATCTGATCTTTAGCCCAGTTTATGCCAAAAAGTTGCCCCCTTATTCCACGAAGCCAATTCATACCTATGACAAAAAATAAATTTAATTTACCAGCTGTTTTACAGTTTAATCTTTGGTTTTTTATTTATTTGGGAAAACAAACGGTTACACATTACAGTATTACAGAGAATTATATCTAGGGTGTGAGTAAATGTGTAACCAATGACATTTTCCACATATTATAAAAACAATTAGTAATAAAAACAAATGCGACTTGCGCTAACAATTAAATGCGAACAAAAAAAAAAACATAATGTGTTAATGTTTAACAAGCAGGCATATAAATTAAAAAGAACAAAGTATTATGTGGATTCGTAAACTAAAGTGATCTGAAAAAAAACCAGCCAAGTGTGGGTTGGACTCGCGCACCGAGGGTTCCGTATAATACTTGTAGGTATTTTGTTATTAAACTACATATTTACGGTTTTCAGATTTTTTTCCTCCAAATGAAGGAAGTAACTCTAAGTTTTGATTCCCTTGTGAAATCGCAAAATTTGCGACAGATTGTATAAGTATTTGATATTGCTTAATACCTACACGCGTGCTTGAGAAAATGGGTCTTTACAGACAGACAGACAACAAAGTGATCCTCTAAAGGTTCTGTTTTTGCCAGCTCAGGTACGGAACGTTAAAAAAGCATGAGGTCATTTTGTCGTGAATCCGTGTTCCTGCCGAACCAAAGTTTAATAGTTTCGAATACACAAATACCACCCCATTTTCAACGGAATCAAAACTGAAAACGTCAGCTCCTTAAACAAAATAGCTTGTTTAAGTTAAAGATCAGCTTGCTAAGCGGCTGTGACGAGCTGCTAACTTACCTGCATACGTTAACTTGAAGTTTGTCTCACAACAAGTTAGCTGTAGTAATTTTGTGGCAGTAGTTTTAACTCGTTGCCAGATATTCTGGCTGCAGTTTCATGATTGTCTTAGATATTCAGTTGGAGCTCGTGAATTTGTAGTTTGGGATACGAATCAGAACTTTTGAAGAAAAACATAGTCTGTGTCTATTAGGGATCCTCTACACAAGTTCGGCGAGCGATAAGACGCTTGTGACTTTGATTCAACGTCTCAATGCGATTCTTTCTTGAGTTTCAGCGTCATAAAGCAAATGATAACTCTAAATAGGCTCAAAAATCTCAATGTATGTCTTCAAGTTATTCATCCAAAAAGTTTCACTAATTTTGATCTTTATTTGAACTTCCAGATACAATGACTCTGCTTAAGTTGATATACAAGGTGTAAACGAACCCTTCACGAAGCATCAACCAAGGATTCTGCACATCTAATTATGCAAAAATTATTGCTGGGAAATTACGTTTTCTTTTGGGGTGAGAAATCACGTTTTACGGTATGTCTCAATGTAACACATTTGAAACAGTGTGCTGATGGATTTATTGAGTAATACGGAGGCATGGAGGTATTTAAATTAAATTTATAACATCAAAAACTTGAATACAAAAAAAAAAACTTATGCAAAAGTTCGAACTTAGACCACCAATATCTGCGAAACTAAAAAGTACGGTAAAGTATGGTCTATAACAAAAAATTATCGCGTTGACGTGGAAAATAAGTGCCTTTCGGCTTCGTTAAGGATATTTTTTCATCCAATACGTCATTAAAAAAAACGGATTGATTTCCACCTCTCTTACCGTGGTGCAGTTAAATGAGTCAATCGGATTCATTGGACGGTTTTGATGAACTAACGAGAAATAAATGACTACAGATTCCTTATTTAGTTTAGGCATTTCATTTAGTCCTATCAACAATATTAATGTTTTTCTAAATATTATAAATCAGCCTTTTAACCGTTCATCTCATTGTACTAAAAACCCCACTCCTCTCTTGTAATTAAGTAACAAAAGCTAAGTAATTATGCAAGGAACGAAACAATCTACTAGGCAAATGTATGGAGCTAGATCTGATGGAAGTGGCTACGATAGTGGTTTAAAAGGTGGGCGTAGACGAACTGTCAAAGGAAGCCCCTTTTGCAATGGAAACTAGGAATGATCGATGACAGAAACAATGCTAACTATCTGTCAAGAGAGACATACTATCATTTTGGAAAATCTTAAAGAGTACGTCTAAATCCAGATACTAGGTCCATCTTTCCTACATTAGCTGGTTTTACCTGACCATGCAATGTGTCAAAGAAAAATTCAGTGTGATTTCAAAAGATCCCTCCAGACCTAGCGATTCGTAGCGGCGATCGGCGGCGGCGACCTCTCGCGTCCGGCCCTGGTTCAATCCATGGTCCGGAGCGAGACGGAATGGGACGCCGTCACCTCCTTCTGCGAAGCAGTCATGCTAGCGAAGGAGGTGGCGGGACGTGAGAGGGAGAGAACCTCACGTCCCAGCCGCCGCGGGAGACGCACCGGGCGTCGGGGGCCACGTGGTGGCCCCCGGCCACCGTAGACGCGGGCCTGTGGACGGTGAGCTATGGGCTAGCTCGCCGTCCGTCCGTCTTATGACGACAGGCCGTGTCGACGGCGCGTTCGTGTTCCACGCGCGCCTCAAAGAGAGTCAGCAAACAGGAAGGGGTCCGTAAGGGCCGACGCCTGCCAGGGTTGCGGGACTGTTCGAAAGAGATACCGCGGCCCTGGAACACAAAGGGCAAAGGAAGGAACATGGATGGGTTTTAGTCAGTACAAGTCTGACACTCCCTCCTGCTCAGCCCAGAGCGGGAGGGGTCATTTGATGATTTCCCATCGATAATAAAAAAAAAAAAAAAAAAAAAAAAAAAAAAAAGACCTAGCGATCAACGATAGAACCATTGCTTCTTCAAAGTACAAACCTTTGACAGATTTTTCGAGTTTCACTCGACTATTGATTCCGAAAATTTTGTAGCGGCGGTGAGAAATATTGAGGTGGATGTATGGTATGAAAAATAATGGATAAAGTAATGATTGAGTTCATTAGAGGAAGCTTGAAAGTCGCGCCAGTTACAGAAAAGTTGAAAGAGAATCAACTATTTTGGTGATGAGGAGGAACGCCCATGTGACTAAGAGAGTGATGAATATAAATGTTGATAGATGGAGAGCGAGAGGAAGGCCAAGGAATCGATGGATGGATTGTGTCAGGAATGATATGCAAGAAAAAGAGCTAAATGATAGCGTGACGGTTGATAAGGGAGAATGGAATAAAAACCTTGTTGCGCCGAGTCCAAGTAACATGCGGCTAGGACAGGAAGATGATATTGAACTGCCGAGATTATGTATATGAAATCAGTTCTCAATCACCATAGAATCACTTAAAACCCAAGACCTATCACATCCAGCCGTTTAGTTCTCTCTACCGCTATTTTGCTAGTGACATCGGCGGGCGTGGGTTAATTCCATTAAAAGATTAACAAACCGCAGGAGCGCTGAGATCGCCCGCTCAGGCCATGCAAATGAGGGTGGCGGGCGAGGGGGGTGCGAGACGCATTACAGTGTGTTACCACCGCACGATCAGCCGTCGCGTAGTGTTTGGTGAAACAGAGCCTTAAAAGCCTCCTTATGTGGGTGGAACAGTCTCTTTTACTATTATATTAGGCCTGACACTGGTCTAGTCTTGTTAAGAAGTACTTGGAGTAGGGTAGGGTTTGTAAAATATTATTGGCCAAGACCTATGAATACCTAAAATACAAGGGATCGTAATCTGCTAGTGCCGCTAAGGTTTTCTTTTTCAACTTTTTCACCTTTGACCGCGGTCTTGGGTTTAAATTGAAGCTAAGCTGTGGCTGTGGCTTCGTGGTTGCAATCGCGACTGCTGAGAATAAGGTCCTGGGATCGAGTCCCGGATCGGGAAAATTGTTATTTGGTTTATCCATCAGGAATTTCTCAGTCGCAGCCACAGAGTCTGGATTTGTGCCTGGTTGTTGACAGCAAGATCACTACCTATTACAAGGGACTTAAATATACCTGTCGAAATGTGGGTGTACTATTGGGGACACCTCTGCCTCTGCTCCTGTAATCATACAGGCGTGAAGTTATGTCATGTAAGCTGACAGTAATAAGGCATGCTTACAGGGACATTAGATTTTTGTTTGTTCAGTGATTTCTTTTGAGATATCACTTAGAAGCTCAGCTCTTAGCTTAGGAGCTTAGATCGCTTTGTTTTTTTTTTTTTTTGATTTATAACAAGAGGAATTGTGGGAATTCTTATAGAAAAAAACTAAGAGGAATCGAGACCAATCAGACTATCAAGTTCAGATTCATTACAAACTTTTCAGACGTCACACGTGAAGAACCAATATGATCAGTGCTTATTTCTTCTGTTTTAGGAAAAACTAATTCCTCAGCATTGCAATGTTCTTCCTTCTATCACCGAATATTATTTACCTCATTTACCCATACAGTAGGTAATATACAACGTGTAACAGAAAGGGTATAGTCATATAGAAGACTACGGTACAGACCATCAAACTGAACAACTTTCTCTATGGAACCATCATCAAAATCGTAAAAAATAATCAGCTGTCCCATACATTTGGGTCGTGTAGGTATTGAAATTTTGTATGGGGCAGTTGATTATTTTATACGATTTTGATGATGGTTCCATAGAGAAAGTTATTCAATTTGATGGTCTGTACCACAGTCTTCCATATGACTATACCCTTTCTGTTACACGCTGTATAAATAGTACTTGAGTACTTGAGGAGTCATGTAAATTCTACTTATGTGTAAAACCGGTTGTTCCATTGATTTAATTCAGACCGCGCTACCCCGATGCAACATTATCAGTCTGGTTCTCGAAACCGCAATACTTTCAGCGCTTTGTCCAGCGGCGCACGGTGAACATAAAGCGCTTTAAAGCGATGTTCGCGGGTTAAAGGTTCTGATAGAAAAGAGATAACAGCTGTTTGTGATAAATCTTGCCTGACTTTGGTAGTGGTGGGGAAAATTCCTGAGAATAAGGCTTGGTATGTCGCAGACCAGGTGGTGCATTCACCACCCAGTCTGCGACATGCCAAACCTCATTTTCACTTTCTATCCTCCATTGGATTAGAAGGTGTTAAAGTGAAGCACCAGTACTGAACATAATAGCGTAAGTAGGCCACGAGAATGACAACTTGGTCACATTGGCAGACAATAGTTGGATGCAGAAATTCACGGCCAGGTAAAATGGCGTGCAATGGAAGTGACCTACACTTTTCAAATTATTAGCCATATATCCCTCCTTAAATGCCAATCCTCATAAAACAAGCTATTATTTGTAAAATCAAAATTAAAATCAAAATCAAAGCATTTATTTAAAGTAGGCCAGTTACGCCACTTTTGAACTGTCGAAACATAGATAAGAATGACATGTAGCTACAGTCCCAGTCACAAGGCATAAAAACTGTGAAAGTACTGTAGTTGCCCATTCCGTAGCGTAGATCTCTATTGAGAAGAACGGCCAAGAAACTCCATGGACACTCTTTTAAATCAGCATATTGTTACAAAACCTTGGTTACATCATTCATATTGAGATGGTACATTAAATCGCTGTATTACTTCTACATCCATGCCGAAAGATTGTGGACCTCATTTCCACCACCATAAAAGACTTAAAGCATTCCGATTTTCAAAAACAGATTAAAAAATCATTACCGCTCAACAGTGAATATTTAAATATTGTATTTACAAATTTATCTCTTTCTTAAAACTCGAGGTGTCTTACCAACACACGAGTTCTAAACAATCAACCACACATCAGTATGGCAACACTTGATCTACGAAAACTACTCTAACTTTCGCACGATTTTCAACTCTTTGTATTCAGCCGAGCATTGAGAATGTAACAGACCGAATTCCGGCTCGTTAAGGTGGATGCGCAAGGGTAGCCCGCGAAATTTAAATTTTCTTACGTTTATTGCAATTTGCAGGTCAGTGTTAGGTTGTATGTTGATGAAAGAGTGACTTTTTCATGAAATAGCAATTTAATGGGGTTATATGAACTTGGAGGGCTGTATTGATGACTTGTATGATTATAATTCTGTAACTCCATACGTGTTACTGGCGCGATTCATATTTTCATCAACATACAACCTAACACTGGTTTGCGAATTGCAATAAACGTAAGAAAATTTAAATTTCGCGGGCTACCCTTGCGCATCCACCTAAACGCACTACTCGATTTCTAACTCTCCGTGCTAAGCAGTGCGATGAAAATCAAAAATTTTACAACAAAAAAAGTTGTTTTAAGGAAGACACACACAAGGCACAACGCGGTCGACTATCCAAACCTCCTTTGTGATAATGATAACTCATGTAAATTAATTGAACTTAATGGGCCTCCACGAAAAGGTTCAACGCCCTCCCCCTAGTAACAAGATAATCCACAATATCAACTTTGTTAGTAACGAACCAATGTTTTAGTATAAAAAAAAACGTTATAATATTTTCTAGAAAAAATCCTGTTAGTAACCTCAAAGAAAAACAACACATTTTATTTTATTTTATACGCCCAATCATAAAGCGAAGATTTTTCTCGTGTTAACACGAAACCCGAAAATATTTCAGTGTATTTTCTTTGTAATATTCGTACAATATTTTCTGTATTTCATAAAATATTATATTAACACAAGGAATTTCCATAAAAATGATATCTTTCGGCCACAATATGTTATTGTAATATTTGGTTCGTGGGGATAATAAAAAATGGTCACGTAATTATGTACAATGGATGGTCGGTGCTTGGGTTCAGTATATAATATCATTTTCTTATTAACGTACATAACATCACCCGTTTAATACCCAAAGGGTTAGTCAGAGGTGTACCTAATAGAACACCCACATTCCGTTAGTTATATTTAATTTCCATTTAAATGTGTGTCCATGTATGGGAGGAGCCTATTGCCATCGACCGGGCACTAATCCCAACTCCGTGACTCTTCTTCTTCTTTCTTCGTGTGGTTAGTGCTTAACCTGGTGTCAGAGTTTTTAGGCACCCCATGGGCCTCTGACTTGGATTTACATGCCGTCAAGAAATATCTCTCAGGCATGCAGGTTTCCTCACGATGTTTCCCTTCACTGGAACAAGTGATAATTATACAATACGCACATGAACCCGAAAAATCAGTGGTGCGTGCCTTGGGTTTGAACTGAAGACCTATGACTTGGCAGACCGACGGTCACACCACTGCTCCGTGACTCCGTAACTGCTATTGAGAAATTAATTACGGAAAAACCCAATAACACTATTGACAGACGCGGGAATCAACTCAGGACCTCATGCTCAGCATTCGCGCTTGGAACCACTCGACCAATGAGGCATTTTTCTTATTATAATTGGGGTAGTAATAAAAGCTCCGACAAAAAAAGAAGAATTGTCCTTACTCAAAATATTAAATCTACTGCCTAAAATACTAACTTTCCGACTACTTTTGTCCGAATAAAAATGACGAAACGACCGAATGAGATACTGAAATCTTCGAAAAATAAACATGACTTTTTATTGCGATAATACTTTTCTACCAGCATAAATTACGTTCTACTGAAAACTATGCTTTGTAATTTTTATCTTTAAATGCCTACTATTAATTCATAAATTACCTTTCATATTTCATAGACTGTGGTGCTATTTTAACTGTAACACTATACTGAAAATATTATTCTGAGTGGTTATACAGAAACTTATAAAAAATATAAAAATGTACTTGTAACAATAACTTTTACTTGCATCATATATCATGAATTTTACTTACCACGGGTATGCTTCGATATCGGTACCTATTTCAGGCGTTAAGAAGTTAGAACAGTCCTATTCATGCTTTAATCTAAAACCAAGTAGACTTCTGTTTCCTAGAATATTTTACTATTATACTGTATTATTATTCGACAAATTTCCTAGTTTTTATAATGTCAGCGAAAATAAAGATAAAAATAAAACAAAACTCAGTTTATTATGAAAATGTAGTTTTAATAGGTAGTAGAAAATGTTAGGTATACATAATTGTACTTATGAACTAAATAGGGTGGTAGTAATAGCAGCTCGTTAGTTGTCAGTAGGTATCTTAATTATAGCACGGGCCGAACAGTTAAGGTATTTTCATCATTATTGCGAGTTAAAAAATAAATTTGATAACCAACAATAGAAATTAAAACAGTTCATGCAAGTTGTAAAAATATGATTATTTTAACAAAACCTCTGTTGTCGGTAACTTAGTAATTTTGTCGGAGGTTCAGTATTCTATTTGGAAGTTTAGTTTTGTTATTCGAAGATCCATTTTCTTTTAGGAGAAAATATAATTTGAACATGCTCTTAATTGTTGTTAAATTGGATATTTTTATTCGTTTATGTTTTGGGTTTTTCGTCAGTAATTCATTATAACGCTGGTTAATTAGAATAATAGTCGGCCACAGATCGCTGGAGATTAATTTGTTTTTCGGAACCATTATTATTTCCCTTATAATTGTAACTATTTCGTTTTTGGCTTGCCAAACTCTCGGCTTGTTTAGTTTTAAGATACTTATTGCGTTGTTATATAATGTCACTAGCTGTTGCCCGCGGCTTCGCTCGCGTTTTTTTGGAAATTATCCCACGGGCACGTTGTAAATCTAGCCTATGGCACTCGGGGATAATGTAGCTTCCTATTAGTAAATTTTTTTTCAAAATCGGTTCAGTAGATCCAGAGATTACCTCTTACATACAAACTTACAAACAAATTTTTCCTCTTTATAATATTAGTATGTGATCAATACTAATCGTTCACAGATTTTTCTAAAAAGGCAAGGTAGGACATATAACATAACATCACGGCTCTATATCTGCGAAAGGTTAGGCAGGGATGTACTATAATTATTACAAATATTTGAAACTACATTCCGCCCAGTTACGTTTAAGTCCCGGCACACAAATGGCACAATTAATGCTGACTCCAAGTTTGATATTGCGATATTATTGTGTTCCTTGGTTCAGTATCCCTTGAAAATCTATAATTTAGAGTCAAAGTCAAAGTTTTTTATTTGCTAAACATAGATGTAAAAAAGGTGTAAATATAAAATTAAGAGATCTCTATGTTTTGCCGTCAACGGCGTACAAAATTAATATTAAACAAAAACACAATTATTTTTTTGTTAAAAGGTGCAACTATCTACCATAGGTACATTATTTCTACGTCTTTATTGATCGGATGATGATCAACTCAAAAAAACCTTAAGCCTACTATCTCCACACACCAAATCCCACGGATCCCTAAAGAACCAACACAATATTAACACATTCTCCCGAATGGATGTTCGAATCAATAGATAAGCGATCGCCAACCATTTGTCGTTGCTAATAATACCCCGCTCTTCAGCCAGACGTTGATAAATGATGTGCCGAAGGTTGGCGGCTGTCAACAAGTTCGTCTTGCCATATTTTTTAACTGAGACTCGCGAATGATGGTTTATCGTTCATGGTTTTTTTTTTAAATAAGGATCGATGGTTTGAGGATAACTTTTTGATCGATTCTTGATGGTTATTTTCTTTTTAGAGTAATTGGTCTTACCTACTTGGTGGTCTTTGAAAAAAAATATTGATTTAGTTCGATATTATTACGGAACATTATATTAAATATTAGCTTATAACCGCGGCTTCGCCCGCTTTATATTCAGTATTTATTCAATGGGATCATACGATTTCGAGATATCGGGAACAGCCTAGTGTCCAAGCAACCGGTGGTCATAGGTCTCCAGAGAAACGAACGGGCCGTATCAAGGAGTACAGCCTTCTGAATCAGACCCTAGATCCAACCGCCTAGCGAGAGCCTCGAGAGTTTCTTCGTCGTTCTTGGCTATCAGGCCATTGGCCGTAACAACAATTGGCACAATGATAGCCGAACTCGCATTCCACATGCCGCCGACAAACTCGTGTGCCGCGTCGAGATATTTTATTTGTTTCTCTGTCTCTAGTTCTCATCATGCGGGATGGTAACATCGACTATCATAAACTTGACAGACATAGTGGCAATAGTTTTATTATATAAACATTTGTTTATTAATTCTACTTCGACACTTCTGGATCTCTCGCAAAATCCTTCGAGGTACCTAATTTAATATTTAATTATTTACTATCGAATAACGGAAAAAAGAAACTCAGCAAAAAATTATTAAGAAAACATACTAAAACTCTACAGAGTATTAATTTCTTTGAATCGATGCTCCAAACTTAATCAAAAAATTCCCGAGAAATGTGAAACGTGAAGTCGAGTTATACCAATATTTGTTTTGAAAAAGGCTTTTTTAAGTTTTCTCTCTGTTCAGAGATTCTGTTTATGTTTTGATTGTGATGTTGAATTTGTAAGATCGTGTGCATATTTTACTGAGAATTGGGAAACTTGTATTATTCGGATTTCCTTTTGTTTACACGAAAAATAGCAAGTTTAAGGCTGCCTGTCCATTGAAACGGAGCGAGGCTGCGGATGAGCTAAGTAACTGAGAAATACTAACCAATAGGATTGCATACTGGAGCTGAGCGGAGATTTTATGCAATCCTATTGGTTAATATGTCTCCGTTTCTCCGCTCCGCAGCCTCGCTCGACTTCAATGGACAGGCAGCCTTAGGGTCTGGTTTAGTCTCCAGATAAGTATTCTGTCTAATATGCTATGAGATTATTTTAAACTTATACTGTCACTTACAGGATTTTATTATTTTGAGCTCCCGATATTTCGACGCTGTTGCAAGCGCCTTGATCTTGATGACTGGAGAATGCGGGTGGATGGTAAATAAATTGTAAGTTGTTGTTTCTTGTTGGTTGTTGTGTATTGTTGTTGTATTGTGTTGTTGTTGTCAGTGACAGTTTAATTTAAAACCGTGTAAGCTTAAAACAGTGTTTGAGTTTTTCTTTTAATTAGCCTATTCTGTCCCACTGCGGGGCAAAGCCTTCGCCATTCCTTTTCAACTCTCCCGGTGTTTTGCTTTTTCTGGTCAATACGGAACGAGTCCAAATCATTCCGCCAGCGTTTCTAGGGCCTGCTTCGGTGATGACGACCGTCTAGTCGTAGGCACCCACTATGTGAAGATTCCTGACCCATCCTGAAAATGAGATAATTAAACGTAACTGGCGAGATATGGTTGTACTATTAACCTACACCTCTGCCTTACCCTGCATGAATTACAGGCATGATGTTATGTTATGTGGGTTGATTGTTAAGGACATCTTATGTTACATGTAATGGTTGACTTTAATATTCTACATGAAGTGACTGTTTTTCTGTCATTTATAACTTACTTAGTTGGTTATTACCAAGTGATTCTTTGCAGGTAAGACTAGCTGTCGGAATTCCGGTTACGACTGTCAAAAATTTACAAATGCCAGCCAGGTAACTTACAACAGGCTTAACATGCTTTCTGAGAGGCATGGAGTGGTCACAATATGTAATGTAAGGTCATCGATCCATGAATCGACCTCGGAAAGTTAAGCTTAACCTTCAAACGATTGTGGCTCCTTTTAAGTAATCACGAGCCTGTCAATTCCATCCATGACCATGAACCTCAAAACATTTTATATATACATATATTATATCCACAAACACAAACTAACATTATTCACAAACGCTTTAACAGACCAAAACTAATTATTTAACACACTCTCCCATTCCGACCCTCCCTACTCCCTACCAATATGTTTATTTGTTGAAATATGGCGGGAGGGTGCAGCGTCGTCATTGATAGTAGTTATATGTAGATGATGATATTTATGGCTAGACACTATAACCGCTCAGCCACGAGTTACACGACCAAGCGACTAGCGTGTTGCAAAAACACAAATGAAGAAAATTGCTTAGTGAGAATTCACACCTACCACAACCTGTGTATAGTGTTTTGAACTTTGGTTGCGTTGTCGCAAATACATAGTTACGATGTGGTAAAGTTGTGGCTAGTGTTTGCAGAGACAGATCGGACGGCGCAAGGGTGCGCGCAGGCGTTTGAGCGCGCTTCCTTGCGTCGACACAACGTTGTATTTTGCGATGTACCGGCCGTGTGCGGTTTCGCTGCTGGTTGCGTTGTGGTTGATTCACGGTTGAGTTTCGTGTGAATTAAACTATTAATTTTCATACAAATTAGTGCCGCCAACGTGTTGTTGTGGTGTAGTTTGGGTACGTGTGAAACAAGCCTAAGAGCATGCCACGAGCTAGTGCGACAAGACTTGCGGTGCGACGGTCTTCACGCGAAGGAAACAAATGACTCGAGTCGCTTGACGCAAGTTGCGTCGCAGGTCGTGAATGGAGTGTTAGATCGAAATGTACACGGCTGTGTGCAGATAAAACTATAACCACAGATTCAGTAGGTAGTACAGTAGGTCTTCCTCGAGACGCTGGCACGACATTTTAAAATAAATAACAAATAAACTGAATCCACCACTTAGGATTAAGCACAAACTCAGTCAAATCTTTTTTCTAAAACTAACCTTTTATTTATTTATATAAAATTATTTAGCCTTTATTTTCCTTAACAATTACATTTTGTAGAATACACTTCAGAATTAACATTTCATTTAACATTACCATACGTAACAATACATTTAACATTTCATCACCTTTAACATTACATTTAGTATTTAATTTCTTTAAACATTTTTTTTTTCATTTCATCAAACATTACTACATTTATCATTTCATTAAACAATTTTTTTTAACATTTAACAAAGTTTATAGCATTTTATGGAACATTTAATTTATATTTTATTACATTTAAAAAACAACATTTTTAACATTTCATCAAACATTATTACATTTAAAGTTTCATTTATAATTTAATTTAACAATTTCATGCGATTTATAACATTTCGTAAAACATTAGCACTGTACATTTAATATTTCATTTAATTTAGTATTTAATTTAGCATTTCTCTAATATTTCACGTTAAAACAAACAAACTAACCTTTTAATAGTATAAAAATAAATTTTTATGAAAATTGTAGGCCGTGCCATTATTTTATGAGAAAAGATAATGCCTCATCATCATGCACATCCACAGCCTGAATTCACCCAACACTTCACACACAAAAGAAAGAGAGAGAAAACTGGGTATAGCCGTCTCTTTCTCTCGCAAAGTGGAGGTAATGTCCAGGTAGAGTTTATTTTATCTGAAGGTTGATTTAGGCAGAATCGCCCTTGCAACTATTTTAATATTGCAATTTAAATTCAATAGCCCTCAGATATCTATAACTATTAACCACCATAGGGTTACGTGCAGCCACATAAACAGACAGACCCTTCATTTATGTACAGTTGTGGAATTAAATATTTATGCACTTATACAACCACCAACACCACAACCGTTTTAATTTAGACTTTTTACCAGACCAATTACTTTTTGAACTAAATTCTTATCTCACAATATTTGCAGAAAAAAAATGTTTATAGTTTCCGTCTATTCTTCTACTAGTCTGTATTACTGAACTTCGAACTTTAAAATACCGATGTACCGTACACATAATGTTTTAACTTATATATGTAGGCAGGACAAACACAGAACTAAAATAAATATACCAAGTTTGACATATCGATGAAATTTTCTTAACAAGCAATGCCATGCCACCTTGAACTGCACACTTAGAGCGGTCTTACTATAAAACTCAATGTGACATATCTGCTTGTCTCTGCATCACCCAAAGGTTGACTGGTAGAAAATGCCTATGGTGTTAAGTCCGCCTCTGTACTTTGTACATGAAGTGTTAAATAAATAAATATATTACAGCACGAGTACTTTATACGATACTGCCTAACCTTTACAGTTCCTGAGTGTACCTACACACCATAGGTATACGTAGTCGCCACAGAACACCCCGTAGCACGGTGGGGTGCAGTGCAATCTTGTTGATTGTCCAGCGTTAGTCCGGCGACCAGTTTGATAAACTTTCCCAAAGGGATCGTTTCGCCGTTCCCAAATTTTGGATTATACTGAGTAATTTTGAGCAGCGTGTGGAAACTGGACGAAATTTAGTTCCGTTTCCACTATTCTTTGTATTGTTTGTCTGCCAATCCATAGGTCTCAAGTTCGAACCAAAGACACGCACCTCTGATTTTTCGAATTAATGTGCGTATTGTATAATTATCACTTGCTTCGATGAAGGGAAATATCGTGAGGAAACCAGCATGGCTGAGAGATATTTCTCGATGGCATGTAAAGCCAAGTCAGAGGCCCATGGGTCGTATAAAAACACTGTTACCAGGCTAGGCACTAACCACACGGAAAAGATAGAAAAACTATTGTTTGTATGGTGTGTATTTCAAGTAACGATCCTGCCAGGGTTGCGGGACTGTTCGAAAGAGATACCGCAGCCCTGGAACACAAAGGGCAAAGGAAGGAACATGGATGGGTTTTAGTCAGTACAAGTCTGACACTCCCTCCTGCTCAGCCCAGAGCGGGAGATGTTATTTGATGAGTTACCATCGGAAAAAAAGTAATATACGATACCCCTTCCTAAGACTGGTTGTCAGACTTTCGGGTAACTGTAACGACTGTCAAAGACCTACAAATGACAGCCGGGACCAATGAATTAAACGAGCTTTCCGAAACACGGAAGAAACTCGGTATATAGTGGGTGGTCACCCATCCACGGACCAACCTAGGCAATCGCGGCTTAACCTGGAGGTCGACCCTAGCGGCTGCTATTACTTGCTAAACGTAAAACAGCAATTCAACTTCAAAATATGCTTCTACTTCACTTATTTTCCCTTTTATCGTCCAAAACAGATGGGATCTATTTTTACATTCTCTCCGCTAAAAGTTAACAAATATCAACAACTCAATTTGAGAAATTTTCAAAGTAAGTACCGTTTAGTTTAACATGATACTTTGAATTTTGTTGTGAAATTGGGTCTCATTATTTTGTTTGTCAATATGAAACCTTTCAGAATTCGTTATCGCTGTTACCTTTGCCTATGTTTTATGTCTAAAATCATAAAACAAAAGTCGAATTTGCAAACAAACATTTAAACAGTTACTTAATTCCTACTTACTTTCTTACTTATTTGATTGAAAGAGTAAGATAAGTAAACCGACAAAATTCTTTACTGAAAATAACACGTAATGAGCATACTTTGAAGTAAATAAATAAATACTATGCTATAATTAGGTGAAAATCTTAAAGAAATACCGATTTTTATAATAATAAACGTATATTCAAGATAACTAGAATCCAATTTGTTAGTAGTATTTTAACTTAAACCTAGTGTTAGTGTTAGTGTGTGTGTGAATCTACTCGCCCCATACTACTGGCCCATGAATCGAGGTATCAATACTTATGTGAGTACACATACACATCGACATCGACTACATCATACATCGACTTATGTAAAGACAGTCAAGTCTATTGTCTATCATACTTAAAACGCTGTTACGACTAGCCCGTACTCTGCTCAGCATTGACGCGCACCGCTTGCGCAGAGTAGCGTAGAAGCAATGACGCAATGATGATGTAAGTAATGACTTTTACCAAAAAACATAACAGACGAACACCAAACTGAAAAGTAAAAAGTAAGTTTGAATTAAATGGCCGGCCTCGCTGCCGCCAATTTTTTTTTTCAACGATTCAGCTTGTCATAAAACCTATATTAATCAATACAAATAAGTTTTGAATGAGACAAACTGTTATGAAGTGTTACGTTTCCGAGATAAAAGCTATCAAAGATCAACTGAAGATGCTTTATCCAGTGAATGGACTTTTAACTTTGATACCTCATATCTCGAAAACGTGACGCTTTAAAACATTTTGTCTCATAGAAAACTTGGTTGTATTAAGGGTCAACTAGTCGGTCATACTTCCATACAAAAGTAGTTAGGCGATTACTCCACTATCTGATGGTAAGAAGAAAGAAAAGTAAAAAATAGTTATTTATCCAACATGTGAGGAAAGTTCGTTTTTCCTATGAGTTTTGATTTTGAGTCTGGAGCGAACGAAGGATTGAAAAATAGAATCACGAGCGCAGCAAGTGATTATAAATTTCAATCCTGAGTAAGCGAAAGACTCAACAAAACGAATAGCAAATGCACTTGCTCACATGTTGCATACAAAACTTTTCACCACTCCCAGCAAGAAAGTATTCAGTCATCATAGGTAAATATTTTTTTTAGCTATATTTAAAATAACAAAAAAACTGAGATTATGTCTCATTCGTGTCGGGTCTGGGTCACAAATGACCGGTCTTCTTTGACGATGTAATTTTAACAATATTTTGTTAAACTTTTTTAATGTTTCTGAACTCATTTGACAATAATTTGATAAATTTTATAAAAAACATTAATCTTAACTTATAAATATTTCTATTCTAAGCATAAAATTATTTATTTTTTAAAATATCTTTAAAACTTAACATAAAAAAATCAGGCAAGGTTAGTTTCTGAACGGGATCATTACTTTCCTCACTGTTCAAACAGTGAGGGAAAAAAAGATAGGGAAAAAAGGGAGGAAAGTTGGTTTTTCCAACTTTCCTCCCTTTTTTCGTAGAGGAAAGACACTTCTTTCGTGCGGGAGTGGTGAAAAAAAGATTGTCTTTTAAAATTTTCAATGTTTTTTTTTCTTTTTTGTTTCCATACAGGGCTAGATAATGACGAGACAAATTGATATCATTTTTTATTTTGAACGTACACCATCAAACAGTGGAGTAATCGCTATACTACTTTTGTTTGTTTTGTATGAAAGTCCGACTGACTAGTCTACCTTTAATGGCAGCTTTCGGTAAGTATCGTGTAAGTTTTATGAGTTTCTGCTATTTTTAAAAATAAATAAAATGGCGGAAGTTAGGCCGGCCAGGCTTCATTCAAAAATCTTCCATCCCGTTTAAAATAAATACTTTACTAATACTTTTTTGTAATTTAAAATACTAATAGGTATTTTTACTTTTTGCGCTATCGCTACCTCAAATCAGGGGATGACCCCTCGCTGCAACACGATATATCTTATACATATTGCATTACGCGATTCTTGAATAGATATCTACACTATGCCATCGTATTTATGTTTCCTGTATTATATAAATACATATGAACATATAGAGGTAACATAATTTATAGTAATGGTGTTTGAAGAAAACGTAGGGGAATGAGCCATAGAGGTGACATAATGTTTTTCGCTTGCAACCCTAAGAGGATTCTTCGGTCCTCTTGAAATAGAACTGCACTCTCAATTTTGCAATAAAAGTTTCACTTGTTATTATGTGAAAGTTTATAAATACAACTTTGTACTACTCCAGCTATTTAAAGTTCCTACCAGGGTTGCGGGACTGTTCGAAAGAGATACCGCGGCCTGGAACACAAAGGGCCAAAGAAGGAACATGGATGGGTTTTAGTCAGTAAAAGTCTGACACTCCCTCCTGCTCAGCCCAGCAGGGCTATTGCATATCTCTGTTGACAGTTCATAGTGATCATCACTTGGCGAGTTTTGATAAACAATGACAGTTGTGCACGGGTAGCTTCAGTTGAAACCAACAAGAACGGTCATTGTATATCAAAACTCACCAAGTGATGATCACTATGAACTGTCAACAGAGATACGCAATAGCCCTGCAGAGCGGGCGGAGTTATTTGGTGATTACCCATCCGAAAAAAAAAAACTATTTGAAGTTATTACCATTGATATGCTCTTTGTCATTAACGAACTTAGCTTAACGTAATTTTACCACTATCAATTTCGAGACAGAAATGCGTCAGTATTTTACCACACATACATACTTAATATGTATGTATTTTGTAGTCTTCTTGTCTTGTCTAAATTGTGTCGGCCCAGAATTGAGCTACTAGCTTGGCGGTTTCGATAGCGTCCAACAGTTCCTGTATAACAAACAACAGGACACGCAGGACACGATGTTAAGTGCCCCATCGTTTGTGGAACAGCACCACATTTACACTCCAGAGACATTAATGATACTCCACCACCTGAGTGAGCAGGTTTTCCTTGCTGCGACCAACCTGGGTCCGGAGTCTATTTAAAGAATTCCAGGTTAGCCATGGCAACTCATGTCCAGGTGGGAGATTTCAGCAGGGTGAACAAATGGGCTAGGTAAGGATGCACTACCTCGCCACAGCTTTAGTTTTTCCGTAGACCGCGCGCCAGTGAGTGGGGTGACACACTTCAAAAAAATGTTTCGGCTCTTCAGTAGTAGTGACGCCTGTAGTTGTGTGTGACTATCAGCCAGGGCATTAATGGACCTTAGTTGCCTGATTATAAAGTTATTATTAAACTTACACATCGTGTTGTCAGAAAAATACCTCGAAGTTACGAACTGCCTCGTTGGTCTATTGGTTGTAAACGCGACTGCAGAGCATGAAGTCCCGGGTTCACTTTCCAGGTTGGGCAAAGCGTTATTGAGTTTTTCCAATAAAGAATTCTCATAGCAGCCACGGAGTTTAGATTTATGCCCGGTTGGTGGTTGATGGCAATAGGCTCGCCCCTTAATACACGGGACTTCAACATAACTGGCTAAATGTGGGTGTACTATAAGGTAAACCTCTGCCTCACCCTTCGGGGATTACAGTGGTGATGTTATATAAAGGGTGTAACAAGACCCTTAACGAAGCCGAAATGCACTTGTTCTCCCCGTCATTGCGATCATTTATTTGTTCTAGACCATACCTGGGAACCTGGGAACCCTGTTACGGAGATATTGGGGGTCAAAGTTCCAACTCATTCACAAGTTTAAAAAAAAAAAGACATGATATTAATGTATTCTTTTTTCCTTTAAACACCTCCACAACCCCCGTACTATTCAATCCGTCCATCAGCACAATGTTTTGTGTGCGTTACATTGAGTCCTACCGTAAAACGTGATTTTTCACCCAAAAAAAATGTCGTTTCCCAGCAATATTTTTTGCGTAAAGTTACTTAGTTTGATGTACATAATGCTTGGTTGACAGCTTCGTAAAGGGTCCTGTTACACCCTGTATTGTCAGCAAAACTTGGCTCTTTGCTCGCTTACACAAAAGAGTTTCGTCTCGGACAGCCATTCCTGTAAATGTCAGAGCACAAGACGAGTTCGATATGCTTTATTATATTTGGGTACTGAACTTAGTTTTTTTATGACAAAGTAATCGTAAGGTTTAAC
Organism: Eugnorisma glareosa; assembly: GCA_947578425.1. Lineage (NCBI taxonomy): Eukaryota > Metazoa > Arthropoda > Insecta > Lepidoptera > Noctuidae > Eugnorisma > Eugnorisma glareosa. Next base: position 8,198,955 of record OX387982.1, on the reverse strand, counting down.
AACAGAGGGTCACAAGAATAATAATAATAAATTTAAGTGCCGATCCAATATCATTCCCTCCCCATCCAACCTCTGAATAGTATTTCTAAGTGAATGGCTCCACCATTCATTTTGTATGACAATGGGTCCTGATTCATTTATGCGTTCATAAAACCTTGGTTATACAATTAGTGGGTAGGTGGTGGGGGGCGTTGTTTGTCGTAAAATATTGGGTGAGATTATGGGTGGTATTGTTTTGTTCAACAACAGTGCAATATTGCAAAGGATGGCCGCTCTAATTTCTGCGTTCAGAAAAGCATAGCTTTGTGAAAATTGAACTTTAAGAGGGAACAGGTTCTGTGTTTTTTTTTATACAAAGGTGTTCCCATTTTTTCTTCCTGATGATAATGCCTTTAAAGCAATCAAGGACAAGGTCTACTACTAAACACGGCCCTGTAATTTCCTTTTTGTCAGCAACTAATAAGTAAAGGAAATAAAACCCTCCAAAAATGATAAAAATGTTTCATTTTTACGACCGTGACTAGAGGACTACCAGACAAATTCCAAAAGTTTTTAATATAAAATAAATTGATAGGAACCTAGATAGACACTCTTTTCCATAGCCGCATGGCAAAAAACGGAACCCTTATAGATTCGCCATGTCTGTCTGTCTGTCCGTATATGTCACAGCCATTTTATTCCGATACTATTAGGACTACACAGTTGAAACTTAGTAGGTAGATGTGTTCTGCAATTTGCTTTACGATTTTTGTATAAAAATAAGAAAATAAAAGATTAATGGGGCCTCCCCATACATGGAACTGAAACTAAAAAATATTTTTTTCATCAAACGTATACGTGCGGGGTATCTACAGATAGGTCTTTAAAAATGACATTGAGGTTCTCAAAACTATTTCCTCTCAAAGTCGTTTGAATGATAGACGCTTCCAAAATGGTAAAATGTGTCCCCCCCCTCTAATTTCTAAAGTAAGGGGAGGAAAATTCTGAAAAAATGTAGGATTGTAGAACGTAAATAAAACTTTCAATCAAAATTAGTTTGAAAAACATTTGATGATTAGTTTTTGAGATATGGGACTTTTTCATCAAACCGCAGCAATAACTTTGTTTTTCATTAACATACTGTGAAAAACAAATTTAGTTTTGCTGTTGAATGTAAAACAATAAAACATAATATGAATAAGCATTCAAAATATTTTTATTATATTGTTTGGTGCTACGGAACCCCGTGTGCGTGTGGGCTGAACCCTGTGTGCTGTACGACTTTTGGCCGGTATTTTTTTGAATTTTAATCGAAATCAAAAATAATTGAATCGGCTCAGTTTTCGAGGGGAAAAAAAAGGAATACGAAAGGTCGATCTCGTCAAAATTTTTGTGATATAATCTGATACCCCCTATCGCACTCTACAGAGGCAGGCTTGATGCAACGTGACGGCAATAGTTTCTTTAAATACCTACCTCGCAGGTCCTGTCCCCTCTTAAGTCATTACAAACTATATCACTAATTCATGGTAGGTTACCAATTGCTTCTTGTATTGCTTAAACCAGTGATTGTTTCTAGCCAATACAAGCTTAACAAGTGATTGGCATTTGTTTCCATTTCCCACCAGGTAATGTTCTAACAAAGGAATTTTTGGTAAGGAAACGGGTGCGAGTGATATAACGTGGTCAAATCTCCCGAGGCTGTGCACCCGGCACTCAGCTGATTCACATACACTATGTGGAACTAAAACGGACCAAAAACATGCCACGCCGAGTTTCTCTGTCCGCCATTGTTTAGTTTCGATTCTGTTCTGTTACGCTTTCAACAACGTTGGGAGCAAAGGTTTTAGAGCAATTTATTGAGCATCTACATTCGCTGAATGGAGCGGCGATTCTATATTCGAATAAATGTAGGATTTTTATTGCGTCTATTTTTTAGGGTTCCGTAACCAAGAAGTAAAAACGGGATCCTATTACTAAGACTCCACTGTCCGTCTGTCTGTCTGGCTGTATCTCATAAACCGTGATAGCTAGACTGTTGAATTTTTCACATAATATGATGTATTTCTGTTGTCGCTATAACAACAAATACTAAAAACAGAATAAAATAAATATTTAAGGGGATTCAACAAACGTGTTTTTTTTTGATGTTGTTACGGAACCCTTCGTGGTTGAGTTCGACTCTCACTGGGCCGATATTTTTTTTTAATATGTGTAATGTTCGGTATATCAAAATATTTCGATGTGGTTTTGTTTTTACTGTAATACTGACACCGTTGTCCGTCAATCATGCGTCAAAAAAAACAGCAGTGTTTTGGCAGAACCAACAGAAAAACCTATCCTCTCTTTAGGCTTCAGATTTTTGGATTTGGACAGTATGATTGACTGCATTTCGGCATTTTGTTACCCTAACTGCACGCTGCAGTAAATCTTGCTGCTAATCCTGCTGACAGACTAGACTTTTCACAATTACTGTACTTATAGCTTGTGCTGAGACAGGACAAGAGAAACCAGCCATTTCCAAACGACTCACAACTGTAGGTTTAATCCGTTACTGTTAGCCTGGGTCAACCCACTGCTGGGCAAGGGTTCTACCCCATGACTTCCAAATCTTTCGATCTAGGGCTAATGGGGACCACTGGTCGTTAGTTCGGTCCAGCTCGTCCTGCAGGTCTAGGTACCCTGTCGCCTTCTGGCTGTGTCTGGGCTCCACAGAGTGGTTATTGGGACCCACAGCTCGTCGTTTAATCCGTATCTAACTTATAACAGACTACTACGAGTAAGTGTTTAATGTAGCTAAGGATAAGTGAAAGACACAAAAGAAAAAGCGTTTTTTTTAAAAGTGAAATAAGAATAGGAAGAGAAAAAAAGAAGAATTAGGATATAAGGGGATAGGTTTGTTATTAGTCTTCTTATGGAAAACTAGCTGTTGCCCGCGGCTTTGCTCGCGTTTTGGTCGGAAATTATTACACGAGCACGTTGTAAATATAGCCTATAGCACTCGGGGATAATGTGGCTTCCTATTTGTGAAAGAATTTTCAAAATCGGTTCAGTAGACCCAGAGATTACCCCCACATACAAATTTTAAGTTTTCATAATAATATACATATCGTGGCATCTCTAATACAAACATACAAACAAAATTTACCTCTTATAATATTAGTATAAAGAGGGAAAAAAAAAAGAAAATTAAATGAAAACATTATCAACTGAAGCCAATACCCATGAAGATGCACTGCTTGTTTTGTAGTTCCTACCCACGCCCCAATGGAAAAAAAAGCTTGAGTATCAAGAAAATCGTACACATTTTCCTTCTAATATTTTCGCTAAACATTTTTCCCAGCTATTATGAACATACTGTCAAGAAGGTTTTTATATGAACGCCAATTATTTAAGGATCGGTGTTCCGTGAAGAAATAGTTACAATATGGCTACCGGATTATTGCTGCGTTCTTATTTTTCTATGTTAGTTGGAACGGTTCTTCGACATTGTAGACTTGATTCTGCATATTTAGTTCTGTTGTTTTTAGTCAGACTAGCATTATACTACTTACTCTGGTACAAGGTAACAAATTATTATTATGGTGACAAAGCTAATCTAGCACTAATTTATTAAAGTTATATAATATGCGGAGAGGAGCGGTGGCCCAGTAGTGGCGGCCCCGACTTACGAACAGTAAGTAGAGAGTTGGAACCCCGGCAGGCGCATTACTTTGTGTAATTTATTTCATCACCACTGCTCTCAAAAACGGTGAAGGAATAGATCGTGAGGAAACCGGCATGTCCTAGAATCAAAAATTCGAAGATATGTGACATCTACCAACCCGCACTGGGCCCGCGTTGTGGATTTATAGCCCATTCCCTCTCATAGAGAGGAGGCCGTGTGTCCCAGCAGTGGGAGCATTATAGGCTGATTATGCTATGCTTAAGCTATTTGTTATGTTAAAACCCTGTCGAATCCGTGAGTGTATTATAAAGTTTCGAGATTAGTTACTTTTATGTAATCATCTTTGGATAACCAGTATATAAAAAATACCCCAATAAGGAATAACTATAATGTACTAAAAAAAGGAGACTTACATGGCAACAAAAGGCGCGGGCGGCTACACTCCGGCCGTTTCTCGAATAGAGACGTCATTTAACAAACAATTGACGATCGTAAATACTAATGCCGAAGATGGTGTTGTCACGTTTTCAAACAATGCAAAATTTTAGGAAAATGGTGGTAACTTGGGCACAAAAATCATGCATTTTAAAATTCATTAATATGTTTACTTTCATGAATATTTTATGTTTATTATTTTATTTTGTAAAGTCATTAAAATACCTATAAATGCCCCTTACAGATTTAACAAGGTTTTTTTTTAACATATTGTACAATAGCATTATTTTTTTATTTCATATGGAAATCTTAAATTTGTTGCATCAGGCATTCACGCTGACATTCAATCAAGTCGAAAGTTTTGCATAGACAGTTACAGCTACCGAAAAGTCAATCGTTACAAATAATTATACCAAATGCCCTGAAAACGATGCCATTTGCTTGTCTAGACCACTTGTACTAATAAAACAATCGATGTTGAAAAGTTAGTATAAAGATATAAAGTACGAAATTGTCCCAAGAATCCAAGATGGCGGTCGAATTACGATCACGTCTTTACTGACACAATATTAGTTGTAGACTTTGCTCGTACCGTGTGTCAGTTAGTATTTGTGATATAAGTTTTAGACATTATGTAACAAGTTACTGTAGTTGGCTCGATTGTTATTTAGGACATAGGTTCTACGTACCGCTCAGGCGTTTAGAAGTAAGAGACATAACCATTTTGTCAGAAAACTTGGCAACATATTCCTACTATTGATTTGACTTTTTTACTTGGTTAAATATTTTGTTATTTTTATTATTTCCTTCATTTATCATTTTTCTTATTCACATTTTTAAATTAAAAAACCTATAAAAAACATTTAAAAATATTAAAAAAAAGATGGCCCATCGGCATCAGGAACAAGGTCCAGGCTGCTGGTGGTCAGGGCTCCAGAGAGAGGAACCGCCTCACTATGCGTGCCGTGTCAAGCAGTACTCCTGGTACTGCTTTCTGAATCAAGCCTTCAGCCGCGCCATGTGAGCTTCCTAAGGTGTTGGTCGAGGCTCTTTGCTATTAGTCCATTAACCGTAACGACTTTCGGTACAATGTCCACGTCCCACATTTTGACAAACTCGTGTGCTAAATCAAGATACTAATATTATTTCCTTTATTATTATTTTTTAATTGTGACATTTAATAATTTTACATGAATATTTTACTTTGTTGAGTTTTTTTTGTTTGTTTATCATTGTGAACATTTGTCACATTTAATGATTTTTATGATTTATATTGACATTTATTTTGTAAAGCATTATGTATTAACTTTATTTGATTATTGTGAATGTGAGGACCATGTGGGGCATTGGTTTTTTGTTTTTTTTTTCCCCGCTATTGTCTGGCAGTTTGAGTACTATAAGCGACCTACCCAAATGTCCTTTCTTTGGTATAGTTCGTCGTGTCGTTGAGCTCTTTGAGATATAAGTCGAGGTACACGATAACTGACACATGCTTGTACTGACTGGACAGGTCCATTCAAATCTGTGTGATTCTTTCTTGAAGAGATCATCTCAGACACTAATCTGCATAGTCCTCATGTGAGTTGACCAAGATTTTGTTTGGACTTTCAAAGAAACTATGACCTTTGAGTTTGTTTCAGCTGTTTCTTCTCAGAGTATAAGTCAGTCAGTAGTAGTAGAGTAGAGGTACGAAACACCGGCCCCATCTAGTTAAAAAAAAAGAGCTATTTGCTTAATAAACATTATTTATTTACCAGGTTTTGAAAGAAACACTGTCGATTGTTTGTATTACAATTGTAATTATTACGGCATAGTTGAAGCGTAGAGACAAAAATAGAAACACTGGACAACCAAAGGAATGAAAACCAGGGTTGCCAAGAGGTTACCCAGAAACTGGCTTGGGTAGGTCAGGCCATCCATTTCAAATACTGGTTTTCAGTTGCTTCGAGCTAGACTGAAAGCGGACTGAGATACTATCAATTATCTTCTTCCTGACTTGTTGGTCTAGTGGTCACAACCGCGACTGCTGAGCATGAGGTCCTGTGTTCGATTCCCGGGTCGGGCAAAGTGATATTGGGCTTTTTCATCAGGAAGGTCTCAGTAGCAGCCACGGAGTCTGGATGTGCGACGCCCGGTTGATGGCAATAGGCTCCCCTTCTATTACATGGGACTTAAACAAAAATGGCGAAAAGTGGGTGTACTTTTAGGCACACCTCTGCCTATCCCTTCGGGATAACAGGCATGATTTTATGTTATGTTTTCTCCCGATCTGCTGCTTAAAATAGACCTCTCCAATTGAACGCTACTTTGTTCAATCCTCGGCCCCTGTCATCCTCCTTTTTTCTATTATTTATACATGTTCACCTAAGTATATTTGTATAAGAGCCACCCTAAATAATTATGGATTTAAAAAATCACAAGCGTCGTTGGAATGCGGAAAACGGGGGACATAACATTTGGGGAGCATCGCAGGGGCGTATGCCTTATATGGGGTGATCGTACGCTGATATGAAAAGAGGGAAAGAAAATTATTGTGGCGGAAACCACATGTGCGGAGCTAATATACACGTAAATTGGATGCGTGAAATTGTATTAATATAAATGTGATTCTACTTTTCTAAACATTTTTGTTAGTAACAAGAATAAATTCGAGATTTTCGCATGGTGTTTATTTATTTTACAATTTTTGTTTTGTACACATATACAGAAACGAAGAAAGGAACAGAAAAATAGTTACGAAGGTGATGTTTATTTCTAAAGAAATCTCTTCCAGCGGACCTGCGAAATGAGATACTAAAAATGAGATGTAGACCTAGACGTAGTGTAGAAAAGTTGAAGTGAAAATGGAATAAATAAAACAATATTTCTGTGATAGTAAAACCTTTTTTCTTTGTTTCTTTCTTTCAAGTTGAAGTCAAAGTAAAAGACTGCTTTTATTGAAATCGCCGTTTTAAAGGAGATGTTTCATTTTCGGCCATAAGATGTACATTTCGGGACGTGAGAGGGAGAGAACCTCACGTCCCAGCCGCCGCGGGAGACGCACCGGGCGTCGGGGGCCACGTGGTGGCCCCCGGGCACCGTAGACGCGGGCCTGTGGACGGTGAGCTATGGGCTAGCTCGCCGTCCGTCCGTCTTATGACGACAGGCCGTGTCGATGGCGCGTTCGTGTTCCACGCGCGCCTCAAAGAGAGTCAGCAAACAGGAAGGGGTCCGTAAGGGCCGACGCCTGCCAGGGTTGCGGGACTGTTCGAAAGAGATACCGCGGCCCTGGAACACAAAGGGCAAAGGAAGGAACATGGATGGGTTTTAATCAGTAAAAGTCTGACACTCCCTCCTGCTCAGCCCGGAGCGGGAGGGGTTATTTGATGATTTCCCATCGGTAAAAAAAAAAAAAGATGTACATTTATCAAAAATATTCTCTCGAGAATTTAAGCCTGATTTGTTGTGCCTGAAGAGTAATAGTTTTCCAATTATTGCCATATTCTATTCAATATGGCGTCTTACTGTCTGCATTATCTGCTTTCGTTCTGGAATCATGTCACATAAAAACTTAATCTCACGTCGATGTTAAATATGAAAAGTATGTGTTCTTGTAATAAATAATCATTATTATACTCTTATACATAATTTTCGACTAATTATTAGCAACAGCATTACTGTTCTACAATCTTACATTTTTTTCAGAATTTTCCTCCTCTTAATTTAGAAATTAGAGGGGGGGGACACATTTTACCACATTGGAAGTGAATCTTTCAAACGATTGACTTTGAGAAAAAATGGTTTTAGGAACCTCAATGTCATTTTTTAAGACCTATCTATAGACACCCCGAACGTATAGGTTTGATGAAAAAAACATTTTTTAGTGTCAGTTCCATGTATGGGGAGGCCCCTTCTTAATCTTTTTTTTTTTTTGTTTGAAAGTCGTAAAGCGGTTTGCAGAATACATCTACCTACTAAATTTCAATTGTGTAGTCCTAATAGTTTCCGAATAAAGTGGCTGTGACATACACGGACAGACAGACATGGCGAATCTATAAGGGTTCCGTATTTTGCCCTTCGGCTACGGAACCCTAAAAAGCCAGTCTACTTAGGTACTGGTTTTGCAGCCTGTTATACTGACAGTGAACAAATTAGCGATCTTGTCTTTCTACTATTAAAAATGTGAAAGTTTGTGAGTATGGTTAAATGGATGAATGTTTGTTTCTATATAAACTACTGAACGGATTTGGTTAAATTTGACACACAAATAGTTTATATCTTTTTATCCCAGTAGTACGATCCTGTGGGACAATTACCACACTCCACGTGGGTGAAGCAATAAGCTTACCTAAGCCAGTCCAATATAAGCCATTGAAAAATTTGTGCAAATTATAAGTTAATCACCACTTCTACTTCATACTTTAAAAAGGTTCCTGTCAGACGCACAGACGGACACCAAAGAAATCCTACAAGAATTCTGTATTTCGTTTTGAATTACGGAACCCTAATAACTATTTTTGAGCACCGTGTTAAAAACAGTTACTTAAAATTAAGTACCTAATAAACTATTAAAATTATCCCAAAAATAATTATAATAAACACCGGTGAATTAACACAAAGTAATTATAATTGGTAGGCTTCCTATTAGCGAACAATTAATAAATTGGTATCGTTATATTGCGTACAAGAGGTTGGGGACACGCCTCTTGACAGCGGGTATAGGGTTGAAAGATTGCCTGAAGGGGTATTTTTGCAGAAAGTAAGTTGTGACAAGGCACCGAAGCGGTCATTAATTTATCTATGAAAAAAACTATGCACTAACTATTTACTTTTAGGCATATCTCTATTTAACCCATTATGTCACATCCAGTCTCATCCAATTCCGTGGTAAACTTTAATAATTCCCTTTGTTGCGAAATGGCAATCGTTTGTGTGTAACACCCCTAATTGGAGCCATGTAGTACGAATGTACTGGAATGTCCCGTTATTGTGCGGGCACCTCTTCCTTATGTCCTTATTTCTAATTGGAGCATGGCCAGACTTTATGAAAGAGTCGAAAACTTAATAAGTGTTATAACTTAGTAGGGAGTGAGGTTAAGCTTCCGTTGCCGGCGTTGGATAGTGGATGGGTGACCGCTCATACCACATCGAGATGCGTCTGTTTAAAGACTTGTAAGTCTTTCTTGTTGGACGAAGCAAGGAAAACCTGCTACGATGGAGATTTATAGATGACTCCGCCAGTGTGTAAATATTGTTAATATTAATTATGTTCACCTGCCAGAGTTCGAACCAACTAGCTACAATTTGTAAGACAAGGCCATTAGCACTGCAACGCAGTAATGTAACATAGCAATGAAAATAAAAATCACTATGATTTTAAAAATTACACAAAATCAGAGGTAAAATAAAGAAAGAACAATAAGTAATCCTAATCATGACACAAACTCAGTTAATCTGCCTACTAAAGCACTATTAATAAACAACTCCACACTATTTCGGTCTCCAAAACTAGATTCACTGTCATAACTACCCACATTTGCAGCTTCAAAAGCTCCGTTCTGCAACATGACACCAGACACCTAATGCTTCGTTCCACACCTAGGGCGATGCGACGTGCGTCAAGCGACACGCGCTAACCGGGTACTGGCGGTGACTTGTATCATGCTTTAAGCGACTTATCTTCCATTTGTTTTTTTTTTTCATGATAATAATTGAAAAGATAGATGATTTGATCATGTTTGGAGTATGAGTTACAGGCGATCTAGCAAAAGGTATTTGCAATCCAGAAGCGCTGGGACGCCCTAGATTAACATACAATAGCCTAATTTGTATGTTCTATAAAAAGGTCAATTGCATGGTACTCGTAAGCGTGGCGATGCTTGCCGTTTTGGATCCTCTCAGTTATCGTGGCAAAACGCACGTAGCGAACGGCAAGCGCGATGACGAGCTTGATGGACTCTGTAGCTAGGCAGGAAGTGAACAGCTGATTTCACATATCGTTTGTTAGAGTATTTCAACATCCATTGTTGGCTTTTGAGGTACGGAACCCTATAACCAACAATGGATGTATTATAAGATAACTCTTTTGTCCGTCTGTCCGTGTGTCACCACCGATTTTCTCAAGAACGGGTGGACCTAGTAAGTTGAAATATATACCAGATACTGATGTCTATAGTTCCTATTAGGTGTATATCTTAAAATCAAGGTCCTGAGTCAAAACGATAAAAAGATATGGGCAAATTTAGATTTTCGCGAAAATTTGTAATAATAATAACTTAATTTTCTACTTTTTTATTTTTCTCGGAATTTTTCCTTTACTTGTGCTGTAAGAACTTGATTTTAACCAAAATTGAAAATTCTAGGTCAACTGGATAGGTTTTGGGTTGAAAACCTATGTGGTAGTTCCCGTTGGCCTAGAATCACGAAATTTGGCAAAAAGCAAGGCCTCCAAGCACAAAATAAATGAAGGAAAAAAAAAAAATTAAACGGTGTCGAGATACATAAATAGTTGACGCCAATTAAGTTTTTTTTTTAGATAATAATACAGAACCCTTGGTGCGCGAGTCCGATTCAAAATCAAAATCAATGCATTTATTTCAAGTAGGCCAGTTACAGGCACCTTTGAATCGTCGAAACAAGGATAACAATTAAATGTAGCTACAGTCCCAGTCACAAGGCATAAAAACTGTGAAAGTACTGTAATTGCCCATTCCCTATCGTAGATCTCTATGGAGAAGAACGGGCAAGAAACTCCATGGGCACTCTTTTAAATCAGCATATTGTTACAAAACCTTGGTTACATCTTTTTTTTTTTCTTTTTTGATTCGCTTTTGGCCGGTTTTTTAATTTTATATCCTCCACATGACGTAAACTCCAAACTATATGACCAATGTATGAACGAGGTCAGACCAATAAGAGTATGTAAGTATCGTTGCAGGTGGTCCTGTGGTTTCTGCCAACTCCAAGGGAAAAGACGCGAGTTAATGTATAATTATGTTTTATCCATAGTCACTGTTGCAACACGCGAGTCAGCTTGTATTTCGTGGCCAAGCAGTACAAACATGAACTCTCTTGAAATTAATTATTTGAAATGAGTTTTAGTTGTCGCGTCAGTACGGATGTAATTAGCTTGGCTGGACAGACGAACTTTTTCCGGCTTTTTTAGAAGTTCTTTCAGTGACTCGAAATGGTTCCGTGATTCTTTTGAAACCGGGGTTACGGGATGTTTATTAACTTTTTGTAAAAGAATAGGATGTGGAGTTATTGTTTTTGATATTACGCGAACATGATACTTAAATTTACGGCTGGTTTAGTGGTTACAAGAGTAACTGTTGAGCTTGGGGTCTTTGTTTCAATCAGGAGGTGAAGCAAAGCGATATTGGGCTTTATTTCATCTGACCTTTTGAAGAACAAGAAATATCAACACGTAAATGTTTATTATTCCTTTCTGTTTGATATTTTAAACGAAATCGACGACGACGCGCGTTTTCGATTAGCGCGTTCTCTGCGCGTTATCAACTCGTTTTAGCAGATTTTACACGTTTGCATCGATTCAAACGTGCGCTTACAGCGCATTTCAATCGTAAGCGTTTTCTCGAGTGACGCCATCGTTATACTGTGTTTTCAAATGGCGACGCGGCGGCTTTCTGCGCGATGCATCGCTACAAACGTGCGTTTATAGCGATACTAACGCAAGGATCGTGTGCAAAGGTAAAAACGTGACTTCAGTCTTGCGTTTGCGCGTAGAACGCAATCAGGACGCTCATCCTGATTGCGTTCTACGCGCGTCGTCAGCGCATAAAAATACATGGTGTGCAAAGGCCCTAAGGCTCTATAAGTGTAATTTAATAGGTATGTTTTTAATTTATTTCTGAGAATTTCGTTAATACAAAGATATGGTTTTATTGCACGATCTCCGTAAGTCCAAAATTATGTCTTACTACTCGTATACTGAAATCAAAATGTGAATAGCACCATGTTTAATTAATTTATTTATTTAATTACAACGGTTGTGTTTAAAACCAATTACAGTAACTCTAATTATAAAATAGAAAAGACAATATTATGAAACATATTAAAATATACAAAATAACAAAGCAAAGCAAAATTTGAAGCGAAAATAAAAGGAAGAACAACACTTTCATAAATTCCCCTCACAGTACTTCTGACATACCAATAAAATCTTCGTCCATCCATCCGCAAACAGATCATCTGTTGGATTAGAATCCAAGAGATCATTAAGCAGCAACAGTACGACGTGGAGGCACGGCAAACAGCCTGTGCTTTCTGCTCCGGCAGTAATTGTCTGGAACAAAGAAGTGCGCCACTCCGCGCCAGCACATCAAGCAGATCAGGAGCGCCACGGAGAGTCTTACAGTCTTAATGGATTTGACAAAACAAAATAATTACAAAACACCATATCAAAATAACAGAACAATACACCCTCACATCTCACGTACAGAACCATTGTTTAAAGAGACAAATCACATTCATTCACTTTTAATTTCCATGAGGCTCCAGTCTCTAAAGGCTGTTAGCCAAAACTGGACTTTGCGACAAACTGAATAGCATATTTAATCCGACGGCGCGAGATTTACTTAGGAATGTGCTTCATCTGTTTTTAGGAAATTAATGTGTAAATGAGTAGATGTGCAATTGTTTTTGATTAAGGTCTATCCACACACATTAGAGCCGTGACCGGGACGTGACAGGGCCGTGGCCGAATGTACGTATGCACTGAAGCTTCGTCGTGTGCGAACGAGTTCATATAAAATGTACAAACCGATATTTTTTTGAGAGCACGGGCCTTGATATGTGTGGATAGACCTTTAACCTTGGCTATAAAGAGGGTAGCTGGTAATTTTCATCTACATTTTATTTATGTCATTACAAATAGATGTGGAGAAATTATGTAATTCCGACGTAATCTTGCTAAAGGAGCTGTACCTCATATTCCTACCAATTCATGATTGTAGACCTTGAACTCTAAAGAAGCACACGAAAGGCAATCTGGATTGACGGGTATGGACATTACATAACATCACGCCTGTAATTCCCGAGGGGTTAGGCAGAGCTGTACCTAATAGTACACCCACATTTCGCCAGTCATGTCTAAGTCCCACGTAATAGGGGGCGAGCCTATTGCCATCAACCGGGCGCAAACCTAGACACTATGGCTGCTACTGAGAAATTCCTGGTGGAAAGACTCAGTGACACTTTGCCCGACCCGGGAATCGAATCGAAAACCCAGGACCTCACGCTCAGCAGTCGTGCTTGCGACCACTAGACCAATGTGGCCGTCTGGACAGTCAACCAATAACGAGAAACTCAGTCAACTTGTGTTATTAACAACGTGACACTTACGGGCAATCATTACATAATTATGTAGATGGCGAATACTGTTTCGAAGACATGTAACTTCCAACAACCCACATTTTGTCCACGTGGAGGATTATGGCACACGTGGAGGATTACAGCCCACTTCTTATCACAGAAACTGGCTTGTGACCCAGATGTGAGATCATCAGAAGCCAATTTTCCTGAACATTGCTTTGTCGTTTTTTGTCTAAACGGCCTTCAAGTAACTTCAAATATTCGTTATATATATAAACAGAACTGAAGTATCTGTTTGTAATTTCAAAATAAAAGTATAAGCATAGCATATTCAGTCTATAATGTTCCCACTGTTGGGACACACGGCCTCCGTTGGTCGATGTCACATGTCTTCGAATTTTGTTCCTAGGACATGCCAAAGTCCTCACGAAGTTTTCCTGACAGAATACCAGCTTATTATTGTATGCACATGAAGGTGTGTACGGTACTTATTACAAAAAACATTTATTTTTTATTTTTCTGTCTGTTTGCTCTGGGTAATCTCCGAAACGGATGCACCGATTTTGACGGGAAGGAGTAACTTAAGCTGGGATAACATGGCGTGCAAAAAAATCCGATTCAAATAAAGAAAAAGAAAGAAAAATTTTTATTCAACGTCAGTACATTAGGCATACACACAATAATATTAAAAAAAGTTACAAAAAAGAGTAAATACATAGTATGACTGTACTGTGTGCCTCACGGCTGCGCCAAAAAGGTCCATTTCAGCATTAATGCCAGACAGGTGAGGCTGTCTGACGCTGGTCTTCCAATGAACCTTGAGGGGGTAAGTGACATACATAAAACAGTTTCAAAGACAGTATATGAATAAATGATTAAGTACAATAAATGTGTATGTATGTACGAGTTAGGATAAAAATGTGAGTAGGTAATAAGTATTATAACGTGTTCGAAAGTACTACTGGTTACAGTATATAAATACAGAGAAGCCAAAACAGAATAAATATTATAACAAGAAAAATAAAATAAACAGTATATTAATTATAATATCAAACAACTACCTAATACTACCTATATGAAATAATTACAATCACCACTACAAAGAATATACAAGTAGGATATGTGCATTGTGCAATGTTATGAAAACCAGGCGTGATTTTGTCTCGGAACCCCATAAAGGTAAGTAGTATTTTTATAATCATTTCACGCGTACGAATATCGCGGGCAACAGCTAATCTATACTAATGAGTTTGTGAGGTTGTAGGGTGTAATCTCTGGATCTACTGAACCGATTTTGAAAATTCTTTCACTTATAAGAAGCTACATTATCCCCGAGTGCCATTGGCTATTTAAACAACGTGCCCGTGTGATAATTTCCGATCAAAACGCGAACGAAGCCGCGGGCATCAGCTAGTTTCTTATAATAATCAACAGAACGTTGAAACACTCGAAAAATCTTAGCAAGCATTAAAAATCTCCCCTAACCAAAATCCTTGGCTAAATCTGTTTATTCCTCAACACAGCCCTTCCTCAAGAAATGTCTAAAGACAAAGAGACAATTACTTCCCTGATAAGGCTGACGCAAAAAATAATTGAGGCGGATTTCAGCTGATGCAGACGATTATGAAATGAGACTTACCTAGTTAAAAGTGGAGTGACAGTTTTTTGTTCTTGCTTGTTGAAAAGGTACTGCTAGTGACATTGAGAGATAATTTTGGACTTGTTAACTCAGACTTAATTTAGATATTTGCTGAGTAGATCTTTTCAAGTTAATCTAGGTTTTATTTTAGGACTTGCCCGCGACCTTGGTTCGCGTGAAATTTGTATAAAAAATATTATTTCCCTTTTTGAATCGAATTTTGTTACCAATTTAAATGGTTTTCATTTTTTTGCAGGGAACCCTAATTATTTTTCTAAAATAAAGGCAGCATATTTTAGACCTTAGAACATCAGCTACCTGCCAATAAAAGTCCCGTCAAAATCGTTCTAGCCATTTTGGAGAATAGCTGGAACAAACAGACAGACAGACAAAAACTGAAAAAAATGAGTTTTTTTTTTATAAATGCCGTATACGTTTTCATATTATTATGTATTCAGTAAAAAGCTAAATAGAAAAGTAGCACACACAAAATTACAATATATAACTTATGTACAACGGCGAGCTTAACCCAGAATTGGGTTTTGTTACAGCAAACCTTAGTTTGATTGTTAGATTTGCTGAAGAGACCTATGTGCACAAACGAACACACACAATCCATCCATCGTTTCCTTAGCCTTCCCCTCCCTACCCATCCATCCAACATCCAACTTTTATCGCGGGTTCTTGCAGGTTGAGCGTTGTGGGTTTAATTCTCACCAGATGCTAAAGAATTTAAGTATTTATTTATAGTCCTTTTTGATTAAAACCTTTTAAAGGAACAAGAAGAACCAAAGAGGACGGTTTTCTATCAAGTTGCGATTACAGAGGGTTCCATAACATAACATCACGCCTATAATACACGAACGGTTAGGCAGAGGTATACGGGTAGGCTAGTTTTACACTCACGTTTCGCTAGTTATGTTTCAGTCCCATGTATGGGCGAGGTTATTGCCATCAATCGGGCAGAAATCCAGACTCCATGGCTGCTACTGAGTAATGCCTAATAGTATAACCCAATAAGACTTTGCCCGACTTAGGAATCAAACCTAGGACCCAATGATCAGCAGTCGCGCTTGCTACAATTAGACCAACAAGGCAGTCGCAGATGGTTATGATATAAATATTCAGAGACTGCTCGTGCTGGTCTATCGACATGTGGACCTCGCCTTTCCTAGCTAGATGGGCCGATAAGCTAAAAGAAGATGTCTGGGACTCACTGGTTGCAGAATTGGGAGGTAAGGGTTTTTTGGCGCAGCTTAGGAGAGGTTTATGTTCAGAAGTGGTCTTCGACAGGCTGCCATATTTAACTTCAAACGGGTTTAACACAAGGGCCATGGGATCCGAGTACCCATCTAGTTTTTCGAGACATCGCCAAGCAGTTGGTCGACTCCTCCCGTGACCTACTTTTTGTCAAAGAAACAGCAGCCACTTTGGATGGCAATGCTGCCAGCCTTCTGGGTACTATTTTCCTCCGCTATATTTTTCTGATTTATTTCGTTGCGGGTTTCAAGACAGTTCAATTGTTTCTCTGGGACTTCGTTCATTGTCTGGGCGCTTTTCTGGTGGTCGCCAATGTTGACTCAGGTTTTCAGGAGTTTGGTGGGTCGGAAACAGTGTGGTTGGTTTGTCTTAAATAGAAGCCTCCTCCTCCGTGGGTAATTGCATGTAATGGTGTCTTTAACATTGACATTTCTGATTACATTTGGTTCTTGTCCAAAGACCGTTACATCCGGCCACTGTGTTTGGTTTTATTTTAAGTGAAAATAGGGTTCCTTTTAGGAATTGGTGAGATTGATGAAATAGACCTTATTGGTGAGGTTCTTCAGAAAGGTCAGGTACGTAGTACTTGCAACCGGCGTGCGTGTATGACCAGATGTATGAACGTGGACGAGGCAAACTGAGTATACAGCGTGTAACAGAAAGGGTGTAATCATATGGAATACTGTGGTACAGACCATCAAACTGAACAACTTTCTCTATGGGACCATCATCGAAATCGTAAAAAAATAATCAGCTGTCCCATACATTTGGGTCGAGTAGGTATTGAAATTTTGTATAGGACAGCTGATTATTTTTTTACGATTTCGATGGTGGTCCCATAGAGAAAGTTTTTCAGTTTGATGGTCCGTACCACAGTATTCCATATGATTATACCCTTTCTGTTACATGTTGTATAAGGATCGTAGCAGGTGGCGTTCTGTTGTTTCTGCCTACCCCCATGAGAAAAAGACGCAAGTTTATGTATGTATACACCGTAATTTTTTAGTCGTCTTACACCGGCAGTCCACTTCATTCATCCAAAGACTACTAAACATTCATAAAAAATAGTTATTTATGAGATTTCAAAAATTTCAAAATAAAAATATTATACAATAATATCAAGACGCATAACGTAGTTGAAACACCCTGTTGCAAGCGATGATTTACTCGACTCGTGCGCTGGGTATGTTTTACCGTTTGAGACGTAAACATTATTAACAGGATGTTTCATAATTCAAATGTTTTATTTTTTTCTCTTTTTTATTTATCTTAATTACAGGTAAACAAAATAATCGCGCCTAGAGGTACTTTATGTCTGATACATTGAGTGGACCACCTTTTTAAGACGACTAAAAAGTCACGGTGTATCGAAATGAAATGTATTTGAAAAGAAAAATGAAAATAAGAGGAGAGAGAGAGAACATTTATGTGGTTGATAATAAATTTCTTTGGAAAAGTTCCTCAAAAGTGGTAATAGCACCGTATAAAGTTCTTACTTTATGAATTATCGTTGCCGCACTATAGTTTTTCGCATTTATACATATAAATTCAACTATGGAAAAAAGAAAACAGACTAAGAAATTTATGATAGTTTTCCATTATTATATAAACCATCTTCTCAATTTTAGTTAATTAACACCTCCAAAATATACCTTTTAATAGTATTAAGTTAATTACTCGTCAAATTAGAGCTGCTGAGTTCACAGTTAGCTAATTATCACCTAAAGCTAAAACAACCAATATTTAGTGGTTACAAAATAATTTGAATGCTGAGAGATTTCAATGTTACAAAACAAAAATAATTAGAAATATTGAGGTAATTAAAAAAACTGAGTGTGAATCATGGAGTATTCTATCAAAAAGGAAAATGTGTACCTAATCTTCTTTTTCTTCTTTTCTTGAGTTTAGTGCCTAACTTGGTGTCAGAGTTTTTAGGCCGCCCAATGCCCTGGGCCTCTGACTTGGCTTTACATGCCGTCGAGAAATATCTCTCAGGCATGCTGGTTATGATAATTTTATATGTGTAAAAATTGTATCTAAAACCTATTAAATAGGTACTCTTATTTGACGATCCGAATAGCACAGCGGTAGTGAGGCTGCCTTACGTCCTTAGGGTCCCGGGTTCGATTCCCGGTAGGAGCAAATGTTTGTGTGATGAGCATGGACATTTGTTTCCGTGTCATGGATGTTTATATGTCTAATAAGTATGTTTTTACAAACAAAAAGTATCTATGTAGTAGTATCAACTATCTGGTGTCCACGACACAAGCTTCGTTGCTTAGTGTGGCACCTAGATGGCGCTGTGGAATGTCCAGCGATATTTATTTATTTATTTACTCTTCGCTCTGAGAAAAAAAATGTGGCTCTTATGTTGGCCAATTAACATGATTTTTATCTACAGAACCCAACAGATGATCTAAGTGTCATCCTTAGCCATATCAAAACTTACAATAGTCAATTGTCAACCGAGTGCTAAGCGAAGCGTGTAGTACACAAAAATGTAGATAAAAAAGACCAAGTGCGAGTCGGACACGTGCATGAAGGGTTCCGTACCATAGTAGTGGGGGCGTCCCCTTTAATTTTCAATTTTTATTTGTTACTATAGTGACAACAAAAATACTCTACTTCTGTGAAAATTTCAATTGTTTATCTATTACGGATCATGAGATACAGCCCGCTGACAGACAGACGGATGGACAGACGGAATAGGGAATAGGGTCGCGTTGGTTACCATTCGAGCACGGAACCCTAAAGAGGATAAAAAGTAAGGTCTGATGGATGCAGTGATAATTCCCAGTTATAGTTAAGCTTTCTTAGTTCGCACGCTGGTAATTAAATTTTGTAGTATACGCAAGAAGTTAAGATGCTTGAATACTGTAAAGTATGATCGGCTTGATTGACTGTCTCTTTGGTCTAGTATTCGCAAGCGCGACTGCTGAGCATGTAGTGGTCCTGGGTTCGGTTCCCAGGTCGGGCAAAGTGTTATTGGGTTTTTCCTTCAGGAATTTCTCAGTAGCAGCCACGGGGTCTGGATTTATCTGGTTGATGGAAAAAGGTTCGCCCCCTATTATTATGTGGGTGTACTATTAGGTACGCCTCTGCCTAATCCTTCTAGGTTTACAGTCGTGATTATGATCTGCTTGATTAATGATTTAGGCAACAAAATGGTTTTACTTCATGAAATACATATTTTTAACAAAGGAAACCCATGTGTGTTTAAAACGGAAACTATAAAAAACTGCATTCGATTATATATAATACTAGCGACCCACCCCGGCTTCGCACGGGTGCAATATTATGCATATAAACCTTCCTCTTGAATCACTCTATCTATTAAAAAAAAACGTATCAAAATCCGTTGCGTAGTTTTAAAGATCAAAGCATACCTACATAGGGACAGACAGCGGGAAGCGACTTTGTTTTATACTATGTAGTGATTTTATTTGAAGAAAAAATATAAGTCGACGTTAAATTATTCCTAAATGAATCAACGTTTGAAAATAAAAAAAACTGCAATATATCTCGCCAATTTACTCCCCATTCAATTCTATATAATATCAGTATTCTTAACCGGTATAATCAAATCATACAAAACACCAAAGCAAGTAGGAATAATTTTTATCTGAGCCAATTTCATATACTACATGACTAAGCGTGCCGAGAGAAAGATACAAACTTATACCGACTTCTCACGTAAGACAGAGAAAACAACACTCTATTGGAAGCTCAAGATCACAGCACAAAGCGTAAAGTGTAACTGATTCGCGGCTGTTTATTTTTGACGGCGATTAAGTGTGCATTTACTTGTAAATTTTGTAAAAAAAAAACGACGTTTTGTCATTTTATTTGTGACGTTTAAGTGTAACATCAACTACATGTTAATTACATTCATTAATCATGTTTAGAACAAAAGAAAATGCACTTGAACACATTTTAGTAAACATACAGCGTGGTATTTGCTTTACTGAGTATTTAGTTCTTTTACGTCTTTGTCGTAAGCTTATAACGATATCATAACATATTATGTCTGAAATCTTCGAGAGCTATGCAAAGATGTTCCATAGTAAAGTCCTATGGGAATAGGAATGGTGCGTGAGCCTATTGCCACCAACTAGGTACAAACCTAGGCTCCGTGGCTGCTACTGAGAAAATTGTGATAGAAAAACGCAATTTTGCCCAACGAGGAAAGTAATTACATACGTATGTATACTTAATTGAAATTACTATTAAGCATTGTTGTAGGAAGATGATTTTTTTTTTTGCTGTATACTAAATAACTTGTTTCTCTGTACCCCATGGTGGAAGGGTCAGGGTAGGCCGACAATTTAATGCCTTTTTTATTGTCATGAACTTAGAGGGCTGTATTGATGATTTTAGTGATTATAACTCTTTAAAACCTTATTTTTAAGGTCGCGAAACATGTCTTTATCAACATGCAGCTTAATACTGAACTGCAAACGAAAGAGATACCGCGGCTCTGGAACACAAAGGGCAAAAGAAGGAAAACGATGGGTTTTAGTCAGTACAAGTCTGACACTCCCTTCCGCTTCGCCCAGAGTGGGAGGGGTCATTTGATATGCCATGCGAAAAAGGAGGAAGAAGAAAAAGGACCAGTGTAGTAGGTATAGTTCATAGTGATGGCATAAATAGTTTGATAGTATAATATTCAACTTTTCACCATCTGCCTAGCCTTTTGCTACCTATGTTGGGGTCGGCTTCCAGTCCAATCGGATGCAACTGAATACCAGTATTTTACATGGAGCGACTGCCTATCTGATGTCCACAACCCAGATACTACTGGATAATACGATACCCCTTGTTAAGACTGGTTGTCAGACTTTCTGGCCATTGGTGACCAATCGGATCAGTGACGAGCCGGGTATAAGCCCCACTGACTACCTGTAGCGACTGTCAAAGACTGTCAAACAGCCGGGACCAGTGGCTTAACGTGCTTTCTGAGGCATGGAGGAAACTCGGTATATAATGGGTGGTCACCCATCTACAGAGCAACCTAGGCCAGCGAGGCTTAACCTGAAGATTGATCCGAGCGGTTGTTAATATTTAGACTACTATTCAACAGTTGAAATGAATACACCACTGAACATTTTCTTGCTGATGTGTCAATAACATAATATGACAATAACATACAAAATCAGAACAACTAGATTTAACACAAAAGTATAACTTTAAAAACTCATTCATTTGGAATTCGGTTGCAGTCACACACGATTCATTAATTTATGACTCAAAACGAATGAATGATTTAACGAATGAATGTAAAATGACCACTTTTTAATAATATCCGTCGAAATTTACCTAAAAAGCTTCCACTTGGTATTTACAACATTGAAGATTGGACAAGCAATATTTATTTTAAAAAATATTTTAACATTGTGTTTAAATAACACTTTAAAACATTGTTGAATGGTACACTAACGTACATCGTGGCTTATCAGTTACACGTATGTTGGAAAATGTAGAAGCTTTTATATGAATCATTTTTTAAAGGTAGTATCCAGTGGTGAAGCGATGTGCTGCTAAAATATAAAACGTTGGTCCAATGGTCGCAAGCGGCTACTGCTGAACGTGGGGTCCTGGGTTCGATTCCCGGGTCGGGCAAAAAGTGCTCTTAGGTTTTTCATTCGAAATTTCTCAGTAGTAGCCCGGAGTTTGGAAGTTGGCGGTATGATACCCCCGTGCCTCGGAAAGCACGTTAAACTGTTGGTCCTGTCCTTGTGCACTATAATATCTCCCGCGCCGATGGCTAATCTGCGTTGAGATTGGCCGCCGTGACCGAAAACGGTAAGGAGGACTACATACAATATAGATTACGCTCAGCAACTCTCAATATCAGTTCTATAAGGTACCTAGATCCTAGTTAAAATTGTTCTAAATAAAGTGATTTTTAACATGCCTTACCACGATAACAAAGCAACTAACTGAAGTTAAGTCATCTCTCCACAATCCTGGCAATAAAAATCCGTTAAAGTTAATTAAAAGTAACGTTACCCTATCTTACAGTAGGTGTGCCAACAGAGTCTGTGCCAAGCCACCCGCTCTGTCTAGCACTCAATTAATTACTGCTTAATCTGCTAGATATAAGGTTCAAAATATATTTTTGAAAGGAAAAGTTATTTAAAAAAAAATAGAATTGGCCACGAACTAAACGCGTGTTGAGACAGTAATTGCGGAGTAAACAAATGAGAGAAATTACTGAGAGCATAGCATGAAGTGAGTCCAATGCGACGATATTCCCGCAAGTCGCGTCGCAAGTTGCATAATCTGAGGTCGTATTCGAGTCGTAATTCTAACAAAGAATGTTAGAGGTAAGCAAGAACGATAACCAAACGAAATTGCGACATAGTTGAAAAATATAAAAACATAACGTCAATAAGGTAATTATCTGCATTGTGTCGCATTATTAATATAAGTTTAAAAAAAAAAACTAAATATGCTAAAAACTACCCGAAACTGTCAAATTTTCCAATCAACCTTGAACCTAATGCTATAGCGATAAAGTTGAAAATCTATTACAGCAGATTGTAATAGTTTGATTTGCTGACGTCTGTACATAAGTTTCTTTACCAATCGCTTCGCTACAACTGTATAGTATCACCTTTAAAACAAACTGCATTCCACCAACAATTAGTCATCAAAAACCATGTTAAATATTTATTTTTAAAAGTGTATTGTAAGTTGAAACATTCAACAAATAGTTCTTATTAAGTTATGCTCAAAGTAATGTTAAGTTTTTAGACATTCTTTTGTTAGTTACTCATACAGTCCAAAATAATAAATGTGGATGACGTAAGTGTAAGAAATGGCTCTTAGGTCATTTACCCATCGGCAGTAGATATAACAACCGATCGGATCGATTTTTAGGTAAAGCTGCGCTTGCTTGGGTTGATCTGTGGATCCATCCATCACATACCGAGTTTCCTCTGTGCCTCGAAAACTACGTTAAGCCGTTGGTCTCGGTTGTCATTTGTAGATCTTTGACAGGTGACTGTGGCCCGAAAGTCTGACAACCAGTATCAACCGAGTTGTAGAGGTCAGATAGAAAGTTGTTTCATGTAAGCAACTGGTATACAGCTGCATCTGGTTAGACTGGAAGCCGACCCCAACATAATCGGAAAAAGGTGATGAGTGACCTACTGAAGTTTTTTTTGCAACCAACTTCCAAGAAAATTAAATTATATAATGAAATATGGTGTCAATTTGGCACCGAAGACTTTCGATATTGGAAACTGCGGTATGGAAGTCAAGTGGAGTAGAGACCGAGCGAGGCGCAGAAATGACAAGTGGAGTAAAACTGTGACCGACTGGCGTTCAAGGACTGGAATGAGAAGTTCTGGTCTTTCGGCATCGAGATAGGCAGACAACATTGCTGATGATGAGGACGGGGCTGGCACATCATCAGAATCATGAAAGTAGGCATTCACAAAGAGAGGCTTATACCTAGCAATGGGTCAGGCAGGTGATTCGAAGACATGTGACATCTACCAACCCGCACTGGGCCCACGTGGTGGATTATAGCTCATTCCTTCTCATAGAGAGGAGGCCGAGTGTCCCAGCAGAGGGTACATTAAAGGCTGATTATGGGTCAGGCAGTGTTATTGGGTTTTCACTTACAATCATGCGAACACTGCACCAACGAGGCAGTCAAATTTATGTTCTACGAGAAAATTCTCAGTGGCACACCGGAGTTTGAATTTTGATGTGTTTGTATACGTTTATTGCTGGCTACTCCTATTACCATCAACAGATTTCAATAGGGTCGACATAATCTTTTCAGTAGCTTATGTTAATCCAATTCATTCTTTTTTATCATGTGGTTAGTGCCTAATCTGGTGTCGACAGTTTTTATGCCACCCATGGGCAAATTACTTGGTGTTACATGCCGTCTAGAAATATCTCTCAGGCATGCTGGTATCCTCACGATAATTTCCCTCATCGAAGTAAGTGAAAATTATACAATATGCACATGAATCCGAAAAATACGAGGTGCGTGTCTTGGGTTCGAACTCGAGACACAGGTCATGGCAGTCCAACGGTCACACCACTAGGCTATCACAGCTTATGGTAGCCACTGATAAAATATCTAAACCCTCTCGACACTGTTCTAGTTTCGAAGTGAGCTTAGAGAATAACACTATTAGTCAAAGAGGCTTTTGTTAGATTTTATTCAAGTACGTCAAAGGCTTGATTCAGAAGGCCCACAGTGTATAGATCTATTGTCAGGAAGTTCCACAGTAGAGCGTCTTGAATGCTCCGGTAGCTTGGCACTTTGTAGTGTTTAAAAAAAAAACTCTTTAATTTAAAAATGTTGGTGACCTGGATTTGTTAAGTATACACAACAGCTGCATAATGATCTAATTGGTCAACCGGCAGAACTTGTTAAGTTTACTTAACATTGTTTTCAGGAAAACCTTCAGGCAAGAATTTTTTATTTTATTTTGCGTGTATTTTGAATGCATGTGAACACAATATATATGAACGGCATCTTCCTGAAACCACTTTTTTTTGTCTTGCCAAATTATAATAATTATTATAATCCATAATTGTCGACGAAAGAATTTATACACTAGTTGCGTAACACGCTTTCAATCACAATCTGAATGCTTTTCAAGAAAAAAATCATTTCTGAAAAAAAATTACAGACTTCCAAAAAAATATTATACATGTGAAAAATAAGTTTAGTTTCGGAAGTTGTTGACTTTTTTTGTTTCATTGACTTAATTACCACCGACTTCAGAAAGTAAAGTTATTTTTCACTTTTTTTAATTGTTTTTTTTGGAAGTCAAATGCAAAAATAATCACGACGAAAATCGAGCCTGTCATCACAGAGAAATCGGTGAACGTGCACGAAAAAGAGGATGGTGGAATACATAACCTCCTCCTTTTTTACAATTGGTTAAAAACTCCTAAGTCACTGCTTCATACCATTGAAAAGTTGGTTTATTCAACAGCGTAAACTACGCAAATGATATCACCGTACTGTGGCAATTATACTGCTGTCTTAATTAACTTTAAAAACGAATGAGTTCGTTTTTGTGCTGAACTCCAGCTAGAAGTAACGATGAGGAACTGTGTGGTTTTAGTCAAAGACGTCCTACTGTCCTGAAGGTCTGATAGACCCTCCCCACTCCATGGCAGAGTACGTTTAAGAGAATCTCGACAATCTCCTAAAAAAAGGTACCAAAAGAAATATAGAAATAAGAGTCTAAAGAGGTGTTATTTAATGATGTCTTGAAATAAATAAATAAAGCACCTAACAAGACGACTCCTTAGCTATTGAAAACTTTGAAGGACTTCGTAACAAAAACAGAATGCTTACAATAGAAAGGCTCCCTCTATTGAAAGCACTATAACCCATAACAAATTGTCAACTAACACACAACTTTACGAAAACACTTGCCGTAAAGGGTGGTTCACACAAAGAGAAAAAGAAAAGTCAGAACTTTTATTTTTGTGAAAATCTTGGAAATTTTCCGTTTGTAAAAGGTAGGTCTTGACAGTAAAGGTCAACACAGTATGGGATCAATATCGCCTCAAATCTATAAGCATGACTGCCTCGATGGTCTAGTGGTCGCAAGCACGGCTGCTGAGCATGAGGTCCTGGGTTACATTCCCGGGTCGGGCAAAGTGTTATTAGGTTTTTCTTTCAGGAATTTCTCAGTAGCAGCCACGGAGTCTGGATTTGTGTCCGGTTGATGGCAATAGGCTAGCCCCCTATTAAACTAAAAACATAAGTGGTGAAGTGTGTGTAAACCATTAGGTACACTTCTGCCTAACTCTTCGGGCATTACAGGCGTGATGTGATGTTATGGGAGGTCCGTGGTCAGAAGACATGTCAAAATAATAGTTATCGCCATCGAGAAACTACAATCATCATTCAACATCATTGGCAGCCTTGTGCCAGCCACAGCTGAGTAGAGCCTCCTCACTTTTGTGTCATTCTTCCCTGATCTGAAAGCAAGAAGATGAAAAAATCCGGATCACTGCGTAACATGCTTCGTTGTATTCCACCAAAATTGCGGTATACTATTTACAACTCCCTAGTAAAGCCGCATCTACTTAATTTGATCGAAATTTGGGACAGTGCTGCAAAAACAAAACTGTCAGAACTCCAAGTAACCCAAAATAAACTCATAAAAATATACTATTCGACTATCCATATCTAAAATCAACCTGTAAAATTGATCAAGACACAAAAATAATGAATATAAAACAATTATATATTTACAACACCTGTATTTTCATCAGAAATATTCTCAACAAAAGCGTTCACTCAAACTTAACACTCACCCAATATAAACAAGTTAGTCAACGTAGCACACGGCGAGCAAGCTTGCTAGTATTACCTAAAACAAGAACTAACTATGGCAAAAAAATTATAAACTTTGAAGGAGCACAGCTCTATAATAAATTACCGTCCTGTATAAGACATCTACACTCTTTCAATGCAATCAAAACTCAACTTAGCCAGCACATAATTGCGGATCGATCCCTTCTGGAGAAATGAATGCATTGGATGTGTTACTATCTTGTTGTACTGATGACGAACTTTGTGTAACCTTTAAATGTGTGTTTTTTAGTATTGTTCTCAAGTAAGTGACATGTCTTTATTGGGAATAAAGTTTCTTTAAACCGAAAACCGAAAAAACATGCTGCAAGAACATAGCAACAAAAATGTATAAACGATAAACAAACAAAGCATAGCAAAGCACAGCACGGCGCTGGATTTTTAATACACAAATAATAAGATAAACAGTACTTGGATTATAATATAAAACAACCGTAAGAAATAAAATCAGCACTACAAAAAAATATTCAAGTATGTCTGCATAGATATTATGTTGGTAAGATTTTTTACCCGACTATGGCGAAGTCAAAAGGAAGGGTTATGATTTTAGCAGTCTATGTATGTATGTGTTTATGTTTGTATTTACTTATGTTCCTCCATAGCGCCTAAACTCTTCATCCGATTTTTTTTTAGTTAAAGATTTTTGTAAATAAATTGATTTAAAAGTCATACTATATTTTTCTTACTAACTGTACTTTTTGACACACAAATTTATACAATGACGAATCGGGACTTCTTGAATAGAAAAAAAAATTGGTGACCAGTCGGAACAGTGACGAGTTGGGCATAAGCCATAAATACAATATGAAGACATGGCACGTCTCGCTCCCACCATTTCCCACCGATCCTTCGCGTCGCCTGCGCTTCCGATCATCCGCACGAGTCCTAGTCTTATCCGCGATTTTTTAAATATAATCCAGCTATCTGTCTGTTGGTCTGCAACACTTCTTCTCCCATCATTCGATAAACAATCATTAAAACCATAATGACGCCTGTCAATTTGGAGATTAACAAAACTGACAAGGTGACATTATTGGTCGGCTATTTCGACGTGATTGGCCATGGCCACAGTCCCACATATAATCACAATTATACTGCCCTAGTGTGTACAAAGAACATGTGACCCAAAATCCAGGTAAGTGCAAAGTTTTGGTACAAAAGTACGCCAGTAAATAATATTAAAGAGTTTGCTGCCATATCGCCTCTTATTCTTTCATTAGTATTTTTTTTTCAAAAATGGGCTTCTATAGAAATAGAATAATAATGAAAGTGACATTAAAAGGGTATTATTATTATTTGTTAAAATATATATATATATATATTATCACAGCGTTCAGACTTGCTAGACAGACTTTAGAATTGATCTAAGTTTGACTGGTAGAGAATGCCTTGTGGCATTAAGTCCGCCTATGTATGTACCACTATTGTACCTACATGAAGTTTAATAAATAAATGTAAAAATTATTCCAGATTCGTTGAATTTATGCACTGTTTATAAAATAGACCTGCTTACTTTTGTTTTGACAGTGGTGATCATTAGCAACATATCTGTGTCATTTAGTTAACAGAACTGTTATCATAAAGACTAAATCTGCGACACTTGAGACAAATAAAAAAAAAAATATATGTAATCTGACCTCTCCGGCAAAGTATTTAAATAAAAGCCTCAATTCAGCTTGAAAACATTATGTACTACCAAAACAGCAGATCCGTTTTGTATCAAAATGATGAAAATTCTGAATTAAGTAAGCTTTCGAAGTTCCGTACATCTCGATGAAGAACATTCCAAATGAAGTAATTCATCATAGCAACCTTTTGGAGTACCATACATCGCGATGATGAACATTCTCAATTAAGTCATTCGTCTTAACAAACTTTCGGAGTACCGTACATCGCGATGATGGACATTCTGAATTAAGTAATTCGTCATAGCGTACCTTCTGCCTCACGTAAGTCGTAGTTTCAAACTTTATGTATACGGTACATCGGTATTTTAAACTCCAAAGTTCAGTAATACAGTCCTCAATAATCAACCAAACCAAAACACTTACCTACCGTTTCTAAAATTACCACAAAACGAGATAAATATAGACGTACCGCGATTCCGTTAACCACCATTAATCACCATTCTATCACCGTATTATCACCGTGGTATCACCGTAATGTCTTTGTATCACCGCTCAATGTTTACGGCGTGTATGAATGTTAATTCATCACCATCGGTTCGGTTTTATTATCGGGCTTAAATGCATTGAATTAAAGCACTAGTGTGATAATGTTAGAGGGCTTACACATTGACATCGGAAGATGTTTTAAGTATGTATAAGTTCCTTTATTGTGTTATGGTCGGTATTGATCTTACTTGATCATTTTATCATTATTCAACATGCTACCTCGTAATATCAATATGTCTGCAAAAAAAAATCAAAGAAGTGATTTTAAACAAACCCAAAATATTTACACTAACACAATAATAAAACCAGACGCATGAAATGTTCCATAAACACCCACGCACATTCCGAATATTTTACACAATCTAACAATTAATTGCCAATCCCACTTTACTTCACTAGAGCAAAAAAACATAAATTACGACAGTCACCAACATTTTAAGCTGTCCAAAAGAGAAAAAGACCAAAAGTTGTGTTATCTCTTCTTTAGAGATAGTTGAAAGTTTTATGACTTTTTAAATCAGATAACATTAGCTTATTCAACTGTATTGTCCCTGATAACTTAGACTTAAAAAAACTTTGAAGTCAGCCTTTCATCTAACTTAAAGACGATTTTCACCCAATTTTATACTTTTTATTTAGTCTGCTAGAAGAGTGTTTACAAGTTGACAGCTATTTGTGTTAGTTGGCTGACTTTCTTATCATAATAATTGTAAGTGAAATTAATTTAGCATCTTTTTTATGTTTCGAATGGTATTTTTAGAATTTTGAATTAATTAAAACAATAAGTATTTATAAACTGGTAACTTTCTAGCTCATCGTGGTTGTCAAGAGCTTTGGTGTGCTGCTCTTTCATGTGCTCTCTAGTGGTTAGCATAATATCCAACTTTGCCCAAAAAACTCCGACCGCAAAGCGGAAGTGTCAGAACACCATTGACGACATTATAGGGTATAGCCATAGGAGATCACGCTTAAAATCTAACTGCTACCTTCTTCTCTCTTCAAAGGCGTTGACCTGCCAATGCACATGACGTCTTCACGCGGGCCGATTTTGTGCCTGCTTTTCCCACACAAAGGGGACAATTTTGCATCTTTTGAAGTGTCTATTCTGATCATCCTTGAATCGTAAAAACTGTCAACCACGTTTCTGTTTTCTTTCCTGGAGTTCAGAATAGAAGATGTGCTTCGCCAGTCTCTCTTCGTGCATAAGAAAATGCGCCTGTAGTGTTCCATCTTCTGAATGCAGACTTCCTTTTTGCGAGATTTACACCTTGTATTCTTAGTCGTGGATTGAACTTAAGTCGGACTTGACACGCCTACATTCCAGCTACAGTTTGTTTATAATTTGACATAAACGCCCGTAGAAACCCGACATAAACGGCGTTTATGTCCAATTATAAACAAACTGTAGCTGTCAATATGTCTAATGGGGTGGAATGTAGGCGTGTCAAGTCCGACTTAAGTTCAATCCACGACTAAGAATACCGGTGTTAGTCTCCTGAGCGTATTGGTATTCTTGTCTCTTGTCTTCCAATTATTTGCCTTAAAACATTAAGTACCAGTTTGAATTGGGTCACCAGTTTTCAAGTGTAAATGCTTCTTAACAATAGCGTGACAAAGAATTCAATGTGTTGTTTCCATAATTATGACCACTTCTTAATGTTATGTAGTAAAGTGCATCTGATTATGTTTAATTAAATTATCTTTTGAAGTGGCCGTAATTCAATTAGGTACGCACTTATCGATTGTAAAACGATTATTTGAATGTTTATACGAGTACTGGAATAATTAGAATAATTCGGTCTCTTGGAACTAAATTGAAATCGTTGCTTAGAAATCACTGGGTAATTTATTTTATAGATGCATTTTTATTACGTTTAGTTTAGTTTATTTAAGTACTAGGTACAGTCAGCTTCAAGAAAAAATATACTTCAACAAGATATTCATTCAATTATTTAAAATCTTTGAGCCATTACACACTGGGTAATAAATAGATAAAATTGATACAATTTTATGAGAGATATTACTTTGTAGACAGCTATCTGTACGTACCTACGTTCACCACGTATCTTTGAAGTCCCAAACGAAAGTGAATCCTGATCACTGATCATTAAAAAAAAAAAAGTAAAGAAATCCTGCCCGCACTGACCGTGACTCTTTGGCTGTATCATTGGTCTAGTTGTCGCGTTCGCGGCTGTTGAGTATGAGGTCCTGGGTTCGATTCCCGGGTCGGACAAATAATTGTTATTGGGTTTTTCCATCACAGGAATTTCTCAGGAGCAGCCACGGAGTCTGGTCTTGAGACCGGTTGATGGCAATAGGCTCGCCTCCTATTATGTTGGACGTTAACATAACTGGCGAAATATGGGTGTACCTCTACCTAACCCTTCGTTATGTAAAAAAAATATTAAAACTTCAGAGTTTGGACTGGCATTGCAATTTCATTGAAAATATACAATAGGTAACATTTTGCCTTACCTGGATATCAAACTCAGAGTCACACTCTAAGCAGCCGCGTAAGTTTACGACCACTCCATCAGAAAGATGTACCTATATATATACTAAGTATACTTACATATTTATATTTTCTAGTCCAGTGTTTTTCAACCTTTTTTATGACACGACCCCCAGCCCCATAGTATGAAAAAATATTTCACGACCCTTCGCTTTTTTTCATGTATTTTATTAGGTATGTTACAAATATTCAATCCATACTACATTTTTATGAAATGCATTTGAATGCTTAAGATTCGGACAAATACATATTTTTTTTGGAAACCGATCTAATTCTCAATGTCGCAAAATCGGATCCACGGTGGGAGAAATTAGGCAACCTTCGTATGGACGAGTACTCATAGGTTTTTATTTTGTTAATTTGTATGAACATACAAATATTTATATCCTTTATTTAATATTTTCTTATTAAATCTACCTTTTAAAACTTAATTGAATTTTTTACTGAGGTAGTTTTCGCGACCTCTTGCGACCCTTTGTCTTGAAACAAAAGCAACCCACAGGTTGAAAAATCCTGTTCTAGTCTGTTAATATAATATTTTAGGTCTTCCAGCCTCATTCTTCGCTTGTAAAACACCTAATACCCCATAAAAACTTTAAAAGGCACATACGGAACCAAAGTTTATGAGTGAAATGTTTTTATTATGTCGTTACCAATTTATTACGATAATATTTTTATGATAACTCCATTGTTAGCTTGGTTGTAATCCGACTTTTATGTCCCTAATGAAATATTACTTGCTCGGAAATTAAACTTAACATTTTTAATTCATTGATTTTTATACACCTGTTCGAGATTTGAGATTTATCCTAAAAACTTACAAATATTATTTAGTATCGATTAACATTTATTATCCAAATATTTTGGTCACCTTGGTAAAATATCAAAAATAGTAATTTGCCATAAGACCCCCCACAATATATATAGGTTCTTTTAAAGGATTTCATGAAACACAGTTTGTTGCCATTTATTTTTGTTACCGCTAAAAATAAAATAATAATGGGGAACTCAAATAGAAATCAGCCTAATGGTCATCATCCACCTTAACTATGTTAATGTCGGTTTCCAGTCTAAACAAATGCAGCTGAATGGATACCAGTATTTTACATGGAACGACTACCTATCTGACGTCCACAACCTAGTTGGTGCTGGGTAACACGATACCCCTTGGCAGTCCTGGTTGCCAGATTTTCGGGGTCCTAACTACCCGTAATAACTGTAAGAAATCAATGTTATCGTTTGTGGTTTGATAATAATTAAATACTTACCTAATTATCTTACTATATTATTACTATTAAAAATGCGAAAGTTCGCATGGATGGCTTGAAATTTGTCACAGAGATAGATTATAGTCTGGAATAGCAGCTACAAAGCTAGTAGACTACATCTCGAAATTGCCACGAGAACGAAGTCGCTGGTACCAGCTAGTGTTACTATAATTTTTGTAATAACTCATAATTAATTATTTCTGGACATAAATATTTTTATCTCAAGCATGGACAACATTAGATAGTAACTGATCAATATTGCCAGTTCCCATGGCAACCAGTATTCCAGTAATACACGAGTATTATAATAAAACTTGATTAGGTTGACTATCATCTTATATATGGTGTAACAACATTCTGATTTAAAAGGTCCATGGGGTTTATTGCCCATTCTTCTCCATAGAAATCGACGCAGTAGAATGGGCAAGCAGTCCTTTTGCAGGTATTGTGCCCTATGATTCAACTGTACCAATTTTTTTTTTTATCCGACAGTTCAATAGTGGCTTTAAAAAGGTCTCATTAACATCGTCCGGCGATTGTCCCATATTTTATTTATTTATTTTATTAAGTTTACAAAAAATCTTAACTTAAGAACTATGCCCCACAAATGTCCCTGTCAATCGTCACGCTATCATTTACTCATGGATTTAAGTAACGAGATTAAAGGAATATGAATTTTTATAATAATAAATACCAGGGATCAAGATCGCCACTTTTACCAAAGAACATAATAATATTAAGATCAACTATAGCCTAAATACGTTGTTATAAAGAATATTTATAGTTTTTGTTCTTATTCTCAAAATTTTCTAAATATTTGGATCCACGAGTAAAAAAACGAATGCATGTCCTGACTGTGTATGGCAATATCTATGAAAATCTTTTAATTACTGAAAGTAGTTTAGAATTAGATCATAATTACCTAAAAATAAATACAAACCTAACAACACGTCGTGACTGTAATCCCAAATGGGTTAGGCGTAGGCGTTCCCATATAGTACACAAAAAATATCACAACCGCCATCAAAAGTCAATATTTTAAAACAGCATTATTGTTTGACAGACAAAAAACCACTCCAAAAATTAATACCATAAAAAGAACCACCCTATAGACACCAAAACCGATTCATTAAACGTCTGGACACACCTGTCGCCCTCGACCAATGGGCCCCCACCTCATAGACACCACATAAATATTGCTCGAACCTTATCTGATTCATCCTATGATGTTATAAGGGACTTTGTCAAATTATTTTCGGTTAAAACCGGTTTATACGAAAAAATCGGTGTACCCGTTTTGATAGGTGATTGTGGAGTGGGAAATAAATTGATTGTTAGTTTAATTAATTAATAGAGGTTTTGTTTGTCTTCATTTTAATGGAATATTTGCATGAAAATATGATTGCTATGTGGGATCGTATCAACTGGGTTGTAGAGGTCAGATAGGAAGTCTCTCCATGTAAAATACTGGTATTGAGCTGTATCCGGCTAGACTGGAAGCCGACCCGAACATAGTTGGGAAAGGCAGATGATGAACCAGTAGGCACAAAAATAAAATAATACCTATTTTAGACGATTATTAAGTCACTTCACTTAATAAGTCCGTACCCGAAGCAGATATATTTAATGACCGTAAGTTGAAGTTTAAATCAAGAGTCTTATCCTTCCTACACACCAATGAAACCTAGTCAAAATTTATCTGTGTTGTTAATGAACGAGTTCCTCTGTTTTATTTTTCATTTTCATTTTCTTCACAACAAAACTTATATTCCATTTCTGAACCAATTGTACACCTAGACTTAAGTTAGCAACTAAGCGGTAATCTGGCGTCTCTGTTGTCAATGTTGTGTTTACCTGTAATTGGCATATATATTAGAATATCACCGTACGATTTAGTATATGTATGTGCTGTGGGTGAACTTTAAATAAATAAATAAATTATTAAAAAAAAAAAACAAATAGGGCAATGTCTAAAATGGATTTTAGATATTCATAAAAGCAGTTTTAACATACGCCAGTAAGCGGATTGCAACCAAGCATTGACTTAAATTCATCTTACATGCTCAAACTCATCAGAAATTCATTTGAAAATAAAAGCGACTGCTCGGAATGGTTAAATAAGGCGGGTGTACAAAGAAAACGGAAGATTCTCCTCTGAAACAATAATGCACAAAGCTAAAAGGAGTGCAGGAGTGATGTTGAGTAAGGCGAGGTTTTGGATGTGGTATACTTTTTATTTTATCTACAGGACGTAAGGGACAACTCAGTAAATCATACCAAGATGACCGGTACAAGAAATTATTTCAGGAACGTTGCAGGAATCCAATCAATTTGATTTGTTTTATTTCTTCATACGCAATGTATTGTTACCGTGGTAAAACGCACGTAGCGAACGACAAGCGCGACGAAGAGTGAAGAGTTCGATGAACTCTCCTCTGTAGCAAGGCAGGAAGTGAACGCTTTCACGCGTATGCATACGAAAGTAAACTACGGCAATTTTTTTTTTTTTTTCATATTTTTTGTCTATCTTTCTGTTTGTTTGTTCCCAAATGGCTGGATCGATTCTGAGGGACTTTAACTCGCAGATAGCCGATGTTATAACGATTTTATTTTAGAAAAAGGACGAGGGTTCCGTGCTAACAAATTAAACCCTTGAAATTGTCAAGAAAATGCGATTCAAATAGAGTATAATATTTTTATTATCATTTCACGTGGACGAAGGTCGCGGGCAACAGTTATTTTTTAAATATTTTTTCTTACTTAGGAAATCAATCATCATCATGCGGTGCCGACCCCAAATAACCTGGGATAAGGGCAGAAGAATGCTGATGATGATGACTTAGAAAATCCATCTCTTATGTATATAACGTTGATACATTTTCAGACACATTATCAGCCTACAAAATTTGCAGGAGAACCATGGTAGTCTTCATGATACACAATCTCATCTTACTTGTCAGTGGACAAGCTTATATTGCTGGCAGAACAAATGGCCAATGTGGCTATAAAGCCATGTACTTTACAGTCAGCGCCAAAAAGATATAAACACGGACAAGGAACCATTCCAAAATTGTGTCTACAATGTAAAGCTACAAAACAAAGTAAACAATTAATTTCACCTAAACCTACTAAACAGGCTGTTAAAGAAGAAGATTATGGTATGTCTGGTGCTTGCTTTGGTCATGTACGTAGTCACTCCATGTGAAATGCTGCTATTCAGCTGCATTCTGTTAGTCTAGCCTTTTAGGGCTAGGCAGATTATGACGAGTGTGCCGTTAGCCTTTTATCCATACTTCAAAGCAAGTTCACGTTTTATTCGCTTCTAACATGCCTCACGATGCCGTAACATGTCCATTCATACTCCTTGCTCGCAGAATGTAACAGACATTTGCAAAACGCGCCCGTCCCTGTAAATTGTACGAGTCCTTTGAGTCCGGATCACCTTAGACGTCCTGTGTCAAACGAACAAGGACTATATACACTAGAACGTAAATACTATAAAACTATTTTACTACTACTGGAGGAACTGGCCTACTAGAATAAATTCTACGTCTCGGTAAAGTTTGACATACAAAAGTGCATTTTAATAACCAAATTGAGATCAATGAAGATATAGTGACAAAAATTGAAAAGCAGGATGCTTAGATGGTTTGGTCATGTGGACAGGATGAGTGAAAGGCGACTAATTATTACTTGGTATTTACAAGGCAGATGTGAGTGGGAACGCCGGGAGGAGCCGTCCTGGAAGGACATACACTGACCTTATTGGTGAGGTTCTTCAGAAAGGTCAGGTGCGTAGTACTCGCAACCGGTGTGAGTGTGTGACCAGATGAATGGACGTGGACGAGGCAAAAGGAGTGTGTAAGGATCGTAGCGGGTTCTGTTCTGAGGTTTCTGCCTACCCCCATGGTAAAAAGGCGTGAAGCTTATGTATGTATGTTGAAATCAATAGTTTTACTTGCTCGACTGACTCGTTGGTATACTACAAAAAGATTTTAGATATTAAAGAGTGGCTAACAGGAGAAATATCATAGAAAATTTATGATCCATGGTCTCAGTGACGCCTTAATGCAAAATTGTTCTATGGTGCCAAATTAGACACATTTTTCGGTTTGTCCCGTCATTCGTAAAGGACATTTAAATGTCATTGATCGGCCATAAGTTCCAAGGACGGACGAATGTGGGAAGACAACAGATGAGGTGGATGACCGATCGTATTAAAGTGGCTGGAATAAACTGAATAGCCATGACTCAAAACCGCCAAAAGCGAAGAGATTTTGAAGAGACCTAACACTTAGCATTGTGTAGCTAAAGGTTAAAGAAGAGAGAAATAAGGTCCAAGGTTAAATTCTCAGGTCAGACAAAGTGTTATTGATTTAAAACTAACTAACAACAAACTATAAAAGAGTATCAAAAACTCCTCTTGAACGCTGTCAGCTGGTAATGAGCCCAAGAGACTGGCGGCGTTGCCAGGTTTTATGGCAACACTTCGCCTCTGGCTATTGTAAAAGCCAGCCTTTGGGTCACGGGAAGCGTTAATTAGGCGTTTCAAAATTTCCTTAAACAGGCTTAGAGCACCCAGACCCCAGAGTTTCAACCCCAAACGGCTCGAAAATATAGTTTCCACAAAGATAATCTCTGGAGTCGCCGTGACAGCACCAGCACAGCACGATGAGAAGATGTGATGACGCAAGTGTATCGACACAATGTTGCGTCCCACACTACAGCCCTACCCATCATCAAAGGAAACAATGAGTGAAACAAGCGTTATGGGTTTTTTTATCAGTAATTTCTCAGAGACAGCACGGAGCCTGGAATTGTGCCGGGGTCGCTGGCAATAGGTTCGCTTTCTATTTCATTCTCACTTTTTTATTGCCTCGGTTCTTTTCTGGGGGTCGCTGCTGGCTTTCAGGAGTTGCAGTGGAAAAGAGTAGCGGACTGGTCCAAAAAAAAACTCGCTTGCTATTACTAGTGATTTGAACGGAACTGGCGAAATGTAATTGCACTTCAAGTGCACCTCCAACTTGCTGTTCAAGACTACCTATACCCGGCCACCGTACACCGTTCCACCTATAGCCGGCCTATCACCGGATCACCTAGCTGGACGCCTAGAATCACCGAATGGTTGAACAAAGGTGTATCTAATAGTACACCCACATTTCGCCACTTATGTTTAAGTCCCATATAGTGGGGAGTGAGCCTATTGCAATCAACCGGACACAAATCCAGACTCCGTGGCTGCTAGTGGGAAATTCGTGATGGAAACACCTAATAACACTTTGCCCGATCCCGGAATCGAACCCAGGACCTCATGCTCAGCAGTCGTGTTTGCGACTACAAGACCAACGACGTATAGCGTATATGTTCTGTGTATTTTTGTCTGCTATAATGATTTTGACTTTTGTTTAGAGAACGGGGACTGTTCTGGGCTGTCGCATACAAATATCGCAGAAAATAAAACGAATTAATGGGAATGTTCGTACCTATTGACCTTTTGTTAATCTGGATTGGAACGTGTTTGACCTTTCAAACATTTACACGAAAATATTCTGAGGACAAAAATACATTCAGCGAAAACGATATTCGATGTATAATGTCAATTTGTGAATGAATTGAATGAAAAATTTTTTCGTGAAAAATATTTGGATTGAATTAATTAAAACCCCCGATTCCCCTGTTATTTTGCACCATAATTTTGGATCATCGGGCAGTTCTATGGGCTGTGTGAAGGATGATATGGCTACAAAAACAGTGTCTGATGAGATGACGAGTAAAATTAAAGAAGTTTGGAAGAAGAAGTCGTCGAACCCTAATGAATTGGGATAAGGCAGCTGGACGATGATAAGACAATTCCATATTGCATTTGTTTTTAACCGTATGGAGCTTGGGTTATTGATGTGTGCTCCTTTGATTATAATTATAATGTCTAGATGGAGCGCCGTCCGTTGTTTTTTTGTTCACGGGGTGTAACCTTCAAAAGGCGATCGGTC
This sequence comes from Eugnorisma glareosa, assembly GCA_947578425.1. Taxonomy (NCBI): domain Eukaryota; kingdom Metazoa; phylum Arthropoda; class Insecta; order Lepidoptera; family Noctuidae; genus Eugnorisma; species Eugnorisma glareosa. Next base: position 8,160,353 of record OX387982.1, on the reverse strand, counting down.
TTTGGGGTTAAGACCGGTGAGTGTGCGATTTCTACCTCACTAAAACCGCCCCAGTGGTCACCATCCGCACATGGGAGGAGGCACCATTTCCTCTTAAAAGACCTGTCCGGAGCCCCCTCTGTGCAACGTCCCCGGGGAGATTGTAAAGAGGTCTTCCCTTAGCCTCACTATGCAAGTGTGCACGGCAGCACGTGACCACTGTACCACCGTCTTTTTTGAGGTCACTCGGTGAGCAGACAGAGTCCCCACCTTTATTTCCCATCTGCTTTATGCAGGCGGGGTTTCAGCGTGTTAGGCATCGAGGCGATTGCCTCCCCGACGCCTTCTTCTCCGAGCGAGCGGGATCGGCTTCGTCCTGCAATCAAAACAAAGAAAACGAGTCAACAATTACAAACATGTGTGCATGCGGCCGGTGTACAGAGACAATAGACGCACAGTGTAAACACTGAGCATCTGTCTCAATGTGCGAACTTCTAGACTAACAGTTGGCTGATATTTTTTTAAACGTTTTCGCACATTTGATGCTCTATCTAGACATTATATACTTAATCAAAGATATACTCATAATTTTTTTGAGTTAAATGTCAACGGTCGCATAAAACTGACCAAAAAGATGACGTATATTGAGTTAAAAACCATGTTAGAAATACGAAACACTTTTGAAAGTGACTGCCTCTTGTAGGCCCTCTGTGTAGAAAAAGAAAAACATACTACCACGCCTGGTATTCTCGACAGGTAAGGCAGAGATGTACCTAATAGTACAGCCATGCATGCCAGTATATTAGGGAGTGAGCCTATTGTAAAGAAAAAAGATTTGGAAATTAGAGTATTGGTGGTACAGTAACCATCCCTGAGTTGCAGTAGGTTCGAACCTACACCTTACATCGTGTAGGTAGAACGATATGTTCCAAGAAACGAATTTGAAGGCATTACCGTGACACCTTCATTGGTCGAGTGGTCGCAAGCGTGACTGCTTAGCATGAGGTCCTTGCTTTGATTCCCGGTTTGGGCTAAGTGTTATTGGGTTTTTCTGGATTAGGTATTTCTCAGTACTCAGCTACGGAGTTTGGATTTCTGCCCGGTTGATGGCCCCTATTACATAAGACTAAGACATAACTGGCGAAATGTGGGTGTACTATTAGGTACACCTCTGCCTAAACCTTCAGGGAATACAGGCGTGATGTTATGCTGTGACTGTGACACCCATGAACACTAAGTTTATTTACCAGTTAATAAATAATAAAATAAAAATCTTTATTGACAAGTGATCATCAAAATAAAAATAATAAAGTGAGTTGTCAATCAAAATAAACATGCAAATAAATAGAATAAAATACTATGTACATTATATACAGAATACAAATAGAACTAAAATAATGCTAAAAAGAAGACTAAAACAAAGTTCCTACATATATAATGTCGGGGTGTCAGGATTTACTCCGCTAGGCTTCTGCATAGAGACGGCAGACGATGGGTTTCGTGCTATGAAAAGACGCTGAGCGATAGACTGTTTCTAGTAAAACTAACGAATTACTTGAGATTACAACTTAGCACAATAACACGTGGCACAATGAATCGGGTACAGTTCCAAGAGGTCTTAACTCGGCCGCGATCAGACACTGACTTACCGTCGTCCTGGCTCAGAGTTTACCATCTTGACTCTGTGACAAGTGACACTGTGGTGTGGGTAGCCTTGTAAGTAGATTGCGTGATGTCACCACCGTGTACTTGTGATTCATTTTAAGCCCGTACCAATGACCGTCTCCGACATATACAACGATGACAATAGGACTCTTAGGCGTCAAAGTACTCCTCCCCATCGATGTCATTCGGAAAAATAATAATAATCTCAACTACAAATCTTAACAAAGAAAAACTACACTGTTTTCTTTTAAATACCTACCTATTCTTTTAAAGATCAACAAGGTTTTATTTCTCTCACTGTTTCTTAGAAAAAGGTACAATCGCTTGTAGGTAAGCTGCGATTCGCGGAACAAAATGCCAGTTGAACGAATATCATATTTCTTTGTGAACTTACTACGTAAACACTAATGCTTTTTTAGCTAAAAGAAGCGGTTCGTCTTCTCATATTTTATTCTAGAAAACTAAGAGAAACGCAAGTTTTGTACAGAACTTTGTTTTTTTTTTTTTTTAATAGAGAATTAATCTATTTTTATTTGAAAAAGGACTTTTTTGTTTAAAGAGCTCGTGGTTAAATAATAACAGCCGCTCGGATCTATCTTCAGGTTAAGTCGCGCTTGCCTGGGTTGGTCTGTGGATGGGTGACCACCCTTTACATACCGAGTTTCCTCCGCGCCTCGGAAAGCACGTTAAGCCGTTGGTCCTGGCAGTCATTTGTAGATCTTTGATAGTCGTTACAGGTAGACAGTGGGCCGAAAGTCTGACAACCATTCTTACCAAAGGGTATCGTATTACCCAGTAATAACCAGTACTAACTGGATTATGGAGGTCAGATAGAAGGCAAGGCAGATGATGACTATGAAGAAATAAATTCCAAATCCTTCTTGGGATTGTAATGGATAGTGTGTTAAGCAATTGTGGTGCAGATGACCAACGATAACGTAGTTAGGTCTAAGTAGACGAGGAATGATTCCCGGAGTTAAAAAAATAGTTTATATTTAGTGCGTCAGTTAGATTACCGAAAAAAAATTGAATACGTATTTTTTGTTTTATAAAATCAAAAAAAAAAAATACGAAGATAAAACGCATCAAACAATCGAAGTGGGGGCTTGTGACGTCACGCGTCACCTGTACGTAAAAAGTGTACATACAAGTGAAGCCACACACCAGTGTTGCGGGACTGTTCGAAAGAGATACCGCGGCCCTGGAACACAAAGGGCAAAGGAAGGGACGAGGATGGGTTTTACTCAGTAAAAGTCTGACACTCCCTCATGCTCAGCCCAGAGCGGAAGGGGTTATTTTAAGAATTCACATCCGAAAAAAAAAAAAGGCTTAATTGTATGTTTACGTGAAAGAAGAAAAAAATATGTATCCTATATTTTTTGGAAATTTATTTGACGGGCTAATTCGATGTTTTTAGTCGTCTAACCTATTGCTGTGGTAATCTTTATAAGAGACTCATGGTATTTCACTGTAGAGATGATGACTATGATATCTTTTTGTTTCGAGGGTTTTGATCACATATTACTAAAAAATCTACTCTGATTGACTGATATTAAATCTGCTCTTGGTATAGCAGTAAAGCAGACCCAAGAACATAAAGGGTGTAACAAGACCTTTAACGAATCCGAACGGCACTGATTCTCCCCGTCATTGCGATATATTTTTTTGTTCTAGACCATACCTGGGAACCTACTAGTTACGGAGATATTGGGGGTCAAAGTTCCAAATTTCACACAGTACAGTACAGTTTTAGTTTTTTTTTAAAACATGTTTTAAATGTATTGTTTTTTACTTTACACACCTCCACGACCCCCGTACTATACAATGCATCCAGCACAATGTTTTGAGTGCGTTACATTGAGTCCTATCGTAAAACGTGATTTTTCACCTCAAAAAAAGTCGTTTCCCAGCACTGATTTTTGCGTAAAGTTACTTAGTTTCATTTACAGAATGCTTGGTTGACGGCATCGTTAAGGTTCTTGTGACACCCTGTATAGCAGTAATAGCAACAGTAAAATATGCTTATACTAAACACCTCTGTTTAACCTGAGGTGTACTATGAAACAAGATAATCTTCAGCTCCGTTATTAACTCGTAGTCTATATAATATATGTTAACAATTCTCCATGCATATTATAGTTACAGCAAGGTCTTTGGTGAATAAGTGGTGCAAGTTAATAAGAGTGGCGATTTTGGCCATATTTTTTTATTTTCGTTTGCCTCGTTTGTCTAGTGGTCATAAGCTCGACTGCTGAACATGAGGTCCTGGGTGCGATTCCCAGGTCGAGCAAAGTGTATTCTGTCAATCGTACCCTTTGGTAAGACTGGTTGTCAGACTTTCGGCCCACTGACTACTACATTGACTGTCAAAGATCTACAAATGACTGCCGGGGCTAACGGCTTAGCATGCTTTCCTAGGCACGGAGGCAATTTGGTAAGTACCCACAGACCAACCCAGGCATGTGCGGCTTAACCTGAAGATCTTTTGAATCCCGGTAAAAATCTAAGTGTCACTAATACTAGCAGTGTTTTTTTGTGCGAATGCTAAACGACTTTTCTGTGCTGGTACTGTACCGTATCTTGATCTGTTGTTCGCAATTCCACGTCCAAGAGCGTATGTTGCTTTCGACTAAAAACAGAAACTACTGGATCTTGAGAAATCTTAGACGGTACAAAACATAACGCTTGTCGGTTCTACTATAACAGTAATATTTACTCTTTAAGAAACCTTCGTCAGTCTGTAAGTATCAAATTGAATAGTACGGGGGTCGTGGAGGTGATTAAAGTAAAAATCTTACAAAAAAAAAAACATATATTTAAAAAAGAAACTTGTGAAAAAGTTGGAACTTTGGCCCCCAATATCTCCGTAACTAGAAGGTTCCCAGGTATAGTCTAGAACAAAAAAATGATCGCAATGACGGGGAGAACAAGTCGTTTTCGGCTTCGTTAAGGGTCTTGTTACACACCCTTTAGTATCATGAACTTTCACTGTAACAAAACGGTGTGAATAGTCTTAAAGATAATAGGCAATTATTAGTATGGCCGAAGGTATTTACCCTAGATGACTTGATGATGATGATTTATTAGATGATAAAATGCTGCCATGTCGTCAAATAAATAGCATAAAGACAGGATATCGATTCAAATAAACCAGAAATGTTCTAAAGAGCATAAACAAATCCGCCAGTCCTAAACTACGGTCCACGGTGCACAAAGTTAGTCACATACTGAACAACAGAAGTCCAAACTCAAGATTTGCCAGCGGGCAATGGAGCGCAGCATAATAGGTTTTAAGCGGACAGACCGCGTAAGAAACACTACCCTGCGCTCCATTACTCAAGTTGCAGATGTTGGAGAAAAACAGGCAAGCTGAAAAGGGAGTGGGCTGGCCACGTAGCACAAATGCGGCCGGAGAGGTGGGCAACAATCGTCACTCACTGAACGCCTGTCGGAGGATATCGCCGACGAAGTAGACCACGGCGAAGGTGCAATGTTTTCGTTTGCGGGAGATAATAAAGAGAGGCTTGGAAGGAGAAAGGGGAGGCTTTCGCTCAGCCGTGGGACACTCAAATAGGCTAAAAAAAGCACAAATCAAACGCTTCATCTCGTATTTTGTACCACCACAACTGTAGTAACAGAACTATTGCAAGTCAAGCTGTTAACTGCCCACATGGGTTCCTCAGCGCAGGGAATTTGAATTTTATCACACAGACATGTGCAAAGTGTACTAGACAGGGTTGTAGTTTGCTGTTGAGCTTATTATTTTGAGCTGTTTCTGTTTATTCAGCTGTTTAGTTGTGTTGTGTGTTTTAGAGTAACGCGTTTTCTTAAGGGGGGAAGCGCCAGGCTACTCCGCAAAATTATTTCTATCCCCGGCTTCCACCTTAACCTTTTGAACGCCATTGTCACATATGCGTGACAAGCAAGCGCGTACCCTGTATGCCAAATGACACAAATAAAACGACACAAAAACGTATGTGATGATGTACAAATCTAGTATCCGAGGTGCTATTGAATATTTCGTACATAAATTCGACATAAACAATACCTTTAAAATACTGGAATAACTTTAAAATCGGTAATATGATCCCGTGGGATAATTATCGAACTTCACGAGGGCGAATCCGCGGGAATAAGCTAGTCTTCCATAAAACCTTTAAACAGACCAACAGACCATGCCTCTGAAGAATACTTTTTAATAAAGTATTTTATCCACATGGGAAACCCGGTTGGTCTTTTATAGCCAGACTAAAAAAGCTTATAAATAAATTAAAACTTCACAAGAAAACTCGAGTTAACTGCCTTTTCTTGTACCTTCAGACTTTTTTTTAAATCTTCTTTTTATTTACGGGGATTTTTCTATCTTCTATATCCATACATAGTATAAAACAAAGTCGCTCCCGCTGTCTGTACACTTAAATCTTTTAAAGTACGCTACAGATTCTAATGCAGTTTTCAGCAATAGACAGAGTGATTCAAGAGAAAGGTTATATGTTTATATATTATTTATATTGCACTCGCGAAGCCGGGGCGGGTCGCTAGTGAAAAATAATATAATTATGTCACCCCGATTATTAAAATACAAAATATACTTATACCTCCAACTTATACTTACAACCTCCGAAACGGCTCGACCGATTTTTATGTATATTTGGTAAGTATGAGAATATGTCGTAAAGTACATATATTTAACACCGCTAATTTTACGAGGACAAAGGTGGCGGGCAACAGCTAGTATCTAATAATATAATAAAGTGAGCCTCATCTGAAAATGGTAAGGCCAGAAGCCAGAACGCTATACAAAAGCTTGCATTAAAGCTATTGTCAAAATGATATGTATCTAACTAAGGAAGCACGACACAAATAAAAGAGTCGCTACTACACTATCTAGTTTATTACTGCTTCTACATAAGTAGTGCACTGATAATTTTAAACGATTTGAACATGTGGGTAGATAATTATTATAATTAATACAGAAGCTTGACGTCTTTGGACTATCACACGAGCAACACTCCGTCAGGATATGTTGCACATCTTCAATGATTCCACGGACAGCACAGGTAAAACGACTTTGCGCATCATAGACTTTTAGACTAGAAACTACGTATTCATTTTTAACTAGTACTAAAAATATTATGTCACAAGATTTACATGGTAATACAGAAATGGTACCGCCTGTCTAGGACACGGAGTGACTAGTTAATGGAGTACAAGAATATTTCCAATTTTTTTGTGATAAAATGGACTCGTGCAGATAAAAAACCATCACATTTTTTTTTTGTTTGTTTCACAATACGTGTGTTTCTAGACAAGAAATCTGCGGTTTTTGTGGTTTGAAATAATCTTACCTAGTATTTGCTTAGATTTTGTTTTAGAATGTCATTGTGATCATGAACTAAATATACCTAGCATACATCGTCAATCAGGGAAAACAAAATATATATATTTTGTTCCACGGGACAAGCAACAATAAGAAACGAGAAACATCTCTTAAAATCAATTCTAGCTCAGCTACTGTAGCCATCAAATTATCTTTCATACTCGTGAGTAGGGATCATATACAGCGTGTAACAGAAAGGGTATAGCCATATGGAAGAGTGTGTTACGGACCCTCAAACTGAACAACTTTCTCTATGGGACCACCATCGTAATCACAAAAAAATAATCAACTGCCCCATACAAAATTTCAATACCTACGCGACCCAAATGTAGGGGACAACTGATATGTTTTTTTACGATTTCGATTATGGTCCCATAAAGAAAGTTGTTCAGTGTGATGGTCCATACCACAATCTTCCATATGACTATACCCTTTCTGTTACACGTTGTATAGCAGGTGGCGTTCTATAGTTCCTACCTTCCACCATGGAAAAAAGGCGTGGGTGTATGCATGTATGTATGAAATAGTATATTTCATTACAAGTGCGGAAAGGCTGTCATTGCAAAGAGTTCCGACATTTGTCGGAACAAGTTGCAATGACGGTTCCGCAGGTGTACTGAACGACTATTTTTAATACAGTTGCGAAAAAATGAAGCAATTTAATGAAATAATAAAAACACAATTAACTCAACTAACTAATCATTTATTTCTTATAAAAGTTATAGTACACATGTACATTGAAATTGGTACAGTTTTTGTAACGACTTTTTGACTTTTCTGGTAAAATATTCTCCGAAGCATTTTGTGCAATTATACTGAGTTCCGGTGGTGTTAATAAAAAAAAATAGGGTCAATATTACTCATTTTGTGCAACAAACAACTAAACTCGCAAAGAGAATTTCTGGAAAATGGCTCCAACCGTAGAATATAAGCAGAGTTTTTTTTTTCTTCACCCATTTTGGTAGGCAAAGGGAACTATCCATACAGCTTAGTCTTCAGTAGATTTTTTTTATTGATATGAAATGAAATTAATGAGATGAAATGAAATGAAACCTAACCTAACTCATTCAATTAAATCATTAAATCTGAAATTGAAATAAATTAGTAGCTTCTTTTTAGAAATTTATTATTTGTATGAATCATAAAAACTCTTTAGTAAAAACTTCATGGTTGGTTTTTCTTTTTAGTAGTCATTATTTTGACAGTTGGGAAAGAGAACGCACGAGTTCGGGAAAGGTAAAATAAAAGCACTAGTATGTAATAGCCCACATAGAACGCTATACGTCCCTGCAATACACCACTTTTTGAGCAACTGTATTAAAAACTCCATTCACTAAACCTTCTGTGTTCAAAAACGTTTTTGGATCTCCAGCTCCAACTCCAGGGACTTGTCACAGTCTACGTCTTACATTTTTTGAATTAAAAGAAAATGTAATGCAAGCGTCTCAGACACCCCTGATCCTAGCTTATTTTTTATTCTAGACTCCACAGTTTTTAAATAAGTAATTTCTGTGATGAAGGATAAAATGGAATGTGTGGAGGTAACAAGAGATTTGCATCTTGTTGTAATCTTTTTAGCTACATACATATAAATAATTTGAGGTTTAATCTATTCTTTTAAATAATGTTACCACTACCAACATGTCTGTCAGAAGCGCGGGTTGTAAACTATATACGCGGACCACACGGACGCGCGGACGGTATATGTGGGTTGTATTCTTTTTTATATTTTATATTAGAATTTCCAGAAAAAAATATTTTGTGGAACTTCATTCTGTTTTGCGATCCGTAGAGACATACCAAAAACCCATCTTTATAAAATGCTAATTATCACACAACTTTTAATCTTCCTTGAAACCTAAAAACACAAACTAACATAAAGCTTAAGTTCTTGCCTTCATTCAGGTTGTCGCCAACACATCAATTATTAAATAAACCAACGAATAACTAGGTGAGAAAGATTCACAATCTGTACATCTTTTATACAACTGCGGTGTCCAATGATTTCTCAAGGGACCCGAGATGTGGCCATTTGACCTCGATTTATTCTAAATTCTTAATAAACGGTAAAAAACTTGCCTTTTTTCCTTTTCTTTTCTATTTTTAACTAGCTTTTCTTGCCTCGGGGGTAAATTATTTGATTTATTCAATAATTAAGTTGTAGCCTCTTTTTTACTGTTGCTGTTACCGGGTGTAAAAAGATGGTGGGGTTTTGCATAATTAGTTTTGTTAGAGGAAAGTTTCGTTCTGATATTGTTGAAGAGTGATAGCATGATATTTGTCACTCTATTATCCTTGGATTTTCTTTGGTTATTTCTAGAATCTATTTGCATTTGACAGAAATTATGAAATTGAAATTTTTACTTTTTATGGTAAGTACTGATTTTTAGGGTACCGTACCTCAATCTGCAAAACGGAACACTTATAGGACCACTTTGTTGTCTGTCTGTCTGTCTGTCAAGACCCTTTTTCTCAGGAATGCGTGGCGGTATAAAGCTGAAATTAATACCAAATACTCAAATCTGCTATCCCTTGGAGCAATGAAAAAGTCAAACTTGTAAATCAACGCGATCAAAAGATTTGACTTTTTATGTCGCATATTATGCGATTTCACAAGGGAATCAAAACCTATAGGGTACTTCCCTTTGACCTAGAATCACGAAGTTTGGCAAAAAGCAAGGCCTTACAGCACAGAGAAAGAAAAAATTCCAAAAAATAAAAATAGTTGAAAATTAAAGGGTGTCCCACACATAGTTGACGCCAATTAAGATATTTTTTTTTAGATAATGGTACGGAACCATTCGTGCGCGAGTCCTACTACGACCGAAAAAAGACCAAGTGCGGGTCGTTTTTTCTGTTAACATTACATTGGCTACCACTTGTCATGCTATCATTTATCGTAAATCATGTTTTACCCATTCTACTCTATACTATATACTATTCAGCTATTCAGCACTGCTGGGTTAGGCTTCTTCCGTTTGTGTCAGGCTTCCCTGATTTGCGTAAATCTCAACCAGATCTTACATGCAATTTTCTGAATGTCACACATGACCCATCTGACTGTACGTGTACCATTGCTTTGTAAGCCCCGCTTTTAGTTGCCTGCTATGTGATTACTATTATGTTCTTACTTATTTCTTTGTATATTCTACAAGACTGTTTTAATAGTCCACATTTCAGAAGCAACTTAAATGCCATTTATTCCGAAACATTCAACTTCATTTAAACTTTCTTCAAATCCTTACACGAAAATCAGCTGCCCCAATTAAGTGTAATGACAGTGCAATTTAAAATTGCACCTCGACTAATCCTTCATTCCTTTTACTTTTTTAATTAACGCCACAATACAAAGAGGCCCCAATTCAGGTCACAGCAATTAACGTATTTGGTTTTATTTCGTGCCAGTGCCAAATTTTGAAAAAAAGAAAACACGTATCTTGAATTCCCGCCAACATTCTACAGTGTTAGATTAACTGATGTTAAAAGTTTGCAACCCCTGGCTTGATGCCAGTTTGTTTAGCCTGACTGATTTATATTAGATGTCGAAGTGATGTTGTTTATAAGAGTACTGATGCTGAAGGAAGGCTAAAAGTTCTTACAGGAAATTGTATTTTAAGTTTCCTTTAAACATCATTTGGATATTTGGAAGAGTGGCCTTTTGCATAGTTTTAATTTTTTAAATTATTTATTTGGGATTTCTCACTTTTGATGAGCTTCTTATGAAAGTTTTCGTCTTATACGGGGCGTGTAGGTAGGGTTAGGTTGCGTAGCTATTTTGGACAAAAACTAATGTAGCGTTGTTGCGACATTTGGCTTTGTGTTCGATGGGTCTCTAAAGGGTAGCACGAGCGACGTCGTTTATTGGTCCGTTCTTAAGACATAACCAATCTTTGAAAGGTTACCATTATTTTTTAGTAACATCCAAAGCTTGGCTTGATAACTTGAGATGTCCTAGGTATAGCTGTTTTGTGCTAATCACCAAAGACCACATTCACTCAACTTTTACCCCTAAACCGGAGCACAGAAACGTTAGTACTTCTCTATTCTAACTCTATGACTATTCATTTGGCCTAAGCCACTTTCTGTTCATTTATGGAAAATGAACAGAAAGTGGCTTCTTGAAATAATATTAACGGGTTCTATTTTTTATTTTCACACACACACACACATATACACACATATACAGACACACACACACACACATACAGACACCAACAGACTAATGATACGAAACAAAAACTATTAAAAATTTATTTAAAAAAAATATTTCATAAAAATTTGTTTAGTTGCTTGTTACAGTTACTAATTGTAACATATAAAAGAGCGGCGCCTCCTGGCACAGGCATCATATGCTTAAAAGGAGACGCCACCAACTGTATTATGTACAACGGGTATTAATGAAATAAAACATTTTTGTTTGTTTGTTTTTGTTTCTATTTTGGCATCTATGCAGTGACTAAAAAGCGACAGAAAGTCTGTTAACGCCCATACTGGATCATAAGGTAGACTAGTAGAAAATGTCCACTTCAGCTCCGCGGATTTTTGAGCAACGTCAGTAATTTGTGTTTTAGAGCGCAGTGTATGGTTGCGTACGTATGGAGCAAAATTTAAACAGCCTGTAATGTCTGGGGTTGCTGGCGTGGTCTCTGTCACAGAAACTGAGCCATTATCAACCACGTAGGTAAGTCTGGTGCGGGTTGGTATCCAGCAAAAGATAAAAAACACTAACTTTTTAAAGTTTTGGAAAGAAAACAACTTGACTGTTGAATCCTTCCCGCCCGCGTAGCATGGCAATACTATCTCTATTCTACCAAGAATTGACAAAGCTCTTTCTATACAACTTGACATGTCTGTCATACATTTTTAACATCGCCATGATTGCGACAATAGAAATCTTTCCACAATCTGTCATTTGTTTTAGATTCTTCGTCGATAAAACCCGTTTCTACGGTGGTCATGCTACGCGGGCAGTTCGGGTTTCAGTCTTGTATATTAACACTTTTTCAACAATATATAACTAAACATACCATCCTTCTCAACACCAAAACACGTACCGACACAGATATACGGAGATCGCTCACAAACATAAGAAAATCTAGTTTACAAATGAAAACAGAAATACAAAATAAGCAAGATATGTTTATCTTGACACGAACTGAAGCAAACTCTTGAATCTATTGTATTCTTGCTCTTAGCTATGCTTATTTCTAAAGATATGGAATATAAAAGTAAAAGGAATAATGTTTCTAGGATTATTTTTATCGTTTTCTTTTCGTGTGTGGTTGATTCTTGTACCTGCTTATTACACAGTTGATGAAAAGGTTTTTTGTGAAAGTTCTCTATCATTCCTAGAATTTGTATAGAGAGTTTTGGTAGTCAAGGTAAGTTGGCTGTGAAAGATTCGTTCAGGGACGTCTTTGATAGAGAGAGTATACTTTATTCAATTGCTAGACAGCACTTTGATAATTGTATTATCGACTAACTGTTGCCCGCCACCTTGAATCGCGTGAAATTATTATTATACGAAATATTAGCCTTTTTGAATCAGAATTTGTTAGCAGAGTTTGTTATTTTTTTTGCACGGAACCATATAATTATTTTTCTAAAATAAAAGTAGCCTATGTTAGACCTTATAACATCAGCTATCTGCCAGTAAAAGTCCCGTCAAAGTCGAATCAGCCGTTTCGGAAATTAGCCGGAACAAACAGACAGACAGACAGACCGACAAACAGACAAAAACGTTTTTTTTTTTTTATAAGTGCCTTACAAATTTCCGTATGCATTCATTAAAAAGCTGTTATTCTGTTAATACAAACAGACACTTCAATTTATATTTTTTTGTATAGAGTATAGACTGCAGATGTATATAATTATTAAAAAATCGACGTATTTACGATTCTGTTACACGGCGCGATCGTGCTAGAACCTTAGTTATCCAGAACGTCAAAGTTGCTGAAACTGCCACAGTTCTCAAGATACCTACTGGTAATAATTAATTATTTAACCTGTTGGTATCCTCACGATCTTACTCGTCCATTTGCTGAACATAAAATATTAATTGCGTAGTTCCAGTGTCTGCTAGTTTTCTGTTTATGCGAGATATTTTAGTTTGTGCTGGCTTTTAATATTGATAGCAAAAATGAGCCGACTATGTCTTCCTGACCGAATATTCGGTTGTAAAAAAGCCGAATGGTTGGCCGAACCGATCATTGTTGTCGGTGGAGTTCAGAGCAAAAGGTCAACAAATCGGTAATGTCTGTGGCGTTTCATGTTCAGCTGAGTCGCTCGATATCATAAAATGAACTTGATCTCACCAATGCAGCCGTTTGGTCATAGAAATTCTGAATTATTCATCCTGGGGGGTTACTAAGACGTCTTACAGCAGGAGTAATTCCAGAGTGAGGAAAAGACAGAGCTATACAGATCGTCTCTTTCCCACACTGGAATTACTGCTGCTTTAAGACGTCATGGTAGGCCACCTGATATAAGTAAAAAATATATTTCACTTGTTTTAAGTTCAATATTGATTACCAAAGGAAGAAATCAAGAATAAAGCTCCAGGCGATTCTGTTTGTCGAATATACGCCGACTATTCTATCGACTACAAAAATAGCTAGTGTATAAATTGTATATTTTTGTTATGTGTACAAAAAAGAATTAGAATAGCTAGTCGGCTTTCTCGACTAGTCTAATCGGTACTTATCTAATACCTAGACAGTCGGCTAAATTTAGTAAGCTTCTACTTCAAAATATAGAGAAATAATGGATTCGTTTTTTTTTTTTTCAGTAACATTTTGTATTGTGTCTGACAGCGCCCGTTCACGAACATGACGCATGCATCAGCCCCATTCAGCTCAACCATATTGAAGGGAACTAAACGACCCAACACACCCGCCACTATCAGCGAGACATTTGAGTGAGCCTGACATTCTCTCTGCCACCAGGGCACATTCGAGTCAATGAAGGATAACTAAATGTAAATGGTAGCTTTATTAATAATATTAATTCTAAAAGTGACATGCAATAACATAAAACTTGCAGCAATAATTAAAAAAAAGAAAACATGATTATCATAAACAATAATAACAAATAGCAATTTTTTATGATCGTAATCTGTTCGGAATATAATATAACGTGTTTGGATTTGACACAAAGTTGTAAGGAAGATTCAGTTTTGGGTCAGGTTGAGCATTAAAACCCTCCCCCCGGCGGTGGCTTTGACGGCAAAGAAATAAAAATAGATACATACGAGTACCTGCCTGACTATAATTTGGCGGACACCCACATCTTTCAAACCAGAATACAGCAAAGTGATTGGCGGCAAAAAAAAAATAGAATTATTTCAAACGACGTCGGCTCTGTCGGCTCCGTCACTTCTAGCTTAACTCATTGAACTTTATTTCCTGTACCATATTGTACACGGAAGATACAAATCTATTGTACAATCATCAATATTATCGTCAAGAATAAAGGCCTACCGCGTAAGTGTGGTGTCATAGAATAAGAAAATTATACAGAAGAGAAACTCTAGTGCATTTCTCTGTGCGTGTGCTAATCCTGCCGCCGCAATGATCAGCCTGCTACGATTCACTGGATTAAGCAAAAAATGGCAGATAGTTTTTTTGATAATAGATTTAACTTTGACTTCGTAATATGAGTATATCAGTTGATCTGCGTCTTCTGTAGAGCTACTGCACTTTGTGATAAATATACGAGGTACTTTAAAAAAAAGTAAATCTATTTCTTCTATTCCAAATTGATCAATCTGCAACAGGCTCTTTTCGGGCCAACCCTGGAATACCCGGCCAACCTTAGGTACACTCATTTGGCCCTTTCAATCTATTTGCGAACGTCAATTTAGTACCCCTGACTTTAAGCTCCAATTCTTTTGTCGTCTTTAACACCAAGAATACTGAATCTTACTTCTATTTCTCTTCTGTACACACTTAATCTATGGCAGTAGCTACTAATATGTATTTGTAGATAAAAAGCGTGTATGCGGTACGTACCGCTACCGCTACTGATCGTAATTACGTTACGTCATTACGTATTTGATGCGGTCGCGGTAAGGTTTTTTTAGTTTATTGTATGGCTGTAAGTAAGTTCGAAGTGTCTTTTTAGTTGGAGATTTTAAATGTATCATGGAAACATAATATTAAAAGTGGCTAAAATGTTTCTTTGTTGCTATTGTAGTAAATTAGTCGTGAGGTGCTCGTGACGAAATATTAACAGCATCTCGGATCGATTTTCAGGTTAAGCTGCACTTACCTGACTTGGTCTTTGGATGGGTGACCACCCATTGCATACCGAGTTTCCTCTGTGCCTCGAAAAGCACGTTAAGCCGTTAGTCCCGGCCGTCATTTGTAGATCTTTGACAGTCAATACAGGTAGACAGTGGCCCGAAAGTCTGACAACCAGTCTTATCAAGAGGTACTGTATTACAGACTACACCAATTCCTTAGACCTGACATCTTAGATTTCGCGCAAAACCTTCCCAAACTATTTTTACCGAACCTCAAACAATAAACTTTTTACCAATGATTTCCAAGTACTCGTAGATTATCACACCTATAAGTAACAAAAACAACGCTAGCACTTTCGTCCGTCCATACACCGGCCACCACAACAGAGTTATTACCTTCCAGATATCCACAATTGAATTAAGATAGTGTCATTAAGTTGGTGAAGCCGAAAGAAAATATCGCCACCACAAAAACTGGTGAGAACTGAGAGGCAAAGATTTAAAGCCTTAGATATACCCTCATCGTTATAAGGTCACACGTAAAAGTGTATATCTATGTTACAATTAAAATGTTAATCAGTCAAAACTACCAGTTAAAAATATTTTAACAATAACTTACATATTATAAAAAAATTACATTAAAAAAAATGTTAAATTTACTTCACAATAAAATTAATTATATTATTGATAAAATAAAAATCACAATTTTGAATTCAAACCATTTGCACGCCATAGTATGTGGCAAACATGTCTGAAGGAATTTTATTTATGTATCCTACATGACTGTGCTTTTTGTTATTGTATGTGTACACATATTATTTTGAGCAAGGTTACCGACGTAGCCCGAAGAATTGCCAAACTGAAGTGGCAGTGGGCAGGTTACATTGCTCGCAGAACGGATGGCCGATGGGGCCGAAAAGTTCTGGAGTGGCGACCGCGAACTGGAAGACGTTGCGTTGGAAGGCCTCTCACTAGGTGGACCAATGACCTGGTGAAGGTTGCGGGGATCGGTCAGTGTGGCGACACTTGGGGGAGGCCTATGTCCAGCAGTGGACGTCTTTCGGCTGAAATGATGATGATGATAATGATATATTTGAGCAAATAAATATATCTTATCTTATCTTATTAAGAAACTTACTAGGTTGTTAGGTTTTTTGTGTGACTCTGAGAAAAACCTCATCATCATTCCGATTGAATTTATTTGGGGTCGGCGCAGCATGTCATCTTCTTCCATACTTCTCTATTAGTCGTCATCTCAGTAGTCACCTCCTTTCTAGCCATATCATCCTTCACACAGTCCATTAATAGTTTCTTTGGTCTTCTTCTACTTTTATATCCATCCACATTCATACTCAAACCTTTCCGCACGAATTTTCCTCATTCCTCCGCATAACATGCCCATACCAAGCCACACACATTTTGTTTAGTGTTTTGTTTTTGTCATTTTGTATGCACGTCATGTCCTTGCGACAAATAATTATGTTTTCTTTCTTTCACATAGCTTTTCAGTCGCCGGTGCCACATCCAGACCTCCTCTTAAAAAACAACATGTGACACACCCCATATGGAACGTTAGATGGGATTTTCAGGATAAGTAAGCGAGTCTAAAACAAAAAATTGCACATTCACACATTGCAGAACAGACTGCCTCGTTGGTCTAGTGGTTGCAAGCGTGACTGCTGAGGTCCTGGGTTCCGAATATGGTCTTATAATTTGGGGAAACTCAGTAGACATGCAAAGAGTTTTTAAAGGACAAAAAATGCATCCGGACAATGTGTGGAGCTCTTTTTAGATAGCTGTAAACCATTATTTCAAAAGCTTCAAAATACTGTCTTTACCATGTCTTTATATTTTTGAACTAAGCATTTTTGTAAAAAAAAAACTACAATTTATTCGAAAAAAGCACTCCCAAAATAAATAGTAGAACACGACACAAAGACAAATTAAAATTACCCCAAATAAAATTAATGCTATTTAAAAGAAATACCAACTGCATGGCAATTATTATATTTATCCATTTGCCAAATAATATTCAAGATTTGCCATTGCCGTTGTTCAATTTGCATTGCCCAGAATGTTATTAGAAAAAAACTATTACAGTGTTCAAAAATACTAAGAGGATAAGTCGTTAGTGACCAATTACACTAAAATAAAAATAGTCTTTAGTCCACCCCATGACAAACTACATAGTCATTATTAATTATAATTATTACTACAATACAATCTCAATCTATAATAATATATCTTTCACATTTTATTCTGTATAAATTTGATAAATTAATAGGTTAATATTTAAAGTTTGTGTCCGTATAAAAATATTTGTACGCCATATTATGGCAGGATATGCTGGAACCAATATTACAACATCTATTTGTACCATATTCTCACAAAAAAAAAAAAATAATAATAAATTCGATTTTCGGTTCGGGCAAAGAAATATTCGGTTTTTCCATCAGGAATTTCTCAGTAGTAGCCACGGAGTCTGGAACTGCGACCGGTTAAAAACTATGTTAAATATAATTGGCGAAATGTGGGTGTACTTAAAGGTACACCACTGCCTAACCCTTCAGGGGTTACTAGCGTGATGTTATTTTATGGAGGCGAGTCTTAAACATAAAAATGACTCTTTTTGGTTCAGTAGGGTGAATCTAACGATTCTTGTCTTTGGTGAGAAGTGTGTATTTGGACGAATTCTTTAGATGTTATCGAGGAGGTTGTAATTGTGAATTTTTGGGGTCTTAATGTTGGTGTTGTAACTGTTAGTGGTGTTAACGGTATTATAAAGTGTCGGTTATTTTGATACACTGTCGTTTTTCTTTGTTTATTTTTCATACTGGCACCAAATAAGTTTCAAGGAGACCTCAATAAAGAGACATTTTAGTATCAGCGATAATATAACTTAAAGCCTGTAATATTTAAGTCCCATTTAATAGGGGGCGAGCCTATTGTCATCAACCTGGCACAAATCCAAACTTCGAGAAATGTCGGCTGGAGAAACTCAAAAACATAGTGCCCGACCTGGAAATCGAACCCGGGACCTCACGCTCAGCAGTCACGCCCGCTACCAATGGGCCAACGAGGCAGATTGAGGCAGGCCCGCGACAACGATAATGGAAAAGCCAAAATGAGACATAATGTGCCAAAAAGCTTGTGTCAAACCTGTTGTAAAGTTTAAATGAAAGCGATTGCCAGATAGCGAAGTCCAGGCCCAATGGCTGACTTAATTCAGCCTGAACGCATGTGATTTACTGTAGTATTGAGACTGTCTTTTGCCCTGAAAATAGTAGTAATACTAGTCAGCACTGCTTTCGGATTGGAACCAAGGAACCAAGAGTAGAACCAAGTCAGACTCTCACCAACTTAACCGTACTGTTACACCATGTCTCATCTTTATTTGAAGCTTCAGTTATCAAAATTTGCATAATTAATGAGTCTGGTAGGTAGATTAGTTGCTAGTTGGCCTTTATTGGGTCAAAGCTCTAGAAAGACCCATGCAGACCTTTTCACGGCGAACAAGAATAAAATCCATCTTGAAACTTTGAAACAACCATAATCATTACAACAATTTTAATCGCTTTACCCCATTCTCCAATTATCCCTTTACCAGGATCAAAAGCAGCTAAAATATTCAGATTTCGAAAAACAATTTTGATAAGAGCAAACAAACTATACGGAATCGAGTTAGTAAGCGGAAAATAGTCGATTATCCTCTCGAGTTCGGGACTTTGAACAAAATCAATTATACACTGACGTTAGGGAGCTAAAGGGATACGTTTGGTATGGAATCCGTATCGAATGTCTGTCGAATCGAGTGAATTTTAAAGAATTGGTTCAGTGGGTCCGATTCTGGAAAGATTCGAAATGCAGCTGTTCTGTTTTGTATGTGCATTATTGGTAATGATGAAACGGATAAGATTCGGTATTTTTGGATTTGTTTTTCTTGGTTTATTGAACATCATTGTAAGTTAGCCCCACGGGTCGATCTTCAAGGTTAAACCGCGTTTGACAAGTTTGGTCTGAAGATGAGTTTTCTGCGTGCTTTAGAAAGCATGTTAAGTTGTTGGTCCCGGCTGTCATTTGTAGATCTTTGATTGTCGTTACAGGTACCTAGTCAGTGGCCCAAAAGTCATACAACCAGTCTTACCAAGGGGTACTGTATTACCCAGTACTAACTGGGTTGTGGAGCTTGAATAGGCAGTCGCTCCATGTAAAATACTGGTATTCAGCTGCATCCGGTTAGATTAGAAGCCGATTCTAATAAAATTTATCTGTTAATTTCGGATTGACTTTCAACTTTATTGATTACCTACATAATAATAACCCTTGACTAGTAAATGGCTGCACCAATTTACATAAAAACATATCTAAAAACCATTACCAAGAAACTAGCTTTCAAATAAAAAAAACTGCATTCAAATCGGTTCACTCGTTTAAGAGCTACGGTGCCAGAGACAGACACACACACACAGCGAAACGTACGTCAAACTTATAACACCCCTCTTGCCTATCTGACCTCCACAACCCAGTTGGTACTGGGTAATACGATATCCCTTGGTAAGACTAGCTGTCAGACTTTCAGCTAGATAAATACACAATTTTTCTCCCAAATGTCAAACTTTCCTCTGTCGTTATTAAAGACACATCAAAACAATCAAACCACAGCACACTCAAACATTTATTCACCCTACATTATTGTCTTCAACACGTTACATTATGCTCTCCATCCAACCTTGCCCAGTGGTTTCCTGGCACAAGCATACAACCCACACACTTCCCGAGAATGGGGCAATTAAATAATACATCGATGAACTTGAGGTCTGTTCTGAGATTGTATTAATTGAGTAACATCACATCAAGATTTAAGAGGGAAAAAGAGCTGCGATTTACTATGCTTATAGAGCTTTTAATTTTTCATGAAATCAAGGTCTACTGTAGAGACGTCCCTGTCAATTCCTTTTTTTCCGCAACTAATATGTAAAAAATATAATCCTCCGAAAATGACAAAAAATACCCCATTTTTACGGCCGTGATTAGAGGACTACCAGACCAGTTTTTAACATTAAAAAAAAACTTGATAGAAACATAGACATACTCTTCCTTCATTTTAATGTCAAACATAATTGAATCGGCTCAGTTTCCGTGATACAATCTGTGATAATAGAACCGGTCTGAGCAGCAGCTGTCCTTATTGCACTCTATAGGGGCAGGCTTGGCGCAGCGCAACGGCAATAGTTTCTTCAAATACCTATTTTTTTGGCCCTGTTCCCTCTTAATAGGGAACCCCGCATAACAATAATGACTTATTCCACGAACTTATAATTTTAAGTGAAGGAGTAGGTAATTAAATTTTGTTCGCCTCTCTTTTCTCGAGCTCAAATACTAGAAAGTAAGTTAACGGTATTGGCTACTGCGAATATGTTTTCACGTTAAAAAATTCTCTGGGCTTTTACTGAGATTTTTCCTAATATACTGCCTTCTTTTGCGGATGGGATATCATCAAATAACCCCTCTCGCTCTGGGCTGGCTTTTACTGACTAAAACCCATCCATGTTCCTTCCTTTGCCCTTTGTGTTCCAGGGCCACGGTATCTCTTTCGAACAGTCCCGCAACCCTGGCAGGCATCGGTCCTTTCGGACACTTTCCTGTTTGCTGACTCTCTTTTAGGCGCGCGTGGAACACGAACGCGCCGTCGACACGGCCTGTCGTCATAAGACGGACGGACGGCGAGCTAGCCCATAGCTCACCGGCTACAGGCCCGGGCCTACGACGCCCGGTGCGTCTCCCGCGGCGGCTGAGACGTGAAGCTCTCCCTCTCACGTCCCGCCACCTCCTTCGCTAGCATGACTGCTTCGCAGAAGGAGGTGACGGCGTCCCATTCCCTCTCGCTCCGGACCATGGATTGAACCAGGGCCGGACGCGAGAGGTCGCCGCCTCCGATTGCCGCTACGAGGACACGGCGGTGCTCCGCCCAAGCGGAGCAGACCTGCACAATGTGCTCCACCGTGTCCTCCGGTCGATCCTCGCAGTGGTGACACCTGGGCGTTTCCTTCCGCCCGATTTGGTGCAGGAACCTCCCGAAACAACCATGTCCAGTGAGGACCTGCGTCAGGCGGAAGGTCGGGGATCGAAGCTGCGACCAGCAGCTTAGCAAGCAGACTTGATATGAGTTAGAATTGCCAAAGGACAAACTTTCACTTTACAAAAGAAAAAGAAATCTTTTCATTTAAAAACTATTTCTGCTTGCCAGTATAAAAAAATCACTTTATAAAAAAAAGAAACACAAACTTAAAACTAGTTTTACCGCAGCAATATCGAGTTCCATTCGAAAATCGAATACCTACGATACTCGATAACCCTTGAAACGATGCAAGACACTATCGGCCAAAATAACCTGACCCCTTAATCTAATCAAAATTCTTTTCAGAGCTCCGTTTAAGAAAACAATTGAGGAGCGTGGAAGTTTAATTTACATTGGTGGTCTGATAGAGCAAAAACACTTCATTTACCACCTGAATTTCGGCCAGCTCTTTTTATATTGTGTTCAGTTTTGCGTGGCAGTAAGTGTAATAGATTATTTTTTAGCTCGAATACTGAATTGAATATCAGGTTGCTGGAGTTTTTAGTCGATATTGAATAAGTGATATTCAAGCATTTTATTTTTATTGAAGATTCGTTATGGCGCGTTTGGTCGCAATTTGATTTATTTGGTATTTTCTAAGGACTTAAAGTGTGACTTCAAGTTTGTTGATAATGGAGGCTGCTTTTTGTGAATTAGTTTTGTCTGATAAATGATAAAAAGCTCCTATGAACGAATTTATGTTCAAAGAATAGTCCAATAAAGTTTGAATTTTTGCTAAATTGACGAGAAACATTACATCTCTAACTAGATAAGACCTGCTTTAATTAATTATCTATCTAAACCCTCTGCAACCTTGCCTTTTACAAGAAAACAATATAAAAAATAAATGCTCCACCCTCTAAATTAGATCCCTTACCCGTCAGTAATATAACAACTAGTCCCACTATTTCAAGCTGAAGCAGTGAAAGGGTTACATTTCATATTTGTACGCTCGGGCTACAAACATTATGTTTATTCAACCCTTCCTTTGCGCTATGATGTTAGAACTAAAATGGAGCTACTTAGTACATATTTGAACAACGATAGTGATTTTCACGTCTTAGTTGAAATCGCGCGTTTGTTCTAAATTTTCCTTGTTTGTTTTGTAATACTGTTCTAAAATCCAAACTCCGTGGTTGCTACTGAGAAATTCCTGACGGAAATACCCAATAACACTTTGCCTGACCTGGGAATCGAACCCAGGACCTCTCTTTTCTACCAAAAAAAAAATCAAAAACAAAAGAAAACATCGTACAAAATATACCACCTTCATTCATTCTAACTTCCACGCCCACGACCTTTTCTACCTAAAATATTAACGTTGGGCTCTCGTATGAAAAACGGTTGAGGCGGCCGGCAGAGCCGCGGGCACAGTATAGCCTCCATTCGTGGTTTCATTAATTAATCATCCTCTGTAATTCATGGGCACCGAGTGGTTTTCGTACTTCATAATTCTGTTATTGGAAGTTGATATCCTTAGCTATTTTTGGCAGGAAAAATGATGTAATTCTTAAATGTGTTTGATTGGCTCATATTTTTAGGGTTCCCTGGTTCCAATTCCCAGATTGAACAACGACCTCATCATTCTCTTGCCCTTATCCCAATTCATTTGTGGTCGGCGCAGCATGTCATCTTCTTCCATACTTCTCTATTACTCGTCATCTCATCAGACATCTCCTTTCTTGCCATATCATCCTTCACACAGTCCATCCATCATCGCTTCTTTGGTCTTCCTCTACTCTTATACCCATCCGCATTCATACTCAGAACATTCCTCACGAGGCTTTTCTCCTCCAAGCACTTATGTACTTAAGAAATTTCTCAGTTCAGTTTTATAAGGGTTCGGTCCTTGCCATTTGGTTCCAGAATCCTTAAAAAACAGCCAATCTTGTGTTATATTGGATCTTTGAAGTTTGGTTCTCAATTGAACTTTGTAACGATGGAAAAGTCTCCCGTTCATTTTTCCTTGGCAACAAAGTATGTTTGTATACGGTTTCCACCTTCAAAACACTTACGTCATCAATCCAAAATTCAGATAAAAAGGCAAGAAAACAAGAATCCTTATTGAAACATATACAACAAAAGAGTTGTTATAACAAAGAAAATATTAACAAAGGGTAACACAAAAGTTAAGAAATAGACCTTATCAATGAGTTTGGGGTACAAACGAAATGTAGAACGATATTGTATATATTTAATCAGCAGCTAAACATCTAATAACCAGTACAAAGGCGACAATATGTTACAATGCGGGAATGAAACAAAAGAAGGTCTACATGACGACTTTGATATACAAACTGGTCTTACAGAAAAGGGATTCCCCGCCCCACCCCCACGACCCTTGCTCGAGCCAGCTTAGATGCTGAGCCAGTAGTTTTAAATGAGCTCGTAAATAATTATCTCTCTCTCAGATCCAGCCTGTCCCTTAGCTGTCTTCTCCAGCGAAACACTAAGCCGAGGTTCGTAACCCCAGGGGGTGCCCTTAGTGCACTATCGCTTAGTTTATATTTTTGCCTCCCTAGCTGGAGGCCTTGCACTTAAGGCACCCCAGGATAGTCTGGTTAAGCAGAAGCCAGCCTGGTAGATTGACCTGGGAGACACTAGTAAAAAAAAAGAAAAAAAAAATGGAGTCGTCGGGGGCCACCACGTGGCCCCCGACGACCGTAGGCGCGGGCCTGTGGACGGTGAGCTATGGGTTAGCTCGCCGTCCATCTGTCTTATGACGGCAGGCCGTGTCGACGGCGCGTTCGTGTTTCACGCGCGCCTCAGAGAGATGTCAGCAAACGAGAAGGGGTCCGAAAGGACCGATGCTTGCCAGGGTTGCGGGACTGTTCGAAAGAGATACCGCGGCCCTGGAACACAAAGAGCAAACATGGGAACATGGATGGGTTTTAGTCAGTAAAAGTCTGACACTCCCTCCTGCTCAGCCCAGAGCGGGAGGAGTTATTTGATGATTACCAACCCGAAAAAAAAAAAAAAGACGCGCACTTCTGATTTTTCCGATTCATTTGCGTATCGTAATTATCACTTGTTTCGGTGAAGGAAAACATCGTGAGGAATCCAGCATGCATGAAAGATATTTCTGAAACCAGCTTAGGCACTTACCACACAATATAGAAAGAAGAAGAAAACTCCTCCAAATTCTTTTCAAAGACAATCCAAACTGGGTTCACCGCACTCGACTCGACTACGTATTAAATCCAACAGATATATAAAAAAACACGCACCGGTGTATTCTACCATGTGTTACGTTACGCCATGACAGATCGCATGATAGCCCTTTGATGTGTTAATATCGCCTATATCCTTTTAGAAACAATCCGGGGATTTTTCGGGTTGTTCAGGGTTGGCACTTTACGGATTTTTGTAAAGAATTTTTGTGGGATTATTTTGTTGGGTCTAGGTATTCCTTTTCAATTCTAGCTGTGGTTTGACTATATCAGAGATTCTCAAACATCTGTTTATTTCTATGGCCATTTGAAAATTAAAGTGGATATTAAAAGTACGGGATCTAAGTGTTCAGTTTTCTTGGTAAAGAACCTCTAAATACTTGTAGTATTCACATAGTACGAAAACGGTCTCAAGAAAGTCATAAAATCTGTTCTTGAAATATTTATATTTATTTAAATGCCACAAACTATCATTACAAGTCTATAGCCTAATACAATAGCCAACTCACACACGCAATATTAAAATTAAAGCACCAAATACATGTCAAGATCATTGTTTGTAACACAGAGTAAACAATAGTACTTTTGCGAATTCACCCCAGTGACATGTAAAATATCAATTTCGACCTGAATGTAATTGATGGTGCGACTTGCTCGAGTCAGAGGGGTTTTGGCCAGCAAGTTGGTCCTGGCTGCAGATACGGCCAGCAGCGGCGGGGGCCGTCGCCTCCACACATAACGGTCGGGTACGCACGCACAAGTGCAACCGCTGCAACACTCTCGGATTGTGCTCTATGCCTCGGAGCAGTCTCACCATGTACACTAGTGCAATATGAATTAACTTCATCACTTTTATGCTCCTTTTTACAAGCTTTTATTTAACTTGCAATGTTTGTATGTTAGTTTAGGTCAAATCTTGCAACTGAATTTTGAAACAGCTATCCGCAACCGATTGAGAAATTTCGCATACACGTTCGATTTAGAGGGCAACGCATGGCTAACTAAGTGACGTCATTCTTAATTCAATATGGCGGACTCCTAAAGATGGTGAACTACTTATTTTTTATGCACAAATGTCACACATAATAATCAAAAGTGGGCTTTAAATGCTTTTTCACTAATAAGCGTTTTATCTTAATTACTGTAGTGCCAATGAATTACTTTTTCTCTATTGCTTCCTTTTTTGCCTTTAATCTCTTTTCTCCTAGTTTGATAATTTGTAATCTATGGTTAGTATACCTATCAAAACAAAATAACGGAAAAAATGAAATGTAAATGGATGATGAATGTAATGGGTGTGAATGGAAATGTCGAAATATCGGGAGCTCAAAATAATGGACAATCACGGAAGATATCCCGTAAGAGACAGTATAAGCTATCAATATCTTGAGATTAAGTGGTTTATTATAGATGCTAAGACTATTTGTGGGGTGGTAGCCCTAGTCAACCCTAACGTTTGTTGTAAGGTATATGAACGTCTAGGGCTGTATGAGGGCTTTCGTTTATCTATTGATTCCTGTAATACCAACTCAACTGTTGAGGGCCCTTCCAATCTTCACATATTTCCGTGTGAGGACGGAGGAGTAAGGAATTGTAGTTATTTATCGAATTTCAACACAATAGGATCGACTTCACTAATAATGATAGAGATAAAAGAAGATACGGCAACGGCAACACTCAAGCTGTACTGTAAAAAAGTTGCACAATTTGTAGTGCAAAGTTTTACGACTGGCAGGTCTTACCATGGTTTTATAAATCAACCTCTTGAGTTTAAGGGGAATGCGGGAGTCGCATATTGTTTCCCTGACCCGCCGTTTGTTGAATTCAGTGTAAATTCTATGTTTAACACTCCGATCTATTTCACTATCGCTTTGGACCAGTGAATCGGGATACCGAAAGATGGAGAAGAGTGGGAGGAGCAAGCCAGCTCTATGGATCCAGAACTGGAGCTCAAATGTATTATTATTCCTTAATGCATCCACCATCCATTCTTGTCGCTCCACAATTCCAATTTAACATTCTCATCTTTTCATTTTTAATAATAAATGTACCTACGCTAGTTTATTCCAAATTCAAAATAAAGTGCCGGTTTTATTGAGTTTCCAACGTACACAATTCGCGATAAATTCATTACGTTCACATACATGCATTTGAATGTATCGTGAATCACTCAAATTGCAATTCTGTTTTTAATAAATACTAGGATCATTCTCCATTGACTCAGTCAAAATTAATCAGTGGAATGTTTGTATTAAAATGCCTCCATAATTGATGATTCAAAAGTAAGCCTAGCCTAGGATAGTGTACCTAACATTCTAGTAGCAACAACGATAGGTCTGATGGGATGGGATGGTGCTGGGGTACAGGGCTCCTCTGTCTCTCCACATTGTGGCGGCACTACAAGTATGACTACAGAAAAATTGTACAAAAAGTACTACATCGCCATCAATGACACAAATGAAGAACAAATATCAATATTCTAAACCGCGTTATTAAAGTTATCTGCGACTTAAAACCATGTAAGACGACAAGAAACAACACCCAGAGGGCCCTTTTCTATGATGAAGAACTTTACACCTTGTTCTTCGTTACGATAACACCAACATAGCTGTACAAACATCTCTAGTGCCTGGTCAAAATCGGAACTAACGTCATCATCAACAACCTTATAGTAATGGAAATAAATATCATTTTATTAATAACATTGATGCTAATTTAAAGGTAAACATGTTGTTTTTTTTTTACTACTGTAATACAAAACCCCGACCCCATCCGTTGGGCAGTTGTAGCCCACTAGACATGACACGCGGAGTATCTCTAGTCATACTTCCAAATATACATTGTTACTGTTAGCCTGTATCATCCCACTGCTGGGCAAAGGGTTCTCCCCATAACTTCAAAATCCTTCGATCCAGGGCCAATTGAGACCTCTGGTCGTTGGTTCTGTCCAACTCGTCCCGCCATCTCCTCCGAGATCTGCCGCGTCGCTTTCTGGCCGTAATCTGGCTGTGTCAGGGATCCACGACGTGCTTATTTTGACCCACAGCTCGTCGGGCATACGGCAGATATGGCCAGCCCAGTCCCACTTTAGTTGAGCGGCTTTTTGAGCAAAGTCAGATAATTGTGTTTTGGAGCGCAGTGTGGTGTTGCGTACATGTTCGGTTGGTTTGACACCTGGGGCCTTAGTCTGCTATTGCAATAGTGTCAGAATGGTCTATCATTGATTTAATAAGGCCTCGCGCAGACGAATTACCCTTTGTACGCACGTCAAACGAGTTTCGAACGCGCTTCAATACGCCGTGGGCTAAGGGCCTTATTAAAGCAATGATAGACCATTCTGACACTATTGCAATAGCAGACTAAGGCCCCTGGGATACTGCGCTCCATTGCACATTGGCAAACCTTGAGCTTGGACTTTTGAATGTTTGTTAAAGACCAAGTCTGGAATCCATAGGTCTAAATAAAAAAATAAAATACACATAATATACGCTAAACTAAACTGAGTTAGGAAGTTTTCTAAACCAACAATAAATGTTTTTCTACACTAACAAGTTAAGGGAATATTGTAGATACAAAGTTTTTATAATAACGAAGGTAACAAGTTTGGAGAAAGTCACTTAGCTGTTTTGATGAAAATAATGTTATGTTTAAGTATTTTTCTTCGACCTTCGACAGTTGTTGATAGAATTATGATTACTTGCGATTGATTGCCTACCGTTTTATACGCGTCCTTATTATTACTATTACTATACTATTAAAAAATATTGGCATAAGCATAACGGAACTCTCTTAATTTCAGAAGTGGGCATACGTACTGAGCTCGACCCCAGATAGCGTGGCAATCCGCGTTCATTCTTTATCTGGATTAAAAATATCTTATATGTAATTGAATAGGTGAGGGGGAATATGGTTGCACGCAGGTTTGCTCGCTGATCAAGGGCAGTGAAAATTACTTGTTTCAGGACGTGCTGCACATCGGTATACTCATATTCGTACAGTCTGTGGGTAACCTTTAACCGCCGGGCTGCTATAGTGCTCTACGTGTCCAATACAGCAACGTCTTGCTATCAATTAGTTTGCCAATATTCACTAAAATCCAATCTGCAGTTAAAGCTTATTGAGGAACAAACATAAATACATACATCAAAACTTTTATATTTATGAAATTACTAGAAAGTATCATATTTTCTGACTCTCAAGGAAAATATGATATGAATTTGGGAATGAATGCTTCAAATATTTTGACCTTGCTTTAGTTTTGCTAACAGGTATGTTTTCTGATTAGTTTCGGACCCAAACTAAGCTCTTTTCATGAACTCATCATGACACGATATCAAATATCAAAAAGGTTCGAAAAGTAATTACAGTTACACGTGCCGCGTGCGACTAGTTTGGCAAATTATTCTCACGGACCAACGATAAATTGGTCCCACAAAATTTCCATCCCACGAAAAAGAAATCATAAATCCGACATAAGACTACGTTAAGTCCAGGAGTGCGGCTAGCGGGTCTGAAGTTGAGATGGACTGAATACTTAGCAAAATGTGGTGATAGTAACAGAAGAATTAGCAGACTAACAGCCATATGAGTAGATGATAGTCAACAGATCGCGAATAAGACTTGGTTGAGACTCGCGCAGACTATTGGAACAATGGCACAAAATATACTACATTTTGATACAAGCGGGGAAACTTTGTCATTGCAGCCGAGGCGGTGGCATTGAGCTGAGAACTGTCTAGACAAATCCCACGTGAATCAAACAATGTTTTTCAAGACATGAAGAAATAAAACAACAAAACGAAAATTATTTTGTCATTAATCATTATGAAACTATGATTTAATTTTCTTTTTTCCTCGCGCTTAGGCTTTGCAGGTTGAAGCAAAGGTATGAAGCCTCAAAACAGCAAATTATTAAAAAAAAAAGAAATTAGGGCCCGATAAGTGTTAATTTGTTGATAAAAGCAAATTATAAAGCAATAATGTTTTATTAAGACATTCTGTTCTTAAACACATTTTTTTTTTCATGAAATGTAATTTTAAAAAGACAATCATCGCTGATTATATAGCTTTGGAAATAAAACACTAGTTGAGATAAACGAAAAAAATCCACAAGTTGAAAAACATTGCATGTTGATCCTAACCGAAGTGCGATATGGGCTAGTTTTTGATGAAGTGTATTGAAACACATTAATTAGCGCCCATTGAGCAAATGTAACATTGTGATTTTAACACGAACATTTATTAAGGGTTCAGTACAAACCTTATAGCCTTTGGCCGTTGGTCATCCATCCACATTTCATCACCACTGCTCTTAAAACGGTGAAGGAAAACATCGTGAGGAAACCGGCATGTCCTAGAACCAAAAATTCGAATATATGTGACATCTACCAACCCGCACTGGGCCCGCGTGGTGGGTTACAGCCCATTCCCTCTCATAGAGAGGAAGCCATGTGTCCCAGCAGTGGGAATAAATATTATAGGCTGATTATGCATGCATGCATCCATCCACAGACCAATCTCAGCAATCATTGCTTAACCTTCAAGGATGCGGCTATTATTTTTTAGCCATGAGCACAATTATCACCAAACAAATCTACATCGACAATTCTCAATTATCATAATATCGATCCCCCTACTAAGGTAGTACCCCTAAATACCCAACTTGGTACTTACTAAGGGCACTTGTAACTGACAGACCAATTTGAATGATGACGTAGTCGTACTTGACCTCAAGTGGGTTCTACTGACCCCATGTTTATTGCTGGTAACAGTTCCGTTTACAAGGGACCAGAGAAAGGGATAGATTTATGGGGCTCTATGATTAAGCTCAATTTTAACAAGTTTACTATTTGGTTAGGGCAGATCTAAGATATAATATTTAATTAGAACAAAATGCAGATAAATTCTTAATTCAAGTTTTGTAACTTCAGTTTTATGGTTCCGTATCCGAATGGTATAACAAAGCCTCCATTTTCTGTCCGTCCGTCCGTGTGTCTGTCAGCGGGCTGTACCTCATGATCTGTAATACGTAGACAGTTGAAATTTTCACAGAATGTGTATTTATATTGCCGCTATAATATTATAACAACAATTTATAAAAATAAATTTAAAATTAAAGGGGAATTTTTTTTTGGGGGGGGGGGGTCCCCTGCTACAATGGCACGGAACTCTTCATGCTCAAATCGGACTCGCACTTTGTATTTTTTTTCCTTTTTATGTTGATTATTATCAACCAATAATTGTTGGTTAATATCGCGTTTCTGAGTTATCTAAGAATCTATTCACTCTACTGATAGATGAGACAAATTAGTTAAAGTGAGTTAAGATAAGTAAAATCCTTTGAAAGTAATGCCTGAACAAAGGCGTGATGCCACAGATGATCCTAATGAAGTAATAATCTAACCATTTAAACCAACAGTAACATTTCACTCAACCATCGAAATTTACGCAGTAACCACCGGGGGCTTACCATCACCTCTAAAAGGAGCATTATTTCAATCTCACGTCAGTGTGGGCAAGAAATCTAGATAGCCGTTCGGTATAGCACCATCTCTTTCACACTCTAGATTAATGTTTTTTTTTTTTTTTTTTTAATACTAATAATTTATTTAACAATGAATAGAAACATCTTTATGTCATCATCATCTTCCTGTCCTTGTCTCATTCTAAGGACTTGCACTCTTGACTTAATGCTAGTTAGCAAAACAGGTAGGTGTTACAACCAGCATCCTTACTTAAGTTATGAAACACATTGCTTACAGAACGGATGGCCGATGGGGCCGAAAAGTTCTGGAGTGGCAACCGCGAATTGGAAGACGCTGCATTGGATGGCCTCCCACTAGGTGGACCGATGACTTGCTGAAGGTTGCGGGGATCCGCTGGATGCGAGACGCACGGGACCGGTCAATGTGGTGACAGATGGGGGAGGCCTATATCCAGCAGTGGACGTCTTTCGGCCGAAATGATGATGGTGATGATGTATTAAGGGCAGTGGTACAAGCCTATACATACTTTAGTTCCACATAATAATTGCCGGCAGAATAAGTGTTTTAAAACTAAAGCTTACCTAAAGCCATAGTTGCAGAATTAAGAAAATACAGTTTTATTTATTTGACATTTGGATTATAATGTTAAAGTAATAGTTCCAAAAGAGGAGGCGGTACTGGCCCTGGGCATTGGTAACGAGCTAACTCGAATCGAACTTACGGATCGCTTAGAGCCACTTAAGTGTTCAGCAGTAGTTGTATAATAGGAAATGTTCGATCCCTACAATTCGGATTTTCAATTCGATATGATTGATCAAAGTTCGGCTTGTTAGGAGTTTGCAAGATTTTCGGTATATTATGTTTGATTTCGTGTTACTTGATTTTGAAAGTTCGAGCGTGGGTGTTGACTTTGGGTGTTATAATGTAGGATGAAATTATGTTGTTGCTAAGTTAATAAGTTAATATATTTCTCGTGTGTAATTTTCTATCTATGTCATGTTTTATCACTAGACAGACATCCAAAAACTTATGATTTAGATTTTTCCCGAACCAAAAGGTGTTCTTTATTACTATTATCCTTTATTGAATTATATACATATAAATTACATTTTTAAATATTTCTAAACAAATTAATATTAAAAAAAATTAAAAAAAAAAAAAATTGTGGTTCGCCGGTATCGGGAGCAGGGTCCAAGCAACCGGTGGTTAGGGCTCCAGAGACAGGAACCTCCTCACAATGCGAGCCGTATGGAGGAGTACTGCCTTCTGAATCAGGCCCTTGATCCAACCGCCTAAGGAGAGCCTCGAAAGATGTTCGTCGAGGCTCTTGGCTATAAGGCCATTGGCCATCACGACAATCGGCACAATGATATCCGAGTTCACATTCCACTTGTCGTTGTGGAGGGTCTTCGAGTTTAAAAAGCCTTCACCCCCGCACTTCCGCGGGATATACAGTCACATCACCGATGATCGTGGGTTATGCATCCGGTTTGCGGTCAGCAATATACGGACTCTCCTATTATCCTTATTATTATTTTGTTGTTCGGTTATATCTCAAGTCTAAGTCTCATGAAAAGTTGTGTGGTAATCGGTTGTCGTGGTACGTGCATTTAATGCGGAGGAATGAGGAAAATGTCGTGAGGAAAGTTGTTAGTATGAATGTGTATGGGTTTGAGTAGAAGAAGACCAAAAAACGATGGATGGACTGTGTGAAGGATGATATGGCTAGAAAGAAGCTGTCTGATGAGATGACGAGTAATAGAGAAGTATGGAAGAAGAAGACATGCTGCGCCGACCCCAAATAAGTTGGGATAAGGGCAGAAGAATGATGATTATGTTTCAGTCTCGTGTTATATCGGGCGAGCCTATTACCACTAACCGGGTACATGTCTAGACTAGTAGTATTAGAAGTAGTATATATTGGATTCGAACCCAGGATCCCATGCTCAGATTGCAATAGCGCTTGCTGTCGCTGAACCAACGAAGCAAGTCAACTACTTGTGGTAATAACTACAATCATTAGATCGGGGATCATAGGCTGTCCAAATAAGTTTTAGCCAGGACTTTACAGCTCTTGTCTATTAACCAAAAATGTTACTCAGGTTTTCTGATTTTATAAACTGAATATTATATCCGTATTCGTAAAAACATCCAAAACACTCCGAACCCCCGTAAACGACTTTATATCTCTATAAAAATCCCCATAAGCAATTCGAAAACCCAACACATCATTAGTAAGAAGTACCCTCTCATTTGCCAGTTATACCTGCTTCAAATGCACACAATTTCGAGCCAGTTCCAACTCCGCTCCCCCGTAATGAGAGGACAGATACCGCGCGTCAAAAACCCACATTCCCTCACAAAGGAAGTACGTAACCTTTTTTAAAAACCTGTTAAAAGTGACCTTTAACAGACTGACCGCTGTAAAACAGCCCTTATCCGAGACCCTTTCTTATCCAACTTGGATTTTTCCATTCGATTTAGCGAACTAAGAATTTGGTACCCATCTTTAAGGTCATTGAATTGAAAGCAAGAAAATTCAATTTATACGAAGCCGCGATGCTTTCAACGAATTTGCATATTAAAATAAGAATTGTTTTGGCATAATGTAGGGGACTAAGATGTTTGTTTATTAAATCCGGTTTGAATTTCTTGCGTTTCTTGGATCTAATTAGCTGATCTGTGATATTCAAGATTTCGCATTTGCGTAAAAGGATCGAGAATTGTTAAGGTCAGATGCAAGTGCGTTGATCTGACCTTTCGAAGAGACAAAATCTATGAGCAAACACCCTTTGGATTATACTGTGGCTAACGAAGTTTTGGGCAAAGATAAACTTAAATAGGCTTAGGGTATATAAATTTACATGTCTGATGAAGCAATGAAAGGTACACTTGAATTTAGTTATCCTATACTTGCAAAATCACAATAGTGGTACTAAAATATATCTCACAATTCTTATACCCGACGTAACCGCCAATTCCCTAACTAACGAGCCATCCAAAGGGGAAGATAACCAGAATTTAACACAAGTACATGAGTTATCCGAGTCGTTTTATGTGTCGTATCCATAAAACGGTGTGATAGTATTCCCTACCATTTTTATGACGTCACTGCCGTCCCTTCCGGTTGGTCCAACCGGTAACATACGGTGTTTATTTAAACACGAGTTTTTGTGTAGTGAGGTGGGATTTTTTCGGTTAAGTTTGAGGATTAGAATTTTGGTGGAGGAAAGAGTGGAATATTCAGTTTAGGAAAATAATGTTACGAAAACGATGATTAGACAACATCCGTGGATTAAGAAGAAAATTGTGAGTGAGAAAATTAAATAAATGATTACTCTACGGGACCCCTCACGAAGACGTTAACCAAGCATTATGTACATCGAACTAAGTATCTTTACGCAAAAATTATTGTTGGGAAACGACTTTTTTTGGAGTGAAAATCACGTTTTACGGTAGAGCTTGTAACGTACTCAAAACATTCTGCTGATGGATGGATTGAATAGTACAGAGGTCGTGTTTAAAGTTAAAATCTTACATTAGAAATATGTATTTTTAAATAAAACATGTGAAAAAGTTGGAAATTTGACCACCAATATCTCCGTAACTAGAAGGTAGGTTCTTAGGTATGGTCTAGAACAAAAAAATGATCGCAATGACAAGGAGAACAAGTGCCTTTCAGCTTCGTTAAGGGTCTTGTTACACCCTTTATAGCTTGCGGCATTTTCTAGGATGATCAATGTTTAAGGAGAATTTTCACTAAAGAAACAGCACATCAAAATTCTACAACAATGATCACTGCTCTTGAACGTGGTTTAGACAATAAATGCTGTAGA
Source organism: Eugnorisma glareosa (assembly GCA_947578425.1). Lineage (NCBI taxonomy): Eukaryota > Metazoa > Arthropoda > Insecta > Lepidoptera > Noctuidae > Eugnorisma > Eugnorisma glareosa. The sequence continues at coordinate 8,125,478 of OX387982.1, read as the reverse complement.
CATTGTATCCATTAGTGAAATTCGCCTTTACAAACGAAGCATACTTAAAGATCAATGTTAAAAAAGATCAAAGGATATAAACTCAAATGTTACATTTATTTCTAAGACAAAATTTGACTTACACATCCCAAAGACGTTTCACAATAACATTTTGTTTTACCTTCTCTCCAAGACAAAGGCTTTAAAAGTTAAATAGGTTAAAACAATAAAGAAGAGAATAGATCTCAAACCGGTAAGTCAAACCAAATTCAGCATTGAACATAAAGTGTAGGAAGAAATCAAATATTGTCCTAAGGAAGGCAAATAGAGAGAATCTTGAGAACTAAACTTTGCACGAGAATTTTAATCTAAAAGTCAATTAGTTCTACTTGTGATGTTTGTCAGCGTTTAGGAGCACACGGTGCTGGAAATTGTTTTTGAAGAACTATTAGAAGTTTAAGAAACTATTGAGATGGAACCAGCAGGGATCTTAGCAGGAAAACTGTGTAAGTAAGCCCATTTTTCGATCTTTTGTTTTACCTGTTTCTCATACGTGAGAAGCGTCACTTAAATACTAGGAAAACCGGGTGACTGAAAAAATATTTATAAACGAAATTAAGGTGTTATAGAAATCTAGGTCGAACTGATGCCAGAGACGAAGAATGGGAAAACATGAGAAAGTCTAGATAAAGTGGTCTGCAATGAAATGCTGGACAATCGAGGAGATATAAAGTTTCTATGGATGTAAAAAGGCCGGTAAGTTTATTTTTATTATTCTGATTTTGAATTTATCAATCATTTCTTCCATCCAGTCTTGTACAATGAAAGGGTTACATTACCAATTATTTATTATTGTCTTCATTTAAATTCTGTTACCGTATCAGTTAGCAATTTAATTAATATTCGGAGAAATGTTCGAATCATTAAAATCTGCTTCATTATTTTTGACGGAATCTGATTAAATTATCAAAGATTTCAAGTTTAATTTTGGTTATCTTGTTAGGATGTCAGGGCGATGAATTGGGGTTAGGACTTTGACAAAGATGATTAAATCTAGCGGTATTTCCAAAGATAGCACGGGTCTTCGCTCACGGTGACTTATATTATCGTGTATTTGTCGCATTTGCAACGCGCGACACAAACAAGCGTGCGTCTGCATCACTACTGTATTGATGTAATCGCGCGGCCACTTCGCTCCTACATATATTTCCATGCAAACACACGACTGTTTCTGACGAAATCGGACGAATGGACAGACATTTATGTATCGAAGCTGAGTTGCGTTTGCATCGCAATTGTAGCGATACAGAATCGCGATCACATGGGCCAACGTACACAGCCGGTGACAGCATCGTGGCCGTTTTTCCGCTGCAAAACTGTAAGGGCCTTCGCCCATGGCGACTATTAAAAATATTAAAATTATTAAAACAAGCGTTTGTTTTAATAATTTTCTTTATTACATCTATGAACAAAAAGAATGTTGGAACTACAAAGCCAAAGTATGAATGTTGAAAGTAATCTAAGACCTAATTATAAACGTTACTCAGCATGATTGTGTAGGTACGACAAGAACAGGAGTGGCGGTGGTGGTGGAATGGTTGGAGTAATGGTGGTGGTTCTTGTTGTCTTAAAACTATCAAAAATTCAAATGCTTGAACTAGAACCAAAGTATACGTGCTAAAAATTAATGAAGATGATTACATACCGCAGCAGCAAAACCACCCGATCGCATAAAGGCCGTAGCAAGAAAACACTGTAAAAACGCTTTCACATATATGACGACACAGCCTATCTTTTTTTTTCGGTCGTGAAATCATCAAATTACCCCCTCCCACTCTGGGCGGAGTGGAAGGGAGTGTCAGACTTGTACTGACTAAAACCTATCCATTTTCCTTCTTTTGCCCTTTGTGTTCCAGGGCCGCGGTATCTCTTTCGAACAGTCCCGCAACCCTGGCAGGCACCGGTCCTTTCGGACCCTTTCCCGTTTGCTGACATCTCTTTGAGGCGCGCGTGGAACACGAACGCGCCGTCGACAGGGCCTGTCGTCATAAGACGGACGGACGGTGAGCTAGCCCATTACTCACCGTCCACAGTCCCGCGCCTACGGTGGCCGGGAGCCACCACGTGGCCCCCGAATGATGACATTGCCTTCTGTTGCCATTTTGTTTGCAGTTTGTCTGAATTCAAGAGAAAGTTCAATGATGAAAAGACATTGTTCTACATTTTCCATTATAAGTCTAATTTCATAGTTAAACAAAAGTCGAAGGATCGAGACATTAAAAGTTTATATTTTGAACGAGTTACATTGCCATTCAATGCGGCAATGCTGCCAGACTTGGCACGTTTCCGAAACCTTGCTATCTGCAGGAATTCATGGTAGCTACGGCATAATTACTGTGTTATTTGATTCTTGTGCATAATTGGGGGAGTATCTTTTGTTGAGTGGACTTGAATGCACTTTGAATGTGATCAGCACATCGCATTGCACTCTTCATTGGTGAAATTCACTCTTGATAGTCTAACAAAAGTTATCGATTGTCTTTATTAAATCTTGAATCATTACCCGTTTTTTTTCGATATCTCATACCGTCCCGCAGGGCAGAGGGCTCCCCAAGTTCCTTCCATGAACTCTTCTACATACGTAAATACAAAAAATAAATTGTAGATCGACAAACATTAGGGACCTCGAAAACTACACGGCCACGACCAGGACTTGTCGCATGACCGGTTGTACCATCAAACTTTATGCTTGGTCTGGTTGCAGCTTCTGTGGCCAAAAGTCGTGGTCGTATGGGAGGTCCCTTTTTTTTCCGGATGGGAAATCATCAAATCTGGGCGGAGCGGAAGGGAGTGTCAGACTTGTACTGACTCATTGTATTCCAGGGCCGTGAGTGGCGTGCCCCCTCCCTTTCATTAAAAGGGAGGCAAAGCCCAATTACCACAATAAATTCAGTATAATATCTCCAAATACGTACCTACAGATGTATTAAAAATTTGCTAGGAGAAAGTGAGAGGTCAGAAGACAGATGCAAGCCAACGGGTGTGAAAGAGAAAGCGTTAGCACCGGCCGTAACCCCTACATAAAAATAGAGAATGTGTTTTAATTTTTATTTCTTGAGTTTGATTGTAAGGCAAGCCGGGCTATTCGGCTTATATGATAGGTCCGCCACGCCCGTGGTATCTCTTTCGAACAGTCCCACAGGGGGGTCCCTTAAAGTCTTATCCTCTTTTGATACAAAGTGTATTCGAAAAAATATGATTTGGTACCAAAACTAAAATGTTCTCTCCTACTCAGTCACAAAAAACAACGATCAAAATGTAAATACAAAACTTCTCATAATAACCGTTTCCATTTAAAAGAACCGCCATTTTTTGTCACTCAAGAATTGCATTCGAAATTTGAAAAAGAGCGGCGGTAATTTGAAATTCGAATTCGTTCCGTGTCAGTCGACGTTTGGCTCTGCTACAGTTAGCACGTTTTAATGAAGTGCATTTAGCAGATGGCGTAGAAGTAACGAATTTAAATTACTTTGTCCCCCTTCTTCATTAAGAGTTTTTGTCTCTTGAGTTCTTATTTCAACTGTTTCTTTTCCCTTATCGTTGAGATAAAGACGTTTCATTATCCTTCGACCTTTTTTATTTTTATAGCCAGCGCCTTTCATAGTGGTAATTAAAGTGCAGATATTTTGTTTCTACGTAGACTTAAAGTTTATCCGGCACGATTTACGTTCTTTCTTGTTAACCTTTTTAGATTAACTTTGACTTTTTATGGTTAAGGAAATCCTTTTGAAAATAGATAGTGATGGCTACTGGAATGTTTACATTTTAATTTTGTTTTTTTTAGTGCGAAGTTGAATGGTTTAGTACAAAATGAGAAACGTGCTACTGACAATTAATAATCGTTGTTATTTTATTTTAATTTCCTTTATTAGCTAATCAAAAATATTGTTTACACAGCAAATAATTAAAATTAAGTGACCCAAAAAGTCTAACAACCAGTCTTACCAAGAGGTATCGAGGTATCCAGTACCAACTGGGTTGTTGGGGTCAGATAGGCAGTCGCTCCATGTAAAATACTGGTATTCAGCTGCATCCGATTAGACTGGAAGCCCCTAATCCCTAACCATGTAATTCTTTGAAACACCTTTGAAAAACCTTATTGAAATTTAAGTCATCACTCACAGAAACTCGCGACATTAATGACCTTACTTGGAAACTTTTTCAAAATCCACTTAAAAAAGAGACAATTATTAGAATTGTCTTGAAGAAGAAGACTTACAACGAAATCAACCATCAAGCGACATCATCCCCTATTCCCGAAAGCAAAGATCGAATTCAACTTGACACGAAAGTAATTTAATCGATTATTTTTCCAATAAAACTAATTGCTTTCTTATCTTAATCGACTTAGTCAGTTTGTTATAGTAACTCGATAGCTATTGATTATTGAACGATTGTTACATTGTGTGCTCGGTTTAATGAAGTGTCTATCATCTAGACATCGACATATTAATTTCATTTGCAAAGTGAGTTCCTTTTTATGTCTTGAAATGTATGTACTTTGACTGTTGTCTTGTTAGAAAGCTTTAATTTAATATGCAATTTTTATGTTTGTAGTGAAATCTTTCAACTGAATTTTAAGACAATTATCTCCAACCGATTGAGCTGAAAATTTGCGTACACGTTTAATTCGAATGACAATGCATGACTAGCTGAGTGACATCATTCTAAATCCAATATAGCGGACTCCCAGAGTACAGTCTAGTTGTTTTTTTATGCACCCCTACGATATGGATCACAATTAAAAGGGTTTGCTGAGAAAAATAAAAATATATAAATCTATACATATATAAAGATCCTTAACGAAGCCGAAAGGCACTTTTTCTCGCCAACATTGCGATCATTTTTTTGACCATACCTTCTAGTTAAGGAGATATTGGGGGTCACAATTAATACTTTTTGACAAGTTTTTTTTAAACCTTTTTTTAATGTAAAATTTTTACTTTAAACACCTCCACGACTGCCGTACTATTCCATCTACCCATCAGCACACTGTTTTGAGTCTGTTTCATTGAGTCCTACCGTAAAACGTGATTTTTCACACCCAAAAAAAAAGTCATTTCCCAGCAATAGTTTTTGCGAGAAGCTTGTTTTAATTTTTTTTTTTTTCATAAAGGTTGTTTTTATTTTACTGTTACTTTTAGCATAACCTAGCATAAGATCACGCCTGTAATCCCCAACGAGTTAGGCAGAGGTGTACCTTTAGGACACCCACATTTTGAAACTTTGCAAGTTATGTTTTTCAATTCCACGTATTAGGGTGCGAGCCTATTGCTATCAACCCCGACTGAGGGCTGCTAATGAGAAATTCCGGAACCCAAAATCAATTAGTTCAACCTGGGAATCGAACCCACGACCTCATGCCCAGCAGCCACGCTTGCGGCCATGAGACTAAGATAATAAAGACATAAAAACTGTTTATAGGGACAAACTCACAATCTTCTGTAGTCCTCCAAAACATCTAGTTATAAAAAAAATAATATCCCGTTTTTTTTCTCACATTTTGTTCTGTTTGTAACTTTGACCTATATTTATATTTTTTCCTGATTACATACCTTCAGGTTCGAAATTTAATTCAAGTTTAAAAACCGATCTTGTAGTTGCAGGGTGCGTCTCATAACGTATAAACTCATTTGGTCTAATTTCATTTTATTATCGTTCATAACATATAATCAACGTGAGATATACCAACTGTTGATATAATTTCTTTACATATAACATTTATTTATTCTAAAACTTAATTAGTATAACGTTGTTTGATATAACGTGTATGTAATCAAAAATCATTTGGTCTAACGTTTAATATGTATATTGTTTACTTAATCAAAAATCATTAGGTCTAACGTTCAATATAAATAAAAAAAAACGTCATTATGGTTAACACCCCGACTCAGAGTATCCCGACTGGAATAGGTTAGGTTAGAAGCCTCAGCCTTCGTGGTTATTTTTTTTTAAACCACCCAGAAATAGGAGCCCCGTGAGGCGGGGCTCCGTCGATCTATCTTAGCGCAGGTGGTAATCAGTTACTAGTTATGATTAATATCTACTTAGGTTACAATTACCTATAACTACGATAGAACTTACAAAGAATAAAACAAAGTATTACAAAGGATTACAAAGAATAAACAAGTTTTATATCTTTTGAGAGGTATGTCAAACGATTTTATATATGTATGTTATGTCAAACGATGTTATATTTAATGTATGTTATGTCAAACGATGTTATATTTAATGTATGTTATGCTTATAAAAATTAGTTATTTTAAAATTATATCAATCGTTCATTGTATTAACTAATCGCTATATTAAATAAAATTATAGGTTCCGTGGTTATATGTTGTTAATATTAGAGATTTTGTTGTTATATCATCTATTACTTACCCTGTAGTTGCATATCACCTAATAGGGTAGTGTGTCAAAACACCAGGGGCCTTAGTCTGCTATTGCAATAGTGTCAGAATGGTCTATCATTGATTTAATAAGGCCCGCGCAGACGAATTACCCTTTGTACGCACGTCAAACGAGTTTCGAACGCGCTTCAATACGCCGTGGGCTAGGGGCCTTATTAAATCAATGATAGACCATTCTGACACTATTGCAATAGCAGACTAAGGCCCCTGTTTCAATGTGCCGTCGGTTTCACTAGGTACTTTAAGTAGGTATATTTTTGTCATAGACTGTATTTTGAGAATATAGGATACGCAGTGCAGAGCAGTTTTTTTCACTCTAACTATAGTTTGCAGTTGCACCTTATTTGGTTCAAACTTTTTCATGACAATTAAAAAAAAATATTAGTATGGAAACATCATTTTTCACGAAATCGTCCATACAAATCGTCAATTTCATACTTTAACCCCAATTTAACGTAAGATTTTCCTCGATAGAACGAAATTATTTCCACTGAATTATGGTTTCCTTAACAACAACATCTGATGCGTTTTATTATATTTTATTAAAACATTTTCCGCACCAACCTATTAAAAACCGGATCAGAATTGGGTCAAATTCTGCTATTATCAGAAAACAACGTTTCTCCTTTTCTTGAAACGTTAGAGAACTCGAAAGAAGCCTACATACGACCTCCTTAAGCCACCTATCGGGCCATTTGAAAGGCTCCACTCCCATCTATTGTTTCCCAAACTGCCTTAGACAGTTCCCTCAATATCCTCACGGCGACATTTTGCATAATATTAGGGTCGCCAGATTGTTTAGCCTACGCCGTTTTCGTTTTCCTAAAATAGGTACCTTTTGGGACATGAATTTATATGGGATGTGGCTAGACCTTTTTTTTCTTGGCTATTCATGTTTAGTGTTTTCTTCAACGTGTATTGTTGTTTTTGCTTGGAAAGGTTCTGAAAATTATGCAGCCTGCCGTTTTTACTTAGATATCAGACCACGGACCGACTTTTGAGACTTTGGCTTACCTGGGATTTTAAATCTGGGATCACTGATAGCTTTGGAGAAGCTGGAATGGTTTTTGAGGCTTACGAAAAAAACTGAGTGCGAATAGGAATCTTTATATTTCCGATTTTTAAGATTTAAATAATTTCTTGCCCGAAACTCTGAATTCTCATCTGAAAGAAAATACAGAATTTTTCGAAAAAAGGAAAGTCCAACAAAAACCGAGCAAATAATAAACACATAATGTGTCCAAACACTAATTTTGAATGTAACATTTTTGCTGTATGCCGTCTGCTTTACTGATTACTCGTACCAGACGCAAGTTCTTGATAAAAATAAGATTATTTCACTTTGTGAGTGAAGTTTCTACTACAACTTGTTCGTACCTTACCCATATTGATTCAAGAACAGCACTACAAAAATACACAGAAACACCTATCTCCCCTTGGGAAAACAACCCTCCTAAGTAATAACCCAAGGGTAAGTTACTAAGGGAATACCCCCCAGCTGTACCCCAAGAAATTTGCGGCGAACCAGTAAAGATTATTGCCAGTGCGTCAGCTAAAATATTAGATAACAAAAAAAGGCATCAGGCATACAATATTGTGGTTTGTTTCGACTTTTATCTCTGGATGTACCGTTGGCATCGTAAAGTTCTTTTTATGTGCAAATGTGTCTGCTCATAAAGATTCTACGTGATATTTTTGACAACAGATCCCGGGAGAGTTTTCGTTTGAATTAAATGTTCAATATTAGTAATGGGATCGTGATATGTGGAGGTATACTCGTACAGATGATTGAGACGTAATTACTTAATAAATCTTCCGGTTTATTGATGGAGATAATTTTTGTGTTCGTTTTCCTTATGAGCTTTTGAGCATCGTTAGTTATCACTTATATTGTAACCATAACTATTTGTACGCCGTCTTCCATGCACAAATTAAATAACTTGTGATACGAATGAATCCTAAAATACACTTTTTTCAACGCCACAACGCACGCTGGTTAAGAGTACTACTCACCAGACCAAATGCCTCTTTGAGAGAATATTTTTTTAGGACAATTTCTTGATGATTGTGATCATCCGAGATGATTTTAAGTATCTTATTTTACTTCATTCACTCTGTTTCTACAATTGGCGTTTAAATCTTATACGATACGGTGCAGTAGTGAGTATGGAGTTTCATAGAAAAACCGGTCAAGAGCGAGTCGGACTCGCGCACGAAGGGTAGTACGAGTTGCACGCAGTTGTAGCACGAAGGGTTCCGTACCAATATCTAAAAAAAAACGTAATTGGCGGCCACCTATGTATGTATGGTGTCCCCCTAAATACATAGTTTTTTTTTCTTTTCTTTTATTTGTGCTATGAGTCCTTAATTTTCCAAATTTCATGATTCTAGGTCAAAGGGAAGTACCCATAGGTTTTGATTCCCTTGTGAAATCGCATAATATGCGACATAAACAGTCATATCTTTTGATCTCGTTGACTTACAAGTTTGAAATTTTTCATTGCTCCTAAAGGTAGCAGACCTGTGTATTTGGTATTAATTTCAGTCTGATACTGAGAAGAAGGGTCTTGACAGACAGATAAACGGACAACAAAGTGATCCTGGGCTCCGTTTTGCCGATTGAGGTAAGGAACCCTAAAAATGGTGAACTTTTCAAGTAAAGGCGAAGAAATAGGTCTAAGTATGCATTCAGCGTGTATCATGGCAATTGGTATATATTTTGACCATCACAGTAGTTATATCATACCAATTATTTTCAAGCTGTCAAGGTAACAGAAATCTAGTCGAAAATAATTTAACTTGAAAATGAAAATTATTGGCACAACAAACAAGCTACGATTCTATTTTATGCTTTCACTGTTTACAACTAAACTTACTTTGTCACTTACATATCTTCTGTATTCTCCAGTCAACCCGCGATCATGGCGCTTGCAGCAGCGTCGAAATATCGAGATCTCAAAAGAATGAACAATCAGGGAAGATATCATGTTCAATCAACTACTGAGATGATCTTACCAGAAAAAGAAGAAATTACTTCAAGGGTTTCCAAAGTCAGGTAACATATATGCAAAAAAAAGATAGCACAAAACATACAGAAACGAGAATCAATTCAATACAACCGTCTACTCATCCACACAATGGGCCATTGAAAGTGTTTCTGTGTATTCGAGCGTTGCTAATAGTCCGACTTACTGAGGTGTTAATACACGATTTAACAATATTGCTGATACTGCTCTTCTGTATTTTGTTCAAGATATTTGAGAATTATTATTTTGGTAGCTTTTTTGAATAAAATTTATAATATACTAGCTGTTGCCCGCGACCTTCGTTCGCGTGAAATTTTTATTTGCTTAATTTTTTAATTGCTACTGACATTGTTAATTTTATTTACTTTTTTAATTTTATATTTCCAATTTTATTACCAAATTTGTTTTGATTTTGAGTAGAATTTTGATTTTTAATTTTTGTTAGCTTAGTTCTACATTTTATTTTGCATGCTGTGGTCTCCTGTAAGTGAAGGAGTACACCTACGTGATACTTTTGTTTTGTCGTCGTTTACTTTTTTCATGTATTGTGTATATCCTTTGTTGGAGATCCTAAATAAATAAATTATTATAAAAAATATTACTAATTTCCTTTATTGATTCGGATTATGTTACCAATTTGAAGGGTTATTTTTTTTTGCACGGAACCCTAATTACTATTCTAAAATAAAAGTAGCTTAAGTTAGACCTTATAACATCAGCTATCTTGCAGTAAAAGTCCCGTCAAAAACGGGTGTAATCTTCATTGTAGATTTGCTTGGAAAGGCTCTAAATACTAGCGATGCCTCTGGAATACCAAAATAAAAATCTGTCATAATCATAACAGATTTTGATTGCAAAGGCGTTTAAACCTAAAAAATAAAACTATTTCACTGGATGAAATTATTTTCAAATAAAAGCTCATAGATCGCAATTATGTAAGCTCCAAAAGTGAAACGTTAAAACCAGTGGGCTTACAACACTGCAAACAGACTGTTCAGAAACCCTAACTTCATGAAGAGTAGTAGATTAATATAAAACAACTAGCTGTTGCCCGAGAACTTTGTTTACGTCAAATTAACAAAAGAAAAAATGTTACCTTCTCTTGTTGAATAGAATTTTGTTACCAATTTCAAGGTTTTTTTTTTGCTAGGAATATAATAATTCTATTCTAAAAAAAAAAAGTAGCCACAATAACTCCTTATGACATCAGCTATCTGCCAGTAAAACACCCGTCAGAATCGGTCCAGCCAATTCGGAGATTAGCCGTTTGAATCGGATTGTGTTACTAATTTCAAGGGTTAATTTTTTTTTGCACGGAACCCTAATTCTTATTCTAAAATAAAAGTAACCATAATTACTCCTTATGACATCAGCTATATGCCAGTAAAAGTTCCGTCACAATGGGTTCAGTCGTTTCGGAGATTAGCCCGAACAAACAGTCAGACAGACCGACAAACATACAAAAATTGAAAAAAAAAAATGTTTTTGTTATAAATACCGTATATACTTTCATAGGCATGCATTCAGTAAAAAGCAGTTATTTTGATATTACAAATAGACACTTCAATTTTGTTTATTTGTATGTATATGTATGTAGGTATTTATGTACCTACCTATGTATGTATATGTTAAGATAAGCCAGCTTGTAGGCTTGTATAAAAGTACAACACTAGCTCATAAGCAAGCAAGGCCCACTCAATTAACTGCACTCACCGTGCTTATGACCTATTTTTTCAAACACAAACACAAAATCGAAAAATCGGTCCAGCAAAGCTGTTACTGCAGTTTTAGAAACTCTATTTAAATTTTACGAGTTTCTTCGGCTTTTTATTGATATTGTCTGGCTCTGAATAGAAAATCGTTCCTGAAAATACTTTTGTTTGAAATGTGTATAAAGTTTGCCTTGTGAACTGCGGAATTTTAAGTGGTGTTGACTCATCGCGGTAGTCCTCGAAGTTAGCAAAGGGGTCGGTATTTTCACGCTCTTTAACGTTTTGGGAGGGACAGAGAAAGAGGATCGGGGTAGTTGGAAGGTTGTGTGTGTTTTGGTTTAAACTTTATTACGATTTGCAGTGCTTTCGCAAATAGTTTTAATTAATTATGCGTTCATATTGTTCAATCTGGTGGATTTATGCCAAATGAGGAGTTCATGGCTAAATATTAATAGCCACACGGATTTATCTTTAAGCTTAAGCAGCTCTTGCCAAGGTACCGTCCCCAACTATGTAGGTGTCAGCCTACGGTCTAATTGAATACTGGTATTTTACACGGGGCGACTGCCTATCTGGGATGTATGTATACTGGTTAATACTAAACCGCTTGATAAGACTGGTGGACAGATTTTCTGGCCGGTCTACCTGTAACGACTGCCTCTACATATAAAAAGCGCTATTTACTCAAGCTCCTTTAAAAAGCAACTAAAAAGTTTCCTATTGAATAAGTGTCTTTATGCTGTTGAAGATCTATAGATAACGAAATTCCTATATAGTAATATGTTGTATTTTGTTTTGGTATTTGTGCATTGTTGTAATATTTTAGCGTGTTCTTGTTTTTCTTTTTGTTTTTCCATATGTAATTTTAATTTTCTATGTAATTCAGATACAATTTATTGTTCATGAATAAATGACTAATGACTAATGACTAACGACTGTCAAATATCAACAAATGACAGCCGGGACCAATGGCTTAATGTACTTTACGAGGCACGGAAGACACTCGGTAATGGATGGACACCCATTCACGGATTTACCTTGGCAAGCGCGGCATAACATGAAGCTCGACCTGTGCAGCTTTTATTATTTTACTACGAGCTATTGTAATTTTCTCCTTCTTCTCCAAATTTTCTTACGAATAAAAACAGAAGACAGGATATCCATAGGTACTTCCATAAATATTTTTGATATGACTGATAAAATTATATAGGTACCGTTTACGTGATAATTGTACTTTATTTTAGTTTTTGTATTTCATATTAATGTTTTTATAATTTCACAAAATATTATAGATAGTCTCCTAAGACCATTTTCGTGTAGCTTCAACGGTTAAGGTAAGGCTGTAACTTTACGGTATACGGTACTTAGAACATATTTGTCTGTCTGTTGGTTCCGGCTAATCTTAGAAACGGCTGAACCGATTTTGACGGGACTGTTATTAGCTAAAGAGTAAATAGCTGATTTTGTAAGGAGTAACTTAGGCTACTTTTACTTTAGAAAAAGGATGAGGGTTTCCTGCAAAATTAAAACCCTGTCATTGAAATAATGATTAATATGATGTCGTGATGGCCCAGAGGTTATGGCCTCGCCTCTCATGCATGAGGCTGTGGGTTAAAATCCGGGCAAGTGCTAATGTGACTTTTTTAATTCATATGTACTTTCTAAGTTTATCCCTGGACATCGCTGACATCGGTGAAGGAAAGCATCGTGTGGAAACCTGGACTTATAAAAGTCTGAAATCGCCAACCCGTCTTGAGCAAGCGTGGTGATCAATGCTCTTGCCTTCTCTGTGGAGAAGAGGCCTTTGCCCAGCAGTGGGACAGTAATAGGCTGGCATTATTATTATAATCATTAACAAAATAAGAGATAATGAGATAGTGATTTCAACGAAATGTTTTACTATTAAACAGACGCAAGGTTTTCCTTTACGATTTTGAAGGCATTAGTGATAAAAGAAAGAAAGAAAATACATAAAATAAAACTTAAACACAAGGATGACATAAAAGATGTACCTACACGAACCCTTCACGAATTCGTCAACCATGCTTTCTGTACATCAAACTAAGTAACTCTAAGCAAAATTATTGCTGGGAAACGAACGGTGAAAAGTGACGTTTTACGGTAGGTTTCAATGAAACTCACTCAAAACATTGTGCTGGTAGAAACAATGATTATTACGGGGGTCATGGGTATTTAAAGTAAAGATAAAAAATAAAAAAAAAATTAAAGAAAACCAAAAAACCCGACTGCGTAAAAACTATTTTTTTAAAATACGTGAAAAAGTTAACTCAAATAAAAATTAAAACTAAAAATAAAGAAACAAGCCCAGTAGTTTAGAATTCTGTTATGTAATACTAAATAACTACACAATTGAAATAGTTTTATAATCGATACACACATAAAACAAATCGTAAATTCTAATGCAGAACAGAACGACTCACAGTCGGGGCCCATTCAAATTTTACCAATCAATGTTGCGCGCGCATTTTCCGAGGAGGACAATTAAGTATCTTTTATGTAAGACTTACTAGCTATACCCCGCGACCTTCGTCTGCGTGAAATTATTATCAAAATATTACTTCCTTATTCCCCTTGGGAAGATTGATAAACACATAACCCTCCTTTGCGTCGCAAAGTCGGGTAAAAACTGTTTAACCACCAAAATCCCCGTAACCAGAAGGTTGGTACGACGGCTAAGTCCTGCGAAACGGATGAAGGGGCTCTTAACCACTGGGTAACAGGCTCCAAATCCTATGTATTCTCATCTCGTTAAAAAAATGAAACCATCGCGTTCAAATTGAAGCAAGTGTTGGTAAAAAGGCTTATACGAGTACTGGCCAACGTTTTAAACGGCAACTTTCACCGCGTTTGCCATATTTAAATACAACTCCAGTACGTTCTACATGAAATGCATTTAACATTTTCCAAATCTAGGTTAAAAAATAACTTCACCTTTGACAGCTCGGTAAATATACTTTTTACGTTCAACACACGGTTCAAAAATGTTTTAAGCGTTAAAGCTTTTTAACTTTAACTCGGTTTGTAACTCGTGGAAAAACACGTGTTTTATGTGTTATAAAAGGAATTGGGTGTAATTCCTTTTAGACATTATTGTCTTCGTGGTATTTTAGGATGAAACGGAGAATCTTCCCTTATGCAGTTTGTGACCCATGTAATCACCGACGGGTTGGGCAGTGGTGTACACCCACATTAACCCAGTTATCTTTCAGTCCCATGTAATAGGGGGTGAACCAATTGCCATCAACCGGGCGCAACTCCAGACTTCGTGGCTGCTAATAAGAAATTTCTGATGGAAAAACCTAATAACACTTTGCCCGACCTGGGTATCGAACCCAGGACCTCATGCTCAGCAGTGGCGCTTGCGACCGCTAGGCTAACGAGGATGTCAAGCGTGGTTTTAGTGAGGTAAAAATTCTAGATTCTCCTCGATCTAAGGTCTCAGCCTCCATGAGAATAAAAGAAGGCCGTGCTAGAATTTTGTGACTAAGTTAGTCCCGAACAAATCAGCTCACAGTTGGACACTATTTATTAAACAAAATAGCCGACCTTGGGCTTACTATGAAGTCTAAAAGCAGGAGTAATTCCAGTGTGGGAAAGAATCAGAGCTATACTGGTCGTCTAGCGCCATCTCTTTCCCACACTGGAATTACTCCTTCTTTAAGACATCATGGTAGGCCACCAGGTCAGCTCACAGGGCCGATTGGACACTATTTTTATTAAACAAAATAGCCATCCTGAAATAATTATAAGCTTTTATTTAATATGCCTTGTTAATTAGTATGTGTTGGTCAAATCTTGCAACTTGTAGGAATATTGGCAATAAAGCAAGTATTAAATATTCATCGTGTAATTTATTAAATAACGTAAACTGTCACAAGGCTTACCAGAAAAGAAGCGACACAAAAACTTTTAAAATGAGAACTACTTTATGGTTGCGTTCCATTCCTAACACAACTGAATTTAAAACCAGTTCCCCCTAACCGATTGAGCTGAAATTTTGCACATACCTTTGGTTCTGGTAAGAATATTTTTTTATCATAGACATATGACTTGATACTGTAGCGATGATCGTTTCCTCGCGAGGAAATTCCTCAACGGTTAATTGCACGGACACGAAACGTTTGTATTCGCGTTAAATTTTTATAGATAAACCGAATTTTCATATTTTTACATTTTATTAAAAACTTTTTTTTCATATTTACTTCTTATTTATTAAACACTAGGTGTTGGCCGCGGCTTGCTCGCGTTTTGGTAAATATAGCAGCCTATGGCACTCAGGGATAATGTAGCTTCCTATTAGTGAAAGAATTTTCAAAATCGGTTCAGTAGATCAAGAGATTACCTCCTACATACTAACTTACAAACAAATTTTATCTCTTTATTATATTATAGTATAAACAATTGCGGATTCACCCATCTTCTCGAGGCTAGGTATTTTTTTTTTGTGGCAATTATCTCCAATATCTAATAGCTATTCTGCCATTGTATGAAAATAATTAGCTATACAGGGAGTTAGGGACAGCCCTCCACAAACTGACAGGGTGCATTCAGCTCCTTATTTTGAATCATATTCCACCGGATTTTTTTTCCAGTTTTTTTTTTCATTTACTATTTCTTTATTTCAATGTAAAATTACATTCCCTGTTACACTCAATTTATGAAAATAATACGGCTTAAATCAAAAATCCAACAAAGGATTTTGAAATACTAACGAACAACGCGTGAAATCAGCTGTTCACTTCCTGCCTAGCTACAGACTCCATCGAACTCGCCGTCGCGCTTGCCGTTCACTACATGCGTTTTGCCACGGTAACGATACATTGCGTATGAGGAAATAAAACAAATCAAATTTATTGGCTTCCCATAACTTATCTGAAATAATTTCTTGTACCGGTCATCTTACTATGATATTTTACTGAATGCACCCCATCAGTTTGTGGAGGGCTGTTCCTTACACCCTGTATTAACTCAGCATTGTTTCTTCTGTACTTTTGTATGATGCAAACACTTACACCTTTACTTATGTACATGGCTTAGTTTCATTTCTGCTGTAATAACTATTATATACTACACATACAGGTATACGTTCAGACTGTATCTATAAAAGTATGCCGTGCGTGCACTATAACCTTTATATCTCATGTCTGTCTTAATCCCCTTTACCTTGAGGCTTCAAAGTAAGCGTTTACCTCTTTTTCACGAGCTACACGCTCAAACGACAGCAGCTGCTGAGTCACTGCGACGCGATTTGCTGAGTGCCTGACAGAAACAGGTTGCTTGAAACATATCATATTGGGTAAACATAGCCTAGTCTGGTGCTTCTCCGCACCATACACACCTTGTGGGAGTATTTGCAACGCTGTGCGGTTTGTGAGTTCATCCGGTACGTGGTTGCCGCTCCAGAAACATTCGATATATCGAAATATCGAAATACCGAATAGGACGAAAATTCAAAATATTTACAGTAATTAATATGTCAAAGTTACATAATTAGAAGAGTGATAGCCAGCTAAACCTAATTCAATCACCGAAAATTATCATAAATTTATGGATTTTCGGAGACTTCACATGAAATAGCTTTAAATTCAATTACCTTTGTGGTTATTCCAATTATGGTGAATGTTAATAGCCACATAACATGCTGAATTAGTAACTACAGTTTTAATGTTTTTGTGATTTCGCATAGGTCACCTGATTCAATTATTCTATATCAGTAAGTTCCAGTTTTTAACCGACTTTCTTCAAAAATTAGGAGGTTCTCAATTCGGTTGTATTTTTTTTTTATGTTTGTTACCCCAGAACTCCGTCATTTGTGAACCGATTTAAAAAAATCTTTTTTCATCTGAAAGGATATGCTTCCCGATTGGTCCCAGAGAAATTTCATCGAAATCGGTTCAGGAACCGACTTCTAAAAAAACACTAAAAAAGTCTAAAATAACTTTACTTTCGGAAGTCGTTGGCAAAAAAGATACAAACAAAGACACCGACTTCCGAAAGTAAATTTATTTTAGACTTTTTTAGTGTTTTTTAGAAGTCGGTTTTGTTTTCGCAGAAAGTTTTTTTTTAATAGTCAGTTATGTAATATGTTACTGAATATTACTTTGGTTTTGTTGACCTTCTTTTATGAAACTAGCCCGGGCTTACTGCTAATTTTATAAAAAAAAACAACGTTGGAGAATGAATAATGTTCTATTTAGTTGGAAAATTGGCCTAGTTATCAAACAATTAAAACCATTAAATATACAGGGTGTAAACGGAAGCTTCATGAAGCCGTCAACCAAGCGTTCTGTACGTCAAACTAAGTAACTTTACGCAAAATTTATTGCTGGAAAACCACTTTTTTTTTGGGGTGAAAAATTACTTTATCATAATCAAATCTTTATTTGCTTTGAATGTAGGTACAGGTATAAGATGTTGTACATAAATTAATAGATCGGCTACTGTCTACCTTAAGGCGTGCAAATAAGGCGCGCGCGCCAATAGGGTGCGATAAAACGTAGGACTCAATGTAACGCACTCAACACATTGTGCTGATGGAGGGATTGAATAGTACGGGGGTCGTGAAGGTGTTTAAAGTAAAACTCTTACATTAAAAACATGTATAAAAAAACGTTGTAAAAAGTTGGAACTCTGACCCCCAATATCTCCGTTACTAGAAGGTTCCTAGGTATGGTCTAGACAAAGAAATATCGCAAAAACGGGGAGAGCAAGTGCCTTTCGGCTTCGTTAAGGGTCTTGTTACACCCTTTATATCGCTTTTGTTCCACCGCTGTTTTTGTGGCCCCAAGCTAACAGGGGTGATAAACATTTTACGTCCACGTCCATCTACAATATGAATTTCCTCATAACACCTACAAAGTACGTTCTTCAGTCTGTTTCATACTTACAATGTGTTGAAGGATTCTTCCCTTTGCTTCCATTTCTTTTGTAGATCTATTTACCAATATTATGCTAACCTACTTGAGTAGGGGGAACAAAAACTTCTGAAAAAGTTGAAACTTTGACCCCAAATATCTACGTAACTGAAAGGTTCCCAGGTATAGCTTAGAACAAAAATTATATTGTGGTGATTGGGAAAACAAGTTCACGCAAAGTTAGTGCAAAGGCTTCGTTGTGAGAATATTTGTAGATCCATTAATAATGGGTCCTAAATTCCTAAAATCCCAATAATAGGTATAGCAAAACGCTCGTACGCAGCTTAATTTGTTCCAGTTTCTGCATGCTCCGTATAGTAAATAACTCTGGATTAAGCTTTTGTACTATCCAACATTATATTACTTTAATTCTGCCAAAGTATACATTCCACACTCCCATAATAAATGATGTGCAGTTTGATGTAGAACATTGACAAAAAAGCGAGGCAAGTAATATAATTTACTTTTAATCTCACCATGACCTGTGAGACATTGGACAACACCAACACAGTGATCCTCCTCCAGCCATGTCCTGGCCAGCCGCTCACGAACGGATGGATAGAACTAGTGGAGGTGTTGGCCCTAAATGGAATTATCCCTCCTAGATTGGCATTCAAATAAAACCTCCTCCTAGACGTCAGTTTGGACAAGCCTTTTGTGCGCATCACTCTGAAATTTGCCTAAAAAGTCTTACAGAACTTGAAGTTTTGTCCATTTCAGTATATTCCTGATCTGAAATAAAGACAAATTCAGGGATTTGTAATATAATGATTCAAGAAACACCTAATTAATCTTTTTATTGTCATTTTTTTTTTGTATCTGGAGTAATAAACATTTTATATCCTTGTTGGAGTAATATTATATTAATCAGAATTTTCTTATTGTGTAAGTAAACTAATGGTTGTGTACAATGTGCTGGCTAAAAGTAACGTTTGAGGTTTTTTTTTTCGCTAATATCATATCATTCTCCTATTAAAATTCTGACACCAGGTTAGGCACTAACTACACGATAAAAAGAGAAGAAGATACCTCTATAATCCTATTTCATTTAAGGACTTCAAAAATAAGTTAAGTACTTATTTGAGCTCTTCTTCAAAAGAGCTCAAATAAGGAGTTTCTTAAGATAGGATTTCTGATAGGGATTTATATTAAAAAACTAAGCAAAGACCCTCAAATGACAGTCTAGTCTAATAATTTTGCCTGCAGAAACATTATTCTTGCTACTTAAGAAACGTTTCGTCGAAATAAAAAAAAAAAAAGTTTGGTCTAATGAAAAGCACTCGCTCGAAACTTTTGGTTCCGACAAAAACTAACAAAATAAAACCTGTAGCCATACGAATTGCCAAAAGAGATCACTCAATACGTTTCCCCGCTATTCACAAAGAGTTCTCTACTTTGACATCGGAAAACAAAATTAGATTTCCTCGAGGGTAAAAGTAAAACACATGTTACATAGGCCAAAGTTTCATTTTATTTAGAAAAGTAGTTTGTACAATTTTACTAATTTACAAGTTGCAACTTTTTATAACTCGATCGTTACGCTTTTCTATCTACTTTTTTTTTCCTCACTCATAAAACATAACCCGTCGTCTCTATCGGCTAAATTAGTTCACAAAGTCAAAAGCCTTACATTTTTTTTATTATTAAGTAGTACATTTTTCTTAACAATTTCACTCACATAGTAATATAGCGATTAATATGTACAAAAAACACTTTAATCTATGTATCACAGAAAAAATAATTATTTATCTAGCATAATAATAGTTTTTATTACAAGAGGAATAATCGACATAAACCACCCTACACACAGACGTTTTTGAGTGTTCCGAAGGATAAAATCGAGAGTGTGTAAGCAGTTTTATATTTAGCTAGTGAAATACTCGATATTTTTTGTATTTTTTAACAATAATATTGTTAACACCTTTCCTGTTCCATTCAAAACAGAAAAAAGGTCTTATTCATATAAAAGGTCTTTTAATATAATAAGTATTCGAATTTACAGTTGCCTAGTATTTTACTGTTACTCGTATTAGAAAACACAAAAAATATCGACAAAAAATTTAACATTACAAGACGGATGAGATGATTCCTAAGGCGATTATTATATTTTGATAAATACTGTGAAAAAGTAATTTCTAGGCCATTTTTTTTCTTGAAGCAATTTTATTGACTCAATAATTAAATAATTTACTTTTATTGGAATAGTAAAATATATTTATGCGAAATTGTTATATTTATCTTGATAGTGGTTTATTTCAAATAAAAAAAGAGAAAATTATGTTTTTATCCTATTTTTATTATTAAAGTTCAAACACCAGTATAATTATAATTGATAAAGAATTTTAAAAAATCGGAAAACTGAACGTGACAAGATAAATATAAAGTTTTAAATTAAAATAGTAAAAATTATTCATATTTCGAAAAAATTAGGCGTGTGGTGTAGGTTAGTCTAATCAGTCTTGAATTGAAAATTTTAAATGAAATGTTTACTTCTATAGATTATTGAGCATATTGTGATAAGCCGTAAATATTTTAATAACTATTTTTAATTTCACAATTGATTTATGTTTACTATTAAATTCTCTACTGGACATATTTATTATTTATCCAAAAAATAAAAATGAGTATCTCAAAATATGCCCAGTAATTTTAAAATAAAGATTTAAATTGACATTGCGCTAAAATCATCATTGAACTGTGCATTTTACAAAAACTTTAAAACGTATGTAAGATATGTTTGAGATATCATGAAAATGGCACATGTTAGAGAAATTAAAGCTTATTTCATAATTATTATTAGATATGTCTTAATGAAAGGATCGAAGACACAAAAACCATTATGTTCACTTATCCTGATATGTACTCTTCTAGAAAATAAACGGTAAAAAAAAACTACGGAGTAATGTAACAACTATTACTTTTATTTTTACATTATACGATATTTTTATTTTATTTATCAAAAAATGTTATAAGAAAACATAAAAAACGATGAATAAAATTATTATTATGAACATAGGTAAACTACGTATTTATTACGAAAAGTTTTACTATAAAATTGACTTTAATTTTATCTACAAAAAAATAATATTATTTATGTATCTAAAAGGCGATGGTATAATGGAAACGTAACATGCTTTCGAATAGAGTGGGGCATGTCCTTTATATTCTTTTTAAGCTTAATAAGATGTCCTTTCATGAGCTATAAAAGTTAGTGTAACAAAATGAGTGCTGTTTAAAAATGCTTTTTTCTTAGCTTCATTGTAAAGTCTGAGTT
Source organism: Eugnorisma glareosa (assembly GCA_947578425.1). NCBI lineage: Eukaryota > Metazoa > Arthropoda > Insecta > Lepidoptera > Noctuidae > Eugnorisma > Eugnorisma glareosa. Next base: position 8,104,082 of record OX387982.1, on the reverse strand, counting down.
TTATATACGGTGTATGTGACATCGTGATACAACCTTTTATTCATTCAGTATGATACATGATTCTAGACCTACTTGCAGACAAACTTATAATTGTTTTAATTTAGATTCGCTCAAACCGTGTAGGTTTAATTGCACTTTTTATGAAACAAAAAGTTTGATGTAAAATTGTATGTTTTGTTATTATACAGTCCGATAATTAAAATTCAGTTAATCGCAAGTGTTCTATTTGCCATTATTTTAAGCACGTGGAAGGACAACCTATTTGAGACCAAAAAATAGCTCTTTAGAGAAATACCGCCATTACACTCAAATATAATTTATTTTAATATTATTATTTTATACACACTTTAATACAATAGTAACAAGACCAGTCTCAGTCGGGTTATATGAAATTGACGAAAATTTACACTTTTTTTTCAACAACTTTCAAAGAATTGACTAAATTTTTTATTATGTACTGCTGTGGCACCATTAGGAATAAAAAAGATAATTAACATTTAAATTGGGAGATTTTTTATTTAGAATTTTGGATAAATTTATTAACAAGAAATTAAGGGGAAGTTATATTCGGATAAATGCACCTAGTAAATTTTTGTTAAGTGTTTTGTTTTTTTCACATAAAAAAACAATCTGCTATTTTCACAAAATGTTTAACACACCTGGCTTACAACATTCTTAGATATTTTAAGACAACAATGAAAATGGTGCCAACTCAGTATTTCCATATACCCAGTGAAATAAAACACTTATCCAAGGTAAAACACGCAATAGGCTTACTTTACACCGTGATAGGTTTAAACAGATCAATCTGTGCCTAATTCGGTTGTAATATTATAAGAACTTTTTTGTGGTAATCTATTTTTACGATCTTTAACCTAGATTTTTTTGAACACTAATATTCTAGCTAACTTCAAGGACAGTAGAGGTTCGCAGTTTCTATTCAAACATTTTGCCGTCAAATCAGATTTTTAGTATACATTTTTAATTATAATTTACAGAAAATGCTTGATTAAAAACTGTAAAAATTTACAAAAGTTTTTTTTTATTGATTACATTCCTTTAATTTGACCGTAGAAATTACCTGAGGAAAATATTTCTAAATTAAAATTTAAATAAAAAATAACTATAGTACACTGATACGCGAGACATTGCGTAGTAAATTCATCCAAAGTTTTATTTATAGAAAAACGTTTAAACTTAACTTATACGTGTGTCGCTAATGGGGTTTGATGACCGTTACCTGTAGACAAAGGAAACACTGTTAATAATTAGAAAGAAAGAAAACATAATATATAACAACTAAATAAACAAAGACGCACTTTGAACGGTGGTAAGTATTCTACGAGTATGTATTTATGTATCTATCTATCTACACATGAGCGTTGCATAAGTACAGAAAAAAAATATGGAAGTCGTTTGTCTTGGTATGGACATGTAATGAGGAGGGATGAAACGCATCTGACTAAAAGAGTGATGGACATGAATATTGATGAATAGAAAGGGTGAGGAGGCCAAAGAAAATATGGATGGATTGTGTGAGGATTGATATGAAAGAGAAAGGAGTAAATGATGCCGTGAAGTCTGACAGGGAAGAATGGAAGAAGAAAATATCCCTACATAATTAATAAATAAATAGTTGATTTCTAACTATTCACACTGCCGGCAACAACCCTCTCTGCACTAGTTCGTAGACACAGAAGCCATCAATTAAAAACTCGCTCAACGACGACGCTCGCTTGGTGGGCAGAACCTTCGCTGAGAAGATCTCGCTAGGTACATACGCATACCAGCGAGCAACTGGGTGCGAGTGAGCCCGTCGCTCTCACACACTCGTTCATAGCTATGCTGCAAAACCAACAAACCTAACTGAACTAGCACTCATGCCGTTGCATGTTTTTAGTTCTACTCGCTGCCATAGCATAATCTTTATAATCGGTGGTGTTACACAAATGAACTTAACTAATATTTGAGAATTTTGTTTATAGTTATTGGCCGTTTTTATAGTTGTTGGCCGTTTTTGTAAAAGTAATGGCTCCGAAAAAAGATAATAATAAATAATAACGCTAAAGATCATTTTTTAACATCTGATGTTATCTGCCCTTAATTGAAAAGTGATCAACTCGCATTTTCTTTTCATTTGGTAGCACTCAAAACCTAGACCATTAAATACTTGAACGAAAATACATAGCTTCTACGAGTATCATGAGGTTTTCAAAATACCATCCATGATTTACTACTACGTTTTCAACATCGTGTGAATTATTTACCCGTTTGACGTTGCATGATATATTCTCGTATTCGATTTCCGGACACTGGAATCGTAATAGCAAGGTCCTTTCAATAGTTGAAATGGATGCACATGTATAATGAAATATATTAAAGTCTAGCTGACTGTGAGTTTTTAATTTTTACAAATTTTATGAGGCTGAACAGTTTTTTTTTTCGTTTTGAAAATTTCGTTCGTTTGAAGTATTTCGTTTTGGAGTTTTTATTGATTCGAATTCTTTTTGTTTTATAATATTGAACATTTATTGGCCTAAATAAGATGAAGAGGTAAATGATTACTAATTATTAAAAATATTTGCTTTTATAATACCTTACCTTTTTTAGTAACAGTCGCATTACTAATAGTCCTATTCGATGGCGCCAAGATGTAGTGAGCACTCGGCGATTGTGGCGTCGCTGAGGAAGTCGCTACACCAATCTACGACAATCATTTTTTTGGTAAATAAACAATAAAACAAGGCTTTTTACTATCGGTAAAATGAACCTTAAGTATTTTTTCTCAAGGTACATTTCCTAAAGCGACAAAGCTGCACAAAGCGGCAATGTCACTATGCATGGAAGCATGTCCTAATGTTACGTCGAAGTCCCAAAGCTATTTGAGTCACTGCGGGCGCTCTGTCGGTATCGTACCCAAAGGTAGGAATTCTCATAATACACGCCCACGCCCATTTCCATAGTCAATTCAATAGAGCCACAATTAATGAACATTAGAAATGTATGAAAACTGAAATTGATTACTATTCCTACTATTGATTTGCAATTAAACTGCTGAAATATTACTAGTAAAAATGTAACAGTATATTCATTACAGTCCAATATATTTTGTCTAAACTTGAACACCAGCTCATGAAGCTATACACCAATATTTATGTGTGTATATAAAGATGTGCTGCGCATTGTCGTATCAAATTTTCCCAATCAACCTTGAATCTAATGCTATAACGATAAAGTTGAAAATCTATTCAAGAAATTTGACAGATAGCTTGACGTTTAAACAATGATTTCACTTGTGAATAAAGTTTTACTAAATAAATAAATTTCCGATCTCATATACTTGGACAAACATTAAAATTAAATAGGATTGCGTTGGGCCGCAACTCGCCTGATGTGGAGCGATGACTCGGCCTAAGACGGAGAACGCGGGAAGTTCATGAAATTTCAACCATAAATAACGGTGACCCTTCGCCGATAATATAATGGGGATGGTGTAATTCCAAAGTACACTCACCAAAACCGAAAGGCTGACAACTTTTTATAATTTAATAAATTTAATACATACCGGTGGTTGCGTACTGTCAGTAGACATGGTTGACGTGGTGATGGGACTGGTGGCACACTGTGGTGACGCCAGACTAGTGGGTGACGTTATTGAGTGGGAGGAGTTACCTGTTACAAAAAACACTGTTTTTGAGTTATGGATTAAGTAGCTACAAAATTGTGGACATCTAAGGAGAGTGATGCGAAAGTTTAATTAATTGGGTCAATAGGTTATGAATCGATTTTAGACATTGTTTTTCTTTGACTTTTTTGTGAGGACTCTTCATGTGTCACGTTTGTCCTCTTTATCGAGAAGGACAAGTCGTCAAATCTTTTTGCTAACTACAATAGCGCGTTAGAATTTATTTCTTACGAAAATCTATCAGTCCTCAACGTTCGCATGTTAATTAAAACAGAGATACAATTATTAAGTTTTACTCTTTCAGTAATAATACATAAAGGATTGGCTATTCAATCATTTTCATTTGAAATGGAAACTGCAAAAAGGTTTTATTTAGAAGGGGAATTACATCAATAAAATTCAATTCGACCAGCATATTTAAACTGCGTTCAAGAGCTATGGAAAATTGACACTGATAACTCAGTTCAGCAGATGTGAAACATCTATGTTAATATTAAAATTCATAGTTAATAAAATAACCTGTAGCGAAATATGGAGTAGAATAAAGAAAAAATAGTTACGCTAGTAAAATCTATTTATTTTCCTTCCATTTATTATATTATTTTTTCTTACATACTAAAAATTTTATCTTTATTTATTCATGAACCATATTTTTTTTTCTTATTATTATAATAAAAGAGATGTTATTTTGAATTTTATTTACTCACAACAATCGTTCCAAAACAAACATTATTCTTAGGGGAAAAGGTTGATTTTACGTGGCACAGAGGAGGGATCACGCCATGGTAGCGTCATGCCATCTTCCATCACGGCAAATACGAGTCGGTTTTACTGCCTAGACGCGCAAATGAAAAAGCGTTTTTTCGTGGTTCTAGGCATTACAAAAAAAATGTTACTTCTGCCAAACTGTAAAGCAGTTTGTTGGCAGATGTAGCTCCCATATACAATATTAGGTACCTTTAGTTCTATGCAACTATTCTTATGTACTTTTCCACCAATAACAAGGTAAAACATAACACAAATAATTTAATATCACAAAGGCTGACTAGTATTAGTAGTGAAAAATTACCTTCGTGTGCCGTCCACTCCATAGATGTTTCTCATAAAAAAAACTGCAAATTCTCACTTACCTGAAGGTAAAACCACAGAACTTCTAACAGACGAGTACGGTGGAGGCGCCGGCGTCGACGCCGGTTTAGCCGTATTCACGGTGTTGGCGAAACCGAGTCCGGCGCCGGTACGGAGATGCGGGTTGCCGTACGTAGCTGCGTACCGGACGTCCACACCGTGTATGAGGCCGCCGTTTGGAACGCGATTCACTGGGGGAGAAGATAGGGGTTAGGATTTTGCTAGTGATATATTTAAGCGTTGGCTATGTTGGTCCGTGGATGGGTGACCACCCATTAGATGCCAAGTTTTGCTCCGTGTCATAGTCATTACGGGTAGTCAGTGGCCCGAAAGTCTGACAACCACTCTTACCAAAGGGTATCGTATTACCCAGTATTAACTGGGTTATGGAGGTCAGATAGGCAGTCGCTCAATGTAAAATATACAAGAAGAGACTCTTCGAATGATTGATTGATTTTATTGGAATAGAAATTATTATTGATATTGATTATTTGGTGTTGAATTAAATTGTGTTTTTTTTTGTTTTTGAATATGATTTTCTGTTTTTTATTAATATTGAGGAATTTAAAGTGTTTCTAATATGGGTTATGTACCTGAAATAAATGGATTTAAATTTGAAAATACTGGTATTCAGCTGGTAAGACTGGAAGCCGAACCCAAAATAGTTGGAAAAAGACTAGGCAGGTGATGATGATGATAAGTGTCACCTATTTTGGTTTAGAAAAGACATTAATCATCGATCATCTCTGTCTTTCACTTGTAGCATGAACTTGTGCGACAGTGACAGAATTAACGGTAAGCTGAAGTTTGACTGTGTTAAGTTACATTTATAGATCTCGGACTCAATTGCATTGTACATAGTGACTTTTTTGAATGACTTTTTTTCTGTTAATATAACGGTCTGATTCTCAATAACATTTTTTTTGCAAACTATGTGTAAAAGTAAACGTGTATTTAATTTATTTGTCAAAAGGCAATCGTATGGATATCACATAACATCTCAATTTGAATTAACCATAGATTTTGTGTTATTTTTAAATTGCATTTATTGTGAATTTATTGACATTTTAATTTTTATATTTTGACATTATGATTTATATTTTTTGACATTTGACCATTGATTTTTCTATTATTTTTAAATTGCATTTTAACGAATCTTTACCAGTCTAAAATTATAGATTATCTTATCTTTATATAATATCTTTGAAATGTACCTAGCTAATTAATTAATATTTCTACACCAGCAATGGTAGTACGTGTGAAACAAAATTTAATGTAAGATCTCAATGTACCATTTACTAAGAAATTAATAAATACAATACAATACAATACAATTTAACATAAAAAAGAAAAAAAGAACAAGTTTTGTAATATTCAGATAGCATTAAAGGTACTTTAAATATTCCTCATCTCGCTATACAAAATAAAACTTTCATTTTCCAGACGAAATTCCTTTACATTGAAACATTGAAGCAAAATTTCATCCAATACGTTATGAAGGAAATATTTCACGAACGATTTTTCCTCTTTTAAAAGCCTTAAAAGTATTACCTTAGAACGCACCGTACAAAGAGTACCTATGTCAAAGAATTGTATGCTTTGACGTAACAGGATTTATAGTTTATGGCTTCGTTCCAAAAAAGAGTAATGTGAAGGGGTTATACAACATAACATTACGACTGTAATCCCCGAAGAGCTAGGCAAAGGTATATTGGTGTACCTACAGTTCCTACACAGTCCCATGAAATGAGAGCGAGCCTAATGCCATCAGATTATCCAACATCATTCAACAGGGGACAATTCCAGCCAATTCCAAAACAACAATGCTATTAGGATACTGCTGTCGATGTCTCGTTTCTGTAACTTCTTTGCGATCACACGTAAAAGATCCGCGTCAACACTGCGTCAGATACGAGGCAGCGACAAAGTAGTGTCAATTGTTAGCTTATATTTTATGAAACCGTCACTGAAAATTCTACTAATTTTGGCAACCCGAGAGCGGAGTTCTAAGAGTTTTAGTAAAAGTGAGGTTATGCAACAAGTTGGCGACAAAACGGCTGATTTTTGAACTGCGATTGCTATTTTGCCTAATAGACAGTTGTTTACTATATTAATCTGGTCCTCTGAGCATTGTTGCTAGGAAGACTGAAGGTCAAATTACGTGGCGCAAATTATTTTTGATTGATGAAGTATTTAGAAATAATAGGGATCGATCATCGTCCTTTAGTACTACTTGGAAACCAACACGAAATGTATCAAAATTTAAATTTAATAACCTTCCAAAATAGTCGTAAGGCCTAACAGAAATAAAGGTATGCTAGATAAGCTTCCCGACTGGGCTCACAAAAAAATTTAAGAGAGAATATGGCAAAAAATAGGTACTTGACGAAACTATTACCGTCGCGCTGCGTCAAGCCTTCCCCCGTAGTGTGATAGGGACAGTTGTAGCTCAGACCGATTGTACCAGCAAAATTTGACGATAATGACGTTTCATATTCCTATTTTTTCTTCTCGAAAACTGAGCCAATTAGAATTTTAAGAAAGAGTATATCTTGGTGCCTATCAATTTCTTTTATGTTAAAAAGATGAAGAATTTGTCTGGTAGTCTTCTTATCGCGGCCGTAAAAATGGGGCACTTTTTGTAATTTTGGAAAAAAGGAAATGACAGGGACGAGTCATTAGACCTTAATTTTATAAACAAAAAAAATATTTTGCTTTAGAGGCATTAATCAGGAAGAAAAAAGCGGAAAACATTTGTATGCAGAATCGTAAGCCCTGTTCCCTCTTAATACAAAATACTCACCCTCTGTAGTGGGTAGTCCAAGACTGTTGAGCGCATTGCTGCTATCCTGTCTCTTCTGTTTGCGTTGTAGCGAGTTGTTCTGTGACCCGCTGCCAGTATTGAACTGGACTGTTGATGGCGTGTCCACGCTACGTGGTAGACTTCCATTTACTGACCTGTTACAAACAAAGGTTAGGTATTAGTACTTAAATCATCAACAGGATTATCTGTGAAACACAATAAAATAAAAAGAATAGAAAATCAAAAGAAAAAGTCTTTAAAATTAAGCTGGACGTAAATCAAAACATACATAAAACTCAACAACATGTCCGTCCTTCACCACTTCCAGTTAACTGGGTAGAAGTCGCATAATAAAATGCACAACAATACAAATGAAAATCAAAAACATGTAAGACAAAAGGGCAAATTTTGGAGGGATTTCCATATAAAATAATACACAATAAACACCACAACAAAGTAGACTTGGAAACCACGGATACATAACGAACAGACATTTGCTCAATGAGACGTAGTAATTAAAATTACTATTTTATACATCTAGGAAGAAATAATTGATTGAATAACGAGGAAGTGTCTTCCTCGAAAATATCTTTACGAAGAAGTGAAACAGTCAAAACTAGATAAAAATATGATGATATCTTACCTATTAGGCGTAAGTTTATCACTGCTCATGGTAGGTGACTGTACCCTCAAAGATCCTGGGGTATAGTCGTGACCATAATGCACGTACGTTTGGTAACCATTGCTGAAGCCGTTCACCTAAAAATTACCGACGAAATTGTAGAAGATACACCAAAACTTACAATAACAAATTTTAATCAAGTATTTCCAATTTAATGCTGTTATGATTGGTAGACGAGAATTAAAAAAAAAATACAATGTTATCCAGGACCTAGGCAGAGTTAGTTTCTATGAGCAATAACGATGAAGTCAAAAATGTATTGAATTGACACGATAAGAGACAGTAAAGCTTATGCTAACCCTGTTGTAAGACGTAGAAATAAAACTCATTTTGCAAGCGCTTACCACTTGTCTACGCCCAAATAAATTCATGGTGATGAAGTTTTAAAACCAAAATATACTAAAAAACTCTTTATATACAAAACATAAGAAAAATGATCCTTCATATAAAACACTGAGTTAAATCAAACCACATTCTCCCAAGATCACACAAGATACGGAATAGAATATTGATAGACACATTACAAATTCCATTACCTTATAACAATCAGCGTACGCGGGGTCCGTGTAGTCGTTGCTATATCTATACGGCTGATATGTGTTATTCTGGTTTATAGATGATAGAGGCACTGTACCGGCGAGCGGTATACCGCTACCAAGTTTGGCGTTCGAACATAATGTGCTGTCCGATCCAGTGTTTGAATAGTCCTAGAAAAAAGTGTATTGATATTATTTATGGAGTTAATCGCTTCCTGCTTTTGAAATGATACGAACGATTAAGTAATACATGTGGCTTAATCATGACGAGAACTGAATTGGAGTAACTTTGAATTTCATTTTTTTTTTCTAGCACTATGTACCATAACGATTTATTCTACATTAAAACATTTTGGAATAAGCCCACAATCATTTTACATTACTTAGTACTTTGGCAGACAGACTCGGACTGAACAACAGAAGTATCAGATAGAGACAACACGTGGAACATGTCTTAGACACAACAGGTGTTACGCGACGTTTAATGATACGAGGCCTTAGCACTAGCGCCGATAAATACGTCGATTTTAAAAGTAAAATACTCGTTTCACATAGTAATAATATTTTCATAATTTTGAGAATTTAGGACCTAAATTCTCAAAATTATGGAAATATGATTAAACGTCGCGTGATCCATTCTCACCCACAAGCTATTCACAAGCGCACTGCAGGAAATTTTTAACAAGCTGCCCGATTCGTGGCAGTCGCGAAGCATAAATGTTAGCGGCCAACACCTAATAAACCTCCTGTTTGAGTGTCAAGCTCCAGTTGTGATGCTGGTGGTCTCGACTAAATAAAACTACCTTTCGATGAGAACACTATAATATGGATTGGGATTACAAAATAAAAAATGGCCGGTGTATGCGCACGGTAAGTGACGGCGAGCGAGTGTCCGCAGTATGGTCAAGGGCCCGGCGTTAGGTGGGGCATTGATGTGACGTAGAACCGTATGACGCGATCCTACATGCCGGCGCGATGTGATGATCCGGAACACCTCCGTTTTGCCGATGACATAGTGCCGTTCTCCACAATGCTTTAAGATCTGAGCACAGCAAGTCTTCATATTGGACTTACAATGAACAGATTGAAGACCCAAATCATGACCAATAGCATTTATTGTGGCTAAGACGTGTTCCCAAATCGTAGTTGTTAATGTAGAATAAATCCATGGATGATTTTGATTATGCTTGTTAAATAATTTAACTAATATGCTATAGGATTATTATAATTACATTCGATAAAAAAACGACGTATTTACGTTACGACCCCAGGGGGTTTTAGATTAAAAAACATGACACAGTAACTAAAGTATTATCATTGTTTTTTTTAAATGTTAGAATCATTATTTGAAGCCTTCGCGTTACAAAACGCAGGTCATTGTGTGGATTTCTGAAGTTAATAGGCTTAATATAATGTTCTAATTTCACACAAAACCACAAGGTATCAATTGACCTTTTAGACTCATGTCACGTTCTATCCCACCTCCCCTCTAAACGTCTCCACTTACGGTAGGCGTCTAAATTTCAGTAATTAAGTTACGTAATTGTATATGAGTGGTTTTGAATTTAATCTTTAATAGAAACTGTCTACACTTCAATGTTCGAATATCGTTCATCATAATCATTCTACTTCTCTAATCCTAATTTATTTGCGGTCGGCGCAGCATGTCTTCTTCTTCCATACTTCTCTATTACTCGTCATTTCAGCAGTCGCTTCCTTTCTAGCCATATCATCCTTCACAGAGACCATCCATAGCTTCTTTAGTCTCTACTCTTATAGCCATCTATATTTATACTCAACATTTTCCTTATTCCTCCGTATCACATGTCCATACCACGATAACCGGTTACCACACAACTTTTCAGTCACCGGCGCCACTTTCAGACTTCCTCTTATGTAGGAGGTCAGAAAGTGGTGATGAATTTCTACTCATTCGTTATTTTATCCTTTCGCGTTACACCACACGAGCGATATTGCTGAGGGGGATCCCCCAGCAATATCGTTATTACCGTTATTTTAATTTAGGAATATCATCATAATCATTCTCTTGCCCTCATCCCAATTTATTTAAGGTCGTCGCAGCATGTCTTCTTCTTCAATACTTCCTTGTATCTGATCGTGGCATCTCTTTGATCATAATTCCAGCGCTGTGACCTTTCTAGCCATATCTTTGATCTCCTCCTTTTTTTGTGACCATCCACATTCATACTCAAACTTTTAATTCAATTCTGTTTCTTTGACGTTCCCCTAATCAACATAGCTTTAAACTTATTTGCATAAGCTTCATTTATAATAAAGTGTATACTTACAATTTCACAGCTTCCATTCGCCTGTCTCAATTCAAGCTTCAAATCACTAATATTGGAATTTCTGTCATTTTCTTTGTATAATTCTTCTGCAGTTACAGTGACGTCGGGTTTCTCTGCCACCTGAGTTTGTTTATTCTTCCTCTGTTTTCTTTGACATAGTATCACTAACATGATCACTGCTCCTACCATTATTGTGCCTGACGTTACTCCAAATAGGATTAGGAGAAGTGGGAATGTTTCTAGAACAAAAATAGAAATAATGAATTTGTTAGTAACACTTTTCCCGGCCTAGCTATCGAACCTATGACCTCGTGCTCAGCAGTCGCGCTTGCAACCACTAGATCAACGAGGCAGTGTGTGGGTGTTTTTGTTAATGTCATATTTAAAGGGGTCTGAACCTAAGGTCGTGTCCTAATACAAGCAATCCCCCGATTATTTTGTTCGGCTAACCCAAACGCATTGTCACGCAAATGGAGACCATTTTCCAATTCCGAACAAATGATCGCGACGATCATGTTGTCGCTTATAATTATTAGAGCAAAGGCGAGACTCCTATTCATCTGACAAGTAGTCAAGACCTCGATCCAGTCATTAGTTTTGAACGTTGAGATATACCCCTCATTTTGCAAAGATTGGATCACCCAAAAATATGAAAAGTTACCCTAAATATCCAGCATCCATCAAGCTAGATTTTATTTTTTCTAGACTTAGACAAAATTTTAGTCTCAGACCCTCGATCGAAGTACAAAAGCCCGAAACCAATCTAGCGTAAATATTTTCGGAAAGAATATAAGAGAATTTTGTTAAGAGACCGGAGATGGATGATCTATAGTTACTGTTATGTGAGGGTTATAAAGTCAAAATGGCGATACATTTACGATAATGCACGGCCGTTGGAACTGTAATAGCGGTTCTGTCAGCCAAGAGAATAATAGTGATGTCCTATCGAGCGATGGGACGGCTTTTAACGAATTTTCGAATAAATGACAGGAATATAAAGAGTTATTCACTATTTCGGTAGTTCATAGTGAACAATATCTTCTGTAATGTGCTTATAACAACTGAAATAGACGAGTTGCTTGTTGGTGAATAGATTTTAGAAATATTTGATTGCGTTTTGATTGTATTTACTTCAAATAATAGTTCAATAAAATTAAACTTTAAAATGTTTCTTTAGAATAGTTAAAAGGGTTGTTAACTAAAAACTACTAGAGAAAGAATACATCTTTTCGTAAGTATTCCCTTGATTCTGTTTACTCCAAATACATTAAAATAAAACATGAGAATGTTTTAATCGTTGATTCTCTCAAATCTTATCATCAATTAGATAAAGATAATGTAAATGATAACAAGACATATAAACATACTTAACCCTCAAACTCTTATCAAGTCCGATCACAAATATTTATCTACACAAAAACTATTAAGTTAATTTTCGGAGCAAATTACAGCTCTTTAAAGGCCATCAAATGGAAGATTATCCTTTTCTTTCAATTTCCTCGGCGAACAGTCGTAAACTCGAAACTCGTAAAGTAGCTGTCATAAAATACTTAATAAAAAACAATGGTTGTAATGACGGCCCCCATCATCTTTTAAGACCAAATAGAAACAAGATTTTTTTTTTCACTTCCTAATATTACTTTCTTTATAGTACTAGATAAAGTATGTCATAAAAACCAATATTATTAAGAAGGCGAAGAATGAAACTGAAGTAAACTAGGATTCAGAGAGTATTCAGAACCTTAAATATAAAGAAAAAATTACCGTTTTTGATGAGTGCGTAATGTTCACAAATGATATGAAAAATAATGGAAATTTTATACTTAAATAAAGAACTGCAAAGTCTGATGAAAGCCTAAATCATTTTGATAATAAATAATCCCTATTCAATACTTGAACAAAAACGATGGTACACTTGATTTATCGCGTCCTGCCTGACCTGTTATTTGCACATCCAGGAGCTGATGGATGCTACTGAAAGTGGCAAACACGTCAAATTTTGGGCTGACTCAATTTGAATTGTCATCGACACGTTATGAAGGAGAAGAATACTTGAACATATTCAAAACAACGCTGTTAAAATACAATCCTTATAGATAAATCAACTGACATAGTACAAGTTAGTCCTTGATTCACACACTTAAAAGGTTAGTGGGTCATTGTCAATACTATCCTTTTCATTGTTGTAGGTACGAAATGCTAGACAAAGGCAAAGTTCGAATATTTTAAGAACGTTGATAATCTTAGACACTTTATAGTTACAAAACTTGATATTATCTAAATCAGAATTGAATACATCATTTTGGAATTCAGCATGACATGTATCTCGCAATTCCTACAAGAAAAAGGCTAAAATGCCTCCAAGTTCCACTAAGTGCTAAACGAGATCGAGGCAGATCAAGCCAAAAGTAGGTTGGTTTCAGGTAATGCGTATTTTCGGCGCTTATAAGCTCGTTTTATGCCACACGTGAAACTCGTACGAGCTTTGGCACACGTAGAAGCGCGCATCGCGAGACAAATCATCACTTTTGAACCGACTTAAAAAAAGGAGGAGGTTCTATGTTCGGCTGTAGTTTTTTTTTTCTGATGCTTTCGTTTTAAAGCTGTTAAGCGTACGCCCATAAATCGGTACGGGCTTATACGGGCTTCAAACTAGTTAGTCTGAAACTGTTAATGCAATACGTACCTGCTACTCAGTTACTTATGATTCTAAATTCAAAATATATAAATAAAGATAAACTTACTGTTAGGCCGTAACACAATTTCCATAGTGTCGCTTCCATAGTCGTTAGAAACATTGCACTTGTAGACCCCGAAGTGTTTGGATTGGCTCTCTCGGATAATGAGTGTGGAGTTCACTACACCGCCGGTTTGGAGCTCCTCGAGGAATGCGTAGTCCTTGTAAGAAAAAGTTGAAAATAAAATAATAAAACTGGAAGGAGTATGCGCGGGTTTGCAAGAGAGAGAGAGAGAAATGGAAGGAAGCCCAGGAGTGGGACAGAGCAGGCTAAGAAAATAAAATTAAGTGAACTCCTACCATAGAACCCTACCAACACCTATCCAAAAGGACTGGCCGAATATAAAAGAGACTGTGGAACAAGGAGGATGGAGGGTGTGGAAAAGGGATGTGGAAAATGTACAACTAATACAGATGACTTCGCAATTATTATTTTAATTATCATTTTTCTCAAAACTTTTACGCCTACTTTTATTGTCGTCATAATGAATCATGATCGTGAACATAACGAACTAATTATAGAGTAAACAAAATTATCATCAGCTCATAAACTACTTTCCAATCACTGTTGGACAGTAACTATGAACAAACCTAATACACAATTTTGGAATGTCTGTTATAAAATTAAGTGTCTGATGAATGACGAGTAATAGAGAAGTAATGAAGAAGAAGATATGCTGCGCCGACCACAAATGAATTGGGATAAAAGCAAGAGAATGATGATGATGTGTGCTATAAAATTACTTTTGACCTATGTCAAAACTAAAAAATCACACATTTATTTTTAATTTCAGCTTTGATTTTATAATGATAAATGCTTTGCGCTTTAATGATATTTCCCTTTGTAAAAATTGGCGTATACTTTACAACAGGTTTTGTTCGTTTATAATGAGCGACAGCTTTCATCATTACAGCGAGGAGCAATTGTATACAATGACATGGATTTTCGATATCGCCAATTATTTTGATTGCAATATTATTATTACGAAGCTTTTCGTTGTCATCAAATGTTACTTCATTATTGCCTTTTCTGATCTTCTAATTGTCATGAGAGATATTATTTTTACCCAATTCAACAATTTATAGTAATAAATCTTTATAAAATTTAATGTATAAACGTAGACGTAACAAAAGAAGTTCGTAAGGATCGTAGCAGTTGGCGTTCAGTAGTTTCTGCCTACCCCCGTGGGAGAATAGCGTGAGTTTATGTATGTAAATTCAATAAGTACCTGATCATGTATGGCATCAATTTCTATTCCATCAAAGGTCCAAATGATATTGTCTATCCTGGGTACTGCAAAAGCTGCACATTCTATGTTCACTGAATCTCCTTGGTTCCCAAATTGAGTTTGGTTCGATATTATCTTCGGTGGTCCTGAAAAGAAGACGTATATTAGTACAAAGGTTAAAATGATAATTTATTTATTTTATTTATTTTATTTATTTTATTTATTTTATTTATTTTATTTATTTTATTTATTTTATTTATTTTATTTATTTTATTTATTTTATTTATTTTATTTATTTTATTTATTTTATTTATTTTATTTATTTTATTTATTTTATTTATTTTATTTATTTTATTTATTTTATTTATTTTATTTATTTTATTTTATAATAGATGACAATGCCATAGGTATTAGGTTGCGACCGAGAAATTCTTAATTGAAAAACCCAATAACACTTGCATAACACTGCCCGACCTGGGGATTGAACTCAGGACTTCATGCTCAGCAATGGCGCTTGCAGCGACCAGACCAACGAGGCGATTAACCAAGGAGTTATACTATTACTTCCTTGAAGTTTAGGCAAATACATTCTACACAAATTCCGATCTCAGATCATGACACATGAAGCATTTCCAGTGTAGGTTAGTGGTATCACATGCCTTCGATATTTTGGTTCTAGGACATGCTGGTTTCCTCATTATGTTTTCCATTTTGAGAGCAGATAAGATGAAATAAATCCAACAAAGTAAATGGTCTGTGTGTGTTCGAACCAACGACGTTTTAATTTATAGACAAAAGCTCAACAAAACTCAGATTAAAATATATTTTCGGATCATAATAAAGTTTTTATTTATTATTCATTCGTAATTATTTCTGGCCGACTTAATCAAGATTTCAAGAGCTACATTAGTTAGTAGTTGGAGCATTAATTACAAATTGAGCCCATAACATATACTATGGTCATATACATGTCATAAACGACGCGTGTGGTCATAATGTTCATTTTAATGACCGTACGTTGCTACTATACCATTTATGGTACCTATAGTTACTAAATATGGTCGGCTTTGAGTTGCCTTAAGCTTATCGTCATGACTAAAAAGTTATGTGTTTAGAAGACATCTGAGGGGTTACTATGACGTCCGGGACGTGTGGCAAAGAGATAGAGCTATACAGGTCGTCTAGCGCCATCTCTTTCTCACACTGGAATTATTCCTGCTATATGACGTCATGGTAGGGCACCTGCTTGTTAATAGATTTTTGTTTAAAACAACTCTTACAAGTGTGCACTAACAATAAGCTACACCACTAAATATATTGTAGTACGTCTGCAAATTATGGCACTGTTGGAATTTCAACTCTCATAGCTTAGAATGAACAGAAAATGCATGTGCGTTTTAGGTCGCACCTGGTTGTAAATCTGATGCACATAAAGTCGATTTTTAAAAAGCATATTTTTCTCTCTTTTATGTTAACCCTTCGTGTGCCGAAGGTAGATCTTCGCGAGACACAATAGGTTTTTAATTGTGTCTGTATACTCGGCATACGAAAGGTTAAGGGACTATCTTTCATACCGTCTTCAAAATATAATCAATATCGAAATTGTATTAACATTAGAATATTGAGTCAAATGTATTATTGAACTGTCCAACCATGCTTTCAAATTAGGTCATCCACCTAAATCGACAGGCGTTATTAATACAACGAATATATAACCTGTCTAATTTGTTCTAGAATACCTCATTTACCTACACCATTATACATAGACGTCTATATTTACCAACCCAGGCTTGAAAATGTGTATTATCAAGTTTAGTTTGAATAGCAAGCAAGTGTTTCAGGGTTAGGAATCAACCCCTTTGTTACTAACCTAGTTTAGACCTGCCCTACTTACACCTGTGATTAAAATTACAAATTGTTCTATGTAAGAGACCTAACACACTGGCGACCACGACTGCGTTTTGGTTACAGCACCTAACATTTTACCATCATCATTACTTAGTTTTGAAAAGGCAAAACAAGCAAGGTACAAGGTACAAGGTACAAGGTTCTAGCAAGCCTTTTCCGACTTCATATGTTAAGGTTGGCTTCCAGGCTAACTGCTTGTAGCTGAATACTAGTATATTATATGAAACGACTGCTAATCGACGATACCTACAGGGTGTATACGTACTCTTAACGGAGCCGTCAACCAAGCATTCTGTACATTAAACTAAGTAACTTTACGCAAAAATTATTGCTGTGAAACGACTTTTTTTTTGGGAGAAAAATCACGTTTTACGATAGGGCTTAATGTAACGCACACAAAACATTGTGCTGATGGATGGATTGATAATACTGGGATCGTGGAGGTGTTTAAAGTAAAACTCTTACATTAAAAACATGTATTTAAAAAAAGTTGGAACTTTGACCCCCAATCTCCCGTAACTAGAAGGCTCCCAGGTATGGTGTAGAAGAAAAAAATAATCGCAATGACGGGGAGAACGGCCTTTCGGCTTCGTTAAGGGTGTTGCTACGCCCTTTATAACTCAGTTATTGAGTAATACGATACCCTTTGGTTAGATTGGTTGTCAGAGTTTCAGGCGTCTGAAAAACCGTAGCACAGATCAGCCGAGACCAACAACGGCTTAACTTGCTTTCCAAAGCATGCATGGATTTTGGTGTGTAATGGATGGACACTAATGGAGCTGGTGGCTGAATTATAACAGGCGCTCGGGTCGATCTTTACGTTAAGCCGCGCTTGCCTAGGTTGGTCATTACATTCTGAGTTTCCTCCGTATCTCGGAAAGCACGTTAAGCCGTTGGTCCCGGCTATCGTTATAGGTAGTCAGTGGCTCGAAAGTCTAACAACTAGTCTTACTAAGAGGTATCGTATTACCCAGTACTAACTGGGTTGTGGAGGTCAGATAGGCAGCCGCTTCGTGTAAAATACCGATATTCAGGTGCATCCGGTGAGACTGAAAGCCAACCCCAACACAGTTGGGAAAAGGCTAGGCAGATGAATGGATGGTCACTCATCAACAGTCCTCGGCAAGGGTAGGTTAGGTTAACCCTAAAAACCTAGGTCGTTGTGATTAAAATCACGGGTCACATCGACTACAGCTTAAGTCACCATCATCATTTCAGCCGAAAGGACGTCCTCTGCTGGACATAGGCCTCCCCAAGTGTCGCCACATTGACATGGTCCCGTGCCTCTCGCATTCAGCGGAACCCCGCAACCTTGACTAGGTCATCGGTCCACCTAGTGGGAGGCCTACACTGTCTAAGTAATTTTGGAAAACTGTGGTCACTTTTTACATGGTCACAGTTACCATAGTTTCAGCAATATAACGCAAAACTTCAGTCACTGCGACTGTAGTCGCCGAGTGCGCGGCTGGCTTAAGGGCTGGCTGTATGACTTCAAAACGTCTGCTTTTGTTCGCCCAGTATTGTGTTGTACTCTGAATAGTCGGTTATTTGGTTCAAGCCTTGTTATTAAGAAGCACTCTAGTTACTTGAAATGCGTCATTAGTTTGATGGACTTGCTTTTTAAGTATTTAGAACTAGGACTTTATTAATGTTCATGCTTTAGTAGGTTTAGTCGTGTTGTTTTTTTGCCGTTTCTTTTTTCTTGTGAACCGGTATAGAAAGAGGTATAGGGAATAGAATGGTGGGATTCTTATGATCAGACGAGTGTTGTATCTGGTGGGGTTAATGTCGGTTGTACATATCCAAATATCCAAATTTCGAGGAGCGTGGCCAAATAATAACAACCGCTCGCGTCGATCTTTAGGTTAAGCCGTGCTTGCCTAGGTTGGTCTGTGGATGGGTGACCGCCCATGACATACCGAGATTCCTCCGTGCCTCGGAAAGCACGTTAAGCCGTTGGTCCCGGCTGTTATCTGTAGATCTTTGACAGTCGTCAGTGGCCCAAAAAGTCTGACAACCGTATCGTATTACCCAGTACTAACTGGGTTGTGGAGGTTAGAAAGGCAGTCGCTCCATGTAAAATACTGGTATTCAGCTGCATCCGGTTAGACTGGAAGCCGACCCCAATATAGTTGGGAAAAGGCTAGGCAGATGATGACATATTCAAATCTCGCGGAGAACTTTGCTGGACGCCTAGATTTTTTGTGACGTCACGCATGATGCATAGTTTGTATGAGGCTTTGCAGATGCCACTTCAAACTTATTGTGTAAATTCACAAGTTTTTTTTAATAGATAGAGTGATTCAAGAGGAAGGTTTATAATGTATAACATTGCACCCGTGCAAAGCCGGGGCGGGTCGCTAGTAAGAACTAAAGTATCTATGGTTGAGGATCCAATGACGAGTAACATAAATCTAATCTTGGTATGAGACGTTCAAGTATTTAAAGTTACCTTGAAATAACAAACCCTAAGAAATTCTCACGCGACCTCAAACCGAAGCCCCCTAAACATGCTACTATAATTATAAATATACATTAACACATTCCACGTACAATAGAAGTTACTTCAAGCTGAGCTATTCCGTAACTTTTTAG
This sequence comes from Eugnorisma glareosa, assembly GCA_947578425.1. Classification (NCBI taxonomy): domain Eukaryota; kingdom Metazoa; phylum Arthropoda; class Insecta; order Lepidoptera; family Noctuidae; genus Eugnorisma; species Eugnorisma glareosa. Next base: position 8,084,470 of record OX387982.1, on the reverse strand, counting down.
CTAGACAATAAATATTCATCTACACGACAGTAACGATAGACAAAGAGCGAAAACATGGCGTTGTGGAAACGACGAGCGCGTTGCATGAAACTTCTTATTCACCTTTCCTGAGGTACGAGTAGCTAACATTCGCATACCACCCCATTTACGTCTCGGAGCCCGTACTAAGGGTACTGGTTTTCGAAAAAAGGTTTTATGAGAAAAAAAAAGTCTTAATAAATCGCAAATCCTTTAAAAGGGGGGGGGGGGTGTAATCTATATTTGAAACGATTGAATTTGATAAAAAATTGTTTCAGGTACCTCAATGTCATTTTTAAAGACCTATCTTTAGACACCTTGCACATACAGGTTTGATGAAAAATATATGTTAGAGTTTCAGTTCCATGTATGGGGAGTATGTATCCCTTAATCTTAATCTTTTAAATTTTATTTTTGTATAAAAATCTTAAAGCGGTTTACAGAATACCTACTAAGTTTCAACTGTGTAGTCCTAATAGTGTCGGAATAAAGTGGCTGTGACATACACGGACAGACAGACCGACAGACATGGCGAATCTATGAGGGTCCCGTTTTTTGCCATTTGCAGAAGTGTACTGCAAAAATAAGTCGGCGAATGTACAACAATTAAAAAAAAAAAAGCATCGGGAAACACAAAAATCCTTAAAATGCGTAGTTTCCATAACTGTTATTTCTGTCTTACGATAGTTTTTTGAGGGCATGCTAAAGTGCAGGTTGGTTCTATGGAGTATACTTTTTGTAGATAAGTATAGAAAATGCTACCTATACTATATTCACAAATGCAGGATCAATTTTGTTTATTGGTTTGTCACCTTTTCCCGCACTAACCGGATTGAAATGATTGATTGAATGGATTTGGACAACAATTGGCACACAAATATATTATAATGTTATTAGTTACATAGATTATTTTTTTATCCCGATATTACCCGTGGAACAATTTCTTAGTTCTATATTATGGGCGTAGCCGCAGGATAAAGCTTGTCTGAAATCATTTCAAATATTTGATGGAAATCTGCCGCCCCCCGGCCTAAAAGTAAATGTTCTTAAAGGAATTCAAAACAGCGAAAATACTAAAATGTTGATCAAATTTATTTCGGTAATACATAAACATCGATACCTTTGTAAAGCCATATTAATTCACTATGAAATTGTTAACTGAAAATGAATGTGCAAATACCTAAAAGGTAACCAATATAGAAACAAGAATTTATTCAAGAAAATTATACAGTTAATAACTTATTACAAGTTCAGGTAGAATTTATTAACATTTAAGATTTAAATGATTCATTAGATTTTGAGATAGAAGATACCTACTTGTTTTAGAGAATAATGAAGCCTGAAAATCATTTCATATTCTGTTTAGAATTTCAGCCTAGGTAGGCTTCAGTGTTAAATACTTCATGTAATAAGATAATTAGACCCAATTACATTAAATTAATTGCAAAGAAAATGTAGAAATTCCAAAATTTTGTTTTAATGAAATTAAGAGGTATATACGAACTGAAAATTAAGCTTGAATATAAATGAGAATTCAGCTCATATGCCTACGATTATAATCCGGTGAATCATTAAAATTGTAATTGCTATGTTCTTATAATCGTTATCCAATTAGAGAAATTGTATAACCTAATCTCTTAGAATTATCAAAGTTATGTTAATTCACTTATCAAACTTTACCTACATGTCTTATTTTCAATTCATAATTTTTTTTTAAGTAACTCAATCTTATTTATTTTTTTAGTTTCATTTATGAAAAGTTTTTATCATATTATTTTTTTGAATACCAGCCTATAACTTTCCCATTGCAAGGCGAAGGCGTCTTCTCATAAAGAAAAAGCACTGATCACCTGGCTCATGGTGAATTGGCGTTTTCAGACTTTTAATCATTAAATTAGTCTCTATTTTTTTTGAGTAAAGAAAAACATTAACCATATTTTTAGACTTACTTTAAAAATAACACACAACCTAATAACATTAACAGATCTTTGATCTTAGCATAATATATGAATTCCTAATAAAATAATTAATTACAGCGAAGGAAAATAGTAGGGTCTTTCATTAGAAATGTGTGAGCTATTCAGCGTACGAGCCCAAGGGTGGAATTCATTTATTTTTTATGAAAGAAAGCGTTTCATACGAAACGAGACTTCTACAGAAACATCCAATTATACATTTGTAGGAAAATTAAGTAGCCTCAGCTAGAATTTATACAGTTTTTGGAATATGTCAAATTCATGTAAAGTTTTGAGAAATTAATTGATAAATTAAGTCTGCGTGTATCTAAATACATTTGGTTCAAACTTTTGGTTTGGATATCCGATTATGTCTCGCGATTATGTATGCTAGTTCCATAGAGAAACTCAGACCAAATAAAAAACAAAGACACAGCGTCGTCAACAGTGACGTGAGGCCGGTTTCGTAAACATATGTGCACTTATGAGCGTAGTTTTGAGAGTAGTTTGATGTAAATGTGTGCGTGTGAGCGTATATGCACAGAGCGAGGCGTAGTTCTGCGCATGCTTCACTGTATTGTTTGAAGCGCTATGTCTAGGTTTTTTATTTGGTGTGAGTAGAGAAAGTGGTTCAGTTTACTCGCTGGTCTAGAGGTCGCAAGCACGACTGCTGAGCATAAGGTCCTGGGTTCGATTCCCGGGTCGGGCAAAGTGTCATTGGGTTTTTCCATCAGCAATTTCTCAGTAGCAGCCACAGTCTGGATTTGCGCCCGGTTGATCGCAATAGGCTCGCCCCTATTACATGGGATTTAAATATAACTGGTGAAATGTGGTATACCATTAGGTACAACTCTGCCTAACCGTTCGGGGATTACATGCGTGATGTTATGCTTTACTTTAGATACACGCTTTAAATCACAACTGTCACTCTTTGACAGTTGTTTGAAATGGCTGCCATACGACAAATTGAAGTAGGTTATCAATTATTTCCTCTGACTGTACGTAGAATGTATGTGGGTCACGTTTCAGCTAATAGGTAGTTTCTGATACGTATAATTTGATTCCGATTCCTTTAGTTTCATTATTTCTGAGTATAAGATTGATTTTTCTTCGGAAGTTTGCGATTCGCAAAAGTTGGCCTTGTTTTTTGTTTCAGGAAAGCCGTGTCTCTTGGAATGTGTTATTTCATCGGAGTGGGAAACTAGGAACCGACAGTCTTCACCTGTGATACCTGTTTTATTCATGATTGAAGTATTGTTAGATTTTCTGTCGAAGATATCGACCTAATCTACATTAGAGATTCATTGAAAGAGTAGTGGCCGGTCCACAAGTGGTATAAAATTCTGATACATGTAAAGATTGTGTGACTCTGAATGATAAATTGAAGAATGAGGTTATACGAGAACGTTGCGGTTTAAAATAAGATGTAGTGACAAAAATTGAAAAGAGTATGCTTTGATGGTTTGGTCATATGGACAGGATGAATGAAAGGCGACTAACAAAAAGTATTTACACGACAGATATGAGTGGTATCACTGGGAGGAGACGCCCTAGAAGGACATACACTAACCTTATTGGTGAGGTTCTTCAGAAATGTCAGGTGCGTAGTACTCAACCGGGGTGCGTTTATGACTAGATGTATGAACGTGGACGAGGCAAAAGGAGTGTGTAAGGATCGTAGCAGGCGGCGTTATGTGGTTTCTGCCTATCCCCACGGAAATAAGGCGTAAGTTTATGTATGTAAAGATTGTATTGTCCTCTTTGTAATTCTTTACTTTTGACATAAACGCCCAGTAGGTTGAAACTATCTGTCACATTAGTCTTTAAGCAAAAATAGACTCTAACTTTTGACCGTAAAGTTCTATTCAACTTGATTGTGGCAAAACCATTATGACGTCATGTGTACCATAATCGTAAATCAATTTCTGTATTAGGATTCTCGATGTTTCTGGCAACATAATACGCCATCTCCAGGTTATAATTTAATATGAATCTAGACCTTATTCAATTTAACATTAGGTTTCACTTACCTTTGATAAATACTGAAGCTTCAGCTTCTATTTCAGTGTATCCATCGACGCTAGCTTTGCAAAGGTACCGGCCAGAAGTATGCGTGTCTAATGTTAAAGTCAGATTTGCTGTTCTTCCGACTCGCTGTGGACAAATTATTTTGGTTATAAATTATTATCAGTAACACACTAAAAGGTCTGAAATCCAGTACGGACCAATAGCGGATACAAATCTGAACAAGAACACCTCCATACAAAAATCTGCCTGCGGAAGTATGGGAGATACTTCCGCAGATTTTAGTAGCAATTCCCAAAACCGTATGCACATTTTGTCCGCACTGGTTTTAACGAGCGATTCATTTTTAGTTGCCTGCCAGGGCACACAATTAAAAAAAAAAGTAGGCCCAGACAAAACCGAAAAATTGGTCATAAATAATTAAATATTTGATTGTTCGTACTATATCTACTTATGCACTTATCGAATTGCAGCACTGTTCGAACTGGTCGTACTATGGATCCGTAATTTTTTTTTTTTAATATTTTTTGTGGCATCATGGTGGGCGATTCTTCTTTATAACTTTTGGAGATCGTAAAGGTCAACAATATAGGATAATTTTAGATATATTAGTACAACTCAAAACACTCAAAACAAAAATAAATTAAAATTCTAGACTCACAACGAGACCTAAATTCAGACAAACAGGGCTATCTCATGCTTTGTTAGTACAATTCTCTCAGAGATATGACAAGTTTGTAATAAAGCTGCGGCCGTGACGCCCACAGACAAAGTTATGTGTAGTAATGAGATTGCCCCGGGATGGTTTTGGATTTTGTAGACGAAATATAATATTTATTTTTGGAACGAAACGTTTAGTTTTCGGCTACCCAAACTTGAGAAAACAGATCTGTAAATATGTCTACCTATACTTTTGAAGCCAACTTTTTACATAATTATGTGTGGAAAAAGTACTTCTGAATTTGAAACTTTTAATAATAACAACGAAAAGGAACATGTTTACATTTTAACGATCAAAATTCTAACGTACCAAACAATTCCGATATACGTGTACACAAAGTAAATACCACAAATGAAATAACTTTTGGTAGAGCCAAACAATTAGGAAACGATATTGATACTGGTACAGTTCCACTTAATATTGGAGGTATAATTGGATATGGTACAGATATTGATAAAACAAAATCAGTTACTGAAATAGATTTTTGTGCTGCATCTTAATTTAGACAATTAGGGAGAAAGGGAATAGAAAATTAGGGAACATTCTATGGATGGACTGAATGAAGAATGTAAGGGTTGGAAAGGGTGTGGGTGACTAGTTTCAGAGTAATCATGCTCGTCCATGTTCATCTCTCAGAAGACATGATGACTCATGGAGAAGTCAACCCTGATTGGTTAGACAAAAGGGCAGGAGAATGCCAATTAGAGCAATTTAGCAGGGAGCAGTGGGACTTAAGCAGTGGACAGACCTATTTTATCCGGGTTGTGTTGCTATCAAGATATTTAGCAAGCCTAATACAAAATGGGTGACAATCTTAAGCACTAGCATGGTATAGAAGATTGCCAATTTAATATCAAGTGAAGATAAAATGTGCCTCGAAGGAATTAGTAGGACTGACATTGACAAAATACTAAGAATACATTGTATGGTATTGCTTCTAGCGAAACCTGTTATGTTTGAGCCGTTAAAAATATGTAATTAGTAACGCAGTTCTTGGTGTATGCCTTGTAGCACTATGACTAACTAGTTTTTAAATTCCTGTATTTAAACTAACTATTGAACTATAGAAAAAGATGTTACAAAAAGATGCTATTTTTTTGCATTCTTTGCGTGTACTATGGTGATCATTATAATAATAAACGTTAATCTATAAGATCTATCTATCGTTCAACCCAAAAAGCAACGATTTTGAAATAGGGAATAGAGTCAGACAGAAAACAATAGTGACAAGACTAAAATAATGGTGAATATAAATTGATGGATGGAGAGGAAAAAGAGGACCAAAGAAATGATGGCTGTTTTGTGACTGGAATGAAAGTGAAAATACAAGAAAAAAGGCAAGCCGCTGGGCATGGGAGTCCGACAATCAACAGAAAGACAGTGCAATTGAAAATGTGGAAGATATTGTAACAATAGCACCTCGTTGAACAATCATAATTTAAAACCACAGCCAAAACTTAAATACCACATAACCAATAATCCACAAGCTAACGGTGAAACTTTCGGTATAAAATTGTCCACAACATCGCTTTGGTCATCGATTTCACACAAAACTTTTGTATACAGTACGTTACATAATTACTCATGACCAACTGACTTTATACGGGTTTCGTTGCGTTGGTTATTTTTGGACATTTGTTACGCTTCTAATTGAGAATTCTTTTGTTGGTTCGTACGTATTTGGTCTGTAGTTTTTTTCTGTATTTGGATTCTAGAATAATATACTGCATGATTTATTTCCCAAAATGGTTGGACAGATATGTACCAGTACACCTACATTTCGTTACTTAGATTGTAAGATTACCAATCCTATTGCATAACAATAATGACATAGTATCATGCCTGGATTTAAAAAATAAATTAAATTTATTTATTAATAAAGAAGTACATTGAACAAACCAATTTGAACAGTGATCCCCAAACTAGACATTAGTCTGTATCTTGGGGATCAGAGTTGTACATTTTCGTTATTATCCAGAAAAGTCGTGTACGGTAATTATTAACAAAATTTCCCAAGAAGGTTGATGTCACCAGTCATGTTAAAAACCGTGTAAAAGTGTGCGAGCCTATTTTGTATAAATTCTTCCACTGAGGAATCGGACCCAAAACTTCATGCGCTTGCGTGCACTAGGCTAACAAGGCAGTCATGATCATTAAAGTCTTTACCTCTCTTTTTAATAGACGACTGTTTCCTTAAATAAGAACCGAAAACGTACAAATCCGGGGATCCACAACAATAACCGAAGTTCAGGAGTCACTTGAAATAACTATTTGATAGACGAGGTAATATTTTATTTCTAGAAAAACACTAATGATTCCGATAAGGAAACCCACACAATGAATCAATTGCGAGATTTAGAAATATCAAATGAGTCCCGAGAAATGTCGAAATGAGCACTTCGAAGGAAAATGCTAAAAATAGAATCTCTCTGGAAAAATGTAATGGAGAACGCCCACTGTTGGCTTTCAATCAATTCAAGATTGATTTAGTTTCATAATAATTCTGATAAAAATAAGAATAACTTTCTTATGCAGGTTAAAATTAAATTATCTTGAAGACTGATCCAGTAATGTTTACTGAATCTTGAGTCTTATTGCTTTGGGCTGGTACTTTCCTAGATCGCAGGTAAAATAATTCTAAATTGACGCATTTTACGACAATTGCATTTTAATAAACATTAAAGCAGAAAAGGTACGAAATCAACTTGTAGAAATATCGAATAGTCGCCAGTTGATTTAGTTAATATGGCCCCTGATAGTGAGTCTGTTTTATACATTAACATTAACACTAGAAAGGGAATATTTACCATGTTTACTGTTAGTTTTGAGTTCCCGATATTTCGATGCTGTTGCAAGCAAGAAAGAGGGCAGACTGATTTGTCTGCTTATAAACACCCACCCATAATAACTTTCTTTTATCTGTGATCATGGTGCAAGACCAACAGTTAAGATGGTAAATATCCTGTTTCTAGTGTTAGTGACCATGATAGTTTAAAAACTTATATTGTTTTATATATTGTTGCTCGGGAGGAAGTAAACACTGAGATGTAAGAGGTAAATGAAAGAACAAGACGAACTGCTGTCACCCTAAGCAAATAGGATAGGGCGTGAGATAAGAGCAGGAGAATGTTGATTATAAGAATGATCATAAATATACTTACAATCATCTGGTCCTCTTCATGATGCAGCCACCTGATCTCAGGTGGAGGGTAACCATCGACGTCACAACTGAGAGTGACGGTAGTACCTACTTCAGCTTCCACATCTTTTGGCAGGTTTCTGAATGTTGGTGCATCTAAAAAGGCAGAATTCATTTATACACAACACTTACTTTAAATGGAAACGTATGATATAGGAATGTATCAGGGAAAGACTACAAAAAATAGAATGGCCATCAGTAAAAGTATCATGGAATAAATAATATTATGATTCCATTTTCTTGTCTAAGTGGCAATTGAAAACAAAATGATATAATGCCAAGTTTGGCAAGTTACACTTGTAGGCTTAATAATAACAGCCACTTGGATCAATCTCCAGGTTAAGCCGCGCTTACCTAGGTTGGTCTGAGACCACCCATTACATACCGATTTTCCTCCGTGCCTCGGAAAGCACGTTAAGCCGTTGGACCCGGCTGTCATTTGTAGATCTTTGACAGTCGTTACAGGTAGTCAGTGGCCCGAAAGTCTGACAACCAGTCTTACCAAGAGGTATTACCCAGTACTAACTGGGTTGTGGAGGTCAGATAGGCAGTCGCTCCATGTAAAATACTGGTATTCAGTTACATTCGATTAGACTGGAAGCCGACCCCAGCCCGGCCATTTCTTGTTAATACATTTAGTTACGCGACGAGCAAGCGTCACTCACCTCTTTGACGATACTACTTCCAAGAAAAAGCTCGTCAAAATATTATATTTTCTTGTAGTTCTGAAGCTGATTCTACTTACATGTAATTTCAAGCGTCTCTATTTCTTCGCTGTTTCCGACGTCATTGAAGACAATGCATTTGATAGTTGCGTCATGGTATTTTCTTGTAATGTTGTATATTTTCTGTTGGATAAATAAATATTGTACGTACTTATTAAACTCACTCCTTTTCCCAGAGGGGCACAAATAACAGAATTCTCTTGTTTAGTCCTTTCTGTAATTATTGTTATAATAATTAGGTTGCTTCGGTTTTCCTTTATCTCAAAGTTTTGTGAAATCGTAATCATCATCTAATATCTCATCGTCATTTCAGCCGAAAGACGTCCACTGCTGGACATAGGCCTCCCCCAAGTGTCGCCGCATTGACCGGTCCCGTGCGACTCGCATCCAGCGGATCCCCGCAACCTTCACTAGGTCATCGGTCCACCTAGTGGGAGGCCTTCCAACGCAACGTCTTCCGATTCAGTATCTAGTTAGTTGTATTACGATTACTGTTTTCATTCAATTGTTTTATATAACATAACATCACGGCTATACTCCCCAAAGGCAGAGGTGTACTTTATAGTACACCCACATTTCATTAGTTATGTTTAAGTTCCATGCAATAGGGAGCGGGCTGCTACTGAGAAATTCCTAAAGGAAAAACTAACACTTTAGCCGACCGGGGAGTCGAACCCAAGACCTCATGCTCAGAAGTCGCGATGGCGACCACTCGACCAACAAGGCAGTTTTATTCATTTATTTATTTTATTTTATTATGTATTTTTTTTATAATGTTGTTTTACATGTTTTTTAATTACCTATGTACATATAAGTGTTTATGGTTCATATTACTTACCAATTCAGTGGTATTTCCCTCGATGAGTTTTTCATTCAAAAACCACTTGTACGTTAGGTTGGATGGATTCGCATCGGCTCTGCAAGCTGTTGAAATAATATTTTATATAAAAAATGCTGTAATTAGCGACTCAATAAATATTATAGACTCAATAAATACGACCTAATTTAAAAACAAAATGAAATGGTAGCAATATACTTAAACGGTGTTGTGGAAAATAAAATAAAATTACTTCGACAGTAGTGATGGTCACATTAATAATTTAATTTATTCAATATTTAATAATGTAGTCTTTGACAATAATTGATGAAGCGTTTTAATGGCTTCCCAACACAACAATCAAGCGATTAAATTTAAGTAGGTATGTACTTTAGGGTCATTTAAAAAGCCACTTTAAGTCCATGAGTATATGATTGATTGTGACATGCTACTTCCTACTTAATATTATAAATGCCACAGTTTGTGAGGATGTATGTATATTTGTTACTCTTTCACGCAAACTACATAACGGATATGAATAAAATTTAGCACACAATAGTTTATAACCTGGATAAACACTTAGGTCGCTTTTTATCTCGGTAGTATGGACCCATAGGACTATCGAATACCACGCGGGCGAAGCCTCGGGCATAAGCTAGCAGAAATCATAAATCAACTTTACCTATAACGACGTCATCTCCTTCTGGAATCTTCCCATTTGCACCAGATTTGATGAACATCTTCACTTTAGGAGCATATTTTACCTGTAGACAAACATAATTATTAATATCAAAATAATTATCCGTGTTGAATCACCATTTTAGACCACTACAGAATGTCGGCTGAAGACAACGAACGAAATCAGGCGCTCGCATACATAGACGAGTGCGTACGGTGATTTCAAACAGATGACCGTCGTGAGTGCGTTTGCACTCGCTGTATGTAAAGCTTGCCCACGTATGCGGGGAAATCTCAAACAGATGGCAGTAGCGAGTGCAGTTGCACTCGTTGTACGTGAAGCGTGTCCATGTGTGAGAGGAGATCTCAAACAAATGACAGTCTCGAGTGCACTCGCACTGAAGCGTGTCTATGTGTGCGTGTGTTTTCGCTCAGTGTATTGAGCCGAACTTTATACCACTATCCATTTCGTGGCAGCAATGACATCTTATAGGTCATTAGTAAAAAGCCGTGCTGCATCATTATGGCGCATTGGGTACGTGTACATGTACACATACCCGGTGCGTCTGATGAGTGCAGCAGATATATGAATTAAAATCTTGTACTTCATTTGTTACTAACACAGCTTTTAAGTAGTGTGTATTACTATTAAAAAAAACTTTATTTCAGACTTTGATCCATATAATGTTTTTTTATATTATGTTCCACTCTTTTAACGGCGTGAAGTGTCTTCCAATCTATATTGATGAAAGGAAGTGGTTCTGAAGGAAGTGTCGTTAATATCTTTTTAATAAAGACTTGTACGTTGGTTCGACGCGGGGAACGATCCGCAAGTGTTTTGTCCTTGGATGAGTGATTTGTTTACTTTTTATTTTTGCATTGGTGACCATGTTAAATTACTATCAGCCGACGTAGTTTTTGGATTATTATACAAGGTGTAAACAGACTATTCACGAAGTCGTCAACCAAGCATTCTGAACATCAAACTTAGTAACTCTAAGCAATTTATTTCTGGGAAAAGACTTTTTGTTTGGTTCGACAAATCCCGTTTTACGGTAGGACTCAATATAACTGACTCAAAGCATTGTGTTGATGGATGCATTAAATAGTACGGGGGTCGTGGAGGTATTTAAAGTAAAGTTATAACATTAAAATCTTGTATAAAAAAGCTTTGACTCCAAATATCTCCGTAAATAGAAGGTTTCCCGGTATGGTCTAGAAGAAAGAAAATGATCGTAATGATGGGGAGAATAAGTGCCTTTCAGCTTCGTTAGGTGTACTTTCACAACCATTAAATTCTTAATACATGACGTAATATTTAATTTATATCTAAATACAGCCATATGAGACCGCTACTTTAGTATATGTGTTTGTCAAACTGGCACTTAATAATAATGATATAATAGGAAAGGCTATCAAATGAAAATCAAAAGTAGGTCAAGTACAGACGCAAGCACACCATGCTACCCGAAATGTCGAATTTGCCCAATCAACCTTGAACTTAATTCTTTAGCGATAAAGTTAAAAATCTATTAAACAAATTTGACAGATTGTAGTAGCTTGATGTGCTGGCGACTGTACATTATCGATTTTAAATCAAACAACAATATGGAGTATCGTTAAAATATTGTAATCATCTTTTCCTACCGATTAAATTGGTTATGCTGTTATGTTAACAATTATAATAGATAAGCTTATCATAGAATACTATTCTATACTAAACTGCTTAATTGGTTTAGTGGTCGCAAGCGCGACTGCTGAGCATGGGGTCCTGGGTTCGATTCCCGGGTCGGGCAGAGGGTTATTGGGTTTTCATTAGGAATTTCTCAGTAGCAGCCACGGAGTCTGGATTTGTGCCCGGTTGATAGCTTTAGGCTTGCCCTCTATTATTTGGGACTTAAAATAAACTGGCAAAATGTGGGTGTACTATAGTTACACCTCTGCCTAACCCTTCCGGGATTACAGGCGTGATGATATATTATGACGTTATGTATAATAATTTCACGGAGACGAAGGTCGTGGGCAATAGCTATTTAAATAAATAAAAAAATAATATTATGATGATCACGTTTCATCTATTCAATATTATTCTGCAAAACAAAAGAAAATTATTAAAATATCAAAATGGAACAATCAAACGAAAACTTTTCAGACCTAATTGTTCAAATTCTATTATAGAAACAAATTAAAACTAACAATGTACAATTACTGAATAATGGTAGCTATTACTTAGACACTAAACGAAGATTTGCAAAACATAAATTTTGTATAAACTCTCGATGACAAAACTTTTCAAGAGATTGTTTATAAGACTTTAGAGATTCAAGCAATTAATAGATTTTAAGAACTACACAATAGATGATTGGAGAGAAAGCCAGTGAATTAATTTATAACGTCGAGTTTCAATCAGAACCAGTGTAAGCTGGCCTCTTATTCTATTCGAAACTCCGTACTACGAAGGTCAGTGTTACCACGGAACTGTGGTCGACTTTGCTTGTTATTTCCGTATAAAACTTAAACAGGAATTCAGAATTATAGGAAATAACCATGTTTTAGAATTAAAAACTCAATATCATAGATGAAAAAGTTCAAATTGCATTAATGTTTTGTGAGAAGGACAATCACTAAACATTAATTTGGGGATGTCCTTTTCACAGTACTATTTAGTCTGTCTTTTTCTCTATTGTATTTTAACTACTAACACGCTGGTTTATTGTTGTCCGAAAATAAAGAATAGTATTATTATTATTTCCTTTATTTATATCTTTATAAATTATTTCATTCACATTTTTAAATATTCCTTAGAAACAACAATATAGAAACATTTAAAAATACAAAAAATTGTAGCCCACCGGTATCGGGAACAGAGTCCAAGCTACCGGCGGTCAGGGCTCTAGAGAGAGGAACCGTTATTATTATTACTCATAAATTAATATTTCTTAAATTATTATTACTCATACATAATTGGTCACTCAAAAAACAGCTCTTCTACATAACTCTTAAGTAAGTAAATAGCAATAAATTTGAACTAAGAGTAGGTACATAATAGTAGCTGTAATAAGGGTTCGCCATCTCTGTTCAATTCTGATATTCACCTAACGACAATATTACGCAAGTCCAAGCAAATTACCATATTGCCCTCGATACCAAACGCTACTCCAGTACTAACAATGACCTTACAGAAAAGGCAAAGATCACTGAACCCAAATAAGGAATAGAACAAAGGACCACATGAAGCTGTCTTTGGAAACTCTCAGCTCAACATAGATAACTCCAGAAGGTCAGTTTCATGCAACGAGCTAAAACAGGCGCACGAACATTTAGACGTGTACGTAGGACGATCTCAGACAAATGACAGTCACCAGTGCGCTCGCTCTCGCCGTACGTGAAGCATGTCTGTGTGCGTGGAGATCTCAAACAAATGACAGTCGCAAGTGCGCTTCCACTCACTGTACGTGAAGCATGTCTATGTGTGCGTGGAGATCGCTATCAAATGACAGTCGCGAGTGCACTTGCACTCGCTGTACGTGAAACGTTTCCATGTCATCATCTGTCTAGCCTTTTCCCATCTATGTTTGAGTCGGCTTACAGTCTAACCGGTTGCAGCTGAATACCAATATTTTGAATAGAGCTACTGCCTCTCTGACAAACCTGGTATCACTAAACCCCTTGACCCCTTTCTTCGATCCATAACGACTGAGATCAACCACGAATGACATCCGGCACCAATTGCTTTAAGCGCTTCTGGAGTCACGGAGAGATCTTACTTACAGACTAATCCAAGGACTGACATCTCAAGCCTTGCTTAACTTGAAGAATGATCCGTCCGGCTATTTTTACTCAACGGTGAGCTTCTTTGTGAAAACAGTATGTACGTACGAGTATGAGTGCGGTTTTGCTAGTTGTATGGCGTGAAACTTCTGAACTCATCTCTTTTGTACAACAAGCCCAATGAGGCAATCAAACAAAATGGTTGCAGTTACTTGCAAGTTGTATGAATCAACTGCAAGGAATGAGAAAATTGAAGCTCTTGGAAAGTCTCGCAAATTCACCCCGGTAAATGTGTTCATTATCTTCAAAGTTACAGAAACATTTGTAACACTATTCTTCTAACACTATATAGGTAATAAATAGCATGGCATACATATATGGGCTTATATTCTAAAGGTAATGATTGCAGTCTTTCTAAATTCTGCTGAAATAAAGAGGCTTTAACTTTTGGCAATAATTTTAGTAAAATAAATCATTTTGGATAACACAATATTTGTTTTAATACCTCAGAAAGTCAGTCACTCGTCTAACTAATATTTTTACCACGGTTTGATTTATTCACGAAATGGTTGTGCTGATAAAAATTTTAAAGAAGTAAAACATACCTCAGCATATTATAACGTTACTACTTTTGGGACAAAATATTCCGATGTGAAGGAGCGAGTCATAATCGCGGGACTCGAAGAAATCGAAACACTACTAATAAAGACAAAAAACAAACCACAAAACAACATGAACTTAGTCCAGATTCTTTGAAAAAAGTCACTCCATTAAACGCACACCTTACTGCAATTACGAAAACAAAAGAAAAATTTTCTAATATCCTTTAAAAGAAAGCGTAGAAAAGCTAAATGCAATATATTTAAAAACAAGCAGGAACACCTTATTGCCGGTTGAAAACAAAACTAGAGACAATAAAAATGATTCATTGCACCTAGAAAGTACTAAAAACAGTTCCTGCAGGTGTAATTAATGAATACAGAGTAAAAAATATGGAGTAAACGCACAAAAATATTCTGAATTATGCACGAGGAGTTTTTGTGTATTTTTAATAGCTGCTGTATTATCAGTAGTTGTTTTGCCGTTTGTATATAAATGAGAACTGAATTTTTATTTCTGTTTGCTTTTTCTTTCTTAGTAATGATGTATTTTCTTCTATACTAATATTAAAAAGAGGTAAAATTTGTTTGTAAGTTTGTACGTAGGAGGTAATCTCTGGATCTACTGAACGGATTTTGAAAATTCTTTCACTAATAGAAAGCTACATTATCCCCTAGTGCCATAGGCTATTTAGAACGTGCCCATGGTATAATTTCCGACCAAAACACGAGCGAAGCCGCGGGCAACAGCTAGTATTTAATAAAGCTATTGGTTTGACTGGATGCGAATGGTGGTGTGTTGTCGTGCTTGGGAGAGGCGTATGTCCAGCAGTGGACTGCTTTAAGCTGAGTTGATTTACAGGTTTGCTTTATCTTCAGAATTATTCACCACTAAGATGTTGGTCAGTATTTTTTAAGCATAGGTAAGTACATGAGTTTCAGTTCAGTACCTATTTGCCTGTTAAATGTAGTGAAATATTCGTTCGTTTTTTTTGGTTGTTTCTTATTTAAACTTAAAGTTGTCTTTCTATGAATATGAGTTAAACTCGGGTATTATCGTCACATTTTATGTGGTTGTAATGGTTAAATATGACACATTTTGTACATAATTATTTATTTAAAAAGGCTAAACAACATCCCACAGCTATCGAATATTTATTCCGGCTTTCAAATAAATTACACCGTCCCATCCAAATAACATTTATCTTTTTTAATCTCCGATATAATATAATATCGTACACAATCCACTTCCTAAATTATCGACGAACCACAATTTCCTCCTAAACCCATAAAGATCGATTCCCATAAAGATCCCATTTTGACCTACAAGTTTCAATCTCAAAAAAATAGGAGACGCCATGAAAATTTATATTCGCCGCCATTAAAAAAGAAAAACGGTCACAACCGTATAACATGTACAAATGGCAAGTATCTCAGTATCATAGCGATATCATGGCACATCAGATCGTAAATAGTAATTGGGTTGCCCGTAAAAAGAGGTTTTATTTTATGACCAACGAAAAAATATATGATAAACATATCGGCCTTTTCTCCTCATAACAACGGTCTGGGGTTAGAAGAAATAGATGTGGTTTTGGGTGTAGGAATTGGCTGTTTGTGAGCCCAGTTTGGGTGGAAAGTACTTCGTATTTTTAGCACTGTTGATTTTATTTGTCCGGGTGAAATAGGTGTTTGAGTTCATGATTTATTACGTCGATGACGAGCTAAAGAAAAAGTAAGCTAAAGTGGTAATCGGCCAGCCATAGCTGCTGTAAAACCGATGATACTTGGAGTAGACGTGTTTTTGAGTGGATACCGCAAATCGGTAAACGTAAGGGCACCCTCAGGTTCAGCGGGGCGAGAATCTTATCTTATCTTTATAGGCTGGTTTGTGGAACAACTTGACTAAAATTTAAACGACTTAAACTGGTGAAATATGGGTGAATTATAAGTACACCCTGCTTAACCCCTCGGGGATAGCAAGTGTGGTGTTATTCTAATACCTACTTGGAAATATTATTATGTGAAGCAGGTTGGGTCATAGTGGATGTTGTGATTCACCGTGAATTTTCACCAAACGGACGCCTCAACCAATATTATCTTTAACCTCAATTTCCCCTTTTCATTAAATTAAACTAAACTAAAATAAACGCAACCACATCCAGACTTCAATACCCAAGTAAAACAATAAACGTAACCTTTATATTAGAGGGAGAAACATATTAATATTAATACCACATCCAGTTTCTCTCTATACGCGACCGGAATAGTAATATGCTTCTGACTTTTGGGGACGACAATAATTTTTACATCGGTACATAAGAACGTTACATTTCATCAATGTAGGTATATTACAGATGGGCCGACTATGAGTTTGGCCAACTGATCGACTCATCGGTTGCAAAACGACCGAGTAGTCGGCCAACTAGCGATCATTACTTTTAGTGGAATTCGGGTGGCATCGGCAATGTCCGTGGCGCTTCGCGCTTTTGTCGTGTGTACAGCTGAGTCGCACATTGAGCAAACTGTACAACGCGGTCGGAAATTGATTTTTCTGTTAAAAGTGAAAATTATATTTCTCTTGATTTTAGTACAGGCCAGCACATCAAGCTATTACAATCTGTCTAAATTTATTTAATAGGTTTTCAATTTTATCGCTAAAGCATTAGGTTCATTGGGAAAATTTGACAGTTTCGGGTAGCTTGATGTACAGGCGCCTGTACATTTATTGACTTTCAGAGCAAGAATTCCGATTCCTAGATTTGAAAACAACCTGTAAGAATGATTGTAAAGAAAAAATAATTAACATAGGTTAGAATTTCATTTGAATCGGGCCTATTTTGCCAAAAAAAATACCTATGCTAAATGCCTATGGCATTAAGTCCGCCTCTGTACAATGTGCTTGAAGTGTTAAATAAATAAATATTTTAAAATGCCGGCTAGTAGGCACTTTTTGCCAAAAAGTTATCGACTAATAACCGACTATGGCCGGATAGTCAGCTTTCCCGACTAGCCGGTACATCTCTAATGTATTTATGTATGTATATAGGCATCAATGTAAGTATTTTTATGGACCACTGAATATACAGTAAGTAGTGATGAAATATCTTAATGCTTCCTTATTGTGAGTTGGAGTATTTGGGATATAAAAATATTGGGTAGAAATTCTTTTGATCGGTTCGTTGTTGGTAAAAGATATAGTAAAGAATAGAGATTATGTAATATTAAGAAATGAGGAAAAGATAAAGACTATAATAATAGAATAATAATCCTGGCGTAGCACACACGTGTAGGATATTCCTTTGTAGATTTAGATCAATATTTTAGTCAGATGGAAGGAAATATACAGGGTGTTAGGGACACTTGTATCACGTCTTTCAGTAATAGAGAAACATTATAACGTGGGCGCAGCTTCCAGTGTAACTAAATGAAGCTGAGCACCAGCCATTTTAATATACAAATCATCCTAATACTAACCCAAAATCTAAGAAAGAAAAATAAAAAGACACTCATCGATATTAGAATACCAAAACACGAAAAAAAACAGAAAACCATCTCATCAAACACAATCATTCTCACGATTGCTTCTCAAAAATCGATCCAACAATATCCGCAAACAATTTCTTTGCAGATAGCAATATTTTTATAAGAGAAAACAAATACACGGGCCTAAAAGTTTACTAGGGGTTGAAGATAGCAAATAGCTACGACTGGAATTTTATCTCAATATTTTATGAGATCCCATGCTGAGGGGCTGCCGATTGCTTTGCAGAGCTAGGGGAAGTTTAGAGGGAGATGTTTATAGATAGGAAATAACAGTTTCAATATTGATATCTTAGATTATTTTTCAAGCAGACGTATACTTTGTTACCGGTAATATTAAACATTAGAAAAAATTAATGCAAAAAAAATTAAATATTAGAAAACGATGGTTCAAGCATGAACTTGTTCAACTTAAAAATAGAAAAGTTCTAACATGAAAGGACATGGCCGGATCCTGCCCTCAGAATCAATTCAGAATTCGTTAGGTACATTAATTATGATTATATTATGAAAATTACTTCTAAAATAAATATAAATAAATCGCAACAATTACATTTCTCTAAAACAGGCGATAAAAAATACCCAGAAAAATATGTGTGTTAATTTTTTTTTTGTGGTTTTAATTAAGGACCAATACCACTTGAGAGCAGCGGTGGCCCAGTGGTGGCGGCCCCGACTTACGAACAGTAAGTCGTGGGTTCGAACCCAGGCAGGCGCATTACTTTGTGTAATTTATTCCATCATCACTGCTCTCAAAAACGGTGAAGGAAAACATCGTGAGGAAACCGGCATGTCCTAGAACCAAAAATTCGAAGACATGTGACATCTACCAACCCGCACTGGGCCCGCGTGGTGGATTATAGCCCATTCCCTCTCATGGAGAGGAGGCCGAGTGTCCCAGCAGTGGGAACATTAAAGGCTGATTATGCTTATGCTAATACCACTTTGCCCGACCTGAGAATCGAATCCAGGACCTCATGCTCAGATGTCGAGCTTACGACCACAAGACCAACGAGGCAGACCAACAACACATTTTGCAAAAAATTTAAACTACACAACAAATATTTATCAGTACAAGGCCTTTTTGTTTAGTCCAAACATTTCTTAGCTCTTTGGTAGAAAAACGCGGGTTTTTCTCGAAATGTCGAACACGACTGGAATACGTAAAGAGATCACGGTTACTACACTAAACAGGGATCAGATGTAGGTTCGCTACGTATATACCTAATTAGACGAAAGAGGATTTTATATGGAACTAGCTGATGCCCGCGGCCTTGATCCGCTTGAAATTATTATTTAACTTCGTGTTTACATTTTTCTAAAATAAAAGCAGTATAAGTTACTCCTAATAACATTAGCTCTTTGTCAGTAAAAGTTCTACCTAAAGCGGTCTAGCCGTTTCGGAGATTAGCCGGAACAAACATACAGACAGACACACTGACAAAACTTTCACATTTGTATGTAGTTGGTTTCACTAAACTGATCATTGATAGCATAGCATCATAACTATGACTTTAATTTTTTGTCAAAATTTTGCTTTCTAAGAAGCAGTATTATGCTGTAAGTATGTTGCCTTGTTGCTATTGATCAGAAGGTTACTGATACTGGTACTGTTAGCCTGCGTCATCCCACTGCTGGGAAGAGGCCATGACTTCCAGTCCATGACTTGCAGTCCCATCCCCATGACTTCTAGTTGTTTCGATCCAGGGCTAATGTGGGCCACTGGTCGTTGGTTTTATCCAGGTCGTCCCGCTATCTGATCAAAAGATCAGAAGATCATCTTTTGATCAGAAGGTTAGATCAAGATTATTCTGCTAATAACTAATGAAGAAATAAAGCAGTGTCCAGAAGTTGTGTCCACAAAACATTTAGAAAAGATCGCTTAGAGTTAATACAAAACCTTCTTCATCATCATCATTCTCTTGCTCTTATCTCAATTCATTTGTGGTCGGCGCAGCATGTCTTCTTCTTCCATACTTCTCTATTACTCGTCATCTCATCAGGCACCTCCTTTCTTGCCATATCATCCTTTACACAGTCTATCCATCATTTCTTTGGTCTGCCTCTACTCTTATACTCATCCACATTCATACTCAGAGCTTTTCTCACGACAAATACAAAACCTTCCATATCCAAAAAGACTTTATTATATTAATGAACTCCGCTTGTTAACTCGTCATCCGAGCACCAAGGACCTCTTAACAAAATTCCTGCAGCACTCCCCTTAATTAATTAGCTACATCACTTTCATTCGCAGGTCGCCAAATTTACAATGCAAATGCCATTCAACGAACATCGTCCCCTAATTCTAGTGTCATAAATATATAAGCCGTAAAAATACGATAGCGTTTCAGAAACAATTTTCATATTTCTAACTTCATTTTGTATTCTGGTAGTGTGGCCATATTTACTGCGCTTGCCTCTGTCACTGCTAAATCTCTCCCGCTATTGCAAATGGCGACACGTATCGCCCATCCGACTCGGTGTCCAGTCACTTTTGTCAATATTTTTCGGGTCAGCTATGGTTTTTGTTTTGGTATTGTCTTCTGGGGACTACATTTGTGTGCCAAAGAAGCTTTATTAAGGTTTTGTCTTAATTTTTGGGGAAATAATACCCAAAAATTAAGCTGCGAAATAATAGCAGCTAATCATTTAATTTACACTCACACACGCACACACGCATACATACAAGGTCTATCTATTCATACACGAAATCTCTAAAGGGGTCATTATGAACAACTTTCACTATGGAGCCAAACCCGAAATCAGCTGTTCAGTACATTTTGTCGAGCTAGTGCAGAGAAATGTAGTGGGCAGTCGATTTCTTTTTTCGCGATTTCAGTGTTGGTATAGATAGACCTTATATACATAATACACAGACAAAAACACACGCAAACACTCTCACACTCAATATGATCTTCTTTTAACCGCTTTTAAATAATTCATTTTTGTTGTTCCAATATTTTTTGGGATTTTCGTTAATCTTATTGCATAAATTTCTGTACTATCTTCTCCTAGGAGAGGGCACTGGCTCCTGTAAAAACAGGTCTATCACCTAGCACAGGAGTCAGGGACTTCACACAATTTTGAAACCAATTTTTTAGCTTTAGAGAAAAAATCATTGTTGGAATTTTAGCAGTGAAATTGATTCACATTACAAAATATGACTTCATTAAATTCTCTCATCCAATCAGCAACTAGAGGGCTTAGCAAATTTGATATACTTTCCCGATAACAATTATAAAAAATCTAAAATGTATTTGATTAATATTAAACTATCTAAAAGCTTACGTGGAAGCGATTGTCAACTGACTAGGGTCTCTGATAAATGCTTCTTCATCATCATTCTCCTGCTCTTATCCCGATTTATTTGGGATCAGCGCAGCATGTCTTCTTCCATAATCTCTATTGCTAGTCATCAAAGCAGTCTTTTCTAGCCATATCATGATAAATGCTTAAAGTGATAAGTAAATGGTTGAGAAGTTCTTTTTACAAGTGTGTTTAAATTTTTCTACATCACGCATGTTCTCTTCTTCAATTGACATTTGAAACTTGAACCTCTTTTCTAGATTAACAGCGTTGCAAGTTTGAAATGCCGTTGGAACGTTGGGCTCAGCGTCTAAAGTTGAAAATCCTACAGCACACTCAAAGTCCTTTAAGACATATCAATTCTCCATCATCGATATGTTTGTTCAAGTGTTAATACAATAGACTCACCTCTATTTGTATGCTTGCAGCTCTGTACGCTCTGTCAGCTGTGTTCTGTGCTTGACAAGTGAAGGTCTGGTTGTGGTGTTCTTGCTTCGGAGTCATCTTTATAATTGACCTGGTTGAACAACAGCTGAGATTAGTTATGGTAGGTTGGTGCCTGATAAAAATAAAAATAGACACATCTATGTCCAGGTTGGCATGAAACCACACGATTCGGTACATTTGGGTGGTAATCCGCCAAGGGTTAGGCAAAGAAGTACCTAATAGTACACCCCCATTTCGCCAGTTATGTATAAGTCCCATGTAATACGAGGCGAGCTTATTGCCATCAAAATACACGTTCATATAAAAAGCTAAATCTCGTGAACATGACTGTATAGCATGCATCACGTGATTTTTTAGGTATCTTACAAAAATAGTATTAAAAACAAATCAACAGCAGCTTACCTAGCTGTAAACCTCTGACCATCAGGCATCGGTTCAACAGTGTTGGTGACTCCTTGCGTCAAAACACCAGCATTGCTGTCTACCCACGTAATCTAAAACAAAGGATATTATATCTTTATTCATATATTTATTTTTAATCATTTCAGCATCATTCTCCTGTCCTTATCCTAATTCATTTGGGGTCGGCGCAGCATGTCTTCTTCTTCCATACTTCTCTATTATACGTCATCTCAGCAGTCACCTCCTTTCTAGCCATATCATCCTTCACACAGTCCTTCCATCGTTTCTTTCTCTACTTTTATTTTCATACTCAAAACTTTCCTCGCCACGTTATATAATAATTTATTTATATTAATATAAGAAAAATAAATCTCCGAAACTACAAATCCGAAAATTCTTTTATTTATTAAGCTACATTATCCCCGAGTACAGCTAAATTATTCTTCAAGATGTTCGTGTAGGATAATTTCACGACGAGGACGTGGTCAAAAGCTAATATAAAATAAAGGAAGAGCATAGTAACAGCTAAGTATTCAAGGCACCAGCCGTGTGAAGATGAGAACTATATAAATGCAAAATAGTTCTTTGAGAATGTCGCGCACATTGGTATTACAAAAGAAAAATATGGGTTTATGGGACCTTGTCTAACTTTATAACGAGAACTAGAGACAATTTTGTACGAGCTGGTTCCTCTTTTATGGGTCTTTTGTTATTAAAATAAGTATTGAAGTTAAAAATTGTTTTATGTTTTATCATTCTTCTCTTTTATTAATTTAATTATTTCGCTTCTCTTCTTTTTCTTGAATTTACATTTTTAATTTGTGTACCTTTTGTGGGTCAAAATTAATATTTAACTATCATCTTGTAGCTTGTTTCGATCCCACCCATATCATTATTACCTAAATCTATGCATCTTTCTTTTGTTTTGCCTCTTTCAAATACCTAAACCTCCTCATAGATTCTGAATACGTTTACCATGTAAATCAAAATTCAAATTCTCATCCTAATTTTAATCATGAAGAAACACGGTAACAAAATTCACTCCACCAAAAATACGCAAACACACATTTATTATGCAAGAAGATTAAAACCCTTAGCAAATAATTTCCGCATCTCCTCAAATCCCAGACTCATCAGAGATATTACTTGAGCCAATCCTAATCCTTTATTATGAAATATTTGTGCAATCAAAACGCTGCAGCCTCTACGGGACCACAATATAGACGCAACATCATTTTCAATTTAACTCCTAATTGTGCGAGGGTCCCAAGGGAGGTATACCTATTCACTCTACTTGAAAAGCTTAAATGGAATATTCTCTTGCTTAATAACGGGACAAACAAATTGACACAGAGCTAAATAAATTGGACAGACGGGGTCTCGCAGGATTTGTTTATGTAGAATGTGACAATTTTGAATTTTTCGTTTCGCATGCCTTAATTTCTTGGTTAGGTTTGGAATGAGAGTGAAATTAGTTTGGAGGATTATTTCGCGGTTTATTAAAGCGTTTACTTTTATGTTTGGAAGGTTTCCGAGTTTTGGAACAAAGGACCAAAACCATTAGGTTTAATTTTATTTTGGAAAGAAGGAGCATTTTTTTTTTCATTTCTCGGTTAGTTACTCTAACTAATAAGCCCAAATTCAAGACAATGAAAGAATAAAAGATTGAAAAGAGCATTCATGTACTTCATCAATCTAGATTGACCCTCGAACCAATTATTTTCAAGCACTAATGGCCAATACTAATGCCCAATGGTCCCTAATTAATAAACTAATCATGTCGAAAACCGGAGTATAATTCGCTTACAATTTCGTGCGAAGCTCGAAGTTCAGTTCCATTTATTAATGAAACCGAGTCTTCTATTAATTTTCATCGAAGCTAACACCACTTGTTTTACTAGCTTCAATTTGTTTTGCGATGTTCGTGAAATTCATACTTAATAGTACGCATTTGTATCAAAATTAATTCATACTTACTTGCAGTTCACCATACGGTTACAAAAGACTTGCATTTTGGGAGCGTATTATAAAAGAGAAAGGAGTGAATGATGCCGTGACGTCTGACAGGGGAGAATGGATGAAGAAAACGTGTTGCACGGACCCCAAGTAGAATGAGTCAAGCGTAGGAAGATCATGATTTTTGAGCGTACTTCTTAGTTTTGAATTAGATGAATGGTTTTAATAGATTCTAGACCAGACAGACATTGCGTAAATTATTTCATAACCACTACTCTCAAAATGTAGAAGGAAACGTCGTGAGGACATCGTGAGGAAACCGGCATGTAGAAACTAAAAATTCGAAGACAAGTGATATCCACAAACCCGCACTGGACCCGTGTGGTGGATAACAGTTTGCCCGTCATTGCCTGTGTCATTGTCTCATTGCCCGTGTCATTGTGTCATTGCCCGTGTCATTGTGTCATTGCCTGTGTCATTGTGTAATTGCCCGTGTCATTGTGTCATTGCCCATGTCCCAACCTTATAGATCACTATAGGCCTATTATTCTTTGTAATTATATAGAGGAACTTGCGGCTAAATAATAACAGCAGCACGTGCCGATCTTCAAGGTGAAGTTGCTTTAGTCAAGGTTGGTCCAAGGATGAATAACCATACGTATTTACATACCAAGTTTTCTCCGTGACTCAGAAAGCACGTAGCCATTGCCGTTGGTCTTAGCTTTCTTCATCCTTACATCTTTGACAGTCGTTACATACAGTCATACCATGGGGTTTTGTATTACCCAGTACTAACTGGGTTGTGGAAATCAGATAGGCAGTAGATCGAACGATCTGAAATCGTCATTAACGTTGATGAAGAATTATTAAAGATGGAATAAAAAAAGTACCTGGTATACAGATAGCTGTGCGTGGGTTCCTACGACTGAATTTGATCCCTAGGTGCAGTGCTATTGGGTTTCCATTAGAAAATTCTCGGTGAAGTTTGTGTTGTGTGTCTGCGGGTTAATGGCAACAGGGTCCCCTTCTATTATATTAGATTTACACCCGGTTTCCGGGACGAAAATCAATACAAATATTAACTGAGAAATTGCCAAGCGCGCGTTAACTACCATGATTGGTTGATTTGATTATCAGCAGCCAATCAGATCACTTAATTTGCTTTCAAATCAAATCAAAGCATTTATTTCAAGTAGGCCAGTTACAAGCACTTTTGAATTGTCGAAACAACGATAACAATGAAATGTAGCTACAGTCCCAGCCACAAGGTATAAAAACTGTGAATGTACTGGATCTCCTAGCGTAGATCTCCATGGACACTCTTTTAAAACAGCATATAATTGAATAGTTGTAATTCGGTAAGATAATTAATACTATTATATACATTAAAATTTATAAATTAAAATAACCTAAAGTAACTAACTTAAGAATAAACTTAAAAAATTGTGTCAAAAAATTGCTCCTCAACGCTGTCAACTGGTAATGTACCCAAGAGACAGGCGGCGTTGCCACGTTGTATGGCAATGCTAAGCTTTTGCCCAAGGAAAAGCCAGCCTTTGGGTCACTGAAAAGTCCTTGAAAAGGCTGTGAGCACTTGGACCCCACAGTCCTAGAGTTTCAACCCCAAACAGCTCGAAAATATAGTCTATAAGGTTACTATATTTACGCCTCTTGAGGTTCTCTGCAGCATATTGTTACAAAACCTTGGTTACATCATTCATGTTGAGATGGTAAAGTGCTGCTTTCAATTTTGACATCCCATCAGTTTCTTTTTATGGAACTGTAAGACATTATTATAATGGATGTAAAAGTACTTTTTAATGATGCCGAGAAACACTTATTCTTCGCGTCATTGCGATTTTTTTTTGTTCTAGACCATACCTACTTTATACCATATGTATTGGAGGTTAAAGTTCCAACTTTCTCATTTTTTTTTTTAATGTTATAATTATTCAATGCATTCATCAGCCACAATGTTTTGAGTGCATTACATCGAGTCCTACCGTAAAACGTGATTTTTCAACCCAAAAAAAGTTGTTTCCCAGCAATAATTTTTGCGTAGAGTTACTTTGCTTGATGTACAGAATGAGTGTTTGGCTTGGTGTACAGTGGTTGGTAAATAGCTTTGGGAAGGGTTCGTTAGCACCCTGTAGACTTTTACTCCTAGGCCTTATAAGAGGTGTGGTGATAAGTTTACATTTATATTGTACTAGCTTATGCCCGCGGCTTCGCTGCTTCGAGTTCGGTAATAGTCCCAAGAAATTTAATACCGGGATAGCATACTATTCTAAAGAGTTACAAACATTATCAAAATGTTTTGCAATAGCTCCTTTTCCGCACAAGAGTATGTAACATGAATTTTATTACAAAAAGTTCCCGCTCGCTCACAAATTGTATTCGATTCCTCATGTTCCCATGTTGGAGATCATGCTTCATACTTCGGGAGTTCTCTCAACACACGTATCTCTCATATTTCTCACTTGTCGGGTAAATAGGTCAGTAGTTCTTGCTATGGCTGCATATTGGGAATATGAAGTGGATGGTTTGATTTTATTTTATTTTGGTTTGGCAGTGCTAAATATTGATGATGATACTGCTAGGAAGGAACTAAACGGCTAATAGAGATATGTCGAAAACAGGTCGTACCGTATACCCCTAGGTAAGACTGGTTGTCTGATTTTCGGGTCACTGACTACCTGTAACGACTATCAAAGATCTACAAATGACAGCCAGGACCAACGGCTTGACAAGTTTTCCGAGGCACGGAGGAAACGCGGTATGTAATGGGTGGTCACCCATCCACGGACCAACCTAGACATGCGCGGCTTAACCTGAAGATCGACCCAAGCAGCTTTATTATTTAACCACGAGCTCCTCAAGTAATGTCCAACTTATAGAAGAACAAAATTTAAAAGTCTTATAGAAAAGAGTTAAAATAAAACACTGAAGTGTAAACTAAAAAATAAAGCTTTACTTAGCTTGGCTGAAAAAAATATTGTTAGAACAAGTATTCAGCCTTTCATGCCAAAAACTTATAATTGACTCGAAAAAGATCAATACCAAGGCTTTTAGACCTAAGTTAAACTTCTTCAATAGTCTAGAAAATAACATTAAGTAGATTAATGACTTTCAAAAAACTGACTGAATGGCGGCACATTAGGTACATTATAGTAACCAAAAGATTCCATTACAATATATTTTAAAAGCTTTTTAATAGAAAGAAATAGATCTTTGGAAAGTACGTGAAATATGAAGAAAAATGAGAAAAAAAAAAAAATGGTCGAGGTAGTGACGGCAAGCCTGTAAAATTCCATTTAAGTAGTGACATTGATTAATTAATATTATCAAGGGCTCAGAAATAGGGTGACAACTGAAAAAATATTGCTGTTAAAACATTCATAATGACATCCATTAGTTTCTTTAGTTAGAAGGTTGTAAAATTAAATTCAATTAAAAGTGTTTGTTAAATTTGTCCCAAAAAAGAAAGAAAAAAATACATTTCAAATGGAAAAATGGATGGGTCATTTTTCCATTTAAAATGAAAATTAATATTTTAAGCGAACATTTTACTTAAACGGCTTACATAAAATATTTTCAGAGAGATAAAAGGAAGAACTTAACGAACTAATGTAGCTTCCTATTAGTGAAAAACTTTTTAAAATCGGTTCTGTAGATCCAGAGATTACATACAAACTTACAAACAAATTTTACCTCTTTATAATATTAGTACGTATAGAAATATAAATAAGTTTAGCTTGAACTGTTTTGTATTTTAATCATTCTTAACTTCTTATTGCTATTTTATAAATGTAACTATGGTGTTCAGTTTTTTGGATGGCTTGAACGTCGTAATGTAAACTACAACCTAGTGTTCATTTAGTTAAGTTTCTCTTTAAGTGAACTGTCATTTGTTCTTTTGAGAAATAAATGTCTTTAAACCCAACTTATTTATCATTAAACACATTACAATCTTATTTGAAAGTCTGATTCAAAATGGCAAAAATTAAAAAATGGCGCAGTTTATCATGAAGTCTTTCTTTCACAATGATTTGAGCATGATAATAATTACATTAATGCACAAAACTATCCTCTTTTATTTATACAGCGTGTAACAGAAACGGTATAGTCATATTGAACAGAGTGTTACGGTCCATCAAACTGAACAACTTTCTCTATGGGACCACCATCGTAATCACAAAAAAATAATCAACTGCCCATACAAAATTTCAATACCTACTCGACCCAAATGTATGAAACTTGATTATTTTTTTACGATTTCGGTGATGATCCCATAGAGAAAATTGTTTAGTTTGATGGTCTGTACCACAGTCTTCCATATGACTATACCCTTTCTTTTACACGTTGTATAACCAAAACCATTCACTACCACATTCATACACACTGAAGCACACAAAAACACAGAACTTAATGCTTACCTCAGCCGGCGGTTTTCCACCAACGGACACACACTCCAATTTGATATTCCTGTCCTCTATTGTCGAAAAGAAATTGCCTTCGACGATGCGTGGTGGCTCTGGTGGCACCAACACAGTAAGTCGTGCGTACCGCGATCGAATCGCCGGCTCTCCTGTCAAACAGTTTAATATATTACTTAGTATCGGAAACGGGTATCGGGGAAAATATTGCGAGTTATAAAAAATTGTGAGCAGATATGACATCAAGCCTGTTATATCTGAAAAAGTTCAGCCAGAGGTTGTTGTGTTGATACCCCAATCTGTCAAATTTCTTTATCGTTTTTCAAGTTTATTCAAACTAGCTGTTGCCCGCGACTTTGCTCGCGTTTTTGTCGGAAATTATCCCACGGGCACGTTGTAAATATAGTCAAATGCACTCGAGGATAATGTAGCTTTCTATTAGTGAAAGAATTTTCAAAATGGGTTCAGTAGATCCAGAGATTACCTCCTACATACAAACTTACAAACAAATTTTACCTCTTTATAATTATTAGTATAGAAGTACAGAAGAATAAGGTACATATTCAATTGGAAAAATTTAACAAATTGGATAGCTTGATGTGCTGGCGTCTAAACGTACTAGTTCACCCACATTTCATCAGTTATGTTTGAGTCCCATGTAATAGGGAGCGAGCCTATTGCCGTAAATTTAGACTACGAGAGAAAATCCTGATGAAAAAACTCATTCGCTATTTCCCCGCTCTGAGAATCGAACCCAAAGCTCCATGCTCAGTAGTCAATCTTGCGACCACTAGAACAAACAGGTACCCCTGTCAAACAGTTTGAATATATAACTCAGTATCAGAAACGTGTATTGGGGAAAATATTGCGAGTTATAAAATTGTGAGGAGCTTAAAATGGCGGCCAATTTTGTTTCATGAGAGCTGTAAAGTTGTGAGGGGTTATAGGTTATCGAACGGCATTTTAGATTGGGGTGGACACAATTTTATGGATTGATGTCCGTGTGTAGGTTCATATACATTGTTTTTATATAAATGTTTTAAAATTGTATTGGATTAAAACGTGAGCATTTTGTACAGACGCCGTGACATCAAGCTACTACAAACTGTCAAATTTGCTGTGTCAATTTTGAACTTAACCATCAACATTTTTGGAGTTTGACAGTTTTTGCTGTACCTATCACTTTTAAACGTATCTACAGTCAAGTTAAAGTAATTACTTGAGTTTAAGTTATTACGTATGCAAACATTTTATGCAATAAACAAGAATTTAAAAATCAAAGCTAAGAATTCTAAGTTTCGATAATACTAACATCAAGCAATTACTAAACTACAGAATAAAAAACGTATATTTATGACTTTTACTGAAGTAATCACTTTAGCTTGTTTATATTCGAAGGCTAGATGTTAGATTCGCTTAGCTTTGACCCTCGTTCCAGACCCATTATAATTTGTGCATTCAAGGAATACAGCTTACTATTATGAATTCAAATATCAGTAATTTAAGAGCATAATATTACTTCACACAAACGTAACATCACGCTTGTGATCCCCAAAGGGTTAACCAGAGACCTAGATACCCATAGTACACTTGCATTTCGCCATAAAAATAATTCTATGACTACCCTTGATTAAGCACCCCCAATAAGTCACCAAAATCTCTATTAACCTTGATTTTAAAAACAGTTCAAACATTATTAACAAACTAACACTATCCAGGCCAGGCTAGATAGGCCAGTCGTTAATCATAAAAGTTTTGCTAATGATTCAATATCTTGAAACAAAAAAACAGTTTTAGCTAAAATACCAAAACTAGTTTAAACTTTAACTTGTTATTTATAAAGTAGACAATACAATAAAAGTTTTATTTGAAAATGAATGTAATTTGAAAAGTTTATGGTAACTATTTCTCTAGAAACTTATTTAAGTTATTTTGCGCAAATTGTTAATATGTCAAATGTGATATTGGAAGCACTTCCCACCCCACAAACCAATAAATATTATTGGAATTAGCTGGGTAGCCTTTTCGGTGCTTTGTTTGCTACAAATAAGTTTATTTCATTAGGAATGGATCTTAAAATAGTCAATTCCAAGTATAAAGATTTGACTATAACAGTTGGTAGTACCTATTTGTTTTAGTATCCGAAGACATTGCTCAATATTCACACTACATTTCATCTCGTAAATAGTTCAATCACTGAAATGTTCTTGATTTAGAAACAAAACGAATATTCACTATTGAAATTTCAAAAGCGATTTACTTTGTAAGTAAAATGCCGCTTCAACTATAGATATAGAGACATACGTTAGTGAACTGTATTAAAATGATGATGGCGAACCCCTCATAAGTCCAACAGAAGCGAAATTAAATCCAGCAATAGAGCAAGAAGGAAGTTTGCAATTCGTGGTCTGACCCACCGAACTATGGATCACAATATAATACAACAGGAGGTCTCAGAGACAATGCCTTGTCCCCAAGAATAGTTTCTTAGAAACCCGGGCAAAGTTTGTAAAGTTAAATAGTGCAAAGTTGTACAATTTAGCCGCAAGACTGTTGTCCATTGTTACTTTGCCTGATAAAAAACAAAGTTACTGTAGTTAGTTTCATGTAAATCTTGGTCCTTTTTTCCGAAGTTTTCTGGTGATGGAATTAATTTGAGGCTGTTGGTCCTTGCGGGAAAATATGGCGTATCGTTTCTTTATTGTGTCTATTTGTTTTGTCTTTTCCTTATTCTTGTTTGCTGGCCGGAATTATTATATTGGTTCTGTTGTTGTATGCGTAGATTTCTGTACAATTTTTTTGGCAATATCTGGTTCATAGTTGTATTTAAGAAGTGACGAAGAAATACATTACTGTGTTACTTGACTTATTGATTAGGAAACTATTCAAGATGTATCGGTTAAAAAGCTATTCAGTCGACATTGGTAACCCAAACTTATTTTTGTTAACCATTGCTATTAAAAACCGCTGTCTAAAGATTTTGAGCATTAATTTTAAAGTTTTTGTTCTAAATTCTTATCTCGACATACAATTCCGTTCAACCCAAAACA
This sequence comes from Eugnorisma glareosa, assembly GCA_947578425.1. Lineage (NCBI taxonomy): Eukaryota > Metazoa > Arthropoda > Insecta > Lepidoptera > Noctuidae > Eugnorisma > Eugnorisma glareosa. The sequence goes on along the minus strand of OX387982.1, from coordinate 8,052,819 downwards.
GACAAAAACACAAGCGTCACACATGAAAACATAATTAACACAAGTACAAACTGTGACAAACGCCTTAAGGCTTAAAAGATAAAAGCAGAACAAAATGTACCAAGAATTGTTCGCGGTTTAATTTATTTTAATCTAAATCCAACTTCTCTAAACACCGAGCTTATTATGGAGATACAGGATTTGTTCTCGACGAGAACAATTCTAATAAACACGATAATTCCTTGAAACTCTGCGTATTACCGCTTCAAACTCTAGTGTCTATGCAGATTAAAATGAAAGGTAAATAGAAAATGGGAATCTCATAATGTTTCTAATTAAATGGGATAGAGAGATTTTCACTGGCACGTATTTTGCTTCAGTATATTTTTCCTTTTTCACCTCCATACTCACATTTCAGTAAAATAATAGCCATGTTATACTTTCCCCAAAATGTATTCTACGAAAATTAACCTTTTATGAAAACCTAGACAGAGTTTCTATATAATAAACGCTTTTAAAGGTATGAAATACTGAAAACTAACATAAACAACCCTTAAAAGTAATTAAATCCACACCAGATGAATTCACAAGGATCATGGATAACAAATGTATAAGATTACTAAAGAAATACAGAATCTAAATCTTGAAACAAAAGCTGAATAGCCCATAAGAGCCCGCTTTAGTCGAGATAAGAATACTAACAGAGACATTTCAAAGGAAAAGCGAAATTTATCAAAGGTTACGTTCTATACAAAGGGCAATGTAAATTAATATTATAGACCTTTTCGTTTGAATAGAGTCTCGCCCAAGAGGCTAAAGGGATCGAAGCTCTTGAAATTTCTGAGACAGCTTATTATAAATTCGTATTTATATCCTAAGATGATGCTAGAGAAATTAATTTAGATGACTTTAACGGTAGGGTTAAGTGTATTGGAGATAATAAGCGTGGAGATGTTATCGTTGAGGAAATAAGCAATACGAAGTTGAATGTTTCGCTTAAGTGGTAGCGGATAATTGTAAGTTATCCTTGTGGGGCGAGAAAATTAGTCGGTGAGAGGAAGTACAGTAATAATTGCTTGTTGCCAATACATCGAGCAATATTATTACATACGGAAACAGGATTTGTTAGGGATTTTAGAGAGTGTTGTCAATGTCGTCCACTTTTTTATCCAAGTCTGTCTACTGCTGGGCTATGTTGGACAAATAAGTTTGCAAGAATGTTCGTACTTATACAATCTTCTTTATCGTGTGGTTATAGTGCCTAACCTGGTGTCAGAGTTTTTATGCCGCCCATGGACCTCTGACTTGGCTTTACATGCCGTCGAGAAATATCTGTCACGCATGTTGGTTTCCTCACGATGTTTTCCTTCACCGAAGCAAGTGATAATTATACAATACGCACATGAATCCGAAAAATCTGAGGTCTTGGGTTCGAACTCGAGACCTATGACTTGGCAGTCCGACGGTCACACCACTAGGCTATCACTGCTCCACAATAAAGTTGATTCTATTTTTCTATGTAATGCAGGCTATGAGATCGGCAAAGTAAGAATTTTATTAAAGTTCCCATAGTACTTAGGAGCGCTATTGATCAATGAATTTAATTTGATAACCGAAAATAGTCTTGTCATGTGGTTTGCCACAACGACCTGTTTAAACGTTGAATTAGTCTGTCACTATTTTATCTGTTACAATAACATTCTTTCAAAAGTAAATTTTATTTTAAATCCATGGAATAAAAGATCTGTGCGGCGAGAAATGCAAATTAGGCGTTATGAAAAATTATAAAACAAAAATGGAAGCGAAACGAAACGGGTTGTGGATGAATTAATTACTAATTTAGGTTCACCACGAAACCGGAATTTGCATTAAATAATAGAAATTGTTGAAAAATTACCAATGGAATGAACCAAATTGGTTTGCGGAAATGATATTAATCTGAATGCTAAAGAGCTTTCAATGCTTAGGTACCTATTACTTAGTATGTTAACAATTTCAAATGACCACAATGAATCAAGTAACAACAATGAAGATAATAAAACCAGTTTAATAATATAGTAGTTTTCAACAAACAATGATACTGCACCACTAGACAAAGACCTAAAGCAGAAATCCGCAATGGAAACTAGTAGAGCAGAAACAACGTTGAAAAGCTCTTTAGCAAATTCTTGATATACCGGCAACCCACATACGTCAATATCAAACAAAGCCGAACTCGCTACACTTAGACTTGACTGACATCGATAAGCGCATAGGACTAATACGTCACATCGGACAGGTACTGTCAGCATTCACTAATACAATTGGTCAGGTTCTTGTCGAAGAGATGGACATATTGACAAGTTTCACCGAAATACTCAGCTGTGATTGGTTAGGGATGATGTTGTTGATAGACTGGATGGAAGTAGTGATTTAGGTTACTTTGAAAAATAGTGACTTGAGTGTGTGTAGAATGATAAGGTTACTACTAATAATTTTGCTAGTAAACCAATAAAATTGTGCGTAATGAACAATTGTTAAAGCAAAAAAAAGACTTCTAAGAAGATTTCTAAAACACTTGTCAAGGATCGTAATAAAAAGACGCAAGTTAACAGGATCGGCTCGGTGGTAAATGATTTATACAACGACATAAAACTTACTCCGCAAATTGATGTTACCCAGCTGAGAAAGAAACAATAAGACTTTTTCCTCACGAAGCAAACTTTCAAAATCCATCAGGGTGGATTACAAGCTCCTAAAAATATAGGTATTATATAAAATGGGGAGAAAAATCGAGAGACGAAGGCCTGAAAACAGGCCAAGAATAAAATACGAGTCAAGATTTTCAATTTATTAAAAGCAAACACAATTTCGCGGGCTCCAGCTCAAGTACGAAAACAATAGTTACTTTGCTCGAAAGAATTATCTTTGGAACAAAGGATAAGCGAAAAGCGATTTATTATGTAACAGCTGCTCAATTTATTTCTTTTGATGGATCTTCTTAAAAAAAGAGATACGAAGAGGTTTAAATTGGTCGATTATTTGTCAATGCAAACGCATCCAAGTGATCTTCGAATTTGACTAAATGATTGTTGATTAATCAGAATAAATCAGCTTTATAATGAAGTGAAGATGAATGAATGAAATAGAAGTGTCTGATTATAAAATCAAAATTACAGCTTTTTACTGAATGCATTTGAAAGTATCTAAGGTACTTATAACAAAAAACCATTTAAAAACATTACAATTTTTTTTTGTCTGTCTGTTTGTTATCTCCGAAACGGCGGGACTGATGTTGACGGGACTTTTACTGATGATAGCTGATGTTATAAGGTCTAACTTAAGCAACTTTTATTTTAGAAAAATTATTAGGGTTCTGTGCAAAAATAACTCATTGAAATTGTGAAGAAAATCCAATTAAAAAAGGGAAGTAATATTTTTCATAATGGTTTCACACGAACGAAGGTTGCGGGTACAGCTAGGTAATACAGTGATCAACTAAAGTGATTTGTCTTGCTTTGACAGTAAAGTGTAGTAAGTATTATCTATAAAATGTCTTAGCAGATTGTGGGAATCAACATACAATAATTTTATTCACATCAGACCAGATAATGAGTAATTTTCTTTTTCTCCCACAGGCAATGGATTATCAATTATGGGTCTTTAATCTTACATTGCCATGTCTGGTTATAAGTGATACCAGTTTAACTTATCCTATGATAGCAAAGCCGCGCATGTAATCAAAATCGATAACTTCAATCTATAAGGAGATAAGTGTACCATCTCATTTAGTGGTAATAAATTCTTACAAGTGGCGATAAAATACATATACACTGTAAGTCCCTATAATAAGTACATTGAAGACAAATATATATATATACAGGCTTCCGTCACAACTTTGTTTGCCTGGCCTTTGGGAGTTTGCGCAATATAGCGTTAGAGTGCTCTGTTACTATGTTAACGTAATAATATATTCAAATTATTCTGGACAATGGACGATGGCATAAATGGTCCAATGTTGGAAAGCTGAACTATTGTATTTTAATTGTGCTGTGGACCACCCCTACTTTTGTATGGTTTGAACCTATGTATATATTTAAATAGTAATTATTTTAAGTTAGTAAATTTTATACATATGTTAACTTTTTGGAACAGTTGTGGAAGTCAAAATCAAAATACTTTATGTCATAGGTCTAGATGGGCACTTATAAAAAGGTCAGGTCGTCGCTCTATGTAAAATACTGGTATTCAGCTGCATCCGGTCAGATTGGAAGCCGACCCCAATATAGCCGGGAAACGGCTAAGCAGATGATGGTGGCGAAAACCGCATTAAAATCCATTGCGTCATTATAGGAAACGACACAGTCACACAGACAGACACGAAAATATTCTTTGTTGAAGTAGATGAAAGAAAATATTTCAGATGGAGATAAACTTCATTTGGAAGCTGGCGTAAGAAATTTTGTGGCAGACGTTACAATGGGTTGTAATAGTAAATAAGCAGTCCATGGCTTCAAAAACATTTGTCTCAATTGTAACAAAATTGAAACCTCTAAAATACCAACAAGAATATTTCACCACTTTGCCTCTCGAGTACTCCAACAATTTTGATTATAAAACCAAATTGTTCTAGACGCTCTTACGATGCCAAATTGTCTTATTTATCTGTTACCTTATGTCAAGTACTAGCCTCACTTATCTTTGCGCTCTTTTTCAATTACGGGGTTGGCAGTCTTCCAACCGGAAAGCACTAGTACAATTCCAAATAATGAATGTCTTACCTTTTTCTATTTTAGTAAGTGCGATTGCTTTTGTCTAGATATTGTTCCGTAAAGCTGTAATGGATAATCGAATTTATTAGAATAGTAGTAAAGTTTGTTTCCGATGTAAACGATGAGACTGCTAAAATGGGACGTACGGGCGTGTAACACCTGTAGGATGGATCAGGACAAATGGGCCAGGATCGGCACACAATGGGTGATGGAAGATAGGTGTCGTCACTGAGACGGGCCCAAGAAAACCTTACGTGACAATTTAGACTTGTTCTTTACTGATTTACCGAAGACAAACTTAAAGGAAATTAGAAAAGTATGCAGTACCCAAGTAGTGGCTCAAGAAGAAATAAAAAAGATTTAAAAAAGTATAAAATTCCGATCAGAAGGAGATTAGAGAGAGAAGATTTAAGAGAGAAGTTCGTCGGTCTGTCAGCATTCAAGACGTCTTGTCAAGACGCCTTGGATGCTGACAGACAGACGAACGGACAGCGAAGGCTAATAGGGAACCCTAAAAAGTATCATAATAATCGATGCAAAGAATGGAGGGTGGTCAATAACATTGAAGACCAGGGTATAATCAACCTGACTTACGTACTAATGTACCAAATTAAGTTAACAAATCGTTGTTAACTTCATGCGTCCCTGAAGATATCGTAATTTTACGCAAACTGGCAATTGACTACGTAATGAATAGGACTACATCTTCTTTGTAACGGAGTAATTCTCCTATCTTCCTCATTTCCTTGGTGTAGCAGATTAGGATGGCGTTAAATATTTTATTCATCCCTTCCTTACCTCATGATATTGAATGGTGCTTTGATTACCCATTACTGTAATGGTCCTAAAGGTTCTCACGAAAAATACTGATTGCAAAAGACTACTACGACTACAATCAGAAAATTGCAGTACATTTCGTCGTATTAAATAAAATAATTTAATTTTTCTATAAACAGTGTATACGATGATGTGTGTTAGTGGGATTATTCTAACCATGTAGAGGTCGGCTTCCAGACTTACTGGATACATATCACGAATGCGATGGATATTAGACCTGCAAAACAAAGTTAATGGTTAACATGATACCATGCAACCAATTCCTACTCCTCCGCTATTCTTTTCTGATTAAGTTCGTTGCAGGATCCAAGAATTGTTTCTATGGGACTTCGCCGAGCTTCATTGTCTTGGTGCTTTTCTGGTAGTGATTTTGGCTTTCAGAAGTTGCAGTGGTTTGGGAATAGTGTGGCTGGCTAATCCCATCAAACCAATCCGATTACCACACTGTTCAATTTTATGCCCAAAACATTTTTCGCTTTCCTCTCAAAACTTGGTCCCGAAAATTCATTTTTTCCTTGCATGCTCATACTAACAAGCATCTGTTTGTACGCTACCGTATCGTTACTCTGTGTGTCGAGCATTGATTTATTATTTCCAATTACACCGAGTTTCTTGGAAGATCACTTTATTCAAAATTAGGGATATTATTCGAAAGTTCAATTTATTTTCGGTATTATGTTGGTTTTTCTTCTTAAGTGTTGTATTGGGGGCTTAAGTAGTGCTTGTTTTAATAATTATAGCTTTGGTCATGTATTTTGAGTGGTTTGTATGTGTTTTAATTTTCAAACTGGGAATCAATCAAAAAGATGTACATGAAGCATTTAGTTTTTGTCTTTATCTTGCATTTAAATGCAAGACAAAAGACAGGTTTGAATATAAAGTTCAAGTACAGTTGAATGTAAAGTAAAGATGCCAAGGAATAATCCTTCAATTTTCAGTTTTCAAAAAATATATAGAATTTTAATCCAATACAATTTATTATGTGTAACTACTGTACTATTGATGTTACATATAAATAATTAAAATATTTACAGTCAACATTTAAATGCATACCTTTAATCCCTGAGCTGACTTGGCACTGATATTTAGCGTCGTCATCCAACGTCACATCCCTGATGTCCAAGGAATAGTCACCTGCGGATAGAAGCACCCAATTAGCAAAATACCAATCAAATGGATCAAGGAAATTGTATAGAAGGAAATTTTCGTTGATATGGCACGCATTTCAAGGAGACTTTTGCGTTCAGAGGCCGTCTTTTTCCTCGTGGTTATAAAATTATCCTTCAGCTTATGTAAATAGAGGATGATATGCCTGCTAGAAACTTATCACCAAGGTGTTCCTACTGCTGGCTACTACAGTCGAGGATTCACTATGTCTTCTATGCGCCTTCTCTGGAGTTATAACCAAGGCTAGTTTGAACCTTATCTCCTTTGCCAGTGGATACCATTTTTTGTATTATTTTGTTATATTGTCGTCTCAGCCAAACCCTTAATTCAGTATAAAGGGTCAAAACAAAGCCAAAACGTGCTTGTTCTTCCGATCACTGTGATAAGTTTTTTGTTCTAGACCATACCTGGGAACCTTATTTACGGAGATATTAAGGGTCAAATTTCAACTTTTTCACAAGTTATAAACTTTAATCTAGATACCTCCACGACTCCGAAACTATTTATTCAATGAAACCATTAGCACAATGTTTTGAGTGCGTTACATTGAGTCCTACCGTAAAAGTGTCATTTCACCCCAAAAATTTTTTGCGTAGAGTAACTAAGTTTGATGTACTAAATGCTTGGTTGACGGCTTCGTGAAGGCTCCATTTACACCCTGTATAAGGCAATCTGTTAGTGAATGAATTTACAATAATAGTAGGTACAGTGAACATACAGTGGTCAACATTGTCTTATACGTATTTCGGTAATGTACGGTTCATTACCGCAATACGTATAAGACAATGTTCTGTAGTACCTACAATAATCTTCCTTTGATACGTGCATTGAATTCAGAAACCTCGTTCGTGCGTGTATTTTGTGAGCAGTAAAGCGGTGTATTTACTGTACTGTACTGATATAATACTGTGACATTGTCTGTACAGTATGAAACTATGACCTATTTCATGTACGCGAATTATAAGTATTCTATCTTATAATGCAAGAAATTGGTTTAGTTGTCTCCTACCCATTTTATTTTTTATTCAGCAATTTTTGTGCGATTGTTTTTGTTTGTTGACTTACAATTTATTCCAGAAAAAAAAAATAACATAACGTCACGCCTGTAATCCCCGAAAGGTTAGGCAGAGGTGTGCCTAATAATACCTACACCCACATTTCGCCAGTTAAGTGTAAGTTCCATGTAATAGGGGGCGAGCCTATTGACATCAACCAGGCGCAAATCTAGACTCCGTGGCTGCTTTTTTCTGATGTAAAAATTTCTGATGGAAAAACCCAGTAAAAATTTGCCTGACCCCAAGCCAGCATCGAACCCAAGACCAGCAAAAAAAAAACATTTTATAAAAATAATGGTGAAATTAAAGCAAAAGGGACAACATTAACTAGATCAATTCGATAGTACAAAATACAATTACTAAATAAACTAGCGTAATGTAAAACTGATTCTCGTTCACAAAATAATTTTGCTTTGAATAAAATTTCTTTCAAAACGAACAACTGAAATTACTAACATTAAACACGAATAAAATCACGTGTACTCAAATATTAATATCATTGCAAAGAGTAGAGGATAAAAGGTCGAATTACATATTCTTTCAGACATTGTATTTCATTGAAAGGTAGTCCTAAGGACGTTTCGTGTTTAATATTAAGTCCCTACATGAACGTGTAGAAATGTTCAGGACAACAGTAACTATGAATTATTATATGGATATTAATAATATATGATTATGACAGTACCTAAATAATAAAGGTCAGATGAGAGACCTTGGATTTAGGACGCATGAGATTAATAATAAATAATCTTATATGAAATGTATTTTAGGATAAAGCGAAATTATTGCTATTATTTATTGTGACAGTAATAATGTCCTTATCAACAGTATTAGTAATATAAACAATTTTGTTGAATCTAATAATATCTCTATATTATGAACTTTTCACCTGATGAGCTCAAAAACAGGGAATTTATATTAAACTTTTTATTGATTATTCATTTTTTATTTCACTTTATTGTGTTCAGAATTCCATGAATGATTTAATTAAACCTTATCTCATGTTTAAAATGTTCAAATTGTCTCAAATGTAACCGCCATAAATGAAAGCTTAATTTGTAGTTGTCTGAATATCACAATTATAATGTTACTTTTTGATGAAAATAAAATTTATAGTAAACGAAATAACATTATTGGTATTGCCGTCCCACATCAAACAGAAGTCTATCAAGATTTCTAAAGCCTACAACTTTCTAAACACATAATAAAATATAGCGAGACAGAACATAATCATGTAGACGGCAAGTTTAATGTTAATCCACGGACCCCTAATAAGTATGAGTTATTACCGCTCCTTACAAGACATGTTTACGAAAGCAAAAAAGGTTTCCTTGAAGATAATATTCACATTAATTACGTTAAGAGCGCGAATAAAGAAGATTGTGTACGTAAAGTAGGTTTAAGAAAAACAGACCTTCATAAAATGGGTAGTGCTAAGTTAGTAATTATATTACGCTTTAATTAAAAATTAGAATTAAGGGCGTTTGATGTTTTATAGGTACTTTAATATTTTCCTTGTTTTATAGCTGCTGAGGGATGTGTTCTAAAAAATGTTATGAGTAAAATCTAATACAGCAAAAGAGTAATAAAATCTTTAGGGCAGGTAGATTTTATAGGTTTTACTTTAGCTAGGCTTTTGTATCAGCTCGCGTTAAAATTATAATCTTAATCAAAAACAAGAAAGCTACAAGACTGATAACTTAAAGCATAGATGAGAGTTTGTTTGAAAACGTTAATAAAAACGATTTACATTCAAGCATAGAAACGAAGATCAGATTAGAATTCTAGCACACTGCATTATAATTCAACAAACGAATAGAATTGATCAATAGATAGTTAAATCAAACTGAATGCAGCTTCAACGAATAATATCTTAGGTCTGTCAGCTGCTTTAGAATCCGGGCGAGCAAAATGGTTGAATTCAAATGGCTCTTCGATTGGCTTCGAAAGCTGAAGATAATTCACTTGGAATGCAACCTGACGAAATATTTAGCTTTTGCTATAGAAGAGATGGATTCTCCTATAGAATTTGGCTTTATTGCAGTATTATTAAACTGAATTGAATATTCGGAATCGATTATTCCAGCCGTAGCCCGTGAATTTGTCCGTATATAAACTTCGCCACCCCTCAGGAATTGATCCTCAATAAATCCTGTCGTGTTTTATTCTTCAGTGGTTTAGGCTTTACATAGTCTATCACTCAGTCAGCCTGTTTTATGTGCTCAAAAGATTTATCTTTCAGTTCTGGACACAAAATGTTTTCCCATGGAACATCAGTTGTGGGTTAACAAGTTGCAACTGCAAAAAGCCACAAACAGTTGTGGCTAGTAGCAGTTTGTGGTGGCGTTAATAGCTTTTGTTCACAACAAACTGATCTTGGCGACACTTTATCCATTAAAGGGTTTCTATTCTGTAAAATCTTTTGTTTACGATTTATGCTGATGGCTACACCTATCTTTTTATCTAAGGTTGTTGTATGCTGGAGAAGAATCAATGTAAAGTTTAAGAGGTCCGAAATTTCCAAATGTTAGTCTATACCGATTATTGTTTTTGGCTTCACAAATAGAAAGATCATATTAAAAATACCAGCCCCACGTGATTCAAGTACATTTATCTTAGTGGAAGCTACGTTTATTTTATTTTTCTTCGTAGAAAACCACTTTTATTCGACTATTGCAACATCTTAAGTACCTTTCACCGTTTAAAATTCTTATGGTGAACAAAATAACGCATTCTATTATTTGGTCGTGAAAATGTATCAGATCGATTTTAACAAGATTAATGGATAGTTAAGCAAAGTCCTAATGATATAGAATCTATTAAAGAACAAATAAGAAAATCAAAATTACCTTCTTCATCGCTCCCAATCATCTTGTACCGGTCATAGCCGCTCAGTTCTCGATGAAGGCCGAGACCGAAGTCGTCCTTCGTCCATTGCAGCTGTCCCGCTTTGTTCTCCACTCGGCATGGTAACGTCACTCGAGATCCAACTACTGCTGTCTGTTGGTTAACAAACAGAGGTATTGTTATATGATGTTGCATAGATTGGCTTGAATTATCTCAAAATATTGGGAAGGTTGTAGACAGCAACTTCTATTCCGATTAAAGAGTAAAATTAGAACATCATCTACATACATCAGTTTTAATGAGTTCTTACAACAACGGCACGATGTTATGAAAGTTCAAGTAAATTTAAATGCCAGTGCTGGCAATGTATCAACTTTAAGAAGCTTTTAAAATACCTGCCAATTATGAAGAAGGTGAGATACCTAAAAACGGTTCACAAATTCAATCTGATAGTATTCTAATGTCATGACTATCTAAAAACTTACCACGCTGTAAAAGCAAACTAACTTGATACTGGATAATTAAGCAAATGTTTAACCTAAGTCACTAAACATGATTAAGAACATAAATTCTCAAGCAAATGAACTTAAATTTATTTTGGACCAAGTTAATCTGAGCTAGTTGAAAGGCTCGCCTTTAGCTCTAACTTACAAACTAACCTAATAAATGTTTTATTCGGTGCAACAATTAAATAGATTGCTAGTCTAAGTTATATTGGCTTAGATAGATAGGTTCTTGGAATTTGGAGTCTAGGATTAGTCTTAAGGGATTTTTCGTCCAAATTAAACTTAGGAGCTTGATCGTTTCTTATCTTATTTTGAAGTAATCTAATTCTGTTTCTTTGACAATGTTTTATGTTGTTTTAAAATCCAATCAAACTAACTCAATGGTGAGGTACTTAACTAGACTAGACTGGATTTATAACCTAGAAACTTTAATTAACAAGACAAAATTTTATAGATTAATGAAATTTTTGAAAGTGAGCAGTTACAACAAAAAGTCATAAAGAAAATAGTTTTATAGTGGAATTGCATTTGGAAAGCTATATTAAAAAAAAAAAAGTTTGTAAATTTTAGTGTTGTCTAAAAGTGGCATTTATTGCTGTCGATAAAATTGCTTTCAATGATCTTTCGTTTAAACTTGAAAGGAAAAGAGTTCGGTACACAAAAAAACTCTTTAGTCTTTGACTAATTCACCAACACAACGTCCAAAAACGTTTGAAATTCTCTTTCCTCCTCTTCCTTCTTACATTTGGTTAGCAACTAATGACATGTGTCCATTTCAGAGTGGCGACGGTAATTTTCGCCCCATTTCCTGTTTCCATTGCATCCGTGTCGCTACCGGTGTGGTCTTAATCTTGGCTTTTGTCGTGGGATTGAGGACAAGGATATTTGGATTTTAAAAAAAGGACGTGAACTGATTTCACTTGTTTACGAGCTTTGATTTTTTTTTGTATTCTGAAGAGTGGTCTCGTGAATCATTTCTTCAGTTCTCAAGGAGATGGTGATTAGTTTGTCTAAAAGGATAATATGTAAGGGGCCATACTCTGTCTATTTGAAATGGATTTCGTTGTGCAGTTTAGTTTAAAAAAAATCATGGGGTCAGTTACTAGGTGCTTCAAAACCGATAGTTTGGAACAGATGTAAAGCTAGATATTCAAGATAGGTTCAGCTGTAATGTTGAGTCAAAGTCATAATGACGAGACAAAGTAAAACAAAATGATTACCTGATCCTGAGGCTCCATAGCAAACTTCTGCTCCTGATATCCACCGCACACACCAAAAACACCAATTAACACTGTACAAAACGCAATCACTTTCACATTCTGAGTCCGCAACAACAGAAACAATGGTGATACTCCTCTACTAGTGAGTCTTACTCTAAAACTAACTTTCAACATCATTTTAACCACACTACACACAGTGTTATTATCGGTCTGCCACCATAACAAGGATATCCGGGTTTTATTTTTAGGCATTCACATTTTAACGGAAGCTTCAGTTTCCCCTACGCAAACGGTCTATTTTTGAAACATACGGTTTTGGTGTGAATGCCATAGCTTTTATTTTTGGATCCTTTTTAGTCGTATGATTTATTGTTTTTGGAGTTTTAAAAGCGGCTGCTGATGTGTCGTATCTGAAACAAATAGAAATGACATAGTTAATTATTTTAATGCTAGTTGATGAAAGTATTTTCGTGATGGACGCTTTTTTGGGTAAAATGAGGGGAGTGTATGTTGTCACTTAGCTTTTGACAGTGCGCTTAATTTATGTTTTTCCAGACAATTTTTGTAATATTAAAACTGCATGATAAAAATTAACAGATTAAGAGGACATCAACAAAAAAAGTGTTTTTAATTCTGTTTTTGTTTTTGTTCAGCTGCACATCAAGCTACTACAATCTGTCAGATTTCTTTAATAGATTTTCAATTTTATATCTAAAGCTTTAGTTTCAAGGTAGATTGGGAATATTTGACAGTTTCGGATAGCTTGATATGCTGGCATCTATACGAGGAGGCCGAGTATCCCAGCAGTGGGAACATTAAAGGCTGATTATGCTATACCGGTCCAATGCGTAATATAATTATATGAATATGAGTAGTATGAATGTCATATAAGTAAGAAAATTACAAAGTAATTCCTAAAATAAAAACATAGATAACGTTATAATATTTCATTATAAAACAAAATTCTCTTTTATTACGCAATAATCTCACGTTTTTTCCTCATAATATGAAAACAAAAACGACCATTTATAACTTTGCTACAAATAAACTGGCTAGAAATGGCTAGCAAAAATGTTCATCGAGAAAATAAAAATATAAACTCCGCCATTTTGTTCTCGAAATTATTGTACTTATTTTAAATTCTTGCACCGTTGCACATTTGACCTAGTTTTGCGAAACCCATTGATATGGCAATATAAATAATATGAATTTTCTCTGTTCAGTATTGCTTCAGCGCTACATTAAGTGGTTCATATTTTTCAGTAGCATTGAAATTACGTTCGGTTTCTGTAGATTTGCGAACAAAGGTAAAAGTTTGTGCCAAATATAGCTTCTTACGTTCGTACATACGGCGGCACGTGAAGCTGTACATTTCCAGTATATCTTAGTCTCGCTTTGTACAGATTTCTTATAGTATGAGAGATCCGTATAAACTGGTTCTGTATTTGATTGGCCGACGTGCGTACATACACATACATAAACTCAAGCATTTTTCCTATGGGGGTAGGCAGAAACGACATAATGCCATACTCCTCTCACTCATCCACGTCCATACATCTGGTCATACACATCATGGCCATCTTAAACTCTTGTTATCGAAAACATAAGAATTCTATTAATTTCAAAAATAGAATTATTTTTTCGAAACGTAAGATTACTTTTTATATTTGGAAGAAACACAGTCAGTCGTTTACTTTTCTGCCAGCACTTTCGTATTTTATTTATTTCTAGTGACGCGCGTGCTTCGCGAGGCGACACCTATCAGATTCACAACAGCTATCCTATTCGGTTTTGTGGTTTCGGAGATACGAGTGTACGAACATGACAAGTGATTTTCATATTTTAAGATTTAGATTTTGCCATTTATCTTACTTACCAATCTATACAAATAAATAAAATTAAACAGTCTGTTTGTAATTTCAAAATAACATCTTTTTACTGAATGCATATGAAAAAATTAATACCATATAGGCTTATGGTATTTTTTTTTTTTTTAATTTTTGTCTCTGGTCCGGCTGATCCGGCGATTCCGGCAGATAGGTGATGTTATAAGAAGTAACTTAGGGTACATTTATTTTAGAATAACAATTAAGATTCCGTGCAAAAAATTAAAACGCTTGAAATTGGTAACAAAATCGATTCAAAAAGCGAAGTAATTTTTTATAAAACTAATTTCACGAGAAAGAAGGTCACGGGGCACAGATAGTAATAATTATTAACACAGTAGGAACTGCTAGTACTGTAGTATAGTACTCTTTAAAAGAAATCTTGCAACAACGTCAAAACTTTAGCAAACGCGCGCCCACCGCTGTCTGTTCATAGCCTTAGTTTGTACGATGTCTTAAAATAATAAATTACCAAGAAAACATAAAGTTGTAACTAACGTCCAAGACTGGAGCAAGAATTGTTCTAGGCTTCAGTCGCACTTTCAAAACTAATATTTTTTTTTATTTTTTATTAGAAAGTTCTCGTGATGAAAACTCATTCCTTTTCAGTTTGCCAACTGCAGAAAGATTGAAAAAGGAAAGAAACAAGATTGATTTGTTAATAATTTCTTTGTTAACACGCACCGCGATGTTGTAAGTTGTTCTCTTTAATTTGTATGTTGTACAGTTTAATATCAATTTGCATATTATGAACAAGAAGTTATAAAATTCACAGAGATTTTAAGCACAAAGTGAAAATTGCTTTAAGTTCTTGTCAGTAAGTTTTAATTTCGCTAAAAACGTTATGAAGTAAGGATGTGCAGTATTCATAAAATATAAATACTGTATAAATATTTACTACCACAGGCCAATGTTCTGGAAGTATTACAATAATTTAAGAACAAAACTATCTAGGCAGACATAGGTACGGTTACTTTGAGTAGGTAGGTACTATCTTTGCGTGAATGGTGTAGGTATCTCTTAACGCCTACCATGATTATCTTTAGTCAAAAGGAAGGGTTATGATTTTAGCAGTATAAGTATTTATGTTTGTTTGTTTGTATTTACGTATGTTCGTTCGTAGCGTCTAAACTATTCATCCGATTTAGATGAATAAGATGTCAATCGATTCATTTTTATGACCCGGGTAACATAGGCTACATTTTAACTATGTTTTACTTCAACAATAGGAGGTATCGATATAACCTTGTTAACCCCAAATTTATATAGCGCGTGGTTTTTCAGCAATCGAGTTTTTTTTTGCAATAACTCTTTCATTCAATAATAGGAAGAAACAGAAATGAACCTTATTTTCATAACAGAGAAGTAAAGTTATCTTTGGCAAACATTGCAACTTTAATCATATTTCTATTTTGATAAAGAAAATAGGTTGCTCTATGTCTGGGACAATCCCGGCTGAAACCCGTAGCGATTTAATAATCCCAGTCACAGTGTGAAATAGTTCAGACTGAGAGAGTGAGATAGTATGAGTAGTCTACTTTTAGCCCGACACATACATTTAACATTTTCAATAAAGGGTGTAACAAGACCCTTCACGAAGCCGAAAGGCACTTGTTTTGTCCGTCATTGCGATAATTTTTTTGTTCTAGATCATACCTGGGAACCTTCTAGTTACGGAGATATTGGGGGTCAAAGTTCTAAATTTTTCACAAGTTTTTTTTTAAATACGTGTTTTTAATGTCAGATTTTTACTTTAAACACCTCCAGAACCCTCATAATATTCAATCCATCCATCAGCACAATGTTTTGAGTGCGTTACATTGAGTACTAACGTAAAACGGGATTCTTCACCCCAAAAAAAAAGTCAAGTCAAATTTTTGCGTAAAGTTACTTAGTTTGATTTACATAATGCTTGGTTGACGGCTTCGTGAAGGGTCCTGTTACACCCTGTGTACCCAACTAGTCAAAAATGCAGTCATTGTAAAAGAAAGCTGAAATCTGTCAACAGTACTTTAAAAATAACCATTCCGCATTCACCGATCAACCAACTGAATTCAGGTATTCAGAGGCCTTTAGTCATTCTCTATTATTAAAGCTTAAACTGCTATTTTATTTTAAATCTATTATATAGTAAACAGGAGACAAAACGAGAAGATTTGGACGTGAAATAGTCGGATGCAGTAGTGACGGCTAATTTACATCGTGTAGACTTTATCGGATATAAATTATGAGTGTACTGAGAAAGAAGTGTTTAAAAGAGCTTCATCAGTAATCACAAGTTTGTTCATCGTCAAACTTTTTTGGTTTCTAAGTTTTGAGCTGTCAAATAAACAAAATAAATTGTTAGTTTCTGATCACTCTTGGGTTAAGTATTAGTCGGTACGAAAGAATTGTGGACCGGCTGCGGTTAGCCAGCCACTAACAGATACTTTTTTTTATGTTTGTTACCTCATAACTCCGTCATTTGTAAACCGATTTGAAAAATTCTTTTTTCATCTGATAGAATATGCTTTCCGATTGGTCGCATAGAAATTTCATCAAAATCGGTTTAGAAATTTGGTTGTTTTCCTCACGTTAATTGTCACATCACGCGACGTCGCGTGATACTTGCTAGTTAAATTTGACACACTTCCCGATTTCTGATTGAGCTGAAATTTTGCACGCATGTGTATATCGCAAGTCAATGCAATATTATGATGACATGTAGCTGATCTAATGATGGAGCTGGAAGGTGACCATAGGAACTCTGTAATAAAACGACGCAAAGCCGTCGAATTTGGAGTCGTTTGATTCGTCTTGACAAGTTCTTTAATCCTAAATGGTAACCAGGGTCTGATGATGGAGCTGGAAGGTGGCCATAGGAACTCCGTTATAAAACGACATAACCCCATCGAGTTTGGGTTCGTATCATTCATCTTGTCGAGTACTTTGTCTCTAGATGGTACCCAAGGTCTGGTGATGGAGCTGGAAGGTGGTCACAGGTAGTCCGTAATGAAATGACACAATCCCATCGAGTTAGGGCTCGTATGATTCGTCTTGACGAGTACTTTAACTACCTTCTAGTTACAATGTAAAAAATAATTCATGACAAGAATTTGTGTGGTATACCTATTAAAACTAAAAAGTTTAAAAAGTAATATAAAAACTTTCTGCGAAAATAAATAGATTAACTCCACCGTTTATTTACATGTGGAGGCGGTTTTGTTTTGTGTAAAGATGTTCGTGCCCGTCCAATGTGAATAAACGGTGGAGTTAATCTATTTATTTTTAACCGACTTCGAAAAAAAAATCTCAATGCACTTGTTTTTAATGTATCCACAATAGATGTTGAAACGCAAGTGACTAAATGAGTGATGGATATGAATATTGATTGTTAGAGACGGAAAGGAAGGCCAAAGAAAAGATGGATGAATTGTGTGAGGAATGATAGAAAAGAGAAAGGAGTAAAATGATGCCGTGACGTCTGACATGGGAGAATGGAAGAAGAAAACGGGTTGCGCCGACCCCAAGTAGAATGGGACAAAGGCTGGAAGATCATCATCTTCTGGCCCTTGTCCACATTCAGGTTGCAATATTACTCATTATGTTGCAATATTATTATATCACTTACAAATTTTTGTTAATACCCGCCTTTACTCAAGAGGGGTATACTTATGTTAAATTCTATTTTACAGAAAATTTTCTTAGATAAAATACACGTTTGCAACAATTTACGACTTAGCATGCAACGTCTGACTAGTACAACAAATTCTCACTAGAAACATGTTACAAAATAAAAAACTAGAACACGCAAATTTTCATTACTAAGAGTTTCAACTAAAAACCGGTCCAAAGTTATTAGTTTCTAGTCTAAACTAATCTCAATAACTAGACTAGGCTTGAATAATGTCTAATATTTATGCATAATTATGTCGTTTTGCTCTGATTCCCATGGCTCTTGGTATCAGTAATGGTGTTATTATAGATATTTTAGTGGTTTTTGCATGTCGCAGGGAGATGGGAACATTCTAGTCGTTTGATAATTTTCCCTAGGGCATGCTTTGTAGTCTTACAACTTTTAAACGTGTCAAATTACATAAGCGTACACATATTTAAAAATCACGTGTCAATATGTTCGTACACGCTAATCTCCGAAAACAGTCAACAGATTTCAGTGAAATTTTGTGAATTGTTATAGATATGATAGTTTCGTACCATGAACTGACAAATAGTGTCCTACGAGTTCTTGAAATTGGCAAAAAAAGGACTTTGTATAGGAATTGACGCGATCAGCTGAACAACATGAAAGCTAGAAAAATAGTACAGTTTCCAAAAGTCACAGAACAAAAGTAGTTCAGTTTCATGGTCTGCAGGGTTGCGGGACTGTTCGAAAGAGATACCGCGGCCTTGGAACACAAAGGGCAAAAGAAGGAACATGGATGGGTTTTAGTCAGTAAAAGTCTGACACTCCCTCCTGCTCAGCCCAGAGCGGAAGGAGTTATTAGATGATTTCCGACGAGAAAAAAAAAAAAAGGTTGTCATAAATTATGCTTTTCCCCATGATCGTAGGCAGGAACTACAGAAAGCTACGTACTTATGATCTTTAGATTATCAATATCTTCCGGTCCTTGTGCCATTCTACTTGAGGTCGGCGCAACACGTCTTCTTCTTCCGCTCTCCCCTGTCAGACGTCACGGCATCATTTACTCCTTTCTCTTTCATATCAGTCCTCAGACAATCCATCCATATTTTCTTTGACCTTCTTCTGTCTTTCCATCCATCAACATTCATGTCCATAACTCTTTTAGTCACATGCGTTTCGTTGCTATTATCTTTATATTAGCAAGCCTTAAGTACGTAAGCCTTTTGTTTCGTTCACGAACGTTGGTCGGAGTGAACCTGACATGACCACTGGGCTTTTTATTATTTACCAAATAAATGCTTGCTATAAGAAACACAATTGACGTGAAAATAATCTGTTATAGGGGTTTGAATTAATTGGGCACCTAACTTCCGCCATTTAATTGTTTTTTCGACCATTAATCGATAGCTGGTATCAATACAAACAAATTTTGTATGAGACCAAATGTGCTGAATTGCTACGTTTCTGAGATATTAGCTATCAAAGTTAAAGGCCATTCACTGATAGCATCTAAAAAAAAATGTCATGTAAATTGGAACCTATTCGAAGAAAACCCGCTGATCGTAAGATAAGTATTCAGTATTTCCTGTGACTAAATAAAAGTTCCCGATTAGATGAGGATGGCAATAGGCTAGCCCCCTTATACTAAGCGTACTAATAAGTACAACTCTGCACAATCCTTTAGGGAGTAATCCCTGTCATGCCTGTAAAGGCATCCTATTATTTATGTTAATTCAAAGTTTGTTATTGTGAGAATTTTGTAGTTAGTCACTTTTCTCTTTTCATTCCCAAAGATGCATGAATAATAAACTCATCTAATAAATAAATGCGATCGAACTACATAGGAGTAGTTATAAATAACTCAAAATATGTGCTTTCGATAATCAAAAATACAAATCTAATAATAATTTTTGTTTTGTTAACACTGGTTCAATTAATTTGTTATCGGTTTTAATGTTTATTGAAATTGAAATTAATGTTTATTGAAATTAAAATTTATGTTTTTATCAATTAGAATTAGTAGTTGCTTTGTAGAAGTTCGTTTTATGAAGTTCTTTAATTATTTATTTTAGTTTTAATGATTCATCTTTTTAATTTTATTATAGACGCGTCGAAGACGTGGAAAGGTTTCTGTGGGAAAACGGATGAGTAATAAGGTAATTGAGTAATTTAATATTTTCTACCAAATACGTTTTTATCAAATCGTGTCAGAAATTAATTTGCCAGCAAGCTAAATATTTCAGGTAGTGTGAAATAATTTGAAGTTAGGCTGTGTATATGTGCACGGACTTAGTCAATACAATCTATTTAGACCGACTACTTGCTACTGTCTGAAAACAAGTACACTTGTAAAAATGCGACAGATAGTTAAAAATGACAAAACGTACTGAAAAACTCGATTTTGTTACAAGAACCAAATGCTTCGTTTATAATAAACCAAACAGTTTAAATTCTTAAAAATCATCCCAAATTGTGACCGACATAACCAGTTTAACTTTAACATAATCATAGTCAACCACACATCCGATTTGACCCGATGCAACACTGATAACTCAACTTAAATCATATCTCTATACATTTGCATATCATTCCCTATCATTACGTTATAGCCCTATACGTTATCAAGCCAAAGAGTAGATAGATGCAGAACGTCCACTAAATACAAGTCTTGTTTCATTGTGTGTTTGTGTCATTTGTTTGTGCGTGTGCGTGGAGAACTCAAACAACTGACAGTTACGTCTACGTGAAGATCTCGAACATTTGACAGTCGCGTCTACGTGTGCGAGCAGAACTAAAACAATTGAAAGTCGCATGTGAAATGTTTCTTACCTACTTATCTTATAATAACAAAAACAATGGTCATTGGTTGCCAGATAGTAGCAACACATCTGTCTGTAAGAACAGATTTTAATGGGTGTAATAGTACCCTTAACGAAACCAAAAGGCACTTGTTCTCCCTGTCATTGCGATATTTTGTTTGTTCTAGAGCATACCTGGGAACCTTCTAGTTACGGAGATATTCGGGGTCAAAGTTCCAAAGTACAAGTAAAAAAAGAAGTTTTTAATGTTATTACTATACTTTAATACCTCCACGACCTCTGCACTATTCAATGCATCCACTGCATGCATCAGCACAATATTTAGACTGTTACATTGGTCCTAAAACGTGATTATTCACCCCAAAAAAGGCGTTTCCCAGCCATATTTTTTGCGTAGACTTATTTAATTCTGTTGGGGTTTACACCCAGTATAAATAATGTCTAGCCTTCTGAACAAATCTATTCTTTGATCAAACGAAATAAATGTCTACCGTTTCAATAAAAACTAATGTTTCAGATACCACTACCTAATTAGTTTCCGAATCATCAGTATCTCTGAACTAAAGATGGTTATTTCGACGAATAACGTGAACATTTAAATTTATTGCTGATAAGGAAATTGAAATGGATGGCGCAGATAACGATTTAAACTAATTTCTATCATATTCTTCGATTGGTTTAAGTCTCACGGTACCACGTGGACCGTATTAAGTTTTAGTGAGTTTTATGTATGTTGATAAAGAGATTTTAACCGATTTTTTATTCGGTTTTTAAGTCTCAGTAATAAATTATGAATGGCTTGAAATCGAACACCATTTTTGGGAGTTTAATCTCCTCTTTATAAGTTTTTAATTTTCTGGTTACTTGTTTAAATGTGGCAATTAGTATCGAATTAAATTTTAGTAACTATTTCGGTAAAATTTTACTGCAGTCACTATACGCGCATGGCAGTCACAACTTAAAAAAATGTTAAATGGTAGTTTAAATGTTATAGACCGTGATGTTTTCTTTTGCATATTTTCACAGTGAAAAAGCATATACACCATATACGCCATAGCGTAAAAGTTGCTACAAGAGCAACATTACACACACACACGCAAACTTACCTAACCAACACAAATATCACAGTCACTATTCCACAATACTTTTTCTGAAACACAAAACCTAACCCCACAACTGCAGACGTGAAACCACGGTGTGACCAGTCAACCCGTGCCACGCGACTGTCCCGGCATTTGAATATTTAGCCTACCGCCGCGTATTTTTAACCTACCCCCTCGGAAGCTCAGTCTGGCGCGGAACTGAGTCATAGAGGGTGCCACAATCCAGTGATCTCCGGTCGAGTAATTAATTAATTGTTTCTGTTGTTCTTGAACTAAAAATAGGAGTTAATGCTGACGGGATATAAATGAACAAAGTTCGGGTACGTGTTTCTACAGTTGGTTGTGATTAGAGATAGGAATGGATGGGTAATGTTTCATTGTATAATGGGTAGGTCTAAAAATAAATTAAACGTAACAAGGCAGATGAAATATTTTTGGAAATTACGTTACAAGAACACATAATTATCATCTGAATAGCCTTAGGTTCCTTATTTTAGGGTTGACTTTCAGTCTAATTTAATACAGCGGTATTACAAATATCACATAATAATAAAAACAAAACACAAAAACGCGTTGAAGACTCGAAGTGTCTATAAAAATACATATTAATCTTATTTATCGCTGCTGAGAATGTACACACAATTATTTCACCCAAATCTGACTAAACTTAAAACATAAATAAAACTCAACAGTTCAAGTTTCCATAAACAGACTACATCTCTACTTTAACGGCATTAAAATCAATTTCAATTAAAATTCCTTTCACCTAAATTCAACTTTCGACAACAAGTTAAACGCATGTTCAAAATTTAAATCGCTCGTAGGACTTTAAAACGCACTTAAAGCAATGCGAGGAGAAAAATATATTAAGACATTAACTGCAAATGGTGTGAGCAAACTGAAAGCTTTAGATAATTCTGAATTCAAAATATTCAATGGCTACATTCAGTTAATTCATGAATGCCTAAATCTGAACGTTACGAGAATGTTTTTCAAAATGGAACCTTAATTGCTAAACAAATAGCACTAGGGAAGACGCCATTCCAAGTTCGAATATAGACATGGTTCTAAATTTAAACTCTGAGTCGCTATTGGCTGTCCGGAAATGGACTGCATTCTGGGTAACGATAGCTACAAGTTTCGACATGATCAAGTTTTTTAGGGAGTACTTGAGAAAAAATAGTATACTTTTTTTTAAGCTTTTATTTGTTTGTTACTTTCCGAGATTTATTTGGTACGTGTGTTACGCTTCAATGATACAAAAAATAGACAATGTACAAACAATGGTATAGAAAGAGGAAAAACCTCATCATGTGTAACTAATTTCCTTTTATTTACACAAAGAATAGCTTTGTAAAGTAGATAAACGACATTAATCAATAAATAATGAAATAGGTATTGAAATCAGAAAGGCATACAATTGGTTTTCTACGATTTATGCTGAATGTCAGGCGTAACAGAAAAATAATAGCAATAAAATAAATGAATATCTGCTGAAGGCATTTAACTTTTTTATTATTTATTTATTTTACAAATAAACAAATTATGGTTATTACCATAATTTGTTTATTTGTAAAATAAATAAAAAACACTGAATGAAATGATTGTATTTTGTAATCAGATAGTGTTTGCTCCGTATCAAATCATGAAAGATTGCCTGCCAATATGTATTCCGAACAGATAATATTTGAAAGTAAAAGGTTTTATATAAATATCGACGTTTTACATGAGATACAAGTCAAAAAATTGAACCTAAAGTGTAGCAGAATTCACCAGAAAACAGACATTAGAATAAACAAAGATCGAAACAAAATACTGGGAGACAGAACAGATATCACAACAAAAAAAAAATCGTTGCTCTCGTGGTTGGTGGTGGTACTATTAGTTACACACGGCTAATAATCAACCTATACCAAAGCAGTATAAGCAGATCGCTCATTGAAAGAGAAATCTATACAAAGCGAGGCCATGATAAACTGGAAATATATATCTTGATTTGTGTCGCCGTGTATAAACCTCTGCGAAACCGCGCAAAAGTCGCAAAGGACTTACGAAAACATTAATCGTAAACTAAAATGCACAGACTTTTATTGCTCCCAGTTCTCAGTGTACATAGACCGAACAAACATCTTCAATACATCATTAACAACAGTCATTACTGTCACTCAGCAACAGTAATACATCAAAAATTCATCAAAAAGCCTATCATTAGAAAACAAAACTAAAACACTAATTACATGTTGTTGATCTGAATACTATAGTTACTGCTGATCCATGTAGGTAGGTTTGGCTTTGTTTGTATATTTTTTATTCGATGTATCGATAATTTTATTTTTTTATTTCACTGTGTCGATATGTCTGTAGTGACATCTATATCTTTCAATATGAACTAATCTTTACTAATATTATAAAGAGGTAACATTTGTTTGTAGGTTTGTATGTAGGTGCTAATCTCTGGAACTAATGATCTAATTCTAAAATTAATTCATTGGCAGAAAGCTACATTATTCATGAGTGCTACAGGTTTTAAATTATATTTATATCATGCGCATTAGCAGAGCTATCACATTTTTGCGGACGAAGACGCGGGCGAAGCGCTAGTCTGATATATTATTCCAAATCGGGATTTGTCGATACCATATACTAAGTACCTAAAACATATCAAACGACATTTTTACAGCTTTTAAAAAATCGCCTTGACTGAAAAGGATAGACTTTAGATCCGTAAAAAATACAACACCTACGCTGCACGCGTCGCACATTTATTACATTTTTCTCTCAGTTCGAAAATCGGTCTAACCACCAAACCAATCCTTCCAAAATGGCAATAATATTTTATTAGTTTGTTTTTTAAATATCGATATAAATAATACAATACATCGATATAATTATCTCTTTCACACTACCGACATTCCTAGATCCATGTAGATCACTATAACAGTGACCTTTGATGTTCTCGTTATGATTCTCATATAATTACGACTTGTTACGTAAGTAAGGTTCTGAGTCAATACATTGGAAATTATAATGGTTTGGTGTGGTCGTGGTGAATACTGGTTATAGACACCCAATGGCGCAAAGATTTTTATACCTATTTTTATTTTACAAACAACTTCACGTCAGCCGCATGCACCATGACCGCTCGACAAAAATCTCCACAAGATGGTTGCCGGAAGATGGCCGGCGCCGCCGAGGCCGGCGAAGAAAGAGGTGGCGAGACGATTTGGACGCGTACCGTGAGGGCTGGTCCGAGATGGCACGGGAAAAGAGCACATGGACGGAATTGGGGGAGGCCTTTGCCCAGCAGTGGGACAGTACAGGCTAATAACACAACAATAGGACAAAATTATAGTATGAGAACATAGGGTCATTTGTAAAGTTAGGGCCTATGGTTCATCGAATAGGAGAGGATTTCTACTGGCATGTATGTTACAGGTACCGCCTACCTATATAAGGTCGAAGGAACACCGACGCTAAACGGCAACCACGTATTATACGATCGTTCCGATCGCACGTATTCAACACATAGAAATTTTTCTTCGGGTATAAAAAAAAAACTGAAGTTTGCTAAAGAGCGATAGAGCGTTTTAAACATCAAAATCACTGATTTCGCAATGATGTACTGAATACTTGGAAACCATTTTAGCGTCGCCATGAATGACGGCTGGTAACTCTAAAGGTAAAGTTGAAAAATCTAGCTTGTCTGTAATGTGTAGTTCTCCAACGGCCGTTTTCAATTATCTCAGATAAACAGTTAAAGTAACATCAACAGTCAACCCTCCGTGAGACAGATAAGTGACGTGGATAGGATATTCCTGACAATTCATTGCTAACTTTTTTTATAGAAACACCGATAGCTACCTAACCGTTATAGGTAAGTAAGTTATAGAAAACGGCCGTAAAACTGATCAAAGGCGGCCACAAATCATTGAATCAGAGACA
This sequence comes from Eugnorisma glareosa, assembly GCA_947578425.1. Classification (NCBI taxonomy): domain Eukaryota; kingdom Metazoa; phylum Arthropoda; class Insecta; order Lepidoptera; family Noctuidae; genus Eugnorisma; species Eugnorisma glareosa. The sequence continues at coordinate 8,027,085 of OX387982.1, read as the reverse complement.
CCGGTTTGTCTATATCTAATTTGTCTAAATGACGACCCGAATGGCGTAGCGGTAGTGAGGCTGCCTTACGTTCTTAGGGTCCCGGGTTCGAATCCCGTTAAGAGCAAACGTTTGTGTGATGAGCATGGACATTTGTTTCCGAGTCATGGATGTTTATATGTATAATAAGTATGTATTTACAAACAAAAAGTGTCTATGTAATATTATCAACTATCTGGCGTCCACGACACAAGCCTCGTTGCTTAGTGTGGCACCTAGATGGCGCTGTGTGCAATGTCCAGCAATATTTATTGTTATTTATTCATTTATCAGGCAGGAGAATTTAAGTACACAAGAACAACTCTTACTACCTTACTGTGGGACCAACCATAAAATGGCAAATAAAATATCAGTTGTTCTTGACTTTTTGGGTTCGATCCCAGGTCGGGCTAATAGATATTAGGTTTTTCCATCAGGAATTTCTCAGTAGCAGCCTAGGAGATTGGAATGCACCCGGTTGATGGCAATAGGCTCGCCCGCTATTACATGAGACTTAAATATGACTGGCGAAATGTGAGTAGACTATTAGGTACACTTCTGCCTAGCCCGTCGGGGATTACAGGCGTGATGTTATGTTACATTTGTATTTGAGAAACACTACATATCCCTTTAGTGAATATGACACACAATTGATGTTTATATGTATAATAAGTATGTATTTACAAAAAAAAAAAAGTATCTATGTAGTAGTATCAACTATCTGGTGTCCACGACACAAGCCTCGTTGCTTAGTGTGGCACCTAGATGGCGCTGTGTGTAATGTCCAGCGATATTTATTTATTTATTTATTATTTAATTATAAAAACATCAGCATTCGTTTGTCACATTTTTCAAAGAATTAACATGTGTGTCTGGCATTATAATAAAAAGTAAAAACAATTCGGTAATTATATCTTCTCAGAATCAAATCGACTTCATATGTTTGTGAGTCATGACAACTAAATGCCTGCAGTATTACTACAGCATGACATGTCATGTCATGTGTCATTATAATATGTATTAACATACATACATTATCCATATTATTAGTTCATCATCGTATTCATTCTCATGCCCTTATACCAATTCATTTGGCGTCGGCGCAGCATGTCTTCTTCTTCCATACTTCTCTATTACTCGTCATCTCATCAGACACCTCCTTTTCAGCCATATCATCCTTTACACAGTCCATATCCATATTTTTTTTGGTCTTCCTCTACTCTTATACCCCTCCACATTCATAACTCAAAACTTCCCTCACGATATTGTCCTCATTCCTCCACATCACACGCCCATAGCACGACAGCCAATTACCACACAACTTTTCAGTCACCGGCGCCACTTTAAGACTCATGACACCAGTAGCGAAGAGTCAATTTTTGTAAGAGGTAAGCCGGAGTACATATCTTTAGAGTGGTGGTACTAATTGTCTATAAAATACTGACTGGTCCATTTTTCAAAGGGAAGCCGGTAGAAATCGAGTTGTATGGAGCCTTTGAATTTGCATGACACTCATGTCATGTTCTATTTAAAAATAATATCTAAGCTTTTGTCATTCTCTTTTCTTGATCGCAATTTGTTAGGGCTTGGCGAAGTTTGTTTTCTTCTTCCATATATCTCTGTCAGTCTTCATTTCAGTAGTTAACCCCTTTCTATTCATATCATCAGCACCATTCACACATTATCAGCTATGCACAGTTTTCTACCTACAGATCTATGTTTGGAATGAGCAACTACGGCTCTTTTATCTTTCCATCGATCGTTTATGATGGGCATTCATCATCAGCCTATTATGTTCCCACTGCTGGGATACACGGCCTCCTCTCTAGAGAGGGAATGGGCTATAATCCACCACTCAGGCCCGGTGCGGGTTGGTAGATGTCAGTCATGTCTTCGAATTTTTGGTTCTAGGACATGCCGGTTTCCTCACGATGTTTTCCTTCACCGTCTTGAGAGCAGTGGTGATGAAATAAATTACAAAAAGTAATGCGCCTGCCTGGGTTCGAACCCGCGACTTACTATTCGTAAGTCGGAGCCACCACCTCTGGGCCACAGCAGCTCTCCGACGGGCATTACTCGTTTTGATATAATTACACTGAGCCCAAAATAGCACCAAAAAAAACATTTTTAACAATAATTTCAGATCATTTAAATCCTCCAAGAGTAAGAAGTATAATTTCGGAATATTATACATAATATGTATATGATCGCATGTCCATATATTCTCATTCACGTACGTAAACGAGAAAACAGGTTCGTGTGATTCATTCACATGAACGAACGATAATTTCAATGACCGAGAATATTTTTTAACCCTCAAAATAAGTATGGTTTATTAAACCAATTATTTTCACCAATTTGATTCCAATTATTTGTTTTCTGAACCATATGGAAGCGGGTTTTGAGCTATTAAAACAAAAACCTATTGTTAAAACAATCATCTTATTACCTTGTTTTTGAAGGGTTAAATGAGATGCTGAGTGACACACGGTTAGAAAGTTTGATGAGTAACCAAACATTTTATTATCTTTTTTTATTATTATTTTCTACATATACTACTTACTTACTTTCTTTTTTTCTTTTTTTATCCTATCCCTCTAATATTATAAATGCGTAAGTTTGTGAGGATGTATGGATGGATGTTTGTTACTCTTTAACGCAAAACTACAGAACGGATTTGTCTGAAACTTGGCACACAGATGGGTTGTAATCTGAATTAACCCATAGGATACTTTTTAACTTGGCATAAGATCGCCTGGGATACCAAAATCCACGTGGGCGAAGCCGCAGGCATAAGCTAGTAGATAATAAATAATCGGACAGTAAAAGCCAGGCAACTGTGCTACAAAAGCTAAGTATTAAAAATAAACAAAAATATTAAATACGCCGAAATTAAAAAAGTTTGCAATAAATGTCAGCTAATAAAATACTGTGTTAAAATCCAAACGCATAAACACGTGACTGGTCTTAATTAATAAATAACAAGCAAACTTTTAAAAATGTTTTAACTTTATAGGTAAAGTGATTTAAAAATCATAAAATAATAGCAGAAAATAATTACTTGGTTTCATAAAATAATAACGCCATTTAAATTGCGTGAAAAGTAGGTACAAGAAAAAATAATACATTCGCCAACATGCTTTTCGAACTACTTAACCATATGTCTCAATACTTTTTTTACCGTTTCAATCCTTCTGAGAACGGATGTCCAGAGCATCCGTTTAATCGTACAATCCGAAAACAAGTGACTACCATCGGAGATAAACCTCACACCAATATAGATTTTATTTTTCAAAGTATAAAGGTGAGTATCCAGTGTACAATTTCCGTGATGATATCAGTACCTCAGAGGTGAACTGTGCATAAAGTGGGCAACTTAACGATGTGGCTGGCTTGAGAGAAAAAAAAGCGATACGTATTCGATTTTATAGCTTTCTTTTTTCTTTTTTACAGAAAGGGTGCCGATTCTGTGTGCGTGTAAAATATTATTATTTTTTTGTTCATCCGGTAGGTACGACGTAAATGAGTGAGTATATCATAAGCGATTAAAAGATAAGGTTATGATGATATCACACTGACTGAGACTTGCAATCACATTCTCTGGGTCTTCAAATTAACTGACTCTGATAACGGCCTGTACATGATACAGAATAATCTTCTTCATCTTCAACCTCTGGCTACCTCATGCTGAATGTAGGTCTCTTTCAAATCTTTCCCTTTTGACAGTTTTAATTTATCGCTATTCAGATTCTTTCGGCTACTTTACAGAAACACAATCATAACTAAGAAGTGTAATTCGTAATTTTTAATCCGGTAGAAAAAGCTCCTTGTAAAAGCGCTCAACCATTGAAATTCCACTGCCATGACTGGAATATACGTAGTATACGAAGCCGAATTTCTACCGTTATTCGGCTTCGTATACTTTAAATTGAATGGTATGGGTGCTGGTAAAACTACTCAAAATTACATTTGTTTTTAACTGAATCTGTAATTCTGTTCTGAAAATTAGTTGACGTACTTAATATATCCAACATATAATTTCTTGTTTTGTTTTTTGTATCACAATAAGAAACGTCTTCATAAATGGTGTAACAGTACCCTTTACGAAGCCGAAAGGCATTTGTTTTTCCTGTCATTGAGGTCATTTTTTTGTTCTAGAGCCTACCTGGGAACCTTCTAGTTACTGAGATATTGGGGGTCAAAGTTCCGAATTTTTCACAAGTATTTTTTTTTTAATCCAAATTTTTAATGCTATAAAAGTCTTTACTTTAAATACCTCCACGACCTCCGTACTAGTCAATGCGTCCATCAGCACAATAGTTTGAGTGCATTACATTGAGTCCTACCGTAAAACGTGATTTATCACCCTAAAAAAAAGTCGTTTGCCAGTAATATTTTTTGTGTAGAGTCTGATGTACAGAATGCTTGGTTGACAGCTTCGTGAAGGGACTGTTTACACCTTGTCTACATAAGTAGATCTAGACTTTCTTACAGACTACAAAACCGTTTCCAGACTAAAGAAAAACACAGACATGACTCATATCTCACGTGTAATTAGCACAGCATCGCTAATGAGGTGGCACCTGTTGCCACCACTGCACTCTGTCATAAGTCGGCGCTACCAACTCAATAAATCTTATCAAGAAGGTCGACTCCAAACGAGCTAAAACAGGCGCACGCTAACATTATAGACGCGTACGGACAGTATGACCACTATAGGTGTGCAGTTCAATGTGGCACTGCATGTCAAGAAAAAATGCATCGACATGTCAAACTTGGTACATTTATTTTAGTTCTGCATTTTCACAATCCACTGCACAGATAAGTGTACGAGGATTTCAAAAAAATGACCCTACCTGCACGTGCAGCATGTCTATGTGTGTTTAGATACTAAACAAATGACAATCGCGAATGCACTTGCACTAGTTGTACTTGAAACGTGTCTATGTGTGCGTGGAGATCTCAAACAAATAACAGTCGCGAGTGCACTTGCTGTACGTGAACGTGTTTACGTAGAGTCCACGTGCACGTGGAGATCACAAGAGTGCTTTCGCTTATTCCATGGAGCGGACCTACTGTATTTATTTGTTTTGTGGAACTGCCAACTAAATAAATCTTGGTGAGAAGGCAAATAAGCAAGCTTCGAGATGGGTGCGAATGTGAATTTTATGAATGTTGGTAGTTTTGTTTATGTTCAAGGCACTTAAGAAAGTCCAATTTCGTCTGGTAAAGCTTCATTACTTACTAGACGCCCTAACACGAACACGAGACGAAAACGTAACGTAACCTTAATATTTTACATGAAGTGATTGCCTATCTGACCTCCACAACTCAGTAATTGGGTACAAGAGGACATACTGTCCTCTATATTTACTTCATGTAACTGCCCATCCTTTTACCTTCCAATCAAAGGACAACGCTGACTCATACAATTCCCAGACTAATTAAAGCCTTAATTCCCATCCAACTTGACCCAAACAATGAAATATTAGACAAAAACGATCAACGTAAAGTAAAATCAATTAAATATAAAACTCGAAAAAAAATAACCCTTCACGGCCCTTTTCTAATCGACTAAACAATCGATTTAGTCGATTAGTTCCACTCGATTCGACTATGCAATGTTTACTTTGGTACTGACCATCGAATGTGTTAGTCAAGAGGACGCTAGGGAAAATCTCATTAGGTAGGGTCAATTTTGTTGCTCACCAACAGTTTTAAGGTTTCGTTGTAGTAAAAGATTTAATATGGCTGGATATTTTTGGGACAAGAAGCTAACAAAGAAGGACTTACATAGATTCGGTTACTTTGGATATACTTTAATATTACTGCGAACTCTTCTTCGTCGTGTTGATGATTTGCCTTTTAATTTAAAATTAAATTAGTTTTGACCAGAACTCTGCCACCTCGATGGCGTTGGTGCTGGCCTCGGATAGGACCCTCAAAGTGCACGTGGACACATAGTACAGGATAGGAGGTGAGCCATAATTTGGTTGAGGCACCGCAGTCACACATGGCTGTATCGGAATACCCCCACCGGACCTGGTTGTTTCTGCAGCGGCCCACCTGGCTTCTCAGTCGGTTTAGGATCTTCCAGGTGGTCCATGCTAGCAGGTGACCCGGTGGGAGCGTTAATATTTGCGAACGTATAAAGCAAAAATATATGGGGAGGCATTTGCCCAGCAGTGGGAAATTTTCATGCTTACTTAAAAAAAACCTAAATAATTATAAGGAATTTGCCCTTGCGCAGTTAAAAACACACCAAATAATCTGGTATGGAAAAATAATCGTTTCATACGCATAAAAAGCGTTATATTACCAACCCCGACGAACATACGCGAGAAACATTTTATGAGTGTAAAAAAGTAGTTACAGACGCGAGCACATCAAGCTTACTACAATCTGTCAAATTTCTTTAATAAATTTTCAACTTTATTGCTAGAGAAATAGGTTCAAGATTGATTAAGAAAATTTGCCAGTTTCAGGCAGCTTGATGTGCAGGCGTCTGGACGTTGTCACACCTCTGTTGGCAACTTCACTCAATGGATAATTTTATAACCGTATCATTTGAAAACAACACAACATATTTTATCAAAAAGTTGGAACCATTCAGTAAATTCTCGAAGATTCTGTTGAAAAAGTAAACCGGGACAAAAAAGAAAAAATACATAGCATATCACAAACTGGAGTCAAAATATTAAGGGTTGATCTCTTCAAGTTACTTTAGGGGTCGTTTCCCGTGTTGTGTTTTATTCAAAGCCTGCCTGTTATGAATATTTTTACTTTACGAAACTTTAAAATTCAAGTTTGTTAATTTTTACTTGAGGAAGAATGATGCTTTAAAAATTGTTAAAAGTTTGTGGCTGATGAAGAAGATGGAGTTGTATTTTAAGTTCGTTGTGAAGTTCTTTTGAAGATAATTACCTCATAACATCACGCTTGTAATCCTGAAAGGGATAGGCAGAGGTGTACCCACATTATAATACACTTTTTTCTTCTTCTATTTTCGAATGGGAAATCATCGAATGACCCCTCTCACTCCGGACGGAGCGGAAGGGAGTGTCCGACTTCTACTGACCCATCCATGTTTCTTCTTTTGCCCTTTGCGTTCCAGGGCCGCGGTATCTCTTTCGAACAGTCCCGCAGCCCAACCTATTACACCTAATAGTACACCCACATTTCACCAGTTGTGTTAAAGTACCATGTAGAAGCAGGCGATCCTATTGCCATCAACTCTGTGGCTGCCACTGAGAAATTCCTGAAGGAAAAACCCAATAACACTGCCCGACCCAGGACTCGAACCCAGGACCTCATACTCAGCAGTCGCGCTTGCGACCACTGGACCAACGAGGCACTTAAGAAACGAGGAAGTAACTCATGTTTATCAGTGTCTAAATAAAACAGCCGCAAGGATCGATCTCAGTTAGCTGCGTTTGCCAAGGTACCGATGATGGTAGATGGGTGGTACTCTTCGGTGGCGTCGAAAACAAGCTAAGCCGTTGATTCTGGCCGTCATTTGCAGATCTTTTACAGCCGTTACGGGTTGTCAAAAATACCGGACAAGTACGAGTCCGCCTCGCATGGAGGGTTCCTATTTTTATACATATTATTAATTAATTTATTATTTTTAATTAATTTATTTTTATTATTATATTTGTTGTTATAAAAGCAACAGAAATACAAATTCTGTGAAAATTTCAACTGTCTGCCTATTACGGAACATGAGATACAGCCCGCTGACAGACAGACGGACGGACGGACAGCGAAGGCTTAATAATATGGACCCGTTGATTACCCTTCGGGGACAGCACCCCAAAAAAGGAAGAATAAAACAACCAGTCTTACGAAAGGGCATCAAATTATGCAGTAACCAGATTGTGGAGGTCAGATAGACAGTCACAGTGATACTTGTAAAGCTGTTTGAAATATGAGAGAATAACAATTGTACAAATGAACAGTAGGCATAAATCTCAACATTCTCAACGCTAATTACCTTATTTCAAAGCCGATTTGAATAAATCATAAAGACCATGAACGAACAGGTTTGACAGAACGATTTGAACATAAATAATACATCAAATCTACGCGTAGTTGGAAGTTGTTGACTGCAATAAATCAATATAAAATTTTAATTAACAACAACTGTTTATCATTCTGTATCGTAAGTTATAGCTGATGTTTTCTGACAGAAACGGGTCAGTTCTAAGGCACGAGAATACTTCATGCTGGTAGAAAAATATTAGTCAGTCAGAAAATGAAAAGATGTAGCTCCAACCTCATGAAGTAGGACAAAACTATATTATTATTTGTTTATTGCTATTATTTTTTGTTGTCATAGCGGCAACAGAAATACAAATTCTGTGAAAATTTCGACGGTTTATCTATTACGGATCATGAGATACAGCCCGCTAACAGACAGACGGACGGACAGTGGTGGCTTACTAATAGAGTCCCCTTGGCTACCCTTCGGGTATGGAAAGCTGACTGTCGTGCCAACGATTTAAAAACTGAGAAAAGTACATTGAGGCCCTGACTATTTACTCGGAGTAGAAATTCATTGACTTACAAGCAAGTCGCAGAAATGGTTTCCATGAAAAATCGTGACGTTTAAAGTAAATATGTTGCGGTGGTATGAGTGCATTTTACTAGTGCTACTTTTACTTAAGTAAGCACTAGTAAGCCTTAAAATAACGGGATATGGAGAGCATTTTCTTTGTTAGTATTCATTTCTTGGTTCACATGATTTTAGTCGCATCTTCAAAGCGAATAATTGAGTTGGTGAGAGAGAGTTATCTTTCAGAGTCAAAATGCCTCTGAGCGTTCCACAAATTACTTTCAGCAAGCTAAGTAATCCGTTGTTTTGGTAAAAGGGAGAAGGCAGAGCATTGTATCAAAATTTGCCCTGGCTGGAGGACTTACACTCAAGGCACCCACAGGACCTGCGAGATGCCAATGATAAAAAAAAAACATAACAAAAAACCGTCTGCAATAGATGATTTTATTACCTAGCATTTTCCAACTAAGTTGGGGTCAGTTTCAATCTAACCGGGTGCAACTGAATTTCATTTATCAATTGTACTTTTTTATTTTACAAAACTGCATATTTGACCCCCACAACCCAGAACTTATTGGGAAACGAAACCCCTTGGCAAGACTTTTTCGCTTCTCAATACTCGTAACGATAGTCAAAGATCTATAAATGGCCACTGACTACTTCTAGCTGCCCTGAAATAACGTGCTTGTCGAAGAACACAACCAAGATACATCAAAATTCCAGAGAGCATCCAGCTAATTACAGTTTTTCCTTTTCCTTAATCACATGCACACACCCATCACTTACACACACTCACATACTCGCACACACACGTACTAACCCCTGATTGGATAATCAGTAATCACCATTGTTGTAAAGTGTTTAACTTTTCCTCAATATTAATTTCCGCATTAATTTGTGTACCAGTGCATAATTCGGTCTAAATGGCTCCTAAAGGGGTGGAGACCTGGTGTCCTGAAATACAGGCTTTCGTCTAGCGTAGGCACCAGTCTCCCACAATATGAAAAACACATGTATTGTACACGAAACCTAATAATATACCTATGTATTGTGGAGAGAAAATAAATCTTTATATTATCTTATCTTACTTAGGTTTAGACGCCAGCATATCAGGCTACCGGACACCGTAAAATTTTCCCAATTAACCTTGAACCTAAAGCTTTAGCGATAAAGTTGAAAATCTATGAAATAAATTTGACAGATTGTAGTAGCTTGATGTGCTGGCAACTGTACCCAAGCTGCTTGTTATTAAAGTCAAAGGGTCAAACCTCCCAAAACTTTCAATTTAAACCAGCCCATCATCACAAAAACTACCTACCACACATTTTCAATTACATCCAAAGAATCCGTATAAAAACTCAGTAGGTACATCTATCAGTAAGGCATAAGTCGTTCATTTCATTAACATATTGATTGGTACATTCACAGTGGCGAGTGCCCGTCAAAATATTAACACGTCAATTGAAATGTGATGAGAACGACGCTTCATTATTTTTATTGCTTGGCAACAAGCCGATGTGTTCACTGCGTATACAGGGTGCCAAGGACCCCGACGCAAAAACGGTTTTTTGTTCATTCTGAACATGGAACTTTTCACCGAAAAAAAAAATATATATGCTTTTCCATAAATTTTTACCGTGTACAGAGGGGTTAGGGTTACTATGACGTCTTAAAGCAGGAGTAATTCCAGTATGGGAAAGAGACAGATATACAGGTCGTCTAGCGCCATCTCTTTCCTATACTGGAATTACTCTTGCTTTATGACGTCATGGTAGGCCACCAGGTTGCACTTTTGTAGGAAAAGCAGCTTTTTAAAAAAAAAACCGATTAAAAATCAAGTTTTTTTAGTAAGGTTTTATTTTTTTATATTAAAAGGGCTCTTGACCTCAATCTTGTCCTCAGGACAGAGATGAGTTCGATAATGGAACGAACTAACCCAAAAGAAGCCTTTTAGCTCGCGACATAAATAGATTGGGGTCATATGAACTTAGGAACACCGACGCAGGCAGGGAATTCCACTCCTTGGCTGTGCGCATAATAAAATATGTAGAAAATTGTTTCGTGCGAATATGTGGAACATTGAAAAGATATGGGTAAACTGCAGTACGTCTGGACTCCCGATGGAAGAAGGGACATGGTGGAATGAGCTCGTGGAGCTCTTGGTCACATTCACCAAAGTACAGTCTGTAAAAGACCGACAAACATGCGATTTCGCGGTTGGCCAGGCTATGAAGCTTGAGTTCTTGAGTTCAGAAGAATGTTTCGGAAGAATGTGGTAACCGTTTGCGCGTCGGTGTCCCATCAGCCCTGTATAAGTATAGTCCCATGTTCTAGAAAGTGATATCATGTTACTATTGGACCCGACTGCCATTTGCAGACTAGGCAGTCGGCACAGATAGACAGGAGTTTCACATTCTGAAAATCTGTCCTTCCAAGAGGATCGTGTTGGTCACTTAACGCAATAACTGGGTTCATCATCGTCATCATCATATCAGCCCGGAATCACAAGGCATAAAAACTGTGAAAGTACTGTAGTTGCCCATTCCCTAGCGTAGATCTCTTTGGAGAAGAACGGGCAAGAAACTCCATGGACTCTCTTTTAAATCAGCATATTGTTACAAAACCTTGGTTACATTATTCATGTTGAGATGGTACACTATGTGAGAATGATGTGGCAAGATATGCACATTAAAAGTGTCCATAGTAATAAACCGACTTCAAAAACACAAAAAAGTAAAAAATAACTTTAGCTTCAGAAGTCGGTGACTTTTGCTAGTTTGCTTTTGTTTTTTTGTCACCGACTTCTGAAGCTAAAGTTATTTTTTACTTTTTTGTGTTTTTGAAGTCGGTTTAATTTTTTGCAAAAAAGTTTTTTATTTTTCACTTTTTAGTGTTTCTCATGTGCTTACCCCTTCACAGCGTACCGGCGTGATGTTATGTTATGAACAGGTGTAAACAATAGACAAACATGAGATTTCAGCAATCCCCGTCCATTTACTATCATTTTTTGAGGAGTTCCGTTGCCTATCTCCGAAGTTCTTCATCAGATCTTCACCAAATTTAAATGGGACCACTCCGAGAAAGTACTCTTCCATAAACTACCCAAACCGCTTCAAGTATGCCTATAAAATTTGAAGAGTCCTCTCTATTTCTCCAAGATCCCATCATCAGATCCTGAATTGACATGGGACCACCTGGGAGATATACCCTATCACACTAAAAAAAAATCCAAATCGGTCAAGCCATCTTCGAGTAATCGGGGTACATACATAAAAAATAAAAAGATTCCGACGAATTGAGAACCTCCTCCTTTTTGAAGTCGGTTAAAAACAAAAAAGGTAATTGAAGACTATCCTATTAAGATTCTACTAAAGCGGCCATTTTAGGCCCCCTGATGTTTTACGAACTGGCAGAAATTATAAGGTGTGCAGATTGTAATGATTACAAACCAAAGTAATTTGATAGTCTCACGCATTGTCATTATTTTATTTGGAAAAATATTTTTATTTCGTAGCCACTGGGCATACAATCTGATATGCTCACTATGATATCCCCTTTCACACGCGTGTAAGTAGAAAAATAAAACATTAAATAAGAAAACAAGTAGACCTACTTTGTAGAATGCATGTCAGGTGTAACAAAACCAGTATAAGCTGGCCTCTTATTCTATTGAAACTCTATACTACATTAGGCCAGCTTAAAATCAATGTAACTACTGATGGATGTACCCACTAATTATTGAAGAGCATCCTCATATTTTTTCTGCTCTTGTCCCATGCCCTATTTCCATACTGCCAGCCGTCACGCTATCATTGACTCCTTTTTCTAACATTACTAACTACCATTAAATGATAACATAACACCACGCCTGTAATCCATGGTTAAGCAGAGCTGTACCTAATAGTACACCGACATTTCTTCAGTTATATTTAAGCCCCATGTAAAAGGGGGTGAGCCTATTACCATCAACGGGCGCAAATCCAGACTCCGTGGCTGCTACTGAGAAATTCCTGACGGAAAAACCCAATAACACTTTGCCCGACCCGGGAATCAAACCCATGACCTCATGCTCAGCAGTCGTGCTTGCGACCGCAAGACCAATGAGGCTGTCAAATAAATAAAGACAGATAATAAATGATGACGTTAAAGAAAATACAAAATGGCTGCTGGTATATCTAAAACTTACTTTTTAGTTCTCTCATCCGGGATTGACCATATTTTTCTCGAATATTTTTTTACACCAGATAAGTCACGTACTACAAAATACACAAAGAAGATTTAATGAAATTCGGCTTCGATTCGCATGGCTTAAGCTTTCCCTCGCAGTCATTATTAAAAAAATAACACCCAAACTTTTTGACAGCGAAATATTCAATTTCGATTTATTACACAAATTTTACTGCAGCTCAAAAAGTTTGTTGTTGTCCAATTGTGAGCTTTATGCTGCTGTGTTTAAGGCTATGATGGGTTGTTTGGGTGGTACATAAGCTTGGTAATTCTGGTGTCAGGAAATGTCAGGCATATCAATTGACAGGTGGAAGTTCTTCTTGTGTTTTTTGGGCGTAAAAAATGATACGAACGAATTAAACACGCTACATGATATATTTGTTTTGTAAATTGCCTGCTATCCTGGCAGGTTCTGATGTGGGGTCAGCAGAAGTTAAGGCTATTTACAGTTTACATTGTATGTAGGAGCTCGTATCTAAATATTAACAGCCTTTTTGATCGATCTTCAGGTTAAGCCGCGCTTGCCTAAGTTGGTCCGTGGATGGGTATTTCATCCGTCCCTCGGAAAGCACGTTAAGCCGTTGGTCCCGGCTGTCAATTGTAGATCTTTGACAGTCGTTACAGGTAGTCAGTGGATCGAAAGTCTGACAACCAGTTTTACCAAAGGGTATCGTATTACCCCGTACTAACTGGGTTGTGGAGGTCAATAGGCAGTCGCTCCATGTAGAATACTGGTAGTCAGGTGCATCCGGTTAGACTGGAAGCCGACCCTAACATAGTTGGGAAAAGGCTAGGTATATGTTGCAATTAATAGTCAACAGATTAAATATAAAATAAAATAAATATCGCTTGACATTACTCACAGCGCCATCTAGGTGCCACACTAAGCAACGAGGCTTGTGTCGTGGACACCAGATAGTTGATACTACTACATAGATACTTTTTGTTTGTAAATACATACTTATTATACATATAAACATCCATGACTCGGAAACAAACGTCCATGCTCATCACACAAACATTTGCTCCTACCGGGATTCGAACCCGGGACCCTAAGAACGTAAGGCAGCCTCACTACCGCTGCGCCATTCGGGTCGTCGATTGCTTGTAATCTCAAAAGAAATATTCATTTCCGTAATTCATTGTGCACTTAAAAAACAGGATGAGCATCTGGAATACTTGGTATTATATTTCCATACGATTGAGATAGTTCCAATTAAAATTACTCAATTAATTACTTAAAATCTTCAACCAGTTTTGTACTGTTGAGTTAAATGGTTTAACACTTTCATCCGACATTGATGAAGAGGTACGGACCTCTATGAACAGGTTATTTTTTTTAAAATTTAGGGTTCCGCATTTCGTTGTTAACAGTTACAGTATGCTTACTTGCCTAGATTTTAATAAGACTATGCACTCGTCTTGTTGGATTTGTCAAATATGTGACTGCTTCGTGGTCGTAAGTACGACTGTTGAGCATGAGGTCCTGGGTTCGATTCTCAGGTCGGACAAAGTGATATTGGGTTTTTCTATCAGGAATTTCTCAGTAGCAGCCTCGGAGTCTGGATTTGTGTATACATGGGATAAAAACAACGCGCACTGTGGGTGTACTATTCGGCACACCTCTGCCTAACCCCTCGGGGACTGCAGGCGTGGTGTTATGTTAAGTGTATTTGAATGTGACGTAAAATCCACCAGTAGGTAGACACAGATCCTATTGAAAGACTTCATGCCAAAGGTGTTTAGGTGAGACCTAGAACGCTAAAGAACTGAATGGTTCTGTCTACGATTAGATCAATGGATTTGATTTCTAAATTTTAACCATCACAAATCATGCCCACATTAAGTGATCATCAACATCATCTTCATGCCCTTGTCCCATTCTACTTGGGGTCGGCGCCACACATTCTCTTCTTCCATTCTCCCCTGTCAGACGTCACGGCAGCATTTACTCTTTTCTGTTTCATATCAGTTCCTAAACAATCCATCCATCTTTTCTTTGGCCTTCCTCTCCCTCTCCATCCATCAACATTCATGTCCATCACTATTCTAGTCACCATGTGTTTGCCCACAATAGGTACAGATAGCTGCAGAGAAACCTCACCCCTAATGGCGCTTTTATACATTTCTAGGGGGTGAGGTTTCTCTGCAGCTGTCTGTACCTATTGAACGGTAAATACAAACCACCATTTATTGACTTTTTTCTTTTCTTTTCTGTCATTTTTTTACTTACTGTATTTCTAAATCTACCCACTGTTGTTGAAAGTGTTATTTCTGCACTATTATTTCATTTTGTTTTATCATTTTTTTTTTTTGTTTTTTGCGTTTTTTGTCTTTCGCATCATATTGTACACTATGGTTGTATCATATTGCTTTTATAATTAGGATAAAGTGTAACAATTGTAGATAGGCCAATAAATAAATAAATAAAAAAATAAAAATGAAACGTGGAGATTATCAACCTTGCTCTGATCTACGGGACCGTACGTGTATGAATGGACTCGCGCCCAGCCAGTTCTAATAATCTTTTTACAGGAAATACCAAAATGTTTACGAGGCTTTTTAATGAGCAGTTTTAGCACTAACTTCCTCAGTTGTTAATTATTAATTATATTGTCAGAACATCCTAGAAATAGATTATTTAGGAGTAATAATTTATTTAGTAATAGGCGCCATTAACGATTTTGTGTACAAATTATTATGATCTGGTTTAGTGACATTGGCTAATTAAATCTGTGGCACCTTTGCTAATTGTAATTACCAAGTTGGCTGTGAATTTTAGATGTTTTATCACAGGATATAAATTTGTACAAAACAGGAACATTAAGTACAGATAAACATTTCTTTTTTTTTATTTTACCGATGGGTAATCATCAAATAACCCCTCCCGCTCTGGGCTGAGCAGAAGGGAGTGTCAGACTTTTACTGACTAAAACCCATCCATGTTCCTTCCTTTGCCCTTTGTGTTCCAGGGCCGCGGTATCTCTTTCGAACAGTCCCGCAACCCTGGAGGTAAACGTTTCTTGGCCTTGTAATTTTGTAAAATAAACATGAGAATTATAAAAGTGTCTACATAATATTCCAAATGCGAAAGTTTTTGAGGATGGATAGATGTTTGTTACTCTTTCACGCAAGAAATACTGAGCGGATTTGAATGAAATTTGGCACACAGATAGTTTATAACCTGGATTAACATATGGGATACTTTTTATCCCGGTAATACGATCCCGTGGGACAATTACCGAACTCCAAGCATTTGGCTTCACTAGCCTAATCTGTCGAACATTTAATTCTACATATCCAACTTCTTCAAAATACTATGGACTGAAACCAAACTTCTCTTTGTCTGTATTATTTACCAGTACCCTTCATGATGATGAAGGGATACATGGGATCATGATATCAGTCTGAAATTGCCCACTGTTGGGTAAACCGTCGTTTCCAGACATCATTCCCGGTCAGAACGTCCCACATCCAGAATTTTCACTATTTCTTAGTACGGAAAATCTTATTCCTATAAACGTTAATATAATCTATCATCACTGCCTAGCCTTTTCCTAACTACGTTGGGGTCGGCTTCCAGTCTAACCGTATGCAGCTGAATACTCGTATTTTACATGGAGCGACTGCCTATCTGTCCTCCACAACCCAGTTAGTACTGGGTAATACGATACCCCTTAGTAAGACCGGTAGTCGAACTGACGGGCCACTGACTACCTGTAACGATACCACCCACAGCCATTTCAGGGCAACACGGTACTCCTTGGTAAGATTGGTTGCCTGACTTTTGAGCTTCTGACTACAAACCCTCAGCCTACAACTGTAACAGTCCACTGCTGGACATAGGTCTCTTCAATGGCACGCCACTCTACTCGATTCTCAGCAGCTCTCATCCAGTTGCTACCAGCCACCCTGCGAAGATCGTCACTCTACCGAGCCTGAGGGCGTCCCACCTTACGTTTGCCGATTCGCGGTCTCTACTCAAGAACACGTCTACCCCAATGGTCATCGGTTCTACGGATAATATGACCGGCCCATTACCACTTCAGCTTACTTATTCTTTGAGCTGTGTCAACAACTCTGGTTCTCTGTCGGATCACCTCGTTCCGGATGCGATTCCCCAGAGAGACTCCAAGCAAAAAAATTAAACACTGATGACATAAAATTAATTCACTAGACTCTTCTCTGTAGCTACAATCACATACCTACGTCAATATCTAACCAGTCTTATTAATTCCAGACCGGATAGATGTCGCCACTTAAGACCATAAACAGTTTATAGAACCAGGACGATGAGATGATGACTAACTAACAATTCTAGGCACAAACCAGTTATTTTGCGGCTCAAAAACAGTTTTAAGACCTCAATCTGAATTTTTGTGACACACAGGAAATGATAGTGCATCTATTAATTATTTTTTTGATTTCCTTCGTTCCTTATTCATATCCTTCTTATTTGCATGTTTTATCTTTGTAATAGGACTAATAGGTTTGTCGTCTGTACTTAGTTTTTAATTTAATATCCTGCGTGAATTTGATGGTCGTGAAAGACTCATTGCGGAAGGTGGAGAAGCGGTCGTTGATTTTCAATTGCAATTAGAGAAAGGTTCTGTTTTGAGCTTTGAAGGTTTACAACTAAGCTTATACTGTCACTTATGATATCTTCCGTGATTGTTCATTCTTTCGAGCTATTTCGACGTTGTTGAAAGCGCCATGATCGCGGGTTGGTTGGAGGATGCGGGTGGATGGAAAATAAATTGTTAAGAGCAGACAAATCGTCTTTGTCTTTTGATACGCGCACTACTGGAACTCAACGCTAAGTCACGGCAAAACACACTGTTAGCGTATATCCAGCAATAGACTGAAAAAAAAGTGATGGTCGTTGATTTACTGTCGTGAATAAAATGTATGATAAACATATAAATATTTAGCACTTGTCTGTACCAGCAAATCTGTCTACAATTCTGGAAAGTGAGGTGAAAGTTCATTGGTCTGACAAAAAAACAAAAAAAAACGACGAAAACGCAATTTAAATCAAAATATTTGCCAGTAAATGTTCAATATAAATTCGAGCCTCTTAATAAATAACTTCATTGAATGGCGCCGATCAATAGATAGGCATTTTATTTATGAATAAATATATTAATTTATTACAAACAACACTATAACATAAAGATATAAAAGTTGGTTGACCTCCAACTCAGAAATTAATAAAAATAGTAAAAACCGAGATCGACTGACAAATTAATATATGTTTTTTATGTATTTATCTTTATTTAATTGCTGTAATCATATAGCACATAAAGCTATGCCTTAAACGAGATAAAATTATACAAATCGAAGTTATTAAATTCTTAGTTAATATCCAAATACAGTATGATGTTTTATTAAATAAAGGGTGTAACAAAACCCATAACGAAGCCAAAACGCACTTGTTCTCCTTGTCATTGCGATCATTTTTTTGTTGTAGACCATACCTGGGAACCTTCCACTTACGGAAATATTGGGGGACAAAGTTCCAACTTTTTCACAAGTTTTTTTTTTTCGTCTTGGTTTTAATGTAAGATTTTTCATTAAACACCTCCAAGAACCTTGTACTATTCAATCAATCCATCAGCACAATGTTTTGAGTGCGTTATATTGTGTCCTACCGTAAAATGTGATTTTTCACCCCAAAAGAAAAAGTCGTTTCACAGCAATAATTTTTGCGTAAATTTACTTAGTTTGATGGACAGAATGCTTGGTTGACGGCTTCGTTAAGAGTCTTGTTACACTCCGTATAACCTTTGATATCCGGAAAATTATGTTTCATGTTTTCATTTTACCTTTGTTAGCACCAAATTGTTTCCCTACTCAACTCATCTGTGGCACTTTCAGAAAATCTCCCACCTGGACACGATCTGCCATGGCTGACCTGGACGTGCTAAAACAGATCTTGGACACAGGTTTCTGAAGCAAGAAAAACTGCTCCATGTATTGAATTGTATGACTGCCTTGGAGAATAAATTGGTGTTATTCTACCAATGATGGTACACTTAATTATTGTGTCCTACTTATCCTAATGTTTGTACTTTCCAGGAGCTGATGGGAACTACTGAAAATGCCAGACACATGGCTATATTTTGAGCTGATTCAATTTAGATTGCTACCGACCCATTCATCATCTTCCTGCCCTGGTCCAACTTTATTTGGGGTCGGCGCAACATGTTTGTTTCTTCCATTCTCCCCTCTCAAACGTCACGGCATCATTTACTCCTTTTTCTTTCATATCATTCCTCACATAATCTATCCATCTTTTTTTGGTCTACCTTTTTTTTTTTTTTTGTTTTTTTTTTTTTTTTATTGCTTATTAATTATAGAACAAAACAAAATGTAAACAGAAACATCACAAAAACCTCATTAGGTTTGTCCGGATGTTGAAACACTTTTAAGCTCTTAATATTATCTTAATACTAACATAGCAAATAATAATTATTAATGTATGGTTAGTACGTAGTAGTTAAAACAAGTTGTGAGGTAGTTCGTAAATAATAACTAACTAAGAAATCTTACAAAAAACAACGACAGCGCGGGTGAGACATCGCGACGATGCCAAATTACCAATTGAATGAAATTTAATTTAATTTAACCTCTCTCTCTCCATCTATCAACATTTATATTAATTACTCTTCTTTGTCACATGCGCTTCGTTCCTCCTCATTACATGTCTACACCAAGACATTTGACTCCCTTTGAACTTTTCAGTAACTGGAGCCATTTTCAAATAATTCCTTTCCTTTCCTCTATTATGGCTTACTTTATCCATTCTTGTCACACTTGTCGCACTTGCATAAGAATAAGAATTAGCATCAAAATGCTTACTCCAACTAATTAATGTCTCCTACAATCACTAATTGCTCATTAATGATGGAATTGTGGTGGTTTCAACACAACTTCAACATAACTGTATCGATATTTCATTACCTACTTTAAAATAATCCTGTATATGTACGTACGAAGCTAATGTGTTTTTGTATAATTTATACACGAGGCGCCACAAAAGTTTTGACATTAAAATCGCGTTAGCTACCAAATTAAATAGTCGTATTCATGTTTAGTTCTGGTCGGTCTGTTAGCGAGGAATTGATGATTTTTTGTAGGTACAGAAATAAACATATTTTATCAATATTTTAGAACCATAATTAAAATCTAAATATACTGAGGAGGACTTAAAATCTAAAATATGTGATAGATGAACGACTGAAAAACGTTATGTACGATTTCATGAAAGACAGACTCGGAAAAAATTACATTTGTATGTGCTTAAATCAATTAAGACTTATTAACATTAATAGAAAGATTTTATAAAGAGGAAACTAAATCGAAATCTACCTTTTAAAATCCATGTATCCATCCATCATATTAACATAATTTACTTTAAAAATACAACATGAAATTTGATTTGAATTGGAACAGGGGTTTCTTACAACAGGTTAAATTAAATTATCCACATTAATTGCTTATAATATTTTTTCCTCGGGTGTACTTAACTGACGAATCGAAGAAACTGGCAAAT
This sequence comes from Eugnorisma glareosa, assembly GCA_947578425.1. Classification (NCBI taxonomy): domain Eukaryota; kingdom Metazoa; phylum Arthropoda; class Insecta; order Lepidoptera; family Noctuidae; genus Eugnorisma; species Eugnorisma glareosa. Next base: position 8,006,731 of record OX387982.1, on the reverse strand, counting down.
TATGGAAACTGTCGAGTTGACACAACTGTCAAATTCACATAACTGTCCAATCAGTGAAACTGACTAATCAACGAAACCGTCGATTTAAATAAACTGACGAGTGAGGGAAACTGACCAGGTATACGCGGACTGCTATAGTATTACTATAACCAATAACTATAATTATTTTGTGATCAAAAAAGCTTTTAACAACAATGTACTCCGTAAAATTCAAGAAAGTTTTAAATGGACTTTCAATATAAAATTTTAAATCAATTAGTATCAATATTCTGGTTTAAAACAAAATTGGCTATTAAAATAACACGGCCCTTGTTTTCAATATCAAAATGTAAATATTACTTTATAGTATTTGCTTTTTCAGAGGAAACATGGCGTTAAACCTTCTTCAATCTGTTTCTTAAATCTCTATTTTTTCTAAGATAGAATGGTAGATATTACTATGGTCATTCGAATTTTGCCCGCGAATTCGTTAACGTGGAAATTTTGAAGTGTATGTGTGAGAAATAAAAAAAATAGCTTGTTCTTCCCCAGGGTATGATCTATTAACTAGCCAAATTTCATTACGATCCGTTCAGACGTTTAGTTGTGAAAACGTAATAAATAAAGATAGAGTTATTTTCGGATTTATAAATATTAGTATAGTATATTATAGTATGAATCATGATTGGGCCAATATCCACAGCTCGATTGCATTTTACCTTAGTATTGCATTATTTTGAAATGTCAACAGATTGTTTGTCCAGTTTAGACAAAAATTATTCCTACCGTTCATTGGAGCACGAAGAAAAAGTACAACTGGAAACGTATTTAGTTGAAATGAAACCTTTGTGCTGTTTTTTAAAGAAAAGCAATTGACTTGTTGAAAACTATGGTGATATCTATCACTGTAACGTTCTCAGACAAGGCTGCTCAACCCCAGATCCGCCGGCCACAATGTGGCCTACCAACGCATTTGAATTGGCCCGCCAAAAGTGGTCAACTCACGATAGTCTTTTTATGAACAGATTTAAGTATGGAAACGAACACAAAACAAATTTTAAAAAAAAATGCCCCTTTTGAAGCCTTTCTTAGTAAGCCAATATCCAGCAAACAATGAGCAACTAACTGAAGCTTTATGTTAAAAGCTGCGTGGCTAAAACTTTGGCCCACTGTTTAAAATAAGTTGAACAGCCTTGCTTTAAGATTTGTCGGTTTGTCTAAAAATGTATATAAACTTTTCCATTTAAAATAGACCTAATCTCTATCACGGATGCAATTAAAATGTAATAAAATCTGAGAAAACACGACAAAACACCCACTCCCGTATAGGCTAATAAATAATCTAGCCTCTCGCTTACGCTTAATAGCCTACGGTCCCCAGTGGTCAGACTTGATGTAAAAATACCGTGGCAGATCTATGTTTTATCATTTGCTCGAGAAAAGTCGTCTAAATGAGGGTATTTTAACTTTAAAATTATATTTCTGTCTCGGCAGAATGTTTTAATCTCTGTTTTTTTTTATGATGTTTCTTTTCAAGTTTAATGTATTACAGTTTGTCGAAACGAAAATATTCTTATTTTAATGATTCAACGAATTCAAACACTACTAGCAGAATATTCTTCCCATTTATCAAACCACTGACTAGAGAGGATAGTTAGACTATGCTATAACGCTTCGCTGGCATATTGCTGACCGCAATATGACATGGACGACATAGACAAAATACCACATATACAGGTGGACACAATATTGGCTCACAATATTGGCTCACAATTTGGGTAAATGAATGTGCTACAAAATTTTATAATGATCAACATACGAGTAAAAAAATGTGTAACTAAAGGGTGTAAGAGTTGCGGGACTGTTCGAAAGAGATACCGCGGCGACACAAAGGGCAAAAGAAGGAACATGGATGGGTTTAGTCAGTACAAGTCTGACACTCCCTTCCACTCCGGCCAAAGAGGGAGTGACCCCATTTGATGACAACCCATTAGTTAAAAAAAGGGTGTAAAAGTACTATAAACGAAACCGTAAACCAAGCATTACGTACATTACGTACGCATCAGACCAAGTAACTCTACGCAAAAATTATTGCTGGGAAACAACATCTTTATGGGGTGAAAAACCACGTTTTACGGTAAAACTCAATATAACGCACTCAAAACATTGTGCTGATGGATCCATTGAATAGTAAACGGATCATGGAGGTATTTAAAGAAAAGTAATAACTTAAAAAAAAAAACTTTTGAAAATGTTGGAACTTTGACCCCCAATATCGCCGTAACTAGAAGGTTCCCAGGTAGGGTCTAGAACAAAAAAATGATCGCAATGACGGGAAGAATAAATGCCTATCAGCTTCGTTAAGGGCACTTTTATACCCTGTATAATGTACGACAAAATTTCGTCGCGCTACGTATAGCCTGACGAGTCGCAATCAGTTATTTCCCCATTACGACACCCAGAGGTACTAAACCTATTCTCATAGACAAACATACTTAATATCTGTCCAGAATACCCGTTCCCTAATAGCCATTAAATTAACTTCAAAACAAATTACCAATTATTATGGTAATGAAACAAAATTTACATACACGCGTATTTGTTGAAGTCGTGTTACGAATATTTTCTCTTGTCATTAATTAGAATTTATTTTCTGTTGAAAACTGTTTTCGGTACAAACGTTTTTGCCGTATAAAGTTGATGTTTACTATAGTTAATTAACTTCCGTCGTTGGGTACTGTGGTAACAAGGAAAAGTAAATAATTTAAATAAATATGTTGGTCTTTAGAGACGCAGTATTTTAGATATCTTTTACACGAGACAAAGTGTTTGCAATACATTATGAATCTTTTTTTAATGTGTGCTTGTATATTTTCATTTAAACCTTGTTTATTTCAAAATAAATATTGGTAACAAAACATAATAGCACGCCTGTAACGCCTGTGTTGCTAATAGTACACCCACATTTCACCAGTTTTAGACCCATGTAATAGGGGGCGAGCTTATTGCCATCAACCGGGCCCAAATCCAGGCTCCGTGGCTGCAACCAAGTTATTCCTGATGGAAAAACCCAATAACACTTTGCCCGACACGGGAATCGAACCCAGGACCTCATGCTCAGCTGTCGCGCTTGCGACCACATCTAGACCAACGAGGCAGGATAAATAATTATAACAATAGGTACAATAATTAATACCTTTTTCTATAGACAATGTACGACATCTAAAACAATACAAATTGCAGTCGTTGGATTTTTACCTACGGTAAAGAAAAAGAAAGAAAGAAAGAAAACATATTTATTTGGCACATGCCACAAGTGCACACAACAAAAAATTACATAAAAAAGAGCTTAAATCTAAACAAGAAAAAACAAGAGATAATTGTGTGTCTCACGGCTGCGCCAAATAGGCCCAGGCCGGTACAGATGCTAGTGTTGACATTCTAATCATTTAGTTATGTCATCAGGGTGTTACTTATAATATGAACACGCGACGACCAATCAAGCTATGCAAAACCAAATCAAGCTGATCTCTCATCGTACGGGAAGCTCATACAAAGCGAGGTCAGTTTAGCAAAAGCAAAACTAAATCCGTCATGAAAAGAACATACCCGCAGTGAGTGTCTCTTCGTGTGTGGTCTGTACCGATCATTACTCAGACAAACATTCAATTAAGAGACCTTTTATGGCACTGCACTTTATCAAAATTAACGTCTCTTGTTTACGATTCAAACTTCTCTTTTGTTATTTATAAAAGTAAAGTTACTATGTAAATTAAGACTACAAATAGAACTGAAATAGTAATAAAAATTAAAACTAAAAGTAAGTATCTATATAACAATAATTTTATTATGTACCTACAACGACGACAATACGACACTTAGGCTTCAAAGTACTGGCGTACTGGAGTACAGGTGTTACTATACTTCTTTCGTAAATTATGTTTTCCTTTTTGTGCATTGGCACCTTGTTTTTTTATTAAGGTATTTAAACAATATTCATGTAAATTGTATCATTTATATGTGCTTCTGTGTGTTGTGTCTTTTGTGTGCACTAAATAAATGGTTTATCTATCTGTAATACTAAGCATCGCTGTCATCTGGAAACGTGGCCAGAAGACTGGCAGCATTAATTTGTTTTTTAGTTTTACAAGGTAGAATATGAAAAGATGCTATAAAGTACGTCATCTCTTAGTCAGCGCGTTATACCTTATTGTAAAAGTAAGAATTATTAATGTTAGTCAAAATATAATAGTGAAACTCCATAAACGATATCGCGTTATTTAAACAGGATCAAATAAAAAAAGCATAGTGTATTTTGTAAACTTCACAGAAAGTTAAGGGTATGATGAAAAAAATTGATATATTTCAAATAAAAACTTTACAAGCGAGGGTTGACTCAAACAAAAACATCAACACATTATTAATTCTGTTACCTTTTTTACATCGGCAGAGTTTCACTGGAAATTTTATTTGATGCTGTATAAGCGATCACAATAATTTCAATCACAGGAAATGACAACTAAAATGGTCGTTGGTAGTTCTCTCTCCATGATTTCTGGAAACAATCATATTACTTGGTTTTCTCAATATTTTATAAAAAATTGAAAACACCACTATAAATAACTAAACGATATCAAACGAGTCAACTATCAAATAACAGGCCAAAATGATTGTCGAAACTCAATAACGTTCAAATAAAGAAGATAAGCTAATTCAAATGACTTTTTGCGTAGGAGTACCAACCTACCTATCCATCTTGATTTAAGTAAATTGATCAACTTAATACATCATAGTCACACCCTTTTATTGGTATTTTTAAAGATAATAATTTTACACGAAGGGAATGGGAAGCCGTCACCTCCTTCTGCGAAGCAGTCATGCTAGCGAAGGAGGTGGCAGAACATTAGAAGGAGAGAACCTCACGTCCCAGCCGCCGCGGGGGATGCTCCGGGCGTAGGAAGCCACGCGGTGGATCCCGGCCACCGTAGGCGCGGGCCTGTGGACGGTGAGTAATGGACTCGTTCGTGTTCCACGGGCGCCTCATAGAGATGTCAGCAAGCCGGAAGGGGTAAGCAAGGGCCAATACCTGCCAGGGCTGCGGGACTGTTCGAAAAGGATACCGCGGCCCTGGAACACAAAGGCAAAGAAGGAACATGGATGGGTCAGTACAGGTCTGACACCCCTTCCGTTCTGCCCAGAGCGGGAGTCATTTGATGATTTCCTATCCGAAAAAAAGGGTCATGCAGACATGTAACCACAATACACCCACATCTCGCCAGTTACGTTTAAGTTCCATGTGACACGTACATGGCACTGTTGGCACATAGTTTAAGTGCCATGTGGAAGGGGCGAGTATATTGCTATTAACCGGGCACAATTAATCCAGACTTGATAAATCTCCAATATCGTGCAGCTCGACCTAGGAATCCAACCCGACTTCTTTGATATCAGTACCTAGCGCTTTCGCCATGGGATATTTTTTTTGTAAAAAGTGGCAATCCTTCAGTGAACTCGGTAATACAGTCACCAGCGCATAAGTTACCACAAACTGTCAAATTTTCTCATTCGATTTTAAACTTAACCATCAAAAATTTATGGTTTAAACTCATTTGGAATTTGACAGTGTGTGGTAATTTGATATGCTGGCGACTGTAACTAAGTGCAAAAATTCATCTTGATTTCGCATCTGGTCCTTTTATCCGAAATTCAAAAAAGAAGCTTGCCACAAGAACCAACGGCTATCGATCTTAGTATTCTCAGTACATTTTTGTATTTATTTTTATTTATACTTTACAAACTTGAAAGTGCAAAAATCGTAAATTAAACACACGCGATACAATGGTTTATTTGTTAAACAGGTTTCTGATTCGTCACTTTAACGAATAAACGTTGTGAAGGTAGATTTGAGATTATGTATCGGGTTCCGTAGAATTTACATTTGCTTAGAAGACGACAATGGAATCCGAGCTATTGTTTAAGCTAAAGCATTGAGTGAAGATTGAGCGGGTTTTGATTGCAAATCTGCTCTTTTGAAACCTTAATGCGACTCAGAATCGACTATACCATTATGTAAGTACATACATTTTGGCCGTTTAAAAATAATTCATCTTTTTTGACGTTTTAAAACATGCCTTTTTTAATCTGTGTCAACCCCATCAAGATCGACCTACTGTAGGGTAAAGGAAACCTCTGTTTTGGCTTTCCCATTTTCTCTGCCTTGGGCTAGTGCAAATTGCGAAACAATACGGCCTTTTCAAGGACATTTCTAAACGCTTAGTTGACACTTCCCGTGACCCAAAGGCTGGATTTTGCCTTGGCCAAAGGCTTAGCATTGCTATACAACGTGGCAACGCCGCCAGTCTCTTGGCTACATTAGTATTTGACTGCGTTGAGGAGGAGTTTTTTAACGCCATTTTTTAAGTTTATTCATAAGTTAGCTACTTATTGGTTATTTTAATTTATAAATTTTAACGTCTGGATGAATAACTTATATTAAAAAAAGTTGATATAAAAACTAAAATGTTTTTGAGATCTAACAACAAGATGACTTTCTGCGCAACTGCGGAACCCTAAAATAAAAAAGCTAAACCACAGCCAGTCAAGCAGGTGTCAAGTGTGAACAGAATTTTATTACAAAAAAAAAAACACGTCGTACATAACTCAACGATTACAACGATTTACGTTTGTTAGAATTTGCCGTTTTTTTGCTCAAAATAGCGATTGATCGGTTATGTCAAGGTAGCTTAAGATTTATTGTAAGAAATGAATAGAAGCGATAATTGAGTAGGTTTTAGCTTTTATATGATGGGTTTAGTCTTGTAAGTAGATGTCAACGTACTATGTTGATCGATTGTTTGTGAATGAGTGAACATTGTAAAAGTTAACAAGCATCTGGGAATCTACAAAGCCTACAGGCTTTGTAGATTCCCAGATGCTTGTTAACTTTTGTTAACTTTTTATCTCGTTTTACATTTTTTGTGTAGTAAGCAACGACTTATTGTCGAGCCTATGCTGTCCCCTCATACTTAAGAACTAATGCTGTAACATGATAATATGGTAATACCAAATGATTTGAAAAGAGTAACCATGGAGTTTCTTGCCGGTTCTTCTCCATATGAAACGACCAACCCGAACCGTGCACCTTTTTGTCGACGTTTTATGAGTGCCCATCTAGGCCTATATGAAATAAAAATATTTTGATTTGTTTTGATACGACAATAGCTGGGTTTTCGATATTTATAGACTTGTTCAAGGATTTGAATTTGGTACTAACTTTTTTAGTGGGGAAGTACGGCATTAAGGGTGATTTCTACCAAACGGCTCGCATCGCATCGGATCCGATCGCATCCGGCAGGATGTCGACGCATACGATGGGTTCCGTACCGTTGCTTCAGAACGTTTCCGTTTCTGCGCCTAGTCAAATTGTTTCACTCCAATCGTGTGGACAGCCGAAAGGATCCGACCGGATACGACGACAGGCGAACGGAGCTGATCGCACGTCGGTCTTTCGGCTACGATCGCGTGTCGCGGAAGACGCCCGCGAGCAAGCTGCTGTGCGCGTCTTGGTAATATAGACTTGAAATACTGTGTACACGATTTAATATCTTTTAAAGATTGTAAAATCCGTTCCGATCCGATGTGATCATCCTTCATAAAGAGGTACCCTTCATGTGGAGAGAACAAAAGGTTATGCGAAAACCAATAAATAATGGTGGATGCGCAAAGATAGCCCGCGATTCATTTCGCATTCAAATCATCAACACAACCCTCCAAGATCAAATAATCACAAAGAGTGACTTTTGCATGAAATAGCTATTGAATGGGATTATATGAACTTGGAAGGCTGTATTGATGATTTTAATGATTATAATTCTGTAACTCCATACGTGTTACTGGCGCGATTCATATTTTCATCAACATACAACTTGACACTGACCTGCAAATTGCAATAAACTTGAGAAAATTTAAATTTCGCGCGCTACCCTTGCGCTTCCACCTTAACTGATATAATCTTAACGCATTCATACTTGGCATTTCGCAATCATTCATCACGTCAACATTTTAATGAGATAAATATTTTAGGTTATGTTTTATTTTGGATTGGGTACTTTTTGGCAATATGTTGGTGTACTTTACGTAAACCTCTAACCAACCCTTAAAAGATCACTGGCGTGTTATGTACTATTTTGGGTGTGGGAAGAGACAATAGATGTGATGTGGAATTCCAGCAATGTGATAGGTTGATTAGGAACAGTGGTGTCACAGAGGGAACGGCCCTGACTTTTAAGTTGCGAACCAAGATGCCGTTCACTTCTTTTCCCCGTCATTGCGATATTTTTTTTGTTCTGGACCATACCTGGGAACCTTCTAGTTACGGAGATATTGGGGGTCAAAGTTCCAACTTTTTGGCAAGTTTTTTGTAGATATAATGTTATAATGTAAGATTATTACTTGAAATACCTTCACTATGCCCATACTATTCAATCCGTCCATCAGGACAATGTTTTGAGTGCGTTACATTGAGTCCTACCGCAAAACGTGATTAGTCACCCCAAAAAAAAAAGTTGTTTCCAAGCAAAAATTTTTGATGTTACTTAGTTTGATGCACAGATGCCGCCAGTACATCAAGCTACTCGAAACTGTAAATTTTTCCAAGTAACCTTGACCTTCCCGGTCTGTCTATCGTCAACGCGAGCATGGTCGAACAGCTTGTTGTTTCATCCAGAGCCATAGCGGCGATTTTCTTTCAATTCCCCATCTTACCCCGCCCCGACCCCGCACATCTCGTCTCCCGAGCACCTCATACCGCCTAAGGCGATGTCATTGAACGAAAAATAGTGTTCGAAAATTTCTTAAATTTGTTCCAGGAAATACGTGTTTTTGAATAATTCTTTTAAGTGTGTGAAATAAATATTTGTCATTAAGAATCTCCATTTTATGTGCAAGGTTTCTATCGAGATGTTTTCTTTACTTTTACAGTTTATTAGTACATTATGAACGGCCAAAGTTCAGTTAAAATTTGTGCAAAACAGCAATTTTTGGAAGCTTAAACTGAATTTGTTTCTACAATTTTTTATTTTTTGCTACCATAGAAACCTAGATATAGTGCACAAAATACCTTTTAGTTAAAAAAAATAAAAGATAGATGTGTAACAACTGCATAATCACGTACGAGCGTTTGTATGAAAAGTATGACGGGTTGGCCGCTCTTAAAGAAATTTGACAGATTGTAGTAGCTTGTAATGCTTGGTTGACGGCTTCCTGAAGGGTCCGTTCACACCATGTTTAAACCAACCCGCATCGGGCCCATGTGGTTGATTACAGTCCACACTCTTAGAGACGAGGCCTGGTGGCCCAGCAGTGGAAATATCAGAAACTGATTGTGATAGGTCGATTCTCCAGCAGGTTCTCTCCGCTCATTTCTGTGGAAACTGTGCTTCAACTGCGCGCATAACTTCAATGTCTCTTTATGGTACTTCTGTGTTCCTCCCAGTCGTAAGTTTTAACGCACTACGAACAAAACTGGTAGCTAAATGTCGGGTTGAGACGTCGCAAAACATTGCAGGCTATAAACTACCACAGAACATTTCAATAAACATTCAACTTAATCCTCATACGCCAAAGTGCTATTTTGATCAAAGGCATCCCGACGCTTGTGTCGTTTCAAAAATCGTATGCACGGTCGGCGGCCACGCGAACGCTTGGGTATCCTAAAAGCCGTTTTGGATTTTATTCTTTGGAAGTAAGTGCCAATTTGGGGTGAAAGGAAAACTGTGTATACGACGTTCTATGTCAGGATAATGTCGCCACGCGTAAAGTACTTGCGGGGACTCAACTGGTTTTTCTTTTTATGTATTTTTCTTTATTTTTCGCATTTTTTCGATGCGTCGTCTCAGACGTTGGGAATATTTATTTTAATACTATTGTTCAAACATGGCAATATTTTAAATTTATGTGTTTGAATTTAAAATACGATCTTTTCATGGTCTTTGGTAATATTTTTTACTTTGTGTCAAAATAAATAAGAAATCTTGACGTTTACAAGTCTTTATGTTGTAAACATAAGAGACATTCTGTTGATAGCTTCATAAAAATGAATAGCTTATTTTTTTGTCAAATTGTGTGATTTAAAGTCAAACAAACATACGGTGAAAACAAAAACGTTCTACCGTTGATGCAAAAAATAGTAAATTATTTTTCAATTAAAATGAAATTATATTATACATTGTTGTAAATACGATGGAGAAAAGTGAGTTGCTGCGTTTGCAGCCTGACTGTGGACGTAAACCGTACATTATAATAACCTTTTTTTTTTTTTTTTTTTTACCTATGGGAAGTCATCAAATAACCCCTCCCGCTCTGGGCTGAGCAGGAGGGAGTGTCAGACTTCTACTGACTAAAACCCATCCATGTTCCTTCCTTTGCCCTTTGTGTTCCAGGGCCGCGGTATCTCTTTCGAACAGTCCCGCAACTCTGGCAGGCGTCGGCCCTTACGGACCCCTTCCTGTTTGCTGACTCTCTTTGAGGCGCGCGTGGAACACGAACGCGCCGTCGACACGGCCTGTCGTCATAAGACGGACGGACGGCGAGCTAGCCCATAGCACACCGTCCACAGGCCCGCGTCTACGGTGGCCGGGGGCCACCACGTGGCCCCCGACGCCCGGTGCGTCTCCCGCGGCGGCTGGGACGTGAGGTTCTCTCCCTCTCACGTCCCGCTACCTCCTTCGCTAGCATGACTGCTTCGCAGAAGGAGGTGACGGCGTCCCATTCCGTCTCGCTCCGGACCATGGATTGAACCAGGGCCGGACGCGAGAGGTCGCCGCCGCCGATCGCCGCTACGAGGACACGGCGTTGCTCCGCCCGAGCGGAGCAGACCAGCACAGTGTGCTCCACCGTGTCCTCCGGTCGATCCTCGCAGTGGTGACACCCGGGCGTTTCCTCCCGCCCGATTAGGTGCAGGAACCTCCCGAAACAACCATGTCCGGTGAGGACCTGCGTCAGGCGGAAGGTGAGGGCGCCGTGGCGCCTCTCCAGCCACTCCTCAAAGAGGGGACTTACCGCCATTATAGTGGCGTGCCCTGCACGGGGTTGCGACAGTCGCTCTCTCCATGTCGCCATGAGATCACGCTGGAAGTCTGTCCGCTGAGCGACAATTTGCCGCGGCAGCGGAGTTTCCCCCCGGCGTAGTGCCTCCACGCGCCACTCGTGCAGGCGCGCGAGGACTATCGCCTCCAGATCCCATGGCGGCAATCCGGCAAGGAGGCTCGCCGCCTCGCCGGAGATCGTGCGGTACCCCCGGATTAGCCTTACGGCTACCACCCTTTGGGGCGCACATTATAATAACCTTGACTTATTATTTTAAATCGCATGCATCTCTGTCAATGGGAGAAGGCTGGCTGAAATTCAACGTGGCAATGTGGTAGTGGCGATTCTTTAGACAAAAAAGCCAGCCACGTCACGTTGAATCGATGTCCCGAATAAAATTGTAACAACTCGGCACGACATAACAAAAGATAATCGAACATTTATTCACATTTACCATACAATATCTCCAACACAGCATGTTGATAATATGGTTTATTCCGATCTGCCCATACCGGTCAGTGCCCACTAGTGGTAGTTGCATCTATTTGTCGCATCTACCACCACAGGTGGTGGTTGCCACTAAATCAGTCACATTTGCTGTTACCACTGTCCCAACTGATGGCAGATGACACTTAAATTAGTGGAATCCTCCACCAGTGGTGTCAGACTCGAAGATCAAGTAGCAGTCTGACATCATCAAGTACTTCAACTTACAAATAGAGAGAAGAACTCTCAATTTACCGCAACAATCATAAAATTTCCCAAATATCCCAATACACTACCATGACCTACCATTTAATTTAACCCTCAACACTATAAAAGTGCTTTAAATGAGCAATACTTGTCTTTAAACTCCCAGTAAATTCTCCTGCTTCCATAAAATACTACGATCTTATTAACCTGACGTCTATGCGAGATGCAAGTCCATTTGGAGCCACGTCAATAGTAGCCAAGCAACGAGGCGTCACAAGTATGTAACTAAACAAAATAAAGGTAACTGCATCCGGCCACTATACAGGGAAATGTACAGAAGTTTCAGTTTTATGACAGTTCATTCATGGCGTGAATAGATCCTTTAAGAAGCCATCAACCAAGGATTCTGTACAACAAACTAAGTAACTCAAAGCAAAAATTATTGCTGCGAAATGAATGAGGTTTTTTTTTGGAGGGAAAAATCGCGTTTCGCGGTAAAACTTAATGTAACGCACTCAAAACATTGTGCTGATGGGTGTGTTGAATTTTAAACGGGTCATAAAGTCATTTAAAGTAAAGCTATAACCTTCAAAATTAGTATTAAAAAAAAAGTTGTGTAAAAGTTAGTACTTTGACCTCCACTATCTCTATAACTGGAAGGTCCTAGGTATGATCCAGAAAAAAAAAAACATCAATGACAGAAAAAACCATTCAGCTTCGTTAAGGGTCTATTTACACGCTTTATATCGCCATCAACATCAGGTATTGTCCAATCCAATTCTTGCTATAGGCCACCTACCTTTTGTGCCTTTCCACTGGAATATTCAGTGTATGGTTTTATGTAAAAGGTTTGTTTGGTTGCTGCAAAAATTGTGAGTTAAAAAACCATTGAGTCCACCATCATCTTGCTCCCCTTATTCCATTCTATCTGGGTCGGTGCAACACGTTTTCTTCTTCCAGTCTGCCCTGTCAGACATCATTTACTCCTTTCTCTTTCATATTAATCCTCACACAATCCATCCATCTTTTCATTGGCCTTCCTCTCCCTCTCCATGAGTGTATGAAATTGTGAATGGTCCTTCAGACTTGGTTCTTTTACCCAAAGCAGTTTTTTGTGGGAAACGTTTAATAATTTGTATGAATTAATATAAGAACAAGTCACTAGACGACCTCCTATCTATCGACTGTAGCGAACTAGTCATATCTGCTATTTAGTCTTATCGAGAGGTAGTCATATCGCTTCTAACCCCATAGTTCATCGGACTTTTATTTTAATTTTATTCCCAACTTTAAATTGAATGGACTCACTGTTTTATCCACATTTTTTTCTTTGAAACTCATTATATTTTCAGCGACATCAAAATTTAAGGGTCTAATAGAATATTATGGGTTATAATACATGTTAAAAGCCAATATTCCAGTCTATAAGTTCAACGAGTATGTGTACGAAAAAATATTAAATTAGTTATGATCGCGTGTGAGAAAAAATGCGCGGCGTTTGTCGCCCGATTCGATTATTTGATAATATTCTCCGATGTTAGTAAGCCATGAAACTCGATAAAATGCTACAACGTACGCAAATAACGTTACGGAATGTTGTTTCAAGTTGATGTTATTATCAGTATTCCATTTTCAATTTACAGCAATCATCAATTTTTGGGATAAGTTGATTGCGGGTAATATTCTCTTGGGAGGGGGTGGTGTGAGTGAGGTAGGCTCAATTCAATATTATTTTTATATATAATATGGATAATTTATATAAAGAAAAATTGAACTGGCGAAAAGTGACCGCACTATGACATTTGTACAGACGCCAGGACACCAAGCTACCTGAAACTGTATTTTTTTTCCTTTAGCGTTTAAGTTGAAAATCGATTAAAGAAATTTTACAGATTGTAGTAGCTTGATGTGTAGGACAGGTAAAAAAAGGTATGATGATAAAATAATTTGTTTTCAGATGCATTGCCATCTTTACTAAAGTCAAGCTTAGGAATTCTGTCATGAATAGTAAAAATGTATCATTTAATAACCGAAATCTACCACACTGTGGTTGTCCTTCCATTTGAAAATCTTATTGGAATACACCATGGAGTTTGAGTTGTGTTATTATTACAAAAAAAAAAAAACAATATTCCACATAATACATAAGTAAAAACATCGATTCAACTGGTAAACATAACTGAAAGGCATTTCCTTCCCTTTCTAAACAATTGTAGAAATAATTGAAAATTATTATTGTACAAACTTCACCTTCTGTCGCAAACTCTGTATATTGTACAGGCGCCGTTCGCGACAGGTGTATAGAGCGGATGTGTGACCGGTCGCAGCCTCAGCAGCCAGTTTGTGGTCGCTTGGTCGCCATCTCGCTCTGCCACTAGACCAGTATCTCGGCGACCACGTATCGGTTTTCTAATTTGATTATAAATTGTTTTGGTCTTTTGGTACGGAGATATTTGGATTTTATTTTTTAATTTATTTATCGGGAATAAAATTGATAAACCAAAAAAAAATTTTTCAGTGTAATTTAAAGACACGAAATCAAATACACTTTTGATTTTGAATGCAAAAATCTGTTTTTTTTGCAGCAGCAGGTGAATGAGTAATGTAAAATGATTATGAAATTAGTCTTTGTTTTACCATCTAAAACGTTAAAAAATAAAAATATACGAACTGAGTAAGCAATCACTGTAATTTTTTTCACAGTGATTGACTACCTCTTAAACTAACATTAAATTTGTCTTACCATAAATGATATTCAATAAATATGTCAAACCCTTGTAAATTATCTTAAAAATGCCGATAGAACAGTAATGATTTGCTTTTACATAAATTAATGCATGTCATAAAACTTAGTGAATATCCCTGCTATTTAAAACCCTGTAATTTCCAGTTGGCAGCAATTTATGCTTAATAATACCCTGTAGCATAACTGGTCACCTTACTTTACAAAATATTTTAAAATAAAATAATATAAATATCGGTTTTTGTGTAACTGTAAAATAATTCTCACTATATTCCCCCAAATCTTACGTTTCCGGCTAAAAAAGCCGTTAAAACAACTTTAAAAATTTCGAAACCGATAAAAAGTATTTTACATAGTTTTCAACTTTATTGCTTCCCAACAATACCTGGATACCTTTCTTTTTTCGACCGCAAAAAGATCTCGTAAATAATGTTTTATATTTTTTATGTTAGTATATTTTTATATGGGTTGTATATTTCACGAAACGGTTTGCGGTAAATCATTTATATGGCCAGTAAATGTCCAAGGTTTCCTTAAAACTATCTGTGACGGTATCATAAAGAAATGTAGGGTTTTCGGTACCCTTTGAGAAGTTGAAATTAAGTTTTTGTATTATCTTAACGTATCTGGGGCAGTGGGTTTAAGATATTGACGGTCTATCAATTTCTTTCAAGTTTAAGAAGAACATTTGGATTTACAATCTTCAATATGATTTTCGACTTTGCAACATTGCATGTCATTTTTGGAGATGCATACACACATACACCCACACACTCACCCCATACTTACCCTCTCACTCACACTCAAACTCACACACAGACACACACACTCAACTCAACTTCACACAGTCACACACGCACACATCCATATCCCACCCACACAAAGTTTCTCACACATATGCACACACACACACACACTCATCGAGACGTCATTTACCTTTTTATTTTATAATATTTTTGTTGTTTGCATTTGTTTTTGTGCTAAAATGAAAGAGTGGCCTCCACGACACAGGGAATCCTAGTGAGGAGACCGGAGACCTATTTTTGATGTAATGTACAGACGCCAGTACATCAAGCTACCAGAAACTGTCAAATTTTCCCAATCAACCTTGAATCTAATGCTCTAACGATAAAGTTTAAAATCTATTAAAGAAATTTGGCAGTAGCTGGTGTGCTAGCGTCTGTACTTCTGAAACGAGAAAGTTATTTGTATGTGTCACTTATGTCTTTAGACTTCATGGTTTACATACCAAAACCCATAATTATTTGAATGTAAAAGCAAGCGAAAATTAAAAACATGTTTTATTACTGCAGTATTATTCTCTTAATCATCATTGCAAATCTCTCTTCCTGCGTATTTAGCATGTCTTGTATTTTGTTCCTGTCTCTATTAGAGTGATGGAACCCTTTTATCAGCACGCATTTATAAACTGTCAAGATTTAAAATTACAATGTGAAATGGATTCCAATAAATCTTGAATTTACTGTCTTAAGTTTTCACTTTTGCATCAGCTGTCCGTATGTAATAAAATTTACATTTTTCAATAATAAAATGTGACTGAATCATTCATGGACAGATTTGAGACGTCAACATAGAGATTTGTGGTTATTTCATTCATAAATATTTTACAAAAACCTGTAGAAAAAATGTACGTGAATAGCGAATGAATTGAATATTATAAAAGAACACGATTGAATATATTATGTTACAAAGAGGATGGGTCAATCAAATGAAATGCCATAAATCAACTCGTAAGAGATGAAGTTCAAGAACTGATGCCATTATTTTGGCACGTTTAGAAATATTTTTGAATGACGACGTTTTGAAGAAGCTGCTTTTAGATTAAAAGACTAACAAGGCGACAATGGACGCATTGCAGAAAAAAAAATACGTTGGCGTGAAAAAGAGCATGAATGTAAATGGAGGTGTTTTTGGCAGTTTTTCTCGGTCCGAACTTTTTAAAAGAAAAAGCTCTATTTCTTCTGTTTTTCTGTTTGTCCTATTAATGTTACTGCACATTCTAATAAGAACACGATCTTGCTCAAAGCACAATAAATAAAAGCCTCTGCAACGGGCCAGGAAAAACTATAGCCTAAAGAAAAACTGTCAGATTGCACGTCTCTCGTTTTACTTCAGTCAAACTAAAAACCTCATTTACTTGCCTGTCTATTTCGGCATTCATTTGCAGAAAGTGTGAAGTCCATTGTATATTTCCCAAGTATTTTTGTGCAAAAAGTAATTATGTAGGTACTATTATAATAACACAGACCTCATTACGTGGATATCTCATTTTTTTTTGTTAGACCGTTAGTTTTTAAATGTTTGTTGACAAAAACTTAGATAGTCGAACGGACATTGTCAATTATGGTACGGGAGATAATTATGATGGTGGTAAAAAAAATGTTGAAGCTTAGTATGAAGTGGTTTGGATTGTGTTTGGCAAATTGCGTTGAGTATACGCTTTGCACACTACCGTGCGGCCACGGCAAGATAGCGTTGGAAAAAACAATGCATTAGGAGATTTAAATAAATTGAGCTAAGTATGATGTATGGTAATGAGTTTGTTAAGCACAGACACCAAAAGACGAACAGATCCAAAGGACTGTAGTTACGTGAACAACTTCCTGTACGTCTATGTAGGTAGGTACTAATATTATAAATTGATATTTTTTTTTTACTAAGTTTGCAAGAAGGGGCTAATCTTCGGAACTACTGATCCGATTCCAAAAATTCTTTCACTAACGGGAAGCTACATTATTCCCGAGTATTATAGGCTACAAAACGTACCCGTGGGTTAACTTCCCCGCACAAAGGGGGCGAAACCGCGAGCAAAGGCTAGTATTATCTACTTCTATAGAGAAAACAGTAAGTCGGCTGTGTTTTTTTATATCAATCTGCTCTACCCCACTTCTATGCAAACGCCTCCCTTATGGTTTTCCAATCCTGTTTACAATTTGCCCTCTGCGACCAATCTGTTAAGAACAAGCAAAGAGATCGACCGTCGACTCGAAAATACCTGGAGCAGCTACTGGTCCATGAAAGCGCTTATGAAGGGCGACCTTCCTATCTCACTAAAACGCAAGCTCGTCGACATGTGTATCCTGCCTATCGTAACCTATAGCGGTCAGACTTGGTCTTTGATTGAAGCTCAGGCGTCCAAACTCAATGTTTGCCAAAGAGCTATGGAACGTAGCATTCTAAATATTAGACTCTTCTTCGATCGCGATGTGCCGATCCCAAGTGACACGGGACAAAGGCAAGAACATGAAAATGAATTATAACATCATCACCAAATCGGCTAAAGCCTTGGTAACATTATAAGGTCCCATTAAAATTGGTGTACAAATTTTAACACAGCGTTCAGTAGGTCCAACCAATGATATCCAAGCAAAAGAAACACTGATTAAAGTGATTTTATTTTGACCTAAAATAATAAATTGCCGGCGGCACTCTAGAATAAACACATCCATTAGGTCAAAATAAAATCACTTTAATCATTTATTTTGTTTGCCGGGATATTTTTGGTTAGACCTACTGAACGCTGTGTTAAAATTTGTCCACCAATTTTAATATGACCCTATACAGAGTGTAACAGAAAGGGTATAATCATATGGAATACTGTGGTACGGACCATCAAACTGAACAACTTTCTCTATGGGACCACCATCGAAATCGTAAAAAAATTATCAGCTGTCCTATACAAAATTTCAATACCTACTCGACCCAAATGTATGGGACAGCTGATTAATTTTTTACGATTTCGATGGTGGTCCCATAGAGAAAGTTGTTCAGTTTGATGGTCCGTACCACAGTATTCCTTATGATTATACCCTTTCTGTTACACGCTGTATATACAAAATTATTGTTTTATTTTTTTCTTTTCAGCCTGTTACCTCAAAATTCTTAATATCTTGTTTGAACCCATTCTATACTATTTTAAAATGTATTATAGAAGAAATCGGTTGTAACTACATCCATAATCTGCATTTTACAATATGTGACCCCATAAAACTACAATGTCGTGGGCGAAATTGATTTATTAGCAATAAATTATGAGTGTCTGTCTATTTGATAGTCATTTTAACTTTTAAAAACAATATATCATTGAATTAATGTCCTAAAATTATAATATTAAGTTTAAAGTTTTATTTTGTACACTTTTCGCGCAGGTTGAAGATTTGCATAAGACATTAGATTAGTCATGGGTTTAAAAGGCATGCGAGGTTTATTTTTGGATTGGCTAAGTGCGAACTGAAGTTTGATGTTCTGTAGGTACAATTTAAAGTCGCCCAGGGATCTGCCTTATCAGACGTTGCACAGAGAGGGCTCCGGACAAGTCTTTTAAGAGGAAACGGTGCCTCCTCTCGTGTGCAGATGGTGACCACCGGGATGGTTTTGAGTGCGGTAAAAATCCCACACTCCGCGGTTTTATCCCAAAAGGCCATTTGAAGGATTCCACCCGAAAAAAAAAAGTACAATTTAATTTACAGTCAAGAAATAAAGTATCGTTGTTAGTACTGGCTCGTTGGTCTAGAGGTAGCTAGCCCGACTGCAGAGCCTGAGGTCCTGGTTTCGATTCCCGGGTCGATCAAAGTGATATTGGGTTTTCCATCAGAAATTTCTCAGTAGCAGCCACGGAGTCTGGATTTGCGCCCGCTTGATGGCAATTGGCTCGCCCCCTATTACATGAGACTTAAACATAACTGGCGAAATGTGGGTGTAGTATTAGGTACACCTCTGCCTAATCCTTCGGACAGTACAGGCGTAATGTTATGTTATGTAAATAAAGTATCATAGAACTAAAAATCTGTAGAGTGAAAAAGTGGTGAATGAATGTTTAGCAATAATGGATTGCGAACTGTCAAAAAACATGTTTTTGTTTATGTTTTTGACTATCGGTAATCTATAGAAAACACTCTATTTTCTGAAAGACAATTTACACCTCTTCCGAGCAATTACCATTTATTTCATTCCAATCATGTCCATTGACTATTTTCCATGCTTTCAATCACAAGAAAAATTCACAATAAAAGAAAACGACCAATCAGCTTTACTAATTTAATTCTCATCAACCACCATTGACCAAGTATTGACCATCATTTGCGGTGACCAGCCCAATTATTTTTACCTTATAAGGTGCGCAGTACTTGCATGAAATACCTTGTAATGAGGTGTTGAAAAATAGGTGTTAGAAAGTACCTTTAACTACTTCGATGTGGTGTACGTAAGTGCATTCAAAATTAGCCTACTTAATACAAGTTCTATTCGAAGCCAATTTAGATGCTTATTACCTTGGCACTACCTGATATGCTAAGGTATTAATTGACAGGCAAATAGAGATAATTCCTGACGAATAAAACCTAGACCTGATTTTCTTATAGTAATACTGGGAAAGATTTCTCGTGACTGACGACGTTGGTCTAGTCTAGTGGTCGCAATCGCGACTGCTGAGCATGAGGTCCTGGGTTCGATCCCCAAGTCGGGCAAAGTGTTATTGAATTTTTCTATCAGGAATTTCTCAGAAGCAGCCACGGAGTCTGGATTTACGACCGGTTGATTGATGGGCTCGCCCACTATTACATAGGACTTAAAACAAAACTGGCGAAATGTGAGTGTACTATTAGGTACACCTCTGCCTGCCTAACCCTTCTGGGCTTGCAGGCGTGATGTTATACGTATTATGTTATTTATAGTAAAATTGATCTCTGCTTCTTATTTACTTCAAGATAACCTGTAACTGACGCAAAAGCTTTTGATGACACAAGATAATGACAACTTTAAAGCGCTTCTGACTTCCGTAGGTCATCAACTGATTATAAAAACTGCAATTCATAAACTATTAATTAAAATTATTATTTAAATTGCCATAGGAGAAGTATAAATTATATGCAGCCGTAAAAAATAAAATAGCAGATCTCTTTTGTTAATAATAGATAGTAGTTACACCATAAAAAAAACTAACACATCGTAAACACAGACAAAACCACACATCTGCACCTATAATAAAAACCTTTGTAGCATATCTACCTGCAATTTTTTTATCCAAAACCCAACAACCAAAGATCCAAATCCCACCTCTTTGAACCCTAATTATATAACACAATAATAAAAAAAAGAAAACGCCCAACATTTTGCAAGACCACAATCTTTTTCACCGTCTGACCCGAAAGTTATAGGGTTCGTCCATGGTGATCATAAGCGGGTGATGAGGCGGGCGCGGAGGAGATATTATCTCAACATGAATGATGTAACCAAGGTTTTGTAACAATAATCTGATTTAAAAGAGTGTCCATGGAGTTTCTTGCCCTTTCTTCTTTATAGAGATCTACGCTCTGGAATGGGCAACTACAGTACTTTCAGTTTTTATGCCTTGTGACTGGGACTGTAGTAACATTCCATTGTTGTCTTTGTATCGACAGAAGTGCCTTTAACTGGCCTACTTGAATAATGCCTTTAAGGCAATCATTTTTTTTTTTAAATAAAGTCATGGTCTACTGACGACACAGACACGTCCCCGTCATTTTTTTTTTCTGTTTTTTCAGCAAATAATAAGTAAAAAAATATTGCCGTCAAAAAAATTACAAAAATGCCCCGTTTTTACGGTCGTCATTAAAGATTAGGACAAAAGGAGCAAGATTCAGTTAAAACTTACAAGGCGTTGGATAACTTGACGTACCTATGTAAGAACATTTTGGTCTAACTCAGCAATCGTCTTTTATTTTAACTGCAATCCTATACACACCTAATCGGTCCCGCTACTGCGTCCGCGAACGCGTCTGCTTACGCTTGTAGCGCACATTCACTCTTGACGAGGCCATGGGACTCGTGGGCGGACCAGACCATCGCGCGATCTCTAACGGTCTTCGAGATCCGTAAGCATACGACATACGAATACCGAATGGTGGTAGGTATTGTGTTTAGTAGGTTGTTGTAACTTAATTTTAGTTGATTTTGGCTCATTTTGGATAAGTTTTTCAAAGAAAGCTTCATAACTTCTTAAGAGACCCTGAGAGTAGACTGTTACTGGTCGGTATTAAATCAGAATGATTAACAGTTCGAATTATTTCATTATCTAACTACAAACTGAACAGCTGAAGCATTTCACACGTACAATATTGTTTTTTTTTTTTTTTTAATTTACACTTCATATCCTGCGGGCCCTCTTGTCTACACTTTACAAAAACTGGCGGTACAGCAAAGAATTTGCGCAGTCACTACTGCGCAAATTCTTTGCTGTACCAATTGAAAAATTTAAAAGCCTTGTTAGTAAAACCATTTAGATACAGAGATATTTTTTTTTCATCTTTTAAGCTGTTCATTTTTTTGCTTTTTAATTTGTATGCCTGTGTTAGTTTAAGAATAACCGTTTGATTTCCCGAAAAACCACAAAAAAAAAAAAAAAACTGGATTGATTAATTTTAAATTGCCATCGAAATGATCATCGCTAAAAAGTAGCAGATCAACTACGTAGTCATTCCATGAATGGTTGGCATTGAATTACTACGTATTATTTTTTGAAGCCCCAAAGCCATAAAGATGTTTTTAGGCTCATGAAAAACTAAGGAAAGATAAATACACATAAACAAAGAACACAAGGCTACCAACAAAAAAAAAACAAGAACCGTCAAAACGAGTCTACCATTTCTTGTTCTGCGATCGACAAAGAGACCAACACAAAGCAGGTTAAAGAAAGGAAGAAAAACTATTTATTTGTCTCACACAGGACAACGCAAAAAAAAAGTTAAATAAACAATAACAAATTATGCGGTTCTTCTCTCGGGAGCCCTAACCACCGGCAGCCAGGACTTTGTTCCTGATGCTAATGGGCCATCTACTTTTTATATTTTTTTTTAAATATTTAAAAATGTATAAAATAAGAGAAGCGATGAATAAACGAGATAACAAACAAATAATATGAAAAAGTATACATGAGAAAAAAAAAACAGATTGATCCTGTACAAGGTCAAAACGCCCCTATCTCAGCATTTATTTGAAGTAAAACATTTGAATCACCATTCAAATACCTTTAACCTATCATCGCTCTATACTCAGCTAAAACAACCACACCCATCTATCATCCATCAGACAATTCAGCTTCACCTAAGTGCTAAGCCAGAAGTGTTTACGCCCGTAAAAGCCAATTCAGATAATGATATATTTTCAGATGAGTGGAAAACGTTAATATGATCGGTATTATTAGGCTGAGTAGGCAGCATCCATATGGTGTTTCTGTCTTTAGTTAATATCAAGGAATTATGCCTGCTTGGATTAAAGATTAAATAGACAAGTAAGGTTTAGGCAGATGTGTACTGCTATTGCCAAATCCAGATTCCGTGGCTGCTACTGAGAAATTCCTGATGGAAAAATCAATAACAATTTGCCCGACCCGGGAATCGAACCCAGGACCTCACGCTCAGCAGTCGTGCTGATGTATACACACTTATACCTACCCAGTTTCTTTTTCAGAAATGGGGTGTCGAACTAGAAATCCAGACTTACACAGAAAGCACCTAGAAAACAAAATCTAGAAGCCCAATAACATCAAATTCAGTGGACACAGCTCTTTTAATAAACACCTCTTTGTCATAGGAATCACAGACAGCCCCTGTGCCGAGCCTGCATGGAGGAAGACCAGACAGCACCCCACGTGCTTCTGCACGGTCCAGTGGGTAACAACATACAGGGCGAAGTACTTTGGTAACCCAGGTACTCTCCGCGAGATTGCCAGCAACATCAAGGCGCTGCTGGCCTTTATCGGGGAGCTAGGGTGGATCGAATAAATTCTCCGCACGCAAAATACGCGCTTGGACGTGGAGTTGCGGACACCAGCCCACTATACAATAAAAAAAAAACATCAAAGTCCTATAATTATCGAAGATCCAGATCTTAAAAGAACACCAATATTTTCTGCAAAGCTCAAACATAAAGAAAAGCAGTTTAAATACTAAGAAACACCGCTAAAACATGTGGGTAGCTCGCCTAACACCCACAAGTGATTCGAAGAATTCGCGTGGGTGCATGTCGAATGAGTAGTAGAATGCATGAGCAATTTCCTATGTATGCTCCACACCTTCAATTTCATTGTAACTACTGTTGTTTTATATGGCTTTATTTGGATTTATTCTTCGTTCGTCCTAAAGTTTTATCCCACATTCCAAAAAATTCTTAGTTCGTCCCATATCACTATTGAAGTTTTGCTTCGTCCCAAATTACAAGAACTTCAAATGTACAGTCATCAAAAAAAAATGTGCATCAAGGGAGCTAGCGTGAAGTGCTAGGCTGTCATACATTTAGGATTATATTTTGTTCGCGACGCGTTCTCTTAGGTTATGGCCAGTAACCTCACGAAAAGTACAAGGCTAGCATGAGTCCAAGATGGCAAGATGGTATTTAAATAATAGTATTCATTAAAAGTAGATCTATTCTTCAAATACATACCACCTTGAACTCATGCCAGCCTAGTACTTTTTGTTTGTATTATATATTCCCAAATGGCTACAATTGGGTGATGGATGACTGTGGTCGAGGATAGTGGTCAGTGGTATGAGGAAGGCTTTGTCTAGCAGTGGTGTAGTCTGATCCCCGATGGATTAGGCAGAGGAGTACCCAATAGTACACACGCATTGCGCTGGTTATGTTTAAATTCCATGTAATAGAGGTCGAACCCATTGGCATCAGCCAGGCACAAATCCAGACTCCGTGGATGCTACTGAGAAATTCCTGTTGAAAAAACCCAATAACACTTTGCCAGATCTAGGAATCGAGCCCAGGACCTTATACTCAGCAGTCTCGCTTGCAACTACTAAGCTAACGAGGCAGTTACAAAAATAAACATTCAAGTATATTTTCGTAGTTTTAACGTCGACCAAAACATAATCATCAGGTACAGTCAGCAGCAGAAGTAGATTAACACTACTCAAAGTTTCAAAGCAGGTTTTTTAATGAAAACTTGTTAGATATTACTCGTTACTAACACGGTATTTAAGAGTAAGGAATATTTTAAAGAATAATCTTCTGAAACATTAAAAATAATAGCTGGAGTCCTGTACATCAAATAATTAAAATTCCGAAATGTTAAGCTACTTCTGTTGCTGACCGTACCATCGTGAACATAACTTATATACGGGTTAATTAAAAGATACATCCTTTTTCGCAGACAAAAAGTCAGGCAAGCGATAAAATGAACATCAGAAAAATCACAAGAACTTCTCAACTTCCTAAAAGCTTTTAATATATGTCACATTGCATACCGGTACATAGGATCCTGGCCAACACATACTAAGTGACGAAAATAGTGTCAAACAGTTGTGGGCGTAAACGGGATACGGGTAAACGAGAGAAATACCTCCTTTAACTTGTATACAGTTTATTTTTACAGAATCATTTACTAGCACTACTGTATTAACTAAATACTCCAAACTTAAAAGGAAACAGAGCAGTTCCTAGACCAGTATTTGTGTTGCGACCACGCCCGAACGATCCCCACCAAACAAAGTGCTAGTGTTTAATTTTAAATGCATACTCATCAAGTTCCGACCGACTTAAGTACGGGTTGTATGGGACACCGACGCGAAAACAGTTACCGAATATTCTGAACCCCCCACATAGAAATTTTTCAGTTATTTAAAAAAAAAAATCTGCTGTTCCATACATTTTGACCGTGTAGGTATTGCATTTTTGTAGGCAACACCAGCCCGCGTATCATGGCAATACTATCTCTATTCTACCAAGAATCGACAATGCTCTTTCTATACAACTTGACATGTCTGTCATACATTTTTAACATCGCCATGCTTGCGACGATAGAAATCTTTCCACAATCTGTATTTTTTTTCGATTATTTGTCGACAAAACGCGTTTCTACGGTGGTCATGCTACGCGGGCTGATTTTTGTTTTAATCCACCCCGAATACTAAACACAATATATCAATTTTCCATGAGAATTCGAAACAAAGGAACGACGGAACTCGTTCAAATTGATTTACAACTTAGACTCGCCACAAGAAAGTTGCAAATCGTTCGCTAATTAAATTTCAAATCTCTGCATAATGATTCTGAACTTTAACCCCTTCTAAATAAATATTAAATTCGTTGAATGGACTGGTTAAGTGGTTTACGCGACTGATAAGCCATGTATCGGGTTCCATAGACGATATAAAGTCTCATTTCTGATAAGGCTAAAGGCTATGAGGGAGTTAAATTGTTATGGTCTACATAACACAATAGATGGTAAAAGGCTATAATATTACATTACGTCGATTATGTGTTGAAATGATTTATGAGTAAAGCGGTTTATTATCGCCAGTAGAAAATTGTTTCTGAGGTCAGCAATTTGATTTAATTACTTTGCAGTTCCGTTTGATAAATTAGTTAAGTTCCAATCTTGTAGTACAAAACAATGAAGAGATAATTGAATGGTACAACAAGAAGGTTTAGAAATCTCCAAATAATATTCTACTTTAGCTACGAGTATTTATCATAGTTTTAGATTAGAAGTTAATTAAAAAACCTTGTTGTCAAATTGATTCCCAGTTACTATTATAAGTGTTATTTTTTTTTTCAAGCAAAGGTTTTTTGACCAAATATACACTCATACTTTATTGAATACGACATCTCTTATAAAGCCCCAGTTTCAACTATAAAAATCAATTCGCTACACTTCATTTAAAACTTTCCTTTTAAGAAACTTTCGCAAAAAACTACGAACTTAACACTCACGTGAATGGTTAGGAACTATAAAAACAAAGTTTTATAAAAAGTATCTGATACAGTAACTGATCTTGATCGTCTAAAAGCAACCCTTAACCTGACAATAGCATTGTGGGGTACCATTTAAAACTCACTTGGTTATCACTTTAGTTCAACCGTTACCATTCGATTTTCGATTAGGTATATCAGATGTCGAATGAATGATTAATGAAAATTTTATTTATTTATATCAGCCTTCATAATTCAAAAATATTGACATCCGTGCTGAATGACAAGTCTGAGATTACTAAAACAATATTTTGCTTTTATCTTAGCCAATTTATAAAATGGTTGATATAATTTTATATAAAAAGCACAAGACAGCTCTTAGTTAATTTTATTTTATTTTAAGAATAAGAGTAATGTTGTTAAATATTAAAGAAGACTTCAGCCTAATCACAAAGATTATGATAAGAAATTATCGATAACTCCTAGAAAATCACAGATAATAAATGTTTCATAATATACAATACACCCACTTAACTGATAAGTAAAACATGATCAAGTTGACGTTAAATAAATCTAGACCTTATGAAAACATACACCTAGAGAAAAAAAAATTGCAATACCAAAATAAACCTAACAATCTGTTTTGTGAAGTGATAACCAATCCAGTCACCCAGTGACCCAACTCGAAACCTTAGTAACCCACCTTCTATTAAAACAGGGAGCGAGTTTTTGTGCCCTGGGATAACTGACCAACAGGTGTGTCCGAAGTTTGTTTGTTTTTATTCTAAGTCGACTGGTTTGAGAGCAGACTCGATCAAATGTAACGCAGCGTTTGAGGGTTTCGATCAAGTGCCGTTTTAAGATTGCTTGCCCTCTGGCTTCGTCTGTGTTTGCTTTTCTTTTCATTGATAGTGCTCATACATAAGTCACTGTAATTTTAACAGAATAGTTATTATGGCTTGGCTTTCGGCAAATACTGTATTTATCCAAGATATTTATAAGGGACATAGTGGCACGAACTTTTACCAAGGATTGGAAAATACACCAGCGCTGATTTTTTTCGTCAATTACTAAAAAAAATCGTCAAAGTCGCGGGAAACACTTGGATAAGGGACGCACGGAACCGGGAAGTGTGGCAGAAATAAGGGGAAGCCTATACCCAGCAGTGGATGATTCCAGGCTAATATGATGATGATGACTAAAAAAAATCTGCTGTTTCATAAATTTTCCCAGTATAGTACTTTTAATGGAAGTAGAGCACTGTGCACTGAGCACTGTAGAGTGGAGTGTAGCACTCTTAGTGGATTTTTTTTATAGATTATAATAAATTATACTGCAAGAAGACAATCTAATGGGGAACAGTAGGATACAGCAATCAGTTGTTTCAACTGCCTGCCTGACAATAAATAATAATACTGTATTAGCGGTACTCCTGGATAGCTTGTATTGATGGAGATTCCTTTCTGACCCTGTTCCTGATACCGGACTACCGGTGCTATTTTGTGGGCTTTTTGGCTATTTTCAAAAGTAAAATAAACGTATTATTTAGATAGAACATAACATATTAAACACTTTTTATTATTACACCTAAGTCGTAAGTCAATTCACCGAGAAGTTATTCAACCTCAAAATATCTGAGATCTTTTGAAAATAGCCCAATCTGGGTGATCTCCTTTATAAAGAAGTAATTAAAGCAAATTATAAATTACTGTTATATTCTATTACGAGTGATTACTATTTTTGTATGAAATAGTGAAACCTACGTGAAAACTCACGGTTATTTGAGTTTTCAAATTATTTGTTGGATAGGTACCATTCAAAGGCGTTACTAAGTATTCCTAAAAAATCACAATGGTACGGTTATAAGTTACGGTTTCTCCAAGGACACGAGTAAGGAAGTTGCTTAATCCATTAATTTAACCCCTGCCTCTGTCCCGCTTCTATTACTAATTGAATTGTGAATAACGACAATTACTACATTGACCTCCAAAATAATTGATGGTGGACTTCCAAAATCTATTGAATTCAGAACAATATGGCCCCTTTGATTGTTACCTTCGAATATTCGCCTACAATGCCCCCATAAATTAGCAGGCTAAAAGCTAAAAAGATTGTTATAGAAACTAGATTCTAGGAAAAAAGCTGTTACCTTTGTATTGCCATTTTATGTTGATGTAAAAATTGAAGAAAAGTGTAGTTTAGTGATTATACAACATGTTTTTTGATATCCCATATCTCTAAGGTTATATTCTATAGTAAAAATAATACAAAAAGTCCTAGAATATGTGGTCCTAAAATGCATAGTTTTGAAGACATCGGAAATCATAATTTATTAAAGTTTAATTGATAAATACGAGTACCTAATTAATTTCAATTCAAAATCATTCATAATATTTAACGCTAAGAAATTGCAAAGTTTTCATATTTCACGTAAGGGTGTTTTACATTAATAATCGTGACTTTGTCGAATTATTTTGTATGAAAAATTTACACAAAGAAATGATAATTGAAAAATAATTCAAATGACAGTTGATTCTTTGATATGATCTCACATATAGTAAACTTACGGGATTTAAAAAAACACCTAGTAGATTTTTACTACGTTTCAGAACTATGCGGTTGCATGTTAATTAAATTCATCTATCACCTCTCCCGTACCTATTTATAATAGTCAAACACGTTGACAATTTGAAATTCACAGCGTATTTACGTGTACCTAATTAATTCCGCTGTTCAATTCACGCAGCTTACTGTACAAAAAAAATAGATTATTTGATGCTACGATGAATACATAGTTGAATATAAAGTGTAACTAGAATATTGCAATGTTTCTCATGGAAGCAGCAAACACGCAAAAAGGCCATACTTTTTGTGACATCGGGTACAAACATTACAATGACGCTAACTGTACATAACCGTGACAAAAGACACACCTATGCTATCATAATCCACATTATTAGCTACCTATACAACCTACCTATCTTGTTTATATAAAAATCTAGGAATTTTGAGTTTTGTTACCACTCCTAAGAGCTCACATTTAACTTTTCCAAAAAAAGCTTATATCGTGGTGAAAGGATTCGTACAATTTCAACGAGGTTAGTGTCGGCACGGTTGGCGCAGTGGCTGAGCGATTGGCTGCCGCGCTGCGTGTCGCGGATTCGGTACGGAACAAATATTTGTGTGTCCTACAGGTAGTACGAGAGCAGCGGTGGCGGCCCCGACTTACGAACAGTTAGTCGTGGGGTCGAACCCAGGCAGGCGCATTACTTTGTGTAATTTGTTTCATCACCACTGCTCTGAACAACGGTGAAGGAAAACATCGTGAGAAAACTGGCGTGTCCACAGGAACCACAAATTCGAAGACATGTGACATCTACCAACCCGCACTGGGCCCGCGCCGCGTGGTGAATTATAGCCCATTCCCTATCATAGAGAGGAGGCCATGTGTCCCAGCAGGGGGAACATTATAGGCTGATTATGCTTAGGCTATAGGTAGTTGTCCCAGGCCTGGCTGTTCGTGTTTGTGAGTTTTGTAAACACACCCAAGAGACAGGAGAAATCACCCACCCACGCACCAAGGTCACAGAAATACTCATTCTTATTATAAGCTTAGAAAAACAAAAGTTGCTGTCTTACTCACCAAACTGTGCGATAGTTAGTTATCGACAGTCGTAGAGGCTCTTTTTACCCGACTGTGGCAAAGCTCAAAAGGAGGGGTATTTGTTTGTTAACTGTCTCATTGGTCTACTTATACCGAACTAGCGGCCCGATGCGACTTCGCACGGGTGGACATTTATTTTTTAACCTTTTTTTTTTACTCAGTGATAATGTAGCATATTAATGGTGAAAGAATTTTTGAAATTGTATGAAAACAAACAAAAAAAAAACAAATCTTTCCTCTTTATAATATTAGTGTATATACAATTTTATCATAGCTCCTCTGTAAAGTCCATCCGAAGGTTGCCTACACTAAAAGACTGCATTAAGTGACAAGACAACAATTCTGGCTGGGCTATAAGATACCCTATGTTTCTCGCAAAAGTACGAATTGTCATCAGAATCTTCCTAGCCTTTTCCCAACTATGCTGGGGTCAGCTTCCAGTCTAACTGGATGCAGCTAAATACCAGTATTTTACATGGAGCGACTGCCTATCTGACCTCCACAACCCAGTTAGTACTGGGTAATACGGTACCCCTTGGTAAGACTGGTTGTTAGACTTTCGGGCCACTGACTACCTGTAACGACTGTCAAAGAACTATAAATGTCAAAGACCGAATTGTAATTTATAATTATTGTGTTCAAACAAAAGCAAAGATATCTATCTGTATTGGAAACCTCTCATACAGTAGCTGCGTATTCACACATAACATCATGCCAGTAATTCCCGAAGGGATAGGCAGAGGTGTACTTAATATTGCACCCACATTTTACCAGTTATGTTTAAGTCCCATATAATAGTGAGCGAGCCTATTGCCATCAACTGGGCGTAGATCCAGGCTACGTGGCTGCTACTGCGGAATTCCTTCAAGAAAAACCCAATAGCCCTGGTGTCCTGAAATACAGGCCCCAAGCCTAGTTTAGGCACCAGTCTCCCACAATATACTTACTATATCCACTTGTTCCCTTAGAAATAATGTTTTTAATGTGTATTGTGGCGAGAAAAATAAAGATTATTATTATATTAATAACACTTTGCCCGACCTGGGAATCGAACCCAGGGCCTTATGCTCAGCAGTCGCACTTGCAATGACGACGACCACTATATAGACTAACGAGGCAGTCCGCTGCGGTTAATGCAAACCATCTTTATACGACACAAATTGCTCCCTTTTCAGCAAAAATATAAATGTACAATACGCTGACTATTTCAACGCCACAAAACATTTCACCTGACGTCAACTGACGTCACCATTCGTGACACTTCTCTGAATTAGGTGCTAGGGGGTGAAAAACAGGGTGTAGGAGGGGTATGGTGAATAATCCACCCCTTAAAGTACAAAGTACTGTGTTTATAGTTCCCTTACATACTTAGTGGGGGTAATTATAATTTAGATTTTTCGTTTCATGTTTTTTGCTTAGTTTTAAATGAATAATTATGAGTTTTGAATTTTTTTTTGTGTTGTGAGTTGGAAGTTTGGAGGGGTTCTGATGGCTATTTAAAATGAGGGTAATAGGATCCGCCATGTTAAAAAAAATCGGCCAAGTGCGACTCGGACTCGCGCATGAAGGGTTCCGTAGCATCGTAGTTCGAGAGCTCCCTTCAATTGTGACTTCTTTTTATTATTTGTTGTTATAGCGGCAACAGAAATATAC
This sequence comes from Eugnorisma glareosa, assembly GCA_947578425.1. Taxonomy (NCBI): domain Eukaryota; kingdom Metazoa; phylum Arthropoda; class Insecta; order Lepidoptera; family Noctuidae; genus Eugnorisma; species Eugnorisma glareosa. The sequence goes on along the minus strand of OX387982.1, from coordinate 7,975,217 downwards.
ATTCTGTGAATATTTCAACTGTCTATCTATTACGAATTATGAGATACAGCCCGCTGACAGACAGAGGAACCGAGGGACGGACAATACAGGTTTAGTAATAGGGTCCCATTGGTTACCTTTCGCGTACGGAACCCTAAGAATATGTAGTAGACTAGGATCTCTTAGTGGATACGAATAGTGCCTGCTAATATGGTAATGTTAAATCAAATAAATTTAAATCCATCTTTGCCGCTGGTGATAAATATGGCAGATCTTGTTTTTTTTTCTTAGGACGCAAATACCCAATAATATCTAATATCATCATCATCATCATCAGACTACCGCAGCCCACTGCTGGACATAGGTCTCCTCAATCGGCCACTCAACTCGTTTCTCAGCAACTCTCATCCAGTTTCTACCAGCCACCCTGCGAAGATCGTCGCTCCACCGAGCCTGAGCATCCCAACTTACGCTAGCCCATTCGTGTTCGCCTCTCAAGAATACGGCTACCCCAACGGTCATCGATTCTACGGCTAATATGGCAGGCCTATTGCCATTTCAGCTTACATGGTTGACACCTACCCACCAAACCCCCCACCAACCCTCCTACCTACCTACAAAGTACATAATTTTACATTCATGAACTCAAGCCTTCTAACCATAGAAGTATATGAAAACTTCCAATCCTTAAATCATCTTCATCAGTCTCGTATCTAAGCCCAATTCATTTGGTGTCGGAGCAGCATGTCTTCGTCTTCCATACTTCGCATTTACTCGTCATCTCAGTAGTCACCTCCTTTCTACAATCCCTACTCATTTTGCTTAGTCGTTTAAACATCTGTTCATGTATAGATTGATGTGTTGCGCAGTCCAAAATGCCTAGTTGATGATAATGCTCAATTTGGCTTACGTCTCACGTAGGTAATAAATGATATGCTCATAAACTTCTGCCAGCTTCTCCGCGCAATATAGACGTGATGTTATTCAGGTAACATCATTATCACCATGCCTCTCGATGATGAAGATGATCCTAGTTCTAATGGTGTCAAGTAGCTCGATGTCAATGAACCCCATGAAAAAACCACCGAAATATACCCCATCTCTATGGGAACACCCCTATTATTACCGACTTTTATTGATACTAAAACCCCAATAATTAAAAAAGGCTACTCCATACTAAGTAACAGACAGAAGTCTAAATACCATGTAAAGAATTTACTATCGATTACTTTTCTAATAACATACCATCAACGTTATAAGTACCAAGAATTACATTAAAAACATTGCTTGTACTCCTAAAATTAACGGCGTGTGTATACAAAAGATAATTTCCTTACGCCAAGACAATGTTTTGACACAATAACTTCAATGTTATGATTATGCTAATGAGTTCTGAACGTAATAATTTTATGTTGAACATCGCGGGAATATGTTGGTACAGTGTTACTAATGTTCAACATTAATGTGCGTGAGCTTTGGTTTCATGTTGAACCTGGTTTTTGTCGTGGTATTTCAGTCAAAATGTTACCAATTACAATCAAACATGGTTGCTACGTCCGCAGGTCTACACCAACAACATAATAAACAAAATCGGTTCATTTCTTTTAGAGTTAACTAATATCATACAAAAAATATAAACCCTCTAGTTTCTCTTCATAATGTTGTTACAGGAAAAACGTAAAGGCCTCCGGGAATTTTCTCTCGGAAAACGCGTGCGAAACCTTAGCAAATATTTCTCATATATTTTGAAATACCAAGAACCTTTCAGTGGTTTTTTGTGCGAAGGTCTAGCAGGAATAGTCAACATTTGTATTTTATTAAAGAAATAAAACAGATATAAAACGCCCGTAGCGCGAAATTTACTACCCGAAAAATGTTCCCGGCATTTTTATGGGAACGCGTATTTTTTTCTGACATATTATCGTCCAAAAACACTGCATCGTCAACACGTTTTTTTTTTCATAACAAAAATAAACCAGTCATTCACGACAAACACGCAAGAATTACGCGTTTAAACGACTATTTTAACAAAAAATAATAGTCCACTAACCTTCAGCTTCGTTATCACGAAAGAAAACGTTCATTACTAGGTAATCCAGTAATCTTTCACATTAAAAATCCAACATCTGAAAACGGCACTACACTAAAAGAAATCCACGAAAATAATCATCCACCGCAGACTAAAAAAAATCAGTTGTTTTTGCACTGGCACTCACAGAAAAAAAACACTGAATTGTTTTTGTTTTTATGAATATTTTTTTTAATGTTCGCTTTTCAAAATGCCGCGTAATGACAGGCGCTGGGGCGACGGAACGCACTGACACTCGCGACGTTCAGCTAGTGACTGAGGGTGTAAGTAAAGCTGCGCTCGCCCGGCCAGGCTGAGCACCACAGAGTAGGCTTCTGGGAGACATGGGAACTGCTTTTTGCCTATGAATTGTGAAAGTTGCTTGAAAAGTGAAAAAATGTTTTGCTGTGCGAATTTAGGATATTGTATTGAACTAAGAACTACGAAGAATTTTCTTCCTAGGTGTGTAATTCAAACATAATCGATCAAAGCTTTGGTATCGATATTTAGAAATAAATATGAATATTTAAAAGATCTTGAAATATATGCTCTCGATGCTAAATAATATAATTACGAGTAAGTAGTATTAAAATTAGTTTAGAAAAGTGAACTCTGTTAATAATATAAATATACCAAGTGAGTCAATACTGTGTGTTACAAAACATAGAGCAATGTTTATTGCACTTATAGCAGCAAACAAGAATAATAAGATAGTTGGGTTGGATACTCAATTATAACAAAGAAACGTATAAAACAATGAAACATGTTTATCTGCAAAAAAGCTTTGTGTGAAAACTCCTGTGTCCTCACTGAGTAAACCCAAAAAGCCTACAATAATTCTACCCAACCACGCATCTACAAATTTTCCCACTAACCTGTTCTTTGACTCGACAACGACCTTAATCTGAAATCCCTTTTCAACTCCTCGTGCGTCTCATTATTGATCTCTTTCACTCCTCACTACCGGTGCAATAATACCTCTGTCTCGCTCTGTCAAAGCGTAGTCGTATATCTCTGTCTCTGTTCCGCATCACTGCAGAGCCTCAAAAACGAGGTAGAACCACCGTACTATCAACGTGCGCGTTCCGAATAAGAAATTTTTCCTTTACACTGACCACAGAGTATTGTAGTTCAGTTCGTTCATTTAATCTTACTGGTAATTTTTCTTCAAGAATCTATGAACTTTGTTTGTCTGCGCCATTTCTTGTAGAAATGAGAAGTTAAGTATGAACGACTGGATGACTTATAAATTTCTTTTGAAGAAAAAAAAAATGGATGCAGATATAAGTCGGAAGTATTTTTTTTTCGGCAACAATCGGCTTGAAAATATTCTGGGAGAGATCGGGTACGGGCACTGAATAAAATATAGGAGCAGTTGGTCAGACACGACATTTTCAATCGAATTGGTTTGTGTACTGGAACCATTATTGTAACGATACGTTTCGCGGATTAGTTTGTGAAGTGGAATGAGTACGGGATATGTTGATAGTATTTTCACGTTTTCGTTGAAATGCATTTGTTGTGGTGCATCGACCAACAACTTATTTTGGCGCGCTGTTACTCTCTGACTTCGTCCAAATAGAGTGATGTCAAGAGAGATGAACATTGGACGGAACCTTCAGATTTTTTATTTATACTAATCTTTACTAACATTATAAAGCTGAAGAGTTTGTTTGGTTGATTGAGCTAATTTCAGGAACTGGTTGGAATTAATATTGACTGGTTGGATAACCCATTTATCCAGGAAGGGGGGGGGGGGCTTTTTATTTTTTTACGGATGACGGTAAGTGTGTGTATTAAAACGCAGCCCGTCTGTTCCTAACCCAATAAACGCGTCGTCACACACACAAACGCAAACGTTTATTCCACAGCATAATTATGGACAGCATGGAAACTAGGGGGTGGTTTACGTTTAGCGATTTCCATAAAAAAAAAACTACACTTTTTACCATAGATTCGGGTCGAGAATCATTAGTATTGATACCTCTTTGCATTTGACCAGGATGCAAAGCGACAGCCTGTATATCATCTACAACCAATAGGAGCGGAGCAGGAATGAAAAATGTTACAAAAACAGTAAAAACAGTATTTTTATAATAATTTCACTTGGACGAAAGTCGCGGGCAACAGCTAGTTTTAGTTATTCAATTGACAGTCAAGAAGTTGGGGATAGGAGGAATGTACAGACGCCAGCACATCAAGCTACTACAATTTGTCAAACTTTAATACATTTTCAACTTTATCGCTAAAGCGTTAGGCTCAAGATTGATTGGGAAAATTTGACAGTTTCGAGTACTTGACGTGGTGGCGTCTGTACATAAATTTAGTTTGAAGATTAAATGGTATACCTTTCTGATTTAGAGAAACAATTGACTATCGACAGCCTGAGCAGTTTAGGATTGCAGGTATCGTTTCAAGGAAGGTTGATGAGTAATAGTTTCATAGAGAATAACGGGTTTAAAAAAATGCTATATGCTGAAGACTACATTACGATAAAGCTTAAACAGATGTGTAGGGTCCATCATTACTTGATACAGTGTTGATCGTAGAAGGAGAGTTAAAACATTGTGCACCTAAAGTTTCTAATAACACCATTAGAGCTTTTCGTCAAATAAGTTGAGAGGGAATCGACTGTCTTGGTATGGGCATGTGATGAGAAGGGATGAATCGCATGTGATTAAAAAGTAATGAATATCAATGTTGATGGATCGAAAGGGAGAGGAAGACCAAAAAATAGATGCATGGATTGTGTGAGGAATGTTATGAAGGAAAAAGGAATAAATGATAGCGTGACGCACGGAACCGGTCAATTTGGCGATACTTGGGGAGGACTTTGTCCAGCATTCGGCTGAAATGATGATGATGATGATAGCGTGATGATTGACAGGGAAGAATGGAAGAGCAACGTGTTGCGCTGACCCCAAATAACATGTTACAGGAGCAGGAAGACGATGAATTGTCTAAGTTCTCTCACAATCTTTTTCTAAAGCTTTAAGTGACTGTAATAAACCTAGAAAGAAGAAAGAAAACTGTGTTTCTTTCTTCGCAATTCGCCAATATTAAATAAAAGAACCACCTTTAAATTTAACAAAATACATTAAAAAAAAAAAAATGTGCCATAAGGGCCTTTTTCTTTTTCGGATGTGAAATCATCATAAAACTCCTCCCGCTTTGGGCTGAGCAGGAGGGAGTGTCAGACTTTTACTGACTAAAACTCATCCATGTTCCTTCATCGCGCTTTGTGTTCCGGGGCCACGGTATCTCTTTCGAACAGTCTCGCAGCCCCGGCAGGCATCGGCCCTTGCGGAACCCTTCCTATTATCCACGCGCACCTCAAAGAGATGTCAGCATATCTCTTTGAGGCACGCGTGGAACACGGACTTTCTTTCTTTCTTTATCGTGTGGTTAGTGCCTATTCTGGTGTCAGAGTTTTTATGCCGCCCTCTGGCTTCTGACTTCGCTTTACATGCCGTTGAGAACTATCTGTGAGGCATGCTAGTTTCCTCACGATGTTTTCCTTCACCGAAGCAAGTGATAATAATACAATACGCATATAAATTTTAAAAATAAGAGGTGCGTGTCTTGGGTTCGAACTCGAGACCTATGACATGGCAGTCTGACGGTCACAACACTAGACAATCACTGACTTAACCCTTCGTTCTCTCAACATCGTGGGTATCCATGAGGATTTCTCCTTACAAAAAAGCTGGTGAAGTACGTATTCGATTATACTCCATGTTGACAAAGTACGCGGAAGCTAGATTTTGTGAGTTTTTCCTCTTACAGTTTGAGAAAATGTTTAATTTTTTTCGAATTCATTCATCTTCTTGCATATTGGTTATTTCCTTCCCTTAAAGAAAGTAATTTGCGTAGACCGTATTTTTTTTATCGCACAGCTGTTTTTTTTTTTTTTAAGTTGGTTTAATATTTTTATAGAAGACTATCTGGAGTTCGATAACTGCCCCACGGGATCATACTACTAGGATAAAACGTATCCTATGTGTTAATCCAGGTTATAAATTATGTGTGTGCTCAATTTCATCCAAATCCGTTCAGTAGTTTTTGCGTGAATGAGTAACAAACATCCATCCATCCAACCATCCTCACAAACTTTCGTTCAGTAAGAAGTAAGGTTAATTTATGTGCGTTTGTTTTTTTTTTTAAGTTGTTGATCATTTCAATATTCACTGTTACTGTAATATTTAAAGGTTTGTAAAAGACAGTTTGTTTGATCAATGATCATTTTTGCAAGTTAACATTATAGGAGAATTAGTGACTAATATTTATAAATTATAACGTTTATTTATTTATTTATGTACACACAAAATACTTGACAGGACATTACATCATGATAGAAGAGCATAAAGGTACTGCTTCTATGTTAAGGGTTTGGTTTCCGCACTTAGTCCTTAAAGTGGACCATTGTACGTGAAGGTACTGCTTATTTCATAAGAAATTTCTTCCAGCAGACCTGCGAGAGGAAAGAACGTCAACGGAATATTATTAATTTTTAAGTTTATTTCCTTCAATATTTCGGTATAATAATAATAAAATTAAATATCTTGACTTGGTTCGCGAGGTTGTCGACATGTGGGAAGTGGACTCAGCGATCATTGTGCCGATAGTCGTATCAGCCCATGGCTTAATTGCTAAGAGCCTCGATGAATACCTGAGGAGGCTCTCGTTAGGCAGCTGGATCAAGGGCTTGATTCAGAAAGCAGTACTCCTGGACACAGCTCTTATTGTTAGGAGGTTTCTCTCTCTGGAGCCCTGACCACCGGTAGCTTGGACCCTGTTCCCGATACCGATGGGCAACAATTTTTTATATTTTTATATTATTTTTTATAAGAAATATTTAAAAATGTAAATAATTTGTATGTATATGAATAATGGAAATAATGATTTATTTTAAAATAAAATACATATATTAAAAATGATTGATAAATGTTTAGCATAATTAATTAAATAAATTGTAATAATACGAATTAAGATTAGATTATGTAATTGAAGAATTTGATTGATATAATTTGCAGTGCCCTTACAGGGTGCATGTCTTAATACTGTGTCATGTTAGCAAATAAATAAATAAATATTTATTTCAAACGTGTCAATTTGCTTGCAACTTCAATAAGTTGATTCATTCAGAAAATCATTGTGGGACAAAGCTTCAACAAGTAACATAAATATGCATTAAAAGTAATATTTATATATTTGTTACCTCCTTTCAATTTTCCTTTTTTTTCATTTTGATACTTACCCTAATAGACATAGGTTTGGTTGAAATAAAAAAAATAACGAATAACAAGGTAGCGCCAAAAATCTGCCATTTGTAAGGTTCTGTACCTCAACTGGCAATACTGAACCCTTATAGGATAAATTTGTTGTCCGTCTGTCTGTCTGTCAATACCCTTTTTCTCAGGAATGCGTGACGGTATCAAGCTGAAATTAATACCAAATACTCAAGTCTACTACTCCTTGGAGCAATGAAAAAATCAAAATTGTAAGTCAACGCGATCAAAAGATGTGTCACTGTTTAACTGTTTATGTCGCTCTTTATGCGATTTCACAAGGGAATCAAAAACTATAGGGTACTTCCCTTTGACCTAGAATCATGAAATTTGGCAAAAAGCAAGGCCTTACAGCACAAATAAAGGAAAAATACCAAAAAATAAAAATGTTGAAATTAAGATATTTTTTTTAGATAATTTTACGGAACCCTTCGTGTGCGAGCCGACTCCCACTTGGCCGCTATTTTTTAAACATTTGTCTAAGTGGGTTTGTTTTTGAGACGAATGTAATAATACATTAATCGTCAAAATCCATTCAGCCATTTGAAACGTACGAGGTAATAAAAAAATTTACAAAAAAAACATACAAAACATAACCCTTCCTTGGCAATCGAGTAAAAAAGACTGTTATCAAAATCACAATATCAGCGCACCTGTAGCTTCACCAAGATTTCTACCTACCCCATAATCGAAAACAACCGTGAAGGGACCTCTCCCGTTGCGAAACCGTAGCTATTCATCAGGTGTTCAAAGCAAGTACTGTCATAAAAACATATCAAACCTAGCGTTATCCTGTTTGAGCCACGCGACTTCATCTGTCTCGCTCACTCCTATACATCTTGGTTTATCTATGTCTTTCTGTCAATGCGCTTATGTGGTATGACTTGAATAGGTACTCGATAGAATTCCAGTTTTTGTTGAAGATATAAATATACTGTAGTTTATCTCTTGGTCACGCCATGTCACGACGGTTTTTGCAAATCAATTGATTGATTAATTTTAGTTGGTAGAATGCATTGTTTGTCTTTTTTCGGTAATTTTAATGATTTGTATCGGTACTTTTTCAAGTATGTGTGATGCAAAAAATTTCGTTTTGATCAACTCTGGTAAGGTTGTAGACTGGCGGCATTCTTTTAAAAGTTGGATGATTTTGTTGATACGGGAATGGACTGTCTTGTCTTGGGCATGTGATGAGGAGGGACGAATCGCTTGTGACTAAAAGACTGATGAATATAAATGTTGATGGATGGAGAGGGAGAGGAAGACCAAGGAAACGATGGATGGATTGTGTGAGGAGTGATACGAAAGAAAGAGGTGTAAATGATTGCGTGACGGTTGACAGAGGAGAGTGGAAGAAAAAAACGTGTTGCGCCGACCCCACAAGTGCAGGAAGACGATGGTGGAACTAACTAAAGAGAAGTTATTGTGGTGAACCTGAAAATTAATTCCTAAAATGCTTAAAATTTATCGTTTGTTCCCAACGAGTCACACTCTTCACTTGGCGAGTGATCAATTTTTCCCAACGAGTCACACTGTGACACGTTACAGAGTGACACGTTGGGAACAAACAAAATTTATTTGTGTAACTTATTTGTAAAAAATCACTTCGACGTCATAAACATTTTGTTTTTAAAACGAGATGGGGTTGGTGTTTTCTGACTACTCTAAGATAAGAATCATTCGAAACTAACTCAGAGGATAGCTATATTTGCGGGCCTGTGGACGGTGAGCTATGGGCTAGCTCGCCGTCCGTCCGTCTTATGACGACAGGCCGTGTCGACGGCGCGTTCGTGTTCCACGCGCGCCTCAAAGAGAGTCAGCAAACAGGAAGGGGTCCGTAAGGGCCGACGCCTGCCAGGGTTGCGGAACTGTTCGAAAGAGATACCGCGGCCCTGGAACACAAAGGGCAAAGGAAGGAACATGGATGGGTTTTAGTCAGTACAAGTCTGACACTCCCTCCTGCTCAGCCCAGAGTGGGAGGGGTCATTTGATGATATCCCATCGATAAAAAAAAAAAAAAAAAAAAGGATAGCTATATTTTATTTATTTAAATTATCGTGACAAATTTACATGCCATTATTTAAGGCGTATTTAATATTTACATGCCATTATTTAAGGCGAATGTAATAATCTGTTTTATAGCATCTCTTGCATGCTGTCATTTTGTTGTTGTATATGTTACCGGAAATGTATGAAACCTAGGAATTGTACAAAATTCCTAGGAAATATATACAATTCTGAGCTTACTTAAGAAATGTGTATATTAATGTTTCAACGATTCTTTAAGACACACATTTCCTGTGAAATGTATATATTTCCTAGGAATTGTATGCAATTCCGAGATGATACTAGGAAATATATTAAAAGGAGTCCGAGTCGAGGGAGACCGGTCGACGGAACCCCGCTACGCGGGATTCCTACTTCTAAATGGTTTAAAGAAAAATAACCACGGTTAGAAGGGTATGGCGGCCATACCCATACCCTTCGCGCCATACCCTTCTAATCTATCTATCCGTGTCGGGGTGCCCCAAGTTTAAACTAGTTTGTCATCAACCACCTCATTAAAATTTGGTACTCATTTACTATTTTAGGTGATAGATGTTAGTAGTCACAAAGTTATTTTTTGTGCTCATTATATTTCCTAAGGACATCAAGAATGTACGAGTAATGCATGTATGTGTGTGCATTTCCGATCGCTATTTAGGAAATGTATAAATTTCCTACGAAAAGTGCTTATTACAAAATATTTCATAGATTTCCTATCCATTTTAGGAATTATACACATTTCCTAGGAATTGTATACAATGACGGATTACATACAATGACGGATTACATACTTTTCCGTTTACATATATGTCGGAGTGGCAGTATTTATTCCGCTAGGCTTCTACATCATGTATTGTGGGCAGACGATGGGTTTCGTGCTATGAAAAGACACTGAGTGATACATTGTTTCTAGCAAAACTAACGAATTACTTGAGATTACAACTTAGCAAAATAACACGGGGCACTATGAATCGGGTACAGTTCCAAGAGGTCTTAACTCGGCCGCGATCAAACACTGACTGACTGTCGTCCTGGCTCAGAGTTTACCATCTTGACTCTGTGACAAGTGACACTGTGGTGTGGGTATCCTTGTAAGTAGATTGCGTGATGTCACCACCGTGTACTTGTGATTCATTTTAAGCCCATACCAATGACCGTCTCCGATATATTTATATCGTAGCCATGTTTGGGCAAATAAATAAATCAATAGTATGATTATAGCTTTCGTACTATGTTCATCGGAACCCTTATGGAAGCCAACCCCAACACTCTTGGGAAAAGGCTAGGTAGGTTATGATAACCATTTTTCCTCCTACTCATGTGAGGTGGGTAATGATATATTATATTGCTTAAGATACTATGGTATTTCTTTATGTAAACTGTTACTTTTACACAATTATCTTCCTTTACAGGTACAATCGATTATTTACATTGCCTTTAGTACCTATCTGTATTCAACTGACAGTTTAATCAATAACAGCCATTTTTAATAACTTACTAACAGTTAACGGAAAGTTGCTATCTCAGATAAACAATTAAAGAAACTGTCAACCCTCCGAGAGACAGATAAGTGACGTGGATAGGATATTCATTGCTAACTTTGTTTATAGAAACACAGATAGCTACTAGGGTAAGGCATATTAACTAACCGTTATACGTACGTAAGTTATATAAAACGGCCGTAAATGAATTAGCATTGCCATTCAACGTAGCAATGCTACCAGTCTTCTGGGCACGTTTCCGGATGACTGTGATGATTGTGGAGGAGTACCTACTTAGACGACTAAGCGCCGTGTTTTTTATTTAGTTATTTAGTTTATTTAATATAAATTAGTCCCTTTTTGAAAATCTTTAATTTATTTCATTGTAGCTTTAATTCATTTACAAGTAAACTCTTGCGTTACTTATATTACATATTCTGTGACAACTTGTTGGGTTTATAATAACATAATGCATTTATTTCGGGCTACGCCCATAGTGTTAGTAACAATGGTCTTAAATACTAGTGTTAGTAGGCATAGGTACATGTTTTATTCGAGATTATATCAACACGAAGCAATAAATAAAATAACGTGTAAGGTTAGTTTTCAATGAAACACATATGTATTTATAATATTTTTTAAAGCTTTAACGAAATTTTTGTACCGCGAAATGAATAGAAAACGCGGATGTAATATGGAAGATACATTTCTGCCAATGTCCTTCGGGAATACTGGCGTGATGTTGTAGTTGTTGAAAGTTGTGCTTGACGTTGATATTTCTTACAACGCAACATCTATATAAGTGGCCTTTTATTCATAGTAAATCTTAATCTGTTTGAATGTCCTACAGTGTATATCTTGTTACTGATAGTATCGCTACTACACTCGAGGCCGAGATAAGGGTAACATCTTACTTAAAGATAGTTGGTGCAATAAAGAACCTTTCTCTTTCATTTAAACTTTCGTTTTTTAATGCTGAGATTTTGAGCAACAATTTGTAATAACAGATTCTGTACAAGTATTGTTTACATGGAACAATTCAGTTTTCTAATTACGAACACTATTAGTAATTTAATTTACTATGTTCTTACATGACCTTTTTCTCATGGAAGGCAGAATACACGGATTATTTTCTAGTAAAAGTTCCTTGCTTCATTTACTTACGTAAAACATAAAAGTTACTTGAGAACAGAATTGTCTTGTTGTTCTAGTAGTCGCAAGTAATGCCACTGAGTGAGAGGTCTCGCAGGTTCAATTTATTTTTCATAATTTTTCAGTAGTAGCCTGGAGTGTCGCGGGCCTGTGGACGGTGAGCTATGGGCTAGCTCGCCGTCCGTCCGTCTTATGACGACAGGCCGTGTCGACGGCGCGTTCGTGTTCCACGCGCGCTTCAAAGAGAGTCAGCAAACAGGAAGGGGTCCGTAAGTACCGACGCCTGCCAGGGTTGCGGGACTGTTCGAAAGAGATACCGCGGCCCTGGAACACAAAGGGCAAAGGAAGGAACATGGATGGGTTTTAGTCAGTAAAAGTCTGACACTCCCTCCTGCTCAGCCCAGAGCGGGAGGGGTTATTTGATGATTTCCCATCGGTAAAAAAAAAAACCCTGGAGTGTGAATTTGTGCTTGATAGTTGGGTCGCCCCTATTACATACAAAGAGTAAACGGATTCTTCAGCCAGCAAGCCCAGGTATGATCTAGAGCAAATAAAATGATCGCAATGACGGGGAAAACAAGTGACTCTCGGCTTCGTTAAGCGTGTACTTACACCATTTATAATTTAAACATAATTGGCAAAATGTGAGTGTATTAGGTATTAGGTACACCTCTGCCGAATACACTCACATTTTGCCTTTGGTGATTAGGCGTGATAGTATGGTTATGAAAGTATTCTAGTACACCTTGTACCACTAGTAGATAATTGAGGACTTTAAAACCTTTAAATAAGTACTCAATTAAATTGGTTCAATAAATGAATACAAGGTACATAGGTGTACCTATGTACCTTGCATTACAATATCTCAAAGCAGAATCTGTGGAAATGCTCCACAGTGCAATAACTCGGTACTCGGTACTCACCGATTATATCGGCTTCTACGCTATTGTACACTGCAGGACAAAAGTAATGGGAACAGTTGAATATATTTCTTTGGTATAATGATGCGATCACGATTTTGTTTTTTTGTTATATAAATGATAATATATTACGATTGTCAAGTTTACGTTTTGTTTAGATGATAAAATCAGATTCATTGAAAACTTTAATTTATTTAACGTGACAGATTCATTTTAAGTTCTGAAAGAGCGATTACAGTTGTTGTTATTTCTTTATTTAAACTTTAATTCTAAAACTTTAATTTACCCATAGTATTTGATATAACGTTTGTTGCATACTGATGATACTTTAAAATAGTATTCTTTGCAAAGTACACCTGTTGACAAAATACAAAAAACCCACAATCAACACTATAACATTCAAATCTCATTAAAATAGCACTACTCAACTAACTGTGATGACAAGACCGCTAGGAATTCTGCTCACATCGTAAACATAAAGAGGGCATGAAGATAAATAGTGCCCTCATTGCGATTGCCATTGTGATTGTAAATCCCACGATCGCGAGTACTCTAGATAGGCAGATACTAGCCCACTGACTTAAATTAAACAGTAAGTATGCTGACGGTTATTACTGGGTAACGTGTTAATGGTTATTCATTAACGTAACATTATTTACATGGAAAAACAGGGCTTGGTATTTTTTTCTACTGTTTTTAGAAAAATAATGATCTTTCTCACCAGTAAACGAAACTGTTTTTGTTAGGGTTTAAAATTATCAATTATTCTGCACATACTAATTTAAAAGTTTTAAATATTTCTTAAAAAAACATTTAACTATATAAAAATAGTAGCCCACCGGTATCGGGAACACGGACCAAGCTACCCGGCGGTCAGGGCTCCAGAGAGAGGAACCTCCTGAATCAAGCCATAGATCCAGCTGCCTAACGAAAGCTCTCGTTCAGGTATCGGTCGAGGCTCTTGGCAATTAAGCCATTGGCTGATACGACTACCGGTACAATGATCGCTAAGCTCATCACATCCCACATTTGAATAATTTTTATGGTAATTATCGGCTCCAACAGATTTTTTTGTTTTAACCCACTCCAATTCAGTCCATATTCATCACGGACACGTTGTAAATATAGCTTATGGCACTCGGGGGTAATGTAACTTCCTATAAGTGAAAGAATTTTCAAAATCGCTTCAATAGATCCAGAGATTACCTGCTTCATACAAACTTACAAACAAATTTTACCTCTTTATAATATTAGTTTAGATAAAATAATTAGAAATGATAATGATCACTTCAAACCTTTTATATCAAGGCAACAACAATGCCCTACCTTAGCAATGTTTGACGTCGCACTTATCATTTGATCAAAGCTCTGGTTAGCTAAGCTATCGTTAACTATCAACATAAACTCAACAAGTTAGGTCTGTCTGTCAGTGTTAGGGTTTTTCGTTGTCTAGACTTTGTGCTCTAAAACCACGCTAAAAGATTGGCTGGTCTCGTATGTCACTACTTTTCGTTGCAAATAATGCAGTTACATTTTTGCTCCTTGGTTAAACTTACAGACAAAATAAGCAGTTCAAATTTAAACAAAATTCATCTATATTGCTAAGGGAATGCGCAGTTCATTACGCCTAACCACGAAATAAAATTAATGACTAAACAAAAATTGATTCAGACTAAATAAATTAAATCTAAGTAATGGGTTAGGAACACGCAATTTAAGATTAAGTTTTTCATCCATTCATGTGTTATCCAGATGTTAGTTAGCGGTTGATCACAAAACTCAATATATACAAAAAATACGTTTGGCACAGCTACAATAATCGAAATATTCAAAAAAGTAGTAAAAACTTAAAAGCTAAGCATTTTTATAAACATAGTATTTTTCTTCTACTAGTGGCCCAATATTTCTGTCCCGCACTATAAACAGGTTACATTTAGCAACGCATTCGCAATGTCAAAGCAGACGTGCCGAATAACCCGACCAGTAGGCGAGGCCTTTAAGAATTTATCCCTTCACTTAGAAAGGACTATAATATACGAGTAACTGTTGCAAAACGATTTTGTATATCATGTTTAGACCTTGCAGTGGCGAAGGTTCCATACAACTTGATTCCTACCGGCTTCCCTTTGAAAAATGGCACAGTCAGTATTCTATAGACAAATACACACATCAAAAGTGTCTAGGGATCAAGCATTTTTATGTGGATTTCTTGAGATTGAGATGTGGCTTTGTAATAAATTTATGATTCTATAAATTTATATGGATCCTTTTTGGTGCATTTCATAATTTGAATCAGGAACTGTGAATCAAATTCGAGTAAAAGATGAAAATCAGCTGTCAATATTTTCCCTATAAAAACATACAACGCATTGAAGACATTATTAGTGCTACTGTTTCCCTACTACTGATTAAAACCAACGTTATTATGGAGCGGCGACGTCATTTAAGCAGGGAAGAAATGCTCAGAGCCGTGGGAATGATAGAAGCTGGTTCCCGGCAACGTACTGTGGCTTTAGCTCTGAATACAAGTCAGAGTGTTATCAGTCGACTTTGGACACGTTACCGAAGCACTGGTACCGTGGCTGAGCGCCATGGAGGACGGTATCGCTGCACCACACGGAGACAAGACCGATACATTCAAATCTTAACTCGAAGAGCTCCAACAATAACCGCCATGATGTTAGCCGTGAGGCTTCATCACTCTTCAGGGAACTTAATTAGCGACCAAACAGTCAGAAACCGCTTGCATGAAGTGAACCTTCATTTCCGAAGACCGCTACGGGTACCACCTATAGCAATGCACAATCGTAGGATACAATATCAATGGGCTCTTGAACACAGAAATTGGGCTGAAGAACAATGGCGTTTCGTGTGCTTTTCTGATGAGTCTCGTTTTGGTATGAGACCGGATACAAGACGTATACGACACTGGAGAACCCCTGGACGCCAACAGCGATTAAAATCCTGCCAGGAAGTCCATCCTTATAGTGGTGGAACCATCATGGTATGGGCGGGTATTTGGATCGGCGGAAGAACTGAGTTGATTTGGATCAGAGGCAACCTCAACGCTCAAATTTATGCTGAGACGATTGTATCAGACGTCATCGTTCCTCTACAAGTGCAAATCGGTCCCTTATTTCAGTTAATGCATGATAATGCACGACCGCACACCGCAAGAGTTGTAAGACAGACTCTCGCCGCAGCTAACATCAATGTCCTGCCCTGGCCTGCTCAGTCGCCAGACTTGAATCCGATTGAGCATGCATGGGATATGCTACAGAGAAGAGCTCTGCCGAATATGGAGGGTATCCAGTCGCAAGAAGACCTTTTTTTGTTGTTGCAACGAACATGGGCGGCCATTCCACAGCGTGATTTGGATGAACTCATTTTGAGTATGCCAAACCGATGTTCTTGTGTTGTTAGTGTTCGCGGTAGAAACACGGATTATTAATTGTTTAAGTTACCCAATAAAATTTTAAAGAAAACTGTTATTTCAGTCTTTTTTTCGAACTTTTGTGTTAGTGGTTCAAATGTCAAAAATCCCTTTATTAGGAAAATGGCAAATTTCTTTATTAATGCAAAGGTGACTTGGTTTATCGTTACTGTGACAAACGAAAACACTTTATTTGATGAATCCTTAAAGAAAATTTTAATTAATATCAATCAGGAGAAAAGTTATTGCAAAAATATATGTTGATCCCTAGACACTTTTGATGTGTGTAATATAGTCATATGGAAGATTGTGGTACGGACCATCAAACTCAACAACTTTCTCTATTGGACCGCCATCGTAATCACAAAAAAATTATCAACTGCCCCATACTTTCAATACCTACTCGACCCAAATGTATGGGACAGCTGATTATTTTTTTACGATTTCGATGATGGCTATACCCTTTCTTTTACACGTTGTATAATCACATTAAATATATGTAGGTACTCGGGCTTACCTCTTACAAAAATATCTTCTTATAGATAGGTCTTATTATATAAACTTGTTATTAGATGCTACTAATTTAGATTAACTGCCTCGTTGGTCCAGTGGTCGTGAGCGCGACTGCTGAGCATGAGGTCCTGAGTTCGATTTCCGGGTCGGGCAAAGTGTTATTGGGTTTTTCCGTCAGGAATTTCTCAGTAGCAGCTACAGAGTCTGAACCTGTGATCGGTTGGTGGCAATAGGGTCACCTCCTATTGCATGGTTTGTAAAAAACATAACTGGCAAAATGTGGGTGTACTATTAGGTACCCGCAATGTATGCCTAAATCTGGACTAGGTTAAACCATTTTAACAAAGCTGAAAAACACTAGTTGTCACCGTCATTGCGATATTTTTTTTTTGTTATAGGGATAATTTTCTAACTTTTCACAAGTTTTTTTTTGTACTTACATATTTATAATTTAATATAATTAATTTAAAAAAAAAATAAAAAAAAAGTTCCGCACGCAAAATACGCGCTTAGACGTGGAGTTGCGGACACCAGCCAGCTATAAAAAAAAAATGCATTACTTTAAATACTTCCACGACCCCCGTACGATTCAATGCATCCATCAGCACAATATGATGAGTGCGTTACATTGAGTTCTACTGTAAAACGTGCTATTTTACCGCAAAAAAAAAAACGTTTCCCAGCAATAATTTTTGCGTAGAGTTACTTAGTTTGATCTGTAGAATGCTTGGTTGACGGCTTCGTGAAGTATGCGTTTACACCTAGTGCAACGTAATATCACACTTGTAACGTCAGAAGTGTTAGGCGGAGGCGAACCTTTAGCACCAACATTTTGCCAGTTATATTAAAATCTCATATAACAGGGGACGAAATAAAAAAATTAACGAAATTAAAACTTCGGCATTCCGTCAACGCATCAACCAAACCGCCATTTTACGAATTCACCTCGTGCACAAAATGGCGGCCCGTATTTGTGGCCAGTATCGTTCGCCTTAATGTCCACAATAAATGTCAAATTGCAATCGTTACTTCTAAAAATTATGGTGTACATTTGTCCTCCTACGTGTTTGGCCCAGTAATTAGAGGTTTTCGGGTAGTATAAATATTTTTTCGTTCCATTTCCCGGTGCAATGTAATTACTATGGCTTATACTGAATTGTGGTCCCAATTTTGCTGAAATGCAGTGTAAAAATTGCAGAGTTAAGTTTTGTTTTTTTTTGTTAAGTAGGTAGGTAATGTGGGTTCCGTATAATTGGATGTGTGAAAATAAGCTTCGTTCATAAGTTAATCAGGCCGTGGTTGTGGATTCGTTTTGCTTTATAATTATTGTTGTTGTTCAGTAACAATCTCCACGCCAGAGGCTTTTATTATTTTGGTAAGCTTACGGGTTTTTGTGATAATTAGGCTGTGTTTTACTTACGATTTCTTCGGAAGATAATTACTTATCCAGTACCTAAGCAACGATGGTGGATGCCATTATTAATGAAAACGGAATGATCAGATCTTCGGATCAGATGATCATTCCGAGGCAGATGCCTCGTTGGTCTAGTGGTCGCAAGCACGACTGTTGAGCATGAGGTCCTGGGTTCGATACCCTGGTCAGGCAGTGTCATTGGGTTTTTCCATCAGGAATTTCTTAGTATCAGCCACGGAGTCTGGATTTATTCCCGGTTGATGGCAATAGGCTCACCCCCTATTACACGGGACTTTAACATGACTGGCAAATAGTGGGTGTACTTATACTATTAGGTACACCTCTGCCTAACCCTTTGGGGATTACAGGCGTGATGTTGGACTGATCATAGTCTTCTAACTAAACTCTGGTCTAGCCAGAGGGCTGAAGGTGATTTTCATATGACACCGCTAGTCCGCACGGTCGGGCAGAGACGGCGAAGATTTGTATGACGGTGCACCGCGCGGAGAGGTCGTGAGCGGCACTCGTCCGCGCGGTTCATAGTGTAGGCATCAATCATATGTGTTAGGCATCAATGGATTTCTTACAAGCCAATGCGAAGTGAGATCCGCTTTACCGCGCGGACAAGCTTGTGGGAATTAACTAAATAAGGTGACGTTCTATGACCAAGATGGTGGAATAGTTTGAAAGGCCGTTAAAGCGAAAGCCACTTGTTTAAGGCCTTTGGACTAAGAAGACGAGAATGGAGAGACGTAACTTGAAGCGGCGACAGTATTTTAACTTGGTGTGTAATCAGCCTTTAGTCTGCTAGTACACAGGCCTCTCTGAAAGAGGGAGTGGACTTTAATCTATACATATATACAAATAAATAAATTGAAGTGTCTATTTGTAATATCACAATAACATTTTTACTGAATGCAAATGAAAACTTACGATACTTATAACAAAGACACATGTTTTTCAATTTTTGTCTGTCTGTCTGTCTGTTTGTTCCGACTAATCTCCAAAACGGCTGGGTCGATTTTGACAGGACTTTTACTGGCAGATAACTGATATTATAAGGTCTAATATAGGCTACTTTTATTTTTGAAAACTAACTAAGGTACCGTGCAAAAAAAATACCCTTGAAATTGTTGACAAAATACGATTCAAAAAGGAAAGTAATAATTTCACGCGAACGAAGTTCGCGGGCAACAGCTAGTGTTAACTAAATGGCGGAGTGTAAAAATAGATCACCCATCCGAAAACATAACCAAATCTATAATCTGCCTTGCCTTCCCCAAATGCGTTGAGGTCGGCTTTCAGTCAGCATTTTACAGAGTGCTATGACTGCCTAAATTTGACCTCCACAACCCAGTTAGTACTGGGTAGTATGATATCCCTTAGTAAGACTAGTTGTCAAACTTTCGAGCCACTGACTACCTGTAACGACTGTCAAAGATCTACAAATGACAGAAGACGGTACCAACGGCTTAACATACTTTCCAAAGCACGGAGGAAACTCGGCATGTAATGGGTGGTTACCCATCTAAGGACGAATACTGCTGAATCAAGTAGAGCTACAATTTAACAGCCGGGACCAACGGCTTGACGTGCTTTCCGAACACGTAGCACACTCGGTATGTAACGGATCCCACTCACGGACTAACACATACAAGCGCGACTTAACCTTGGAGTACGTCCTCATCATCATCATCACCAACAGTCTACAACAGTCCACTGCTGGACATAGGCCTCCCCAATCGCACGCCACTCAATCCGAGTCTCGGCAACTCTCATCCATTTGCTACCAGCCACCCTGCGAAGATCGTCGCTCCACCGAGCCTATGGGCGTCCTACCTTGCGCTTGCCGATTCGCGGTCTCCACTCAAGAACACGTCTACTCCAACGTTCATCGGTTCTACGGCTAATATGACCGGCCCTTTGCCACTTCAGCTCAATTATTCTGTGAGCTATGTCGACGACTCTGGTTCTCTGTCAAATTACTTCGTTCCGGATGCGACGTACGACCTGTGTGGATGATATTATTTAGCCACGAGCTCCTCTCATTAGGGGTTACTATGACGTCAGCAGGAGTAATTCCAGTATGGGAAAGAGACAGAGCTATACATGTCGTCTAGCGCCATCTCTTTCCCACACTGTAATTACTCCTGCTTTAAGTACGACATGTGAGGCCACCAGAGGGGTTACTATGACGTCTTAAAGCAGTAGTAATTCCAGTGCCGGAAAGAGACAGAGCTATACAGGGCGTCTAGCGCCATCTCTATCCCACACTGTAATTACTCCTGCTTTAAGTACGACATGTGAGGCCACCAGAGGGGTTACTATCACGTCTTAAAGCAGTAGTAATTCCAGTGTGGGAAAGAGACAGAGCTATACAGGTCGTCTAGCGCCATCGCTCTCCCGCACTGTAATTACTCCTGCTTTAAGACGTCATGTTAGTCCACTAGATCTATGTAACTAAGAAAGAGACATTATGTCGACTGCCTTCTCCATTTGTTCCAAATATATAAATCAATACGTCAATAGAAAACTAATGAGGATACAACTAAGGTAATAATTTATGACAGCCGACATATCAAGCATACCAGTCCAATATAAGCTGACCTCTCACTGTAAAGACATTATGTACAAATAGTAGGCAGCTTATACTAGACATGTATTAGCCTGGTAATGCAAAAGTTTTAGTATGAGATCTAATGAAGACCGCACAACCGGTCCACATTCATTAACATGACATCGTCTATTTAAACAGCTTTATAACTTGATTGGGGAAAAGATACCTTATTCTGGTTCATTAATAGTTCAGTTTTGATTGCAGGTCACATAAAAATAAACGCTTACATTGTTTTCTTTTTTAATGCAATAATAGTTATTTTATGTTATTTAGCTTAGGCTCTATTAATGGCATATGTCATAATATGCTTAATTAGATTATAAATGCAGAAAAATATAAAACATACGATGGTATACATGGTTATTAATCATTTATAAAAAAATGTGCCAAGCGTGAACCGGGAGTGTTTTATTTGGTTCCGTACAATGTATTAGAACTGTCCATATCAAAATAAATTAACTGCTTACAACAACCTACCTAGTTCTGATTATAGCGAATAATAAAACTAATTATCTAAATATTTACTCAAAAAATATGCCTAGATAGGCACATAATTCGGTAAAAAAAACAATGGATGACTAAGACAACTAACATTACTCATAACTACTAGGGATGTATTTTACAAGTTGCAAATATCCACAAAATTGAGAAAATAATACAAATGATTTTTGATAGTTACGGTAAACAGGAAAACAAAATAAGTTTACAAAGTGTAGTAGTTATTTCATTTGATTAGGCCTATTGCCCATGAGGATAGTCAAGAACCCACGACTTACTGTTCGTAAGTCGGGGCCGCCAACACTGGGCCACCGCTGCTCTCAATGAATTACACAAGGAACCCTAAATATTATAACGCTAGATCATCCGGTGCGATCGAACGGAAATAATAAAGCAAGCACTCTGCATACCGACACTAGATAACACTCTTATTATTAATAATTGCTTTGATTCCGACCGAGTGTTTCAAAATTAATAATATTTAATAATAACATGAAGTGATTGCTGTGGTAAAAAGTAGCTTCATGATTCGATCATGGGTCCGTATGGAATAACCCCCTTCTTTACCCGACTACGGTGAAGCGAAGGGTTGTGATTTTAGCAGTCTATTTATTTATGTATGTTTGTTTTTACGTATGTTCCTCCGTAGCGCCTAAACTATTCATCCGATTTTGATGAATAAGGTGTCAATCGATTCGTTATTATGGCCCGGGTAACATAGGCTATACAAACCGAAAAAAAAACCGATTTTAATTAAAGCGTGATTTTTGGTAGTTGGGTTTTTAGTGGTTGTATGCCACACAAATTCTTGTTGAACAAAGAATAAGATAAAAAAAAAATACTCGATTAAAAAATCTGTTTCCGTTACTTAACAACTCATTGTTGTTCATTACGGGTAAGTTCACCGTCCGCGGTCACCATCCACGGACCAACCTAGGTAAGCGCGGCTTCACCTGAAGGTCGACCCGACGGCTGTTATTATTTAGCCACGGCCACGACACTTGGTTCTACTTTGGTTTTCTTCTAAAATTAATTTATTTAATTTTGTCTACGTACACACGGTTACACATCAAGCTATACATTTCCAGTATAAGCTGATCTCGCATTGTACGGAAATCCTATACAATGCGGGGTCAGCTTATACTGGAAATTACTGCTCGATGTGTAGCCGTGTTTTTTTTTCAGCTTGCTGACAGACAGCCAGACAGACAGACAGTCGGACATACAGTGGAGTCTTAGTAATAGGGTTACGTTTTTACCCCTTGCGTAAGGAACCCTAAAAATGTTAGTGCATCAGGTACTCTCTCTGCCTAACTGTTCGGGAATTATAGGCGTGATGTTTTGAAGTAAATAAACACAAGGTATTCTTGCGATAATTATCTATATTATAGATAGATAGATAAACCATTTATTTAGTGAACACACGGAAGTACAATTAAATTATAAAGGAGGTGTTTTTTTTTCGGCCAAAACATGTACCGAGGTACAAATTACTATTTAAACTCCTTCCAATACATTGTGTTATTAGCAGTATTTTAAATCCTTTAATATTCCATAGGTTAAGAAATAAAAGAATATGAAAAAACACTACCTCGAATCGTAACTGCGTTCAAAGAAACGTTCATAACAGCGCTGGCGGCTGTCAAACTATTCCATCTGTCAAAATATTAAACTCTTTCGAGATCGGTCGTCTGACAAGGGCTAGAATAATCTGAATGACAATATTGACAACGACCACAACAAAAGGAATAAAATAGTAAATTATCGACCCTGGAGCACTGTCTTTTGGCTAGTAGCTAACCAAACGCAAAAAATAATCTGAATAGTGAAATAAATGTATTTTTTAAATTCTTGATCCCATAATGTTTCACAAAAAAGTGTGCCGGAGAAAAATAGCCTATCTTTAATACAAAACTAAATTCTAAATAGCACATTTTTAGGTTTTCATACGTGTATAAAATGAAGTAACGAAACGCATCATCGGAGAAATGAATCACGAGATTGCCGGATTAAAATTCTTGGGTTGCAAGTTTTAGCATCTTTGATCGACAATTTCAGGTGGTACAAATGCATTAATAAATCCAATATTTTTTTTTTTCAGAATCTGCGATTTTTTCCTATAACTTCGTACCTTTATTGTTAAGGTACATTGTTTGGCCACAATTGTTTAAATACCATTGTTTAAATAACATTCTTTAAATACCTATAAAAAAACAAGGTGCCAATTTACAAAAAGGAAAAAATAATTTATGAAATAAGTATGGTAAAACATAATTTATTAAATAAGTATGGTAACACCATGACAAACTTCAACTAAAATAACGAGTATTTAAACAAGGTGCGGTGGTGCCTCAAGGTTGCAGCAAATGGGAGTCCAGCTCAGCATGTGTCAGGCATGCACCTGACGCTGATTTTCTGCTGGATCCCTGTAGTGACATACGGACGTCCCAGACACGTCCGTATGTCACTACAGATACCCAGACGTACGAACAACGTACGGACGTACGGATACCTAGTTTTTTCTGCGATTCGACAAGAAACTTCCGCAGTCGAGCTCTGAAGGTGCCAAGACATTGAAGATTCCTAAAAGGTTATTGAATAAGACGTGTATATTTTGAGTATGAATGTAGATGGCTTTAAGAGTAGAGGAAGACCAAAGAAACGACAGAAGGACTGTGTGAAGGATGATATGGATAGAAAGAATGTGATTGCTGAGATGACGAGTCATAGAGACGTACGGAAGAAGAAGGCACGCTGCGCTGACCTTTGTTCGCGTAAAATTATAATAAAAATATATTAATTCCCTTTTTAAATCGTATTTTGTTACCAATTTCAAGGGTTTTAATGTTTTGCACGGAACCCTAATTATTTTACTAAAATAAAAGTATTATCAGTCTATATTAGACCTTATAACATCACCTATCTGCCAGTAATAGTCCCGTCAAAATGGGTTCAGCCGTTTCGGAGATTAGCTGGAACAAACAGACAGACGTCCGACAGACAGAAAGACAGACAAAAACTGCTGCATTCAGTTAAAAGCTGTTATTTTGATATTACAAACTGATATTTCAATTTTATTTATTTGTATGTCTATTCTATTATGTCTATTTTTATGTTTGTATAATCTTTCGTCTGGCGTACAAATTAAGCGGTTGTCGAGGTTCAAAAACATTTTAGACCGGTCTAACATAAAAAACAACTTTTTCAGGCTAGGTTTGTGAAAATTCGGTTACGTGTAACATAGTTTTAGATCTGGAATTAGATCAGTGGCCCAGTTTGGAGTTTATTTACGTGCCTGAAGCCTGGGAGGTGGCTATGAATATTTTTACAAATGGGAATGTTGAAATGGTCGTGGATAGTGTTGGGTTTTTGTGAGGTATTGATAGAAAAACTTCCTGGAGGAAAGTGAACACTTATTTACGGAAATATTATTTAAAAAAAAACCTTTTTTCTTTCTTACTAATTTGTTGAGCAGAAATTATGGAAAAGCACACTTTAATTTTTAATTTGCTGTTAAAGCAGCAACAGAAAGTCTTTCTTAGTGAGTCTTTCTTTAGAAAGTTCACTAATAAAACGTCACAAAATTCGTCATAAGTCAATATTATTCTGATGTAGTGTGGGTCTCATGCCTACGTCTGTATGTGTAAGCAACCTAAGTCTATATTTTGAATGGTTCGCTAATAAATATGAGTTATTATCATCAATCCGTCTACTCAATTACACCTATCCCTACATGGCGACCCTGCCTTCGGGCAAGTCGCGCATAATGGTCGTATCGCGGTACAATTGGCTTCATTTTTAATTGGTGCGATATAATTCGGAAAAGCTAGATGTGTCAATCATACCAGACCAAAGAAGACGTTTTTCTAGCCCAAAACGCAGCCAGTGCTGGAAATAGTGCAAATCTGCAAGAAATTAGGACATATTTGAGCATCGGAACTATTATGACCACAATAATTATCTGCTTCATGGGTGCAGTGCTTCTCTACTTGGGATTTAAGACACCCACAGCCCAGAGAACCCACCAGAAACCAACCAGGACCCAGGGTTATAGAACCCAGCAGAAACTATATTTAAGTTATTGTCGTAATGGAAAATCCTAACATCACACATAAAAAAAGACTTTGAACACAGTGCTAAAGACTTAGTAAAAGCGATCAAACTCACCCGGTTTCAGCCGACCAATCAGCGCTCAGTGATTTTTCGAAAATAACATTTTTGCTTCAATAAAACTGAAGGACTGAGTCAGGCCTTAAAGAATGAGTGCCGAAATGAAAATAAAGCTTCGCGTCAATTGTTACTGTGATTTTCGCCGGTGACTCTCAATTAGGTGACACACGGTTGAAAGAGTTGGGTAACTAAAGAAAATTTCGTGTTTATTTTTGCATTCGACTTATTTTAAAAGAAAGTACCATTTTAAAGATTTTAAAATTTTGTAAAAAAATCTAAAAAAAAATAAGAAAGAAGAAGAAAGAAAACATACCAATAACAATATTATGTTACAGACTTCCGGTACTGTTCATACCAGCTCCACTTGATTACATCATCGATGATATTCAATGAGCGTCAATAATTCTAATTTGATTTTAATAAGTTGTTTTTAATTATAAAGTAATTATTTAGTGACTTTTAGTATGATTATTAGTAATGTAAAATAATCAGAATACTTACTTTATGACACCTTCCGCTTGTCAGCTTCCCGTGAATTTTATACTTAAGATTTTAATGATAATTCAGCAATAATTTTGTTACTAGCAATTAATTAATATTACACAGCTTATTGAGTGATTTGATTGTAATGCTTAGGTTTTTCTAAGAATGTTTAAAAGGCGATGCATCGGGTATTTAACGGCAGTCGTTTTGTAACCGTCAAGCCGGAAAGTAAATCGTTTTAGTACAACCAAATTTTTATTATTTTGCCATCAAATCTGACCACCGTCTACAATTCATATTTTTTATTTTTTGTAAAAATAATTTAGCTTGGCGTTTTTCTAACACCTGTTTAAAATATTTGAATAAAATAAAATAATAGGTACCGATCTTTTTTTTATTTATTTTTTTATTGTCTCTCTGACTTTCACAATCCAGTCATTCATATTTGTATATTTTATATAGTTATAGTTCTATTGAATTGAGTCACTCCATACCAAAGTAATACAAATCTGACACAGCTCATTGGATCTTTCCTAAAATGTTCCTATATAGTAAAAAATATGGCCTTATAGTGTATTACTACCGTAGCTATTTCAGATGACAAGCGGGATTACTGTGTTTTAGCTATATGGGTTGTACAGACGCCAGCACAATCTAAGCTCCCCCAAAACTGTCAAATATTTCCAATCAAGCTTGAACCTAATGCTTTAGCCATAAAGTTGAAAATCTAGAAAGAAATTTGACAGATTGTTTTTTAAATAAAATTGATAGCATGCTTGATCTGTGAAAAAAAACTTAAAGAACTCTATAAGCACTACGTTGATTTATTTCAAAGAAAGGGTAGATTCCTAAATTTGCTTTTTGATAATTACAAAAAAAAAACTCATTTGCCATTCCACCGAACCTGTGTGTCCCAACACACGCACCGTTTACCCAATAAATGGGCTTCATTAGGTGGAATTTAAGACAATCGGTCTTGGGTTACCTGCGACGGTAATCACCGTAATTGGTAGCAAGCTGCTCGATCTTTGCCGTCTACGTACGTATTGTAGCTGCTTCCTACGAGTATTTTTTGCTTTTTGTCATAATGTGATTATTCCTTTTCTTATTCAAATTCGGCTGAATTTTTTTTAATGTTTATTACCTCATAACTCCTTAATTACTGGTTCGATTTACGTGATTGGTTTTTTTATTTGATAGAACGAGCGCCGTTGACCCATATAAATTTTATAAGTCAAGTTATTTTCCATTTTTTTTGCGAATAAAGCTTTTATTTACTTTTGACACTGACAGAGAGCAGTAGTTGAGGCGCAGTGCAAAAATCAGTGATCTTCTGTGAGCAGCAAGTATAGGCCCAGTAAAATTTCTGACCACAATGAAGGCAGTTAATTTGACCATTTTTTTGTGTGTTTTGTCCTGTGCCTGCTAATAAATACTTTTTAGTTCTTTCTTTCGTGTTGGCCCAATGAAAACAGTCATCTAGCCTAGCTTTTTCCAACCACGTTGGGGGACGGCTTACCGGATAAATCTGAATTACAGTATTTTACATGAAGCGACTGCCTATAAGACCTCTACAACCTAGTTTGTACAGAGGAATACGCCCCAGATCGTGTCAAAAATGGTTAAACATAATGTTATGTAGTCTAGAGGAGTTAGACCTGGTGAAGGTTGCGGGGATCCGTTGGATGCGAGACGCTTGGGACCGGTCAACGTGTCGATACTTGGGTGAGGCTTATGTGCAGTGTATTGTAGGTAGTCTAGAAGTTCACATCACTGAGAAACTCTACAAGTGTCTAATAGTCATCAAGTGTTTCTTTTCGTGTAAGGCCGCGTCCTAACCAAAGTTATACCTACGGTTTTTTTTTTTTTTTTCGGATTGAAAATATTAAAACGACCCCCTCTGGGTCAAACGGAAGGGAGTGTCAGACTTTTACTGACTTAAACCCATCCATGTTCCTTCTTTTGCCCTTTGTGTTCCAGGGCCGCGGTATCTATTTCGAACAGTCCCGCAGCCCGAGAAATCTCACCTTCAGTTTTATTTTGTTCGGTGAACCTGAAAGCGTCGTTTCGCCAAGTTGTGTGTTAAAATAAAAATATGACGACATCAATACATTAGGTATTTTCTCAAAATAATGTAACATGTAATGCAGCATCACCAAATCATGTTGCAGTTTACACAATGAATTACAACTAAATAGGAGTGACCGTAAAACTATAACATCTAGGTATAAAAGCTGTAACAAGACACTTCGCGAAGCCAAAAGGCACTTTTTCTCCGCATCATTTTTTTTGTTCTAGGCCATACCTGGGAACCTTCTAGTTACGGAGATATTGGGGCTCAAAGTTCCAACTTTTTCACAGCTGTTTTTTTAATACGTGTTTTTAATGTAAGATTTTTACTATAGACACTTCCACGACCCCCGTAGTATTCAATCCATCCGTCGACACAATGTTTTGAGTGCGTTACATTGAGTTCTACCGTAAAACGTGATGTTTCACCCCAAAAAAAAAATCCCAGCAATAATTTTTGCGTAAAGTTGCTTAGTTTGATGTACATAATGCTTGGTTGACGGCATCGTGAAGGGTCCTGTTACACCCTGTATATAGCTTGTCTAAAGACAGTATCTAGTTAACCCACTCAAGCAAGTCCAAGTAAATGAGATACCTATGTTATTGTACTAAGTTAACTTGCGATGGCAACAACAAGACTCTGTTTATGTGCCCTTTGATCTGTCTGCCCACACAGCTTCACAAGTTGCTACATTTTGACTTGTGTAACAGTTACCCAGTGTAGGTGAACTTATTGGATGTATTTTCTTTAGATACGTTTAGATATTATAGAGGGTGACTGGTAATTAGTGACCGATACTTAAACACGTGATTGTACTCATGATAACAAACAACTTTCCCGAATAAACATTTTTTTATACCTATTCACTTTTATCACAACAACCGTGTGAAATTCGCTCGCGCGCGCCTGTCACCTATCAGCTGTTAGCTGCAAACCACCCGTACGGCGAATTTCATACAGCTGTTGTATTATGGTGAAAAAAAGTGAATGCGTATAAAAATAAATGTTTCTTTAGGAAAGTTGTTTGTTGTCATGAGTACAATCACGTGTTTAAGTATCGGTCACTGATTACCAGTCACCCTATACAGGGTGTAACAAGACACTTCACGAAGCCGTCAACCAAGCATTATTTACATGAAACTAAGTCCTTTTATGCAAAAATTATTGCTGGGAAACGACTTTTTTTTTTGGGGTGCAAAATCACGTTTACGATAAAACTTAATGTAATGCACTCAAACCACTGTGCTTATGGATGCATTGAATAGTACGGGGGTCGTTAAGGTGTTTTAAGTAAAAATCTTATATTAAAAACATGTATTTAAAAAAAAAACTTGTGAAAAAGTCGGAAATTTGACCTCCAATATCTCCGTAACTAGAAGGTTCCCAGGTATGGTCTAGAACAAAAAAAATATCGCAATGAAGGGGAGAACAAGTACCTTTCGGCTTCGTTAAGGGCCTTGTTACACACTTTATATCCAGAGATAAAGCACGCTAAGCCGTTGTTCCGTCATTTAGTTTTAGATCTTTGACAGTCGTCCTTTTCTGTGTGTCCTGCGACTTAGTCTTTTTCTCCTAGTCAAAGTTTCCCCCATTTCCAATAAACCAGCCATTTATTTGCAACAATCGTAACGCTTTCCGTATCAAACAGCCCCAACAAGAAACTTATGTGCGTGCTTCTCAGTTATGTTGGAGAAGTTAGAGATGCCTCATTTATATGTTGAACATGTGACACCAACTGTAAGTAATATGTTACGTTTGGCTTATGCTGTTTGACCTTCGGTGTTGAACTTTCAACCTTGAGAGCGGTGACTTGGCAAAAGCGATATTAATATTTGAGTAAGTATGTTTGTTAGGTTTAGAGTAACAATAATTATTATTGGTGTTTGTGTTATGTTTTTGCTCTTATTTGATGAAATAAAAGTTCAAATATTACGTAAGATATTTTTCTTTCTCTTTTGGAATGGAAAATTCTCTCATTGTGTAAACTCGTCGTAAGACAATCCATACCAATCTTCATAAAAATTTGTAAGCCATCATCCTAGTTATGCTGTACTGAAGTAATTGATAAGCATTTACATTAACTTTAACTTTTGGGACAAGGGCAGCAATATGATGATTCTTAACTTTAGTATCCACTTTTCAGTCTTACAAAAGGGTATCGTAGTACCCAGTAACTTGGTTGTGAAGGTCAGACTAGACTGTCGCTTCATTTAAACTACTGGTATAAGCTGCATCTGGTTAGACTGGAAGCCAACCCCAATATGGTTTGGAAAAGGCTTCGCAGATGATGTTGAACTTTCTTAAGTACCTATACTGCATACCCGCCACAAATCCTGATACAGGATCATCAAATTCTTGTTTTTCACAGGTGAATTATCAGTTCTTATGACTATAATAAAGATCTTTGTTTATCATACCTCATGGTGTATAATATTTAATGCTGGTTTCATATTTATTTAACATTAAAATCATTATTCGTCCTAAGTCAGCGTCCATCATTCGTCATGCAGTAACTATATAGTTGTTCATTCAAATAGTCAGATTAAAAAAAAAAAAATAGGTACATTGAGTTCATACTAATTAAATTATTTAATTTAACACTCAAAATACTCCTATTAAACTATGAGTGCTACGTTAGGTAGAGTTAAAATAATTCTAATTACACTCATGAAACCGTGTTGTGTTTTTTTAATGAAATTTCAATACAATTATTGGTAGGTGGTTGTTATCATCGATCTATACGATGATGCCAGCTGATTTCAGCCACAGCGACTACATTCGATCGCTTTCTAGGCTGGTTGTCGAGAGCTTTGGTGTGCTGCTCTGTCATGTGCTCTCAAGTAGGTAGCATATCCTGCCAGGGTTGCGGGACTGTTCGAAAAGATACCGCGGCCCCGGAACACAAAGGGCAAAGGAAGGAACACGGATGGGTTTTAGTCAGTAAACTGACACTCCCTCCTGGTCAGCCCAAAGTGGGAGGGGTTATTCGATTATCCCCATCAGAAAAAAAAAAAAAAAAATGGGGTTAGCATATGCAACTTTGACTGAGATACTCCTAGCACAAAGCGGACATGTCAGAACACCGTTGAAGATATAGTAGGGTACAGTTGTAATTGGCCTAGCTCTAAGGTCATCACGCTTTAAATGTAACTGCGACCTTATTTTCTCTTCAAAGGCCTGCCGATGTACACGATGCCTCCACTCGGGCTGATTTTGTGCCTACTTTTCCCACACTATAGGATCAAGCATCTTTTGAAGTGTCTATTCTGAACATCCTTGAATCGTAAACACTGACCATCGCGTTTCCGTTTTCCTTCCTGGAGTTCAGAATCGCAGATGAGCTTCGCCAGTTCTATTTACATAACATTGACTCAAAGAACATCTGTCTCTTCAAAACACCGTTATTACCTTCAAATCATCTTCCAAAATTTCAAGGAGCCGTAATGTAATATCCGCCTTAGAACGCCTGCGGACATACCATTGCCGATGCAATTTCCTACATGAGGTATGGCCAATAAAGGGAATATGAAAATCGATTGAACATCCAAGCGATTGTTAAATGTAAAGCTTACACCAATAATAATATCTGATATGACAGTAACGTTGAAAGCTGTCGTGAGCTTGGCCAAAATACAGTCGGGATGATATCAAATTGAATTGGACAGGACTCCTTCTTTGCCGTGATGATACCTGGAGTAAAGCTGTGAATGAGTTACCAAGGTCTGGGAAACGAAGTTCGGTAGCGAGTTTTGCCAACGATATTGTTGCCATGGCGAGTAATAAATTGGATGAGGCTTGTGCAGTTCCGAGGAGATTGGCACAAGAGAGACCTAATGGGTATAAAAACACCCTACACGAAGCCGAAAGACACTAAGACTTATTCTCCCCATCATTGCGATTTAATTTTTTGTGGACCTTTCCTAGGAAGTTTCTAGTTACGGAGGTTTTATATTTATTTATAGCCTTAATTTAAAAATCTTACAAACATTCTACTTAATCTACTACACTATATTTCTATTTAGTTATTTGACACCGGTAATTGAAGATTGTCTTGCTTTCCAGCATACAGAAGGAAAATTCTAAGGTAGGCCTCCCTTAGAGTTTTCCTTCTATATACGGTTTAAGTTTATAACTTGGCATTAAATAACTCCACGACCCCTGTACTATTCAATGTATCCATCAGCACAATATTTTGAGTGTATTATATTGAGTCCTAACGTAAAACGTGATTTTTCACCCACAAAAAGTGGGCTGAGCATGATGTTGATGAAAAGTGTAATAAAACTCTGATTAGAGAATGAACCACATCAAAGTAATGATATTATAAAAAAGATACGCTACGTTCATACTGAGCGGTGTTCAAATATCGTTGCGTTGAATATTACAACTGCGATAAATAATACGGAACGTATGCTACAGAAAGAGATCTGCAATAATTTGCGCGCAAGTGCGATATCTACCTCTTTTCATTTATAACTAGCCACGGCTTCGCACGGGTGCAATCTTATACAACCTTCCTCTTGAATCACTCTATCTATTAAAAAAACCCCATCAAAATCTGTTGCACAGTTTTAAAGATCTAAGCATACATAGGGACAGACAGCGGGAAGCGACTTTGTTTTATACTATGTAGTCTTTGGATGGGTTACCAGATCCTTTCTTTTGGATCATGCTTGGTCTTACGGATGTCTTCAAAACTATTAAGAAATTTTAAATCTGGCTATGCGGCTATTAAATCTTAAAAGAGGAATCTAATTACAATTTAATAGATGATAAAATATGAAACAAAGAAATCTTAATCTCATAAGAAATGTAACGATGACATGAATCCAACGATGTTACGTTTTGAAATATAAATCATTATGCCGTGTATGGATCGTAAAGAATGATCGAAACAATGAGAGATCATTAAAAGATCAATTTTATTAAGTGATTTATGAAACAGTTATTGAGAGAAAAAAATGGAATCGCTCGCTTTTTAAAATAGTAGTTAATTGTTGACTTTGTTATTTTTTTTTCATTCTTTGTATTCCTGTTCATTGTCGTGGCTTCGTTAACTGAGATCAATCGTTATGAAATTATTGTTTATGCTGTTTATTGACTTAAATTGTCCCAAGTTTTTTGAAAAAATACTGGTAGAAAATGCCTATGGCATTATTCCGCCTCTGTACGTTGTCCTTGAAGTATTAAATAAATATAGTCACTATACAATGTGTAACAGAATAAACGCACAACCTCTTAAGGGGTCATTGTACTCATCATTATGAACAACTTTTACTATGGGACCAATCCCGAAATCGCGAAAAAAAAAACAGCTGTTCAGTACATTTTGTCGAATTATGCGCACAGAAATGTATAGGGCAGTCGACTTTTTTTTCGCGATTTCAGTGTTGGTCCCATAGTGAAAGTTATTCATAATTATGAGTACAATGACCCCGTAAGAGGTTGTGCGTTTATTCTGTTACACATTGTATAACTGGGCTCTTTTATTCTCTTACGTATTTTATGTTCTGTATTTTTTTTCCTACAGGTTGATTTGGGCACACTATTAAATCCAATTTTTTTATACGAAGTTTTCATTGTGAGGAGTATGGGTAATCTAATGAGTGCCATCTAAGTTTTGTTTTCAACAGCAGTCCTTATATCTTTGAAAAAATAAGTGTTCAATAGCTGAGATTTACAAACTGTTACGATATGAGACAGGTTCTAGTGGTATATTTATCAAACAGATCAATATTTTATTTATCTGGGAACTACGAGGACAAGGTTTTCAACCTGTCACTGCGTATAGTAATAATTTTATCAGTACAACCCAGTATTAAATGCCAAAGTTGCACTACAGCGCAAGTAATATGAGTCTACGGTATTATTATTAGTAAAGGTCGCGTCTTTGTATGATTAATGGCTGTATTTCATTAATTTAAGCCTGCATGATCCCACTGTTGGGATAAGATTACCAGCTTGTATTAAAATTTTGCACCACTCAGATGATGCCTTTTCCCAACTATGTTGCGGTCAGCTTCCAGTCTAACCGATTGCAGTTGAATACCAGTATTGTATATGGAGTGACCGCCTATCTGACCTCCACAACCCTGTTAGTACTGGACTCAACTGATGTGGACTATTAATTTTCTAGGTACGCGGTTAGCCGCGACGACTTCGGTTTATCATCACCATCTATTTAGACTTTTTCTATGTTAGCGTTATCCAGTTAGACTGGTTTCGAGTCTTACCAGATGTAACTGAATATCAGTATTCAGGTTCATGGGTTGTGTCATTTCCCGCCAAGAACAAGTCCCGAATTGCAATTTGGGTAAGAATTGCAATAAGTGCACTGAAATTAAATTGGTGCACTTGGAATTGCAACTAGTGCACTGAAATTGCAATTTGTGCACTTAGAATTGCAATTGGACCCATATTAATATTATTTATTATGACTTTAATAAAATTCCCATGAGACCAATCATATAACTCTGTTTGTGCTTGAAGAAGACTCGACAACATAACAAGGTGAAGATACAAATGACAGTTTATTGCGGCTTTATAAAATAAAATAAATTTGACCATAAACTTGCCCCTAGCAATCCTTCTGAATAATTTACAAACACACAGATCCAAAACAATTATCTCTAGGCCACACAAGTGCTCTCTCACAGGTATCGAAACCACAGGACAGAACTAGTATGCAAATCAGACTGTCATACAATTATTATCTCTCTATCATTTTATATCGTAGGTTTTGCGAACAGACACACGATAAGAACAAGATTGATTTGATTATAAGTGATCTGTAAGACTTGGACATTTAAGTCGAGATATAGAAAAATCGTAAATCTGTTTAAAGTGAATTGGATTACTTGTCTGTCTGTATGTACACTTTTGCACACTCTCTTAGCAAATTAGGGCCCAGTACAAAATCTCGAAGACACCTCTGCCAACTCTTTCATTCACATTATTAACACAAAGTACAAGACTGTTATATGTCCGTCACATTACTATCTCAGGTCCAGTTGAAAACTAGTTGCTCATCAGTTTGCTAAACTGGGCCTAATTGACGCAGCCGTGAGCCACACAATATTATTATTTTTTTTGTTTTTTTTTTCATATTTTGCGTCCCGGCTGTCATTTGTAGATCTTTTGCAGTCAGTAGCCTGAAAATCTGACATCCAGTCTTACCAAGGGGTATCATATTACCCAGCACTGACTGGGTTGTGGATGTTAGACAGGCAGTCGCTCCATGTAAAATACTGGTATTCAGCTGCATCCTGTTAGATTGAAAGCCGAACCTAACATAGTTGGGAAAAGGTTTGCGAGCTATATGACCTACGAATACGAGCTATATTGTGTGTTCTCGACGAGCTAATTGGAACATTTTATCATCATCTTCCGGTCCTTGTGCCATTCTAATTGGGGTCGTCGCAACACGTTTTATTCTTCCATTCTCCCCTGTCAGACGTCACGGCATGAAAAAAATGAAAATGAAAAAGCGTTTATTCGTGTTTCTAGGCATTACAAAAAAATGTTACTTCTGCCAAACTGTAAAGCAGTTTGTTGGCAGATGTAGCTCCCATATACAATTATAGGTACCTTTAGTTCTATGCAACTATTCCTAAGTACTTTTCCACCAATAACAAGTTTAAACATTAACTATAACTAATCAAAAATAATTTAACATCACAAAGGCTGACTAGTAGTGAATTGAAACGCCACTACGCAATTCAAAATGCTATCAGCATTAGCTAATAACATCCTAAACCACGCAATGGCATTTCAATTCACACCGGCGAAGCCGCGAACATAAGATAGTAGGTATGACATAAGCTATGAATATCCATTTATGAGGCTTTGACAAAAAGTGTTAAAAAGAAACTTCCCCATTCTATTTTTAAAAGATAAAATTACGCATCATTTACTCCTTTCTCTTTCATATCAGTCTTCACACAATCCATCCATCTTTTCTTTGGCTTCCTGTCCCTTCCTCTCCCTCTCCATCCATTCTTTTTCTCCTTCAACATTCATGTCCATCACTCTTTTAGTCACATGCGTTTCATCCCTTCTCATTACATGTCCATACAAAGACAAATCACATCCTTTTAATTTTTCTGTAACCGGCGCCACTTTCAAATTTCCTCTTATAACCTCATTCCTTACTTTATCCATTCTTGTCACTCCACACATCCATCTCAACATATTCATGTCCGCTACATGCAATCGTTTTTCATCTATTTTCTCCAGTGACCAGCATTCTGGTCCATACAGTACGACAGGAACTAACTCGAACATTTCATAACTTCTAGATATCGCACCAGGTCGTAGAGTAGCATTTTAAATGCATTTGACCACTGTCGGCGTTTTAACTGGTAACTATTTAGTACCAATGGACCATTATCAATCAAAAGTCTTTTGAAAACCATAAAATACCACACACAATTAAAACTAAAGTAGTGTTCCATTATCTTTGGACGACAAAGGAGTATTTAACACAAGCTGCGTCGGGAGTAATGCTTATAGAAACAACTTGTAACAATAGATATTTTATATCATTAATCTGATCATAAATGATGCTTGATCTGACAATCACTAAAAAGGAAGTCGATTAAAAATCCGACACAAAAAAAAACTAAATACTTTAACGATACAATTGTGTTGTTGGAAACGCAACCTTATACCTTACAATTAGGTGTTATTATTGGTCACAAAAAAGTTTTCATTTCGTCCATTGGTATTTTTTTTAACAAAAGAGGTTTTAATTAGTAACAAACCGATTAATAGATCATTGGGATGATGGATGTCTATGCACTAAATATTTGGGGCCTCGTTTTGCAAAATAAAAAATATAACGGTAGCTGACTATGGTTCTTATTTCTTTTTTGTTTCTAAACTGTTGTCTCTGCAGGGAACGTCAAAATTAACTAGTTGATCAGGTAATTAGAAATTGACTAATTAGCTTGAAAGGTTTTTGCAACCTTTAAAATAATGTTCCGTATTGTGAGTTTTGTTTTACAGTTGTTGCTCATTTGACCTGAACTCTTGGCTTTGCCAGCAGTGGAGAGAAGCGGTGGCCCAGTGGCCCCGACTTACGAACAGTAAGTCGTGGGTTCGAACCCAGGCAGGCGCTTTACTTTATTATTACTTTGTGTAATTTATTTCATCACCACTGCCTTCAAACACGGTGAAGGAAAACATCGTGAGGAAACCGACATGTCCATTTCATGTGTCCTCTGGATCCAGGACATTTTCGATAAAACATATTTAAAAACATTACAGCAAAATGTGTTTAGATTATCGTACTTCTTGTCAGAACTCAAGACGTAGTAATCATAATAATATGAAAAAATGTTCACATCTTTTCCAGGTAGCACGGAATGTCCTCATTCAGAATCGAATAATAAATCTCGACATCTCTTTCATACAGTGTGACAAGATAATAATTGAATTCTTTCAACCAAAGTACAATAGGCAAAAGAAATTGGTTTGTAGACGAGAAACGCTCAGATTTTAAACGACGCATAAATTTTAGCGGTTGCCTGCGATCTGTGTCCGCGTGAAATTATTATAAAAATACTACTTTCCAAATCGGATTAACAATTTCATAGTTTTTTTTTTGCACGGAACCCAAACCTTTTCCTAAAATAAAAGTAGCCTAAGTTACTCCTTATAATATCAGCTATCAAGGGGAAAGGGCAAAAAGTAGTGTAGCCTGCACTCCAATCTCTTTTGTTAATAGTACATTTCATTATTAATCTTATTCTGCCCGTAAGTTCTCCCAGAGATTTAATAACAGATGATTGCAGTATTTGTATTGTTTTAAAGATTTTTTGCCTCCAGCAGTGTGGAGCTTACAATTGGGTGTTATTTTTTGTTATAAATGTGGGAATAATTGGGGCCTGTCGATGGATATTTTATCGGAAACGTGTTAAATGTTTTCTTTTTGCGGTTGATCTGTAAATTGTGAGTATCCGCTCTTTTTGTCGATCCATAACAAAGCCAAATATTTTACGGATAGCCGGGTTACGGAGTGCTTTATGTGGATAGTTTTTTTTTTTTTACCGTATAAAGCTGGGTACAGATTATTTGCCACACAATATGCAATGCAACATTTTCCATAAGCCGGGTATGCATGTAGAGTACGCGCAGTTGTTTTGGTTGTTTTGAAAATATTTCATTGCAAATATAATCTGTACCCCAATTCTGTATTTTTTTGTTTGAGGCCATACTATCGTCATAAGAAATGCAATGCAAGAATTGTAAAACACGAAAGATAAGTCAAACTGTCATTTTATGGTTTGACATAACCTTTGTGGTTTGTTTTCAATCATAGAGTTATGTGTATACCCATATTTTTATTATGCAACTAGCTATTGCCCGCAACTTTTTTTTGCGTAAAAATATAGTAATAATACTGTTTTCCCTGTTTTCGTTTTTGCAGCACTTTTCATTGATGCTCCGCTCTTTTTGGCCGTAACGTGTTGTAACATGTTATAACCTTCCTGGTTAAATGGGCTATCTAACACTAAAATATTTTTTCAATTTGAACCAGTAGTTCCTGAGATTAGCGCGTTTCAACCAAACAAAACTCTTCAGCTTTCTAATATTAGTATAGATTTAGTATTGTATTAAGTTTTCTTATAGGATAATATATCTATTATGTACATAATGATCGGCAGCGCGCGCGCATGCGACGGCGACTTCGAGTCGTCGTCGCGCGTGGTGGGAGCGAGACAAAAAAACACGCCTTCATACTGTATTTATGCATTTTGTTTAGCCTGCACACATACTTGTATATTTTTTGTAATGTTTATTATAATTCTAAGTAGTTGTTTTATTATTCTAACCCAAGTACTGTTTATTTTATTTTCTTAATCATGTAAAAATGATTAATGCTGTCTTGACTTCCGTACGTTTTTTCACGGGTGACCACTGAAAACCAGCGCTGTGCTGTGGGTCCCCCATAGCACAGCATCATGCTGAGTGGTAACCTGCTTGTCGCAGTCACGACGTGCAAGCTACGAACTTTTTTTTTTTTAATTTTTGTTATGCTTAATATGTTTATTGTTATTTATTTTTTTTGTCACTTTTTATGATGCACGTCATGTCCCTGCGACAAATAAATATTTTTTCTTTCTTTCTTCTCACATTATATACAGACTACAAATAGAACTAAAATAATGCTAAAAAGAAGACTTTAGTAAGTCCCTACAAATATACAAAGACAACAATAGGACACTTAGCCGAAATACTCCTCCCCATCTATGTCATCCGAAAACGTGCCCAGAAGACTGGCAGCATTGCCACATTGAATGGCACAAAACTGTAGTTACAGATAAAGTTACAGTATTTGCGCCGCTTGAGGCTCTCAGCAGCCGCAGCCGCAGCTTCCGCACAGCCCGCCGTGCTTGCAACGTGAGATGGCGCAAGGGTGTCGACACAGGTTGCGTCCCACACCAAAGAGTTACCCACCTTCTAAGGCACCAACGTCATGCCGTCTGGTCTCTTCCCATCGTCACGTACCAACCCGTTTGGTTCTAATACCGCTAGTACGCCGGCGCTGGCGAGGGCTTGACGAATAATGTCGTTAATGCTGGGCGTGCCGTGCAATGCGACCTGCGCCCATGTAGCAGGACAGGCCACGGTGTCCGAGGCTGTCGACAACTTCACCGCAGTGAAACCGATGCGGAGCAACACAAGGTGCGCCTAAGCGTAGACTCATAGTGACACGGAACGATGTGTCGTCCATTCAGGCACTTCCGTCACCCACAATTGGAACTAATGGTGGGTGACGGAAGTGCCTGAAGCCACAACCCCGACTCCCATTCTCCCACGGCCAGTAGACGGGCACGTTCCACAGTACTGATAGACGTATTTAAAAGGGTATTCCGTATAATACTGCAGAGCGGCATTGGTATTGTATTTAAACTGAGGAAGATGTGTTTTTACGTAATTAAGTGTCAAAAATGAACAACTGTAATGAGTTACCTATTACTTAGCAGATCGCTATTTGAATATTCCAAAATGGCGTCCCTATCCTTGACTCCTTGATTAAAAGTAATAATGATGACATCAAAACACCATTAAATAAAAATTGTAAAAACAGTATCACTTTAAAATTGCCCGATTGGCATGAAAGCTATTTATAAGTTAGGCTCATACGTGTAAAATAGAAAACTACTGTCGGATCGCAGATAATTTTAAATTGAAAGTGGGGCTCGGTAAAGCTGGTTGCACAAGTTCAGATGGAATGTTCATGTTTAGCGTCATCAAGGAGCAAAGTTCAAGCTTTTGCAAAAATGGCATTCTGATTTATTAGACTCGGCTACTCGGCGAGATTAACATAAATAATGCCTCTAATGTTCCCACTGCTGGGAAACAGGCCACCTCCTTCTGTGTGGTGCTAAACAATATTGATGATGACGACCTGCAAAGGGACCAACAACGTTAACAGACGTTCTGGCATCTTCCCTAGGACTGATGACGAGTCGGTCTTCAAGACACGCTTGGTAAAGTTGGTCCGTGGATGGGTAACCATCCATTACATACTAAGTTTCCTCCGTGATTAAGAAAGCACGCGAAGCCGTTGGTCCCGGTTGTCAATTGGAGATCTTTGACAGTCGTTACAGGTAGTCAGTGGCCCGAAAGTCTGACAACTAGTCTTACGATGTGGTATCGTATTACTCAGTACTACACAGTGACAGGCACTTTTGCACTGTCAAAAATAAGCTACCTACAGTAGAACCACATGCATAATAATGCTGCTATGAATTAACTGTAGTTGCTCATTCCAAAATCGTAGATCTCATGAAGAAGAACGCGCAAGAAAATCCATGTTTGATAGGAGACCTTATCAATCCAAAAACATGACTTAGACCACACACGATCCAGCCAACGCGGTCTAAAATCTAAATAATTACATCCACTGGCACTCAAAGGCTCCATCAAGGCAATTAGTTACGGGGCAATAGACAGAACTCGTAGGCATTATAACAACGCGTGTGGAGGCAAAGTTACAATATAATTGAATGGTCGAAGGGGGATTATTGTTGGGTAGCTTGAAAATGGCTGGTAATGCGATTTGGGAAGTTCTGTTGCACTAGCTAGGTTTGGATGACTGGCAATAGGTTAATGTGGAAGCGCTAGGGTAGCCCGTGCAACGTGCAATTTTGTGCAATTTGCCGGTCAGTGTCAGGTTTAAGTTGAACAAAATATGATTCGAGACCGTAAAATGTTTGTATTTTTAAGAAATTTCAAGTTCATTAAATTTAATCCCATTGAATAATGTTTTCATGAAATCAAAAATATGGATTGTATCCACCTAAGCCTATGAGTATTGATCAGCTGAATGCGTGACGCACTGGAACGGTCAATGTGGCGACAATTGGGGAGGCCTATGTCCAGCAGTTCACGTCTTTCGGCTGAAATGATGATGAACCCATACGAATGACCTAAACTCTCGTTCAATCAAAGTAATCTGGTTCGTGCCGTCAAATCTGAATACCATCGTATGCAGTGGGCCTAAGTTGGCATCAAGTTTTTTATCCTATAAAGTTATGTATGTTTGTGTATCGCTAGCCTGTCATTAGCATGGAATTCTTTACTACTGATGTGTTTGCAATAAATAAATAATATGCATTTTTAATGACAAATGTGTGCTGTTGCAAATTACAACTGAGTATATTATTTTCATGATTTTTTTGGACTTTGGGAGTAAATAAACTATTATTAATCGAAGTTGTGTCTGCGTTTATATAAGTATTATTTAAAATTTTCCGTCTTTAAACAATTTACCAATATACCTTTTACGAAAAAACTCATTTACAATGAAAGATATTACGAAACCCCTAGTTAACGCTTCCCGTGACCCAAGAGTTGGCTTTAATTTGTCCAGAAGCTAAGTGTTGCCATACAACCTGGCAACGCCGCCAGTGTCTTGGGCACATTACCAGCTGACAGCGTTAAGGAGGAGTTTTTTGATGCCCTTTTACAGTTTGTTGTTATTATGTATATAGTTAATGTATAATTACATAATAAAGAAAGAAAGAAAAAGAAAGAAAGAAAATATATTTATTTGTCGCAGGGACATGACGTGCATCATACAAAATGATAAAAACACAAAAAAAAAAAAAACAATAAACATACAAAGCATTAAAAAAAAAGACGTTCGTAGCTTGCACGTCGTGACTGCGACAAGCAGGTTACCACTCAGCATGATGCTGTGCTATGGGGGGCCCACAGCACAGCGCTGGTTTTCAGTGGTCACCCGTGAAAAAAAAGGGAATGGTGATTGCAATTTGCAAAGTTCAGCCACCCAATCAGTTATACCTAAAGCGAAGTCGCTTTTTGTGGGTTTGCCTGTGTGTTCACCAGATATCGCAACAGAGTTTATGTGCCTACTTCTTTATCGTGTGGTTAATGCCTGAATGACTTGGTGGTGAACCAAGTCGGAGAGGACCACTTGTATGCTTTGTTACACTCCTTATTTCACTCAAGAAAATTGCATATTATTCATAGTTGCATAGTTTTATTTCTCTTATAATTAACACAATGCAGTTCTGAGACAATATACAACGTGTAACAGAAAGGGTATAATCATATGGAATACTGTGGTACGGACCATCAAACTGAACAACTTTCTCTATGGGACCACCATCGAAATCGTAAAAAAATAATCAGCTGTCCCATAGAAAATTTCAATACCTACTCGACCCAAATGTATGGGACAGCTGATTATTTTTTTACGATTTCGATGGTAGTCCCATAGAGAAAGTTGTTCAGTTTGATGGTCCATACAACAGTATTCCATATGATTATACCCTTTCTGTTACACGTTGTATATTAATAATATAAAAGTATTTGCTAAACACTGTCTTGTTCGTGTAGTGGTCGAAAGCGCGACTTCTGAGCATGAGATCGTGGGTTCGATTGCCAGGTTGGACAAAGCGTTATTGGGTTTTTCAAAATTCTCAGTAACACCCACGGAGTCGGGATTTGTGTCCGGTTGAAGGTAATAGGCTCGCTCCTTATTAGATGGATATGGGACTTAAATAATAAGTGGTGAAACCTCTGCCATACCCTTTGGGGATTACAAGCAAGATGTTTTAATATGTATTTGAAAAAGTAAAAAATATAATGTAAACAGTTTTAAACAGACATCGTGTTAAGCAACATTGGTGAACTCGACCGCGTAATAGAGAAAAGCGAAGTCAAAACTAATTTAAATAGCCACTGCTCGGCCATGTAATTGTTGACTTTGACCAATTAGGTGTAAACTGTGACTAAAATTATTGCGTTTGACTGAAAAAAAAGTGAATGAACTTAAAAAAAAACAAAAGGTAGGTAAGTCATCTAAAGAGTTTTGGTAAGAAAAAAACATATTTTCTATCATATAGTACCGTAAGAACAGGCCAAGTGCGAGTCGGAATCGCGCACGAAGGGTTCCGTACCATTTTGTAAAAATAAAAAAATGTCTGCGAAAAAAAACCGACGTCCATAAAACCACTAAAAAGTCTCAAATAACTTTTGGAAGTCAGTGTCAAAAAAGTAAACAAACAAAGACACCGACTTCCGAAAGTCAAGTTATTTAAAAAAAAGGTATTTAAAAAAAACCGACGTTTAAAACACACTAAGAAGTCTAAATTCTTAGTGTTTTTTTGGACGTCGGTTTTTTTTTCGCAGAAAGTTTTTTATTTTACCCTTTTTAGTTGTCCACACAAATTCTTATCATGAATAATGTTTTACATTGTAACTAAAAGTTATTAAGAGATCGGCATGTCACCAACATAGCCCAAGAAGAAAATAACTTATTAACACATTCATTGCCAAGTCAAAATGCTGAACTTACCTAGATGGCCAAAATAAAAATTCGTTGAATGTCTTCCCTAGTGGCATAAACCAAATACCAGAACCCAATACGCTGCGGCCGCTATCTCATACATAACTAGCTTTTGCCCGCGGCTTCTTCCGCGTGGATGTTGAAAAATACCCAACGGGAACGTACCTACTACCGAGATTTTTGGATTTATGTATCTAAATTGAACGTGTACACAAAATGTTGTGTTCACGCTAATAACAGTTGAGGAGTTCCTTCGTGAGAAGACGGTCCTGGCTGCAGGATGAGGTCATGATAAAAATCATCTTTATCTACGCCTATATAAAGTTTCCTTTCCGTGCTACTAACAGTTGAAGAGTGCTCTCTTGCGGAGACGATCTTGGTTTCAGGATTAAGGAATGTCTGTCATAAAAATGTATTGTCATCAGAACCAAAGGTGTGTGCAAAATTTCAGCTCAATCGGTTGAAGATATCTGCTGCTAGCTGCCACCCGAACAAACATAGTAACATACCCCCCTTTTTAACCCTTCGGGATAGAATTATCAAAATGTGAGACACGGATAAATTAATTTTCAATCGTCAGCCTAAACACAAACTTTGAAGATCCTAACTTCAAAACTGACGGCCTTTCATATAAACTTCCATCCCCTATTTTACTCCTTTAGGGGTGGAATTCCCAAAAATCCTTCCTTAGTGGATGCCTTCGTCATAATTATGAGGAATACATGTGCGAAATTTCAATTTTCTCGCCTTAAGGGCTATCCAGGGTTGCGGGACTGTTCGAAAGAGATACCGCGGCCCTGGGGGCAAAGGAAGGAACATGGATGGGTTTTAGTCAGTAAAAGTCTGACACTCCCTCCTGCTCAGCCCAGAGC
The DNA here is from genome assembly GCA_947578425.1 of Eugnorisma glareosa. NCBI lineage: Eukaryota > Metazoa > Arthropoda > Insecta > Lepidoptera > Noctuidae > Eugnorisma > Eugnorisma glareosa. The sequence goes on along the minus strand of OX387982.1, from coordinate 7,930,386 downwards.
GGAAGGGGTTATTTGATGATTTCCCATCCGAAAAAAAAAAGGGTTTGGCATATGCGTTGATACATCATCAGTCAATCACTTTTTCCTGAGGCATCATTTTGCGACGTCGCGTGATGTAGGTACATCAAAGCGCCTTCACGCGACTTCGCCTGATGTGACAATTAACGTGAGGAAAACAACCAAACTTAACCGATTCTGATGAAAAATCTATGGGGCCAATCGGGAAGCATATCCTTTCAGATGAAAAAAGAATTTTTAAATCGGTTTACAAATGACGGAGTAACGAGGTACATAACAAACAAAAAAAATAAAGCCGTATTGAGAACCTCCTCCTTTTTGAAGAAATTCGGTTAAAAAAAATCTTAATTTGCGTCAACTATGTACCTATGTATGCACCCTATAATTTTCAACTTTTCAACGGTTTTGATTCGAGTAGTGTATCCATTTTTGCCATCAACTATGCACGCATTAGAACCAATCCGTCCCAACAACAAAAGACCAAAGGATGATGCAAATTTTGGTCCCACCCTCCAATAGCTATGTGTGATACATGGTTGGATAGGTATTTTCAAGTTGAACAAAAGTTACTACGGCGCCAAGTTTCAAATCATAGTCCGTTCAGAGTTATGCAGTATCAGTTTAACAATAGTCAAACGTAATGATTTTCCCTAATATAATGCACTTTTTGAATTAACGATGAATTAACTGGTATTATCTACATAACTACCGCTATCATCATATACCGATGGGTGTATGAAAGTGGTTTGTGATAGCGGCAGCGGACCACCCTAAGCCTATTGACTGAAACCAAATACTTGGGCATCTATTTGGACAAACAGCTGAACTGTGCAAAACACACCGATTACATCACCACAAAAGCAATCACTTTTAATTTGGTAGCCCAGGATCAACTTTTTTTTTTTTTTCGGATGGTAAATCATCAAATAACTTCTCCCGCTCTGGGCTGAGCAGGAGGGAGTGTCAGAAGTTAATACTAGTGTTAATTCAAAAAGTGCATTATATTAGGAACATTACGTTTGACTATTGTTAAACTGACTTGTTTAATACTGCATAACTCTGAACGGACTAAGATTTGAAATTCGGCGCGATAGTAACTTTTGTGCAGCTTGAAAAGACCTATCCAACAATGTATTACACATAGCTATTGGAAGGTGGGACCAGAGTTCATAAAAATCCTGGCATCATCCTTTCAATAAACAAAATTAATATCACAGAATCCTTCATTCCCACTGAGTAGTTTACATCGACAACACTCAAATTATTGGCAGACATCGAGATCACAACAAGCATTTTAATTATTAATTAATAAAATGCTTATTAATTTACTCTCACGTTACACAAGAGCAATTATTAAAACCGACGTGTAATAAGCACTATTATTAGTACAAATTGGCACTCCATTAATATGATTCGAATGTACTTATTTATTATTTAAAAGATGGCGGCTGACGTAATAATGTTTTATAGCGAAAATGTCATTAATATAAATTGAAATTTTCTTTTTTATTGTCATGTGGTAACTATGGAGATTGTGGCCGGGTGTGGTTTGTTATTTTTTTTGTATTTTATTAAAAATGTGTTCTATCATCAATGAGTGATGCTGAATCTTAGAAAAAATATTCTTATGTTCATTCACACACTCATAAAACAGCCTTTAATCTCTTAAGGGTAAAGCACAGGTGTACACCTAACAGTACACCCATATTTCACAAAACTTCTTATTTTAAGCATTTGATTTTTGGTTTTCACAAAACCAAAAATAGGTACTTACCCAAAAATAAAATTGTACAAGAGAATTTTCTTGAGTAAAACTTCCAATTTAATATATTTTGTCATCTAGGTAGTATTACTTTTTTATCAATAAACAAAATAAAAACATGCAATTATTCCATTAAAACTATCAAGGTCAACATTAAGAAAATCTAATTTCAGGAGAAGTTACCTAAGAAACTCAAAGTACCAGGAAAACCTCACCAAAGTCCAATTTAAGTTTCTTTTAGACCCTCAAATTTCGGGTCGTTTTGCCAGGGAGGCACTCGTTTTGCCTCAAGAGCTGCAAAACTTTTTAAGAGTGCAAAGACGTTTGTAAATTGGTTTTGCTTAGCTACTTCAATATGAAGGTTGTACTTATATTTATTTCTGTTGACGCCAGTAAGTTATTTCTGCACTGAAATGCCAATTATATGGAAGAAATTAATTTCTAAGAAAAGAATACGGAGAAAACAAAATACCTTTTCATTCTGGTCACTAGATTTTCCTAGAACCCATTTCTTTCACTTGGCGCTTGACGAGACAATATTAAAAAAAAAAAACTTAAACTGCGACTATTTCCAACCTTGCAGAAAATTCAAAGAGAAAAGCGAGTAATTTCACATTCAACTTCCAGCGATCAAGAGGCATCTTAACAAAGGAAAAACAAGGAAAAAAAAAACTGCATTGCTTTCTAAAGTGGCTTCTAAAGTCGGGGCCATAATGCTGGTTTTTGACCTAAATGCGACTCTGTCCTAAAAAGACGTTGATCCCCAACATCACCGGAATATACTAATGGCATTTACACAGCGTGGTTATTTGAAAAGTTTCCAAAGGAAGAATTTGTGTTTTTTTAAACGTTCCACCTCTAAGTTAAAGCGCTGTGACGGTGTTTTAAAAAACCTGCCAAGTGGGAGTCGGAATATCACACAAATGGTTTCGTATCAACCCGTACAATATAAATACAGGGTTTAACAAGACCCTTAACGAAGCCGTCAACCAAGCATTCTGTACATCAAACTAAGTAACTTTACGCAAAAATTATTGCTGGGAAACGACTTTTTTTTTTGGGTGTTATGTCACGTTTTACGGTAGGACTCAATGTAACGCAGTCAAAACATTGTGCTGATGGATAGGTTGAATAGTACGGGAATCGTGGAGGTGTTTACAGTAAAAATCTGACATTGAAAACAAGTACTTATTTAAAAAAAAAAAACTTGTGAAAAAGTTGGAACATTGACTCCCAATATCACCGTAACTAGAAGGCTCCCAGGGATGGTCTAGAACAAAAAAATGATAGCAATGACGAGGAGCACAAGTGCCTTTCGGCTTCGTTAAGGGTCTTGTACACCCTTTATACGACAAAATGACAAATGGCAATAAGCGGAACCCTTATAGATTCGTCCTGTTCGTACGTCTGTCTCTCTGTCTGTACGTCCGTATGTCACAGCCATCTTACGTCGTGACTGTTGGTATCAGACAGTTGAAATTTGTCCAGCAGAGCAGGTGCCTTCTATAAAATGCTACACAAAGTAATGTGACATAGCGAATTTAGAAAAAATAGGGGTAGTCCTCTATAAATGTAGGTAACTGAAGGTTGAAAAAAATATATCTACCTATACTTAACTATAGACAGCTCAGAAAAATTACTTTGCGGTTCTTCATTTACTTTTTTTTCAATGGTTGATTAGATATTCGCTTTTAAAGCCGTTAAAATGGCGTGTCTCTTATTTATAATGTACGACGAGGAAAATTCTGAATAAAACTGTAGGTTTGTAGAATGAAAAGCGAACTTTCAATAATATTGGTTTGATTTTGATTTTTAGCTTTTGAGATATGAGAGTTTTTCGTGAACTGCACCAGTGACTTGGATTTTCCAATGAAATTTGTTTGTTCATAGTATGTATGAAAAACAAAATTAGTTTTGCTGTTGAGTATAAATTGACCTATGAATGAATATAAGAATATTCCAATCCGTTGATCGTATCGGCCGCCCGATACGCCCCCTCAAACATAAGTAGGATTAGGAGACCCCGCCTTACCCTCCTCGAACCCGATGACCCCATCACCCTCCTTCAAGAGAGCTGTAGGGAAACCAGTACACTTCGTAAGTACAAAAACAAATACCGACCGCGATTCCGACCCCCCCGTAACATCACTGACCGATCCTTGCTCGACAAGCCAGCCTGCTCCGCTGAGCATGTAACGTTAAATTCCCCATTAAATAATTTGACCCAGCCAAACTCTAGTTGCCCTCTCCTCAATGACGCACTAAGCCTAGGCCCGAACCCCGCAGGGGGTGCCCTTAGTGAACGCTCATTTAATGTGTAATATCCTTAGTTTGTAAGCCCTGGCTGGGGGCCTTAAAGTAATTTTCGGCCACCACAGGATAGTCCGGTTAAGTAGCTTCAACCTCAGTAGAGTTGTTGCGCTGCGAGTGGCCATAACTAAAAAAAAAAAAGTATAACAATATACATATAATCACAATATGTTTAACGCGGGACCCTTATTGTACGAGTCCGACTAGCACTTGACCGGTTTTTTAAATTAAATAGTATTATTAAACTATTAAATTTAAATAAGCGCGAGTTTTCTTTTTTATTAAAAACAAATGAAGTGCTATAGAATCAAGATCAAGCAATACTTCATACACATGCTTCTTGACTCGGCATCTCCTTAATTGAATAGCTTTATTTCATTTTTTTTTTATTTTCGAGCTACAGCAGCTGTTACAGTAATACATACTCTGTGAAATTTTCAAATGTCTACTTAGAACAGTTCAAAAGATACACGGTCCTGTGACAGACGGACGGAACGGACAGACAGACAGCGGAGCCTAACTAATGGGGAAGGGTTTCCGAACGGAACCCTCAAAGCGAAGTTCCTTTGCCGTTCCTTTGCTTTGAAAAAGATGTAAATGAACGAATGGCGGCGCTAGTAATAAATATTTTAGACTTCGCCGGACAACACTGGCTGGGTTATTTATTTTTCCTAAAGATCTATATCTGAGTTTTTCACGCAGTACACTTTTACTGAGTAAATATTTCGTGCCTTTTGTAAATACTTCCGATGCAAAAGTGCATTTTTTAAGCAAAATTGCTAGATTTTTTAAACTTTTTTTTAGACCATGTGGAGGAGTACTTTGACGCCTAAGCGTTCTATAGCTTCCGTTGTTTACAAGCTATTTTGTGTACCTTTATTTAGTTAGTTAGTTCCTTTTATGTAATTTACTCCTTAGATCCGTAGATCGTAGAATACTTTTGTCTTGGTACCTACAGGAAGTACTTTCTCCGAGCATAACATAACATCACGCCTGTAATTGGTAGAGGTGTACCTAATAGTACACCCACATTTCACCAGTTATGTTTAAGTCCCATGTAATAGGGGGCGAGCGAGCCTATTGCCATCAACCGGGCGCAAATCCAGACTCCGTGGCTGTTACTTATAAATTTCTGATGGAAAAACCCAATAGCACTTTGCCTGACCCGGGGATCGAACCCAGGACACCATGTTCAGCAGTCGCGCTTGCGACCAGTAGACCAATGAGGCAGTCGAGGCAGTTTCTCCGAGCAACAGCTCGGAAAGTTAAATCGTTAATCAGATGTCATTTGTATAAAGGGTGTAAAAAGACCCTTAACGAAGCCGAAAGGCACTTGTTCTCCCCGGCATTGCGATTTTTTTTTTGTTCTAGACTATACCTGGGAACCTTCTAGTTACGGAGATATCCAGGGTCAAATTCCTACCTTTTTCACAAGATTTTTTTTAAATACATGTTTTTAATGTAAGATTTTTTAAACACCTCCACAAGCCCCGTACTATTCAACCTATCCATCAGCACAATATTTTGAGTGCGTTAGATTGAGTCCTACCGTAAAACGTGATTTTTCACCCAAAAAAAACAAAGTCGTTACCCAGCAATATTTTTTGCGTAAAGTTACTTTGGCATAATGCTTGGTTGACGGCTTCGTGAAGGGTCCTGTACCACCCTGTATACTTTGACAGTCATAATAGACAGATGCCTAAAAATCTGACTTCTCTAGTCTTCCCAAGGGATAGGTCATTATAATACTGTAATACCGACTCTAACATAGTTACGAATAGGCTAGGCGGCTTCTGATAACATGAAATATTTTCTAGTTTACGCTAGAGAAACCACGGGCAATAATACAAAGTAAAACAGCAAATAACCTGAAGCAATACAGACACATTATTATTCCTAAATAACTATAGCTGACCATTACGCAGCTACACTGTAATTTGGAGATTCACAGCTGGATTAAGATTGGTTGATGTCTGTATTATGGCGAAGATTGCTAAAACGGCCAAATAAAGAATATGTTTGTCACCACTTACCTACCTACAGCTTCTTATTACGCTCCAATTGTCGGCTTTTATACATAAAATATACTGGACAGAAGTTCCACTTTACATGCAGGTTCTCCTGTTTTAGTTTGGTTTCTTTCTTTCTCTCTTGATCTTTTATCTTTCATCATCTTCCTATCCGTAATCCCATGTATTTGGGGTCGATCCAGGTCCCTCTATTGGCCATTATCTTAATAGTCACTTAATAATGGGTGTAAATGAACGAAGCCAAAAGGCACTTGTGCTCCCCGTAACTGCGATATTTTTTTTGTTCTAGACGGTGCCTGGAAATTCGGAGATATTGGGGGCCAAAGTTTTTTTTGGGTACGTTTTAAACGTTATAGCTTTACTATAAATACCTCCACAACCGCGACCCCAGCACTATTCAATACATCTATGAGAACAATGAGTGCACTACATAGGGTCCTACCGCAAAACGTGATTTTTCACCCCAAAAAAATAAGTCGTTTCCCAGCAATTATTTTTGGGTCGAGTTACTTAGTTTGATGTACAGAATGCTTGGTTGGCAGCTTCGTGAAGGGTACGTTTACAGTTACACCTTGTATAAATATAGTTTTAAATTCCTATATTGGAATCTGATACATGGAGTCGGCCATAATCTACCTCGCGGGTTAATCGATATCACATTTTTCGAATTTTCGGTTCTAGTACATCGGTTCATTCTGGACACAATGTTGAATTTGCAAAATGTTGAATTCGCAAAATGTTGAATCCCAAAATGTTGAATTCGTAAAAAGTTGAATTTTGCTGGGCCCACAATATTGAATTTGCAAAATGTGTTCCTTCAACGTTTTTAAAACTGTTTTATTGGCGTAACTTTGTCAAAAAAAAAATTTTTATACGATATGAAGCGATGATACGGTCTAGAGCACGCTTGCCTAGAGAAAACCTAATCACTCGAACCTTGAAAACATCCAGATTGTATCCAGTCCAGTTTTATACATCAGATCAAACCTTCTGCTTCAAACATATTACGTAGTCGCGCGATAAATTAACCTGAGTTCATACTTATCTACAAAAAATATAGCGTAACCGGTTGCGTAACGGGAAATAAGTGTGACGATAGTCTAATTAATGAACGGTTGGTTTTCATTACTGAGTGCCTCGTTGGTCTAGTGGTCGCAAGCGCGACTGCTGAGCATGAGGTCCGGGTTTCGATTCCTAGGTCGGGCAAAGTGATATTGGGTTTTTCCTTGAAGAATTTCTCAGTAGCAGCCACGGAGTCTGGATTTGCGCCCGGTTTATGGCAATAGGCTCGCCCTTTAATACATGGGACTTAAACATAACTGGCGAAATGAGGGTACACAAAAAAAAAATGTGGGTGTGGGTATGTGGGTGTGGGTGTGTGGGTGTGTGGGTGGTGTGTGGGTGTGGGGTATTACGTACACCTCTGCCTAACCCCTCGGGCATTTTCGGACAGGCGTGATGTTATGTTATTATTATCATCCTATAACAGTTCACTGCAAGTCATAGGCAATATTAATACAATAAGTTTAAAAAATCCTGCCCGATAAAGGGGCTTATAGGTATACCAATGACATTGCCAAATAAAATAAATGAGAGTAAATTAAATCTACAAAATATAAAATCTCCAAACACAATCCAAAAATAGAACCTTATCGTAACGTATAGTAGAAATGAATACGGTAAAAGTCAAGGTTAGGTAAGTAGTAATGAACATAATACGGCGCAAACCCGATCCGGGGGCCTTTCATTTGTACCGCCACTTTATTTTGTTTTTTACTCCTACCTGACACTGGTAACCTGTGGTTAGAGCGCGGTTAGTGTGGAGTGGGCTTTGGTTTGGCCAAAGCTAAACGTATGACTGGTTCAGTTCAAGGAGGCGCGATAGAAAAGTTCGTGGAAGGAATTGGGGGAGGGTGTAAGGTAAACAAAAAAGACAACTAGTAGGTTTGGTTGAAAAAAATAAATAGAGCACAAAAGAAAAAAAAAATAGTGTTTAGTCGAGAGCCAGAACTGGGGCCAACTGGTTTAGCAATTACATCTGTCTGTTATGTCTACATTTTTATGTGACGACTGTGTCCAAAGAAGTGCCAAAATGTACCTACCATATTGCACCTTGTGAGAAATTGGATGGTTTCTGTTTTAGCAATCATTACACTGACACTCATCTGAAACACAGCTTTATTTCTATGGAAATAAAAACTAATACTTGGAACTTCAAAAAATTTTGCCGTAGTGAAAATTTTCGACATCAATTCCAGCCGCGGCAGATAAAATTTTCAAATATTTGATCACACCAGTCTAGAAATTAAAAACGATTTTTTCCTCGTGCATCCTCCACCCTCCTCCAGCCCAGTTGAAAACGGAAGGCCGTCCGAACCCAGGCTAGTAGTCAGCAATCAGCGAGCGCCGCCCAAACACAGACACCGCATGATTTATGTACTGAATATGTATTTCATATTCACTTCTTGGTCAATCAGCATTCGTATGTGGAGTACTTTTGAAAGGAAGAAAACATATTTATTTGCAATATGGATATAGCAATAAACGATTTGAGATTTGAGACAAGCCACAAGTGCACACAACCAAAAAAAAAAAACTTAAATTTAAACAGAAAAAAAGAGATAATATTGTGTGTCTCAATAGTTCCGCAAACTGCCGAGCAGCTAGTGCCCGTTGCTGGTTTTCAACTGGAACTGAGACAGTGATTTGACGGACATAAACCGCTGACCGCATGACGGTAATAATAAAATTCTATGACCTTAAGCTACCGAAGCGTAGTAAGAATTTTCAATATAATAAGAGACCAGCTTGTTCTGGTTTTAATTCCACAGAGGTGCAGCCTGCTGTACACACGGCGACAATTCAAGCTATACCAAACCAGTTTATGCGGATCACTCATTGTACGGGAAATCTATACAGAGCGAGGCTATGTTATATTGGAAATGTATCGCCGTGTGTACGCTCGACAAAACTGTTTAGCCAGAGCGTTGACACCGTTCGAAAAGTCAGTTTAATATATTCAAATGTACTGAAGAGCAGGTACAAGCCAAACCCTGCAGATCCTTCCAATATAAAATACAGTGAAGGTCTATCTAGACCAAAGTTCGCACTAGTGCAATAAGTGAAAGGTGGCTAGCCAATCACCTGCTAGCACCTTTAAATGGCCTGCTTACTTAATTTATGCTAACTGTCTGCGTAGAACCTAAGTTGTTGATATTATAGGGTCTTGTTAAAGGTTAAAACGCACGCACTGATGGTCTTATACAAGGTGTGGATAGATCGATAGAGTAGTGTTTATTGGATTGCGTAGAAACGAAATACAGCGAAGTACAAATACAAATTAGTTTATTGTCAATTGTGTGTGTATTTAAACGGGTTTGGAGCCTCCTTTTAAGCAAAACAGTGCCTGTATTAGGAGACTCCGTGCTTCCATATCATTGCCATATTATACAGTATATATATACTATAATATTATTAAGAGGTACAATTTGTTTGTAAGTTTGTACGTAGGGGGTAATCTCTGGATCTACTGTACCAATTTTGAAAATTCTTTCACTAATAGGAAGCTACATTATCCCCGAGTGCCGTAGGCTATATTTACAACGTGCCCGAGGGATAATTTCCGAACAACGCGAGCGAAGCCGCGGGCAACAGCTAGTTACTTATACTACTACTGTGAGTTACAAAAAATAGTGTACTGAGAAGTTACGGGTACAGTACAGTATTTCTTGACGAACTACTATTTGTATCTTTTTCCACTTCGTTGTATTGATTAATGCGATACATTTTAAGCCTATTTTACTAATTCTTAGCACTTTGAGAGTGAAATGGTGACTGGCAAATATTTTTATTGTCTTCAAAGTCTTGGAAGGTCCGTCGCAGACTTACATGATTCAATTGCCTTTTTTTCCCCGTGTCGTTAGTGCCTAACTTGCTACTGTACCTAATTTTAATGCATTTTTTTTTGTCGAGCTTTTTAGTGATCCAAAGATTTCTACAACTTTTTCTAGTTTTATCCGTGAGAACCTGTAATTGGCTCTGTGTTACACATACAATTGTTATCCATCTGTTTTAGCTGATCTCTGTTTCTCTTATTAATAAATAAACAATGATGATGATGAAGAATCATGCGTTTTGGAGATTTCTTTTTAATACTAATAATAAAGCTGAAGAGTAAGTTTGTTTGAACGCGCTAATCACTGGAACTACCCGTCTGAACTTGAGACATTATTTTTGCATTTGATCGGCGAGCAAAATTGCAGCGTACAGCCAGTATCTATTAAGACACAAATGTTTTTGAATTTGACTAATTCAACCACTCTTTTCAAGGGTTGTTTACCAGTAACTGATTAACAGTAGTTACTCCGTGTAATCATATAAGTCAGTAAAAAAAAAGTGTAAAAATCTTTTTTATCACTATTTAGTTGCAAGACTTGAAAAAAAGAAGCCATAGTTAGAAAAAGATTAGGCAAATGATAATGTAATCCAAAGTAATAATCTTAACTTCACATTATATACAAACTATAAATAGATCTTTACTTAGGCGGCAAAGTACTCCTTTACAGCGCTGTCATCAGGAAACGTTCCCAGAAGACTGGCAGCACTGCCACGTTGAATGGCTAATTATTTGGCAAAAGAAAGTTGAGTTTGGCTAAAGACAGAGAGTAAAAACCAGCGTCGCGCTTCGGGCACTAGTTGCCCGTCTGAACTGGACCTGTTCGGCGCAGCCGTGAGACACAATATTAACATAATTATTTTATTTATTGTTTAGATTTAAGTTTTTTTTTATTTCATGTTGTGTTTTTGTGGCATGTGCCAAATAAACATGTTTTCTTCTTTCTTTCAAAATCTTACGAAATAATAAATTAAACTAATTTTGAGTTTCACCAACCGGACACACGTGTGTCCAGTCTCTCGTGTCCAGTTGGTGACTAACCCACCTAACCTCACTACTCAAACCCGTCGCCAAAAACAAACGAACATCATACAATATTACTGCCAACGGAACTCGAACACATAAAACTCACTTCGCAGGTAATCTTAGCTTGTCAGATACAAATGACACGCCCTAACGTGCAGACGAAGATAATTTCAAACAGAACATGTTTTATTTCTTTATTTTCGAGAGCCATATTGAAAATTATGACATTTGGAGGCAGAAGAACGTAGGCTTTGATTATTAACGTAATTTCCTCGTTCATTTGGGATTTTGGTGTCCCTGGAAAGGTGTAAAATAATAAATGTATGCGTACACGTGTTTTGAATATTCTCAAGGCTAATGTAAAAATCTGACAACCAGTTTTACCAAGAGGTATGGTATTACCTAGTACTAACTGGGTTGTGGAGGTCAGATAGACAGTCGCTCCACGTAAAATACTGGTACAAGGCTAGGCAGATGTAACTATACAGGATTTAATGTCTAGCTATCAAGCTGAAAGTAAAAATATTTTTTTGGGGAAAACATGAACATCCCAAAAAAAAAAACACCAAATGGAAATCGCTGCTGAGGAGCTCATGGCTACAGACGCACGGTTAGAACGAAGATTAAGCTACGCTTGCCAAGGTTGGTCCGTAGATAGGAGACCATTCATTACATATCGGGACTCTTTCGTGTCTTTGGTTCCGGCTGTCGTTTGTAGATCTTTGGCCCGAAAGTCTGACAACCAGTCTTATCAAAGAATGTCGTGTTCTCCTATATCTGGGTTATGGAGGTCAGATAGATCGTCAGACAGACGGACGCACAGACGAACAGACGAGAACAGCGGAGACTTAGAAATAGGGACCTGTTCGTTACCCTTCGTTTACGGAACCCTTAAAATAAACCATCGATAAATTCTGATAGTGCGAAAACTGATATTTCCTATCTATCAATATTTGGCAATGACAACATTTCTTTTTTAAATATTCTATTCAAGTTTTTTAGAGAAAAATATTGTCTTCAAACACACTCACTCCTCAAACAGATACCAATAGGAAGCACTTTATAAAATTATGCTGATAATGGAGTCTCCCGCGACCTTACAACAGAAGGTCAATAAGCCCTCCTGAAATCTTTTTCATGAAAAAAAGAGAACTTAGTAACATTCCGAATACGTACGAACACATTCATCCCCCACCTTAAATAGGGTGGCTATGTTAAAGGATTTTTATAGGAGTTATCCACACAAATGTCGTCAGGCCAAATTTTTGGTTTCAGTTGATTCTCTTACGTGCACTTTTGCTGCCAATAAATTCGGAGATAGGTCATCCAACTTTCATAATTATTGTTTTATGCCGATAACTCAGATATTGCTCTGATGGCTAGGCGAAGTAAAATTTCATGTTTAAGAAATTTGCATGCAATTTACAATATTTCAGGACTGAGTTAGTAGTTTCTGATTTTTACTGCAGTATACAGAACTTTTGAATAATATATTACTAATTGAAGGTAAATATACACCAGCGTGATTTAAATATAATACATACATACGCCACAACCGCCGTATCACGCCTGTAATCGCCAAATGGTTAGGCAGAGGTGTATACACTCACATCTCGCCATGTTTTTAAGTCCCACGTAATAGTGGCGACCCTATTGCCATCAAACGGGCACAAATGTAGACTCAGTGGCTGCTACTGAGAAATTCCTGATGGAACAACCCAATAAAACTCGCCGACCTTGGTATCGAACCCAGGATCTTATGCTCAGCAGTTGCAGCCTCTAGGCCAACGAGGCGCTAAGCATAATCATCTAGTCCAAACATATTTTTTTTATAAATATCCATAAAATCTTTACACATATCCCAATTTCTACACCCAATATGGCGGCCCTACTCGAAGGTTACCTTAGAAGCAAGTAAATAATTATTATTTAGTATTCGTATCACGTCCCCGCGGCTTTTGGGGGAGGCAGAGAGCTCGTGTGAAGTTGAATAAAGAATTACAATGATATTTTCTTATTTTCACGGTTTTTTTTCGAAGTTTTTCAGGTTAATGCAGTATGAGCACCTTAAGTGAGGGTTGCTCTTGGGTTTTGCTTTTTGGAAGTTTAAAAGGAAGACTCTTTAAGTAGCAGTTTCGATTGAAAGGTTTTGAACTCATGGATATAGTAGAGAAGGCATAACGCATTCGGCGTTCGGCGTTTTGGCCGAAGGGTGTCATGTATCGACGTTTCCGCGGAAGGCTACGTGACACCACGCAGCGCAACACGACGCCGTCACTTCGTGTACAATAGTTATATTTTCTGTTTTTTATATATATGTATGATAGTCTTTAAGGTATTTATGTTATGGGTCTTTGTAACCTGCAATAAATGATGTATTATTATTTCCTTTATTCATATTTTTACAAACTAATTACATTTTTAAATATTCCTTAGAAAAAACAATATAAAAAACATTTAAAAATATAAAAAATATTATTATTTCGTTTATTAATTTACATACACATTCTTTATATTTTTTACATATTTTTTTAAAAACATTTAAAAAAAAGATTAAAAAAACATTATAACATTAACATTATTACTATTATTTTATTATTATTTTCTTTATTCATATTTTTACAAACTAATTACATTTTTAAATATTCCTTAGAAAAAACAATATAAAAAACATTTAAAAATATAAAAAATTGTTGCCCGCCGGTATCGGGAACAGGGTCCAAGCTACCGGTGGTCAGGGCTCCAGAGAGAGAAACCTCCTAACAATACGAGCCGTGTCCAGGAGTACTGCTTTACTGCTTTTTGAGTATTATTATAACGATGTTTTTTTAGGGTTCCGTAAACGAAGGGTAACCAACAGGACCCTATTACGAAGTCTTCGCTGTCCGTCCGTCCGTCTGTCTGTCTGTCTAACAGCAGGCTGTATCTCATGATCCGTAATAGGTAGATAGTTAGAACGTTAGAATAACAAATAATAAAAATAAATGAAAGGAGGCTCCCCTACTATACAGCGTGTAACAGAAAGGGTATAATCATATGGAATACTGTGGTACGGACCATCAAACTGAACAACTTTCTCTATGGGACCACCATCGAAATCGTAAAAAAATAATCAGCTGTCCCATACATTTGGGTCGAGTAGGTATTGAAATTTTGTATAGGGCAGCTGATTATTTTTTTTTCAGCATGATGCTCTGCTATGGGGGACCCACAGCACAGCGCTGGTTTTCAGTGGTCACCCGTGAAAAAACGTACGGAAGCCAAGACAGCATAAATATTGAATTACATGAAATAAGATAAAACAAACAGTACTTGAATTATAATGTAAAGCAACTATAGGAAATATAATAAACACTAAAAGATAAAAATATTGTGCGCAGGCTAAACAAAACAAACTTTTTTTTTTTTTAAAGAGCAGAAACGGTTCTCGTCCGGCTCACTCGCTCGCTTGCTAGCTGGCGGTGTAGCCTGCGCTTTATTTGACTGTTTTGCATCTCTGCGAAAACAAGGCAGTGACGAAATTAAAATGAACAGGAAGGTCTGTGAGAGTTCGTATTACGTGTTGCTCTGATTAGTGGTGCTCTTGCTATTTATTTATTTAACACTTCAAGCACAGAGGTTCGCGGGCCTGGGGACGGTGAGCTATGGGCTAGCTCGCCGTCCGTCCGTCTTATGACGACAGGCCGTGTCGACGGCGCGTTCGTGTTCCACGCGCGCCTAAAGAGAGTCAGCAAACAGGAAGGGGTCCGTAAGGACCGACGCCTGCCAGGGTTGCGGGACTGTTCGAAAGAGATACCGCGGCCCTGGAACACAAAGGGCAAAGGAAGGAACATGGATGGGTTTTAGTCAGTAAAAGTCTGACACTCCCGCCTGCTCAGCCCAGAGCGGGTTATTTGATGATTTCCCATAGGTAAAAAAAAAAAATGCACAAGGTTGGACTTAGGAGCGTTGACGTCGTACGGCATTTCATAAAAAACTTTCAAGTAATTTTTTTCGAAATGACTGAACCGATTTTAATGAAACTTCTTACGCATAAGCAAATTTTTATACATATTATGTATAAAAATTGGAGAGAGAACTTTTCTTGTATTTAAAAAAAAAGATATTGTATTTTATATTTTCCATAGAAAGTTAGAAACAGTAATTTCCAATTATCTTTTTTTTTTAAAAGACATTTCGAATAGTTCTCTCAAATTTTTAGACATTTATGTATCTTGCTTAGGCGTAAGAAGTTTCATTAAAACAGGTTCAGTCATTTCGAAAAAAAAATAATGACTTTAAAGTTTGTATGAAATGCCGTACGACGTTAACACTTAACGCCATAGGCATTTTCTACCAGTCAACCTTCATCTATATTGTTTGCTATCAAGTGTTGTTGGAAGTGGCCGAATGGTCGCAAGCGCGACTGCTAAGGTCGAATTCCACGGTTCGATTCCCAGGTCAGGCAAAGTGTTATTGGGTTTTACGTCACGAATTTCTAAGTAGCAGCTACGAGCGTGGCTGCTACGAGTTATTTGACGGTTGATGGTGAAAGGCTCGCCTCATTACTACTTAGGACTTAAACATAACTAGGAAAATGTGGAAGTATTAGGTACCTATACCTAATCCTTCAGCGATTACAGGCGCAATTTTACGTTATATTTATAAATGAACGTAAAGCTCTTATTCCTATCAATCAACAATATACCTTCAAACAACACGTAATAAGTCCTACATTCCCTAACAATCTGCCATACCTGTTGAATGCAGATCTTACACCGTCATATTTCAACTATGTTACTTCTATTCATTCTTAACAGAAACTGTCTGTCTGTCTAGCAAATTGAATTAATGAAATAATTATGTTTGAGCTTGTTACAAGGAAAACTTACCTTTCGGGAAACTGAAAAGGTTGTGATAGACTGTTTTGATATTAATATTAAATGACGGCAAAGCTTTGCTTTTGTCATTTCAATAAGAAGAACCAAAGCTTCAAATTAGAATTCAAATAATTTATTGTGGATCAGAGTTCATAAGATGTTGTGTTAAATACAGGTAAGTCTGCTATATCCCGCCATTGAGGCATACAAAATTCATGTCACAAGTTCGGTAAATATGCAGTTACAATAAAATACATCCAATTTTCGTGCAATATATTATGATTAAATTAGTGAAGTAGTAAAATATTTATCATCAACAGTCAAATTACAAATTATCCATTCAATGCATTCGCTTCAATGTATTGTCATCTAGAAATTCTCATAAAGAGTACTTAATAACATTTACTTATCAATAATTCGCGTAGTTTTTTTTTGAAGGTATTTATATCGCTCATAGTTCTGAGAAAAGGTGGAATATTATTAAAGATAGTGGATCCATACAAAAGAGGCTTTGGTGCAAAAACTTTGTATTACTGGCTATGGCGTAATATTATAAAGAGGTAAAATTTGTTTGTATGTTTGTATGTAGGGCGTAATCTCTAGATCTACTGAACCGATTTTGAAAATTCTTTCACTAATACGAAGTTACAGTATCCCCAAGTGCTATAGGCTATATTTACAACATGCCCGTGGGATAATTTCCGACAAAAACGCGAGCGAAGCCGCGAGCAACAGCTAGTTAAAAAAAAAAATAGTATAATAATTATCTTCTTTACAGTCAATAACGATAAAACCGTCATCATTTCGGCTTCAGCCAGCAGTTAAGATTTCAAAATACAATTTGTACCACCTATCTGGACCAAAACTATATCTAATGTAGCCTATATTTTAAGTTATGCATCTAGCAGAAGAGCCGTGAAACTGCGTTTAAATCCATGCAGTAGTTTTAGCGTGTTGCGCGTACAAACATACAGACAGAAAGACAGACAGACAAAAATCTAATCTAAAAACTATTACGACTTAAAGACCCCATTTATTTATTTTTTCAATATCTTCAATGTACAAACATCGGCCTGTTATAATTTTATTATATGTATAGATTATTACCTTAAAGATTGGCATCTTTAACACAAGTTTTGACAGAACCTTATTACAAAGGCTCCGCTGATTGTCCTTCCGACCGTCTGTCTGTCATATGGCTACGCGTGTAAATAGATAGACGCAACGGCAAAGTGGATATCAATATTATAAATGGTCAGTGGTCAGTCAATATAAAATTACTCTCATTTTATTATAAACAATTTTGTTTTTGAAAATGTTTTGAGATTTTGTGATCCAACGGAAATAGTTTTTAGTTCAACGACATTAAAACGTAATTCCCTTGCATTTTTTAAATTTGGGTTCCAACTGAAATACATAATGATGTTTTTAGGGATCCAACGCCAAAAATATTAAACTGGGATCCAACGAAAATAAATGTAGGTGACCGAGAATATTATTGTCAGTAGCATTCTTAAAATTCACTAACACAGCAAACCATGGCGCTTTAGATTCATTAACAAGAGCCTAAAACAAAAATATAATTTTTAATTACAAAATAAATATTTAAATAATTACTTGGTAATTAATCTTTATTTAACACCGCTCTGGCCGGAAATCAGGGATAGTTCGTGAGAATAAGTGGTAAATGCATACAGTCAGTACAATAAACACACACGTCTATGGTGACGTTAACAGTGCCTTTATGTCGTGGCAATAAGGATGGTTTTCTTAGTCCAAGTGCGGTTGACCGTACACAATTTAGTTTGCTCGACTTAAACCGAGCATTAACGTTAATATATTTTAAGTGTTCTGTAAGTGATCGCTTTTGGATGTGACTTTATTGATAAGCGGTAGCGGGAGCGGGTGAAATTGTAGCAAGATAATTTGTGACGTTTGGATTTGGGAGCTAGATACAATGTGTATAAGGACCCTCCACAAAACCGTCAACCAAGCATTCTGTACCTCAAACTAGGTAACATTGCGCAAAAACTGTTGCTGAACGGCAATTTTTTTGTGTGAAATATTACGGGTTACGGTAGCGCTCTCAAAACATTGTGCTGATGGATGCACAGGCATGAATATTTTTAGTAATTATTACCAAAATTATCCAAATATAATTATATTATAATATACACTTAAGGGTGATTTTACACCATTTTTTATACCTCACATGGAATAGGGTATTAATATTTTTCATGAACACAACAACCTAATTTTATCCCTAAATAATTGCTATTACTCCCACGGGGCAGATTTATTTCAACCAATGGAATAAGTATCCTAATTTTAGGTAAAATTTAGTGTTATTTTAGAGCTTTGTTATCCTTTATTTATCTCTGTACAAATTATTTTCATTTTTAAATATGTCTTAAAAATAAACATTAAAAAAACATTTAAAATATAAAAAAATTGTAGCCCACTGGTATCGGGAACAGGGTCCAAGATACCCAGGGCTCCAGAGAGAGGAACCTCCTAATAATGCGAGCCGTGTCCAGGAGTACCGCTTTCTGAATGAAGCTATGTTAATTGTTATAAAAACCTTTTTGCAAAAAACCGACTTCAAAAAAACAAAAAAAGTAAAAAATAACTTTAGCTTCAGAAGTCGGTGACTTTTGCTAGTTTGATTTTGTTTTTTTGTCACCGACTTCTGAAGCTAAAGTTATTTTTTTATTTTTTTGTGTTTTTGAAGTCGGTTTAATTTTTTGCAAAAAAGTTTATTATTTTTCACTTTTTAGTGGTTCTCATGTGCTTACCCCTTCACAGCGTACCGGCGTGATGTTATGTTATGAACTAGTGTAAACAATAGACAAACATGAGATTTCAGCAATCCCAGTCCATTTGCTATCATTTATTGAGGAGTTCCGTTGCCTATCTCCGAAGTTCTTCATCAGATTTTCACCCAATTGAAATGGGACCATTCCGAGAAAGTACTCTTCCATAAACTACCCAAATCGCTTCAAGTGTGCCTATAAAATTTGAAGATTCCTCTCTATATCTCCAAGATCCCATCATCAGGTCCTGAATTGATGATCATGGGACCACTTGGGAAGTATACCCTTTCAAACTAAAAAAAAATAATCTAAATCGGTCCAGCCATCTTCGAGTAATCAGGGAACATACATAAAAAATGAAAAAAAAAAGGTTCCGACGAATTGAGAACCTCCTCCTTTTTGAAGTCGGTTTAAAACACACACACATTATATTTACCTATTAGTGCTTATCTTAAATCTACCCATAACGTAACATTTAAGCTTAATCACCATATATCGTAGATACGCCTGACAGAAAGAGTCCGGACCCGGGGAGGAGCTCGTGGCAAAATAATAACAACCGCTCGGGACGATCTTTAGGTTAAGCCGCGCTTGTCTAGGTTGGTCTGTGGATGGGTGACCGCCCATTACGTACCCAGTTTCCTCCGTGCCTCGGAAAGCACGTTAAGCCGTTGGTCCCGGCTGTCATCTATAGATCGTTGACAGTCGTTACAGGTAGTCAGTGGCCCAAAAAGTCTGACAACCAGTCTTACCAAGGGGTATCGTATTACCTAGTACTAACTGGGTTGTGGAGCATATGCAGTCGCTCCATGTAAAATACTGGTATTCAGCTCCATCCATTTAGACTGGAAGCCGACCCTAACATAGTTGGGAAAAGGCTAGGCAGATGATGATCACGCCTGACAGATTGGTACCTACTTTATGCAATCAGAAATTTGCATAAAATACATCTAATGTGGCCTGCCTTGTTGGTCTATTGGTCGCAATCACGACTGCTGAGCATAAGATCCTGGGTTTGATTCCCGGGTCGGGCAAATTGATTTTGGGTTTTTCCATCAGGAATTTCTCAGTAGCAGCCACGGAGTCCGGATTTGCGTCCGATTGATGGCTACAGGCTCGCCCCCTATTACATGGGACTTAAACATAACTGGCGAAATGTGGGTGTACTATTAGGAACAGCTCTGCCTAACCCTTCAATGATTACAGGCGTGGTGTTATGTTAAGTTATGTTACATCTAATTCTCTTAAATAAATCTCTTTGCTTTTAGAACAGCCAATGAGATAGTCATATTCCCCTTACATATTCAATAATGAAATAATTATAAACCACTAAGACCACACCCTTAATTTGCTTCGATCGTGTGTGAAAAGAATTTATCATTAGCTTAAGCTTAAAATCACTGTAATACCCAATAATGTTAGTGTAAGTGATCATTTTGATGGCTCGGGCCTGAATGAGTGATTTGGAGTAATAAAGCGTTGTACGAGTGAAACTAATGACCATAACAGAGGGGAAGAGAGGGGCATGGGGGAGGGGATTCTAATGTCACTGTCAATCTGTCAATAATATTTTTAATTTGATAAATCCCCGAATATACATACTGAATGATAATAATATACATACATACTGAATAACATACTTAATCCCCGAAGGGTTAGGGCAGTGGTGTTTCTAATAGTAATATAGTGTAATTGGGGGCGAGCCTATTGCCATCAACCGGGCGCAAATCTAGAATCAGTGGCCGCTACTGAGAAATTCTTGAT
The DNA here is from genome assembly GCA_947578425.1 of Eugnorisma glareosa. NCBI lineage: Eukaryota > Metazoa > Arthropoda > Insecta > Lepidoptera > Noctuidae > Eugnorisma > Eugnorisma glareosa. The sequence continues at coordinate 7,909,909 of OX387982.1, read as the reverse complement.
GGAAAAACCCAATAAAAATTTGCCCAACTTGGGAATCAAACTCAGGACCACATGCTCAGCAGTAGCGCTTGCCACCACTAGACCAAGGAGGCATCTTTGATGTAAATAAGCTTCTTTGGGAATTTCAGAAATTATCTTCATAACATTACATTTACATATTAGAATAACCGTATGTAAATAACTTATCAATAAACTAAAAACTGCTGTCAAAAAACTCTTCAACGTTAACAACTAGTAATGTCCCCAAGAGACAGGCGGCGTTGCCACGTTGTATGGCAACGTCTTAGCCTCTGGCCAAGGTAAAAGCCGAAGTGTCAAGTAGACGTTCTGTCACTTTTTGAATGTACTAATATTTCATTTCTGAGATGATTCGACTAGATTTTAAACGTTTTTAAAATTCGCTTGAAAAAAAGAAAGCCAAAATATTATAAGTGCCGAAGGTGGGTGCCGAGAATTAAGTAAGTACACCAGCAGATAATTGAAGATAATATATTAAGCAGTTTTATGGGGCAATGTATCTAACGTTAAGTAAATAAATCATTCATTCATTCATATCCAATACAACTCAGTCTGTTACAGTCCTTCACCGGACCACAAGGTATCCACCTTTTTAAGGTCATTGGTCCATTTATCTGGGACGCATCCTACGCTACGGAGAAAAACGACTAACCTTTAAACGTCGAAATTAATCAAATTATCGGGATCAAAAATGTCACTACATTATACTCTAAACGTCTACGTCTGCTCACACCATAACCTCCAAACCACAAAGTCAAATAACCTCCATAGTCTGCCATTTCAGCATAAAAGCGGAGTTTAGACGTGACAAGAGGCTGGCATTTACCTTAAACAGAGGATAAGCTGGGCGTCTAGCTGGCAATATTGCCAGAAATTGGAACACTGCCAGTTGGGCGCTTGGCACTTTTTTTTCGCTTTAGGAATAAGTTCGTTGCTTATCGTCCAGCCGTTTTTCGAATTGGGTAAGTAGGATATGAAGGGGAATTTTGTTGTTGTGATTTTATTGTTGTGATTGAAATCTAATTTTGGCTTGACTGCGGCAAAAAATGAAGAAGGTTTAATAATGTGTCTAAAACAACAATTAAACATAGGTACAGTCCTTTCTCAATTATTTTACACTAGCTTATGCACAAACTTCACCACCAACCAAAGCAAGTCAATAGTTGTTTCCAGATGCAGCACAAACACCCAGTGTCTGAGACCACGAAGATTGTAATATAATAGATTCAACTGCTTACAACATTTTTGATTCTTTTGTGTCTTCTTATGTCTCTATGACCATAACCTACCCAATTTTGTAATGTACTGGTCATATTATGGACTTTAGCCCTGGATCGAAAAAACCAGGATGTCATGGGGAGAGACTTTTGCCCAGCAGTGGGATGACATGAGCTAACAGTGTCAGTTTCAGCATAGATTCGAAGGCAAATTTTAGGCTGAATTAATTTAGGTTGCCATCTTGATTTTACATTGTTAGAGAAAAAATTTAACAGATAAAACACCTGTATCTGTATAGATTGATATATCAAATAACAATAACATTGCATTTGATCCTACGAACAAAGCAAACAATAATATAATACGAGTATTACCTCTAGAGTAGCTGCACTGCAAGAAAAAACAAAACAAAAAAGCACCCTCTTGATTGAACTACTATAAAAACAATTGAAAACAATACCGGAGCTCTTTGCGGGAACCACTAGAGATTACAGCATGGCATTTGATAGTAGTAACGTTAGAATGTCCCTGGAGAGCTTGTCACAACATTGAGGTAATAGAGAAGAGGGAAAAAGTACTGTTCTTTGTATAGTTGCAAAGGAATGATTGCTTTGGTATATAAAGCCATCTACAACAGGTCCGAGGAATCGCTCTTGATGGGTTAGGATTTTGGGATAATACGAAGTGTTATGAGATCCTTCACGAAGTCGTCAACAAAGCATTCTGTCCGTCAAACTAAGAAACACTGCGCAAAACGATTGCCGGGATACTAATTTTTTTTTTAGTGTGAAAAATCACGGTTTACTGTAGTACTCAAAACAATATCTGATGGATGCATCAAATAGTACGGGAGTAATGGAGGTATTTGAATAATCTTTAACATTTGTATTATAAAAAATGGTTGTAAAAGTTGGATCTCTTACCTTCAATATCCCCGTAACTAGAAGATTCCCAGGTATGGTCATGTGCAAACAAAATATGGCAATGACGGAAAGAACTCTTGCCTTTCGGATTAATTATGCGTGTTTTTTTACACCCTTTTCAAGCATAATCAGCATGTAATAAACGTACTGGTGGAGCACAGGTTTTCTCTCGGTAAGAAAGTTACAGATTTCGTAATCCTCCACGCGGGGTCAGTGTGGACTGATGGATGTCATTGAGTTTTTGGTTCTAAGACTTGCCATTTTTCCCAAGATGTTTTCCTTAATCAAAATAAAATTAACAAAAAGTGAAATGCGTGTTAGTTTTGGGAACCATTACTGGTTTCGCAAAAAGCGGAACTTTAGCAATCAGCCCCGCTACCACAATGCTGACTGGCTAATTAAAACTTTGATCAAACCTTGACCTACAGGTTCTTGGAAACTTTCTGCCTCTACAAGAGAAGCCACAATTATTGTTCTTCAATCTCGCAAACCATTCGCACATTTGTCACAGATTTTTCTGTCTACAAAATATCCAGAAATGGTTTGGTCTTTAGCAACCTCACATAATGTACAGAAACCCAAGGTCACATAGACCGATTTTAACTATACCCATTTATGTCCTCTTCCAACCTTTATCTCAGATTATATGAACTTAGATGATACGCCATTTTCTTCCATCCATCTTAATAAACCATCTTATCAGAGCTTCTTATATTCCTTTCCTAGCCGCAATCAACTGATACATCAAGTGTGGAAATCTGAGCCATTTGTTTGATATCAATCAATCAACTCGGCTTTTCATGGGTCACAGCTGGGAAATAGACCTATTGCACTTCAATAACACCAGTTTTATCAGGTTTATCTGCATTCAGTCAATTTGCCATGACGTCTTCTCATAATTTCTCATGACAGCAAAAGACCAGAAGACAGTGACATTCTATGAGCGAAAACGATTTATTTATTTATTTAATTACAACGGTTGCGAAACCAATTACAATAACTAAAATTATAAAATAGAAGAGACAATTTATGAAACATTAAAATATGCAAAATAACAAAGCAAAGCAAAATTTGAAGTGAAATAAGAGGAAGAATAACACTTTCATAAATTCCTCTCACAGTACTTCTGACATCCCAATAAAATCTTCGTTCATCCATCCGAAAACAGATCATCTGTTGGATTAGAATCCAAGAGCTCATTAAGCGCGGCCAGAGTGCGAGGAATTGGTGACTTAGCACGTGCAACAGTACGACATGGAGGCACGGCAAACAGCCTGTGCTTTCCGACCCGGCAGTAATTGTCTGGAACAAAGAAGCGCGCCAGCTTATCAAGCAGATCAGGAGCGTCAATAGCGCCACGGAGAGTCTTACAGACTATTGTGAGCTGATCTCGAGCTCGCCTTACCTCAAGCGAGTTGTATCCGAGGCAACCCAGTAAGAATTTTGTTGGATAGAGGTAAGGAAAGTAGCCGTGTTTCTGCCTGTATAGGTACCTTTTTTTTTCGGATCGGAAATCATCAAATAACTCCTCCCGCTCTGGGCTGAGCAGGAGGGAGTGTCAGACTTTTACTGGATAAAACCCATCCATGTTCATGTTTTGCCCTTTGTGTTCCAGGGCCGCGGTATCTCTTTCGAACAGTCCCGCAACCCTGGCAGATTGTATAGGTACTTACGGAACGCTTTTTGAACTTTTTCTAATAAAAGTGCGTAGGTACTTTACTTTACTTTGATGCATTATTGGCTCCTAATATTCCTACTGCTTACCCACAGGCTTGATTTCCATGCGAAGGATGTATGGGGATGATGTTGGATGTCAAAAATATGTCTTCGATTTTTTTGTTACAGTAAGTTGGGACTGATAATACTGGGTCACGATAGCGGCACTGATTTGTATGGCGTAAAAATAAACGATTGCCTCGTTGGTCTGACTAGTGGTCCCAATCGCAACTCTTGAGCATGAGGTCCTAGGTTCGATTCCCGGGTCGGGCAAATTGTTATTGGGTTTTCCGGCAGGAATTTTTCAGTAGCAGCCGCGGAGTCTGGATTTGTACCCGGTTGATGGCAATAGGCGCGGATCCTATTACATAGGACTAAAACATAACTGGCGAAATGTGGGTGTGCTATGAGGTACACCTCTGCCTAACGCTTCGGGTAATACAAGTTCGATGTTAAGTGAATACAAAAGGAAAAAATAAATACAAAGCAAATAAATAAATGCTATTCCTATCAACCCCAAATCTAAACACGGCAGTGCAAAAGCCAAGTTCGACGATCAAAAAAAATAAATATATCTACACCAATTAAAATGTTAACTTAGACCAGTATTTAACTCTCATCCATTTCGGAATCCGACACGAAACTTAACGATTTGTATGTTAGTCTGTAATTAATTATATGGCCCCAAGGCATCTAAAACGCAATTTTAATTATTGTTCTTTGAAACTTGGAGCATATTTTATACGTGAATGTTAAATAAGTTTTTTAGAGTTCTTGTGTTTGAGTTTGTTGAATATAATGTTTCAAAGAACTGATGTTGGATTTGCGGTTCACTGTTTTTAACAAACTTTCAAAATGGAGGATCAGTTACGTTATAGACACGTCTTGTCCGGGTTGGCACATTAGAACCGAAGAACAGATAAGCTGTCCGAAGCTAACCTATGCTACACATTCCGGTTTTCGGCTCGTGCCGATCGGAAAATTACCAAATCATGTTCAGATCGGTTCGGCACAACTTGAACTAAGTCGAGCGGCTTTTTCACGAACGTATATCTTCTGAATTTTACTGCCACGCTGTGAACCATGCCAACATGAAACTGTGTTAAGCACCTCACATCTGAAATCGTTGTGTATGCGGCGGAACGTGAGAGGGAGAGAACCTCACGTCCCAGCCGCCGCGGGAGACGCACCGGGCGTCGGCCGGCCACCGTAGGCGCGGGCTTGTGGACGGCGAGCTATGGGCTAGCTCGCCGTCCGTCCGTCTTATGACGACAGGCCGTGTCGACGGCGCGTTCGTGTTCCACGCGCGCCTCAAAGAGATGTCAGCAACAGGAAGGGGTCCGCAAGGGCCAATGCCTGCCGGGGCTGCGGGACTGTTCGGATGAGATACCGTGGCCCCGGAACAGAAAGGGCAATGAAGGAACATATTTTTTAAAAAAAAAAAGGCGATTATCACATGAGACCGCTCATCCAAGCGGTCGGGCGGACGCGGCGAAGATTTTGTGGCACGGAGTGGTGGTTAGCGCCGCTCATCCACGTGGTCAGGCGGTGTAACGTGTGTCAGGTATCAATGGATTTCATACAAGCCAATGCAACGTGAGATCCGCTTCAGAACCTGACCGCGCGGACGAGCGATGTCGAATGATAACCGCCTATGAGCCTTTACGATAGATATTTATATTTTTAATAGCGATCCGCTTCTGCTTCGCGCGGGTGCATTAGGAACATGACAAAACATTGAGATTGATATGCAACTACAGCGCCCCATAAAATTATTCTATCTTACAAGCTAAAACCAAAAATACAGATCCACAAAATCACATTAACCGTGATTTTTATATGTACGGTCGAACAAGCTATTTGGTATACACGCAGAAATATTTACAATCCTAGTACACTGACAATATTGTTTGCAATTTTATTTTATAAAAGCTTAAATAAATAAAAATAAAATAAAAAGGAAATGCTTAAAAAAACCTAGAAAGCTTTAATAAATAAAATTTGGAAAAGTATACGCTTCAGCATTGGATTGTGAAAATTTCCGCGTGTATACCAAACAGCTGCAGCAGCCAGCAGATTTCAAAATCAACCTTGAACCTTAGGATATAAAGTTGAAAATCTATTAAATAAATATGACAGATTGTATTAGCTTGATGTGCTGGCGTCTGTACCTACTAGCTGTTGCCTGTGACTTTCGTCCGCGTGAGATTACTATAAAAATATAACATACCTATTTGAATCGCATTTTGTTAGCAATTTCTTGGGTTTTAATCTTTTTGTAAAGTAAAAGTAGCTTAGCTTACTTCTTTCAACATCAGCACATCAGCTATTTGCCAATAAGTCCCGTTAAAATCGGTTCAGCCGTTTTGGAGATTATCCGGAACAAACAGACAGAGAGACAAAAATGCTTAAGTACTTTTAGCATTTTTGTCTGTCTGTCTGTTTAAGTATATAGATAACTTACAAAAATCATCATCATCTGCCTAGCCTTTTCCCAACTATATTAGGGTCGGCTTCCAGTCTAACCGGATGCAGCTGAATACCTGTATATTACATGGATCGACTGCCTATCTGGGGCCTTAGTCTGCTATTGCAATAGTGTCAGAATGGTCTATCATTGATTTAATAAGGCCCCGCGCAGACGAATTACCCTTTGTACGCACGTCAAACGAGTTTCGAACGCGCTTCAATACGCCGTGGGCTAGGGGCCTTATTAAATCAATTATAGACCATTCTGACACTATTGCAATAGCAGACTAAGGCCCCTGACCTCCACAACCCATTTAGTACTGAGTAATACGATATCCCTCGGAAAGACTGATCAGACTTTTGGGCCACTGTCTACCTGTAACGACTGTCAAAGATCTACAAATGACAGTGGGGATCAACGGTTTAACGTGCTTTCTGAGACACGGAGGAAATTCGGTATGTAATGGGTGGTCATCCATCCACAGACCAACCTAGACAAGCGCGGCTTAACCTGAGGATTGATCTGAGCGGCTTTTACATTATGTAGCCAAATTACAAACGTCTTCAAATTTTATTTATTTGTAACTATGTTTGATGTTATGTTATTTACTTTAGGTTATTTTTATTTATAAATGTATAATTTAAATATTTAGCTAATAACGTAGCAGTAAATAGCTAAACGTTAATATAGAATACGTTATAACTATGTATGTATAGAAGATAAACATGCGCCTTCTCCTGTGCCCGTCATCAGAGTTGATGAGTTTTATTTACATATAAATAAATCTTGAATGTGTTATAACGTGTTACCAAAGAATAACTGATTGTCAAAGGTTGAATAAGATTATAAACATTCATTAATCTTTTGAAAGGTATTCGTCGGCTAATTTATCTTTTAAACTTGATGACAATTTATGAATACCCATATAGTTCACGAACACGCATGTCAACTAGTAGAGGTAGGTATTCCAACCTTGAGTTCAAGAGCGTTAACGAAAGAATAAATTTCATAGTCCCCTATACTTACATGTATTTCAAAGAAGGCTTAATATGGTAAGCTTCAATCTAAGAGGATTATTATTTTAGATTTAAATATTCAAATACCGTCCGTATACGGACCAAAATTAAAAAAAAAAAAACTTTGATTATAATGTCTGGATGGAGCATCAAATGTGCGAAAACGTGTAAAAAAATATCAACCAACTGTTGGCTTATAAGTTCACACACAGAGACATAGACGCACATTGTTTAAACGGTGCGTCTATTGCGCGCGAGCACGCTGCCGCACGCACACATGTTTGAGATTGTTGCCTCGTTTTGATTGTAGGGCGACGCTCCATCTAGACATCATATAATCAAAGTAAAAAACTAATTCGTGCAAAAGCTGACTGGTCTTAATTATAAAGATGATTTTCACAAAATTGAAATAAATAACAAGATTCTTAGTTTTCCTAATTAGAAAAGAAGAACCTTGCACTCAAGATCCTGTTTTTTTATTTTTTTTTATTAATTTGGTATCTTCAACCACCTTGAGCTTGCGTGATGACAACGGAATTTATGGCATGACATTACTGGTTAAACATTAAAGTAAGTTAATATAGTCATCATCATCTTTTTGTCAATTTTCTGTTCTGTTTTAATCAGTGTTATTTGACACTATCAGTAAATCAACAATAAACTCGTGATGATAAATAGTTTAATCAACAAACAAAAGTGTTTGGCAAACTTGCTAAAAATTCAAGTAACTGGATGGTGTGGTGGTTAACTCACCATCATAATTATCACCCTGTTTTTTTTAATTGTATGTATTATCTTATCTCCTTATGCTGACTAATGGAAATCATCATCTTCATGCCCTCGCCCCGTTCTACTTGGGGTCGGCGCAACCCGTTTTCTTCTTCCATTCTCCCCTGTCAGACGTCACGGCATCATTTACTCCTTTCTCTTTTATATCATTCCTCACAAAATCCATCCATCGTTTCTTTGGCTTTCCTCCCCCTCTCCATCTATCAACATTTATATCCATCACTCTTTTAGTTACATACGTTTAATCCCTCCGTATACAAGTCCATACCAGGACAAACGACTTCCATTCAATTTTTCTAACAGGCGCCACTGTCAAACTTCCTCTAATATGCTCATTCCTTACTTTATCCATTCTTGTCACTCCACTCATCCATCTCAGCATTCTCATCCCCGCTACATGCAATCTTTTTTCTTTCATCTTCTTTACAGCCTAGCATTCCAATCCATACAGTACGACAGGCCTAATCACGGACTTCTCTAGGCGCATCCGGGGTCGCAAGTTGTTCTAGTGCCCGTCACCATAACGTATAATTTTTTATTTTTTCAGTAGCCTTGAATTAGCCTTGCGGGGCAAAGGCCTGCACCACCTTGAACCAGCATTCACGATGCGCGTCTAGATCATCTCGCCACCTCCTTCTAGGCCGGCTTACTCATCATAAAGCAGTAAAACGCCAAACAAATCATAAAGTCGTAGGTGAACTTACTGTAGTGTGCCTACACGGGTCACTTGTCACAAATTATGTCCGTACCCAGAACTTTATCAATGATTTCGATCTACTGTTAGATTATTTCTCCTTTATGCTTTCTTAAGCGGATTAAATGACCATTTTCTCAAGTTCTTCGTTAAGGGGAAGTGATGCATTTGTTTTTTCTAATGTAAAAGTTCGTAGGGCAACGTTAAAACAATGAAAAGTACTATGACAAGTGGTGAATTAGATTTTTTTGTAGAAGACTATTGTAGAAGACTACTGTAGAAGACTACTGCAGATGGCTACTGTAGAAGACTATTGTAGAAGACTACTGTAGAAGACTACTGAAGAAGACTACTGTAGAAACTTACTGTACAAGACTATATTATTATAATCTGACTTTGTTATTCAGAATTATTCACATTCGATCAATTATAAATAACACCTTATCATCCTAGTTTACCTTTAAATCTAGTCGTTCACAAACAAGTAAATACGTCAACTGCTTTCTTTATCTTGTGGTTAATGCCTAACCTGGTTCCAGAATTTTTATGCCACCCATATGCGCATCGGACCTTTTTTTACATGCCGCTGTCGAGAAATATCTCTTAGGCATATCGTTTTTCCTTCACCGAAGCAAGTGATAATTATACAATATGCACATGAATACGAAAAATCAGAGGTGCGTGCCTTGGGTTCGAACTTGACATCGACGGTCACACCACTAGGCTATCACTGCTATATATAACAGCTTAATTTCCCAGACAGATTGATCTACGCAGTAGCTATGTAGCCGTAGGGCGGACACAATTATCATAAATACACATATTATGTACCGATCTGATATCGTAGTATGTCTGCTGTAATAGGCAGGTAGGTACTACACTCAGACGCAGTATGCCTAGAGGGTATGTGCTTCCGGCATTTAGATATATCATGATTACTATTCATCTATCTTCTGTCGTTATATATATCCGTCCATGACTGATAGATGAACATTGTTTATATAATATCATCCACTGAAACAAATTGAAACAAACGCCAGGACATCAAGCTACTACAATCAGTCAATTTTCTTTAATAGATTTTCAACATTATCGTTAAAGCATTATGTTCAAGGTTGATTGAGAAAAATCTACTGTTTCGTATAGCTTGGTATGCTGGCGTCTGTACATAGAGAATAGAAAAGTGGTAATTGATAACTTGCAACAGGCTTCACTAAAGCTTTCGGTGTCTTTTATATCAATCACATCTTTAACATTTCCTTGTACATTCTCCCTGATACCGTATCACTCTCCACCCTCTGGTTGTCCAAAGTATAGGTAACCCTTGGATGTAGCAATGCTTAGGGTAAATCGGATTGCACGGTCGATCTTGAGGTTAAGACCTGCTTGCCTAGGTTGGTCCGTGAATGGGTGACAAGACCACCCATTTCCTCGCATCGTTTTGCCTCGGAAAGCACGTTAAACCATTGGTCCCTGCTGTCATTTGTACATTTTGTGTGTCGTTACAGGCAGTCAGTGGCCTGAAAGTCTCACAACTAGTCTTACCAAGGGGTATCGTATTACCCAGTACTGACTGGGTTGTCGAGATCAGATAGGCAGTCGCTCTATATATAATACGGGTATTCAGCTGAATCCAGTAAGGCTGTAAGCCGATCCTAACATAATTCGGAAAAGGCTAGGCAGACGATGACGATGAAATCGCATTCCATTTATTTTCAAAATTCACACACGATGCTCAGATGTTTTGGTACAATAAAATCCTTTTTAACTCACGACTGTAGCTTCCTTTGTGTCAGAAATTGTGTGATATGAAGGCTTGTGAAGGCAACATAATAGTGTAGTCTCCCCTGACGATCGAGGTGTCATGAGCCAGCTTATTCTTGTGATATGTCCGGTTTCAGGAAGTAACTCCCTGGTGGGACTTTTGGAAGTAAGTAATAAGCTTGTCAAATGCAGTATTATATCATTTTTGTTTTTATTTTCAGCTGTTTCTTCCGTTCCTTTCTCCCGTTGGTATCGTGGTCGCAAGCGCGACTGCCGAGCGTGTCCTGGGTTCGATTCCCGGCTCGGGATTCCCGGCTCGCTTTTGAGCTTTCATTCGAAATTTCTCAGTAGTAGTCCGGAGTTTGGAAGTTGGCGGTATGATACCCCCGTGCCTCGGAAACCACGTTAAGCCGTTGGTCTTGCGCCTGATCTCTCTCCGGTCGTGTCGGATTGTCGTCCTATCCGATTATGAGAGTAAAGGATTAGAGTAGTACACCTGTGTCTGCGCACACACTTGTGCACTATAATATCTCCCGCGCCGATGGCTAATCTGCGTTGAGATTTCCGCCGTGATCGAAAACGGTCAGGAGGACTATACATATAATAATCGTTGTAACTATTTGTTCTTAGATTTCAACACATGAGAAAAAAGTGGCTTTTTCAGTTTGAGCGACTAAATAATCTTCTGTAGCTGCTGTTCAAATGGCGCATACAGCCCCTAACAGCCCGTAACTTATGACTTGACGGCTAAAATCCGTATGGTGAATCAGAAGGAAATCTAATACGATACACACATACAAAATGGAAGGGAGAAAACGGTTACAAGTATTCAGTGCATCGTTCCCCCGCCCCTACGTAGAAATTTTTGTCGGGTTTTTTTTTTAAAAAGAGCTGTTTTCTACAAAAGTGCAATTCCTACAAGGTCAAAATGTATGGAACAGCTGCTTCCTTTTTTAAATTATGAAGAAAGATTTCTTTGTGGTGGATTCAGAATGATGTACTGAATACTCCTTTTGTTTCGTCCACTTTCATTCATCTCTTCACATACTGGTCTGATTTTACATCTCTGGTCACACATTGGCAGATAATAGCATCTGTTCTATAGTTGGAAGTAAGCAGAATTGCTAAGCTACCAGAAACTGTAATATTTTGCCAATCAACGTTGAACCTAATGCTTTAGCAATAACTTTAAAATCTATTAAAGAAAAGAAGTCCAATAAAAGTGATGTTCTTTGCCAAAACGTTGTAACAGTACCTACCAATCGATTTTAGTCTCAAGTCAAGTGCCTCCTATCCTAAGAGTATTACAATTCCCCTTAAGTGTGTAGTGATCGACATACAAGTTGTTTCGGGCGCCACAGCAGATCGATCAAGTGTCTAATACGCGTTAACGGACTGTGTGCTAAGATACCATCTATTTACGTTGATTAAAGAATGTGTGGATACGGTGGTGTGTGGATATTGACGATGTGAGTTTCTACTTTGACCAGAGGAGTTACTATGACGTCTTAAAGCAGAAGTAATTCCAGTGTGGGAAAGAGACAGAGCTATACATCTCTTTCCCACACTGGAATTACTCTTGCTTTAAGAAGTCGTGGTAAGTCACCTGAATCATTTATGTTTTGACCAAGTGAAAGCGGTATTTTGAGTAGGAATTCGTTTTTGTGATTCCTTTTTGACACTCCAATAAAATCTTTGTTATTTCATTAAAATACGTTTACTACAGTTCTTTTAGACTCAAAATCATCATAGTTATCCCAAATATGTCTTTGGGCTCTCTTTCTAAGAAATGATGTCTTCTCCTAGAATATAAAGGCATTCTGTGCTTATTGCGTCTGTTCAGATAACGTTGCTAGCTTTTTGGATTTAACTTGCCAATCATTACTAAAATCTTCTGTCGTAACTATGGCTTTGCCTTTGATTGGATATTTCTCCATCTTTTAATTATTGTAACCAAAATGCTGATTTAAAAGAGTGTCCTTGGAGTTTCTTGCCCGTTCATCTCCATAAAGATCTACGCTAGGAAACGGGCAACTACAATACTTTCACAGTTTTTATGTCTTGTGACGGGGACTTTTGTTTCGACAGTTCAAAAGTGCCTGTAACTGGCCTACTTGAAATAAATGCTTTGATTTTGATTTTATGCATATACTTTGCAGCGCTCATAATCGATACGTCGATCGTACTACATTGATTCGACGTTGCCAAGTTTCTGTGCTCACCACATCCATCCTTCTTAGCTCCATGTAAACCGCGGTCGGGTAGCCGCCGACTCGCCGGACTAGTTTGACAAATTATTTTTATTTTCTGTCTGCCCCTCATTTGCGGTCACCGCGGGACATACGACACTTTACTTCGTAACTTTGAACATATTGACATCGATCTTGACTTTTTGATTTGTTTTTGTCTCTTTTGGATGTGTTAAACTGGCTTTTGAACACTTTCACACCATCATCAGTTTCTTTTTCTTTATTAATTTTAAGTTTTCTGTCATACTGCCTCTTTGGTCTAGTGTTCGCAAGCATGAAGTCCTGGTTTCGATTTCCGGGTCGGACAAAGTGTCATTGGGCTTTTCCACCAGAAATTTCTCAGTAGTAACGATGGTGTTAAGATTTGCGCCGATTTGATGGCAATATGCTCGCCCCCTATTACATTAGGTACAGCTCAGCCTAAACCTTCGGGGTTCAGTTGTTCCATACATTTCGACCGTGTAGTTATTGCACTTTTGTAGGAAACAGCTGGTTCTTTTTTTTTTAAACCGATGAGAAATTTATATGTGCGGGGGGGGGGCTCAGTACGATATACTGAATACATAGTAACCACTTTGGCATCGGTGTCCTTCCCACCCCGTATACTTCCATATGCGTTCAGTATAAAGGTATTATTTTGAAATTACAAACTGACACTTCAAATACATTTCTTTTATAGACAACTAAAACAAAATACAGTCGATATCTTAACAATACACAGTTCTAAAGATACAAACTATCGATAAATGTTGTACAAACAGCGATGGTATCGAACGTCACGACTGGACCATTAGTCACCACAGTGTACACGAGTGATCGACATGGTAGGAAACTGTCGATTGGTACAAAAATTAGAGACGTAGAAGATACTTTTATATTTGAAAAAGGAATATAGCAAAAGGTACATTCAACTTACATGATGGTTATTGTTGTTGTATTGATCAGAAATGAGAATGCTCACAGAATAAATCATGTTTTGATTCAAACATTCATTTTGAATGATAGATCATTATATATTGATAGGACGAAAAGGAAGCAGTTATAATAAATTTCTCTAGCTACCGGTGGGCGTACACCAATACAAAATATTAGCTACCGACATGAGAATATTGATGATACAGAGTAATACAAAGATCGTATTTATTTAACAAAGAAGTCGTATTTATTGTCTGTGACAGTTGCAAGTCCTTGTTTGATATAGGTACCTATCTACCTAAGTCTGAGGAGCTCGCCGGTCGGTGAATGGGTAACTTACCAAGCGGTATAGTATTACCCAGTACTAACTGGGTTGTGGAGGTCAGATAGGCAGACGAGAGGTTTTCAGCTCCATCCGGTAAGACTAAGAAGAATCTAGGCAGAAGATGATATGACGAAAAAATCCCTCCTGATCAGAAGGTGTAAGTATCAAAATGTCCAATTGTACGAAACGTCTAATGAGCAGTAAGTCTAATTAGCAAAATATTTTTTTTTTTTTTTGAAAGCATTTGTTTACTCTACAATTTTTTACTTTTATAGTTTAGCGATAAAACTTAGTTTTCGAAACAAAAAATTATTGATTTATTAATTGAAAAAATGAGGGCGTTTTTGAAAAAAATAACGGTGGAACCTTCTTCGAAATTTAACTCCTCCTGTGGCTTGCCGAAGGGATTTTTTAAATTACTGTATAAGACAATGACATTTTTTTAATAAAAAAATTTAAAGTATTTTACAAATGACTTTTACTTTCTATCATGAGTGTACACATTTTAAAAATTACGATTTGCTAAATAGACATTCTGCTATACAGACCATCTGATAGTTGGACGTTTTGCTACTATTTTGCTTATTAGACTTTCGATTATATGAAGAAAGACTATAACAATACTGACGTAGGGAATTTTTGGCAACGGTAACGTTATTAGGTACCGTAACAGATATAGTACTAACTGGGTTGTGGAGGTTTGTTGGGCAGTCGCTCCATGTAAAATACTGGTATCCAGCTGCATCTGGTTAGACTGGAAGCTGACCGCAACATAGTTGGGAAGAAGGCTAGACAGGTGATGATGTGTAACATTATTAAGTACAAGGCAAGTACGTAAAGACGAATTGTAATACTACAAAATAGACGTTTCGCACAATTGGACATTTTGCTACTTAGACCTTCTGATCAGGAGGGGAAAAAATCTAAGCAAATATAAATAAATTGTCTAAATTCCGTAAGTTGTTTTAAATCTGACCCAAATTAGAGAAATTTCCTGTTACTTTTAATAGCATAGATTTCTTATAGGTTTTCCTGTAATCTATACAACGAATTACATTTCGGTGTTTTTTCGGCCGTGTAGTTTCTGAGTTAAGGGGGGAATGGTCAAATTTCGCCTATTTTCTTAAATAATTTCAAAACTACGTATATTAAAAGTATTTGAAAAACAAGATTTGATATGCTCACAATTAGCCCTTTCATTCATATGAAACACGATATAGCATATCGTAATAGCAAAACGTTTCTTTTATTTTCTAATTCACCCCCAAAAGTGGCCCCCATGTTTAGTAGTATTTCTAATTCATGAATTTTTCTTACACGTCCGTCTTTGAATCATCGACTTACATATGTGTACCAAATTTCAAGTCAATCGGTTCAGTAGTTTCGGAGTAAATTGACAGACAGACAGACAAACGAGTGAACCTATAAAGGTTCTGTTTTTTCCTTTTGAGGTATGGAACCCTAAAAATAACCTCGAAAACCAAATCACACCAACATCAGTCTACCCGCGAGAAAACCACCTTAATAGCACTACTTTTATGCATAAAATAACTGGCAATGTACTCGCTAATGAGCAATATAAACTAAGTGCCTTCCCTAAGTATGCGATAAGACGGGAACATACCGGGATTAAGAAGTCTCGCCGCTTTTACTGAAAAGTATGAAAGTATCTAAGAATGGTATTATGAAGTTTCTGCCACGATGTATTGTAAAAAGGCGTAGTTTTATTACTTAATAACACGCCCGAGGGGGTAGCTATAGATTTAAAAGTACATAATATGCATCTTTGAATACTATCTCTGACGGTTTTTTTGTAAAAAATATTGGGCTATTATTATGAAATTTCTGATGAAAAAAATGGCGGCGCTTCCCTCTCCATCCTGCGAGATGCGTCACAGTCTTCACATGGCGTAATGAATTCTTTGATCCTTTAGCTATCCAATGGAGTAATCGAATTTAGGATGGAGATGATAAATATGAAGCTGCAACACAAAACTGTATCCCCCGATTTTGTTATCATTCGTTTTTTAGGGTTCCGTAGCCGAATGGAAAAAAACGGAACCCTTATAGATTCGCCATGTCTGTCGGTCTGTCTGTCTGCCTGCCTGTCTGTCTGTCCGTGTATATCACAGCCACTTTATTCCGAAACTGTTAGGACTACACGGTTGAAACTTAGTAGGTAGATGTATTCTTTGAACCTCTTTACGATTTTTAAACAAATATTAAAAAAATTAAAGATTAAGGGATACATGGAACTGCTGCTGAAAAATATTTTTTTCATCAAACCTGTACGTGCAGAGTGTCTATAGATAGGTCTTTAAAAATGACATTGAGGTTCCTACAACCATTTTTTCTCAAAGTCAATCGTTTGAATGATAGACTCTTCCAAATTGGTAAAATGTGTGTGCCCCCCCTCATTTCGAAAGTAAGAAGAGAAAAATTCTGAAAAAATGTAGGATTATAGGACGTAAATAAAACTACAATCAAAATTGGTTTGAATAAGATTTGATGTTTAGTATTTGAAATAAGGGACTTTTTCATCAAACTGCAGCAATAACTTTGTTTTTGATTAACATACTGTGAAAAAAGGTTTTGCTATTGAATGTAAAACAATACAACATATAAATGAGCCTTCAAAATATTTTTATTATATTGTTTGGTGCTACGGAACCCTGTGTGCGTGTGAGTACGACTCGCACTTGGTCGGTTTTTTTTTACTTGCCTCCCACTATGGAAACAATTTTAACGACGTATTCACGTCAAAAAACCCAAAAACACTTTGCTAGAACTAGGCATTGAAGCCATGACTTTAAACTGAGCAATAGCGCTTGTAACCACAAAAAGAACCAGGTACTTAAAGAATTTAGAAATAAATTTTGCATAGATTTTCGAAGTCTACAGTGATATCGCAGACTTTTGTAATTAATGTCTCGTAGACGAATCATTTTGCTATTTAAATAGTTTCTGTCGGGTAATATTCTGATAAATATTGCATTTATAAAGAGACATCTCGGTTTGGTACAATTTTTCTTATACAGCCAAAAATACGGGAGATATCGGTGTAAGCTGTCTGGGATTTGAATAGCATCAGATTTTTTATCAAAGATCCGTTGTTAGGATTCCAAGTAAAAGCGATGGATTTTCTTGTGATTTTCCGAACCACCTTTTTCACAAGAAGCTCCACTTGTACTAAAGTCCACCGGATTCTGCGAAGTACACCGTCTCAAGTTGCTTGGAGATAAATGGAAAATTATAAACAACAATATTCTAATGCCCTGTTCACAACCTAAAGCGCTGCGAATTGCCCAAGCGACACGCGCGTGTATCACTTGCTTCCTTCCCGTGAGTACCTAGCAGCGCGGCGACTTGTGGCCTGCTCTAAAGCCCGAATTACACAGAACACAGACACAGGTGCGAAGTGGGCGCGGGTCAGGTCGTGTCCGTCGCGTGAGACGCGCTATTATTTGCCTGCACCCACAACGCGGGCGCGGGTCGACAGTGGGTCGAGCGCGGCCTACTTGATAGTGGCAGCTGTTGCTATGGCAACGGTTAACTATATTTTTTTAATTTTTTTTTTTAAATAAAATCGTAAAAAAAAATCAGTTTACGAGTAAATTCTATAATTTTTCGTTAAGATCTATGACATAACTGATCTTTTTTGTAAATATTCACAAAAACGATACACCCGCTCCCGACCCGTGACGGGCGACGGGCGCGGCTAATTCGTGCCCGTACTTGAAATTATTACACCCGTCGTACTCCCGACCTGTTCCGCACCCAACCCGCGCTCGATTCGCGCCTGACCCGCGTCCGACCCACGCCCACTGCTTGCGTTACGCTTAAGCAATTTCTATAATTGGTTTCCTCAGCAGTCGCTGCCACAACACTCATGTTGTTTGAGCGTGTACTTTGTGGCCAAGCGGTTAGTCCTTAACAGGAAATGTTACTACATCTTCATTATTATAAATCTAAAGTTTAATCCGAGCAATAAACTAGGCAGGTAAGCTAATTAAATACAACGTTGTTTATAGTGTAATTTGTTACTAGGTAGAATCAGCGAGCGAGGCAAATATAGTCTTCACCACTAGCGTTTAAAGTTTCGTCAGTTTTCCCGGTTTGAGTTCGTATCAAGCAGAGGTGTAACAAAAGGACTTTCGGTGTATCGTCATTAATTAGTTTTTTGTTGTGATTGCCCGGGTGGCTTTGTGGTCGCAAGGGCGACTGCTGATCGTGGAGTTCTGAATGCGATGGGGGTCGGGCATTTTATTGGGTTTTTGTATTAGGAATTTGTCAATAAGAGTCCAAAGCTTTGAAGTCGGTGGTTATGCACTCTCTGGTGTGTCAGACTGCTACCCTATTGGACAGAGGAGATAGTAAAACTCTAGAGAGTGCACTTATGTCTGCGCACACTATTGTGCACTATATCGATACCTTTAGGCTCAAAGGGCGTAACCGCCATTTTGGCCAAAATGAGATTTTAATGCAGTCATACTTAGTTTTTCGCCCTCTTTCGATTGGTATATTTAAAATGTCGATATTCGCAAAAAAGTGGCTTATACAGCCATAACTTTTAGGTCGCTAAACATTGATTTTCTCTGAATTTGGGCCGTATATTTCATTTTTCATTGGCGCACCCGTCGTAACAGATAAACAAAATTAAAAACTTGGAAGTATATCCGGTGATCTGTCTCTTTTGGCGTTTACGCCACTAGCTATTTAAGAATTTTTGTTCGTACTTGTCTTATACAACCAGAGATTTTATCAAGTTTGGTGGTTACGTCCCCGAAATAAACTAAAACATTTAAAATTTGACTTATACGCCCTATTAAAATAACACTCCCCATTGCGAAAGCATGTTGTTATACCTACTATTCACAAAAATATTCTGTGTACAATTTTACTCTTTACGAGTAACACAATGCTTTTTGCTTCACCTGGGGAGAGTGTGATGGCAAACGTGGTAGCGTGGCGTGGCGTGGCGTGGTAAATTGCTAGCTGCCTAATAAAATATCTTGTTGAAGTTGATAGAAGAGGTGTGAACAACCTTTTATTGTACTGTGACTAAGCAGTGGCCAAAATAAAAATAAAACAGTGTTGGCTGTATTCAATCACTTTTTAAAAATTTCTATAAATTTGGAAGTCATACAGATAAACTTTTTACTCCCCGGACCTACTTAAATGCCCTTGGATTCGGTCCATGCTGTAATCCAAAAAGAAGAGAAAAGAATAATTGTTTGGAGTCCATCACAATGGGCGACCTTTTTTGTAGCAGCCCTGAAAAGGCCGAGACCCTACCATGTCAATGTCATGGAATATTCAGATTTAGCACAGTTGGCTAACCAAACATTTACGCCTTGTACGTTAAAAAATATTTCCTTCAAAGCAATAAGAACAGCTACTTTCAAAAAGAAGAATCCAGTTAAAGTTCAAATAAACTATTCCATGAAAGAAAGTGCGGTAGAGGAACAAATACAATTATTTGAGAAGACACAAAAGAAAGGAATTAGCAAAAGCAAGGGAAAAGGAAAAGGTAAAGGGAAGGACACGAAAACAAGGAATAGTAAAAATAAGAGCATTGAGAATAGTACAGATGGAAATGTTGTGAACGATGTATCCGGACACAAAAACTACATTATTAAGCCTTTAAGTTTGGCGTTATACCAAACTTCCGATATCAGTAGAAAAATATAAAGACCTTATCAGACTCTGTGACAATGGAACAATCCCCAAGACCTTTCATCAAGAGTATCGTCAGCTCTGTTCTACTGAAGGTGTACCCGATACATTACCTAAAACCGATGACGAAGACGAAGATACAGAGGAAGAATAAAGTCTCATGTTTAAATCCTTTTCGTTCGGGATGCTTATACTTGCCCGTTACAGTTAACAGTTTTTACGTTTCTTGTTTCTATGTTTTTTTATATATCATAATTATGTATGACATCGTTAATTTGGTAGAATAATTCAATTAATTTGCTTTATTGGTGGCTGTGTTTTGTTTTTATTTTCAAGTATTATAAATATTTGACGTAATAACGACAGAAGAAACGTCTTATTACATTTAAATTACGTTAGATGGCCATTAGATTCCTACATGCATAAATGATAAAAAGTGTAATACATTTCTATATTGTTACTAATAAAATAGTACTTTAACGACTATTATTGCACAATGATTATTAAAACGAAGACAGATTCTATTATAACTACAGCTGTGATTTAAAATTTTTGATACAATATTAATTCTTTTATTTTTTAATGCTGAGTTCTGGACTGCAGTGCAGTTGTTATGAGTAGGCGTAGCACTAAAAGAATCAAGCAAATGACCTGATCGGTAAAAACAATT
Source organism: Eugnorisma glareosa (assembly GCA_947578425.1). Classification (NCBI taxonomy): domain Eukaryota; kingdom Metazoa; phylum Arthropoda; class Insecta; order Lepidoptera; family Noctuidae; genus Eugnorisma; species Eugnorisma glareosa. Next base: position 7,889,466 of record OX387982.1, on the reverse strand, counting down.
TAATTACTGGAGCTTATAGTGAGAAATTATTGATGAGAAATGCCACAATCGTCTTTTACACCACATATTGGACAAAAGATTTGTAGCTTGCGTCGTTTGTTAGATACTAGAATAAAAAGAGATTGTAACTTACGTCATGAATTTTTAATTGATTTTGTATGAATTGCTATTACACCCGTAACTGTTTGTGAAGGAGCTTTTTTTGTTTGGCGTAACCGACTGCCATATTTAATTTCTTAGGGTGTATACGAAGTCTATTTTTTTATTTGTTAGATTTAGCTAAGATATTATTCTACCATGTTCTTTATCTCAAAATTCTAACAACTTTTGTCTGTTGCAATTTTTTTATAGCTATAACCACAAAAAAGTTATGTCGGAAAACTGTTTTGATTTTTTGTTTTTTGGCTCTCCTGTAAAGTCGTGTTTTGGTGGATACGCCCTTTGAGCCTAAAGGTATCGATATTTCCTCCTATTAGAGATAGAAAGTAGCCAAGTACGTACTTGGCTAATTTCTTTTGAGATTGGCCGCCGCGGCCAAAACATGCGTTTTGTTTTGTTAGTGTGACAAAGAAGCAAAGAATGAGGCCAAGGTCATATTTTCAAAGAGGTCAAGGCTTCCAGACACATTATGCTGGCGCAAGCGGCCGCTTTGCTACTCGTTTTTGCCGCATGGCCGCACAGTCATCTCACATTCACAAATACGCAAACCCCAATCAATGAAATTGATCTGTATTTCACAGAGTGGCAGCTTAACCACCCGCGGTACTTCGGCCAAGGGAGTGATATTACTCATCTTATTTCTCGCTTATTATTAATATTATAAACGTGAAAATTTCACGTTTAGGATTATAAGGATTATAAGTCTCTCACGCAATAATTACTGAACGCATTTCGTTAAGATTTGGCACAAAGTTAGTTTATAACCTGGATTAACACACAGAATATTTTTTATCCCGGTAAAATGATCCCGTGGGAATAAATAACCGAACTTCTCAAAGCATAGACTAGAACTAAAATACTAAATAACTTTCGCCATGCTGCTCATATCCGATTGGTAAAAAAGTCTGTTATGCGTAACTTTTTACCAGAAAAAGGAAAAAAACACCAGTATCAATTAAATTAGCCCCTTTCAAACTAAAACATTCAAACCTTCCCTCGCCTACTTTATTGGAATCAAAGATAACAGCTGACAACTTATGACTCATTAATGATAATATTTATCCGTGATGCTAGGCAACTGGGCTTATCCCAGTTATAAACCTCCCTTTGTGCCTATTGGCCTTGTTTTGTTCTGTCTCCTGCTGATATGGAGGGAAGTGGAAATTATGTTTTTCCTACTCCTCCGCTATTTTTTTCTGATTAATTTCGTTGCGGGATCCAAGACAGTTAAATCGCTTCTCTAGGACTTCTGCGAGCTACATTGTCTCGGCACTTTTCTGGTGGTCAACACTGTTGATTCTGGCTTTCAGGAGTTACTATGGTTTGGGAATAGTGTGGCGGGCTTGTCCCAATAAATTTAGAAAAGACCAGATTCGCCATTATCAAGATCAGTATAAGCTGAAGCTATTGTACTTTCAGTGTTTCAGCCTTCCCTGTAGCAGATGTGTCAGAACTTCAGAAGGCAAGACGTTTCTCCCACCTTCTTCTGCGTATTCTTCATCATTCATCAGCCAGCATTTCCCCGACCTTCACGTAGCAACCTGGACATCGCTGTCCTTTACTTCATTCAAGTTCTGGAGGATGCAATTAGTTATGCCCGACGGGCAGGGGAGAAAGTGTGGCATATCCTGTGTTGGGGCTCCTCAGTCGCAGTTGAGACAGCAATGCCTTGATCTGAATCATCGAATCGAGAAGAAGAAGAAGAAGCATTTTCCCAAGCATGTTGGGTCGTCTTCCAGTTTAATCTGATGCAGATGCCTATTGCGTATCTGACTTTCGCAGCTCAAGCCCCACCATTCCCCCCCCCTCTCTCACAATTTTGACCTGACTCTTTAAAAACATGGTAATCGTTACGCTTCGGTGTGACAGCCAGCAACTTTTGTTAGCAAACCGACGAATTCGAGTGTTAACTTCAACTTTCTAGTTTTAGTTTCAGACTGGGAACAGTTTATTGGTTTTACTCACGACCAGAGTGTTACGGAAGTATTCGTGTCGGTGTAATTTATTTTATTCTGTAAAACAATTATGTATGACGTGTTAGCTTGGTGTAAAAGGGTATTAAAATATTTTTATTAATGTTTTTCTCTATTTTGGTTTTTATAACGAATGGGGTGTTTTCTAGGAACGAGAAACGAAAACTGGAACACGATTTCATTTTAACTGGAAAGCAGTTTTTTATAAAGCAGGATTATCAGAGTTTAGGTTAAAATAATAATTGTATAGAGTAGTAGCTCAGAGACATGTGTAGCACCTATTATTATTCAACCACAAAAGTTTTCTAGTTTTGTTTAAATCCAAAACGATCAACCTTGCTATTAACCGAACGCACATCCGAATCTTTTCTGCTTTTGAGAAAATATTCGCTTACAATCTCTCTTTTATCTTTTACCTACAAATCCCAAATCACAAACCAACCCTAAACAAATCAACCCTTATTGACATTGAAATAAAAGTTTCTGAACTAGTTTCGTAACATTTCTTCAACATAACCCTTTAACTGCAGCAGTCACGAGAAGCACATTATCGTGTGTATAATTGTAAAACAACGGGTTTCGACACGACATGTGTCAATTGAGTTATACAGTGTAGGTTTAGAAATAACACGTGCTGCGTTTGGGGCAATGTCAAGGTAGAATCTACTTTATAGAATAACTTCAGAGGTAGTTAGACTGCCTCGTTGGTTTAGTGCACGACTGCTGAGCATGAGGTCCTGGGTTCGATTCCCGGGTTGGGAAAAGTGTTATTGGGTTTTTCCATCAGCAATTTCTCAGATGCAGCCACGGAGTCTGGATTTGCGCCCGGTTGATGGCAATAAGTTCGCCCCCTATTACATGGGACTTAAACATAACTGACGAAATTTGGATGTACTATTAGATACACTTCTGCCTAACTCTTTGTGGAATACAGGCGTGATTATTGTTCATTGTTAAGTTCGTCAATCGCACATCAGTAGACACATTGAAGCCCGAAAAACGGTCTTAGTGCTGTGTGACTATGTTGAGTATATTATCTGCGTTGAATGTAAGTAAACAGGTAATATTTACTATGAAAACAGGTTAAAAAAAACGGTCAATTGCGAGTCGGACGCGCGCACGAAGGGTTCCGTACCATTATCTAAAAAAAAACTTATTTATTGTATGGAATCCCCCTTCAATATTTATTTTATTCTGTTTTTAGTATTTGTGGTTATAGCGGCAACAGAAATACATCATCGGTGAAAATTTCAACTGTCTAGCTGGCACGGTTGATGAGATAGGTACAGCCTGGTGACAGACACCCAGGCATATACACGGACAGTGGAGTCATAGTTTAAGGATTCCGTTTTTCCCCTTGGGTAAGGAACCCTAAAAATAAGTTTTTAAGTTTATTTAACACCATTCAATAACTATTTTATGAAAAAAGTCATACAATGAATGAATGAATCAAGTTATAGAATTTAAAACATGTTTTTTAGAACATTCATGGTGTAAAACACTGTTTTAAATTTTCATGGTTTATACAATAACAGAACGCAACAATTTCTAAGGAGAAGAGGGTTTCAAATTGTCAAGTACGTGGAATCTAAAAGTAGCAGCCGGCGTCGTAAGGACTCCCCCAATCCTAGTGATACTGTGAGTGTGTTTTGCGAGATTTTGTGTCGTGTTCGAGTTCCAGTAGTGCGCGTAGCAAAAGACTATGAAAGAGGGTAGACAGATTTATCTGCACCTCAAAATGTATTTACCATCCACCCGCTTTCTCCAGTCACCCCACGATCATGGTGCTGGCCAACAGAGTCGAAATATCGAGAGCTCAGATGAAAATGAATGCTCAGAAAATAATCGATAATCACGGAAGATAAGTGACAGTATACATTTATTCAAGGTGTCTATATAACTGTACAGAGGAATTTCATTCAGTGGTTTCTGCCCACCATGGAAAAAAAAACAATTTTATGTGTGTCTGTCTGTTTATGTACAGACATACATAAACTATCTCAGACACAGAGGAAAAAGTTCGAGAAAAAATTGTATTGGCCAGTGATAATGACGAATGAGAAAAAATAAATTGAGAGAATAACCAAAGAAGCAATATACAGCGTGTAACAGAAAGGGTATAATCATATGGAATAGTGTGGTACGGACCATTAAACTGAACCACTTTCTCTATGGGACCACCATCGAAATCGTAAAAAAATAATCAGCTGTCCTATACAAAATTTCAATACCTACTCGACCCAAATGTATGGGACAGCTGATAATTTTTTTACGATTTCGATGGTGGTCCCATAGAGAAAGTTGTTCAGTTTGATGGTCCGTACCACAGTATTCCATATGATTATACCCTTTCTGTTACAGGCTGTATATATGACATGGCAGGAAGGAGGTGTCTGCTGAGATGGCGAGTAATAGAGTAGTACGGAGGAAAAAGACATGCTGCGCCGACCCCAAATAAATTAGGATTAAGGCAGGATGCAGGAATTATGATAAAGCAAAATTTTACAAATGTCTGCACAAAATTACAACAAGTTTATGTGTTGTGAAATTGTATGAAACATGTTTTCTAACATGTAATCAGACACTAATTCACCACTTTATTTGATGTAGGAAAGTAATTTGTAACGCGTTGTGACATAAACATAACACAAGTGAATTGAGTTATACATGTTTTAAACAAACACGTGCCTAGCTTGGGGCTAGAAGTGAAGCATGTGCATAGAGTGAGCTATAAGTTTTATTGTAGCTCTAGTTGTGTCCTGCGTTCGTCCACGTGAATTTATTATTAAAAATCTAACTTCTCAATTTCGAATTTATTGAACAATTTTAAGGGTTTTAATTAATTTATTTATTTTATCAAATAGTAGGTATTCGGGAAACTTACAGCTAATAATATAAATAATGCTCTATAAAAATACAAATTTGAAGGCCATTTAAAAGATTTCACAGGTAAACACACGCACGCACGCCACCACGCACGGAACCCTAATCTTTTTTCTAAAATAAAAGTAGCATAAGTTACTTCTTATAACAATTGCTATCTGCAAGTAAAATCGGTCTAGCCGTTTCAGAGATTAGCCGGAACAAACAGACGGAAAAAAATAAAAATAATTGTGTTTTTTTGTTGTAAGTACCGACTTTCGTATGCATTCAGTTAAAAGCTGTTATTTCGGAATTACAAACAGACACAAAAAAAAATATTTCCATATATTAAAAGGTTAAAATTAGTACGTAAGTTATGGTTATTGCGGGCCTGTGGACGGTGAGCTATGGGCTAGCTCGCCGTCCGTCCGTCTTATGACGACAGGCCGTGTCGACGGCGCGTTCGTGTTCCACGCGCGCCTCAAAGAGAGTCAGCAAACAGGAAGGGGTCCGTAAGGGCCGACGCCTGCCAGGGTTGCGGGACTGTTCGAAAGAGATACCGCGGCCCTGGAACACAAAGGGCAAAGGAAGGAACATGGATGGGTTTTAGTCAGTACAAGTCTGACACTCCCTCCTGCTCAGCCCAGAGCGGGAGGGGTCATTTGATGATTTCCCATCGATAAAAAAAAAAAAAAAAAAAAAAAAAAGTTATGGTTATTGGTATATTGTTCCACCATCAGTTACGAGGAACGCTGAATTTTGGAGACATCAATTTACTATACTAGTAAAAAATATCATAGCTTAGCATGCACTGTACACAGCAAACTTTTAGTCAAAAATGTTAATAAAAAATAAGTGTAGTAATGATAATAAATAATAACAGAGGTACTTTGAATGCTTTTACCGTTTTTAGTAATTACTGTAGTGTTAATACAACTTTCATCTCTGTCTACTGTCCGTCTTAATACTTGATGGATTTAAATATAATTACAATGTAACCGTATGTAAGGAAACGAAGGGATCTGTTTGTCCCTTTAGGGGTATAATAGACAACAGGAAGGGGTCCGCAAGGGCTGTTCGAAAGAGATACCGTGGCCACGGAACACAAAGGGCGATGAAAGAACATGGATGGGTTTTAGTCAGTAAAAGTCTGACACTCCCTCCTGCTCAGCCCAGAGCGGGAGGAGTCATTTGAAGATTTTTCATCAGAAAAAAAAAAAAAAAAAGGGGTATAATAGACGTCTCTGTTTTGTCTTTTGTGTCTTTAGATCATTGGACTAGTCAAGCACGACTGCTGAACATGATGGTCCTGGGTTCGATTCCCAGGTCGAGCAAAGTCATATTTGGTTTTTCAATCAGGAATTTCTCAGTAGCAGCCACGGAGTCTGGATTTGGCGCCCGGTTGATGGCAGTAGGCTTGCCTCCTATTACACAGGACTAAAACATAACTGGCGAAATGTGGGTGTACTATTAGGTACACCTCTGCCTAGCCCTTGGGGGTTTACAGGCGTGATGTTATGTCACGTTATATATAGTTCTTCTAAAGTTTACTGGCAGCTTTTATTCGGACACGGAGATGTCTTCGTTTCCCAATGTGTGATGCATGCTAGATAGATTAGTTTATGAAGAAATGCATTGCCTTTTGTGCAAAAATCAATTCTCAATGAAATTATAACAGTGGTATTGTACAAGCTACACTGGCAGGTATAGCCGCCAGCAAATCAAGCTACTTCATCTGTCAAATGTCTTATATACATTTTCAGCTTTATTGCTAAAGCACTATGTTCAAGGTTCTTTGGGAAAATTTTGACAGTTTCGGGTAGCTCAGCTGGAGTGTGTACAGTGGCGGACATTGCCAGTCATCATAATCATCATCATTTCAGCCGAAAGACGTCCACTGCTGGACATAGGCCTCCCCCAAGCATCGCCACATTGACCGGTCAGCGGATCCCCGCAACCTTCACCAAGTCATCGGTTTACCTAGTGGGAGGCCTACCAACGCAACGTCTTCCTGTTCGCGGTCGCCTACTGCGATGGTACGGAACCTTATATGCACAAGTCTGAATCACACCTGGCCAGTTTTTTAATCCCTTACTAATCACTATCAAAAATTAGCATCACTAACTACTAATTATATCCATTTCATCCCGCACCTAATGGACTGATAAAACACCAATAAAAACTGCTCATTAACGTTAAAACTAATTAACTATCAGTAAGTTTCCGAGTTAAGTCCTAAATGATAACAGCGCCGTCCTCAATTACACCGATGCGACTAACGTGGTGAGCGCACGCGACGCATTCCGTATCGCTAACTGTACTGTGTACAGGGATGCCACGGTGAAAGTCAAAAGGGGTGTAGTTTGAGTTCAGATTATTTTTTAGGCCACTTGTAGTATAAAACATGACAACTGAGTCTCCCTTATTGACTCATTAGTCAAGTGGTCGCAAGCGCAACTGCCAAGCATGAGGTCCAGGGTTCGATTCCCGGGTCGGGCAAAGTGCTTTTGGGTTTTTCCATCAGGAATTTCTCAGTAGCAGCCACGGAGTCTGGATTTGTGCCCGGTTGTTTGCAATAGGTGCGCCCCCTACTACATAGCACTTAAACAGAACTGGCGGAATGTGGGTAGACTATTAGGTGCACCTCGGCACCCTTCGGGGATTAGAGACGTGAAATACACAAATTCCTAGTCTTTAAAAATACTCAAACCTTATTTGTTCGAGGTTTGAGTATAACACACACAACCAATTTTAAAATTCTTCATTGGCAACCCTAACCGCATGTCGTACATAATGGCATTTACCCGACCCGTATACTTTTGTTTCTCCCACGAAACCAAGCAGAGCATGGAACCTTCTACTAGCTTTTTTAAGCGGTTTGTACTTTGAATTGGATGAGTTTGGATGTGGTATTCTTTGAATTTATATATTGCCATGTCGTAGTAATTTAAATCATATCAAGTTATCTCTTTTCATATTACTTATGTTAGTTTTTAACAGACTTCTAATACCTAACAATCCTTTTGGGCTTCGCCGCAGTCGGGTAAAATGGAGGAGGTTCTCAATTCAGCTGTAATTGTTTTTTAGGTTTGTTACCTCATAACTCCATAATTACTGGTCTGATTTACGTGATTCTTTTTCATTTGGTAGATGGAGCTTGCGCTGTGGTTCCATTTAATTTTATTCACATTGTTTGTGTACTTTACGAGTTATCCTGTATATATTTTTTCATTTTCACTTCAATAACCTATTTTAGCAGTTCTTTAAAATGTTTTAATCAACGTCATCCACAATTTTATTAGCGATAAAACAACAATATTAACTCACAATAATAAATGAAATAGGTATTGTATCCCTTTTATTGTCAGAAATCACAATCATTGTACCAGTTACCATAGATCCCTCTCAATCTGGGGCAACAAATTATTTGTGGTCAGAAAAATGTGTCTCCAAACCGTACGTCAAATCTGTCACCCGTCATCTTAGTGCCAACTGTCTTCCTTGTCATAACATTTTGTCAGACAATCCATCGAACCACAGAGCATCTTATATATACTCGAACTCTTCTAACTCGACTGCGCCATAGAAGACAAAAAGAGGGTAACGTTATTTAGTCTGCCTCTTTTATCAGCATTCATACTTGAAAACATATTTTAACAAAATGTTATTTGTAGATATTTAGATAATGTACAGACGCCAGTAAATCAAGCTACTATAATCTGTCAAATTTCTTCCCACCCCCCCCGACCCTTGCAAGAGCCAGCCTGCGATGCTGAGTCAATATCTTTAAACCAGCCCCTAAACCAGATCCAGCCTGTCCCTTTGCTGCCCTCCCCAGCGACGCCCTAAGCCGAGGCTCGTACCCCGCAAGCGTACCACCCATAGCGAGTGGTCGCTTAGTTTGTAAGCTCATTTTGCCCCTGGCTGGAGGCCTTAAATTCATAGCATCCACAGGATTAGACTGGTTAAGCAGTAGCCAGCCTCATAGGCTGAACTGCGAGATGCCATCACAAAAAAAAAAAAAACAAATTTCTTTAATAGATTTTCAACTTTATTGCTTAAACATTAGGTTCAAGGTCGATTGGGAAAATTTGACAGTTTCGGGTACTTGATGTGCTGGCGTCTGTACATTATAATATACTAGCTTATGCCTGTGGCTACGCCCGCGTGAAGTTCGGTAATTGTCCCACGGGATCGTAATACCGGGATAAAAAGTAGTCTTATGTGTTAATTCAGGTTATTACCTATATATGTGTAAAATTTCATCCATATCCGTTCAGCAGTTTTTGCGTGAAAAAGTAACAAATATCCATCCTCACACACTTTCACATGTATAATATTAGTAGGATTCTTAAAATAGTGTGAAATTAAACACTTTAGTCTTTAGTATAGTGGTCGTAAGTGCGACTGCTGAGCACGAGGTCCTGTGTTTTATTCCAAGGTCGGGCAAAGCGGTATTGGCTTTTCCACTAAAACATTCTCAGTAGCAGCTACGGAGTCTAGATTTGTGCCCAGTTGATAGCAATAGGCTCGCCATCTACATATGGTTAATGCGAACCTCACAGTAGTTGGCTCTTAGATAGAGACCCAAGACAGGTAGCCAGTGGGCCGAGACTCCGAGAAAAATCTCCAAGAGGTATCATGTTACCCAGTACTAACTGGGTTGTGGAGGTAAGATAGGCAGTCGCCCCATGTAAAGTAATGGTATTCAGCTGCATCCAGTTAGACTGGAAGTCGACCCCAATATATTTGGGAAAAGGCTAGGCAGATGATGATGATGCTGATGATTAGATGATGATGATGATAGAGACCCAAGACACGAAAGTATTGCTTGGTAAAAAATCAACAGCCAATAGGGAAATTGTGTGTTGTGTGAGACAGGGCTTTGAAAAGTTTTAGACCGAAGAACCCTTTGACAAGAAAAGATTAACAGAAGAAAAATCAAAAGAGTTTTGTAGGTACACACGGGTAGACATCAGGTATAAGTATCACATCACTTGATGTGAAGTCATCAAGTATAAACTGACCTCGCATTGTACGGAAATTCTATACGATGCAAGATCAGCATAAACTGGAAATGTATAGCTTGATGTGTAGCCGTGTGTACACAATACAAGGTGTGACCCGACCCTTCACGAAGCCGTCAAGTCAACCAAGTATTCTGTACATCAAACTAAATAACCTTACACAAAAAATATTGCTGGGAAATAGCTGTTTTTTTTTTTGGGCTGAAAAATCACGTTTTACGGTAAAACACAGTGTAACGCACTGAAAACATTGTACTGATGGATGTATTGAATAGTACACCGGTCGAGAAGGTATTTAAATTAAATTCATAACCTTGAAAACCAGCGTTTAAAACAATCTTGTGAATTAGTTGGAATTTTGACCACCAATGTCTTTGTAAGTAGAAGTTTCCTAGGTAAAGTCTAGAACAAAAGAAAAATTACTTTGTTTCTTTCATTGACTTTTTGCCACCGACTTCCGAAAATAAAGTTATTTTAGACTTTTTGGAAGTCCTTTTTTTTCGCAGAAAGTTTTTTATTTTACCCTTTTCAGTTGTAGTATACCACACAAATTCTTGTCACGAAACCATTTTTTGCATTGAAACTAGCAGTTGCAGTGGAACCATCATGTCATCTAGATAGCCCAAGAAGAAAAAAATACATATTCAAGAACAAAAAAAAAAAATAACAAAACCGACTTTGATGAAATTTCTACGGAACCAATCGAGAAGTATAATATCCTTTCACATAAAAAAGAATTTTTCAAATCGGTTCATAAATGACGGAGTTATGACGAAACAAACTATAAAAAATAAAAACACGCTAATTGAGAAACTCCGCCTTTTTGAAGAAAGTCGGTTAAAAATGATCGCAATGGCGACGGGAAGAACAAATGCTTTTCGACTTAGTTACGGGTCTGTTTACACCCATTGTGTTCGAGTGCCTTTGCCTTCTCCATCTTTAAAGCTTCATCATAACTTCTCGTCATTGCCACAAGAAACAATGTCGACGCTGAACTGAAGACACAGTAAGATCTACTTACGGTTGACCTTGCATTGTTCTTGGTAATATTTATGGATGTTAAAGACTTTTAGTATATCAACTGCTTTCATACATTTTAGTTCACGTGTTCAGGTTGAGGAGATTAATTATGCACACGTGATTACAAAAGTTAGGGTGTGTTGAATTTGAAAATAATTACGTATTAATTATTCAAGCAAATCCTTTCATTTCAATATACCTAGAGGCCGAAACCCAAAACCGTGGTCTGATCAAATCTCTGAACAACTTGACATATTAAATTGAATCGTACAGAAGCAAATACAGCAATATCCACTTTTGTCTCAAATGACCCTGATGATAGCGCCACCATCTACGTAAAATTTCAAACGTTTTTTTTTTAAGTAATAGCGCTCCTAAAACAGCAATATCCCGTATAAAAAGTAGTTGAACTTTTAATGTTCGGTGTAAAAATTGCAAAATACAAGCCTGTCAAAACAAATTGTAGCAAAGTCCCAAATAGCCAATCACGGAGCGTTATTCAGTATGGCGAAAACGGTAAATATGGCATCCATCGGTGCAATGCCAGCAAAATCCCAACCTCCTATCCTCCTACTCCTTCTCAAAAAAATACTTTATGTTGCTGTTATTGTTCTTGACAGTAGTCAAGATATCCAGTATTTTTTTCAATATTTTAACGTCATCGTTTAGTTTTTTTTTTTTTATTAAATAATCGCTTACACATGTGTATTTTAACATCCCTGTTGCAATACAATAAAATTTTGTTCAAAAAACATAGGTATGATTCTCAAAATTAATTTTATTTAAATTTCCCAAAATCACCTTACATGGATATTGCTATATTTGCTTCTATAATTATGATTCAATTATTATTTGTACCATTGCGGACCCACCATACCCCTGGCTATATCCCTGTGGTACGGTGGGTCTAAAACTATACCACTGAGAAAATAGTGTTGAGACTACAAGAGCATAAATTATTCATGTAATTTAAGTTCAAACAGCCATTCCGTTTGCTATATCCTCATTTTGTATAACGACATTAAAAACTCCTTGCATAAACTTTATTTTTTACTATTTTTTTTATTTTAATAAATAATAATAAATAAAATTTCCACGTCTATCTTTAATCAGCACCGCACTCCTCCAGGGGACTTAGCCACTGATCGTAACAGATGTTAAAAAACTATTTTTTTAAACCAACTTATAAACAACACTAAAAAGTCTGACTTTTAGACTTTCGGAATTCGTTGACAACCTACCGCAACAAATTCTTTTCACGAAACAACTTTCTTTCTACATTGTAACTAAAGGTCATTAAGGAACTATCACGTCGCCAACATAGTCAACATAGGCCAAGAAGAAAAAAACCATGCTACTGAACCGATTTTGTTGAAATTTCTCTGGAACCAATCGCAAATTACTTCCTTTAACATAAAACAAAAATAATCGGTTCATAAATGAGTAAATTAGTTAAGAGGTAACATAAAAAATATAACCGAATTGAGAACCCCTCCTTTTTTGAAGTCGGTTAAAAATATACTAACCAGTAGCCGTCATTCTTAGCAGTAAAAGTTAATTGACCATTGTAAGAACTCTAGTTACGTTATTGTTATAGTCTACAAAAGAAATGGGTATCGTTTAATGTAGAACAAAAATTATTAACCCAGTAAAGTGAAGAATGGATAATTTCGGCTTTCGCAAAGACATATAAATCTTTTCTGTTCATTGTAAAAGATATAAGTGTGAGTTTTATTATTGTTGAGAAAGAGAAAAGAAATAGTTAGTGAATGTTATGAAGCAGACATCAAAAGTTAAAGAGTTCTAACAAGATGTGTACTGTGTAGGGTTCTGCCTATCGTTATTTTGATATACATCATCATGTGCCTGCCCTTATCCCAATTTATTTTGTGACATCAATCGATAGGGTCAATCATATGAAAATCTCTAACAAACATGTCAAATTAAATGAAAGGAAAACTATGAAATCTAAACTTAAAAATTTAATGGGATAAGTAAAAGCACTTTTACACAAAGATCCATCCGATTAGGTACTTGTGTTGGTCGGTCAAAAGCTACTGCTAAGCATGAGCTCCGGGGTTCGATCCTCAGGTCGGGCAAATACATTTTTGAGTTTTTCCTTCAGGAATTTCTCAGTAACGGCCATGGAGTCTGGATATGTGCCAAAATGTGTACGAAAATGTGAGTTTACCTACTATTAGATACATCTTTGCCTAACCCTTCGGGAATTAAAGGCGTTTATAGGAGAGGTTAAGAATATTTAATGTTTTAAAACACACGAGACAATACAACTTTTGAGTGTACACTTAATGTAAAGGCATCCACCATTATTCTAGTTTGAGGACACGTCGCGTCGCATCCAAGCCATCTGTTCAGTCTCTTAAGACTGGTGTTAGCAAGAGAAAACAACATAAGATTTCCTTCATTATGTAAACTGGTATGGGACTATTACGAACCGACAGCGGACACCTGATGATGTACAAAATTATTTGTCAGCGTCCGGTTGCCGCAGATAATCCGCAATTTGTCCGTAGGGGTTTGAACAAATTTGGCCACTTTGTATGAGCCGTCCTATTTTAACAGACTTTTACAAAGATCAAACGCCAAATATCGTTGCAGAAGTTACCTTTTAAGCTACACAAAATGTCACAAACTACAAAATATCGATACAAGTAATATAAAAATCCTCTACAGCTATCGAATATGAAAAATTCTGTACAAAGATACGAAGAATCCAATTCCTTGTTGGCTCCAATTCTTTATGTGTTGCAATTCAGCCTGCTGGTGCGCGCAAAGTTAAATTAAAAAATGTCGATGCCACTGTGTGTAGGGATGGTTTGTTTTCTCTTCGATGTTTCTGTACGCCTGCATGCTTATTCACAACCATTCGATACGTTTCCGTGTCGGTAAGGAACCGTATTCGACAATCTCATTTCCGAGCCGAAGAACTGTCAAAACGCTATTCACAGATCCGAACGGATGCGTTTTTTTCTATACGATTGACCATTGTGTTTATGGGGAACGCTACAAAATGGTAGTAAATAGACGATCGTGGTAGAAAATTTAAAGTAGTAAATAAAATTGGTTTATTTGAATATTTCGTTCCGTTTAACTAAGGAATATAAAGCTAGTAATTTAATAGACAGCAAACGATACAAAATGATTATATTATTAACCAAAATTACCTTTATTTCGAATAAACATGCTTTGTAAACAGCCGTCTGTCAAACTGGCGTAGCGGTTGGCGGAAAAAGTGTTCTTTTAAATATAGCTGCAGGTACTTAGTTTTATTTTTCAATTTAAAAAGGGAACTAAACTATAAGGAAAAATGACTGTAAGTATTTGATATCAGTATTATACAATTCTTGCTATTTGCTCATTGTCAAACACGAAATTTCAGAAGAAACAATTTCAGAAAAGAGTGTCTCTCGAGCAGCGGCAGAAATTATTCGAGTTCATGAAAGGCCGTGAAGACCTTGCCCGGGGCCGTATCTCAGGCCCTGACGCAGCCCGCTAGGCTGTGTTTACCCATGGGTATGCTATAATAATAGTTTGCCAAAACTAATATGTGGTTATGTTACATGCAAATAAAAATGACTTTTTACTTTTGTCTAACTTGTTGCCTTTTATTTACTTCACAAGGGAATTGAATCCACTTGCAAAGTACTTGAGGCATGTTTAGTACCATAGTGGTCTCCGCAATAGCCCTGGAAATTGATGGCTGACTTAAACTAATGCAGGCATCCCTCCCGTCTGCTTTTTGGTAACTTCCTTGGGCATAGAAGTGTAGGGCTGCTAACATCTAAAACAAGAGTGTAAGAAAGCATATTAGATGAATAAAACTGAAATGCAATGCATATGGGGGCACGGCAATAGCTACACACAGTCGAGCAAACAAAAGGCACAGCCGTACCATAATTGCTCTAAGTCACTAGAGGTTTCTGTCATGCCTGTAAATTTCTGTGAAAACTAGAAGCCTGATTTTTCATCAACTAGCTATACCCCCAAATTACCTTCTATTTCTACCTTTATTTTAGCTTACTCATTGATTGTCAAAAATCAATAGTTCGGACATACAAACTTCAAGTTTTGTGCTCAAAAGAAAGGAACAATAGTATAGATAGAAATAAAGATTATAGATACAGTCGCTAAATGTTGGTAGGTAACATATCTTATTAGAAAACAATTGAATTTGACTTGGGTGTAAGTACATGGGATCTCATAGATAGGTACATTTTACTATGAAAGGTTCGCGTTTGAATTTTTGTCAGAGTTGATGGCAATCTTCTCTTTGGCCAATAAAATAGAAAGTGGATACAGTCGTGTTGTTCGCGGCGCATAATGGAGATGACAGTATTAGTTATAAAGTCCTTTTACTTACTTTAATTTCTATAGGGATTGCGGCAGATAAGTGCGAGTTTGGGTAATAGGGCCTTAGCTCTTCAATAAGGTTAAGGGCCATGTCGGGAGTTAATCTATACACCGACTGAAACCGCGGGTCGGCAAAAGGATTCGTCACATCCTTTATGGCTCTATGAAGAGACAACGTCTTCTGCCTCTGTTGTCCTGCTGCACGCTGGCGGTCTCTGGCTTGCACAATCTAATACTCCATCTACCAAAATACCAAATAATTTTAACTAAAATCTAGAACGAATATCACATTTCGTAAACACTTTGAATCTAAGTAAAAAATGTAGATGCGGATATCAAATCATCAATGAAAT
The DNA here is from genome assembly GCA_947578425.1 of Eugnorisma glareosa. Taxonomy (NCBI): domain Eukaryota; kingdom Metazoa; phylum Arthropoda; class Insecta; order Lepidoptera; family Noctuidae; genus Eugnorisma; species Eugnorisma glareosa. The sequence goes on along the minus strand of OX387982.1, from coordinate 7,873,701 downwards.
ACGGCCAATACAATAATAAAACTTCATTTACTTACTTCAGGCAGTGTTAAAAAGTTTACAGTCTTTTAATTCCACTGAAATAGGCTGGAATTACAATTATTTCTTCGTTTAAATTTTGTTCGGTATGACTCCCGATAGCAAATAGCTGTCGGAAAGATTCGAGTCTCATATCGAATTTGAACTGTCAAAATTATTCGGTATCGGATCTGTGAATAGCGTTTGGAGGACATCTTCGATATCATAGACGTTCGATTCGGTACGGAATCGAGTCGAATGGTTGTGAATAAGCCTGCTGGTACCGTATCGGGAAGTAGGTGTATGAAAGTATCTTCGTTTTTATGATATTGATTTTTTAACGTGTTATTGATGATGTAAAGTCAATTTGTGACACGTTTTTTTATGTCAGATTTTAGTTTATTGTTAGGGTTAATAGTTAAGATTGTTTATAATAGAAAACAACTTACTATTCAGAGACATTGGGTATGAATTTCAAAGAGATCAAGTATTTATGGAGTACTGTGATGATGATTTGTCAATTTTCTGTTCTGAAAACTGTTTTAATCAATGTTATTTGACACTATCAGTAAATCAACAATAAACTCGTGATGATAAATAGTTTAATCAACAAACAAAAGTGTTTGGCAAACTTGCTAAAAATTCAAGTAACTGGATGGTGTGGTGGTGAACTCACTATCATAATTATCACCCTGTTTTTTTAATTGTATGTATTATCTTATCTCCTTATGCTGAATAATGGAAATCATCATCTTCATGCCCTTGTTCCATTCTACTCGGGGTCGGCGCAACACGTTTTTTTCTTCCATTCTCCCCTGTCAGACGTCACGGTATCATTTACTCCTTTCTCTTTTATACCATTCCTCACACAATAAATAAATAAATAAATAAATAAATATCGCTGGACATTACACACAGCGCCATCTAGGTGCCACACTAAGCAACGAGGCTTGTGTAGTGGACACCAGATAGTTGATACTATTACATAGATACTTTTTGTTTGTAAATACATACTTATTATACATATAAACATCCATGACTCGGAAACAAATGTCCATGCTCATCACACAAACACTTGCTCCTACCGGGATTCGAACCCGGGACCCTAAGAACGTAAGGCAGCCAGACTACCGCTGCGCCATTCGGGTCGTCCAATCATCTTTCCTTTGGCCCTCCTATCCTTCTCCATCCATCAACATTCATGTTCATCACGCTTTTAGTCATATGCGTTTCATCCTTCCTCATTACATGTCCATACCAGGGTGATATAAAGATAGACGACTCTCTTTTAATTCCACAAATTTCTTCTAAAAGTAAAGGAAATCAACAGTGTAAAAATCGTCACCAACGTTTCTCCTTCCTAAGATACTTTAGCAACCTAGTCCCACCAGGGACCCCTCCGAACATAACTCAGCAACTCTTGAAAGACTTCCAAAAGAAAAAACATGGCTGCAAGAACGAACATGGCTGAAAAGAGACGCATTGACCAGAGTCACGTAGCAAGTTGGTGGAGCCCCGCTCATTACGCGATATAATTAATTGGAGTTCAGTAGAAAAGTTCCCAGTTCGGGGTAGGTTTGGGAAATTCAGGGGCAAAGATGTAGAGAGAAGTGAAGTGGCAGATAACTATGTCTTCCAAAGCAAAGTCTGATATACGCTATTGTTTCTGATTTTATTAAGTTTTTTAAATATAAATCTGTCGAGCTATGGGCCAAAATAACCACAATGTGGAGCACTGACACCGCCAGAAGGCATCGAGGTAGACATCGTAGGATTTTAATGAAACTTTATACGCATAAGCAAGATACATAGGTCTAAAAAGTTGACGACGAGAACATTTTCGAAAAATAGTGTTACAGCTTAATTAGACTGGTTTTAGATTTTCCATAAACAGAAATTTCCAATTATCTTTTTTCTTAAAATACATTTTGAAAATGTTCTCTAGCATGACTGCTGAGCATGAGGTTTGGGTTCGATTCCCAGGTCGAGCTAAGAATAATTAGTTTTTATGTCTGCATTTGTACGCGATATACATAAGGGTACCCCCAATTATATGGGACTTAAAACATAACTGCCTGTTTTTCCATCTGGGATTTCTCAGTAGCAGCCACGGAGTCCGAATTTGCACCCGGTTGATTGCAAAAGGCTTGCTATTACATGGGACTTAAATAATTATAACTGCGGAAACTGGTGTACTATTTACACCTCTACGTAACCTTTCTGAGATCTTTTTCGTGTCGATAATTCCCAGGGTTATTTCATTATATTTTGTTTCTACCAGAACTCAGCCACATCGACGGCGTTGGTGGTCAGCTTCGGACAGGTCCCTTAAAAGAGGAGCTATGGGCTAGCTCGCCGTCCGTCCGTCTTATGATGACAAGCCGTGTCGACGGCGCGTTCGTGTTCCACGCGCTCCTCAAAGAGATGTCAGCAAAAGGGAGGGGTCGGCAAGGGCCCATGCCTGCCGGGACTGCGGGACTGTTCGAAAGAGATACTGTGGCCCCGGAACACAAAGGGCGATGAAAGAACATGGATGGGTTTTAGTCAGTAAAAGTTTGACACTACCTCCTGCTCAGCCCAGAGCGGGAGGAGTTATTTGATGATTTCCCATCCGAAAAAACAAAAAAAGGAGCAGGTTGCGCAAAGAGCGGAGATCACAGGCTTTATGTGATGTATTGTTGTTGCCTTTAAACCACATCTAGAATGTATACATCTTTGTACAAAGCTGTATTAGACTGTGACTGGAATCGATAAGGGAACTCTGGCTGGAAGTTTTTGTCCAATTCGAGAAAGGTTAAATGATAAAATACTTCTGAAGTAAGAAATTTTGTTGTAATTAATGTTCTTCTGTGATTATTGGAGAGGTAAGATAAATTGTTATATTGTTATCGATAAAGTTGCGATTGGTATTATATATGTTAACGATTTTTACATTATACGTGTTTTTGTAGTTCGATTCACAGTTTTTCTTTCATAACGAATTTTCATTCATGAAACTGGCAATATTTTAGGTCCCTCTATACAAATAAATGAAATTGAAGTGTCTATTTTTAAATAACAGCTTTTTACTGAATGCATATGAAACAATAAATAAATATCGCTGGACATTACACACAGCGCCATCTAGGTGCCACACTAAGCAACGAGGCTTGTGTCGTGGACACCAGATAGTTGATACTACTACATAGATACTTTTTGTTTGCAAATACATACTTATTATATATATAAACATCCATAACTCGGAAACAAATGTCTATGCTCATCACACAAACATTTGCTCCTACCGGGATTCGAACCCCGCAGCGCCATTTGGGTCGTCAAACAAACAAACACAACAACAAACAAACAAACAAACGAACAATATACACGAAAACATTTTTTTTTTAAACTTTTATCTGTCTGTCTCTTTGTTTTTTTCTCCGAAACAGCTAGAACGATTTTGACGGGCATTTTATGGGCAGATAGCTGATGTTATAAGGGGTAACCGAAGTTAATATTTTTATTTTCGAAAAAGAATTAGGGTTCCGTGCAAAAAAGTTAAAACCCTTGAAATTGTTTTCAAAATCCGATTCAAATGTAGAATTAATAATTTTCATATTAATTTCACGCGGACCAAGTACGCGGGTAACAGCTAGTTTTACATAAAAGTAACAACTGGCTTCTGAAACGAAAATCACCGATGACTCAAAATGAAAGATCATTCAGAGATATTGGCCAATGATGCGTTGTTGCTATAAATTCATACGACCAACTACAGCAGTAAAAGAAATTGATAGGAATCTAGACATAGTCTTTCTTAAAATTTTAATCTCAATAATAATTGATTCGGCTCAGTTTTCGAGGAGAAAAAAAGTAAAATACAAACCGTCGATCTCGTCAAATGTTTGTGATATAATCGGTCTGATCTGCAGCTATCCTTATCGCAGTCTACGGGGCAGGCTTGACGCAGCATGACGGCAATATTTTCTTCAAGACCTATTTTTTGACCCTCTTCCCTCTTAAGATTACCCATGTGTTACGCAGTTGGGGTGCTGTGTTTAGACCGATCCGTTTCTCAAAGAACACGGCAGTCATAATAATTTCGAGAGCTTCTTATTATTTCTGCTATTACAAATGAAACGAATGTTTATAAGTTTAAGTGTGCCAGTTACGTAAGTTTGGTAGTGAGATCTACGCGTCGACCCGAATATGCACTCCTACGCAGATCTTACAAGGCTCTGTCAGTTTACTGTTTGTTTGTTATAGTAGGTTTAGTGTGGATACGTCTTGTTTTTCGTTGTTTGTGATTATTGGGATGTTGTGTTATCATAAATAAATCTTATTTATTTCTGTAAATTCATTCATCATTCAAATATTTTTTTCTGTAAAAAGGGATTAAAAATGCAAAAAAACCGACTTCCAAAACTTTTCTCTTTCTTTTTTGTTTGTATAGTTTTTTTGTTCACATTTGTAAAAGAGGTTTTGGTTAACAAAGATGAGATTAACAGCTTTTTCCTGAGACTTCCTTTGCGTCGAAAAAAATATCCTATGGCAATCGGCAATAGTGGAGCTTTCCACCAGTGTTATATTTTTTGGAATCAGATGAATAGTGTCAAACAAAATATTAAAGGCATATCCACACTAACCCATCGCGAAATCTTATCGACGACATTGCCGTCGGCGGCGCCACATTCGTCGCCGCTTGCGCAACGAACTTAGTTTCCAAATTTGAAATATTGAATGCGTACAAGCAATATAAACCCTTATATGGAGTTTATAGAGCTATTGTTTCGCTTCGAATTGCGTAAATAAAACGAATGTCACTATGAATTAATTCTATTATATTATTAAATTATTGTTCTGTCGAGTTTTTCTGTAATAGGCAGATGATTAAGTGTTATTAATGTATTACTTCATCTTTGCTCTGGAGTGGGACAGAGCAGGTTAGGAAAAGAATAAAATACATATTATTATACTAGACTTATACGTAGGTACCTAGTTTATGAGCCCGGAAACCTGACAATAATTTTAAAATTGGTAGTACAACCCATTGTTTCCATATGCTATGTACTGTGTTGTTGTTTTTGTTATGTACCTACTAATAAAACTTATTACATAAAAATAGGCAATATTTAGTAGTGACTTAGACATTTCTACAGGGGCCTTAGTCTGCTATTGCAATAGTGTCAAAATGGTCTATCATTGATTTAATAAGGCCCCTAGCCCACGGCGTATTGAAGCGCGTTCGAAACTCGTTTGACGTGCGTACAAAGGGTAATTCGTCTGCGCGGGGCCTTATTAAATCAATGATAGACCATTCTGACACTATTGCAATAGCAGACTAAGGCCCCAGATTGATTAATTAACTCTTTTCTGAAAATAATAAAAAAGGAAACTTAGAAAAAGAATAAGAAATCATAACAATTCGCAGAAGGCCCTCGTGGTGGATTACGGCCCACAGCCTCCCAAGGAAAAGAAGCTAAGTCCCAGTAATGGAAACACTCAGCTCATTATTCAGCATTTAAATGTTACAACATTCCCACATACACTCAAAACAAATAGCCAACATTAATCAACGCCCTACAGAACCTTTTAGTACAAATTATTGTGTTACACTAAACTTAAAACCAAAAGTGTGACTCATACTAATACTATTTGCGTTAAAACGCTGTTTCTAAATGGGAACCACCCACGTATTATTCCATATTTAGTACAGAACCCTAAAACTGTAAAACAATATAAATCTATTATAGTTTGGGAGTAGATTAACACAAAGTGATTGTGTACTGACTCTTTAAGGCTTAGGTCATTGTGATGGTTGCAATAAATTGATTTTGTTTTAGATTTTTCAATAGTTTAAAAGAAACTGTAAGTAAATGTATTATGGTATATAATGCTGCAGTCTTTAAGGCACTTTCCCCGTTGACAATGACGAACTTTTTGACGCCCTTCTTTTCTGTTTTTGATACATGTATATATTTTTATTTCTAGTTTTGGTTAATATTATAAAAGTCTGAAATCGCCAACCCGTCTTGAGCAAGCGTGGTGATCAATGCTCGTGCCTTCTCTGTTGAAAGAGGCCTTTGCTCAGCAGTGGACCAGTAATAGGCTGGTATTATATTATTATTTATTCAGGGTGTTGACCCTTCACGAAGCCGTCAACCAAGCAATAATGTTAATCAAATTAAGTAACATTACGCAAAAATTATTGCTGGGAAACGACTTATTTTTTGGGGTGATTTTAGGACTCAATGTAACGCACTCAAAACATTGTACTGATTAATGAATTCAATAGTACGGGGTTCGTGGAGGTGTTTAAAGTAAAAATCTTACATTAAAAACACGTATTTAAATAAACTTCTGAAAAAGTTGGAACTTTGACCCCCAATATCTCCATAACTCGAAGGTTCCCAGGCATGCTCAAGAACCAAAAAAATAATCGCAATGATGGGGAGAACAAGTCCTTTCGGCTTCGTTAAGGGTCTTGTTACACCCTTTATAGTTCAATATAGTAAATAATAATGTATTTTATGAGAAAGTTAATAAAAAAATGTGTTTTCTACAAACAAATACCTTCATTTTAGAAAAGAGGTTATGAAGTTAAGAATGTATAGGAATGCTTGCTTTTATTTATTTTTTATACTTTAAGGAGATGGCGGGATGAAGTGGACAGGTTCCATCAGATCAGACCGGACTCCTGGAGGACGCGCGGTTGTGAAGAAAGATTACTCTTAAAAAAATGTGATCTGCCTAGCTTATTCCTAACTATGTTCGAGTCAGCTTCCAGTCTAACCGGATGTAGCTGAATACCAGTATTTTACATGGAGCGACTGCCTATCTGACCTACACAACCCAAGAGCCAAAAAGTAAAGAATATCCAGTTTCAAAATTGTGAGGACGACGGCGACGTAAATACTACAAGTGCCCTACCGTGACATTTATTATGAATTAATGAGATTGAAACTACGCCGATTCGAACAACAGTGTTTGGCCTTGTCTGGTCGCCTAGTTTTTAACCGCCTTCAAAACAAGTAGGAGGTTCTCTATTCGGTTGTATTTTTTTTTTGTTTGTTTCCTTATAGCTCCGTCATTTATGAACCGATTTGTTTTTTTATGTGAAAGAATATATTTTCCGATTGGTTACAATATCAAATTGATTCATAACTAAAAAGGGTAAAATAAAAATAAAACTTAAAAAAACCGGCTTCCAAATAAACACTAAAAAAGTCTAAAATAACTTTACTTTCCGATGTCGGTGGCAAAAAAGTCAATGAAACAAACAAAGTCCACCGACTATTGTAAGTAAATTTATTTTAGACTTTTTTGGAAAACAGTTTCTTTTTTTGCCAAAAGTTATTATTTTTTTTAATATCATTAAAAAGACAAAAACAATACTCTACCCTCTTAATTCCTTACCTTTATCAATGGAAACCCATGGCAACCCCACAAACTGTAACGGCACTTGTAAAAGTACGTAATTACTTGTGATGAAAAATTATTACCTTTGTGCACCCCTGTTTGGTTGGAGTTTTCTTGTTTTGATTTTAGGGTGAAACACCCCGGTGTAATACAGGGGTTGATTCTGTTTAAGAAATCATTGCATCGCCAAATATAGGTATCTAAGCCATATAATACATACATTTTTCTTAAACTAGGCTGTTTAAAAATGCCTAAGTCTTTATGGCCCTCTTTGTACAGGAATCATATTTTAGTGCATCAAGTTTTCAATAAAAAGTAAACAATTAATAAATTATTTAATCGCGGTGTGTCTAGTGGCGCTAGGGGATATACCTACTAAAGATTTATACCTCTGCTTAACTATCTACGAAACACAGGCGCGATTTTATGTTATGTGTCTTAACATTTAAACTAGGCTAGATACAAATTCTAATGAAATAAAACCACCACGAGTTTGGGCCCGGTGTGACTGCTTAAATTGCCTTAACAATTTTAGAACTAGATTCAAAATTAAGATGAGATTTGCACCATGAATGACAGAATTTATTTCGGAAGCCTAAAATGTGAAATGTCAAAGCATTTATTTCAATTAGATCATTACTTTTGAACGTCAAAAAAAGCGAAGCTACAATCACAGACACTAGTCATAATAACTTGTGAAAGTATTGTAGTTGCCATTCGGAAGTGTAGATCTCTTTAGAGATGTATAAATAGAAATATCTTAATTTATGGAAGAGCGGAGTCTCCTACTACAGGCATTATTTGACTCCAATCATCAACTAATTTAAGACATATTGTTTTACGGAAATAAATATTTTGTATTTTTTGTTTTTTTTTTTTTTGTTTAAATAAGACATGTGTTTAACATAGACATAGACTTATGCACAGAAATCCTAATTTTTTATTTCGTCACAACAAGTGCAAATCAGGGGTTAGTTACTTGTTGGTAAATAAATAAAATTAAAAGTGCTCCACGAATCAATTTTCTGTTTAATTCAACATAACATCAAAATTAAAATCAAAATCAAAGCATTTATTTCAAGTAGGCCAGTTACAGGCGCTTTTGAATTGTCGAAATTCACACACACACACATCTCGCCTGTAGTCCCCGAAGGGCTAGTTAGAGGTGCACCCGTCTGCCTTCAAAGCGAGAGTGAACAGGCATCTTCTAGGTACGCTCATTCCATTATAGACCTAATCCATCGCTTTCCATCAGGCGTGATCGAGAAAAAGAACAGGCCCATTTTGCAATAAAAAAGAAAGTATTGAATTTTTTTTTTAGTTTCCTGAGTCCTTGGCAGTAGTCGAAGAAATTAAGACATCAGGTTCTTTGTTTAACTGAACCCTAAAGGGCATAAACATATCCCTAACACCAGAACCAAGTAACAAACACAAGTATAAACCTTAAAGTAATTCGTTTAACTTTTCAACTTTTTGATGTTTACCCTTCTGTCGAAGTTTTGTAATTTATTCTCTGAAGCCTGTGTACTTCGCAGTGTTACATTTGTTTAATTTTGGCATTTAAAATTGTTTTTATGTCTTCAATGTAAGGGCGAGATTGTGTGAATACATTTATGATAATTTTTGGTTTTACGTCAAAACTTTGCTTTTTTAATACCTTTACTCTCTTTACTGCTGGGAAAGGCTTCCCCATAGCCTTCCACTCCTCTCTCCATGTGATTGTCACTAACGCCTCTAGGTCGTCACGCCAGCGTTTTCTAGGCCTCTCTCGACGCAGACGCCCGTCTTGTGGCATCCTCAACCAACTCAACTTAAAGGTTCTAAAGAAGATTTTCTTCATGATAGATCCTCAAAAGAACTCGAGGCTAACTAATGACAGCCACTCGGGTCGATCTTCAGGTTAAGCCGCGCTAGCTTAGGGTAGTCCGTGGATGGGTGACCACCCGACATAAATACATACCGAGTTTCCTCCATGCTTCGAAAAGCACGCTAAGCCGTTGGTATTTTTGTAGATCTTTGACATTCGTTACAGGTAGTCAGTAGTGACCGAGTCTTACCAGGTTTACTTACCAAGGTCAAGGACAGCAGGTCAATTGTTTTAAAAATCTTTTCCATAAGGTGGAAGCGTCAGACTAGCCCCCGAAATTCAAATTTTCTTACGTTTTTTACAAATTGCAGGTCAGTGTCAGGATGTATGTTGATAAAAAATGAGTCGCGCAAGTAACACTTACTTAGTTACAGAATTGAAATCATCAATACAACCCTCTAAGTTCATTTAACCCTATTCTGTAACAATTTCATGAAAAAGTTATTCAATAGAGTTAAATGAACTTGGGTTGTATTGATGATTTTAATGATTATAATTCTTTAGCTACCTACGTGTTACTGGTGCGTCTCGTTTCTCATCAACATACAACCTAACACTGACCTGCAAATTGCAAAATACGTAAGAAAATATGAATTTCGCGGGAGCGAGAGGAAGCCTAAACTTAAGGTGGAAGCGCAAGGGTAGCCTTGCGCTTCCACCTTAAGTTTAGGCTTCCTCTATAAAACATATAATTCTTTTACAATTCTACATTTATTAATACAATTTTTTGCTATCTAAAATAAACCTCTATAAAATATAATATTACTGTGCCCATTGTAAAGTTTTATGATCGGTTTCAAAATAAAAAACCTAAATTTTTATAGAGCAGTAGTTTATGACTACTGGTCTTTTTATTTTATTGCCCAATTGCTGGGCTTTGTGTATTTATTACTGCTAAAATGCCGCAAGCGAAAAATACTCAAACATGTATATATCTTTAGCTTCTTTATTTATAGTACCGAGTTAATTAACCATGTAGCAGAATTTGTTTACTTTGTAAAACATATTCACGAATAAAATTATAAGTTAATTATAAGTAATATAATCTTTGGTGAAGTTTTTGAGTACCTACAAAACATAACATCGAGTGATAGCATCGTGTACTTATTATTCTGTGCCTATATAAACTTCAACTACATTTTCGACTGTTTTCAACCGGGCACAAGACCAAACAACACATAAACTCGTGGAACACCACGAGGGCCTGTGGACGGTGAGCTATGGGCTAGCTTGCCGTCCGTGGGCATGGGCTGCTCAGCCCAGAGGGGGAGGGGTTATTTGATGATTTACCACAGGTAAAAAAAAAAAAAAAAGGTGGAACACCACTGAAAAAAAAACTGTTAGAAAAACCCAATAACACTTAACCCTACCTGGAAATGGAATCTAAGCCTCCATACTCTTGCGGGACGGGAGAAGGGAGAGAGTTTCACGTCCCAGCTGCGCCCTGGGCGTCGGGGGCCACGTGGTGGTTTCCAGCCACCGTAGACGCGGGCCCGTGGACGGTGAATAATAGGCTAGCTCGCCGTCCGTCCATCTTATGACGACAGGCCGTGTCGACGGCGCTTTCATGTTCCACGCGCTCTATAAAGAGATGTCAGCAAACGGGAAAAGGTCCGAAGGGACCGATGCCTGCCAGGGACCGTTCGAAAGAGATACCACTTCGCTGGAACACAAAAAGGCAAGTCAGTACAAGTCGGACACTCCCTTCCACTCCGCCCAGAGGGGGAGGGGTTATTTGATGATTTCCCAACCGAAAAAAACAACAAGAAGCCTTCATTCTCAGCAGTAACGCTTGCGAGCTAGCTAATTTACAAAACTATGTAAGCTAGTTATTTTTATTCTTCTCCTTGTCGATGGCAGGGCATTATATTTTACAAGCTCTTGCCCGCGGCTTCGCTCGCATTAATTTAGAATTTGACAATCAATTCGGGTTAAACTCTGCTTGTAATTCAATCATGATTCGAAAGGCACGTGGCGCCATCTATTATCATAAGAATGTTATTGTTGTTTTCCTCGGGAACGGTCCTTTTTTTCGGCATGACAGGTATGTCCGTTTTAGTACACCTAACAATGTATGTATATGTAAAATTCCAGGATAATCAGTTCAGTGGTTTAGGCGTGAAAGGTAACAAATAATCAAACAAACTTACTTTCACATTTATTATAATTTAGGATTAGGATTGGCGTAAAACTTCGCTACTTCTCGACTTCGTCGGTGGCTGCACAAGGTCTCCTTAGCTGCATGTGCTGTTGGGTTTAGTGGCCAGGTTAGGAGGTATAACAGATCCATACCTATTCACACCCACACCCTGCACATTATTAAGTTGAAGTGGATTTTTCCCACTAGAGTCCGTGGACGGTTCAGGGACTTCCAGATGGACCATAGAAGCTTTTTGCTTCTAACTGCAGGCACCTTATTTATAGTCGATCATCATTTCAGTCGAAAGGCGTCCACTGCTGGACATAGGCCTCCCCCAAGTGTCGCCACATTGACCATTCCCGTGCGTCTCGCATCCAGCGGATCCCCGCAACCTTCACCAGGTCATCGGTCCACATAGTGGGAGGCGTTCCAAAGCAACGTCTTCCGATATATAGTCGACGAACCTTATAAATGACATTTATTTGCACAAACATTTTGCTGCCACGATAATTTAGTCACTCCGCAGCCATTCAATAAATTATTCAACTTTATGTTTTTGACGATGCGGAATTTTAACAAAGTTGTTAATTCAATTAAAATATTAATTCGCCTATAACATTGTTGTGTGAGGATATAGCGACATTGTTGCTGATTGTGATAAACAAACTGGTTGGTAATGAGCTCGTATGTTATGTGATAATTAGGCAAAACTTTATGCTGAGATAAAGTCGAAGCGTAGTTAGGATTAAAAAGTTCGTTAAATTATTCGTTGTCGAAAGGGGATAATTCGGAATAGAACAGTATTGGCAAGAAAGGCGATGACGAGTAATGGAGAAGTATGGATGAAGAAGACATGCTGCGCCGACCTGGGGGGTTACTATGACGTCTTAAAGAAAAACTAATTCGGGTGTGAGAAAGAGATGGCGCTAGACTAAATGTATAACTCGAGTAAGTGCAGGAGAATGATGAGAGCTGTATTTTCATTGATATGACTAATTATGTGTCTCAAGTTCTTAGAGGGTCTAGAATACCATACCACTTGGAGGCCAATGCGAAGAGGTCCTCGAGGCATCCACAGTAGCAGCAATATGCAAAAAAATAATGTTTTTATAATGTTAAAATATCATAATTATAAAACTTCTGCTATCAACCAGGCGCAAAGCCAGGCTTCGTAGCTGCTACTGAAAAACTGCTGATGGAAAAGCCCAATAACACTTCGCTTGACTTGGGAATCGAACTCAGGACACTCAGGATACACACGTTAAACTTATAACCACCCGTCTTTTCATCGGGGGTTAAAAATATGACCACAAAACAACCCTAATCTTCTTTAAAAGAAAACCCCATTCTTTTGCTTATAAAAGACACCTTTATTAATCAAGGAGTTAACAAGGGTAGGGGTGCACGGACGGTAGTACCAGAACTTCAAAGAGACACATTAGCATATTAAAATGGTGAGACACGTCTGGCTTGTAGCATGGACGCTTTTGTAGGCTAAAGAGATGAAAGCAGCTAGAATTATTGTTAAACTAGCTATTGTCCGCGACTGTTGCGACGTATTGTATTACCCGCGACTTTCGCTCGCTCGAAATTATTATTAAAAAAACATTATTTCCCTTTTTTCCCAATTTCAAGTGTTTAATTTGTTTTGCACGGAAACCCTAATTCTTATTCTGAAATAAAAGTAGCCTTTTTTTTTTTACCGATGGGAAATCATCAAATAACCCCTCCCGCTCTGGGCTGAGCAGGAGGGAGTGTCAGACTTCTACTGACTAAAACCCATCCATGTTCCTTCCTTTGCCCTTTGTGTTCCAGGGCCGCGGTATCTCTTTCGAACAGTCCCGCAACCCTGGCAGGAAATAAAAGTAGCCTTAGTTACTTCTTATGACATCAGCTATCTACCAGTAAAAATCCCGTCAGCATCGGTCCAGCCGATTCGGAGACTAGACGTTTGAATCTGATTTTGTTATCAATTCCAAGGGTTTTAATTTTTTTGCACGGAACTCTAATTATTTTTCTAAAACAATAGTAACCTATGTTAGACCTTATAACATCAGCTATCTGTCTTTAAAAGTTTCGTCAAAATCAGTCCAGCCGTTTTGGAAATTAGCCGGAAAAAACAGACTGACAGAAAAAAAGTATTTTGTTGTAAGTGCCTTATATATTTTCACAAATGTATTCACTAAAAAGCTGTTGTTTTGATATTACAAACATACACTTCAATTTTATTTATTTATGTATATGTGAGGTGGGACTGTATTACTGAAAAATAAATAAAGACGATTATCGCAGAACAACTGAATTTAGTGACAAACAATTTAATTGTTGTATCCGATTCAAACAGCTAATCTCCGAAACGGCTGGGCCGATCCTGACGGATTTCTTCGATCCTTACTGGCATATAGCTGATGTTATAAGGAGTAACTTAGGCTACTTTTTTTTCTAAGAAGAATTAGAGGTCAGTGCAAAAAAATTAAAACCTTTGAAATTGGTAACAAAATCCGATTCAAAACTGGAAGTATTTTTTTTAATAATAATTTAGAGCGAACGAAGGCTGCGTGCAACAGCTACCACCAAATAACAATTGATCTGACTTGAGAATCGAAACCATGGTCTTTTGCTCAACAGTAGCACTTGCAACCTTTGCAGTATGTTGTTAATATAAGAAAGGGAATTGGCAGTTCGTCAATTCCTTTGACATGATCACTGGAAAAAATTAAGCAGAAACATAAAAATTGTAGTTCAAAATAACTTCCATCGATTCTAAACATGTTGCTCTTAAAAATAAATTCAAGAACACACTCTACAAGCAATTCTGCGCAAAAGAATTATATACATGCTTTCCTTGCAAGACAAGTTTATAATTCGAGACAAGAGTTTCTTGTGAGCTAAGGAACTGTACTGTTTCAGTGTTCACTCTTTGCTTTGAATTCCAATTTTCTTGCTACATCAAAGATTTAAATTGTTGGATGCACGTTGAATCGCATTGTTGCACGTTTGATTGTTGTTGGTTCACTGTGATCAAGTCGATGATGATGTGATGGTTTCTCATGGCCAAGAGCACACGCTCAAGTGACGTGCGTGTGGCGACATTCACACACATCTCTCCCCAGCTCTCGTCTCCGGTTTGATGGAATCACGCCACGATTCACTGAACGGGACTAGCGGAGTGACGTACAGCTACAGGCATTGTAAGCGCGTGTCGCTTGACAGAAGTGGCATCGCCCGAGGATGGGCACGTGGCTTTAGGTTGTACGAAATAGTATTCACACTGAGAAGGGTGACTTCGCACATCCTGTATAGAACGATAGATACAATTTTCATTAATCTTACTAAGTAAGTCTAAATGTGAATGTTTGTGATGATGGATGGGTGGATGTTTGTTATTCTTTCACGCAAAAACTACTGAACGGATTTAGATGGCACACAGATTGTTTATAACCTAGGTTAACAAATATGATACTTTTTATGTCGGCTAATACGATCCACAGCCCGCGAAGCATGACCACCGTACAAACGGGTTTTGTCGACAAAGAGTCGAATGAGGGCTATCGTTTTTGAGCTCACCAGATGGCACCACTGTCGATTAAGGTCCTGTCAAAAAGTCTATTTTATACTCTAAAGTACCAATAACTTCATGAAAAGTTTATTTTATTACGTATAAAAACATAGTGTAAACTTCAAGTTCATATATTTATAATATTCTCCATAAAATTAGCAAGCATGAAACATTTAAAAATCATTTCATCTCCAAGTACTGAAAATTAAGATTCTAAGTTGCTACATAAAATCGTCAAGTCTTAATTAATCAGGAATGGCCCAATCTAGACCACAATCGTGAATATTTGTAAAAATACGTGTTAAAAAAGCACGCAAAACGTGAACTTTCTATGACATCTGACATTTCGGTGCCCCCGCGCTACACTAGCGCCTCTAGTGGCGAATTCATACGCGATAGCCATTGAATTGTCATTTTATAACAGATCGTGGAAAGATTTCTATCGTCGCAAGCATGGCGATGTTAGTAATGTAAAAAATGAATGACAAGACATGTCAAGTTGTATAGAAAGAGCTTTGTCGAGTCTTGGTAGGCTAGAGATAGTATTGCCATGCTAGGGGGGCTGTGGTACAATTACCGAACTCTACACGGGTGAAGTTTAGCTCTATGTGGGTCTACTACTAAGTACACCACTGCCTAACCCTTTGAAGATTACGTCGTGATGTTATGTTATATTAAGCGGGTGAAGTCATAGTGAAGCCGCGGGCATAAGCTAGTCATCACATAACTTGACAAAATATAGGGAACAGCTGATTTATTGTTCGCGATTTCAGAGTCGGTTCCGAAATAAAAGTAATTCATAATGATGAGAACATTGACCCGTATGAGGTTATCAGTTATTTTAATCACACCTTGTTTATTAAACAGACTGGATGGCATAGTTGTCAGACCTGTCTGACTCCTTGATTTAAAGTCTGTCACAGGTTGATTTACTTTGATTCTCATGACAACCGAGATTAAAAGTAAACCTACCTATCTCAATTGCTCTTTCGAGGCACTGAGAGTTCTCCTCGTGTATTTATTTTTGCAACATTATTATCAACTGTTCAGGGTTCACCATGTTTCGTAAGGTTATTATAATTCGCCTGGATGGCATTATAAATTATTACTAACTTTTTCACAGGTTTATTTTTTGTAATATTGTTCTAACTTTTCTTCAAAATACCTCCACGACCACCGTGGTCGCTGGTGAATTCATTGAATAGTAATTCAATGCATTCACCAGCACAATGTTGCGAGTGCGTCACATTGATTTATTCACTATCAAATAAGCATTGCAAGATTAAAGTCTCAACCTGGTTGCAAAAATTAGACTATGACACTACAGAGCAGTCACTTCTCGTACCCTCGTAATATTTATATAATCATTTACTAGTTCATGACTGTATCATACGATACATTACACCACCAGCCTACCTCTCCTCACACACTTCACTTGCACACATCGCCTACTCACTTCACCTGTACACTTCACAGGACACTACTTCACACCCATTATACTACACCATTTCTAATTTTCATTTTTTTTAACGTTAATTACGTTTATACAGCGTGTTACAGAAAGGGTATAATCAAATGGAATACTGTGGTACGGACCATCAAACTGAACAACTTTCTCTATGGGACCACTATGGAAATCGTAAAAAAATAATCAGCTGTCTATACAAAATTTCAATACCTACTCGACCCAAATGAGAAAGTTGTTCAGTTTGATGGTCCGTACCACAGTATTCCATATGATTATACTCTTTCTGTTACACGCTGTATATGTCTGCTTTTTTCCCTTCTACAATAATCATTTGTCTGAGTAATCACATTAGCAATTGTATTGTATGTGAACTACATTTAATACGAGGTGAGAGCCTGGGGATCCGTCACACAGGGTATCCTAGTACGGACGCCAGTCTCTCACAAAGGAACATATATTATGCATTTTGTAACAACGTTATTTTTACAAGTATATTTATAATAACTATGTGAACCTTTGTGAAGACAGAAAATAAAGATATTGTATTGTATTGTATTCCTACCCTAAAACCTGATTTTTCACGCACAAAAAAAGTCGTTTCCCAGAAATAGTTTTTTGCGTAGAGTTACTTAGTTTGATGTTCAGAACGCTTAGTTGACGACTTCGTGAAGGGTTCGTACCTTGTATATGAAATATGTCTGTACACGCTTATCTCCGAAACCACCCAACTGATTCTAATGAAATTTTATGATTATGATGATGTTTGTTTCCAGTTTGAATCAGCCTGACATTATATTTTAATCAAGAATCAGTACTATGAGTATTGGTTATTGCTTTTTCATCACGAATTTGAATATAGAAGAAGAAGCAGGTCATAAAACAACGCATTACATCATTAGAGGTATGGTAATGATAGCCTAGTGGTGTGACCGTTGTACTGCCAAGTCATAGGTCTCGCGTTCGAACCTAACACACCTCTGATTTTTCGGATTCATGTGCTTATTATAAAATTATCACTTGCATAAGAGAAAAGAAATAAAGAAAACGTATTTATTAGCCCGCACAGGACAAAACATCAAACAAAAACATCGACAACAAGAGAACAAACAACAAGAGAAGGAAAACATCGTAAGGAAACAAGCATGCCTGAGAGATATTTCTTGACGGTATGTAAATCCAAGTCAGAGGCATAGGCCTCTGACTTGGGCTACATAAAAACTCTGAAACCAGCTTGGGCTCCAATTAAACGAATAAGAAGAATATTAGACTTAGTTTCATTCTCTGCCAAAAGTAACGAGGTGAACCATACTTACCTAAAGTCAACCAGTATATCGAGCGCTTGTTCAAACACAATCAGACAAAAAAATCAATGTTAATTATTTTGAGGATTCCTGTTCGTGCACTGTATTCGCTGTAATTTGTCATTATAACAGTTGGATGTCATTGTTTAGATAGCTAACCAAGAATTTGAAAGGACTTTTAATCAAGAAAGTGTTCAACGGAATCAGGAGCTTATTTTTTGTAAAGTAAGGGTGTAAGTTCTTTGAAGATTGAGCATTGCGTGACCACATCGCGTTCCCAACTGCCTATCGTGTTGACATTCCTTTTGAAATATCTTAGTTTTTTCCAACGTCACTTTTTACACTGCTGCGTTTCTTTGCTTTAACTGTTTTGCTAGGCGTACAAACTTTTCAATGGACAGATAAATAATTAGTTTAGTTGAAAAATGGCGACAAAGCTGTCTTGGTGACGCGTCGTGGCATGACTTTTATGGTTCTGCTAACACTGTTATCTGTCTAACTAATTGATATTGAATATCGCGGTAATTTTCTAAAGTAAGACGGATTAAAGGGATTTTTGTTTGGACGGTCTTCATTTGTTTATATAGTATTGTTTTGTTTAGAATGGAAATGGTTGTTATTATTAGACTGTAATGTTTCCACCGCTGGTACAGGGGCTTCTACTCTGCGAAAGGGCTGTCACTCATCATGCGGGCCAAGTGTGGGTTGGTAGATGTCACAGTCATGTGGTCATCGGTATCCAAGGGGATCCTAACTCCTAACTAAGCCTTTACTGTCCGTTCGTCCGTCCATCCATCTGTCTATTTTTATTTCTGTTCCTTTAGGACAACATAATAATAAAAATAAATTAAAAATTAAAGGGGCTACCCTAGTTACAGGTTGTAGTAGCTCAAAAAGTTTGACAACCAGTCTTACCAAGGGGTATCGTATTACTCAATACTAACTGGGTTGTGGAGGTCAGATAGGCAGTCACTCCATGTAAAATACTGGTGTTCAGCTGCATCCGGTTAGACTGGAAGACGACCCCAACATAGATGCGAAAAGGCTAGGCAGATGATGATGATGATGATGAATGGGGCTCCCCTACTTCGATGATACGAAACCCATCATCTGCGAGTCTGACTTACGCTTGACCGGTTTTTTTTGGCTCTAGAACATGCCAGTTCTGCCGATGCATTCCTTCACCGTTTTGGGAGCAGTGGTGAATAAATAAAATAATTGCTATAACTTAAAAGAGAATTATTGAAAACGCAAACAGTGAGCCCAATATTATTTTCCTCGGAAATAATTAGTGATTATTTAGTACTTTTAATTATTAAAATAAAATAAATAATACAGGCTCTCGCTTTGCATCCTGGCCAAATTCAAGGAGGTATCTAAACTAATGATTCTCGACCCGAATCGATACTAAAAAGGCTAGATGTTTTTTTTTATTTTTACGGAAATTGATAAGTATGTAAACCACCCGTATTAAAACGTGTGTTTCGCGCCGTCACACACAAAGACAAATGTTTATTCCACAGTATACATTTATGGACAGTATGGACACTGGTTTACAATTACCGATTTCGCCAGTTATGTTTAAGTCCCATGTAATAGGAGCAAGCCTATTGCCATGAAACGTGCGCAAATACAGATTCCACGGCCGCTACTGAGAAATTCGAAATTTCGGGAATCGAACCCAGGACCTCATGCTCAGTCGTCGGGCCGGCGACCACTAGACCAACGAGGCAGTCTAAGATAACTAGGCATATTATATTCTATGTTTATAATGTAATTTAATTATTCACAGCAATTCCAGTTTTCAACCAAATGACAGTCACTATACAAACCGCCCACCGCGCGTATGTCAACAATTCGATAGTGGATCGATTGTCACCTAATTAGACATGCGTAGGTAATTGTAGACTGGCTATTTGATACCCTCTACCTCAGAATAAATAGCTACAGAAGTCCAACTACATTTAACGAACAAAAACGCACGCACACATACTCTAGACCCTTTACGATGCCGTCAACCAAGCGTTCTGTACATCAAACTAAGTAAGTCTACGCAAAAATTACTGCTGGGAAACGACTTTTTTTGGGTGAAAAATCACGCTTTACGGTACGTCTCAATGTAATGCACTCAAAACATTGTGCTGATAGATACATTGAACATTACGAGGGCGAGGGCAGGTATTTAAAGTAAATTTATAAGAAAACATGAGCAACTTGTATATAAAAAAAACGTATGAAAATTTGGAACTATGACCCCCAATATCTCCATAACTAGAAGCAATGACGAGGAGACGAAAAGCCTTTTGGCTTCTTTAAGGGCCTTTTTACACACTACAGACCCACTTCACGTACAGCGCCCGCCCCCGCGCCCCGAATGAAATTTGATTGTGATCGCCGTACGTTCGCCTTAGTGTGCGAGCGTCTGTTTTCGCTTGATTTATACAGTCTAACTTCTGTGCTTTGCTATTTGATACCTTCTACTGTAATAGTCATGGTTGTAATTAGTGGTACAGTTTAATTTGCTGGCTAATTATTGATATGTGGGGTCTTGTGTGAGCTAGTTGTACCTGGATTAATACTGTATTTTCTTTTATAATAACGCATCATCTTCGCAGTCCGCACAGCATGTTTTCTTGTCAGCATATGTTATTAGTAGTCACTCTCTTTTGTCTTTTCTTATTGTATGTATGATTTGAATGGATTTCAGCACAGCGGCAACGGAGCGGTAAAATAAAATCTACGTTCACATAAACTCCGATCGCCTTAGTTCGCAGGATTCAGCGATGGCTTTGTGGGTCAACAAAGACTCCTGAATGGAATGTGCCGGACCCGCGCATGTGCACCTCTGAGATGATTGTCTTTTCAGGCACTTAATAACATAACAGATCTTCCTAATGTAATCTTCTTTTTAGCGTATCGATGGTAATATCTAATATGTTTGCCCCAGCTATGTAAACTCTGCTCAGTCATCCTGCCCTTGTCTCGTTCTATATGGGGTCGTCGCAACACGTTTTATTCTTCCATTCTCCTCTGTCAGACGTCACGGCATCATTTACTCCTTTCTCTTTCATATCATTCCTCACACAATACTTCCATCTTTTCTTTGGCCTTCCTCTCCATCTCCATCCATCAACATTCATGTCCATCACACTTTTAGTCACATTTGTTTCATCCGTCCTCATTACATGTCCATACCAAGACAAACGACTTCCTTTCAATTTTTCTGCAACAGGCGCACTTTCAAACTTCCTCTAATTATACTCATTCCTTATTTTATCCATTCTTGTCACTCCACACACATGTAAGCTAAGGTTACAGGTGACGGGCATGAGACGCATAATAAAACATTAAACCTAAGTTATTTCTATTCCTGTTTTCTATTCAATTAAGTCTTAATTTCCCTAATAAGACTGACGTCGTCATTCAACAAGTAAGGAAGCGATTTGTACCAGGAAACCCGCAGATGTCAGCTTATGGGAAACAAGCTTCTCTCACTATTGTTGGTAGCAATTGCCGAGTTTTTTCTGTTACATCTTGTGAATGATTTCCTTGATTTGTATGTGAATTTTCTGATTTGTCTTGAAAGATGGAAATAATAACATAGAGAAGTTCTTGGTTATATAATAACAGTATCTCGGGTCGCTCTTCAGGTTAACACGCGGTTGCCCATGTAAATGTGACCACCCACCGACCGAGTTTCCTCCGTACCTCAGAAAGCACGTTAAGCCGTTGGTCCTAGCTTTCAATTGAAGATCTTTGGCAGTCGTTACAGGTAGTCAGTGGCCCGAAAGTCTGACGACCAGTCTTAGCAAGAGGTATTGTATTACCCAGTACTGACTGGGTTGTGGAGGTCAGATATGCAGTGGCTCCATGTAAAATTCTACCTAACCGTTCTACCTAGCCGTTGGTCCCGGGTGTCAATTGTAGATCTTTGACAGCTGTTACAGGTAGTCAGTGGCCCGTCAGTTTGACGCTATATTTTAGTTAATTATGTTATTAGTTATTAGTTAATTAATCATCATTTCAGCAGCAACATCAACTGCTGGACATAGGCCTTCTCCAATTGTCGCTACCTTGACCAGTCTCATGTGTCTTGCATCCAGCGGATCCCTGCAACCTTCACCAGGTCATCGGTCCACCTAGTTGGAGTCCTTCCAACGCAACGTCTTCCTGTTCGCGGTCGTCACTCCAGAACTTTTCGGCCCCATCGGCCACCCATTCTGCGATCAATGTTATAGTTTGTCTTTAGGTTATTTTATTGTTTTCATTTTAATTTTTAATGTTTGTAGTGTAATAGATTCGTTTATAATTAAATCACTGTTGTAACGTTTAATGGGGAATAATACATTAAAAATCTGAAAAAAAAAGGAAATAATAGTTGCCGCATAAATTAAAAATGACAACAATTCTGCAGATGGAATAATTATTTAAGGAATCGAATGACCAGATTATTCTGCACATCATCGAGGTCGTAAGTTGATGAAAACGATACTTGCATGTGGTGACATGTAAAATAATATGCAAAGAACGATGTCCCATTATCCTTGAAATACAGAACCATTTTATAAAGATTTTATTTTGGAACGTACTTAGCTCCTTCTTGGGCGTACAATGGAACAGGTAGTTAAATGCCTGGGGAGCTTTTACGCTGAAAAAATGCCCAATCTCATTTGGTTGGATCAAAGGAGATTGGGTATTTTAATGTTACTATTAAACCGAACGAAGAGAGTCTCTATACATACATACATCCATTTCTTTCCGTAGACGTCATGGACCATAATCTAACCGTTATTCATCCCCAGCACTTAAGCAACCCTCGAAAACTGACCCCCAAACAGTCATAAAAGCATAACCCTAAACCGCCACGCGTCACCATTACGTAAATATCAGTCATTTCGGTACGGGTGGCAATTCGCAAAAAAATTCAAAAATGAAAATACAAAAAATTAATTAAACGCAACCGGGACCTTTTGTGCGTTGAATTCGCGTATTTATTAGAGCGAGCATCGTGGCCATACTGTAATTGCCGTGTAGGGTTGGCGGGACGTTTTGACCCGGTGTAGTTGTTTAGGGTTAAAGGAATTTAGATCATAGAAATATGGAATAGCCATCTCATCTGATTCTCTTGGAGTAGCTCCGGAATCTTGTGAATCCGAAATGCCTGGTAACAATTTCCTGAGCGTAATTTCACTTATTGAAATATAAGGAAGAAGCTTATTAAATAATGAAACATTATAAACCTGTGTGACTTCCTCGTTGGTCTAGTGATCGCAAGCACGACTGCTGAGCATAAGGTCGTGGGTTCGATTCTCGGGTCAGGCAAAGTGTCATTGGGTTTTTCCATCAGGAATTACTCAGAAGCAGCCACGGAGTCTGGATTTGTGCCCGGTTGATGACAATAGGCTCGCCCCCTATTACATGGGACTTGAAAATAACTGGCGAAGTGGGTGTATACTATTAGGTACATATTTTGATGTTATGTTATGTGTTGCCCTATGTATTATAAGTTAAAGTTTCTTTTAGTGTCTGTCTGTATGACCGCGTTGTTCTTATAAAATGGCTGTTGATGCGATGTTCAACACCATTTGAAAAATATAAAAATACAAAAAAAAAAACTGTGTGTTTACAAGTCGTAATGCCATTCGAAGCGGGGATGGGTCGCTAATATGTACTAAGAAGATGAATTTATTGTAAGGTTACGCGTGTAAAGAATTAGAATCGTTAGTAGGCACTTCCTCCATGATTTGTTTGATGAAATCACTTTAAGTTTGTACGACTTTTATTTAAGTGTTGTCGATTTTTCACAATTTCAGTAGCTTTTCCTTTTTCAGTCAATAAATAACGTTTTCCGAAATGTTTTTTCGACAACTTATCTATTGTTTGTCAATTGTTAGTGGTAAGTACGCAATACGCATAAAGCTTAGGCCACACCGCCAAGCTAGCGAACGAGCGAGCGAGGCGGGTGAGACATCATTTCACTTCTTTTCATACTTTGGTTCACACCGCGAACTATCGAAAGAGCCGGCACGAAGTATGAAAAGAGCCTCGCCCGCCTCAC
Source organism: Eugnorisma glareosa (assembly GCA_947578425.1). Taxonomy (NCBI): domain Eukaryota; kingdom Metazoa; phylum Arthropoda; class Insecta; order Lepidoptera; family Noctuidae; genus Eugnorisma; species Eugnorisma glareosa. The sequence goes on along the minus strand of OX387982.1, from coordinate 7,849,895 downwards.
TCGCTCGCTAGCTGGCAGTGTGGCCTACACTTTACTCATCTGCAAAAGTGTTTTACTAAGCTCGATTGTTAATCATTCTCATCCATTTTTTATAGAAACACCTAACGAACTGTCATTGAAAAATCAACTTAAATGTTACCTAAAAAATCCTAAAATTTCCAAACTTTTACAAAACACACGTAAAACTTCAACTAAAGAGAAAAAAACAGCCTTTCTAATTACTTTGGAACCTTAAAGTCATTACTAAATGTCATTCCGGATATCGCCAGCCCTGTTCCCGGGGTCATTCTGACGCGAGTGTTAAAGGGTTAATTTAACGGTCACTGCTTTGCGACAGACTCGAACCGTGTATTTCGGCGTATGTAGTGTTGTAGCGCGCCCGGGATTCAAATTAAAATCCCGGGAATTTGCATGGCAGTGAACATAGTTGAGTTTAGTTGAGTCTGTCATTTTATGATGAAGCAATTAAGTTTTATGTTATGCCCTAAAAATAACTAGTATTATGAGCCATGAGCCTCTATGCCTGAAGGGGTAGGCAGAGGTGTGTGTTACAGCCACATTAGGCCAGTTATGTTCAGGTATCATGTTGGTTCACCCGGCCGAACTGAAGGTCAAACTTCAGGTGTTTTAGGCTCTTTTGTTAACAGACAAATGTCATTTGCGTTAATTTAGAATTTGACAATCGATTCGGGTTGTACTCGACGATTCGAAAGACACGTGGCGCCATCTACTATCATAAGAATGTTATTGTGGTTTTCCCCGGGAACAGCGTTTTTTTTTTAAATTAAATGTGTCATAATGTCCGTTACTGTACACCCGACAACGTATATGCAACATTTCAGGATGATCGGTTCATTGTTTTAGACGTGAAAAGGTAACAAACAAACTTACTTTCGCATTTATAATATTAATTAGCGACCCGCCCCAGCTTTGCACGGGTGCAATGGTATACATATACCTTCCTCTTGAATCAATCTATCTATTAAAAAAAACCGCATCAAAATCGTTTGCGTAGTTTTAAAGATCTAAGCATAGATAGGGATAGACAGCGGGAAACTTTTTTTTTTATACAGTGATTAGGATTTTGTTTATTATGACAGCAAACTCGTATTTCCCTGTAAAAGTTAAGAATTCTAAAATAGCGCGTTTTAAGGTAAATAATATGGACATAAATTATGCATATGAAATGGTTTAAACAGCGGTATTGGATTTTTTTTGGGATGCAGTTTAATTTTGAAAACAATTTATTATGTGCGCCCCTGCGCCTGCCCGATGTGTGTCAGCAATTTACGCTTCGCTTACAATTTGTTAGGCGGTCTACGCTTAGAAGTTCCAAACTTTCCAGAAATGTCACAATCCAGCTCAATAAATACGTCATGTGTAAACAGGATTTGCGAGATAGTACCTCCAAAATCTCTCAAAATTCTGGAAAAAGATTAACTTCATGTTAGCTGGACTGTAACATTTTTGCCATGACGATTAACAACAGTTTTCCAGAATCCAGCTCAAAAGAAAGTACTAGCTTGATGTCACGGGATTTTCGCTTCTGCAGCACCAAAATCCCCGGGAATTCCAGGAAATTGATGTACCATCACTATTTCCTAATGTGTCGTTTCATACGTCAGGTGCGTAAATTCCATGTAAAAAATACCTTTACTTTTGAACGGCACACAGTTGGATTTTATATTTCACTGTTATTGTTAGAATTTACGGTTATTTCAGAAAAGAATTTTCACTACGCAATGCCTGAAGAATTGTCTTGTGATCGAGGCAAAGTTCTGGCTGGGCCAATTGATCATATTTGATACCGCCGCGCTAACAAATGACGTAATGTCAGTGAAAAGGTAGACAGGCAGTCATCATCATAATCATCATTTCAGCCGAAAGACGTCCACTGCTGGACATAGGCCTCCCCAAGTATACACTGACCGGTCCCGTGCGACTCGCATCCAGCGGATCCCCGCAACCTTCGCCAGGTCATCGGTCCACCTAGTTGGAAGCCTTCCAACGCAACGTCTTCCGGTTGGCGATCGCCACTCCAGAACTTTTTGGCCCCGCGAGCAATGTGTCCTGCCCACTGCCACTTAAGTTTGGCAATTTTTAGGGTTACGTTGGTAACCTTGGTTCTCTTGCGGATGTCTTCATTTCTGATTCGAATTTCAGTTGCTCCATGTAAAATACTGGTACCTATTCAGCATAGTTATACAGCGTGTAACTGAGAGGGTATAGGCATATTGAAGAGTGTGGTACGGACTATCAAACTGAACAACTTTCTCTATGGGACTACCATCGTAATCGTAAAAAAATATATTCCCTAAAAATATAGTCCTATACATTTGGGTCGAGTAGGTATTGAAATTTTGTATGGGGCAGTTGTTTATTTTTTGGTGATAACGATGGTGGTCCCATAGAGAAAGTCGTTCATTTTACCCTTTCTGTTATATGCTGTATATAGCAGCCCTCAACCAAGCATTTGGAACATCACACTAAGTAACTCGACGCATAAATTATTGCTGGGCAATGACTTTTGTTTTGGGGTGAAAAATCACGTTTTACGGTATTACTCTATGTAACGCACTCAAAACATTGTACTGATGGCATTGAATAGTACGGAGTCATGCAGGTGTTTTAAGTAAAGTTATAAAAAGTCGGAACTTTGACCCCCAATATCTCCTTTAACTAGAAGGTTCCCAGGTACGGTCTAGAACAAAAAAAAAATATCGCAATGACAGGAAGAACAAGTACCTTTCGGCTTCGTTAAGAGTACTTTTACACATTTTTTTTTTCTAATGGGAAATCATCAAATGACCCCTCCCACTGTGGGTGGAGTGGAAGGGAGTGTCAGACTCGACTGACTTTTACACCCTTTATTCAGCATTTCCCATCATAGTCGGGGAAAGGCTTGGCAGACGATGATAGGCTCATGCCATCAAGTTACTCCAAGATATTATGTCTATAGTAATAACTTCGTTAATGAGTAACAATCAAGACGGATATAAACGCGAGTGTGTGGTTTGAGAGAATCGTCCCCGTGAGGGTTGTTAAAAGTGAACACGGGATTTCGTCAGATTGGTGGGGTAGCATGGTTACGTCATCAATTTGAGATTTTCTTGAACTTGAAATCGTGTGCTAATTGAACTGTACTCGAAATTTTAATGACACATCCAGTTTAAGACTGCCTCGTTGGTCTAGTGGTCGCAAGCGAGACTGCTGAGCATGAGGACTTGGGTTTGATTCCTGGGTTGAGCAAAGTGTTACTAGATTCTTCCAACAGAAATTTCTCCTCATAGTCTGTATTTTTGGTCGGTTTATGGCAATAGGGTCGCCCACTATTAAATGGGACTTAAACATAACTGACACAATGTGGGTGTAATATTAAGTACACCTCCTCCTAGCGGAATAGGACGTCACTGAGGTACTTGAAATAGACCAATCATCGTTTTAATTTCTTAACTAAATTGTCGATGGTGGTATACCTACCGGTAACTGCAGAGGTCCAAGGATTTTATGGCGCTTTAATGGCATTGGCCGTCGTTCGCTGGTTCGTCTTTGGTAAACAATTTTGAAACTGTCATATCAGCCTGCATTAGTCAACTGCTGGACATAGGCCTCCTCAATCGCACTCCACTCAAGACGATTCTCAGCAACTCGCATCCAGTTGCTACCAGCTACCTTGCGAAAACCGTCGCTCCATTGAGCCTGCGGGCGTCCTACCTTACGTTTGCCGATTCTCAGTCTCCACTCAAGAACGCGTCTACCCCAACGGTCATCGGTTCTACAGCTAATATGACTGGACTATTGCCACTTCAGCTTACTTATTCTGTGAGCTAGGTTCTCTGTCGGATTACCTCGTCCCAGATGCGATCCTTCAGAGAGACTCCAAGCATAACCCGTTCCATAGCTTGCTCAGCGACTCTGGAAAAGTATTGTAACAAAAACACGGCTGCGTTAGTTTAGAATAACTATATCCCTGTGCAGTACTCGTATTATCCAATTTCTCTTGAAGATTCTACTACAGTTTGGTGTAACTGTCGAACCTAGTTAACATAACTCATCCCGCATAAATAAATCATTGTAACGCTCGTAATGTCATTTTGAACCGAGCGTCATTACCGCCTGTCGCAGTTGTGATCCTTTCCTGAGAACGTGACTATTTGTTTTATTATGTCTAAAAGTTGGGCCACAGAAACTGCGGTGGAGTAGCAGGAACGAATTAGGCGATTTTCACACGAAATCGCCCATCCGCGCGGTCGGGCAGCGGAGCGGATCTCACGTCGCATTCTCATTGGCTTGTATGAAATCCATTGATATTACTTAACTCACATAGACCACCAGCCCGTGCGTCGCCCTAATTAACACAAAATCTCCCCTCATCCCTTAATTTTCGTCCCTTTGTGCCTATTGGCCTTGTTTTGTTCTGTCTCTTGCTTGGGAATAGTGTGGCGGGCTTGTCCCTAATACAAAATCCTTCGCAGCCTACGACCGATCACGTAGACGAGCAGTGTCGTGTGAGTATTGCCTTATTCATGATGGATTCACGAAATATGAAAGGTGCCAACTTTTGTCGCAACCTGGAAGTTTAGCAATAAGTGTTACCCTGGTAGGGTTACCAATTCCGAACTTAAGACTCCTGACAGAAAGTTGTACTTTCACAAAACTGTCTATTTAGTCCAATAGTCTAATGGAGATTTAATTTTTAAATCTATCTGTTCTCTGTATCTATCTGTGGCTATTTTTGAAAAGCTCTCCTTAAGGTAAGGTAAGGTAGCCCGCGAAATTAAAATGTTCTTAGGTTTTTTATAATTTGCAGTTCAGTGACCTGCAAATTGCAAAAAATTAAGACAATTCGAGTTTCACGGGTTACCCTTGCGCTTTCACCAATTCAAGCCCTGGTTGAGAGGCCAAATTCTACACGTGTCCGAATTAATGAAATATTTATTGCTATCTAAGTTTGTTCACACTTGTTGGGTCTTTGAAGAATAATATCGCGGTATTGTCGAAGTTATTCAAGTAGGTAGGTTAGGTACGCTCAAAGTAATATTGGTCGATTACCCAATACAGCTCAAAGACTAATTTGAAAGTTAGTCTGAGATAAATCCTGTACTTACGAAAGTTCGCTAAATCATAGAATAATCAATCATATAAATAAAAACAAAAATTAATGTCTGTAATAGCTTACTGGTACAATCATTTAGGAGTGCTTAGTGTTAGTAAAAACGGGAATATAATCATCTTAATTAACATCCTATTGACGTTGACTTTTTAATCAACTTCTAAAAAGGAGGAGGTTCGGAAATCAGCCCATTTCTGAACCTCCTCCTTTTTAGAAGTTGATTATTTTTTTTTTTCTTTTTAATGTTTGATACCTCATAACTCGGTGATAGCTGGTACGATTTACGTGAATCTTTTTTCGTTTAGTTGAAGAAGTTTGCGCGGTGGTTCACTATACATTTTATTCACGCTGCTTAGGTGGAGTTATCTTCTATACTGCATATTTTTTCCTATATGTCTATTCGTGGATAACTATTAGTAACTATGCAAAATTAATACTTAATGCGAATTTGTGTGAGATACCATCATACCACAAATAAAAAGTGGGAAAAATGTAAAATATAACGAACTAAATATTATTTTTCTATATTTAGTTATATGGTATACTTTAGTCCCGGAAGTCGCTGGCAAAAAAGCCAATGATACAAACAAACGACTACGACTTCCAGAAGTAAAGTTATTTTCCACCATTCGTGTGCTGTTTTCTTAAATCGCTTATTTCAGAGCCACACACAAACGCAAATCTGTGCTAATGCAATAAAAGGGGCATATTTGTACGTCGTACTGAATGAACGAATGAACGAACGAATTGAAGGTCCCTTGTTATGAACGAATGATTTGCATACATATCTGAACGGAAAGAACGTCTGACTAAACGGATACATGATAAGCAAACTGTATATTTGTATTGCAATTTTGTGATTGAATTTTGTCAAACGAGTTGAGTTAAATAAATGTTGTTTTGTTTATAAATACTGATGTAAGTTTCCATGACGAAAAATTTTATCTTCTCGTGTCCCACAAAAACCTATTGCGGAATCTTATTAAGGGGGAAGCGCCGGGGCCGCGAAATCCTTCATTCAATCCCATTGAATGATTTTCATGTTATACTTATTCAATGGCATTAAATGAACTTGGAGGATTGTATTGATTATTTAAATGATTACAAGTCTGTAAACCCATGCGTTTTACGGTTGCGTATCATATTTTGTTCAACATACACCGTGACACTGACCTGCAAATTGCAAAAATCATAAGAAAATTTTAATTTCACCCTGGCTTTTCCACCTTAAGTACTATCTGGTCTGTTCGGCCGCTCTTTTACGGTCCTGCTATCCACAGACAAGTACAGCTAACAAACTGTCTATTACAAACAAGTTTATGTACCCAATAACACTTTGCTCGACCTGGGAATCGAACCCAGGACCTCTTGCTCAACAGTCGCGCTTGCGACCACTAGACCAACGAGGCAGTTCATAAGTTTGAATTCAAACTTATGAACTGCCTCGTTGGTCGAGCAGTGTTATTAGGTTTTTCCATCAGGAATTTCTCAGTAGTAGCCACGGGTCTGAACCTGCTCCCGGTTGATGGCAATAGGCTCGCCCCTTATTACGTGGGAGATAAACATAACTGGCGAAATGTGGGTGTACTATTAGGTAACACCTCTGCCTAACCCTTCGCGGATTACAGGCGTGATGTCATGTTATGTTTATGTTCAAACTAACAAGAAAAAAACACAAACTAAAAACTAAAAATTGTTTTTTATGTTAAATAAATAAATAAATAAATATCGCTGGACATTACACACAGCGCCATCTAGGTGCCACACTAAGCAACGAGGCTTGTGTCGTGGACACCAGATAGTTGATACTACTACATAGATACTTTTTTGTTTGTAAATACATACTTATTATACATATAAACATCCATGACTCGGAAACAAATGTCCATGCTCATCACACAAACATTTGCTCCTACCGGGATTCGAACCCGGGACCCTAAGAACGTAAGGCAGCCTCACAACCGCTGCACCATTCGGGTCGTCTCGTGTTGAGAACATAAAAAATATTTTTTAAACTTTGAGGATTTTTGAAAATTCCAGTCTCTATGTCTATGAAAGGCGATTTTTAGCCCACCGTGCGCAATTCAGAACTAAAGAAATGCCTTCATAATATATATTTTCTCACGCGTAGGTGCGACTCCTACTCCTGTATGAATTGACAGTGCGTTGGTGGAAAAATGGTTTCTTTGGAAATGGAAAGTCCTTAATAGGACTTTACCTTACTGTACCTTACATCCGCACTCACAGACGTTTATTCATGTTGATGAATTATTTATCGGAGTTTTTAGTTTTGAGATTTTAGTTTTTTTTTGGGCTGGCAACCCCGCCCAGGGAAGACCCAAAACAAAGAGCTCGACAAAATTTTATCAGAAATTACAGATAAAACTGCCTAAAATTGCATAAGTGCGAGTGCCGACGGCGACCAACAACATAACCTCTGCGATGCAGGTATTTACTTACTTTTGGAAGGCGATTTTACAACTTGATCCCATTATCTATCGGCATAATTGGTGGTTAAATTTTTCAAAAACCACGCACACACGCACATCGGACATTTATTTGGAGCTAAACAATTTTATTCCACCAACATTTTACGGAAAAATTACACTACTGCGCCAGCGCCGAACGAACTGTCTGTCACTTCGTTGTTTATTTGGATTTAAACGTCATCTGTCATCTGTCATCCACTCGACGTTCCAGTCAACGCATGAATTGAACAGATGAATTGAACACCTGTCTGCTGTCGTCGGGTACGTTCGAAAAGTGTAAAAACTTAGTTTTAGGGGTTGACTTTTGATATCATTGACATTATTTAATTCTTAGTACATGACATTGTTAAATTTTTATATTATTGCATTTTAGAATTTCGACTTTTAGGTATTTATTAATATACCTATTTACTTTTTGTTTTGTCCGTTGGAATTAATTATTTATTAACTTAATTTTGAATTTAATTGATATATGAAATAACTATTTGGTAAATACTTATTTAATTAATGTTGTAATTTTTATTTACTTTATAAAAAAATAATTGTGAAGAGATTAATTTTTTGGTGATGTAGTTTTTATGTTCCATTTATAGTATATTTATAGTCTAGTCTAGTTAATGTTTTTTTTTTTATTTATTGTTGTTTTTAACAGTCAGTCATTAATTTGGTTTGTGTGTCATTTATTTTTAGAATTTATACAGATTGTGGTAGAATGAGTTCCTCCTCTTTGTCGCCGTGCCCTCACTGCCCCGATTCATCGCGTCATTTTAGTTCTCGGGGCCTCAAAATACACATAGGGCGCATGCATAAAGATGTGACGTCTGCTATAGAATCGGGTGGCCAGGTGACTTTTTCAGCGAGTTCAACGCAGCCGTCTCAGGGGCCTTTGCGGCCCGCCGCAACGCCCCCCGGGGTGTTGTTTCAAAATCTGGCTAAACTCAAAAGAGATACGCCCGTTTTGCGACGCATCCCTCGGGGCGCGCGTAGTTTGGCGGCGGGAAAACTTTCCCAAATTATTAACAGCTGTGTGGATAACAATGGCGTTGAGGATTGGTACTCTCTCCTTACCTTCTCTTTTAAAGCCTTAAAGACTCCAAGCAGATCGGATAAGGGTAACATGGTGCAGAAAGTTAAAAATAATGTCGGTTCCTTTGGCCATTGCTGCTTGGACTCGCCGGATACTGATGAAGGAAAGTCTTTTGGATCGCACTCTATTTTGAGGGCAATTGAGACCAAGGTGCATGAGGGGGACCTTAGAGGAGCAGTTCGTCTGTTAATGTCCGACGATACCATGGCTCAATCTGCTCCTGAGACTCTTGATGCTTTGAAGTCAAAGCACCCCTCGCCGTCTCGTCCTCTGGTTTTTCCAGATCCCCCAGATCATTCTTGTTTACCACTGACTGTCACTGTCGAAGATGTGTCCCTGGCTCTTGGCTCCTTCTATAGTGGTTCGGCTGCAGGCCTGGACGGAATCAGACCGGGACACCTAAAAGAACTGACGTCCAGGACGGCGGGCGACAATGGCCAACGCCTTCTGGAGTCATTGTGCAGGCTGTGCAATTTCTTACTTAGTGGTCAATTGAATCGAGAGGTATGTCCATACTTGTACGGGGCGTCCCTTTGTGCTATCACTAAGAAGGATGGGGGTTTGAGGCCAATTGCCATCGGTAGCACCTTTCGGCGCCTGACAGCTAAGCTGGCATGCCGATCCGTTAAGGAAGAGATGGCAGCTTATTTACAGCCCCATCAATTAGGCTTCGGTACGCGCCTCGGGTGCGAGGCTGCCATACATGCCACTCGTGCTTTTGCGACGGGGGCCGAAAACGCGAGCTGCGTTATTGTGAAGCTTGATCTCAACAATGCGTTTAACACCCTGGAAAGGGATGTTCTCTTAAGAGAGGTGAAGGGGAGGACCCCTTCCTTATACCCGTTCCTCCATCAAGTTTACGAGGCACCTTCCAATCTTTATTTTGGGGATTCATTGATCAAGTCTCAGGTTGGAGCTCAGCAGGGAGACCCTCTTGGGCCGCTCACTTTTAGCCTGGCCATCCAAGCCTCAATTCACGATCTAAAATCACCCTTGAACGTGTGGTACTTGGATGACGGTACCATGGGTGGCAGGCCTGATGTCGTGGAACAAGACATCCGCACATTAATTCCACGTCTCAGAGAGTTGGGCCTCGAGGTAAACTCTGCTAAATGTGAGTTCTTCCCCTGTGGTCCTGAAGCTGAGCCAACATTCTCGCACTTTTCGTCTTTTCTTCCGGGTCTCACCATGCTGTCACCTGACTCCTTCAGTCTCTTGGGTGCCCCGATCTTCCCTGTTGCGGTCCCTGAGGCCCTAGAGGATCGCAAGCGTAATTTACTCGTCGCCCACAAAAGGCTCAAGGATCTTTCTGCCCACGTCGCTTTAGTACTTTTGCGCATGTGTTTCGCGGTACCAAAGTTAACATACTTTTTGCGGACTGCCCCGACGTGGTGGTTTCCACAGTCTCTCTCATCTTTTGATGAAGCTCTTAAGGAGTCGGTAGAGAGTATTTTGAATGTTTCGCTGAACGAAGCTCAGTGGGCGCAAGCGGCTTTGCCGATCCGGCATGGAGGTCTGGGGGTTCGTCGCGCACGGGATGTCGGCTTGCCGGCCTTCTTAGCGTCTGCACATGGGGTTACTGACCTGGTCGCTCGCATTCTATCTCTTGATGGCGAACAAGTCAGTATCCCTTTCGCAGCGGACGCTCTGGCGGCCTGGTCAGGTCATTGCCCTGGCGGTATCATCCCGGAAGAGCCTCAAGTGCAGCGCTCCTGGGATGATATAGGAGCGAAGGCGGTTCTAGCCGGACTTATAGACCGAGCGGAGGGGGTGGATATGGCGCGCCTAAAGGCAGTGTCGCGGTCAGAATCAGGAGCGTGGTTGCAAGCGCTTCCTTCACCTCACCTGGGAACTTTACTTGACGGTGACTCTTTGCGGGTGGCGGTGGCTCTCCGCCTGGGCTGCGATGTCTGTGAACCACATTTATGCATCTGCGGGTCCAGAGTGGAGGCCAACGGTTACCACGCGTTGAGTTGCTGCCGGTGCTCAGGGAGGTTTCCGCGGCACCATGCTCTCAACGACATTGTCCGGAGAGCGCTGGTTGCCGCCAATATCCCTTGTGTCCTGGAGCCGCCGGGTCTCTGTCGGTTAGATGGCAAAAGACCGGATGGCCTGACTTTAGTACCCTGGCAAAAGGGTAAGTGCCTACTTTGGGACGCAACGTGTGTTAGCACGTTTGCCGCCAGCCATGTCCCTCGCACAGTCAGGTCACCCGGTGCCGCGGCTGAATCAGCCGCTCTCAAAAAGCGGGCCAAATATGCTGCCTTAGAGCCGAAATACTTTTTTGTCCCACTGGCAGTGGAAACCACTGGTTGCTGGGGGTCCGACGCTATTAAATTTGTCGCGGAGATCGGCCGGCGACTTAGAGAAAGGGGCGGTGACCCACGCTCTGGTTCGTTCCTGGTGCAAAGGCTAGCCCTGGCAATTCAGCGCGGAAACGCTGCAAGTGTCATGGGCTCCTTTGCGCCAGGAACAACTATGAGCGTCTAGTGACGTAAGGTTTTTTTTTTTATTTTTGAATTTTGTTATTTGACATGCCTATGTAATTATATTGTGTTATGTAAAATTTTAATATATGGAAAGATATAAATATAATAAAAATATAGTCACGTTTTATCGGAGGAGCTCTTGGCCAGCTGCTCGCGTCGATGTTCAGGTTAAGCCGCGCTTGCGCTGGTCCAGGATATAACCTTGGTTGGTCCATTGATGGGTGACCATTCATTACTTATAGTTTTCTCCGTGCCTCAAAAAGCACGTTAATTCTATTGCTCCGGCTGTCGTTTGTAGATATAGGAGATATACAGGTTGCAAAGCCCGAAAGTCTGACAAGCAGTCTTTCATCGTAGTACTAACTGGATTGTGGAGGTCAGATAGGCAGTCGCTCCATGTAAAATACTGCCTAGCCTTTTTCCAGCTATGTTGGGGCTGGCTTTCAGTCTTACTTGATGAAACAGAATGAAAGTATTATACACGGAGCGACTGCCTATCTGACCTTTACAACCCAGTTAATACTGGAGAATATGGTACCCCTCGGTAAGGATGGTTGGAAACCTTTTTGAGTGCGGACTTATAAATTTTTATGACTGTATAATGCGCGAACTTAAATGCAGTTCTAAATTGGTATTTTCCGTAGGTGTCGACGAAGGAAAATCTAGGGTTGTACTTCAAAGGATATAAAGCACCTACCTAACTTTGAAATGAAAACGTTGTACTTTCCTTTTACTGTAGGCACGTGGGTGTAAAAAAGATAAATTAAAGGTTATAATGTTCGATGGATGAGAAAACATTTAGCTGTAAGATTTTTATCAGACATGTATTTTTAGAGCCTACGCATTCGTTTCATTGTTTCTATTGGGGTCGTAAAAGGAATAGAATATTAGTCAGGGTAAAAGTATAGTCTAGTATCTATTTTCGGAATTTTCAGGCTTTTATTAATATATATATCTAGTGCTACAAGTGGAACGACATTGACAAAAGGGTGCTGTTTTTATCTCTTTTCTAGTTTTTTTTTAAAATAATTATTTTGTTTTTAGTGTTAATCACGTCAATCAATAATCGACGTTCTGCTGAAGCAAAGCAACCACGACAAGCATTTATCCAAAATTACCTCTTTGGATCTAATGTTAAGATGACTATAAAGGGTGTAACAAGACCCTTAACGAAGCTGAAAAGCACTTATTCTCCTCGTCACTGCGATTTTTTTTTTCAAGACCATACCTGGTAACCTTATAGTTACGGAGATATTGGGGGTCATAGTTCCAATTTTTTCACAAGTTTTTTTTTTAAACTTGTTTTAATCTATCATTTTCACTATTCAATCCATCCATCAGTACAATGTTTTGAGTCCGTTACATTGAGTTTCACCGTTAAACGTGATTTTTCACCCCAAAAAACAGAAGTCGTTTCCCAGCAATATTTTTTGCGTGAAGTTACTTAGTTTGATGTACATAATGCTTGGTTGACGGCTTCGTGAAGGGTCTTGTTACACCCTGTATGATTACTCATTGGTCAAATAACCGAGACCAATGCCTACCATGAAAGGTATTTTTTCACCGAACGGCCGTCAATCCGAACATGACCCGTAACCACAAACCGTACCGCAATATTTATTTAGTCAATCAATGCATAAATATTTGAACCGCATCCGGACACACAAAACAGTCCGGTTGACAGACGACATCTGCGCAATCTGATCAGAATAACAAAACAAACCTAGTTTGCATTTACGAATGCAAAATTTATTAAAATAGGTACAGTCACGTTGAAATATAACAGCGAGTTTGATAGTTGCGCCACAGGTTGCGCCAGTTATAGAAAAGTTGAAACGAAATTGTTTGCCTTGATATGAAACATGTGACTTAAAGAGTGATGAGTAGGAGGAAGACGAAGTCCAGAGATACGATGGATTAAAGAAAAACCGGCCGAGTGCGAGTGGTACTCATTCGCACATAATTAGGGTTCCGTAGTAGCAAACAATATAATAAAAATATTTTGAAGGCTCATTCGTATGTTGTAGGTATTGGATTACATTCAACACCAAAACTAAGTTTGTTTTTCATAGTATGTTAATGAAAAACAAAGTTACTGATGTAGTTTGATGAAAAACTCCCATATCTCAAAAACTATTCATCAAATTTTATTCAAACCAATTTTGGTTGAAAGTTTTTTTACGTTCTTCAATTCTAGATTTTTTCAGAATTTTCCTTCTCTTACTTTAGAAATTAGAGGGGGGGGGAAATTTTACCACTTTGAAAGAGTCTGTCTTTCAAACGATTGACTTTGACAAAAAATGGGATGATATAGGAACCTCAATGTCATTTTTAAAGACCTATCTACAGGTTTTTAGTTTCAGTTCCATGTCCATACATGGAACTGAAACTAAAAACACCCCTTAATCATTTTTTTTTTTTTGTATAAAAATCGTAAATCGGTTTACAGAGTACATCTACCTACTAAGTTTCAACTGTGTAGTCCTAACAGTTTCGGAATAATGGGGCTGTGACATACACGGACAGACAGACAGACAGACCAACTGACAGACCGATAGACGGACAGACATGGCGAATCTATAAGGGTTCCGTGTTTTGCCATTCGGCTACGGAACCCTAAAAAGGAGTAGCGTGACGGTTGACAGGGGAGAATGGAACAAAAATCATAAACCGCCGGCCCCGAGTAACGTTAGACAAATGCTAGATAATAATGAGTCACGCTGAAATCTGAAACCAAATCATTCCTCCTCTAAGTGCGTTGAGAAGCTCAATAAGCTGTTAGTCCCGGCCGTTATCCGTAGATCTTTGACAGTGGTTACGGGTAATTAAAACCCCGAACGTCAGGCAAGCATTCTTACTAAAGGGTCTAGTGTTACCCCCAGCAACTGGGCTGTGGAGGACACATAGTAGACATTCGCTCAATGTAAAATACTGGTGTATTTCATCCGAAAGACTAGAAGCTGAGCTTAATGTAGTTGGGAAAAGGTAAGGAAGATGATGAGTTAAGAGGAAATGCTGTAGGTATTGGAAGAAACTATTGCTGTCCCTCTACGAGCGCGATTTCGACATTGGTGCGATAAGGACAACTACAGATCCGACAAGTCAAATGTCATAATTCGAGGTTTGGCTCTCGACTATTTCCTCCTCCAATATTCGACCAATTTAAAAGATATTTCATAAACTGAATAAGAAGGATATTTACTGTGTCCCTATGTTTTTCTTTTTTCATTAATGATTGTCAAATTTGTACACTAGGCCTCTGTTGACAGCGGTCCAAATTGCCTTTTTTTAGCATTTTGTAAAGGTTCTAGTGCTGATACAGATTATGTATCATCAAAAAGGAAAACATAGGGACATAGAAAAGGTAGATATTTATTTAACTGTACAAAATCATAGATCAAAAGTCATAAACCAGAAAGAAAACAGGCGAGAGCGTTTGTATGGAGAAAAGACCACCCGCATTTTCTCTTAACGAGGTTAAAATACACAAAATTTATGCGAAATTAAAACGCGATTTAGTCACAGTATCTAAAGGGTGTAACAAGACCCTTAACGAAGCCGAAAGCCACTTGTCATCATTGCGATCATTTTTTCTGAGAACCTCCTAGTTACGGAGATATTGGGGGTCAAAGTTCCAACAGAAACAAAACAAAAACAAACAGTTTTCATAAGTTTTTTTTTTATGTACATGTTTTTAATGTAAGATTTTTGGAGAGACATCTCTACGATCCCCGTAGTGTTCAATCCATCCATCAGCACAACGTTTTGAATACGTTACATTGAGTACTACTGCAAAATGTGATTTTTCACCCCAAAAAAAAAGTCGTTTCCCAGCAATAATATTTGCGTAAAGTCACTTATTTAGATGTACCTAAGAATAATAAATAATAATGATAATAATATAATGTGAAGGACGGCACGGTTGACATATGTCGGGCATGCCACCGTCCAGGTGAATCAATTCGTCACATTATCTCCGGGTGTTCTCGTTTGGCTAACGGAGAGTACTTGCATAGACACAACCTTGTAGCCAGGATTATCCATCAGCAACTTGCTCTAAAATACAGCCTTGTGGAATCGGAAGTGCCGTATTATAGGTATGTGCCCGACCCAGTTCTCGAAAATGACAATATCACATTGTACTGGGATCAATCCATCATCACTGACAGGACTATTCTAGCCAATAAGCCTGATATAGTGGTGGTGGATCGATCAGAGCGGCGCGCAATGATTGTTGACATAACGGTCCCGCATGATGAGAACCTCGTGAAAGCCGAGAAAGATAAGCAAATCAAGTATCTTGACTTGGCTCGCGAGGTTGTCGACATGTGGGATGTGGACTCAGCGATCATTGTGTCGATAGTCGTATCAGCCCATGGCTTAATTGCCAAGAGCCTCGATGAATACCTGAGGAGGCTCTCGTTAGGCAGTTGGATCAAGGGCTTGATTCAGAAAGCGGTACTCCTGGACACGGCTCGTATTGTTAGGAGGTTCCTCTCTCTGGAGCCCTGACCGTAGCTTGGACCCTGTTCCCGATACCGGTGCGCAACAATTTTTTATATTGTTTTTATAAGAAATATTTGAAAATGTAAATAATTTGTATAAAAGTTAAATAAAAGAAAATAAATAATAATTATAAAGATTTATTTTCTCCCACAAAGTACAATTACAATATAGAGGTCTTTCAAACGTTGTAGGTACAATAGTTTGTGGGAGTCAGGAATCCAAACTAGGATACCTAATGCTTGGTTGACGGCTTCGTGAAGGGTCACCCTGTATACATCAAAACTATTGCACTTGATTGTAAATTTTCTCGTTTTGTTTTTAGTTGCATAACTTGAAATACAATAATCGCTTTTCTATTTGTTGAAGTGTAAATTTTTGCTCGTCACTGTACGTATTGGCTTGATTTTATTCCGAAAGTAGGTCATTTTCCGAATTATTCTGCGATTAAAATATTATCTTGGACGAATAAAATTGTGTGATGGTTTTAATTCATGCAGGAATCGAGAGGGAATAATTAATACGGATTTATAGTATTTATTGAAGTTCTTTGTTGTGGAATATAGAGTGATCTTTTGTACATAGAGTATGTACATTGGTAACACTAACTCTTTTCATAAATGACATACACAAATGCTTCCCGAACTCAAATATATTCTTATTCGCTGATGACCTCAAAGCTTTTAGGTCAATAAGAAATCCTGCGGATTCGGTACTATTCCAAAGTGACTTGGACCGGCTGACTAAATGGTGTGAGCACAACAAAATGTCTCTGAACGTAAAAAAATGCCATCATATCAAATTCACAAAAAAGAAAATTATCATGCAGTCAGTTTACAAGTTGAATGGTGAGCGGCTTGAGGAAGTCGAAACAATACGAGACCTAGGTGTTCAGTTCGACAAAAAGTTAAGTTTTGTCGAACATATTGACAAAATTACATTGAAATCGTCTAAGATGCTTAAAAAACCCATCCATGTTCCTTCCTTTCTTGGGTTCGTTATGAGAGAGTGTTCAAAAATTTCAAAAAACCCAGCATTAAAAAAATTATGTATAATTCGTTAGTCAGAAGCCATCTCGAGTATTGCAGTGTGGTCTGGTCACCTGAGTATAGGGTCCACATCAAGCGCATTGAACGGTTGCAGAAACGGTTCTTGTGGCACCTACACGAATAATATGGGTAAAAAGCTCAACTCATACCAAGAGCGGCTGAAGTATTTTGGGATGGAATCGCTGGAGAAACGCAGGAATATGTTGGATTTGGTTTTCCTGAAGAAGCTAGTAATGGGCACTCTGAACTGTCCCGATTTGCTCAGTAGGGTTTTATTCCATGTGCCACGTAATCTGCCAAGAAGCTCTAATAGGAGACTTTTCTGCATGCCAAGATGGCACACCAATTTGAGACAATTTTGCCCACTATCAAGGATGTATGCTGTATACAAAGAGCATGAAGTGGACATTGATCTGTTTAACTCTTCGTTACGTACTCTAAGAAAAGTCGCACTTGCCATTTAATGGATATCTCTACTCTGGTCAAATATTTACATAATCTTATACAGGAATATAATCTATAATAAAATAATTTAATTTAATTTAATCAATTCTAATACTAGTTTTAATTAAATTTATTCCAATTTAATCAATTCTAATTTAATTTATTTTATTCAAATTTAATCTATTTTAATTTAATTCAATCTATGTTATTTTAATTAAATGAAGTGTAATCAATTTAAATTTATTTAAATAGTTTTTATTTTTTCCAAACAGTGTATTTCTTGCTTTTATTAATTATTTAATTGTATAATTGTTTGCGCATAATGTAGTGCATGCTGTGCTTTTCTGTAAGTGATGAGGCGCTTAGACTTAAGTTTGCAATGTACAAATTATAATGTAGCAGCGTACTCATTGTTGAGAAGCCTTAAATAAATAAATAAATAAATAAACACATACAGTACCTACACTTTTATACCAACAAGATTTTTACAAAATGCATTAATCCCGAGGGCATGGTGACAATTGCTTTCAAAGCGTTTTGTATTTAACATATCATATTAACATACCGCCTATAATCCCCAAAGCGTTAGGCAGAGGTGTACCTAATAGTACACACACATTTCGCCAGTTATGTTTAGGTCGCATGTAATAGGGGGCGAGCCTATTGTCGTTTACTGGGTACAAATCCAGACTTGTGGCTGCTCCCGACAAAATGATGGAAAAACCCAAAAACGCTTTGCCCGACCTGGGAATCGATCCCAGGACCTCATGCTCAGTCAGTTGCACTTGCGAGTTTTAGACCAGAGGCAGTCGTATGTCGTATGTCGAGGCGTTTTGTATTACTACAAAGAAATCGTAAGTATGTATTTACAAACAAAAAGTATCTATGTAGTATTATCAACTATCTGGTGTCCACGACACAAGCTTCATTGCTTAGTGTGGCACCTAGATGGCGCTGTGTGTAATGTTAAGCGATATTTATTTATTTTTTATTTTTATATCGTTTTCGAGTGGATCAACGTAACATATTCGGCAGTTTATGGCTATACAATATTTATTTTAGTTTGACCTGTAACTATATAAAAAATCTTAGAAGTGAAATTTGACCCACATCCCGGTTTCCGATTGAGCTGTTACAGGTGAAGCTAATAAAACCGCAGAGGTCACTTCGGCTGCGTGTTTTTGGGCTAAAAGAGCGGGATAGGAGATGGAGCACAGTTTTGTGACACTTATTTTACAAACAAAAGCGTGTTAAAATAGATAGTAGAGAGGTTTCAAAATGGCCGACTATTAAAATTATTACGTACAAACATCATTATTATACAGCGGCGTAGCAGCTGGATATAACAACACGACCGAAAAACATACGATACCCGTTCCCCATTCCCCAAAAAATCAATAGAACCGTAATCAATCCACAAAAATCTGACCGGTCATTGCGAAAATTCTCACGTATTCCCTCTCACCCATCAAAAATCACTTACAAGTGCTTACAGACCAATAAAAACAAACGGCCGTACCTCCGAAACTGGTTCTTACTAGTTTGAACTGGAGAAATATCCGCCATTTTGCCGTATAACACCTCCCGAAACCGCCCGAGACCGGTGTGAACCAGTTTTTGCCAGATGTCGCATGACAAATAGCAATGTGGTTCCAGATGATTTCGGGAATCTTCGGGCGTTTGTTTCTTATGAAGCGATAAGCGAATAGTGGTTTTATTTGGATTCAGTGATATTTTTTTTTTCGTAAAAAGACTTTAAGATATGATACTGAAAAAAAAAAGACTTGTTTTTTTGGGCCCTAAACCTTAAGATAAGCCGATCCTTCAACCAACCGCAATACTTCCTCTTATTATAACGAGACCAGCGTGTCACTGCAATCGTCATCCAAAAAATGGATGTGCCCATTCGTCTTCTTGAACCTTTGGCACCCAATGCTGAGTGTAGATCTCTTCCAAATCTCTCCACTTTTGGTAGTTTTGTGGCTATCCAGTTTCTTGTGGCCAGTTTAATCGGATCATCTCTCCACCTAGTCGATTGTCTTCCCACAGAAACAAGGTTAAAGAAGCCAATTTTAACGGATTTGTTTGAAGTCTACTTTTAATTCCAATCGGCTTTTTATCGGAATGAACCTTGAAACTTTAAATCCCACCATCACTACATAGTATAAAACAAAGGCGCTTTTTCTGTCCCTATGTCCCTTTGCATGCTTAAATCTTTGAAACTACGCAACGGATTTTGATGCGGTTTTTTTTAATAGATAGAGTGATTCAAGAGGAAGGTTTATATGTATAACATTGACCCGTGCAAAGCCGGGGCGGGTCGTATTCAATAAAAACAAAAAGATTTAAAAGACTCATAGAGCGGACATTGGGAATATTTTCATACAAAAATTTTAATCCCGAACATTTTAGATTTTGACACACGAATGCGCATATGACACTAGATCATTATATCGATTAGACCGATTTGTAAGTAAATGGTAACAAGTATTGTACGACAATTTCTTCACCTTGTCCCGTCTATCGCTCGTCAGTATTAGTTTGTCTTTGAATAGAAACCACACCAAACGATCGAGAAATCAAACGATCTATATACCAAAGGAATACAATACACACTACGAAGTAGAAACCAACACAATATTAGTTCCAAAACCTCATCTATTAAGAAGCGGAACAAGCAATTTCTCCACGAAATCATATTAACTCATTTACTCCATGTCATTGTTAGTTAACTACTATTTAATAACTTGGCAAGTTTGCGATAAAATAGCTAGCGTTAATGCCAAGCTTATAGCGCTTGCAAACTGTATAAACTTGTGCTCCTTTACATCTCTTCAGACCATGAACGTAACCTGTTTGAGTAGTTAGTTGGTGACTGAAGAAAGTTAAGTGGTAGTAAGTCTCCCCGCAGACTGCAGATTTTGTATCGGTCGATAGTTTAGTTGGGCTGCAGATAAACGGTCAGGTTGGTGACGAATGCGTAAACCAGACCAACAGTCACTCGGACAATTGGTCAGTTGGTTGGCGGCTTTTGAAGAGAGCGCTCGCTTTACCCAATTGGCTAGTGTGCGCGTGGGATGAGATCGTCGTACTGATCTAGTTGTTTGCCGATAGTATAGTTTGAAGGCATTCGTGTAGCCTATCAAACTGATATATCGGCCGATACCAATGACATCAATCGTAATATGCGCACTAGCATACATGTTCATACTGATTAGGAGCCCGACTAAACTATTGGTCGATAGAAAGTCTTCAATACAGTACCCATGTTTGCAAAATAAAAATTACTTACTTACTCAGTCTGCGGTTACTCTAAAGATCTTAGATTTATCAGATTTCAGTTATAGAGCTCGAGAAAGGAGACAGGTTTTCCGCTTAATGGGGTGACGTTGGAAACAAACAAAATGTTTCCAGGGGCCTTAGTCTGCTATTGCAATAGTGTCAGAATGGTCTATCATTGATTTAATAAGGCCCCGCGCAGACGAATTACCCTTTGTACGCATGTCAAACGAGTTTCGAACGCGCTTCAATACACCGTGGGCTAGGGGCCTTATTAAATCAATGATAGACCATTCTGACACAATTGCAATAGCAGACTAAGGCCCCTGGACAGATGGCATTGCAATTTATAAGGGTGTCTAAAGTGATAGCACCAGTCTACAGGTTATTCACGAAGCCGTCAACCAAGCATTATGTGCGTCAAACTAAGTAACTCAACGCAAAAAAATTGCAGAGAAACGACTTTTTTTTTTGCGATGAATAATTACGTTTTCTGTTGGGACTCAATGTAACGCACTCAGAACATTATGCTGATGGATGCATTGAATAGTTTGGGGGTCGTTAAGGGTAATTTTACACCCAATAGATAAATACCTTAATCTAAATATACATACTAATAACATTTTGTGTTAGTATTAGCAACTTATAAACTATGTTAGTAACACTTCACTTGCACGATGATTTGTGCGTTCCTGTGGAATTAGTCCGTGGAAGCGACGGAACACCATATCCTGCGGCCAAAAACTTTCCTCCAGCACCTAATGAAGCATACACGTTGTATTATAGCCCATACCCTCTCATAGAGAGGAAGCCATGTGTCCCAGTAGTGGGAACATTATAGGCTGATTATGCTAGGCTATGCTTATGCTACTTAGTTTGATGTTTGTACAGAAAGCTTGGTTGCCGGCTTCCTGAAGGGTCTACTTACACGTTGTATATCAATACTAAACCTTACATAGAAAACATTGGTCCTAAAATTGAACAATGGTTAATACCTTTTGCTGACGCAGAAAATGTAAAAAGTCAGTCTAAGAAAGGTTCTCAAAGACGTCTTGCTAAACGCTAATCGCTATGAACTAGACCAACACCTAATAAATCTTCTGACTTTCATACAACCCCAAATTAAGCAGGATGACATAATTGCTATTTCGTGGAAGCTCTCTAAGCAATATTATGTACACACTGTATGTCCTAATTAGGGCAGGAATTAAAGGCCGGTGCCTAATTTAGAAAGGTTAGGTCTTGTAATCCAATTTGGTTAGCACCTTGACGTGTTAAGTGGGATCGTAATGGCTGCCCATTCAAAAATAACTTTAGGTTAGGATAAAACGAAATTAGGTAGAATCAGGTCTAAAGTAGGTAAATATACTAGAATAGCTTGTTTTATCACTATTAGACTCATTATTATCATTATCAACCGCGACATTTGTTGAGTGGTTGCAAGCACGACTGCTGAGCTGGGGTTGAAATCCCGGGTCGGGCAAAGTGTTATTAGGTTTTTCCATCAGGAATTTCTTAGTAGCAGCCACGGAGACTGCATTCGTGCCCGGTTGATGGAAATAGGCTTGCCCCCTATTACAAAAGACTTAAACGTAACTAGCGAAATATACGTGTACTATTAGGTACATCTTTGCCTAACTCTTCGGGGAACACAGGCGTGATATCAATGGCACATCTTGTTCCACCCTTATGGAGCAGTTCCGTGCTACGCTTCGCTTGTGTAAGCAAGTGTCATGCACGTATTCCACGCGATCAACTGTTAGTACGTCCACTCCTTTGCTGATGGAATGCCAACGATCCTTCTACCATCTCTAGGCAACGATTTCTCTACATTTCGGACTAGCTTCGGTTAACTTACCTTCGCCATTGTAACTATAGAATTAGCAATATTGTACAACAGTTGTGTTTCAATTTTGGTGTACAGTAAAGTATATTCTATTCCAGATCTGTTTCTAGTGAAGACCGTAAATTAACAAACATTACTATGTGAATGACGAACTTTGCAGCATGGCCGGCGGTAGCTTTTGAGTGAGAGAAACCGAGAATCGACTAAAATGGCGTACAGTTGGAGAAGTTCTTCCCATATTCTTTCCAATCGGACTTTATTTTCCATTGTTCTAGTAGTATTATCACTGCCAACTACCAAGTACGAAACCATCGATGTATTAATTCGTGTTTGTAATTTACTCGTTGATTTTATGAGTTATTAACAATAGTTATTTCATGTCAATACTAACACTATGGACTTCAAGGTCTGCAAATAAAAGATTGTTTATTTATTGATTTAATGCATTTGGGAAAATAAACAGTAGTATATTACGCATAAACCGTGTTCGCTTAAAATTAAACTTAACAAATATACTACCCACAACATTTTCCATAGATTTACTATCTTTTATAATACTAGCGGCCCGTCCCGGCTTCGCACGTGCCTATGTAACTCAAGGTGAATGTAGCTTTCTAATGGTGAAAGAATTTTTGAAATCGGCGCAGTAGTTTCTGAGTTTATTCATTACAAACATACACACAAAAATACAAATCTTTCCTCTTTATAATGTTGGTGTAGGCAAAGTTTATTTATTTATCAACAATTTTAGTACGTCACTTGACCTTTCATGACACACTAATGAGGTGATTATTTCACAGTCTCAACATCAAAGCCAAAGTATAGTTGAGAAGAAAAAATAAGTCGCAAAAAGATTTCTAAGAGACACCTTTCCACATCATCTCCCTTCAAAACCTCTAAGAAAATTCAACCGCAAAAAACAAGCTATTACCGCCACTAAATTCTGTCAGCTAATTACACAAACAGGCCAAAATTCTATTCCGTTCCAACGAATAAAATTCAACGGCGCACTTTCTTTCAAAACGAAGGCTTTCTTACTCAAAAACCCGACGTTAATGCCCTGTTATGGAGCTCAGAAACAAAAGCATAAAAATTAATCGATTTCGCACGAAATGGGGTCTCTATTCAAATCTGAAATGTAACAGTTTTTCGCTTCGTTTTATTAAAAGCTGCTTAGGTCAGGCGGTGGAAACATTGATTCTTTGTGTTATTAGACTTGGTCGATTTAATTGGTATATTTTCGGGAATTAAATTATTTCTTGGTTTGTTTTTGGAGTGGAGACGTATTTAGAACAGATGAAGTGCATACTTGACATTGAAAAAACAATATTAATTTATTAGCTGAACTTATACTGTCACTTATGAGATATCTTCCGTGATTATCAATTATCCTGAGCTCCCGATGTTTTGACGCTGTTGCAAGCGTCATGATCGCAGGATGACTCATGTGTGTGATGTTGGATGTTGTCCCGCGATCATGGCGCTTGCAACAGTGTTAAAATTACACCGCCAGAGTACTATATAATCACGGAAGATATCCCGTAAGTGACAGTATTAAGTTTTCCTTGTGTTAGTCTTTAAATGGGTTAGGAAAGCAAGGTTTCGGTAATGAAATACCTTCAAAATAAACTCTTTCCCTTATCCTAATTCAATTGGGGTCGGCGCAGCATGTCTTCTTCTTCCATACTTCTCTGTTACTAGTCATCTCATCAGACACCTCCTTTCTAGCCATATCATCCATAGATATGCAGGACAAATCTAAGTTAATTATGTAATTGATAACTTTCAAGAGACGCGTCAAAGCAGTAAATATAAAGGATGTAAGGGACAGCCCTCCACAGACTGATGGGGTGAATTCAGTATATCATAATTACTAAGATGACCGGTACAAGAAATTATTTCAGGAATTTTGTGGGAATCTAATAAATTTGATTTGTTTTATTTCCTCATACGCAATGTATCGTTACCGTGGCAAAACGCATGTAGCGAACGGCAAACGCGACGACGAGTTCGATGAACTCTGTAGCTAGGCAGAAACGGTGTGAACGGTGTGATTTCGCGCGAGTATTTCAATATCCAATTTTTGATTTTAGCCGTATTATTTACATAAATGGAGTGCTGCGTACAGAGAATGTAATTTTACATTGAAATATAGGAAAAGTAACTGAATAATAAATGACAATTTGCCTGAAAAAAATTCCGGTGGAATATGATTAAAAATAAGGAGCTGAATGCACCCTGTCAGTTTGTGGAGGGCTGTCCCTTATACCCTGTATAATTGATAACTTTCAAGAAACGTCCCTGGGTAAATCAGTAAATCTAGTATATAATGTTGTAAAGCACAGATTTTGTATGTTTTGTTTCATCCCGTCATTTTGTAAATCTAAATCTTCTGGCTCTCAAGCCATTGAATCACAACTTTGCAGCTTTGGTCACTCGGTCAACGCTCGCACGCGCGCAATCATTTGTTGCGTATTTGACAAAAAAAACTCAAAGAAAGTAAAAGTAATTGTATCTTGGTTAAAGTTACTTACCGATAAGGTCACTACCTGTATTACTGACATTTCTATTATTAACTGTTCTTTATTCAGATTTATTCTTCGTTCGTCCTTTAGTTTTGTCCCACTTTCCAAAAAATTCTTAGTTCGTCCCGTATCACTATTGAAGTTTTGCTTCGTCCCAAATTACAAGAACTTAAAAGGTACAGTCATCAAAAAATAATAATGTGCATCACGGGAGCTAGCGTGAAGTGCTAGGCGGTCATACATATAGGTTTGTATTCTGTTCACGACACGTTCTCTTAAGTTATGGCCAGTAACCTCAAGAAAACTACTAGGCTAGCATGAGTCCAAGATGGTATTGTATTGTATGCAGGCTGGTGTCCGCAACATAAAAGAAGAAAAGGTAAAAGGTAAAGTAAACTAGAAGTACTAGGTTAACATGAGTCCAAGATGGTATTTAAATAATTCATTACTAGGCTAGCATGAGTCCAAGAACCACCAAAATGTCACCCGCTGTGAAAAAGTAAACACACGTCAACGCCGTGGCGTCGCCGTCGCCATCGTCATCAAGCTACAACAATCCGTCAAATTCCTTTAATAGATTTTCAACTTTATCGTTATAGCAGTAAGTTGAAGGTTGAGTGGGCACAATTTCAGGCAGCTTCATATGCTCTAGTCTGTACATGAACTGAAACCTGTAAAAAAAAGAATGACATGAAATTTTCAAGAACATTTTTTTCATCTTCTTGATAATTTCATGCTAAAAGCTGGTAAACGTAAGCTGTCCCGGTGGCATGAGTTGCAATGCACCTTTCTAATGCACTGTTCCTCCCTACTACCTCCTTATACTTTTTACTATCCTACCCTACCCACCTAACTTCCTACCTACCTACCTGCCTACTTACTTATCCTACCTACCCGCACGCAAAATACGCGCTTGGACGTGGAGTTACGGACACCAGCCCGCTATACAATACAATACCCTACCTACCTCGTTTGAATAAACAACACCTCTAATTTACGCTGACCTAGTACTTTTGGTCGCCAAAAAGACGATTTTATTCAAAATTCCGGAAAAAAATATTTGAGATATTTGATCATCCCACGGGAATAACGCATTTTTCCGGGATCAAAAGTAGCCTATATGTTAATACAGAATATAAACTATTTTGATATCAAATTTAATTTAAATCCGTTAAGCCGTTTGAGCGTGAAGCAGTAACAACATACACACAAACACACATACGAACTTTCGCCTTTCTACTATTAGTGTGCTTATTACGAGTAGTAGCCAGTTTAAAATACATACCACCTTGAACTCATGTCAGCCTAGTACTTTTTGGGGTACGTAATTTGCACTATAATCAATCGGGATTCCCATTTGCCGCTGGTGACAAAGCCGGAGGTGACGACTGAGAAATAGACGGATACAGATAGTGCCGATTGCACAAAAAAGTAAGTTTGGCGTACACAAAAAAATATGGGCCGTAGAAGGAATATAAAATAGGACGAAGCGGGAATAGAGTAATTAAAATTAAATTTTGGGACGAAGGAAGCATATTGTTTGGGACGATCCAGGAATTTTTATGTGGGACGAAACACAGTGGGCCGAACGAAGCACTGGCTTTATTCGGTAGGCGTGTTGGCGAAATTTGAACTGTCTACCTATTATGCATCATGAGATACAGCCCTCTTACAGACAGACGGACGGACAGCGGAGGCTTAGAATCAGGGTCCCGTTGGTATGAAACCCTAAACTTCAAACACCTTCACATTCAAAAAATCGCACACCCTAACTCGCAAAAACTAATAAATTACACCGTGAAATTAAAATTACACTCTAACAATTAACAAGAATTGAGTACAAGTATATTAATCCACTTAAGGCTGCCATATTTCACTTAGAATGATGTATAAACGCCCTCCGCACACCACTTGAACGAATGCTAGCTAACATTAATACTAAAGCAAAAACGTGTTGACTTCGAGAAATGTGTCGTTAGTCACTACGATGGTATAATTTAGCAAAAGAATGGGATCGTGTGTTTTTTTAGTTTATAACATCAATAATATAAACCCTGTCCCTAATTCTCTAATCCCTGGTGTCCCTAATTAATACACCCACATTTCGCAAGTTTGTTTAAGTTAAGACACTACGAATTTCTAAGTCATCGTGTAGATAGGTAGATAAGCTAGGATTTACCTTTGAGTGATTTATTTCGTCACCTCTACAGTCATGACGGTGAAGCGTATCATAATTATGACGTTTGTAGAGAAAGTAGCATACATTCAAAAATATGTGTCATGCACTGGGCCCATGTGATGGATTCCTAGCCACGGAAAAATCACAGGCTGATTATTTATCAATTTTAGTCAATTTTCGACGGCACAGTTGGTGCAGGGGCTGAGCGATGGACTGTTTCGCTGCTTGTCGTGCGTTCGATTCCCGCACGGAACAAATATTTGTGCCAGACCCTGAACATGGTTTATGTGCGTTTAAATGTTTGTAAATGTATGTACCCACGATACAGGAGAAATTCCTTTGAAATTTAGTGTGGAGCACCGCGTTTACAAAAAAGAAAGTTTCATTTATAAAATTAATCTTTCTAATCTTAGGATTTACTAGAATTCTTCAAGGACTGTGCTCTTATAGTAAATTAACTCTATTGACAGGCAGACTATTTAAACTGATTAGATGGGGTGTAAATTATAAAGTCAATCAGGGGTGATATTTTGTCATTGTCAAGTTGGAAACTTACGAGGCGATATTTTAGACATAAACGCTTTACAATACATTGCTATGTATTAATTTCTGCTAAAAATTGTATTGGAAATCGTCCTTTAACATTTTGACTCCATCAGCAAACGAAGTTCCGCAGTAACGGATTTTTGGGCCAAACATGTTTGATTTATGTGCCTCCATGCGCTACGAAAGAGATTAAGAGAAGACAACTCCAGACAAAAACCTGAAAAAATAATGACACCATCTTAATATCAGCTAAATGCCGTTGGACTGGATATAAGCCTACCCAAGCATCGTCACAACGACCAGTCCGGTAATATAAAAAAATATTGCCAGCTGAAATAACAGTAAAATAAAAATGGATTGCAGAAAATTCTCCACCACCATATTGTTTCTATAAGCCAAAAAGCGGTAACTGAACAAATCTATGTTTTAAGAAAATTGGGAACTTGTGAAAATTGATCTCTCTTCTTCAGTGCAAAATGTTGTTACATATACATAAACTCACTTTTATTTCCCACGAGTATAGGCAAAAACCAAAGAAAATAAGTGTTATTATGCATAATTTTCTTTGGATATTTGCACTGCGTTGAGTTAGTACAGGCGTATATAATATTTGTTAATTTATGTTTTTTTAATACTTTACCTTAATAAACATACGATTATTTTAAAATCAAAATTAACCGTATGTTTAAACCGTTTAAAACCGTTTTTTACGGTTAAATAACCATCTGATATAAAATGATTCAAGCGGTCAGATGCAAAAAAAAAAAAAAACCATTTTAGTGTTTTTTTGAGATACTGCTTTTAGGCTTAAGCAGCATAGGATATTACGTATAACGATTCCCAGTGATAGAACGGCCACGATCATAACAAACACCCTTATAATTTCCCATAACGTTATTAAGACAGTGGGGCTACGGATGCCAAAATATGTGACCCCTTACCCCCTACCCGTTTTACCCTAAAATTATACCAACTGTTATTGTTATAACCGTTAAATTTAATTGTTTAAGGGATCAGTTAGAGGAAACAGTATCCTTCTGATTCGAAAATGAAATACATAGGAGACTGTTATCGTATCGCGTTGTAAATTGTAACGGGTTTTGGCAATTTTAGTGGGGTGGTGGTCTGTGTTGATCTTATAGCTGAATACTAATGTTCTACTAATACATAGTATCTTTGCCAAGGTCGACGTTTGATCAACTTATCAGAAACGATCAATTTTCTTTTTGAACCGTTTCAATGTTACTCTTGTAAAGATGTCTGTCAGACTTTTTAAATTTACAAAGCTACAGGTTTTAATTTTGGTCCTTACATCCCACATTACATCCATCACAAGACCCTTCACGAAGCCGAAAGGCACTTATTCTTCCCGTCATTGCACGAAGCCGAAAGGCACTTATTCTTCCCGTCATTGCGTTAATTTTTTTGATCTAGACCATACCTGAGAACCGCAAAAAAAAAGAGCTACGGAGATATTAGGGGTCAAAGTTCCAACATTTTCACAAGTTTTTTTTAAATGCATGTTTTTAATGTAAATATTTTTATTTTTTAAACACCTCCACGACCCTCGTACTATTCAATCCAGCAGCTAAGTAGTTTTGAGTGCGTTACATTGAGTCCTACCATAAACCGTGATTTTTCACACCAAAAAAAAAATTCCCAGCAATAATTTTAAGTTACTTATTTTGATGTACATAATATACTTGGTTGACGGCTTTGTGAACGGACGGTTTAAACCCTGTATATTTTGTCTGTATGGACGCACGCCTGTAGAGAGTATATTACGCATCTGACTTTTCTGAAGGACATCTCCATTATGGTCAGTGTATGCCCGTCTAGTATAGGGCGTCACCTACCTTAACAACCAGACTAGGTAGCGTTGACCCGCATGGTTAAAAGCGTGTGTTTTTGTATGAATAAAAATTAATAAATAAATAAAATACGATTACTTTGTTAAACCATATTACAGGTTATTTTCTCTTAGGCGCGAATTATACACAAATGGCTTTTGGAGACGGCGCGGCGCAAGCGCAGCGCAGACGTGAAAAGTAAAACGAAAAAAAAAAGAACGGCGTGCCTGCGCCGCGCCGCTTAAGTGTAATTCACGAAACTTCGCCTACGTACATTTTGTATGAAAACGTTTTGAAGAGGCATCATGCCTGCGCCGCGCCTTCACCTTATGCCATTTCTGTGTAATTCGTGCCCTAGAGACCTTACGTTACTTCAAAACATGTTTCGCAATCAGCTAAATGCACCCGTCCTATAATGAAACTTCCGTTAAATTGTTTTGCAGCTTTGTTTACCAGAAATGCACAGCAGTCCTCCCTTTGTATGGCGTATTATTGGGTATTAGTACCACAACCCGATAGCAATTTAGCACTTTAGACTAGTGCTCTCACTGGCGTCCGAATAATTATCAGTAGATTAATTTGTCAAAGGGGAAATGGCAGTAACGACACTTGAAGCTTAATGTTTCTCCTGCGGCGTATTATATTTTAATAATACTATTTTTTATGTTTTTATATTGTTTTTTTTTTTATAAGGAATATTTAAAAATTGTAATTGATTTGTAAAGATATAAATAAAGAATGAAAAAAAAAACCTTTATTTCCCAAAATATTAAGGGCACGTCTAACGTACATTAATTTATCGTAATTAAGCGGTGACTTAGTTATAGTCCCATTAGTCCCATAGGTCCCATTGATTACCCTTCGGGTACAGAACCCCAAAAACCGCAAAAGATTGTGGAGATGGGTGGATTAATAATAGAATGGATCGATCACTATTTGTTACACACAAAAACGACGGAACAGATTTGGATGAAACTCTACAGTGTTATAGCACACACTACACATAGACTTACCTATAAAAATATTGTACCTAATACCTTACCTTTGTACCTAATATTGTACTTATTAAATGAGTTAACGCGGCCGAAGACGCAGGTGGAAACTAATTTGTACACAGATTATCACTCATAGAAGCTACATAAGTGTACACCAATATAATTATAAGCAGTGAAGTTCCACATAGGGCCTTTTAGAACAACTGTCCGTTCCTTTGAATGTAACTACATCTAAAAGGTCATTATTTCCCTTTAAATAGAATTAAGATCCTTTTCGGATAATATACGAATAATCTAGCGATTGTAGTGTATTTGACGTAATCAAGATGAATTTTCAGTAAGACAGAGATGGTTTTTAGCGGTCAAAATTATAATACCCAACGACTTCAATGTTGGTCTAGTAGTCGCAAGCGCGGCTTTTGAGTATGAGGTCCTGTGTTCGATTCCCAGGTCGGGCAACTTGTTGTTGGGTTTTTCCATCAGGAATTTCAGTAGTAGCCACGGACGCTGGATTTGGGCCGGCTGATGGCTATAGGCTCGCCCCTATTACAAGAAACTTAAAACATAACTGGCGAATTGCGGGTATACTATTAGGTATACATCTGTCTATTCCTTTGGGGATAACAGGTTGTAATGTTCTTAAAATTATAATACCGGCTGTGATATTGTTCGTCGTACAGATGATTCTTTTACCAATTTCAATGAGTTTGTAGTGGCATCGGATAGATCCCTCAGGATGCAGGTGGAGTTGCACAAGGAGCAAGACAGGAGGTGGACCAAGATGCGATTTGACTTCTCAATCACATTTCATTTCATTGGAATACCGAATCAGGCTTATAGTTGTAACTACAGCTGCCCAAGAGTGTTGGAGTGCTGGAGTTATTTGCTATACGGACCTCGTAAAAAACAGAAGAAATTTCGTTGCGTTCAAGCGTTTTTGCCATCCCTGTTATTGGAATCAAATATACCCACAACCCACAACTAAGGACCCATTATGATGGTCACCACTGTTGATTCTTTCAGGAGTTGCAGTGGTTTGGATATAGTGTGGCGGGGTTTGCAGCTGCCCAACTGGCTTCGATGTCAGAGGTTACCAGATAGGCTTTAGCAACCCATCAATCATCATGGCACCCATAAGACATTGGGAACCCATCTTTTTGTGTGAAGTAAATTTTATGACACATCATCCATGCTCATTGTTGAAATAACAGTTTTGGAATTACTACTGTAAGATTCGTAGAACGATACGTTTCTAAAGAAATGTTGAACATTTCTATCAATCAGAAAGTTGTCAAGCAGGTACTGCATTCAAATAACACATCAATAGATTTGAACAGTGCCTATTAATTAATCTTTATCTTGTGATTAGTGTCTAACCTATTGTCAGAGTTTTTATGCCACCCATGGGCATCTGACTTGGCTTTACATGCCATCGACAAATATCTCTCAGACATGTTGATTTCCTTACTTACGTTGTTTTTCCTTCACCGAAGCAAATGAAAACTATACAATATGCATATGAATCCAAAAAATGAAAAATGACCTATGACTTCGCCGTCCGACAGTCACACAACTAGGCTATCACTGCTATATTGATGAAGAGTTCCCATGTTCCTTCAGTCTATTCACAGTCTATTTTCAGTTATTTTAACCCCAACTTTGCACCACTGATAAAATCACAAAGACCTTTAAAACCTATTAACATAAGGTTGCTTTAGAGAAGCTGTTGGCACAGGTCAAAAAACTGTGAAACGTCTGTAGAAGTAACTACATCATCATCACCATCTTCCTGCCCTTGTCTCATTCTTCTTGGGGTCGGCGCAATACGTCATCTTCTTTCATTCTTCCCTGTCAGACGTCAGTGCATCATTTACTCCTTTGCCTTTCATATGATTTCTTACACAATCTATCCATCTTTCTTTGGTTTTCCTCTCCCTGTATGTATGTAGAATTAACATATTACATAGTCATAAATTGATGATTTTCTATTTCATTGACAATTCATTTTATAAACAAAAAAAGGAAAAATCATTGGTTGTTCATATTGAAGTTAAACTGCCCAAAATATTCAGCTTGCAAATCACCGTAACGCCTGAAAAGGCTCAACGACGATAAAACAATAATAATAATAATAATAACCCCACCGCTGTATCTCTACGTTGACGTCGTGGTGGGGCTAGCGTGCTCCGATGAGCCCTAGGTCTGTGCCGGTAGAGTTTACTTTGCCGAGACAGGTCTAGGGTGAGGGGCCAGACTAAGAGAGATACAATCCAAGCCAAGGTCGCACACGCCGAGGGCTGCATGGCTATAGGAGAGGTTAGTCGCTAGTGTGCCAACTCTGGATAATAGGGGACCTCCAGTTTTATTCTCCCTTGCCACAGTGAACGCAGGGCTCTGCTGTGGTCGACTTTTTAAGTCCCTAGCTACTCGTGGGAACAACATGAATACCAGATCAAAAACAAAAAAACTACTTCAGGCAAATCTGCCTCAGATAGATGACGAAACTTCACAACCATCTTCGCCATCGCCTTCATCTCTTTTTCCATCAATTCCTTCATCATCACAATCCTTTCGCGTCACAACGGCGCCTTCTTCGTCATCAATAAGTACACAGACAGCGGATGTTGTACAGGAGACAAATTTTGTCGAAGATACTGTACCCGCCGCTAAAGCTGCAACAAGTCGTAGGAAATGGAGCATTGAAATGAATAAATTCATCCTACGCACCTATCTTCACCTTACTAATATGGAAACAGACAAAAATGCATACTTAACACCGCTTCACACTAAGTTCTTAGAAAAATATCCGGCTATGCAAGTCAGCCGACAAAGAATAGGTGACCAACGTAGAGCCATAGTACAGAAAAAATTATTACCACAAGACACAATAGATCAGATTTATGAGGAAATCAGAGCTGAATTACAAATGATACACACTCAAATACAGCGACACTCTATACAACCTATTACACAATCCGGCCAACGCATGAGATGGACGAAAGAATACAATGAAACACTAATTAGAATATACTTCACTGCCACACAGTTAGAAACAAATAAAACAGCCTATAGAAAAAAGTTACAGGAGGAATTCAAAAATAAATATCCAGAATTAGCGCATATAACAGAGCAAAGATTGTCTGATCAAGTGAGAGCGATTATAAATAATAAATATATACATAACGACAGATTAAAAGAAATTAAAAACCAGGTAGCTTCAGAACTAAGATATAGTAACACTAACACACAAAATATTGAAGACATAAATCATGATCACTGGAACACACAAACCCAAGACGACTCAGAACAACCTGCTACAAATACTAATTTCTCTGATACACCTATTAATGCTCTTACGACAAATACAATCTTAAACAATAGCACAGACACTAACATCGTATCTCAGACCGTCGTAAATATAGATGACGAAAATTTCTTGCATAATATTGATGTTGGTCAATTTGGAACTACGCAAATTAATTTTGATACTGCTCCAGAAACCGACCAAGAAATTGAATCCACATTTCATCAAGCTCAAATAAACTTTAATTGCACACATCCCACTAATAGACCATACATCCCCAAGCAGAAGACTTCTCGAAAGTTTTCTGCCATAGTTTCTTACATAAATACTGTCATTCTTCCTAAGCATGTAAATGCCGACACCGAATTCACCAAATTGCAGACCATAATTTACTGTGCAGCATGGACGGCAGCTACATGCAACGGGGCTAAAATATCAGACCCTACCCAAAATAAGCGCCACCCATATACACAGAGAAAACCAAAATGGCAAATCAGATTAGAAAAGAAGATTGAAAATCTAAGAGCAAACATAGGTAGGCTGACACATTTCATGAATGGTTGTAGAAGTCAAAAATTAATATCTGCAGTAGAAAAAATAAAGATAAAATACCAGCTACACGCACAACACGAAAACCCGAACACAGAAATAGCACACTTTTTAGACACTTTAAAACAAAAATTAAGCGCTGCATCGAGTAGACTTAAAAGGTACTTAACATGCACGAATCGCAAAGTCCAAAATACGAAATTTATCAACAACGAAAAAATATTTTATAGGAATCTTACATCTAATAACAAAGACACCACTAACCAAAGTCTAGAGACACCTACATCCGAAACACTACGAGAATTTTGGGCTAACATTTGGGAAAATCCAGTACACCATAATGACCACGCAGACTGGCTTAAAGAAGCTACACCAGAAATTCCAGAAATGGAATTTGAGTTTATACCAATAGATACATTTATAGACGTCATCAAACGCACACACAACTGGAAATCGCCTGGCACTGACAACATCCACAACTACTGGTATAAGAAATTTTCGAGCATACACCCTTTCCTATATAATCATTTAAATACATTCATCCAATCACCTCATTTACTTCCTCAGTACATAACACACGGAGTATCTTACATGATACCTAAAGATACGAATGACACCAAAAACCCAGCTAAATACCGTCCAATCACTTGCCTACAAACTTTGTACAAAATCCTAACAGCCTGCGTAAGCGAAATAGTATATAAGCATTTAACTAAAAATAACATTCTAGCAGAACAGCAAAAGGGTTGTCGTAAGAATAGCCAAGGGTGTAAGGAGCAACTAACCATTGACGCCATTACTATGAATAGCGCTGTAAAAAGCAAAAAGGATATTCACACAATGTTTATAGACTATCAAAAGGCCTTTGATTCAGTTCCGCACAGTTGGTTGCTACACGTATTAAATCTATATAAAATTCACCCTACACTTAAACAATTTTTAGGAACTTCGATGCAGAATTGGCAAACTGTTCTTAAAATCAATTCCTCCTCCTCAACTGTAGCTACTGAACCAATCTGTATAAGACGTGGAATTTTTCAAGGAGATGCTCTAAGTCCTCTGTGGTTTTGCATGGCACTCAATCCACTCTCACACTTGTTAGACCAATCAGGCGCGGGATTCACGCTGGAAAACAATCACACACAATATTCGTTAACACATCTTATGTACATGGATGACATAAAGTTATATGCAGCTGACAAGGAAGCGCTTTATCAACTAGCTGATGCCACGCAACGATTTTCTGATGATATTTGTATGTCCTTCGGAGTAGATAAATGTAAAATTTTGTCAATTGTAAAAGGAAAAATCCAAAATAATAGTTATACACTTCAATCAGGAGCATTGGTCGAGCCGATGGATGAACAGAGTACATACAAATACCTAGGTTTCAAACAGTCCAGACAGATACAACAAAAGATTTCAAAACAAGAACTGCTCAAAAAATTCTCACACCGCCTCAACCTTATCCTAAAAAGCAACCTTAATTCAAGAAATACAATAAAAGCCATCAACACCTTTGCAATACCCATTCTTACATACTCTTTTGGAATTATACAATGGTCAAAGACTGATATTAAAAAACTTCAGCGCACTATCCATACACTCCTAACCAAACATAGAAAACACCATCCGAAATCATGCATACAACGACTTACATTACCACGCCAAGAAGGAGGGAGAGGATTAATAGACATACACAATTTACACAACAAACAGATACTTTCACTCAGAGCATACTTCCATAACAAATCAGAAACCTCATCACTACACAAAGAAGTAACGGAGACGGATAACAAACTAACACCACTAAACCTAAAAAACCGAAACACGCAAGTAAATGAACACATCGTAAGTACACAACAAAAAATAGCAGCATGGTCTGAAAAAGCCCTACACGGAAGACATCGAGCCTGTCTGAGCCAGCCACACGTCGATAAAATAAAGTCGAACGAATGGCTCAAACGAGGCGAATTGTTTCCCGAGACCGAAGGTTTTATGCTGGCCATACAAGATCAAATAATAGCTACTCGTAATTACAGAAAATACATCATAAAAGACCCTAACCAGCCGACTGACCTGTGCAGACATTGCAACAATGCCTCCGAAACTATACAACATATAACAGGAGCATGTAAATCACTTGCACAAACCGATTATAAACACCGCCATGACCAAGTGGCTGCAATCATACACCAACAGTTAGCATTTAAATATAAACTAGTTTCCGAAATGATACCGTATTATAAATATAAACCAGAAGTAGCATTAGAGAATAACTATCAAAAAATTTACTGGGACCGAACTATAATAACCGATAAAACAATTCATTACAATAGACCCGACATTACCGTTCACGACAAAACCAATAAAACAGTTTATCTGATAGACATAGCAATACCTAACTCACATAATATTCAAACCACAATATCCGAAAAGCTCAGTAAATACCAAGATCTTGCCATTGAAATTAAAACCCAATGGAAAGTACAAACTGTCCATATAGTCCCCATTGTTCTCTCATCTACTGGTATTATACCAAAATCTCTCACACAAAGCCTCAACACACTACAGATGCCTAATCACACACTTTACATGCTGCAAAAAGCCACCATTCTCAACACTTGTCGAATCACCCGCAAGTTTCTGACTTCATCTACATTATCGTCCAATTTCTCTATCTAAATTTCACCTTACATCCTTGGTTCAGACCCGCGTGTAAGGTTTCTTGGCCTCTCTTGAATGAGAAGAAACATAAAGAACAACAAATAATAATAATAATAATAAATATCATTTATTTTCTCTACACAAGTTACTTAATGCTAGGGTTACAGTGGAGCACGAACAAGGAATTAACTTTGTGAGAGACTGGTGCTTGAAGTAGGTCTCTATAGAAACCTGTATTACAAGTCACCAG
This sequence comes from Eugnorisma glareosa, assembly GCA_947578425.1. NCBI lineage: Eukaryota > Metazoa > Arthropoda > Insecta > Lepidoptera > Noctuidae > Eugnorisma > Eugnorisma glareosa. Next base: position 7,812,731 of record OX387982.1, on the reverse strand, counting down.
GGCCCTCCCGCAGCTATTTGCCTGCTAACTTTAATGGAATAGTTTATGCATATTAAGAAGAGACAATGACGGATATCTACATTGATACCAAATGGCCTACCCGTGTAGAATCATCTGTCATATACTCCACAATAGCACCCTCATTCATTCCAAATTACACCATATTGATCAAGGATTAAAGTTGAAAACGCAACGTTTGAAGATTTTTCCCTGGAAATCATTGCGAACGATTTTGGTCGACGATTCAACCGCAAGGTACAGGTATTCTAGAAGTTCTGTTTCGGTATACAACATTCAAAAGCAAGCATGGCACACTGGGTTATTTGAGAAACAGTAGTCTGCGATAGCTTCATTACTAACACTAAAATGGTTTAGGTGATTCGCCTAAGTAAGAGGTGATAGGTAAGTGTTAAAAATCCTAATCCTAACTTCCTAACTTAAAATTATAAATGCGAAAGTAAGTTTGTTTGTTACCTTTTCACGCCTAAACCACTGAACAGATCATCCTGAAATTTTGCATATACGTTGTCAGGTGTACAAAAACGGACATAGGGTACCTTTTATCCCGAAAAAAAGAACTGTTCCAGAGGAAAACAACAATAACGTTCTTATGACAATAGATGGCGCCACGTGTCTGTTGAATCATGATTGAAATGAGGTCCTGGGTTCGATTCCCAGGTCAGGAAAATTGTTATTGTATTTTTCCATCAGGAATTTATCAGTAGCAGCCAGGGAGTCTGAATTTGCGCCCGGTTGATGGTAATAGGCTCGTCCCCTTTTACAATGGGACTTAAACATAACTAGCGAAATGTGGGTACATACTATTTATCTCTTCGGCTTCTGACTAACTTTCACAACAGCTTAACAGAACGACCGATTTAAATTTCAAATAGCCACTTATCCAGATAGAGGTTAGCGATGAATGGAGTAGCATTAAGTTCTCTGTCTACTTTCTGCTCGCCTGGTACCAAATTTTATTACAGGACGTTTTAATTATAGCCTTGTTAGTCAAAATCGACCAAAATAGGTTTTATTTTGTTTTGCATCTGTAAAAAAAATTAAAAAGGTGAAAATGAATATCTGCATTGGTCAGTCCAAAACGGAAATGTCAGAATATTTTGTTCAATCATCATTATCATTAACCAGTCATACCTTCATGTTGAGCAATGATATTAAAGGAAATATAAAAAACAATATAGTAATTTTTAGGGTTCCTTACCCAATGGGTAAAAACGTGATCTTATTTCTAAGACTCCACTGTCCGTCTGTCTGTCTTTTTATTCTCTGGGTCGATTAACTCTAAAATGCAAACATACTTTTAAAGTAAAATGATGAAAATCATCTACTACTGATTAGGGTTCCGTACCCGAAGGGTAACCAACGGGAGCTTTTTACGACGGATATTACGAAGCCTCCGCTGTCTGTCCGTCCGTCCGTATGAACCGTGGTAGGTAGACAGTTGAAAATTTCACAGCTGATGTATTTCTGTTGCCGCTTTAACAACAAATACTAAAAACAGAATAAAATAAATATTTAAGGGTCCCATACAAAAAACGTGTTTTTTTTTTAGATAATGGTACAGAACCCTTCGTACTTGAGTCGGACTCGCACTTGGCCGGTTTGTATATTTTCAAAAGTAGTTAAACTCAGAAGTCTAAACTCAACGTTTGCCAACGAGTAATGGAACGTAACTCAATATTTGACGCTCCCATCGAATGCGCAAGACCTTAAGTTGATACTTTAGTTTCAAAAATAAAATTGCAGATGACTCAAGCACTTATTCTGCATTCCCTTTTTGTAAAGGGGTACTTATGTTAATGTTACATGTACTACAATCTGTCTTTATATATTATTTTTATTTTTTCTCTTTTTATCTTCGATCGGCTGTCTAGCTATAATCAGATAGGGTCTTTGTTTGAGATTTTATTGTAATGTTCCAGTAAACATTCACATTATCCAGTTCAGTATTAAAAAAATACTAAGGGGAAAAATAATATATTTATTACTGTTTCTATATAAATAAAGATTATATTAAAGGGGTACTTATTAAAACAACGAAAATAAAACTTCTAAATTCAAGGGGCCATTTTAACTGCAGACGTTGTATAAAGACATTTATTATAATGAACACACCCTGTAAGGGAATATTTACGTTTTTTTAACGACTTTGCTTCTTTTAAACCAAAAGCTACGGATCATATAAGTGACTTTATGTAATATTTTGTTTGAGTAACGTATTGTCACTACAAGTTTTTTTTTTTTAGGTTAAAAGTATGGATGCACTAGCTAATGCCCACGATCACTTTGGTTATTGTCCCACGGGATCATGCTAGCGGAATAAAAAAGTATCACATGTGTTAAAACAGGTTATAAACTATCTGTCTGCAAAATTTCATCCAAATCCGTTCAGCAGTTTTTGCGTCAAAGAGTAACAAACATCCATCCTCACAAACTAATAACAGATTTTGCTTGAAAAAAGTTTTATCAATACAAGTTTTTTGTTTTCGTTTTTGTTTCAGGTTAAAATAATGGATGCATTTTAGGAGCCTCTAAGGGCACGTATACCATACTCGTGCCTAACCTTTTGGAGACTCTTATAAAAAACATTACCCTTTTCTGACGCAGTCAGGTAATAACGAGTCACTATACAAGTGGCCTTCGGCAGTTCTGAATCACTACCAGACGCAAACAGACGATGCCGTTTAAAAAGCCGTCGTCAACAGAGTAATCGGCAATTATTTGTAATTTGTACAGTTACAAATAATACAATTTGCTAATTTCTTTGTTTATTTGGTCCAGCTGGACACAGGCTTCTCAAAAAACCTGACGCTACATTAATCTTAATATAAAAGAACCCGTTAAAATGACTAAAAACATTATTTTCTACTTAAAATTGAGAAGCTAACCACAAAAATCCGAAACTGTGCATCTAAACAACATATTTGCATTATAAAGTTAAAATATGAAATAGCCGAGCACCATGCTGTTTTATAAGTCCCCTAGGAGAAAAGTACATGCACTGACACGGCAGACGTACATAGAAAACAGAGACCAAGCTTTAAATAAATACTCACTCATCAGAGACATCTTTAAAAATATCTCCTCACAACTGAAAGAGCCGAAATTTAAATCTTGTATAAAACGCACACTATGTAGGCGAGCATGTTATAATTTGGGGGATTACCTTGATGATAAAAATGCTTGGCTCAATGTTGGTCCTGCTCCACAACCATAAGGGCAAACTAATTGATGACCATGTGAAGTTATTGTGGAAGCTGCAGAAGATTGTAAAAATGTCTAAGCATAGTGTAGATTCAATCTCTAGTATTATATAATTGCGTAGCACATGTGTGAGTACTATGTACTGTAAAATTACCATGTTCGTGAACGGGCGCTGTCAGTTGGGACTGCTCATATCTTTGCTGCCACGGTATATTTTAACTACTGTGTTTTTAAATTGTTGATATAATCTTTTACTCTGGACGCTCTTAACGTGCACGTCTTTTTACATCGTATTCACATACAAAGTTGATACGACAGAGGGGCTTTCTTTTGAACTGCCTATACTATGTACCATTTTCAAACTCTGTACCAAAAATCAATTAAATCAATTAATCAATTCATCGCCGGTTTGTTACCTAGGTATCTAAGCTCAGTTAAATTTATTTACAAAGGTTGGTTGTGTTTTACTCTCATTTGTTAGCTATTTAGTTTGTTTGAAAAAAATTAAAACTCATTTTTGGTGCTTTTTATTTTCATACCGTATCGAATTAATACTAAACACGTATAGTAGACGTAGTGTAATTTAATGGCCCTCTGTCATATCAACTCTGTATATGTATAATCTCAACATGAATGATGTAAACAAGATCTTGTAACAATATTTGGATTGAAATGAGTGTCCATAGAGTTTCTTGCCCATTCTTCTCCATAAAAAACTACGCTTTGGAATGGGCAACTACGGTACTTTCACAATGCCTTGTCTCTGTGACTGTAGCTTTGCCTTCTTTGTTTTTCTGACATTAAAATTACCAAAATTCTTTGAAAGTTCCATTTCTCTAAAATAGGTCTCCCATTTCAAGGAATTCACCCAATTACCAATCATCCTGTATAGCTTTTCATTAATATTCTGCTAGCTTGTAAGTAGGTAGTTCCACACCAAGTTGGAACTCTGTTCTTTTCGTACTCTTTTGCCCACAGTCAGTCGGTTTGTCTAAATATAAAGTTAAATGCACGTCGGCAAACGAATATTAATTTCAAGTAGGCTTTGTTTGTTGACTCTGTTAGCCTGCTTGAAACTAATTAATTGGATACACCACTTTATATCGATGCCAGAAAGTAGGAATTGTTAATTATGACGATAATTATTAATAATGAAATTGTGTGAAGCGAGGTGTACTTTATTTATGCATTGTGCATTCAAAAGCCGTCAATAATATTACGTTCGTGACTCTCTCGCACTATAGGTAAGGTTAATTAAAATTAGGTAGTGAAACTCCGAATACATTATGGGTATCTTCATTCTATAAATTATAATCGGAATATTCTTAGTAGCGCATCCCACTGCCGGACAAGGGCCCCTCCCCATGACTTCCAAATCTTTCGAGCTAGGGCTAATGTGGACCACTGCTTGTTGGTTCTGGCCAGATCGTCACGCCATCTCCTGCGAGGTCTACCGCGTCACCTTCTGGCTGTGTCAGGGCTCTACATCGTGGTTATTTTGGCCCACAGCTCATCGGGCATATGGCAGACATGGCCAGCACAGTACTTTAGTTTAGCGGCTATTTGAGCAACGTCAGTAATTTATGTTTTGGAGCGCAGTGTGGTATTGCGTATATGGTCGGCCCCGGTACAGCCCTGTTAGATACTTTTATAAACCCCATTTTATTTTCTAGTTGACTCATTAGGTGAACCAAGGGTACAGAAAGTTAACCGTGGAACACCTAGGTGAACCACTTTGGTGATCGACGGGTCAGAAACGTAATATTTTACGTTTCATTTCAATGCAAGGCTTATACGATTGCCTTTACTGTAATATTATGTAAAATAATGCAAGGGTGAGCAATTGAAATGAAATAAAACCAAACGGTATTTCGTTATTGAATTTCTTTTCATGGCCTCTATGTTTTTCATTAAAAGTTCTACTCCGATTTAGCGTATTATTTTAAAACTTTATGTTCACACTGCACACATTTCATTCAGGTATACACTTCATTCAGTTTCTTTTTTTACCTTTTCTTCAACTGCTTTCCCTATTCCCAGCCATTGTCAGGTCAGTTTCCAGTCAAACCGGAATACCAGTATTTTACATGGAGCAGTTCCCTATCTGACTTCACCCAATTACACGATACCCCTTGGTAAGACTGATTGTCAGACTTGCAGGCTTTTGAATACCCCAGTGACTATTTAAGATTCATTTATCTATGAAAGCCAAGAACATTACGATCTTACCGAGGCACAGAGGACTCTCGGTATGTAATGGATGGTCATTCATTCACGGACAGACCTCAACCCGTATTGCTTTAACTTCTTGTTTTTTTTTTCGTATGTCTAACCTGGTGTCAGAGTTTTTATGCCACTCATGGGCCTCTGACTTGGCTTTACATGCCATCGAGAAATATCTCTCAGACACGCTCGTTTGTTTTCCTAACGATGTTTTCATTCACCGAAGCAAGTGATATTCAATACGCACATGCATTCGAAACATCAGAAGTGCGTCTCTTGGGCTCAAACTCAAGACCTAAACTTGATTGCTTGCTTTACCTTAAAGTTCGAATATTGTTATGAGAGTTTTGAGTATTTTTATCATTTCTGAGCACTAAATTAATTATTTTTAACTTGATATTTCCTCCCCAGTCTCGGAAAACATTAATAAGCTACTAAAAGGGGCGTATTTTCAGCTACATTAGGGAGCGCAACTCGGGATAAGAGTATAATATTAGTCCTGAACATCAAACTAATGTCAAGGGAATACTACACTGTCTAGTGCTAACACTATTACGATTTTAAGCCTAATTTGGACAGTCGCCAAAACGTATAATTAGTTCTCTGCATTACAGCTACTACAATCTGCCCAATTTATTTAATAGATTTGCAACTTTTAAAGCATTTGATTCAAGGTTGATTGGGAAAAATTAACAGTTTCGTTTTCGTCTAGTGTCGTATTTACATATTCAGAAATGCTCATGTCCTTTGACTAGGCCTCTTGAAAAAGGGCTGAATCCCCTTGCTAATTCGCATAATATATGAAGTCCTAATGTCTTTATACATAGGTAAATAGAATAAACTTTTAAAATATAATGCCACTTTTATTTGCAAGCATTTATTGGTTTCACTGTCTTATCGAATTTAAACTAGCTATTTTTGACGTGAATTCTGTGGAGACTTAAATTCCACTCAGTCAACAGTCAGTCACTCTGTCTGTGACAAACGAAACTAAAATAAAGGACAAAACAAAACCTATCCAGTCCAAATAGGGTGCTAAAATTTTCGAACCCGCTTCGCTCGCTCTTGAATCCAATTTTTTCAAGTGACAGGCTTTTAAAAAAAAAATTAACATATCCGAGGACAGAGAACAGGAGAACTATAAATCACAGCGACGCGACTTGCGGAGCTCTCGTGCTGCTTGTCGCATCGCCCGACGTCTGACGCAGCATCTATGTGGCCTACACAATACGTCAACTAGAATCTATAATTATGTTAATCAATCAACTCAGCCAGTCACTGCTAGACATGGGTCTCTGCAAGGCTGCGCCACAACACCCTGTACTTCGTCTTCTGCATCCAGTCTGACCCAGCAATTTTGTTAAGGTCGTCAGTCAAGATGCAAATCCTACCAAATATTACCGAGTTCTAGCTGGGATGTGGCGGTCAGACAGGCAGTCGCTACATGTAAAATACTGATATTCAGCTGCATCCGGTTAGACTGGAAACCCACTCAAACAGAGTTGGAAAAAGGCTAGGTGAGTGGGTGGTGATGAGTCCTGATACAAATGCAGGAACTATATTCTATGCACTAACTATCCCAAGAACTAGAATATAAATCACACGCCATCACAATTCACTCCCCCAAATTGAACCCAGGATGCGTAATTGCAAATCCTATTTAGCTCACTCATGAAGTCAACCTGAGGTTGTGTATGTGTACCACAGAGTAACAATTAGCTAAACATATGCAAACGATTGCAATAGGCGACGTCAACTAGGATTTGGTGAATGTTAATGTTTTCTAGGCCAAAGAAATGTGTGGAGTGGTCAAGATAGGATTTTTTGTAGTTTAGTTCGTAACGCCGTGAAGAACAATTTACTTTCACGCTTTTTAAAATCTGTCGATGCCAAAATAAGAGAAAAATGAATAATAAAAATGGTTATTATTAACGATGTAAATTATTCCAATAGACATTTGTAAGGACTGGTAAATATTATCTTATATAGATGCGAAAGTTTGTTAGGATGGATGGCTATTTATTACTCTTTACCCGCAGACAATGGCATACTTTCCATCTTGCACCGCAGGTATCACCTGCGTACTTGGTGATCTTTACTGCATCAGTGAGCGGGGTTGGCATGGCCGAGTTTTGGGCTTAAACACAATACATTTGAATGTTTTGCCATCGATACGCTAAGAAGATACAAAAACTACTGAACGGATTTTGATGAAAATGTACGTACATAGTTTATACACCAAATTAACACATAGGCTATAATTTAAAACGATATTGTATAAAAAATTATACGCTAGCGAAGCCTCGGGCGGAACTTAGTGACATCATAATTATTGTTACAAGATTCGTTGTTTTAAATCACGGCAGGTGCAATTATATTGTCTTAATTTAATGAGACACAAAAAGGTAAGCACTAGCGGTTGATTTTTCCAAGAACACCCGTCAGGCATACATCCCCTCGCGGTGCTCCGCCACTTAGGATTCGGGGTAACTTTTTGTAGAGGTTTTCTACCTCGCGGTCCAGGCGGTTAAGCCAAGACCCGCGGTCTCTCCTTATGAATATCCTTATCTCTTCCCATTCCTCGGGAAGGATACTGCTTGGGCCCTGGTTGCACCGACCTAGCAGCTGCCGTTCCCTCCAGACGTATGTAAAGGGACTGGCAGCCATCAGGCACACGAGGAGGAATTCTGACAAAACGCCCCATCAAAACAACAGCTTACAGAAACATATTCATTATTCGCGACCTTCGTTCGCGTGAAATTATTATAAAATAATACTTCCCTATTTGAATCTGATTTTTTTCTTCACGGAACCCCTTATCGTTTTTCTGAAATAAAAGTAACCTTAATTACTCCTTATAACATCAGCAGTAACAGTCCCGTCATAATGGGTTTCGGATATTAGACGGAACAAACACAAAAAAAATAAAAATGTGTCTTTGTTCTACGTACCGTTTAAACATTCATATGCATTTAGTAATAAGCTGTTATTTTGAAATTACAAACAGACACTTTTTATGTTTATTTATTTGTTTAGATTTAAATCCAATGCTAATATCCACACCACACAACCAAATATCCCAAAGGCCAAGACTTCAAATAAACAAACAATTAAAACAGCAACGCGTCTCCACATATTTCCTAATCTAACCTGTATGACAACGAGATGAGTCTGTGTTCGTACACAGTACTCCGGCCCGGCTTTGTCAGTGGCTTTGTAATTACACATCAACTTTGTTCATACACCGCAAGATGCCTCATCCTGGTCCTCTTAATCTTCTAATGTATTAACACCTCTTCTTTTGTGGGTTTCGCTTGTGTATCCATGATTTGGTATAGATCTCCCAAATCTTCTAATAACTGTGTCTTTTGGCACATGGCCTAAGAAATTATCTTAATCCTAACTAATATTCTAAATGTGGAAGTAAGCTTGTTTGTTACCTTTTCACGCCTAAACTTCTGAACAGATCATCCTTAAATTTTGCATATACGTTGTTAGGTGTACAGAAACGGACATAGGGTACCTTTCATCCCGAAAAAAAGTACTGTTCCCGTGGAAAACAACAATAACGTTCTTATAATAATAGATGGCGCCACGTGTCTTTAGAATCAAGATTGAACTATATATTTAGCAGTAGAGAAACTTTAGTAGTGTGTTAAGAGTTTAAATGTCAAATTCTAAATTAACGTGAGCGATACCGCTTGCAAAAGCTAAAAAATAGATTATATGTACACACGGCTATACATCAAGCTATACATTTCCAGTATAAGCTGACCTCGCATTGTACGGAAATCCTATACAATGCGAGATCAGCATAAACTGGAAATGTATAGCTTGATGTGTAGCCGTGTGTACATACAGTGTCAAGATGGGGCAACCTTTTCCCAATTATGTTAGGATCGGCTACCAGTCTAGCCGGATGCAGCTGAATACCAGTATTTTACATGGAGCGACTGCATATGCTCCACAACCTAGTTTGTTCTAGGTAATACGATACCCCTTGGTAAAACTGGTTTTCAGACATACGGGCCATTCGATGACTCAGATTTAGTCCGACTTTCAGGCCACTGACTACACGTAGCGACTGTCAAAGATCTACAAATGACAGTCGGGGCAACGCCTTAACATGCTTATCGAGGTAACTTGGTATGCAATGGGTGGTCATCCATCCACGGACTAACCTAGACAAACGCGGCTTAACCTAAATAATTAAATAATAAACCCAAGCGGCTGTTATTACTTAAACACCAGCTCCTCCATTTTCTCGTTCTACTTGTAGGAATTAAAATTTTTGTTTACCTAGCTACATTCTTTGAAAAGGGATCCTACCAGCTTTATTCTGCAAACTACGCGGTGTTCTTCTTACATCCTCTCATTAGTTTGTTTCTTGTTATAAAATAATGTTCCTATAATTTTCCGAGAAAAATCTACACAGAGTCGGAACCGAACACTTCTAGATTCTCGTTAAGTCTGTGGTTCCAGGTTGTCTTATGTACTAATTTATAAAGTAGCATCGTCAGTTTCCTTTTAATCAACAAGTTTAATAAATGTCAGGAAGTTTTATATAACAAAACCAACTGTTGCCCGCGACCTTCTTATATTACTAAATTAATATTATTCCTCTTTTGATTCGAATTTTGTTAACAATTTCAAGTGTTTTAATTTTTTTGTACGGTCATAAGTCATTAGTCATAAGTCATTTAATCATTTGTTAACACAGGTACAATAAAGTTGTTATAAAACATTACAAGCGCGCTATGTTATGCCCGAAAGCGTACAAATATTCATAGAGCTCATTCACATTAAAATTGATAACCTTAAAAATTATATTATTGGAATGCATATTATATTAAAGTATTAATTGATTTTGACAAAACAAAGAAAATTAAATAACATATATAAATGTCAAAAAGTAAGTGTAATTAAATCAAAATTCAAATTATGTGCAACATTAAAATAATAAAAGAGAAAACAATTATTAAAATAATACAAAAATACATTACCCTATTTTTTTTTTTTAAGTAGCCTATGTTACTCCTTATAACATCCGCTATCTGCCAGTCTCGTCAAAATTGTTCAAGACAACAAACATTTTAATTTTATTTTACGCTTTAGATATAAATTAAAGTCACATTACTATTATTAATTTGTTTTAACTTTATTAATATTGTGATGTTGATTGAAATCAACACTCAAAGTCTGAACAAAACACACGATTCCTTCCTACGAATATTTAAGAGAGGAATTACAAAAAAAAACGCGACGTTGCAAGGTTTCGTTGAAATTGAATGTTTTTCGTTCGTTGCTTGAAATAAAAATTACTTGTTAAAAATACTTCGTCCTCTTTTATTTTGTTGTACCTACTGTAAATGTAACCATTTTTTTGTTTGATGTTTTGTCCTGTGCGGGCTAATAAATACATTTTCTTTGTTTCTTATGAAACGTATATACACGTATATACACGTTATGAAATGTTGACTTCTTCAGTACTTTAAAAAAAACCGTCTTTGACAACTAAAGCAACTAATAAGTACTCGTAGATAACGATGTTAGACCTCAGAACTTTGGTTACCTACTTCCAAAAGCTATAATATTGATAAAAGAAAAAACACAATATAATTTCTGGAAAAATAAAACCAAAAACCATTTCCTAGACTTCACTGCTATCAACTCATTTTTAAAAACAACTTTTTCAAGGAAAAAATATTTCTAGAAAACTGCCACTTTTTTCTCGCAGCAGAGTATAACAAAAGACTGGCAATAAAACAAAAAATAAACAACTTTATTTGTTAAAGGCGACTCCATCGAAACTTTGTTCGTTGCATAATAGAAATTAACTGGAGAAAATGTAATAGCCTTTTGTATTTTGACCTTAAGGCGAGTTAATTATCCTGTCTTAACTGCTGCGGACGGCGCGCATGTCTTTGAAATGCTTTGCGAATCCACAGTCTTGAAAATACTAGAAGGTTCTAAAGAAAATACTGATATTAGAGGAGTAAATTCTGATGGGTATAGTGGCATTAGAGGAGGTTATTAGGAGGATTATTGAAAAAAAAAAACAGGTACTTAAGCAACACAGGTAGCAAAAAATTTCGTGATGGCCCAGAGGTTCTGACCTCGCCTCTCATGCATGAGGTTGTGTTGATATCCGGGCAAGTACTAATAAGATGTTTTTCAATTTATAATGATGTATGATAAGTAGTTTATCTTGTACACCACAGACATCGGTGAAGGAAAACATCGTCAGGAAACTTGTACTTATAATATTAAAATAAGTCTGAAATCGCCAACCCATCTTAAGCAACCGTGGTGATCAATGCTCGTGCATTTTCCGCATGAGCCTTTTCCCAGCAGTTGGACAGAAAGACGATGGTATTATAGTTAAGCAAAACTGGCATTCTCTTAGTTATAACATTATGACTTGATATTTTAGACATGAAAAATTGCCGCGAAAATAGCTGGATGCGCGAAGCACTGGACCGGTCGCTGTGATGACGCTTCGAGAAGGTCTACGTCCAGCAGTGAGCGTCTTTCGGCTGAAAAGATCATGATGTTGACGATGGCTCAATATTTAGTTTTCGCCTTAAGTGGTTGCCTCAACGAAAACTACAAGAAAGATTAAATGTGTACATGGAATAGAGTTGGAAGAAAATCTACCTATCATTTAACATGCTGCTTAATCATGATCTCCCTCTCTATAGAATTCATCATCATCATCGTCCTGCCCTTGTTCTATTCTACTTGGGGTCGGCGACACACGTTTTCTTCTTCCATTCTTCCCTGTCAGACGTCACGGCGTCATTTACTCCTTTTTCTTATAGAAAAGTAAAAAATCTCATAAGTGAAATTATGTTTGACCTAAAATAGCAAATCATTTTCAAACGGACCAACCCACCACACAAATAAAATTACCATCAACAATTTCCATACATCAATCACCCGCAAGACACAGCTCCTGAATCAAAAATTCACTTCAATAGAGAGCCGACTGAATTAATTGGGCAGACAGAGCACATCACCGGGTGACGTCACAGGTGCCCAGTGATGCGAAACGACCACACACGGTGGTCCGCGGTTAACCGCTAGATAGACAAATGCAGAAGCTTGGCTTCAGAGGAAATGCGGTACCTAGGTATTTGAAGAAACTATCGCTGTCGCTCAACGAGCGCTATTTCGACATTGGTGCGATAAAGACTTGCACTGCTGTACGTGACTTCTTGGCGAGGATATACAAGCTCAAGGAACACGTCGCGTCTCGCCACAGTACAAGTCCGGGCCGGTATGGAGTATTGCTGTCACCTTTGGGATGTTTCAGCCAAATACCAATTAGCCACACTTGACTCTGTTGAACGCAGAGCCAAGAGGCTCATTGGTGACGATAATTAAGCTGGCGAGGTAATTAGCCTGGCCCACCGCCGCAAAGTTTCATGTTTATCGGTCTTTTACAGACTGTACTTTGGTGAGTGTGCCCAAAAGCTCCATGAGCTCATTCTACCATCTGCCTTCTTAGAGTCGACTGCAGACGTACTGCAGGTTATCCATACCTTTTTGATCTTCCACATATTCGCACGAAGCGCTTTGCTACATCTTTTATTATGCGCACAGCCAAGGAGTGGAATTCCCTGCCTGCGTCGGTGTTCCCGAGTTCATACGACCCCAATCTATTTAAGTCGCGAGTAAATAGGCTTTTTTTGGGTTAACTCGTCCCATCATCGACCTCATTTCTGTCCTCAGGACAAGATTAAGGTCAAGAGTAGGCCGATTTAATATAAAAAAGTGGATGCAGAAGATATTTAGAAGAACATAATAATATTATGCCAGGAGTCATCGCGACACTAGTTACGAAGCTAAAGAATCAAGTGACGTTCATGCATGATGCTTGACACAAGGTACGGTGAAGTGACAAGCAAGCACTGAACTGTTGCAAGCATTGAACCGGACCATAGAACGAGCAAAGACCGTCACATGTTCACGGTGATAACAACCTGTTACAAACAACTAAGGACAATCGCGAGTGCGCTTGTACTTACTGTACATGAAACGTGTCTATGTGTGTGTGGAGATCTGAAACAAATGACAGTCGCGTGCGAGTGCGCTTGCACTCGCTGTACGTGTATCTATGTGTGCGACTGTCCGTGCTTTTTCGCACGTTATACAGAACTGACCTTCTGTATCTTATCTACATGTGTTGCGGTTAAATGCTGGAACAACCACACCTGTCAATGCAAAGGGAGAAAAAATACTCTTCGGAAATTTTCGACTCTCGTTTTGGAATAAAATATACGGTCTTGTTTTTTGCCGGATGGATCTGGACAGCCCAGAAAATATTTTTGGAAAAATTGTGACTGTGCACAGAATAAAATTGAAAAGCTTAGTTGGATTTAAAATATAATGTCATGCAAACTGGGCGATTACTGAGAATTAATACAATTCCGAGTAGTGTTAATAATGGAATGAAAAACACTCTGAAAGGTTGTTTTACTAATTCTAAGAACTGAATTGATTTTTCTTCAAATTATAAAAACCGCACCGAATTTTTGTACACCATTTCCAAAAAAAAAAAGTCGAACGAGTCGGATTCGCGCATGACGGGTTCCGTACCATCGTAGTAGGAGAGCCCCCTTCAATTTTTAATTTCAAATTCTGTAAAAATTTCAACTGTCTATCTATTACGGTTCATGAGATACAGCCTGCTAACAAACAGGTGAACAGACACTCCCTCCAACCTTCCCATGGCCCTTCCAACTCTTGTCATACGGGCCGAAACGTGGGGCGGCTGCGGACTATAGCACCCTTGGCCATCTTATTTTGTCCGTCCGCAGGCGCTTCTTGATCCCTTACAAATTAGCCATGTGTGTCCCTTGTTTGCCGTCTCCCTTAGTAGGGCATGCACACGAAACCACAAATATGATCTGACTCCGCTGCCCGTCGGCTCCCAAATCTTGGTATTCGGCTTGACGATGTTCATTTGGTTCCACTATGTTGCCTGGCTTAGCGTCGCCCCTGTTCGCTCCTGCAGCTCCTGCTCCCTCCGGACGGCGTGCCACGCGTGCGCGAAAGCCCGCAGCCGTGAGGTGAACGGACAGACGGACAGACAGCGGAGGCTTAGTAATAGAGTCCTGTTGGTTACCCTTCGGGTATGGAGTCCTACAAAGTCTGCATACATCCACCGGAGTACATGATTTTCCATAGCGAAAAACAAAAACGTGTCAAAAACTCCACACAATATAATAATAATGCATTTCCTCAACACCATGATCATACAAAAAGTTGAGTTACATTTTTTCTATTGTGTTAAAAACCCGACTTTGGCGTCTGAACAATGCATGGTGAGACAAAGACCATGGAGTGGTAGTCGAGGGCTCTTATTGTGAGTCACTTTTCATCACATTGTCGGCTGTGAAAGAAACCCCTCATAGGCATAATCGGGTGGAGGGAAAATTTTATGCAACATTTTTATCAAAGAACGTTGGTTCTTTTTTTGTACGGTATAAGGTGTACGTATGATGTGTTGAAATTGTTCGTGTTTAACGTTCGCTCTTCGAAAAATTAATTTAGTATAAAGACCAGCTGTAGTCCGCGACCTTCGTTCGCGTGAAATTAATATTTAAAAAACGACTTCCCTTTTTGAATTAGATTTTATTAACAATTTGAAGGGTTTTAATTTTTTTGCACGGAACCCTAATTATTTTTCTGAAATAAAAGCAATTTAGGTCGACCTTATAGCATCAGCTATTTACCAGTAAAAGCCCCAAATCGTTCCAGCTATTTCGGAGACTAGCCGGAACAAACAGACAGACAGACCGACAGACGAAAACACAAAATTAAAAAAATCTGTTTTTGTTATAAGTACTGTATATACTTTCAGGTGCATTCAGTAAAAAACTGATATTTTTATGTTACAAACAGACACTGCAATTTTATTTATTTGTATGCATCTATGCATGTATGTATGTATTGTATAGATAATAGAATATTAACTAAATAGAAGCATTTATTGGAGATTCATAGATGACTCTGCCCTGAAGTGTAGATGGTATTGTTCCATAGACAATGGGACACTTTATCCTATCACTTTATCCTGTTTGTCCTGCTTTAGGTACATTACAGGAGCTAATAGATTCAACTGAAAGTGTCAAACTCATCGCTAAATTTCGGGCTGATACACACGCGAAGTAGTAGAAGCAGTATTCTAAGGAATCAATCGATTCTCCATGGAGTCAAAAGTTTAATCACAAAAAAGTTTACTCTGCATCTCTGAAGGTTCTGCCAGAGTTCACATTTGGGGCTCGTTGTTAAAAGAACAACATACAAATTATGTCCTGTCAATAATAATCAATATAATTTATTATATAAAAATATAATATAATAATAATATAAATATATTAATATAATATATATATAATTCAATCATGATTCGAAAGACACGTGGCGCCATCTGTTATCATAAGAACGTTATTGTTGTATTGTACTCTATGTTCGTTTCTGTACACCTGACAATGTATATGCAAAAAATTGACGATGATCGGTTCAGTGGTTGAGGCGTGAACAGGTAACAAACTTACTTTCGCATTTAAATCTCTTTATTCATCTTTATACATAATTGATAATCAAGCTTTATATAGTATATTTACATTTTTAAATATTCCTATAGAAATTAATACAAAAAAAAAAACATTTAGAAATATAAAAAATAGTGGTCCGCCGGTGTCGGGAGCAGGGTCCAAGCTACCGGTGGTTAGGGCTCCAGAGACAGGAACCTCCTCACAATGCGAGCCGTATCGAGGAGTACTATCTTCTGAATCAGGCCCTTGATCCAACCGCTTAAGGAGAGCCTTGAAAGATGGTCGTCGAGGCTCTTGGCCGTAAGGCCGTCACGAAAATCGGCACAATGATAGCTGAGTTCACATTCCACATGTCAACAACCTCGTGTGCCAAGTCGAGATATTTTATTTGTTTCTCCTTCTCAGCTTTCACGAGGTTCTCGTCATGCGGGATGGTAACATCGATGATCATTACGCGGCGCACTGATCGGTCTATCACCACTATGTCAGGCTTATTGGCGACAAAGTCCTGTCAGTGATGATAGACCTATCCCAGTAAAGCGTGACATGGTCTTTCTCGAGAACTGGGTCGGGCACATACTTGTAGTACGGTACCTCAGATTCCACAAGTTTAGGAATATAAACTTGTGGAATTGTATTAAATTAAATTAGCATTTAAATTATTATTATCTAATAAGGATAGTAAGGATAAGACTCATCTCTATATTTAATGTAAGGAATATCTGTTTTTAATTTAGGTGTAGTATACACATACAAAGTATCATCAATTAGACGACTTCAAAATAAACGTTCTTACTTTCATTTCTCAGTGAAACAAAATAATAAAAATTATTTCTGCGCGCTAGAAACTGGTGGATTAAGTGAAAATAATTACTACAGCGTCGGCAACTGACGTGAAACTAATCAATAAAAACCACATCACTAATCCTTTAACTTAATACCCTCATTTTTACTTGGAAACTGTTTCAAAAGATTATACTTTAATTTACTTATTCTTTTTAAGCTTGTGTCTACACTGGTTTGTAACGGTTAACAGAACACGTATATACCATGCCGAACGAGCTTTTGGTCCCATAGTACAACCCGGGAAAAACCCGTTTTACTATGGGACGCTCATTCCGCATGCCCTAGTATATAGGGTGACTGGTAATTAGTGACCAATACTTAAACACGTGCTTGTACATGGGTACAAGCACGTGTTTAAGTATTGGTCACTAATTACTACTACTGATATGAAATTCGCGCACGCGCGTCTTTGGCTATAAGATCTGATAGGTCACAGGCAAACGCGCGCGCGAATTTCATATTACTGTTGTATTTTGTGATTAAAGTGAATGAGCATTATTCTTCGTCAAGTAAAAATTAACAAACTTGAATTTTAAAGATTAGTAAAGCAAAAATATTCATAACAAGCACGCTTTGAATAAAACACAACAAGGGAAACGACCCCTAAAGTAACTTGAAGAGATCAACCCTTAATATTTTGACTCCAGTTTGTGATATGCTATGTATTTTTACGTATTTTATAAAAAAATAACTCCTTCCTTTGGTTTTTCATATGTCATTATTTCCCAGAATTTGATCCTTATTAGCGACACCATCGAATGGTGTAAAAATACAGTGTGTTTTTGTTTTAAAAACCAACAGGTTCGATTCCTGGCCAGGAATATTGATTTTTCAAAAATCCAATGATGCAGTTTTAGTTTTCATCAAAATCGGGCTCGAGACTCCTTTGAGCATTTTTCGCTATTCCTCATAGTTTCGGATTTGGCCATCCACGCTCACTTGGAAAATTCACCCTGTATACGTATTGCTCATTTAATAGTATAGGATAACAGCACTTACTCCATCAAGCGTTATAATCCTGCTAAGCACATTATTCAACTATCGCAACCAACCCTTACATTAAAACAAGTCGCGTCTTATCCGGACGATAAATTTCCATTACTTCAGCTATGAAACGCTGAATATTCCAACCTAATTGTAGCTAGATCCGTTAGTTTGAAAATACTGAAACGGTAACTGAATTACTTGTGCATTTTGTTTTCAGTATGTAAATACGCGATAGTAACGGATAATTGGTTTAGTAAGTAAAATGGTGTAAAATCCAGAGGGTCTAGACAAAGTGACAATTTATCAGAACTGGAGTAATTCCGATGTGCAAAAGAGACAGAGCTATACAGGTCGTCACACTGGAATCACTCCTGCTCTAAGACATCATGGTAGGACACCAGGTGACAGGTGTGGCTTTTGTCTTTTCCAACGCCTGTTATGTCGAAATAGGGAATATGCATGTAATTTTTTTTTCACTTAAATCAATATTAAGCAGTACTATCAACCCAAGAAAATAATTCAAAGTTGATTTCAACTACTGCTTATCGCACAAAAAAAATATTAAAATCCTACAATTTTCTACGTCAGTTCGAACGTCCATGACTATCGCGGCCATTCATGTCAGGACTTTGATGTCACTTACCTCTATCTGCCTTGTTTAAATCTAATTGATTGCCCTAGGTAGATTAGTTTTACTAAAATGTAAGTGCTTTATTTAAGCAAAACTTGCAATAACAATATTATAGTAAAATCTTAGTGAAACTTTAAGTACTTTTCAATTAAAAGTGTTTCTTTGACACATGGATTTTGACGTCACTACCGGAATCGATGCGTTTTGTGTTTGCGTTCCGTTTCACCAAAAACACGCTAAATAAAATATTAAATTGTAAAATAAGTGTTGTATTAGAGAATTAAACAAGTGTACCACAATGTTTTTATGGTCCAATACAAGGTATTTTTAAGAAATAAAAAAAGTTTTGTATTTCTTGCTTATATTATATTTTATTTGATACACTGGGTGGAAGGGTTACCACGTATTCGGTACATCATTTTGAATCTCCCCACATAGAAATTTTTCAACGGTAATAAAAAAAAATAAAAAAGCTGACCCATACATTTTGATCGTATAGGTATTGCATTTTTGTAAAAAGACTTTTGTTTGTTTTTTTTTTTTGTTTGCGCGTCGGTGTGCCTTCCACCCTGTATACCATGATAATTATCAAGCTGATGACTTGACCTCATAATCTCTTGAGGTCCTGATTTTTCGGCATTTTCATAACTACCACTCTGGCACTATATTATAATAAAATAAATAACAAACAAAACTACACACAAATGTGTCAATTTTTTTAGGTTGACACTTAGCGAATTTCTATACGCGTGGAAGCGTCGAACCACGTTCGGAAGCACGTACTTATAATAAATTATCCAGATATTATTATCATGATAATTATCAAGCTACCCATCAATGATAATTATCAAGATAATTATCTATCAATGATAAATACAAGGATATTTATTTATCAATGATAATCATCAAAATAATTATATATCTATACTAATATTTTAAACAGGTAAAATTTGTTTGTAAGTTTGTATGTTTGTATGTAGGGGGTAATCTCTGGATAACTGAACCGATTCTGAAAATTCTTTCACTAATAGCAAGCTACATTATCCCCGAGTGCCATAGGTTTACATTTACTATTTACAACGTGCCCGTGGGATAATTTCCGACAAAAACGCGAGCGAAGCCGCGGGAAACAGCTAGTCAATGATAAGTACAAGGATATTTATTTAGAAATAATAATCACCAGGATAATTATCTATCAATGATAATTATCACTTCGAACCCTGATATAAACAGAGGAAAATCGTATGATGGAAGTTGGAAGTATTTGTAGAAAAACGCTAAGCTTTGAAAGCGATTGCTATTTAACTATTTAGATCCTCTATTCAAAACACGTTCCTAAAAATGTGTTTCAGTATTAAGAATCCTTTAATCTACCTGATTAAGTTTTAATATACTTAATATGACTGGAAATAAGTTTTATAAGTTTTATTTTAGTGTTAATAATTTACTTTATTTTTAATTTACTTATAATTATTATTTTTTTTAGTTAATTATTTAAATTACAACCTTGCTATATATTTCTTAAGATTAGTATGTTTAAGCTAAATATGTACTTAGGTACTTACATTGCATATTTACCCTTATGGTCACAGTACACTATTAATAACACCAACTCGTGTTAATATAAGTGTACGACAATGATGTTGAAAGAGCGGGGCCTTCTAATACAGGTATTGTTTGCTTAAATGAGGGCTCCAAACACATTAACATGTAGTGTAATGTCTAATTAATCCAATAAACTATTTTGTATTTTGTAATATCTGATAAATAAATCAATAGTACCTACCATTTTTCAGGATAGAATACAAATATTGTTGAAGAAAAACGATATTTTCATATAAATTTCTCCTTAAATAAGATTTTTTTATCTCATATAAGTACTACCTACCTATATTTATAACAGCAAAATTAGGGAAGTTTAGGAGCTTATAGCTTCTAGCAAATTCAGTTGGTACTCAAGACTGATCCTAAAGACTTGTAACTTTAGGATTAGTCTTGAGTACCAATTGATTGTGTTTGATCTAAAACTGCTTTATTTTAGTACACACCTACACACCACTTTGATGGTTAAACATCGGCCTAGAATACTCCAAATAAATTGATTCAATTTGTCCTTTACAGTCACTATTTAATCCTCTTACCAACCCAGGCAAACTCTTTGATCTCAACCTTATAAGTGGCTCGCAAACTCCACGGATCGATCCCCATAAAATACTAACCGTATTACTAAACATATTTGAAACTCTACGACTGATCCAACTGGAAAGTAGATATTAGGCTTCATTACAATTCGACAGGTAGAGTCAAAAGTTAAAGCGGAATCGCTCTGCTAACGCTGTAAGTATTCCAGCCACGTATAGGATGGTGTTATGCCAAATGTAGCGACGAGCAAATGTGCTGCGATTCTGATGAGTTCAATTTCCGAGGAGTCGTCAATTTTCTCGTGGATGTGCGTGTATTTATGCGCGCGTATTTTCTGTACTGATGGACTATTTAATTTTAAATTAGGAGGACGTTTAAATGTGTGGCGTTAATTTGTTTTTGTCAGGAATTCTGGCTGCCAGAAGCTGTGAGATGTTTGCCGTTTTGGATAGTATACAAATGTGCATAAACTTTGTTGTCCACGTAAGGTTCCTATTTGTTTATATTGTTATTCAAGCTATGACGATCCGCTACTCCATATCTCCCGAAACAGTATCTCGATTAAAATATTCACATTAACACACTGTAAATAATTGTGGCGGTATTTTTTTTGTTATTATTTTTTCACACAGCAGTTTTTTTCATGTATCTGCAGCAAAGTTCTCATGTAATTTAGCAGCACTTAATAACACCATTTCTTGATCAACCACTCGCTACTTGAATATTGTACTAAAAGGTAACATAACATAACATCACGCCGGGAATCGAACCCAGGACCTCATGCTCAGCAGTCCCGCTTGTGACCACTAGACAAACGAGGCATTTTACTAATATATACTGATATAAAAATTACTAAAATACCTATCTTGGTTTCCTGCTACATGAAAAAACCTCTTGAATTTTTCCCTCGATTGGCAAATTAGAGTGTATGCGACTAGTCGGGATATCTCAACTGATTCTACTTGGTTCTGATTCCACTCAGTTCACTTCAGTTCAGTTCACGTTAAGCTTTGGCCACACTGAAGCGAATCCCGCGTTGAAAACGGGATACCCCTGGTACGCGTCAAATGTTGTAGTGATTATGAAGTATCGCGATTATTCGGATCAGTTTTAACAATTCAATTTAGATTTGTGTTGAGTAGATTAACTTAGAAACACAGTTACCTAATTTAATGTTTGTTTCAATTAGGTATTTTGTTTTGAAATTAGCATCTTATTCATTAATATTTGCGTGCCAATTTTGGGGCGAAATGTGTCATTGCACTACATAATTATTTTACTACATTTTGTATCACATTTACTGCAAATAAATAATTTTTACTTTGATTTTGGGTATATCTAATGCATTTGAGGGAATTTCGTTCCTCATCACGCGCGGGAATCGCTACAGTGTGGCCAGAGCTTAAGTTTTTCACTTGCTACAACCCAGGTCATTAGTTTAAGTAGGTTACTACCCGTTTTACACGGCTGAGTTTTTAGATCGAACCAGATTACCTGGAGATTCATTAAATGAGATCGTTAGGGAGATCAAGGATTTTCATGGTTCGATTTTTAAATAAATCGCGGTTTTATTTTAAACTGGGGATTGTACAGGATTAAGAAAATAAAAAGAATAAGCGCTAATCAGATCTTTGTTTGTTTTTTTATAAGCGTATGGTTGACGTTTCACGTCACCAGAAGACTGGCCTATTTTTTGGCCCGATAATCGGCATTGCCATCCAACGTGGCAATGTTGCCAGCCTTCTGGGCACTTTTCCTGTTGACAGCGATATGGGCAAATTTTATGACGCCCTGTTTTCCCCTTTTGATGCTTGTACATATTTCATTATTATTATAGATCTATACATTGTAGTTTGTAAATAATGTAATTATTAAAGAATTAGTTGAGTTCAGTAAGTTGTATTATTTTCGTTATTTAAGGTGCTTGTACGAGGCCAATGTCCAGCAGTGGTCGTTTTTTGCCTGAAATAACGATTATGATGATTTTATCGTACTGCTAACTAACATACTGCCTCATTGGTCTGTAGTGGTCGAAAGTGCAACTGCTAAGCATGAGGTCCTGGGTTCAATTCCCGGGTCGGGCAAATTGTTATTGGGTTTTTCTTTCAGAAATTTCTCAGTAGCAGCCACGGAGTTTGGATGTGTGCCCGGTTAATGGCAATAGGCTCGCCCCATATTATATGAGACTTAAACATAACTCGCAAAATGTGGGTGTACTATTTAGGTACACCTCTGCCTAACTCTTCGGGGATTACAGCCGTGATGTTATGTTATTTATTAGTAGAATAGTCATTATTGACAGAATCAAATCAAATCAAATCAAATCAAAGCATTTATTTCAAGTAGGCCAGTTACAGGCACTTTTGAATTGTCGAAACAAAGATAACAATTAAATGTAGCTACAGTCCCAGTCACAAGGCATAAAAACTGTGAAAGTACTGTAGTTGCCCATTCCCTATCGTAGATCTCTATGGAGAAGAACGGGCAAGAAACTCCATGGACACTCTTTTAAATCAGCAAATTGTTACAAAATCTTGGTTACATCATTCATGTTGAGATGGTACACTATGTGAGAACGATGTAGCAAGATGTGCACATTAAAAGTGTCCACAGTAAAAACAAAAAAGACAATTAAAAAAATAAAAATAATTAATTCAAATAAGCCGTGGCAACTAAGAGATGACCAGTCACACTGACAGCGCCCGTTCACGAACATGACGCATGGATCAGCACCATTCAACTCAACCATTTTGAAGGGAACTAAATGATCCGACACACGCGCCACCATCAGCGAGACATTTGAGTGAGCATGACATACTCTCAACCGCCAGGGCACATTCAGGTCAAGAAAGGACGTAGGTTTCCAGTGAACGATAGCTTTTTAACACATAGTTCTCACACAATATGGGCTTTATATAATACTAAAGAGTTGTACAATCTTCAGCAGCTCCAACAGTATTATTTAGTGTTATCAATTTGTGCGTCCCTGTCCTTGTGGAGCAGGACCGGCATTGAGCCAAGCATTTTTATCAACGATATAATCGTTCAACTTGTAATATGCTTGCTTGCAAAGTGTGCGTTTAATGCATGTTTTAAATTTCGTCTCATTGAGTTCAAGAATACTTTGTGGAATTTTATTATAGCATCTCAAACAGTACCCCATGAAAGATGAGTCTACTTTAGCGAGTCTGAAGCCTGGCTGAACTAATTGGTTCCTATTTCTAGTACTGTAACTGTGTCTGTCACCTCTTTTACTAAAAAGATGCAGATTTTTTCTTACGTACATTATGTTTTCATAGATGTATTGACAATGTACCGTCATGATGTTAATGTCCTTAAACAGTTCCCTTAGAGAGTCGCACCTACGAAGATTATAAATATATGGCTCTGATGGCTCTTTTTTGCAGAATAAATATAGACTGAATGTCTGCAGCCCGTCCCCATAACAAAATGCCATAAGACATAATAAATACAAGACAGATTTAAATAAATTACTATAATAACAAGTTCAACAAGTATATCTACTATGTACATTATATACAGACTACAAATAGAACTAAAATAATTCAAAAAAGAAGACTAAAAGTAAGTTCCTACATATATACAACGACGACAATAGGACACTTAGGCGTCAAAGTTTTATGTTTTTAAATAAAATATAACCAAAAATAGAAAAAAAAATAGATATTTGATCTCAAATAATAAGGTTTAGAAATCCACGTGAGAGATTTTAGCAGCCTCAAAACTTTAAGCACTTCAATGCAATTACAAAAGTGTCAATTTCATTTCCACTGTAACATTTTAAAAAGAAATCATGCCCAAAATACTTAACCCGTAAACAGTGCAGGTTTATAATACCTGAAAGAACAATAAATTATTCACTTAATGAAGCGGCCATGACAGAAAGGAAATTGGGTGCGTTACCGCCTTGAAATTAATCCTTTTTAAAGGGTTGAGCTGTGAGACAGTTTATTTGTTTTTTAGTGCGTTTTTTGGGACATTTTGAGTCTTCTGATGTTTTATTTAAGCTGATTGTTAACTGTCACCAAGTTTTAGATATTACATCTATACTAATATTATAAAGAGGTAAAGTTTGTGAGTTTGTGAGGTTGTAGGCGATAAAGGGATAAACTCTGGATCTACTGAACCAATTTTGAAATTTCTTTCACTAATAAGAAGCTACATTATCCCCGAGTGCCATAGGCTATATTTACACCGTATCCGTGGGATAATTTTCGACCAAAACGCGAGCGAAGCTGCAGGCAACAGCTAGTAAGCTATATTATTGCAATTTGTATGTTTATTTTTTATTTTGTGTGCATTAAGGAATAAGAGTTAGATTACTTGACTGGTGGGAGACGAGGGACACTACATTTTAAAAGTTTCCTTGTACGACGATACTTTTCTGATTGACTGATACTAGTAAATACTACGGCATTACCATTTGAAATACTATCTCGTTAAGTATCTTCTTTGAGAACAATACTGTTTTATTAAGTTTTTTTTTTTCTTTTTTCTCCCACAAATATTAATATGTACATAGTATACGATACAAACAGTTTGAGGATGGGAGACAGGAGCTCATACTAAGTAAAAACCTCCTGGTCTCCATATCTCGAATACATTATTAAGAGCTAATCTGCAATCAGCTAATCGGCAATTATGACAGAATTACATTCCAAAATGTATCAATCTTATCTGATCGAAGGTCTCCTTAGACTGCCTATTCTAAAAATTAATGAGCAATTATACTATAGTCAAGGGGACAGGCCTTGCCCAGCAGTAGGATGACGCAGGCTGACAGTATCAGCATCAGTAATACAACTCTAAAAACACACAGTTGGTAAATACATTAGCGATTGTAGTATTTGTTTACATACAACGGAACGTTGTTGATGATCCTGACATGATCTTTCCCCTTTCCGACACACGCAAGGAAAACACAATTCATTTTCCACTGCTTCACAAAAATAACAAAAATCCCCCGTCCCAACACACAATTGTAAGTCCCAACAATAATATCATAGTCCAAAATAACTTCATACAAATCATGAGCCCAGTAAACATATAAATTAACTGGATTGAGGGTCTACCCTTATCACTGTGGTGTCAGGTCCATGCTGTGCTAACAACTCTTTCGACACAGTCACCTGTAAGGCCCCTTTCACGACCTCGGGTGAAGCTAAACGCTCAAAGTGTGTGCGATAGACTGCGAAGTAAATAAACTGAAGAAGAAACCAAGAGCTTGCTACTTTCGGTACTTACGCGAAGGAAGCATGTGACAAACGCGTGTGTTGCTTGATGCAAATCGCTGTGCTCATGAACAGGCCCTGCTGCAGTCTCGACAAAGATAGCGATCGCAAAACAATCGAATTCGGTCGCAAAATCATAACGATGCGGATTTAAGGTGGAAGCCGACACCGGCGGGTCGCGTCCGGCTCGCGTCCACCTTAACTCCGATATCCGATAATATCTATGTGGAGACTGCAGGGCCAGGGAGCCTTAAAATAAATGCGCGCGCGGCAATTGTTTCCTTCCCAAAGGCACTGTCGCTTTGCAAGTCACGTTGCGGTAGCTCGATGAGTCCTGAGGAGTTATCATGATGTCTTAATGCAGCTTAGTCTTAATTTCACTCCAGTGTGGGAAGGAGACGGAGCTATAGAGGACATCTAGCGGCATCTCTTTCCCACTCTGGAATAAGGTTAAAACAACACTGATTTAAGACGTCATGGTAGGTCACCTGGCATGCACTAAACAACTTCTTTTAGGTATTTGTTTTGTCTTCAGTCTTTGTCGCGAGATGTGTGTTGCTTGAACGTGAAGCTTGTAGCCAAGGGGCAATGCGGTTGAAAATTTCGTCGTGTGTGCTTTTAATAAGTATGTAAATGTGGTTTTAATTACGATGTCTGCGAAGGAAAAATAATGAGAAATGGGTTTTCAAAAGATTGGCTTTTTGACTTTTACTGTTTTGTTCTATTTTTACAGAGGAAGGTAATGTGTTTAGTACTTCCTTCTATTAATTGTATACTCGTATCCAGGGACTTACCCAAAAATTAAGGTACCATTAAATTTCAGTATGACGTCATACCGTTAAATAAGGGTTACCGAAATATATCGGTACCGTTTTTTTTTTCAGTAGCGGAATTATGTGTTTGAGAATGCTTAACGGTATGTTTCGATAGAAACACTATTACCTTTATAAATGTTTGTTTTAAAAGACTGACAATTGCACATGCCAATCATCCGTTTTTTCCATGCCCCATCGGACCGTAAAAAATCGGACTGCCGGACAGTAAAATTATTTGTAGTGCACGAACGCCCTAAGGGTTAATTAACGGTACAGCCCAACCTTTATTTATAAAGGTATCGGTATAGCTCAACCTTTATTTTAAAACGGTACCGATATTTTTTTGAGGTATCTTAACCTCTAACCGTAACCGCTTTCAGTCCCTGCTCGTATCAGAGTAAACCTGTATTTTTGTGAATGTCCATAATTGGAAGGGGCGCTTCTGCGTTAACTCATTTGGATAGGTCTTAGGACCAGAACAGTCTAAGATAGGTATAGACGGAAACATATGGAGAAGGCCTTCATCCAGACATGGATGACCCCATAATAAAATAAGTTTAAAAAAAAAACAACAGTATTGTAAATTATAGAAAAACTAGCTGTTGCCCCGGCTTCGCTCGCGTTTTGGTCAAAAATTATCCCACAGGCAGGTGTAAATATAGCCTATGGCACTCGGCGATAATGTAGCTTCCTATTAATGAAATAATTTTAAATCGGTTCAGTAGATCCAGAGATTACCCCCTACCTACAAACTTACAAACAAATTTTACCTCTTTATAATATTAGTATAGATTAGTATAAATAACTGTCTCGCTTTTTTTACTGAAAATTCTTACCATCGTTCCATGTGAGATGTGCGGGCTCACTGCGCAACCCTAGTACCGTGAAGGTACATCCAACGATTTAAATCTATGATCATCTGAGCAACTTTTTAGTATGAGACCAAATCTTTTTTAATTTAACATCACCTGTAATCACCGAAGGGTTTGCCAGAGGTGTACCCAATAGTAAGTATACCCAAATTTCGTAATATGACATAACTGCCGAAATTTGGGTAATAAGGGGAAAAACCTGGATGAGACTAGCACAGAACCGTGGAGATTGGCATAAGAAAAGGGACCCAGCAGTATGTAAGTTCGGGCTGTAGATGATAATGATGAATAGGGGGTGGCCATAGGGCCACCAACTGGGTACAAGTCCAGACATCGTGGCTACCACTGAGAAATTCTTGATGCAAAAACCCCCCAACCAACCACTTTTTGCCCGACCAGGAAATCGAACCCAAGACCATGGGCTTAGCAGTCGTGCTTGCGACCACTGGACCAACCAGGCAGGAAATAGAATTAATGTTTATTTATTCAAAATAGGTACAACAACAGTACATCATACATTAAACATTTTAACAATAGAAATACAGGGTGTAACAAGACCCTTAACGAAGCCGTCAACCAAGCATTATGTACATCAAACTAAGTCACTTTCTCTTAGTAAGTAATATTTCTGTTTCTGTAACTTTACGCAAAAATTATTGCCGGGAAACAACTATTTTTTTTGGGTTGAAAAATCACGTTTTATGGTAGGACTCATTGTAACGGACTCGAATTGTGCTAATGGATGGATTGAATAGTACGGGGGTCATGAAGGTGTTTAAAGTAAAAATCTTACATTAAAAACATATATTTAAAAAAATACTTGTGAAAACGTTGGAACTTTGACCCCCAATATCTCTGGAATTAAAAGGTTCTCAGGTGTAATCAAGAACAAAAAAATGATCGCAATAACAGGGAAAAAAAGTGACTTTTGGCTTCGTTAAGTTACACCATTTATGTATGTTGAAAACAATCGCATTTTTAGTCGATTTCTGTTTGAGCTAACGCACAGCAGGGCTATTGCGTATCTCTGTTGACAGTTCATAGTGATCATCACTTGGAGAGTTTTGATTTACAATGTCAGTTTTACACAGGTAGCGTTAGTTGAAACCAACAAGAACGGTCATTGTACATATATCAAAACTCACCAAGTGATGATCACTATGAACTGTCAACAAAGATACGCAGCAGCCCTGCAGAACAGTGTTATAAAATACCAAATTACGCATGTAGGTATTACTTTAATTATTTGCTAGCCAAAATTTAAATCGGATACCAATTTTGGCAAGCTCTTCCAAAACAACATACGAACTAAACGAACATTTATTTCCAACAATTAAATTTATAGTTTAGCTGCGGGGCATTGGTTACAAAAATTGGAACTAGATATTTTTTTCTACAATTTATTACTGTTTCCTGAATATTACGTTGGTTTTGTACGTTTATTATTGGTGTTTAAATCACGTTGAATTTATTCCCGTGTTTACTATAAACCATTAATAATACAATTAGGGTTACATTAACGAGGAAGACTTACTTTTGAATGTGACTGTGCTTGGACTAATTTTAAAATATTTTTGCAAAATTTTTAGC
The DNA here is from genome assembly GCA_947578425.1 of Eugnorisma glareosa. Lineage (NCBI taxonomy): Eukaryota > Metazoa > Arthropoda > Insecta > Lepidoptera > Noctuidae > Eugnorisma > Eugnorisma glareosa. Next base: position 7,783,586 of record OX387982.1, on the reverse strand, counting down.
ATTTACTACTGGAACTAAACTAATGATTCTGAGTGACAAATAGTTTAATTTGTACAGCTGTCACTGAGGATCGCTTTGATCGATACGGGCTGATGGTGATTTGTCCGAAATTGCTTGGTTATCATTAAGTAAGCAATTATGCCTTTCAACCAATGTGTCCTGCCAACAATAACTTACAGTGCCATAACATGGACGCTCACAGAGGAGACTGTCCACCAAGTGCCAAGTGGCACAAAGAGCCATGGAACGAGCCATGCTCGACATGACCCTCTTAGTGCGTAACAATGAAATCTGCCGTCGGACGAAAGTTTACGATGCGCGCGCACGATGACAACGCGACACGACGATGTGTTTAGTTGACGGGCGCTGCGCCTTAAATGGACCTGGGGAGGACATCTGGCTAGACGCGGAGATGTGCGATGGAGCAAGGCTTTGAACAAGTGGTGACCAAGGTTAAGCCAAAGAAACCTGGGCCGTCCAAAAGCTCGTTTGAGTCGACAATATCGTCAAATTTGCGGGAAACACCTGGATGAGGGAAGCACAGAACCGGGAAGTGGGTCACCAGTAGGTGATTCCGGGATGATATGATGATGACGAAGTAAGTATGGTTGTGCTGAATATTTCTGACTACAGCTTTGAGCAATCTTTAGCTGTGATATTAATATGCGCTTTCAAAAACTCAAGGAGTTGCTTCCAATATTTACATGAAATAATTATTATTGTCTGGCTGATCATCCCTAATGTTTTTTGTAATCTTAACAAACAATATTGTTCGAGGCCTTAAAAACTGATTAGACTATTACGATAACGGTATTCCTCAGGGTACAATGAAACGCTGATGCTGATCCTTCGAGTTAGTAACAAAAATTGTAAAGCTCATTAGCATTTACGTAGACAGGTTGTCGGCACCGACACGTGGGAAGAGACTGAGGTATTCTAAGAGCAATGAATAATTAAAGGATATGAATAATTTAGTTTAAGGTAAATTAAAACACAGCTTTGCTGGTTGCGTGTTGAATATACAATTCGTTGTTTTTCGTTCTTCATTCATTCTCTAATTTGTTGCTACCTCAGTGTTGCTGTGTCTCATCCTGGACAGCCTTAGATTTAGCCGGAGTACTCAGCGTCCTCATCATCAATCAGTCTACAGCAGTCCACTGCTGGGCATAGGCCTCCTCAATCGCACGACACTCATCTCGATTCTCAGCAACTCTCATCCAGTTACTACCAGCCACCCTGCGAAGATCGTCAGTCCACCGAGCCTGATTGCGTACCGTCTTACGTTTGCCGATTCGCGGTCTCCACTCAAGAACACGTCTACCCGTTCGGTCATTGGTTCTACGGCTAATATGACCGGCCCATTGCCACTTCAGCTTACCTATTCAGTGAGCTACCTCGATAACTGTGGTCTGTCAGATCACCTCGTTTCTGATGTCCCTCAGAGAGGCTCAGCGTCCTAGTTTAGGGTTTTTACTTGGTCGGAAAAAGTGTTATTGTATTTTTCATTAGGAATTTCTAAGTAACAACCAGGAGTTCGGAAGGTGGTGACCACTACCACCTTCTGATCCGATTGCTAACAGAAAATCTGTATTTTCGAATGGACCCGAATCTTAAAATAATTGTTCTTACATTAAGCTATCTATGCCAACTTAATGCTTCAACCCCATACCAAGCAGATTACCATACAAAAAACGACACCAACCGAAAAAAAATAACCATTTCACACAGTTTTAAATCCCAAAAGTGAACAGACAAACCATTTTATCGGTATAGATTACAACATTTCAAGCGTGCAAAGCCTTTTATCAATAAATTTCAACTGTAAGCCCACTTAAGCCTTCGTTGCGAGTACTATGGCACTAATTTGTGGACTAAAACCGTTCACTAGATATTTAGTTTGGCTTACTAATGATTTTATACCTGTATCTTGTTATTTTGTGGTTTCACTCGTGTTTAAAATTATGCGGAAATATTAGCATTTCAATGTAGTAATTTTGATTTGTATTAGATTTTGTAATTTATAGGAATCATTTTTGATTTGACAAAGGTACACAATACTGTATGTACTATATTATAAAGAGGTAAACTTTGTAAGTTTGGATGTAGGGGTAATCTTCGGAACTTCCGATACGATTTCGAAACTTCTTACACTATTGATAAGTTACGTTATTTATTTTATTATTTTCGGAAAAGTTACAGCTAGGCAGACACAATAGTTTCGTTAATAACAACAATATGGTCAATTACAGGTTTTCACAAAATATCTATACAATCAATGTATACAATAGTTAAACTAAAAAACAGTGGTAAGGATTACTATACACAAAAACATTAAAGAAAAAAAAAGAACAAAAATTGACAAAATACAATGGTTAAGGGTTGCCGAAGAAGTGTCGAAGGGTTATCCAAAGAGTTTCATACAAATGTATCTATAGTCAATCTAAAGTAGTTACTTGAGTTTAAGCAACCATCTTCATGCAATAGACAAGAATTTGACCGAAGTAAGAACTGTCAAAGAAAGCAAAGCTAAGAATTCTATCTTTTAACAGTTCTAACTTCATGCAATTACTAAACTGCGGAATAAAGATCGTATCTGTAATTATTATTACTCAAGTAATCACTTTGACTTGTTTATAGATACGGGGGATATGATGACTATATTTTATAATTCCCGACGAATTAAATAAAGTATTTTTGGTTGGTTCGAACTAAAGTGGTAAGAGCTTAGAATAAAATAAATTCGCGGCTGTTTTCCCCGAATAGTAAGCCACAATTAAAGTCATGCTTAAGTCCCATAGAACGTTAGCCAATTGCCATCAACTGAACACAAAGCTAGAGATGTATTAGTTAAGATGGCCATAACAAAAACCAGACATCTAGATACAACACTTTACAGACAAACACCAACTAGATAAACACAGACCAAACACGTCCGCCATACTTGTGTAAATCACAGCATCCTTGAAAAACTGAAAGGGAAAACCCATTTCCACACGACGCAAAGCCAGCAACAGGAAAGGGTGGAAGCGACAACTTTCTGTTTCTCCCCCTACGTGTGACTCCTCTAGGAATTCCTCCTCAGGCACTTGTCCTACCGCTCACGAGGCGAATCCTGTCGACTATGTTCTCACTCAGTAACGTACAGACACTCGCACATCAAGCTACCCGAGACTGTCAAGTCTGTAGTACCGATGACCGTTGGGGTTGACGTGTTCTCGAGTGGAAACCGCGAATCAAATAACGTAAAGTAGGACGCCCGTGAACGATCTTCGCAGGGTGGCTGGTAGCAAACTGGATGAGAGTTGCTGAAAATCATATTGAGTGTCGTGCGATTGAGGAGCCCTACATCCAGCAGTGGACTTCTATAGGCTGATGATGAACCCGGAGTTTGAAAGTTAGAGGTGTACCCCTGTGCCTTGAAATGCCCGTCAGTACAGTGCCGAATCTCTCGGTTATGTCGCATTGCGGTACCATCAGATTATGAGAGTAAAACGTGAGAGTGTATCTGTTTTTGCGCACTCACTTGTGGAACAGTACTTTTTTCGGGATGAAAGGGATGAAAGGTACCCTATGTCCGTTTCTGTACACCTGACAACGTATATGCAAAATTTCACGATGATCGGTTCAGTGGTTTAGGCCTGGAAAGGTAACAAACTTACTTTCGCATTTACAGTATTAGTTAGGATGAAAAATTTCTATGTCATCATTCATCATTCTCCTGCCCTTATCCCAACTTATTTGTGGTCGGCGCAGCATGTCTTCTTCTTCCATACTTCGTTACCTATTACTCGTCATCTCAAAAATGAAAAAAAAAATGAAAAATTTCTAAGTGTGGGTACAAAATGATGTACTGAATACATGGTAAATGTTTGTGCGTCGGTGTATCTCTTCTACCCTCTATTATTGTGTTGATAGTTGATTACTGGCTTGTCTCATCACCGCGTCAACGAAAACACTGTTAAACAAATAACTTGATTTTAGTTGCTCTACTTGCCTACCGCTTATGTCGCTAACGAAGGGACAGGCGCCTTATACCCTCGTTTCCTTGGTAGACATCATTTGCATTAAAAAAATGTATTTATCTTGTTTGTTCTTGTATTTTTTTTTTTTATAGTTTGAAAGGGATAACAATTGTTTTTTGTAAAGCTGTGGGAAAAAAGTTGAGACAACTGATAATAAATGATAATGCTCTTTTAAAATATTTCACTATGTTGTGAAAAAGTTTTCTAAATTTCTCCGACTTCTGAAGCTATTGTTATTTTCATTTTTTTTTTGTGTTTTTGAAGTCGGTTTTATTTTTATTTTTGGTTGTAATATCCTATGAAAATATTTGCTATGAATTTATTTTACAGTTAACAATACATTTCAGGGTAATAGGCGTATTTCCAATAGAAAGGAACTTAACATACTTAACTGTCGAAATCTGGTTGTTTGTACATATCTGCGTACACCCTCAGAGCATACAGGCGTTATGTTATGATATTCTGTAAACAATAAACATCCAAGCAATTGCCGTAATCAGGACAGATTAGCTGTCTATTATTGAAGAGTTCCATTATAAATTTCCGAAGATCAGAATCAGATCTTCATCAAATTTAAACGATACCATCGCGGAATATAATCTTCCAAACAAAAAAAGAATCTTCAAAATCGGTTCGCAGTATTGGCATAAACACAAAACAAAAAAAGACGGATTGATAATTTCTTCGTTTTGGAAGTCGTATAGAAAGGCCCAACAAGCAAGGCCTTAAACTTTTTCCAAACAACTCCAGGTGGGTTACCATGACGTCATAAAGCAGGAGTAATTCCAGTGTGGGAAAGAGACAGAGCCATACAGGTCGTCTAGCGCCATCTCTTTCCCACACCGGAATTACAACTACTTTAGGACGTCATGGTAGGCCACCGGGTCTTAATTTTGCGTAAAATGAATCGGTTTCTTCTAGGCAAGCGTGCTCCACCCTAGGCCACGTCATTGCTTCACATCAAACGTGTTAGGGCCAAACGCACGCCTCTGTGTAAAAAATACACAAACCGTAAGACAGACAGATTTACTTTCGCATTTAATAATAGTAAATAATAATAATAATAAATATCGCTGAACATTACACACAGCGCCATCTAGGTGCCACACTAAGCAACGAGGCTTGTGTCGTGGACACCAGATAATTGATATTACTACATAGATACTTTTTGTTTGTAAATACATACTTATTATACATATAAACATCCATGACTCGGAAACAAATGTCCATGCTTATCACACAAACATTTGCTCCTACCGGGATTCGAACCCGGGACCCCAAGAACGTAAGCAGCCTCACTACCGCTGCGCCATTCGGGTCGTCATCTCTCAATTTAATGATATTAGTATGGATGAATCGATGTTTAAATGAAAGCACATCATAATTTCAGATAACGCACACTCAACGGTTATAGTTTCCAAGTCTAGTATCGATATAATCAATCGGGTACTCGATTATTCGCTTTCGCTACGTGCGTCGCATTCGGTTAGCGAATTCAGTGATTATAGTATAATTGTGTGTAGATTTTACGTTAGTTTGTGGTTTAATTGGAATAATTATCATCGGGTGTGTCTTGTTTGTTGGAACACGGGCGATTATTTTAAAGTTTTTCTTTTACTTAGATACCTACTCTTTAGTCAGATAGTGCAGACGCCAGCACATCAAGCTACTACAATCTGTTAAATTGAATGAATAGATTTCCAACTTTATCACTATAGCATTATGTTCAAGGTTGATTGGGAAATTTGACAGTTTCGGGCAGCTTGATGTACTGGCGTCTGTGTATCAGTGCACCTTTTAGGAAACAAAATTTTAGGTGTCTCCAAGAGCAAGTGAAAATGAGCATAACTCTTTATCTAGGTTTAGGTATTTAAATAATCTTGAAGTCTGTGTAATTCACTGCAGCAGGATTTATTTTTTCATTGGTCGTGAACCGCAAGATAAGTATTACAATTTCTTTTCAAACAACTGGAGGACGATCTCGTTAGGCAGCTGGATCAAGGGCTTGATTCAGAAAGCGGTACTCCTGGACATGGCTCGTACTATTAGGAGGTTCCTCTCTCTGGAGCCCTGACCATCGGTAGCTTGGACCCTGTTCCCAATATCGGTGGGCTAAAATGTTTGATATCTTTAAATGATTTTTATGTTGTTTTTTTCTAAGGAATGTTTAAAAATGTAATCGGTTTGTAAAGATATAAATAAAGGAAATAGTACAACTAATTATTATGAAATGCAAAAGTAACTCCGTCTGTTTGTCTGGCGATCTATCTGTAATATTTCATACCCTAACGGCTGAACGGGTTTGGCTCTCATGTATTTTAATTCCGATAGTACGTTCCTATGGGATATTTTTGGACCTCTACGCTGGCGAAACCGCAAACAAAAGCTTATCTATGTATTAATCTATACCAATATCATAGAAAGTTAAAATTTGTTTGGAAGTTTGTATGTTGGGGGTAATCTTCGGAACTACTGATCCAATTCCGAAAATTCTTTTACTAACCGAAAACTACATTATCCCCTTGTGTTAAAGGCTGCATTCAAACTTTCCCGTGACTACATTACGTATTCCAAAGTAAATCGAAATCATAGAGATAGGCACAGCTTACAAGGCCACTACTCACAAATAAAATTAGTAACTACCCTCTAATTGAAAGAAATTTCCCGCACGACGTGTTTTTATGGCCTTTTCGAGATAAAAAATATGGACTTGTTTGTATGAAAGTAAATTATGATCTTTTTTACAGCTTACTACGACAATATTTTAGCGAAATTAAATTTTCAGACATATATTAGCTGGATGAAAGTCTTTTGAAATTGGGTTTCCATTCTGCCGCTTTATTATACATCAAAGGGTGGGCAAAAATGTTTGCATGGGATTAAATGTCTAACTACCAGTTTTTGAAAGCTATAATAGTTTCATCATCATTTCAGCCGAAAGACGTCCACAGCTGCACATAGGCTTCCCCTAAGTATCGCCACATTGACCGGTCCCATGCCTCCGTTCTGTGAGCAATGTGCCCTGCCCACTGCTACTTAAGTTTGGCAATTCTTCGGGCTATGTCGATAACCTTGTTTCTCTTGTAAATGTCTTCATCTGATTCGATCACGCAAGGAATGTCCAAGCGTAGCCCTGTCCATTGCCCTTTGGATGACTATAAGCCTTCTGATGAGGCTCATTGTATATTATTATAATAAGCTATAATTGAATGACCTTCAAGCCGTACCGATTTCCTACAAGAGCACTGTATGAAAGTTGTCAAGTACTTACAGTGAGACAACTATACCTGCTCAATCTCTTATTGAAACAGCATGAAAAGACACCGGTAAATCAAGCAAAGCCAAACAAACATAAAAGAACGATCAGTAATGTAATACATTACTGATCGTTCTTTTACTATGTAGCACAGTCAAATGTAAGACCGTATCCGCTCGACGGCAACATCCATACCTATCTACTTATTTATATAATAAAATAAACAACATCTTCAACTTCAACCCACTAACAAAAAACACAACTTAGTTAAAACTAAATTCATGGCTTCAAACACTGGATTACCAACAGACGGAAGACTTGATTATAGCACAATACTAGATGATTATTAATAGTTAGGTACCCAAGTCCAACCACCAACCACGATCACTCACACCACACACCAAATACACACGAAGACACAACACACTCACACATTTACACCTACGCATAAACATACGCACACACCACATATAAGAGCACGCATGCATTATTTTTAATAGTTAATGTTCTTTTTTTAATTTTTGATGCATAAAATGCTTACAGGAACTGGTGGACACTACACAAGACGCCAAAGTCGTAGCCAAGTTCTAGGACTCAAAATCAAAAGTCGTTTATTCAAAATAGGATAGTACCTAATCAGAACTTTTTAATCAACTGTCACTTTTTAGACAATTGTCATTCAGTTACAAGTGACAGTCCCCCAAAACGCCCCGCTTTTCACTCAAGTGTGATTGTGACCGTAAGTAACTCTTTCTTTCATAAAAATCTTTTTAAAACTGCAATGTTTTTTTTTTTTGCTTTCACAAGAACAATCCGTGCGATATTGCAGCAACAATGAAGAAATTGACAGCGTCCATAAATTTTAAAAGTAGATAAAATAAAACCTTTATGGGTATTACACAAAGGGGTTTAATACGGTGCATGGATGTTGAGGGTTGATGGGGTGCAAAACAAAGAAAATTAAATGAACTGGTGATGGTATTGTATAATCAGCTTTTATCCGCCGCTTCGCTTCGGTCACATGAAGTGGGAAATTAATCTAACAGACCCTTAACGAAGCCGTCAACTAAGCAATAGGTACATCAAACTAAGTAACTCTACGCAAAAAATATTGCTGGGAAACGACTTTTTTTGGGGTGAAAAATCACGTATTACGGTAGGACTCAATGTAACAAAGTCATAACATTTTGCTGATGGATGGATTAAATAGTACGGAGTCGTGGAGGTGTTTAAAGTAAAAATCATACACTAAAAAAAAAAAAAATGAAAAAATGTTGGTAATTTGACCCCCAATATCTCCGTAACTAGAAGGTTCCCAGGTAAGGTCTAGAACAAAAAAAAAATCGCAATAACGGGGAGAACAAGTGAATTTCGGATTCGTTAAGGGTCTTGTTACACCCTTTATACAGGTTGATTTTTTAAACGTTGGCAATACTTAAAGGGCGTGTATTACACACACACACCATAAGCACACAACAATGAAATCATTATGAAATCGCGAAAATAATATGATATGCTACATTTTTTAGCGATTTCATGGTCAGTCCCGTATCAAAAGTTGTTCGTATTCATGTGTTCATTTGTTTTTAACACTTATGTTACTTACCTCAATTAACAACTATCGAAAGGTCAACTAACGTAAGGGTTTTGTGACCAATTATTTCTATTGGTATTTAGTTCGGTCGTATAAAATCCATTGTTTTGTTCCCGATACTGGTGAGCTACATTTTTTTTATATTGTTTTATTTTTAAGGAATGTTTGAAAATGTATGAAATTTGTTTAGAAATAAAAAAGGAAATAATAATAAAGAATAACAATAATAATAGAGTGTGCAAGTGAAAAAAAATACACGGATATAATGGGGGGGCTTTTTGGTTATGCAGGGACCATAGTCTTAAATAGTATAAAATATTTAAACATAACATTACGCCTATTATCCCCAAAAGGGTTGAGCAGAAGTGTTTCTAACAGGGGTACACCCACATTATATCAGTTATGTTCAAGCCCCATGTAATAGGAAGCGAGCCTAGTCTAGACTCCGTGGCTGCCTCTGAGAAATTCGTGACGGAAAATCCAATAACACTTCGAATGACCAGGGAATCGAACCCAGGGCCTCATGCATCGAGGCATAATATTTAAACTGCACCCCTAATATAAAACCTGAACTACCCACATCATTACATAAGTTCTATTAGCAGACAAGTCAGTCCCGCTCCACGTCAGGCCCACAATAACATGTTTCCAACTAACTTGACACTTTTGAACGCTACTCTAAAACTAATATCGAACTTTATTACCTATTCTAGCGAACGGAACCGAGTTTAAAGCCGCCTGTACATGGTAAGACAGAAAATTCTGCGACTTTTTCGGTTAAAGCGTCTATAATAAAAATATTAAATAATTAATGATTTATTTTTCTATATTTACAAATGGTTGCCTTAAAGTTAACATTATGTACAAATACCCGAACTTTTGTGAAATAAATTTAGGATTTTCGCAAGGTAAAATGTATACATACATATACGCATATTCCACCTTTGTGAGAACTAGTGCATGATGTATGTTTTTGGCAAAAAAACCTGTGTTACAGGTCACTAGTAGTTATTCGGCGCGTCTTTTGCATACTACAGCTGTATTGACGTACCAACAGTTCTATCACACGTAATTTACAGTGCTGCATGGCTCTTGCCGGGCGTGGTGGTAGTCGGAACTAACGCAGTCGCTCCAGTCTTGTTTTTACAATGACCTTTAAACAGAAAATTTCACAATGCTTTACCATCAATGCTTTTCTGACAACGTCATTCAAGCGCCAAAAAACGCTTCAGCCAACTTATCTGTGCAAACGGAAAAATACAGCACTAAAATAAATGTACTATGTTCAACATGTCGATGCATTTTTTCCTGAAAAGCAGCGCCACCATGAACTGCATACTTCATCAAGTGGTCATGCTTTGACTGTGAGTTTGCAGAACTTTCAGAATTTAAGGTTTCTGAATTTAAGGGTAACTGCTATCACCGGTAAAAAAAAAAAGTGTAAAAGTTGGGTGTCAAGTGAAAAAGTGAAATATTGTTCACTAAATATTTCTTTCTACTTTTGTTACGACTGTCTTTTAAACGTAATATATTATGTTACATATTATTCATCCAAAGGACTTTTCCTGTGTGACATTAGTTTACTTTTTAAAGTCGACTTCATAACGAATTCTTGGAAAAAATATCTTTTGCAGAGATTCGTTTTTGTGGGCAGCTTTGTAAGGGTTGAATTTTGAGAATGTAGGTGCCCGCTGGCAGGCTCGATGGCTTTAACAGGAAATGAGGTAAATCTATACTAATATTATAAAGCTGAAGAGTTTGTTTGTTTGAACGCGCTAATCTGAGGAACTACTGGTTCGAATTTAAAAATTATTTTAGTGTTGGGTAGCTTATATATCGAGGGAGGCTATAGGCTATATATCATCACGCTACAATCAATAGGAGCTGAGCATCAATGAAAAATGTAGCAAAAACGGGGAAAATTTATTATCTTTGAGAGCTTCCGTTGCGTGGGCTGGTTAACCGGTTAAAGTTGCACAAAAATAATGTATGAGGGAATTATTCCTCTTAAAAATGTCTAAATAAATTACGCAACAGCACATGCCTATCTTTTAAGGTTGACTAACAATAACCATTTTTATGATTTTAAAATTTGGTCAGAAATAGTGCTTTATTTGCAAAGGTATTTTTACCGACATAGTATTAATCCTTATCAAAATAAATATGTTAGTCATCTTTAGCATTCAATTGTGACCAAAATTGCTCTTTACACCATTCATTTTAGATGAATATCTTAGGAGATATCACAGTTTTAAAATAACTCCGCATCAAAAGAATGAACCGCGCGCGCTGCGAGGCGGGCGTTCATGTTGTTGGGAAAACCAATGTGATTAAATTCAATGCACAAATATTGTGGGGAACTTAGAGAAGGTTTTAGTTTTTGTTTCATTGTAATCAGTGCTCTCTATCAAAAGATTTATGAATTTAAAGTGTTCAAGAAGAACTTACCATCATTGTGTAAGATACATGCAACGACATCTATTGCACCAAAATGATACTAATTAATAAAAATGTGCTCACAAGATAACTTTTAAATCGGTTGACCAGCTTTACAACAAAGTTCTGATAGCAAAAAGTACTCTAGATTAGTCTACATGACGCTATAACCACAGTATAAAATATTTATAGTGTGCTATAACCCTGTAGAGTGTGTGTTCGATTGCTTTACATGTATTATATTTTAACGGTTTAATTTCGTGCTCGATAGATGGCGCTATTAATTTCACTCCATTTTCTGAGTCGCGGTGTTAAGTTTTCCGTGAAAGAATGACCCTCGCCCGTGTCAAATGTCTGAAGCTTGGTTTATTAACCAACGAAACAAAAAGAGGAGGTTCTCAATTCGACGCGTCTATATTTTTTTATTTTATGTATGACCTGACCACCCATAACTTTTTACAGAGAAGTCCGATATGCATGATCTTTTGTTTTGTAAATTGAGAAATCATGTTTGGGCTCATTTCCTGCACCTTGATGAGAACTTTAGATCTAGCTGGAGAATGTCTATCATCAAAGGTCTGACGATGGGGACGGAAGGCAGTTGCAAGATGTCCGCAACAGTTTACAGCAGTTTTATCGTGTCTCGGCTCATTTCAAGAAATTTGATGAGAACTTTCGTTCTAGCTGGTGTATGATTGTCATCGAGTGTCTAAAGATGAGAAGACGTAAGGCTGTCGAGGGTCGCGGGCCTGTGGACGGTGAGTAATGGGCTAGCTCGCCATCCGTCCGTCTTATGACGACAGGCCGTGGTGACGGCGTGTTCGTGTTCCACACGCGCCTCAAAGAGATGTCAGCAAACGGGAAGGGATCCGAGAGGAGCGAGGCCTGCCAGGGTTGCGGGACTGTTCGAAAGAGATACCGCGGCCCTGGAACGCAAAGGGCAACAGAAGAAACGTGGATGGATTTTAGTCAGTACAAGTCTGACACTCCCTTCCGGTCCGTCCAGAGTGGGAGGGGTCATTTGATGATTATCCATCGGTAATAATATATAATAGGGATTTACTCCTTTTGAGAGCTTCCGTGAACTTTCCGTGAACTTTAACCGTTCACGCACAAGCGTGAATGGTTAAAGTTACGCAATAATCATGTATGTCGGAATTGTCCCTCTTAAAAAGCTCTAAAAAAATATCCGCAATGGCCATATGTCTAACTTTTAAGGTTGACGCACACTCTCTCTAACCTCTCTTTCTTTTGTCTACGCACGCAGACGAAGTTGCGCGGGTCAGCTAGTAAAAAATATTTAGAAAACCTTCGTCAATGTATACGTTATGGAGTCAATAATTCTTTGTTCAGCTTCAGCTTATCTCTCTTTAAATTGAGAACCCTAGCGACAAGAGTTGAGCTATGAGCTATGATGTTGAGTTGAGCTGTTGAGTTGAGTTGAGTTGAGGAAAGGTTGGAATCGCGCCACAACATCAATTTTAAGTCATTTGTGGTACGAGTTCCAACCCACCATCTACAGACCTGTTTGAAAGAGGACTTTTGGCCGAAAGGTGTCGTATATCGACGTTTCCGAGGACGGTTACGCGACACCACGCTGCGAAACACGACGCCGACAACGTGTGTTTAGTTATAGTTTTATATGTTTTAGAATATGTATTAGTTTATTATTGTTGTAAAATGTAATTTTGTGTATTTTATCTATGAGCCTAGTAGCCTGATAATAAAATGATTATTATTATTTCCTTTATTCATTTAACTACATATAATTTACATTTTTAAATATTCATTATAAAACAATATAAAAAATACATTTAAAAATTAAAAAAAATAGGAGCCCACCGGCATCGGGAACAGGGTCCAAGCTACCGATGGTCAGGGCTCTTGAGAGAGGAACCTCCTAACAATACGCGCCGTGTCCAGAAGCACTGCTTTCTGAATCAAGCCCTTGATCCAGCTGCCTAGCGAGAGCTTCCTCAGATGTTGTTCTAGGCTATTGGCTATTAAGCCATTTGCCGACACGACTATCGGCACAATGACTGCTGTACTCACGTCCCACATGTCGACAACCTCACGAGCCATATCTAGATACTTGAACTGCTTATCTTTCTCTGCTTTCACGAGGTTCTCGTCATGCGGGACCGTTATATCAACAATCGTTGCGCGACGCTCCAATCGATCTATCACCACAATATCAGGCTTATTGGCAACAATAGTCCTGTCAGTGACGATAGATCGATCCCAATACAACGTGATATTACCATTATCGAGAACTGGGTCGGGCGCATACTTATAGTATGGCACTTCTGATTCCACAAGGCTGTACTTCAAAGCAAGTGGCTGGTGGATAATCCTGGCGACGAGGTTGTGTCTATGCAAGTACTCTCCGTTAGCCAGACGAGAACACCCAGAAATAATATGTCGGATCGATTCTCCCGGACGGTGGCATGCCCGTCATATGTCAACCGTGCCATCCTTCACAATGTGTTTCCGGTAGTTATTCGTCATCATAACTTCGTCCATTATTGCACAGACAAAACCTTCAGTTTCCCCGAATAGGTCACCGAAGCGCAGCCAAGATACGGACGCTAAGAAGTCTACATCGGGCCCATGTAGGGCCCGATGTATGTATTATTATTATTTCCTTTATTCAATTATACAGTGTGTAACAGAAAGGGTATAATCATATGAAATACTGTGGTACAGACCATCAAACTGAACAACTTTCTCTATGGGATCACCATCGAAATCGTAAAAAAATAATCAGCTGTCCTATACAAAATTTCAATACCTACTCGTCCCAAATGTATGGGACAGCTGATTATTTTTTTACGATTTCGATGGTGGTCCCATAGAGAAAGTTGTTCAGTTTGATGGTACGTACCACAGTATTCCATATGATTATACCCTTTCTGTTACACGCTGTATACATATAAATTACATTTTTAAATATTTCTAAACAAATTAATATTAAAAAAAAAAACATTTAAAAATATAAAAAATATAATAATATTATTATTATTATACTTAAAAAAAAACCGGTCAAGTGTGAGACGGACGCGCGCATGAAGGGCTCCGTACGATGGTACGTAGTAGGCCCCTTTAATTCTGAAGGTTTTTTTTTATTATTTGTAGGCTTTGATTATATAATGTATAAATGGAGCATCAAATGTACGAAAACGTGTCAAAAAATATCAGCTGATTATTTGCTTATAAGTTCGCATAGACGCACCGGCCGCACGGTGCCGAACGCACACATGTCATGTAGGGTAATGTTCCATCGAAACATTATATAATCAAAGTTTATAGGTAGGTACATATTATGTACGTATAACGGCAATAGAAATACACATTCTATGAAAATTTCAACTGTCTATCTATTACGGATTATGAGATACAGCCAGCTGACAGCCAAACGGACGGATAGCAGAGGCTTCGCCGGTCGTTCGGTCTCGCTGGTTACTCTTCGGGTACTAAAACCTAAAAAACATTTGCAAAAAACTTAAGTAAAATTTCATGACAATCCAATGATCAGTCTCGTATCGGCATTCGTACGAGGTGATCGCGTTCATTAGCTAATTAGTTTGTTTACGTCGAGGCGTTCACTGCGCCGCGTTCGACAAGACGTCGCGCGGCTGCCGCCCGTGTGTACCAATAGGTTTTACTTGCGGTCACCAGACGGCGCGACAACAACAATGGATGAGATTACTGCCGAACAGGAGATAACAAATACAGTCGACGAGGTGAGTGACCCAAGTGGTTTTAATGAGCAAGAAATGAAGGAAGAGGAACAATATTTACAGGAGAATCCACAGGAAGCGTGCGAAAATTATGAAGAGCGAAGACCAAGTAAGAGAGACAGAGGAGATGAAGATGAGGAGGGGTGGACGGAGGTTGGCGGAAACAAAGGCAAGAAATATAAAGAGGAAAAAGTTGAAATTTACATTTCATCCAATGATAAAATGCCGAAACAGTTTGCGCTGGCCAAAATTTAAAAAAATGAAGGAATACTAAATATTGACAAGATTAAGTATATAAACCCTTACAAGATCCAAGTCGTTGTGAGAAATGAGGACACGGTGGTGTTACTAGAAAAGTGCAAGGAGGTTACTGACAGAGGTTGGAAAGTTCAAAAGGCTATGGAAGCTAATTTGTCTTATGGTGTTATCAGAGACGTTGACATGGATTTGACCGAAAAAGAAATGTTGGAGCGTATTGAATGTGTGGAACCTGCACAACTTGTGTCCGTCCTTAGACTTATGCGCAGAAACGCAGAGTGTGAAGGTTGGAAGCCCAGTGAGTCTGTTCGGCTTTGCTTTAAGGGCTCATTTCGTCCAGCATATATATACGTATGCAGCATATACGTAGATAGATTACGTATATGAGTTGAGCAGTACATATTTCCAGTGACCCAATGCTCACGCTGCTGGAAGCTTGGTCACACGGCACAAAGATGCTCGTCAACTAACATCATATGCCCAAAATGTAGTGAGAAGCACGATAACTGTGACACCACTTCATTTAAATGCACCAACTGTAATGGTCAGCATATGGCTTTAGTGCGATCTTGTCCGGCGTACCTAAAGAAGAAGAGATTGAGGGAGTTAATGGCTGAATTTAATTGCACATACCGACGCGCATTGACGATGTATGTCCCCGTTAAAGATATCCAACCAGTTGAACGTGTCATAACAGTAACAGAAATCAAGGATCTGGCGACTGCACAGACTGGGAAATGGTCCTTTTCGGCATGTGTACATCAGCCTGGTACAGAAGCAGCAACACAGGCGCATCGGATGGACAATTATCAGGAGAGTGCCAAGAAAGACACGTCAAAGCCTCGGGAAAAAAAACAGTCTAAGAAAAGTTGATGCGACGGATGGACAAGATGATTCAAATGAAGAGGAGAATACGACGAGAGAAGTACAATTCAGTGAGCTTATAAGTAGGTTGAAGGAGATTTTGTTTTTGAAAGGAGGATCAGTACATCAAAAGGTGCAAAGTTGCTTAAAATGCTGCGTTCAATGTGTAATATTAGTAGTAGTAAATATTTCGGACTGGCCAATATTGAAGCTAATATAAGATTATTTCGGTTTCAACGAATAATAATCTCATAAGACTTAATATTATTCAATGGAATGCACAAAGTCTTCGCCCCAAGTCATTAGCATTAGAACAAATATTATGCCAAGAAAAAATCCACATTGCGCGAAACGTGGCTGGAACCTGATCGTGATTTTAAGCTAAATGGCTATAGAATATACCGAAAGGATAGACAGGATTCATATGGTGGCGTAGCATTACTGATAAATAGGTCTGTAGAAGCTTGTTTACATATTTTAGGAGCAGTAATTTAGATATTGAAATGCTAGTGGTCAAAATTAACAACTGTGAATTTATTGAATATGTATTCTCCGTTTACTGTGCACCGTCAGTTCGCACCAATCAATTAGACTTGGAGAATCTATTTAAGAGCGTCGACAAAAAAACTGTTATTTTAGGTGATTTTAAAGCACACCATACGAACTGGTCGTACAAAACAGACTCGCGATTCCCAAATATACGATGCCCTGTTGGAAAGTAATTTTGTAATTTTAAATGATAGTACAAGTTCCACACGTATCAAATTAGTAAACAATCAGCTCCAATCATCTTCACCTGATGTGACGTTAGCTACCATTGACATCGCGATAAGATTTAATTGGGTCACTACAAATGAAAGCTTAGGCAGCGATCATCTTATTATTAAGGTGGTTACTCATTTGGAAGGGAATCTAGATTACATAAATTCGCGACGTAACTACAGGAAGGCAGACTGGATATCCTATCGAGATTTATTAGAAGCACTTTTTAAAGATTTTACATTTTATGAGGATAATCTCCAAAAATCATATGACCTATTTGTAAATTGTTTGAACATAGCAGCTGATCGTTTCATACCACATTATAAAATAAACCGTAATCCAAATAGTAAGTTTTCACCTAAACCGTATTGGGACGCAACCATATCCAAATGTGTAGCTGAAAGGCGTCTAGCATTGTCTGAATTCCGCGGTAACCCTAATCCTAATAATTTAATTAAATTGCAAGAAAAAATAAGAATATCTCAAAAACTAATCCGTCAAGCTCGAGATAAATCTTGGCACGAGTTATGTAATTCATTGGATGGTAAAATCACTCAAAGAGAAATGTGGCGCAAACTGAAATGGCTAAAGGGCTATAATGTACCCCGCTCCCACGTAGACAAGGAAAAAACCAATGATCTATTGGGTAGTTTAACACCTGACTATGTACTTCCTAATCCCCCAGACTTTACTCCCGATAAAACGAGTTTAGATATTTTAATTACACGACAGGAATTAGATATCTGCATACGATATAAAGACACGGCGCCTGGTAGTGACAGAATATCTTATTCAATGATATACAATTTACCTAACAATGGAAAAAAACATTTTATTAAAATTGTATAACTTTTTCTACGCAGTAAGTTTTGTTCCTGCACAGTGGCGAGATATCACTATTATCCCGATCGCGAAACCAGGTCGTGATCCTCAATCATCTGGATCTCTGCGACCTATATCAATGATATCGTGTATTTGCAAAACCTTTCATAGTGTTTTAATAAAACGTTTAGAATGGCACATTGAGAGAAATAACTTTTTATCTTACAAAACATCAGGCTTTAGAAAACATCACTCAACTTTAGACAATCTGACAAGCTTGGTGTTATCAGTGCAAACCGGTTTCTCTCATAATCAGATGACTATAGACGCCTTTATAGATATCGACAATGCATACAATAACGTCGATGTAAAAAGTTTAATATGTATTATGCAACAATTAGGAGTTAGTTCTTTAATGTGTAGGTATTTGTGGAATTTTTTAAAAGAGAGATATTTAAAAATGCAGGTAGACTCAGTTTCATTTCGTAGATATACGTGCCGCGGTTTGGCTCAAGGTGACCCCTTTTCACCTTTACTTTTTAATTTAGCTTTTTTAAAGATTTGCAATAGTATCAATAATGTTTGCATTTCACAGTACGCTGACGATTTTGCGATATACATAAATTGTGATAATGTGCGGGAAGGAAGTAAGCTCAAACTCAAACTCAAAGCGTTTATTTCAATTAGACCTTCGCAGGCACTTTTGAAAGTCAGAAAAACAAAGGCGAAGCTACAGTCACAGACACAAGGCATAATAACTTGTGAAAGTACTGTAGTTGCCCATTCCAAAGCGTAGATCTCTATGGAGAAGAATGGGCAAGAACCTCCATGGACACTCTTTTCAATCAAAATATTGTTACAAGATCTTGGTTACATCATTCATGTTGAGATTATACATATATGTGAGAACGATGTAGAAAGACGTGCACATTAAGAGCGTCCAGAGTAAAAGATTATAACTATCAAATTCAAATTCAAAATTCAAATTCAACAATTTAAAAACAAAGTAGTTAAAATAAACCGTGGCAGCTAAGAGATGACCAGTCCCAACTGACAGCGCCCGTTCACGAACATGACGCATACATCAGCTCCATTCAGCTCAACCATATTGAAGGGAACTAAACGACCCAACACACCTGCCACTATCAGCGAGACATTTGAGTGAGCCTGACAAGCAGATACAGTTAGGCCTAAATAAATTCGTTGAGCTGCTTTCAAAAATTGGGTTAGTTCCTTCACCAACAAAGAGCAAAATATGTGTTTTTAAAAGAGGTTATCGGAGTGAAACTGTTGATGTAACATTAAACGGAATGACTTTGGAAGTGGTAGATAACGTTAAATACTTGGGTCTATGGTTGGACAGATCCTTGCGATGGGCGAAGCACATAAACGAATTGAGAGGCAAAAGTCTGAGATTATTAAATATTTTTAAAGCAGTGGCCCGTGCGGGCTGGGGAATACACCCAATTGTTTTGAGACGGATCTACATAGCTATGTTTCGGAGTAGGTGGGATTACGTTAGCGCGTTATGTGACAGTAATTGTAAAACACAATTGGTCAAGCTGGACAAAATACAAAACCAATGCATACGTATTATCGGAGGATTTATTAATAGCACCGCAATACACGTGATGGAAAGCGAACTCCATCTTCAGCCACTGAGTATTCGTAGGTATTATCTTGCTGGCAAGTTTTGGTTTAGATGCAAGTCTTTTTCTGATAATGAAATTATTAACATCTTAGATAACCTGAGTAAGTATTGTCGTAATTCGTATTGGAGGTACAAGAAAAAACCCCTTTTAGTTTCAATTCAGGATAACTTTAAAAATACTTTAGTTTATTCGACAAAACAGTTAGAAATGTATTCGTTGGGCCTATGGGTTAGTTGTATAGATCTTTCGGTAGTACTGGAACCGGATATTAAGACCGTTTGTAAGCCGAAACACCAGTATAAACCTTGCGAATTACAACAGATTTGTAATGAATTTTTGATGAATACACATATAATTCACATTTTTATAAATTATACACGGGTGGGTCGAAAAATGATGATGGCAGTAGTGGTTTGGCACTTTATGATCCTCAAACAAATAGCTCCATCCAATTGATGATTAAAGCAAAAATTTCTATTATGTATACGGAGTTGATAGCCATAGAAGAGGCAATTTTTTACATTTATTCCTTTACGGCCGGATAATATGTTATTTTAACAGATTCCAAGAGTGCCATTCTCCATTTGGCTCGATGCACCTCGAATTTTCGAGGCACTCCGATAGCCTATAACATTTTGGAATCGCTCCGTAAACTTAGAATCAGTAATAAAACAATTAAAATTCAATGCGTACCGTCACATGTGGGCATAACAGGTAATGAAGAAGCTAATCGTCTGGCCAGAGAAGCTAGTTTTAATGGAATACCATTTAACTGCTTGCCCTTATTTACGGACTGTTTATACTTGGTTAAGGAAAAGTGTACAGAGATTTGGAATGAGCATTTTGACGAGAGGTCGTTATCTAAAAGCATCTGGTATAAGACCATACAACCAAGCCTTACGCGTTCACCGTGGTTTGCAGATTATGGTTTGTCTAGAACAGATGTTGTGACTGCTGCCCTAAGACTTCGGTCCGGGCACATACCGCTAAACAAATTTGCTTTTCTGATGGGTAAATCAAACTCACCAAAGTGTGCCGAGTGTGACGTGGTTGAGGATGTTTACCACGTGTTGGCCGAGTGTGCCCGGAGCGAGCTTGAGAGGGTCAGCTTTACGATGGAATATGATATGGATCTGCGGGAAATGGGCATGTGTAATTTGATTCTGGCCCGTCCTCTGTCAGATGAGGCAAAATATATTTATAAATTAGTTAAATTATAAATATAAATTAGTTTTTTTTTGTGAGGCCTATGAGGGTGGCAGGATCATGTCTGATCAAACCCTCTATTAAGAATAATAAAAAAAAACAATCCAATGTTGGTAGAAACAAACAACTGGACACACAAACACACATTGTAAACCTGGACTAGAAGCGATATACTCATATTTCCGCCACCCACCTCCCAAACGAACTTACCAATCGCAGCGACTAATCGCACAAGTATAACCCGCTTTACGGATAAAGTCGGTGTCCGGAACTAGGTCGCCATATTGTGTTGTGATTGAAATTTAATGCCTCTGTTCGCAGTTTGTTTTAAAACAACTTTCTTCGGACTTCGCTATGTAAGATTTACTTCGTTGTTCGAACGTATACTGTTAAGTTTGCAAGGTTAATAGTTGAAGTCTTTATAACCCTCCCCTTAAGTTTGAGAGGAAAGTTTTAGTTGAGGGCGGATATTTAGGTTTGATGTGTGTTCTAGATATTGGTAGGTAAGGTTGAAAGTAAGATGAATATTACAGCATTTTAGATGGAAGTTTTTTTTTTGTTAATCGCACCTCGCAGTTCAGCCTATGAGGCTGGCTACTGCTTAACCGGTCTAATCCAGTGGATGCCTTGAATTTAAGGCCTCCAGAAACAACAAAAACTGCACTGAACAAAATTCTGCTTTTGAAGCAGATTTTGTTAAACTTTATATAAGTTTGTAATCATCACACATCTGACTAGCCTTTTCCCAATCATGTTGGGCTCTGCTTCCAGTGTAACCGGATTCCGCTGAATACCAGTATTTTACATGGAACGACTGCCTATCTGACCTCTACAGCCCAGTTAGTACTGGATAATACGAAACCCCTGGGTAAGACTGGTTGTAAGACTTTCAGGCCACTGATTACCTGTAAGGACTATCAAAGATTGCTTTCCGAAGGACGGAGGAAACTCATTATGGAATGGGTGGTCACCCATCCTCGGACCAACGCCCACGCCGCTGTTATTACTTAGCCCCTCATATCTAGCTCCTCCTATAAGTTTGTAATCATAATAACAAAATAACGCCTTGTGTGTCGGGGGAGAATCGCCTAACGATTGGTCAACATTATATCGACATCTTAGCTGCATACAAATACCCCCTGTTGGGTATACATCAACCACCTATATATGTCCGGTTGGTGTTGGTGTTTGGGGGACCAAACACCAACACCAACCGGACTTAATAACACCAAATTTTATCATCATCGTCATCATAATATTCTTATTCATACTTTATTTCTTATTTCTTATTTATTGCACACAAAATATAAAAGCAGGACACACAAAATTACAATATATAACTTATGTACAACGGCGAGCTTAACCCAGAATTGGGTTTTCTTTCAGTAAACCTTAGTTTGATTGTGAGATTTGCGAATGAGGATAAACCTATGTGCACAAACGAACATTTTAAAACTTAAATCTACTTATTTTTACTAAACTGATACATAAAATATAATAAACGTAATACATAAA
This sequence comes from Eugnorisma glareosa, assembly GCA_947578425.1. Taxonomy (NCBI): domain Eukaryota; kingdom Metazoa; phylum Arthropoda; class Insecta; order Lepidoptera; family Noctuidae; genus Eugnorisma; species Eugnorisma glareosa. Next base: position 7,761,459 of record OX387982.1, on the reverse strand, counting down.
TATATATATATATATGTATAGATAGATATAATATTATTATTCTTATCAGCATGGAATCACCCACAGCTGGGTGCAAGACTCCCCTTTTTTCTGCCCCACTTCCCGGTTCTGTGCGTCCAACACCAAATTCAACTAAGAGAAAAAAAAAACACTATTGCTCTTTATTTCCTGAATTCAAAACTTTTTTTTCTGAGCTTAAGCAAGTGGCTCTCTCTGTGGCAAATAACATGAACTACCTCCACAATAAGCAGACATGGGGAACATTTTTCATGCTGATTGATGGCGGATTAAGTCTCTCCCTATTCTGAAAGGGTATGATTTGCAGTGTGGTTTGGGGTAAGAAAGCCTGCATACATACTATGGTTCTGAGTGATCACTAATCCACCGAAAAATTGCATGTGGTAGGTACCTACTTTATACTGGGTGGTGCAAATAGTGACCTCATAAAAGAATAGATGCCTCACACCCAAGGGTATCCGAAAATACTGCATGTATGTTCCGCGATTCTTGATGGTTTTCGAGTGGTGGAGTGGTGGAGTGGAGTGCTTTTTGAAAAATAAAAATAGTTTAAATCAGTTCCCAATTAATTTTCAAAAAGTTATAACTCGAGAAATACTAAGAATCGCTGAACATACATGAGGTATTTTCGGATGCCCCTGGGCGTGAGGAATCTAATACTTTTTAATGACGTCACTATTTGGACCACCACACCATAAGTAGGTACCCCATGAAGTTTTATGCGGACTGATATAAATTTGGGCATACCTTTTTAAAGCAGGAAAAACAATTAGGTAAACTGGGAAACAGATGGATGAGGGACGCACAGAACAAAGAAAGGAGAAGCCTATTATACCCAACAGTGGGTGATTCCGAGCTAAAATGAAGATAATGGTGAGGTGAATAACTATACATCATTGTCTATAACCTGGAAGTCTCTTGTCAGATTCCAGACGTAAGAGGGCTGACGCAAAAAAAAACTACGCCGATGGTGATCCAAACACGATTCTAGGATTTCTAGCCTAGATTGCATATGTGGTGTTATTCCTCAAACAACACACCTGGTATCGTGCCCATATATACTACAGGAAGTTCTGGGCCGGCCATTATAGATTCTCATCAACACGCTCTGACGCGTGCTAGTAGTCGTCGAAGCTAGTATAGCTATAATACTTACTTGAAAAGTGATGACTTTTTTTAGGCTATTTGATTCTAGATTCAATAAATGTATGTTTGAAGGTCTGAAATGAATGGAAATGTTGTCAAATCACAAGCAACAATTACAAAATCTCAATAAACTTAAAATTCGACAATTTATTCATAAGTTTGAAACTACGCAAAGAATAGGCAGCCAAAGATGAGTTCAGAAATATAAAATAAACAAAACTTAAACAATAGAAAATACGTTAAGTTTCCAAGAAATCGAAGGAAAATAAAACTTGCTTACGCAATAAACCTTGGATTGGAAGCCAATCAAAATTTTCCTATAGAAAGCATATAAAAAAGGGGATTGGACGGAATCCGTGGCAGCCACTAATCAGTGGTAAAGCCACGGTGGCTTTCGCAAACAGAATCCCCGACAAAACAGCGATCTTTGACTTTTGTGGTACAAATCAGAAGCTTACGGCTTGTTGCTGTTTTTTATTTATTTGATCTACATAGTTACTAGATAATAGTGTAGTCATAATGAAACACCACGTGTTGACTGACGGACCAGCAATCTTATGAATAAAAAGTCTGCAAAGGATCAGTATGGGCAACCTAATTTAAGATTGAATTCTCGTAAATACTTCTCGCAATACATGAAATGGGTTAATTTTTGGTTTCTAGAGTAGTTGGCACTCGAGTACTTAATACGTATGGAATGCTAGCACATCCACCATTAGAAAAAACAGTCTTCTTCGAGTCGCTGGCACGACAATTATCATAGTTCCGTACCCAAGGGTAAAAACGAAACCGTATTACTAAGTCTACACTATCTGTCCATCTGTCTAGCTGTCTGGCTGTCTGTCACCAGGCTGTATATCATGAACCGTCATAGCTAGACAGTTGAAATTTTCACTGATGATGTATTCTGTTGCCGCTATAATAAAAAATACTAAAAACAGAATAAAATAAATATTTAAGGGGGGCTCCCGTACAAAAAACAACAAATCCCATACATCATTTTTTTTTAGATAATCGTACGGACCCTTTGTGCGCGAGTCCACCGCGTCGTCGGTAGCAGCGCAGAGGTCACTTCGACTGCATGTTTTGGGGCTAAGAGGGCAGAATAGGAGATGGAGCATAGTTCGTGTAGGAAAACGGTTCAGAATTACCTCAGCGTCGTTTTAACTCATACCTTTGTGTCTTCAACATATTATAATTGCTAACCAATGGTCACGAGTCGTATGATATACAAGTTGTAATCCGTTCCTTCACGAAGCCATCAACTAAGCGTTATGTACATCAAACTAAGTAACCATAAGCAAATATTATTGCTGGGAAACGACTTTCTTTTGGGGGTGAAAATCATGTTTTACGGTAGGACTAAATGTAACGCACTCAAAACATTATGCTAATAGATCCATTGAATATTATGGCGTGGAGGTATTTAAAGTTGTTTACATTAAAATCTAGTATTCAAAAAATAACTTGTGAAAAAGTTGGAGCTTGGACCCCCAATATATCCGTAACTAGAAGGTTCCGAGCTACGGTCTAGAACAAAAAAAAATCGCAATGATAGGGAGAACAAGTGCCTTTCAGTTTCGTTAAGTGTACTTTTTAGACCAAAAAATCAAAATATTTTTAGTTCACATTGGCCTAGATCGGCACTTAAGAAACGTCGACAAAAAAAGTGCACAGTTAGGGTTGGTCGTTTCCTATGGAGAAGAACCGGCAAGAAACTCCATGGTTACACTTTGCATTAGATAGTTTTCGTACCGACTTTAAAAAACTATATGCACCACGCTTCTCTCAAAACTTTGCACCAGCCCCGAAATCCTTCAAATTATTGGGGCTATAAGTAGTAGCCGAGGACTCTTCCTACCCCATGACATATCAAAACGTGACTTTCGGTGATTTTCTATTGACTCACCCACTTCAGAGGTACAAGGCAATATTGAAGACGGATGATATGGTACACGTAATGAATGCCTTTATGCTCTTACATGGAGTTATCGAGAAAAAGGGCGGTAAGTATGCTTTCTGAAATGGTTTACTGAATTTAGTTGGCATGTTCTCTTGTTATTGTGTTTTATTATTGGAGATTGAGATTCCTGATTGGAGACTGACATAACATAAAACGGAAAATCACGCCAACAATCCCCGAAAGGTTAGCCAAGGATGTGCCTAATAGTACACCCAAATTTTGCCAGTTATGTTTAAGTCCCATGTAATTGGGGGCGAGCTTAGTTAGCGGGCCATTGTCATTTCTAAACTGAAATGACTAAAGCTAAGATAGGTAAAGAGACTTAAGTTATCCTTTTAAACTTCACGAGATCCATGAACATCCGATAATGAAGGTTGATGCCTTTATAAAGAACTATGGGATAGTGACTTGCAAATAATCCGGAGAGTTAAGTTCCGAAGAAACGCATGAAAATATTATAGACTGGCTGTGCCCCCCGACCTTCAACCGCGTGAAATTATTAAAAAAATATAACTTATTTTTCGTAAAATTTTAATCGTATTTTGTTCCCATTTGAATCAATTTCAAGGTTTTTTTTTCTGCACGAAACATCAATTCTTTTTCTAAAATAAGACCTCTCTCTCCATAAAACATCGGCTATCTGCCAGTAAAAGTCCCGGCAAAATCGGTCGGAGGATCGTTTTGGAGATTAGCCGGAACAAACAGGCAGACAGACAGGCCGACAGAAAGAGAAAATTAAAAAAAAAAATTGTTGTGGGTACCTACAAAAAGGGTATAGTCATATGGAAGTGTGGTATGGACCATCAAACTGAACAACTTTCGCTATTTATTTTTTTAAGTAATCATCTGTCCCATACATTTGGGTCGAGTAGGTATTGAAATTTTGTATGTGGCAGTTGATTATTTTTTTGCGATTACGATGGTGGTCCCATAAAGGATATAGTCATATGGAAGTGTGGTATGGACCATCAAACTGAACAACTTTCGCTATTTATTTTTTTAAGTAATCATCTGTCCCATACATTTGGGTCGAGTAGGTATTGAAATTTTGTATGTGGCAGTTGATTATTTTTTTGCGATTACGATGGTCGTCCCATATAGAAAGTTGTTCAGTTTGATGGTCCGTACCACAATCTTCCATATGACTATACCCTTTCTGTTACACGCTGTATACTTTCATATTATATGCATTCAATAATAAGCAGTTATTTTGAAAATTAAAACAGTCATTTTTATTTATTTGTTTATATAAATGGTGTGAAAATGTATCAACCGGTGCAAATAGATGAGTATAAGTTTGCTATTTTAATCTGGACTATAATTTATTTTTCCTTTGCGTCGATTTCTCCGGCTGATCAGCCATTATCTTAGTCATCATGCCAGCGTTTCGTAAAACCCAACTTAGGGAAGAGTTGAACGGTAGCTTCGTCCAGTACTGGGACAATACAAATGGTTAAAAAGATCGTTTAGTTTTTATTGTCACTTTGGATCTAGAAACACAAATCGAATCAAAAATCTTTTTTTGCAAGAAAATACATGCAAATTACAAGGGAATATCTTAAGGGGGGACCTTTACTGAAGAAAAAGGTAGAAATTTCTTTATCCCTTACAGAAAAGGGAGGATCCTCTGACCAGACGGGTGTTGTTCTGGTGGGCCACAGCCCGACAGACAGACAGATGTTCGCGCATTTAAAGTTATCTGCGACTTAAGATTATATAGAAAAACCCGATTTCTATATAATCTTAAGTCGCAGATAACTTTAAATGCGCGATTTAAGAATTTCTTGTTAGTTCTTAATTTGTGTCGTAGATGGCGCTGTAGTACTTTTTGTTAGTTGCTGTAGTACTTTTTGTATTGCCGCAACAGATCTACAAATTCAAAATTTAAACATAATTATATTTTCTAAACGTTTGTCTTACGGCAGTACGAAATTTTATGACACTTATAATTGTGATTGTAATGAAAACTCCATAAATCCGACGAGGAAACAGAAAAATAAATATCATAAACATACCACTACTAATAACTTAGGTACTTACATGAAATCCTACCCCAACTCTCATATCGAGAGGGAACACGTGACCAATTAGACGATACTTACCCTTAGAGCCGTGATTGGGACCTCTTTTGTTTTACCTTCGTTATATATCATACGAAGTAAAACTTACTTTTCTTTTAGCCTCGGGAAATTGAATGGTGAAATTTATTGATGTGTTCGTTGAGGGGATTTGAATGTTTGTAGTGTGAAAGCTTCCCTTTTATTTATGCAGTCTTGGTACTCGTAAGTAAGCTTAGGACTAGCTTTTTGATCCGTGAGTCTTGATTATTTTAGGTTAAGAAGAACTTTGAAGAAGTAAGTGATTAAAGTTGAATCAAAAATTAAATTATAAATGCAATGATGATAGTATTACCACTACGTTAAGAATTATAAAAAGTTTAGGTATAACAAACAAAAACACACACAAAAACACAAATACTAACAAACAAACACAAATACAAATATGGAAGAGATTCTGAATTAAATGTGTATTATTATTATTATTTGTTGTTCTTTATGTTTCTTCTCATTCAAGAGAGGCCAAGAAACCTTACACGCGGGTCTGAACCAAGGATGTAAGGTGAAATTTAGATAGAGAAAGTGGATGATAATGTAGATGAAGTCAGAAACTTGCGGGTGATTCGACAAGTGTTGAGAATGGTGGCTTTTTGCAGCATGTAAAGTGTGTGATTAGGCATCTGTAGTGTGTTGAGGCTTTGTGTGAGAGATTTTGGTATAATACCAGTAGATGAGAGAACAATGGGGACTATATGGACAGTTTGTACTTTCCATTGGGTTTTAATTTCAATGGCAAGATCTTGGTATTTACTGAGCTTTTCGGATATTGTGGTTTGAATATTATGTGAGTTAGGTATTGCTATGTCTATCAGATAAACTGTTTTATTGGATTTGTCGTGAACGGTAATGTCGGGTCTATTGTAATGAATTGTTTTATCGGTTATTATAGTTCGGTCCCAGTAAATTTTTTGATAGTTATTCTCTAATGCTACTTCTGGTTTATATTTATAATACGGTATCATTTCGGAAACTAGTTTATATTTAAATGCTAACTGTTGGTGTATGATTGCAGCCACTTGGTCATGGCGGTGTTTATAATCGGTTTGTGCAAGTGATTTACATGCTCCTGTTATATGTTGTATAGTTTCGGAGGCATTGTTGCAATGTCTGCACAGGTCAGTCGGCTGGTTAGGGTCTTTTATGATGTATTTTCTGTAATTACGAGTAGCTATTATTTGATCTTGTATGGCCAGCATAAAACCTTCGGTCTCGGGAAACAATTCGCCTCGTTTGAGCCATTCGTTCGACTTTATTTTATCGACGTGTGGCTGGCTCAGACAGGCTCGATGTCTTCCGTGTAGGGCTTTTTCAGACCATGCTGCTATTTTTTGTTGTGTACTTACGATGTGTTCATTTACTTGCGTGTTTCGGTTTTTTAGGTTTAGTGGTGTTAGTTTGTTATCCGCCTCCGTTACTTCTTTGTGTAGTGATGAGGTTTCTGATTTGTTATGGAAGTATGCTCTGAGTGAAAGTATCTGTTTGTTGTGTAAATTGTGTATGTCTATTAATCCTCTCCCTCCTTCTTGGCGTGGTAATGTAAGTCGTTGTATGCATGATTTCGGATGGTGTTTTCTATGTTTGGTTAGGAGTGTATGGATAGTGCGCTGAAGTTTTTTAATATCAGTCTTTGACCATTGTATAATTCCAAAAGAGTATGTAAGAATGGGTATTGCAAAGGTGTTGATGGCTTTTATTGTATTTCTTGAATTAAGGTTGCTTTTTAGGATAAGGTTGAGGCGGTTTGAGAATTTTTTGAGCAGTTCTTGTTTTGAAATCTTTTGTTGTATCTGTCTGGACTGTTTGAAACCTAGATATTTGTATGTACTCTGTTCATCCATCGGCTCGACCAATGCTCCTGATTGAAGTGTATAACTATTATTTTGGATTTTTCCTTTTACAATGGACAAAATTTTACATTTATCTACTCCGAAGGACATACAAATATCATCAGAAAATCGTTGCGTGGCATCAGCTAGTTGATAAAGCGCTTCCTTGTCAGCTGCATATAACTTTATGTCATCCATGTACATAAGATGTGTTAACGAATATTGTGTGTCATTGTTTTCCAGCGTGAATCCCGCGCCTGATTGGTCTAACAAGTGTGAGAGTGGATTGAGTGCCATGCAAAACCACAGAGGACTTAGAGCATCTCCTTGAAAAATTCCACGTCTTATACAGATTGGTTCAGTAGCTACAGTTGAGGAGGAGGAATTGATTTTAAGAACAGTTTGCCAATTCTGCATCGAAGTTCCTAAAAATTGTTTAAGTGTAGGGTGAATTTTATATAGATTTAATACGTGTAGCAACCAACTGTGCGGAACTGAATCAAAGGCCTTTTGATAGTCTATAAACATTGTGTGAATATCCTTTTTGCTTTTTACAGCGCTATTCATAGTAATGGCGTCAATGGTTAGTTGCTCCTTACACCCTTGGCTATTCTTACGACAACCCTTTTGCTGTTCTGCTAAAATGTTATTTTTAGTTAAATGCTTATATACTATTTCGCTTACGCAGGCTGTTAGGATTTTGTACAAAGTTTGTAGGCAAGTGATTGGACGGTATTTAGCTGGGTTTTTGGTGTCATTCGTATCTTTAGGTATCATGTAAGATACTCCGTGTGTTATGTACTGAGGAAGTAAATGAGGTGATTGGATGAATGTATTTAAATGATTATATAGGAAAGGGTGTATGCTCGAAAATTTCTTATACCAGTAGTTGTGGATGTTGTCAGTGCCAGGCGATTTCCAGTTGTGTGTGCGTTTGATGACGTCTATAAATGTATCTATTGGTATAAACTCAAATTCCATTTCTGGAATTTCTGGTGTAGCTTCTTTAAGCCAGTCTGCGTGGTCATTATGGTGTACTGGATTTTCCCAAATGTTAGCCCAAAATTCTCGTAGTGTTTCGGATGTAGGTGTCTCTAGAGTTTGGTTAGTGGTGTCTTTGTTATTAGATGTAAGATTCCTATAAAATATTTTTTCGTTGTTGATAAATTTCGTATTTTGGACTTTGCGATTCGTGCATGTTAAGTACCTTTTAAGTCTACTCGATGCAGCGCTTAATTTTTGTTTTAAAGTGTCTAAAAAGTGTGCTATTTCTGTGTTCGGGTTTTCGTGTTGTGCGTGTAGCTGGTATTTTATCTTTATTTTTTCTACTGCAGATATTAATTTTTGACTTCTACAACCATTCATGAAATGTGTCAGCCTACCTATGTTTGCTCTTAGATTTTCAATCTTCTTTTCTAATCTGATTTGCCATTTTGGTTTTCTCTGTGTATATGGGTGGCGCTTATTTTGGGTAGGGTCTGATATTTTAGCCCCGTTGCATGTAGCTGCCGTCCATGCTGCACAGTAAATTATGGTCTGCAATTTGGTGAATTCGGTGTCGGCATTTACATGCTTAGGAAGAATGACAGTATTTATGTAAGAAACTATGGCAGAAAACTTTCGAGAAGTCTTCTGCTTGGGGATGTATGGTCTATTAGTGGGATGTGTGCAATTAAAGTTTATTTGAGCTTGATGAAATGTGGATTCAATTTCTTGGTCGGTTTCTGGAGCAGTATCAAAATTAATTTGCGTAGTTCCAAATTGACCAACATCAATATTATGCAAGAAATTTTCGTCATCTATATTTACGACGGTCTGAGATACGATGTTAGTGTCTGTGCTATTGTTTAAGATTGTATTTGTCGTAAGAGCATTAATAGGTGTATCAGAGAAATTAGTATTTGTAGCAGGTTGTTCTGAGTCGTCTTGGGTTTGTGTGTTCCAGTGATCATGATTTATGTCTTCAATATTTTGTGTGTTAGTGTTACTATATCTTAGTTCTGAAGCTACCTGGTTTTTAATTTCTTTTAATCTGTCGTTATGTATATATTTATTATTTATAATCGCTCTCACTTGATCAGACAATCTTTGCTCTGTTATATGCGCTAATTCTGGATATTTATTTTTGAATTCCTCCTGTAACTTTTTTCTATAGGCTGTTTTATTTGTTTCTAACTGTGTGGCAGTGAAGTATATTCTAATTAGTGTTTCATTGTATTCTTTCGTCCATCTCATGCGTTGGCCGGATTGTGTAATAGGTTGTATAGAGTGTTGCTGTATTTGAGTGTGTATCATTTGTAGTTCAGCTCTGATTTCCTCATAAATCTGATCTATTGTGTCTTGTGGTAATAATTTTTTCTGTACTATGGCTCTACGTTGGTCACCTATTCTTTGTCGGCTGACTTGCATAGCCGGGTATTTTTCTAAGAACTTAGTGTGAAGCGGTGTTAAGTATGCATTTTTGTCTGTTTCCATATTAGTAAGGTGAAGATAGGTGCGTAGGATGAATTTATTCATTTCAATGCTCCATTTCCTACGACTTGTTGCAGCTTTAGCGGAGGGTACAGTATCGTCGACAAAATTTGTCTCCTGTACAACATCCGCTGTCTGTGTACTTATTGATGACGAAGAAGGCGCCGTTGTGACGCGAAAGGATTGTGATGATGAAGGAATTGATGGAAAAAGAGATGAAGGCGATGGCGAAGATGGTTGTGAAGTTTCGTCATCTATCTGAGGCAGATTTGCCTGAAGTAGTTTTTTTGTTTTTGATCTGGTATTCATGTTGTTCCCACGAGTAGCTAGGGACTTAAAAAGTCGACCACAGCAGAGCCCTGCGTTCACTGTGGCAAGGGAGAATAAAACTGGAGGTCCCCTATTATCCAGAGTTGGCACACTAGCGACTAACCTCTCCTATAGCCATGCAGCCCTCGGCGTGTGCGACCTTGGCTTGGATTGTATCTCTCTTAGTCTGGCCCCTCACCCTAGACCTGTCTCGGCAAAGTAAACCCTACCGGCACAGACCTAGGGCTCATCGGAGCACGCTAGCCCCACCACGACGTCAACGTAGAGATACAGCGGTGGGGTTATTATTATTATTATTATATATTATAAAAAACATTTGAAAAGTTTCCAAGTAATTAGTCACCCAAATCGATTAGTGATTACAATTCATAGACAATATTACAGCAAGGCAAGTTGTACTAAAACTAGTACAACTTGCCTTGCAGCTTGCTTGAGCAACGATAGCCTAGTGGTGTGACCTTCGGACTGCCAAGTCATAAGTCTCCAGTTTGAGCTCAAGTCATGCGTGTCTCTGATGAGCGTATTGTATAATTGAAAGGAGGTGACTGGAGATGACGAGTAATAGAGAAGTATGAAGAAGAAGACATGCTGCGCCGACTCCAAATGAATCATCATTCCCCTGCTCTTATCCCGGGCAGGGGAATAATGAATATGTGCGTTACCAAGTATTCAGAAAAATAAAATCACCTGATCCATTAATTTTGACCGTGAAGCTATTATACTTTTGTAGGTAGGTAACGGCTGTTTTTTTTTAATTAGCGATGAAAAATTTTCTGTGTGGAAGGGTTCAAAATTATGTACTGAATACGTAGTAACCCTTTGTGTGTCGGTGTCCTTTCCATCCTGTATCTTCTTCTTCGTCTTGACACTCTTGACAGAGCGGTCGTGGTCATCATTAAGTGACTTCTGTAGGGACAGATGTGATTCGCCTCACGATGGTTCGCCACCTCTCCCTGTTGCACTCATGCAAGCGGCCACTAATTGCTGACTTGATTTGGTCGGTCCATCTCATGGGCGACCTTCACCGCCCTCTGCTGCCCTCCACCTTGCCCTGTACGACAAGGCTCTCGATGGAGTCACTCTCGCGCCGGAAAACGTGTCCGAAGAACTTTAATATGCGACTCTGTACTACCGCTGAAAGGCGTTGTTTAATGCCGAGTTCTTGTTTGGGTCTAACAGGAGTAAAGACGTTGGTGCAAAATTCGGTCCACGAAACTCCGAACATTCGTCTCCAGCACCACATCTCCAGAGCATCTACTTTCTTCCTGACATATACATTTATGATAAAGATTCTATCATACCTAATTCCAGATCAGCACCAAACATCAACATCAAAAAACAGCCAAACGTGATCCCACTCACACCAATTACTCGCTTTCTGTTAACTTAATTACTTTTATCACTACTGCGTTACAGGTATAAGTACAGGCCAGACATATAGAACAGCCCATCTTATTGGTCATAAATCTTTGCCGAAACCGTCTGAGCCTCAAGCAATTTTGGTCAATATTAGGCATGAAAGACTTAGCATCTAAGGCGAAATTTGTGGCACAGCGATTAATATTAAGTGGATTTGTAGTTTGGGTCTAACAGGGGTGATATATTGTTTGGCGTTTTACACTACAAGTTGGTGATTTTGTGTAATGGAGGGAGCGCATTGAACGAAAGTGTCTATTAGTGTTTGTTTTTGTAGTAGCTTCATCATTTTGTTGAGTTTTTGGTATTTTGTCTGAGAGTTTTACGACTGCTAATTAATTGCTTTAATTAACAAAATTATTTTTAACTTGTTTAGTTTAATAATAAATAATGTGTATATATTTAAGCGTTCTCTGTACTTTTTAACAACCGTCTGCGATCGCCAACCCGCCTGCCAAGCGTGGCGATTATGACAAAACTTCGGGGGAGGCCCATGTCGAGCAGTAGACGTCTTTCAGCTGAAATGATGATGATGATAATATATTTAAGCGCACCGTTGTAAGAAAAGTAATGCAACAGGTCTCTTGTAGCTTAAAATCACTATAAATGATCTAAAGTTTTAGCTTTCCAAAATATCCAATGAGGGAATTTCGACACATTTGGAAATTTAGGCTGAGCTGAAATTATCAGAAGATTTAGCGTAGGTATATATTTTAAACATAATATTTTAACTATTGGCAATCAATATGCTCAGTAGAATAAACGATAAAGATACCATTTGGTGCTTATCTTTGGAAAAACAAAGCCTAATATAACTTAGTAGACCTTACTCAAATGGACGATGGCAAAAACCCTAAACCACCATTCAAAGGAAAAAGAGAAAAAAAAAGCTTAGAGACCCCCAATTTTTCAAACTCCACATCCAAAACTAGAAAGTCTCAGTAACCTTCGGTGTGACGTCGATATTTGTAAAACATAAGCCATAAGCTGTGTGACACGCGATCAAATAAAACACACACGCTCAGGATTACTGAACCCTTTCGTGGAGACTTTTTTTGGGAGTGTTTAAGGGAAGAGCGACAGCGGGGATTGCTTTTTATCTTATTTTGATCGAGATTTATATTATAAGAGTGCCCTTCTATCTTAATGTAACATCCTATCATCCTATCCTTTCTGTGTACATAAATACGTCGGATCCGGTCATTAGTACGAACTAGGAATGAATCGCAAGTGCGCCAGTGGCGACATCACGCGACCTACTTATAAGTCTACCCACACCACAGCGTGCTTCTACTGAGCCATGATGTTTACAGCTCGAGGCGAGGATGACATTCAATGTCTGATCGCAGAGGAGTTGAGACGTCCTGTTCTTGCACCCGATAGATTGTGTCCCGTGCTATTGTGTTAAATTGTAATTTCAAGTAATTTGTTAGTTTATAGAAACTTACAGTGTATCACACGCACTGTGTTTTCATTGCACGAAACCCATCTTCTGCCCACATGATGTACGAGCGGACGGAATTAATCCTGACGATGCAACAAATAAATAAATGCATGGAAAACTGCCATTGTTCTATAATTGCATAATTATATTTTTATGGGTACCTATTGTGACAGATGATAATTAAGATTTATAAACTTAAATTCTAATTAATGATTCGTTCATCTAATATAATCAAATAATTATTACTGTCTTAGTGCTTTTGTCGTAACAGGTTATCATCATGAGTGCTACGTACAAGGTTTGAACTCCCGATGTCTCATCTCCTATGCCTTTTTAGGGTACCGTACCCGGACGGTAACCAACGGGACCCTTTTAATAAGCCTCCGCTGTCAGTTCGTCCGTAAGTCAGCGGGCTGTATCTCATGATCCGTAATAGGTAGACAGTTGAAATTTTATTTATTTATTTAAACTTCATGTACAATAGTGGTACATAGGCGGATTTAATGCCATTAGGCATTCTCTACCAGTCAACCTTTGGGTTCAATGAGAAAACGCTGTGGTAGGGTACAAAATAACTATATAAAAAAATATATATATATAAAAGTACTTATAGTGATACTAATACACAAAATACATACAAGATAAACTAATCAATATTATAACAAATACCAAAATATAAAACAAACAAAAAAAAAGAATGAAATTTTCACAGAATGTGTATTTCTGTTGCCGCTAAAACAATAAATAATAAACCTTCATGCCCGAGTCCGACTCGCGCTTGGCCGATTTTTTTAATAATGTGAATTTATGAGTTACATTTTCTTTTGTTAACCCAACAGTAGTTAAGTTACCTTTAGTATTTTCACAGAATTAGATTGGTTCTTTCATAACACATTAGTTGGCTTGCAGAATCCCTAGCAAAGAAACCCCGCCCTGCTCTATTTCTCACATCAAATCAGACAGCCATTAAATACTGGAAAAAGAAATTTGATAGAAAAACCAAATAACAGTTTGCCTGACCCGGGGATCGAACCCAGGACCTCAAGCTCAGCAGTCGTGCTTGTGGCCACTAGACCAACGAGGAAGACACGTCAGTTAATTTTATATTTAAGACAAATATTTATTTTCTGTTAGATAGTCATGATGATATTGTGTTCCTAGTACCTACGCCATAATTGTGTCAAACAAAGCGTGATGTCCTCTAAAGTTGGTGGGTTTCCACCAATGCATTGTAAAGCTTTTGACAATATTTAGTTTGAACAGCTACTCAATATTTTTTCTACTCTACCCGCTCTTTACTCAAACCGTCCCCTTTATAAATAGCCTCAATATTTCTACCGGGAATGTTTGGTGACTGCCGAGACCCATCAATCGGTGACCAGCGAACACTGGATATATCCTCACGCCAAGAAGATTTGGACGGCCTTAATGATCGGGACTGAAGTGTTAGACTGAATGGGGGGTCATTAATACACGTTGGTGTTTTGAGGGTTGAAAGAGGTATTAGTGAGGTTTTTTTTGCAGAAATGTGGAGTTCAGAATAGGTTTTAAATGGTGCTATGACATGATCTTCAGTGGCCTGTTTGGGAAGCACTTAACTGATTGCGCACCCAAGTAGGCCGCTGTAAACACAATTTGGCAAAATGGAGAATTAAAGACACACAGTGTGATTGCGGTGCTCCCGACCAGATGATGTCCCACTTGCTGGAGTGTCCGAAGTGTCCCAACACCTGCACTTTAGAAGACCTAAAAGACGCCACAGACGCCGCGATTAACGTGGCCACATACTGGTCCCAAGAAACATTAAGTCGTACCGTTGACACGAAAGAAGAAGAATGGTGCTATCACAGTTTTTCTTTCTGTTATGGGGTGTATACCAATCAAGATATTTACATTATTTACAAAGTATAAATCTATAATAGTAATAAAAATATGTACAAGTATCAAAAGGGTTACAGGGCGTCAAAAAATTCGTCCACATCGCTGTCAACAGGAAAAGTGCCCAGAAGGCTGGCAGCATTGCCACGTTGTATGGCAATGCTGATTCTTTGGCCAAAAAATCACAGGAAAAAATTAAATCACAGTTAATTTTTGTTTGATAGACAAGTACCTATCATGTCGATTTCAGGGTTGATACTTACTTACCTTAAAAGATTAACATGAGTATACTCTGTCAGAGTGCATTTTTTTCTATCTGTTCGTTATTGTGCTTGTCCAGTGTATAAGTCAAGAACCACATTTTGCTAAATTACATAATAATATCGTTTAGTTCAGATTTGGAAAATACTTACTGTCAGCATTGTGCGGTCAAAGGCTGATAAGAAAACGCTAAGTTTCCTTGTATAATATTATATATTATATTATATATGTATATATTATGAGTCCACTCGAGAGAAGCTGCGGGAAAAGCTAGCTTTTTATTAAAGAGATAAGTCTATTTAAGTTAGTTAAAAACCGGCCAACCAAGTGCATGTCGGACAAGCGTATTAAGGGTTCCGTGCCAAATAAAACATGATTCTAGTAGGGGAGCGCCCTTTTATTTTTAATTTATATTTGTTGTTATATTTTATTAATTGTTGTTATAGCAGCAACAGAAATATAGATTCTGTGAAAAAATCAACTGTCTACTTATTGCGGATCATGAGATACAGGTGGACGGACACACGGCGGAGGCTTAGTAATCCCATTGGTTTCCCTTCGGATATGGAACCCTGAAAATAAAGGTCATAGACAAGCTGATCTCAAATATAAAATAAAAAACACAATTTATTCACCCCTTTCATTATTCTCAATTAGTCCAATTTGCTAAGGTACTTCTAAATTCAAGTACTTTATCATTTATTTAGTTCGCCCTTCGTCCACTTTTCATCTGATCCTATATTTTCCTTCGTCAAACATTAGTTTATTCACGTCCTTTGAAAAACCTGGGTAGCCATTTTTTAGGCCTCTTTTATAACATATTAAAAGTAAAACACTTAGTTCAAACTATTTTCTGAGATATAAGGGTGAATGCGAACTGGGGAATGTATATTTATGTAAGAGACTAACAATAATTTAGCAATTTGTACAGTTTTTAGAATCAAAACAGGATTTATAAGATCTGGAGCAAATCCACGCAACCATCATATGTCTAGACTTTTTCAATGTTTTGCGGTCAGCTTCCAGTCTTACCTGTTGCAGCTAAAGTTTTACTTGGAGTGACTGCCTTTCTAACCTTCACGACTTGATAACTGGATACTTCGATACCCCTTTGAAAGGCTGGGTTTCAGACTTCTGACTACTCTTAACTTTAATCACGTGATGCAAAAAATCAAGATTTTTATTATTATTAAATTATATTTTTTTATTATAATTGTAACAGAATAACAACATACAGATCAATGTGCTGAACATTTAGTTCAGACGAAATTCTGCCCTGGAGTGTAAATAATTATGGTGTTGCCCCACAAACGATGGGACACTTCAGATCGTGTCCTGCATGTCCTGTTGCTTGCACATCATATCAGCTGATGGGCACAACTGAAAGTGCAAAACTCGTCGCCAAATTTTGGGCTACATTTAAATTTTCATTTACACGCTAAGAAGAATATTGAGAAAAACAATATGTTAAGTACTTAAATAGACACGAAAGAATAATAAACCGCACGTTACAATTATAATCAGAAACAATTTTGAAATGTGCATTTTCTTGCATTGTGCCTTTTGTGCGAATTTTACACTTCATAGAAATGCTCAAGTTTGCACTCACCTTAAGCCGAACGTAAAATATTCACTCCTACCCTGCCTCCCTCGTTCTCCCCTGGTCCCCTTTGGCTAGTACTTGCGGTTTTTTATGGTCCCTCAGGCGCAACCCAAGGTTCGCGTCCAAAAACCTTATTAATCCTTTGTCCGCCCGTCTGTACGTCGTAAAATTTAATTTCTGCCATAAATTAATAGCTCACTGTGTGGTGGAGATTTTTGCTCGTGATTGTACCTTAAATGTCCTTCTCGGGAACTTGATGAGTGTTAAAAATATGAAGAAAAATGTAGAATATTATGAAATAGCATTTTGAGATTTAGGAAGTTTTGAAATGGGAAAAAATCTGTGAATAACTGACTAGAACTGTATAATTTTTTACTTTTTAACCAATATTCCAAACGGAAGAGGTTTTCAATTCGTCTGTTGTTTGTGTATATGTTCAGTGATATCTTAGCAATTGTGAACCGATTTGGATGATTCTTTTTTGTTTGAAAGAGTATTATTTTGCGTTGGTCCCGTTTAAATTTGGTGAAGATCTGATGCTGATCTTCGGAGATATATAATGGAACTCTTCAATAATAGACAGAACATCTGTTGTAATTGCTGTAACCGCATGGATATGTATAGTTTACACAATTTCATAACAAAAAGTGGTTCAATCTAGTTATTTTCACTTTTTTGTGTTTTTTTTTTAAGTTGGTTTTACTTTTTGCAAAACAGTTTTTGTAGAAATATTTTTACTCAAAAAATAATTACCAACGTAGCAAAATCTTTAAAACATACAATGAAAACTATAACTTAACCAAGCTTAAAAACCCATAATCAAAAAAGGACCTCGACTAAATTAAGTAAATTAACTGCACCGATTATGTTATCACCCCTAAATTCTTTACCCACAAGGGAAGAAAGATAAATCTTTAGAAAATGGCCTCTATCCATCCCCTTTAAAGAAATTCTCCCCTAAGATATGCAGTAGCAGTTGAAATTACAATAACCGTATGGGGCCGAAAATCCACTTGGATTTGGGTGTCCAAAATAAATAGGTATCACGGACTTGAGCTAGAAGAATGTAGTGTAATACGTCAAGGGGACGTTGCGCCGATTGGTTGCGCTCCGATAAAAGAGTAGTGAGGGGACCTGAAGTGGTTAAGGAAATATCGATAGATTTAATTTTTATGCGGACTAGAATCGCATCCCTGATGCGGCGAGTGCACGGTAGCTCTAATAGCTTGATGGCTATTGTGGCCGACAGAATGGACAGTCCAATGATGTGGCACTGGATGGCCACTCATCGTGCATCATTTAAATATTTAAAATAAGATGTTTTTAAATAATTATGGTGTTGGTTTGAAATAAATTTTATTTTTATATTATTAATGTTTAAGTGTTTAAAGTAGTGTTTTAAGTAGATGACTCACCTTAGGGAGTAAGTACATTAAAAAACAAGTAAAAAAAAATTAAAACTGACCAAGTTGATCAACGATTCTTATTAGGATCATTATGGGCACTGTTTAAATTAAATGCGATTATCTAAGCATTTTTTAGGATTCTATAATCTTGTGACGATTGAATTTAAGCTGTAAAAGCATGACCTGAACTTTCATTGAACAAATGTATACAATTTTCAGTAGATTAAAACAAAATAAAAGTTCGTTAAAATTCGCCATTTTTCAATTGGACTATGTTTTCATTCAATTTAAATACACCTCACTTTTATAATTACTTTAACTCAACGTCATTCGCAATATCAGACACATTAACTGTTAAAATAAATTAAAATTGATTTGTTTTAACAGTTTAACTGTAACTTATTAATGCTTTTCCACGAAAAATTAATAGTTTTCAGACAGCAAAATCGAATTACGTTTAAACAATTTCATCGACATACCATCATGCTGGTTATTCTCAAAAGGCTAGGCAGAGCTGTACCTAATAGTACACCCCTTCATTTCGCCAAATAAGTTTATGTCCCATGTAAAAGGGGGCTAGCCTATTGCCATCAACCGTGCACAAATCTAAACTCCGTGGCAGCTACCGAGAAATTCCTGAAGGAAAAACCCAGTAACACTTTGTCTACATGGGAATAGAACCTCCTCACCAACCTAACGCTGAGAAGCAAAAAAAAAAATTAAACAAATTCATCGATACTTCGACAGCTCTAATTAAACAGAAGAATGGACTAATTTTATTGGTTGGATTTAGGATATCGCGATAATATATAGATACTGCCATTTGACTAGCTTATTTTTTACATAGGATTTTCCCTGCCATTCAATGGACAGGGGTTTTTGTAATCGATTTTATTCAGCTGGCTTTTTCCGGGTAATTTTGTTTTTTTATTCGTGTTCGTGGTTAGCAAGACTTTTATTCAAAGCTTTGTATTTAAATATATGAATATTTGGCCGTAAAATCACTTTTTACGTGTAAGTTACACGAGTGAAAATGGGTTAAAACCAACAAAGTTCTTTTTTTTTCAATTGTATAATTTTGAAATCAACATTTGGCTTTACCATTTAACATAAACGCGCAATGTGGAATATTAAAACTTAACTCTTTGAATTGGACTTGTTTGTACATAGTCACCTCTTTTGATGGAGGTCCACAATAAATTAATAAACATTGAAAATTAGACTTAGTTTAACTTAATGGTTCATAAATCTATACATCTGTACAAAGAAATAAAATTGATGTGCCTGTCTGTAATATCAAAATGCATATTGAAAATAATAAATATACGGCACTCATAACAAAAACACATTTTTTTTAATTTTTGTCTGTCTATCTGTTTCTTCTGGCTAATATCTGAAACGGCTGGACCGATTTTGATGAAATTTTTACTGGCAGCTGGTATTATAAGACTCTATCTAACATAGGCTACTTTTATTTTGGAAAAAATATTAGGGTTCCGTGCAAAAAAAATAAAACCCTTGAAATTGGTAACAAAATCCGATACAAAAATGGAAGCAGTATTTTCTTATAATAGTTTCACGCGAACGACTGCACAAAATAAAAAATATATTTTTCTGAATATGTATCATCATCCTCATCCGTGTGTCACTGCGGGGGGCCTACTGAAAACCAGCGCTGAGTGTTTTACACCCAGCATATGCTGAGTAGGTGACCCTTTCGTTATGGGCATGCTCAGCGCAGTTGAGCTGTTTTAATTAATTGTTAAGCTGTTTGTTAGTATATGTATATGTATGTGCTGCTCTATTGTGTTGCTGCTGTCCATTAGCGAATAAATGTTTATTCTATTCTATTCTATTCTATTCTATGAACTTGGCTCATTGCAGTAAACATTAATTTCCAAACAGAACATCGACAACCTCACCTTAGAACTTTATTATCAACTTATATATTATTATTATTTATTTACGCAAACATTGCACGTAGGTAAAATTTATATGTCTACGTGATGCAATTATGTAGATTAAAGCAGAAACGTGAGGGCCCTCCATACTTTGATCGGATGAAAGTTTAGTCTTTGGCAACCCTATTGTTGTACTTAGTGGGGGGTGTTAAAGTTTTTCAGTCAGGGTTTTTGAGGTTAAATTTTATCTATGCGCTATTCCAGACTATAATCTATCTCTGCACCAAATTTCATCCAGATCTATAAAACTGTTCTGGCGAGATTGAGTAACAAACATCGTTCATGCAAATTATCTATAAATTATATATATATATATATATCGCATTTTTATTAATAAGAAGTAAGATTTAAAAGATACCTCAATCACTGACAGGGCAATTAGCCTATAAGGTTCCCGATGCTGGGACATAGGTCTAATCTCGCTGAGATAGGCCGTAATCCTCCACCCAGGCCCAAAACCAGGTAAACGAATGTCAAATGTCTTCAAAAGAATTAGGCCGTAAACCAAACACAGGCCTAGTGTGGTTTGTGGATCGCGATGAGGCGGACTCGTGCATGAAAGGTTTCGTACCAGCCCTCTTTATTTTATTTTTTTGCTATTTTTTGTTATAGCGGCAACAGAAATACACATTCTGTGAAAATTTCAACTGTCTACCTATTATGGATCATGAGATACAGCCCAGTTCAGCAAAATTCCGGACAACTATTTATTTTCAACTGGAACTGAATTAGTGAGGTTACGGTGGTTGTGAAACAGAATGCTAACGGGGATGTGTGGTGTTACGCGAATTTATAAAATAAGAAATGAGTACTTATGAAGAAGTCTGAAGTGGCGCCAGTGACTGAAAAGTTGAGTGGTAATCGGTTATCGTGGTATGGGCAAATGATGGGGAGGAATGACAAAAATGTTGTGTAAGGAAAGTTTCGAGTATGAATTTGGATGGGTATAAGATAGAGGAAGATCAAAGAAACGATGGATGTACTGTGTAAAGGATGATATGGCAAGAAAGGAGGTGTCTGATGAGATGACGAGTAATAGAGAAGTATGGAAGAAGAAGACATGCTGCGCCGACCACAAATGAATTGGGATACGGGCAAGAGAATGATAATACCGGTTGAGAACCAGTTTTATATTTGTGTGTAAATCTAAAACATTTACTTGTAAAAGTATCAACAAAATTGCATCCAGTAACATCATTTAGCACTCTAGCCATAACTCCCTAACTGCTACTTTAATGAAATCTCAATCCTTAGTAAATTCACTCCCAAATGGGTTCCAAAGGCGATAATTAAGTCCGCATTATTTGCAATGCAGCATTCGCTAGGAATTGCACCTGTTACATTTTGAACTATTGCAGTATTAAATTCGAACTTGAGCTCAAGCCTTTGCGAGTTGTTGCTTATATAGGAATGGTGGAATGAAGACATAAATTGGGGGAATTGGAATAATTGAGGCTATTAGGTATTTCCTTGTCAGAGCTGTATTGGGTAGTTAGCCAAAATGACCTTATAAATAGTTTCACTCGGAAACCCATTCAGGACTTTTCAAATCGCTTTTTTGTGGTTGAAAATAACCTCAATAATAGTAATTCCATATTTGTAAATATATCAGGAAACCCGTTGTAGTGTGTGTTGAATTTATTGAGGAAATATTTAGATAATAATTTGACATCGAGTATTTAAAAATGATTTGACGAAGATACAACAATTTTGAATTGAGTACATTTGTCCATAGTGCCGTGGGCAATCTCATTTTACGTAAGTCTAACGGAAAATACAAAATCTTTTTTTTAAATTCAGCGACTATCCCAAAGTAGTGCTCAGCATAATTATCTGCTTAGCCTTTTCCCAGCTATGTTGGGGTCGGCGTCCAGTCTTACCGGATTCAGTTGGATACCATTATTTTACATGGAGCGACTGCCTATCTGACCTCCCCAACCCAGTTAGTACTGGGTAGTACGATACCCCTGGTAAGACTGGTTGTCAAACTTGTGGGCCACTGACTACCTGTAACGACTACAAAAGATCTACAAATGACAGCCGGGACCAATGGCTTAACGTGCTTTCCGAGGCACGGAGGAAACTCGGTATGTAATGGGTGGTCATCCATCTACAGACCAACCTAAGCACGCGCTTAATCTGAGGATTGTTCCGAGCGGCTGTTTTTAATTTAAACCACGAGCTCTTCAAGCACCACTACCACTTTCCTTAAGTATACGTAACTAGCTGTTGCCCGCGGCTTCGCTCGCGTTTGGTCGGAAATTGTCCTACGGGCACGTTGTAAATATAGCCTATGGCACTCGGGGATAATGTACGTAGCTTCCTATTAGTGAAAACATTTTCAAAATCGGTTCAGTAAATCCAGAGATTACCCCCTACAACCTCACAAACTTTACCTCTTTATAATATTAGTATCTTCTTCTTTTACATAAAATTCTCGTGTCACAATATTAGTTACCATACTCCTCCGAAACGGCTTAACCGATTTTTATGAAATTTTATACGCATATTCTGTAGGTCTAAGAATCGGCTACTATCTATTTTCCATACCCCTAAGTCATAAGGGTTTTCCACCCCTAACATTTTTTATTTATTCTTTGAACAATTTTTTTTTTTTTTTTATAATGTGGCATTAAAAATACATACAACCCATAATTTTCACCCTTCTATCACCAACCCCTATTTATGAAGTCATTTTAGTAATTTAATAATTTTTCATCCCGCTCAATAACTGATCAATTATCATTTGGTAATTTATCCCCGCCAGTTGAGCCTAACATTTAATTGAAACTTTTTACATGGTAACATTCTATCAATGACATTCAAAATGCGAGCGAAGCCGCGGGCAACAACTAGTAGATACAGATAATTAACCTCAGACAAACAGTCTTACAGTCGCCAATTGTACTACCCAACCGGTTATTTAGAAAAGCAGTACCAACAAGAAACATTGTCCAGTTTAGTTTTAAAAGTTAGGTACGCCATTACCACTTAATTAGACTTCCCAACTTTGTCTGTAAAATAAGTCTCTTGTTAGAAATCCCACGAGTGAGTAAGTTTATTGTCTGAAAACTTAATTTGGCTAGTTGTACAGATACTTGTTACAACAACTATTTCTTATTATTAGGCTACATTGTCATCCTCCGAAGAGACGAGCTCGTGGCAAAATAACAAGATCCGTTCGGGGTGATCTTTAGGTAAAGATGCGCTTGCCTAGGTTGGTCCGTGGATGGATGATTACCCATTACATACCGAATTTCCTCCGTGTCCGCTTTGTAGTATGAAAATCATTATCTGCCAAGCCTTTCCCCAACTGTGTTGCTGTCGGATTCCAGTCCAACCGAATGGAGCTGAATACCAGTATTTTACATGGAGCGCCTCTGCTTATCTAACCTCCACAACCCAGTTAATGCACGGTATCAAGATAGGTACCTTTTGGTAGGACTGGTTGTAAAACTTTTGGGCCACTGACTACCTGTAACGATTGCAAAAGATCTACCAGGCACCAACGGCTTAACGTGCTTTCCGAGGCATTGATTAGACCTGGTATGTAATGGATAGTCACCCGTCCACGGATCGACCTAGGCAAGTGCTGCTTAGCCTTGAAGACCCACCCGTAGTTGTTATTAAGGGCCTTTACATAAGAGAAAAACTAGGCTATAATCGACCACGCGTGTTGGTAGATGTCACATATCTCCATAAGGAGAAATGCGGTAGGTATTTGAAGAAACTATCGCTGTTGCTCAACGAGCGCTATTTCGACATTGGTGCGCTAAAAACAACTACAGATCCGACAAGTAAAAAGTCATAATTCTAGGTTTGGCTCTCGAATATTCCTTATCCAACATTCGAACAATTTAAAAGATATTTCATAAACTGAAAAAGAAGGATATTTACTGTTCCTGTTAATCTAACCCAAAAATAATTAAGACACAACTTGCTAAGCAAGATTCTATGTCAAAAACAGTTGCACAACGATACAATTGTGCTGAATATTTCATTGGGCTAGACCCAGGCATAGTCCCTGAGGCGCAAAGGTCAACTGCCGTCCTTATCTTATTTTCAAAGGTCATTTGTCAAACGTCAAGAACGTGGAGCTACGAATTGGTATTGTGTGTGGAGTAAGCCGTATTTTATTTTGGTTTGTATTTTTATGGAGCGTGCGTTTCGCAGTTTATCGTGCTATGCAGTGGCGTTCCCGCTCCTTTTCATTGAAAGGGAGGCAAAGCCCAATTACCACAATAAATTCTGTACAATATCCCCAAATAAGTACCTACAGATTTTTAAAAATTTGCTAAGAGAAAGTGAGAGATCAGAAGCCAGATGCAAGCCAGCGGGTGTGAAAGAGAAAGCATTAGCACCGGCCGAAACCTCCTAAAGAATGTTTTTTTTTTAATTTGTTTAGTTTGATTGTAAGGCAAGCCGGGCTGTTCGGCTTGTATGATAGGTTCGCCACTGGTGCTATGATATTGAAGAAGGTTTTATGGATTATAAGGCTGTATTTATTTTGTAACATATTATTTAGTTTGAAGAATGCAAATCGTTGCTGATTGAGTGGATAAACAAGATATGCTACGATGAAGTAGAGAATCTTCTATTAAATATAAGGTACAACCGCTTCCATATAAAACAACCACACACACTCATACACAAACACTAGGCGGAGCAGGAGGGAGTGTCAGACTTTTACTGACTAAAACCCATCCATGTTCCTTCATCGCCCTTTGTGTTCCGGGGCCACGGTATCTCTTTCGAACAGTCCCGCAGCCTTGATACATACACACTTGGTTTGTGTGTGATAAAAAATATTAGTTCATAAACTTTTGTTTGGTAGCATGTTACACTAACTAATTGTTAGACATAAAAGAGCGGCGCCTCCTGGCACAGGTATCTATATGCTTAAAAGGAGATGCCACCAACTGTATTATGTACAACGTGTTACATTGAAATAAAACATCTTTGATTTTGATTTGATTTACATTTTTATTTTATTTTTTAAATATACACATTTAATAATAGTAGCCCACTAGCATCGAAAACAGAGAACAACGTAACAGTGGTACCTTGAGAGAGCCCCTGCCCAGCCTTTAATCTAGCCGGCTAGCGATAATTATAATTAGAAATATTGTAACTAGAGTGATTTTTTGCTATTATTTATCCGACACAATTCTAATTACCAAGATAAAGAATAAATTACTTTACATTACCTGCGGTGAAGATCGCATGCGGCCGCCATATTAATTGCAGTTCCCGTGATCAAGGTATATCTCTATCTACCAATACTTAAAGTTTTAGATTCAGATATACATATAAGTAGTTACCCAGTAACATTAGATATCACTGATTAAAAAAGTAGTAAAAGGATATTTTAGGGTGTGTGAATCAGATCTTATGAAACGTTTATCAACAGCGCACGACGATTGCGCTGTTGATAAACGTTTCAATGTCAATATCACTCGACCGCCAAAACATCCTTTTAAAACTGTGATATATTGTTATAGTGATGCATAATTCTTGTATCACGTGGTCTATATCAAAACCAACGCCGCCATCTTAATTTCCATAAGAATTTCTACAAAAAATAAATGTGTACCTTCCAAACCTCTCTATCTTGTGCGATATGTGGCCATGCTTCCCCGCAAACAAGATCTGATTGTCACACCATTTTCTCCGCGGTCTACCTCGACGGTGACTTCTTATTTAAAAGGAGAAAGAGGAGGCCTTTACCCAATAATGGGACACTAGAGAGGATAAAATAATCGTTACCAACATTGCCCTGCAGTGAGGAGGCTACAGCTGAGATGACGATAAATATGGAAGAAAAAGATATGCTGCGGTGACGCTAAATACATTGAGATAAGTGCTGGAGCAGGTGCAGGGAAGGTGCGGTATATTTTCGTCCAACTTACCGCAGTATCTCAAAACGAAAGTCTATGACCATTGTGTGTTACCAGTGAGTACATACGGGACCGAAACGTGGTGGCTCACAATGGGCCTCATCAGAAGGCATAAAGAGTTTCCTTGCGTGATCGAATTAGAATTTAAGACATCCGCAAGAGAACCGACGTTACCGATGCGACCCGAAGAATTGCCAAACTTAAGTGTCAGTAGGCAGGGCACTTTGCTCGCAAAACGGATGGCCGATGGGGCTGAAAAGTTCTGGAGTGGCGACCGCGAACCGGAAGACGTTGCGTTGGAAGGTCGCCCACTAGGGGGACCGATGATTTGGTGAAACGCACGGACCGGTCAATGTGACGACACTTCGGGGAGACCTATGTCCAGCAGTGGACGTCTTTCGGCTGAAATGATGATGATAAAGTGCAGGAGAATGATGAAAATGATTGCCTTCCAGCCAGTGCCATTAATGCGCCAAAATAACCATAATCAAGCTTTTTAAATGGAACGGCATTTAAAAACTTTCAACATATATTCCAAAACCTTCGTAGTTCCGCGTCACAGTTACATGATGAAGAGTCTAGCTCAGTACGTCTCTCGGGCTTAGCTTAAATTTTAACTGAGTGATGTGTGTTCATAAATTACATACTCACGCCTTTATTTCAACTTATTTATTACAGACTAAACCCATTTTCTGATTGTTTTTTAGATGACTTTATTTCAATTTAAGGTTGAAAGAGTGCTTAATTATAAAGTAATATTTTGGTATGAGTCGTACCTATTAGATTTTCATCTTCATCATATCCTTTGAAAAACTAGACCCCTATTACATTGGACTTAAACGTATCTAGCGTATTGGAGTAGTAAGTACACTCGTTTACTGTTTACTGTTTGAGCGCTTAAATTGCCACCTCCAAAGCGAATCCGCGTAATAATACGCGTAATGCGCGTCCCCATACCGCCAGAATTGTACATGACTATCTTGAAGAGGTCGGTATCAAACTCATGCAGTGGCTAGCGCGAAGCCCGGACTTAAACCCAATCGAACACGCCTGGGACGAGCTTCAGAGATGCGTGAAAGGTCGAAACCCCCCACCAATCACGGTTCCCGAGCTCAAACAATCACTGGTGGAGGAATGGGAAGGTATTCCTCAGCACCGGCTCCGAAATTTGGTGTACAGCATGCTTAATCGCCTGGAAGCTGTCAGAAGAGCTCGTGGAGGCAATACAAAGTATTAAATGTAGAAAGTGATGAAAAACAGCAAAAAAACAATCATAAAAAAAATGTAATCTTAAGAAAACTATGACTACTTTAGTTTTTTTTTTTAATTAGAGATTAATATTGTGGGTGCAACTAAGTTTTATTTTATTTTTTATCTGTATAATTAAATTCTCAATTGAACAGTCTTTGTTTCTTTAGGATGGCATACGTAGTTCGGGAGATATTCGGGTTTATGTGACTGACCCGTTATTTTTGGAACCGAGTGTATATGAGGTGTAAACGAATGCTTCACAAAGCCGTCAACCAAGCATTCTGTACATAAAACTAAGTAACTCTACGCAAAATATTATTGATGCTAAATTACTTTTTATTGGGGTGAAAAAACACGGTTTACTCAATGTAACTAACTTAAAACATTATGCTGATGCATGCAATAAATACTATTAGGGTCTTGGAGGTATTTAAAGTAAATTTATAAAATGTGAAAACGTTGGAAGTTTGACCTCGAATATCTCCGTAACTAGAAGGTTACAAGGTACGATCCAGAGCATATAAATGATTGCAATGCAATGATGAGGAGAACAAGTACTTTTCGGCTTCTTGGGTTTTCTTACACTCATTATATTATTCACTTTTGCCTAACGTGACTCTGCCTTTGTTATATCAACCGAAAGGCCTCCAACTGTTCCAATTGGTCTCTCCAAATGTTGCCATACCATTGGCTAGTCCTGTGCCAGAACGTATGACCGATGAGGTTTAAACGCTCTGAAGCGCTGACCACAGAACAGAAGGCGCAGCTTGGAAGGCCTACCATAACGCGGAGTGATGACCTGATGAAGGGTGCGGGAATCAGCATGACTTTTAGTTTAATATTAAATGAAATGAAAATATGAAAATGTCGTGCCAGTGACACGAAAAAGAATAAAACTTTTCATTACAATATTGTAGGAAATGGACACTTTTTTGTGCCTTTTTTCTTCATTAGTCATTTTCTTGTCTATGATAAATTTGACAGCACCATTCATCTGCCAAACGAAAGTCAAAAACAACAGTTTTTTTACCACTAAAATATTTTTAAATCCTTATTTAAAACAATTTTAATGGTACCTCTAATTTCACACTGGCCCGTAGATACTTTCTCAGCAGAGATTCAATTCCACGTGTTATAAATTAACCTGCATACTATCGCGAAACACAGGAATTTAGTTTTTAGCAGAGGTGGTGGAGCCTCTGCTAAAGTAACCTCGACCATTGGCGTCATCATCCATTGAAGAAAACCATGGCTCCTTAAACAACTGAACATCTTACCCAACTGTGAAACAAAACTGTCCAATCATGGCTGCCAGACCAGGGGATGGTATTCGGTCCATAAAAACTACGCCAGCGTTCCGGATCACGAATTTTGAGCTGTACATGAAGCCAAATCTTCTCATCTCGGCTGTTGGATTAACCTGCTTTACAGGTGCACTTGGATACATAGCCTATATGAAAAATAAATATGAGACCATGGGCTATTACGTATC
The DNA here is from genome assembly GCA_947578425.1 of Eugnorisma glareosa. Classification (NCBI taxonomy): domain Eukaryota; kingdom Metazoa; phylum Arthropoda; class Insecta; order Lepidoptera; family Noctuidae; genus Eugnorisma; species Eugnorisma glareosa. The sequence goes on along the minus strand of OX387982.1, from coordinate 7,732,978 downwards.
AATAGACCAGGATGGTCAAGAGCACTTCGATAAGAAGAAGTCGAAGTGGAACTGAAATGTAACATTGGTTGTGTAATTTGCGATTTTGTATGAGTCTAAATTAATGATCAGATTCAAGTAAAAGCGTAGTTGGAGCTTATTTTATTTGTCATTCTATTTTGAACTGTGAGCTAAATATTGTAACTTGAATGTTAAATAAAGATACCGACTGATACAAAAATAAACTTTAGGAGCTAAGAAATACGTGTTGTCTTCTCTCAATAAACAGCAATTTTACAGGCTGTTTATGATCAGCATATTAAGGTTTTTCCATCAAAAATTACTCAGTAGCAGCTCGGTGTCTATATTTGAAACCCTGACAACTAGTTATACCAAGGGGTAAGACATTACCCAGTACTAACTGGGTTGTGGAGGTCAAATAGGCAGTCGCTTTATGTAAAATACTGGTATTCAGCTGCATCCGATTAGACTGGAACCCGACACTATGTTGGATGATGAGCTTGGTATCTATATTTGTGGGTGGAATGGCAATAAGCTCGCCCTCGTGACAACATGGGGCTGAAACGTAACTAACAAAAAATAGGAATACTTTAAGTACACCCTTGCCTAGCCCTTCGATGTGAAAAAGGTGATTATAAAAAATGCTATCTTGTCATAACCCTGAAAAAAAGGTGTTTAGTAAAAAAACCTTTGAGCGACTTCAAGGATAGTCAAAACAGTACCATACCCCTGGAATGTTTATAAAAATAATATGACCACCAATACAAGCGGTTCTCACTGGTCATATTAGTATGACATGCCAGTATGACCACCAAGAAACGGGGTACATACAATACGAGGTCTAGCTCCAAAAATCCTCCCACTTGCCACCACCTATGTCATCCTTGTGATTATTTAAGTAATACCTTAATTTCAAAGTACCTTTTTTCCGACTCGTTCAACATTTTACCCTATTTACATCATCATTTTAAGTGATGACTCGAGTAAAACTGCTTTTGATATTAAAGGTAGCAAGATGTCCTGCACTCACACCATAGCGTAACAAGAGTTAGAAGGCACTCTGAACTGGAATCACAGGAATGAAACTATAATTCACTAATCAGTCCGAGAGGTGTCGAATAATATACGACTGGGTCGGGACGTCTGCTTAAAAATCGGCATCAAAGATGTCAAACTGATACCTAGGTTGAATTCAGGAATTATATTTTTATGAATTTATCATCAACCGAAAATTAAAAAGTCGTTGATGTCAGTATATCATTAAGGCTTAATTCTACAAGGCGAACTCTGGCTTGGTTGAATCCCATTAGGTACAGTATCTTATGAAATTGTAGCTTAATAACATGAGTTAATGTTCTTATTTGTTTGAAACACTTGATCACAGACCAATATGTACTGAACTTATAGTAGAACAAAGTATCTCTAAGCATAAAATTCCAATCCATCAAGCGAGTATTTTTACACCAACAAAGTTGGAAACTTTCCCACCATTTGCTCTGCTAACATTCTCCAAGACTTCATAGCGTGAAGTTTTAATGTAATATCCTTCATACGCCATACATTTTTGCGATAGCAGCAAACATTCTTCAGTTCAGCACATGAGTATCCTGCTTGGAAACAATTTTACGAATCTTTGAATTGTTGGTCGAAGCGATGCAACAGGCTGAAGAGAAAACAGCGTAATTGTATAGTAATTCTTTTGAAGACTTGCGAGACAATGATTAACATTTACAGATTTTCGGAATATTTGCAGAGCGATTCCTCTGGAGTGATTTCTTTATTTTTTATTAAAGCACTACAAGTATGTTTAAAAAGTAACTCGCTCGCTACGGTGTAACAGGCACTCAAAGGTATCTATTGACGTGGACGATGAAAAATCACCGCACACTGCAAACGTTTTCATTAGCTCCGTACGTGAAACCGGGTAAAATATGATACCTCGATCTGAGGGGGTAATCCACGGTCTTGGATGAGAGACTCGTGCGATAGGAGGCGATACGATACGGTACCTATACTGAACAAGGTTATTAGGTGTAAAAAGACCCGGAACGAAATCTAAAGGCACTTATTCTCCCCGTCATTGCGATAATTTTTTTGTTCTAGACCAGACCTGGGAACCATTTAGTTACGGAGATACTGGGGGTCAAACTTTCAACATTTTCATATGTTTTTTTTAATACAAATTGTTTCAAAGGGTCAGAACTTTAGTTTAAATACCTCCACGACCACTGAACTGTTCAATTTTATCCATCAGCACAAAGTTTTGAGTGCGTTACATTGAGTCCTACCTTAAACGTGATTTTTCACACCAAAAAAGAAGTCGTCTCCCAGCAATAATTTTTGCGTCAAGTTACTTACTTTGATGCCTGTACGGTGGGCTGCATCAATTGTGTACCCCATTTGTATGAAAGCTTTTTTTTTTTTTTATCGATGGGAAATCATCAAATAACCCCTCCCGTTCTGGGCTGAGCAGGAGGGAGTGTCAGACTTTTACTGACTAAAACCCATCCATGTTCCTTCCTTTGCCCTTTATGTTCCAGGGCCGCGGTATCTCTTTCGAACAGTCCCGCAACCCATTTGTATGAAAGCTGTAATACAATGGGGTACCTACCCAATTGATGCAACCCATTGTACATAAAGCTTGGATGACGCCTTCGTGAAGGGTCCTTTTACACCCTGTATTTACCTAACAGTCAAATGTCACGACAAATGTGGGTGTACTATTAGGTACACCTCTGCCTAACACTTCGGAGATTACAAGCGTGATGTTATGTTACTTATGTTGTTATTTTCACTTAAACCACTGTCTAGAAATGATAAACCATTGTCTAGAAAAGATAAACCGCTGTCTAGAAAAGATAAACCACTGTCTAGAGAAGATAAACCACTGTCTAGAAAAGAAATCATTTCGATCACAAAACAATAAAAAAAACGCCGCACTTTATCGCAAATTATATTCCCCATCGCTCCACATCACATTATATCGCCCACGTAGGTCAATAGATTAATGTTCAAGAGTGTGTGAATATTAAAAAAAAGTTATAATGGTGCCCTCAAGTGCTGGATATTACATGCTGGTAATAAATCAGGAGCCTAATTGCTTAACTTCTATGGATATGGCTTTGGGTTTGGCAGGCATCCATTAATCCGTTTTCTAGTTAATATTGTGAAGGCATTAGGGGTTGTTCGATATGACCTTGGTGCTGGGTTTCAATAGTTTTATATATAAAGTCGTTTTTCTGGTAAAAATATAATAAGTCACCTTATGACTTAAACCTTTATGGAAGCAAGTCCACAATGTATATTGTGACAAACATAAACTTACGCGTTTTTTCCATGGGGATAGGCAGAAACCACAGAACGCCACCTGCTACGATCCTTACATACTCCTTTTGCCTCGTCCACGTTCATACATCTGGTCATCGCTCGCCGGTTGCGAGTTCTACGCACCTGACCTTTCTGAAGAACCTCACCAATAAGGTTAGTGTATGTCCTTCTAGGGCGTCTCCTCCCAGTGTTTCCACTCACATCTGCCTTGTAAATACCTTTTGTTAATCGCCTTTCACTCATCCTCTCCACATGACCAAACCATCTAAGCATACACTTTTATATTTTTGTCACTATTGTGTAACCTACCTATTTGTGACGTCGCCAACTTAACACTCAATTTCTGTCTGTACTAACACTACCAAAATACATTGAGACTAAATAATTCATTCAATTAGTCCACAGCATTGTCGTACTGTTCCAGACATGTGTTCATTATTTATTAATTATTTACTATTTATGTACTCCGTTATTGGGATTCGATGTGATCGCAGTTAATAAGTGTGTCAGAAGATTGTTTTTGCATTTAGCCTGATGAGAGAGAGATAAAGATGAGATTAAATTTAGAAATTTCTCAGTAGTTGCCTGGTGTGTGGATCTGTACGTAGGTGATGGTAATTGGTTCAACCCCAAATACATATTCCGGCAACATGTGGGTGTATTAAAAAGTACAATAATGCCTAACTCTACGAGTGATTAAGGTTACAAAACAAAGTCTTACAGTAATAATAAGTAATTTAATATTATATCGCCAACTTGAGCGCAATCTCGGAAGACAACGGTGCCCCCAATACGCAGATGGACGTAAGACAATAATAATTGTAATGGTAATGGCAACACCTTTTATTCTCCCAGGTGTCACCACTGCGAGGATCGACCGGAGGACACGGTGGAGCACACTGTGCAGGTCTGCTCCGCTTGGGCGTAGCACCGCCGTGTCCTCGTAGCGGCAATCGGCGGCGGCGACCTCTCGCGTCCGGCCCTGGTTCAATCCATGGTCCGGAGCAAGAGGGAATGGGACGCCGTCACCTCCTTCTGCGAGCAGTCATGCTAGCGAAGGAGGTGGCGGGATGTGAGAGGGAGAGAGCCTCACGTCTCAGCCGCCGCGGGAGACGCACCGGGCGTCGGGGGCCACCATGTGGCCCCCGGCCACCGTAGGCGCGGGCCTGTGGACGGTGAGCTATGGGCTAGCTCGCCGTCCGTCTTATGACGACAGGCCGTGTCGAGGGCGCGCTCGTGTTCCACGCGCGTCTCAAAGAGAGTCAGCAAACAGGAAGGGGTTCGTAAGGACCGATGCCTGCCAGGGTTGCGGGACTGTTCGAAGAGATACCGCGGCCCTGGAACACAAAGGGCAAAGGAAGGAACATGAATGGGTTTTAGTCTGTAAAAGTCTGACACTCCCTCCTGCTCAGCCTAGAGCGGGGGGTTATTTGATGTTTTCCAATAGGTAAAAAAAAAAACACCTTTTATTCTGTCTGTTCAACCATACTCGTTGAGTCAGTTACGTTATCACACAGGCGTTTTTTTCAAACCTAAAATGATCAGGAATTTCGTTCAAAGTCCTTCAGATTGTGATCGAAAACGTATTACATAATTCGGGTTTGAGCCTGCATTCAATCACACAAAACTTGCAATACTTTCGTTAAGGATTTCCTGAACTGTTTACTATTTATATTGAACCAATTGATTCAACAACCAATTTAAATTCTAACTCTAAAGGCATAACTCTTCACCATAAAAGAAACAATTTGACAAGAAATAATATAAAACTTTTACATTCAGAATATTATTTCCCAACGGTGCATTACAGAGCAGGATATGAAAATAAAAATAGAAAGTGCAGAATGGACACAAATTACATTTGCGTTGCATTGCAGGAAACATAAAAAATGTTTTAAGGCCACTTAGTTGGGATTCAGGGGGCCTAAAATGGCTGCTTTATCAGAATCATAATACGAATCACGTTAAAAATTTAAAAACACTTAAAATGGACGTTGTGGTTATAACCATAAAGACCATTTTAAGAATTTTAATTTTTTTACGTGATTCATATTATTATGATTCTTATAAAGCTTCCATTTTAGGCCCACAGATGTTTATAAAAATCTTTTTTTAAATCGGGCGTGGTTTTTTTTAATATTTTGAGCAGCAAGATAGCAAGAGACAGCAGCGGTGGCCCAGGGGTGGCGGCCCCGACTTACGTACAGTAAGTCATGGATTCGAACTCAGGCAGGCGCATTATAATACCAGCCTACTACTGTCCCACTGCTGGGCAAAGGCCTCTTCTCAACAGAGAAGGCACGAGCATTGATCACCACGCTTGCTCAAGACGGGTTGGCGATTTCAGACTTTTATAAGTCCAGGTTTCCTCACGATGTTTTCCTTCACCGATGTCTGTGATGTCCAAGATAAACTTAGAAAGTATATATGAATTGAAAAAGTCACATTGGTACTTGCCCGGATTTTAACCCACAACCTCATGCATGAGAGGCGATTCCATAACCTCTGGGCCATCACGACATGAATAGGCAGGCGCATTACTTTGTGTAATTTATTTCATCACCACTGCTCTCAAAACGCTGGAGGAAAACATCGTGAAGAAACCGGCATGTCCTAGAACCAAAAATTCGAAGACATGTGACATTGAACCCGCACTGGGCCCGCGTGGTGGATTATAGCCCATTCCCTCTTATAGAGAGGAGGCCGTGTGACCCAATAGTGGGAACATTATAGGCTGATTATGAGCAGCAAGATAAATGTATCTTCTTCTTATAAAAAGATCACAAAGAGTAAATCGTGTTGGTGCTGCCTCAATTACGTGGATATCATAAAATCATGCCCGTATTTTCCCGAGTGTTCGCCATAGTAAACGCACATTTTGCTAGGTAATAGGAGCGAGCCTATTGTCATCGATTCAAGCTCAAATTTAGACTCCATGTTGACTCGCTACTGAAAAAAGATTCAAAGCCTTTGAATCTTACTGAGTTATTTTCTCACGGCAAGAAAAAGACTACTTCTTTCATAGAATAGACCATACAACCACTGATCACCAAGTAGAACTTCAAATTACTTCAAGAAATTCTCTTAACACTAAGGTTAACTTAAGCAGTATATAAGAATACTGAAAAGTGACTACTAGTAAAATTTTTAACAAAAATGCCGTAGTTTCATTTACTCCATATATCATCATCTTCCTGTCCTTGCCTCATTCTACTTGGGGTCGGCGCAATACGTTTTCTTCTTGCATTCTCCCCCGTCAGACGTCACGGCATCATTTACTCCTTTCTCTTCCATATCGTTCCTCACACAATTCATCTGTTTTCTATGGCCTTCCTCTTCTTGTCCATCCATCAACATTAATGTCCATCACTCTTTTAGTCACATGCGTTTCATTTACGCCAGCTATGCCAACTGTAAAACACATGTATACCATGCAACTTATCGAATGAAAATGAATCCTTTCGTATCAAACCGATAGTGCCTTTTCATGTAAACCATTGACGAACAAAACTATCTAAAATATGTATTAGGGGATGACAGATATGGACGTACCTACGCACGTGAACGGCCAATCAATAACGATACACATACATACATACATTCGAGCATGTTTGTGTGACAGGCAGTGTGTGGAAGTTCGGTAAAGTTCCAATTGTACTAACGTTGCACACATTTTTAGTCTTAAGGAGAAGTGGGGAAGCGTTCTTCATCTGCCTAGCCTTTTCCAACTGGGGATCGGCTTCCAGTCCAACCGGACGCAACTGAATACTAGTATTTTGCATGGGGAGTCTGCCTATCTGGCCTGCACCATCCAGTAACAAGGTAACATGACAACCCTGATTGAAGACTGGTTGTCACACTTTCAGTTACGAGGTATCTGACGACTTGTAATAATTGCTAAAGATCTACGATACAATGACTTACACTGACAGCTACATAATGATTTTGATCTATACTAATATTATAAAGAGGTATTGTAAGTTTGTATGTAGGGGGTAATCTCTGGATCTTCTGAACCGATTTTGAAAATTCTTTCACTAATAGGAAGCTACGTTATCCCCGACCACGCATTGGAAAGCGCAGCATGGGACGGCCACGTGCCAGATGGACCGACGACCTTGCTAAAGCTGCAGGGAGTCGCTGGATGCAGGTGCAGGCATTGGACTGGACACGTTGGAAATCGATTGGGGAGGCTGATGTTCAGCAGTGGACAACAACGGGCTGAAATGATGATGATGATGATTATCCCCGAGTGCCATAGGCTATATTTACGACATGCCCGTGGGGTAATTTCCGACAAAAGCGCGAGCGAAGCCGCGGCCAACAGCTAGTTTAATATAAAGACAAATGGACAATCCAGCAAATAAAAATAAATAAAAAAAGCCTTTTTTAACACAATAGCTTTTTAATTGTGTCTATATACTCGGCATACGAAAGGTTAAATTCACAAGCGTGGTGTTCAATGCTTAGTGCTTTTGCCTTTTTGTATAAGTTGAGTTCTTGCCTTGCATTAAGGCAATTAAGTGGAGATTCATATATGACTCTGCCTTGGAATGTTGTAAATAAGTTGTTGTTCTCCAATCGATAAACATATGATGGCGTGTCCTGCCGGTCCTGTTGCACATTACAAGAACTAAATGGATGCTTTCTTTTTGGGACAAGCTCGCCTCACTATTCCCAAACCACTGCAACTCCTGAAAGCCAGAATCAACAGTGGCAACCATCAGGAAAGCGCCGAGACAATGAAGCTCAACGAAGTCCCAGAGGAACAATATAACGGTCTTGGATCCCGCAACGAAATTAATCAGAAAAGAACAGCGGAGGAGTAGGAAAAACATAATTTCCACTTCCCTCCATATCAGCAGGAGACAGAACAAAACAAGGCCAATAGGCACAAAGGGACGTTCACAACTGGGATAACCCCAGTTGCCTAGCACCACGGATATAAATATTATCATAATGGGTCCTAAGTTGTGAGCTGTTATCTTTGATTCCGATATGTACGGCATAAACTGATGGATGCTACTGAAAATGTCAAACTCATCGTCACATTATGGACTGACTAAATTTTCATTGCCATCGACACGATAAGAAAAAGATAGGGACAATAATAGGCTGATATTATAATTACGTCCTCCTACGTCATCTAGTCATTCGGTACAATACCAGAATTTTGAACTTTAACAGCGACACAGGTACACAAACATGTATGTTGTATGCATGTTTGTGAATTATTCCACTATCGATTCACGCAGCGAAATATTTGTCGTTGTGCAAATGCAATTTCCATCAGATTTGCCGTGTATTGTATTCTGTTGTTGTAAAAGCTTTATGGAAAACGGTGCGAAAGTTATGTTAATGTGTTGTAGTGTTTTCAATTAAGGATCATCATCCTCATCATCATTTCAGCCGAAAGACGTCCACTGCTGGACATAGGCCTTCCACAAGTATCGCCGATGACCAGTTTCAACGACTCTCTTTGGGATGCTATTGGGATCGGCTTCCAGTCTAACCGGATGTATACCAATATTTGTCATGAGGCGACTACCAATCTGAGCTCCACAACCCAGTTACTGAGAAATTTGATACCCTCTGATTAGACTGGTTAACAGACTTTCGAGATCTACAAATGGCAGCCGGGACCAACGGCTTAATGTGCTGACTAAGGCTCGGAGGGAACTCGATAATTATGTAATGATGGTCACCCTTACGGATCGACTACCTACAGCAAGCACTACTTACCATTGAAAGAAGCTGCATCTGTGCGAGTGCTATTATTTTGCCACAACTAACTATAGTTAGCATTAAGTAGTATTTTAGAATTGAAAAATTGAATCTATTCATCGCACAATAAAACAATAATACATTACGTCAGCTACCCAAGAACAATGCACACGAATAAACCTCACAGACCATTATGCAAATAAATCGATACAAAACTATTCGGAACATATCTCTCGATAATCGAATAATGGAATATCCTCGCGGCTCTGAATTATAGAGCGAAGCGCGCAACTGCCACTCGTAAATAACGAGTTAGCGCCGATTCGCTGAGACAACGATTGTTCTAATCGATTCCACTTCTCGATTATTCGGATGTTTGTTTCCGAGTCTTGTTGTGTAGTGCTGTTTATGAATGTATGGGCTTGTGAGTTACGTTCGAGTGTGTTTTGTCTGGAGTGCAGTCTACGAGTTTGGGGATGGTTGTAGACCCCCTTTGTGACTTTATCCATAGTATTGTTGTGATATTATAAAATGTGAAAATAACTGTGTTTTAATTGTTTGATACTTTTTTACGACTAAACGGCTGATCGGATCGAAATGAAATTTAGCAAAGGTGATAGATTATACCCTGAGAAAGGATATCAGCCTACAACAGTCCACTGCTGGAGATAGGCCTCTTGAATCGCACGCAACTCAACTCGATTCTCAGAAACTCTTATCGAGTTTCCACCAGCCACCCTGCGAAGATCGTCGCTCCACCGAGCCTGAGGGCGTCCCACCTTACGTTTGCCGATTCGCAGTCTCCACTCAAGAACAAGTCTCCCCCAACAGTCATCGTTTCTACGGCTAATATGACCGGCACATTGCCACTTCAGCTTACTTATTCTCTGAGGTATGTCGACAACTCTGGTTCTCTGTGAGGAAAGACATAGGCGATGTTTTTTTCTCTCTCTCACACATTTACTAAAATTTTCACGCGAACGAAGTCGCTGGCAACAGCGAGTTCGAAGTAAACTAAGTTTCTTTTTGTGACTGAGCTTTTAAACTGAACTGCTATCCGTGAGGTTCTGGGTTTCATTCCAAGGTCAGCTAGTCATTGGGTTTTTTCTGCAAGAAATTTTGCACTAGTCCCCCAGTCGGGATATGTGATCGGTTCATGGCAATACGCGAAATGTGGGGTGTTACTGTAAATTATTTATTTTTCTCTAATTCATGTAGATTACCCATAAATTTGTTAGGATTCTTTGACCTATAATAGAATTATAAAAAAAAAGGAAAATGCACCTGTACCCAGCTCTTCATCCGGGCGTGATGATATCATATAGTTATAAGACTGACTTGCTTACACCAAACAAAAGAGGATCATGAAAAATCAGTATGTTGTTTACTCACTACTGCGGAACAGTCCTTCTCACTAAGAAAAGTGGGCTGTCATTCACCTGGCGGGCCCTTATATCTTCGAAATTTTGATTCTAGGATATGACAGTTTTCGGAAAAGCCAGTTTCATCACGATCATCATTTCCGTCACCGTTTTGAGAGCATAACACAACATTACGCCTGTAATCCCAGAAGAGTTAGGCAGAGGTGTACCTACCTAATAGTACATCCACATTTTGCCAGTTATGTTTCAGGCATATGAAATAGGACGCGAGACTATTGCCATCAACCGGGTACAGATCGAGACTCCGTAGCTGATAATGATATATTACTGATAGAAAAGCCCAATAACAATTTGCCCGACCCCGGAATCGAACCCAGGACCTCATGCTCAGCGGTCACGATTGCGTACTTCTAGAATAACGAGGCAGAGCAGCAGCCATGATATAAACCAACAAGGTAAAGTCATGGTTCGTCCGTACCACCACCGCTATTCCATCATTACATGCATAGTATAATTGATTCCTAAATACTACCGATACACATCATAGTAAACTAAACCACTATTATACATCACAACACTATCAGTATAACAATAACACACAGAGCTAACACAATCAGTGATGTATCATGACCTCACACAATTCACGACAATATGTCTCTGTGCTGTAATGGTTACATATCGTTGCTTTGGAATTATATCAACTAGATATGGCAACTGAAAAGCGCAATAAGGGATAATATCAGTTAGATGACCATCATTCGCCTAGCCTTTTCTAACCGTATGCAGCTGAATAACAGTATTTTACATGGAGAGACTGCCTATCTGACCTCCACAACCCAGTTAGTACTGGATAATACTATACGTCTTGCTAAGACTGGTTGTCAGACTTTGGAGCCACTGACTACCTATTACGACTGTCAAAGATCTACAATTGACAGCCGGGACCAACGGCTTAACGTGCTTTCCGAGGCACGGAGGAAACTCGGTATGTATTTATTGGCCATCAATCCATGGACAAACCTAGGCAAGGGCAGTTTCACCTGAAGATCGACCCGAGCGCATGTTGTTATATTTTGGCCACGAACTCCTCTCGTTTCAAAATGAGAACAGGAATTTAAATGCCACATCTAGTCTGCCCACATCTTGAACGCATGAATAACGATTTTCCCTGCATACTTCACGAGAACAATTTTCATTGTTTTTGCATTTCAGTAAATTATGTTTAGATCAGAGGGCCAAGTTTGGCTTTGAGCTGATAGTGATGTTATTAAACTTCGTTTTATTATGAAAGGTTCTGAGATTAGAAAATGGAATTTCAAGCAACTAGTATATAGCGTGACTACTGAGCACGAGGTTTTGGGTTCGATTCCCAGGTCGGTCAAAGTGCTATTGGATTATCCATCGCTAATAACTCAGTAGCAGACATGGAGTCTGAAATTGCGCCCAATTGTGAGTGAATTGGGTCGGCTGCCAGTCTAACCGGATGCAGCTGAATACCAATATTTTACATGGAGCGACTGCTTGTTTGACCCCCACAACCCAGTTAGTACTGGGTAATACAGTACGCCTTCGTTAGACTGCTTATTAGACATTTAGGCCACTGACTACATGTATAAGTCAGTGGAAGTTCGCTTCATCGGCTCGATACACACACAACACATGTAATTAGGAATCAATGTGTATTTACCACAAAATTTGTATATAATTAAGTTCATTATTGTAATAAATTAGTCATCAAGCTGCAGTCGAGTGTGATTTATCTCCTCCTCTTACTGTGGCTAAGACACCTTTAGCCATCATCGGTCCTATGATCGTCTGTCCGATCGTCAGTGAGAAAACCATTTCCTGTGTTCATTGCACGACGTACACAAACCCTATTCCTACCCAACTTCCGTCTGTTACCGTAGGTTTCCTTGTAACAGACTTTCCTTACGTTTAACCAACGTAACATACGTTTGGTATGGTTTGTATGGTAGGCTAGGGCGTTAGGATAACTAGGGTGCTAGGTAATTACTACAGGGCTAGGATAACTAGGGTGCTAGGTAATTACTTTAATTACTTTTAGGCTAGGTATATAGTCAGTAGGGTCTTAGGTACTGAACCAGGCTCAATTGTCTCAAACATAGCCACATTGTATGATCTTAGAATAACGGTAAGCTCTAAATCCCGTTGCGTACATTTTGGTATTATGTAGATAACAAACAAACACAAAAAACACACACAACACAACAAACAAACATTTACAAATGTGGCCATCATTGCCCAACGGTTTAACGTGCTTTTCGGGAGACGGAGGAAATTCACTATGTAATGGATGGTCACAGATCCACAGATAGACCATAACAAGCGCGGCTATACCTTGAAGTTCGACCCGTGCGGTTATTATTATTAATCTACGAGCTCTTTGAGATGATTACGACCATATCGTAAAATTATTTCAGTTAAAAATATGAATATTTGAGATCAGTATTTCAATATAATCATTTCAATCACACTCAATCTACAAAAAATGTATCGTACGCAAAAAAAGGAAACCCAATCGAAAATACCCTCGAAATCGTTATATCACATAACCCAAGCTTTTTAAGTCGTCAGCAAAAAAATAGATTCAAATTTAGCTGACATGAAAATTACAGTTTCGATATGAATGGATGTAGGTCGAAAATTTTTCCCTGTAATTATTTTTAGTGTGCAGTTTCCAAAGTTTTGAATGCGAAGTGAACATGATTTTAGTTTTTTTTCTTCTAAGGTAGGTGTACTTTTTTTTAGAGAACTTTTGATGATGGATTTTCGGTCTTGCGTTAGTAATTTAGAGAACTTTTGATGATGGATTTTCGGTCTTGCGTTAGTAATTTAGAGACTCCTTAATGATGTTTTTAGTCGAGCCAATCGCCAATCTTAACCCCGTTCGGTGCAGCGAATTCACGATTGTCGGCAATCGATATTTGGGCTCGTCAGACCAAATGAAAGCTAAGGTCGCGATCGTCGATCGTTTTGGTTAGCACAGCCAGGCCGGACTCCACGACGCAGAGGGAGAGAGGGAAATGTTTTATGAACCACCAATAGAATTTCGTTATTTACTCCGCTTAACTTTAAGGTGGATGCGCAAGGGTAGCCCGTGAAATTTAAATTTTCTTAAGTTGATTGCAATTTGCAGATCAATATCAGGTTGTATGTCGATGAAAATATGAATCGCGCCAGTAATACGTATAGAGTTACAAAATTATAATCATTCAAATCATCAATACAACCCTCCACGTTCATATAATTCCGTTCAGTGACTTTTTTCATGAAATAGCTGACTTCATGAATAGATGATTTGAATGATTATAATTCTGTAACTCCATTCATGTTACTGGCGCGATTCATATTTTCATCAACATACAACCTGACACTGACCTGCAAATTGCAATAAACTGAAAATTTAAATTTCGCGGGCTACCCTTGCGCTTCAAACTTAATGGAAGCGGTTGAACCGAGAGGAGAAGATAAGATTTAATTGCTTAAGTCAGCGGAGACGAGATGAGACGTGAGCGGCGTGCGGTGACCGGTGTGTTGTGAGCGGTACCTGCATGCATCATATCATATCAGCGTGGAATCATGTACTGCTGGGTATATAGGCCTCCCCTTTTTTGCCTGCATCCGTCCACCAAGCATTATGTACATCAAACTTAGTAAGTCTACGCAAAATTTATGGCTAGAAACAACTTTTTTGTTTCGGATGAAAAATCATGTTTTATGGTAAACTCAAAGTAGCGCATTCAAAACATTGTACTATATGCATTGAATAGAAAACGGATCATTGAGGTATTTTTAACCCTCGACGCAAAAAGAGGGGTGTTATAAGTTTGACCGCTATGTGTGTATGTGTGTGTCTCTCTGGCACTGTAGCTCTTAAACGAGTGAACCGATTTGGATGTAGTTGTTTTATTTGAAAGCTAGTTTCTTAATGATAGTTCTTAAATATGTTTTATTAAAATAGGTGTAGCCATTTACTAGATATGGGGAATGAAAGTGGGTATGAAAAATCGAATATTTTCAAATAGTGGGTATCAAATGAAATCGCATGATGTGTATTTTACAATTAGACATGTTTTATCGAAATCGGTGCAGCCATTCACTAGATATGGGGGATGAAAGTGGGTATGAAAAAACTAATATTTTCAAATATACTCAAATAAAAGAGCATTTTTTGACTTTTTAAATGTTTGCTCGCTTTTCTTTTTTGCGTTGAGGGTTTTTGTTAATTTTAAATTTAATTTTTATACTTTATAAGTAAAGTTACCGTAGTGTTTGGAACTTTGACCTTTGATAACATCTAACGTTTCTACATCAATGTGCCTATTTAGGTTTATGTAAAATGAAATAATAATATGTTGAATTTTAAAACACTGAAATCACCCCCAATTTCACCCCAAGAAACAAAAATACGTAACTACTTCATTTTTCCATTGAACAAGCATTGAATGTAACAGTATCTAGTCTATCGCCTACATTACGAACAATGCTGCATTGTAAGGCGTTCGATACTAGGACCATTGTACTACCAACACTAAGGTTTTGCACTGAAAATGTTCTATAGACAAGTGCAGACATGCGCAACTTTGTGGATACGGTATACGTTGTTAGAATTGTACTTTTATTTTTTGGTTTTATTTGTAGAACAAAGTTTTGTTGGAAAGAAAATTCTTTATTGTGTTGTTCTTATTGCATGGCCCTTACACATATATAGCTAAGTTTGGGTGTACTTATGATAGGCTCTGAATAAGCCACAAAGCAGTGACGTATAGTGCTTGAAAACTTAACTTACATAATTCAAAAACAATAATCGGTAGGTATTTTTAAAAGTGCGTTAAAAAGCGTTTTAAAAAGTGATTATAGAAGGTTAAGTTCACTGTGAGTTATGTTATGCGTAGTCATGTTTTACCTAAACAAAATCCACGGTATGAAACTTAATTATATCAACGACTGATCCTGCCATCTTCCTACGCTCCGTCTGCACATGTCATATCACTCATGAGTCATATCAAATATCAACAAAATAACATTTTTCTTATTTTTTCAAAGAGAATTAGTAAAATAATAAGAATCACAATTTTGTGAGAGGAGAAAATCATAAAACCTACGCGTGCCAGCAATTAATCTTCTTAAAAAGTAGGTCAATGACAAACAGGTAGGTATGTTCTTTTAATTCTCTAGCTATGTCGCTTTATTTTGTGAAATATTGAGATATTCTTCTTTATGTATCGCGTGGTTAATGCCTTACCTGGTGTCAGAGATTTTATGCCACCCATGGGCCTCTGGCTGCATGCTGGCGTGCTGCTAGCGAAGGAGGCGGCAGAACGTGAGAGGGAGAGAACCTCACGTCTCATCCGCCGCGGGAGACGCAGCGGGCGTCGCGCGGGGGCCACGTGGTGGCACCCGGCCATCGTAGGCGCGGGCCTGTGGACGGTGAGCTATGGGCTAGCTCGCCGTCCGTCCGTCTTATGACGACAGGCCGTGTCGACGACGCGTTCGTGTTCCACGCGCGCCTCAAAGAGATGTCAGCAATAGGAAGCGGTCCGCAAGGGCCGATGCCTGCCGGGGCTGCGGGATTGTTCGAAAGAGATACCGTGGCCCCGGAACACAAAGGGCGATGAAGGAACATGGATGGGTTTTAGTCAATAAAAGTCTGACACTCCCTCCTGCTCAGCCCAGAGCGGGAGGAGTTATTTGATGAGTTCGCACCCGAAAAAAAAAAAGAAAAAAAAAGGCATGCTGGTTGCCTCACGATGTTTTCCTTCACCGAAGCAAGTGATAATTATAGTATAATTGTATAGTTACTATACAATAGGGTCACGAATCCTCCTGCTGAGGCTTTTCCAACCATGTTGGAGTCGGTTTCCAGTCTAAAACTATATATGAACGTCGTAGACGAGGCGAAAGGAGTATTTGTAAGGATCGAGGTTTCTTTTGTACATGGTGTAATGATTTGTTTAATATTTCTAAAAAAATATTAATAATTCTAGCAAAATAGTTGTTAAATCATTAGTGATAAGATTAATAAGTAGTTAATAGACTTTATTGGTTGAGAGCGCCAGCAGCGCCAAGCCGGTAGAAATAGGAACTATCGTTATCGGTGGCCTCGGTGGAGGGAAAAGTGACTTGGCGACTGCTGGCATTCTCCCGCGCATTCTAGATTCAGCCTTCAAGTGAATAGCAGTAACTATTTTAAGGAGAAATACTGTAGAAATTGAGAGAAATATAAATATAGATTGTATCCAAGTCTTTAATTTAATAAAAATGGATTGATTGCCTATCTCACCTCCTAAACCCAGACACTGAATAATCGGTAAGACTGTCGGTGCTATACTTTCCTGCGTACGTCAAAATCGTTTGGAACACAAAACCTCTGTATAAATGATGAGCAAAATCTACCGGGACACGCTTCACTGCCGTTTCTAGTACAATCACATTCAAAACACGTTACATGCGGAATAGACGTGACTTTTGTTCCGCACTACCAACTAGCACAACAATGCTCTAAATATTTCTCTGGTACATTTTTGGATTTTGATTTTCAATACGAAAACGTGGGAAATGTCTTCACTTTCGTACAAAATCAAAATACGGGACTGGAAACAGTGAGTTCTTTTTTCTAAAATTGAAATAAAAATCTTTGTATTATCCATTAGTACGACGTTGGCTACTACGGTAGCCAAACATATTTTAGGGATTTATGTCAGTGGCACTACTGTGCCAATATGAGGAATGTACTCGCGAACGCCGTGGTGCAATTGGTTATCTAATCTAAATAGGTAATACAAAGTTTTTTTTGGTAATCGGTAAGCGTGGCATGGACTAGTGACGCGGTGGAATGAGGAAAATGAGATGGCTATAAGAGTAGAGGAAGACCAAAGAAAAGTTGTTTGAACTGTGTGAAAGATGATATGGCTAGAAAAGAGGTGACTGCTAAGATGACGAGTAAAAGATTCTTATATTCTAATCTTTTACATGTCAATCTTTTGCGGTAAATTGAGGTGTTAAAGATATTTAAGGAATAGAGAAGTATTGAAGAAGAAAACACGCTGAAACCTAAATATCCCAAATAAATTGAGTTAAGCGCAAGAGAATGACCTATTTTCATTAGATTCACATGTTTTAGTAACTTTTTTGTCTTTTATAAGTCGTATGCCATATTCAGACATAAAACTATTTAGCATAGTATCGTTTGTGTAAAATGTCGATACATTTGTTGGAAGTACAAGCTGTAAAAGTGTTGCTCTATTGCAAGAACATGTCATTGTAGCGGCACTACAAAATACTGCAGCAACATAGAACAAAAAGTACTACAGCGCCATCTATGTCACAGACGAAGAACTAAACATAGAAATCCTACATCGCGCAAGTAAAGTTATCTGTGACTTACGAGTATAATATAACAGAACCCGACAAAAACAGTCGGGCAGTACACCCGTGTGGTCGGAAGATCCCTGACCTTTTCTATGGGGGACGAAGAACTTTACACCCTGTTCTCCATACCCCCAAATCATTAAGTGGCTCTTTCTCAATGACCCAAAAAGCAGAAATACCTTGTAATTAAAATGATAAGATAGAAGTTTTAAGAAACAAAAAGAATACCTCTTCCACAAGATGTAAACGGACCGTTAACGAAGATGTAAACCAAGCATTCTGTACATTAAACTAAGTGATTCTAAGCAAAAATTATTGCTGGGAAAATACTTTTTTTTTGAGGCGATAAATCACTGTTTACGGTACGACTCAATATAACGCACTCAATACATTGCCGATGTGCTGATGGATGCATTGAGCAGTACAGGAGTCAAGAAGGTACTCTAAAAAAAAATTAAATTTAAAAAAAAAACTTGTGAAAATGTAGGAATTTTGGCCTTCAATATCTCCGTAAGTAGAAAGTTCCCAGGTATAGTCCAGCAAACTTTTGGCAATGACGAAAAGAACAAGTGGCTTTCGGCTTCGTTAAGGTTATTTTTACACCCATCATTTCTCATTGATCAGAATAATCTTTTCAGTATAGGTACAAAGGTTGATTTTAAGTGTTAATGGGCTTCGGGGCTTCGGGACTGTTCGAAAGAGATACCGTGGCCCCGGAACACAAAGGGCGATGAAGGAACATGGATGGGTTTTAGTCAGTAAAAGTCTGACACTCGCTCGTGTTCCGCCCAGAGCGGGAGGAGTCATTTGATGATTTCCCATCGGAAAAAAAAGGAAAAGAAAAAAAGTGTTAATGGGCTAAACCCGAAAGTCTCTCGGGCAATCCATCATCACCATCATCGTTTCTGCAGAAAGACGTCCACTGCTGAACATACACAATGTCGCCACATTGCCCGTTCAGTAACCTTCACCAGTACATCGGTCCACCTAGTGGGACCATTGATACCTGTTCATTCCATGGCACAAAGATCCCTCATTAACTTCCTGGTTTTCCGAATGTAATCAAAGTGATAAAAAAATATATAATTGAGTTTTTCTGCAACAAAAACTTTTAAGCTATAACCCAGAATTGAATGGAGGCTGATAAATTTTAACGATGATGGGTTTTGCCCCAATCTTATACCAGTTAATAGCTTCATTATTAGACTGTAACTATTGCAAGCGAAATTGCATAGATCTTGTCACAGTTGTCTGATTCAACAAAGGAGAGTATCCTTATACCTAAATATGCACAGTGGTAGGGTTTAAAGGCTATGTTGTATACGAGCCATCATTTCGTGCTTTTAATTGAGTAACCCCGTATTGCAACTGACTGATACGTGTGTGTCTCAATAATAATTGTTTCCTCCGCTAAGTATTTAGGATAATTTTAGACCTCCTTTGTGTCGACACCAAACTACCCATCGGGTTCGAAGAGTTAGAGGACACTTGTGACTTATAGGGCCATTTTTTTTTTGTGGATTCTGTGTTTGATGTTGGTATGGCGTACCTAATTTCATGTAGCTCATTTTCTTAGTTGGTTGGGTGCCATAAGGAAATGGGAGAAAATCCAATTTTATGGGCATGCATTAAAGTGCTTGAAGAGCTCGTGGCTACATAATAATGACACGTGTGGTTGTTAAGCCGCGCTTGTCTAGGATGGTCCGTGGATGGGTGACCACCCATTGTATACCGAGTTTCCTCCTTGCCTCGGAAAACACGTTAAGCAGTTAGTCCTGGCTGCCATTAGCAGATCCTTCCACAGTCGTTATAGGTAGTCAGTGGCCCGAAAGTCTGACAACCAGTCTTACCAAGAGGTATCGTATTACCCAGTACTAACTGGTGGAGGTTGGAAAGCGGCAAAAACCTTTTTGATAAATTTTCCTTTCTTAAAATTCCGCGTTACGAACTTTAAGTATTCACAAAGGTGTTGAAAAACCAGACGTATTACTAAATTATTGGAATATTCTCAGAAACTTGCTATTACAAAATTCTCTTAGAATCAAAAATAAGCCTTCAAACTAGAACTTCCATTCTACTCCGAACTAAGGTATTAGTTCGGCTAAAATTTATGCTAAACAATTATTAACAGTTAAATTAAACGTAATTATCCCTATTAACGCAGCATCGCAATCTCTTTGTAACTGTCTTCACTGTTTTGACTTTTCACAGAATTTAATTAAAGTGCTTGTAATAATTTTGTGTATTGGTCTAGAGTCATAGCCTTGAGCGGATGCTGAGGCGGGAGCAGTTATGTCAAATATATGATTTATTCATAAGAGCGGTGGAAGTTAAGCAAAAGTCTGCATGAGAATGAACGAAATTTTCGCTTTTAAGGGCTGGAATAGGCTCTCGTTTTGAACCTACTGCAGTATTCACATTGTGATTAATATGTAGCAAAGTTAAGGGCTATTTCTAAGTTTTTTATCATAACATAACATCATGCCTGTATTCCCCGATGGGTAAGACAGAGGTGTACCTAATAGTACACCCACATTTCACCAGTTATTTTTAAGTCCCGTGTAATAGAGGGCGAGCCTATTGCCATTAACCAGGTGCAAATCGAGATTCCATGGCTGCTTTCTTGATATAAAAACCCAATAACACTTTTCGCGACCTGGGAATCGAACCCAGGACATGCTCAGCATTCACACTTGCGGCCACTAGACCAACGAGGCAGTCAAAGGGTTCTAAGTCTTATATCATTCTAAAACGTAATTCCATCAAATTTTCTCAATAGAAAATACCTCAAAGTTACCTCTAAATTGAATGATGTTTTGACTAATCGTATAGTAACGTCGCAGTTGCCTTGCATTTCTCACTTCTCTTCCTCGCCACAGCATTTCTCACTTCACTTCTCTTCTCTTGTCTCTTATCTTCTCTTTTCTTTAGCTTAACGTGGTTCGAAGCTTAGGAACTGAAGGCAAGCATACCATTCAACAGGTAGATTGACAACGAAACAGATGATTCATTTAAAGATCATGGAGTTTCTTAACCGTTCTTCTACACGAACCTAATACACTATGGAATGGGCAACTTGAGAATTTAAAAGTGCCTGTCAGGTACCTAACTGATTTATTGACATTAAAATAGTTTGAGTTGAATGGCTCAATAATAAGGCACAAAATCGTATCAAATGATCAAATCAACTTGTCCGAGTTTAGTCGAAATCATCATCTGCCTTGCTTTTTCCTAACTATGTTAGAGTCGATTTCCAGATGCAACTGAATACTAGTATTTTACATCATGGAGCGACTGCCTATCTGACCTGTACAACCCAGTTATTACTGGCTTTATCCTATACCCTTTGGTACGACTGGTTGTCAGACTTTTCGGGTCACTAACTGCCTGTAACGACTGTCAAAGATCTAGGAATGACAGCCGGGACGAACGGCTTAACCTGCTTTCCGAGGCGTGGAGGAAACTCGGTATGTAATGGATGGTCACCCATCCACGGACAAACCTAAGCAAGTATTGCTGAACCTTGAAGTTCGGCCCGGGCGGCTGTTATTATTTAGCCACTAGCTCCTTATTATCTATCACGGATTTAGGCTCTATGTTAAGGGTTTGGTTTCCGCGCTTAGTCCCTAAAGTGGACCATTGTACGTTTCTGCCTCATTGGTCTAATAGTCGCAAGCGCGAGCTTGAGGTCCCCGGGTCGGGCACAGTGCTTTTGGGTTCTTCCATCAGACATTTTTCATTAGCAGCCACGGAGTCTGGATTTGCACAATAGGCTCGGTTTGATGGCAATTGGCTCATCCCTTATTACATGGGACTTCAACGTAACTGGGGAAATGTGGGTGTACAGTTACACCTCTGCCTGTCCCTTCGGGGTTTACAGGGGTGATATTATGTTATGTTCAGTCGCTCCCGCTCCCGCTACCGCACTTAGTCACTCTAGTCGTGGCCTAACTGTTCCTTTGTTTCGGGTCTATGTGGAATTATTATTTAGAGTAGGAAACTTGTTTGCCTATTACGTGAGTGTTCGAATAGATGCCTTAGGAGTTTGAATTCCTGGAGATATTTGATTAGTCTAGTCTGGTTCGCAAATTATTTGATATGCGGTCTTTGTTAGGTTATGTATATTATATTTGATTTAATCCTACTAAGACCATTTCTCTGGTGCACAAGACCTTTGATGACGTACATCGACCCTAAAGGCGCATATTTATTTTTAAGGGATGGTTAAATTGGCCAATACGCTAATTCAATTCTTTATTGCACATAACAAAAATGTACTACAAAAATGTAATAAATGTACTACAAAAATGTAATGTACTAGACATACATACAAATTGCACCACGGGGTTTATGGTACATTCCTTCGAAAACTGACAGGGTGCATTCGACTCCATAATTAGAATTATATTCCACTGGAATTTTTCTCAAGAAAATTTTCATTATTTTATCATGTTTTCCAGTTACTATTAAGATGAATGGTTTGTGCTAGTATTGATCTGCCCCCCCTAGCATGGCAATACTATCTCTAGTCTACCAAGACTCGACAAAGCTCTTTCTATACAACTTCATTTATTTACAACACTCCTTTTATGTAAATAATACAGCTAAAATAAAAATAAAACAATGAATGTTGAAATATTCTTAAGAACGACACGTGAAATTAGCCTTTCACTTCCTGCCTTGCTACAGAGTTCATCGAACTCGTCGTCGCACTTGCCGTTCGCTACGTGCGTTTTGCCACGGCAACGATACATCGCGTATGAGGAAATAAAACAAATCATTGGATTTCCATAAACTTCCTGAAATAATTTCTTGTACCGGTCATCTTAGTATGGTATAATGAATTCACCCCCTCAGTCTACGAAGGGCTGTCCCAGTATATCATGTAGACTCACTAGATTTCGTACGAACCTTACCAACAACATACATACATTCATTCATTCCACGGGAATGGACAGAAACTTCAGAATGCCTTAGTATCTTACCTTACCTTACCTGCAGCCACCATACACCAACTAATACTCTCTTGGCTCACAAGACAACGTTCCAACGTATCAAATTCTAAGTAAAACAAGCTTGGCCCGTAACTGGTGAAAGTGACGCTAGCATTTGCACAGTCTAGCCTAGGCTTAATTGGATCGCGTAAGGGTAGTAATACACGGTGGTCCTTGGAGGCTTGCAGCGAGTTCGGTATTGCGTGGTCTGTAGGGTTGGTTTCTGTTCATTTGTTTTTTTGTTACTTAATTGGCTCTGTTTTGTTTTTGCACGACTTTGGGAAAAAAGTATAAAGGGTGTAACAAGACCCTTAACGAAGCCGGAAGGCACTTGTTTTTCCCGTCATTGCGATCATTTTTTTTTATAGACCATACCTGGGAACCTTCTAATTACGGAGATATTAGGGGTTCAAAGTTCCAACTTTTTCACAAATTTTTATTTAAATATATGTTTGTAATGTAAGATTTTTACTTTAAACACCTCCAAGTCCCCGTGCTATTCAATCCATGCTACACCAGCACAATGCTTTGAGTGCGTTACATTGAGTCCTACCGTAAAACGTAATTTACACTCCAAAAAAAAGTCATTTCCCAGCAATAATTTTTGCATAAAGTTACTTAGTTTAATTTGTACATCAAACTAACTGGTTGACGGCTTCGTGAAGGGTAACAACTCTATAGAAATTGTGTAAAATGGCGAAATTAACGATTATTCCGAACCTGACCTGAAATCATAACCCAGCCGCGGGTTAGGTTAGGAACTTGATGCCTCATCGATCTAGTGATCGCAAGCATCTGCTAATCATGAGTTCCTACACTAAACAGACCAATATTTTGTTACTAAGTAGTAACCAGTATCTCTACACTCGAAGTTGTAGACGATTATGTCTACCTAGGACAAACGGTCCAGCTAGGTAGGTCTAACTTTGAGATAGAGTTCAATCGTCGAATCCGACTCGGCTGTGCAGCGTTCGGGAAGTAGAGCGGTATCGCCTATCCCTAGTAAATATTTGAATGTCTTTGTTGGCAAAATAAATATGACACCAAAATATAAGTAAAGAATATGTAGTTTGCCTAGTATACTAATGCCCAAGGTAAAACTAAAGTCCAATAATGAAACCTGTAAGCCAATTAAACAAAGAAAGAACAGTATTAGTAATAACATTTCCTTATTAAAAATATTATCCGTACGTATAGCATTCTCGCAAATTAGATTTTTTAATGCACGTTGCAGTAGCCTAATGAACTTTTATAACGTCGTCAACCCTACTCTGCCGAGTCTCATACGGGGCATTAATTTGCATTATACTCCCGTGGTGCATAACCCTATAAAATGTAGTAATGGACAAGCTTATGCGCCATAAAGTGCTATTTCGCATGAGCTTGGAATCAGCCGCGCCGTTCTATTTGATGAGCCGATTAGATTCGAACGCAAGCGAATCTCGTCTTTATCGCTTTCTGGAAGTTTATTGGAAGTGATTCGGGAATTGGGATCGTTCGTTCTATATTTTGGGAATGTCGTGCATATAGAATGCGTGATGGGAATAACTTGTGAAGTAATATTTGATTTGGAGTCGAAAACGTTATAATTCCGTTTGTATTCCTGCATTTTTAGCATTGTGATGGCAGCCAGTGTAAACGATATTCACCTGCACGCGTGTTGAAATTTTCATCCTATTCATACTAAATCAACGAACATAATAGTTTTTCCAAATTTTTTTATAAAATAACGTTAAATTCTAGTTTCTAGTTCTAGTAAATAGTACTCACCCTTCATCCTTGTGTTCTGGTCCGCGTTCCGTGAGCCGGCGCCCAGGTTGGAGGGTGAAAACCATTTTTTTTTGTGTCAAAAACTGGTTTTTTGACTAAAAGTCCAAAATTTTCTACCTTGTTTTATTTCGTAGGTCGCTAGCCCGTGCAGAGACGCGTCTCTGGACACCTCGCTCACGCGTCTAACTTAAATAAAAATCTACAACAAACACTCACACACATACACACACAACTCAACACACAACACTGTAATAGTGTAGTGAGTTAGTAATAAATTAGATTTTAAAAGTAACTAGACCTAACAACCATAAAGGTCTCAATATCTTTAAAAAACCCAGACATATGTAGGTAATTTTGGTCAAGCCTAAATGGGATTCATGCAGATTGGTGTCGAAGATAGTCTTATGACGAAAACACTATACAGATCTGAGTGGCTATCTAGTGAGTGCATAAAATCAGATATCGTGTAGCTCAAGCTCAGCTAAGGAGCTCAACGAGTCGATGAAAAATACTTAATACATACCTGCCACGTAATAAAGCTTTTAGTGCACTCAGTTTTAATCAACATAAAAAAATACATTCAGAAATTGTTTTTCTTAGTAATTTTCTTGTTGATCTAATAAGTCTTTTTTAATTATAGGAACCCAGTGTAATTGAACTGTTATAAACTAGCTGTTGCCCGCGATTTTCATCGCGTGAAATTTATATAAAGATATTAGTTTTATTTGAATTAGATTTTGCTAACAAAATCCAGGGTTTTAATTTGTTTGCACGGAACCCTAATCCTTTCTTGAAAATATTTTAATAATAATTATTAGGAAGTAACTTAGGCTAATTATTAGCCTAAGTTACTTCTTATAACATCAGCTATCTGCCAGTAAAAGTTCCGTCAAAATCACTCCAGCCGTTTCGAAGATTAGCCGGAACAAACAGACAGACAGATAAAAATTAAAACAATTTTATTTTCGTTGTTATTGTTTTAAGTAACGTATAATACTTTCATATGCATTCAGTAAAAAGCTGTTATTTTAAAATTACAAACAGACACTTCTGTGTTATTTTTTTGTATGTATAGCTGATTCTCACTACTTTCTCAAACTACGCTGGAATTTGCCAATTGTCTAATTTCATTCGCTGAAAATTAATACTTAGTAAGTTAGTACCCTCATAATAGTTTTACCCGCTTAAAATAGTTACAAAATTACGAAGTGACTGTGGAATAGGTAAGGTTCAAGGACCTGCAGAAAATACTTACCTCTCTCATACTTTAATCGGAATAGGCATTGTTGCTTTATTTTTGGTGGTGTTGCTTCCTTATTTTTTACATAAAATTATATCACACTTGTAATCCCCGAAGAGCAAGACAGAGGTGTACTTCATAGTACAATTCGCCAGTATGTTTTAAGTCTCATGTAGAGATGCATTAAAAATAACTAGTCCACCATATTGGATTTCGAATGACGTCTAGTCACTTAACTAATTATGCATTGTGTGTACAAATAGAATAAGATCGTTTGTTAACTGTATTGTAAACCTCATTTACCTACTAATAAAGACCTTGAAAAATGAATGAATTAATTATGCATTGTCATCAAAAGTAAAGGTGTATGCGAAATATTTTAGCTCAATCGATTGGAGATAACTGTCTTAAAATTCGGTTGCAAGATTTGACCTAAACAACATATAGGTATTATAAACATTTAAAATGTTTGTAAAAAGTTACGGGTGTACAAGTACCCTTAAAGAAAGCCAAAAGGCACTTATGATCCCCATCATAGCGATATTTTGTTTTGTTCCAAACCACATCTCTGGAAACCTAGTTGCGGAGATATTGGTACAAAGTTACAAGTTTTTAATAATATAACTTTACTTTACCTCCACGACCCTCATTCTATACAATGCATCCATCAGCACAATTATTTGAAGTCCTACCGCAAAACGTGATTTTTCACCTCCAAAAAAAGTTGTTTCCCAGCAATCATTTTTGCGTTAATTTATTTAGTTTGATGTAAAGAATGCTTGGTTATCAGCTTCGTAAAGGGTCGGTTTACACCCTGTCAAAAACAAAAAAACTCACCCCTAAACAGGCCTAAACCAACATAGTACACACTACAATAACTGTCAGTAACAAGCATTGTTCCGCACATACGCTCATAGTAATTCAGAACGCCTCAGGTCGGTTCCAGAAAGGAAAGTTTTACTTTACCGTGGAACACATGACATGCTAACGTTATCAAGCGGGTTGTAGATGTAAATTATGATGGAAGGTGCTTCATATTGTACGCAGGACGTAGATGTTCTAAATTTTGATGGTGTCAAGTTTTACTTTACCGTGGAACACATGACATGCTAACGTTATCAAGCGGGTTGTAGATGTAGATTATGAGGGAAGGTGCTTCATATAGTACGCAGGACGTAGATGTTCTAAATTTTGATGGGGTCAAGTTTTACTTTACCGTGTAACACATGACATGCTAACGTTATCAAGCGGGTTGTAGATGTAGATTATGATGGAAGGTGCTTCATATTGTACGCAGGACGTAGATGTTCTAAATTTTGATGGGGTCAAGTTTTACTTTACCGTGGAACACATGACATGCTAACGTTATCAAGCGGGTTGTACATGTAGATATGATGGAAGGTGCTTCATATTGTACGCAGGACGTAGATGTTCTAAATTTTGATGGGGTCAAGTTTTATTTTACCGTGGAACACATGACATGCTAACATGATCATTTATCATTTTCATTCATCTCTTTCTTCATTATCAGAAGTACATGTTCACATGTAAACATTGAAAAGAGTCTGTGGTAGCGAGAGATAAAGCCTTAAAATGTGGCTCAAAAGATAGTAAACTGTGCGTGTCAAAATCGATGGTGTCTTTCGCGCAATACTTGCGTATTATTTCTAGCTTACATTGCAACCTAACATTGAAACTGACGCTTGTAAATCGTGCTTTTTCTGCATAACTCCAGTTGCAAAAGGTTACTTTAACAAATGCCTGTCAGAACCGAAGCCACTGCTGAGGCTGTCGATGTGGCCAAATCTGGCTGTAATTAATTTAAAAAGTATATTTGTATGAGATTAGGTCGCCTGCAAAGCGTAAGGGTTTAGTTTTCCACCGTTTATGTTCAGGCCTTAGTGATCCCATTGCAGATTCCTGAATAAAATTTCTAGAGCCACTGAAAACAACGTGATGAAACATTCATATTTCTTAGTCCTTCCAGCAAAACTACATCACAAACCCCACCCATTAAATCCGGTTAAGTAAAATTTAGAGCCGGTATGTGAAGGAGCGTTACATGTATAATCCATTGTTTGTGTGAAAGGACTTTTATTGCTACTGCCGCTAGAGGGCGCTCTGTACTTTGAAGTGTGTCTTAACTGACTCAGTGACAGTAATTTTGAGTGTGTTAAAGTTTAAGTGAGTGTGATTGAAGGGCATAACTCATAGCGCAGTTTCCTTGCTTTTTTGTCCTCTTTATATCGGACTAGATGTTGCCCGCGACATTCGTCCGCATGTAATTATTATAAAAATACGATTTTCCCCGCTTTTGCCTCATTTTTCGTTGATGCTCCGCTCGTATTGTTATATAGCTTATAGCCTTCCTCTCGATAAATAGGCTATTCAACAAACATTAAAGATTTTTTTCGATTCCAGTACCAGGAACAGTAGTTCCTGAGATTAGCGCGTTCAACCAAACAAACTCTTCAGCTTTATAATATTAGTATAGAAATACATCTTAAACTCTGCAAATGGTCAGCATCGTATCAGCTCGAGACGTTCACAATAAATTATTTGAAAAAACTTCATACTGTAACTTACGCTTAATTCTACTCACACTTCAACTAGTAAAATGAGGTGAGGTGATGCTGATCAGGCAGCTATACATGTTGCTAGCTAGAATCTTACAATCTTAAAGAGACATTATCGCAGTTTTTTTCATATGAAAACGATTTTCGACACGTAAATAAATCACCGAAAAGAATGTAAATAATAAAGACATTTATTGCTATTTCTTTCATAAAATTCCTCATGAACAATTCATCCATGTAAGAAGTCAGACTTAAAATCATGAAAATATTCACTCACCTGCCAAGTTTTTCTCGATAATTTCGTCGACAACACAAAAAATATCACAATTCTCTCATTTCAAGCTGATTTCAACAAGCCTTCTAAGAAACATAATCCAAGAATCCTTTCATCAGGAACAACAAACAATTAAAATAATAAGTGAAAATTCTATAACAAATGATTGTAGTAGATAAGTACTGGAGCCCTTATAATTAATGAACTGGCAATCCTTTTCACATCGGACTTAATGAAGTTGGAAGAGGACATACGGGCGTGAAGTTGATCAAGCCGATTGGATTAAGTTCCGTCGAAATTTTCTCTTACTTCGAAAGCTGGATTTAACTAAATCCATTTTCACTGTTGTCAGATGCTGTTTGGTGAGATGTTTTGGATATATAACAACAGACAATCTTTTTCATTGTGCATGCATACATATTTTTTCAATTGAAGAAATGAGATTTCTTTCATAAAGTCAATTTAATACGAAAAAAATAGTTTTTGTTTTTTGTATTTCTACTCCAGTATTCACTACAATGCACATTATTTACAAACTATAAATACACCTAAAAGATAATAAAAAATGTACAAGTATCAAAATGAGAAAAGGATCACAAAGTGTTAAAGAATTCGTCCACATCCCTGTCAACAAGAAAATTGCGCAGAGGGCTTGGCAGCTTTGCCACGTTAGATGAAAATGGTGATTCTTTGGCCAAAAAAAGCCAGACTACGATATCCTGAAAGACAAGGCGGGCACTCGCGCCCTAAAATTTTAACCCCAAATGGCTGGAACAAAACAACTAACTACCACACAACTACCTTACTACTTACTAACTAAATAACTAACTATTAAATTATTGTACTTGCGCCATTAGGTTCTACATTTTATCATTTTAATATACTAGCTTATGTCCGCGGGTTCACCCGCGTGGAGTCCGGTAATTGTCCCACGGGGTCTTACTATCGGGATATATTAATCTAGGTTATAAACTATCAGTGTGAAAAATTTCATACAAATCCACACGTCGTTTTTTAAGAGTAACAAACATATATCCATCCAGCCATTCTCACAAACTTTCGCATTTATAGTGTTAGTAAGAACTAGATAGTAGGGTTTCTATTCATGTGTTAATCGTGGCTACATAAGCTAGTACTCGTATCATCTACGATTGCTATTTGGTTTTAGCAGTCTTCGTACTGCAGGGGACTGCAATCCTTTTGGCGAAGCTCGTTGTTCTTCCCTACAGCATGTCCTAAGAAATAGATCCAACCACTCCACCGGGATTGATTTACGCAGCCTTCTAATTATCAGCGGAGAGATTGAAAGTAATTCACTGAAACAGCGTCTACCAGGATAAGCGGTAACAGATTGGATGAAATTTATCCAATTCATCGATTTTGTTGTTTATTGATCGTGGACTATCGGTCGGAGGAAGCTATTTTCGTGAGGGCAAGAAATTAAAAATGTAATGCCTGTTTTTACTAACATTGAACGACGTGTAAATAAACGCCCAGCAGATAAGCAAGCTGAAGTGGCAATGGGCAGGCCACATAGCGTGAAGATCAGACGGCCGATGGGGCAAACAGATACTGGAGTGGAGACCACGCATTGGAAAGCGCAGCGTGGGACGGCCACCTGCCAGATGGACTGCCGACCTTGTTAAAGCTGCAGGGAGTCGCTGGATGTAGGTGGCATTGGACGGGACACGTTGGAAATCGATTGGGGAGGCCTATGTTCAGCAGTGGACACCAACGGGCTGAAATGATGATGATGAAATAAATGCGTAATAATAACCTAGTGGCAAAATAATAACAGCTGCTCAGGTCGATCTTCAAGTTAAGCTGCGCTTGCCTAGGTTGGTCCGTGGATGGGTGACCACCTATTAAATACCGAGTTTCCTCCGTGCCTCGGAAAGCATGTTAAGCCTGTAGTCCCGCCTGTCAACGCCTCTAGTCCCGCCTGTTAACTGGTAGATCTTTGACAGTGGTCGAATAATGTGATTTGACCACCCGAATACGGGTTCACGACCAAGCACCATCCCTTTTTTATTTCAGGGATTGGAAATCATCAAATGACCGCTCCCACTCTCGGTGGAGTGAAAGGGAGTGTCAGACTTGTACTGACTAAAACCCATCCATGTTCCTTCTTTAGCCCTTTGTGTACCAGGGCCGCGGTATCTCTTTCGAACAGTCCCGCAACCCTAGCAAAGCACCATTAATAAAAATGAAATTCCAAAACTGTCATATCTAATAATGATGCGCTTATTTAATTGCG
Organism: Eugnorisma glareosa; assembly: GCA_947578425.1. Lineage (NCBI taxonomy): Eukaryota > Metazoa > Arthropoda > Insecta > Lepidoptera > Noctuidae > Eugnorisma > Eugnorisma glareosa. Next base: position 7,702,042 of record OX387982.1, on the reverse strand, counting down.
ACATACATTTGGGTCGAGTAGGTATTGAAATTTTGTATAGGACAGCTGATTATTTTTTTACGATTTCGATGGTGCTCCCATAGAGAAAGTTGTTCAGTTTGATGGTCCGTACCACAGTATCCCATATGATTATACCCTTTCTGTTACACGCTGTATAAGCAAAGAACTATTTTTATTATTTTTATTTTCTAAATTTTCGGCCCTGTAGTTTCAGAGTTCATGGTTAATAATTGCCTATTTTCTAAAATAACTTCAAAACTAATAAACTTAAAATAAAAAAATAAACATTTGAGATGCTCACAATGAGCCCTTTCGTTTTGATATGTGACACGATATAGTTTGCAAAACTTCTTTTTCATTTTCTAATTTACCCCCAAAAGTGGCCCCCCATATTTAAAATTCATTAATTTACGTTACACGTCCGTCTTTGGCTCATTGACATACATTTAGGTACCAAATTTCAACTCAATCGGTCCAGTAGTTTCGGAGTAAGTTGGCTGTGACAGACGTACTACAGGCAGACAGACAGACATGCGAGTGATCCTATAAGGAGTTCCGTTTTTTCCTTTTGAGGTACGGAACCATAATTAATGATTATTACTATAATTATTACCCATAATTATATAATTACAGGCGATGGGCGAGAGTCCTCACGCAGAAGATGCCAGAAGACGGGCGTCGTCGCCGAAGGGGGCGTAAGAAACGTTGGTGTGACGACCGAAAAGCGTTTGTGAGAGATTGCCCAGAGATAACTGCACGGAGAGAAGAGTGAAAGGCCAGCATTACATTAGAGCCTCAGTAAAGAATAAAAAATGAAAAAAATAAAAATGTGCATAGTAATCCAAAAAATCTATACTTTACGTTTGTGAAAAATTAAATTCATAATGTGTCTATTTAAAAATAAATTAGTATTACTTAAAAACATAGAAACATAGCTGTCAATTACTTTAAATAAAACTATGCTAAAAAAGTAAAAAGGCTCAAACATGAACAATTAAACATTAATCTGTATTCAAAATAAACGTATTATTTTAGTTTGTCAAAAGCATTTCAATAGTCAAAGGAAACGTAGTTTCTACATAATATTTAACATTTTCCATTAACTTAAGAAAATTCCATTAAAATTCCGTTCAAAATGATTTAGTTCATCCTAAATAGCAAAATGATTTCAATTTCACAAAGTCACAAAGTTACTAAATTATAAATAGAAAATAATTTTAATGGCTAACATAAACATAAAGGAATTGTTAACAACAAAAAGCTAACGACAACCTATATTAATAAAACAGCCAATGAATAATTAAAATATTCGAATTTGCATAGTTATCAAAGTAGGTCTATGTCGTTTTACATTTCGCCCTATCTAGGCCACTGCCTTCCATTCACCTAGGGTATTTCCATAGGATACTTAATCAAAGTGACATATAATCCATCACCTTTAAGGAACCTTAAGAACTTCCCCTTTCAATTCATTATGCCGGTCCCAATGATAAAATGGCTGCAATTTTTCAAAGATATGACTATAAAAGCTTTAAATATCTATTCAATTTTTTTTCTTGAGAAATTGCGAGTTTGAACACTGGGCAATGAGATGGAAGCGTTTCACTGTGTTCAAAATCAGTGATTTTAAGGGAATGGGATCGTGTTTTTGTCTGTCGACATCAATTAAAATTCGATTTGGCTTGTGAATGGAATCGCGTTCCGAATGTACTGTTCGAGGATTTTAGAAGGAGTTTCAATTTGTTGTGTTTACGTTGCGTGTTCTATGATTTTGTAAGTGATTTTACTTAAAAATAACCTTTGTTATCCAGAAAACAAACTAGCTTATCGTACTGGCATTTCAAACTTACAAATCTAACATTTTGACTTACGAATCTTAATTTCAAATACCGCCTTTTTAAATTTAGTAAACAAGTACTTGAATTACTTTATCTGTGTGACCCTAGATAATGTTATTCAATAATGTGATTTACATTTGTGAAAGTATTAACTGAAATTATATTGAAAAAACACGATAAAAATATCAGTTCCGTTTGACCACGTTTCAAAAGATTTGTGTACAAAAATTATAGAAATAAAAGAAACTCATTGCCACAGATACAATAAAGGGGTTGTTGAATGTAGAAATAGAGGCACTTTTGCTTTGGCTAAAGTAGCAAACAAAATAACGTCAGAAAGTCGGTGCAAGAATTATCTCACTTGCCAGAATCATGGTACTAGAAAGTTCTATAAAAAATCCCCCCTTAAAATACAAACAGTATTTTAGGAGTCAAATCTTCAATCTTCTTTGGATTAGTCTACCTCAGCGATCAATCGGAGGAGCTGACAAATCCGACCTCACGTCGATCTATTGTCGAGGGCCTGTCGTTGGTGAAAGACTTGCAATGTGCATTTTTCCGAAGGTGTTGATCAAAGGGAGTTTTGCGATATTTTTTTCTGAGTTCAAAACTGTGAGGTAATTAAAAAGTCTTGAATACGTCGATCTATTTTCAATAAGTCCCACTTTTAATAAATACTAGCGATCCGCCCCCGACTTCGCCCGGGTGAAATGTTTTACGTATAAACCTTCCTCTTGAATCACTGTATCTATTTAAAAAAACCGCATCAAAATCCGTTGCGGAGTTTTAAAGATCTAAATATACATAGGGACAGACCGCAGAAAGCGACTGTTTTATACTATGTAGTGATGTATGATAGTTAGAACATTTTTTTTTTAACCAATCGCTTCCTTTTCTTTTGTACACTAGCTTATATTACTATAGTGGTGTCAGTCAAAAACAAATTAAGTTAAAATGCGTTAAAAATAATGTAACCTAAAATTTTGCACGAACACGATGTTTTTCAAAGGGCCATAAAAAATCCAATAAGTTTCCAAGAAAAAATAGTTTTAGTTGTAAAATAATTTTAGCCGGTCAAAAGCAGTTTTGACTAATTAACAGTTTTGATTGTGACATACGCGTTTCATTGCTCGTCACTGTACATACGTAGACTACTAAAACCATAACCCGGGTCTGTAAAAATAAACTCACATCACTGCATGCCATTGCATAAAAATCGGCCACTTTACTTCAAAAGGTTTATGGCAACATTTCCTGACTATAACTGCATAACTTTACTAGACCGAACGTTCACCACGTGAGTATGTTCGTAATATCCGCTCAAGTAACGTAGTTCCTGTATGGACTGGAAATAGAAGGCTCTGGAAGGAAGTTGTGTGCGCATCTTATTTTAAAACATGTATTTGTATTTATAGATAAACACTCGAGCAATGGAAGGGTTATGTTCGAGATAGGTATTAGTTTTTAAACTGACATGGTCACTAACATTTAATTTTTATCATTAACGCTGATATTTACCATGTTTAGTAATTGTTGTTGAATTCCCGGATATTTCGACGCTGTTGCAAGCACCATGATCACGGATAAGCAACTCAAAACAAATATTAAACATGGTAAATATCCCGTTTTCAGTGTTAATGATAACATAAGTATTATTTTTCCAAGAATATTTCATATTTTAGAACTTTAATTAACATTTGTTGTTAGTCAAGTCATAATTTCTCTGCGTACTCCCGTACGCAGAGTAATTATGACTTTCACAGTTTCAAGTTCAAATAGTGCAACGTTTTATTCCTTTTTTAACTGAATTCTAAAAAAGGGAGGAGGTAATGTATTCTACCAGCATCTTTCTGTATTTTTTTAAGCAATTTGAAATTTGTAGTGTTTAACAGTTAAACTATCTCGAGACGTTGTTGCTTGAAATAAGTCTATAATACAGTATAATATTATATTTATCTTTGCTACAGGTGGGTGACAAATAAAGTTGATTAAAAATGTATACAGCATCTCTACAACTTAGACAATATCTTTCATCCCTATACTAATACTAATATACTAATAATATTATAAAGAGGTAAAATTTGTTTGTATGTTTACTATGTAGGGGGTAATCTCTGGATCTAATGAACCGATTTTGAAAATTATTTCTTTAATACGAAGCTACATTATCCCCGAGTGCCATAGGCTATTTACAACGTACCCGTGGTGTACAACAACAGCTAGTAGAGTATAAAATAATAAGAAAAAAACAAGCAAGAAGATGGCATCAATAAACTAAAAAGTCGAAACCAATTTGGGTACGTACAAACACAACACCGTATGAAGTTAGGTACTACCTACGAGTAGGTATATCGTTTATGACAAAAAGTAAGTTAAAAAGAGACAAAAGATATTCTACTCGAGTTTTTTCTTTCATCCGTTACCCCTTTAACCTCTCGAACAGAAACTGGGGCTTCTTTAAAAGGATATTAGAAACAACCTCACGTGTTAAACATTCTGTATCGCTAGCAGTTAGCCCTCGTAACAGATGGCGTTTGCTAGTATACATAAAAGATGATCGAAAAGTATTGTGCTGTTAGAGTTGCACTTTTCTAAAAGAATAGAAGTTAGTTGCAATTTTATTTGAATCAAGATATTTACATTATTTACAAACTACAAATCTATAATAGTAATAAAAATATGTACAAGTATCAAAAGGGTTACAGGGCGTCAAAAAATTCGTCCACATCGCTGTCAACAGGAAAAGTGCCCAGAAGGCTGGCAGCATTGCCACGTTGTATGGCAATGCTGATTCTTTGGCCAAAAAATAGGCCCGGCCTCTGGTCACGTGAAGAGTCGACCAACCGCTTGGCGATTTCCCGAAGTTAGTTTGAATTTAATATATAACCTTATGTATGGTGTAAACGTCAATGTCACTTACGGGATATCTTCCGTGATTCATTATTTTGAGCTCCCGATATTTCGACGCTTTTGCAAGCGCCATGATCGCGGGATGACGTTATAATAATTCCTTAATTTGTCGAAGTCAAGGACTCATTAATACACACAGAATTTAATAGATGGGACAAATGATACATTAAAGACACACAATACATTAAATATTCCACTAAAATACAACACAAAACAATAACCACACCAAACATATATTTATATAGATAGCCGAACCGTGAAAGCTCAAAATAGAACAAGTATGGCTGCCTCTTTTCTTTGCTGGAAAAAATAAGAGATGGTAGAATTAATATTTGATGCACATTCATGTCAGTTACATAAATTTAAACTTAACGTTACAGGCGTAAGCTGATGTAAACTTCAGTATTACTGTACTAGAATGACCTGCCAGAAGTCCCATGTGGCAACTCACCATCAACCTGGTACTGGTAATACAGACTCCAGACTGTTACTGAGAAAGTCAGATGGAAAACCCAATAGCAACCCAATAACCCAGGGTCGGTATCAGTACCGTACCAGGTTTGTGCTACCAGGGAATCGAACTCGAGACCTCAGTGACTGTACTAGCTATTAGCACTTGCGCCACTAGACCAAAGAGGCAAACCTAAATGTGTAAGCCTAAAAATGGCTCATACTCATTTAAAAAAATATATTGATACATACGGCAGATCGAGGAAAATATGATGGGACGCGTTAAATGGCTTAATTCTTTTTAATTGGCACTCGCCAATAAACTTGAATAAACAATAAACAATAAACTTGTTAAAAGGCGCAACATCGAGAAAAGAGTACTTACAAACAAATTTTACTTCTTTATAATATTAGTACCTATAGAAGTATAGATAAGTTTAGCTTGAACTGTTTTGTATTTTAATCATTATTAACTACTTATTGCTATTTTATAAATGTAACTATGGTGTTCAGTTTTTTTGGATGGCTTGAACGTCGGAATGAAAACTACAACCTAGTGTTAATTTAGTTAAGTTTCTCTTTAAGTGAACTGTAATTTTTGTTCTTTTGAGAAATAAATGTCTTGAAACCGAAATATGATGGGACGCGTTAAATGGCTTAATTATCTTTAATTGGCCCTCGCCAATAAACTCTTAACTTGTTAAGAGGCGCAACATCGAGAAAAGTAAAAGGAGTGCGGGGAGGCCTTTGCTCAGGAGTGGAACAGTTCAGGCTAACAAAAACTGGCCAAGTGTTCCGTGTACTTATCTTAAAAAAAAACAAGTTTGTTGTATGGTAGCCCCGCTTAAATATTTATTTAATTCTGTTTTTTTTTTTTTTAATATTATTTGTTATAGCGGCAACAGAAATACATCATCTGTGAAAATTTCAACTGACTAGCTATCACGGTTCATGAGATACAGCCTGGTGACAGACAGCCAGACAGACGGACAGTGGAATCTTAGTAATAGGATCACATTTTTACCCCTAGAGTACGAAAACCTAAATACAAATAAAAAAAATTGTTACATTTCAAAAGTGTGCCTACCGTAAAGAACCCCTTCCCTTGTCTGTAACTCCCTTTCTGAAACACCAAGATATACTTAAACCATTATCCCTTTCCTCATCAACCTAACTCATTAAAATACCCAAAAAGTACAATTTCTTTGACAAAAAGCGAACTTTATAAAAGTGAGAAGTATAACGATTCCCGCGACGCAAACTTAACCCTTCCGCCGCCACTTGGGGGGAGTGGTCGCGCATGTCCAAGGACAGATGTCTCGCGTCGGCAGGGTTAACTCGTATAATGGATGTTAAAAAGGTTTGATGGTACTTTTTGTCATTCATTTACGCTTCGCAACTTTTTGAAAGCCTGAAAAGAACAAGTGATGTCTCATTTTTGCTAGATTGTTTAGTTCTTTTTTTTAATACGATATCATGCCTTTGACCCCCGAAGAGTTAGGCAGAGGTGTACCTAATTCAAAACCCACATTTCGCCAGTTATGTGTAAGTCCCATGTAATAGGGGGCGACCCTATTGCGGGTCATAAATCCAGACTCCGTGGCTGCTACTGAGAAATTCCTGATGGGAAAACCCAATAATACTTTGCCCGACCTTAGAATCGAACCCAGGACTTCTTGCTCAGCAGTAAACTTTTACCCGACTGCGCGACGCAAAGGAGGTTTATGTGTTTATCAGTCTATGTATGTATGTATGTATGTTTGTTTCTATGTGGCGTCTTAGAGACCAAATGCGTAAGCCGATTTTGATAATTCTTACGTCAATCGATTCGTCTTAACCTTGCGAGTGTCACTGAAGACATGACAGTAATCAAAATTCACCACAGCGACAACCAGACGCCATACTGTCAAAATGAAAAAAAAAAAAGTCGATGGACTATGTCAAGTGTGGTGTTGTTGACTAGGTATTTTAAAATCATCTTTAGGTTCTTCTTATCATTTTTCATTTTAAATAGTAGTTTAGGATATATAACGATTTAAAGTTGTTTAACAAAACAATCATTCTCGCTAATTTTCTTACTTATTGATTTAAGTTTTTATTTCAAGTATAAACGATATACAAACAAGAAAAAACAGTGAAAAAGCATGAAGAAGAAATATTTTTGGTAAAAAATAACTTTTATTCATCGCCAAGTCGTCGAGTAAAAAAAAATTTACCGCCAGTCTCAATGAAATCATTCGAGTTTTCCCAACTACTAGACAGGTCGATGAACATAATCAAAAGATGACAACTATATTGGCAAAAACTACTAGGTTGTATAAATTACATGAAGTTGATATATCAGTAGAATCGAAAACATATGGTCAAAAACCGAAAGATATGTATATGTTTCGTCAAATATTTAACAGTTGAGCTGTTTTAATTAATTGTTAAGCTGTTTGTTAGTATATGTATATGTGTATGTGCTGCTCTATTGTGTTGCTGCTGTCCATTAGCGAACAAATGTTTATTCTATTCTATTCTATTCTATTCTAATCGGTTTAGGATCACGAGTTATGTTACGAAGAAATTTGAATGTTATCCATGATCTTGTTAACGGAGTAATGGGTGTTATAAGGACAATTGAGTGGCCAGCTCTTTGGAAGAACCAATTGGAACCCGGAAAATTGCCACAGGCTGTTTATATAGAATTTAACGAAAAAGCAATTAAAAACAATATTCCTGGAGTAGGAGTCAGAATCGAACCATCGACGACAGAATTCGATGCACTTCGCGGACAGGGCAAAATAGATAGAAAAATGTTGCCATTGATATTGTGCTGGGGTGTAACTGTACACAAGCTCCAAGGAACTACTTTGGACCGAGCTGTGGTTGACTTAAGTTCACGCATTTTTGCTAAAGGTCAAGCATATGTAGCTTTGAGCCGAGTTAGGTCTCTAGAGGGACTAATCATCAGTAGTTTAGACCACCGCAAGTTACTTAATAATCCCCACGATATTAACTCCCTCAATGAAATGACTAGATTGCGAAATTTACCATCTTATAACGAAGTCAATGAATCGTAACTAAAAAGTATAAAATAAAATAAAAGTATAAGGTAAAATTTGAATGTGCCCCGACTGTGAGTCGTTCTTTTCTGCATTAGAATTTATGATTTGTTTTATGTGTGTATCGATTATAAAACTATTTCAATTGTGTAGTTATTTAGTATTACATAACATAATTCTAAACTACTGGGCTTGTTTCTTTATTTTTAGTTTTTATTTTTATTTGAGTTAATTTTTTCACGTATTTTTTAAAATTAGTTTTTACGCAGTCGGGTTTTTTGTTATTCTTTAAATTTTTATTTTTTTGAAAATTATTACGAAAGCAAAAGGCTTAATACTTGCAACATTCGTGGGGTGCATGACCAGGGGACCTAAAATGGCTGCTTTATCAGAATTATAGTATGAATCACGTTAAAAGTTTAAAACTCTTAAAATGGACTTTGTGGTCCTAACCATAAAGACCATTTTAAGAATTTAAAATTTGATTATTCTGATAAAGCAGACATTTTAGGCCCCCTGATGTAAGAACGTGGACGAATCAAAAGAATTATGTATGGATCGAAGGGAGCCGTTCTATAGTTATTGACCAATGGCAAAAGCTTACACCGGTATTCTTAGTCGTGGATTGAACTTAAGTCGGACTTGACACGCCTACATTCCTTTAGCTGTCAATATGTCTAATGGGGCGAAATGTAGGCGTGTCAAGTCCGACTTAAGTTCAATCCACGACTAAGAATACCGGCGTAAGTCTACGTTTGATCATTAAATTCTTCTATCTCTAAAAACGGAACGGGCTATGCTTGGGCTTGCTTGGTATCGCATACAGAACGAGGTGATCCGACAGAGAACCAGAGTTGTCGACATAGCTCACAGAATAAGTAGGCTGAAGTGGCAATGGTAGTACCGATGACCATTGGGGTAGACGTGTTCTTGAGAGGAGACTGCGAATCGGCAAACGTAAGATAAGACGACTCCAGCCTCGTTGGAGCGACGATCTTTGTAGGGTGGCTGGTGGCAACTGGATAAGAGTTACTGAAAATCGAGTTCAGTGGCGTGCGATTGAGGAGGCCTATGTAAGCAATGGACTGTAGAGGTTGATGATGATCTCTAAAAATGTTTCCCGTACGAGATAGAATGTATTATCGATCATTTTAAAACATAAACACAAAATGATATTTCTTTCGTAGCACTTTGTAGCAATGTAAGCCTACGAAGCTACACGCACGAGCTACGTTACGCGCTTGCTACGCGGCCGTGCTACGACATCCGGACGCGCTACGATTCTTAAAACAAAAGGCAATTTTCATGTGAATAATTAAACTCAAAGCAATTATTTCAATTATACCACTGTTATGAAAGAAATTAAAAGTATTTTTTAGTCTCGCACAGGACAAAACAAAAAATGGTTAAATTAACAATACAATAAAATTATATGAAAAGAAAAAATAACAAAAAAATATTAAAACTCACTTTTGATTAGTCAAGAAGCCGGCAAAATAGTCAAAAAGTTGAAGCAAACTGCCCTTTCGAAAACGTAGATTTCTATGAAGAAAACGAGCAAGAAATTACATGGATATCTTTTAAAATCAAGTTAGGGGTCGTCAAACTCCTGGGTAAACCATGACTTCCTCAACATCATCGGCATAGGCATTTCCCAAATATCTTAGGGTCGGCTTCCAGTCTAAACGACCAGCTGAATACCAGTATTTTACATGAAGCGACTGCCTATCTGACCTCCAAAACGCAGTTGATACTATATAATACGATACATACAAGTATGTACATGTATGTTTACGGTAAGAAATTTTGTCAGGCCCACTGACTACCTGTAACGGCTGTCAAACATCTACAAATGACAACCGAGACTAACGGCTTAACGTGCTTTCCGAGACACCGAAGAAACTCGTTATGTAATGGGTGGTCACCCATCCACTGACCAACCTAGGCAAAAGGGAATATGCATGTATTTTTTTCTTTACTTAAATCAATAAAATACAGTATCGCTAAGAAAATAATGAAAAGAGTTCAACACTTATTTTTTTTTATTAAACTCGTACAATTTTCTACGACAGTAAAAACGTCCGTGACTATCGCGGCCATTTATGTCATAGTATGTGATGTCACTTACCTCTATCTTCCTTGATTACATCTAATGTTTCGCCCATAATAGAATAGTTTTACTAATTGTATGTGCTTTATTCAAGCAAACATTGCAATAAAAATATTATAGTAAAATCTTAGTGAAACTTTAAGTACTTTTCAACTAAAAGTGTTTCTTTGACACATAGTATTTGACGTCAATACCGGAATCGATGCGTTTTGTGTTTGCGGTCCGTTTCACCAAAAACACGCTACATAAAATATTAAATTGTGAAGTAAGCGTTTTATTAGAGAATTAAACAAGTGTACCAGAATGTTTTTAAGGGCCATTATAAGGCATTTTAAAGAAATAAAAAAGTTTTGTACTTCTTGCGTATATCCTATTGCTGCTAAACCTCTAAAATTAACCAGAGCTGCTGTATTATTTAACCACGAGCTAAGAAACTTCCTCTACTTACAAAAAAAAAACAGAAAGACGAAATAATTCATTGTACGACCTTTCATCATATATCTATTTTCTCAGACAGATCGTATGGCGAACGAATATTATGAACTATGTATATTAACTTTTTCGTATACTACATAACGAAAAAACTCACTTCGAACAGGAAAACGTTATTAAATAACTGCGAATCACGTTCCAAGTGACTGTCAGAAGGGGGAATTCATATTTCATGGTTGCCTGATAGGGTAAGGTATTCCTTCTATTTGATTTGAATCACTGCATTATGGTATAAATTTACGGCAAGATTTTTTTTCTTAAAAAATAGAAAATGAGCAGCCGAGTCAATCGTTAAGTGAAGCCGCGCTTGCCTAGGCTCGTCCGTGGGTGGGTGACCACCCATTACATATCAAGTTTCCTCTGTGCCTCGGAATGCACGCTAAGCTGTTGTTCCCGGCTGTCTTTTGCAGATCTTTCAGTCGCTCAATATAAAACATTGGTTTTCAGATGCACTGGTTAGACTGGAAGTCGATCCGAAAATAGTAAAGAAAATGCTAGGCAAATGATGGTTACCGTGAAAAATTAAGTAAGAAACACTGTATCACCAGATTTTTCACGCGGCGTCTCCTATTTATTGTTCGTAACTTCTCATACAGAAACGCAAGCAAGCAGAAAAAGAAAATTATGTCTTAACCACGTCTGTGTGTTAAACGCCGAAATTCGTTTTCATACTTTCTCGAAAATTGGTTCTTATCGCACTACGATTAGGTTCAACATGCAATATATTTCACGCGTGGATTTTTAATATTTTTCCGCACACGCGTTACCTGCGGAAATAAAAATTTCCACAGATAATTTTAAAAACTAAGTCTAAATGGCTTCAAGGACTATTGTTTTTTTTTTTAATCTGGGCTTAGAGATATATGCGTCTTTGCGGCGTAAATATTTTTTGAGTTAAATTGTGGTTTTAAATAGAATATCTTAGATAAACATCATTATTTAAAACAAATAATTACGTACTTTTATGATCATATTATCATTAATTTGTTTTCCAAATTAAAAAATATTTGAATTTTCTATTTCTTTTACAAGGCTGTTTAGCGGCATCATACCTTTGCTTCTTCTTCAACCCGGCGAAAGCAAAGCGCGGAAAAAAAGCAAATTAAATCATAGTTTCCTAATAATTCCTTACAAAAATACTTTCCGTCCTAATATTTTATTTCTTCGAAAGTGTTTTCTGGGAAAAGCTCTCCTTTTCAACCTTTTATATATTTATGTACACACAAAATACTTAACTTAACAGGACAATATATCCATATAGAAGAGCACAAAGGTACTGCTTATTTCATAAGAAATTTCTGCCAGCAGGCCTGCGAGAAAAAAGAGTACTAGAGTAGCTAGTAGTAGGGTATTCTTTTGAGTATAAAAAGAAAAGCTTAATGGAATAAATAAATAACGTAGGTACCGGTACCTATATTACGTAGAAAAATCTTTAACGTATCAAGGAAAGTCAAGGAAAGGTTAAACATAAATAATAAGGTAGCATCGTGTGTCGTAAGTTTTCCAAAACGATATTTCGAACATGTTTGACTGAGTGATGAATTCGCAAAAGCAGCATTTTAATGACTTGAATGTAATAAGTATAGAGGAGGAAAAGAGTAGAGGTAGACCACAGAAACGAAGAATACAGTGTGAAGGATGATGTGGCAAGAAAGGAGGTGTCTGATGAGATGACGAGTAATAGAGAAGTATGGAAGAAGAAGACATGCTGCGCCGACACCAAAATTGAGATAAGGAGAGTGATGATTGCACAAATAATGAAATTATTAAAGAAACTAAATCGTAAACCCAAGAAATAAGCAAAAGACATTGATATTTTACGTCGCTTCCATATTAGCACTAAAACTGGAAGCCAAATTACCAATTACTTGTTTCTCGTCACCAAAGAAAACTGAATTTTGCGTCAATATTACTGTGGAGCGGCATTTTTATACGTCCATAAAAATCGACACCGTTACATAACATCTCAGAAAATAACAATTTAAGTAATGGCGTAATACAATTATGGTATCAATTCCGCTCGTGAGGGTGTCGGAGAAATTCCCAGTCGGAATTACCCTGGCTTCGGAAAAATTCCGAATCGGAATCACCCTGGCTCTAGAAGAATCGTAGATTCTTCTTCGTAATAAGGCACTTTTTTGGCAAAGTGTGGGCTGATGATGTCATATGGATTGTATGAGTTAAAAATAATGGTGCGGAAGCTTCGTAACAGGCTTCACTCGTAGGGATTGGATGACGTTACGGAAAATTAGGGTGGATCTTTTCTTTGTATGTTGGTACTTGGTAGTACTTGACTTGATTTGTATTTCGTCTGATATCTGACGATTGAGCGAAATTCGACGAAGTTTATTTAAAGAATGCATGGTTTATAGATATTATTTCTATGAAAAACTTCTAATGAAATACGCTGTACCAACGTGATTAGGTACAATCAAATAATTGTGAATAATATCCACATCCAAAGAGCATGTCTTCCTAATTGCAGTTAATTCACTATAGGAATAGCAACTAAATTGACCTCGCCGGTGACAGCACCAAAAAAAAAAACAGATTCAAAAATAATAGCCAGTAAAAACGTGAAGTTGCATACAAAAGTAAAAAGAACAGGTACAAAATAACAGGTCACGGTGACACAGGAACTGTTATAAATCACAGTATAACGTGTCGTAGTGAGCTGCCTCCTATAGAAGCGATACGTGAAATATCGAGGTAATGTTGATTGTGTCCTACGTCCATAAAAAGAGACGGTGGACATGGAAAAAGATTGTTTAAATATAGGAGTTTTGTATTGATGATATGGTGGATTTACGCACTGAGGGCCTAGCACCAGTTTTGACGTTTTTGTGCAGTATCGTAAACGCTACGTACGTTTTATGGATAATATGGAGGCGTTTTCAAAGGCTGGTGCCGTAATCACGTCAGTGTAAAAATCGTCAAAAATCCAAGTAAAAAACAAATCGTTCTTGTCACGTATACTGACAACACTGGTTGTTACATCGCGTTTTTGAATTTTCGCCAGTACTCAATCCTTTTTTGTGTCTTTTCGATGTGAATTGTACAATGACTGCAATCAATATGTTGGTTTTCTGTTTTCGATTTTTGGACACAATTACGGTTAAATTGTTTAATTTGTATTGTGTAGCGTTTTTAAAACAAGTAGAAAAAGTTTGAATTGCATCAAAAGAAAAACAACACATCTTCATAACCGTAAAAAAAATATGTTTTATTAATTATTAAGACTAGACCCAACACAGTCGTACCTTAGGTATCAAAGAGCCAATTTAAGGTTTTAGCGAGAATAACAGCGTTTTCAACGTTTTCAGGCACTATCCCAAACATTTCCTCCAAAAATATTCAAGACACAATAAAAACTAAACACCAAACTGCCTTCTCACGCCGAACACAGCTATAAAATCAGAGCAGCACCATAAAGGAATACATCATTCATGAGCATAATGTTAATATGAGGGAACTAGCCATAAAAACAGTATTAGACCTCGTTTACACGGGCAATTTTTATCCTGCAATGAATTTTCAACCCAATGCTCACTGCTGGGAGTTGATAATCCAACAGTGCGCTTTTTTTAAATGCTGCAATACGGACCGTTGAATTCTCAATTCTCGGCTCAATACCGAGAGTTCAAAATCCAAAAATTGCCCGTACTAAGCCTACTGAGCAAAAATTGCTAACGTTACTGACTACACAAAATGGTCTCGTATTATACCATAGAACAGTGACCACTTTAGAACACTCAAGGACCCTTGAAACAGTGGAAGGGGGAGTACCTACTACGAAAAATCTGTTAGCCAAGGGACACCATTTTTTAGGTGGGCTTCACACTAGCGAGACGCCTCACTTGCACATAATCATTCATAATTAAGATTAAGCGAGGTGGTTTCAACTAAAATGAATGTAATGTTTTTTTTTTAATTAAAAAGTTTTAAATTTAAATTTAATTTACTAAAATTGTTCGGGTCAGCTCCGGATGAATTGTTTAACAACAAAACGGTTCGGTTTTTGTACGGCTTGTAAACTACGGCTAACGCTACGGTGGCAAAATTCGACATCTACTTTCCGTGAATTGCCACGTTGCCGACGAAATTTAAGACCCGCTCTGTACATAGGGTAGGCCGCATCTCAAACTCATATTCATACATTTATTTCAATTAGACCATTACAGGCATTTTTGAATGTCAGAAAAAACAAAGAGAGCAAAGCTACAGTCCCAATCACAAGGCATAATAACTTGTGAATGTACTATAGTTGTTCATTCTACTCAATGCAGAAGAATGGGCAAGAATCTCCATGGACACTCGTCTTCACTTACGCATGTAAATGGTAACAAGACCAGTGTAAGCTGGGCTCATAAGTTGTTAAAACTCCGTACTATGCTAAACCGGTTAAGTTTATAGTGTAACCACTGGTGTGCCTTTTTCAAAACAAGTCATCTTCAAAGCAAGAGAACCATCTTGCTCTTATCATCATTTGAGGACAAGTATACATACATAATTATATTCAACTAGCATATGCCCGCGGCTTCGCCTACATGGAGTTCGGTAGTGTCCCATGGGATCGTATTACCGGGATAAAAAGAATCCTTCGTATTAATCCAAGTTATAAACTATCTGTCTGCCAAATTTCATTCAAATCCGGTCAGCAGTTTTTGCGTGAAAGAGTAACAAACATCCATCCATCCATCCATGTATCCATCCTCGCAAACTTTCGCATTTACAATATTAGTAGGAAGTAGGATTTTACCACCCGTCTGTACCGTAATGTAATTAATTGCAACCCGAACAAGGTGTGTAGCAGACCTTATATTTTTTGAGCATGTGATACCTCGGCTTTTGGGGGAGTAAGGAGATGGCGTAACAAGTGTGCTTCAGCCTTTTGATTATCGCTGGATAAAGGTGAGTACTGATCAAGAGAATGGAAATCTTCATCCTTCCATTTTGGAATCATTTTTTTTTTCGTTGTATTCAATTGACATGAATATTTAGGATGAATTTAATAAACATTTTACATAAATATTTATTCATTGTTTTATTAACCTTTTTTTTCAAGTGTCCCACAGTTGGGCAAATGCATCCTCTTTGTCGTTCCAAACCACTATATCTTGTACGATTTTTCGCCATGTTTGCCCCGCAAACATTACCAAATCGTCAAGCCGACGCGCGACGTCGACCACAACGGCGCCGTCCTCCCTCAGGCGTCCTGTGAGTGACTATTGTTGCCCACCTCACCCACTCCCACTTCAGCCGGGCTATTTTTTCTCCGACATCTGCAACTTGAGCTATGGAGCGCAGGGTTGTGTTTCTAATGCGATCGCTTACGAAGTAACACCCCGGGGCTGCGATTCTCCATACAAAAGTATTCCCCTTTTTTCTTCCTAAATAATGCCTATTTATAAAGCAATCATTTTTTTTCATAAAATCAAGTAATAGTAATAGTAATATTTATTTGCGTAAAACATGGTATACAAAGGTGTTAGGTACAAATTTAAATGGCACAAACATGTTTAGCTAGGATAAGACCAAGCATGCAAAATTTAAAAGACAGGTATTTAGGTAACCAATGAGGCATCAGCAATGAATTACAAAATTTTTTTTTTTATCTATAAATTCTTTTAAGCTATAAAAACTATATTCAAGTAACCATTTATAAAATTTAGTTTTAAATAATTTTGTATTTAATATTTTAAAATGCCTCGGTATTTTATTATAAATGCGCACACACATTGCTAGGCACTTGTTATTGTATTTAGCTAGCCTAGGTAAATCATTCAACACTAATTTATAGGGATCTCGTCTGTTCCGAGGATTCACATCATTTGCAGTCTTAAATAATTGTTTGTTTTTCATTACAAACGTACATTTTTCGTAAATGTAAAGTGACGGTAATGGTAACAAATCAAGTTTCTTAAATATCGGTTGACATGAGTCGTCAGGTTTATGTCCACAAATTGATCTCATGCACTTTTTTTGGGCGATGAATGCTCTTCGGAAGTCGTCGAAGGGCTGCTGCATAGCTATAGATATGTCATTGTCATTTTATTTTTTTCAGCCATTTTTACGCCCGTGATTAAAGGACTACCCAGACAAATTTGAGAGGTTTTTAACATAAAAAAATGATAGGAACATAGACATACTCTTTCAAAAAAAACTAAAAAAATGTATCGGCTCAGTTTTCGAGGGAAATATGAACCGTCGATCTAGTCAAATTTTTGGTGATCTAATCGGTCTGAACTACACCCACATTTCGCCAGTTATTTTGAAGTCCCGTGTAATAGGGGGCAAGCCTATTGTCATCAACCGGGCATACATCTAGACACCGTGACTGCTACTGAGAAATTCCCTATAGAAAAAACCAATAACACTTTACCCGACCGGGGAATCGAACCCAGGACCTCATGCTCAGAAGTTCTGATCGTTCTCGATCACTGGGCCAACAAGGCAGTACCTATTAACTAAAGGTAAAACAACAGTTTTATGTTCAGTGACCTTTGGTGCACCGCTATTATAGGTAAAGGGTATTGCGACCTTTATGAAGGTGCATTATTAAGAGCGGCCAACCCGTCATACTTTTCATACAAACGCTCGTACGTGATTATGCAGTTGTTACACATCTATCTTTGATTTTTTGAACTAATAGGTATTTTGTGTACAATATCTAGATTTCTATGGTAGCAAGAAATAAAAAAAGTAGAAATAAATTCAGTATAAGCCTCCAAAAATTGATGTTTTGCACAAATTTTAATTGAACTTTGGCCGTTCATAATGTACTCGAAACTGTAAAAGTAAAGAATACATCTCGATAGAAACCTTGCACATGTAATGGAGATGCTTAATGACAAAAATTTATTTCACACGGTTATAAGACTTATTCAAAAACATGTATTTCCTGGAACAAGTTTAAGAAATTTTCGAAAACCATTTTTCGTTCAATGTCATCGCGTTAGGCGGTATGAGGTGCGCGGGAGACGAGATATACGGGGTCGGGGCGGGGTATGACGGGGCAATTGAAAGAAAATCGCCGCTGTGTCTCTGGATTAAAAAAAAAAAAGCTTTTTGACCATGCTCGCGTTGACGATAGACGGACCGGGAAGGGCCCTCTTAAAGCAACAACCTTTAGGTCACTAGTTACTCATACTTTGTTTGTGATTTAGTTTCATTTCATGTAAATAATTTGTATAAAAAAACCGGCCAAGGCGAGTCGGACTCGCGGACGAAGGCTTCCGTAAATTATCAACAAAAAAAAAATCGTTTGTTGTTTGGGAGCCCCGCTTAAATATTTATTTTATTCTGTTGTTAGTATTTGTTGTTATAGCGGCCACAGAAATTCATCATCTGTGAAAATTTCAACTGTCTAGCTATCATGGTTCATGAGATACAGCCTGGTGACAGACAGCCAGACAGATAGACAGTGGAGTCTTTAGTAATGTCATGTTTTTAGGGTACGGAACCCTAAAACCATGACAAGACAACAAGACAAGCATAAAGTTCAGTTTGCGCTTCAACTTCAAACATTTTACGACTTTGTATAAACTAGCAATGTGATATTCATTGTTGAAATAACACCCACCAATTAATTGGAAACAAAGATTTGAATGGACTTTACATGTAACTAATACTACAACTAAATAAATACTGCTCCGATTTTTGTGTCATTCCAACAAATTACTTGAGTCCTTAATTAGATTTCCAAAACGAACTTCCACGAGTTCGAAAATGTAATATCGAATTTCAAACAAAATAAATCAACCTTTCCCATTGCACCCCACTTGAATTCAAAACACAAATTACAAAAAGAGAAAAAAATCATACCTCCACTCTTTTGAAATTTCAACAATGCTCTACATTCCCATATTTCAGACGGACTATGCAAGCACAAAATAAAGAAGTACAGAAGGTTGTTTACATACAACACGTACAGATGACGGCACATCAAGCTATACGAAACTGTCATATTTTCCTGCACATAATGCTTTAGCTATAAAGTTGAAAAGCTATTAAAGAAATTTGACAGGTTGTATTAGCTTGATGTGCTGGCGTATGCTTGTACGTAGGTAGGATAATCGTTGTTCATCACCATCTTCCTGTCCTTGTCTCATTCTACTTGGGGTCGGCGCAATACGGTTTCTTCATCCATTCTCCGCTGTCCGACGTCACGGCATCATTTACTCCTTTTTCTTTTATTTTCTAATTCTTCACACTTCTCTCTTCTCTTGATCTTTTCTTTGGTCTTCCTCTCCCTCTCCATCCATCAACATACATACGATAACCGATGTTGACTGGTAAAAAATGCCCATGACATATTTTGTCCATCTTTGTACTTTGTGCTTGAAGTGTTAAATAAATAAATAATCATAAACTGTCTCAAGGTACTTACGTATAAATTGATAAGCATAACACTGTAGAAGTACTAATACGGTCAAAGTATCTGATACGGTTCGATGTCTATAGACGCATCACAATTTGACCATGCAGGTTGCTGATCCATGCTCGTTCAACGTGTGCGTGAAGATCTCAACAAAATGACGTAGACACGCTTAACGCACAGCGTCAAGCGTGTCTCCATGTTCACGGAGATCTTAAATAAATGACAGTCGCGAGTGCACTTGCACTCGCTGTGCGTTAAGCATGTCTACGTGTACGCGGAGATCTCAAAGTAACGACAGTCGCGAGTGCGCTTACGCTCACTGTACGTTAAGCGTGTCTATTTGTGCGTGGAGATCTCAAACAAATGACAGTCGCGAGTGCGCTTGCACTCGCTGTACGTGTAGCGAATCTATGTGTGCGAGCGTTTCCGCTCGGTGCAAGGACCAGGCCTTCTGTTTCTATATTCTTTGTGGTGTAAGGGAGTGCCGATCAACAAACAATTTTTCGTCTTATTAAGGAGGGGAATTTATCAATTTAGTCCCCCCTCCCCGTTGAGTTTAAGGTAAGATTATGTAAATTGAGAGTAAAACGATAAATGGAGTGTTTTTTCGTCTTTGTCAATGGTAAATTGTTTTATATAAGAATGGTTTGGGGGGTAAATTGATCAGTGGCGATTATCTGCTTCGATTTTGGGCGTTTTGATTGGTAGGTATATAATATTTGCCTAATGTTCTTGTTTGGTGTTCGATTTTCTTGAGCTGTTTGTTTTTTTTTTCTGTTAGTGTGTGGGATTATAATCTTGCGTTGTTAAGTTAAGGAGAAAATTATAATCAAACATCGACCCGTCCAAGCTGTGTAAAGGTGCAAGATGGTGCCATTATCAAACATAGATACGAATAAACCTCCTGTGAAAATAATGTAACGAAAGTATAATAAATCGCATCAAAATCCAAAGTGTACCTTATACATGGGTCACACAGTCCGCCTCGAAAATCAAATTGGTTTTGTATACTATTTGTAGTAGATGGTAACTAGACATACTCAAATATGTAGTTGTATTTTGTTTAAGTCTAGTTAATCATCTACTATGAATAATAAAAATATTTTTTATATCGGAAAGCACGTTAAGCCGTAGGTCACATCTTTTATTTGTAGATCTTTGACAGTCATTACAGGTAGTCCGAGGTCCGAAAGTCTGACAATCAGTCTTACAAAAGGGTATCATATTACCCAGCACAAACTGGGTTGTGGAGGTCAGATAGACCGTGCGTCGCTTCATGTAAAATACTGGTATTCAGCTGCATCCGATTAGACTGCAATTCGACCCAACATAGTTTGGAAAAGGCTAGGCAGATGATAATGATGATTAGATAAATCTCTGTTCAACCATGAACATACCATAGTTACACGCGCCAACAACAGCATCACAGCGTTAGCATTAAGAGCGACATACATTAGGTCCACGCGTCGGCATCACCGGCACACCGTCAGCGCTAAGAAGTGGCCTACGGAGATCTTCGCTTCATCGGCTCAATACACACACGACACACATGTAAATAGGCATCAATGTATATTTACCACAAAATTTGTATATAATTAAGTTCATTTGTAATAAAACAGTCATCAAGCTGGAGTCGAGTGTGATTCATCTCCTATACCTCCTCTCACTGTGGCCAATACACCTTTCGCCATCATCGATCCCAAGAGTCTGGGGGATCGGCAGTGAGAAAACCATTTCCTGTGTACATTGCACGACGTACACGAAACCCTCTTCCTACCCAAATTCCGTCTGTAACCGTAGGTCTCCTTGTAACAGACTTCCCTCTCGTATAACCAACGTAACTTACGTTTGGTATGGTTTGTATGGTAGGCTAGGGCGTTAGGATAACTTTGACTAAGGAGCTAGGTAGGTAATTACTATAGAGTTAGGATAACTAGGGTGTTTAGTGATGATTGTAGGGCTAGGTTTGGATTCAGTTGGGTCTTAGGTAATTAACCAGGCTCAATTATATCAAACGTAGCCACATCGTACGCACTTGGAGTAACGGCCGTACTAAGCTGTAAGTCCCGGTGTGTACAATCTCAAATATAAAATTCGACATTTTATAGGACATACACACATATCCGATTTGATACGTAAGCGAATTTTTTCCAGTATTACATTTTTTATTGCATAGCTATTTCAAACGTGCAACTAAAAAGCTTTTACCCAACTAAACTAAACTATTCCACAATTATTATTACACGTAATCTAACATTACCGTCGTAATGTATTTGGTCAATAAATTTTATCGCGCAAATTCATAGGAACCTCATGAATTATGCACTATTGTTAAATATTAATGAGTATAATCATATTCCTGTCAGGACGTATTGTTATAAACGAGGGCACTAAACTAGTGTTAGGTTTAATTAGTGTAATACCTAGAAAGCTAAATCAAAATAATTACAGAGTTTGAATTGAGTTTATTACAGGAGTTTGAGGAGCTCGGGTCGATCTTTAGGTTAATGTGTGGACCTAAAGATCGACCCGGTCCATGTTAATGGACCATGTCCCGGTTAATGTGTGGCCGAATGGCGCGTGGAGGCACTACGCCGGGGGGTAACTCCGCTGCCGCGGCAAATTGTCGCTCAGCGGACAGACCTCCGGCGCGATCTCATGGCGACATGGAGAGAGCGACTATCGCAACCCCGTGCAGGGCACGCCACAATAGTGGCGATAAGTCCCCTCTTTGAGGAGTGGCTAGAGAGGCGCCACGGCGCCCTCACCTTCCGCCTGACGCAGGTCCTCACCGGACACGGTTGTTTCGGGAGGTTCCTGCACCGAATCGGGCGGGAGGAAACGCCCGGGTGCTACCATTGTGAGGATCGACCGGAGGACACGGTGGAGCACACGGTGGAGATCTGCCCCGCGTGGGCGGAGCACCGCCGTGTCCTCGTAGCGGCGATCGGCGGCGGCGACCTCTCGCTTCCGGCCTTGGTTCAATCCATGGTCCGGAGCGAGACGGAATGGGACGCCGTCACCTCCTTCTGCGAAGCAGTCATGCTAGCGAAGGAGGTGGCGGAACGTGAGAGGGAGAGAACCTCACGTCCCAGCCGCCGCGGGAGACGCACCGGGCGTCGGGGGCCACGTGGTGGCCCCCGGCCACCGTAGGCGCGGGCCTGTGGACGGTGAGCTATGGGCTAGCTCGCCGTCCGTCCGTCTTATGACGACAGGCCGTGTCGACGGCGCGTTCGTGTTCCACGCGCGCCTCAAGGAGAGTCAGCAAACAGGGAGGGGTCCGTAAGGACCGACGCCTGCCAGGGTTGCGGGACTGTTCGAAAGAGATACCGCGGCCCTGGAACACAAAGGGCAAAAGAAGGAACATGGATGGGTTTTAGTCAGTAAAAGTCTGACACTCCCTCCTGCTCAGCCCAGAGCGGGAGGGGTTATTTGATGATTTCCCATCGGTAAAAAAAAAAAAAAAAAGGTTATTGTGTGGATGGTTAACCACCCATTGCATACTGAGTTTCCTCCGTGCCTCAGATAGCTCGTTAAGTTGTTGATCTCGGCTGTAATTTGTAGAACTTTGACAGTCGTTACAGGTAGTCAGTGGACGAAAGTCTAACAACTAGTCCGAACCAAGAGATATCGTATTACCCAGTCTAACTGGGTTGTGGAGGTCAGATAGGTAGTCACTCCATCTAAAATACTGGTATTCAGCTGCATATGGTTAGACTGGAAGCCGACCCCAACCAGTTGGGCAAAGTTAGGCAGATGATGAATTTGTATGGTTATAATAAATAGTTAATAGTATTGTATAAAAATATTTGGAACCTGACAAAATGTTTGCGACACGAGTTGCTTTCGCTACTAATTCGGGTTTGGTGTATTAATTAAAGTAGTTTGTAATTATGAGAGTAGGTACAGACTCAGCACATCAAGCTACTACAATATGTCAAACTTTAATAGATTTTCAACTTTGTCGCTAAAGCTGTAGATTCAGGGTTGACTGGGAAAATTTGACAGCTACGGATAGCTTGATGTGATTGGCTGGCGTATGTACAACAACCCCTGAAGAGGATTAGGGAAAACAGACACTAATATTGTACATAGTTAAAACTAAATCATTGACAAAAGCTATATCTAAACTAATATTAAAGTTTGTGAGGTTGTAGAAACCAATTTTGAAAATTCTTTCACTAATTGAAAGCTACATTATCCCCCAGTGCCATAGGTAACAACGTGCCCGTGGGATAATTTCCGACCAAAATGCGAGCGAAGCCGCGGGCAACAGCTAGTCAGTTCTATTTATTTGTGGAATTTCTCATGGCTGGAGGAGAACCCATGATTCCAAAACCATGACTTTTTTCAGCACCTTTTAACACTTCATAGACCAACACCTGGTTTAGAACAAGGGATCTTAATAACTTTACTAATACTTTAATCCCGTTAGTATGATCCCGCTCTGGGCGGAGCGGAAGGGAGTGTCAGACTTGTACTGGATAATACCCATCCATGTTCCTTTGCTCTTTGTGTTCCAGGGCCGCGGCATCTCTTCTAAAAGTCACGCAGCCCCGTCAGGCGTTGGCCCTTGTGGACCCCTTCCTGGTTGCTGACATCTCTTTGAGGCGCACGTGGAACACGAACGCGCCTTTGACACGGCCTGTCGTCATAAGACGGATGGACGCCAAGCTAGTATGATCCCTTGACTTAATTTCAACCACCAGACGAGCGAAGCGCAGGCGACAGCTTGTTAGTAAATAATGGGTGAAGAAGTACCCTTAACGAAGCCGAAAGGTACTTGTTCTCAACGACATATGCGATCATTGCTTGTTCTAGACTATAACTGGGAACCCTCTAGTTACGGAGATATTGGGGGTCAAATATCCAACCTTTTCTCAAGTTTTTTTTTTTTTATAAATAGAATAGAATAAACATTTATTCGGTAATGGACAGCAGCAACACAATTGAGCAGCACATACATATACATATTACTAACAAACAGCTTAACAATTAATTAACACAGCTCAACTGCGCTGAGCATGCCTATAACGAAAGGGTCACCTACTCAGCATATGCTGGGTGTAAAACACTCAGCGCTGGTTTTCAGTAGGCCCCCCGTAATATAAAATACAAGTTATAAAAATACAAGTTTTTAATTTTTTTTCTTTACTTCTAATACCTCCACGACCCTCGTACTGTTCAATGCATCCATTAGCACAATGTTTTGAATGCGTTACATGGAGTACTACCATAAAACGTGGTTTTTCACTGCAAAAAAAAAGTTGTTTCCCGGCAATAATTTTTGCGTAGTTACTTAGTTTCTTGTACAGAATGCTTGGTTTGGCGGCTTCGTGAAGGATCCGATACACTCAGTATGTCTAAGAAAAGTTAAATTTTCATAAAAAAAATACAGGCACTGGTACCTACAACTATAGTACTAGTTGCTCGGCAATTTGCTGAACTGGGCCTATTTGGCGCAGCCGCGAGACACACAATATTATCTTTGTTTTTCTGTTTAGTTTTAGGTTTTTTATTTCTTTATTGTGTAGTTTTAAGTTTTATATTTCATTTTTGTTATTTTTTCTTTTGTGTGCACTTGTGGCGTGTGCCAAATAAAATATGTTTATTTCTTTCTTTCTTTACAAATAAGTAAGCACATTTAATTTAAATATCAAACTCCCAATCAGTCCTGTTACCTTTCATCCACGCATTATCCTCCTTTTACTTCAAAATAATTTCGTATTCCGCCATTACTCAAAGATAAATGGCTGAAAAACAAATTTTCGAGGCAACAGAACCGTTTTTAATGGCGTCCGTATTATAAATCGTTATGATAATTGCCTTATCGGTACAAACGGATAAATTGTATTGAATGTTGTATTCTTTAGGGAGCCTAATTGGTGTTCGCTCTTTGCTACTTGTCAATGGGTTATTGTAATGATATTTTTAGATTTAGTTATGTCATGTCAAAGTCGGTGTTTTGTTAATTTTACTGAAGACAATAATGATCTTAATTACAAACTTAAAATACAAATCAAAATTACATTATCTGCCTAGCCTGTTCCCAACGATGTTGGGGTCGGCTTCCATTCTAACCGAATGCAGCTGAACACCAGTATTTTACATGGAGCGACTGCCTATCTGACCTCCACAACACAGTTAGTACTGGGTAATACAATACTCTTGGTACGACTGGTTGTCAGACTTTCGAGCCACCGACTACCTGTAGCGACCGTCAAAAGATCAGATCTACAAATGATGCCCGGGACCAACTGCTTTACATATATACTTAGTAATAAAAATATGTAGATATAAAAAAGTGGAAAAAATTTGGAAAAGGGCGTCAAAAATTCGTTAGCGTCACTGCCACTGGTGCCTGTCCAGAGACTCGCTTGGCGATTACTCGAAAGACAAGGTTGGCGCCCATGGCCCTATTACATGGGTCTTAGATATAACTGACGAAATGTGGTTGTTCTATTTGGTACACCTCTGCCTAATCCTTTGGGGATTACAGGCGTGATGTTATGCTATGTTAGGCCGCATTCTAAAGTACGTTGTAATCGATTTGAGCGTCCATAAACCCGTTCCGAAATACCGTGAGCGCGATATTGATGTCCCTTGAATCGTCATAGATGACGTCATGACATGCGCCATCTTGCGATTACACCGACCATGCCCCAAATAAATATCACCGTGAGCGCTGTCAAAAATGACAGTTGTGTTCGCAGGTTGTGTTGTTTTGATAAGGGAAGCGCAAGGGTAGCCCGCGAAATTTAAATTTTCTTACGATTTGCAGATCAGTGTCAGGTTATATGTTGATGAAAATATGAATCGCGCCAGTAACACGTATGAAGTTACAAAATTATAATTATTTAAGTCATCAATACAACCCTCCAAGTTCATTTAACCCCATTGAATGACTTTTTCATGAAATAGTTATTGAATAGGTTTAATTGAACTTGGAGGGTTGTATGTGCAGCAGAGTCAAACAACATGTCGTCCATTTTCAAAAATAGGTCTTGTTAAAAGTTTTGGTTTGGGGTTATGTTCACTGTGAACGCGGTCACGAGCGTTCCGAATTGATAACAGCTCTTAGCTGTCATAATCGTGATATCTAAAACGGAACGCAAAATATAGATGTGAGCGCTGTGAGCGATTATTTTGTAATTCGGAATGCGGCCTTAATTCAGTGCGTTTCTTCATCGTTTTGAGAGCACTTGTTTTGTAATAATTATGAGCCTCGGAAAGCACGTTAAGTCGTTGGTCCTGTCTGCCATTCATAGATCTTTGACAGCTGAGTGGCCCAAAAGTCTGAAAACCATTCTTACCAAATGGTATCCTATTAGCCAGTTCTAGCAGAGAGGTCAGATAGGCAGTCGCTCCACGTAAAATACAGGTATTCAGCTGCATCCGGTAAGACTGGAAGCCGTCCCTATTTTTTGGGGGAAAAGGCTAGACAGACTAGAATATACTAAAAAGGTTGATTCCAACTGTATGAGGCAAATAACGTAATCGCAATAACAAGATGTTATGATAAAATTTGCCAGTCAGCAAAATGGTGGGCTGAACAATTATTCAGAATGCATAAGACGTTCATTTAAGCAGATGCTCGTACATATATAGCACTCTTCAATTACAGCCACTTTCAAAACATACTTCAACAGAAAAAAAACGTTAATATTTAAATTCCAAAATTATTAGATACATTTCGACATCTCTTACAGAAATTTCATAAAAACACATGTTTTATTTAAACTCAAACATTCTGATTCGCCTTTACATTTTTCTTAAAAAGAAAACTTCGTTTGTGTAATTTTAAAGCCTTTTTGATGTTAAACTTTGGATGGAGGCTCGATAAATTGGATTTGGGCATTTTGTCATCTCATTTTCTTGAAAAATAGGTCAATGAAGTCTGTATACTTTTTAATCTTACTTACATTGTAAATGCAAAAGTTTGTGAGGAATGACGGATGGATAATTCACGTAAAAACTACTGAAAGGATTTGTATGAAATTTGGCTCACATATAGTTTATAACCTCAATTAACGTGTGGGATACTTCTTATCCCGGTAGTATGAACCCGTGGGATAATTATCGAACTCACCGTGGGCGAAGCCGCGGACACGGTCAACGTGATATATATATTTTTTTGACGTTTCGGTGGATAAGCAAGTAAATGATAATTATGTGAGTGAGTGCGGAATGCTGGGCTGTAAAGAAGATGGATGAAGAAAGATTACCTGTAGGGGAGATGGAGTGACAAAAATGGATAAAGCAAGGAATGAGTTTATTAAAGGAAGTTTGAAAATTGCGCCAGTAACATCAA
The DNA here is from genome assembly GCA_947578425.1 of Eugnorisma glareosa. Taxonomy (NCBI): domain Eukaryota; kingdom Metazoa; phylum Arthropoda; class Insecta; order Lepidoptera; family Noctuidae; genus Eugnorisma; species Eugnorisma glareosa. Next base: position 7,674,504 of record OX387982.1, on the reverse strand, counting down.
AAAAAAGTCGAAAGAGAATCGACTGTCTTGGTATGAGCATGAGACGAGGAAGAGCGAATCATATGTGACTGAAACATTGATGAATATAAATGTAGATGGATGAAGAGGGAGAGGAAGACCAAGTAAAAGATAAATGGATTGTGTGAGGAATGAAAAATATGAAAGAAAAAGGAGTAAATGATAGCGTGACGGTTGACAGAGGAGAATGGAAGAAAAAATCGTATTACATCGACCCCTAGTAACATGGAACAAGGTCAGGAAGATGATGAATTATGTGAGTGTGAGGCCCAGACTAATGTTATTATTGTTAGGAGATAAAATGGGGCCTCACCTCGCTCTCCTTGGCTAAAGAGAACTGGCGCAAACCTGTAGTGCTTCACACTAACGACCGCAGGGAGATATGGCAGAGTAAGGAGCTTCACGGGCGCTTTTTCCAGGACCTACATGGGCCCGATGTAGACCTATCAGCGTCTGTAGCCTGGCTACGTTCCGGTGACCTTTTCGGAGAAACCGAAGGTTTTGTCTGTGCAATTATGGATGAAGTTATGATGACAAAAAACTATTGTGAAGGACGGTACGGTTGACATATGTCGGGCATGCCACCGTCCAGGCGAATCAATACGTCACATTATATCTGAAAGAAAGAAAGAAAGAAACATGTTTATTCGACGTCAGTACATTAGGCACACACACAATAATATTAAAAAAAACGTTACAAAAAAGACAAAATACATAGTATGACTGTACTGTGTGCCTCACGGCTGCGCCAAAAAGGTCCATTTCAGCATTAATACCAGACAGGTGAGGCTGTCTGACGCTGGTCTTCCAATGAACCTTGAGGGGGTAAGTGACACACAGAAAACAGTTTCAAAGATAGAATATGAATAAATGATTAAGTACAATAAATAGATATTGAGTTGATTTATGAAATGTGTATGTAGGTACGAGTTACTCGAGTTACTCTGAGTGTTCTCGTCTGGCTAACGGAGAGTACTTGCATAGACACAACCTTGTAGCCAGGATTATCCGTCAGCAACTTGCTCTAAAATACAGCCTTTTGGAATTGGAAGTGCCGTACTATAAGTATGTGCCCGACCCAGTTCTCGAAAATGGCAAAAACACATTGTACTGGGATCAATCCATCATCACCGGCAGGACTATTGTAGCCAATAAGCCTGATATCGATCGATCGATGATCGATCAGAGCGGCGCGCAATGATTATTGATATAACGGTCTGACGTGAGCTAAGCGATCATTGTGCCGATAGTCGTTTCAGCCAATGGCTTAGTTGCCAAGAGCCTCGACCAATACCTGACGAGGCTCTCGTTAGGCAGCTGGATCAAGGGCTTGATTCAGAAAGCGGTACTCCTGGACACGGCTCGTATTGTTAGAAGGTTCCTCTCTCTGGAGCCCTGACCGCCGGTAGCTTGGACCCTGTTTCCGATACCGGTGGGCTATAATTCTTTATATTTTTTAATGTTTTTTGTATTGTTTTTTCAAAGGAACATTTAAAAATGTAATTAGTTTGTAAAAATATGAATAAAGGAAATAATAATAAATTCATTTATTTCAGGTAAATAACACCCATTGCTACACATCAAAAATTGATAAACATCAATATCATTACAGCAGAAAACTACATAAAGTCAAAATAAAACCAATAGAATAAAATCAGAATAAATTAAATTGCATTAATTAAAATCAAACAAATCAAATAATAATTCGAAAAAAAAAATATAATAATCAAATCAAATTTAAAAAACATCGTCAAAAAAAATAATAAAAATTTATACCTTCCTATTAATACCTACTTATAAGATCGTTTATCTACTGTATAGAGATCGCAAGCATTAATTCCGGCCCACGAATCGAACCCTGGACCTATCCTTTTTTTTCCTAACCTGTTCAGTCAGAAAGGAAGCTACTTCTTCGACTCCTGACCTTAACCTTACCACGGCATTGACAATTTTTCAAATAACTCAGCATAAGGTACTTGAAAAATGGTTTACGCTACTACAGTAGAAGATACAAAATAACATGTTTTTTATTTCTTTCGACAGCGTTACTATGCAATGACGTCTCCATGCGTGTAAAAAAAAGTAATTATAATCTAAAACCAAATAAACAAAATAAAAGTATAAAATTCGTTTCATTAGCAAATATAGACAACATACAAATATTGCTATTTATCTCCAAGCAAATATATTAGCTTTTTCTCTCAACATACGAGGTGAAGACACACAATCATCCCAGTTTGATCTCGGCTCCCAATTGCTGATAATTGTGTATCTCTTGTTTAGATTCTCCTTTCGCAGGTATGCTGGAAGAGATTTCTTTAGAAATAAGCATCACCTTTGTACTATTTTCTGTTCCTTTTTTCTTTTCTGTATTTAGTGTGTACATAAATTGTTAAATAAATAAATAAATAACTTTCAACAAGATTGACATTATCTTTTCAGTAGTCTGCATCAATCCAATAGGTACAATTTTAACTTTATCTTAATCGATAACGCTGAGAATTTCAGTTTGTCTGTGTGTGTATCACTCTCTTCTCTATAAGACAAAGAAAAGTCACTTCAAAACTGCACCACAATGTTCAACGATAAAATCAGTTAAGTGTCTCTTAATATCTCTAAATGAAACGTTAGCGAAATCAAGATAGCACCAAACATTTCCCACTTTCAAATAAATTGGAAAGAATTCTAGACACTCGCTGAAAAAAAAAAGATAAAAAAAACATCTTAAAAGAGACGTTACGGGCCTTTATCTAACATCTAAAGTTGTTGCTTCCATAAAACGTAGCTGCAAGAAGTTTTTATTCAATTCTATTGCTAAAGGTAGGTCCACACTTGTGTGCTTAAATTTCGTTTTGTGTTTGTTTCTGAAGCATGCGTGTAAAGCCATACCGCATTTTCATCATCTCTTCTTGTTGCTCTTGTTTCTTGTTACTAACAAACAAACGAACAAACTGACTTACTTTCGCATTTATGGTATTACTAGCGACCCGCCCCGGCTTCATACGGGTGCAATGTTATACATATAACCCTCCCTCTTGAATCACTCTATATATTTAAAAAAACCGCATCAAAATCCGTTGCATGGTTTTAAAGATCTAAGCATACATAGGGGACAGACAGACAGCGGAAAGCGACTTTGTTCTATACTATGTCGTGAAGTATGGAAGTATGTATCCAAAGAAAATACATTATATCATTAATGTGTGTTAGTGGGCTCTTTAGTGAACTGATCACGCTCATTTGGGACCCGCGGGATGAATTTACTAAATTAAGATTTTATTTTATTTTCGTTGTTGTGTGTTAAGATTTTACTAACACAATAGGTACTTACTATAATAAATTGTAGTAATGTAATTTATTTTTCTGTATTTTTTCAATCTAATTTTAAAATTTGTAATTGTATGGATTCATTTAATCTGAAGTAAACTGATTAATAATTAATATAAGCAAAGGGTTTTCTTTTTCCATTCTCCCCTGTCAACTTCTTTCATATTATAATATTATCCTCACACAATCCACCACAAAAAATATTTCTTTGTCTTCAATAATATAGCTGAACAAAATCGCATGCCAATAGCGCATGTTTATCCGACTTGAGGATCTTTCTCCCACTGGGGTAGATAAAAATTACAAAAAGCATTTTTCTGCACTAACTCAGACATAAACGTTACTTAGCATCTAGTTTCTTCAAGACTTAAACATATCTAAGCCAAACCAGAATCTAACTTACTTTACGTGAAGTAAGTTTTGAGATCGCGGCCTTAACACAAAACATCGTTAATCTGTAAAATCAAATCATAAAATCACTCTTCAAATAATAATAAAAAAGGTTTCAAAGGTACCAAATTCAAGATAGGATTTTGTTTCAATCATTTGAATCAATTAAATTGATTTCTATTCAATTTATTTGATTCTAGCGAACAAATGTTTTGAAATAAACCAATTTGGAGCCAGTTAGTAAATTAATTCCGTTTAGATTAGGGTTGGTATTATATAGTGCTATGTTGTCCCAAAATGGTTCTAGTCCGCATTGAATTCGGTTGTAGCAATCAGTTTGCCGAATGACACAATTGAGCTTATGCTACTTAACTGGATAAGCATAGTTAATTTATTGATATTCTATTTGAATATTGTTACTATTTTATTAAACATCAGACCTTATGGATAGTGTACACACGGCTACACATCAAGCTATACATTTCCAGTATAAGCTGACCACGCATTGTACGAAAATCCTATACAAAGCGAGATCAGTATAAACTGGAAATGTATAGCTTGATGTGTAGCCGTGTGTACCAGGTATTTTCATAATTATGGTATTGGTTTTAAATTCCAGTTTAAAAAATAATTTCGTTCAGTTACAGTATTTTCTAATTTGCTTGAAGCCTTTGACATTATTGCTGATTGATATTCACAGTAATACTAGTCCTTCTGATCGTTTTCGGCCATGGCAGTCTACGTCAACGGAGACTAGCTATCGGTACAGGATCTATAAATTGTAGTGCACAAGTATGTACTCACTTGCACCCAAGGGGAAGGACCAAATTCATTGTACATGCACTCCAACGATCATATATGTGTTTGAACCTGTTGTCGGTACTCTTACTCTAACTAGCTGCACCATTATCGACTTCAGGTGTAAAACTTACCATCTATAATCTGAATAATCACGTTAAAGAAAAACAGGAATATTTCCAATGGCTTGGAAAACCTCCTCAATTTTAAACCGACTTCAAAAAAGGAGGAGGTTATTATGTTCGTGAGTTTGTATTTTTTTTTGTTTGTCAACTGATTTGAGAATCGGTCCACAAATGGGGGAGCCATTTGTGGACCGATTCTCAAAATTCTTTTCCGACTTCGAAGCTTGACCTTTGTTTGATAGATTTGGTGTTTTTGTCACCGGCTTCTGATGCTAAAGTTATTTTTCACTTTTTTGTGTTTTGGTTTGTTATTTTTGTTTCTTTTTTATTGTTTTTTTTTTAAGTCGGTTTTATTTTTAATCGTGAATATTTCAAAAACATCTTAACTTGTACTTAAATGTTATGCAAAATTATGTAGTTTTAACTCTGCGAATCAAAGCTGGATCTTTTTCGCAGACTTATGACTACATATTATTTTGTATAAAGAAAGAAAAGAAAGAAAGAAAGAAACATATTTATTTGGCACACGCCACAAGTGCACACAAAAGAAAAAATAACAAAAATGAAATATAAACTTAAAACTACACAATGAAAAAATAAAAAACCTAAAACTAAACAGAAAAACAAAGATTGTGTCTCGCGGCTGCGCCAAATAGGCCCAGTTCAGCAAATTGCCGAGCAACTAGTGCCCGACGCTGGTTTTCAACTGGACCTGAGATGGCGATGTGACGGACATAAAACAGTTTTGTGCTTTGTGTTTCTAATTAGGTAAGTCTGTGTAATATGTGTATGTATGAATAGATACTTAAATATAATCAATTTGTGTACAATATTATTACAAAACAATCCTTCATATGAATAAAAAAGTGCAAGACAAAACAAAAAACATAAGGTACCTAGATAAATTGAACGGACGCATTGAAACATATTAGAACCTGTTACCTGAACCTGTGTTGTTATAACATATTTTAATGTCATGGATTTCCGCAAAGCAACGCCTGATTCTGCAATTTATCTAAACACTAGCTTAAGCTCGCGGCTTCGCCAGCGTGGAGTTCGATAAATTGTCCCACGGGATCATATTACCGGGATAAAAAGTATCCTATGTATTAATCCAGGATATAAACTATCTTTATGCTAAATTTCATCCAAATCCGTTTTGTAGTTTTTGCGTGAAATAGTTTATATCCATCCATCCTAACAAATGTTTGCATTTATAAACTTAGTACCTATAGGAATTAGTAGGATGTCTTGTCTACTTGGCGCATCTTAGATTTAAATGAGTCTTCTCTCTTAAAAGATTAACAACACCCAACTAAAAAACTACTATGCAAAGGACTACACAGGGAGTGACCCTGTGTCCTAATTATCGCATAAAAATGTGTCAACCAAACAAGACAGGAGCCGGGTCCATGTTTACCCATAATTTGCCATTAAAACGGGCTAATTGAGGGGAATGCCGGCTAGAGGAAATTTGGCGGAGTGACTTTCCTTGTAAGCTGAGGTAATTGTGGGCTGTCGGGGACTATTGCGTGTTTTGCGCCTACTATATTACTTGGGTGTGGGCTGAGGTGTAAGAATTTCGTGTTTAAGAAAAGTGATGTATAAATTCTCATCTTTTTTGCATCTCAATTGAATTTGGTCAGATCACTTTCAAAGATGCAGTAGCATTCACTGGTCATGGTAACTTTAAGAGTAAATTATTTTCAACATCTCATTGCGAATATGAACAATCTGAACATCATCAATCAGAACTGATAGCCGATGGGGCCGAAAAGTTTTGGAGTGGCGACCGAGAACCGGCAGATGTTGCGTTGGAAGGCCTCCCACTAGGTGGACCGATGACCTGGTGAAGGTTGCGGAGATCTGCTTGATGCGAGTCGCACGGGACCGGCCAATGTGGCGACACTTGGGGGAAGCCTATGTCCAGCAGTGGACGTCTTTCGGCTGAAATGATGGTGATGATAATGAACATCATATTTTATGGGAGTGAGTCTTTGGCAGAATGAACTTATAGTTGGATAGTGTACAGGTTACATCCCGAGTTATTTATTTGCTAGGCAACTTGGCTTTTCCCAGTTGTAAACGTCCCTTTGTGTCTATTGCCTAGCCATAAAAATTTAACAGGAATCCAAAACACATCCTTCATATACCATACATCTAGTTATATAATGATCCCACTCACATTATACCCTCTCATCCTAACTATACTGTATCACACTCACCAATACAGACAAACACACACACGCACATAGACACACAGACAAATACACTAGGCACACACACACACAGATACAGACAAACCTATTAAACGCACCTCCATCCCACATGCACCTTATTCTCCACATCTTGTCTCCACCACACTTCACACAAATTTAAGGTTCTATTATTACTTAGCTATTAAATTACAATGTTTTGTTCTTTATACCTATAATTACAATAGCTAGACACCAGTATACCTAGCTATTTTAATAACCAATGAAGAATGTAATTTTTGCCTGTAGGGGGGAGTCCCTGGTGTCCTGAAATACAAGTTTAGGCTTAGTTTAGGCACCAGTCTCCCACAAATAAACATAGTGATCATTTCAATCAATTTACATGTGTTCGTTTATAATTATTATTTGTTGAAGAAAAATAAACATTATTATTATTATTCTCCTTTATTCATATAAATACAAATTTGTTACATTTTTAAATATTTCTTATAAAAAACAATATAAAAACATTTAAAAATATAAAAAATTGTTGCCCGCAGGTATCAGGAACAGGGTCCAAGCTACCGGTGGTCAGGGCTCCAGAGAGAGAAACCTCCTAACAATACGAGCCGTGTCCAGGAGTACTGCTTTCTGTATCAAGCCCTTGATCCAGCTGCCTAACGAGAGCCTCCTCAGGTATTCATCGAGGCTCTTAGCAATTAAGCCATGGGCTGATACGACTATCGGCACAATGATCGCTGAGTCCACATCCCACATGTCGACAACCTCGCGAGCCAAGTCAAGATATTTTATTTGCTTATCTTTCTCGGCTTTCACGAGGTTCTCATCATGCGGGACCGTTATGTCAACAATCATTGCGCGCCGCTCTGATCGATCCACCACCACTATATCAGGCTTATTGGCTAAAATAGTCCTGTCAGTGATGATGGATTGATCCCAGTACAATGTGATATTGCCATTTTCGAGTACTGGGTCGGGCACATACCTATAGTACGGCACTTCCGATTCCACAAGTCTGTATTTTAGAGCAAGTTGCTGATGGATAATCCTGGCTACAAGGTTGTGTCTATGCAAGTACTCTCCGTTAGCCAAACGAGAACACCCAGAGATAATGTGACGGATTGATTCACCTGGACGGTGGCATGCGCCCGACATATGTCAACCGTGCCGTCCTTCACAATAAATCTCCGGTAGTTATTCGTCATCATAACTTCATCCATAATTGCACAGACCAAACCTTCGGTTTCTCCGAAGAGGTCCCCGGAACGTAGCCAGGCTACGGACGCTGACAGGTCTACATAGGGCCCGTGCAGGGCCCGGAAAAACCGTCCGTGAAGCTCCTTACTCTGCCATACCTCCCTGCGGTCGTTAGTGTCAAGCACTACAGGTTTGCGCCAGTTCTCTTTAGCCAAGGAGAGCGGGGTGAGGCCCTTGTCCACCGCGACCACATCTCGATGCATCCCCACGTCGGTTTCTAGGAAATATTCCCTGAGACTGCATATCTCGCGATTGTGGAGAGTCTTAGCGTTTAAAAAGCCTCGACCCCCACACTTCCGCGGGATATACAGTCTCATAACCGAAGAACGTGGGTGATGCATTCGATATGCCGTCAACAATGTACGGACCTTCCTATCCAGGGCGTCTAGTTCTGTTTGAGTCCATTTCAGTATGCCGAAAGAGTACATCAAAACCGGCATGACCCAACCGTTGAAGGCACGCACCTTATTTCCGCCTGCTAAAAGACTATTCAATACTTTTTTCAGGCGGCCAAAGAAGCGTTCCTTCAACGATTGCTTCATGTCAGCAACATTGATGCCCAGCGCTTCCGACATACCCAAATACTTATAGGTTTCGGTTGTGAGAGGGATCTAAGATTTATGGAATCCGAGAGCTGGGTTCCCACAGATTCCACAATCTCCCTTCGTTTTACATGCATGACCGCACATTTGTCCACACCAAATTCCATCCTGATGGCGCTACTGAAAGTTTCAGTTTTTATTATTATTATTATTGGTCTTCTTTTCTTTTGTCTCCTGCTGATATTGAGGGAACCGGAAATATGTTTTTCCTACTCCCTCTATTATTTTCTGATTAATTTCGTTGCGGGATCCAAGATAGTTAAATTGTTTCTCTGGGACTTCATCGAGCGTCATTGTCTCGGAACTTTTCTGCCGCCACTGTTGATTCAGGCTTTCAGGAGTTGCAGCGGTTTGGGAATAGTGTGGCAGGATGGTCCCAAAAAAAAACATGTGTTTCATGTATGTCATCGTCTGCTGTTACGCCATGTTTATGACCTTGGGTGATGCGATTTGCGTTTCCTTCGGGTGAGTTCTGTCACGTGACCGAGGAATGCGCTCGGTTCTACAAAATCATTGAAATAACCGAGTGTATGCTTAACGAGAGACGCCAGGAGTATAGACATTTCCCGTTTAGCTCGTGTCTAAGCGGTTACAAGCACAAGTTGTCAAAAAACTGTCTTCATGTACATAATGTATAGCCATTGACTAACGGAGTTGTTGACTTTTTATTTGCAAAATCATCACCTTCTGGCAGGTCTGGCGAAGTTTGTTATAGTTCTTATTTATTTAACAACAACAACAATTTATGTACACACTAAATACAGAAAAGAAAAAAGGAACAGAAAATAGTACAAAGGTGATGCTTATTTCTAAAGAAACATCCATCATCATCATTCATCATTTTATTTCATACTTTATCCGAAATATTTTTTTTACCCGACTGCCAAGGATGGAGGAATACGAAATATATTGACTGTAAGAGTCGGGACCACAGTTTGGGAGCTATATGGGTCAATATGGGTCTATATGGGTCACTAGGGGTCAATATGGGTCCCGACTATTGCAGTCATGTTCTGTATTAGAAAATATTATTTGTTTTATTTTATTGCTTTCTACACTGAATTTGTTTTTCCTTTTCAGTTTTTATTTAAAGTTATTAGTAGTTATTTTTTACGCAATCGGGTTTTTTTCTCTATTTTGGCATTCATCTTTCTTAATCATTATTCTACACTAGAAATGACAGTAATTGAATCGACCTTCGAAGAATTCAAAGGCCAACTTATTTTCCCTTAAGTACATTAGGTCAGTTTTCAAGATCTCTTTTTGATATATCATCATCATCATCATCATTTCAGCCGAAAGACGTCCACTGCTGGTCATAGGCCTCCCCCAAGTGTCGCCACACTGACCGGTCCCGTGCAATATATAGTTTGATATATCTTTAATTATATTTACCGCTACCTTGTATGACTTATGCCTCGCCCAATAATATAATATCAAGCCTGTAAGTTCGTCTTTAAATACCGTCTGAACTTTCGAGTTCAACGATAAAAACTTAATACCACTGTTAATATCAAGAACTTGTGGAATCAACTTGTGGAATCCTAGTTCCTTTTAGTACTTTTTCGTTCGTTCTAGTCTTGGACGATCTTATTCTTACAAATCTCTGATTCGTGTTACTTTGAAAAGTCTTTAAGTAGTTTTTTTTTTTGCTATAAATGTTAATGAGATTTCTTTATGATTGTTTTTTCCTTGAATTATGAAATTCAAATATTTATGAAAGTACGTGATGGTTTGTTTAGAGCGCTATTCTGTTCTTGCTTTCAGCCACTACTACAAAAGCCAATATACGTCTGTGTCGTGTTGAAAAATCTTCATCAATTGTTACTTCTTCTTCTTGTTCACAAGATAATTTTGACCTAGAAAGTGACCACTTAGATGGCGGCTTCCCTAGCGTTTGTTATCAAACATGTAGAATGAAAAACAATTAAAAGAAGAAGAGTTTATTTAGTTATAAACATGATATTTGAACACAGTTCACTGCAAAACAGCGATGTATGTATTTAGCGAAATACATAATAATAATAAATTTTAAATATCGCTGGACATTACACACAGCGCCATCTAGGTGCCACACTAAGCAACGAGGCTTGTGTCGTGGACACCAGATAGTTGATATTACTACACAGATACTTTTTGTTTGTAAATACATACTTATTATACATATAAACATCCATGACTCGGAAACAAATGTCCATGCTCATCACACAAACAATTGCTCCTACCAGGATTCGAACCCGGGGCCCTAAGAACGTAAGGCAGCCTCACAACCAATGCGCCATTCGGGTCGTCAAGCATAACATTACCTTTTTTACATCTATATTTGTCAAACAAAAAACTTTGACTTAAGTTTATATGTAGGTTCCATAACACAAAGAGTAGCTACATAACAAATTATTCTAGAATTTTGAAATTTACCAAAATATCTCCAAGATTATTTTTCGAACCCCTTTCAAATAACCTTAGCCCACCAAAAACTCCATACTTACCCAAACACACTTACTTACCCTATCTCAAAACTGAATCAGTTGCCAATGAATCTAATTGAAACAGTAGACCCAATTCCAGGGCCTAACTATAACCTTCGCAAAGGTAACAGGCATTACGGACCGTTTTCTGTGCCATTCAATTATTTTTTACGATCAGGTGGGACAAAATGGCCAACAGATAAAACTGGGATACCCCACGTCCACGTATAACAACCTTCAAGGTATTTCCACGGATCATATTTGAAAAGTTCAGTTATTTTTGCGCGTTTGGCAGGTCTTAATTGAACCACAGTGTAAATTGGACCGGGAGGTTAAATTGGGCCGTTTTAATGTCTGTTATATAATTTTGTTTGAGTTCATCGCTTTGGGTGTTTTACTTTTAACTTTTTTTTTGTACTTAAATGTGAATTGGGCAGTATTTTTTTATTATAGAAAATGAAAAGGAGATACAAAAAATATATTTAATTCTTAAGTTGAAAATCTACTTTAAAATAAATCTAATTTTTTTCAGACAATTGTATTTTTCCCCCCTTGGCTTGAGTGTCTGAAAAAAGTATTTTTGACTGTATTTTTGAAACAGCCACAAAAACCATTGCATTGCCCCCATTCATTAATTCATTATTGAATTCATTAAACCCAAAAGCCTGCCTTAGTAGGTACATAAAATAAGACGAAAGTCATCTAGTTTAAGTAGCACAAAATAATAGTGACTACAGCGGAGCGACCGTGACGACAACGCGTACATTGTCACCGCGCGCCCAAAAACTTCTACAAAAACCAGAACTAAACTTTTTATACAAGGATTCTATCCCTTCCACTCTGTATAGTAAAATTCATTTGCAGCAGAATCGATCGGAACACCAAATAATGCTTTCCGTTCCGAATATTTGCGTTTGGTTTAAATACAATTAATATTTGTAGGACTATGCCTCCTGTTTGTGTAGAGGTGGATGGTGTTATGAGAGAATGAGCTATTTATATAGGGTGACTGGTAATTAGTGGCCGATACTTAAACTCGTGATTGTAGTCATGATAACTAACAACTTTCCCAAAGAAACATTTCTTATAAATACTCATTCAATTTAATCCCAATAACACAACAGCCGTATAAAATTTGCGCGCGCTCACCTCTGACCTATCTACGGCTATAACAGCTGATAGGTACCGGCGTGCGCTCGGTTATTTCTATTTTAATTTCATACGGTTGTTGTGTTATTGTAATTAAAGTGAATGAGTTTATAATACACATAAAATATGTCTTTAGGAAAGTTGTTTGTTATCATGAGTACAATCACGCGTGTTTAAGTATCGGTCACTAACTACCAGTCGCCTTATAGATCAGTACTTTCATATAAGCCTACAAGCTTTACTTGCCTTTATAACTTACGACTCTTCATGGTATTAGGGTTTCCGGACAGCCGGCTAGCCTAATAGGCCTGCCGTATTCTGGGCCACTGATGTAAGTAGCTGTTGTCCTCTACTTTGTCTGCGTGTATTTTGGGTTCGTTAATTCTTTGGTGGTTTTTTGGTATCCAGGACTCGAAAAAGCTTATGTCCTCCGCCGGGCAGGTACCCAGGTAGTCTAGTGACTACCTTTTGTATAACAATCGAGTCAGTAGCAACGGACTATATGGTCTCGCGCACTTTTTTGATGCCACTGAATAAAGGACTGTATCAGTAGTGCCTTTTTTTGGAATGGGAAATCATCAAATGACCCGCTCTGGGTGGAGTGGAGGGAGTGTCAGACTTGTATTGTCTAAAACCCATCCATGTTCCTTCTTAGCCCTTTGTGTTCCAGGGCCGCGGTATCTCTTTCGAACAGTCCCGCAGCCCCATACATACATACTTACATACAGTTCAAACACGTAACTCCTTTGGGCTTCTCTGCAGTCGGATAATGACAACCAGGACCAACAGAGAGAACTCATTAAGTATTGATGGTCACGCATCCACGGACCGATCTCGGCAAGTACTGCTTAACCTTGCAGATAGAGGAAGAAGCAAGAGAAGTAGAAATATGTCCTTCTAATTTTTAACTAGCATAAGCTAGTTAAAAATTAGAAGGACATATTTCTATATTATATTTTTATCATATTTCTATTTTATAGAAGCTGTGGGCATAAGCCCGCAGCTTCGCCCTCGTGGAGTTCGGTAATATCCCACGGGATCGTATTACCGGGAAAAAAGTATCTTATGTGGTAATCCAGGTAATATACTATCTGTGTGCCAAATTTCATCCAAATCCGGTCAGTAGTTTTTGCATGAAAGAGTAAAAAAAACATCCAGCCTCACAAACTTTCGCATTTATTATATTAGTAGGATTCTTGCTCACATCTCACATAAAATAGCCCCTAGCAGTGTGAACGTTGTAATCAATGCCGTTTGTATTTACCATAGCTGCACTCGCTGCAGTTTCCACCCGCGCCGACATTCACAGGTATTCCGAATTCAATGACATTTTCGTGATTTACGGTCAATTGCTGTTTTTTTTTTTTATATGTGGGTATTTTATCATTTGTTGATGGCTTTCGTGGGTGATTTTAATTGGCTACGCTTTTTGAATTCGGTTGTAATGATAGTGTTACTTGAATAAAATTGGTAAAAATAAGCAATATTTATAATGTATAAAATTTGTAATGTAATAAATAAAGAAACATAATGGTATTGTACAGTTACTCGTCACGTAGTTATCTAACGTGACAGTATAGGTGAGTGTGGGTGTGTGCATGTGTGTATGTGAGTAACATCATGCCTGCAATACTCGAAGAGTTAGCAGCTTTTAACTCTTCGTATGCCGAACGTACAATAAGTTTTTAATTGTGTCTATATAAGGTGTATCTATTCATACACGAATTCTCTTAAGGGGTCACTGTACTCATCATTATGAACAACTTTCACTATGGGACCAACCCCATTACCATACATTTTGACGAGTTAATGCGAACATAATTGTAGGGAACAGCTGATTTTTTTTCGCGATTTCGGGGTTGGTCCATTAGTAAAAGTTGTTCATAATGATGAGTACATTGACCCCTTAAGAGATTCGTGTATGAATAGATAGACCTTATATACTCGACATACGAGTGGTTAATGTAGGTACATATCTATGGTACTCTTCGAAAGATATGTTATATTATTATGTGTTGTGTAGATAAGTAATAGGAGGTGACCCTTTTGCCATCAAATGGTCAGAAACCAGATGGCTGCTACTGAGAAATTCCTGGCTTAAAAACTCAGTAACATTCAGCCTAACCGGTGAATTGAACCCAGGACAGAAACTCAAACACACTAAGCAAGTAAGCAAACTGGTATAAAATCAACTTTATGTTATAAAATGTGAAATATTTCACTAGTTAATTTATTGTAAGTCTATACAATATTGTTTTCTCTGTCATTTTTATTACATACTTTTTACATTTCTAATTGTTAAAAAAAAGAGCGTAGAAACATTTAATAAAAAAAAGTGTAGCCCACCAGGTCTGCATCGGGAACAGGGTCTAAGTAGTTAGGGCTTCTCAGAGAGGAACCAGAAGTTTCCAGAGGTACTGCTTTCTGAATCAAGCCTCAAGCAATATTGTTTTTATTCTTAGAGCAAGTAAATGCTAGCTTTGTTAACTAACAAAAACTTGTACTATCTAGCATAAACCGATCCCGTAGTGTGAACGCAATAATCAATGTTGTTTGTGTTTATTACAACTGCACCCCGTTGCAGATTCACGACGCAGAACCCCGGGATGTTCCCGTGTTCCGGATTTAGTGACATTTCCGGGATTCTAGAGTCTTTGCACAGATTTGTGAGATGTGACTGTCTCAACAACAGATGGTGTTTCGTAAAATGACTGACAATTATTACAAATGGCGGCGTTCCCGGGATTTGCTGGATGATTTAGAGTTATGGAAAACCTGGTTGAGATTGCTGAATAGTTAAATTATTAACTTACTGTTTTGCCCCATTTAAATTGGGTGTTTTGTTTTGACATGGATCAACATTAATGATGTAACCAAGATCTTGTAACAATACTTTGGTTAAAAAGAGTGTCCATGGAGTTTTTTGCCCATTCTTCTCCATAGAGATCTACGCATTGGAATGGGCAACTACAGTACTTTCACAAGTTATTATGCCTTGTGTCTGTGACTGTAGCTTCGCCTTAGCTTTTCTGACATTCAAAAGTGCCTGTCTAATTGAAATAAATGCTTTGAGTTTGAGTTTTTTTTTAACCGTTATAAATTATCAAACATTGTTTTAAGCTTTTTCGGTTTAAAACTAAACTGATACTGTTACTTACGGATATCTTCCGTGACTATTAAGGTGGAAGCATCATAGTAGTCCGCGAAATTCAAATTTTCTTACGTTTTTTGAAATTTGCAGGTCGGTGCAGGTTGTATGTTGATTAAAAACGAGTCGCGCCAGTAACACGAGTAGAATGAGCAGTGATAGCCTAGTGGTGTGTCATAGGGTCTCGAGTTCGAACTCAAGACAAGCACCTCTGATTTTTCGGATTCATAGGTCTTGATTCGGTGAAGGAAAACATCGTGAGGAAAGCAGCATGCCAGAGAAATATTTCACGATAGCATGTAAAGCTAAGTCAGAGGGCCATATCAGCGGCGGCGACCTCTCGCGTCCGGCCCTAGTTCAATCCATGGTCCGGAGCGAGAGGAAATGGGACGCCGTCACCTCCTTCTGCGAAGCAGTCATGTAGCGAAGGAGGTGGCGGGATGTGAGAGGGAGAGAGCCTCACGTCTCAGCCACCGCGGGAGACGCCCTGGGCGTCGGGGGCCACGTGGTGGCTCCCGGCCACCGTAGCCGCGGGCCTGTGGGCGGTGAGTAATGGGCTTACTCGCCGTCCATCCGTCTTATGACGACAGGCCGTGTCGACGGCGCGTTCGTGTTCCACGCGCGCCTCAAAGAGAGTCAGCCACCAGGAAGGGGTCCGAAAGGACCGATGCCTGCCAGGGTTGCGGGACTGTTCGAAAGAGATACCGCGGCCCTGGAACACAAAAATCAAAGGAAGGAACATGGATGGGTTTTAGTCAGTAAACTGACACTCCCTCTTGCTCAGCCCAGACAGGGAGGGGTTAGGTTTCCCATCCGAAAAAAAAATTCAGAGGGCCATGAGCGGCATAAAAACACTGACACCAGGTTAGGCACTAATCACACGATTAAGAAGATGAACGGGGTGTTGGTATTAACAGTAGTTTTTGACATGAAACACGATAATAAACAAAAACGTCTAGAATCATTAGTTAGTACAACATTACCATTCCTATCTATTAATTCCACATAGACATCTATTCAAACACAGACCTCATAGATCTGCTTTATCTACCCATTATTTTGTACTGATTCTGGTAAGATTTCCATTTTCGTTCCAGTAAGATCCTAGGATTATTTAAATGGGTTCTTTTAATTTATTAGTTGTCGCATCAATAGTCTAGTGTTCGCTACAAGTCTTAGATTCAATTACTGAGTTCAGCGGAGAAGAGACGTGCAATTTTGGAATGCAATTACATTGGTGTAGGATTGAAATTGTTTTAATAGATGAATAAGTTTATTGTTATTTTACACTAATAAATTACATACCATAACATCACGCATGTAATCCCCAAATGGTTAGGCAGAGGTGTACCTAACAGTACACCCACATTTCGCAAGTTATGTTTAAGTCCCATGTCAAAGAGGGGGAGCCTATTGCCATCAACTAGGCGCAAATCCAGACTCCCTGGCTGCTACTGAGAAATTCCTAATGGAAAAACACAATAACACTTTGCCCGACCTGAGGATCGAAGCCAGGACCTCATGCTCAGCAGTCATGTTTGCGACCACTAGACCAACGATGCAGTCTGATGAAAACAGAGAGACAAGAGGCAGACTTATAAATTAATTATATTAAAAAAAAAAAAAAGTTTAACATTAATAGACAATTGATCACTCATCCATAAGGATTGAGGAGCTCGTGGCTAAAAAATAACAGCCATTCGTGTCAATCGTAAGGTTAAGCCGAGCTTGCCTATGTTGGTCCGTGGATGGGTGACCACCCATTACATACCAAGTTTCCTCCGTGCCTCGGAAAGTACGTTAAGCCGTTGGTCCCAGCCATCATTTCGAGATCTTTGACAGTCGTCATAGATAGTCTAGTCAGTGGCCCGAGATTCTGACAACCAGTCTTACCAAGGGGTATCGTATTACTCAGTACTAACTAGTAGTTAGACTAAAAAGTTAGGTAGATGATGATGATGAGTCCTCCATCCTAATATTATACATGGCATATCGCCTTTTTGACCAAACACATCGGCCATAACCTGGGTTAGGAGATAGGGCACTTTTAACCCTGGTTATAGGCTTTCGTGTGAAAATTGACGACCTCCACACGGATAAACCAGCAGGAAAAGCTAGTCTATAAATCTAAACAAATAAATAAAATTAAAGTGTTTGTTTTTAGTTTGAAAAAAAAAAACAGCTTTTTACTGAATGCATATAAAAGTATACGGTACTTATAAATTTTTGTCTGTCTGTTTGTCTGCTAATCTCCGAAACGACTAGACCGATTTTGACGGGAGTGTTACTGGTAGAAAGCTGCTGTTTTACTGGTAGATAGCTGATTTTATTAGAATTAACATAGGAGTACTTTTATTTTAGAAAAACTATTTGGGTTGCGTGCAAAAAAAATAAAACCCATGAAAATGTTAACAAAATCCGATTTAAATTAGGAAGTAATATTTATATAAAACCAAAAAAAAAAATTAGTGTGAGTGGTGGGTGGTGGGGTGGGTGGTGGGTGTGTGTGTTAAAGTGCGAGTCGTAATCACACGCACACAGGGTGTGCACACCAAACAATAAAA
This sequence comes from Eugnorisma glareosa, assembly GCA_947578425.1. NCBI lineage: Eukaryota > Metazoa > Arthropoda > Insecta > Lepidoptera > Noctuidae > Eugnorisma > Eugnorisma glareosa. Next base: position 7,656,442 of record OX387982.1, on the reverse strand, counting down.
TATTTTTTAGTTTCAGTTCCATGTACGGGGAGCCCCCCTTAACCTTTTTTATATGAAAGTCATTAAGCGGTTTACAGCATACATCTATCTAGTAAGTTTCAACTGTGTAGTCCTAATAGTTTCGGAATAAAGTGGCTGTGGCATACACGGACAGACAGAGAGACAGATAGACGTGGCGAATCTATAAGGGTTCCGTTTTTTGCCATTCGGCTACGGAACCGTAAAAACTGCTGTTATCGCTGGAAATACAGAGATCTTCGACGCCTAAGTTTATTTTTGTGTCGCAACTTCCTAATTTTTTATTGGGAATATTAAACTATTATTTATTATTCTGTTCTGTTAAAGTTTTTATTTAAACCCTTCTCTGTCCACTGTATTTTTTGCGTTAGTATTTTCATTGCATAACGTCGTACTCGACTATACAGAGTGTAACAGAAAGGGTATACTCATATGGAATACTGTGGTACGGACCATCAAACTGAACAACTTTCTCTATGGGACCACCATGGAAATCGTAAAAAATAATCAGCTGTCCTATACAAAATTTCAATACCTACTCGACCCAAATGTATGGGACAGCTGATTATTTTTTTACGATTTCGATGGTGGTCCCATAGAGAAAGTTGTTCAGTTTGATGGTCCGTACCACAGGATTCCATATGATTATACCCTTTCTGTTACACGCTGTATAAGAAACCATTTTTAGGAATATTGAGGTAACACCGCGTATTAAGGTTTAAGCATATCCCGTTCCACTTGGGTAGTTGCGTCCTCTTGAAAACAATCTTGGCTAGATTTGGGCAGAAACTATTCTAAAATGTAGTAAAATGACTCCTTTATCGTTTTGAATTTAACAAAAACTTTAGCTTAGCTAGGTACTAAAACTAGGTTAATATTCTAGACTCAGTTGGGACTTCTCAATTTGCATAGGACGTATCCTACTTAATTAATATTTGGAATTGTTTGCTCGTACATTGTGGGTTGAGTTTGTTAACTTTCTTACGTAGAAAACAGCCGGAAAGTATATCGTGACACAAACTGGGACAGACTCAGCACATCAAGCCCCAAAACTGTCAAATTTGCCCAATCAAACTTGAACCTAATGCTTTAGCGATAAAATTGTAAATCTATTAAAGAAAGAAAGATTGTTGTAGCTTACTGTGCTGGCGTCTGTACATACTTATAGCTAACCAGGATTAAATGCGCTAAAACACTTTTTTGGGGCTGGATTTGAACTAAGATGCTAAAGAACGAGGTGTAGCATCAACAGCATGTGGAACGGATTTAATTTTGGTCCAAAAGGCATGATCTTTTTGGACAAAAAAAACCGTGGAACAGTTGGTTATTTAAAAAAAAAAAACTATTTTTACCCCCCCCCCACCATGACAATTTTTACCGCAGAAGGTATGTACAATATTATCACCCAGCTTATAACCAACGGATGCCTTTACCCAAATCGAGTTGACAATAAGCCGGAACATCGCGAAAATGGAAGACACCAAATAACTTCTTCATCACAACGAAATGAAATTTCAAAAGCGTCAATTATAACTTCAGTGTTGCCCTTTGTTTCTTCAAATGTCCACCGCTCAAGTAATTTGTACCTTGTTTACAAAAGTTTTCTCATTTCATGTTTATCCAACCCTCTGAGAGGCTTAATCAAATGCCTTGAAAGCTTTATGAGCGAAACTTTAGGGACTTGGATGAATTAAAAGAATCGTTGACTTGAAAAATATTTTTTTTTTTCTTCTGTGAGCACACGGCCTTTGGAATGCCGTGTTAAGAGTTGATAGCGTAAAATTTTCCGGAAAAGTTTTCTTTTTGAAGTTTGAATTATATAAGGTTTTACGTTTTGGTCCAGGCTTTCCTGGCCAAATGTTGCCATTCATGAAAATAAACAAATGACGTGTTTATAGATTTTCATTTAGCAAAGCGTAATATTTTCTTTTTTTATTAACATTTGCCAATGTAAAGTTTGCAATCAGTGATTATTGCCACTTACTGTTCTAGAGTCAATAATTATCGGTATTTATTCATTATGAGTATCGAAGTGCGAGTAAACAAGTTGGTAATTAAAGCCTTGTTGTTTCCCAATTACAACTAAAAATGTACAACCAAAAACAACATACAGGTAAAGCCAAAGTTAATGAGTACTCATTTGCTTTCATATAATTCATATTTCTTTAACGGCTACTCAAAATAAATAATTAAACAAAAATCAAAATGTAAATCGAACATTACATTCCATTACGTTCGAATTTCGGAATTTCCAACATACAGGGTCGTTACGAATTCCACCAATCACAGTTTAGAACATCAAATCCCGATTCGATTTGTTTTTACGATTGAATTTACGAGTGTGCAGCAGTACCTTAATTTACGATTAAAGTTTAGTTTATATCGATTTAAAATCGATTAATGGTGTCTATTCGACTTGCTTCTCGAAGTTTTATGGGTTTGTGAGTGAGACAATGGATGCTGGATTTTATTTAAATCATGTTTGAAATCAATTTGCTGCGTGTTAAGGCAAAGGAACTAGGTTCCTGCTACAGTAATAAAACTGCCTATTTCACTTTGTTATTTGTTTGCCAAACATTTTTAGTGAAAAGCATTAAAAAAGTTCTGACATAAGTTTTTTTCCCCCATACAATTGTGGCCAAACAATGTACCTTAACAATATAGATACGAAGTTATAGGAAAAAAATCGCAGATTCTGAAAAAAAAATATTGGATTTATTAATGCATTTGTACCACCTGAAATTGTCGATCAAAGATGCTAAAACTTGCAACCCAAGGATTTTAATCTGGCAATCTCGTGATTCATTTCTCCGATGATGCGTTTCGTTACTTCATTTTATACACGTATGAAAACCTAAAAATATACTATTTAGAATTTAGTTTTGTATTAAAGATAGGTAATTTTGCCCCGGCACACTTTTTGTGAAAAATTACGGGATCAAGAATTAAAAAAATACATTCATTTCACATTTCAGATTTTTTTTTTTGCGTTTGGTTAGCTACTGGCCAAAAGACAGTGCTCCAGGGCCGATAATTTACTATTTTATTCCTTTTGTTGTTGTTGGTGAAAACATTGTAATTCAGATTATTTTAGCCCTTGTCAGACGATCGATCGATCGACCGATCTCGAAAGAGTTTAATATTTTGACAGATGGAATAGTTTAACAGCCGCCAGCGCTGTTAAGAACGTTTCTTTGAACGCAGTTATGATTCGAGGTAGTGTTTTTTCATATTCTTGTATTTCTTAATCTATCGAATATTGAAGGATTTAAAATACTGCTAATAACACGATGTATTGGAAAGAATTTAAATAGTAATTTGTGCCTCGGCCTCGGTTTTTTTCGGTGTAAAGGAGGTGTTTTTTTTCGGCCAAAACATACATGTTTTGGCCGAAAAAAAACACCTCCTTTCCCTATAGCAAAATGATTTTCTTGCAATAGCCACTATCTTAGTATTTTTAGGTTTCCTTATCCAAGGGGTTTAAACGGAAACCTATTACTAAGACTCCACAATCTGTCTGTCTGTTTGGCTGGCTGTCTGTCACCTGCTTTATCTCATGAACCGTGATAGCTAGACAGTTGACATTTTCACAGATGATGTTTTTCTGTTGCCGCTATAACAATAAATACTAAAAAGAATACAATATAGTACATTTTGAGATACGTGACGAAACTTTGTTATTGCATTCGAGCGCGGAATTAACAACCGAGCTGTAGGCGAGGGTGTTATGGAGCCGAGAACTGCAGTAACAAATCCCCACGCGTATCAAACGACGTTTTTCAATACACTTTCGAAGAAGTAAAATATTAGAACGGAAAGTATTTTTGCCACCTGCCAGGGTTGCGGGACTGTTCGAAAGAGATACCGCGGCCCTGGAACACAAAGGGCAAAGGAAGGAACATGGATGGGTTTTAGTCAGTAGAAGTCTGACACTCCCTCCTGCTCAGCCCAGAGCGGGAGGGGTTATTTGATGACTTCCCATCGGTAAAAAAAAAAAAAAAAGTATTTTTGCCAGGAATTATTAGGAAACTATGATTTATCTATTTTACCGCGCTTTGCTTTCGCCAGGTTGTAGAAGAAGCAAAGATATGTTAAGCTATTCAGCCTAATATGAAAAAAAAGAATATCAAATATATATTTTTTAATTTAGAACACAAATAAATGTTAATTTCTTCTTATATGTAAATATTTGTTTTGAATAATCATGTTTATCTATGATATTCTATTTATTAACACAATTTAAATACTCAAAAAATATTTATGCCCAGACGCATAATTATCTCCTTGCCGAGATTAAAAAAAAGCAATTACCGCCGACTATAGCTATAGTCATTGAACCCATTTGGACTTATCTGAGGAAATTTTTACTTCCGCACGTGTGCGGAAAAATATTAAAAAATCCACGCGTGTGAAATACATTGCATGTTGAACCTAATCGTAGTGCGATAAGAACCAGTTTTCGAGAAAGTGTATTGAAAAATATTTAAGGGGGGCTCCCATACAACAAACGAGTGTTTTTTTTTTATAGTTGTCGGCACCCTTCGTTCGCCACTTCGACTTGCACTTGGCCGGGTTTTTTTTAACTCCCTTGATCGCACAACTGTATTGTTATATTAATAGAGTAATTATATGAAATAGTAATACCATAGCTTTTTCTTCTTCTATTCATGTTTCATTCAGACATTTTTCTTCTTATTCGTGTAGCTGGCACGACTTTAATTAAAAAAAAACTGCTTTTCCATAGAGTTTGTGTACCCATGGCACTTTTGCACACCTCCGACAAAACCTAGTTTATGTTCAACGAACACGTCACTCCAGTACATATTGTTATCAATGGCGGTCCTCTCCAAGTTCGAGAATATGTTTACCTCGGGCAAACTCTGCAGTTTGGTAACAACGACTTTGAGAGGGAGAATTCTGTTGGGCTGGGCAGCATTTGGGACACTTCGTCGGGTCTTCTAAGACTCTTAAATACTCCACGACTTCCTCAACCTTCGTGGAGTGATGCAGATGCGAAATGTACAGCTGCGTCGTAGGTAGGCAGTTATACTACACAGGTACTTCAGCTGCTGCTGTTCAGGTGCTTCCGTCAGGTAAGCTTGAGCTGCCTCTTGAGAAAACGTTCACAGTTTTGCAACATACACGCTCCAGTTTACCTGTACAGTTCAACTGTACAGGCAAATTCGTCAGGCACACCTTTAGTCCACGTTTGGGTGTCACTAACCAACTATTTTTCTTTTTATTTATTGCCTCGATGGTCTAATGGTCGCAAGCGCGATTGCTGAGCATGGAGTCTTGGGTTCGATTCCTAGGTCGGGCAAAGTATTATTGGGGTTTTCCAGGAATTTCTCAGTAATAACCACGGAGTTTGGAGCTGAGCCTGGTTAATGGCTATAGGCTCGCCCCCTATTATGTACATGGGACTTAAACATAACTGCTGAAATGTGGGTGTACCTCTGCCTAATCCTTCGGGGATTGCAAGCGTGATGTTGTTTACCGATAAACGTAAAATTTTCCAAACAAAAATCTAAAAATAAAATAGAAATTGATACGTTATTTGCCACAACAGTTATTAACAACCCTGGTTACAGAACTGTAAGGTACCTTTTTATTAAAATAACCACATTTACTTACCTCCAAATCCTCAGTAAATTAGATCTGCGTCTACTATTTTTACATTGACCTTTCAAACTTAATTTACCTTTCTAAACAGACTTTGTCGTCTAATTTTGTTTCAAAATCGAGTTCAATTTTATCACGTTCTCTCATAAATATAATTATCTTATACCCGTATATTTAGTAATTCGCTTACGAACCTAAATCCTGGGTATGAAGCTAGATTAGCTTTTGCGCAAGGTCGTCGCTTTAGGTAAGAACGTGGTAGGTGTGTTCACGGCTTATATATGAGAATGGAGAAAATATTATTGGATTGTGGTGTATTCTTGGGCTTTAAAGTCTTTGTTCTTATGTCATGTTTAATAATTACATGAACATTTGCTTATTTAATGCAGGAAAGATTATAAACTTCGTTGGGTTCTGTTTAGATTTTTTGACAGGACCATTTTTTCAGCTCCAATTGATTGGCCATCTCTTCTTCTTGCGTGTCGATATTGGCTACGAGTTTTCACCGTCAGCAGTGTCCACCAGTTCTTGTAACTTTCAGAGGACAGGCTAGTCAAGTCATTATTACCTGTCCAATTGTTTGTATTTTAGTTGCCCGCGCCCATCGTCCGCGTGAAATTATTTTAAAAATACTACTTTCCTTTTTTTTTTTTGCAACATTTTTCAATGATGCTCTGTTTTTATTGGTCGTAACGTAATGTTATATAGCCTACTAGCTTCTTCGTCTGCGTGCGTGCATGCATAAAAGAAAGAGAGGGTTAGAGAGAGTGTGCGTCAACCTTAAAAGATAGACATTATGCTATTGCGGATATTTTTTTTAAGCTTTTTAAGAGGAACAATTCCAATATACATGATTATTGCGTAACTTAAACTGTTCACGCAGCGCACACAATGGAAGCTGTCAAAAGGAATAAATCCCTGTTTTTGAAACGTTTTTCGTTTATGCTTCGATCCTGTTTGTTGTAGCGTGATGTTATATAACCGCCTTCCTCGATAAATGGGCTATCCAACACTAAAATATTTTTTCGTAGCCTTCTAGCAGTTCCTGAGATTAGCGCGTTCGTTCAACCAAACAAACTCTTCAAAAAAATCCTCAAATCATTTTTATTTATACTATATAAAGCTCGATTAGCACTCACTCACTGACTGACATAATTGTTCTCCCTGATGGTGGATGGGGAGGTAGGTATATTTTGACGGATTCGTAAACAAGTAACTCTCGTGAGTAGGGGAAAGTGCCAAACCCCCCCTTTTCGCCCCCCTTCCCCCTCCCTATCGTATCTCGGAAACTAAGAGTGTGTTTTGTTTTTTTTTACGGATTTGTATAGAGGAGGCTCGGAAAAGTAAAAATCATTTTTCAAAATTGCCCTCCTTGCCCCCTCCCTCTTCCTCCCTATGAATTTGCATTGCATGCATTTTTTTTTTCAGGTTCATGAAAAGGGGCTCAGAGATGGTCAAAATAATTTTCATAAACTCTCCCCCTCACCCCCTTTTTTTTAAAGTTTAAGCACGCGAGGTGCTTGCACCTCGCACAACACGCAAATACTAGTTTCATTCATCATCATTCTCCTGCCGCTATTCCAATTAATTTGGTGTCGGAGCAGCATGTTTTGTTCTTCCATACTTCTCTTTTACTCGTCATCCCAGCAGTCATGTAGTTTCTAACCAAATCATCCTTTATACAGTCCTTCCACATTCATACTCAAAAGTTTCCTCATGACATAACCTATTGCGGGAATTTTTCCTCAAAATTCGATGGAACAACCCGTAGTCTATATTTTTGATCTGTTGATGGCAATAGACTCGCACCCTATTCATAACTGGAAGAATGTGTACATGCACACACATACGGCACACCTCTGCAAAGCCTTTAAAGTTTTGTTCCGAGTTTTGTAGGGAGAATTGTTTTTAATAGTATTCTTTTATCTCATTTGAACAAACCTAACAGTACATCAGAGTTTTTGTCCCATTTTAGTTGTCTAAGTTATTTTCTCCCACGTAACTATAGAATGTCGTGGTACTGTTACAAATAAAAAGAGGATTCGATTCACGATACGTATTGTTTGTTAGTTCTTGTTAGTTCGATAGATTGGCAGAGAGAGTTACAAGACGCACGACTGGTGTAGGTGCGCTGATGGGTGGTCGCGAATGTCATGCGTTGTTTTTAGTAGGTCGTCTCCCCGGACGGTGCGGTATGCGTCAGACATTGATCACCGTTTAGTAAAACACAACATCTAAAAAAACATACTCTTTTCCAGTAATGTTTTTCCCATGGGAGTAGGCAGAAACGTCAGAACGCCACCAGCTACGATCCTTACAGACTCCTTCTTCTTTATCCATACTTATATCTGACGCTTTACTAATTCTCTGAATACGGTAAAGGAAAATATCGTGAGGAAACTGACATATTCTTGAGCTGAAAATTCTAAGACGGGTGATAACTACAGATCCGCACTGGGCCCACGTGGCGAATTACGGCCTCTTCCCTCTCATAGAGAAGAGGCATGAGTCCCAGCCATGGGAACATTATTGGCTGCTTATTCTTATGTTATGACATCCAACAATGAAGGTGCATTAGGCCCGTTTGGTAGATTGGCCTGGTAGTAAAATATTTCTGAAAATGGTAGACAAAATGATCCAAGGTTTGACCCATTTCCAGAAGGGTATAAAGCTGGAATTGTTTGAAAATCCTCGTACTCATTGACTAACTAACACCACACACAAAGCAATCACGGCTGCACAATAAATTGAAATAACCTCTCACTCGGTACAAAGAAACGCCCTGTCCTTTGTAACCCTATGCAGGACGATTTAAAACTGCATTGTTCTACAGCAATACCAGTTGCTGTAGAACAATAGTATAGAAGCGACATTTTTGGCTTTTGTCTGTTATCTCCAAAAGATTAGACAGAGTAATACAGGGTGTAACAGTACCCTTCACGAAGCCGTCATCCAAGCATTCTGTACATCAAACTAATTAACTTTACGCAAAAAATATTGCGGGGAACTGAATGATTTTTTGGGGTGAAAAGTCACGTTTTACGGTAGGAATCACTGTAACGCACTTTAAAATGTATGCTGATGGATGCATTGAATAATACGGGGGTCGTGGAGGTATTTAAAGTAAAGCTAAAACATTAAAAACTTGTGTTACAAAAAAACTTATCAAAAAGTTGGTACTTTGACCCACAATATCTCCGTAACTAGAAGGGGTCTAAAACAAAAAATGATCGCAATGACGGGAACAAGTACCTTTTTGTTTCGTTAAGAGTAGTATTACACTCGGCGGCGGCGACCTCTCGCGTCCGGCCTTGGTTCAATCCATGGTCCGGAGCGAGACGAAATGGGACGCCGTCGCTTCCTTCTGCAAAGCAGTCATGCTAGCGAAGGAGGCGGCGGAACGTGAGAGGGAGAAAACCTCACGTCCCAGCCGCTGCGGGAGACGCACCGGGCGTCGGGGGCCACGTGGTGGCCCCCGGCCACCGTCGGCGCAAGCCTGTGGAAGGTGAGCTATGGGCTAGCTCGCCGTCCGTCCGTCTTATGACGACAGGCCGTGTCGACGGCGCGTTCGAGCTCCACGCGCGCCTCAAAGAGATGCCAGTAATAGGAAGGGGTCCGCAAGGGCCGATGCCTGCCGGGGCTGCGGGACTGTTCGAAAGAGATACCGTGGCCCCGGAACACAAAGGGCGATGAAGGAACATGGATGGGTTTTAGTCAGTAAAAGTCTGACACTCCCTCCTGCTCCGCCCAGAGCGGGAAGAGTTATTTGATAACTTCCCATCAGAAAAAAATAAAAAGGATAGTATTACACCCATTACACCCACATTTTGTCAGTTATGTTTAAGCCCCATATAATGGGAGGCGAGTTTGTCAAAACAGAAAATCATGGAGTTCAGATTTCAGGCAGTTATGTACTGAGATATCCCTGATGGAAAACTCCACTTAAGGAGCGTGTTTTTGTCAAAAGTCTATTGTCAATATGAGTGTGTACTAGCTTTTTTCAATAGCATATTGGCCGTAAAGTAAAGGACACCATAACACATACTCTTACCACGGATTCAGTTATAGGTATGAAGAACAGGGTGTAAACTTCTCCCATTGAAAAGGGAGGCCCCTTCGACCAGACGAGTGTTTAGTCTGGTGAGCTACTGCCCGACAGTTTTTTCTGGATCTTCTTATAATTAGAATCTTAAGTTGCCAATAAGTTCAATAGAGCGATTCATATTTTTTTGTTAGTTCTTAAATTGTGTCATAGATGACGCTGTAGTATTTTTGTGGTGCCGCTACATAGTATATGATTCCAAGCCAAGCAGGGACAGCTAACATCTAGCTATCACATTGTCCCCCTTTTCGTGTACAATTATCGCCTCTATTCTTTCTCTCTCAGTTTTCTTATTCTTTGGTATTGCTAATAAAGCGCCAAGCATTTGACGTCGCAAGTGCGCGCCATTTTATTTTTTACTGCTGAGCCAGTTTGAGATGGAACTTGAGTTGTTTTTTATCGTTGTCAGTAAATAAATGTTCTCTAAAAAGGTCCTTAAGGCTACTCAGAGATTCTGTCATTTCTATAGTGAAGGAGATTGCAGCTTTGGGTACCTACTTACCTTTTCTTTGGCATAAAATATTTTTTGCGGATGTACTGTAAAAAACCTACTGTTGACTGATAGTCTACTTTTAACGAAATAAAAAAAATATCAAACCTATATAAAAAATGTTTAAGTATTACAAATTAAAAAGTCTATACGTACCTATGCGTCAAACTCACGTATACGTCTAAGTATATATATATAAGTACGGTATAGTATATTTTTAAATTTATAATACTTAATTTCAATTTTTTTTTTATAGTTTATTGTTCAAAAATATTATGTTATTGTTATGTTATTGTGTTATGCATTTTGAAAAACATCAATATCTAAAGCAAACCATCGCGGGTTAATAGTGGTATGCCAGACATAGCAACTCGGTGCCACAATATATTAATCAATTAGCTGTTGCCCGTGACTTCGTTCTCGTGATATTATTATAAAACATTACCTTAATTGAATTGGATTTTGTTAACAAATTACAAAAGTTTTTACTTTTTTACTCAGAACCCTAAACCTTTTTTTCTAGAATAAAAGTAGCTCCTTATAAAATCAGCTATTTGCCAGTAAAAGTGTCATCAAAATCAGTCCAGCCGTTTCGGTGACTAGCCGGAAAAAGCAGACAGACAGACAAAAAAAAAACCATTTTGTTATAAATACCTTATAATATACTTTAAAATGCATTCAGTAAAAATAAGTTATTTTTTATTTATTTGCATATTGATACATTAAATCAATTCAAACTCAAAGTAACTCAATAGTTGCACCACAATCCGTCGCACGCGCTTATTCTAACGAACTAGACAACAATACAATTCACTTCCTGCACGTAATCGGAAATTATGATTTAATCATCAACCAGGTGTTTTAGCAGTTTTTGTTGGTCTTAGGAAGCTTATGATACCTTGCAAGGTTGTGAACTAAGAATCCGAGAATTAGCCGATGATTATAGAATGTGTAACGGAACTATGTTGTGAGTGAAAAAGTTATTGCGCGTGAAGTTCATAACAGCTTTGGATTTTTATGAAAATATAAAAGTAAATCTATACATACAAATATGTATACGTCGGAGTGGCAGGATTTATTCCGCTAGGTTTCTACGAGTACATCATGTGGGCAGACGATGGGTTTCGTGCTATGAAAAGAGACTGAGCGATACATTGTTTCTAGCAAAACTAACGAATTACTTGAGATTACAACTTAGCAAAATAACACGGGGCACAATGAATCGGGTACAGTTCCAAGAGGTCTTAACTCGGCCGCGATCAGACACTGACTGACTGTCGTCCTGGCTCAGAGTTTACCATCTTGACTCTGTGACAAGTGACACTGTGGTGTGGGTAGCCTTGTAAGTAGATTGCGTGATGTCACCACCGTGTACTTGTGATTCATTTTAAGCCCGTACCAATGACCGTCTCAGACATATAGATTATGCATACACACAAATCAATTAACTTGAATTGTCTGTTTATAATATCTAAATAACAGTTTTTTACTGTATGCATATGAAAGTTAATACGGTACTTAAAAAGAAGAAACACTTTTTTTCAATTTTTTGAAATTGTCTGCTTGTTCCAGCTAATCTCTGAAACGGCTGGACCGATTTTGACGTGACTTTTACGGGAAGATAGCTGATGTTACAAGGTCTAACATAGGCTACTTTTATTTTAGAAAAATAATTAGGGTTTCGTGCAAAAAAAATAAAACCCTTGAAATTGGTAACAAAATTCGATTCAAAAACGTAAGTAATATTTTTTTTAAAGGTTGCGGGCAACAGCTAGTAAATAATAATTCGCTGTTATCAAGTCGTTCAGTTTTGCCATGGTCAATAGTAGTACCTAGTGACTAGGTCAGGTGCATCTGATTAGACTGGATCATTGTTTTGAAAAGGGCTAAGCAGATGATGATGAATTAATTTACTGTCAAGAAAAAAATCATTTGCAAAAGTTGACGTAGAACATTTTCAAAATGTCCCTAAAAAAAAAAAAAAAAAATTTCTGTTTCTATGGAAATCTAAAATCGGTCTAATTTAGCTGTAACCCTATTTTTCGAAAATAGAACTATTTCGAAAAATAGGGTTACAGCTAAATTCTGCTGTCAACTTTTAAGAATTTAAGAACTACTTCTTTTCGTATGAAGTTTCTTAAATTCGGTTCAGTCATTTCGAAAACAAATGAGTTCAAAGTTTGTATGAAATGCCGTAAGATGTTCACAACTGCTAGTTCAGCAATTATGCTGAGACAGTGGTCCCCAATTTTCCCCAAACTAGGCTATGCATGTATCTTAGTTCATAATACTCCCTCTTGTTAGGTAAATCAGGCGTTGAAAAGAGGTCTCTCGCACCCAACGCGAATCCGAGTACTGTTTTAGCACTCCTTTCGAGGCAACAGAGGCTAAATCACAAAATCAATCGATCCAATAAATACCTTTATATCCTTGTCTTCAAAATTGGCTTATTACTTTTGGTAAAAAGTTTTTTTTTCCTTAATGTGATTGTAATAATATCTTCAAACTTGTGCATGCAGTAAACGCATTTTGGGTCGGACGACGCGACTCAATGCCGTACCGTAAATGAGATCTGCTTTTACTTGGTTAGTAGGTATGGCCCATCTCAACCCTTTTATTAAAATTTAACTATACGAACTAATAAAACTAAATGTCTTTATGTTCAAAATATCATAAACCTCCTATCTATTAAATTAAGCAAAGTCCCCACTTTGTTTAATTTAATAAAAATTCAACTCCATCGCACCACACAAATAAAACAAAGTAAATTAACATGTACACTTATCTATACGTCACTTTAGTGCTGGGACATTAATTCCCAAGCGATGTCACACAGTAGGACAGAAGGTCAGCTCCGTACATTACATAATCAGATTAAAAAGTTACCACTGGTGGGGCACAGCTGCCTCCAGTCTATAAGAGAAAAGGTCGGAATCCACTACGCGGCCCAGTACGGGTTGGTAGACGTTAGACTGATGTTTTCGAACTTTTAACTGTAGATCATGGCGGTTTTTTCAGGATTAGGGCATGCACCCCGTGCTACAAATAATTAAAAAGAACTGGGTGTATCCGGTTCCATCCGGCTCTTTCAAGGTATTTTGTAGGACCGGGTGCATGCATAAAGTAACGCGCCTATCTAGGTTCAAATTCGTAAGTCGGGGTCGTACAACGAGTGAAAATGCAAACACAAACAGAAACTCCTCAAGTCATGTGCACTCGTGACTGCCATTTGTTTGGTATCTCTACGCACACATACACACGCTTAACGTACAGCGAGTGCAAGCGTACTCGCGACTGTCATTTGTTTGGTATCTCCACGCACACATACACACGCTTAACGCACAGCGAGTGCAAGCGCACTCGCGACTGTCATTTGTTTGGGATCTCCAGGTATACCTTCTGTGTTTCTTGGTATTCTGTACCAACGGTAATAATTTAATTACTGTTCGCAACCCGAACCGAGGCCGAAAGTATAACTTAATGCTCATCATGTGCAGCGGTTATTAATTATTGAGTAAGGTTATTGCATAACAAGCGTAATTTGAGCTTACTATTAATGTGAAATACGGTCGATCGTACACATTAAACTATTTATAAAGGTTGAGAGACCACCACCAGGTGTATGAACGGCGAAAGGAGAATGAAAGGATCGTAGCAGGTAGCTTTCTGCCTACCCCCATGGGTAAAAGCGTGAGTTTATGTATGTATGTATGAGAGACAAGCATTTTAATGTAAAAAGCGACCACAGGATAAGAACAACAAATGGCGATGACTGGTCATCTCTTCGTTGCCACGGCCTATTTGAATTAATTATTTTTATTTTTTGAATTGTCTGTTTTGTTTGTACTATGGACACTTTTAAATTGCACATCTTGCTACATCGTTCTCACATAGTGTACCATCTCAACATGAATGATGTAACCAAGGTATTGTAACAATATGCTGATTTAAAAGAGTGTCCATGGAGTTTCTTGCCCGTTCTTCTCCATAGAGATCTACACTAGGGAATGGGCAACTACAGTACTTTCACAGTTTTTATGTCTTGTGACTGGGACTGTAGCTACATTTCAGTGTTATCTTTGTTTCGACAGTTCAAAAGTGTAACTGGCCTACTTGAAATAAATGCTTTGATTTTGATTTCGATCACCATGCCCAAAACGCCTGTGATACTCTATCACCGATAACGGAGACAGATAAGTTAATAATGTACGGGACTGACAGAAGCCACAGAAGAACTGAAAGGCTGTAAATTGTCTAGTAGTTGAGTCTACACTAATATTATAAAGAGGTAATGTTCTTAAGTTTGGATGTAGTTGGTAATCTACGGAACTGCTGATCCGATTCCAAAAATACTTTCACGAATGAGAAGTTCCATTCGAGAATCAGCAGAGTATTGTCTTGAACGCTCCCGTGGAATAATTTCTGACTACAACTACTACTGAGCTTTAATGGAACAAGAGGCCAGCATATACCGGTTTTTGTTACTGACGTACCTAGTCATCATCATCATCTGTCTAGTCTTTTTCCCAACTTAATTAGAATTGGCTTGAAGTTTGACCGGATGTAGCGGAATACCAGTATTTTACATGGAGCGACTGCCTATCTGACCTCCATAACCCAATTAGTACTGGTAATATGATAACCCTTGGTAAAACTGGTTGTTGTCAGAATTACGGTCCACCGACCTGTCGACATCGATCCTTGACATCGTCATCGTCGATCCTTGACAGTTGTTACAGGTCCTATTGTAACGACTGTCAAGGATCTAAAAAAACTAGCCCGGACCAACGGGTTGACGTGCTTTCCGAGGCACGGAGGAAACTCGGTATGTAATAGATGTACCCACCCACGGACCAACCTAGGCCAGCGCGGCTTAACCTGAAGCTCGACCTGAGCGGCTGTCATTTTTTAGCCACGAACTCCTCTACTGACGTACCTCAGCAATACATCGAAAAGTCCAAATGCTCTCCATCCTATTTAATTTGCCAATTGAAATTACCTTTTTAACAAAAAATCCATGCCATCATAATTTCCTCCGACATAAGTAATTAATAAAAAAAAATATTCAAAAAACCAATAAAATGAACAGCAGCAAAAGAATCTTTTCGCAAAAACAATCTAAAGCTTGCCACACACGTTCTGTAATGAACGCATCGACCCACTTATCCTAGTGGTACACTCTGGCACTGCTAGGTCCTCAGTTTTTTAATTAAACATTGTCTCTTCGCAATCAAGACGGTATATCAAATAGTAATACTAGCGGGGCGGGGTACTACTAAGGTTCGATTGAAAGCGGGGTTGTTTTAACGTAAATTGTGTGAGTTTTGTGAAAATTCGAGTGCGTTGTTAGGTAGTAAAGCTTAATGTTTGCTTCGCGCTCGATTTGGCGGGGGCACTGCCGTGCCCCCCGATTTATTGTTTTGTATATTTTAATTAAAAGTAAATAAATATGAAACTTGTGACGCTAAGGCACGATTTATATACACAAACGGCGTAGGGTGAAGGCGTGGCGCAGGCATTAGGCTGCTTTAACATACAAAATGTACGTAGGCGTGTCGTGAATTACACTCAAGCGGTGCTTCGCAAGCACGCCGTTCTTTTTTCTTAGTTTCATTATAAATTCCGAGCTGGCGCTACGCCTGTGCCGCGCCGCCACCTTGCGCCGTTTTTGTGTAATTCGTACCTAAGATGGAGTTTCATATGGCCAAACGAAGTATTTGTTATGAGTTTGGATACGATAAATTACTTATTCAGTTTCGCTGCTATTGCAGCTTGGGAAATTATCTGTTAGTTCTTGCAATAGATCCATAACATTGTAAACGAATAATTTTGTATTAGTAATTTAAGTCTATTTATACTTTGTTACTAATTTATAGTAAAAAGCAAAAAAAAAAAACCTAAAAAGGAAATAAAATTATTTCTTGTGTGCATAGGATATTGAAATCATATTTTTTTTTAAGTTAACTTAAAAAAATCAAGATGTAATCAATATATCCTATCTGATAACCCCTGAAAAGAAAAGGCAAATAAATCTGGGGTCAAGGTAAGACTTTTTTTAACAGAATTTTCTATTTTGGTCATCTCTATGATTCTTCATGTGTCAAAATTTTCACATTTTAAAATCATTATTAAAACAAGAATCAGTTATATATTACCTCATAGCAAAAACATTACCATTTTACACAGTTGAGAACCCGCTTTTCCTGTGAGCTTGCTTCTAAAATCGCTCCGCTTATCATAGAACCTCATCCCAACTGCGCAGTCCATTGTCACCGGTACAATAGTCTGATTAATGCCAAACAGGCACCGAGATTGGCTCTGTACAATGTCTCTGTTTACGCCGATGATGGCTTTGGTGATTTACGTGTGTTGCCAGCCTAAAATATAAGGTCTTTTGTCTTATGGAAATCTTGTGGCGTCTTTGTGTGTACTGAGCTTAAATTATGATTATAGGCTGTGGATTTTTGGAATTCAGAGGATTTTAGTAATAAACGGTATGTTTGTAATTCGCCGAGAGGAAGCTTAAGTCCCAGCAGTGGGAACATTACTGGCTGATTATGCGTAATTTTCTGTGTTTGGCATTTGAACAGTCCAGCAGGGCTATTGAGTATCATTGTTGACAGTTCATAGTGATCATCACTTGGCGAGTTTGGATATACAATGACAGTTCTGCACAGGTAGCGTCAGTTGAAACCAACAAGAACGGTCATGGTATATCAAAACTCGCCACTTGATGATCACTATGAACTGCCAACAGAGATACGCAATAGCCCTGCTGAAATTTTCCCAGGTCGGACAGTGTTATCAAGATTTTCCATACAGAATTTCTCGGTAGTAGTCCGGAGCTTGGATTAGTGACCGATTGATGCCAATGAGTTCGCCCACTATTACATAGGACTTGAACTAACTGGTAAAATGTCCTCCAACTGCCTAGCCCTTTCGCTTTCGAGTAAATATAAGCATATGTAGCCTTCTTGAGGGTAGGTGTTCATCGTCGTGATCATCATAGGAAATCTTACTTCTTATATTAGCTTACATCATACAACTATTATAAACGCGAAAGTTTGTGTGTATGGATGGATGAATGGGTGTTTGTTACTCTTTCACGCAAAAACTGCTGAACGTATTTGGATGAAATTTGGTTCACAGATAGTTTATATCCTGGATTAACATAAAATATATTATTTATCCCGATAAATGAATCCACGTAGACGAAGTCGCGGGCAAAAGCTAGTCTCTTAACATAATAAAATAAAAATACTTTATTTCAGATCTTGATCCATATGATGTTAGTAATACACACTACTTATAAGCTAGCTAGCTAGTTAGTAACAAACGAAATACAAGATTTTAATTCATATATCTGCTGCACTCACCTGACGCACCGGGTATATGCACATGTACACGTACCCAATGCGCCATAATGGTTCAGCACGGCTTTTCACTAATGACCTTCTAATAATTCTCCTAATAATATAATCAACATAAATTTATCATAAGCTGCGCTAAAACAATACAATAAATGCACTTCCTACGATCCAACTGAATTACAACTGAAAATTAACATTAAAATAATATAACTACGATACATAACTGACTAAAACATAGATTTAGGTTATGAATTCCGTTTTGCTACTGTTCGCAACACTATCAACCGGAAACGGATGCTAACAACACAATTCCGA
Organism: Eugnorisma glareosa; assembly: GCA_947578425.1. Lineage (NCBI taxonomy): Eukaryota > Metazoa > Arthropoda > Insecta > Lepidoptera > Noctuidae > Eugnorisma > Eugnorisma glareosa. Next base: position 7,638,525 of record OX387982.1, on the reverse strand, counting down.
ATGCGGAAATGCTGTGTTTGCTACCACTTCCTGTCATTCGGATGTAGCTTTGTAGGGGCAGCACAAAAAATGTTCGGAAGTTTGATATATGGGCTGGACTGCTAGTTAATATTTATAGGTCAAGATTGTAGTATTTATTTTGCAGTACGCGGGAAACAATGGAGTCAGTTTGATTGATATACTGTTGATTTTGGGGGATGAATAATAAGCTGGCCAAGTGCGAGTTGAAGGGTTCCGTACCATCGTAGTAGGGGGGCGATTCATCATCATCATTATTTCAGCCAAAAGACGTCCACTGCTGGACATAGGCCTCCCACAAGTGACGCCACACTGACCGGCCCCGTGCGACTCGCATCCAGCGGATCCCCGCAACCTTCACCAGGTCATCGGTGCATCTAGTGCTAGTGCCAGTGTGTCTAGTTGGGAGGCCTTCCAATGCAACGTCTTCCAGTTCGCGGTCGCCACTCCAGAACTTTTCGGCCCCATCGGCCATCCGTTCTGCGAGCAATGTTAACCTACCTACCTACTAACCTACCTACTGTTTTGGCTTCCGTACGTTTTTTCTCGGGTAACCACTGAAATCCAGCGCTGTGCTGTGGGTCTCCCATAGCACAGCATCATGCTGAGTGGTAACCTGCTTGTCGCAGTCACGACGTGCAAGCTACGAACGTCTTTTTTTTTTTAAATTTATACTTTGTATGTTTATTTTTTTTTTGTGTTTTTATCATTTTGTATGATGCACGTCATGTCCCTGCGACAAATAAATATATTTTCTTTTCTTCTTCTTCTTTTACCCACTGGCACTTGTTTGGCGATTCTTCGGGCTACGTCGGTAACCTTGGTTCTCTTGCGGATGTCTGCATTTGTGATTCGATCGAGCAAGGAAATTCCGAGCTAGCTCTCTCCATTGCCCTTCGGGTGACTTTAAGCCTTCGAATGAGGCCCATTGCATTGGGGGGCGATTGCTTGGCACTTATTCTTGTATTATAAATTCTCGAGGGGAATGGTGCTAATAGCCGAAATACAGGCTATGCCTAGTTCGACTACAGACGCAAATTTCTCTGCCTAAATTGAAATTGTTGCCACATTGCCACTGTAAATTAGTGTTAAGTTTTTGGAAATAAACTATTATTGTATTATATTAATCACGTCCATCTGTCCGTTCATCCGTCCGTCGGTCTGTCTGTCTGTCAGCGGGCTGTATCTCATGATCCGTAATAGGTAGACAGTTGAAATTTTCACTGAATGTGTATTTCTGTTGCCGCTATAAGAACAAAAATTAAATTAAAAATGAAAGGGGGCTCGCCTACTTTTTTTTTTTTACCGATGGGAAATCATCAAATAACCCCCCCCTCCCGCTCTGGGCTGAGCAGGAGGGAGTTTCAGACTTTTACTGACTAAAACCCATCCCATTCCTTCCTTTGCCCTTTGTGTTCCAGGGCCGCGGTATCTCATTCGAACAGTCCCGCAACCCTGGCAGGCGTCGTTCCTTACGGACCCCTTCCTGTTTGCTGACTCTCTTTGAGGCGCGCGTGGAACACGAACGCGCCGTCGACACGGCCTGTCGTCATAAGACGGACGGACGGCGAGCTAGCCCATAGCTCACCGTCCACAGGCCCGCGCCTACGGTGGCCGGCGGCCACCACGTGGCCCCCGACGCCCGGTGCATCTCCCGCGGCGGCTGAGACGTGATGCTCTCTCCCTCTCACGTCCCGCCACCTCCTTCGCTAGCATGACTGCTTCGCAGAAGGAGGTGACGGCGTCCCATTCCTTTTCGCTCCGGACCATGGATTGAACCAGGGCAGGACGCGAGAGGTCGCCGCCGCCGATTGCCGCTACGAGGACACGGCGGTGCTCCGCCCAAGCGGAGCAGACCTGCACAGTGTGCTCCACCGTGTCCTCCGGTCGATCCTCGCAGTGGTGACACCCGGGCGTTTCCTCCCGTCCGATTAGGTGCAGGAACCTCCCGAAACAGGGCTCGCCTACTAGGATGGCAAAGAACCCTTCATTCGCGAGTCCGACTCGCACTGGGCCGGTTTTTTTGTATCTTTTCGCTTTTACGCTCCAAAAGAACTTTTGGAGTTTGAAAATTTGATTTTTACGTCACTAAACCCTTTCCCATTCTATGAAGCATTCCAATAATTCAATTCGCATATTCATGAACAAAGCAGATTCTTTTAACGTGTCTCTTCAGAAACTCCAGTACTAGCAATTTGATCTCACAATAAAATTGTTTACAATGTTCCCAGTAACGCTATAAAGCGATGTACTTGTTTAAAATATGGCGCATAAAGACAACAATGTAGGTCCGATTACGAGTGCTATTGTATGCCGAGTTTAATGCGACTTTGAATCGTTGATTGTTATTTATTTGATTTATTTATGAATAAAATAAAGACTAAACTTAATCTCGTCTATATTCTTCGAAGGGTTGGACAAAGATGAGTACACCCACAATTTGTCTGGCATAAACGGTGTAAAAGTACCCATCGAAGTTGAAAGGCACTTGTTCTCCCAGTCATTGCGATATTTTTTTTATTCTAGACCAAACCTGGCAAATTTCTAGTTCCGGAGGTATTGGGGGTGAAAGTTCACAACTGTCACACGCCTGTTCACAAGTTATTTTTTCTAATACTTGGTTTTAATGTTATAACTTCACTTGAAATATCCCCACAACCTTCGTATTGTTCAATGCATCCATCAGCATAATGTTTTGAATGTGTTGCAATGAGTCCTAACGTTAACCGTGATTTTTTACCCAAAAAAAAGTTGTTTCCCAGCTATCATTTTTGCGTAGAGTTACTTAGTTTGATGTACAGCTGTTTCTGAGAACGTCGTTTTAGCAAACCTCTAATAGCACTGGCATCAAACCCAATGCCTTAAATTCAGCAGTCGTGGTATTGACAGTTATGCCAAGGAAGTCCCACAACGCATTACCCATTGCATTCATAGAAAATATTTATGTATGTTAAGATATTTTTTTTCTTTTTTACAGCCTCGTTAGTCTAGTTGTCGCAAGTGCGACTGCTGAGTATTAGGTCCTGGGTTTGATTCCCGGGTCGGGCAAATTGCTATTGGGTTTCCATCAGGAATTCCTCAGTAGCTGTCACGGAGTCTGGATTTGTGCCCGGTTAGTGGAAACAGGCGAGCCTATTTATATGCGACTTACAAACTTATCTGGTGAAATGTGGGTGTACTATTAGATACACCTCTGTCTAACCCTACGGGGATTACAGGCGTGATATCATATCAATGTATTTTTTTTATTCATATTAGACCTTCATAACTGGATTCATTTACCATGTATTCCTGAATGGATGACCATTCTTCACACGTTGTAACTGGCATGACTGATGATATCCACCTCCCAGCACTGGGCCCGCGTGGTGGATTATGACCTACTCTCTCTCACAGATAGGTTTGCTTATGTTAGCAAAAACTCGACGGAAATATGAAGCTGTATCACACGGACAGACAAATATGACGAAACTGTACCGTAAAGTACGTTGCATTCCTGCCTCGCCTTTTGGCTGCAGTTGCAAAACAAAAACGTCAATCTATATCCAAATCCCAAAATTGCCCAATTCTCAATTGCAACGACCTAAGACGAGTCGTCTACCCGAAAATAGGCCAGCTTATCCGAAACAAAGGCCGTATAGAGACGTTAATCCTATTTTCATAACTATTGCCTGGAGCTTATAGGTCTAGATTGAACGCAAACATCGCCTAGATTGCTTCAGGCTAAGCCCGCGTATGCTCCGTTGCTTACGTCTAAATTAGGTCAGATTTAGGTCTTTTAGAATGGGAGAGAGGGTAGATTTTATTTTTTCAGTACACCTTTTCTAATAGTATCATGCATGTTTTTTCTATTTGCATGAACATGAATTTGCGTAAGCCTGGACGAGTTAAGGAACGTGAAAATATTGTTAACGTGGGAATTGGGAAAAGTAGCAAAATCTATAGGTAGGTACAATGAAATAAAATAGAAGTGTCTCAAAATAATAGGTGTTTACTGAATGCATATGCAAATATATATGGAACTTATAATAAAAGTTAGTCTCGCCTATCAACCATCTGCATGAAACGACTCCTACAGTATGTCGAACACGAGGCAAGGAGCCTGATAGCTTGGAGAAGCTTATTATGGTTGGTAACGTGCAAGGAAAAAGGGGCCGCGGAAGATCACCAACCCGATGGACAGATGTGGTGAAGGAAGTCTGCAGAGGAAATTTCCGGGCATCTGTCCGTATAGCCGAAAATCATCCAGCATGGAGAGAGCAACGATCTCATGTGATCACGACCCTCGGTCATGAGGAAACGAGAAAGAAGAAGAAGAATAAAAGAAAATTTTATCAATTTTTGTGTCTGTCTGTTTGTTCCGGCTAATTTCCGAAACGGCAGGATCGATTTTGAAGGGACTTTTACTGGCAGATAGATCATGTTATAAGGCCAAACTTAAACTACTTTTATTTTAGAAAAATCATTAGGATTCTATAGAAAAAAAATAAAACCCTTGAAATGTCAATGATTCCGCTCGTTTTTAGGCACCCCGACTTTGCATGGCTTAATGCGTGATGCATTTGAAAAAATCTACATAAATTCTGCCTCGTTGGTCTAGTAGTTGCAAGCACGACTGCTGGTCTTGGGTTCGATTCCCGGGTCGGGCAAAGTGTTGTTGGGTTTTTCAATCAGGAATTTCTCAGTAACAGCCACGGAGTCTGGAATTGCACATTGATGGCAATAGGCTCGCCCCCCTTAGTACATGGGACCCAAATATAACTCGCGAAATGTGGGTGAAGGTACTATTAGGTACAGTAACGAGCACCAATGTGTATACACTATCTTAGATTTAAAAGCAATTTTCGCGAGAAATAACGATTGTAACTTGGAGATAGGATCTTTTCCATAAAAATATGAGTTCCAGAATACTATGTTCAACATGACATTTTAATCAGAACAGTACGAGAAAAACAGTTTTATGAGTGGATATGTGTTTAAATATTGGTGCTCTTGACCTCTGCCTTACCTTTCGAGAATTGCAGGCATGATGTTAGGTACGGTAGCTCCGCATAGAAAAACGTTCAGAATTGATATTGATATGGACTCAGTAGTTACGGTCGAACATTCAAATCTTATCTCAGTAAAATATATAAACTCCAACTAAAAATCCTAAAGAATATCGTAGCTAAAAAAATAAAACACCAATTTCAAAAGAATGAGCATCAACTTTTTTATCAATGTAAAACACTACCTATACATACACAATTTAAATATACATTGCTAAAATAACAATATTTCAACGGTTATTTAGAGCAAAAAGTTCATCATCCTATATTCACGCGGGCCGTCGCACGTAACCAACTATGCACAGTTCGTGCAAATAACACGAAACCCTTCGCAGGTTACGTACGGCGAGCGGACAACTTCTTACTTAGTTCCTCGGTTAATTAACAAACTACCTTCCGATTTGCGCAGTGACACTACGCCAAGAAATATTAAATTAAAACTTAAGTCTCACTACCTACAACACATTGAATGCTCAATGTGAAATGCAGTTTACGTAGTAACTAGCATATCACCTGAGATGAAGTTACTAAATTTCGAAAGAAGGTATTATGTTGTATATTTTTTACCTTGATTATGTTTTTTACTACGATGTAGAATTACATGTAGCATTATGTACAAACCTTAGTGGTTTATAAATGCTATTCTGGTAAAGCAAATGTAATTAATTTTTAAACGGTAATAAATGAAAAAAAAAATATGATGTAAAAGATATTCGAAACAAACCATCTAACCTACATAACCGATTTTTCGCTAAACATTATTCGTCACAGCCCTATTCTTCGTCACAAAAGGCGAGAGAGCACTTTAGGCCAGAAAGTGCACAAGTGCTCATCCATACTCGCTTTCTTGTCTCCCATTGTTTTCCACTCTCAGCTGGTCCCCTTTATAGATAAGGGTGTGCCACGGACTTGAGATTGTCTTTGATAATGTTTTATCAGGTAAAAAGAGTTTTATTTTTAAAATGGTGGACGGGTTGTGTTTTGTGGGCGTTTTGTTGAACTACATAGTTACTTGATCGTGGAGGAGCTCGTGGCAAAATAATAACAGCCGCTCGGATCGATCTTTAGGTTAAGCCGTGCTTGCCTAGGTTGGTCTGTGGATGGGTGACCGCCCATTACATACCGAGTTTCCTCCGTGCCTCGGAAAGCACGCTAAGCCGTTGGTCCCGGCTGTTATCTGTAGATCTTTGACAGTCGTTACAGGTAGCCAGTGGCCCGAAAAGTCTGACAACCAGACTTACCAAGAGGTATCGTATTACCCAGTACTAACTGGGTTGTGGAAGTCAGATAGGCACTCGCTTCATGTAAAATACTGGCTTATTACTTGTTCAGAGGTTTAATTATAAAGTGCGTTATGTGCAGATTACTTCGCTTTTGTTTTGGTTTTTACATTTTCAGACATTTTTGATTCACATACATATTAGGGTTCCTTACCCGAAGGGTAACCAACTAACCTATTACTAAGCCCCTGCTGTCTGTCCGTCCGTTCGTCTGTCTGTCAGCGGGTTTTGTATCTCATGATCCGTAATAGGTAGACACTTGAAATTTTCATAGACAGTGTATTTCTGTTGCTACTATATAAAGAAAGGGGGCTCCGCTACTATGATGTTACGGAAGCCTTCATGCGCGATTCCGACTCGCAATAATTGGCTGGTTTTTTACTAAATAGAATTCCGTTAGGCCGCAACTCGCCTGATGTGAAGTGATGATGCGGCCTAGGGTGGAGCACGCTTGCCTAGATGAAACCGATTCACTCGAACTTTAAAGAGAAAATGATAGGAAAACGGAGAAACCAGCAATAATAATACCTATAAGAATCTTGCTGGTGAGGTGCGTGAAAAGTTGTAGGACTACGTAAATAGAGCATTTAGTGTAGTTGAAACAAGCAGATTTCCATTTGCTAGACTAATGTCAAAACCGTTGAATTTCTGGTTACTTTGCTATTTTTTGGATGCTTACTTTCTACTCATAATATTTACTAAGTTTATTACTAACTTTATTTTCGTAATCAACAGGTTTCAACAGATACGTTTTAGAGGCCCTTTTTGAAGTATGGAAATATCAGTAACAGAAGACTTCCCTCTTCCATACTCTTGCAAACATTTTACAAAGCCTGTTTATTATTAAAAACAAAGTAGGTAAAAAAAACAGTCTAGAGATTTAAAAGAAATAGGCTTAGTAATAGGGTCTCCTTCGGGTACGGAACCTTAAAACGATACGGTTTAAAATAGATAGTTTTGAGAATGCTGTGATCTTTCCACATCTAAGAATTTTATTTTAGAGGCACCCCCCCAGAAAGGAATACAGTATGTTAGAACAGATCGGGCCAGAGCAGTGTATATTTGTTTAATTAAATTCGTTGATGCAACATGTCTAAACACCTTGAAAACCTGGACAAATTTTCTTAAGCGGTTACTAACCAATTCAACGAGGTTATGCCAAGAGATCCGCTGATCAAGTATAATACCCAGATATTTCATACTAACTTTTTCGATCGTCGGGCAAGCGCAATTAGTGCCTTGATGAAAGAAGACTGATCAAAAATTTAACTATTGCCTTCATTGGAAGGCTGATGTTGTACACATTAGTTATCTGCTATTCATCATCATCATCATCATAATTTCAGCCGAAAGACGTCCACTGCTGCACATAGGTCTCTGCCAAGTGTCGCCACATTGACCGGTGCTATGCACCTCGCATCCAGCCAGGTCATCGGTCCACTTAGTGGGAGGCCTTCCAACGCAACGTATTCTGGTTCGCGGTCGCCACTCCAGAACTTTTCAGCCTTATCGGCCATCCGTTCTGCGAATTTTCTATTAATATTGTTTTCTTAAAATTGGTTTCGTATTCCTATTATCTGAATAAACTGTGTCGGCCTAGTTTTTTTTACCTTACCTCGCTAAGCATTTTTTCTGCATTGTAAGTGCCTTAACAAACATTTAAACTCACCAACACAAACAGCCAGACCCAGAAAATAAACACACAAATATTGGTTCCGTGAGGGAATCGAACCCGGGACACGTAGCGCAGCAGCTAATCGCTCAGCCACTGCGCCAAACGTGCCGTCAAAGTGGTTCAAACCCATTCAGGTAGTTAATCATCATCCACAGCCTAAATTCACTGAATAAAAAAGTCACTATATAAAGGACTGTATCAACATTGCCTTTAAGTATAAAATTGGACGCTTAATGTCTGTCGTCTAATTTTATACTAATCAAAAAAGTTCGTGAAGATTTTTCTTCTTGGTGGAAACTGAACCTAAGGCCAAAATTTGCGAAGGTAGTGTCCACCTTAGTAAAGCTTCCTTTTACTTGGAACTCTCTATGTGGTTTCAGCTACATTTTCAAGGATTTTTTTCATAATTATATAGAAGTAAATAAAATACGTAAATTATTCAAAACTTTTATTAATCTTGTTTTTCATTTCGTAACCGACTCCAAAAACATTTGATCATCTAGCAGTACAAATAGTTCTAATTAATTAGACAATATTACAGTTTAAATAAAACCATTTTCAGTAAATTAATCTACTACAAACCTTTGGACTATAATATAATTATTTCATTTAACTTTTTTTTTTTAATCTAAGAAATAACGAAATACTTTTACGACTTTTTCAACGAAATGTTAAAAATGCAGTAAGATGTGATAATGACTAAAAAAAGTCCGAAAAATATATATATAAACAAAAAATACACGCTTAAAGTAACAAAAATAATATATATTTTTTTAATAAGAAATTATTACGAGATAGTATTTACATAGAAACTAACTCAAATACTAATCTAAAATTAATTTTCAGTCTCAGTCAGAAGGTTTTTTCTGAATTTATTTACATAGAAACTAGATACTTAACAAAAAAATACTTTAGCTATAGAAATTACAGGTTAAAATATTTATTTTAGTCCCATAAAAAGGATTTTCAATAAAATCGATAATTCGAGGTTAAAATACTATTAAAATTAACATTGACGTCTTAATTGACTATAATTCTTATAAAAATTATATTAATTATAAAGATATCTACTTAATAAAATAATGAGATAAGTACTTAGGTTTATTACATTTTTCAATAAAAAAACTATTTTAAAAACACTTCTTAGATTAATTAATCAATATTTTGATTGTCTATATTGTAAAATAAGACAGCTAATTCAAAAAATATTTAAGAAATTACAACTTAATTTAAACTTAAACGTAACATAACTTAGGTTAGATTTTTCTTTGACGTGAACACTTAAAGCTTTTTAATTTTAGGCTCGTTTGTCAAACTTTTGACGTAATTAAAGTCGTGAGAAGTATACTAAGAAGACATCTTTTTTCATTAAACTTTTTTTATTATTTTTGCACCAACGTTAACTAAAGCAGTTTTCCTTTTTAATTACTACGTGCTCTCATTAGTTTTTAGTATTTCTAAAAAACATTTGAAAAACATATTTTTATTAATGGCTCATAAAACTGAACTATAAAATAAAACAGTAAAGAAATGGTCCTTCTAAGTAATTAAAGAATATCTCTAACATTACTTAAAAAAAAAGTGTATTATTGTATAATATTATGTGATAACAAAAAGATTTGGATTCACATGACTGAAAAACCGGATAAACTCTGACGAAACGTGGGAAATAATTTACATACTGATCAGATTAGCATCATTAACGCGCACTCTTAAATTATGTAGGTGATACAAGGTGGGAGGGGGCACCGACGCTAAAATGGTAACATTAAGAACATAGAATGTTTTCATCGGTAATTTAAAAAACGAACAGCTGGCCATGGACACAGTATTTTGACCTTGTAGGTATCGCAATTTTGTAGGAAACATCTGTTTTTTTTTTAATTACCAGCAAAAAAAGAAAAAAATTATGGACACAAATTTTTGAATGATGAACGCTGTACTAAATATGTAGTAACCGCTTTATCGTAAGTGTTTCCACCCTGTATAATAATAATATTTAAGTAAACGAATTCTTGTGAATTTTCATTAATTTTCTGGTTCTAAATATTGCAAATATCAGGAGTGTCTATTGAGATTGGCTTCCAGTCTAACTGGATGCAGCTGAATACCAGTATTTTAAATGGAGCTTACCTGTACCTTAACCCAATTACCGGATTTCACGATACCCTATGGTAAGACCTGGACCTGGACTGGTTTTCAGAATTTCGGGCTTCTGATGGCCCGTAAGAACTGACCAAAGATCCAAAGTGAAACGAAACCAATTTCCGAAAAAAAAAACAAAATGGAACAAAAAGATCAAAGAATCAGTTAAAAATAAATGGGGAAACCATTTTGTACCTAATGCAAATAATACCTTCTATTTTAATTTCTTTAGTTAACATCAATGCAATAACACCAATAAACAATTTACATAGTGTCTTCGACACGATAGGGCGATTCATCATTAAGCTTACGTATATTATAATTTAAACCGATAATATTTTAAAACATTTCATGTATTTCACCTAACTACACATCATTTACTTAAACGTGGGTCCCGGCAGTCAGCTGGACACCATTACCTGAAATTGAAGCCAATATTAATAAAATGCAACGGTGATCATAATTTATTGGATTTTTCATGTTTCGCAGGGAGGTTGAAATATCGGATGTGATAATAATAATTTTATATTTTGCAGCAAGTACCTTCTTTTATCATGTCATTGATTGATTTAATAGGTTCTATGGCAAATTAAATTGATTGGCTAAACCTTACAGACAAAATAAAAATATTTAATAACTAACCGACAGCTGATGGGGTCAACGGCCGCCGAAAGTTACTTGAGATTATGAGTTTATAGCTAAATTAATTTGATCCTGTATAGAGGGAGAAGGAACAACCCACCACCATCCATGGCCCCACCGACACCGTGTCATATTATGACACAAAATATCAAAGAGACGACTGCGGACAAAGCCCTCCTAGAAGGACGCGGGTATGAGGAACAAGGCGGAAAGTACCTCATGTGCTATTGAATAGGGAGGATCCTCTGACCAAATAGGTCTCGTGTTTGGTGGACTACTGCCCGTCGGCTGTTGTTGTTGTTATGGTGGTCCAAATAAAGACATCAAAAAGAAAAAAACACCACTCTGTATATTGCACGATGTAATATTTATTTGTAGATTTTGCCAGAGATTGTTGAGATAAAATTATTAAAAACTATTCGGCATTCTGTTTTTTTTTCCGCCATCAAATTCCACCACATTTTTTTTTTGTGATAACAAAAAATAAATATATTTTGTTGATAAGTAGATTTCAAAATATAATTTATATTTTTAATTTATAATCCTATACATAATAATATTCGAAAGAGTTCAGAAAAAGATACAAGATGATAAATGAAAAGATAGAATGGTAGTAATCTAGCCTTTAGAACATTTTGCGTAAGAACACACATGAGAAATCCAATTAAATCATCTAAACACAGTTTTTTTATGACATGACGTCAAGTGTTATAAAACGATGATGACACTCAAATAGTGACGAGCCGTTTTAGTTCCTAAGGACCACATGAAATATGTATATGCTTAATCGTTTTCTCTAACGCTAAATAGATTCATAAATCAAACACACACTGCAGGATTCTAAACGCTAGGACTCAACGTCGAGAGTTGAAATTCCAACAACGTAATAATACGTAAGCATTCCTCTTCTAGGTATCGCTTATGGTTTTCGAAAACGGGCATTATACGAGTACTTCCAGGCTACAAAGAAAACATACCTTTGGTAGTAATCTGATTGGACTGCAAGTTTCCTTGACTGGACGGCGGAAGTATGTACAGAGCTCCTGAAGACTGCGAAGATGATTTAGGCACCTGTGCAAAGATACATAAGGCTGAAAATCCAGTATAGTATTAGCATAGTAAAAGATGGAAGAAATGGTATAAGAAAAGGTCAAATAATGTTCTGAATGAAGTAATTCGTCATAGCAAGCTTTCGGAGGTCCGTACATCTCGATGATGAACATTCTGAATGAAGTAATTCGTCATAGCAAACTTTCGGAGTACCGTACATCGCGATAATGAACATTCTCAATTTAGTTATTCGCCATAGCGTACTTTCTGACTAACGTAAGTCGTACTTTTTTCAAACTTTATGGATACGGTACATCGGTATTTTAAACTTCGGAGTTCATTAATATAGTCTAGTAAAACACCGGGCACGTGATCAAGAGACCAAAATAAAAACAATATTCTTTGTTTCGTGTCACTGGACGATCTAATTTGAGTTAACCCAGAATTTGGCTACAAGTTTCGTGTCTTCAGGAGCGTTCATCAGATCCTATTATGTGCAGACAATAGTACTAGCAGGACACGATATTTAGTGTCTCATTGTTTGTGGAACAGCGACACATTGACCTCATCTTAGAATCTTCACCTGACCAGGTTTCCCTTGCTTTGGACATCCGGGTTCGGAGTATAATGATAATGATTTATTTTCCCCCACTAAGTATAATTACAATATACCTACAGATGTTACAAAAATTGGAGGTACAAAAGTTTGTGAGAGTCAGGAATCCAAACTAGGATCCTATGCTACAGACTCCTGGACTCCTCGACTCCTCGCCGAGATTGGATTATACATATTTATTTAGTTCCCTTCAATATGGTTGAGCTGAATGGGGCTGATGCATGCGTCATGTTTGTGAATGGGTGCTGTCAGTTGGGACTGGTCATCTCTTAGCTGCCACGGTTTATTTTAACTACTTTGTTTTTAAATTGTTGACAGTTATAATCTTTTACTCTGGACGCTCTTAATGTGCACGTCTTTCTACATCGTTCTCACATATATGTATAATCTCAACATGAATGATGTAACCAAGATCTTGTAACAATATTTTGATTGAAAAGAGTGTCCATGGAGTTTCTTGCTTGAGTTTGTTTCTTCTCCAAGAGATCTACGCTTTGGAATGGGCAACTACAGTACTTTCACAAGTTATTATGCCTTGTGTCTGTGACTGTAGCTTCGCCTTTGTTTTTCTGACTTTCAAAAGTTCCTGCTAAAGTCTAATTGAAATAAATGCTTTTGAGTTTGAGTTTGATATATCATAATTTTGTGAATGTAAAAAAAGTACTAATAAAATAAAAATGGGTGTGTTTGTTAGTGTGTGGGTTAACCAAGGGAACTCATGTCCAGGCGAGAGATTTTCAGCAGGTGGTATTATAGGGGTGGCTAGGGAAGCACTGTCATGTCATAAAATAATTTTATTAAATCATGTGAAAATATTATTCCCCATTAACTCAACCGAGTTCAAAACTAACCCTCAGAGGTCCTAAACGAACTATGGAAGATATATTATTCAGTTAAAGGTCCAGCTATCGTTTAGTGTTTAGTAACTTTTCCTATTATACCCAAAGGACCAATGTGTAAGCGGGTTGCTTACTTCAGAAACATAACCGTTACGTCAGTGAAATTTGTCGGGAATATCGCCTTTACTTGTTTGAATATTTACGCATATTCGAGACTTTTAGTCACGAAATTGAAACAAACTCTCGAATAAACAGCAACGGTTCGTTTTTAAACTGACATGGTCACTAACATTACCATAAACAATGATAACGGGATATTTGCTTGATATCTGTTTGTGTGATGAGCATGGACATTCGTTTCCGAGTCATGGATGTTTACATGTATAATAAGTATGTATTTACAAACAAAAAAGTATCTATGTAGTATTATCAACTATCTGGTGTCCACGACACAAGCCTCGTAGCTTAGTGTGGCACCTAGATGGCGCTGTGTGTAATGTCCAGCGATATTTATTTATTTATTAATTTACCATGTTTGATTTTCAACAATGTGTGTGTGTTGTCGACTTTGACGAAACCGAAAAAGTGCCGAAAAATGTTATTATATTATATAGTAGTAATAATAGCAGTGATGGCCTAGTGGTGTGACAGTCGGACTGCCAAATCATAGGTCTCGAGCTCGAACCCTACCCTGATTTTTCGGATTCATGTGCGTATTGTATAATTATCACTTGCTCCGGTGAAGGGAAACATCGTGAGGAAACCACCATGCATGACAGATATTTCTTGACGGCATGTAAAGCCAAGTCAGAGGCCCATGGGCGGTCTAGAAACTCTGACACCAGGTTAGACGATAAAGGAAGAACTAGTAAATAGTACTTCATACCTTACTTGCTGGCATTTACCACATTTTGCATAGTATATCAGACACTGTTGCAAGCGGTTTATCACTGAACATTTAATTATGAAACAACCATAAGTACCATGAAATTATGACATTTCGATTTTCCTTTTACAGAGTTTCAAGGTCACCAAACTTACATGTTCACCCCAAGCCAGAAAAGTGTATGGCAGTAGTATAATATTGTACTTACTTGAGGCTGTGCACCACTATTGGTCGAGGACGATGACGCCAATGGACTGGTGACGGGCCTCGAAGATGATGACGATGACGGCGAAGTTATCGATGGCACTGATGAAGATATAATAGTCAAATTATGACTTTGTCACTTAAATCCCCCAGAAACAGTAAGAGAAGATAGTAAAAATATGCCAAACAAAAACTAACTCCCGCCGCGATTTCCATCCATAACGAAGTTATTTATTCCAATGTAATTTTCTATCAGTGAAAGAATTTTCGAAATCGGACCAGGGGGGTTATTATGACGTCTTAAAGCAAGATTAATTCGAGTGTGGGAAAGAGACAGAGCTATGCAGGTCGTCTATTGCCATCTCTCTCCCCCACTGGAATTACTCCTGCTTTATGACGTCATGGTAGGCCACCAGCACTTTGTAAGCACTTACCTCTTACAAACACAGAGTCATCTGCCTAGCCTTTTCCTAACTTGTTTTGGGTTGGCTTCCAGTCTAAGCTGAATGCCAGTATTTTACATGAAGCGACTGCCTATCTGACCTACACAACCCAGTTAGTACTAGGTAATACGATACTCCTTGGTAACTGGTTGCCAGACTTTCGGGCCACTGACTATCTGTAACGACTGACTGAAGATCTACAAATGACAGCCGGGATCAACAGCTTAATTAACGTGCTTTCCGAGTAAACCCGGTATGTAATGGTTGGTCACCCATCCACGGACCAACATAGGCAATCGACTCGAGCAGCTGTACCTCGCAACACGTACAAACGAAAATTTCAGAGACTAATAAAAGACGTGCAAGATCTCAATAAAAAAACATTATTACCGTATAGATTATTTGGAGGGTGATTGGCATTTCTAACTGAGTAGTACGGTGGCGGTGCTGGCTTCCCAACTGGATTGGTATTCATCTGTGGCATGTACGCTGTTGACAAAGTTTATCGTTATTAGAATTTTAGAGGTTTTAGTGAATCGGTATCTGTTAGGCAAGCGTACTCTACCCTAGGGCGCATCATCGCTTCACATCAGCGAGTTGCAGCCAATAGCAAGCTTATTTTGTTTAAAAGAATTGCAATCTTCTTGATCAACATGTTGTGATTTTCGACCAGAACTCGTAAAGCTTCTGGCAACTCCTCAAACAGTATTTAGAATTGCAAAATGAGCTGAGGGTCAAGGCGATGATTGCAAGCGATGATTGCTTTCGAAATGTTTCGTATTTTTATAACTTTCAAAGCGCTTGACGTAGCTTTTTACTAGCTCATGTCAGTCTAAGACATTATACTATACACATTTATATACATTATATACCCTGATAAAATGTCACTTCGAATATTGCATGCATGCAAAAATGGACCATATCGTTATTTGTGTTATTTGTGGGTTTATGCAGGTATTTAATGTGCCGATTGAACTTACACAATGAACAAGGCAGGAGGTGGAACATTGTTTTCAACTTTCAAGACCTCAATCACACAGTGATGGAAAAAATATTTTATTTTTTAATTAGTGGACTCATAACTTAACATGACACCTGTAATCCCCGAAGGGTTTGGCAGAGGTGTACCCATTAATATACCCACATTTCGCCAGTTACGTCTAAGTCCCATGTAATAGGGAGCGAACCTATATTGTCATAAACTGGGCACAAATCCAAACTCCGTGGCTGTTATTGAGAAATTCCTTATTAAAAAACCCAATAACACTTTGCTCGATCCGGGAAACGAACCCAGGCCCTCATCATGATAAAATGATACCGTTTATTTTAATATTATTGCCAGCCCATATTATCCTACAGCTGGGCAAAGGCCTCCTTCCATTCCTTCAAACGTTATTATGAAATAAAATACAACTGAATTGAGAACCCTCTCCTTTCTTGAAGTCGATTAAAAACAATCATGATAGTAAATTGATGGAACAGTTCAATGATTTTGACAAGTAGCGACTGATAAGATCAACACGAATTACTTAAATATGTGCGATTATTTATTCTAGACCTGTTGAAGTTAGCTACAAGCCAAACTAGATACTAAATCTACAAAGGCTCCCTAACCTTTGAACTTAAACTCTTCTAAAGTTACCTGTACTAATAATAAAGTTTACAAACACACACACAAACTTACCAACAGGAGCGCTCCCTCTCAAATAAGGGTTGCCGTAGGTAGCAGCGTATCTGACATCTTCTCCCGTGAGGACCACTCCAGGACCAGACATAGGTATCACTGCGGAAAAATCACTTAGTTAATTATCTTCATTTGACGACCCGAATGGCGCAGTGGTAGTGAGGCTGCCTTACGTTCTTAGGGTCCCGGGTTCGAATCCCGGTAGGAGCAAATGTTTCTGTGATGAGCATGGACATTTGTTTCCGAGTCATAGATGTTTATATGTATAATAAGTATGTATTTACAAACAAAAAAGTATCTATGTAGTATTATCAACTATCTGGTGTCCACGACACAAGCCTCGTTGCTTAGTGTGGCACCTAGATGGCGCTGTGTGTAATGTCAAGCGATATTTATTTATTCATTTTATGGAATAAGGCGTTACTTTGCGGAAATTCATCACGTCTTTATTTTATTTCTCAGTTCACGCATCATAATCTGCCAAGCCTATATCCAACTCTGTTGAGATCGGCTTCCAGTTCCTCTGGTTGCAGAGGAAGACCAGTCTTTTACATGGAGCAACTACCTATACAGGCTATGCCTTTGCATCTTGTTCAAATTCAAGGAGGTATCTATACTAATGATTCTCGACCCGAATCGATATTAAAAACGGTAGGTTTATTTTTTATTTTTACGGAAATCGGTATGTGTAAACTACCTGTATTAAAACGCAGCCCGTCTGTTGATAGCCGTATGGTTAGGAACAGACGGGCTGCGTTTTGCACCATTTTTTTTCTCGGATGGGAAATCATCAAATAACTCCTCCCGCGCTGGGCGGAGCAGGAGGGAGTGTCAGACTTTTACTGACTAAAACCCATCCATGTTCCTTTATCGCCCTTTGTGTTCCGGGGCCACGGTGTCTCTTTCGAACAGTCCCGCACCAACCGTTTCGTTTTGCACCGTCACACACACAAACGCAAATGTTTATTCCACAGTATAAATATGGACAGTATCGACACTAGGGGGTGGTTTACACTTATACATGATGGCTTACACTATAAAAAATAAAAAGTTATAAAAAAACCTACCCTTTTAATATCGATTCGGGTCGAAAATCATTAGTATTGACACCACCTTGAATTTGACCAGGATGCAAAGCCACAGCCTGTATATCTGGTTTATTTTAGTGGTGAGTGCCTAATCTGGTGTCAGAGTTTTTATACAGCCCATGGGTTTATTCCCGTCTGCCCCCACCGTCCTATCCCCACTGGTGGTAGTTGCAACTATTTGCTGTATCTACCACCACTGGTGGTGGTTGCGTCTGTTCTGTCTTGGCTTTACATGCCATCGAGAAGTATGTCTCAGGCATGCTCTGCTTTGGTATCTTCACGAAATTTACTTTAACTGAAAAGCAAGGGATAATTAAATTAAGTTCGAACGCTCCTCTGGTGCGTTCGAACTCGACACCCATGACTTGGCAGTCCGACAGTCACACCACGAGGCCATTGCTGCTATCAGCTATCTGATCAGTAAAATCCAGTTACTAGGTAAAACGATATTTTACTAAGACTGATTTTCAGTCTTTCTGGTTTGGACCGGGGGGGCTTTCAAAGTCAAGTCAAGTGTGTCAAGTGTTATACTTGGATACTATCATCCATCATCATTCTCCTGCGCGTTTCCCGTTTTGAATCATTCCTGTCGATACCCGCTATGTCGTTTCGCGAAACAAATGACATCTGTTTTAAAACGTTCACGCTTGACCTCGAGATTTGGGTTGGCGCAGTGCATTTTATTTTCTTCTAGAAGTTGTTGACGAACCCTTCACGAAGCCGAGCATTCTGTACATCGAACCTAATAATTCTGTGAAAAATCTCGTTTTACGGTCAATACAACGCACTCAAAAAAATGAGCTGATGCATTGAATAGTACAAGGATCGTGGAGGTATTTAAAGTAAAGTTATTTCATTAAAAACATGTACTTATTAAAAAAAAACATGTGAAAAAGTTAGACCTTTGACACCCAATATCTCCGTAACTACAAGGTTCCCAGGTATGATCTTGAACTAAAAAAATAACACTATGAAGGGTAGAACAAGTAGCTATCGGCTTCGTTAAGGGTCTTTTAACACCCATTATTAGGGTAAAACGGGGTAATGGGAACCACTTAAGCGAGAATTGAAATAAAGCTTATTTAAAAATAAAATCTTAATTGCAACCGCCTATTAGCATTATTTACTTATGCAACTACCAACTGAGACTACTTTTAAACACTTTGGATACACACTTTGATAATTATAGGAGTTAAAAAAAAAACTGTTTTGATCCCCATTGCACCGAGGTGATGGCAATTGTGATCACTCTGTGGGAAATCAGGATCAAAACAAAGATAACACATTGCAGGTATAACCATTGGCCGAATCCCACCCGATGCATTCTACCTGAGCCCACAGCTCACATGAAGTACATCTAGTACCACATTTCATTATTTCTACCGAATGCACCACATATTAGACATCAGTTTCCTGCGTCGTCGCAGTATATGGAATACCGACAGTTACACAAGCTCTTCTAATTGGGTAAGCCTGTTCTCCTATTAGCTGAATAGCTTTTTGTGACTATCTGTAGACGAGTTAACCTTTTCAGAATTTCTGACTCGTAGGTATCTAGAAAATAAAATATAAATTAGGCAGTAAACCCTTAAAGGAAAATTACTGCGGGCAATAGGGATCACCCTGATCTTCATTCCACACAACCAACAAACAACAAAGAGAAAAAATATAAAATCAAATAAACTAGCAATTATTATCACAATATAAGTTGCAAATCACTATTTTGAATTACAGACTAAATACAAATAAAAGTCTTATTAAGATACAATAATAAATCAGACCCTTACTTTTTTTTTTATTATTACGAAAATTTACATCAGCGCGGTGCGAAATCGACATTACCTAGTTTTCCGCTATACTTCGTTAGTAGTCGTCACCTCACTACTCACGACAACGAAACATCTCTTTCATACATTCTTTTTATAGTTTCTTCAGTCTGTCCGCATACACTTTTCTGTATCTGATTGATCTGATTTCACTCTCTATGGAAACCGTACAAACATTTGCATTCGTAAATAAAATGTTTTACCTAAGTAGGCATGCATCAAGAACGCTTGTTCCAAAACAAACAATATATGAATAAAAATGAGATAGGTTATTTTAATTAATTAATTAATAAAAAAAAATAATTTGGGAACTAAAAACAATCTGATTCTTTGCATGAAAACCCAGACTTGAAAATGAAAACAATAGAACTATTCATAATGTGAAAAGCCTGCATTATAATATTAATACAATGTAGTATTTAAATACTTAGATATCATTCAAATGATTAGGGTTCACTAGATAGCGCATTCTATTACTTTAAAAATCCTGGGTAAAAGCAGACAACAGCTATTTTTTGAAAATATATTTTTTTGAATTATTTCTCTCTCTTGGCTCATTTGCCATGGTGTATTCCCACTGACCCCACTACCATGGCCCCACTGGTGGGGCAAACGGGAATACACAAAACCGTCGTTTCGTTGGCCCAACCACCCTGCCCCGATGAACTAATGAAAACCTATTACTGAAATCATAATTGATACTGCTTGATAGGTACTCTGGAATTTGGCGACCATACATCATCATCTTCGTGCTCTTGTCCCATGTTAATTGGGGTCGGCGCAACACGTTTTTTTCTTCCATTCTCCCCTGTCAGTCGTCACGCTATCATTTACTTCTGTTTCCTTCATATCATTACACACACAATCCAAACATCTTTTCTTTGGTCTTCCCCTCCCTCACGATCCATCAACATTCATATTCATTACTCTTTGAGTCACATACTCTACATCACTCTACATCTCTTCATTACTCTATCATTTGGTGACCATACATACACACAGAAAGAAATAAATAGACCCAATTAATAAATTTCTATTGAAAGAGTTTGGAGTTTTGGAGTGGCGACCGCGAACCGGAAGACGTTGCGTTAGAAAGCCTCCCACTAGGTGGACCGATGACCTGGTGAAGCTTGCGGGGATCCACTGGACGCGAGTCGCACGGGACTGGTCAATGTGGCGAACTTGGGTGAGGCCTATGTCCAGCAGTGGACGTCTTTTGGCTAAAATGATGATGATGATTATCTGATAGAGAAAAAGCCCAACTTCATATAAGTTTCTTGACCCAAGGGCTGGCTTTTGCTTTGGCCAGAGGCTGAGTGCTGCCACACAGCGTGGTATGGTAACATACCAGTCTCTTGGGGACATTACCAGTTGACAGTATTGAGGAGTTTTTTGACGCAATTTTTCAGTTTATTATTAGGTTAGTTACTCTAAGTAATTTCATCGTGAAAAAAGAACAGAAGTCTTCATTTGTGGCGTGAGGGTTACTAAGGAGTAGAAGGGACACCGACGAGAAAGCGTTTACCACTGTTCCGTACATTTTAACCGTGTAGGTATTTAATAATAAGTATGTATTTACAAACAAAAAGTATCTATGTAATAGTATCAACTATCTGGTGTCCACGACACAAGCCTCGTTGCTCAGTGTGGCACCTAGATGGCGCTGTGTGTAATGTCCAGCGATATTTATTTATTTATTATTTATTTACACTATGTGGGGCGGGGCTCAGAATAATGTAGGTACTGACTATTATGTGGTAACCGTTTTTGCATCGGTGTCCCTTCCAAACCGTATATAAAAATGTAAACTTTATTATACACGCAGGACCAAACGCAGTTGATGTACTTTTTGCAATGAAAAAACTGCACTAATGCAGAAAAAACTGCAAAATATGCAGATGAAAAATATGCAATGAAAAACTGCAAAATAAACAGATAATATCATGTAATTATTAAGATAATCATTCTTGAAGTAATATGTATAAACTCCCATCACGAAAGTATAATTTTATTTAATTGTGCATCTCTGATCCAAAATGTTGACTGTGCCTTTGGTACTTCTCGTAGGTTTTTGGATGAATTCGGTTTTATGTAAGTACCTATTACCTACTTATTGTAATACTGATCTTCTCTTAAACAGAAGGCCTGTATCGTAGCAATTGAAACGTAATATGCTGATTAAAATAATTTCCCATTTCAGGTGAAAAATGTGAGATTGCCGACCATGATTGCACAGCCAAAGGAGCCAACAACAGTTACAGCCTTTTCGTTAATGGTATTGATGATATAGTGGAAGCTTCGGATCCTTTACGAATAGATTGCTTTGAAGATAAGCAGCCTTCTATCCATTATAAGTTGACCAATGCTTCCTTGACGGGGATGAAAGACTGTATAGTGATGAGTCTGAAGTAAGTTCATCATCATCTGCCTAGCCTTTTTCCAGCTTTGTTGGGGTCGGTTTCCAGTCTAACCGGAAGCAGCTGAATATCAGTATTTTACATGGAGAGACTGCCTATCTGACCTCCCCAGGCCAGATAGTACTGGGTAATACGCCACTCCTTGGTAAGACTGGTTGTCAAACTTTCGGGTCACTGACTACCTGTAACGACTGTGTGTAAGTTTTCTACATAAAATAGTTTTTTATAAAGACCATGAAGTTGGTTTATAATTAGTGTAAAAGTACGCTCAACAAAGCCGAAAGGCCCTCCGTTATTGCGATTTTTTTTTTGTTCTAGACCATACCTGGGAACCTTTTAGTTACGGAGATATTGGGAGTCAAAGTTCCAACTTTTTCACAAGTTTTTTTTTTTAATACCTACGTCTTTTAATGTTATCTCTTTATTAGAAATACCTCCAAGACCGGGTACTATAATACAATGTTATGAGTGCGTTACATTGAATTATACCATAAAACGTGATTTTTCAGCCCCCAAAAAAAAGTCATTTCCCAGCACTAATTTTTGCGTAGAGTTACATATTTTGATGTACCGAATGCTGGCTTCATGAAGGGTCTGTTTACACCTAGTAATTTATAGTCGACTTAGTAATTGTTTAATCACCGTTGACAACAATTTCCATTTAATCGAAACTTCATCAACGTTGAAATTGGAATTAGGGTTCAGGTTATCCAATTGACCTTGCAAAGTTTTAGTTTTTGCTATAGACGTCTAGGCCGGGAAACTCACTTAAAGATCTATGACATAATATAGTACCTCACTGTACTCAGTGTACTGTGTGTGAGTGTGTGTGGTGTGTGTGTGTACTCACACGTTATTTTTGTTTAAGAATCGACAAAGAAACATTGACTTTCCTGTTTATCTTGGAGTGCCCTCAAATCGTTGCAAAAAGTAATTATGAAGTAAAAGGAAACATTCTCACTATGCATGTTGAAGGGAAGGGAGGATTAACAATCACTGCTGGTAAGTATTTAACCTTGAAAGGTCATCTATACTTAATATTAATAGAGGTAAAGTTTGTGAGTTTGTAAGGTTGTAGTAGGTAATATCTGGATCTAATGAACCGATTTTGAAAATTATTTCACTAATATGAAGCTACGTTATTCCCGAGTGCCATAGGCTATATTTACAACGTGCCCGTGGGATAATTTCCGACCAAAACGCGAGCGAAGCCGCGGGCAACACCAGGTATAAAAATAAGCTCAATTTTTTTTTGTATAAATATAAACCTGACAAAATCTACAAGTATATACTTAAAAAATAATAAGTTAATTTGTATTTTTTTTTGTTTTTTAGTATTCAAATATACATATAGTTTTAAATAATATCATGCTCTTATGAATTTATTACAGATGACTACGTAGTCATGTTCAACTGCAAGTATGAGAAAACAATACGTGAGGACGATAAAACCTATGTCCAAATCAAAAGTCATACACTTGATATTGAACCAAGAGGGAAGGTGAGGTTCGAAATGACGAATCTATTTAATGGAGATAGAAAAAAATGTAAGTTTTTTCATTTTAAGTTTTGCGAAAGATTCTATTTTGAATACTACATTTAGCAATCAACTGATTATCGTTGTTTGTCGGTAACTGCTCAGTCACGACGACGGTAACGAGTGGTAACGAATCTTGTGATCGCACGTTCGACTGCTGCACGTGGGGCTAAGCAGTGGCGACTAGGAAAAACGGCTCAAATCGCATCGAATCGGAAAGGATACGAATGGATGCGGCGGCAGCCGATCGCGTCCAGCAGGACATCGACACATACATTCGGCTCCGTACCGTTGCTTGCGAACCTATCCGTTTCTACGCCTAGTCAAATAGTTTCATTCCTACCGTGTTGACGTGTTCTAATTTTCGATCGGATACGACAGCAATCGAACAGAGCTGATCGTGAGTCGCAGCTTACTTTCGGCTACAATCGCGTGCCACGGAAGACGCCCGCGGTCAAGCTGCTGTGCGTGGCTTGGTAATATAAATTTTAATTACTGTGTACACGATTTAATATCGTTTAAAGATTATAAAATCCGTTACGATCCGATGCGATGCGAGCCGTTTGATGGAAATCATCCCATAGTATAGAAGTATGTGCGCAAAACGAATTTGTAGCCTCCTTTCTTTTACCTACTCTGTGACTATACAGTCCGACACAATCGAGGACAGATCAGGCACACGACTACCATATGTTGGTGCTTTCCAAGGCATGGTGGAGCCACACCACTAAGTTCCAAATTCCGGGCTGCCACTGAGAAATTCTTAATGGAAAATCCTAACAAAACTCCTCTAACAACCCATCATCATTTGCCTAGCCTTTTCCTAACTATGTTGGGTCGGCTTCCAGTCTGACCGGATGCAGCTAAATACCAGTATAATGATGACGCAATTTAGCCGATATTTGTCGAGAGCTTTGGTGTGCTGCTCTATCATGTGCTCTCAAGTGGCTAGCATATCCAACTTTGGCCAGAAAAACTCCGAGCACAAAGCAGACATGTCAGAACACCATTGACGAAATTATAGGGTATAGCTGCAGGTGGCCTGGCTTTACGGTCAACACGCTTTAAGTCTAGCTACGAACTTCTTCTCTGTATACTGTGCCAGTATAGTAGTAATAGAACTCTTCTTAAAGCCATTTGGGGAATATACAACTAAAGAACATTATGTAAATGAAACTTTTTATTTCAGCCGACATCGTACATAAATTCTTGAATAGAAACTGGAAGATAATTGACGACCTATTTCGTTCACCTTCAATCGATAAATTTATGGAACTATTTGTACAAAATCTAAACAGGTTCCTGAAAGCTAGGCCTGTTGAAAATGTACTGGCAGGGAAAAATTAATCGTGAAACGTTGTATGTACTAAGATACCTATATTGTTGCAGGACTAATGCTATACTTAGTTTATCCGTTTTCTCTGATAGAGATGAATGCAGAAGTTTAACGCTTAAACTAAACAATTATATTTAGGGATTTATTTATTTGTCGCTTTATATTTGAGAAAACGGGCTCTAGTCTTTAAGCAAATGTTTTTATGACCTCTTGGGGGAGGCTTATGTCCAGCAGTGGACGTCTTTCGGCTGAAATTATGAATAAATAATCAAGAGGATTTAAAGACTGTACTGATACTGTGTATCCATTTTTTGATGACTGTGTAAGTAACGAGGGTGCCGAGATGGGAATATTTCATGGGTCGGAAAGGTGCCGAGATGGGACTAAACCTTTTAAACAATAAAGAAAAAATTTGACAGCAGAAATGCTTACTGTTTATCGCTATTTTTATTTCCTAAATCACTATGTTTAGCCTACTGCTACGCTGCTGCTGCAGTTTGGGGTTCGATTCCCCGATCAGTCACTGTCTTGTTTGGATTTTTCATCAGGATTTTTAATATATGTTGTCTGGAGTCTGGATGTATGCCCAGTTTACACACACGAACCTTAAACTTCTCAAATGAAATGAGGGTGTAATAATAGTTTCACCTCTGCCTAAACCTTGGGGGATTACCGGCGTGACGCTATGTTACGTTTAAACAAAAACTCAATAACTTACCATCAGGTCCAACAATCCCGCCAAGTCTACCACAGCTCTGCTGCCGGTGCAGGGACCCACAGTGGCTGGGGTAGGTGGAACCGTCAGTACTTCTAGATAGAGACCCTGACAGGGAGTCAGATGGTACTGGTGGAGCGTAGTCGCGGGAGTAATCCACGTAGGGAACGTAGCCGTTGCTTTGGCCGTGGTGCTGAGGAAAAAAAAAGTTGTTAAAATGCTGCTTGACAAAATTAGTCCTTAAATCTTGAAAGTTGGGAGATAAAAATTGAATGCCACTAGCACGGAAACGGAATCAAGAAGGCTTTAATTAAATAAATAAATAATCGTTTTATTTCAGAATCAAATTCCATAATTACACGTTAGTGCATGATCACTTAAAAACTATGTTAGCGTACAAATACAAATATGTTAGTTACATAAAAACTTAACAACCATGTTAGTAGAAATTAACGATATCTACAGAAGCAGCTGTAGCTGACTTTTAAGAGATGAAAGGACAATCCAGTTTATTGCCAATGACATTCAGGTGACTGTTGGTACTGGCACGCATCCTGTGCAACAAGGATGCTGCTCGCTTGCGTCTAATTGCAGCGAAGCTGTCAGTCTGGGCATCCGCGAACATCCCTGAGGCACTATAGAAGCGTGGCAGCCTCAACAGCATCCTTCATGCATTATAGCACTGGACACGAAGAGCATTAACGGCATTTAAACGACGGGGGATTATACTTCATAAAATAATAGGCCCCCTGACCGTTTTCGGTCACGGCGGCCAATCTCAATGCAGATTAGCCATCGGTGCGGAAGATATTATAGTGCGCAAGTGTGTGCGCAGACACAGGTGCACTCTCTGTTCCTTTACTCTCATAATCCGATGGGACGGCAATCCGACACGACCGGAGAGAGATCAGGCGCAGGACCAACGGCTTAACGTGCTTTCCGAGGCACGGGGGTATCATACCGCCAACTTCCAAACTCCGGGCTACTACTGAGAAATTTCGAATGAAAAACGCAATAGCACTTTTTGCCCAACCCGGGAATCGACCCCAGGACCCCATGCTCAACAGTCGTGCTTGCGACCACGAGACCAATGAGGCAGTTACTTAGCAGATAAGTGAATTAGTAATTTAAGTGTGTTTACATTATGATGGTGGCAAAATCTGAATAGCTAAACTAAAATAGGTACTACCGCATTTACTGACGGTCAGCCAATTTTCACCGTTAAGCCCTAAGTAAAAGGTTTAAAAGTGGTCGACCGTCACTGAGCACAGTAGTGCAAGTACATAAGGAATAATTAAACAACCCTAGATGGTTTAGGACCAAAATTTCGAAGACAAGATATCTTCCACCAACTCTTAATGGGTCCTCGTGGTGGATTACGGCCAAAACCTCTCATTAAAGGAGGGCTTTGTCCCAAATATGGTAACATCATTGACTGATTATGCATGATCTATGTCCTTAACATACCATTACGCCTATAATTCCCTATGAGGGTCAGGCAAAGGTGTACCTATTAATGTAAACCGACATTTCGCCAGTTATGCTTAAGTTCCATGTAATAGGGGGTGAGCTTATTGCCATCAACCGGGCACAAAACCAGACTCCATGGCTGCTTCTGAGACATTCTTGATGGAAAAACTCAATAACACTTTGCCCGACCCGGGAATCGAACACAGGACCTCATGCCACGCACTAGGCCTTAAATTTTGTAATAATAGGTAAACTTAGAAATGCTAGGTTAAATAATTTCAGATACTGGAACATCACCAGCGTAATAAATAAATAACCGACAAGGAACTACATTATAACCTCTTAATATAATTCTAAAGTTTCACGATATATTAAACAACGACTGTCAACCAAGTTAAAAAAAATCTTGTCAGATTTAGGTTAAATTATTTCTTCAAAGAAACACTTTGGCAAATTCCAGTTAATCATCTCATTTTGAAAGTATTTTCTTGTTCATAAAGACTTACACATTATTTATTTACCTACGTTAAGGAAGTCTATAAAAAAAAATACATTTTTCTTCAAAAAAATTCTCATCATACTAATTCTTAATTTGTTTCCTAAATTACAAAAAACTAAAGTTCTTATTAGATTTGAGTAATCTAAAACCAGGTTCCTTTGAACCTTTTTATTCGCATAAAGTTGACGAGAACAAGTTCGTTATAAAATATAAGGGGTGCTTCACACTGGTTCGTTTCGGCACATTCGGTTCGGCACATTCGATTCGGCAGTATTTTTTTAACAACAAAGCCGACTCAAAGCCTGCTACTTCATATATTATTATTCGTCTTTCATTTGGGTTGTATGAACTCCGATCGGCATCTACCATTGCTGATTCATGTCGGCACGACTCGAGCTAAGGCTTAATTTTATTATAGTTTTATACAATATCACAATAAATCTATACTAATCTATACTAATATTATAAAGCTGAAGAGTTTGTTTGTTTGTTTGTTTGAACGCGCTAATCTGAGGATCATCTGGTTCGAATTGAAAAATTCTTTTAGTGTTGAATAGCTTATATATCGAGGAAGGCTATAGGCTATATATCATCACGCTACAATCAATAGGAGCTGAGCATCAATGAAAAATGATGCAAAAACGGGGAAAATTTATCATCTTTGAGATCTTCCGTTGCGTGCGCTGTTTAAACGGTTAAAGTTGCACAAAAATAATGTATGAGGGAATTATTCCTCTTAAAAATTTCTAAAAAAAAGTCCGCGACAGCACATGCCTATCTTTTAAGGTTGACTAACAATAACCATTTTTATGATTTTAAAATTTGGTCAAAAATAGTGCTTTATTTGCAAAGGTATTTTTACCGACATAGTATTAATCCTTATCAAAATAAATATGTTAGTCATCTTTAGCGTTCAATTGTGACCAAAATTGCTCTTCACACCATTCAATTTAGATGAATATCTTAGGAGATATCACAGTTTTAAAATAACTCCGCATCAAAATAATGACCCGCGCGCGCTGCGAGGCGGGCGTTCATGTTTTTGGGAAAACCAATGTGATTAGATTCAATGCACAAATATTGTGCGGAACTTAGAGAAGGTTTTAGTTTTTGTTTCATTGTAATCAGTGCTCTCTATCAAAAGATTTATGAATTTAAAGTGTTCAAGAAGAACTTACCATCATTGTGTAAGATACATGCAACGACATCTATTGCACCAAAATGGTACTAATTAATGAAAATGTGCTCACAAGATAACTTTTAAATCGGTTGACCAGCTACAAAAAAGTTCTGATAGCAAAAAGTATTCTAGATTAGTCTACATGACGCTATATCCCTGTAGAGTGTGTGTTCGATCGCTTTACGATGCCTGGAGAATGATTTTCATCAAAAGTCTGACGATGGAGACGGAAGGCAGTTGCAAGAGGTCCGCAAGAGTTTACAGCAGCTAAATCGTGTTTGGGCTCATTTCATGCACTTTGATAAAAACTTTAAACCTAACTGAGTATGACTTTCATTGAATGTCTGACAATGGAGAAGGAAAGCAGTTGCAAGAGGTCCTTAAGAGTTTACAGCATCTATATCGTGACTGGGCTCATTTCATGCACCTAGATGAGAACTTTAGGCCTAGCTGGAGAATGACTGTCATCGAATGTCTGACGATGGAGACGGAAGGTAGTTGCAAGAGGTCCTCAAGAGTTTATAGCATCTATATCGTGTTTCGACTGATTTCATGCACCTTGATGAGAACTTTATTCCTGCCTGGAGTATGTCTATCATCAAAGATCTGACGATGGAGACGGAAGGCAGTTATAAGAGGTCCGCAACAGTTTACAGCAGTTTTATCGTGTCTCGGCTCATTTCAAGAACTTTGATGAGAACTTTCGTTCTAGCTGGTATATGTTTGTCATCGAGTGTCTAAAGATTAAGACGTAAGGCTGACGAGGGTCGCGGGCCTGTGGACGGTGAGTAATGGGCTAGCTCGCCATCCGTCCGTCTTATGACGACAGGCCGTGGTGACGGCGCGTTCGTGTTCCACACGCGCCTCAAAGAGATGTCAGCAAACGGGAAGGGATCCGAGAGGAGCGAGGCCTGCCAGGGTTGCGGGACTGTTCGAAAGAGATACCGAGGCCCTGGAACGCAAAGGGCAAAAGAAGAAACGTGTATGGATTTTAGTCAGTACAAGTCTGACACTCCCTTCCGCTCCGTCCAGAGTGGGAGGGGTCATTTGATGATTATCCATCGGTAATGGTATATAATAGGGATTTACTCCTTTTGAGAGCTTCCGTTGTGCGTGAACGATTAAAGTTACGCAATTATCATGTATGTCGGAATTGTCCCTCTTAAAAAAATATCCGCAATGGCCATATGTCTAACTTTTAAGGTTGACGCACACTCTCTCTAACCTCTCTTTCTTTTATTTACGCACGCACGCAGACGAAGTTGCGCGGGTCAGCTAGTAAAATAATATATCAGCTGCCCCAAACATTTGGGTCGAGTAGCTATTGAAAGGGCTTGGAAGTTTTTTGTAGGGGGCCTGGCTAACTTCCGCCATTTTTGTTTGTTTAAAGAAACGGTCAGGCATACAACCTGCTGTTTGTGTGAATAACAGCTACTGATTAATACAGGTTATATGGGTGGCTTTTCAAACCAAAGTTGTGCCGAAGATGCCATCAGTGAACGGACTTTAACTTTGATGGCTCATATCTCGGAAATGTGACGCTTTAGAACATTTTATTTCATCAAAAACTTGTTTGTATTGATACCAGCTATCAATTAATATAGGTTTTATGCATGGCCGCTACTTTGAACAAAAAATTAAAATGGCGGAAGTTAGGCCGGCCATTTAATTCAAACCCCTTTGTATGGTGCAGCAGATTTTTTTTTCACGATTACTGTATTTGCCTCTTGGAGAAAGTTGTTCAGTTTTATGTCCGTAGCACACCCTTAAATTCCTTTTACACGTTGTATTTTGAGTTTGTGATGAGACTATGCCGAATCGTACCGACCCGAGGAAGTATGAAGCAAGCCTAAAGTAAATTTAACAAACATTGAAATATGAGTACGGCTTTATATTTCTAGGCAAGGCTTGATGTTTTGTGTTTAACATGGCTCTCATATTATTATTTTCTCGTAATTCAACATTGTTATGCTTTGCTAACAGAAATTCTAGCCACGTATAAAATTATATGTTGCCAAGAAATATTTTATATGGTTTTAGTTGCGCAGTAGATCTAGTCGAATGAATTTCCAAGAGCTGTTCGTGAGTAGAAATAAAAAATAAAAACTAGAATCATGTTACAATAATAATTGAACTGAGTTTTTAAAACTCTAGGAGACTTTATAATAGTACATATTATAACAAAACATAGCATCACTACTATTATCCCCGAAGGGATAGGCAGACGTGTACTTGATACTACACCCAAATTTCGCCAGTTATAGTTATCAATTATAAATCCCATCTAATAGGGAGCGAGCCTATTGCCATCAACCGGGCACAAATCCAGTCTCCGTGGCTGCTGCTGAGAAATTCCTGATAGTAAACCCCAGTAACACTTTGCACGACAAGGGAAAAGGACCTCATGCTCAGCAGTCGCGCTTGCGACCACTAGACCAACGCGGCAGTCAATAATATGTTTTTATATGGGCATAGCAACTAAATCATTATCTACTCGATGACATCCGATGATAAGTTACGTAATTACATCTCAAAACTTTTTTAATTAAAATAATATTGTATTTAAATATACTGAAGTACGAGTATATAATGACAAATAAAGACACTAAGAAAGCAAAAGTCAACTAATCATCAATAGTCAACTCAGAGGCCCATGCGTGGCAAAGAAACTCTGACACCAGGTTAGGCACTAACCACACGTAATCAAATCAGTAAGAATTCAAGTCAAAATGATTTATTTGCTGTAAAGGTTGGGATATACACAATTCGTGAATGCAAAGACACATTTTTCCATAATGCAAATATAATTAGACACTACGCTTGTTTCAATAACCAATTCTAGACTCTAACACAACACACAGAAGACAGAAGACAGAAATACACCACAATTTCGACCAACCTAAGCTTAAACAGACTAAAGTATACCGCTCCACGTACTAACACTCCGAGCCTAAATATTTAATTTCTAATTCCACACACACCGACTGGGTACGTTCTAACAATAAATCCAGCGTAGATTCGTTCCAAGGCAGATCTAAGAGAAGACTTCGGGACGGGACCCTTTAAAAGGACATGCACTGACTACGTTGGTGATGTTCTTCAGAAAGGTCAGGTAGTACTTCAGGTAAGACCAGATTTATGAACGTGGACGAAGCAAACGGAGTAAGTTAGTCACTACTGAGTTCACTGACAGTTGACCACTTTTCAACTTTATTACTTAGGACATAAGGGTCAGTCTGTCAGTGACTTCGGTAGTACGTTAGGATTGTAGCAGGTGGCGTTCTGTATATAGTTTCTGTCTACCCTCATGGAAGAAAGGCGTGGTAAATATCGTATTAAGGTACCACACATATAAGGACCGTGGCCGTATGTATGTAGCTTCGTTGCCTGCCCGAGCAAGGTGAGGGCTGTGAACGAATTCTTAAAAAAATTACACACCGGTTTTTTTTTGAAGGCACGGTCCGTCCACGTCCCGGGCACAGCCCTGATTTGTGTGGATAGACCTTTACTTGTCCAAAATAAATTGAGAGAAAAACGTCATACAATTTGTAAAATTCAAGACATTTCAATAGTAGTTGCAAAATGGTCAAGTTATATGAAATACCTTAAAATTCAGGTTGCTGATGGGTTGGTTGAAGTCCCCACTGTATCTCTGGTACTGCTTCATGAGCTCGTTGTCGTAGCCCGATTCTGGGAGGGGAACAGGTCCAGCGAGCGGTAGACCCAGGTTTGATTTTAGGTGGAGAGTCGGGTGGAGGTCAGTTTCGGAGCCAGCGTTGGAGTTGTCCTGTGGTGGGTGATATGGAAAGATTTGAAATGATAAAATAATACCAGGAACTTTGACTTTGGTCACACAAAAGGCAGCTGCTTTATGCATAATATTGACTGAAACTCGGTCTTAACATTGTTGGGAAAAGACCTGGGGCCTTAGTCTGCAATCTAATCTGGGGGCTTAGTCATTGATTTAATAAGGCCCCGCGCAGACGAATTACCCTTTGTACGCACGTCAAACGAGTTTCGAACGCGCTTCAACACGCCGTGGGCTAGGGGCCTTATTAAATCAATTATAGACCATTCTGACACTATTGGAATAGCAGACTAAGGCCCCTGACTGTTGATTATGATGACTAATTGAGAGTTTTGAATTTCTAGATTTGAACAAAGTTATAAGATGAAGGTACGTCAGCCTCACAAGTTTATGAATGAGAAAGATTGTATAGTGTTACAAGAATCTTTATGCGCTCGAATAACGTTTACAAGTAGCTCAATTGAAACACATAATAATCCCATCCGAAAAAAAAGGCCGCTGCCACTGGGCCATCACAGCTCTCTTTGTGGACATTTGTGCAATCGTATGGTTTTGTCAAATATTTTGGAAAACCATGACGATGCATACGTTCCTATTTTGGTCATGCGCCATTAGACTCTTCTTAAGATAGCTTAACAGTTTACAATTTTTTTAGTTAGGTCTACACTCACCATATCACAGCTGCCTTCCACCTGCCTCAACTCCAACTTCAGATCACTGATATTCGAACTCCTATCACAATCCTTGAACTGGTCCACACAAGTCTTCCCTAAGTCTGTTATGTCAGGTTTCTTTACATCCGTCTTCTTTGTCTTCTTATGACATAGCATTATGATCAGCATGATTATCAGTACGAAGATTACTGTTGATGACCCTCCAGCGATGAGGAATACGATTGGGAATGTTTCTGCAAGAAATTTTAGATGTGAGACCTCTAAATCTATCGTTCTTCTCTTCTGAAACTATCTGCTGACGCGTGCATTGCAAGTAGGCATTGTCTACTTGCCTAGCTCATAAGATCCAACACCACGCGTTTCTGAGAAAAAGGGTTTTGACAGACGACAAAGTGATCCTACAAGGGTTCCGTTTTTACCAACTGAGGTACGGAACCCTAAAACCAGATGGCGGCTTAGGTCCGAATTTTGCCACGCGCCAAAAGATCCTTGTTCAACTGTGTTTTGGAAAATTTATGTTTTACTTACTTTCCGGAACCAGGTCAACTTCAATGCTGTCCATTCCATAGACATTGACAACAGTGCAGTTGTAGTGTCCAAAATGATGCGATTCACTCCTACGTATAATCAAAGTCGATTTGGTCATTCTATCCGTTAGGCTTTCTTCCAAAAATGCATATTCCTGAAAGAACACTTCGAATGTAACGATAGAAACTATAGGGAGGACAGTACAACTTTTCCAACTTAAAGTTTTATACAAAACTTGTTCAAAGATAAGAGAAGAAACATATTCATTCTCTAAGTGAACCAGAATTTTTAAATTTCTGTTTGCTGAATACATTTTAGCGGTAAAACAAAAGAATTGTTTTATCTCGAGTTTGCTCTGTGCATACATTTTTTTCTGCTTTTATGTTTCCCGTTTGAGAAATCTTGGCCTAAGTTTTCTTCAGAGCCCCCTGTTTTAAATAAGTGATGGAGGCAAATTTGCCAGTTTTCTTCCCGTTTCGCAAAATGTGCACTTATCTGCGTTTTATTGCTGCAAAAGTATATACGTATACTCAAGTTAAGAACTATCGTTTTTTTTTTGTTTTATAAAATTTTGATATGCTTTGTATATGTTTATTGTTAATTTTTTGTTTTTTTTTTTTTACTTTGTATAATGCACGTCATGTCCCTGCGACAAATAAATATTTTTTCTTTGTTTCTTTCGTTTATAAATGTTACTTAGCCTGAATTTTGGTAAAGTATAATTCTGTGTTACTTTTGCACAAACGTCAAAATACAAGACAAAGGGGAGAATATGACAAAGCGCATGTTTAGTTACTTTTATGGATCTTGATTTTAAGGATAAAAATAATAGACAGATGTAATGCAAGTCGATTTTTACAGAATACTATATTGAAGATTATACTAACCTGATGGAAATGAAAACAGTTTTCACAAAA
The DNA here is from genome assembly GCA_947578425.1 of Eugnorisma glareosa. Classification (NCBI taxonomy): domain Eukaryota; kingdom Metazoa; phylum Arthropoda; class Insecta; order Lepidoptera; family Noctuidae; genus Eugnorisma; species Eugnorisma glareosa. The sequence goes on along the minus strand of OX387982.1, from coordinate 7,604,000 downwards.
ATATTAATCCCTAAATTACACTGTGACTCATGGGATATCTTCCGTGATTACGAGTATCATTCCATCATTATGGCGCTCGAAATATCGGGAGCTTAGAATAATTGATAACCACGGAAGATATCCCGTAAGTGCAAGTTAAGTTGAAAATCGTGAAAGCTTAAAACAACATTAATGCCTGTTTTCAATCAAAGTAGTCAGCACTAAATAAATGTCTCAATATTAACGTACTGTTAGAACATCAACTCTCTGAGCTCGAACATTAATTAAGATGTCGCTTGTGGCGAATAACAGGCATAAATGCATAACCAGCATGAAATAAGGTTCAAAATCTCAATTACCTGATTATGAAAAGAGTTGATCTCGCTGCCTCCGAAGGTCCACACAATATAGTCAGGCTTAGGCACGGAAAATGAAACACATTCTATCCGCACGCTATCCCCCTCGACGCCATACTGTGTTTGATTTGACATTATCCTTGGTGGTCCTATAAAAACATGGAGAATAAAGGACACCCATAACAATTTTTCGTCATTCTTTCCTCGTCGAAATATTTTTCGAAGGATATGACGAAAGTGGGCTTATATTAAGTGCTTTTTATTTATTTTAAATATTATTGGAAAAAGAGACGCCTTTGTAAGGACCAAAGATAACTGTTATAATGCCATGGTTCAACATACCAACGTATAAACGTGCCTACAGAGGCAGCAGAAACGCGCGACGTACCTACACGTAACGTACATTCAATCGGAAATACTATCTACTATGGTATTTTTGTGACAAGCACAATAATTTAAACATATAACATCAGTGCGCAAAAAAGAATATTTTCAATTTGAAATCTTTAGCATTTAAGTTTATTCCACGCGTTCCTGCTAGGCCCACAGAACCAGCATTTAGTTTCAAATGTCCATTAGCTAAATACCTTGTCAAGTCTCATTAGTATCTGAATCTTTGGAAACTAAATCATACCTAAACATTTCACAACCACACAGTTTCCAAAACTGTCTAAGTCAAAATAAGGCCAAGAACTTCGTGAATCCATGTCTAAATTTAATTATCAGATTATAATAGATGCAAAGTCAACAACAATTCAAATGAGACCTTCCAACGCACTATTCAATTTGCATAAAACGTAAGTTGTACAAGAACATGCAAAACTGAGTTGCCTACGTTGCCTATATGGGTATGAAGTTGGGACCACAAAGTTACGAAGTGCTAACTTGGCTAGTTTGCAAGATGTTCAAATTGAAATGACCTCGGGAACGGAGCAGCACTTGCGCAGTTCAAATGGGTCGGTTGGCAGAGTTTTAGATCTACGTCTTAAGGCTTTTGTATATTTTAGAAGTTGTATGCGGTTTTTGGACAGTTGGCAGGGTTGAGGTGTATGTTACATAGATTTTAAAGCATACATTGGAAGTTATTAATGAAAATACGAACGGAAAATGGTCAACCGCCTTTATCAAAGGGCTGTACCCGAGGGATTGTTAGAACGCGTCGCTGACATTGCGAGAAAATGTACGGGGGCCAAATGAGAAGGATCTTATTAATAAGTACTTCTCTATTAAATACACAAAGAAAATAAATTAGCGAGTGTACGCCCAGGAGTTACCATCCCATGTGGTTTAAGGTCCATTTTTTTTAAATATTACTTTTTCACAATGTCGTGATGGCCCAGAGGTTAAGGCCTCGTCTCTCATGCATGAGGTTGTGGGTTATAATTCGGGCAAGTACCAATGTGACTTTTTCAATTCATATGTACTTTCTAAGTTTATCTCGGACATCACAAACATTGGTGAAGGAAAACATCGTGAGGAAACCTGGACTTGTCAAGTCTGAAATCGCCAACCCGTCTTGAGCAAGCGTGGTGATCAATGCTCGTGCCTTCTCTGTTGAGAAGAGGCCTTTGCCCAGCAGTGGGACAGTAATAGGCTGGTATTATTATTTATTATTATATTTCTTACTTAATCAGCCTCTTAACCACTCACTTCCGTGAAAATCTGCGTTCGTCAGTTTAGTCAAAATTACTAACGGCCGTTTTCTATAACTTATTTAGGTATAACGCTTAGTTAATATGCCTTACTCTAGTAGCTGTCGGTGTTTTTATAAACACAGTAAAGTTAGCAATCAATTGACAGGAATATCCTATCCACGTTACTTAACTGTCTCTCGGAGGGTTGACAGTTGATGTTTCTTTAACTGTTTATCTGAGATAGAAACGTTCCGTTAACTGTTAGTAAGTAATTGAAAACGGCCGTAAGCAAGCTTTTAGATGGATAGGACCTTAGTGTCACCGTATATTTTCAGGTCAAAAAAACATACAAGGTGAAAGGGACACCCACGTATTCAGTACATTATTCTGAACCCCCCACATTATTTTTATTTTATAGGTAATTAAAAAAAAAGCTGTTTCCTACAAAAGTGAAATACCTACACGGTTAAAATGTATGGAACGGCAGTTTTTTTTTTTTTACTGTTATAGAATTATGTGCTGAATACGTGGTAGGCGTTTGTGCGCCATTGTCTCTTACAATAAGACCTTACAGTAAGACCTTTTGTATATGTATACAGTGGTATACATATACAAAAGGTCTTAATACTGCGGCTACTTTTAACTACAATAATAAAAGGTGTACGTAAATTGTTTACCTTTAATATAAACTATGGCAGGAGCTTGAACGTCTTGCCTGTTCTCAGTGCTAGCTTTACACCAGTACTGTCCGGCTGAATGAGGAGTGACTGTGATGGTCAGATTTGCAGATTTACCCACTCTCTGATAGAACAAAAATGTTTAGTGTCATTAACATGGTTAACGCAAAAAATATTAGATTTTTACTCTACTTTTAAAATTGATAATTTTAGAAGTTTCCAACAGGCAGTCAGTCTGACAGTTTAACAGATGAATTCTTAATAAATTATGAAACTTCCTATACTCGAACATGCCAAGCAAACAAAACAGCTTCGCTCGCGTTTTGGTCGGAAACTATCCCACGGGCACGTTGTAAATATAGCCTATGGCACTCGGAGATAATGTAGCCTCCTATTAGTGAAAGAATTTTCAAAATCGGTTCACTAGATCCAGAGATTACCCGCTACATACAAACTTACAAATTTTACCTCTTTATTATATTAGTATAAGTAGAGATATAGATTAGTTTAGATAAATGACCGATTTACTTTACTTCAAAGACGTTTCCTGTGCAGCAAAAAATAAGTTTTCAGCGAATAGAAACGTTATTTAATTTTACAAGCTGAGTGTGTTGTTTTATGGAATCTTCTTTTTCTGCTAACGCTTTACATGTGCAAAGTATCAAAATACTTACAATAAACCTCTCATGTTCATACCGCAGCCACTGTATCTTGGGTGGTGGATGACCATCCACGATGCAAGATAAGGTAGCCAAGGAGCCAGCCTCACCTTCAACGTTCTGGGGTCTTACTCTGATAGATGGCCCATCTGCAACAAAGTTGTTTTTTTAAGCATTACATCACGCCTGTAATCCCCGACGGATTAGGCAGAGGTGTACCTAATAGTACACTCACATTTCACCAGTTAAGTTTAAGTCCCTCGTAATAGGGGGCGAGAGTATTGCCATCAACCGGGCACAAATTCAGACTCCGTGGCTGCCACTGAGATTTTTTTCTGATGGAACAACCAATAGCAAATTACCCAACCCGGGACTCGAACCTAGGACTTCAGCCTCAGCAGTCGCGATTGCAACCAATAGACCAAAGAGGCAGTCAAAAATTACAGTTAATAATAATACGATCAAAATAAAAGTTGTACACCAATATTCTAAGTCCGATTGAAGCAAATTCCTCAACTCATACACGACGCAGGTCGTCTTGGCCTCGGCCTTAGGAGAACTCTCCAAATTGCATTCATTTTGACTAAGGATATGAGTGACACTTCATCGGTCTGGATCTGTCATATCAATAGCTCCATCTGATGATTTAGTCGTACATTCTTAAATGTCTAATGGTTGGCAGTCTATATTTTACCGATTGCGGCGAAGCCCAAGAAGAGTTGCAAGCAGGGGGACCCAGTCCATTTTTTAATTATTATATATTTAAATGGGTCCCACCTGCTTCCAACGTCTAATTGATTTTAGTGAGCTTTGTTTTCACCTTTTCAGTTTATGTACTGCAGTCATTCTTAAGGATTCGGCATGTTATCATGTTCTAGATTTTATAAGAGTAAGGAATCTACTAAACATAATAATTCTTTCTTCGTTTCCGCAATATTCGAAGTATGATTTTTTGTCTGGGTTTTCCGTGTTGAGTAATTGAAGTTTACAATTTTCGAAACATTAGTAAGCTTTCAATTTTAAATTTTCAGAGCTACAAAACAATGAAGGGTGATTCCTTAGGTAAAGTTTGACTAGTTATCTTTTTATATATTTATACTAGAAATTTGGTGAACAAAAGGATACTATTGTTACACAACGTAACGATACTTTAGGGGCTTATCATACACTAATTTCTAACGACAAATAAACATTTAAAAAGAAAATCAGCCGAATAAAAAAACAAGATGGCTGCCATTCGCGGGGTTTTGGCTTAGGAATATTTATAAACCTCTATTTAAAATCTGATATAAGAATATCGGTAACCGTTAACCAAACACACTGTGTATGTATTTCGCTAAAGAGGACCAAAAAGGACGTACCCGCTGGCCCCAGAAACGTTCTACAATTGGGATGCAAAATAAATACCCTCTTTTAATATAAAATAATATACCTGCCAGCTAATTAAAATGAAACAAGGGATAAAAATAAACAGTGGACGTTTAACTCGATATACCTTCAATCTGAAGCCAAAACCATTAAATCCCGCCTGCACTAAACATGTTTCATACTAAACGAATTTAAAACATCGGTCTATTTCTGTCAATCAAAATATATAAACAATCAAAAAAAAGTAGATAACTCGAGGCAAAATCTCTCATACAGGTTTAGCGTTGTCGCGGGCCTGTTATGGGCTAGCTCGCCGTCCGTCCGTCTTATGACGACAGGCCGTGTCGACGGCGTGTTCGTGTTCCACGCGCGCCTCAAAGAGAGTCAGCAAACAGGAAGGGATCCGAAAGGACCGATGCCTGCCAGGGTTGCGGAACTGTTCGAAAGAGATGCCGCGGCCCTAGAACACAAAGGGCAAAAGAAGGAACATGGATGGGTTTGGGTCAGTAAAAGTCTGACACTCCCTCCTGCTCAGCCCAGAACGGGAGGGGTTATTTGATGACATCCGATACGAAAAAAAAAAAGTGTTGTAAGTGTAATTCATAATTTGTTGTACAAACGGGTCTAAGTGTTTTATACATATTGTTTGATTTTTTTAGGGTAACAGTACACGAAGAGTAACGAACGGGACCCAATAACTAAGCCTCTGCTGTCCACCCGAGCCTTTAGGTCCTAATATATATAATAATTATAAGCAATATAGTAATAAGCCTACAAAAACTTCTTTCTGATGTTGTTTTATTAAATTTCATGTTTTTTAATTTATTTGCGCCAGACGGCACGATTGTAATGATAGAAGCAACCAGTAATTTTAGCCTCTGGGTATACAATCTGGACAGCATTAAATTGAGCTTGCTCATAGTCACATTTAAACTGAAGTATGTTTACCCCTAATTTGCTTTTTTAATAAATTAAAGAAACGGACATAAGTAGTTTCTTTTTTAGTGGGCAACAAACCATTGAACACTGGTATAATATTGCTGCAATTTTTGTTGGAATCATCAACGTCAAGATGTACACTGTAAATCTGATAAAATGGTGGCGGACAACACTTTCATAAAAAGAAACCTATTTGAAAAGTGGACGTTTTGGGCATTGTAGATTTGTGGTCGTTTTGGGCAAGTGGACGAAGTGGGAAATAGACATTTAGGGAATTACCATTTTGGGAAGTGGACGTTTTGGGAGAGTGAACGATTTGGGAAGTGTACGTTTAGGACCTAAAGGTTTCTGTTGCCATTAAAACAACAAATAATAAAAATAAATTAAACGGGGCTCTCCTACTACCGATGGTACGGAACCCTTTATGCACGAGTCCGACTCGCATTTGGTTTGTTTTTATAATAATTATGTTATTATAATACTTTTCACAAAAAACACAATAATATACTCTCAAGTAACACTGTGCAAAGAAAACAGCGTCGTCAGAAATTACATAACGAAAGCAATAAACAATACATTATGACGAACGTAAAATTTCCTGGAATCTGCGTTGTTAGCTGACTTGCGAGTACGTACTGTATCATAAACGCAAGCTTTATTACCAAGAAATAGCAAGCATGGAGTGCTACACAGTACACAATAGTCATACTTGTTTCAAGTATTATTAAGAAATTGTGAACTACGCGCAATTTATAAGTCTATTTAAGAGCGGGAGGATCAGTTTGATGATTACCCATAAAAAAAAAGCCAAAGTAGCTCGCGAAATTCAAATTTTATAAATTAACTTAGAAGGTTGTATTGATGATTTTAATGAATGTAATTCCGTAAATGCATACGTATTACGGTCGCAAATCGTATTTTGTTCAACATACAGCCTAACACTTACCGGCAAATTGCAAAAAAAAACGTAAGAAAATTTGAATTTCGCGGGCTACCTGGTGCTTTCACCATAAAATACAATTTTCACAACACAGTATTTTGAAAACAGTATTAGTCTAATAAAACTAAGATTGTTAGAAATTATATATTAGTACCTAGTGATGTAGTGATGTTTGCTATCCTACTCGGTTCAACCAAAATGTTTAGCTTTGATTGAAAGGTGCAGAATCAAGAGGTACACAGGCCAATATTGATAAATTCATTCTATTGGTATCGCGATTCAATTTAAACATTAGTCGAAAAGGCATTAGACGTGGCGGCCCCTTTCGAAGTGTTTTGTATTTTTATATAACGACTTTCACGGTTTTCGGTAGCTTATGTAAGTTCATTAACATTTTTGACTTTGCCATCATAGTAATCTCAGATAGAGAGTAACTTTGTCCAGGCCTCTATCGGCCGTTTTCTATAACTTACTTACGTATAACGGTTAGTTAATATGCCTTATTCTAGTAGCTATCGGTGTTTCTATAAACAAAGTTAGCAAAGAATTGGCAAGAATATCAGATAGCAACGTTCCGTTAACTGTAAGTTATTGAAAACGGCCGTAAGTCTACACAAGACATGAGCTCTCCATTTCTTGCTACTCTGTGCCAACACTGCAATGCTGCAGCGTATGAAAGGTTAAAACTTTATTAGCCCATCGTCTTAGGAGAGAGAATAAAAATATCTTGCAGAACATTATCTTAGCACATAAGGGGATTCCGTATTGAAGGAAGACTCATAACAACGAATTGGTAATTGGAGAGTTTTAGCTATGTATTACCTATAATGTTTGTTGTAGAAGACTTTATATTAGACACTTCACGAAGTTAAATTCTCACAGCAGGCCCAGTGCGGGTTGGTAGATGTCACATGTCTTCGAATTTTTGGTTTTTAAGCTGGTGATGAAATAAATTACACAAAGTAAATAACAATTCGCCTGCCTGGGTTCGAGCCCACGACTTACTGCTCGTAAGTCTGGGTTGCCACCTCTGGGCCACCGCTGCTCTACTGCTCTCTAATAACTACCAATAGGTGGACACCTAACTACAAACAATTACCTAGGTCCTTCCTAGTATTAATAACGGGTTTACGCCCGTAGTTTTTATTCACGCTGGCAGTGAATAATTTGATACACGTAGTAGTATTCAACAGAATATTCCATTACCTGTATAAAATTCTATTGTCCTTTTCTGATCGAACATTCCTAACCAGCTGGCAGAACATAATACTAACATAACATCACGCCTGGAATTCCCAAAGGGTTTGGCAGAGGTGTACCTAATAGCACACTCACATTTCGCCAGTTATGTTTAAGTCCCATGTAACAGAGGCGAGCCTATTGCCATCAACTGGGCGCAAATGCAGACTCCTTGGCTGCTACTGAGAAATTCCTGATGCAAAAATCCAATAACATTGCCCGACCCGGGAATCGAATCCAGGACCTCATGCTTAGCAGTCGCGCTTGCGACCACTAGACCAACGAAGTAGTCGACAATAATACTCCTAATTTTAAATGGACACAATTATACAGGGTCATTAAATTATAAATATCTCTACTCGTAATAGCCCAATTTCAAAATCACGACGACAACAAAATGGCCACGACATTCCTTTCGTCGTTTCGTAAGCAACTGCTTGGCAGTCAAACAATACATCTGTATAAAACGCAAATTAAATAATAGGTCAATCATTTCACAATAGAGGGCACTTCATTCGACGTCAAGAATTGCCCTGAAACCACGTAATTGTGGGCAAATGACTATAATTCGGTATTGTGCTTAAGGACTCTTGAAACTTTGAATAATACCGTTTTAGTCGACCCACTTCGTATTGACGAACGCCAGGCTTTTCGGTCTTGTTCTAGATTTTATTAGGTAATCGTTTGGAGTGTAATTTTGCTTCGAATACGGTTGTAATTTTCATTAAGTAGGACTTATTCATGTAATTTTCATTGTGGTATTCGACATTGTTTTCTAAAGTCAGAGTAATTTTCACTATCATACATAAAAAACGAAGACAAAAGCAAAGAAAATATTTGACTCGCTCAAAACAAAACAAAATGATTAAATTAAAAATTAAACAAATAAATTATATAAAAAGTACCTAAACATACGAAAACAATAAAATTAAAAATAAACTAAATTGGTCCTGTACGAGGCCAAAGGAGTATCACAGCATGGTGCTGTAACATTTTAAAAATATAACCAGTCTTCGACTGGAATCCTAATTATTCCAGTGCACTAACTATAGAACCTGCGAACAATAAAACTTTCTTCTCTGTGTAATAAATCTATCCCTAAGTGATCCAATCTACAAGCGATTTTTTACGTGAAAGTTTCTGTTTTGTCTGTGTTATGTTGATAATTCTTTTTTTATAATAATTACTAATTATGTGAAAGAGTGTAGGTTTTTGGTACATTTAAGGTAGATTTTTGAGGAACGAATTATTTATTATTAACATCTCATGTAAAATGTACCAAAAATCACTTCAATAAATGAATTTGAATTTGAAAAAAATAATAATTTGTGTATGGACAATATCCGCGAGTAGTAAACTAACATTTTTATTTACCACTGTTCACCACATAAATATGATAACTAGTATACACAACCACTAATAACCACTCAGTCTTTAATGTCTGCAATCCTATTAGCTGAGTTTCTATAAGTCTAGATCATGTCGGTAACCTCACGATGATTTCCTACACCATTTTGATAGCATTAGTTTTCAAAATAATCTAGGGACACAAAGTAAAATTCCTGCCTGTATTCGAACGACCTCGTCAGTTTCACATACAGCCATCAAATAACAATTCTAAAAATGCAATCCACGAAAACAACAAAACATCAAACCCGAGTTTACAAGCAAACAATTGAATGGTTAATACATGATGGATAACAAAGAGAAATCATATTTCATTCTATATATCCCTTAGGTATAACAAGGGAAAATCCCATGGCCTTTTGAAGCAGCTTCCTGTATGCCTGGTCATCCAATTTTTTTGAGGGAAAAACAAAAGGGTGAACAAAGCTATGGGCCGTTTTTTAAATATTTGTATTGGTTTTGACTGGTGATGGAATCTGACATAGATACCGGATCAATTGTTGGGCAAACTCTGCCCACTCACAGTTTTCTGTTCTTCTTTTTGTACAACATTTGGCTCGAATTTAGCTCCACAGGCCTGCGATTTTTTCATACAATTTTCATCGCTTTATTTTTACATCTTGTTTTGTGTCAAAGATCCTATCTGTATAAATCAACGCATAGTATAAAACAAAGTCGCTTCCCACTGTCTGTCCATATGAATGCTTAGATTTGCTTAGACTTTGCACACATTATAGTATAAACTATAATCTGAATTACTACACTTATGATATCTTTTATCCCATGATGTATGATCCCGTGGGACAATTATTGAACAACACGCGGGCGAAGCCGCGGGCATAATCTAGTGGATGCATAGAAACTCTAAATTGTACCGTCCATATCGAAAACAACCATCATCATCATCATTCTCCTGCCCATATCCGAATTAATTTGCGGTCGGCGCAAAATGTCTTCTTATTTTATTTTTTATTCAAAAGGAACAACAAACAGCTGCAATATAAAACATAGAGATAAGAAATACACAAAACTTTTTGACAATATTGCAGCCCACAACGCGGTTCACAAATTAACTATATATATTTACTTACCCCCCAATTACACACTCTCACCCTCACATACACACCTACACATTTACACACACAATTAGCTACACATGCACATTCATAATACAACTACGTTAAATAAATTCCTTCACTCCTAGTTTAATCTCTGTTAAAATAATTTAGTTGTACTTTCAAATTTGTTTCTTCTTTGCCAAGATTTTGTTAACACACTTTTAGTAAAATGTTTTTGTATCACAGTGACAGCAGAACACTGACTCCTAAGTCACAGGATCTCCTAGTTTGGGAGTCAGGGTTACTCTATCTGTATTACCTTTATTTCAAATAAATTCTTGTGTCCTAGGTTTAAATCAATCTTGAAGGTTTTTGTATAAATAAAGATTTTTATTATATAGGATACGTAACAGAGAAAATAATCGCTAGGGTTACTAAAACTGTAAAATGGTGTATAAATAATCAAGAAAGCTCCTTAAGTATTAGACTTTTAAACTCATAGGGAGCACATGCAATTCTTCTTCCATACTTTTCTATTACTCGTCATATCGGCAGTCACCTCCTTTCTAGCCATATTTTCATTCTACACACAGTCCATCCATCGTTTCTTTGGTCATCCTGTACTCTTATTTATACTGAACATATTCCTCACAACATTTTAGAAAAAAACACCATCATTATAAATATTTTTGAAAATGAATTAAAACTTGTCAAATCAAATTTACAATAAAGTCACTTTAATTATTCTAATTATAAGAATTATCAGTTTTCATCATTTCATTGTAGTACGAAATCGTTTAATGAATTGGTTTCCATGAAAGAAGTTTCCTTTATTCATATCGAAAGGAATACCAGCAAATGTAAATTAGCTATGTCTTAGAATTAATCAATAAGTAAGCAATTTTACCATAAATGGGGAAAAGTTTACGAGAATTTGCTGAGCTGTGTTAAGGCTAAATTCACATGAACTGTCGTTTTCTAGTATCACTTATTATTTCGCAAGATAGTTACGTTACGTTGAGTTTTTTTTCAAGGACCTCATTTTCCTCCTACCTTATCCCAATTCATTTGGGGTCGGCGCAGCATGTCTTCTTCTTCCATACTTCTCTATGGTCACCATCTGAGCAGCCACCTCCTTTCTAGTCATATCATCCTTCACACAGTCCACCCATCGTTTCTTTGATTTTCCTCTACTCTTATAGCCCTCTACATTCATACTCAACATTTCCCTCACTACATTTTCCTCATTCCTCTGCATCACATCTCTTGTATTTCATGTTTTTTTTTCAAGGACCTGTTTACTAGTAAATATGAAAGCACTTCGTTGGTTTTCAGCTGGTATCGGGATTTTTGGAGAAAAAACAAAATAACTGATCGATGCACTGATTGGTGAACAGTTGCTCCCGAGCCATGTTCTGACCAACCAGAGTAAAGACGAATTGACCAATATCAACAATATGCCACGCCAAACATCGTGCGACTTTTAAATAAACTGTTCTTTGCGGACTAGACGAACGAATTTTTAACCAAATTGTGACTTATAACAACCAACAAACAGATCTATTTCATTTAGTTAGGCGTTAATGAAATGCGCTTAGTCAAAAACAGTGGACTAATGATGCCCTAGTTCACAATTGCGCTAACTACAAAATTGACAATTTTCAGGAGAGAGCTTTAAAGTTTTTTAAAGTTTAGACAAGAACAGTAGAAAAACAAAGCAAAATAACAAAACAAATATGCATCTATTCATAACACTAGTCCTTTAACTCCATCATATCTCAATATTGTAATATTAGTATATACGTAACCTTTTCAAAATGTCTAAATAAACATACAACCCCTCATTTAATACATTTGTGCACTTCAAAAATTGCCAAACCCGTTCAAGTTCAAATAAACGTACATAATATACTTGATCGATCGAAAACCGTGATGCGTGAGCATAAAATCAGTTAAAGTGTATCCGGATTGGATTTAAAAAAATAAAGTTTAGTTAGTACAACATTCATGGAACATTAATGGAACTTATTTAATACAACTGTGACCTCTGTTTTTTTGTAGAAAGAGACGGAGAAACGGTATTACGATACGCAAATGAAAGAACATGAAATTTAGTGTGTTTAGCACTAAAAAAGTGAAAATTAATAATTTTGTAGTTAGTGCAATTGTGAACTAAGGCATCGAATTACCCCATCCAATCGATAAACAAAAAAGTGGTGATTGCATCAATCGATGAAACAATAAATGCTATTGGCATTTCTGTGAATACCATTTTGCAAGATCGGAAGACCTCATGTGTATGATACTGGGTGAAATCTCATGAATAATATTTTGTATGCGCCAGGAAGTAGTCTCAAATTCTCAGTAATAATTTTGAACGTGTAAATATACTGGAGTCAGTTTTCAAATATGGATTTGGCTGGGTGTGACGTTGAAATGGGCGGGTAGTTTGTCTGTGACGATTTTTAGGATGATAGTCGAAATAATAATAAGGATCTTTTGGCTAAATAATAACAGCCACTTGAGTCGATCTTCAGGTTAAGACGCGCTTGTCTAGGTTGGTGCTTGGATGGGTGACTACCCATTACATACTGAGTTTTCTCCGTGCCACGGAAAGCACGTTAAGCCGTTTGTCCCGGCTGTCTTTTGTAGATCTTTGACAGTCGTTGCAGGTAGTGAGTGGGTCTATTGAACCTATTGCCATCAACCGCGCACAAATCTAGACTCCGTGGCTGCTACTGAGAATCTCCTGATGAAAAAACCCAATAACACTTTGCCCGACCTGGGAATCGAACCCAGGACCTCGTGGTCAGCAACCCTTATGAATCTACTACTTAAGTTAAATGCCTTGACCTAAGTCCGTCGACTTAACAATAAATATCAAAGGAAAGCAGTCAAATAACCCACGAAATACAATTTTTATAAAGTTTTATGCAATTTGCAGTATCACTTGGTTATAAACATATTGTTTTCACCTTAAGTTAACACAGCAATAAAATCTTATTTCTGAAGAGACAAGACGCTCTTTTCACTTCGCTCCTTACAGAACCGTGTGCCTATCGAACCGCAGAACTGACGAGGTATTATTATACTTGAGAGGGTACTCACAGGCCACTTCTAGAGTTTTGGTGTCAGCACTTTTGCCGACTTGGTTGTGAACCTCGCACTTGATCGTCGCTTCGTTGAATCTCCTGGATATGTTCGAAAGTATCTGTAACAAAGGGAAGTGGTAAATTGGGGGTGTTTTTTCTTATTACAGGGTTGTAAAATTGTTTTAGATTTGTTGAACCGGGTGGTATTATAAATAATTAAGGTCCACGTTTTTGTCTATTAGAATCGCATCATTATTCTGGTACATACTCGTACATAATTATGTACAGACAAGGAAACTAATTAGATAACAACATCACGGGCGGCAGTGTACTAGTACCTACACCCACATTTCGCCTGTTATGTTTAAGTCCCACGTAATAAAGGGCGAGCCTATTATCATCAATTATTGGGTACAAATCAGTTCCCTTAGCTGCTACTGAGAAGTCACGCTTGCTACCACTAGACTACCACGGCAGTCAACAGACAGGGAAATTAATGGTTAAAGCCAATTAGCACCTTATGTCTATTTGCTGTGGTATCACAATAATATCACTCTTGAAGTTGGTAGTGTATTTGCTTCACAATTAATTTCTCGAGCCTAAATAAATAGTATAAAGCAAAGTCGCTTCCCGCTGTCTGTCCCTACGTACGCTTAGATCTTTAAAACTACGCAACAGATTTTGATGCGGTTGTTTTTAATAGATAGAGTGATTCAAGAGAAAGGTTTATATGTAAAACATTGCACCCATGCGAAGTCGGGGCGGGTCGCTAGTATTTTCTAAATCAATAAAAAGACGCTAAAGGCACTTATGTAACCAGGCTAGAATATTTTCGTTTTTAAAATATTAATTCATCTAAATATACAAGTACCAATTAAACAAATAATATACTTAAAAATAATATAGTACATTACTACAATTTAAGAAGTGGGTATGTAGTAGTGATATAGTAGTATAGTGATGTACAAGACAAATATCTACATATTAAGTAAGTAGAACGTAACAATAAAAGAAAAAAAGAACATTCTCCGTAACACACCCTTATTTACAGAAACAAGAAACTTTTCTCAACTAGTGCTTAAAATTATATTATGAAGCGCATAATATAAAGTATACCAAAAGAAAATATCCAGCATACTAGTTAAAACAAGACTCCTAGCAAGACTTCTTTAAAAAGACGATGCCAATTACCACACAACACCAAACATTGCAAAACAAGCAAGAACGAAAACACAGAAGAAAATAAAACATTTAATAAGCCAAAAACTCCCGAACATTATCCTTAATACGAAACAGCTAATGTAAAATGCATATTGCAGGTATATGGTGTGCCAAGCTGAAATTTGAAAATTCTCTCTTATATTTTCGGAGGACGTCTTCCAAGAAGATGCAAATAAGGATGGTAAAATTTAATATAGTGTACGGAATTAATGGCGAAACGACACTTGAGATGATATAAGATACAAGGCCGTTACTTTGTTTTGGATTTTTAATGGAGCCTCCTGCTTAGAATATGTTACTCTCCGCTTACGCTTACGGTTTCCGTGTATTCCAACATTTTCATGGATACAAGTGGAATTTTTAGGTGATGTTGTGTTTTGAGTCGAATTTGTTTTGAAATTGGGAGTTGGCAAGTAAACAAGCTTGGGAATTCTCTAGTGGGGTGGTTTTGACACATGGATAACACGTTCACATGGATCAATGTTAGTTAATAAAAACAAAACTAATAAGACTGATATCGTAGCTTAAATGAACCTATGTGCCTGACTGACCAGACTAACGGCATTGCCACCAAGGCACTTTTATAACCGTGTTGGTAGTGATATAGTGATGTTGAACTGTTTCCACAATTTAGCATTTACTAACAATGTTCAATGACACTGGCCTTCGCTCTGTACGATGGCAGAAATTACAGACTAAATGTAGCTGAACCATAGAACTTAAGTTCTTTGCTGAACCTACCTCCACATTGAACTGTTCCCCCAATATGAATTAACCTAATTGTTTATTCACTGTCATTATGAGCAGAACCAATTGACAAGGTAGCTGCAGCGGATGTATTGACAACAACGTTACTGACCTCACCTCTATGAACACCCCATTTGCCTGATTAAAAACGATATTTAAAATCGATAATGGTTAAATGACTCGCGCGAATTTTCAAATGGTTGGTCTTCGGAGGAATTCAAGCCAACCCAGTTGAACTAAAGCGATGACCTAGATAAATTAAATTCTGAAAACATGAAACGCCAAAGATTTAAATAGCTAGATTCGCATAATGAGGAAAATGGAAAGGAAAAGAAACTTTCTGCGAAAACAAAACCGACTTCCAAAAAAACACTAAAAAAGTCTAAAATAAATTGACTTTCGGAAGTCGGTGTCTTTGTTTGTATTTTTTTTTGCCACCATTATCAGATCAGCTCCATGTCATCATAATATTGCATTGTCTCGCGATATACACATTCGTGCAAAATTTCAGCTCAATCAGAAATCGGAGATTGTGTCAAATTTAACTAGCAAGTATCACATGACGTCGCGTGATGTACATCAAAGCGCCTTCACGCGACGTCGCGTGATGTGATAATTAACGTGAGGAAAACAACCAAATTCCTAAACCGATTTCGATGAAATTTCCCAACCAATCAGGAAGCATATCCTTTCAGATGAAAAAATAATTTTTCAAATCGGTTTAGAAAAGACGGAGGTATGAGGTAACAAACATAAAAAAAAAATACAACCGAATTGAGAACCTCCTCCTTTTTGAAGAAGGTCGGTTAAAAACGTGTTAAACCGACCCAAGTAAGACGAGACAAATGCAGAAAGATGATGAAAACTCGCGAAAATACCGCGTCAAAAAATGATCATGTTTTAGTTTCGTTGAACTTCAAATGTCAACGTCTCGTTCACACATACTGGAGCGGATTTATTATTTAATGCGAGACATGTGAGTCTACTGTTCCCAGTGTGAATAATTTTTTGAGCACCATAAGTACAGTGAGAGCACATCTAACGATTTGAATCTTTGACTAAAGCAGAATTTGGTAACTGGAATGTTCACAACATATCCCATTACAAACCTTTTTGTATAATTTAGAATTTTAACAGTGAACCCTAATTAAACTTTAAACAAACTAGTCTGAACCATAGTCGCTTTGGTGCCAGGCTAATTAATTTATGTTTATTTTGCATCTTATCTCATAAACAGAACATTATTTGCTAAGTGCTTTTTTCCTAAACATGGTAAGTACGAAAATCAAAACCAGTAGCAAATTTTTATTCACGAAATAACACCAATTATAACAAACAATACAACATTATACTCAATGAGCTGTGGACCAAAAGAATCACTATGTGGAGCCCTGACACAGCTAGAAATCGACGGGATAGATCTTATAAAAAATGGGGGGACGAGCTGGACCAACTCAACGACTAGGGGGGTAACTATAACGTCTTAAAGCAGGAGTCATTTCAGTGTGTGCAAGAGATGGTGCTAGACGACCTGTTTAGCTCTCTCTCTCTTTACCACACTGGAATTACTCCTGCTTTAAGACGTCATGGTAGGCCACCAGTGGTTCACATTAGCCCTGTATCGAAAGAACTGTAAATCTTGGAGAGAAGCCTTTGCCTAGTAGTGAGATTGGGATGGTGTAGGCTAACAGTATCAGTAATAAAAAGATACTTTATAAAATTGAAATAAAAAAAAAGTATCAATGTTCTCATGCTCACCAATTCATTACTGATGTCACCAGCAATGTGCTCATTGTTGACGTACCACCTGTATGTTAGGTTGTTTGGATTCGCACTCGCCTGGCAACCTGTGAAAAAATAATAAGCATCTTCTTTCAACTCTCTCAATAAAAGAATCTCATAAAATAATTCATAAAATAATCTGCAAGAATTTTCAAGTTTATTTTTCTTAAATGTTAAGGTGAGTCGTTCAAAGGATCGAATTCAAAAGGATGTTTATAAAAAGGAATTAACTAATTAATTAATTATGAAGCCTTGATGAAAGTATCTCAAAATTTTGTATCCACCTACGTAGCCTTTATGCGTAAGCATTCAATAAAATTAATAGGGGCACCAGAATCGACCCTTGGGGTACGCCTACGAATAGCAATGAACTTTGATGGGTAGATTAAAAAAGTTAAGTAATGGATATTACGAAATCAATTGGGATTTGTATTATAAGGGGTAAAATGTTGAAAAACTAACCGATAACAACTGTGTCTCCTTCTTGTATATTTCCTTTCAATATTCCGGACTTCACGAACATGCGAACTTTTGGCGCGTATTGTACCTGCAACAAAAAAGATTAGTTAGATTAGTTATTACTTTGCTAGGCTTTTATCTACCGAACTTAGAAACTCGGGGTTATTTTGTTGTATTTATTGTATCCACGAAGTTTTTTTTTGACATCATTGTTTGGTGAAACATATAATAATGTAGCAATGTCAAATTGGCTCGCATTTCGGTACCCTGACAGGAAACCAAAATTACGAATCATGTAAATATTTTAGTTTACAATATATATCTTAACCACAAAATAGAACATAACATAAAATCACTGATGTTATTTCCAATAGATTAGACAGAGGTGTACCTAATAGTACACCCACATTTCGCCAGTTATGTTTAAGTCCTATGTAATAGGGGGTGAGCATATTGCCATCAACTAGGCACAAATCCAGACTCCGTGGCTGCTACAACACAATAAAAATAAAACTAAATTAATTTAGGTATCAAGCAGACAGCGAAACTCTAACAAAGATGCTTCAGAAAACAACAGAATTTTTCCGAAAGTCAGAATTGTGAAAAACCAAGCAGAAAATGAGAGAAATGTCGCAGAAAACATCGTCAATTCTCCAACACGAAACAATACTGCGAGAACCAGCCATTACGGATCGACTTGACCTAAAAATACCCAACAATTTTTCACTCGGAACTTTAAAAAAGACGGTTTTAAAAATAAAACGTAAAACCGACCATTTCTCGTTGTGTCCAAATCAGGTCTGATTTCTAGTACAGTTGTAGGTTGTAGCAAAACATACGAAGTAAGAAAAATAAATACAAGTGAAGCCATCTGGGGGAACTTCGATAGCTGCGTTCGTTGTACACTTTTTACAAGGAGTACGTAAGTAGGAGAGAAGGCAATACTTTTACTACAATTCAATTGAGTTTTGAAGGCTTTCGCAAGATAAACCTCCATGATACCTTTTTGTGAGAAGGACTAGATTGTGTTAAAGGTGATATGAAATAAAGGAGTGAATGAGAGCACGAAGGTCCCTCCCATACATTTGGATTTAGTAGGTTTTCAAGTTTTATAAGGGAGAGCTGATTAATTATTTTTTCGCGATTTAGATGTTGTTGGTATCTTAGAGAAACTTGTTTCAATTTGATGGTCTGAATCACATCCTTACATACGAGGTGTAAACGGACCCTCGAGCCGCCGTCAACCAAGCATTCTGTATATCAAACTAAGTAACTCTACGCAAAAAAATATTGCTGGGAATAGGTATTTAAAGTAAAGTTATATCATTAAAAACTAGTATTTTAAAAAAAAACTTGTGTTAAAGTTGGAACTTTAGTCTCCGAACTATAGTCTAGAACAAAAAAAAAATTGCAATGACGGGGAGAACACACCACCTTTCGGCTTCGTTAAGTGTATTTTTACAGCCAGTATGACCACATTTTCTGATAAATTCTGTATTGCTACAAAAAAATAATTAATATCTTCGATATTAAAAATTATTGCACTATGCTCATGCAGTTGACCAAGTCTTTTATGTCTCATTGGAAGATTTTGTTTGTTTCTGCGATCTAAGGATTGTCTGCACTTCGCCGGGGGTAAGTTGTTGTCACTAATCTTTTGCGGCTGATTGTTCTTATCTTGTCTAGATTAAGCGAATTCTTAGCGTTATTTGTATTGGGTGCATCGTTATTGCTTGCATTCTATTTTAATGGTGATCAATGCACCGTTGTTGTTCTGGATTACTCAGTGTTCATAATAGAGTAAATTGTTTTGTTAATTATGAATCATATTTTTTTACTGATAGATGTAGCTTGTTGAGAGCGTTAACGACTTGTACGGCATTTCATACAAACTTTAGGTTAAGTTTTTTTTTTTCGAAATGACTGACCCGATTTTAATGAAACTTCATACGCATTAGCAAGATTCATAGTTCTGAAAAGTTGACAAAGAACAACTACTTACTATCGAATATATTTTCACTCTGTTATAAATTCTATTTTTTTTTTTGCTGATAATTACAGTTTAAAGTAGGTACACGAAAAAATGCCATATATTATCGTTTTCTTTTTAACTTTTTTTTTTTATTAAAAAAGGCATCTATCCTGTGCTAAAAGTATAGTGGCCCCATCTGCTGCCCGGGATAGATGCCCCTAAGGCTAAGTATTTCTTCTAATAATGTTTTCATATTGCAGGTGGAAGAAATGCTTCGAAAAGTGTTAAGATGATTGCGGTATAACTAAAGTATTTAAGAAGAATAAGTCTGATAAAATTATCTTCTGTTAGCTCTGAAAATTATATTGATTACGTTAATTAGATGTATAAGATGATTATTATTTCTCCAATAAAAAAGTGCTTCTTTTTCCAATAATTTTAGATAGACATATATATATAAAAGATGTCACAAATTAATATTAAATATTGAATACAAACTGATTACTGAAACTAGAATGTTTTATTTCAATTAGCATCCAATACTGAACTATTCATACAGCAACTCTTCTATTCCTTACGATAGACATCTATCCCACTTTCAAGATGGTCAAAAAGACACAATTTCCTCAAAATCTATGAAACTTAAGTAAAAACAAAAGGGGTACCATCATATATTAAAGATCAAAGTTACCATATGCAAAAGTCGTATTGCCAATAGATTTTTAATTAATAAGTTATGGCTCCCTATCAAAAAGTGGGGCACCTATCCTGGAATTACCATAATTAAGTTTGAAAAACGTAAGTATCAATTCCCATATAAAGCGTGACACATACTAGAAACCAATTCCCATAGACTATAGAACATTCTAGTGCCATTTAACTGGCTTCGGATAACCTCACTAATATTTTATAGCTGATTGTTTAAGACTGGATATTACGGGGCATTTTAAAGGCATATGCTATTGGAAGCTAGCCAAACTGATATGGCAGTCCCCATATATAATTTGGAGAGGATGGGGAAGTAAATGGAAAAGATGGTTCTAATTCCAAATGGAATCGAGCCATTGGAATTGGAGTGGAAGGTTCTAGTGTTTTTATTAGGCTGAGGTTATATTGATAACACGGTGCATTTACTATCATACAGCGATTTTTATAACACCCATGTTTTATTTGAGATTTAAACCTTATTGTGAAAATTGAACTTTTTGATCTGTCAAGATGTGTTCCTGGGTTTGTGGTCGGGCAAAGTGCCATTAGGGTTTTCCATCAGAAATTTCTTAGAAGGAGCCACGGAGTCAGAATTCGTGCGTGCCCAGTTGATGGCAATAAGCTCGCCTCTTATTACATGAGACTTAAACATAACTTGTGAAATGTGAGTGTACTATTAGGTACAGCTCTGCCTAACCCTGCGGGGATCAGGCGTGATATTATGTTAAAATAATGTATTCTTGTAACAGGCAAGCAGTATCACTTTCAAGCTTTCGTATTGGTACAACGATTTCCAACAAAATGGATAATATGAGCTTTTCTGTGGCTAATGTAATTCATTCTATTTTTTTTTTTTTTCAATTAGCCATCACTGTTATCATTAAAATATTGTGATTTTGTCAAGACTCTCAGGTCCAAAATTTTCAGCTGCAGTAATAAGTGTCTTCTCATTGAAGTTTTTCAATGACAAACTGTTCATTATATTAAGTTAGAACAGGCAGAGTCATATTCTGACTAGCCTTTCCAAGTATTTGAGTCGGCTTCCAGTTTAACCGGATGCTGAAAATACTGATAACTAATTATTACCCGTATTTTACATGGAACGACTGTCTGTCTGACCCCTACAACCTAATGTAATCTTTTAACCAAAAGATAGTAAACAGAATAGAGGAATAAAAATACTGACTGGTCTATTTTTGATAATATTACATATCAAACTGCAGAGTTATTTCAATCAAAGTTGATGATCATTACAATAAATTGATTACAAACAAAATATTGTTTAAAACAAATACACGAGTGGATCGTAAACAAAGCATATGAAATACTAGTGTTTGTTAGGCAATCAATATTAATTACATTAGTTTGATGTATGTAATAAAACCACCTGTGGTGAAATTTAATTAGTTCCTAGTTAGACAAATATTCCTTGATTAAATACCATTATTGAAGGGGTTGGAGAGCCAAAGATTCTGTCCAAAATGTAGCAGATAAACTTTAATGAAACTCTCTAAATCAAGAAAATATCACAATGCTTGTAGATTATTGCTAGAAGGAGAATAGGGTAAAATAACACAGACAAACATACAATCAATGGTCCTTAAAGTGGTAATTTCTAGCATTTTGATACAACAACACTACAGGTACTGACGCCAGCACATCAAGCTATCCGAAACTGTGAAATTCCTTAAACCTAATGCTTTAGCGATAAAGTCGAAAATCCATTAGAGAAAGACAGATTGTAGTAGCTTGATGTACTGGCTTCTGTACATATAATATTGTTATCATAATGCCTGTAATCGCCGAAATGATAAGCAGAGGTGAATCTAGAGTACAGAAACATTTTGCCAGTTGTTTTTGTTACAAGCCCACCACACTATTCCCAAACCACTGCTGCAATTCCTGAAAGCCAGAATCAACAGTGGCGACCACCAGAAAAGCGCCGAGACAATGAAGCTCGACAAAGTCCCAGAGAAACAGTATAGCTGCCTTTGATCCCGCAACGAAATGAATCAGAATAGAATAGCGGAGCCGGAGAAGTAGGAAAAATATAATTTCCACTTCCCTCCATATCAGCAGGAGACAGAGCCAGTTATGTTAAGTCCCATGAAAGTAGGCAAGTTTATTGCCTGGACCTTCGTCGTGCACTTAACAAAAAACTGGGCTCGATAGCGAGTTAGTTTTAAAACATTCTCATCATCATCATAATCATTTCAGCAAAGACACCCATTGCTGGACATAGGCTTCCCCCAAGTGTCGCCACATTGACCAGTCCCATGCGTCTCGCATCCAGCGGATCCCTGAAGCCTTCATCAGGTCATCGGTCCAACTAGTGGAAGAACATCCAACGTAACGTCTTCCTGTTTGCGGTCGCCACTTTTCAGCCCCATCGGCCATCCGTTCTGCGAGCAATGTGCCCTGCTCATTGCAATTTAAGTTTGTCAATTCTTCGGGCTACGTCGGTAAACTTGGTTCTCTTGCGGATGTCTTCATTTAAGCATTGTGAACCATCTTTATTGCAGCATAACTCTGGGACAAATACACTTAATCCAATTTAATTCCAACTTTTATCGTCAACAACATCCCTACTTAATACAAAAGGGTTAAATCCTAAAGATGCCCCTTAATCCCCTATAGCACATACTTTATTTTGTAACCAATGAACCCGTAAGTCTAGACGAAGCCTTACTTTGCAGGGAATTAAACGAACAAAGCCTTTCTGAAGTGACAATAAACCATTGAAAAGGCTCTCATCGTTTCTAGGAAGAATTACCTATGTTATCTTCATACAAGTATTTTTAGCAGATTCTTGACATTTACGTTTTTTTAATTCGACATCTTTCACTCAAAATTAAACATCTGTACGCAAAATGAATAAAAAAATAAAAACTAATACAATTGAAATCCAATATCATTATGTTGGATTTCAGCACTCGACATTTTTCACTTGCCTATCGAATGATTGAAAAATGAAATAAAACAAGCAGATGAACGTTTGTAGTTTTTTTCAATTCCTTTGGAATTTTATCGGTGTCGAATGAACAATGAATGAAACAAAATGTACATGAATATGAGTAGAAGAAGATCGTCTGTTGTTTCATTATGTTTAGTACTTAAAGGATTAGGCGCTTTGAGTAAGTATGTCGAAACAGACACAGGACATGTTTTATCAAAGGTAAAATGTTAGAATTGTACTAGAACTGACTAGTTGATTTGAGTTCGTCATTTTTGTTTTCAGTATCATAATCGCCAATCTTGATGATTATTTGAATAAAGTTACTTAGTTTGTTGTACAGAATGCTTGGTTGACGACTTCGTTACACCCTGTATTCCCAAAGAAACATTTTTTTATACTCATTCACTATCAAAATAAGACAACAGCCGCATGAAAATCGCGCGCTGCGCGGGTGCTCTGCCTGCCCACTGTTGCACGGTACGATAGTAATGAGACAAAACGGCGTCACGCGGTTTACAGCTGATAGGTCAAAGGCGCGCGCGCGCGAATTTCATACGGCTGTTGTATTATTGTGATAGTGAATGAGTATAAAAAAAATTTTTGTTTTGGAAAGTTCTTTGTCATCATGAGTACAGTCACATGTTTAAGTATCGGTCACTAATTACTAGTCATCCTTTATGTAGTAGAATAGTACTTTAAACGTAAAACGTTTCAATCATCATGAAACGCATGTTACTAAAAAATGATGTATATTAATGTTGATGGATGGAGAATTGGAGAGGGAGAGGAAGGCCAAACGAAAAGATGGATGGATTGTGTGAGGAATGATAAGTATGAAAGAGAAAGGAGTATGATGCCGTTACGTCTACCAAGGGAGCATGGAAAAAGAAAACGTGATGCGCCGACTCCAAGTAGAATGGGACATGGGTAGGAAGATAATGAAAACGCTTCAGTTGTCACGAGTAGTCAGAACCCCAAAAGTCTGACAACCAGTCTTACCAAGGTATTGCCCAGTTACTAGTTTGTAGAGGTCAGATAGGCGGTCGCACCATATAAAATACTGGTATTCAGCTGCATGCGGTTAGACTGGAAGCCGACCCACCGTAGTTTGGGAAGAGGCTTGGCAGTATTTTAAACGTAAACACTACCAAAACGCAGTTCTGTGCTTCAATTTGAATACCAATATTTCAAGATACATGTAGCATGACTGGCTTATACAGTGAATGGATATTTCGAAAGACTATAAATGTAGTTGAACTTTATTAAAATGCGAAACCACCAGCTGTGGTGAAGTTTAATCGTATAAAAACCTACTTCAAAGTAAGTTGCCAGGGTAACAGACAGATCGATACCGCTCATACACTCACAAGAAACCAAGACGGGAAAAAAGTTCAACGAAAAATGATATTTTTCCGAACAGCGGCAACAAATTCCAAGGATTTGTCCCATTAAAACCTGGCGAAACGGCTGGAAAACCGCAAAGAAAAAAATCATTCGCTCCATGATATACAAGATCTGCTGACACTGTTACAGTCGCGTCGTCACGAAATTAGAGCCTTACACAGCCCTCCTTATTTTCACTTTTCCAGTATAAAACACCGTCCAAAATTATTAGATCTACCCCACTTAACACAACATCAACGAAAAGGACAGTTTCGATAGGCCAAAGGAGACTGGCCATGTTGGTAAGCCGAATCGGCGAATTTTCTAAAAGGAGGATGTACAAAAATTGCGGCACGGATATTTTTTTACCGACTGTCTGTTTCCTTATTTCGTTTCTCCTTTCTTTATATCCGTTTATTGGAAGCTTGGCTTAAGAAGTAATTTATGTGTGTACAAAGTCAAATTAAGGTTTGTTTTACTTTTGTTTCATAAGATGTGTTTCTTTTGTTTAAGGATTTAATCGAAGCACAATGATTTCGAACATACTTCCTACAAATAATTGGAACTATTTTAAATCAGCTAGTAACGGAATTTACTCTTCTGATTGTTTTTTTTTATTCTTGGGAAATTTTCCGGACGTTTTCCAGAGTTTCCTTAAGTGTACGCAGGCCTACATTAATCTCAACCTGGTTTTGGTTAATCATGACCTGAGGCAAAACAACATTTAGACAAAATTACATTTAATCAGCTATAACGGCGATGGAAACTTCCAAATTTACTTCTTTTAAATATCGAGACTGTTCAAATTAGACCAAAATTTTAAGAATTTGAACTTGATACACCGCAATTCTTACAACAGTAACTTTAAAAAAATACATACACACGAACATATAACTTTCTCCTTTTTTGAAGTCGGTTAAAAAAAAAGAATCTATTGTTATAAAATTACAATCGAATGTGATCGCAGAATCCCAAAAATCTAAAAAGCCAAAACAAAGAACATCAAGAATTTTCTTAACCAATTTATTATCGTATGGTAATTCAAGAAAACATCTCGGAGGCGAAGCGTACGTCGAAAAAAGATGGGAGCAAACGTGCCTCTTTTTCCTTCTACATACATTTTAATACAAAATTATACGAACAAGATATCAGCCCAGGGGAAGTTAAACCATAAAGTCTAAAACAAAATGTGAGTTTAATCGTTGTATCAAATTATCTCATTTTTGTGGAAGCTGAAGCCTCCGTTTATGGATATTAAGTGATCATTAGCATAAATTCAGGCTTTCATAATGTGGTTTTAGGTTAGAGTAGATCTAACTGTATTTTAAAACTATTAATTGGATTAGATTTGATAGTTTCTTTATTTTTAACCGACTTCCAAAAGGAGGAGGTTATCAAGTCGTCAGATTTTTTTTTTTTTTATGTTCAGCGATATCTTCGCCAATTGTGAACCGATTTCGATGATTATTTTTTTGTTTGGTAAAATATGGTTTCGCAGTGGTCCCATTTTCAAATTTGGTGAAGATCTGATGCTGATCTTCGGAGATATACTATGGAACTCTTCAAAAATAGACGGCAAATTTGTCGTGATTGCTGCAATCGCATGAATGTTTATTGTTTATACAACATCATAACATAATATCACGCTTGTATGCTCTAGGGGGTACGCAGATGTGTACTGTACAACTTTTCGATAGTTAGGTATGTTAAGTTATATTTTATTGGGGATAAGCTTATTACATGAAATGTATTGTTAACGGTTCACTAATGTTTCACCAAAACTCTTTTGACAATATTTTAACCGACTTCAAACAAAATGAGGAGGTTCTACGTTTGACTGTGTGTCCCGTATGTTCACCGATTTCTCCGCTAACTGTGAACCGATTATCAAAATTCTTTTTTTATTCGAAAGCCTATATTACTGAGGTGGTCCCGTTGTCACAAAGTTAGAATCTGATGATGGGATCCCAGGGAAATCGAGGGCAATCCTGACATTTTACAGTGTTTTTCATATAGGTACTTTCTAACGAACGTGTAAAAATAACTTTACCTTCAGCAGTCGGTGGCAAAAAAATCAATAGCACAGGTATAACCTTTTTTTTTTTTAGTTTCTTGCAGTTTCACGTTTAAATAAATTCTGCTTAAACAATTTCGGTAAACCAATTTTATTCACATTCTCTGAATAGTCTTTTTATTCAAGCGTTTTATCGGCATTTTTCACCACTTCACTTTTAACAGTTCTCCGAAAAGGACCAAAGATGATTTCATTTGCAAATAAAGCAGTAAAACCTGGGCCAAGTTTTAAGTTTGACCTTTCAGGACTCAAATATCAGCGAAAATTGAAGGTTTGCCTAAGTCAAGACTTCCAAAATAGAACAGATAACAATAGTTTTATTCTATGCCTGGATCAGATAGTCATCTTAATAAAGGTAACGTGTCAAACTGATTGCCTCGTTGGTCGAGTGGTCGCAATCGCGATTGCTAAGCATGAGGTCCTGGGTTCGATTCCCGGGTCGGGCAATGAGCTATTGGGTTTTTACATCAGAAATTTCTCAGTAGCAGCTACGGAGTCTGCATTCGTGCCCGGTTGATGGCAATAGGGTCGCCCCCTTTTACGTTTAATGTCAATTATGTTTTTTTATCATGAGATCACAGTTTTTATATGGCATTTCTTCTGATAGCTCTTTAAGATAAGCCTTTTGGCCTCGTATAGGACCTATTAAATCGTTTAATCTGTTTTAGTTTTTTAATTATATTCTTTATTTATCATTTTTCTTATTCTATACATTTTTAAACATTTCTTAAAAAAAATACCTAAAACATTTAAAAATATAAAAAATAGATAGTCCATCGGCATCAGGAACAAAGTCAAGGCTGCCGGTGGTCAGGGCAATAATTATATTTATTTTTAGTTCTCATTTTAAAATTTTGTTTTTAAAGTTTGTTTTCTTTTTCACATTTAAAAATAAATAAATTGTTAATCCGGTGTGAGTCCACAAAATATTTTTGTCATGAGCCCAATTACCTATGTCCCAAACTTCCATATTCATTGAAGACCACAATGCAAATCCAAATCATATCTACTTACAGCTCCACATTTAGATGTACAGATAATAAATGAGCTGTTAAATTGGATGGCCGTAAATCTTGTCTAAGTGGGTTCGGGACAAGCTGCTGGAAGTAAAAGAATAATTTATCAGAAACGGGATGAGAATGTTTGTTTTATTAGTAATGCAGACTTAGGGAAACTTGTATATTTTAGACGGAGATTTGAGTTTGATGTCTAGAAATGTAGTTTGAGGAGCTCGTGGCAAAATAATAACAGCTGCTCAGGTCGATCTTTAGGTTAAGCCGTGCTTGCCTAGGTTGGCCTGTGGATGTGTGACCACCCATTACATACCGAGTTTCGTCCGTGCCTCGGGAAGCACGTTAACCCGTTCTTGACCACTGTACCAATTTGGGAACACTTAATAAATGAAGGTAGATGAAAAAGTTTTGACAATAGTTAATTTTGTGTCACTTTGTTGTGCAGTCGAGAGTGTGTTGAATACGTAATAACAACGGATTATACTATTTGTGCAAAAATCTTTCTTTTTGGCGTCACTGAAGTTCGTTATCCGGAGAACAGTACAGGTAAGCGTGCTTTTATTATTATTATTTATTACAGATGACGAATATCGTGTATACTGTAAATATTTTCATAACATAAGTAACTAACCTAACATCCAAAGCTATTTTATTGTAGTTATTTTACATGTATGTAAAAATATAGTGACATAAATATTGGTGTGCCAATTTGGGTACAACGGCTACAAGTGTACTAAAAATAACCATTTTATTTACAGAGTCAATATGAATCGCAAGCAATATTTTAGTGTCACTAATGACTTCAGGGGCTTAGAAGAAGCTATCAGCAGAATAGCAGAGGATAGTGATGATGAGTTGGAGTATGATTTAGCCATCATTCCACCAGAGCCAAGCGTCGTGACTGACGAAGAAGAAGGTGATGATGATGTGGCACCTAGTACCCTACCAAACGATGTCCCAGGTAATATCGAGGTATTTGTTCGCAACGTCGGTACTCTTTCGGAATCCGAGAATAGCAGCGATGATGAACCATTGGCTGCTAAGAGGTCACGATCTTCCTTTAGACCGGCCCAACCAGACCAGCCCACTGCATCTGTGAGCCGACAGTCATCGAGTCTCCCGCTTTGGCGAAAGTGTTCACCAAATTACTCGAAAACCTTCGAGCAAACTGACGATATATTAGTTCTCGAAAATCGCGTAAAGCAGGAACTACAAGATTTGACGCCCGTTTCAATATTTGAGAAGCTTTTTGACGAAGAGTTTTTACAATGATTGCTGAGTTTAGCAAGTTGTATGCCACTCAAAATAATCGTCACAATTTCAATGTCACTGCTACAGAGCTGAAAACTTTTTTGGGTATACTCATACTGTCGGGCTATCACAAACTACCTCGAGAACATATGTATTGGTCTTTAGATGAGGATATTGGTGTTGCAGCGGTGTCAAAATCTATGTCCAGAAACAGATTTAGAGAAATAAAACGAAATTTGCATCTCGTGGATAACAATGATGCTCCAAATACACTCGATAAGATGTTCAAAGTTAGAAAACTCGGTGACATTTTGATGAAAAAATTCAATCAATGGGGCGTTTTTCATGAAAATTTATCAATTGATGAATCCATGATCAAATATTACGGCCACCATCCGGCTAAACAGTTCATTCGGGGTAAACCTGTACGGTTTGGTTACAAGAATTGGGTTGCTGCAAGCTCAAGTGGATACTGCTATACCTTCGATCTATATTGTGGAAAGTCGACCACCTCTAGCACGGAGCCATTAGGTACTAGAGTTGTAAAAAGTCTGCTCAACAAATTGGTCACAAATCCTACAAACCACAAGGTATATTTTGATAATTTTTTTACTGGTTGCGATCTACTGTGTGATCTACGCCAGTTAGGATACCGTGCCACTGGAACCATCCGTGAAAATCGCATAAAAAACTGTCCGCTAACCAATGCAAAAGAGATGATGAAGAAAGCGAGAGCCGAATTTGATTACAGATTTGATAAAAATAATGAGCTTCTGTTGGTCCGCTGGAAAGACAATAGTATTTGCACAATGGCGACCAATCACGATTCGTATGAGCCAGTAGGATCCACAAAAAGATGGTGCAGTGAAAAAAAAGAGAAGGCCGATGTGAACATTCCCCATCTGTTCCAAAATTATAATAAAGGTATGGGCGGAGTGGACGAACTAGATCAATCCATATCTCTGTATAGAATTGGCGTACACGGAAAAAAATGGTGGTGGGTCTTATTTACTTATATGATTGATATGACCATGTCAAATGCATGGCGATTGCACGTAATCGCTAAAGAAGAACCAATGGACCAATTACTATTCCGCCGAAGTGTCGCCAGGCACTACCTCAAACTGTCATCCCAAAGATGTTCTGCTCGCCCTTCATCATCCAATATTGAAAGTTTACAGTTGGATGGGGTTGATCACGTCCCTGAAAAGCTTCCAAAACGAGTGCGATGTGCTGTATGCCATATCAGAGGCCGCTGGGCTTGCAAGAAGTGCAAGAAAACCCTGTGTATTGAAAAATCGTGTTTCGCTAATTTTCACTCATAAGGAGCCATTGTGCCAATTTGGGAACACCACTGTAAATTCATGAAAAAAAAAAAAAAAAGTTTTTTTTTGAAAAATTATTTACTCTTGCAGCTACTAAATTTCAATTAATAAAAGAATTTTGAAAATCCACTCAGTAGTTTTGATTTGGCCGCTAATGGGTTAAGCTGTTGGCCGCGGCTGTCATTTGTAGATCTTTGACAGTCGTTACAGGTAGTCGTATTACTCAGTACTAACTGGGTTGTGGAGGTCAGATAGGCAGTCGCTCCATGTAAAACACAGCTGCATCCAGTTAGACTGGAAGCCGACCCCAACGTAGTTGGGATAAGCCTAGGCAGATGATGGTGATGTCTAGAAATGTAGTTAAGTAGAAGTTAACATGACGCCAGTAATCCCCGAGGATTAAGCAGACGTGTACCTAATAGTGCACCCATATTTTTCCAATCATGTTTAAGTCCCATGTAATAGGGGGCGAGCCTATTCCCATGAACCGGGCCCTAATCTAGAATCCGTGGCTGCTACTGAGAAATTCCTGTTGGAAAAACCCAATAACACTTTGCCTGACCTGGGAATCGACCCCAGGACCTCATGCTCAGCAGTCGCGCATACGATCACTAGACTAACGAGGCAGTCAGCAGAACATCGTAGCAGTTTAGTATCTTAGATCTTATAGCACCCAAATATCTTTAAAACTTAATATGACGCCAGTAATCTACGAAGGATTACGCAGAAGTATGCCTTTAGTAGCAACATTCACCACTTAAGAGCGGCCAACCCTTCATACTTTTCATACAAACGCTCGTACGTGATTATAAATAAATAAATAAATATCGCTGGACATTACACACAGCGCCATCTAGATGCCACACTAAGCAACGAGGCTTGTGTCGTGGACACCAGATAGTTGATAATACTACATATATACTTTTTGTTTGTAAATACATACCTACTTATTATACATATAAACATCCATGACTCGGAAACAAATGTCCATGCTCATCACACAAACATTTGCTCCTACCGGGATTCGAACAGGCAGCCTCACTACCACTGGGCCATTCGGGTCGTCATATTTTATACCGTTGTTACAAATCTATCTTTGATTTTTTTTAATTAATAGGTATTTTGTGCACTATATCTAGTTTCTATGGTCGAAAAAAATAAAAAAGTAGAAACAAATTCAGTATATTAAGCCTCCAAAAATTGCTGTTTTGCACAAATTTTATCTGAACTTTGGCCGTTCATAATGTACTCTTATACTGTAAAAATAAAGAAAACATAATGATAGAACCCTTGCACATGTAATGGAGATTCTTAATGACAAATATTTGTTTCACACACTTGTAAAACTTATTCAAAAACACCTATTTCCTGGAACAAGATTAAGATATTCGAACACTATTTTTCGTTCAATGTCATCGCGTTAGGTGGTATGAGGTGCGTGGGAGACGAGTTGTTCGGGGTCGGGGCGGGGTAAGACGGGGGAGTTGAAAGCAAATCACCGCTGTGGCTCTGGATGAAACAACAAGCTTTTTGACCATGCTCGCGTTGACCATAGACGCGCCGGGAAGGGCCCTCTTAGGAGCACAGATTGACGGCACGGTTGGCGCAGTGGCTGAGCGATTGGTTGCTACGCTGCGTGTCGGTACACTACACACAGGTAGTTGTTAAGGGGCAGGCTCTTTGTGTATGCGAGTTTAAATGTTTGTAAACGCTCCCACGATGCAGGAGAAATTCCTAGTGTGGCGCAATGATTATTAAAAAAAAAACCATTTACCTAACTTCTAGGCACAGAAAAAAATCTTGATGGAAATCCCGATATTATTTTTTTCGACCTGAGAATCGTACTTTTAACCTCACGGTCTGCAGTTGCACTCGCGAGTACTGACCAACAAGGTTTATTATATCCAAAGGTTAGGTTCAAAAACCTGAAAAAAAAAGGAGTGAAGATGATGGCGGGACGCCTAGGATGGCTTTCTCGTCAATTGGCGAGAAGAGGTGCAACATCGAGAAAAGTGGGAGGCATGGGGAAGGCTTTTACTCAGGAGTTCAGGCTAACAAAAAAAATCTTTCAACCCTAACCTTTCCACGAAATATTGTTTTGCTGTCTCAGCAAATTCTAGTCCACAAACCACATTGTCTCGTTCCAAGCACTTATTTATTGTTATAGTTGATTCCAACTCGCAAGAACCCCTCATTAAAGTTTGTTATTTTTGGTCTAGACAGAACAGTTACCATAATTCCTGTTCCTAATTCCACCACAATCCGCTTCTAGTCTTACAGGACGTAACTGAAAGTGAAATTATCTATACTAATAATAGGTCTTATACTATGAAATTGCCGTTTTTTTCTCAAATTTTGTTCTGTTTTTAATTTTGACTTAAAGTTCATTCTTTCCTAATTCCACTTTTATTGGATTAATTGTTAAATTACGTACCTCTTTTAAAGTTTAAAAACCGTACCATTAGTTGCATATTACCTCATAGGGACAAAACATCTGTTTTTATGTGCCGTCGGTTTCATTACTTCAAGTACATATATTTTTGATATAGACTGTGTTTTGAGAATTTAAAATACACAGAGCAGTGCAGCTTTTTTCACGCTAACTATAGTTTGCAATTGCATCATAATCGACTCAGACTTTTCCAAGTAAAATAAAAAGATGTTAGCATGGAAATATCACTTTTCACGAAATCGTCCATACAAATCGGCATTTCATAATTTAACCACCAATGTTATAAAGAGGTAAAGTTTGTGAGTTTGTGAGGTTGTAGGGGGTAATCTCTGATTCTACAGAACCGATTTTGAAAATTCTTTCACTTTTATGAAGCTACAGTATCCCCGAGTGAAATAGGCCTATATTTACAACGTGCCCGTGGGATAATTTCCGACTAAACCGCGAGCGAAGCCGCGGGCAACAGCTTAGTGACTTACAAAGAAATTGATGTAAATTATAACAGCCGCACAAGTCAAGGTTTGTTTCCGCTTGGGTTACTCCGCGAATGGGTGACCATTATATGACTTGCCGAGTTACCTCTGTGCCTCGGCAAACACGGTAAGCCACGGTTCCCGGTTGACAACTGTATAATGAAAATCTGACAAGCAGCCTTACCAAGGGGTATCGAATTAACCAGCAACTGAGATGAGATCGGGAGTCTCTTCTTGTAAAATACTGGTATTCACCTGCATCTAGTTAGACTGGAGGCTTACCCTAAAATAGTTAGGAAAAGGCAGATGATGAAACAAATAGATCTAACATTTTTAGGGTTCCATACCCAAAGGGTAAAAACAGAACCCTATTACTGATACTCCACTGTCCGTCTGTCTGTCTGGCTGCCTGTCATCAGGCTGTATCTCATGAACTGTAATAGCTAGACAGTTGAAATTTTCACAGACCATTCTGTTGTCGCTGTTAACAACAAATACTAAAAACAGAATAAAATAAATATTTAAGCGGCCTCCCATAAAAGATACGTGTTTGTTTTAATATAATAATTGTAATGGTACGGAACCCGTCGTTCGCGAGTTCGACTCGCACTTGGCTGGTTTTTTAACGTCGGTGTCGGGTAACATACAAGTTTTTCGAAACAGCTGTCAAGGACAGAGCAAAGTGCGAGAAAAGAGACAAAAAAGAAACCGATATAAGGACTGACTCTGACCCTAAACTTGAGGCCCCGAGTGAGATTAACTGCCGGGACGAGAGAGAGAAACACTTTGTCACATCATGTAGCAAACATTGCAGAATTTCACTTGAATAATTCCTTTTCTATAGACCGGATTTTTTTGGCGTAACTTCGCCTTGTACGTAGAGGTAATAATATTTTTTTGACGTTGACGTTGGCAAACGTGTACATAATAGATAAAAGTACACCCACATTTAGCCAGTTATGTTTATGTTTTAGTTCCATATAATAGAAGGTGAGCCTATTGCCATCCACCGAGCACAAATCTGGGCTACAGCCGCCACTTATAAATTCCTGATGGAAAATTCAAATAACACTACCTGGGAATCGAACCTTCATGCTTAGCAGCTTCATTTGCATCAACTAGACCTATCCCATTTATTAAAAAAAACCTGTTAGAGGCACGAACTCATTATCACTGACCGGGCACAAATCAATCTAGACTACAACCTTCCACAGAGCAATATTTAAAAGTATCCAAACCATTACATGTTTTTAGAAAACCTCTCTAGAAAGTCCCAGCACCGCCATGTCTGGCGCCAAGCCAGGAGAAGACATCAACAAGATGGGTCACGATGCTCAGCACTAAGGGTTAGAGTAAGTTCAGTGAGGTCCGAGAAGAAAAAGAAAACCAGGTCACTAGGTTAACTAGCTGGCATAATCAGCTTTTAATGTTCCCACTGCTGGGGCACCGCCCTACTCTCTACACCCTGGTGTTGGATTACAGCCTACTCCCTGGGCCCTGGGCCCTGGTCCAGTGCGGGTTAGTCGATTCCTCAAATCAAGAGTCTTCGATCTCTTGGTTTTAACACATGCCGCATTTTCTCCAGATATTTTCCTTCACCGTTTTTAGAGCAGTAGATGTCATCATAATCAGCCTTTAATGTTCCCACTGCTGGGACACTCGGCCTCCTCTCTATGAGAGGGAATGGGCTATAATCCACCACGCGGGCCCAGTGCGAGTTGGTAGATGTCACATGTCTTCGAATTTTTGGTTCTAGGACATTAGGACATAGGAGTTTCCTCACGATGTTTTCCTTCACCGTTTTGAGAGCAGTGGTGATGAAATAAATTACACAAAATTAATGCGCCTGCCTGGGTTCGAACCCACGACTTGATGTTCGTAAATCGGGGCCGCCACTACTGTGCCACCGCTGCTCTCTCAGTAGATGTAATGGGTTCAGACCCACAACTCAACAACTTGTTACTCATAAGTGGGGGGTGGTACCACTAAGCCGCCACTGCTGACATTTAAACTAGCATATTCATCCATTTGTGTATAGAGTAACAGTAACAGCCGCTCTGGTCGATCTTCAGGATAAGTCGCGCTTTGGTTGGTCGAGACGGCGAGAGTTTCGTCCGTGCCTCGGAAAGCACGTTAAGCCATTGGTCCCGGCTGTTAATTGTAGATCTTTGACAGTCGTTACAGGTAGTCAGTGGCCCGAAAGGCTGACAACCTGTCTTACCAATGGGTATCGTATTGTCCAGTACTAAGATAAGATAAGATATATTTATTTGCCCAAACATGTGTACACATACAATAATAAAAACTGCATGTAGGATAACAAAAATAAATAAAGTCGCTCAGACATGTTTGCCACATACTATGGCTATAGTACTAACTGGGTTGTGGAGGTCGCTTTCTGTTAAATACTGATATTCAGCTGCATCTGGTTAGACTGGAAGCCGACCCCAACATACTTAGAAAAATGCTAGTCAGAAGATGATGATTCATGCATTTGTCCTATATAAGAGCGCTCTTCAAGAAAGGAATATAGATTCTTATAAAACATTTACACGGTTGAAGTCACAAAAGGTTTCGAAGTAATAATAGGAACGCTGACTTCAATTTAAATAGTTAATGGCTTTTACGCAGTTGTCGACATTTAAAGTAACCTTATGAACTGACCAAAGATCGAAGGAAATCTTTAAATAATAAATGATCATCAGAATATAGTATAGTCTACTGAAAGTATTGTTGTCTTTCATTCTTCTTGAATATAAAGCTTTCCAAATATACTATACACTATATTGTTCGACGCAAAATAAGGCACTCAATAACAGTGGAGGAATTTTTAAATACCCTGGATGAAACAATTACATTAAGAACGTCACGAACTTCAATAATAGAGAATTAAGATATACAGGATGCATCGTTTGCCAAATTGAACGGCCCGAAAGTTCATTCTAAAAATCACTAAATTCGATGTTATTTTAGACTTGAAGTTGATTTTTAAGTACATTTTTATGGTTCCATACCCAAGGGATAAAAACGGGTTAGGGCACGCCACAATAGTGGCGCTAAGTCCCCTCTTTGAGGAGTGGCTAAAGAGGCGCCACGGCACCCTTACATCCACCTGACGCAGGTCCTCACCGGACACGGTTGTTTCGGGAGGTTCCAGCACCAAATCGGGCGGGAGGAAACACCTTAAATTGGCGGTTAGACATTTTTTTTTAATTTATAAGTATATGATGAATTTTGCTATTTTTCAAAATAAATATTAATTATAACAAATCGCAATTAAAATATTCGTGGCGTCAAGGATGAGTTATATAATCACACTAGTAAGTACATTATGTACATCGACAAAAAAAAAACGTTAAAAACTGCCCAACGTTTTCAAAATGAATTTGTCATGCACCAAGATATTTTTACAACAACTTTAATAAAACACTATTCATATCCACATTCTGGTTATAATAACACTTTTTTCACTTCGTTAGCTCACACACATGAGCAAGATGACAAGAATCTAATATAACCCTACGTGCTTCATATTTTTTTATTAAGTCGAGCAAAATCTAGAAAATCTAGTTCACTGCGCGAGAATTGGAAACGGAATGTAAGTTTTGCTTACAAAAAATATGCTCGTGTAGTGTGTTCATTTTTTATTACTAAGAATATACGTGAACTAGTTTTTATACGAAAAATTTGCTTTTATGCGAACTTTTACGTAGGTTGAATTTATGTAGTAAAAAGTTATATGATAACGTATATCTTTTATTTGTCACTCCAAATATCTGACTTTTTAATGCCAACAAATCAACTCAAAATCAAAATATTTTTTTTTCACATAGGGCTACATGGGCACTTATAAAACGTCGACAAAAAGGTGCACGGTTCCGTTTGGTCGTTTCATATGGAGAAGAACCGGCAAGAAACTCCATGGTTATTCTTTTCAAATCATTTGGTGTTACAATATTAACATGTTACAGCATTAGTACTTAAGTATGGGGGGACAGCATAGGCCCGACAATAAGTCGTTGCTTACTACACAAAAAATGTAAAACAAGATAAAAAGTTAACAAGCATCTGGGAATCTACAAAGCCTACAATGTTCACACATTCACAAACAATCGGTAAAAAGAATCTATACAAAGATAAGAAAATATTGTAAAATAGTAAATTAAACAAGTGACACAAATATTGTCATCAGTGTTGTAACTATTCTGAGCAAAAGATGTATAAATGATTTGAAAACTACCGTAGTGACAAAGAAATTTTAACCCAAAAAATAACACAATACTATAGATGCAACATAGCCGTTGTAGGCTGTAACCACTGTAGAAGTACTGGCCGTTTGTTTAAGTTTAAGCATGAATATGTAAACCCATATTCATGCTTTTACATAATTTTCACATATTTTTTATTAACGTGTTTGATTTATTAGTTAGTATAAGTTTAAAACTGACATGGCGCATTCGGTTGTATTTGATCAGTTGATATTTAGATGATTATCATTGACATCTCTATAATGTTTTAAGCCACAACACCTAAAACAATAAAACCAAAATTCAAGCAAATCAACACATAGGACAACAAAATTGGCATTCATTCATTACACTGAGTCTGTGGTGGAACCGCAAATATTTGTCAAAGTAAAGTGTAACGGATCAGATACACAAGATACACCAAATGTAACCAAATTCCTATGACATACCACTCCCTATTCATGTTATTATTAGCTTTTGCGCGCGGTTTTGTTCACGTGTTGGTCGGAAATCATCTCGCAATTCCGACCTGGATGAAGAGTATCATATAAGGTGTATCTATTCATACACGAAATCTTTTAAGGGGTCATTTATTCATCATTATGAACAACTTTCACTATGGGACCAACCCCGAAAACGCGAAAAAAAATCAGCTGTTCAGTACATTTTGACGAGTTAATGCGATCATATTGTAAGGAACAGCTGATTTTTTTTTCGCAATTTCGAGGTTGGTCCCATAGTAAAAGTTGATCATAATGATGAGTACAATGACCCCTTAAGAGATTTCGTGTATGAATAGATAGACCCTATATATCCTAACTCAGGTCGTGGTCTTTTCGTATGCTAAACTTTTCACAAATCTGTTCAGCCGTTAGAGCGTTTTTAGACTAGCGTATTTTTCAGCACGTATAAATAAGCTCGTATCGGCTTTCGCGCGAACACGCACGCTACATTTTGTACTTCAAAAAATTTAATGCGTGAACATGCACTCATTTCGGCGGCATGTTCGCTCGGCCGGGGATCTATAAGTAACAATAAATATGACAGTTTCTGTCGCGGCTTGCGCTTATAAGAGCTTATGATGCTAAAGCCATATTGGCGGGATTAGGCGAACCGTTTCAATGTGGGAAAGAAATATAGCTAGACGCCCTGTATAGCTAGCTTTTTCGCACACCGAAATACTACCCTAGCATAAGCGCGTCAAGGCTCGTACGAGTTGCCCCTGGCTGGAGGCCTTACACCCAAGGTATCCACGGGACAGTCCGGGTAAGAAGACACTACTTACCCGTACGACAACTTCCTACGTTGACCTGCGAGATTTCAGTTTTAAAAAAGTACGAGTTGCGCGTGAGGCACGAGGCGCGCATATACGCGCCGAGAGAGAGAGCCCCTGGCTGAAGGCCTTACACTCAAGGCACCTACAGGATAGTCCGGTTAAGCAGGCGACATCCGCCTACGTTGACCCGCGAGATTCGATTCATATAACGTGAGGCACGAGGCGCGCTTATACGCGCCTACACGCGCAAAAAACAAGCTTATGCGCGTAATGTAAGAAAAAAGAAAAAAAATACTTTCATATTTATAATATCAGCTAAGATATTTATTCGTAATTATTATTATTTTATATTTTTTAAAGATAAAGTTCATTTTATTTGTCAAAACATGCGTATACATGCAAATTAAGCATGCAGGATGATACAATATTAATATTTCGTACGGTACATGTTTCACCCTAAGGCGTACAAATTTATAAAGTTTACAAAATAAAAAATAATAATTACAAAATAAAATTTATTATAACAAGATCTGCCATCTTGGAACAAGAATATAATTTGTGTGAGAGAAAGTGATAAAAATATGTCTGATATCAATTAGCGAATTAAAATTATAAATTCAATTTTACTTAAGACATTTGGAATTGGTCTGAAGGAATATTAAAACAGTGTGCAAAAGTAAAACTAGACAAGATTGAATTACGGTAATCATGTAAGTTGTGTGTTCGAAATCCAAACAATTATAATTTGGCTGGTTGGTCATATATTAACTTTAGAGATAAAAGTTTAGAAATCTCTGACGTACTATGAATTCTTTAGCTTTAGCTTTGATTTTTTTTGAAATTTTAGTCGAAATTCGTGAAAATATTTTTGGAGTAATTCGATTATTCCACGGGAACATCGCAATTTTCCGGGATCAAAAGTAGCCTATGTTTTAATCCAGGATATGAGCTATCTTGATACCAAATTTGATTCAAATACGTTAAGCCGTTTGAGCGTGAAGGAGTAACAAACAAACACACATACACACATACAAACTTTCGCCTTTATAATATTACTGTGATAGTAAGGATAAAGATTACCAATTACATTTGTTTTTACAAGCGGGAACCTAATACGAGTACTACGTACATATGTACTCAAACCTACTACCTCGTTTGAATAAAAATACCTTCAATTTATGCTGACCTAGTACTTTTGGTCGCCAAAAATTTTAGTCAAAATTCATGAAAAAAACACTTGAGTAATTTGATTATTCCACGGGAACATCGCAATTTTCCGGGATCAAAAGTAGCCTATGTTTAAATCAAGGATATGTGCTATCTTGATACCAAATTTCATTCAAATACGTTAAGCCGTTTGAGCGTGTAGGAGTACCAAACATACACATATACACACATACAAACTTTCGCCTTTATAATATTACTGTGATAGTAAGGATAAAGATTACCAATTACATTTGTTTTTACAAGCGGGAACCTAATACGAGTACTACGTACATATGTACTCAAACCTACTACCTCGTTTGAATAAAAATACCTTCAATTTATGCTGACCTAGTACTTTGGTCGCCAAAAATTTTAGTCAAAATTCGTGAAAAAAACACTTGAGTAATTTGATTAGTAAACAGGAACATCGAACTTCTCCGGGATCAAAAGTAGCCTATGTTTTAATCCAGGATATGAGCTATTTTGATACCAAATTTCATTCAAATACGTTAAGCCGTTTGAGCGTGAAGGAGTAACAAATATACACACAACCACACATACACACATACAAACTTTCGCCTTTATAATATTACTGTGATAGTAAGGATAAAGATTACCAATTACATTTGTTTTTACAAGCGGGAACCTAATACGAGTACTACGTACATATGTACTCAAACCTACTACCTCGTTTGAATAAAAATACCTTCAATTTATGCTGACCTAGTACTTTTGGTCGCCAAAAATTTTAGTCAAAATTCGTGAAAAAAACACTTGAGTAATTTGATTAGTAAACAGGAACATCGAACTTCTCCGGGATCAAAAGAAGCCTATGTTTTAATCCAGGATATGAGCTATCTTGATACCAAATTTCATCCAAATACGTTAAGCCGTTTGAGCATGTAGGAGTACCAAACATACACATATACACACAAACACACATACACACATACAAACTTTCGCCTTTATAATATTACTGTGATAGTAAGGATAAAGATTACCAATTACATTTGTTTTTACAAGCGGGAACCTTATACGAGTACTACGTACATATGTACTCAAACCTACTACCTCGTTTGAATAAAAATACCTTCAATTTATGCTGACCTAGTACTTTTGGTCGCCAAAAATTTTAGTCAAAATTCGTGAAAAAAACACTTGAGTAATTTGATTAGTAAACAGGAACATCGAACTTCTCCGGGATCAAAAGTAGCCTATGTTTTAATCCAGGATATGAGCTATTTTGATACCAAATTTCATTCAAATACGTTAAGCCGTTTGAGCGTGAAGGAGTAACAAATATACACACAAACACACAAACACACATACAAACTTTCGCCTTTATAATATTACTGTGATAGTAAGGATAAAGATTACCAATTACATTATTTTGTTTTTGCAAGCGGGAACCTAATACGAGTACTACGTACATATGTTCTCAAACCTACTACCTCGTTTGAATAAAAATACCTTCAATTTATGCTGACCTAGTACTTTTGGTCGCCAAAAATTTTAGTCAAAATTCGTGAAAAAAACACTTGAGTAATTTGATTATTCCACGGGATCATCGCATTTTTCCGGGATCAAAAGTAGCCTATGTTTTAATCAAGGATATGAGCTATCTTGATACCAAATTTCATTCAAATACGTTAAGCCGTTTGAGCGTGTAGGAGTACCAAACATACACATATACACACATACACACATACAAACTTTCGCCTTTATAATATTACTGTGATAGTAAGGATAAAGATTACCAATTACATTTGTTTTTACAAGCGGGAACCTAATACGAGTACTACGTACATATGTACTCAAACCTACTACCTCGTTTGAATAAAAATACCTTCAATTTATGCTGACCTAGTACTTTGGTCGCCAAAAATTTTAGTCAAAATTCGTGACAAAACACTTGAGTAATTTGATTAGTAAACAGGAACATCGAACTTCTCCGGGATCAAAAGTAGCCTATGTTTTAATCCAGGATATGAGCTATCTTGATACCAAATTTCATCCAAATACGTTAAGCCGTTTGAGCATGTAGGAGTACCAAACATACACATATACACACAAACACACATACACACATACAAACTTTCGTTTTTATAATATTACTGTGATAGTAAGGATAAAGATTACCAATTACATTTGTTTTTACAAGCGGGAACCTAATGCGAGTACTACGTACATATGTACTTAAACCTACTACCTCGTTTGAATAAAAATACCTTCAATTTATGCTGACCTAGTACTTTTGGTCGCCAAAAATTTTAGTCAAAATTCGTGAAAAAAACACTTGAGTAATTTGATTAGTAAACAGGAACATCGAACTTCTCCGGGATCAAAAGTAGCCTATGTTTTAATCCAGGATATGAGCTATCTTGATACCAAATTTCATACAAATACGTTAAGCCGTTTGAGCGTGAAGGAGTAATAAACATACACACAAACACACAAACACACAAACACACATACACACATACAAACTTTCGCCTTTATAATATTACTGTGATAGTAAGGATAAAGATTACCAATTACATTTCTTTTTACAAGCGGGAACCTAATACGAGTACTACGTACATATGTACTCAAACCTACTACCTCGTTTGAATAAAAATACCTTCAATTTATGCTGACCTAGTACTTTTGGTCGCCAAAAATTTTAGTCAAAATTCGTGAAAAAAACACTTGAGTAATTTGATTATTCCACGGGAACATCGCAATTTTCCGGGATCAAAAGTAGCCTATGTTTAAATCAAGGATATGAGCTATCTTGGTACCAAATTTCATTCAAATACGTTAAGCCGTTTGAGCGTGTAGGAGTACCAAACATACACATATACACACAAACACACAAACACACATACACACATACAAACTTTCGCCTTTATAATATTACTGTGATAGTAAGGATAAAGGTTACCAATTACATTTGTTTTTACAAGCGGGAACCTAATACGAGTACTACGTACATATGTACTCAAACCTACTACCTCGTTTGAATAAAAATACCTTCAATTTATGCTGACCTAGTACTTTTGGTCGCCAAAACTTTTAGTCAAAATTCGTGAAAAAAACACTTGAGTAATTTGATTAGTAAACAGGAACATCGAACTTCTCCGGGATCAAAAGTAGCCTATGTTTAAATCAAGGATATGAGCTATGTTGATACCAAATTTCATTCAAATACGTTAAGCCGTTTGAGCGTGTAGGAGTACCAAACATACACATATACACACAAACACACATACACACATACAAACTTTCGCCTTTATAATATTACTGTGATAGTAAGGATAAAGATTACCAATTACATTTGTTTTTACAAGCGGGAACCTAATACGAGTACTACGTACATATGTACTCAAACCTACTACCTCGTTTGAATAAAAATACCTTCAATTTATGCTGACCTAGTACTTTTGGTCGCCAAAAATTTTAGTCAAAATTCGTGAAAAAAACACTTGAGTAATTTGATTAGTAAACAGGAACATCGAACTTCTCCGGGATCAAAAGTAGCCTATGTTTTAATCCAGGATATGAGCTATCTTGATACCAAATTTCATTCAAATACGTTAAGCCGTTTGAGCGTGTAGGAGTACCAAACATACACATACACACATACAAACTTTCGCCTTTCTAGTATTACTGTGATAGTAAGGATAAAGATTACCAATTACATTTGTTTTTACAAGCGGGAACCTAATACGAGTACTACGTACATATGTACTCAAACCTACTACCTCGTTTGAATAAAAATACCTTCAATTTATGCTGACCTAGTACTTTTGGTCGCCAAAAATTTTAGTCAAAATTCGTGAAAAAAACACTTGAGTAATTTGATTATTCCACGGGAACATCGCAATTTTCCGGGATCAAAAGTAGCCTATGTTTTAATGCAAGATATGAGCTATCTTGATACCAAATTTCATACAAATACGTTAAGCCGTTTGAGCGTGAAGGAGTAATAAACATACACACAAACACACAAACACACATACAAACTT
The DNA here is from genome assembly GCA_947578425.1 of Eugnorisma glareosa. Lineage (NCBI taxonomy): Eukaryota > Metazoa > Arthropoda > Insecta > Lepidoptera > Noctuidae > Eugnorisma > Eugnorisma glareosa. The sequence continues at coordinate 7,560,100 of OX387982.1, read as the reverse complement.
TCGCCTTTATAATATTACTGTGATAGTAAGGATAAAGATTACCAATTACATTTGTTTTTACAAGCGGGAACCTAATACGAGTACTACGTACATATGTACTCAAACCTACTACCTCGTTTGAATAAAAATACCTTCAATTTATGCTGACCTAGTACTTTTGGTCGCCAAAAATTTTAGTCAAAATTCGTGAAAAAAACACTTGAGTAATTTGATTATTCCACGGGAACATCCCAATTTTCTGGGATCAAAAGTAGCCTATGTTTAAATCAAGGATATGAGCTATCTTGGTACCAAATTTCATTCAAATACGTTAAGCCGTTTGAGCGTGTAGGAGTACCAAACATACACATATACACACAAACACACAAACACACATACACACATACAAACTTTCGCCTTTATAATATTACTGTGATAGTAAGGATAAAGATTACCAATTACATTTGTTTTTACAAGCGCGAACCTAATACTAGTACTACGTACATATGTACTCAAACCTACTACCTCGTTTGAATAAAAATACCTTCAATTTATGCTGACCTAGTACTTTTGGTCGCCAAAAATTTTAATCAAAATTCGTGAAAAAAACACTTGAGTAATTTGATTATTCCACGGGAACATCGCAATTTTCCGGGATCAAAAGTAGCCTATGTTTAAATCAAGGATATGAGCTATCCTGATACCAAATTTCATTCAAATACGTTAAGCCGTTTGAGCATGTAGGAGTACCGAACATACACATATACACACAAACACACATACACACATACAAACTTTCGCCTTTATAATATTACTGTGATAGTAAGGATAAAGATTACCAATTACATTTGTTTTTACAAGCGGGAACCTAATACGAGTACTACGTACATATGTACTCAAACCTACTACCTCGTTTGAATAAAAATACCTTCAATTTATGCTGACCTAGTACTTTTGGTCGCCAAAAATTTTAGTCAAAATTCGTGAAAAAAACACTTGAGTAATTTGATTAGTAAACAGGAACATCGAACTTCTCCGGGATCAAAAGTAGCCTATGTTTTAATCCAGGATATGAGCTATCTTGATACCAAATTTCATTCAAATACGTTAAGCCGTTTGAGCGTGTAGGAGTACCAAACATACACATACACACATACAAACTTTCGCCTTTCTAGTATTACTGTGATAGTAAGAATAAAGATTACCAATTACATTTGTTTTTACAAGCGGGAACCTAATACGAGTACTACGTACATATGTACTCAAACCTACTACCTCGTTTGAATAAAAATACCTTCAATTTATGCTGACCTAGTACTTTTGGTCGCCAAAAATTTTAGTCAAAATTCGTGAAAAAAACACTTGAGTAATTTGATTATTCCACGGGAACATCGCAATTTTCCGGGATCAAAAGTAGCCTATGTTTTAATCCAGGATATGAGCTATCTTGATACCAAATTTCATACAAATACGTTAAGCCGTTTGAGCGTGAAGGAGTAATAAACATACACACAAACACACAAACACACATACAAACTTTCGCCTTTATAATATTACTGTGATAGTAAGGATAAAGATTACCAATTACATTTGTTTTTACAAGCGGGAACCTAATACGAGTACTACGTACATATGTACTCAAACCTACTACCTCGTTTGAATAAAAATACCTTCAATTTATGCTGACCTAGTACTTTTGGTCGCCAAAAATTTTAGTCAAAATTCGTGAAAAAAACACTTGAGTAATTTGATTATTCCACGGGAACATCGCAATTTTCCGGGATCAAAAGTAGCCTATGTTTAAATCAAGGATATGAGCTATCTTGGTACCAAATTTCATTCAAATACGTTAAGCCGTTTGAGCGTGTAGGAGTTCCAAACATACACATATACACACAAACACACAAACACACATACACACATACAAACTTTCGCCTTTATAATATTACTGTGATAGTAAGGATAAAGATTACCAATTACATTTGTTTTTACAAGCGCGAACCTAATACTAGTACTACGTACATATGTACTCAAACCTACTACCTCGTTTGAATAAAAATACCTTCAATTTATGCTGACCTAGTACTTTTGGTCGCCAAAAATTTTAATCAAAATTCGTGAAAAAAACACTTGAGTAATTTGATTATTCCACGGGAACATCGCAATTTTCCGGGATCAAAAGTAGCCTATGTTTAAATCAAGGATATGAGCTATCCTGATACCAAATTTCATTCAAATACGTTAAGCCGTTTGAGCGTGTAGGAGTACCGAACATACACATATACACACAAACACACAAACACACATACACACATACAAACTTTCGCCTTTATAATATTACTGTGATAGTAAGGATAAAGATTACCAATTACATTTGTTTTTACAAGCGGGAACCTAATACGAGTACTACGTACATATGTACTCAAACCTACTACCTCGTTTGAATAAAAATACCTTCAATTTATGCTGACCTAGTACTTTTGGTCGCCAAAAATTTTAGTCAAAATTCGTGAAAAAAACACTTGAGTAATTTGATTATTCCACGGGAACATCGCAATTTTCCGGGATCAAAAGTAGCCTATGTTTAAATCAAGGATATGAGCTATCTTGGTACCAAATTTCATTCAAATACGTTAAGCCGTTTGAGCGTGTAGGAGTACCAAACATACACATATACACACAAACACACAAACACACATACACACATACAAACTTTCGCCTTTATAATATTACTGTGATAGTAAGGATAAAGGTTACCAATTACATTTGTTTTTACAAGCGGGAACCTAATACGAGTACTACGTACATATGTACTCAAACCTACTACCTCGTTTGAATAAAAATACCTTCAATTTATGCTGACCTAGTACTTTTGGTCGCCAAAAATTTTAGTCAAAATTCGTGAAAAAAACACTTGAGTAATTTGATTAGTAAACAGGAACATCGAACTTCTCCGGGATCAAAAGTAGCCTATGTTTTAATCAAGGATATGAGCTATGTTGATACCAAATTTCATTCAAATACGTTAAGCCGTTTGAGCGTGTAGGAGTACCAAACATACACATATACACACAAACACACATACACACATACAAACTTTCGCCTTTATAATATTACTGTGATAGTAAGGATAAAGATTACCAATTACATTTGTTTTTACAAGCGGGAACCTAATACGAGTACTACGTACATATGTACTCAAACCTACTACCTCGTTTGAATAAAAATACCTTCAATTTATGCTGACCTAGTACTTTTGGTCGCCAAAAATTTTAGTCAAAATTCGTGAAAAAAACACTTGAGTAATTTGATTATTCCACGGGAACATCGCAATTTTCCGGGATCAAAAGTAGCCTATGTTTTAATCCAGGATATGAGCTATCTTGATACCAAATTTCATACAAATACGTTAAGCCGTTTGAGCGTGAAGGAGTAATAAACATACACACAAACACATAAACACACAAACACACATACACACATACAAACTTTCGCCTTTATAATATTACTGTGATAGTAAGGATAAAGATTACCAATTACATTTGTTTTTACAAGCGGGAACCTAATACGAGTACTACGTACATATGTACTCAAACCTACCTCGTTTGAATAAAAAATACCTTCAATTTATGCTGACCTAGTACTTTTGGTCGCCAAAAATTTTAGTCAAAATTCGTGACAAAACACTTGAGTAATTTGAATTGTAAACAGGAACATCGAACTTTTCCGGGATCAAAAGTAGCCTATGTTTTAATCCAGGATATGGGCTATTTTGATACCAAATTTCATTCAAATACGTTAAGCCGTTTGAGCGTGAAGGAGTAACAAATATACACACAAACACACAAACACACATACACACATACAAACTTTCGCCTTTATAATATTACTGTGATAGTAAGGATAAAGATTACCACATTTGTTTTGACAAAAGCGGGAACCTAATACGAGTACTACGTACATATGTACTCAAACCTACTACCTCGTTTGAATAAAAATACCTTCAATTTATGCTGACCTAGTGCTTTTGGTCGCCAAAAATTTTAGTCAAAATTCGTGAAAAAAACACTTGAGTAATTTGATTATTCCACGGGAACATCGCAATTTTCCGGGATCAAAAGTAGCCTATGTTTAAATCAAGGATATGAGCTATCTTAGTACCAAATTACATTCAAATACGTTAAGCCGTTTGAGCGTGTAGGAGTATCAAACATACACATATACACACAAACACACAAACACACATACACACATACAAACTTTCGCCTTTATAATATTACTGTGATAGTAAGGATAAAGATTACCAATTACATTTGTTTTTACAAGCGGGAACCTAATACGAGTACTACGAAAATATGTACTCAAACCTACTACCTCGTTTGAATAAAAATACCTTCAATTTATGCTGACCTAGTACTTTTGGTCGCCAAAAATTTTAGTCAAAATTCGTGAAAAAAACACTTGAGTAATTTGATTATTCCACGGGAACATCGCAATTTTCCGGGATCAAAAGTAGCCTATGTTTAAATCAAGGATATGAGCTATCTTGATACCAAATTTCATTCAAATACGTTAAGCCGTTTGAGCGTGTAGGAGTACCAAACATACACATATACACACATACACACATACAAACTTTCGCCTTTATAATATTACTGTGATAGTAAGGATAAATATTACCAATTACATTTGTTTTTACAAGCGGGAACCTTATACGAGTACTTCGTACATATTTTATGTACTCAAACCTACTACCTCGTTTGAATAAAAATACCTTCAATTTATGCTGACCTAGTACTTTTGGTCGCCAAAAATTTTAGTCAAAATTCGTGAAAAAAACACTTGAGTAATTTGATTAGTAAACAGGAACATCGAACTTCTCCGGGATCAAAAGAAGCCTATGTTTTAATCCAGGATATGAGCTATTTTGATACCAAATTTCATTCAAATACGTTAAGCCGTTTGAGCGTGAAGGAGTACCAAACATACACATATACACACAAACACACAAACACACATACACACATACAAACTTTCGCCTTTATAATATTACTGTGATAGTAAGGATAAAGATTACCAATTACATTTGTTTTTACAAGCGGGAACCTAATACGAGTACTACGTACATATGTACTCAAACCTACTACCTCGTTTGAATAAAAATACCTTCAATTTATGCTGACCTAGTACTTTTGGTCGCCAAAAATTTTAGTCAAAATTCGTGAAAAAAACACTTGAGTAATTTGATTATTCCACGGGAACATCGCAATTTTCCGGGATCAAAAGTAGCCTATGTTTTAATCCAGGATATGAGCTATCTTGATACCAAATTTCATTCAAATACGTTAAGCCGTTTGAGCGTGTAGGAGTACCAAACATACACATATACACACATACACACATACAAACTTTCGCCTTTATAATATTACTGTGATAGTAAGGATAAATATTACCAATTACATTTGTTTTTACAAGCGGGAACCTTATACGAGTACTTCGTACATATTTTATGTACTCAAACCTACTACCTCGTTTGAATAAAAATACCTTCAATTTATGCTGACCTAGTACTTTTGGTCGCCAAAAATTTTAGTCAAAATTCGTGAAAAAAACACTTGAGTAATTTGATTAGTAAACAGGAACATCGAACTTCTCCGGGATCAAAAGAAGCCTATGTTTTAATCCAGGATATGAGCTATTTTGATACCAAATTTCATTCAAATACGTTAAGCCGTTTGAGCGTGAAGGAGTACCAAACATACACATATACACACAAACACACAAACACACATACACACATACAAACTTTCGCCTTTATAATATTACTGTGATAGTAAGGATAAAGATTACCAATTACATTTGTTTTTACAAGCGGGAACCTAATACGAGTACTACGTACATATGTACTCAAACCTACTACCTCGTTTGAATAAAAATACCTTCAATTTATGCTGACCTAGTACTTTTGGTCGCCAAAAATTTTAGTCAAAATTCGTGAAAAAAACACTTGAGTAATTTGATTATTCCACGGGAACATCGCAATTTTCCGGGATCAAAAGTAGCCTATGTTTTAATCCAGGATATGAGCTATCTTGATACCAAATTTCATACAAATACGTTAAGCCGTTTGAGCGTGAAGGAGTAAGAAACATACACACAAACACATAAACACACAAACACACATACACACATACAAACTTTCGCCTTTATAATATTACTGTGATAGTAAGGATAAAGATTACCAATTACATTTGTTTTTACAAGCGGGAACCTAATACGAGTACTACGTACATATGTACTCAAACCTACCTCGTTTGAATAAAAAATACCTTGAATTTATGATGACCTAGTACTTTTGGTCGCCAAAAATTTTACTCAAAATTCGTGAAAAAAACACTTGAGTAATTTGATTATTCCACGGGAACATCGCAATTTTCCGGGATCAAAAGTAGCCTATGTTTAAATCAAGGATATGAGCTATCTTGATACCAAATTTCATTCAAATACGTTAAGCCGTTTGAGCGTGTAGGAGTACCAAACCTACACATATACACACAAACACACAAACACACATACACACATACAAACTTTCGCCTTTATAATATTACTGTGATAGTAAGGATAAAGATTACCAATTACATTTGTTTTTACAAGCGGGAACCTAATACGAGTACTACGTACATATGTACTCAAACCTACTACCTCGTTTGAATAAAAATACCTTCAATTTATGCTGACCTAGTACTTTTGGTCGCCAAAAATTTTAGTCAAAATTCGTGAAAAAAACACTTGAGTAATTTGATTATTCCACGGGAACATCGCAATTTTCCGGGATCAAAAGTAGCCTATGTTTTAATCCAGGATATGAGCTATCTTGATACCAAATTTCATACAAATACGTTAAGCCGTTTGAGCGTGAAGGAGTAATAAACATACACACAAACACATAAACACACAAACACACATACACACATACAAACTTTCGCCTTTATAATATTACTGTGATAGTAAGGATAAAGATTACCAATTACATTTGTTTTTACAAGCGGGAACCTAATACGAGTACTACGTACATATGTACTCAAACCTACCTCGTTTGAATAAAAAATACCTTGAATTTATGATGACCTAGTACTTTTGGTCGCCAAAAATTTTAGTCAAAATTCGTGAAAAAAACACTTGAGTAATTTGATTATTCCACGGGAACATCGCAATTTTCCGGGATCAAAAGTAGCCTATGTTTAAATCAAGGATATGAGCTATGTTGATACCAAATTTCATTCAAATACGTTAAGCCGTTTGAGCGTGTAGGAGTACCAAACATACACATATACACACAAACACACATACACACATACAAACTTTCGCCTTTATAATATTACTGTGATAGTAAGGATAAAGATTACCAATTACATTTGTTTTTACAAGCGGGAACCTAATACGAGTACTACGTACATATTTACTCAAACCTACTACCTCGTTTGAATAAAAATACCTTCAATTTATGCTGACCTAGTACTTTTGGTCGCCAAAAATTTTAGTCAAAATTCGTGAAAAAAACACTTGAGTAATTTGATTATTCCACGGGAACATCGCAATTTTCCGGGATCAAAAGTAGCCTATGTTTAAATTAAGGATATGAGCTATCTTGGTACCAAATTTCATTCAAATACGTTAAGCCGTTTGAGCGTGTAGGAGTACCAAACCTACACATATACACACAAACACACAAACACACATACACACATACAAACTTTCGCCTTTATAATATTACTGTGATAGTAAGGATAAAGATTACCAATTACATTTGTTTTTACAAGCGGGAACCTAATACGAGTACTACGTACATATGTACTCAAACCTACTACCTCGTTTGAATAAAAATACCTTCAATTTATGCTGACCTAGTACTTTTGGTCGCCAAAAATTTTAGTCAAAATTCGTGAAAAAAACACTTGAGTAATTTGATTAGTAAACAGGAACATCGAACTTCTCCGGGATCAAAAGAAGCCTATGTTTTAATCCAGGATATGAGCTATTGTGATACCAAATTTCATTCAAATACGTTCAGCCGTTTGAGCGTGAAGGAGTACCAAACATACACATATACACACATACACACATACAAACTTTCGCCTTTATAATATTACTGTGATAGTAAGGATAAATATTACCAATTACATTTGTTTTTACAAGCGGGAACCTTATACGAGTACTTCGTACATATGTACTCAAACCTACTACCTCGTTTGAATAAAAATACCTTCAATTTATGCTGACCTAGTACTTTTGGTCGCCAAAAATTTTAGTCAAAATTCGTGAAAAAAACACTTGAGTAATTTGATTAGTAAACAGGAACATCGAACTTCTCCGGGATCAAAAGAAGCCTATGTTTTAATCCAGGATATGAGCTATTTTGATACCAAATTTCATTCAAATACGTTAAGCCGTTTGAGCGTGAAGGAGTACCAAACATACACATATACACACAAACACACAAACACAAATACACACATACAAACTTTCGCCTTTATAATATTACTGTGATAGTAAGGATAAAGATTACCAATTACATTTGTTTTTACAAGCGGGAACCTAATACGAGTACTACGTACATATGTACTCAAACCTACTACCTCGTTTGAATAAAAATACCTTCAATTTATGCTGACCTAGTACTTTTGGTCGCCAAAAATTTTAGTCAAAATTCGTGAAAAAAACACTTGAGTAATTTGAATTGTAAACAGGAACATCGAACTTTTCCGGGATCAAAAGTAGCCTATGTTTTAATCCAGGATATGAGCTATTTTGATACCAAATTTCATTCAAATACGTTAAGCCGTTTGAGCGTGAAGGAGTAACAAATATACACACAAACACACAAACACACATACACACATACAAACTTTCGCCTTTATAATATTACTGTGATAGTAAGGATAAAGATTACCAATTACATTTGTTTTTACAAGCGGGAACCTAATACGAGTACTACGTACATATGTACTCAAACCTACTACCTCGTTTGAATAAAAATACCTTCAATTTATGCTGACCTAGTACTTTTGGTCGCCAAAAATTTTAGTCAAAATTCGTGAAAAAAACACTTGAGTAATTTGATTATTCCACGGGAACATCGCAATTTTCCGGGATCAAAAGTAGCCTATGTTTAAATCAAGGATATGAGCTATCTTGATACCAAATTTCATTCAAATACGTTAAGCCGTTTGAGCGTGTAGGAGTACCAAACCTACACATATACACACAAACACACAAACACCCATACACACATACAAACTTTCGCCTTTATAATATTACTGTGATAGTAAGGATAAAGATTACCAATTACATTTGTTTTTACAAGCGGGAACCTAATACGAGTACTACGTACATATGTACTCAAACCTACTACCTCGTTTGAATAAAAATACCTTCAATTTATGCTGACCTAGTACTTTTGGTCGCCAAAAATTTTAGTCAAAATTCGTGAAAAAAACACTTGAGTAATTTGATTATTCCACGGGAACATCGCAATTTTCCGGGATCAAAAGTAGCCTATGTTTTAATCCAGGATATGAGCTATCTTGATACCAAATTTCATACAAATACGTTAAGCCGTTTGAGCGTGAAGGAGTAACAAATATACACACAAACACACAAACACACATACACACATACAAACTTTCGCCTTTATAATATTACTGTGATAGTAAGGATAAAGATTACCAATTACATTTGTTTTTACAAGCGGGAACTTAATACGAGTACTACGTACATATGTACTCAAACCTACCTCGTTTGAATAAAAAATACCTTGAATTTATGATGACCTAGTACTTTTGGTCGCCAAAAATTTTACTCAAAATTCGTGAAAAAAACACTTGAGTAATTTGATTATTCCACGGGAACATCGCAATTTTCCGGGATCAAAAGTAGCCTATGTTTAAATCAAGGATATGAGCTATCTTGATACCAAATTTCATTCAAATACGTTAAGCCGTTTGAGCGTGTAGGAGTACCAAACCTACACATATACACACAAACACACAAACACACATACACACATACAAACTTTCGCCTTTATAATATTACTGTGATAGTAAGGATAAAGATTACCAATTACATTTGTTTTTACAAGCGGGAACCTAATACGAGTACTACGTACATATGTACTCAAACCTACTACCTCGTTTGAATAAAAATACCTTCAATTTATGCTGACCTAGTACTTTTGGTCGCCAAAAATTTTAGTCAAAATTCGTGAAAAAAACACTTGAGTAATTTGATTATTCCACGGGAACATCGCAATTTTCCGGGATCAAAAGTAGCCTATGTTTTAATCCAGGATATGAGCTATCTTGATACCAAATTTCATACAAATACGTTAAGCCGTTTGAGCGTGAAGGAGTAATAAACATACACACAAACACATAAACACACAAACACACATACACACATACAAACTTTCGCCTTTATAATATTACTGTGATAGTAAGGATAAAGATTACCAATTACATTTGTTTTTACAAGCGGGAACCTAATACGAGTACTACGTACATATGTACTCAAACCTACTACCTCGTTTGAATAAAAATACCTTCAATTTATGCTGACCTAGTACTTTTGGTCGCCAAAAATTTTAATCAAAATTCGTGAAAAAAACACTTGAGTAATTTGATTATTCCACGGGAACATCGCAATTTTCCGGGATCAAAAGTAGCCTATGTTTAAATCAAGGATATGAGCTATCCTGATACCAAATTTCATTCAAATACGTTAAGCCGTTTGAGCATGTAGGAGTACCGAACATACACATATACACACAAACACACAAACACACATACACACATACAAACTTTCGCCTTTATAATATTACTGTGATAGTAAGGATAAAGATTACCAATTACATTTGTTTTTACAAGCGGGAACCTAATACGAGTACTACGTACATATGTACTCAAACCTACTACCTCGTTTGAATAAAAATACCTTCAATTTATGCTGACCTAGTACTTTTGGTCGCCAAAAATTTTAGTCAAAATTCGTGAAAAAAACACTTGAGTAATTTGATTAGTAAACAGGAACATCGAACTTCTCCGGGATCAAAAGTAGCCTATGTTTTAATCCAGGATATGAGCTATCTTGATACCAAATTTCATTCAAATACGTTAAGCCGTTTGAGCGTGTAGGAGTACCAAACATACACATACACACATACAAACTTTCGCCTTTCTAGTATTACTGTGATAGTAAGGATAAAGATTACCAATTACATTTGTTTTTACAAGCGGGAACCTAATACGAGTACTACGTACATATGTACTCAAACCTACTACCTCGTTTGAATAAAAATACCTTCAATTTATGCTGACCTAGTACTTTTGGTCGCCAAAAATTTTAGTCAAAATTCGTGAAAAAAACACTTGAGTAATTTGATTATTCCACGGGAACATCGCAATTTTCCGGGATCAAAAGTAGCCTATGTTTTAATCCAGGATATGAGCTATCTTGATACCAAATTTCATACAAATACGTTAAGCCGTTTGAGCGTGAAGGAGTAATAAACATACACACAAACACACAAACACACATACAAACTTTCGCCTTTATAATATTACTGTGATAGTAAGGATAAAGATTACCAATTACATTTGTTTTTACAAGCGGGAACCTAATACGAGTACTACGTACATATGTACTCAAACCTACTACCTCGTTTGAATAAAAATACCTTCAATTTATGCTGACCTAGTACTTTTGGTCGCCAAAAATTTTAGTCAAAATTCGTGAAAAAAACACTTGAGTAATTTGATTATTCCACGGGAACATCGCAATTTTCCGGGATCAAAAGTAGCCTATGTTTAAATCAAGGATATGAGCTATCTTGGTACCAAATTTCATTCAAATACGTTAAGCCGTTTGAGCGTGTAGGAGTTCCAAACATACACATATACACACAAACACACAAACACACATACACACATACAAACTTTCGCCTTTATAATATTACTGTGATAGTAAGGATAAAGATTACCAATTACATTTGTTTTTACAAGCGCGAACCTAATACTAGTACTACGTACATATGTACTCAAACCTACTACCTCGTTTGAATAAAAATACCTTCAATTTATGCTGACCTAGTACTTTTGGTCGCCAAAAATTTTAATCAAAATTCGTGAAAAAAACACTTGAGTAATTTGATTATTCCACGGGAACATCGCAATTTTCCGGGATCAAAAGTAGCCTATGTTTAAATCAAGGATATGAGCTATCCTGATACCAAATTTCATTCAAATACGTTAAGCCGTTTGAGCGTGTAGGAGTACCGAACATACACATATACACACAAACACACAAACACACATACACACATACAAACTTTCGCCTTTATAATATTACTGTGATAGTAAGGATAAAGATTACCAATTACATTTGTTTTTACAAGCGGGAACCTAATACGAGTACTACGTACATATGTACTCAAACCTACTACCTCGTTTGAATAAAAATACCTTCAATTTATGCTGACCTAGTACTTTTGGTCGCCAAAAATTTTAGTCAAAATTCGTGAAAAAAACACTTGAGTAATTTGATTATTCCACGGGAACATCGCAATTTTCCGGGATCAAAAGTAGCCTATGTTTAAATCAAGGATATGAGCTATCTTGGTACCAAATTTCATTCAAATACGTTAAGCCGTTTGAGCGTGTAGGAGTACCAAACATACACATATACACACAAACACACAAACACACATACACACATACAAACTTTCGCCTTTATAATATTACTGTGATAGTAAGGATAAAGGTTACCAATTACATTTGTTTTTACAAGCGGGAACCTAATACGAGTACTACGTACATATGTACTCAAACCTACTACCTCGTTTGAATAAAAATACCTTCAATTTATGCTGACCTAGTACTTTTGGTCGCCAAAAATTTTAGTCAAAATTCGTGAAAAAAACACTTGAGTAATTTGATTAGTAAACAGGAACATCGAACTTCTCCGGGATCAAAAGTAGCCTATGTTTTAATCAAGGATATGAGCTATGTTGATACCAAATTTCATTCAAATACGTTAAGCCGTTTGAGCGTGTAGGAGTACCAAACATACACATATACACACAAACACACATACACACATACAAACTTTCGCCTTTATAATATTACTGTGATAGTAAGGATAAAGATTACCAATTACATTTGTTTTTACAAGCGGGAACCTAATACGAGTACTACGTACATATGTACTCAAACCTACTACCTCGTTTGAATAAAAATACCTTCAATTTATGCTGACCTAGTACTTTTGGTCGCCAAAAATTTTAGTCAAAATTCGTGAAAAAAACACTTGAGTAATTTGATTATTCCACGGGAACATCGCAATTTTCCGGGATCAAAAGTAGCCTATGTTTTAATCCAGGATATGAGCTATCTTGATACCAAATTTCATACAAATACGTTAAGCCGTTTGAGCGTGAAGGAGTAATAAACATACACACAAACACATAAACACACAAACACACATACACACATACAAACTTTCGCCTTTATAATATTACTGTGATAGTAAGGATAAAGATTACCAATTACATTTGTTTTTACAAGCGGGAACCTAATACGAGTACTACGTACATATGTACTCAAACCTACCTCGTTTGAATAAAAAATACCTTCAATTTATGCTGACCTAGTACTTTTGGTCGCCAAAAATTTTAGTCAAAATTCGTGACAAAACACTTGAGTAATTGGAATTGTAAACAGGAACATCGAACTTTTCCGGGATCAAAAGTAGCCTATGTTTTAATCCAGGATATGGGCTATTTTGATACCAAATTTCATTCAAATACGTTAAGCCGTTTGAGCGTGAAGGAGTAACAAATATACACACAAACACACAAACACACATACACACATACAAACTTTCGCCTTTATAATATTACTGTGATAGTAAGGATAAAGATTACCACATTTGTTTTGACAAAAGCGGGAACCTAATACGAGTACTACGTACATATGTACTCAAACCTACTACCTCGTTTGAATAAAAATACCTTCAATTTATGCTGACCTAGTGCTTTTGGTCGCCAAAAATTTTAGTCAAAATTCGTGAAAAAAACACTTGAGTAATTTGATTATTCCACGGGAACATCGCAATTTTCCGGGATCAAAAGTAGCCTATGTTTAAATCAAGGATATGAGCTATCTTAGTACCAAATTACATTCAAATACGTTAAGCCGTTTGAGCGTGTAGGAGTATCAAACATACACATATACACACAAACACACAAACACACATACACACATACAAACTTTCGCCTTTATAATATTACTGTGATAGTAAGGATAAAGATTACCAATTACATTTGTTTTTACAAGCGGGAACCTAATACGAGTACTACGAAAATATGTACTCAAACCTACTACCTCGTTTGAATAAAAATACCTTCAATTTATGCTGACCTAGTACTTTTGGTCGCCAAAAATTTTAGTCAAAATTCGTGAAAAAAACACTTGAGTAATTTGATTATTCCACGGGAACATCGCAATTTTCCGGGATCAAAAGTAGCCTATGTTTAAATCAAGGATATGAGCTATCTTGATACCAAATTTCATTCAAATACGTTAAGCCGTTTGAGCGTGTAGGAGTACCAAACCTACACATATACACACAAACACACAAACACACATACACACATACAAACTTTCGCCTTTATAATATTACTGTGATAGTAAGGATAAAGATTACCAATTACATTTGTTTTTACAAGCGGGAACCTAATACGAGTACTACGTACATATGTACTCAAACCTACTACCTCGTTTGAATAAAAATACCTTCAATTTATGCTGACCTAGTACTTTTGGTCGCCAAAAATTTTAGTCAAAATTCGTGAAAAAAACACTTGAGTAATTTGATTATTCCACGGGAACATCGCAATTTTCCGGGATCAAAAGTAGCCTATGTTTTAATCCAGGATATGAGCTATCTTGATACCAAATTTCATACAAATACGTTAAGCCGTTTGAGCGTGAAGGAGTAATAAACATACACACAAACACATAAACACACAAACACACATACACACATACAAACTTTCGCCTTTATAATATTACTGTGATAGTAAGGATAAAGATTACCAATTACATTTGTTTTTACAAGCGGGAACCTAATACGAGTACTACGTACATATGTACTCAAACCTACCTCGTTTGAATAAAAAATACCTTGAATTTATGATGACCTAGTACTTTTGGTCGCCAAAAATTTTTGTCAAAATTCGTGAAAAAAACACTTGAGTAATTTGATTATTCCACGGGAACATCGCAATTTTCCGGGATCAAAAGTAGCCTATGTTTAAATCAAGGATATGAGCTATGTTGATACCAAATTTCATTCAAATACGTTAAGCCGTTTGAGCGTGTAGGAGTACCAAACATACACATATACACACAAACACACATACACACATACAAACTTTCGCCTTTATAATATTACTGTGATAGTAAGGATAAAGATTACCAATTACATTTGTTTTTACAAGCGGGAACCTAATACGAGTACTACGTACATATTTACTCAAACCTACTACCTCGTTTGAATAAAAATACCTTCAATTTATGCTGACCTAGTACTTTTGGTCGCCAAAAATTTTAGTCAAAATTCGTGAAAAAAACACTTGAGTAATTTGATTATTCCACGGGAACATCGCAATTTTCCGGGATCAAAAGTAGCCTATGTTTAAATTAAGGATATGAGCTATCTTGGTACCAAATTTCATTCAAATACGTTAAGCCGTTTGAGCGTGTAGGAGTACCAAACCTACACATATACACACAAACACACAAACACACATACACACATACAAACTTTCGCCTTTATAATATTACTGTGATAGTAAGGATAAAGATTACCAATTACATTTGTTTTTACAAGCGGGAACCTAATACGAGTACTACGTACATATGTACTCAAACCTACTACCTCGTTTGAATAAAAATACCTTCAATTTATGCTGACCTAGTACTTTTGGTCGCCAAAAATTTTAGTCAAAATTCGTGAAAAAAACACTTGAGTAATTTGATTAGTAAACAGGAACATCGAACTTCTCCGGGATCAAAAGAAGCCTATGTTTTAATCCAGGATATGAGCTATTGTGATACCAAATTTCATTCAAATACGTTCAGCCGTTTGAGCGTGAAGGAGTACCAAACATACACATATACACACATACACACATACAAACTTTCGCCTTTATAATATTACTGTGATAGTAAGGATAAATATTACCAATTACATTTGTTTTTACAAGCGGGAACCTTATACGAGTACTTCGTACATATGTACTCAAACCTACTACCTCGTTTGAATAAAAATACCTTCAATTTATGCTGACCTAGTACTTTTGGTCGCCAAAAATTTTAGTCAAAATTCGTGAAAAAAACACTTGAGTAATTTGATTAGTAAACAGGAACATCGAACTTCTCCGGGATCAAAAGAAGCCTATGTTTTAATCCAGGATATGAGCTATTTTGATACCAAATTTCATTCAAATACGTTAAGCCGTTTGAGCGTGAAGGAGTACCAAACATACACATATACACACAAACACACAAACACAAATACACACATACAAACTTTCGCCTTTATAATATTACTGTGATAGTAAGGATAAAGATTACCAATTACATTTGTTTTTACAAGCGGGAACCTAATACGAGTACTACGTACATATGTACTCAAACCTACTACCTCGTTTGAATAAAAATACCTTCAATTTATGCTGACCTAGTACTTTTGGTCGCCAAAAATTTTAGTCAAAATTCGTGAAAAAAACACTTGAGTAATTTGAATTGTAAACAGGAACATCGAACTTTTCCGGGATCAAAAGTAGCCTATGTTTTAATCCAGGATATGAGCTATTTTGATACCAAATTTCATTCAAATACGTTAAGCCGTTTGAGCGTGAAGGAGTAACAAATATACACACAAACACACAAACACACATACACACATACAAACTTTCGCCTTTATAATATTACTGTGATAGTAAGGATAAAGATTACCAATTACATTTGTTTTTACAAGCGGGAACCTAATACGAGTACTACGTACATATGTACTCAAACCTACTACCTCGTTTGAATAAAAATACCTTCAATTTATGCTGACCTAGTACTTTTGGTCGCCAAAAATTTTAGTCAAAATTCGTGAAAAAAACACTTGAGTAATTTGATTATTCCACGGGAACATCGCAATTTTCCGGGATCAAAAGTAGCCTATGTTTAAATCAAGGATATGAGCTATCTTGATACCAAATTTCATTCAAATACGTTAAGCCGTTTGAGCGTGTAGGAGTACCAAACCTACACATATACACACAAACACACAAACACACATACACACATACAAACTTTCGCCTTTATAATATTACTGTGATAGTAAGGATAAAGATTACCAATTACATTTGTTTTTACAAGCGGGAACCTAATACGAGTACTACGTACATATGTACTCAAACCTACTACCTCGTTTGAATAAAAATACCTTCAATTTATGCTGACCTAGTACTTTTGGTCGCCAAAAATTTTAGTCAAAATTCGTGAAAAAAACACTTGAGTAATTTGATTATTCCACGGGAACATCGCAATTTTCCGGGATCAAAAGTAGCCTATGTTTTAATCCAGGATATGAGCTATCTTGATACCAAATTTCATACAAATACGTTAAGCCGTTTGAGCGTGAAGGAGTAACAAATATACACACAAACACACAAACACACATACACACATACAAACTTTCGCCTTTATAATATTACTGTGATAGTAAGGATAAAGATTACCAATTACATTTGTTTTTACAAGCGGGAACCTAATACGAGTACTACGTACATATGTACTCAAACCTACTACCTCGTTTGAATAAAAATACCTTCAATTTATGCTGACCTAGTACTTTTGGTCGCCAAAAATTTTAATCAAAATTCGTGAAAAAAACACTTGAGTAATTTGATTATTCCACGGGAACATCGCAATTTTCCGGGATCAAAAGTAGCCTATGTTTAAATCAAGGATATGAGCTATCCTGATACCAAATTTCATTCAAATACGTTAAGCCGTTTGAGCATGTAGGAGTACCGAACATACACATATACACACAAACACACAAACACACATACACACATACAAACTTTCGCCTTTATAATATTACTGTGATAGTAAGGATAAAGATTACCAATTACATTTGTTTTTACAAGCGGGAACCTAATACGAGTACTACGTACATATGTACTCAAACCTACTACCTCGTTTGAATAAAAATACCTTCAATTTATGCTGACCTAGTACTTTTGGTCGCCAAAAATTTTAGTCAAAATTCGTGAAAAAAACACTTGAGTAATTTGATTAGTAAACAGGAACATCGAACTTCTCCGGGATCAAAAGTAGCCTATGTTTTAATCCAGGATATGAGCTATCTTGATACCAAATTTCATTCAAATACGTTAAGCCGTTTGAGCGTGTAGGAGTACCAAACATACACATACACACATACAAACTTTCGCCTTTCTAGTATTACTGTGATAGTAAGGATAAAGATTACCAATTACATTTGTTTTTACAAGCGGGAACCTAATACGAGTACTACGTACATATGTACTCAAACCTACTACCTCGTTTGAATAAAAATACCTTCAATTTATGCTGACCTAGTACTTTTGGTCGCCAAAAATTTTAGTCAAAATTCGTGAAAAAAACACTTGAGTAATTTGATTATTCCACGGGAACATCGCAATTTTCCGGGATCAAAAGTAGCCTATGTTTTAATCCAGGATATGAGCTATCTTGATACCAAATTTCATACAAATACGTTAAGCCGTTTGAGCGTGAAGGAGTAATAAACATACACACAAACACACAAACACACATACAAACTTTCGCCTTTATAATATTACTGTGATAGTAAGGATAAAGATTACCAATTACATTTGTTTTTACAAGCGGGAACCTAATACGAGTACTACGTACATATGTACTCAAACCTACTACCTCGTTTGAATAAAAATACCTTCAATTTATGCTGACCTAGTACTTTTGGTCGCCAAAAATTTTAGTCAAAATTCGTGAAAAAAACACTTGAGTAATTTGATTATTCCACGGGAACATCGCAATTTTCCGGGATCAAAAGTAGCCTATGTTTAAATCAAGGATATGAGCTATCTTGGTACCAAATTTCATTCAAATACGTTAAGCCGTTTGAGCGTGTAGGAGTTCCAAACATACACATATACACACAAACACACAAACACACATACACACATACAAACTTTCGCCTTTATAATATTACTGTGATAGTAAGGATAAAGATTACCAATTACATTTGTTTTTACAAGCGCGAACCTAATACTAGTACTACGTACATATGTACTCAAACCTACTACCTCGTTTGAATAAAAATACCTTCAATTTATGCTGACCTAGTACTTTTGGTCGCCAAAAATTTTAATCAAAATTCGTGAAAAAAACACTTGAGTAATTTGATTATTCCACGGGAACATCGCAATTTTCCGGGATCAAAAGTAGCCTATGTTTAAATCAAGGATATGAGCTATCCTGATACCAAATTTCATTCAAATACGTTAAGCCGTTTGAGCGTGTAGGAGTACCGAACATACACATATACACACAAACACACAAACACACATACACACATACAAACTTTCGCCTTTATAATATTACTGTGATAGTAAGGATAAAGATTACCAATTACATTTGTTTTTACAAGCGGGAACCTAATACGAGTACTACGTACATATGTACTCAAACCTACTACCTCGTTTGAATAAAAATACCTTCAATTTATGCTGACCTAGTACTTTTGGTCGCCAAAAATTTTAGTCAAAATTCGTGAAAAAAACACTTGAGTAATTTGATTATTCCACGGGAACATCGCAATTTTCCGGGATCAAAAGTAGCCTATGTTTTAATCCAGGATATGAGCTATCTTGATACCAAATTTCATACAAATACGTTAAGCCGTTTGAGCGTGAAGGAGTAATAAACATACACACAAACACATAAACACACAAACACACATACACACATACAAACTTTCGCCTTTATAATATTACTGTGATAGTAAGGATAAAGATTACCAATTACATTTGTTTTTACAAGCGGGAACCTAATACGAGTACTACGTACATATGTACTCAAACCTACCTCGTTTGAATAAAAAATACCTTCAATTTATGCTGACCTAGTACTTTTGGTCGCCAAAAATTTTAGTCAAAATTCGTGACAAAACACTTGAGTAATTGGAATTGTAAACAGGAACATCGAACTTTTCCGGGATCAAAAGTAGCCTATGTTTTAATCCAGGATATGGGCTATTTTGATACCAAATTTCATTCAAATACGTTAAGCCGTTTGAGCGTGAAGGAGTAACAAATATACACACAAACACACAAACACACATACACACATACAAACTTTCGCCTTTATAATATTACTGTGATAGTAAGGATAAAGATTACCACATTTGTTTTGACAAAAGCGGGAACCTAATACGAGTACTACGTACATATGTACTCAAACCTACTACCTCGTTTGAATAAAAATACCTTCAATTTATGCTGACCTAGTGCTTTTGGTCGCCAAAAATTTTAGTCAAAATTCGTGAAAAAAACACTTGAGTAATTTGATTATTCCACGGGAACATCGCAATTTTCCGGGATCAAAAGTAGCCTATGTTTAAATCAAGGATATGAGCTATCTTAGTACCAAATTACATTCAAATACGTTAAGCCGTTTGAGCGTGTAGGAGTATCAAACATACACATATACACACAAACACACAAACACACATACACACATACAAACTTTCGCCTTTATAATATTACTGTGATAGTAAGGATAAAGATTACCAATTACATTTGTTTTTACAAGCGGGAACCTAATACGAGTACTACGAAAATATGTACTCAAACCTACTACCTCGTTTGAATAAAAATACCTTCAATTTATGCTGACCTAGTACTTTTGGTCGCCAAAAATTTTAGTCAAAATTCGTGAAAAAAACACTTGAGTAATTTGATTATTCCACGGGAACATCGCAATTTTCCGGGATCAAAAGTAGCCTATGTTTAAATCAAGGATATGAGCTATCTTGATACCAAATTTCATTCAAATACGTTAAGCCGTTTGAGCGTGTAGGAGTACCAAACATACACATATACACACATACACACATACAAACTTTCGCCTTTATAATATTACTGTGATAGTAAGGATAAATATTACCAATTACATTTGTTTTTACAAGCGGGAACCTTATACGAGTACTTCGTACATATTTTATGTACTCAAACCTACTACCTCGTTTGAATAAAAATACCTTCAATTTATGCTGACCTAGTACTTTTGGTCGCCAAAAATTTTAGTCAAAATTCGTGAAAAAAACACTTGAGTAATTTGATTAGTAAACAGGAACATCGAACTTCTCCGGGATCAAAAGAAGCCTATGTTTTAATCCAGGATATGAGCTATTTTGATACCAAATTTCATTCAAATACGTTAAGCCGTTTGAGCGTGAAGGAGTACCAAACATACACATATACACACAAACACACAAACACACATACACACATACAAACTTTCGCCTTTATAATATTACTGTGATAGTAAGGATAAAGATTACCAATTACATTTGTTTTTACAAGCGGGAACCTAATACGAGTACTACGTACATATGTACTCAAACCTACTACCTCGTTTGAATAAAAATACCTTCAATTTATGCTGACCTAGTACTTTTGGTCGCCAAAAATTTTAGTCAAAATTCGTGAAAAAAACACTTGAGTAATTTGATTATTCCACGGGAACATCGCAATTTTCCGGGATCAAAAGTAGCCTATGTTTTAATCCAGGATATGAGCTATCTTGATACCAAATTTCATTCAAATACGTTAAGCCGTTTGAGCGTGTAGGAGTACCAAACATACACATATACACACATACACACATACAAACTTTCGCCTTTATAATATTACTGTGATAGTAAGGATAAATATTACCAATTACATTTGTTTTTACAAGCGGGAACCTTATACGAGTACTTCGTACATATTTTATGTACTCAAACCTACTACCTCGTTTGAATAAAAATACCTTCAATTTATGCTGACCTAGTACTTTTGGTCGCCAAAAATTTTAGTCAAAATTCGTGAAAAAAACACTTGAGTAATTTGATTAGTAAACAGGAACATCGAACTTCTCCGGGATCAAAAGAAGCCTATGTTTTAATCCAGGATATGAGCTATTTTGATACCAAATTTCATTCAAATACGTTAAGCCGTTTGAGCGTGAAGGAGTACCAAACATACACATATACACACAAACACACAAACACACATACACACATACAAACTTTCGCCTTTATAATATTACTGTGATAGTAAGGATAAAGATTACCAATTACATTTGTTTTTACAAGCGGGAACCTAATACGAGTACTACGTACATATGTACTCAAACCTACTACCTCGTTTGAATAAAAATACCTTCAATTTATGCTGACCTAGTACTTTTGGTCGCCAAAAATTTTAGTCAAAATTCGTGAAAAAAACACTTGAGTAATTTGATTATTCCACGGGAACATCGCAATTTTCCGGGATCAAAAGTAGCCTATGTTTTAATCCAGGATATGAGCTATCTTGATACCAAATTTCATACAAATACGTTAAGCCGTTTGAGCGTGAAGGAGTAACAAATATACACACAAACACACAAACACACATACACACATACAAACTTTCGCCTTTATAATATTACTGTGATAGTAAGGATAAAGATTACCAATTACATTTGTTTTTACAAGCGGGAACCTAATACGAGTACTACGTACATATGTACTCAAACCTACTACCTCGTTTGAATAAAAATACCTTCAATTTATGCTGACCTAGTACTTTTGGTCGCCAAAAATTTTAATCAAAATTCGTGAAAAAAACACTTGAGTAATTTGATTATTCCACGGGAACATCGCAATTTTCCGGGATCAAAAGTAGCCTATGTTTAAATCAAGGATATGAGCTATCCTGATACCAAATTTCATTCAAATACGTTAAGCCGTTTGAGCATGTAGGAGTACCGAACATACACATATACACACAAACACACAAACACACATACACACATACAAACTTTCGCCTTTATAATATTACTGTGATAGTAAGGATAAAGATTACCAATTACATTTGTTTTTACAAGCGGGAACCTAATACGAGTACTACGTACATATGTACTCAAACCTACTACCTCGTTTGAATAAAAATACCTTCAATTTATGCTGACCTAGTACTTTTGGTCGCCAAAAATTTTAGTCAAAATTCGTGAAAAAAACACTTGAGTAATTTGATTAGTAAACAGGAACATCGAACTTCTCCGGGATCAAAAGTAGCCTATGTTTTAATCCAGGATATGAGCTATCTTGATACCAAATTTCATTCAAATACGTTAAGCCGTTTGAGCGTGTAGGAGTACCAAACATACACATACACACATACAAACTTTCGCCTTTCTAGTATTACTGTGATAGTAAGGATAAAGATTACCAATTACATTTGTTTTTACAAGCGGGAACCTAATACGAGTACTACGTACATATGTACTCAAACCTACTACCTCGTTTGAATAAAAATACCTTCAATTTATGCTGACCTAGTACTTTTGGTCGCCAAAAATTTTAGTCAAAATTCGTGAAAAAAACACTTGAGTAATTTGATTATTCCACGGGAACATCGCAATTTTCCGGGATCAAAAGTAGCCTATGTTTTAATCCAGGATATGAGCTATCTTGATACCAAATTTCATACAAATACGTTAAGCCGTTTGAGCGTGAAGGAGTAATAAACATACACACAAACACACAAACACACATACAAACTTTCGCCTTTATAATATTACTGTGATAGTAAGGATAAAGATTACCAATTACATTTGTTTTTACAAGCGGGAACCTAATACGAGTACTACGTACATATGTACTCAAACCTACTACCTCGTTTGAATAAAAATACCTTCAATTTATGCTGACCTAGTACTTTTGGTCGCCAAAAATTTTAGTCAAAATTCGTGAAAAAAACACTTGAGTAATTTGATTATTCCACGGGAACATCGCAATTTTCCGGGATCAAAAGTAGCCTATGTTTAAATCAAGGATATGAGCTATCTTGGTACCAAATTTCATTCAAATACGTTAAGCCGTTTGAGCGTGTAGGAGTTCCAAACATACACATATACACACAAACACACAAACACACATACACACATACAAACTTTCGCCTTTATAATATTACTGTGATAGTAAGGATAAAGATTACCAATTACATTTGTTTTTACAAGCGCGAACCTAATACTAGTACTACGTACATATGTACTCAAACCTACTACCTCGTTTGAATAAAAATACCTTCAATTTATGCTGACCTAGTACTTTTGGTCGCCAAAAATTTTAATCAAAATTCGTGAAAAAAACACTTGAGTAATTTGATTATTCCACGGGAACATCGCAATTTTCCGGGATCAAAAGTAGCCTATGTTTAAATCAAGGATATGAGCTATCCTGATACCAAATTTCATTCAAATACGTTAAGCCGTTTGAGCGTGTAGGAGTACCGAACATACACATATACACACAAACACACAAACACACATACACACATACAAACTTTCGCCTTTATAATATTACTGTGATAGTAAGGATAAAGATTACCAATTACATTTGTTTTTACAAGCGGGAACCTAATACGAGTACTACGTACATATGTACTCAAACCTACTACCTCGTTTGAATAAAAATACCTTCAATTTATGCTGACCTAGTACTTTTGGTCGCCAAAAATTTTAGTCAAAATTCGTGAAAAAAACACTTGAGTAATTTGATTATTCCACGGGAACATCGCAATTTTCCGGGATCAAAAGTAGCCTATGTTTTAATCCAGGATATGAGCTATCTTGATACCAAATTTCATACAAATACGTTAAGCCGTTTGAGCGTGAAGGAGTAATAAACATACACACAAACACATAAACACACAAACACACATACACACATACAAACTTTCGCCTTTATAATATTACTGTGATAGTAAGGATAAAGATTACCAATTACATTTGTTTTTACAAGCGGGAACCTAATACGAGTACTACGTACATATGTACTCAAACCTACCTCGTTTGAATAAAAAATACCTTCAATTTATGCTGACCTAGTACTTTTGGTCGCCAAAAATTTTAGTCAAAATTCGTGACAAAACACTTGAGTAATTGGAATTGTAAACAGGAACATCGAACTTTTCCGGGATCAAAAGTAGCCTATGTTTTAATCCAGGATATGGGCTATTTTGATACCAAATTTCATTCAAATACGTTAAGCCGTTTGAGCGTGAAGGAGTAACAAATATACACACAAACACACAAACACACATACACACATACAAACTTTCGCCTTTATAATATTACTGTGATAGTAAGGATAAAGATTACCACATTTGTTTTGACAAAAGCGGGAACCTAATACGAGTACTACGTACATATGTACTCAAACCTACTACCTCGTTTGAATAAAAATACCTTCAATTTATGCTGACCTAGTGCTTTTGGTCGCCAAAAATTTTAGTCAAAATTCGTGAAAAAAACACTTGAGTAATTTGATTATTCCACGGGAACATCGCAATTTTCCGGGATCAAAAGTAGCCTATGTTTAAATCAAGGATATGAGCTATCTTAGTACCAAATTACATTCAAATACGTTAAGCCGTTTGAGCGTGTAGGAGTATCAAACATACACATATACACACAAACACACAAACACACATACACACATACAAACTTTCGCCTTTATAATATTACTGTGATAGTAAGGATAAAGATTACCAATTACATTTGTTTTTACAAGCGGGAACCTAATACGAGTACTACGAAAATATGTACTCAAACCTACTACCTCGTTTGAATAAAAATACCTTCAATTTATGCTGACCTAGTACTTTTGGTCGCCAAAAATTTTAGTCAAAATTCGTGAAAAAAACACTTGAGTAATTTGATTATTCCACGGGAACATCGCAATTTTCCGGGATCAAAAGTAGCCTATGTTTAAATCAAGGATATGAGCTATCTTGATACCAAATTTCATTCAAATACGTTAAGCCGTTTGAGCGTGTAGGAGTACCAAACATACACATATACACACATACACACATACAAACTTTCGCCTTTATAATATTACTGTGATAGTAAGGATAAATATTACCAATTACATTTGTTTTTACAAGCGGGAACCTTATACGAGTACTTCGTACATATTTTATGTACTCAAACCTACTACCTCGTTTGAATAAAAATACCTTCAATTTATGCTGACCTAGTACTTTTGGTCGCCAAAAATTTTAGTCAAAATTCGTGAAAAAAACACTTGAGTAATTTGATTAGTAAACAGGAACATCGAACTTCTCCGGGATCAAAAGAAGCCTATGTTTTAATCCAGGATATGAGCTATTTTGATACCAAATTTCATTCAAATACGTTAAGCCGTTTGAGCGTGAAGGAGTACCAAACATACACATATACACACAAACACACAAACACACATACACACATACAAACTTTCGCCTTTATAATATTACTGTGATAGTAAGGATAAAGATTACCAATTACATTTGTTTTTACAAGCGGGAACCTAATACGAGTACTACGTACATATGTACTCAAACCTACTACCTCGTTTGAATAAAAATACCTTCAATTTATGCTGACCTAGTACTTTTGGTCGCCAAAAATTTTAGTCAAAATTCGTGAAAAAAACACTTGAGTAATTTGATTATTCCACGGGAACATCGCAATTTTCCGGGATCAAAAGTAGCCTATGTTTTAATCCAGGATATGAGCTATCTTGATACCAAATTTCATTCAAATACGTTAAGCCGTTTGAGCGTGTAGGAGTACCAAACATACACATATACACACATACACACATACAAACTTTCGCCTTTATAATATTACTGTGATAGTAAGGATAAATATTACCAATTACATTTGTTTTTACAAGCGGGAACCTTATACGAGTACTTCGTACATATTTTATGTACTCAAACCTACTACCTCGTTTGAATAAAAATACCTTCAATTTATGCTGACCTAGTACTTTTGGTCGCCAAAAATTTTAGTCAAAATTCGTGAAAAAAACACTTGAGTAATTTGATTAGTAAACAGGAACATCGAACTTCTCCGGGATCAAAAGAAGCCTATGTTTTAATCCAGGATATGAGCTATTTTGATACCAAATTTCATTCAAATACGTTAAGCCGTTTGAGCGTGAAGGAGTACCAAACATACACATATACACACAAACACACAAACACACATACACACATACAAACTTTCGCCTTTATAATATTACTGTGATAGTAAGGATAAAGATTACCAATTACATTTGTTTTTACAAGCGGGAACCTAATACGAGTACTACGTACATATGTACTCAAACCTACTACCTCGTTTGAATAAAAATACCTTCAATTTATGCTGACCTAGTACTTTTGGTCGCCAAAAATTTTAGTCAAAATTCGTGAAAAAAACACTTGAGTAATTTGATTATTCCACGGGAACATCGCAATTTTCCGGGATCAAAAGTAGCCTATGTTTTAATCCAGGATATGAGCTATCTTGATACCAAATTTCATACAAATACGTTAAGCCGTTTGAGCGTGAAGGAGTAAGAAACATACACACAAACACATAAACACACAAACACACATACACACATACAAACTTTCGCCTTTATAATATTACTGTGATAGTAAGGATAAAGATTACCAATTACATTTGTTTTTACAAGCGGGAACCTAATACGAGTACTACGTACATATGTACTCAAACCTACCTCGTTTGAATAAAAAATACCTTGAATTTATGATGACCTAGTACTTTTGGTCGCCAAAAATTTTACTCAAAATTCGTGAAAAAAACACTTGAGTAATTTGATTATTCCACGGGAACATCGCAATTTTCCGGGATCAAAAGTAGCCTATGTTTAAATCAAGGATATGAGCTATCTTGATACCAAATTTCATTCAAATACGTTAAGCCGTTTGAGCGTGTAGGAGTACCAAACCTACACATATACACACAAACACACAAACACACATACACACATACAAACTTTCGCCTTTATAATATTACTGTGATAGTAAGGATAAAGATTACCAATTACATTTGTTTTTACAAGCGGGAACCTAATACGAGTACTACGTACATATGTACTCAAACCTACTACCTCGTTTGAATAAAAATACCTTCAATTTATGCTGACCTAGTACTTTTGGTCGCCAAAAATTTTAGTCAAAATTCGTGAAAAAAACACTTGAGTAATTTGATTATTCCACGGGAACATCGCAATTTTCCGGGATCAAAAGTAGCCTATGTTTTAATCCAGGATATGAGCTATCTTGATACCAAATTTCATACAAATACGTTAAGCCGTTTGAGCGTGAAGGAGTAATAAACATACACACAAACACATAAACACACAAACACACATACACACATACAAACTTTCGCCTTTATAATATTACTGTGATAGTAAGGATAAAGATTACCAATTACATTTGTTTTTACAAGCGGGAACCTAATACGAGTACTACGTACATATGTACTCAAACCTACCTCGTTTGAATAAAAAATACCTTGAATTTATGATGACCTAGTACTTTTGGTCGCCAAAAATTTTAGTCAAAATTCGTGAAAAAAACACTTGAGTAATTTGATTATTCCACGGGAACATCGCAATTTTCCGGGATCAAAAGTAGCCTATGTTTAAATCAAGGATATGAGCTATGTTGATACCAAATTTCATTCAAATACGTTAAGCCGTTTGAGCGTGTAGGAGTACCAAACATACACATATACACACAAACACACATACACACATACAAACTTTCGCCTTTATAATATTACTGTGATAGTAAGGATAAAGATTACCAATTACATTTGTTTTTACAAGCGGGAACCTAATACGAGTACTACGTACATATTTACTCAAACCTACTACCTCGTTTGAATAAAAATACCTTCAATTTATGCTGACCTAGTACTTTTGGTCGCCAAAAATTTTAGTCAAAATTCGTGAAAAAAACACTTGAGTAATTTGATTATTCCACGGGAACATCGCAATTTTCCGGGATCAAAAGTAGCCTATGTTTAAATTAAGGATATGAGCTATCTTGGTACCAAATTTCATTCAAATACGTTAAGCCGTTTGAGCGTGTAGGAGTACCAAACCTACACATATACACACAAACACACAAACACACATACACACATACAAACTTTCGCCTTTATAATATTACTGTGATAGTAAGGATAAAGATTACCAATTACATTTGTTTTTACAAGCGGGAACCTAATACGAGTACTACGTACATATGTACTCAAACCTACTACCTCGTTTGAATAAAAATACCTTCAATTTATGCTGACCTAGTACTTTTGGTCGCCAAAAATTTTAGTCAAAATTCGTGAAAAAAACACTTGAGTAATTTGATTAGTAAACAGGAACATCGAACTTCTCCGGGATCAAAAGAAGCCTATGTTTTAATCCAGGATATGAGCTATTGTGATACCAAATTTCATTCAAATACGTTCAGCCGTTTGAGCGTGAAGGAGTACCAAACATACACATATACACACATACACACATACAAACTTTCGCCTTTATAATATTACTGTGATAGTAAGGATAAATATTACCAATTACATTTGTTTTTACAAGCGGGAACCTTATACGAGTACTTCGTACATATGTACTCAAACCTACTACCTCGTTTGAATAAAAATACCTTCAATTTATGCTGACCTAGTACTTTTGGTCGCCAAAAATTTTAGTCAAAATTCGTGAAAAAAACACTTGAGTAATTTGATTAGTAAACAGGAACATCGAACTTCTCCGGGATCAAAAGAAGCCTATGTTTTAATCCAGGATATGAGCTATTTTGATACCAAATTTCATTCAAATACGTTAAGCCGTTTGAGCGTGAAGGAGTACCAAACATACACATATACACACAAACACACAAACACAAATACACACATACAAACTTTCGCCTTTATAATATTACTGTGATAGTAAGGATAAAGATTACCAATTACATTTGTTTTTACAAGCGGGAACCTAATACGAGTACTACGTACATATGTACTCAAACCTACTACCTCGTTTGAATAAAAATACCTTCAATTTATGCTGACCTAGTACTTTTGGTCGCCAAAAATTTTAGTCAAAATTCGTGAAAAAAACACTTGAGTAATTTGATTAGTAAACAGGAACATCGAACTTCTCCGGGATCAAAAGTAGCCTATGTTTTAATCCAGGATATGAGCTATTGTGATACCAAATTTCATTCAAATACGTTCAGCCGTTTGAGCGTGAAGGAGTACCAAACATACACATATACACACATACACACATACAAACTTTCGCCTTTATAATATTACTGTGATAGTAAGGATAAATATTACCAATTACATTTGTTTTTACAAGCGGGAACCTTATACGAGTACTTCGTACATATGTACTCAAACCTACTACCTCGTTTGAATAAAAATACCTTCAATTTATGCTGACCTAGTACTTTTGGTCGCCAAAAATTTTAGTCAAAATTCGTGAAAAAAACACTTGAGTAATTTGATTAGTAAACAGGAACATCGAACTTCTCCGGGATCAAAAGAAGCCTATGTTTTAATCCAGGATATGAGCTATCCTGATACCAAATTTCATTCAAATACGTTAAGCCGTTTGAGCATGTAGGAGTACCGAACATACACATATACACACAAACACACAAACACACATACACACATACAAACTTTCGCCTTTATAATATTACTGTGATAGTAAGGATAAAGATTACCAATTACATTTGTTTTTACAAGCGGGAACCTAATACGAGTACTACGTACATATGTACTCAAACCTACTACCTCGTTTGAATAAAAATACCTTCAATTTATGCTGACCTAGTACTTTTGGTCGCCAAAAATTTTAGTCAAAATTCGTGAAAAAAACACTTGAGTAATTTGATTAGTAAACAGGAACATCGAACTTCTCCGGGATCAAAAGTAGCCTATGTTTTAATCCAGGATATGAGCTATCTTGATACCAAATTTCATTCAAATACGTTAAGCCGTTTGAGCGTGTAGGAGTACCAAACATACACATACACACATACAAACTTTCGCCTTTCTAGTATTACTGTGATAGTAAGGATAAAGATTACCAATTACATTTGTTTTTACAAGCGGGAACCTAATACGAGTACTACGTACATATGTACTCAAACCTACTACCTCGTTTGAATAAAAATACCTTCAATTTATGCTGACCTAGTACTTTTGGTCGCCAAAAATTTTAGTCAAAATTCGTGAAAAAAACACTTGAGTAATTTGATTATTCCACGGGAACATCGCAATTTTCCGGGATCAAAAGTAGCCTATGTTTTAATCCAGGATATGAGCTATCTTGATACCAAATTTCATACAAATACGTTAAGCCGTTTGAGCGTGAAGGAGTAATAAACATACACACAAACACACAAACACACATACAAACTTTCGCCTTTATAATATTACTGTGATAGTAAGGATAAAGATTACCAATTACATTTGTTTTTACAAGCGGGAACCTAATACGAGTACTACGTACATATGTACTCAAACCTACTACCTCGTTTGAATAA
Source organism: Eugnorisma glareosa (assembly GCA_947578425.1). NCBI lineage: Eukaryota > Metazoa > Arthropoda > Insecta > Lepidoptera > Noctuidae > Eugnorisma > Eugnorisma glareosa. The sequence goes on along the minus strand of OX387982.1, from coordinate 7,528,323 downwards.
AAATACCTTCAATTTATGCTGACCTAGTACTTTTGGTCGCCAAAAATTTTAGTCAAAATTCGTGAAAAAAACACTTGAGTAATTTGATTATTCCACGGGAACATCGCAATTTTCCGGGATCAAAAGTAGCCTATGTTTAAATCAAGGATATGAGCTATCTTGGTACCAAATTTCATTCAAATACGTTAAGCCGTTTGAGCGTGTAGGAGTTCCAAACATACACATATACACACAAACACACAAACACACATACACACATACAAACTTTCGCCTTTATAATATTACTGTGATAGTAAGGATAAAGATTACCAATTACATTTGTTTTTACAAGCGCGAACCTAATACTAGTACTACGTACATATGTACTCAAACCTACTACCTCGTTTGAATAAAAATACCTTCAATTTATGCTGACCTAGTACTTTTGGTCGCCAAAAATTTTAATCAAAATTCGTGAAAAAAACACTTGAGTAATTTGATTATTCCACGGGAACATCGCAATTTTCCGGGATCAAAAGTAGCCTATGTTTAAATCAAGGATATGAGCTATCCTGATACCAAATTTCATTCAAATACGTTAAGCCGTTTGAGCGTGTAGGAGTACCGAACATACACATATACACACAAACACACAAACACACATACACACATACAAACTTTCGCCTTTATAATATTACTGTGATAGTAAGGATAAAGATTACCAATTACATTTGTTTTTACAAGCGGGAACCTAATACGAGTACTACGTACATATGTACTCAAACCTACTACCTCGTTTGAATAAAAATACCTTCAATTTATGCTGACCTAGTACTTTTGGTCGCCAAAAATTTTAGTCAAAATTCGTGAAAAAAACACTTGAGTAATTTGATTATTCCACGGGAACATCGCAATTTTCCGGGATCAAAAGTAGCCTATGTTTAAATCAAGGATATGAGCTATCTTGGTACCAAATTTCATTCAAATACGTTAAGCCGTTTGAGCGTGTAGGAGTACCAAACATACACATATACACACAAACACACAAACACACATACACACATACAAACTTTCGCCTTTATAATATTACTGTGATAGTAAGGATAAAGGTTACCAATTACATTTGTTTTTACAAGCGGGAACCTAATACGAGTACTACGTACATATGTACTCAAACCTACTACCTCGTTTGAATAAAAATACCTTCAATTTATGCTGACCTAGTACTTTTGGTCGCCAAAAATTTTAGTCAAAATTCGTGAAAAAAACACTTGAGTAATTTGATTAGTAAACAGGAACATCGAACTTCTCCGGGATCAAAAGTAGCCTATGTTTTAATCAAGGATATGAGCTATGTTGATACCAAATTTCATTCAAATACGTTAAGCCGTTTGAGCGTGTAGGAGTACCAAACATACACATATACACACAAACACACATACACACATACAAACTTTCGCCTTTATAATATTACTGTGATAGTAAGGATAAAGATTACCAATTACATTTGTTTTTACAAGCGGGAACCTAATACGAGTACTACGTACATATGTACTCAAACCTACTACCTCGTTTGAATAAAAATACCTTCAATTTATGCTGACCTAGTACTTTTGGTCGCCAAAAATTTTAGTCAAAATTCGTGAAAAAAACACTTGAGTAATTTGATTATTCCACGGGAACATCGCAATTTTCCGGGATCAAAAGTAGCCTATGTTTTAATCCAGGATATGAGCTATCTTGATACCAAATTTCATACAAATACGTTAAGCCGTTTGAGCGTGAAGGAGTAATAAACATACACACAAACACATAAACACACAAACACACATACACACATACAAACTTTCGCCTTTATAATATTACTGTGATAGTAAGGATAAAGATTACCAATTACATTTGTTTTTACAAGCGGGAACCTAATACGAGTACTACGTACATATGTACTCAAACCTACCTCGTTTGAATAAAAAATACCTTCAATTTATGCTGACCTAGTACTTTTGGTCGCCAAAAATTTTAGTCAAAATTCGTGACAAAACACTTGAGTAATTGGAATTGTAAACAGGAACATCGAACTTTTCCGGGATCAAAAGTAGCCTATGTTTTAATCCAGGATATGGGCTATTTTGATACCAAATTTCATTCAAATACGTTAAGCCGTTTGAGCGTGAAGGAGTAACAAATATACACACAAACACACAAACACACATACACACATACAAACTTTCGCCTTTATAATATTACTGTGATAGTAAGGATAAAGATTACCACATTTGTTTTGACAAAAGCGGGAACCTAATACGAGTACTACGTACATATGTACTCAAACCTACTACCTCGTTTGAATAAAAATACCTTCAATTTATGCTGACCTAGTGCTTTTGGTCGCCAAAAATTTTAGTCAAAATTCGTGAAAAAAACACTTGAGTAATTTGATTATTCCACGGGAACATCGCAATTTTCCGGGATCAAAAGTAGCCTATGTTTAAATCAAGGATATGAGCTATCTTAGTACCAAATTACATTCAAATACGTTAAGCCGTTTGAGCGTGTAGGAGTATCAAACATACACATATACACACAAACACACAAACACACATACACACATACAAACTTTCGCCTTTATAATATTACTGTGATAGTAAGGATAAAGATTACCAATTACATTTGTTTTTACAAGCGGGAACCTAATACGAGTACTACGAAAATATGTACTCAAACCTACTACCTCGTTTGAATAAAAATACCTTCAATTTATGCTGACCTAGTACTTTTGGTCGCCAAAAATTTTAGTCAAAATTCGTGAAAAAAACACTTGAGTAATTTGATTATTCCACGGGAACATCGCAATTTTCCGGGATCAAAAGTAGCCTATGTTTAAATCAAGGATATGAGCTATCTTGATACCAAATTTCATTCAAATACGTTAAGCCGTTTGAGCGTGTAGGAGTACCAAACATACACATATACACACATACACACATACAAACTTTCGCCTTTATAATATTACTGTGATAGTAAGGATAAATATTACCAATTACATTTGTTTTTACAAGCGGGAACCTTATACGAGTACTTCGTACATATTTTATGTACTCAAACCTACTACCTCGTTTGAATAAAAATACCTTCAATTTATGCTGACCTAGTACTTTTGGTCGCCAAAAATTTTAGTCAAAATTCGTGAAAAAAACACTTGAGTAATTTGATTAGTAAACAGGAACATCGAACTTCTCCGGGATCAAAAGAAGCCTATGTTTTAATCCAGGATATGAGCTATTTTGATACCAAATTTCATTCAAATACGTTAAGCCGTTTGAGCGTGAAGGAGTACCAAACATACACATATACACACAAACACACAAACACACATACACACATACAAACTTTCGCCTTTATAATATTACTGTGATAGTAAGGATAAAGATTACCAATTACATTTGTTTTTACAAGCGGGAACCTAATACGAGTACTACGTACATATGTACTCAAACCTACTACCTCGTTTGAATAAAAATACCTTCAATTTATGCTGACCTAGTACTTTTGGTCGCCAAAAATTTTAGTCAAAATTCGTGAAAAAAACACTTGAGTAATTTGATTATTCCACGGGAACATCGCAATTTTCCGGGATCAAAAGTAGCCTATGTTTTAATCCAGGATATGAGCTATCTTGATACCAAATTTCATTCAAATACGTTAAGCCGTTTGAGCGTGTAGGAGTACCAAACATACACATATACACACATACACACATACAAACTTTCGCCTTTATAATATTACTGTGATAGTAAGGATAAATATTACCAATTACATTTGTTTTTACAAGCGGGAACCTTATACGAGTACTTCGTACATATTTTATGTACTCAAACCTACTACCTCGTTTGAATAAAAATACCTTCAATTTATGCTGACCTAGTACTTTTGGTCGCCAAAAATTTTAGTCAAAATTCGTGAAAAAAACACTTGAGTAATTTGATTAGTAAACAGGAACATCGAACTTCTCCGGGATCAAAAGAAGCCTATGTTTTAATCCAGGATATGAGCTATTTTGATACCAAATTTCATTCAAATACGTTAAGCCGTTTGAGCGTGAAGGAGTACCAAACATACACATATACACACAAACACACAAACACACATACACACATACAAACTTTCGCCTTTATAATATTACTGTGATAGTAAGGATAAAGATTACCAATTACATTTGTTTTTACAAGCGGGAACCTAATACGAGTACTACGTACATATGTACTCAAACCTACTACCTCGTTTGAATAAAAATACCTTCAATTTATGCTGACCTAGTACTTTTGGTCGCCAAAAATTTTAGTCAAAATTCGTGAAAAAAACACTTGAGTAATTTGATTATTCCACGGGAACATCGCAATTTTCCGGGATCAAAAGTAGCCTATGTTTTAATCCAGGATATGAGCTATCTTGATACCAAATTTCATACAAATACGTTAAGCCGTTTGAGCGTGAAGGAGTAAGAAACATACACACAAACACATAAACACACAAACACACATACACACATACAAACTTTCGCCTTTATAATATTACTGTGATAGTAAGGATAAAGATTACCAATTACATTTGTTTTTACAAGCGGGAACCTAATACGAGTACTACGTACATATGTACTCAAACCTACCTCGTTTGAATAAAAAATACCTTGAATTTATGATGACCTAGTACTTTTGGTCGCCAAAAATTTTACTCAAAATTCGTGAAAAAAACACTTGAGTAATTTGATTATTCCACGGGAACATCGCAATTTTCCGGGATCAAAAGTAGCCTATGTTTAAATCAAGGATATGAGCTATCTTGATACCAAATTTCATTCAAATACGTTAAGCCGTTTGAGCGTGTAGGAGTACCAAACCTACACATATACACACAAACACACAAACACACATACACACATACAAACTTTCGCCTTTATAATATTACTGTGATAGTAAGGATAAAGATTACCAATTACATTTGTTTTTACAAGCGGGAACCTAATACGAGTACTACGTACATATGTACTCAAACCTACTACCTCGTTTGAATAAAAATACCTTCAATTTATGCTGACCTAGTACTTTTGGTCGCCAAAAATTTTAGTCAAAATTCGTGAAAAAAACACTTGAGTAATTTGATTATTCCACGGGAACATCGCAATTTTCCGGGATCAAAAGTAGCCTATGTTTTAATCCAGGATATGAGCTATCTTGATACCAAATTTCATACAAATACGTTAAGCCGTTTGAGCGTGAAGGAGTAATAAACATACACACAAACACATAAACACACAAACACACATACACACATACAAACTTTCGCCTTTATAATATTACTGTGATAGTAAGGATAAAGATTACCAATTACATTTGTTTTTACAAGCGGGAACCTAATACGAGTACTACGTACATATGTACTCAAACCTACCTCGTTTGAATAAAAAATACCTTGAATTTATGATGACCTAGTACTTTTGGTCGCCAAAAATTTTAGTCAAAATTCGTGAAAAAAACACTTGAGTAATTTGATTATTCCACGGGAACATCGCAATTTTCCGGGATCAAAAGTAGCCTATGTTTAAATCAAGGATATGAGCTATGTTGATACCAAATTTCATTCAAATACGTTAAGCCGTTTGAGCGTGTAGGAGTACCAAACATACACATATACACACAAACACACATACACACATACAAACTTTCGCCTTTATAATATTACTGTGATAGTAAGGATAAAGATTACCAATTACATTTGTTTTTACAAGCGGGAACCTAATACGAGTACTACGTACATATTTACTCAAACCTACTACCTCGTTTGAATAAAAATACCTTCAATTTATGCTGACCTAGTACTTTTGGTCGCCAAAAATTTTAGTCAAAATTCGTGAAAAAAACACTTGAGTAATTTGATTATTCCACGGGAACATCGCAATTTTCCGGGATCAAAAGTAGCCTATGTTTAAATTAAGGATATGAGCTATCTTGGTACCAAATTTCATTCAAATACGTTAAGCCGTTTGAGCGTGTAGGAGTACCAAACCTACACATATACACACAAACACACAAACACACATACACACATACAAACTTTCGCCTTTATAATATTACTGTGATAGTAAGGATAAAGATTACCAATTACATTTGTTTTTACAAGCGGGAACCTAATACGAGTACTACGTACATATGTACTCAAACCTACTACCTCGTTTGAATAAAAATACCTTCAATTTATGCTGACCTAGTACTTTTGGTCGCCAAAAATTTTAGTCAAAATTCGTGAAAAAAACACTTGAGTAATTTGATTAGTAAACAGGAACATCGAACTTCTCCGGGATCAAAAGAAGCCTATGTTTTAATCCAGGATATGAGCTATTGTGATACCAAATTTCATTCAAATACGTTCAGCCGTTTGAGCGTGAAGGAGTACCAAACATACACATATACACACATACACACATACAAACTTTCGCCTTTATAATATTACTGTGATAGTAAGGATAAATATTACCAATTACATTTGTTTTTACAAGCGGGAACCTTATACGAGTACTTCGTACATATGTACTCAAACCTACTACCTCGTTTGAATAAAAATACCTTCAATTTATGCTGACCTAGTACTTTTGGTCGCCAAAAATTTTAGTCAAAATTCGTGAAAAAAACACTTGAGTAATTTGATTAGTAAACAGGAACATCTTACTTCTCCGGGATCAAAAGAAGCCTATGTTTTAATCCAGGATATGAGCTATTTTGATACCAAATTTCATTCAAATACGTTAAGCCGTTTGAGCGTGAAGGAGTACCAAACATACACATATACACACAAACACACAAACACAAATACACACATACAAACTTTCGCCTTTATAATATTACTGTGATAGTAAGGATAAAGATTACCAATTACATTTGTTTTTACAAGCGGGAACCTAATACGAGTACTACGTACATATGTACTCAAACCTACTACCTCGTTTGAATAAAAATACCTTCAATTTATGCTGACCTAGTACTTTTGGTCGCCAAAAATTTTAGTCAAAATTCGTGAAAAAAACACTTGAGTAATTTGAATTGTAAACAGGAACATCGAACTTTTCCGGGATCAAAAGTAGCCTATGTTTTAATCCAGGATATGAGCTATTTTGATACCAAATTTCATTCAAATACGTTAAGCCGTTTGAGCGTGAAGGAGTAACAAATATACACACAAACACACAAACACACATACACACATACAAACTTTCGCCTTTATAATATTACTGTGATAGTAAGGATAAAGATTACCAATTACATTTGTTTTTACAAGCGGGAACCTAATACGAGTACTACGTACATATGTACTCAAACCTACTACCTCGTTTGAATAAAAATACCTTCAATTTATGCTGACCTAGTACTTTTGGTCGCCAAAAATTTTAGTCAAAATTCGTGAAAAAAACACTTGAGTAATTTGATTATTCCACGGGAACATCGCAATTTTCCGGGATCAAAAGTAGCCTATGTTTAAATCAAGGATATGAGCTATCTTGATACCAAATTTCATTCAAATACGTTAAGCCGTTTGAGCGTGTAGGAGTACCAAACCTACACATATACACACAAACACACAAACACACATACACACATACAAACTTTCGCCTTTATAATATTACTGTGATAGTAAGGATAAAGATTACCAATTACATTTGTTTTTACAAGCGGGAACCTAATACGAGTACTACGTACATATGTACTCAAACCTACTACCTCGTTTGAATAAAAATACCTTCAATTTATGCTGACCTAGTACTTTTGGTCGCCAAAAATTTTAGTCAAAATTCGTGAAAAAAACACTTGAGTAATTTGATTATTCCACGGGAACATCGCAATTTTCCGGGATCAAAAGTAGCCTATGTTTTAATCCAGGATATGAGCTATCTTGATACCAAATTTCATACAAATACGTTAAGCCGTTTGAGCGTGAAGGAGTAATAAACATACACACAAACACAAACACACAAACACACATACACACATACAAACTTTCGCCTTTATAATAATTACTGTGATAGTAAGGATAAAGATTACCAATTACATTTATTTTTACAAGCGGGAACCTAATACGAGTACTACGTACATATGTACTCAAACCTACCTCGTTTGAATAAAAAATACCTTGAATTTATGATGACCTAGTACTTTTGGTCGCCAAAAATTTTAGTCAAAATTCGTGAAAAAAACACTTGAGTAATTTGATTATTCCAAGGGGACAACGCAATTTTCCGGGATCAAAAGTAGCCTATGTTTAAATCAAGGATATGAGCTATCTTGATACCAAATTTCATTCAAATACGTTAAGCCGTTTGAGCGTGTAGGAGTACCAAACAATCACATATACACACAAACACACAAACACACATACACACATACAAACTTTCGCCTTTATAATACTACTGTGATAGTAAGGATAAAGATTACCAATTACATTTGTTTTCACAAGCGGGAACCTAATACGAGTACTAAGTACATATGTACTCAAACCTACTACCTCGTTTGAATAAAAATACCTTCAATTTATGCTGACCTAGTACGTTTGGTCGCCAAAAATTTTAGTCAAAATTCGTGAAAAAAACACTTGAGTAATTTGATTATTCCACGGGAACATCGCAATTTTCCGGGATCAAAAGTAGCCTATGTTTAAATCAAGGATATGAGATATCTTGATACCAAATTTCATTCAAATACGTAAAGCCGTTTGAGCGTGTAGGAGTACCAAACAATCACATATACACACAAACACACAAACACACATACACACATACAAACTTTCGCCTTTATAATATTACTGTGATAGTAAGGATAAAGATTACCAATTACATTTGTTTTTACAAGCGGGAACCTAATACGAGTACTACGTACATATTTACTCAAACCTACTACCTCGTTTGAATAAAAATACCTTCAATTTATGCTGACCTAGTACTTTTGGTCGCCAAAAATTTTAGTCAAAATTCGTGAAAAAAACACTTGAGTAATTTGATTATTCCACGGGAACATCGCAATTTTCCGGGATCAAAAGTAGCCTTTGTTTAAATCAAGGATATGAGCTATCTTGATACCAAATTTCATTCAAATACGTTAAGCCGTTTGAGCGTGTAGGAGTACCAAACATACACATATACACACAAACGCACATACACACATACATACTTTCGCCTTTATAATATTACTGTGATAGTAAGGATAAAGATTACCAATTACATTTGTTTTTACAAGCGGGAACCTAATACGAGTACTACGTACATATGTACTCAAACCTACTACCTCGTTTGAATAAAAATACCTTCAATTTATGCTGACCTAGTACTTTTGGTCGCCAAAAATTTTAGTCAAAATTCGTGAAAAAAACACTTGAGTAATTTGATTATTCCACGGGAACATCGCAATTTTCCGGGATCAAAAGTAGCCTATGTTTAAATCAAGGATATGAGCTATCTTGGTACCAAATTTCATTCAAATACGTTAAGCCGTTTGAGCGTGTAGGAGTACCAAACATACACATATACACACAAACACACAAACACACATACACACATACAAACTTTCGCCTTTATAATATTACTGTGATAGTAAGGATAAAGATTACCAATTACATTTGTTTTTACAAGCGCGAACCTAATACTAGTACTACGTACATATGTACTCAAACCTACTACCTCGTTTGAATAAAAATACCTTCAATTTATGCTGACCTAGTACTTTTGGTCGCCAAAAATTTTAATCAAAATTCGTGAAAAAAACACTTGAGTAATTTGATTATTCCACGGGAACATCGCAATTTTCCGGGATCAAAAGTAGCCTATGTTTAAATCAAGGATATGAGCTATCTTGATACCAAATTTCATACAAATACGTTAAGCCGTTTGAGCGTGTAGGAGTACCAAACATACACATATACACACAAACACACAAACACACATACACACATACAAACTTTCGCCTTTATAATATTACTGTGATAGTAAGGATAAAGATTACCAATTACATTTGTTTTTACAAGCGGGAACCTAATACGAGTACTACGTACATATGTACTCAAACCTACTACCTCGTTTGAATAAAAATACCTTCAATTTATGCTGACCTAGTACTTTTGGTCGCCAAAAATTTTAGTCAAAATTCGTGACAAAACACTTGAGTAATTTGAATTGTAAACAGGAACATCGAACTTTTCCGGGATCAAAAGTAGCCTATGTTTTAATCCAGGATATGGGCTATTTTGATACCAAATTTCATTCAAATACGTTAAGCCGTTTGAGCGTGAAGGAGTAACAAATATACACACAAACACACAAACACACAAACACACATACACACATACAAACTTTCGCCTTTATAATATTACTGTGATAGTAAGGATAAAGATTACCAATTACATTTGTTTTTACAAGCGGGAACCTAATACGAGTACTACGAAAATATGTACTCAAACCTACTACCTCGTTTGAATAAAAATACCTTCAATTTATGCTGACCTAGTACTTTTGGTCGCCAAAAATTTTAGTCAAAATTCGTGAAAAAAACACTTGAGTAATTTGATTATTCCACGGGAACATCGCAATTTTCCGGGATCAAAAGTAGCCTATGTTTAAATCAAGGATATGAGCTATCTTGATACCAAATTTCATTCAAATAGGTTAAGCCGTTTGAGCGTGTAGGAGTACCAAACATACACATACACACATACAAACTTTCGCCTTTCTAGTATTACTGTGATAGTAAGGATAAAGATTACCAATTACATTTGTTTTTACAAGCGGGAACCTAATACGAGTACTACGTACATATGTACTCAAACCTACTACCTCGTTTGAATAAAAATACCTTCAATTTATGCTGACCTAGTACTTTTGGTCGCCAAAAATTTTAGTCAAAATTCGTGAAAAAAACACTTGAGTAATTTGATTATTCCACGGGAACATCGCAATTTTCCGGGATCAAAAGTAGCCTATGTTTTAATCCAGGATATGAGCTATCTTGATACCAAATTTCATACAAATACGTTAAGCCGTTTGAGCGTGAAGGAGTAATAAACATACACACAAACACATAAACACACAAACACACATACACACATACAAACTTTCGCCTTTATAATATTACTGTGATAGTAAGGATAAAGATTACCAATTACATTTGTTTTTACAAGCGGGAACCTAATACGAGTACTACGTACATATGTACTCAAACCTACCTCGTTTGAATAAAAAATACCTTGAATTTATGATGACCTAGTACTTTTGGTCGCCAAAAATTTTAGTCAAAATTCGTGAAAAAAACACTTGAGTAATTTGATTATTCCACGGGAACATCGCAATTTTCCGGGATCAAAAGTAGCCTATGTTTAAATCAAGGATATGAGCTATCTTGATACCAAATTTCATTCAAATACGTTAAGCCGTTTGAGCGTGTAGGAGTACCAAACATACACATACACACATACAAACTTTCGCCTTTCTAGTATTACTGTGATAGTAAGGATAAAGATTACCAATTACATTTGTTTTTACAAGCGGGAACCTAATACGAGTACTACGTACATATGTACTCAAACCTACTACCTCGTTTGAATAAAAATACCTTCAATTTATGCTGACCTAGTACTTTTGGTCGCCAAAAATTTTAGTCAAAATTCGTGAAAAAAACACTTGAGTAATTTGATTATTCCACGGGAACATCGCAATTTTCCGGGATCAAAAGTAGCCTATGTTTTAATCCAGGATATGAGCTATCTTGATACCAAATTTCATACAAATACGTTAAGCCGTTTGAGCGTGAAGGAGTAATAAACATACACACAAACACATAAACACACAAACACACATACACACATACAAACTTTCGCCTTTATAATATTACTGTGATAGTAAGGATAAAGATTACCAATTACATTTGTTTTTACAAGCGGGAACCTAATACGAGTACTACGTACATATGTACTCAAACCTACCTCGTTTGAATAAAAAATACCTTGAATTTATGATGACCTAGTACTTTTGGTCGCCAAAAATTTTAGTCAAAATTCGTGAAAAAAACACTTGAGTAATTTGATTATTCCACGGGAACATCGCAATTTTCCGGGATCAAAAGTAGCCTATGTTTTAATCCAGGATATGAGCTATCTTGATACCAAATTTCATACAAATACGTTAAGCCGTTTGAGCGTGAAGGAGTAATAAACATACACACAAACACATAAACACACAAACACACATACACACATACAAACTTTCGCCTTTATAATATTACTGTGATAGTAAGGATAAAGATTACCAATTACATTTGTTTTTACAAGCGGGAACCTAATACGAGTACTACGTACATATGTACTCAAACCTACCTCGTTTGAATAAAAAATACCTTGAATTTATGATGACCTAGTACTTTTGGTCGCCAAAAATTTTAGTCAAAATTCGTGAAAAAAACACTTGAGTAATTTGATTATTCCACGGGAACATCGCAATTTTCCGGGATCAAAAGTAGCCTATGTTTAAATCAAGGATATGAGCTATCTTGATACCAAATTTCATTCAAATACGTTAAGCCGTTTGAGCGTGTAGGAGTACCAAACATACACATATACACACAAACACACAAACACACATACACACATACAAACTTTCGCCTTTATAATATTACTGTGATAGTAAGGATAAAGATTACCAATTACATTTGTTTTTACAAGCGGGAACCTAATACGAGTACTACGTACATATGTACTCAAACCTACTACCTCGTTTGAATAAAAATACCTTCAATTTATGCTGACCTAGTACTTTTGGTCGCCAAAAATTTTAGTCAAAATTCGTGAAAAAAACACTTGAGTAATTTGATTATTCCACGGGAACATCGCAATTTTCCGGGATCAAAAGTAGCCTATGTTTTAATCCAGGATATGAGCTATCTTGATACCAAATTTCATACAAATACGTTAAGCCGTTTGAGCGTGAAGGAGTAATAAACATACACACAAACACATAAACACACAAACACACAAACACACATACACACATACAAACTTTCGCCTTTATAATATTACTGTGATAGTAAGGATAAAGATTACCAATTACATTTGTTTTTACAAGCGGGAACCTAATACGAGTACTACGTACATATGTACTCAAACCTACCTCGTTTGAATAAAAAATACCTTGAATTTATGATGACCTAGTACTTTTGGTCGCCAAAAATTTTAGTCAAAATTCGTGAAAAAAACACTTGAGTAATTTGATTATTCCACGGGAACATCGCAATTTTCCGGGATCAAAAGTAGCCTATGTTTAAATCAAGGATATGAGCTATCTTGATACCAAATTTCATTCAAATACGTTAAGCCGTTTGAGCGTGTAGGAGTAACAAATATACACACAAACACACAAACACACATACACACATACAAACTTTCGCCTTTATAATATTACTGTGATAGTAAGGATAAAGATTACCAATTACATTTGTTTTTACAAGCGGGAACCTAATACGAGTACTACGTACATATGTACTCAAACCTACTACCTCGTTTGAATAAAAATACCTTCAATTTATGCTGACCTAGTACTTTTGGTCGCCAAAAATTTTAGTCAAAATTCGTGAAAAAAACACTTGAGTAATTTGAATTGTAAACAGGAACATCGAACTTTTCCGGGATCAAAAGTAGCCTATGTTTTAATCCAGGATATGAGCTATTTTGATACCAAATTTCATTCAAATACGTTAAGCCGTTTGAGCGTGAAGGAGTAACAAATATACACACAAACACACAAACACACATACACACATACAAACTTTCGCCTTTATAATATTACTGTGATAGTAAGGATAAAGATTACCAATTACATTTGTTTTTACAAGCGGGAACCTAATACGAGTACTACGTACATATGTACTCAAACCTACTACCTCGTTTGAATAAAAATACCTTCAATTTATGCTGACCTAGTACTTTTGGTCGCCAAAAATTTTAGTCAAAATTCGTGAAAAAACACTTGAGTAATTTGATTATTCCACGGGAACATCGCAATTTTCCGGGATCAAAAGTAGCCTATGTTTAAATCAAGGATATGAGCTATCTTGGTACCAAATTACATTCAAATACGTTAAGCCGTTTGAGCGTGTAGGAGTATCAAACATACACATATACACACAAACACACAAACACACATACACACATACAAACTTTCGCCTTTATAATATTACTGTGATAGTAAGGATAAAGATTACCAATTACATTTGTTTTTACAAGCGGGAACCTAATACGAGTACTACGTACATATGTACTCAAACCTACTACCTCGTTTGAATAAAAATACCTTCAATTTATGCTGACCTAGTACTTTTGGTCGCCAAAAATTTTAGTCAAAATTCGTGAAAAAAACACTTGAGTAATTTGATTATTCCACGGGAACATCGCAATTTTCCGGGATCAAAAGTAGCCTATGTTTTAATCCAGGATATGAGCTATCTTGATACCAAATTTCATACAAATACGTTAAGCCGTTTGAGCGTGAAGGAGTAATAAACATACACACAAACACATAAACACACAAACACACATACACACATACAAACTTTCGCCTTTATAATATTACTGTGATAGTAAGGATAAAGATTACCAATTACATTTGTTTTTACAAGCGGGAACCTAATACGAGTACTACGTACATATGTACTCAAACCTACCTCGTTTGAATAAAAAATACCTTGAATTTATGATGACCTAGTACTTTTGGTCGCCAAAAATTTTTGTCAAAATTCGTGAAAAAAACACTTGAGTAATTTGATTATTCCACGGGAACATCGCAATTTTCCGGGATCAAAAGTAGCCTATGTTTAAATCAAGGATATGAGCTATGTTGATACCAAATTTCATTCAAATACGTTAAGCCGTTTGAGCGTGTAGGAGTACCAAACATACACATATACACACAAACACACATACACACATACAAACTTTCGCCTTTATAATATTACTGTGATAGTAAGGATAAAGATTACCAATTACATTTGTTTTTACAAGCGGGAACCTAATACGAGTACTACGTACATATTTACTCAAACCTACTACCTCGTTTGAATAAAAATACCTTCAATTTATGCTGACCTAGTACTTTTGGTCGCCAAAAATTTTAGTCAAAATTCGTGAAAAAAACACTTGAGTAATTTGATTATTCCACGGGAACATCGCAATTTTCCGGGATCAAAAGTAGCCTATGTTTAAATCAAGGATATGAGCTATCTTGATACCAAATTTCATTCAAATACGTTAAGCCGTTTGAGCGTGTAGGAGTACCAAACCTACACATATACACACAAACACACAAACACACATACACACATACAAACTTTCGCCTTTATAATATTACTGTGATAGTAAGGATAAAGATTACCAATTACATTTGTTTTTACAAGCGGGAACCTAATACGAGTACTACGTACATATGTACTCAAACCTACTACCTCGTTTGAATAAAAATACCTTCAATTTATGCTGACCTAGTACTTTTGGTCGCCAAAAATTTTAGTCAAAATTCGTGAAAAAAACACTTGAGTAATTTGAATTGTTAACAGGAACATCGAACTTTTCCGGGATCAAAAGTAGCCTATGTTTTAATCCAGGATATGAGCTATTTTGATACCAAATTTCATTCAAATACGTTAAGCCGTTTGAGCGTGAAGGAGTAACAAATATACACACAAACACACAAACACACATACACACATACAAACTTTCGCCTTTATAATATTACTGTGATAGTAAGGATAAAGATTACCAATTACATTTGTTTTTACAAGCGGGAACCTAATACGAGTACTACGTACATATGTACTCAAACCTACTACCTCGTTTGAATAAAAATACCTTCAATTTATGCTGACCTAGTACTTTTGGTCGCCAAAAATTTTAGTCAAAATTCGTGAAAAAACACTTGAGTAATTTGATTATTCCACGGGAACATCGCAATTTTCCGGGATCAAAAGTAGCCTATGTTTAAATCAAGGATATGAGCTATCTTGGTACCAAATTACATTCAAATACGTTAAGCCGTTTGAGCGTGTAGGAGTATCAAACATACACATATACACACAAACACACAAACACACATACACACATACAAACTTTCGCCTTTATAATATTACTGTGATAGTAAGGATAAAGATTACCAATTACATTTGTTTTTACAAGCGGGAACCTAATACGAGTACTACGTACATATGTACTCAAACCTACTACCTCGTTTGAATAAAAATACCTTCAATTTATGCTGACCTAGTACTTTTGGTCGCCAAAAATTTTAGTCAAAATTCGTGAAAAAACACTTGAGTAATTTGATTATTCCACGGGAACATCGCAATTTTCCGGGATCAAAAGTAGCCTATGTTTAAATTAAGGATATGAGCTATCTTGGTACCAAATTACATTCAAATACGTTAAGCCGTTTGAGCGTGTAGGAGTATCAAACATACACATATACACACAAACACACAAACACACATACACACATACAAACTTTCGCCTTTATAATATTACTGTGATAGTAAGGATAAAGATTACCACATTTGTTTTGACAAAAGCGGGAACCTAATACGAGTACTACGTACATATGTACTCAAACCTACTACCTCGTTTGAATAAAAATACCTTCAATTTATGCTGACCTAGTACTTTTGGTCGCCAAAAATTTTAGTCAAAATTCGTGAAAAAAACACTTGAGTAATTTGATTATTCCACGGGAACATCGCAATTTTCCGGGATCAAAAGTAGCCTATGTTTAAATCAAGGATATGAGCTATCTTGATACCAAATTTCATTCAAATACGTTAAGCCGTTTGAGCGTGTAGGAGTACCAAACCTACAC
The DNA here is from genome assembly GCA_947578425.1 of Eugnorisma glareosa. Classification (NCBI taxonomy): domain Eukaryota; kingdom Metazoa; phylum Arthropoda; class Insecta; order Lepidoptera; family Noctuidae; genus Eugnorisma; species Eugnorisma glareosa. Next base: position 7,511,426 of record OX387982.1, on the reverse strand, counting down.
ATATACACACAAACACACAAACACACATACACACATACAAACTTTCGCCTTTATAATATTACTGTGATAGTAAGGATAAAGATTACCAATTACATTTGTTTTTACAAGCGGGAACCTAATACGAGTACTACGTACATATGTACTCAAACCTACTACCTCGTTTGAATAAAAATACCTTCAATTTATGCTGACCTAGTACTTTTGGTCGCCAAAAATTTTAGTCAAAATTCGTGAAAAAAACACTTGAGTAATTTGAATTGTTAACAGGAACATCGATTTTTTCCGGGATCAAAAGTAGCCTATGTTTTAATCCAGGATATGAGCTATTTTGATACCAAATTTCATTCAAATACGTTAAGCCGTTTGAGCGTGAAGGAGTAACAAATATACACACAAACACACAAACACACATACACACATACAAACTTTCGCCTTTATAATATTACTGTGATAGTAAGGATAAAGATTACCAATTACATTTGTTTTTACAAGCGGGAACCTAATACGAGTACTACGTACATATGTACTCAAACCTACTACCTCGTTTGAATAAAAATACCTTCAATTTATGCTGACCTAGTACTTTTGGTCGCCAAAAATTTTAGTCAAAATTCGTGAAAAAACACTTGAGTAATTTGATTATTCCACGGGAACATCGCAATTTTCCGGGATCAAAAGTAGCCTATGTTTAAATCAAGGATATGAGCTATCTTGGTACCAAATTACATTCAAATACGTTAAGCCGTTTGAGCGTGTAGGAGTATCAAACATACACATATACACACAAACACACAAACACACATACACACATACAAACTTTCGCCTTTATAATATTACTGTGATAGTAAGGATAAAGATTACCAATTACATTTGTTTTTACAAGCGGGAACCTAATACGAGTACTACGTACATATGTACTCAAACCTACTACCTCGTTTGAATAAAAATACCTTCAATTTATGCTGACCTAGTACTTTTGGTCGCCAAAAATTTTAGTCAAAATTCGTGAAAAAAACACTTGAGTAATTTGATTATTCCACGGGAACATCGCAATTTTCCGGGATCAAAAGTAGCCTATGTTTAAATCAAGGATATGAGCTATCTTGATACCAAATTTCATTCAAATACGTTAAGCCGTTTGAGCGTGTAGGAGTACCAAACAATCACATATACACACAAACACACAAACACACATACACACATACAAACTTTCGCCTTTATAATATTACTGTGATAGTAAGGATAAAGATTACCAATTACATTTGTTTTTACAAGCGCGAACCTAATACTAGTACTACGTACATATGTACTCAAACCTACTACCTCGTTTGAATAAAAATACCTTCAATTTATGCTGACCTAGTACTTTTGGTCGCCAAAAATTTTAATCAAAATTCGTGAAAAAAACACTTGAGTAATTTGATTATTCCACGGGAACATCGCAATTTTCCGGGATCAAAAGTAGCCTATGTTTAAATCAAGGATATGAGCTATCCTGATACCAAATTTCATTCAAATACGTTAAGCCGTTTGAGCGTGTAGGAGTACCGAACATACACATATACACACAAACACACAAACACACATACACACATACAAACTTTCGCCTTTATAATATTACTGTGATAGTAAGGATAAAGATTACCAATTACATTTGTTTTTACAAGCGGGAACCTAATACGAGTACTACGTACATATGTACTCAAACCTACTACCTCGTTTGAATAAAAATACCTTCAATTTATGCTGACCTAGTACTTTTGGTCGCCAAAAATTTTAGTCAAAATTCGTGAAAAAAACACTTGAGTAATTTGATTAGTAAACAGGAACATCGAACTTCTCCGGGATCAAAAGTAGCCTATGTTTTAATCCAGGATATGAGCTATCTTGATACCAAATTTCATTCAAATACGTTAAGCCGTTTGAGCGTGTAGGAGTACCAAACATACACATACACACATACAAACTTTCGCCTTTCTAGTATTACTGTGATAGTAAGGATAAAGATTACCAATTACATTTGTTTTTACAAGCGGGAACCTAATACGAGTACTACGTACATATGTACTCAAACCTACTACCTCGTTTGAATAAAAATACCTTCAATTTATGCTGACCTAGTACTTTTGGTCGCCAAAAATTTTAGTCAAAATTCGTGAAAAAAACACTTGAGTAATTTGATTATTCCACGGGAACATCGCAATTTTCCGGGATCAAAAGTAGCCTATGTTTTAATCCAGGATATGAGCTATCTTGATACTAAATTTCATACAAATACGTTAAGCCGTTTGAGCGTGAAGGAGTAATAAACATACACACAAACACACAAACACACATACAAACTTTCGCCTTTATAATATTACTGTGATAGTAAGGATAAAGATTACCAATTACATTTGTTTTTACAAGCGGGAACCTAATACGAGTACTACGTACATATGTACTCAAACCTACTACCTCGTTTGAATAAAAATACCTTCAATTTATGCTGACCTAGTACTTTTGGTCGCCAAAAATTTTAGTCAAAATTCGTGAAAAAAACACTTGAGTAATTTGATTATTCCACGGGAACATCGCAATTTTCCGGGATCAAAAGTAGCCTATGTTTAAATCAAGGATATGAGCTATCTTGGTACCAAATTTCATTCAAATACGTTAAGCCGTTTGAGCGTGTAGGAGTACCAAACATACACATATACACACAAACACACAAACACACATACACACATACAAACTTTCGCCTTTATAATATTACTGTGATAGTAAGGATAAAGATTACCAATTACATTTGTTTTTACAAGCGCGAACCTAATACTAGTACTACGTACATATGTACTCAAACCTACTACCTCGTTTGAATAAAAATACCTTCAATTTATGCTGACCTAGTACTTTTGGTCGCCAAAAATTTTAATCAAAATTCGTGAAAAAAACACTTGAGTAATTTGATTATTCCACGGGAACATCGCAATTTTCCGGGATCAAAAGTAGCCTATGTTTAAATCAAGGATATGAGCTATCCTGATACCAAATTTCATTCAAATACGTTAAGCCGTTTGAGCGTGTAGGAGTACCGAACATACACATATACACACAAACACACAAACACACATACACACATACAAACTTTCGCCTTTATAATATTACTGTGATAGTAAGGATAAAGATTACCAATTACATTTGTTTTTACAAGCGGGAACCTAATACGAGTACTACGTACATATGTACTCAAACCTACTACCTCGTTTGAATAAAAATACCTTCAATTTATGCTGACCTAGTACTTTTGGTCGCCAAAAATTTTAGTCAAAATTCGTGAAAAAAACACTTGAGTAATTTGATTATTCCACGGGAACATCGCAATTTTCCGGGATCAAAAGTAGCCTATGTTTAAATCAAGGATATGAGCTATCTTGGTACCAAATTTCATTCAAATACGTTAAGCCGTTTGAGCGTGTAGGAGTACCAAACATACACATATACACACAAACACACAAACACACATACACACATACAAACTTTCGCCTTTATAATATTACTGTGATAGTAAGGATAAAGATTACCAATTACATTTGTTTTTACAAGCGGGAACCTAATACGAGTACTACGTACATATGTACTCAAACCTACTACCTCGTTTGAATAAAAATACCTTCAATTTATGCTGACCTAGTACTTTTGGTCGCCAAAAATTTTAGTCAAAATTCGTGAAAAAAACACTTGAGTAATTTGATTAGTAAACAGGAACATCGAACTTCTCCGGGATCAAAAGTAGCCTATGTTTTAATCCAGGATATGAGCTATCTTGATACCAAATTTCATTCAAATACGTTAAGCCGTTTGAGCGTGTAGGAGTACCAAACATACACATACACACATACAAACTTTCGCCTTTCTAGTATTACTGTGATAGTAAGGATAAAGATTACCAATTACATTTGTTTTTACAAGCGGGAACCTAATACGAGTACTACGTACATATGTACTCAAACCTACTACCTCGTTTGAATAAAAATACCTTCAATTTATGCTGACCTAGTACTTTTGGTCGCCAAAAATTTTAGTCAAAATTCGTGAAAAAAACACTTGAGTAATTTGATTATTCCACGGGAACATCGCAATTTTCCGGGATCAAAAGTAGCCTATGTTTTAATCCAAGATATGAGCTATCTTGATACCAAATTTCATACAAATACGTTAAGCCGTTTGAGCGTGAAGGAGTTATAAACATACACACAAACACACAAACACACATACAAACTTTCGCCTTTATAATATTACTGTGATAGTAAGGATAAAGATTACCAATTACATTTGTTTTTACAAGCGGGAACCTAATACGAGTACTACGTACATATGTACTCAAACCTACTACCTCGTTTGAATAAAAATACCTTCAATTTATGCTGACCTAGTACTTTTGGTCGCCAAAAATTTTAGTCAAAATTCGTGAAAAAAACACTTGAGTAATTTGATTATTCCACGGGAACATCGCAATTTTCCGGGATCAAAAGTAGCCTATGTTTAAATCAAGGATATGAGCTATCTTGATACCAAATTTCATTCAAATACGTTAAGCCGTTTGAGCGTGTAGGAGTACCAAACAATCACATATACACACAAACACACAAACACACATACACACATACAAACTTTCGCCTTTATAATATTACTGTGATAGTAAGGATAAAGATTACCAATTACATTTGTTTTTACAAGCGCGAACCTAATACTAGTACTACGTACATATGTACTCAAACCTACTACCTCGTTTGAATAAAAATACCTTCAATTTATGCTGACCTAGTACTTTTGGTCGCCAAAAATTTTAGTCAAAATTCGTGAAAAAAACACTTGAGTAATTTGATTATTCCACGGGAACATCGCAATTTTCCGGGATCAAAAGTAGCCTATGTTTTAATCCAGGATATGAGCTATCTTGATACCAAATTTCATACAAATACGTTAAGCCGTTTGAGCGTGAAGGAGTAATAAACATACACACAAACACATAAACACACAAACACACATACACACATACAAACTTTCGCCTTTATAATATTACTGTGATAGTAAGGATAAAGATTACCAATTACATTTGTTTTTACAAGCGGGAACCTAATACGAGTACTACGTACATATGTACTCAAACCTACCTCGTTTGAATAAAAAATACCTTGAATTTATGATGACCTAGTACTTTTGGTCGCCAAAAATTTTAGTCAAAATTCGTGAAAAAAACACTTGAGTAATTTGATTATTCCACGGGAACATCGCAATTTTCCGGGATCAAAAGTAGCCTATGTTTAAATCAAGGATATGAGCTATCTTGATACCAAATTTCATTCAAATACGTTAAGCCGTTTGAGCGTGTAGGAGTACCAAACATACACATACACACATACAAACTTTCGCCTTTCTAGTATTACTGTGATAGTAAGGATAAAGATTACCAATTACATTTGTTTTTACAAGCGGGAACCTAATACGAGTACTACGTACATATGTACTCAAACCTACTACCTCGTTTGAATAAAAATACCTTCAATTTATGCTGACCTAGTACTTTTGGTCGCCAAAAATTTTAGTCAAAATTCGTGAAAAAAACACTTGAGTAATTTGATTATTCCACGGGAACATCGCAATTTTCCGGGATCAAAAGTAGCCTATGTTTTAATCCAGGATATGAGCTATCTTGATACCAAATTTCATACAAATACGTTAAGCCGTTTGAGCGTGAAGGAGTAATAAACATACACACAAACACATAAACACACAAACACACATACACACATACAAACTTTCGCCTTTATAATATTACTGTGATAGTAAGGATAAAGATTACCAATTACATTTGTTTTTACAAGCGGGAACCTAATACGAGTACTACGTACATATGTACTCAAACCTACCTCGTTTGAATAAAAAATACCTTGAATTTATGATGACCTAGTACTTTTGGTCGCCAAAAATTTTAGTCAAAATTCGTGAAAAAAACACTTGAGTAATTTGATTATTCCACGGGAACATCGCAATTTTCCGGGATCAAAAGTAGCCTATGTTTTAATCCAGGACATGAGCTATCTTGATACCAAATTTCATACAAATACGTTAAGCCGTTTGAGCGTGAAGGAGTAATAAACATACACACAAACACATAAACACACAAACACACATACACACATACAAACTTTCGCCTTTATAATATTACTGTGATAGTAAGGATAAAGATTACCAATTACATTTGTTTTTACAAGCGGGAACCTAATACGAGTACTACGTACATATGTACTCAAACCTACCTCGTTTGAATAAAAAATACCTTGAATTTATGATGACCTAGTACTTTTGGTCGCCAAAAATTTTAGTCAAAATTCGTGAAAAAAACACTTGAGTAATTTGATTATTCCACGGGAACATCGCAATTTTCCGGGATCAAAAGTAGCCTATGTTTAAATCAAGGATATGAGCTATCTTGATACCAAATTTCATTCAAATACGTTAAGCCGTTTGAGCGTGTAGGAGTACCAAACATACACATATACACACAAACACACAAACACACATACACACATACAAACTTTCGCCTTTATAATATTACTGTGATAGTAAGGATAAAGATTACCAATTACATTTGTTTTTACAAGCGGGAACCTAATACGAGTACTACGTACATATGTACTCAAACCTACTACCTCGTTTGAATAAAAATACCTTCAATTTATGCTGACCTAGTACTTTTGGTCGCCAAAAATTTTAGTCAAAATTCGTGAAAAAAACACTTGAGTAATTTGATTATTCCACGGGAACATCGCAATTTTCCGGGATCAAAAGTAGCCTATGTTTTAATCCAGGATATGAGCTATCTTGATACCAAATTTCATACAAATACGTTAAGCCGTTTGAGCGTGAAGGAGTAATAAACATACACACAAACACATAAACACACAAACACACATACACACATACAAACTTTCGCCTTTATAATATTACTGTGATAGTAAGGATAAAGATTACCAATTACATTTGTTTTTACAAGCGGGAACCTAATACGAGTACTACGTACATATGTACTCAAACCTACCTCGTTTGAATAAAAAATACCTTGAATTTATGATGACCTAGTACTTTTGGTCGCCAAAAATTTTAGTCAAAATTCGTGAAAAAAACACTTGAGTAATTTGATTATTCCACGGGAACATCGCAATTTTCCGGGATCAAAAGTAGCCTATGTTTTAATCCAGGATATGGGCTATTTTGATACCAAATTTCATTCAAATACGTTAAGCCGTTTGAGCGTGAAGGAGTAACAAATATACACACAAACACACAAACACACATACACACATACAAACTTTCGCCTTTATAATATTACTGTGATAGTAAGGATAAAGATTACCAATTACATTTGTTTTTACAAGCGGGAACCTAATACGAGTACTACGTACATATGTACTCAAACCTACTACCTCGTTTGAATAAAAATACCTTCAATTTATGCTGACCTAGTACTTTTGGTCGCCAAAAATTTTAGTCAAAATTCGTGAAAAAAACACTTGAGTAATTTGATTATTCCACGGGAACATCGCAATTTTCCGGGATCAAAAGTAGCCTATGTTTAAATAGAGGATATGAGCTATCTTAGTACCAAATTACATTCAAATACGTTAAGCCGTTTGAGCGTGTAGGAGTATCAAACATACACATATACACACAAACACACAAACACACATACACACATACAAACTTTCGCCTTTATAATATTACTGTGATAGTAAGGATAAAGATTACCAATTACATTTGTTTTTACAAGCGGGAACCTAATACGAGTACTACGAAAATATGTACTCAAACCTACTACCTCGTTTGAATAAAAATACCTTCAATTTATGCTGACCTAGTACTTTTGGTCGCCAAAAATTTTAGTCAAAATTCGTGAAAAAAACACTTGAGTAATTTGATTATTCCACGGGAACATCGCAATTTTCCGGGATCAAAAGTAGCCTATGTTTAAATCAAGGATATGAGCTATCTTGATACCAAATTTCATTCAAATACGTTAAGCCGTTTGAGCGTGTAGGAGTACCAAACATACACATATACACACATACACACATACAAACTTTCGCCTTTATAATATTACTGTGATAGTAAGGATAAATATTACCAATTACATTTGTTTTTACAAGCGGGAACCTTATACGAGTACTTCGTACATATTTTATGTACTCAAACCTACTACCTCGTTTGAATAAAAATACCTTCAATTTATGCTGACCTAGTACTTTTGGTCGCCAAAAATTTTAGTCAAAATTCGTGAAAAAAACACTTGAGTAATTTGATTAGTAAACAGGAACATCGAACTTCTCCGGGATCAAAAGAAGCCTATGTTTTAATCCAGGATATGAGCTATTTTGATACCAAATTTCATTCAAATACGTTAAGCCGTTTGAGCGTGAAGGAGTACCAAACATACACATATACACACAAACACACAAACACACATACACACATACAAACTTTCGCCTTTATAATATTACTGTGATAGTAAGGATAAAGATTACCAATTACATTTGTTTTTACAAGCGGGAACCTAATACGAGTACTACGTACATATGTACTCAAACCTACTACCTCGTTTGAATAAAAATACCTTCAATTTATGCTGACCTAGTACTTTTGGTCGCCAAAAATTTTAGTCAAAATTCGTGAAAAAAACACTTGAGTAATTTGATTATTCCACGGGAACATCGCAATTTTCCGGGATCAAAAGTAGCCTATGTTTTAATCCAGGATATGAGCTATCTTGATACCAAATTTCATACAAATACGTTAAGCCGTTTGAGCGTGAAGGAGTAAGAAACATACACACAAACACATAAACACACAAACACACATACACACATACAAACTTTCGCCTTTATAATATTACTGTGATAGTAAGGATAAAGATTACCAATTACATTTGTTTTTACAAGCGAGAACCTAATACGAGTACTACGTACATATGTACTCAAACCTACCTCGTTTGAATAAAAAATACCTTGAATTTATGATGACCTAGTACTTTTGGTCGCCAAAAATTTTAGTCAAAATTCGTGAAAAAAACACTTGAGTAATTTGATTATTCCACGGGAACATCGCAATTTTCCGGGATCAAAAGTAGCCTATGTTTAAATCAAGGATATGAGCTATCTTGATACCAAATTTCATTCAAATACGTTAAGCCGTTTGAGCGTGTAGGAGTACCAAACCTACACATATACACACAAACACACAAACACACATACACACATACAAACTTTCGCCTTTATAATATTACTGTGATAGTAAGGATAAAGATTACCAATTACATTTGTTTTTACAAGCGGGAACCTAATACGAGTACTACGTACATATTTACTCAAACCTACTACCTCGTTTGAATAAAAATACCTTCAATTTATGCTGACCTAGTACTTTTGGTCGCCAAAAATTTTAGTCAAAATTCGTGAAAAAAACACTTGAGTAATTTGATTATTCCACGGGAACATCGCAATTTTCCGGGATCAAAAGTAGCCTATGTTTTAATCCAGGATATGAGCTATCTTGATACCAAATTTCATACAAATACGTTAAGCCGTTTGAGCGTGAAGGAGTAATAAACATACACACAAACACATAAACACACAAACACACATACACACATACAAACTTTCGCCTTTATAATATTACTGTGATAGTAAGGATAAAGATTACCAATTACATTTGTTTTTACAAGCGGGAACCTAATACGAGTACTACGTACATATGTACTCAAACCTACCTCGTTTGAATAAAAAATACCTTGAATTTATGATGACCTAGTACTTTTGGTCGCCAAAAATTTTAGTCAAAATTCGTGAAAAAAACACTTGAGTAATTTGATTATTCCACGGGAACATCGCAATTTTCCGGGATCAAAAGTAGCCTATTTTTAAATCAAGGATATGAGCTATGTTGATACCAAATTTCATTCAAATACGTTAAGCCGTTTGAGCGTGTAGGAGTACCAAACATACACATATACACACAAACACACATACACACATACAAACTTTCGCCTTTATAATATTACTGTGATAGTAAGGATAAAGATTACCAATTACATTTGTTTTTACAAGCGGGAACCTAATACGAGTACTACGTACATATTTACTCAAACCTACTACCTCGTTTGAATAAAAATACCTTCAATTTATGCTGACCTAGTACTTTTGGTCGCCAAAAATTTTAGTCAAAATTCGTGAAAAAAACACTTGAGTAATTTGATTATTCCACGGGAACATCGCAATTTTCCGGGATCAAAAGTAGCCTATGTTTAAATCAAGGATATGAGCTATCTTGATACCAAATTTCATTCAAATACGTTAAGCCGTTTGAGCGTGTAGGAGTACCAAACCTACACATATACACACAAACACACAAACACACATACACACATACAAACTTTCGCCTTTATAATATTACTGTGATAGTAAGGATAAAGATTACCAATTACATTTGTTTTTACAAGCGGGAACCTAATACGAGTACTACGTACATATGTACTCAAACCTACTACCTCGTTTGAATAAAAATACCTTCAATATATGCTGACCTAGTACTTTTGGTCGCCAAAAATTTTAGTCAAAATTCGTGAAAAAACACTTGAGTAATTTGATTATTCCACGGGAACATCGCAATTTTCCGGGATCAAAAGTAGCCTATGTTTAAATTAAGGATATGAGCTATCTTGGTACCAAATTACATTCAAATACGTTAAGCCGTTTGAGCGTGTAGGAGTATCAAACATACACATATACACACAAACACACAAACACACAAACACACATACACACATACAAACTTTCGCCTTTATAATATTACTGTGATAGTAAGGATAAAGATTACCACATTTGTTTTGACAAAAGCGGGAACCTAATACGAGTACTACGTACATATGTACTCAAACCTACTACCTCGTTTGAATAAAAATACCTTCAATTTATGCTGACCTAGTACTTTTGGTCGCCAAAAATTTTAGTCAAAATTCGTGAAAAAAACACTTGAGTAATTTGATTATTCCACGGGAACATCGCAATTTTCCGGGATCAAAAGTAGCCTATGTTTAAATCAAGGATATGAGCTATCTTGATACCAAATTTCATTCAAATACGTTAAGCCGTTTGAGCGTGTAGGAGTAACAAATATACACACAAACACACAAACACACATACACACATACAAACTTTCGCCTTTATAATATTACTGTGATAGTAAGGATAAAGATTACCAATTACATTTGTTTTTACAAGCGGGAACCTAATACGAGTACTACGTACATATGTACTCAAACCTACTACCTCGTTTGAATAAAAATACCTTCAATTTATGCTGACCTAGTACTTTTGGTCGCCAAAAATTTTAGTCAAAATTCGTGAAAAAAACACTTGAGTAATTTGAATTGTAAACAGGAACATCGAACTTTTCCGGGATCAAAAGTAGCCTATGTTTTAATCCAGGATATGAGCTATTTTGATACCAAATTTCATTCAAATACGTTAAGCCGTTTGAGCGTGAAGGAGTAACAAATATACACACAAACACACAAACACACATACACACATACAAACTTTCGCCTTTATAATATTACTGTGATAGTAAGGATAAAGATTACCAATTACATTTGTTTTTACAAGCGGGAACCTAATACGAGTACTACGTACATATGTACTCAAACCTACTACCTCGTTTGAATAAAAATACCTTCAATTTATGCTGACCTAGTACTTTTGGTCGCCAAAAATTTTAGTCAAAATTCGTGAAAAAAACACTTGAGTAATTTGATTATTCCACGGGAACATCGCAATTTTCCGGGATCAAAAGTAGCCTATGTTTTAATCCAGGATATGAGCTATCTTGATACCAAATTTCATACAAATACGTTAAGCCGTTTGAGCGTGAAGGAGTAATAAACATACACACAAACACATAAACACACAAACACACATACACACATACAAACTTTCGCCTTTATAATATTACTGTGATAGTAAGGATAAAGATTACCAATTACATTTGTTTTTACAAGCGGGAACCTAATACGAGTACTACGTACATATGTACTCAAACCTACCTCGTTTGAATAAAAAATACCTTGAATTTATGATGACCTAGTACTTTTGGTCGCCAAAAATTTTTGTCAAAATTCGTGAAAAAAACACTTGAGTAATTTGATTATTCCACGGGAACATCGATTTTTTCCGGGATCAAAAGTAGCCTATGTTTAAATCAAGGATATGAGCTATGTTGATACCAAATTTCATTCAAATACGTTAAGCCGTTTGAGCGTGTAGGAGTACCAAACATACACATATACACACAAACACACATACACACATACAAACTTTCGCCTTTATAATATTACTGTGATAGTAAGGATAAAGATTACCAATTACATTTGTTTTTACAAGCGGGAACCTAATACGAGTACTACGTACATATTTACTCAAACCTACTACCTCGTTTGAATAAAAATACCTTCAATTTATGCTGACCTAGTACTTTTGGTCGCCAAAAATTTTAGTCAAAATTCGTGAAAAAAACACTTGAGTAATTTGATTATTCCACGGGAACATCGCAATTTTCCGGGATCAAAAGTAGCCTATGTTTAAATCAAGGATATGAGCTATCTTGATACCAAATTTCATTCAAATACGTTAAGCCGTTTGAGCGTGTAGGAGTACCAAACCTACACATATACACACAAACACACAAACACACATACACACATACAAACTTTCGCCTTTATAATATTACTGTGATAGTAAGGATAAAGATTACCAATTACATTTGTTTTTACAAGCGGGAACCTAATACGAGTACTACGTACATATGTACTCAAACCTACTACCTCGTTTGAATAAAAATACCTTCAATTTATGCTGACCTAGTACTTTTGGTCGCCAAAAATTTTAGTCAAAATTCGTGAAAAAAACACTTGAGTAATTTGAATTGTTAACAGGAACATCGAACTTTTCCGGGATCAAAAGTAGCCTATGTTTTAATCCAGGATATGAGCTATTTTGATACCAAATTTCATTCAAATACGTTAAGCCGTTTGAGCGTGAAGGAGTAACAAATATACACACAAACACACAAACACACATACACACATACAAACTTTCGCCTTTATAATATTACTGTGATAGTAAGGATAAAGATTACCAATTACATTTGTTTTTACAAGCGGGAACCTAATACGAGTACTACGTACATATGTACTCAAACCTACTACCTCGTTTGAATAAAAATACCTTCAATTTATGCTGACCTAGTACTTTTGGTCGCCAAAAATTTTAGTCAAAATTCGTGAAAAAACACTTGAGTAATTTGATTATTCCACGGGAACATCGCAATTTTCCGGGATCAAAAGTAGCCTATGTTTAAATCAAGGATATGAGCTATCTTGGTACCAAATTACATTCAAATACGTTAAGCCGTTTGAGCGTGTAGGAGTATCAAACATACACATATACACACAAACACACAAACACACATACACACATACAAACTTTCGCCTTTATAATATTACTGTGATAGTAAGGATAAAGATTACCAATTACATTTGTTTTTACAAGCGGGAACCTAATACGAGTACTACGTACATATGTACTCAAACCTACTACCTCGTTTGAATAAAAATACCTTCAATTTATGCTGACCTAGTACTTTTGGTCGCCAAAAATTTTAGTCAAAATTCGTGAAAAAAACACTTGAGTAATTTGATTATTCCACGGGAACATCGCAATTTTCCGGGATCAAAAGTAGCCTATGTTTTAATCCAGGATATGAGCTATCTTGATACCAAATTTCATACAAATACGTTAAGCCGTTTGAGCGTGAAGGAGTAATAAACATACACACAAACACATAAACACACAAACACACATACACACATACAAACTTTCGCCTTTATAATATTACTGTGATAGTAAGGATAAAGATTACCAATTACATTTGTTTTTACAAGCGGGAACCTAATACGAGTACTACGTACATATGTACTCAAACCTACCTCGTTTGAATAAAAAATACCTTGAATTTATGATGACCTAGTACTTTTGGTCGCCAAAAATTTTTGTCAAAATTCGTGAAAAAAACACTTGAGTAATTTGATTATTCCACGGGAACATCGCAATTTTCCGGGATCAAAAGTAGCCTATGTTTAAATCAAGGATATGAGCTATGTTGATACCAAATTTCATTCAAATACGTTAAGCCGTTTGAGCGTGTAGGAGTACCAAACATACACATATACACACAAACACACATACACACATACAAACTTTCGCCTTTATAATATTACTGTGATAGTAAGGATAAAGATTACCAATTACATTTGTTTTTACAAGCGGGAACCTAATACGAGTACTACGTACATATTTACTCAAACCTACTACCTCGTTTGAATAAAAATACCTTCAATTTATGCTGACCTAGTACTTTTGGTCGCCAAAAATTTTAGTCAAAATTCGTGAAAAAAACACTTGAGTAATTTGATTATTCCACGGGAACATCGCAATTTTCCGGGATCAAAAGTAGCCTATGTTTAAATCAAGGATATGAGCTATCTTGATACCAAATTTCATTCAAATACGTTAAGCCGTTTGAGCGTGTAGGAGTACCAAACCTACACATATACACACAAACACACAAACACACATACACACATACAAACTTTCGCCTTTATAATATTACTGTGATAGTAAGGATAAAGATTACCAATTACATTTGTTTTTACAAGCGGGAACCTAATACGAGTACTACGTACATATGTACTCAAACCTACTACCTCGTTTGAATAAAAATACCTTCAATTTATGCTGACCTAGTACTTTTGGTCGCCAAAAATTTTAGTCAAAATTCGTGAAAAAAACACTTGAGTAATTTGAATTGTTAACAGGAACATCGATTTTTTCCGGGATCAAAAGTAGCCTATGTTTTAATCCAGGATATGAGCTATTTTGATACCAAATTTCATTCAAATACGTTAAGCCGTTTGAGCGTGAAGGAGTAACAAATATACACACAAACACACAAACACACATACACACATACAAACTTTCGCCTTTATAATATTACTGTGATAGTAAGGATAAAGATTACCAATTACATTTGTTTTTACAAGCGGGAACCTAATACGAGTACTACGTACATATGTACTCAAACCTACTACCTCGTTTGAATAAAAATACCTTCAATTTATGCTGACCTAGTACTTTTGGTCGCCAAAAATTTTAGTCAAAATTCGTGAAAAAACACTTGAGTAATTTGATTATTCCACGGGAACATCGCAATTTTCCGGGATCAAAAGTAGCCTATGTTTAAATCAAGGATATGAGCTATCTTGGTACCAAATTACATTCAAATACGTTAAGCCGTTTGAGCGTGTAGGAGTATCAAACATACACATATACACACAAACACACAAACACACATACACACATACAAACTTTCGCCTTTATAATATTACTGTGATAGTAAGGATAAAGATTACCAATTACATTTGTTTTTACAAGCGGGAACCTAATACGAGTACTACGTACATATGTACTCAAACCTACTACCTCGTTTGAATAAAAATACCTTCAATTTATGCTGACCTAGTACTTTTGGTCGCCAAAAATTTTAGTCAAAATTCGTGAAAAAAACACTTGAGTAATTTGATTATTCCACGGGAACATCGCAATTTTCCGGGATCAAAAGTAGCCTATGTTTAAATCAAGGATATGAGCTATCTTGATACCAAATTTCATTCAAATACGTTAAGCCGTTTGAGCGTGTAGGAGTACCAAACAATCACATATACACACAAACACACATACACACATACAAACTTTCGCCTTTATAATATTACTGTGATAGTAAGGATAAAGATTACCAATTACATTTGTTTTTACAAGCGCGAACCTAATACTAGTACTACGTACATATGTACTCAAACCTACTACCTCGTTTGAATAAAAATACCTTCAATTTATGCTGACCTAGTACTTTTGGTCGCCAAAAATTTTAATCAAAATTCGTGAAAAAAACACTTGAGTAATTTGATTATTCCACGGGAACATCGCAATTTTCCGGGATCAAAAGTAGCCTATGTTTAAATCAAGGATATGAGCTATCCTGATACCAAATTTCATTCAAATACGTTAAGCCGTTTGAGCGTGTAGGAGTACCGAACATACACATATACACACAAACACACAAACACACATACACACATACAAACTTTCGCCTTTATAATATTACTGTGATAGTAAGGATAAAGATTACCAATTACATTTGTTTTTACAAGCGGGAACCTAATACGAGTACTACGTACATATGTACTCAAACCTACTACCTCGTTTGAATAAAAATACCTTCAATTTATGCTGACCTAGTACTTTTGGTCGCCAAAAATTTTAGTCAAAATTCGTGAAAAAAACACTTGAGTAATTTGATTAGTAAACAGGAACATCGAACTTCTCCGGGATCAAAAGTAGCCTATGTTTTAATCCAGGATATGAGCTATCTTGATACCAAATTTCATTCAAATACGTTAAGCCGTTTGAGCGTGTAGGAGTACCAAACATACACATACACACATACAAACTTTCGCCTTTCTAGTATTACTGTGATAGTAAGGATAAAGATTACCAATTACATTTGTTTTTACAAGCGGGAACCTAATACGAGTACTACGTACATATGTACTCAAACCTACTACCTCGTTTGAATAAAAATACCTTCAATTTATGCTGACCTAGTACTTTTGGTCGCCAAAAATTTTAGTCAAAATTCGTGAAAAAAACACTTGAGTAATTTGATTATTCCACGGGAACATCGCAATTTTCCGGGATCAAAAGTAGCCTATGTTTTAATCCAGGATATGAGCTATCTTGATACTAAATTTCATACAAATACGTTAAGCCGTTTGAGCGTGAAGGAGTAATAAACATACACACAAACACACAAACACACATACAAACTTTCGCCTTTATAATATTACTGTGATAGTAAGGATAAAGATTACCAATTACATTTGTTTTTACAAGCGGGAACCTAATACGAGTACTACGTACATATGTACTCAAACCTACTACCTCGTTTGAATAAAAATACCTTCAATTTATGCTGACCTAGTACTTTTGGTCGCCAAAAATTTTAGTCAAAATTCGTGAAAAAAACACTTGAGTAATTTGATTATTCCACGGGAACATCGCAATTTTCCGGGATCAAAAGTAGCCTATGTTTAAATCAAGGATATGAGCTATCTTGGTACCAAATTTCATTCAAATACGTTAAGCCGTTTGAGCGTGTAGGAGTACCAAACATACACATATACACACAAACACACAAACACACATACACACATACAAACTTTCGCCTTTATAATATTACTGTGATAGTAAGGATAAAGATTACCAATTACATTTGTTTTTACAAGCGCGAACCTAATACTAGTACTACGTACATATGTACTCAAACCTACTACCTCGTTTGAATAAAAATACCTTCAATTTATGCTGACCTAGTACTTTTGGTCGCCAAAAATTTTAATCAAAATTCGTGAAAAAAACACTTGAGTAATTTGATTATTCCACGGGAACATCGCAATTTTCCGGGATCAAAAGTAGCCTATGTTTAAATCAAGGATATGAGCTATCCTGATACCAAATTTCATTCAAATACGTTAAGCCGTTTGAGCGTGTAGGAGTACCGAACATACACATATACACACAAACACACAAACACACATACACACATACAAACTTTCGCCTTTATAATATTACTGTGATAGTAAGGATAAAGATTACCAATTACATTTGTTTTTACAAGCGGGAACCTAATACGAGTACTACGTACATATGTACTCAAACCTACTACCTCGTTTGAATAAAAATACCTTCAATTTATGCTGACCTAGTACTTTTGGTCGCCAAAAATTTTAGTCAAAATTCGTGAAAAAAACACTTGAGTAATTTGATTATTCCACGGGAACATCGCAATTTTCCGGGATCAAAAGTAGCCTATGTTTAAATCAAGGATATGAGCTATCTTGGTACCAAATTTCATTCAAATACGTTAAGCCGTTTGAGCGTGTAGGAGTACCAAACATACACATATACACACAAACACACAAACACACATACACACATACAAACTTTCGCCTTTATAATATTACTGTGATAGTAAGGATAAAGATTACCAATTACATTTGTTTTTACAAGCGGGAACCTAATACGAGTACTACGTACATATGTACTCAAACCTACTACCTCGTTTGAATAAAAATACCTTCAATTTATGCTGACCTAGTACTTTTGGTCGCCAAAAATTTTAGTCAAAATTCGTGAAAAAAACACTTGAGTAATTTGATTAGTAAACAGGAACATCGAACTTCTCCGGGATCAAAAGTAGCCTATGTTTTAATCCAGGATATGAGCTATCTTGATACCAAATTTCATTCAAATACGTTAAGCCGTTTGAGCGTGTAGGAGTACCAAACATACACATACACACATACAAACTTTCGCCTTTCTAGTATTACTGTGATAGTAAGGATAAAGATTACCAATTACATTTGTTTTTACAAGCGGGAACCTAATACGAGTACTACGTACATATGTACTCAAACCTACTACCTCGTTTGAATAAAAATACCTTCAATTTATGCTGACCTAGTACTTTTGGTCGCCAAAAATTTTAGTCAAAATTCGTGAAAAAAACACTTGAGTAATTTGATTATTCCACGGGAACATCGCAATTTTCCGGGATCAAAAGTAGCCTATGTTTTAATCCAAGATATGAGCTATCTTGATACCAAATTTCATACAAATACGTTAAGCCGTTTGAGCGTGAAGGAGTTATAAACATACACACAAACACACAAACACACATACAAACTTTCGCCTTTATAATATTACTGTGATAGTAAGGATAAAGATTACCAATTACATTTGTTTTTACAAGCGGGAACCTAATACGAGTACTACGTACATATGTACTCAAACCTACTACCTCGTTTGAATAAAAATACCTTCAATTTATGCTGACCTAGTACTTTTGGTCGCCAAAAATTTTAGTCAAAATTCGTGAAAAAAACACTTGAGTAATTTGATTATTCCACGGGAACATCGCAATTTTCCGGGATCAAAAGTAGCCTATGTTTAAATCAAGGATATGAGCTATCTTGATACCAAATTTCATTCAAATACGTTAAGCCGTTTGAGCGTGTAGGAGTACCAAACCTACACATATACACACAAACACACAAACACACATACACACATACAAACTTTCGCCTTTATAATATTACTGTGATAGTAAGGATAAAGATTACCAATTACATTTGTTTTTACAAGCGGGAACCTAATACGAGTACTACGTACATATGTACTCAAACCTACTACCTCGTTTGAATAAAAATACCTTCAATATATGCTGACCTAGTACTTTTGGTCGCCAAAAATTTTAGTCAAAATTCGTGAAAAAACACTTGAGTAATTTGATTATTCCACGGGAACATCGCAATTTTCCGGGATCAAAAGTAGCCTATGTTTAAATTAAGGATATGAGCTATCTTGGTACCAAATTACATTCAAATACGTTAAGCCGTTTGAGCGTGTAGGAGTATCAAACATACACATATACACACAAACACACAAACACACATACACACATACAAACTTTCGCCTTTATAATATTACTGTGATAGTAAGGATAAAGATTACCACATTTGTTTTGACAAAAGCGGGAACCTAATACGAGTACTACGTACATATGTACTCAAACCTACTACCTCGTTTGAATAAAAATACCTTCAATTTATGCTGACCTAGTACTTTTGGTCGCCAAAAATTTTAGTCAAAATTCGTGAAAAAAACACTTGAGTAATTTGATTATTCCACGGGAACATCGCAATTTTCCGGGATCAAAAGTAGCCTATGTTTAAATCAAGGATATGAGCTATCTTGATACCAAATTTCATTCAAATACGTTAAGCCGTTTGAGCGTGTAGGAGTACCAAACCTACACATATACACACAAACACACAAACACACATACACACATACAAACTTTCGCCTTTATAATATTACTGTGATAGTAAGGATAAAGATTACCAATTACATTTGTTTTTACAAGCGGGAACCTAATACGAGTACTACGTACATATGTACTCAAACCTACTACCTCGTTTGAATAAAAATACCTTCAATTTATGCTGACCTAGTACTTTTGGTCGCCAAAAATTTTAGTCAAAATTCGTGAAAAAAACACTTGAGTAATTTGAATTGTTAACAGGAACATCGATTTTTTCCGGGATCAAAAGTAGCCTATGTTTTAATCCAGGATATGAGCTATTTTGATACCAAATTTCATTCAAATACGTTAAGCCGTTTGAGCGTGAAGGAGTAACAAATATACACACAAACACACAAACACACATACACACATACAAACTTTCGCCTTTATAATATTACTGTGATAGTAAGGATAAAGATTACCAATTACATTTGTTTTTACAAGCGGGAACCTAATACGAGTACTACGTACATATGTACTCAAACCTACTACCTCGTTTGAATAAAAATACCTTCAATTTATGCTGACCTAGTACTTTTGGTCGCCAAAAATTTTAGTCAAAATTCGTGAAAAAAACACTTGAGTAATTTGATTATTCCACGGGAACATCGCAATTTTCCGGGATCAAAAGTAGCCTATGTTTAAATCAAGGATATGAGCTATCTTGATACCAAATTTCATTCAAATACGTTAAGCCGTTTGAGCGTGTAGGAGTACCAAACAATCACATATACACACAAACACACAAACACACATACACACATACAAACTTTCGCCTTTATAATATTACTGTGATAGTAAGGATAAAGATTACCAATTACATTTGTTTTTACAAGCGCGAACCTAATACTAGTACTACGTACATATGTACTCAAACCTACTACCTCGTTTGAATAAAAATACCTTCAATTTATGCTGACCTAGTACTTTTGGTCGCCAAAAATTTTAGTCAAAATTCGTGAAAAAAACACTTGAGTAATTTGATTATTCCACGGGAACATCGCAATTTTCCGGGATCAAAAGTAGCCTATGTTTTAATCCAGGATATGAGCTATCTTGATACCAAATTTCATACAAATACGTTAAGCCGTTTGAGCGTGAAGGAGTAATAAACATACACACAAACACATAAACACACAAACACACATACACACATACAAACTTTCGCCTTTATAATATTACTGTGATAGTAAGGATAAAGATTACCAATTACATTTGTTTTTACAAGCGGGAACCTAATACGAGTACTACGTACATATGTACTCAAACCTACCTCGTTTGAATAAAAAATACCTTGAATTTATGATGACCTAGTACTTTTGGTCGCCAAAAATTTTAGTCAAAATTCGTGAAAAAAACACTTGAGTAATTTGATTATTCCACGGGAACATCGCAATTTTCCGGGATCAAAAGTAGCCTATGTTTAAATCAAGGATATGAGCTATCTTGATACCAAATTTCATTCAAATACGTTAAGCCGTTTGAGCGTGTAGGAGTACCAAACATACACATACACACATACAAACTTTCGCCTTTCTAGTATTACTGTGATAGTAAGGATAAAGATTACCAATTACATTTGTTTTTACAAGCGGGAACCTAATACGAGTACTACGTACATATGTACTCAAACCTACTACCTCGTTTGAATAAAAATACCTTCAATTTATGCTGACCTAGTACTTTTGGTCGCCAAAAATTTTAGTCAAAATTCGTGAAAAAAACACTTGAGTAATTTGATTATTCCACGGGAACATCGCAATTTTCCGGGATCAAAAGTAGCCTATGTTTTAATCCAGGATATGAGCTATCTTGATACCAAATTTCATACAAATACGTTAAGCCGTTTGAGCGTGAAGGAGTAATAAACATACACACAAACACATAAACACACAAACACACATACACACATACAAACTTTCGCCTTTATAATATTACTGTGATAGTAAGGATAAAGATTACCAATTACATTTGTTTTTACAAGCGGGAACCTAATACGAGTACTACGTACATATGTACTCAAACCTACCTCGTTTGAATAAAAAATACCTTGAATTTATGATGACCTAGTACTTTTGGTCGCCAAAAATTTTAGTCAAAATTCGTGAAAAAAACACTTGAGTAATTTGATTATTCCACGGGAACATCGCAATTTTCCGGGATCAAAAGTAGCCTATGTTTTAATCCAGGACATGAGCTATCTTGATACCAAATTTCATACAAATACGTTAAGCCGTTTGAGCGTGAAGGAGTAATAAACATACACACAAACACATAAACACACAAACACACATACACACATACAAACTTTCGCCTTTATAATATTACTGTGATAGTAAGGATAAAGATTACCAATTACATTTGTTTTTACAAGCGGGAACCTAATACGAGTACTACGTACATATGTACTCAAACCTACCTCGTTTGAATAAAAAATACCTTGAATTTATGATGACCTAGTACTTTTGGTCGCCAAAAATTTTAGTCAAAATTCGTGAAAAAAACACTTGAGTAATTTGATTATTCCACGGGAACATCGCAATTTTCCGGGATCAAAAGTAGCCTATGTTTAAATCAAGGATATGAGCTATCTTGATACCAAATTTCATTCAAATACGTTAAGCCGTTTGAGCGTGTAGGAGTACCAAACATACACATATACACACAAACACACAAACACACATACACACATACAAACTTTCGCCTTTATAATATTACTGTGATAGTAAGGATAAAGATTACCAATTACATTTGTTTTTACAAGCGGGAACCTAATACGAGTACTACGTACATATGTACTCAAACCTACTACCTCGTTTGAATAAAAATACCTTCAATTTATGCTGACCTAGTACTTTTGGTCGCCAAAAATTTTAGTCAAAATTCGTGAAAAAAACACTTGAGTAATTTGATTATTCCACGGGAACATCGCAATTTTCCGGGATCAAAAGTAGCCTATGTTTTAATCCAGGATATGAGCTATCTTGATACCAAATTTCATACAAATACGTTAAGCCGTTTGAGCGTGAAGGAGTAATAAACATACACACAAACACATAAACACACAAACACACATACACACATACAAACTTTCGCCTTTATAATATTACTGTGATAGTAAGGATAAAGATTACCAATTACATTTGTTTTTACAAGCGGGAACCTAATACGAGTACTACGTACATATGTACTCAAACCTACCTCGTTTGAATAAAAAATACCTTGAATTTATGATGACCTAGTACTTTTGGTCGCCAAAAATTTTAGTCAAAATTCGTGAAAAAAACACTTGAGTAATTTGATTATTCCACGGGAACATCGCAATTTTCCGGGATCAAAAGTAGCCTATGTTTTAATCCAGGATATGGGCTATTTTGATACCAAATTTCATTCAAATACGTTAAGCCGTTTGAGCGTGAAGGAGTAACAAATATACACACAAACACACAAACACACATACACACATACAAACTTTCGCCTTTATAATATTACTGTGATAGTAAGGATAAAGATTACCAATTACATTTGTTTTTACAAGCGGGAACCTAATACGAGTACTACGTACATATGTACTCAAACCTACTACCTCGTTTGAATAAAAATACCTTCAATTTATGCTGACCTAGTACTTTTGGTCGCCAAAAATTTTAGTCAAAATTCGTGAAAAAAACACTTGAGTAATTTGATTATTCCACGGGAACATCGCAATTTTCCGGGATCAAAAGTAGCCTATGTTTAAATAGAGGATATGAGCTATCTTAGTACCAAATTACATTCAAATACGTTAAGCCGTTTGAGCGTGTAGGAGTATCAAACATACACATATACACACAAACACACAAACACACATACACACATACAAACTTTCGCCTTTATAATATTACTGTGATAGTAAGGATAAAGATTACCAATTACATTTGTTTTTACAAGCGGGAACCTAATACGAGTACTACGAAAATATGTACTCAAACCTACTACCTCGTTTGAATAAAAATACCTTCAATTTATGCTGACCTAGTACTTTTGGTCGCCAAAAATTTTAGTCAAAATTCGTGAAAAAAACACTTGAGTAATTTGATTATTCCACGGGAACATCGCAATTTTCCGGGATCAAAAGTAGCCTATGTTTAAATCAAGGATATGAGCTATCTTGATACCAAATTTCATTCAAATACGTTAAGCCGTTTGAGCGTGTAGGAGTACCAAACATACACATATACACACATACACACATACAAACTTTCGCCTTTATAATATTACTGTGATAGTAAGGATAAATATTACCAATTACATTTGTTTTTACAAGCGGGAACCTTATACGAGTACTTCGTACATATTTTATGTACTCAAACCTACTACCTCGTTTGAATAAAAATACCTTCAATTTATGCTGACCTAGTACTTTTGGTCGCCAAAAATTTTAGTCAAAATTCGTGAAAAAAACACTTGAGTAATTTGATTAGTAAACAGGAACATCGAACTTCTCCGGGATCAAAAGAAGCCTATGTTTTAATCCAGGATATGAGCTATTTTGATACCAAATTTCATTCAAATACGTTAAGCCGTTTGAGCGTGAAGGAGTACCAAACATACACATATACACACAAACACACAAACACACATACACACATACAAACTTTCGCCTTTATAATATTACTGTGATAGTAAGGATAAAGATTACCAATTACATTTGTTTTTACAAGCGGGAACCTAATACGAGTACTACGTACATATGTACTCAAACCTACTACCTCGTTTGAATAAAAATACCTTCAATTTATGCTGACCTAGTACTTTTGGTCGCCAAAAATTTTAGTCAAAATTCGTGAAAAAAACACTTGAGTAATTTGATTATTCCACGGGAACATCGCAATTTTCCGGGATCAAAAGTAGCCTATGTTTTAATCCAGGATATGAGCTATCTTGATACCAAATTTCATACAAATACGTTAAGCCGTTTGAGCGTGAAGGAGTAAGAAACATACACACAAACACATAAACACACAAACACACATACACACATACAAACTTTCGCCTTTATAATATTACTGTGATAGTAAGGATAAAGATTACCAATTACATTTGTTTTTACAAGCGAGAACCTAATACGAGTACTACGTACATATGTACTCAAACCTACCTCGTTTGAATAAAAAATACCTTGAATTTATGATGACCTAGTACTTTTGGTCGCCAAAAATTTTAGTCAAAATTCGTGAAAAAAACACTTGAGTAATTTGATTATTCCACGGGAACATCGCAATTTTCCGGGATCAAAAGTAGCCTATGTTTAAATCAAGGATATGAGCTATCTTGATACCAAATTTCATTCAAATACGTTAAGCCGTTTGAGCGTGTAGGAGTACCAAACCTACACATATACACACAAACACACAAACACACATACACACATACAAACTTTCGCCTTTATAATATTACTGTGATAGTAAGGATAAAGATTACCAATTACATTTGTTTTTACAAGCGGGAACCTAATACGAGTACTACGTACATATTTACTCAAACCTACTACCTCGTTTGAATAAAAATACCTTCAATTTATGCTGACCTAGTACTTTTGGTCGCCAAAAATTTTAGTCAAAATTCGTGAAAAAAACACTTGAGTAATTTGATTATTCCACGGGAACATCGCAATTTTCCGGGATCAAAAGTAGCCTATGTTTTAATCCAGGATATGAGCTATCTTGATACCAAATTTCATACAAATACGTTAAGCCGTTTGAGCGTGAAGGAGTAATAAACATACACACAAACACATAAACACACAAACACACATACACACATACAAACTTTCGCCTTTATAATATTACTGTGATAGTAAGGATAAAGATTACCAATTACATTTGTTTTTACAAGCGGGAACCTAATACGAGTACTACGTACATATGTACTCAAACCTACCTCGTTTGAATAAAAAATACCTTGAATTTATGATGACCTAGTACTTTTGGTCGCCAAAAATTTTAGTCAAAATTCGTGAAAAAAACACTTGAGTAATTTGATTATTCCACGGGAACATCGCAATTTTCCGGGATCAAAAGTAGCCTATTTTTAAATCAAGGATATGAGCTATGTTGATACCAAATTTCATTCAAATACGTTAAGCCGTTTGAGCGTGTAGGAGTACCAAACATACACATATACACACAAACACACATACACACATACAAACTTTCGCCTTTATAATATTACTGTGATAGTAAGGATAAAGATTACCAATTACATTTGTTTTTACAAGCGGGAACCTAATACGAGTACTACGTACATATTTACTCAAACCTACTACCTCGTTTGAATAAAAATACCTTCAATTTATGCTGACCTAGTACTTTTGGTCGCCAAAAATTTTAGTCAAAATTCGTGAAAAAAACACTTGAGTAATTTGATTATTCCACGGGAACATCGCAATTTTCCGGGATCAAAAGTAGCCTATGTTTAAATCAAGGATATGAGCTATCTTGATACCAAATTTCATTCAAATACGTTAAGCCGTTTGAGCGTGTAGGAGTACCAAACCTACACATATACACACAAACACACAAACACACATACACACATACAAACTTTCGCCTTTATAATATTACTGTGATAGTAAGGATAAAGATTACCAATTACATTTGTTTTTACAAGCGGGAACCTAATACGAGTACTACGTACATATGTACTCAAACCTACTACCTCGTTTGAATAAAAATACCTTCAATATATGCTGACCTAGTACTTTTGGTCGCCAAAAATTTTAGTCAAAATTCGTGAAAAAACACTTGAGTAATTTGATTATTCCACGGGAACATCGCAATTTTCCGGGATCAAAAGTAGCCTATGTTTAAATTAAGGATATGAGCTATCTTGGTACCAAATTACATTCAAATACGTTAAGCCGTTTGAGCGTGTAGGAGTATCAAACATACACATATACACACAAACACACAAACACACAAACACACATACACACATACAAACTTTCGCCTTTATAATATTACTGTGATAGTAAGGATAAAGATTACCACATTTGTTTTGACAAAAGCGGGAACCTAATACGAGTACTACGTACATATGTACTCAAACCTACTACCTCGTTTGAATAAAAATACCTTCAATTTATGCTGACCTAGTACTTTTGGTCGCCAAAAATTTTAGTCAAAATTCGTGAAAAAAACACTTGAGTAATTTGATTATTCCACGGGAACATCGCAATTTTCCGGGATCAAAAGTAGCCTATGTTTAAATCAAGGATATGAGCTATCTTGATACCAAATTTCATTCAAATACGTTAAGCCGTTTGAGCGTGTAGGAGTAACAAATATACACACAAACACACAAACACACATACACACATACAAACTTTCGCCTTTATAATATTACTGTGATAGTAAGGATAAAGATTACCAATTACATTTGTTTTTACAAGCGGGAACCTAATACGAGTACTACGTACATATGTACTCAAACCTACTACCTCGTTTGAATAAAAATACCTTCAATTTATGCTGACCTAGTACTTTTGGTCGCCAAAAATTTTAGTCAAAATTCGTGAAAAAAACACTTGAGTAATTTGAATTGTAAACAGGAACATCGAACTTTTCCGGGATCAAAAGTAGCCTATGTTTTAATCCAGGATATGAGCTATTTTGATACCAAATTTCATTCAAATACGTTAAGCCGTTTGAGCGTGAAGGAGTAACAAATATACACACAAACACACAAACACACATACACACATACAAACTTTCGCCTTTATAATATTACTGTGATAGTAAGGATAAAGATTACCAATTACATTTGTTTTTACAAGCGGGAACCTAATACGAGTACTACGTACATATGTACTCAAACCTACTACCTCGTTTGAATAAAAATACCTTCAATTTATGCTGACCTAGTACTTTTGGTCGCCAAAAATTTTAGTCAAAATTCGTGAAAAAAACACTTGAGTAATTTGATTATTCCACGGGAACATCGCAATTTTCCGGGATCAAAAGTAGCCTATGTTTTAATCCAGGATATGAGCTATCTTGATACCAAATTTCATACAAATACGTTAAGCCGTTTGAGCGTGAAGGAGTAATAAACATACACACAAACACATAAACACACAAACACACATACACACATACAAACTTTCGCCTTTATAATATTACTGTGATAGTAAGGATAAAGATTACCAATTACATTTGTTTTTACAAGCGGGAACCTAATACGAGTACTACGTACATATGTACTCAAACCTACCTCGTTTGAATAAAAAATACCTTGAATTTATGATGACCTAGTACTTTTGGTCGCCAAAAATTTTTGTCAAAATTCGTGAAAAAAACACTTGAGTAATTTGATTATTCCACGGGAACATCGATTTTTTCCGGGATCAAAAGTAGCCTATGTTTAAATCAAGGATATGAGCTATGTTGATACCAAATTTCATTCAAATACGTTAAGCCGTTTGAGCGTGTAGGAGTACCAAACATACACATATACACACAAACACACATACACACATACAAACTTTCGCCTTTATAATATTACTGTGATAGTAAGGATAAAGATTACCAATTACATTTGTTTTTACAAGCGGGAACCTAATACGAGTACTACGTACATATTTACTCAAACCTACTACCTCGTTTGAATAAAAATACCTTCAATTTATGCTGACCTAGTACTTTTGGTCGCCAAAAATTTTAGTCAAAATTCGTGAAAAAAACACTTGAGTAATTTGATTATTCCACGGGAACATCGCAATTTTCCGGGATCAAAAGTAGCCTATGTTTAAATCAAGGATATGAGCTATCTTGATACCAAATTTCATTCAAATACGTTAAGCCGTTTGAGCGTGTAGGAGTACCAAACCTACACATATACACACAAACACACAAACACACATACACACATACAAACTTTCGCCTTTATAATATTACTGTGATAGTAAGGATAAAGATTACCAATTACATTTGTTTTTACAAGCGGGAACCTAATACGAGTACTACGTACATATGTACTCAAACCTACTACCTCGTTTGAATAAAAATACCTTCAATTTATGCTGACCTAGTACTTTTGGTCGCCAAAAATTTTAGTCAAAATTCGTGAAAAAAACACTTGAGTAATTTGAATTGTTAACAGGAACATCGAACTTTTCCGGGATCAAAAGTAGCCTATGTTTTAATCCAGGATATGAGCTATTTTGATACCAAATTTCATTCAAATACGTTAAGCCGTTTGAGCGTGAAGGAGTAACAAATATACACACAAACACACAAACACACATACACACATACAAACTTTCGCCTTTATAATATTACTGTGATAGTAAGGATAAAGATTACCAATTACATTTGTTTTTACAAGCGGGAACCTAATACGAGTACTACGTACATATGTACTCAAACCTACTACCTCGTTTGAATAAAAATACCTTCAATTTATGCTGACCTAGTACTTTTGGTCGCCAAAAATTTTAGTCAAAATTCGTGAAAAAACACTTGAGTAATTTGATTATTCCACGGGAACATCGCAATTTTCCGGGATCAAAAGTAGCCTATGTTTAAATCAAGGATATGAGCTATCTTGGTACCAAATTACATTCAAATACGTTAAGCCGTTTGAGCGTGTAGGAGTATCAAACATACACATATACACACAAACACACAAACACACATACACACATACAAACTTTCGCCTTTATAATATTACTGTGATAGTAAGGATAAAGATTACCAATTACATTTGTTTTTACAAGCGGGAACCTAATACGAGTACTACGTACATATGTACTCAAACCTACTACCTCGTTTGAATAAAAATACCTTCAATTTATGCTGACCTAGTACTTTTGGTCGCCAAAAATTTTAGTCAAAATTCGTGAAAAAAACACTTGAGTAATTTGATTATTCCACGGGAACATCGCAATTTTCCGGGATCAAAAGTAGCCTATGTTTTAATCCAGGATATGAGCTATCTTGATACCAAATTTCATACAAATACGTTAAGCCGTTTGAGCGTGAAGGAGTAATAAACATACACACAAACACATAAACACACAAACACACATACACACATACAAACTTTCGCCTTTATAATATTACTGTGATAGTAAGGATAAAGATTACCAATTACATTTGTTTTTACAAGCGGGAACCTAATACGAGTACTACGTACATATGTACTCAAACCTACCTCGTTTGAATAAAAAATACCTTGAATTTATGATGACCTAGTACTTTTGGTCGCCAAAAATTTTTGTCAAAATTCGTGAAAAAAACACTTGAGTAATTTGATTATTCCACGGGAACATCGCAATTTTCCGGGATCAAAAGTAGCCTATGTTTAAATCAAGGATATGAGCTATGTTGATACCAAATTTCATTCAAATACGTTAAGCCGTTTGAGCGTGTAGGAGTACCAAACATACACATATACACACAAACACACATACACACATACAAACTTTCGCCTTTATAATATTACTGTGATAGTAAGGATAAAGATTACCAATTACATTTGTTTTTACAAGCGGGAACCTAATACGAGTACTACGTACATATTTACTCAAACCTACTACCTCGTTTGAATAAAAATACCTTCAATTTATGCTGACCTAGTACTTTTGGTCGCCAAAAATTTTAGTCAAAATTCGTGAAAAAAACACTTGAGTAATTTGATTATTCCACGGGAACATCGCAATTTTCCGGGATCAAAAGTAGCCTATGTTTAAATCAAGGATATGAGCTATCTTGATACCAAATTTCATTCAAATACGTTAAGCCGTTTGAGCGTGTAGGAGTACCAAACCTACACATATACACACAAACACACAAACACACATACACACATACAAACTTTCGCCTTTATAATATTACTGTGATAGTAAGGATAAAGATTACCAATTACATTTGTTTTTACAAGCGGGAACCTAATACGAGTACTACGTACATATGTACTCAAACCTACTACCTCGTTTGAATAAAAATACCTTCAATTTATGCTGACCTAGTACTTTTGGTCGCCAAAAATTTTAGTCAAAATTCGTGAAAAAAACACTTGAGTAATTTGAATTGTTAACAGGAACATCGATTTTTTCCGGGATCAAAAGTAGCCTATGTTTTAATCCAGGATATGAGCTATTTTGATACCAAATTTCATTCAAATACGTTAAGCCGTTTGAGCGTGAAGGAGTAACAAATATACACACAAACACACAAACACACATACACACATACAAACTTTCGCCTTTATAATATTACTGTGATAGTAAGGATAAAGATTACCAATTACATTTGTTTTTACAAGCGGGAACCTAATACGAGTACTACGTACATATGTACTCAAACCTACTACCTCGTTTGAATAAAAATACCTTCAATTTATGCTGACCTAGTACTTTTGGTCGCCAAAAATTTTAGTCAAAATTCGTGAAAAAACACTTGAGTAATTTGATTATTCCACGGGAACATCGCAATTTTCCGGGATCAAAAGTAGCCTATGTTTAAATCAAGGATATGAGCTATCTTGGTACCAAATTACATTCAAATACGTTAAGCCGTTTGAGCGTGTAGGAGTATCAAACATACACATATACACACAAACACACAAACACACATACACACATACAAACTTTCGCCTTTATAATATTACTGTGATAGTAAGGATAAAGATTACCAATTACATTTGTTTTTACAAGCGGGAACCTAATACGAGTACTACGTACATATGTACTCAAACCTACTACCTCGTTTGAATAAAAATACCTTCAATTTATGCTGACCTAGTACTTTTGGTCGCCAAAAATTTTAGTCAAAATTCGTGAAAAAAACACTTGAGTAATTTGATTATTCCACGGGAACATCGCAATTTTCCGGGATCAAAAGTAGCCTATGTTTAAATCAAGGATATGAGCTATCTTGATACCAAATTTCATTCAAATACGTTAAGCCGTTTGAGCGTGTAGGAGTACCAAACAATCACATATACACACAAACACACATACACACATACAAACTTTCGCCTTTATAATATTACTGTGATAGTAAGGATAAAGATTACCAATTACATTTGTTTTTACAAGCGCGAACCTAATACTAGTACTACGTACATATGTACTCAAACCTACTACCTCGTTTGAATAAAAATACCTTCAATTTATGCTGACCTAGTACTTTTGGTCGCCAAAAATTTTAATCAAAATTCGTGAAAAAAACACTTGAGTAATTTGATTATTCCACGGGAACATCGCAATTTTCCGGGATCAAAAGTAGCCTATGTTTAAATCAAGGATATGAGCTATCCTGATACCAAATTTCATTCAAATACGTTAAGCCGTTTGAGCGTGTAGGAGTACCGAACATACACATATACACACAAACACACAAACACACATACACACATACAAACTTTCGCCTTTATAATATTACTGTGATAGTAAGGATAAAGATTACCAATTACATTTGTTTTTACAAGCGGGAACCTAATACGAGTACTACGTACATATGTACTCAAACCTACTACCTCGTTTGAATAAAAATACCTTCAATTTATGCTGACCTAGTACTTTTGGTCGCCAAAAATTTTAGTCAAAATTCGTGAAAAAAACACTTGAGTAATTTGATTAGTAAACAGGAACATCGAACTTCTCCGGGATCAAAAGTAGCCTATGTTTTAATCCAGGATATGAGCTATCTTGATACCAAATTTCATTCAAATACGTTAAGCCGTTTGAGCGTGTAGGAGTACCAAACATACACATACACACATACAAACTTTCGCCTTTCTAGTATTACTGTGATAGTAAGGATAAAGATTACCAATTACATTTGTTTTTACAAGCGGGAACCTAATACGAGTACTACGTACATATGTACTCAAACCTACTACCTCGTTTGAATAAAAATACCTTCAATTTATGCTGACCTAGTACTTTTGGTCGCCAAAAATTTTAGTCAAAATTCGTGAAAAAAACACTTGAGTAATTTGATTATTCCACGGGAACATCGCAATTTTCCGGGATCAAAAGTAGCCTATGTTTTAATCCAGGATATGAGCTATCTTGATACTAAATTTCATACAAATACGTTAAGCCGTTTGAGCGTGAAGGAGTAATAAACATACACACAAACACACAAACACACATACAAACTTTCGCCTTTATAATATTACTGTGATAGTAAGGATAAAGATTACCAATTACATTTGTTTTTACAAGCGGGAACCTAATACGAGTACTACGTACATATGTACTCAAACCTACTACCTCGTTTGAATAAAAATACCTTCAATTTATGCTGACCTAGTACTTTTGGTCGCCAAAAATTTTAGTCAAAATTCGTGAAAAAAACACTTGAGTAATTTGATTATTCCACGGGAACATCGCAATTTTCCGGGATCAAAAGTAGCCTATGTTTAAATCAAGGATATGAGCTATCTTGGTACCAAATTTCATTCAAATACGTTAAGCCGTTTGAGCGTGTAGGAGTACCAAACATACACATATACACACAAACACACAAACACACATACACACATACAAACTTTCGCCTTTATAATATTACTGTGATAGTAAGGATAAAGATTACCAATTACATTTGTTTTTACAAGCGCGAACCTAATACTAGTACTACGTACATATGTACTCAAACCTACTACCTCGTTTGAATAAAAATACCTTCAATTTATGCTGACCTAGTACTTTTGGTCGCCAAAAATTTTAATCAAAATTCGTGAAAAAAACACTTGAGTAATTTGATTATTCCACGGGAACATCGCAATTTTCCGGGATCAAAAGTAGCCTATGTTTAAATCAAGGATATGAGCTATCCTGATACCAAATTTCATTCAAATACGTTAAGCCGTTTGAGCGTGTAGGAGTACCGAACATACACATATACACACAAACACACAAACACACATACACACATACAAACTTTCGCCTTTATAATATTACTGTGATAGTAAGGATAAAGATTACCAATTACATTTGTTTTTACAAGCGGGAACCTAATACGAGTACTACGTACATATGTACTCAAACCTACTACCTCGTTTGAATAAAAATACCTTCAATTTATGCTGACCTAGTACTTTTGGTCGCCAAAAATTTTAGTCAAAATTCGTGAAAAAAACACTTGAGTAATTTGATTATTCCACGGGAACATCGCAATTTTCCGGGATCAAAAGTAGCCTATGTTTAAATCAAGGATATGAGCTATCTTGGTACCAAATTTCATTCAAATACGTTAAGCCGTTTGAGCGTGTAGGAGTACCAAACATACACATATACACACAAACACACAAACACACATACACACATACAAACTTTCGCCTTTATAATATTACTGTGATAGTAAGGATAAAGATTACCAATTACATTTGTTTTTACAAGCGGGAACCTAATACGAGTACTACGTACATATGTACTCAAACCTACTACCTCGTTTGAATAAAAATACCTTCAATTTATGCTGACCTAGTACTTTTGGTCGCCAAAAATTTTAGTCAAAATTCGTGAAAAAAACACTTGAGTAATTTGATTAGTAAACAGGAACATCGAACTTCTCCGGGATCAAAAGTAGCCTATGTTTTAATCCAGGATATGAGCTATCTTGATACCAAATTTCATTCAAATACGTTAAGCCGTTTGAGCGTGTAGGAGTACCAAACATACACATACACACATACAAACTTTCGCCTTTCTAGTATTACTGTGATAGTAAGGATAAAGATTACCAATTACATTTGTTTTTACAAGCGGGAACCTAATACGAGTACTACGTACATATGTACTCAAACCTACTACCTCGTTTGAATAAAAATACCTTCAATTTATGCTGACCTAGTACTTTTGGTCGCCAAAAATTTTAGTCAAAATTCGTGAAAAAAACACTTGAGTAATTTGATTATTCCACGGGAACATCGCAATTTTCCGGGATCAAAAGTAGCCTATGTTTTAATCCAAGATATGAGCTATCTTGATACCAAATTTCATACAAATACGTTAAGCCGTTTGAGCGTGAAGGAGTTATAAACATACACACAAACACACAAACACACATACAAACTTTCGCCTTTATAATATTACTGTGATAGTAAGGATAAAGATTACCAATTACATTTGTTTTTACAAGCGGGAACCTAATACGAGTACTACGTACATATGTACTCAAACCTACTACCTCGTTTGAATAAAAATACCTTCAATTTATGCTGACCTAGTACTTTTGGTCGCCAAAAATTTTAGTCAAAATTCGTGAAAAAAACACTTGAGTAATTTGATTATTCCACGGGAACATCGCAATTTTCCGGGATCAAAAGTAGCCTATGTTTAAATCAAGGATATGAGCTATCTTGATACCAAATTTCATTCAAATACGTTAAGCCGTTTGAGCGTGTAGGAGTACCAAACCTACACATATACACACAAACACACAAACACACATACACACATACAAACTTTCGCCTTTATAATATTACTGTGATAGTAAGGATAAAGATTACCAATTACATTTGTTTTTACAAGCGGGAACCTAATACGAGTACTACGTACATATGTACTCAAACCTACTACCTCGTTTGAATAAAAATACCTTCAATATATGCTGACCTAGTACTTTTGGTCGCCAAAAATTTTAGTCAAAATTCGTGAAAAAACACTTGAGTAATTTGATTATTCCACGGGAACATCGCAATTTTCCGGGATCAAAAGTAGCCTATGTTTAAATTAAGGATATGAGCTATCTTGGTACCAAATTACATTCAAATACGTTAAGCCGTTTGAGCGTGTAGGAGTATCAAACATACACATATACACACAAACACACAAACACACATACACACATACAAACTTTCGCCTTTATAATATTACTGTGATAGTAAGGATAAAGATTACCACATTTGTTTTGACAAAAGCGGGAACCTAATACGAGTACTACGTACATATGTACTCAAACCTACTACCTCGTTTGAATAAAAATACCTTCAATTTATGCTGACCTAGTACTTTTGGTCGCCAAAAATTTTAGTCAAAATTCGTGAAAAAAACACTTGAGTAATTTGATTATTCCACGGGAACATCGCAATTTTCCGGGATCAAAAGTAGCCTATGTTTAAATCAAGGATATGAGCTATCTTGATACCAAATTTCATTCAAATACGTTAAGCCGTTTGAGCGTGTAGGAGTACCAAACCTACACATATACACACAAACACACAAACACACATACACACATACAAACTTTCGCCTTTATAATATTACTGTGATAGTAAGGATAAAGATTACCAATTACATTTGTTTTTACAAGCGGGAACCTAATACGAGTACTACGTACATATGTACTCAAACCTACTACCTCGTTTGAATAAAAATACCTTCAATTTATGCTGACCTAGTACTTTTGGTCGCCAAAAATTTTAGTCAAAATTCGTGAAAAAAACACTTGAGTAATTTGAATTGTTAACAGGAACATCGATTTTTTCCGGGATCAAAAGTAGCCTATGTTTTAATCCAGGATATGAGCTATTTTGATACCAAATTTCATTCAAATACGTTAAGCCGTTTGAGCGTGAAGGAGTAACAAATATACACACAAACACACAAACACACATACACACATACAAACTTTCGCCTTTATAATATTACTGTGATAGTAAGGATAAAGATTACCAATTACATTTGTTTTTACAAGCGGGAACCTAATACGAGTACTACGTACATATGTACTCAAACCTACTACCTCGTTTGAATAAAAATACCTTCAATTTATGCTGACCTAGTACTTTTGGTCGCCAAAAATTTTAGTCAAAATTCGTGAAAAAACACTTGAGTAATTTGATTATTCCACGGGAACATCGCAATTTTCCGGGATCAAAAGTAGCCTATGTTTAAATCAAGGATATGAGCTATCTTGGTACCAAATTACATTCAAATACGTTAAGCCGTTTGAGCGTGTAGGAGTATCAAACATACACATATACACACAAACACACAAACACACATACACACATACAAACTTTCGCCTTTATAATATTACTGTGATAGTAAGGATAAAGATTACCAATTACATTTGTTTTTACAAGCGGGAACCTAATACGAGTACTACGTACATATGTACTCAAACCTACTACCTCGTTTGAATAAAAATACCTTCAATTTATGCTGACCTAGTACTTTTGGTCGCCAAAAATTTTAGTCAAAATTCGTGAAAAAAACACTTGAGTAATTTGATTATTCCACGGGAACATCGCAATTTTCCGGGATCAAAAGTAGCCTATGTTTAAATCAAGGATATGAGCTATCTTGATACCAAATTTCATTCAAATACGTTAAGCCGTTTGAGCGTGTAGGAGTACCAAACAATCACATATACACACAAACACACATACACACATACAAACTTTCGCCTTTATAATATTACTGTGATAGTAAGGATAAAGATTACCAATTACATTTGTTTTTACAAGCGCGAACCTAATACTAGTACTACGTACATATG
The DNA here is from genome assembly GCA_947578425.1 of Eugnorisma glareosa. Lineage (NCBI taxonomy): Eukaryota > Metazoa > Arthropoda > Insecta > Lepidoptera > Noctuidae > Eugnorisma > Eugnorisma glareosa. Next base: position 7,473,798 of record OX387982.1, on the reverse strand, counting down.
TACTCAAACCTACTACCTCGTTTGAATAAAAATACCTTCAATTTATGCTGACCTAGTACTTTTGGTCGCCAAAAATTTTAATCAAAATTCGTGAAAAAAACACTTGAGTAATTTGATTATTCCACGGGAACATCGCAATTTTCCGGGATCAAAAGTAGCCTATGTTTAAATCAAGGATATGAGCTATCCTGATACCAAATTTCATTCAAATACGTTAAGCCGTTTGAGCGTGTAGGAGTACCGAACATACACATATACACACAAACACACAAACACACATACACACATACAAACTTTCGCCTTTATAATATTACTGTGATAGTAAGGATAAAGATTACCAATTACATTTGTTTTTACAAGCGGGAACCTAATACGAGTACTACGTACATATGTACTCAAACCTACTACCTCGTTTGAATAAAAATACCTTCAATTTATGCTGACCTAGTACTTTTGGTCGCCAAAAATTTTAGTCAAAATTCGTGAAAAAAACACTTGAGTAATTTGATTAGTAAACAGGAACATCGAACTTCTCCGGGATCAAAAGTAGCCTATGTTTTAATCCAGGATATGAGCTATCTTGATACCAAATTTCATTCAAATACGTTAAGCCGTTTGAGCGTGTAGGAGTACCAAACATACACATACACACATACAAACTTTCGCCTTTCTAGTATTACTGTGATAGTAAGGATAAAGATTACCAATTACATTTGTTTTTACAAGCGGGAACCTAATACGAGTACTACGTACATATGTACTCAAACCTACTACCTCGTTTGAATAAAAATACCTTCAATTTATGCTGACCTAGTACTTTTGGTCGCCAAAAATTTTAGTCAAAATTCGTGAAAAAAACACTTGAGTAATTTGATTATTCCACGGGAACATCGCAATTTTCCGGGATCAAAAGTAGCCTATGTTTTAATCCAGGATATGAGCTATCTTGATACTAAATTTCATACAAATACGTTAAGCCGTTTGAGCGTGAAGGAGTAATAAACATACACACAAACACACAAACACACATACAAACTTTCGCCTTTATAATATTACTGTGATAGTAAGGATAAAGATTACCAATTACATTTGTTTTTACAAGCGGGAACCTAATACGAGTACTACGTACATATGTACTCAAACCTACTACCTCGTTTGAATAAAAATACCTTCAATTTATGCTGACCTAGTACTTTTGGTCGCCAAAAATTTTAGTCAAAATTCGTGAAAAAAACACTTGAGTAATTTGATTATTCCACGGGAACATCGCAATTTTCCGGGATCAAAAGTAGCCTATGTTTAAATCAAGGATATGAGCTATCTTGGTACCAAATTTCATTCAAATACGTTAAGCCGTTTGAGCGTGTAGGAGTACCAAACATACACATATACACACAAACACACAAACACACATACACACATACAAACTTTCGCCTTTATAATATTACTGTGATAGTAAGGATAAAGATTACCAATTACATTTGTTTTTACAAGCGCGAACCTAATACTAGTACTACGTACATATGTACTCAAACCTACTACCTCGTTTGAATAAAAATACCTTCAATTTATGCTGACCTAGTACTTTTGGTCGCCAAAAATTTTAATCAAAATTCGTGAAAAAAACACTTGAGTAATTTGATTATTCCACGGGAACATCGCAATTTTCCGGGATCAAAAGTAGCCTATGTTTAAATCAAGGATATGAGCTATCCTGATACCAAATTTCATTCAAATACGTTAAGCCGTTTGAGCGTGTAGGAGTACCGAACATACACATATACACACAAACACACAAACACACATACACACATACAAACTTTCGCCTTTATAATATTACTGTGATAGTAAGGATAAAGATTACCAATTACATTTGTTTTTACAAGCGGGAACCTAATACGAGTACTACGTACATATGTACTCAAACCTACTACCTCGTTTGAATAAAAATACCTTCAATTTATGCTGACCTAGTACTTTTGGTCGCCAAAAATTTTAGTCAAAATTCGTGAAAAAAACACTTGAGTAATTTGATTATTCCACGGGAACATCGCAATTTTCCGGGATCAAAAGTAGCCTATGTTTAAATCAAGGATATGAGCTATCTTGGTACCAAATTTCATTCAAATACGTTAAGCCGTTTGAGCGTGTAGGAGTACCAAACATACACATATACACACAAACACACAAACACACATACACACATACAAACTTTCGCCTTTATAATATTACTGTGATAGTAAGGATAAAGATTACCAATTACATTTGTTTTTACAAGCGGGAACCTAATACGAGTACTACGTACATATGTACTCAAACCTACTACCTCGTTTGAATAAAAATACCTTCAATTTATGCTGACCTAGTACTTTTGGTCGCCAAAAATTTTAGTCAAAATTCGTGAAAAAAACACTTGAGTAATTTGATTAGTAAACAGGAACATCGAACTTCTCCGGGATCAAAAGTAGCCTATGTTTTAATCCAGGATATGAGCTATCTTGATACCAAATTTCATTCAAATACGTTAAGCCGTTTGAGCGTGTAGGAGTACCAAACATACACATACACACATACAAACTTTCGCCTTTCTAGTATTACTGTGATAGTAAGGATAAAGATTACCAATTACATTTGTTTTTACAAGCGGGAACCTAATACGAGTACTACGTACATATGTACTCAAACCTACTACCTCGTTTGAATAAAAATACCTTCAATTTATGCTGACCTAGTACTTTTGGTCGCCAAAAATTTTAGTCAAAATTCGTGAAAAAAACACTTGAGTAATTTGATTATTCCACGGGAACATCGCAATTTTCCGGGATCAAAAGTAGCCTATGTTTTAATCCAAGATATGAGCTATCTTGATACCAAATTTCATACAAATACGTTAAGCCGTTTGAGCGTGAAGGAGTTATAAACATACACACAAACACACAAACACACATACAAACTTTCGCCTTTATAATATTACTGTGATAGTAAGGATAAAGATTACCAATTACATTTGTTTTTACAAGCGGGAACCTAATACGAGTACTACGTACATATGTACTCAAACCTACTACCTCGTTTGAATAAAAATACCTTCAATTTATGCTGACCTAGTACTTTTGGTCGCCAAAAATTTTAGTCAAAATTCGTGAAAAAAACACTTGAGTAATTTGATTATTCCACGGGAACATCGCAATTTTCCGGGATCAAAAGTAGCCTATGTTTAAATCAAGGATATGAGCTATCTTGATACCAAATTTCATTCAAATAAGTTAAGCCGTTTGAGCGTGTAGGAGTACCAAACCTACACATATACACACAAACACACAAACACACATACACACATACAAACTTTCGCCTTTATAATATTACTGTGATAGTAAGGATAAAGATTACCAATTACATTTGTTTTTACAAGCGGGAACCTAATACGAGTACTACGTACATATGTACTCAAACCTACTACCTCGTTTGAATAAAAATACCTTCAATATATGCTGACCTAGTACTTTTGGTCGCCAAAAATTTTAGTCAAAATTCGTGAAAAAACACTTGAGTAATTTGATTATTCCACGGGAACATCGCAATTTTCCGGGATCAAAAGTAGCCTATGTTTAAATTAAGGATATGAGCTATCTTGGTACCAAATTACATTCAAATACGTTAAGCCGTTTGAGCGTGTAGGAGTATCAAACATACACATATACACACAAACACACAAACACACAAACACACATACACACATACAAACTTTCGCCTTTATAATATTACTGTGATAGTAAGGATAAAGATTACCACATTTGTTTTGACAAAAGCGGGAACCTAATACGAGTACTACGTACATATGTACTCAAACCTACTACCTCGTTTGAATAAAAATACCTTCAATTTATGCTGACCTAGTACTTTTGGTCGCCAAAAATTTTAGTCAAAATTCGTGAAAAAAACACTTGAGTAATTTGATTATTCCACGGGAACATCGCAATTTTCCGGGATCAAAAGTAGCCTATGTTTAAATCAAGGATATGAGCTATCTTGATACCAAATTTCATTCAAATACGTTAAGCCGTTTGAGCGTGTAGGAGTAACAAATATACACACAAACACACAAACACACATACACACATACAAACTTTCGCCTTTATAATATTACTGTGATAGTAAGGATAAAGATTACCAATTACATTTGTTTTTACAAGCGGGAACCTAATACGAGTACTACGTACATATGTACTCAAACCTACTACCTCGTTTGAATAAAAATACCTTCAATTTATGCTGACCTAGTACTTTTGGTCGCCAAAAATTTTAGTCAAAATTCGTGAAAAAAACACTTGAGTAATTTGAATTGTAAACAGGAACATCGAACTTTTCCGGGATCAAAAGTAGCCTATGTTTTAATCCAGGATATGAGCTATTTTGATACCAAATTTCATTCAAATACGTTAAGCCGTTTGAGCGTGAAGGAGTAACAAATATACACACAAACACACAAACACACATACACACATACAAACTTTCGCCTTTATAATATTACTGTGATAGTAAGGATAAAGATTACCAATTACATTTGTTTTTACAAGCGGGAACCTAATACGAGTACTACGTACATATGTACTCAAACCTACTACCTCGTTTGAATAAAAATACCTTCAATTTATGCTGACCTAGTACTTTTGGTCGCCAAAAATTTTAGTCAAAATTCGTGAAAAAACACTTGAGTAATTTGATTATTCCACGGGAACATCGCAATTTTCCGGGATCAAAAGTAGCCTATGTTTAAATCAAGGATATGAGCTATCTTGGTACCAAATTACATTCAAATACGTTAAGCCGTTTGAGCGTGTAGGAGTATCAAACATACACATATACACACAAACACACAAACACACATACACACATACAAACTTTCGCCTTTATAATATTACTGTGATAGTAAGGATAAAGATTACCAATTACATTTGTTTTTACAAGCGGGAACCTAATACGAGTACTACGTACATATGTACTCAAACCTACTACCTCGTTTGAATAAAAATACCTTCAATTTATGCTGACCTAGTACTTTTGGTCGCCAAAAATTTTAGTCAAAATTCGTGAAAAAAACACTTGAGTAATTTGATTATTCCACGGGAACATCGCAATTTTCCGGGATCAAAAGTAGCCTATGTTTTAATCCAGGATATGAGCTATCTTGATACCAAATTTCATACAAATACGTTAAGCCGTTTGAGCGTGAAGGAGTAATAAACATACACACAAACACACAAACACACATACAAACTTTCGCCTTTATAATATTACTGTGATAGTAAGGATAAAGATTACCAATTACATTTGTTTTTACAAGCGGGAACCTAATACGAGTACTACGTACATATGTACTCAAACCTACTACCTCGTTTGAATAAAAATACCTTCAATTTATGCTGACCTAGTACTTTTGGTCGCCAAAAATTTTAGTCAAAATTCGTGAAAAAAACACTTGAGTAATTTGATTATTCCACGGGAACATCGCAATTTTCCGGGATCAAAAGTAGCCTATGTTTAAATCAAGGATATGAGCTATCTTGATACCAAATTTCATTCAAATACGTTAAGCCGTTTGAGCGTGTAGGAGTACCAAACAATCACATATACACACAAACACACATACACACATACAAACTTTCGCCTTTATAATATTACTGTGATAGTAAGGATAAAGATTACCAATTACATTTGTTTTTACAAGCGCGAACCTAATACTAGTACTACGTACATATGTACTCAAACCTACTACCTCGTTTGAATAAAAATACCTTCAATTTATGCTGACCTAGTACTTTTGGTCGCCAAAAATTTTAATCAAAATTCGTGAAAAAAACACTTGAGTAATTTGATTATTCCACGGGAACATCGCAATTTTCCGGGATCAAAAGTAGCCTATGTTTAAATCAAGGATATGAGCTATCCTGATACCAAATTTCATTCAAATACGTTAAGCCGTTTGAGCGTGTAGGAGTACCGAACATACACATATACACACAAACACACAAACACACATACACACATACAAACTTTCGCCTTTATAATATTACTGTGATAGTAAGGATAAAGATTACCAATTACATTTGTTTTTACAAGCGGGAACCTAATACGAGTACTACGTACATATGTACTCAAACCTACTACCTCGTTTGAATAAAAATACCTTCAATTTATGCTGACCTAGTACTTTTGGTCGCCAAAAATTTTAGTCAAAATTCGTGAAAAAAACACTTGAGTAATTTGATTAGTAAACAGGAACATCGAACTTCTCCGGGATCAAAAGTAGCCTATGTTTTAATCCAGGATATGAGCTATCTTGATACCAAATTTCATTCAAATACGTTAAGCCGTTTGAGCGTGTAGGAGTACCAAACATACACATACACACATACAAACTTTCGCCTTTCTAGTATTACTGTGATAGTAAGGATAAAGATTACCAATTACATTTGTTTTTACAAGCGGGAACCTAATACGAGTACTACGTACATATGTACTCAAACCTACTACCTCGTTTGAATAAAAATACCTTCAATTTATGCTGACCTAGTACTTTTGGTCGCCAAAAATTTTAGTCAAAATTCGTGAAAAAAACACTTGAGTAATTTGATTATTCCACGGGAACATCGCAATTTTCCGGGATCAAAAGTAGCCTATGTTTTAATCCAGGATATGAGCTATCTTGATACTAAATTTCATACAAATACGTTAAGCCGTTTGAGCGTGAAGGAGTAATAAACATACACACAAACACACAAACACACATACAAACTTTCGCCTTTATAATATTACTGTGATAGTAAGGATAAAGATTACCAATTACATTTGTTTTTACAAGCGGGAACCTAATACGAGTACTACGTACATATGTACTCAAACCTACTACCTCGTTTGAATAAAAATACCTTCAATTTATGCTGACCTAGTACTTTTGGTCGCCAAAAATTTTAGTCAAAATTCGTGAAAAAAACACTTGAGTAATTTGATTATTCCACGGGAACATCGCAATTTTCCGGGATCAAAAGTAGCCTATGTTTAAATCAAGGATATGAGCTATCTTGGTACCAAATTTCATTCAAATACGTTAAGCCGTTTGAGCGTGTAGGAGTACCAAACATACACATATACACACAAACACACAAACACACATACACACATACAAACTTTCGCCTTTATAATATTACTGTGATAGTAAGGATAAAGATTACCAATTACATTTGTTTTTACAAGCGCGAACCTAATACTAGTACTACGTACATATGTACTCAAACCTACTACCTCGTTTGAATAAAAATACCTTCAATTTATGCTGACCTAGTACTTTTGGTCGCCAAAAATTTTAATCAAAATTCGTGAAAAAAACACTTGAGTAATTTGATTATTCCACGGGAACATCGCAATTTTCCGGGATCAAAAGTAGCCTATGTTTAAATCAAGGATATGAGCTATCCTGATACCAAATTTCATTCAAATACGTTAAGCCGTTTGAGCGTGTAGGAGTACCGAACATACACATATACACACAAACACACAAACACACATACACACATACAAACTTTCGCCTTTATAATATTACTGTGATAGTAAGGATAAAGATTACCAATTACATTTGTTTTTACAAGCGGGAACCTAATACGAGTACTACGTACATATGTACTCAAACCTACTACCTCGTTTGAATAAAAATACCTTCAATTTATGCTGACCTAGTACTTTTGGTCGCCAAAAATTTTAGTCAAAATTCGTGAAAAAAACACTTGAGTAATTTGATTATTCCACGGGAACATCGCAATTTTCCGGGATCAAAAGTAGCCTATGTTTAAATCAAGGATATGAGCTATCTTGGTACCAAATTTCATTCAAATACGTTAAGCCGTTTGAGCGTGTAGGAGTACCAAACATACACATATACACACAAACACACAAACACACATACACACATACAAACTTTCGCCTTTATAATATTACTGTGATAGTAAGGATAAAGATTACCAATTACATTTGTTTTTACAAGCGGGAACCTAATACGAGTACTACGTACATATGTACTCAAACCTACTACCTCGTTTGAATAAAAATACCTTCAATTTATGCTGACCTAGTACTTTTGGTCGCCAAAAATTTTAGTCAAAATTCGTGAAAAAAACACTTGAGTAATTTGATTAGTAAACAGGAACATCGAACTTCTCCGGGATCAAAAGTAGCCTATGTTTTAATCCAGGATATGAGCTATCTTGATACCAAATTTCATTCAAATACGTTAAGCCGTTTGAGCGTGTAGGAGTACCAAACATACACATACACACATACAAACTTTCGCCTTTCTAGTATTACTGTGATAGTAAGGATAAAGATTACCAATTACATTTGTTTTTACAAGCGGGAACCTAATACGAGTACTACGTACATATGTACTCAAACCTACTACCTCGTTTGAATAAAAATACCTTCAATTTATGCTGACCTAGTACTTTTGGTCGCCAAAAATTTTAGTCAAAATTCGTGAAAAAAACACTTGAGTAATTTGATTATTCCACGGGAACATCGCAATTTTCCGGGATCAAAAGTAGCCTATGTTTTAATCCAAGATATGAGCTATCTTGATACCAAATTTCATACAAATACGTTAAGCCGTTTGAGCGTGAAGGAGTTATAAACATACACACAAACACACAAACACACATACAAACTTTCGCCTTTATAATATTACTGTGATAGTAAGGATAAAGATTACCAATTACATTTGTTTTTACAAGCGGGAACCTAATACGAGTACTACGTACATATGTACTCAAACCTACTACCTCGTTTGAATAAAAATACCTTCAATTTATGCTGACCTAGTACTTTTGGTCGCCAAAAATTTTAGTCAAAATTCGTGAAAAAAACACTTGAGTAATTTGATTATTCCACGGGAACATCGCAATTTTCCGGGATCAAAAGTAGCCTATGTTTAAATCAAGGATATGAGCTATCTTGATACCAAATTTCATTCAAATACGTTAAGCCGTTTGAGCGTGTAGGAGTACCAAACCTACACATATACACACAAACACACATACACACATACAAACTTTCGCCTTTATAATATTACTGTGATAGTAAGGATAAAGATTACCAATTACATTTGTTTTTACAAGCGGGAACCTAATACGAGTACTACGTACATATGTACTCAAACCTACTACCTCGTTTGAATAAAAATACCTTCAATATATGCTGACCTAGTACTTTTGGTCGCCAAAAATTTTAGTCAAAATTCGTGAAAAAACACTTGAGTAATTTGATTATTCCACGGGAACATCGCAATTTTCCGGGATCAAAAGTAGCCTATGTTTAAATTAAGGATATGAGCTATCTTGGTACCAAATTACATTCAAATACGTTAAGCCGTTTGAGCGTGTAGGAGTATCAAACATACACATATACACACAAACACACAAACACACAAACACACATACACACATACAAACTTTCGCCTTTATAATATTACTGTGATAGTAAGGATAAAGATTACCACATTTGTTTTGACAAAAGCGGGAACCTAATACGAGTACTACGTACATATGTACTCAAACCTACTACCTCGTTTGAATAAAAATACCTTCAATTTATGCTGACCTAGTACTTTTGGTCGCCAAAAATTTTAGTCAAAATTCGTGAAAAAAACACTTGAGTAATTTGATTATTCCACGGGAACATCGCAATTTTCCGGGATCAAAAGTAGCCTATGTTTAAATCAAGGATATGAGCTATCTTGATACCAAATTTCATTCAAATACGTTAAGCCGTTTGAGCGTGTAGGAGTAACAAATATACACACAAACACACAAACACACATACACACATACAAACTTTCGCCTTTATAATATTACTGTGATAGTAAGGATAAAGATTACCAATTACATTTGTTTTTACAAGCGGGAACCTAATACGAGTACTACGTACATATGTACTCAAACCTACTACCTCGTTTGAATAAAAATACCTTCAATTTATGCTGACCTAGTACTTTTGGTCGCCAAAAATTTTAGTCAAAATTCGTGAAAAAAACACTTGAGTAATTTGAATTGTAAACAGGAACATCGAACTTTTCCGGGATCAAAAGTAGCCTATGTTTTAATCCAGGATATGAGCTATTTTGATACCAAATTTCATTCAAATACGTTAAGCCGTTTGAGCGTGAAGGAGTAACAAATATACACACAAACACACAAACACACATACACACATACAAACTTTCGCCTTTATAATATTACTGTGATAGTAAGGATAAAGATTACCAATTACATTTGTTTTTACAAGCGGGAACCTAATACGAGTACTACGTACATATGTACTCAAACCTACTACCTCGTTTGAATAAAAATACCTTCAATTTATGCTGACCTAGTACTTTTGGTCGCCAAAAATTTTAGTCAAAATTCGTGAAAAAACACTTGAGTAATTTGATTATTCCACGGGAACATCGCAATTTTCCGGGATCAAAAGTAGCCTATGTTTAAATCAAGGATATGAGCTATCTTGGTACCAAATTACATTCAAATACGTTAAGCCGTTTGAGCGTGTAGGAGTATCAAACATACACATATACACACAAACACACAAACACACATACACACATACAAACTTTCGCCTTTATAATATTACTGTGATAGTAAGGATAAAGATTACCAATTACATTTGTTTTTACAAGCGGGAACCTAATACGAGTACTACGTACATATGTACTCAAACCTACTACCTCGTTTGAATAAAAATACCTTCAATTTATGCTGACCTAGTACTTTTGGTCGCCAAAAATTTTAGTCAAAATTCGTGAAAAAAACACTTGAGTAATTTGATTATTCCACGGGAACATCGCAATTTTCCGGGATCAAAAGTAGCCTATGTTTTAATCCAGGATATGAGCTATCTTGATACCAAATTTCATACAAATACGTTAAGCCGTTTGAGCGTGAAGGAGTAATAAACATACACACAAACACATAAACACACAAACACACATACACACATACAAACTTTCGCCTTTATAATATTACTGTGATAGTAAGGATAAAGATTACCAATTACATTTGTTTTTACAAGCGGGAACCTAATACGAGTACTACGTACATATGTACTCAAACCTACCTCGTTTGAATAAAAAATACCTTGAATTTATGATGACCTAGTACTTTTGGTCGCCAAAAATTTTAGTCAAAATTCGTGAAAAAAACACTTGAGTAATTTGATTATTCCACGGGAACATCGCAATTTTCCGGGATCAAAAGTAGCCTATGTTTAAATCAAGGATATGAGCTATGTTGATACCAAATTTCATTCAAATACGTTAAGCCGTTTGAGCGTGTAGGAGTACCAAACATACACATATACACACAAACACACATACACACATACAAACTTTCGCCTTTATAATATTACTGTGATAGTAAGGATAAAGATTACCAATTACATTTGTTTTTACAAGCGGGAACCTAATACGAGTACTACGTACATATTTACTCAAACCTACTACCTCGTTTGAATAAAAATACCTTCAATTTATGCTGACCTAGTACTTTTGGTCGCCAAAAATTTTAGTCAAAATTCGTGAAAAAAACACTTGAGTAATTTGATTATTCCACGGGAACATCGCAATTTTCCGGGATCAAAAGTAGCCTATGTTTAAATCAAGGATATGAGCTATCTTGATACCAAATTTCATTCAAATACGTTAAGCCGTTTGAGCGTGTAGGAGTACCAAACCTACACATATACACACAAACACACAAACACACATACACACATACAAACTTTCGCCTTTATAATATTACTGTGATAGTAAGGATAAAGATTACCAATTACATTTGTTTTTACAAGCGGGAACCTAATACGAGTACTACGTACATATGTACTCAAACCTACTACCTCGTTTGAATAAAAATACCTTCAATATATGCTGACCTAGTACTTTTGGTCGCCAAAAATTTTAGTCAAAATTCGTGAAAAAACACTTGAGTAATTTGATTATTCCACGGGAACATCGCAATTTTCCGGGATCAAAAGTAGCCTATGTTTAAATTAAGGATATGAGCTATCTTGGTACCAAATTACATTCAAATACGTTAAGCCGTTTGAGCGTGTAGGAGTATCAAACATACACATATACACACAAACACACAAACACACAAACACACATACACACATACAAACTTTCGCCTTTATAATATTACTGTGATAGTAAGGATAAAGATTACCACATTTGTTTTGACAAAAGCGGGAACCTAATACGAGTACTACGTACATATGTACTCAAACCTACTACCTCGTTTGAATAAAAATACCTTCAATTTATGCTGACCTAGTACTTTTGGTCGCCAAAAATTTTAGTCAAAATTCGTGAAAAAAACACTTGAGTAATTTGATTATTCCACGGGAACATCGCAATTTTCCGGGATCAAAAGTAGCCTATGTTTAAATCAAGGATATGAGCTATCTTGATACCAAATTTCATTCAAATACGTTAAGCCGTTTGAGCGTGTAGGAGTATCAAACATACACATATACACACAAACACACAAACACACATACACACATACAAACTTTCGCCTTTATAATATTACTGTGATAGTAAGGATAAAGATTACCAATTACATTTGTTTTTACAAGCGGGAACCTAATACGAGTACTACGTACATATGTACTCAAACCTACTACCTCGTTTGAATAAAAATACCTTCAATTTATGCTGACCTAGTACTTTTGGTCGCCAAAAATTTTAGTCAAAATTCGTGAAAAAAACACTTGAGTAATTTGATTATTCCACGGGAACATCGCAATTTTCCGGGATCAAAAGTAGCCTATGTTTTAATCCAGGATATGAGCTATCTTGATACCAAATTTCATACAAATACGTTAAGCCGTTTGAGCGTGAAGGAGTAATAAACATACACACAAACACATAAACACACAAACACACATACACACATACAAACTTTCGCCTTTATAATATTACTGTGATAGTAAGGATAAAGATTACCAATTACATTTGTTTTTACAAGCGGGAACCTAATACGAGTACTACGTACATATGTACTCAAACCTACCTCGTTTGAATAAAAAATACCTTGAATTTATGATGACCTAGTACTTTTGGTCGCCAAAAATTTTAGTCAAAATTCGTGAAAAAAACACTTGAGTAATTTGATTATTCCACGGGAACATCGCAATTTTCCGGGATCAAAAGTAGCCTATGTTTAAATCAAGGATATGAGCTATGTTGATACCAAATTTCATTCAAATACGTTAAGCCGTTTGAGCGTGTAGGAGTACCAAACATACACATATACACACAAACACACATACACACATACAAACTTTCGCCTTTATAATATTACTGTGATAGTAAGGATAAAGATTACCAATTACATTTGTTTTTACAAGCGGGAACCTAATACGAGTACTACGTACATATTTACTCAAACCTACTACCTCGTTTGAATAAAAATACCTTCAATTTATGCTGACCTAGTACTTTTGGTCGCCAAAAATTTTAGTCAAAATTCGTGAAAAAAACACTTGAGTAATTTGATTATTCCACGGGAACATCGCAATTTTCCGGGATCAAAAGTAGCCTATGTTTAAATCAAGGATATGAGCTATCTTGATACCAAATTTCATTCAAATACGTTAAGCCGTTTGAGCGTGTAGGAGTACCAAACCTACACATATACACACAAACACACAAACACACATACACACATACAAACTTTCGCCTTTATAATATTACTGTGATAGTAAGGATAAAGATTACCAATTACATTTGTTTTTACAAGCGGGAACCTAATACGAGTACTACGTACATATGTACTCAAACCTACTACCTCGTTTGAATAAAAATACCTTCAATATATGCTGACCTAGTACTTTTGGTCGCCAAAAATTTTAGTCAAAATTCGTGAAAAAACACTTGAGTAATTTGATTATTCCACGGGAACATCGCAATTTTCCGGGATCAAAAGTAGCCTATGTTTAAATTAAGGATATGAGCTATCTTGGTACCAAATTACATTCAAATACGTTAAGCCGTTTGAGCGTGTAGGAGTATCAAACATACACATATACACACAAACACACAAACACACAAACACACATACACACATACAAACTTTCGCCTTTATAATATTACTGTGATAGTAAGGATAAAGATTACCACATTTGTTTTGACAAAAGCGGGAACCTAATACGAGTACTACGTACATATGTACTCAAACCTACTACCTCGTTTGAATAAAAATACCTTCAATTTATGCTGACCTAGTACTTTTGGTCGCCAAAAATTTTAGTCAAAATTCGTGAAAAAAACACTTGAGTAATTTGATTATTCCACGGGAACATCGCAATTTTCCGGGATCAAAAGTAGCCTATGTTTAAATCAAGGATATGAGCTATCTTGATACCAAATTTCATTCAAATACGTTAAGCCGTTTGAGCGTGTAGGAGTAACAAATATACACACAAACACACAAACACACATACACACATACAAACTTTCGCCTTTATAATATTACTGTGATAGTAAGGATAAAGATTACCAATTACATTTGTTTTTACAAGCGGGAACCTAATACGAGTACTACGTACATATGTACTCAAACCTACTACCTCGTTTGAATAAAAATACCTTCAATTTATGCTGACCTAGTACTTTTGGTCGCCAAAAATTTTAGTCAAAATTCGTGAAAAAAACACTTGAGTAATTTGAATTGTAAACAGGAACATCGAACTTTTCCGGGATCAAAAGTAGCCTATGTTTTAATCCAGGATATGAGCTATTTTGATACCAAATTTCATTCAAATACGTTAAGCCGTTTGAGCGTGAAGGAGTAACAAATATACACACAAACACACAAACACACATACACACATACAAACTTTCGCCTTTATAATATTACTGTGATAGTAAGGATAAAGATTACCAATTACATTTGTTTTTACAAGCGGGAACCTAATACGAGTACTACGTACATATGTACTCAAACCTACTACCTCGTTTGAATAAAAATACCTTCAATTTATGCTGACCTAGTACTTTTGGTCGCCAAAAATTTTAGTCAAAATTCGTGAAAAAACACTTGAGTAATTTGATTATTCCACGGGAACATCGCAATTTTCCGGGATCAAAAGTAGCCTATGTTTAAATCAAGGATATGAGCTATCTTGGTACCAAATTACATTCAAATACGTTAAGCCGTTTGAGCGTGTAGGAGTATCAAACATACACATATACACACAAACACACAAACACACATACACACATACAAACTTTCGCCTTTATAATATTACTGTGATAGTAAGGATAAAGATTACCAATTACATTTGTTTTTACAAGCGGGAACCTAATACGAGTACTACGTACATATGTACTCAAACCTACTACCTCGTTTGAATAAAAATACCTTCAATTTATGCTGACCTAGTACTTTTGGTCGCCAAAAATTTTAGTCAAAATTCGTGAAAAAAACACTTGAGTAATTTGATTATTCCACGGGAACATCGCAATTTTCCGGGATCAAAAGTAGCCTATGTTTTAATCCAGGATATGAGCTATCTTGATACCAAATTTCATACAAATACGTTAAGCCGTTTGAGCGTGAAGGAGTAATAAACATACACACAAACACATAAACACACAAACACACATACACACATACAAACTTTCGCCTTTATAATATTACTGTGATAGTAAGGATAAAGATTACCAATTACATTTGTTTTTACAAGCGGGAACCTAATACGAGTACTACGTACATATGTACTCAAACCTACCTCGTTTGAATAAAAAATACCTTGAATTTATGATGACCTAGTACTTTTGGTCGCCAAAAATTTTTGTCAAAATTCGTGAAAAAAACACTTGAGTAATTTGATTATTCCACGGGAACATCGCAATTTTCCGGGATCAAAAGTAGCCTATGTTTAAATCAAGGATATGAGCTATGTTGATACCAAATTTCATTCAAATACGTTAAGCCGTTTGAGCGTGTAGGAGTACCAAACATACACATATACACACAAACACACATACACACATACAAACTTTCGCCTTTATAATATTACTGTGATAGTAAGGATAAAGATTACCAATTACATTTGTTTTTACAAGCGGGAACCTAATACGAGTACTACGTACATATTTACTCAAACCTACTACCTCGTTTGAATAAAAATACCTTCAATTTATGCTGACCTAGTACTTTTGGTCGCCAAAAATTTTAGTCAAAATTCGTGAAAAAAACACTTGAGTAATTTGATTATTCCACGGGAACATCGCAATTTTCCGGGATCAAAAGTAGCCTATGTTTAAATCAAGGATATGAGCTATCTTGATACCAAATTTCATTCAAATACGTTAAGCCGTTTGAGCGTGTAGGAGTACCAAACCTACACATATACACACAAACACACAAACACACATACACACATACAAACTTTCGCCTTTATAATATTACTGTGATAGTAAGGATAAAGATTACCAATTACATTTGTTTTTACAAGCGGGAACCTAATACGAGTACTACGTACATATGTACTCAAACCTACTACCTCGTTTGAATAAAAATACCTTCAATTTATGCTGACCTAGTACTTTTGGTCGCCAAAAATTTTAGTCAAAATTCGTGAAAAAAACACTTGAGTAATTTGAATTGTTAACAGGAACATCGAACTTTTCCGGGATCAAAAGTAGCCTATGTTTTAATCCAGGATATGAGCTATTTTGATACCAAATTTCATTCAAATACGTTAAGCCGTTTGAGCGTGAAGGAGTAACAAATATACACACAAACACACAAACACACATACACACATACAAACTTTCGCCTTTATAATATTACTGTGATAGTAAGGATAAAGATTACCAATTACATTTGTTTTTACAAGCGGGAACCTAATACGAGTACTACGTACATATGTACTCAAACCTACTACCTCGTTTGAATAAAAATACCTTCAATTTATGCTGACCTAGTACTTTTGGTCGCCAAAAATTTTAGTCAAAATTCGTGAAAAAACACTTGAGTAATTTGATTATTCCACGGGAACATCGCAATTTTCCGGGATCAAAAGTAGCCTATGTTTAAATCAAGGATATGAGCTATCTTGGTACCAAATTTCATACAAATACGTTAAGCCGTTTGAGCGTGTAGGAGTATCAAACATACACATATACACACAAACACACAAACACACATACACACATACAAACTTTCGCCTTTATAATATTACTGTGATAGTAAGGATAAAGATTACCAATTACATTTGTTTTTACAAGCGGGAACCTAATACGAGTACTACGTACATATGTACTCAAACCTACTACCTCGTTTGAATAAAAATACCTTCAATTTATGCTGACCTAGTACTTTTGGTCGCCAAAAATTTTAGTCAAAATTCGTGAAAAAACACTTGAGTAATTTGATTATTCCACGGGAACATCGCAATTTTCCGGGATCAAAAGTAGCCTATGTTTAAATTAAGGATATGAGCTATCTTGGTACCAAATTACATTCAAATACGTTAAGCCGTTTGAGCGTGTAGGAGTATCAAACATACACATATACACACAAACACACAAACACACATACACACATACAAACTTTCGCCTTTATAATATTACTGTGATAGTAAGGATAAAGATTACCACATTTGTTTTGACAAAAGCGGGAACCTAATACGAGTACTACGTACTATCGCGGACACTCCTGCCTGATCACCACTAAGCTCATTTTTGCTTGCACTCAAAATATTGAAGCGCTCTCTAGCTCCGCCCCGTTGTCATTGAATGGAAAAAATGAAAGAAAGACAATACCGACCGGCCGAGCGCACTGACGACGGCGCACGCCGAACGAGATGTATTGTTATTTTCAGACTACTATTATTAGAAAAAAAACCTTACTTGAATTCGGCTTACGTTACTCAATTATGTTTGTGCGTGTGTCGGTTTCGATACGATTTCGATAAAATTGGAAATAATGGGGCTTTAGCGGGTGAAAAGCTGTTGATCTAGCTAGATCTCATCTCTTATTCTAACTAGAACTTTGATTAGTTAAATCCTATTATCGGTTGTGTATTAATTAAAAATTAAAATACTGTTTACAGGTTTATCAATTTTATTACCAAAATTATATACTTTGTTGTTTTGTCATACAACAAAACAGAGATTATCGTAAACAATTTATTGGGTCCAATATATGAATTGGAAACAGTAAAAAGGTTAAACACAATATCAAAAAACAAGTAATAGAATCAACTTAAAATAGTTTACCAGTTAAACAAATAAAAAACATCCCTTCCTGTGACCTATTATTGCCACAAGCAACAGTTTTTATAAATAATAGTTATTCCATTCA
The DNA here is from genome assembly GCA_947578425.1 of Eugnorisma glareosa. Classification (NCBI taxonomy): domain Eukaryota; kingdom Metazoa; phylum Arthropoda; class Insecta; order Lepidoptera; family Noctuidae; genus Eugnorisma; species Eugnorisma glareosa. The sequence continues at coordinate 7,455,382 of OX387982.1, read as the reverse complement.
TGATTTTTTTACAAAATTACGATAGTTAAATTATGATTTGCTCGTTCTTATTAAAAAAAAAGAAATATTTTTAAAATAATTAAGTAATCAAAAATATGTGCAGATGAAAGCAGCCACAAATAACAGTACTTAAACATAAGCATTTTGCAATAAATGCGAAAATATCAAAATTATTTGAAAGTAAACATAAAAAAAGACAACAATAGACAAAAACTTCACTAGAATTAAATTTAAGTCGATATATAATATTTTTTCTATTACTTATTAAATATTAAAAATAGGGTTACAATACAATATAATTAGTCGCTCACTAATTCCCGTAAGAAGTGGCTCCATTTAAAAGAGAATTTCGGTCAACCTTAACTATAATTATAGATATTTTTTAAGTTAATACTGATATTTACACAGTGGCAAGCATTGTTTCTTTAAAACCAACCTGAGAAATTGAAACAAGTAGTGCGTGTGTGAGCGAGAAAGTATTCGAGTTCGCCCGTAACAACAAAACGATAATATCCGTGCATAGATGTATTTTTTTTTAATAAAAAGGCACAATTAAGAAAAACTTCTCTAGAATTAAATTAACAGTTGGTAAATAATATTTTGTATTGCTTACTTATTAAATAATAAATCTAAGGTTATAATATAATCAGTCTAGAATCAGTCACTCACTAATTCTTATAAGAAGCGGCTTCATTTAAACGAGATTTTTAATCAACCTAACTACATTAATAAAATTATGTATTAAAAAAAAGTTAATACTGATACGCAACCAAATTAAAATCAACCAACAAACCTAAAACATTGAAACATATAATACGTTTGCTAGCGAGAAAGTATTCGAGTTCGCCCGTAACAACAATACTCGTGAATGCAAAATTACTTCACTAAGTTTTAATTCACGTTAATATTAAAATTGGACATTATGTTCAAAATGATTCAATAAATCAACAAAAACCCAAAACAATAATAAAAATACAGTACTTAAACAAAAACTTCCCTAAAATTAATGAACAGTCGGTAAATAATAATATTTTTTTACTATTTTATCTTCTTCACTATTTTATCACAATGATTATTGTGATAAAATAGTCACTGACTACTCAATTTTAATACTACGAAAATAAATACACTAATCGATAGGGGTTCCCGATACCGGTGGACAATTTAATGTTTTGTTATATTGTTTTTTAATAAAAAATTATTACATTTGTAAATAAATAAATTAGCGAAATATATTAATATTTAGTCATCGCGCCTCCTGCGTCCATCGCATGTCGTTTTTATTGATTGAACGAGAACTTCAAATTCAACAGAGCAATGGTCAATATTCAAAAGGTCCGCTAAGCGCGCCAAAGTTCGTCCGTAAAATTCGCAAAAAGAATACACAGGATACGTCACTAAGCTGCGCAATGCAGATTGCAACTAATTGCGTAAACGCTTTCCTAATGGGCCTAAACTTTAAGGGGGCGTGGCTCGGCGCCTCCGCATGATTTAGGCGAAAAAATTTTTAACTGATCAGGCGGAAAAGGCCGCGATAGTACATATGTACTCAAACCTACTACCTCGTTTGAATAAAAATACCTTCAATTTATGCTGACCTAGTACTTTTGGTCGCCAAAAATTTTAGTCAAAATTCGTGAAAAAAACACTTGAGTAATTTGATTATTCCACGGGAACATCGCAATTTTCCGGGATCAAAAGTAGCCTATGTTTAAATCAAGGATATGAGCTATCTTGATACCAAATTTCATTCAAATACGTTAAGCCGTTTGAGCGTGTAGGAGTACCAAACCTACACATATACACACAAACACACAAACACACATACACACATACAAACTTTCGCCTTTATAATATTACTGTGATAGTAAGGATAAAGATTACCAATTACATTTGTTTTTACAAGCGGGAACCTAATACGAGTACTACGTACATATGTACTCAAACCTACTACCTCGTTTGAATAAAAATACCTTCAATTTATGCTGACCTAGTACTTTTGGTCGCCAAAAATTTTAGTCAAAATTCGTGAAAAAAACACTTGAGTAATTTGATTAGTAAACAGGAACATCGAACTTCTCCGGGATCAAAAGTAGCCTATGTTTTAATCCAGGATATGAGCTATCTTGATACCAAATTTCATTCAAATACGTTAAGCCGTTTGAGCGTGTAGGAGTACCAAACATACACATACACACATACAAACTTTCGCCTTTCTAGTATTACTGTGATAGTAAGGATAAAGATTACCAATTACATTTGTTTTTACAAGCGGGAACCTAATACGAGTACTACGTACATATGTACTCAAACCTACTACCTCGTTTGAATAAAAATACCTTCAATTTATGCTGACCTAGTACTTTTGGTCGCCAAAAATTTTAGTCAAAATTCGTGAAAAAACACTTGAGTAATTTGATTATTCCACGGGAACATCGCAATTTTCCGGGATCAAAAGTAGCCTATGTTTAAATCAAGGATATGAGCTATCTTGGTACCAAATTACATTCAAATACGTTAAGCCGTTTGAGCGTGTAGGAGTATCAAACATACACATATACACACAAACACACAAACACACATACACACATACAAACTTTCGCCTTTATAATATTACTGTGATAGTAAGGATAAAGATTACCAATTACATTTGTTTTTACAAGCGGGAACCTAATACGAGTACTACGTACATATGTACTCAAACCTACTACCTCGTTTGAATAAAAATACCTTCAATTTATGCTGACCTAGTACTTTTGGTCGCCAAAAATTTTAGTCAAAATTCGTGAAAAAAACACTTGAGTAATTTGATTATTCCACGGGAACATCGCAATTTTCCGGGATCAAAAGTAGCCTATGTTTTAATCCAGGATATGAGCTATCTTGATACTAAATTTCATACAAATACGTTAAGCCGTTTGAGCGTGAAGGAGTAATAAACATACACACAAACACACAAACACACATACAAACTTTCGCCTTTATAATATTACTGTGATAGTAAGGATAAAGATTACCAATTACATTTGTTTTTACAAGCGGGAACCTAATACGAGTACTACGTACATATGTACTCAAACCTACTACCTCGTTTGAATAAAAATACCTTCAATTTATGCTGACCTAGTACTTTTGGTCGCCAAAAATTTTAGTCAAAATTCGTGAAAAAAACACTTGAGTAATTTGATTATTCCACGGGAACATCGCAATTTTCCGGGATCAAAAGTAGCCTATGTTTAAATCAAGGATATGAGCTATCTTGGTACCAAATTTCATTCAAATACGTTAAGCCGTTTGAGCGTGTAGGAGTACCAAACATACACATATACACACAAACACACAAACACACATACACACATACAAACTTTCGCCTTTATAATATTACTGTGATAGTAAGGATAAAGATTACCAATTACATTTGTTTTTACAAGCGCGAACCTAATACTAGTACTACGTACATATGTACTCAAACCTACTACCTCGTTTGAATAAAAATACCTTCAATTTATGCTGACCTAGTACTTTTGGTCGCCAAAAATTTTAATCAAAATTCGTGAAAAAAACACTTGAGTAATTTGATTATTCCACGGGAACATCGCAATTTTCCGGGATCAAAAGTAGCCTATGTTTAAATCAAGGATATGAGCTATCCTGATACCAAATTTCATTCAAATACGTTAAGCCGTTTGAGCGTGTAGGAGTACCGAACATACACATATACACACAAACACACAAACACACATACACACATACAAACTTTCGCCTTTATAATATTACTGTGATAGTAAGGATAAAGATTACCAATTACATTTGTTTTTACAAGCGGGAACCTAATACGAGTACTACGTACATATGTACTCAAACCTACTACCTCGTTTGAATAAAAATACCTTCAATTTATGCTGACCTAGTACTTTTGGTCGCCAAAAATTTTAGTCAAAATTCGTGAAAAAAACACTTGAGTAATTTGATTATTCCACGGGAACATCGCAATTTTCCGGGATCAAAAGTAGCCTATGTTTAAATCAAGGATATGAGCTATCTTGGTACCAAATTTCATTCAAATACGTTAAGCCGTTTGAGCGTGTAGGAGTACCAAACATACACATATACACACAAACACACAAACACACATACACACATACAAACTTTCGCCTTTATAATATTACTGTGATAGTAAGGATAAAGATTACCAATTACATTTGTTTTTACAAGCGGGAACCTAATACGAGTACTACGTACATATGTACTCAAACCTACTACCTCGTTTGAATAAAAATACCTTCAATTTATGCTGACCTAGTACTTTTGGTCGCCAAAAATTTTAGTCAAAATTCGTGAAAAAAACACTTGAGTAATTTGATTAGTAAACAGGAACATCGAACTTCTCCGGGATCAAAAGTAGCCTATGTTTTAATCCAGGATATGAGCTATCTTGATACCAAATTTCATTCAAATACGTTAAGCCGTTTGAGCGTGTAGGAGTACCAAACATACACATACACACATACAAACTTTCGCCTTTCTAGTATTACTGTGATAGTAAGGATAAAGATTACCAATTACATTTGTTTTTACAAGCGGGAACCTAATACGAGTACTACGTACATATGTACTCAAACCTACTACCTCGTTTGAATAAAAATACCTTCAATTTATGCTGACCTAGTACTTTTGGTCGCCAAAAATTTTAGTCAAAATTCGTGAAAAAAACACTTGAGTAATTTGATTATTCCACGGGAACATCGCAATTTTCCGGGATCAAAAGTAGCCTATGTTTTAATCCAAGATATGAGCTATCTTGATACCAAATTTCATACAAATACGTTAAGCCGTTTGAGCGTGAAGGAGTTATAAACATACACACAAACACACAAACACACATACAAACTTTCGCCTTTATAATATTACTGTGATAGTAAGGATAAAGATTACCAATTACATTTGTTTTTACAAGCGGGAACCTAATACGAGTACTACGTACATATGTACTCAAACCTACTACCTCGTTTGAATAAAAATACCTTCAATTTATGCTGACCTAGTACTTTTGGTCGCCAAAAATTTTAGTCAAAATTCGTGAAAAAAACACTTGAGTAATTTGATTATTCCACGGGAACATCGCAATTTTCCGGGATCAAAAGTAGCCTATGTTTAAATCAAGGATATGAGCTATCTTGATACCAAATTTCATTCAAATACGTTAAGCCGTTTGAGCGTGTAGGAGTACCAAACCTACACATATACACACAAACACACAAACACACATACACACATACAAACTTTCGCCTTTATAATATTACTGTGATAGTAAGGATAAAGATTACCAATTACATTTGTTTTTACAAGCGGGAACCTAATACGAGTACTACGTACATATGTACTCAAACCTACTACCTCGTTTGAATAAAAATACCTTCAATTTATGCTGACCTAGTACTTTTGGTCGCCAAAAATTTTAGTCAAAATTCGTGAAAAAAACACTTGAGTAATTTGATTATTCCACGGGAACATCGCAATTTTCCGGGATCAAAAGTAGCCTATGTTTAAATCAAGGATATGAGCTATCTTGGTACCAAATTTCATTCAAATACGTTAAGCCGTTTGAGCGTGTAGGAGTACCAAACATACACATATACACACAAACACACAAACACACATACACACATACAAACTTTCGCCTTTATAATATTACTGTGATAGTAAGGATAAAGATTACCAATTACATTTGTTTTTACAAGCGGGAACCTAATACGAGTACTACGTACATATGTACTCAAACCTACTACCTCGTTTGAATAAAAATACCTTCAATTTATGCTGACCTAGTACTTTTGGTCGCCAAAAATTTTAGTCAAAATTCGTGAAAAAAACACTTGAGTAATTTGATTAGTAAACAGGAACATCGAACTTCTCCGGGATCAAAAGTAGCCTATGTTTTAATCCAGGATATGAGCTATCTTGATACCAAATTTCATTCAAATACGTTAAGCCGTTTGAGCGTGTAGGAGTACCAAACATACACATACACACATACAAACTTTCGCCTTTCTAGTATTACTGTGATAGTAAGGATAAAGATTACCAATTACATTTGTTTTTACAAGCGGGAACCTAATACGAGTACTACGTACATATGTACTCAAACCTACTACCTCGTTTGAATAAAAATACCTTCAATTTATGCTGACCTAGTACTTTTGGTCGCCAAAAATTTTAGTCAAAATTCGTGAAAAAAACACTTGAGTAATTTGATTAGTAAACAGGAACATCGAACTTCTCCGGGATCAAAAGTAGCCTATGTTTTAATCCAAGATATGAGCTATCTTGATACCAAATTTCATACAAATACGTTAAGCCGTTTGAGCGTGAAGGAGTTATAAACATACACACAAACACACAAACACACATACAAACTTTCGCCTTTATAATATTACTGTGATAGTAAGGATAAAGATTACCAATTACATTTGTTTTTACAAGCGGGAACCTAATACGAGTACTACGTACATATGTACTCAAACCTACTACCTCGTTTGAATAAAAATACCTTCAATTTATGCTGACCTAGTACTTTTGGTCGCCAAAAATTTTAGTCAAAATTCGTGAAAAAACACTTGAGTAATTTGATTATTCCACGGGAACATCGCAATTTTCCGGGATCAAAAGTAGCCTATGTTTAAATCAAGGATATGAGCTATCTTGGTACCAAATTTCATTCAAATACGTTAAGCCGTTTGAGCGTGTAGGAGTACCAAACATACACATATACACACAAACACACAAACACACATACACACATACAAACTTTCGCCTTTATAATATTACTGTGATAGTAAGGATAAAGATTACCAATTACATTTGTTTTTACAAGCGGGAACCTAATACGAGTACTACGTACATATGTACTCAAACCTACTACCTCGTTTGAATAAAAATACCTTCAATTTATGCTGACCTAGTACTTTTGGTCGCCAAAAATTTTAGTCAAAATTCGTGAAAAAAACACTTGAGTAATTTGATTATTCCACGGGAACATCGCAATTTTCCGGGATCAAAAGTAGCCTATGTTTAAATCAAGGATATGAGCTATCTTGGTACCAAATTTCATTCAAATACGTTAAGCCGTTTGAGCGTGTAGGAGTACCAAACATACACATATACACACAAACACACAAACACACATACACACATACAAACTTTCGCCTTTATAATATTACTGTGATAGTAAGGATAAAGATTACCAATTACATTTGTTTTTACAAGCGGGAACCTAATACGAGTACTACGTACATATGTACTCAAACCTACTACCTCGTTTGAATAAAAATACCTTCAATTTATGCTGACCTAGTACTTTTGGTCGCCAAAAATTTTAGTCAAAATTCGTGAAAAAAACACTTGAGTAATTTGATTAGTAAACAGGAACATCGAACTTCTCCGGGATCAAAAGTAGCCTATGTTTTAATCCAGGATATGAGCTATCTTGATACCAAATTTCATTCAAATACGTTAAGCCGTTTGAGCGTGTAGGAGTACCAAACATACACATACACACATACAAACTTTCGCCTTTCTAGTATTACTGTGATAGTAAGGATAAAGATTACCAATTACATTTGTTTTTACAAGCGGGAACCTAATACGAGTACTACGTACATATGTACTCAAACCTACTACCTCGTTTGAATAAAAATACCTTCAATTTATGCTGACCTAGTACTTTTGGTCGCCAAAAATTTTAGTCAAAATTCGTGAAAAAAACACTTGAGTAATTTGATTATTCCACGGGAACATCGCAATTTTCCGGGATCAAAAGTAGCCTATGTTTTAATCCAAGATATGAGCTATCTTGATACCAAATTTCATACAAATACGTTAAGCCGTTTGAGCGTGAAGGAGTTATAAACATACACACAAACACACAAACACACATACAAACTTTCGCCTTTATAATATTACTGTGATAGTAAGGATAAAGATTACCAATTACATTTGTTTTTACAAGCGGGAACCTAATACGAGTACTACGTACATATGTACTCAAACCTACTACCTCGTTTGAATAAAAATACCTTCAATTTATGCTGACCTAGTACTTTTGGTCGCCAAAAATTTTAGTCAAAATTCGTGAAAAAACACTTGAGTAATTTGATTATTCCACGGGAACATCGCAATTTTCCGGGATCAAAAGTAGCCTATGTTTAAATCAAGGATATGAGCTATCTTGGTACCAAATTACATTCAAATACGTTAAGCCGTTTGAGCGTGAAGGAGTAACAAATATACACACAAACACACAAACACACATACACACATACAAACTTTCGCCTTTATAATATTACTGTGATAGTAAGGATAAAGATTACCAATTACATTTGTTTTTACAAGCGGGAACCTAATACGAGTACTACGTACATATGTACTCAAACCTACTACCTCGTTTGAATAAAAATACCTTCAATTTATGCTGACCTAGTACTTTTGGTCGCCAAAAATTTTAGTCAAAATTCGTGAAAAAACACTTGAGTAATTTGATTATTCCACGGGAACATCGCAATTTTCCGGGATCAAAAGTAGCCTATGTTTAAATCAAGGATATGAGCTATCTTGGTACCAAATTACATTCAAATACGTTAAGCCGTTTGAGCGTGTAGGAGTATCAAACATACACATATACACACAAACACACAAACACACATACACACATACAAACTTTCGCCTTTATAATATTACTGTGATAGTAAGGATAAAGATTACCAATTACATTTGTTTTTACAAGCGGGAACCTAATACGAGTACTACGTACATATGTACTCAAACCTACTACCTCGTTTGAATAAAAATACCTTCAATTTATGCTGACCTAGTACTTTTGGTCGCCAAAAATTTTAGTCAAAATTCGTGAAAAAACACTTGAGTAATTTGATTATTCCACGGGAACATCGCAATTTTCCGGGATCAAAAGTAGCCTATGTTTAAATTAAGGATATGAGCTATCTTGGTACCAAATTACATTCAAATACGTTAAGCCGTTTGAGCGTGTAGGAGTATCAAACATACACATATACACACAAACACACAAACACACATACACACATACAAACTTTCGCCTTTATAATATTACTGTGATAGTAAGGATAAAGATTACCACATTTGTTTTGACAAAAGCGGGAACCTAATACGAGTACTACGTACATATGTACTCAAACCTACTACCTCGTTTGAATAAAAATACCTTCAATTTATGCTGACCTAGTACTTTTGGTCGCCAAAAATTTTAGTCAAAATTCGTGAAAAAAACACTTGAGTAATTTGATTATTCCACGGGAACATCGCAATTTTCCGGGATCAAAAGTAGCCTATGTTTAAATCAAGGATATGAGCTATCTTGATACCAAATTTCATTCAAATACGTTAAGCCGTTTGAGCGTGTAGGAGTACCAAACCTACACATATACACACAAACACACAAACACACATACACACATACAAACTTTCGCCTTTATAATATTACTGTGATAGTAAGGATAAAGATTACCAATTACATTTGTTTTTACAAGCGGGAACCTAATACGAGTACTACGTACATATGTACTCAAACCTACTACCTCGTTTGAATAAAAATACCTTCAATTTATGCTGACCTAGTACTTTTGGTCGCCAAAAATTTTAGTCAAAATTCGTGAAAAAAACACTTGAGTAATTTGAATTGTTAACAGGAACATCGATTTTTTCCGGGATCAAAAGTAGCCTATGTTTTAATCCAGGATATGAGCTATTTTGATACCAAATTTCATTCAAATACGTTAAGCCGTTTGAGCGTGAAGGAGTAACAAATATACACACAAACACACAAACACACATACACACATACAAACTTTCGCCTTTATAATATTACTGTGATAGTAAGGATAAAGATTACCAATTACATTTGTTTTTACAAGCGGGAACCTAATACGAGTACTACGTACATATGTACTCAAACCTACTACCTCGTTTGAATAAAAATACCTTCAATTTATGCTGACCTAGTACTTTTGGTCGCCAAAAATTTTAGTCAAAATTCGTGAAAAAACACTTGAGTAATTTGATTATTCCACGGGAACATCGCAATTTTCCGGGATCAAAAGTAGCCTATGTTTAAATCAAGGATATGAGCTATCTTGGTACCAAATTACATTCAAATACGTTAAGCCGTTTGAGCGTGTAGGAGTATCAAACATACACATATACACACAAACACACAAACACACATACACACATACAAACTTTCGCCTTTATAATATTACTGTGATAGTAAGGATAAAGATTACCAATTACATTTGTTTTTACAAGCGGGAACCTAATACGAGTACTACGTACATATGTACTCAAACCTACTACCTCGTTTGAATAAAAATACCTTCAATTTATGCTGACCTAGTACTTTTGGTCGCCAAAAATTTTAGTCAAAATTCGTGAAAAAAACACTTGAGTAATTTGATTATTCCACGGGAACATCGCAATTTTCCGGGATCAAAAGTAGCCTATGTTTAAATCAAGGATATGAGCTATCTTGATACCAAATTTCATTCAAATACGTTAAGCCGTTTGAGCGTGTAGGAGTACCAAACAATCACATATACACACAAACACACATACACACATACAAACTTTCGCCTTTATAATATTACTGTGATAGTAAGGATAAAGATTACCAATTACATTTGTTTTTACAAGCGCGAACCTAATACTAGTACTACGTACATATGTACTCAAACCTACTACCTCGTTTGAATAAAAATACCTTCAATTTATGCTGACCTAGTACTTTTGGTCGCCAAAAATTTTAATCAAAATTCGTGAAAAAAACACTTGAGTAATTTGATTATTCCACGGGAACATCGCAATTTTCCGGGATCAAAAGTAGCCTATGTTTAAATCAAGGATATGAGCTATCCTGATACCAAATTTCATTCAAATACGTTAAGCCGTTTGAGCGTGTAGGAGTACCGAACATACACATATACACACAAACACACAAACACACATACACACATACAAACTTTCGCCTTTATAATATTACTGTGATAGTAAGGATAAAGATTACCAATTACATTTGTTTTTACAAGCGGGAACCTAATACGAGTACTACGTACATATGTACTCAAACCTACTACCTCGTTTGAATAAAAATACCTTCAATTTATGCTGACCTAGTACTTTTGGTCGCCAAAAATTTTAGTCAAAATTCGTGAAAAAAACACTTGAGTAATTTGATTAGTAAACAGGAACATCGAACTTCTCCGGGATCAAAAGTAGCCTATGTTTTAATCCAGGATATGAGCTATCTTGATACCAAATTTCATTCAAATACGTTAAGCCGTTTGAGCGTGTAGGAGTACCAAACATACACATACACACATACAAACTTTCGCCTTTCTAGTATTACTGTGATAGTAAGGATAAAGATTACCAATTACATTTGTTTTTACAAGCGGGAACCTAATACGAGTACTACGTACATATGTACTCAAACCTACTACCTCGTTTGAATAAAAATACCTTCAATTTATGCTGACCTAGTACTTTTGGTCGCCAAAAATTTTAGTCAAAATTCGTGAAAAAAACACTTGAGTAATTTGATTATTCCACGGGAACATCGCAATTTTCCGGGATCAAAAGTAGCCTATGTTTTAATCCAGGATATGAGCTATCTTGATACTAAATTTCATACAAATACGTTAAGCCGTTTGAGCGTGAAGGAGTAATAAACATACACACAAACACACAAACACACATACAAACTTTCGCCTTTATAATATTACTGTGATAGTAAGGATAAAGATTACCAATTACATTTGTTTTTACAAGCGGGAACCTAATACGAGTACTACGTACATATGTACTCAAACCTACTACCTCGTTTGAATAAAAATACCTTCAATTTATGCTGACCTAGTACTTTTGGTCGCCAAAAATTTTAGTCAAAATTCGTGAAAAAAACACTTGAGTAATTTGATTATTCCACGGGAACATCGCAATTTTCCGGGATCAAAAGTAGCCTATGTTTAAATCAAGGATATGAGCTATCTTGGTACCAAATTTCATTCAAATACGTTAAGCCGTTTGAGCGTGTAGGAGTACCAAACATACACATATACACACAAACACACAAACACACATACACACATACAAACTTTCGCCTTTATAATATTACTGTGATAGTAAGGATAAAGATTACCAATTACATTTGTTTTTACAAGCGCGAACCTAATACTAGTACTACGTACATATGTACTCAAACCTACTACCTCGTTTGAATAAAAATACCTTCAATTTATGCTGACCTAGTACTTTTGGTCGCCAAAAATTTTAATCAAAATTCGTGAAAAAAACACTTGAGTAATTTGATTATTCCACGGGAACATCGCAATTTTCCGGGATCAAAAGTAGCCTATGTTTAAATCAAGGATATGAGCTATCCTGATACCAAATTTCATTCAAATACGTTAAGCCGTTTGAGCGTGTAGGAGTACCGAACATACACATATACACACAAACACACAAACACACATACACACATACAAACTTTCGCCTTTATAATATTACTGTGATAGTAAGGATAAAGATTACCAATTACATTTGTTTTTACAAGCGGGAACCTAATACGAGTACTACGTACATATGTACTCAAACCTACTACCTCGTTTGAATAAAAATACCTTCAATTTATGCTGACCTAGTACTTTTGGTCGCCAAAAATTTTAGTCAAAATTCGTGAAAAAAACACTTGAGTAATTTGATTATTCCACGGGAACATCGCAATTTTCCGGGATCAAAAGTAGCCTATGTTTAAATCAAGGATATGAGCTATCTTGGTACCAAATTTCATTCAAATACGTTAAGCCGTTTGAGCGTGTAGGAGTACCAAACATACACATATACACACAAACACACAAACACACATACACACATACAAACTTTCGCCTTTATAATATTACTGTGATAGTAAGGATAAAGATTACCAATTACATTTGTTTTTACAAGCGGGAACCTAATACGAGTACTACGTACATATGTACTCAAACCTACTACCTCGTTTGAATAAAAATACCTTCAATTTATGCTGACCTAGTACTTTTGGTCGCCAAAAATTTTAGTCAAAATTCGTGAAAAAAACACTTGAGTAATTTGATTAGTAAACAGGAACATCGAACTTCTCCGGGATCAAAAGTAGCCTATGTTTTAATCCAGGATATGAGCTATCTTGATACCAAATTTCATTCAAATACGTTAAGCCGTTTGAGCGTGTAGGAGTACCAAACATACACATACACACATACAAACTTTCGCCTTTCTAGTATTACTGTGATAGTAAGGATAAAGATTACCAATTACATTTGTTTTTACAAGCGGGAACCTAATACGAGTACTACGTACATATGTACTCAAACCTACTACCTCGTTTGAATAAAAATACCTTCAATTTATGCTGACCTAGTACTTTTGGTCGCCAAAAATTTTAGTCAAAATTCGTGAAAAAAACACTTGAGTAATTTGATTATTCCACGGGAACATCGCAATTTTCCGGGATCAAAAGTAGCCTATGTTTTAATCCAAGATATGAGCTATCTTGATACCAAATTTCATACAAATACGTTAAGCCGTTTGAGCGTGAAGGAGTTATAAACATACACACAAACACACAAACACACATACAAACTTTCGCCTTTATAATATTACTGTGATAGTAAGGATAAAGATTACCAATTACATTTGTTTTTACAAGCGGGAACCTAATACGAGTACTACGTACATATGTACTCAAACCTACTACCTCGTTTGAATAAAAATACCTTCAATTTATGCTGACCTAGTACTTTTGGTCGCCAAAAATTTTAGTCAAAATTCGTGAAAAAAACACTTGAGTAATTTGATTATTCCACGGGAACATCGCAATTTTCCGGGATCAAAAGTAGCCTATGTTTAAATCAAGGATATGAGCTATCTTGATACCAAATTTCATTCAAATAAGTTAAGCCGTTTGAGCGTGTAGGAGTACCAAACCTACACATATACACACAAACACACAAACACACATACACACATACAAACTTTCGCCTTTATAATATTACTGTGATAGTAAGGATAAAGATTACCAATTACATTTGTTTTTACAAGCGGGAACCTAATACGAGTACTACGTACATATGTACTCAAACCTACTACCTCGTTTGAATAAAAATACCTTCAATATATGCTGACCTAGTACTTTTGGTCGCCAAAAATTTTAGTCAAAATTCGTGAAAAAACACTTGAGTAATTTGATTATTCCACGGGAACATCGCAATTTTCCGGGATCAAAAGTAGCCTATGTTTAAATTAAGGATATGAGCTATCTTGGTACCAAATTACATTCAAATACGTTAAGCCGTTTGAGCGTGTAGGAGTATCAAACATACACATATACACACAAACACACAAACACACAAACACACATACACACATACAAACTTTCGCCTTTATAATATTACTGTGATAGTAAGGATAAAGATTACCACATTTGTTTTGACAAAAGCGGGAACCTAATACGAGTACTACGTACATATGTACTCAAACCTACTACCTCGTTTGAATAAAAATACCTTCAATTTATGCTGACCTAGTACTTTTGGTCGCCAAAAATTTTAGTCAAAATTCGTGAAAAAAACACTTGAGTAATTTGATTATTCCACGGGAACATCGCAATTTTCCGGGATCAAAAGTAGCCTATGTTTAAATCAAGGATATGAGCTATCTTGATACCAAATTTCATTCAAATACGTTAAGCCGTTTGAGCGTGTAGGAGTAACAAATATACACACAAACACACAAACACACATACACACATACAAACTTTCGCCTTTATAATATTACTGTGATAGTAAGGATAAAGATTACCAATTACATTTGTTTTTACAAGCGGGAACCTAATACGAGTACTACGTACATATGTACTCAAACCTACTACCTCGTTTGAATAAAAATACCTTCAATTTATGCTGACCTAGTACTTTTGGTCGCCAAAAATTTTAGTCAAAATTCGTGAAAAAAACACTTGAGTAATTTGAATTGTAAACAGGAACATCGAACTTTTCCGGGATCAAAAGTAGCCTATGTTTTAATCCAGGATATGAGCTATTTTGATACCAAATTTCATTCAAATACGTTAAGCCGTTTGAGCGTGAAGGAGTAACAAATATACACACAAACACACAAACACACATACACACATACAAACTTTCGCCTTTATAATATTACTGTGATAGTAAGGATAAAGATTACCAATTACATTTGTTTTTACAAGCGGGAACCTAATACGAGTACTACGTACATATGTACTCAAACCTACTACCTCGTTTGAATAAAAATACCTTCAATTTATGCTGACCTAGTACTTTTGGTCGCCAAAAATTTTAGTCAAAATTCGTGAAAAAACACTTGAGTAATTTGATTATTCCACGGGAACATCGCAATTTTCCGGGATCAAAAGTAGCCTATGTTTAAATCAAGGATATGAGCTATCTTGGTACCAAATTACATTCAAATACGTTAAGCCGTTTGAGCGTGTAGGAGTATCAAACATACACATATACACACAAACACACAAACACACATACACACATACAAACTTTCGCCTTTATAATATTACTGTGATAGTAAGGATAAAGATTACCAATTACATTTGTTTTTACAAGCGGGAACCTAATACGAGTACTACGTACATATGTACTCAAACCTACTACCTCGTTTGAATAAAAATACCTTCAATTTATGCTGACCTAGTACTTTTGGTCGCCAAAAATTTTAGTCAAAATTCGTGAAAAAAACACTTGAGTAATTTGATTATTCCACGGGAACATCGCAATTTTCCGGGATCAAAAGTAGCCTATGTTTTAATCCAGGATATGAGCTATCTTGATACCAAATTTCATACAAATACGTTAAGCCGTTTGAGCGTGAAGGAGTAATAAACATACACACAAACACATAAACACACAAACACACATACACACATACAAACTTTCGCCTTTATAATATTACTGTGATAGTAAGGATAAAGATTACCAATTACATTTGTTTTTACAAGCGGGAACCTAATACGAGTACTACGTACATATGTACTCAAACCTACCTCGTTTGAATAAAAAATACCTTGAATTTATGATGACCTAGTACTTTTGGTCGCCAAAAATTTTAGTCAAAATTCGTGAAAAAAACACTTGAGTAATTTGATTATTCCACGGGAACATCGCAATTTTCCGGGATCAAAAGTAGCCTATGTTTAAATCAAGGATATGAGCTATGTTGATACCAAATTTCATTCAAATACGTTAAGCCGTTTGAGCGTGTAGGAGTACCAAACATACACATATACACACAAACACACATACACACATACAAACTTTCGCCTTTATAATATTACTGTGATAGTAAGGATAAAGATTACCAATTACATTTGTTTTTACAAGCGGGAACCTAATACGAGTACTACGTACATATTTACTCAAACCTACTACCTCGTTTGAATAAAAATACCTTCAATTTATGCTGACCTAGTACTTTTGGTCGCCAAAAATTTTAGTCAAAATTCGTGAAAAAAACACTTGAGTAATTTGATTATTCCACGGGAACATCGCAATTTTCCGGGATCAAAAGTAGCCTATGTTTAAATCAAGGATATGAGCTATCTTGATACCAAATTTCATTCAAATACGTTAAGCCGTTTGAGCGTGTAGGAGTACCAAACCTACACATATACACACAAACACACAAACACACATACACACATACAAACTTTCGCCTTTATAATATTACTGTGATAGTAAGGATAAAGATTACCAATTACATTTGTTTTTACAAGCGGGAACCTAATACGAGTACTACGTACATATGTACTCAAACCTACTACCTCGTTTGAATAAAAATACCTTCAATATATGCTGACCTAGTACTTTTGGTCGCCAAAAATTTTAGTCAAAATTCGTGAAAAAACACTTGAGTAATTTGATTATTCCACGGGAACATCGCAATTTTCCGGGATCAAAAGTAGCCTATGTTTAAATTAAGGATATGAGCTATCTTGGTACCAAATTACATTCAAATACGTTAAGCCGTTTGAGCGTGTAGGAGTATCAAACATACACATATACACACAAACACACAAACACACAAACACACATACACACATACAAACTTTCGCCTTTATAATATTACTGTGATAGTAAGGATAAAGATTACCACATTTGTTTTGACAAAAGCGGGAACCTAATACGAGTACTACGTACATATGTACTCAAACCTACTACCTCGTTTGAATAAAAATACCTTCAATTTATGCTGACCTAGTACTTTTGGTCGCCAAAAATTTTAGTCAAAATTCGTGAAAAAAACACTTGAGTAATTTGATTATTCCACGGGAACATCGCAATTTTCCGGGATCAAAAGTAGCCTATGTTTAAATCAAGGATATGAGCTATCTTGATACCAAATTTCATTCAAATACGTTAAGCCGTTTGAGCGTGTAGGAGTAACAAATATACACACAAACACACAAACACACATACACACATACAAACTTTCGCCTTTATAATATTACTGTGATAGTAAGGATAAAGATTACCAATTACATTTGTTTTTACAAGCGGGAACCTAATACGAGTACTACGTACATATGTACTCAAACCTACTACCTCGTTTGAATAAAAATACCTTCAATTTATGCTGACCTAGTACTTTTGGTCGCCAAAAATTTTAGTCAAAATTCGTGAAAAAAACACTTGAGTAATTTGAATTGTAAACAGGAACATCGAACTTTTCCGGGATCAAAAGTAGCCTATGTTTTAATCCAGGATATGAGCTATTTTGATACCAAATTTCATTCAAATACGTTAAGCCGTTTGAGCGTGAAGGAGTAACAAATATACACACAAACACACAAACACACATACACACATACAAACTTTCGCCTTTATAATATTACTGTGATAGTAAGGATAAAGATTACCAATTACATTTGTTTTTACAAGCGGGAACCTAATACGAGTACTACGTACATATGTACTCAAACCTACTACCTCGTTTGAATAAAAATACCTTCAATTTATGCTGACCTAGTACTTTTGGTCGCCAAAAATTTTAGTCAAAATTCGTGAAAAAACACTTGAGTAATTTGATTATTCCACGGGAACATCGCAATTTTCCGGGATCAAAAGTAGCCTATGTTTAAATCAAGGATATGAGCTATCTTGGTACCAAATTACATTCAAATACGTTAAGCCGTTTGAGCGTGTAGGAGTATCAAACATACACATATACACACAAACACACAAACACACATACACACATACAAACTTTCGCCTTTATAATATTACTGTGATAGTAAGGATAAAGATTACCAATTACATTTGTTTTTACAAGCGGGAACCTAATACGAGTACTACGTACATATGTACTCAAACCTACTACCTCGTTTGAATAAAAATACCTTCAATTTATGCTGACCTAGTACTTTTGGTCGCCAAAAATTTTAGTCAAAATTCGTGAAAAAAACACTTGAGTAATTTGATTATTCCACGGGAACATCGCAATTTTCCGGGATCAAAAGTAGCCTATGTTTTAATCCAGGATATGAGCTATCTTGATACCAAATTTCATACAAATACGTTAAGCCGTTTGAGCGTGAAGGAGTAATAAACATACACACAAACACATAAACACACAAACACACATACACACATACAAACTTTCGCCTTTATAATATTACTGTGATAGTAAGGATAAAGATTACCAATTACATTTGTTTTTACAAGCGGGAACCTAATACGAGTACTACGTACATATGTACTCAAACCTACCTCGTTTGAATAAAAAATACCTTGAATTTATGATGACCTAGTACTTTTGGTCGCCAAAAATTTTAGTCAAAATTCGTGAAAAAAACACTTGAGTAATTTGATTATTCCACGGGAACATCGCAATTTTCCGGGATCAAAAGTAGCCTATGTTTAAATCAAGGATATGAGCTATGTTGATACCAAATTTCATTCAAATACGTTAAGCCGTTTGAGCGTGTAGGAGTACCAAACATACACATATACACACAAACACACATACACACATACAAACTTTCGCCTTTATAATATTACTGTGATAGTAAGGATAAAGATTACCAATTACATTTGTTTTTACAAGCGGGAACCTAATACGAGTACTACGTACATATTTACTCAAACCTACTACCTCGTTTGAATAAAAATACCTTCAATTTATGCTGACCTAGTACTTTTGGTCGCCAAAAATTTTAGTCAAAATTCGTGAAAAAAACACTTGAGTAATTTGATTATTCCACGGGAACATCGCAATTTTCCGGGATCAAAAGTAGCCTATGTTTAAATCAAGGATATGAGCTATCTTGGTACCAAATTACATTCAAATACGTTAAGCCGTTTGAGCGTGTAGGAGTACCAAACCTACACATATACACACAAACACACAAACACACATACACACATACAAACTTTCGCCTTTATAATATTACTGTGATAGTAAGGATAAAGATTACCAATTACATTTGTTTTTACAAGCGGGAACCTAATACGAGTACTACGTACATATGTACTCAAACCTACTACCTCGTTTGAATAAAAATACCTTCAATATATGCTGACCTAGTACTTTTGGTCGCCAAAAATTTTAGTCAAAATTCGTGAAAAAACACTTGAGTAATTTGATTATTCCACGGGAACATCGCAATTTTCCGGGATCAAAAGTAGCCTATGTTTAAATTAAGGATATGAGCTATCTTGGTACCAAATTACATTCAAATACGTTAAGCCGTTTGAGCGTGTAGGAGTATCAAACATACACATATACACACAAACACACAAACACACAAACACACATACACACATACAAACTTTCGCCTTTATAATATTACTGTGATAGTAAGGATAAAGATTACCACATTTGTTTTGACAAAAGCGGGAACCTAATACGAGTACTACGTACATATGTACTCAAACCTACTACCTCGTTTGAATAAAAATACCTTCAATTTATGCTGACCTAGTACTTTTGGTCGCCAAAAATTTTAGTCAAAATTCGTGAAAAAAACACTTGAGTAATTTGATTATTCCACGGGAACATCGCAATTTTCCGGGATCAAAAGTAGCCTATGTTTAAATCAAGGATATGAGCTATCTTGATACCAAATTTCATTCAAATACGTTAAGCCGTTTGAGCGTGTAGGAGTAACAAATATACACACAAACACACAAACACACATACACACATACAAACTTTCGCCTTTATAATATTACTGTGATAGTAAGGATAAAGATTACCAATTACATTTGTTTTTACAAGCGGGAACCTAATACGAGTACTACGTACATATGTACTCAAACCTACTACCTCGTTTGAATAAAAATACCTTCAATTTATGCTGACCTAGTACTTTTGGTCGCCAAAAATTTTAGTCAAAATTCGTGAAAAAAACACTTGAGTAATTTGAATTGTAAACAGGAACATCGAACTTTTCCGGGATCAAAAGTAGCCTATGTTTTAATCCAGGATATGAGCTATTTTGATACCAAATTTCATTCAAATACGTTAAGCCGTTTGAGCGTGAAGGAGTAACAAATATACACACAAACACACAAACACACATACACACATACAAACTTTCGCCTTTATAATATTACTGTGATAGTAAGGATAAAGATTACCAATTACATTTGTTTTTACAAGCGGGAACCTAATACGAGTACTACGTACATATGTACTCAAACCTACTACCTCGTTTGAATAAAAATACCTTCAATTTATGCTGACCTAGTACTTTTGGTCGCCAAAAATTTTAGTCAAAATTCGTGAAAAAACACTTGAGTAATTTGATTATTCCACGGGAACATCGCAATTTTCCGGGATCAAAAGTAGCCTATGTTTAAATCAAGGATATGAGCTATCTTGATACCAAATTTCATTCAAATACGTTAAGCCGTTTGAGCGTGTAGGAGTACCAAACCTACACATATACACACAAACACACAAACACACATACACACATACAAACTTTCGCCTTTATAATATTACTGTGATAGTAAGGATAAAGATTACCAATTACATTTGTTTTTACAAGCGGGAACCTAATACGAGTACTACGTACATATGTACTCAAACCTACTACCTCGTTTGAATAAAAATACCTTCAATTTATGCTGACCTAGTACTTTTGGTCGCCAAAAATTTTAGTCAAAATTCGTGAAAAAAACACTTGAGTAATTTGAATTGTTAACAGGAACATCGAACTTTTCCGGGATCAAAAGTAGCCTATGTTTTAATCCAGGATATGAGCTATTTTGATACCAAATTTCATTCAAATACGTTAAGCCGTTTGAGCGTGAAGGAGTAACAAATATACACACAAACACACAAACACACATACACACATACAAACTTTCGCCTTTATAATATTACTGTGATAGTAAGGATAAAGATTACCAATTACATTTGTTTTTACAAGCGGGAACCTAATACGAGTACTACGTACATATGTACTCAAACCTACTACCTCGTTTGAATAAAAATACCTTCAATTTATGCTGACCTAGTACTTTTGGTCGCCAAAAATTTTAGTCAAAATTCGTGAAAAAACACTTGAGTAATTTGATTATTCCACGGGAACATCGCAATTTTCCGGGATCAAAAGTAGCCTATGTTTAAATCAAGGATATGAGCTATCTTGGTACCAAATTTCATACAAATACGTTAAGCCGTTTGAGCGTGTAGGAGTATCAAACATACACATATACACACAAACACACAAACACACATACACACATACAAACTTTCGCCTTTATAATATTACTGTGATAGTAAGGATAAAGATTACCAATTACATTTGTTTTTACAAGCGGGAACCTAATACGAGTACTACGTACATATGTACTCAAACCTACTACCTCGTTTGAATAAAAATACCTTCAATTTATGCTGACCTAGTACTTTTGGTCGCCAAAAATTTTAGTCAAAATTCGTGAAAAAACACTTGAGTAATTTGATTATTCCACGGGAACATCGCAATTTTCCGGGATCAAAAGTAGCCTATGTTTAAATTAAGGATATGAGCTATCTTGGTACCAAATTACATTCAAATACGTTAAGCCGTTTGAGCGTGTAGGAGTATCAAACATACACATATACACACAAACACACAAACACACATACACACATACAAACTTTCGCCTTTATAATATTACTGTGATAGTAAGGATAAAGATTACCACATTTGTTTTGACAAAAGCGGGAACCTAATACGAGTACTACGTACTATCGCGGACACTCCTGCCTGATCACCACTAAGCTCATTTTTGCTTGCACTCAAAATATTGAAGCGCTCTCTAGCTCCGCCCCGTTGTCATTGAATGGAAAAAATGAAAGAAAGACAATACCGACCGGCCGAGCGCACTGACGACGGCGCACGCCGAACGAGATGTATTGTTATTTTCAGACTACTATTATTAGAAAAAAAACCTTACTTGAATTCGGCTTACGTTACTCAATTATGTTTGTGCGTGTGTCGGTTTCGATACGATTTCGATAAAATTGGAAATAATGGGGCTTTAGCGGGTGAAAAGCTGTTGATCTAGCTAGATCTCATCTCTTATTCTAACTAGAACTTTGATTAGTTAAATCCTATTATCGGTTGTGTATTAATTAAAAATTAAAATACTGTTTACAGGTTTATCAATTTTATTACCAAAATTATATACTTTGTTGTTTTGTCATACAACAAAACAGAGATTATCGTAAACAATTTATTGGGTCCAATATATGAATTGGAAACAGTAAAAAGGTTAAACACAATATCAAAAAACAAGTAATAGAATCAACTTAAAATAGTTTACCAGTTAAACAAATAAAAAACATCCCTTCCTGTGACCTATTATTGCCACAAGCAACAGTTTTTATAAATAATAGTTATTCCATTCATGATTTTTTTACAAAATTACGATAGTTAAATTATGATTTGCTCGTTCTTATTAAAAAAAAAGAAATATTTTTAAAATAATTAAGTAATCAAAAATATGTGCAGATGAAAGCAGCCACAAATAACAGTACTTAAACATAAGCATTTTGCAATAAATGCGAAAATATCAAAATTATTTGAAAGTAAACATAAAAAAAGACAACAATAGACAAAAACTTCACTAGAATTAAATTTAAGTCGATATATAATATTTTTTCTATTACTTATTAAATATTAAAAATAGGGTTACAATACAATATAATTAGTCGCTCACTAATTCCCGTAAGAAGTGGCTCCATTTAAAAGAGAATTTCGGTCAACCTTAACTATAATTATAGATATTTTTTAAGTTAATACTGATATTTACACAGTGGCAAGCATTGTTTCTTTAAAACCAACCTGAGAAATTGAAACAAGTAGTGCGTGTGTGAGCGAGAAAGTATTCGAGTTCGCCCGTAACAACAAAACGATAATATCCGTGCATAGATGTATTTTTTTTTAATAAAAAGGCACAATTAAGAAAAACTTCTCTAGAATTAAATTAACAGTTGGTAAATAATATTTTGTATTGCTTACTTATTAAATAATAAATCTAAGGTTATAATATAATCAGTCTAGAATCAGTCACTCACTAATTCTTATAAGAAGCGGCTTCATTTAAACGAGATTTTTAATCAACCTAACTACATTAATAAAATTATGTATTAAAAAAAAGTTAATACTGATACGCAACCAAATTAAAATCAACCAACAAACCTAAAACATTGAAACATATAATACGTTTGCTAGCGAGAAAGTATTCGAGTTCGCCCGTAACAACAATACTCGTGAATGCAAAATTACTTCACTAAGTTTTAATTCACGTTAATATTAAAATTGGACATTATGTTCAAAATGATTCAATAAATCAACAAAAACCCAAAACAATAATAAAAATACAGTACTTAAACAAAAACTTCCCTAAAATTAATGAACAGTCGGTAAATAATAATATTTTTTTACTATTTTATCTTCTTCACTATTTTATCACAATGATTATTGTGATAAAATAGTCACTGACTACTCAATTTTAATACTACGAAAATAAATACACTAATCGATAGGGGTTCCCGATACCGGTGGACAATTTAATGTTTTGTTATATTGTTTTTTAATAAAAAATTATTACATTTGTAAATAAATAAATTAGCGAAATATATTAATATTTAGTCATCGCGCCTCCTGCGTCCATCGCATGTCGTTTTTATTGATTGAACGAGAACTTCAAATTCAACAGAGCAATGGTCAATATTCAAAAGGTCCGCTAAGCGCGCCAAAGTTCGTCCGTAAAATTCGCAAAAAGAATACACAGGATACGTCACTAAGCTGCGCAATGCAGATTGCAACTAATTGCGTAAACGCTTTCCTAATGGGCCTAAACTTTAAGGGGGCGTGGCTCGGCGCCTCCGCATGATTTAGGCGAAAAAATTTTTAACTGATCAGGCGGAAAAGGCCGCGATAGTACATATGTACTCAAACCTACTACCTCGTTTGAATAAAAATACCTTCAATTTATGCTGACCTAGTACTTTTGGTCGCCAAAAATTTTAGTCAAAATTCGTGAAAAAAACACTTGAGTAATTTGATTATTCCACGGGAACATCGCAATTTTCCGGGATCAAAAGTAGCCTATGTTTAAATCAAGGATATGAGCTATCTTGATACCAAATTTCATTCAAATACGTTAAGCCGTTTGAGCGTGTAGGAGTACCAAACCTACACATATACACACAAACACACAAACACACATACACACATACAAACTTTCGCCTTTATAATATTACTGTGATAGTAAGGATAAAGATTACCAATTACATTTGTTTTTACAAGCGGGAACCTAATACGAGTACTACGTACATATGTACTCAAACCTACTACCTCGTTTGAATAAAAATACCTTCAATTTATGCTGACCTAGTACTTTTGGTCGCCAAAAATTTTAGTCAAAATTCGTGAAAAAAACACTTGAGTAATTTGATTAGTAAACAGGAACATCGAACTTCTCCGGGATCAAAAGTAGCCTATGTTTTAATCCAGGATATGAGCTATCTTGATACCAAATTTCATTCAAATACGTTAAGCCGTTTGAGCGTGTAGGAGTACCAAACATACACATACACACATACAAACTTTCGCCTTTCTAGTATTACTGTGATAGTAAGGATAAAGATTACCAATTACATTTGTTTTTACAAGCGGGAACCTAATACGAGTACTACGTACATATGTACTCAAACCTACTACCTCGTTTGAATAAAAATACCTTCAATTTATGCTGACCTAGTACTTTTGGTCGCCAAAAATTTTAGTCAAAATTCGTGAAAAAACACTTGAGTAATTTGATTATTCCACGGGAACATCGCAATTTTCCGGGATCAAAAGTAGCCTATGTTTAAATCAAGGATATGAGCTATCTTGGTACCAAATTACATTCAAATACGTTAAGCCGTTTGAGCGTGTAGGAGTATCAAACATACACATATACACACAAACACACAAACACACATACACACATACAAACTTTCGCCTTTATAATATTACTGTGATAGTAAGGATAAAGATTACCAATTACATTTGTTTTTACAAGCGGGAACCTAATACGAGTACTACGTACATATGTACTCAAACCTACTACCTCGTTTGAATAAAAATACCTTCAATTTATGCTGACCTAGTACTTTTGGTCGCCAAAAATTTTAGTCAAAATTCGTGAAAAAAACACTTGAGTAATTTGATTATTCCACGGGAACATCGCAATTTTCCGGGATCAAAAGTAGCCTATGTTTAAATCAAGGATATGAGCTATCTTGATACCAAATTTCATTCAAATACGTTAAGCCGTTTGAGCGTGTAGGAGTACCAAACAATCACATATACACACAAACACACAAACACACATACACACATACAAACTTTCGCCTTTATAATATTACTGTGATAGTAAGGATAAAGATTACCAATTACATTTGTTTTTACAAGCGCGAACCTAATACTAGTACTACGTACATATGTACTCAAACCTACTACCTCGTTTGAATAAAAATACCTTCAATTTATGCTGACCTAGTACTTTTGGTCGCCAAAAATTTTAATCAAAATTCGTGAAAAAAACACTTGAGTAATTTGATTATTCCACGGGAACATCGCAATTTTCCGGGATCAAAAGTAGCCTATGTTTAAATCAAGGATATGAGCTATCCTGATACCAAATTTCATTCAAATACGTTAAGCCGTTTGAGCGTGTAGGAGTACCAAACCTACACATATACACACAAACACACAAACACACATACACACATACAAACTTTCGCCTTTATAATATTACTGTGATAGTAAGGATAAAGATTACCAATTACATTTGTTTTTACAAGCGGGAACCTAATACGAGTACTACGTACATATGTACTCAAACCTACTACCTCGTTTGAATAAAAATACCTTCAATTTATGCTGACCTAGTACTTTTGGTCGCCAAAAATTTTAGTCAAAATTCGTGAAAAAAACACTTGAGTAATTTGATTAGTAAACAGGAACATCGAACTTCTCCGGGATCAAAAGTAGCCTATGTTTTAATCCAGGATATGAGCTATCTTGATACCAAATTTCATTCAAATACGTTAAGCCGTTTGAGCGTGTAGGAGTACCAAACATACACATACACACATACAAACTTTCGCCTTTCTAGTATTACTGTGATAGTAAGGATAAAGATTACCAATTACATTTGTTTTTACAAGCGGGAACCTAATACGAGTACTACGTACATATGTACTCAAACCTACTACCTCGTTTGAATAAAAATACCTTCAATTTATGCTGACCTAGTACTTTTGGTCGCCAAAAATTTTAGTCAAAATTCGTGAAAAAACACTTGAGTAATTTGATTATTCCACGGGAACATCGCAATTTTCCGGGATCAAAAGTAGCCTATGTTTAAATCAAGGATATGAGCTATCTTGGTACCAAATTACATTCAAATACGTTAAGCCGTTTGAGCGTGTAGGAGTATCAAACATACACATATACACACAAACACACAAACACACATACACACATACAAACTTTCGCCTTTATAATATTACTGTGATAGTAAGGATAAAGATTACCAATTACATTTGTTTTTACAAGCGGGAACCTAATACGAGTACTACGTACATATGTACTCAAACCTACTACCTCGTTTGAATAAAAATACCTTCAATTTATGCTGACCTAGTACTTTTGGTCGCCAAAAATTTTAGTCAAAATTCGTGAAAAAAACACTTGAGTAATTTGATTATTCCACGGGAACATCGCAATTTTCCGGGATCAAAAGTAGCCTATGTTTAAATCAAGGATATGAGCTATCTTGATACCAAATTTCATTCAAATACGTTAAGCCGTTTGAGCGTGTAGGAGTACCAAACAATCACATATACACACAAACACACAAACACACATACACACATACAAACTTTCGCCTTTATAATATTACTGTGATAGTAAGGATAAAGATTACCAATTACATTTGTTTTTACAAGCGCGAACCTAATACTAGTACTACGTACATATGTACTCAAACCTACTACCTCGTTTGAATAAAAATACCTTCAATTTATGCTGACCTAGTACTTTTGGTCGCCAAAAATTTTAATCAAAATTCGTGAAAAAAACACTTGAGTAATTTGATTATTCCACGGGAACATCGCAATTTTCCGGGATCAAAAGTAGCCTATGTTTAAATCAAGGATATGAGCTATCCTGATACCAAATTTCATTCAAATACGTTAAGCCGTTTGAGCGTGTAGGAGTACCGAACATACACATATACACACAAACACACATACACACATACAAACTTTCGCCTTTATAATATTACTGTGATAGTAAGGATAAAGATTACCAATTACATTTGTTTTTACAAGCGGGAACCTAATACGAGTACTACGTACATATGTACTCAAACCTACTACCTCGTTTGAATAAAAATACCTTCAATTTATGCTGACCTAGTACTTTTGGTCGCCAAAAATTTTAGTCAAAATTCGTGAAAAAAACACTTGAGTAATTTGATTAGTAAACAGGAACATCGAACTTCTCCGGGATCAAAAGTAGCCTATGTTTTAATCCAGGATATGAGCTATCTTGATACCAAATTTCATTCAAATACGTTAAGCCGTTTGAGCGTGTAGGAGTACCAAACATACACATACACACATACAAACTTTCGCCTTTCTAGTATTACTGTGATAGTAAGGATAAAGATTACC
The DNA here is from genome assembly GCA_947578425.1 of Eugnorisma glareosa. Lineage (NCBI taxonomy): Eukaryota > Metazoa > Arthropoda > Insecta > Lepidoptera > Noctuidae > Eugnorisma > Eugnorisma glareosa. The sequence goes on along the minus strand of OX387982.1, from coordinate 7,427,038 downwards.
AATTACATTTGTTTTTACAAGCGGGAACCTAATACGAGTACTACGTACATATGTACTCAAACCTACTACCTCGTTTGAATAAAAATACCTTCAATTTATGCTGACCTAGTACTTTTGGTCGCCAAAAATTTTAGTCAAAATTCGTGAAAAAAACACTTGAGTAATTTGATTATTCCACGGGAACATCGCAATTTTCCGGGATCAAAAGTAGCCTATGTTTTAATCCAGGATATGAGCTATCTTGATACTAAATTTCATACAAATACGTTAAGCCGTTTGAGCGTGAAGGAGTAATAAACATACACACAAACACACAAACACACATACAAACTTTCGCCTTTATAATATTACTGTGATAGTAAGGATAAAGATTACCAATTACATTTGTTTTTACAAGCGGGAACCTAATACGAGTACTACGTACATATGTACTCAAACCTACTACCTCGTTTGAATAAAAATACCTTCAATTTATGCTGACCTAGTACTTTTGGTCGCCAAAAATTTTAGTCAAAATTCGTGAAAAAAACACTTGAGTAATTTGATTATTCCACGGGAACATCGCAATTTTCCGGGATCAAAAGTAGCCTATGTTTAAATCAAGGATATGAGCTATCTTGGTACCAAATTTCATTCAAATACGTTAAGCCGTTTGAGCGTGTAGGAGTACCAAACATACACATATACACACAAACACACAAACACACATACACACATACAAACTTTCGCCTTTATAATATTACTGTGATAGTAAGGATAAAGATTACCAATTACATTTGTTTTTACAAGCGCGAACCTAATACTAGTACTACGTACATATGTACTCAAACCTACTACCTCGTTTGAATAAAAATACCTTCAATTTATGCTGACCTAGTACTTTTGGTCGCCAAAAATTTTAATCAAAATTCGTGAAAAAAACACTTGAGTAATTTGATTATTCCACGGGAACATCGCAATTTTCCGGGATCAAAAGTAGCCTATGTTTAAATCAAGGATATGAGCTATCCTGATACCAAATTTCATTCAAATACGTTAAGCCGTTTGAGCGTGTAGGAGTACCGAACATACACATATACACACAAACACACAAACACACATACACACATACAAACTTTCGCCTTTATAATATTACTGTGATAGTAAGGATAAAGATTACCAATTACATTTGTTTTTACAAGCGGGAACCTAATACGAGTACTACGTACATATGTACTCAAACCTACTACCTCGTTTGAATAAAAATACCTTCAATTTATGCTGACCTAGTACTTTTGGTCGCCAAAAATTTTAGTCAAAATTCGTGAAAAAAACACTTGAGTAATTTGATTATTCCACGGGAACATCGCAATTTTCCGGGATCAAAAGTAGCCTATGTTTAAATCAAGGATATGAGCTATCTTGGTACCAAATTTCATTCAAATACGTTAAGCCGTTTGAGCGTGTAGGAGTACCAAACATACACATATACACACAAACACACAAACACACATACACACATACAAACTTTCGCCTTTATAATATTACTGTGATAGTAAGGATAAAGATTACCAATTACATTTGTTTTTACAAGCGGGAACCTAATACGAGTACTACGTACATATGTACTCAAACCTACTACCTCGTTTGAATAAAAATACCTTCAATTTATGCTGACCTAGTACTTTTGGTCGCCAAAAATTTTAGTCAAAATTCGTGAAAAAAACACTTGAGTAATTTGATTAGTAAACAGGAACATCGAACTTCTCCGGGATCAAAAGTAGCCTATGTTTTAATCCAGGATATGAGCTATCTTGATACCAAATTTCATTCAAATACGTTAAGCCGTTTGAGCGTGTAGGAGTACCAAACATACACATACACACATACAAACTTTCGCCTTTCTAGTATTACTGTGATAGTAAGGATAAAGATTACCAATTACATTTGTTTTTACAAGCGGGAACCTAATACGAGTACTACGTACATATGTACTCAAACCTACTACCTCGTTTGAATAAAAATACCTTCAATTTATGCTGACCTAGTACTTTTGGTCGCCAAAAATTTTAGTCAAAATTCGTGAAAAAAACACTTGAGTAATTTGATTATTCCACGGGAACATCGCAATTTTCCGGGATCAAAAGTAGCCTATGTTTTAATCCAAGATATGAGCTATCTTGATACCAAATTTCATACAAATACGTTAAGCCGTTTGAGCGTGAAGGAGTTATAAACATACACACAAACACACAAACACACATACAAACTTTCGCCTTTATAATATTACTGTGATAGTAAGGATAAAGATTACCAATTACATTTGTTTTTACAAGCGGGAACCTAATACGAGTACTACGTACATATGTACTCAAACCTACTACCTCGTTTGAATAAAAATACCTTCAATTTATGCTGACCTAGTACTTTTGGTCGCCAAAAATTTTAGTCAAAATTCGTGAAAAAAACACTTGAGTAATTTGATTATTCCACGGGAACATCGCAATTTTCCGGGATCAAAAGTAGCCTATGTTTAAATCAAGGATATGAGCTATCTTGATACCAAATTTCATTCAAATACGTTAAGCCGTTTGAGCGTGTAGGAGTACCAAACAATCACATATACACACAAACACACAAACACACATACACACATACAAACTTTCGCCTTTATAATATTACTGTGATAGTAAGGATAAAGATTACCAATTACATTTGTTTTTACAAGCGCGAACCTAATACTAGTACTACGTACATATGTACTCAAACCTACTACCTCGTTTGAATAAAAATACCTTCAATTTATGCTGACCTAGTACTTTTGGTCGCCAAAAATTTTAATCAAAATTCGTGAAAAAAACACTTGAGTAATTTGATTATTCCACGGGAACATCGCAATTTTCCGGGATCAAAAGTAGCCTATGTTTAAATCAAGGATATGAGCTATCCTGATACCAAATTTCATTCAAATACGTTAAGCCGTTTGAGCGTGTAGGAGTACCGAACATACACATATACACACAAACACACAAACACACATACACACATACAAACTTTCGCCTTTATAATATTACTGTGATAGTAAGGATAAAGATTACCAATTACATTTGTTTTTACAAGCGGGAACCTAATACGAGTACTACGTACATATGTACTCAAACCTACTACCTCGTTTGAATAAAAATACCTTCAATTTATGCTGACCTAGTACTTTTGGTCGCCAAAAATTTTAGTCAAAATTCGTGAAAAAAACACTTGAGTAATTTGATTAGTAAACAGGAACATCGAACTTCTCCGGGATCAAAAGTAGCCTATGTTTTAATCCAGGATATGAGCTATCTTGATACCAAATTTCATTCAAATACGTTAAGCCGTTTGAGCGTGTAGGAGTACCAAACATACACATACACACATACAAACTTTCGCCTTTCTAGTATTACTGTGATAGTAAGGATAAAGATTACCAATTACATTTGTTTTTACAAGCGGGAACCTAATACGAGTACTACGTACATATGTACTCAAACCTACTACCTCGTTTGAATAAAAATACCTTCAATTTATGCTGACCTAGTACTTTTGGTCGCCAAAAATTTTAGTCAAAATTCGTGAAAAAAACACTTGAGTAATTTGATTATTCCACGGGAACATCGCAATTTTCCGGGATCAAAAGTAGCCTATGTTTTAATCCAGGATATGAGCTATCTTGATACTAAATTTCATACAAATACGTTAAGCCGTTTGAGCGTGAAGGAGTAATAAACATACACACAAACACACAAACACACATACAAACTTTCGCCTTTATAATATTACTGTGATAGTAAGGATAAAGATTACCAATTACATTTGTTTTTACAAGCGGGAACCTAATACGAGTACTACGTACATATGTACTCAAACCTACTACCTCGTTTGAATAAAAATACCTTCAATTTATGCTGACCTAGTACTTTTGGTCGCCAAAAATTTTAGTCAAAATTCGTGAAAAAAACACTTGAGTAATTTGATTATTCCACGGGAACATCGCAATTTTCCGGGATCAAAAGTAGCCTATGTTTAAATCAAGGATATGAGCTATCTTGGTACCAAATTTCATTCAAATACGTTAAGCCGTTTGAGCGTGTAGGAGTACCAAACATACACATATACACACAAACACACAAACACACATACACACATACAAACTTTCGCCTTTATAATATTACTGTGATAGTAAGGATAAAGATTACCAATTACATTTGTTTTTACAAGCGCGAACCTAATACTAGTACTACGTACATATGTACTCAAACCTACTACCTCGTTTGAATAAAAATACCTTCAATTTATGCTGACCTAGTACTTTTGGTCGCCAAAAATTTTAATCAAAATTCGTGAAAAAAACACTTGAGTAATTTGATTATTCCACGGGAACATCGCAATTTTCCGGGATCAAAAGTAGCCTATGTTTAAATCAAGGATATGAGCTATCCTGATACCAAATTTCATTCAAATACGTTAAGCCGTTTGAGCGTGTAGGAGTACCGAACATACACATATACACACAAACACACAAACACACATACACACATACAAACTTTCGCCTTTATAATATTACTGTGATAGTAAGGATAAAGATTACCAATTACATTTGTTTTTACAAGCGGGAACCTAATACGAGTACTACGTACATATGTACTCAAACCTACTACCTCGTTTGAATAAAAATACCTTCAATTTATGCTGACCTAGTACTTTTGGTCGCCAAAAATTTTAGTCAAAATTCGTGAAAAAAACACTTGAGTAATTTGATTATTCCACGGGAACATCGCAATTTTCCGGGATCAAAAGTAGCCTATGTTTAAATCAAGGATATGAGCTATCTTGGTACCAAATTTCATTCAAATACGTTAAGCCGTTTGAGCGTGTAGGAGTACCAAACATACACATATACACACAAACACACAAACACACATACACACATACAAACTTTCGCCTTTATAATATTACTGTGATAGTAAGGATAAAGATTACCAATTACATTTGTTTTTACAAGCGGGAACCTAATACGAGTACTACGTACATATGTACTCAAACCTACTACCTCGTTTGAATAAAAATACCTTCAATTTATGCTGACCTAGTACTTTTGGTCGCCAAAAATTTTAGTCAAAATTCGTGAAAAAAACACTTGAGTAATTTGATTAGTAAACAGGAACATCGAACTTCTCCGGGATCAAAAGTAGCCTATGTTTTAATCCAGGATATGAGCTATCTTGATACCAAATTTCATTCAAATACGTTAAGCCGTTTGAGCGTGTAGGAGTACCAAACATACACATACACACATACAAACTTTCGCCTTTCTAGTATTACTGTGATAGTAAGGATAAAGATTACCAATTACATTTGTTTTTACAAGCGGGAACCTAATACGAGTACTACGTACATATGTACTCAAACCTACTACCTCGTTTGAATAAAAATACCTTCAATTTATGCTGACCTAGTACTTTTGGTCGCCAAAAATTTTAGTCAAAATTCGTGAAAAAAACACTTGAGTAATTTGATTATTCCACGGGAACATCGCAATTTTCCGGGATCAAAAGTAGCCTATGTTTTAATCCAAGATATGAGCTATCTTGATACCAAATTTCATACAAATACGTTAAGCCGTTTGAGCGTGAAGGAGTAATAAACATACACACAAACACACAAACACACATACAAACTTTCGCCTTTATAATATTACTGTGATAGTAAGGATAAAGATTACCAATTACATTTGTTTTTACAAGCGGGAACCTAATACGAGTACTACGTACATATGTACTCAAACCTACTACCTCGTTTGAATAAAAATACCTTCAATTTATGCTGACCTAGTACTTTTGGTCGCCAAAAATTTTAGTCAAAATTCGTGAAAAAAACACTTGAGTAATTTGATTATTCCACGGGAACATCCCAATTTTCTGGGATCAAAAGTAGCCTATGTTTAAATCAAGGATATGAGCTATCTTGGTACCAAATTTCATTCAAATACGTTAAGCCGTTTGAGCGTGTAGGAGTACCAAACATACACATATACACACAAACACACAAACACACATACACACATACAAACTTTCGCCTTTATAATATTACTGTGATAGTAAGGATAAAGATTACCAATTACATTTGTTTTTACAAGCGGGAACCTAATACGAGTACTACGTACATATTTACTCAAACCTACTACCTCGTTTGAATAAAAATACCTTCAATTTATGCTGACCTAGTACTTTTGGTCGCCAAAAATTTTAGTCAAAATTCGTGAAAAAAACACTTGAGTAATTTGATTATTCCACGGGAACATCGCAATTTTCCGGGATCAAAAGTAGCCTATGTTTAAATCAAGGATATGAGCTATCTTGATACCAAATTTCATTCAAATACGTTAAGCCGTTTGAGCGTGTAGGAGTACCAAACCTACACATATACACACAAACACACAAACACACATACACACATACAAACTTTCGCCTTTATAATATTACTGTGATAGTAAGGATAAAGATTACCAATTACATTTGTTTTTACAAGCGGGAACCTAATACGAGTACTACGTACATATGTACTCAAACCTACTACCTCGTTTGAATAAAAATACCTTCAATTTATGCTGACCTAGTACTTTTGGTCGCCAAAAATTTTAGTCAAAATTCGTGAAAAAAACACTTGAGTAATTTGAATTGTAAACAGGAACATCGAACTTTTCCGGGATCAAAAGTAGCCTATGTTTTAATCCAGGATATGAGCTATTTTGATACCAAATTTCATTCAAATACGTTAAGCCGTTTGAGCGTGAAGGAGTAACAAATATACACACAAACACACAAACACACATACACACATACAAACTTTCGCCTTTATAATATTACTGTGATAGTAAGGATAAAGATTACCAATTACATTTGTTTTTACAAGCGGGAACCTAATACGAGTACTACGTACATATGTACTCAAACCTACTACCTCGTTTGAATAAAAATACCTTCAATTTATGCTGACCTAGTACTTTTGGTCGCCAAAAATTTTAGTCAAAATTCGTGAAAAAACACTTGAGTAATTTGATTATTCCACGGGAACATCGCAATTTTCCGGGATCAAAAGTAGCCTATGTTTAAATCAAGGATATGAGCTATCTTGGTACCAAATTACATTCAAATACGTTAAGCCGTTTGAGCGTGTAGGAGTATCAAACATACACATATACACACAAACACACAAACACACATACACACATACAAACTTTCGCCTTTATAATATTACTGTGATAGTAAGGATAAAGATTACCAATTACATTTGTTTTTACAAGCGGGAACCTAATACGAGTACTACGTACATATGTACTCAAACCTACTACCTCGTTTGAATAAAAATACCTTCAATTTATGCTGACCTAGTACTTTTGGTCGCCAAAAATTTTAGTCAAAATTCGTGAAAAAAACACTTGAGTAATTTGATTATTCCACGGGAACATCGCAATTTTCCGGGATCAAAAGTAGCCTATGTTTAAATCAAGGATATGAGCTATCTTGATACCAAATTTCATTCAAATACGTTAAGCCGTTTGAGCGTGTAGGAGTACCAAACAATCACATATACACACAAACACACAAACACACATACACACATACAAACTTTCGCCTTTATAATATTACTGTGATAGTAAGGATAAACATTACCAATTACATTTGTTTTTACAAGCGGGAACCTAATACGAGTACTACGTACATATGTACTCAAACCTACTACCTCGTTTGAATAAAAATACCTTCAATTTATGCTGACCTAGTACTTTTGGTCGCCAAAAATTTTAGTCAAAATTCGTGAAAAAAACACTTGAGTAATTTGATTATTCCACGGGAACATCGCAATTTTCCGGGATCAAAAGTAGCCTATGTTTAAATCAAGGATATGAGCTATCCTGATACCAAATTTCATTCAAATACGTTAAGCCGTTTGAGCGTGTAGGAGTACCGAACATACACATATACACACAAACACACAAACACACATACACACATACAAACTTTCGCCTTTATAATATTACTGTGATAGTAAGGATAAAGATTACCAATTACATTTGTTTTTACAAGCGGGAACCTAATACGAGTACTACGTACATATGTACTCAAACCTACTACCTCGTTTGAATAAAAATACCTTCAATTTATGCTGACCTAGTACTTTTGGTCGCCAAAAATTTTAGTCAAAATTCGTGAAAAAAACACTTGAGTAATTTGATTAGTAAACAGGAACATCGAACTTCTCCGGGATCAAAAGTAGCCTATGTTTTAATCCAGGATATGAGCTATCTTGATACCAAATTTCATTCAAATACGTTAAGCCGTTTGAGCGTGTAGGAGTACCAAACATACACATACACACATACAAACTTTCGCCTTTCTAGTATTACTGTGATAGTAAGGATAAAGATTACCAATTACATTTGTTTTTACAAGCGGGAACCTAATACGAATACTACGTACATATGTACTCAAACCTACTACCTCGTTTGAATAAAAATACCTTCAATTTATGCTGACCTAGTACTTTTGGTCGCCAAAAATTTTAGTCAAAATTCGTGAAAAAAACACTTGAGTAATTTGATTATTCCACGGGAACATCGCAATTTTCCGGGATCAAAAGTAGCCTATGTTTTAATCCAGGATATGAGCTATCTTGATACTAAATTTCATACAAATACGTTAAGCCGTTTGAGCGTGAAGGAGTAATAAACATACACACAAACACACAAACACACATACAAACTTTCGCCTTTATAATATTACTGTGATAGTAAGGATAAAGATTACCAATTACATTTGTTTTTACAAGCGGGAACCTAATACGAGTACTACGTACATATGTACTCAAACCTACTACCTCGTTTGAATAAAAATACCTTCAATTTATGCTGACCTAGTACTTTTGGTCGCCAAAAATTTTAGTCAAAATTCGTGAAAAAAACACTTGAGTAATTTGATTATTCCACGGGAACATCGCAATTTTCCGGGATCAAAAGTAGCCTATGTTTAAATCAAGGATATGAGCTATCTTGGTACCAAATTTCATTCAAATACGTTAAGCCGTTTGAGCGTGTAGGAGTACCAAACATACACATATACACACAAACACACAAACACACATACACACATACAAACTTTCGCCTTTATAATATTACTGTGATAGTAAGGATAAAGATTACCAATTACATTTGTTTTTACAAGCGCGAACCTAATACTAGTACTACGTACATATGTACTCAAACCTACTACCTCGTTTGAATAAAAATACCTTCAATTTATGCTGACCTAGTACTTTTGGTCGCCAAAAATTTTAATCAAAATTCGTGAAAAAAACACTTGAGTAATTTGATTATTCCACGGGAACATCGCAATTTTCCGGGATCAAAAGTAGCCTATGTTTAAATCAAGGATATGAGCTATCTTGGTACCAAATTTCATTCAAATACGTTAAGCCGTTTGAGCGTGTAGGAGTACCGAACATACACATATACACACAAACACACAAACACACATACACACATACAAACTTTCGCCTTTATAATATTACTGTGATAGTAAGGATAAAGATTACCAATTACATTTGTTTTTACAAGCGGGAACCTAATACGAGTACTACGTACATATGTACTCAAACCTACTACCTCGTTTGAATAAAAATACCTTCAATTTATGCTGACCTAGTACTTTTGGTCGCCAAAAATTTTAGTCAAAATTCGTGAAAAAAACACTTGAGTAATTTGATTATTCCACGGGAACATCGCAATTTTCCGGGATCAAAAGTAGCCTATGTTTAAATCAAGGATATGAGCTATCTTGGTACCAAATTTCATTCAAATACGTTAAGCCGTTTGAGCGTGTAGGAGTACCAAACATACACATATACACACAAACACACAAACACACATACACACATACAAACTTTCGCCTTTATAATATTACTGTGATAGTAAGGATAAACATTACCAATTACATTTGTTTTTACAAGCGGGAACCTAATACGAGTACTACGTACATATGTACTCAAACCTACTACCTCGTTTGAATAAAAATACCTTCAATTTATGCTGACCTAGTACTTTTGGTCGCCAAAAATTTTAGTCAAAATTCGTGAAAAAAACACTTGAGTAATTTGATTATTCCACGGGAACATCGCAATTTTCCGGGATCAAAAGTAGCCTATGTTTAAATCAAGGATATGAGCTATCCTGATACCAAATTTCATTCAAATACGTTAAGCCGTTTGAGCGTGTAGGAGTACCGAACATACACATATACACACAAACACACAAACACACATACACACATACAAACTTTCGCCTTTATAATATTACTGTGATAGTAAGGATAAAGATTACCAATTACATTTGTTTTTACAAGCGGGAACCTAATACGAGTACTACGTACATATGTACTCAAACCTACTACCTCGTTTGAATAAAAATACCTTCAATTTATGCTGACCTAGTACTTTTGGTCGCCAAAAATTTTAGTCAAAATTCGTGAAAAAAACACTTGAGTAATTTGATTAGTAAACAGGAACATCGAACTTCTCCGGGATCAAAAGTAGCCTATGTTTTAATCCAGGATATGAGCTATCTTGATACCAAATTTCATTCAAATACGTTAAGCCGTTTGAGCGTGTAGGAGTACCAAACATACACATACACACATACAAACTTTCGCCTTTCTAGTATTACTGTGATAGTAAGGATAAAGATTACCAATTACATTTGTTTTTACAAGCGGGAACCTAATACGAGTACTACGTACATATGTACTCAAACCTACTACCTCGTTTGAATAAAAATACCTTCAATTTATGCTGACCTAGTACTTTTGGTCGCCAAAAATTTTAGTCAAAATTCGTGAAAAAAACACTTGAGTAATTTGAATTGTAAACAGGAACATCGAACTTTTCCGGGATCAAAAGTAGCCTATGTTTTAATCCAGGATATGAGCTATTTTGATACCAAATTTCATTCAAATACGTTAAGCCGTTTGAGCGTGAAGGAGTAACAAATATACACACAAACACACAAACACACATACACACATACAAACTTTCGCCTTTATAATATTACTGTGATAGTAAGGATAAAGATTACCAATTACATTTGTTTTTACAAGCGGGAACCTAATACGAGTACTACGTACATATGTACTCAAACCTACTACCTCGTTTGAATAAAAATACCTTCAATTTATGCTGACCTAGTACTTTTGGTCGCCAAAAATTTTAGTCAAAATTCGTGAAAAAAACACTTGAGTAATTTGATTAGTAAACAGGAACATCGAACTTCTCCGGGATCAAAAGTAGCCTGTTTTAATCCAGGATATGAGCTATCTTGATACCAAATTTCATTCAAATACGTTAAGCCGTTTGAGCGTGTAGGAGTACCAAACATACACATACACACACAAACACACAAACACACATACACACATACAAACTTTCGCCTTTATAATATTACTGTGATAGTAAGGATAAACATTACCAATTACATTTGTTTTTACAAGCGGGAACCTAATACGAGTACTACGTACATATGTACTCAAACCTACTACCTCGTTTGAATAAAAATACCTTCAATTTATGCTGACCTAGTACTTTTGGTCGCCAAAAATTTCAGTCAAAATTCGTGAAAAAAACACTTGAGTAATTTGATTATTCCACGGGAACATCGCAATTTTCCGGGATCAAAAGTAGCCTATGTTTAAATCAAGGATATGAGCTATCCTGATACCAAATTTCATTCAAATACGTTAAGCCGTTTGAGCGTGTAGGAGTACCGAACATACACATATACACACAAACACACAAACACACATACACACATACAAACTTTCGCCTTTATAATATTACTGTGATAGTAAGGATAAAGATTACCAATTACATTTGTTTTTACAAGCGGGAACCTAATACGAGTACTACGTACATATGTACTCAAACCTACTACCTCGTTTGAATAAAAATACCTTCAATTTATGCTGACCTAGTACTTTTGGTCGCCAAAAATTTTAGTCAAAATTCGTGAAAAAAACACTTGAGTAATTTGATTAGTAAACAGGAACATCGAACTTCTCCGGGATCAAAAGTAGCCTATGTTTTAATCCAGGATATGAGCTATCTTGATACCAAATTTCATTCAAATACGTTAAGCCGTTTGAGCGTGTAGGAGTACCAAACATACACATACACACATACAAACTTTCGCCTTTCTAGTATTACTGTGATAGTAAGGATAAAGATTACCAATTACATTTGTTTTTACAAGCGGGAACCTAATACGAGTACTACGTACATATGTACTCAAACCTACTACCTCGTTTGAATAAAAATACCTTCAATTTATGCTGACCTAGTACTTTTGGTCGCCAAAAATTTTAGTCAAAATTCGTGAAAAAAACACTTGAGTAATTTGAATTGTAAACAGGAACATCGAACTTTTCCGGGATCAAAAGTAGCCTATGTTTTAATCCAGGATATGAGCTATTTTGATACCAAATTTCATTCAAATACGTTAAGCCGTTTGAGCGTGAAGGAGTAACAAATATACACACAAACACACAAACACACATACACACATACAAACTTTCGCCTTTATAATATTACTGTGATAGTAAGGATAAAGATTACCAATTACATTTGTTTTTACAAGCGGGAACCTAATACGAGTACTACGTACATATGTACTCAAACCTACTACCTCGTTTGAATAAAAATACCTTCAATTTATGCTGACCTAGTACTTTTGGTCGCCAAAAATTTTAGTCAAAATTCGTGAAAAAACACTTGAGTAATTTGATTATTCCACGGGAACATCGCAATTTTCCGGGATCAAAAGTAGCCTATGTTTAAATCAAGGATATGAGCTATCTTGGTACCAAATTACATTCAAATACGTTAAGCCGTTTGAGCGTGTAGGAGTATCAAACATACACATATACACACAAACACACAAACACACATACACACATACAAACTTTCGCCTTTATAATATTACTGTGATAGTAAGGATAAAGATTACCAATTACATTTGTTTTTACAAGCGGGAACCTAATACGAGTACTACGTACATATGTACTCAAACCTACTACCTCGTTTGAATAAAAATACCTTCAATTTATGCTGACCTAGTACTTTTGGTCGCCAAAAATTTTAGTCAAAATTCGTGAAAAAAACACTTGAGTAATTTGATTAGTAAACAGGAACATCGAACTTCTCCGGGATCAAAAGTAGCCTATGTTTTAATCCAGGATATGAGCTATCTTGATACCAAATTTCATTCAAATACGTTAAGCCGTTTGAGCGTGTAGGAGTACCAAACATACACATACACACATACAAACTTTCGCCTTTCTAGTATTACTGTGATAGTAAGGATAAAGATTACCAATTACATTTGTTTTTACAAGCGGGAACCTAATACGAGTACTACGTACATATGTACTCAAACCTACTACCTCGTTTGAATAAAAATACCTTCAATTTATGCTGACCTAGTACTTTTGGTCGCCAAAAATTTTAGTCAAAATTCGTGAAAAAAACACTTGAGTAATTTGATTATTCCACGGGAACATCGCAATTTTCCGGGATCAAAAGTAGCCTATGTTTTAATCCAAGATATGAGCTATCTTGATACCAAATTTCATACAAATACGTTAAGCCGTTTGAGCGTGAAGGAGTAATAAACATACACACAAACACACAAACACACATACAAACTTTCGCCTTTATAATATTACTGTGATAGTAAGGATAAAGATTACCAATTACATTTGTTTTTACAAGCGGGAACCTAATACGAGTACTACGTACATATGTACTCAAACCTACTACCTCGTTTGAATAAAAATACCTTCAATTTATGCTGACCTAGTACTTTTGGTCGCCAAAAATTTTAGTCAAAATTCGTGAAAAAAACACTTGAGTAATTTGATTAGTAAACAGGAACATCGAACTTCTCCGGGATCAAAAGTAGCCTGTTTTAATCCAGGATATGAGCTATCTTGATACCAAATTTCATTCAAATACGTTAAGCCGTTTGAGCGTGTAGGAGTACCAAACATACACATACACACACAAACACACAAACACACATACACACATACAAACTTTCGCCTTTATAATATTACTGTGATAGTAAGGATAAAGATTACCAATTACATTTGTTTTTACAAGCGGGAACCTAATACGAGTACTACGTACATATGTACTCTAACCTACTACCTCGTTTGAATAAAAATACCTTCAATTTATGCTGACCTAGTACTTTTGGTCGCCAAAAATTTTAGTCAAAATTCGTGAAAAAAACACTCGAGTAATTTGATTATTCCACGGGAACATCGCAATTTTCCGGGATCAAAAGTAGCCTATTTTTTAATCCAGGATATGAGCTATTTTGATACCAAATTTCATTCAAATACGTTAAGCCGTTTGAGCGTGAAGGAGTAATAAACATACACACAAACACATAAACACACAAACACACATACACACATACAAACTTTCGCCTTTATAATATTACTGTGATAGTAAGGATAAAGATTACCAATTACATTTGTTTTTACAAGCGGGAACCTAATACGAGTACTACGTACATATGTACTCAAACCTACCTCGTTTGAATAAAAAATAACTTGAATTTATGATGACCTAGTACTTTTGGTCGCCAAAAATTTTAGTCAAAATTCGTGAAAAAAACACTTGAGTAATTTGATTATTCCACGGGAACATCGCAATTTTCCGGGATCAAAAGTAGCCTATGTTTAAATCAAGGATATGAGCTATCTTGATACCAAATTTCATTCAAATACGTTAAGCCGTTTGAGCGTGTAGGAGTACCAAACAATCACATATACACATATACACACAAACACACAAACACACATACACACATACAAACTTTCGCCTTTATAATATTACTGTGATAGTAAGGATAAAGATTACCAATTACATTTGTTTTTACAAGCGGGAACCTAATACGAGTACTACGTACATATGTACTCAAACCTACTACCTCGTTTGAATAAAAATACCTTCAATTTATGCTGACCTAGTACTTTTGGTCGCCAAAAATTTTAGTCAAAATTCGTGAAAAAAACACTTGAGTAATTTGATTATTCCACGGGAACATCGCAATTTTCCGGGATCAAAAGTAGCCTATGTTTTAATCCAGGATATGAGCTATCTTGATACCAAATTTCATACAAATACGTTAAGCCGTTTGAGCGTGAAGGAGTAATAAACATACACACAAACACATAAACACACAAACACACATACACACATACAAACTTTCGCCTTTATAATATTACTGTGATAGTAAGGATAAAGATTACCAATTACATTTGTTTTTACAAGCGGGAACCTAATACGAGTACTACGTACATATGTACTCAAACCTACCTCGTTTGAATAAAAAATACCTTGAATTTATGATGACCTAGTACTTTTGGTCGCCAAAATTTTAGTCAAAATTCGTGAAAAAAACACTTGAGTAATTTGATTATTCCACGGGAACATCGCAATTTTCCGGGATCAAAAGTAGCCTATGTTTAAATCAAGGATATGAGTTATCTTGATACCAAATTTCATTCAAATACGTTAAGCCGTTTGAGCGTGTAGGAGTACCAAACAATCACATATACACACAAACACACAAACACACATACACACATACAACAAAATACGCGCTTAGACGTGGAGTTGCGGACACCAGCCCGCTATACAATACAATACACACATACAAACTTTCGCCTTTATAATATTACTGTGATAGTAAGGATAAAGATTACCAATTACATTTGTTTTTACAAGCGGGAACCTAATACGAGTACTACGTACATATGTACTCTAACCTACTACCTCGTTTGAATAAAAATACCTTCAATTTATGCTGACCTAGTACTTTTGGTCGCCAAAAATTTTAGTCAAAATTCGTGAAAAAAACACTTGAGTAATTTGATTATTCCACGGGAACATCCCAATTTTCTGGGATCAAAAGTAGCCTATGTTTAAATCAAGGATATGAGCTATCTTGATACCAAATTTCATACAAATACGTTAAGCCGTTTGAGCGTGTAGGAGTACCAAACATACACATATACACACAAACACACAAACACACATACACACATACAAACTTTCGCCTTTATAATATTACTGTGATAGTAAGGATAAAGATTACCACATTTGTTTTGACAAAAGCGGGAACCTAATACGAATTCTACGTACATATGTACTCAAACCTACTACCTCGTTTGAATAAAAATACCTTCAATTTATGCTGACCTAGTACTTTTGGTCGCCAAAAATTTTAGTCAAAATTCGTGAAAAAAACACTTGAGTAATTTGATTATTCCACGGGAACATCGCAATTTTCCGGGATCAAAAGTAGCCTATGTTTAAATCAAGGATATGAGCTATCTTGGTACCAAATAACATTCAAATAAGTTAAGCCGTTTGAGCGTGTAGGAGTATCAAACATACACATATACACACAAACACACAAACACACATACACACATACAAACTTTCGCCTTTATAATATTACTGTGATAGTAAGGATAAAGATTACCAATTACATTTGTTTTTACAAGCGGGAACCTAATACGAGTACTACGTACATATGTACTCAAACCTACCTCGTTTGAATAAAAAATACCTTGAATTTATGATGACCTAGTACTTTTGGTCGCCAAAAATTTTAGTCAAAATTCGTGAAAAAAACACTTGAGTAATTTGATTATTCCACGGGAACATCGCAATTTTCCGGGATCAAAAGTAGCCTATGTTTTAATCCAGGATATGAGCTATTTTGATACCAAATTTCATTCAAATACGTTAAGCCGTTTGAGCGTGAAGGAGTAACAAATATACACACAAACACACAAACACACATACACACATACAAACTTTCGCCTTTATAATATTACTGTGATAGTAAGGATAAAGATTACCAATTACATTTGTTTTTACAAGCGGGAACCTAATACGAGTACTACGTACATATGTACTCAAACCTACTACCTCGTTTGAATAAAAATACCTTCAATTTATGCTGACCTAGTACTTTTGGTCGCCAAAAATTTTAGTCAAAATTCGTGAAAAAAACACTTGAGTAATTTGATTATTCCACGGGAACATCGCAATTTTCCGGGATCAAAAGTAGCCTATGTTTAAATCAAGGATATGAGCTATCTTGATACCAAATTTCATTCAAATACGTTAAGCCGTTTGAGCGTGTAGGAGTACCAAACCTACACATATACACACAAACACACAAACACACATACACACATACAAACTTTCGCCTTTATAATATTACTGTGATAGTAAGGATAAAGATTACCAATTACATTTGTTTTTACAAGCGGGAACCTAATACGAGTACTACGTACATATGTACTCAAACCTACTACCTCGTTTGAATAAAAATACCTTCAATTTATGCTGACCTAGTACTTTTGGTCGCCAAAAATTTTAGTCAAAATTCGTGACAAAACACTTGAGTAATTTGAATTGTAAACAGGAACATCGAACTTTTCCGGGATCAAAAGTAGCCTATGTTTTAATCCAGGATATGGGCTATTTTGATACCAAATTTCATTCAAATACGTTAAGCCGTTTGAGCGTGAAGGAGTAACAAATATACACACAAACACACAAACACACATACACACATACAAACTTTCGCCTTTATAATATTACTGTGATAGTAAGGATAAAGATTACCAATTACATTTGTTTTGACAAAAGCGGGAACCTAATACGAGTACTACGTACATATGTACTCAAACCTACTACCTCGTTTGAATAAAAATACCTTCAATTTATGCTGACCTAGTACTTTTGGTCGCCAAAAATTTTAGTCAAAATTCGTGACAAAACACTTGAGTAATTTGAATTGTAAACAGGAACATCGAACTTTTCCGGGATCAAAAGTAGCCTATGTTTTAATCCAGGATATGGGCTATTTTGATACCAAATTTCATTCAAATACGTTAAGCCGTTTGAGCGTGAAGGAGTAACAAATATACACACAAACACACAAACACACATACACACATACAAACTTTCGCCTTTATAATATTACTGTGATAGTAAGGATAAAGATTACCAATTACATTTGTTTTTACAAGCGGGAACCTAATACGAGTACTACGTACATATGTACTCAAACCTACTACCTCGTTTGAATAAAAATACCTTCAATTTATGCTGACCTAGTACTTTTGGTCGCCAAAAATTTTAGTCAAAATTCGTGAAAAAACACTTGAGTAATTTGATTATTCCACGGGAACATCGCAATTTTCCGGGATCAAAAGTAGCCTATGTTTAAATCAAGGATATTAGCTATCTTGGTACCAAATTACATTCAAATACGTTAAGCCGTTTGAGCGTGTAGGAGTATCAAACATACACATATACACACAAACACACAAACACACATACACACATACAAACTTTCGCCTTTATAATATTACTGTGATAGTAAGGATAAAGATTACCAATTACATTTGTTTTTACAAGCGGGAACCTAATACGAGTACTACGTACATATGTACTCAAACCTACTACCTCGTTTGAATAAAAATACCTTCAATTTATGCTGACCTAGTACTTTTGGTCGCCAAAAATTTTAGTCAAAATTCGTGAAAAAAACACTTGAGTAATTTGATTATTCCACGGGAACATCGCAATTTTCCGGGATCAAAAGTAGCCTATGTTTAAATCAAGGATATGAGCTATCTTGATACCAAATTTCATTCAAATACGTTAAGCCGTTTGAGCGTGTAGGAGTACCAAACAATCACATATACACACAAACACACAAACACACATACACACATACAAACTTTCGCCTTTATAATATTACTGTGATAGTAAGGATAAAGATTACCAATTACATTTGTTTTTACAAGCGCGAACCTAATACTAGTACTACGTACATATGTACTCAAACCTACTACCTCGTTTGAATAAAAATACCTTCAATTTATGCTGACCTAGTACTTTTGGTCGCCAAAAATTTTAATCAAAATTCGTGAAAAAAACACTTGAGTAATTTGATTATTCCACGGGAACATCGCAATTTTCCGGGATCAAAAGTAGCCTATGTTTAAATCAAGGATATGAGCTATCCTGATACCAAATTTCATTCAAATACGTTAAGCCGTTTGAGCGTGTAGGAGTACCAAACATACACATATACACACAAACACACAAACACACATACACACATACAAACTTTCGCCTTTATAATATTACTGTGATAGTAAGGATAAAGATTACCAATTACATTTGTTTTTACAAGCGGGAACCTAATACGAGTACTACGTACATATGTACTCAAACCTACTACCTCGTTTGAATAAAAATACCTTCAATTTATGCTGACCTAGTACTTTTGGTCGCCAAAAATTTTAGTCAAAATTCGTGAAAAAAACACTTGAGTAATTTGATTAGTAAACAGGAACATCGAACTTCTCCGGGATCAAAAGTAGCCTATGTTTTAATCCAGGATATGAGCTATCTTGATACCAAATTTCATTCAAATACGTTAAGCCGTTTGAGCGTGTAGGAGTACCAAACATACACATACACACATACAAACTTTCGCCTTTCTAGTATTACTGTGATAGTAAGGATAAAGATTACCAATTACATTTGTTTTTACAAGCGGGAACCTAATACGAGTACTACGTACATATGTACTCAAACCTACTACCTCGTTTGAATAAAAATACCTTCAATTTATGCTGACCTAGTACTTTTGGTCGCCAAAAATTTTAATCAAAATTCGTGAAAAAAACACTTGAGTAATTTGATTATTCCACGGGAACATCGCAATTTTCCGGGATCAAAAGTAGCCTATGTTTTAATCCAGGATATGAGCTATCCTGATACCAAATTTCATTCAAATACGTTAAGCCGTTTGAGCGTGAAGGAGTAATAAACATACACACAAACACACAAACACACATACAAACTTTCGCCTTTATAATATTACTGTGATAGTAAGGATAAAGATTACCAATTACATTTGTTTTTACAAGCGGGAACCTAATACGAGTACTACGTACATATGTACTCAAACCTACTACCTCGTTTGAATAAAAATACCTTCAATTTATGCTGACCTAGTACTTTTGGTCGCCAAAAATTTTAGTCAAAATTCGTGAAAAAAACACTTGAGTAATTTGATTATTCCACGGGAACATCGCAATTTTCCGGGATCAAAAGTAGCCTATGTTTTAATCCAAGATATGAGCTATCTTGATACCAAATTTCATACAAATACGTTAAGCCGTTTGAGCGTGAAGGAGTAATAAACATACACACAAACACACAAACACACATACAAACTTTCGCCTTTATAATATTACTGTGATAGTAAGGATAAAGATTACCAATTACATTTGTTTTTACAAGCGGGAACCTAATACGAGTACTACGTACATATGTACTCAAACCTACTACCTCGTTTGAATAAAAATACCTTTAATTTATGCTGACCTAGTACTTTTGGTCGCCAAAAATTTTAGTCAAAATTCGTGAAAAAAACACTCGAGTAATTTGATTATTCCACGGGAACATCGCAATTTTCCGGGATCAAAAGTAGCCTATTTTTTAATCCAGGATATGAGCTATTTTGATACCAAATTTCATTCAAATACGTTAAGCCGTTTGAGCGTGAAGGAGTAATAAACATACACACAAACACATAAACACACAAACACACATACACACATACAAACTTTCGCCTTTATAATATTACTGTGATAGTAAGGATAAAGATTACCAATTACATTTGTTTTTACAAGCGGGAACCTAATACGAGTACTACGTACATATGTACTCAAACCTACCTCGTTTGAATAAAAAATAACTTGAATTTATGATGACCTAGTACTTTTGGTCGCCAAAAATTTTAGTCAAAATTCGTGAAAAAAACACTTGAGTAATTTGATTATTCCACGGGAACATCGCAATTTTCCGGGATCAAAAGTAGCCTATGTTTAAATCAAGGATATGAGCTATCTTGATACCAAATTTCATTCAAATACGTTAAGCCGTTTGAGCGTGTAGGAGTACCAAACAATCACATATACACATATACACACAAACACACAAACACACATACACACATACAAACTTTCGCCTTTATAATATTACTGTGATAGTAAGGATAAAGATTACCAATTACATTTGTTTTTACAAGCGGGAACCTAATACGAGTACTACGTACATATGTACTCAAACCTACTACCTCGTTTGAATAAAAATACCTTCAATTTATGCTGACCTAGTACTTTTGGTCGCCAAAAATTTTAGTCAAAATTCGTGAAAAAAACACTTGAGTAATTTGATTATTCCACGGGAACATCGCAATTTTCCGGGATCAAAAGTAGCCTATGTTTAAATCAAGGATATGAGCTATCCTGATACCAAATTTCATTCAAATACGTTAAGCCGTTTGAGCGTGTAGGAGTACCGAACATACACATATACACACAAACACACAAACACACATACACACATACAAACTTTCGCCTTTATAATATTACTGTGATAGTAAGGATAAAGATTACCAATTACATTTGTTTTTACAAGCGGGAACCTAATACGAGTACTACGTACATATGTACTCAAACCTACTACCTCGTTTGAATAAAAATACCTTCAATTTATGCTGACCTAGTACTTTTGGTCGCCAAAAATTTTAGTCAAAATTCGTGAAAAAAACACTTGAGTAATTTGATTAGTAAACAGGAACATCGAACTTCTCCGGGATCAAAAGTAGCCTATGTTTTAATCCAGGATATGAGCTATCTTGATACCAAATTTCATTCAAATACGTTAAGCCGTTTGAGCGTGTAGGAGTACCAAACATACACATACACACATACAAACTTTCGCCTTTCTAGTATTACTGTGATAGTAAGGATAAAGATTACCAATTACATTTGTTTTTACAAGCGGGAACCTAATACGAGTACTACGTACATATGTACTCAAACCTACTACCTCGTTTGAATAAAAATACCTTCAATTTATGCTGACCTAGTACTTTTGGTCGCCAAAAATTTTAGTCAAAATTCGTGAAAAAAACACTTGAGTAATTTGATTATTCCACGGGAACATCGCAATTTTCCGGGATCAAAAGTAGCCTATGTTTTAATCCAAGATATGAGCTATCTTGATACCAAATTTCATACAAATACGTTAAGCCGTTTGAGCGTGAAGGAGTAATAAACATACACACAAACACACAAACACACATACAAACTTTCGCCTTTATAATATTACTGTGATAGTAAGGATAAAGATTACCAATTACATTTGTTTTTACAAGCGGGAACCTAATACGAGTACTACGTACATATGTACTCAAACCTACTACCTCGTTTGAATAAAAATACCTTTAATTTATGCTGACCTAGTACTTTTGGTCGCCAAAAATTTTAGTCAAAATTCGTGAAAAAAACACTCGAGTAATTTGATTATTCCACGGGAACATCGCAATTTTCCGGGATCAAAAGTAGCCTATTTTTTAATCCAGGATATGAGCTATTTTGATACCAAATTTCATTCAAATACGTTAAGCCGTTTGAGCGTGAAGGAGTAATAAACATACACACAAACACATAAACACACAAACACACATACACACATACAAACTTTCGCCTTTATAATATTACTGTGATAGTAAGGATAAAGATTACCAATTACATTTGTTTTTACAAGCGGGAACCTAATACGAGTACTACGTACATATGTACTCAAACCTACCTCGTTTGAATAAAAAATAACTTGAATTTATGATGACCTAGTACTTTTGGTCGCCAAAAATTTTAGTCAAAATTCGTGAAAAAAACACTTGAGTAATTTGATTATTCCACGGGAACATCGCAATTTTCCGGGATCAAAAGTAGCCTATGTTTAAATCAAGGATATGAGCTATCCTGATACCAAATTTCATTCAAATACGTTAAGCCGTTTGAGCGTGTAGGAGTACCGAACATACACATATACACACAAACACACAAACACACATACACACATACAAACTTTCGCCTTTATAATATTACTGTGATAGTAAGGATAAAGATTACCAATTACATTTGTTTTTACAAGCGGGAACCTAATACGAGTACTACGTACATATGTACTCAAACCTACTACCTCGTTTGAATAAAAATACCTTCAATTTATGCTGACCTAGTACTTTTGGTCGCCAAAAATTTTAGTCAAAATTCGTGAAAAAAACACTTGAGTAATTTGATTAGTAAACAGGAACATCGAACTTCTCCGGGATCAAAAGTAGCCTATGTTTTAATCCAGGATATGAGCTATCTTGATACCAAATTTCATTCAAATACGTTAAGCCGTTTGAGCGTGTAGGAGTACCAAACATACACATACACACATACAAACTTTCGCCTTTCTAGTATTACTGTGATAGTAAGGATAAAGATTACCAATTACATTTGTTTTTACAAGCGGGAACCTAATACGAGTACTACGTACATATGTACTCAAACCTACTACCTCGTTTGAATAAAAATACCTTCAATTTATGCTGACCTAGTACTTTTGGTCGCCAAAAATTTTAGTCAAAATTCGTGAAAAAAACACTTGAGTAATTTGATTATTCCACGGGAACATCGCAATTTTCCGGGATCAAAAGTAGCCTATGTTTTAATCCAGGATATGAGCTATCTTGATACTAAATTTCATACAAATACGTTAAGCCGTTTGAGCGTGAAGGAGTAATAAACATACACACAAACACACAAACACACATACAAACTTTCGCCTTTATAATATTACTGTGATAGTAAGGATAAAGATTACCAATTACATTTGTTTTTACAAGCGGGAACCTAATACGAGTACTACGTACATATGTACTCAAACCTACTACCTCGTTTGAATAAAAATACCTTCAATTTATGCTGACCTAGTACTTTTGGTCGCCAAAAATTTTAGTCAAAATTCGTGAAAAAAACACTTGAGTAATTTGATTATTCCACGGGAACATCGCAATTTTCCGGGATCAAAAGTAGCCTATGTTTAAATCAAGGATATGAGCTATCTTGGTACCAAATTTCATTCAAATACGTTAAGCCGTTTGAGCGTGTAGGAGTACCAAACATACACATATACACACAAACACACAAACACACATACACACATACAAACTTTCGCCTTTATAATATTACTGTGATAGTAAGGATAAAGATTACCAATTACATTTGTTTTTACAAGCGCGAACCTAATACTAGTACTACGTACATATGTACTCAAACCTACTACCTCGTTTGAATAAAAATACCTTCAATTTATGCTGACCTAGTACTTTTGGTCGCCAAAAATTTTAATCAAAATTCGTGAAAAAAACACTTGAGTAATTTGATTATTCCACGGGAACATCGCAATTTTCCGGGATCAAAAGTAGCCTATGTTTAAATCAAGGATATGAGCTATCCTGATACCAAATTTCATTCAAATACGTTAAGCCGTTTGAGCGTGTAGGAGTACCGAACATACACATATACACACAAACACACAAACACACATACACACATACAAACTTTCGCCTTTATAATATTACTGTGATAGTAAGGATAAAGATTACCAATTACATTTGTTTTTACAAGCGGGAACCTAATACGAGTACTACGTACATATGTACTCAAACCTACTACCTCGTTTGAATAAAAATACCTTCAATTTATGCTGACCTAGTACTTTTGGTCGCCAAAAATTTTAGTCAAAATTCGTGAAAAAAACACTTGAGTAATTTGATTAGTAAACAGGAACATCGAACTTCTCCGGGATCAAAAGTAGCCTATGTTTTAATCCAGGATATGAGCTATCTTGATACCAAATTTCATTCAAATACGTTAAGCCGTTTGAGCGTGTAGGAGTACCAAACATACACATACACACATACAAACTTTCGCCTTTCTAGTATTACTGTGATAGTAAGGATAAAGATTACCAATTACATTTGTTTTTACAAGCGGGAACCTAATACGAGTACTACGTACATATGTACTCAAACCTACTACCTCGTTTGAATAAAAATACCTTCAATTTATGCTGACCTAGTACTTTTGGTCGCCAAAAATTTTAGTCAAAATTCGTGAAAAAAACACTTGAGTAATTTGATTATTCCACGGGAACATCGCAATTTTCCGGGATCAAAAGTAGCCTATGTTTTAATCCAAGATATGAGCTATCTTGATACCAAATTTCATACAAATACGTTAAGCCGTTTGAGCGTGAAGGAGTAATAAACATACACACAAACACACAAACACACATACAAACTTTCGCCTTTATAATATTACTGTGATAGTAAGGATAAAGATTACCAATTACATTTGTTTTTACAAGCGGGAACCTAATACGAGTACTACGTACATATGTACTCAAACCTACTACCTCGTTTGAATAAAAATACCTTTAATTTATGCTGACCTAGTACTTTTGGTCGCCAAAAATTTTAGTCAAAATTCGTGAAAAAAACACTCGAGTAATTTGATTATTCCACGGGAACATCGCAATTTTCCGGGATCAAAAGTAGCCTATTTTTTAATCCAGGATATGAGCTATTTTGATACCAAATTTCATTCAAATACGTTAAGCCGTTTGAGCGTGAAGGAGTAATAAACATACACACAAACACATAAACACACAAACACACATACACACATACAAACTTTCGCCTTTATAATATTACTGTGATAGTAAGGATAAAGATAACCAATTACATTTGTTTTTACAAGCGGGAACCTAATACGAGTACTACGTACATATGTACTCAAACCTACCTCGTTTGAATAAAAAATAACTTGAATTTATGATGACCTAGTACTTTTGGTCGCCAAAAATTTTAGTCAAAATTCGTGAAAAAAACACTTGAGTAATTTGATTATTCCACGGGAACATCGCAATTTTCCGGGATCAAAAGTAGCCTATGTTTAAATCAAGGATATGAGCTATCTTGATACCAAATTTCATTCAAATACGTTAAGCCGTTTGAGCGTGTAGGAGTACCAAACAATCACATATACACATATACACACAAACACACAAACACACATACACACATACAAACTTTCGCCTTTATAATATTACTGTGATAGTAAGGATAAAGATTACCAATTACATTTGTTTTTACAAGCGGGAACCTAATACGAGTACTACGTACATATGTACTCAAACCTACTACCTCGTTTGAATAAAAATACCTTCAATTTATGCTGACCTAGTACTTTTGGTCGCCAAAAATTTTAGTCAAAATTCGTGAAAAAAACACTTGAGTAATTTGATTATTCCACGGGAACATCGCAATTTTCCGGGATCAAAAGTAGCCTATGTTTAAATCAAGGATATGAGCTATCCTGATACCAAATTTCATTCAAATACGTTAAGCCGTTTGAGCGTGTAGGAGTACCGAACATACACATATACACACAAACACACAAACACACATACACACATACAAACTTTCGCCTTTATAATATTACTGTGATAGTAAGGATAAAGATTACCAATTACATTTGTTTTTACAAGCGGGAACCTAATACGAGTACTACGTACATATGTACTCAAACCTACTACCTCGTTTGAATAAAAATACCTTCAATTTATGCTGACCTAGTACTTTTGGTCGCCAAAAATTTTAGTCAAAATTCGTGAAAAAAACACTTGAGTAATTTGATTAGTAAACAGGAACATCGAACTTCTCCGGGATCAAAAGTAGCCTATGTTTTAATCCAGGATATGAGCTATCTTGATACCAAATTTCATTCAAATACGTTAAGCCGTTTGAGCGTGTAGGAGTACCAAACATACACATACACACATACAAACTTTCGCCTTTCTAGTATTACTGTGATAGTAAGGATAAAGATTACCAATTACATTTGTTTTTACAAGCGGGAACCTAATACGAGTACTACGTACATATGTACTCAAACCTACTACCTCGTTTGAATAAAAATACCTTCAATTTATGCTGACCTAGTACTTTTGGTCGCCAAAAATTTTAGTCAAAATTCGTGAAAAAAACACTTGAGTAATTTGATTATTCCACGGGAACATCGCAATTTTCCGGGATCAAAAGTAGCCTATGTTTTAATCCAAGATATGAGCTATCTTGATACCAAATTTCATACAAATACGTTAAGCCGTTTGAGCGTGAAGGAGTAATAAACATACACACAAACACACAAACACACATACAAACTTTCGCCTTTATAATATTACTGTGATAGTAAGGATAAAGATTACCAATTACATTTGTTTTTACAAGCGGGAACCTAATACGAGTACTACGTACATATGTACTCAAACCTACTACCTCGTTTGAATAAAAATACCTTTAATTTATGCTGACCTAGTACTTTTGGTCGCCAAAAATTTTAGTCAAAATTCGTGAAAAAAACACTCGAGTAATTTGATTATTCCACGGGAACATCGCAATTTTCCGGGATCAAAAGTAGCCTATTTTTTAATCCAGGATATGAGCTATTTTGATACCAAATTTCATTCAAATACGTTAAGCCGTTTGAGCGTGAAGGAGTAATAAACATACACACAAACACATAAACACACAAACACACATACACACATACAAACTTTCGCCTTTATAATATTACTGTGATAGTAAGGATAAAGATTACCAATTACATTTGTTTTTACAAGCGGGAACCTAATACGAGTACTACGTACATATGTACTCAAACCTACCTCGTTTGAATAAAAAATAACTTGAATTTATGATGACCTAGTACTTTTGGTCGCCAAAAATTTTAGTCAAAATTCGTGAAAAAAACACTTGAGTAATTTGATTATTCCACGGGAACATCGCAATTTTCCGGGATCAAAAGTAGCCTATGTTTAAATCAAGGATATGAGCTATCCTGATACCAAATTTCATTCAAATACGTTAAGCCGTTTGAGCGTGTAGGAGTACCGAACATACACATATACACACAAACACACAAACACACATACACACATACAAACTTTCGCCTTTATAATATTACTGTGATAGTAAGGATAAAGATTACCAATTACATTTGTTTTTACAAGCGGGAACCTAATACGAGTACTACGTACATATGTACTCAAACCTACTACCTCGTTTGAATAAAAATACCTTCAATTTATGCTGACCTAGTACTTTTGGTCGCCAAAAATTTTAGTCAAAATTCGTGAAAAAAACACTTGAGTAATTTGATTAGTAAACAGGAACATCGAACTTCTCCGGGATCAAAAGTAGCCTATGTTTTAATCCAGGATATGAGCTATCTTGATACCAAATTTCATTCAAATACGTTAAGCCGTTTGAGCGTGTAGGAGTACCAAACATACACATACACACATACAAACTTTCGCCTTTCTAGTATTACTGTGATAGTAAGGATAAAGATTACCAATTACATTTGTTTTTACAAGCGGGAACCTAATACGAGTACTACGTACATATGTACTCAAACCTACTACCTCGTTTGAATAAAAATACCTTCAATTTATGCTGACCTAGTACTTTTGGTCGCCAAAAATTTTAGTCAAAATTCGTGAAAAAAACACTTGAGTAATTTGATTATTCCACGGGAACATCGCAATTTTCCGGGATCAAAAGTAGCCTATGTTTTAATCCAGGATATGAGCTATCTTGATACTAAATTTCATACAAATACGTTAAGCCGTTTGAGCGTGAAGGAGTAATAAACATACACACAAACACACAAACACACATACAAACTTTCGCCTTTATAATATTACTGTGATAGTAAGGATAAAGATTACCAATTACATTTGTTTTTACAAGCGGGAACCTAATACGAGTACTACGTACATATGTACTCAAACCTACTACCTCGTTTGAATAAAAATACCTTCAATTTATGCTGACCTAGTACTTTTGGTCGCCAAAAATTTTAGTCAAAATTCGTGAAAAAAACACTTGAGTAATTTGATTATTCCACGGGAACATCGCAATTTTCCGGGATCAAAAGTAGCCTATGTTTAAATCAAGGATATGAGCTATCTTGGTACCAAATTTCATTCAAATACGTTAAGCCGTTTGAGCGTGTAGGAGTACCAAACATACACATATACACACAAACACACAAACACACATACACACATACAAACTTTCGCCTTTATAATATTACTGTGATAGTAAGGATAAAGATTACCAATTACATTTGTTTTTACAAGCGCGAACCTAATACTAGTACTACGTACATATGTACTCAAACCTACTACCTCGTTTGAATAAAAATACCTTCAATTTATGCTGACCTAGTACTTTTGGTCGCCAAAAATTTTAATCAAAATTCGTGAAAAAAACACTTGAGTAATTTGATTATTCCACGGGAACATCGCAATTTTCCGGGATCAAAAGTAGCCTATGTTTAAATCAAGGATATGAGCTATCCTGATACCAAATTTCATTCAAATACGTTAAGCCGTTTGAGCGTGTAGGAGTACCGAACATACACATATACACACAAACACACAAACACACATACACACATACAAACTTTCGCCTTTATAATATTACTGTGATAGTAAGGATAAAGATTACCAATTACATTTGTTTTTACAAGCGGGAACCTAATACGAGTACTACGTACATATGTACTCAAACCTACTACCTCGTTTGAATAAAAATACCTTCAATTTATGCTGACCTAGTACTTTTGGTCGCCAAAAATTTTAGTCAAAATTCGTGAAAAAAACACTTGAGTAATTTGATTAGTAAACAGGAACATCGAACTTCTCCGGGATCAAAAGTAGCCTATGTTTTAATCCAGGATATGAGCTATCTTGATACCAAATTTCATTCAAATACGTTAAGCCGTTTGAGCGTGTAGGAGTACCAAACATACACATACACACATACAAACTTTCGCCTTTCTAGTATTACTGTGATAGTAAGGATAAAGATTACCAATTACATTTGTTTTTACAAGCGGGAACCTAATACGAGTACTACGTACATATGTACTCAAACCTACTACCTCGTTTGAATAAAAATACCTTCAATTTATGCTGACCTAGTACTTTTGGTCGCCAAAAATTTTAGTCAAAATTCGTGAAAAAAACACTTGAGTAATTTGATTATTCCACGGGAACATCGCAATTTTCCGGGATCAAAAGTAGCCTATGTTTTAATCCAAGATATGAGCTATCTTGATACCAAATTTCATACAAATACGTTAAGCCGTTTGAGCGTGAAGGAGTAATAAACATACACACAAACACACAAACACACATACAAACTTTCGCCTTTATAATATTACTGTGATAGTAAGGATAAAGATTACCAATTACATTTGTTTTTACAAGCGGGAACCTAATACGAGTACTACGTACATATGTACTCAAACCTACTACCTCGTTTGAATAAAAATACCTTTAATTTATGCTGACCTAGTACTTTTGGTCGCCAAAAATTTTAGTCAAAATTCGTGAAAAAAACACTCGAGTAATTTGATTATTCCACGGGAACATCGCAATTTTCCGGGATCAAAAGTAGCCTATTTTTTAATCCAGGATATGAGCTATTTTGATACCAAATTTCATTCAAATACGTTAAGCCGTTTGAGCGTGAAGGAGTAATAAACATACACACAAACACATAAACACACAAACACACATACACACATACAAACTTTCGCCTTTATAATATTACTGTGATAGTAAGGATAAAGATAACCAATTACATTTGTTTTTACAAGCGGGAACCTAATACGAGTACTACGTACATATGTACTCAAACCTACCTCGTTTGAATAAAAAATAACTTGAATTTATGATGACCTAGTACTTTTGGTCGCCAAAAATTTTAGTCAAAATTCGTGAAAAAAACACTTGAGTAATTTGATTATTCCACGGGAACATCGCAATTTTCCGGGATCAAAAGTAGCC
Organism: Eugnorisma glareosa; assembly: GCA_947578425.1. Lineage (NCBI taxonomy): Eukaryota > Metazoa > Arthropoda > Insecta > Lepidoptera > Noctuidae > Eugnorisma > Eugnorisma glareosa. The sequence continues at coordinate 7,396,036 of OX387982.1, read as the reverse complement.
TATGTTTAAATCAAGGATATGAGCTATCTTGATACCAAATTTCATTCAAATACGTTAAGCCGTTTGAGCGTGTAGGAGTACCAAACAATCACATATACACATATACACACAAACACACAAACACACATACACACATACAAACTTTCGCCTTTATAATATTACTGTGATAGTAAGGATAAAGATTACCAATTACATTTGTTTTTACAAGCGGGAACCTAATACGAGTACTACGTACATATGTACTCAAACCTACTACCTCGTTTGAATAAAAATACCTTCAATTTATGCTGACCTAGTACTTTTGGTCGCCAAAAATTTTAGTCAAAATTCGTGAAAAAAACACTTGAGTAATTTGATTATTCCACGGGAACATCGCAATTTTCCGGGATCAAAAGTAGCCTATGTTTAAATCAAGGATATGAGCTATCCTGATACCAAATTTCATTCAAATACGTTAAGCCGTTTGAGCGTGTAGGAGTACCGAACATACACATATACACACAAACACACAAACACACATACACACATACAAACTTTCGCCTTTATAATATTACTGTGATAGTAAGGATAAAGATTACCAATTACATTTGTTTTTACAAGCGGGAACCTAATACGAGTACTACGTACATATGTACTCAAACCTACTACCTCGTTTGAATAAAAATACCTTCAATTTATGCTGACCTAGTACTTTTGGTCGCCAAAAATTTTAGTCAAAATTCGTGAAAAAAACACTTGAGTAATTTGATTAGTAAACAGGAACATCGAACTTCTCCGGGATCAAAAGTAGCCTATGTTTTAATCCAGGATATGAGCTATCTTGATACCAAATTTCATTCAAATACGTTAAGCCGTTTGAGCGTGTAGGAGTACCAAACATACACATACACACATACAAACTTTCGCCTTTCTAGTATTACTGTGATAGTAAGGATAAAGATTACCAATTACATTTGTTTTTACAAGCGGGAACCTAATACGAGTACTACGTACATATGTACTCAAACCTACTACCTCGTTTGAATAAAAATACCTTCAATTTATGCTGACCTAGTACTTTTGGTCGCCAAAAATTTTAGTCAAAATTCGTGAAAAAAACACTTGAGTAATTTGATTATTCCACGGGAACATCGCAATTTTCCGGGATCAAAAGTAGCCTATGTTTTAATCCAAGATATGAGCTATCTTGATACCAAATTTCATACAAATACGTTAAGCCGTTTGAGCGTGAAGGAGTAATAAACATACACACAAACACACAAACACACATACAAACTTTCGCCTTTATAATATTACTGTGATAGTAAGGATAAAGATTACCAATTACATTTGTTTTTACAAGCGGGAACCTAATACGAGTACTACGTACATATGTACTCAAACCTACTACCTCGTTTGAATAAAAATACCTTTAATTTATGCTGACCTAGTACTTTTGGTCGCCAAAAATTTTAGTCAAAATTCGTGAAAAAAACACTCGAGTAATTTGATTATTCCACGGGAACATCGCAATTTTCCGGGATCAAAAGTAGCCTATTTTTTAATCCAGGATATGAGCTATTTTGATACCAAATTTCATTCAAATACGTTAAGCCGTTTGAGCGTGAAGGAGTAATAAACATACACACAAACACATAAACACACAAACACACATACACACATACAAACTTTCGCCTTTATAATATTACTGTGATAGTAAGGATAAAGATTACCAATTACATTTGTTTTTACAAGCGGGAACCTAATACGAGTACTACGTACATATGTACTCAAACCTACCTCGTTTGAATAAAAAATAACTTGAATTTATGATGACCTAGTACTTTTGGTCGCCAAAAATTTTAGTCAAAATTCGTGAAAAAAACACTTGAGTAATTTGATTATTCCACGGGAACATCGCAATTTTCCGGGATCAAAAGTAGCCTATGTTTAAATCAAGGATATGAGCTATCTTGATACCAAATTTCATTCAAATACGTTAAGCCGTTTGAGCGTGTAGGAGTACCAAACAATCACATATACACATATACACACAAACACACAAACACACATACACACATACAAACTTTCGCCTTTATAATATTACTGTGATAGTAAGGATAAAGATTACCAATTACATTTGTTTTTACAAGCGGGAACCTAATACGAGTACTACGTACATATGTACTCAAACCTACTACCTCGTTTGAATAAAAATACCTTCAATTTATGCTGACCTAGTACTTTTGGTCGCCAAAAATTTTAGTCAAAATTCGTGAAAAAAACACTTGAGTAATTTGATTATTCCACGGGAACATCGCAATTTTCCGGGATCAAAAGTAGCCTATGTTTTAATCCAGGATATGAGCTATCTTGATACCAAATTTCATACAAATACGTTAAGCCGTTTGAGCGTGAAGGAGTAATAAACATACACACAAACACATAAACACACAAACACACATACACACATACAAACTTTCGCCTTTATAATATTACTGTGATAGTAAGGATAAAGATTACCAATTACATTTGTTTTTACAAGCGGGAACCTAATACGAGTACTACGTACATATGTACTCAAACCTACCTCGTTTGAATAAAAAATACCTTGAATTTATGATGACCTAGTACTTTTGGTCGCCAAAAATTTTAGTCAAAATTCGTGAAAAAAACACTTGAGTAATTTGATTATTCCACGGGAACATCGCAATTTTCCGGGATCAAAAGTAGCCTATGTTTAAATCAAGGATATGAGCTATCTTGATACCAAATTTCATTCAAATACGTTAAGCCGTTTGAGCGTGTAGGAGTACCAAACAATCACATATACACACAAACACACAAACACACATACACACATACAAACTTTCGCCTTTATAATATTACTGTGATAGTAAGGATAAAGATTACCAATTACATTTGTTTTTACAAGCGGGAACATAATACGAGTACTACGTACATATGTACTCTAACCTACTACCTCGTTTGAATAAAAATACCTTCAATTTATGCTGACCTAGTACTTTTGGTCGCCAAAAATTTTAGTCAAAATTCGTGAAAAAAACACTTGAGTAATTTGATTATTCCACGGGAACATCCCAATTTTCTGGGATCAAAAGTAGCCTATGTTTAAATCAAGGATATGAGCTATCTTGATACCAAATTTCATACAAATACGTTAAGCCGTTTGAGCGTGTAGGAGTACCAAACATACACATATACACACAAACACACAAACACACATACACACATACAAACTTTCGCCTTTATAATATTACTGTGATAGTAAGGATAAAGATTACCACATTTGTTTTGACAAAAGCGGGAACCTAATACGAGTACTACGTACATATGTACTCAAACCTACTACCTCGTTTGAATAAAAATACCTTCAATTTATGCTGACCTAGTACTTTTGGTCGCCAAAAATTTTAGTCAAAATTCGTGAAAAAACACTTGAGTAATTTGATTATTCCACGGGAACATCGCAATTTTCCGGGATCAAAAGTAGCCTATGTTTAAATCAAGGATATGAGCTATCTTGGTACCAAATTACATTCAAATACGTTAAGCCGTTTGAGCGTGTAGGAGTATCAAACATACACATATACACACAAACACACAAACACACATACACACATACAAACTTTCGCCTTTATAATATTACTGTGATAGTAAGGATAAAGATTACCAATTACATTTGTTTTTACAAGCGGGAACCTAATACGAGTACTACGAAAATATGTACTCAAACCTACTACCTCGTTTGAATAAAAATACCTTCAATTTATGCTGACCTAGTACTTTTGGTCGCCAAAAATTTTAGTCAAAATTCGTGAAAAAAACACTTGAGTAATTTGATTATTCCACGGGAACATCGCAATTTTCCGGGATCAAAAGTAGCCTATGTTTAAATCAAGGATATGAGCTATCTTGGTACCAAATTACATTCAAATAAGTTAAGCCGTTTGAGCGTGTAGGAGTATCAAACATACACATATACACACAAACACACAAACACACATACACACATACAAACTTTCGCCTTTATAATATTACTGTGATAGTAAGGATAAAGATTACCACATTTGTTTTGACAAAAGCGGGAACCTAATACGAGTACTACGTACATATGTACTCAAACCTACTACCTCGTTTGAATAAAAATACCTTCAATTTATGCTGACCTAGTACTTTTGGTCGCCAAAAATTTTAGTCAAAATTCGTGAAAAAAACACTTGAGTAATTTGATTATTCCACGGGAACATCGCAATTTTCCGGGATCAAAAGTAGCCTATGTTTAAATCAAGGATATGAGCTATCTTGGTACCAAATTACATTCAAATAAGTTAAGCCGTTTGAGCGTGTAGGAGTATCAAACATACACATATACACACAAACACACAAACACACATACACACATACAAACTTTCGCCTTTATAATATTACTGTGATAGTAAGGATAAAGATTACCAATTACATTTGTTTTTACAAGCGGGAACCTAATACGAGTACTACGAAAATATGTACTCAAACCTACTACCTCGTTTGAATAAAAATACCTTCAATTTATGCTGACCTAGTACTTTTGGTCGCCAAAAATTTTAGTCAAAATTCGTGAAAAAAACACTTGAGTAATTTGAATTGTAAACAGGAACATCGAACTTTTCCGGGATCAAAAGTAGCCTATGTTTTAATCCAGGATATGAGCTATTTTGATACCAAATTTCATTCAAATACGTTAAGCCGTTTGAGCGTGAAGGAGTAACAAATATACACACAAACACACAAACACACATACACACATACAAACTTTCGCCTTTATAATATTACTGTGATAGTAAGGATAAAGATTACCAATTACATTTGTTTTTACAAGCGGGAACCTAATACGAGTACTACGTACATATGTACTCAAACCTACTACCTCGTTTGAATAAAAATACCTTCAATTTATGCTGACCTAGTACTTTTGGTCGCCAAAAATTTTAGTCAAAATTCGTGAAAAAAACACTTGAGTAATTTGATTATTCCACGGGAACATCGCAATTTTCCGGGATCAAAAGTAGCCTATGTTTTAATCCAGGATATGAGCTATTTTGATACCAAATTTCATTCAAATACGTTAAGCCGTTTGAGCGTGAAGGAGTAACAAATATACACACAAACACACAAACACACATACACACATACAAACTTTCGCCTTTATAATATTACTGTGATAGTAAGGATAAAGATTACCAATTACATTTGTTTTTACAAGCGGGAACCTAATACGAGTACTACGTACATATGTACTCAAACCTACTACCTCGTTTGAATAAAAATACCTTCAATTTATGCTGACCTAGTACTTTTGGTCGCCAAAAATTTTAGTCAAAATTCGTGAAAAAAACACTTGAGTAATTTGATTATTCCACGGGAACATCGCAATTTTCCGGGATCAAAAGTAGCCTATGTTTAAATCAAGGATATGAGCTATCTTGATACCAAATTTCATTCAAATACGTTAAGCCGTTTGAGCGTGTAGGAGTACCAAACCTACACATATACACACAAACACACAAACACACATACACACATACAAACTTTCGCCTTTATAATATTACTGTGATAGTAAGGATAAAGATTACCAATTACATTTGTTTTTACAAGCGGGAACCTAATACGAGTACTACGTACATATGTACTCAAACCTACTACCTCGTTTGAATAAAAATACCTTCAATTTATGCTGACCTAGTACTTTTGGTCGCCAAAAATTTTAGTCAAAATTCGTGACAAAACACTTGAGTAATTTGAATTGTAAACAGGAACATCGAACTTTTCCGGGATCAAAAGTAGCCTATGTTTTAATCCAGGATATGGGCTATTTTGATACCAAATTTCATTCAAATACGTTAAGCCGTTTGAGCGTGAAGGAGTAACAAATATACACACAAACACACAAACACACATACACACATACAAACTTTCGCCTTTATAATATTACTGTGATAGTAAGGATAAAGATTACCAATTACATTTGTTTTTACAAGCGGGAACCTAATACGAGTACTACGTACATATGTACTCAAACCTACTACCTCGTTTGAATAAAAATACCTTCAATTTATGCTGACCTAGTACTTTTGGTCGCCAAAAATTTTAGTCAAAATTCGTGACAAAACACTTGAGTAATTTGAATTGTAAACAGGAACATCGAACTTTTCCGGGATCAAAAGTAGCCTATGTTTTAATCCAGGATATGGGCTATTTTGATACCAAATTTCATTCAAATACGTTAAGCCGTTTGAGCGTGAAGGAGTAACAAATATACACACAAACACACAAACACACATACACACATACGAACTTTCGCCTTTATAATATTACTGTGATAGTAAGGATAAAGATTACCACATTTGTTTTGACAAAAGCGGGAACCTAATACGAGTACTACGTACATATGTACTCAAACCTACTACCTCGTTTGAATAAAAATACCTTCAATTTATGCTGACCTAGTACTTTTGGTCGCCAAAAATTTTAGTCAAAATTCGTGAAAAAAACACTTGAGTAATTTGATTATTCCACGGGAACATCGCAATTTTCCGGGATCAAAAGTAGCCTATGTTTAAATCAAGGATATGAGCTATCTTGATACCAAATTACATTCAAATACGTTAAGCCGTTTGAGCGTGTAGGAGTATCAAACATACACATATACACACAAACACACAAACACACATACACACATACAAACTTTCGCCTTTATAATATTACTGTGATAGTAAGGATAAAGATTACCAATTACATTTGTTTTTACAAGCGGGAACCTAATACGAGTACTACGAAAATATGTACTCAAACCTACTACCTCGTTTGAATAAAAATACCTTCAATTTATGCTGACCTAGTACTTTTGGTCGCCAAAAATTTTAGTCAAAATTCGTGAAAAAAACACTTGAGTAATTTGATTATTCCACGGGAACATCGCAATTTTCCGGGATCAAAAGTAGCCTATGTTTAAATCAAGGATATGAGCTATCCTGATACCAAATTTCATTCAAATACGTTAAGCCGTTTGAGCGTGTAGGAGTACCGAACATACACATATACACACAAACACACAAACACACATACACACATACAAACTTTCGCCTTTATAATATTACTGTGATAGTAAGGATAAAGATTACCAATTACATTTGTTTTTACAAGCGGGAACCTAATACGAGTACTACGTACATATGTACTCAAACCTACTACCTCGTTTGAATAAAAATACCTTCAATTTATGCTGACCTAGTACTTTTGGTCGCCAAAAATTTTAGTCAAAATTCGTGAAAAAAACACTTGAGTAATTTGATTAGTAAACAGGAACATCGAACTTCTCCGGGATCAAAAGTAGCCTATGTTTTAATCCAGGATATGAGCTATCTTGATACCAAATTTCATTCAAATACGTTAAGCCGTTTGAGCGTGTAGGAGTACCAAACATACACATACACACATACAAACTTTCGCCTTTCTAGTATTACTGTGATAGTAAGGATAAAGATTACCAATTACATTTGTTTTTACAAGCGGGAACCTAATACGAGTACTACGTACATATGTACTCAAACCTACTACCTCGTTTGAATAAAAATACCTTCAATTTATGCTGACCTAGTACTTTTGGTCGCCAAAAATTTTAGTCAAAATTCGTGAAAAAAACACTTGAGTAATTTGATTATTCCACGGGAACATCGCAATTTTCCGGGATCAAAAGTAGCCTATGTTTTAATCCAGGATATGAGCTATCTTGATACTAAATTTCATACAAATACGTTAAGCCGTTTGAGCGTGAAGGAGTAATAAACATACACACAAACACACAAACACACATACAAACTTTCGCCTTTATAATATTACTGTGATAGTAAGGATAAAGATTACCAATTACATTTGTTTTTACAAGCGGGAACCTAATACGAGTACTACGTACATATGTACTCAAACCTACTACCTCGTTTGAATAAAAATACCTTCAATTTATGCTGACCTAGTACTTTTGGTCGCCAAAAATTTTAGTCAAAATTCGTGAAAAAAACACTTGAGTAATTTGATTATTCCACGGGAACATCGCAATTTTCCGGGATCAAAAGTAGCCTATGTTTAAATCAAGGATATGAGCTATCTTGGTACCAAATTTCATTCAAATACGTTAAGCCGTTTGAGCGTGTAGGAGTACCAAACATACACATATACACACAAACACACAAACACACATACACACATACAAACTTTCGCCTTTATAATATTACTGTGATAGTAAGGATAAAGATTACCAATTACATTTGTTTTTACAAGCGCGAACCTAATACTAGTACTACGTACATAATTATGTACTCAAACCTACTACCTCGTTTGAATAAAAATACCTTCAATTTATGCTGACCTAGTACTTTTGGTCGCCAAAAATTTTAATCAAAATTCGTGAAAAAAACACTTGAGTAATTTGATTATTCCACGGGAACATCGCAATTTTCCGGGATCAAAAGTAGCCTATGTTTAAATCAAGGATATGAGCTATCCTGATACCAAATTTCATTCAAATACGTTAAGCCGTTTGAGCGTGTAGGAGTACCGAACATACACATATACACACAAACACACAAACACACATACACACATACAAACTTTCGCCTTTATAATATTACTGTGATAGTAAGGATAAAGATTACCAATTACATTTGTTTTTACAAGCGGGAACCTAATACGAGTACTACGTACATATGTACTCAAACCTACTACCTCGTTTGAATAAAAATACCTTCAATTTATGCTGACCTAGTACTTTTGGTCGCCAAAAATTTTAGTCAAAATTCGTGAAAAAACACTTGAGTAATTTGATTATTCCACGGGAACATCGCAATTTTCCGGGATCAAAAGTAGCCTATGTTTAAATCAAGGATATGAGCTATCTTGGTACCAAATTACATTCAAATACGTTAAGCCGTTTGAGCGTGTAGGAGTATCAAACATACACATATACACACAAACACACAAACACACATACACACATACAAACTTTCGCCTTTATAATATTACTGTGATAGTAAGGATAAAGATTACCAATTACATTTGTTTTTACAAGCGGGAACCTAATACGAGTACTACGTACATATGTACTCAAACCTACTACCTCGTTTGAATAAAAATACCTTCAATTTATGCTGACCTAGTACTTTTGGTCGCCAAAAATTTTAGTCAAAATTCGTGAAAAAAACACTTGAGTAATTTGATTATTCCACGGGAACATCGCAATTTTCCGGGATCAAAAGTAGCCTATGTTTAAATCAAGGATATGAGCTATCTTGATACCAAATTTCATTATAATACGTTAAGCCGTTTGAGCGTGTAGGAGTACCAAACAATCACATATACACACAAACACACAAACACACATACACACATACAAACTTTCGCCTTTATAATATTACTGTGATAGTAAGGATAAAGATTACCAATTACATTTGTTTTTACAAGCGGGAACCTAATACGAGTACTACGTACATATGTACTCAAACCTACTACCTCGTTTGAATAAAAATACCTTCAATTTATGCTGACCTAGTACTTTTGGTCGCCAAAAATTTTAGTCAAAATTCGTGAAAAAAACACTTGAGTAATTTGATTATTCCACGGGAACATCGCAATTTTCCGGGATCAAAAGTAGCCTATGTTTAAATCAAGGATATGAGCTATCTTGGTACCAAATTTCATTCAAATACGTTAAGCCGTTTGAGCGTGTAGGAGTACCAAACATACACATATACACACAAACACACAAACACACATACACACATACAAACTTTCGCCTTTATAATATTACTGTGATAGTAAGGATAAAGATTACCAATTACATTTGTTTTTACAAGCGGGAACCTAATACGAGTACTACGTACATATGTACTCAAACCTACTACCTCGTTTGAATAAAAATACCTTCAATTTATGCTGACCTAGTACTTTTGGTCGCCAAAAATTTTAGTCAAAATTCGTGAAAAAAACACTTGAGTAATTTGATTATTCCACGGGAACATCGCAATTTTCCGGGATCAAAAGTAGCCTATGTTTAAATCAAGGATATGAGCTATCTTGATACCAAATTTCATTCAAATACGTTAAGCCGTTTGAGCGTGTAGGAGTACCAAACCTACACATATACACACAAACACACAAACACACATACACACATACAAACTTTCGCCTTTATAATATTACTGTGATAGTAAGGATAAAGATTACCAATTACATTTGTTTTTACAAGCGGGAACCTAATACGAGTACTACGTACATATGTACTCAAACCTACTACCTCGTTTGAATAAAAATACCTTCAATTTATGCTGACCTAGTACTTTTGGTCGCCAAAAATTTTAGTCAAAATTCGTGAAAAAAACACTTGAGTAATTTGAATTGTAAACAGGAACATCGAACTTTTCCGGGATCAAAAGTAGCCTATGTTTTAATCCAGGATATGAGCTATTTTGATACCAAATTTCATTCAAATACGTTAAGCCGTTTGAGCGTGAAGGAGTAACAAATATACACACAAACACACAAACACACATACACACATACAAACTTTCGCCTTTATAATATTACTGTGATAGTAAGGATAAAGATTACCAATTACATTTGTTTTTACAAGCGGGAACCTAATACGAGTACTACGTACATATGTACTCAAACCTACTACCTCGTTTGAATAAAAATACCTTCAATTTATGCTGACCTAGTACTTTTGGTCGCCAAAAATTTTAGTCAAAATTCGTGAAAAAACACTTGAGTAATTTGATTATTCCACGGGAACATCGCAATTTTCCGGGATCAAAAGTAGCCTATGTTTAAATCAAGGATATGAGCTATCTTGGTACCAAATTACATTCAAATACGTTAAGCCGTTTGAGCGTGTAGGAGTATCAAACATACACATATACACACAAACACACAAACACACATACACACATACAAACTTTCACCTTTATAATATTACTGTGATAGTAAGGATAAAGATTACCAATTACATTTGTTTTTACAAGCGGGAACCTAATACGAGTACTACGAAAATATGTACTCAAACCTACTACCTCGTTTGAATAAAAATACCTTCAATTTATGCTGACCTAGTACTTTTGGTCGCCAAAAATTTTAGTCAAAATTCGTGAAAAAAACACTTGAGTAATTTGATTATTCCACGGGAACATCGCAATTTTCCGGGATCAAAAGTAGCCTATGTTTAAATCAAGGATATGAGCTATCTTGATACCAAATTTCATTCAAATACGTTAAGCCGTTTGAGCGTGTAGGAGTACCAAACAATCACATATACACACAAACACACAAACACACATACACACATACAAACTTTCGCCTTTATAATATTACTGTGATAGTAAGGATAAAGATTACCAATTACATTTGTTTTTACAAGCGGGAACCTAATACGAGTACTACGTACATATGTACTCAAACCTACCTCGTTTGAATAAAAAATACCTTGAATTTATGATGACCTAGTACTTTTGGTCGCCAAAAATTTTAGTCAAAATTCGTGAAAAAAACACTTGAGTAATTTGATTATTCCACGGGAACATCGCAATTTTCCGGGATCAAAAGTAGCCTATGTTTAAATCAAGGATATGAGCTATCCTGATACCAAATTTCATTCAAATACGTTAAGCCGTTTGAGCGTGTAGGAGTACCGAACATACACATATACACACAAACACACAAACACACATACACACATACAAACTTTCGCCTTTATAATATTACTGTGATAGTAAGGATAAAGATTACCAATTACATTTGTTTTTACAAGCGGGAACCTAATACGAGTACTACGTACATATGTACTCAAACCTACTACCTCGTTTGAATAAAAATACCTTCAATTTATGCTGACCTAGTACTTTTGGTCGCCAAAAATTTTAGTCAAAATTCGTGAAAAAAACACTTGAGTAATTTGATTAGTAAACAGGAACATCGAACTTCTCCGGGATCAAAAGTAGCCTATGTTTTAATCCAGGATATGAGCTATCTTGATACCAAATTTCATTCAAATACGTTAAGCCGTTTGAGCGTGTAGGAGTACCAAACATACACATACACACATACAAACTTTCGCCTTTCTAGTATTACTGTGATAGTAAGGATAAAGATTACCAATTACATTTGTTTTTACAAGCGGGAACCTAATACGAGTACTACGTACATATGTACTCAAACCTACTACCTCGTTTGAATAAAAATACCTTCAATTTATGCTGACCTAGTACTTTTGGTCGCCAAAAATTTTAGTCAAAATTCGTGAAAAAAACACTTGAGTAATTTGATTATTCCACGGGAACATCGCAATTTTCCGGGATCAAAAGTAGCCTATGTTTTAATCCAGGATATGAGCTATCTTGATACTAAATTTCATACAAATACGTTAAGCCGTTTGAGCGTGAAGGAGTAATAAACATACACACAAACACACAAACACACATACAAACTTTCGCCTTTATAATATTACTGTGATAGTAAGGATAAAGATTACCAATTACATTTGTTTTTACAAGCGGGAACCTAATACGAGTACTACGTACATATGTACTCAAACCTACTACCTCGTTTGAATAAAAATACCTTCAATTTATGCTGACCTAGTACTTTTGGTCGCCAAAAATTTTAGTCAAAATTCGTGAAAAAAACACTTGAGTAATTTGATTATTCCACGGGAACATCGCAATTTTCCGGGATCAAAAGTAGCCTATGTTTAAATCAAGGATATGAGCTATCTTGGTACCAAATTTCATTCAAATACGTTAAGCCGTTTGAGCGTGTAGGAGTACCAAACATACACATATACACACAAACACACAAACACACATACACACATACAAACTTTCGCCTTTATAATATTACTGTGATAGTAAGGATAAAGATTACCAATTACATTTGTTTTTACAAGCGCGAACCTAATACTAGTACTACGTACATATGTACTCAAACCTACTACCTCGTTTGAATAAAAATACCTTCAATTTATGCTGACCTAGTACTTTTGGTCGCCAAAAATTTTAATCAAAATTCGTGAAAAAAACACTTGAGTAATTTGATTATTCCACGGGAACATCGCAATTTTCCGGGATCAAAAGTAGCCTATGTTTAAATCAAGGATATGAGCTATCCTGATACCAAATTTCATTCAAATACGTTAAGCCGTTTGAGCGTGTAGGAGTACCGAACATACACATATACACACAAACACACAAACACACATACACACATACAAACTTTCGCCTTTATAATATTACTGTGATAGTAAGGATAAAGATTACCAATTACATTTGTTTTTACAAGCGGGAACCTAATACGAGTACTACGTACATATGTACTCAAACCTACTACCTCGTTTGAATAAAAATACCTTCAATTTATGCTGACCTAGTACTTTTGGTCGCCAAAAATTTTAGTCAAAATTCGTGAAAAAAACACTTGAGTAATTTGATTATTCCACGGGAACATCGCAATTTTCCGGGATCAAAAGTAGCCTATGTTTAAATCAAGGATATGAGCTATCTTGGTACCAAATTTCATTCAAATACGTTAAGCCGTTTGAGCGTGTAGGAGTACCAAACATACACATATACACACAAACACACAAACACACATACACACATACAAACTTTCGCCTTTATAATATTACTGTGATAGTAAGGATAAAGATTACCAATTACATTTGTTTTTACAAGCGGGAACCTAATACGAGTACTACGTACATATGTACTCAAACCTACTACCTCGTTTGAATAAAAATACCTTCAATTTATGCTGACCTAGTACTTTTGGTCGCCAAAAATTTTAGTCAAAATTCGTGAAAAAAACACTTGAGTAATTTGATTAGTAAACAGGAACATCGAACTTCTCCGGGATCAAAAGTAGCCTGTTTTAATCCAGGATATGAGCTATCTTGATACCAAATTTCATTCAAATACGTTAAGCCGTTTGAGCGTGTAGGAGTACCAAACATACACATACACACACAAACACACAAACACACATACACACATACAAACTTTCGCCTTTATAATATTACTGTGATAGTAAGGATAAACATTACCAATTACATTTGTTTTTACAAGCGGGAACCTAATACGAGTACTACGTACATATGTACTCAAACCTACTACCTCGTTTGAATAAAAATACCTTCAATTTATGCTGACCTAGTACTTTTGGTCGCCAAAAATTTTAGTCAAAATTCGTGAAAAAAACACTTGAGTAATTTGATTATTCCACGGGAACATCGCAATTTTCCGGGATCAAAAGTAGCCTATGTTTTAATCCAGGATATGAGCTATCTTGATACTAAATTTCATACAAATACGTTAAGCCGTTTGAGCGTGAAGGAGTAATAAACATACACACAAACACACAAACACACATACAAACTTTCGCCTTTATAATATTACTGTGATAGTAAGGATAAAGATTACCAATTACATTTGTTTTTACAAGCGGGAACCTAATACGAGTACTACGTACATATGTACTCAAACCTACTACCTCGTTTGAATAAAAATACCTTCAATTTATGCTGACCTAGTACTTTTGGTCGCCAAAAATTTTAGTCAAAATTCGTGACAAAACACTTGAGTAATTTGAATTGTAAACAGGAACATCGCAATTTTCCGGGATCAAAAGTAGCCTATGTTTAAATCAAGGATATGAGCTATCTTGGTACCAAATTTCATTCAAATACGTTAAGCCGTTTGAGCGTGTAGGAGTACCAAACATACACATATACACACAAACACACAAACACACATACACACATACAAACTTTCGCCTTTATAATATTACTGTGATAGTAAGGATAAAGATTACCAATTACATTTGTTTTTACAAGCGCGAACCTAATACTAGTACTACGTACATATGTACTCAAACCTACTACCTCGTTTGAATAAAAATACCTTCAATTTATGCTGACCTAGTACTTTTGGTCGCCAAAAATTTTAATCAAAATTCGTGAAAAAAACACTTGAGTAATTTGATTATTCCACGGGAACATCGCAATTTTCCGGGATCAAAAGTAGCCTATGTTTAAATCAAGGATATGAGCTATCCTGATACCAAATTTCATTCAAATACGTTAAGCCGTTTGAGCGTGTAGGAGTACCGAACATACACATATACACACAAACACACAAACACACATACACACATACAAACTTTCGCCTTTATAATATTACTGTGATAGTAAGGATAAAGATTACCAATTACATTTGTTTTTACAAGCGGGAACCTAATACGAGTACTACGTACATATGTACTCAAACCTACTACCTCGTTTGAATAAAAATACCTTCAATTTATGCTGACCTAGTACTTTTGGTCGCCAAAAATTTTAGTCAAAATTCGTGAAAAAAACACTTGAGTAATTTGATTAGTAAACAGGAACATCGAACTTCTCCGGGATCAAAAGTAGCCTATGTTTTAATCCAGGATATGAGCTATCTTGATACCAAATTTCATTCAAATACGTTAAGCCGTTTGAGCGTGTAGGAGTACCAAACATACACATACACACATACAAACTTTCGCCTTTCTAGTATTACTGTGATAGTAAGGATAAAGATTACCAATTACATTTGTTTTTACAAGCGGGAACCTAATACGAGTACTACGTACATATGTACTCAAACCTACTACCTCGTTTGAATAAAAATACCTTCAATTTATGCTGACCTAGTACTTTTGGTCGCCAAAAATTTTAGTCAAAATTCGTGAAAAAAACACTTGAGTAATTTGATTATTCCACGGGAACATCGCAATTTTCCGGGATCAAAAGTAGCCTATGTTTTAATCCAAGATATGAGCTATCTTGATACCAAATTTCATACAAATACGTTAAGCCGTTTGAGCGTGAAGGAGTAATAAACATACACACAAACACACAAACACACATACAAACTTTCGCCTTTATAATATTACTGTGATAGTAAGGATAAAGATTACCAATTACATTTGTTTTTACAAGCGGGAACCTAATACGAGTACTACGTACATATGTACTCAAACCTACTACCTCGTTTGAATAAAAATACCTTCAATTTATGCTGACCTAGTACTTTTGGTCGCCAAAAATTTTAGTCAAAATTCGTGAAAAAAACACTTGAGTAATTTGATTATTCCACGGGAACATCGCAATTTTCCGGGATCAAAAGTAGCCTATGTTTAAATCAAGGATATGAGCTATCTTGGTACCAAATTTCATTCAAATACGTTAAGCCGTTTGAGCGTGTAGGAGTACCAAACATACACATATACACACAAACACACAAACACACATACACACATACAAACTTTCGCCTTTATAATATTACTGTGATAGTAAGGATAAAGATTACCAATTACATTTGTTTTTACAAGCGCGAACCTAATACTAGTACTACGTACATATGTACTCAAACCTACTACCTCGTTTGAATAAAAATACCTTCAATTTATGCTGACCTAGTACTTTTGGTCGCCAAAAATTTTAATCAAAATTCGTGAAAAAAACACTTGAGTAATTTGATTATTCCACGGGAACATCGCAATTTTCCGGGATCAAAAGTAGCCTATGTTTAAATCAAGGATATGAGCTATCCTGATACCAAATTTCATTCAAATACGTTAAGCCGTTTGAGCGTGTAGGAGTACCGAACATACACATATACACACAAACACACAAACACACATACACACATACAAACTTTCGCCTTTATAATATTACTGTGATAGTAAGGATAAAGATTACCAATTACATTTGTTTTTACAAGCGGGAACCTAATACGAGTACTACGTACATATGTACTCAAACCTACTACCTCGTTTGAATAAAAATACCTTCAATTTATGCTGACCTAGTACTTTTGGTCGCCAAAAATTTTAGTCAAAATTCGTGAAAAAAACACTTGAGTAATTTGATTATTCCACGGGAACATCGCAATTTTCCGGGATCAAAAGTAGCCTATGTTTAAATCAAGGATATGAGCTATCTTGGTACCAAATTTCATTCAAATACGTTAAGCCGTTTGAGCGTGTAGGAGTACCAAACATACACATATACACACAAACACAAACACACATACACACATACAAACTTTCGCCTTTATAATATTACTGTGATAGTAAGGATAAAGATTACCAATTACATTTGTTTTTACAAGCGGGAACCTAATACGAGTACTACGTACATATGTACTCAAACCTACTACCTCGTTTGAATAAAAATACCTTCAATTTATGCTGACCTAGTACTTTTGGTCGCCAAAAATTTTAGTCAAAATTCGTGAAAAAAACACTTGAGTAATTTGATTATTCCACGGGAACATCGCAATTTTCCGGGATCAAAAGTAGCTTATGTTTTAATCCAAGATATGAGCTATCTTGGTACCAAATTTCATACAAATACGTTTAGCCGTTTGAGCGTGAAGGAGTAATAAACATACACACAAACACACAAACACACATACAAACTTTCGCCTTTATAATATTACTGTGATAGTAAGGATAAAGATTACCAATTACATTTGTTTTTACAAGCGGGAACCTAATACGAGTACTACGTACATATGTACTCAAACCTACTACCTCGTTTGAATAAAAATACCTTCAATTTATGCTGACCTAGTACTTTTGGTCGCCAAAAATTTTAGTCAAAATTCGTGAAAAAAACTCTTGAGTAATTTGAATTGTAAACAGGAACATCGAACTTTTCCGGGATCAAAAGTAGCCTATGTTTTAATCCAGGATATGAGCTATTTTGATACCAAATTTCATTCAAATACGTTAAGCCGTTTGAGCGTGTAGGAGTACCAAACATACACATATACACACAAACACACAAACACACATACACACATACAAACTTTCGCCTTTATAATATTACTGTGATAGTAAGGATAAAGATTACCAATTACATTTGTTTTTACAAGCGGGAACCTAATACGAGTACTACGTACATATGTACTCAAACCTACTACCTCGTTTGAATAAAAATACCTTCAATTTATGCTGACCTAGTACTTTTGGTCGCCAAAAATTTTAGTCAAAATTCGTGAAAAAACACTTGAGTAATTTGATTATTCCACGGGAACATCGCAATTTTCCGGGATCAAAAGTAGCCTATGTTTAAATCAAGGATATGAGCTATCTTGGTACCAAATTACATTCAAATACGTTAAGCCGTTTGAGCGTGTAGGAGTATCAAACATACACATATACACACAAACACACAAACACACATACACACATACAAACTTTCGCCTTTATAATATTACTGTGATAGTAAGGATAAAGATTACCAATTACATTTGTTTTTACAAGCGGGAACCTAATACGAGTACTACGTACATATGTACTCAAACCTACTACCTCGTTTGAATAAAAATACCTTCAATTTATGCTGACCTAGTACTTTTGGTCGCCAAAAATTTTAGTCAAAATTCGTGAAAAAAACACTTGAGTAATTTGATTATTCCACGGGAACATCGCAATTTTCCGGGATCAAAAGTAGCCTATGTTTAAATCAAGGATATGAGCTATCTTGATACCAAATTTCATTCAAATACGTTAAGCCGTTTGAGCGTGTAGGAGTACCAAACAATCACATATACACACAAACACACAAACACACATACACACATACAAACTTTCGCCTTTATAATATTACTGTGATAGTAAGGATAAAGATTACCAATTACATTTGTTTTTACAAGCGCGAACCTAATACTAGTACTACGTACATATGTACTCAAACCTACTATCTCGTTTGAATAAAAATACCTTCAATTTATGCTGACCTAGTACTTTTGGTCGCCAAAAATTTTAATCAAAATTCGTGAAAAAAACACTTGAGTAATTTGATTATTCCACGGGAACATCGCAATTTTCCGGGATCAAAAGTAGCCTATGTTTAAATCAAGGATATGAGCTATCCTGATACCAAATTTCATTCAAATACGTTAAGCCGTTTGAGCGTGTAGGAGTACCGAACATACACATATACACACAAACACACAAACACACATACACACATACAAACTTTCGCCTTTATAATATTACTGTGATAGTAAGGATAAAGATTACCAATTACATTTGTTTTTACAAGCGGGAACCTAATACGAGTACTACGTACATATGTACTCAAACCTACTACCTCGTTTGAATAAAAATACCTTCAATTTATGCTGACCTAGTACTTTTGGTCGCCAAAAATTTTAGTCAAAATTCGTGAAAAAAACACTTGAGTAATTTGATTAGTAAACAGGAACATCGAACTTCTCCGGGATCAAAAGTAGCCTATGTTTTAATCCAGGATATGAGCTATCTTGATACCAAATTTCATTCAAATACGTTAAGCCGTTTGAGCGTGTAGGAGTACCAAACATACACATACACACATACAAACTTTCGCCTTTCTAGTATTACTGTGATAGTAAGGATAAAGATTACCAATTACATTTGTTTTTACAAGCGGGAACCTAATACGAGTACTACGTACATATGTACTCAAACCTACTACCTCGTTTGAATAAAAATACCTTCAATTTATGCTGACCTAGTACTTTTGGTCGCCAAAAATTTTAGTCAAAATTCGTGAAAAAAACACTTGAGTAATTTGATTATTCCACGGGAACATCGCAATTTTCCGGGATCAAAAGTAGCCTATGTTTTAATCCAGGATATGAGCTATCTTGATACCAAATTTCATACAAATACGTTAAGCCGTTTGAGCGTGAAGGAGTAATAAACATACACACAAACACACAAACACACATACAAACTTTCGCCTTTATAATATTACTGTGATAGTAAGGATAAAGATTACCAATTACATTTGTTTTTACAAGCGGGAACCTAATACGAGTACTACGTACATATGTACTCAAACCTACTACCTCGTTTGAATAAAAATACCTTCAATTTATGCTGACCTAGTACTTTTGGTCGCCAAAAATTTTAGTCAAAATTCGTGAAAAAAACACTTGAGTAATTTGATTATTCCACGGGAACATCGCAATTTTCCGGGATCAAAAGTAGCCTATGTTTAAATCAAGGATATGAGCTATCTTGGTACCAAATTTCATTCAAATACGTTAAGCCGTTTGAGCGTGTAGGAGTACCAAACATACACATATACACACAAACACACAAACACACATACACACATACAAACTTTCGCCTTTATAATATTACTGTGATAGTAAGGATAAAGATTACCAATTACATTTGTTTTTACAAGCGCGAACCTAATACTAGTACTACGTACATATGTACTCAAACCTACTACCTCGTTTGAATAAAAATACCTTCAATTTATGCTGACCTAGTACTTTTGGTCGCCAAAAATTTTAATCAAAATTCGTGAAAAAAACACTTGAGTAATTTGATTATTCCACGGGAACATCGCAATTTTCCGGGATCAAAAGTAGCCTATGTTTAAATCAAGGATATGAGCTATCCTGATACCAAATTTCATTCAAATACGTTAAGCCGTTTGAGCGTGTAGGAGTACCGAACATACACATATACACACAAACACACAAACACACATACACACATACAAACTTTCGCCTTTATAATATTACTGTGATAGTAAGGATAAAGATTACCAATTACATTTGTTTTTACAAGCGGGAACCTAATACGAGTACTACGTACATATGTACTCAAACCTACTACCTCGTTTGAATAAAAATACCTTCAATTTATGCTGACCTAGTACTTTTGGTCGCCAAAAATTTTAGTCAAAATTCGTGAAAAAAACACTTGAGTAATTTGATTATTCCACGGGAACATCGCAATTTTCCGGGATCAAAAGTAGCCTATGTTTTAATCCAGGATATGAGCTATCTTGATACTAAATTTCATACAAATACGTTAAGCCGTTTGAGCGTGAAGGAGTAATATACATACACACAAACACACAAACACACATACAAACTTTCGCCTTTATAATATTACTGTGATAGTAAGGATAAAGATTACCAATTACATTTGTTTTTACAAGCGGGAACCTAATACGAGTACTACGTACATATGTACTCAAACCTACTACCTCGTTTGAATAAAAATACCTTCAATTTATGCTGACCTAGTACTTTTGGTCGCCAAAAATTTTAGTCAAAATTCGTGAAAAAAACACTTGAGTAATTTGATTATTCCACGGGAACATCGCAATTTTCCGGGATCAAAAGTAGCCTATGTTTAAATCAAGGATATGAGCTATCTTGGTACCAAATTTCATTCAAATACGTTAAGCCGTTTGAGCGTGTAGGAGTACCAAACATACACATATACACACAAACACACAAACACACATACACACATACAAACTTTCGCCTTTATAATATTACTGTGATAGTAAGGATAAAGATTACCAATTACATTTGTTTTTACAAGCGCGAACCTAATACTAGAACTACGTACATATGTACTCAAACCTACTACCTCGTTTGAATAAAAATACCTTCAATTTATGCTGACCTAGTACTTTTGGTCGCCAAAAATTTTAGTCAAAATTCGTGAAAAAAACACTTGAGTAATTTGATTATTCCACGGGAACATCGCAATTTTCCGGGATCAAAAGTAGCCTATGTTTAAATCAAGGATATGAGCTATCTTGGTACCAAATTTCATTCAAATACGTTAAGCCGTTTGAGCGTGTAGGAGTACCAAACATACACATATACACACAAACACACAAACACACATACACACATACAAACTTTCGCCTTTATAATATTACTGTGATAGTAAGGATAAAGATTACCAATTACATTTGTTTTTACAAGCGCGAACCTAATACTAGTACTACGTACATATGTACTCAAACCTACTACCTCGTTTGAATAAAAATACCTTCAATTTATGCTGACCTAGTACTTTTGGTCGCCAAAAATTTTAGTCAAAATTCGTGAAAAAAACACTTGAGTAATTTGAATTGTAAACAGGAACATCGAACTTTTCCGGGATCAAAAGTAGCCTATGTTTAAATCAAGGATATGAGCTATCTTGGTACCAAATTACATTCAAATACGTTAAGCCGTTTGAGCGTGTAGGAGTATCAAACATACAAATATACACACAAACACACAAACACACATACACACATACAAACTTTCGCCTTTATAATATTACTGTGATAGTAAGGATAAAGATTACCAATTACATTTGTTTTTACAAGCGGGAACCTAATACGAGTACTACGTACATATGTACTCAAACCTACCTCGTTTGAATAAAAAATACCTTCAATTTATGCTGACCTAGTACTTTTGGTCGCCGAAAATTTTAGTCAAAATTCGTGACAAAACACTTGAGTAATTTGAATTGTAAACAGGAACATCGAACTTTTCCGGGATCAAAAGTAGCCTATGTTTTAATCCAGGATATGGGCTATTTTGATACCAAATTTCATTCAAATACGTTAAGCCGTTTGAGCGTGAAGGAGTAACAAATATACACACAAACACACAAACACACATACACACATACAAACTTTCGCCTTTATAATATTACTGTGATAGTAAGGATAAAGATTACCACATTTGTTTTGACAAAAGCGGGAACCTAATACGAGTACTACGTACTATCGCGGCCTTTTCCGCCTGATCAGTTAAAAATTTTTTCGCCTAAATCATGCGGAGGCGCCGAGCCACGCCCCCTTAAAGTTTAGGCCCATTAGGAAAGCGTTTACGCAATTAGTTGCAATCTGCATTGCGCAGCTTAGTGACGTATCCTGTGTACTCTTTTTGCGAATTTTACGGACGAACTTTGGCGCGCTTAGCGGACCTTTTGAATATTGACCATTGCTCTGTTCAATTTGAAGTTCTCGTTCAATCAATAAAAACGATATGCGACGGACGCAGGAGGCACGATGACTAAATATTAATATATTTCGCTAATTTATTTAATTACAAATGTAATAATTTTTTATTAAAAAACAATATAAAAAAACATAAAAAAACATTAAATAATTGTCCACCGGTATCGGGAACCCCTATCGATTAGTGTATTTATTTTTGTAGTATTAAAATTGAGTAGTCAGTGACTATTTTATCACAATAATCATTGTGATAAAATAGTGAAGAAGATAAAATAGTAAAAATATATTATTATTTACCGACTGTTCATTAATTTTAGGGAAGTTTTTGTTTAAGTACTGTATTTTTATTATTGTTTTGGGTTTTTGTTGATTTATTGAATCATTTTGAACATAATGTCCAATTTTAATATTAACGTGAATTAAAACTTAGTGAAGTAATTTTGCATTCACGAGTATTTGTTATATTGTTACGGGCGAACTCGAATACTTTCTCGCTAGCACACGTATTATATGTTTCAATGTTTTAGGTTTGTTGGATGATTTTAATTTGGTTGAGTATCAGTATTAACTTTTTTTTAATACATAATTTTATTTATGTAGTTAGATTGATTAAAAATCTCGTTTAAATGAAGCCGCTTCTTATAAGAATTAGTGAGTGACTGATTCTAGACTGTTTATAACCTTAGATTAATATTTAATAAGTAAGCAATACAAAATATTATTTACCAACTGTTAATTTAATTTTAGAGAAGTTTTTCTTCATTGTGCCTTTTTATTAAAAAAAATACATCTATGCACGGATATTATCGTTTTGTTGTTACGGGCGAACTCGAATACTTTCTCGCTCACACACGCACTACTTGTCTCAATTTCTTAGGTTGGTTTTAAAGAAACAATGCTTGCCACTGTGTAAATATCAGTATTAACTTAAAAAATATCTATAATTATAGTTAAGGTTGACCGAAATTCTCTTTTAAATGGAGCCACTTCTTACGGGAATTAGTGAGCGACTAATTATATTGTATGGTAACCCTGTTTTTAATATTTAATAAGTAATAGAAAAAATATTATTTATCGACTTAAATTTAATTCTAGTGAAGTTTTTGTCTATTGTTGTCTTAATTTTGATATTTTCGCATGTATTGCAAAATGCTTATGTTTAAGTACTGTCATTTGTGGCTGCTTTCATCTGCACATATTTTTGATTACTTAATTATTTTAAAAATATTTCTATTTTTTTTTAATAAGAACGAGCAAATCATAATTTAACTATCGTAATTTTGTAAAAAAATCATGAATGGAATAACTATTGTTTATAAAAACTGTTACTTGTGGTAATAATAGGTCACAGGAAGGGATGTTTTTTATTTGTTAAACTGGTAAACTATTTTAAGTTGATTCTATTACTTGTTTTTTGATTTTGTGTTTAACCTATTTACTGTATCCAATTCATATATTGGACCCAATAAATTGTTTACGATAATCTCTGTTTTGTTGTATGACAAAACAACAAAGTATATAATTTTGGTAATAAAATTGATAAACCTGTAAACAGTATTTTAATTTTTAATTAATACACAACCGATAATAGGATTTAACTAATCAAAGTTCTAGTTAGAATAAGAGATGAGATCTAGCTAGATCAACAGCTTTTCACCCGCTAAAGCCCCATTATTTCCAATTTTATCGAAATCGTATATAAACCGACACACGCACAAACATAATTGAGTAACGTAAGCCGAATTCAAGTAAGGTTTTTTTTCTAATAATAGTAGTCTGAAATAACAATACATCTCGTTCGGCGTGCGCCGTCGTCAGTGCGCTCGGCCGGTCGGTATTGTCTTTCTTTCATTTTTTCCATTCAACGACAACGGGGCGGAGCTAGAGAGCGCTTCAATATTTTGAGTGCAAGCAAAAATGAGCTTAGTGGTGATCAGGCAGGAGTGTCCGCGATAGTACATATGTACTCAAACCTACTACCTCGTTTGAATAAAAATACCTTCAATTTATGCTGACCTAGTGCTTTTGGTCGCCAAAAATTTTAGTCAAAATTCGTGAAAAAAACACTTGAGTAATTTGATTATTCCACGGGAACATCGCAATTTTCCGGGATCAAAAGTAGCCTATGTTTAAATCAAGGATATGAGCTATCTTAGTACCAAATTACATTCAAATACGTTAAGCCGTTTGAGCGTGTAGGAGTATCAAACATACACATATACACACAAACACACAAACACACATACACACATACAAACTTTCGCCTTTATAATATTACTGTGATAGTAAGGATAAAGATTACCAATTACATTTGTTTTTACAAGCGGGAACCTAATACGAGTACTACGAAAATATGTACTCAAACCTACTACCTCGTTTGAATAAAAATACCTTCAATTTATGCTGACCTAGTACTTTTGGTCGCCAAAAATTTTAGTCAAAATTCGTGAAAAAAACACTTGAGTAATTTGATTATTCCACGGGAACATCGCAATTTTCCGGGATCAAAAGTAGCCTATGTTTAAATCAAGGATATGAGCTATCTTGATACCAAATTTCATTCAAATACGTTAAGCCGTTTGAGCGTGTAGGAGTACCAAACATACACATATACACACATACACACATACAAACTTTCGCCTTTATAATATTACTGTGATAGTAAGGATAAATATTACCAATTACATTTGTTTTTACAAGCGGGAACCTTATACGAGTACTTCGTACATATTTTATGTACTCAAACCTACTACCTCGTTTGAATAAAAATACCTTCAATTTATGCTGACCTAGTACTTTTGGTCGCCAAAAATTTTAGTCAAAATTCGTGAAAAAAACACTTGAGTAATTTGATTAGTAAACAGGAACATCGAACTTCTCCGGGATCAAAAGAAGCCTATGTTTTAATCCAGGATATGAGCTATTTTGATACCAAATTTCATTCAAATACGTTAAGCCGTTTGAGCGTGAAGGAGTACCAAACATACACATATACACACAAACACACAAACACACATACACACATACAAACTTTCGCCTTTATAATATTACTGTGATAGTAAGGATAAAGATTACCAATTACATTTGTTTTTACAAGCGGGAACCTAATACGAGTACTACGTACATATGTACTCAAACCTACTACCTCGTTTGAATAAAAATACCTTCAATTTATGCTGACCTAGTACTTTTGGTCGCCAAAAATTTTAGTCAAAATTCGTGAAAAAAACACTTGAGTAATTTGATTATTCCACGGGAACATCGCAATTTTCCGGGATCAAAAGTAGCCTATGTTTTAATCCAGGATATGAGCTATCTTGATACCAAATTTCATTCAAATACGTTAAGCCGTTTGAGCGTGTAGGAGTACCAAACATACACATATACACACATACACACATACAAACTTTCGCCTTTATAATATTACTGTGATAGTAAGGATAAATATTACCAATTACATTTGTTTTTACAAGCGGGAACCTTATACGAGTACTTCGTACATATTTTATGTACTCAAACCTACTACCTCGTTTGAATAAAAATACCTTCAATTTATGCTGACCTAGTACTTTTGGTCGCCAAAAATTTTAGTCAAAATTCGTGAAAAAAACACTTGAGTAATTTGATTAGTAAACAGGAACATCGAACTTCTCCGGGATCAAAAGAAGCCTATGTTTTAATCCAGGATATGAGCTATTTTGATACCAAATTTCATTCAAATACGTTTAGCCGTTTGAGCGTGAAGGAGTACCAAACATACACATATACACACAAACACACAAACACACATACACACATACAAACTTTCGCCTTTATAATATTACTGTGATAGTAAGGATAAAGATTACCAATTACATTTGTTTTTACAAGCGGGAACCTAATACGAGTACTACGTACATATGTACTCAAACCTACTACCTCGTTTGAATAAAAATACCTTCAATTTATGCTGACCTAGTACTTTTGGTCGCCAAAAATTTTAGTCAAAATTCGTGAAAAAAACACTTGAGTAATTTGATTATTCCACGGGAACATCGCAATTTTCCGGGATCAAAAGTAGCCTATGTTTTAATCCAGGATATGAGCTATCTTGATACCAAATTTCATACAAATACGTTAAGCCGTTTGAGCGTGTAGGAGTACCAAACCTACACATATACACACAAACACAGAAACACACATACACACATACAAACTTTCGCCTTTATAATATTACTGTGATAGTAAGGATAAAGATTACCAATTACATTTGTTTTTACAAGCGGGAACCTAATACGAGTACTACGTACATATGTACTCAAACCTACTACCTCGTTTGAATAAAAATACCTTCAATTTATGCTGACCTAGTACTTTTGGTCGCCAAAAATTTTAGTCAAAATTCGTGAAAAAAACACTTGAGTAATTTGATTATTCCACGGGAACATCGCAATTTTCCGGGATCAAAAGTAGCCTATGTTTTAATCCAGGATATGAGCTATCTTGATACCAAATTTCATACAAATACGTTAAGCCGTTTGAGCGTGAAGGAGTAATAAACATACACACAAACACATAAACACACAAACACACATACACACATACAAACTTTCGCCTTTATAATATTACTGTGATAGTAAGGATAAAGATTACCAATTACATTTGTTTTTACAAGCGGGAACCTAATACGAGTACTACGTACATATGTACTCAAACCTACCTCGTTTGAATAAAAAATACCTTGAATTTATGATGACCTAGTACTTTTGGTCGCCAAAAATTTTAGTCAAAATTCGTGAAAAAAACACTTGAGTAATTTGATTATTCCACGGGAACGTCGCAATTTTCCGGGATCAAAAGTAGCCTATGTTTAAATCAAGGATATGAGCTATGTTGATACCAAATTTCATTCAAATACGTTAAGCCGTTTGAGCGTGTAGGAGTACCAAACATACACATATACACACAAACACACATACACACATACAAACTTTCGCCTTTATAATATTACTGTGATAGTAAGGATAAAGATTACCAATTACATTTGTTTTTACAAGCGGGAACCTAATACGACTACTACGTACATATTTACTCAAACCTACTACCTCGTTTGAATAAAAATACCTTCAATTTATGCTGACCTAGTACTTTTGGTCGCCAAAAATTTTAGTCAAAATTCGTGAAAAAAACACTTGAGTAATTTGATTATTCCACGGGAACATCGCAATTTTCCGGGATCAAAAGTAGCCTATGTTTAAATTAAGGATATGAGCTATCTTGGTACCAAATTTCATTCAAATACGTTAAGCCGTTTGAGCGTGTAGGAGTACCAAACCTACACATATACACACAAACACACAAACACACATACACACATACAAACTTTCGCCTTTATAATATTACTGTGATAGTAAGGATAAAGATTACCAATTACATTTGTTTTTACAAGCGGGAACCTAATACGAGTACTACGTACATATGTACTCAAACCTACTACCTCGTTTGAATAAAAATACCTTCAATTTATGCTGACCTAGTACTTTTGGTCGCCAAAAATTTTAGTCAAAATTCGTGAAAAAACACTTGAGTAATTTGATTATTCCACGGGAACATCGCAATTTTCCGGGATCAAAAGTAGCCTATGTTTAAATTAAGGATATGAGCTATCTTGGTACCAAATTACATTCAAATACGTTAAGCCGTTTGAGCGTGTAGGAGTATCAAACATACACATATACACACAAACACACAAACACACAAACACACATACACACATACAAACTTTCGCCTTTATAATATTACTGTGATAGTAAGGATAAAGATTACCACATTTGTTTTGACAAAAGCGGGAACCTAATACGAGTACTACGTACATATGTACTCAAACCTACTACCTCGTTTGAATAAAAATACCTTCAATTTATGCTGACCTAGTACTTTTGGTCGCCAAAAATTTTAGTCAAAATTCGTGAAAAAAACACTTGAGTAATTTGATTATTCCACGGGAACATCGCAATTTTCCGGGATCAAAAGTAGCCTATGTTTAAATCAAGGATATGAGCTATCTTGATACCAAATTTCATTCAAATACGTTAAGCCGTTTGAGCGTGTAGGAGTACCAAACAATCACATATACACACAAACACACAAACACACATACACACATACAAACTTTCGCCTTTATAATATTACTGTGATAGTAAGGATAAAGATTACCAATTACATTTGTTTTTACAAGCGGGAACCTAATACGAGTACTACGTACATATGTACTCAAACCTACTACCTCGTTTGAATAAAAATACCTTCAATTTATGCTGACCTAGTACTTTTGGTCGCCAAAAATTTTAGTCAAAATTCGTGAAAAAAACACTTGAGTAATTTGATTATTCCACGGGAACATCGCAATTTTCCGGGATCAAAAGTAGCCTATGTTTAAATCAAGGATATGAGCTATCCTGATACCAAATTTCATTCAAATACGTTAAGCCGTTTGAGCGTGTAGGAGTACCGAACATACACATATACACACAAACACACAAACACACAAACACACAAACACACATACAAACTTTCGCCTTTATAATATTACTGTGATAGTAAGGATAAAGATTACCAATTACATTTGTTTTTACAAGCGGGAACCTAATACGAGTACTACGTACATATGTACTCAAACCTACTACCTCGTTTGAATAAAAATACCTTCAATTTATGCTGACCTAGTACTTTTGGTCGCCAAAAATTTTAGTCAAAATTCGTGAAAAAAACACTTGAGTAATTTGATTATTCCACGGGAACATCGCAATTTTCCGGGATCAAAAGTAGCCTATGTTTTAATCCAGGATATGAGCTATTTTGATACCAAATTTCATTCAAATACGTTAAGCCGTTTGAGCGTGAAGGAGTAACAAATATACACACAAACACACAAACACACATACACACATACAAACTTTCGCCTTTATAATATTACTGTGATAGTAAGGATAAAGATTACCAATTACATTTGTTTTTACAAGCGGGAACCTAATACGAGTACTACGTACATATGTACTCAAACCTACTACCTCGTTTGAATAAAAATACCTTCAATTTATGCTGACCTAGTACTTTTGGTCGCCAAAAATTTTAGTCAAAATTCGTGAAAAAAACACTTGAGTAATTTGATTATTCCACGGGAACATCGCAATTTTCCGGGATCAAAAGTAGCCTATGTTTAAATCAAGGATATGAGCTATCCTGATACCAAATTTCATTCAAATACGTTAAGCCGTTTGAGCGTGAAGGAGTAACAAATATACACACAAACACACATACACACATACAAACTTTCGCCTTTATAATATTACTGTGATAGTAAGGATAAAGATTACCAATTACATTTGTTTTTACAAGCGGGAACCTAATACGAGTACTACGTACATATGTACTCAAACCTACTACCTCGTTTGAATAAAAATACCTTCAATTTATGCTGACCTAGTACTTTTGGTCGCCAAAAATTTTAGTCAAAATTCGTGAAAAAAACACTTGAGTAATTTGATTATTCCACGGGAACATCGCAATTTTCCGGGATCAAAAGTAGCCTATGTTTAAATCAAGGATATGAGCTATCTTGATACCAAATTTCATTCAAATACGTTAAGCCGTTTGAGCGTGTAGGAGTACCAAACCTACACATATACACACAAACACACAAACACACATACACACATACAAACTTTCGCCTTTATAATATTACTGTGATAGTAAGGATAAAGATTACCAATTACATTTGTTTTTACAAGCGGGAACCTAATACGAGTACTACGTACATATGTACTCAAACCTACTACCTCGTTTGAATAAAAATACCTTCAATTTATGCTGACCTAGTACTTTTGGTCGCCAAAAATTTTAATCAAAATTCGTGAAAAAAACACTTGAGTAATTTGATTATTCCACGGGAACATCGCAATTTTCCGGGATCAAAAGTAGCCTATGTTTAAATCAAGGATATGAGCTATCCTGATACCAAATTTCATTCAAATACGTTAAGCCGTTTGAGCGTGTAGGAGTACCGAACATACACATATACACACAAACACACAAACACACATACACACATACAAACTTTCGCCTTTATAATATTACTGTGATAGTAAGGATAAAGATTACCAATTACATTTGTTTTTACAAGCGGGAACCTAATACGAGTACTACGTACATATGTACTCAAACCTACTACCTCGTTTGAATAAAAATACCTTCAATTTATGCTGACCTAGTACTTTTGGTCGCCAAAAATTTTAATCAAAATTCGTGAAAAAAACACTTGAGTAATTTGATTATTCCACGGGAACATCGCAATTTTCCGGGATCAAAAGTAGCCTATGTTTTAATCCAGGATATGAGCTATCTTGATACCAAATTTCATACAAATACGTTAAGCCGTTTGAGCGTGAAGGAGTAATAAACATACACACAAACACATAAACACAAAAACACACATACACACATACAAACTTTCGCCTTTATAATATTACTGTGATAGTAAGGATAAAGATTACCAATTACATTTGTTTTTACAAGCGGGAACCTAATACGAGTACTACGTACATATGTACTCAAACCTACCTCGTTTGAATAAAAAATACCTTCAATTTATGCTGACCTAGTACTTTTGGTCGCCAAAAATTTTAGTCAAAATTCGTGACAAAACACTTGAGTAATTTGAATTGTAAACAGGAACATCGAACTTTTCCGGGATCAAAAGTAGCCTATGTTTTAATCCAGGATATGGGCTATTTTGATACCAAATTTCATTCAAATACGTTAAGCCGTTTGAGCGTGAAGGAGTAACAAATATACACACAAACACACAAACACACATACACACATACAAACTTTCGCCTTTATAATATTACTGTGATAGTAAGGATAAAGATTACCACATTTGTTTTGACAAAAGCGGGAACCTAATACGAGTACTACGTACATATGTACTCAAACCTACTACCTCGTTTGAATAAAAATACCTTCAATTTATGCTGACCTAGTGCTTTTGGTCGCCAAAAATTTTAGTCAAAATTCGTGAAAAAAACACTTGAGTAATTTGATTATTCCACGGGAACATCGCAATTTTCCGGGATCAAAAGTAGCCTATGTTTAAATCAAGGATATGAGCTATCTTAGTACCAAATTACATTCAAATACGTTAAGCCGTTTGAGCGTGTAGGAGTATCAAACATACACATATACACACAAACACACAAACACACATACACACATACAAACTTTCGCCTTTATAATATTACTGTGATAGTAAGGATAAAGATTACCAATTACATTTGTTTTTACAAGCGGGAACCTAATACGAGTACTACGAAAATATGTACTCAAACCTACTACCTCGTTTGAATAAAAATACCTTCAATTTATGCTGACCTAGTACTTTTGGTCGCCAAAAATTTTAGTCAAAATTCGTGAAAAAAACACTTGAGTAATTTGATTATTCCACGGGAACATCGCAATTTTCCGGGATCAAAAGTAGCCTATGTTTAAATCAAGGATATGAGCTATCTTGATACCAAATTTCATTCAAATACGTTAAGCCGTTTGAGCGTGTAGGAGTACCAAACATACACATATACACACATACACACATACAAACTTTCGCCTTTATAATATTACTGTGATAGTAAGGATAAATATTACCAATTACATTTGTTTTTACAAGCGGGAACCTTATACGAGTACTTCGTACATATTTTATGTACTCAAACCTACTACCTCGTTTGAATAAAAATACCTTCAATTTATGCTGACCTAGTACTTTTGGTCGCCAAAAATTTTAGTCAAAATTCGTGAAAAAAACACTTGAGTAATTTGATTAGTAAACAGGAACATCGAACTTCTCCGGGATCAAAAGAAGCCAATGTTTTAATCCAGGATATGAGCTATTTTGATACCAAATTTCATTCAAATACGTTAAGCCGTTTGAGCGTGAAGGAGTACCAAACATACACATATACACACAAACACACAAACACACATACACACATACAAACTTTCGCCTTTATAATATTACTGTGATAGTAAGGATAAAGATTACCAATTACATTTGTTTTTACAAGCGGGAACCTAATACGAGTACTACGTACATATGTACTCAAACCTACTACCTCGTTTGAATAAAAATACCTTCAATTTATGCTGACCTAGTACTTTTGGTCGCCAAAAATTTTAGTCAAAATTCGTGAAAAAAACACTTGAGTAATTTGATTATTCCACGGGAACATCGCAATTTTCCGGGATCAAAAGTAGCCTATGTTTTAATCCAGGATATGAGCTATCTTGATACCAAATTTCATTCAAATACGTTAAGCCGTTTGAGCGTGTAGGAGAACCAAACATACACATATACACACATACACACATACAAACTTTCGCCTTTATAATATTACTGTGATAGTAAGGATAAATATTACCAATTACATTTGTTTTTACAAGCGGGAACCTTATACGAGTACTTCGTACATATTTTATGTACTCAAACCTACTACCTCGTTTGAATAAAAATACCTTCAATTTATGCTGACCTAGTACTTTTGGTCGCCAAAAATTTTAGTCAAAATTCGTGAAAAAAACACTTGAGTAATTTGATTAGTAAACAGGAACATCGAACTTCTCCGGGATCAAAAGAAGCCTATGTTTTAATCCAGGATATGAGCTATTTTGATACCAAATTTCATTCAAATACGTTAAGCCGTTTGAGCGTGAAGGAGTACCAAACATACACATATACACACAAACACACAAACACACATACACACATACAAACTTTCGCCTTTATAATATTACTGTGATAGTAAGGATAAAGATTACCAATTACATTTGTTTTTACAAGCGGGAACCTAATACGAGTACTACGTACATATGTACTCAAACCTACTACCTCGTTTGAATAAAAATACCTTCAATTTATGCTGACCTAGTACTTTTGGTCGCCAAAAATTTTAGTCAAAATTCGTGAAAAAAACACTTGAGTAATTTGATTATTCCACGGGAACATCGCAATTTTCCGGGATCAAAAGTAGCCTATGTTTAAATCAAGGATATGAGCTATCCTGATACCAAATTTCATTCAAATACGTTAAGCCGTTTGAGCGTGAAGGAGTAACAAATATACACACAAACACACAAACACACATACACACATACAAACTTTCGCCTTTATAATATTACTGTGATAGTAAGGATAAAGATTACCAATTACATTTGTTTTTACAAGCGGGAACCTAATACGAGTACTACGAAAATATGTACTCAAACCTACTACCTCGTTTGAATAAAAATACCTTCAATTTATGCTGACCTAGTACTTTTGGTCGCCAAAAATTTTAGTCAAAATTCGTGAAAAAAACACTTGAGTAATTTGATTATTCCACGGGAACATCGCAATTTTCCGGGATCAAAAGTAGCCTATGTTTTAATCCAGGATATGAGCTATCTTGATACCAAATTTCATTCAAATACGTTAAGCCGTTTGAGCGTGTAGGAGTACCAAACATACACATATACACACAAACACACAAACACACATACACACATACAAACTTTCGCCTTTATAATATTACTGTGATAGTAAGGATAAAGATTACCAATTACATTTGTTTTTACAAGCGGGAACCTAATACGAGTATTACGTACATATGTACTCAAACCTACTACCTCGTTTGAATAAAAATACCTTCAATTTATGCTGACCTAGTACTTTTGGTCGCCAAAAATTTTAGTCAAAATTCGTGAAAAAAACACTTGAGTAATTTGATTATTCCACGGGAACATCGCAATTTTCCGGGATCAAAAGTAGCCTATGTTTTAATCCAGGATATGAGCTATCTTGATACCAAATTTCATACAAATACGTTAAGCCGTTTGAGCGTGAAGGAGTAATAAACATACACACAAACACATAAACACACAAACACACATACACACATACAAACTTTCGCCTTTATAATATTACTGTGATAGTAAGGATAAAGATTACCAATTACATTTGTTTTTACAAGCGGGAACCTAATACGAGTACTACGTACATATGTACTCAAACCTACCTCGTTTGAATAAAAAATACCTTGAATTTATGATGACCTAGTACTTTTGGTCGCCAAAAATTTTAGTCAAAATTCGTGAAAAAAACACTTGAGTAATTTGATTATTCCACGGGAACATCGCAATTTTCCGGGATCAAAAGTAGCCTATGTTTAAATCAAGGATATGAGCTATGTTGATACCAAATTTCATTCAAATACGTTAAGCCGTTTGAGCGTGTAGGAGTACCAAACATACACATATACACACAAACACACATACACACATACAAACTTTCGCCTTTATAATATTACTGTGATAGTAAGGATAAAGATTACCAATTACATTTGTTTTTACAAGCGGGAACCTAATACGAGTACTACGTACATATGTACTCAAACCTACTACCTCGTTTGAATAAAAATACCTTCAATTTATGCTGACCTAGTACTTTTGGTCGCCAAAAATTTTAGTCAAAATTCGTGAAAAAAACACTTGAGTAATTTGATTATTCCACGGGAACATCGCAATTTTCCGGGATCAAAAGTAGCCTATGTTTAAATCAAGGATATGAGCTATCTTGATACCAAATTTCATTCAAATACGTTAAGCCGTTTGAGCGTGTAGGAGTACCAAACCTACACATATACACACAAACACACAAACACACATACACACATACAAACTTTCGCCTTTATAATATTACTGTGATAGTAAGGATAAAGATTACCAATTACATTTGTTTTTACAAGCGGGAACCTAATACGAGTACTACGTACATATGTACTCAAACCTACTACCTCGTTTGAATAAAAATACCTTCAATTTATGCTGACCTAGTACTTTTGGTCGCCAAAAATTTTAGTCAAAATTCGTGAAAAAACACTTGAGTAATTTGATTATTCCACGGGAACATCGCAATTTTCCGGGATCAAAAGTAGCCTATGTTTAAATTAAGGATATGAGCTATCTTGGTACCAAATTACATTCAAATACGTTAAGCCGTTTGAGCGTGTAGGAGTACCAAACAATCACATATACACACAAACACACAAACACACATACACACATACAAACTTTCGCCTTTATAATATTACTGTGATAGTAAGGATAAAGATTACCAATTACATTTGTTTTTACAAGCGGGAACCTAATACGAGTACTACGTACATATGTACTCAAACCTACTACCTCGTTTGAATAAAAATACCTTCAATTTATGCTGACCTAGTACTTTTGGTCGCCAAAAATTTTAGTCAAAATTCGTGAAAAAAACACTTGAGTAATTTGAATTGTAAACAGGAACATCGAACTTTTCCGGGATCAAAAGTAGCCTATGTTTTAATCCAGGATATGAGCTATTTTGATACCAAATTTCATTCAAATACGTTAAGCCGTTTGAGCGTGAAGGAGTAACAAATATACACACAAACACACAAACACACATACACACATACAAACTTTCGCCTTTATAATATTACTGTGATAGTAAGGATAAAGATTACCAATTACATTTGTTTTTACAAGCGGGAACCTAATACGAGTACTACGTACATATGTACTCAAACCTACTACCTCGTTTGAATAAAAATACCTTCAATTTATGCTGACCTAGTACTTTTGGTCGCCAAAAATTTTAGTCAAAATTCGTGAAAAAAACACTTGAGTAATTTGATTATTCCACGGGAACATCCCAATTTTCTGGGATCAAAAGTAGCCTATGTTTAAATCAAGGATATGAGCTATCTTGATACCAAATTTCATACAAATACGTTAAGCCGTTTGAGCGTGTAGGAGTACCAAACATACACATATACACACAAACACACAAACACACATACACACATACAAACTTTCGCCTTTATAATATTACTGTGATAGTAAGGATAAAGATTACCACATTTGTTTTGACAAAAGCGGGAACCTAATACGAGTACTACGTACATATGTACTCAAACCTACTACCTCGTTTGAATAAAAATACCTTCAATTTATGCTGACCTAGTACTTTTGGTCGCCAAAAATTTTAGTCAAAATTCGTGAAAAAACACTTGAGTAATTTGATTATTCCACGGGAACATCGCAATTTTCCGGGATCAAAAGTAGCCTATGTTTAAATCAAGGATATGAGCTATCTTGGTACCAAATTACATTCAAATACGTTAAGCCGTTTGAGCGTGTAGGAGTATCAAACATACACATATACACACAAACACACAAACACACAAACACACATACACACATACAAACTTTCGCCTTTATAATATTACTGTGATAGTAAGGATAAAGATTACCACATTTGTTTTGACAAAAGCGGGAACCTAATACGAGTACTACGTACATATGTACTCAAACCTACTACCTCGTTTGAATAAAAATACCTTCAATTTATGCTGACCTAGTACTTTTGGTCGCCAAAAATTTTAGTCAAAATTCGTGAAAAAACACTTGAGTAATTTGATTATTCCACGGGAACATCGCAATTTTCCGGGATCAAAAGTAGCCTATGTTTAAATCAAGGATATGAGCTATGTTGATACCAAATTTCATTCAAATACGTTAAGCCGTTTGAGCGTGTAGGAGTACCAAACATACACATATACACACAAACACACATACACACATACAAACTTTCGCCTTTATAATATTACTGTGATAGTAAGGATAAAGATTACCAATTACATTTGTTTTTACAAGCGGGAACCTAATACGAGTACTACGTACATATTTACTCAAACCTACTACCTCGTTTGAATAAAAATACCTTCAATTTATGCTGACCTAGTACTTTTGGTCGCCAAAAATTTTAGTCAAAATTCGTGAAAAAAACACTTGAGTAATTTGATTATTCCACGGGAACATCGCAATTTTCCGGGATCAAAAGTAGCCTATGTTTAAATCAAGGATATGAGCTATCTTGGTACCAAATTACATTCAAATACGTTAAGCCGTTTGAGCGTGTAGGAGTATCAAACATACACATATACACACAAACACACAAACACACAAACACACATACACACATACAAACTTTCGCCTTTATAATATTACTGTGATAGTAAGGATAAAGATTACCACATTTGTTTTGACAAAAGCGGGAACCTAATACGAGTACTACGTACATATGTACTCAAACCTACTACCTCGTTTGAATAAAAATACCTTCAATTTATGCTGACCTAGTACTTTTGGTCGCCAAAAATTTTAGTCAAAATTCGTGAAAAAAGCACTTGAGTAATTTGATTATTCCACGGGAACATCGCAATTTTCCGGGATCAAAAGTAGCCTATGTTTAAATCAAGGATATGAGCTATCTTGATACCAAATTTCATTCAAATACGTTAAGCCGTTTGAGCGTGTAGGAGTACCAAACAATCACATATACACACAAACACACAAACACACATACACACATACAAACTTTCGCCTTTATAATATTACTGTGATAGTAAGGATAAAGATTACCAATTACATTTGTTTTTACAAGCGGGAACCTAATACGAGTACTACGTACATATGTACTCAAACCTACTACCTCGTTTGAATAAAAATACCTTCAATTTATGCTGACCTAGTACTTTTGGTCG
Organism: Eugnorisma glareosa; assembly: GCA_947578425.1. Lineage (NCBI taxonomy): Eukaryota > Metazoa > Arthropoda > Insecta > Lepidoptera > Noctuidae > Eugnorisma > Eugnorisma glareosa. Next base: position 7,357,504 of record OX387982.1, on the reverse strand, counting down.
CCAAAAATTTTAGTCAAAATTCGTGAAAAAAACACTTGAGTAATTTGATTATTCCACGGGAACATCGCAATTTTCCGGGATCAAAAGTAGCCTATGTTTTAATCCAGGATATGAGCTATTTTGATACCAAATTTCATTCAAATACGTTAAGCCGTTTGAGCGTGAAGGAGTAACAAATATACACACAAACACACAAACACACATACACACATACAAACTTTCGCCTTTATAATATTACTGTGATAGTAAGGATAAAGATTACCAATTACATTTGTTTTTACAAGCGGGAACCTAATACGAGTACTACGTACATATGTACTCAAACCTACTACCTCGTTTGAATAAAAATACCTTCAATTTATGCTGACCTAGTACTTTTGGTCGCCAAAAATTTTAGTCAAAATTCGTGAAAAAAACACTTGAGTAATTTGATTATTCCACGGGAACATCGCAATTTTCCGGGATCAAAAGTAGCCTATGTTTAAATCAAGGATATGAGCTATCCTGATACCAAATTTCATTCAAATACGTTAAGCCGTTTGAGCGTGAAGGAGTAACAAATATACACACAAAAACACAAACACACATACACACATACAAACTTTCGCCTTTATAATATTACTGTGATAGTAAGGATAAAGATTACCAATTACATTTGTTTTTACAAGCGGGAACCTAATACGAGTACTACGAAAATATGTACTCAAACCTACTACCTCGTTTGAATAAAAATACCTTCAATTTATGCTGACCTAGTACTTTTGGTCGCCAAAAATTTTAGTCAAAATTCGTGAAAAAAACACTTGAGTAATTTGATTATTCCACGGGAACATCGCAATTTTCCGGGATCAAAAGTAGCCTATGTTTAAATCAAGGATATGAGCTATCTTGATACCAAATTTCATTCAAATACGTTAAGCCGTTTGAGCGTGTAGGAGTACCAAACAATCACATATACACACAAACACACAAACACACATACACACATACAAACTTTCGCCTTTATAATATTACTGTGATAGTAAGGATAAAGATTACCAATTACATTTGTTTTTACAAGCGGGAACCTAATACGAGTACTACGTACATATGTACTCAAACCTACTACCTCGTTTGAATAAAAATACCTTCAATTTATGCTGACCTAGTACTTTTGGTCGCCAAAAATTTTAGTCAAAATTCGTGAAAAAAACACTTGAGTAATTTGATTATTCCACGGGAACATCGCAATTTTCCGGGATCAAAAGTAGCCTATGTTTAAATCAAGGATATGAGCTATCTTGATACCAAATTTCATTCAAATACGTTAAGCCGTTTGAGCGTGTAGGAGTACCAAACATACACATATACACACAAACACACATACACACATACAAACTTTCGCCTTTATAATATTACTGTGATAGTAAGGATAAAGATTACCAATTACATTTGTTTTTACAAGCGGGAACCTAATACGAGTACTACGTACATATGTACTCAAACCTACTACCTCGTTTGAATAAAAATACCTTCAATTTATGCTGACCTAGTACTTTTGGTCGCCAAAAATTTTAGTCAAAATTCGTGAAAAAAACACTTGAGTAATTTGATTATTCCACGGGAACATCGCAATTTACATACACACATACAAACTTTCGCCTTTATAATATTACTGTGATAGTAAGGATAAAGATTACCAATTACATTTGTTTTTACAAGCGGGAACCTTATACGAGTACTACGTACATATGTACTCAAACCTACTACCTCGTTTGAATAAAAATACCTTCAATTTATGCTGACCTAGTACTTTTGGTCGCCAAAAATTTTAGTCAAAATTCGTGAAAAAAACACTTGAGTAATTTGATTAGTAAACAGGAACATCGAACTTCTCCGGGATCAAAAGTAGCCTATGTTTTAATCCAGGATATGAGCTATTTTGATACCAAATTTCATTCAAATACGTTAAGCCGTTTGAGCGTGAAGGAGTAACAAATATACACACAAACACACAAACACACATACACACATACAAACTTTCGCCTTTATAATATTACTGTGATAGTAAGGATAAAGATTACCAATTACATTTGTTTTTACAAGCGGAAACCTAATACGAGTACTACGAACATATGTACTCAAACCTACTACCTCGTTTGAATAAAAATACCTTCAATTTATGCTGACCTAGTACTTTTGGTCGCCAAAAATTTTAGTCAGAATTCATGAAAAAAACACTTGAGTAATTTGATTATTCCACGGGAACATCGCAATTTTCCGGGATCAAAAGTAGCCTATGTTTAAATCAAGGATATGAGCTATCTTGATACCAAATTTCATTCAAATACGTTAAGCCGTTTGAGCGTGTAGGAGTACCAAACATACACATATACACACAAACACACATACAAACTTTCGCCTTTATAATATTACTGTGATAGTAAGGATAAAGATTACCAATTACATTTGTTTTCACAAGCGGGAACCTAATACGAGTACTAAGTACATATGTACTCAAACCTACTACCTCGTTTGAATAAAAATACCTTCAATTTATGCTGACCTAGTACTTTTGGTCGCCAAAAATTTTAGTCAAAATTCGTGAAAAAAACACTTGAGTAATTTGATTATTCCACGGGAACATCGCAATTTTCCGGGATCAAAAGTAGCCTATGTTTAAATCAAGGATATGAGCTATGTTGATACCAAATTTCATTCAAATACGTTAAGCCGTTTGAGCGTGTAGGAGTACCAAACATACACATATACACACAAACACACATACACACATACAAACTTTCGCCTTTATAATATTACTGTGATAGTAAGGATAAAGATTACCAATTACATTTGTTTTTACAAGCGGGAACCTAATACGAGTACTACGTACATATGTACTCAAACCTACTACCTCGTTTGAATAAAAATACCTTCAATTTATGCTGACCTAGTACTTTTGGTCGCCAAAAATTTTAGTCAAAATTCGTGAAAAAAACACTTGAGTAATTTGATTATTCCACGGGAACATCCCAATTTTCTGGGATCAAAAGTAGCCTTTGTTTAAATCAAGGATATGAGCTATCTTGATACCAAATTTCATACAAATACGTTAAGCCGTTTGAGCGTGTAGGAGTACCAAACATACACATATACACACAAACACACAAACACACATACACACATACAAACTTTCGCCTTTATAATATTACTGTGATAGTAAGGATAAAGATTACCAATTACATTTGTTTTTACAAGCGGGAACCTAATACGAGTACTACGTACATATGTACTCAAACCTACTACCTCGTTTGAATAAAAATACCTTCAATTTATGCTGACCTAGTACTTTTGGTCGCCAAAAATTTTAGTCAAAATTCGTGAAAAAAACACTTGAGTAATTTGATTATTCCACGGGAACATCGCAATTTACATACACACATACAAACTTTCGCCTTTATAATATTACTGTGATAGTAAGGATAAAGATTACCAATTACATTTGTTTTTACAAGCGGGAACCTTATACGAGTACTACGTACATATGTACTCAAACCTACTACCTCGTTTGAATAAAAATACCTTCAATTTATGCTGACCTAGTACTTTTGGTCGCCAAAAATTTTAGTCAAAATTCGTGAAAAAAACACTTGAGTAATTTGATTAGTAAACAGGAACATCGAACTTCTCCGGGATCAAAAGTAGCCTATGTTTAAATCAAGGATATGAGCTATGTTGATACCAAATTTCATTCAAATACGTTAAGCCGTTTGAGCGTGTAGGAGTACCAAACATACATATATACACACAAACACACATACACACATACAAACTTTCGCCTTTATAATATTACTGTGATAGTAAGGATAAAGATTACCAATTACATTTGTTTTTACAAGCGGGAACCTAATACGAGTACTACGTACATATGTACTCAAACCTACTACCTCGTTTGAATAAAAATACCTTCAATTTATGCTGACCTAGTACTTTTGGTCGCCAAAAATTTTAGTCAAAATTCGTGAAAAAAACACTTGAGTAATTTGATTATTCCACGGGAACATCCCAATTTTCTGGGATCAAAAGTAGCCTATGTTTAAATCAAGGATATGAGCTATCTTGATACCAAATTTCATACAAATACGTTAAGCCGTTTGAGCGTGTAGGAGTACCAAACATACACATATACACACAAACACACAAACACACATACACACATACAAACTTTCGCCTTTATAATATTACTGTGATAGTAAGGATAAAGATTACCACATTTGTTTTGACAAAAGCGGGAACCTAATACGAGTACTACGTACATATGTACTCAAACCTACTACCTCGTTTGAATAAAAATACCTTCAATTTATGCTGACCTAGTACTTTTGGTCGCCAAAAATTTTAGTCAAAATTCGTGAAAAAAACACTTGAGTAATTTGATTAGTAAACAGGAATATCGAACTTCTCCGGGATCAAAAGTAGCCTATGTTTAAATCAAGGATATGAGCTATGTTGATACCAAATTTCATTCAAATACGTTAAGCCGTTTGAGCGTGTAGGAGTACCAAACATACACATATACACACAAACACACATACACACATACAAACTTTTCGCCTTTATAATATTACTGTGATAGTAAGGATAAAGATTACCAATTACATTTGTTTTTACAAGCGGGAACCTAATACGAGTACTACGTACATATGTACTCAAACCTACTACCTCGTTTGAATAAAAATACCTTCAATTTATGCTGACCTAGTACTTTTGGTCGCCAAAAATTTTAGTCAAAATTCGTGAAAAAAACACTTGAGTAATTTGATTATTCCACGGGAACATCCCAATTTTCTGGGATCAAAAGTAGCCTATGTTTAAATCAAGGATATGAGCTATCTTGATACCAAATTTCATACAAATACGTTAAGCCGTTTGAGCGTGTAGGAGTACCAAACATACACATATACACACAAACACACAAACACACATACACACATACAAACTTTCGCCTTTATAATATTACTGTGATAGTAAGGATAAAGATTACCACATTTGTTTTGACAAAAGCGGGAACCTAATACGAGTACTACGTACATATGTACTCAAACCTACTACCTCGTTTGAATAAAAATACCTTCAATTTATGCTGACCTAGTACTTTTGGTCGCCAAAAATTTTAGTCAAAATTCGTGAAAAAAACACTTGAGTAATTTGATTATTCCACGGGAACATCGCAATTTTCCGGGATCAAAAGTAGCCTATGTTTAAATCAAGGATATGAGCTATCTTGGTACCAAATTACATTCAAATACGTTAAGCCGTTTGAGCGTGTAGGAGTATCAAACATACACATATACACACAAACACACAAACACACATACACACATACAAACTTTCGCCTTTATAATATTACTGTGATAGTAAGGATAAATATTACCAATTACATTTGTTTTTACAAGCGGGAACCTTATACGAGTACTTCGTACATATTTTATGTACTCAAACCTACTACCTCGTTTGAATAAAAATACCTTCAATTTATGCTGACCTAGTACTTTTGGTCGCCAAAAATTTTAGTCAAAATTCGTGAAAAAAACACTTAAGTAATTTGATTAGTAAACAGGAACATCGAACTTCTCCGGGATCAAAAGAAGCCTATGTTTTAATCCAGGATATGAGCTATTTTGATACCAAATTTCATTCAAATACGTTAAGCCGTTTGAGCGTGAAGGAGTAACAAATATACACACAAACACACAAACACACATACACACATACAAACTTTCGCCTTTATAATATTACTGTGATAGTAAGGATAAAGATTACCAATTACATTTGTTTTTACAAGCGGGAACCTAATACGAGTACTACGTACATATGTACTCAAACCTACTACCTCGTTTGAATAAAAATACCTTCAATTTATGCTGACCTAGTACTTTTGGTCGCCAAAAATTTTAGTCAAAATTCGTGAAAAAAACACTTGAGTAATTTGAATTGTAAACAGGAACATCGAACTTTTCCGGGATCAAAAGTAGCCTATGTTTTAATCCAGGATATGAGCTATTTTGATACCAAATTTCATTCAAATACGTTAAGCCGTTTGAGCGTGAAGGAGTAACAAATATACACACAAACACACAAACACACATACACACATACAAACTTTCGCCTTTATAATATTACTGTGATAGTAAGGATAAAGATTACCAATTACATTTGTTTTTACAAGCGGGAACCTAATACGAGTACTACGTACATATGTACTCAAACCTACTACCTCGTTTGAATAAAAATACCTTCAATTTATGCTGACCTAGTACTTTTGGTCGCCAAAAATTTTAGTCAAAATTCGTGAAAAAAACACTTGAGTAATTTGATTATTCCACGGGAACATCGCAATTTTCCGGGATCAAAAGTAGCCTATGTTTTAATCCAGGATATGAGCTATCTTGATACCAAATTTCATACAAATACGTTAAGCCGTTTGAGCGTGAAGGAGTAATAAACATACACACAAACACATAAACACACAAACACACATACACACATACAAACTTTCGCCTTTATAATATTACTGTGATAGTAAGGATAAAGATTACCAATTACATTTGTTTTTACAAGCGGGAACCTAATACGAGTACTACGTACATATGTACTCAAACCTACCTCGTTTGAATAAAAAATACCTTGAATTTATGATGACCTAGTACTTTTGGTCGCCAAAAATTTTAGTCAAAATTCGTGAAAAAAACACTTGAGTAATTTGATTATTCCACGGGAACATCGCAATTTTCCGGGATCAAAAGTAGCCTATGTTTAAATCAAGGATATGAGCTATCTTGATACCAAATTTCATTCAAATACGTTAAGCCGTTTGAGCGTGTAGGAGTACCAAACATACACATATACACACAAACACACAAACACACATACACACATACAAACTTTCGCCTTTATAATATTACTGTGATAGTAAGGATAAAGATTACCAATTACATTTGTTTTTACAAGCGGGAACCTAATACGAGTACTACGTACATATGTACTCAAACCTACTACCTCGTTTGAATAAAAATACCTTCAATTTATGCTGACCTAGTACTTTTGGTCGCCAAAAATTTTAGTCAAAATTCGTGAAAAAAACACTTGAGTAATTTGATTATTCCACGGGAACATCGCAATTTTCCGGGATCAAAAGTAGCCTATGTTTTAATCCAGGATATGAGCTATTTTGATACCAAATTTCATTCAAATACGTTAAGCCGTTTGAGCGTGAAGGAGTAACAAATATACACACAAACACACAAACACACATACACACATACAAACTTTCGCCTTTATAATATTACTGTGATAGTAAGGATAAAGATTACCAATTACATTTGTTTTTACAAGCGGGAACCTAATACGAGTACTACGTACATATGTACTCAAACCTACTACCTCGTTTGAATAAAAATACCTTCAATTTATGCTGACCTAGTACTTTTGGTCGCCAAAAATTTTAGTCAAAATTCGTGAAAAAAACACTTGAGTAATTTGATTATTCCACGGGAACATCGCAATTTTCCGGGATCAAAAGTAGCCTATGTTTTAATCCAGGATATGAGCTATCTTGGTACCAAATTACATTCAAATACGTTAAGCCGTTTGAGCGTGTAGGAGTATCAAACATACACATATACACACAAACACACAAACACACATACACACATACAAACTTTCGCCTTTATAATATTACTGTGATAGTAAGGATAAATATTACCAATTACATTTGTTTTTACAAGCGGGAACCTTATACGAGTACTTCGTACATATTTTATGTACTCAAACCTACTACCTCGTTTGAATAAAAATACCTTCAATTTATGCTGACCTAGTACTTTTGGTCGCCAAAAATTTTAGTCAAAATTCGTGAAAAAAACACTTAAGTAATTTGATTAGTAAACAGGAACATCGAACTTCTCCGGGATCAAAAGAAGCCTATGTTTTAATCCAGGATATGAGCTATTTTGATACCAAATTTCATTCAAATACGTTAAGCCGTTTGAGCGTGAAGGAGTAACAAATATACACACAAACACACAAACACACATACACACATACAAACTTTCGCCTTTATAATATTACTGTGATAGTAAGGATAAAGATTACCAATTACATTTGTTTTTACAAGCGGGAACCTAATACGAGTACTACGTACATATGTACTCAAACCTACTACCTCGTTTGAATAAAAATACCTTCAATTTATGCTGACCTAGTACTTTTGGTCGCCAAAAATTTTAGTCAAAATTCGTGAAAAAAACACTTGAGTAATTTGAATTGTAAACAGGAACATCGAACTTTTCCGGGATCAAAAGTAGCCTATGTTTTAATCCAGGATATGAGCTATTTTGATACCAAATTTCATTCAAATACGTTAAGCCGTTTGAGCGTGAAGGAGTAACAAATATACACACAAACACACAAACACACATACACACATACAAACTTTCGCCTTTATAATATTACTGTGATAGTAAGGATAAAGATTACCAATTACATTTGTTTTTACAAGCGGGAACCTAATACGAGTACTACGTACATATGTACTCAAACCTACTACCTCGTTTGAATAAAAATACCTTCAATTTATGCTGACCTAGTACTTTTGGTCGCCAAAAATTTTAGTCAAAATTCGTGAAAAAAACACTTGAGTAATTTGATTATTCCACGGGAACATCGCAATTTTCCGGGATCAAAAGTAGCCTATGTTTTAATCCAGGATATGAGCTATCTTGATACCAAATTTCATACAAATACGTTAAGCCGTTTGAGCGTGAAGGAGTAATAAACATACACACAAACACATAAACACACAAACACACATACACACATACAAACTTTCGCCTTTATAATATTACTGTGATAGTAAGGATAAAGATTACCAATTACATTTGTTTTTACAAGCGGGAACCTAATACGAGTACTACGTACATATGTACTCAAACCTACCTCGTTTGAATAAAAAATACCTTGAATTTATGATGACCTAGTACTTTTGGTCGCCAAAAATTTTAGTCAAAATTCGTGAAAAAAACACTTGAGTAATTTGATTATTCCACGGGAACATCGCAATTTTCCGGGATCAAAAGTAGCCTATGTTTAAATCAAGGATATGAGCTATCTTGATACCAAATTTCATTCAAATACGTTAAGCCGTTTGAGCGTGTAGGAGTACCAAACATACACATATACACACAAACACACAAACACACATACACACATACAAACTTTCGCCTTTATAATATTACTGTGATAGTAAGGATAAAGATTACCAATTACATTTGTTTTTACAAGCGGGAACCTAATACGAGTACTACGTACATATGTACTCAAACCTACTACCTCGTTTGAATAAAAATACCTTCAATTTATGCTGACCTAGTACTTTTGGTCGCCAAAAATTTTAGTCAAAATTCGTGAAAAAAACACTTGAGTAATTTGATTATTCCACGGGAACATCGCAATTTTCCGGGATCAAAAGTAGCCTATGTTTTAATCCAGGATATGAGCTATTTTGATACCAAATTTCATTCAAATACGTTAAGCCGTTTGAGCGTGAAGGAGTAACAAATATACACACAAACACACAAACACACATACACACATACAAACTTTCGCCTTTATAATATTACTGTGATAGTAAGGATAAAGATTACCAATTACATTTGTTTTTACAAGCGGGAACCTAATACGAGTACTACGTACATATGTACTCAAACCTACTACCTCGTTTGAATAAAAATACCTTCAATTTATGCTGACCTAGTACTTTTGGTCGCCAAAAATTTTAGTCAAAATTCGTGAAAAAAACACTTGAGTAATTTGATTATTCCACGGGAACATCGCAATTTTCCGGGATCAAAAGTAGCCTATGTTTAAATCAAGGATATGAGCTATCTTGATACCAAATTTCATTCAAATACGTTAAGCCGTTTGAGCGTGTAGGAGTACCAAACCTACACATATACACACAAACACACAAACACACATACACACATACAAACTTTCGCCTTTATAATATTACTGTGATAGTAAGGATAAAGATTACCAATTACATTTGTTTTTACAAGCGGGAACCTAATACGAGTACTACGTACATATGTACTCAAACCTACTACCTCGTTTGAATAAAAATACCTTCAATTTATGCTGACCTAGTACTTTTGGTCGCCAAAAATTTTAGTCAAAATTCGTGACAAAACACTTGAGTAATTTGAATTGTAAACAGGAACATCGAACTTTTCCGGGATCAAAAGTAGCCTATGTTTTAATCCAGGATATGGGCTATTTTGATACCAAATTTCATTCAAATACGTTAAGCCGTTTGAGCGTGAAGGAGTAACAAATATACACACAAACACACATACACACATACAAACTTTCGCCTTTATAATATTACTGTGATAGTAAGGATAAAGATTACCACATTTGTTTTGACAAAAGCGGGAACCTAATACGAGTACTACGTACATATGTACTCAAACCTACTACCTCGTTTGAATAAAAATACCTTCAATTTATGTTGACCTAGTACTTTTGGTCGCCAAAAATTTTAGTCAAAATTCGTGAAAAAAACACTTGAGTAATTTGATTATTCCACGGGAACATCGCAATTTTCCGGGATCAAAAGTAGCCTATGTTTAAATCATGGATATGAGCTATCTTGGTACCAAATTACATTCAAATACGTTAAGCCGTTTGAGCGTGTAGGAGTATCAAACATACACATATACACACAAACACACAAACACACATACACACATACAAACTTTCGCCTTTATAATATTACTGTGATAGTAAGGATAAAGATTACCAATTACATTTGTTTTTACAAGCGGGAACCTAATACGAGTACTACGTACATATGTACTCAAACCTACTACCTCGTTTGAATAAAAATACCTTCAATTTATGCTGACCTAGTACTTTTGGTCGCCAAAAATTTTAGTCAAAATTCGTGAAAAAAACACTTGAGTAATTTGATTATTCCACGGGAACATCGCAATTTTCCGGGATCAAAAGTAGCCTATGTTTAAATCAAGGATATGAGCTATCTTGATACCAAATTTCATTCAAATACGTTAAGCCGTTTGAGCGTGTAGGAGTACCAAACATACACATATACACACATACACACATACAAACTTTCGCCTTTATAATATTACTGTGATAGTAAGGATAAAGATTACCAATTACATTTGTTTTTACAAGCGGGAACCTAATACGAGTACTACGTACATATGTACTCAAACCTACTACCTCGTTTGAATAAAAATACCTTCAATTTATGCTGACCTAGTACTTTTGGTCGCCAAAAATTTTAGTCAAAATTCGTGAAAAAAACACTTGAGTAATTTGATTATTCCACGGGAACATCGCAATTTTCCGGGATCAAAAGTAGCCTATGTTTAAATCAAGGATATGAGCTATCTTGATACCAAATTTCATTCAAATACGTTAAGCCGTTTAAGCGTGTAGGAGTACCAAACCTACACATATACACACAAACACACAAACACACATACACACATACAAACTTTCGCCTTTATAATATTACTGTGATAGTAAGGATAAAGATTACCAATTACATTTGTTTTTACAAGCGGGAACCTAATACGAGTACTACGTACATATGTACTCAAACCTACTACCTCGTTTGAATAAAAATACCTTCAATTTATGCTGACCTAGTACTTTTGGTCGCCAAAAATTTTAGTCAAAATTCGTGAAAAAAACACTTGAGTAATTTGAATTGTAAACAGGAACATCGAACTTTTCCGGGATCAAAAGTAGCCTATGTTTTAATCCAGGATATGAGCTATTTTGATACCAAATTTCATTCAAATACGTTAAGCCGTTTGAGCGTGAAGGAGTAACAAATATACACACAAACACACAAACACACATACACACATACAAACTTTCGCCTTTATAATATTACTGTGATAGTAAGGATAAAGATTACCAATTACATTTGTTTTTACAAGCGGGAACCTAATACGAGTACTACGTACATATGTACTCAAACCTACTACCTCGTTTGAATAAAAATACCTTCAATTTATGCTGACCTAGTACTTTTGGTCGCCAAAAATTTTAGTCAAAATTCGTGAAAAAAACACTTGAGTAATTTGATTATTCCACGGGAACATCGCAATTTTCCGGGATCAAAAGTAGCCTATGTTTTAATCCAGGATATGAGCTATCTTGATACCAAATTTCATACAAATACGTTAAGCCGTTTGAGCGTGAAGGAGTAATAAACATACACACAAACACATAAACACACAAACACACATACACACATACAAACTTTCGCCTTTATAATATTACTGTGATAGTAAGGATAAAGATTACCAATTACATTTGTTTTTACAAGCGGGAACCTAATACGAGTACTACGTACATATGTACTCAAACCTACCTCGTTTGAATAAAAAATACCTTGAATTTATGATGACCTAGTACTTTTGGTCGCCAAAAATTTTAGTCAAAATTCGTGAAAAAAACACTTGAGTAATTTGATTATTCCACGGGAACATCGCAATTTTCCGGGATCAAAAGTAGCCTATGTTTAAATCAAGGATATGAGCTATGTTGATACCAAATTTCATTCAAATACGTTAAGCCGTTTGAGCGTGTAGGAGTACCAAACATACACATATACACACAAACACACATACACACATACAAACTTTCGCCTTTATAATATTACTGTGATAGTAAGGATAAAGATTACCAATTACATTTGTTTTTACAAGCGGGAACCTAATACGAGTACTACGTACATATGTACTCAAACCTACTACCTCGTTTGAATAAAAATACCTTCAATTTATGCTGACCTAGTACTTTTGGTCGCCAAAAATTTTAGTCAAAATTCGTGAAAAAAACACTTGAGTAATTTGATTATTCCACGGGAACATCGCAATTTTCCGGGATCAAAAGTAGCCTATGTTTTAATCCAGGATATGAGCTATCTTGATACCAAATTTCATACAAATACGTTAAGCCGTTTGAGCGTGAAGGAGTAATAAACATACACACAAACACATAAACACACAAACACACATACACACATACAAACTTTCGCCTTTATAATAATTACTGTGATAGTAAGGATAAAGATTACCAATTACATTTATTTTTACAAGCGGGAACCTAATACGAGTACTACGTACATATGTACTCAAACCTACCTCGTTTGAATAAAAAATACCTTGAATTTATGATGACCTAGTACTTTTGGTCGCCAAAAATTTTAGTCAAAATTCGTGAAAAAAACACTTGAGTAATTTGATTATTCCACGGGAACATCGCAATTTTCCGGGATCAAAAGTAGCCTATGTTTAAATCAAGGATATGAGCTATGTTGATACCAAATTTCATTCAAATACGTTAAGCCGTTTGAGCGTGTAGGAGTACTAAACATACACACAAACACACAAACACACATACACACATACAAACTTTCGCCTTTATAATATTACTGTGATAGTAAGGATAAAGATTACCAATTACATTTGTTTTTACAAGCGGGAACCTAATACGAGTACTACGTACATATGTACTCAAACCTACTACCTCGTTTGAATAAAAATACCTTCAATTTATGCTGACCTAGTACTTTTGGTCGCCAAAAATTTTAGTCAAAATTCGTGAAAAAAACACTTGAGTAATTTGATTGTTCCACGGGAACATCGCAATTTTCCGGGATCAAAAGTAGCCTATGTTTTAATCCAGGATATGAGCTATCTTGATACCAAATTTCATACAAATACGTTAAGCCGTTTGAGCGTGAAGGAGTAATAAACATACACACAAACACATAAACACACAAACACACATACACACATACAAACTTTCGCCTTTATAATATTACTGTGATAGTAAGGATAAAGATTACCAATTACATTTGTTTTTACAAGCGGGAACCTAATACGAGTACTACGTACATATGTACTCAAACCTACCTCGTTTGAATAAAAAATACCTTGAATTTATGATGACCTAGTACTTTTGGTCGCCAAAAATTTTAGTCAAAATTCGTGAAAAAAACACTTGAGTAATTTGATTATTCCACGGGAACATCGCAATTTTCCGGGATCAAAAGTAGCCTATGTTTAAATCAAGGATATGAGCTATGTTGATACCAAATTTCATTCAAATACGTTAAGCCGTTTGAGCGTGTAGGAGTACCAAACATACACATATACACACAAACACACATACACACATACAAACTTTCGCCTTTATAATATTACTGTGATAGTAAGGATAAAGATTACCAATTACATTTGTTTTTACAAGCGGGAACCTAATACGAGTACTACGTACATATGTACTCAAACCTACTACCTCGTTTGAATAAAAATACCTTCAATTTATGCTGACCTAGTACTTTTGGTCGCCAAAAATTTTAGTCAAAATTCGTGAAAAAAACACTTGAGTAATTTGATTATTCCACGGGAACATCGCAATTTTCCGGGATCAAAAGTAGCCTATGTTTTAATCCAGGATATGAGCTATCTTGATACCAAATTTCATACAAATACGTTAAGCCGTTTGAGCGTGAAGGAGTAATAAACATACACACAAACACATAAACACACAAACACACATACACACATACAAACTTTCGCCTTTATAATAATTACTGTGATAGTAAGGATAAAGATTACCAATTACATTTATTTTTACAAGCGGGAACCTAATACGAGTACTACGTACATATGTACTCAAACCTACCTCGTTTGAATAAAAAATACCTTGAATTTATGATGACCTAGTACTTTTGGTCGCCAAAAATTTTAGTCAAAATTCGTGAAAAAAACACTTGAGTAATTTGATTATTCCACGGGAACATCGCAATTTTCCGGGATCAAAAGTAGCCTATGTTTAAATCAAGGATATGAGCTATGTTGATACCAAATTTCATTCAAATACGTTAAGCCGTTTGAGCGTGTAGGAGTACTAAACATACACACAAACACACAAACACACATACACACATACAAACTTTCGCCTTTATAATATTACTGTGATAGTAAGGATAAAGATTACCAATTACATTTGTTTTTACAAGCGGGAACCTAATACGAGTACTACGTACATATGTACTCAAACCTACTACCTCGTTTGAATAAAAATACCTTCAATTTATGCTGACCTAGTACTTTTGGTCGCCAAAAATTTTAGTCAAAATTCGTGAAAAAAACACTTGAGTAATTTGAATTGTAAACAGGAACATCGAACTTTTCCGGGATCAAAAGTAGCCTATGTTTTAATCCAGGATATGAGCTATTTTGATACCAAATTTCATTCAAATACGTTAAGCCGTTTGAGCGTGAAGGAGTAACAAATATACACACAAACACACAAACACACATACACACATACAAACTTTCGCCTTTATAATATTACTGTGATAGTAAGGATAAAGATTACCAATTACATTTGTTTTTACAAGCGGGAACCTAATACGAGTACTACGTACATATGTACTCAAACCTACTACCTCGTTTGAATAAAAATACCTTCAATTTATGCTGACCTAGTACTTTTGGTCGCCAAAAATTTTAGTCAAAATTCGTGAAAAAAACACTTGAGTAATTTGATTATTCCACGGGAACATCGCAATTTTCCGGGATCAAAAGTAGCCTATGTTTTAATCCAGGATATGAGCTATTTTGATACCAAATTTCATTCAAATACGTTAAGCCGTTTGAGCGTGAAGGAGTAACAAATATACACACAAACACACAAACACACATACACACATACAAACTTTCGCCTTTATAATATTACTGTGATAGTAAGGATAAAGATTACCAATTACATTTGTTTTTACAAGCGGGAACCTAATACGAGTACTACGTACATATGTACTCAAACCTACTACCTCGTTTGAATAAAAATACCTTCAATTTATGCTGACCTAGTACTTTTGGTCGCCAAAAATTTTAGTCAAAATTCGTGAAAAAAACACTTGAGTAATTTGATTATTCCACGGGAACATCGCAATTTTCCGGGATCAAAAGTAGCCTATGTTTAAATCAAGGATATGAGCTATGTTGATACCAAATTTCATTCAAATACGTTAAGCCGTTTGAGCGTGTAGGAGTACCAAACATACACATATACACACAAACACACATACACACATACAAACTTTCGCCTTTATAATATTACTGTGATAGTAAGGATAAAGATTACCAATTACATTTGTTTTTACAAGCGGGAACCTAATACGAGTACTACGTACATATGTACTCAAACCTACTACCTCGTTTGAATAAAAATACCTTCAATTTATGCTGACCTAGTACTTTTGGTCGCCAAAAATTTTAGTCAAAATTCGTGAAAAAAACACTTGAGTAATTTGATTATTCCACGGGAACATCGCAATTTTCCGGGATCAAAAGTAGCCTATGTTTTAATCCAGGATATGAGCTATCTTGATACCAAATTTCATACAAATACGTTAAGCCGTTTGAGCGTGAAGGAGTAATAAACATACACACAAACACATAAACACACAAACACACATACACACACACAAACTTTCGCCTTTATAATAATTACTGTGATAGTAAGGATAAAGATTACCAATTACATTTATTTTTACAAGCGGGAACCTAATACGAGTACTACGTACATATGTACTCAAACCTACCTCGTTTGAATAAAAAATACCTTGAATTTATGATGACCTAGTACTTTTGGTCGCCAAAAATTTTAGTCAAAATTCGTGAAAAAAACACTTGAGTAATTTGATTATTCCACGGGAACATCGCAATTTTCCGGGATCAAAAGTAGCCTATGTTTAAATCAAGGATATGAGCTATGTTGATACCAAATTTCATTCAAATACGTTAAGCCGTTTGAGCGTGTAGGAGTACTAAACATACACACAAACACACAAACACACATACACACATACAAACTTTCGCCTTTATAATATTACTGTGATAGTAAGGATAAAGATTACCAATTACATTTGTTTTTACAAGCGGGAACCTAATACGAGTACTACGTACATATGTACTCAAACCTACTACCTCGTTTGAATAAAAATACCTTCAATTTATGCTGACCTAGTACTTTTGGTCGCCAAAAATTTTAGTCAAAATTCGTGAAAAAAACACTTGAGTAATTTGAATTGTAAACAGGAACATCGAACTTTTCCGGGATCAAAAGTAGCCTATGTTTTAATCCAGGATATGAGCTATTTTGATACCAAATTTCATTCAAATACGTTAAGCCGTTTGAGCGTGAAGGAGTAACAAATATACACACAAACACACAAACACACATACACACATACAAACTTTCGCCTTTATAATATTACTGTGATAGTAAGGATAAAGATTACCAATTACATTTGTTTTTACAAGCGGGAACCTAATACGAGTACTACGTACATATGTACTCAAACCTACTACCTCGTTTGAATAAAAATACCTTCAATTTATGCTGACCTAGTACTTTTGGTCGCCAAAAATTTTAGTCAAAATTCGTGAAAAAAACACTTGAGTAATTTGATTATTCCACGGGAACATCGCAATTTTCCGGGATCAAAAGTAGCCTATGTTTTAATCCAGGATATGAGCTATTTTGATACCAAATTTCATTCAAATACGTTAAGCCGTTTGAGCGTGAAGGAGTAACAAATATACACACAAACACACAAACACACATACACACATACAAACTTTCGCCTTTATAATATTACTGTGATAGTAAGGATAAAGATTACCAATTACATTTGTTTTTACAAGCGGGAACCTAATACGAGTACTACGTACATATGTACTCAAACCTACTACCTCGTTTGAATAAAAATACCTTCAATTTATGCTGACCTAGTACTTTTGGTCGCCAAAAATTTTAGTCAAAATTCGTGAAAAAAACACTTGAGTAATTTGATTATTCCACGGGAACATCCCAATTTTCTGGGATCAAAAGTAGCCTATGTTTAAATCAAGGATATGAGCTATCTTGATACCAAATTTCATACAAATACGTTAAGCCGTTTGAGCGTGTAGGAGTACCAAACATACACATATACACACAAACACACAAACACACATACACACATACAAACTTTCGCCTTTATAATATTACTGTGATAGTAAGGATAAAGATTACCACATTTGTTTTGACAAAAGCGGGAACCTAATACGAGTACTACGTACATATGTACTCAAACCTACTACCTCGTTTGAATAAAAATACCTTCAATTTATGCTGACCTAGTACTTTTGGTCGCCAAAAATTTTAGTCAAAATTCGTGAAAAAACACTTGAGTAATTTGATTATTCCACGGGAACATCGCAATTTTCCGGGATCAAAAGTAGCCTATGTTTAAATCAAGGATATGAGCTATCTTGGTACCAAATTACATTCAAATACGTTAAGCCGTTTGAGCGTGTAGGAGTATCAAACATACACATATACACACAAACACACAAACACACAAACACACATACACACATACAAACTTTCGCCTTTATAATATTACTGTGATAGTAAGGATAAAGATTACCACATTTGTTTTGACAAAAGCGGGAACCTAATACGAGTACTACGTACATATGTACTCAAACCTACTACCTCGTTTGAATAAAAATACCTTCAATTTATGCTGACCTAGTACTTTTGGTCGCCAAAAATTTTAGTCAAAATTCGTGAAAAAACACTTGAGTAATTTGATTATTCCACGGGAACATCGCAATTTTCCGGGATCAAAAGTAGCCTATGTTTAAATCAAGGATATGAGCTATCGTGATACCAAATTTCATTCAAATACGTTAAGCCGTTTGAGCGTGTAGGAGTACCGAACATACACATATACACACAAACACACAAACACACATACACACATACAAACTTTCGCCTTTATAATATTACTGTGATAGTAAGGATAAAGATTACCAATTACATTTGTTTTTACAAGCGGGAACCTAATACGAGTACTACGTACATATTTACTCAAACCTACTACCTCGTTTGAATAAAACTACCTTCAATTTATGCTGACCTAGTACTTTTGGTCGCCAAAAATTTTAGTCAAAATTCGTGAAAAAAACACTTGAGTAATTTGATTATTCCACGGGAACATCGCAATTTTCCGGGATCAAAAGTAGCCTATGTTTAAATCAAGGATATGAGCTATCTTGGTACCAAATTTCATTCAAATACGTTAAGCCGTTTGAGCGTGTAGGAGTACCAAACATACAAATATACACACAAACACACAAACACACATACACACATACAAACTTTCGCCTTTATAATATTACTGTGATAGTAAGGATAAAGGTTACCAATTACATTTGTTTTTACAAGCGGGAACCTAATACGAGTACTACGTACATATGTACTCAAACCTACTACCTCGTTTGAATAAAAATACCTTGAATTTATGATGACCTAGTACTTTTGGTCGCCAAAAATTTTAGTCAAAATTCGTGAAAAAAACACTTGAGTAATTTGATTATTCCACGGGAACATCGCAATTTTCCGGGATCAAAAGTAGCCTATGTTTAAATCAAGGATATGAGCTATCTTGATACCAAATTTCATTCAAATACGTTAAGCCGTTTGAGCGTGTAGGAGTACCAAACCTACACATATACACACAAACACACAAACACACAAACACACATACAAACTTTCGCCTTTATAATATTACTGTGATAGTAAGGATAAAGATTACCAATTACATTTGTTTTTACAAGCGGGAACCTAATACGAGTACTACGTACATATGTACTCAAACCTACTACCTCGTTTGAATAAAAATACCTTCAATTTATGCTGACCTAGTACTTTTGGTCGCCAAAAATTTTAGTCAAAATTCGTGAAAAAAACACTTGAGTAATTTGATTATTCCACGGGAACATCGCAATTTTCCGGGATCAAAAGTAGCCTATGTTTAAATCAAGGATATGAGCTATCTTGATACCAAATTTCATTCAAATACGTTAAGCCGTTTGAGCGTGTAGGAGTACCAAACCTACACATATACACACAAACACACAAACACACATACACACATACAAACTTTCGCCTTTATAATATTACTGTGATAGTAAGGATAAAGATTACCAATTACATTTGTTTTTACAAGCGGGAACCTAATACGAGTACTACGTACATATGTACTCAAACCTACCTCGTTTGAATAAAAAATACCTTGAATTTATGATGACCTAGTACTTTTGGTCGCCAAAAATTTTAGTCAAAATTCGTGAAAAAAACACTTGAGTAATTTGATTATTCCAAGGGGACAACGCAATTTTCCGGGATCAAAAGTAGCCTATGTTTAAATCAAGGATATGAGCTATCTTGATACCAAATTTCATTCAAATACGTTAAGCCGTTTGAGCGTGTAGGAGTACCAAACAATCACATATACACACAAACACACAAACACACATACACACATACAAACTTTCGCCTTTATAATACTACTGTGATAGTAAGGATAAAGATTACCAATTACATTTGTTTTTACAAGCGGGAACCTAATACGAGTACTACGTACATATGTACTCAAACCTACCTCGTTTGAATAAAAAATACCTTGAATTTATGATGACCTAGTACTTTTGGTCGCCAAAAATTTTAGTCAAAATTCGTGAAAAAAACACTTGAGTAATTTGATTATTCCACGGGAACATCCCAATTTTCTGGGATCAAAAGTAGCCTATGTTTAAATCAAGGATATGAGCTATCTTGATACCAAATTTCATACAAATACGTTAAGCCGTTTGAGCGTGTAGGAGTACCAAACATACACATATACACACAAACACACAAACACACATACACACATACAAACTTTCGCCTTTATAATATTACTGTGATAGTAAGGATAAAGATTACCACATTTGTTTTGACAAAAGCGGGAACCTAATACGAGTACTACGTACATATGTACTCAAACCTACTACCTCGTTTGAATAAAAATACCTTCAATTTATGCTGACCTAGTACTTTTGGTCGCCAAAAATTTTAGTCAAAATTCGTGAAAAAACACTTGAGTAATTTGATTATTCCACGGGAACATCGCAATTTTCCGGGATCAAAAGTAGCCTATGTTTAAATCAAGGATATGAGCTATCTTGGTACCAAATTACATTCAAATACGTTAAGCCGTTTGAGCGTGTAGGAGTATCAAACATACACATATACACACAAACACACAAACACACAAACACACATACACACATACAAACTTTCGCCTTTATAATATTACTGTGATAGTAAGGATAAAGATTACCACATTTGTTTTGACAAAAGCGGGAACCTAATACGAGTACTACGTACATATGTACTCAAACCTACTACCTCGTTTGAATAAAAATACCTTCAATTTATGCTGACCTAGTACTTTTGGTCGCCAAAAATTTTAGTCAAAATTCGTGAAAAAACACTTGAGTAATTTGATTATTCCACGGGAACATCGCAATTTTCCGGGATCAAAAGTAGCCTATGTTTAAATCAAGGATATGAGCTATCCTGATACCAAATTTCATTCAAATACGTTAAGCCGTTTGAGCGTGTAGGAGTACCGAACATACACATATACACACAAACACACAAACACACATACACACATACAAACTTTCGCCTTTATAATATTACTGTGATAGTAAGGATAAAGATTACCAATTACATTTGTTTTTACAAGCGGGAACCTAATACGAGTACTACGTACATATTTACTCAAACCTACTACCTCGTTTGAATAAAACTACCTTCAATTTATGCTGACCTAGTACTTTTGGTCGCCAAAAATTTTAGTCAAAATTCGTGAAAAAAACACTTGAGTAATTTGATTATTCCACGGGAACATCGCAATTTTCCGGGATCAAAAGTAGCCTATGTTTAAATCAAGGATATGAGCTATCTTGGTACCAAATTTCATTCAAATACGTTAAGCCGTTTGAGCGTGTAGGAGTACCAAACATACAAATATACACACAAACACACAAACACACATACACACATACAAACTTTCGCCTTTATAATATTACTGTGATAGTAAGGATAAAGGTTACCAATTACATTTGTTTTTACAAGCGGGAACCTAATACGAGTACTACGTACATATGTACTCAAACCTACTACCTCGTTTGAATAAAAATACCTTGAATTTATGATGACCTAGTACTTTTGGTCGCCAAAAATTTTAGTCAAAATTCGTGAAAAAAACACTTGAGTAATTTGATTATTCCACGGGAACATCGCAATTTTCCGGGATCAAAAGTAGCCTATGTTTAAATCAAGGATATGAGCTATCTTGATACCAAATTTCATTCAAATACGTTAAGCCGTTTGAGCGTGTAGGAGTACCAAACCTACACATATACACACAAACACACAAACACACAAACACACATACACACATACAAACTTTCGCCTTTATAATATTACTGTGATAGTAAGGATAAAGATTACCAATTACATTTGTTTTTACAAGCGGGAACCTAATACGAGTACTACGTACATATGTACTCAAACCTACTACCTCGTTTGAATAAAAATACCTTCAATTTATGCTGACCTAGTACTTTTGGTCGCCAAAAATTTTAGTCAAAATTCGTGAAAAAAACACTTGAGTAATTTGATTATTCCACGGGAACATCGCAATTTTCCGGGATCAAAAGTAGCCTATGTTTTAATCCAGGATATGAGCTATCTTGATACCAAATTTCATACAAATACGTTAAGCCGTTTGAGCGTGAAGGAGTAATAAACATACACACAAACACATAAACACACAAACACACATACACACATACAAACTTTCGCCTTTATAATAATTACTGTGATAGTAAGGATAAAGATTACCAATTACATTTATTTTTACAAGCGGGAACCTAATACGAGTACTACGTACATATGTACTCAAACCTCCCTCGTTTGAATAAAAAATACCTTGAATTTATGATGACCTAGTACTTTTGGTCGCCAAAAATTTTAGTCAAAATTCGTGAAAAAAACATTTGAGTAATTTGATTATTCCACGGGAACATCGCAATTTTCCGGGATCAAAAGTAGCCTATGTTTAAATCAAGGATATGAGCTATCTTGATACCAAATTTCATTCAAATAAGTTAAGCCGTTTGAGCGTGTAGGAGTACCAAACAATCACATATACACACAAACACACAAACACACATACACACATACAAACTTTCGCCTTTATAATATTACTGTGATAGTAAGGATAAAGATTACCAATTACATTTGTTTTCACAAGCGGGAACCTAATACGAGTACTAAGTACATATGTACTCAAACCTACTACCTCGTTTGAATAAAAATACCTTCAATTTATGCTGACCTAGTACTTTTGGTCGCCAAAAATTTTAGTCAAAATTCGTGAAAAAAACACTTGAGTAATTTGATTAGTTATCAGGAACATCGAACTTCTCCGGGATCAAAAGTAGCCTATGTTTAAATCAAGGATATGAGCTATGTTGATACCAAATTTCATTCAAATACGTTAAGCCGTTTGAGCGTGTAGGAGTACTAAACATACACATATACACACAAACACACATACACACATACAAACTTTCGCCTTTATAATATTACTGTGATAGTAAGGATAAAGATTACCAATTACATTTGTTTTTACAAGCGGGAACCTAATACGAGTACTACGTACATATGTACTCAAACCTACTACCTCGTTTGAATAAAAATACCTTCAATTTATGCTGACCTAGTACTTTTGGTCGCCAAAAATTTTAGTCAAAATTCGTGAAAAAACACTTGAGTAATTTGATTATTCCACGGGAACATCGCAATTTTCCGGGATCAAAAGTAGCCTATGTTTAAATCAAGGATATGAGCTATCTTGGTACCAAATTACATTCAAATACGTTAAGCCGTTTGAGCGTGTAGGAGTATCAAACATACACATATACACACAAACACACAAACACACAAACACACATACACACATACAAACTTTCGCCTTTATAATATTACTGTGATAGTAAGGATAAAGATTACCAATTACATTTGGTTTTACAAGCGGGAACCTAATACGAGTACTACGAACATATGTACTCAAACCTACTACCTCGTTTGAATAAAAATACCTTCAATTTATGCTGACCTAGTACTTTTGGTCGCCAAAAATTTTAGTCAAAATTCATGAAAAAAACACTTGAGTAATTTGATTATTCCACGGGAACATCGCAATTTTCCGGGATCAAAAGTAGCCTATGTTTAAATCAAGGATATGAGCTATCTTGATACCAAATTTCATTCAAATACGTTAAGCCGTTTGAGCGTGTAGGAGTACCAAACATACACATATACACACATACACACATACAAACTTTCGCCTTTATAATATTACTGTGATAGTAAGGATAAATATTACCAATTACATTTGTTTTTACAAGCGGGAACCTTATACGAGTACTTCGTACATATGTACTCAAACCTACTACCTCGTTTGAATAAAAATACCTTCAATTTATGCTGACCTAGTACTTTTGGTCGCCAAAAATTTTAGTCAAAATTCGTGAAAAAAACACTTGAGTAATTTGATTAGTAAACAGGAACATCGAACTTCTCCGGGATCAAAAGAAGCCTATGTTTTAATCCAGGATATGAGCTATTTTGATACCAAATTTCATTCAAATACGTTCAGCCGTTTGAGCGTGAAGGAGTACCAAACATACACATATACACACATACACACATACAAACTTTCGCCTTTATAATATTACTGTGATAGTAAGGATAAATATTACCAATTACATTTGTTTTTACAAGCGGGAACCTTATACGAGTACTTCGTACATATGTACTCAAACCTACTACCTCGTTTGAATAAAAATACCTTCAATTTATGCTGACCTAGTACTTTTGGTCGCCAAAAATTTTAGTCAAAATTCGTGAAAAAAACACTTGAGTAATTTGATTAGTAAACAGGAACATCGAACTTCTCCGGGATCAAAAGAAGCCTATGTTTTAAT
Source organism: Eugnorisma glareosa (assembly GCA_947578425.1). Classification (NCBI taxonomy): domain Eukaryota; kingdom Metazoa; phylum Arthropoda; class Insecta; order Lepidoptera; family Noctuidae; genus Eugnorisma; species Eugnorisma glareosa. The sequence goes on along the minus strand of OX387982.1, from coordinate 7,332,464 downwards.
CCAGGATATGAGCTATTTTGATACCAAATTTCATTCAAATACGTTAAGCCGTTTGAGCGTGAAGGAGTACCAAACATACACATATACACACAAACACACAAACACAAATACACACATACAAACTTTCGCCTTTATAATATTACTGTGATAGTAAGGATAAAGATTACCAATTACATTTGTTTTTACAAGCGGGAACCTAATACGAGTACTACGTACATATGTTCTCAAACCTACTACCTCGTTTGAATAAAAATACCTTCAATTTATGCTGACCTAGTACTTTTGGTCGCCAAAAATTTTAGTCAAAATTCGTGAAAAAAACACTTGAGTAATTTGAATTGTAAACAGGAACATCGAACTTTTCCGGGATCAAAAGTAGCCTATGTTTTAATCCAGGATATGAGCTATTTTGATACCAAATTTCATTCAAATACGTTAAGCCGTTTGAGCGTGAAGGAGTAACAAATATACACACAAACACACAAACACACATACACACATACAAACTTTCGCCTTTATAATATTACTGTGATAGTAAGGATAAAGATTACCAATTACATTTGTTTTTACAAGCGGGAACCTAATACGAGTACTACGTACATATGTACTCAAACCTACTACCTCGTTTGAATAAAAATACCTTCAATTTATGCTGACCTAGTACTTTTGGTCGCCAAAAATTTTAGTCAAAATTCGTGAAAAAAACACTTGAGTAATTTGATTATTCCACGGGAACATCGCAATTTTCCGGGATCAAAAGTAGCCTATGTTTTAATCCAGGATATGAGCTATCTTGATACCAAATTTCATACAAATACGTTAAGCCGTTTGAGCGTGAAGGAGTAATAAACATACACACAAACACATAAACACACAAACACACATACACACATACAAACTTTCGCCTTTATAATATTACTGTGATAGTAAGGATAAAGATTACCAATTACATTTGTTTTTACAAGCGGGAACCTAATACGAGTACTACGTACATATGTACTCAAACCTACCTCGTTTGAATAAAAAATACCTTGAATTTATGATGACCTAGTACTTTTGGTCGCCAAAAATTTTAGTCAAAATTCGTGAAAAAAACACTTGAGTAATTTGATTATTCCACGGGAACATCGCAATTTTCCGGGATCAAAAGTAGCCTATGTTTAAATCAAGGATATGAGCTATCTTGATACCAAATTTCATTCAAATACGTTAAGCCGTTTGAGCGTGTAGGAGTACCAAACCTACACATATACACACAAACACACAAACACACATACACACATACAAACTTTCGCCTTTATAATATTACTGTGATAGTAAGGATAAAGATTACCAATTACATTTGTTTTTACAAGCGGGAACCTAATACGAGTACTACGTACATATGTACTCAAACCTACTACCTCGTTTGAATAAAAATACCTTCAATTTATGCTGACCTAGTACTTTTGGTCGCCAAAAATTTTAGTCAAAATTCGTGAAAAAAACACTTGAGTAATTTGATTATTCCACGGGAACATCGCAATTTTCCGGGATCAAAAGTAGCCTATGTTTTAATCCAGGATATGAGCTATCTTGATACCAAATTTCATACAAATACGTTAAGCCGTTTGAGCGTGAAGGAGTAATAAACATACACACAAACACATAAACACACAAACACACATACACACATACAAACTTTCGCCTTTATAATATTACTGTGATAGTAAGGATAAAGATTACCAATTACATTTGTTTTTACAAGCGGGAACCTAATACGAGTACTACGTACATATGTACTCAAACCTACCTCGTTTGAATAAAAAATACCTTGAATTTATGATGACCTAGTACTTTTGGTCGCCAAAAATTTTAGTCAAAATTCGTGAAAAAAACACTTGAGTAATTTGATTATTCCACGGGAACATCGCAATTTTCCGGGATCAAAAGTAGCCTATGTTTAAATCAAGGATATGAGCTATGTTGATACCAAATTTCATTCAAATACGTTAAGCCGTTTGAGCGTGTAGGAGTACCAAACATACACATATACACACAAACACACATACACACATACAAACTTTCGCCTTTATAATATTACTGTGATAGTAAGGATAAAGATTACCAATTACATTTGTTTTTACAAGCGGGAACCTAATACGAGTACTACGTACATATGTACTCAAACCTACTACCTCGTTTGAATAAAAATACCTTCAATTTATGCTGACCTAGTACTTTTGGTCGCCAAAAATTTTAGTCAAAATTCGTGAAAAAAACACTTGAGTAATTTGATTATTCCACGGGAACATCGCAATTTTCCGGGATCAAAAGTAGCCTATGTTTTAATCCAGGATATGAGCTATCTTGATACCAAATTTCATACAAATACGTTAAGCCGTTTGAGCGTGAAGGAGTAATAAACATACACACAAACACATAAACACACAAACACACATACACACATACAAACTTTCGCCTTTATAATAATTACTGTGATAGTAAGGATAAAGATTACCAATTACATTTATTTTTACAAGCGGGAACCTAATACGAGTACTACGTACATATGTACTCAAACCTACCTCGTTTGAATAAAAAATACCTTGAATTTATGATGACCTAGTACTTTTGGTCGCCAAAAATTTTAGTCAAAATTCGTGAAAAAAACACTTGAGTAATTTGATTATTCCACGGGAACATCGCAATTTTCCGGGATCAAAAGTAGCCTATGTTTAAATCAAGGATATGAGCTATGTTGATACCAAATTTCATTCAAATACGTTAAGCCGTTTGAGCGTGTAGGAGTACTAAACATACACACAAACACACAAACACACATACACACATACAAACTTTCGCCTTTATAATATTACTGTGATAGTAAGGATAAAGATTACCAATTACATTTGTTTTTATAAGCGGGAACCTAATACGAGTACTACGTACATATGTACTCAAACCTACTACCTCGTTTGAATAAAAATACCTTCAATTTATGCTGACCTAGTACTTTTGGTCGCCAAAAATTTTAGTCAAAATTCGTGAAAAAAACACTTGAGTAATTTGAATTGTAAACAGGAACATCGAACTTTTCCGGGATCAAAAGTAGCCTATGTTTTAATCCAGGATATGAGCTATTTTGATACCAAATTTCATTCAAATACGTTAAGCCGTTTGAGCGTGAAGGAGTAACAAATATACACACAAACACACAAACACACATACACACATACAAACTTTCGCCTTTATAATATTATTTATTTATTTATTTATTTATTTATTTAACAATTTATGTACACACTAAATACAGAAAAGAAAAAAGGAACAGAAAATAGTACAAAGGTGATGCTTATTTCTAAAGAAATCTCTTCCAGCATACCTGCGAAAGGAGAATTTAAAAAAGAGATGTAGACACAGTGTGTAAAAGAAGAAAAGAAAATGGAATACAAAACATAAAGCAGACCTATTTAAATATAATACCTCCTCATACCATATAAGAATATACCTACTAACATACTTATAAATACAAACATATAAAAATACTATAAATACTATAAAATAACTAATAATACATACTAATTTATGCAACTATGACGAAATGGAAAGATAATGTTCTTTCACTCTTCTCTTGAAAACTGTAACAGTTTGGCAGTCCCTAATATCAGGCGGAAGTGAATTCCACAACCGCACGGCATGCACAGTGAAGGAATAAGAGTAGAAGTCGGTAGAGTGTGGAGGGGATTTAAGGAGGTTCTTAAGATGCGACCTGCAAGGTGCATCAGAAGGACGGGAGTAGGAAAAGCGTTCCCGCAGATATGATGGTGTTTTAGGGTTATGAAGGATGTTAAATAGCAAACACAATATCCGAGAGTTCCTGCGAAGTCGAATTGGGAGCCACTTGAGTATTTTGCGAAAGTTAGAAACATGATCATACTTTTTAAGGTTAAATACAAAACGAATACAGACTATTACTACTATTACTGTGATAGTAAGGATAAAGATTACCAATTACATTTGTTTTTACAAGCGGGAACCTAATACGAGTACTACGTACATATGTACTCAAACCTACTACCTCGTTTGAATAAAAATACCTTCAATTTATGCTGACCTAGTACTTTTGGTCGCCAAAAATTTTAGTCAAAATTCGTGAAAAAAACACTTGAGTAATTTGATTATTCCACGGGAACATCGCAATTTTCCGGGATCAAAAGTAGCCTATGTTTTAATCCAGGATATGAGCTATTTTGATACCAAATTTCATTCAAATACGTTAAGCCGTTTGAGCGTGAAGAAGTAACAAATATACACACAAACACACAAACACACATACACACATACAAACTTTCGCCTTTATAATATTACTGTGATAGTAAGGATAAAGATTACCAATTACATTTGTTTTTACAAGCGGGAACCTAATACGAGTACTACGTACATATGTACTCAAACCTACTACCTCGTTTGAATAAAAATACCTTCAATTTATGCTGACCTAGTACTTTTGGTCGCCAAAAATTTTAGTCAAAATTCGTGAAAAAAACACTTGAGTAATTTGATTATTCCACGGGAACATCCCAATTTTCTGGGATCAAAAGTAGCCTATGTTTAAATCAAGGATATGAGCTATCTTGATACCAAATTTCATACAAATACGTTAAGCCGTTTGAGCGTGTAGGAGTACCAAACATACACATATACACACAAACACACAAACACACATACACACATACAAACTTTCGCCTTTATAATATTACTGTGATAGTAAGGATAAAGATTACCACATTTGTTTTGACAAAAGCGGGAACCTAATACGAGTACTACGTACATATGTACTCAAACCTACTACCTCGTTTGAATAAAAATACCTTCAATTTATGCTGACCTAGTACTTTTGGTCGCCAAAAATTTTAGTCAAAATTCGTGAAAAAACACTTGAGTAATTTGATTATTCCACGGGAACATCGCAATTTTCCGGGATCAAAAGTAGCCTATGTTTAAATCAAGGATATGAGCTATCTTGGTACCAAATTACATTCAAATACGTTAAGCCGTTTGAGCGTGTAGGAGTATCAAACATACACATATACACACAAACACACAAACACACAAACACACATACACACATACAAACTTTCGCCTTTATAATATTACTGTGATAGTAAGGATAAAGATTACCACATTTGTTTTGACAAAAGCGGGAACCTAATACGAGTACTACGTACATATGTACTCAAACCTACTACCTCGTTTGAATAAAAATACCTTCAATTTATGCTGACCTAGTACTTTTGGTCGCCAAAAATTTTAGTCAAAATTCGTGAAAAAACACTTGAGTAATTTGATTATTCCACGGGAACATCGCAATTTTCCGGGATCAAAAGTAGCCTATGTTTAAATCAAGGATATGAGCTATCCTGATACCAAATTTCATTCAAATACGTTAAGCCGTTTGAGCGTGTAGGAGTACCGAACATACACATATACACACAAACACACAAACACACATACACACATACAAACTTTCGCCTTTATAATATTACTGTGATAGTAAGGATAAAGATTACCAATTACATTTGTTTTTACAAGCGGGAACCTAATACGAGTACTACGTACATATTTACTCAAACCTACTACCTCGTTTGAATAAAACTACCTTCAATTTATGCTGACCTAGTACTTTTGGTCGCCAAAAATTTTAGTCAAAATTCGTGAAAAAAACACTTGAGTAATTTGATTATTCCACGGGAACATCGCAATTTTCCGGGATCAAAAGTAGCCTATGTTTAAATCAAGGATATGAGCTATCTTGGTACCAAATTTCATTCAAATACGTTAAGCCGTTTGAGCGTGTAGGAGTACCAAACATACAAATATACACACAAACACACAAACACACATACACACATACAAACTTTCGCCTTTATAATATTACTGTGATAGTAAGGATAAAGGTTACCAATTACATTTGTTTTTACAAGCGGGAACCTAATACGAGTACTACGTACATATGTACTCAAACCTACTACCTCGTTTGAATAAAAATACCTTGAATTTATGATGACCTAGTACTTTTGGTCGCCAAAAATTTTAGTCAAAATTCGTGAAAAAAACACTTGAGTAATTTGATTATTCCACGGGAACATCGCAATTTTCCGGGATCAAAAGTAGCCTATGTTTAAATCAAGGATATGAGCTATCTTGATACCAAATTTCATTCAAATACGTTAAGCCGTTTGAGCGTGTAGAAGTACCAAACCTACACATATACACACAAACACACAAACACACAAACACACATACACACATACAAACTTTCGCCTTTATAATATTACTGTGATAGTAAGGATAAAGATTACCAATTACATTTGTTTTTACAAGCGGGAACCTAATACGAGTACTACGTACATATGTACTCAAACCTACTACCTCGTTTGAATAAAAATACCTTCAATTTATGCTGACCTAGTACTTTTGGTCGCCAAAAATTTTAGTCAAAATTCGTGAAAAAAACACTTGAGTAATTTGATTATTCCACGGGAACATCGCAATTTTCCGGGATCAAAAGTAGCCTATGTTTTAATCCAGGATATGAGCTATCTTGATACCAAATTTCATACAAATACGTTAAGCCGTTTGAGCGTGAAGGAGTAATAAACATACACACAAACACATAAACACACAAACACACATACACACATACAAACTTTCGCCTTTATAATAATTACTGTGATAGTAAGGATAAAGATTACCAATTACATTTATTTTTACAAGCGGGAACCTAATACGAGTACTACGTACATATGTACTCAAACCTCCCTCGTTTGAATAAAAAATACCTTGAATTTATGATGACCTAGTACTTTTGGTCGCCAAAAATTTTAGTCAAAATTCGTGAAAAAAACATTTGAGTAATTTGATTATTCCACGGGAACATCGCAATTTTCCGGGATCAAAAGTAGCCTATGTTTAAATCAAGGATATGAGCTATCTTGATACCAAATTTCATTCAAATAAGTTAAGCCGTTTGAGCGTGTAGGAGTACCAAACAATCACATATACACACAAACACACAAACACACATACACACATACAAACTTTCGCCTTTATAATATTACTGTGATAGTAAGGATAAAGATTACCAATTACATTTGTTTTCACAAGCGGGAACCTAATACGAGTACTAAGTACATATGTACTCAAACCTACTACCTCGTTTGAATAAAAATACCTTCAATTTATGCTGACCTAGTACTTTTGGTCGCCAAAAATTTTAGTCAAAATTCGTGAAAAAAACACTTGAGTAATTTGATTAGTTATCAGGAACATCGAACTTCTCCGGGATCAAAAGTAGCCTATGTTTAAATCAAGGATATGAGCTATGTTGATACCAAATTTCATTCAAATACGTTAAGCCGTTTGAGCGTGTAGGAGTACTAAACATACACATATACACACAAACACACATACACACATACAAACTTTCGCCTTTATAATATTACTGTGATAGTAAGGATAAAGATTACCAATTACATTTGTTTTTACAAGCGGGAACCTAATACGAGTACTACGTACATATGTACTCAAACCTACTACCTCGTTTGAATAAAAATACCTTCAATTTATGCTGACCTAGTACTTTTGGTCGCCAAAAATTTTAGTCAAAATTCGTGAAAAAACACTTGAGTAATTTGATTATTCCACGGGAACATCGCAATTTTCCGGGATCAAAAGTAGCCTATGTTTAAATCAAGGATATGAGCTATCTTGGTACCAAATTACATTCAAATACGTTAAGCCGTTTGAGCGTGTAGGAGTATCAAACATACACATATACACACAAACACACAAACACACAAACACACATACACACATACAAACTTTCGCCTTTATAATATTACTGTGATAGTAAGGATAAAGATTACCAATTACATTTGTTTTTACAAGCGGGAACCTAATACGAGTACTACGAACATATGTACTCAAACCTACTACCTCGTTTGAATAAAAATACCTTCAATTTATGCTGACCTAGTACTTTTGGTCGCCAAAAATTTTAGTCAAAATTCGTGAAAAAAACACTTGAGTAATTTGAATTGTAAACAGGAACATCGAACTTTTCCGGGATCAAAAGTAGCCTATGTTTTAATCCAGGATATGAGCTATTTTGATACCAAATTTCATTCAAATACGTTAAGCCGTTTGAGCGTGAAGGAGTAACAAATATACACACAAACACACAAACACACATACACACATACAAACTTTCGCCTTTATAATATTACTGTGATAGTAAGGATAAAGATTACCAATTACATTTGTTTTTACAAGCGGGAACCTAATACGAGTACTACGTACATATGTACTCAAACCTACTACCTCGTTTGAATAAAAATATCTTCAATTTATGCTGACCTAGTACTTTTGGTCGCCAAAAATTTTAGTCAAAATTCGTGAAAAAAACACTTGAGTAATTTGATTATTCCACGGGAACATCGCAATTTTCCGGGATCAAAAGTAGCCTATGTTTAAATCAAGGATATGAGCTATCTTGATACCAAATTTCATTCAAATACGTTTAGCCGTTTGAGCGTGAAGGAGTAACAAACATCACACAAACACACATACACACATACAAACTTTTGCCTTTATAATATTACTGTGATAGTAAGGATAAAGATTACCAATTACATTTGTTTTTACAAGCGGGAACCTAATACGAGTACTACGTACATGTACTCAAACCTACCTCGTTTGAATAAAAAATACCTTCAATTTATGCTGACCTAGTACTTTTGGTCGCCAAAAATTTTAGTCAAAATTCGTGAAAAAAACACTTGAGTAATTTGATTATTCCACGGGAACATCGCACTTTACCGGGATCAAATGTAGCCTATGTTTAAATCAAGCATATGAGCTATCTTGATACCAAATTTCATTCAAATACGTTAAGCCGTTTGAGCGTGAAGGAGTAACAAACATGCACACATACACACAAACACACATGCAAACTTTCGCCTTTATAATATTACTGTGATAGTAAGGATAAAGATTACCAATTACATTTGTTTTTACAAGCGGGAACCTAATACGAGTACTACGAACATATGTACTCAAACCTACTACCTCGTTTGAATAAAAAATACCTTGAATTTATGCCGACCTAGTACAGTCTGTCTATAAAGTCATGAAGAAAAATGAGGGCGCTGCGGTCGTGCACGTAGCAACCCTGTATAGTGCGACTAAAATGATTTTGATACTAGCACATTATTTTATATTAGAAGCAAACCTGGTTTTAATGAAAACATAATTTTTACTCGTAGACGCTTTTTGTTTTTTAACTGGATAGAAAAGGTAAAATCCGTAGATCTTATTAAAAAAATCTACAGAAACCATAGACAAAGATGCGACCTTCATTATAAATAATAATAATAGGTACCAGCTTATTATTGTCCCATTGCTGGGCAAAGGCTTCTTCTCAACAGAGAAGGCACGAACATTTATCACCACGCTTGCTCAAGACGGGTTGGCGATTTCAGACTTTTATATGTCCAGCAGGGCTATTGCGTATTTCTGTAGACAGTTCATAGTGATCATCACTTGGCGAATTTTGATTTACAATTACTGTTCTGCACGGGTAGCGTCAGTTGAAACCAACAAAAACGGTCATTGTATATCAAAACTCGCCAAGTGATGATCACTATGAACTGTCAACAGAGATACGCAATAGCCCTGTAGGTTTCCTCACGATGTTTTCCTTCACCAATGTCTGTGATGTCCAAGATAAACTTAGAAAGTACATATGAATTGAGAAAGTCACATTGGTGAAGGAATTTATCATTATATCATACATATCATTGGTGAAACAAAAACTGCCCGGTTTTGAACCCACAACCTCATGCTGAAGGGGGAAGCCGCAACCTCTGGGCCATCAAGAAATACTTTACAAGCGGGAACCTAATACGAGTACTACGTACATATGTACTCAAACCTAGGTACTAAACGAGGTAGTCCTCGTTTGAATAAAAATACCTTCAATTTATGCTGACCTAGTACTTTTGGTCGCCAAAAATTTTAGTCAAAATTCGTGAAAAAAAACATTTGAGTAATTTGATTATTCCACGGGGACATCGCATTTTTCCGGGATCAAAAGTAGCCTATGTGTTAATCCAGGATATAAGCTATCTTGATACCAAATTTCATTCAAATACGTTAGGCCGTTTGAGCGTGAAGGAGTAACAAATATACACACAAACACACATACACATATACAAACTTTCGCCTTTATAATATTACTGTGATAGTAAGGATAAAGATTACCAATTACATTTGTTTTTACAAGCGGGAACCTAATACTACGTAGATATGTACTCAAACCAATTAAAAACCACTACCAACAAAAATTAAATATAGAGACTGAAAACCTGAGGGTTAAACTATCGTCGTTGTGAATTGTAACAACTTTTATTGGGGAACCAAGGCTGAAATCTTCTAAAATCGTCTATTTCAATTACTGGACTGAATAAGACATGGATCTCAAATTATCGTACACCCAAAAGGTAAAAGAAACATTACGTAATTCCACTGCTTTTCTCCTTGGATGCCTCCAAGGAAAGAAAAGTATAGAATGCCACGTACAAGATCTGAATACAGGGGGGTATAGGGAGGACTGTTCGAAAAAGATACCGTGGCCGCGGAACACAAAGGGCGATTAAGGAACATGGATGGGTTTTAGTCAGTAAATTTCTGACACACCCTCCTGCTCCGCCCAGAGCGGTAGGAGTCATTTGATGATTTCCAATCCGAAAAGAAAAAAGAAAAAAGGGGGTATAGGCACACCGACGCGATAATGGTTACCAATATTCAGTACATCATTTTGACCCCCCGCCATATAGAATTTTTTTTTTTGGTTATTAAAAAAAATCTGCTGCTTCCTACAAAAGTACTATACCTAGATACACGTTCAAAATGTATGGAACAGCTGATTTTTTTTAATAGCCGATGATAAATTTTTATGTGGCTGGCTCAGAATGATGTACGGAATATGTGGTAACCGGTATCGAGACACCAACGCAAAAACGGCCATAGTCCTATTCCGTTATAGGCACTCGCTTTTTCCACGAGGAAAATGATGCAAGAACTAGGTCTTGCCCACGGTTCAGCTTACCTTAATTTTTAATAACCTATTTTATTAACTTATTTGACTGCCTCGTAGGTTGAGTGGAAGTGTGAAACGCGACTACTGAGCATGAGGTCCTGGGTTCGATTCCCAGGTCGGGCAAAGTGTTATTGGGTTTTTCCATCAGGAATTTCTCAGCAGCAGCCACGGAGTTTAGATTTGTGCCCGGTTGATGGCAATAGACTAGCTCCTTATTAAATTACATGGAACGTATAACTGGGGGCCTAAAATGGCTGCTTTATCAGAATCATAATATGAATCACGTTAAAAATTTAAATCTCTTATAATGGACTTTGTGGTCATAACCATAAAGACCTTTTTTTTTCATTTTTCTGATGAACTGTTGTGAGTTACTACAGGTCATAGTTTATCTGTGTACTCAATTAATTCAAATCCGTCGAGACGTCCGTCCATCGTAAAAAAGTAACAAACACACACACAATATACAATCTTTCGCATGTGTAACAGTAGTGTGAATACCAGAATAAAAATATATAAAGAAAATAATTTGTGCTTGACGGACTAACCTGCAGCTTGATAGTAACAGCTCTGTAAGCTCGATCTGCTGTGTTTTGAGCTTGGCATGTAAGGGTCTGGTTGTGATGATGTCTCCTTGGACGCAGTCGAAGAACAGACCTGATAAAAGATAGATAGTATACATACACAGTGACATTTAAAAAAAAACAACGCTTATTTAATAGATCGTTAATGTCGGGATCTCCAAAAAAGATTATAAGAAAGATTTCACGAAACAGGCCATTTTGCGAAACTGTCACTAACAAAATAATATACATTTTCATTGTAATTTTGAATGGCGTTTCTGGCTTCAGCAGTTCTAGAAGACTGGCAGACGTTTGAATCGTAAATTATGTGTCTATTATTTCCTCATTATTTTCTGTGCGTAAATACAAATTGTAACTTAGAATAGTAAATGTTTTACAACTTACCTTGCGGTGAATCTCCGGCCGTCAGGCATCGGCACCACTGTGTAATTGACTCCGTGTGTCAATACACCACCGTCATTATCCACCCAGGTGATCTAAAAATTTATTAAGATTTAAATTTTTGGTTTTTTGTCAAAGTTAGATATTTAGATTTATTCTGGTTGACGAAAATGGAGGTTTAGCGATTTTATTAGTAACTAGCGGCCCGTCCCGGCTTCGCACGGGTGCCTATGTTACTCAAAGTGAATGTAGCTTTCTAATGGTGAAAGAATGTTTGAAATAGGCGCAGTAGTTTTTGATTTTATTCATTACAAACATACACACACACAAAAATACAAATCTTTCCTCTTTCTAATATTAGTGTAGATTACGAAAAAAAAAACTTGTCAAATCGCTATCAAAATTTCTCAGAAGCAGCCGTTTTAGACTTTCCTTGGTAATAAAGGCTGTAACAAGACCTTTAACGAACACAAAAAGTACTTGTTTTCCCCGTCATTGCGATCATTTTTTATTCTAGACCGTACTTGAGAACCTTCTAGTTACGGACATATTGGGGGTCAAAGATCCAACTTTTGACAAGTTTTTTTTGGAAGCACATGTTTTTAATGTAAGATTTTTACTTTAAACACCTCCACGACCCTCGTACTATTCAATCCAACCATCAGCACAATGTTTTGAGTCCGTTATATTGAGTCCTACCGTAAAACGTGATTTTTCACCCCAAAAAAATAGTCGTTTCCCAGCAATAATTTTTGCGTGAAGTTACTTAATTTGATGCACATAATACTTGGTTGACGGCTTCGTTAAGGGTCTTGTAACACCCTATATATAAGATGAAGCGACGTGCAAACAACTGTTACTATGAGATATAATTTTTGTATTTTTTTAAATCGATCGGTAAATGGATACACATTTACCTATCGATTGGGGGGGTTTAGAATCGTGTGATGAATTTATGTGAACATTTCGTGTGTTGATGTCCCGTATACATTGCGGAAGACTGTCCCTTATACCCTGTATACTGCAAACGTTATACTGAATCTGAACATTGAGTAATAGCAATTTCGTGGTTAAACAATGTCTTGATACCCACCTCAGCTGCAGGTTTTCCTCCGACAGAAATGCATTCCAAGTTGACTTCCCTGTCTTCAACTGCCTGAAGAACTGGACCTTTCAGTATCTTTGGAGGCTCTGGCGGCACCAGGACGAGAAGACGAGCATATCTGGAGCGAATCGCAGGTTCTCCTGTAGACAAGAAGAATTTTGTAATAAATTTTTGTTAATCTACTTGTAAATTGAATTGATTACTTTTTTGTAAGGAAAGTAGCATGTCCGGAAACCAAAAAATCGAAGACATGTGTGAGACCCACCAGCCTATACTGGGCCTCCGGTAGACCTGATGTTTCAAGAAGCTTTTAAGAAATCGATCAAAATCAAAATATTTTTATTTCTTAAAGAGTGTAACAAGACCCTTTACGAAGCCGAAAGGCACTTGTTCTCCTCGTCGTGGCGATCATTTTTTATACTATACCTGGGAACCTTCTAGTTACGGAGATATTGGGGGTCAAAGTTCCAAATTTTTCACAAGTAGTTTTTTAAATACATGTTTTAATGCAAGATTTTTAAACACCTCCACGACCCCCGTACTATTGAATCCATCCATCAGCACAATGTTTTGAGTGCGTTACATTGAGTTCTACCGTAAAACGTAATTTTTAACCCCAAAAAAAAAAGTCGTTTCCCAGCAATAATTTTTGCGTAAAGTTACTTAGTTTGATGTACAGAATGCTTAGTTGACGGCTTCGTAAAGGGTCTTGTTACACCCTGTATAGGCCTAGATGGGCACTTAAAAAATGTCGACAAAAAGGTGCACGGATCGGGTTGGTCGTTTCCTATGGAGAAGAACCGGCAAGAAACTCCATGGTTACTCTTTTCAAATCATTTGGTGTTACAATATTATCAGGTTACAGCATTAGTACTTAAGTATGGGCGGACAGCATAGGCCTGACAATAAGTCGTTGCTTACTACACAAAAATTGTAAAACAAGATAAAAAGTTAAGTAACAAAAGTTAACAAGCATCTGGGGATCTACAAAGCCTACAATGTTCATACATTCACAAATAATCGTTATTTCGATTTCGATTATGGATAATTCTGAAGATCAAAATTTGTAGGATACCAAAGCAGATGAGAGGGTATTCCGTTCTAAATTTCCAAAAGCGAATTAATCCATTCATAAAATTGTTTAATAAACAACTCAAGCATTGACGTTCATCTAAAACACGTAACCTTTACCGCAAATAGTAAGTAGTAATCCTACCAAATCAACATGTACGACTGTGAACGCATAAACCTTAACGCAATTACCATAGTTTATACTGTTTTATTATAATCTAATAAACTGTTTTATACCTGCGGCTGAGCCTGAGTGGAATTAATTGTGTGGGGAGGTTCAGTGCTGAATGTTTGGGGGAAACCGAGTGCAAATACATACATTATTTACAGTGGGAAGGCCTATATTCCCATAACTAGGACCACGGAATTTTCTCTGTGAAAGAAAGGAGTCTGCAATACGCCACGTTGCCGTTGGCCAACTGAAGGTTGGAGGATGTCGTGTATCTTCGATTTGATGGTCCAAGTTAGGGCATGCCCGTTTTTTTAGAGAAATTATCATCATCATTCTCTGCCTTTATACCAATTTATTTGGGGTGCCGACCCCAAATAAATTGGTATAAAGGCAGAAGAGAGATAAGAATGGAAGAATAAAAAAGAAGATTAGAAGAGAAGATAGAGAAGAATGGAAGAAGTAGACATGATGCGCCGGCGGCATCATGTCTACTTCTTCCATTCTTCTCTATACTCGTCATCTCAGCAATCACCTTCTTAGTAGCCATATCATCCTTCACACAGTCCATCAGCCATAATAGCCATCTTACATTAATACTCAACATTTATTTTACAATATGTTTTTTAAAATCGTAAAAATGAATTGCTTGATTTTTGCAATTTGTGGATTTAGTAGCACATTACAGCAGTTGGTTTCCCATCCTGAATGTTTGTGGGTTCAACGGGATTTGACAGCTGAACTAAGTAAAATTTGTCAAAAACATAATTTTTCAGCCCTGGACTTCAGTAATTAAGGTAGAACGCGTTGTCAAGCTCATAGAAAGACACCAGAATGATAATCTGATCGTTACATAAAGGGTTAAGGAATTTTGTTCATCAGAATTTTCAACAACTTTTAGAGGACCTATTCTACTTTTCCATTAAGCATTATTTAAACTATCGAACCCCCCAAACCCCCATTTCACGCGACAACCGATTGCCACCAACTAACTAACTTAACATCTAAGCGAAATGCTAAAAGCTCGTCCGTTGTGATAAAGCTAAAATAATTGTTATTTAAACACGTTAGAGAAAGTTAGGGAGTTAGACGGGGACTAGACGACTCTGTTTATTAAATCATTTAATGGCTTTTGTTCCCAGTGTGGTAATTGAGGGAGATTGTTTTATCTGTGGTCTTGAAATGGAGGAGTAAAGAGAGACTAGTGTTACCAAGTGGCGTACTAATTGGGCTGCGGAGGTCGTAGTAAGTGAAAACGTTGGCTCGAAAGAAAATCATTTTGCTCCGTCCCTAAAGAACAAGAAGTCACTACTGCACATAATCATACGTTAACATTTACATGAACATGTAGTGGCACTACAAAAAGTACTTCAGCAACATACATAGTACAAAAAGTAGTACAGCGCCATCTATGATACAAATGAAGAACTAACATGAAAATTCTAAATTGCGCAGTTAAAGTTATCCGCAACAGAGTATACATCCTGAAAACAACTGCCCGACAGTTGCCTCGACGACACTTTTCTGGTCAGAGCATCCTCCCTTGTCTGGGCTGAAGAACTTTACACCCTGTTCTTCTTACATTAAAAAGGCTTGTGCCAAATTTCTTAGATGATGATGTCCTGCCTGTTTTCATCGTTTACCCAACCAAGACTGACATATAAACTCGCGTCATAGTCATTCTTGGAGGGATTGACAAGCCCCCTCAACTGACGATACTTAAGTGTGTCTGGCGCATTGTTTGTGATAGTCTCGAGACCAACCATGTTGACTAGCCTCCTCATTTTCATTCTTTGACATGATCAGGCTCTTTCATTTTGTCTTTTTTTTTCCTAAGTTAGCAGTTATGACGTAAAATGATCTTACTATTTTTATGTTATATGGCACCTTCTTTATTTCTATCGTCACTTTATTGAGGATATTTGCCTAAAACGCTTTCTATTTCCATCCTCACCAAACCCAAGAATAACACACTATCATTAATTCAAACGTTCCTAAAACCAACTCCGTAAAAATCCTCTCCGTTTAAAAGTTCAAATATAGACATGCGGAACCCAAGCGTTATTGTTAGAGGTTCCCTGTTACTTGAGGTTTCTCTAACAACTGTAGATCGTAATTATCAAAACATAATGAAACGGTTACAATAAAATACATTGAAAAAATCATTGACAACCGAAAAACCATTTTATTCAGAAGTGACATATCTCAGACAACAATATTAAAAACTTAAAATTATAAACTGCCTGAGATTATTTCAGCAAAACCTCTTTGCTTCAACACTCCTCCTTAATCTCATGCATACATACAAACAACTCATGTTCATACATATACACACTCACAATACTCCGCGTTCTTATACACACAAACCCATACTCTTAACACACCACTCAAACTTGCCTCTGGGGAGAGGCTTGGTAAGAATATCCGCAACCATCCTCTCAGTTTCGCGATACTCTAACCTTATATCCTCTGCTTCAACTGCATTTCGCACAAAGTGATATCTCACATCAACATGCTTCGTGCGTTGGTGGTGAACTGGATTATATGCAATGGCAATTGCAGACTGACTATCTGAAAATACCGTTAAAGCTCGTTGGTATTCTTTTCCAGTCAGTTCCAAAACAAATCGCCTTAGGAACACGGCTTCCTTAGCTGCCTCTGACATTGAGACATACTCTGCCTCTGCAGTGCTAAGTGCCACAGTGCGCTGTTTAGTACTAGACCACGAAACTGCTCCTCCTTGAATTAAGAATACTATGCCTGAATATGAACGTCGATCGCTATCACCAGCATAATCGGCATCAGCATAGCCTTCTACCATTTCTTGGCGTTTCTTTCTTGAGTACATAACTCCTAGCTTCTTTGTACCCTTCAGGTATCGAAGCACTCTTTTAGCCGCAATCCAATGTTGCTCGCTGTAGCATTCATTGAACTGGCTCAAATAATTGACCACGTGAGCTATATCAGGTCTCGTACAGACAGCTAAATACATAAGTGAGCCTATTAAAGATCTATAAGGGATTTTCTCATCCAACTTCTTATCACTTGGAACCTTTTCTAGCCTCTGTCCTGGTACAGCTGGTGTCATCACTGGTTTGCAGTTTTCCATATTAAATGCTTTTAAAAGCTTATCTACATATTTCTCTTGATGTAGCTTAATGCCATTAAGACCCTGATCTATATGAATTCCTAGCATCAGTTCAGCTCTGCCTAGATCTTTCATCTCAAAGATCAATTTTAACTCTTTCTTGAGTGAGAGCATCTCCTGCTCATTATTCCAAAATATTAACAGGTCATCTACATAAATTGCAACGATGATCAATTTACCATCCTGTGCTCTCATGTAGACACACGGTTCATTCTCTGATCTCTTGAACTTCAACCTCAGAAGCTCAGAATGAAGTCTTGTGTTCCACGCCTGTGGAGCCTGTTTAAGACCATATAAAGCCTTTTGTAAAAGACACACATGATCTTCTTTGCCTCTTACTTGAAAACCCTCCGGTTGTTTCATGTAAACGACTTCACTCAAGTTCCCATTTAGGAATGCTGTTTTCACATCCATTTGATCTATTTTTAAATCCATTTTTGCTGCTAAACCTATCAGAACTCTCAACGAACTGTGTCTTACCACAGGCGCAAACGTTTCGAAATAATCAACGCCTCTGCGTTGACTGAAGCCTCTCGCAACGAGTCGTGCCTTGTAACGGATCTTTCCCCCCACCTCTTCTTTGATTCGAAAAATCCATTTCGAATCAACGATGTTACACGACCTCGGTGGCTTCACTAGCGTCCACGTTTTATTTTTCTTGAGAGCCTCTAACTCCTCCTCAATTGCAACTTTCCACTTTGCTTTATCCTCTCTCGATAATGCATCCTGGACAGTTAAAGGATCTTGAAGTACATTAGCCGCTTGATAGGCTACAAAATCTGGAAATTGTTTTGGTTTCCTTACTCGTAGTGGGTATCTCCTGCCTGATATCTCATCATTATGGGAGGTTTCTTCAACATCTGATTGTCCTCTTTCATCGGATGTAGCCCATTCTTCGTCCTCAGACTGGGGAGAGCTTCTCTCTCCATCACCACCTTGTCTTTGAAGCGGCGGTTCTACTCCAGTAGCAGCAACAGGTTCTACACTAATACTTGGCTGTATAGATGGTGCCTCATCACTGAGCACGTCCGTTATTGGTACCAATGATGAAAGCAAAGGCTTCTTACCTTGGTTGCCAGCTGGAGTATTTTCAAAAAATACAACGTCGCGCGCTCTGTGCACGTTGTGTGTAACGGGGTCAACTAACCTATACGCCTTCGTGTTCTCTTCATATCCTACATGAATAAGCTCTTTACTCTTAGGATCCCATTTCTTGCGTTTCTGGTCAGGAATATGCATGTACGCCTTACATCCAAACACTTTAATGTGGCTTACGTCAGTTTTCTTGCCAGTCCAGGCTTCTTCTGGCGTCATGTTGTGGACAGCGATCGTTGGTGAGCGGTTCTTCAGATAAACTGCATGTCTGACGGCCTCCGCCCAGAAGCGCTCATCCAAGCCTGCTTCCTGCAACATACTCCTGCTTTTCTCGCAAATTGTCCTGTTCGCTCTCTCCGCGCATGGGTTCATCTGAGGAGTATACTCGACGGTTAGCTGGTGAACAATACCATTCTCTTTGGTAAATTGTTCCATCTCCTTGTTGACGTACTCTTTCCCGTTATCTGTCCGGATTGCTTTCAGTTTCTTGCCGGTCTGTGTCTCTACAAGAACCTTAAACTCTTTAAGTTTCTCTACGGCCTCACTCTTTCTCCTGAGTGCATACATGAAAGTTTTTCGCGTTTTATCATCTATGAATGTCATGAAATATTTAAAACCTGTAAACGATTCAACACTCATAGGCCCACAGATGTCAGAATGTACAAGCTCCAGTACATCCTTGGCTCTAGAAGCCTTCTGCTTTGAAAAGGGCTGCCTTGTCTGTTTTCCTAACAGACAAGCAATGCATTCTAACCTATTATTAGAATCTTGAAAACTTACCCCGTTTGCTAACTTATCTCTCATTAGCTTTAGATTGCGTACTCCAAGGTGACCCATCCTCCGATGCCATAACTCCAGTGACTCACCGTTGTGTACGTCAGTCGCTAGCGCCGCCTTCCGTGCCGTGCACTGTGGATAATGTTTAAGTTTGTAAACACCTCTCTCTTCCATACACCTTACAGTCACTTTTCCTTTCACTACGCAATCATTCGAGTCATAAATCTCGCATCCAGCCTTAGAAAATACTACTACCCTTCCTCTCTTTACCAATGTACTCACGCTCAGTAAGTTCACTGCTAGGTCAGGTACATACATAGCTCCTGTTACACACACATTCCTTCCATCTTTACTTACCACATCTCCTTTTCCTATACCATATACTTTACCGCCATCCGCACATGAAATCTCTATCTTATTATGCTTAACATAATTTCTCAACCACTCCCTATTATACGTCATGTGTTCTGATGCTCCCGTATCCACGATGAACTCGTATCTGCTTGAAGAGGTAGACGTCGCCATGGCACTGTGGAGCCCTCCGTCGTCTACAGTGTCCGCCGCTGCATGCACCGCTGTGTGCATCGTAGCGTGCGCCGTCGCCTTCTTCCGGGGATTATCAGGGCAGTCTCGTGCTTTATGCTGCGCAGAATCACAAATGAAGCATTTTGTGGTCTTCTGTGACGGTGGTATACACTTCTTCTGTGTTGTATTTGGTCTTCTCTTGGATCTGGAGGTAAGGGCTGCTTCACTCTGATTTGACTCACTCCGGTATGAAGTCAATTGAAGCAGCTTCGTCTTGACATAGTCTGTGGTAAGTGTAGTTGTTGTGTTCTCCAGGGCTAGTCTCATGGGCATAAACTCTTCCGTTAGTCCCTGTAGCATTAAGGTGGCTAACAACTCGTCATCAATCTCCTTGCCAAGGTCGTTAAGCTGTTGGGATACCTTCATGACCTCCGTCACATACTCCGGTACTGAGGTAAACTGTTCCAGTTTTATGCTCACAAGGCGAGATAATAACTTGCATTTGTTATTTATTCCCTTGTCTTCATACGCTGACCTCAGGGCATCCCATGCTTGCTTTGCCGTTTTCGCACTTTTCACGTGCACCTTGCAACTTTTGTTGATCATAAGACATATTTTCGCTCTTGCCTTTTGATCCCTCTTTAAAGCGTTCGCGTCTGCTACGTCTGGTTCGGCAATGATGTAGTTCCATAGCTCGTCATGAACCAACACACACTCCATGTCAAACTTCCAGTTTGAATAGTTTGAACTACCATCGAGTCGCTCAATCGACGGTAATCCACCCGAACTACTCGATTGCTGCGCGCTATCTCCTGCTGCAGACATTTTTTAGAGATTTTTCTAGAACTTTCTTCTCAAAGTTCCATCGACTTTTTCAAAAAAATATTTTTGTTATTTGGTGTTTCAGTTCTGGGCATGTTCTGGGCCCTTAACCTGTTAGAGGTTCCCTGTTACTTGAGGTTTCTCTAATAACTGTAGATCGTAATTATCAAAACATAATGAAACGGTTACAATAAAATACATTGAAAAAATCATTGACAACCGAAAAACCATTTTATTCAGAAGTGACATATCTCAGACAACAATATTAAAAACTTAAAATTATAAACTGCCTGAGATTATTTCAGCAAAACCTCTTTGCTTCAACAGTTATGAATAGAGTCGTTAAACATTCTATGTACAGTAGCTTTACAAGTTGTTTTGATTTATTCTGATAGTTCCACATTCGAGGTTAAATATATTTACGTTTGAAATACCCAAGTTTTTCCTATAGCATGTCTAGTTGCGGAGTTTTTGAATAGTTGCAACATATTTTAATCTCACGTATAAAAATGAGGTTGGGTTTAAGTAAATCATGTTTTATAACATAACTTTGAAACTTTGCGTTAGTTTTAAAATTATGGTTCCAGGAAGATTTAGGAATATTATAAATGTTTTAAAACGGTATTTTTAGCAAAATATTATATTTTAAAGTCCTAATGCCAAGAAGAGAACGTGTTTTTTCGTCAGATTTCGCCACCATTCCATAAAAAAAAACTTTTCTTAGACTAAGGTCGTGAACGTTAGGCCTAAGGTTTTGTATGTTAAGTCTTCAAACATCTGCTGATATTGCAAATTAGATACAATAACCATGTCAACCACTTGGTTGTCTGAAGTAGTACACCCTCCATTTTTTATTATCATACAGGATATTGCAGAATTAGATTGCTAACGATGAAAGATTAGAACAACCCACCTTATCACCAAAATAGTTTCAACTAAGACAGAATCTATACAACTATGTACCTAGTATTGAAAACATGGTCCCCATATCGTATAAAACGAAATATTTGACTAGAAAATAACCGCAGCATGTTACTTGACAGGTAGCCAAGCTGCAGCCGACTCCGTATCGTGCACAGCATGTTAAGTAGTCAGCAATTCTCTTTTATTTTATAGAAATAACTAGCTGACCCGCGCAACTTCGCCTGCGTGCGTGTGCACATAAAAGAAAGAGAGGTTAGGTTATATATATGGCCATTGCGGATATTTTTTTAGAGCTTTTTAAGAGGGACAATTCCGACATACATGATAATTGCGTAACTTTAACCGTTCACGCACAACGGAAGCTCTCAAAAGGAGTAAATCCCTATTATATACTATTACCGATGGATAATCATCAAATGACCCCTCCCACTCTGGACGGATCGGAAGGGAGTGTCAGACTTGTACTGACTAAAATCCATCCACGTTTCTTCTATTTCCCTTTGCGTTCCAGGGCCGCGGTATCTCTTTCGAACAGTCCCGCAACCCTGGCAGGCCTCGCTCCTCTCGGATCCGTTCCCGTTTGCTGACATCTCTTTGAGACGCGTGTGGAACACGAACACGCCGTCACCACGGCCTGTCGTCATAAGACGGACAGATGGCGAGCTAGCCCATTA
This sequence comes from Eugnorisma glareosa, assembly GCA_947578425.1. Taxonomy (NCBI): domain Eukaryota; kingdom Metazoa; phylum Arthropoda; class Insecta; order Lepidoptera; family Noctuidae; genus Eugnorisma; species Eugnorisma glareosa. The sequence continues at coordinate 7,310,046 of OX387982.1, read as the reverse complement.
CTCACCGTCCACAGGCCCGCGACCCTCGACAGCCTTACGTCTTCATCTTTAGACACTCGATGACAATCATACACCAGCTAGAACGAAAGTTCTCATCAAAGTTCTTGAAATGAGCCGAGACACGATAAAACTGCTGTAAACTGTTGCGGACCTGTTGCAACTGCCTTCCGTCTCCATCGTCAGACCTTTGATGATAGACATACTCCAGGCAGGTCTAAAGTTCTCATCAAGGTGCATGAAATGAGCCCAGACACGATACAGATGCTGTAAACTCTTGAGGACCTCTTGCAACTGTTTTCCTTCTCCATCGTCAGACATTCGATGAAAGTCATACTGAGTTAGGTTTACAGTTTTCATCAAAGCGAATGCAATGAGCCCAATAACATTATACCTGCTGCAAACTGTTTAGGACCGCTTTCAACTGCCATTTGTCTCTATCGTTTGATCGTCGATGACAGTCATACTTCAACAAGGCCTAAAGTTCTCATCAAGGTGCATGAAATGAACCCAAACACGTTATTGTTGCTGCAAACTCTTGAGGACCTCTTGCAAGTGCCTTCCGTCTCCATAGTCAGACCTTCGATGACGTCATACTCCAGCTAGATCTAAAGTTCTCATCAAGAAAAATAAGGAAATGAGCCCAAACACGATTTTTCAATTTAAAAAACAAAAGATCATGCATATCGGACTTCTCTGTAAAAAGTTATGCGTGGTCAGGTCATACATAAAATAAAAAAATATAGACGCGTCGAATTGAGAACCTCCTCTTTTTGTTTCGTTGGTTAATAAACCAAGCTTCAGACATTTGACACGGGCGAGGGTCATTCTGTCACGGAAAACTTAACACCGCGACTCAGAAAATGGAGTGAAATTAATAACGCCATCTATCGAGCACGAAATTAAACCGTTAAAATATAATGCATGTAAAGCGATTGAACACACACTCTACAGGGTTATAGCGTCATGTAGACTAATCTAGAGTACTTTTTGCTACCAGAACTTTTTTGTAAAGCTGGTCAGCCGATTTAAAAGTTATCTTGTGAGCACATTTTTATTAATTAGTACCATTTTGGTGCAATAGATGTCGTTGCATGTATCTTACACAATGATGGTAAGTTCTTGTTGAACACTTTAAATTCATAAATCTTTTGATAGAGAACACTGATTACAATGAAACAAAAACTAAAACCTTCTCTAAGTTCTCCACAATATTTGTCCATTGAATCTAATCACATTGGTTTTCCCAACAACATGAAGCCCGCCTCGCAGCGCGCGCAGGTTATTATTTTGATGCGGAGTTATTTTAAAACTGTGATATCTCCTAAGATATTCATCTAAATTGAATGGTGTAAAGGGCAATTTTGGTCACAATTGAATGTTAAAGATGACTAACATATTTATTTTGATAAGGATTAATACTATGTCGGTAAAAATACCTATGCAAATAAAACACTATTTTTGACCAAATTTTAAAATCATAAAAATGGTTATTGTTAGTCAACCTTAAAAGATAGGCATGTGCTCTCGCGGACTTTTTTTTAGACATTTTTAAGAGGAATAATTCCCTCATACATTATTTTTGTGCAACTTTAACCGGTTAACCAGCGCACGCAACGGAAGCACTCAAAGATAATACATTTTCCCCGTTTTTGCAACATTTTTCGTTGATGCTCAGCTCCTATTGATTGTAGCGTGATGATATATAGCCTATAGCCTTCCTCGATATATAAGCTATCTAACACTAACAGATTTTTTCAATTCGAACCAGTAGTTCCTCAGATTAGCGCGTTCAAACAAACAAACAAACAAACAAACTCTTCAGCTTTATAATATTAGTATAGATATGGAATTTTAGTGGCCATTTTTATGGTAGAAAGTGGTGGGGTGTTTGTGGTCTAAATTGTGGAGTAATTTAGCCTTCCTTGCGTAACTTTTATAGATTTCTTTTTTAATAATAAAATTTGAATCTTCGTTTTTCAATGAATTGATTTTACAGATAAGCAAATGTCCATTTTTTTTTTTTTTAATTAGACAGATTTAGGTACCTACTACCTAAAAACGTTAGTCAGAAACCCAGCTATGGATCAGGTGGGTTTCTATGAATCAGGTGGGACTCTTCATCATCATTTCAGCCGAAAGACGCCCACTGCTGGATATAGGCCTCCCCCAAGTGTCGCCACATGGATCGCTCCCGTGCGTCTCGCATCCAGCGGATCCTCGCGCCAGGTCATCGGTCCACCTAGTGGGAGGCCTTCCAACCCAACCTCTCCCGGTTCGCGGTCGCCACTCCAGAACTTTCCGACCCCATCGGCCATCCGTACAGCGAGCAATGGGCCCTGCCCACTGACAATTAAGTTTCGCAATTCTTCGGGCTACGTCGGTAACCTTGGTTCTCTTGCCATGACTCTTAAATATTCACAACGACCATGACCAAAGAAACTATTAAAATGTGAATTTCAAATTTTTCATCATCTGTCTAACGACTAGGCAGATGCATCAACCCCAACACCGTTTTAAATAGGCTAGGCCCTAACCTATTTCCAACTATGTTAATACCAGTAGATACTTAATAATAGTTGGGACCCATATATTATTAGTATTGTCACAATTCCAAGACGAAAATAATCTCCCAGCGAGAGACAAGTCACGAATCCTTAGACCACGTTCAACTCGTAAATAAACCTCGTCCATAAACAAACATTTACCAACTTATTAAGCTGAAATTACCAGACAAAGAAGACCCGTATATCTGAGAACAGAACTTATGTATCTCGAATCAAGAGCGCAGCATAAATAAGAGGTACCTTTTTAACGTCAATAGACCTTTACAACACGTTAAAATGGTACATGGAGAAGATTGGTAGCCTAGTGAAGACGATGGTTCTCAGAACTAGAAGTCAGGCAGGAACTTTACTTTGTGTAAATTATTTTATTATCACTACTCTGAAAACATCTTGAGGAAATGCTAGTATCAACACGCGCATCAACACGCGCTGACTCTGCGTGGTGCATGATGGCCGGCTGCCTCTCACAGAGTATGATCGATCAACCTCGAATGTCTTTAGCAGTAGGAACATTGTAGGCCGATTATGGATATGGCACTACATCCTATTCGAAAAACAAAAACAAATCGGCATTGCATAGCATCTTCTTCTTCATTAATATACCTCTGTCTCTTTCTAAATCCTGATGTACCACGTTCGAGTGCTGTACCTTTTTAAAGACAAAAGGGCTGGGCAAACACAATAGTTGTCTCAGTGCTGCGAAATTGTCCAACTTTACATCGTTTAACTCACCAACGCCTGTTTAAATTCGGCTGTAGTGGGGATTGGTATAAGTTATAAGATTAGCGTAGCGTTTTAGATATTTGAAGGTGAAACAAAGAGGGCTCAACAGAACTGGCTCGAAAAAATAGTGGGAAAAAATATTTGTCTAATCTAATCTAATAAAGTAGTCCTAAAACTATAGAACGCCACCAGTTACTACCCATAAATAATCCCTTTGCTTCGTCCACGTTCACGAACGACGTTTACTTAAGTGTAAACCGTGAAACTTTAAAACAGTGTTTAAAATTATTTTTTTATGAAATCCTATAATTTAGATGCAATCGGTGCACTTGGTGTGAAGCTTCAAAAAATGCACTTTCAAAACGAACTTCTTACACTGTACGCTGACCTTATCCATAGTTCCTCAAAGTGGCCGGATGTGTATGGTTCCAGCAGGCGTGCGTGTATGACCAGATGTCTTAAGCGCGCGCGCGTGTTCCACGTACGTAATATAAAAATTTCAATCGAGAGGATGGCTTCAAATCCATGGCTTGTCTAGTACGTGGAATCCAGTTTTGAGTATGCTCAAAAGTAGCAGCCGGCAGCGTAATAAAGCCTTGTGATACTGTGAGTGTGTTTTGCCGTGACTTGGTGATGAGTTCCAGTAGTGCGCGTAACAAAAGACAAAGAAAGAGGGTAGACAGATTTATCTGCTCTTAACAATTTATTTTCCATCCACCCGCATTCTCTAGTCAACCCGCGATCATGGCGCTTGCAACAGCATCAAATATCGGGAGCTCAAAATTACAGATAATCACGGAAGGTATCCCGTAAGTAACAGTTTATGTTTAAATTTAATTTTCTCTACAGTTAAAAGCAAAAGATACTCTTAGCAAGAAATGAACTGCAATACAAACTTCGTCCTATCAATACGAAAAGTTCTGCTTTGAACACAATCGAAATCTCTGGTTACAGTTACTGGTATACAGTAACTGGTTTACCTGTAATTCCCGAAGGGTTAGGCAGAGCTGTACCTAATAGTACACCCACACTTCGTCAGTTATGTATAAGTCCCATGTAATAGGGGGCGAGCGTATTGCCATCAACCGGGCACAAATCCAAACTCCGAGGCTGCTACTGAGAAATTCCTGATAGAAAAACTCAATAACACTTTGCCCGACCAAGGAATCGAACCCAGGACCTTATGCTCAGCAGTTGCGCTTGCGATCACTAGATCAACGAGGCAGTCACATAATATTATTACAATTTATTTTTAATTAATTAACCAATTTCGAACCCGCTATCGCTTACAGCTTAAACCATGGCTTAACCCCGAACAAAGCCGTTGTGGCTGAACAATTTGCGGGTGTGTTTGCCTTTGACCGTGCAAAAGTGGCTTTTTCTTTGCCGACCCGTGTTTGACGAACGTCTAGTTGGACACAATTAACTTGTACCACTGTAAAGTTACTGTGCTGTGGTATTGTCCTACTGTTTTGTGCGGAACTGTGATGGTTTTTGTGATGTATGAATAATTTGTTTCATGTGGTCAAGTAGATTTGTGTGTGAATGGTGAAAGCTGAAGTTTTGGTTGACATATTATGGAGGTGTGTTTTTGTGAAAGAGTTAGTGGGGTAGTGCTGTTTTAGCAATTAAATACAGGCTGTTTTGATCGTACCAGAGAGGATATGAAATATTTCGTTGTTCATCATTAAGAGCGAGGCCACACGATGCGTTAACGGCGCGGTGCGGCACCGCACTGCAATTAATTCGAGCTATAGGGTGCCACACGGGCGGTGCGGCACCGCAGTAGAACGCTGTTTACCGCGCTGCGGCGCAGCGCAACGTCAATGACTCAGTTTGTAGGGTCACTTCAGTCTGTCAACAACTATAGAGCGAAATAAACAATACAATAATGCGGTGGCGGCATGATGCACTCCGGCGCCGCAGCGCACCTCTCCCAAGTCACAAGCGCGGCGCGCCTACGGTGCGACGCCGCACGGCGCGGCGGCCCAACGCATCGTGTGACATGGCATAGTGATTGTATGTAGGATGACGTTGGGCACCGCTCCGGCGCCGCACCGCACCGTTAACGCATCGTGTGGCCTCACTCTAAAACTGAAAACGGGATATTTACCATGTTTTGAATTCCTGATATTTCGGCGCTGTTACCAGCACCATGATCAAGGATAAACTGAAGTTATTGCGGGTGGGTAATTATGAGCAGACAAATCAGTCTATGCTCTTTCTTGTTAGTGAAAGTTGCAGTGTTAGTGACCATGTTATTTCGTTATTTTTCCTTTATTCATATTTTTACAAACTAATTACATTTTTAAATATTCCTTAGAAAAAACAATATAAAAAACATTTAAAAATATAAAAAAAATTGTAGCCCACCGGTATCGGGAACAGGGAACAGGGTCAGGGCTCCAGAGAGAGGAACCTCCTAACAATACGAGCCGTGTCCAGGAGTACTGCTTTCTGAATCAAGCCCTTGATCCAGCTACCTAACGAAAGCCTCCTCAGGTATTCATCGAGGCTCTTGGCAATTAAGCCATGGGCTGATACGACTGTCGGCATAATGATCGCTGAGTCCACATCCCACATGTCGACAACCTCGCGAGCCAAGTTAAGATACTTGATTTGCTTATCTTTTTCGGCTTTCACGAGGTTGTCATCATGCGGGACCGTTATATCAACAATCATTGTGCGCCGCTCTGATCGATCCCCCACCACTATATCAGGCATATTGGCTACAATATTCCTGTCAGTGATGATGGATCGATCCCAGTACAATGTGATACTGCATTTTTCGAGAACTGGGTCGGGCACATACCTATAGTACGGCACTTCCGATTCCACAAGGTTGTATTTTAGAGCAAGTCGCTGATGGATAATCCTGCCACAAGATTATGTCTATGCAAGTACTCTCCGTTCACCAGACGAGAACACCCGGAGATAATGTGACGGATGATTCGCCTGGACGGTCGCATGCCCGACATATGTCAACCGTGCCGTCCTTCACAATAAATCTCCGGTAGTTATTCGTCATCATAACTTCATCCATAATTGCACAGAAAACCTTCGGTTTCTCCGAGGAGGTCTCCGGAACGTAGCCAGCTACGGACGCTGATAAGTATACATCGGTCCCATGCAGGGCCCGAAAAAAGCGTCCGTGGAGCTCTTTACTCTGCCATACCTCCCTGCGGTCGTTAGTGTCAAGCACTACAGGTTTGCGCCAGTTCTCTTTAGCCAAGGAGAGCGGGGTGAGGACCTTGTCCACCGCGACCACATCTCGATACATCACCACGTCGGCTTCTAGGAAATATTCCCTGAGACTGCATATCTCACGATTGTGGAGAGTCTTAGCATTTAAAAAGCCTCGACCCCCACGTTATTTTATTATTAACTATTCAAAGGTCGCAATGAAAGTGAAGTGTAGGTTAAAATTGCATTTGCAATGAAATCCAGACCAATGTAGCTTAGCCTGTCTTTTCATGACTAAATGGATGAACGCATTTTGAAGAAATTTGGCACACAGGTAAACCTGGGTATATGTCGATAAATCTGCGAGGCTAAAATGGGACTGGGCGTGTCACGTTTCTAGGATGAAACCGGAGAGACGAGCACTGATAGTCACAAGTTTTCACTGTTTAAAACTAAACTTAAACTGTCAATTACTGAATATCTTCCGTGAGTTTTCCGTGTTTTGGGAGCTCAGAATAATGAATAATCACGGAAGATACCCCGTAAGTGACAATATTAAGTTTAGCCGTCGGAAAGTCGAAACCGCGGCAGGCTCAAGAATCGCCACGGGCCTGTGGACGGTGAGCTATGGGCTAGCTCGCCGTCCTTCCGTCTTATGATGACAGGCCGTGTCGATGGCGCGTTCGTGTTCCACGCGCGCCTCAGAAAGATGTCAGCAAACAGGAAGAGGTCCGAAAGGACCGATGCCTGCCAGGGCTGCGGGACCGTTCGAAAGAGATACCGCGGCCCTGGAACACAAAGGGCAAAAGAAGGATCATGGATGGGTTTTGGTCATTAAAAGTCTGACACTCCCTCCTGCTCCGCCCAGAGCGGGAGGAGTTATTTAATGATTTCCCATAAAAAAAAAGGCTCAAGAATCGCTGGCGTGACGGTCTTGACTCATTCTTAAGGGATTGCTTAAAGAAGGCAAAGAATAAATAATAAAAACGAACATACTTCTATCCCAGAGCAACGTTCCCGTGGGATATCAATATATCATCCGAGCTCCACGAGCGTGAAGCCGCAGTTAGGAGCTAGTAGATAATAAATGGGGAAGACCGTTACAAGCTCATTTTAGATGGTGCGACCATATCTAGGTCCCAATCTGACCAGTGCGGTCAAGCTATTTTAAAAACGAAAGGCCGTTACGAGATTTTCAACCAATGACGATGCTTGGAACCAGCTATACCAGCGCCATTAGTTTCACAGTTGCCATCTCCATTACAGCATGACGAAAATAATGTAAAACTGTTTTAATTACAATACATACAGAGACGGCCTCGTTGGTCTAGCAGTCGCGGTTTTTGCATCGGAAATTTCTCAGAAGAAGCCACGGAGTCTGGATTTGTGCCCGGTTGATGGCCATAGGCTCTAACTCTATTAAATGTGACTTGAACATAACTGGTGAAATGTGGGTGTACTATTAGGTACACCTCTGCCTAACCCCTCGGGGATAACAAGCGTGATGTTATATTATCTATACTTCTATACTAATATAATAAAGAGGTAAAGTTTGTGAGGTTATGGGTGTAATCTCTGGACATACTGAACCGATTTTGAAAATTCTTTCTTTCACTAATAGGAAGCTACATTATCCCCGGGTGCCAGCTATATTCACAACGTGCCCGTGGAATTGTTTACGACCAAAACGCGAGCGAAGCCGCGGGCAATAGCTGGTATTACATACAGATGGCAATATTTAAGAAAAAAATAGATCACATTCACCTTCAGACAACTCTACTACTTCAGGCGGCTCAAGGTGTTCATTCGATAATATCGCGTAGAAGACCTTCTGCCCTTTTTGATTAGATACCTATTCCGCTGCTTACCTAATATTGTCTCCAAGACTTCATAAGTCCAATTGTCACAAAGTTCGAAGACAAAAATTGATTCAACATTTTAATAAGTTGATTTCGGAAAAGCGACACCACTCAAGATTAAAGTTTCAAATAAAGTTGGCAACTTGAAGGAACTTCTTATCGAGGCAATTTGGGAAAGTGAGCTGAAAAACATCCGTCGGGAATAGGGGGTATTTTTGGACCGAGACGCTCTGGTGCGATGGATGAGGTTAGTTCATTTAAGTTACATCACGGCTGTAATCTACGAAAGGCAAGGCAGAGGTGTGCTTTAGTAGCTACAGGTTTCACCAATTATTTTCAAGTCCCATGCAATACGGGACGAGCTAATTCCCATCCGGGCGTAAATCTAGAGTCTCGGATGCTGCTGGACAAAACCTAATAAACTTACCTGACCTGGGAAACGAACCCAGGACCTCATACTCAGCTGTGGTATTAGTGACCGCTAGGCCAACGAAGAAGTTTACGAGTTGGAAATACTGTAAATTATATTCATATAGCTATCTATCCTTGCGGTGTATTACTGGTATTCAGCTGCATGCCATGTTTAGACTGAAAGAAAGAAAAAGAAAGAAAGAAAAATGTTTATTCGACGTCAGTACAGTATTTAGGCACACACACAATAATATTTAAAAAAGTTACAAAAAAGACAAAATACATAGTATGACTGTACTGTGTGCCTCACGGCTGCGCCAAAAAGGTCCATTTCAGCATTAATGCCAGACAGGTGAGGCTGTCTGACGCTGGTCTTCCTATGAACGTTGAGGGGGTAAGTGACATACAGAAAACAGTTTCAAAGATAGAATATGAACGCCGACCCCAACATTGGTGGGAATAGGCTAGGCAGATGATGATCACGGGGTTGTAAACGCGCAAAGTGGGCATAAAAAGAATTCTTCAAATTGGTTCGTAAATTGAGTTAGGAGATAACAAAAAATGATTTATTCTTCGTTCGTCCTAAAATTTTGTCCCACATTCCAAAAAATTCTTAGTTCGTCCCATATCACTATTGAAAAACAGTCGAGCTGAGAACATTTTCCTTTTAGAAGAAAGTCGGTTAAAAAAGGAACATATGATAGTTTTTAGTATTAAGAAAATGAAGAGAACCTACTTTAGAGAATATTGTTGCTGACTTTAGATAACATTCAAATATTTTTATAAGTTAACAAAAATTTAAAAAAAAATATATTTTCAAAATTGTTTCCAGAAAACGTCGTGAGTCGAGACTATGTTTTTTTTTAGAAAAATATTTGATGTAAAAGCTTTGTTTCAATATTGTTTTACATAAAGACCTACTACATTTAGGTTTAACAAATTCAGGTCATTTTTGTTCGTATTTTATTTATAGTTTAATATCACACTGTTTACAGGCTGAATAAATAATAAAATTGAAGGCGATAACATTGATTTCGCACAAGTAATTTTTTTTTTTGTCACTATCATGTCTGCTGAGCATGAGGTCCTGGGTTTGATTTCCAGGTTAGGCAAAGTGTGACTGAGTGATTTCCATCAGGAATTTCTCAGCAGCCACGTAGTCTGGATTTGTGCCCAGTTGATGGCAATACTCTCGCTCGCTATAGTACATGGGACTTCAACATAACTGTCGAAATTTTGTGTACTATTAGGTACACCGGGCCTCTAGTCTGCTTAACCCGTACAGGATTACAGGCGTGATGGTATGTTACGTTACCGGAGACTGGAATCACCATATTTCGGCAACAAGATTCTGAATCAAAAAAGTAAGAGAAAAAGTATTTACGCAGAACCACGGGCATAGCTAGTCAGCTATGCCCGTGGTTCTGCGTAAATACTTTTTCTCTTGGTTCTTCTTTCATATGTGTTTTTGTAAGTAGGTACGTATTCTACAGCCTACTAAGTTTCCCTGCTGCTTGGGAATAGAAGGTTCCAGAGATATTTATTGGGGGTCAAAGATCCAACTTTTTCACAAGCTTTTTTTTTTTAAATACATGTTTGTAATGGAAGATTTTTACCTTAAAAACCTCCACGACCCCCGTACTATTCAATCCATTCATCAGCACAATGTTTTGAGTGTATATTGAGTGTATATTATGTTTTTTTTTTTTAATGTTTTGAGTGTATATTGTTTTGAGTGTATATTAGTGTACATTGAGTCCTACCGCGCACGTGATCTTTCACCAAAACAAAAAAAAACTCGTTTCCCAGCAATAATTTTTGCGTAAAGTTATTTGGTTTGATATACAGAATGCTTGGTTGACGGATTTGTGAAGGGTCCTGTCACACCCTGTATATGGGACAGCTTGGATGATGATAATTAACCAGCCAACTGCCAGTCGGACTCGCCCATCAAGGGCTCCATACCACGGTTGTAGGGGAGCCCCGTTTAATTTTTAATTTATTTTTATTTTAGAGTATTTTTTTATTTGTTGTAATAGAGGCAACAGAAATAGATAGATAGATATATAGATAAATCATTTATTTAGTGAACACAAAAGACACAACACACGGAAGTACAGTTAAATTATAGAATTTACATGAACATTCTTTAAATACCTATAAAAATAAAAAACAAGGTGCCAATTTGTACAAAGGAAAACATAATTTATGAAATAAGTATGGTAACACCATGACAAACTTCAATAAAACAATAATTTAAACAAGGTGCGGTGTGCGCCTCAAGGTTGCACCAAATGGGAGTCCAGCTCAGCATGTGTCAGGCATGCACTTGACGCTGATATTCTGCTGGATCCCTGTAGTGACATACGGACGGCGAGCAGACGAGATAAATTGGTTTTGTGATAAATACACAACTCATGCTGTGAAAATTTCAACTGTCTATCTAATATATACAGACGCTGATAGACAGATGGACGGACGGACAGCGGAGCCTTATTAAAATGAAGGGTCCCGTTGGTTACCCTTCGGATACGGAACCCTGAAAAGCAAAGAACAATTGGTAAGCTTTCATTCCGCTAATAATTAGCACTTATCGAAATACCTAAGCGCCACTCAATGACAATAGTTGTTAGTATGCAAGTTAAAGTTAATATCTAACACAATATTCCCGGAAATTTGCAATTTAGAATAGATCTAGATATGACTGTTATCAGTTCAAGTCTATCTAAAGTCTGCATTGTTACAAACCAGTTATACTAAAGGCTCAATTCTGCCTAAACGATTATGAGAAAATTATAACACTTGGCCCCGATAACACGTTTATCGTGAATGGAGCGATATTATTCCGGTAGTGATATCTATACTAATATACAAAGAGGTAAATTTTGATTGTATGTTCGGGGTAATCTTTTTGGTGTTCGTGGCAAAATAATAACAGCCACTGGAGCGGCTGCTTCCCTAGCTATTAACAGAAATAAAAAATATAATAATGATATCACTCTAGAGACTTCACGTGGTCTTATAGCTCTAAAAATGAAGTTGCTCAAGAATTTGTAGATTTCTTCACTAGTATCCCACTTAAAACTACTGAAACCTTAAATTCCTCACCCTTGTTTTCTATTGATTTATTAAGAGCGAACGTTTCAGCCTGTCCGGTTGAGTTTCAATTTAAACATATAAACCCCATAGCAGTCATTAAAGCTTTTAAATAAATCAAAGTCAAATTAACCGAGGATCTATGGGATATGTCAATTAAAGTTTGTCAAGCCATTATTGAGACTATAGCACCGTACTTGGCCTTAATATTTAATTTGTGTGTGGACCAAGGAGTCTTCCCGGACCTTATGAAATACAGCAAGGTAATACCACTTTTCAAGTCCGGGGACAGTAAAGACACCAATAACTATAGACCCGTATCCGTATTGCCGGTTTTCAGCAAGGTGTTTGAAAAGGTAATGCTTAATCAAATACTCAACCACTTTAACACCAATAAAATCTTGCATGAGAAACAGTATGGTTTCACCAAAGGACGTTGTACGACTGACGCCGGTGTCACCTTATTAAAACACATATTTACTGCGTGGGAAGAGGCACAAGATGCCATAGGAATTTTCTGTGACCTCTCGAAAGCATTTGATTGCGTAAACCATGAAACCCTACTCTTAAAACTTGAACATAACGGGTTAAGGAAACTTGCGCTCAGTTTAGTGAAATCGTATTTAAACGATAGCCATCAGCAAGTACAAATAAATGGTGTCAATTCAATGGGTTTAAAAGTAAGTATGGGTATACCACAAGGTTCGATATTAGGTCCTTTTCTCTTTTTGGTATATATTAATGATCTACCCCATTTATTTAAAAACCAACCACAAATGGTGTTATTCGCTGACGATACTTCCTTAATATTTAAGATAAACAGACGTGCCACAAATCTCGACGACGTAAATAACGCCTTAATGCAGGTCCATAATTGGTTCACCGCAAATAATTTAGTATTAAATGGGAAAAAAACGAAGTGCATAAGATTTGCTCTACCGAATGTTAAAAGTAGCGATAGTGACATAGTATTGAATCAAGAGAAACTGCAATTCGTCGAAAATACTGTTTTCCTGGGGATCACGCTCGACTCAAGGCTACAATGGGGTCCGCATATAACATCTCTTGCAGGACGGCTGAGTTCAGCAGCATATGCTGTTAGAAAAATCCGCCAATTTACTAGTGCAGATACCGCGAGGCTAGTCTATTTTAGTTATTTTCATAGTATTATGTCATACGGTATTTTACAATGGGGACGGGCTGCAGACATTGAGTCTATATTTATTCTGCAGAAAAGAGCCATCAGAGCCATATATGATCTACGTAGGCGCGATTCTCTAAGGGAACTGTTTAAAGAAATTAACATCATGACAGTACCTTGTCAATACATCTATGAAAACATCATGTACGTTAGGAAAAATCTGCATTTGTTTAGTAAAAGAGGTGACAGACACCACTATAATACTAGAAACAGGGACCAACTAGTACAGCCAAGTTTCAGGCTAGCTAAAGTAGACTCAACTTTCATGGGGTACTGTTTAAAATGTTATAATAAAATACCTACCCACATTCAACAACTGAATGAGACAAAATTTAAATCTTGTATAAAACGCACACTATGTAGGCAAGCATATTATAAGTTAGGGGATTACATCGATGATAAAAATGCTTGGCTCAATGCTGGTCCTGCTCCACAACCATATGGGCAAACTAATCAGAAGCTCATGTGAAATTATTGTGGAAGCTGCAGAAGATTGTAAAAATATCTTTGCATTGTATAGATTCAATCTCTTAGTATAACTGCATAGCACATGTGTGAGTACTATGTACTGTAAAGCTACCATTTACATTTAGTTATCCTTCATTGACTCGAATGTGCCCTGGTGGCTGAGAGAATGTCAGGCTCACTCAAATGTCTCGCTGATAGTGGCGGGTGTGTTGGGTCGTTTAGTTCCCTTCAATATGGTTGAGCTGAATGGAGCTGATGCATGCGTCATGTTCGTGAACGGGCGCTGTCAGTTGGGACTGGTCATCTCTTAGCTGCCACGGCTTATTTTAATTACTTTGTTTTTAAATTGTGATAGTTATAATCTTTTACTCTGGACGCTCTTAATGTGCACGTCTTTCTACATCGTTCTCACATATATGTATAATCTCAACATGAATGATGTAACCAAGATCTTGTAACAATATTTTGATTGAAAAGAGTGTCCATGGAGTTTCTTGCCCATTCTTCTCCATAGAGATCTACGCTTTGGAATGGGCAACTACAGTACTTTCACAAGTTATTATGCCTTGTGTCTGTGACTGTAGCTTCGCCTTTGTTTTTCTGACTTTCAAAAGTGCCTGCGAAGGTCTAATTGAAATAAACGCTTTGAGTTTGAGTTTTGAGATTGGTCTGTAGATGGGTGACCGCCCATTACATACCGAGTTTCCTCCGTGCCTCGGAAAGCACGTTAAGCCGTTGGTCCCGGTTGTCATCTGTAGATCTTTGACAGTCGTTACAGGTAGTCAGTGGCCCAAAATGTCTGACAACCGGTATCGTATTACCCAGTGCTAACTGGGTTGTGGTGGTCAGATAGGCAGTCGCTCCTTGTAAAATACTGGTATTCAGCTGAATCCGATAAGACTGGAAGCCGACCCGAACATAGTTGGGAAAAGGCTAGGCAGATGATGTACGGGGCAATCTTCGGAACTGCTGATCTGAATCCGAAAATTATTTCACTAACGGCAACCTACATTATCCCCGAGTGTCACAGGCTACGTTTAAAAAGTTCCCGTGGGTTAATTTCGGTACAAAATGGGAGCGAAACCGCGAGCAGTATTTGTATAGCGGGGTGGTGTCCGCAACTCCACGTCTAAGCGCGTATTTTGCGTGCGGGTGGGAAATTTATTCGATCCACCCTAGCTCCCCGAGAAAGGCCAGCAGCGCCTTGATGTTGCTGACGATCTCGCGGAGAGTACCTGCGAGCAGTAAAGGCCGAAACACACCGGATCCGTACACGTAGACGTACACGTGCACGTACCATGACGTTGTAACATATGGAACTTTATAGAGACATGGCACACCGCTTGCGTGACGTACACGTGCGCGTAGACTACATGCGTAACGTTACGCATTGCAGCTCCCATGTGTCAAAGTTGCTGCGTACCTACGCAGAGCGGAACAGCAACGTCACATTGATGCGTGCAATAATGACGTTGTAGTCAATGGCATTCCGTATTGGACGTCACACCGAACAAGTTTGAGCACGCACGTATCTTTGCTGCGCGTGACTACGCGCGTGACTTACGCATTCAGTTGTATTTGTTTTCAAGTTTTACCGATAGTAAGTGACGTTTTGTTTCGGTTTTAATGATGAATAATGAAATTAAAAAAAAACTAATTGTTTGTACAACACAAAAACAAAGAGTAAAAAATATGTCATATAAAACTTGAACCCATTGTTTTTTGGCACACCCAGGAATATTCTGTCACAATAACAGTAATGTTGCTTCTTCTTCATCAGATGAAATACTTGGTCTATTTACCCAATCTTTTTCAAACATCGTGCACAAGAATTGCTGGGTACGCAAAGGACCGGTGCGTTGCGTGCGTACCACGTATGCGTAAGCGTAAGCGTACACGTATGCGTAACCCGTTGTGTCAGAGGTTCACGCGCGTCACCACGCGCGTGTACACGTGTACGTCACGCCACGCATCTGGTCTGACCAGGCCTTAACTAGTTACTAATATTCAGACTAAGACCGAAAACAAAGGCATTGAGTGACGTTTAGGTATTTTGATAAGTGCTAATTAATTTGACTGTCATCTAAATTTTCATCGTCATCATTTTAGCCCTAAATGATAGATTACTAATAGTTATTTGCTTTAAATCATTCTCCGCTCCTTTGTTCAAGATTTTCCGTCAATAGTGTTGTATTCATGGATATAATGGAGTTACCATGACGTCTTTTTTTTTTTTTTTTTTTTTTTTTTTTTTTTTTTTTTTTTTTTTATCGATGGGAAATCATCAAATGACCCCTCCCGCTCTAGGCTGAGCAGGAGGGAGTGTCAGACTTGTACTGACTAAAACCCATCCATGTTCCTTCCTTTGCCCTTTGTGTTCCAGGGCCGCGGTATCTCTTTCGAACAGTCCCGCAACCCTGGCAACCATGACGTCTTAAAGCAGTAATGTTTTAATCTTATTCCATCGTGGGAAAGAGATGCCGCTAGACCTCTTCTGTAGCTTTGTCTCTATCCTACGCCGGAGTGTCATTAAAATTATATTGCTTTAAGACTTCATGGTAGGCCAGCTGGTATTGGAACAGTCGACAGCGAGACACTATAATGGTTGGATTGGATTGGTTTCGATACTGGTGGAATGTTTTGTTATGATATAGCTGGAATACCTAACGACGGAGATGCCATTAGAAAAAAAAAATAGAAGAGTAAAACAGTGATGAACGTAAGGTTATAAAACAGATTATAATAATACTTTAATTTAACTTTCAGATATTAAAGTCAAATGGAAACCCACTTGACACAATTCCACGACCCATTCTCCCAAATCACATCCAGCAAAAGAAATCTTCAGTCTTCTGAATAATTCAAAACGATAACGAACAACACCCTTGGTGTTCGAACCATGGGACACCGTGATTCCCCCCCTCTCCTACACCCCGCATAAACAACACCTCTCCCCCGCCATGTCATTTCGGCAACATTTGTAAGACTTCATAGGAATATTGCATGGGATTTTTTATGGTTTCTTTACCCCTCTCAAGTGGGGAAATGACTAATAGAATGGGGAGTTCTTAAATGAGTTTGTAATCTTATGGGGCCTGCGTTTTTTACGTGAATGTGGCAAGGAAATGTTTGCGATATGCTGAATAGCGAAGGCTGCATAAAGGACCTTTGATGAGGAAAATCTGGTTGATTTATTGCGTCGTTTCGGTTTTTGTTGATCTTATTTCGTAGGAATTGATACGGTATTCAAATGATGATGTATCTGCCCAGAAAAGGATGATACAGGACCAAATAATAGAGAATTCTGAAGGAGTTTTGAAGAAAATTTTCAGACAAAGGAACGGAGGTCGCAGTTTATTGATAATTTGTAAACCAGCTCTGCAACTGGATATGTTATAGACGTTCATCATCTGTAAGCCCTAGTCTCATGTTACTTGTTGACAACCCGAATGGCGTAGCGGTAGTGAGGCTGCCTTACGTTCTTAGGGTCCCGGGTTCCAATCCCGGTAGGAGCAAATGTTTGTGTGATGAGCATGGACATTTGTTTCCGAGTCATGGATGTTTATATATATAATAAGTATGTATTTACAAACAAAAAGTATCTATGTAGTAATATCAACTATCTGGTGTCCACGACACAAGCCTCGTTGCTTAATGTGGCACCTAGATGGCGCTGTGTGTAATGTCAGGCGATATTTATTAGTATTATTATTAACTTGTGGTCGGCACAACACGTTTATTTCTTCCATTCTCCTCTGTCAACCGTCACGCTATCATTCACTCCTTTTTCTTTCATATTATTCCTCACACAATCACCATCGTTACCTTGGTCTTCCTCTCCCTCTCCATCCATCAAAAATTTTACAATGGCAATTAAATAAGGTTACTTAAATCTAATTCGACTAACTTACGGTGTAACGTTAAAAAAAAAGAGTGTCCATGGAGTTTCTTGCCCGTTCTTCTCCATAGAGATCGACCACGCTGGGCGCCAGAATGTAACCTCCCAGTTTCCCTGATCTGGGAAACTGTAACGTTATAACGGATAAAACTACTTAGGTATACCCGGTACGTAGTTTAACCAAAAGCAAAAACTAAAAGGGTCTTTCGGAACAAAATACGGTTCTTTCCGGATATATTTAAGGATATATTTTTCTAAATTATCCGTGACAGTCCGCCCGTTTTAGTTACCCGCCCCTAATTAAGAGAGAGCGAATGTAGGGTTGGAAGTAATGGGAATTATTAAATGTATTTTTTTCTTTCTTTATTTCTTATTTTAATTGCTTCTATCAATGTTGTTGGAATGAGATGAGGATAACTCTTTTGCGTAAATAGAAGTCTAACAAAAAAGTAGAACAATTTATTAATTAAACTTAAAACAGCATAAAATCTTGTTTAAAATGCCGTTCTCAAAGCTTACGTTTGTTCAGAAGAGATTTACATAAATACTAGCATGCCTAAGCTTAGGCATGCTAAAGGCAATGCCTTTTTTATTTTATTTATTCTTTCCTTGCTTATATAAGTAGAATAACCTTGAAAAAATTCATCAAAATCGGTTCAATACTTTAGGAGTCTTTAGGGTACGAACGAACAGATATGATTTTTGTATATACGAGTAAATAAAAAGGATTCTTAAAAAAATATATAATTTTGAAGATGTCATGTCATGAATTATTAAAAAACCAGAATATTGTTCAGTAATAAATACTTCAAATTGGTTTCTATTAGAAAATCAATGTTTCATAAAAGTTTTGACGTTCGAATGACTTAAACTAAAATATTAACTCCGAAATTCGTCATACTAAAATTCTTTATCATGTTGCCTAAACAAGAATAAACATCTAGTATCGAAGCTGAAAGGTTTGAAATATTTAAACAAAAGACTCTCACTTATCAAAGAAAGTTCTTAATAATTATACAAAGCCAACTATGCCTCTTAGAACTTAAAAAAAAAAAACATTAGCAGTTTAATTAGATCATGTTTTTTTTTAACTATACACAATTTGTTTATATAAAATATTATTTTGTAAAACAATGCAAGCAAAATACATATATTTTTTATAAAATAAAGCTGTGATGGACTCCTACGAGAAAACAATTTTTAAGGCGAAAAATGTTTAAGACTGTTGCTTTTGACAGTACACTTAAAAGTTTGATACGTAAATAATATTACAGATGTAATTTAGTAACACAAACTTTATTTGAAGGACAGACAGCTCGTTTCATATATTTATTCTAAGTTTAAATCTAGTCTAAACCGTAATTTATATAAAGAACAATCAAGATAAAACTTTTCTTGTCAGCTGATATGAGCTCGTGATTTCATAAAACAAAGCAAATTAAAATCACGATTATGAATTTGTTTTAACGTTGAATTGCACAACGATATTAATTACAAACTATTATTATGACTGAATAAACAAAAGTCTTATTATATACAAACTGATTGTGTAGTAAAAATAATTTTAAAATTTAAATAAATGTTCTGTTATCAGATTAAATGGACTGAGTCTAACTACACCTAATTTTCTCCGAATATATTTCGATGTATAACTAATTCTCTATGCCCATATACAACGCGAGATACTGCATAATGCAAAGAGGCTTCGAAGCAGAAAGGGGAGACCTTTACCACACCTTTGCCCAACTGTGAGACACAGCATAGGCTAGCAAAAGAAAAAACTATTTCCTCAGGCTTTTTCTATATTGTAAAAACATCATGTTGAGTTACTATCGAAATACAATCCTAAAATTAATAAATTTGACGTTAGTGCCACCCCGTTTTTCAAAAACCCATCCATGTTCCTTCATCGCCCTTTGTGTTCCGGGGCCACGGTATCTCTTTCGAAAAGTCCCGCATCCCCGGTTAGTGACACCCCTACAATCTAATTAACATACGTCACGCGAACAGTCCCAAACAAACCATACAAAAACAATCTTGTTATAAAACAAACTTATATCATGTTGTATGCGGCTCATTTGTCACTGAGTGCGTCTAATGAACCACCGCGGGAGTCATGAACTGGGAATATTATCCCTTTTTAAATATATTCCTGGATTATACTTAATTAGTATTAGAGTAGTACTTAATTTTTGTATTGCAGAGTCATTAGTGCTTCATTGGTTAGAAAATTAAACATAACGTGACATCACGCTTGTAATTTCCGAAAGTTTAAGCGGAGGTGTAACTAATAGTACAGCCACATTTTGCCAATTAAGTTAGAGTACCCTATAATAGGGGTCGAGCTTATTTTCATCAACCGAGAAATAATCCAAACTCCGTGACTACTGCTGAAAAATTCGTGATAGAAAAATTCAATAACGCTTTTCCCTACCTGGGAATCGAACACAGGACCTCGTGCGCATCAGGCACGCTTTCGACTAGACCAACGAAGGAGTTACAAAATATATCTATGAATTTTCGGTTCTTGGACATTTGAAACGTATTTCATAAGAAAAAACTTTTAATTTACATCTAAAAACTTTTTGGGAATTTCTAAGCGTCGTCATGTCAGCTGAAAAACGTCCACTGCTGGACATATGCCTCCCCCAAACATCGCCACAAAGGTCCAAAATAAAGGGTGTACCAAGACCCTTAACGAAGCCGAAAGTAACTTGTTCTCCCCGTCTGCATTGCGATCATTTTTTTTTCTAGACCATACATGGAAACCTTCTTGTTACGGAGATATTGGGGTCAAAATTCCAAATTTTTCACAAGTATTTTTTTAAATACATGTGTTTGATGTAAGATTTTTACTTTAAACATCTCCACGACTACCATACTATTCAATCCTTCCATCAGCACAATGTTTTGATTCAGTTACATGGAGTCCTACCGTAAAACGTGATTTTTCACCCAAAAAAAAGTCGTTTCCCAGCAATAATTTTTATGTAAATTACTTAGTTTGTTACATGTTTTGATGGTATGGGCACCGTTGTGGCAATAGCTGAGCAACCGGCTTCAACACCCACAGGTTTAGGTTCGTTACACTAACTTGCGAAAAAAAATATTCTGATTGCGTACAAAAGAAGCTGCATCTAAATCAGGCTACCTCACAAGAGTCAGTGGCAATTGTCAATTAAATCAACAACTTTTTAGTAGGATTCCTTTCTTATGTCTCTGCTTACATACATTTTATTAGTGCTTTATATAGTCAAGACACACCATGGGCGGTCTTTAGTGTGGTGGTGATATTAGCATTTTAAATATGAAACAAATCGTTTGCATTGAATAACTATTTCTTGAAATGTAAAATCTAAACTCTAGGTTTGAAAGTGGTAGGCTACACGCCTATTTTACCATAACATCACACCGGTTATCCCCGAAGGGCTAGGCAGAAGTGTACCTGATAGTACACTCACACTGTGCTAGTTATGTTCAAGTCCCATGTAATAGGGGGCGAGGCTATTGTCATCAACCAGGCACAAATCCAGACTCCGTGGCTGCTACTGAGAAATTCCTGATGGAAAAATCCAATAACACAACTCCCGACCTGGGAATCGAACCCAGGACCTCATGCTCAGCAGTCGTGATTAATTTAGTCCTCTTTTACCATTTACCTAATAAATCCTTCGTAACAGATCTAGACCGTAAGTTGCAGTCGAGAATTCTCCAATTAAAATCTCATAATGGCCACTCGCCCAGACTTGGACCTGTAGACCTACGCTTAGTCACTTAACAGTCACGCTTGCGACCAGTCGACCTTTGAGACGGACCATTACATAAAACATACATAACATAACATCACGCTTCTAATCCCCAAAAGGTGAGGCAGAGGCGGAGGTTACATACCACCCACGGACAATTCATTTCCATAAAATAAACATAAGGTACACACACATGGAAGGAATTGGGAGAAGCCTTTGGACAGCAGAGCCTTAAAAAAAATGTTGTAACTGCTGGGTTTATCCATCAGGAATATCTCAGTAGCAGCCACAGAGTCTGGATTCGTGGCTGGCCCCCTTCTTTTCTTTCTTTATCGTGTGGTTAGTGCCTAACCTGGTGTCAGAGTTTTTATGCCGCCCAAGGGCCTCTGACTTGGCTTTACATGCCGTCGAGAAATATATCTCAGGCTTGTTGGTTTACCTCACAATGTTTTCCTTCACCGAGGTAAGTGATAATTATACAATACGCGCGTGAATCTGAAAAATCAGAGGTGCGTGCCTTGGGTTCGAGGTCGAGACCTATGACTTGGCAGACAGATGGTCACACGACTGGGCTATCACTGCCCCCTAATATATAGAACTTAAACATAACTGACAAGCTGAGGGTGTACTATTAGATACACCTCTGCTAAACCCATTGGGGGTACAGGCGTGATAAGCTATCTCACTTACTTCTAAGCCTGATTGACTTCGTAATCTCACCAACAATAACATACTATCAGTCGTTCATAGATATTGGCACACATTCTTCAATCAACGATCTATTCCACCCCAATTCGGCATCCAGCTAAATAAAGAGAATTGCCATTTATGGCAGCAAAGAGGTGTCAATGAGGCGGATGTGGTAGTTTCACGAATTCCTATTATGTTACCAACTCAATGACCACGTTTATTTGGATACAGGATGTAAACGGAACATTCCTGAAGCCGACAACCAAGCACTCTGTACATCAAAAACTCAGTTTTTTTTTTTTGCTGTGAAACCATTTTTTTTTGGTGTGATATCTTAGGGCTTACGGTGAGAGGGACTCAATGTAATGCACTCATCTTTCTGCTTCGTTATGGGTCTTTTTAAACTCACTGTGTTAACGAAACCACAATAAAATAAAATACAAGAGGAATAATTACCGAATAACATACACTGCTAGCGAAACTAAGTACTCTTACAAGAAAATGTAGCATTACACTTCCCTGCTCACCTATCAGGTGCTACAGGCGTGAAGTCATCTAATTCATATTCTAATATTAACCCACAATGATCCACCTACGTTGCGTATGTTCTCAGTACACTTTTATACGTAGGCGAGGGTAAATATCCCTTTATGAATGCTTTAACAAAGCCGACATTTACGTGAATGGAATTTAGTATACTTATGAAACAATGTAGGTTAAGTAATTTTGTTTTATAAACAGTGACTTTTAGATTTTCTTAAATATCCAGAATGTATTAAGGTGTAGTTATTATAGATTTCTTGCTATTGTCTACCAACATTTTTGGTGTTAAAAATGGAATTCTCTTTCAAGACAAATTATTTATTATATTGCTACCGTTGACAATTATTTCACATTCGTTAAAGGCCTTAAATAATGACTAAGTCATGTGAATCTTCTTCTCTCTCACAACGTTCACATCTAACATACATCTACATCCACTCAAGGCACATCATCTTTCCCACAGTACATCCATCGTTTCTTTGGTCTTCCTATACCCTCGTCTCCCACACTCAGCCATCTCATAGCTCATGTTCAAAATTTTCAATTGTCTCCACAGAAATCCAAAAAATCCTACTAATATTAAATATCCTACTAATATGGATGAAATTTAACAGACAGTTCGTTTACAGCCTGAATTAACACATAGGATGCTTTTTATTCCGGCAATAACCAAACACGACGCGAGCGAAGCCGCGGGCATAAGCTAGTACATCTATAATTTAACAACTATTGCCTACTAACCGAAATCCTAAAATAACCTTTACAGAAGGATCAATTACAGTTCCTTCCCTAAAACAACGAGGAAAAGCGAAACCACAAAAATCACTCATGCAGATGTCGGAGAAAAAGCAGCCAAGCTAAAGTGGGAGTAGGCTGGCCACCCGGAGTGGTGGGCAAAGATCGTCACAGACTGGACGCTTGACGGCGAAAATCACCGTCAAGGTAGACCGTGGCGAAGGTGACGTAATCTTCTTTGCGAAAATGACCAGATATCGCACAAGATAGTGAGGAGAAAGGGGAGGCTTCTACCCAGTAGTGGGACAATGACGGGCTAAGAAAAACAAATCACTCCATGAAAAGTGCCACATCTACCTCGACGAACATCGCGCGTCACCTACCTCCCTTGAGGCGGTATCCATCCGTTGTCTTGCTACAAAGCCGTCTGGCGGTTGACTCAAAGGCATAACCCCCACTATCCGGGTATAAGCTCTGTATATTCTATTTTGTGCTGCAAAATTGTTCGTTATGTTACGTTTTATTGCACCTAATAAGGTTTTTAACGGTTTTATAAGGTTTTTTTTTGGGGAATTGTGTTAGGGTTGGAATTAAGGGGTTGTAATGAGTTGAAAAGAGGGAAACGGATTCTATTTTCGTAGTTTCTGTGATTATGTTTGGGAGCTTTTTTGCAGTCAGCATGCTCATCCGCTATTGAAAATGGAAGCTGGTAGATCCTAACTTAATCGTAAACCATTCAAGTCAATTCTTGTTTCATAAAATGCCTAACCTAATCCCAACTATGTTTTAATCAGCTGCCAGTAGATATAGCTGAATACCTGTATTCTACCGGGCGTGACTGGCTATCGAACCTGCCTAATTATCCCAGTTACAACTTACTGGGTAACACGGTACTTTTTTTGCGTACACATTCCACCCTAATCATACAGTTACTGTAAAAGTATGGTTAGGGTTATCATTAGGGGTATCTGTTATTAGAATTTCGTACCACAGTCGGCAAAAACGAAAACCTTATAGGATCACTTTGTTTTCCGTCTGTCTGCCCGTCAGTCAAGACCCATCTTAGGAATGCATGGAGGTATCGAGCATTGAAATGAATAACGTAAAATACTCAGGTCTGCTACATCTTAGAGCAGTGAAAAAATCAAACTTGTAAGTCAACGCGATCAAAATATATGACCAATTATGCCCCTCCGTTCCATTAACCGTCCTTCCATTTCAGGAGACACGCTCGAACTAATTTAGACAATTTAACGAAACAAAATCTACAACGAACCAACAGTTAAATGTTGGAGCTAACATTTGAATCATAATTAAAACTTTTGCCAAACTCCTGAACTTTCTGATGGCTAGTTCGTTTTACAGCCCAATTACGCAGGAATAGACAAAACACCGACTTTCATGGCTGCCGTAAAGTAGTCGAGGAGCTCCCTTATTTAGACTTTAACTCATAAACCACGAGTTAGACATTAAACTCTTTAACTACTTCGCTAATGCTTTATCCCTTACAAGATACAAAGTACTAAGTGGTCCCTGTTGGGTCCTTGGAGTCGTATTTAACTTGGGATGTAAACCACCAATTCCGATGATGAGGCTTGAGGAAGTCATTTGTGTTTCATTGAAACTGTACGAATCTGTCATGACGATGACTTTGGTAGATTTTGAAGTTTAGGATCAAATTGGTAGAAAGAAAATACCAATTTTCTAATCACAATTTAGCGGGCGTTATTACCATTTAATTTAATTTTTGACTAGGACCAATTCCAGGTCCTATTCCTAATGTCATGTTGAACGTTACCACTCGTTTTTTGTCCTTCGATAAGCAAAGAAATATCCTTGTAGACATTAGGGATAGGAAAAATGAATTACACTTCATAAAAAATAATGTAATGCTCACCCCTTGCTCCGGAACTGACTTGACACTGGTATAACGCGTCGTCATCCAGCATTACTTCTCGGATGTCCAAAGAATAATCACCTGAAAGAAAATGTCATATCAAACAAGACCTTAAACTTTGATATTAGAGTCACTTCTACTTTAACCGCCAAACGGCAATGTTCTTAGTATGGATTTCTTTACAGGAAGCCCAAAGCCACAGGACTACCATTGCTCGCAGTTCAACGAGCATATTCATGCATTTGTGTATGGAGGAGCCAGAGGCTAAATAATTACAGCCGCTTGGGTCGATGTTCAGGTTAAACTACGATTGCCTTTGTCCGTGGATGGGTGACCACCCATTACATACCAAGTTATCTCCGTTTCGGAAAGCACGTTAAGCCGTTGGTCCTGGCTGTCATTGTGACAGTCGTTACAAATAGTCAGACGCCCGAAAGTTTAACAACCAGTCTTACCAACGGGTATCGTATTACCCAGTGCTAACTGGGTTGTGGTGGTCAGATAGGCTGTCGCTCCATCTAAATTATTGGTTTTCAGCAGCATCCAGTTAGACTGAAAGCCGACCCCATCATAGTTGGGAAAAGGATAGGCCGATGATGAAGAGGAACCCCAAAGCTTCTTTAGGTTTTTATTCAAGCAAACATGAGCTGATCAAACCAATGATGAAATCAAAGGCCTCTATAATAAATTGCTAGCCGCCACTTCACACAATGTTCTGGTGCAAACTTACTGCTTGCTAGTACCTCTAATTTAGAACTCAACGTGACAGTTCCCAACTTATAGATCATACCCGGAGAACTGAGATCGCTTTGTTGCAAACTCGAATTCTCAGAACCAAAGACAACTTAGCTTAACCGTACAATTGTTTGTGACCTTCAAACTTAATACCCATGTTATTTGAATACTATAGCTTCACTATCTTTTGAAGCTTTACAGCATCAATGCACTAAGCGTCGAATATCTTCACTTAGCGCGGAAAGCTTTAAAGATTGCAAACGAGGTATGCTAGGAATTTGAAGTACATGAGTATGCTATTCCCGCATTGAAGTTAGTTCTTTGAGCTAGCTTATAGGTTTATTTCAAAGTTTTGAGCCTAATAACCACTTTTGAGCTAATCGTCAAATGGATAAGAAAACTTTTAGAGCACAGAGCGTTTAAATGTCACGCTGGTATTATCCCTAGAGGTTGGCAGAAATGTGTAACCACAAATTCGCCGGTTAATCTTCTAAGCCCCATGTAATAACGGACGAGCCTACTGCTTTTAACCAGCCCAACGGTGTTCCAAGCCAGGCTGGACCGAAAATAGGCTGAACTGTAACCAATCTTCAAAAATCAAAAGAATAAAGAAAGACGTTGGAACTGAGAATGCATAAATGACACTTTTTCCAGTCCCGAAATTAGGATCCAGCGATTAATAGTCGTCAAATAATATAGAAAAAAAATACCTTCTTCATCGCTCCCAATCATCTTATATCGCTCGTATCCAGTAAGATGGCGGTGTGTTCCCAATCCAAAGTCATCTTTAGTCCACTGCAACTGTCCAGCCTTGTTTTCTACCCGGCATGGTAGTGTCACCCTGGATCCGACCACAGCACTCTGAATAAAGAAAAAAGTATTAAAAAGCTGAGAGTTATTTATATTGAACCAAATACACTGGAATTAAAACAAAACATGCATTACGTAAAGTGCTAAAGATATGTCTAGACCAAAACTCTTAAGATCTTAACGATATACGCATTAAAAAAACCCACGAAATAGAATTTACGAAATTAAACTTGTTTTTTAGGTACAAATGGCAGTGGAAAAATCTTCCTCTCCTTTTTCTTTCTTTCTTCAAGCAGAAGAGAATAAGAAGAAAAGTTGGGTCACACCTAAATTACTAATCTTACCAATTTTCCTGGTATAATTCATTAAACTTAAGTGCTTACTTCTGTAGTACTCTATTTAAAAGACAGATTTTTGTTTGATCGAGAGACTCAAACAATTGAACAAAAATTATCTTAATTCTTTTAAAAATAAAGACACTGACAATAAAATATCGTCCTTCCGACAAATTTTCGAATAAATTGTAAGAAAAAAATTACGCCTATTCCTATTAATATTTTGAATTACGTTCTCTCTCACCTATTACGCAAGCCACACAACGAATTCCACTTCCCGACATATTCATACTTCATACCAATTCTCCGGTATAGGAAGCAGACAAAGAAAAATCCGTAACTCCAGAAATTACTTCACATTTCGCAACATTAATTTAGGTCCTGTTCCGTAAATCAAATATTCCCCGTGGAATCCTCCCGAGCAACAACGTCGCCCAATATTATTCTTTTCGAAAGCAAGTACTCAGTTGACATAGAAAAGGCTTGTATTGAATATCTGGTGATATTAAAAATTCCTACCCTCCATCCCCTTGGGACGAAACGGATGTTTTCATAGATGACAAACCTTTTCGAATTAATTCTGTTCCTATTTTCTGGTCCAGTTAGTTTGTTGATCCTAATTTCTGTGAGAGGATTCCATTGTAAATGTTTTTCTATTCGAAATGTTTTGTTGATTTATTTTCTCGCATGATAGGTATTTCATTATTGAATGCTGCTATAAAAGCAATTAGCAGTAGGCAGGATATTTGTGAACACGCACCACTGCGTTCCAAATTGGCAAATATTTAAATAAACTCCGCATTTACGAACAACAATAGCAATATTTCCACCTATTCACCACATTTAACTAAAATAGACAGTGACGCCGATTCATAAAACAAAGCCGATTAAAACAAAACTGTACTAAAACGCGATGGAATTTCCAATGAAGCCACTATTAATACGTTTGTCGTTAATTAAATAACTTAGTTCTCTGACGCATTTTATTTGCCTGATAATATTCATTTGTTGAACTGAAATGCTCGTAATGAGGATTGAATTAATTTGTATATTTAGTGCCGAGCACTCTGTTATGGTCGAAAAATAAATTGATATTGAATCAACAATCGTTAAAACAACACTAAGTGTATGTTTTGAATATTGGTCGAGCGAATTTTGTATAATTTTAATTGATGTCTGACTATATTGTGGAGATTTAAGTGTAAATATTTATGTGACGGTGGTACATACAATAACAACGCAGTAAATTGAAGATACAATTTATACGAGATACGAGGATTTATCTTCCGTTTTTTATGGTAATCGTGTTTTTGTATACGTCGTCTGTATCACGGTAATAACAGAATACAGTTTTGACATGGAAACAGAACAGAAATTAGATATTTGTATCAACAACGATATTGGTATTTACCGTGTTTGTATTAACGATTCTGTTATTTAAAAGGAATCACTACAAAGTAAAATAAACATGAAATATTATTGGAAAATGACTCACCTGATCTTGCGGCTCAATCGCAAATCTCTGTTCCCTGTACGCACTCACAGAACTAACGAATATCAAAAATAACATACAAAGCTGCACTAAAACATTGAAGTTCATCGTTATCCTTAACAAAAGGAACAATGCATTGGCACTTCTACTTGTTACTCGTAATCTATGTTTCACATCATTAGATGTTTCACTAAAATCACTTTCAGGTTTATTAGTTACATTCATACTGATATTTAGATTATAATTCACATCAGTATGTTTATCTTTAATTACCGTTTTATGAATATTAATTAAACTGTGTTCAGAATGAATTTTATAATTTGATTTGCTCGAATCATTCGTTTTCATTTTAGATCCGTGCATAATTTGTTTGCAGTCACATGTTAATTTCCTTGCTGACTAAAATTTTCAGTTGTTCTACTTGAACCACTTTCGAGTTCATTGTTCTGCATCTGAAACAAAGAACGTTTGTTAATTAGCTTTTTAATTTAATGTAAAGTAATTTCCTTGTCTGTAATAACGTGGTGGAACAACACAATCTAGTTTTTGGTTGGTCACGTTATCCGCTTTGTTTTAAATTGCATCTTTATTTCCTTTATTACCTTAAATACCACATTTGCTTAAAATAACCTAAAACCGAGCTCTTTACAGATCCCCATTGCCGCACGCAGTATTTAAATTAACTCGAGTGCTATTTGACAAAATTCGGTCGCATTCCGGCCACCATCAAAAGACATGCAATCAAACTGGACCCAAACATTTTCATTTAAAATCCCCACTTCATACGAAAAATTTGGACGAATAAAAATAAACGAAAAGCCAACGCTTGTTTTAATAACCTCGTCATCATTTCACTGAAAACGAACAGCGTTTTCAAAGGAAACGAGGATAATAAATTCTAGATACTAAACATGATATGAAATATGTACGTGATGGAAAGAAAATTAGTTTCCGCATAGCTAAAACTTAGTCCATAAACATAAATAGAAGTTAGTGGTACGCTTTCAAAATTCTATTCAGTACACGACAGCATAAACATGTCTTAACCATACTGTATTATAGAGGGGGATGTTATGAATAAATCATCCTGGAGCATTGCAAAAGACGGCAATTTCTACTGCACCGGTTTATAGTCCTCGGAAGGAAGGGGAATAGATATATCTAAAAGCTTTACTATGGGTTACAGTGGTCAAGACAGACTCGAAAGTAACTCGAAGCAAAATTAATTTTCAGATTGTGAATAAATTCTGCTTTTAATTGTTGTTTTCACATTGAATCTAATGGACCCTGCAATTTATAGATTCATATGTTTATTATTAGTAATCTTCATTCATTTTATAGGTATGTAAAATACCTATAAAATGATTATGACACTTTTTAAGCTCTTTGTTGTGTTCTAGTATAGTATATTGACCATAAGCTGACCTAGCGTATTACGGAATTTCAATAGAACGCGAGGCCAGCTTATACTGTTTTTTATTGTAACTTACGTGCGAATTACATATCGACAAACATAAATATCGTACCTAGCAAATGTAACGCATTCTTTCTTTCTTTACAATTGCAACGGTACCTACATAATAAATAGAAATACTCTTTTAATTCATTATTAGCTACTCTCTTTTCGATTGGTGCAACATGAACAGAAAAATTGGTCTATATTTTCTTCTATTTCCAACATTGGAATGAAAGCATAATGTACAATTGGAAAAGTCGAGTGAGGTCTTGGCTTGAAGCTGTATTAATACACTCTGAATTTAATGATTGGTTTTCTACAATCCTTTCGGAATGTAATCAGGTCTGAGTGATTGTATATTTCGTGTAGCCTTCATTATTTCTCGATCTATACCTTTATCGTATTATTCAGTTTTAAAGTCTTTAGTAACAGCAAAAACAGTAAAACTTTGGCATTGTGTATTATCTTTGCATAATTATTTTGGTTCTTCATTATCACCTACCTGCCTTTGTCCAATTCTAGCATAGTTCATGTTATCAGGTTATTGAAAAGTCTATTTAACACTATAGGATTAATACCGGATAGTGAAAATAGCTAAATCAAATGACTAGTACACTAAACAATTCATTTCAGTCCCGTCTTGTCTCATCAGTCAAATGTTTTGTCGCCACCAAAGTTATTTTTTATTACAACTCGTTTGAACGTGAACACATAGTAAAATCTTCTGTAAGACTAACGCTTGTTTGACAGAATCGCATTTCCTATCTCTTTCTTGCTTAAACCAATGTAAACTGTAAGAAAGGGATAAGACACAATCATAATAATATAACCCCGGCTCTTTTGTAGAACTTCCTTCAAAGGATTCTCAAAATAGGTCTTATTTTTAAGTATCGAGTGTTTCCTATTGCGTAGTATTACTTTGTTCAAAGATACTGCTTTGTTGTACATTATTCTCAATTTTAAATGAAATAATATATTAATATATTTAATTGAACAGTTTATAAACCAAATTGCTATTTGGTTTAATTAAAACTGATGCGTTAATCTGCATGTTTTCATTCGATTATTTTAACAAATGAAGCATAGCTAATAATACTTTTCGGTTACGTACTTTCAATTTAAACAAGTAATATTTTTGGTATCGCACAAGCGTTATAATAATTATTGGAAATGTACTCACATACATTTTCAGAAAAATATTTATGAGTTTTGTTCAAGACATAAATTAAAAATGCAGCGCATACCAAAACCATGAAATATTGTACAAAAAAATAAAGGTTCAACACGCTGCCTTGCGGTACACCAACAAAAAAATAAATTCTTAAAAAATCCAGACTGTAATGTATGCTCGACAAAGTTGGACCACTTTCCCCCTTAAGCCCCTAGTAATAATGATAAACAGCGTATATTGCCAACTGTACAAAAAGAAGGTTTAGAAAACAGGTGTACGAAGTACGAGTACTAAAATATATTAAATGTATTGAAGATTCAAACATAAAACTATATTGCTAAGTTTATAGTTGGGAATGTTGGAATAAAGTCTACTGATATGGGCCATGAAGCTGTAGATGACAGTGATAAAGATCTAAACGAGAGGAGCGCTAATAAGGAAGTCTGGATGGACGGTTCAGCAAACGTTGAAATTGCAGGATTTTAGAGAGGCGTGAAAACTAAAATAACAGAATATGGCTTTGAAAGAATTGTGCTAGCTTTTTATTCACTGGTAATTTTCTTGGCGTTGGATTTTATAGTGACTGTAATTAGATGTAGCTAGTATAATAATGCGATAGTTTTATTTCAAGCATAGAATCATTCAAGGAAAGAGGCTTCATACACAAATCTGACGCTTTTGATAAGAAACAGATATCTATTGTATTGAATAAAAACATACCTAATCTCCAAAAACTTTAAGAAATAAGATTTAAAACACACAAAGTAACATCAAAAACTGTAATCAACCGAAATCCTACAGGTAGACGATTATCATTTAACAACAAAGGAGAATTGTGAAGTCGGGTACGACTGTCGAGACGGAGGCTCAAACATTTCGATGAGACAGCACATCTCTGAAACTAAGAGATCCATTCAAAAAGATAATTCCCGTAAAATACAAAGCAGCACTGTCTTAAGTTTCGCATAGTGTGAGATACGGGGACGAAGTTAGGTTCGCAAAGTTGGATTTCAATGTTCTTAATTCTTCCTTAGATGTTCAATATTAAGTTAGTAGAAGTTGAGATTTTGCTTCAATTACATTGAAAATTTTGGTTGCGGCTATAATATGTTAGGAGTTTGAGAGGATTTCAGATGCGAAACGGTAATTCGAATCATCTTAGTTCAATTAAAAGTTTGATGAGGAAATTTTATTTTATCAAAGATGGTGGACGGTGGTTCTGTTTTATCGCTAAAGTTGTATTTACACCAATTCACGGTTTCTACTATTATTGTTTATTTTAACAGTTGATTTGTTTAGCCGAAAACAGACAAAATCTGTTTCCTAATTGGATCCTGATCTGTTAGACTACCCAGATCCTAAAATTGGCCTTTTCACTCGTAGGTATATAAAACAGCCTCGAAGAGAAGTTTTCTTTATGTAATCACTAGCTTTTTCCCGCGGCTTCACTCGCATAATTTAGAATTTGACAATTAAACTCTTAACACACTAATCACGATTCGAAAGACATGTGGCGCCATCTTTATCATACGAACGTTATTGTTGTTTTCCTTGGGAACAGTACTTTTTTCGGGATGAAAGGTACCCTATGTCCGTTTCTGTACACCTGACAACGTATATGCAAAATTTCAGGATAATCGGTTCAGTGGTTTAGGCGTGAAAGGTAACAAACAAACTTACTTTCGCAATTTATAATATTAGTTAAGAATAGAAAAACATAAAAAAGAAAGGGCGACCAAGAGAAACAAAACCATACCGAGTGATGGATTAACAGACTGATTGTCAATCCACCGCCCCATATGTCAGTACCCAGTCGACTTAGCAAGCTCTTGCAACCATAATCCGGACCATCCACTATCTGTAGATTCTTTGAATAGTTTTAGCTAATTTAAGCTCTGGTGTAGGAAGAGCTCAATTAAACTATACGGGTACCGCCATTTGCATGGGTTATATTCATGAATAAAATTTACGATGAATATTCATAGTGTAGTTTGTAGGTGAAATAAGTTTTTGTACTATATTGCTTCGCTTGTTTATGAATAATCCTCTGTGTGTTAATTTATTATTGTATCTTGTATGTTTATTACATGAGCGGGTTAAAGTTATATTATCTTATTCAGTTGGGTTTGGTCATTCAATTTGTAGGTGTGGATTAATCATGTAGTTTATTGTTTCTATGGAGATGTTTAACAATCAATGTAATGAACACCTATCGAGGCTTTCGCTTGGCTATAGGATCAAGGCAAATTGATTCAGAAGGCAGTATTCCTCGATACTATGATAATATGAGGTTCCTGTCTCTGGTGCCCTAACCATCAGCAAATTTGAATGGGTTAGGTGAGGAATGATTTGAAAGAAAAAGAAGCAAATGAAAAAACGTTGCGCCGAGCCCAACTAACATGGGACTGGGGCAGGAGTATTATGACGTAATGATTTTTTTTATTGATATCATTGAAGAAGTTGATAAAAATATCTTGAATTAAGTGTTGCTTTCGCGAATTTTAAGTGATTACGTATTGGAATTGTGACTTTATCAATACTTTCATACCTTTTACACCGCATTTATTTATTTTCATTAAGTCACTCGTCATTAAAATTTTAAAACCCAATTGTCCATTTTATCTGTCAAGAACGAAAATATTAAACGAAATAAATATTTGATTATTATTAATTTCCCTAACGTTTGTAGCATCTCAACATGAATGATGTAACCAAGATTTTATAACAATATGCTGATATAAAAGAGTGTCAATGGAGTTTCTTGCCCGATCTTCTTCATAGAAATCTACGCTAGGGAATGGACAACTACAGTACTTTCACAGTTTTTACGTCTTGTGTCTGAGGCTGTAGCTACATTTCAGTGTTATCTTTGTTTCGACTGTTCAAAAGTGCCTGTAACTGCCTTAATTGAAATAAATGCTTTGACTTTGATTTTGACAAACACGTAATTATCTTTTAACTGTGTCGTGATAAGGTCAAGATTCCTTTTGACAAAAGTAAAATAGGTAATATGGATACCTACCTAATAGCAATGTCTTCCTTTGTTACCTACTTGTATTTTATTTTGATGTTTAGTCTCATTATGGGCTCTAGATGTGTGATCATTGCTTGGATGTTTGTGTTTGTGTGGCTTTATTTTTTCTTTTTCGATCTTTGTAATCAGAACACAATATACTTTTTTTTTTTAATCAAAAATAATCAAATAATAGTGGCCGTCAGTAGATAGCTTTTTCGCTTTTTGCCACGAGAGGTGCTATGCGTGTGGTGACAATGACTGCGGACAAATCAAATGAATGAAACTGCTAGCATGCTACAAGTCACCGCAATTTGCGACGCAACGGTACTCGTGCGAAGGAAGCAAATAAACGACATATGCACGTGTCGCTTGTCGCAAATTGAATCGCCTAAGGTCGTGATCGAGGCTTTATAGAAAAACAATACTTCCGAAATTACATTTGTGATGTAATATTACTAAATAATTTAAATAAAAGCTTCAGAGATTATCATGAAACAAATTTTTAACGGACTTTCTTCAAAAAGGAGGAGGTTCTCAATTCGGCTGTATTAATATATTTTTGTTTTTATATTTGTTACCTCATAACTCCGTCATTTAAGAACTGATTTGAAAAAAAATATATATATGGGAAAGGATATTCCCGATTGGTCCTATAGAAATTTCATCAAAATCGGTTCGGTAATTTGGTTTTTTTTCCTTGATCATATTTTTTTTTTCTTGGGCTATTTATGACAATGATGTTTCTTTGATAACTGCTGGTTACAATGTAAAAAATTGTTTCGTGACAAGAATTTCTGTGGGAAAAAAAAAGGGTCAAATAAAAAAAAAAAAAAGGGTCAAATTAAAAAAAAAAAACCAACTTCTAAAAACACACTAAAAAAAGTCTAAAACAACTTTACTTTCATAAGTCGTTGGCAAAAAGTCACCGACTTCCGAAAGAAAACTTATTTTAGACGTTTTAGTGTCTTTTTGGAAGTCGGTTTTTTTCGTAGAAAGTTTTTTTACAATCAAAAATCCATCTTCTTATTCTAAGAGATTTCGTTTCAACCTAGAAAGGAAATAGATTAGAGTAATCTATCTTTATTCAGGTCTATTTCTGTTAGATCTACGTTTCACATCTCTTGAGAGTAGGTACAAATAAATGGTACTTTCATTTTATAAGATTCTTTACTACCGGTATAGTTGGCAAAAATATAAGTGGGTATCTATACCCGTCCAAGATCCAAATCACAATTTATAACAATAATAATCATTTTTTTATTGCAATATTAAAGGAGAAAGAAATAAATAGTAATTTTTAGAGTTCCGTACCTCAAAAGAAAAAATCGGAATCCTTTATAGGATCACTCGGGTTTATGTCTGTCCGTCTGTCATAGCCAATTTACTCCGAAACTACAAGACCGATTGAGTTGAAATTTGGTACACATATGTAAGTCGATGAGGTCGTCGAGAGCAGTGGTGGCCCAGTGGTGGCGGCCCCGACTTACGAATAGTAAGCGGTAAGTTCGAACCGAGGCAGGCGCATTACTTTGTGTAATTTATTTCATCACCACTGCTCTCAAAAACGGTGAAGGAAAACATCGTGAGGAAACCGGCATGTCCTAGAACTAGAAATTCGAAGACATGAGACATCTACCAACCCGCACTGGGCCCGCGTGGTGTATTATAGCCCATTCCCTCTCATAGAGAGGAGGCCGAGTGTCCCAGCAGTGGGAACATGATAGGCTGATTATGCTTATGCTAGTACCTAGTCATATCTACATAGTTTATTCAAATTCAAGATTTTGATTTTTATAAATCTTTGCCGTGTTTGTGTCTGATTTACTTCATCTTGTTTCTGCTATTAATTACTTTAATCAATTCCCGCTGACACCTGGCCCAGTGGGGCCACGGGCGGTGTGGTCAACGGGAATACCCCTAAGAAAATATCACAACAACTATATAAACCCACAGCTTTTTCTCAATCAGTAACTTCAGACTTTTTAGAATATAAATCTCAACAAAAACCGATAAAATTCGAAAACAACATCCACCCATACTAGCATTAATTCTATTCCTAAACTGGAAACTCTATCGCCTTTCTAAAGTTTCCATTTATGTATTAATTTCCTCTTAAACTAGATATACCAGTTTCAGACTTAACGACTAGGCATACTTCCACAAACTTGATAGATGCAGAAGGCCAGCTTCATACAACGAGCGAAAACAGGCGCACGACACAGACGACATAGACATACGTACGGCGATCTCAAGCTAATGACAATAGCGAGTGTGCTTGCACTCACTGAACGTGAACCGTGTCTATGTGTGCGTGGAGATCTGAAACAAATGACAGTCGCGAGTGGGCTTGCACTCGCTGTACGTGAAGCGTATCTATGTTTGCGTGGAGATCTCAAACAAATGACCGTCGCGAGTGCGCTTGCCCTCGCTGTACATGAAGCGTGTCTATGAGTGCGTACATTTTTGCTCGTCGAATGAACTAAACCTTCTGTATATTCTGTGGTTTAAGTTGGTTCTGTCTAATTAAGAAACAAACAGGCAGGTTGGAACGGATATTGGCAAGATATGAAATAAGGACTATTTCATAGTAGTTAGTCAGGTAATTGAATAAGTATTTTTTTATGGGTACTAAAATAGATTACTCTCTATTGAGTACACAAATATCAATTTTAAATTACGAACTGCAATCATTGCCTGTGTTATGACTATTTTAAAGCTTCCCTATGTTTTATTTTATTTTATTTTATTTATTTGGCAGAACCAACAATTACACATTATATATTACAAAAAATAGTGTTCGCGACGAAGCGTCACCAACAAATCATAAGTGATAACTTAGAAAACAATTTAGTGAAGTGTATATAAAGTTAGCATACATAGTGTTTGAAATAGTACCTAGAATCTAGTTTGTGTAAAAACCGTAAGTACAATCCATTTTGTAGCTTCGTTTGAGTGGGCAAATAGCCGAAATATAGTTTGTTTTTAATATATCCAGGTAGCCTAGGTTGAGACCTAGGCCTGGACCTAATTTTTGTAGTGTAAACCCTTAAAATAATCCACTTACGTACATAACTTTTGATTATAAGATTATCGTTATTTTGTTTTATTTCCCCCTAATTTAAACGGGCCTGAAGCCCTGAAATACATAGGTGTGTCTATGTACATAGTAGATTACATGAAAGAAGTACATTGGTTACTTAACGCCACTTGTTACAAAACAATCGCTGTAACGCCTCCTGAAATACTGGCCTGTAAAGCTGAATAATAGTAGAATTTTGTTAAATATTTTCCTTTACACTGCAATAGTTTTTCAGTAGTTATAGATGCAATCGACGTCATGATTTCAGGAGATGGGCAATATTTTAAGGTTCACAACGATATGTGACCTAGGTCACAGTCAGAACACTAGAAATAATCGCTACTATGTACGCACGCGCAAGCAATATTTTCTACAAATAAAGATTAAATCAGGAAGCGATTAGCGGTCCTCGTTACGGTAAAGTTTCGCAGTACTTTAGTAACGCGCGCTCTCGGGCTAATCGTAGTCATCGGCAAGGAAGATATATCTCTCTCTCTTTCACTCTAAAGTACTCCTGAAGAATTACGCCAGTCGTTTCCTGAAAAGTTATGAAGACTTATAGCTGTTGATTTTATTTCATCGAAGCCTCATCCTAGTTACTCCCGTTCAGCATCATCGCCGTAGTTTCATGCAGTCAACTGAACCAACAGGTGTAGGACGTCAGCGCCGCTTGGACATTCTTCAACCTATAGCATCCAGCGATCACGCCCGTCCAGCACATCTGCTGGCCCTTCGAGCCGGACGGCTGCATTGAAGACTGCGAACATTCCTGAAACCTGAAGACTTATCGAAGCAACTGAAATCAACTATCAAGCATGCCGATAACAAGATCGCAAGGCAGAGCGCCTGAAGCATTCATGGTGGAGATGGGTAGTGCTACAGCCATTCGTCACCATCTACCCCCACGTTCACCATCCACCACCGAGGGTACCACCGAGCAGCGGCCGCGCCCCCCTTCCCCGAGGGGGGGTGAAGACTCGCCTGCGCCTAGGGCGTCCGAAGAAACAGAACAAGTGGAACAATCAGTTGCTGCCAGAACCAGGAAGGTTACCAGAACAGAAGAAGGAACTTCAGATAGAACAGTGAGACCGTCTGATAGAACATATAGCCGATCAGCCATGCCGATGACTACCCGGGGTGACGCCCGTACCGAACATAGCAAGCCGCCGTCGACTACGAATAGAACGACGCGGTCACATAGAAAAATTTCAAAAGCACGTGAAGACTTATTGAAGATTAAGTTGGAGCTTGCACAGTTAGCACTTCAGAGGGCCGAAGAAGATTCGGACAATGAATATTTAGAAGATAGAAACTCAAACAACGAGTACGTGCGTTCCTGGCTCGAAGAGGCACCCGAACCTGAGCCGCCGAAAGAGGATAACGCCGCCGAGGGGGACATAGTGAATAGATGCCGAGCGCAGCCGCCCCCCCCTGTGGACATCGAAGATACAGTGGACCTCCAAACGCAAGTACCTTTGTCGAATTCTAAAGTGAATGAAGTGAAGAACCACATCGCATCTACATCGAAACAAATAGAAGACATCAAGGGGGAAGATAAGCTCCGTCCATTTATAATGGAGCTCACGTCCGCAATAGCGTCGCTCGCCGACAAGAAAACAGAACATTGGACATCGAACCACCCCTCGGCGTCGAAGGTCATCATGACACTACCAAACTTCAGTGGAGCACACACAGAATGGCTGTCATTTCGAGCCATCTACGATACAACTCGAAGATATTTCAACGACGTTGAGAACACAGCAAGACTTAGAAGAAGCCTGCATGGACGGGCACTTGAGACGGTGAGCTCGGAGCTCATCGGGCACGCCAGACCAGATGACATCATGAAGGAGCTGGAGCTACAGTTCGGCCGACCAGATTCAATCGCTCAAGCCGAGACAGACAGACTGCGAGGACTACCGCGCTGCAGCGAATCACCCAAAGATATCTGCATGTTCGCAAGCCGAGTGAGAAGCGGTATCGTCACTCTGCGCGCGCTGAAGAAAGAACACTACCTGATGAACGCCGAGCTGATACGCACACTCACCGAGAAGCTGCCGAACTCTCTGCGTGTACAGTGGTACAGAACCTATACCGAGAAGTACCAGTCGCTGCCAGATCTCACACTCTTCAGCGAATTCGTCACCGAACAAGCTCACTTCTGCAGTGCCTTCGCTCCGCCCGAGAACATTAGCGCAGCCGACGCTTCAACAACCAGACGTGCCACGCAGAGAACTCACACAGCTGTAGAAAAACCGGTAATCAAGTGCCGTGTTTGTGAGAAAGAGGGACATTACGCGTCTGACTGCAAGAAGTTTAAAGAAGCATCAAGCGACAAGAAGTGGGAACTAGCGAAGAAACACAGCTTATGTTTTCGCTGCCTGAGAAGTCGTCGTTCCGGTCACACATGTAAACGCAAGAAGTGTGACATCAAGGGGTGCACAGCCACGCACCATCAGCTTCTTCACTATAACAAGAAGCCTGCTGCAGAGGAAGTCGATAAGCCCGACGTCCCGACACAGAAGACAGAGTCACAAGAAACGGTGGCCAGTTCCCGATCAACGTCGAGTCAAGCCTTCCTCAAGATAGTGCCGGTGCGGGTGATCGGACCGGCGGGAGAGGCTTCCACCTATGCTCTCCTAGACGATGGGTCAACTGTGTCACTCATCGACGAAGACATCGCGAAGCAAGTCGGGGCGGAGGGCCGCATCGACCCGCTGAAGATAGGTGCGATCGGTAACACCACGATCGACACTCCTTGTTCGCGGAGAATCACCGTGACACTCGCCAGCCAGCTGAAGAATAGGGTGCCATTCAAAGCGCGCACCATACCCAAGCTGCACCTCGCGTCACAAACAGTCACTCAAGAAGACGTCGCACACTGCGAGCACCTAGATGACCTCAGGCAACAACTCACATATGACGCCGGCGCACCGAAGATTCTCATCGGCCAAGACAACTGGCACCTGTTACTCGCCACCGAAGTCCGCAGAGGTCCGAAGCACCAGCCTGTCGCGTCGCTCACTGCGATGGGTTGGACTCTTCACGGCGCGCACACCAGAACATTAGGCCAGAAGGTGCACTACGTCAACAGACTCACGGCGGCGAGCGACAACCTCGAACAACAGCTGCGAGAATTCTTCGCATTAGAATCATTGATCATCAACCCACGACGTCCGAACTCAGATCCTGAGAAGAAAGCAGAAGATATCTTGAATCGTCACACGAAACAGTTAGAAGATGGCCACATAGAAACAGCTCTACTGTGGAAAAATGAAAATATAGAAATGCCAGATAGCTACGGGACAGCGATGAAGAGGCTCGTCTCAATAGAAAAGAAGCTCGACAGCGACCCTGCGCTTCGAGATAGATATACAGAACAGATGGACTCTCTCATGAAGAAAGGGTACGCCGAAAAGGCACCCAAGTCCAGCACACCGGGCAGAACCTGGTACTTACCTCACTTCGACGTGTACAACCCGATGAAACCCGAGAAGATTCGCATAGTACATGACGCCGCCGCCAAGTCAAGAGGGCTGTCACTCAACGACTACCTCCTGACGGGACCTGACCTGCTGCAGTCGCTGCCCGGCGTCATGATGAGATTTCGTCGACACCACATAGCCATCTCCGGTGACATAGCGGAGATGTTTATGCAGGTTAAAGTGCGAAGTGAAGACAGAGACGCACTCAGATACCTCTGGCGAGGTAATAGAAGAGAGGGGGCCCCTGAAGAGTATCGCATGACGTCCATCATATTCGGCGCAGCGAGCTCACCGTGCACGGCCATATTCGCGAAGAATTGGAACGCGAAACGACACTCTACAGAGCATCCAGAAGCCGTAGAAGCAATCATAGAAAACCACTACATGGATGACTATCTTGATAGTTACAAGACAATAGAAGAGGCGACGCGCATAGCAACAACAGTCAGAGATATACACAAACAGGCGCGCTTCGACCTTAGAAAATGGGTGTCAAACAGCACAGAAGTCATAGAAAACATAGAACCGTCACAAAGCCCTACTGAAGCTGTCAACATCGGCAGTACAGAAAATATAGAGAAGATACTCGGCCTGATATGGAGACCGAGCACAGACGAGCTGGGTTTCAACCTTACCCTTGCTCGCCTACCGAGTGGCGTATTAGAAAAGGAGGTGCCGACTAAGAGAGAGGCGCTGAAAATCGTCATGTCACTGTACGACCCGCTCGGCCTCGCTTCGCCAGTTACCATTCGAGCCAAGCAGATACTGCAAGAAGCATGGAGGCGAGGTACAGACTGAGATCAGCGAATCGACCAAGACCTGGCGACACAGTGGAGAAGCTGGATAGTACATCTCGAGCGGCTCGGGAACATCAACATACCGCGATGTTACCCAGGTTATAGTGAGGCCGCCGAGATACAAGTTCATGTGTTCACCGACGCGAGCGAGATGGCATACGCAACGGCAGTCTACTGGCGAGCTACGACACCAAGCGGCGAGACACACGTCAGCCTCGTCATGGCAAAGGTGAAGGTGGCACCACTCAAGCTGCAATCGATACCACGTCTCGAGCTGCAGGCCGCGGTGATGGGAACCCGCGTGGCCACGGCTGTGATACGTGAACACCGACTCAAGCCCACCTCGACCACGTACTGGTCGGACAGCAAGACCGTACTCACATGGGTCAGAAGAGGAGCGCGAGTATACAAGCCTTTCGTCGCTCATCGCATAGCCGCCATCGAAGAGAACAGTAAAGTCGAAGATTGGCGATGGGTACCTACAAAAGTAAACATCGCCGACGCCGCTACGCGTGACGTGCCACACCACTTTGACTCGAAACATGAGTGGTATTGTGGCCCGAAATTCCTGTATGAAGAACCGTCGTTATGGCCATCAGAGAAACCTCCAATCGCAGAGCAAACAGGAGAAGAAAGGACGCTCATCACCGTCGAAGAAAGTGAAAGTCGACAGCTCTCAGAAATCATTCCCGATCCGACAAGATTCTCCAGATGGGAACGATTGCTTCGTGCGACGGCGAACGTTCTACGCTTCGTATCTCTATGTCGCAAGCCGTCGGAGAGAACGTTCTACAAAAGAACGAAAAAGAACACAGAAAAAGATCCAGACTGGAGGAAACAGAAAAAATCGATAACGCCTGCAACAAAACTAATAGCAAAGACGCCAGACTCAATAATAATAGGCGCCGAGTTTCTGCGGAA
The DNA here is from genome assembly GCA_947578425.1 of Eugnorisma glareosa. NCBI lineage: Eukaryota > Metazoa > Arthropoda > Insecta > Lepidoptera > Noctuidae > Eugnorisma > Eugnorisma glareosa. The sequence continues at coordinate 7,267,735 of OX387982.1, read as the reverse complement.
GGCTGAACACATACTCGTGCAAGTCGTACAACAACAGACATTCGCTAAGGAAATAGCGAGCCTGCGAAGCAACAAATCGATCGATAAAGATAGCAGACTGCGACCGCTGCAAATAGAAGTCGAAGACGACGTCATACGCTTAAGGAGCCGCATAGCCGCGACCTGCGAGATAAGTCAAGACGTCAAACGACCGCCGATATTGCACGGCGATCACCGCATCACCCAGTTATACATTGACTGGACACATCGCAGTCTACAACACAGTGGGACAGAACACACAATCAACGAGGTGCGACAACATTACTGGGTCATCAAGCTGCGACCCACAGTAAAGATGGTGGTGACACGCTGCCTGCAGTGTCGCATTCGCAAGGCGCGAGCTCCCGTGCCTGCGACCGGCGACCACCCGAGAACGCGCCTAGCACATCATCAGAGGCCGTTCACATACACTGGGCTTGACTACTTCGGCCCACTGTCCGTCACCGTTGGCCGTCAACATCAGAAGAGATATGTGGCGCTGTTTACGTGCCTCACAACCAGGGCCGTACACCTCGAGATTGCCGCCAGCCTCAGCGCAGACTCCGCAATACTAGCGCTGCGCCGATTCGCCGCCCGTCGCGGCTGTCCCACCGAAATACACTCTGACAACGGTACCAACATGCATGGTGCTGACAAGGAGCTCCGAGACGCCTTCAGAGAGGAAGCCAATCGCCGAGGCATCGTGTGGCGCTTCATCACGCCGTCCGCACCATTCATGGGGGGCGCCTGGGAACGCCTCGTTCGCTGCGTGAAGTCCGCACTGTACACCGTACTCACTGAAAAGCACCCACAAGAAGAGGTGTTGTCCACACTGTTGTGTGAGGCAGAGTACACAGTAAACAGCCGACCGCTGACACACGTCTCCGTGGACAGCGAAGACGACGAGTCGATCACACCGAATCACTTCTTACTCGGTGGGTCGGCCAGACTACCAACACCCGGCGTGTTCACCGAGCACGACATAGATAGCAAGAAACTCTGGCGACGCTCACTGATACTCGCCGACATGTTTTGGCGTCGCTGGGTACGAGAGTACCTGCCGGAGCTGCAAAACCGGCGGGAGCCGCACGGCCGGGGGCCTGGCCTACAGGTCGGCGACGCCGTCCTGATCGCCGACGGCCAGCTGCCTCGCAACACATGGCCGCGAGGCCGTATAGTCGCCGTGTTCCCCGGGGCGGACGGAGAAGTCCGGACAGCTGAGGTGCGCACTGCCTGCGGCACCTTGAAGCGTCCGGTGAAGAAGCTCGTCCCACTACCGAAGTAAGCCTGGAAGCGAGGCGTCGAGACGGCGAGCATCGCGGCGGCGGGCGCCGCGACTACGGTCGTCGCTCACCGGGGTGATGCAGCGCCGCGCCGACGTCGCACCGAGTCGTCACAGCACTGCACGGCGGGAGAGATGTTCGCGACGAAGCGTCACCAACAAATCATAAGTGATAACTTAGAAAACAATTTAGTGAAGTGTATATAAAGTTAGCATACATAGTGTTTGAAATAGTACCTAGAATCTAGTTTGTGTAAAAACCGTAAGTACAATCCATTTTGTAGCTTCGTTTGAGTGGGCAAATAGCCGAAATATAGTTTGTTTTTAATATATCCAGGTAGCCTAGGTTGAGACCTAGGCCTGGACCTAATTTTTGTAGTGTAAACCCTTAAAATAATCCACTTAACCGAGGTCGCAAGATGTTACGTACATAACTTTTGATTATAAGATTATCGTTATTTTGTTTTATTTCCCCCTAATTTAAACGGGCCTGAAGCCCTGAAATACATAGGTGTGTCTATGTACATAGTAGATTACATGAAAGAAGTACATTGGTTACTTAACGCCACTTGTTACAAAACAATCGCTGTAACGCCTCCTGAAATACTGGCCTGTAAAGCTGAATAATAGTAGAATTTTGTTAAATATTTTCCTTTACACTGCAATAGTTTTTCAGTAGTTATAGATGCAATCGACGTCATGATTTCAGGAGACGGGCAATATTTTAAGGTTCACAACGATGACCTACATGACCTAGGTCACAGTCAGAACACTAGAAATAATCGCTACTATGTACGCACGCGCAAGCAATATTTTCTACAAATAAAGATTAAATCAGGAAGCGATTAGCGGTCCTCGTTACCGTAAAGTTTCGCAGTACTTTAGTAACGCGCGCTCTCGGGCTAATCGTAGTCATCGGCAAGGAAGATATATCTCTCTCTCTTTCACTCTAAAGTACTCCTGAAGAATTACGCCAGTCGTTTCCTGAAAAGTTATGAAGACTTATAGCTGTTGATTTTATTTCATCGAAGTCTCATCCTAGTTACTCCCGTTCAGCATCATCGCCGTAGTTTCATGCAGTCAACTGAACCAACAGGTGTAGGACGTCAGCGCCGCTTGGACATTCTTCAACCTATAGCATCCAGCGATCACGCCCGTCCAGCACAAATAGAATATAAGGAGTTATACAAATGTGCAACCAATAACGTTCTCCACAGATACACAAAAGACAATGTTGATGAAGTAAAAGTCGAACAGAATAGATAAATTCATGAGATAAAATACACATACAGTACAGCCATTATGGAACACTATAGACATATCTACCATTCACAAAGATTCTGGATTGTGTCAAGTAATATTTTTCTAAACGATCCAACAGACAGAGCAAATACATCCAGGTTAGAGAAAAACTTATTGAAATTGCCTGTGAGACGACGTAGAGGTGCCCGCAAGCCTGCATTCGTGCGACTAGTAGTGACGGCGAAAACAGGGGCCTTAGTCTGCTATTGCAATAGTGTCAGAATGGTCTATCATTGATTTAATAAGGCCCCGCGCAGACGAATTACCCTTTGTACGCACGTCAAACGAGTTTCGAACGCGCTTCAATACGCCGTGGGCTAGGGGCCTTATTAAATCAATTATAGACCATTCTGACACTATTGCAATAGCAGACTAAGGCCCCTGATCGCGTGCGCACCTCCCGTCCCTGAATCGTTCTAGGTACAACAAAGCAAAGCTTGATACGGATGTCCACCCAATCATATGAGTTGTTACACAGATTGACAAAAACATTGTATCTAGAAAAGTACGTCTAGACTCAAAGAGATCATGTTATATATTTTTAGCAAGTCGTTATATGGGTGAAAAATACGACTTCTAGTACAATGGTAATGCATCGTTTTCAGGAACTTGCGTTGTATAAGTTCAATACAGTCACATGCACACGGCACAGCATATTCTAGTTGAGACCTGATTAATGACCGATACAAATATAAGTACGTGCTCGGGTAGATGAATCCTGTTGCTGATCTTATCACGAATCCATACATCCGATAAGCCTGACTTATGATGTTATCAACGTGTGCGTCCAGGTGCAGTTTATTATCGAGCAGTATTCCCAGATCACGAATTGTGTTGACTCTGTCTAGGATTTCACTTTGTAGTGCATAGAGGTGTTTAAGTTGGTTTTTATTTTTAGTAAAGCTGATACAGCAACATTTGGGAATACTGAGTTGGAGTTTGTTTTTAATACAATACTCTACTAAGCGATTAAGATCTTGCTGGAGCAATTGACAGTCAAGTATTGATCTAACGGGTCTAAATATTTTTAGATCGTCCGCGTAAAGTAGGAACTTTGAGTTATAGAAACACATGTCGATATCATTAATAATGTTAGGTCCGGTAATGCCTTTCCATAATGCAATTTTATTAACCCATATTCTTTTCTTTTTCGTTTCACCACAGATTAACTAATAGTTCCTGTTTTACGTTGTTTATCAGAATATTTTTTCAAACATAATTATACTATATAAAGCTTTATCTTATATATATTATATCTATTATAAATGCGAAAGTTTGGAAGGATGGATGAATGTTTGTTACTCAAGCACGCCAGAACGTCTGAACGAAGTTTGATGAAATTTGACAGATATTTGTATAAATAAATAAATATCGCTGGAAATTACACACAGCGCCATCTAGGTGCCACACTAAGCAACGAGGCTTGTGTCGTGGACACCAGATAGTTGATAATACTACACAGATACTTTTTGTTTGTAAATACATACTTAATTATACATATAAACATCCATGACTCGGAAACAAATGTCCATGCTCATCACACAAACATTTGCTCCTACCGGGATTCGAACCCGGGAAGAACGTAAGGCAGCCTCACTACCGCTGCGCCATTCGGGTCGTCAAATTGTATGACCGGTCGTTGTTTTGGGTCTGGCCGTAAGGAGCTATTATGTTAATTTAATCTGTGATCTGACTGTTTTTGTATGTGAGTTTAAATATTTGTAAATGGACCCACGGATGGATACAGGAGAAATTCCTAGTGTAGGGCAATGTTACACAAAACAAAACAAATAACCAGCCAGTTCTGTTGACAAAGCCAACCCAAACATGGTTAGAAATAAAACAAGCACAAATGATGACTAACGCGCAAAAACTCCTTACACAATTGCATTGCAGATACCAATATCAATTTTACACAACATTAAGTATTTCCAAAAGCTATAAAATATTTTACGACAGGAAATCATTCAGCATTATAACATCTTCCTATATAGAATCACTTACAAGGAAAAAAACGTAAAAAAACCATAAATATTCCATAGAGTTCAAATTGTTTCTGTCAACGAGAACTCTTAGTTTTCGTCGTTAAAGTAGTCTTCACACGAACGCAGCTAGTCGCAGCGTTGAAAGACTTGATTTAAATGCGTTGTGTTTTAGTGTAGTACAATGAAAATAATTATTTTGTTGGCTTGTACTTTCCTTTATTACTTTTATAATTATTTATAAAGTTCAACTTTCTTATTTTCAAATACAAGATTTACAATTTTGTATACACAATTGATTAAAACTGTATTCAAATCTTTCTTTTGGTTTTATTTTGTTTTTTGCTGTGTTATTAACATGAATGATTCTAGGATTCTAGGATTTTACAACTACACGAAATGTTTTGACGGCACGGTTGGCGCAGTAGCTGAGCAATTGGTTGTTGCGCTGCGTGTCCCGGGTTCGATTCCCGCACGGAACAAATATTTGAATAGCCTAGCGGTAGTTAGTTGTTCCGGGTCTGGCAGTTTGTGAATGTGAGTAAAGATGTTTTTAAACGCACCCACGATACAGGAGAATTTCCTAGCGTGGAGCAACGTTTTTTTAAAAAAAAATAGAAAAAAGAACGTTTCCAATTCAAAAGGACCGTTTAAATCATTCACAAATTGATTCGCTGAAAATAATTTAATTAACAAAATGTAACATCGAACCATACACAAACAACTTAAATATTAATGTTAAACAGCTCTAATATTATGAAAATTAATTGTAAATCCTTTATTAATACTAACACCAAATTATTAATGAAATGAATTAAATTTTGCCACGGAATTACAGCGGGAACCGCAAACCGCAACGGCTGGTCCATGTGAAAAGGTATTTATTAAAAGATTATTATTAAATACTCTATATTTGGCCCACAACCCTCCCGCATTGAATGGTCCTCGAGTTCCTATTAATAGCTTTTAAGTATCCCTAATTGCGTATGCTGTAATTGGGATTGTTGAATTCTTGTAAAGAGAGCGTATTGCGTTGAACATACACGTACTTAGAAAAAATACTCAAAGAATTTTATTTAGTTCGCTCGCAAATAATATTTTTTTATGCTACAAAAAATAACTAATTTTCAGGGTTCCGTACCCGAAGGGAACACTATTACTAAGCCTTCGCTGTCCATCCGTTCATGCGTCTGTCTATCAGCGTCTGTATATTAAACTGAAATTAATACCAAAGAAATTAATATCTCTTGGAGCAATGCAAAAATTAAACTTGTAAATCAACGCGATTAATAGATATGACTGTTTATGTCGCATAAGTGTGTTTAAGGGAATCTTAAAATATAGGGTACTTGCCTTTGACCTAGAATCATGAAATTTGGCAAAAAGGAAGGCCTTACAGCAGAAATAAATGACAAATTCCAAAAAATAAAAAATGGGAAATTAAAAGGTGTATACATAGTTGACGCCAATTAAGTTTTTTTTGATAATGTTACGGAACCCATCGTGCGCGAATCCGACTCGCACTTGGCGGGGTTTTTTTCATTAGGAATTTCTCAGAAGCGGCCACGGAGTCTGTATTTGTGCCTGATTGATGGCAATAGGCTCGCCTTCTATTACATAGGACTTAAACTTAACTGGCGAAATGTGGGTGTACTATTAGGTACTCCTCTATCTAACCCTTCGAAGATTACAGGCGTAATGTTATGTTTACATATACATACTAGGAATAGGAATCTCTGTCTGATTGTATCAACGTCAAACTGTTTTAACAATAAACCGTTATGTCTATTTTTAACTTTATAACCATTCCAGAGTTTATTTTCAGTTTTAATTCGAATCTTAAAATCTGTGTCTATCAAAATTAAGCCCAAGTAAATTGCATAAAGTTCTTTGCAAAGATACTTTTTGTTTTATTTTTTAACTCCATACTTCCTGGCCATTCGTTTTTTATTTGTAATTGCATGGAAAGTAGAATAAAAGAAAACTGATCTTGTAACTTGGCTTTTTCAGTCGAAATTGGGTTGTACAAAAAATTGGGTAAAAGCACAGTGAAATTTAAACTCTACGGTTTTGTATTGGAAATTAATTTCCATTGAAGTGCCCGTTCGTTTCATTGGCTACGATCCAAGCTATCCATTCGCGTGCAATAATTCTATCAGTGGCTGAATTAGAGATTATCTTCAGAAATAATTTCACGCGGGCAAATGCAAGTGCAGTGGGTACGCTAAGGCTTTCATAAACATGTAGTTTGTGATAAAATGGCGGCGTTTAGCTTATCTTGGTATACTGCGAACGTGGTGCGGATAACATTATAAAGTAGAATGTATTAGCATACTTTATTTAGGGTTAATTTGTTGGTCTTATACTTGTGCGATGGTCAGGTTACAAAGTTTTGTTAAGGCTTGAAGAATGTTCATGTTCAACCTGGTCGCCATTGTGGTGCACTGAAAAAAATGCACTCCAATCAAGTGACTTTTTAGCTTGATTGACGATATCTTGTTTATCTTGTTTAGATTAATCAAAATCTTAATTAAGTTGATCATCACGACATGATTGTAGCAATACTAGTTCGAATGATTGAACGCTCAAACAAGTTTCTCGATTACCCTTAAAATGAAATCATTGTAGAAGAGTTAAAAAAGAGACAAGTTATAAAAATGTTAACTGTAACAAAATAAGTTAGTTGTGCCAATCAAGCATTTTAATTACTTCAATGAAGATCATTTGACTTGATATCATCTATCAATGCAATTAATTGTATTAATCATACAACTTAATCAAATCTTGCGGTAAATGTTTGCGCTAAATAAGTTCCTTGGTTGCGTTTATCACTATTTGGTTGTGTTTATAGTAATAATAATAATAAATAGTTTTGTGATAACTCCAATCAAGATCCCGTTTCAAATATCAATCAAATAAAAGTAGCAGCTGTGATCATTGTGTTTGATAGGCTCAGATGCAAACAAGTTACTTAGTCAATCTAAACAAAATCTTGATTATGGCATCTACTTTTTTTTTTAGTGATGTTCACTAGAAACACTAGTTAGGGTTTAGAATAAAACCACCAAATTATCAGTAAGTAGATGAACGTTATACTTTAAGGGTACGTGCACTCGCTGCCCGGGATAAGTGAGGACTAGTCACACGGAACCTCCAAGCTCACGCTACGTTTATTTAGTATATCACACTGTTTAATTACTCTTAGTATCTCAAGTTTGAAATTGATGCTTTATTATAAGAAGGGTATTGGAATCTAAGTAAGAGACCTTGATATATGGCTGTAGGTGTTAAGTAAGCATTAGGTCACCGTAAATTGAAACTATGCATAAAAACGACGATAATAATACAAGGTAGAATCCCCAACGACGCCAAGAAGTTACCACGTATTCAGTACATTATTCTGAACACTCCCACGTAAAAAAAATCATCTATACTAATATTATAAAGAGGTTTTGTTTGTTAGTTTGTGTGTAGTGGGTAATCTCTAGATCTACTGAACCGATTTTGAAAATTCTTTCACTAATAGGAAGCTACATTATCCCCGAGTGCCATAAGCTATATTTAAAACGTGCCCGTGGGATAATTTCCGACCAAAACGCGAGCGAAGCCGCGGGCAACAGCTAGTCGGTAATAAAAAAATCAGCTGTTCCATACATTTTGAGGTACGCGTAGGTATTGCAGATATGTAGGACAGGTTTTTTTTACTTTAACATAACTGTTGAAATGTGGGTGTACTATCAGGTACACCTCTGCCTAATAAACGTGATGTTATGTACACAAGTATGATCAAAAACACTATTTACTAATATACTTTTTCGCCAGTAAAAAATCAACATACCGATACAAAAAAATAAATATTGAAAGAAAAAGCACACTCGACACTCACCGTACGTCAGACCCCTTTTAGACAATTGCTACAGATGATGACAAATTTCATTTTCCTCTTCCTATTCGGAGTTTCGGAGACAGTTGCTATCAAGACATTGTATTGAGTTACGAGGCTTTCCCATAAGGGTTCGTGTTATTTTTTGGGATAGAAGATATGTGGAAGTTAATACAAAGATTTTTTTGCTGACTTTTTGTGTTTTTGTGGTTCTATTATAAACTTGATCGCTGAGTATAAAGTACTAGCTCTTGCCCGCGGCTTCGCTCGCGTTTTGGTAGGAAATTATCCCACGGGCACGTTGTAAATATAACCTATGGCTCTCGGGGATAATGTAGCTTCCTATTAGTGAAAGAATTTTTTAAATCGGTTCTGTAGATCCAGAGATTACCCCCTAAATACAAACTTACAAATTTTACCTCTTAATAATATATAGAGTATAGATTGAGTGCGAGAATCTGTACAAACAATGTACTGGTACTGTTAGGTTTAAGAAATGCGCTATTATACTTTAAAGTGTCGATTTGTAAATAGTATAAATATACCTATATACATGGCCAGAAATCGGACAGGATAAAGATGTTTGGAAGGAGAAAGCCTTTGCTTCAAAGTGGGATACGACATTCAGATCCAGCCTGTCCCTTTGCTGTCCTCCCCTGCGACGCCCTAATGCCGCAGCTCGTACCCCACAGGGGGTGCCCTTAGCGAGTGGTCGCTTAGTTTTTAAGTTTAATTTAAGCCCCTGGCTGGAGGCCTTAGAATCACTTTTAAGGCATGCACAGGATTTGCCCGGTTAAGCAGTAGCCAGCCTCAGAGCAGAACTGCGAGATGCCATATCCACCACACTCCGGCAACCATGCCATACTCCGGCAACGATGGTGGAACAACAATTTTGGCGCAGTGTCAGGTTGAAACTGAATAGCAGTGACTGAAACTAGCTTCGAGAAGACCATAGAAGTGGACTGATATACGCCGATGGCATAGTTAATGATGACAGATGAAATATTAGAACTATTAGTGCAACATAGCAAGGAGCTCCTGGCTAAATAATAACCCGCTCGGATCAATCCTTGTCGATTGACGACCCGAATGGCGCAGCGGTAGTGAGGCTGCCTTACGTTCTTAGGGTCCCGGGTTAGAATCCTGGTAGGAGCAAATGTTTGTGTGTTGAGCATGGACATTTGTTTCCGAGTCATGGATGTTTATATCTATATACATATAATAAAACAGTAAAAAAACTGTGTCTGTACATTGAATATATTAAAAAAATAATTATTGAGGGGGGTTTGGAAACAGCAATAGAGGACGAATCCAAAAAAAAAATCTGTCTGTTTGTCTGTATGTCTGTTTGTTTGTACACGCTAATCTTCGGAACTACTCGACGGATTTAAATGATTTTTTTTTGTTGTAAAGGTATTAAATCTGGGCAACATATAGGCTATAATTTATCTTGGAAACTTGAACATCTGATGCAGCACCGGAACAGACCAGCTAAACCATAAGAGATACAAAAATGGTACCATAGCAAAAATTGTTCCACGTGATGAGCATTTTCTGCTAAGAGAATAAATTTGAAGATCTGGAACACCTGAAGTGGAACTCCAAGAGCCCAGCTACACTATAACATATATAGGAATGACGTCTTAGAAAGAATTGTTCAGCCTGATGAGCACTCTCTGTTGTCGTATAAAATTTGAAGACCTGGAACAGCTGATGTGGAACTCCAAGAGCCCAGCTACACTATAACGTATATAGGAATGACGTCTTAGCAAGAGTTGTTCAGCCTGATGAGCACTCTCTGTTGTCGTATAAAATTTGAAGACCTGGAACAGCTGATGTGGAACTCCAAGAACCCAGCTACACTATAACATATATAGGAATGACGTCTTAGCAAGAGTTGTTCAGCCTGATGAGCACTCTTTGTTGACGTATAAAATTGAAGATCTGGCACACGCGTAGTGGAGTACCTCCACGCGGTGAAGGCGATAACAGTTTAGGACTGATTTTCGATGAAAATTCGATGAATCATTGAAAATTTGACTCTACTGGCCAAAGCTCCCATTTATTATTTTATTTTATCAAATAAATAAGCCTTCGGGCTTATGTTATTTGAGTGTTTAATTTCATTTTTCATTTATTTTCGTGATACGGTAGCCTACCCGGTAGCGCAGGGGAGCAGTCACTTAGATTTTAATTGATCAGGTATCTTCAGAATTAAACTATAACTATGTCTAGAAAGAGGTCAAATCTTTCCCAAAGTTCCAAAGGAGCTAAAAGATTGAGGATCATAAGATCCCAAGAATCTACCGAAGAGCGTCAGGAGAGACTTGATGCTGTTCGAGAACATCAGGCTGCAACTCGCTCCGTAGAAACCTCTTCGGATCGCGAAGAACACTGGAGCATCATATCAGGTGATATGGAAATCAAAGCTATCACTGCATCAGATGTTCAAGTTTCCAAGATAAATTATGGCCTATATGTTGCCCAGCTTTAATACCTTTACAACAAAAAGACCCTTCACGAAGCGGTCAACCAAGCATTCTGTACATCAAACTAAGTATTTACGCAGAGAGTGCTCATCAGGCTGAACAACTCTTGCTAAGACGTCATTCCTATATATGTTATAGTGTAGCTGGGCTCTTGGAGTTCCACTTCAGGTGTTCCAGATCTTCAAATTTATTCTCTTAGCAGAAAATGCTCATCACGTGGAACAATTTTTGCTATGGTACCATTTTTGTATCTCTTATAGTTTAGCTGGTCTGTTGCGGTGCTGCATCAGATGTTCAGTGAGGAAGTGAGGAAACTCGGTATGTAATGGGAGGTAACCCATCCACGGGCCAAACTAGGCAAACGCTTCACATAGTGGACAGTCGCGCATCATGTTCCGCACTTATCTCTAGAGAGCTAGAAGCAGATGCGTAGATACGCTGAGAACTAATGCGCAATTATCTATCCGTGACCGTCTGCGACTCACGAGACAATGCATGATTTCTTCACATGATGTAAATGCGTAAATACGCTGAGAACGCAGGTGTGCTTCGCGATCCGAAGAGGTTTCTACGGAGCGAGTTGCAGCCTGATGTTCTCGAACAGCATCAAGTCTCTCCTGACGCTCTTCGGTAGATTCTTGGGATCTTATGATCCTCAATCTTTTAGCTCCTTTGGAACGTTGGGAAAGATTTGACCTCTTACTAGGCATAGTTATAGTTTAAATTTGAAGATACCTGATCAATTACAATCTAAGTGACTGCTCCCCTGCGTTACCGGGTAGGCTACCGTGTCACGAAGATAAATGGAAAAGGAAATTAAACACTCAAATAACATAAGCCCGAAGTCATATTTATTTGACAGAATAACGGGAAGAAAAGGTATTTGTTGTGTAGGTATTAAGTCTGGGCAACATATAGGCTATAATTTATTTTGGAAATTGGAACACCTGATGCAGAACCGCAACAGAACAGCTAAAGTATAAGAGATATAAAAATGGTGTCATAGCAAAAATTATTCCACGTGAAGAGCATTTTCTGCTGTGAGAATAAATTTGGAGATCTGGAACCCTGTTGTGGATCTCCAAAGCCCAGCGACACTATAACATATTAAGGAATGACGTCTTAGCAAAAGTTGTTTAGTCTGATGGGCATTTCCTGTGGACTTACGAAAATGAAAGATCTGGAACGTCTTCAATCGTCTCGCTCATCCAGTTGTTTTCCCGTCCCCGGGCCTCAGAATTCTACATCAGACGTTTCAGATCTTCGATTTTCTTGACGACCCCGTTGTCGCTGGCAAAAGCAACAGGATCCGCGTACGAAGTCGCGGGCAGAAGCTAGTGTATAATAAGTATGTATTTACAAACAAAAAGTATCTATGTAGTATTATCAACTATCTGGTGTCCACGACACAAGCCTCGTTGCTTAGTGTGGCACCTAGATGGCGCTGTGTGTAATGTCTAGCGAAATTTATTTATTATTTAATCCTCTGGCTATGCCGTGCTTGCCTAGGTTGGCCCGTGGATGGGTGACCAACCATTACATTCTAAGTTTAAACAAAAACATAGTTGGGTAAAGGCTAGGCAGATGATGATTGCAACATACGAGCTCTACTACATAAAATACGGTCGAATACAAACGTGATCGCAGTTTGCGGCATTAAAAACCCTGCCATAAATAACTGTGCAAAATAAATAATCTTGCTTAACGGTACGGTTATTTTAAACGTCAAGACACATCCTATATTCCACCATACAACCAATTACCGTGTCACTGTCAGAATGTATTAACTTTTATCGCTAAAATCTGCACGATAAACGCGAAGTAGTTCAAACAGTATGTTAAATGTTAACCCTATCGTTACAATAACTAGAGTCGAGCGGAGTGTAAATTTCGCGGTAACAATCGTGAGAGCTATTGGTGTGGCGTAAGATGAAATAGGTTAGCGATTAATGCAAGACGTGCAAAATTGTGTGACTTATGGCAAAAATATAGGATGGTGATTGACAGCATGATGCCTCCACGCATTCTTGAAACCAGTGCGAGTCGGACTAGTGCACGAAGGGTTCCGTACGATTATCTAAAAAAAAACTCGTTTGTTGTATGGGAGCCCCCCTTAAATATTTATTTTATTCTGTTTTTAGTATTTGTTGATATCTAAGCGGCAACAGAAATAAATCATCTGTGATAATTTCAACTATCTAGCTATCACGATTCATGAGATACAGCCTGGTGACAGACAGCCAAACAGACGGACAGTGGAGGTCCCGTTTTTACCCCTTTGGTAGAGAATCCTAAAAAGAGTCTTTTAGGGTTCCGTATCCGAGAGAATTCCGTTTTTGTTGACTGAGGTACGGAACATTAAAAGTGAGAGCTTATGTCGCTGGAAAGCAAATAAACCAACTGCTTTGATTTTAAGTGTTCACCGTGTCTATGTAAAGGTAAAGGTATATTTCAAATGGTTTACCATGTCAGATACAACCTATACTGCCTTTAGGTGGCCTACCATGATGTCTTAAAGCAGGAGTAATTCCAGTGTGGGAAAGAGATGGCGCTGTATAGCTCTGTCTCCCACACTGGAATTACTCCTGCCTTAAGACGTCCTAGTAAGCTCCCAGAACGAAATTCAGCGACGGAGTTTAGTGGTAAATCCACATCGTCTGCCTAGCCTTTTCCAAGCTATGTTCCAGTCTAACCAGATGCAGCTGAATAACAGTATTTCACCAGTAGTTTTATCACCAGTAATTTCCATAATGATGTATAAGTAGTACTCAGTTTTTACGAATAAGCTTTTTATAATTTAGACTCCGACATCTAAACTTACGTAATCTCGATAAAATAATACGATCGAAACATGATCTCAATATTTCGTTATTAGTAGCAGGTGGAACTTGCATAATTCTCTCGATGCGAGACCACGCTTTGAAGAACTGTACTGCACACGGTAACAATCATAACACGGTACCGGTGATAAGAGGAAGCGGGCACATATTACGTTATAAGAAAATATTGCCAAGCAAAATCTTCCAATCTGTTGTTTATCGCAGGGAAATTCAGAGGCAAAAAATGGTAAATGTATTTACAACACGGCCTACGATATTCGCACTGCTGGGACAAAATCCTTCACTGTCTGAGAGGGAGCGGCCCATAAATTCACTTACCAGATCAAGTGCACAAAATTATTCAATACAGCTTTAAGTAAAAGAATTATTAAGTACTTATAGTAATTTGCGAATAAGCTGGGATTCATCTTCCTGGCCTAGTTCCATGTTACTTGAGGTCGGCGCCACACGTTTTTTTCTTCCATTCTCCGCTGTCAACCGTCACGCTATCATTTACTCCTTTATCTTTCATATCAAAAGAGTAAATGATAGCGTGACGTATTACTGCAATATGCAATGGAAACAATAATGCTAAATTAAACGCTTTGCAAAAGCTCATGAGCTTGTGATTCATAAGTATTCATTTATATATTCACTTAAAGTGACGTCACGCCATACGGCGGAGATGAAAAACATTTAAAGTATTCTTGTAATTTACTGCAATGTTCCAAGATTATCACATAGGTAATTTACTCAACTATTATTATTTTGTCTAGTTATGTTTGAATTCTGCTACTGTTTTGTTATTTTAACTACATAAAAATTGACGATACTATCGCCATTTGAAGATGGCTTTTACACTAATCGCCTCGGTCTAATGGTCTTCTAGACCAATAATTACACCGCGCATAAAAGGACCAATATTTTAAATCGCCTATAACTTGAACCACGCCTCACGTCGGAGGTCGCATTCCAGTATGCCAGGTGCAAGATGCATTCACATACGATTTATGCTTCTCTATTCAGACCAAAATGGAAGCTACGGTGGGAACAGCGATTTTATTAATAGCTAAAGGATCCCAAGTATTTGATTACTAACGATAACTACTGGTAGCCTTTTGGGTTGTCGAGTTTGTTTAAGGGAGTGGACACACGTATAGACACGGAATAGGCTGTAGCCTGTAAGAATGAGCGTTATGTCTTTGCAAATAAAGGCGAAAACGTTGTCATTGGCTTCGCGTCGGTTCGGGCAGTTGGGTCGGGAATATTCGCTTTTGTTGCATTAACTTTTTTTTGTCTGGTTCAAGCCAATTCCGCGTCATCAGTGTGGTCAGTATCTAAGCCAGGGATACTGATCGTTCGGATAAAAATACCGATTTGAAGATAAGGTAAATGTTTTAATTTCTCAGAAGTGGCCTCGAATTTAACATGTAATGTAATTATGTTGTGTAGGTATGCTGAGATTGCTGTGGTATTAATCGGACTTATGGGAATTTAAAGTGTGAAGGACCGTCTTTGAACGATGGTATTCTGATCGTGGTCTTATCTTGATAATATGAGTTGGATGTTAATCAAAAAGTAAGCTTATTAGTTTAATAATTACTTTTATTTGAGAAACTCAGGTTAGTTTGTTTGTAAAAAAAGGTCGAAGAAGAAAAATGAGGAAAATGTTAGTATGAATGTAAATATGGCTATAAGATTAGAGGAAGACCAAAGAAACAATGGATAGACTGTGCGAAAGATGATATGGCTAGAAAGGAGGTGACTGCCGAGATGACGAGTATTAAAGAAGTATGGAAGAAGAAGCTTCGCCGACCCCGAATAATAAATAGGGATAAGAGCAGGAGAATGATAAAAAGGACCAAGAATCATTTAATGTTCAATGAAGGAACAAAAACAATATTTTACTTAGATAAAAGTTCGAGAGCAATGCGGTGGCCCAGTGGTGGTGGCCCCGACTTACGAAAGTATGTCGTGGGTTCGAACCCTGGCAGACGCATAACTTTGAGTAATTTATTTCATCATCACTGCTCTCAAAACGGTGAAGAAAAACATCGTGAGGAAACCGGCATGTCCTAGAACCAGAAATTCGAAGACATGTGACATCTACCAACCCGCATTGTCCCGCGTGGTGGATTATAGCCCATTCCCTCTCATAGAGAGGAGGCCGAGTGCCCCGCAGTGGGAAAGTTAAAGGCTGATTATACTAAGTTAAAAGTATTTAAGTTTTGGCATTTAAACCTACTCTTTTACTACTTTTTTTTCGTAAAAGACCTGGAGCCTACTTTTCTGTTCAAACAACAGTACCGTACTATACCTAGATCGGTATCGGTACTACCATGAAATGAATAATATAGCGTTAACCATAAAACAAGGAGTTACAGCCTTTTAGCTTATAGGCACAAAAGCACATAAATCATTGTATTAAATAATATACCCTGTTCCATTTTCTTGTTTATTTATACATACAAGATTACGAATAAGTTTCTTACACTCGTATCGATAGTCAAGTCAAAGTAATTAATTATAATTTGTTATTCATTAGACAAGAATTTGAATGAAGAACGTCACAAAAAGCAAAGCGAAAATTCAAATATTGACAGTTCCAACTTCAAACACTACAGAATAAAAATAGTATCTTAAGTATGTCATTCATTTTACTCAAGTAATCACTTAGACTTGTATATACATACGGGTGTTAATAACTATTTCAATCAAGTCATAATTAATAGCAATTGATTACAAAGCGTGTCGTGTTTCTACAACGATTTGACACACACATTTCGATATTTTAATAATAATGAGTGAAGATCTTACAATGGGCTTAAAGCTAAGGTACAATTACGGACCCTATATGGCACAGCAAAAAGTACAAAATTAATGTGTGAAATAAAATTATATTTTAAGATATAATTATGTATACATTGGCTGTTCCAACATCATTTTGGTTGATAGAATAGGTATCACGTTTTCAGGCCCTCTGGTTTCAAAAGGCTGATTTGCTTATTTTTTGCAGTTGCACTTAGTTAGCCTCTGTTTTTGGATCACTGTCATAATCGCAATGATCTTTAATCTCTTTACTTTAGAATTGCTGATGGGTTGCTATCAGAGGTAAAAAGTATGAATTGACTATAGTATATAATCAGTAAACTCGCTGTCAGTAAAATTGACATTGTAAGCTGTTGTGATTGTTTGACAGCTTTAACACCAGCTGGTTGATTAAAAGAGGATTTGACAGAAGATTTAACTGAGTAGGAGGATTGAATGTAGAATAACCTTGCCTTGAGGCGTTCTTGTAATCTCTAAATTATTTATTTACTAGCTGTTGCCCACGATCTTCGTTTGTGTGAAATTATTTAATACTACTTACTTCCTTTTTTAAATCAGATTTTATTACCAATTTCAAGGGTTTTCTTTTTTTTGCACGGAACCCTAATTCTTATTCTAAAATAAAAGCAGCCTTAAATACTTCTGATAACATCAGCTATCTTTCAGTAAAATTCGCGTCAAAATCGGTCCTGCCGTTTCGGTGATTAGCTGGAACACACAGACATACAGACGGACAGTCAGACAGGCAAAAATTGAAAAAAAAAAAGAGTTTTTGTTATAAATGCTGTTTATATCTTCATATGCATTCAGTAAAAAGCTGTTATTATGATATTGCAAATAGACACTTCAATTTTATTTATTATACTATACATAATATGTGTAGATTGTTTTGACATTTTAGGTTATAAATAGAAGTGGGTGCCAGAAGACGGGCGTCGTTGCCGAGGGAGGCCCGCGGGGGACCTAGAGGGTTTTGTGAGAGATTAGCCTGAGAAAACCGTACGAAGAGAAGAGTGGAAGGCTATGGGGGAGGGAGGCTTTAGCTCAGCAGTGGAACATTAGAATTATTACGAATATTGAATATAATGTGAGTTTTCTGAAAAGAAAACATCGTGAGGAAACCAAACCAGCATGCTTGAAAGACATTTCTTGCTCGACGGCATGTTATACCAAGTCAAAGGCCCATGGACGGCATAAAAACTCTGTCACAAGGTTAGGCACTAACAACACGATTAGGAAAGAAAGAAGCAGAATAATAAATGAAACATACCTACATTACTGAATAGTTGCTATGTAAAATCAAAGAAAAATAGTAGATAACATAAAATTAAGAAAAGTACGATGTAAGAGAGAGAGCAAAATAAGCAGGTAGTAAGCGATTGGCGGGGCACGGCAGGTGCTAGGTGCGGATGTGTACCGCTTCGACTATACCTGATGCGAGTGTTGCAGCAAGTATGAAATAAGCGGGCAGTTTGAAATATTACCAACGATTTTTTTTTTGTATATTTTATTTTTATAAGGGGTTTGAAAAATAATTATTTACCCACTAATTAATGATAAAAAAATTATATCTGTAAAATGATTTCAATAACATTTCTAGAAGTCTACGATAAAATTTATTTTAAAACATAATGAGTTCGGGATAAATTGAATATTTTTTCTGATATAACTGGTCTCAGGAATTTCTCAGTAGCAACCACTCCACACACCGAAGTTGCACCCGGTTGATGGCAATAGGTTCGCCCCCTATTACATGGGACTAAAACTTAACTGGTGAAGTGTGAGTGTACTATTAGATACTCCTCTGCCTAACCCTTCGGGGATTACAGGCGTTATTTTACGTGGTATGCGTCTATATCATTCTATATATATGACTCTATATCATTCTATATTTTATAGTATTTTCTGTATTTTTTTTTCCATTTTAAGTATTACGAAAACATAACACCTAATTAAATACCTACATGTGTTACATTCCTCAGAACATTATCAGAATCAAAGAAAGACTCAGTGCGTGCGTGTTTGTAATGACTTTGCAATCTATCACTTAGTAGTAACAACACTACTTGCACATACGAAAAGATCTGAATTCTTGATATTTCACCGCTACAGTGTTGCGTGAGACCTAAATCTGCGCCACCATTATGTAATTATTTTATTGATACTACAAGCTTTATGACAGATTAATAAAACACATGGGTAAGTACTCTGTTAGCCTATTATAATAGAGGTTTTTTTTTCTTGTAACCGCTTTTTTTTTTTACCGATGCGATATTATCAAATAAGTCCCGCTCTGGGCTGAGCAGGAGGGAGTGTCAGACTTTTACTGAATAAAACCCATCCATGTTCCTTCCTTTGCCCTTTGTGTTCCAGAGCCGGTACGGAAGACGAATGTATTACACCGACTGCCCAATGAAGCATTTGCAGTACAAACACGAATACAGTGAAACAGAAATTTCTAAATCTCAAATTAAATTGTATCAAAACTGACACTTTAGGGTTTCGTTCCCGAAGAGTAACCAACAGGATCCTATTACTATAATCCAGTTTTTCAAGTTACACTTGTACCGACAGCAAGACGAGGCCTTGAGAGCGCGAAATGTAACTTAATACCTACGTCGATTATCGAATCGAAAATACGCTTTTAGTTAATTTTATTGTAACACGTGTCTTTTTAGGTACATATGTGGACACATCAATAACATAGTTAAGTTTTATAACAATTTCAATTAACAATGATACTACCCTAAACATCTAATTCTACCTAGTAACTTCGCCAAACGACAGATTTAACACCAAACAACTACATGCTCATCTTGTTCTCTTATACATGGTGTAGAAAATCAATTGAATACGTCGTAAAAGTAGTATTCGCACGAATAACACTGTATTCGCAGTGCTTCGTAAAGATCGCGCACCTGTTGTGATTTTTTATACAAAAACGTATAGAATTGGATGGTAGTTTATTCGGATTTTGGCTATCTTCCTATTTCGATTCGATGATAAGATCATGGGTTTACGTCTTTTGTTTTTGTAAGCTTGCCAGGAGGCAAGGCAACTGCGTAACATAAATTTCTGTCGCATTCGGTTAGATTTTGAAGGAAATTCGTAATGCATTACTTTCGTCGTACAGAAGCCAGCACATCAAGCTACTATAATCTGTTAAATTTCTTTAATGAATTTTCAACTTTATCGCTATAGTATTAGGTACAAGATTGATTGGGAAAATTTGGCAGTTTGTGCTT
Organism: Eugnorisma glareosa; assembly: GCA_947578425.1. Taxonomy (NCBI): domain Eukaryota; kingdom Metazoa; phylum Arthropoda; class Insecta; order Lepidoptera; family Noctuidae; genus Eugnorisma; species Eugnorisma glareosa. The sequence goes on along the minus strand of OX387982.1, from coordinate 7,247,886 downwards.
CAGTACGTTTTAAATATTCGTCTGCTCGACAGCGTGAAACACAGCGAAAGTTGTTGTTTGTCAATTTGAACCAAACCGGCGCGCGGCGTTGAGATTAATTACGCCGTTTTAAGCACTGTTTTTTATTTTTTTACTAAAACTTTATGCACAAGTAAAAACTGTACAAAGGCGGACTTAATGCCTTAGGACTTAATGCTTTGGGCATGTCACGGGAGCTGGTTCGGGGTGACGCGGGAAAACACCTCCTGTGAGAGCTTGGCCGACAATAGCACAGTATTGGCTGTTTAAAAAGCGGTCATCGTTTACTCAGTATGCACAGAGACATATAACATACACACTCTGTGAAAATTTCAAGGGTCTAACTTGGGCTGCGGGACTGTTCGAAAGAGATACCGCGGCCCTGGAAAACAGAGCAAAAGAAGGAACATGGATGGGTTTTAGTCAGTACAAGTCTGACACTCCCTTCCGCTCCATCCGGAGGGGGACCCCGCCATTTGATGATCTATCGCCCGAAAATAAAAAAAAGTCTTACCTACTTTTACGGTTCTAAAGATACAACCCTGTGACAGACAGCGGAACCGCAGTGATAGGGTTCCGTTCGCACCATTTATTGCAACCCTTGCAATCCTGCCCTGCCTGCCCTGCCCTTGCCCTAAACCTTGCCCCTTGCCACAAATAAATATATTATATTGAATATATTGAATTGAATTGCCCTGGCAACACTGTTGAATATATTTTAGTTAAAATTTGTTTATAAGTACTAATTCAACCATTGTATGAAAATAATACTACTGCGCCTAAATGTACACTTTTTGTAATACTGTTTAAAAAATAAATTATTCTTATTCTTATTGCCGTTTGCTGAAGTGTTTTGGTTTGTTTTTCTTTTACTTTTTTTTCTAACATTAAATAAAGTTCGAAATAATTTAACTTACTTATGAGTTATAAATAAGTTAGCATAACTTTATTTTTTACTAGCCTTTGGAGACTATAAATGATTTTGAAAACAGTCGTAAAATTGGACTCTGGGGTCAAATTGTTTTCAGACTTACGGGTATCTTAAAGTAAGAAGAATATTATTATGCGGTGCTCTTAGTGAATGGAAAGATCGATGCGTATTCGCTAACACTAGGGAACCCAAATGAATTTCTAAACATTATTGCGCCTTTATTTAGCACTAGCTGTTGCCCGCGGCTTTGCTCGCATTTTGGTCGGAAATTATCCCACGGGCACGTTGTAAATATAGCCTATACTCAGAAGTACTCAGGGATAATGTAGCTACCTATTAGTGAAAGAATTTCCAAAATTGGTTCAGTAGATCTAGAGATTACCCCCTACATACAAACTTACAAATTATGTACAAACAAATTTTACCTTTTTATAATATTTGTATAGAAGTATAGATTTACATTCACTACGGGCATTTACTTAATTATTTTAGGATCTCCAACAGAATAAATAGGTAGGTACACTAAACATTACACACAGATACTCCACAACAGGTGTACTCCTTCACTTATTGCAGACCATAGCCATTCACAACAAATTAAACAAATAAGCTCACAAATTAAGTACTTAATGATAAAATAACTGCCTCTGTCTCTAACTGCCACGTTGGTCTAGTGGTCACAAGCGCGGCTGCTGAGCATGAGGTCCTGAGTTCGATTCCCGGGTCGGGCAAAGTATTTTTGGGTTTTTCCATCAGGAATTTCTCAGTACCACAGAGTCTGGATCTGTGACCGGTTGATGGCAATAGGGTCGCCCCCTATTATACGTGTTTTTTTTTTTTTTTTTAATTTTGTCCTAAAACATAAACAAATTCAGTAAATTAATAGACAATAGAATAATAAAATACCCTAGAAAGTTAATTCATGAACTAAGGCGTTGTTAAAGTTCAGAAATACAGTACAAATTAAAATTAAAAATTAGTTTATTTCACATAAACGTAACGTACGTTTGTGTGAAATAAACTAATTTAAAAAAAAAAAGAACTTTATAAAACGACAGAAGATTAGTGCATGTATAAAAGCAACACTTAAAAACAACATCCTGTATTTTTCTAGCGCCGCAATCTATCGATAATTGATAAGGTCGTCTCTCTCGCACTAGTCTTGTTTATTGACCCCGAGAAAAAAATCCTCGCATGCAATCGTCCAACATAACCTGACCTGTCCTCACCTACAAGCAAAACTACATTAAGTCTCTTCCAAAACTGGATGTTCTAAGAAAAGTACCCAATATAACTTGAGCTCCGAGAACGTACATTACGTTAAGTTATAGAGGTCATATATTTTCAGCGGATGGTGGGACTACTTTTTACTTGGTTGCATCTTGTGGTATGTTTGTCTATGAAGCGGTTAGAAATAACTTAGAAAACGTCTTTTCGCTACGTGACCATTTAAGGAATGGTGCGGTAAGAATGAAAATGCTATTCGACTGTTTTATTTATTCTATTTCCTTATTAAATACGTTGTTTGGTTTTCCGAGTATATTTTTCATGTGTTAGTGCTTAGATCTCAGACTAGGTTTTTCTTGGGGCTTCGCTCGCTTTATGGTCAAAAGTTATCCCACGGGAACGTTTTAATTACAGGGTGTAACAAGACCCATATTGGCGCCGTCAACCAAGCATTATGTCGACATCAAACTAAGTAACTTTACGCAAAAATTATTGCTGGGAAGCGACCTTTTTTTTGGGGGTGAAAAATCACGTTTTACGGTAGGAATCAATGTAACGTCCTCAAAACATTGCAACGTGCTGGTGTATGGATTTAATAGCACAGGGGCCGTGGACGTGTTTAAAGTAAAAATCTTGGATTTAAAAATAGTATTAAAAAAAAAAACTTGTTAAAAACTTAGAACTTAGTATCTCCGTAACTAGAAGGTTCCCAGGTATGGGCTGGAAGAAAAAAATGGGCGCAATGACGGGGAGAACAAATGCTTTTCGGCTTCGTTAAGGGTCTTGTACAACACCCTTTATAGCCTATGACGATTAGAGCTTGAGGCAAAATTTAACTTTAGTGAAACCCTTGGCGAAGGATTTTTCGGAATCGGATTTGAGTAAGTACTTTCGAAAATTAGACCCTAAATCAAAAATTACTACCAAACAAATGTAACCTCTTTATAATAACTTATCATAACATGGTAACATCACGCTTGTAATCCCCGTAGGGTTAGGCTGAGGTGGACCTAATAGAACACCCACATTTCGCCAGTTTTTTTTTATTTTTTATTGTTATATTTTGTTCTTTATTATATTATTAGTATAAATTATCTGCCTGGATAGTAGAGTTGGTTACTGAGCACGTGGTCTACGGTTCCTAGGTCAGGCTAAGTGCTATTGTGTTTTTCACCAGATTTTTTTTATTAGCTGCCCGGAGTAGGTATGCATTTGTGCCCGTTTGGTGGCAATAGGCTCCCTATTACATAGGGAGAAGGAAAAAAATGGTTTATTTGGCAAATGCCACAAGTGCACACAACATTTAACATAAAAAGTTAAAAATAAACACAAAAAAACTATTGTGTGTCTCACTGCTGTGGCATATAGGCTCAGTTCAACATAATACCGGAACAACTAGTGCCTGACTGTCGAAATATGGGTGTATGTGTATAATACCTGTCTCTCTCCTCATAATACCTGTGCCTAACAATTCGGGGGTAACAGAGGCGTAATGTTATGTTGTGTGATATTCATAGAAATATTTAAAAAAAAACAGAGGTGATATTCAATCACCCAAATAAAACCGTCACAAGTCTTTATATTGCGGGACAAAAGCCCAATGACAAATACTCTATTGGTTAGTTTTTATTTTCGCTTGATCGATCAAAATCGTTTTTATTTAGTACAGACGCACAGCAAGCTACACGAAACTGTCAAATATTTCCAATCAACCTTGAACTTAATGCTTTCGCGATAAAGTTGAAAATCTATTAAAGAAATTTGACAGATTATAGTAGCTTGATGTGCTGGCGTCTGTACAAAAAGGACTCGCTAGTTGACTATGGTGTTTCCCCATGGATGCAGTTGATGTCTAACGGACGCCGTACCGACAGAGAACGGTAAACCAGTGCAGATGGAGGGAAACACCATAATTTGCGTCATGTTATTTCTTGCTCCTTTTTATGGGACGCTAGGAAGATAGCGGTGGTTTAGCCACAGTCACTTCATGCTTTAGTTGCATAATCAGCCTATATGTTCCCACTGCTGGGACACACGGCCTCCTCTCTTTGAGAGGGAATGGGCTATAATCTACCACGCGGGTTGGTAGATGTCACATGTCTTCGAATTTTTGGTTCTAGGGCATGCCGGTTTCCTCACGATGTTTTCCTTCACGGTTTTGAGAGCAGTGGTGATGAAATAAATTACACAAACTAATGCGCTTGTCTAGGTTCGAATCCACGACTTACTGTTCGTAAGTCGGGGCCGCCACCGCTAGGCCACCGCTGCTACTTTAGTTGGACGCTCGCAAAAGGCAGGTTCTTGCAAACAAGTCACCGGAAAGCCCATATATACACGAACAGTTGATTCTTTGCCATTTTTAAAAGATCAATGCATGAAACATCTCTGCCGGTCTAAAATGAATAATAGACCGATCAAGGTTCGCAAGCTCGCTCTGTAAGCAGCGGGCGCCCACGTCACGGGCCGGCCGCCAATTTTATTGCCATTCGACGGCAATCAGAGTATAAAAAAAGAAATGTTTCTTTGTGAAAGTTGTTTGTTATCATGAGTACAATCACGTGTTTAAGTATCGGTCACTAATTACCACCCCACCACCCTACATAGGTAAGTGTGTAAAGGACGATGCCAGGATTTGTATGAACTCTGGTCCCACCTTCCAATAGCTATGTGTGATACATTGTTGGATAGGTATTTTCAAGCTGCACGAAAGTTACTGTGGCGCTAAGTTTCAAATCTTAGTCCGTTCAGAGTTATGCACTATTAAACAAGTCAGTTTAACAATAGTCAAACGTAATGTTTTACCCTATTAAAATGCACTTTTTGAATTAACACTAGTATTAACTACCTAACTACCGTTATCATCAGAGTCGAAGGGATTTAAAAAAAAAAACTCAATGGTATGGTATTTTATGTTGTATTTATTTATTAATTATGGTATTGATTCATGGGAAAATCAAACATTTTATACATTTTATATATCCTACTCTCTAATATGACCTTATTTAAAAATAAGGCTGGTCCTACAAATCCTTCATGCCTGTCATACCCCTTACCTTAAGGAATTGTGTGTATTGGCACAATATGGCACAGGTACCTACAGTACGTCGTCCGGTCATGCAGGTACAGTATCTTTGAATAATATGATTGTTGTGAAATAATGTAAGAATTGTACCTTCAAGCTCGTAAGGGTTTTGGTTTCCACACTTAGTCTCTAAAGTGGACCATTGTGCGTGAGCCATGGTGTTCATTATTCCAACCAGGACATCCGAAAGGGATCTTGGTGTTCCAGGAGTCTCCTCGCGGATGTGGGTAACGACGGTGCACTCGAGGAGTACATGCGCTACCGTTTCCTCCGTCTCCATGCACGCTCTGCACAGGGGACTGTCAGTGATACCTAGGGTGTAGAAGTGTTTGTTCAGTGAGCAGTGTCCAGTGATGGTCCCCGCCACCAGTCCTAGGCTATTTCTGTCCAGCTTCCTACCCAGGAATGGCTCAGCTTCCTTGGATTGCCTACACCCTGGTGTCGAGGTCCACCATTTCTCCGCTTGTGTTTGAGTGTGATCCTTTAACCAACTCCTTAGCGGCAAAGCGCAGCGGCAAATATAGTGTAATAGGTTAACTGCAGGTTCAAGCGCGATTTTAAGCTGTTACGGCAAAGATTTTTCTACAAACCACTTTTATACACCCATCGGTATATGATGATAGCGGTAGTTATGTAGATAGTACTAGTTAATTCATCGTTAATTCAAAAAGTGCATTATTTTATAGAAAAACATTACGTTTGACTATTATTAAACTGACTTGTTTAATACTGCATAACTCTGAACGGACTAAGATTTGAAACTTGGCACTATAGTAACTTTTGTGCAGCTTGAAAATACCTATCCAACAATGTATCACACATAGCTATTGGAGGGTAGGACCAAAATTTGCATCATCCTTTAAAAAATCCTTGCCCAAGACCAAACGTTAGCAGTCATAGAGTTTATAGTTATTCATCATTAATTTGCCCATACTTACCTGAAGCACTGCTTACCCTCGAGCTATAAAACAAGTAATAAGCACACGGTTTATCATGTTCTAATCGTAACATAAGCAGTAAACTTAACTGTTGGAAATGGATTCATTAACCGTAAATGTGCACTGCAATGCGCATTGTTATGGGTATAGTTATTTATTACCACGAGAACTAACAGCTATAAAAAAATCCCTTCGGCAAGCCGCAGGAGGAGGTAGATTTCGAAGAAGGATCGACCCACTTTTTTTTTCCAAAAACGCCCTCAATTTTTCAGTTATATTTTTTTATTTCGAAAACTATAAGTTTTATCGCTAAACTTTGAAAGTAAAAATTGTAGTATAAACAACTTTCTTTAAAAAAAAATATTTGCGATTCTAAAAATGTTTACCGTTTTGGAGACATAATTTTTTTTTTCTAAATATTTTGGAAATTTCATCCCCTCCCCAAGTTAGTGGTTGCATCAAAAAAGTTTAAATCTAAAAGTTGTCCGTATTCTTACTCGACTTTCTGTAAACCGCCCCCCATTGACGAATTCCGCTTATTCACGTACTTAACCTAAGTTTTGACCCTTTCGATTGTTTCGTCAAGTTTGAAAGCAATCGGTGGATACGAGTATTTGCGACCTGTAGAGTGTGGCTAAATTTTGCTTGTCGCCCCAGATATATACCAACATCATACATACGTATACAAAAAAAAATATAAACTATATATAAACTTTTTAACCGGCGGTTGATTTGGGCTCCAGAGGTCATAACTAGACCCCCTATGGTGAAATTTTCGGTAAACTCGACTTTATGTACAAAACCAATAGGTAGATTTTTTCTGACGAAATCTATCTAACAGTGACATCATCATCAGCCTAGCCTTTTCGAAACTAGTTGGAGTCGGCTGAATACCAGTATTTTACATGGAGCGACTCCCTATCTCACCTATCTGACCTCCAAAACCTAGTTAATACTGGGTAATCCAATACCCCATGGTAAGACTGGTTATCAGACTTTTAGGGTACTGACTACCTGTAACGACTGTCAAAGATATATAAATAACAGCCGTGACCAACGGCTTAACGTGTTTTTCGAGGAACAGAGGAATTCGGTATGTGATGGATGGTCACCACCCCTCCACGGGTCAACCTAGGCAAGCGCGGCAAATCTTTTTTTTTAGTTTCAAGGAAAATAAAGATCTTCTTATTCTCTCGAGAACTGTAAGAAAAAGCATTTATTTGGGTGAGCAAAGTAGGTATTCATTAGAAACAAATAAATTATACGGTACTATAACGTCCTCTTCCCATACAATATTATGGGAAACGCAACCATACACGAAACCCGTGCCGTTTGTTATAAAAACCCCATGACGAAAGCCGTTTGTGTATCGAATCACAACGACTTTTGGCAATTACCGAAGAAATTTAATTATAGCATGGAGCAGCGATCGCCCAGTGGCCCCGACTTAAGAGCAGTAAACCGTGGGTTCGAACTCAGACAGGCGCATAATCATCGTCATCATCATTCGCCTGCCCTTATACCAATTCATCTGTGGTCGGCGCAGCATGTCTTCTTCTTCCATACTTCTCTATTACTCATCATCTCATCAGACACCTCCTTTCTTACCATATCATCCTTCACACAGTCCACCCATCGTTTCTTAGGTCTTCCTCTAAGTACTCTTATAGCCATATTCAACACTTTCCTCAGTACATTTTCATACTTGCATTACTTTGTGTAATTTATTTCATCACCACTGCTCTCATAACGGTGAAGGTAAACATTGTGAAGAACCAAAGTCTTAGTACCAAAAATTCGAAGACATGTGGCATCTACCAACTCGCACTGGTCCCGCGTGGTGGATTATAGCCCATTCCGTCTCATAGAGAGGAGGCCGTGTATCCCAGTAGTGGGAACATTATAGGCTGATTATGCTATGTTGCCCCTATTTGGCTTGTAGTTAATATTAGGGATGCGGCTTACCACGGCGTTATGGTATTTGTGCTTCTGAATTCACGTAACTATTAATAAATAATCATAGGCAATGCGGTGGTTATTTGATGATTTTAATTCATTAGTGAACAAAATTATAAATTGTTGTTTTTTTTTATGTAATTAAATTTCATGTACTTACCCAATTTTGTATACTTAACGGCGGAACATAGATAGTTTCTGAGTTCTGACTATTTCAAATAGGAATGTTGAAATAGTCGTAGTTAGTATTGGGTTTTTGTGAGGGTATTGATAGAATACAGGGTGTAATGGACAGCCCTCCGCAAACTGACAGTGTGCAGTTATTCTACCGGAATTTTTCGCCGGAAAATGTACACTTTTTATTGTTGTTTGGTTACTATTCCTTTATTTCAATGTAAAATTACGTTGTCTGTACGCGTGGAATGGAATGGAGTGGTCCATTTATGTAAATAAGACGGTTAAAATAAAAAATAAACCAACAATAGATGTTGAAATACTCTAACGAACGACTCGTGAAATCAACTGTTCACTTCTTGCCTAGTTACAGAGTTCATGGAACTCGTCGTCGCGCTTACCGTTCGCTACGTGCGGTTTGCCAACGGTAACGATACATTGCGTATAAAGAAATAAAACAAATCAAATGTATCGGATTCCCTTAACGCTCCTAAAATAATTTCATGTACCGGTCATCTTAGTATGATATAGGTACTGAATTCACCTCATAAGTCTGCGCTACCTCTAGGTAGTATACAGGGTGTAAGGGACAGAACCCTTACACCCCGTATACTACTTATAGGAAAGTGTACACTAATAAAAGAGATTATTTAAATACTACTGTAACTACTTCTACCTTTCTTACTTCATTCAACAGAAATAATAATGGAAAAGCAAATTTTGTTAAAAAACGTGTTCTAATCCAATAATGGGCCAAGTCAGACTGTGGATGTTGATTATATTGGCATGAAACCTGGCAGATTTAGCAACTAAATAAATAATGGAAAATCTCCTAGAGGTCGTATCTTTAATATGTAACAAACTATTGAAGTAAAATAAACTTTGTGACATGAGTATAAAAAGTTACCTTTTATGGTCAAAACACTAAAAAAACTCACTTATAAAACGCCACAAAATTCCGCTACTTCAATATCATTCTGATGTAGAACTCAGCAGAAACTATATTTAAGTTAGTATCCTAAAGTAAAATCCTAACATCTTACACCAAAAAAAAACATTGAACACAGCGTCAAACACTTGGTAAGAGTGATCAAACTCACCCGGTTTCAGCCAACCAATCAGCGCTCAGTGATTTTTCCAAGAAACATTTTTGCTTCAATAAAACTGAAGGACTGAGTCAGGCCTTGAAGAATGAGTGCCGAAATGAAAATAAAGCTTCGCGTCAATTGTTACTGTGATTTTCGCCGGTGACTCTCAATTAGGTGACACACGGTGGAAAGAGATGGCCAGCTAAATAAAATTTCGTGGTTTTTTTTTTGCAATAGAATTATTTTAAAAGATCGGAACTTTTTTAAGATTTTCTTTTGAAAAAAAAAAATGTAATGTTTTGCTTGAGATTTCTAAGACTGGTTTAAATATTTTGACGACCCGAATGGCGCAGCGGTAGTGAGGCTGCCATACGTTCTTCTTCTTCGGTTCGAAACCCGGTGGGAGCAAATGTTTGTGTGATGAGCATGGACATTTGTTTCCGAGTCATGGATGTTTATATATTATAATAAATATGTATTTACAAACAAAAAGTATCTATGTAGTATTATCAACTATCTGGTGTCTACGGCACAAGCCTCGTTGCTTAGTGTGGCACCTAGATGGCGCTATGTGTAATGTCCAGCGATATTTTTTTTTTAATTAAATTCAATATAAAATAGGTTCCAATCATCGTCATCATCATTTCAGCCGAAAGACATCCACTGCTGGACCTAGGCCTCCCCCAAAGGAGATTTGTTTTGCCATAATCGCCACGCTTGGCAGGCGGGTTGGCGATCGCAGTACGGTTGTTACAAAAGCACAGAGAACTTTGCCGCCCATTCTCTGGTAAATCCCTTAGTCGCCTCTTACAACACCCACGGGAAGATATGGGATGGTGCTATTCTTTACGTCCGACACCGTACGGTACAAGTACCAATAGTGTATTTTTTATTTCCTATCTGATCTTCACAATCCAGTTAGGTACTCCTAATTGAATTGTATTGATAAGCAGTCAATACAATACAGTTAGGACTCCATGCCAAAAGTAATACAAATCTGACTGACAGCTTATTGAATCTTTCTTGTAGACATTTTCTATATGTTCCTAGTAATAAAGATGTCCTACAGCAGATTAGTGCCGTAGCTATTTCAGCTGACAAGCAGGATTACTTTGTATTAGTTATATTATTGGGTTGTCCGTAATGTTTGTACAATGTTAAAACTAACTTTGCTGTGCCCGACAGGGTCCATAATTGATTCGATATTTTGACATATATAAATGCAATATATTGAGTATGAGTATGTTTTATATATAAAATTGATAGCATGCTTGATCTGTGAAAAAATACTTAAACAACTGCATAAGCACTACGTTGATCCATTTCAAATAAAACGTAAATTGCTAAACCAGAATTTGGATAACCTCAAAAAAAAAATCGCCACTCCCCCAAACCTGTGTGTCCCAACACACGCACCGTTTACCCAATAAATGGGCTTCATTAGGTGGAATTTAAGACAATCGGTCTTGGGTTACCTGCGACGGTAATCACCGTAATTGGTAGCAAGCTGCTCGATCTTTGCCGTCTGCGTACGTATTGTAGCTGCTTCCTACGACTATTTTTATTTTTTTGATTATTGCCAATATGTATTTACTCTGCTTTGGCGATTGTCACTGGCAGGATATTTGATACAGAGTGTAACAAGACCCTCAACCAAGCATTCTGCAAACAAGCATTCATTCAAACTAAGTAAATTTACATAAAAAGTATTGCTAGGAAACGACTTTTTTTTGGGGTGAAAAATCACGTTTTACAGTAGGACTCAATGTAACAGACTCACAAGATTGTGCTGATGGATGAATTGAATAGTACGGGGGTCGTGGAGATCTTCAAAGTAAACATTTTACATTTTAAACATGTATTTAAAAAAAAACCTGTGAGAAAGTTGGAACTTTGACCCCCAATATCTCCGTAACTAGAAGGTTCCCAGGTAAGGTCTAGAACAAAAAAAATATCGCAATAACTGGGAGAACAAGTGCCTTTCGGCTTCGTTAAGGGTCTTGTTACACCCTTTATAGTTATGGAGAAAAGCTTGCACTGAAGAGCTCGCAGCTAAACAAAAAAACAGCTGAACGGGCTGAGCGAAGGTTAAGCCAAGCTTGCCGAAATCGCTTCATGGATCTGACCTTCCATTGCGCATCAAGATCCCCATGCGTCAGAAAGTACGTTAACGGAATGGTGACGCTGATACCGCATCGTCAATGCTGCAGCATGCGATAGCACTCCCGCTCTCCGCTGTTTCTCAGTCTAACAAATGACGGATCTGAGCGACGGAAAAGGATTCAAAAACGCCGATTCCGTGCTGATAGATGAGTCCGTGAATCGTTGGTCCCGGTTGTCATTTCGACTGTCATGTGGGTAGTCCAGAAGTCCCAAATTCTGAACAATAGTCTTGTCATTGGATACCTATCGTATTCCAGGTGGGTGGTGGAAATTAAGCACTCGCTCCATGTAAAATACTGGTATTCAGCTACATCAGGTAAGACTGGAAGCCAACCCGAATAAAGTTGAGAAAAAACTAGGCAGATTGTTACAGGGACCTCGCGGGATGTGCAAGCTCACTATTTGCAAAATAAATCCTGTTGCGTGACCATGAAAGCTAAACCCACGATTTAAATCTATTCAACAATCAAAATTGCAAAAATCAAAAGCGAAATCGAAATAGCATAGCAATGAGCTTGATAAAACAGTAAACAGTAATTTGTAAACACTATGTAAATAATCCAACACGCATACAAATCGAGCGAAATGAGCAACCAATAACGATAATCTATTTTGTTGTTCAATTCCCAAATCAAAACATTGAATTAATTTTATAAAGAGATAGATACTAGAATTTATCTAACGTTTACATAATTTCTGTATCGAAATATTTAAACTGAATAGGGAGGACCACGAAATATTGTTCGATACATTGAACCGATAGTGTTGCGACCGGTCGATACTTATTGAGATGGAAAGAATATCGACATTCCGTTCGTATGATAGCATTGTACGAGTAATGTAAGCGCCACACCTGCGTTGGTATAGGGGTAGGAAGGTATTAACGATACAATGGTTGGAATTGAAATAGAATATTATCTCTGGCTGGACAGGTCGACTCAAATCCGTGTGGTTCTTTCTTCAAAAGACCGTCTCGGACACGTCTTATCTGCATGTGAGTTGACCAAGATTATGTCTGGACCTTAGAAGAGACTATGACCTCTGAGTTTGTTTCGGCTGTTTGTTCTCAGAGTAGTCAGCTAAGAAACACCGGCCTCATCTAGTTTAAAAAAAAACCGGCCAAGTTCGAGTCGTACTCACATGCACACAGGGTTCCGTAGCACCAAACAATATAATAAAAATATTTTGAAGGCTCATTCATAATGTTGTATTGTTTTACATTCAACAGCAAAACTTTTGTTATTCATAGTAGGTATGTTAATGAAGAACAAAGTTACTGCTGCAGTTTGATGAAAAAGTCCCATATCTCATAAACTAAACATCAACTCTTATTCAAATCAATTTTGGTTGAAAGTTTTATATACGTTCTACAATCTTAAAATTTTTTCAGAATTTTCTTCCTCTTACTTTAGAAATTAGAGGGGAGCAAAAAATCTAAACCACTGAACCGATCATCCTGAACTTTTGCATATACGTTGTCAGGTGTACAGAAACGGACCTAAGGTACCTTTCATGCCGAAAAAAAGTGCTGTTCCCGAGGAAAACAACAATAACGTTCTTATGATAATAGATGGCGCCACGTGTCTTTCGAACCATGATTGAAATATTATTACAAGCAGAGTACAACCCGAATGGATTGTCAAATTCCAAACAAACGCGAGCGAAGCCGCGGGCTAAAGCTAGTATTTTTTTAAATAATTTCACGTGGACGAAGGTCGCGGGGCACACCTAGTTGTAATTTAACGTACTTAACACAAACAGTATGTAGGTACTGTTTGTGTTAAATGAAAAATGAAATGATATGCCAAAAAGTCGATACCACAAAATTAATAATAACAATATGGCGCTGCTGTGACCGATTGGTTGCGGTTAGGAAGATAAACACAAATATTATATTTATTTATTTATTAAAACTTTATGCACATAATGTACAAAGGCGGACTTAATGCCTTGGGCATTTTCTACCAGTCTACCTTAGGGTGATGCAGAGACAAAACAGTAGGTGCAATAGTATAGAAAATTGCGAAGACGAAATATAATAATAAGTACATAATTATATACATACATACAAACAAAATATACAAAGCAAAGAAAGATTAGAAAAAAAAACATAGATGGAGAAAAACAACAAATTAATTATGTGATTGTGTGTGTGAATTCATTATGTGACGTTTTTGTGTTTATCGTGTGTGTTATATTATGTTACGAATACATTTTTAAACAGATAAGTTGTAGAAATATGCGTTTCTGACCCGTGGAACACCAAAGTGGTTCACCTAGGTGTTCCTTGGTAAACTTTCTGTACCCTTGGTTCACCTAATGAGTAAACCATGGGTATTTATATAAAATAATGTACCCATGGTTCACCTAATGTAATTTCTGTACTACTATAATAATAATACCACCCTATTACTGTCCCTCTGCTGGGGAAAGGCCTCTTCTCAATAGAGAAGGCACGAGCATTGATCAACACGCTTGCTCAAGACGGGTTGGCAATTTCAGACTTTTATTAGTCCAGGTTTCCTCACGATGTTTTCCTTCACCGATGTCTGTGATGTCCAAGATAAACTTAGAAAGTACATATGAATTGAAAAAGTCACATTGGTACTTGCCCGGATTTGAACCCACAACCTCATGCACTCGACTGGACACGTTCTAATATTATAAAGAGGTAATTTTTTACTGCCTCGTTGGCCTAATAGTTGCAAGCTCGACTGCCGAGCATAAGGTCCTGGGCTCGATTCTTAGGTCGGGCAGTGTTATAGTGTGTGTGTTAGCAGTCACGGATGTGGGTGTACTATTAGGTACACCTCTGCCTAACCCTTTGGGGACTACCGGCGTGATGTTATGTAAATATTGTAAGTTTGGATATGTGGGTAATCTTCGGAACTATTCCAAGACTGCAATACAATGAATTGTCAAAGCAATCTGACATATTATAGCCTTCTCCATCTCTAAAAACAAAAATAATTGACCACTGCAATAAATGTATAAATATACTAATAATTATAATTTTTATGTGATTTTTTTTTATTACTTATGATTTCTTGTCATCAAAGGCGTTTTATTTGCTTTTTTTTCATATTTTTTGTTATCACCTAGTTTCGTGCGCATGCTGTGGTCTCCTGTAATTGAAGGAACACACTTAAAAGAACCTTTGTATAACTGTGACTTTGTATCTGTGTATCTTTTTTGGAGAACCAAATAAATAAATAAATTATATTACAAAAAAAAAGTTTTAATTTAGAAAATTACATTGGATTGGATAGGTTCATGTCGTCTGTAAAAATATTAACAGTTTTAGGTTTAAAAAATATCTACATCTCTGCGTTGTAAGTTTATTGTTAGTTTTTTTTTGTCATGTTGTATGGATGCACGTCATATCCCTGCGACAAATAAATATTTTTTCTATCTCTCTTCTTCTCTTACATACCGAACTACTTAAAAAACCCGCGAACTAAGTAATTTCCATAAGTGCACATGCACTGACGGCACGTCAACCTGCAACATGACAGTAAATAAAGCACTTATTTTAAACATGTCCTTAAATACCTAAATTACCACATTTAAAGAGAAAAAATACGAATAATTACTGTGTACTCGAAACTCTTCAATAATTTTGACATTTAAGTCCAACTGGTCTTAAGTAAAGGAGCCTGCAGGTTCTATGTGTTTGAACAAATAGCAGTCGCTCAGATCAGCCTTCAAGTTAAGCTGCGCTTGCTTAGGTTGATGAATGGATGGGTGACCACACGTTACATACCGAGTTTCCTCCGTGCCTCGGAAAGCACGTTAAGCCGTTGGTCCCGGCTGTCGTTTGTAGATCTTTGACAATCGTTACATTAAGTCAGTGGCCCGAAGGTCTTACCAAAGGGTATCGTATTACCCAGTACTAACTGGGTTGTGGAGGTTAGATAGGCAGTCGCCCCATGTAAAATAATGATATTCAGCTGCATCCAGTTAGACTGGAAATTGACAGATGATATTGAATACGTTGTTTGATATTTTCAAATTTTTGTGCTTATAACTCAAACTAGCCCCCCGTGTGGCCCGAAAGTCTAACAGACTGACCAAGGGGTATCATTGGCAATAAAATCAAAAATATTGACAACATTTTCTGTTCTTCAGTTTCTTCAAATTAGTAAGTTATTTAATTTTATATTTTTAAAATATTTACAGAAAAAAAAAAAAACAAAAATGAAGTACATAAATTATACAACTTCGACAACAGGACACATAGGCGTCAAAGTACTCCTCTGCATCGCTGTCATCCGGGAACGTGCCCTGAAGACTGGCAGCATTGCCATGTTTAGTGGCAATGCTAATTCTTTGGTCATTAGTCAGTAGTTGTTTGTAGA
The DNA here is from genome assembly GCA_947578425.1 of Eugnorisma glareosa. Classification (NCBI taxonomy): domain Eukaryota; kingdom Metazoa; phylum Arthropoda; class Insecta; order Lepidoptera; family Noctuidae; genus Eugnorisma; species Eugnorisma glareosa. Next base: position 7,231,951 of record OX387982.1, on the reverse strand, counting down.
CTTGATCATTAACACAAACATACCTGTCACAAAATAACCACCTCAGAAGCTAATACATGATTAGCTTCCGAGGTGGTTATTTTGCGACAGGTATGTTTTTACTCATGAGCACTATTTCACCAATTAGTAGCACAGTTTCTATATGAATCAGGTATTTCGATGACGTATGCACATGTTTTTTTTTAAATTTTCCTATTATGATAGTTCGCTAGAATACTCAATATGTATCAATAATATTATAATCTATTTTTCATTGACAAATGGATTCAAGATCTCGTACTTGACCTTATTATCTCAGAACTACTTCTCAGTGTAGATATCATTAACAGCAGTTAATACGTTAGATGACAGTTTATCATAATCATTTTGTGTTAAACGGAATCAGAAAAAAACGAAGATCAAAAGGCCAAATACGAGTATGTAATCGGACGCTCTACAGAAAATCAGCCAGTGTTACAATCAAATTCAACCTGAGACACAGCTATTGACATAAATAATAAAATGGGTGTTAAATTATTAGTGACAGTGCTTATAATAAAACTTGTAGCAGCGAGAATAAAAATAGACGTAAATGTAGACAAGGATCAAAATGTGGACATATCATACTCAGGATCAGAAACAAATTTAATCACGGATGACGACATGAAATCTTTCAAAATCGAAAATGATAATTTACTAATGGCGTTGGATGAATATTTTGGAAAAAGACCGAAAGATGCTTTCCTTGGAAGTCCAACTCCTTGGGGGGATTTGTATAGAATATATAACTGGGAACCAGTGAAGAGAGTTTTGTCGATAAAATCAGCAAGAGTGAAGAGCCTCACAAAGAATCCCATCGTAGTGCTGTCTCAAGACTTCGAGAACACTTCAAACCAGACGATAAAAGTGAACACGGGTATAACACACAGCGTCAAAAACACTTTAACAACGAGTTGGTCAAAACAGAAAGAACTTACAGTATCGCAAGAAATTGAATTTGAATTCAATGTGCTCATCGCAAAAGCTAAGGGAACAACTGGTCTTTCCTTCACCACCAACTGGGGAGTCAGTGAAGAGAAGTCTAAAACAGAAATTATTGGTACTACTAGTGGCATGGAGGTGGAACTCAAGCCAGGAGATGCTGTGACCGCGGTTTTATCGGCAAACGCCGGTTATTTAGAACTAGAAGTGGTGCATATGGCTTCGTTGAGAGGCAATGTTGCAGTGAACTATAAGAAAGCACATAGATGTCATCATTTTTGGGGACCTTTGATAAAGGATGTGATGGAAAATGCAGGTCTTAAGAGCGAACTAACAACGGTAGAGACGCTACGCTTTGGATACCATGTCGAAGGGAAGTTAAAAGTATATGACAAGCAGACCGGACAGCCGTTATGAAGTTGTACCTAGATATTAAATTCAGTTAAGTGATTGTGAAGTTTCATTGTTCTGCCTTATGTTCAAATACTCCGTTGGTCTGGCCGCAATCTCGACTGCTGAGTGTGCCACCTGGGTTCGATTTTCAAGTCGGACGAAGTGTTCAGTTGTAGTTTTCAGTTGGAGTGCCTCAAAGAGCACGTTATGCCGTTGGTTTTGAGCCTAATATCCCGCTGTTCGTGTCGTGTGTCACTGGTACCTAATTACTAGTATATAAGAACTTTACTAACCTTCGTATATCGACTTACTCGTATCCAGGGATGGATACTATTTTATTTATAATTATTTTTTATTCGAGAAGTGGTTTTGGACAGTATTATAAATTAAAATATCTACCAGTCGTTTTTTTTCGCTTTTTTTTTAGTTAATAAATAATAGGTCTGTTACCTCGTATAGTGCTCAGAGTTCGGAATTAGAAGAGTCTGATTATACATATTTGAGTTTTTTTTGCAAAGAAGTAAAAGTTTAAAGAAACAAACACAGGTAGAATCTTTTTAATTAATAATTACTAATCATATTTTGAACCGAATAAAGTAGTCAAATCTAGTACAGTAGCAATAGCAATTGTTGCTAGATTTGAAACAAAAACTTCCTTTTATCAGTAAATACAAATTGCTTTTAAAGAGATTAAACAATGTTTCTATCAGTCTGTTCATCGATCGATAAAACGATCCGATCTGCACTCTCCTCTCGACACAATCAGTCAGTGTTGGTGTACCCATAGACTAATATATATAATATGGTGTACCAACACAATATAACGCAGAGTTAAACTCATTACGGATAATGTCCGTTCTCGTCCGCATTTAGCGATATAGCATGTCATGGACGGGATAAAATAATGATGATTATGGGTCTGGACAACAGGAGACAATCATGTTTGACTGGCTGGTCCGATAAGTTACCAAAGAAAATCTGGAAATCGGTTATGAATATAACTATATCCATTAATATATTATATTTCCTCCGTGCCTCGGAAAGCACTTTAAGCCGTTGGTCCCGGCTGCCATTTATAGATCTTTGACACCACAATTATCAATATAGGTACGGTTTATCTTTCGATCAAATACCTGTAATTATTTGAGCAAGTCGTTACAGGAAGTCAGTGGCTCGAAAGTCTGACAACTAGTCTTGCCAAGGGGCATCGCATTACCCAGTACTAACTGGGTTGTGGAGATAAGATAGGCAGTCGCTCCATGTAAAATATTGGTATTCGGCTGCATCTGGTAATACTGGAAGCCGACCCCAACATATTTGGGAAAAGGCTAGGCAGATGATGGTTACGAATATATCTCTGAAGAGAAATTGTAAGGATCATCTGTTACGTATTCTGTTTAAGAATCAGGTAGGTACCTAATACCTATCTGAAACAGCAACAGGCCACCCTCTTGTTGTTCTCATCGGTTAACTGTTACGATGAAGCTCCTCCCGTCATTGTGGTTTTTATTGCACTCTGTACCATGCCTTTTTTATGAAAAGAAGTATTAAATGAAACATTTTTATAATTCCGCCACAACCCCCCTACATACTGTTACATGCACAATGTTTTGCGTGCTTTCAATTGCTCCCAATTTTTTTTCACCGATAAGTAACTCATGGATACTTAGTTCGATCTTCATAATACGTAGAAAAGGGCCATGTAATAGGTCTTCCCACTTTAAGCTTAGTCTTTGAACATAAGAACAAATTCTATCGTAGAAAGCTCCGTTACAATAGAGCTGGTGCTAAAAAGTACAATGTATGCATAAAGCCAAATTGCAAAATAAGCTTTTATATCTGTACATGTTTATCTGTCTGTCTATCTTTAATTCCAACTAGCTGTTGCCCGCGACCTTCGTTCGTGTGAAATTATTATAAAAAATTATTAGTTCCTTTTTGAGTCGGATTTTTTTACCAATTTCAAAGGTTTTCATTTTTTTTTACGGAATCCTAATTATTTTTCTAAAATAAAAATAGCTTTAATTAGACCTTAAAATATCAACTATCTGCCAGTAAAAGTTCCGTCAAAATCGATCGATTCGTTTCGGTGATTTACCGGAACAAACAGACAGCCAGACAGACAAAAATTGAAAAGAATGTGTTTTTGTTATAAGTCGAATGTATTTTCATTTGCATTCAGTAAAAAGCTGTTATTTTGATATTAAATAGAAACACTTCAATTTTATTTATTACAGAAAACAGTACAAGGACTGAGATTGCCATGAAACAGTACACCCCTACACGTAAGTTGAGTAAGCAGTCGGAGAAAATCATTACCGCCGTTACACGTCGAAGGAAGTCTTGAACATTATCGCCTGTTCATCTAGACTTTGATTAGCACAAGTAATCATAGATAGCAGATAAAATAACGTCGATGGACATACTAAGGATAATATTTTATGTACTTGTACCAATTGCAAAACATGATGTTTTTATGATTTCCTGCATAGAAAGCGGAAAAATATGTCTTGGTTAGACTTATTGAATGTCTTCAGCTTCCTTATGTATATGATATTCCTTATAATATTATGATAAATCATCAATTATAGCCTCCATTACTCTCCAAGAGGGTGGTTATTGATAAAGCAACGTTTTCTCAAGACAAACAATAGTGATGAGGATGATTATGGTTAATGAGATGATGATGAGTTGACTACCTCGTTGATTGAGTGGTTGCAAGTGCGACTGCTGACCATGAGGTCTTGGGTTCGATTCCCGGGTCGGGCAAAGTGTTATTGGGTGTTTCCATCAAGAATTACTCAGTAGTAGCCACGGAGTCTAGATTTGTGCCCGGTTGATGGCATTAGCCTCACCCCTATTACATGGGACTTAAAACACATAACTGGCGAAATGTACTGTCACGAGCACCAATATGTTAACACTTAACAACTTGTCTGATAAAAATGTCATGTTGATGACGATGATACGAACATAGTATTATGGAACTCATATTTTCATGAAAAAGATCCTATCTCCAAGTTACAATCGTTATTTCTCGCGAAAATTGCTTTTAGGAAAGTGTACATTTATTGGTGCTCGTGGCTGTACTGTTAGGTACAGCTCTGCCTAACCCTTCGGGAATTACAGGCGTGATGTTACGTTAAGCAGTAGTGATCTTTGATAGTCGTTACGGGTAGACAGAAACCTGAAAGTCTGACAACCAGCCTTGCCATAGGGTATTTAGCTAACCAGCAACTAGGTTGTGTACGTCAGATAGTCACTCGTTCCATGAAAAATACTGGAATTCAGCTACATGCGGTTATAGGCCAGTCATAAGTGGCAGTGGGCAGGGCAGATTGCTCGCAGAACGGATGGCCGATGGTGCCGGAAAGTTCTGGAGTGGTGAGCGCGAACTGGAAGACGTTGCGTTGGAAGGCCTCCCACTAGGTGGACCGATGAACTGGTGAAGGTTGCGGGGATCCGCTGGATGTGAGACGCACGGGACCAGTCAATGTGGCGACACTTGGGGGAGACCTATGTCCAGCAGTGAACGTCTTTCGGCTGAATGATGATGATGATGATAATGGAAATGCATGTGAACCGAGAAGGCTACATTTTGGATATTACGTGGGGGGTTTTAGAAAAGCTAAACTTCAAATTGTCAACCAAGATTTCCTAAGTGCATTTTCCGCCATCTTGCAAAAATGGTTAAATTCAGTTTTTTTTACAATAATAAATGTTACTGTTTATTTATTTATTAAAACTTTATGCACATAATGTACAAAAGCGGACTTAATGCTTTGGGCATTTTCTACCAGTCTACCATAGGGTAATGCAGAGACAAAACAGTAGGTGCAATAGTATAGAAAATTGTGAAGACAAAATATAATAATAAATATAAATAATTTACATACAAACAAAATACACAAAGTAAAGAAAGATAAAATAAAAAACAACATAGATGGAGAAAAACAACAAATTATTCCGATTATTTTATATTTTTTACTTTATTTTATTACTGTTCTCCGTTGATATACGAAATTTTTTATCCAATATTTTTTGTTGCTTTTTTACGATCTACATTTAAGGTCCTTTACATTTTTCACCTATCGTTCATCGTTGTTGAGATAGCGATCGAAAAAACCATAAATTTATTTTTCGCTACGTCAAAACGGATAAAAGGTTGTTCAGGGAATTATTGCGATACAAAATAAATGAATAAAACAGCCAAATTATGACCGGCTTTAATTATTATATTTACTACACAAAAAAGTATTCGTTTATAAATTTCTCATGTGTTTGATTTATAATTCATGTTTACGTATCTCAACGGAAAACCGAGTTATTGTAAAAAAACTGAATTTAACCCTTTTTTTAAGATGGCGGAAAATGTGCATAGGAAATGTTATTCGACAATTTGAAATTAAGCCACGTAATATCCAAAACTAGCTGTTGCTGTGGCTTCGCTCGTGTTTTTCTCGGAAATTATCCCACGGGCACGTTGTAAAAAGCCTGTGGCACTTGGGGATAATGTAGCTTCCTATAAGTGAAAGAATTTTCAAAATCGGTTCAGGAGATCGAGAGATTACCCGCTACATATAAACATATAAACAAATTTTACCTCTTTCTGTTATTACTATAGAAGTATCGATTTAGCCTTCTTTGTTCATATTCATTTCTAGCCCGTTTTTTTCGACGTAATGACTGGACTATTAGACAAAAAGCCGATTCCAACATAGTTGGGTCAATGATACGCAGATGATGATGAGCTATTCTTGCACGAATGGCAACGTGCTCGCAGGCACTAAAAATGGCATCGTCATTTACAACACCTCAGGAAGTCATTCCGAGATAAGACCGAACCCCTAACATTCGTATTTTAGTGTTCAGACCAAAAAGGTACGTAACAAAATTACAAGTAAACATACTTCCAACTACCATGGTTTAAGTAAACCGACTTCTAGTAATCTGGTTATGGTTAACTACAGTTAGTTATTAACCGCACGAGAACTGCGGTTCGAGTGAACACGGAAAGGGTTAGCTGTCAACTTGGATTATAGAACTGAGAGGATAATGTTGACACTTCGAATAACGGGTTTTTATTAAATGCATTGGTGTCTTCACCATAATAACATTATGACTGTATTACTCGAAAGATTCAGCATAACCTACCTACTTACAATGCTCTGATCTTCAATTTTTTTTTTTAATGTTTCGGATAAACAACGAAACCCACAAACAACGAAATTCCTAGGGTGGGGACCCTAGGAATTTCGTTGTTTGTGGGTGCGTTTACAAACATTAAAATCACATACACGAACAGACAGACCCGGAACAACTACAATCGCTCAGCCAGCTCCTCGTAGTAGGGGTGGCCTAGGTCTACGGAAAAATAAAACTCCGTGCCCGGAAAAAACTCAAACGTACTTAAAAAAAAAAAAAGCTTATTAGTGTAAGTGTAACCATATTTATTTGCTTCCTCATATTCTTACTTTTTACATTAGAAAATAAATTATAAAGTTCAAATTCCAAAACTGAAAACCGTCTAAGTTCTGCATCCAAGTCTACCGACTAACTACTACAATTTTATTACCTCTTCCCATCGTAATTCGATCACCAAGTAGAGTTTTAGTTCCCCAAGACTTATTCATGAAGTTCTAGAATCAAACAGTAAAACCTATTACCATAGACTTAGATTAAAGTCAGGAAACATTCGTTACAATCAAAGCGACTGCACGACAGGGGGTAAAATACTCGATCCGTTTACCTATGTAGGCATAAATAGAAAACTGGTCTGATAACCACTCTATGTAACTGTTGATAGTGTGAAATAAAATGCAACATCCCTTTTGCGTGTAAAAAGTTCGAAAGTTCAAGAAGAAGTTTGTAGTTTTCTTTCGTTTTTGAAAGCAAGAAGTTATTTTTTTTTTATTTTATGAAATGTAGCTTCACAGCTATCCAGCTAGCCCAGCTAGCTAGCTAGCTGCTAGGTAGTTTTAGATATTTATTATCTTATTTAACCAAAAGGTTGAATGTTAGAAAATGCCTTGTGGCATTAAGTCCGCCTATGTACCACTATTGTACTTATACAGGGTGTAACAAGACCCTTCACAAAGCCGTCAACCAAGCATCAAATTATGTAGCTTTACGCAAAAATTATGGCTGGGAAACGACTTCTTTTTGGGTTAAAAATCACGTTTTACGGTAGGACTCAATGTTACGCACTCAAAACATTGTGCTGATGGATGGATTGAATAATACAAGGGTCGTGGAGGTGTTAAAAATAAGAATCTCACATTAAAAAAATGATACGTTATCTTACATTAAAAGTTTTCCGCCCAATATCTCCGTAACTAGAAGGTTCCCAGGTATGGTCTACAACAAAAAAATGATCGCAATGATGAGGAGAATAAGTGCCATTCGGCTTCCTTATCGAAACTGAATGGTCTTGTTACACCCTTTATGAAGTTTAAATAAATAAATAAAAAGATGGAATTATTCTTTTTAATATGGCACAAAAGAGCCTAGCGTTTATGGTTCTCAAATATCGTGACAATAAAGAAAACCCTTCATGCGCGAGTTCGACTCGTATTTAGCCGGTTTTTATTTTTATGCAAAAATATCTCTGAAGAGATAAGGATTGCGGTAAACCTGAAAATCAAAATAGAAAATAGTCCGGTATCTGTCAAGGTGGGTGTCGAACACGATGACTAATAACTAAAGATATCCTGTTTATTTTTATCATAATCAGACTATAATGTTCCCAGTGTTGGGACACACGGCCTCCTCTCAATGAGAGGGAATGGGCTAATCCACCACGCAGGCCCAGTGTGGCTTCGTAGATGTCACATGTCTTCGAATTTTTGGTTCTTGATGATGTTTCCTTCATCGTTTTTGAGAGCAGTGGTGATGAAATAAATAACACAAAGTAATGCGCCTTCCGGGGTTCGAACCCACGACCTTCGTTCGTAAGTCAGGGCCGCTACCACTGGGCCACCGCCGCACTCCATCTCTATTTTTATCAAGCAAATTGTAATAAGGGCCAAGTTATAACGATAACCTTAAAATATCCACTTATTTCGATGAAAGTATATGATTCACAAGAATTAATTATGTTACGATATCAATTCTGTTTCTGTTTAACTCCTGCGTAGGCAGACACATCCTTATAACTAGCTATCTTAAGGTAAATTAATATTAATGGACCAAAATACTAATGAATTATTCCCAGAAATTATGAAGGTAAGTGATAGGAACATTTAGTACCTACCATTTTCGCTTTGTGATTACGCTCGTCGAATGTAGGATGGGGAATTTTCTAAGAAACACTGAATGTAGGTAGGTAATAAATTAATTGTTACCAAGTTTTTTCGGAGAATTAGTTATTAGTAAAGTTAGTTATTACTTACTGCCTACGTCATAGGACCTAGAATATTCATAAAGGGTGTAACAAGACCGTTAACGAAGTCGAAAGGCTCTTTTTCTCTACGTCATTGCCATATTTTTTTGTTCTAGGCAATACCTAGAAGACTAGAAGACTCCCAGTTACGGAGATATTGGGGGTCAAAGTTTCATTTTTTTCAAAAGTTTTTAATTTATGATTTTTACTTTAAACACCTCCACGACCCCCGTACTACTCAATCTATCCATCAGCACCATGTTTTGAGTGCATTACATTGAGTCCTACCGTAAAACGTGAATTTTCACCCCAAAAAAAAGTCGTTTCCTGGTAATCATTTTTGCGTATAGTTATTTAGTTAGATGTACAGAATGCTTGCTTGACGGCTTTTGTGCTTGGTCCTGTTACACCCTGTATACCTAGATTTATTATGATAAACCTGTCTAGCATCTAATAATAAATAAATGACTTTTCCGGTAAGTAACTGACTCGTTGCATTGGCCTAGTGCTCACAAGCGCGACTGTTGAGCATGAGGTCCTGGGTTCGAATCTCGGGTCGGGCAAAGTGTTATTGGATTTGGCATCAGTAATTTCTCAGTAGCGGCCACGGAGTCTGGATTTGAGCCCGGTTGATACTTATATCCTAGTCCTCTATTACACGGGACTTATACATAACTGACTTCTAATACGTACACCTCTGCCCTTTGGAAATTATAGGCGTGATATTATGCACCAGCAGGACGTCCTAATAACTGTGAAAAGTGCTTGAAGTAATCAATTTTCCATGCGCATTCGCATTTTATTTATTGGTGGCAATATGATTGCCGCCGCTGGAATTATTAACTGCAACAGGAATACAGCAATTACTAATTCATTATTAAGTAAAAACAAACAACAACCCTGCCATCAAACTGAAATGATATGATTCTATAACTTAATCCGTAATAAGCTTAATATCCATCCATGACCAAGCAATTTAGGAGTTCTAGTTTTCAATTATCACATTAATTTAATTCATTGGCGGCAATATGATTGCCGTCGTCGGAACGACGAACATTAAATTGTACCTACAACCGGAATTCAGCCATTATGTTTAAAAATAAACAACAAATTATCTGCCATCAAACTGACGTTACATGCGACTATCAATAAATTCCGTAATTAACAGAGAATCCATCTAAGACTGTGCAATCTAGGCATGCTGGGCTCTTAGCACCATCCGCCGGCTTCTATGTACCTAGCTTACCTGCTACACTGGACAAAAATATTCGTACAGAAGGCTAAATAACGACTCACCCCAAAGAACTGGCCCTGCAATCTCGACAAAGATACCGATCGTAAAACAACCGAATTCTGTCGCAAAGTCACAACGATGCGGATTCCACGTATCGCCCGATACCCAGAAGAGCGGCAACGTTTTAAAAATAAAAGTGTTCATATCGAGAAGTAGTATCGAATAAAGCCTCTGGAGCAATCTTTTTTTTTACTCCTGTTCAAATCACTTTCACATCAAGAACCCCGCCACCTCCTCGCCTTGTTAAGGTGCAAACTGACGGCTCGCGTCCATCTTAAATCCGCATCGTTATGGCTTTGCGACCGAATTCGTTTTGCGATTGCTATCTATGTCGAGACCGAAGGGCCTGTAATTTTTTTTTTTTGGATTGTTTATCATAAAATGACTCCTACCGCTCTGGGCGGAACAGCAGAGAGTTTCAGACTTTTACTGACTAAAACCCATCCATGTTCCTTCATCGCCCTTTGTGTTCCGGGGCCACGGTATCTCTTTCGAACAGTCCCGCAGCTCCAGAGACTGCAGGGCCTGGCATAGATTCGAAACTACGAAAACCACTCTTATTGCACAACAAGTTGCAGTCAATTACGTATATTGTTGCGTAAGCGTATCGTTGGGTAGGTTTCAGTACAGTCTGTACGTAAGGTCCGAGTAAAATCCAATTGAAATAAGGAAGTAATATTTTTATAATGATTTCACACGGACTAAGGTCACAGGCAACAGCTAGTTCCTAATATTTTTTTAGTAATGCGACCTTATCCCAGGTACTTGTCCCAAGTTGCATTACTGCACTCATCTGCACTATATCCACAATATGGCTTACACCTAATGGATACGAATGGACAGTGTGGGAAAAGGTAATGGTGTTTGATGGTGTAATGGCGACTCTTTAAATTGCCTGCTATTTATTTCGTTCTTGTATCTAGGGACGTTTGTAATTGTCTTAGTTCTGACCTGGGACTGAGTTGTGTCTATTTTCATTTAACCCTTTATTTTCTACTAGTCACCCGCCCCAGCTCCGCACGGGTATAATGTTATTCATATAAACCTTCCTCTTGAATCACTATATCTTTTAAAAAAAACCGCATCAAAATCCGTTGCGTAGTTATAAAGATCTAAGCATGAATAGGGACAGACAGCGGGAAGCGACTTTATTTTATATGATGTATGTGTATATATGAGGGGTCATAACATATACATACACTAGCTTATGCCCAAAGCTTCACCCGCGTGGAGTTCCATAATTGTCCCACCGGATGGTATACCGGGATAAAAAGTACCCTATGTGTTAATCCAGATTATAAACTACCGGTGTGCCAAATGTCATTCAAATCGATTCGATCCTATTTGATCGAGATAATCGTATTAAGATACAAATCACGACCTACGCTTTCGTATAACGTAATACGAAGTCAGGTAACGCATGCAAAGTCAGATAAAGAGGTACCTGCCAGGATTGCGGGACTGTTCGAAAGAGATACCGCGGCCCTGGACCACAAAGGGCAAAAGAAAGAACATAGATGGGTTTTAGTCAGCAAAAGTCTGACACTCCCTCCTACTCAGCCCAGAGCGGGAGGAGTTATTTGGCGATTTCCCATCCGAAAAAAAAAGAAAAAGGTAAAGAGGTAGAGTAGAGTAGGACTCCATTTTCCGCACTTAGACTCTTATTCGGTCCGTTGTGCGTAAGTGTCCTGGCTAAGTTAGCCAGCCTAACTCCACCCAGAAACACAGAAATTTCCACAACTAAGCAGATATAAAAAATATTGAAACTGTAAAAACTTTCTTTAAAGCAGAAGAAACAAAATTCTTCAGAATAAACGAGACCCCCAATTATAGAGTTCCAAATAAATTTCTCTCAAAGGCAAACTCACTAAAAGTTTTAGTAAGCATTAGCTAAGTTTAAACTAGTATTTTAAATGAAAGTGGGGCTTTATAAACACTTATAAAAGTAGTTTATCTTTATAAGCGAAAAGTTTAGTTTTTTTTTAAACAAATTAATTCTGAAGAAGAAGGTAAAGATGTAAAGAATAAACAGTATTAATTCAATCGGTGCCTTACTTTACTCTGTTTTAACATCTAAGTAATTGTTTTCGATGGAAAACCCGTCGATCGTTTTATTTTATTTGTTTAATAAAGGACAACCAACAAAACTTACACCAAAAATACATGTTAACCCATAATCCGGCAAGGGGAAAAATATTGAAATATTGAAATCTGTGTACATTTTTTGAATCGTTAGGTGTTTCTAAAACCAGGAAAAATAATAAAAAAGTTACATTACATTATAATAAAATAAAAGTCATTAAAAGGCTGAAATCGCCAACCCGTCTTGAGCAAGCGTGGTGATCAATGCTCGTGCCTTCTCTGTTGAGAAGAGGCCTTTGCACAGTAGTGGGGCAGTAATAGGCTGGTATTATTATTATTATTTTTTACATTAAAATTGACGAATTAATATATTTTATAATATTGAATCATTTTTTAAAACATTCACTGTAGTATCATCAACAATGACAACAACGCCCATATAAATCTCATATTTTGATGACATTCTTAAATTCTGCTTGTACCTGTAAGGTAATAAGACCATACTTGTGTAGATAAGACACGGATTCATAAGGAAACAAACAGTATCAAATTCAGAGATGCAAGCACTATGCCAGGTGTTTAACTGAGGACTTAACTCAGTTCAAATTACTTGCTAAGATAACAGCATAAATGACCCAGAAGGTACCATTTTAACTCGTGATTATTCGAATTTTTTACAAATCTACACAACATGTAGATGCAAACATTGATAAATCACTTTAATCAGTGTTTTTTTTGCTTGGATATCATTGGTTAGATCTATAAAATGGGTCCTCATGAGTCCCTAAGAGAAAAATTTAAAGAGATCGATATACTGACTCTGCCTTCGCTCTATATCTTAGAATGTATTTTATATGTCCGCAAAAATCGAGGGCTTTTCAAAATTAGAAGCGACTTCCATAATATAAATACACGCAGTAAACACGAAATTGTAATACCTAAATTCAGATTAACTAAAACTAGCAAGTCTTTTCTTATAAACAGTATACGCTTTTATAACAAGTTGCCAAAGTCAGTTTTAGAACTGAACGATGGAAAGTTCAAAAATTACATCAAACGTGTCCTTATTAAAAAAGCATATTACAAAATCAAGGACTACGTCGAAGACAAAGAAGTTTGGCTTTAATTCCTTCTGCGCATGCGGCTTCCCTGGTAGCTCATAAACGGCACAAATATGTGGATGTTTCTAACTATTCTCAATCTCATTTTTTCTCATCTATCTAACCAGATTCTTTACGATAGTTTTCAAATCATTTATACATCTTTTGCTCAGAATAGTTACAGCACTGATGACAATATTTGTGTCACTTTCACTGTTTAATTTACTATTTTACAATATTTTCTTACCTTTGTATAGATTCTTTTTTACCGATTGTTTGTGAATGTTTGAACATTATAGGCTTTGTAGATTCCCAGATGCTCGTTAACTTTTGTTAACTTTTCATCTTGTTTTAATTTTTTTTGTGTAATAAGCAACGACCTATTGTCGGGCCTATGCTGTTCCCCCATACTTAAGTACTAATGCTGTAACATGATAATATTGTAACCCAAATGATTTGAAAAGAGTAACCATGGAGTTTCTTGCCGGTTCTTCTCCATAGGAAACGACCAACCCGAACCGTGCACCTTTTTGTCGACGTTTTATAAGTGCCCATATAGGCCTATGTGAAATAAAAATATTTTGATTGATTGATTTTGATTTTGAGACGTACTGAACGCTGTGTTAAAATTTGTCCAATATATGCCCAGTATCGCTAACAGTAGGCGTATTTTTAAATGTATTTCTGAAACAAAAAAAATGCTCTATTGGATATTGAATGCTAGACTCAGGGCTGAAAATCGAAATTCTAACAGTGCAATAAAATATTTACCACTTATTTAGGTATTGCTTAGTTATACGAGAATAATATTAATAAGGTATTCAATTACATGTCTGCTATGAATTAATGTAAATGGATTGTGCCAATGTTCAATGCTCGCCTGTTGAGCACGAGGTCCTGGGTTCAATTTTCAAGTCGGACCAAGAGATAACTGACATGAATGGTGACTTTTCCTCAGGAATTTCTCAGCAGCAGCCACGGAGTCTAGATCTGTGCTCGGTTGATTGCAAAAGGTTCATCCCCTAATACGTGGGACTTAAACTTAACTTGTGAATTGTGAGTGTATCTACTTTATGGGACTCACTATGGTATAGTTCTTTCGAACCCTTCGTGGATTTCTTGAGTGATGTTTTGTTATTAGTGTCAATGTGAATTTGAGATGATTTACTGTTAAAAAACAAAAAAAGATTGGGCCCACAAATTCAGCTTAGTATTGGTGGTATAGGATTAGATTTGGAACCTCACTCCATAAGAACACTTCAGTTTAGTGATGTCCAAAGTCAACTTTACAAAATAACATAGCAAACAGCATGACGAAGATATGTGTTCTAGTTTATTCCACACAAGTTCCTTATATAGTTATTAAGCTCCTGAGCTTATTTACTTATATAACAACGTATACTGATAACCGTTAAGCGTGTATCGTAACATTGTTATGAATTAACGCTTAACCATAGTTAAACGTTCGTTATTGTCTATTTAAACAAGGGTTTGTGATAAAATTTAACGTCTTGGAGATAACGCTTTTGTGTTATGTTACTATTAGTTAGTTAATCTTAGTTTAGTAGCAGTAGGTGTCATGAAAATATTAATTTTGGTTCAGTGATTTTCGTCAATTTGGTCATCAATGTTGGTAAAAAATGGTTTAACTTTTTTTGCACGGAACGCTAACCCTTTTTCTAAAATAAAAGTAGCTTAAGTTACTTCTTATAATATCGGCTATCTGTCAGTAAAAGTCCCATCACAATCGGTCCTCCTGTTTCAGAGATTACCCGGAACAAACAGAGCAACAGACGACAGACGCACAAAAATTAAAAAAAAAAAATGTGTAGCGCGTAAACATACACTTGAATTTTAGTTATTTGTATAGATTACACAAATAACCGTACCCCTTTTACTTACAAGACCACCAAGAGGAACTGAATGATGATAATAAAATTAATCGTCTAGTGAATATTGTGCCATTTATTTTGTTCTTCGACGTTAAAAGTACTAGGCTGGCATGAGTTCAACGTGGTATGTATTTGAAGAATAGGTCTACTGTTAATTAATACTATTATTTTAATACCATCCATCTTGGACTCATGCTAGCCTAGCGGCTCGAACAAAATACAATCCTAAATGTATGACAGCCTAGCACTTCACGCTAGCTCCCGTAATGCACATTATTTTTTGTTGATGACTGTACCTTTGAAGTTCTTGTAATTTGGGACGAAGCAAAACTTCAATAGTGATATGGGACGAACTAAGAATTTTTTGGAATGTGGGACAAAACTTTAGGACGAACGAAGAATAAATCTATACCTATACTGCCCTACTAAGCGCAAAAGCGGTATCTCAATGAAAGCAAGTTTCGAGATAATTAAAGTTATGTAAAAATTGTTATAAGGTAAAACTGGGAAATGTTTCTAAAGGAATTTTGCATGTAGTATGTTTTGAACAAGATAGCGCTAAAAGGCTTTGTTCATTAGATGCGTATTTTTTAAAGCTATCCAATGACATAAAAATCAACTTACGTTTTTATTTTGAGATACCGCTTTTGCGCTTAGTAGGGCAGTATAATCCCCGAAGGATTAGGCAGAGGTGTACCTAATAGTACACCCACATTGCCGCCAGTTATGTTTAAGTCTTTCTTAACACCAACCGGGCATAAATCCATACTACGTGGCTGCTACTGAGAAATTCCTAATGGAGAACCCCAATAACGCTTTGCCCGACCTGGAAATCGAACCCTGGACCTCATTCTCAGCAGTCACGACCACTAGACCAATGAGGTAGTCATGTAAAACTAGCTACCCTATTTCTAGTAAATTCACTTAAGATCAACGATATAGTCCACTATAAATCTCCTGCAATTACCATAGTAAGTAATTTATTCTGCCTGGCATACTTGAGATAAATAGCTACATACAGGGTGTAAGGGATAGCCCTCCACAAACTGACAGGGTGCACTTAGCTCCTTATTTTGAATTATATTCCACCGGAATTTTTCTCCGGTTTTTTATTTAATATTTTTTTCAGTTACAATTTTTTATTTCAGTGTAAAATTACATTCCCTATACGCAGCACTCCATTCATGTAAATAGCACGGCTAAAATCAAAAATCCAACAATGGATGTTGAAATATACTAACAATCGACGCGTGAAATCACCTGTTCACTTTCTGTCTAGCTGTAGAGTTCATCGAATTCGTCGTCGCGCTTGTCGTTAGTTACGTGCGTTTTGCCACGGTAACGATACATTGCGGATGAGGAAATAAAACAAATCAAATTTTTTGGATTCCCATAACATTCATGAAATAATTTCTTGTCCCGGTCATCTTAGTATGATATACTAAATTCACCCCATCAGTCTGTGGAGGGCTGTCGCTAACACCCTGTATAGTACCCTTCATAATAATATTTTAAACAGCAATTTATTATTTATCAATCTAGCTTGTTTCCTGAGTCAGCTATTAGTGTAACTGGGTTCCTATGAATAAACAATAACGTAAGTCAGTCTTAGTTAGCCGTCCTTTGGTCTTATTAAATTTCTAAATAGCAACCAGCAGAGTAGATCTTTTGATGATGATTATGGAATCTAGGGCTTGATAAATTAATGTTATCATCATCATCAGCCTTGAGCAGTCCACTGCTGGACATAGGCCTTTCCAATTGCACGCCACTCAGCTCGAAATTTTTCTACCACGATTATAATGTAGGTAACTAGCTGTTGCCCGCGGCTTCGCTCTCGTTTTGGTCAGAACTATCCCACGGACATGTTGTAAATATAGCCTATGACACTCGGGGATAATGTAGTTTCATATTAGTGAATGAATTTTCAAAATCGGTTTAGTAGAAGTCTAGTTTATATATATCGGTTTAGTAGACTTCTAGAGATTTACCCCTTACAACCTAACAAACTCTTTATAATAGTTTACGTATGCAGTAGAGAGGGTTCACACAGAACATAATATCAAGGCGGTAATCTTAGGAGATTACAGGCTTCTCCGAAGGGTTAGGCAGAGCTGTACCTAATAGTACACCCACATTTCGCCAGTTATTTTTATGGCCCATGTAATAGGGGGCGAGCCTATTGTAATCAACCAGGCGCAAGTCCAGACCCCGTGTGTGCTACTGAGAAATTCCCGATGGAAAAACCGAACAACACTTTGCCCGATCTGAGAATCGAACCCAGGACCTAATGCTCAGCAGTCGCGCTTGCAACCACTAGACCGACAAGGCAGTCGCCAGATAGATAGGGTTCCCAGATCAACTGGGAATTCCGTAGAAAATTATGGACGTTTGAAGGAAATTCAAACCGCAAATTCTGCAGTACCTATACCTTTATTGTGCTATTTTTTTAACAACTTTGTAGGTATTAACAGAGAAAGTTTTGTTGCAAAACATTGCAGTGTGCTTTTTAGGGTTCCGTAGCCAAATGGCAAAAAACGGAACCCTTATAGATTCGTCATGTCTGTGACTGTGTGTCTGTCCGTGTATGTCACAGCCCCTTCATTCCGAAACTATTACGACAACACAGTTGAAACTTAGTAAGTAGGTGTATTCTGTGAACCACTTTACGATTTTCATACCAAAATAAAAATAAAAAAGATTAAGGGGCTCCCCATACATGGAACTGAAACTAAAAAATAATTTTGTCATCAAACCTAGAAAAACAGAAAGGTCTTTAAAATTACATTCAGGTTCCTAAAACCATTTTTTCTCAAAGTCAATCGTTTGAAAGATAGACACTTCCAAAGAGGTATAATGTGTTCCCCCCCAATCTAATTTCTAAAGTAAGAGGAGGGAAATTCTGAAAAAAAAAATAGAATTGTAAAACGTAAACAAAGCTTTCAAACAAAATTGGTTTTATTAGGATTTGATGTTTAGTTTTTGAGATTTGGGAGTTTTTATCAAACTGCAGTAGTAACTTTTTTCATTAACATACTATGAAAAACAAATTTAGTTTTGCTGTTGAATGTAAAACAATACAACATAATATGAATGAGCCTTCAAAATGATTTTATTATATTGTTTGGTGCTACGGAACCCTGTGTGCGTGTCAGTACGACTCGCACTTGGCCGGTTTTTTTAACATTGAATTATTTAAAACCATTATTTTAATGTTACTCATAAATTATTACGAACTGATAACTCATGACTACTCATGAGTACTCATGACTTATGATACATTTTCTGCTGTAATTTTGTAATGTTTTAATTTTAAATAAAAATTTATAAAAAAAAATACATAAAAAGAACTGCCTAATCAAAAAACAGAAGACCAATCATTTCAAAATAAGTCCAGCCCATCCTGCCATCTCCTTCTGTGCCAGCGTTACACCACCCCTTAAAAGATTGATAATTTACGACCGCTTCGCCGGGGGCCAGCAGACATGAAAACTTGCATACGTGCCCCCGGACGATAATAGCCTGAACACTGAACTTTCATGAGTTTCAAGAACTTTGTTTTTGTGGAACTACCCGCGTGTTTATTTGAATTTATGGGTACACAGTCTGTAAGTAGCTAAAAAGTTAGCTTAAGCTTCGCTTTATCTTTTTTATTTGCTTTTAGATATCAAGCAAAAAAGAGAAGTAAAAAGTGATGCGTTTGAAACATGGAGAACGACTGAAAAGTCTTGTTAAACTACTGGTCTACCTGCCTGACTGCCGATACTGAAACTACCACGTCTTTCGTACTTAAGGACCATTTTTTTTGTATAAAAAGACATGAATTATAATCTACACCATGTTTTACTGTAACGATAATTCTGGTTTACGTATCCTAGAAAACTTATAAATTACTACTATACGTGAGTGACTTTTTCATGAAATAGTTATTTAATGGGGTTAAATGAACTTGGAGGGTTGTAATGATGATTTGAATGAATATCATTTTGTAACTTCATATATACGTGATGGCGTGATTCATATTTTCATCAACATACAACCTGACACTGACCTGCAAATTGCAATAAACGTAAAAAAAAAATTTCGCGGGCCACCCTTGCTTCCACCTTAAGTCCGTCACATCACCATCTCAGGTCTGGTTGAAATCCAGCGTCGGGCACTAGCCGCTCGGCAGTTTGCTGAACTGGGCCTATTTGGCGCAACCGTAATAGTTGAGACTCTTTTTTCTGTTTAGATTTAAGTTTTTTTATTATAATTTTTTGTTCAGTGCACGTGTGGTATGTGCCAAATAAATATTTTTATAGCGAGGAAGAAGACTCAACACAACATTTGCATTCTAAAAATGGTCTAAACAATAACAATTTAAATTCTACATTATAACACAACTTATGTACCAATACAACAGAACTAAGTCGGCTTTATTTGAAAGGAAATAAAATTTTCGTAAAAGCCTATAAAAATCACTATTCAGGTCATGTTCAGACTAATTTGTATTCTATACAATGCGTTAAAACGTTTAATAAACAAAGAAACACCTTGAAATTGAATAAAATTAGAATTAGGGGAAAGCTATCGAAGGCTAATTCGGTCTAGGCAGGTCATCTATCGGTGCCTTCATGACTTTAAATAAAAGAAAACATTGGATGAGATTAACAAATAAGCTGGCCATAAATTGGACTACGCTTATTCTTTTATGTTTCAACCAACGAACTTCAATATTTTCAATGAAAATAAGTGAGCATGACAAAGTAGTGTCGCTTATAACATTACGCCTGTAATCCTAGTACATTCGCCAGTTACGTTTTTTAAGTCCCATGGAATAGGCTCGCGCTTATTGCTATCAACCGGGCACAAATCAGTAGCAGCAACGCAAGGCGACTAATCAAGCCATACCAAACCAGTTTTTGCGGATCTCTTATTCTAAGCGAGACTATGTTATATTAGCTGCATATGGCCATGGCTAAAACGCATAGTAAAAATGTAAAATTTCCGCGACTTAAATAGTTTCTGTTTTCCCTATATTTGACCAAAGAACTTACGAAATCAGGTACAACCACCGAATAGGAAGTTACACACAACTACTTTAACTAAACCAAGATATCCATGACCAACCAAATACAGGAGCCAACACAAGACATTAAAAAACATCAGATAACCCAAAAAGTTCATTCAAAATCGTAAAACAAATAAGTGATAAAACAAGGATGTTTTGTTCACAAAGGTATATTTATCGTAACCCATGGGTTTCCTAGAAATCAGGGCGGCCTTCAAACTGACACCATAATGACTTTTGCTATATAAAAACCACCGCAGGTAATCATCGGACGGGTTCGATTCCCGGGTTTGAATATTTTAAGCCGTCTTTTTTTTCTAATTTCCGCTTGATTGAACTACTGGTTTTTGTTTACTGTTTTAGAAAAAATGTGGCTATAAAGTATGGTGGCAGGAAATCATAGTTTTGGAGTCTATTAAAAACGAATTGGATTAGCATTGATATAACAATGTATTTTTAAACTCACAAAAGTAACCGTATACATAAACAGCACGTACGAAACTACCCTTTTTTTACGGATGGGAAATCATCAATGACCCCTCCCAGTCTAGGCGGAGCGGCAGGGAGTGTCAGACTTGTACTGAATAAAACCCATCCATGTTCCTTCTTTTGCCCTTTGTGTTCCAGGGCCGCGGTATCTCTTTCGAACAGTCCCGCAACCCTGGCAGGAATCGGTCCTTTCGGACCCCTTCCCGTTTGCTGACATCTCTTTGAGGCGCGCGTGGAACACGAACGCGACGTCGACACGGCCTGTCGTCATAAGACGGACGGACGGCGAGCTAGCCCATAGCTAACCGTCCACAATCCCGCGCCTACGGTGGCCGGGTCTGGTCCCGCGGCGGCTGGGACGTGAGGTTCTATCCCTCTCTTTCCGCCACCCCCTACTACCCTTAGGTCCGCTTGTATCAGAAATCATAAAAAATTAAAACATCGTTCTATTTTGAAAACCATTTGATGTCAGAGAGAGACAGAGATATGTTTTAAATACGTTTAGGTTCATCATCTCTCTGCCCTTGTCCCATATTACTTGGGGTCAGCACAACACGACTTTTTCTTCCATTCTTCTCTGTCCACCGTCACGCTATCATTTACTCCTTTTTCTCTCCCTCGTTCCATCCATCGTTTCCTCTGGTCTTCTGTTACGTTTAGTATTTAGAGCAATTATTTGAGGTGCAAGGCGGTCAATACTTATTGAAATCCAATTCAATTTTAATCTGTTTTAAAAGCTTTTTTAAAATACAGTTTTCAACAGGTCAATATTATTTCATAGCAGGATTTACGAAACTACGACATAACAGAAGGCTTGTAGGATTGATCAACCAACATCTCATTTAGTAACTGCGGTTCGTTAACTTAAATGAGCACAGCCCATTTACAATTTGGTTTGTCTGACCGTGGATTCAGCTTGCAGTAGCCATAGGCTTAATAAACGCTTTTTTTTTAATATTTTAATATTAAAAACCATTTGTGTCTCAATGCAAGGCAAAGGCCCCCCTACCCTCCTTTCCTTTATCTCTATCCATAGCTAATATTCGCCACCCCTTGTGAAAAGAGTTGAGTTCATCCGCCATCTTCACTTTTGACTCTAAGTTGCTTTTTGATGCACACATTGAAAACATTGTCAGTAAAGCTTCTAAAGCATTCGGATTTATACTAAGGTTATCAGCTGATTTTAAAAACGTTAAAACGTATAAAATCCTTTAATGTGCTTTTGTCCGCAGCCATTTAGAGTACGCCTCGCAAGTGTGGATCCCTAGTTACAATATTTATATAGACCGAATTGAGGGTATTCAGAAGCGGTTCCTACGTTTCTTGCAGTACAAAACTAGGAAATATACTCCCAATCATGTAGCGCGATGCAAAAGATTTCAAATCACATATTACCACTGTATGAGCGCAGACGCATTGCTGATATGGCATACTTATTTAAAATCGCAAATGGTACTATAGATTGCTCTGAGCTGTTAAGTAGTTTAGGTTTAGTTACACACTGCAAAATGTTTCGCAAACCTAGTTTGTTGCATGTCCCTCATTCAAAGTCCGCGTACAGGCAGAATTCGTTTCTGATCCGTGCGAGTAGAAGTTTTAATAAACTTATTAATGAACACGATTTGAATATTTTCAATACCAGTGTTTCTCGGCTTAAGCATTTGTTAGTGAAAAGCTTTTTTACAGACAAGTAATTGTTTGCGTCTGAATTTAGTTTTTAGTTCTGTTTTTTTTTTAGTTTTTTAAATTATTTTTAGTTTGTAATTTGTATTATTCGATCGCGGTATTTTGTTTTTTAATTTATGTTATAGTATTTTGTACCTACCTTACCTACCTTTTTTGTTTTCTTTTTTGTTTCAAGTGTTTATCTGTGGAAACTTGTAAATGGCCTTCAAATTTGTATTGTTTAGGAACATTGTTTATATTAACTGTAAGTTTCCCGAATAGAATAAAATAAAATCTCCTTCTGGGTCTGCCGAGTGGCCGTTTGCCCCTTTACATTTAAAATTAATTGACCAAAAAAATCAACAGACACTTGACCCCATACAATGTCGGAAGCCCACAAAATTAGGTCTGACATCCCGAGTTCCCTACACATATACATACACTGTAAGTTACCCTTCCCTTCGACAGTCAGTATTATTAGCCTGGTTATTTTTACTCCACCATGTGTGGACAAATACGAGGAACGTAAGCAAG
Organism: Eugnorisma glareosa; assembly: GCA_947578425.1. Lineage (NCBI taxonomy): Eukaryota > Metazoa > Arthropoda > Insecta > Lepidoptera > Noctuidae > Eugnorisma > Eugnorisma glareosa. The sequence continues at coordinate 7,209,108 of OX387982.1, read as the reverse complement.
TTGCTTCTTGTAATGCTCGATCGTTAAAATGTATTGATTGACTTGTACAAAGAAATTCTAAGAATTTTGGTCCTGAGTTACGGGTGGATTGTATCTAAACTGATTGGGAGTTTGAACCTTATCAGCTGCTGCATTTTAAAGGTTTTAAACAAGGTTAACTGCGGAAATAGGGGTTGTTTTAGATCAAGACCAAGTAATTTGCAAGTACTTGTAGCTATATGCACACCGAGGGCGCAGTTACTGGAGTCGCGCCGCAACGTCAACTTCAAGGCGTTTGTAGTGCGAGTACTGAATTGTTATCTGCCCATGGTGATGGAGGAAGACTTGGCCGCACACGAACGTAGTGTTCCGTCGCTTCCGCGGACAGGTTCCACTGGTCAGAGAGCACAAGTGAAGTGTGAGCTAGTGAAGTGCTACTAACATAGTTTTAAGTCTTATTTATTAACACAAGTTTTGTATTTACTTTATATATGTTAGTTTAGAAGGTATATGAGTATATCCATGGGCCATTGCAGTCTGAAATAAATGATCTTGTTCTTGTTGTAATAGTGTCAGTTTCTATCACAATCCGAACGGTTTTGAAGGAATTTCGTAATGCATTTTATGATTGAAAATTTCGTCTACTCAACAATGTAAATAAAGCAGTAAATTCATTGAATTGTTAAACTCGCATTGGGGTTGAAAATATATAACGCAATAAAGTTGGATCTATCAAGATCTAGATGACAAGATACATAAAAGCTTGCTGTCGTAAACGCGATGAGGAGAAGACCTATCGATGGCTGTCATCGGGACTATACTGCAGGCATGGTGTTATCAGCAAAGTATGTGCGATCTACAGCATTTACGACACCTGTCTAACTCTTCGGAGAATGCAAAAGTGATAATCTATTGGAATACCAACGTAGATAAGTATAGGCACGCGTGTGCTTTTGTTTGTGCAGTCTCTTATCTCTTCACGATCTAATTATGCACCTAAACTTCATGTAGGTATATGTAATATAATAACATGTGTCAGTTGCCCTGGGTGGTCCTTAATTACGAGTAGGTGGGTCATCACATTTCATTGCAAGAGTGTGTATATAAGTGACACCAACTAAGTGATTGTGGGTGTGTAAGCATTATGTATAGACGCCAGCATATCAAGCTACCCAAAACTGTGTAGTTTTCCCTCGACCATGAACCTAATGCTTTGGCAATAAAGTTGAAAATCTATTAAAGAAATTTGACAGATTGTAGAATCTTGATGTGCTGGCGTCTGCACTTAAAAAAGTATAAGATTTATCAATATTATTTTATTTATCAATATCTGTTTTTCAATTCGGGCAAAATGGTCCATGGCTACGAAAAGGACCACGAATTCTAGTCATGCATATAGAGTAAGATGACAGAGGGATCGTAGACGCATGAAATTTAGTTTAATACATGATAGAACATTAAGGTAACAACCTAAAAAGTAAAACACAAAACAAAGAAAATGTAATAATTATAATATTTCCGACTAGGCTTTGCATGTTCCCATTATTTTAAAATATAATATTATAAATGCGAAAGTAAGGGTGTTTGTTTGTTACCTTTTCACGCCTAAACCACTGAACCGATCATCCTGTAATTTTGCGTATACTTTGTCAGGTGTACAGAAACAGACATAGCCATATATTCATCCCGAAAATGTACTGTCTCCGAGGAAAACCACAATAACGTTCTTACGATAAATATGATAATAGATGGCACCACGTGTCTTTCGAATCATGATTGAATTATATTATTACAAGCAGAGTATAACCCGAATAGATTAGCATAAATTAACGTGAGCGAAGCCCCGGGCAAAAGCTGGTTTAGCATAAGTTTCAAGCCGCTCTAAGATATTTTTTTATAAAAACGATTTCTATCGCCGCCGCGCGCCGGTGGTAGTAACACTGAGGCCGTAGGAAAGGAAATATTGGAGTAAACTATCGATTAAAAATACAATTCAAATTACTTATTTTTTTTAATTAAAAACCAAAATTTTGAATAGCAACTGAGTTTTTTTTTTGCATGATATGTATGTTTTGAAAAAGGTATTTCTAGTGCCAATTTATTTTAGTTTTTGTCCAGTGTTTTTTTAGTATTTATTTCAATCTAAGCGGATTTCAAAGAAAAACAAAACACGTTTTGAATATAATACATAGTATTCAAGTGTTTCACATTTTTTAAAAGCGTATTGGGTGTAAAATATCTTAATTACAATTGAGGTACCCATGGCCGACTGTCCGATGCATAAGTTAGTCAGTTAAGATTCTCGAACGCCTCGAACGATTCTCGAACGCGTCTTTCTGCATTTAAGTATGAAAAGTACAGATTTAAAAGATATGTTGATTGTAGTTGTCCAGCATAAAGTGCAAGCCACAACGCCAGCTAGCTAGCGAGCGAGCGAGCTGAGCAAGCCTCTTTTCATACTTAATTTCGGCTCTTTTGGTAGTTCGCGGTATGAACCAAAGTACGAATACAGGTGAAACTATGCCTCGCCCGGCTCGCTCGCTCATTCGCTAGCTGGCGGTTTTGCCTGCGCTAAAGTAAGACATGGTTAGATGGTGAGCCCATTGCACGTTGTAATAAGCCAATAGGCCGACTTTTTCTTTGTTTTTTGATTTACTCGACCAAGGTAGATAGCACGTTTAATAGACCGCTCTAGCTAAAATGAAATCGTAAGGAATCAAAATCAATTGACGTAAGAATCATAGAAATCGACCCACGCGTTTGGTTTCTAGAGCGTACATAATCAAGGCTGATAAACACATTACCCTCCTAAGTCGGGTAAAAAGTGTATGAATCTCCAAAACAAGAACACGAAAGTATCCCTCGTATTAAGAGCAATATTATCCACAGTTAACGATCAATAACATCCAGGAATGCTGTTGGCGACCAGCTACCAAACTCTTTTTAATAATTTACTTTTTCTTTTTTGCATTTCATCTTTTTTTTTCTTAAAAAGTCTGTCTGTAAAAAATATATGTGCTGCGCGACAAATAAAAAACGCACTTGTGGTTTCTTTGATTTTAAATAAATCCTGTTCTCAACATTGGTGTCAGAAGTGAACGGTTATAATGCCCACCACAAGATCGCAGACAAAGGCAGCAATGGAGGAGACTGGTACAGCAGGTATCGTTCCAACAGGTGCTCCTCAGGAGGGTGGTGCCTCCACATTCGGTGCAATTGCGCCGGCGCCACCCTGTGCCAACCGTAACGAGACCTTACCACCCGCCAGCAGGACCTCATCAAGCATTGTGCCTCAGAGTGCACGGATAACAAAGGTAGACCATCGTAGCGCTAGCGAACAACGTGCTTTAAACATTCTAGAGGAGACTACCAAGCGCTTAAATTCTGGCAGGTACGAAGCGGGCCTATTATGGCGCGATAATATTCCTACCGTCCCTAAAAGCCGCGACCTAGCCTTGTCTAGATTTGTTAGCCTCGAGCGTAAAATGGCTAAGGATGGTGCTTATGCCGATGCATACAAGCAAAATATTCAGGGAATGATTAGCAAAGGGTACGCTGAATTATGTTCGGGTCCACCATCCGGCCAGGTCCCGTGGTATCTTCCACATTTTGGAGTTACTCACCCACATAAGAAGAAGCTGCGCGTTGTCCACGATGCAGCAGCGAAGTGTGCAGGTGTCAGCCTCAATTCGCTCCTGCTGACTGGACCGGACCTATTGCAGCCGCTTCTTAGCATCGTGATGAGGTTTAGGGAAGGCCCGGTTGCCTTGACGGGGGATATCAGGGAGATGTTCCCGCAAATTAAAATTAGACCAGAGGATAGGAACTCCCAACGTTTTTTGTGGAGAGATAGCCCCGGTTTGCCGCTTCAGGAATACCGTATGTCCTCGATGATATTCGGCGCAGCATCTAGCCCGTGTACCGCGCTTTGGGTGAAAAATAAAAATGCTAGTCGATTTCGGTCACGATACCCGGACGCCGTGAGGTCTATCGTCGAGGACCATTACATGGACGACTTCTTAGGGAGTTTTGACAGCATCGGCGAGGCGGCTCAGCGAGCGTTTGAAATATGGTCCATACATAAAGCGGCTTGCTTCGAGATGCGTTCTTGGGTTTCGAATTGCAAGGAAGCCCTAGCGTTAATCCCTGCAGACCTATATGCAACAGACGCTACCACTGAGGTGAGCTTAGGTCCGACGTCTCCCTCACAAATTCGGGTATTAGGTCTTACGTGGAACATAAGTGAGGACAATCTTCATTTCATCAAAAATCTTCCAAAGGCTCCTACTAAGTATACAAAACGTTCAGCCTTGTCCCTGCTGATGTCTATCTACGATCCCTTAGGTTTTTTAACTCCCGTTATCATGAAAGGCCGCGCACTATTCCAGAAAACCTGGAAGTTTGGCATCGACTGGGATCATACACTGCCGGTTGATCTGATTGAAGACTGGAAAAGTTGGTTGCTTGAAATTCAAAAATTAAGCAACAGTTCCGTTCCCCGGTGCTATTTTAGCGGCACCGGGCACATTAAGAATGCCCAACTTCATGTTTTTGCAGACGCTAGTGAACGCGCGTACGCCTGTGTGGCCTACTGGCGCTTCACAGACGACGCTGACAACGTAGGCTTATCCCTGATAGGGGGAAAGGGTAGGCTGGCGCCCCTGAAGCCCGTTTCAATCCCAAGATTGGAGCTCCAGGCTGCCCTGATCGCTTCGCGTTTCAGTGCGTACGTCACTGAAGCTCACAAACGAACACCAAATCAAGTTTATTTTTGGACGGATTCGCTCACCGTTTTAAAGTGGCTTCGTAGCGACGTTTGCACGTTTAAAGCCTTTGTTTCGTTCCGGTTGGGAGAGATAGCTGAAACAACAAACATCCACAGTTGGAGGTACGTCCCCACGGCTTTAAATGTCGCAGACGACGCTACGCGAGACATTCACAATTTCACGACTTCATCACGTTGGTTCACAGGACCCACATTTCTTTTGTCTCCACCCTCTGACTGGCCATGTGAACCGACGTGTGCTATCCCTCCGGTAACCGAAGAACTTAAACGAGCTTCGGAATCGGTGGGACTGATAGTTGCCTCACCGCGACAGCTACCTTCACCGGTAGTAGCGGATCACCAACGCTTTAGCAGTTGGACCCGGTTTCTTCGTGCCACAGCGCGAACCCATCAGTGTGTTGACAAGTTTCGATCAATTTTGCGCCCAAATTCCAAATTCTCTCAAAGTGCACTTCGAGATGCTCGTAACCTTTTTGCCCTTTCCGTTGAAGACCTCAACGTTGCGGAGGTTCACTTATTTCGTAAAGTCCAAATAGATTCCTTTCCCGAAGATTTGATGCGCGTTCTAACAGCACGTCCCGTTTCGAGTGATAGTAGGCTTAGGAACCTGTCGCTTTTGCTCGGTGAAGACGGGCTCCTTCGTCTTTCTGGCCGCACTGTCGTCGCAGAGTATGTAGAGTCACGCCCGATTGTCCTGGACGGCCGACATCCTATCGTCAAGCTACTGATACAATCCTATCACGCCAGATACGCCCACGGACATAACGAGCTAGTGGTTAATGAACTGCGCCAGAGGTTCTACGTTCTAAGCCTCAGACCAGCCGTCAGAGGAACTTCGCAGAGATGCCAGTTTTGCCGCAACCGGAAGGCCAAGCCGGAATCACCACTAGAGGGAGACTTGCCAAAAGCCAGATTAGCACATCATCAGCGCCCTTTCACATACGTAGGGCTGGATTATTTTGGCCCTCTGAACGTTGCTATTGGCAGACGCATCGCCAAGAGATGGATTGCCCTTTTTACATGCTTGACCGTGCGAGCTGTGCATTTAGAGATCGTGGAGACACTATCGTCAGACTCCGCCCTGATGGCAATCAGGCGGTTCATTGCGAGAAGGGGATGCCCGACTAGGATATACTCCGACAACGGAACGTCATTCGTTGGCGCAGCAAAAATGCTGCCAGAGCTGTTCAACTTCTGCGCCAATAAAAGAATCGAATGGCGATTCATTCCCCCATCCATGAAAAATGCTATCGCCGTCACATTGAAGCAGCGGACTCCCAAGGAAGATGTGTTAAACACCCTGCTCTTAGAGGCTGAATGCACTATCAACTCAAGACCACTGACGCACGTCTCTGTGGATGCGGACGCAGAGTACGCCCTGACTCCATTCACTTTTTTGATCGGAAGTCCAAGCAGCGAGCCTGACATTAATGTCTTCGACGACGCCGACTTGCTTCGACGTGCTGACTGGAGGAAAGCGCAGAGGCTGGCAGACCACTTCTGGCAGCGCTTCGTGCTCGAGTACCTGCCCACGCTCACACCTAGGAGGCGGTTGCAGGAGACTCGTCCCTTAAGCGTGGGCGATCTAGTCTTCATCGCAGATGGCACGCTACCCAGGAACCAGTGGCCCCGAGGGCGAATCGCGGCAGTGCACCCGGGGAAAGACGGCATCGTCAGAGTTGTGGACATTACCACGAAGGGGGGCGTGCTGCGACGACCCACTCGAAAGGTGGTATTGCTGGTCGCCGGCCAGTAAATTGGTGCCTCACACCGTCGGGGGCCATGTTGGCGACCAGCTACCAAACTCTTTTTAATAATTTACTTTTTCTTTTTTGCATTTCATCTTTTTTTTTCTTAAAAAGTCTGTCTGTAAAAAATATATGTGCTGCGCGACAAATAAAAAACGCACTTGTGGTTTCTTTGATTTTAAATAAATCCTGTTCTCAACAAATGCATACAAACAAAACATTGCAAAAACATAAAGAATCCGTTCCTGACTTAAAAACCGAGTAAGACCTGTAATATTAACTCGAAGACCAGACTAAGTAACGACAGGTTTACGTACTACGAATGAGTTAATAATACGTCTGTCTATCTGTCTGTCAGTTAAGTCCTGTGGATGTCCAAAGTCCTTTAATCTTGAGATCACCGACGAAGAACAATTAAATAAATGAATATTGATTAACATGAGCTTGTTGGATGACGATATAGCGGTTAAAATAGGTCTAAAAGTAAATTAGGTACCTATGTTGTTTTTTAGGGTTGCGTAGATTAAGAGAAAACAGAACCTTTATAATATTTTTTTAAGTTGTAGGTAATATTTTTAAGCTCACTTAAACACTGACTTGTATATTTTTACACTTATATCTATTTTTAGGCATGTCTGTCACAGAAGTTGTTCTAAAAAACTAGCTAACATTAAATAATCAAAAGTTATGTATTCCTAGCTTACGCCAGCGGCTTCACCTGCTTGGAGTCCGATATAATTGTCACAGTGGATCGTACTACCGGGATAAAAAAAAACCTCCTATGTGTTAACCTAGGCTATAAACTATCTGTGTGCCAAATTTTATCTAGATTCGTTCAGTAGTTCATCCATACATCCATCATTCTCACAAAGTTTCGCATTGACCACCTATCAGACCTCCATAACCCAGTTAATACTTAACGACTGTTAAAGATCTACAATTGAAAGCCGGGATCAAAGACTTAACATGCTTTCCGAGTCACGGAGGAAGCTCAGTATGTAATGAGAGGTCACCCATCCACGGATAAACCCAGGCAAGCGCGGCTTAACATGAAGATCGACCCAATTGGCTGTTATTATTTAGCCACAAGCTCACCCCATAAATAGACATACACAAAACGGAAAATATCATAGTATTTCAATAATTCTACATACTTCACCTAGATCGGGGCACCTATGAAACAGAATATTCTAAATTAGGATGCCTTTTATTAAGCCTAAAGGTATTCATAATATTTTTCTTCATCTTCACAAATTATATGGTTCCTGTTATTGATCTTTATTGCAGGTAACTTACAACACCTATTCAGTAAATGGTTATTTTTGTGGCTTCAGTACCTAGTTATTTTCCCACACACTATAATTTTGCCAATTTTCTGGTTCATAATTGCGTAACACACTCACACTACCAATGTTAATCCATTTTGATAATTCAAACATTCATTGCGTTATTTACGATGTTGAGCAAATAAAACAACCATAATAATGAAGCAATGGATTATAAATTGTCTTAAAATCCCCTACCCCTGGGCTAACTACTAGTATTGACTGTCAAGTTGTAAGAATGACAGCCGGGACCAACGACGCCAACGCCGACGGCATAACGCGCTATCCGAGGTAAGAACAAATTCGAAATGTTACGGATGGTCGTCACCCATCCACAGATCGATTCCAGCAAGACTCATGCGGGTTTCTTTGCTTCGCTACGATTCCATCGATCCTTCTCTGCGCTATTAAAATATGTGTTGGTGACCAGAGGGATAAGATTTGACCGCGAAAAAGGCAATTCGCTTCACCCTCTATAAAACAAAAAATACGTTCGACATAAACATAAAAGATGTTACATTTTTCCAGAAACGGCTCCCGGCCTTGGAATCAAAGCCTCTATAATTTCTTTAACAAAACGCGTTACAAGAAAAATAAACATTTTTGCCTACATTCGACGGTTACGTGAGCAAATTTTTCATACAAGGCTACTACAGTTTACACGTACGAACGACCAAAAAGTAACGACTAAAAACAGACCTTTTGCTAAAAGGAAAGGTAATGATTTGTGCTGGAAAACTTAAAAAAAAAACGTTTTTTAGTATTTCTCAATCATAGCTCATTAACTCAGCCTATTACAGAATACTAAAGCACATGGACTTCTTCCAAGATACGCAGCAATACCCCCCAACGTACGCCAGTCTGTCCACGGTCAATCTAGCCGGGGAACGCGGAGATCGCGGTCGAAGCCGATAACCTATTATACCTAACCTCTATGCCTGTGTTGCTTTTACCCAACTTTATAAGGATCTTTCTTACTGAATTTGGCTGATACTATCATTAAGCGCAGAATGATTGGGACCCGTATTTCATTTCAGTAAAAACTGTAGCTGTTTAGGGTAACTTATTGAAACGGCCTTGACAAAACAGGGATGAGAACTCCAAACCGGGACCACACGGAATGCATTTATAAAAGATAAGTTTATTTTTAAATCTACAGCATACTAGAAACCCAATATGGAACAGCATAACCAAACAATTACTAGCATTAATTACACCAACAAGTCCCATTCTTTTACCATAAAAATCGCCATGACACTCAAAAAACTAACAAGCACCTGCAGTCAATAAAATAAGAAACAAAATAATCAGTTGCTGTATCCCTTTAGATGCCGCCATCTTTTTTTTCGTATATATTTTTTATCTGTAGAACTGGTTTCGTCTGGGAACGAAGCACAGACAACAGGTGTTACGCTACTGAACGATTTTGTTCTTTTTTTCGAATTTATTTGTTAAGGAAAGTTGATTTAAGGCGTTGTGTGACGAAATTGTTGCCATGTGTGACAAATTATGTAGATCTGTGGTTTTTGAAGTTTCTTTTTTTAGGCAAAGGGTGGATGACGATGCAGCTTTGTTCGGGATCAATGTCTGTTTATATTTATGCTGTGAAATTGAGATTTTGACATGGCTTTGTGAGTAATGATAAGGATGAAATTATAGTATTTAGTTATATTTAAAGCGATCTCTATAGGCGATAGACTTTTTTCAGGTAGATGTTAATAAAGTAGACTCAATTTGTGTTCATAATGAATTCCAGACTAGTTCTAGTAATAACTCTACTAATAGAAATATCGATTTATCATCAAATCTGATTAACGAGTGCTGCAAATAACTGATCACAAGGAAGGAAGGAAGGTCAAAAGGTGAGCCTTAATTACAGGTTTTAATAGACATCAACTAGCTATGAAATTATCACCGAAAAAACTACAATTAGTTGACCGTAAAATAATGAGAAGAACTTTAATGCCATGGGCATGATAAAAAATAGGCAGCCTACTCACGTTGGGTTGATATACAATTACATTATTTACACGGTCTATTGCGAAAAAATAATTTAATGAGAATTTCCTGATGGAAACACATTACTCTAACCGACCTTATGATCGAACCCAGGATCTAATGCTCTGCCGATACTAAAATATCTTATAACTATATAATTAATAAATACTGTTTGACGACCACATTCTAATTATATCACTGGTATTCTTGCATAAAATAATCTATGCTGAAAATCTGAACAGAAAAATCATGTTCCAAAACGATATGGTCTCGAAGACCTATCGTACCTATAGAATATAGTTGAACATAGCCAGTTCTAGGTCGTTGCTACCTAAATTATTACTGACCTACGGTGACATCATTACGTGCCCATGTGACCAATTAGGGCGATATTGGGCAAAGTTTTAAGTGTATTCAATAACCAGGGGTGATTTGATACAGCTTCGGTATTGTAGGTTAATTAATTGGTATTTGATCGTTTGGCAGCTGTACCTAATAGTCTATTCTTATACAGAGTGTAACAAGACCCTTAACGAAGCCGCCAACCAAGCATTCTGTACATAAAACTAAGTAACTGTACGCAAAAATTATTGACTTTTGTTTTGGGGTGATAAATCACAAAAAGAGAAAAACAAAAAAGTAGAAAAAAACAGGATTAAAAAATAAAAAAAAAAACATATTTTTTTACTTTTTTGTTTCCATACAGGGTTAGTTAATGATGAGACAAATCGAGATATTTTTTTATTTAGAACGTACACCATCAATCAGTGGAGTAATTGCCGTACTACGTTTGTTTGTTTTGCATGGAAGTACGACCGACTAGTGTACCCTTAACTGGGGAGAATGGAAGAAAATACCGTGTTGCGCCGACCACAAGTAACATGGGACAAAAACAGGAAGATGATGATGATGGTTCTTTCTACTGGGCTGGGACACAAATAGTCTTTCCATGACAGGAACATTACCCAGCACGTGGGTTCAGTGAAAAGAAAGAAAGAAAGAAAACATATTTATTTGGCACACGCCACAAGTACACACAATAGTAAAAGAAAAAAATAATAAAAATGAAATATTATAAAGCTTAAAACTACACAATAAAAAAAAAAACAAAAACCTAAAACTAAACAGAAAAAAAAGAGATAGTATTGTGTGTCTCTCGGCTGCGCCAAATAGGCCCAGTTCAGCAAATTGCCGAGCAGCTAGTGCTCGACGCTGGTTTTCAACTGGACCTGAGATGGTGATGTGACGGACATAAAACAGCTGCAGACTAAACAGTGCGGGCCGTAGATGTCTAATGTGTTCGAATTTTGTTTTGTTTCATCATTTCGAGAGCAGCGGTGATAAGCACCGAAATCGCTACCAATCGAGTCACGGTCAATATTACTGGACTACAAATGCTGAAAGAAAATCTGAAGAGTGTGAATTGTATATTTCACCACTATTTTGCCAGTTATGTTATTACTGGCTTATGTCCGCGGCTTAGTCCGCGTGGAGTTCGCTAATTGTCCCATGCGATCATACTACCGGGATAAAAAGTACCTATTCTATGTGTTAATCAAGGTTATAAACTGTGTGCTAAATTTCATTCAAATCCGTTCAGTAGTTTTTGCGTCAAAGAGTAACAAACATCCATCCATTCTCACAGACAATCGCATTTATAATATCAGTAGGATAAGTTCTATTTTATTAATGAGCGTGTCTAAATGCCGACTATAGGTTTCCATGAGAATGATCCCAAAGAATTTTTCAAAATAAAATACGCATCTAACTATGGAAGAAAATACGTAGCTGGTTAGAACTAAGGAATTCATACAGTATTAACGATGAAGTCATTGAAGACGATTTTTGCTCACAATGCGACTAGTAGCGCCATCTCTTATGTAATTTGCGAACTGTATAGCCTGTAGCAGTACGTCTATGATATAATGTTACTGTAATAAAGCAATATCAGAACAGAACATATATTATATTATGCCTGTAATCCTTGGAGGAATACGTAGATTTGCACCTTTAATACACCCATAATTTGCCAGTTATTTTTAAGTTTAATGTAAAAATAATACGACGTGCTAGTAGTGTCTACTAGACTAGTAGTGCTACTTTCTGGAGCCCTACTAGACACAGCCAGAAGGCGTCGCGGCAGACCTCGTAGAAGATGACGGGACGAGCTGGATAAAACCGACGACCGATGGCCCACATTAGCCCTGGATCGAAACAACTGGAATTCATGGGGAGAGACCTTTGCGCAGCAGTGGAATGACGCAGGCTAACACTATCAGTATCAACTTGTAGTGTGTATTACAAAAAAACTAAATGTGTAGAACAGCATTTTTTTTTAATAGCCAATGAATTTTTTTTACGTAGTGGGTTCAGAATGATGTGCTGAATACGTGGTAACCTTTTGTACATCGGTGTCCTTTCCACCTTGTATATTAAAAAAAAAACTGGTCTTGGAGTAGTTGACTACAATAGTGTAGCTGTAATAAAAAGCTAATGTGCCAACACTGCTAGGTAATTCTAGGCCCAGAGGCGTAGACAAATTAAAAACGGTTACAAAGCGTTTTACAGTTCTACAATGACTTCCAACAGGATTGACGTAGGCCTTTCTGTAGCTGATGTCAATCATTTCAATGACTTTTTGACATTTCACTGCTGAAAGTATATGACTTTGTGTGAGCCCTCAGGTCTTTTACGTATAGTCCAGATAACGAAATAGCGCAATATAGCGCTGAATTGAAGGAGGTTTAGACTTAGTTATAAACTAGGACCTTACTAAGTCTAGGTAATGGTAATGAAATCTATTTTCATGTAGTATCGAGAAAAAGTAACATATATCCTTCCAGGTATCTATCTACTCTTCTCCTGCGCCACCTCAAACATTTTTTTATACCATTGAAATTTTTCAATAGTCAATGTGTACATAATATCTAACTGTGACTGTGTGTGTGTATTTCAATCGAATAGTTGATTGGAAGGCACTCAATAAAACGTTATTTTTATAAAACTACACAACTGTTTGTGCCGTGGGGTAGGATCTTGCAATAGTGTTCCCTACTGAACAACTAGTTGTGCCATCCAGTTGGTCGGCGGGGAAGCAGTCATAATTTTGGCAATCTGCATGCAATGCGTGTATGTGTACTATTTTCTTTCCAGCACAATATGAAATTGATTTTTATTATAACATTTAGAGCTGATATTCCTGTATATTTACTGAAATGTATGAATAATTCACGTATATAAATTCTAAAATCCACCCAAATGAACAATGTTTCAGAAAAATCTTCAAAAATAACAGAAATGTTCCAAAATTATCACACCCTAGCATTAGAGCCTAGTTTGTACTAACTATTGTAATAGGACCATAATAAAACACGCACTTACCATTAATATTGTGCCATAAAATCCAATCTCACTAATGTCCACACATATTATTTAATATTAAAACTCATACAGTCAATAGAAGAACAGTATTTTTAACTTAATCACAAATTGTTTCAAAAATCAAAATGGCTGCAGTATTTTTTTTAAATTTTATTCGAATTAACACGAAATGTCAAACGCGACGTTCGATTTTCGAAAGAATAAGAATACGCTCCGACGTCCGTGAGGCGCGAAGCCTGGCAGGGCACTGGATGGAAATGTTTTCCCGCCCTTAGACCACAGAGTATACATTAACACAACAGATGCGACATTTTTTAGCTTTTTTTCTCATCGCTTAATGACTCGTGGTAATTAAATGTTTTGGAAGAAGCTATGGCAGCTAATGGTGCTTTAAGGTGACATTAATTTGGTGTTTAGAGTCAGAATGTAATGATGGGTGTAATGTAGAATTATACCGACATTAGAAAATTAATATGTGGCTATTTATTTAGGTCTTAGAGAGACAGACAAGAAAAAAGCAGAATTTATCTTTAGGTTGTGTGTGTTATAATTAAGTTATTTGCGTAGTATTGTACACCTAGCCGTAATAGTGTTGAATTATTTAGTTACAGCTAGTTTCTAGCCAAAATTTTTTCGTGCTTTCGCCAATTAATTATTAGTTTCTTAAGGTGAACTAGATCATAGCCTGTGCGTTGAAAAAGAAATAAACTTTAAGTATCACACGACATAATTAAATCACAATAACAGCCTCTAAATATTTTTCTCCCTTTTTTCACCAAACAAATCAGCGATACCATGGTTATCCGAACAAACGATCACAATTAAAATATTTGCCTACACTATTTATAAGATTACTCTGTGACATGTGCATACATGCTTTCTCTTTCGCTCGTAGAGCCAATATATATTTCTGTCTCTTTCTCTCGCCTCTGCAGGACTCTATTTATATTGGGTAGCGTTAGTAACAGTAGTAAATTATAATTAAACCTGTTTATGGAATGGCGTGTCTGCAACTATTTAGCCATGATATTATTATTTTAAAAGCCAAACTCCTTGCTAATGAGCTTTGGGCGAAAATATTTCTTTAACGGTTGGAATTAAATTATAATATGAAAATGGAACTGAGAAATAAATTATTTGTTTACGGTAATCTTAAGTTTGTTGGAAATTTCCCTTTGGCTTTGTAAATAGTTTTGGTGTTGTAGTAAGCAATTCAAGTTAGATATTTATTGGGACTAAGTTTTTTAATGACGTAATAGGTAAGTTACAGAGGTGGGCAGTAACTGAAGAATTCCACCTTCCTTTTGCTTCGTCGACGTTCATACATCGGCAGGGTTTTTGCGTATCTCTGTTGACAGTTCAAAGTGATCATCACTTGGTGAGCTGTGATATACAATGACAATTCTGCACGGGTAGCGTCAGTTGAAACCAACAAGAACGGTCATTGTATATCAAAACTAGCCAAGTGATGATCACTATGAACTGTCAACAGAGATACGCAATAGGCCTCCTGGTCATACACGCATCTTAGAATATAGTATAATCTTCCTCTGTTTTGTTCTGTGTCTCTTTGCATAACATAACGCCTGTAACTCCCGTAGCAGAAAAGAATTATTGGAAATATAATTTCCAGGAAAAGAAGCAGTTGTTGTAAAAAGTACGAGCTTTTTTATTTTTCTCAAAGCTCCTGTGTTAATGCAGACGCTACAAAAACATTGACGTCACAACGGTCTTAATTTAAAAATATTCCACAGTGTTGCCACTCGACAAACACTTACAATTTTTAATTTGAAACTCAACGGGTAGAAATGAATACAAATGAAATGTCAACAACTAAAACAATGTTTTGAACTTCCTTAATTTTGACAAAAACTGTACAAAATAATACTTTCGAATTTCATTAGGGGTGATTTATTATGTTCCTTTGAAAAAAAAAGTAGGAAAAACACCCTTTTTCTTTGAATTAGTCGGGATTTTATTTTTTCGGGAAAAATTCTTCAAACGTTCGTGATTAGGCTGGTAGTAAGTAGGTTAATTAATTCTTAGGATCTCATTAACATTTCTGTAATAACATAATATTTTACATGGCCACAATGTGTGGACTTGACTATTATGTAAGTTTTTATACTGTTAAGACCATGGAATAATTATAGCATGATATAGAGCCTTAAACTTTAAAGAATTACCTTTCTGATACGCGCGTGTAGGTTATTATGTGTGAATGCGAAATTATCGGTATCAACTTATTGGGATATTGAGGAGATCATAGCTAGGTTGGTCCACCCATTCCGTACCGAGTTTTTTCCGTGCCTCGGGAAGCACATTAACCCTAGATTCCGGCTGTTATTGATAGATCTCTGACAGTCGTTATAGGTAGTCAGTGGCCTGAAAGTTTGACAACCAGCCTTACTGAGGGATTTTGTACTATCCAGTACTAACTGGATTGTTTACGTCAGCTAGGCAGTCGCGCCATGTGAATTACTGGTATTCAGCTGCATCCGGTTCGACTGGAAGCCGACCCCAACATGGTGTGGAAAAGGCTAGGCAGATGATGAATTTATTGGGATGCTTATGCTATCATCAGCATTTAATCGTCTTATCGGCGGTGAAGTTGAGCTTAAATTGCACTGGCTTGTATGAAATCCGTTGATGCCTACCGTACGTACGAGCGATGTCACGCGGGAATCACCTTACTCAATATTTAAAATACCACGCCATAGCTACAGCCAAAGAAAAGTATTTTAATAAAGGCAAAGATTTACAACATTCAAATTGTTCGAAACAATAATAAACAATATTATTTCCGGGTTTTTGATTAAATATAACTTGGCATTTGTTTCCCAAAAGTTCTGATTTTCTCGCGACCTCCAAGGTGCGAGCTGGTCCTGTCATAAACCATTTTATAATTATAATTTGATGTCCAAAAGTTCGTGTTGACTTTCAGTAGCAAATATGAATTTGTTCCTGTTATATAAATAAGGAGCTGTGTTATTTGAACTGATAATCCTGTCAACTAAGGGAAAAATATTTTTTTAATAATTGCCAAATCTCTTTTCATGGCAAAAGATAATGATTAAAAGCGGCGTAAATATGATAACCTCATTGGTAACTATATTTTCGAGCCGTTTGGAGTTGAAACTCTAGGACCGTGGGGTCCAAGTGCTCACAGCCTTTTCAAGGATATTTCAAAACGCTTAGTTGACACTTCCCGTGACCCAAGGTCTGGCTTTTACCTTGTCCAAAGGCTTAGCGTTGCCATACAACGTGGCAACGCCGCCAGTCTCGTGGGTACATTACCAGTTGACAGCGTTGAGGAGGAGTTTTTTGACGCCATTTTTTAAGTTTGATGTTATGTTACTTTGGGTTATTTTAATTTATAAATGTATAATTATAATATATACCTCATGGAACATAAAACAAAGATTAAATTAATTTTTGAAATTACACAAGCGTATTCCGTTATTTTTAATGTTTCACCGAAACCTCTCTGCGTCTGAGAAATCACGTCAAGCTGATTCCGGCTGTCAATCGTAGATTTTTGTAATTTTTTGGTGGACAACAGCATGGCATCTTTGAACGCTTGCACATTGAAAATTGTTTTGAAAAACAAGACGACTTCATTAGTTTCAACAGTAGCCACGCGCCAAATGAACCATACAGGACTGTACGTACAAGTATCGCAATTTCAAAACACTGCTTTAATTTAACACCTCACACAAATCAAGCAAAGAGCGTTAAGGATAGAAGACATAATAACTCCAACTAATTTATCTCCAACATGGAGCTGTCGCCTGAAATAGTCAAAGGAATGCAACTAGCTTAGTTCTAACAAATAAAACTACGATACGGAACCCGTCGGGCATGACGCGCGCGTTTCGCTGATGTGCAGTGGCGGGTGATAAAAACTTGATCCTTCACAGTTACGCAAGGTCAACCGCAGAGTGTAGTATATGGGAGGGGTTCAGATAACAAAAGGTAATTGTGGTTTTATGCCCAAAATTAAAGCTTCAAAGTCAATTTTCAAATATTATTCCACTGTTGGAATTTTGTCTCTCAGTTTACGGTTGCTTTCCATGACAATAAGAGGGTTTTTTTAAGGAAATACCTAATCTGAGTCATTCGATCAGTGCTCTCAGGAAGCTAGTGAATATATGTGAATGCTATGCTGGGGCCATGGGGTTAATGCCTTGCGTGTGCAATACAACAATGCTTTTAGGATACTGCTGTCGCTGCCTCGTTTCTGTAGCGCGTCAGGGATGTTCGCTGCAGCGCGTGCAGATGACTTGTTTGCGATCATACGTAAAAGATCCGCGTCACTACTGCGTCGGTTGCGGGGTAGCGACAGCAGTCTTCTGAGCATTGCTGCTAGTTAGACTGAAGGCCACCTAATGGGGCACCTGTCCGCAGTGCATGTACTGTTGCCAGGTATCTCCAGGATGTGGCGGAATTAAGTGTATAAGTTATGGTTTATCGCTAATATTGATTGTATTGTTATTGGTTGTGTGTGTGAATTATAATAACATAGGTTAAGGAATATTAATAAATTATGAGTAATGTACCTGAATTAAAGGAAAATATATAATCTAATCTTCTCTTATCTGACTATTAATATAAATGCGAAAGTTTGTAAACATGGATTAATTGATTTATGGATGTTTATTACTCTTTAATATAGCTTAACCATTAAGACATCATCATCTTCCGCACACAACACATTTCCGTCTTCCATTCTCCCCTGTCTGACGTCACGGCATCATTTATTTATTTATTACACATTAGAGTAACATAAAATACAGGCTATCATTTATAATTATATTCTGAAAAAAAATGTGAACTTACGCGAGTGTAGTCGCGTGCGGAAGCTAATGCTTCATAAATTTGAATTGTCAAAAAGAAAGGAAAAGCAATAATAGTGTACTTATTATGCAATTACCCCGCTGTTCTTGCCTTAACAAAATAACTTCGACGGTGTGAACTTTCAACTGTCTACAGTCTTTTAGTTCATAAATCTATAGAAACTAGCGTTACCCAAAACCCAGCACGTTGAAACTTCAAACAAAAAAAAAAACATAAATTTCGCATCCAAAAACCTTACATATACTACAGATGCACCTGTATCGAATCGAGAAAAGCTTGATCAGCGTCGGGCGCGAGAGCGAGACGATCGCACTCACTCGTTAAGTTAAAAAGAGACAAACATAGTGTCAATGTTGCTACAAAGATGAGCTTTTATTAGACAAGTCTGCAATGATAACTTGCGGTTTGGACGAGTCAATATATTTAGAGACGTGAATAACCTTGTTGTGAAGGGTGGTTGTTTCTAAGTTATGTTTTCTTGCTTCGTTGAGCGATCTAGTAGGACCGCGTCATGTATTTTGTAAAATGAAAGCTTCTGTTTTAAAGGAAAATGCAACATGCTTTTACTCTCTTATCTGCCTAGCCTTTTGCCAACTATATTTATTTAACAATTTATGTACACACTAAATACATAAAAGAAAAAAGGAACAGAAAATAGTACAAAGGTGATGCTTATTTCTAAAGAAATCTCTTCCAGCATACCTGCGAAAGGAGAATTAAAAAAAAGAGATGTAGACACAGTGTGTAAAAGAAGAAAAGAAAATGGAATACAAAACATAAAGCAGACCTATTTAAATATAATACCTACTCATACCATATAAGAATATACTAACATACTTATAAATACAAACATAAAATTACTATAAATACTATAAAATAACTAATAATACATACTAATTTATGCAACTATGACGAAATGGAAAGATAATGTTCTTTCACTCTTCTCTTGAAAACTGTAACAGTTTGGCAGTCCCTAATATCAGGCGGAAGTGAATTCCACAACCGCACGGCATGCACAGTGAATGAATAAGAGTAGAAGTCGGTAGAGTGTGGAGGGGATTTAAGGAGGTTCTTATGATGCGACCTGCAAGGTGCATCAGAAGGACGGGAGTAGGAAAAGCGTTCCCGCATATATGATGGTGTTTTAGGGTTATGAAGACGGTGGTTGGATGGATGGTTATGAACTATGTTGGGGTCGGCTTCCAGTCTAACTGGATACAGCTGAATACCAGTATATTTTACATGGAGCGACTGCCTATCTGTCCTCCAGAACCCAGTAAGTAAGTTCCCCCCTTTGGTAAGACTGGTTGTCAGAGTTTCGGACCACTTACTACGGGACCAACGGCTTAACGTGCTTTCCGAGGCACAGAGGACACTCGGTATGTAATGGTTGGTTACCCATTCACAGACCAACCTAGAGAAGCGTGGCTTAGCCTTAAGGTTGATCCGAGTGGCTGTTATTATTAAGCCTATGTCTTTACTCTCTCAACATTATTAATTCGTGGTTTGTGTAATGGCCAATCATTATGAGTATCTAGTTCTGGGGGCCTAAAGTGGCTACTTTATCAGAATCATAATATGAATCACGTTAAAAAATTAAAATTCTTAAATGGTCTTTATGGTTATGACCACAAAGTCCATTTTAAGAGTTTTAAATTTTTAACGTGATTATCAATATGATTCTGATTAAGCAGCCATTTTAGGCCCCCAGACCAAGTTCAATTATGCGAATAGATGAAAATTCCGAACTTCCCCTTTCTTGTCGTCCTCTTCTTTATCGTGTGGTTATTGCCTAACCTGGTGTCAGTGTTTTTATGCCGCATGGGCATCTGACTTTAACTTCTCTTGCTTAACACGCCGGCGAGAAATACGAGTATCTCTCAGGCGTGCTGGTTTGATTTCAGTTCACCGAAGCAAGTTATAATTGTACAACATGCACAAGAATCCGAAAAATCAGAGCACAGTAATGATAGCCTAGTGTGACCTTCGGACTGCCAAGTCATTAGGTGTCGAGTTATTTTCTTGTAATCATGTATTAAATAACTTTATACGAGTACGTGTAAAAGCGGAAAAAGATTTTTTGCAAAACATTTGCTTGCATTTGAATTATTAACGCTACTTACATTAGATAATGTCTACATAATTATACTTGTGAAACTATTGATTCATAAGTTGATTTTTTTATTAAAAATAATTTTATTTTAAGTACACAAACTGAGGTAGGTACACTTTTCCGATTTTTGAGAATTCCAGACGCCTTAAAATTCATCGTGCATTCCGGCACTAGGCTAAAATTCCAGTTCAGGCCGTATGGCAAACTTGTGCTAGAGCTTCTGAACATGTCTGTCATAATACTCGAACATCACCCTTCCACACAAGTTTCCGTCGGGACTCAGGACATCCATCGATTTTCGTGTTCGATAGTGCGTACAACGTACATTGCCTTGCGTGAATATTGAGGTAGGTTAAGTTAAGTGACCTTTGGTGGATGATCTTCTAGCGTTGGTATAATTATGACAAACACTACAATTAAATGATTGCGTAAATAAAAACACACTGTTAGGTTTCAAACTTTTAATTTAGGTCAAGAGTTAATAAACGCTAAAATTTAACAGTGCAACATATTAGTGAAAAATAAAACACTTTAATTTGTCCTGATTACATTAGCTTAGGATTTAAGGCAAAAACAGAAATGAATCATGCCGAATCCCTGCAAAATGACATGTTCTTTTTAAGATTTGTTTAAATTCAAATTCAAATTATTCATAGGTTCTTAAGATGTTGTGTTAAATACAGGTAAGTCTGCTATGTCCCGCCATTGAGGCATACATAAATTCATGTCGCAAGTTCGGTAAATATGCAGTTACAATATAATACATCCAATAGTCGTGCAATACATTATGATTAAATTAGTGAAGTAGTAATACATATATTTATGTCAAATTACAAATTATTCATTCACTGGATTCGCTTGAATGTATTGTCATCTAGAAATTCTCTTATAGAGTAATAGCATTTACTTATCAATAATTCGTGTAGTTTTTTTTTAAGGTATTATATAAATACCTTAAACCGCTCATAGTTCTGAGAAAAGGTGGAAAATTATTAAAGATACGTGGACCCACACAAAAGGTGCTTTGGTACAAAAAAAGCTTTGTTTTACTGGCTACGGTGCGCAGCTTGTCGTCTTTGTGTCTGGCCCTAGTGCAAAATTCAAACATGTTTGGATTTGATTTTATGAACATTATAGTTTCATAAAAATGTGTACAAGGGAGAATTAATATTTTTAAATTTATGAAATGTGGTCTGCATGAATCCACTTGGTGTTTAATGCACATCGATCTGATACACCGTTTTTGAGCTTAAAAAGCCCGCTCTTTTTCTGCAGTTTGTTTGTTGGTCAATTATATCATTTTGTGAATACAATCAATTTATTATTCATGTGTCCGTCCTTAAAAGCGTTCACGTCTAACGGCCTTTCATACAAACTTTGAACTTATTTGTTTTCGAAATGACTGAACCGATTTTAATGAAACTTCAAACGCATGAGCAAGATACTTAAGTCTAAAAAGTTGACGGAGAATTTTAGTTAACGCTGTTTAGGTGGAAGCGTCAGAATAGCCCGCAAAATTCTAATTTTAAAAAACGTTGCCCCACACTGGGAATTTCTCCTGTATCGTGGGTGCGTTTACAAACATCTAAACTCACATACACAAACAGCCAGACCCGGAATAATTTCCTGTAGATCATACAAATATTTGTTCCGTGCGGGGATCGAACCCGCGACACGCAGCGCAGCAGCCAATCGCTCAGGCACTGCGCCAATCGTGCCGTCAAATTTTTCTTACGATTTTTGCAATTAACAGGTTTTTCGCTATTTCTTTAAATGAACTTAGGGTTTTATTGCTGATATTTTGATGATTATAATTCTGTAAATAAATATGCGTTACGGTCGCAGATCGCAGCCCTTTTTTTTTTTCGGATGGATATTCTTCAAATAACCCCTCCCGCTCTGGGCTGAGCAGGAGGGAGTGTCAGACTTTTACTGACCAAAACCCATCCATGTTCCTTCTTTTGCCCTTTGTGATCCAGGGCCGCGGTATCTCTTTCGAACGGTCCCGCAGCCCTGGCAGGCATGGGTCCTTTCGGACCTCTTCCCGTTGGCTGACATCTCTCTGAGGCGCGCGTGGAACACGAACGCGCCATCGACACGGCCTGTCATCATAAGACGGACGGACGGCGAGCTAGCCCATAGCTCACAGTCCACAGGCCCGCGGCGATTCTTGAGCATGCCGCGGTTTCGACTTTCCGACGGCTAAACTTAATATTGTCACTTACGGGGTATCTTCCGTGATTATTCATTATTCTGAGCTCCCAAAACACGGAAAACTCACGGAAGATATTCAGTAATTGACAGTTTAAGTTTAGTTTTGAACTGTGAAAACTTGTGACTATCATTGTTCGTCTGTCCGGTTTCATCCTAGAAACGTGACACACCCAGTCCCATTTTAGCCTCGCAGATTTATCGACATATACCCAGGTTTACCAGGTTTACCGTCCACAGGCCCGCAGATCGCAGCCCTGGGTTTGATTCCCGGGTAGGACAAAAAGTGATATTGAGTTTAGAAGATGACGGTATGATATCCTCGTGCGGACAGCACGTGAATCCGTTGGTCATGCGCCTGATCTGTCTCCGGTCGTGTCGGATTGCCGTCCCATCGGACTATGACACTGAGGGAAGAGAGTGCACCTGTGCCTGGGCACACACTTGTGCACTATAATAAGTGCGCTTCTGGCTAATCTCCGCTGAGATTGGCCGCCGTGACCGAAAACGGTCAGGAGGACTATACAAAGGTCACAAGGTATATAAAGGACTATACTTGGGTTGTGAGAGAAATTTAGTTAATTAAATTAATTTAATTTGAACATTAAAAAACCACAACCTAATTAATCAATCAAACCAGAAAATATTTCAAGACAAAGCCTCCTTCCCCCTCGTTTAAATGAATAAATAACCAGGTACCTCCACATGAAGCTACACAGTTAACTGAAAACGATACAATGTATGATTATCTTGCTTCAAAGGATAATACCAAAGTTCTAAATATAGCCGCTTCCCTCCGTTTTGTAGGAAAGCCGCTATGAATTAAAAAGGGGTTGTTGCAAGGGTCGTGTGTTGAAGTTTAGAGTTAAAATCGACGATATTGGAAATGTCTGTAAATTATTGGTGGATTAAGCTGATGGAGTGTTGAGTTTGGTCAATAAATAGACAAAGCGGTATTGAGGCGGGTTATCTGAACTGTTGAGCGAGGTACTGTAACTTAACCTGTACTTGTATGTATTTTAAACTTCAACCTTTGAGGGGTGTACGAACGAAGCAGTCATGCTAGCGAAGGAGGTGGCGGAACGTGAGAGGGAGAGAACCTCACGTCCCAGCCGTCGCGGGAGACGCACCGGCCGTCGGGGGCCACGTGGTGGCCCCCGGCCACCTTAGGCGCGGGCCTGTGGACGGTGAGCTATGGGCTAGCTCGCCGTCCGTCCGTCTTATGACGACAGGCCAAAAAAATATGAAATTAACTTTGTCTATATTTATGTCTGTTATTTGACACACAGGTTGATCATGACCTGAGACATATTGTGCACGCGGGTGAACTCGCAGGCAGAAACTAGTATTGTAAACATGAGCGACACCAAATCAATTTTCCTTTCTTACGGATTCAGGTAATTACCCTAACCCCTAAAATATTATACTTTATTTATGCATCTTGTTTAGCCTGCACACATACTTGTATATTTTTTGTAGTGTTTATTAAATTTCTAGGTAGTTGTTTTATTATTCTAACCCAAGTACTATTTATTTTATTATATTCATGTAAAAATTATTTATGCTGTCTTGACTTCCGTACGTTTTTTCACGGGTGACCACTGAAAACCAGCGCTGTGCTGTGGGTCCTCCATAACATCAGCATCATGCTGAATGGTAACCTGCTTGTCGCAGACACGACGTGCAAGCTGCGAACGTTTTTTTTTTTTTTTTTATGCTTTGTATGTTTATTGTTAGGTATTTTTTTTTTGTTTTTTGTCACTTTGTCTGATGCACGTCATGTCCCTGCAACAAATAAATATTTTTTCTTTCTTTCTTTCTTTCTAAAACAACGAACTGCCTGCTACATTCAGGAATGCGTCACCCCAGTAAAATGTCACTTGACACCAGACTTTTGACCTTTACATATAACCACAGTTACCGTTAACCCTTCTTGTTTAACATATTTTGCAAAGGGATTAAACAGTTAAGTACACGTTTAAAGCGATAATGAGGTGGTCAAATTCAAAATGGCGGCTAAAAGTTTTAAGTTGGTAGGAATTTTACACAAGTCAAGTGGATCTGCGATCTGAGAGCAACGGTGGCCTAGTGGTGGCGGCCCCGACTTACGAACAGTAAGTCGTGGGTTCGAACCCAGGCAGGCGCATTACTTTGTGTAATTTATTTCATCACCACTGCTCTCAAAAACGGTGAAGGAAAACATCGTGAGGAAACCGGCATGTCCTAGAACCAAACATTCGAAGACATGTGACATCTACCAACCCGCACTGGGCCCGCGTGGTGGATTATAGCCCATTCCCTCTCATGGAGAGGAGGCCGAGTGTCCCAGCAGTGGGAACATTAAAGGCTGATTATGCAAGTGGATCTGGTTTACCTACGTATTTTCAAGAAGTAAGTGGGTTGTAAAAATGTCTTTAATGTAAAAGAACCGGTCAAGTGCGAGTCGGACTCGGGCACGAAGGGTTCCGTACCATTATCTTAAAAAAATAAAAACTTAGATATTTATCTTATTCTGTTTTTAGTATTTGTTGTTATAGCGGCAACATAGAAAAACATCATCTGTGAAAATGTCCACTGTCTAGCTATCTCGGTTCATGAGATACAGCCTGGTGACAGACAGCCAGAGAGACAGACAGACGGACATTGAAGTCTTATAAATGGGGGCCCGTTTATCCCTTGGATACGGAACCCTAATTACTTGTGGGTACGAATGACTGCCTCGTTGGTAGTGATCGCAAGCACGACTGCTGAGCGTGAGATCCCGGATTCGATTCCCCGTTCGGGCAAATGTTATTGGGTTTTCCATCTGAAATTTGTTGGTAGCAGTCAGTCTTTTTTTTTTCGGTTGGGAAGTCATCAAATAACGTCCCGCTCTGGGCTGAACAGGAGGGAGTGTAAGACTTTTACTGACTAAAACCCATCCATGTTCCTTAATTTGCCCCTTGTGTTCCAGGGCCGCGGTATCTCTTTCGAACAGCCCGCAACCCTGGCAGGCATCGGTCTTTTCGGACCCCTTCCCGTTTGCTGACATCTCTTTGAGGCGCGCGTGGAACACGAACGCGCCGTCGATACGGCCTGTCGTCATAAGACGGACGGACGGCGCGCTAGCCTATCGGCCTGTCGTCATAAGACGGACGGACGGCGCGCTAGCCCATAGCTCACCGGCCACAGACCCGTGAGTCACAGAGTCTGGATTTGTGTCCGAATGATGGCAATAGCCTCTATTACAAGGGACTTAAACATATTTTGGTGATAAATGTGGGTGTATTCTTAGGTACAACTCTGCGTAACCCTTCGCGGACTACAAGCGTGATATTTGCTTACAACAAGATGAAAAGCAGCAGTGTACTGTAATCTATACTAATATTATAAAGAGGTAAAATTTGTGAGTTTGTGAGGTTGTAGGGGGTAACCTCTGGATATACTGAACCGATTTTGAAAATTCTTCCACCAATAGGAAGCTACATTATTCCCAAGTGCCATAGGTTATATTTACAACGTGCCCGTGGGATAATTTCCGACCAAAACGCGAGTAAAGCCGCGGGCAACAGCAAATCACCAGTAATGATATCCAAGCTTGAAATTTTAATTTACTACTTTAAATCTTGACTACGTATCTTTTAAAAGACAAAATTGATTCAGTTAATGATTCTGGCCCTTAGAAATTACTGCCAGCTATAAAAAAAAAAAAAACAATTGTTCCGTACATATTGGCCGTGTATTTCACGTGTTTTGGCGTTGTATGGAAGATCAGGGGGTCTAAAATCGCCGCTTTATCAGAATCATAATACGAATCACGTTAAAAATTTAAAACTCTTAAAATGAATTCGCCAAGCGGTTGGTCGACTCTTCACGTGACCAGAGGGCGGGCCTATTTCTTGGCCAAAGAATCAGCATTGCCATACAACGTGGCAATGCTGCCAGCGTTCTGGGCACTTTTCCTGTTGACAGCGATGTGGACGAATTTTTTGACGCCCTGTAACCCTTTTGATACTTGTACATATTTTTATTACTATTATAGATTATAGATTTGTAGTTTGTAAATAATGTAAATATCTTGATTGAAATAAACCTTAAGTAAGAAAAAAAAAACATAACTATCAAGATTGTGTAACATAAACAAAATATACTTAAAATGGACTTTGTGATCATAAACATAAAGACCATTTTAAGAATTTTAAATTTTTAACGTGATTCATATTATGATCCTGATAAAGCTTCCATTTTAGGCCCACAGTTTTCTTAATAACTGGCGAAAATGTTACCGTGATTGAGCGTCGATGTACTTTTCATCTTATTAATGAGGTTCTTCAGAAAGGTCAGGTGCTAAGTACTCGCCACCGGTGTGCGTGTATGACCAGATGCATGAACGTGGACGTTTCGGCAAGAGCAAGTATCGTATCAGGTTCAGGTTCAGGGATTCTGTGGTTTCAACCTACCCCCATGAGAAAAAGCGTGAGTTATCTACGTCTATACTTTTCACCGTGTATACCTTTTTACCATTCATTATTTCATACATACTTCGCAATCGTGAGGCATCTAATAAGTACAAAAATAACCTATTTCAATAACGAAACGTGGGTTGTTCTTGCGAAAGGAAAATTAAAGTATTTCCGAGAAAAGTTTGCCACTTTGGAACAATGAAGTCTTGGAAATGTTTTGCATACGCCTACGTTTGCATGAATAACTAGTGTTTTCAAATAAAAATAATAATAATTTGTGAACATTTTCTGTCATATGACCAATCTCAGCGATAGCTAGCCATCCCCGCGGAAATCCTAGTATACAGGGTGTAAAAGACAGTCCTCCACAAACTGACAGGGTGCATTCAGCTTCTTATTTTGAATCATATACCACCAGAAATTATCTCCGTTTTTTTTTTCAGATACATTCCTTTATTTCTATGTAAATTAGAGTCTCTGTATGTAACACTCCATTTATGTAAATAATACGGCTAAAATCAAAAATTCAACAATGGGTGTTGAAATACTCTAACGAACGACACGTGAAATCTGGGTGTTCACTTCCTGCCTAGCTACAGAGTTCATCGAACTCGTTGTCGCGCTTGCCGTTCGCTACGTGCGTTTTGCCACGGTAACGATACATTGCGTATGCGGAAATAAAACAAATCAAATTTATTGGATTCCCATAATATTCCTGAAATAATTTCTTGTACCGGTCATCTTAATATGATATACTGAATTCACCCCTTCAGTCTGTTGAGGGCTGTCTTTTACACCCTGTATAGTAGTCTATGGCAGAAACTATTAGTGAGTAATATGATCTGCATCGTTGGCCCAGTAGTCGCAAGCTCGACTGCTGACTACGTGGTTCTGAGTACGTTTCGATGGACCTAGACGTCCTGTATAGCTCATTTAATGTCCCACTCTGGAGTAAGATTTAAACAAATACTGTAGCCAGCACATCAAGTTACTTCAAACTGTCAAAGAAGATGTTTCATTTTCGGCCATAAGATGTACATTTATCGAAAAAGTGGAAAAAATACCACGAGTTTAGGAAAAATATTCTTTCGAGTATTTAAGCCTGATTTGTTGTGCATGAAAAGTAATAATTTTTCAATTATTGCCATATTCTATTCAACATGGCGTCTTACTGTTTGCGTATTCTGCTTTCGTTCTGAAATCATGTCACATAGAAACATAATATCACGTCGATGAAAAATATGAAAAGTTATGTGTTCTTGTAATAAATAATAATTATTATACTCTAATTATTATTTATTACAAGGGCATTCTCGGGAACTGATATTAGTTCTCGAGATTACTTAGCCCGCGTCACAGAGCGTATCGACTTCCTGAAGCAGAAGATCTGTGCATGGGCAAGCCGTATTCGTCGGTACAAACGGCGAGTGGAGCGATACACTCAGAATCGCACATTCCAAAGCGATGAAAGGTGGGTATATCGGGCTTGGGAGCGACCAGACCAAGGTGTGACTGACACGCGTCTGCCGGATGATGACGCCATGTGTTCATTCTGGCGCAGCATCTGGTCGGTGCCTGTCAGTCACACTGAGGGCGATTGGACCCGGGAGGTTGAACAAGCGTGTGATCCTCATCAGCCCCCAAGACGTAGCTCGTGCAGTCCGTCCGTTACCTAACTGGAAGTCTCCAGGGCCGGACGGACTGCACAACTTCTGGATTAAGTGGTTCCAAAGATCGCACACTTGCTTGGCGTCCCAGTTTCAATCAGCCTTAGAGTCAGGGTCGCTGCCCCAGTTCTTGACGACAGGAATTACCCACCTGCTCCATAAATCAGGTAGTACTGCGGAGCCCAAAAATTATAGACCAATCACTTGTCTTCCAACGGTCTATAAAGTTCTTACATCCATTTTGAGAGCTAAAATCAATCAACATATTGAGACTAATTCTATCATGTCTGCCTCTCAGAATGGATGTAGGAATGGGTCCCGCGGTACTAAGGAGCTGCTCCTCATTGATATGGCCATTAGCCAACAGGTTCGCCGCTCCCGAAGGGATCTGTCTACATGTTGGATAGATTACAAGAAAGCCTATGATTCTGTGCCTCATACATGGCTCATGAGGGTGCTGGAGTTGTATAAAGTAGACTAGTATTTGCGTGTTGCGCGAGGTGCAAGCACCTCGCGTGCTTTGTCCTTGGTAGATGTTTCACTTAGTAAAAATGTCAAACATAACCTTATAGTCTTTGACTTTTCAAACTCTAGTGAAATGCCAAATAAAGCCCAAAAGGACCCGAAAGGTTTCCACTTGATTAAGCTTTTAAATGTAGTAAAAGTCCAGAGAAAGCCTAGGAAAATCTATTATTGTTGTTTGAATGCACTTGTACAATTAACTAAAACTTAAAAATTATGTGAGTATTATGTACTTTAGCACCATCGAAAAACGATACTCATGATGGCAAAAATTGTTAATTTTTGCAGTCACCATTTTTGATTTTGATTTTAACCCCACTAACGGCTTTAGCATCCCCGAAAACCATGAAAACGAAACCCATGATGAAAAGTTTGAAAATTACAGCAACGGCCATCTTGGATTTTTATTTTGATCTCAGTATCGGCTTTAGCATACTCGAAAACCATGAAAACGACTCCCATGATGAAAAATTAGAAAATAATCGCAGTCACCATTTTGGATTTTGATGTTGACCTCACTATCGACTTTAGAATCCTCGAAAACCATGAAAACGAATCCCATGACGAAAAATTAGATTTTTTTTGCCGTCGCCATCTTGGATTTTGATTTTAACCTCAATATCGGCTTAAGCATCCCAGAAAACCATGGAAACGACTTCCATGATGAAAACTTAGAAAATAATCGCAGCCGCCATCTTGGATTTTGATTTTAACCTCACTATCGGCTTTAGCATCCCCGAAAAACATGAAAACGACTCCCATGACGAAAAAAACATGAAAACGACTCCCATGACGAAAAATTAGAAAATAATCGCAGCCGCCATCTTGAATTTTGATTTTGACCTCACTATCGGCTTAAGCATCCTCGAAAACCATGACAACGACTGGCATGATAAAAATTACAAAAATTATCGCAGCCGCCATCGTCACCGCTCTGTACAACTCGAACCCGTCGGATGTTGCCGACTACCCGAAAAATCGTTTTGAAAAAAGTCGAAAATTCCAACGGTTCACAAAATGGCCGCTACAGCGTCCGCCATCTTGGATTTCCAAAATGTCATAATTTTTCAAGATTGCCATGAATATTACCTACAATTCGTCAACTTCGAAATTGGCGACTTTGGAATTCGGTATAACGAACCAATTCGTCAAAGTCGAGTGAGAAAAGTCGAAAATTTCAAAACGTCCTGGCGCAGCCGCCATCTTTTTTTTTTTTTTTTTTTTACTTTTTTTTAAAATCATTCCAAATCTACTACAGGACCTGCGAGTCGAAACCCGTCCAAGTCTTTTCCTCACCGAAACCGGAAGTGGACCCGGCCGCCATCTTGGATTTGAATCTCCTCTATAATTTTCCTCTACTCACCTGGTGGAGTTACACATAATCGCAAAACATACCCCTGACCCATCTCTCACCCATTCCGAGAAACGACATGTCAATCAGTCAGTGGTCTTGTAGTTTTATATAAATATAACTAGTATTTGCGTGTTGCGCGAGGTGCAAGCACCTCGCGTGCTTTGTCCTTGGTAGATGTTTCACTTTTAAAACCCATTAGTAAAAATGTCAAACATAACCTTATAGTCTTTCACTTTTCAAACTCTAGTGAAATGCCAAATAAACCCCAAAAGGACCCGAAAGGTTTCCACTTGATTAAGCTTTTAAATGTAGTAAAAGTCCAGAGAAAGCCTAGGAAAATCTATTATTGTTGTTTGAATGAACTTGTACAATTAAATAAAACTTAAAAATGATGTGAGTATTATGTACTTTAGCACCATCGAAAAACGATACTCATGATGGCAAAAATTGTTAATTTTTGCAGTCACCATTTTTTATTTTGATTTTAACCCCACTAACGGCTTTAGCATCCCCGAAAACCATGAAAACGAAACACAATGATGAAAAGTTTGAAAATTACAGCAACGGCCATCTTGGATTTTTATTTTGATCTCAGTATCGGCTTTAGCATACTCGAAAACCACGAAAACGACTCCCATGATAAATAATTAGAAAATAATCGCAGTCACCATTTTGGATTTTGATGTTGACCTCACTATCGGCTTTAGAATCCTCGAAAATCATGAAAACGAATCCCATGACGAAAAATTAGAATTTTTTTGCCGTCGCCATCTTGAATTTTGATTTTAACCTCAATATCAGCTTAAGCATCCCAGAAAACCATGGAAACGACTTCCATGATGAAAACTTATAAATAATCGCAGCCGCCATCTTGGATTTTGATTTTACTCTCACTATCGGCTTTAGCATCCCCGAAAAACATGAAAACGACTCCCATGACGAAAAATTAGAAAATAATCGCAGCCGCTATCTTGGATTTTGATTTTGACCTCACTATCGGCTTTAGCATCCTCGAAAACCAAGACAATGACTCGCATGATGAAAAATTAGAAAATTATCGCAGCTGCCATCTTTGATTTTGATTTCGACCTCACTATCGGCGTTGGCATCCTCGAAAACCATGAAAACGATTCCCATGATGAAAAATTTGCAAATTATCACAGCCGCCATCTTGGATTTTGATTTTGACCCCAGTTCTGTAATCAGCGACCACGAAAACCATGAAAATGACACCCATGTCGAAAATAAATAAAAAACAAAGGAGGAGCGCGTACACTCTAGTTAAAAACTTTGATGTTGACCTATTATTGACTTTGTTTGTGAAAATCACAATAAAATAAAATAAATAATTTTAAAATCCATTTGAGCACTTTAGAGATTTTGAAACCCCTTAAGAACCCCTAAAACAATCTAAAACCTTATTTAAAAACTAACCTGTTCCCATTATGAAAAGGGTCTTATTTAAATGGTTAGCATAGTATTCGTATTTTTGTGAGCAGAAAAATATAATCTGCGAGCAGAAATAGCTAATTGATCAGCAACTCATGGCCAGCAAACATTCCAAAATCAATCACCAATCTAATTCATTCTGGATGGCTGTTATTATTTTTGTACAGCATATTAATTATAAAACCTGCAATGAGCTGCTCCTGTTTAATAAAATTTTGGCAAGCACTCAGAGGGTAAGCAAAGGAATTCATTTTGAGCTGCATATAAAAGTAGCAAAAATAATTTACTTGTCTAAAAATAGAAATTACCCTGAACAGATGATCGGATCGGGCGTAAATAAAAAAAAAGCTGCCGCCCTATCTCCCGTCAGCCATGTCGTCGGAGCTCCGCCGGCCTTCGGCCTACGCTCCTCATGTCAAAAGTCCGATTTTGGGGCCAATTAGTTATTTTGCTCACCATGTTTTATATATGCATACCAATCAAATATACTGCTTATAGACATGTTTTCTCTGCTGATCAATCATGAAATCTTGCTGATCAAGTAATTTTTTTGCGGACTGAATGTTAATTATGCAAACTCATGTTATTGTAAAATTATTTGTGGAACAATGATTGCTGCCTGATTTTTTAATTGTAAACGACATCTTTGTATGTCGACCAAATTATTTAAATGCTGTTTTTTTCTGGATCACCAAATTTTATAATTGCTAAATATTTAATTACTTTCTTTAAACAAAAAAAGTTACCTAACCTAAAGTTTGCTTGTCGTCGCCCCTGACTTACGCTTCAATCACACAACCGTTGTTACGCTACGGAGGTCGTCGGTTCGGAACCGCCCCCCTTTGCTGCACTCAGCCTTATCTCTACTACCACTGGACAGGATTCGACGCAAACTATAATATTTGTTCTAACACATAATGGCTATCTGTAACAGTTCCGAAGTTACAGCCATTTTAATTTAAGGGGAGGTTGGGGAGTGGAGGGGAGGGTATAGAAATTTCAACGCCCCTTTAAAATAAAATTAGGTAAAAATCAAAAAGCTGCTATGAGTTTTTAAAAATTGTCTTGACCAACTCTGGGCCCCTTTTTGTGAATCTGAAAAAAAAATGTTCAGTCTCTTAACTTTCGAGATCCACCGCCTAAAGGGGGAGAAAGGGGGAAATTTTGAAAAACGTTTTTTACTTTTCCGAGCCTCCTCTATACGAATCCGTAAAAAACAGAACACGGGTCTCTTAATTTCTGAGATACGATATCGAGGGGGGGAGGGGGGCAAGGGGGGCATTTCTGATAAATGTTTTTTACTTTTCCGAGCTTCCTCTATGTACATTCGTAAAAAAACACAACACGGGTCTCTTAATTTCCGAGATACGATAGGGAGGGGGGAAAAAAGTGGGTTTGGCGCCTCTTAATTCAGTAAAAAACCCTTCAAGCCCCTAAAATATCCTAAAATTCGAAACAAACTCATACACCTCAGTCGGATGAATCGTTTGAACGACCTCAATCGGTAAATTTTTGGGAAACCGGAAGTAACGTGGTCGCCATTTTGAATCACAGCCGTCAGTCAAGTAAATAATTATTCTCCAAAGACCTACAAACCTAAAATTCGACACAAACTCATATCCCGCCGCAGTGGGATGGACCGCTTGAACGACCCCAGGACAAGGATTCGGAAACCGGAAATGGCACGTCCGCCATCTTGAATTTCTGAAATGTCACAATTTTTCTAAAGTAACCAGGATACAAGCTACCTGTCAGTATAAAAACGGCGGCTGAACGTTGACTTTGGTAGAATAAAAGAACTCGCCAAAGTCGGGTCTGACCCGAAAATTCAAGCCCAATTGACTTTAAAGATTTTGAAACCCCTTAAGAACCCCTAATTCAATCTTTACCCACTATAAAAACGTTACCCTAAAGTTTACTTGTCGTCGCCCCTAAGTTACGCTTCACCCACTCAACCTTCGTTACGCTACGGAGGTCGCCGGCTCGCTTCGCTCGCCACCTCCCCCCTTCGCCCCACTCGGTCCGGCAGGTTCGCTCCGCTCAGCCATATCCCTACCACCACCGGACAGGTTCCGACGGCTATTACAATATTTGTTCAAACACATAATGGTTATCTCTAACCGTTACGAAGTAACAGCCCTTTCAATTTTAGGTGAGGTTGGGGAGGATGGTATACAAATTTCAATGCAGCTCAAAAATAAAAAGTAATAAGAAAATCAAAAAGCTGCTACGTATCCTAGTTTCCGAGACACGGTGGGGGGAGGTTTGAAGGGAGAGAAAGGGGGGAGTTCTGAAAATGATTTTAACCAACTCTGGGGCCCTTTTTACAATTATGAAAAAAAATATTTCAAAGTCTCTTAACTTCCGAGATCCGCCTGAAGGGGGTGGAGTAGGGGGCAAGGGGGGCAATTTTGAAAAACAGTTTTTACTTTTCCAAACGTCTTCTATACGAATCCGTATCAAAACAGAACACGGGTCTCTTAGTTTCCGAGATACGATAGGGAGGGGGAAAAAGGTGGGGTTTGGCAACTCTTCATCCAGTGAAAAACCCTTCAAGCCCCTAAAATATCCTAAAATTCGAAACAAACTCATACACCTCAGTCGGATGAATCGTTTGAACGACCTCAATCGGTAAATTTTTGGGAAACCGGAAGAAACGTGGCCGCCATTTTGAATCACAGCCGTCAGTCAAGTAAATAATTATTCTTCAAAGACCTAAACACCTAAAATTCGACACAAACTCATATCCCGCCGCAGTGGGATGGACCGCTTGAACGACCCCAGGACAAGGATTCGGAAACCGGAAATGGCACGTCCGCCATCTTGAATTTCTGAAATGTCACAATTTTTCTAAAGTAACCAGGATACAAGCTACCTGTCAGTATAAAAACGGCGGCTGAACGTTGACTTTGGTAGAATAAAAGAACTCGCCAAAGTCGGGTCTGACCCGAAAATTCAAGCCCAATGGACTTTTAAGATTTTGAAACCCCTTAAGAACCCCTAATTCAATCTAAAACCTTTTTCAAAAACTTAGCCCTTTATCCACTATAAATAATAAAAACGTTAACCTAAAGTTTACTTGTCGTCGCCCCTGAGTTACGCTTCACCCACTCAACCTTCGTTACGCTACGGAGGTCGTCGGCTCGCTTCGCTCGCCACCTCCCCACTTCGCCCCACTCGGTCTCGTAGGTTCGCTCCGCTCAGCCATATCCCTACCACCACCGGACAGGTTTCGACGCCTACTATAATATTTGTCCAAACACATTATGGCTATCTTTAACCGTTACGAAGTTACAGCCCTTTCCATTTTAGGGGAGGTTGGGGAGGGGAGGGTATACAAATTTCAACGCCCCTCAAAAATAAAAAGTACTAAAAAAATCAAAAAGCTGCTACGTGTCCTAGTTTCCGAGATACGGTGGGGGGAGGTTCGAGGGGGGGAGGGGGGAGTTCTGAAAAATGATTTTGATCAACTCTGGGCCCCTTTTTACGAATCTGAAAAAAAAAATGTTCAAAGTCTCTTAACTTCCGAGATCCGCCTGAAGGGGGTGGAGTAAAGGGCAAGGGGGGCAATTTTAAAAACGGTTTTTACTTTTCCAAGCCTCCTCTATACGAATCCGTAAAAAAACAGAACACTGGTCTCTTAGTTTCGGATATACGATAGGGAGGGGGAGGGAATGGGGCAAAAAGGGGGGGCTTGGCACTTTATCCCTACTCGTGGGAGTTCCTTGTTTACGAATCTGTCAATATATACCACCCTCCCCCTCCACCATCTGGGAGAACAATTATGTCAGTTAGTGAGTGAGCGGAAACCGGAAATGGCACGGCCGCCATCTTGAATTTCTGAAATGTCACAATTTTTCTAAAGTAGCCAGGATACAAGCTATCTGTCAGTGAAAAAACGGTGGCTGTACGTTGACTTTGGTAGAACAAAAGAACTCGCCAAAGTCGGGTCTTACCCGAAAATTCAAGCCCCAATGGCTCTCGGGGTTGCCAGCTGAAAGTGATGAAAATGATCAAATGTCATTTGAGGGAACCCAATGTTGCCGGTTAGTCAAAGTCTTCTTTCGAAATGTCGTTATTTCTAATTTTCATGTTTTTGGGGCAAATCTGGGAAAATACCCTAAAAATGGGGAATTTTTTTTTACCAGGCTACACTCCTTGACAAAACACGAGACCGGTTCATACAACACAATCCAGTCGGGGGATGCCAGCTGTCCCATTTATTGCGTCGAAAATTGGGATTATTCATCGTTTTTACAAGATGGCCGCCACACTGTCCGCCATCTTGTTTTTTTGAAAAGTCATAATTTTCCTGAAATCTCAAGGATATAGGCCACCGACCGGTGTACTTGGTATTGCCAACTTTTGAGTTTGGTAGAACAAAAGAACTCGCCAAAGTCGGGTCTGACCCAAAAATTCAAGCCCTAATGGCTCTCGGGGTTGCCAGCTGAAAGTGATGAAAATCGTCAAATGTCATTTGGGGGACCCAAATGTTGCCGGCTAGTCAAAGTTTTCTATTGAATTGTCGTTATTTCTACTTTTCATGTTTTTGGGGAAAATCGGGAAAAATACCCTAGAAATGGGGAAAATTTTTGCACCAGGCAACACTCCTCGACAAAACACACGACCGGTTCATACAACACAATCCAGTCGGGGGATGCCAGCTATCCCATTTATCGCGTCGAAAATTGGGATTTTTCGTCGTTTTTACAAGATGGCCGCTGCACTGTCCGCCATCTTGGTTTTTTGAAAAGTCATAATTTTCCTGAAATCTCAAGGATATAGGCCACCGACCGGTGTACTTGGTGTTGCCAACTTTTGAGTTTGGTAGAACAAAAGAACTCGCCAAAGTCAAAAAGTCCCAAAAATTAAAATATTCAATGTTTTTTGGGGTGACCAATTAAAACTAACCAAAATGGTCAAATGTCATTTGGGGGACCCCAATGTTGCCGGCTAGTCAAAGTCTCCATTCAAAATGTCATTATTTCTACTTTTCATGTTTTTGGGGAAAATCGGGAAAAATACCCTAGAAATGGGGAAAAATTTTGCACCAGGCAACACTCCTCAATGAAGCACACGACCGCTCGCTACAACTCGAACCCGTCGGATGTTGCCGACTACCCGAAAAATCGTTTTGAAAAAAGTCGAAAATTCCAACGGTTCACAAAATGGCCGCTACATCGTCCGCCATCTTGGATTTTCAAAATGTCATAATTTTTCTAGATTGCCATGGATATTACCTACAATTCGTCAACGTCGAAATTGGCGACTTTGGAATTCGGTAGAACGAACCAATTCGTCAAAGTCGAGTGAGAAAAGTCGAAAATTTCGAAACGTCCTGGCGCAGCCGCCATCTTGTTTTTTTTTTTTTTTTGTCCTTTTTTTTTAATCATTCCCAATCTCCTATAGGACCTACGAGTCGAAATCCGTCCAAGTCTTTTCCTCACCGAAACCGGAAATGGACCCGGCCGCCATCTTGGATTTGAACCTCCTCTATAATTTTCCTCTACTCATTTGGTGTTGCTACACATAATTGCAAAACATACCCCTGACCCATCTCCCACCCATTCCGAGAAACGACATGTCAATCAGTGAGTGAGTCAGTGGCTTTGTAGTTTTATATAATATAAACTAGTATTTGCGTGTTGCGCGAGGTGCAAGCACCTCGCGTGCTTTGTCTTTGGTAGATGTTTCACTTTTAAAACCCATTAGTAAAAATGTCAAACATAACCTTATAGTCTTTCACTTTTCAAAGTCTAGTGAAATTCCAAATAAAGCCCAAAAGGACCCGAAAGGTTTCCACTTGATTAAGCTTTTAAATGTAGTAAAAGTCCAGAGAAAGCCTAGGAAAACCTATTATTGTTGTTTGAATGAACTTGTACAATTAACTAAAACTTAAAAATGATGTGAGTATTATGTACTTTAGTACCATCGAAAAACGATACTCATGATGAAAAAAATCGTTAATTTTTGCAGTCACCATCTTGGATTTTGATTTTAACCTCACTAACGACTTTAGCATCCCCGAAAACCATGAAAACGACTCCCATGACGAAAAATTAGAAATTTTTTGCCGTCGCCATCTTGGATTTTGATTTTAACCTCACTATCGGCTTTAGCATCCCCGAAAAACATAAAAACGACTCCCATGACGAAAAATTAGAAAATAATCGCAGCCGCTATCTTGAATTTTGATTTTGACCTCACTATCGGCTTTAGCATCCTCGAAAACCATGACAACGACTGGCATGATGAAAAATTACAAAAATTATCGCAGCCGCCATCTTGGATTTTGATTTCGACCTCACTATCGGCTTTGGCATCCTCGAAAACCATGAAAACGACTCCCATGATGAAAAATTAGAAAATTATCACAGCCGCCATCTTGGATTTTGATTTTGACACCAGTTCTGTAATCAGCGACCACGAAAACCATGAAAATGACACAGATGTCGAAAATAAATAAAAAACAAAGCAGGAGCGCGTACACTCTAGTTAAAAACTTTGATGTTGACCTATTATTGACTTTGTTTGTGAAAATCACAATAAAATAAAATAAATAATTTTAAAATCCATTTGAGCAGATCCATTTAAAGATTTTTAAACCCATTAAGAACCCCTAATACAATCTAAAACCTTATTTAAAAACTGACCTGTTCCCATTAAGAAAAGGGTGTTATTTAAATGGTTAGCATAGTATTCGTATTTTTGTGAGCAGAAAAATATAATCTGCGAGCAGAAATATCTAATTGATCAGCAACTCATGACCAGCAAACATTCCAAAATCAATCACCAATCTAAGTAATTCTGGATGGCTGTAATTATTTTTGTACAGCATATTAATTATAAAAGCTGCAATGAGCTGCTCCTGTTTAATAAAATTTTAGTAAGCAGAGGGTAAGCAAAAAAATTCATTTTGAGCTGCATATAAAAGTAGCAAAAATAATTTACTTCTCTAAAAATAGAAATTACGCTGAACAGATGATCGGATCGGGCGTCAATAAAAAAAAAGCTGCCGCCCTATCTTCCGTCAGCCATGTCGTCGGAGCTCCGCCGGCCTTCGGCCTACGCTCCTCATGTCCCAAAATCGGACTTTTGGGACGAATTAGTTATTTTGCTCACCATGTTTTATATATGCAAACCAATCAAATATACTGCTTATAGACATGTTTTCTCTGCTGATCAATCATGAAATCTTGCTGATCAAGTAGTTTTTTTTGCGGACTGAATGTTTATTATGCAAACTCATGTTATTGTAAAATTATTTGTGGAACAAGGATTACTACCTGATTTTTTAATTGTAAACGACATCTTTGTATGTCGACCAAATTATTTAAATGCTGTTTTTTTGTGGCACCAAATTTTATAATTGCTAAACATTTAATTACTTTCTTTAAAAAAAAAAACGTTTCCCTAAAGTCTGCTTGTCGTCGCCCCTGACTTACGCTTCAATCACTCAACCTTCGTTACGCTACGGAGGTCGCCGAGTCGGTTCGCTCGCCACCACCCCCCTTTTTTGCACTTTAAACACACACACACAACACTTTATACAGTGTGTAACAGAAAGGGTATAATCATATGGAATACTGTGGTACGGACCATCAAACTGAACAACTTTCTCTATGGGACCACCATCGAAATCGTAAAAAAATAATCAGCTGTCCCATACATTTGGGTCGAGGAGGTATTGAAATTTTGTATAGGACAGCTGATTATTTTTTTACGATTTCGATGGTGGTCCCATAGAGAAAGTTGTTCAGTTTGGTGGTCCGTACCACAGTATTTCATATGATTATACCCTTTCTGTTACACACTGTATACATCCGTAAAAAAACAACACAGGTCTCTTATTTTCCGAGATACGATAGGGAGGGGGGAAAAGGTGGGGTTTGGCGCCTCTTAATCCAGTGAAAACCCTTCAAGCCTCTAAAATATCCTAAAATTCGAAACAAACTCATACACCTCAGTCGGATGAATCGTTTGTACGACCTCAATCGGTAATTTTTTGGGAAACCGGAAGTAACGTGGCCGCCATTTTGAATCACAGCCGTCAGTCAAGTAAATAATTATTCTTCAAAGACCTAAACACCTAAAATTCGGGGGAATTTGGGATGGACCGCTTGAACGACCCCAGGACAAGGTTTCGGAATCCATCCGCCATCTTGAATTTCTGAAATGTCACAATTTTTCTAAAGTAACCAGGATACAAGCTACCTGTCAGTATAAAAACGGCGGCTGAACGTTGACTTTGGTAGAATAAAAGAACTCGCCAAAGTCGGGTCTGACCCGAAAATTCAAGCCCAATGGACTTTTAAGATTTTGAAACCCCTTAAGAACCCCTAATTCAATCTAAAACCTTTTTCAAAAACTTAGCCCTTTACCCACTATAAAAACGTTACCCTAAAGTTTACTTGACGTCGCCCCTGAGTTACGCTTCACCCACTCAACCTTCGTTACGCTACGGAGGTCGCCGGCTCGCTTCGCTCGCCACCTCCCCCCTTCGCCCCACTCGGTCTCGTAGGTTCGCTCCGCTCAGCCATATCCCTACCACCACCGGACAGGTTTCGACGCCTACTATTATATTTGTCCAAACACATTATGGCTATCTTTAACCGTTACGAAGTTACAGCCCTTTCAATTTTAGGGGAGGTTGGGGAGGGGAGGGTATACAAATTTCAACGCCCCTCAAAAATAAAAAGTATAAAAAAAAAACAAAAAGCTGCTACGTGTCCTAGTTTCCGAGATACGGTGGGGGGAGGTTTGAGGGGGGTAGAGGGGGAGTTCTGAAAAATTATTTTGACCAACTCTGGGTCCCTTCTTACGAATCTGAAAAAAAAAATGTTCAAAGTCTCTTAACTTCCGAGATCCGCCTGAAGGGGGTGGAGTAGGGGGCAAGGGGGGGCAATTTTTGTTTGTTGTTTTTACTTTTCCAAGCGTCCTCTATACGAATCCGTAACAAAACAGATTTCTGGTCTCTTAGTTTCCGAGATACGATAGGGAAGTGGGGGGAGGGGGGGAAAAAGTAGGTGTTTGTCACTTTTTTCCTACTCGTGAGAGTTACTTGTTTACGAATCTATCAAAATATACCCCCCTCCCCCTCCACCATCTGGGATAACAATTATGTCAGTCAGTGGTAATCGAGAAACCGGAAATGGCACGGCCGCCATCTTGATTTTCTGAAATGTCACAATTTTTCTAAAGTAACCAGGATACAAGCTACCTGTCAGTAAAAAAACGGTGGCTGTACGTTGACTTTGGTAGATCAAAAGAACTCGCCAAAGTCGGGTCTGACCCGAAAATTCAAGCCCCAATGGCTCTCGGGGTTGCCAGCTGAAAGTGATGAAAATGGTCAAATGTCATTCGGGGGACCCCAATGTTGCCGGCTAGTCAAAGTTTCCTA
The DNA here is from genome assembly GCA_947578425.1 of Eugnorisma glareosa. Classification (NCBI taxonomy): domain Eukaryota; kingdom Metazoa; phylum Arthropoda; class Insecta; order Lepidoptera; family Noctuidae; genus Eugnorisma; species Eugnorisma glareosa. Next base: position 7,167,876 of record OX387982.1, on the reverse strand, counting down.
TTGAATTGTCGTTATTTCTACTTTTCATGTTTTTGGGTCAAATCTGGGAAAATACCCTAAAAATGCGGAAATTTTTTGCACCAGGCAACACTCCTCGACAAAACGCACGACCGGTTCATACAATATAATCCAGTCGGGGGATGCCAGCTGTCCCATTTATCGCGTCGAAAATTGGGATTTTTCGTCGTTTTTACAAGATGGCCGCCACATTGTCCGCCATCTTGTTTTTTTGAAAAGTCATAATTTTCCTGAAATTTCAAGGATATAGGCCACCGACCGGTGTACTTGGTGTTGCCAACTTTTGAGTTTGGTAGAACAAAAGAACTCGCCAAAGTCGGGTCTGACCTAAAAATTCAAGCCTTAATGGCTGTCGGGGTTGCCAGCTGAAAGTGATGAAAATGGTCAAATGTCATTTGGGGGACCCCAATGTTGCCGGTTAGTCAAAGTTTCCTATTGAATTGTCGGTATTTCTACTTTTCATGTTTTTGGGGAAAATCGGGAAAAATACCCTAGAAATGGGGAAATTTTTTGCACCAGGCAACACTCCTTGACAAAACACACGACCGGTTCATACAACACAATCCAGTCGGGGGATGCCAGCTGTCCCATTTATCGCGTCGAAAATTGGGATTTTTCGTTGTTTTTACAAGATGGCCGCTGCACTGTCCGCCATCTTGTTTTTTTGAAAAGTCATAATTTTCCTGAAATTTCAAGGATATAGGCCACCGACCGGTGAACTCGGTGTGGCCAACTTTTGAGTTTGGTAGAACAAAAGAACTCGCCAAAGTCAAAAAGTCCCAAAAATGAAAATATTCAATGGCTCTCGGGGTTGCCAATTAAAACGAACCAAAATGGTCAAATGTCATTTAGGGGACCTCAATAATACCGGCTAGTCAAAGTCTCCATTCAAAATGTCAATATTTCTACTTTTCATGTTTTTGGGGAAAATCGGGAAAAACACCCTAGAAATGGGAAAAATTTTTGCTGAATGCAACACTCCTTGACAAAACACACGACCGCTCCCTACTACTCGAACCCGTCGGATGTTGCCGACTACCCGAAAAATCGATTTGAAAAAAGTCGAAAATTCCAACGGTTCACAAAATGGCAGCTACATCGTCCGCCATCTTGGATTTTCAAAATGTCATAATTTTTCTAGATTGCCATGGATATTACCTACAATTCATCAACGTCAAAATTGGCAACTTTGGAAATCGATAGAACGAAACAACTCGTCAAAGTCGAGTGAGAAAAGTCGAAAACTTCAAAACGTACCAGCGCAGCCGCCATCTTGTTTTTTTTTTTTTTTTTACTTTTTTTTCAAATCATTCCAAATCTACTATAGGGCCTGTGAGTCAAAATCCGTCCAAGTCTTTTCCCCACCGAAACCGGAAGTGGACCCGGCCGCCATCTTGGATTTGAATCTCCCCTATAATTTTCCTCTACTCACATAATGGAGTTGCACATAATCGCAAAACATACCCCTGACCCATCTCCCACCCATTCCGAGAAACGACATGTCAATCAGTCAGTCAGTGAGTGAGTGGTCTTGTAGTTTTATATAATATAAATGCAACTCTGCGTACCTTCCTGGTGTCATGTATGGGGCACTGGAGAACGGTTCTTCGCTATCCAGGATGTCGACAGATCCAGGGGAACAGCGAACCGATAAGGATCGAACGCGGTATATTCCAGGGTGATAGTCTGAGTCCATTGTGGTTTTGTCTAGCCTTGAACCCTCTCAGCACACTGCTGGAGGGTTCAAGGCTAGGCTATAGGTTGAGGAGAGGTGGTCAGGTCATATCTCACCTTCTTTACATGGATGATCTGAAACTCTTTGCCCCCAACAATTTGCAACTGATGGATCTACTGAAGGTAACAGAAACCTTCAGTAGCGCCATCAGGATGGAATTTGGTGTGGACAAATGTGCAGTCATGCATGTAAAGCGAGGGGAGATTATGGAATCCGTGGGAACTCAACTCTCGGATTCCATACACCTTAGATCCCTCTCCTTAACAGAATCCTACAAGTATTTGGGTATGTCGGAAGCATTAGGTATCAATACCGCCGACATGAAGCAATCGTTGAGGGAACGCTTTTTTGGCCGCCTGAATAAGGTGCTAAACAGTCTTTTGTCAGGCGGAAACAAGGTGCGCGCCTTCAACGGTTGGGTCATGCCGGTTTTGATGTATTCTTTCGGCATACTCAAATGGACTCAGACGGAACTTGATGCCCTGGATAGGAGGGTCCGCGCGCTGCTGACCGCAAATCGAATGCATCACCCACGGTCGTCGGTGATGAGACTGTATATCCCGCGGAAGTGTGGGGGTCGTGGCTTCTTAAATGCTAAGACCCTGCACAACCGTGAGGTATGCAGTCTCAGGGAATATTTCCTAGAAGCCGACGTGGGGATGCACCGAGATGTGGTCTCAGTGGACAAGGGCCTCACCCCGCTCTCCCTGGCTAATGAGAACTGGCGCAAGCCTAGAGTATTAGACACTAATGACCGCAAGGAGGTATGGCAGGGCAAGGAACTTCACGGACGCTTTTACCGGGCCCTACATGGGCCCGATGTAGACTTCTTAGCGTCCGTATCTTGGCTGCGCTTCGGTGACCTATTTGGGGAAACCGAAGGTTTTGTCTGTGCAATAATGGACGAAGTTATGATGACGAATAACTACCGGAAATACATTGTGAAGGATGGCACGGTTGACATATGTCGGGCATGCCACCGTCCGGGAGAATCGATCCGACATATTATTTCTGGGTGTTCTCGTCTGGCTAACGGAGAGTACTTGCATAGACACAACCTCGTTGCCAGGATTATCCACCAGCAACTTGCTTTGAAGTACAACCTTGTGGAATCAGAAGTGCCATACTATAAGTATGCGCCCGACCCAGTTCTCGATAATGGTAATATCACGTTGTATTGGGATCGACCTATCATCACTGACAGGACTATTGTTGCCAATAAGCCTGACATTGTGGTGATAGATCGATTGGTGCGTCGCGCAATGATTGTTGATATAACGGTTCCGCATGACGAGAACCTCGTGAAAGCAGAGAAAGATAAACAATTCAAATATCTAGATTTGGCTCGCGAGGTTGTCGACATGTGGGACGTGAGTACAGCAGTCATTGTGCCGATAGTCGTGTCGGCCAATGGCTTAATAGCCAATAGCCTCGACGAACATCTGAGGAAGCTCTCGCTAGGCAGTTGGATCAAGGGCTTGATTCAGAAAGCAGTACTTCTGGACACGGCGCGTATTGTTAGGAGGTTCCTCACTCAAGAGCCCTGACCATCGGTATCTCGGACCCTGTTCCCGATGCCGGTGGGCTACTATTTTCTATATTTTTAAATGTTTTTTATATAATCTTTGTTACTGAAAATATTTAAAAATGTATATAATATGTAAAGAAAATAAATGAAGGTAATAATAATTATACTCTTATACATAATTTTCGACTAATTATATGCAAGAATGATGAATTCATTGTTAAAAAAATATAATAGGTACACTTTTCTGTAGTGTACTTCTGAACGAAAAATTCAAAATGACATTTTGTTTTGACAAATCCATCAGTGTCTGTCAGTCGAGTCTCGTTCGTCTTGACTTTGTTGCGACTTTCGTGGCTTTTGGTGTGATGTTACGTACTCTCATTTGTGTTTTGTTCCTACGACTTTTGTTTTGTACAATTATTATCAAATAACAATTTCTAGGTTATGTAAACGTCATCTCTACAACCTGTCATAGCTGACATAACACTCACGACAAACGTCAAACGTCAAACATTTTTAATTTTTATTTCGTGCATAAAAGCCATGTATTATTATGCAAAAAATTTACTTGATTCTATTCAGGGGTTTGTTTCCCAGCTTTTTTAAAAAGTACAGGTGGCCGGAGTCCCATACAAAAGTGAAACATCTCCTTTCTCCAAATGATTTTAAACCATAAATTCTTGATGGTTAAATTCAAAATAGAATGAGAAAATTTGACAGTTTGTGGTAACTTGATACTCTGGCGACTGTACATCTAACACAAATAAAGTATCACCAGCACTTCGAAAAACAATTGAAGTGGAGAAAAAATGCGTACTTTACTAGCTCAAACAACTTTTTTGATCCGCGGGTGGCTGCGTAGGCGTCTAACAACGCCATTTAAATATCTTTCTCTCCTACTAGCTTCTCTACTTACATTTATTTTCCAATATCAACCCACATGTTCATCTTGAAATGCCAACCGTAAATCTATATGTATACAGGTTGATTTTTTGAAGTGGGCGTGGAAGGCCAAATCCGAAACTATGAGGAATAGCAAAAAATACTCAAAGGAGTCTCGAGACCGATTTGATGAAAACTAAAATTGCATCTTACGATTTTTGGAATATCATTATTTCTAGCCAGAAATCGAATCCGTTGGTTTTGGTAAAAAAAAAAACAAAAGAATCTGGGTAGGTAGGTGGGGTAGGTAGGTAGGTAGGTAGGTAGAGTAGATAGGTAGGGCAGGAAGGTACTAAGTCAGATAGGTAGGACAGGTAGGGTAAAAAAGGTGCATTGCAACGCACGCCAGGCATAGCTAGTACCCTTATATAGGATGACTGATACTTATACAGCGTGTAACAGAAAGGGTATAAACATATGGAATACTGTGGTACGGACCATCAAACTGAACAACTTTCTCTATGGGACCACCATCGAAATCGTAAAAAAATAATCAGCTGTCCTATACATAATTTCAATACCTACTCGACCCAAATGCATGGGACAGCTGATTATTTTTTTACGATTTCGATGGTGGTCCCATAGAGAAAGTTGTTCAGTTTGATGGTCCGTACCACAGTATTCCATATGATTATACCAAAAACGAAATAGCGCGTGGCGGGGAGACCAAGTGCAAGTTCGGCTTCATGAAGAGTCTTTTTACACCCATGGCCATTATAGACAGTGTGTGGTTTTATTAATCTAAGAGATTATGCTATAGTGACTGTGGCTAGTTCGTCTGCACATGAAAACATCCCATGTCTCGGAGATGATGAAGAGATAATATAGTCGAATTGTAGCAGCTTTTGGAACATGAACGCTTGAATTTAGTTTAGGAATTAAATTAAGGTATCGCTATACGTAAATGGAAGTTATAATAATATGCCAAATAACACCTATATTATTGCGATTAACTCCTAAAAATTAATCACCAGCCTACAAGACAAAATATCGCACTAACTACATTGAAACATTTGACAATTGGGGTAAAACAACTAACTGGTCCTAAAAAAGCTTTTACTAGCCAACAGATGTTACTGTAAATTCAATTCGTTATATTTGTAAAGTGTTGTTCTATTTGTTTGTTTATCGGACCTTTTGTAGTTTAATTTTGTTTCGTTTTGATAAATCTCTAAAATTGGTTGGTTGGGGCGCCCTGGTCTGCGGTTTTCAGAACAATCGTTTTCGATGCATTTTGTGTGATGTTATTTTAAATGCAATGTTGTTTTTGTTTGGGACAATGAATTTGAGAGCAAAGTTCTCTTAAGTTATCGCTCAATAAAGTAGGTGTTTGCAAATATTTTGCTTGCATGGCTTGCTTATTAGCACTAGTTCGAAACAAACAGATCGAAGATGAGACTAGCAGATTGTTGGTTTAATGAGATTATAATGCTAGCTAAAAAGTGAAAGATTCGGAATCGCGCATGAACGGTTCCGTACCATCGTAGTGGACCCCTTTAATTAATTAATTTGTTGTTCGAGCGGCAAGAAATACACATTCTGTGAAAATGTATGTGTCTACCTATTACGGATCATGAGTTAAAGCCCGCTGATAGACAAACGGACATTACCAAGAACGGCGGAGTCACGCGGCTAACAGGTGATAGGTCACAGGCACGCGCGCGCGAATTTCTTACGGCTGTTTTGTTATTGTTATGAAAGGCAATAAAAGTATTTAAAAAATGATTCTTTGGGAAAGTTGTTTGTTACCATGAGCACAATCACGTATACAGCGTGTAACAGAAAGGGTATAATCATATGGAATACTGTGGTACGGACCATCAAACAGAACAACTTTCTCTATAGGACCACCATCGAAATCGTAAAAAAATAATCAGCTGTCCCATACATTTGGGTCGAGTAGGTATTGAAATTATGTATAGGACAGCTGATTATTTTTTTACGATTTCGATGGTGGTCCCATAGAGAAAGTTGTTCAGTTTGATGGTCCGTACCACAGTATTCCATATGATTATACCCTTTCTGTTACACGCTGTATACGTGATTGTGCTCATGGTAACAAACAACTTTCCCAAAGAATCATTTTTTAAATACTTTTATTGCCTTTCATAACAATAACAAAACAGCCGTAAGAAATTCGCGCGCGCGTGCCTGTGACCTATCACCTGTTAGCCGCGTGACTCCGCCGTTCTTGGTAATGTCCGTTTGTCTATCAGCGGGCTTTAACTCATGATCCGTAATAGGTAGACACATACATTTTCACAGAATGTGTATTTCTTGCCGCTCGAACAACAAATTAATTAATTAAAGGGGTCCACTACGATGGTACGGAACCGTTCATGCGCGATTCCGAATCTTTCACTTTTTAGCTAGCATTATAATCTCATTAAACCAACAATCTGCTAGTCTCATCTTCGATCTGTTTGTTTCGAACTAGTGCTAATAAGCAAGCCATGCAAGCAAAATATTTGCAAACACCTACTTTATTGAGCGATAACTTAAGAGAACTTTGCTCTCAAATTCATTGTCCCAAACAAAAACAACATTGCATTTAAAATAACATCACACAAAATGCATCGAAAACGATTGTTCTGAAAACCGCAGACCAGGGCGCCCCAACCAACCAATTTTAGAGATTTATCAAAACGAAACAAAATTAAACTACAAAAGGTCCGATAAACAAACAAATAGAACAACACTTTACAAATATAACGAATTGAATTTACAGTAACATCTGTTGGCTAGTAAAAGCTTTTTTAGGACCAGTTAGTTGTTTTACCCCAATTGTCAAATGTTTCAATGTAGTTAGTGCGATATTTTGTCTTGTAGGCTGGTGATTAATTTTTAGGAGTTAATCGCAATAATATAGGTGTTATTTGGCATATTATTATAACTTCCATTTACGTATAGCGATACCTTAATTTAATTCCTAAACTAAATTCAAGCGTTCATGTTCCAAAAGCTGCTACAATTCGACTATATTATCTCTTCATCATCTCCGAGACATGGGATGTTTTCATGTGCAGACGAACTAGCCACAGTCACTATAGCATAATCTCTTAGATTAATAAAACCACACACTGTCTATAATGGCCATGGGTGTAAAAAGACTCTTCATGAAGCCGAACTTGCACTTGGTCTCCCCGCCACGCGCTATTTCGTTTTTTTTGTTCTAGATTTTGTTCTAGTACCTGGGAACCTTTGAGTTACGGAGATATACGAATGGTTTAATGTTATGACTTTAGTTTAAATACCCCTTTAACTCCTGTACTATTCAATGCATTCATCAGCACAATGTTTTGAGTGCGTGACACTGAGTCCTACCGTAAAAAGTAATATTCCACCCCAAAAAAAAAGTCGTTTCCCAGCAATAATTTTTGCGTAGAGTAACTTAGTTTGATGTGCAGAATGCTTGGTTAATGGCTTCGTGAAGGGTCGGTTTACACCCTGATGTACATTAGTGCTACTAAGAAATGAGTGGTAAAATGATGATATATTAATAGTCCTCCTGACCGTTTTCGGTCACGGCGGCCAATCTCAACCCAGATTAGCCATCGGCGCGGGAGATATTATAGTGCACAAGTGTGTGCGCAGACACAGGTGCACTCTCTGTTCCTTTACTCTTATAGTGCGATGGGACGGCAATTCGACACGACCGGAGAGAGATTAGGCGCAGGACCAACGGCTTAACTTGCTTTCCGAGGCACGGGGTTATCACACCACCAACTTCCAAACTCCGGGCTACTACTGAGAAATTTTTGAATGAAAAACCCAATAGCACTTTTTGCCCGACCCGGGAATAGAACCCAGGACCCCACGCTCAGTAGTCGCGCTTGCGAGACCAACGGGGCAGTCAAAGGCAGGGCAGTATAATAAATAATCTTGGTCAAGTCTTACGAGGCCCGTACACGTAAGTGTCTCAGATGGTATTTTGAGAACAGAACTACACAGTCCTAGCATCGAATTTGAAGTCTGCCAGTAAAAGCAAAAATATTTCATCATATTTCTTCAATTTCTCCAATACCATAGAAAAGCCTCATAACAAAAGTAAACACCTTCTTTTCTCCCATTGTTTTTAAGAAGCCACATTCAAAACCCTCCTTCCCATTGAAATGTAGATAATATTTTATGTGCCAACAAGGTTGCGCAAAGGTCGAAGCAGCAAATCAACTGAAATGGCTGCCAAACTTTTTTTTTCACTCCTTTGTTCAACAACTGTAACCGTTTTTGTAAAACAGACCTTTGAATCTTAGACGCGGCAGACTTTTTTTATTTCTTTTCTTAACATTCGTCAAATAAAAGCTCCTCTGAGTACAGCAGAAAAGAGCATTTATTTAAGTCAAAGTCAAAGATTTATTTGCAGATAAATATGGTTACAAAAGTTCTTACAAAGGTAATATAATAGTAGCCTAACATATTCAATCATAACTTAATGACATGCAAATTTTGGTACAAGATTTAAACTGGAAGAATTCTTTTATATCATAGAAGGGATTCTCAATTAACCTTCTGTGTAAAGCCCTTCTGAAGCGGACCATTGGAAGTTCTTTAGTTTGGTTAGGAATCTTGTTGTATATCTGAGTACACATAGGATAGGCATTTATTTTCATTATTAGGTGAGACAACTATTCATAACTATTTATGTTATTTGTGTTTATTGACAGGTATTAATATATTGCATCTAATTGACTTTGTTATTTTAAATTATTATGTTAAATTAATTGCCTCATTTTCCTATTTTGAATTATTATTGTTGACTTTGTGTATGTTATTTAATTATTATTATTTTATGTTTATTGAATTGTTTTGTCGAATTTGTGTACAACGTGTATGGATATTTATGTCTGATTAAATAAATGAATTGAATTGAATTGAAAACCTACCATCATCATAACATTACATCACGCCTGTAATTCCCGAAGGGTTAGGTAGAGGTGTACCGTATTAGTACACCCACATTTCATCAGTTACATAACAGGTGAAATGTATTGAACATTCAAGTCCCATGTAACAAAGTGCGAGCCTATCTCGTATCATCAATCACAAATCTAGACTCCGAGGCTCATACTGAGCAGTTCCTGATGAAAAAATTCAAAACACTTTGCCTGACCTAGGAATCGAACCCAAGTTCTTCTGCTCAGTAGTAGCACTTGCAAAGACTCGATCGAAAGCCTTTTAATTATTATAGTTTATAAAGTATTCAGTCCAAACTGCTCAAAGCTTGTTCCTGTTTCGGATGGATTCTTTGAATAGAAAATATTTCTGTTGTAGCTGTTTATTTATTGATTTTTGTAAGCACATGTATGTATTTTATGATGAAATTCAGTTGCCGTTACTTTGAAAAAGGTGTAAGGTCCCGTAGTAGTTAGCTCCTTACACTTGCAGTTTAAGTAAGAAGCGGCAAGTAAGTAAGTACTTGGAGTTAGGTGAGTTGACGTAAACACACACAGATTTGTTAACACTAAAAGTTTATTAGAATACCGATCACAACAAAGTAAGAGTAGGTTGGATGCTAATCCGCGGTGCTCGCGTAAGTATGTAAATTGTTATATTAAACAATGTTTTAAATATGAAAGAGAAAAGTAGGTTGCTGCGTTTGGAGCCTGACGGTATGTACGTAAACCGTACAAAAGGCTTGATCCAATATTTAATTCATAGAATTAAAAATGTCTGGTCCAGAGGATTTGGAAATCGAAGTACCTAATTTTTGTTTTTCGTTTTATTTAGATAATGTTTTTTTTACGATAAACTCAACTTTTGTCAGCCAAAGTCTATTGTAATTGAGACCCCCCCACTTAACTGCCCATCAAGCATATGCAGAAAAGCTAGGCCATACAACAAGACCATGTAAGCAGCAGTGCAAGAAAATGGATGAAAAGAGAAATAGAGAGACTTTTAATCAGCTCTTGCTCCAACTGTTTTAATCACCTCCAGGGCTCGATTCCTAGGTCGGACCTAGTGTTATTGGGTTATTCCATCAGGAACTTATCAGTAGGCCCCACGAAATCCAGATTTAGACCCAGTTGATGGCAATGGACTCGCCCCCTATAACATGGGACTTAAACATAACTGGAAATGAGGCTGTATTATTAGGCACACGTCTGCCTAACTCTTCTGGGATTAAAGACGTAATGTTATATTATGTTTAAATCAGCTACAGATACCATCTAAGCCCTTTGAACTCTATACTAACACTGGAGTCAAATCACAGCCGGTCTTGGTATGAATTATGATAGTTTTTGCGATCCCCCTCGACGTTTATGACGTGTAAAGGGCGAGCTAATGCTAAGATATTCAGACCCGGCGACCCTCTGACGTAGTCAATAGTAGCTTTTTGCTGTCCCATACTCGAATATGATTTCTTTTGTTCGCATAATGCTGAGCTCAAATGATGGAAGTGTTATTTCTGAATTTATTCTTTTGGGAGGTTCGCGTTTTGGGGTTCTTTTTTTTGTTTTTTTTTTTGTGGATTGTGAGCTAAATTATCTACATTAGGCCTGGATCAAAACAACTGGAAGCCATGAGGAGAGCCATGCCCAGCAGTGGGACGACGCAGGCTAACAGTATCAGTAACGCCTGTCCTACCGTAAAACGTGATTTTTCACCACAAAAAGTCGTTTCCCAGCAATAATTTTTGCCTAGAGTTACTTCGTTTTCTCAAACATGCTTGGAAATTTAAGCATTATTTTGACAACCTTCTTCGAGATACATCGAAATTGCTGTAATGGCCAGATACATGCGACCAGCGGCATGAATAAAAATCCATATTTGTCGTGTCTAGCGGCCAAATAAATTACATAGTAAACTCATAGCTGTCGTGTTATATAAAATGGAACGATCTTTTACTCTGAAACATGGGAACCAAAGAGGTAACTTATCAAAGGATTTATTTAAATTTCGAATTGGCTTGCAAATAGAAAGCGGTTTATTGAAAAAAAAAAACAAATGAACTCTTCAACGCGAAAGTTTTAATTTCCTCGCATTATTTGAGAAAAGTACTATTCCATCGTAGTATCGCTGATATAGTTTGTCATAGCCTGCACGTAGTAATAGGCATACCTACCTAAAAGGCGTGATTTCAGTTCGGCCTAATCCCAAAACAAGCACAATAATAAACACACTAGGGCCTTTTAGATAAACTAGTTTACAAATAGCGTTAGCCAGGAACGGGTGTTATACCAGCCCAATTTTGCTTTGACTACCGAACCGTTGCCGTTATGGTTTGGAACGGCGAATAAATTAGGTACATCCAATTACTATGTATTTGTGTGCCGCTGCTGCGAAAATTGGATCATATTTGTATGTGCTTCGACACCTATTTTTGGCCGTAAAAGGTCTATCCAAACACTGTTTTGTGAGTTAAATAGATCCTGTTATTTTCAGTAAAACTTTGTTAATAAGGACAAAATGGCCAAGAGAAAGTTTATTTTTTCTTTTTCTATTCTTTGTTTAACAAAAAGGAGGGGTTTTATCCATACGGATGTACCAACCGCGTCATACCTTATTAACTACTAGCTGTTGCCGGCGGCTTCGCTCGCCTTTTGGTCGAAAATTATTCCACAAGCACGTTGTAAATATACCCTATAGCACTCGGGGATAATGTAGCTTCCTATTAGTGAAAAATTTTCAAAATCGGTTCAGTAGATCCAGAGATTACCCCCTACATAAAAACTTACCAACAAATTTGACCTCTTTATAATATTAGTATAGATAATAAAATCACATTAAAGATATGTACTCCGGCTTATCTCTTACAAAAATTGACCGTTCCGTACTGATAGATACATACATAAGGTCCCATTAAAATAAATGGACAAATTTTAACACCTGTGTGTTAAAATTTGAGTTTGAGTGATTTTATTTTGACCTAAAATAATACATTGCCGGCGGCACTCTAGAATAAACATCTATTAAGTCAAAATAAAATCACTGTAATCAGTGTTTTTTTCGCTTGGATATCTTTGTTTAGAAGTACTGAACGCTGTGTTAAAATTTGTCTATCTATTTTAATGGGACCTTATATTTAATACTTATCAACTATTAGAAGGAGAATCATTGACTAGACCTTTTCAAAGAGAAAGTTAATAATGACTCTTCTCATTACTCTTGATGGTTGTTTCTTTTAGAATCACTGATATTGGTTGCTATTGTCTTCTTTTCATGTTCTATGGACTGATCATCATATGGGCCATTTCCTAATTATGTTGGTGTCGCCTTCCAGTCTAATCAAATGCAGCTGAATACTAGTATTATAGAATGGAAGCCGACCCCAAAATAGAGCGGAAAAGGCCTTAGGTCCTTTCTTAATTAAAGAAACGCCATTAAACTTTGTACCCAGTTAAATTAATTACAGATCGTTAGTTTTGGCCCTTCTTTTCACTAAACTTAACCAGAGTTTCCCTCAACCTTAGTTCGACGGCACGGTTGGCGCAGTGGCTGAGCAATTGGCTGCTGCACTGCGTGTTGCGGGTTCGATTCCGCATGGAACTAATATTTGTATGTTTTACAGGTAGCTGTCCCAAATCTGGCTTTTTTATATATTAAATGGGCCTACTCTTGACCTCAATCTAGTCCTGAGGACAGAGATGAGGTCGAAGATGGAACGAACTAACCCAAAAGAAGCCTATTAACTCACGATTTAAATAAACGCATCCACTATTCAGGAGACTGGGAAAGAGTAAAAAAAAGAAAAAAAAATAGTTGCCGTTCAATCAAGCCACTCAAAAGAATGAATGAACTAATTCTTGGTAATGTCTTTCTCCTATCAAGATTCAAGTTATTTATTCCTATATCTTAAGGTAATCCATTTAACGTGATAGTTTCAAGGATTTTCCTGAAACTGTTTTAGCTCGGCCCAATTGCTTACAGTACAGGGGTGTCCTAATCAATACCAATTGAATCAGACATTCAGAACGCGAGGGCCATGCATTTTGTATGGGCCTGTTGTAGGGACGGTATTGCGGGCAACAATTACATAATATGGTAAGGTAGGTATGGTTCCCTTGCGTTTTACCTTTTAGTTAATTCTTTGAATCAATGTTGGTTTCTTTTAGTATGAAAAAACAACCATAATCAACTATCTATAACTACAACATATAGTTATATAAAATATATAACTATATGTTGGGGGCTAACCCCAGTCTAACCAGATGCAGCTGAATATCAGTATTTCACCATCACCATCATCTTGATGAAAAGACCAAATTACACTTTGTGCTACCAGAAATCGAATCCAAGCCCGCATGCAAAGAAGTGACCACTATACAAACGAAGCAGGACAGTGTAGAATGGATGCTTGTTTTTTTTTAAACTTATTATAATAGCGAGCCTAATGCCATCAACAAACTCCAGTCTCCCACTAAAAAACTGACTAAAACAACTCAATAACATTGCTCGAATGTCCCCGGGAATTGAACTCGGGCTTTATGCACAGCACTAGCACATGCAACAACTAGATTAACGGGACAGATAGCGAAAAGTGACTTCAACGAGGAAAGTAATTTGTATTGCTCATAACGCTACCCGAAACTGCTGTCAAATTTTTCTACTTAACTTAATGCTTAGCTTAATGCTGATAAAGTTGAAAATGTATTATAGAATTTTGAAACATCAGAAGTTTGATGTACATACATGTCGACTATATTACTGAACTTCGAAGTTTTAAAATACCAATGTGCCGTTTATATTAAGTTTAAAAGTACGACTTACGTGAGTCAGAAGGTATGCTATGACTTATTACTTCATTGAGAATGTTCATCATCGAGATGTACATACGGAACTCTGAAAGCTTGCTATGACGAATTATTTCATTGAGAATGTTCATCATCGAGATTCTGAGTGAGTATTTGTACTAATTTGCACTCAATATTCTGAGAGAGCATTTGTTCTAATTTGCTTGATCTAAGTACTCAATTTACATATTTACCGATAATGTAAGCTGTTATGGGAACTAATAAAGCAATTAATACAATCTGTCTGTTATTACAATCTGTGAGAATGGTTATTGCAACTAGATAATTACAAATTAATCGAGTAGGTACCAAATGGAATTACTCACTGATTAAACCGATGATAAATGCCTCCTAAAAAATTGTATTATTAGCATTGGAGTTTCTTTTTTCTAGGAAACAGAAGAAAACATTTATTGTATTGATAAGCTTTTTCTCAAGTGGTTTATCAATTCACGGCAGAAATTGGAATGATGGTGATACCTACTTCTCGGAAGAACGCTTTCACAGGGAGCGAGCTCTCTTAGAGGTATGGCGAATTCGAGCAAAGGTTCTGAGGTCTCGGTGGGATGCATAGTAGCCACCCAGACACATATCGATACCTTTAGGCTCAAAGGGCGTACCCACCAAAACACGACTTTACAGGAGAGCCAAAAAACAAAAAAACAAAACAGTTTTCCGACATAACTTTTTTGTGGGTATAGCTATAAAAAAAAATGCAAACGACAAAAGTTCTTAGAATTTTGAGATAAAGAACATGGTAGAATAATAATTCTTAACTAAATCCAACAAATAAAAAAATAGACTTAGTATACACCCTTATACATTAAATATGGCAGGCGGTTACGCCAATAAAAAAAAAAGCTCCTGAACAAACAGTAACGGGTGTAATAGGAATTCATACAAAATCAATTAAAAATTCATGACGTAAGTTACAATCTCTTTCTATTCTAGGATCCAACAAACGATGCAAGCTACAAATCTTTTGCCCAATATGTGCAGGTGTATGAGACGATTGTGGCATTTCTCATCAATAATTGCTCATTATAAGCTCCGGTAATTCAATTGATTTTTACCGATCAGGTCATTTGCTTGATTCTTTTAGTACTACGCCTACTCATATAACAACTGCAGTGCAGTCCAGAAATCAGCATTAAAAAAAAAAAAAAAATATTGTGTCAAAAATGTTAAATCACAGCTATAATTATAATAGAATCTGTCATCGTTTTAAAAATCATTGTGCAATAATAGTCGTTATAGTACTATCTTATTAGTAACAATATAGAAATGCATTACACTTTTTATCATTTATGCATGTAGGAATCTAATATCCATCTAACGTAATTTAAATGTAATAAGACGTTTCTTCTGTCGTTATTACGTCTAATATTTATAATACTTGAAAATAAAAACAAAACACAGACACTAATAATGCAAATTAATTGCATTATTCTACCAAATTAATGATGTCATACATAATTATGATATATAAAAAAAACATAGAAACAAGAAACGTAAAAACTGTTAACTATAACGGGCAAGCATAAGCATCCCGAACGAAAAGGATTTAAACATGAGACTTTATTCTTCCTCTGCATCTTCGTCTTCGTCATCGGTTTCAGGTAAATCGTACATCGGGTACATCCTCAGTAGAACAGAGCTGACGATACTCTTGATGAAAGGTCTTGGGGGGATTGTTCCATTATCACAGAGTCTGATAAGGTCCTTATATTTTGCTACAGATATCGGAAGTTTGGCGTTATGAAAAGGCTTAATAATGTAGTTTTTGTGTCCGGATACATCGTTCACAACATTTCCATCTGTACTATTCTCAATGCTCTTATTTTTACTATTCCTTATTTTCGTGTCCTTTCCCTTACCTTTTCCTTTTCCCTTGCTTTTGCTAATTCCTTTCTTTTGTGTCTTCGCAAATAATGGCATTTGTTCCTTTACTGCACTTTCTTTCATGGAATATTTTATTTGAACTTTAACTGGATTCTTCTTTTTGAAAGTAGCTGTTCTTATTGCTTTGAAGGAAATATTTTTTTTGTACACAGAATATTTTCGTGAATAGTAGGTATAACAACATGCTTTCGCAATGAGGAGTGTTATTTTAATAGGGCGTATAAGCCTAATTTTAAATATTTTAGTTTATTTCGGGGACGTAATCACCAAACTTGATAAAATCTCTGCTTGTATAAGACAAGTAGACCCACCCACTCTCTTTCAAAAAGAGGAGGCCTGTGCTTCAGCACATAGAATGTTCTAGTGTTTCTGAAAAAACAAATACCATAACCGAAATCTACATGATTAAAAACCACTACCTATAATAAAGGCAACTCCACACGAGTCGCAGCGCGGATGCGTCGGTGTTCATTAATTCATTTGTTTTCATAATTCAATAATTAATTAATTAATTTCGCGGTACCAGGGCTGCTGGGCGTTTGAACTGAACGTTTGAAGAAATTATATTCAGTGTAGTTAATGTGGATGTTACCTGATAGATTAGAGAAATGTGTTTTGAGGGAAAATGCGCGTGAATTGTGATGATTGTGTCGAAAATGTTGAAGCTTTAACACAGGACGTGTTCTAAATAAATGAGACTTTTTGTCGTAATGCAATGAGATAAAAGCAATCATTATTTCGGTACCTATTCATTTTGTTAACTCAAAATCACAATAAAAATGAAATGAGCAATGCTTGTTTATTCTCTGGGAATCATGAAAAAACTTTCCAATTACAAAAGGAATTAACTAGAATTACGACGATAATAACATAACACATAATCCTATATTAACATAACATTACGCCTGTAATTCCAGAAGGTTCGGCAGAGGTGTACCCAGGGTTGCGGGACTGTTCGAAAGAGATACCGCGGCCCTGGAACACAAAGGGCAAAGGAAGGAACATGGATGGGTTTTAGGCAGTAAAAGTGACACTCCCTCCTGCTCAGCCCAGAGCGGGAGGGGTTATTTGATGATTTACCATCCGAAAAAAAAAAGAAAAAAAAGAGGTGTACCTAATAGTACACCCATTTCGTCAGTTACGTTTAAGTGCCATGTAATAGGGGGCAAGCCTATTACCATCAACCGGGCACAAATCCAGACTCAGTGGCTGCTACTGAGAAATTCCCGATGGAAAAACCCAATAACACTTTGCCCAACCTGGGAACCGAACTCAGGACCTTATGCTCAGCAGTCGCGCTTGCGACCACTAGACGACTGAAGCAATTTAAATAAACAATAAAAACTGTCTCATTGGGTTTTAATACTAAGAACCTTTTGGATTTTATCCAATCCTTAACCTTCCGTATGTCGAGTATATAGGGTGACTGGTAATTAGTGACCGATACTTAAACACGTGATTCTACTCATGATAACAAACAACTTTCCCAAAGGAACTTTTTTTTAAAACTCATTTAATTTTATCACAATAACACAACAGCTGTATGAAATTCCCACGCGCGCGCTTTTGACCTACGAGTATCAACTGGTAGCCGCGTGACGCCGATGTCTCATTACAATGTTATCGGTGTACGTAAGCAGTGTAGGTAGGTACCTACATGTTTAAGTAGCCGCTAAATTAAAAAATAATATCCAAAGACTGCGTGTTCCACAGTAGTCTTAAGTATAACTACTTTTAAGATGCAACGTATGTCCGCATAACTACAAAATATCTAGGAACGCGGGCGCCCTACATAAAAAGTAGGCACAATCTATCAGCTGATAGTCTGACCTCGGGAAGGGGCAAAAATGTACTTGTACTAGTAGCGTCTCGCGCTCCCCACCCGCCCGCACCCTTTGCCTCAGTGCAGTAATGACGTAAAACACTAAAAAGAGTCACCCCGGAGAGCGCGTCGCTGGCGCATGTTTTGATTTTCTTTGATGCCCGGATGCGCGCTATGGAGTACAATTATACAGCGAGTGAGTACAGTGATAGTGGTGATGTGTTACTACTCGGAAGGTGGTAATGGCGAAGCATTAAAATACATACATTTTGATTGCCATGCTTCTGATTCAGACTCAAATATCGTTAACAGACTGCTAGTCCAAATCCTAGAAAAGTGTGATGGGAAACTTGGAATAACTTGAACAATTCCCGGTGTCGAGAAGTCAGGTGGTAATGTAGCTGTATCTTTGCCGTTTCTAAACATCGTGTAGGTAACAAAACAAACGCAATTTCTGAAGTTAGTTTGTTTAGATAGAAAGATAATGCATTTAGGTATTTATTGTAGCGCGCGCACGTAAAGTGCCAAAATACTAGATAATTTATTATTTATTTTACCTCACCGTGTTTTTTCTCCCCACCGTGTCGTAAACAGAGAAGCTTTATGTAGGTACATCACTGTGTACCTAAATGGCCACGCGGCGGCCGGAGCGTCGCGTCTGGCGGCTGGTCGTCATTGGTTATTATTTTTTAATTTAGCGGCTACCTAAACGTGTAGGTACCTACCTACACTGCTCATGTACAACGATTAAGGAGCGGGCTTGCGAGCCGCGCGGGTTCTCTGCTAACCCACCCATTGTAATGAGACATAACGGCGTCATGCGGCTACCAGTTGATACTCGTAGGTCAAAAGCGCGCGCGTGGGAATTTCATACAGCTGTTGTGTTATTGTGATAAAATTAAATGAGTTTTAAAAAAAAGTTTCTTTGGGAAAGTTGTTTGTTATCATGAGTAGAATCACGTGTTTAAGTATCGGTCACTAATTACCAGTCACCCTATATAGACACAATTAAAAACCTATTGTGTCTCGCGTAGATCTACGTTCTACGTTCGTTCGTTCTACGTTCTACGGCATACGAAGGGTTAATCAACAGAAAGGCAGTAGTTCCATGGATAATTCTGGTGTTCAGCTGCACTTTGTTACCCTGGAAAGCGATCCCAATAAACATACTTGAGAAATAGCTAGCAATTTATAATCCGATTCTTGATCAAATTACCATTGCATCACGACTTCCAGACCCTCTGCAGGAAATAATACCTACTTACCCAAGTAAACCTATGATAATATCTTTACTAACATTAGTTTGTAAGTAGGGGGTAATCTCTGGATCTACTTAACCGATTTTGAAAATTCTTTCACTAATAGGAAGCTACATTATCCCCGAGTGCTATAGGCTATATTTACAACGTGCTCGTGGGATAATTTCGAACAAAACCGCGAGCGAAGCCGCGGGCAACAGCTAGTTTATTTATTTATTAATAAAGGTCTACCAACAGCTTCTGTGTACAATATATCCTAGGTAAAGGTTCCACAGTCTTGGCCTTATACAGTCGCTAATTACTGGTCAACCAGCATTCTCACAAGTGATAACATAAAAATAATTGAATTTAAACGAGTGGCTCCAGATCAAATACAACTAAACTAAACAACTACACAATTAAACAAAAACATTTTCTTTTTTAATAAAAGGTAATACTTTTATATTTTCTAACGCAATGTCTGAATTCTATGTTCTATGTTGTTTTTTAATGTTCCTGTATTTATTGTTGCTATGCAATAATTTGTTTTCTGATGTCTGATATGTGACTAAAAGGAGAAATGGGATATATTAGTAGCTGAATGGTACCCAAGAGACTGCAAAAGGAAGAGCGCACGCCCGATACGAAGGCGGGGCGACGATCTTAAAGTGACAGCGGGGTCAATGTGGCGGAGGAAAATCCATGATCGTGAAACGTGAAAGAATATGGGGATTCCTATGCTAAAGCAAAACAATCTTCAGAAACCGATGTCTGAAGAATAAAACCTATATTAATGTATGCTAATATTATAAAGAGGTAAAGTTTGTGAGTTTGTGAGGTTGTAGGGGGTATCTCTGGATCTACTGAACCGAATTTGAAAATTCTTTCACTATTATGAAGCTACATTATCCCCGAGTCCATAAGCTATATTTACAACATGCCCTTGGGATAATTTCAGACCAAAATGCGACCAAAGCCGCGGGTAACAGCTAGTTATCTTATAAAGTAATCAAATTATTTATTTCTTTGTAAACATGGATAATTGGTTCATAGATGTTTTCATATATGCATAATATAGTCCTCCATATTCTACCGTCGCATGAGCATGCAAATAATATTCAATACTAAAATGAATGAGAAATTGTATTGATAGCGAATAAATTTAAATGTCAAATCGTTACAAAAAAAAAATGTCAGACTAACAGTAGTAAAATATAAACAAAAATCTCAACCATAAAAAATAAAAATAAATACTTGTACTTAACTTAAACTTTTAAGATTATAAATAAAGGGTTTTCTTATTATTATTATACCTAAGTAATCTTAAATCTAGCAACACTAATCCAGTATTCATCCAAAACAAAAAGGCATAACTTATGAGAGTCCCAAAATCCATTAAAAAAATCTATTATTCACAAAAAGCAGCCAGCCCTAAGAAGTCTTCCATCCGTGGTTCGTTGAATTCTGCTCGCGAATTTCACCAAATTAAAATTACGTACGAAAAGCGATTATATCATTAAAGTTGGTGCAAATGAGTGACAGTTCATTTACTGCATTGTACGTCGCGGTGGAAATAATTTGATTTTAAAGCAGTAGGTAGGTGTGTTAATTTTAATCTTGTTGTGTGTAAGTAAGTTGGTGTCGCTTAGTTAGTAACTTATGTTGTATCAGGGTCCTTTTCTGATGTTAAAAGATATCTTGAAACATATATTAGACTGCGGTTTGACACTTCTTCTTCATAGGTAGGTACAGAGTCTTCTTTTTTATCGTGTGGTTAGTGCCTAACCTGGTGTTCAGTCATATAACACGCCATAGACATTACTTAATGTCCTAATTAATAGTGATATATTGTAAGCAACAAGAGACAAAAAACACCTGGTGTCCGAGTTTTAATGCATATAAGATAAGTCAGATGGGCCTCTGACTTATCTTTACATGCCGTCAAGAAATATCTCTCAGGCATGCTGGTTTCCTCACGATGTTTTCCTTCACCGAAGCAAGTGATAATTATACGATACGCACATGAATCCGAAAAATCAGAGGTAAAAGTCAGTTACTTAGCGAAACTCCAGCGGCCGTTGCCTCGTAGTCAGCTTACTTAGAAAGATTATTTAGTTAAGATTATTTTTGGGTCTCACTAAATTAAATTTGCGGACGGGAAGAGATTATTCCCAGCGATAACTTTTGCATAGAGTTACTTAGTTTGGTGTACAGAGTGCTTGGCTTCATGAAGAGTCATTTGTATATCATTAAAGTTGGGGCAAATGAATGACAGTAGGTACATTTTTTGCGTTGAACGCGGTGTAAATGTCGAAGTCATCTGGTTGAATCTGCTATTTAATTGAATGATTAGCGCGTTTATTGAATGACAACATTCAACTGAATTACTAAAGGACAACTCGTCAAGTCATTGAATGAAACGTTCAACGTCTTGACTGAACGTCATTTAGCGAAGTCGTTGAATGGGATATAGCCGACTTTGTAATGTTTGGTTGGGGTGACCATAAGTTCGATTGTAATTCAATGAACGCGCTAGTCATTCAATCAAATAGGAGATTCAACCAGATGACTGCGACAGATATAATTTGATTTTAGAGAAGTATTATGTGTGTTAATATTAATCTTGTTGTGTGTTATTAAGTTGGTGTCACTTATTAACTTATTTTAATTAGGCTCCCTTTTTGATGTCAGAAGTTATCTTAAAACTGAGGTTGGTTATCAGACCCTTCGTGAAACTTTTTTTTTGTAGGTATATGACACGCTTGTATTATCTTAGAGGGGGAGGTGTCTGTTTTGAATACCCACGTTTAAGCCTGTTAGCTAACGTTTTCTGAATATCTTGCATCAGAATGTGCTATACCTACATTGATATATTAAAAATATTTGATTTTTTTTTATATTTCATTGATATGTTTTTAATATATCAATGTATACCTACGAGAAAATCATGCTATGTTCTAGAGGTCAATCAGGCTAGCGCGGTAAGCTTCGGTTACTCCTTACATACCTGGCGAAATAAAACCCTTTAAAAAGCCATAAACCAAGCAATCTGTACATCAGTATACAGTGATGTTATAATATTTAAAATTGTGTATTAACTTGTGTGTTTACACCCTTTCCTGTCATTATAGTAATACTCTTGTAGGGGTTTTAAATGTACCCTATATAAATCTGGTACAAACACGTGACATAAGCAACGCACTTTTTGGGTATGAATTTCCACCAATAAGGTTTATGCTCGCAAAAAAACAGAGGTCTTTTTTTAGACGATTGCCCCACGTTACTTTCAGGACCACTGACAACTGTAACCCACCCTCGCAATGGGTGTAAAAGAAGCCTTAACGAAGCCGAAAGGCACTTGTTCTCTCCGTCATTGCGAACATTTTTTTGCTCTAGATCATACCTGGGAACTTTCTAGTTCCGGAGATGTTGGGGGTCAAGTTCCAACGTTTTCAGAAGTTTTTCTTTTAAATACAAGTTTTTCATCTTAGAACTGTAGTTTAATACCTCCACGACTCCTGTACTTTTCAATGCATCTACAGTACAATGTATAATAAGTATGTATTTACAAACAAAAAGTATCTATGTAGTATTATCAACTATCTGGTGTCCACGACACAAGCCTGGTTGCTTAGTGTGGCACCTAGATGGCGCTGTGTGTAATGTCCAGCGATATTTATTTATTTATTTAATGTTTTGAGTGCGTTACATTGAGTCCTACCGTAAAACGTGTTTTTTTACTCCAAAAAAAATGTCGTTTTACAGCAATAATTTTTGCGTAGAGTTACTTATTTTGATGCTCAGAATGCTTGGTTGACGGCTTCGTGGAGGGTCCTTTTACACCCTGTATACGATAGTTTAAACACTCTCCAAGAAAATAGGTGTTTACAAAGCTGTTGGCTAACCACTCATTACTTATGTTCAGCCGTTATGTTAAACGTCTGGCTTTACAGCTGTTCTGACCTTTTCGAACACTAGTTCTAATAGCATTTAAATGGCGCAGTTCGAAATGATCACACTCTGAGGTTGCGAGTCCATCTCTGGCCGAATACTGCAATTCCAATGTATGGGATATGTGTTGGAATTGCATCTTGGGTCTTGTGTTGGCTTTGGCACCGAAGATATGATTGTGGGTGTGGTACGAATTACTTGGAAGTCTCGTAGCGTACTCTGAGGCAATTCTTTTTTGTGTTCAGGAAATATTCAGAAGGTACAATAAATCGTACAGTCACGTGCACCTATATGTATACACTTTCATAAAAGCAATTTTCGCGATAAATAACGATTGTAACGTTAAGATAGGATCTATTTCATAAAAATATAAGTTCCAAAATACTATGTTCGTAACAACATGAAATTTTAATCAGAACAGTAGGAAAAAAAAAACACTATTAAAAGTTGTCAAGTATTCACATATTGGTGCTCGTGACTGTACGTCCATGATTGGCAGTTCATGGAAATGCTGTTGACTCAATTAATGAGGAATGTAAGAAATTCATTGGTTCTCATTTGGACTTTCAGGTAAAAAATTACAATGGTAGACTTGTAGAGGAAAGAGGCCCCAATTTTCAAATTGACCAATCGACCACTATGCACCAAGGGTACCCTTTTTTTTCGGATTGGATATCATCAAATAACTCCTCCCGCTCTGGGCGGAGCAGGAGGGAGTGTCAGACTTTTAGTGACTAAAACCCATCCATGTTCCTTCTTTTGCCATTTGTGTCCAGGGCCGCGGTATCTCTTTCGAACAGTCCCGCAACCCTGGCAGACCAAGGGTACCTCTGGTTTAAGTTTAAGGAAGCTACTGAATTCGTATCCTCAAAGATCTGAGAACTGTATCATAACGTCATCATTATCTGCCTAGCCTTTTGCCAACTATCTTGGGGTCGGCTTCCAATGTAACCAGATGCAGCTGAATACCACTATTTTACATGGAGCGACTGCCTATCTAACCTCCATAACCCAGTTAGTACTGGGTAATACGATACGCCTTGGTAAGACTGGTTGTCAGACTTTCGGGCCACTACCTGTAACGACTGTCAAAGATATCTACAATTGACCGCCGGGACCAATTCCGAGGCAAGGAGGAAACTTAGTATGTGATTTGCGGTCACCCATCCAAGGACCAACCTAGGCAAGCGCGGCTGTTATTATTTAGTCACGAGCATACTGTATAACCTATTACTGTTAACTTATTATAAAATTTATAATAGGTTAACAGTAATAGATTATACAGTACGCTTAATAAATTATGCAGAAAACTTAACTATTCATTCCCACCTGCATGGCTTCACAAATTCAAAGGATTACGGCCCTAACAAGGTCGAAGGAAATTGTATGCAGGTTTTATTACTATAAGATATACGGGTCTAACCATAAACGACTTGCTTGATGCTCTAGATGGTCTGTCACGGGCATAAAACTCGGACTTTACCGTTTTCGGGCAAGTCGTAAAGTAAAGGCACAGAGCAATGACTTCAGAGTGCAATTTTGCTGTTAAGGTTTTGGCAGGCGCTCTGACATAATACTTGGGTAAACATTTAGACTAAGGTTTGCTGAAGTATTTAATTGAATAAAATATTTTATAAGTCTACACATTTTACGAATTATGTTGAAAAATTTATGGTAGTACTTTTGAGGTAATTTGAGGTATAAATTCCCATTTTTTTATGTAATTTAAGATTTTCTAGCTCTAAAAAGATTGTATAAATAAACCCCTGGGTATATCTATCAAAAAACAAAATTACATCGTAAAAAACTGAACTAAGTCTAATTGGGGCTCTACTTTATAGCCTAACAGATACAATTGTAGCCGTTCTCCATAAAATTGCAATAATTTTATTTAAATTCTGAGCTTTTCATTTTCAGGACAGTCCGGAGGGACTAATGTAATTAAGTACGATGAACTAGCCCACTAATAGTGTTGGGCAATAGTACAATTTATAACATCGATAGTTTTCCACCAAGATTTTTTCCATAATAACGTTATTGTAATCAACACGTAATAGTTTATGTTAAAAAGCTACCGAAAGCGCCAAACTAGTAGCTCAATTCTGGGCCGACACAACTTAGATTGCCTTCGACACGTTAAGAAGAAGAAATCAAAAAGCTACTGTTGTGGCAATATTTAGATACAAATAACTGGTTTATCAATTCATTGAAAGTAGGTTAATTTACAAATAAACAGTTGGCCATAATAATTATTTAAGTACCTACTTATAAAGGGAGTGATTTTGATTTCGGTTCAATAATAAAACCAGAAATATAATAGCTCAACACAGCTACGTTACCTGATTTTGTATATTCCTGCTAACTAAGTACTTTTTCACAAATTTTCTAGCAAATGACTTCAATTAACTATTTTATCGATAGTCTCAGCACCGTAACTAGCAAAAGCCACATCACTAAGCCTTTCGTACCTCCAACCTCATGCAAGGCGCTCCCTGTAATGTAATAAACTGCGTTAATTTTTTAACACATGAATTTTCCCTATGCCGTGTAAGTTTATAAAGATGTAAATATTTTTTCATGGTGCCCTTTAGTTAGTAGTTTATCACTCATTTATAATTTTACTTACCTCAGCTAGTATACGCTAGGGTAGAAGCGGGGCTGGCTTTCATAAGCCAAGTTGCGTTTTCAAGGAAAATATGGTAACAAGAAAATTAACAGAGTAACGTTACATTTTCAAGGAAAAAATAGTAACAAAAAAACCGGCCAAGGGAATATGCATGTAATTTTTTTTTCACTTAAATCATTAATATGCAGTACTATCAACCCAAGAAAATAATTAAAACTTAATTTCAACTACTGCTTGTCGCACAAAAAAAATATTAAACTCCTGCAATTTTCTACGACAGTTCAAACCATGACTATCGCGGCCATTCATGTCAGGACTTTGATGTCACTTATCTCTATCTGCCTTGTTTAAATCTAATTTTTTGCCCTTAGTAGATTAGTTTTACTACAATGTAACTGCTTTATTTAAGCAAAAATTGCAATAACAATAATATTAGTCGGAGTCGCGCATGAAAGGTTCTGTACCATCGTAGTAGAGGAGCCCAATTTAATTTATAATTAATTTTTATTATTTGTGGTTATAGGAAAATTTCAACTATCTACCTATTATGGATCATGATATACAGCCCGCTGGTAGACAGACGGACGGACGGAGTAAGAGGGTCCCGTTGGTTGTCCTTCGGCTACGGAACCCTAACAAACTAACAGAGTGCTTCGATGGTTTGGTCGTGTTGAGAGGATGAGTAAAAGGCGATTGACGTAATGTATTATTTACAAGGCTGTATGTAACTAGAAACGTTGCAAAGAGACACCCAAGACTGGGTAGGCACACTGACGTTATTTTTCTTCAATAGTGTTATAAGTTCTGGAACTGGTAGACGGCTTATAAATGCTCTGTAAATCTCATTGATCACAATAACCTAGGATTGTATGAGCATGAGCAAGTTCGAAAGTCTAACAACCAGTCTTACCAAGGGGTATCGTTACCCAGAACTAATTGGGTCTGATAGGCAGTCGCTCCATGTAAAATACTAGACCCCAGAAGCCCCAGAAGGTATTAAAAATTATTGTTCTGCTCGAAAAGCTTATTGCACTAAAGTTAAATCCAAGAAGACATGTTATGACAAAGCAAATTCACTCACCTCAACGAAATATCAAGAGACAGAATTCCTTTTATCTCATTGATGTGACAAGAGCACTTAAACAAATGAGGAACATTAAACAGATCTTCACATAATGGTGTTTAAGCAATGCCAGAATGCCAGAATCTAGTTAGAACAGAGACAGAAGCAGTGCAGCTTGATTGACGTACACAACAGACATGCCTCACGGGTAGTTTGACTTTGAGAGAGCTATAAAGCTCTGTCGTAGGTATGTGAACTATTTGCTCGTGCTGTGTGCAGAATAGGGAGACGTCAACAAATTGAGTTGTGAAATTCAGTTGGTCCAAAGCAAAGGTGAAGAACCTTGAGTCAAATCAATTGAACATGACATCAATATGACATGATAGCAAGAATATTGATGAGTCGTTTCCCAGCAATATTATTTGCGTATAGTTACTAAGTTTGATGTAGACTGCTTGGTTGACGGCTTTGTGAATGGTTTGTTTACACCTTGACGAAATTGATGAAATCCCCCTTATTGTTACAGTGACGTTAAAGCTTACACTCATAGGTATTACTAGATTATGCCCGCGACTTTGCCCGGTGGAGTTTGGTATTTTCCGGGAACGGACTACCGGGATAAAAATCTAAGTATCCTATGTGTTAATCCAGGTTATAAACTATCTATGTGCCAAAGAACAATGGCGAACTCTCAAACAAATTTTTGTTGACATTTTTTTTTGGCGTCTGCCTATGAAAAATATGTTAAAATATTGAGTTTGAATTCCTGAACAATTTTGTCTTCAGTTATACTTTTATAGGAAGGCAGGAATTAAAGATATTCCAGTTTGAAGTTTTAGAGGTTATGTTTATTCTTGTCAACAACAGACTAATCGAAAAATAATTATAGAAATGCATTTATACAAAATAAACTACGCAATGCGTATTCAGAATATTAAGTCCAACCGACAGGTCTGGCACATGGCCCACATGGCCACATGAGACGTAAATAGGTACGTATTTCTTTAATAATCTTAGTCAACTATCATAAGAGCAGTTAGTTACTTATATGATTAATTACCATGGTAAGGGTAGGACAGGTACAGAAAAAGACCCGTATTTTTTTTTATATTTATTCCTCATCTTCTCTAATCACAGTGTCAACAAGAAAACCTGCGGGTGCTGAGATATTTGGTTCAGCTGTAGTTAACTGGTGCTCGCCTTTTAACAATGATTCTGGTATGAATGGTTTTTGGCCACATCCTTTCAACAAAGCTATGCTATCTCTAAAACCTTCTAAAATAAAAGCCAAAGTCATTGTTTCTGAAATGCAGCCTTAGAGCAGAATTCTCATTACTAAATAAATTAAAAAAGATTTTATAAAAGTTCAATTGTCAGTTCAGTACAGTACATGTCATTACGCATGTTTTTTTCGTTGGGGATTTTGATACAGTGTCATTTTTATGAATAAAAAAATTATAACCGCTATATTCTTAGCACAAAAAATATTTTTTATTATAACATTTGTATTCAGATGCAGAAATGTATTTACTAAGTATAAATTAATGCAATACGTAAATCCAAGCATTTTATGTAACTTGTCTAAGATTTATATTCCATGGCAACATTAAAATTATAGCTGAGCCAAAAGTCATGAATTCAAGCTAGAAAGAAAACAACTAAGCCATGATTCTCACTCTGCCGTCAAACGGTGAATGGCCGTAACTACTTTAAAGTATATTTTGCGTAAATGACAATTTTGTCTGAAGTGAAGTTTTAAAGCACTGTCGGTAGTCTTTGCTTGACTTATTTTATATGATAATTTATCTGTGGCTGCGAGCGAATTGGAGCTTTATTAGCTAGACAGAAAGATAGAGAATTTCTTGCTGAATCCGAATCAATTTTAACTTATTTTTGATAAAAATGTTAGTTACCTCCTTTCACCGTATGACGGCAGTATTATCATCAATAATCTAGTCAATAAAGCTCTCAATTATGACGACTTTTTTTCCAGACTTTCACAGGCCTTAAGCTTGATTTGATAAAACTTTGTAAATTATTTCGTCGGTATGTACCACAGTGACATACGTAGACGCTTAATAATTTAATCAGCAATTTGTTCGCCACTGTTCTTTCATCTAAATCCGTTCCGTTGTTTTTGCGTGAAAGAATAACAAACATGGATCCATTCATCCTCAGAAACTTTCGCATTTTTGGAAGTAGGATTGTATTTTGTAATCCCTCCTGTTTTTTCTTGTGAGGGTTTGGAAGACTTTACAGTCACGAGCACGAATGTGTACACACTTCCTTAAATATAAAATAAACGCTAGAAATAACGATTGTTACTTAGAGATAGGATATTTTTCGTAAAAATATGAGTTCCAGAATACTACGTTTGTAACAACATGACATTTTAATCAGAACAGTAGGAGAAAAATGCTATTAAAAGATGTTTAGTGTTTACATATTGCTGCTCATGACTGTACCGGTAAATAGACCAACAAGCGATGGATGCACTGTGTGAAACACGAAATGGGTGGAATAGGTGGTTTCCGAGATGACGACAAATTGAAAAGTATAAAAGACGAAGACACGCAGTGGAAAGGATTTCACTCAGATCCAGCATGTCCCTTTGCTGTCCTCCCCAGCGACGCCCTAAGCCGAGGCTCGTACCCCACAGGGGGTGCCCTTAGCGAGTGGTCGCTTAGTTTTTAAGTATAATTTTAAGCCCCTGGCTGGAGGCCTTAGATTCATTTTTAAGGCATCCACAGGATTTTCCCGGTTAAGCAGTAGCCAGCCTCAGAGGCGGAACTGCGAGATGCCATCTCCAAAAAAATAAAGTGAAAAGGATAACAGTGAGGTTTTTCCCCCACTAAAGGTCAACTTAAATGTAACAAATTACTGTATTTTTCTACAAAACCATTGTCATAATGACCTTAGTGCTAAAAGACGCAAGTCTTGTCATACGTGTGAACCACAAGCCATTCAGAACTCTCGTGAATTCGAAAAATAGAAGTTTTCCGGAACAACGTACAAAGTACAAGGAGGTGTTTTTATGCCATACTGGCTGCTGCCCGCGAGCTTCGTCCGCGTGAAATTATTATCAAAAATATTACTATTACCCTATTGAAGTGGATTTTGTTAACAATTGCAAGGTTTTACATTTTTTTGCACGGAACTCCAATCCTTTTTCTAAAATAAAATTATCCTTATGACAAAAGCTATCTGCCAGTAAAAGTTTCGTCCTAATCGGTCCAGCCGTTTCAGAGATTAGCCGGAATAAAGAGACAGAGAAAAAAAAATGACATTCAGTAAAACGCGGTTATTTTGAAGTTACAAACAGACACTAACATTGGTGCCGATTCCCTTGGTCACAAACTAAACTAAATTTAAGTTGAGTGCATCTTTTTCTTTCTATTTCATTATGAAAAGGACCGAAGATAAATATTAGTTTAGTCCTGTCAAATTAGTCGGCACCTGACGTAATTTGATGTAATTTTAGTGGTAAACTTTTTAATCGCGTCTAAACTTGTAATAAGCGCTGATTAAATTGACAGGACTAAACTAAAATGTATCTTCTGTCCTTTTCCTAATGAAATAGAAAGAAAAAGATGCACTGAACTTAAATTTGGTTTAGTTTGTAACCAAGGGAATCGGCACCATTTTATTTCTTTGTATGTATAGATCAATTCATTAACAACAGCGAATTCTACGCATGCTTATTAAATAACTTAATGCCATTTGGTAGTACACAAATCATTAAACACAAGTATCTAGTAAAAGATAGAATCAAGTAGGTAGAGTACATTCAAGTACATAGTCCAATCTACTCGGAAACTAACATAAATCTAACTTAACCTGCGTTAACTTACGTCGGGCGTAAGTTTTGCCAACTTAATTCTAACTTTAACTTGGGTACGTACGTATAATGAAATTTTAGTGTGCCCGACCCCTGGGTTCAGAATTAGTTCTTTTTGGAGAGAATTGTGAATAAATGATGGCATTGGAGGTTGTTCTTCGAATGTAAAAGAGGGTAAAACTACAAAATACATAAATACTATAGACTAGCTTTTGCCCACGACTTCACTGGCCTTATGGTCGCCAATCGTTCCACGAAAATGTTTTAAATATAGCTTAAGACACTCGGGGATAATGTAACTTCGAGTTAGTGAAAGAATTTTTGGAATCGGATCAGCAGTTCCGAATATTACCCCCTATATTATACAACGTGTATAAGAGGTGTAACAATACCCTTAGCGAAACCAAAAGGTAACAGTTCTCCCCATCATTGCGATCATTTTTTTGTTCTAGTCCATACCTGGGAACCTTTTAGTTACGGAGATATTGGGGGTAAAAGTTCCACCTTTTTCACAAGTTTTTCTTTTCAATGTACCTATAACTTTTACTTCAAACATCTTCACGACCCCCGTACTATTCAATCCATCCATCAGCACAATATTTTTAGTGCGTTACATTGAGTTTTACCGTACAACGTGTTTTTTCATCCCAAAAAAAAAGTCAGTTCCCAGCGAAATTTTTTGCGGAGAGTTACTTAGTTTGATGTACAGAATGCTTGGGTGACGGCTTCGTGAGGGGTCCATTTACAACCTGTCTGTATAACTTACAAACAAATTTTACTTCTTTATAATATTAAGTACATAAAGATAAAATCGTGCCTTTTTGCCAGGGGCCGCCATTAACCACAGAACGTATGCTACGATTCCTACATACTCCTTTTGCGTTGTGCATATTCATACATCAGGGGCCTTAGTCTGCTATTGCAATAGTTTCAGAATGGTCTATCATTGATTTAATAAGGCCCCGCGCAGACGAATTACCCTTTGTACGCACGTCAAACGAGTTTCGAACGCGCTTCAATACGCCGTGGCCTAGGGGCCTTATTAAATCAATGATAGACCATTCTGACACTATTGCAATAGCAGACTAAGGCCCCAGGTCATACACATATCTGAATTGTCTGAAGAACAGCAACAATACAACGCAAGAAATATGCTGAGCTAGTGAGATCAAAAGTCACATTATCATCACCATCTTCCAGCCCTTGTCCCATTCTACTTGGGGTCGGCGCAATATGTTTTCTTCTTCCATTCTTCCCTGTCAGACGTCACGGCATCATTTACTCGTTTCTCTTTCAGATCATTCATCACATTATACAATCCCATCATCTGCCTAGCTTTTTCTCAACTATGCTGGGGTCTGATTCCAGTCCAATCGGATTCTGAATACTAGTATTTTACATGTAGCGACTGCCTATCTGACCTCCACAACCCAGTTAGTACTGGGTAATACAATACCCCTTGGTTAGACTGGTTGTCAGACCTTAACAACTTGCAAAGATCAACGGCTTAACGTGCTTTCCGGGGCATGGAGGAAACTCGGTACGTAACGGGTGGTATATTTATACAATCTGTTATTAAAATAATCAGAAAGCGACGTGTGCACTCACTCAGAAAAGAAACTCAAAGTAAAAACTCAAACTGAAAAGTAACAGTAAATCTTATCACAAACATTTACCAGTTATCCATTGTAGTACTTCACAAGTTCCTATTGACTTAAAATCCAAGTTTTCCGCTAAGGAAACGAAGTTAGTGATAATTTGACTAATACAGTTTGTTTGCGGTTCAAACTTTGTCTTAACTGTCGAATAAGTCGGGCCATTGAGTATTTATTTGTCTTTGCTTAAAGAACTAATATTAATGGAAAAGTAGACGTTTCGCTTCGATCTGGGGTAGAATATAATGGGGTAATTTACGCTGTGTAAGGGTCAGCTCAGATAGAAGGGAAAATACTTTCAAAGTAGACAATTGTATGAATATCAACGTGATCGTCGCCTCGCGCATGCTCGTGAATCCTCGAGAATACCCGAGACCGCGCGAGCGAGTTCTGACGTGCTCATACCACCATTTTCCTAGTTTTTTCACGTAGGCTCGTTTTCGTTTTTAAGAGTTATCGGTCTGCATCATCATCCAATCAGCTGCAGAGATCCACTGCTGAACATAAGCCTCCCCTAAGCGTTGCTACGTCGACTCTTTCTGTCATCATCGTATCCAACAGATTCTCGCGGTCTTCATCAGAACATTGGACCACCTTGTGGGAGGTCTTTCAACGCTGCGTACAAGACGAAAAAGAAAAAAGAACAAGTATTTTTTAATGATTAATCTCTCGCAGTAATCTCAAAAGCAGAGGACAGTATTAACCTTTATTAGATACAAAAATATTTCTGCTGACATGAAATTAAATATAAAACATTATTCTAAATTCAAAAAGACTTGAAACTAAAGATTGAAGGTAAAAAAAAATAGAACAAGACAGACTACGTAACTGAAGTAGTATACAACGAAAGTACGAAACTAATGTATGTGTGTGCAGATAATTTATGAAATTGTTTGCACCCTACGAATAGTTCCATGACAATATTAACATGCAAAACATACTATCTCTCTCCATATTCCCCATACGTCCAAGAAACCAAACATCGTATTTCCTATTCCCGAACATCCAATCCGTTTATGATCCCAGTTTCCAATACATACTAATTTCTCTATAACCCTGCAATTTACAGTTTATTCCCAAGACTTGCACGTTTCGGGCATAAACCTACACAGAAATTATTCCTGACCGAAAGCATACTGCAGCTTTCACATTCACTAAAGATGCTGTAAGATACTGAAATTCAATTTCAAAGGCTTTGAACGCCTCCCCTTTCAGAGGGTGTTCAGTATACCTTTTATTTATTTCCGAATCGATAAATTTAGATTTAATAATTCAGGGTAAGTTCGGCTTGGTACCTATAAAGTTTTGTTGAGTGGGGTAAGTCGGGTTTCGGATTGCGTTGTTGTGTTTGGACTAGTGACCTCTTTTATAGTTGTGGTCCTTTTTCTCTTTGTTTTAAAGTGTTCTTAGTGTTGTTCTTTTTTTTTCAAGTTTTATTGAACGAATTTTACATGAGACGTTCTTTTTTTAAATCATCGTCAACCATGTCTTTACTATGTACCTGGTACTGCTATCAAACCTCCTTTTGAATCCAAACTACAATTTTATCAAAAAATCCACTAGCTTTTCCACAACCTTACATTTATAAAGTGATTTGCACGTATTCCAGACCTATCAAACGAATAGGCGGCCAATCACTCTGACCTTAGGCATAAAAAAAGTTCTGAACCTACCTTTTTTTTATTTAAAATACGTCAGGTTAGACCGAATATTCGACAAATTGTAACATCTACATTACACGGGCAGTACCAAAACTTGAAAAGCGAAATGTTCAGGGCCCACTGAATTCTTTATGACGGTTGTAAATCTAGGTAAATCGTAAATTTTGCAAGCACCCCGCGACCCGACGAAAAGGGCTCAGACCCTTTCTGCGCAGAAATGGATATTAACATGCTGGGGTCTCACTATTTGAAGTCGGGAGAAGGAGGAAATGAGTTTGAGGATGAGGTGAATTCGAGAATAGAGGGCCAAAGAAGCAATCAAGTGTGAAATCATCAAAAATTAAACATAATTAAGAATTTGACACAAAAAGGTACCTACCTCGTTGTCAATGTGACTGTAATGAAGAAGATGAAGAAAGAAAATGTTGTGGAAAGTGATCGAATAGTGACTCTATAAAAATTGCAACATAGCTTGCTGTTAAAATCAAAATTTTGCAAGACGTGCTACTGGAATTTAATATTACGAGTAGGTGACGTGTTTTAAGCCCATTGAATCCTTTAATTATCTTCTTGTCCTTAATGTACGGCTGTGTATTTCACCATCATCATCATTTCAGCCGAAAGACGTTCGCTGCTGGATATACGACCTTCCCCAAAGGGGGGTTTTTGGCATAATCTCCACGCTTGGCAGGCGGATTGGTGATCGCTGAACGGTTTTTAAAAAAGTACAGAGAACGCTTAAATCCCTTAGTCGCCTCTTACGACACCCACGGGAAGATATGGGTTGGTGTTATTCTTTACGTTCGACAACATACATGACAGCTGTTTGTTCATGTGAGTTTAAATGTTTGTAAACGCACCCACGATACAGAAGAAATTCCTGGAGGGGGTAAAGTTTATAAAAAAAAATACTACAATCTTGTTTTCATTTGTCTCACTAATAACTCACTCCATATTTCCAAAACCCATAGTAGCCCATTTGTGAACATGGCCAAAGGTAGCCGAGGTGGGATGTGGTTTTCGCCCATTTAAAATTCCAATTCTGAACCTTTGATTAGATACCTGTCTGAATTCTGTACCAATTGTAACATTATATTTATTTGGATAACCTTGGACTACATTACGGCAAAGGCTTATTTATTACCCTAAAATGGCTTTATTTATGTAATTTTCAATATTCTCTTTGCAAAAGTTAGGTAGTTATGTGTGGTGAATATATACTTACTAATATTATAAATGCGAAGGTTTGGATAGTTGTTTGTTACTCCAATCACGCCAGAACGGCTCAACGGATCTGGATGAAATTTAGCACAGAGATGGATTATAGTCTGTAATAGCACATATGCTATTTTTAACCGACTTCAAAAAAGGAGGAGGTTATATGTGTGTGTTTTTTTTTTTATATGTTACCTGATTTCTCCCCCATTTGTGGACCAATTCTCAAAATTCTTTTTTTATTTGAAAGATTATACTTACGAGGTGGTCTCATCTCAAATTTGGTGGAGATCTGATCCTGATCTTCGGAGATATACTATGGAACTCTTCAAAAATAGACGGCAAATCTGTCGTGATTGCTGCAATCGTTTGGATGTTTATTGTTTATACAACATCATGTCGTAACATCACGCCTGTATGCTCTGAGGGGGTACGCAAATGTGAACTATACACCCAGATTTGGACAGTTAGGTATGTTAAGTTCCATTAATTGGGTTTAAGCCTATTACCATGACATGTATCGTTATTTGTAATCACACGTACACATCAAAATTTCCACGCGAACTAAGTCGAGGGCAGCAGCTAGTGTATTATAAAGTTTATCATACTTTAATAGCTTTAAAGGAACTGTCTCATTTATAATCAACCCACTCAGCCTCGCAGCATCGCTGTCGACCGCTGGACATAAATCTCTCCCAATTATCGTCACAACACCCTGTCTTGAGCTGCCATCAGTACAAGCCCATGGCATACAGGGTGTAAGCGCGGACCCTTCATGAAGCCGTCAACCAAGCGGTCTGTATATCACACCAAGAAACTCTGCGCAAAAGTTATTGCTGGCAATTTTTTTTTTTTTTTTGGGGTGTAAATGCATGGTTTACGGTAGCGCTTAATGAAACCACTCAAAACTTTGTGCTGGTGGATGAATTGAATAGTACGGGGGTCGTGGAGGTATTAAAAGTAAACTTATAAATAACATCAAAAGCATGTCTTTAAAAAAAACTGGTGAAAAACTTTGACCCCCAATATCTCCTTAACTAAAAGGTTTCTTGGTATGGTCTAGAACAAAAAAAAATATCTCAATGATAGAGAGAACAAGTACCTTTTGGATTCGTAAAGGGTCTTTTTACCCGACTGCGCGACGCAAAGGAGGGTAATGTGTTTATCAGTCTATGTATGTATGTATGTTTGTTTCTATGTGGCGTTCTAGAGACCAAATGCGTAGGCCGATTTTGATAATTCTTACGTGAATCGATTCGTCTTAACCTTGCGAGTGTCGCTAAAGACATGACAGTAATCAAAATTCATCACAGCGACAACCAGACGCCATACTGTAAAAATGAAAAAAAAAAAAGTCGATGGACTATGTCAAATGGGGTGTCGTTGAATAGGTATTTTATATGATGATGGTAATCATCTTTAGGTTCCTTTTATCATTTTTCTTTTTAAATAATATTTTAGGACATATAACGATTTAAAGTTGTTTAACAAAACAATCATTCTCGCTAATTTTCTTACTTATTGATTTAAGTTTTTATTTCAAGTATAAACGATTTACAAACAAAAAAAAAAACAGTGAAAAAGCATGAAGAATAAATATTTTCGGTAAAAAAATAACTTTTATTCATCGCCAAGTCGCCGAGTGAAAAAAAGTTTACCACCAGTCTCGATGAAATCATTCGAGTTTTCCCAACTACAAGACAGGTCGATGAACATAATCAAAATATGACAACTATATTAGCAAAACTACTGGGTTGTATAAATTACATGCAGTTGATATATCAGTAGAATCGAAAACATATGGTCAAAAACCGAAAGATGTATATGTTTCTGATGATCCTAACAAAACTGGAGGAATCGTTAAATAATTAACAATCGGTTTAGGATCACGAGTTATGTTACGAAGAAATTTGAATGTTACCCATGGTCTTGTTAACGGAGCAATGGGTGTAATAAGGACAATTGAGTAGCCAGCTCTTCGGAGGGACCAATTGGAACCCGGAGAATAGGGTATATGCAAGAAACACAAAACTTTTTTTATTTCTTAAAAATGCCTTGTATTGGACCATAAAAACAGTGTGGTACACTTGTTTAATTCTCTAATAGAACACTTATTTTTATTTTAATATTTTATTTAGCGTGTTTTTGGTGAAAAGGAACGCAAACACAAAACGCATCGATTCCGGTAGTGACGTCAAAATCCATGTGTCAAAGAAACACTTTTAATTGAAAAGTACTTAAAGTTTCACTACGATTTTACTATAATATTGTTATTGCAATTTTTGCTTAAATAGAGCACTTACATTTTAGTAAAACTAATCTACTAAGGGCAAAAAATTAGATTTAAACAAGGCAGATAGAGGTAAGTGACATCAAAGTCCTGACAAGAATGGCCGCGATAGTCATGACGTTTGAACTGTCGTAGAAAATTGTAGGAGTTTAATATTTTTTTGTGCGACAAGCAGTAGTTGAAATTAACTTTTAATTATTTTCTTGGGTTGATAGTACTGCATATTATTGATTTAAGTGAAAAAAAAATTACATGCTTATTCCCTATTGCCACAGGCTGTTTATATAGAATTTGACGACAAAGCAATTAAAAACAATGTTCCTGGAGTAGAAGTCAGAATCGAACCATCGACGACAGAATTCGATGCACTTCGCGGACAGGGTAAAATAGAGCGAAAAATGTTGCCATTGATATTGTGCTGAGGTGTAACTGTACATAAGCTCCAAGGAACTACTTTGGACCAAGCTGTGGTTGACTTAAGTTCACGCATTTTACTAAAGGTCAAACTTATGTAGCTTTGAGCCGGGTTAGGTCTCTAGAGGGACTAATCATCAGTAGTTTAGACCACCACATGATACTTAATAATCCCCACGATATTAACCTCCCTCAATGAAATGACTAGATTGCGAAATTTACCATCTTATAACGAAGTCAATGAATGGTAACTAAAAATTATAAAATAAAATAAAAAAGTTAAAGAAAAACAAAAAACCCGACTGCGTAAAAACTAATTTAAAAAAAAAGTGAAAAGTTAACTTAAATGAAAACTAAAAAGAAAGAAACAAGCCCAGTAGTTTAGAATTCTGTTAAGTAATACTAAATAACTACACAATTGAAATGGTTTTATAATCGATACACACATAAAACAAATCATAAATTCTAATGCAGAACAGAACGACTCACAGTCGGGGCCCATTCAAATTTTACCAATCAAATCTTCCCAAGGGGAATAAGGAAGTAATATTTTGATAATAATTTCACGCAGACGAAGGTCGCGGGGAATAGCTAGTAAGTCTTACATAAAAGATGCTTCAAAAGTAATATTACAAAAAAATAAAAAACTTAATTGTCCTCCTCGGAAAATGCGCTCGCAACATTGTTTGGTAAAATTTGAATGGGCCCCGACTGTGAGTCGTTCTGTTCTGCATTAGAATTTATGATTTGTTTTATGTGTGTATCGATTATAAAACTATTTCAACTGTGTAGTTATTTAGTATTACTTAACAGAATTCTAAACTACTGGGCTTGTTTCTTTCTTTTTAGTTTTTATTTTTATTTAAGTTAACTATTTCACTTATTTTTAAAATTAGTTTTTATTATTACATTTATTTAAAGATATTTAAGATGACGAGTAAAAGAGAAGTATGGAAGAAGTCATGCTGCGCCGACCACAATTACATATAGATAAAGGCAGGGGAATGATGATGATGATGATGATTTAAGGAAATTTAATTTGAATAAACGCATTTTTTCACCTTTTGTGTCCTTTTATTGTGCGTTTGTGTATGTTTTTAATATTTTTTATTATATTGTATAATGTATTAAATTTGGTTTCAACGACACATTTTTATAACACCTGTATACAGCGTGACATTTTAATGGTTGTTTTCCCGCAGTGAAATGGTTTTGCCTTTGTAATACAATCGTTTAATAAACAATTAAAATATTAGAAACAAAAAATGGCAGATTAACCATTGTGAAAAACAAAACTCGAAACCGACCACGAACCAATAGTTATACCTCCTGATTGCGCTGAGCGCCGCCGCCGACCGGCCGCGCGGCCGTTGACCCACGTGCTTTTCAATCACCTGATAAGTTGATAACTTATTCTTAATAACAATAAGCTTTACCCAACAAGTTATTCAAATTTTCCCTTTATACTTTTACGGGCTTAGGACCGTCATAAATACCTACGTTTTTAGCTGCAATTTACTGAACACGAAATTAAATAAAAACAACTTTATCGTTTAAGAAAAATAATTTTCTGAATTAGATACCTAAAAAAGTATTTGTGGCGTATTTCAAAAATTTGATTCAACTTATTTACAATAATTTTAATTAACTAAACTACTTTTAAATGTTCACTATTTACAAAAGTACGAGTAGGTAGGTACTTACACTTCCCGGTAAAGGAGTAACTGTTCGAAGTGCAAGCCACTGCGTTGTATAACAATCGAGCACGTTTTAATTGGTTGTCTTTCAATTTTAGTAAGGTGTCTCTGTCACTTCTTACGATTAAAAGCGTCCACTATCGCAGTTATTAACGCGTCGCGAGTTTCGTGTTCCTCACGATACACTAGGCGCTTGAGCTCCGACCAGCGACCACAAATAAAAGTCCAAAAAGTCCGGAATAATGATTTGTAACATTTCAGGTAGGTTCCACTTGTCCTGTCACGAAATGCGGCCCAATGAGGTGGCCAATAATTACCGGGCCCACACATTAACACATAAAACGCACTTGATGCGCACACTCGCGAATAACATGTGGGTTATTCAAAGCCCAAAAATGTTCGTTAAGCTGCTTGAGTCCAACTCGCGTAAAAGTTGCTTCATTCGTCCACAAAATGTTCGTATTTTGATTGTCCATCAACCAACCATCAAGGTTCATAACCCCACGAAGACGGAGCGACTCCAAGTGTTGCGGCTCCGCGTAAAGTCGCCGGGCCAGTTGCACCATAGCGACGTTCTCCAAATTGCAATAACTGTAATGGCGATCCATTGCACGATAAGATAACACGTGCTGCGTGTACGACAATCGCGGAAAAACTAAGTAATAAGTATTACATAATACAATAATAATAAAATAGGTAGCCAGCGCGCGGCGTCGTCGTTTGTAATTGATGCACGCAGGCTAGTTTATGTCGTATCGCTACACGCGAGAGCTTATTTTGCTTTGAACGTTTATAAATCGGTCTTTCCTTTGTCGGCTTCGCGGCTGTGTTTTGTATTGTTGCGTGAAAACTAGTTTATGCCGTATCACCACGAACGAGAGCTTATTTTACTTTGAACATTTATGCATCGTGTCTTTCGGCGGCGGGCGGTGCGTGCGAGTCGAATAGTACCTACAAGGTACGTCTAGTGTTACTATTGATTCTCATGTTTTCGAGTTGATGAATATTTTTTTAATTATTTTAAAACAAAAACATATTTATTTTTTTACTTTTACTCTATGCTTCGAAAGTACTCCTTATGGCAAGTTGTTCTGCCGCGGGAAAACAACCATTAAAATTTCAGGCTGTATACAACATTTTATGCAAATAAATATACTTACTTACTAATGTCACCCATAGTTGGACATTCATCGCAACTAAAAACGTCACCGATTTTAATCAGTTCTCGTCTGAATCTATTTGTTACGTAAAAAGTGCGCTTGTTAAAATAAAACAGAGTATTCTTGCGTCATTATATTTGCAGTTTGCTGCAGACCAGGAGTGTCAATTATTAGAAATGGAACATTATGACGAGCACCGTTTATGTACTGTTCACGACAGAGTCTGAGCGGGAGTACGGCTGAGTAATAAAAAAACTGCCAAGTGTGAGTCGGACTCGCGCACGAAGGGTTCCGTAACATTATCTAAAAAAAAAAATATATCTTATTTTGGTCAACTAAGAATTTATGGGGACACCCTTTAATTTTCGCATTTTTTATTTTTTTACATTTTTCCTTTATTTAAATTATACTGTAAGGCCTTGCTTTTTTCCTCATGATACTAGGTCAAAGGGAAGTACCCTATAGGTTTTGATTTTCCTGTGAAATCGCATAATATGCGACATAAACAGTCATATCTTTTGATCGTGTTGACTTACAAGTTTGATTTTTTTCAATGCTCCAAGGGGTAACAGACTTGAGTATTTGGTATTAATTTCAGCTTGATACCGCCACGCATTCCTGAGAAAAAGGGTCTTGACAGACAGACAGACGGACAACAAAGTGATCCTAATAAGGGTTCCGTTTTGCCGATTGAGGTACGAAACTCTAAAAAGAGTGTACTCTGCTATAGCTGTCTGCTAAAATATTATGCTCAAATAAAATAATAATTTTGCCACAAACCTCGGCTCTTTAGATTTTTACTGTCTATGTTAATTCCAACTACTATTATGAATGCGAAAGTTTGTGTGGATGGATTGATGCTTGTTACTCTTTCACGCAAAAACTCCTACGACGCGACGGTACGATTTGGATGAAATTTGGCACACAGATAGTTTCTAACGTGGATTAACACATAGGATACTATTTATCTCGGTAGTAGGTACAATCACCTGAGACAATTAGCGAACTCCACGCAAGCGGAGCAGCGGGCTTAGGCTGGTATTACCTTTTTGGTTAGCTTCATCATCATCCACAGCTTGACTTCACCCACTGCTGGGTATAAGCCTCCCTTTGCTTGTGAACTGTATTACTGACCACAAACGACTGAACTCCGAAGTTTAAAATACCGATGTATCGTATCCATAAAGTTTGAAAGTACGACTTACGTTAGTCAGAAAGTACGCTATGGCGAATTACTGCCACCCTCATCCAGAATATTCCCGCAGTTGCAACAGTGTCGTCTACCCATCTCGCCGCCGGCCAGACGACCAACGCTTCTCTTACTAGTCCTTGGACGCCACTCGGTCACAGCTTTACTCCATTGCCCTGCCATCACCGGGCCTTTCTAGGTGTCCTGCCTAACTCCATTTGAGTTCCGATTTCAGCTTCATCAGTTACTACTATATACTATAGTATAGAGACCTGTCAGCCGTCCGGAACCGAGTTTTCACTGGGGGCTATCACGCATAAATTCGACGCTAGAGGCGTTCGGGTAGTGTAACGTCTTCAGGAATGTCAGATGTCATTGGATCACGTATTTTTACTAATATTCTCGATTGTGGTCAATATTGTGCGATTACTATGAACCATAGACAAAAAAAAACATACAGTGAAATTAAGAACCTTCTTTTTAAACGTATTATAAAAGGGTAAATTTTTCGCTTCATATGCAAAACACCACGCGTATATCTGCATGCCAAAGGCTTGAATATCATATACATACAACATACATAACAATTCTATTTCGGTTCCTACCTTTACATCCATGGCTGAATGGATCATGCGCGTATAGAATATGCTCAATGTATGTCGAGGAATTCAATGAAATTGAACTGTACCATTTTGCGTGGGAACCAGAAAAATTCTATTCGTTGAAAAAATTCGCTATAATGTACTGTAGTGGGCAAACGAAATGTTGTTCGTCTGTCAGTTCGTTCTACGATTTGTTTTTAACTATCTGTGGCTACTGACTCCGCTAGCTTGGACTATTTTCAACGGAAATCTAGATATAGATATTAATTTCCGTCATCTGCCTAGCGTTTTCCAACTATGTTAGGATCGGCTTCTAGTCTAACTGCAATCAGCCAGTTTCAATGCAGCTGAATACCAGTATTTTACGTGGAGCGACTGCCGATCTGTCGTCCACAACCCATTTACTTTGTAATCCACAGTGGGTGCTGCGGAAAGCAAGTTAAGCCATTGGTCCTGCTGCTAATCTCTCTCCGGTGTCGGATTGCCGTCTCATCAGATTATCAGAGTATAGGAAAAGAGAGTGCACCTGTGTCTGCGTGTCTTGTCACTTAGTCAACTATACATTGCCATCCAAACTAAACGTGTATGTAAAATTTCAACTCAATCGGTTTGGGATATAAGCATAATTATGCATAATCAGCTTATAATGTACTGCTGTCTCACTGCTGGGACACAGGTCTCGTCTCGGTTTGGGATAAATATTTTAAAATTCAGTTGCAAGATTTGACCTAAACAAACATACGTGGCGTCACGTAATGTACAGTATGGACGCACCTTAGATTACGTGGCGTCGTTTGTATATTTTTTGTAAGCCATCCGCTATATTTTTGTTTAGTGGCAACGTCAAGCTTCAGACCATAGCGTCCCTCTCTCACTAATTGTCGACCATCGCGAGATATGCACGCTTCTGTTTGTTATTATTTCAGTTGTATGGTTTTAAATTAGTTATATGTGTTAATTACCCGATCCATAACTGTGCTTGTTTAATATATTCGTTCTACTGCAAGTTGGACTGTCACTTACGCTAGGCTCGTCATCAACAACCTCCTCTACAAGACGCCTGTAAAAATGTATATACTACCTGAACAAGTGGTTCTTTGTCTTTTGATAAAGCGTATGCACATGACCTCATTGAGCAGTCTGTGCGTAGTCGATAGCGTGTAGCTCAGTAGAACACACACACCTTCCTGAAGGAACTTTATTAAATATTACTCGTCTATATTAAACTTATGTCTTTCATTGGTATTATAACCTAATACCTTCTACCTGTGTCTCCAAACATACAAACATTGAAAATTAAATAAAAGCCTGGAAGGCCACAGCTGGAAACATCATCATAACAGGCCACCTATTTGAAAATGTTGTTTTCCAAGGAACCGAGGAGCTTTCACTAGCTCATCAATCGTTACCCGTCCGAAACTCTAACGTTTGTACATCACTTCAAACCGACGGACTGTCGAGTTCTAGCTTTATAAATTAAAAAAACTACCGGGCTTCTATGTATCCCAAAAAGTTTTTATCCGAAAAAAATGTTTTTGGAGAATCGTCCGTATATTTTTCTCTAAATATAAAAAACATGTCTGAATTCCTTGAAAGTTCCACCCACTTAGGACGTACTAGTATCACCCAACTTTTGTGTAAAACTGACCAAACTGCAGCAGGACACATATAACTTTTAAAGTGTCCAACCGTGCCTTTGATGCTTTTAAGCCTTACTTAGCAGATGGCAAACTTAGTACTGGCCGTTCCTCGTTGCTAATACTGTACCCAGACAAGTTGTAAGCACTAAGTATGTTTGAGTTAAGTTTTACAAAGATCTTGAATTAAAAAGTGTTCGTCATGATCAAAAAACTATTTGGGAATTAAGTCGGAAGAATGTCACCAATCATGACTACGAAACGTTTACTGCCTTGCCATGCCATGCCTCGATCTGAAGCTGATTACCAAGATCTCTGCGTACATGGGAATAATTCTACCTAATCTTCTGTACTCGTCGGAAACGTGGTGTCTCTATCGTACACATAGGACCTTGGACAATTTCCATCTTAAATGCCTCCGAAATATCATCAATATCAGATTCTCGGACCGTACTAGAAACACGAACGTCATAAGGCAAGCCTTGGCATAGGGGCCTACTTGATGAGACGTCAGCTAATATGGTGTGGGGCATGTCTCTAGAATGCACGAAGAGAGACTGGCGAAGCGCATCTTCTATTTTGAACTCTAGGGAGGAAAACCGAAACATGGTGCTCAGTTTTTACATTTCAAGGATGTTAAGAATAGACACTACAATAAATGCGAAATTGACCCCTTAGTGTGGGAATAGCAGGCACAAAATCGGCTCAAGTGGAGACGTTTGAGTGCATGGGCAGGTC
This sequence comes from Eugnorisma glareosa, assembly GCA_947578425.1. Classification (NCBI taxonomy): domain Eukaryota; kingdom Metazoa; phylum Arthropoda; class Insecta; order Lepidoptera; family Noctuidae; genus Eugnorisma; species Eugnorisma glareosa. Next base: position 7,123,224 of record OX387982.1, on the reverse strand, counting down.
AACGTCTTTGAAGAGAGAAGAAGGCCGCAGTTAGATTTAGGATGACCTTAAAGCTAGGCAAATGTTGTCAATAGTGTTCTGACATGTCCGCTTTATGCTCGGAGTTTTTCGGCCAAAGTTGGATATGCTAGTCAGTTCAGAGCACATAAAAATGCAGCACACCAAAGCTCTTGATGTCCACCCTAAAAAACCATCCAATGCAATCGATGTGGCTGGAATCGGCTAGATGGCATCATCATCACATCTTCTCTGCCTTGTTAGTCGCATGGTCCCAAGCGCGACTTCTGAGTATAGTCCTGGGTTCGATTCTCAGATCGGGCAAAGTGTTGTTGTGTTCTTCCATAAGGAATTCTCAGTAGCAACCATGGAGTCTGGATTTTTTCTCGGTTGATGGCAATGGGCTCGCCCATTTCACCAGTTAAGTTTCAAGACCCATGTAGTAGGCTACATGGGTCTTGAAACTTAACTGGTGAAATTTCGATCTAAATAGTGGACCGTTTTCAGACGTCTCCGAAAATAGAATTCCACTTAATTCATGAAACAACCTGATCCCTACTAATGCTAAATAAATCGATTCTAAGAGCTTAATCAATTCCAACTAATTACTGAAGTATTCTTCAATTAATAGGCCATGTCTATCTATTCGTTTTTCATTACTATGCTTGAAAATACAACAATTTGAGAGCTGACCTACTATTGCCCATGTACAATACGCAGTGAGAGCTCAACGTTGACTAGTTCTTTCCACTTAGGACCAGACTATTGACTCGGTTTAGAAACTAGTTATAATTGAAATGATTTGTTTTCATCAAAATGGTTGATGAAGAAGTTTTGAATTTAAATAATTGGAAATGGAAAATTTTGGCTGTGATCTTGTCTAGAATTAAAATACTCGTAATATGTAGGTGAAAGAACCTAGCCTTTCACACGAGATATCACTGTGTCATTTAAGTATCGTATCCTGTTCAATTGACAAAAATATACGACAAATAAATCTAAGCCCTAATCTAAGCTGATTCTACCAAAGGCCGATTCTCATATTTTAAAATGTATATGTCGGAGACGGTCATGGGTACGGGCTTAAAATGAATCACAAGTACTCGGTGGTGACATCACGCAATCTACTTACAAGGCTACCCACACCACAGTGTCACTTGTTACAGAGTCAAGATGATAAACTCTGAGCCAGGACGACAGTCAGTCAGTGTCTGATCGCGGCCGAGTTAAGACCTCTTGGAACTGTACCCGATTCATTGTGCTAGAAACAATATATCGCTCAGTGTCTTTTCATAGCACGAAACACATCGTCTGCCCACATGACATGACATGGGAAGTCATCAAATAACCCCTCCCGCTCTGGGCTGAGCAGGAGGGAGTGTCAGACTTTTACTGACTAAAACCCATCCATGTTCCTTCTTTTGCCCTTTGTGTTCCAGGGCCGCGGTATCTCTTTCGAACAGTCCCGCAACCCTGGCAGGCGTCGGTCCTTACGGACCCCTCCCTGTTTGCTGACTCTCCTTGAGGCGCGCGTGGAACACGAACGCGCCGTCGACACGGCCTGTCGTCATAAGACGGACGGACGGCGAGCTAGCCCATAGCTCACCGTCCACAGGCCCGCGCCTACGGTGGCCGGGGGCCACCACGTGGCCCCCGACGCCCGGTGCGTCTCCCGCGGCGGCTGGGACGTGAGGTTCTCTCCCTCTCACGTTCCGCCACCTCCTTCGCTAGCATGACTGCTTCGCAGAAGGAGGTGACGGCGTCCCATTCCGTCTCGCTCCGGACCATGGATTGAACCAAGGCCGGAAGCGAGAGGTCGCCGCCGCCGATCGCCGCTACGAGGACACGGCGGTGCTCCGCCCACGCGGGGAAGATCTCCACCGTGTGCTCCACCGTGTCCTCCGGTCGATCCTCACAATGGTAGCACCCGGGCGTTTCCTCCCGCCCGATTCGGTGCAGGAACCTCCCGAAACAACCGTGTCCGGTGAGGACCTGCGTCAGGCGGAAGGTGAGGGCGCCGTGGCGCCTCTCTAGCCACTCCTCAAAGAGGGGACTTATCGCCACTATTGTGGCGTGCCCTGCACGGGGTTGCGATAGACGCTCTCTCCATGACGCCATGAGATCGCGCCGGAGGTCTGTCCGCTGAGCGACAATTTGCCGCGGCAGCGGAGTTACCCCCCGGCGTAGTGCCTCCACGCGCCATTCGTGTAGGCGCGCGAGGACTATCGCCTCCAGATCCCATGGCGGCAATCCGGCAAGGAGGCTCGCCGCCTCGCCGGAGATCGTGCGGTATCCCCGGACCAGCCTTACGGCTACCACCTTTTGGGGCGCGTTCAGGTAGTGGGCGGCTCGCCGCCTCAAGGAACGCGCCCACACCGGGGCCCCGTAAAGGGCCATGGACCGCACGACCCCCGCGTAGAGCCTCCGGCAGGAGGCGTTTGGACCCCCCAGGTTGGGCAGGAGCCGCTTGAAGGCAGCCCCGGCCCGTTCCAGTTTGGGGGCCAAACGTCGGAAGTGCTCCACGAAGTTCCACCGGCTGTCGAGGACGAGACCCAGGTACTTCAACGTCGGCTCGACGCCGATGGAAACCCCTCCTACCGTGAGCATGGATCCCGACGGTGGCGCATTCCGAGGCCCATGAAAGCACATGGCCTCGGACTTGTGCAATGCCACCTCGAGACCCAATTGCCGGATCCTCTCCACGACCATCGCAACCCCGCGTGTCATTAGCTCGGCCGCCGCCTCGTGCGACCTCCCTTGTGCCAGCACCAGCGTGTCGTCTGCGTAGCAAACTACGCTGACGCCGTCAGGAAGGTCGGCGCGCAGCACCCAGTCGTACCCGATGTTCCACAAGGGCGGCCCTAGAACCGATCCCTGTGGAACACCGCACGACATCTCTCGCCGGTTCCATTCTCCGCTGTAACCAGGGTAAATGACAAACCTGTCCGACAGGTAGTCCCCGACCACACGACGAAGGTAGGTCGGCACCCGGTGATACCGGAGTGCCTCCCTGATGCAGCTCCAGGGCATGGAGTTGAAGGCGTTGGCGATGTCGAGAGACACCGCCAAGACCACCCCACCCCGGGACACCGCATCCCCCGTCGTGAGGGCTCTCACGCGCATGATGGCGTCCACCGTCGAGCGCCCCCTGCGGAAACCAAACTGGTGTTCCGCAAGATCCGGCCCCATCTCCGCCAGGTGCCCGTCGAGGCGGTTGGCAATGACTCTTTCAAAGAGTTTGCCCACCTCGTCGAGCAACACGATGGGCCGGTATGCGGACGGAGAGTCCGCAGGGCGCCCCGGCTTCCGTATGAGGATCAGCTTCCCCGTCTTCCAACGAAGCGGGAACTGGCCTCTCTCCAAGCATGCGCTTAGGAGCCCCTCCAGTCGGGGCCCGAGAGCCTCCAAGGCCAGGACCCAGGCTTTGCCAGGTAAGCCATCGGGTCCCGGGGCGGCAGTTTTGGCCTTAAGCCTGCCTACCGCCACTCTCAGGTCTACCCCGGTCACTTCCGGAATGTCGTCATCGTCCTCTGGGTGGTCCGCTTCCAGCACCGCAAGCGGCGGAGCCATAGGCGGGGGAGTGTGCTCCCCTCGCGAAGGGAACAGAGCGCTCACCACGTCCTCCATGAGCTCAGGCCGGAGACTCTGCGTCAGCGAAGGGGCCCTGGTGCGGAGTTTATCCCGCACCATCTTATAAGGGCGCCCCCACGGATCTCTGTCGAGAGTCTCCAGCATCTCCTCGCGGGCCACATCCTTGGCCCGCAGGACAGCCTCTTGGAGGGCGGTCTTCGCCGCTCTGTATCCCTCATACAGCTCCGCCTCAATGGCCGCCGCATCCGGAGGGCGGATGCGGAGCCTGCGATGCCTGGCGTACAGGTGCCGCGCATCGACGCACGCCTCGCGCAGAGACGTCAGCTCTCGCGACCACCAGTACACCTGACGCCGGGCGCTTTCTGACCGAACCCGGGGCATAGCCACGTCACATATATCGGACATGGCCTCCTGGAACCAACCCGCCTCATTGTTGACGTCGGCAGGCCTGTCCGGTGATGTCACCCAGGCCTGCACGATCGAGGCTTCCAGGAGGAGCTCCCGGTCCAGCTGTTTCAGCGCCCAACGCGGACCGCTCGGGGCCTGTAGGACCGGCGCGCTTGGGGTCTGGGCGGAGACGTCAAACCGGATATACCGGTGGTCGGAATAGGTCTCCACCCCCTCCATGACGCGCCAGTCAACGACACGCGGTGACAGAGCGGGGCTAGCGAACGAGATGTCCACCACCGACTCGCCCCGCATCCGCACACACGTGGGAACAGAACCCCTATTTAGGACGACCAGGCCTGCCTCCAGAGCCCAGTCCTCCACCATCCTTCCCCGCACGTCTGTACAACGAGAACCCCAAGCCAAGTTCTTGGCATTGAAGTCCCCGAGCACAAGCACGGGGAGGGAATGGCTTCCGATGACGACACTCAACTCCCTGAGGGAGTTGTGGAACTCGGCGAGAGTATGGTTCGGGGAGAAGTAGACTCCCGCTATAACGATCTCCCCGAACCGTGCTGCTATGCACCCCCGACCCTTCCTGACACTTTCATGGGTCGGGGTACCGGCGGCGGCCGACGAAATTATGGCCACTGAGCCGCTAAGGTCCTCCAGCCAGTCGTCCCTGGGCGGGACAAAGTAGGGCTCAGAGGCCACGGCGACATTGATCGACCACTGCGCCATGCTCTGGAGCAACAGATCCTGAGCGCAGGCGCAGTGGTTGATGTTCGCCTGAAGGAGGCGTAATGGGGCCGTTATTGGCACTCCATCACGGTCTCCACTCGGGCCCCCTGCGAGGGCCTCGCTGCGGGAGGAGCAGCGACGGCGGTGGCGGCGGCAGCGGCGGCAACACTGGCGGCGGCTGTGGCGGTGGCGACGGTGGGGGCGGTGGCTGAGGGCCTTCCTTTGCCCCTGGCCTTGGCGGGTGGAGCGCAGGCCTTGCTCCCTGCCCGGTGCTCAGCCGGCCCGCCAGTCGCCGCACATGAGACGCAGTGCGGCGTGGCGAAGCAGGCCGCGGCCTTGTGACCGGGCTGACCGCAGCGGAAGCAGAGCCCACTGCGGTCCACCTCCGAGGTGCATTTCACTGACACGTGGTGCCCCACATGGCAGCGGAAGCACCTCAGAGGTCTGGGCTCCAGCAGTTTCACCTGCGCAGACACCCATCCCACCAGGAGCCTTCGGCCCTCCACAATATTTTTCGCCGCCGTCACCGGGCAGCTTACCGTGATGGTTCGCATGCCCGATAGGTCCGGACGTAAGGTGCCTGCCTTCACCTGCTCGGCAGGGCACCCACCAGTCCTAGTGACGGCGGCCACCACCTCCTCCTCGGTTACCGAGTCGTCCAGGCCCAGGATGCGCAGGTCTGCGCATCTGACGGGCCTGGACACTCGGGCCTTGTCCGCATCTAGGGACGCTCTGAGCTTTTCAGCTAGAGCGTCAGCGGACGAGCCACTGGTTTCACCGGGGATCTCCAGTACTCGAGCCCCTGTCGCGGTGACTTTAAGCCGGAGGCCCCCGGTGATTCCAAGCTCGCCGAGGTTCACCGAAGCCTTGGCCTTCGCAAGCACGTCGCGGTAGGATACGCCCCTCTTTTCCGCTTCCGGCTGCAGTGTGATCACTACAGCCGCGGTTTTCGGGGCGCGGAGCCTAGCCGCGACGCTTCGCGCCTTGTGCTGGCGTCTCCGCTCCTCATTGCGGGCCTTTTTGGCCGCCTTCCTCCCTTTTTTCTTCTCCCCGACCACCTGCCACCCGGCTTCGGCCACGGGAGGCTTAGGGGGCTGGGGAGCCGCCACCGAGGGGCAAGATGGCTGAACCGCCTTGCCCTTCTTCTTTCTGCGGGCCGCCGCCTTTTTAGCCGGCGCCGGATTTACCGGAGCCGGCTTTTCGGGGGCCGACACAGCCCTGCCGGAGGGCTGGCTGGACGGCCCAGGTCCAGAGGCGGCAGCCGCAGCAGCCGCATATGACACTCTCGGGCTTGGGCCCGAGGCTGCCTTGTTTGCCGCCAGGGGGGGGCGCAGCACAATGCCCTCCAGGACGGAGAACCGTGCCTGGAAGGCAGCCAGTTCCTGCCGAATCAGGTTCAGGACCTGATTCTCCACCGGAACCGGCTGGCTTGGTCGCTGCTGGCCCTTTTGGGGCGCCTGGCGGGAGCCTGACTCACGCAGACTGGTCAGGTCTGCTCGGAGCTTCCCATTCTCCTCCTGGAGAAGCTTTGTGGCAGCCGTAAGGCGGGCAACCTCCGCCCGCAGTTTGGCCACTTCACTCGGCGGAGGCCCCGCGTAATTGGCCTCCGCTGCCGCCATGATGGAGGCGGAAGCCGCAGGTATGGCCCGTAGCTTAGAAGAGGGCAACTTCTTCATAGCTACGCCCCTTATAGCGGCCTCCACCTCCTTAGCAAACCTGGCCTTACGCTCCGCGTCGGAGCCGCCAGCTGCATCCGCCTCTTCGCAAGAGGAGCCCAGACGGGCTGCCCCGCGATCGGCCACCCCAACCAGGTGGCGCCCCTCCTCGGCAGACCGAACCGAATTCTCGGTCGCGGGGAGCCCTCTCCCCTTGCCTCGGATCCCGCCACGCTTACTAGTGGGGATTTTACGAGCCGAAGCCAGCTCACCTCCAGTAGACGACCCTTGGTCGCCTTCCGGTCTGGACCGCTTGCGGAAGAACTTACTGTTCTGTGACGTAGAAGCCTCGCGGAATAAATCCTGCTACTCCGACATCAGAATTGGGATGAAATCGTGTTAATAAAATCATACGCAAGGACAATGACAGTAAAAATCATTGACGGTTAGTTTTTGAAACAGCCGAGTGCAATTACACAAAAATACTCGAAAGACAGTGCAAGCTAGTGTTGCTGCTAGTGCTGTGTTAGTGCGGTGTGTGTAGTGTGTGTGCTGTGTAATGTGTGTGTGTGTTGTGTAGTGTTACTAGTGTAGTGTTATGTGTCACTCGGTTCGGCTGTTTGATCTATTTCGCTGTTGATTATAATCCCGATAAGCGTGATTCGCGATCAATTCCCGCTTCGTGAGTTGTTCCTAGTTGTGTGCTATTGTGCAAAGTGCTGGTATCGTAAGTTTTTTTTAGTGTTTTTACGTAAGTTTTACTTGCAATAAGTGAATTTCGTTAACTACAGCGGCGGTATATCGGTGAGTACATTTATTTTCTTTGGTGTGTGGGTACCTCGAAAAATTTTTTTTCGACCGTTAATCCAAACCGGAGTCGAGAGTGATTTATCTTCTATACCTCCTCTCACTGTGGCCAAGACACCTTTAGCCGTCATCGGTCCTATGAGTCTGTGGGATCGGCAGTGAGAAAATCATTTCCTGTGTACATTCACGACGTACACAAACCCTATTTCCTACCCCAGTTCCGTCTGTTACCGTAGGTCTCCTTGTAACAGACTTCCCTCACGTAAAACCAACGCAACTTACAATTGGTATAGTTTGTATGATAGGCTAGGGCGTTAGGATAATTAGGGTGCTAGATAGGTAATTACTATACAGCTAGGATAACTACGGTGCTATGTAATTACTGTAGGGCTAGGCGGTAGTCGGTAGGGCCTTAGGTATTGAACCAGGCTCAATTGTTTCAAACATAGCCACATCGTGAGAACATGGAATAGCGGCCGTACTAAGCTGTAAGTCCCGGTGCATACATTTTGGTTTTTAACATTGTGATTCGTTTGTTTGAATTTCATAATTTTTAATATGTTGTGTTGTATTTCTTTGAAACTTTATCTACCTACACGTAAGCCTAGTGACGACGGATTTTAAATTGTAGCCGTTAAAACAAAAACCGCGGAAACTAGCGTCGTATTACGTGTGGCTAATGAAAACCAAAAAAAAAAAAGTTGTCCGCCGGCTTACGACTTAAAAACCCGAAAGGTCGAAGGCCTCGTATATTAGTTAAGGATCCATCTCAATGGAAGACGAACTTTTCTACACGCGTTATACCGTCAAAACATTAAAGATGAGCTGCTAGTAAATGAAGATGATTTTACTAACGGCGGTTTTCAATACTGACTAGCGGTTGGCTGTGGCTGCCGTTTCTATAACTTTGCTGTCGGGCGTCTCTGGCAGAGGTTGAGTCTGTAGAGACCATAGAGTCATGTGGGACTCGGCGGTCTTGAGGAACGTAGTAAAACAAACGGAGGTTTGTTGGAGGGCAAGTGTTACCCATAGGCCATGAATGACATTCCTGCTTTGTGTAATGATTAAATGGACGAAGAGGTACTTGGTTGCTCTAGCATTTTAATTGACCTAATTGTTTGTTAGATCTGAAGTGTGCCTACTTGTATGCACACGGTAGGCTAGGAAGATGCCAGCGGGTCACGTATCAGTCGATGTTGGTAAGGATTTTGATAATGATGAGCGAGCTTAAGTTTTGGTAGAACGTCGAGTAAAGCATTCTATCGGCCGTAGTGTGTGAAAGCAATGCGATTGCTGGTCGGTGTCTGGAAAGACCGTAGTGTGTAATCAGAGGTTGATGCACACGGGCGATCCATTTGATGGATGCGCGAGTTTTGATCCATGGATGTGTGAGAGCAATGCGATTGCTGGTCGGCTGGAGAGCCGTGGCGTTAGAGGTTTTACTCGAAGGTTTCTGTAAACTTGGCAGTTTTTGGTTGCAGTAGTTTTTTTGGTTGATTCAAATGACAGGTACATGGCCCAAAGTAGTGATTGTTGTATTTTCGATTATTCCCAAGTCAACCGTGTTTGATTTAACCAATGAGTAGGATTTGGTCAAAATAAAACAGTAGAGTTCTTTACCTGTTGCACAAACATGTGCAAATAAAATTAACCTATGATCTCGCTTAGTTAGGGTTGGCTTCCATTCTTACCAGGTGCAGTTGAATACCAGTATTTTACATTGAGTGACTGCCGATCTGATCTCCACAACCCATCCGACACCTCTTGGTAAGACTGGATGTCAAACTTTCGGCTTCTGAAAACGAATCCATATAATTTTGAGTCTTAAAATAAACTCGCCTTCGATAATAGCAAGTCGTGAATGTGTTTGTTTTCACATACCTCAGTATAAGGAAAATATTCTCAATAATTTTATGTTGGTTTATGAAATAGAAAAGTAATTTTACGCCTCCCACTCAATTTAAATATACCGCTAACTAATAAATGAAAGATATATTTTTTCGGTTATTTTTAGCTTAGTAATTTGGCTTAGTAATTTTGTTTTTTTTTTTTTAATTTCATGAATCCTTAATAATTGAAAAAGTTGCTATTTTTGGCTTGTGGCAAAATATTTTTTTGTGATATTTTGTAACCTTAATTAATCCCACATTAATATCATGTATCATAATACATGAAGTTATTTTTATAATTGTTTTATTTATACAGGGTGTAACAAGACCCTTAACGAAACCGTCAACAAAGCATTATGTACATCAAACAAAGTATCTATTCAAAAATAATAATAATATATTTATTCAAAAATTAGAATTGGCACAATAAATACAATTTAAATCTTAGAGATAATGTTGGTATAAGAAAGTTCGATGCCTGTACTAGGTTAAACCTGTACACAGGCGACAAGTTTCTAATAACTTGAATGTCTACTTTGGCTTAATCATTGTAGTGTAATTTGTTAGGGGATGGCACTGTTTGCCGAGATACAGGATCCGTCCTAGTTCGGCAACAGAGGTTTCCTTATTAAATACTTGTACACTAAGTCTTTTAAGTATTGTAATATGTTTTTGTTCAAAATTTTGTGGTGTAATAAAAAAAATGAATTTGAATAAATACTATTTGGACAATGGATTTTTTAACAATATTAATATTATAGTGAAAAAGCATACTAGTGAAATGAGTTAGTATGGGTTAATATATATTATGATATACCTAATGTACTTAAACGCTATTATAAGATACGAACAAAAATAATAAGGTCACACATGTATATAAAATCTAAGGAAAACAATTTGTAGCACTTATTTGCTAATACTAATGATTGCAAAAAAACACATAACAATAAATTAAACACAAACACATTTTTGTTGCGGACAATTTGCTTAGACAGCGAAAGATCAGCGGAATTCTGGCTTATGACGCACTAGGTGCCCTCGTAATCAACGGACTTAACATATCTGTATTCCGCTGTTTTTCTAGCAGGGCATTCAACGTCTCCCGTTTTGTGGTCACTGGGCTTTTTAAAGCGGGAGCAAGTCGCGCATCTGAGAGTGTCGGCTTTCTTCGCGCATTCGGACATCATATGACCTTTTTCACCGCAGTCACCACATGTAGAATTAACCTCCTTGCAAGATTTCGCTGCATGGCCATACTGCTGGCATTTATAGCACCTCGTAACTAAAGTGAAGTCCCTGACAGAAAATGATGTCCAATTTATAAAAATCCTTGATTGAGGTATTAGTAGTTTTCGTATGTTGGCCGCAACTTCAATAACGTAGTTACAGGTCGCAGCCTTTCTCTTTCCAGATTTGTGGCTTAATTTTACCAAGGTCAAGAAGGATTCTATGGACATTTCTGGTAACTTGTCGGCTACATTTTGCTCGAAAATGCTCCTGAAGACCTCATTTTCAGCAAAGGAATTCGGCACTCCTACGACCACGATCCGGGGTTTGCGCTTGTTGGGTTCGTCGGTGGAAAGTCCAGATGTAGAGACCTGGACTGCGTTCTTTAGCTTATCGGCGTCCTGTTTCGTCTCGGTACTTATTATTACGCCACCATTTTTCGTTTTTCGGACACCACGTACTTGTAGCTTCGTTTGCTCCGGTCGTATGATTTGTTGCATCAGTTCTTTTGTTTCGTCACTGGTTTTTAATTTATCATTGGGATAAATGGCGACAGAGCTTAAGTTATTGGGTCGAACGAAATGGTTTGATCCCCTTTTCACCATATCGGCAAAAGAAGCATTTCCCACCGAACTAGAATCCCGTATCGTCTGCTTGAGCTCCGAAATGTGTTCTGCCAGGTCGTGCTGTTGTTTTAGGGTATCGATCGTGTTATTCGCGTGAATAGCTTTTTGCTTTAGTGACTGGTATAGGACTGCCATTTGTGACGGACTTTACGGCAAAGGTTTGTAATCTTCATTTTCTGCTCGGTATTGAGTTTCCCATCCGCGGCAATAGAGCAAACTTCATTTAAGTACTGCTGGATCTGGGCCATCCATCGTTGGATTTGGGGCGTTGAAACAATAACATCGGCCGTGCCCGTCTGCGATGGCCAGACTGAGGGTTGCGCTGGCCCCCTTGGATTACAGGGGCTGTTTTCCATTTTGTTAGTTTTCCTAACATTTCACTTTTTCGTGTCCATTATTGACACAAATTGCAATTGAAATGATTGCTGGGAAACTAATTTTTTTTTGGGGGTAATTAATCACGTTTACAAAACATTGTGCTGGTAGATGAATTGAATAGTACAGGGATCGTGGAAGCACAGGATCGTGGAAAAATCTTACGTTAAAAACAAGTATTAAAAAAACTTGTGAAAAAGTTGGAAGTTTGACCGCCAATATTTCCGTAACTAGAAGGTTCACAGTTATGGTCTAAACAAAAAAAAAACGCAATGACGGGGAGAACAATTGCCTTTTTTGCTTCGTTAAGGGTCTTGCTACACCCTTTATTCTCGCAAATGAACAGTGTTGTAGAAAATGAACGCCATTTTTTTTTAAGATTTAGCATACCGCCAGGGTCTCCAATTATTTCCCACTTGCCATAACCTGCTAAGTTTTAAAACAAAACAAAGTAGAAGTGACTTAAAATTTATTATTTCTGGAGTTGAACTATCAGAATGCCTTTGCGTCTACACGGTGTTAGAGACGTCATGTCATGACACACACTTCTAAGGATTTAGTAAGAATCTACATTTTGGGGTGGTAAGTTCGGTTTAGTAGATATAGGACCTATTCGTAAAATGGCGGCGAAAAAAAGGACATGTTCTCAGAATGGCTTATTCTTCAAATGACTTGTTCTCATAATACCTCATTCTGCAAAAGACTCATTCGTACAATACCTTATTCGTGTAATGACCAATTCTTAGAAGGGCTTATTTTTTAAATACCTGCCTGGTTAACACCAAACAATTCGTAATATCAAAACGCGGTTATTGAAGAGGGAGGATCCTTTGGGTAGTGGAGTTTGGTGGAATACTGCTCGACAGTTGTTGACGGGTGCTTATATATTTGTTTTTTTTTTTGATTCTCGCAAATAACTTTGATTGTACGATGCAGGATTACTCAGTTCTACATTTTCTTCATAGATGTAGCTAGTATTATTTTTGTCAACTTGATTATGTCCGTTTTAACAGACATGATCCTAGACACCGCACGAAAAGATTAAACGCTGGGGTCTCGAATTATCTTCTGGATTTATGGTAACACGTTGCGCGTCGATGTTCCTTATACCCTGTATTATAATTATTATAACATCGAGTATTAGATTTTTTTTAAATTAAAATAACAGCCTTTTTTTTCGGTTGGGAAAGCATCAAATAACTCCTCCCGCTCTGGGCGGAGTAATAACAGCCTCACAGGTCGATCTTCAAGGTTAATCTGCGCTTGCCGAGGTTGGTCAGTAGATGGATGGCCATCTATCATGGCGAGTTCCCTCCGTGTCTTGTAAAGCAGGTTAAGCCGTTGGTCCCAGCTGTCATTTGTAGATACTTTACAGTCGTTACAGAAGCCCGAAAATCTGTCAACCAGTCGGTATCCAAGAGGTAACGTATTGCCCAATAACAGGGTTGTGGAGGTCAGATAGGCAGTCACTCCATGTAAAATACTGGTATTCAGCTGCATCCGATTAGACTGGAAACCGACCCAGACGTAGTTGGAAAGGCTAGGCAGATGATGAGGAAAAAATACTCTGATATCCAAGTACAGAATCAACGTTCCACAAAATCGTTTTTTTAGAGTTGATTACTACATCAAGCTACCTACCCGAAACTGTCAAAATTTCCCAATCAACCTTGAACCTAATGTTTAAGCGATAAAGTTGAAGATCTATCAAATAAATTTGATACACACACACATACACACCTTTTGACATTTTAATTTGACAGATTGTAGTAGCTTGAAGTGTTGGCGTCTGTACAATACTAGCTCACCACACTGTTCCCAAACTCAGGACCCAAACAGAACATTCTTTTTATTTACAGTTCGCGCTATATTTGTTTTATTACGATTCTGTTTGCGAAAGCCAAGCCGGTCAGTATCTATGGCATACCTAGCCTAGCTGGTGTTGCCAGCTCTGAGGTTTGGAAATGTTTGCATTTTCGAGATTTTTTACATTTGGTTTTGTTTGGAGTAAAGGAGTGTCATTGTGGTATGGTATTCAGTTGCATCATGTTAGACTGTGAGCTGATCCCACTATATTGTTGGGAAAAAGGCTGTTGAGATGATGATGATCATCAACGTGCATCATCACTCATAATATCATCATTGACGGAAGTCCCCATACATCTTGACACTTAGCTTTTCGCGGTACCACTACAGAACAAAGATTAAAACCGTACTTACATCGCGTGGAAAAAGATTTACACAAGGAGAACTAGACTCACACATGACATACATATTTATGATATGTACGATTTTCAATGATGAGAGACCATGATAATAATATACAGGGTGTAGCATAATAGACGCAAGACCTCGGTTGGAGTGTAGCCAGCCTTAGGGGCGCTATGGCGCGGGACTTTTTTTTTTTTCGAATTGGTACCATACGCTTATAGGCACCATGAGCCGTGCAGAAAAGAAAACAGGTTAGGTTAGGTTAGAACTGTGACCAACTACGCGCGAGCCGAGCGAGCTAAGCGAGCGGTGCCGCGGCAACGGCCGGCGAGCGCTACCTCGAAATTGAACGCGAAATTTTTCTAATTATTTTTTTTTATAGTGCCTCTAAGACGACACTCTGACCGAAATTTTCTAAGTCCCAAAAATTTATTTAACCAAAAATTTTTTTTTTCCTTTTCTTTGCTTCTCATAGCGCCCCTAAGGATATACTCCAACTCCTAAAAATCCGCCCCCAAGGGTACCCACTGACCAAGACCTCTCGTGTTGCGACTCAGACCATAAAACTGAACACCTTTTGTTCTATGACTTATGAAAATTCATAACTTTTTTTAATTACTTACCTTACGCACGCCGATCAATAAAGCTATACAAAACCAGTTTATGCGGATCTTTCATTATACGGGATCTATAAAAAGCGAGGTCATGTTATACTAGAAATGTAACGCTTGATTTGTCGCCGTGTGTACATGTTGATTAGCTGATCACGTCAGTTCCTATAAAAAATACAATTTTCTTTTATGTTAAAAACAGTTTCATGGTCCAAGAGACCACACTGAAGATCTTGCGTTTATTATGTTACACCTTAACATTGACAGTTGACGTTGAATCACAATACTTTTTTTTTTTCATTTGACTGTGAAAAGGCAGGCATCGATCTATAGACCATTCAACCTGAATCACAATACCTTTTTGATTCATTTGACACGAGAAGGCGAATCTAACAATTTAAATCTTTTTTTTTAAGAACGTATTTCTGAGTACCTCACACATATCTTTAAGCCTCTAGCGGTTAAGTGAAATGCTAAGTTTCGAATTAAATTGCTTATCACATAAGACACAAGTTGTAAGGGTAAACTGAGAAGGATTAGCGGTATCTCGCCACTTGAGCATTTGTTATCGTTGACGAAACTTGAATACGTCAACACCGCAGTATGTGTGCGTATGTAATACTAGATGTCATCGGGGTAATGGGATAGATTAATGTGTATTATAAGTTTTGAATTAAGGTTATTGTTTTTGACACTATAGGTTATAGTTAGGTTTTTCATATTCCATTAATAAACTAAAATAGCATTTAACTTACTCGAAAAGTTACAGAAAATAATTCCATAAAAAAAATCTCCTGGAAGAGTTAATTATTTGCCAGGCTTCGCTCGATGTTTACTTTAATTAAACTAAGAATAGCTTGTCTCAGTTGACATGACACTGTATTTTTAACAAATACCCGGGTGTTACATGGTTTTTATTTACTTACTTATTTATTTTATGAAAGGGATCTTCACAGCTGACAGGACGTTAACATAAAATTATTATATAAAAACGTTACGCCAATTACGAAGTAAACAAAATAAAAATTTGATTAGCCGAGAGTGACTCGAATTAATTAGTATTTATATTAAATTAAAAACGAATAAATTTGTATAATTATAAATATATATATTATTAATATATTTATACGTATACCAAAGACAAGATCTTTCATGACAGTTTCATGACCAAATGGTAGTTTATCCACCCAAAAAAAAATACTAAAACAGTAGAACTTCCAAATCCTGGCAACCCCAAACATTGAGGTGTATTGCCGGTGCAGCACACGAGTAGAATTTTTCCCCGCCCCGTAGTTCGTTAGATAGAAGCGTGCGGAGCTGAAATGTTAGTACTCGATACTTGGTGCTCGGCAGCCGGTATATTTTGATCTAGTATTTTGTTGGTCTGGTTTTTATTACGAGTATTATTCGTTATAGCTTTATATTTTATAAAAGTTGTAACTGCCTCGTTGGTCTAGTCGCAAACGCGACTGCGGAGCACGAAGTCTTGGGTTTGATTCCCAGGTCGGTCAAAGTGTTACCTATTTGGTTTTTCTATCAGGAATTTCTCAGTAGTAGCCACGGAGTCTGCACGGTTGATAACAATAGGCGCTCAAAGATGTATAAATGACAGCCGGGACCAAAGGATTAACGTGCTTTCCGAGGCACGGAGGAAACTCGGTATGTAATGGGTGGTCACCCATCCATAGACCAGTCCGAGTGGCTGTTATTATCTGGCCACGGGCTACAGCTCAGCTGGCTGCTGGCTTCAGCTGCAGCTTATTACAAGCGGGATGTTGTGCTATGTTATAATAATAGATTTGACTTTGCTCAATCTTATTAGAATGTAACTTCATCATCAATCAATGTTTTAATTCTTTTAGCATCATGATTAACTTGAAGTTATTGGAATGTCTCGTTTTCAAGCATTACTTCCTTGTCAATTTTCGCATCTGCCAGTGTGTTAAGTGTTATTAGGTTTTTCTACAGGGAATTCTCAGTAGCAGGCGCTTCATTCAAGTTGTCAATTGGTTCACTTCCTTGCCCATTCAAAAGATGTGATCCCATGGCCAACAACTGGCCAGTTCTATGTTTAAGTCTCTATGGACAAAAACTGGCGGATCCACCTTTCTCTCCCTTAGCTGAATACCTTTACGAAAACATGTTTAGCTTTGAAATAGTAAACTATTTTCAAGTTTTTCTTACTTTGTTCTAACAAATAGCATAAGCATGTATAATCAGCCTATAATGTTCCCACCGCTGGGACGCAGGCCTCCTCTCTATGCGAGGGAATGGGCTATAATCCACCACGTAGATCCAGTGCGGGTTGCTAGACGACATATTATGTCTTCGATTATTTGGTTCTAGGATTCCGGATTCCTCACGATGTTTTCCTTCACCGTTTTGAAAGTAGTGGTGATGAAATAAATGACACAAAATAATGCGCCTGCCTGGGTTCGAACCCGTGACTCCGGCGACTACTACTTAAGTCAGGGCCGCTACCCCTAGGCTACCGCTGCTCTCTAAATCTAATCTAAGGTCCCATTAAAATAGGTGGACAAATCTTAACACAGCACGTCTAACCAATGTGAACCAAGCAAAAAAAAAATGATTAAAGTGATTTTATTTTGACCTAATATGTTTGTTGTAGAGTGCTGCCGACAATTTATTATTTTAGGTCAAAATAAAATCACTTTAATCAGTTTTTTTTGCTTGGATATCATTGGTTAGACGTACTGAACGCTGTGTTAAAATTTGTCCACCTATTTTAATGGGACCTTATGTATAGCTTTTCATCCAATTCCATCCCATTCGTCTAAGTTAGACTAAAAACCATCCACGCTTCTAGAGAAACATTTCCGAGAATCAGCTCAAAAATCTCTTCTCCACGCAACATCCCGCAAAGGACCAGCGAACAATCTATTACCACTCGACACAGACTTACAAAGTCATCAGTTGTTAACAATTAAAACATGCGTTGTCGTGTAAAAGTCGGCGGCATGGAGTCGTCCGCATAATAAATTGTCTCGCTGGCAGTGTGCAAACTTCTCGTGATCCCTTATTAAGGTTGCGGGTTTAGTGTGAGCGGGTACACTTGTTCTTTCAGCAGGTTTTGAATTGGCATCGGTTTGGCGTAACATTGCGTCACTTTGTAGGCCAACAAGATGCCGGTAATTCTCGAAGGGTCAGGCAGAGGTGTACCTAATAGTACACCCACATTTCATCAGTTAGTATAAGTCTCATGTAATAGGGAGCGAGCCTCTTGCCATCTACCATGCACAAATCTAGACTCCGTGGCTGCTACTGAGAAATTACTAATGGAAAACACAATAACACTTTTGGCCGACCCGGGAATCGAACCAACCAACTTCTTGCTAAGCAGTCGCACTTGCGACTACTTGACTATGTTCTATGTTAAGGGTTTGGTTTCCGCACTTAGTCCCTAAAGTAGACCATTGTACATGGACCTCTTGACTAACGAGACAGTCAATCCAATCAACATGGGCCTTTTGAGTAACACGTCATTCGACTCCGTCCAAGGTAACACTTATCCAGTCTCAACCAGCCACAAGCCAGTTAATCTATATAGCAATGATGGTGACAACGTTTGTATTACATTAACCCTTTGTCTATCATGAAAAGCAGTGTCTAGAAAACCTTATGTGATACATGCAATTTTTGTATGTTGCTTATGGAATGATTTGTTTTTAATGTCACCTGGATAAGTCGATATCAGCTGCAGTTTTAAACAGTGTGGAAGAACAATCGACGACACAATTATTTCAAAGGCAATTAAAAAAAAACACAGTGTTTAGTTCAAAAACGCAATACCTACGATGATGTCACGGTCAAAATGTGTGGAAAAGCTGTTTTTTTTTTTAACTTTTGGCTTTGATTAAAAAAAAAAACAAAAAAAATTGGAAGCAGGCGGGGCCCATTTGAATATAAAACTATGAAACTGGAATGGGCCCGCCTGCTTCCAACTTTTGTTTAATTTAAAATGTGCTTGTTTTTTTTTGTATTCAGTTTTTTCAGTCGGGTTTTTAGTTTTTTCAACTAGTTTTTTTACTGTCAGCTTTTTAGTTTAGTAACGTGAAAGATTTCGCAGACGATTTAAAGGAAATGCGGGTGGTCTTTTCTCCATACAAACGCTCTCGCCTCTTTTCTTTCTGGTTTATGACTTTAGAGCTAAGATTTTTTTACAGTTAAATAAATATCAACCTTTTCTATGTCCCTATGTTTTCCTTTTTGATGATACATAATCTGTGTCACAGCACTAGAACCTTTACAAAATACTAAAAAAAAAGGCCAATTCGGACCGCTGTCAACAGAGGCCTATTAGTACTTTGACAACTATTAATAAAAAACCCAGTTTATATCCTTCTTATTCAGTTTATGAAATATCTTTAAAACGATTTGAAGTTTTTAAAACAACCATCAAACACTGTATAATAAATAAAAAAGTTTAACAGGAAATGCGGTAGGTATATTTGAAGAAACTATCGCTGTCCCTCGACATTGGTGCGATAAAGACAACTACAGATCCAACAAGTAAATAGTCATAATTCGAGGTTTGGATCTCGACTATTTCCTCCTCCGATATTCGACCAATTTAAATCCTAAACTGTTATTTAACCATAAAGTTCGGTACGGGTACCTTTGGGGGCGCGACACACAAACCTCCGCTGACTTGGTACCGGCCCCTAAAGGGGCAAGCGTTTAAGTCATACGTCATCCTCATTAAATAAGTAAATATTTAATATTCCGATTATCAAATGCTATGAGTGTGCGCTAATTAAGAGAGTTGGATAAAAAGTTCATATGTCCTCGCCATTAAAACTTCTGTCTTTAGCGCGCAAGTTTCTTAATTTACCCTTAAAAAATCCAAGTACGTAAATACGGTCATCGCCATTTTGACGGCAGTGCTGGCCGAGGCTAAAAATCATGAAAATAGTGGTTTTCGGACATCCAAGCTCCAGTATGTTGAGAATGATTAACTTGTCATTTCATTATGTGACGAATTAATCCAGGGTTCAATTTAAGTAAGCAGTGGTAATGACGAATTTTGATATCAAAAGTCGAAGTTTCGCGCCAAACTTGCGTGTTTACATTTTTATTTTTCACATTACATCACACAGACGCGTATTAATTCGATAACAAATATGACAAAATATCATTCCAATTATTCTAAACAACATGAAAATGCCCTGATCTTAGAGTAGTTTACTAATGCGGGACCAATAACTCGTAATATTCATTACCACTCCTCAATTTATATTCGAAATTGACGACCATTTTTTTTTTTTTTTGTTATCTTGATGTGTGGAAGCGATTATTTCAATCGATTCTTTTTTTGTAAATTTCGATCAAATCGAGAAATTAAATTAAGGAATTTAAAAATACAATAAATAAACACTAATTATTTTTTTAAGTTTATAATAGTCATTTTAATAGTTTTTCGTACATTGTTGTACTAAAACCGACACAACAAACAGCACAGACTAACTATGGCTAAATTCGCGCCGTTTTTATTCTATACTTATAAAAAATTAAATTATGAATGCATTCGCTGTTCAATTTTATATTGTATTTAAATTATCTACATAATTTGTTAGTAAGTATTGGCCAAATCTTGAAACTGAATTTCAAACCAGTTCCCCTATACCGATTGAGCTGAAATTTTGCACACACTTTTGGTTCTGGTGACAATACATTCTTATGAGAAACATTACTTAGTCCTGCAGCCAGGATCGTCTCCTCACGAGAGAACTCCTCAACGGTTAATAGCGCGGACACAAAACTCTATCTACGCGTTTGATTTTGATAGATATAGATAATTTCTTTCATGACTTTATCCTGCAAGCAGGATCGTCTTCTCATGACGGAACTCCTTAACAGTTAATAGCACAGATAAGAAATTTTTTATATGCGTTCATATTTGATGAATAAATATGATTTCTATCATGACATCATCCTGCAGCCAGGATATTCTCCTCACGAGGGAACTCCTCAACGGTTAATAGCCCAGACACGAAACTTTGTATAGATACTCGTTTAATTTGGATGAATAGACATAATTTCAATCGTATTTGATCCTTCAGCCAGGATTATCTTTTCAGGATGACACTACTCAACGCTGAATAGCATAATATAATGATGCGGTATACTGATACCGCTGCTACCGCTGTTAAAATTTTTAGTTTTGCCGTTTCAGTAAACGGCAAAACTAAAAATTTTAAAAAGAGACTTGAAGTGTATGGAGGAAACGACGAATAAAACGGCGATCCGGAATATAATTCCTATATTATAAATCTCTCTACACTTCTAGTAGGCTTAGTGCCACAAATAGTCTAAAACGATAGAGGACAGTTTACTTAATACAGGCACTAGGCTGCGGAGATTATATCGAGCCGATTAGCGAGATCTAGGTCTACGACACCAGTCTAGATTTGGTTGTAACAAGTAGCGTGTACAGGTCAGGAGGCCAAAACGAGTACTGAACTCGATGACCATGCCTAATTGATTTTTAGCTAGTCATATGTTCCGACGGAGGCCGAGCTTTGCCGAACGCACCCGAAGTTGCGTTCGGAAAGGTACACACCAGTACATTACAATGTATGCTTATATTTTGTTCAGTGTAAATATTTATTAGTATTGTTAAATCTGTAAATAGATATTATGTGTGATGTAAATATAGCAACTAAATAAATGTGTATATTGCTGTTAATAACTGTTAGTTTATTTATACCCAAAGACAATGATTGTGTTTTCTGTTGTTGTCTATGATCTGACATTTGTTCGAATTTGACAGCTCTGTGTAACGGGAAAATAAGATGTACTACTTGTATTGTGGAGTGTTTACATTTTCGGTTTTATCCTAATTAAAGTTATTAATTGCCGGAGTAGCGATGACCGCCACATAAGTATTTTTTTGTAGAATTACTTAAAAATAAATATTTTTCTATTGTTTGGTCGATTGGACGAAGTATTATATTATCTGTGGTTGTATATAGAATACCCAGGTCTTGGGCCTAAGGGCCTAAGGGCCCAAGACCTGGAACCAAATAAATTTTTTTCTAAGGAAAAAAATTTATTTGGTTCCCAAGCAAGGCCTCTGTTAAGGCTTGTGGGTTGTAATATTGAGAGAGAGGTTTTGTGGAAATAAAAAACCGTGACTTGTTTCATGGAGACAATCGAGTTGCAATATTTTTGAACTGAACGTTGATCTGACATAAAAATATTGACATTGACAGTTAAAGTGTTGCAAGACAACAAATATAATTTATAAAATGTTGGGGATGCCAACAGCCTCCCCGTGGGTAAATGCAAAAAATTTAAAAAAATGTAAATGTAAATGCCAAATCTCACAATGTTAGTTCAGTCTGAAGGTCAGTCTGTCTACCGGTCTGTCGATCAGTCTGTCTACCGCTGTCGGTCAGTCTGTCTACCAGTCTGTCGATCAGTCCGTCTGTCAATCTGTCTGCCAGTAAGTCTGTCTACCCGTCCGTCTGCCAGTCTGTCGGTCAGTTTGTCTACCGGTCTGTCAGCCAGTCTGTCTACCAGTCTGTCTTTCAATCTGTCTATCAGTCTGCCTGTCTGCAGTCAAGTCTGTTGGTCTGTCTGTCAGTCGGTCGATCGGTCTGTCTGTCTCTCCATCTGTCAGACAGTCTGTCTACCAGTCTGTCTGTCAGTCTTTCGGTCAGTCTGTCTACCGGTCTGTCAGTCAGTCTGTCTGCCGGTCTGTCAGTCAGTCTGTCTGCCAGTCTGTCGATCAGTCTGTCTATCAATCCGTTTGTCAATCTGTCTGTCAGTTAGTCTACAGACTATCAGTCTGTCGGTCAGTCTGTCTCTCGATCTGTCAGTCAGTCTGTCTGTCGACCCGTCCGTCTGTAAGTCTGTCAGTCAGTCTGTCTACCGGTCTGTCGGTCAGTCTGTCTAACGGTCTGTCGGCCAGTCTGTATACCAGTCTGTCTGTCAGTCTGTCGATCAGTCTGTCGATCAGTTGTGTATCAATCGGTCTGTCAATTTGTCAGTCTGTCTGTCAGTCTGTCGGTCAGTCTGTCTCTCGATCTGCCAGTCAGTCTGTCTACCAGTCCGTCGGTCAGTCTGTCTACCAGTCTGTCTGTCAGTCTGACGATCAGTCCGTCTGTCAATCCGTTTGTCAACCGGTCTGTCAGTCAGTCTGTCTACCGGTCTGTCGGTCAGTCTGTCTACCGGTCTGTCGGTCAGTCTGTCTACCGGTCTGTCGGCCAGTCTGTATACCAGTCTGTCTGTCAGTCTGTCGATCAGTTTGTGTATCAATCGGTCTGTCAATCTGTCAGTCTGTCTGTCAGTCTGACGGTCAGTCTATCTCTCGATCTGTCAGTCAGTCTGTCTACCAGTCTGTCGGTCAGTCTCTCTACCAGTCTGTCTGTCAGTATTTCGGTCAGTCTGTCTACCAGTCGGTCGGTCAGTCTGTCTACCAGTCTGTCTGTCAGTCTGTCGACCAGTCCGTCTATCAATCCGTTTGTCAACTGGTCTGTCAGTCAGTCTGTCGACCCGTCCGTCTGTCAGTCTGTCAGTCAGTCTGTCTACCGGTCTGTCGGTCAGTATGTCTACCGGTCTGTCGGCCAGTCTGTATACCAGTCTGTCTGTCAGTCTGTCGATCAGTCTGTGTATCAATCGGTCTGTCAATCTGTCAGTCTGTCTTTCACTCAATCGATCAGTCTGTCTATCAATCTGTCTGTCAATCTGTTTGTCAGTCAGTCTGTCGACCCGTCCGTCTGTCAGTCTGTCGGTCAGGCTGTCTACGGGTCTGTCGATCAGTCTGTCTACCAGTCTGTCTGTCGGTCAGTCTGTCTTTCAACCAGTCTGCCAGTCAATCTGTCTGCCAGTCTGTATGTCAGTCTGTCGACCTGTCCGTCTGTCAGTCTGTCTGTCAGTCTGTCTTTCAATCTGTCTATCAGTCTGCCTATCTGCAGTCTGTCAGGCTGTTGATCAGTCTGTCTGTGGGCCTGTCTGTCAGTCTGTCTTTTAATCAGTGTGCCAGTCTGTCTATCTGTCTATCTCTCGATCTGTCGGTCAGTCTGTCTACCAGTCTGTTGGTCAGTCTGTCTACCAGTAAGAAGTGGGCGCCGACCAAAAATTTGCCGGCGGCGGCGCGCCTGGTGGAACTGGTCGGCGCGGCGCGGCGGCGCCACGCCGCGGCGCGGGTGTTTAAAAAAAAAAGAACCATTTCTGGTTTAAGTGTTATATTATAAAGCGATCAAAGGAAGGAAATAAACATTAAAATCAGAAAAATATATATTTTAAAGTTTTTACAATATTTATAATTGTCATGGATGAAAACTATTTTGTTGACGCGTGTAGGGCTCAACCGCGATCTTTTAGTGCTCAAAACCAATCCTGCTATTGAAAAAACACGTTCACTCGGCGTACTTATAGCAGGAATTACAAGAATAGTCCTGGCAAGCGCAGCAAGTCCTGGGATCACATTTTTCTTCTCTCGCCAATAGGCAAGCACATCTCCGTTCAAAATCTCCACTTCTTTGGGGTAGACCGAAGCTAGGTATGTCCAGCATCTCGAAAAGAAAAATCTGTTCGCGTTACCTCTTCAATGTCGCTGAAACTACTATGCTTCTTATATAATTTTGTCAGCAAAGATTGAGTCGAAGAGGACCTTGGATCTGATAGGATGCTCTGTAAGATCACGGGAAGTATTTACATGTTCATTGATGCAATCTGCCATAAAAGCCACACGATTGGTATTTCTTTCTTCTACATAAGAATCGATTTCTTTCAATTCTGAAAACAGGGATCTAAAAGAGATGCCACTACTACGTTTTTGGTCAAAAGAAATCTGTGATGAAATTTCTTTGGTATTCTATTTTTAAGCGATATCATTGTGACTCTTTCTTTGTCTGAGATCGAATATAAAATCTCTTTTAATTCAGAGCGAAACACAAGAGCAAGAAATTAACAGAAACAGACTTTTGCGCACATAAAACTTCCGACAGCTTCGCGAAACTTTCGAAGAAATATAATAAGGTCTTCCAGCAGGTTCCATTCTAATTGTATTAGTTTCAAGTCTTCCTGGCCAATCTTTGTGAGTATGATGTTTACTGGATTCCTATTGCAACAATGCACCAAGCTCTCTAACATGCTTAGCACACTATGCCAACGGGCCGGCATTGCAGTTTTGATGCTTTGCAAGTGATTTATATCGCCAAACTCAGTATTGAACGTTTGAAAATTCTGTAAAACGTCATCATCGTCACCAGTTGGTTCATTTTCGAGTCAAAGTCAGTCAGGTTCCAAGTCAAGAGCGTACGTGGCAACTAGCGCGAAAGTGCCGTGACGACTGGCGGTGGCGCGTACCGCGCGGGCGCGGGTTCACAGCGGCCTGGGCCCTCGGCGCCGCCCGCCTCAATCGGCGCCAAATTTCAAATGATCGGCGGCGGCGGCGGCGCCCAAAACGCGGCGCGGTGCCGCCGCGCTGGCGCGTCGCCCACCTCTACTACCAGTCTGTCGGTCAGTCTGTCTACCAGTCTGTCTGTCAGTCGGTCCGTCAGTCTGTCAATCTGTCTGTCAGTCAGTCTGTCGATCTGTCCGTCTGTCTATTTACTAGCTGTTGCCTGCGGTTTCGCTAGCGTTTTGGTCGAAAATTATCCCACGGGCACATTGTAAATATAGCCTATGGCACTCGCGGATAATGTAGCTACCTATTAGTGAAAGAATTTTCAAAATCGGTTCAGCAGATCCAGAGTTTAACCCCTACAACCTCACAAACTTTACCTCTTTATAATATTAGTATAGAATAGAGGAGGAGAGGAGATTTATTCTCCTTCTCTTGAAATCAGCCAAAAGCATCGAATAATTACTAAATAAGATTATTCTAAAAGATAGCATAAATGTTAATTTTAAAATGATATAATTATTTGAAATTATACCAAGGAGTTTTTATTCCGTTTCAACTTTTTTTTTCCAAACTTGATTTCATTGCGAGTAATCGATTAGGCTGACTGCAACTTTTTAATCGAATGTTGAATCTTGGGTTTACGGTCAGCACTAAGAGGTTTTAGTAATATTTGTCAAGACTTGGAACGTGTTTTTTTTATGAAATTTTATGTTAAGTTACCTATTTTTGGAAGGGTGTAGTGGTATGTAATTTACACATATTTGGCAATAGACTGACGCCATTTTACCGACATCAACACGTTTTTGGAGATATTAACCACAAACTTATCGTATGAAACAGCTGCCGCGAAATATTTTTCATTATAAAATCGAATGCTGAAAGTTCACGAAAATTCTTGAATTTCTTGACAATGCGCATCACCCCGCCGATTCAGCTGATGTGTCATGTGTCAAAATTCTGTCGTGCATAGTGGTTAAAATGAAATATAAGTAATGGAAGGAATCTTAAAATCATTTTTAAATACCTAGGGCTGAGCAGGAGGGAGTGTCAGACTTCTACTGACTAAAACCCATCCATGTTCCTTCCTTTGCCCTTTGTGTTCCAGGGCCGCGGTATCTCTTTCGAACAGTCCCGCAACCCTGGCAGGCGTCGGCCCTTACGGACCCCTTCCTGTTTGCTGACTCTCTTTGAGGCGCGCGTGGAACACGAACGCGCCGTCGACACGGCCTGTCGTCATAAGACGGACGGACGGCGAGCTAGCCCATAGCTCACCGTCCACAGGCACCCCACTTGACTTAGTTCTTAAATAGAGTTTTTCTTTTTCATTTCGACAATATGGCGTCTGGTTGTCGCTGTATTGAATTTTGATTATTGTCATGTCTTTAATGACACTCGCAAGGTTAAGACTAATCGATTGACGTAAGAATCATCAAAGTCAGCCTACACGTTTGGCCTCTACAACGCCACATAGAAACAAACATACATAGACTGATAAACACATTACCCTCCCTCAGTCGGGTAAAAACACACCCAGGTTATGTTGGAAGGAACCGTTCGGACCATACAAGGATTTCTTGATCCCTGGCTCTCATTTTGGCATTCAAAGCAAAGTACATACTTCGATCGACAAAATAAAAATACAAAAGAGTAGCTGTTCATACTTCGATCGACAAAATAAAAATACAAAAGATATATGGCTGTTGCCCGCGGCTTCGCTCGCGTTTTAGTCGGAAATTATCACACGGGCACGTTGCAAATATAGCTTATGGTACTCGGGGATAATGTAGCTTCCTATTAGTGAATGAATTTTCAAAATCGGTTGAGTAGATCCCCCTACATTTATAATATTAGTATAGATAAAACCCTGGCACTGCCACCTCACAACATTATCCCGCACAATTTGTCAACAATAATTACAGTTAGTAATTACACAAGTACAGCAACTATCGCCCGCCGCCGAGTAATAGCGTCACCAGCTGT
This sequence comes from Eugnorisma glareosa, assembly GCA_947578425.1. Taxonomy (NCBI): domain Eukaryota; kingdom Metazoa; phylum Arthropoda; class Insecta; order Lepidoptera; family Noctuidae; genus Eugnorisma; species Eugnorisma glareosa. The sequence goes on along the minus strand of OX387982.1, from coordinate 7,096,752 downwards.
TCCAAGCGTCTTCGCGTCGCAGTCAGCTAGGTTCCAAACGCCACTCTTTGAGTTTTCACTGCAAACTAGAAACTCAAATAGACTTTTAGATTGTCTTTTTGTCGACTGATATAATACTTCTACATTATAACGTAACATCACGCGTGTTAAGCAGAGGTGTACCCGTTAGTACACCCACATTTCACCAGTTACGTTTAAGTACCATGTAATAGGGATGTGCCCGGTTGATGGCTCAACCGGGCACGAATCCAGACTCCGTGGCTGCTACTGCAAAATTCCTGATGGAAAAACCCAACAGCACTTTGGCCGAGCCGGGAATCGAACATCGAACCCGGATCTTATGCTCAGCAGACACGCTTGCGACCACTAGACCAAATGGCAGCAAAAAAAAAAACTAAATCTTTTTCTTTTTTTGATGGTAAAATTATTAATTATTATTAATTTATTTATTTTACTATTTATGCACACACAGTAGATAACACAGGAAAATAAAATTATAAAATATGACTACAAAGATACTGCTTATTTCTTAAGAAATTTCTGCCAGCAGACCTGCAAAAGGACCTGCATACTTCTATGTCTACGTAAATTCACTCGAATGGTGGAGCGTTTCTTGCGTCGAAGACCATGCTTTAGTCAATCCTGTAGTCTCCAGTTTAAGACCAATAAAGACCCCGAGCCTTAGCAATGGATAGGATAAGAATGCCATTGATTATTTAAGGCTTCTTGAAGAGTCTCGCTTCCACTCTTTAGAAAAGAAGAAAAGGTATTTGTTTGATTCGCAAAGGACAAAACAATAATACAAATATAAATAACTAGCTGTTGCCCGCGGCTTCGTTCGCGTTTTGGTCGGAAATTATCCCACGGACACGTTGTAAATATAGCCAATGGCACTCGGGGATAATGTAGCTTCCTATTAGTGAAATAATTTTCAAAATCGGTTCAGTAGATCCCACGATTACTCCCTACATATAAACTTACAAACACATTTTACCTCTTTATAATATTATTATTAAAATAGTATAGAAAAGTAGTGTTTAGTCGGTTGTTGTTAATTTATTTTAATTGTTGCTATTCAGACGTCATTTGTAGAAAACCTTGAAATATGCTCTAATTGAGCATATTATTTAAAAAATAAAATGAATAAGCTCAACAAATTGAAATAAAAGGCTTATTTTATCGTATCGTCAAGTTTATTCATCGATTAATTTTAACATGATGTATTTTTACTTAAGGTGGAACGGCAAGGGTAGCCCGCGAAATTTAAATTTTCTCAAGTTTATTGCAATTTGCAGGTCAGTGTCAAGTTGTATGTTGATGAAAATATGAATCGCGCCAGTAACACCGTATGGAGTTACAGAATTATAATCAATCAAATCATCAATAGAACCCTCCAAGTTCATATAATCTCAAAAAGTGACTTTTTCTTGAAATAACAATTGAATGTGATTATATGAACTTGGAGAGCTGTATTGATGATTTGAATGATTATAATTCTGTAACTCCATACGTGTTACTGGCGCGATTCATATTTTCATCAACATACAACCTGACACTGACCTGCAAATTGCAATAAACGTAAGAAAATTTAAATTTCTCGGGCTACCCTTGCGCATCCACCTTAACGTAAAACGAAAACGATTACCGTGTAACTTACTAAGGCGACAAGTAACCATGAAAATCATCGATAATGTCGAAATAAATAAAGGAACTATATCCAAAACTTATTAATAGTCCTAACAGACTCAAGGTAATTTGCGACCACCCGCCTGAAACACAGTGCACTAAGACATAAACAAAGACGTATGGAAATACATAGTTCCCTCTCAGAGGTGAGAGGAAATTGGATTAACAGCCTCCGAGTTAGAGAGGGTTAGTGTGAGTGGTGAGGTTATAATTGTTTTAGAGGCTCCATTCACGATATATTTTAGGTATAATATAGATAAATGGTTCATGGAATATTATCGTCTAAATATAGAACCAACCAAATTGATTCAAATTAATTTGAAAGGCACAGAAATGAATGGAATGGACGACATTCAATCATTGAATTTAGTTGCGTCGTGGTTGCGTCATCCAAATTGAAAGGCGGAAGTTAACTGTTTATTACAATGAAATGTTAAAGTCCGAATCCATAACATCACGCCTGTAGGCTAACCCCGAAGGTAGGCAGAGGTGTATCTTTCTTCTTCTTCACAGCGTGTCGATGGCAATCTAAATTGAGTCGGCCCAGAATTGAGCTACTAGTTTGGCGCTTTCGGTAGCGTCCATCAGTTCCTGTAGTGAGCAAACAACAGGACACGCAGGACACGATATTAAGTGCCCCATTGTTTGTGGAACAGCACCGCATTTATACTCCAGAGCAGAGTTATTAATGAAACTCCACCTGAGCAGGTTTTCCTTGCTGCGACCAACCTGGGTCCGGAGTCTAGTTAATGACTTCTAGGTCAGTCCTAAATGCGGACTTTTGACGTTTTGTAAGCAACCACATTTGGGTGGAATAAAATAGATTATAATAATTTTTATTTGTGTAAAAACATGTTACATTATGGTCTTATAATTATAGAATGCACATGTCCATAGTTCCTGATATTTCCTGATACGAACATTAGATTTAGACATTTAATATTTAACTTTACAACCATTTTAATTGACCAGGAATAGCGCAAGTTAGTAACCAAAAAAATTAATGGATTTTTTTTGCGAGTTAGTGAGTTATTCGCAAAATTTTCCACAATTTTTTGTACTCCAGAGTAGAAATGTTATTGCGCTGTGCTTCAAAATAGATCTTTAAGATATCAAAATATGATATTAAAAATTGATGAGTACATCAATAAGCCGTCAGTATACATTACAAGTACTGAAGTAGTACTGGGGACTAAGTCTTAGCATTTTAAGACATAATATAAAATCACGAGATATCGTGGCCTCGCCTCTCATGCATGAAGTTGTGGGTTCAAATCCGGGCAAGTACCAATGTGACTTTTTCAATTAAAGGAATGCATTTATTGACAAGGAAATTTCACAATTTTAAGTAGAATAAAATACTATGTACATTATATACAGACTACAAATAGAACTAAAATAATGCTAAAAAGGGATATTATATTATTGATTTGCTTTTTCAATTCATATGTACTTTCTAAGTTTATCCTGGACATCACAGATATCGGTGAAGGAAAACATCGTGAGGAAACCTGGACTTATAAAAGTCTGAAATCGCCAACCCGTCTTGAGCAAGCGTGGTGATCAATGCTCGTGCCTTCTCTGTTGAGGAGAGGCCTTTGCCCAGCAGTGGGACAGTAATAGGCTGCTATTATTATTTAGTTATTATTATAAAATCACGTCTGTAATGCCCGAGGTTAGGCAGAGGTGTACCTAATAGTACACCTACATTTCGCCAGTTATGTTAAAGGCCCATGCAAAAGGGAACGAGCCTATTGCCATCAACCGAGCCCAAATCCAGACTCTGTGGTTGCTATTGTGAAATTCCTAATGGAAAAACCCAACAACATTTTACACACTAGGAATCGAACCCAGGACCTCATGCTCAGCAGTTGCGTTCACGACCGCTAGACCAACGAGGCAGCTACAAGAAGAATGGTAAAATATAACAAAAATAAATTACTTTCAGATAAAAATATGCAAGATAAGAATCTAAAGATATATAGAACTCCATAAAGAAGCCAGGAACCCATAATAAATTGAAGAGCTTTGGGTATAGCTATCAATTCTTTGGGCCCTTGGAGATTTCCTATCGTTTTATTTATTTAGGAACTTCATATCCATGTTTATGAACGCACGGGTATTTTTGGTAAAATTTATTTGGTTGGAAAAACGGTCAGCAAAATTTTGGATAAAAATATAAACTCACTAGGTTTTGCCCAGTACTTCTTCTGCACGTCAGTCGAAAATTATCCCCCAAGAAAGTACTATCGGAATAAAAATAAATAATATCGTAGGTGTGTGCGTTCGCGCAGCGGAATGTTGTTGAATTTAAAGATATTAATTATGCAGATATTTAGTGTATGACGTCGTATAATTGTGTATGGTAAAAAAAAAATTGTGTACGCAGCCATTGTGGAGAAATTCACCAAAAACTGATTCCGCTGGGCGAACGTTGTCCTGGCGGAACTTATTTTAATCCATAGACTTTAGAAGAAAAGAGGTGTGTCCAAAAATTAGTGTGTATTTGTGTGTAATTGTGTATGTATGAATAAAATGAGTGCATGCATAAACTTCGGAGAAATTCAAGTTTCCGCTACGCGAACGTTTGGCCATTAGCTAGTTTTCATATAAAGCGCTTACATAGAGAGCTGTAGATTTTTACATACGTTGTTTTGAATTTGTTTATATTTGTTTAAAAAACAGATTTAGAAAAAATCGTAGGGCTTAAAAGATAAAAATATAAACGTAAAATACACTTAATAGGTCTTAGTTCTTAAAGTATGCACTTTGGGGTCTAGATTTTCACGTTTATACAAACCTTGTAAGTATCTGAAACATGTTGCCAAGTATCAATGATGTTCCGTTAGTAATTAAAGAGTTAAAGGACAATTTTACCATGAATAGATCACTGTTTACAAAACAGTCAAATATCACGACGTTCTAAAGGAATTGCATGGTAAAATGTATGCCAAAAATTAGTTTATTCATTCAACTATTCACATGCAAAATTTCATGTCATTAAATTTAGTAATTAAAGAAATCAATTAAAATACTGACGAAGCATCGAAAACCTACATAACCCGACCAAGTTCGGATAGCTACAAAAAAGCGTCCATGCAATATATTTAGGTAACATCCCAAAATTTATCGTATAATACCGGTATTGAATTGGTATAGGTGATAACACAATTGTTGTTTCGATATAATTTAAAGGTCATTTATTTTTGTACACCAAATTTTTGTTCAATTGTTCTGATTTTTCAGCTCCAGAATTGACTGGAATAATTCCGGAGTTCCGATAGGTATTCACATTTTTTAAAAGTTAATATTTTGATTTAATTATATTCTTGTGAACGCACGTAATTTAACGTCTGTGGAATATTCCACAAACTGCTAGTCGAACAGGACGCGCGCGGCTTCCCGCTTGAAACGGTACTTCCATCCTTGAAGAAAAGAGAGAAAAAATAGAGAAAAAGAATATTTTCTTGAAAATACCTTTTTTATACCAATGTTTTAGTTTATAAGCACTTTCTTAATGTTGATCAAATCTAAACAACTGAATAGTCTAGTTATGTGATCTGTGATTGTTAATCTGTGATTTTTTTTTAAGCTAGTGTACATTATACTTAGAAATGTTGAGGTCTTTTTCTGTATTTGCTACTCATTTAATAATTGGTATTGAGTTGTAAATACCTTTTTTATTTTATAAGTACTTTTTAAATGTTGATTTATTTTTATATTAGGCAGACTCTCAAACCTAAACAACTGAATAGTCTAGTTATGTGATCTGAGATTGTTAATCTGTGATTTTATTATTGAAGCTCTAAATATTTTACTTACCCTTATATTCATAATCGTTTATTAAACCTATGTTAGTTAAAACACATTTAAGTTTATTGCTGTCGTTGCAAGCGTTTGTTAACGTTATTATAATTACTTATTTAAGTGTGTAATGAAACATAATTAAGTATGTACTTAATAAAAAAAATTTTTGTACACGGATATTTAAATAGAAAAGTACTTGTTCATTGAAGATTTGTTTTTATCCTAGATAGTTGGGTTATTATTAAAAAAATATTTTTAATTCAAGAAATGCAATTGTTTTATTTTTTCCTAACGCTTGTGTACGGAACTGTACCATATTAGTAAATACTATATTGGAAGGTTAAGAACGTCTCTTAGATATATGGCTGGGCCACTTTTTTGTAGCTATCCGAACTTGGTCGGGTTATGTAGGTTTTCGATGCTTCGTCAGTATTTTAATTGATTTCTTTAATTACTAAATTTAATGACATGAAATTTTGCATGTGAATAGTTGAATGAATAAACTAATTTTTGGCATACATTTTACCATGCAATTCCTTTAGAACGTCGTGATATTTGACTGTTTTGTAAACAGTGATCTATTCATGGTAAAATTGTCCTTTAACTCTTTAATTACTAACGGAACATCATTGATACTTGGCAACATGTTTCAGATACTTACAAGGTTTGTATAAACGTGAAAATCTAGACCCCAAAGTGCATACTTTAAGAACTAAGACCTATTAAGTGTATTTTACGTTTATATTTTTATCTTTTAAGCCCTACGATTTTTTCTAAATCTGTTTTTTAAACAAATATAAACAAATTCAAAACAACGTATGTAAAAATCTACAGCTCTCTATGTAAGCGCTTTATATGAAAACTAGCTAATGGCCAAACGTTCGCGTAGCGGAAACTTGAATTTCTCCGAAGTTTATGCATGCACTCATTTTATTCATACATACACAATTACACACAAATACACACTAATTTTTGGACACACCTCTTTTCTTCTAAAGTCTATGGATTAAAATAAGTTCCGCCAGGACAACGTTCGCCCAGCGGAATCAGTTTTTGGTGAATTTCTCCACAATGGCTGCGTACACAATTTTTTTTTTACCATACACAATTATACGACGTCATACACTAAATATCTGCATAATTAATATCTTTAAATTCAACAACATTCCGCTGCGCGAACGCACACATCGTAGGTATGTCAGAACTCAGGTCATTTAAAAAAAATCACAGCCCAGAAAGCACATACAAGGTGTAAACAGACCCTTAACGAAGGCCGAAAGGCACTTATTCTCCCCGCCATTGCAAATATTTTTTTGTTCTAGATCATACCTCAGAACCTTCTAGTTACGGAGATATTGAGGGTCAAAGTTCCAACTTTTTCACAGCTGTTTTAAGGACTTCGACTTATTTTTAAGGATATTGCCTAAATTATACGTAAAAATCAGCTTTGAGAATTTACGTGAGGTAAGTAATGTTTTTATGTACTTTGATTATCTGATACCTGAAAATTGGCCGTCTAAGCAAGCTAGCAGGTAGGCATGAGTTCTTAGTACATACTAGCACTACTCAATCGTCCACATTTCCTTCGTCAGAAAATACGTGACGTCTGGTGGCCCAGGGATCTTAGACTAACTTCTAATACTAATATTATAAAGACGTAAAGTTTGTGAGTTTGTAAGGTTGTAGGGAGTAATCTCTGGATCTACTGAACGGATTTTAAAAATTCTTTTACTAATCGGAAGCTACATTATCCCCGAGTGCTATAATTGCCCGAGGCTATAATTACAACGTGCCCGTGGAATAATTTCCGACTAAAACGCGAGCGAAGCCGCAGGCAACAGCTAGTCTATACGTTCTATACTAATATTATAAAGAGCTAAAGTTTGTGAGGTTGTAGAGGGTAATCTCTGGATCTACTGAACCGATTTTGAAAATTCTTTTACTAATATGAAGCTACATTATTCCCAAGTTTCATAGGCTATAGTTACGTGCCCGTGGGATAATTTCCAGCCTAAACGCGGGCGAAGCCGCGGGCAACAGCTAGTATTGAATAAAGTCAAATAATACGAAGCTCTCGTTCACCAGAATATCCTTTCAGCATGATTTCGTACAGCAAGGTTCAGTGCGCCGCGTGATCGGATTCAGACGAACGGTTTTAAATGCATCCACATAATTGTGGTGGTGTTAATTCCGTTTCGCATTCGATTTTCGGAATAAGAGGTTTTATTACAAAATGTAATTATGAAACTAAAATTTGGGTTCAACTACGAGTTTTTCGAAGGAATATTGTGTTGTATAGTAACTGCTGGGTATTAGAGGTAAGATAATATGCAGTCCCTCCATGTAAAATACTGGTATTCAGCTGCATCCGGTAAGACTTGCAGACAACCCTATCATTACTAGTTGTGAAGACATATTATAAATCAAAATTCATTAAGTAGTTTAAAAGATCAAGGGGTCACACCGACAAATGACACGACGGCGACGGCACGGTGGATGCCGATGGTTGTGGATGATGCTGTGGATAAGCGTTTGGCTGCTTGGCTGCGTGACGTGGGTTCGATCCCCCCACGGGACAAATATTTGTGTGACCTACAAGTAGTTTCTCCGGCTCTGGCTGTTTGTGTATGTGAGTTTACGATACAGGAGAAATTTCTAGTGACGGGAAAAGTTTTATTATAAAAACGGTAATTAAAAAAATTTAAAAACCCGACTGCGTAAAAAAAAAAGCATAGAACAAAGCGACTTTAACTTTTTTTATTATTGAATAATTTTTATTTTGATATACCCAGTGTCACTCTTACAGTAAATACGAATCTAACGACTAAAATCCATCGAGCCGTTCACGCCACAGAGCGTGCCAAACAATTATACATACATACATACATACTCTCGAAAAACATAACCCTCCTTCTGGCGCAGTCGGGTAAAAACCGGCCAAGTGCGATTTGAACTCGCTTGGAGAGGGTTCCGTACAATGCCAAAGTCAATTTGCAAAACTTTTTTTTTTTATTACCTTATTTGTCCGCTTTATTTTCAATTGCTAGAACTCTTATAGATTTACCTGTAATCTACAATCAATTAACTATATTGTGTATTTTTTCATAATTTTAGGCTCGGTAGTTTCGGAGATCAGGGGGGCAATGGGCAATTTTCGTCTTCTTTCATGAATAAAATCAAAACTGTTTATTTTAAAATAATATTAAAAATATATTTGAGATCCTCATAACGAGCTCTTTTCATTTAATATATGACACAGTAAGGTTTGCTTTTTTTTATTTGAATATGACACATAATTTAAAAAAAAAATCACTTTGCCTTTGTGTTTGGGTCATAGGATTACACCATCCTACCAATTTTCACCTTATTTGTTCCAGTAGATTCTGAGCAAATTGGCAGTGACAGACGGACGGACAGACAGACAGACGCGAACAAGTGATGCTATAAGGGTCCCGTTTTTTTTTCATTTTTTGTGCGGTACCCTAAAAAGAAAAGGAACAACAAAAAGACTTTGTTTTATAATATATTTTATGTATATATACTATAAGTAAAGGAGTCCACAGTTTAAAAACTGTTACCAACAAAGCTGTAGGTATATTCATGAAATTGTTAATTTTGTTTTAACATTTCATTTGCACCAACTACCAACCTACACATGAAAGCTTTTACGAGACAGTTTCTATACTAATATTATAAAGAGGTAAAGTTTTTGAGTTTGTGAGGTTGTAGGGGGTAATCTCTGGATCTACTAAACCGATTTTGAAAATTCTTTCACTACTGGGCAGCTACATTATCCCCGAGTGCCATAGGCTATATTTACAACGTGCCCGTAAGAAAATTTTCGTCCAAAACGAGAGCGAAGCCACGAGCAACAGCTAGTATAGCATAAAATTAGATACCAAGTTCATATAGTCTTTAATGTAACAAAAAAAATCGTTCCATTTTGTACTTGAGATAAAAAGAATATACAGCTAGCCTAGCGCTACAATGTTTGCCTTGATCTTTGCCTAAGTAACAGTTTTGAGGAAAATGCTTAATTAACTTATTTCAGAACACTGTGTTTAGTGATAATGAGCAGATATTATATTTTTAGCTGTTATCGTAATTTAATTTTTAGGTGGTATCGTAATTTTAAATAAATAAAAATATTCAAAAACTGACAAATAACGTCTCAACTGCTGGGTCTGGAAGCCTGAAATTTTATACAAGAGTTTTTTTAATGTCATTTTTTTATCAGGCGCGTCCTCAACGCTCAATTTAGAGGCGTTTGTGAGAGATTGGCTGGAGAAAACCGCATGGAGAGAAGAGTGGAAGGATATGGAGGTCTTCGCCCAGCAGTGGGGCAATAATATAGGCTAAGGAAAAAAATATATATTGGTAAAGTTTTTTAGTTTGGATAGAGGAGTTAATCTCTGAAATAATTTATCTGATTTCAAAAAGTTTTTCACTGGTTGATAGCTAGTAACTAGTCGAGCGCCATAGAATTTGTTTTTAGCGGGAGCGGAGTCACGGGTAGAAGCTAGTATATAAAAATACAGCGGAAGAATTTTCAAAAATTCGAAATGGAGTCCATTTGGCAATTTTCTAAAGTTTTTCGAGATCTGCATCATTTCTGCCGATGGAAAAGGCTTATTTTCTTATATTTTTCTTGTGAAAATCGATCATATTTTTGAAAACTGGATACAAACTCAAATCATGGAACGTTTTTGAACACACACATGCTTTTTATTTGAATCAAGTATGTATGTACCTACTTACATTATTTTTACAAACTACAATTATACATCTAGGTTTTTTTTTATTGACATTTGTACAAGTATCAAAAGGGTTACAGGGCGTCATAAAATTCGTCCCCATCGCTGTCAATAGGAAAAGTGCAAAGAAGGCAGCATTGCCACGTTGGATGGCAATGCTGATTCTTTGGCCAAAAAATAGGCCTGCTCTCTACATTACTTAAATTCTATGGTAAAAATACATGCATAACATTTGAGGTCAGTATTTGTATATTATAGTGGCGGCCCCGACTTACGTACAGTAAGTCCTGGGTTCGAACCCAGGTAGGCTCATTACTTTGTGTAATTTATTTCATCCTGCTCGCAAAACGGTTAAGGAAAACATCGTGAGGAAACGGGCACGGTATGTCCTGGAACCAAAAAATTCGAAGACATGTGACATCTACCAACCCGCACTGTGCCTGCGTGGTGGATTATAGCCAATTCCCTCTCATAGAGAGGAGGCCGTGTGCCCCAGCAGTAGGAACATTATAGGTTGATTATGCTGTGCTATTTGTATATTTTATTACTTTAATTGGCTTAGGAATCTGAAATCATCGTTTTCATTTTTTTTTATCAATTCATTTTCTGAATTCAATTTCAAAAGTAATTCATTAACCTTCTAGTTAACCCTCCAGGAAATATAGGCGAGATGATATGATGTTATAGTTCATAGCCAGTTAACAATTGATTAAAAATCACCAAGGTGTAACGTTCATTTAAAACATACCATTCATTTTAAATAAACTTTGCCGACATGGCGCCGACAGAGCGAGCCGTTTTGCAGATTGTTTTTTTCGTAATATGCACAATAGTAAGATTTTTTTTAATATTAAATTTTTAAGAAGAATTTTTCGTATTGGAGATTTAGGAAGGCTATTTTCTCGACTGCCAAAGAAGGGTTATGTTTTTCGCGAATATCTTGTTTAATAAGAATAAGTACTACAAAACTTTTATGTACCTTAATAAATTATTTATTAAGGTACATTAAAGTTTTGTAGTACATGAGGGACTTACAAAGTATACATTAATAATATGTTTCTTTGTTTGTTTTTTTTTTATAAATTTCTTTATGGATTTCGACGATTACGGTATCATTAGATTCGCCTCAAAAAATCTTAGTTAAGTGTTAAAAAAAAAGCGGCGGATTTTTGCCGCTAAAATTGTAAGTCGTACATTTTTTTTTTCAACCGTACCTATCGGTTAGGGTATCAAAATGAAAGAAATTAAAAGGAGATTACAAATCTTGGCACGGGGCTGCTACTGAGAACTTCATAGTGCAAAACCCAATAACACTAAGCCTGACTCGGCCACCACGAAGGGGGCAGTCAATCACCCAGCAGAAGAAAATCTTAATAAATGGTAATGCTTCAAAAATTATTTGAATAAGTTACATTTAATTAAAAGTATCAAAAAACCCGTCTACAAATTGTATTATGTACATAGATAGGGTCTATCTATTCATACACGAAATCTCTTAAGGGGTCATTGTACTCATCATTATGAAAAACTTTTACTATGGGACCAAACTCGAAATCGCGAAAAAAAAATCAGCTGTTTCCTACAATATGATCGCATTAACTCGTCAAAATGTACTGAACAGCTGGTTTTTTTTCGCGATTTCGGGTTTGGTCCCATAGTGAAAGTTGTTCATAATGATGAGTACAATGAGCCCTTAAAAGATTTCGTGTATGAATAGATACACCTTATATATATAAGGTCCCATTAAAATAGATGGCACTGGCACTTTTAATTAAATGTAACTTGTTCAAATAATTTTTGAAGCATTACCATATATTAAGATTTTCTTCTTCTGGATGATTAACTGTCTCCTTCGAGGTGGCCGAGTCAGGCAAAGTGTTGTTGGGTTTTGCACCATGAATTTCTCAGTAGCAGCCCCGTGCCAAGATTTGATGTCATGTTAAATTTAAAAAAACTTGTCTAATTTTCAGAACGGCCTACATTCCTACCCAAAAAATCATCCATCACTGGGAATCCTGAATGAGCTTATAGGACAGGATTCACAAAGCCCGCTTATTGTCGTAGTAGACTCTAATAATCAGGCCATAACTTTGAATGATGATGAACCGGATCAACGGCAACAAGAGCACTCTAAATCTCGCCCGTTCTACGGAGATCATAACCACAATCCTCCCCACAACCATGACCACAATCATGTCCACAGTAATTCTTTTAAATCATCGAATCAAGAGTATGAAGCCGCTTTGTATGAACTTTTGAGGGTAAGATTCATTTTAAATATTTTTGTGGCTGCGGATTTAAAAATGCTGCTATCAGAAGTGCTTGAATAGTTTCCAGAACATGGATAAATTTCCCTTAAGTTATTTAGCAATTTTGTTCGAATAATTTTTAACAAGGCCTTTTTTTTTTTTTTTTTTTTTTTTACCGATGTGAAATCATCAAATAACCCCTCCCGCTCTGGGCTGAGCAGGAGGGAGTGTCAGACTTCTACTGACTAAAACCCATCCATGTTCCTTCCTTTGCCCTTTATGTTCCAGGGCCGCGGTATCTCTTTCGAACAGTCCCGCAACCCTGGCAGGCGTCGGCCCTTACGGACCCCTTCCTGTTTGCTGACTCTCTTTGAGGCGCGCGTGGAACACGAACGCGCCGTCGACACGGCCTGTCGTCATAAGACGGACGGACGGCGAGCTAGCCCATAGCTCACCGATCCCATGGCCTCCAGATCCCATGGCGGCAATCCGGCAAGGAGGCTCGCCGCCTCGCCGGAGATCGTGCGGTACCCCCGGATTAGCCTTACGGCTACCACCCTTTGGGGCGCGTTCAGATAATGGGCGGCTCGCCGCCTCAAAGAACGCGCCCACACCGGGGCCCCGTAAAGGGCCATGGACCGCACGACCCCCGCGTAGAGCCTCCGGCAGGAGGCGTTTGGACCCCCCAGGTTGGGCAAGAGCCGCTTGAAGGCAGCCCCGGCCCGTTCCAGTTTGGGGGCCAAACGTCGGAAATGCTCCACGAAGTTCCACCGGCTGTCGAGGACGAGACCTAGGTACTTCAACGTCGGCTCGACGCCGATGGGAACCCCTCCCACCGTGAGCATGGATCCCGACGGTGGCGCATTCCGAGGCCCATGAAAGCACATGGCCTCGGACTTGTGCAATGCCACCTCGAGACCCAATTGCCGGATCCTCTCCGCGACTATCGCAACCCCGCGAGTCATCAGCTCGGCCGCCGCCTCGTGCGACCTCCCTTGCGCCAGCACCAGCGTGTCGTCAGCGTAGCAAACTACGCTGACGCCGTCAGGGAGGTCGGCGCGCAGCACCCAGTCGTAACCGATGTTCCACAAGGGCGGCCCCAGAACCGATCCCTGTGGAACACCGCACGACATCTCTCGCCGGTTCCACTCTCCGCTGCAACCAGGGTAGATGACGTACCTGTCCGTCAGGTAGTCCCCGACCACACGACGAAGGTAGGTCGGAACCCGGTGATACCGGAGTGCCTCCCTAATGCAGCTCCAGGGCATGGAGTTGAAGGCGTTGGCGATGTCGAGAGACACCGCCAAGACCACCCCACCCCGGGACACCGCATCCCCCGTCGTGAGGGCTCTCACGCGCATGATGGCGTCCACCGTCGAGCGCCCCCTGCGGAAACCAAACTGGTGTTCCGCAAGATCCGGCCCAATCCCCGTCAGGTGCCCGGCGAGGCGGTTGGCAATAACTCTTTCGAAGAGTTTGCCCACCTCGTCGAGCAACACAATGGGCCGGTATGCGGACGGAGAGTCCGCAGGGCGCCCCGGCTTCCGGATGAGGACCAGCTTCCCCGTCTTCCAACGAAGCGGGAACTGGCCTCTCTCCAAGCATGCGCTTAGGAGCCCCTCCAGTCGGGGCTCGAGAGCCTGCAAGGTCAGGACCCAGGCTTTGCCAGGTAAGCCGTCGGGTCCTGGGGCGGCAGTTTTGGCCTTAAGCCTGCCTACCGCCACTCTCAGGTCTACCCCAGTCACCTCTGGAATGTCGTCATCGTCCTCAGTGTGGTCCGCTTCCGGCTGCTTCCGCTTATACTCGCAGTGACTTATGAGCGGCATAAAAACTCTGACACCAGCCCGCGAAGCATAAACACCGTATAAACGGGTTTTGTCGACGAAGAATCGAAAAATATGACAGATTGTGGAAAGATTTCTATCGTCGCAAGCATGGCGATGTTAAAAATGTATGACAGACATGTCAAGTTTGACATGTCAAAAGCTTTGTCGATTCTTGGTAGAATAGAGATAGTATTGCCATGCTACGCGGGCTGGTTAGGCACTAACCACACGATAAAAAAAAAGAAGAATGACTTGATATCACTACATAGTATAAAACAAAGTCGTTTGCCACTGTCTGTCCCTATGTATGTATCTTTAAAACTACGCAACGGATTTTGATGCGGTTTTTTTTTTAATAGATAGAGTGATTCAAGAGGAAGGTTTATATGTATAACATGCACCCGTGCAAAGCCGGGTGGGTCGCTAGTGTATTATAAAACAACAAAGGCCGGACTTCAGAAATGTCCACGGGTACTGTCAGTCTTCCTTTCTCAGATGTCTGTGTGTGACCTCTGTGTCCTTCGCCTGATCTAGGTAACGACCATAGCGTCTCATTGCCGACCCATCGGACTACGAGAGTAAAGAGTCAGAGAGTGCACTTATTTTTGACAAAACTTGCGCATTAAAAATGTTGAGATCGTGACTACACAATAACAGCCGCTCGGATCAATCTTCAGCTTAAACAGCGATTGCCTAGATTGGTCTGTGGATGGGTGACCATCCATTACATGCCGAGTTTCCTCCGTGCCTCGGAAGAGCACGTTAAGCCGTTGGTTCTGACTGTCATTTGTAAATCTTTGACAGTCGTTACAAGCAGCTAGTGGCCCGAATGTCTTACAACCAGTCATACCAAGGGGTATCGTTTTAGTTAGTACTAACTGGGTTGCGGAAGCCAGATAAGCAGTCGGTACATGTAAAATACTGATGTTCAGCTGAATCCGGTTAGAATGGAAACCGGCCCCATCGTAGTTGGTAAAAAGCTAGGAAGATGAAGATCACCTTGTGCACTAAAAATCTCCTGCGTACTTTACCAAGCCCTGTTGAGATTAACTACCAAAACCAAAACAAAAAAAAAATCTTGTCGTACACGTCACGCATCGAAATAGTCTGTCCACTGTTGTATACGATTTTCTTTCGAATTGGATACGAATTTCAAAGTAAAAGTTAGGATCTCGGGTAACCCTCTTGACGCCATCATCATCTGCCTAGCCTTTACCCAACTATGTTGGGGTCGGCTTCCAGTCTAACCGGATCCAGCTGAATACCAGTATTTTATATGGAGCGACTGCCTATCTGACCTCCACAACCCAGTTAGTACTGGGTAATAACCCCTTGACGACAGCGCGTGACTATATCCTCCTGTATGTTCAAATGATTTCAGACAAGCCAGAACATGTTGGACCTGCAACGCTCGCGCAAAGAAAAAAGAGGTAAAAACGGTAAAAATGGTAAAAACGGTAAAAACGGTAAAAACTCCAAAGACAGCTGCGATAGCGATAATGAAGAAACTGAATTTTTAGCCGAACAATGTACAAAAGAGGACGAGAACAGCTGTGATGTGAAAGAAACGTGCTAATACATCAATAATTATGTACGTCTTTTAACAAGCAACCTCACAAGATTTATTTAATAAAGTTCGATTATCTCTAAAAAGATTTTAATTTTCAAACCAAATATTGTGGACATGTATGACCAGATGCATGAACTTGGACGAATCAAAAGGAGTATCAGTTCTAAGGGTCGTCCTGCCTCCTCTTTTGACAAAAAAACAAAAGGGTCACAGGGCGTCAAAAAATTCGTCCACATCGCTGTCAACAGGAAAAGTGCCCAGAAGGCTGGCAGCATTTCCACGTTGTATGGCAATGCTGATTCTTTGGGCAAAAAATAGGCCCACCCTCTGGTCACGTGAAGAGTCGACCAACCGCTTGGCGATTTCCCGAAATACTAGGTGGGCATTCGGACCACATGGCCCTAGTGTTTCAACCCCAAACGACTCAAAAACATAACTACCAATTAAATTATTGTATTTGCGCCGTTTGAGGTTTTCAGCACCTGCAGCCTGTAGCCGCCTCAGCGCAGCTCACTATGCTAGGAAGATGGGATGGCGCAAGGGTGTCGACGCAAGTTGCATCCCACACCAAAGGCCTACCCAACTTCCATGGCATTATGGGCATACCATCTGGTCTCTTCCCATCGACGCGTGCCAAGACAGTCGGTTCTAAGACAGCTGGCACCCCGGTGGCAAGAGCACGACGAATAAGATCATTAATGCTAGCGTGCCGCGCAAGCCGACCTGCACTCTTATTACAAGAAAGTCCATGGTGCCCGAGGCAATCGACTGCTTCACCACATTGACAAGATAATTAAAAGTACTTAACTAATTTAGTTGTCACATGACAGCTAGCACACGTCAATATACCAAAATGAAAGTTGAATGAACATTCAACTGTTCAACCATATTCAACCAAAATAAAATATATTCAATCTAGATAAAAGCCTCCAAGCATGAAGAGTGTACCCGCTTACATGTGCCATGCTCGAATACTTCCTACTGAAAATACGGAAGTTTGTGAGTTACTGAGAACGGATTTGGATGAAATTTAGAACACAGATTTGAGAGTTTATAACCATAGAGTACTTGTGCCATCCCACCATACATATTGCAAGTGAGCAGTGGACCCTCCAGGTGGGTTGCCGGCATCGCAAGTGCGATTTGAGTGAACCCAACAGGTGGGTTCCTGGCACTGAATGGGTTAACACATAGAATACGTTTATCCCGGTAATTTGATCCTGTGGGACTATTATCGAACTCCACAAGCTAGTACGGCAATTTGAGGACACCATAATCATGTTTTGATCTTGATATTACTAGGTACACATGATTTAATTTAAAACAAATTAATAGCTTTGAAGACCATCATATCAATATACAATATCATCATCACCAGCGTGGCCTTTTCCCTACAACATGATGGGTCGGCTACCAGTCTTTAACCGGATGCAGCTGAATACCATCTCTGACCTCCATAACCCGGTTGCTGTGTAATACAATAAAGTCCACTTGATAAGACAAGTTATCAGAGTCAAAATCTACAAAAATGTTAGCCAAGACCTTGCTTTTTAAGGCACGGATCTTTTTTTTTTTTTTCGGATGGGAAATCATCAAATAACTCCTCCCGCTCTGGGCTGAGCAGGAGGGAGTGTCAGACTTTTACTGACTAAAACCCATCCATGTTCCTTCATCGCCCTTTGTGTTCCGGGGCCACGGTATCTCTTTCGAACAGTCCCGCAGCCCCGGCAGGCATCGGCCCTTGCGGACCCCTTCCTAATGCTGACATCTCTTTGAGGCTCGCGTGGAACACGAATGCGCCGTCGACACGGCAAGGCATGGATCTCAGTCCATCATTATCTGCCTAGCCTTTTTCCAACTATAATGATTTCGGCTTCCAGTCTAACCGGATGCAGCTGAATACCTGTCTTTTATATGGAGCGACTGCCTATCTGACCTCCACAACACAGTGCTTAAGTACTGGGTGATATAAGGTACCCCTTGGAAAGACTGGTTGTCAGACTTTCAGGCTACTGGCTACCTGTAACGACTGTCAAAGATCTACAGATGACAATCGGGACCTACGGCTTATCGTGCTTTCCGAGGCACGGAGGAAACTCGGTATGTAATGGGCGGTCACCCATCCAAAGACCAACCTAGGCAAGAGTGGCTTAACCTAAAGATCGACCCGAGTAGCTGTTATTATTTTGCCGTATCTATACTAATATTATAAAGACTTGTAAGTTTGTATGTAGGGGGTAATATCCAGAACTAATTATCCAATTCTAAAAACATTTCACTGGTGGTGTGTTGGTGGGTAGGAAGCTACATTATTCTTGGGTGCTATGGCCTATAAATTATATATTTAATATTTTAGCCATGTGTATTAATTATGAAGAGGTACAGTTTATAGGTTTACATTTAGGGGTAATCTTTGGGACTACTGATCTGATTTCGAAAATTGTTTCACTAATGCAAAGCTATGTTATGCCCGAGTGTCATAGGCTGATTTACGACCTTTCTTTGGGATCATATTCGTCCATAACACAAGCGAAGACGAGGGCAAAAGCCAGTATATTAGATTTATTGTGTGTTTGTTGGTATTTTATTTATTTTATTCTACTCGGGAAACTTACAGCTACACAAAACTGGAGGCCATTTACAAGTTTCCACATATAAACACTTGAAACACTCGAAACAAAAAAAACAACAAAAAAAAGGTAATTTATTATTCACGTGTTTGGTGCCCAACCAAAACCAAATATGAAAGTTCTGTTGCTACCGAAAATTGATGATGTTGTAAACATTAATCACAAATCTTAACATAATCAGCAAAAGCCGTACGTACACAAAATCATGTACGAGTAATGTTATCGACATGGTGTTGAGAACGATTTTTTTCACATTACTACTTACTTTAAAACCACAAAATGTAAAGTTTTAATAATTATCATCTGCCTAGCCTTTTCAAAGTTTATTGGGGACGGCTTCCAGTCTAACCGAATTCAGCTTAATACCAGTATTATGCATGGAGTAACTGCCTGTCTGATCTCCACAACCCAGTCAGTACTGGGTAATACGAAGATTTACCCGAGCGGCTGCAATCAGCCACGAGTTCCTCAAATCCAAACTCAACTGCTTCTATAAAATTCCTTAAAGAAAAACGCAAAAACATTTTACCAGATGATAGACCACTTGTTCCCTGCCCGCGGCTGTCAGCTGGCGATGATCGTTTATAATGAACTAGCGACCCGCCCCGGCTTCGCACGGGTCAATGTTATACATATAAACCTTCCTCTTGAATCACTCTATCTATTAAAAAAACCGCATCAAAATCCGTTGCGTAGTTTCAAAGATTTAAGCATACAAAGGGACATAGGGACAGAGAAAGCGACATTGTTTTATACTATGTAGTGATGACAGGATTCCAAACCAGATTGACAGACTACAGAAAGAAAGCAGGATATATTCACGACCTAGTGTAGTCCTAAGAATCTTTAAAATTTTGGGAAATTAGCATCGACTTTATGGCTAGCTTATATTTTATAGACTAGCTGTTGCCCGCGACCTTTCTTCTGCGTGAAATTATTATAAAAATATGACCTCCCTATTTGGACCGCATTTTGTTAAAAATTTCAAGAGCTTTCATTTTTTTGCACGGAACTCTAATTCTTTTTCTAAAATAAAAGTAGCCTAACTACTTATAATAACAGCTATCTGCTAGTAAAAGTCCTGTCAAAATCAGTCCAGCCTTTTAGTCGGAACAAACAGGCAAACAGAAAGACAAAATTTTTAAAATAAATAAATTGTGTTATATGAACCTATCGTATTTACTTAAGCATTCAGTAAAAAGCAGTTATTTTGAATTAAGACATACGCTTCAATTTTATTTTTTTGTACAGATTATAAACAGATTTTACTATACATGACAGTCTGTAAAATATGTTTCCAACAGCCAAAGGAAAAAAAAAAATCTTAGATAAAAAATACTATATTTCACTCACTGCACATATTTCAGACCTGAATTTACCATCGACTTTTTTGCCATAACTGTAGGTAAAAATCATTTACTAGATGGCCCGCCGCGCTGGTTGATAGGTACACTCAGCGGCACGGAATGTGGCCTAAGCGTGTTATGTGATTTATTATCGAAACGAAACGCGAAACAGGTTTTTTTTTTCAGTAGGTGGCTCATTCGCTGTGTGTGGACCAATCATATTCTAGAAAATACTGGCCGCACGATTGCTTTGTCTCTCTTACACTTTTCTGTCTGTATTTATATTACAGCTGGATAGTGAACGCTCAATCCCAAATGCCCGAAATGAACTTCGTCTTAGCGTGTCGATGACAATTTAAATGAACTCGGCCTTTGGCGTCGAGTTTGGCACTTTCAGTAGCGTCCATCAACTCCTGTGGTGTGCAAGCAACAGGACATGCAGGACACGATATCAAGTATCCCATCGTTTGTGGGGCAACACCACATTTACACTCCAGGTTAGAGTCATCTATGAATCTCCATCTGAACAGGTTTTCCTTGCTTCGGCCAACCTCTGTCTGGAGGCTGTTCAAAGTCTTCCAGGTCAGCCATGGCAACTCATGTCTTTTCCATCAAATAAATTGCCAAACTTAAGTGTCAATAGGGTAGGGCACATTGCTTGCAGAAAGGATGGCCAATGGGGCCGTAAAGTTCAAACCATTGCAAGGCCTCTCACTAGGTGAACCGATGACCTGGCGAAGGCTGCGGGGATCCGCTCGATGAATGAATTAGTGAAACCTTTTTGGGTCTAAAATTATTTTGTCTTACTGGCATTTAGCAATCAAAATGACACGAGTTCTATCTGACAGCCACTTCACAAAATACTTGATTCGGCTTGAAGTTGCTTGGTAAGTTTTTCTCAAAGATTTTTTATTCTCTAGAGTTTATCTGCTGAATATTTAACTAGGTTTTACTCGAGGCTTCTTTCTTATTAGTACACAACAGGGACTGTTTTTGGGTCTGAGATTGTAAATAGCCAAAATAACTCCGGCCCTATTACCAAATTCTGCCGGATATAAGTTACTAGAACACCTTCTGCCTAGATTGTAAATAGCCAAAATAACTCCGGCCCTATTACCAAATTCTGCCGGATATAAGTTACTAGAACACCTTCTGCCTAGCTTTTTCCCCATTTATGTTGGGATAGGCTTCCAGTCTTACCGGATACAGCATTTTACTTGGAGCCCCTATCTGACCTCCACCACCCATTTTGTACTGGGTAAGGCTAGGCGGCTGAATTTGACGACTGGTTGTCAGATTTTCGGACCACCGACTACGTCTATCGACCATTAGAGATCTAGAGACAGCCGGGACCAACGGCATTACATGTTCTCCAAGGCAAAGATGAAACTGGTAAGTAATGGATAGTCTCCCATCCTAGGGCCAACCTTGCCAAGAGCTACTTAAGAACGACCTGTGCCTGTTGCCTTGAAGATTGACCCATGCGACTGTTAGCATTTAACCATGAGCATAGAGAATGGACTAAGCGTTAGCTTCCAAAAAGTGACCACTCTGTAGAAAGAGACAGAGCGATGATGCGGCCAATACCTAGGGCAAACCATGGCCGCTCCATTGCTTTGTCTCTCTCGCACTTCTTGTTCAATTTTATAAAGACATTTTGATATGGCCACGAGCCCCATAATGCAACATGAAATATAACGCACAAAAAAAAACACAAACTCTAAGCAAGTTTGTTTTGTTTGTGAAAGCGAGCCTACATACAAAAAGTTACATCGATCTTTTGCACTATTGTTGAAATAACTATTTATTTATTTTAACAACAACGACAATTTCAAATACCTTGTTTAGTAGTAGGATTAAGGGTCCGCCTAGCCTTCTTTAGAGCAGCGGTGGCCCAGTGGTGGCGGCCCCGACTTACGAACAGCAAGTCGTGGGTTCGAACCCAGGCAGGCGCATTACTTTGTGTAATTTATTTCATCACCACTGCTCTCAAAAACGGTGAAGGAAAACATCGTGAGGAAACCAACATGTCCTAGAACCAAAAATTCGAAGACATGTGACATCTACCAACCCGCACTGGGCCCACGTGGTGGATTATAGCCCATTCCCTCTCATAGAGAGGAGGCCGAGTGTCCCAGCAGTGGGAACATTAAATGCTGATTATGCTTATGCTAGCCTTCTTTAATATAAAGAATTAAAGTTTTATAGGTTTGGGTGTAGGAGATAATATTCCAAACTTCTTATCAGATTTAAAAAAATCTTTCGCTAATAGATAGATATACTAATATTCCAAACTTCTTATCAGATTTAAAAAAATCTTTCGCTAATAGATAGATATACTAATACCGAGTACTATAAGATAATTATATTTCTTCGACGCAGATGCGTCGAAGGCAAAAATCGCGGACAAAAATTAGTCCCAAAACTGAGCTCATCTTCCAGTCTACTCAGGTAGAAGTAGTGTGTCAGTTGGGAATACCCAAATACTCCGAAATATTTTATTCCTGGGCATTTGTTTCTTCGAACATAACGAAAATCGAAAAAACAAACAAATCAGATTTACGAATTTCGGAAAAATTTCGTGATTTTTATTAATAGATATTATAATATTCTTAGATATTATGAAATTTGGACTTGTGACTTTCAGAATAAAGATTTTTGTAATTTATGCTGTGTACCCCTGTCAGTCTCAAGTCCTGGTTTCGATTCCGGGGTTGGGCAATATTATTGGGTTTTTCCATTAGGAATTTCTGATTGGATCATCAGGATTTGTGCCCGGTTGATGGCAATATGCTTGCCTTTTATTACATGAGACTTAAAAAAAAACATAACTGGCGAAATGTGTGTGTACTATTAGGTAAACCTCTGCCAAACCCTTCGGGGATTACAGTCGTGATGTTATGAATGTACATGGAGCTACGGCCTATCTTACTCCAACTACAGTGTTACTGATACACTATCGCCTTATTTATTTTATCCAACTCTAAGGGCCTTATCATACTAGCGGATTGCGAACGTCCTCAAAGCGGAGCGGGCGCGCAACGAATTCGTTACGGACACAAAACGAACACGCTGCGCATGCGCAGCGAATTCGTTGCGGACGCGCAACGGGATCGCCGCGAACAGCAAAGTGGACGCCATTTTGTACTGCTACAAATTTGCTACAAACACGCGACGAAAACGTAACGTATTTGCCACGCGTCCGCGACGTCCTCGCTGCGCAGCCGCGGCGTGTTCGCGACGCATGCGCTGCGCGTCCGCTCCGCCCCGCAGCCGCTTCCAAACCGCTAGTATGATAAGGCCCTAATATACCACCATCTTAGAAATGTAGGTATTAAAAAAACTATTTTAATTATTTGCAGGTTTTCGGGTAACAACGTATCAAAACCAGCAATTGATATAAAACTTTTGACTCGGTGAAGTGTAAAAATGGCGAACTCAAATCGCGACATCTTTTGGATGACAATTTCTATAATGATTTTGTGGAAACTTATGTCTTACATTTTCAGCGAAGGTTCATTTAATCCAGAACGTGCTAATAAAAAGATAGAATAAAAGAAGAAGATTGAGAAAGATATCCCTATGAATATGATGACAAACAAGATGTATTGACATGCCTAATTTAAAGCTGCTTTGAAACAAGAACAAATGAGGAAGGCAAGTCAAAGCTGATTGTAGATGGCGTGTCCATAGCTTAGTCACAATCTGACCAATGAGGTCAAGCTATTTTGAACTATAAAATGACATTGAAAGATCTTCAACCAATGACGTTGCTTGGTACAAGCGATGCTAGCGCCATTAGTTCCACAGTTGCCATCCCCATTCTAGTCATTCTCATTTTTTACAAAAATAATAGATACAGAGTCGAAGTACTCATTTTATAATCATCTGCCTAGCCTTTTCCCAACTATGTTAGGGTCGGCTTCCAGTCTAACCGGATGCAGCTGAATACCAGTATTTTACATGGAGCGACTGCCTATCTGATCTCCACAATGCAGCTAGCACTGGGTAATACGATAGCCCTTGGTATGATTGCTTGTCAGACTTTCTACAAATGATAGCTGAGACCAACGGTTTAATGCGCATTCTGAGGCACGGAGGAAACTCGATATGTCACCCATCCACGGACCAACCTAGGCATGCGCAGCTTAAACTGAAGATTGATCCCCGTGGCTGTTATAATTAGCCAAGAGCTTCTCGAAGTACTCGTATGCTCTTTAATAAAGATCAGTAAACAAATCCTTTATATTCAATTCTTGTTTTTGGGAAAGCCACTTTTCATTTTAACATCGGTGGTGGTCAAGCGAAAAAGTAAGGTGTAAAACGTGTAAAACCCATTGAATTTAAATAGAGGGAATGATAAATATTTCTTTGTAATGTCATCATATTTTTTTTTTGTTTTATTTCTTAGGTCATAATAATAAAAAATATTAAATAGAATCCACTCTTTTTTTTTTCTTAGAAGATTATAATGCCGACGACGAAAATCGATAGAACCTTTTAAAGGCGTCTCGCAAAGACATTCCAGGACACATTATTACATCGGCATCCAAGCAAGAATGCCTCTGAAAACTACAGATTCAAAATTATGGAATATCATAAGATTATTTGGCTTTAGACCAAAATGCTTTTGCTGAAAGTCGGTGAGGTGCTTGGAAAACAACCAGAAATAAATGCCTGCTTTTATACCAAACCCTTTGCTAGTTACTGTTGTTAAGATAATGTCTTTCTTTAGGCAATTAGTAGTACAAATGAGTGAAAAAGATGGACGAAAACCTATTGCACTTGCACTCGACTCATGTAGCGGAGATGATAATGAGAAAAACAATCGTCACTAGATCCATCATGGATCTTGCCATGGATGTTCTGAGATTGAACGAGAATGTTGAGATGAATGTATGGAATAACAAGAATGGAATGAGTATATTAGAGGAAATTTGAAAGTGGCGCCTGTTTCAGTAAAATTGAAAGAAAGTCGTTTGTCTTGGTATGGACAAGTAATGAAACGCATGTGACTAAAAGAGTGATGGACATGAATGTTGATGGATGGAGAGGGAGAGGAAGGTCAAAGAAAAGGTGGGTGGATTGTGTGAGGAATGATATGAAAGAGAAAGGAGTAAATTATGCCGTGACGTCTGACAGGGGAGAATGGAAGAAGAAAGGGAAAACGTGTTGCGCCGACCCCAAATAGGATGGGGCAGGAAGATGGTATTGTATCATGCTTGCGTAGTCTCCTTTATATTATGCAGGCTTATTGCGATAGGCAAAAGAACCAGGTGTATGTAACGCCTGCAGTGCGGCATGCACTAATTCCTATCGTTCATTGTTTCATCTAAACGCCTACTTCTGGACAGAGACACCCCCTCGCTACATCAACCTATCGATTGGCATCAATCGAGCTTAAATCCAGGCTCCAGGTTTGTACTGAGAATTGCCTGACATAAAAACCTAATAACAATTAGCCGGACCTGGAAATGAAGCCTAAGTTCCTGCTTTAGTTTGCCATTACACAAACGAAGCAGTCAAATGCTTATTTCTAACCGACTTCTAATAAGGAGGAGGTTCTGAATTCGGATGTTTTTATTTTTTATAACTCTGTGATTACTGGGAACAACGTGCGGGAAAAAGTTATTTTAGCCTTTTCAGTTGTGGTAAGTGGTATCTCACACAAATTTCTTGTCGAGTATTCATTTTCCATTGTTACTAAAAGTTATAAGCAGATCAATGGCAAAACGTCAATGACACAAACCAAAGTCACCGACTTCCGGAGGTAAAGTTATTTTCCAGAGTTTGTGCTTTTTTTGCAACAATAGTTGCTTGTAATCAAGTTAGGTAGAGGGGGGGTAATTTCTGAACTACAGTTCAGATTCCCTGAAGCTATATCAGGCGACCATAACGGTGCCGACGCCGTGGGCAAAAACTATTCTTAAAGAAACGATGGAATTGGAAGGAGTGAATCAAAATTATGGAGTGACGATTGACAATAGTAAAACTGGAAGAAGAAAACCTGTTGTACCCCAAATAATGGAAAAGGACAGGAAGATGATACTGAAGAGTTGCTTGTCAAACAATTCCGACACAAAAGGATTTACAACGGCTTTCAAGGAACTACATTACACGTACCTACATATGTATATTTCTAAGTTCATAGTAAAATTCATTATGAACTTGAATTAAGATAACAATATTATGAAATTCCAAATAAAGATTAATTAACATAAAAAAGTAGTAACCGAACAGGAAGTTTGAATCAAAACAAATAACAAATCTAATCAGTTAGTAAAATTGATTAAAAATATATGAAGCGGTAAGTTTACTTAACAAGAATAAGCCGGACTATATCATATTTGGAAACTAGACGCCAAAGGGTCGAAATGGCGTCCTCAGTACCGAATCTCAAACACCTTCAAAATATAGTATTTTTACTTCTGGTTACTGTAAGTTGAAGATTCAAATTATGTTTGATAATCTGTTTTACTGGTTTTCTTCGTTGTTTTCTATATTCATCATCATTTGCCTACCCTTGTCTCATGCTTCGAAGGATCGGCGTAAAATGTTTTCTTCTTACATATTCCTCTATCATCCTTTTGTTTCATATCATTCTCACACAAACCATTTATCTTTTCTTTGGCCTTCCTTTCCTTCATTTTTTTTCTTTATTTTGTCTTGCTTTACGTTTTATTATATTCCTCAGTGATCAAGTTTCGCCATTATTTGAACCCTCAGCAACTCGCTACTTTATTTTTGTTATAATGGCTTTACTTTAGAATTTCATCTATAAATGCCATGCAAGTTGTGTTTTCTCTTCTCACATATCGGCCAAATCAGCGTAACTAGTGCCACATTATGAGAAAAACCTATCCCCAATAATATCAGCCTAAAGACGTTTACTGCAGGACATACGTGTCCCCTGTGTCACCTCATCGTCTGGTATAGTATTTAAGCCTACGCAGAGTTAAAATGATTAGTCAGTCAGAAAATATAAGCTGCATGCTAAGAGAATGATGGATTTGTTAAATATTATTTATCTTTGAAATAACAGAGTAATTGCACTGTCGTATATGTGTCTTCATTATTTAATATTTTTCAGAAAATCCTTCCATCTCTGACTGAAGAATACTCTGGACTTTTATCTAGTCTCTATAAGAAGGCTTCCGATCAGAATCGTCCCCTCATCTTAGTTTTGGACGGACAGAATTCGCAATCGCGTTCGTCCAGCTACAGAAATAACAGGGCCGATGATTACAGATCAGATCGTTACAAAGTAGACAATTACAAATCGGATAATTACAAAGCTGATAGTTACAAGAATGAGTACCAGTCAAACAGCTACAAGTCTAATAACCCGGTGAATAGGAACTACAAATCTAGTAGCTACTCTAACCGAAATTACCGGAACAGTCATGAAGACAACAATAAAGATGGTGGATATCCGTACCTATATCTTGCTCAATTGGCACAACAGGTATGTATCAACAGAAACAATATAGATTAAGCCTTAAATAGGGTTAAATCCTTGGAAGGAGAGACTGAATTTACCTTCTTCAGATTTTTTAAACACTATGTAAATATACAACACTTATACGCTACTAATATTACATTCAAACTAATAAAGATAGATAGATTGAACAGCAAGCAATTTTTCGAATCTTTTTATTTTATTGTACTTGCCTTATTTTCAGGTGAAAGACAAGTTATCAGATAGCAAACTGTCAAAGTCTAACTATTACAACTCACGCAGCAATCAACGGCAAGCCCACGGCAATAATCAAAATGTTCAAGAAGATAGGGACAAGAATGCCAAAGCAATCAAAAACCGAAAAAAATATGCCAAATACTATAAAGCGGATAGGAGTGAATCTAGGGGAAGTAATAGAGGCAATAATTACAATAGAGGCGATAGCAGTAACAGGGGTGATAATTACTTTAGAGAAAGTAACCGAGCTGACAGCAACAGTGAATATAGAGGAAACAACAGAGGTGACAGCAACAGTGACTATAGAGGAAGAAACAGAGGTGACAGCAACAGTGATTATAGAGGAAGCAACAGAGGTGACAGCAACAGTGACTATAGAGGACGTAACAGAGGTGACAGCAATAATGACTATAGAGGAAGAAACAGAGGTGACAGCAACAGTGACTATAGAGGAAGCAACAGAGGTGACAGCAACAGTGACTATAGAGAAAACAACAGAGGTGTCAGCAACTATGGAAGTAGCAACAAAGCTACTAATAACAATAGAGGTGATAGAGACTATAGGGAAAACAGAGCTGAATATAGCAACAGGGGAAGTTATAGAGCCGATAGCAACAACAGAGGCGACAATTATTACAAAGGCAATAACGACTATAGAGAAAACTACAAAGGTAACAATGACGTCAGCTATAGGGGAGACAATTACAATAGAGGCAGCAATAGAGGACATAGTGACACCACAAGCAATAGGGGTGATAGGAACAATAGGGGCAGCAATAGGGATGATAGCAATAATAGGGGAAGCAATAGGGGTGATTATTACAATAGAGGCAGCTATAGAGGCGATGATGGCAACAGGGGAAGCTATAGTAACAATAATTACAGAGGAGACAATAGGGCTGATTCTGACTACAACAGAAACAGGGGAGATTACAGAGGAGACCAAAAACAGGACAGATATGATAACGAACTCTTATCATCACCGTTAGTAAAAACTCTTCTAGATATTTCAAATGGCTTGAGGCAAGGCAAGGATTCTTGTGAAACTGATGTAAAAAATGACGAATGTACAACAACTACACAATGTCCAACTCAAAAAGAAGAAGATCCTTGTGCTAGCGGAGGCAGTTGCGATGAAAGTGATGAAAATAAAAATCCAAGCACAAGAGGTGAGATGTGGAATGACTGTGAAGATAAATATAAAGGATGTAATAACTAAATAAATAATTTTGAATGGGTTCCTGAATTTTGTTTCTTTTAAACTCAAGGAAACGCCTCGTTGCCTAACTAGCCCAACTACTCGTAGAGTTAATCAATTCAGTAACTTAAATGTTTGCATCAGCAATAGCAGTAATACTGTGTGTTGTTTGCTGGTAACTGTTTGAATTTTGTAGTAAGTAATAAGCATTTCGCCATCGCACCGTAATTGGAAGATAACAGCTAGAGACTTCACTATTTGCCATGCGACTGGAATCCATCTAGCAGTCCTACCCTTTTTAGTTTTAGGGGGGAAGCCGCCTTTTGAAAGGCAGCTGAACTTCGCCACCACGCTGTGCAAGTGCGCATCGTAGCACGTGACTTCTTTGCTGCCGTCTCATCCGTGTAAAACTGATCTAAATAGTTTCAATACATGATTAATTAACAACCATAAATAGCAAACTCACTTTTAAAACTAAAACTTTTTGTCAATGTGACAATATTTGTCATTTTGACATAAAGATCTGACCACAGGATCTGACTTTGAAGTGAAAATAGACTTAGAAAAGTACGCTGCGCTGTATAGTGAATAAAATATTTAGAGACTAAAGTATTTATCACACAATAAACAATAGGCCTGTGAAATCTTAACGAGATTAGATGGCTCTCGTCTTGAGAATGTTGCATGAGAACTTGCAACCATCTACATGAAAAATTGTACACAAAAAAGCTAACAAAGAAATATTTTTAGGTCTACGAGGTATTTATGCTTTAATAATTCTATTGTTTATTGTAAATTTTGCATGAATTACTAGTTGACATTGTGTTCTAATAATGTTGAAGTCACCCATTGCATACCTAGTTTCCTCAGTGCCTCGGAAAACACGTTAAAGGTCTATCCACACATACACGTGCCCGGGACGTGACAGGGCCGTGGCCGAATGTATGTAGGCACAGAAGCTTTGTCGCCGGCCCGGCGCGCGGCGCGGTGCCATGGCCCGGGACGGACGTGTGTGAACGAGTTCAAATAAAATGTACTCACCGATATTTTTTTGAGGGCACGGTCCGTCCACGTCCCGGGCACAGCCCTCATATGTGTGGATAGTTGGTCCCGGTTGTCATTTGTAGATCTTTGACAGTCGTTACAGCTAGTCAGTGGCCCGAAATTCTGACAACCAGTTTTACCAAGGGGTATCATATTACCCAGTCCTAACTGGGTTATGGAGGTCAGATAGGCAGTCGTTCCATGTAAAATAATGATCTTTAGCTGCATCCGGTGAGATATGGTAGCCGAACCCAACATAGTTGGGACAAGGCTAGGCAGATGATGATGATGATGATGATGATGATGATTAATGTAGATGCCTGTGTTTTATAAACAAAGAACGGAATGCCCTAAATTTATATTTTTGCCCTAAATTTATATTTAGTGATTGGGCAACTAGAGGTATCAGGAAAAGTAGGGAAAGACTATTTGAGCTTTATGGCCTTAAGCCTTATATAAACACAGAAACTTTCAACAAGTATGTTGCTAAGTATTCAAAAATGTTTAGAAATATATGCAAGGTTGCTAAAGCCCTGCACATTAGCAACAAGATCAAAACTGCTGAAAATAAAATAAAGACAGTTTGGAAAGTCATAAATGATGAGACCAACAGGAAGAAAATACGTAACACTAGCTACACATTAGACACAGCATGTGGTCCTAAAACCTCTAATTAGGAAGTAGCTCAAGAATTTGTAATTTTTTTTACCGATATACCGTTAAAAACTACGGAGGCTCTAAATTCCTCAGCTGAAGTCTCAATTGGTTTATTAAAGGCAAACGTGTCTGGATGCCCGGCTGAATTTAAATTTAAACACATAAACCCTATGATAGTAATTAAAGCTTTCCGGCAAATAAAAATCAAACTTACCGAAGATCTATGGGGAATGTCTATCAAAGTTTGTACATCCATAGTTGAGACTATAGCACCATACTTGGTGTTAATTTTTAATTTGTGTGTAGACCAAGGAGTTTTCCCTGATTTAATGAAATACAGTAAAGTCATACCTCTTTTCAAATCCGGGGACAGTAAATATACTAATAATTATAGACCTGTATCCGTGTTGCCAGTTTTTAGCAAGGTTTTTGAAAAAATGATGCTGAATCAAATGCTGTACATTTTAACACCAACAGAATCCTACACGGTATGGTTTCACCAAGGGACGTTGTACGACTGACGCTGGTGTAACCATATTAAAGCACGTATTTACTGCGCGGGAAGAGTCCCAAGACGCCATAGGAATATTTTGTGACCTCTCCAAAGCATTTGATTGCGTAAATCACGACACATTACTCTTGAAACTTGAGCAATACGGACTAGGAAAACTTGCGCTTAG
The DNA here is from genome assembly GCA_947578425.1 of Eugnorisma glareosa. Classification (NCBI taxonomy): domain Eukaryota; kingdom Metazoa; phylum Arthropoda; class Insecta; order Lepidoptera; family Noctuidae; genus Eugnorisma; species Eugnorisma glareosa. The sequence goes on along the minus strand of OX387982.1, from coordinate 7,065,609 downwards.
TTTGGTAAAATCTTATTTGAGTGATAGACAACAACCGGTTCAAATAAATGGTGTCAATTCACAGGGTTTAAAAGTAAAAATGGGGGTTCCGCAAGGCTCAATATTGGGTCGTTTTCTCTTTCTAGTAAATAAATGATCTACCCTATTTACTGAAAAACCAACCTCAAAATATGGTGTTATTTGCTGATGACACTTCTCTAATTTTTAAGATAAATAGACGGGCCCAAAATCTAGATGACGTGAATAATGCGTTACTTCAGGTCCATAATTGGTTCACAGCAAACAATTTAGTATTAAACGAAAAAAAAGACTAAATGCATAAGATTTGCTTTACCGAATATTAAAAGTAATGATTGTGATATAATATTGATTAAAGAGAGACTAGAATTCGTAGATAAAACGGTTTTCCTGGGGATTACGCTTGATTCAAGGCTACAATGGAGTTCTCATTTAACATCTCTCGCGGAGCGGCTAAGTTCAGCAGCATATGCTATTAGAAAAATCCGTCAATTTACTGATGTAGACACCGCTAGACTGGTCTATTTTAGTTATTTTCATAGTATAATGTCTTATGGCATTTTGTTATGGGGACGGGCTGCAGACATTCAGTCTATATTTATTCTGCAAAAAAGAGCCATGAGAGCCATATATAATCTTCGTAGGTGCGACTCTCTAAGGGAACTGTTTAAGGACATTAACATCATGACGGTGCATTGTCAATACATCTATGAAAACATAATGTACGTAAGAAAAAATCTGCATCTTTTTGGTAAAAGAGGTGACAGACACAATTACAGTACTAGAAATAGGGACCAATTAGTTCAGCCGGGCTTCAGACTCGCTAAAGTAGGCTCATCTTTCACGGGGTACTGTTTGAGATGCTATAATAAAATTCCACAAAGTATTCTTGAACTCAATGAGACGAAATTTAAAACATGCATTAAACGCACACTTTGTAAGCAAGCATATTACAAGTTGGACGATTATATCACTGATAAAAATGCTTAGCTCAATGCCGGTCCTGCTCCTCAAGGACACGCACAAATTGATAACATTAAATAGTATTGTTGGAGCTGCTGAAGATTGTACAACTATCTTTGCATTGTATAGATTCAATCTCCTTATTATTATATAAAGCCCATATTGTGTGAGTACTATGTACTAGAAAACTACCATTCACTGGAAACCTACGTCCTTTCTTGACTTGAATGTGCCCTGGCGGTTGAGAGTACGTCATGCTCACTCAATGTCTCGCTGATGGTGGCGCGTGTGTCGGGTCATTTAGTTCCCTTCAAAATGGTTGAGTTGAATGGTGCTGATCTATGCGTCATGTTCGTGAACGGGCGCTGTCAGTGTGACTGGTCATCTCATAGTTGGCTTATTTGAATTAATTATTTTTAGTTTTTGAATTGTCTTTTTTGTTTTTACTGTGGACACTTTTAATGTGCACATCTTGCTACATCGTTCTCACACAGTGTACCATCTCAACATGAATGATGTAACCAAGGTTTTGTAACAATATGCTGATTTAAAAGAGTGTCCATGGAGTTTCTTGCCCGTTCTTCTCCATAGAGATCTACGCTAGGGAATGGGCAACTACAGTACTTTTACAGTTTTTATGCCTTGTGACTGGGACTGTAGCTACATTTAATTGATATCTTTGTTTCGACAATTCATAAGTGCCTGTAACTGGCCTACTTGAAATAAATGCTTTGATTTTGATTTTTGATTTTGAATAGGCAGAGTTCATTTACCTTAACTAAATGGAAGTAATTAACATGTGGATAATATCTTCTTACATCTTACATCTTAGCTTACAAATAAATAAAATTGAAGTGCCTGATGTTTACAGCTTTTTACTGAATGACTGATCAGACATTGAATGTCGTCTTCGCCTCAACCTGTAAACATCGGGGCTCTGTAGAAGCGCGCTGTGGTGTGGCGCGTTTGCGGTTCATTTTATGTCCATACTAACGACCGGATCCGACATATGTTAAATAATTTTTATGCCATAATAATATTCGTCTAAAGAAGATTATGCCATGTATGTTATGCCAAATTTTCGGTGCATCAAGATTCTGCCAGATAGAGGGAACCCCAGGAAAATATTGTGCAAAAACGGGCATGTCCTAGAACCATAAATGTGCAGGCATGCGACATGCATCAGCCCACAGAGGGGAAGCCGGTAGCCCAGTAGTTATATTGCTGGGTAAATTATGAATACCAAAATAAATATAGCCAATGCATCCTTTTAGATGAAACCTGTTAAAGATGACAAATCAGATACATCACAGCCGGCCCCTACTGGGACCATGCCCGAAGATGGTTTTGTAAGTATGTTTAAAACTATTTATGTAGGTAGTATGTAGGTACTCAAGACATTGAAAGAATGGTTGTAAAAATACTTCTACCGAAGCCGAAAGGCATTTGTTCTCCCCGTCGTCATTGCGATCATTTTTTTTGTTCTGTAATATACCTGGGGACTTTCCAATTACGGCGATATTGGGGGTCAAAGTTCCAACTTATTCACTTTATTTTTTCTTAATTACATCTTTTTAACGTAAGATTTTTACTTTTTAAACACCTCCACGACCCCCGCACTATTTAATCTATTCATCAGCACAATGTTTTGAGTCCGTTACATTGACTACTACCGTAAAACATGACTTTTCACCCCCCAAACAAAAGACGTTTCACAGCAATAATTTTTGCATAAACACACTTATTTTGATGTACGAAGTTATTTCGTATACACGCACAAATATTCACAATCCTAGTACACTGACAATACTGTTTGCAATTTTATTTTATAAAGCTTATGTCATTAAGAGTCAGTCTCATAATGAAAAAAACTTTATTATATAAAATTTGGAAAAGTATACGCTTCGGCATTGGATTGTGAAAATTTTCGCGTCTATACCAAATAGCTTTTTCGACCGTACATAATACTTGGTTGACGGCTTCGCGGCTGGCGGCGACGGTTGTGAAGGGTCTTGTTACACCCTGTATATTTAATATGACATTTGTTCTGATAGCCTCTTTATTGCTAAAATCCTTTTGTCTTTTATCTACATGAGTTCGCATATTTTATTTGGACAATCAAGTTATACTTAAAATACGAAAACGTCCCTAACTGCTATGAAAATCATTCATTATCTATATATTATATCATCATATTATATTATATTATATTATATTATTATATATTATATTATATTATTATTATATTATATTATTTTATTATATCATTATCTATATATATATTATATTTATTATCATTATCTATTTATTTCATTTATTCTTCTATGTTTCTATTATAAAAATATCTTTATTTTAATTATTAGGGGCTTAATTTATATCTTTATTGTGAATGTTGTGGTCTCCTATAAGTGAAGGAGTACACCTACCAAATACCTTGTGTTTTCCATTAACTAATAATGCTTTGTGTACATCTTTTGTTGGAGATCCTTAAATAAATAAATAAATAAATAAAATAAAAGCTCTGACCAAGTCATATATGCATTACCATGGACCTTCCATTTATTTAAGTTACTCAACTTTGCTGTCCGTCTGTTTGTTCGTATGTCACAGTGATTTTACTCCGAGACTATTGACACCATACAGTTGGGAGAGAAGGTACCTTTTATAAACCTCCACATAAAAATGATGAAAAAAATAAAAATTGCGTGAGTCTCCATATATTATGTAGTTGAGAGTTGAAAAAAAAAACGCATATAACTTTGTGGGATGTCTATCGATAGGTCTTAAAAATTATATCAAGGTTTCTACAATACTTTGTTTTCTTAAGTCAAAGATGAGAGAAGTTGATGAGATATTTACTTCAAAAGTCGTAAAAATTGTGCTCCAACCTACAATTTTTAAAGTAAGAGGAGGAAAATTTTGAAAAATGTGGGTATGTAGAACGTAAAAAGAACTTTAAACGAAATTTTGTTTGAATAAGATTTGATATTTTGTTTTTGAGTTAAGGGATTTTGACGTTAAACTGCAGCATTAACTTTGTTCTTCATTAACATACTATGAAAAACAAATTTAGTTTTGCGTATAGTGCAAATTGGCATATTAATGAGCGTTAAATATTATTATTATTCTGTTTGGTGCTACTGCCCTTTGTGCGCGAGGCCGACTCGCGCTTGGCTGGTCTATATTATTTTATTTTATTGTTCAGTATGGCTAAGTCAGTCAATCGCAAGGCACTTAAATGTTCTATTCAATCTTATTATTCTTTTTTAGAAAGAGGGCGCGGCTGCTCCAATTACTGCTGAGCCTTCGACCTCCTCTGACCCCGCCACAGAGCCTGCTACGCCTCGGAACGGTATTTCCATGGTTCTGGGTCCTCCAATCACGATAGACCTTGATTTGCCACTAGAAGCCAGTCCATCCAGCGGACCCAGTTCAAGGACAGCTTCTGGCAGACCACATCTTTCTCCTATGTCATTCGCTGAAATTCTATCATTTGTTGGACCTACTGCGACGCATATTCCAGAGATCGTCTCAGGCATTCGAACTCGATCGAGTTCTGTTCATTTTCGCTCTGAAGCGCTTGCAAACTATCGTGATTCGCCAAGAGGTGCTAGCATTTATTCTCAGGAGTTAGGAATAGTAAGTTATAGTTTCATAAATAAAGTTTTCGTAGTTTTACAAACTAACAATAATCTCTTCTTAACTTTGGAGCTAGCTAACGTCTTGTGACCGTATAAAGGGTGTAACAAGACCCTTAACGAAGCCGAAAGGCATTTGTTTTCCCCGTCATTGCGATCATTTTTTGTTGCAGACCATACCTAGGAACCTTCTGGTTACGGAGATATTGGGGGTCAAAGTTCCAATTTTCTCAGAAGTTTTTTTTTAATACATGTTTTTAATGTTGATTTACTTTAAACACCTCAACGACCCCTGTACTATTCAATTCATCCACCAGCACAATGTTTTGAGTCCGTTACATTAAGTTCTACTATCGTTAAACGTGATTTTTCACCTCCAAAAAAAAGTCGTTTCCCAGCAATAATTTTTTGCGTAAAGTTACTTAGTTTGATGTACATAATGCTTGGTTGACGGCTTCGTGAAGGGTCCTGTTACACCCTGTATACAAAGTTGATAGGACAGAGGGGCTTCTCTTTGAACTGCCTATACTATGTACCATTTTCAAGCTTTGTACCTTAAATCAATTAAATAAGAGCAGTAGTTTAGTCGCAAATGATTTTTTAAGTTTAAGCCCCGTTTGAACACGATGTATCTTTCCTATCAGCTGATTATGTCTATATGCTTAGGTCATGCACCTTATAACGATAAATCTGAGTACAACCTACGATGTGTTGTTGCCGCTGTGACGCAAATCACAAGTACAACCAAATATTTTCGCTAAAAAGATGCCCATGCAAACAAGGAAGCAATAAATACACACACTTGGACTTTCATTACGAGAGTGACAATCATAGCAAATCCCGCGCGTAAAAGAAATAGAAATAGGTCAGTGTGTTGCTAATGTTGCTATTGCATCCTAGATCCTTGCAATCGGTAAGTGGGGCGGGGCCTCTAAAAAACTTGTTTTTCCAGTGCAGCGTTCCCGAACCTCCCGTTTAAACGGGAGGTCTACTGATTTCCAAACCCATCTCCCGACCTACCGTCAAGCGATTACATTGTCCAATTTTTTAGCTTTGACTACAAAAAATATTAGAAATGAAAGCACCCATTGACTTTTTATATGCAGAGCTTTTCCAAATTTAATTAATCAGGTCGAACTGCAAAAACTTGACACCGAATGGAGGAAACTTAGGAATATAAACTGTATAGATTCAAATGACCCAATTGAATTTTGGAGAGCTGTAAAGCAATTAAAGACTGGTGACGGTTCGCCAATGTTTCCCATTTTGTCAAATTTGTTTTTGACATAGTTACTCTACCTCATTCTTTGGCTGATGTAGAAAGAATTTTTTCTAGCATAATTTATTGAAAACGAAGCAAAGAAACAGACTTTCAACGTCTTCAATTGAAGGCCTTTTACATACCAAACTTCATATAGATGGTGCTAGTAGTTTTGATTTTTTAATTGACAAAAACATGTTTAGTACGATGTCAAAAGAGCGTTGGTATAATAAAACTGATTGATTTTTTATCTTAATATTATTAAATTTGTACAAAAATGCTTTTTTTTTTTACAACACAACTTTTCTCGTTTCCTACCGATATTTTGTCCCCATTTCTACCGAATTATTTTTCTGTGGTTTGGTAACACTGTTCCAGTGCGCCGACGCTATCCTTTTGGAACGTACTTATGTTACGTAACACGGAAGCTCCTGCGCCGCTTTTGTTTTGTCGAACTCGCGCGCTGACAATTGTGATTTTCTTTTGTTTTTCTTTTTTTTATTGTGACAGGACACGTAACTTGGGATTATTATTATTTAGTTTGTTTTTTTTTTTGATTGACTACTTTTATTGTGATACGACATGTAGATAAACTTGGTTGTGTGTATGTAATTAAAGTGTTCAACAATGCCTCAGGTAATATTCTCCGTCGGTATAATTTGTCGGTATGTTTTTGTTGTGATTGTTGTTGTGCCCGTACTTCAAAACCTTACCTAACATAAAAGCCCGCGGAGGCCTAAACCGGCGCCCGCGCAACCGCCGCCACGGTGGATCGAAAATCGGCTGTAGAAGACATAGGATCTCGATGTCTTACATGTTATTTTTTTTTGCTGGAAATGACTTCTGCCGATCATTACTGTTCTATAAAATGTCATATGAAGTAATTGTGTGCACAAATGGAAGAGTTATAATTTTTATAAGAAAAAAATGTATGGAGCTGACATGAAAAATGAAGATATCTTTGGAATCGCAAGGTTGGCCGTTATATCCTTGCACACTGTTGTAGTACTATTTATTTGTGAATTTTTGACATACTTAATATTGCGGCATAACTTGGGTTTTTTTTTTTAAATCGTCAAAATTGAAAAATAAAAAATGTTTATGATATGTACATTTTAATGCTTAAATATGGCTATACCAAGTGTAACTTACAATATTTTTTATGCTTAGACCAAAACATTCTAAGAAATCACAAAGTCGTATTACCTACTTATTTGAAATGACATGGTAATTATGAATTACATAATAATGTAATCTTGTCTAATGCCTCAAGTCCACATTAGCTAATGATTAATAAAACTGAATACCTATATACCTGTTAAAAGGATACGTACCATAATGAAGGTAATTAGATTAACGTGATCATTAGTCAATAACAATAAATGGTAAACTATTGTATGATTAAAAATAAAAGCAAATTATTAAAAAAAAAAAAAATAACTTAACCTAACCTAACATAAACAATAAAAGTTAACTTATTTTATACTTCGTCACCATCAGAATCCACTTCAGAATCAGGCTCTACAATAGATATAACTTCTAAGAACTCTGTCGGAGCTTCCTGATCCTGAAGTTTCAGTAGTTCTACTGTTTCCTTAAAGTATGTCTGCCTCTTGTGGGCATCTAATTTTGGTCTTGTGGAAGAAATTAGAGGATCAGAAGAGACGATAAGCATATTGAGGATATCCTCGTTTGATGCTTGTCTACTCTTTTTCCTCGAATGGTGTTCTCTGAACCTCCTAAAGTCTTTGTTTCGGGCCTCTGAAGCTTCTTCCGAAAGACTTCCAATTGGTACAATAGCATTTTCTGCAATTATGTCCCCTCCGTGAATCAACAATTTGTGGACGGTTGATGACATGTAGTACCAATCATACAGTTCCACGTATTTTTCAGCGGTTGTTCTAGCGTATTCTTTAAATTTTGGCACGTCTACAATCTCTCCAGATGTGATAGCTTGCAGAATCACAGCAAATCTGCGTATTAGGTCTTCATCTAATCCAGTGATCGCTGCAGTTTTATCAGGAAATTCAAAAAACCGCCTTGCTGTGTTCCCGTCGTTAGTTGTGCCTGATCCTTGCTTAACGATGTCAATCAAAAGGTTGAGATCATCTTTGAATCGATCTTGAATGAGTTTTTTTTCGTGAATGCAATAACTCTTGATGACCTTCTCCTCTTGCAGACCACTTTTTGAAGTCGAGACGATACGCTATGTGTAGAAGACATTCCATCACATTAATGCGGGCATGAAGTGATGATAATCCGAACTCATACACACCAGAAGAAATGGTTTTTGACGCAATGACATCTACCTTATTCATTTCTGTAGGCTTAGCCAAACACAGGTAGCAGGCCGCATTTGACTTAGCTTCAGACAGATATGTACAAATTTTGCCGTCAATCATCGTCATCATTAATTTGTGACTAATTTCATGTCCTTGACATTTTGAGGGAACGAGAGCTTCAATTTCGTTATCCATTGCAATTTTTTCATTTATGACAACGATATCTAGTTTGGTTAGATGCACCGTCAAATCCCCACTTTGATATTAATATCAATTTTTTATCTTGTATCGCATCAGGACTACGAATAGTTTCAAAAATTCTGTTCACTGTTAAATCTAGTAACGCTTGTAGTGCAATCTTAGCAGATGAATCCGTTACAGTCACAAATGTCTTCGGAGGGTAGCACTGTAGCTTAGCTTTTTGCACTTTATAGTAAGACGGATATATCTCCTTTGAACCTTTTCGAATAGTCGTTTCCCTTAATGTGATATATTGCCATTTCGATAGTTTTAATGAAAGTAGCAAACCCAGTGCTTTTTCTGGTGAAAATATTGTTGAAGGAGCTGGTTTGTTCAACATTTCCTTGATTTTTGCTGCTGCTTCTGGATTTTTGAGCATATGTTCAATAACAGATGCAATATCCTCACGACCATCTCCTTTCAAAAGTGCTGCAGCTGAATAAGCTACTTCTTTAGGGTCATCGCCTATATGTTCATCAGATCGTCTCTTCTTCTGCTTGTTACTTAGATCTTCAAACGGCTTTCGAGATCTTTTTGTCATCGTTGAAGTTGATTTCATTGTTGAAGTTGATGGTACAGGTTCAGGTACAGGTTCAGTAGAAATATTTTCACTTGTTGATTTTTGAATGAGCAAATTGGTTTGCACGCAGTTTGGCCAGTCAATATTTGCCTCAAGCCAATTACTGTAATCACGTCTAAAAACTTCACTTTTCCTGTGGGATCGTAACCATCTCTTTTGAACTGCCCGTGTAAATCTTCGACAAAATTCTTTCACGGTAACACTGTCTTCATCTAAAAGGCTAGAGCCCAGTCGAATAACAAGTGTGTTGAACAATATTTCGTGATCGAAAGACGAAGCATCCTGATTGCTCAGAATAACAAACAAATCCAAATTTGTAATAATGCTTTCCATTATTCACGATCACTGAGTAAAAAGACACGGTAGGATAGATGTTAGTATTAGAAATGCTCTAAATGAACTGAAGTTGTGAATCCAATGTTTGACTATTTATTGTTATTGACTAATGATGGTATCACATTTATCTAATTACTTTCATTAAGTTAATCCTGCACTAATTGCTAAATTAGCGAGTACCCCAAATTATTTTGGTACGTATCCTTTTAACTAGGTATATAGGTATTAAGTTTTATTAATCATTAGCTAATGTGGACTTGAGGCATTAGACAAGATTACGTACTACGTAATTCATAATTAGCATGTCATTTCAAATAAAAATCACAAAGTAGGTAATACGACTTTGTGATTTCTTAGAATGTTTTGGTCTAAGCGTAAAAAATATTGTAAATTACACTTAGAATAGCCATATTTAAGCATTGAAATGTATCATATACTTTTCTTTTTTGAAAATTAAAAAAAAAAATCGCAAGTGTTGCCGCGATATTAAGTATATCAAAAATTCACAAATAAATAGTACTATAACAGTGTGCAAGGATATAACGGCCAACCTTGCGATTCTAGAGATATCCTCATTTTTCATGTCAGCTCCATACATTTTTTTCTTATAAAAATTATAACTCTTCCATTTGTGCACACAATTACTTCATTATGACATTTTATAGAACAGTAATGATCAGCAGAAGTCATTTCCAGCAAAAAAATAACATTTAAGAAATCGAGATCCTATGTCTTCTACAGCCGATTTTCGATCCACCGTGCGCCGGCCGCCCGCTTTGACACGAGATAACACACTTTGCCGCTTTGCTACCTAAGTGTATAAGGTCAGTACACAGGGTAGTTTTTACTCTGATTTGAAAGCTGTTTCGTTTGTTTAAAATAAAAATAAAAATTCCTTTTTGGTGCTTTTAATTTTTATACCGTATCGAATTAATACACTAAACACGTATAGTATACGTAGTGTAATTTAATGCCCCTCTGTCATATCAACTCTGTATAGGGTGTAAACGTACGTTTAAAGAAGCCGAAAGGCACTTGTGCTCCACGTCATTGCGACCATTTTTTTTTGTTCTGGAGCATACCTTCCGAATCTTCTAGTTACGGAGATTTATAGTGTAGGTACTCAAAGTTCCGACTTTTTCACAAGTTTTTTTTTTTAATACAAGTTTTTACTGTTATAAAATAATTACAATCATTAAAATTATTAATTTCATCAATACAACCAATAAAAAGCATCAATACAACCCTCTAAATTAATTTCACCCTATTCAATAATTATTTTATAAAAAAGTCATTCAATGGCGTTAAATGAAGTTATAGGGTTGTATTGTGATTTTAATTAAATTATTATTTTAATTACTACAATTCTGCAACCACACACAACATATTACTTGTGCGACTCATTTTTCATCAACATACAACCTGACACTGACCTGCAAATTGCAAAAATCGTAAGAAAATTTGATCTTCGCGGGCTACCAATATACAGGGTAATGTTTTGCGTGCGTAACATTGAGTCCTACCGTAATTTTTCACCCCGAAAAAAAACGTTTCCCAGCAATAATTTTTACGTAGAGTTACTTATTTTGATATACAGAATGCTTGGTTGTTTTGTTGAATGTTCCCCGAAGGTATGGTCTTGAGCAAAAAAATAATCGCAATGACGGGGAAAACCTTGCCTGAAAAGGCTTCGTTTAGGTTACATTTACACCCATTATTAGTCCACCGCCGCGCAGAGGGTCTGTTTGAGCGGGATAATATTCGGTACTACTGAATAGATTTTCATACAGTTTCACCAATAGAAAGAATCCCGCGTTTTCATAATATCCAATTGTTCATACCTATAGTAGGGTACTTCCACAGAATTTTAGCTTATATAAAATGACGCAGGTGTGGCGGTCATGACATCTCCCTCTATAAGGTTGAAAACGTTAACGTTGCTCTAAGATTATTAATAAGGATTTTAGCCCTGGTGGCCTACCATGACGTCTTTAAGCAGGAGTGTGGAGTTCCAGTGTGGGAAAGAGATGGCGCTAGACGACTTGTATAGCTCTGTATTTTCCCACACTAGAATTACTCCTACTTTAAGGCGTCAGAGTAACCCCCCTTTGATAGAAACAACTGGAAGTCATGGGTAGAGGGATTTGCCAGCTGTGGGATAACGTAGGCTAACAGCATCAGAAATAAGAATTGTGCCAATAACTCACATAGTAATATTTAGACCAACCACTAGTCTTTCGTTACCTGGTTCAATTCGTGTAAAGATTAATAGGAAACTCTTATCATAATCCTGACCGCTTACATGTATTTCAGTCTAACCCTAGCATATACACTTTGGATAGAGAAGTAAAGCAGTACATCAAAAGAAGAGAGAGTGCTGTTTATGACTACTATCCTGGTACGGAGAGGATGGATTACGACTACGTTTCGGAAAGGAACGACGTGTACACTACTAAGTATTTTGGGTTTTTTTCTTCATCTTCTTTTATCATTTCATCATTTGCCTAGCTTTTTCCCAACTATGTTAGGGTCGGCCTCTACTCTAACCGGATGCAGCTTAATACCAGTATTTTACATGGAGTGACTGCCTATCTGACCACCGCAACCCAGTTAGTACTGGGTAATACGCTACCCCTTGATAAGGACTTTTTGGGCCACTGACTACCTGTAATGACAGTTAAAGATCTACAGATGACAGCCGGGACCAACGGCTTAACGTGTTTTCCAAGGCAGGAAAGAAACTCGGTGTGTAATGGGCGGTCACCCATCCACAGACCAACCTAGGCAAGCACGGCTTAACCTAAAGATCGACCCGAGTGGCTGTTATTATTTTGCCTTTCAATAGCTTTCATTTGATACCCATATTGCTACGATAAGAAAAAAAAAAACAACCCCCTCCCCCTTTTTTTCATTTGCAGGCGCCATTTAAAATATATATATATATCACTACCACAATTCTGACAAATTCAGCGACACCTTATATGTCAAAAACCGCCCAGCCGTTTGGGCTGTAGGGCGTGTCAAAGAAATAGACATACATACGCTCGAAGAACATTACCCTCCTTCTACCGCAGTCGGGTAAAAACAGTCCCTTTTCAACTACATAACGGGTGTAAAGTCACCCTAAACGAAGCCGAGAGCCCGATGTTTTTTTTTTTGAACTGGACCATACTTGGGACCATACCTGTTATAGTTACGGCGATATTGAAGTTCACAGTTCCAACTGTTTCACGCTTTTGTTTGTTGAAAGTTACAAGTTTACTTCAAACACCTACTTTATTATGCATTACAGTGCGTGACTGCCCCGTTGGTCCCGTGGTCGCAAGCGCGACTGCTGAGCGCGGGGTCCTGGTTTCGATTCCCAGTTCGGGCAAAGTATTATTGGGTTTTCCAACAAGAATCCCTCAGTAGCAGTCACGGAGTCTGGATTTATGGCAATATACATGGGACTAAAAACATAACAGGCGAAATGTGGGTGTACTAATGGGTACACCTCTGCCTAAGTGCCTAACCCAAGACCTCATGCTCAGCAGTGGCGCTTGCGACCTTTAGACCAACCAGCCACCAGTCACCGCAGTCACCTTTAATTTCCCCGTTTAAAACTAGTACCTAATATTATTTTGCAGTGTCCTAGAGTCAACCGCTCATTTAATCAAGGGGAGCCTTGGCGGCGCAGTGTTAAGCATGCATGAAGCTTACATGATTGGAGGACTATGGACATCTCTAGTTGTAACCATTGCCGTTGGATGCCTTACAGCATACACAATGATTGTAAGTTTACTCTTATTTCTGCAAGGCTATTGTGTATCTCTGTTGACAGTTCATAGTGATCATCACTTGCCGAGTTTTGATATACAATGACCGTCCTTATTGGTTTCGACTGACGCTACCCGTGCAGAACTGCCAATGGCAGTCTGCCATTGTTTATCAAAACTCGCCAAGTGATGATCACTATGAATTGTCAACAGAGATACGCAATTGCCCTGAAGGTCTGTTGTTACTATCCAGTATGACTAAATAGTTGTATGCTCCTTCAATAGTCTTATTCTTCCTAACCATTCCCAACTTTGTTGGAGTCGGCTTGCAGTCAAACCAGATTTAGTTGGATACTTCAATTTCCCATACAGCGATTGTCTACTGGATCTCCACAAATTAGTTACTGGCTACTGGTTTTTAGACTTGCGGACTTTAGCAGTCAAAGACCCGAATGGCAGCCGAAACTAACGGCTTCGCGTGTTAGCATGCTCTCCGTGATTTTGACTCCTTATTTGTGAGGCAAGATTTTTATACTCGCACATAAATCGAAGTTATGTTCTTCGAATATTTCTGATGTCTGCTGTCCATTATTACTTTATTACAAAAAAAGAATAATGCCATTAATTATCTTCAGCTCCATTTTGCTCCCGCAAGTAATTCAATAGCGCGAGCTCTATACTTCCCATAATCATTGTTTTTAACTTCCTATCTGATCCACCACATATTTCACTAGACGTCAGCCTTAAAATGTCTTAAATAACCCCCCATATTTTTAAGATTCCATATATTTCACAGATGTTAATAACATCAGCCCAAAAACTGTATCGTAGGTTAAGGATAAATAAATTATCATACCCTGACTTGGCTGAAGCGGCCGCCGCAACCGCACCATGGAACTGGGTCAGGAATAAAAGCAAAGTTTTTAGGTACGTACTATTTTAGTGTTTCATATCTATTTTAGTGTTTTGTATATATGAAGAACGACAAAGGGTAAATCTCTTAAGGTAATATCTCTATGAATCATCACCCAAGAAGGAAAGACGTCTATTGTTTGACATAGGTGATCCCCAAGTGTCGCTACATCATCCCGTCTTGTGCCTCTTACTCCCAACGAATTCCTACGGCCTTTACCAAGTCCACGTTGTGGGATGCCTTACAACCCTGCTCTTTCCGGTCCGTGGTCGCTACAAAAAACCTATAAGCACCATTGGCCAATTCTTCGAGCTATGTTGATTACCTTGGTTCCCCTACGGATCTCCTCATTTCTGTTTCGATCTGTCTCTTCTCTTTTTTGTTGTTCCCTCACTGCTGACGATCGCGACCAAGAATGCCTAGGCGAATGCATAATATGTCCGATAAAGCTGAGGTTACGTTCCAGGCTGATTGTGGAAAGCCGTTTGGTGATGTTGAGCTCCTCCATTATGGACACATTAGTACTCATTGCAGTCCATGGTATAAGTAGTAGCCTCCGCCAACAACCACATCTTGAAAGCAACGATCTTATCTGATTCGATAGCGCAGGGAAACTACAATCATTAATGAACTCAGCCTATCGTAGTATACTACTGGACATATGCAGGCCTGATCTCCAAAGCTGGGCCAACAACACCCTGTCCTTTAACTTCCGCGGTCATTATGACCTAGCCACCTTTAAAAATTATCGTTCTATCTAGCTGGGAGGCGTCCAACGCTTCACTTACACGGCCAATGGAGCCAACAAGTTCTGGAATGGGGTCCATAACTCATTCGCTCCATCAGCCGTTGGTTTTTCTACAGACAATCGCCAGCCCACTGTCACTTCTTCTTGCAAACTCTGCAAGCTATATCGGTAACTCCAGTTCTTTTGCGGACAATTTCATTTCGGATCTTATCCTTCAGAGCCTCTTCCTGGGCGCGCTGAGCAACTTTGAATTGAATTGGTTGATCAACTCGACTGTCTCAAGCATAGCCTCTGTAATTATTGGCCTTTAACACCTATTCGAAATACTAGGTGATAGAGGCCAAGCTTCGTCGACCACCGATCGAAATCAATCACGCCATCGTATTTCCGAAGCAGCCAAATCGATAACTTAAATCAAATCTTAGTATTTTTTAATTGTGTGAATAAACATCGTTTTTCATTTGTAATTCTGTTGCTTTCAGGTACACAGTAGAAATAACCTTACTTTTTCAAATGGTGGGCACTTGTTGTATTTACCAAATTATGATCGCAAAATCTATGAAAAAGGTGAGTCATATTTTGGATTGTTTTTTTTTTAAGTTTTCCCCACACTATTCATTTATCTTGTATCGTGGGTGCGTTTAACTCAATCCAACAGGCAACACGCAGCGCAGCAGTCAATTGCTCAGCCACTGCACCAACCGTGCCGTCAAGTGTTTGCTATGCATGCTATGCTATAATGAGATTTTTTTTAATCCTTTTCTTTCTGTCTTGATAAACTAGACATAGTTTTTATTAGTAAACTTCGGCTGACAACTGTCTTGTTGGCGCGTTTACTAAGCATGGCGTTGTCTGTTCATTCCCATAGTTAGATAAATTGGTTAGCTCATGGTTTGTCGGTCATTCATCTTAATGTGACCCCAAATGTGTGCGACAAGATTCCACCTTAAGTGCAATTTCTTTTTTTCAAAATCCGACCTTTACTTAACATTTTCAATTGAACACAGATGTTTATTGGCATTGATCCAAATATATACACATGGCTGTATGACATCAGAATATACATACTGATCACTGCCCCGATGCTGCTACCACTGTGTCTTATTAAGAGTCTTAAGTGGTTATCACCGTTTGCCTTGGTAGCTGATGTTTTCGTTGGTAAGAACATTTTTAATTTTGGCCCTTGCTTCTTATATTAGCGGTGGATGAATGCTGGCCCAGTGGTATCAACCAATAGGTGGGTTTAACCACCACCGCCCATTACCTATTTTGTGTAATTGATTTCATCATAACTGCTCAAGGAACTGCCTCGTTGTTCAAGCAGTCGCAAGCACAACTGCTGAGCATGAGGTCCTGGGTTCGATTCCCGGGTCAGGCAAAGTAATATTGGGGTTTTCCATCAGGAACTAATCAGAATGCAGTTGGCAATAGGCTCGCCCCTATTACATGGGACTTTAACGAAACTGGCGAAATGTGGGTGTGCTTTTTAAGTACACGTCTGCATAAGCCTTCGAGGATCACAAGGCGTGATGTTATGTTATGCTCTCGAAACCGTGAAGTAAAACTGAACTGTATGGCTATTCACAAACAATCGAAAATCGATTATGACTCCTGTTCGACTGGTCTTTGAATCGAAGAACATGCATAACGCTATTCACAGATCCGATCTCCATGGAAGAAAAAAAAAAAAATATTCATTAAAAAAATATTACCGCAAACTTCAAGTACATTGCGCTGTATACAGATTCTAGTTCTTAATTTAGCATTTGGTAGTTAAGTACAATAGGTTCAAGCCTGTCCCCTAAACTAGGCTAGGTCTGTGTTTTAGGGGGCAGTGTCCGGCTATGTATACTTATAAAGGGTGTAACAAGACCCTTCACGAAGCCGAAAGGCACTTGTTCTCGTCTTTGCGATCATTTTTTTCATCTAAACCATACCTAGGAACTTTCTAGTTACGGAGATATTGGGGGTCAAAGTTCCAACTTTTTCACAGGTATTTTTAGTACGTGTTTTTAATGAAAGATCTTTACTTTAAACACCTCCACGACGCCCGTACTATTGAATCCATCCATCAGCACAATGTTTTGAGTGCTTTACATTGAGTCCTACCGTAAAACGTGATATTTCACCCCAAAAAAAACTCGTTTTCCAGCAATAATTTTTGCGTAAACTTACTTAGTTTGATGTACATAATGCTTGGTTGACAGCTTCTCAGTTTCGTGGTCCGTTGACACCCTGTATTGCTTCTTATTCACAGCTTGAGCTTGGCTTCGTGAAGGATCCTGTTACACCCTGTATAATACTATTGTGGCAAACGTGCAAGTGGACTGTGTCGATCCAGCAATATTTATGGTCATACTTTTCACAGATAAAACAGTTTTAGTTGTTAGCAGTGATATAAATCTAAATAGGCTGAAATTTTTCCAGAATACCGATAAGTGTTGTAGTCAACTTAAATCCACTTTTGTTTATCTTTGTTGCAAGATTGGACAGCTGATATTTAGTAATGACTGTTTGGATTGAACTGTGGTTAATATGTCGCAAAACTCAGGTTAAGCTAGATTGACTCCAATTTTGCTTGCCTATGGCAATATATTACATACGGCTGTAACGAGACTGAAAAGAGTAACCATGGAGTTTCTTGGCGGTTCTTCTCCATAGGAAACGACCGAACCGTGCACCTTTTTGTCGACGTTTTATAAGTGCCCATCTAGGCCAACGTGTTTTTTTTTTAATTTGTCGCTATTCTTATTATTTTCTGTTGGAATGTTTCTAATTTAAATACGCGAAAAGCGTGACTTAAGTTGGATGTCGTGAATTTTGCTTTAATACATTTCGCACAAAATCAAATCAAATCATTTATTTTGCTTAAATATGGGTACACACAAGGATGGAACACAACAATAAAGCTCAGGACCATATCCTACCGTAACAGGCGTGCAAAAAAGTAAATAATTATAGTTAGAATTTAAAGTAAAAAAAAAAACATGAAGAATTGGAATGTCAATATAAAAACAGATATCACCTTACAGACTTCAGAGATCAAATTAATTACATTCCTCATTTAGGTACAGATACAGAGATGTCATATTATCAATTTAAAGTCTTATCGGTCAGAAATTCGTCAATTGAGTAATAACTTTTATTAATTAATAGATCTGTCAATTTCTTCTTGAAAAGTGAAAATGAAGTGAATTTTTTATTACATCGGGTATTTTGTTAAAAATTATCGGACCCATACATATGATACTTTTCTTCAATAGGGCGGTATCGGAACCACTAACAATTAGCAGGGTTTTATACTGTCTCCTGATTGGCCGGTTTCTATTTTCGGCCACTTCATTAAAAAGGTGCATATTTGATTTAACAAAAACTGCCACCTCGTAAATATAAAGTGATGGGAGTGCACAACTGCGAAGATTCCTTGCACTCTTTGGTTTGTCAGTATGTTAAGGCACTTTAAGATATATTTTCTAATAACTTTATTGAGCTACTAGATTTTCCTCGCGGCTTCGCTCCCGTTATATATGGAAATTAACCACCGGGAATGTTTTAAATGTTGCTTATTACGAGTACACTCGAGGATACCTAATGTAGCTTCCCGTTCGTGAAAGAATTTTCGTAATCGATTCAGGAGTTCCGGAGATTACCTAGCCATTTTTTTTTCGTTTGGGAAATCATCAAATAACCCCTCCCGCTCTGGGCTGAGCACGAGGGAGTGTCAGATTTTTACTGACTAAACCCATCCTTGTTCCTTCCTTTGCCCTTTGTGTTCCAGTGCCGCGGTATCTCTTTCGAACAGTCTCGCAACCTTGGCAGGCATCGGTCCTTTCGGACCCCTTCCCGTTTGCTGACTTCTCTCTGAGGCGCGCGTGGAACACGAACGCGCCGTCGACACGGCCTGTCGTCATAAAACGGACGGACGGCGAGCCAGTCCATAGCTCACCGTTCACAGGCCCGCGCCTACGGTGGCCGCGACGCCCGATGCGTCTCCCGCGGCGGCTGGACGTGAGGTTCTCAACCCCTTATATACAAACTTACAAACAAAGGACATTGTCCAGATTTGCCCTGTGCAAAAAAATATCGGACAAATACGATAATTAATTATGTATTTTATTATATTCGTTGCAAATACTTCTATAACACGGACTAGCTGCATGCCAAAATGAACATTATAAAGTATTGTACGCGACTAATAACATTAATCGCCGCCATCTTCTCCAAACGTCATGTCGTATCGAAAAAGATATAGGGATGCCCAATCGATTCTAAACGATCGCTTGAATTTTTAATCAATTGTTGCATATTTTTTAATCTGAATCACATTTTGAATTTATTTCGAATAAAGTGCAAATAGAAGCTACAATAAAACAATTCAATCACCATTCCATATTCCGTATAGATCAGATCTGATCTGATCTGATCTGTTATTCATTAAAAGTATAATATAAAATACCTAATGAGTATACTTTACGAATGAGGTCATACTCGATTTTAAGTAGGCAGTTAGAATAATGCTGAAGTGAACAAAACCTACATATTTCATTATGATCATTATACAGGGTTCTCTATTGATAGTTTAGAAAAGTGTGTGGATTACTTCTAACTAAACGATTATTTACGACAATTAATATAAAATAACCACCATTTTGGGCTTCGCCGCAATCGGGTAAAAATACTTTGCAGACTAGATACAGATGCTATTATGTATTATTACAAGTATAGAAGAATGTTATTTTATGTAAAGTAGGACATTGTCATACTTGTAGTGGTGTTAATATTATCGTATGACAAAAGTTTATGTAATACAGTTTGTAACGTATGGCGGGGCCATAGTAAATCTTAGGAAATATCGATAAATCGTATCGTATATGACACCCCTATTTTTGACGTCACTAAATGGTCATTTGTCACTGTATAATAGTGTATAATTGTATCGGTGTGTTTTGATGACTTTCGGGACTATATTGAATATTACGACTTCACTAATATAACGGACTCTGATTGCTTTAAAAAACGACTTACCTGGCTGTGATTTTCGGAGCTGTGTACCGTTCAAAAGTTAACCTGGCACTCATAAACGGACTTACGCATTCCCAATTGAAAGTGTATTTTGTGTAAATTGCAGCTCTGCTGGTGGTTCCATGTTACAGATAAACATTTTATCTCATTCCAAAACCAATGCTAAGAATACAGGTACCTATGTTAATAATATTCTGTGCATTTAAACGTTGCACTTACCTACATACACTTAGGCTTTAGAACAAAAACAGCATAGATACCTAATCATCTAGGTAGGTACTAAAAATAGCTAAATGTATTAATTATGATATTGTTGTCAGTTTCTTAAAAATCACTCGGAGCTGTGAAAAACTATACTTAATATTCGTTGTTATGGTTCGATTATAACCTCAAAATCTGATACTAGTTTTGAAATATATTTATTCTGCAGCTAGTCCGCTATAAAAATAAGATCTTAAAAGAGTTTACTAATGATCGACAATACAACACATAATTTTCCGATGCTCTTAGTTCCAGGACGAACAATGTACCTATGGGCGCAGAGCAATGTCCTTTACCTCCTTATAATTTGTAGAAGTATAGATTTACACTTGCTGGAGATTTGAAAACAATTATTGTGAGATTGAGCCTCACTTAGTTTGCAATTTGTTGAAGAGTAAACGTGTTGACAACCGATAATTAATTTAACGAAATCGATTAACAAGATCACAATTTAATGGTCCACGGGCGTGTTCTGGATCCATTAGTATAACGATTTACCATTAGTCGTATGCATTATCTTTATTGAGTATTTCTTTAAGTTTTACTGTGGATTATACTGAACTAGCGACCCGCCCCGGCTTCGCACGGGTGCAATGTGATACTTAAAAACCTTCCTCTTGAATCACCGAGTCAACCGAGTCTATTCAATGCGGTTTTTTTTAATAGATAGAATATTAAAAAAAAACCGCATTGAATAGACTCGGTTGGGACGTTATAAGAAAACTAGTGGACTGTATATAAATAGGTGTAATACCAAAATTAACATAAAAGTGCAACTTGTGAAGACAGTACAAAGAAATGCCTGTAGTGGCCGGCGTCTGTGAGCTCAGTGAGTGGTAGGGCGCGCAGCGGCGCTCGCGCAGCCGGGTTCGGTGCCCCGAGCCCCGCGCCCTCCCCGCGGTTGTCCACGCATATGTGAGGCGCTGACACGCATCATAATCCGTTGCGGAGTTTTAAAGATCTAAGCATACATGGGACAGACAGCAAGAAGCGACTTTGTTTTATATTAAGTAGTGATATCCGTCGAGTAACCATAAATATGTAAAAAAAAATATACCTAACAATAATAAATGGACCCGCAAAAAATCTTGTTCCTGGTGTAGTGGCATTCCGACTACGAGGTACATGAGCTTTAAGATCCATGTAGTAGTATATGTCAAAAAAGACAATTTTCTCCTGCTTCTATTGATCTGCGGAACGCCAACGGGCCCTTTTTTTTTTTGGATGGGAAATCATCAAATAACCCCTCCCGCTCTGGGCTGAGCAGGAGGAAGTGTCAGACTTTTACTGACTAAAACCCATCCATGTTCCTTCCTTTGCCCTTTGCGTTCCAGGGCCGCGGTATCTCTTTCGAACAGTCCCGCAACCCTGGCAGGCATCGGTTCTTTCGGACCCCTTCCTGTTTGCTGACTCTCTTTGAGGCGCGCGTGGAACACGAACGCGCCGTCGACACGGCCTGTCGTCATAAGACGGACGGACGGCGAGCTAGCCCATAGCTCACCATCCACAGGCCTGCGCTTACGGTGGCCCCCGACGCCCGGTGCGTCTCCTGCGGCGGCTGGGACGTGAGGTCCTCTCCCTCTCACGTTCCACCACCTCCTTCGCTAGCATGACTGTTTCGCAGAAGGAGGTGACGGCGTCCCATTCCGTCTCGCTCCGGACCATGGATTGAACCAAGGCCGGACGCGAGAGGTCGCCGCCGCCGATCGCCGCTACGAGGACGCGGTGGTGCTCCGCCCACGCGGGGCAGATCTCCACTGTGTCCTCCGGTCGATCCTCACAATGGCAGCACCCGGGCATTTCCTCCCGCAGATTCCCGCGATTCGGTGCAGGAACCTCCCGAAACAACCGTGTCCGGTGAGGACCTGCGTCAGGCGGAAGGTGAGGGCACCGTGGCGCCTCTCTAGCCACTCCTCAAAGAGTCCCCTCTCAAAGAGGGGACTTATCACCACTATTGTGGCGTGCTCTGCACGTGGTTGCAACAGTCGCTCTCTCCATGTCGCCATGAGATCGCGCTGGAGGTCTGCCCGCTGAGCGACAATTTGCCGCGGCAGCGGAGTTACCCCCTGGCGTAGTGCCTCCACGCGCCATTCGTGCAGACGCGCGAGGACTATCGCCTCCAGATCCCATGGCGGCAATCCGGCAAGGAGGCTCGCCGCCTCGCCGGAGATCGTGCGGTATCCCCGGACCAGCCTTACGGCTACCACCTTGTGGGGCGCGATCAGGTAGTGGGCGGCTCGCCGCCTCAAGGAACGCGCCCACACCGGGGCCCCGTAAAGGGCCACGCCAACTGGCCCTGGATTGCAGAACCCAGTACTCTATCTACGCAAATAATTTAAATCAAAGCCTAGTACTCATTTAAGGGTTAAGTACATAGGTAAACATGAAGTAAAAAGAAAACATTAATGAAAAAATAAAAAGTGCCTTTATGTATATATATTGTAAATATTTACGCAGCGATCAAATTAATAGTAACACTTTTCATACACAACGTATACTTGCTTCAGACAATGCCTAAATTAGTTAAAAGACTTTTATTTTCGGCTCGATTTCACTTCTGATCAACAATTGATGTCTTCATGTCGAATCACAATCGAACCGATTAATCGATTTCAGATTCGTGAATAGCGATCAGAGAACTGTTTCGATTGCACTGTCGATCGATTAGATTTGACAGCTAATCGAGTGGTCGTGAATACTGACGTCTCTTAGAACCAAAAACTGGAAACTAAATTATGATATTCTCTACCCTGCCCTGGATGCGCGTAGTGTATTGCGGCCCATTCCCTCCCATTAAAAGGGGGTTGTGTTTCCATTAGTCGGAACGTTATAGGCTGATACTATGCTGTGTTTATTAAAATTTTAACGTGTGGTAAACGACCTAGCAGCCCACTTGATTATATGTCAATTTTCGCCTGGCTATCTTCAGAAGCCTTGCCAGTTTCTTGACCACCTTAGAGAAAGAGCTGAGATATCTTATGGGCCTTTAACTACAGCAGCACCCATTGCCCTACAATCAGGACATTGCTATGCATCAAAAATGTAAAGTAAAGCAAAAACAATGACTTTGAAGGTCCCATAGGTTTAGCAACAGTAACATCTATTTCAGTTAAATTGTGTCTCATTTTTCAGCAATATGCGTTCTTACGACAATGTACTACAGTGTACTAGTATTGGATCATCGAAATATACTCGATCGAGCAGCTTGGAAAAACCTACATGGATTCATTAGGGTTTGGGGGATATGCATGTATAGCACTTCGGGGATAAGTGTTGCCCTTCCCGTGGAAAATAACATGAGGTCACCAAAGTACTTCCCGATTGTAGTACGAAATGGTGAGAATTCAGCTTAGCGTTTATTATTTAACGAATTAGGTTACATTTAGTTTAACAAGAAAACGTAGAAAATCGGCGATCAAATATCAGCCGTGACAATAATAATTTATAATAGTTTTTTTGTTAACTATACCTGGGTGGTCTGAAAAGCTTCCGACCTCAACGTGAAGATAGCAGCACTCGTCAATAAAAGCTAGTGAATGTAGTTGTGCATCTTTTGAAAATTACTCACCAAAATTTTAGCCGTTTTGGATAAGTAGTTGTTATTTGACAGTCGTTTGAGTAAGTCGATGTGAGAGTTTTTGTGAAAATGCAAAAAAAAAAATAGTATCGAGCTGTCATTAAATTTTTGTTTTTTACGGCAATACGCCTACGCACATCAGAGATGAGGTGGACTCCGTTTAGGGGGACTCGGCACCATCATTTACCACAGTGAAATTTTGGGCAGCTGAATTTAAACGTGGCCGTGAGAGCTTGGGAGACGATGAACGTTCAGGACGTCCAAAAACTGCAACTACTGACGATAACATCGCTAAAGGTCACCAAATAGTGCTAGACGACCGCCGAATTAAAGTGATAGAGATATAGCAGAAGCTATAACAATCTACAGAACGTGTTTATCACATATTAAATCAAGATTTAGGCATGAGAAAGCTGTCCGCGCGTTGGCTGCCACATTTTGCTCACGTTTGACCAAAAACGTGTTCGAATGAACATTTCCAACGCTCTTTTGGCGCAGTTTAGGCACAATCAATCCGAGTTTTGGCGCCGATTAATAACTGTAGATGATAAAAACTTGTGTCTTTGTTAGGTTGGAAACTTTTCAGACCACCCACGTACTGTTTTACCCACTTGGAACTAGGAAAATATACCGTGTCGTTATTGGGTAAAAAACATTAGCAGCAAAATTCGATTTATAGTTGCTTTGAAATCAATTTCTAGTTGAATCATTGAGTCAGCAAATTTGTTACGTCTTTTTTTTAGTATGTTGCCATAAAAAATCTTTGGAGGATTCGCGTTTTGAAAGCTCAAAAGTATGCAATGGGTTGGTGGTATCAACTACGCTACTATGAGGATCCTTGCTACAAGCTCAATACCGAGCGAGGTAGAAAGCTTGCAGTAGCAATTCAAACAAAAAAAAATCCAGTGATGTGGCGATACACCGCAGTATAATATTGCTGTTATTGTTTTTTGACCTCTTCCAACTTAGGACTTACGCGGCTGGAGCGTGGACACGCACGGTACGGTTGATCCATAAATTCAAGGTCGCTCAGCGAGCTATAGAACGGACTACGCTTAGAGTCTGAGGGATTGCATCCGGACCGAGGTGATCCAACAGAGATCCAAAGTTCTCGACATAGCTCACAGAATAATTAAGCTGAAATGGCAATGGACCGGCCATATTAGCCGTAGAACCAATAACTGATGGGGTAGACGTGTTCTTGAGTGAAGACTGCGAATCGGCAAGCTTAAGGTGGGACGCCCCTAAACTCAGTGGAGCGACAATCTTCGCAGGGTGACTGGTAGCCACTGGATGAGAGTTGCAGAGAATCGCTTTACGTGGCGGAGGCCTATGTCCAGCAGTGGACTGTTGTAGGCTGATGATGATCTTCCATATTTGTAAAGAAAAAATTGTCATTCACTGAATGCCCGATTGCTATCGGAATATACCGCGGAGAAGGTGATATGAAGATCTGATCTAGTTCGCGGGGCAAACATGGTCAGGGATCGCACAGAATAGAGAGGAGAAATGGGAAGCCTTTGCACAGCAGCGAGACAAATAAAAATAAGTTTTTAATACGTTATTTGTTTTCCTTTTTGGATTGATTGAGTTTCGTTTTTGTTACAGCCACAATAATAGTGACTCTTCTATCCGCAATAACCGGGTTCTTCGGTTACTGGGCTTGGGGCGAATCATGCACGAGTCCAATCACAGTACACATGCCGCGGAATATGTAAGCATAACGAAATGCGTCCAGTATACCTCCATTTCTCGCAAAGCCAATTATGAGTCTACAGGTCATACTTGTACATCTTTTGGCGCACAGCCTTAAGCAGAACTGACGCTGCCATCTTGTTTTTTCAATATAATTTCGATAGTATTATTTCACAAATATTTACCAACAGCTCCCTCCAGATGACTTGAAAAACAATATTTTAGTTCTTAGTAACTAAAATTTTGATATGATTAAATTGTCCTCTTGCCTTGGCCTGCCTCGTTGCCTTAGTGGTCGCAAGCGTTACTGTGAAACATGAGGTCCTTGGTTCGATTCCCAACTCGGGCAAAATGTTGTTGAGTGTTTTCATCAGGACTTTCTCAGTAGCAGCCATAGCATCTGGATTTGTGCCCGACTGATGGCAATTGACTCGCCCCCTATTACATGGGGCTTAAACATTCCTACCTGGCGAAATATCGCTGTCCTAATAAGTACACCTCTGCCTGACCCATCGGGGATTACATGTCAAAGATCAAATGCTCTAGAAAAATAAACAAGAGAGACTTAATTTATTTGAAAGTTAACAGAAGGAAACACATTATTTTCAGAGTTACTACAATTCTGCATTTTCTCCTGGTGATGATGTTAAGTATCACATTTGCTGTCACGTTATGGGTGCCATTCCGAATAGTTTGGCACTACATCATAAGGAATCATAAAAGGTTTCGTCATTCCTATTTTTCACCATATTCGCGAAAAACCTTTTCTACCTATGGCAACTTCCCTACCACGTCCGGACGAGGAAGCAACTGCTATCAAAAATTTTCTCGCAGACGGTCTAGTGATTGATGTTAGTGGTCGCTTCCGCTATTGCACCTACTGCTGAGCATGAGGTCCTGGGTTCGATTCCCAGATCGGGATGTTTTTTTTTTACTTTGCATCACACTAAGAATTTCTTCAAAATCGTGGGTGCGTCTACAAACATTTAAACTCACATACACAAACAGCCAGACCCGGAACAACTATCTGTAGGTCATACAAAAATTAGTTCCGTGCGGGGATCAGACCCACCACACGCAGCGCAGCAGCCAGTCGCTCAGCCACTGCGGCAATTGTGCCGTTATTTTGGGTTTTTCCAACAAAAAGACCAATGGTCAAGATTTATGATGGAACGGAACACAAGACGGAACGGAACGGACGGAATAAAAGAGATTTTATTATGGCGGTAAAACTCGTAAACTCAGTCTGGACTGAGTTAAATCAGGTAACTGATTTTCTCTTACATGTACTGTACAGACGCCAGCACATCTGCTGTCAAATTTTCCCAATCAACCTTGAACCTAATGCTTTAGCGATAAAGTTGGAAATCTATTAGAGAAATTATTTTGTTATTTTTAATTAATCATTATTATACACAGACGAATAAAAAAGTACTTACTGATTAAATGAAATGTAAAATAATGTATAAAACTCAGAAACAGAGTTGAATAAAGTCAAGTAGCAGTATGTAAAATGGAATGTCGTAAAAAATGGGTAGTTGAGATGCGTTCAGGGTAATTGAGATGCGTTCAAAACATGGTAAAAGTTTACCCTTGACGTAGATTAAGCATTAGGAAAAATTAAAAAATATTTTTTTCCTGCGTTTCTTTTAACATTGTGATAAGCGTAATTAATATACAATTAAATTAGCTGAATTTTAAGATTTATTTCATTTTTATATATAGTCAGGTGAAAAACGGTCATTCTTCTTTGACAGATTGTAGTAGCTTGATGTACTGGCGTCTGTACAAATGAATAAAGTTTCGTTACTGTCCGCCGAAAAAAAAAAGCGCACAGATTTTTTTCATGGGCTTTCTTTGTCGCAACTCGGAGTCTGCACATTATAATGTCTGATTGATGGCAATACGGTCACCCCTTATTGCATAGGACTTTGGTAAACATATTGGAGCTTCATTGCCTCGGTGCTTTTCTGGTGGTCGCCACTGTTGAATCTGGCTTTCGGGATTTGTAGTGGTTAGGGAACAGTGGCTGGCTTGTCCCAAACAAAAAACATGTGGTTGAATGTGGGTGTGCAGGTATAACATAATCAGCCTTTAATGTTCCCACTGCTGGGACACTCGGCCTCCTCTCTATGAGAGGGAATGGGCTATAATCCACCACGCGGGCCCAGTGCGGGTTGGTAGATGTCACATGTCTTCGAATTTTTGGTTCTAGGACATGCCGGTTTCCTCACGATGTTTTCCTTCACCGGTTTGAGAGCAGTGGTGATGAAATAAATTACACAAAGTAATGCGCCTGCCTGGGTTCGAACCCACGACTTTCTGTTCGTAAGTCGTGGCCGCTACCACTGGGCCACCGCTGCTCCCCAGGTGTGCAGGTATACCGCTGCCTAACTTTCTGGGGAATACAAACGTGATGTTATGATGATAAAGTCTATATTAAGCAAGGTGTAAACCGACCCTTCACGAAGCTGTCAACCAAGCATTCTGTACATCAAACTAAGTAACTTTACGCGAAAATTATTGCTAGGAAACAACTTTTTATTTGGGGTGAAATATCACGTTTTACGGTAGGACTCAATGTAACACACTCAAAACATTGTGCTGATGGATGCATAGAATAGTATTAAAAGTAAAGTTATAACATTAAAAAGTTGTATTAAAAAAAAACTTGTGAAAATGTTGGAATTTTGAAGACCCCCAATATCTCCGTAACTAGAAGGTTCCCAGGTATAGTCCAGAACAAAAAAAAATGCAATAACGGGGAGAACAGGTACCTTCCGGCATCGTTAAGGGTACTTTTACACCAGTTCCATTCCACTAATTTAACTGTAAGCTGTAAAAATATATTTTCTTGTAAATTTCAGTAAATTTTCTCTTTGGGAGAGAATATATCGACTAATCATGACAATGCTAGTGACGCTTATATCTATGATAGCTCCTCGTACGATTCCAGTCATGATTTTTGTGAGTACCTTACTATACCACCCAGTAGGTCTCTTACTATCAATAATTCCCCCAAAACAGCGATGTATGAGTTTCCAAACAGAAGATCACGCACGGGTGTTCTTCGAAGCTACGAGTAAACCACGCTTGCTACCAAGTTCCCTCCATGTCTCGGAGTGCACGAGAAGCCGTTGGTCCCGGCTGTCATTTGTAGATCTTTGAGAGTCGCTACAGGTAGTCAGTGGCTCGAAAGTTTTCGAAATTACCAGTGACCTTAAATAGTCTAAAATTTATGTACATACTTAGCAAATTATACTCTGGTTTTTTGGATTCATGTGTATATTGTTATAATTATCACTTGGCTCGGTGAAGGAAAACATCGTGAGGACACCAGCCCGCGTAGCATGACCACCTTAGAAACGGGTTTCGACAAAGAATCGAAAAAAATGACAGATTGTGGAAAGATTTCTATCGTTGCAAACATGGCGATGTTAAAAATGTATGACAGACATGTCAAGTTGTATAGAAAGAGCTTTGTCGAGTCTTGGTAGAATAGAGATAGTATTGCTATGCTACGCGGGCTGGACTATATCGCTAATCCACCTTGAGCAAGCGTGGTAAGAGGCACTAAACACACGATAAAGAAGAAGACCATGAATTTATGAAAACTAGATTATCGGCTGGAATTAAATTGACTGCTTAGCATGAGGCCTTGGGTTCGATTCCCGGGTCGGGCAAAGTGTTATTGGGTTTTTCGATCAGGAATTTCATCAGTATGCGGTTGTTGGCAATAAGCTCGCCCCCTATTACATGGGACTTAAGGTATACTCTGCCCAATTCTTCGATGATAACTTTTGTGATGTTACATAACTGAAGTCTTATATTTTCAGATGGGCCAATTCTTCTTGGGTTTCGTCGCCCTAATATTCCCAGCATTCATTGAATTTTTCGTCGAATGGGAAGATCAATATGCAAGCAGAACCAGGTAAAGAAAACGTAGCGTCATCAGCAGTCTTTAAGGTTCCCACTGGTGGGACACTGATCTCCTTTCTGTGAGAGAGGGACTGGGCCATGTTCCACCATACAGGCCAGTCATCACCATCCGCCTGCCCTTATCCCATTCTACTTGGGGTCGGCGCAACACATTTTCTTCTTCCATTCTCCGCTGTCAGACGTCACGGCATCATTTACTTCTTTTTCTTTAATAATTCCTCACACAGTCCATCCTTCTTTTCTTTGAGCTTCCTCGCCCTCTCCATCCATTAACATTAATATCCATCACTCTATAAGTCACATGCGTTTTATGTTATTAATTGCCAATATTTGCCAACCCACACTGGCCGGTATGTAATGAGCCCTCCTCATTACATACCTGCCAGTACGGTTTGGCAAAGCTAAGTCAAAAATTGTATTTCCGTATTGCCCAGTTTTTATCTAAAATTTTACTATCTTGCTACTATGTACTCTACGCGGGCGACGCTGCGAGTATTAGCTATAAGTTCTATTACAAAATGCGAAAGTTTGTAGAGATGAATGGATGACTGTTTATTAGTCTTTTACGCATAGATTACTCAACGGATTTGGGTGAAATTTGGAGAACAGATAGTTTATAACCTAGATTAACACGTTTTTTTTATCACAGTAATACGGTCCCTTGGGACAACTATCGAACTTTACGCGGGCGAAGCCGCGGGTATAAAGCTCAGAACCGCTACTCTAAAAGTCGTGGGCTCATAAATTCATTCCATTCGTTCATTCACGCGTCGTCTATCATTTATGCAAGGTGGAGACGACAGAAGCGTAGTATCTAAATAGTAAGCCCACATTTCGCCAACTAAGTTTAAATTCCCATGTAATAGAGAGCCGAGAGAATATAGATCCTATTGCCATCAAATGGGCAAAGATACAATCAGTGGCTACTACTGAGGAATTCCTGGCAGAAAAACCCAATAACAATTTGCCCGACCCGGGAACCCAAGACCTAATGCTCAGCAGTCGCGATTGCAACTGCTGAGCATTAGGTAACCGGACCAACGAGGTAGACTTATTATTTATCTTTTTCTTTTACAGGGTAAGGTTCGCTAACAACGTGAAGAACCTTGCACTTATCATCCTAGGATTGACGTTGAGCCTATCAACAACTTATTCTGTTAGAGACATACATTAACGTGTCTTTTATTTGTAAATATGTGTGTACATAAAGAGTATCGTTGCGGGTGCCTCGGAAGTTTCTACCTACCTGTGTATGTAAATAGGGTGACTAGTAATTAGTGACCGATACTTTAACACGTGATTGTACCCATGGTAACAAACAACTTTCCTGTATAAACGGGTCGATAGTAATGAGACAGAACGTGGCTAACAGCTGATAGGTAAAAGGTGCGCGCGCGCGAATTTCATACGGCTGTTTTGTTATTGTGATAAAAATGAATGAGTATAACAAAATGTTTCTTTGGGAAAGTTGATTGGTATCACGTCACCCTATAGAAATATATAATTGTATTTTGATATTAACCTACAATAAAATTAAGATTTTACAAATTTAAGATGTTTTATTATAATTTCATCATCATCATCATCTTCCCGCCCTTGTCCCATTCTACTTTTTTTTTTTTTTTTTACCGATGGGAATGATTTCCCATCGGTAAAAAAAATTCGATATTTTAATATGTAAAAAAAAATATACCTAACAATAATAAATAGACCCGCAAAAAATCTTGTTCCTGGTGTAGTGGCATTCCGACTACGAGGTACATGAGCTTTAAGATCCATGTAGTAGTATATGTCAAAAAAGACAATTTTCTCCTGCTTCTATTGATCTGCGGAACGATCCCTTTTTTTTTTGGATGGGAAATCATCAAATAACTTCTCCCGCTCTGGGCTGAGCAGGAAGGAGTGTCAGACTTTTACTGACTAAAACCCATCCATGTTCCTTCCTTTGCCCTTTGTGTTCCAGGGCCGCGGTATCTCTTTCGAACTGTCCCGCAACCCTGGCAGGGTCCCATTCTACTTGGGGTCGGCACAAAAAGTTTTCTTCTTCCATTCTCCCCTGTCAGAGGTCACGGCATCATTTACTCGTTTCTCTTTCATAATTTCCTTAATGAAAATTACCTATACCTTCTGCTAAAACACGCGAGGATACAAATGCACGCTCGCTTGTCTGCATTGGAAATAGTATGAGCAGCGCTAAAAGACGCAGACGCAGGTATGTGCGCCAGGTTTTCTAAGATTTCCACAGCGGGCACTCCCGGAAGTTTTAACAGACTTAGGCCCAGCACATACGGCGCAACACAAATGCAACGAAACTGCAACTTCTAGTTACTTTTGAGTTTATGCCTTGACTTCTTTTGAGAGACCGCACATTACGCAACCATTTTGAAACCAAACTTTCAAACTTTTAAACCTTTTCAAATAATAATTTCAAAAGTTGCAGTTGCGTTGCGCCGTATGTGCTGGGCCTAATCTGCACCTAAAAGTCTATGATTTTTTTTTTATATTAGCACTAAAGTTCATTATGTTGGGTCCTAATAGGAAGTTAGAAGAATGATAATGGATCTTTTTTTCTCGTCGTCAGTCGCAAGCGATACTGCTGAGTATGAAATTCCATTCCCAGGTTGGGCAAAGTGCGATTGGTTTTTCTATTAGGAATTTATCGGGAACAGCTCAGAATCAATTCAATTCAATTCAATTCTTTATTGCATATCACATGTGTTTTACAAGGTCTTCAATTAATAATAAAGTTCACATGAACCCTGTCGGGCACAACATTTTTTTACAATATTTATAGTAGCATTCAAAATAAATAATAGTAATTAAAAAATAATAAATTCATTTCAATAAGTTAATAATGTCACAGGATAAAATAAAAGAATTAAATAGAAAATAAAAAATCTAATAAAATAAAATTATAGTCAATTACATCATGTCATTATAATAATAATCAAAAAACAATCATCATGCTAATAATTTAATAATCAAGTACAAAATGTCAATAAAATAAAATAAAAAAACGAAATTCAATTAATACGTAGGTTAGTAAAAGTCAATCCATTTTGATGTCATCATTTCATTCAAAATTGCCCAGTTGACGGCATAGAACTTAGATTGATTCAATTCAATCCATTTATTGTGGACATTGGTAGTCCAAAAGTGTAGTTAATGGATGTTGTTGCTCTTGATAGTCCATAAGTGGACTTAAAATAGGCTCGATCCTTATAACATGGGACTTGGCAAAATCATCATCTGCCCAGCTTTTTCCAAATTATATGGGGTCAGCTTCCAGTCTAACCAGATGCAGCTGAATACCAGTATTTTACATGGAGCGACTGCCTATCTGTCCTCCACAACACAGTTAGTAATGGATAATAGATCATAGCTGGCGAAATGTGGGTGTATTAAACCATACCATTTATTTATGTTCAGGCAACTTTGGCTTATAGATATAAAGGTACCTTACAGACTAACATAAATTTATGGTAAAAATACAATTCACTAAAAATACAAGCACTTCACGTATGCACTATGTGAATGTGCGTTCAATGTGACACTTGCCCATGGAAGCGTTCTTTACATTGTTGGTTTAATTTCCTGGTACATACAGGATTGTTTAAAAGCCCCAAACATAACGATTACTCTGTAAACATTTAGTGGACATAACCACGAAATCTGTAGAATATGCGACAGCAGTTATCATTACTGTTTAATAGCCCCAAGGGTTTGTAGGGTCACCATAGTTGGCGGATTGTAGTAGGATATGTTTAAGGTACTTATTAGGATAGGTACTTCTTCGTCTTTGTGTGTCGATGGACTCCAATTTTACCCGACCAGTATATAGTCACGTGCACACCTCTTTCTTTGTCTTCGTTTTTAATTCTGGATGTTGCAGGTGGTTGTCCAGGAAACGCAAGAAAGTAAGTGGGGCATATCCTGCAGAGGTGCTCCACACTGGCATTGTATTAACTGATTGTATTACTGGGACGGGTCGATGATATCCAATTTGGCCAAATTATTGCTACAGCAGCCAACATGTGCCGCAAACGATTAGGAGATATCCGGATATGTACTTAGATAGAAGGAGTAAAGCTGTCACCGAGTGGCGTCCAAGGACTGGAAAAAGAAGTGTTGGTCGTCCGGCGGCGAAATGGCAGACGACATTGTTGCGATCGTGGGTATATCCTGGATGGGCACGAGAGCGTGGAGCTTGGCACCAGCAAAGAGAGGCTTATTAGGCTTATTAGAGGGGCCTAGTAGTGGGTGAAGACGGGCTGTGGATGATAATGTGGGTACTAAGGTAGAAACTTCTTTGTTAATCGCGTCTTGATTAGTTAATACCATAAAAAATAAATCTAGAAATAGTACTTTTGTAAAGTCCTTCGAGGTTTAAAAAGGCCCTAGGACTGATTACAAGGGTGAAAGAAAACACCCACTTTTCAATTCCCGAATTGCCGAATATACTCAGTCAAAGTCAAGGTCATACAACTTTACTAATTGGGAATATTTAAAATAGTTTTTTTTCTTTACCGTTGTAAGGCAAATGTCTGACTTGGGGGTTACTTACCCTTAATCAAGGCACAGAATCTTCATACTCTCAAAGTCTAAATCAATATTTCAATCGACATTGTCCCAATTTGTCATCCAACAAATGGTAAGCCTACCAACTGCACATTAACCGACAAAAGCCCATACATTTACAAAGTCATATCGGAACAAGTCACCCAAAGCTGGAACATGCTGTAACTACACTCTTGTTTCTCACTTAAATAGTTTAGTCAACATATCTGTGTAAGACATTAAGGGAATGGCTATGGTTCTTAGTTGTGGAAATGTTCTTGGTTATGTGTCCCATGTTTGAAGCAATTTCCTTGATATGATTTCGATCTAACGGCAGCATAAAGTATAATATATTCTTAAATGACATAACATAACACCACGCCTTGTAATCCCCGAAGGCTTAGTCAGAGGTGTACCTACCTAGAATAAGTTAAGTCCTATGGGGGCGAGCCTATTGCCATCAACCGGGCACAAATTCAGACTCTGTGGCTGCTTCTGAGAAATTTCTGATGGAAAAACCTAATCACTTTGCCCGACCTGGAAATTGAACCCAGGACCTCATAGCTTTAAGAACTAATTGTATCATATTGTTTACAAATAAAGATTACATAATTAGGTCCTTCTGAGGGCGCTCTACACTACATGCCCTAATTCGCGATCACTAACAAGCCTGGCATGAACACGTTCTTATTCAATGTAATGAAGCCATAATTGTAAATAATGTAGATACATATTAGTTTTTAAACTGTCATGGTCACTAAAATTATCATTAACACTAGAAACGAGATATTTACCATGTTTGCTGTTTATTTTGAGTTCCCGATATTTCGGCGCTGTTGCAAGCACCATGTTCATGGATAAACTGAAGTTATTGCGGGTGGGTGTTTATGAGCAGACAAATCGGTCTACCCTCTTTCTTGTTCGTTTTTTGCACTCGGTACCGGTACCACTGTCACTAACAACTCGATTCTGTTCCCGACACACGAAACTCACTACGTCCGCTCACGAACTTTTTTCGGCACTTTTTCGGTTTTTACAAAGCTGAACCACTGGATTCTAGGTTCTCGACAGTTGAAACCCATCCACCCGGTTGAAGTTCCTATGTTTGGTAATTTCAATAGCTTCTCTCACCAGTCTAGGAATATAGTGGCGTTCTGTCGAGTTGACCTGAGGGTTATGTAACTCAATCCAGTGGTTCGATCCTGATTCCAGAAGATGTTGAGCTATGGTCGATTTTTGGGTGTCATTGTTCTTCACCGCCCTGATATACTCTGATATTCGACAAGCTACTGTACTTTTCGTCTTGCCGCAACTTGTCCTTCGAAAGTTGTCCTTCGGCGAACGCAGCATCTGAGACACTTTTCTGAAAGGAGTGAAAATAGTCTTAAACATGGTAAATATCCATTTCTAGTGTCAATGATAATGTACATATTATTATACATTGTAAGAATGGCGTAGCGGACACGCGTCAGTCAAATGATTACACTTTATTGGCACAATCGAAGCGCGACGAGGGAATATCAATGCAAATTCTATTGGTGTGCATGTACGCTCACCAAATGTTTTGGGTCAAGTTGGACATGCTTTTTTTATGAGAGCTTTTACCGCTTGGTGACAGTGTCTGTTGAAAACAAAAACAAATAAAAGAAATTGCTTCAACAACGACGCGACGATAACGTAAAACAGTGAGAACAGAGACGCAGGGGTGGATCGAAAAAAAACATCGAAGGTGAATTTTTCGTTGAATTTATATGGTATATGTTGTTAAATAGGTAGGTATCTAAATAAATAATTAAGTATACGTAATTAGATAAATAGACCGAGTTCCAAAAGTCGAAATCCGGAGACGTCGAAGGTCTTCGATATTGAAAATCGCATTATGGAAGTCAAATGGAGTTGAGCAGGCGCGGTGATGGCAGGTGGAGTAAAAATATGACCAAGTGGCGTGCAAGGACTGGAAAGGGAAGTGTTGATCGTCTGGCAGCGAGATGGGCAGACGACATTGTTACCATCGCGGGAATATCCTGGATGAGGCTGGCACAAGAGCGTGGAGCTTGGCACGAGCAAAGAGAGGCCTATACCCAGCAGTGGATAAGGTCGGGCTATCGATGATGATGATGAAGTATTTAATATGGAGCACTTGTTGGTAGCATAATATCATTATGAATTCAACGTTAAAATTCATTTCAAACAGAGTAACTACAGATTACCCTGTTTTACCCAGCAATCACGCGAAGGCTTGCGAAACTGTAACGTCTGTAAAATTCTACAAAATATGACTGCCGGGACTAACGGCTGAAGATCACACATATCAGGGCCGTGCCAGGAAAGTGGACGAACCGTACCCTCAAAAAAAATATCGGTGTGTACATTTTATTGGAACTCTTTCCCACACATCCGTGCCCGGGCCGGGCGACGAGGCTTCGGTGTATACATACATTCGGCCACGGCCCTGTCACGGGCACGCCATAGAACTTTAACGTGCTTTCCGAGGCACAGATGAAACTCGGTATCCAATGGAGCATGGTCACCCATCCACGGACCGATCTTGGCAAGCGCGGCTTAAACCTTGAAGATCGTCCCTTGCGGCTGTTGTTATAAAGCCCGGAGCTCCTCACACATTGTGAAAGGCAATAATTTAAAATTGAGTATTGACTCAAATTAACTTTCACCGAAATGTTTGCATGTCCGAAACTTCTATATTGATCCTGGGAACCCTACAAGCCAGCACACTGGCTAATATAAAGTAATGGACGTATTGTGCCTACTGCACTGCTACCGTGTGATATCGACGAATTCACCGACCTAAAACTACCCGTGGGGGCGTAAGAGGAGTAGTGGCGGAATTATGGGTAGCATTCTCCTGTATATTAAACACTACAATACGATATGATACGGGCGTGCGTGTATGACCAGATGTATGATCGTGGATGCCGATGCACGTCGCTCACGTCTCTCCTCGTCGACGCTGTCTGAAGCACTATGTTTATAGCAGTGATAGTCTAGTGGTATGACCGTCGGACTACCAAGTTATCGGTCTCGAGTTCGAACCCAAAACACGCATCTCTGATTTTTCGGATTCATATGCGTATTATATAATTATCACTTGGTTTGGTGAAGGAAAACATCGTGAGGAAACCAGCATGCCTGAGAGATATTTCTCGATGGCATGTAAAGCCAAGTCAGAGGTCCATGTGCGGCATAAAAACCCTGACACCAGGTTAGGCACTAACCACAAGATAGAGAAAGAAGTCGACGCTGTGCGCTGCGAGTGTTGTGGCTGGCCTAAATAAATATGAGATATCTTCTCTCCTCTCGGCTCAACCATCATCTGCATCGCCTTTTCCCAACTATGTTGCATCGGCTTCCAGTCTAAGCGGATGCAGCTGAATACCAGTATTTTACATGGAGCGACTGCCTATCTGAGCTCCACAACCCAGTTAGTACTGAATAATACAAAACCCCTTAGTAAGACTGGTTGTCAGACTTTTTGGGCCACTGACAACCTGTAATGACTGTCAGAGATCTACAATTGTCAGCCGGGACCATCGGCTTAACGTGCTTTCCGAGACACGGAGGTAATTCGGTATGTAATGGGCGGTCACCCATCCACAGACCAACCTAGGCAAGCGCGGCTTAACCTAAAGATTGACTATTATTTTTACTAAAAACTAAGCGGAGACAAAAATTGTAATTATGAAATTCTATTGGTGGTTTACAACACATATCCTCTCCTGTGTTTTCGCTTTGGTGGTGACCGCACCTTACTGAAATATTCTGTATATCAGTGCACTAATAGTACCTAAGGCATAATCATTATCTTTATAGCATGCTCGTTCATTTCTAACAGTAAACGTTCGTTTATTCATAAACCAGTACAAATAAGCAGTCATGAATAACTTCATTATTTTATGTCATTGCCACTCTTGAAAGAGATACTTACTAGTAGGTAATTGTGGAATACATAAGATACAAAACGGACAAAGAAAAGTGCCCATCCAAAAAAAATATGATAGGTAGGTAAGTATGGTTGGAGTTTGAGGCCAGTGTAGCGATTGGCCAGCGTTGAAAAATTACGAAGGAACAATAAAAAGGCACTTGCGTCGCAAAAGACTTGCTGCAAAATGAATTGACTACTTTTTGTTAACCAATACTGTAATGTTATCAAAGGACTATGGGGCATTTTGTATGGATGCTATCCCCACCCTCTACCATTCATAGGATACGTAAATTGCAAAATCGATGAGAAATTTTGTAAAAAAAAAAATTGGTAAAGTTAGGTACCTACTGTCCTAATGTCACCATAATAAAACAAATTCATAACGACCAGACCATTCAAATGACACTTGTTTCAAATCCATCCATCGGCCTAGCTTTTTTCCCAACGGTGTTGAGGTCGGCTTCCAGTCTAACTGGATGCAGCTGAATACCAATATTTTACATGGAGCGACTGCCTATCTGAACTCCACAACCCAGTTAGTACTGGGTAATACAAAACCCCTTGGTAAGACAGAAAATAAGTTGTTTATTTATTTATTTACCACCAATTATAGCAACATTAAAGACTCGTCCAATACGATGCTAGATATAAGTCTTAAAATACAACAACAAAAATATAACAATAATAATAATACCAGCCTATTACTGTCCCACTGCTGGACAAAGGCCTCTTCTCAACAGAGAAGGCACGAGCATTGTTCACCACGCCTGCTCAAGACGGGTTGGCGATTTCAGACTTTTATAAGTCCAGGTTTCCTCACGATTATTTACTTAACAAAAATATAAAACAGGTTAATAAAATTACATGTTGGAAGGCGGGGGACGTTTCTTCACAACATCCTTTGGTTTAGAAGTCTGTGTATTTTTTTATAAAGCCAAATAAATTGGCCTACTAACTCAACTGTCCCGAATGTTCGAATACATTATAATATCCTCTATCTCGCACTAGGGCCACGTGAAGGATAGCCCATCCCATCTTAAAGAGTGGAGGCCTGTTTTCCAATAATGGTAATGTTATTAATAAATTAATTATGCTTATCCTAATAAACATTTAACCCAATTAAATAACTTTTTCTTGAAATATAGTTATTAAATGGGGTTAAATGAACTTAGAGGGTTGTATTAATAAATTTAATTATTATAATTTTGTAACTACGTATGTGTTACTTGCGCGACTCATTTTTCATCAACATACAACCTGATACTGACCTTGAAATTGCAAAAAAACGTAACAAAATTTCGCGGGCTACTCTGACGCTTCCAAATACAAAGAAAAGTCGTTTGAATGTAAATATTTCCAAATGCGAGTAGATAACATACATTATCAGCATATAAGGTTCCCACTGCTGGCAAACAGACTTCCTTTTTTTCGAGAGGGAGTAAGCTGTAATCCACGACGTGGACGCGTTCTTAGAATATTCGGTTCTAGAATATTCTACATAGATAGGATAATTTCCTTAAAATGTCCTCCACCATTTTTCAAATCAACCAAATGATAATATGCTGCGTGTGGTTGCTAGCGCGACTGTTGAGTATTAGGTCCTGGGTTCGATTCCCAGTTCGGGAACTGTTATTGGTTTTTTTCATCTGGAGTTTCTCAGTAGTAGACACGGAGTCTGGATTTGTGCTCGGTTAATGGCAATAGGCTCGCCCACTATTACGTGGGACTTAAACTGGCGAAATGTGGGTGTACTATTAGGTACCCCTCTGCCTAACACTTCGGGGATTATACGCGTGACTCGTATATAATGGACATATATGTATAATATAGTTAAATATATAACAGATGAGGAGTATTTCAGAGATCTTGTCTCATGCGTACTGTGTCAATAAATCTTCAAGTAAGATAAGACAATGAATATTTTGTTAGAAAGATAAAATTGTAGTGCCTTATTGTGATCTGCAGTGTATTTAGGTGATTATTAAAAAGGAGTCACACTTCGGTGCAAATTAATGGTCACGTATCGCTATGGCCAATGGTGTTCCTTACCATTTTAGTCATTATCAGGGGCGTTACTATGACGTCTTAAAGCAGGAGTAATTTCAGTGTGGGAAAGAGACAATTGATTTTGACAGAGCTATACAGGTCGTCTAGCGCCATTTCTTTCCCACACTGGAATTACTACTGCTTTAAGACGTCATGGTAGGCCACCTGGACAAAAACTGCAGTGGCGAATCGGTAATTCTCTTAACCGTTTGCGGGCCCAGGTTGGCTACTGTAGAAATAATCTAGCCAAATGGGGTATCATCGACCTGGCCCAAATGCAATGGCAGTGTGGAGCCCCTCTGCAGAATAAGTGCCTATCCTGCACACCTTCCAAGATTCAAACGGAGCCAACGGAAGAGCTGTGCTGGTGGCTATTTAATAGTCGAGTATTATTTGAGCCCATTGACTTGCAAAGAAGAAGGGAAGTTTTAAAAATGCAACCGCGTCTCGTAACCATCGACCAATCACGACAATAATATACCTCACTAGCTGTTGCCCGCAGCTTGGCTCTCGTTTCGGTCCGAAATAAACCCACAGGCACGTTGTAAATATAGCCTATAGCACTCGGGGATAATGTAGCTTCCAATTAGTGAAAGAATTTTCAAAATCGGTTCAGTAGATCCAGAGATTACCCCCTACAACCTCACAAACTTTACTTATTTATAATATTAGTATAGAACTAAAGATAATCAACCTATGACGTTCTCACTGCTGGAACGCAGACCACACTGTACAGAGTCATCATCATATCAGCCCGGAAGTACTGCTGGGTATGGGCCTCCGCATTTTTCTGCAACACTTCCCAATTATATGCGTCTCTTATCCAGGTGTTTCCCGCGATTTTAATGATATAATAATAATAATATAATATATCGTTTAATTCAGGTAACAAAGACCCATAACATATACCTTAAAGACTATCATACATATTTATAAAAAAAAACATAAAATATAACTATTGTACACGAAGTGACGGCGTCGTGTTGCACTGCGGGGTGTCGCGTAGCCTTCCGCGGAAACGTCGATACATGACAACCTTCGGCCAAAACTCTTCCTTGAGGAAGGTGAGGTCAGGCGATGAGTCGGAACTCACACCACGAACGACTTGAAATTAGTGTTGTGCCGCGACTCCAACTTCTCAACCCTCAAGGTCCAGCTGGTCTTCGATCGAACATACTCCACGATCTCCTCAACCTTCGTGGTGTGATGTAGCCGGGACACATAAAGCTGCGTCGGAGGTATTGCCGGACGCAGCATACTGGGTCCTGCCAGTGCAGTCCCGCACTGGTTTCGACTAGGGGGCTTCCACTTCTTCCTCTCCACCTTCACGAAGCCCTCCTTGTCACACGTGCCCGTAGCTGGGCCTTGCTGTTTCGAACCCCTGTTGGCAGGTTCACAGCAGCTCTTCTGCATGCATATACCCAACGAGCTTTAGGACGGCCCTGGTTCCATCGGCATAACCTTGGCCACCACTCGGTCACAGCCTTACTCCATCGGTCAGATGTACAAAGCGCTAAACTATTTCATGAAAAATTCATTCAATGGGGTTTAATGAACTTAGAGGGTTGTATAAATGATTATAATTCTGTAACTACATACGTGTTACTTGCGCGACTCATTTTACATCAACATACAACCTGACATTGACCTGCAAATTGCAAAAAAACTTAAGAAAATTTGAATTACGCGGGCTACGCTGGCGCTTCCACCTTTAATACTTTGCGTATGTAATGAAATTGAGGTTCTCTCGATTGCACAAAACGTAAAAACTTGGATTTTTTTAATAAGACTTTAGAAATTTTTTTTTTACTTGAAACCGGCGGTTTAAAGTGCACTCTGAGGTCACTAGGCACTATTTATTACAAAGTGACTGTTTGACATTTGGGTATTATTCTTCAGTTTTTTGTATTAGCATATATCTAAAATAATAAAACCTTTTAAATGACGTAAAATGTTATCATAACAGGTTAGGTATACGGTAAAGTGCAAGATGACTCGCAAATACTACACAAGTAGAAAAAAAATGGACTCAAATTCGGCAATTCTCTTTTTTGTCCTTGGTAGTTGGCATATTTTTCCTTATATAACTCTCGTTCACGAGACATTCAACCGGTCGGCAAATA
Source organism: Eugnorisma glareosa (assembly GCA_947578425.1). NCBI lineage: Eukaryota > Metazoa > Arthropoda > Insecta > Lepidoptera > Noctuidae > Eugnorisma > Eugnorisma glareosa. The sequence goes on along the minus strand of OX387982.1, from coordinate 7,023,715 downwards.
ATTGCCGAAGTTTCCGAAAATCGAGTTTCTACCGCACAGCGCAAAAATTACGTTTTTTGCTACAGGATAAAGAACTACAAGTCAACATATTGGGCTGGTAGTTGCAAAATATATTTAGTGACACATTTTGAGGTCTATGTAAAAATATCCAGGATTTTTCTGTCCCACTGCTGGGCAAAGGCCTGCCGTAAATCCTATATCAAAAAAAAACTCCACAAAGGTCATTTTTTGTTTTAGAAATAACTGATTTGCGTTACGAGAAAAGGCTAAACATACATCACTTCAATGATTATAGCACATAATATTTTGTTTTAATTAGAAGAGCCTGTGATGAATATCCGTGAAAATTATTAGTAAGCCTCAAGTGATTGAATTATTTCGTCGTTTTATTCTTTCTTACATTGACGCGAGTTTTCTCAGTGGGTCATACCTATTTATAAATTTTATCATTTAAAACCTTGAAAAAAAAATTAATTAAAGTTACAGATTAGTTTAAATTTGCTGTAAATGTTTTGTATTTGCAAACCCTAGGAGGTACCTAACTAAAAAATAAGTGTCTCCAAAGTTGTAAAATTAATCATAATACCCAAGTAGGTACATACCTACGTCCCTCCAATAATCACGTGTAAATTGTTCTACATTATCAACTTAACCATCTGCGAAGCTGAAAAATAGTTCAACAATCACTATACTTAGATCAAATTGAATATGAGTCACATGTGACAGGGAAGTTGTTAAAAATGATGTTAAATTAAAACAATATTATTCGTGGGGCGTTCTTTTGCACTGAAGTGTAAAGCAGAAGGCCGCACAACGGAGTCGTCTGCAGAGAACATTTAATTGACACAAGATCAAACTACTGGAGGAAATCGTTGTGTGCTGTGTTTAAATATTGTGGCTCAAAATGGAATTGAATTCGAATCATGTAAGTAATTTTTTTTTGTATTTTTGTGTGGTCATTTTTGGTGCCTGATTTTGAGTTGCGCTATAAAGTGAGTCTACGTCATCGAACTCATAGTTAAAAATTAGGTATTAGTTTCCTTTCTAATCTAGTTGAATCTGAGAGCCTAGACAAAGTGAAACCGTAACGATGGTGGAAAACTCAGTATACTTAACCTAGCTTATTTGAGCAGGCGGGAAAAAATGCATAAAAATAGGAAAAAGTTTGCTTTTCATGACAAGAAACGGCACTTTGAACTCCACGGTGGTCAAACTATAATGTATTATATTATCACATTCTAATGATAAGCTCAATACAAGTAAATCTTGTTGAAAATCATCGTAGAAAAAACAGCATAGAAAGCCATTGACATATTTCTATGTCTTACCCCTCTAGCCTTTTGTTCAGGCATAGGAATAAATTGCCCGTCACGGGACGCCCGGCATATGTAAAACATCTAGGTATGTTATTATTAGAATTCGTAATTAATAAAAAAACCTATAACTAAATATGAAGTAAAATAATGAATAAAGAAAAAAATAATTACGTTAAGTAGTTAAATCAATTTATTTTTCTTATTATTTAATTATAATAATAAAAGAGACATTAGTTAGACTTTTATTTATTGCAGAATATTTTTCAACTATTGATTTTCATTAGAGTAGCGTGGAACTTTCGAAGACGGAATACTATGTAGATCAACAATCGATCGCAGCCCCGGCAGGCATCGTCCCTTGCGGACCCCTTTGTTGATTAACATGATTTATGATTCATGTAATTTTCCGTGGTTTCTGCCTACCTCCACAGTAAACAGACTTGAGTTTTTTTACACGGTGTTAGGGTCACCACAACACAATATGTAACCATGGAATCAGTACCTCTTATGATTTAATTAAGACTCCTTATGGTTATCTTCTATCTTTAATCTGTGGTCTCGATGAAATAGCAATTTGTGTCAAAACAATTGTAACAGATAGCCAATTATACTAGCACAAATTGTTTTCTAGAAATCAATAGTTTCATTGTTTGCTCTAAAGTTGTGCCAATTCCAGCGATTAATTTATGTAAAGCAGACGGACACCTAGTGGCAGTTTGCCGAAATCTCTCGATCTCTCTTACTAGAAAATATGTTCATTGACTGACTTATAACCTTCAGAAGCCATGAAGGTAAAAAATTGGCCAAGTGCGAGTCGGAATCGCGCACGAAGGGTTCCGTACAATTACTTACCAAAAAAAAAACACGTTTGTTGACTGGGAGACCCTTAAAAATTATTTTATTCTATTTTTACCCACGACGGAACGGAGACGGTGTATGCGTTTGGGGTGAGAGGTTGTTTGTTTGAAAACTGCATCAAATTAGGACTAGTTTTGGAGAAAAATGGCAACATGTATTTGCACAAACAAACAGGGGACGGGTTGTTAGTATTTGTTGTTATAGCGGCAACAGAAATACATCATCTGTGAAAATTTGAACTGTCTAGCTATCACAGTTCATAGGATACTGCCTGGTGACAGACAGACGGACAGTGGAGTCTTAGTAATAAGGAGTCGTTTTTACCCCTTGGTTACTAAACCTTAAAAAGTCAGCCTTAGCGTTTTAACGTTCTATTCACCAACCTGCACTGGACCAACGTGTAGCGTGGTGGCTGACGGGCCAGTTCTTCTCACAGGGAAGAAGAAGAACTGTGTCCCACAGGGGAACGTTCTAGGCTTTTTCCTATGCTTTTAGGCTTGCTTTCGTTTGCTTCTGTCAGGGTGTTGAATTGAGAATGCGAATTAACACGAAGGAAACATCATCATCATCTTCCAGCCCTTGTCCCATGTCACTTGAGGTCGGCGCAACACGTTTTTATCTTCCGTTCTTCTCTGTCAACCGTCACGCTATCATTTACTCCTTTTTAGGCTTCCGTACTTCAATCGGCAAAATGGAAACCTTATAGGATCACTTTGTTGTCCGTCTGTCTGTCTGTCAATACCCTTTTTCTCAGGAATACGAGGCGGTATCAAGCTGAAATTAATACAAAATACGTTTAAATAATAATTTTGCTACAATGAGCAATGAAAAAATAAAGCTTGTAAGTCAACGCGATCAAAAGATATGACTGTCTAGGTCGCATATTATGCTATTTCACTAGAGATTCAAAACCTATAGGGTACTTCCCTTTGACCTAGAATCATGAAATCTGTCAAAAAACAAGGCCTTACAGAACAAATAAAGAAAAAATCCCAAAAATAAAAAAAGTTGTCAATTAAAAGCCCACACATATGTATAGTTTTTTAGATAGATAATGGTACGGAACTCTTCGTGCGCGAGTCCAACTTGCTCTTGGCCGCTTTGTTTCTTTCATATCATTCCTCAGACAATCCATCCATCGTTTCCTTGGTCTTCCTCTCCCTCTCCATCCATCAACATTTATATTCATCACTCTTTTAGTCACATTCGATTCGTCCCTCTTCATGACCTTTCAACTTTCCCGTAACTAGCGCAACTTTTAAACTTCCTCTGATATACTCGTTCCTTACCATAAATCCATTCTTGTCACACCATAGATCCACCTCAACATTCTCATCTCCGTTACATGCAATATTTTTTTATACATCTTTTTCACAGTCCAGCATTCCGATCCATAGATACAATCACGGACTTGTATATTTTCCCCTTTATCCGTGAGTCGCAAGTTGTTCCAGTGACCCATCGCCAATTCATCCATCCTGAGTTGATCCAGTGCGTTACGTCTCGGTCTACTTCGCCATCCCCTTGGGCAAGCGACTCGTGGTACACTCAGACAGGACAGATCGATACTGATACCGATCTATATCGATACCGGGTTGCTCATACGAGCGGGGCGTTCCGGCAAGGGTTGTGGGCACAGGACTGGAGGGAAACAGCTAGTTCAATAAAAGTTTGTAAACACATAAAACATGTTGTGATAGATAACCAGTTCTATTTGTCTATGTTTTGTTTTTTTTTAACGTGCTGTTATTCCATTTGCATTTTTAGGTACTTCATCTTTTGTTTAAGGAAAATCGAAACTGACTCAAAATAAAGCCGTATTTTTGGTATAACTTGATTATTTTTTGTTTTAACCATCATTATTTTGCACTTGAACTGCTTCATTCTTGTATTAATCGCAAGTTCGACTATTGAGCACGAGGTTCTGGGTTCGATTCACTGGGCGGGCAAAATGTTATTTAATTTTTTTCACCAGGAATGTGTTAGTAGCGACCCGGAATATCGATTAGTACCTGTTTATATAACTGGCGAAATGTGGGTGTGTAATGTTATTTCTGATCTGCTTTCGTATACATACTACAGGCGTAATGATTTATTTATTAATTTACACAAAAAACACTTACACAGAAAAAACAGCACAAAAGTACCGCTTATTTCATTTAGATATCTCTCCCAGCGCATCTGCGACAGGTCAGATAGACCAGAAACGTAGACACTGTGTAAAAAGAATAAATTAACCCTTCATATAGACAAACATAATTAAATCATTATAGAAAAACATAAAAAAATAAAAAATATATATATATATATAGATACAAATGTATTTTATGTATTTTAATAAAAATGTATACAGGATGAATTTTTCAATTGGGCGTGGATGGCCAAATCCGAAACTATGAGGAATAGCCAAAAATACTCAAAGGAGTCCCGAGCACGATTTTGATGAAAATGATGTTATGCTTTAGATTATGTTTTTGTTGGTTAAAGCGAAATCTATTCCATAACATTGGAACTACGTAGCCAGCGAACTTCAAATGTAGGAAATCTTGCAAATGACGTCACAGAATCCTGCGATCAGTTACAATTGCCGTTGGGCACTTCGCTTGCTCGTTCCGTAGTTCCGACTAATCTGGATAGATGTCGCAACAACCGAATACGTAGAGATAAGCGGCTATCCTGGAAAATAATGACAAACATTTTTAACCGACTTCTCAAACAGGCTTTAAGGATTTGAGTGATTTGTTTTTCATTTCGTATAAAAATCTCAATTGGTTCGGGTACTTTATAATAAGTTCGCCTCTGTAATATGCATTTTTTGCTAATAAATAACCAAAAAACACTAAAAAGTGCCAAATAACTTTACTTTTAGAAGTCCGTGGCAAAAAAGTCAATGAAATAAACAGCAGCATCGACTGCCGAAAGTTTCTGAAACTACATACAGGGTGTAACAAGGCCCATAACGAAGCCGTCAACCAAGCATTATATAGGTATGTAACATCAAATTAAGCAACTTTGCGCAAAAATGATTACTGGGAAACGACTTTATTTTGGGGGTGAAAAATCACGTTTTACGGTAGTACCTATTGTAATTGACTCAAAACACTGTGCTGATTGATGGATTGAATAGTATGAGGGTTGTGGAGGTGTTTAAAGTAAAAATCTTTCATTAAAATCAAGTATTAAAAAAAAAAACTTGTGAAAAATTAGAACTTTGACCCCCAATATCTCCGCAACTAGAAGGTTCCCAGGTACGGCCTAAAATAGAAAAATGATCGCAATGACGGAGAGAATATATGCTATTCGGCTTCGTGAAGGGTCTTGTTACACCCTTCAGGTTTAGTGTTTTTTTTAGATTTTTGTTATTGACAAAATGATCAACAATGGTACCCTGAAAAAACAATCAGTGGCAAAATATTAATATTATTGTATGTACGTACTGAATCCCTGAACAATAAAAGGAAATCCATGACAGTAAAACGTTAGACAAAATCTATATAATTATGCTAATTGGACGTAGTTACACGAAAAGGATCCAATCCACACAAAGTCACTTTGGAGATATTGACGTTTGAAGTTTGGAAGATATTTCTTCATTGGTATTCATTTTAAAATTAATTGAAAGTATGATGTTGTGTGTGGAATAATATATTTTTTTTTTGTTAATAGTATAATCAAGCTTATTATTCTATTTTGTTGATAAAAATGTTTAAACAGATGTTTTTGCTTGGATCTTTTTTACTGGCCGATAGTTTTGATATTTAGCATCAGTTTGGTATATTTAACTCATTTTTGACCATGTTGTGGATTGGAACTACGTCCAATTAACATCATTACATGACGCCTGTAATCTCCGAAGGGTAAGGCAGAGGTGTACCTAAAGTACACTCACATTTCGTCTGCTATGTTTAAGTCCCACGTGATAGGAGACGAGCCTATTGCCATTGTATTGACTCCGTGACTGCCACTGAGAAATTGCTGATGGAAAAATCCAAAAACACTTTGCCCGAATTGGGAATTGAACCCAGGAACTCATGCTCAGCAGTCGCACTTGCGACCACTAGACCAACGAAGCAATTTATTCAAACCCACCAATTATTATTCGAAATGAAGATTATCAAAACCTATTGAATTGTAGACGTTCAAGTGGAAATTGTTTATTTATGTTGCAGAACTGATGTCATGATGTAAAAATTCAAGGTCATAGTGAACTCCTCATTGACCTAGTATTAGTCACTTAGGCAGACAACAGAATAATAAAAGTCTCATTTGTAATCAGTTATGACGATAAATTGGTCACAGTGACAAGGTTGTGGACGGTGAACTCTTGAGTCGGGTTTGGTAAAAGAGAATGAATACCCATAGAAAAAAAAGATTAGACGATTATCAAATAATAGGAGAGCAGCGGTGGCCCAGTTGTGACGGCCCCGACTTACAAGCAGTAATTCGTGGGTCCGAAACAAGGCAGGCGCATTACTTTGTGTAATTTATTTCATTACCACTGCTCTCAATACGATGAAGGAAAACATCGTGAGGAAACCGGTATATCCTAGAACCCGCATGGTGGATTATAGCCCATTCCCTCTCAGAGAGGAGGCCGTGTGTCCCAGTAGTGGAAACTATATAGGCTGATTATAGTATTAAGGTAGACGAATATCAAACTCAAGGTAGATTAGATTTGGTTCGGGTAGGTATTCAAGTTTTGAATGTGACAGCTGATTAATTTTTCGTGATTGCGATGTTGGCTCCATGGAAACAGTAATTATTCAGCTTGATGGTCTCTTCATTTTAAGGTGGAAACGCCAGGGGAGTCCGCGAAACTCAATTTTACTTATGTTTTTTTGCAATTATCCGGTCAGTGTTAGGCTGTATGTTGATTAAAATATGATTTACGGCATGTAATTACAGAATCATAATCATTAAAATCATCAATACAACCCTCTAAGTTCATTTAATCCCATTGAATTACTTTTTCATGAAATAGTCATTACAGTACTTAGAAACAATAATAGTAAGAAATAAAATAAACAAAGGAATAATACTAACAGTGTTATTTTATTTACTATAATATACAAGAACTATTTTACGTATTTACGAAAAGATAGAACTAGGTATTTAGGTAAACATAGATTTCGTAAGAGATTAAAAAGTAAAAGCCATAATTATATTTATAATACTCTTAATAAATTGTAAAGAAAATAGTAATCAAACAGAACATGTTATGTAAATTCGAACCAATATCACTTTTGTGATTAATCGATGACTTTTTGTAAATAAGACGGGTTTTTGAGAAGTTGGCAATGAATAAAAGGCAAAATTAAAGATAGTCATACCTCACGTTCTAATTCCACAAACCGGTTTGAAGAGTGACAAGCATGTCGAGACGATGTACTTCTAGAGAGACCAAACCCTAGCGTACCTTTCTCTCCCGACTCGTCTGCCTATCTCTTTTATTATTATACTGGGTGAATTTTCCAAGTGGGCGTGGATGGTTAAATCCGAAACTATGAGGAATAGCGAAAAATGCTCAAAGGTGTCTCGAGCCCGATTTTGAGGGATTTTTGAAAAATCAATATTCCTAGCCAAGAATCGAACCCGTTGATTTGATAAAAAAAAAAACTGTATTTTTACACCATTCGATATTGTCGCTAATAAGGATCAAATTCTGGGAAGTAATGACATGTGCCAAAACCAAAGGAAGGAGTTAATTTTCGATAGAATACCTAACAGTCAATCAATGACTGCTCAAAATTGCACGAATACGTTGTTCAACGATTATAGTTGCTCGAGCTTGCCTGAATATGGTCATACTCCTGCGCTCATCGCAATTCATTTGCAGTTAGAGCAGCATATCTACTTCCATACAGAAAGCACAAGTTTCCTTATAAAACTATAAACATTGAACATTTCCAGGGCAACCATACAAACGTAGAAGAGCCAGACCCAGTGACGAAGCCACCCCCTCAACCGCCTCCAGACGGCCCGAAATATATACTGCACTCAGAAAAGGACACCTATGACTTTGTCGCACACAGATGCGTGGCAAAGCCTACCAAGTAAGTCTTTCATCACGACTCTAAGCCCCGAAGAGTTAGACCGAACTGGTGGCCTAGAAAGAGATGGAGCTACACGTCCCGTGTTTCCCACACTAGAATAAGATTGAAACGATACTGCGTAAAGAACTCAGGGGCAAACTCATTACCTATATTATTACCCTCACATTGTACCAGTACCTAATGTGTATATGCCATGTAATAGGAGATGAGCTTATTGCCATCAATCGGGTTCAATTTCTGGGTGTCTTGGGTTGCTACTTCAATTGATAATTATATCAATGAATGGTATTCACGCAAGCTGGTAAAAAGTGTTCGGTTACTGCTGCATGTGTACATCGCCAGTCAAGTTCGTAACAAATTTGAAGGCATTGTGACTCCTTACCACAGAGAAGACAATAATATGAGCCTATCACTGTCCCACTGCTGCGCAAAGGCCCCTTTTCATATAGAGAAGAGGGGTTGGCAATTTCAGACTTATATCCAATTGTAAGTCCAGGTTTCCTTACAATGTTTCCCTTCACTAATGTCATTGAAGTCCAACATAAACTTACACAGTCACATTGGTACTTGCCCGGATTTGAATCCACAACCTCGTGCATGAGAGGCGAGGCCTTGAACTCTGGGCCATTTTATAGAAGAAGCCTGTGTTGATTAGCGCGCACACGACAGGTTTTTTTCTGCAGTGGATTACTATAGGCAGATGTTAATAAAAGTCATCAGCCTATAGCAGACCACAGCTGGACATAGGCCTCCCCAATCGCACGCCACTTAACTCGATTGTCAGCAACTCTCATTCAGTTGCTACCAGTCACCTTGCGAAGATCGTCGCTCCACGCTCGCCTGATGGCGCCCACCTTACGGTTGCGGATTCGCGGTCTCCACTCAAAAACACGTCTCGGTTCGACGGCTAATATGACCGGCCCATTGCCACTTCAGCTTACATATTCTGTGAGCTATGTCGATAACTCTGGTTCTCTGTCGGCTCACCTCGTTCCGGATGCGATCCCTCAGAGAGACTCCAAGCATAAAGATGATAAAAGTGGTTGATACTATGCCGCTTTTCAGCACAAACACGCATGGCAGATTCAAATTTCGATCTTGTCTTCAAAATTTTACATGAGTCATTTTGCTTCTGGGTGTACGATGAAATGAAAATCAACTTAGTTGAACAATTCGTTGTTAGTTTTTGGCCATGATTGAAAACTGAAAATGGGCCACTGCCCGATGTTTTTCTGTGTGATATAATTAGTGGCCTCTCATCACGCCCTACTTACTGAGCTATCAAGTTTTCACGCTAAATATGCTTGCTGAGAAATCCTGTGAGCTCCTCTACTATCCAAGATAGAAGGAACACCGACACTATTACGGTTACTACGGATCAGTACATCATTCTGAACTGAAATTCCACATAGTAATTTTTCATCAGTAATCTAAAAAAAAACAGGTGTTCCATACATTTTTATCGTATTGCAGTTTTGTAGGAAACAGCCGTTTTTTTTTTAAACGACGATTTTTTTTTTATGTGGTGCGATTCAAAATAATGTACTGTATACAATAGGGTGACTGGTAATTAGTGACCGATACATAAACACGTGACTGTACTCATGATAACAAACAACTTACCCAAAGAAACAATTTTTTTATACCTATTCACTTTTATCACAAAAACACAACAGCCGTATAAAATTCGCGCGCGCGCTCCTGTAACCTATCAGCTGTTAGCTGCGTGACGCCGTTCTGCCTCATTACTATCGTACCATACAACAGTGGGTAGGCAGAGCACCCGCGCGGTGAATTTGTATTATTGTGAAAAGAGCCAATGCGTTTAAAAAGAATGTTTCTTTCGGAAAGTTGTTTGTTATCTTGAGTACAATCACGTGTTTGAGTATCGGTCACTAATTACCACCCCACCACCCTATATACATGGTAGCGGTTTTAGATTTGGTAGGTCCCTTCCAACCTTTATGCTTGTTGTAGGTACGTACTTCTCTAAACGAGATCATAAACAAGGAGCTCTTCTACGACATGTAGAAGTACATTCTTTATCACAAAGTTCACGTATTGAACAACTCTATTACTTCAACGCATACCATTTTAGATCATTATTGAACGTATAATATTACCATCAATTTGTTTGCTGTCATCTATAATAAGCAATTCATACTTAAATGATTCAACCTTCACGGTGAATTTGTTACTCTAAATTGTAGACTGCTAAAGAGTGTTCAAGATATCATTATGTCCATTCCATTATTCTTACTTAGGATATATAATTAAGAACGAACTAATATACTTGGTGGTTTTCCTCCTTAGATCCATAGCTAGTTAAATGTTTCAAATACATTATTTCGTTCTCCAAGCCAAGTGAAATTATTATTGTCTTGGTAGTTATAATAATTCAGCAAAAATTACTAGGCTAGCGTAAGTTCAAGGTGGTATGTATTAAAATAATTGTAGGTAGATGTAGTTTGGGTAGGTTAGAACTACAAATTACTATGACTGAAATATCATCTTCTCGGCAGTCACTTCACGGAACGTAAGTACTAGGCTAGCATAAATTGAAGCGTGACACAACTGTGACACGATTGGGTATGACTCGCTGGGAATATATGGCTATCTCGAAAATATTACATTGCACAAGTATGAGCGCAAACACAACTGCACTCTCTTTTCTCTTAGTCTCAAAAAATAATTGTTTCTTCATTATGTTTTCAGTGCTCTAGAATCAACAGGCCACTTAATAAAAGGATGCCTCGGCGGGGGCATCCTTGGTATCCACGAGGCCTATATGAAGTGCGGCCTTTGGACATCCTTAATTGTCACTGTTATCTTTGGTTTCTATATCGCTTATTGCGTGCATGTAAGTTGTTTTATTTATCTATACTTTTGGGAAATGAAATGATATAACTATCAGGACAACAAATGTAGGTAATCTATCAAAACACACAAACATTAACAATTAAAACACAAAAGTTAAGAATGTACGTAACAACATTACAAAGTTAATCGAGTGAACAAAATCAAGGGGAACAGTTAGCAAGTGGGCGCCGCCGAAATAAGGGAATGAGCCGAATGAGCTCTAGGCCATTTTATTTTTTTTTTGAGAAGGCCTCTCTCTGTTCTGCCACTGAGGCTGGCTACAGCTTAACCGGGCAAATCCTGTGGATGCCTTAAAAATGAATCTAAGGCCTCCAGCCAGGGGCTTAAAATTATACTTTAAAACTAAGCGACCACTCGCTAAGGGCACGCCCTGTAGGGTACGAGCCTCGGCTTAGGGCGTCGCTGGGGAGGACAGCAAAGGGACAGGCTGGATCTGAATGAAAGAGCCCTTGGCCACGCTACGCGTTGTCTTATATATAGGCTCGGTCATATGGTCCGGGCTTTCTGGTGGGGTGTAGGTTGGAGACGCAGCTAACAATACTATAATATTATAAAGAGGCAATTTTTTTTTGTATTTGTGTTATCTTTGGAACTACTGATCCGATTCCAAAAATTCCTACACACAGTGCATCCATCTTTTCTTTGGTCTACCTCTACTCTTATACCCATCCACATTCATACCCAAAACTTCCCTCACGACATTTTCCTCATTCCTCCGCATCACCAAGCCAACCGATTGACCACACAATTTTTCAATCTTTACAGTTTGTAAAAAATCAAAATAACCTATTTGTTTTTCAGATATTAGTTAGTTCAGCACAGTTACTATACAAAAGGCTACATTTACCACAAATGTCCTATCCGGACGTCGCAGAGGCATCCTTAGAAATAGGACCCTTTCCTAGTTTGAGGAAATACAGCAAGTGGTTTAGGTGGGTACTTACTACAGTTGTAAGGTAATTTAGTACCTACGTCACGCAATACGATTGCGAATGAGGTTGAGTTTTTCTTTTAATCTTTAACTGCAGTTTTTACTCTATAATTTAAAAAAGAACAAACACTTTTCTTAGAAGACTAGCAGATGTTTCCAAAATTATCCATGAACCATGACCCGGAAACGGATCTACCGTATAATGTATTGTATACCCTCAACGAAGCCGAAAAGCACTTGTTCTTCCCGTCTTTGCGATAATTTTTAGGGCCCGAAGGGTAACCAACGGGACTCTATTCCTAAGCCTCCGCGGTCCGTCCGTTCATAAGTCCGTCTGTCCGTCTGTCTGGCTTTATCTCATGATCCGTAATAGTTGAAATTTTCACAGACCTCGTAGAAGATGGAGGGACGAGCTGGATAAAACCAACGACCAGAGGCCCACATTAGCTCTAAATCGAAGTCATGGGGAGAGGCCTATGCCCAGCAGTGCGATGACGCAGGATAACATGATACTGTATCAGTGTATGTCTGTTGTTGCTATGACAACAAATTTTAATCATTTTAAATGGGGCTCCCCTTCTACGATGGTACGGAACCCTTCATGCGCCAGTCCGACTCGCACTTGACCAGCTTCTAGACCATAGCTGGGAATCTTCTAGTCACGAAGATATTGGGGGTCAAAGTACCAACTTTTTTTTACTATTCAATGCATCAACAGCACAATGTTTTGTGCGGTACTCTGAGTCATACCTTGAGACGTAATTTTTTACCCCAAAAAGAAGTCGTTTCCCAGCAATAAGTTTTGCATAGAGTAACTTAGTTTGATGTACAGAATGCTTGGTTGACGGCTTCGTGAAGAGTCTCTTTACACCTTGTATGTAAGGTGTGATTAAGATTACACTTATCGACGCCGAATCAGCTTGGGCCGATCAAAAAAAAAAGATTGAAGTCGAAGTTTCTCGGCTGAGTGCGTCGTTTCTTTTGTAGCCGTTATAACAATATATTTTACTACATTTGTCATTTCTATAATATCATATTTCCAGGTATGCAGTAGATCTTATAATATGTATAGATCTGTTTGGAGCCTGCTGCGTATACCAGATCATAATAGCGAAGACTATACAACAACTGGCTGAAACAGACGCAGGGACAGAAAACCTTGATTACTTGAGGCTATACATATTAACTTTATTGGTGCCCATATTGCTACTGTGCATGATCACAACCTTGAAATATTTGGCACCGTTCACATTGATTGCTGATGTTTTTATTGGTAAGTTCAGTCAAACTTTTTTTCTATGATTGAGAATTTAAATCGTCATCATCCTGCTCTTGTCTTATGTTACTTGGGGTCGGCGCAACACGTTTTTTTAATCCATTCCCCTCTGTCAACCGTCACGCTATCATTTATTCATATATCATTCCTCACACAATCTATCCATCGTTTCTTTGGTCTTGAGATATACCTAATGTTTCAATCCAAGGCAAGCACTTTTCAATGTTAAAGTTTTTCATCACCGTTGTTTTCATATTTTGTTGGTGAAGGAAAACATTGAGAACCAAAAATTCGAAGACTGTGACACCCACCAAATCTCTCTAGGCTCGCGTAGCCGATTGTGGTAAACTCCCGCTCACAGAGAGCCTGTGTCGCAGCAGCTAATTGGTATAAAAGTAAACTTAACGAAATCGAATGGCACTTGTTCTCCCCGTCATAGCGATATATTTTTTTCTAGACCATAGCTGGGATCTTTCTAGTTACGGAGATATTGGGGGTCAAAGTTCCAACTTTTTCACAAGTTTTTTTTATTTTTTAATACAAGTTTTTGATGTAACTTTACTTTGAATACGTTCACGACCCCCGTACCCATGCATCCATCAACACAATATTTTGAGTACGTTATATTGAGTCCTGCCGTAAAACTTGTATTTCAAAAATAAACTTTTTCACTCCGAAAGAAGAGTTTTTTTCAAGCAATATTTTTTTACATAGACTTATTTAGTTTGATGTACATAATGTTTGGTTAACGGCTTCGTGAGGGATCCGTTTACACCTTGTATTTATGATTAAACTAGCGACCCGCCCCGGCTTCGCACGGGTGTAATATTATACATACATCTTCCTCTTGAATCATTCTATCTATTTAAAAAATCCGCATCAAAATCCATTGCGTAGTTTTAAAGATCTAAGCATACATAGGGACAGAGAGCGGAAAGCGACTTTGTTTTATACTATGTATTGATGCTTATTAAATATTTCAGTGACCTGTGTAATAGCCACAATTGTATACAGTCAACGTACAGCTCCAAAGATCTCTGAAGTGCCCGCTTGGAAGGATGTCATTGGTTTCTTTGAGTTCTGCGGAATTGTGGTGTTCAGTATGGAAGGCATAGGCGTCTCACTACCCATCGAGAACAATATGAAGAATCCTAAACAGTTTCCTATGGTACTATGTGGTGGTAAGTCTAAATTCAGTGCCTTTAAAGAGTTCGGTCTGTGAAGAATCTCTAAATGATGAATCAGTTTGACGAATAGGCTAGAGGATCAAAAAAATCGAATTACTGCGTCAGATAGATTTCCAAAAAGTATTGGAAAAGTATTGTTTCTTTTTTCACGTAAACAAAAAATGAAGACGAAACAGTGCGTCGAAAACTCGCGTGACGTCACTTGTATGTACACTTTTAACAAGTGATGTCACAAGCCCCCACTTCGATTATTTGATGCGATTAATCTTCGTCATTTTTTTGTCCATTTTATAAAACAAAAAATCCTATCCATTATTTTTCGATAATCTAACTGACGGACTAAATAGAATCAATTTTTTTTTTACTCAGGAATCATCCATAATCCTTTTCTATACGAGACTATTGAGCCTGATTTCCACAGTGCAACTTCATTGCTGGGATGCAAGTAATTTGTTGCTTCAATTTTATTGTATGTCACGGGCAAGAAACTCGTATCGTGTAAATTGAGGAGATTTTAAACTTGAGACTGCCTCATTGGTCTAGTGGTCGCATGCGCGACTGCTGAGTATGAGGTCCTGGGTTCGATTCCCAGGTCGGGCAAAGTGTTATTGGATTTTTCCATCAGTAATTTCTCAGTAGCAGACACAGAGTCTGGATTTGTGCCCGGTTGATGGCAATAGGCTCGCCCCCTATTACATGGGAGTTAAACATAACTGGTGAAATGTGAGTGTACTAATGGGTACACCTCTACCTAATCATTTGGGGGCAACAGGCGTGATGTTATGTATATGTGTGTGTTTAAACTGATTTGTTTAACAGTATTTTGATGTAGCGTAATGTAGCCCTATGAGCAGATGTTAGTTTTCTGTCATGAAAGAAGTTGGGTGCTAATCATTGTATGACCACTGATCAAGTTTTTCTAATGAACCTGTTATGACTAAGTGCTGAGCAAAGGTCTACACCATAGATTTTCAATTCTCGGAATGTGTGGCCAATAATAGGGAATATGCATGTAATTTTTTTTTCACTTAAATCAATAAAATGCAGCGGCCATTCAAGTCATAGCATTTGATGTCACTTCCCTCTAACTGCCTTGTTTAAATCAAATTGTTTGCCCTTATTAGAATAGTTTTACTATTACGCACAAGTGTAAACCGTGAAAGTTTAAAACAGTGTTAGTTTTACTATATTGTAAGGGCTTTATTATAGCAAAAATTGCAATAACAATATTTTAGTAAAGTCTTAAGTACTTTTCAACTACTCGTAAAAGTGTTTCTTTGACACATAGCATTTGACGTCACTACCGGAATCGATGCGTTTTGTATTTGCGTTCCGTTTCACCGAAAACACGCTACATAAAATATTAAATTGTAAAAAAAGTGTTGTATTAGAGAATTAAAAAAGTGTACCACAATGTTTTTATAAGGCATTTTTAAGAAATAAAAATAGTTTTGTATTTCTTTCATATACCCTATTCTCAATAGATCAAATTAGGACTTAATTTTTTATCCCAGGAATGACGGTGGTGGTCTCATTCCTGTTACTCGTCGGATTCTTCGGATACTGGGGTTTTGGAGAGAAATCAATATCACCAGTCACTTTGAACTTCCCTTCAGAAATGTAAGTACTGCCTCGGTTGTTTAGTGGCCGCAAGCGCGACTGCCGATCGTGGGAACCTGGGTTCAATCCTCAAGTAGAGCAAAAAAAAATCATAAGAAGTTCACTTTGGCACCTTAATCTCAGGATTTGTAGTCCATAGTGAATAAGAGACAGTGCTATTCGTCCTGTTGGTATAGTTTCATCGCTCAGTTCCTCTGCAACAGCTTCGTGTGTTTAATATTCTTTTTTTACCCACGACGGAACGGAGACGGTGTATGCGTTTGGGGTGAGAGGATGTTTTAGTTTGAATATTTTAAATATTAAGTGGCCAGCGTCAATCACAAAGATCTATAAGTTGGCAATCACTCAAAACGTTTAACGCTCCTGTTCGATAAAAGGTTTTCGTTTAATCTGAACAAGTACCCACAACGATTATGTAATGTAAGTGCTTACTACATGGTCATTAAGTCAGTAATAGGGCGATAAGTTACGGCCCACCCGCTGAGGTCTTCCTGCGCAGGACTGACAGACATCTTCCATGGATTGTAGCCTGTAAGAGGCCCTTAATCACAAGCATCTTTATTTTACAGCTTTCCAACAATTCTAAAGGTGTTAATGGCAATAATGATCTTCGTCACATTCGCACTCAACTTCTGGGCTCCATTCAACCTGGTGTGGCACTACGTGTCCAAGAAGCATGACCCCAAGAAGTATTGGATTTGGGAGAGGGTGTATCGAGCTACGTTCATAGTTATCATCACTTCTTTAGCAATCGCTTTCCCGAATATAGGAAATCTGATGGGACTGGTAAATATAAATTTTATTATTTATTTATTTTATGTTTATAGATTACAAGTTCCTTAACGTTAAACAAAGCACACAATTAGACCTCTGGGGTCTGTCTTAACATGCCATGGCCTAAGATTTGATCAACGCGCTATTAACAGTTTGGTTATTATAGAGTTGAGGTAATGTTTTTTCAGCTTACGCTTTATGTTTTTACTATTCATTGAGTCTCTGATAGCTACAGGTATTTGGTTTAGTAATTTGGGTATTGTAAAAGAAGCGGTACGCCTGCCATAGAAGTTATTTTTGCGTGGCACTTGAAATGATTTTGATTTGGCTTGTCGTGTATTCATAACCATTACCTTCTTCTCTAAGCCAATTCTCACATGACACCGCTCGTCCGCGCGGTCGGGAGGCAATGAATAAAAGCAAAATTAAGATAGCCATACCTCACGTCCTAATTCGACAAACGCGAGACACAGAGTGGCAAGCATGTCGAGATGGTTGACTTCTCGAATGGCCAACTGAACTGGCTTACCTTTCTCTCCCGACTCGTCTGTCCATGTCTTTTATTATTAAGGGTGTAACAAGACCCTTAACGAAGCCGAAAGTTTGTTCTAAACCGTACTTGGGAACCTTTTAATTAGGTACGGAGATATTGGGGCTCAAAGTTGCGACTTTTTCACAAGTATTCTTTTTTAAATACGGGATTTTTAATGTTATAATTTTAGGTACTTTAAATACCTCCACGATCCCCATAGGTACTATTCAATGCATCCACCAGCACAATGTTTTGAGTGCGTAACATTGAGTCCTACCGTAAAACGTGATTTTACACCCTAAAAAAACTTGTTTCCCAGCAATAATTTTTGCCTACAGTTACTTAGTTTGATGTACAGAATGCTTGGTTGACGGCTTCGTGAATGGTCCCATTACACCGCTTCTCACTCGCGCTCACCGCTTCTCGACAACGCGGTCGGTGATTTCATAATTTTCATACAAGTCAATGCGACGTGAGATCCGTTTCACCGCACGACCGCAGGGGCGAGCGGTGTCGTGGTATAACCAGCTAAACGTACCTGATTAGCTTCGGTTTGTATGAAAACTACCTCGCTGGTCTAGTAGTCGTAAATTAATGCAACTGCTGAGCGTGAGATGCTGGGTTTGATTCCTAGTTTGGGCAGTGTCATTGGATTTTTTCATTAGGAATTCTCAGAAGCAGCCTGTTGGTGAAATGTGGGTGTATTATGGTACAACTCTGCCTAAACCTTCGGGTAAAGTTTCGTTAAATTGCATCTAACAAGTAAAAAATAATTAAAAGTATCAAAAAACCCGACTACAAATTGTATTATGTACCTATATAATCCACATATTTGTAATCTCTTTTTAATTTCCTTCATTTTGATACCCTACTCGATAGATTTGATTGAAAAAAAAGATTAACGACTTAAAATATTTAATGTCAAAAATCCGCCATTTTGTTTTTTTTTTAAACACCTATCTTAGGACTTGGGTTTTTGAGACGAATCTAATGATACCTTAATCGTTGAAATCCATCCTGTCATTTGGAACATACGAGATACTATAGAAATTTACAAAAAAAAAACATACGCGCGAAAAACATAACAGTCTGGTAATAACCAGATGGCGGGTTTAGTATCACCTAAACCCGCCCTCTGGTTATTACCATTATGATAGTGTAGAACCTCTGTAGTGCTTCGTTAGTATAAATTCCTAACATCAGCTTTTTTTTCAGCTCGGTGCCTTTTGCCTGTCAAACATGGGTTTTATATTCCCGGCCGTCATAGAACTACTTGTGGTGTGGGAGGATCCTGGTCTGGGGAGGTATAAGTGGCGATTGTGGAAAAATGTCATAGTTCTATTCGTTGGAGTGCTATTATTTGTAGCTGGCACCTACTCGAATGCTAAGGGATTGATTACTAGCTTGCGTAACTAATATTATCTACTTTTCTTTATTATAAATAAACATATATTAATAAGTATAAAGAGTTGTCTTTCTTATTCGATGTAACTTTTTTTTTTTTTTTACCGATGGGAAATCATCAAATAACCCCTCCTGCTCAGCCCAGAGCGGAGTGTCAGACTTTTACTGACTAAAACCCATCCATGTTCCTTCCTTTGCCCTTTGTGTTCCAGGGCCGCGGTATCTCTTTTGAACAGTCCCTCAACCCTGGCAGGCATCGGTCCTTTCGGACCCCTTCCTGTTTGCTGACTCTCTTTGAGGCGCGCGTGGAACACGAACGCGCCGTCGACACGGCCTGTCGTTAATCCAGGTTATAAACTGTCTGTGTGCCAAATTACATCCAAATTCTGTCACCCCCTGGAATCTGCTTTTTTGTATGATTAGCGAAATTTTTTTTAAGCATGTCGACTGATTTTGGTGATTATTTTATAATGGTAAGGATCTAAGTAGCAAACTGTGTATAAGCTTTTTAAGTGGGTCCAGCCTAGGCTGCCCACGCTGGGGTGATCACACATTTATTACGTAGGCCGTGAAATAAACTTTATAAATATACATACCAGTTAGTCCGAATTACCAATCGGACGCAAATAACGAACGGCGTTGCAAGTTTTTTATTTTTTTGGCGAAATCTGTCCTTTATTTATTTTTTATTTTTTTTCGGTTGGGAAATCATCAAATAACCCCTCCCGCTCTGGGCTGAGCAGGAGGGAGTGTCGGACTTTTACTGACTAAAACCCATCCATGTTCCTTCCTTTGCCCTTTGTGTTCCAGGGCTGCGGTATCTCTTTCGAACAGTCCCGCAACCCTGGCAGGGCGAAAATCTGTCCTGTGTTCACTTTTGTTATTGTATTATCCCTATAAAATTACAAAAGTGAGCACAATGTTACCGCAAGAGTTCCTACTCTTGCGGTAAAAGTCGTACCACCAGTGTTACCATCTTTCTAGATACAGCGTTTTAAAGCGGTTTTGGACTAGCGTATTTGTCGGTACGTGTTAGCTCGTATCAGCTTAAACGCGTAGAGGCGCGACACATTTTCGCTTCAAACATTTGAACGCGCGTCCACGCTCTCATTCGTTCATCCCGTGTTCGTCCGGTGGGTTCTGTCGGTAGCATTAAGTCAGTATATCTCGGCTCGCGCTCATATGAGCTCATGCGCGTAAACGCTCGTACAAAAAGCGCGTGTGGCAAAAAGCACGCGAATACCACGTTCAAAATACGCGACGAAAATACGCTAATTAATCTGAACCTAAGTAAAGGCTTAGGTTGTGCGTTGTTTGTCAGTGAAATATATCTTCATTTGAAAGTACAGACATCAACAGTGTCTGGGGATCAAGTACGTTTTAGAGAACCTACTGCTGCAATTGAGGTTTATTATATTAATTTTTTAGGCTGGTATTGATGCTATTTAGTGAGTTCACTAATTAACACTTTCGCTGTCACTTCAAGATTATATGTCTTAATGTAAAATTACGATATGGCACAACATACCATGACGTTCAAAAAAAAAAGATCATGTACGGCGGAACGTTCATTTCTGATGAACTATTAAGTAAAAATATTATATAATATAATAAGTATTATTATAATTTAATATGATTTCTAGTATTTGGACCTTGTGTCACAACAGAATAAATTCTCTAAACTTTATTTAATTTCAACAATGTGCGACAGCACTGCACACGGCACGTGTTTTACGATTGTGATTGAGTTATTCATGCTAATGGTGAAAACATTTTTTTTTACTTATACAATAAAAAAAATTGGGAGTCTTCATTTTTGCCCATTAATTGACGCCGTTAAGTTGGCTTTATTTTCCACAATTTGCAAAAACTACAATAGACCTTTAACTACTTTTACAAAAAATGAATTAAAAAGACAACCGGGAAGACCAGCTTTGGTAAATATTGATTGGTTTTTTTTTATCGCAAAAAAAATACTTGATACATAAACACTTTTGATGTGTGTAGTTAGTGCAATTGGCTTCCATAAGAGTACCTAAACATCCATGAAAACTAATCAACATAAAAATAAGCGAGTGTAAATAGCTTTCCGATTCTCTACGGCTGTCGTAAAAGCATACTTTGCAAATCGATTTCATGGATAGTGAGTAATCAATACATTTGTTGTAAGTACATTTAGTTCACAAAGTATTATCAGTGTGATAGTACATAAATATGTTACGATGACTAAAGTATTTTTAATTCTGTTTATTTTATTGGTTTGCAGTTATATATACGCTGGAAAGGTATTTTTTTTATATTTTTTGCTTGCGGTTTAACAACTCTATAATTAATAGTAGATATACTAATATTTTAAAGAGGTAAAGTTTGTGAGTTTATGAGGTTGAGAAGTAATCTATGAATCTACTAAACCGATTTTTAAAATTCTTTCACTAATAGGAAGCTATATTATCCCCGAGGTATCATAGGCTATATTTACAACGTGCCCGTGGGATAATTTCCGACCAAAACGCGAGCGAAGCCGCGGGCAACAGCTAGTAGGTAATAATTATATGGAATAAATTCCTAAAAAATATGGTAATAAATGAAATACATATAATGTACAGCATTTTAAATGTTATGCATGTCCCTAAACCCTGTTTGCAATTTGACGGACATAATAGAATGTTCGACTACGAGATTCGAATATCCTAAACGATCGGCGTTCACCGATCCTGGATGAGAAATTAAAAAGACGCGATATGCGCTCGCCGCAATGAATGAGTCTGTTAAGCTCTCTTGGATTCTTTTATCAGAGACATGGTCATATTGAGTTCTATTAACCTTGTTACCTTACCACATTTCTGCTGATGGATGCATTAAACAATACAGGGGTCATCCCCTGTATTGTTTAATTCAAAAAGACCCTTGTCGAAGCCTGAGGGCACTTGTTCTTCCTGTCATTGCGATCATCCAAGATATTGGCGGTCAAAATTCAAACTTTTGACACAGTCTTTTTTTATTCATCTTTTTAATGCTATATATTAAAGTTATAGCATTAAAAAGATTAAAGATCTGCAAATCTCAAGTGTGTGATGTACTCGCCGTTGATGTTAATGCCACTTCCTTCCCATTTCAGCGTCTAAAACACATCGTCCAGTGCGTTGGTAAACAA
The DNA here is from genome assembly GCA_947578425.1 of Eugnorisma glareosa. Classification (NCBI taxonomy): domain Eukaryota; kingdom Metazoa; phylum Arthropoda; class Insecta; order Lepidoptera; family Noctuidae; genus Eugnorisma; species Eugnorisma glareosa. Next base: position 7,001,730 of record OX387982.1, on the reverse strand, counting down.
TTTCGGGGAAATTACGTCCGATTGCCTCACCCCGCAACGCAATGGGATATGCTCTGTTTGCTCGTTTTGAGTTTGCACGATCATTGTGGCGTTTTCATAGAGATTTCTCAGCACTTGGATGTATCGGCAGTCGACTTGGCATCGCTGTGGAGACTCCAGAACTGACCAGGTCTCGACAAGGTCAAGAGCCTTCTCATAGTCCACAAATGCAAGACACAGCGGCCGATTATACTCTTCGAACTTCCGTATTATCTGCCACACTGTGTGTATGTGGTTTTTAGTGCTGTTTCCTCCTCGAAACCCGGCCGCTGGCCGTCGGCTGGAAGTCATCGAGTCTTCGTGCTAGACGATTTGTAACGACTTTTGAAAACAGCTTGAACACGTGGCTAAGGACCTTTTGTCTCCCAGTTTTGCTCAATCTATTTTTCTATATAGCGTGTGCTGGAACGCATCGAAGGTCGCATCGTACCAACTTTCTAACTGTGTTGTTGAGTGCCTGTAGTTCTGTCGAGGTGATGGGTGTTTTCACATCGTTCCGTCACAAGCTCCAGAGTCTCCTCCGAAAGTATGCACTTCTTGCCCTTCCACCCTGGCAATTCTAACATTTGGACGAGCGCCTGGTCATTATTACAGCCTTTGTAATTGCTTATTATTAAAAGGAGCAATATTGTGAATTAGAGAAAGAAAGAAAAACGAAAATACCCGGGTACCCGGTTTTGGATAAAATTCGAACCCCAAAAAACCAGTTCCGAATAATGGCCAGTTTTTGATGCCGTAGTGTTTATGAATGAAACCACTTTACTATTAGGTGAATTTAGTCGTAATAAGGTAACATAACAATAACATATTTTATTGATTTTCAATATTAAAACATTCGTAGGCGGAGGAGTCGGAACAAAATACAAATGATACCGAAATTACTAAAAGCGCTTACGAAGAGGAAGAGTCTGACTCAATACAAGTTGTTCAAAGGGCTGTGGTCACAGATCAACAGGACAAACCTTTTGTAAAATATGACGACGGTAATCTCCACGAAGAAGAAAATTTTACCGAATTTCTGAAAGACACGAATATAACACAAGTTGGAGACAAATACGACGCTTTTTTTGAAGATTTAACTATTGACTCTGGTGAAATACCATTAGAAAGCCGAGAAGATAACATTGAAAAAGTATTAACACCCCCCATTGTTCCTATTGAAGAAAATAGCGAGTATAGCAATAGCCAAGACAAAATTGCTTCTGTTTTCGAAGATATTACTAAAGCTTACACTAATGATAAAAACAGTCAAGAAGATAGCACGATAGTCGAGGAAGATGAACATGATTGGCGAAGTGCAGAAAATCTTCAATCTGACGAAAATAAATATGCAAATGAAGCAGCGATCGAAGATAGTATTGAAGATGACAAAGACTTTAGTGTCGAAGACTATAATATGGATAAAAAGATCGACATACAAGTAAAAGGAAGAATGGAGACAAGACAACCTGAAAGAAGGCAACATTATCATACAAGGCCAACGAATGTCAGACATTATGGACCACCCGAGGATCATGGAATGTTAGGTAAGAGGAATATTATAGTTTGGGAGTGCGTTCGCTACGGGGTGTTTATAATAAGTTTGTGCTTGTTGCCAAAAAAGTAACGGGGATGTTAGCAATGATTTCACGGTTACTTTACTATAAATGGCTGGACTAAAAGAGCGTGCAAAGTGTAGGACATCTCAACCAGATAGGTTCAATTAGACGGGGAAGACGAGGGCTCGAGTGGAGAGTACCTGGGGAACATGAATGTTTACTATCTATAGTAGGCGATTTTAATCCTCGGCATGAAGAACAGAAGCTACTCAGAATCTGAATCAGTTCCCTAGGTTATGAGAGTTAATTTATATAGTTAGATACTTATTGTCTCTACTTTTACCTTTACAGATTCTGACCCTATGAGAAGATTCGGCGACATTATGGTACCGCGCTATCGGCCAGTATTGACTAGAAGTGGAATCGTCTATACACCGACTTTATTTCCAATGCAAACAGGAACGACACTTTTAGACCGATTATCAGGTCGCAACTGGGATCAAAATAGGGTCCATATGAATACAGAGCCAGAGGTTTTCAAGCCACATCCTAACAAAGTCATGCGAGTACCCCAGTATGAAGACCCTAAAATGATGGAAGACTATGACTACGTAGCTAATACTAATACTTACTCATACACACCAGTGAGAAAAGTAACTACACAAGCACCACCTCAGCAGATAGTTGCTCCTCACAAATTTGACGTCTTCCAAAAGCTGGTGGAAGCATCAAATCATCCTCAATCACAAAAGAGAACATTTAATGAGATCCCTGGGAATTACCATCCGCAACGGCAGTATCATGAGAACTTTGCATCTTTCAACACCCGGAGAGCTCGTCGAAATACATGGGATGAACCGCCTTTTCAAAATATTTAATGTTTTATAATTATACAAATATATTTTAAAAATATTGTTGGTAATTTTAACGTTTAATAAATTAACAACCAATGAAGTCATTTATTTTACGTTAAGAAAACCAGAAGCAAAACAACATGAATCAATCACTAATTCTCATAAAATAATCTTCATAAAGGGTGCCCATGAGTGTGAAATCTGGTATTTTGGGTACGGATAAAAGTGTGAGCGACCTCGGTCCATTGCCAGAGTTTGGAAGACCAACGCGGAGTTCTAGTAAGTCTGACAGACTCCACCAGAAGCTACTACTACTACTGGGCGGAAGACATCGATCATGGTTACGGATTTTTAAATGAAGGAAATTTAAGTCTATACTTAGGCAGTTTATGGGCTCAGTGATGTATTCCGTTTAAATATTTGAACACTGCTGCAACCAAACCTTAATAGCGAGAGAAATGACCTAAGCAAGTCTTAGGGATTAATTATGTCTAGATGTTCCACCCATGACAGGGTTTCATTGAGTGTTTAGAAGTTTTTAACACAATAAACTGTAATCATCATCATCATTCTCCTGCCCATAACCAAATTTATTTTGGGTCGGCGCTGCATGTCTTTTTCTTCGTTAATTTAATATTACCTACTCGTCATCTCAGCAGTCACCCCATTTTTGGTCCTCCTCAACTCTTAAACCACCACATTTTCCTCAGTCCTTCGCATCACATGTCATGTCCATTCACGAGCACCGATTACCACACAACTTTTCAGCCACACGTCACCGGCGCCACTTTCAGACTTCCTCATAAGATATGTAAGTACCTATTCATTCCACAGACTTATATAAATAGTAGATTCATTCCTTACTTTATTTTAGAAGTCTTTATTTATATTGTAAATATTCAAAAAACTGACCCCGCTATCGTTTATATAAAAAAAAAATACAATTAGATAAGTACTGCAGACGCCAACACATCAAGCTGCCCGAAACTGAAATTTTACCACTCAACATAGTGCTTTAGCAATAAAGTTGAAAATCCATTATTTATTCATTTTTGTATGGGACTCCGGCCATAACATGTACATTTTATAAAAGCTGGGAAACAAACCTCTGACTAGAATAAAGTAACATATTTTACATAGGTTGCATTCCGAATTAAGCTATAATCGATTTGAGCGTCCATAAACCCGTTCCGTATTACCGTGAGCGCGATATTGATATCCCTTGAATCGTCATAGATGACGTCATGACATGCGCCATCTTGGGATTACACCGACCATGCCCCAAATAAATATCACCGTGAGCGCTGTCAAAAATGACAGTTGTGTTCACAGGTTGTGTTGTTTTGATAGGGTGGATGCGCAAGGGTAGCCCGCGAAATTTAAATTTTCTTACGATTTGCAGATCAGTGTCAAGTTGTATGTTGGTGAAAATAACAAACGCGCCAGTAACACGTATGAAGTTACAGAATTATAATCATTCAAATCATCAATACAACCCTCCAAGTTCATTTAACCCCATTGAGTGACTTTTTCATGAAATAGTTATTATTGAATGGGGTTAATTGAACTTGGAGGGTTGTATGTGCAGCAGAGTCAACCAACATATCGTACATTTTCAAAAACAGGTCTTGTGAAAGGTTTCAGTTTGGGGTTATGTTCACTGTGAACGCGTTCACGAGCGTTCCGAATTGATGAAAGCTCTCAGCTGTCATAATCGTGATATCTAAAACGGAACGCAAAATATAGATGTGAGCGCTGTGAGTGATTATTTTGTAATTCGGAATGCGGCCATAATAATATATCGTTTTTATGCACGCAATAAAAATTAAAAATGTTTGACGTTTGTCGTGAGTGTTATGACAGTTTGTTATGACAGCTATGCTTGAAGAGATGACGTTTGCATAACCTAGAAATTGTTATTTGATAATAATTGTACAAAGCAAAAGTCGTAGGAGCAAATCATAAATGAGAGAACGTAAAATAACATCAAAAACCACGAAAGTCGAGACGAACGAGACTCGACTGACAGAAACTGATGGGTTTTTGTCAAAACAAAATGTCATTTTGAATTTTTCGTTCAGAAGTACAGAAAAGTAGGACCTATTATATTTTTTTAACAATGAAACCATCACTGATGCTTATAGTTAGTCGAAAATGATATACAAGAGTATAATAATGATTATTTATTACAAGAACACATACTTTTCGTATTTAACATTGACGTGAGATTAAGGTTTTTATGTGACATGATTTCAGAACGAAAGCAGACAATGCAAACAGTAAGACGCCATGTTGAATAGAATATGGCAATCATTGAAAAACTATTACTTTTCAGGCACAACAAATCAGGCTTAAATTCTCGAGAGAATATTTTTGATAATTTCGTGGTATTTTGCCTTTTTTTCGATCATAAGGCCGAAAATGAAACATCTCCTTTGAAAGCTTGACGTAGTAGCTTGATGTGCTGGCGTCTTGTGCATAGTATACATGCGTAAGAACTACAGGTACTTACTACCCTAACCAAAATTACAACTATAACCAACTTATCTGTGCAGGCGGGAAAATACAGAACTAAAATAAATGTACCAAGTTTGACAAATCAGGCCCCGTATTCACATACGGATACGGATCGGATTCAACTTCGATTCGGAAAGTCGTATGTCTATCTCGCTCGTTTTCGTAATGCCAAAAAAATATAGATATACGACTTGCCGAATCGAAATTGAATCCGAACGTTTGTGAATACGGGGACAGGACTAATTTCCGAACGAAAAGTCTTGAGTCAAATACTCAAATTGAAAGACATGACAGTTGTCGAAATGAGGTTGAGGTGTTTGAGCAAGTTTGAGTTGATTTCGTGTTTATTAACATTTCACTTTACTTTTTATTCCTGTAAAACCTAGTCTAAATGAATCATGGGTAAAAGATACACATGTGATTACTGCGATAAGACTATGGTGGCCACCCCAGCCATCGTAAGGACGCATAACAACGGTCTGATTCACCAGAAGTTGGTTCAAGAACATTACCAACAGTTCAAAGGTAAAATATGATTCGTTCGTCTTTATTCGTAGCTGATGATTTTTGAGATGAGGTAGCGAGGAGGTGGTAGGTAGGGAGGAAGTGCTCTTACGAGCAGGGAAGAGTACCTTGAGCATTGCAGGTACTGGAAAACTTTTTTAGAATGTCCTCAACGTTCTGTTTTCCGGTCAGTGGGTCGTCTTAGGGGTCCCCTTAGGATTAGGCAGAGATGTAACGTAGTACACCCACATTTCAATAATATAAATGTACCTATAAGTCCCATGTAATAGGAGCTGAGCCTATTGCCATCACCCAGGCATAAATCCAGACTCAGTGCATCTACAGAAAATTCCTAATAACGCTGCCTGATCCGGCAATCAACACCCAGGACCTCATGCTCAGCATTACCTAATATTTGCAACAATCAATGACGCAGAGAAATTTAAATTAGACCCTTCTCAAAAGTGAATTTTTATTTAATATTTCAGATCCAGAAACCATTTTAGCCGAAGAGATGAAAAAGAAACCGTGTACAAGATTTGCTAATGGACAGTGTCAGTTTGGCAGCATTTGCCGCTACTCACATTACACTGTGGCACAAATACAATCTCTTGAAGAATATGGTATGGCATTTTTACAAGTTTGACCTCTGTTGTACAGCCCAAGGACAGCTTTGGCCCAGTTGTATTTTGCAAGCGCATATTTTACGTACTTGTGGGAGATTTGATCCATTTCAGCTCCCTGAGAAAGGCCATCTTGTGGATAATGGGTTGCCAAAGTACTTTCTTAATGAGGCAACTTCTGGGCAGTTAAGTAGCACATGGGCTGCTGTCTCGTCTTCCTCCATGCAGGCTCTGCACAGTGAGCTTAGGCCCTGTTGCCACAAATCACTAAAAGCATTATTATAATGCTAAACAATAAATACAAAAACATATGTTTCCGTCAATTTCAAATGATTAACAGAAACAACATTTTATCAGCAGCAATTTTAGCATTAAACATATTTACAGATTTGTGGTTATAGATGCGGTATTTGATTTGTGAAACTAATTTTAATTATTTATTAATGTTTAAATTTAATTGATTTGCAATTCACTCTTTAGCAATTTTTCAAGTATATTTCTCTACTTTCAGTTGCAACCAAAAATATGCCTAAAGATGTAATATTTCCATCTTTTGAGGAGCTAGTTCATAAACTTCTTGATGAGAAATCAAGTAAATATCAAGCGTCAAGTGACAATGGAAATACAGTCATGTACGACAGTAATGGAGTCACTCATGTTTTCCCTAGGACTTACAATACCATTTTGAATAATTATCCTGATGATTTACCTCCAAGTATCAAGAGATTGAAGACAGAAGATTTCACTGATGTAAAAATTGAGGCTTGGGGATGATAACTACTTTAAGGTAAACTGATCTAGGAAGAAGTAGCAAAGTATGTAGCATATGTATAATAGCTAGGGTTTCTCATCGACAAGTCTCGAAGCAGGAATTCCCGGGAAATTTGACCTTAGTTGAGACGGGGAAAAAAGGGTTGAGTACCCGGGAAGTCGAGAAATTAAAAAAAAAAAAAAGCAAATTGACGTTAATTCCTGTGTTACTATATACAGGGTGTTTGGCAGAACGTTGAACATAGGAAAATGGTGGATAGGTGGGGTCATCTGCTACTTACTCAGCCCTACTTTATTTGGCCCTGGCCCCCTGGATATTTTTTTTGTTTTCTTCTAGTTTCACCACTTTCTTAACTTTAAAGTGGTTTTTTTTTATTAAAAACAGGCATATTTTTGTTTTATTTTAATCTTTAATTTTTAATTTTAGGGTTAATCGAATTATAGGTTAATCGAATTCCCGGGAAATGGTGCTCTCTTATACGCATAACATTCAAGTCAGAGGCCAATGGGTGGCATAAAAACTCAGAAACCAGGCACTGAGCTCACGAAAAAGAAGACACATAAAATTACAAATTTTGGATGAAGGATCATTTCCTAGGTTCTGGAAGGCAAAGGTAAAGAGAAATTCAATTGTTTTAATTCTGGGTCAACAATTCTCGGCTTTGTACAATCTGAAATATTCGAAAAATATCTATATTTTGTGTACATTAAAGAATAAGGAATAAAATTGTGTTTTTTTTTTAATTTCTTTAATATTCAAACAAAGTTTTTTGAATTAATAGTTATGTCATGATCTGGTTCTTTTGACACGTGGCCACCATGGCTGCCACCGTGGCTGCCATTTTGTTGTTTCATATACAGTCGCCATCAGATATTATATCGTAGCGGGCCAGGTACTCAAATATTTCGCAGCAGCATTACAAGGTCATTAATTAAAAAAACAAGAAAGACTTTTCTTAAGTTTGCCGTATGTCGTAGGTACTCATTACTTCCCAGAATTTGATCCTTATTAGCGACACTATCGAATGGTGTAATAATCCAGTGTTGGTTTTTTTTCTTCCAAATAAATGGGTTCGATTCCTGGCTAGGAATATTGATTTTTCAAAAATCTAATGATGCAGTTTTAGTTTTCATCAAAATTGAGCATTTTCCAATATTCCTCGCATAAATTTGCTTTTTTTTTTATCGGCGTGGATAAGCAATCCACGCCCACTTGAAAAATTCACCTGTAGGTATAATATAATCCACAGTAGTTGTCAAGTGTTGACAACTAAAAAGTCAATTTAACGAATTTAAACTGTGTGATACAGACAAGGTATATTTTCCATAAATGTTCTGATCTTTATGTAATGATCATCCTGCTGCGTTGATATCTTTGAGGTTCTGTGCTTTCTGATATTGTGTTCCGAATTTATTGAAAAGTAATGCTTCTTCGAAATATTTGAATACCTCGCCCGCAACGTTTTATCTGATGGCGACTGTACAATTTCACCAATGTTCACCAACAATGACTGTCATTCAAGAACGTCTTTTCCCGGTCGGCACCACCGGCTTTGACATTACTGGCGACAAATGGGAAAAAAATCCCGATTGTAGCCACTGGCGACAAACGGGAAAAAAGTTCTCGGAAACATTCAATGTTGATTTTTTTGTAAAAAAAAACCTACGTGGAATCAATGACATTTAAAAAACCCAAGATACACACTCGAGTATCTCAAAAATGGCAGCAGAGAAACAAAATGTAAAAATTCGAATTTTGCCTTGCTGTAGGTACTTTATCTCGAACTGCTTAGAACATTCTGTATTTCGAGATTTTATTAGAAACGTGACTTAACGTTGCGTTGTATTTTATACGCGAGTAAGCGTATAAAATACAACTTTATGTGGTCGGTGTAAGTTCGAATTTGTGAATCAGAACACGTAATGTTTTGAATGAAAATCAGAACTAGTGATGTTTTGGTTTTATTTTTTAGTTTGATTTATAAACGACACTTTCTGATGTGACATTTGGAAAGGGACATCATTATCTGCCCAGCCTTTTCCCAAAATTGGGGTCGGCTTCCAGTCTTCCCGGGTGCAGCTGAATACCAGTATTTTACATGGAGCGACTGCTTATCTGACCTTCACATCCACAACCTAGTTAGTGCACAGGACAGAGAGGTTTGAAAGGAGAAAGGGGAGACATTTGCCCAGCAGTAGGACACACAAAGGCAAACAAAAAAAAAACCACTTGGTAAGACTGGTTGTCAGACTTTTGTAAGGAACTGTGTATCTAGGTTTTTCTATATTTAATATTATCATTATGAGTGAAATAAATTGAAAAAAACAAGATTGCGGCACCAAATTTGAGCATGCCGGAAAATCTTCCATATTCTTTAAAGTAGGTACGGACAGCTGTAAATTTGCTTGAATTTATATGTAGAAAAGTCATAGTTTCCTCCGCGTCATAGGTTTTCCTGAAGTTTTGAATGAATTTGCTAAACTGATTTCATTCCTTCTCGCGACGTAGTACTTCACTGATGGGTAGTGCAAGAACCTGAATTCCGGTGGCACTTCATACCTCAATGGTTCACTCTGAAATTAGAAAACTTCCTTGTTAGTCCAGTGGTTGGAAGCGCTACTGCTACATTGGGGCTTGGGTTTGATTGCACGGTCCGGCTAAGTGTTATTGGGCTTTTTCATCAGGAAATCCACAGGAATTTAATTGAATTTGTGCCCGGTTGATGGCAATTGGCTCGCACCCTATTACATAGGATTTAACCAAAACGCACGTGCGCTCTTGCGCTATCTGATGATTCTGACCCACATTGAAATGAAAATAGAAACTTAACGTATTTTAGGTGATATATCTATAATTACCTGTATAATAAACCCAAATAAAATTAAACAGAAAAACAAATGTATGAATGACATTGTAGAAAAGAAACTATGAAATTAAATCGTTTTGGCTACACTATTTCTAGCCTATCAAAGCGACTGACATTTACTGTATAATCCAATTTTAAGTGCCTCATAATTTTAGCAATTTTGTAAAAGCAACTTTAAAACCTTTACGTAAAGTTAAATTTTCCGCCACAATTATAAATATTTTGATGGCATTTTCAATAGTGCCAGTTTACTATAGTCATTCTGAAATGACCTTTATTTCTAACTGTAGTAATGTGTATATTTGCTTCAGTGCAGTCATTACAATTGGAATAAAGGATAAGAAGAGACGTTACATTGATTTATTGATAAGTATTTCAACAAAATTGAATTAGAGAAATGTTATTTTATGTAAATTTATAGTACACGGCAGTTTGGCAAAGACATAAAACCGTAAGTTCACAGTTAAGGCACGGCTACGCTTGCCGAGGTCGATCTGTTGTTGGGTGAGTGACCATCTATTGGTTGTACACTGTTTTACAGACAGAAGTTCAAAAGAATTTCGTTTCATATAAAAAAAATCTCATGTTATCATTTCACAGAATAATCAATACGCAGAAAGCTTGCTTCGAAAAATCTTAAATCATAGATTTTTGTTACAAATAAAATTTAATGTTTCGATAATTCGTATCATAGAATAACAAATAAAATATTCTTTATACTCATATTGTTTAGTTAATATAAAACTTATTACCAAGAAAAACATTTTATCGAAAGACACGTTTCTAAAATGTTTCAATTCATACCTTTGACCAAATGCATACCCTCCAACAAAATTAAAACATCATGAAATTTACTTGGACTATGTTATAATTGATAACACTATTATACCGTAGTATAATTATGTATATGAAAGCGTTTCATAATAGGGAATATGCATGTTTTTTTTTTTTTCACTTATATCAGTAATATGCAGTACTATAAACCCAGGAAAATAATTAAAAGTTAATTTCAACTACTGCTTGTTGCACAAAAAAAAAATTAACTCCTACAATTTTCTACGACAGTTCAAACGTCCATGACTATCGCGGCCATTCATGTCAGGACTTTGATGTCACTTACCTCTATCTGCCTTGTTTATCTAATTTTTTGCCCTTGGTAGATTAGTTTTACTAAATTGTAAGTGCTTTGTTTAAGCAAAAATTGCAATAACAATATTATAGTAAAATCTTAGTGAAACTTTAAGTACTTTTCAATTAAAAGTGTTTCTTTGACACATGGATTTTGACGTCACTACCGGAATCGATGCGTTTTGTGTTTGCGTTCCGTTTCACCAAAAACACGCTAAATAAAATATTAAATTGTAAAATAAGTGTTGTATTAGAGAATTAAACAAGTGTACCACAATGTCCAATACAAGGCATTTTTAAGAAATAAAAAAGTTTTGTATTTCTTGCATATACCCTATTGTCGGAGTGCCCTAATTTTGTTACCGCGACCAATTTCGACGTAGCGCTCGCCGGCCGCTGCCGCGGCACCGCTCGCTACGCTCGCTCGGCTCGCGCGTAGGTAGTTGGTCACCGTTCTAACCTAACCTAACCTATTTGGTCGTAGTGAGCGGAACGTTTCAACGTCAATCTTCTTCGAACCTAACCTGTCCGGAGTCCTGAGCTCACTTCGCTCGCTCTTGCATCCTAAGTTTTCCTTGCCACAATGCCTTGTTTATGTTGATGTGGTGTGTGTTCAAAACAATAAAAAAAATATGGATAGCATAACGTCTACTTTTACATTTTCGTTGAAATAAAATACCATGGAAAAGAACACCGAACAAACAATATTCGTTAAAAAATAATTGTACTGTTTGATACGTATGTGAAATGAAAAAATGTGATTATAAAATTCATTGAATTGTATTTCTGTGAAATATATTTCATTCAAGTAAATAGTCGTTAAAACAATAATATTCGAAATAAAAATACAAGAACCAAATATAATAAGAAACATTTTCGGCGAAACCAAATTCTATGAAATTTCTGTCTGCGAAATAAGGGGACACCCCATCTATTGCATAGCGAGATCCCTCCGTGTCTTAAAAAGCCCGCTAAGCCATTGGTCCCGGCTGTCATTTGAAGATCACTCTCATTTTAATATAATATTTTAGTGTATGATCTTTGACAGTCGTTACTGGTAGTCAGGGGCACGAAAATGAGACTTTCGTGCCCCTGACTACCAGTCTCACCAAAGGGAATTACTCAGTACCTACCTAAATAGATTGTGAAGGTCGGATAGGCACTATAGACAGTAAAGTAATGATATTCACCTACATCCGGTTAGATTGGAGGCCCACCGTGAGATTGTTTGGAAAAGGCTAGGCAGATAATGATGATCGTCTTTATGACTTGGTAAGGGGTAAAGAGAAGTGTTGCTCGTTCGGCGGCTAGATGAAAGCAGATGACATTGAATGCGTTCTGAGTCACGTCAAAATCCAATTGGTCGTGAGCGCGTCCATCATCGATTTCTTGACGTCATGCCTTACGTCACCATTGACACCCTCTTGCGGTAACACTATACAATACGTCATGTCCATGCCCCAAAGCGTAACACTGTGAGCACCTGTCAAAAGTGACATTTCACTAATTTTGTGCGTTTGTGTGTAGTAAAATGACGAAAAATAATAATCTAATTATTCCGTCAGTTAGATTTCCAAAAAATATTGTATTTTTTTCACGTGAACAAAAAATGAAGATTACTACTAAGACAGTGCGTCGAAAACTCGAGTGACGTCACTTAAAATAAAATAAATAAATCCATTTAATTCAGGTTCCCCCATATTACAATCACAAATAACTGCCAGTACTACTAGTACTAGTAGTGTACGTATGGTATATGTTAGTACAGGTACACTTTTTATTGACAATTGACGTCACAATTAAGCATGGATGCTTTGATTATTTGATGCGTTTTATCTTCGTAATTTTGTATTGTTTTGATACAACAAAAAATACGTATCCAATACTTTTCGATAATCTAACTCATAGACAAACTTGATTCATATATTTTTTACTCAGGAATCATCCTTATTGTACAAAAATTAAATTATTTAGAAAATCAAATCAAAATCAATTTAAAGAATTGTCACATAAATAACTAGTTGTTGTTAGGTAAACGTGAAGAAAAATCTTACGAGGTATAATATTATGGTCAATGAGAAAAATCGAGTTATATAGTGCTATCATCGAACTGTCAACGGAATCTGCTTATTTGGGGGTGGACGTTGTGAGAACTGACAGAACCATTCAGAATAGACGTAATTTAAGGTGGAAGCGCAAGGGTACCCCGCGAAATTCAAATTTCCTTAGGTTTTTAGCAATTTGCAGGTCTGTTTAAGGATGTATATTGATAAAAAAAGTCGCGCCAGTAACACGTGTGTAGCTACAGAATTATAATCATGAAAATCATCAATACAACCCTCAGAAGCAACCCTAAGAAAATTTGAATTTCGCGGGCTACCCTTGCGCTTCCACCTCAATAGGGAACAGGGCCTGCGAGGTATTTGAAGAAACTATTACCGTCGCTCTTCGTCAAGCTTGTCCCCGTAGAGTGCGACAGGGACAGCTGCAGCTCAGACCGATTATATCACAAAAAAAAATGACGAGATCGACGTTTCGTATCCCCCTTTTTTCTCCTCGAAAACTGAGCCGATTCATTTATTTTTGACATTAAATAGAAAAAGTAGGTTCATCAATTTCTTATATATCAAAAACTTTTCGAATTTGTCTGGTAAGTAGTCCTTTAATCACAGCTGTAATAAAGGACATTTTTGTAATTTTTGGAGGGTCATATTTTCTATACTTACTTATTTGTTGCTGAAAAAAGGAAATTACAGGGACGTGTCTACAGCAGACCGACCCTGATTATATGAAAAAATGATTGTTATAGAGCCATTATTTAAGAAGAAATAAGGGGAATACATTTGTATGAAAATTTGCATCGTGTTCCGTCTTAACGACAACGACGAGCTGAATAGGAACGCCTTTTCGCTATATAAGGTGTTAAAAAATTAATTAAAAAACAACTTTTACTATGGGACCAACACTGAAATCACGAAAAAAAATCAGCTGTTCAGTACATTTTGTGCACACAGAAATGTTTGGGGCAGTCGGTATTTTTTTTCGCGATTTCAGTGTTGGTCCCATAGAAGTTGTTCGTAATGATGAGTATAGTGCTCCCACGAAATTCTTAAAGTTAATTTTTAACACCTTATATAATCACTAAAATCAATATTGTTTTCAGTCGCAACGCACTCATAAATCCAAGATGGCACAGAAACTTGCAAGATTTTCATTAGTAAAGAGGCCTAGGTATACCCGGCAGAATGTGAAGTCGGGTCGGAGAATTATAGCTGTTAAGAAAGACAGTTAAAAATTCTGCTATTAACTATTCAAACGATGCATGAAACAATATTCTGATTAGAAAATGCCGCAACTGTGTACCTACCTACTGTGTAGCACTTTATAAATACTATTCTATACTGTCAGGTACCACCTTCAGTGCCGTGAACCCACCTGGTGGGTTCACTCAAATCACACTTGCGATGCCGGGAACCCACCTGTAGCCCCTGTAGAGTCGACTACTCCATTTGCAAAAGTACCTATCAAACTCAAACTGAAACTCAAACTCAAAGCGTTTATTTCAATTAGACCTTCGCAGGCACTTTTGAAAGTCAGAAAAACAAAGGGCGAAGCTACAGTCACAGACATAAGGCATAATAACTTGTGAAAGTACTGTAGTTGCCCATTCCAAAGCGTAGATCTCTATGGAGAAGAATGGGCAAGAAACTCCATGGACACTCTTTTCAATCAAAATATTGTTACAAGATCTTGGTTACATCATTCATGTTGAGATTATACATATATGTGAGAACGATGTAGAAAGACGTGCACATTAAGAGCGTCCAGAGTAAAAGATTAAAATAATCAACACTTTCAAAATAAAGTAAGTCCCAACTGACAGCGCCCGTTCACGAACATGACGCATGGCTCAGCGCCATTCAACTCAACCATATTGAAGGGAACCAAATGACCATACCATGACACACGCGCCACCATCAGCGAGACATTTGAGTGAGCCTGACATTCTCTCAGCCACCAGGGCACATTCGAGTCAATGAAGGATAACTAAATGTAAATGGTGGCTTTACAGTACATAGTACTCACACATGTGCTATGCAGTTATATAATACTAAGAGATTGAATCTATACAATGCAAAGATATTTTTACAATCTTCTGCAGCTTCCACAATAATTTCACATGAGCTTCTGATTAGTTTGCCCCTATGGTTGTGGAGCAGGACCAGCATTGAGCCAAGCATTTTTATCATCGATGTAATCCCCTAACTTATAATATGCTTGCCTACATAGTGTGCGTTTTATACAAGATTTAAATTTTGTCTCATTCAGTTGTTGAATGTGGGGAGGTATTTTATTATAACATTTTAAACAGTACCCCATGAAAGTTTAGTCTACTTTAGCTAGCCTGAAACCTGGCTGTACTAGTTGGTCCCTGTTTCTAGTATTATAGTGGTGTCTGTCACCTCTTTTACTAAACAAATGCAGATTTTTCCTAACGTACATGATGTTTTCATAGATGTATTGACAAGGTACCGTCATGATGTTAATTTCTTTAAACAGTTCCCTTAGAGAATCGCGCCTACGTAGATCATATATGGCTCTGATGGCTCTTTTCTGCAGAATAAATATAGACTCAATGTCTGCAGCCCGTCCCCATAGTAAAATACCGTATGACATAATACTATGAAAATAACTAAAATAGACTAGCCTCGCGGTATCTGCATCAGTAAATTGGCGGATTTTTCTAACAGCATATGCTGCTGAACTCAGCCGTCCTGCAAGAGATGTTATATGCGGACCCCATTGTAGCCTTGAGTCGAGCGTGATCCCCAGGAAAACAGTATTTTCGACGAATTGCAGTTTCTCTTGATTCAATACTATGTCACTATCACTACTTTTAACATTCGGTAGAGCAAATCTTATGCACTTCGTTTTTTTCCCATTTAATACTAAATTATTTGCGGTGAACCAATTATGGACCTGCATTAAGGCGTTATTTACGTCGTCGAGATTTGTGGCACGTCTGTTTATCTTAAATATTAAGGAAGTATCGTCAGCAAATAACACCATTTGTGGTTGGTTTTTAAATAAATGGGGTAGATCATTAATATATACCAAAAAGAGGAAAGGACCTAATATCGAACCTTGTGGTACACCCATACTTACCTTTAAACCCATTTATTTGTACTTGCTGATGTCTATCGTTTAAATACGATTTCACTAAACTGAGCGCAAGTTTCCTTAACCCGTAATGTTCAAGTTTTAAGAGTAGGGTTTCATGGTTTACGCAATCAAATGCTTTTGAGAGGTCACAGAAAATTCCTATGGCATCTTGTGCCTCTTCCCACGCAGTAAATATGTGTTTTAATAAGGTGACACCGGCGTCAGTCGTACAACGTCCTTTGGTGAAACCATACTGTTTCTCATGCAAGATTTTATTGGTGTTAAAGTGGTTAAAGTGGCTATTTATGTTTTAAGGAGCAATGTAAAAAAGCAAGATTGAATTTTCTCCTACCTAATAGTCATTTCAGCTGAAACACGTCCACTGCTGAACACAGATCTCCAGTACCTACCTTAGAGTGGCAGAGCCCATTGTTATCAACAGGCCACAAATCCAGACTCAGTGGCTGCTACTGAGACATTCCTGATGGAAAACCCAGTGACACTTTGCCCGACCCAGGAATCGAACCCAGGACCGTCACGTTTTACGACCGCTAGGCCAACGAGGCAGTTTGTACTATTGTTTCAATACAGGTTGACAATTGGGTACTATTATAGTCTTCGGAGTAGACGAAAATGTCGTTGTATATAATTTTTAGATTTTTGTTGATTTTTCAAAAGCCACTCGACCCATTTCTATAAAATTTAAACTGGAAATTATACCCTTTGAAACAAAATAATTTTTCAAATCGGTTCAGGCGTCTTCGAATAATCGGTGAACGAAAATATCGCGGTACTTATACAATTTTTGATTATTGTTCATTTTTCAAAAACCACTCGACTCATTTCTATAAAATTTAAACTGGAAAGTATACCCTTTGAAACAAAAGAATTTTCCAAATCGACCCTTTGAAACAAGAATTTTCCAAATCGGTTTAGGCGTCTTCGAGTAAGGCGGTGGTAATATTGGCGTACATTAAAAAACCGACGAATTGAGAACCTCCTACATTTTTGAAGTCGGTTAAAAACAAGATGTCGGTGTTTTGCAAAGGACTTAGGTATATACCTACAATATAGGTACATAGTTGAACGTAGGACATAGTAATTAAAACACAGAGTCCAATAAAAATATTAAAGTTATTTTTTATGTATAATATAAAGCAATTTCGGAGATATTTTCTTCATTCGTGACACCACGTTATAGAATTCTGTTCCTGGGTTAATTTTTGCTTTTATTGATCCCTGTAAAAAAAGATCAGCTTAAGGTCCGGACTCCACCAAAATCAAAATCAAAGCATTTATTGAACTGTAGAAACAAAGACAATGAAATGTAGCTACAGTCCCAGTCACAAAGCATAAAAACTGTGAAATTACTGTAGTAATGTAGTTGAACTAGTTGCCCATTCCCTAGCGTAGATCTCTACGAAGAAGAACGAGCAAGAAACTCCATGGATACTCTTTTAAATTGGAGACGAGCAGAGAAGTGAGGACACCGCTCACCGCATGCCGCTCACGCCTGTTCTTGTTTCCGCTTCTTGTGCGCAAGGCCTCCGAGTGCGGCGGCTAGTCTAAAATATTACCAGACATCTCCTCTCCTCTCTGGTCAGCCAGTTCCACTAAACCGAAAGAGACGAAAGAGAGGAGAGGAGGAGGATTTCACGAAAGTAGAACGGAAGAAAAAGAAGCCCTGTTCTCGTAATCTGTGTGGCACCGCGCCGAGTGGACCCAACATGCTGCTGCACCCTGCTGTACCTACGACGCAGCTGTACCTTTCGCGTCTGCATCACTCTACGACAACTGAGGAAGTCGTGCAGTATTTGAAGGTGAAAACCAGCTGGACTCTGAGGGTCGAAAGGTTGGAATCGCGCCACAACATCAACTTTAAGTCGTTCGTGGTACGAGTTCCAACCCAACATCTACAGACCTGCCTGAAACAGGACTTTTGGCCGAAAGGTGTCGTATATCGACGTTTCCGAGGACGGTTACACGACACCACGACGCGAAACATGACGTCGACAACGTTACGTGCATAGACATAGTTTTAAGGTTTTTAATGTATTAGTATATTATTGTATAAGATTATTTTGTTTATTTTATCTATGGGCCTAGTAGCCTGATAATAAAATCTTATTATTATATTATCTATATCTATATATCCTATCTATATATCCTATTATTATTTCCTTTATTCATTTAACTACATATAATTTACATTTTTAAATATTCATTATCAAACAATATTTAAAAAAAAACATTTAAAAATATAAAAAATAGGAGACCACCGGCATCGGGAACGGTCCGAGCTACCGATGGTCAGGGCTCTTGAGAGAGGAACCTCCTAACAATACGCGCCGTGTTCAGAAGTACTGTTTTCTGAATCAAGCCCTTGATCCAGCTGCCTAGCGAGAGCTTCCTCAGATGTTGTTCTAGGCTATTGGCTATTAAGCCATTTGCCGACACGACTATCGGCACACTGACTGCTGTACTCACGTCCCACATGTCGACAACCTCACGAGCCAGATTTATTATTATTATTATTAAAGCTAAGTGGAGACGAGAAGTGTAAATGTCTTCTCGTCTCATCTCCGTTTCGGTGGAGTCCAGCCCTAACTTGCGTTGAGGTGTTTAAATTGTGGCGTCACTTCCACATCATTAAAACATCTTGACAGTCATAATGACTGACACTACACTGTAATGAAGCATGTAATGTAGTTTTGCAGCGGAATTTATTTAGCGGATTCGCAACATTATTTTCTAATAAATTTGGAAAAGTAATTACGAGGTAGGCTATAATCATGCTCCTATCACCCAGAACAATCTACAAGTATGTTCAACTGTCACAGTGTTTTGTTTACAAGATAGTTTGAAAACTCACTAGCTGTTTTTCTTGCGGCGCAGACCGTATCGTGCTTTTCGGAATAACATCTTCTTTCCACACCCCATCCCAGTAATCCTGAAACATTTCAAGTCGACGTTTAAAGGTAACTTTTTAAAACTAGAAGTGATTTTATTTTTTGTCTTGTCTACTAGTTCGTGTCGCTGGCACGACAGTTCCTATTTTATATTTTGTTGGCCCCAAATTTCACCAACTCCATGGTGCCGTCGCGTTTCGAGGGCAGCGTATAGATCACTGTGGCTGCATGCTTTGGTGCTCAGAGTCCCTCCTGGTACCCCTTAGTATAATTTGGAACACTGTTCCACTCTGACGACCCACTGTGTTCCGGCCATTGTTGTGGAAAAGGATCTTTAATTAAATAAGTACATACCCCTGATCTCAATATTTTGTCCCGATCAAAGTCATTCAAGTCGTTGTCTTTGCCTGCTCTCAACAACCTAGATTCCTTTGCCACCAGCAACACCAGTTCAGGAGGAGCCTGCAATCACTTTTTTATTTAGACACAGGCATCTGCCCGCGACTTCGGCTGCCAGACAACAGTCGTTAGCCATGACATTTATCGGGATAAAAAGCATTCTGTGTTATGAACTTTATGTAGATATGTGTGCCAGTTTTCATCCAAATACGTTCAGCCATTTTTGCTTGATTGTGTATTAAACATCCAAAAATACAAACTTTTTCATTTATAATATTGTTGAGATCATCTACTCGTACCTTACCTATCTTCGCTTAGGATACCTAGCCTTCCAAACTATGATATGGTCGTCTTTCGGTCTAACCGGATATAGGTGGTTTTACCAGCATATCCCACGGAGTGACTGCGTATCTGACCTCCAGAAACCGACTCCCGTAACTAACAAATGACATGCTTTTGAAGGCACAGAGGTGTCTTGGTATGTGATGAAAGATCACCGATAAATGGATCGACCTCTGCAAGCGCAGCTATAATCTCTGATTGACAATCAAAATAAATCCCGAAGTGTGTATTTAAATGATTTAAAATTGCTATTCCTACCTTTTCAGGAGTGAGGTTATCAGGGTTTTCTGCCACATTGTTTTTCAAAGCCTGGAAAAAACCACCTTTCACTAAAAACCGTTTAAAAATCCTTATATAAATTTTTATGTTCAGTAAAATAATAATCTGACCTTATATACTAGGTATTATCAATACTTTTAGTTACTTTATCTTTCCTAGATTACACAAGTCGCAATAAAACGAATCTTGTAAAAATCCTAGTGTTTCACCAGATTCGATTTAAAACTGTCCTGATAATTATATATGCATAACAGAAATATGCGCGTTGAAGATGAAAGCGAACGAATCTGCCAAATAGGTTTTAATAGAGGTTTAAGAAGTAGCTCGAATCGCCTGGTTACAGTGCTGCATGGATATTTTGGCGAGTTACCAACGCCTTCTTGCCTCTCTTTCAGTCGACGTCTTGTTTTCGTAACAAAATTTCAACAGTTAATTTCACAAATTTTAACCGGGCCTCTTACGATATAATTCGCAAAAAGATATGTATGCATAACATAATATGTTCTCATTTCTGAAAAACATCATTTTCTCAAGAGTCAAGTATGGGTACTAACATGGGGTTCAGATCTTCTTCCCAAATCGTGATACTCAGAGCTTTGCTCAAAATGTTGATTGTGACCAATTAGGTCTGACGTATCGCCCGCTGCCACTTCATTCATGAACAGTCTCATAGTTTCCTGAACAACACAACAAAAATTGATTAGGTTCCGTGCTTGGGCACTGTTAAAGCTTATCGAGTTTAAGAAAAAAATACAACTGTAGCAATAGTTTCCGTGTCAGTAAAAGAGATATCAAATACATCTTTGTTTACCCTTGTTTAACTTGGGGCAAACGCTAATCAAAAGATAAATACCAGCTTAATTCTATTAATGATTGATCGCCGACTGTCCACACTGCTGGCAAGATCTCTTTTCCTCTAGTTGTCGCAGCGAGAAAACCTATCAAACCAAATGCTCGCTCAACGACGCTCGCTTGGCGGACAGAATAGTCGCAGTCGCTGCGAGACTGCGCGAGTAATCGCCTCGCTCATAGTCAAGCGATTATAAACTGATCGAACTAGAGTGGAGTTCGCTGCCCGGTCCTAGTTGCTAGCTCTAACTAGCTTTTCGCTTATCGTCCTACTAGTACAGGTGCCTAACGGCCGCGTACTGTCACATTTAGTAGCTGCTATTTTTAAATGTAGAGACAGTCAACCGCACATCAGGGAAAATCACCCTTACTGCGAAGCCATAAAGGCGCTGTGCCACTGATGAGCTGTGTGACTATCAGCACAATGTTACTTCGGTACAATCTATACCTTATCTATTTGCTTGATATCCTTCTTTTCCCTCGAGTTCCCATCCATAAATATTACTCGATTTTGTTCCACATGCTCAGAAGGTTCATCTTCCGAGCTATTTGAAGATTCATTTTCAGTGGCAGGGTCACCATCTGTAAAGGGGATACCCGCGCCATCTTCTTTCGCTTCTTCTTCTTCATCCTGGTTATCTTCGGGCCGCAATTCGAAAGATTGAATGTCGTAGTCAGACTGTGCAGGTTCTGTGGCAGTTTCGCTATGCTAGTTAGAAAATTGTATAGAGCGCCTTAGTAGTATAGCCACCCGTGGCCATCGCCATTTTGATTAGCTAGGATTAGGATAAGTACCTACGCCTATTGCTTATTATTTATTTACCTACAATATTTCAAGTGCAATCAAGACCAGAGGTCGCTGACTCCTAAAAAAATTATGAATCATTTTTTTTTATTGTGTTCAGATAACTCATCCATCATGTCTGCGTAGTTCCGCTAGCAGATTTAATTTCACGTTAATAAAAGATGACTGCCTCGTTGGTCCAGCGGTAGTAAGCGCGACTGCTGAGTATGAGGTCCTGGGTTCGATTGCTCCGCAAAGTTGTCAAAACAGAAAAACATTTCGCCTAAAAAATTTTAGGAATTTGTCAAGAGGACAAACCAAAAATTTGTCAAAGTAGAAATAAATAAGTTACCTATAAGGGTTTTAAGTTGGCCACGCGAACGTAACGTGGAGTAGTCAAGTAGTTGCTGAGATCTCCATATCTCAGCAACTACTTGAGTTAGAGATCTAATTCTTGTTCACTTGTTGTTTCTTTGTTGTTGATTATTTCTTTCGAACGACTTCATTTGTAGTAAAACTGTTACAAGAAGAAAGGTCTTAATTTGTCAATAACTAACGAAAGCAATAAATACTACCAAAGTTTAGTTAAACAGGCGAAATTAAAACAAAAGTACGTGGCCGCGCGGTCGAAACGTTACTATGTCCGCTGATATCTCATTATCTCTAATTGCTAGGATTTCGGTGTGAACATCCATTTATTCGGCATATTAACTTAATTAGAATGACATATCGTTTTACACTCAGAACCAATGATGTTACAACCTCACTGTTCAGAACAGTTTTCAACGCGTGTAATCTTAAAAAATACATTATCTCATGGAATGATCGAGCAGGGTAACCATAATTTCGATTTGATTTGGGAATATGTACCTTTAACTGGAGACTAGCAATTATGGACAACATCTAGCTCAATTTAATTATTAAATAAAAAACTTGTATATTTCAATAATTAGAAATATTTATTCATCATAGCTTGCAAAATATTGCGCTCTTACTCTAACATTTATGATTTGTCACACGCACAACTGCTGGCCAGCAAACCAAAACGGCCGAATGATTGCCGCTTGGTTGCCGAGAGCGTCCACGGATAGCGCTACGAGCGTATTGCCTCGCAGTTTAGCAACAACGATATTATTATAATAATCCACATTCCAGATTTTAAAAACAAAAAGGTGGATCACTACTTCCATAAAAGTAAGGATATTTTAAAAATAATAATAAAAAGGAGTAGGCTGGGTAGGCTTGATTCAGAAAGCAGTACTCCTGGACACGGCACGCATAGTGAGGCGGTTCCTCTCTCTGGAGCCCTGACCACCGGCAGCCTGGACCTTGTTCCTGATGCCGATGGGCCATCTATTTTTAATATTTGTATTTTTTTTTTAAGACATGTTTAAAAATATATAGAATAAGAAAAATTATAAGTAAAGGAAATAATAAAAGTAATTTAATTATTACTTGCCACACAAAATGATGTTGTTACATGACATACCTCAAAATATTATAGTTAAACTTAATATTTATAAATTGTTAGGTGCTATTGATATATTCCTCCAATCCTTGGAACTACAAATGCCATTTTACTGGCTGTGATGAATAAATATATCTAATTATTGATACTCGTATGTACAAGTTTTTTATTAAATCACTACATAGTATAAAACAAAGTCGCTTCCCGCTGGTTGTCCCTATGTATGCTTAGATCTTTAAAACTAAGCAACGGATTTTGATGCGATTTTTTTTAATAGACAGAGTGATTCAAGAGGAAGGTTTATATGTAGAACGTTGCACACCTGCGAAGCCGGGACGGGCCACCCAAAAAAACCCAAACCCGTATCTTTTTTTATTTCAAATTTTTGACAAATTCCGACAATATTTTTGGCGAAGTTTTTCTCTACCTATATATGCCTAACTTGGCGGAGCAATCGTAACGCACACGATCGATTTCCAGGTGGAGCAAAGTGTTATTGGAGTTTTTTCATCAGGAATTTGTCAGTAGCAGCCACAGAGTCTGGATTTGAGCCCAGTTGATGCCAATAGGCTCGCCTCCTAATACATGGGACTTAAAACATAACTGTGGGTGTACTATTAGGTACACCTCTGCGTAGTCTTTCGGGGATTACATGTTATGTTAAATGATGAATTCGACAAAAAATCTTACCCCATCAATAAACGTTCCTATGGAACAAAGGGTGACTATAAACATCAAACACTTCATGACATCCAAAGCACAGAAATGACATGAAGTATACGACGCCGACGTTATTATATTTATTGCCGTTTTTGATTGGAAAAAGTTAATCAAAATTGAGTTTTAATTGATAATCTGAGCTAAGTAGGAATTACCTACATACATGTCCTGTAAATAACCTCCAGGTGAGGCTGTCTTACAAGTATTATATCGCCAGAGGAAGGATAGGTAGGTTGGTTGGTAGCTTTATGGTTTTTAATATGTATTAGTTTAATGTTATAAGATTATTTTGTGTATTTTATCTATGGGCCTTAATTGCCTGATAGCAAAATGATTATTATTATCTCTTTTATTTATTTCTATACAAATCTAATACATTTTTTAAATGTTCCGGGCCCAGGACCTCATGCCCAGCGGGTAAGCTTGCAAGCACAAGATGAAAGAAGCTGTCTAAGTCCTTCAGTCTGCCTCGATGGCCTAGTCGTCACAAGAAAATAAAAATTATAAGAAAACATTAAAAAATGTAAAAAAAATCTAGCCCACCGGTATCGGGAACAGGGTCCAAGCCAGGCCAGGGCTCCAGAGAGAGGAACCTCCTAACAATACGAACCGTGTTCAGGAGTACCGCTTTCTGAATCAAGCCCTTGATCCAGCTGCCTAACGAGAGCCTTTTCAAGTATTGATCGTGGCTCTTGGCAATTAATCCATGGGCTGATACGACTAAAGGCACAATGATCGTTGACTCCACAACCCACATGTCGACAACCTCGTGAGCCAAGTTACATGTTTTGCTTATCTTTCTCGGCTTTCACGAGGTTCTTATCATGCGGGACCGTTTATGTCAACAATCATTGCGCGCCGTCGTATATCAAACTTATTGGCTACAATAGCCCTGTCAGTGATGATGGATTGATCCCAGTACAATGTGATACTGCCATTTTCGAGAACTGGGTCGGGCACATGCCTATAGTTCGGCACCTCCGATTCCACAAGTTTGTATTTTAGAGCAAGTTGCTGATGGACAATCCTGGCTACAAGGTTATGTCTATGCAAGTACTCTCCGTTAGCCAGACGAGAACACCCGGAGATAATGTGACGGATTGATTCGCCTGGACGGTTGCATTCCCGACATATGTCAACATTGCCGTCCTTCACAATAAATCTAAATAAACTCTGCAGCTTTATTTCTTTGGTTGCCAGAGTCACCTTTTATGGCTACAGGGGCAATTTTAGTCTTTGTTAAAACTGGAACAAGCACCGTCCCTAGGTGACCGGACATAGCCGGGTATAGCCATCTCGTCTGGGATAAACTTTTCAAAGTTACCTTTTCCGGTGCCGTCAAAAAATCTTACAGCAGTTTTGCGCGCTCCGTTGACGGTGTAAAAAATACGTACAGATTCTGCAGCAACCCGAAAAACTTTGTAGCTTCTAGGGAACATTCAGCTGTCGATGTACCGACGAGGTTTAACGAATGTGCCGAGCAAGACACGTATGTATCGAATATTGGCATTTTTCTGTTATCTTGGCCTGGAGGCCATTATACTGGCCAGACATGTTACTAACATTGTCATGGGATTAACCTCTGCAATTTTTTATGTTAATATTCAGAGTTTTGAAAACCTCCGTTACGCACAGCAACATTATCGTTCTTCGTGACAAGAAAAAGTAGAAAACATATAAATCGTTCAACTGGATTTTGACCAAGACAAAATCCAGGACTCACCTTGTTTCGTTTCAAATTAGCGCATATTACCTATGTTTTTATTTGTCTCAGTGAAAACTTACCTACCGGTGCGTAGTTTTAGTTTAATACATGATTAGGAACTTTGCGGTTTGTGGTTGAATTACTTTTTACTGAAATGGATGCGAATAGAAGAAAACTGAGCGGGCACGCATATCAAAGAAAAGCTTTGGTTTGGATGCGCAACGCGGGCTTGTGGACAGTGAGCTATGGGCTAGCTCGCCGTCCGTCCGTCTTATGACGACAGGCCGTGTCGACGGCGCGTTCGTGTTCCACGCGCGCCTCAAGGAGAGTCAGCAAACAGGGAGGGGTCCGTAAGGACCGACGCCTGCCAGGGTTGCGGGACTGTTCGAAAGATACCGCGGCCCTGGAACACAAAGGGCAAAGGAAGGAACATGGATGGGTTTTAGTCAGTAAAAGTCTGACACTCCCTCTTGCTCCGCCCAGAGCGGGAGGAGTTATTCGATGATTTCCCATCCGAAAAAAAAGGTGGATGCGCAAGGGTTGCCCGCGACATTTAAATTTTCTTGCGTTTATTGTAATTTCGCGGGCTACCTTTGCGCTTTCACTTTAAACTAAAACTAAGCAACGGTAGATAAGTTTTCACCGAGACAAATCAAAACATAGGCAATATTTCGTATGGGCTAATTTGAAACGAAACGAGTGACGTCACGTCACAACTTTCGTCTCCCCCGCCGCCCGCGCGCCGTCTTGCACATGCGCTGCGCTGTTTGTGGGCCCCGCGTTTTGAAAATATTGATATCACATATAGATGGCGTTGACAAAAGTCATGTCAAAGTCAACATTTATTTTATTTAGGTACACGGACCTAACTAAATTAAATGTACCTACTTATAATCATTCTTGAACGCAAATGTCATGTAGGTATTGACGGTATTGTAAATAATTGGTTGGGTTTTGGGTTCGAAGCGTTCGGTTTAAAAAAAAATAATTTCAATTAAAATATTTATTGTAGTTAAGTTAAAAATAAAAATAAATAAAAGGCGCCCAAAGAAGACCACGAGGGGTGGCATAGCCACTCCTCGCGGCTCTAGGGTAAATACGGCCCTGAGTGTAATTGTCTAAACCGTGTTGAATGCTTCTATATTCATTCTCACATTTGATTGCATGATCGCAAACCTTTTTCCACCCTTCAGCCCCGATCATGTTTACTTTTTCAGTCAATAATGTTTTTACTGTAGTTAAATTCATACCCACATTTTTAGAGGCTACATAGCAGCATATTTCAGTTGAGGCCATATAAATTTTCAATTGGATTAAAATACGGATGATATGGTGGCAATCGCAACACAGTGTGCCCATTTTCGGCAAGTACTTTGTCCACGGAAAACTCTGTATACCTCTCCTTGTGCTGACATATACCTAATAGCGTAAATCTGGGTTTTTGTTAATTTTGGATCAACTGTAATTTCGTGTCTGTTTAACCAGTTGATCATTTCCTGTTTGGTGTTTGAGTTGGGGGGTCTTTCTTAAGATTTCCCTTTAGTGTGGGATGTATGTATGTAAGACTCATCCCATGTATACGATATTTTTTCCTGATTCGCGAAATTTGCGTATTTTATCGAGGTACCTATTCCATTCGTTTGAGACTTACATCGTGCTTTTCCATTAGAACTTTTCGATTATCTTCCATTTTAATGAACCGAAATCCCATCTCGTTAAGTATTTTTCTCAACGTCTTTTCAGACCCATTGTAATTAATAGCTTCAGATAATTTAGCTTTTAATGATTTTATTGTTGGCAGTTCATTAAATCTTCATACACCATTCTTCGAACAACATCATAATCAAAATCGTCCATATCCAGACGAAATTGCTTTTTTGGTCTGCCTTTTTTTGGAGTGCTGAACTTAATTTCAGTAAAATGTGTTTCGGTACTGACTTCGTTTAATATATTGTTCAAGTTCTTCTTGAAATTCCAGTGGCATATATGCAACTCGCTCTTGAACCTTCTTAAAATAACAACTTACATTTTCATCTTAATTTTTTTTAATCTGTCAGCTTCGGTTACAAAATATTTATAAACATTGTAGATAATTTCACGTGACTGACCTCGAAAAGGTTTCCCTCTTTTTCCTAAAGATGCCATAGTACAACTTTAAATTATTTAAATTTGGGGGTATTAACAACTCTAAATATTTATTTTGAACTGGACACGACCGCACTCTATCGCACTCATAGATATAATAAATAAGGAGATATGCCCGTTATACGAAAATGAATCGCAACCTACTGTCTCCGTTTTCTCCCACCACCCGGCAACTACTACACATGCAATTCAGTAAAAGCAATAGATACGCAGTCGCGCACACACCCGCAATTCTTAAAACAGAACTTACTTACTACACAATCAATTACAAACCTTATCCTATCAAACACAGCGTGTATTTACCATGCACCGTACAACTTACCCACAAAAAAACATCGGTCGGTATCGTTGTGCTGTGCAAAAGCAATTTAATTGAATACCCACGCTAGTGATTGACCAAATCGAAAAGTTATCGAATATTCATGTGTTCAAGTAATATGTAAATCAATGAAAGTTGTACTGACATAATGAAATCGATTCTTACTGAATGTGTGTTATGCAATTACTTCGCAGTTCGTTAGGTGCCACTTTGTGTTGGTGAAAACAGGAATTGGCGTTCAGTTAAGCGTCACTTACTGTTGGTGAAAACGCGCTTTAGGCATTGAGTTAGGTGACACTTAGTGTTGGTGAGAACGGGCTTAAGGCATCGAGTTAGGTGACACTTTGTGTTGGTAAAAACAGGAATTGGGCGTTCAGTTAAGCGTCACTTACTGTTGGTGAAAACGTGCTTTAGGCATTGAGTTAGGTGACACTTACTGTTGGTGAAAACGCGCTTCAGGCATTGAGTTAGGTGACACTTAGTGTTGGTGAGAACGGGCTTAAGGCATCGAGTTAGGTGACACTTTGTGTTGGTGAAAACGCGCATTAGGCATCGAGTTAGGTGTCGCTTAGTGTTGGTGAAAACAGGAACTAGGCGTTCAGTTAGGTGCCACTTTGTGTTGGTGAAAACAGGAATTGGGCGTTCAGTTAAGCGTCACTTACTGTTGGTGAAAACGTGCTTTAGGCATTGAGTTAGGTGACACTTAGTGTTGGCGAAAACGGGAATTGGGCATTCAGTTAGTTGACAGTTAGTGTTGGTGAAAACGGGCTTAAGGCATCGAGTTAGGTGTCACTTAGTGTTGGTGAAAACGCGCATTAGGCATTGAGTTAGGTGTCGCTTAGTGTTGGTGAGAACGGGCGTAAGGCATCGAGTTAGGTGACACTTTGTGTTGGTGAAAACGCGCATTAGGCATCGAGTTAGGTGTCGCTTAGTGTTGGTGAAAACAGGAATTGAGCATTCAGTTAAGCGTCACTTACTGTTGGAGAAAACGCGCTTAAGGCATCGAGTTAGGTGACGCTTAGTGTTGGTGATAATAGGAACTAGGCGTTCAGTTAGGTGCCACTTTGTGTTGGAGAAAACAGGAATTGGGCACTCAGTTAAGCACACTCCACCGATTATTAAACTGAAATTTAATTAACTTACTTTACGAAAATTAGTTACGCATTTCTCTACTACGCTGTAAAATAGCCAAAATACGTCAAAAATGGTCGGGTTAAAATGGTTGATAAAATTGAAAAACTATAATAGCAAATATTTCTTTCGTCAATCCGAAATTCGATAGCCTACGTTAGTTCAATCTGCACAAGCACATCACTCGTCACAAGAAGCAGCAGCCGTACTACGCGATGCATATACTTAAAAATGTATCGTTTTGTGATTTTTACATTGCTTGTCCAGTCACTTAGCGACAAACTTTGGTAGTGGTTAAGAAGCAATGTATTTATTGCAAAACTTGTACAGTCGCTGTGATATTTGAAAACAGAAATAACATAGTAAGAGCAAGAAATATTTTACGATTTCTGATGTTAACGACAAATATAGTAAAATACTTGTACATAGTAAGTGATTCTATGATTTATAAAGTTTTGGTTTATGCTTCGATTTTTACAAGAAACCACTGAACAACACTGCATTCTTATAAGTTGTCACGATCGCGGTCGAAAGCACACTAGTTCGCGGAGACGGCAATTTGCCCTATTACATGCTTATCGTGTGCTCGTCGCGGCGTCACCGACACGCCCCCTTGCCACTTCTCCTGTTTTTTATATTTCTATGATCGCACTTGAACAACGACTGACAAAACGTCACATAGGTAGTGTGCGACAGAGATAACTCTCTACGAAGCCGAAATTAGCCGATTGTCTTTTTCCAAAGGTGTTCCAAATGTGCAATATTTATCGCCGGGTACTGTACTTTTTTAAATAAATAAAATAGAAATGGCGGTAAAGCAATGGCAGCAAATAATGGCGGGAATAGTTTAGGTGACAGCCGTTTTGACCCGAGCGCGTCTCATTCTTTCTCCAGCCGTTGCAGCATCTACATCATACATCTTATTTTGTTATAACCAAAGCGATTATATTTGTTGAGAAAAATACACCGAAGAAATAACAAAAGTAAATACTGTGCTTTATTTCGCCTTCCTAGTTCTGAATTGGTATAAAAGTTTGACATATCGATGCTTTTTTCTCGAAACTGTCTTGAACTGCACACATAACGAGGACATGCAGTAACATACTTTCTGATGCGCGGAATTGTCTCTGTATGTTTGGGATGGCCCATCCAAGGACTAAAATCAGGAAGCACTGCTTATCCTTAAAAATCGGTTTGTGCTAATGTTAATTTAATATTCAGCCATTTATATTACGGCGCTCCCTCACCAGGAGCATTCCTGTAATGTACAGTACAGATAGACTCGTTTCTGTACAAAATCAAATTTTGGATTATTACATTACCTATAGGCGAATGGTCACGGAAACAATGGGGCTACAAATAGTAATATTTTCCCGTTGGTCGCCAGTGGCTACAATCGAGATTTTCTTCCCGTTTTTCGCCAGTCATGACGAAGCCGGTGGTGACGACTAAGAATAGACGATCACAACTCGTCAATCACAAGTGAGCTGAGCACGCATTCACACGAGAAGAACGAGCGAAGCGAACCCGGCCACAACGAGAAAATGTTGAATATGTGATTCCTTAAATCAGAGAAGGGGATGAGTCAAGTGATAAAAAAACTATTTATTCGAAATCTATTTATTTCAATTTAATAAAACAATAAATACAAATAATATCACGACAGATCAATTATATGAAAAACAATAAAGGTATTTATGAAAAAGACAATCTAAATAAATTCTAAATCTATACTGTTAGTAAAAAGAGGAAACATATGTAATGAATAAACTCAAAAACTACTGGACCGATTTAAAAAATTCCTTCACCATTAGAATGCTACATTATCCCAGAGTAATAGGCTATATTTATTACTAGAAAAAAATTAAGGGGGAATTAGGGGAAATAAATGTCCACCGTGACGGGCCGCTAGGTTGAATTTATAGAGGTCTATTTTGTTATATTTCGTCAGTAAAGGAACATGATGAATCGTTAAATAAAGAAAGATCAATGTACATTTGACCTTGAGTGATGCGTCAAAAAACAGTCAATTTGCCATAACTTTCTTTGTCGTAGCGTTGCAGTCTACATAATTATACAGGGTAGAAATTACACCGACGTACATATTCATTACATCATTCTAAAGGTCATAGAAACCTTCATCGGTATTTTTGTTTTATCTGCTGTTTCCTACACGGTCATTATGTATGTGATACTATATTCCCATAAATAAATGGGTTAGTGCCCACTCGACCCGCTTAGACTCGACCCGAAGAATAATGCCTGGATATTTCTGTTTTGCTAGGCGTAAAAACGTCGATGTATAGTCAAACAGAAAGCTGTCGATTTAGCGCTTCCACCATAGACACACATCTAAATAAAGTATTATTTTAGGTTTATTTTATTGAATCATTGTTATTGCATAATGCATGATGGTGACTTGCTTATTAGTTTTGAACAGTCCAGATCTTCAATTAGAAGTTGAACACGAATACAAAGTTTCATGACAGTGCTATTAATCGTTGATCAGGTCATGATAGAAATCATGTTTAAGTATCGAAATTGAATGCGCGAGCGGCTCTGGATACGGAGTCTTTTTTTATAATATAGGACCATTTGTTCCTATTAGCAAAACGACCTATAATTATCAAAATTACACTTTAGCAGCAAGTCGTCCTGTGAGAGCAGTAGTGGTGCAATTATTTACACAAAGCAAAGTGCCTGCCAGAAGGGGATCCAGAACAAAAGCCTTCGGACCCGAACCCATTGTGCCCATTCCTTTTAAGCAGCTAAGGAGTTGGTTAAAGGATCACACTTAAAGGACCTCGACACCAGGGTGCAGGCAATCCAAGGAAGCTATGCCATCCCTGGACACGAAGCTAACCAAGCGCCTTCTGCGCCTGGACAGAGATAGCCTGCGACTGGTGGCGGGGACCATCACTGGACATTGCTCACTGATCAAACACTTCCACACCCTAGGTATCACTGATAGCCCCCTGTGCAGAGCGTGCATGGAGGCGGAGGAAACTGTAGCGCATGTACTCCTCGAGTGCACCGGCGTCACCCAGATCCGTGAGGAGATTCTTGGAATACCGAGATCCCTTGAGGATGTCCTGAGAAGACCGGGAAGTTTGATCTGCTTCTGGAGGGAGGTGGGCTGGTTGGGTTAACGGCCACCATGGCTCACGTACAATGGTCCAATTTAGGGACTAAGTGCGGAAACAAAACCCTGAACATAGAACATAGTGCCTGCCAGATCGAACATACAGGTCCTAGAGGTCCTCCACCAACCATCGGTGCGTTCATCGCCGTACGCACCAAGGGAATTAAGTAGTATGAATAAAATTCCCATTTTTGTTTTTAGGACCATTTGCTCATAATAATAATAATAAACAAATAAATAATAATAATTTATTATTATTATTTAGGACGATTTACTAATAGGAAATTTTGCTAATGTGCTGTTTTGATAATTAGGTCGTCTTGTTAATTAGCAAATGGCCCAGTAGTAGTAGTGATCAAGAAGCAGTTAACAAATATTTTCTTACTACCTCTTTCTATTAAAGTACCCTAAGTATGTTTTTTACAATAAAAATAACTCAAGGAACAAGAGAATCGTTTCCACCATGTCTATTGTTTGTTTTTTTTTTGTAATTCTTCTTTTTGGCTAACTTTATGAAAATTTATATCTCTTACGTTTTCATAAAGAGGTACTAATTTTAAGTATTTTGAAGCACTTTTTACTATAATTTCGTGGAGATTTTAATATCAGTTATTGAATATTAAATAACTGTAAATGAAATTATATTTTTTTAGAACATGTACTTTGTCTAAAACTAACATGATTCACATTGACATTGGTTTTCACACGAGTATATTCGGAGTCACGTTATTCCCAGATCTTTAACCTCCAGGCGTAGTTCGCGTAGTTGGGCGAACTAAATAAAACTATTTTAAATTTATATCTATGAATACGTTCACCAGCGATGTAGCATTCACCACACTACCGCAGATGAAGATGAATATTCCAAGACCAGTTAGAATTACCGCTCTCCAGAGCCTCCATTTATTTGGCCCAAGCCCAGGCTTTTCCCAAATAACAAGTAAACAAATGACATTAGGCCAAATAAATGCCATGTTTGAAAGGCAGAAACATCCAATCTGAAATCAAAAATAAATTAATGAGTGTGTGTGTAGCCTGTGTTTTAAACATTTTTAAACGCAGTCTTCTTCCAGTAAAACATCCTATATCCATGTTTATTGTATGTACTTTGGTTGCGTGTGGCATAGCCGTGGGACGCCTTGTACCTATAGCGAGCGGTCAGGTGCGTAGTACTCGCAATCGGCGTGCATAATTATACTTATGACCAGATGTAACGTGTACGAGGCATGAGTTTAAACACACATCAAAAGTGACTAGGAATATGTTACATTTATTAGCTTATCCTTAGAAGTCCTGGAAATTTGCGAATTTGTTCCTGGCACATTTATCTACTGTATTCAAAAAATAAATTTAAAAATAAATTATTTATGTGGCAAAATTCAGTTAACTTCTTCACACATAATTTTCATACAGCCTACGTGTGTTAAAGATTTTACTGATTTAAAAAAAAAAAAAACAAAGTATTGTTTCATTCGGTTTTTCATTAGGTCGATACTCTTGAGTTTATCTAAACCATTGAACGTCGATATTTAACTAGAAACGAAATGTTGAGAAAAATAGGCATGTTGTAAGCAGGCGCGCGTCAGCACAATGTTGCTGATGACATTGGCCCCAGTTAAAGCGTCATATCCGTCATATTCCGCACTCAGCTATCGGATGCGCAGCACGGGTTCCGGCCGGGGCGCAGCACTGCCACCAATCTCCTTAACTTCATGTCACAGGTGGTGCCAGCGGTGGATGCTGGTGTGCAGGTTGACGCTGCTTATTTTGACTTCAAAAAAACGTTCGACACCGTCGATAATGACATAATTACGTAAGTTAGCAGAAATCGGTTTCACACCACATCTATTGCAGTTCTTAGCCAGCTATATGCATGACAGACAGCAATACTTTGACTACAACGGCTGCGGATCCGATCCGTACTACACGGTCCGGGGTGAGTCAAGGCAGCAACATGGGGCCTCTGGAATTTATAATAATGATAAATAATTTACCAGAAGTCGTCAAAAATGTATTTTGTTTGTTATTCGCAGATCACTTAAAAGTTGCTGTTTGAGGTCAGGACGGAGTCTGATTGCAGATGTTTGCAGGAGGACATTAACAGGATCGTGAAATGGAGTCATGAGAGGCTCTACTTCAACGTATCCAAGTGTTCGGTAATATGTTTCACCCGCGCGCGAGCACCTCTACTCTACGAGTACGTAGTGGATGCAGAACCGATGCAACGAGTCATGCAGGTACTTGATTTAGGGGTTGTTCTCACTCCTGAACTGACGTTACACGGTCATAGAACTTAAGATTAAGATCTGCAAAAAGGCATTCAGAAACTTGCGGTTTGTTCTGAGGTAGACGCGAGACTTTACCAGTATCACGGCCATCAGAGTTCAGTATGACGCATTAGTCAGGAGTGATCCGGAACCTAGTGCTGTCATATGGGCTCCACATGAGACTAAGTACTCAGTGATGTTGGTGCGAGTCCAGAACAAATTCGCGCGCCACCTGTACAAGAAGCTTTATAGGGTATACCCATTTTACCCTTTGATGTACCCCACACTATTTGTACTGTGTATGATGGGGTACAATCAACTCGGGGTGTCGTACATGGTGTGACTGCTCCGAGGAATAGAGCACAACCCGAGTTTGTTGCAGCGTTTGTAATTGTGCGTACCCGACCGTTATGTATGGAGGCGACGGCCCCCGCCGCTAATGGTCGTACCTTCAGCTAGGACTAACTTGCTGGCCAAAACCCCTCTGACTCGAGCAATACGCACCATCAATTACATTCAGGTCGAAATTGATATATTTGTATGTCACTGGGGTGAATTCGCAAAAGTACTATTGTTTACTCTGTGTTACAAAAAAAAACAATGATCTTGAGATGTATTTGGTGATTTAATTTTAATTTTGTGTGTGTGACTTGGGTATTATTGGCCCACGCAGTCCCCAGATTTAAATCCTGTTAGGCACGCCTGGAATATGCTGCAACGAAGATCTGTACGATTTTTCTCGAGAATCTGCTGCCAAACAGTCTACTGTTCATACATTTTCGTCGGACCTGGTACCGTATACCACAAGGCGAACTTGACAACCTTGTTTTGAGCATGATATAATCTTTGCAGATGTATTAGAAACATCCGAGGTTACAGTTAATTATTTTTTATTTTATACAAAATTTATTGTTTCATTTAATTTTGTTTCCTGCTTTAATCTAAAACTCTTTCCATACTTCTTTCGAAGCTAGAGCATCTTGGTATTCGCGAGACGGCCCCCTATCTCTTCAAGAGTTATCTTACAGATCGTAAGCAAATAGTAAAGCTTGAAAACTACCTCAGCAACCAGGAGACGATCACCTTTGAGGTCCCCCAGGGCAGTGTCCTGGGACCCCCACTTTTTCTCATATACGTGAATGAGCTGTGTCAGTTATCCTTACCCAACTGCAAAATTATAGCATAATATCCCAATGACACAGCTCTAAAAGTTCATGGCTGGGACTGAGCTGAAACTCGCCTCAATTCGGAGTTTGCCTTAAGCACCGTCATGAGGTGGCTGACCACAAATCTTCTCACTCTAAATGTCAACAAGACCAACACCAACCATAACATTCTCTACTATGAAGTCAAGTCAGCCACCCACACCAATTGAAATTCATGCGCACACCTGCCCAAACTCACACGCTAACTGTGGCTGTCAACAACTAGAAAATACCCCTACTATTAAATATCTTGGCGTCACTCTCGATAGCAACCTGAAATGGAAGCAACCAATTGTTTCAATTGTAGCTCGTGTGAGAAAGGTTATATGCTTTTTTTTAAAACTCAGAGGCGCTGCCTATTTTAACTGTTTATTAAACGTCTACTTTTCGCTCGCTCAGTTTATTCTAGGGTATTTATTTTTTTATTAAGGACAAAAAAACAGTTACATGTTCAAGTTTAAAATTATGAGTAATTGAAAAAATAGGTAAACATATAACCCACACCATTGTCCACGGGTTAATAAATGAACAAATAAAGAACAGAATGATAATTTTGTGATATACAATTTGAATTAAGTAATACATTTTAGATTAAGATTGTGGTGAAAGAATATTTATAGCCAATGTTTTAAATTTGTTACTAGAAAGAGAGAAGATATCCATGTCCATGAAGTGTGTGTTATAGGTACTGCATGAATCCACGTGGAACAACCGGGGCACGCGGGCCGCCCGTCTGATAACAGTTCTAGGTACTGTATAGCGTAACTTATTTGTGATATCAATACAGTCAAATCTATTGTTACACAAATCATGCAGCATCATGGCCGCCAGAAGTAAACGCCGAGACTCCAAGCATAAAACATTATATTGCTGTAATAATTGTGTACGGAATCTTCGAATGGTAACATTTATAGTTCACACGACGTAAAAACTTTTTCTGAACTAATTCTAACTTGTTTTTGTATTTGAGATAGAACGGATTCCAAATAGGAATCGCGTATTCTAATTGAGATCTTATCAACGTTTTATAATAATAGTAAAAAAGTAGAGGGCCGCACGAAGTGTTTTGAAGATCTCATGACAAAACCATACATCTGAAAGGCTTTATTTATTATATTTTCAATATGCAAGTCAAAGTGCAAATACGAATCAATGGTCACACCAAGGTCGCGAACGGATTCTACCACATTTAATTGTTGGCTGTTCAACGTGTATGTAAAATTAAATTTATTTTTGTTTTTTGTAAAAGATATACTATGACATTTAAGAAGACTAAGAAAGATTTTGTTCTCTTTACAGTAGGTATCAAGTCTATGTAGATCTTCTTGGAGCAATAGGCAGTCATCGAGTTTTTGGCAGGCTTTGTAGATTTTTATATCATCAGCATACATCAGGAAACTTGCATTAACAAAACAATGTTTTATGTCATTAATAAACAGGATAAAAAGCAAAGGGCCTAAGATAGACCCTTGAGGAACTCCGGACGTGACAGTTACAATCTCAGATTCAAATTCATTAATAACGACCTTTTGTGTCCTGTTATGAATGTATGACGCAAACCATCGAAGTAAATTGCCGCGGATACCATTGAAGGCAAGCTTTTCCAAAAGAATTGTGTAATCCACCTTGTCAAAAGCTTTCCGAAAGTCAGTGTACACGGCGTCTACCTAGACTATACTAGACTATACCTAGACTGTCCATATTTTCAAAAAGAAAGTTAGTGAATATCATTAGATTAGTAGTAGTCGAACGCAGTTTAACGAACCCATGTCGTTCGGGTATAATAAGGCCATGTAATTGAGGATAAAGCGCGCCGTGTACAAGTCTCTCAAAAAGCTTCGACAAGGTGGAAATAATAGATATGGGACGATAATTTTCCACATTGTCTTTGTCTCCACTTTTATAAACAGGTGTAATAAATGCTCGCTTCCACACAGTGGGAAAGACACCCTCATGTAGACATTTATTGAAAAGTAAATACAACGCAGTATATATATTATGGCTGTTTTTGTAAAGAAGACAGGTGGAAGACCGTCGGGGCCAGATCCCTTAGATAGGTCCAGTGATTTCACTGCTCGGTGTACTACTTCTTTTGTGAGGTAAATATCGGGTATGCAAGCAGAGCTATCCTTGCATACGTTTGAGGATTCCCAATGCTCAGAATCAAACGTGGATGGTTCATAGACAGAAGCGAAAAAAGAAGAAAACAAATTGCATAAATGAGTAGGGCTATCAGATAAGGCATTTTTAAGGTACATATTGGCTGGGTAGTTAGTCTTGCCCTTTATGTTGGATACATAATGTCCAAAATACTATAAATTTTTAGGTATACTGTCTTCAACCGCTTTAATATAATTTCTAAAACAAATAACGGATTCATCTTGAAACAATTTACGGTAATCCGAGAAGTGATTGTAGTCACACAGGTTTTGATACATTTTCCACTTAATCCACGCACGTTCTTTACTTTTAAAAATACGGATCAAAGAAGGTGTGGACCAAACAGGAAATTGTGAATTTTTTATTCGAGTTACTGGAACGTGCTGTCTAATTATCCCGTATAAAGTATCGTAGAAAGTATTAACAGCCTGTTCAGCGGTCAGATGAGCGAGTTTGGTTTCCCAGTTTATAGAACTGAATTCTGCATTGATGTCAAGATATTTAGCTTTATGATAGTTATACCTAGGTACAGATCGGCATTTCATAGGGGCAAATTGCATGTTAAGATCCACAAGTACAGAAAAAGGAGGATGGTGGGTGTCAGCCGGAAGTAGTGACGTACAGGATACAGTCTGACAGTCAGTGTTGGAGATAAACAAATCAAGTATTCGTCCGAGGCTGTTTCTAGACTTATTGTATTGTGAACCGTTTATTAATGACATAAAATTCAGTATTAGCTGGCCGCTTGAAGTTGTGGTATCTGCCAATGCACAATTACCCTGGTCCAACCATTTAATATTGGGCAAGTTGAAATCTCCAACAATAAAGAATGACTCGGTAGTAGAATCATTAGTAATCAGATGCAACATGTATAAATATTGCCTGTATATTAGTAATCAGATGCAACATGTATAAATATTGCCTGTATATTGCATCACTATTGTGAAGTGGTATATACGCGACACTGATGACGTGGTGTTTATGAGACTGTGATGCAGGTAACTGAACCACAAGCTATTCGACACAAGCATGAGTAAATTGTGTCGCAATGGTAGTGGGTCGTAGCCCACGAAGTATGGCTATTAAGACACCCCCACCCTCATGCTTCTTCGTCGCAGAACGATCGCGGTCACTCCTGAAGATTGTGTAGCGTTCGTCAATATACTCGCTATCGTGAATGTTTGGAATGAGCCAGGTTTCAGTAAGTATGATAATATCATAAGAACATGACATGATGCTCATATAAAGCGTGTGCAACTTAGTACGAATTCCTCTACAATTTTGGTAATATATCAGAAAATTATTAGTAGCCATAGATAACAATTGTTAACACATAAACTAAATAGTACAGCAATATGAAACGTCCAGGTATACAATTTGACATCTAAAATAAAGTAGAACCAGAAATTATACGAGTAACTATTCGTTTTCTCTGTTGCCCTAAACGACACTTTGTTTAACATGACTATATGATAGATAAGACGTGGCATACTATAAATAACAATAGTTCTCCTAAAAAATAACTGAAAGAGCAGGTAACAGATCATGTAAAAAAACAAGGTATATAAAATTAATAGCGAGCAGTAAAACATATAATCCATTATAGCTCCATTGAATCGATTTTTGCTTCCAGTATTGCGACGGTCTGCTCACTATTTCTATTTTCCAGGTCACACAGACGCCTTTCATAACCCGTGCGCTCCCGTTCCAGGTTTTCAAGTCGGGTTTTCATATCCTCATAACTAGCATATTATTGATGAACAAAATCGATTTCTCAATCTCAAGGTTATACTTCTGGATATAATTGTTTTGCTGTTTCAATTCAGCCACCTCGGACACTAATTTATTAAGGATGATGTCTTGATCGGATTTCCAAGAAAGCAACATATTTTTAAGTTCCTCAAATTGATCCGGCTCAAGATAGCTCTCGTTACCCCGAAAGCGTTTGCCGGCCCTTGGGGTGATGTTGGGTAGAATATTACCGACGGTGGTCGACATGTCAGCAGAAAGATCAGGTTCTGATTGCGTTGCAAGCAAGGGCTGGGTGCTCGTAGACCTGGCAGGAGGCGAGCGCGCCGTACGTAGCATAGCTGACGAATAATGCTGTCTCCGAAGCTGAATAAAAAGCTAGGCAAAACACTGGGGCGTTGAATAGGTTAGCTAGCTGTTAGCGAATGGTTATTTAGCGCAAACGCACCGCTTCACAAGCGCGCAGGCGCCGGTTCGAATCCAGCCGAAGGTAATTGTTTTTGAGCGTTTAAAAAAAGATTTTTTAAAACACTATTGCCTTACGGTCTGGGG
Organism: Eugnorisma glareosa; assembly: GCA_947578425.1. Lineage (NCBI taxonomy): Eukaryota > Metazoa > Arthropoda > Insecta > Lepidoptera > Noctuidae > Eugnorisma > Eugnorisma glareosa. Next base: position 6,961,601 of record OX387982.1, on the reverse strand, counting down.
TGGTGCCGGTAAAACATTGATACTACTCGTATGTGACACAAACGAGCGCAGAGAGCTGTCCTGAAGGTGCTGGCAAGAAAACCGATCCGACATTCGACATCCTCTCTATATAGCCTCTGCCAGGTCCTTACCGTCAGACAGCTATTTATTCTCCAAACTATTCTTCGGAAACACACCCAACTTACCTTCGATCCTAAATGCTGTTCTATACGCCGCTCGAATAGGGTTTGTAACACTGAATCTCGCAGAACCGTAGCTGCAAGTCGTCATTACAAACACATAAGTTCAAAAATATACAACAAATTAAACAAAACCTTGTACATCTACCCATTAACCAAGACCAAATGAAAAAAGGCACTCGACTCCTGGTTAAAATCGCAAAATTATGAAGAAACAGAGAAACTCGTGGAAGTGTAAAGCACTCATCACTCCCTCACACACCCCACCAAAACCACACACAACACATCTGCCACAAACACCCCATGCACTCCTCATTAACACTCTTCCACACACTCATTCCCTACACTCACCAGTCACCACATTAACTCAACGTCAAAATACATCTTACAGCACATGTCCTGTATGGCTTATTTTCTTATTTTTCTTATTTTTTTTTTGTTATCATTATTAATTAACTACTTAACTAAATCTAAATGGAACATAACTCCATTCTGTATCTTGAGAAGGGCGTTGGTAGAGCAGCTGCGCTACAGTTTATACTTTTGCAGCTACTATCGTTTTACTGGTTGTACTTAATCTTGTGTTTTTGTTCCGAAATAAATTTTTATTATTTATTTATTATTTAATCGCCAAAAACTTAAGTCTAATATTTAGCCAAATATCAACTTTTTTTATTTTTATACAAATAAATATTGTTATTAAATTATCAAGTTCAGTATTTTATTAAATTTTCTTTAAAGTATAAAATTCTGCGCACTGATTTATAGATGCTTTAAGAAATTATTTTTTTGCTAAAATACGTGACTAACTAAAATATCTCTAGACACTTTTGACGTGTGTATATTATACATGGAGCCGATATAGACATCAGAGCTGTGGCGCGTATACAATTATGCAAAATAACAAATTCTAATTCCTGAATTGCTAGGATGCCTCCAACATAATTTTAATTAAATTTGAATGCAAGAAATCAATTAAACCGATATCAAACGTAAAGCGTTTGATATCGCCCCTTAAGTGTCTGATATCCGTTCCTGCAGATGATGCAAGTCCAACAAAGAAAAATGATAACTTACGAAACCCATAATAGCATCTATTTCGGGAAACACGATTGCAACTATACCAATAATGGTTACAAACAAGGCCCGATAACATAGCTCAATAAACACTATCTTCTCCGGTTTGTGCAACCTTTTGATGTAGTAGAAGCAGAGGTTAAATGGTACCCAGAAGTTCAGCGCGTGAGTCACATAGATCATAAGAGCTATTAGACCTTTCAGTATCTTCGGCATTCTGAAATAATCATAAATATAATACATTTATATTCTATTCTTTTAGCATTTGACGCATTCAATGCACTACGGCAGGCGTTATTTGAACAAGTATTTTAATCACCATGACGTTATCATTCACTAACAACGGGATATTTATCATGTTTTTTTTTTTTACCGATTGGAAATCATCAAATAACCCCTCCCGCTCTGGGCTGAGCAGGAGGGAGTGTCAGACTTTTACTGACTAAAACCCATCCATGTTCCTTCCTTTGCCCTTTGTGTTCCAGGGCCGCGGTATCTCTTTCGAACAGTCCCGCAACCCTGAGGATATATATCATGTTTAGGTACTGTTTGTTTTGAGTTCGCGATAATTATCTCGGCGCTGTACTGATGTTATTGCGGGTAGGTGTTTATGAGCAGATAAATCGGTGTACCCTCATTCTTGTTCGTTTTTTGCGCTCGAGTTAGGGTCAAAGTTATTAACGTCCTTATTATTTAAATACATTACATTCTACATGATGCAGATACATACCTAGGCACGAGAACAGCTTTCTTTCCTATCAATTTCGCGTTTCTCTTTCGAAGCTCGGATTTAGGTCCGCCACGGACCAAGAACCATAATCTTTGCTCATGGTGAAAAATTAAAGAAAAACCGCAGGCAGGTTTTAACAGTAACAATATTATCAAAGAAAAAACAACGAAACAAAACAAAACTGAATTTTAACAAAGTGCAAACCTTTGCATTTTTTCATTAAGTTACATTCGCATTATATTCGGAAGGTAGGTGGCGGCAAACAAAATTTCAAAAGTGTCAGTCAACGAGCGTATGTGACGTAACGCAATGTTTTTTTAAGCATTTTGGCTTTGGCACCTAGTAACGTAGACAGTTCAACGCCATCTACAGAGTTCTTGGAAACTATGTTTTTTTTTTTAATACTCTAAATGTATATCGCGAGACAATGCAATATTATGATGACATGGAGCTGATCTGATAATGGAGCTGGAAGGTGGCCATAAGAACTCTGTAATAAAACTACGCAACGCCGTCGAGTTTGGACTCGTTTGATTCGTCTTGACAAGTACTTTACTCCTAAATGGTAACCAGGGTCTGATGATGGAGCTGGAAGGTGGCCATAGGAACTCCGTTATAAAACAACATAACCCCATCGAGTTTGGGTTCGAGTACTTTAACTAACTTCTAGTTACAATATAAAAATTTATTCATGACAAGAATTTGTGTGGTACTACAACTAAAAAGGTTAAAAAAAAGTGTCTTCGTTTGTATCTTTTTTGCCACCGACTTCCGAAAGTCGTTATTTTAGACTTTCTTAGTGTTTTTTTTAAAGTCGGTTTTGTTTTCGCAGAAGGTTTTTTGTATTTTTATAGTTAACTAAAATAATAATATGTTTTATTATAATCACAATGTGGTTATACATTTATGGTGAAATATTCCTTCACACGTACATAATCATTCCGTTAGAGTCTACTTACCAACTTTCAATTGTTTTGAGTAACATCACTAGTGTTTAAAAAGAATAAGGGTCACTGACGCAACATTGTAACGGCGTTCAGTTCTCAATAACAGAAATTGTTTATAATGTTTTATAGTTTATCAGTGAAAGTAAATCGTAAAATTATCTTCTTTTGTCACTATTACTATGAATATTATGTAATCGTAATTGAAAAAAGTTTAGCGATTGTGCAGTTGTAACTTCTAAAAAATAAATAATATTTTATGCCCGCCGTTACAAGGTTACTTTGTCAAATTTTGATGAAGTGTCAAATGTGATCTATTAAATTGGCTCTATATTAATTTTCCAACAATACTGTGATAGTTATCAAAGCTTTCCGGCAAATAAAAATCAAAGTGACCGAAGATCTATGGGGAATGTCTATAGTTTTTACATCCATAGTTGAGACTATAGCACCTTACTTAGCTTTAATTTTTAATTTGTGTGTAGACCAAGGAGTTTTCCCTGATTTAATGAAATACAGTAAAGTCATACCACTTTTCAAATCCGGGGATAATAAAGATACTAATAATTATAGACCTGTATCCGTGTTGCCAGTTTTTAGCAAGGTTTTTGAAAAGGTAATGCTGAATCAAATGCTTAATCATTTTAACACCAACAAAATCCTACACGATCAACAGTATGGTTTCACCAAGGGACGTTGTACGACTGACGCCGGTGTAACCTTATTAAAGCACATATTTACTGCATGGGAAGAGTCCCAAGACGCCATAGGAATGTTTTGTGATCTCTCCAAAGCGTTTGATTGCGTAAATCACGACACATTACTTTTGAAACTTGAGCATTACGGACTAGGAAAACTTGCACTTAGTTTGGTAAAATCTTATTTGAGTGATAGACCTCAACATGTTCAAATAAATGGTATCAATTCACAGGGTTTAAAAGTAAGAATGGGGGTTCCGCAAGGCTCAATATTGGGTCCTTTGCTCTTTCTAGTATACATAAATGATCTACCTTTTTTGCTGAAAAACCAACCTCAAAATATGGTGTTATTTGCTGATGACACTTCTCTAATTTTTAAGATAAATAGACGGGCCCAAATTCTAGATGACGTGAATAATGCCCTACTTCAGGTTCAAAATTGGTTCACAGCAAACAATTTAGTATTAAACGAAAAAAAGACTAAATGCATTAGATTTGCTTTACCGAATGTTAAAAGTAGTGATTGTGATATAATATTGAATAAAGAGAAACTTGAATTCGTAGATAAAACGGTTTTCCTGGGGATTACGCTTGATTCAAGGCTACAATGGAGTTCTCATTTAACATCTCTTGCCAGGCGGCTAAGTTCAGCAGCATATGCTATTAGAAAAATCCGTCAATTTACAGATGTTGATACCGCTAGACTGGTCTATTTTAGTTACTTTCATAGTATAATGTCTTATGGCATTTTGTTATGGGGACGAGCTGCAGACATTCAGTCAATATTTATTCTGCAAAAAAGAGCCATCAGAGCTATATATAATCTTCGTAGGTGCGATTCTCTAAGGGAACTGTTTAAGGACATTAACATCATGACGGTGCATTGTCAATACATCTATGAAAACATAATGTACGTAAGAAAAAATCTGCATCTTTTTGGTAAAAGAGGTGACAGACACAATTACAGTACTAGAAATAGGGACCAATTAGTTCAGCCGGGCTTCAGACTCGCTAAAGTAGGCTCATCTTTCACGGAGTACTGTTTGAGATGCTATAATAAAATTCCACAAAGTATTCTTGAACTCAATGAGACGAAATTTAAAACATGCATTAAACGCACACTTTGTAAGCAAGCATATTACAAGTTGGACGATTATATCACTGATAAAAATGCTTAGCTCAATGCCGGTCCTGCTCCTCAAGGACAAGGACGCACAAATTGATAACATTAAATAGTATTGTTGGAGCTGCTGAAGATTGTACAACTATCTTTGCATTGTATAGATTCAATATCTTTAGTATTATATAAAGCCCATATTGTGTGAGTGCTATGTACTAAAGAGCTATCGTTCACTGGAAACCTACGTCCTTTCCCGACTTGAATGTGCCCTGGCGGTTGAGAGTATGTCATGCTCACTCAATGTCTCGCTGATGGTGGCGCGTGTGTCGGATCATTTAGTTCCCTTCAAAGTGGTTGAGTTGAATGGTGCTGATCCATGCGTCATGTTCGTGAACGGGCGCTGTCAGTTGTGACTGGTCATCTCTTGGTTGCCACGGCTTATTGCAATTAATTATTTTAATTTTTTTTTAATTGTCTTTTTTGTGTTTACTATGGACACTTTTAACGTGCACATCTTGCTACATCGTTCTCACATAATGTACCATCTCAATATGAATGATGTAACCAAGGTTTTGTAACAATATGCTGATTTAAAAGAGTGTCCATGGAGTTTCTTGCCCGTTCTTCTCCATAGAGATCTACGCTAGGGAATGGGCAACTACAGTACTTTCACAGTTTTTATGCCTTGTGACTGGGACTGTAGCTACATTTCATTGTTATCTTTGTTTCGACAGTTCAAAAGTGCCTGTAACTGGCCTACTTGAAATAAATGCTTTGATTTTGATTTTATTTTTATTTTTTGGGTCTTTTCCTTTATTTGTGCTGTAAGAAGGCCTTGCTTTTTGCCAAATTTCTAGGTCAACGGGAACTACCTTATAGGTTTTCAACCAATTTTGTCAATTTTGGTTAAGGTGGAAGCGCAAGGGTAGCCCGCGAAATTTAAATTTTCTTACGTTTATTGCAATTTGCAGGTCCACTCTGTGGTGACACACGGACAGACGGACAAGAGAGTGATCTTATAAGGGTTCCGTTTTTTCGTTTTGAGGTACGGAACCCTAATAACCCAAAATATTTGAAATATTAATAAATTTAAAAACCCGTATATCATGAGTCACAAATATCTGTATTGTTAGCACTTCCCCTACCGCGTGCCTAGAACTAGAACAAGTGCTAGAAGCCGCAAGGCTACAAAACAGGCGTCCAACCGATCCAGCCTGTCCCCTTGCTGCCCTCCCCAGCGACGCCCTAAGCCGAGGCTCGTACCCCACAGGGGTGCCCTTAGCGAGTGGTCGCTTAGTTTGTAAGTTCATTTTACCCCTGGCTGGAGGCCTTAAATTCAAGGCATCCACAGGATTATACCGGTTAAGCAGTAGCCAGCCTCACAGGCTGAACTGCGAGAGGCCAGTAAAAAAAAAAAAATGTACGCCCCTTTTGCTCGCTAGCCTTCATATGGAGGCAAGACCTGACATTAGTGTACATTGCGTTTGTTTGTGAACACGTGAGCCGTTTTTGTTTTATTTAGTTTATTAATTTGCCCTCAAATTAGAGAGGTGAAGTAGCGCTTTAGCGGCTTGCAATGCGTTAATAATATCGTTACAGTTGCTTCTACAATAATTAACTACATTTAATTGCCTACAAATCATGTCATAAAGGGTGTAACAAGACCCTTACGAAGCCGAAAGGCAATTTTTCTCACCGCCATTACGATTTTTTTTCTTCTAAGCTACGGAGATATTGAGGGTCAAAGTTCTAAATTTTTCATTCTTTTTTTTTTAAATACATGTTTTTAACATAATTTTTTTCATTTCCAGTATGTTTATCTAGATACCTCAAGAAATAGCTGTCAAAACTAACTTTCAAAACTACGGAGACTAATTTTTCTTAATTAATTAAGGCTACTCTGTCGCGCAGTAGACGCGCGTCTGTAACACTTCAGTTTGACCGATTTACGATTTTCAGTTACGCGATGGATTCTGTCGAACAAGAAGCATTGCTCCTATTGATTCTATAACAGCGAAAGATTAGCACATATTAGAAAACGTTACAAGATACGCCATTATAGTGATCAAATGTTCAAAAACTACTTATGGCTTGGTGTGCAAAACTAGAAAGTACACTACAAAGACTAAAACAAGTCACGTGGGCGGAGAGCTCCCCGTTGACACCCTACCCTACTCAAATAATCTGAAATGATGATAAAGATGCTCTACATTATCGTCCGCATAAAATATTCGCATTCGCATAGGCATTCGCGAATATTTCACGAACATCATATGTGTCATCAGGCGCCATTTATCAGTTTCCGTGTTGCCGTATTGAATTGAGAATGTTTGAGCTGATCCGAAGAAATCCGATGTTTGCCTCCTGTCAAGTTCTATCCATTAACTAGGGCCTGCAGTCTCGACATTCGTAACGATGTTGTCGCAAACTTGTGATCGCTATATTATAATACCGAAAATCGGTTGCCATAACGATGCTTGCGAGAAACGCAAATTCCTACATCCAAGATAGCTAGCAAAGTCGTATATTATCTTGACATAACAATGTCGGTACGTTAGCGAAAAAAGTAAAAAGGCAAGTTTGCAACGTAATACATATACATGTTTAGTGATGGGATGTATAGCTCTAATGGATAGTCGATATTTTTTATAGAAAAAGAAGTTTACCTTAAGTTTTATTTTTTTCTTGTTACTTATCAATAACTAATATCAATTTTAATACAAAAGAAAAAGACAAGGCCTAGTGCCTTTCGGCGGCGGCGACCTCTCGCGTCCGGCCCTGTTTCAATCCATGGCCCGGAGCAAGAGAGAATGGGACGCCGTCACCTCCTTCTGCGAAGCAGTCATGCTAGCGATGGAGGTGGCGGGACGTGAGAGGGAGAGAGCCTCGTCTCAGCCGCCGCGGGAGGCGCCCTGGGCGTCGGGGGCCACGTGGTGGCTCCCGGCCACCGTAGGCGCGGACCTGTGGACGGTGAGTAATGGGCTTATTCGCCGTCCATCAGTCTTATGACGACAGGCCGTGTCGACGGCGCGTTCGTGTTCCACGCGCGCCTCAAAGAGATGTCCGCAAACAGGAAGGGGTCCGAAAGGACCGATGCCTGCCAGGGTTGCGGGACTGTTCGAAAGAGATACCGCGGCCCTGGAACACAAAGGGCAAAGGACATGGATGGGTTTTAGTCAGTAAAAGTCTGACACGCCCTCCTGCTCAGCCCAGAGCGGGAGGGGTTATTCGATATTTATGTGTCTCGTAACGCCTTTATCCATTCCGTTGTTTGTTTTCTTTGGTTCTGACGTAATATGGCCGCCGATGCACCACGCCACATGGCAAAAATATTACTGTTTTTTTTTTTCTAAATCTCGGTTGTGCTTTGAATGTGCTTTTTCAATGTATTGTATTAAATGTATATTTTAAAATAAATTACATCACTACATAGTATAAAACAAAGTAGCTTTCCGCTGTCTGTCCCTATGTATGCTTAGATCTTTAAAACTACGCAACAGATTTTGATGCGGTTTTTTTATAGATAGAGTGATTCAAGAGGAAGGTTTATATGCATAACTTAGCACCCGTGCGAAGCCGGGGCGGCTCGCTAGTGATAATAATAAAAACAAGATGTTTACTGTATAAATCGTTACAAATAAAATAAAATTGCATAGGTAATGTCTTTTTCTAAAAAAATATCGTCACCATCATAGCAATACCAATCTAATGTCAATCGCACCATGTTACACCGTAAATAGTGTAAAAAAACCTTTTCAACTCATCATGTATTGCTGCCTGCAATTTTTTTTATTATTAATAGCAATACCGCTACACCACAAGTATCCGTTCGCGCATGAGTAGAGACAAAATCAACGTAAGCCTTCTTTTTTATTGCAGTCGGTTAAAATTATTAAGTAGAGCAGCCTGCATGACATAACATGAGCGCGATAGCATGATTGTGAGAGTGTAACGTCCGAAAAAAATTGGTCGAAATAAATATGTATGTAGGTGTAATGTGTATGACCCGATGGCTTACCTGGCAAAGCCTGGGTCCTGGCCTTGGAGGCTCTCGGGCCCCGACTGGAGGGGCTGCTAAGCGCATGCTTGGAGAGAGGCCAGTTCCCGCTTCGTTGGAAGACGGGGAAGCTGGTCCTCATACGGAAGCCGGGGCGCCCTGCGGACTCTCCGTCCGCATACCGGCCCATCGTGTTGCTCGACGAGGTGGGCAAACTCTTTGAAAGAGTCATTGCCAACCGCCTCGCCGGGCACCTGGCGGAGATGGGGCCGGATCTTGCGGAACACCAGTTTGGTTTCCGCAGGGGGCGCTCGACGGTGGACGCCATCATGCGCGTGAGAGCCCTCACGACGGGGGATGCAGTGTCCCGGGGTGGGGTGGTCTTGGCGGTGTCTCTCGACATCGCCAACGCCTTCAACTCCATGCCCTGGAGCTGCATCAGGGAGGCACTCCGGTATCACCGGGTGCCGACCTACCTTCGTCGTGTGGTCGGGGACTACCTGTCGGACAGGTTTGTCATTTACCCTGGTCACAGCGGAGAATGGAACCGGCGAGAGATGTCGTGCGGTGTTCCACAGGGATCGGTTCTAGGGCCGCCCTTGTGGAACATCGGGTACGACTGGGTGCTGCGCGCCGACCTCCCTGACGGCGTCAGCGTAGTTTGCTACGCAGACGACACGCTGGTGCTGGCACAATGGCACAAGGGAGGTCGCAGGAGGCGGCGGCCGAGCTAATGACACGCGGGGTTGCGATGGTCGTGGAGAGGATCCGGCAATTGGGTCTCGAGGTGGCATTGCACAAGTCCGAGGCCATGTGCTTTCATGGGCCTCGGAATGCGCCACCGTCGGGATCCATGCTCACGGTAGGAGGGGTTTCCATCGGCGTCGAGCCGACGTTGAAGTACCTGGGTCTCGTCCTCGACAGCCGGTGGAACTTCGTGGAGCACTTCCGACGTTTGGCCCCCAAACTGGAACGGGGCGGGGCTGCCTTCAAGCGGCTCCTGCCCAACCTGGGGGGTCCAAACGCCTCCTGCCGGAGGCTCTACGCGGGGGTCGTGCGTTCCATGGCCCTTTACGGGGCCCCGGTGTGGGCGCGTTCCTTGAGGCGGCGAGCCGCCCACTATCTGAACGCGCCCCAAAAGGTGGTAGCCGTCAGGCTGGTCCGGGGATACCGCACGATCTCCGGCGAGGCGGCGAGCCTCCTTGCCGCCATGGGATCTGGAGGCGATAGTCCTCGCGCGCCTACACGAATGGCGCGTGGAGGCACTACGCCGGGGGGTAACTCCGCTGCCGCGGCAAATTGTCGCTCAGCGGACAGACCTCCGGCGCGATCCCATGGCGACATGGAGAGAGCGACTATCGCAACCCCGTGCAGGGCAAGCCACAATAGTGGCGATAAGTCCCCTCTTTGAGGAGTGGCTAGAGAGACGCCACGGCGCCCTCACCTTCCGCCTGACGCAGGTCCTCACCGGACACGGTTGTTTCGGGAGGTTCCTGCACCGAATCGGGCGGGAGGAAACGCCCGGGTGCTACCATTGTGAGGATCGACCGGAGGACACGGTGGAGCACACGGTGGAGATCTGCCCCGCGTGGGCGGAGCACCGCCGTGTCCTCGTAGCGGCGATCGGCGGCGGCGACCTCTCGCTTCCGGCCTTGGTTCAATCCATGCTCCGGAGCGAGACGGAATGGGACGCTGTCACCTCCTTCTGCGAAGCAGTCATGCTAGCGAAGGAGGTGGCGGAACGTGAGAGGGAGAGAACCTCACGTCCCAGCCGCCGCGGGAGACGCACCGGGCGTCGGGGGCCACATGGTGGCCTCCGGCCACCGTAGGCGCGGGCCTGTGGACGGTGAGCTATGGGCTAGCTCGCCGTCCGTCCGTCTTATGACGACAGGCCGTGTCGACGGCGCGTTCGTGTTCCACGCGCGCCTCAAGGAGAGTCAGCAAACAGGGAGGGGTCCGTAAGGACCGACGCCTGCCAAGGTTGCGGGACTGTTCGAAAGAGATACCGCGGCCCTGGAACACAAAGGGCAAAGGAAGGAACATGGATGGGTTTTAGTCAGTAAAAGTCTGACACTCCCTCCTGCTCAGCCCAGAGCGGGAAAAAAAAAGGTGTAATGTGTATATAAGTGTAGGTATATGTTACAGTTAAAACCCGTTCTTAGTTACAACGCGTTTGCTCTAGTTTAAACATTTTTTGGCTGCCTTTGTTACAACTAGTATTAACTGCTCTTCAAAAATGAATATCTGTGAAAGCTAGTTCTAACTAGACAGAACGCATTTTGTCGAAATGATTTAATTAAAACTGTTTATTTTATTTTTGTGTATACGTATGTTTTATAAATTTATAGTGTAGTTTATAGTTTAGTTAGTGTATTTGTTTAAAAGCTGTTTTTCACTTTTCTTTATTTGATTATTTGAATTACCTACTTGAAATTAATATTGGCGCTATGGCATTATTGTTAATTATTATGTTGATGTTCCTTAATAATGTTCCTATAAGTAAGATAATTCTTCCTCAGCAACTGAACTAGGCCTTATCTTATGCTCGATCAATTGAACCGTGCCCGCCTCCAAGTCGGGCTTTCAATGAACAAATTGAATATAACCAAGACAAAACTGGGAATAGCACAGAGCGTAATATAGAAATTAGGGGTGTGGTGATTGAACATGAATACATATACCTCGGCCAGATAGTCTCTTTCCAAGAAATACAAGATAAAGGAGTTGCTCGACGCACCGAGAATGTCTAGAAGCTACTATTCGATGAAACTTTTAATGAAGGGATATCACCCTCTTTCACTTAAACAAAAACTCATGGACATGTGCATTGTCTTCACCCTCACCTAAGAAGCGCAAACATGGTCGCTTACAAAACGAAAGTCCGAACTTGGGGTCTGCCAACGAGCTATGGAGCGAAGTATACTGGGTGTCAAACTTACGGACCGCATCAGAAAATCCATACTTCCCTCCGAAACCCAAATAGCTGGATGCTGGCCTTATAGCTGCTAGGTTAACATGTAACTGGGTTGGTCACATCTGGCGCATGTCGGAGGAGCAATGGGCCAAAATGACCACTCAGTTGATACCAAATAGCAGGAAACGACAACGCGACAGGCCCATAGGTAAGGAGATGGCGGGATGAGCTAAACTCATTCTCAAAGTATTGGCCTACAATTGCACTAGATCGCAAAATGTGGAAGGAGGGTGTTCTCGTCTAGCTAACGGAGAGTACTTGCATAGACACAACTTCCTGTAGCTTTCAAGAATTATTAATAAATGTTTTAGTAAACTATATCCATATTTTCAATTCCCAACCAGTTTCTCTAATACTACATAGTTTTAACTAAGTTCATAGTTTCAACTAGTTTTGTCTAAAAGTTAAAAATATAGCACAGTAAATTCTAGTAATAACTAGGAAATACTAGTTGTAACAAATGCAGTTAGTAAAAACTAGTTTTAACTAGAGAAAACGCGTTAAAGCTAAAAACGGATTTTAACTGTAACTTACATATAATTGTGATCATAGGAAGAAAGGAGTAGTTTAAACACTTACATGGTCATAGGGAAGTTGAGCGTTATTGGCGACACGGATTCATTTAGGAAAGCACAATACCCGAAGAATGATACAAAGAAAATGCCCAATATAATTGCAGCCATGCCTGAAATATGAAATTATAACTTTATGATGAGACCAGAGAGAGAAACCTAAATACGTTGATAAACTTGAGCATTCACTTATAATAAGCATTTTGTAGAACAGGCCCATTGTAGTGAACGAACAACTATTAACGATCAAAATAATATACCTATATAATAAATTATAATATTATAAGTACATTATTATTTTACTAACTACTAGAACATTTTTTTAATTTATACACGAAGTTCCATAAAAGATTTTGAATATTTTAGCAAACTGCCTATGTTTGGTGACGATTCGGCCTGCCAAGCTGGACGGTAGCACAGTATAAATATGGAACAGTACGGAAACTAGGCCTAGTTGTTAAAATAATTACCTACGCTCCATTGGAGCATTAGGGTTGTGTACTCATAATGTTTTTGAAATTGAAGTTTATTTATGAAAATATTGTGTAGTGTATTGATCAAACAATCGAGTTGAAGTAGTTTATAACACGGAACAGTTTATTATTAATACACAATAACTTGTAGAAGTATATAAATTACACTTGGCTTTGTCAATATGGCGTAACCTTTTACATGTTTTGGCGTGACCGCGTGAGCCGCGGAAAGGCGAAAACGTTTCGTGCGCTCCTCCGTTGAAACTACAGTTGGTCTTTAATAGATTTTCAACTTTATGCTCTAGGGTATAAAGTTCAAAATCTATTAAAAGTCAAACTGTACCTCGTCGACGACGACTTAGAGAATGGCATAACAGGGCGCATGTGCGGCGCCGATGCCGGGTTAACCCAGCGGCTGCACACCGTACCGCGTTACAACCCGAAAATGCATGTGACAGTAATTAAAAAACCAAAATATTAAAAATAATACCTTTATTCTCCATACTTACAAATTAGTAACTGAAAAATACTTACGTCTGCTACGACACGGTCGAAATGCTTTATTATTATATTTTATGGTGTAATAAATTCTCATTCTATTAAAGAGTTTATTTAAATAAACAATTGGGAAACAAGGACAGGGTACTATAAAACCTATATTTTCTAATTCTTCGTAAATTAATGCAGATATTTTGCAGTTAATGTGTTTTCTTTTAAAGCAGTAACGAAAACTTTCATCCATTTTTTCGACATATTGAACAAAATCATCTGGTGGTACAACTAGTAAGCTTCGGTTAGTATCTTTGCTGTATTAATAATAAGCCGCCATCTTGGATTGACATTTTGACAGCACTATCGGCTTCAATACCCTCAAAAATCACGAAAACGACACCCATGACAAAAAAGTTGTCATTTTTTGCAGCCGCCACCTTGGATTTACATTTTGACAGCATTATAGGCTTCAACACCCTCAAAAACCATGAAAAAGACACCCATGACGAAAAACGTGACATTTTTGCAGCCGCCATCTTGGTTTTACATTTTGACAGCACTATCGGCTTCAACACCCTCCAAAATCGCGAATTTATAATGATCGATCACACGTACTTTTAATTCGATAACGAATAAAACAATAAATCATTCTTACCGTTCTAAATCAGCAGGAAGTTTAAAAAACGAAAGCTCCGGTTTTGATAAAGCAGTGTTTAAACACCCATAGGCTACGCAATACGTACGTAGCATTTAAAAAAAAAAACCGGAGAAAAACTTACTTCGCGACTACTCGTCTTGACGCGACAGTCACGACTGAGCGCACTTTGATGTCCGCTTCGGGGTCTCGTAGATGCGCGCGTTTGTGTGAGTGTGCCGATTCGACCGTTAGTACGTAGTTTCCGTACTGTTCCATATTTATATTGTGACGGTAGTTTCAAAACACGCGCAGGTGCCATCGCATGCGTGTTTGGTTTGCTTCCGGTTTTATAATGAGCACAAGGAGCCCAATCGCAGACTTGTAGTGAGCCGGAAGGTTGTGACACCTAGCATAGTGCCTAAGCCTATAATATATTAGGTGACGGTAGTGCCTTAAGCCAGAGGTCCGACTTCCCACTCACCAAAAGCCAGCAGGTGCATGCTCAGCGGTATTGGTAGACGTATTAATAAGATTTATTTATCTACCACCAATTATAACATCATTACAGACAGATGCTAGAGAGAGATGCGATGAGGTTATTCCGTACTCTGCAGAGCAGCTCAATAATAAAATGAATACAAAATTAATAAATAAAATAAATATGGCTAAATCAATAATGTCTGCAAGGAATGAGGAGCCACTTTTCGTATCTTTATATAATTAATATACTTATTTAGTAGTAGTAATATTTTAAAAAATTTGTTGGATCGATATCCTACAAAAAAATTATCCTCCATTTTGTAGTATAATACTTCTAAAGTTATATGATGTTCTACGACGTGTAACATAAAGGATGTAGTCATATGGAAGACTGTGGTACAGACTATCAAACTGAACAACTTTATCTATGGGACCATCATCGAAATCGTAAAAAAATAATCAACTGTCCCATACATTTGGGTCGAGCAGGTACTGAAATTTTGTATGGGGCAGTTGATAATTTTATTGTGATTACGATGGTAGTCCCATAGAGAAAGTTGTTCAGAACTATTGCAAGAAGGACTCAGCCAGCGGGCTGTCGCACGTCAGCTCCACATTAGCCAGTACTGTGTTTCGAAAGTTTATAAACGCTTTCGGGAGACTGGTGGCTTTATCCCGAGACCAAGATCTGGACGGCGCCGGTGCACTTCGGAGAGGGATGACCGTTTTATCGTGTCAACCTCTCTCCGAAATCGACATTTGACTGGTGTCGACGTCCAACAGGAGCTTCGAAATGTTCGTGGGGTAGCTGCCAGTGAGTGGTAGGTTCGTCGACGACTTAAGCAGGCTAATTTGACTCCAAAAAGGCCTGCTACGGGCCCGAAACTGACGGCAGGTCACCGACAAGCACGCTTTCAATTTGCTCGCTCCCATCTTGATTGGGAGGTTGAGCATTGGAGGCGAGTCCTGTTCTCCGACGAGTGCAGAATGTGTTTGCACGGCGGCGACCGAAAGGGTCGGGTCTACAGGCGGCCTGGGGAGCGATTTGCGCAGTGCATGGCTTATGGGGGCGGTTCCTGTATGATGTGGGCTGGTATTTCCTTCGACGGTAAAACGGAGCTTGTTTTCGTGCCTGGCGGGGGCCGAGGAGGCGGTCTAACTTCAGACCGCTACATTTCCGATATTCTGCTGGAACATGTCGTTCCTTATGCGGGATTTATCGGGGATGACTTCCTCCTTATGCACGATAACGCTCGTTGTCACACTTCCCGTGTTACAACTGAATACCTCGAAGAAGTCGGTATCGCCACATTGGACTGACCAGCGTTCAGCCCGGACTTGAATCCCATTGAGCACGTGTGGGATGAACTGAAGAGGAGGGTTCGTTCCAGAAATCCTGCTCCTTCAAGTGTGAATGAGCTGAAATCGGCTTTGATAGAGGAGTGGGAAGGTATCCCGCAAGAATCGATTCAGAAGCTGATTAGGTCAATGAAGAACCGTCTTCGTGCAGTTATTAGCGCGAGGGGAGGGAACACAAAATATTGGAACTTAATTTGAAGGCCAAATAAATTTTTATGAATTAATTTTTGTAGTTTTCTTCATTAATCATTTTTCCGTTATCCTTCTATTTTCCTAACTCCTTCACTCAATCCGGGATAGCTCCTTAAATACTGGTGTGATTTAAATGAATTTGGAATCAATTTAAATTTAACAGTTTTACCTTTAAAATGGGACCATTTTTACTATTTATAACTAGTTATTAAGTACTCAAGATCGCGCGGAATCAATTCCAAGTAAGTGATTCCATACTTTTGGTCACGAGTAGTAGAAATATTGTATTAAATCCTATTCACGTGATATTCGCAATACCTGGCGGGGTCCCGTGATCTTGACGTTCATGATTCCTGCTGTCCGGTATAAAAAGACTTCATCTGATAAACGGTACCACCCGTACTATAAGTTGTACTACATACTTCTGCTATGCGATTATGTAAATACCATAGATTCATGATAAAAACCTACCAATTAAGATGGCCAAGGGAAATTGTTTTGGGTTTGACATGTTATTCTCGATGGGTATTACAACTCCACAGCAAGACATACTGAACACTGCCATCCCTACGTACTCGAACAAGCCATATAGTCCAGTACTTAATACTATGTTTTCGAATTTGGGATTATATTGAAACGCATAGTAAATAGTCATCACACAAGCAATCACTGAAAGAAAAGAAAATCGTTATTCTTTAAGAATGTTATCAAGTAAAAAGATTTCTATTTTGTGCTCGTTTACCTTCTTACATCGGCGGTCGGCGCTAAGGCCCGAACTCCACCTAAGCGGGGGCAAGTGGAGATGTGTGAAGTGGGGAGGAGAGGAGATGTGTAAAAAATAAGGTGTATCCACCGAAGCTGTGCCGAGCTGTGCAAAACTGCACGCCGGTAACCGTTCGCGGCACACAGCACACCGCTCATAGCACGCGCCACACAACACACATCTCACCGCACACCACACACGGCACACCACACGCCGCTCACAGCACTCTGCTCACCGCTCGCTGCATACAGCATACATCTCACCGCACGCCGCACACAGTACACCACTCATAGTATGCGCCACACATCACACATTTCACCGCACATTGCACACAACACACATCTCACCGCACACAGCACACGGCACACCACTCGCCGCTCACAGCACTCTGCTCACCGCTCGCTGCATACAGTACACCACTCATAGCACGCGCCACACAACACATATTTCACCACACATTGCACACATCTCACCGCACACACCACACCACTCGCCGCTCACAGCATACTGCTCACCGCACGCCGCACACAGCCCACATCGAACCGCAAGCCGCACACAGTACACCGCTTATAGCACGCGTCACACAACACACATCTTACCGCACGCCGAACATATCACACATCTCACCGCACGCCGCACACAGCACACCACCACCACTTTTCGTCTTCGCTGACCTGAACAATTGCAAGACATCTCTCTTCCTCTCTGCTCATCCGTTACCACTTAAGCTAAGCGGAGACGAAAAGTATAAATAACTAAATTCTATTTGTGGTTTAAGACACATCTCTCTTCTCGTCCCACCTCCACTTCGGTGGACTTCGGCCCTCAAAGTAGCAGCCGTAGGCGCATGTTACCGGTTTTCTAAGGATATTTTGACAGCGGGCACCCACTCTGCGCCCGCGTGAGTTTTAGGGGACAGCCTTAGGATTAAATTAGCCAAAAAGATAGCTTGTAATTCGTGCCGATTGTCTGCAAAAACCATATTTATGGCTCCTCAAAGTTTCGAAGTTTTATCATAAAATAAAAACTCGTACTCACCTATTACCATATTAGCGCCTATTGAGAAGGGCGCTAAATATTTGAGATGCCTGATTAGACATATTGCAATAATAAAAGGTATAAATATGGCTAAGTAAATTCTCAAATCCGGGTATCCTTAAAAAGATAAAATTAAAATGAATTTTTAATTACGACTTGATATGATATCTAAATCTATAAGGAAAAGTCCCATATCTCCAAAACTAAACATCAAATCTTATTCAAACCAATTTTGGTTGAAAGTTTTATTTACGTTTTACAATCCTAAATTTTTTCAGAATTTTCCCACATTTTACCAATTTGAAAGTGTCTATCTTTCAACCGATTGACTTTGAGAAAAATTGTTTTACAAACCTCAATGTCATTTAGACGAATCTATAAGGGTTCCGTTTTTTTACCATTTGGCTACGGAACCCTAAAAACGGCACAATTCAATACCCGTTACCCGATACCCGGTCTTCCTGTGCAGTCATACTGATAAACCTCTCCTTAGCGTGTATGGCCTGCATTAAGCAGCGAAGATAATAATATATGAGTACATTACAATAATATAAAAAAAACCCAAGATACACACTCAGCGACTCTAAAACGTCCGCAATAAAAGAAAGCACCATTCGAAATTGTGCACTCTTTTTAAATTAGTATTGCGGCGGCCTACGTGCTGCACAAACGTGGAAATTTCCAGTGTTCTCTAAAAAATGTAAAAAAATTACTTCAAGAACATTTAAGAACGAGAAGATATCGTACTTCCGGTAAATAAAAGTAGTCCAGTAAACCTTGACGCCTGCAAGTACAGGGTACTTAGCGTCAAATCCGGTAGTGCTGATTCTTTGCAGACTTGTTTAGGATATTGGCCCAATGAATAACCCAAGTTTGTGACCTCGAGCGCCGAACGCAACTTTGTCAAAAATCGAAAAAACCGCAAAACTTTCAGATTTTTTTTAGATGTTGGTGATTATAACCCCTAAAGGAGTAGTTTTTGATAGTACCTTTTCAGAACGTTTTTAAAGTAGACTAAATTTGCTACAATAGTAGACTAGAATTGTCTCTGTAGACCCACGTTTTCGAGATAAAGCGTTTCAAAATTCATGATTTTTTCAAACTTACTGAACTGCAAATTTTGCGTTTTTTGAATTTCGCGGGGTACCCTGGCGCTTCCACCTTAAGTGACAGTTCCAGTTAAATGACAAAGCTAAATCAAAGGAGACTAAAGTTATATCGGGCGCTGATTGTTGAAGTTGGTTATTAACTAACATAACAAGGGTGGATTTGCCATCATTCAGGGTTACAAAACCGTTATCTCTATAGTAGCCTCACAGATCTTAAATCGGTCTTGTAAGACCAATAGGGAAGATGACTAAAAAAAATTAATTAGTCCGTCAGATAGATTAAAAAATATTTTAATATATAATTTCGATAATTTAACTGACAGTCTAAATAGAATCATATTATTTTTACTCAGGAATAGTCATTGGTGTGGTGCCCATTAAAATCCCCTACAACAAGACTTTTTTTGTTTACTGAAGATAAAACAATCTCAATCTTGCTGGCTGGTACGCACAGATGGCGCACAGTATATCGCACTAATGTATTCGATTTCACCACAATTATCATAAACGGGAAGCGTCAGGTAGCCCGCGAAATTCAAAGGAGATCACCCAGATTATGCTATGCCAACAAAAATAAACTTATTTTTTAGATAGAGCATAACATAATAAGCACTTTTTATTATTACACCTAAGTCGTAAGTCCATTTACCGAGAAGTTATTCAACCTCAAAATATCTGGGATTACCCAGATTGGGCTATTTCCAAAAGTGACAGCCAACAAAAATAAACTTATTATTTGGATAGAGTATAACATTATAATCACTTTTTATTAACACATCTAAGTCGTAAGTCAATTCACCGAGAAGTTATTCAACCTCAAAATATCTGAGATCACCCAGGTTGAGCAATTTTTTTTTCCGTCATTCTTCACGATTTGTGCATTTAGCCAATGTCATGTCCGGCAATTATGTATTGTTCAACTCATTGCGTTTAAAAATAGGGTTAATAAATAAAAATAAATATGATATAAATAGTTCATTGATTAATAAATTGTAACGAATTAAATTCATTTGGGCGTAAGAAAATTATGAAAATCATAGTGATTTTGGCTTCATGCGGCAGGATCGTTGCCTGCACTATTAAAAAAAACGGCGTTCTCTATGGGCACGTACATTGTTGAAATAAAATCATGGCAATTAGGTACCAAGTTCTGTAGGTTCTATTCCGCAGACAAAATGGATCTTTTGCATTTATTATATTACTATTTATACTTTTTTTTTCGGATTGGAAATGCTCAAATGACCCCTCCCACTTGGGGCGAAGTGGAAGGTGTCTGACTAAAACCCTTCTGTTAGATACGAGAGTAGGTACGGATGCGGAAGGGAAGTTGTACACGTCAATGAAACTCGCTAGGTCGTTGCATACTGTTTAATTGGCCCGCGTACGAGGTGAGTTCCCGGGGCGCGGGGCGGGGCGGTTCGCAGCCCGCTCGCTTGCATAGCGCTTATGATACATACGTAACATTCCTTCCCCTTAAGCTGGGCAATACACTTAACCTATCTTACACATTCTAACTTACTCTAACTTATTCTAAGGTTGTTTCTGTCGAAACGTCACCATCCTCGTCATTGTCATTATTGACCAGGTTCGCCATTGGTGTCGCGAAGGTCGGACTAATTGCCAGTCGCCTGCGGCTTATCGGCGCGGCGCGCGGAGTCTCCGGAGTGTCTTGTCCGTGGTCCGTCGCCGGCCCTCCTCCCCCTTCTGGCTGCCCGACGGACTCAGGGTGGCTGGCATTAAGCGATGCTAAATCGGGTACCACGTCTGGGTCCCAGTCCTGGTCGTCGCTCGGTGTAGGGTGCAGTCTTCTCCTTATTTGATCAATGTGCCTGGTGACTTCACATCCTAAATGTGGCACATATACCACATACATAATATTGCCGATTTTCTTTTTTATTATTCCTTGTATCCAATTGAAGTTTTTGTTGTTGGTGTTTTTGGTTATCCATACATGTTCGTTTTCGTTAAAATCTGTTCTGTGTTTCCCGCGGTAGTATTTAACCTGTGAGGACTGTTTCCGTGCGACCGTTTGAGTTAGTTCTGTGGACGAAGGCGAAGGCGCGATTGGATTCAATAAATCTAGTCGCGAGCGCATCGCACGCCCGAATACTATCTCCGCAGGTGATTTATCAGTGGTACTGTTTTTAGAGTTCCTGTAGTCGAATAAAAATTTTGCGATTTGTTCGTGAATTGTTTTTTTATTACAACCCTCCAATATTATAGCCTTGAGCCCCTTTTTTATAATTTTCACATAGCTCTCGGCTTGCCCATTACTGGCTGGGTGGTACACGGGAGATAAGACATGCTCGATACCGTTAAGTCTACAAAAGTCCTTAAATTCCAGCGAAGTAAACGATGTACCGTTGTCACTCACCAACGTGTGTGGAACCCCGAACCGCGACATTAAATCGTATAATTTACCTATAACTGCTTTTGAGTTATGAGTTGAGGACATATCGTAACATTCTACCCATTTACTATACGCGTCCACGATTATTAAAAACATGTAATCGTGGAATGGGCCCAAGAAGTCAATGTGGATTCGGTAAAAAGAGTGCGGAGGCAATGGCCAAGGCGAGAGAGGCGCGTGTGCGGGCGCGGGGCGCAGCGCACAGCACACGTCACAGGCCCCCGCTACTCGCTCGAGCGCCGCGTCTATGCCAGGAAACCACAGCCGCTTGCGAGCCTCCGCCTTCATTTTCACTATCCCAAAATGTGAACTATGTAATTCCCTACATACTATTTCTTGCAAAGATAACGGAATAACGACTTTATGCCCACGCATTAAGATATCCTTTTCGCAAGCTAACTGTGTACGACAGTTGAAAAATGGTTTTAAGGTTACGTCATTTACTTTCCTGGGCCAGCCGTTTAAAATATAACCCTTGATTTTGGTGAGATGAGTATCGCGAGCCGTCTCGCGACGCATGTCACTAAGTGTCACCGGTAGATCCCCGTCTACTACAAAGTTGACGTACGTCGCGCGATCCTCGCAGTCCGCGAGCTCGTCCGGCGCCTGCGTCCCATCCTCACCCCCGCTGCCCCCGCACGCCCGCGATAAATAGTCAGCGCTGTTATGCTTGCTATTGATATACTCGATGGTATAATTGTACGCTGATAAGAATATAGCGTATCTCTGCAGACGGTTGGCGGACACTTCGGGAATGCCTTTGTGGGGCCCGAATATAGCTAGCAGGGGTTTATGGTCCGTTCGTAGCACGAATGGATCTGACCGACCATATAGGTACTGATGATATCGCTTTACCCCAAAAATGATCGCCGTTGCTTCTTTTTGGATTTGTGCATAATTTTTTTCGGCTGATGACAGCGTACGCGAGGCGTATGATATTGGTCTTTCTAATCCATCCCCGCCTATTTGAGATAATATTGCTCCTAACCCTGTTGGCGATGCATCCACAGTTAATATTATTTTAGCCTTCTGGTCAAAATGCGCTAACGTCTTATCGGATGCTAAAATATTTTTTATTCGAATAAACGCGTCATCGTGTTTGCTTGTCCATTCCCACTTCATAGGCTTGTTTAATAAATTATATAATGGACTTAATATAGATGACGCGTCCGGCACGAAGTTCCGATAGTAATTCGTTAGACCCAGAAACGACTGTAACTGTGGCACATTTGTCGGCTTGGGAGCTTGTAAAATAGCTTTGACCTTATCCGGCGACTTTCTAACTCCATACTTATCTATGACGTGCCCAAGATACGTAATCTCGTCTTTAAAGAATTCACACTTGCTCATTTGAACTGTCAATTCTGCATCGTCTAAGCGTTGTAAGACCGTTATGAGTCTCTGCCTATGCTGATTCCTATTTGCGCCCGTTATTAAGATGTCATCTAATAAAAATATGATTCCGTCAATACCCGATAGCAAACATTCCATTGCGCGTTGAAAAATGGCGGGTGCGCAGGCCAGCCCAAATACTAAACGCGTGAATTTAAATAGACCGCGGTGAGTATTAATGCAGGTTAACTTCTGTGATTCTTCATTTAATATGAACTGGTTGTATGCCATTGACAGATCAATTTTACTAAACTGTATGCCCCCGTGTAATTTCGCTAACAAATCGTTTACTGTCGGCAAGGGGTACTGATCGATTATTAACTGTTTATTTATTGTTACTGAGTAATCGGCACATAATCGGATACTGCCGTTCTTTTTCAAAACAGGCACAATAGGCGACGCGTATTCCGAGTGTTCCACTGGCTTTAAAATGCCTAGTGACAATAATCGGTCGAGCTCCTTGTCTATAATTTCTTTTAGCGCGTAAGGTACCGGTCTTGCTTTAAAAAAAATCGGTTTAGCGTCGGACTTTAAATGTAAATCAATTTTATACTTGTTAAACGATCCAAGATTGCCTGGGAACACTGTAGGGAACATATTTGACAGTTTCCTAACTAAATTGTCGTGGGGGGTAGACTCGCACATCGGTTGTGCGTGATCGAGCACGGCGTGCACACGTGCCGGCGCCAACTCCAAGTCGAATTCACGAATGAAGTCGCGGCCAAGCAGCGGCGGCCCGCCAGCGCGCACAACGTACATATTCAAAGTATGTGTACGCCCCAGATACGAAACAGGCAATAAAACCACTCCGACTGTTTCAATATTATCCCCCGTATAACTAAATAAGCTTTTGTTGGTAACTGACAACGGTAATCGCTTAAAATTGGAGTTATAGGTTTCCTCTGAGATTACGCTTACTGCTGAACCACTATCGATTTCGAACTCTAAAGCTAGTCCACTGATCGTTACGCGCTCCGTCATAGGTTTCCCTTTGACGCACCGAATGTTGTAAAAACACTCACCGTCGTCGTCGCCTTTATCCACAGATTCTTCCTCCACGAACTTAACTTTGCTTCCGTTTGTGCACGTTTTACGTAAATGGCCCTTATTGCCGCACTTTTTGCACTTATAGTTCTTATAACGACACTGACTGGCTGTATGATTTGTAAACCCACACACACTGCACTTTTCCTTTTTGGATACGTTGAACACGCCGTCCGGGGCCGCTGCGCCGGTGCCGTTGATGCCCGACGTTGCCGTCGACGAAGCATCGCGCGCGCAGCGCATGCTCTCTGCCAAGTCGATGGCCTTCGCGAGGGTCAGCTCCCGCTGATCCTGCACGAAGAGTTTGTCCCGCTCGCGTCCTGCTGCCATGCCTATTATGAACTTGTCTAGCAAGGCCTCCTCCAAATTCTTGAAGCCACAGTGGGCAGACAAGCCTCTTATCCTGGCCGCCCATTGTGTGTGTGTTTCTCCTGGCCGCTGTGTTGCCGAGTAAAACTTTGACTTCTCGGCGAACCCGTACCTTTTTGGTGTGAAGTGCTCGTCGAGGAGTTTTACTATGTCCTCGTAACCGAGCTCGTCTACCTTGCAGGGTAATGCCAGGTCACTTGCCAGCTTGTAAGTTGCTTCGCCTAATGACGTTAACAATATTGCCCTCCGTTTAATCGTCGCTTTGTCGTTGATATCGCTAATGTCGTTGGCGATAAACCACTGATTTAATCGAGCGACTTAAAGCTATTCCACTCTTGGGACAGGTGGTCGAAGGTGGAAAGAACGCCATATGTTGCTCCCGTAGACATTTTTGGACAATTTATGTGAGTCCGCTCGTCGCCACGTGTTAGATACGAGAGTAGGTACGGATGCGGAAGGGAAGTTGTACACGTCAATGAAACTCGCTAGGTCGTTGCATACTGTTTAATTGGCCCGCGTACGAGGTGAGTTCCCGGGGCGCGGGGCGGGGCGGTTCGCAGCCCGCTCGCTTGCATAGCGCTTATGATACATACGTAACACCTTCCATGTTAGCTGTCGTCATAAGATGGACGGAATGCGAGCCAGCCCATAATTCACCGTCCAATTACTATTTATATGTAGGTTTTTTAACATTGTAATCTTTATTATTTACTAAGTTATTAAGTTATAACTTGGGTATAGAACTTGGGTGGTATAATAAAAAATGTTTTTATCCCGAAGCTCTATTTAATTATTGCGTTTAAATTAAAGAACCGGCAAAAAAAAATTTGCTCAACCTGGGTGATCATATGAAAATATCTGATATTTTGAGGTTGAATAACTTCTCGGTGAATTGACTTACGACTTAGGTGTACTAATAAAAAGTGTTTATTATGTTATGTTCTATCTAAATAATATATTTCAGTTCTGTGCCTTCGGCTTGACCTTCGGAGATAACCTACCTTACCTCTTTGCACACACAAGTGTCTACTTACGTTCCTTCGTCTCTGTCCGTATTCTAGGCGCGGGGGTGAGGTGCGGCGACGCTTCGCGTCGGCCCCCCCCGCGCGGGTAGGGGCGGCGGCTGCCGCGCGACTGGAGAGCGTGTTCTCGTTAGTACGCTTACTGTTACCTGTGTACGCACATGTGTCGTTTACGTTGTGATTACGAGTTTTTGATAATACGTATTATTCACGAAAAGTTTACTTTTTTAACGTTGTTGTAACGTTTTGTGAGTGATTTACCATTGGATATCGAGGTAAGTCATTTAATTGTTTTATTCTTCGTTTCTGTGTTGTTGTGTTCAAGGTGCGGAATAAAATTCGTTTTGGGTGTGAAATATCGCAAGCTTAGCATGCTCGATGGCAATGTCGCTAGCATAATCTTTGTCGGACATGCCGTCCACAAAATATGCACGAGTTATTATTGTATTTGTCGGACATACCATTCACAATATACATGAAACGATCACGACGCAGTAACTGCGCTCGTGAGACTTGTCGGCCATTCAGCCACTGTCTGTCTAATCAGTGCCGCAGCCCGAATAATGGCACGGCTCAAATTTTGGGCGTCGCGGCTCAAAAATTTGGGCGGCGCGGCTCAAACTTTGGGCGGCGCGGCTCAAAATTTGGGCGGCTCGGCTCAAAATTTGGGCGGCTCGGCTCAAAATTTGGGCAGTGCGGCTCAACTTTTAGGCGGCGCAGCTCAACATTTGGGCAGCACGGCTCAGAATTTGAGCGGCGCGGCTCATAATTCGGGAGGCGCTGCTCAAAAAATTGGGCAGCGCGGCTCAAATACTTTGGGCGTTTTGCACCGAGAAGGCTTGGGTTTTGCATGACCGCTTTGCTTTTTCTTCAGATGACCCAACGAGGAAACCTGGTAACCCTCGGCGAGCTACTAGACGAGCATGCAGCTACGGACCAGGACGAGGAGATTTTGGACCGGGTGAAGGTTTTAGCACAAGAGCATCTACCGGATGGCTGGGCGAGCTGGGAGGTGACTACAGCTACAAAAGAAGAAATATTCGGTGAGAAGATCGAACCCAATGTGCTAAATAAATTGGTATTCGCCCTGCCCACTGTGGGTCTAGTCCGGGCATTTGTACCAGAAATGGATCACCTTTCAGAGAAGGGATACCGCGATATACGGTGTAAGCTCCTCGATTGGGCATTTACACGGGCTCTTATCCTAGGGCCACCAGCTGTGGCAAACCGCGTACGGGGCTCAGCAGCACGCACTGAGTTCTTTAAACAGTCAGTCGTGGGACTACGGCTACTATTACACACCAGGACTGAAGCCGATCAAATTCTTTCCGGCTCCCGTTCGGAAATAGAAGAGACTAGTCGGAAGAGAAGGAGTACGTCTTCTGCAACGTCACGAGAACCCTCGGCACGTAGATGCAGAAGGAACTCGGACTCGCCCTCCACGTCGCGGGATGCCAGAATAGAAGCTCTGGAGCAAAAAGTGGAAGGTATGTTCGCTGTCCTATTGGAAAAGCTAGAACAGCGACCGCAGTCTGACAGTGAGTCCGAGAAAGAAAATTATATTTCCAACGATGAAGAGGATATGGTTTCGGAGGCCTCTGATTCCTCGCCATGGAGGGCACCGGCTTTGGACCCGCAATGGCAAGTTGAGGCAAGCGAAGAGCTTGAATTTCTGCCCTCAACTAAAGAAGCGGATCCCCTAATACCCGAGCCTTCAGCGCAACTTAAGAAAGAAGGCATTGAGTGTCAAAGGCTGGGCACCGACAGCTGGAGTCGGATCCGGTACAAGGAGGTAGAAAAGCACCTGCAAGCTGGGTCCGTATTTAGCGCCCTTAAAATTAATACGGAACTGGGCACTCTAGCCACTCAACCGTCTCCCTGGCTTACGAAACAAGAAAATCTTCTTGGTACCATCACGCACGGGTTGTTGCTTCAGCGAAGAGCTCTTGCAGAGAATTTAAACGCAATAGTTAAGAAGTGTCCGAGTGTCAGCACAGAGCTAAGATAGTTAGTAGCGGAAGACTCTACCTTCAAAACTGTCTCAGACCAACTTCTGCAGTTCGTGTGCGCTCATCGGTCTGAGACCATCGACCTTCGTCGTAAAACTTTCAAGACCAGGAATGAGGTCCTTAATAGCGCACTCCACAACATTCCTCCATCACCGACCCACTTATTTGAGGAGAAGCAGCTCAGTTCTTTAGTTAAAGATAATGGGGGAGTAGCAGCTGTTTTTATCTCACCAAGAACCACGGAAAAGACCGGAAGTTCCTTTCGTAAACCAGCCCCTCCGGCTAGATCCAAAGCTACGAAACCATCTTGGCGGTCTCGACCAGCTACGCAATACTCCGCTAGCTACCACTTATCGCCCCATAACTCATCCTCTCATCATTCAGCATCCCGCAACCCAGCGTCGAAAAAGCAGTCTAACTATGCCCAACGTAGAGGTAAAGGTAGCAGCGACAAGAAGTCGAGAAAATCCCGTGCCACATATTGACGTTTTTCGAGGGGGACAGCTGGGCGAGTTCAGAACACAATGGGAGAAAATAGGGGCGCCAAAAGCAATTTTAAAAATAATTTCGGGGTACACAATACCTTTCGTGTCCAAACCGCCTTCCATCCCCCTGCAAGAAAACTTGGAAAGATTCGCGACAAAACCTTCGAACGCAATGTCCAAAGAGCTCAAACAACTTCTAGCCCAAGGCGTTGTCGAAAAGTGCCACTCCAAGACGGGATTTTTGTCGCGCATGTTTTTAATTCCAAAAACCAACGGAAAGCTCAGGCAAATTTTCGACCTTCGTCGCTTGAATTGCTACATAAACCCACGAAAATTTCGACTGGTAAACCAGACTCGACGATTTTCTCCAGCCCGGCGACTACTTAGGAAAGCTGGACATAAGTCAAGCCTACTTTCATGTGCCAGTAAAAACAAGCCACCGGAGATTTCTCGCGTTTGGCTATGCAAAAGAACTCTTCCAGATGACGTCGCTTCCCTTCGGCCTATCCAGCGCACCACTAGCTTTTTCTCGCGTCACCAAATGGGTAGCGGGTTTTCTTCGAACAAAGGGACTACGAATTCTAGTTTACTTAGACGACTTCCTCGTAGCACATCAAGACCCAGATGTACTAAAAGGCCAAATGAGCTATGCAGTGGGTCTTCTGCAGAGTCTCGGTTGGTGTGTAAACTTGGAAAAGTCTGTTCTGAAAGCTACAACGAGCATAGAATTTCTAGGGATCGTGTGGAATACAAACAGGAACGAGAAAAGACTTCCGGAAGAGAAAATAGTTCAATTATTAACAGATTTAGAGAAGGTATTACAAAAAAGTCAATGGACGTGGCGAGTGGGAACCTCACTCATAGGTCGACTCGGTTTCGCAGCTTTGGTCACCCCTCTAGGTCGTCTGTTCACCAGATATATTCAGCGCGCCAGTCTGAAACTGTCTCAGAACCAGCCCAACCGGCTGCGGGTCGTACCGCCACAGGCTGTCAGCGACTGCCGTTGGTGGACTCTCAACATAAGAGTGCCAGGAAAAATCTTCGTTCCAGAACCAACAATTTTTGTTACGACAGATGCATCAGACGAAGGCTGGGGGGTTCAGATAGGCGATGGTCACTTATTGGGAAAATGGACGAAAGAGCAAGCTACTTGGCACATAAACAGAAAGGAATTATTCACCGTCTACATAGCTCTAAGGAGATGTCAGAACGCGGTAGCAGGAAAATCGGTCATGATTCAATCCGACAACAAAACGGTGGTTTCTTACCTAAGGAATCAGGCAGGAACGCGGTCTATGGTGTTGTTAGAGGAGTCCAAAAGGATCTTGTTACTAGCGGAGAGCTTAGGAGTAACCATTCACTCCTTTTACCTTCCAGGGCGTTACAATACCATAGCCGACTGTTTGTCAAGGGGAAAAAGGCTCCCGGATTGGCATGTTGTAGACGATTTCACGACGAAAGTGTTCCTAAAGTGGGGCACCCCTCAGATAGATTTGTTCGCAACCAGCCGATCGAAAGTACTCGCGAAGTATGCGTTGATAGAAGCATGGGACGAGCAAACAATGTTCATCAACGCATTCAGCCAGACCTGGCATTACAAACTAGCATGGATCTTTCCACCTCCACCTCTGATACCCAGAGTACTACGACACCTCAATCAGTCTTCAGGAACGTACTTACTGATAGTTCCTCGCTGGGAAACAGTTTTTTGGAGAGGCGACCTGAAACGAAGGGCTCTGGAAGCCCCCGTTCAAATACGCAATGTGAACAGTTGCCTGGTTGACTTGTCCACCGGCCTCCCTCTGCCGAATGCAGGAGACCTCTCTTTCGAGGTTTGGAGGATACGGGGTGGGGCGAACTTATAGTAGGTATGGATCCTGGCGATATCGATCTTGTTCAGTCAGCTTGGCGTGATTCCACGTGGCGCACTTACGAGTCTAGCTGGAAACAATGGGTCTCGTGGTGCAAACAAAATGGGAAAAGCCCTAGCAATCCTCGACCTCAGGATATAGCTACCTATTTGGGTCACTAATCCGTGTTAGAATGCTCGCAGCTTCAACCATTTTGGTCCACAAGTCAGTTATTTTAACCTTGGCTGATCCTACACAGGAGAAAAGGTTGGCAGCTCATCCTTTAGTTTCAGCAATAATCAAAGCTATAGGAATTAAAAAGTGCGCAACAACAACATTAAAGTCACAGATCTGGGACGTCCAGGATCTGCTAAGATGGTTGAGATATCATCACCCAAGTGAAGATAGCATATTCCAGGTTTCTCGGCATGTAGCCTTGCTATTATTGTTGGCGTCAGGTCGTCGTATCCATGACCTTACGCTCTAATGCATTGACGAGCAACACTGCGATAGATCAAGCTCTACGATAACGTTCTGGCCTAAATTTGGCTCTAAGAACGACAACATCAAGAATCGGTAGTCAGGATGGCAGTTATCGTGCTCAGGAGACCCTGCATTAAGTTTGGTCAAATGGGTGAATCGTTTGATAACCTTGTCTGAGAGTAGAAGAAGTGCACGGCCGAATTTAAATAGCTTATTTATCACCACGCGTGGTGAAGTAAAGGCTGCCACAAGAGCTATAATTGCTGGTTGGATTAAGACTCCTTTTCGAGATTTAGGCATAAACTATAGTCCGGGCTCAATTAGATCAGCCGTTGCGTCAAGTGACTATCAAAATAATGTTCCTTTAGATTTTATTTTGAAAAGAGGGAACTGGACAGGTTCCGACAATTTCTTTAAGCATTATTGCAAATCGCTAGAACGTCCTAGAAAGGAAAACTTAAATGTTCTTAATGATTCTTTTTCTGCAGTTTGACTAATTGTAACTATGATTATTGATTATATCTGTGATTGTTTTGAGATTTAAAAAGACTGTTGAGATCTCACTATGTTAATTAACATAGACAGATACTTATCTGATTATTATTTTTGTTTTGTTTATAGAACGATCTTATTTTGTTGTTATTGGACTGATCTCCATTAATTAGTTCGATTATAGGTAGTAACGGTACTAACTGTTTGGAAAAATACCTAAGATCTTTAAAAAGACTTGTACTAGATTTAGGATTCATACGGGTAATAAATATGTCTTCTTCATTTATATAATTCCGGGTTTTATTTCACGGATGCTTTATATTTACTTCAGTCACAGTACGCTATAGATAGAGGGCGCCAGCAGAAGATAGACACGTCTCCGAAGGTCAAGCCGAAGGCACAGAACTGAAATAAGACCGTTTTCCCCCCGAAGGGAAGAAAACGAGTATTTCAGGTCTTGCCGAGGCTTGACCGAAGCAAGCCCTTGCCGGCTCTTCGGAGTAAACATACTAACGAGAACGCGCTCTCCAGTCGCGCGGCGGCCGCCGCCCCTCCCCGCGCGGGGGAGGCCGACGCGGCGCGTCGCCGCACCTCACCCCCGCGCCTAGAACACGGACAGAGACGAAGGAACGTAAGTAGACTCTTGTGTGTGCAAATAGGTAAGGTAGGTTATCTCCGAAGGTCAAGCCTCGGCAAGACCTGAAATACTCGTTTTCTTCCCTTCGGGGGGAAAACGGTCTTATTTATTTACGTTGGCGTACGTATTACTTTTGAAAATAGCCCAAAAATGTATGAAGGCTGGGTAATCTCCTTTTCTTAGATTTTTTGCAATTAGTAGGTCAGTTTCAGGTTGTATTTTGATGAAAAATGAGTCGCGACAGTAACACGTATGTAGTACAGAATTATAGTCATTAAAGTCATCAATATAAACCTCGTAAGTTCATTTAACCCTATTTTGTAACTATTTCATGAAAAAGTCATTCGATGGGGTTAAATGAACTTAGAGGGTTGTATTAATGATTTTAATTATATAACAACATACGTGTTACTGGCGCGACTCATTTTTCATCAATATCCTACCTGACACTGACCTGCAAATTGCAAAAAACCTAAGAAAATTTGAATTTCGCGGGCTACCCTTGCGCTTCCACCTTAATACAAGTGTAGTAACACTCACATTAAATATAGAAGGATACTAAAACTCATATTAATTATTTGAAGGGTAGTTATATTTTCTCCTTGTACACAGATAACACGTCCGCATTCGATGCGGTCCCCGAGCCCAATCGGCAGAGTCCGTCGCCCGAACCTCAAACGTCATCTTTTAATGTCATTCGTTCACACTAAGAAATAAAATGTCCCACTAAACGACTAAAATAATTTAAGGATTTATTTATATTATAAAACCTAACACTAGAAACGAGATATTTACCATGTTTACTGTTCATTTTGAGTTCCCGATATTTCGGCGCTGTTGCAAGCACCATGGTGCGGATAAACTGAAGTTATTGCGGGTGGTTGTTTATGAGCAGACAAATCGGTCTACCCTCTTTCTTGTTCGTTTTGTGCACTCAGTACCGCTACCGATTCTGTTTCCGACACACGAAATTCACTATTTTACAAAGGGTTTTACAAAGCTAAAAAAAAATAACAAAAAAAATATATTGGGAACTCAAAATTAACATAAAAGATAATATAAATACAAAATTGTGTCTTTTAGTGAAAAAAATGTGCAACAAATTCGATAACAGAAAGAAAATAAAAGGTCCTTTATTGTATAAGAAAATTGAGTTTTATTTTTATTCTCTGAATTATGAAATTAATAATTTACAAACATCTCCTTTTCTCTTCTCCGACCTCGTTTCGCCCTCAATTTGCATATTAATTTCCTCTTGGTATTGTTTCCCTTCTAAATCTTGTACTACTAAATCACTCCAAGGACTGCTGCTCGGCCCAGTAGTCGCATCACACGTAGAATACACATGATCTTCTTTAATTTCATTAATCGCGTAAACTAACAACCATACCACAGATTAACTAATAATTCCTTACGTCGCGCGTCGTTAGCTATTGCGCGCAGCGAGTCAACCCATTACCCAACGCTATACATACACGTTGGGTATAGCTACCTCGGCTACTCGCAGTTAATAACAACCACGTACTAGGTGCGCGCGCGGTTCGAGTAATTAGCAATCGACTAACCTAATATTTATAAGGATTGTCTAACCTGACATGATTTCGAGTCTGAAGAAATGCAAGACTATTATAAATATATTAAGATTTAAGAGTATGATAGCACAACAACTTGGCTTTCTTACCCAAGTATTTCATTTTCATTGCATTTGTTTGTTTTGTTTTTTTTTTTAATTTTTTTGCATTTTCTTTTTTTTTTAATTCAGAAAATGTTGTTACAGAAGTTCTGAAGATAAAATGTCAAACCAAAAATATAAACGCATATTTGGAACTAGTATTATCAATAAATATCAATTACAATTTTATTACATGTAACCTTCATAGAAATTTATCAATTAAATACATAGTAACTAAAAATATTTTGTTCTTTTTGAACAATTGGTGTAAAGACATTAATCAATTGACATCTGGCAGCTCATAATTATTATGTAACACCGTACATAAACCTGAAATAAACACTAATAATAAAACATATTGTTTTACTTTTCTCTTTAAGAAAAATGTCATGCATTGTTTTCTAGATTTGTGTTACCCTGAAAACACAAATTTATGAAAATAGTGCAATAAAACAATCATATCTCTAGAAGCCGGGTAAATTATGTACGGCTGCACTATATACCTATATTTATGTAGTCAGTAGCTTTAGTTCATGAAGCAACCACTACACGGCAGTACTTTTGCGACCTCGAGCGAAGCTGAAGTTGCCTATTTAGAAAGGTACGAACGAACGCCGTATCGAGAATGCTGTCGCTCTTTGCGGAGAACCACTGTGAAGAGAGGACAAAGTATCTGGGCCACTGGGTTACAGAAGATTTTAAGGATAAATTGTTGTGATATTGAAAGAGAACGTAGGTCGCTGGCTGCCCGTTGTAACACGCTGGCCCGCAGGTTTGCACGTTCTACGAAGCCAGTTAAAGTAACGCTTTTCAAATAAGAATAATTTATTTGCTTAAAGCTTGCTGGCAGTCACACGTGCAGCCTGTGGGTCAACTTCACTCAGCGGACATATTATGGCGACCTACGCGTTCAATATAATAATGCACTGAGAGTACTGCTGCGGGTGCCGGGCGTGGTAGTGGGTCAGGGATGTTTGCAGATAATAATATTAATCTTAGCCTCGGTTGCCTCCGAAGGAATGCTGAAACAGAACTGACGTTGGGCGCGAGAGACCTCTTTTCAACGCCTGATTTACCCAACAAGAGCGAGTTTTATTGTATTAGAGTGATGTAGGCAAAATAAAAGAGAAAAATTCAACGATTCTAATGCCAATAATTATTTGTTGTGTATTATTATTGTGTGCAGTTACAATATAATATACTCTTAAGGTTAGGCGAGCTGCACACTACATTATGAACTTTGAAAAAATACGTAGTTATTAAGCATACCAATAATAAGTTGCACTAAAAATAATTGCGATTCATTATTAACTTTAGTCAAAAAAACCCTGTAAACCTGCGCGAAAATTTCGACGAGCTGTCAATTATGCTGGACGGTGTAAGTTCGAATTTGTGCTTAGGCAATCAGGGGGGTTATTATGACGTCTTAAAGCCGGAGTAATTCCAATGTGGGAAGGAAACTGAGCTATACAAGTCGTCTAGCGCCATCTCTTTTCCACACTGGAATTGCTCCTGCTTCAAGACGTCATGACAGGCCACCAGAACTTGTGAATAAACACTGTTTTAAACTTTTACGGTTTACAAATACACAAACTGTCACTTACGTGATATCTTCCGTAATTTATCGGGAGCTCAAAATTAAAGACAATCACGGAAGATATCCCGTAAGTGACAGTTTATGTGTACTTTTGAATAAGTTTTATTTATTGGTGACTCTTCTGATGTGACATTTTTAAAGAACTGTACAGTATCTGGGGTTTTTTATATATCAATGCATATGTACTTGAAAGACCTACTGGACCCATTTTTGGAATAAAGCAGTGAAACTAAAATGTTTATATTTATGTACCTGGCTTTCCGGACATGGTCGTTGCTTGGGAATTCTCAATAAGCTGTTTAACTTGCTTCGCTATAATTATTTGATAGCAACAGCACGAACCGAAGAGATCCATACATATTATGGCGTCTATAGAGTATCTGCAAATAAATAAACAAGACGATAAATGTCATGATTACAAATGATAATTATCTACAATGACCTCACTCACAATGGACCCGTTCGACACGAATTCGGTGGTGTCGCAGCAAGGTCGCAAGGTACCCTATCTTGCGACCTTGCTGCGAACCCACCGGATTTCAAGAAAATGTCTATGAAAAACCAACTATAAACACGTTTTTCGTTAGCGTACCGACTTCGTTATGTCAAGCCCTATAACAAATAATGCACGATTTTGCTCGCTATCTTGGATGTAGAGACTTGCGTTTCTCGCAGGCATCTTTACTGCAACCGTATTTTCGTTATTTTTTAGCAATCGGTAGACCGTGACAGCGTCGTTACAAATGTCGGCCCTGTACTACCTACGAGGCACGTGCCACGAGCCATGCTACGTGCCCAATAGCAGGCTCACCTGAACCATCTTCCAAGCTTTTGAACTGTTGGGTTTGGAAACAGCATACAAGATGCTTCTCCAACGTCCGCATATGACATAACAGGTATTCTTGTACGTCTATAAAGTATTTGCGAAGCATCTACAAGTAACTGAAAAAAAAAAATATATATGAACCCAACAGAAAAAGAAAAGTTAAATAATAGAACGAAAAAGAAAGCTAAAACATGCAAGGCCTTATATACAGGCTGACTGGATCTGGACCCGCCATAGCAAATTCGCATATAGAGAATTTTTTTTTTGGAAAAAGCTCAATAAAGTATAAAAATTGACGCATGTCCCAAACTATAAAACTTTAGTTTGGGGAAGTAAGGTCTAATAATTAGTAACTGACCTTCTCTATATGCGAATTTGCTATGGCGGGTCCAGATCCAGTCACCCTGTATATAAGGTTACATGTTTCACCACAGAATAGCACACAAATATTCGAATATGTTAAACACAAAAAAATAACAAAGGAGATCACCCAGCAGTACATTGACACGCTTCCCGAAAAGAGGCTTTCTCTTGCCCGACGACGGTTTGAAGGGTCTGAAAGCTGGTGGCGCCTCGGACACGGGTCAGCAGCAAACGTACACAATAACATTCGAATTGCATTACATTTCTGCCTAGGGCATCTGAGGCCTTTACACCAGGCCAGCCGTCGATGGGTGCCTTGCAAGCGACGTTTCCACTCTTTTCGAGACGCATTCCACGTGTAGTACCTTGGCACTTCCACGTACAACAACGTCCGAGCAAAATCATCATCCTGCTACAGGCGGAAAAATGCGGTGAGGGTGGTCGTGGGCGGTGACGCGACTCTATCATGCAAGTTGGCCTCCGTGAAATATACGCGCTCGCCGTTGGGAAGGTGTACCGCTAGATGGGTTACTGTTGGGTGTCTTTCGTGCAGGGCAAACCTAATATTCGCCATGCTGCGTCGTTGCTGCTCACATATCGACCCGCTCTAAACATTTGTACTTCGTCTCTAGAATCAATCGTGGTGTTTCCCTGCTGTCGCACAATAAAAATCGCCTGATTACTTCCTTTATTGATGTATTTGCAGATGTATTTTATGGCCTGAACTGAGCTGCCATATTCCAGGTTATTGTGGGCATCAAATATTTTGCAGAGGAGCGGCGAATATGGGACCATCCAACCATTATCCACAATGACGTCTTGTGCAGTAAGTACCTCTAAGTTTCATAGTGATTGTACATCCCCCATCCTCGGGCGGTCGACGCCTGTACAACGGATAACCGTTATCGTTAGTTTGCGTGTCTTTTATTAATGCCCGAGGAAATTTTTTGGTGCATTTTCCATCCTCCATGCAAGGGGACGTATGATTTAATGCTCCGCAGGGTCCGTGGATCATGCTTTGGTGATCGAGTCATACAACTTTTTGTCGACGTTAGAGTCGGGAAGCTCTGCGGAAATGACGTCGTCAATTTGGCTGGGGACGAAGTTTCTCTTTTAGCCAAAGTAATAAGTGGACGTGGGGCAGGCCGCGCTTCTGCCACTCAATGGAATACATTTATCATTGCACCTCACCAAACATCTGCCCTTTGTTGAGGTGGGCCACCAACTTTTGTACCTTCAGCCGGAACACTCTCGCCACGACGTCGGTCGTGGCGATCCATTGGCTTTTGCCCGACCACCAGTTTGTCTTTAATTTCTTTCCCTGCTGGATTGCACGTCATTGTTATAAACAGGTCCAGTCGCCCATAATTTCGGACATAAGAAAACGTGTCCTGGGTATACTCATGTAGATACCGCGGGCTGTTAACGAACGACGACGGGAGGATCACTATTTGACCTAAATTGTTCAGGTTCACGTTTCCGTCGTTCGCAATGGCGTCTTGAAGGTGCACGTAGCTCTCGGCCCGCAACTTTCTCTGGTTCTCCGGTGTTTCCGAAGTACGCTGATACGCTCTGCGTTCTCTAAACGACGAGAGGCTGCCTCTTCAGATGTTTCAGAAGCACGCTGCGATGTTATACGCTCTGCATTCTCCAGACGGCGTAAGGCTCCCTTTCAGGTGTTTCCGAAGCATGCTCAAATGCCATACGCTCTGCGTTTTCTTGACGTCGGGATACCGCTTCGTCTGGTGTTTCCGCAGCACGCAGAGAAGCTATGCGCTTAGCATTTTCCTGGCGTTGAGCATCAGCCTGTGCTGAGGTTTCAGCCGCTCGGGCTTCTGTCTGCCGCGCCGCTTGCTCAAGTCTC
Source organism: Eugnorisma glareosa (assembly GCA_947578425.1). Lineage (NCBI taxonomy): Eukaryota > Metazoa > Arthropoda > Insecta > Lepidoptera > Noctuidae > Eugnorisma > Eugnorisma glareosa. The sequence continues at coordinate 6,924,252 of OX387982.1, read as the reverse complement.
CGCTGTTCAGCATGAACCGAAGATTCTTGCTGTCTAGCTATCTTTATAGCTCGAGCATTTTGTGAGTTCTGTGAATGATTCGTATTGCGTTTGCGAGTCATGATGTTTGCGTCTGATGCAACTATATAACTTACAGGCACCGAGTTAATGCTTGTTGAACTTTCGTCTTTTTAATATTAGTGTGACAATGTTTTCGCTGTAGCAAAGTGCAGACACAGTGTCAGTAGTGTTAGTTAGTAGTAGTTTATCCGTTCTGTAAACAACATGCATGTTAGCACAGTCTGTTACAGTTAGTTCTTTAGTATTTAATAATAAGATCTTGCTTTGTTTTCTTACAAGGGAAGAGATGTAGTATATTTATAGTTGACGGTAGTTCAACATAAGATATAATTGTATATGAGGGTGTCCGTAAATACATTAGCGTTTAACCAACCTACGTGTGTTTCACTACACTTTCCTGCTAGGGTAACGTACACATGTATTTCGGGCAGTTTTTATGTAATTATCATTGCGAGACTTTTGCGTTTGCGTTAACTTAATAATCTGGTTTAATCGTGAGGAGAAAGTTAAGAATTTAGTTTTATTATTCTTCGTAGGATTTATCCTGTAGTCCCACACAAGTTGTCGCTTACGTTTACAGCATACTCTAAGACCTTTTGTAATCCACCGAGGGCGAGATCTTGTTGATATTTTTATTTCTATAATGGGGAAGCAAAGATGTGGAATAATTCATAAAACTCATTAAATGCTAGGTTAGGATCTGTGTTGACAAAAACGTTACTGAAATGAAGAGAATTTATGCATTCTTTGAATTTATGAATGTTCTCTTTAGAGTAGTCTCTTTTTTCTATGTTCCATGACTTAAGATTCAACACACACACACACACACAATACACACATACAAACTTTCGCCGTTATAATATACTAGCGGCCCGTCCCGGCTTTGCACGGGTGCCTATGTTACTCAGGGTGAATGTCGCTTTGTAATGGTGAAAGAATTTTTGAAATCGGCGCAGTAGTTTTTGATTTTATTCATTACAAACATACACACACACACACACACAAAAATACAAATCTTTCCTCTTTTATAATATTAGTGTAGAAGTGTGATTATAGTTCGTTTGTTTTTTTTTCTTTTGATTTTAGTATTTATTAGATGGTTTAAAAATATTCATTTGAACTACACTCGGTTGCAAAAATAACGGGTCAGTCACATAAACCCGAATATCTCCCGAACTACGTATGCCATCCTAATGAAACGAAGATTGTTCAATTGAGAATTTAATTATACAGATAAAAAATAAAATAAAACTTAGTTGCACCCACAATATTAATCTCTAAATTAAAAAAAAACTAAAGTAGTCATATTTTTCTTAAGATTTTTTAGAACAACAGCAGTTTGAAAAGGATTTCGGAGCATTGTAGCCACCAGTTGTCTGTCTTCCCTGGCCGTTGTGCATCTTGGTCTGCCATTTCCTGGTCTTCTAAGGTGTGATCCGGTCTCTTGGTACCGCTGGACTACCCGCTGAACAGTCGACAAAGATCAAACACGCTTCCCGAGCTCAAACAAGCACTGGAGGAGGAATGGGAAGGTATTCCTCAGCACCGGCTCCGAAATTTGGTGTACAGCATGCCTAATCGCCTGGAAGCTGTCAGAAGAGCTCGTGGAGGCAATATAAAGTATTAAATGAAGAAAGTGATGAAAAACAACAAAAAAACAATCATAAAAAAATGTAATCTTAAGAAAAATATGACTACTTTAGTTTTTTTTTAATTTAGAGATTAATATTGTGGGTGCAACTAAGTTTTATTTTATTTTTTATCTGTATAATTAAATTCTCAATTGAACAGTCTTCGTTTCATTAGGATGGCATACGTAGTTCGGGAGATATTCGGGTTTATGTGACTGACCCGTTATTTTTGGAACCAAGTGTATATACGAGTAGTATTGCCATTTACCAGTATTTTCATTTATTGTCGTATATCTTATCTATCATAGCTTGTTTACAGGGTTTTTTTTGTGATTTCTGATTTTTTTGGACTTTTTTGTTTTTGATCAGTATTAGAGATAAGATCGCTTGGCATCAATAAAATATTTTGTGTTAAATGGCCTTTTTCTTACCAACTACTTCTTTTTTAATGCGCATTACATTCACAAAAAAATATATATAGTCTCCTAAGTCCATTTTCGTGTAGCTCCAACGGTTAAGGTGAATACAGGTCGTTCCCGTGAAATAATTTCCGGCCAGTATGCGAGCGAAGCGCGAGCAAAAGCTGGTACTTACATAAAGACAGTACCCCATATAAACACCAAAGAAGATGTTCATTGGAATAGTCACTCCGACTCCGCCTTTCATGTAGGCAACATGACCGCTGAGGATTCCACCGCCGAGAGCTCCCTTCACTATATGTGCAATGGAGCCATTTAAACTGAAATCAGTTAGAGTATGTATGTAACAGCAGAGGCTATATGGGTATCATGAGGGTGATTGGTGATTTGGTGTTTTCCTTGAAATTGATAATACCAGAGCTAAATAGCAGCAATCCTGCCCTGAGGTGAGGTGAGACGTGCGCTCCAAAAAGGCTGTTTTGGTGAAAACATTTTCCATTTCACTACAAACTGCTTATTTTTTTAAATATACCGTAACCTTGAGTAGGTATTCTAACATACAAACTTTCAGTTGCCAGGTAACATTTCGTAGTTACCTTGTGAACTTGATAGAAGGTATGCTCTCTCTTTCTACCCGGGCATCGTAGGCATCCTCTTCTGCCTGGGTTACATTGAGGTGCCTGAAGTTCCTGCTCGCTCTTGGCTCAACTGGAGGCTATTCATAAAAAAAACAATCATTACATCTCAAGCTTATACATCAGTTTTCAATTGTTTAAATTAATCAGTAATGTGTAGTAGTGTCTTGGTAGCTACTGAATTTTGGATGGACAACAATGCAAAATGCTCGATTTGCCAGAAAATTCCACGCTTGAGCGCGCTGTTTTTCGATAAGTAATCAGTCGACAGAAACACGTTCTGAGTATGATGCATTTAAAGCATCTACGATAATTTGTAGTATAAAATCAAATCCGAAAAACAACAATTTTAGAAACTCATAGCATTTATTCCAAATAGATCAGTCACAGACGCTTTTCAATTAATAATTTATTATTATTATTTTTTTTTTTTTAAGTTACAGCCACGTGGAGATTCTACCAAGAAAGATATTTATTTCGCAGATGGGTGAAGGTCGATATTAGGCGTCACCTCAAATTAAATTATAACAGGTCGCTAATTAGCGTGATCTATCGGGTAAATGTAGCTAAAATATTTTTTAAATTTCGATTAGTTAGAGCTAGATAGCGCCTACACGCTATTGACGGACGAGATCAAGATTTGCTTAAGAGAGTATTCCCAATTCTTTTAAGTATGTCTTTGGTTTTGATAAAGAGGAGGTATCTCCGAAAATACTTACCCGATTTCAAAAATTATTTTACTGATGAAAAGCCACACTATCGCCAAGTGCCATTGAATGTGTTCCTTCATAAACTATTATATCAGAATTACGAGCTTAGCCCAGAATTGGGACAAGCGCGCCATTACTTGGGCTATTAATACCCATATATATATTTTTACAATAAAAAAAAAACAAACAGACCTCATCCTAAAGTAACAGACTTAGCAAAATAACAACGAAAGCTTATTGAAAAGAATAGACCCAAATGGATTAAATAAAAAAATATATTATTACATACCATTTTTTAAATCAGTGCAGAACACATTAATTGTAAAACCTTTCCAAAAAAAAAACGTATTTTTCACAATATTCCGTCAAGATACTTTAAAAAATTACTATCCAAAGAGTAGAATACTTATACTTCAATTGTCAATATTTTTCTTCTTGCAAAAAAGGGCTTCTTAATAGAGAATGTAGGTTTGTATGTACATTACTTTTTTTCCGGCCTATAGCTTTAAATTATTCCCATCTTGTTCTTCCTAGTGTCGATGATTAGTGGGGGAGTCACTGGATAGCTCGGTTAAGTAGACGACGACCTCTTACATGGTCCTACGACATGCCATTAAAAATAAAAAGCTGTTCATAATTGTAGACTAAACAGTCTGCTGCCGGCAGATATACGCCTGTCGGTAACAAGTCCAAGTTATACACTAATAGTTCTTTTGAAATTCTGAGACCGTTGCGGCTGTGCCTGTGGGTTTCAATTTCAATACTGGCCTGCCTGTCCACGGAACGGCCGAGCAGTGGTGGCCCAGTCGTACGTGCCTGTCCGCGGTGGGGCCGAGCGGTGGTGGCCCAGACTTCCGAGTCTGTCCGCGCTGGTGGCCCAGACGTCCGAGTATGTCCGCGGTGGTGGCCCAGACATCCGTGTCTGTCCACGTTGGGGCCAAGCGGTGGTGGCCCAGTCGTACGTGCCCAGTCCGCAGTGGGAACGAGCAGTGGTGGTCCAGCCGTACGTGCCTGTCCGTGTTGAGTCCGGACGGTGATGACCCAGTTGTACTTGCCTGACCGTGGTGGGAACGAGCAGTGGTGGCCCAGTCGTACGTGTTTGTCCGCGTTGGGGCCGAGCGGTGGTGCCCCTATCTTACTAAAAGTGGATTGGTCGATTGAACCCCGACAGGCACATTCGAAATCAGCCTATAATGTTCCCACCGCTGGGACGCAGGCCTCCTCTCTATGAGAGGGAGTGGGCTATTATCCACCACGCGGGCCCAGTGCAGGTAGATGTCACATGTCTCCGATTTTTTGGTTCTAAGATATTTGCATTGCTTTGTGTTATTTATTTCATCACAACTGTTCTCAAAACTCCTACAAAATCCGCACTGGTTGATTACTGTGCATTCCACCCGATTAGACGAAAGCCTGCAAGCATGCAAACTGAAAGGTAATTCTCACTCGACACTACTCGTCCGCGCGATCGGGCGGTGTGTGTATCACATCGCATTGTCTTGTATGAAATCCGTTGGTGCACAACACACGTACACCGCCCGAGCGTGCGTACGAGTACGAGCGTTGCTAACCACGTGATAACCGCCTATCCGCGCGGCGCACCATTCGTATAAGTCTTCGCAGCCTCCCCCCGACCGCGCGGACGAGCGATGTTACTCAAACTCAAAGCATTTATTTCAAATAGGCCCGTGACAGGCACTTTTGCATTGTCAAAATAAGCTACCTACATTCCAGCCACAGCCATAATAACTGTGAATGGAACAATCCATTCAGTTGCCCATTCGAAAATTCAAATCAGTTAATCAGTTAATAAGTTAATTAGTAAATCTTTTCAAATCAGTTTAGATATTACAACAGTCTTGGGTTACAATATTGTTGCTTCCATATTATTATGTGAGCACAATGTAGAGATAGAAAAGAAAAAAAAACAATTTAAACCTTAAAGATTAGGCTAAGCCCTCCTAACCGCAATAGAAAATCTACATGGTACTCACACTTACAAACACTGAAATAATGCTTGTAATTTATATAAAACAATAGTAATCAAAATAACTAAGTTTCCAAACAAAAAACAAAAGGAACTAGACGAGGAGCATCTTTTCCAAACATTAAAATCTTAGTTCGTGAGCCCAAGTGGCTGTGGAGCAGCACCAGCATTGACCCAAGCATTTATATCTACAATTTATAGTCTTCCCACTTATAATATGCTCGCTTACATAGTGTGCGTTTTATGCATGTTTTAAACTTCTTCTCATTAAGTTGTAGAATGTTAAGTGGTATTTTATTTTAATATTTTACACTTGTTGTTGTGTAACAATCGCTCTAATCAGAGGGACCGATATGAATGCTATTTAATTAACTTAATAATCGATGCATGAAACTATAATCTGATAAGAATACGTCATCAGAATGGTTTGTGCCATGTTTTTAATATTGCTGTTCTGTTCAAAATTTTTTTTTACTGTAAGTATCATAAATACAAAAATACAGAGTTTCTTCATTACTCATAGATTTACAAATGAAAAAGTTTTCCCGTGGCGTGACCCACGGCTGCGCTTGTGTGAAGCTAAGAAATTATGCCACGAGAACGTAAGGTAAAACACGGCACTTCAAAGTCCACCAGTGAATGCCGTTAACATTTTCGGGAACTTTTGAATTCTTTCGTTTCGAAAAACTTTCAGATCACCACACAAAACGAAGTAGTGACCAACGTAAACGCTAAGAATGTTTTGGACATATTAGACAGTATTATAATTAAAGAAGTGGAACCCCCTAGAGGTACTAATGAAACTGCCATCATCTATGATGATGAGACGGATTACGAAACATTAGAAATTGATGAAGAAGCTTTAAAATATCATAATGACCAAGATGACAAACAGTCGCCAAAAATAAAAAACATACTTAGATGGCTCCCTAAGAAAAAGTATAATGGGCTTAATAATAAAAAAGAAAGGGCAGCGCAAGCGGTCTTAGACGCAGAAAAAAATAAAGTTAGAGCCCAAAATGCTGACAGAGTAGCTTATATTTTGTCTGTGATTGAACACAACCGCAGAGCCGCTGATTATTTATATAAGGAAGTCAAAAGAATTCAAACAGATAGGCAACTTGTTGATGACATTAGAGAAATGGTCCTGCGTATAGAAGGTCCAGGTCAAGTGGACTTTAAACAGAAAGTCGTAAGTTGCTTAAGGAAAGTAAAAGCGGAAGCGGATGTGGAAGTGATTCAAAACATGTGGGAGAAGCCCGTGAATAATTTGGTTATAAATATCGTCAAAGATCCGATGAACCATGGATAGTTTTATATACAGCGTGTATGAAAAAGGTGTAGGACATATTTCAGGGTATGATTTAGACCATTCAAATTTAAACATTTTCTCCATAGAACCACAATTGAAACGCGAAGAGAAAATCGGCTTAGTATTCAGTTTGATGGTCTGATTCTAACCCTGAAATTTAACCACACTTTTCTTGTATATCAGAAAGACTATACGCTGTCGTAGAGTTTTAAAAGTTTGTGTACATTAAAGCCTACTGTATTCATCCTTCTAATGCATTAATTCATCTTATTTAAAAGAGTGTTTTCTATTAAGTAGTTTTGGATTTATCGCCCCTTGGCTCAATGATATAACGATTAGCCTATCTGCATCCTAATTACGTAACTCTTTTTATTTTTCTTAAAAAAAACTCGTGGAAATATACTTTTGAAGCAATATTTTTATTATTATTGTCCAGAGAACTAGTAATTGAGAATGTGAGTGTGTTATGCAATTACTCCGCTGTTATAAAATCCCAACCTTTATAATCATATTTCCTACTGAATTCTGCAACAACTATGTAATCATTAAAATAATTTAATTAACTTTTCTCATTGAGATGCATGCAGAACAAAATTGAAAATTTCGAAACGACGGACTTGGCAATGACTCAATTTTTATTTAGTATTTATTGTGTAAGTTACTTTATTTTATTTTTGTTCTTTAATATTATTATTTACTTTTTTATTTCATTTTAATCACAGAGTACAGGAGGCGGATTTAAAATGCCTATGGTATCATAGGCATTTTCTACCAGCCATTGAGTACAAAAAAACCTACTATAACAACTCTTAAATCAAGAACTACGATTAGGCTGATCCAGGACAATATAATTAATATTTCATAGGTTGCATGGTATTTAGTTTTTTCGGATTAGACTGAAAGCTGAACCAAAAAAGCTAGACGGCGATAATGATGATTACTTCAAGACATTTTTGATTAGCATAACTCACAAAAGTAACATTTTTAGCTAACAACCTTACTGCACGCGGGTTACGCAATCAGCTCAAGACAAGAACTGGAACTAGCTAATGCTAGAATGACGAAAAGAGAATACAGTGAATATTCCCCGAAGAAGAGTCTAGTGTTCTTTGTTCGCGGTCGTTTGTCCGAGTCACCTGAAGAAAGTAGTCAAGAAGACAGTCCACCAAACCAAAATCTATCTGGCGAGATTTTAGAAGTGCAGGATAAGAATATACTAAGAATGCAACCCCAGCCTGTCTCTAAAAGAAAAAGTACGACAACGCCTCTGCCTCTCAATATACGACACAATATTAAAGAAAGATTACGAATTCGTAAGGAAAAGAAGGCAAAAAAAGAACACGAAAGAAAAGTAAAAGAAATCATTAAACATGTGTCAGAGCATTACCAATCAAACATATACATAATGTACGAAGCGGAAAGAATGAAGCTTACAGGTATGGTAATGGATGAGTTGAGACAACTGCTGGAAGATATACTTAAACCAAAATATAAAGGTCGATTTAGAAATAAAGCTGTAGAATGTGGAAAAGCAATTCCTGTACCGCCTCCGTTTGTTTGGCCAAAACCAAATCAGGTTGTTATACATGTAGTAAAAAATGCTTTAAATGACGGGGTACCTAATAAATGAATAACTTTTAAATGACGGGGTACCTAATAAATGAATAACTTGGAACTGTGATAACTAATTAAACATGGGGTTGGAAGGTTTTTTTACAAAGCGTGGCAAAATTTTCCAAAGCGTCACGTTTCCGAAGGTATGAGTTGTCAAAGATGTGCTTATTAAACGCGAAGCTATAAAATGGTTTCCGTCTTATAATGCTTGTTTGTATTGATGCCAGCTGTTGATTAATACGGGTTTTATAAATGGCTAATTACATCATAGTTGTACTGATAGCGAAAATTGTATCTTTGATGGCTAAATATTCGGAAATTTGTGACGTTTGCAAACATTTGGTCTCTTATAAAACTGGTTTGTATTGATGCCAGCTATTATATTAATACCAGATCAATGCGTGGCCACTAAGTTTTTGAAATTAAAATAAAAGGTTGGAAGTTAGGCAGGCCAAATAATTCAAAGCCCAAATTGTAGGAACTAAACATTTCACTTTTAGTATCTGCCTAGCCTAGCTTAGTGTATCCTATAGATAGGAAAAGAATAAGGTGTAAGTAGACAATAGGTGATAAGTATACGAGGTGTAATCAGACCCACGAAGCCGTCAACCAAGCATTCTGAATATCATAAAAAAAAAATAGCAGAAAAATTAAACTGACTTCAATTATACACAAAAAAGTAAAAAAATTACTTTAGCTTCAGAAGTTGGTGACTTTTGTGAGTTTGGTTTTGTTTTTTTGTCACCGACTTCTGACGCTAAAGTTATTTTTTTTTTGTGTTTTTGAAGTCGGCTTTATTTTTTGCAAAAAAGTTTTTCATTTTTCTATTTTTAGTTGTTAGTGTAAATAATCGTAGGTACGTAGTAAGTTGAACTACGTCATATAACTTGAGTAATTATTCTGACTTTGATTTTGACTTCTAACCAAAAGAGTAAAAGTTTTGTTTGGTTAAAGAGTTTTACCTTCCATAATCAGCTCACCTAGATAACCTAGATAAAAGAATACAACTATAAACGTCCCAATAATATTTTATTAAAGAATTATCCTCCAACTTCTCACCGTTAAGGAGTTATACCTTCCATCATCAGCTCACCAACATGAGGTGATGACTCCCAGATGCGAATACTTGTTAAGTCGACGCAAAAAATATTGCTGGGAAACGACTTTTTTTGGGGTGAAATATCACCCCAGGTAACACCGAAGCGCTGTATACAAGCTGAGTTACTGTCTACCATAGAATCTTAAGCTGTACAAGCCTGCTGAATAAGAGCGTTAGCAGCGCTGTTTCAGCTGATATAACTCTGAGTTGGGCACAAATTAAACTGCAATTAGCTGAATAACTGCTATTAATTGCATTATAATAACATTATTTAAGCATATAAAAGGGTAAGAGTCACCCCAAGAGCTGAACATTGGCTGATTGTTAGAGTAGGTGTTACCTAATATGCAGCACAATTGCTGATTATTAGATGTGAGTTACTTATTATTCTACACAAACCATAGACGTGGATCTTTTTAAAGCTTCGGCTGTTGAAAATTTACAAGTAGGTAGTACAATGGCAAAATTGACAAACTACTTGTGCGCGAACTATTTTATCTGGTCACAAAATGGTGAACAGTGCTTGTGATAAAATATTAGTATTCGGTACCTAAAAGTCTTAATTTTTTCTTTAACGTAGGTACGTAAAATTTGATTGGGAAAGCAAGTTTATTGTCAAATATAGTATGATTATAGGCGAAAATTTTCACGCACTCTGAAAATATGACTGTTTACTTGAAATTTATAGAACAAAATAATTTGATGATACAAAAAAAAGCTAGAAATCTCTTTTTAAATTACATGTAATTCGACAATAAGCTATTTACTCATTAATAATTAGTATCCTTTTCAAATATAGTTGTTCTTTTCGTTGAATAAACAAAAATAAATTGTTGGTATTATTGTAATAGATAGTTTAAAACCTGAAAAATGGCGGACCACCAATGTGCACCGCATTAATCACAATTAAATGCTATGTGCTGTATAAGACCACCGGTGAATTCTTATCTTTGTGATTTATGTGAATCCGTAACAATCTGACACGAGTAGTTTTTGTGTCGAACAAGTCAGGCACAGATCCATGTAAAGCTTAATAGTGGGTAACACGTACGCAAATATTGCACCCAATGAACCGCTAAACTGTCTGTACAAATTGGCTTTTAGGGATCGGTGGAAACAGCAAACTATCCTCATCTTTCCTTTCGGCGAATTCTGCCAGTTCTTCGTTTAGATTTCCATATTTCTAAATAAAATACCACAATATCGCAATGCTGGCGGCGCGGCGGTTAATTGAGAAGAAAATATGTACTGGGCACTAAGGATAGTCCTTCAGGGTCTTATTTAACAGCATTAGTAGATTAACTGCTTATGCTAGTACAAGTATTCAGCTTCAACCAGGATCAAACATATGATCTAATTTATAGCAGTTCGCTGTAATTTAGCATCATATAAATTCACCCATAGTGATGATGTGGACTAGTTATGTACTATTATAAGATTGCGTGTAGCAAGCTGATTAACACTGTAAAAGTTCAACTATGTTCAGCAAGACGCAATTTATCATTGTTAATTGAAGTCACAGAATAATTGATTGCATTAGAGCAGTTCACATGTTCTTTTTAAAATGCAAGCATTTTATGGGCACGTTTGTGGCCTTCAATTCAGAATATAACTACTTTCAGGTCCACAAAAATGTTATATTGTAGCTGACAGTACTTTTGATTGCTACATTCTGATTAACACAGACCTGAACACCTATATTAACGCTCGCAACATTACAATATAATTTCCGTGGTTGGTGGTATAGTCAATAAACAGGCGAAAGCGTAATTTTCAGCTTTTGCAGTTCGAGTGAACTCTAATAAGTCTTCATAAATGCTAAAGTTACCGCTGTGGACCCTATGTGACATCCAATAATGCAATTTTGTATTACTTGGGACGTTTTACGGTAGGACTCAATGTTAGCGCGCTCAAAAAATTGTGCTGATGGAAGGATTGAATAGTAACGAGGTCAAGAAGGTATTGAAAGTGAATTTATGACATTAAAAACTTGTATTTAAAAAAAAACTATCTCAGTAACTAAAAGGTTACCTGGTGTACGCAATGACGGGGAGAACAATTGAGGAGCATCTGTTCAAAAGGTCGTATTTCTATGATAAACAAACTTTACAAAAACAGAAAAAAACATCTAATTCCTATTATAAAAATTCTAAAATTAAATTAAATTTAGATCATTGTGAAGATTAAGACTACAATATTACATGCATTTAAAAAAAAAAAATACACCATAACTTTTTTTTTATTTAGTTTTAGTTCAGAAATAAGACTTATTGATCGGAAAAATCAGAAACACGACCTTTTGATTTGTCACTTCTAGAAATATGCCCTTTTGATTTGACACTTTTAGAAATATGGCTTTATGAATGGACTTTTTGGAAATACAAAATAATGAGAAATGCTAGTGAAGTTACGTGTTACTGGCGCGATTCATATTTTCATCAACATGCAACCTGACACTGACCTGCAAATTGCAATAAACGTAAGAAAATTTAAATTTCGCGGGCTACCCTTGCGCATCCACCTTAAGGTCGAGCGTGTTAATTTAATTAACTGCTAAGTGCTAACTGCTGAATTTGGAAATAGTCTATTATTATTTAACTAGTGTTAAATAAAGACTGATTTTCGTTACAAAGGTTTACACGAGTTTGTTATCTAGGAAGACCAACCGGGCAACCTAATGAATTACCAATCTAATTTTAAGATATGTTATGTTACTAAGTGATAAGTAGACATAAGAAAAAAAAAACAGTAAAAAGATTTAAAAAAAAAAAAAAAACAAGAAAAAAAAGATTATTATATAAAAATTACGAATACTAAAAAAACAGATATGAAAAAAAAGAAATCTTTGTAAATAAATTGATTCTCATTATAAATACTCCAACAGAAAAAGTTGACAGTCCTAAGCCTGTGAAAAGTATGAGGAAAATGAGAATTAATTATGTGTTAAAAATCTGTCTGTAACTAAATTTAACAGTTGCTAAAAATAACTGCTAATTTTAACTGTTAATTATTTTTAGCATTAGCATTTAGCAGTGTTATTATTTTTTAACGTTTAAGCCCATCTCTAGTCAAGAATAACATCTGTCAGTGTCATCTGTCGACGTCGTTAGAGACATATGCAGTCACATTTTTTTTTTTTTTTTATAGGGTTGCTATTGATAATGATATTCAACGTCTATCGCGGCCTTTTCCGCCTGATCAGTTAAAAATTTTTTCGCCTAAATCATGCGGAGGCGCCGAGCCACGCCCCCTTAAAGTTTAGGCCCATTAGGAAAGCGTTTACGCAATTAGTTGCAATCTGCATTGCGCAGCTTAGTGACGTATCCTGTGTACTCTTTTTGCGAATTTTACGGACGAACTTTGGCGCGCTTAGCGGACCTTTTGAATATTGACCATTGCTCTGTTGAATTTGAAGTTCTCGTTCAATCAATAAAAACGATATGCGACGGACGCAGGAGGCGCGATGACTAAATATTAATATATTTCGCTAATTTATTTATTTACAAATGTAATAATTTTTTATTAAAAAACAATATAACAAAACATAAAAAACATTAAATTGTCCACCGGTATCGGGAATCCCTATCGATTAGTGTATTTATTTTCGTAGTATTAAAATTGAGTAGTCAGTGACTATTTTATCACAATAATCATTGTGATAAAATAGTGAAGAAGATAAAATAGTAAAAAGTATTATTATTTACCGACTGTTCATTAATTTTAGGGAAGTTTTTGTTTAAGTACTGTATTTTTATTATTGTTTTGGGTTTTTGTTGATTTATTGAATCATTTTGAACATAATGTCCAATTTTAATATTAACGTGAATTAAAACTTAGTGAAGTAATTTTGCATTCACGAGTATTGTTGTTACGGCCGAACTCGAATACTTTCTCGCTAGCAAACGTATTATATGTTTCAATGTTTTAGGTTTGTTGGTTGATTTTAATTTGGTTGCGTATCAGTATTAACTTTTTTTTAATACATAATTTTATTAATGTAGTTAGGTTGATTAAAAATCTCGTTTAAATGAAGCCGCTTCTTATAAGAATTAGTGAGTGACTGATTCTATTTTAGACTGATTATATTATAACCTTAGATTTATTATTTAATAAGTAAGCAATACAAAATATTATTTACCAACTGTTAATTTAATTCTAGAGAAGTTTTTCTTAATTGTGCCTTTTTATTAAAAAAAAATCATCTATGCACGGATATTATCGTTCTGTTGTTACGGGCGAACTCAAATACTTTCTCGCTCACACAAGCACTACTTGTTTCAATTTCTTAGGTTGGTTTTAAAGAAACAATGCTTGCCACTGTGTACAGTATTAACTTAAAAAATATCTATAATTATAGTTAAGGTTGACCGAAATTCCCTTTTAAATGGAGCCACTTCTTACGGGAATTAGTGAGCGACTAATTATATTGTATTGTAACCCTGTTTTTAATATTTAATAAGTAATAGAAAAAATATTATTTATCGACTTAAATTAAAAAAGCGAAAATATCAAATAATTTTGATATTTTCGCATTTATTGCAAAATGCTTATGTTTAAGTACTGTCATTTGTGGCTGCTTTCATCTGCACATATTTTTGATTACTTAATTATTTTAAAAATATTTCTTTTTTTTTTTAATAAGAACGAGCAAATCATAATTGAACTAATAGTAATTTTGTAAAAAAATCATGAATGGAATAACTATTGTTTATAAAAACTGTTGCTTGTGGTAATAATAGGTCACAGGAAGGGATGATTTTTATTTGTTTAACTGGTAAACTATTTTAAGTTGATTCTATTACTTGTTTTTTGATTTTGTGTTTAACCTTTTTACTGTATCCAATTCATATATTGGACCCAATAAATTGTTTACGATAATCTCTGTTTTGTTGTATGACAAAACAACAAAGTATATAATTTTGGTAATAAAATTGATAAACCTGTAAACAGTATTTTAATTTTTAATGAATACACAACCGATAATGGGATTTAACTAATCAAAGTTCTAGTTAGAATAAGAGATGAGATCTAGCTAGATCAACAGCTTTTCACCCGCTAAAGCCCCATTATTTCCAATTTTATCGAAATTGTATCGAAACCAACACACGCACAAACATAATTGAATAACGTAAGCCGAATTCAAGTAAGGTTTTTTTTCTAATAATAGTAGTCTGAAAATAACAATACATCTCGTTCGGCGTGCGCCGTCGTCAGTGCGCTCGGCTGGTCGGTATTGTCTTTCTTTCATTTTTTCCATTCAACGACAACGGGGCGGAGCTAGAGAGCGCTTCAATATTTTGAGTGCAAGCAAAAATGAGCTTAGTGGTGATCAGGCAGGAGTGTCCGCGATAGTACAGCCGTCATCTTTTGACTCGATACCGTTATTTACTCGAACGAAACGATTTTTATTAAAGTTGTTATGTATGGAAAAAAATATGAACTTTTGAACAGAAAAATAAATAAAAGATGCTATTTGTAGAAGAAATATGCCTGTTTTGTTTAAAACAATCCAAGGGAACATTTTAATGCAGAAATACATCCGTTTTGATTGGAATCCAAGTTTTTTGGATTTTATTATATGGGAAATACGCTCCTTTTGAACAAGTTTTTACGCTCATTCGATGGAGTTTTCCGCTATGAGTTCAAAAAAAAAAAAAAAAAAGTTGAAAAGTGAAATACGACCTTTTGAACAGACGCTTCTCAATTGCCTTTCGACTTCTTAAGTATTTTTTATATTTTCAAGGGATTTATAGAAGTATATTCGAGTCTCTTGCAACCTACATCTCTAGGTACGGTGCTTCTGAATAGACCAACCAATGGCCATGTTCCCCTTGCTCCAAGTGCCCGTTTGCTTGCACCTTTAGTAATTTAAGGAAAACGTGGTCATGGTGGGTTCAACTTGACGAAAAAAGGGACAACAAGATCAGCTGTTCATCATCAACATAGTAGTTAGGCAATGCAGATAAGGGATCTAGTTATTTTACAGCTATTTTTATTTTTAATATACCTAAAGCAATTGCGGACACATTCTCTTCATCCGTGACACTACTAAACTTAATGGAATTCCGTGCCTGGGTTAGTTTTTATTTTTTCACTTCTCATGCTCTAAAAGTACGCCATTATAGCCCTACGAAGCGGGACTAAAGCACAGAGCATCATTGTATATATAAGATGCTCTGTGATTATACTGGTAGACTAAAGTGACCACTTTATGGAGTAAAAAGTAATTAGTTTTTTAATTTCCTTCATGTGACTTTTAAAAACTCAAACAGCCAGTAAAATAATATTACTTATCTGTCGAGTGGACCATCTTCATTGCGAAAATAAATGTTGAGAGTTTTAGTTCCATGGTTTTTCCGCAAAGGTGGCGCCATGTGTTTTAAATTGTTAATCTGTGACTGGTATTTAGGAAAAAAACGGACTGCGATTTCAGAATTTTTGTTGAGTGTAATTTGTTCGGTTTTACATAATAATAAATCTAATAAGAATGTTCAGTGACAGTAAAGAGTTTGACGTCGAGCAAAGAGCAAAAGACATAATAGATAAAAACTTACGAAAGTTTTATGGACTGGAGGAATAAGCATATTGATTAAATGTTTTTGTACTAAATTGACTATTTTTCTCGTACTCAAAGTGAAAAGTACAGTTTGCAACTCGAGACTAAACACCAACTTAATATACCCTCGGTTTCATTGACTCCCCTCGCACGCTCGGGAGTCAAACCACCTCTGGTTTATTATACTTAGCTGCATTTAGTTCCTCGATCTAAAATATACTATTATCGATCGCTGTAAAGATCTGTGAAATATAAACTTTGTGGACTCTGAGGTACCGTTCGACAAGTAGGTAAGGTATGTGCCCGACCCAGTTCTCGAAAAAGACCACGGCACGCTGTACTGGGTTCAGTCTATCAGTTTATACAGAACTACCTAGCTACATAATTATATGCATAAACTCTCGCCCTTTTCCCATGGGGGTAGGCAGAAACCATGGAACGCCACCTGCCACGATTCCGACATAGGTACTCCTTTTGCCTCAGGACTGACAGAACTATTGTCGCCAATAAGCCTGACATAACAGTGCTAGACCGAGCAATGATAGTAGATATCTCGACTCAGTGCCAATGGCCTAATGGCAAAAAGCCTCGACGCACACGTGCCCTAAGTGTTACAAACGTATAAGCTTAATTCTAACCAATAAAAGAAAGGCCTTATACTAGAGGCTAAACTTGAAGTATGATCCACGGACGGATAACTTTTCATTTAAAATTATTATGTATTGAATTTAAAAAAATCGTGAGGTTTTTTCACCGTCGAGCTAATCTAGTCCATAGAAACCATTTAGAATCCGGTAAGTATGGCGCTCTGTGGCGCTTCGATTCGAAGTTTGCCGATAAGGTGACTGCGTGTGTCTGTGTAGCAATGCGGCTTTCGCAGTTTTTTTTACTAAAAATGATGATTCGCAAAACCCTAATCGCTGTTATCGTTAGTTATATGAAAGAACAAAGATCTCTCGTCACAAACGTGGCATTCTCTAATTGGCTTTCGCTTTCATTAGTTTTCAAGGGTTTTGGTTTTTTAAACAATTTGAAAACAAAACAAAAGAATTAGCAAAACGCACTTTTTGTTGTTTTTATCAAAAATCGAAACGTATGTCATCAGTGTCGCCATATTTCAACCAAACTAACGCTATAGTAAGATAAAAATAATGCAAAAAAAACAAACAATAAGGAGTATTACTGCAATGTTCTGCCGCCAGAGTGCAGCACACCAATATTATAAATGCGAAAGTAAGTTTGTTTGTTACCTTTTCACGCTTAAATCACTGAACCGATCATCCTGAAATTTTGCATGTTGCACTGAAACGGACATACAGTACCTTTCATGCCAAAAAAATGCTGTTCCAGAAGAAAACAACAATAACGTTCTTATGATAATAAGTGACGCCAGGTGTCTTTCGAATCATGATTGAATAATATTATTACAAGCAAAATTCAACTCGAATTGATTGTCAAACTCTAAATAAAATTACCGCGAGCGAAGCCGGGGGCAAAAGCTAGTATACATAATATTTAGATCCTTCCTAGTATATTCGTATGTACACCATGAGAAAATCCAGTAAAAAAATAAGATATTATTATTCCTACCATCACGTCTTCTAAATGGTAGCTTTCAACATTTTTCTGCATGCAACCGAAACTCTTAATTTGACAATCGCGTAGTAAAGTCAGCTGAACAATGCATTTTATTTATTTATCACAAAAAAGAAACCATACCTTAGCCCGTTGATGTTATTTCGCTTGTCTATATTGCAAATGTGGTGTTCTATTTTCAAGTCGACATCGTGTTGGTGTTGTGTTTCCTGAGGTACTTTGGTACCTTTGTTATTTTCCTCGTAACAATTTGTTGAAGAATGTTTGGGAGGCCGAGATGCAGAGAGTGGACCCCACTAGCAACCCAGCAGCTACGACTACGCAGTTTGATACAGGTATTAGATAGGCAAAGGTTTAATAACAGACGTCTACGCCAGCACGGTTTGACGGTGTGATATTTAATATTATTGTCATCACTGACATTATTAAATATAATGAAAACGCTTAGAAGTTCTACAAAGTAGTTGAAAGTCAAGCTGTCAAACATTATTATCCCTATCTAAATACTGTTTCTGAGCTTTTCTTAAAAAAATCCTGCTTTTGTCACAGGCAGTTTAGAGAAGGTAAAACTTAATTGATAGATTTAGTTGTTAGTAATTTGAGCTGATTACCAATACCACGAATATGTAGAGAGTTTTATGAGTTCTAAAAAAGTTTGAGCGGCTTTTTATCTCTTTTGTGGCCTAGATGTTCCAATAAGATTGTTGTTAAAAATTTTAGATATGATGCTGTAATAGCTAGTTACATTCTGTGTTCGAATTTGTAAATAATTAGAAACAAAAACTGGAATGACATTGGCAAAATCAAAGTTAATCTTTTAAAAATGCAACACTTAATTGAATCTGAAACATGCTGTGACAGCCCCAAATAAATTTTGCTAAGGGTAATGAACAATCACTATATAAACCATGGTTCAGTATTATTTTTTGTGGTCATCAGGTGCTTTACAATCCAAAATAGCCACCTAGGGTAACACAAAATTAGATGCTAATGTCGAATAGAAGCTTTGGTTTTGCCTACCTTTGGCCAAAACAAACTGTTATGAATCATGACCATGTTGGCTTTCAATCTTACCAGATGCAGCTGAATGTCAGAATTTTACATGGAGCAACTGCCTATCTGACCTCTACAACCCAGTTAGTACTGGGTAATACAAAACCCCTTAGTAAGTAAGCAGAGTTTCGGCCACAACTACCTTTAGCGACAGTCAAAGATCTTCAAATTACCAACGGCTTTATGTGCTTTCCGAGGCACAGAGGAAACTCTGTATAGAATGTGGATTTTCACCTATCCCTCACTCCCCCCATGGACTTGAGGCCCCCAGACGCAGGCACATGATTTTAATCATCTGGTTGAGTTGTATTATATAAAATAAAAATAAACTTCTATTTCAAAAGTTATAATATTCATTGTTAGCCAATCTTGACCTGTATGTCTTGGTTTTCAAACCTTGGGCTTCGCTTTCGGCCAAAAGTTGTGGGCACAACTGATTAATGGGCTTCGGCCATAAATCTACCTTTGGGCTGACACTAATAGCTGCATTGTGTTTCACTAGTCAAGATAATCATTTAACCTTTATTTAATCTTCTGCTCAAAATTATCTCTAAGAATGACCTGAAAATATGCATTATATCTAAGGTCAGAAACAAGTAACAGGTAATTTATATAACATCATTTAATGCAATGTTTTGCAAACACTTGCATAACCAATCAGTGCTACTTTCTAAATCTTAAATTTACTGACTGACAATGCACAGCTTAAACTGGTGGGTTTAGACATATGAACATTTACACTAGAGTTCCTTATAATTTCTGGTGGTGAGCACTTGGAGAAGATTTAAAAAATGTCTAAGTGGGTATGGAACTTTGCTTGAACTTTCATCATATTTGACGGTAGAAATTGTAATGTACTTTCAAAGGAGGAGGAGGAGTTTTTTGACGCCATTTTTTAAGTTTGTTGCTAGGTTATTTACTTTAGGTTATTTTAATTAATAAGTCTGTATATTATGTATATTAATATACTTTCAAATATTTAATAACTACTTTTTTACTTTCTTTTACTTTTTATTTACTTTGTATCATATTTTTTCATCCCTAAGCCTTGTTAGAAGTTGCAGCCGGGAAAAAATACTTTTTGCACTACTGCCGAGCATTAAGTCCTGGGTTTGATTCCCGATCAGGCAGCAATATTGAGATTCCCATCAGGAATTTCTCAGTTACAGCTCTGGAGTCTGAATTTGTGGCCAGTTAATGGCAACAAGTCTTACTCCTAAATATAATATAACTTGGGAAATAAATAAATAAAATTATAGTGTCTGTTTGAAACATCAAAATAACAGCTTTTTACTGAATGCATACGAAAATATATACAGCACAAAAAAGAAAAACACATATTTATGAATTTTTGTCTGTCTGCCCTTTACTTCCGCCTAATCTCCGAAACGGATGGACTGATTTTGACGGGACTATTACTGGCAGATAGCTAATGTTATAAGGTCTAATTAGGCTACTTTTATTTTAGACAAATAATTAGGATCCCGTGCAAAAAAAATTAAACCCTTGAAATTATATTATAATAATTATAGTATAATAAAATATCTTGACTTGGCTCGCGAGGTTGTTGACATGTGGGATGTAGACTCAGCGATCATTGTGCCGATAGTCGTATCAGCCCATGGCTTAATTGCTAAGAGCCTCGATGAATACCTGAGGAGGCTCTCGTTAGGCAGCTGGATCAAGGGCTTGATTCAGAAAGCAGTACTCCTGGACACGGCT
This sequence comes from Eugnorisma glareosa, assembly GCA_947578425.1. Lineage (NCBI taxonomy): Eukaryota > Metazoa > Arthropoda > Insecta > Lepidoptera > Noctuidae > Eugnorisma > Eugnorisma glareosa. The sequence goes on along the minus strand of OX387982.1, from coordinate 6,903,858 downwards.
CGTATTGTTAGGAGGTTTCTCTCTCTGGAGCCCTGACCACCGGTAGCTTGGACCCTGCTCCCGATACCGAGGGTCAACAATTTTTTATATCTTTAAATGTTTTTATATTGTTTTCTTAAAAGAAATATTTAAAAATGTAAATAATTTGTATAAAAGTTAAATAAAGATAAAAACATAGTATAATTTTTTTATAAAAATTTCACGCGGACGAAGGTCGCTGGCAACAGCTGGTAGGTAAATATTTATGCTGACTTAGCTTCCGTACGTTTTGTCTCAGGTTACCACTAAAACCCAGCACTGTGCTATGGGCCCCACATAACACAGCATTATGCTGAATTGCATGTCGCAGTCACAGAAATCAGAAAGCTTTATTTGTGAACATAGGTCAAGTTACACATGGTGTGAGATGTTATAAATAGGTAGATCCTCCATGTTTTGCCCAGAGGCATACAAATATAATTGATAAAGTTTTAAAATAACAAATTGGTGAAATTATGTCAACTTTAACGTCAGTAATAAAATCTGTATAAATAGGCATAGCATATTCAAAGAAAAAAAAAAACGACGTCACGACATCAAGCTGTCAACTGTTTTTGTTCTGTCCTGGTGTATTTATAAATATGTGTTATGCATAGAGTGTTTTTTTTTTGTCATTTTGTCTGCTCGTCATGTCTCTGTGACATAAGACCTTATTGTAATACCTGTGTTCACAAATAAAGATTGATTTGTTTGATTTGATTTGACAAATCAATATTTTTTCTTTCTTTCATCTTTCTAGGTACACCTTTGTCTTACCGTTCAGGGATTACAGGCATGATATCATGAAATGTAACTTTTTTTTAATTTTCCAGATTGTGGGCTACAATATCAGGCCACCTGAATGGTGTACGTCTCCATGCAGCTTCTATCTGACGTTGCATCACACCACTATGTCGGCTCCGTTTTACACCAGCGAAAGAATATCCTCTCCACATCCGAAGTGGAAGGAGATTGACTCAGGTATACTGGGATTTTAAGTTGTTGAAGACATTATTTTGATGACCCTCGACAATGTGAGGAAGAAAGACTATCACAGGAGTTTCAATATTTTGACTTGCCTAAATTCTCCTCTCTATGGCTTTTATCCCTATTTTGAAAATAAAATACAATGGCGGAAATTAGGCAAGTCAAATAATTCAAAACCCTTGGGCACACCGGTAAATCACGACCTGAGAACCTGGGTACAGTGGTACCTGGCACAAAGGCTACTTTATATTGTTCCGTTGCCAAATGGCAAAAACGGAACAAATTCGTCCTGTCCGTTTGTGTGTCTGTCTGTTTGTCCGTAAGTCACAGCCATTTCACTATGAGACTGTTGGCACCACACAGTTGAAATTTGGAGAGCATGTCTTCTATGAACAGCTACACGAAAGTGATGTGAAATTACAAATAAATTACTATTGGGGTGGTGCTTCATACATGTAATTGAAGGTTGAAAAAAAAACTACGTATATGTATAACTGGGGTCTCTATAGACAGCTCTTAAAATATTATATTAAGGTTTCTCAAACTCTTTTTTTTTCTTAAGTCAATGTTTGGGTTTGTGAGACATTCGCTTCTAAAGCCGTAAAATTATCCACCCCCTCTAGTTTCTAAAGTAAAAAAATATATTTAATATTATATATTTTAATTAAAAAGAACTTTCAACATAAATTGGCTTGAATAAGGTTTGATATTTAGCTTTTGAGATGTGGGACGTTTTTGTAAAACTGCATCAGAAACTTTGTTCTTCATTAAAATGCTATGAAAACCAAATTAGGTTTGCTGTTGAGTGTAAATTAACCTATGAATGAGCGTTAAAATATTGTTTTTATATTGTTTGGTGCTACGGAACCCTTTGCGTGTGAGTACGACTTGCACTTGGCCGGTATTTTTTATCCGGGTAGTACGTTCCACGAGAACTAGTAACAGATATCTGAAAAACAATAAATTCTTGTAAGCATATACACACATCAAAAGTGTCTAGGGATCAAGCATTTTTTGTGGATTTCTTGAGATTGAGATGTGGCTTTGTAATAAATTTATGATTTTATAAATTTATATGGATCCTTTTTGGTGCATTTCATAATTTGAATCAGGAACTGTGAATCAAATTCGAGTAAAAGATGAAAATCAGCTGTCAATATTTTCCCTATAAAAACATACAACGCATTGAAGACATTATTAGTGCTACTGTTTCCCTACTACTGATTAAAACCAACGTTATTATGGAGCGGCGACGTCATTTAAGCAGGGAAGAAATGCTCAGAGCCGTGGGAATGATAGAAGCTGGTTCCCGGCAACGTACTGTGGCTTTAGCTCTGAATACAAGTCAGAGTGTTATCAGTCGACTTTGGACACGTTACCGAAGCACTGGTACCGTGGCTGAGCGCCATGGAGGACGGTATCGCTGCACCACACGGAGACAAGACCGATACATTCAAATCTTAACTCGAAGAGCTCCAACAATAACCGCCATGATGTTAGCCGTGAGGCTTCATCACTCTTCAGGGAACTTAATTAGCGACCAAACAGTCAGAAACCGCTTGCATGAAGTGAACCTTCATTCCCGAAGACCGCTACGGGTACCACCTATAGCAATGCACAATCGTAGGATACGATATCAATGGGCTCTTGAACACAGAAATTGGGCAGAAGAACAATGGCGTTTCGTGTGCTTTTCTGATGAGTCTCGTTTTGGTATGAGACCGGATACAAGACGTATACGACACTGGAGAACCCCTGGACGCCAACAGCGATTAAAATCCTGCCAGGAAGTCCATCCTTATAGTGGTGGAACCATCATGGTATGGGCGGGTATTTGGATCGGCGGAAGAACTGAGTTGATTTGGATCAGAGGCAACCTCAACGCTCAAATTTATGCTGAGACGATTGTATCAGACGTCATCGTTCCTCTACAAGTGCAAATCGGTCCCTTATTTCAGTTAATGCATGATAATGCACGACCGCACACCGCAAGAGTTGTAAGACAGACTCTCGCCGCAGCTAACATCAATGTCCTGCCCTGGCCTGCTCAGTCGCCAGACTTGAATCCGATTGAGCATGCATGGGATATGCTACAGAGAAGAGCTCTGCCGAATATGGAGGGTATCCAGTCGCAAGAAGACCTTTTTTTGTTGTTGCAACGAACATGGGCGGCCATTCCACAGCGTGATTTGGATGAACTCATTTTGAGTATGCCAAACCGATGTTCTTGTGTTGTTAGTGTTCGCGGTAGAAACACGGATTATTAATTGTTTAAGTTACCCAATAAAATTTTAAAGAAAACTGTTATTTCAGTCTTTTTTTCGAACTTTTGTGTTAGTGGTTCAAATGTCAAAAATCCCTTTATTAGGAAAATGGCAAATTTCTTTATTAATGCAAAGGTGACTTGGTTTATCGTTACTGTGACAAACGAAAACACTTTATTTGATGAATCCTTAAAGAAAATTTTAATTAATATCAATCAGGAGAAAAGTTATTGCAAAAATATATGTTGATCCCTAGACACTTTTGATGTGTGTAGATTGACATAGACATTTCAAACAACTATTCAAATCAGTGATTCTCTGACTCATTCGACTATTACGACCAACTGTTTGTGTGTCAATCCTTATCATACAATATGCCTTGTAAATTAGCTGTTGATTTTATTATCCGTATTTGGCACACTACGACCTTACATTGCGTAAAAACGCGTCTGATTAGAAGACCAGTATTTGTTTTGCCGCCATAGTCATACACACACTGAAAATTTCAAGTGTCTACTTATTACGATTCGATTTACATATAAAGGGTGTAACAAGACCCTTAACGAAGCTGAAAGGCACTTGTTCTCCTCGTCATTGCGATATTTTTTTTTTGTTCCATAGACCATACCTGGGAACCTTCTAGTAACGGAAATATGGATATGGGGGATCAAAGTTCCATCTTTTTCACAAGTTTTTTTTTAAATACATGTTTTAATGTCAGATTTTTAAATACCTTCACGACCCCCGTACTATTCAATCCTTCCATTAGCACAATGTTTTCAGTCCGTTACATTGAGTTCTATCGTAAAACGTGATGTTTCACCCCAAAAAAAAAGTCGTTTCCCAGCAATAATTTTTGCATAAACACACTTAGATTGATGTACAGAATGCTTGGTTGACGGCTTCGTGAAGGGTCTTGTTACACCCTGTATTCGATACGAGGAGCTTGTGGCTAAGTAATAAAAGCCGCACTGATCAATTTTCTAGGTTAAGTCGTGCTTGCCGAGGTTGGTTTTTGGAGGGAACTCGGTATTAATGAATGACCGTGCCTCGGAAAGCATATAAAGTCGTTGTTTCAAACTGTCATTTTTAAATCTTTGACAGTCACGGGTAGTCAGAAGCCTGCAAGTGTGACAACCAGTTTTAACAAAGGTTTCCTATCGCATAACCCAGTAACTGGGTTGTTGATGTCAGGCGCTAGGCAGATAGGCAGTCACTCGCGCGGTGAGATTGGAAGCCGACCCCAACATAGCTGGGTAAAAGCTAGACAGATGATGACGATTTAAAAGATACAGCCCTGTGATAGAAGGAAAGACGGACGAACGGACAAACAGCGGTCCCTTAGTAATAGGTTCCCGCTGGCACCTTTTGGGTACGGAAAAAAACCTTAAAAACCGAGATAAAAGTATTCTAACCCAGTTCATGATTTACCTGATTGCATTATTTCACCAAAATCTGTTCTGATGCAAAGGCGTGAGAGCCTAGGCACACGGTGCGTTGCGGCGGCGGACCGGCGTCGCAGAGGCGTCCTGGGGGGTTACCATGACGTCTTAAAGCAGGCGTAATTCCAGTGTGGGAAAGAGAGAGAGCTATACAGGTCGTCTAGCGCCATCTCTTTCGCGCACTGGAATTACTCCTGCTTTAAGACTTCATGGTAGGGCACCTGCTTATAAAAATCCATGGTAGGTCACACGACGACGCGCCCCGGCGCGGCGCCGCGTAGTATATATATCGGACATGTTACCCGCGAGGGGTGTATGCGTTGCGACGCCGGAGCGGCACCACTGCTCAGTTGTTTATGTGGCAAAACCTCTGTTCGTCTGCGGCGTCGCAGCCTCGCCGCGACGCCGACGCCAGCCACCAATGCGGCGAAATCTTGCCGCCCCCCGCGGCAACACACCGTCTGCATAGGCCCTGAAGTAGTTACAGACAGAGTAGGTAGCGTAAATGCCAAAGTCTTATTTAAAATACTTAAATTAGTAAGGATCCTAACATAGTCGAATAAGGTCGGCTGAACAACAAATGTACTTATAATATTATGACCGATGCGGGCTTTCTACCCGGATCCCAAAATAAAGATGAATAATAATGTTAATTTTAAAAAACACGTCACTCATAAATCAACTACAGGATACTTTATTTCATTTACCTACAATAATGAATCATTTAGGAAAACATGCAATTTTATCGATCAAGATTCGATCGATATAGGGATTTTATTATAATACTCTTTCGCCACACTATAGAAAGTCAGTGAGATAAAAAATATATTTTATCTCGCGTCTCTGTAAACATTTTCAGATAAAAGCATTATCGCTTAAATTGGCACAACAATGATACTGTTTAATGTTTACTCGTGTTATCATCTCCCAACTATTAGGAAATCCAGTTGCGTCATATTCTGAATCATCATCCTTTATTACAGAATCGACGCATCGCATGTCGTCAACAAATGTCGTCATTCGAATATGGTGTCATATACTACATCCGAATGACGACTACAATAAACTACCACAGAATACTGTCATACAAACCTGGGGAGTCTACTTCAGTGGCTTGAGATACATAGGAGCTAATCTCGCTTCGAATTTTACTTCAGACTGCTTCAAAAGCAACACGTTAGTCTTACAAATGCACGGAGGATACTTCTGCTCATACAAAAGTCTTAAGCTAGATGTCATACCCCCAGAATACGAATTAGAACACGGTTCGATATCTTCAGACTCCTCTGGAAGGACCAATCTTTCTAAAATCAATCTAGAAGCTAAACATTTACTGAATCATAAATTAGGTAAAGAATCGAGGTCCATTTCTCCTAGTAAATACACTAAAAAGTCTGATAAAGAGTATTCGAAAAGCCACAGTCCTATAGAAAGAGGATTTCAGCAGAATTTCCCGACTTTGAGGACATCTGCTAGCTTAAACATTGGCCAAAGTCAAAGAGATTACTATAGGAGAAGAGAAGACGGTTCCGAATGCGGGAAAGGTGATCCTAACGCGGCGAACCATATATACGAACATTCGCCGGAGAATTTAGATGTAAAGGAATATACTTCGAGTGTGAACTGTGATAATATGTGTAAAAACGCGTCAAAAGAAGATTTAACATGTAACGTAGACTTAAGTGAAACAGCCGAGAGTTATGACTTGAGAAACGAAGCCGATGGAGTCCCCAAGTATAGGTACATGGCTCTGAACTTCTTGAAGTCAGAATTAAGACCGAGTTACAATGCGACGAAGTTACAAAAGTTGCATTTATTGCAATACTCTATCAAGAAAAGACAGGAGGCTGTCCAGGAAATAAAGGAGAGGATTTATAAGAAGTCTGCGCTGACGAACGATGATTGGCCGTCACCAGATGACGCCTGTGACGTCAGACTGAAGTTCAAGAGTAAATCTCAAAGGAACCTGTTCTCTCCTGATGATGGTGATAGTTTAGGTAAGGATAAGTCTTCGTCGCAAAGTGATCTGAGCGTCAAGAATGGAAGGATTAAGGAAGATAGGCCTATTGTGTCCAATGGACCGAGGCTGACTCTGAAGTTGAATGATCTCTTATCTTTTAAGGTTAGTATAAAACTAGTTTCGTTTTTTATCAGACTACGGCAGATCCCCAAGGAAGGGTTATATAACTCACGGCTTTTCACGCCACCTGCTATGTCATCCTTACATACTCATTTCGCCTCATCCAAGTTTATTCATCTGGTCATACAAGCACGCCGATGTCGAGTACTACAAACCTGACCTTTCGGGAGAACCTCACCGATAAGGTCAGTGTATGTCCCTCAAAGCGTACCCACTCGGTATCCGTCAGAATCGCGGGTGTATAACTCCCAAATAAATCATAAATAAGCTATATTAATGTTCGTAAAATATACGTTTTTATACTAAAATAATTAATGAATATACGTTTTTATACTAAAATAATGAATTTAATAAAAAAATAATTAATAAATTATGTTCAGCAGTCGCGCTTGCGACAACTAGACCGTTATTATATAATCCTTAGTAATAATTATCTTCTTCAATTTTCCAGGCTAAACCTTCGCCTTTCCAAAGGGCGGAACACGTAAGACTAACAAAACAGCTGGAGATCCTACGGTTCAAACGCATCATACTGTCGGACGAAAGAGACAGCAAGCTGACGAACATAAGGAAACTGAAAGAGAGGCATGCTAAATTGTTTGAAGAGAACCAGGATGTCGGTGAGTGTAAGGATATTTTTTTTTTGTTTGAAGGTGGTTGTTATGAGGGATGGTGCTTCTTTGTGGTGTGGTGCTGCATTTGATAGTCCATTTATATGTTACCGTCACTGAGATCCACAATAGTGTATTGGATAATGAACCTTAGATTGTGTGGTCCATGATCTATTTTTCAACAGTCTTTTTATAACGAGACTCGCAATAGAGTGTTGAAAAATGAACTTTAAACAATGGTGCGTAAGGTCCATTTTTCAATAAACGTCATTGTGATGAGACAATCTGGTACAATATAAACGTACCTTTAAAGTCACGTTGCTTGTCGTAACGGATATGGTTTATGCATTATGGAAGTACATGCAAGATGGAAACTGATCCTTCACGAAGCTGTCAACCAAGCAATCAGTACATCAAATCAAACTCAAATCTAACTAAGTAACTCTAAGCAAAAATTATTGCTGGGAAACAACTTTTTTTTGTAGAGAAATATCATGGTTTTCAGTAGGACTCAATGGGGATGGCAACTGTGGAACTAATGGCGCTAGCATCGCATGTACCAAGCATCGTCATTGGTTGGAAATGTGTCAATGTCATTTTATATTTCAAAATAGCTTGACCTCATTGGTCAGATTGGGAATAAGCTATGGACACGCCATCTACAATCAGCTTTGACTTGCCTTCCCCATTGAACGCACTCAAAATATTGTGCTGATAGATGCATTGAATAACAAAGGAGTCATGGAGGTATTTCAAGCAAAGTTACAACATTAAAAAGAAAATTTAAAAAAAAAACTTGTGAACATATAAGTAGGAACTTTTACCATCAATATCTCCGTAACTAGAAGATTCCCGGGAATGGCCAAGAATAAAAAAAAAAGTTGCAATGACGTGTAGAACAAGTGCCTTTCGGCTTCGCTAAGGTTCGTTTTACACCAATTATTATGGAGTAGGTACTTATGTAGGTACTCTAGTGTTGAATCAATCTAGGTGTTATTTCATCGCTCTATTAAGTTGATGAACGACTTGAAACACTTTATATCCACGACTCTAAATTCTATATCAATCAATCAATCATTTATTTATTTGTTAACATAGGTACACAAGAAATACAGATCTTAGGTTAGTTAAACTGGGCGCTATGTTATGCCAAGCGGCGTACAAATTTGCAATTTCAAATAGTTATATATAAGTATTTCTAAATTAATTCGTCAATAGTGTAATAACATTTATCGATTAGAAATGATTTCATTCGTTTTTTGAATTTTTCTTTTTTTTTTTATGGCGTCTGGAATTTCATTGAAAAATACGTGGAGCCATCCCCAAAACTCTCTTTTTTGCTAATACAGCTTTACATTTATGATTACACGGACAATTCTTGTACTGCCTACGAACTGCTATAATTAATTAAATTAAATTAATCTATAGTCCAAATACATTTTCAGGGACAGAACTGATGCAGAACTATCACTCCCTCTCGCGGCGAAACGAGAGCGTTAAGGAGACGCGTCAATCCTGTGCGGCGATACGCGAGTTGGCAGCATCGTCGCACCACGCTTTGTGTGCCCAAAGGACTGAACTTCTCAAGCAGTTGCACCATATATTCTTTATTGAGCAGGTGAGAATGTTTATCTACATACTAACTAATATTATAAATGAGAAAGTAAGCTTGTTTGTTACCTTTTCCCGCCTAAACCACTGAACCGATCATCCTGAAATGTTGCATATACGTTATCAGGGGTACAGAAACGGACATAGGGTACCTTTCATCCCGAAAAATAGTACTGTTCCCGAGGAAAACATCAATAATGTTCTTATGATAATAGATGGCGCCACGTGTCTTTCAAATCATGATTGAATTTTATTTTTACAAGCAGAGTACAACCTGAATTAATTATTAAATTCTAAATGAACGTGAGCGAATCCGCGGGCAAAAGTTAGTTATCAATACAGTTGTCAAGCAAGTCCTGTGTTTCTCGTATCCGTAGGTTTTTCCAGAATATCTTACATTGAATAGTCGTAGTCGTAGTAGTTATTCGCGAACCCTTTACGAAAGGTACTCGTTTTTTGGGTTTCCATATTAGGTTTACAACAGTTGTTAGCTTAAAGGCCAGTGATCAATTTCATGCCTTAACGGCTGAAGGGATTTGGATGAAATTGGCACATGGCCCGCTGTCAAAGCCGTAAGAGCAAAATCTAATTTTCACGTTCCTTTGAGAAAATTGTCCAGTTTGATGGTCTGAGGAATCATCAATCCACATAATAGGTATTGCGCTTGCGTTCTATTTCTCCATAAACAAGAGACAGCACTTGGCATAGACTTGAAAAGATCTTAAAATAGAGTAAAACTTTTTTGGCCAATACTGTTTAGGAGGCATACGGAACAGGGTGTACGTGTGTGTGATTCCTCATCGTTCATAGAGAAAGAAAGATCCATCGTCGAAATGGCTGTTTTGTTTTGTGTTATGTCAGTTTAGTTCCTATTTGGCGGTATAGATGTCGCCTGAGTGTCTTATGTATTTTGCTTTCACTACAATTGGGAATCCCTTCCACTACCAAAAATCTTTGTTGTTTGTTTTGTGTGTAGATTGTTTTTTTCGTTTTATCGTCTTTGTCCGAAGGGACACACACATAGGGGGTTGCCACACGTGTTCAGTACATCATTACGAATATAAATAATTTATTTGTATAAAACAGGTTCAGAAGATGTTACAAAAGGTCGAACGGTACACTGTTAATAACCCTGTGAGGTGTGCAAATATAAAACAAGAATTTTACACAGTTAATTTCACAGTTAAAGCACAATGTCATTGAAAATAAAACTATCGTAAATACAGATCCGTCAACAAAAAAAAGGAGTTAAAAATAATCATTCTGAACCCCCGGGCACTTAGAAATATTTCGTCGGGCATTTAAAAAAAAGAACATCTGTGTCCTACAAAACTGCAATACCTACACGGTCAAAATTTATTTTTGTTTTAAATTACTTACCAACGAAAAATTTCTATGTCGGGGTGTTCAGAATGATCTACCCTTTGTATTCTTTAAAAAAAAAACAAAGAGTTTTGAGGTCTCTTGCCTGCCGTCTTCCTACAGAAGAACACGTCAACATGGACAATATGCGGCGTCCCGCTACCAGTGTGTGGCGACGAGAGTCCGCGCGGGACCAGCCCGCTCAGCGACTCTGTGGCCGCGGGCTTCGTGGCCCAAGCGACCTGCCTAACTGCTGCGCTGCTTAACCAGCCGCTGAGATACAAAATCACGTTGCTGGGTTCTGCTAGCAAGATCTTGGATGTTACGCCGGATTTACCAGATCCGAAGTGAGTGATTTTTTATATTTTTTTAGTCCGCTTTGTTCTCCGTCTGTCTTACTGTCAAGACCCTTTTTCTCAGGAATGCGTGGCGGTATCAAGCTGAAATTAATACCAAATACTCACGTCTGCTACCCCTTGGAGGAATGAAAATAAGCATTGTAGTGTAGGTCAACGCGAACAAAAGATATGACTGTTTATGTCGCATATTATGCGATTTCACAAGGGAATCAAAACCTATAGAGTAAAAAAGCAAGGCCTTACAGCACAAATAAAGTTGAAAATTAAAGGGTGCTCCCATAAATACATAGTTGACGCCAATTAAGATATTTTTTTTTTATAGATAATGGTACGGAACCCTTCGTGCGCGGGTCCGACACGCACTTTGGCAGTTTTTGTTTGTACTATTTTACTTTTTCTGCAAACGTAGCTAACTTCTCTAGTAAATTACGTATGTCCCTAATACGCTTTGTCTACGTGGAATACAGACGTTTTGTTGGGATACCTAATATCTGGCCAGCCTTTTCGTAAATCTGTTCGAGTCGGCTTTCAGGCCGCTTCCGGCTTCCTTTACATGGAGCTACTGCGTATCTGACCGCCATAAGTCAATTATTGGATAACACGATACCCCCTAGCAAGACTGGTTGTCAGACTTTCGTATTTCTCAATATCCGTAACGACTTTCAAAGATCTACGAATGGTAGCCGAGACCAACAGCAACAGCAGAGGCGGTCTGTATGCGTAATAGGGTATATGCAACAAATACTAAACTTTTTTTGTTTCTTTAAAATGCCTTGTATTGGACCATAAAAACATTGTGGTACACACGGCTACACATCAAGCTATACATTTCCAATTTATGCTGATCTCGCATTGTATACGGTTTCCGTACAATGCGAGGTCAGCTTATACTGGAAATGTATAGCTTGAGGTGTAGCCGTGTGTACACTTGTTTAATTCTCTAATACAACACATATTTTACAATTTATTTTTTTATTTAGCGCATTTTTGGTGAAACGGAACGCAAACACAAAACGCTTCGATTCCGGTAGTGATGTCACAATCCATGTGTCAAAGAAACACTTTTAATTGAAAAATACTTAGTTTCACTAAGATTTTACCATAATATTGTTATTGCAATTTTTGCTTAAATAAAGCACTTACATTTCAGTAAAACTAATCTACATCTGATAGAGGTAAGTGACATCAAAGTCCTGATATGAATGGCCGCGATAGTCATGGACGTTTGAACTGTCGTAGAAAATTGCAGGAGTTTAATATTTTTTTTGTGCACAAGCAGTAGTTGAAATTAACTTTTAATAATAGTCTTGGGTTGCTAATACTGCATATTAATGATTTAAGTGAAAAATAATTACATGCATATTCCTTATTGTTGACTGGTAGAAAATGCCTATGGCATTATATCCGCCTCAGTACATGCTTAAAGAATTATTAAATAAATGAATGACTGCCCGTGCCCCTCCTCCCACGCACTGTTATTAATTATTATCCTAACTATCTTAACTAATATTATAAATGGGAAAGTAAGTTTATTTGTTTGTTACCTTTTCACGCCTAAACCACTGAACAGATCATACTGAAATTTTGCATATACGTTGTCAGGTGTACAGAAACGGTCATAGGGTACCTTTCATCCCGAAAAAAGTACTGTTCGCGAGGAAAACAACAATAACCTTCTTATGATAATAGATGGCGCCACGTGTTTTTCGAATCATACTTGAATTATATTATTACAAGCAACCTGAATTAATTGTCAAATTCAAAATTAACGCGAGCGAAGCCGCGGGCAAAAGCTAGTATATACTAATATTTTATAGGGATAAAATTTGTTTATAAGTTTGTATGTAGGGGGTAATCTCTGGATTTGCGGAACCGATTTGGAAAATTCTTTCACTAACAGGAAGCTACATTATCCCCGAGTGCCATAGGCTATATTTACAACGTGCCCGTGGAATAAATTGCGACCAAAACGCGAGTGAAGCCGCGGGCAACAGCTAGTATCTTATAATATTATTCATTAAAAAATCTTATTACAATTTCAGCATACCACTGTTCCCTCGAGGCGGCGACATCACATTATTCCGCTACGCTCTATTCCTGCTGAACAAGTGTGTCGGCCAACTTGTGGTCGGACGTGGACTGCCGTTGTCCGACATACGGCCAACGTTGGCAAATCTGCAGAAGTTGCTTACTACGCCTGCTAATATGTAAGTCTTTTCTTATTAATTTTGTCTAAAACCTGTGATCGTAACACGAACTTTGTTTAAGAGTGTTAACGTCTTGCGGCATTTCATACGAATTTTGAGCTCATTCGTTTTCGAAATCGCTGAACCGATTTTAATGAAACTTCTGACGCATAAGCAGGATACTGTGTCTAAAAAGTTGACAGGGAACATTTTTGAAATGTCTTTAAAAAAAGGGTAATTGGAAATTTCTGTTTATATGGAAAATCTTAAATCGGTCTAATTTTGCTGTAACATTATTTTTCGAAAATGTTCTCGGTCAACTTTTTAGACCCATGTATCCTGCAAGCGTATGAAGTTTCATTCAAATCGGTTCAGTCGTTTCGAATTAAAATGAGTTCAACGTTTCTATAAATGCCATAAGACGTTAACGCTCTTAATGGTTATTCCTGTCACTGTCGCACAAATGTAAAACTACAAGCGCAAGACAGAGACAGGAACATGTCTAAGCCAAGATACGCTAAGTTACGTTTAGAGATCTCAGCCTTAGATATTTTTAAGAAAAGTAAGTTTGACAGAGGTCATATGTATTGTAAAATTATTATATCTGTGAATAACCACTTTTTCATTTTTCTTTTCATTCAAACATGATCCTTAAAATAATGGTGATAATGTTCATATTCCATAAGCAAATGTGATCAAGCGCTTCATACGAGTATGAAAATTCTTTTACGTAGAATGTTTACATTTTAATGAAACGCAAAGCAAAGGAAAATCAAAGTACGCTGTATAGACAACAACATGAAATGATTTAGTTAAATCAAGCTAAAGTAAAACTTATTTCTTCCGCTTAAAACATGTTTCTCATAAATATTTCAAAACAAAAGTGCTTTCAAACTAAACTGTACGTTATGTTCTAGGTCTGACACCACAAAGTTGTATGGCACGTACCGATGGCTGGTTGACAGTCAATGTCCTCGAACGCAATCATTGAGAAGTCTCGTCGCATCTGAGCGGTGCAAGTATAGGCAGTTCAACAGGTTTAAGGTTAGTAACATTGCATAATATCACGCCTACACGAAGGGTTAGGTAGAAATGTACACTATACAGTCATCAGCACCAATATGTTAACACTCAACAACTTTTAAATGTTTTTTTCTCCTACTGTTCTGATTAAAATTTCATGTTGGTAACAACATGGCTAAATTCTATTTTTTTTGTTACCAACGTGAAATTATTTAGTAACAGTATTCTGGAACTCATATTTTTATGAAAAAGCACCTAACTCTCAGTTACAATCGTTATTTTTCGCGAAAATTGCTTTTAATTTTAGGAAAGTGTATACACATTGGTGCTCGTGAGTGTACTTATAAGCAAATGGATATTTCCCCAGTTATGTTTAAGTCCCATATAGCAGGGAACGAGCCTATTGCCGTTAACTGGGCGCAACACTCCGAATTGATACAAAAAAAAAATGCTATTGGAAAAGCTCAATAGCACTACGATTTATGTATTAGTAAAATCAGTACAATCTACCTAACTATCTATAACAATATTCAAAAAATGTACAGAAACAGAACCATATTTTAAATTTGTTTCGCGTGCTTGCTTTGCTTTAGTGATTGGGTCACAAGGGGCTAAGACTTAAATCGTCTTGTAACAAAGGTCACCACGTTTTAGTTTAAGAGGAAAAGCTAACGGCGCTTTGCCCATATATACTTATGTATTCGCCTGTTTTTTCATCACTGGAATATAAAACTAGACCAAATATTTTTTTTTATTATGTAATGTTAAAAAATACCTGTCCGATCTGAAAGGGGCATATAATAGGTATTCCATGACATTACCAAATAAAATAAGAAACATGAACTATTCATAAAAGCAAAACATTTGAATGAATTTTAAAAAGCATGATATTTTCATAAACAAGCTCCAAATCAATACCTTCTTCGGCGATTTAATGTTCGATCGTCAATTGTTTTTTTATGACGTCACTACCCGAGAAGCGACCGGGGTGTCATCGCCCGCGCCCCTGTACGCCATGTTAGTTTCCTCATTTTAGTAAATTTTATTCAATTTTTATTGGGGTACTTTTTTACGTGTTATCGAATAGTGATACCGAAATCATACCTTCACGGATCGGACAGGGATTTTTTAACATATTGCGTAGTAAAAAATATTTGCTCCAGTTTTATTCTCCAAGGAAAAAACAATTGAATACGTTTGTATGGGCGTTTGTATGATGTGTACGTTTGTGTAGCCTTTCCTCTTAATGAACTTCTTTGAAATGAACTGTGTTTTCCCAGGACGCGGTAGACGGTCAGTCTCCACAATCGGCGATGAACAAACGAAGCGGGCACAGGCACTCTCGAAGCGTCGGCAGTTATCACGATGATCACGTACGTTAAAAACCAAAAAACTATTACTAATCTGTTCATGTACATTCGCGAACACATCAAGTTACTTACCACAAACTGTCAAATTTCTCCAAATAATTTTAAACCATAAAATATGTATGGTTAAGTTCAAAATCGAATGAGGCAACTCATGACAACTCAACTTTTGACATGTTGTGGTAACTTAATGTACATAAAAAAAAGAATTTTAGGAACCTCGATATCATTTTTCAAGACTCAGTTACATGTACGGTGGGCACCCTATATTTTTTTTTCGACATGTCGCAACACAGTTTTGTCGCGATTCATTTAAGACACCTACTGTCAAAATGTCAACTATGTGATGTGTGTGTCCCATGTGTGTCGGCGTAACATGGCTGACACATACGGAAAGGACGAACTTATAAGGGTTCCGTTTTTACCATTTGGCTACTGAACCCTAAAAATAATTGTCATTTGCGAGAAACAATATAGAAAATTTGCGCTACATTAACCTTCGTTTTTCCAAATTAGCGCGAAGCGTATATTTAGTCTTGGAGAACGGTATTTACCCAACTTTTTGTCTTTTAAAGGAGCCATTGGCTAGTGATGAAGCAATTATCTTTTTGGCCTACAGGGCAAAAAAATTGTCATAGAAAGCAAAAAACATGACAAGAATAGTCATTAAATTTGCTTTGATTTTTCTTTTCTTAATTACTTTGGTTTCGTTTTGTTTGATTTGGCACCGTTATTTCTATGACGTAGGTAATTGTATCCTTTTTAATTATTATTTTTTATTAACCTTTTCCGTCCCACTGCTGGACAAAGGCATCTCCCATTCCTTGCCTACTCTCTCGGTGTTTTGCCTTCTCTGGCCAATCGGTCAGGAACGAGTCCAAATCGTCACGCCAGGGTTTTTGGGCCTGCCTCAGTGACGACAACCGTCTTCAGGCACCCTTACCTATCCTGGAAATGTGACCTTTTAATAATTATTCTTTTCAAATTATTATTAACACTTTAAAGACATACGAAAGAGGCAAACTTAATGCCATAGGCGTTATGTGTGCATTACTTTTATTTTCAGTGTAAGTCCCTTTTACGTTTTTCGGTAGTTTGAAATGTAGACCGTAGTTTCGTAGAAACTCAGTAGCGCAGTCTAGGCAGAGAGCATTCTTATACAGGATGTCCCGTAAATAATGGATCAAACGTAACGAGTAGGTAGCTTGCCTAATTTCCAACAATTAATATGAAAATTAAAAAAAAACAGATAATTATTAATAAAAGACATTATTATTTTAACGAAATTTATTTTCTCTACTAGAATTCCGTTTTTTTATTGCTATCGCTGAAGTGATAACATTTTTAGGCATGGTTTTTGTTTAACATTTCTGAATAGCTTACTAATGTTATAAGATACCATTTTTTTAATATAAAGCTTTAGTTTAAAATAAAATAAAAAACTTAGGTTAAAAAGTTTTTTCTTTACGAAGAGTTTTGATAACAAGGTGGACGGTGGAAACTAAATATTTCCCAAGGATCACCCAGGTGGACAAAGGTGAAGGTTTTTTTTAGTTCATTGTTTGAAATTAGCTAAGCTACTTATCCGTTACGTTTCATCCGATATTTACGGGACACCCTGTAGATCAAAAGACCTGAAAAGACTAGGAATATAAATTTGTTAGGCGTAACTTGCAAGAGGCCTATGTCAAGCCATGACCTTGAGCCATTATGACTGTGATTGGCTAATTTTTACACCGATGGTGATAGTGGTTCTATCTCAATTACTAATTAGAAAGTTGATAAAAAGTAGAGTTGAATAATTCATTTACATTTGTCAGTAGGTACCTACCATAATCCGTAGAATTAATTTTACAAATGTAAATGAGTCTTTGGCCGAAATCTATAAACATTATTTAGCACGTAATTCTGGTTAGCGTCATTCCTGTGACTGTCCGACAATTTTCAAACAAGATTTAAACGGAAATAATGTGAAACTTAAAGCATGCTCAGTCTATAGATACCAGCCTTAGACCCTCCATAGAGAAGCTTGATATTAGCCAACCTAATAAAAAAATGTTACCCTCCAGGAGCTGCCAACATTAGAAGACTCAACAACTTCAATAATGGGAAGCGAGCCTAACATTTACAACATGAAACTGACACAAGACGACATCACAGACCTGCAGCAACCTCTAAAGTCTCACAACTCGGACTCAGAAATACTAAGACTGAACGAGAACGAACAAATTCAATCGAAAGTCGTATTCACATTAGGCGGCGAATCGACTATCGACTTATCCCAACAACTGGTCAGAATGTCGACTAACAACCAAGACGAATTAATCACAACATTACTGGATGAAAATGTGAAAAAAATCTGTTCGGAGATTACAGATTTTTGTTCTGTTGACAAAATTCATGAAGGGTTAGACATTGCTAAGCATTTAGAATTAGATTTGGCTAAACCGACGTCCGTTGAGGACATTGATATAGCAGATTATTTAGAGAAGAAAGGTAATACGGAGGGGGAAAATATCTGTGATGCAGCGTGTGCTGAGGTTGTCGATGTGATAGTAATACCTAGTGCTGAAGCTATACTGGATACGGGACAAAGTGTGAGCCAAGACGAAGAACCTAAATAGTGATGTTCGAGTGGCCATTGTTCGAAATTGACTTTGCTCTGGCTGTGGTGTGAATTGGTAATGTCGCACATATCTGTCAAATATTATCACTTGTTTCATTGATTAACCAATATTACTGATAGAAATGTCTCTCTGTGTTGCACTTCGATCAATAATAATCTAGATAAAGGATTACGAACAAAAACACAACGCTCAAGTGGCCACGGTTACACACACATAAAAATTTGTATTTTTTATACAAAGAAATGTAGAAAAGGCTTTAAAATATAAACAACTTCGGTTTAATAAAAACATTATTTCTCTAAGTTCAATTACGTTTGCGATACATTTATCTTTAAGACCTGATGTCATCGAAGAATAGGTACAAGTAAAGTCGCTCGAAAATATAAAGTCATTTTTAAATAAGTACAATATTTTATTCTATAATTAAACTTACTGTCTAAAGAATAAAGTTGAAAATATGTTGTCGGTAGTTTATGCTTACTCTATTTTTAAACTAAGACGCAGTTCTTGGAATCGAATTTCAATGCTTAGAACAGAGTAAGTATGGAAAGGCATAGACTTGCAGGATTTTTTAACCGTTTTTTTGACGTTTTAAATTAATAGTATTGTTTTATTTTAATAACTTATTAGTAATAAGTTATTACTAACATGGGGTGTGGGTTTAGAAAATTATGTCTAATTTATCAAAATAAATCGAACATATTTTAGAATTTTTACAAGGGGTGTAAAATTCTTCTCCTCTTTCTTTCGCGACAATAGATACCCATTTTGCAAAGCGAAATGGATTACTCGGAAATCTACAATCAAAAATACAGCTTAATATATAATAACAATACTACTCCATGCATTCTCTGTTCCAAAACAGCCAATGTTTGGCCTAAAAGTTGGCGATATCGCAACATTGGTCAAACAATCATTTTACTCTTAATGTTTCGTTTTTTGTTGTTTAATTCTATTAAACATATTTATATATATAAATAAAAATATTTTATAAAAAAAAAACACTTGTTGGCATAAACTTACCGAAAGAAGGATATTCCATCAAAAACCTTGATATTACGGTGGTTATTTTCAAAATTTATTAACACGCATTGCGGCATTTTGACGTGTTAATGTTGGCTATGCTTGAACCGTACTAATTTGAAATAAGACCACAAAATTTTTCGTGTTCTAATTTGTGTGGCCGTTTTTGAAGTACCTATCGGGAATCTAGAGGATTATAGATCGATGGTGTTGCACTAAAATATTGACTACTAGCTGTTGCCCGCGACTTCGTTTTGGTCGAAAGTTATCCCACGGGCACGTTGTAAATATAGCCTATGGCACTCAGGGATAATGTAGCTTCCTATTAGTAATAATTTGTCACTGGCTGGCGGCACACAGACCGTCATTCAGGTATGTGCTTTAAGGTTTTTGTTAGGATGTGCCAAGCTGTTGTTTTATTTGCTATGGATCTCTGGTCTGAAAATAAAGATTTATTATTTCCTTTATTTAATTTAACACAATCATATTGGTTACATTTTTAAATATTCTAATATAAAAAAAAACATTTAAAAATATAATAAATAGTAGCCCACCGGCATCGGGAACAGGGTCCGAGCTACCGATGGTCAGGCCATATTATTATTAGTGAAAGAATTTTCAAAATCGGTTCTGTAGATCCAGAGATTACCCCCTACAACGTCACAAACTCATAAACTTTACCTCTTTATAATATTAGTATAGATGAATGATGTCATTCATACAAACACAACACAATTCATACAAACAGCGGTATATTTGACAGCTATATTATGTGATGTGGCGTACTACCACAATGCACCCTTATTAGACCAGTAGATAGCGATCTTTTTTTTTTAGTTGAAGTGATTTCATCATCATTTTTTGGAATTGATGATTATAAAACAGAAACTCATCAAATTATTTCGTTCAAACGGATAGTAATGCGGCGTTTCATTTTTATTGCAAGAGTTTTTTTTGTTATTTCATTTGTCGGTTTTCAAAAATGTGATAAGTAGTCGATTTTGCCTCTGTAAAGTTTATAATTGACAATATAATAAATAGAAAATATAAATGGTGCGTTCCGAATGGCGCTATAATCGATATCAGGACATCATGTTTTAAATGGTTGTGAACATTTTCCATCAGTGTCGAAGCACTGAAAACATCTAAAAACTCCTAACAGAATGTGACAATTCCTAACATTTGTTAGTAAATGTATTTATAAACATTTTGATCAGCAGTGTGGGAGCACCTTAACTATCTACTCTGCCTTTGCTCAACTGTGTTGGGGTCGGCATCTAGTCTAACCGGATGCAGCTGAGTACCAGTATTTTACATACTGATTGCCAATCTGACCTCCACAGTCCAGTTAGTGCTGGATAATCAGAAACGCCTTGGTAAGACTGGTTGCCAGACTTAAACGGTAACGATCAAAGATTACAAATGACAGCCGGGACCAACGGCTAAACGTCTTTATACACATATCAGGGCCGTGCCCGGGACGTGATAGGGCCGTGACCGAATGATGTAGCCACTGAAGCTTCGTCGTCGGCCCGGGCACTGATGACGTGTGTGAACGAGTTCATATAAAATGTACATACCGATATTTTTTGAGAGCACGCGGTCCCACCACGTCCTGGGCATGGCCGCTATAAGTCCCGGGCACGGCCCCTCCACGTCCCGGGCACGGCCCCTCCACGTCCCGGGCACGGCCCCTCCACGTCCCGGGCACGGCCCCTCCACGTCCCGGGCACGGCCCTGATATGTGTGGATAGACCTTTAACGTGCTTTCCGTGGCACGGAGGAAACGCGTTATTTAATGGATGGTAAAACCATTCACGGACCAACCCAGAGACCAGCTTAACCTAGGAGATCTACCAATGGGGCTGCTAGTATTTAACTCCTTGTTGGCACTGTAAGCGCAATAACGCAAATGGTTGTTGCTGTTATCGATTATAGCGGTAATTTTGCTTGAATCGCAACCCTATGATCAATTTTGACCAATGGCTACCATGTAAATAAGTAGGTTTTATATGTGATTGTTTTAATGGAATTTATTTATCAAAAAATCCTGTATAGTTAATCATATCTCATGTATTGTTGATTAGTCTGTTACGATTACATAATATAAAATAAATTATTGTTGAGTGAAAATTTTTGTGTAACCTGGTTTTTATTACATGATGATGCAGTGAAATATTGTTAACTGAGATTTTTGTTATTCCATAATGTTTGTTTTCCGATTTAACAGTTTTTTCCATTCTCGTCTTTCATTGGTCTTATTGGCAAAGTACTGGGTTTTGATTTCTAGTTCAGTAATTGTATTTCTATTTTTATTTAATGAAGTAGCATATCTTGAGTTTGAAGTTTTCCGGTCTTTCGTTGTAATTTAAACCTGGCGAAATTGACAAAATTTAATATTTCATAAAATTATCAGCTTTAAGACACCAATCGGGCGCATTTTGTGTAATTTAAACAGAAAAACTTACTATTATACGGAGTATTCTAGAATTTTGAACTGCATTTGGCTCTAAAAAACGATAAGGTGATGTTAGATTATCGATACTGCTTTCACGTTTCCAATCGATGTTCATCGACAACTTATCGATATCGGTGCTAGAGGAATAACGCTCTAAAGTCCTAAATATGTACGATGCAATAAATAAAACATAAGAGAAAAAATTGTGTTCATCGTCAATAATGATAAATCGAATTGCCCTTAGATTTATTGAAGAGTGAACATTATAAGTGTTGCCAGAAATCGAAAATGTGAGAAGACTTAGAACAATACTTGGCCTTAAATTTAGCATTCTAGCTTTAGAAGGATTCTGTTTTGGAAAGCGTCGTCTTTGTCACTCATATTTGTCTCTTGCCTAAGCTCGATGCGTCATATTTATGGCCGTGTACTACAGGATTGCTGTGCATTCCTTTTTATATTTCTAACAAGGTTATGTTAACCCATGGTCTTTCTTTGAATTCGCTATGCCGTATTTTCAGTGATGTCCTTGAATTCATATTAGTAATGTAATGGGTTAAAAAAATATTTGCAAGATCGTTCGGATTTAAACTAAATAAATATGATGTTCAGCTGCAAGAACTGTAATTGCAGCACAAATCACGAAATCATTTTAGTGCTAAACCTATTCTTCTTCGTGTCTCTAGCACGACTTAAACTTAGCTGCGAAATTAGGCTGTGGTTTCCTTGCATATAGTATTTTTTAACTCACTTTATACATCACTGAAGTTAAGTCATTGAATAAATGCATCATTTGTTGGTAGGTACCCCGTGCCTAAATAACGATAAAACGTGTAAAAATGTATGTAAATTGTAAATAAATGTATCGGATATTCTACTTGTATAGTTCTGTTCAAACTTCAGTTCTGTTCAAACTTTATGGCGGCTCGGAAGTTAGTTGCGAGTGACGGTTTGCGCAGGTATAACAGTTCAAACTTCATGGCGGCTCGGATCATCTAACGTAAAGCTGCGCAGAACACAATTTTAGGTATCAGCGTCGCGCAAATGACGCATCGTCTTGACTGTATAATGCGCAGGCCGTCGCGTCACTCGTAGCTAACTTCCGAGCCGCCATAAAGGTTGAACAGAACTAGCGTCTTTCATAATCTGCTGTTGTTATAAATAAATAAATATTTATTTCAATTCTCTATTTGAATTGTTTTATTTTAACTTTTTGTACTCATAAACGACCTAACAAAGTACTCTTAAATTAATTAAGTACTGGGTCTTTTATGCCGAAATCACACGGCTCACTTTCTGTTCTGTTTTGTTTGTTCCACATCTTTCACTCGAAGTGAAAATACTGAACACAAAATGAATAAAAATAAAATCTCGATTGAAGCGCGTTTTCGGCGTTAGCCATAAAACTATGCTAGTAGGAAATACTTGAAATTAACAAGATTGAAAGGACCATACGCCCCGAAACCATAGACTAATAATTATGGGCTTGAGTCTCACTTAAAATCGGAATGTGGTTTCTTATAGCTAGGTACCAATTTTTGAAAGGTCCTGACCAGCACTGTGTGACACTTTAAAAGAAAGTATACTTTCTGCTGATTTTCCTAAAAAAAATAAAAAAATACGGCAAAAGCTGCACTAAATAAAAGACAGTACCTACTCTAAGTTGAAATCGGACTTTGCAGTGTTTAAAAAAAGTATATCTACGCGCTTTTGGATGTTTTGAGACAACAACCCACCTTACGCTTTGAAATTAAACATTCAAAATTCGTAGCGTGGATATTTGTTTAGATTATTTGTCATTTCGACCTCCTCACGTGGTCTACTCACGTGCAAAGACGAATCTTTAGTTTTTGGCTTTATTTATTTGATTAATGAAGCACTGTGGACCTTATACTTTGTAAATATGTACCTATCTTTTTTGCATACCTAAACCAATGACATTTTAGTTATACTATCATAAACTCCCGGGTTCGATCAAGTGTTTCTCAGTCAAAATAAAGACAACTGCCCAAAATCGGTTGAGCTCCGGCTAGGTATAGAAGTACCTCACATTATATTGTATAACACGGGAACGAGGGATCTTAGAAATCTGGCCGGTATATGGCCCAGCGAAAATATAAATAGCGCGGCACCGGTACGCATGCGCGTTCCCGATCTGTTCTAAATTCAAATGGTCCGGCGCTCGGGCAGCCCGGACGTTTGAAAATCGGATTTTAAATCCAAATTGCGAAATTCCAATCCCGACTCCGACTGGAAAGGCCACGTGATTAGTAAATTTTGTTTAGGGAACGTGTGTTTTTTCGAATTTAGTATCTTTAGTGTTGTGAACGGTGAAAATGTGTGAACAGTGCGTGCAGCGTTGATTCCAGAAAAAAGGATTTATCTGTGCGTTTTGACGCATGTGGTAAGTAATTATTTTGACTATAACCTTTTTTGCATGAACTTCCCAGGCGGAAAATCGTCGAAAATATAAAAAAACTGAATGTTTCAGTTACAAATAAGATAAATCTAGAATAAAACCTCGTTACATAACTATAAATAATTCGTTGCCCTGGCAATTAATTTTATTCGGCAATTTGGCTGAGCGCCGGCTTTGAATTATGCTAATCTGTAGGTCATCTAATTAATGGATTGATATAGTGCTATAAAAGAGCTTTGACACTTGATCAGTCTTGCCATTGGTGGTTTAACTATAGATACCTATAGTTCTTCTAACTGTCTATTGGTTCACACACGGTAACAAAAATAGGCAACGTTTCGTTTCTTAAAACCATTAGTCTATGAAACATTCTTGGCTGTAAAATTAAGAGTTTTCCGGAGTGTCAGTGTTACCAGTGTCGGAATTTTAAAATAAACTATGAATTTTACTGAAATGTATGGCCAGCAAGGTCGTTGACTGTGGAAAACAGATTTTTTTAGACGTAGTGCAAATTTTTCCCTTGTTAGACACGTAGGTGTGTCATTATTTACTAGTTATCGAAGATCATTCGGAAATAAGAGCTAAGTTCATCCAACTCTCGTTATTTTTAAGACTTCCTGTTTTTAATACGAATGTATGTTACTAGATATTAGTTGTATGCATTTATCTTAATGGAACATCTACAAGAGCTCTTTTGAAGGGAATTCGCTCATATTTTTAGTGTACCAACGTAACATTTGGTTTAACTAAACCATTCCAGTATGTGTATACAGTAACGAGCATCAATTTGTAAAGACTTAGCACAATACAATTCAAAAGCTTTATTTTTGAGAAATATCGGTTTCTGCTTTGAGAAAAGACCTATTTCGTAATAGTATGGCTTCCAAAAAACTATGTTCATGGAATCGTTAATCAGTACAGTAGGAGAAAACGAGAAAACACATTTTAAAAGTGCTGCGTGGAAATATGTTAGTGGTCGTGACTACTAACATGTTATCTTATATTATCAGCAATGATTGGAATAGGTCCACTTTTCGTTTCTGTTCCTTGAACTTTAGGCACATTAGCTCTTTCTATTTCGATCACTGATTATCAGGCACATGGAGTTTTAGGGAAAAGTTCACTGAACAGCAACGTTTTAGTCACTCATTTCTGTTTTTACTGTGTGACAATTGATTTCTAAATTCTCAAGGTGTCCGTGTGAGCATACTTATTCAGCATAGCATTCATCATCTGTAAAGCCTTTTCCATACTGTTTAATTCGGCTTCCAGTCTAACCGGATGCAGGTCTGAAAACCTGTATTTTCATATAGTGACTGCTTATCTGACCTCCACAACCCAGTTAGTACTAGGGTAATACGGTACCTCTTGGTTGACTGGTTGTCAGAATTGGGCCACTGACTACCTGTAACGACTGTCAAAGATCTACAAATGACAGCATTTAGCATAGCATTATCAAAAGAACCTTTCCACTGCACTGAACTGCTGGGACACAGAGCTTACTAATAGAGGATTATATTAACGCCCGGGTAATTTGAACGTAATGCTTTAACGATAAAGTTGAGTTTCGTCTGTACAAACCAATTTATAAATTAACCTGTGTTCTCAGAATACAACGCTAGCCAAAAAATATGAGCTTCCTGTCTAGTCACTGACGAACTCACGACAAATGTTTTACCCGGGATTTTATTGAACTTTTTACTTTGGATTATATGATCAGTAGGCAGTTTGAAATGGTCGCTAACATTATCATTAACACTGAAAACGACAACTAAAAAAGAAGAAAAAGTGCCGTCAGTGTTCCTTCCACTTTGTACAGTTTTCTCGCAAGTCCGAGGTACCTTAAGGTCTATTCAAAGTGGCTATCTCAGCGACAATGATGCTCCAGTCAATCCTAAAGAAAGCAGTTGTGGTAATAGGAACCTCTTTGAAAGTGATTGCTAATTGATTAAGTCCTGGTACATAATGGAGGTATGTAGCCATAATAACTCCTTGTACTAATAGCGATGGATTGTAGCCAAACTAATGCGTTCGATACTAATAATGACATAGTTACGCAAATATTAGTTGAATCATCGTTGAGATTAGCCGACCCGATCGGCAAATATCTAAATCCGGACAGAGGTTGGCCGAAGCAAGGAAAACCTGTTCAGGTGGAGATTCATAGATGACCCTGTCCCTGGAGTGTAAATGTGGTATTGCCCCACAAACGATGGGACACTTGATATCGTGTCCTGCCTGTTCTGTTACTTGCACACCACAGGAGCTGATGGACGTTACTGAAAGTGCCAAACTCGTCGTCAAATTTTGGGGTGACTCGATTTAAATTGTAATCGAAACGCTAAGAAGAATATCTTTTAAGACTAGCTAGATAGAATTCTCTTTCATCATCGTTCGGGGCCTTTATCCAATTTATATGGTGGGTCGGCGCAGCATGTCTTTTTCCATACTTCTCTATTAGATGTCATCTCATGGGTTCCCCCTTAATAGCTTCATCATATTTCACAAAGTTTGTGCATTGTTTCTTTGGGTCTTGCCCTACTCTTATAGCCACCACAATACTCTTTATTGCATATACTTATACTAATATTATAAAGAGGTAAAATTTGTTTGTATGTAGGGAGTAATCTTCGGAATTACTAATCCCATTCCGAAAATTATTTCACTAATGGGAAGCTACATTATCATCGAGTGTCATAGGCTAAAATAAAATGATCGCGTGGGTTAATTTCCGTACATAACAGGAGCGAAGACGCGAGCAAAAGCTAGTACTAAATAAAGGGAAAACAAATGTCACCAATGATAAATATTATTTTCAGTATGAGTGACTGAGATAATACTATTTATACTTTGTCAACTACAGGGAAACGTGAATTTTGACGCGGTATGGAAAGCGTTGAAAGAAGAATGCCAAACAACCTTAGGGAGGCAGAAACACATTCCTGAAACACGCTTTATGTCTGGGAAGTTCGTGATTAGGTCCGCAGTGGTTCCTAATATCTATAAACCGTCATCACAAAATACACATTGTTATTGCAACATATATTTTTACTATATTGCCCTTTTACGACACTATTTCTAGCCAGAGCTCACGGCGTACGGCAATAAATGGATAGTTATGTGAAATCGAAGCGGTACATAATTTTTATATCATTGGCTTTAGGTTGATTTCTATAGATTATATGTATGTCAGTTTTTGATCTAACTTTCGGCTACATACACAAATATTTGTACCGATAAGGAAATTACACACTATTACGTCAGTTTGCGCGTGTTAGACCCATTCATGAGCTATTTCATACAACTGTGGGACACTGAGATCTGATATTTGAACATAGGGAATAGTGTCTTGGTCAAAATGGGCGTAAGTCCAATAGAATTGAAATATAGCTCATAATAAG
This sequence comes from Eugnorisma glareosa, assembly GCA_947578425.1. NCBI lineage: Eukaryota > Metazoa > Arthropoda > Insecta > Lepidoptera > Noctuidae > Eugnorisma > Eugnorisma glareosa. The sequence goes on along the minus strand of OX387982.1, from coordinate 6,876,563 downwards.
TTCACGGCAAGTACCAAAGTCGCCAGAGACCAGAGCTCCGGCCAATTGAAAATGTTGGTTTTCCCTTTCTTTCTTGATCGTGTGGTTAGTGCCTAACCTGGTGTCAGAGTTTTCATACCGTCCATGAGCTTCTAACTTGGACCTGTATTTTGTTGAAAGTATGTGTTTTTCGGCTTTATCAAGCGTTTTCTCTGTCATTTATACATGAGTGACATTAAAATTGTACTGTACTGTCTTAGGGCGTCCGCTTAAATGCATTTGTTTTGCAAAACAGTAGGAGCGGCGCCGGCGCTGAAAGAAACGAGCGTGCGCATATGCATGCGGCGAATTTTCTAAAGACATTTTGATAGCGGGCATCCGCTCCATGCACCCGCGCGAGTTTTAGCGGACGCCCTTTTTTTTTTTTTTTTACCGATTGGAAATCATCAAATAACCCCTCCCGCTCTGGGCTGAGCAGGAGGGAGTGTCAGACTTTTACTGACTAAAACCCATCCATGTTCCTTCCTTTGCCCTTTGTGTTCCAGGGCCGCGGTATCTCTTTCGAACAGTCCCGCAACCCTGGCTAGCGGACGCCCTAAACCATCATATGGCATGGTTCACTATTAATGTGTCGTCCAAAACAGCCCATCTTTCAATCTTCATTACCAAGCCCAAATTTTGTATTTGATCTTCATAGATATTTTTTACGTAATACCCAACAACCACAGCGAAAAGTCAATTCTTTCATTAAAAAGCTTCCAAAAAAGGAGTATTGTCAACCCTCATCAAATTACATGGATGCCTTGATCTCCTCTTTAGAAAGGCATTGCAATCAAAGAAGGGATAAAAATAAACTTACTTGGTAAACGAAGCGTGTAATACGCATTTATGGTAGTACTTAGCTTTTGTTAAGCAGTTTCAGCTTTTAGTACAAGCGTTTTCCTTTGTAACATTACTTTTCTATAATTTTATAAACTGCTATCGCTTTAGCATTATCAAGTACCTACCTACATTTGCACACAGAAGGCGACCTTGGGCGGTTTAAATTCTACATCTCTTTCATAGTTGCTAGTTTCGTGATTCAGGTCGAAAATAATAGTAGTAGTGAACTCTCATCAAATGCAAGAGACAGCTGATAATTTTTATTCGATTATGATGTTGGTTCCAGAAGAAAATTGTTCATCTATGTCACATTTTTAAATATGGCAACGCCTTTCTGATACATGCTTTATAAGTATAGAGAGTGTAAGGAACATCGACGCGCTGACTGTTACCATCTTTTTCATAGCGTGTCGGTGATAAAAAAGTGTTTTTTTGGGGTTAAGCCCGCCACACTATTCCCAAACCACTGCAACTCCTAAAAGCCAGAATCAACAGAGGCGACCACAAGAAAAGCGCCGAGGCAATAAATCTCGACGAAGTCCCAGAGACACAATATAACTGGCCCAAAGTTTGGCAACGAGTTTGGCACTTTCAGTAGCATCCGTCAGCTATTGTGATATGCAAACAACAGGACACGTAGGACACACTATCAAGTGTCCCGTCGTTTGCAAGAATTCAAGACATGATTTTAGACCCCCAAAGTACACGATACATTCTCTCATCAATCTCCTGCACTTATCCCATATATCATTTGGGGTCGAGGACATGTCTTCCTCTTCAATACTTCTCTTTTACTCGTCATCTCAGCAGTCACCATCTTTCTAGCCATATCATCCTTCACATAGTCCATCCATCGTTCTTTCCTCTCTCACGATACATTCTCTATATTAAATTTACGCATTCGAACTGGGAGAAGTTGTGGAAAAATATTACTATTATCGTCTCTGCATTCGCTTTTTACATTAGTTAATTAGAAGAATAGTAAGCAGATAAACGAAGAGCTTTAAGTAATGTTTACTTGCAAATGCAAGTCTGACTTTGAAATTAAATGTAAACATGGGGGCGACATTTTAAGGGCATTACATTGCCCAATGACCTTGAGCATGCTGCCCCGTACTAACTTACGACGAAACGGCGAGAGAGAGAGGGACGAGTGCGGCAGTGACATAGTGCTTTTCGCGAAATTTCCGATTTTTATAATATATTTTAAAATATTAAAAGAAATATGAGAAAAAAATCAATACACATTGTTAAATACGTCATTACGTATTTTTTGGTATAAAATTCATGCCGAGTTATTGAGCCGTTATAAAGAAAATTTTCAATTTAGGTTGAAAAAGGACCTATTTGTTACGATTTTTCGCTAAAATTTGGGTTAGTTTATTAAAATTTTAAACAATACAATGTATTTGTGATGACCTTTAGTTTAACATATATTTTTTATATTGAAAACGCATAAAAGGATTCATCTACAAACTTCTTTAAACACACGGTATTTTCAGGATTTGAGCGAGGTAATCCCCTTAAAGCGATGAAGGAAAACGTGAGGGAACCGGCATGTCCCGTAACGAAAACTTCAAAGTCATGTGAAATCTACCAATCCGCACTGGACCCACGCGGTGTATTATAATACATTCCCTCTTATATAGAAGAGGCCTTTGTCCCAGGAGTGGGGACATTACAGGCTGATTGCATCACACTCGCTTGATTATCAGTTCGAGCTTTCTGGGTTATGTCAGTCGCAAGTTTGGTGTCTTCTTTCGCTTTCATATCAAGGCCAACTTTAACGTAGTCTTTCCTGGAGACTTCCACTACGGTATTCTTCTAGATTGATAGATGTCTAAAGGACAGGACTGGTCATCAATACTTTACTTTATTTCTGTTGCGATTTTTATTGCCGTGTGTCTTCTTGTCTTGAAGAAATTCACTTTAGAAAACTTTATTATTTCACGAGATAATGTTCTATCCACCTTCTTCTAACATAACTCTAAGTAATCTTTTATCATTTCCTTCTCAGGAAGCAAAAAGATAATCTATTCTTTCTCAAGGATTGCGACTCGTAAAATTCCGCTCCAAGATTTCCGCCATCTTTTGTCTTTATAATCGAGTGACGTAATTGAACTGCTGTCTTTAAAGCTTCTACCCCTGACCCATTTTACCCAATTGTGTCAAAAGTGGGTTATGTGTTTAACAGTGTACGTACATGCCAAGTACACGCCAAGTTGCTTACTTGACCTTTTTTGACACTGGTATTGGGTTGGTCTAGATTGCTATAATGTGGAAATTGGGTCCTTGATTTAGATTTTGCCAATACTAGAAATATATTTTACAATATGATCGCATTAACTCGTGAAAATGTACTGAACAGCTGATTTTTTTTTCGCGATTCCTGGGTTGGTCCCATAGTAAAAGTTGTTCATAATGATGAGTACAATGACCCCTTAAAAGATTTCGTGTATTAATAGATACACCTTATATAAATATATTATTTCTGAGAAAGCAGTGCTTAAACCAGCCACAAACAACATAATTCTGTAAAGGGATTGGAAATCTCCTAATACTGAGTAAAGAATTAAACCTGTTGCCTAAGATCAATTATTGGTTTTGATCACCCAGTGAAACATTATTAGGTACTTTGTTTATACTTTGAATTTTTCTTTATCCTTTTTCGATCATAGCTAATCGAGCAGCTATTCTCCATTTTCAAGCTGATAAGAATGTCCCGTGTAATAGTGGGCAAGCCTATGGCCATCAAACGGGCTCGAATCCAGACTAAATGAATCCGGGTTCTATTGACAAATTCCTGATAGAAAATCTTATAACTCTTTACCTGACTTGGGAACCGAAACTAGGACCTCCAGCTCAGCAACGAGGAACAATACCAACAAGCATCGGCATGTAGAGTTCAAAGATCAGAATGATGACTATTGGAGCTGTCGTTGGATTGGCAGTAGATTTTATTTTAACAGCCGCTCAGGTCGATCTTTAGATTAAGCCGTACTTGCCTAGGTTGTTCTGTGGATGGGTGACCGCCCACTTCATACCGAGTTTCCTCCGTGCGTCTCCCTGCTGTCATTTGCAAATCTTTTACAGTCGTTACAGGTAGTCAGTGGCCCAAAAAATCTGATAACCAGTCTTACCAAGGGGTATCGTATTACCAAGGACTAACAGGATTGTGGAGGTCAGATAGGAAGTCGTTCCATGTAAAATACTGGTATTCAGCTGCATCCGTTTAGACTGGAAGCCGACCCCAACTTAGTTGGGAAAAGGCTAGGCAGATGATTTTAATATTGTAAACTACATAATGGAGTACCTACTTTTATCATCGTATTTTCCACTAGTGGAAAGCGGGTCAGCGGAGTGGAAATAAATGACCCGGAATACACACACGTTCAGCGCAAAATGGTTTAAAGGTTGCAACTGTGCAATTGAGTAAACAAGAGTTGCTAGCCTTTTATTTCTAAGCCCCATTTAGATAAAAATAAAGAAATTAGCATTAGTTGTCTGTCTCATTGGTTCAGTGGTCGCAATCGCGACTGCTGCGCATGAGGTCTTGGGATTGATTCCGGGGTCGGGCAGATTGTTGTTGGATTTTTCCATCAGGAATTTCTCAGTACCAGCCACGGACTCTGGGTTAGTGCCCAGTTGATGGCAATAGGCTCGCCCCCTATTACATGGGACTTAAACATAACTGGTGAAATGTGGGTGTACTATTAGGTACATCTCTGTCTAACCCTTCGGAGATTACATACGTGATGTTGCGTTATGTAGTACCTTTCAACTTACACGAAGTTAAATGCTAGCAAAACTCCCTGAGGTCGTTAACCCTTCTTCTTCTCCTTCAACTTTTGGCCACCCAATGCTGAGTATAGGCCTCTTCCAAATCTCTCTTCTTTTGGCGGTTATGGTTTTGTCGTTAACCCTAAAAATCATCAAATCGTTAAGTATTATTTTTGTTTTATCGTGTTTTGATATCGATATTCGATACTCATATTTTCTGCAGAGTTGCACGAGCTAACGTCAAGAAAAAACTTGGGCTTATAAAAACTGCCTATGTTTATTCCTTCTCTACAGGGTGTAACAAAATAAGCGCAATATCTCTTAGGTAGTGATCCAGACCTTCAAACTGGGCAACTTCACCGAAAGTAAATGAGTTGAAAATTTTTTTTTGGACTTCCTGTACAAAATCTCGCATCGGCTGAAGCAATTAGTATGAAGAGTCCAATTTTTATTACACCTATCTATACGGGTAGAGGCATTGCACCAGAACACAATAAAGGCCCATATAATTATAGGTAGTCATGGGTCACCAATATAGTTGTAAATAAACCGTTTTAAACCAAAATCAGTGGTTTAAAACCCGTTTTAAATTTGTTTAAAACGGTTAAAACCACGACCACGTGGGCCGTACATTGATTACGAATTACTTAAAAAAATAGTTTAAAAGGCTAATTGAAATCATTTACCATTTTTATGAATTTATGTGAAGTCATATATCATATTTATACTACTATTTAGGATTAAACACTGAAAACAATCATGTTTTGGGTATTTATTCAAATAAAACGGCAATGCCGCATTTTATTTTTCACTTTGCTACCAAAATCGCAACGGGGAGAGATGGGGCAGGTAGGGATCTATTTTATGTTTGTCTGTCATGTTAATGAGGTTGATTTTAAAACATTTTTATTTTATTTTCCTTTTATATATTCTAAATCAGGAAGGAGGTGTGGTCTAGATAACTTCGTGTAAAGCCTCAGTGCATTCCAAAAAAAAACATTCTAAACCATATTAAACCGCTAAGTGTGGTTTTAAATCGTTTTAAACCAAAAAGACGGTTTAAAACAAAATGGTTTAAAACGTTTAAAGTTCGTTTTGCATCTCTAGTCACCAACCAAATTATGAGTAGTTATCTCAAAAGATCATGGAGCGGAAAAAAAAAAATTGTCTTTGAATTGACGTCATAATTGTATTAACGTATCTATCATCTACATATTTCAGACTCATCATGTCTGCTTGGCCACACATGTTGTTTGCATCATTACAAATCTTGAATACCTACTACATATTTTCATTTTCAATTTTCATATTTACTACACTGTATGCGCCAAATTCGTGATCGGTCATAAATAGAGTTTCCGCATTAAATATTCACATTGGCTTTTAAAATTAACAGACTGGTCACTGAAATAGATTTTCTAATTATGGATTCAAAATCATCGAGCTTTTATCAACTTTCCTTCATGTCGGGGTAATTTATCAACGCTGGCAACACCGGTTACAGCGAAAGCTTTATCGCTTTGCAGATTTCAGTTTTCTGCGGCACCCGCCGCGGCGTGACGTGTGTGTAACGGTATTTTTCGTCCAGTTCTAACAATGAATTACTATTAAAGTTGTTCGTAGTTTTGTGCTGTTTCGTTACATTCAAAAGTTTGTTTGTGTGTGTGTTTTGTGCATGTAGTGCTGAAAAGTGATGTTAAAAAGGTTTGTTTAGTATGCTTATATTGTTATGTTAGTTTTTTGTTTAATGAAACTAGGTAATTGTTGACTTCCGTGTTTTAGGTCACAGAGGCTTGGCTTAGGAAGTTTTTCTTTGTTGAATACTGTCCCATTTGAATAAAACTTATAAATTTAATGCCAGTCTTTATTTCTTGTTAAAAAGTTATAAAACTGCATTAAAATTAACAATTGTAACAGACAAAGACTTGGCTACAAAGTTATTTGCATAAGCAAAGTTTCTTTACAATCGATTATTTTGAACTCTATTTTTCATGCAGCAAGGGTGATAATCCTCCAACTTTTGGAGCCGGTCGTAAAGGATGGTTTATTCAGTATTTATGCCTGCGAATTTGTAGATTTAAGCGTTTCAAGCCTAGGAGATTACTTAAAGTGTACCTTTTTAACGCTTTCTTCAATGGCGGTGGTATGTCTGAATTGCCTTTAAACGAAAGTTATGGTTTGCGACTGACATTATGAAAGAAATATTGGTTGACAACTTTTTTGTTCGGAATCCATTAGATGCGGGCGACACAAGACGACATGTCTTGTGCCGTCATGTGGTAGACCTATGTGTTACCAGCTGTGGGGCTTATTTAAATGAGATGACGATGAAAAATTAGGTACCTACTATACTGGTTACCTTTTTCATATCGGAAGTTGTGTGACTCAAAAAAGCCAGTACGTATACCGTATTGGTTAAATTCAACAGTTAGTGTGCTGTTGAATACAAAATGGTGCTTGGGCTCCAGAATCAGTAAAAACGACCGTAAAAAAATGACAAAAATTCATAAGTTGAGCTGTGGAGCTCATTGTGAAAAACCTATCCAGGAAAGTACCTACCACCTTGTGGCCACGGCCAACAGGCCGTGGTGATAACAGGCAAATAAGACAATTCTAATGGACACAAGGGCGAGAATAATCACACAGTACTGCCTGACGGACCTCGCGCAACCAAGCCAGGCCGAAGAAACGCTGGCGTGACAAATTAGACTAGTGTCGATTCAGCCGATTTCTGGCCGAACCTAATTAATGGGCAATCGCACAACCTTCAGCCGAAGCCGAAGCTAAAGCCAGGGGTTTGATAATCCTAAGAAATTCAGTACAAGATTGGATTTTTAAACTGTCAAGTTTACAATCAACTTTATTGACACTTGATCAAAGTGACCTTGAAACTTGACAAAAATAAACACATTGTAATGTGTGGCCCCCCGCGCATGGCCTCATCCATCGCGCATTCATAACAGTTCGCTCAATTTGGGCGCCTGTTAAAAACCTTCCAAAGCCGAAGATTACCCGAAAGTAGCCGAAGCCGAAGCTTCGGTCGGTCACTACGTTCCTAACAGATTGACCGGGGAAGGCAAGACAAAAAGAAGAGTAGAAAAGTATGGGGGAGGCCATTCCTCAGTAGTGGCACGGAAATGACTAAAAGAAAATCGTAAATGGTTATTCTACTTTGTCTCTGAGATAGCAAAGCGTCTGCGATACCTCTAGTATTGCAAATATCGATATGCAGCAGCAACCACTTACCACGAGCTAGACCGTCATCATCAGCCTAGCCTGTTCCTAACTATGTTGGGGACCAGTCTAATCGAATGCTGAATACCAGTATTTTACATGCAGCGACTGCCTATCTGACCTCCAAAACCGAGTTAGTACTGGGTACCTAATACGGTCAAATACTTCTGTCTAGATATATTGCGAATTTGCGATCCCCACTCAACAATGTTGAATAATATATCGGCCGGCCGGTGCATCGGCCTACCCTTGCTTATAGCCTACATAGACGTAATAGGCTATTTCTTCTTCTACGTTTGCGTGGGTGCAAGCCCGATATAATACTGTGTTATATCGATATGGAACTATTTTTATACGCAATACATAGATGCCAAAGGAAGTTATGGTGTTAGTTATGTAGTAGAGTGGAAGTGTTATTTTAAGCAGTCGCTATTCTTAATTAAACAACTCACATACGTATACAAACTCACGTCTTTTTCCAATGAGGGTAGGCAAAACTATACAGGGTTGAAGGAAGACCAACGCTAAAACGGTTACCTTGTACCTGTTCAGTACACACGGCAGCACATCAAGCTATACATTTCCAGTATAACCTGACCTCGCTTTGTTTGTGTTTCCTGTACAATGAGAGATCAGCTTAATTTGGTTTTGTATAGATTGGCCGTCATGCATACATCATTCTGAAACACCCGACATATAAATATTTCGTCGGTTTTTTTTTTAAACCGACGAAAAATGTCGTTGATGTACTGAATACATGGCAACTGTTTTAGCGTTGGTTTCCTTCCACCTTGTAGAACGCCACCCCACCTGCTACGATCCTTACATTCATACACGTACGCCTGTAGCGAGTACTACGCACCTGAACTTTCTGAATAACATCACCAATAAGGTCAGTGAATGTCCTTTTAGGGCGTCTCCTGCAGGCGTAAACGGACAACCACACATAAGAAACACAATGTTATTCAATCTTAAAATAAAGTTTGAAAAGAGACTACCCATGTCTGTACCATAAGTAGGCGCGACGTTGTGGGACTTACAGTAAGGTGAAGAGCGATGTAATGGGAATGCAAGCAAGACGTCTGCTGAGGAGCGACATTATGGGAAGCGACGTTCAGGGAAAAACTCAATAATAGATAGGTAGTTAAGTGATTGGTATAGTCAACTTTGATAAAAACTATTAGCTTTACCAGTTTTGCCAAGAACTCTCAGTAGGTAAATTGAACTACTTGTAAAGTGGCTGTCACTAGACCTGCAATAGGGAATTTATAAAGCCTTAAAAGACCAAGTTATATTATAAAAGAAAATAAAACTAAACTCATGAAAAGATTGAATATTCGGTTCGCGTTTTTAATCCAGCTTCCAAGTTTCCTATTTTATATCGTCCACCTTTTTTTCTACCTGAAGATATTTTATCTTGCTCGACTCAGCAGAAAAAATAGGTGTGAAAGCAAATTCGCGGAGATTGAAAAATTGTCTAAAAAATTCGCAACAGCCTCTTTATCATCTCCCTCTAATAATTTTAAGACACAAGAGCTTAACATAATATAATCAGGGGAATTAATTGTTTAACGGATTGATCGTCAATTAAAATAGTAACTGGAATTCTTTGACAGTTGAAATGTATGAAATGACATTACCACGGAAAATTGACGATGTATGTCAATGTTACTGCGGAGCCACATCACAAACGATGGCACTCTGTCATACTCTTTATGCAACTCCACCTGCATTTTGTGAGATTTGTCCGAAACTGCTAACGGCCGTTTCGATGAGTCAAGGTCTATCCACACATATCAGGGACGTGCCTGGGACGTGACAGGGCCGTGGCCGAATCTATGTAGGCACTGAAGCTTTGTGGCCGGCCCAGGTTGTGTGAACGAGTTCATATAAAATGTACACACACCGATATTTTTTCGTGGGCACGGTCCGTCCACGTAGGGCACGGCTCTGTTAAAATTATGTGGACCGTTAATAGACCTTCAGAGTTCTGTACGAAGCTTATTTAACTTTAATTTATGAAACAAGTATTGTCATGATTGAAGTTTTGACTAATTTCTTATATGCCCATTTAGGTTTATGTTAAATTAGCTGTTGCTCGCGGCTTCGCTCGCGTTTTTGTCGGAAATTATCCCACGGGTACGTTGTAAGTAAGTAAAGTAAGTATATTTATTTGCATAAAATGTGGTATATACAGGATGTTGTACAAAAATTTAGAGCAGGACACATTCCGCCATAATAATAGCATGCAAATTTAAAAGAATTTAGTTTACATACATTAAAATGAACAACATAGTATATATATAGGTACGGTACCTATTAATCATGGATATTACACCATTGTAAACATAGCCTTTGGCACTCGGAGATAATGTAGCTGTAGCTGTTCTATCAGTGAAAGAATTTTCAAAATCGGTTCAGTGGATCCTGAGATTATCCCCTACATACAAACTTACAAATTTTACCTCTTTATAATATTAGTTTATATGAATTTTTTGAATTAAATCCGATTTTTTGTGAATGTGAACAGTGTAGGCCTTGTTAACTTTTTATCTTGGTTTACGTTTTTTGTGTAGTAAACAACGACCTATTGTCGGGCCTACGATGTCCCCCCATACTTAAGTATAATGCTGTAACACGATAATATTATAAAACCAAATCATTTTAAAAGAGTAACCATGGAGTTTCTTGTCGGTTCTTCTCCATAGGAAACGATCAACCCGAACCGTGTACCTTTTTCTCGAAAGTTTAAAGGCCTACTAAGGCAGGTCTATGTGAAATAAAATATTTTGATTTTAATATTTTATTTTGAAGACTAATAATTTGATGAACAATTAATTCCCCTGATTGTTCTCCGTAGGAGGTCTTTCAAAAAGAAGTTTACTACTACGACCTTCAAATTTTCTACCTAACATAAGGTTTCCTAAGCGCCACCTGCCAGCTCAAACTAATATAACATTACCAAGAAATTAATATTCATACAGGTTAACATAATATCCAGAAGGCTCATAATTAGGATCTCTATTGTAGGCGGCATACATAATCATAGGTGCTGTTTACCTAGTAACGAAGTACGAGCAAGAAAAACACTCTTTTGAGCTTTATAAATAAATAAATAATAAATATCGCTGGACATTACACACAGCGCCATCTAGGTGCCACACTAAGCAACGAGGCTTGTGTCGTGGACACCAGATAGTTGGTAATACTACATAGATACTTTTTGTTTGTAAATACATACTTAATATACATATAAACATCCATGACTCGGAAACGAATGTCCATGCTCATCACACAAACATTTGATCCTACCGGGATTCGAACCCGGGACCCTAAGAACGTAAGGCAGCCTCACTACCGCTGCGCCATTCGGGTCATCAAATAATGTTATATAATGTTTAACTTTCCATAGTTGCTTTGGTCAGCGGACTGGGTTCTATTTAGTGTTTAAAAAAATTACTAGCCACATCTTCAGATACTCAAAACCAAATACACTTTTCACATGATGGGTTTTGCATGACATTTTCAGCAATACAATAAGTATTACTGAAATTTTTTTGCGAAGCATACTGACTAAATGCTGCAGATAATTTCATGACGATATTAACTATTAACTTTCGTCGTTTAATCGAACTGAATGTTTGCACGGCAGTAAATTGACTACCTAGTTGGTCTAGTAATCGCAAGCGCGACGGCTGAGCATGAAGTCCTGTGCTCGATTCTCAGGTTGGGCAAAATGTTATTGGGTTCCGATTGATGGCAATGCTCTCGCACCCAATTACATAACTGGGGAAATATAGATGTACTATTTACACCTGTGCGTAACCCTTCAGGGATTCCAGATTTTATTTTTAAAGAAAGCGAAATCTAAACAATGCTCTAAATGGCTAGTTTTCATTCAAGTTCAAAGTACTTTAACACCCAGTAATAATATTACGAATTATTAAAACTCAGGCACTAAAATAAAGGCCGAATTTACATTATCGATTGTCGTTTTTCAGAAAATTTACATAATTTTGTACAGAACTGAACTGTAACGAACGAACTGAACGGTAACCAAATGATACAGTTTTCAAGGGGAAATGTTTATTTTCGCTGGGAAATGGTGTGAGTTCCGCAAAAAGGGTCAAGAGGGCAAACCTTTAGAAATCCTTTACCTCCCAGAAAATCCATAGTTCCGTATAAAACCCCTATAAAACGGGCACTAATCCCATTCCAGTTAACCCAGGATCTCATGATTCGATTTGGTGGGTAAGGTCACAAAGGCGTCCTTCGATAGGAATTCCTCTATTCAAATACCATTGACTCAAATTAAAATTGCTGTGATTTTCCTACTGTCTTTTGATCTAAGTCTTCCTATCTAGAACAAGTACAGCAGGTCTTATGGGATAGTATTTGAGGGACAATGTGTCGTGAATTATTTCGTTGATAATGATAGTTATTTAATTTTTTCGAGAGCTTTCTACTCTTCCTTTTCATTTGCAGTCTTGTTACATATCTATCTATCTAAACTTAATATTATAAAGAGGTAAAGTTTGTGAATTTGTGAGGTTGTAGGGGGTAATCTCTGGATCTAATGAACCGATTTTGAAAATTCTTTCACTAATAGAAAGCTACATTATCCCCGAGTGCCATAGGTTATATTTACAACATGCCCGGGGGATGATTTCCGACGGGCACGTTGGCAAAACGCGAGCGAAGCCAGCGGGCAATAAGGGGTCTAAAATCGCCGCTTTATCAGAATCATAATACGAATCACATTAAAAATTTAAAACTCTTAAAATGGACTCTGTAGTCATAAATATAAAGATCATTTTAAGAATTTTAAATTTTTAACGTGATTCATATTATGATTCTGATAAAGCTTCCATTTTAGGCCCACAACTAGTACTTGATAAACAATGACGTGGAGAAGGCGCAAGGAGTACGTAAGAATCGTAGCAGGTGGCGTTCTGTAGTTTCTACCTAACCCCATTGGAAAATGGCGTGTGTTTATGTATATACAAAGTCGATGATTTTGTCTGTGACCCCAATACCCATACTAACCATTTGCTATCTCATCATTGTTCTCCTGCGCTTATCCTAATTTATTTGGTCGGGGTTGGCGCAGCATGTCTTCTTCTTCCATATTTATCTATTAGTCGTGATCATCATTTGAGAATGCACTACCGGTCTGCGACTTTTCACCCTTATGACCTAAGTAATAAGGTTGGAAAGTGGTCTACCTCACTATCAGCCAGTGGCGAAGGTTCCATACAACTCGATTCCTACCGGCTTCCCTTTGAAAAACGGCACAGTCAGTATTCTATGTACAAATAATTAACTCACATCAAAGATATGTACTCCGGCTTACCTCCTATAAAAATTGACACTTCGCTACTGGTGTCTGCCTAACATTTTAACAACTAACAAGGCTACAGCAGACCCAGTAGCACCTTTTCATCAATTTTCCAAGAAACAAATCGTCGTTCTACTAATAGATCTTTCCCAGACAGTAACTATTTTTACCGAATACCGAATTAGGTCAGCTTTCGTTTATAGTTGGACATAAAATAGTTCGCCTTGTCTCTCTTCGAAGTAATTTATTGCTTGTTTTGATGGCAGCCATCTTAATTGAGGGTTCAGCTTTTGCCCGCGGCTTTGCTTGCGTTATGGTTGGAAGTTATTCTTCGAGAACGTTCTGTTTTATAAGCTTTTGTTTAACTGCCTCGTTAGTTAATTTGCCAGTATGGATTGGTCAAATCTTGCAACTGAATTTCAAACCAGTTCCCTGCAACCGATTATGCTGGAATGTTGCACACGTCTTTGTTTCTGGTGACAATACATTTTTATGGCAGACATGAGTTGATCCTGCAGCAGGATCGCCTCCTCTCGTATTACTTTGGATCCGTGTTCAATGTTGATAAATATACCTAATTTTCTTTTTAATAAATCTTTTTTTTTAAACAAGATTCATTAATTTATAAATGAAAATAGCATGAGCAATGAGGATAATGTAGTATCCCATTATTGAAAGAATTTCCGGAATCGGATCGGTGGTTCCGAAGATTACTCCCTACATCAGTAACCATGGAGTTTCTTGCCGGTTCTTCTCCATAAGAAACATCAAAAATTACAAACTCTAATTCTTTATAATATTAGATAGGATAACTTAAAAGTTTTTAGATCGATTGCCATTGGTAGTCTACAACTAAGTTATACCTAAGTCAATTATTTTATTATATTATACTACTTGATGGATGGCCTGGAGGGACCTTCGTGAACTTTGCATGTCAATGTAGTGACGGATGTCCCTATGGTAGTCTTACACTATAAGTTAGTGGAAGTTCGCTTTGACCTACAAAATTCGTATGATTTTAAATTTAATTTGGCTACGTAGTTTAAAAGAAGCGCGTGTAGGCGCGTATAGTCGTAAACAACGCGCATGTCTTTCAAGCGTTGACGCGCTTATAAGTTCGTACAAGTGCGAGTCGCTGGAGACGCCTCCCCACGCGAACATACGGGAACAAGGGCAATTGTACGCTCGTTATGTTTTTCGAAGCGCAAAATGAGACGCGCGTGTGAGCGCGTAAGCCGATACGAGCTTATACGTAAAAAAAAAGCGCTAGTCTGAAACCAGTCTTACACTTTGGTCTAACTTCAGATATCCAATCTTATCTAATATTCTCATAAATGCAGTCTCTTGTCTCTTCATAATATTGTTTTAACATGACTTATATCAATTCTGGAGAAACTTGGGTTGAATATTCAATCACATGTTCGATCGATAGTCATCAAATATGCTTTTTACTTAGGTACTCTTGATGTAAGGATTCACACCGGTACTTAAGGTGGAAGTGAATATCTATTCAAATATACTCGTCACGTTTTTGATTCCTCAAAGGGAAAGGTGTGTGATGAAGGTCTTGTCACGTTTCCTTGGTTCGACAGAGTTTGGAAACTCGTGTGGGTAAACAGGGTACAGAAAAGGCTTTCTTTGATTGAATTTACTTCCGTCGTTTTCAACTATTGCAGCTATAAATTCAATTTCTGAATCAGCAAATGAATTAAATTTAGTATTTTTGCCAACGAAACTTTATTTATAGACGAATATGTTCATTCCATCGTCAACCTCATCTCTGTCTTCAGGACTAGATTGAGGTCAAGAGAAGTCTCATTCAATAAAATAAAAACCTACTGCGCAGAGAATTCACTCTTATTTATCTAATCAAGTAAAACTGTACGGTCATGTTACTGTTCCGTAATAGGAAAACCCTAATGTTCTTTGTTGTCATTATGAATTCCCAAGGCACCATTTAGTTCCATACCAACACATTGGTCTTGTTTATGCGAGGGTCAAAATGAGTTTCAGTGGCATCAATTTAAATCAGGCTCCACACATACACATGAAACGGGTAAAATGCTTATGGATATATGCGAAACCTCCCCCTTCACTCAGTGTTTTCCACCAGCTTTTTTTCCTGAGAATTTTACGATGAGATTGTTGTGAGTCTGCGTCATCCCATTGCTGGGCAAATGCCTCTCCCAATGACTTCCAGCTCTTTCGATCCAGGGGCCTTAGTCTGCTATTGCAATAGTGTCAGAATGGTCTATCATTGATTTAGTAAGGCCCCTAGCCCACGGCGTATTGAAGCGCGTTCGAAACTCGTTTGACGTGCGTACAAAGGGTAATTCGTCTGCGCGGGGCCTTATTAAATCAATGATAGACCATTCTGACACTATTGCAATAGCAGACTAAGGCCCCAGGACAAATGATGGATTACTGGTAGTTGGTTTTGTCCAACTCGTCCCGCCATCTTCTACCAAGTCTGCCGCGACGAATTCTGGTTGACGATACGAATATTGTATATTAAATTCCTTCTGTGTTATAAATGGAATATCCACCACCATATAGCGATGGTGCTTCACCGTACGTCGGATCGTCCGATGATGGAACGCTCGAAGCTTCCGTCGATTCCCGTAGGATTCTGCCCGAAACCATCGTTTTAATTAAATAAGACAATGTGATCGCATGCACGGCAGTGAGAGGACAGGCCGGTAGGAGACGCCCTAGGAAGATATGCACTGATGGTATGGTGTTGTTCTTCAGAAAGGTCTGCTTAGTACCGCTACCGACGTGCGTGTTCACCAGATGTATGAACATGGGCGAAGCAAAAGGAGTAAATAGGTTCGTAGCAGGTGGTTCTGTCGATTCTACCTACCTCTTATGAAAGGCCCGAGCTTATAAATGTAATCGCAAACGCAACAGCTAAGCATTAGGTCCTGGATTTTATTCCCTGGTCAGGCAAAGTGTTATCGAGTTTTTCCATCTGGAATTTCTCAGTAGCAGACACGGAGTCTGGATTTGCGCCCGGTTGTTGGCAATAGGCTCGCCCCCTTATATTTTGGACTTACAGCATAACTGGCAAAATGTGGATGTACTATTAGGTACACCTCTGCCTAACCTTTCGGGGATACAGGCATAATTTTACTTTAACGTTATACATATATTTACTTAAATAAAACACATAGAATTTGGTCCTAAAAATCTGTTACGTTCAACCGTAAAATACCGTGTTTTAGGCGAGTTGTACTCTAGGATTTTGGATTTTGAAGTGGGAATATTGTAGCTTCGGCGGTGAAATTGTTTGAGTTTTACGGTTATCATGGTGCGTGAGAATGAAATAAATTTGGGTTCGAAGACAACCCTTCTTGTATGTGTGAACAATTTTGAAGAAAATAGTTGGTGGTGGTATTATTTACTGATTCTAGATGGGATCTATAATATAGTTGTCTGTTCTAAATATATTTTCTTTCATTACGTTTTTTTACCAATTAACGTGTGACGAAACACGCAACTTGGTACTTAATTTGCTGCCAGGTGGAGTGATTACTTTAGATTTTTAGTAATTTGATTTGTTCACTAGTCTCAAAATGACTGGTCAATTTTTTTCTACATTTCTAGGTCTTGTTGTTTGATACTCATGTCACTTACTATAATTCCTGGTTAAGTACCTGAGTGCGTCCAAAAAAGCACGCAAAACCTTGCATGTTTGCGTTTTGTTGAAAATGATCTAGTGGGCTACCATGACGTCTTAAAGCAGGAGTAATTCCAGTGTGTGAAAGTGATAGCGCTAGACGACCTGTATAGCTCTGTCTCTTTCCCAAACTGGGATTACTCCTGCTTCAAGACGTCACAGTTACCACTTGGACTTTTTTGTGTCGGGACTTTTACTGGCAAATAACTGATATTTTAAGAAGTAACTTGGGCTACTTTTATTTTAAAAAAGGATGAGAGTTCCGTGCATAAAAATGAAAGTAACCATGGAGTTTCTTGCCGGTTCTTCTCCATAGGAAACTACCAACCCGAACCGTGCACCTTTTTGTTGACGTTTTATAAGTGCCCATCTAGGCCTATGTGAAATAAAAATATTTTGATTTGATTGATTTGATTTGAAAACACTTGAAATTGTTAACAAAATCCTATTCAAATAGGGAAGTTATTATACAAAGATTATTTTTATAGTAATTTCATGCGGAAAAAGGTCGCCAGGCATAGCTAGTCAAGCTAAAAATCCCTCGTAGGTAACCGGTAAGGAACCGATATTGTCTAGAGAAAATGGGATTGTGTGCAATCTATCCTAGATTAGTACCTAACACTGCACAATAGCGAGGCACAGATCAAGTGTAGTGTCGAGATAGAACGCCCTAGAATTGATAGCTCTCTAGCCGATTGACGTAGCTGATCTCATTCAAAATCTATACATAAATAATATCTATTGGAGTTCATACGTGTTAGTATGTATGAGGAAAATGTCGTGAGGAACGTTTTTAGTTTGAATGTAGATGGATATAATATAACAGTAGAGGAAGACCAAAAAAGAAAGGGTGGATGGATTGTGTGAAGGATGATATGAGCCTAGAAAAGAGGTGGCTGTTGAGATGACGAGTAATAGAGAAGTATGGAAGAAGAACACACCATGCTGCGCCGATTCCATATAAAATGGAATAAGGGCAGGGGAATTACGAAGAGGTAACATTTTCGGATGGGAAATCATCAAATAACCCCTCCCGCTCTGGACTGAGCAGGAGGGAGTGTCAGACTTTTACTGACTAAAACCCTTCCTGTTCCTTCCTTTGCCTTTTGTGTTCCAGGGCCGCGGTATCTGGCGGTCCGGAACAGTCCCGCAACAAGAGGTCTACTGTAATATGCGTAACTAGCTGTTGCACGCGGTTTGGCTCGCGTTTTGGTCGGAAATTATCCCACGGGCACGGGCATCCTCAGTTCAGTAGATCCATACAACCTCAGAAACTTTACCTCTTTATAATATTAGTACCTATAGATATCGAAGTTTACTAGGTCTTATTGTTTTCTTAGATGTCAAGGTTAGCTTTGCTCATTAGCTAGAAGTGCAACAGACAAAGAATTTCCCGGAGGGTTCTGCGAGGCTGAAAAGCAAAATAAACATGAAATTTTACGCCAGCTGCAATGCCTGACTGCTAATGAGGTTGGAAAAGTTTTTTAATACCGAAGAAAGTGAATCCACTATCCACTTAATTGCAAACATAACATAACATCACGCCTGTAATTCCCGAAGGGTTTAGGCAGAGGCGTGCCTTATAGTACACCCATGTTTTGCCAGTTATGTTTAAGTCCTATGTAATAGAGGGCGAGTCTATTGCCATCAACCGGTCATAAATTTAGACTCCGTGGCTGCTACTGAGAAATTCCTGATGGAAAGTCCAGTAACACTTTCCCCAATCCGAGAACTGAACCTAGGACCTTATGCGCGGCAGTCGCGCATGCAACCACTAGACCAACGGGACAGTCCACTATCCAGTCCAGTCACTTAAGTAAAAATCTTAAATTTTGTCACTGAAAGACAACGCACATTTGCAGAGCCAAAGCAGCTGGATCTAAACAAACGAAGTTATGCATAGGAGTTTCTTAATATGTCATTTAAAAGCCGGCCAAGTGCGACTCGTAAACAAAGGGTTCCATTGTTCCCTATCAGCCATCACGGTATCAGTCATTGCCTTTTAATTTATATCATCCATCAACACTACGAGTCATGTGTCAGCGTTTTTAAAGGCTTATTCTGCAGAATAGACTCAAATTAGACGTTAATGACCTAGACCGATTTCCCCATACCCTTAACGGAAGATAGTGACGATACATCAAACTCGTATTGTTACGTCAACAGCACAATATACTTTAAGATTACATCTTCCACAACAATAGATGCTCTCTTTGCTTACGTGCTGCGGAAAATTGAAACAATAAACCAATTTGTTACCAAACTTTTCGGGGAAAACCCCGCTCGTATTTGTGCTCGTACTCAATTCGTGTTCACGTTTTTCGCAACAGAAACTATTAATCAACTCTATAGTTTTTTTTTACAAAAGAATAGCAAACTATAGTTCTGTTACATTGTTAAAAGCTTTCACGGTTTACAACTAAGCTTATATACTGTCGCTTACGAAATATCTTCTGTGATTATTCATTATTTTGAGCTCCCAAAATTCCGAGGCTGTTGCAAGCGCCATGATCGCAGGTTGACTGGAAAATGCGGGTGGTAGTGGTGGTGGTGGTCAACCCGCGATCATGGCGCTTGCAACAGCGTCGAAATATCGGGAGCTCAAAATAATGGACAATCACGGAAGATATCCCGTAAGTCACAGTATAAGTTTATTTCTGTTACACATGCTTTTTTTCGGATTAAATGTTGAGTATGATGAAGACCAAAGAAACGATGGATGGACTGTGTGAAGGATGATATGGCTAAGGAGGTGACTGCTGAGATGACGAGTAATAGAGAAGTATGGAAGAAGAAGACATGCTGCGCTGACCCCAAATAAATTGGGATACGGGCAGGAGAATAATGATGGTGCTTTTTCGTCGGATTTCGTTATGACCCAGAAGAATTTATTATTTTACTAGACGTGTTTAAACTCTGTGCCATACAAATCGGTTCAGTAGTTGAGGGGCCAAGTAAACAAAATTAAGTAGAATAAAATGTATAATATTAGTGTGGCCTCATAGTCACAGTTCAGTCTAGTCAGTTCAGGCACAGTTCATATATAGGACAATGTTTCTTTGAAATGTAAAATTCTTTACCTCGAGTTTTCAAACCTTGGCCCGAACACCTAGATATCTAGGTCCAATATTTTATTGCAGCAAATAAAAACTTGGAAGTCACGACAGTAAGTAGTGATTTCTGTACGGCAAACTTATCGATAGAACTGCGAGATTTCGGTTAAAAAGTTTTCGTATAACTGAATATTTAGCAGGTAAAACTTTGATTGAAAAAATGTTGTTGGCGAAGTTATTTCCGGCGTTTCTTTATCTGATTTAAGTTTTCTTACCATACGGTTTCTGTATTAGGTATGGTTATGAAAAGCATTTTTGTTTGTTTGTTTTATTTGAGCATATACAAGCTGTCGCTTTGCATCCTGGCCAAATTCAAGGAGGTATCTATACTAATGATACTCGACCCGAATCGATACTAAAAAGGGTACGTTTTTTTTATTTTTTTACGGAAATTGTTGTGTAAACCACCCGTATTAAAACGCAGCCCGTCTGTTCCTAGCCCTATAAACGCGCCGTCACACACACAAACGCGAACTTTTATTCCACAGTATAATTATGGACAGTATGGAAACTAGGGGATGGTTTACGCTTACAGATTTCAGTAAAAAAAAAAACCTATCCTTTTTATACCTCCTTGAATTTTACCAGGATGCAAAGCGACAGCCTGTCTATTGCTTGTGGCTTATGCCAATTAGCGTATTTTCCTTATTTCAATAAAACTACTTAAGTAATAATTACTGAGTAAATATTTCTTAAACATGAGTTCTTGTATGAGTCGTTTAAAAACTAGTAGACTGCTATCTATATTGCTGAAGATTGACGCAAATCCCTACACACCACTTAATTAAAACCTGACCTAACCAAAACTTTGCCAATACTCACATATCCCTAAATCACCCAAAACTTTTGCATAGGTCCCTTAGCGAAACTTCAGTCACGATTCCGTACCCATGTCGATATAATCGACATTCATGGCCCATCCTTATAATGCGAGCTATTGAGAATTCCCTCAAAAGTGTTTTTCCTTTTATTAAATTCCTTGTGAAATTCGGAGCCTTGCCTGAATGAAAAGCGCCTGAAAGCATAGATTTTATTAAAAAAAACTTAGACTGGACTGCCTTTGTTGTACTTTTATTGTTATTTGGCCAAAGTTGACCTACATCGCTTTTATTATTCTGTTTTTGTTTCCTTGTAAACTAAGTTGGTATTGTACG
Organism: Eugnorisma glareosa; assembly: GCA_947578425.1. Classification (NCBI taxonomy): domain Eukaryota; kingdom Metazoa; phylum Arthropoda; class Insecta; order Lepidoptera; family Noctuidae; genus Eugnorisma; species Eugnorisma glareosa. Next base: position 6,855,404 of record OX387982.1, on the reverse strand, counting down.
ACGATTTTATTGGTTTGAGGTTATTCCCCTAAGACTATTCTTTGAAACGGTTCATGTTTAGGTACATTTTTATGAGAAGTTTCGTAGTAAAATGTAATGTTATTAAGGTCACTGAAGAGTTGAAATGGGAATCTCCAGAAGGGTATACATATGAGCCCGATTATTACTGGTCATGGTCGGTGTCCCTCACCCGTCAGTTTATTTTATTCACCAGTTTTGTTGATTAGTCATTTTCGCTGATTGGACATTTTTGTGATTGGGACAATTGCGTCAATTTGACAGTTTCCAGTGTTTGCCCGCTTCCTTGATTCGACAGAATTATTCAATTCGTACATAGATTTCTAAAATTTCGATTTTTAACATCAAAATATAATTTATACCTCTTGTGTAACTCATGTAAAAAAGGAAAAATCAGGAAGGAAACACTACTTCCTTTGAAACAACATAGATAATCAGCCTATTACATTCCTAATGCCGGGACTTAAGGTACTGATTGTGAGAGGTCTCTCCGTGATCCAACACGCGGGCCTAATGGGAATTGCTGGATACCCTTGAAGAAAAAATGGTGCCTTATCCTAACCTTTCTCAATACTAAACAAGAATGAATCTAGAACGTACGAAAAAAATCTGAAAGCACGGAATGTTTTCCTTCGTGTATTAATCATGTGCCAAAATACTCCGCTTCTAAAACAATACTAGAATTGAAATATTTTTGTAAAGAACTGGTATGAAAGAAAGCTGGACTTTTGGCATATTTCCATACCACTAATAAATTCATCGTACACAATGCGTAGCACTTGGACAACACTATACGAAATAAAAGCGGTTTTAAAACGTGGAAGGTTAGGTTAGTCGCAAAGAAATTAATTGTTTACGAATTTGACTTTCAACTTCAAATCGAAGATGTCATTCTTTGACTGTTGCATAAAAAGCTACAACGCGACAAAATGACAAAGTGTGTCAGTTAGAGATTCGTCTATTGTATTGTATAGCGGGCTGGTGTCCGCAACTCCACGTCTAAGCGCGTTTTTTGCGTGCGGGTGGGAAATCTATTCGATCCACCCTAACTCCCCGAGAAAGGCCAACAGCGGCTGCGCCTTGATGTTGCTGGTAATCTCGCGGAGAGTACCTGGGTTACCGAAGTACTTTGCCCTGTATGTTGCAACCCCTGGGCAGTGCAGAAGCACGTGGGCTGCTGTCTCGTCTACCTCCATGCAGGCTCGGCACAGGGGGCTGTCCGTGACTCCTATGACAAATATGTTATGTTTATTAAAAGAGCCGTGTCCAGTGACGGCGGCTGTAACTGTGCGCAGCTGTGGTTTGGTCAGCCGAAGCGCCCGTTTGGTAAAGCGGCCGTCGATAGTAGGAAGTGCTTCCTTCTAGATTCGTCTAATTTCCCTCAGTCTACATAACCTACTCTGGAATTAAAGATCCGAATTTAAAATAAACCGGAAAAGTGCGAGTCGCAGCCGTACACACGGGGTTGCACTTGACATATACGGACGGACGGACATACAGACTGACAGGGTGAATCTTTAAGGGTTCCGTCTTAGCCATTTGGCTATGGACCCTTAAAAGTAATCTTAGTCACACATTTTCTTCGATTGTATGACGATTGCATTTACTTCATGGACAGTAAAAATATTAACTAATGACAAGTACTAAACTAGGTATATCAAACAAAATAAAAGCTATTTTATAAGGTCTGGCGTTTATTGTTATATTAATAAGTAAGTACCTAGTTACTTTTACAGCTGTAGTTGGCAGTTTCAGGTCAAGGTTTCTTCCATTTATGACTTGCATAATGAAGGAAATATATGCGAATACTCAGGTATGTGCTATCAACGAAGAGTATGTAAGTTCGATTTCTAATATTACCTACTAATACTCTTCCGTGAATCTTCACTACATAGTATAAAACAAAATCGCTTCCCGCTGTCTGTCCCTATGTATGCTTAGATCTTTAAAACTACGCAACGGATTTTGATGCGGTTTTTTAATACATTTATATGTATACCAAGAGGAAGATTTACATGTATAACATCGCACCCGTGCGAAGCCGGGGCGGGGCGCTAGTCCGGAATAAATTATCTATATTATAGTGAAAACCGCATCTTTCAATGTTTAATTTCGAACTTTGTTTACAAACTTTTATTTATTTCTATACTAGCTTATGCCCGCGGCTTCGCTCACGGTAATGTTGGCAATTGTTAGTTGGCAGTTGGTAATGTTGTAATTTTTGTATTTTATTCAAGTGTTCGTCTGCAGTTCTACACTCCTGGCCGCAATATAAATACTGTTTTACATACAATTAAATAAAGGGACGTATTATTGATTTCATCTCGTAGACTTTGTGTCAGCATAATCCAATATCTATATCTGCTTGTAAATGCTTGATGACTGAGAAAATAATCAGTTTTATCACTTTCGATTTGGAATTAAATTATTACGAAAACAAAAAAAAGTAACTTCTTTTTAGGGTTCCGTACAAAAAATGAAAAAAAAAAAAAACGGAACCCTTATAGGATCACTCGTGCGTCTGTCTGTCTGTCCATCCGTCTGTCACAGCCAATTTGCTCCGAATCTACTGGACCAAATCAGGTGAAATTTGGTAGGATGGTGTAATCCTATGACCCAAACACAGATGTGTAAAGTAAATTCATATATTTTTTTAAATAACGGTCATTTTTGGGGGACAAATTAGGAAATTAAAAAAAAAGTTTAGCAAGCCTTACTGTGTCATATATCAAATGAAAGGGCTCGTTATGAGGATCTCAAATATATTTTTGTTATTATTGTAAAATAAACAGTTTTGATTTTATTCATGAAAGAAAACGAAATGTTTGAATTGTACGGAACCCTCTCCACGCGAGTTCAACTCGCACTTGGCCAGTTTTTTATTTCCGCACAGTAGGAATTTCTCCTGTATCGTGGATGCGTTTCAAACATTAAAACTCACATACACAAACAGCCGGACCTGGAACAACTACCAGAAGGCCGTACAAATATTTTTTCCATGCGGGCTCAGCCACTGCGCCAACCGTGCCATCCATTAAGTAAGTACCTATGCTCAAACTATTATCTAAGTACCTACTGTCTTAGCAACTTTCCGAAATCAGAATGAAAATAATAAATTAATAGGTCGTGTACCTTACAAAAAAATAGAACAAACAAACAACAGACAAAAACAATATAAAATAAATATACATCTACAATTCTTTTTTTTTCATACATTATGTCCTCCTATTGTATAAGAAATTGTATTTGTTATTCCTTATGAGCGTTAACGTCTTGCGGCATTTCATACAAATTTTGAACTCATTTGTTTTCGAAATGACTGAACCGATTTTAATGAAACTTCATACGCATAAGCAGGATACATATTATTAAGTCTAAAAAGTTGACAGAACATTTTCAAAAGGTCTTTAAAAAAAAAAAGATTATTGGAAATTTCTATTTCTATTGAAAATCTAAAATCGGTCTAATTTAGCTGCTCTTAAGCCCGATTTAAAATGATAATAATCAGTTTTTTTTGTCAGGTTGCATAGACCCGTAGATAAATCACCATAACCTAAGTATACATACTCTAACATTTATGTTGGTATATAAAACTACAGTGTAAACCGATTGGACATTAGCGATTACAAGTACAGTCGTGAGTACCACACGAACACACACTTACTCATAAACACTGTCTATGAGTGAGTGTGTATACATATTCACAGTGTGTATGAGTGTGTGTGTGTGTGTATGTGAGTGAGTGGTGAGCATCTAGTTTCTAGGTGCTCACCACTCACGACTGTATTTCTAATCGCTACTCGCCACATACCCTTGACCAATATAAATTGTGCTTTAATTCAGTCCTAACTCAGTCTAGTCTTGGTCTGGACCAGCGACCGCGAGAAAATGTATTTTATATCTAACTTAGAAGATGTTGACTCACTCTGTTGAACTAGAAAGCAATTAACATAGATAGCTTTTGCTTTACTTAGTAATAATACTCTCTGTTTTACTTACATTGATACTAGTTCATGGCTCGTGTAAATTCTATTTTAGATAGCACTAGTGTTCATGAATAATTCATAAGTTCATTTTCAAATCGGATTGTATTGTAATGTACATGCGATGTTATAAGGATCAATATTGATTCAGTATATTGTTATATCTACGGTTATACACTAATATTAGAGGTATTTGTTTGTATGTAGGGGTAACTAATCCAATTCTATTTTTTTTTTCTCTGGTAGAAAGATACATTATTCGTGGGTGCTATAGGCTATAATAGTAGATTGTACATCAAGTGCATAAAACGCATTATTTTACGCGAGACGATATAAAGTAGAGTGTAAAATGGGTTTTACGGATGAGTTGTACACTCTACTTTCACTTCGATTGCGAGGCAATGAAACAGCAACATGTAAATATTGTAAATTTAATTAAAATTGAAAGGTACATTAAGGCAATGAGAAATAATAAATGGACGAAATAAAAAAGTTTTATTGTGTACTTTGGCTGTTGGTATCCTTGCCTTGTTCTTAGAATAGTAACGAAACGAATTAAAATAAAGAGGTTATTCTATGAAGTTGAAGTTGTTCGTGTGGGTGTTGAACCGATTGCCTTGGTCTTCGACGAAGATTTTACTTTATACTCTAGAGCATATAAAAAGCGACTTTATGTCGCCTACGCACGACATAAAGACGAACTTTTAGAGCTACTAGCCAGGCTATCACAATTTTTGCGGACGAAGTCGCGGGCGAAATGATAGTACATTATACCTACATAGCAAAATCATAGCTAACAAATGCAAAAGTATATCAAAAAGCTTTATATAGTATAATAACAGGCATTTTCTTTACCCTGTAAGCGAGTCTCTTATTCAATTGAAACTCCATACAATGCTAGACCAACTCAAGGTAAGTGTCAGTTGACTGTACCTACTAAAACATTTATGACATGTTATACAAAGCCATAGCTACTTTCAAGTGCGGCAGCTTCATTAAATATCTTTAATAGGTAATCGTATTCTAGCTTGTTCCAAAATTCTCTTTGTTTTTCACAAAATTCAGCAATTCTCGATAAACGATAAACAGTTTTTACACCGAATCCAGCAACTTCCTCGGAGCAATAAAGTCGATCTCTAAATTGCTTGTATCACAAAGAACACTTTTCGAGACAACTGGCTATGCCTCTAAACCAGGGTATTAGAGGGGGCAATAACCGTCATTCCCATTCTTTCTTTTCGCCTTATACAGGTTCAAGGACTTGACAAGTACAATCGTACTCAATGTCACTGTAAACAACAATGTAAATGTAAATTGCAGTAGGTATTGGAAAAGTTGTAACCCATTTGTTTACAAGCACTATAAACAGTCGTTTGTTCAAATTGTTTTTACAACTTTCGAAGTGTGATAAGCACTGGGCACGCTAGGTTTTTGTTTTAATTTGAATAATGTTACCGTCACTTATCAGGGGTTAGAAGGGTTTTGCTATATCGTCGTTGATGGATTGTCACAGAAAATTATGACCGTACTCACTACTTAACGCCAAAGAATTTTTATAACATACATACATAAATTACATTATTTACTATACGGATCTTGTAGAAACTATAACAAATATATATATATCCCTTAACCATATTAGATACCCCATTTGGCCAGATTATATCTACAGCCAACCTGGGCTCGCAAATGATTAAGAGATTTTCAGATTGGCCACTGCAGTTTCTATCCGGGCGGCGGCAGGTGTTCTAAGCACCTGACCTTTCTGAAGAACCAGTTGGGCTAATTTTATTGAATTGTTAACGGGAGATGCATGTTGCGATTGGTCAAGACTGCGCGGCTGTTTTTTATTAGAACCATTAAAATTCTTGAAGATACAAATAAAGGAAAATGTTGCTTAAGAATAACCAATAAGATACCGTACGGTATTTCAATATCACACAAAACGTACATATGTAAATCAATTTATATGGCTACGTATTCGGATACCGCTGCAATATATGGGGTTCATAATTAAAATTCTGCATTCAATATTTCGGAAAACCGGTAGAGGCGTAATTCTGTATGAGATACATCCGCAAACTTATTTCCCTAGCGGTCACTAGTGATGTTATCATTCGATGTTTTATATCGATAGACGAGTATCGATAGTTGATATGTCTCGGTATGGTTACGATGTGTCGTAAAAGTAAACTACTTTTAGAGGGTCGCTGGGGATCATTATCTGGTTGGTTCAATGACGTTCGTTGCTATATTGCTTTTTGGTTTATTCTGTTTGTAAGTTGATGTCATTCTTTTTTATAGTGGGGGACATAAGATAGTTGGCAGAACATTTAATTGATTCTTGACTTATGTAAGCATATGAAAGGGCAGACTGCCTCGTTGGTATAGTGGTCCCAAGCGCAACTGCTGAGTATGAGGTCCTGGGTTTGATTCCCAGGCTAAGTATTATTGACTTTCCATCAGGAATTTCTCAGTAACCAGCCCTGTTGATGGCAATAGACGCGGCTCTTAATACATGGGACTTAAAACATAATTGGCGAAATGTGGGTGTACTATTACATACAGCTCTGCCTAACCCTCCGGGGACTACACGCGTGATGTTATGTCATGTTGTTATAAAAGGGCGTAGGATCCTGTCTATGCTCTATAGGACGTAAGTTCGTAAGAAAGAATTAGAGGATATCCTAACCCTCTACGCCCTATGCTCAAAGATGTCCAGTGTCTAATGGTCTCTGAAATAATATCTTTGAAATAAGTAATAAAAACGCGGTTAGTTTATATCGATGGTCTAGAAGACAAACATGCTAATAACAGACCTACCAATTTTTCAGGAGGGCTGTTTCATCATCATCATCATTTCAGCCCGTTGTTGTCCACTGCTGAACATAGGCCTCCCCAATCGATTTCCAACGTGTCCGGTCCAATGCCACCTGCATCCAGCGACTCCCTGCTGAGGGCTATTTATTGATTCAAAATTTATAGATACTAAAACTTAAAATTGTACATAGAAATAAAGTGTAGAGAGAAACAGACGGAATTATGTCATTTGGACAAGTGCGGTCGGTAGAGCATGCTCACATACACATTTTTACATTTGGAATTAAAATACGACATTATCAAAATTTTGGAATTAGCACATTTGTCTTCTACGCCATCGATATGGCGTAAAAGACAAAGTTCACAATTATAAAAAACCAAATAAAATATTGCCCTTAGTATTCCTGTCAAAGTAGATAAGGTCATTAAAAATACATTTACTAATGCGGGAATATATTCGTATTTAGTACATATTCAAAATATTACTAACGAACGTGGAGTTATTTACAGATATCCGTTGCATCGTGCTCGTTTAATCTTCAAACGCAAATTATCGTTTTGCGTCAAAGAACTTTGAGTATTTATATTATGTATGTTTCTTGGAATTGCAAATAGGTTTGCTTGTAAACATGGAATTTAAGAACGTACGTTCATCGTATAGGAATTAGAAGGATGGATTGTGTGAGGAATGATATGCAAGAGAAAGGAGTAAATGATGCCGTGACGTCTGACAGGGGAGAATGGAAGAAGAAGACGTGTTGCGCCGACCTCAAGTAGAATAGGACAAGGACAGGAGGGTGATGATGATTTTTATCGTATAAGAAATATGACTAGCATCATCTTATAGTAAACTAGCGACCCGCTCCGGCTTCGCACGGGTGCAATGTTATGCATGCTTAGAAACCTTCCTCTTAAATCACTCTATCTATTAAAAAAAACCGCATCAAAATCCGTTGCGTAGTTTTATATAAAGATCTAAGCATACATAGGGACAGACAGCGGGAAGCGACTTTGTTTTACACGCATGTTGTAAATATAGCTTAAGGCACTAGGGTATAATGTAGCTTCCTATTAGTGAAAGAATTTTCAAAATCAGTTCAGTGGATCCAGAGTTTACCCCCTACAAACTCACAAACTTCGGTTAAGTTTGTGAGTTTACTATAGAAGTATAGATTATACACTACGTCTAAGATCAACAGCGAATTGGAAAACACACCAAAACTCCAACATCAATCGCTTGGTGCCATTTGTGGTATCGGTGTGCAGCGGCCACGCGCCGGAGAGCACCTTTAACTCACGATCCATCGGTCTTATCCCCTCGTCTTGTTGGAGGATTTCTTATCCTCAAAGTATCACACATACATAGTACCAACAATAGTTCCTCCACACATCCCTAGTTCGCTTGACAAGCGTGTCCGGGACGCTAATATCCCTGGAGACCATTTGGTTGGCAGTTCAACTTCGGATATTGCGCTGTGCCTAACCAGGAGTTGCTGTAATGGCTTGCTAACGGTGTTGGAAACTTAAAACGTATAATTTTTTCTCTGTAGTGTTTCAATGAAGTTGCAAGCGCGTTTTCTAACTCATCCTTTAAGAATCTTAGGTTATTTATGTATATTTCACCGCCAGCTTAGGTACAGCCTGACAAAAAAGTTTAGATGGTGACGAATCGCGAAACTACATATTTTATTCTATTCTATTTTTTCTTATGGCAAACAAAGCCGATGTTGACCATTCTGCTATGTCAAAAGTGAATTGGAAAAGCAAATGTGTATTTAAAAAATAATATAAAAAAGGAAATTATAAAAATCTTCGACGATACATTGAACTTAATGTAGATCTTGTGGGGTTAGTACTGGACTGAAACAAACAAAAAAATAATAATAACATAAATAAGTAAGTGTTAAAACATTAAAAATATACATAGACCGCATCCACACATGGGGAAACAAATATTATAATTTTATATTATTGTGGCGGATGAAAATCATCAGCGCCACAAGCAGTTCAGGAGAGGAATACGTTAAAAGGGAGGGGAAATTAACACATTCGAGTCCACCCCCGTTTCATAGTGCGCATGTCCAACCATATATATTGCAAGTGGACCCTCCAGGGTCCGTGGCATTACGTTTGCGCAAAAGAGAACCCACCTGGAGGGCTCTCGGCATTAGGTTTGAGATTAAGATTTAAAAGCCTAAAATAAGTGGTAAAATAGAGTTTTCAGGGGGTATTATCGCTATATTAGCTATCTGTGGAGGTATTTTCATGCCCTAGTAGGGTAGGGGAAGTGCAATAATAAAGAAATAAAAAAATAAATGAAAAAGTAAAATCGCCCGCTCTGATCCCGTGACAGGGGTGTCAACCTTTTGTGAGATTTTCATGCAATATTTCTTTTTTTAATTTAATTTTCGTAATCGCAATAAGTGTTTCTTTTAGATTTTAATAAATAACATTTTAAAACTTGAATGATTACAAAGATTGCATTTGCATTTGTAGGTAGTTTCTTTGACAGTTAGTTTTGTTTGAACCACCCAATAACTCTATTAATTACATATTCTATTCCTTCACTTGTAATACTGGGTTAAATTAAATTAGCTAGCGATACTTCGCAGCTGTGATGGGTATCGATATCTTAACACAATAAACCAAACAAAAAACGGATTTGATTACATTTTGTTAGGTTAATGACCCCAAGTAGTGCAGTTATTTTAAATACAACATCAATTTTAATCATAGATGTGCCGTTGCCGTACTTCGTGTGTTTACACTGAGATGAGCTCGCTCGTTTAAACTTCACAGTTTATAAACACGATATACAAATATAAATGTTGCAAAAAAATAAATTATTTATAAACAAAACACAAAAAAAGTTAAAATTACTTTCGAAAGTCGTTGCTTTTGCTTGTTTCATCGACATTTTGAATGTTTGAGGTTTAAAGAAACCTAACACGAAGAGGATGGCGGGATCGTAGTCTAGGCAATTTAATTGAAAAATGCTAAGCATTATTAATTCCAAATGTCAAGTCTGTAGCGATAATAGTTTCTGAAATATGTAGCTGTGAGTGCCTGTGAGAGATAAACGGGCAGGCAGACTAAATCTCACAGTAATAAGTATTAGTTTTTGTCTATTTTGATGCCGAACACTAAAAAGCGTTGATTTTGAACTCATTTTCGTGTCTTAAAATGGAAAAATACTTAATTATTTTTAGAAAATATTAAAATCGTGCCTATGGTTTTTCATCCCTGAAATAGGACCCACCACGTGGGTTCTCGGCATCTAGGAAGAGGTCGAAAATTGGTTGAAAATAAAAATGCTTGTAATTTGAAACCACGGCGTATTCTTATTAATTTTGTTAAAATATACAACTGTTTTTATTTTTACGTTATTTGATGCTGTATTCGCTAAGAAAAACCTACACACATTAAAAATGAGCCCACCAGGTGGGTTCTCGGCATCCCAAGTGCGACTTGAGTGAACCCATCAGGTGGGTTCCCGGCACTGAATGTGTTAATGGGAAGAGGGATTTTAAATTTAGGAAGACGGCTATACAAATCTAGAGGTTGTATGTTGTTAGAGCATTCAAAATAGTTGTGATCCAGGGTGCCCTCCTCCAACCCGCACTCGCAGAGAGAGGAGTCACGAACATGAATTTTGTGTAAAAAGATGGGAGTACAACAAAAACCTAAGCGGATTCTACATAGAACAGAAATAACAGTTTTCGATACTTTTTTGTGAGAGAAAAACCACGGTTTTGGTTTTATGGACGGTTGCACTGCGTAAAAAAACTACCTTTCTTTTTGCTAGACATATTCCACTGCTCCTGCCAGGAACGCTGCAGATTCAGTCTTGGAAGTGACAACATGTCGTAACTTTGATAGGTATTGTGCGACGATAAAGATGAACAAGCATCTTTAGCCAAAGCATCAACGTATTCATCAGTGGCGTGCAGTGGTTCCCCACGGAGGGTAAGCCATGCATACGGATACCAAAAAAAAAACACGCAACGTCACAGCGTCGCTCTACTTAGGATAACCCTCAAAGTAGTCACATCTATTGATATATTCACTCACCCTTCCGGGCCCCCCGCACCTGCCCCTCGTGTTTTTATTAAGCGTATGAGAAACAACGCCATCTAGCTTAAATATAAGGAATTTGAATGGTATTCTGTCAATACAAGAACGAAGGATGTCGCTTCGTTACAAAAAAATCTAAAAAATAAAACAGAGTGCGCTGTAAACAAAAAAAAATAGTTAAGAATTTTCGTTCCGGACCCAATTTTGGGCGTCTGACCGTAATATTTGAAAAACAAACATTGAAAATAAGCCTGTAAAAGCCAAAGTTATAAATGCAAGAACTCACCACATTAATCAAGGTTCAAATCACGATTTTCTGACAATGCAAACAGAAGAAAGATTCATTTGAAATACCGAGTACGAGATGAATTTTGGGTTAATTCTCGTAATTCGGGTACCTACACATTTTCCTTTAGACACAACTTGAATCTTAACATCAAACAATTGTGAATACTTATTGTTTTTAACTTCTGACAAACACATTATCAGCGCAAACTTCACAACAGAACACCTTTTTATGTAAATAAACAAATACAACAAATAATATTTACACTACTGTACGTTTCAAAACGAATTACAACCGTCAGATATTATAATAATCAAAACATTCAAGATCACGAAATAAATTTTGCTTGTCACATGAAACAAATATGGCTTCTAAGAAAAATACAATTGTTATTTTGTCAATAAAAAAACACTACCAAATATAATTGCATCACTGCATACCGTTTTAGCTGGATAATACTTTGCGGGGCAGCCAATCAGTGGCCAGCTACACTCGCAGGAGTTTACTCCCCTAATCTAGCATGTGTGCCGTTCATATGCCCGAAAATACGCATCAGTGTGCGTAAATTTATCAATGGAAATTAGGCCGGCTGGGACCTTGCCTAGACGGCCGGGAGCGAGCGTCGTAGTATTATCATCAGTTACGTCACACGGCCGCGACAAGTTGCTTTAAGTATTATAACAGGAGTTTTTATTTTATTTTATTAATATAGTTATAATAAATGCATTTGTTGCGTTGTTGGTAGGAATGGTAGGGTAGGCTAGGCCTAATTGCCTCTATGGAGTTTTTAGTTTTTTAAATAAGTGAACTGTGCAATTTACTTTTAAAGGGATTTTGAACTACATACTTCCTACCTGGCAATGCCACATTTTCTGGTAAACTCGGCAATTTCATTGGCTTGTCACTGCTCAGGGTTAGCAGAAAATCGCTAACAGCGCACTTATTTTTTCCATACTCTATTTTGCCAAACAGTACTTACTATTTTGTAATTGTAATTAAAAAATACATGTGTTACTTTCGTTTCTAATAAATATGGTGCTTAAGGGACCGACGACACTTATTACGCGATGGAATTTTAACTTTGTCATGTAGGTGGTTGCGTTTGTTGTTTCAAAACTTGAAAATATCTTCGATTCTGAATTCATACACTTGGTGGAAGGGACACAGACGGTAAATCGGTTGCCACGCAATCAGTAGGTACATCATTCTGAACCCCCCTTCACTTACAAATTTTTCATCCGTTTTTACAAAAACACAGCAGTTTCCTACAAAAGTGCAATACCTACACGGTCAAAATGTATGGAACAGCTGCTTTTTTTTAAATTCCCGATGAAAAAATTTATATTGTCCCCCACATATTCAGAGGTTCAGACTCATATACTTGTCGGAGTGTCAGGATTTATTCCGTTAGGCTACTACATCATGTGGGCAGATTGATGATGATGATAAGATGAGAGATTACAACTTAGCATAATAACACGGGGCACAATTAATCGGGTACAGTTCCAAGAGGTCTTAACTCCGCCGCGATCAGACACTGACTGTCTGACGTCCTGGCTCAGAGTTTACCATCAAGGCTCTGTAAAAAGCACGCTGTGGTGTGGGTAGACTTGTAACTAGGTCGCGTGATGTCACCACCGCGTACTTGCGATTCATTTAAGTATAATTATAAGCCCGTACCAATGATCGTCTCCGACATACTGAATATGTGGTAACCATTTTAGCGTCGGTGTCCCCTCCACTTTGTATATCTTGATGTATGTCCCCGAGTCAAGTACTAGTCGTAGCTTAGAGTCTGGACCTGTGCCAGGTTAATAACAGTGGACTCGGCTTCTTTCAACATAACCTCTGTTCTCAATATTTGAGAAATGGCAGACGTGATGTTAAGGCATGAAAACAACAACATAAAACTTGTGTTCGAAGAAATAAACTTTGTTCTAAACGTCTTGTTTAGTATTGTTTCTCAACATTGGCTGTTCGTTTGTTTTTCGAACGAAATAGATATATTTCGTTCAACTGAAAGTCACAAATTGTTATGACTGAGTTACTGGAAAATAAAACTTTTTTGTCTTGCTGTTCAAAAGGAAAACTGGAGTTCGAAATGTTTTGTTTAATTTCGTGTCTGTGACGACAGTTTTTTACATGTTTATTCCAGTTTCTAGTGTCGTTACAATTAGTCAGCCCGAGTGACCCGAAAGTCTCACAACTAGTCTTACCAAGGGGTATTGTATTGCTCAGTACAAAAAAGGTTGTGGAGGTTAGATAGGCAGTCGCTTCATATAAAATGCTGGTATTCAGCTGCATCCGATTAGACTGGAAGCCGACCTCAACACAGTTGGGAAAATGCAAAGCCGATGATGATTCCAGTTTTAGGTTAGATGGAGTAATGAATCGATTATCTGTTTCTAGACTTCAAAACAGGACCTGTAACGTGGTAAAACTGGGGGTTCTAGACTTCTACTAAAAAAAAACATAAGGGGACCCAATAATTAGAGTCAAAATGGTCCACAATCTCTTTATAGCACAAAGGTATTATGAAGTCTTAAAATATCATACACTCAGTTTTAATAGGGTCAATACCACAAAACACTAAAATATTATAATAATAGTATTACCACTTTAAAATGACTTTCAGAGCAAACCAAAACGAATGGATCGATTCGTATACTTTATGACTGCCTCATTGATCTAGTTGTCGCAGGCGCGACTGCTGAGCATGAGGTCCTTGGTTCGATCCCCCGGTCGGCCAAAGTGATATTGGGTTTTCCCATCAGGCATTTCTCAGTAGCAGCCACCACTTCTGGATTTGTGCCTGGTTGATGGCAATAGGCTCGCCCCCTATTTAACGCTTAACATAACTCGCGAAATGTGGGTGTACCTAATAGTACCAGGATAACAGCCAGGCGTCATGTTATGTTCCTATACTTTATACTATTCATCTTAAAACCTAGCTGCTTTCATGAAAACTGTCCGACATGCCAAACCACTCAAACCGGCGGTATTACCAATGTCACTGCAAGCCGCGAAGAGGCTTTATCTGTATCTACTCAGATTAGTGTCGGAACTAGTGGCCATGTTTCTGTCAATTTCATTCGTACCGGTTTTGTGAGTGGACAGAATTTTTAAGGGATATTACTAATAGATGGGGTTGCGGATGGGATTTCTAACTCCCGGTTTTTCTTTATGCCTCAAATTTACTACCTTTTGTTCGCTACTAGCGGAATGGTGAACTAGACAAGTTGAGGTATAACCTTATTTTTTGCGATAAAATTAAAGGTTCTGGGTTTGATTTCCAAGTTAGGCAAAGTGTCATTAGATTTATCTGTTGAATTTCTCAGTCCCGCCCGTTGCCGTAGCCCTTTGTCTGAATATGTGTCCGGTTGATTTAGGCTTAACCCATATTACATGGGGTTTAAACATAACTTTTGAATTTTGGGTGTATTATAGGTACCTCCGGAGTTTAAACATTACATCACAACTAATTTCCCCAAAGGGATAGGGCCTTTGGGGAAAATAGATGAGATGTTATGTTATAATTTAGAAGTTTAGTAATTGACTGTATCAGTTACCTACCTAGATCCCAGTTTATTGAAAGTATAGCTACTTGTAGCAATGCTCTCGAACTAAGAACTTACAATAGTAAAGTTCCTAGCATAGTCAACGCAAAGCGAGCTATGTTATCAGAAGTATTTTAGTTAAGCACGGTGAAGGTTTTATAGCTCCAATTCTCTTAATTCACTTTTTTAGATTGCGTCGTGAAAACTTGTTCAAGTAGGAAAAGAAAAAAATCACGTATATTTTTCTTCTTTTTCGTCGTTTGGAATCATCCTTTAGAGTTAAATAAGCTTTGACCAGAACTCGCCACTTCGATAGAGTTGGTAGTGGCCTCAGACAGGTTCCTTATGGTGCAGAAGGAGCAGGACACAGCCAGCTTTCTTTGTTGAGCCAGCAGACAAACTCCCAGTGGACCACCAAACTAAAAATCTCAAAACGGCAGCAGCCCACTTGGCTTTGTATTCGTACTAAGCCAAGTGATTTGCTGCAGGTACAACTTAGTTCGATGTGAGATTTCTGATGAAGTAATATGTATCTGCGGACCCACAACGCAACCGATGAGTTAACGATAAATTTAAAGATATATTTTCTGAATAAATAGTGGTTATGGAGACCCCTAATGTGGTCCCGGGCGTCATTTGTAAATCGTTCATAATTGTTACCGGTAATCAGAAGCCTGAAAATCTGACAAGCAGTTTTATTTATCAAGGGGTTCCCCAGTAACTGCTTCCTGGAGGTTGGATAGGTAGTTGCTCCATGAGAAATATTGGTATACATCTCTAACATAATTAGGAACAGGCTAGGGAAATGATGACCTAAATCAATGGACTGATTAAGTTTCTGTTACGGGCCAAATGTGGTTTACCTAATTTCGTTCTTTACAGTTTTAGAGTCAGATGCCCAGTGCAAACGCAAACCCTACACCTCACAATTCCTACATATCAATGAGCTACATGATGTACATGGTACATACGGCGGCGAAGCCCTTAAATCTTTGGGATGAGAATATGTTGCGCTCAAAATTACATAATTCTACTAGGTTTTGTAAAACAAAGACCCGTCCATTGTTGTACCTACGTTAAATAAAACTGGAATTGCTGAAATGTTCCACTTTATTTTATAACCTTGACTTCTGTTTCTCAACTCAGTACCTTCCATAAATTTTTCGCATAATACATAGGTATGTTAGGGAAATGCTCCAAAATTATTCACATACCTCACAATTCTTGTGTCCTAATGTTCGAGCAAGACAGAGATGTGTTCGCTTTAAGTGAGTGCAAGTGGGATGCAAAATGTTATTTATGAAGACAGTAAATACCATGTGCGTATAACTTTACTAAGTCGTAAGATACACAGCTTGGAAAGAAAAATGACGCAGAATTTTACTCACCATATTACTTTAACTTTTGTCGTGAAAAACTGTGCCATTTTATTTGCTAGAATATGTAAGGCTTTTGAGAAAAGTACCTAGTCTGTATACTTTGTGAGTTCTTTGAGATTTGGTATTTTTAGTTAACTTTCAGGCTTTATGTATCTGTTAGCTGTTTATCTATCAAATCAATTTAGATAGATTTTGTTTTGATTCCATTTGAACGATTTTCGAATAACCAGAGTAAATCGTAAACGGCAGAAATGTTATTAGATTAATTTTAGTCATCACCTTCCTGCCCTTGTCAAACGTCTTCCATTCTCCCCAGTCCACCGTCACGCTATCATTTACTCCTTTCTCTTTCATATCATTCCTCACACAATCCATCCAACGTTTTCTTGGTCTTCCTCTCCCTCTCCATCCATCAACATTTATATTCTTCACTCAAAACTTCAAACTTCACTTTGCTGCAAAATATTTGCAGTAACTGTCCAGTGTGATTACGGTGCTCCTGGCCAAACGTCCCATATGTTGGAGTGTCTAAGTTCTCAAATACCGGAAGTTATCAGAACCTAAAAATTACCACTGATGCCGCGATTGCCTTGGGCACCTACTAGGCCTAACTCATGGCATAATAATATATATAGGTCCATATGCAATTGATAAGTTATCCTCGATTCGACTTATCTGTTTGTTGCATCAATAACTGCAGCTTATTAACCAATATTAATGTTTGTTGTGTTGTCTCTTTATTAGCCTGTACTGTCCCACTGAGCAAAAGCCTTCCCCAATTCCTTCCATGTGCTCTTCTTTCGTGCCTCCTCGAACCAGACCTCGTTATATTAACTCACGCAAATAAAACCACGCTAAAATATGCATCGTGTGCGGTCGCAACAAATATGATAGCTATATTTTCCCAGATTTTGCTCGCAAAAGACTGGTGGACGTCTTACGTGTTATGAATTAAACATAACATCAGCTTCTTTCACTTGCATAAAGATTTATGATAAGAACCGACTTATGTAACGAGACGTTTTCGTTTCCAAAAATATTTGTTTAATATGTTGACAGAGAATATTTTGTGTTATTTGTAATTGTCTATGACATATAAAGGCTGAAATATAAAACGATGACCACACAAATTCTTGTCGAATATTTATTTTCCATTGTTACTAAAGGTTATTAGCATCCATATAGACATAGAAGAAAAAAACATTTATTATAGAAGATAACTCATTCACTACCCAAGCAATGTGAAAAAAATATATATGGGACCACCGCGCGAGGTTCCTCTACCAAATGAAAAAAGAATCACGTAAATGCCAGTCATCACGGAGAAATCGGTGAACAAACGTTAACAAAAAAAGATGTCGTCCGACTACATAAACTCCTACTTTTTTAGAAGTAAGATATAAATGAAACTCACTTCTTCTGAAAATGTAATTGTTAAAACTAAGTAACGCACACCACAGGCGTGATGGGCATCAATATGACCGTCTTAACAATTTCGCTAGCTAATTTTGTTTAACCCACTCACTGCTGAGTCTAGAAATTAGACCAACTGACTTTTGTGTCATGCTTCCCAGGTCTGCGCGAGTTCTTTTGAACTGACTGTTAATTTGCCAACGTTCCTTCTGCTATGACTTGGCAACTATAGTCCGCCCGTTTATCAAAGAACCTTTTTTAATAATAGACCTTCCCATACTATCGTCTGTTTCAATGCTTCCTGATCATTCAGGATCAGCATCATCATCTGGTTCGCCTTTTTCCAACCATGTTGTGGGTCGCGGATATCCGTTTGTGATAATAAAACCTAAAAGATAGAACGGCAATAAACCTTTTGTTCACGAAGAAAGTAGTTTGCAGTCGTAAATCTCGGGGCTAGACAGAGTAATTAAATATTTAGTAGGCACAATGTATGTTCCTCTGGTTTTAGTGTGTTTTTGTTTGTGGTTAGCAGTCTGTGTAATGTTTAATGCTGTAAACTGATGTAACATTTGAACCATATTAAAGTAATTTTTCTAAATCTACAAAAAGCGTTTTGAATATTTTGGCCTGCCTACTTTTAATTTGATTAAATGCCAGAAAAGAGATTGATTATTTTTCCATCTCTTGGCATCAGTAGGTACAACATATTAGGAGGATATTTGAAGATTTTGTCTCATACGATACCTTGATGATATGATATCAGCTATCGATTCATACAGGTTGCTATTTTGAAAATAATAGTAATAGTACTTAACTACAGTAATAGCAGTAGCATCTATAGTAATAGTGACTTGGGGGAGGCCTATGTCCAGCAGTGGACGTGTTTCGGCGGAAATGATGATGTTGATGATGAGTAATAGTAAAATGGCGTATGGCAGGCCATTTTTACAAAAATCTTTTAGAAAATAACCAGTATTTTTACCAATTCGATGAGAGATAAGTTTGGTTACTTCATTTTCCAGTGCAGTAACTGAGAAAAAAGTAGTTTCAGAGTTTATTTCAGCTTGAAAGGGTTTCACCCACCTTAACTAAGGAGATATCCATCCAGGACAATTTATGAGGATTACATACCTAAACTCGCGGAGAAGTATGTTTGTTACGTGAAGTTATGTCGGGTCGCGTCTGCTCTGCTCACCTGAAGTTATGAACGCCGGTATTTAGGTGATGGGTAGTACATAGATGAAATATACTGGAGTCATCCTGAAGGATTCATGTTAGACTCGCGATGTAGAGTTATTCGAGTGTTCTTGTAATGAATAGCAAGTCTGCCTCGTTTCTCCATGGTATGTATGTTGAATTGATGAATGGTAGTGCTTCGTTGATCTGTGGTGGCAAAGAGTGATTACATTTATAGGGTACTAGCTTATGCCCGCGGCTCCGCCTGCGTGAAGCTCGGTATCTGTCCCACGAGATCATACTACCGGGAAAAAAGTATGTCAATCCAGTTTATAAACTATTTATGTGCCAAATTTCATGCAGATCTGTTCAGTAGTTTTCACGTGAAAGTGTATCAAACATCCATCCATCCTCACAAACTTTCGCATTTATAATATTAGTAAGATTATTTTCAGTAACAGCACGATCTCTTAATTCGTGCACTGTAAATAAAAACCTTGCCCCGTTTACAAAGATCATAAAATCGCTCACATTTTTGCGCAATAAAAGTTTTCTGTTCAAAATGCGAAATCAATAAATAAACCTCAATTTCACCCGATAATTCCTACCCTATAAATAAACGAAATATATATCCTGGAAATGCTGTAAGTTCAGCCCGACTCGACGATTTATAGTAGATCGCGGGCAACTGGGTGAAATATTATACTACCATTCATTTTGACGCCCCGCCGTGGTGCCTAATCATTTTTTATCCACATTTTATTAAATGTTATCCACCAAATTATGTTTTGAATAAGTATAATGGTTTTGTATCGCTTTTAAAACAGTTATTTATTCGAATATATAAGTGAATTAGTAAGTAATTGTGGGTTACATTGTTTTATGTTTGTGTTACCTGTTCTTTAGACAATTCGCCTTGATGTTCTAGACAATAAGCGCCTTCAAATATCTACTCATCCAATGATACATATATGCAAAAGTTTCGACGCCTTTTGTATGAGACACTTAGGGTCTTAGATTAATTTATATTCTTAGCCATCTTATTTAGTAATTTATCATGAGTAGGCATAAGTCTTGATTGCTTCTCTTTTTGTATTTATAATGTGTTTTAACTGTTTTAACTTTTAACTGTCATGCATGAACAGTTTATCTCGTAGCAATTTAAGTTTAGTTATTAATGGTAATCTGTGAACAGCGCTGTGGGCTACATTATTATTTAAGTTATTTATGATATCGTGTTGTAATATTCCATAATGTAGCTGTTTGTTGTTCCTATTTATTAAAATAAAAAAAAATAAAAAAAATACTGATCAGCTCTTCGGTACGAGTGTGACCTGATTTCCAAGAACAGCTGTGCTAGTGATCAGAGAGCACACGAAAGAAAATGCACACATTAAGGCAATGCTTGTACAGTCCCTAATCTTCCCCATAATTGACTATGGTGATGTGTGCTACTACGACCTGAATGCAGATCTCCTCAATAAACTTGACCGAATTCTTAATAACTGCATTCGATTCGTCGTCAATCTCCGCAAGTATGATCATGTATCTGCGCATCGATCGCTTTTAAGGTGGTTACCCATCCGACAGCGCAGACCATTGAGGGCCTTGACAACCATGTTTTCTCTTCTTCACAAACCTACTTCTCCTTCTTATCTGACTTCTAATTGTCAATACTTATGCTCTGCGCACAGCAAGAATCTTCGTTCCGCTAACAACTGTCTTCTACGATGTCCGTCGCACCGTTCTGGTTTTATAAAATCTTCTTTCTTTGTCCAGGCGGTCGTTCTTTGGAATGCGCTCCCTCAGAGTATCAGGACGGTGACCAGTCGGTTCACTTTCAAAGTGAAAGCTCGAGAACATGTACGCAAGAAGTTGGCAGATTCGTTTCAGAACTAAGTTTTGGTAGTTTTTCTTGTACAACTCTCTTAACTTTATATATTTTGTTATATTTATGTATATATGTATTTATTCTTATATGTTTTAGTTATAAATATTTTCTAGTCTTTTTTTCTGTTATTGCACCTACTGTATGTTCTCTGCATCACCCTAAGGTAGACTGGTAGAAAATGCCCAAGGCATTAAGTCCGCCTTTGTACAGTTTTTTTTACTTGTGCATAAAGTTTTAATAAATAAATAAATAAAATGCAGTTGGTCTGCGTCGATATCACTGCGTACGGGGAAGGGAACATTACTTATCTACTCTATAGTTAGGTAGTAGGTACTATTGGCGTACTCTGAGCATTCAGCGGTTCAGCCCCTCTAGGTACCTTGCTGGCTGACTTTTTGCTTTCACATAAGTTATCGTTCAGCTCATACCAAAATAATATTGTCCAAGTTACATCACGCACACTCTTTTGTTAATTTGAATTTATGAGCACATAAAACATTAAAGTCCTGTTTGTCTGAAGGCAAAAAGTAAGAAATATAACAATATTTTAGCCATGCTAAAAGCCAGGCACAGACATTACGAAATTAGTCTATTCTTTCTCGAATTTCTAGCAACGTGGCTAATGTGTTGTTATTAAAATAAAGAGCAGTCCCTTAAGTCAATCTATTAATGTAATCAACGTACTTTTTGTCTGTTCTTGTAATTCTAAATTCAATTTTTTTTTTAATTCTAAAAAAGAGCCTTTTTCAACTTTGTTGGAAACTAGCTCTTGCTCGCGGCTTCGCTGGCATTCGTTTAGAATTTTACAATCAATTCGGGTTGTACTCTGCTTGTAATAATAATATAATTTAATGATGATTCGAAAGACACGTGGCGCCATCTTCATCTATT
Source organism: Eugnorisma glareosa (assembly GCA_947578425.1). Taxonomy (NCBI): domain Eukaryota; kingdom Metazoa; phylum Arthropoda; class Insecta; order Lepidoptera; family Noctuidae; genus Eugnorisma; species Eugnorisma glareosa. Next base: position 6,833,913 of record OX387982.1, on the reverse strand, counting down.
ATTTTTTTTCCGGATGAAAGATAACCTATATCCGTTTCTGTACACCTGACAACGAATATGCAAAATTTCAGGATGATCGGTTCAGTGGTTTAGGCGTGAAAAGTTTATAGTATTAGTTAAGATGGGATATTTTTTACAAATTTTAGTAGTGAATTAGACTTTTATTTTAGTTTTGACAAACTTGTATTTTCTAAATAAAAAACTGACCAAGAGCGACAGGGGCTCACAAAATTAAGAGGTCCCGAATCCATTCAGCTAACTGATCATTTTGTTTTGATAAAGATTAATGAATACTATGTAGATCTTAAGGCCTTAGTAAATAAACACCTACTATTTTTGCTATGTTTTCAGAAATTATAAGAGTGTTGCAATCAGCAAAAAAAACTAACATAGTACCAGTACAAACATACAAAGCTTTTAGTTTCTTTAGTCAGGAAACATAATCTTATTCTTTAATGCACACAAAATTTAGCATATAAACACACAAAATTACAATATATAGCTTATGTACAACGGCTAGCTAAATATTCTTGAAAATGCCAGGCGAAACACTACCATTTCATCCACAGTAATAATTTCTGTAATAAGATAGGTGCGGATAAGGTCACGTTTCTTGCATCCGGACAGGTCTCGGCCGGACTAAGACATGTCCGGAATCCGGATAAAGGCGATCTGTTATAGGTACCTACCTATATAAGATTTAGAGGTTTATAATATCTCTACATACTTTCTTGGGAATATCCACGTTTGGAGTGCTTCTGCATATTATACACACATTTTGGGCATAAGTTGAGTTATTCCTAGGTCGGCCAAAGTATAATTGAGATTTTCCATCAGGAATTTCGGCAGTAGCAGTTCAAAGTCTTCGCCGGCAGGTTGGTGAAAATAGTCTCGATTAAATATTACTAGATAACTGTTGGTGTGTATATAGAGTACGTAGAATACCTCTGCCTATTTCTGGGGATTTACAGACGTGAAAATATGTTTATGAAGTCATAAATCGAAGGCTGAATGCTTTCAGTCACAAACTCTCTGTAGATCCTTTATTTACCAAATCATATTGAATGTGCTTCAAAAGATTGTTTCGATCCTTATATCTGCTATATCGGAATCCGATAAATAGATGTCCTTAAGGCTCGGAAAAGCTCTTTTGAACTCGTTTACATAATACAGCTTCACGTGTCGAGGTTTTTATTCACATTTGTATATCCAAAATGTAAATCTGTTTGCCTGAGGCTCGTACATTTTTATGTCTGCCGCATTCCAACTGCGGTCATTTCGGTTTTATGCTCTTTTTATCATGCTCATTGTCACTGTAACCAACAGTGTAAATATTATAATAAACACGGGTTGTTTGAGGACGTAAATTAAGAAATATTTTGAAGATGTAAGTGTAGATGAAGTAGGTATGTGTATTACGGCACACATTATGCCATACATAATGACGTCTAAGTTAACATTTATGGGCTTATTCATTTGTTTTTATGCGTGGTTTGATGGCTGTTTAATTATTTTTCAGAGTGTGTCTTCTAGAACTGTATGTTGCAATTAATTGTATGAACTAAGTGTAGGTCACGTACTTTCTATAACACAGCAAAGTGTTATAGGCTTTTTCCATCAGGAATTTCTCAGTAGCATCCACTGAGCTTGGATTTGTGCCCGGTTGGTGGCAATAGGTTCGCCCCTATTGGGTGTATTAACGGGTATACCTCTGTCTAACCCTTCGGGTACTACAGGCTTGATGTTATGTTATGTAGTTTCGACAACCTAATAATCATAAGGTTATTCTGCATTTGTGTATAAAGTATTTAGATCGTCACCTATCAGGCTCTTGTCTGCTCAGTGCTCTATAGAATAAACTTTACCGACTCAGCATTTTTCACTTGCAATTGCCTCATTACCGTTTCAGAGGTATTCTGTGGCCTGACGAATTTGGAAATTGACGAAGACTGGACTGGACAATTTTACATTGTGCAATACTCATGAATGAATTACATAGTTATTAGTTGTTAGATTCCTTAAGGTAAGAAACTAGTTAGGTTTGGGACTAGTTTCCTAGTCAAACGATAATGTCATGTATAAACGCTTGAAAGTAGCTACTTACACGCGGCATTGACCTGTACCTGCCTTACACACAGGTGCGACAAACCTGCGTGCTTACTGAATAAATAACGAAGAGAAAATCCCCTGGGACAGTCAAAAACTTTGTAGGGAACACGTGGATCGCGATAGTTAGTGTAGTCGGGGTACAATGCCACCATTGCCACAACATATATTCTTTTTACATCCGTAACCTCCGTTATCCATGTCAAGTTGAAAACCAGCGTCAGGCACTAGTTGCCCATTTTTGCTTCACTGGGCCCATTTAGCTCAGCCGTGAGCACAGCATTGTGTTACATTTTTCTTTATTTTTTTTCTTTTCTTATTAATTTGGTTATAAAAATATTATATATAATAATATTATATTTTATTATATTATATTTTATTATATTATTTTTGGTTTATTTTATTTGTTTGGTTTGGTTTGGTTGTGGTTTGGATTGGTTTAAGGTATTTGCATGTGGCTGAGATGAGAATGCTAAGGGGGATGTGTGGTGTAACAGTACATAAGAGGGAGTCTGAAAGTGGCGCCGGTGACTGAAAAATTGTGTGGTAATCGGTTACCGTGGTATGGACATGTGATGCGGGGGAATGAGGAGAATGTATTGAGGAAAATGTTGAGTATGAATGTAGATGGCTATAAGAGTAGAGGAAGACCAAAGAAACGATGGATGGACTATGTGAAGGATGATATGGCTGGAAAGGAAGTGACTGCTGAGATGACGAGTAATAGAGAAGTATGGAAGACGAAGACATGCTGCGCCGACCCCAAATAAGTTGGGATAAGGGCAGGAGAGTGATGATGATGATTTATTTGGTTATAAATTGTGTGCATTTGTAGCATTTTTCAAATATTATTATATTTGACACATAATATATTTTCTTTCTATCTTTCATTTCTAGGTCAGGCGTGCTATACACATATTTGATTTGATTGAAATTAACTTTTGTGGGGTTTGTTTCAATCCATTTTTGGTTATTGTATCAGCGTTTTCGCTGACGGAATAACATTTTGTGTCACTAAGGCCGAAAGCACCCTAAGGTCTCTTTGTTTATGTGATATTTACCTACTTTCCACCTTGGAAGTTTCAATGAAGAAATTTCAAATTCTCAGTAGCAGCCACGCCACGAAGTCCGGAGTTGTGCCCGGTTGATGGCAATAGGCTCGCCCTCTATTACATGGAACTTAAAACATTACTGGCGATCCTCTGCCTAAACCTTCGGCGATAACAGAAGTGATGTTATATTAAGTTTCAATGTATTGGACACTGTTGTCAATTTTTACGTAAAATACAAGGGTCGTGGGGCTTTTGGGACGCGGTCCCGGTCCCACAACCCACAACCCGGACAATATTTTCCCGGATTCCACATATAAATACAATAATTTTTTTTTTTTTGAGTAGTATTTTGGGACCACAAAAAAAAAGAAGTTAAAGTACAGTTAACAAAACAGCTGATATAATACTTTGATCAACAATCAATAGGTAACACTAAGTAAGCACTCTTCATTATACTTAATAATGTTTATCGTGTTTTACAAAAAAATACTAAAAATATGGGTAGGACGAAAATTATCGTGACAATGATCGACGTTCGCGTGAGCTCGTTGTCAGAATATAATTAAGGCCATCAATATGTTAGCAACTTGTTTTCTACCAATTATTTTGTTCAAAATGTTTGTTTTACATGAACATCATAGTGACATCAATGAAACGATAAAATAAATAGGGTACCTATAGTTTAACTTACTTATTTGTTCAGAATAAACAAATCGATTAGAATATTAACTTGTACAAAGATCTTTGGCGCGCGATTTTGTTTTAAAAATCGGCAGATTAAACTTTGATGACTATACCTAAAGTCGCAAACCCATGCCCGCCGCCGCCATCTTGTCTTTTCAATACATATTATAAAATGGTTTCAGAAACCGCTCTATTGACGTCATTGGAAAGCCAAAAGATTCTTTTTTTTAGTTAGCCCGTATTGTCCCATTCCTGGGCAAAAGCCTCCCCCCATTCCTTGCACTTCTCACGATGGTGTGCTTCTTGTTACCGATTCTCGAGGAAGTCATCCAAGGCGTCTCGCCATCTTCTCCTCAGTCTGCCGCAACCCCGTCTACCACTCCTTTGATCCTTACAGCACTATATCCAAATCGATACGAAGTGCAGTTATTTCTATTTATTTGAATGCCCCTATATTTCCTACTCCGAATAAAACTCAGTGACTCACTTACGCAGTGACTGATTTAACGAATTTATCAAACGGCAAACCAAACCTTTAACTATAATTTTCTTTTCTAGTCCTATGGGAAAAGCTAGTAATTTAGTTCATCTAGCTAAAAAGTTGATGGTACTGTAGCGGCACTAGAAAGAGTATACAGCAACATAGTGCAAATAGTACTACAGCGTCATCTATGCCACAAATGTAGAACTAACATCAAATTCCTAAATCGCGCAGTTAAAGTTATCCACTATTTAAGACTATTATAGTAAAACCCGACAACAACTGTCAGGCAGTAGCTCACCAGACATAACACCCGTCTGGTTGGAGGATCCTCTCTTTTCTATGTGGGATGAAGAACTTTACACCCTGTTCTTTCTTCATAAAGTATCACTAATTCAATCCTCTCAATTACCCTTCTTAATTGTTCCCATATCCCTCGAGCTCTCTACTCTCACTAAAAAACTAAAATGTCTCGACTCTAAGAACCATTTCACTAAACCATGTGTATCTCATGTTTAGGGCAACTACTTTTAATGGTAAGTGATCCCTTTGCCTTAGATAATGGTCATCGAAATGCCTTTTGCCATTAGGGCTTGCCCACGTTCGCAGATGGTCGTGTCATTCGTATTTGAGTCTGTTTTTTGCGCTCATTAGGTATGACGGGTTAATGTTTTTACCATAATATCATGCTTCAAGAATTGACTCAAATATTAGGACAAAAGGATCTCAGCCCTGCAGCATAAGCTTACTTAAGGTGAAACCGCCAGGGTAGCCCATAACTAAAAATTTCCTACGTTTATTGCAATTTGCAGGTCTAGAGGAATATTATGATAGGATTAAACGAACTTACCTGAAGTGAAGTTCAATCCTGATTATATGAAGTACTTAGTCCGAGATAACTGATGTAGTACTTGCCTTTCCACACTCTTTACACGCGAATTTAAAAGCAAAAGCAAGAAACAAAAATCTCCACCTGGTAACACTAAACGTCATTGTCAATATTTTAGAGCCCCCAGAGGGAAAATTAATTTGATTACGAAAAATTAAATTAATTGAGGGAGGGCGGGATGTTCTATCTCGGACTAAGTACTTCATATAATCAGGATTGAACTTCACTTCAGGTAAGTTCGTTTAATCCTATCATTATATTCGTACTTAGTCCGAGATAACTGATGTAGATGTTCAGAGAAGAACATAACACTTAAAATTACAAAACATTTATTTTTCTCAAATAAAACAACTTAAAAAAGGGCAACTTCTGCCTTAAAATTACACACTTTAACTTATAAATATAACAAAAATCAGTTTGAATGGTTGAGTACCGCTCTAGCAAACGACACTTGGTTAGGTTCACTATATAGTGGTCTGTTATAATGTGTAGCGAAGGACGATGACCTTGGGGACCAACCTACTGCTTTAATAATGCTGTCTACCGAGAGACCTTCCCTATAGGCACATGAAGTAGCAGCATGACGCGTTGAATGCGCGGAAAAACGAGTGATATCTATACCACTGTCCGACATAACTTGCTTCAGCCATCTACTGATTGACTGACAAGAAGCACGATGGTGCGGTCTTTTAAAAGTAATAAACAAATAATCACATGAGTTATTATTATTTCTCAATCATCTAGTTAATTCTATATATTGTGTAAGTGTTTTAACGGGACATATTTCGGGTTGAGCAGTGAAATAAGGTAAAATTATTCTAGGTTGATGCCTATCAGGAGCTGATGTTTTCAGAATGTCTGTAAAAATTATTTCGACACCAGTAGAAGTTAAGTTAATATTGTTTAATCTAATGGAGTTTATAGTCTGAACCCTTTGGCCAGTAGCCAGTACTAATAGCATTACAGTCTTTTTGGTGATCTTTTCTAAGCTTAAGTCATTCAATGGGTACCAGTGACAAATATATGATAAAACTTTCGAAGGGTCCCACACACTGCTATATTTGGGTGTCAAAGGTCGTAATTTATAAACTCCCTTAAACCATCGCTTTATTCTATCATCTGTACCTACGTGATTTCCGATAATAAGAGAAAGCGATGACCGATGACAATTTAAGGTTTGGTAAGAACCACCTTTTTGGAAAACCAATGTTAGATAGGAAATTATGATAGGTATGGATGCACTGAAAAAATTTATATCATTCTCTTTAGTATAACTCCACCACTGCTTTAGGCAGCTATTATATTGCTTTATAGTATTCGGGGATAGGGATGCCATCATTATATCTATTGCGTCCTCTGAGATACTTCTTCGTTTAAGTGCTTCCCTGATAAGACGCACGCCCCCAGGAAAAGCTGCTTGTTTAGTGGGTGGGGTCTCCTGAAAGCAGTTAAAAGATTTTCTGAAGGATTCATGGAAACTATTTCTGACGCTACCGTAGACATCAACAACGGGTACCAAGGCTGCGATGGCCACATCGGGAAAACTACAATACCAGTTGCTCTATCTGTCCTAATTTTTTGAACTACTTTTAAAAGTAAACAAAAAGGCGGAAATGCGTAAAAGAAAAACTTTGACCAATTAACAGTAAATGCATCAACATTCCAAGCAGATGGATCCCTATGCCAAGAGATATATTTATCGCATTTAGCATTTACACGCGATGCAAATATATCTATTTCCGGCATCCCTAGTTTCGTAACTATAACATTAAAGGCGTCAGTTGATAATTGCCACTCTGTATCTATATTAACTACTCGGGACTCAAAATCAGCATTTATATTTTCCTTTGATCTTATATATGAAGCGAATATCCATAACTTCCTAGCTTCACACCACTGCCAAATCTGTCTTGCCAAACCATTTAATAAGGGATGCTGAACTCCACCTAGTCTGTTAATATAAGAAATCGCAGTGGTGTTATCAATTCGAAGCAGGATTTCACAATTTGTTAAGTCTTGGGCAAAACATTTTAGTGCAAAAAATGCAGCTAATAATTCACGATAATTAATATGAAAACCTAGTTCTTCATCAGACCATTGACCTCTAGCACTCTGACCATTGCAAAATGCACCCCACCCAGTGCCTGACGCATCCGAAAATATTTCCAATTCAAAATTATATTGTTTTATCCTACTATAACCAGTGACTATATTTCTTTTCCACCATAGTAAATCCTGTTTAACTTCTTTACTGATTATTATATTATTATCATAGTTGCCTCCACAAGCTTCAAGGGATACAAATTTTTCTCTTTCTAAGGTTTTTGTATACACAAAACCATATGCAACTGCCATACAAACAGAAACTAAATTTCCTAACAGTTTTGCAAACTCTCTAATTGTACAGCTGTCTCTTTTCAAGAACTGCAGAATTAAAACAGTTAATCTTTCTTTTTTCTTAGCAGTAGGACTAATTATCAAATCTTGAGAATTAAGATTAAATCCTAAATAATCTCTCACTCTGGAAGGTTTCAGGCAACTCTTTGTGCTATTAATAACAAAACCTAATTTCTCAAGTAAACTTGTGACATAATTAGTATTTTTGAGACATTCCTCATATGAAGATCCAAGACAGATTGCATCATCTAAGTATAGTACAATACGTATACCCTTGTTTCTCAGATGTTCTACAACAGGCTTAAGTAATTTCGTAAAAACAAATGGCGCTGATGCGAGACCAAACGGTAGACAATTAAACTGATATAATTTACCAAAAAACATGAATCTTAAAAAATGTCTGTGATTTACTTGGACCGGCACTAGGAAATAGGCATTTTTCATATCTATTGTAGTCATATAGTCCCCCTTTGATAGTAGTTTACACACAGTCCTGACATCTTCTAATTTAAAATGAGAAGTCTCTACGAACTTGTTAAACGCTTTTAAGTTAAGTATGAACCTGTGAGTACCATCATTTTTTGGTACAGTAAAAATACTTGAGAGAAATTGACCACAAACTGGAGAGCAAGACGATATTGCTCCTAGCTCAAGAAGCTTATCAATTTCTTTAGAAAGAATTAATTTCTCAGTTGAATTAAAATTATTATTGCATGGTGAATAGTCTTGCCTAGGTGTATGTGTAAGAGGGATATGGTAACCTCTTATCCACTGCAATATTATAGGATCCTGAGTTAGTGATTCCCAATTTAAATAAAAATACTGCAGTCTGCCTGCAAATTTTACCTCTACGGGTAGCGAGATCGGCCTCTGGGCATCCCCCGTGAACTCGATGGAGCAGGGGCTGGACGACGGCCCTGCTGCTGGCTTTGTCGTGGAGGGGGTCGTGGCTGGTACCGAAGTTGATGTTGGTATCCTCCTCGAGCTACTCCTTTCCCTCGGTGAAAGTGACTTAGCTGGCGAGGAGGTGGTTGCCAGTTTTTTGTCTTCTTAGGAGGTGCTAAAATTGAGCTTGCTTTCTTCATAGCTGACACTGATTTCACAGCATCATCTAGCTTACTGTAAAGCCACTCAGACCTCTTGTTATCTTTGAGGTTAAAGTCAAGATTCTTGTCCAATAAGGGACTGATCAGTTTTCTTCTAATATCTGTATATTTATAATGTAAATTACAGAGCAGTCTTGTGGCATCACTTAAATTTTTGACAATTGTCAAATTATCAAAGTTTGGTTTTGTCATCATGTCTATTGTGTGACATATAGTTGCAATAACATAGCCTGTATCCTCTTGTCTCTCTTCAAGCATCTTGTCCCTCAATTTCATTGCAGATGTCAATAAACCTGTAAGCTCTATGTTAAGCTTCGGTGCTTGCATTAATTTTCCATTTTCAGGAAAACAAAGATCTTTCAAAATCTTGTCTTTTTCTTCTGTTTTCATTCCTTCTATCAATATGTTTTCAAATCGTTGTAGAATGTTGATATTGATGGGACTGCCAAATCTTTTTTCAGTCTCTTTAGGCTCCCCAAGCGCCTCTAAAAATTCTTGTGACAATTCAGGCTCTACAAGGGATTCTTGGTCAATGCTATCTATGATCTCAACATTCTCGATGCTCTCTATGTTGTTCTCAGTGTTCTCAATATCCTTACTTGAGTCTTGAACTAAAAATAAATTCATAGATGATAAAATAAAGAAAAAACATTTGGTTAACAACCTTTATGTTTGGTGGTAGGTATATGCCAATGCATCAATATCTCCCCTGACTTTTAGAGCTATGTGAACAATGAAATAAACTATTTTTAGATTTTGAATCAAAATTCCAACTTAATTTGGTGACTTTGAACAACATAGCTCCTTTTGCTAACTTATCCCAACGGGATTACGCAAAAGAGTAGAGCATATTAGATACCAAGTCGGTATACAGCTTCCCAACGGAAAGAAGCATCATCGTAACACGAAGATGCTTGCCCATCTATTGCTCACCCAACGGGGAGTTCGCATAGTCGCAACGCGATTATGCCTACAATAATGAAACATTTACTTTGCCAATTGCAACGCAATAGCTACTAAATAATGTTTAAAAACCGAAATTGGTGTATCAACTAAGCTTCGATGGTGAAATTGGTGAATTCAAAATAGGTAGGTACTTACAATCCTCCGGCTGACGCAACTTGTCTTTATACCGTTTGAGTTTCTTTTCCAATCTTCTAATTCTCTTAATCGCCTTGTCTTCCGTTTCCTCAGCCTTTCTTTTAGGCATATTCACAAAATTACACTATTAATTTATAATTTCAAAATATTTTTTCACAGAAATACAAAATCCCGTGCGAGCGCGAAAAAACAATTGACAATGACGTTTAGTGTTACCAGGTGGAGATTTTTGTTTCTTGCTTTTGCTTTTAAATTCGCGTGTAAAGAGTGTGGAAAGGCAAGTACTACATCAGTTATCTCGGACTAAGTACGAATATAATTAGACTTATAAATAGTTCTTTTACGAAATGTTTAGGTATGCTTTAAATTTATCTTTGTTTGTCTTGGTCTAGACTTGACGTCTAGGTCTCTTGGGTTTCTTAATCTATTGACATTCATTTCGAGAGTATTATGAAAATAGAGAGGTTAATCTGGTGAACCTGATATACTACCGTCATTTATTTATCTAAAGAATGGCCAGTAGGTATATCTTGACCAATCTGTTATCCCAAACATTTCTTATACTTAATTTATTCCACTCCTCCACTTACCATATTTCCAATATGGTGGCGAATTCATTTTTTCCTCAGTAGGTGTTATTAAATGCGACTTATAAGGGTTACCAAGAGATCGATAGCCAATATCATCTCTCTGACAACAGCTAGCGACTTCGTTCCGTATATTTTGCCAATTACTCCTGACTTACGTCAGTCTCTCTGACGAACCGTGTATGTGATTCTTATTTATTTGTCAACCACTTTCGCCTAACATAACCAGGGTGATACCCTCCAAATGAAAACATATATATATTTTCCTGTTACCGCCATTTCTTCTACCGAATCTTTCCTTATCTTTTTTGGAATAGGATATTTGTCGTCGTATCCGGTGGTAAAAGAAATGAATTCTTTATTGTAGGTCGTCTTTGATAGCTTTACATTTCAGTATTTTTTTCATTTCATTTATTTTGTAAAAAAAATTAAAAAAGCTTTTTGTTTTTTTGCTGTCAGATCTTGTTTCATTGATCGTGTTAAGATGATGGATCTTCACGTTTTTGTGTACTAAATGTTTTGATAGATTGATGGCTTCTCAATATTTGAAGACGGACAGTCCCTTTGTTTATACTGACACGTTACTTAGTTCGAGCAATAGTTCTTGTACTTTTATATTCTTTACTACCTTATGCCCGCGGCTTCGCCCGCGTGTAGTTCGGTAATTATCCCACGGGATCGCAATACCGGGATAAAAAGTATCCTTTGTGTTAATCCAGGTTATAAACTATCTGTGCGCCGAATTTCATCCAAACCCAGTCAGCAGTTTTTGCGTGAAAATAAACATCCAGATATCCAAACACCCTCACTAACTTTCGCATTAAAACAAATTAGTAGGACTAACTAAAGTAAAAAAACATTATTATTATTCGGTTTTCTTTTGCAAACAAAATATGTTTAATTCTAGAATTATTTTACTAAAATCTTCAAAGAAGCAACTCAATAATGCTGATAAATTTCTATTTTTCTTACAGAACGTAACGTATTCAAATTGAAAGTAACGCCAAACTAGCTGTCAAATAAAAAAATATAGCTATTTTGTCCTTCAGCAGTTCTGTGACCTCTGAACCTTATTAATATGGATGTCTAGACAAAACGAATGTCATACGTAACTTGTCGAATCAATAAACATGACCCCAGGGTGTCAAGGAATATGGTAAACATGTTCTGATCGATAACAAGGCTTAAAGTGTGCTACTCGAAAGAAAGATAGAAACTGTTTTGTTATAGATTTTTGCAAGTTGTATATGTCACGTAGGCGTGTGTGGGTTGGAAATCTAATGGGTGTATATAAATACCCTTAACGAAGCCGAAAGGCACTTTTTCTCAAAACTGAAGTTTACACCAAGTGGCCTACCATAACGTCTTATAGCAGGAGCAATTCCAGTGTAGGAAAGCAATGGCGCTAGCCGACCTGCATAGCTCTGTCTCTTTCCCACACTGGAATTACTCCTGCTTTATGACGTCATAGTAACCCCCCTAATCTCGACCATTAATCAACTTCTTGCTTATCAATCCTGCATAATTTAGGTTTCATCTTTATCTCCATAATTACTTAATACCGAGCTCAGTATGACACCTTCGAGAAACTTCTACTGTTAAGGTAATAAATATTCAAGCGCTACAGAATTGCTGCAACTTGGTGCGCTAACTTATTTAAGTGGCAAAGTATACTTTTGACGCGCTGGTCGCTTTCTTAGACTTGGTTTTGATTAATATAATAAGATGCTAGTCAGCTTTCCTTTTTTTTTCGAGATGGTCGAGAAAATATTCAAAAGTCAGTGATTTTTCTTTTTGAAGTTTAGAACTGGTAAGTACTAATACCAATATGACTTTTATGACTAACATTGGTTAGGAAGAGGTTTACCTAATAATATACACCCACATTTCGCCAGTTATATTTCAAGTACCATGTATTAGGGGACGAGCCTATTGCCATCAACCGGGCTCAAATCCAGATTCCATGGCTGCTACTGAAAAATTCCTGATGAAAAAACACACTATCACTTTACCCGACCCCCGAATCAGACCCAGGGCGTCATGCTGCAGCAGTCGCGCTTGCGGCCACTAGACCAACAAGGCATTGTTATACTTTGTAGTGGTAGAAGCCATAGAGTCTGGTTTTGTGCCCGGTTGTTGGCAATAGGCTCGCCCACTATTACATGGGACTCAAACATAATTGGCGAAATGTGGGTGTACTATTAGGTACACCTCTGCCTAACCCTTCGCGGATTACAGTCGTGATGTTATGTTATGTATAACAATACTCGCCATAAAGTTTCTTTTGTACCTACAACATTTAGAGCAAATAAATGCTTTTGACTAAACAATGTACGAAACCTAGAATAAAACACACGCCCGTGAAATAAATAAACATTTTCACGCATCTCTGAAACAATACAACAGGAACAATCAATGCTTGTCGAACGCAACCCACAACCAAGGAGCACTTCAATCTATACAGAATCAGAATACCTTGGCAATTCAATTTATCAATGACAACCGTGTACCAAAACATTTGGGAATACGTCGAAAAAGACAGGACTTTTGTTTAACTTGCACTGCTTGTATGTATGTATGTAAATTGTCTGTATTACCCAGTACTAACTGAGTTGTGGAGGTCAGATAGGCAGTCGCAGTCTATGTAAAATACTGATATTCAGCTGCATCCGGTTAGACTGGAAGCTGAAGCCAACGTAGTTGGGAATAACCGGCCAAGTGCGAGTCGTACTCACACGCACACAGGGTTCCGCAGAACCAAACAATATAATAAAAATATTTTGAAGGCATTCGTTCATATGTTGTATTATTTTACATTCAACAGTAAAACTAAATTTGTTATTCATAGTATGTTAATGAAAAACAAAGTTACTGCTGCAGTTTGATAAAAAAATCCCATATCTCAAAAACTAAACATCTAATCTTATTCCAACCAATTTAGGTTGAAAGTTTTATTTACGTTTACAATCCTAAGTTATTCAGAATTTTCCTTCTCTAACTTTAGAAACTAAACAAACATTTTACCACTTTGAAAGTGTCTATCTTTCGAACTATTGACTTAAAAAAAAAATGGTTTAAGAAACCTCAACGTCATTTTTAAAGACCTATCTATGGACCCTGCACGCATAGCTTCGATGATTTTTTTTTAGTTTCAGTTCCATGTATGAGCCATTAATCATTGCCTTAATCATTTTTTATTTTTATTTTTGTATAAAATTCTTTCAATCTCTATTGAATTTTCAACTGTGTAATCCTAATAGTTCGGAATAAAGTGGCTGTGACATACACAGACAGACAGACAGACATAACGAATCTATAAGCTTTCCGTTTTTTGCCATTCGGCTACGAAACCCTAAAAAGGCTTTTATCCGCAGTCGCTTGACTTAAAAAATGTATCTCGTCACCAAGCACTTTACCGAGTGCTGTTTCACAAAAACAATCCCTAAGGACATTCAAGTACATTTTCCTTAATTTCAGAATTAGATACGCTGTCCTTAACCTTCGAAAGTAAGGAAGGAGTTCCTTACTTTAGAAGGTTAATAATCTAGAATGTAATGACTTCGTTCATGCGAAAACCGACTGTATATGCGCAATTACACGTTTAATTTGAGTCTGAAGTAAATTGTGAAAGTAAACTGTGCTTACAAAGTTAGGTTTGCTGTTTCTGTCGCTGTTTTCTATACTAATATTATAAAGAGGTAAAATTTGTTAGTTTGTATGTAGGGGGTAATCTCTAGATTTACTGACCCGTTTTTTTTTTTCACTAACAGTAAGCTACATTATCCCCGAGTGCCTTAGGCTATATTTACAACGTGCCCGTGGAATACTTTCCGCCCAAAACGCGAGCGAAGCCGCGGCTAACAGCTGGGATAGTATAAGCTTTTGGTCGCGGCTTCTTTCGCGTGAGGTGGACAATCGTCCCACGGGCAAGTACCACTGGGATAAAAGTATGTTATGGTCTTATTTTTATGGTCTAACTGTGCATCAATTTTGGTGTGCATTACAGTATATTCTATATACCTATCTATATGTTTGCCAAACTTCATCTTAATCCGTCAAAACGTGAAAAGGTTACAAACAAAAAGCTTAAAAAATGGGTAGGAAAGCTTTAGAGACAGACTTACTTTTACATAATAAATTAGTTTGGATACGTTGTACAGTCACGAGCACCAATATGTGAACACTTAACAACTTTTAAAAGGGTTTTTCTCCTACTGTTCTGATTAAAATTTCATGTTGTTACGAACATAGTATTCTGGAACTCGTATTTTTGTGAAAAAGATCATATCTCCAAGTTACAGTCGTTATTTCTCGCGAAAATTGCTTTTAAATTTAGGAAAGTGTATACTTATTGGTGCTCGTGACTGTACCCGGACACTGATGTGAAATGGAAGAAGGAAATTGATTGATTTGATTCGAAAGTTAAATAAAATATGCAGTAATCAAGAAAGAACTTTGAAAAGTTTTTGGGATCCATCTGGAATTCTGGATGAATGGACCGTTCTTCGGGCCTTTTCAGTTTCAACTGTGTAAATCCCTCAAGTAGCCTAAGCAAAACTGTTCGTTACCATATTTTGCTAATTACTTTCCTTAAAACAATGCCTTATCCAAACCTGCTAATTAAACTTTGTGCTCCACATAACAAGGAATAATTCAGAAGGAGCTGCATATTAAAAAATATGCGGGATGTTGGGTAAAAATGGGTGACCCCTGACATTCGCTCGGGTAATTGCGTAAAGCCGGAATTAGATGTTGGCTACCACTGAATTTAAGACGTATGTACATATGTTGGGGTAGGTTAAGTAAATTTTCCCTTGGAATAGGGAAATTATTTCTGAAATCTTTGTTCGTCATATTATGAACTCAAACTCAAAGCATCTATTTCAATTAGACCATTACAGGCACTTCTGAATGTCAAACAAAAAAGAAAGCTAAGCTACAGTCATGAGAGACGCTTTGGAATGTGCAACTACAGTACTGTCTCAAGTTATTATGCCTTGTGACTGACAAGGCATAATAACTTGAGACAGTACTGTAGTTGCACATTCCAAAGCGTCTCTCATTCCAAAGATCTCTATGGAGAAGAATGGGCAAGAAACTCCATGGACACTCTTTTTAATCAAAATATTGTTACAAAATCTTGGTTACATCGGGTATGACTGACATGGGGTGTCATTCTGGCAAGGTGACTATCAATGGTACACTTCAAACAACTTATCTGTGCAGACACAGATCTGTGCGGTAAAACAGAACTAAAATAAATGTACTAAGTTTGACGTATCGAAGCATTTTTTTTTGACAAGCAGCGCCACCTTAAACTGCACACTTAAAGTGGTCATACTGTAGTCCTAAATCGTCCACACTTCATTAATAAAAAATTGACTTATACCAAGGGTTATCGTGTTATCCAGTAGAGGTGTGATCGGCAGTGGCTCCATGTACAATACTTAGATTCAACTAAATCCGGTTAGACTAGAAGCTGACCCAAACTTAATTGAGGAAAGGCTGGGCAGACAATCATTTGATAATTTTTCTTAAGTACTCCACACTTAAGCAAAATGATCAAAGGATCGTCTGCCTTAGATAAACTAACTTGGCTTTTTTCTGATTAATAGGTATTGCTAATGATAAACACGGTAAACAGACAGAATAGCCTTATTCCAAGTAAAATTGAACTTTTTTAACCTTTGTTTTTAAAAGCGCAGTTCAATTCCGAAATAAAGAAAGAGAAATGAAGAAACTAATCAGCTAATAAAAGAGGCCTTAGTTAAAAATGTATATTAAAATCAAGAAAAAAGGACTGAAGTCAATAATTGCAGAAAGATAAATATGTTAGTCTGTGACCTACTGAGATTATTTCTTCAGTCGATATGACTGAGTAAGTCCCAGTTATTGTTATATTTGTCATCTATGTACCTATTACACATGTATGCAAAAAAATGATTTGATTTGATTTGTAGAATAATCTACACCACCGACGGAAAAGAACTTTAAAACACCTAAAAAACCTCTGTTATTTAATTTTCAAATTACGACCTTTAAACTGAGTTATTTATATGTCACTATCTTATGTTAAGTTGACATATACCTAATAATCAATTTGTATTCCATTAAGGTTGATATTTCCGTAACTGAATTAATATAGATTCAATCTCAGTTAGAACTTAGTTCCAAAGGTCGTAGATCGTAGCAACTGGCTACGAAGGCTCTACGAGCGCTACGAGAAATCTCGCTTCGTAGCACCCATGTTTTGATGCAATTTTATGAACGTTAACGTTTATTCAGCTTTATTTATGTTGCTACTGAAGCATCGAGTAGCTTTATTTGTTTGGTATTAAACGTATTATGTAGCTGTTTATTTAATTTAAATATTATTTTGTTGAAATATGTTGAGGCTAGTTTGCTACGCGCTTTGTTTTGCGTAGCATTTCAACACTACGAGAAATCTACGCTTCGTAGCTCTCATATATTGATGTCTTTTTTCGATTTCATTCCTCAATTTTATTAACGGGCCTTTAATACATTACACGAATGTCTGGTTAGGAGACTTACCTAACCGACTACCCTTAACTAACAGTAAAAGTATAATTAAGGCAGTCAGAACGGGCGCCTTAACGAGCTCTCTAAATCACGAAAGTATAAGTAACCAATAAACTTCAACTAACAGGACCACAAAGAACAGGAAACTTTGGCTGACCAAGTTTGTGACACGGAAATAAAAGATACTCGTAGCAAAAGACAAAGAAAGAGGGTAGACAGATTTGTCTGCTCTTAACAATTTATTTTCCATCCACCCGCATTCTCCAGTCAACCCGCGATCATGGCGCTTGCAACAGCGTCGAAATATCGGGAGGTCAAAATAGTGGACAATCACGGAAGATGGGATATCTTCCGTGATTGTCCATTATTTTGAGCACTAAGTGACAGTATAAAAAAAGATACCTACGTTTGATACTCATTGAGTCTTTATGACTGTGTCACACAAATCTCACACAAATTCTTTGAATTGGAAATCTAACTATTCACATAATTGTTGTTTAAGTTAAGGCTTAATTTATTATTTTTACACTGTGCCCACGTTTCTTGTCTATCTGTCCTGTCGCAGGTCCGCGGAAGAGATTCCTAAATTAAATAAGCGGTACCTTTGTGCTCTTTTTTCTGTGTGTTTTTCCTGTAATGTGTTTTAGTGTACACTAGCGACCCGGCCCGGCTTCGCACGGGTGCAATGTTATACATATAAACCTTCCTCTTGAATCACTCTATGTATTAAAAAAACCGCATCAAAATCCGTTGCGTAGTTTTAAAGATCTAAGCATACATAGGGACAGACAGCGGGAAGCGACTTTGTTTTATACTATGTAGTGTTAAGAAATAAATAATCGTGTCAAAAGAAAATGTTTTTGATACTGAGTCTAAATCTATAAGAACTCAGTATATTTTGTCAATTTCATATATTCTATTTTGTCTCAGTAAAACTAATTGTCTACCCCACGTTTTTGTCTATTTGACCTCTCAAATGTTCTTCCTTAGTTCGTGGACCAAAAAAAACCAAATTGACGCAGCCCTTATCACACAGAACAGATAGTAATATCTTCTTATATTGTGACAGCTCACGGATGAGTGCTCGTTTCATCACAATTATCATTGACAGCTTCATTTGTGCCACTGTTGGATAAAGGCACATCTTACTTATGTACTGCTTACTTAATTTTATAAATGCGAAAGTTTGTGAGGATGGATGTATGTCTGTATGGATGTTTTGTTAAGAGTACGTCACTCAAAAACCATTCAATGGATTTGGATGAAATCTGGCACACAGATAGTATCCTAAAAAATAATTAAACCAGGACCCAGGTTATTAAGCCTAGATTTACACATAGGATGTTTTTTATCCCGGTGGTACGATACCTTTGGACACTTACTGATCTCCACGTGGCCGTGGGCGAAACCGTGAGCATCAGCTTATAATTTGTCCTCCTCCGTCCTTTTTCGACATAATTGCATGTTCTTATGTGTGATAGCTAGTCCTTTTCAATTCCTGTATTTTTAAGAACATTCAAAGTCTAATCTCTCATTTTTGATGAGGTTTTAACATTGATGGTAGATGAGATTGAATTAGTGTATCCAAAAGTCTAACAACCAGTCGTACCAAGACATATGACCTTGGATTAACTGGGTTGTGGAGATCAGAATGGCACTTGTTCCATGTAAAATATTTGTATTTAGTTGCATCCGGTAAGACTGGAAGGCGACCCCAACATAACAGTTTTTTTTAAGTACGTATTTTTAACGGTTTTTGTACATTCATTGTAGTTTTGTCATTTGTTTTAACCTTAACATGTTTTAAATGTTTCTGTTTCTCCTACTTTTTTGAGTCACCGAGAAAAGCTTGCGGCTTGGTATAAAGATTAGCCAGACAGCTGGAAGCAAGGTTGCTGGCCAACTGCACAGGAATTACGTATTTGTGTAGTAAAACTCATTTAATGCATCTATTTCCACTAAATTATAGCTACAACCTTCCTTTAATATAAAAAAAAAAAACATTATTTTAAGTAGCCTAACCTAAGGTCACATTTTCCAATACTAATCCACTTAGCGATAATTTCCAAGTAAAGTCGTATCTAAGATAATATGTATTATAATAATGACCTTGACTGCTGGATAGCTGATACAGATTGTCTTAAATCCCTAGAGGTCAATATCGTAATAACTCGGGAAGCTTTAGTATGTCCGATGTTTTATAAGTTCCAATATGGCGTGAAATATTTTCGTTACGAGCCGAGGGTGGCATAGAAATTGACTTATTTGAATTTTAATCACATTCTAATTCGTCCTTTGCGATAAGATTTTTATGAAAAAAGTTATTGTTCATTAATGACATGGAACAAAGGACAGTTTTAACGCAAGCAGCAATTTATACAAATGACCATGTGTAATGGTTTTGCAGAAATTATTACATTTTTTTTTTAACATTTCTCTCGCTATTTCTCCTGTATTTTTCTCGTCCATCGAAAAACATCTTGCATCAGCAATAAATGTCCAATTCGTTTAAAGGAATAAAGAATTAATTGGATTCCACAATCCTATATAACTAGGGAGCAAACGTTAAATGTTTGGAAAACGCTGCCATTGAAATCGGAGTCTAATTTTGGTCGAATGGTGTGTATACAAAATGTGTGTTTATAAACTCACGCATGATACATGAAGCATTCCTAACATGAAACGTTTCTTTAAGTGATTGGATACGACACGCTTTTTGTCAACTATCAACTTTTTTTATGGGGATCAAAACATTAGCGCGAGCGCTGTCGTCACGGCTATTTTTTGAATGTCACTACATCATGCTGAGGCCTTTACAAGACCCATAATATTAATTATTTTATGTTTTAGTTTTATTTTATAACCTTTGTAAAAACAATTTTTATTTTTAAATTTTATTTTGTTTGTCCTGAGTGAGTACGTGAGTACGTTCCACACTCAGTCACAAGCGAAAAATCGACAACGCGGGCTGAGTGAGGATGTCATTTTATGCCTCTAATTTTTTGGTTATGCTCCATGCTGGTTTTCTCACCGTTACCGTTTTGGGAGCAGTGGTGATAAAGTAATTTAAATTTCCCACAAGCTGGACAGAACGACCACTGGTTCACATAAGCCCTTGATAGAAACACCGGAAAGTCTTGGGGAGAGGCCAGTATAAGTTCCAACAAGGTGGCTGGTTGCAACTGGATGAGGGTTGCCGAGAATCGAATAAAGTGGTGTGCGATTGAAGAGGCCAATGTCCAGCAGTGAACTGCTGTAGGCTGATTATGATGATGAAAGTTCCCACTCCTCAGAGAGGGGAGGGCAAATGTCCTAGCAGTGACATAATAAACGATAGTATTCAAAGTCGAATAGAACCACATGGCTTGTCTATCTGTATCCGTACACCTGTACCCTTTCAGAATATACCCCTATATAACTTTGGAAGTTCTTTACCCATTATTGTTATGGTATATCTATACTAATATTATAAAGAGGTAAAGTTTGTGAGGTTGTAGGGGTAATCTCTGAATCTACTGGACCGATTTTGAAAATTCTTTCACTAATAGAAAGCTACATTATCCCTGAGTGCCATAGGCTATATTTACAAGGTGCCCGTGGGATAATTTCCAACCAAAACGCGAACGAAGCCGCGGGCAACAGCTAATGTACTATAATTCTATCTGATAACCAAGTCATAGTTCACGTAGTACGTACCGTTTCAGCAACCTATTGTAGAGATTCTCATTGTCTATGCATTGTTATGATGAGCTCATTAGCGAGCGCTAAAGTTTTCTTAATTAATGATGAATCTCTTTTCTTTTTGAGTCTTTTCACAGGCTTCTTCAGTATTTAACAAGAGATACGATCCGGGAATCAGACATTCATAACTTCACGCCTGTAGTCCCCGAAGGGTTAGGCAGAGATGTACCTAATAGTACACCCACATTTCGCCAGTTATGTCCAGTCCCATGTAATAGGGGGCGAGCCTATTGCTATCAACCGGGCACAAATCCAGGCCCCGTGGCTACTATTGAGAATTTCCTGAAGGATAAACGCAATAACACTTTGCCTGACCTAGGAATCGAACCCAGGACCCCATGCTCAGCAGTCGCGCTTGCGACCACTAGACCAACGAGACAGGTTCACATAATAAACTGACTAACCTTTGTTAGCCTTTAACCTTTGTCCCAATTGTCCCACAGCTGGGCAAAGACAGAGCATTACCCAGATGTGAGCCCCATTCGCCACACATGAATGAATTGTTATAATCCATGCAAGGAAAAAGGTTCGGCCATCAATCATGGTGATTTATCACTACATAGTATACAACAAAGTCGCTTCCCGCTGTCTGTCTGTCCCTATGTATGCTTAGATCTTTAAAACTACGCAACGGATTCTGATGCGGTTTTTTTAATAGATAGAGTGATTCACGAGGAACGTTTAATGGTATAACATTGCACCCGTGCGAAGCCGGGGCGGGTCGCTAGTCTATACTATACTAATATTATAAAGAGGTAAAATGTGTTTGTAACTTTGTATTATGTAGGGGGTAATCTCTGGATCTACTGAACCGATTTTGAAAATTCTTTCACTAATAGGAAGCTACATTATCCCCAAGTGCCATAGGCTCAAACTCAAACTCAAACTCAAAGCGTTTATTTCAATTAGACCTTCGCAGGCACTTTTAAAAGTCAGAAAAACAAAGGCGAAGCTACAGTCACAGACACAATTCACAACACAGGCTATATTTACAACGTGCCCTTGGGATATTTTCCGACAAAAACGCGAGCGAAGCCGCGGGAATTTATTACTAGCTGTTGCCCGCGGCTTCGCTTTTAATCGGTTCAGTAGATCCAGAGATCCCCTACATACAAACTTACAAACAAAGTTTACCTCTTTATAATATTATAGTAAGTTTAGACAAAAAATAAAATATCTACAGAAGTCTGATTTTCCTAAAATATACCAACTTATTACTTCATTCTGACCTAAACTAAGCGTTAAGAACACCGGTACCTATTCGTCTACTCCATTCCTGAACATTCTTTAGCACAAAAACTAGAAAAACAAAAGCCTTCCGTTTCACACGAACGGTTTATTCATGCAGATGTGAGAGGAATACATTCTGATTATGAAGAATGGAAGCCTGGGGCTCCATAGCACACTATACATATTTATGAAGCACAAAATATGGGTATCGATATTGTTAATGTTGCTGGCAAAGTGCAAAAGTAATTGACTTGAATTGATTGGAACTAGGAAGGTGATGAATTATCTAGTTGAATGTTCTGTTTGAAAGTTATTGTTTGATTTATTAGTTGAAGGAGATACCCTAAAATAACTGATGATTCTGAGATAACAGCACAAGCTAAACAATCCATACATTCGTATATTTTTTGTATTGAAAATAATGAGACGAGGAGGAGCGTCACCAATTGTCGGTGAGAATATTTTGCCGATGCCGATACGCTACGTGCATGGCAAGCGCGGTAAAATTTATTTATTTATTTTAGTACATGGAGGACTTACAGCTTATAAAAACAAACAAAAAGGGAACCATAGTCACCAGAAAGCCAATTACAAGTCCTCACGTATAGAATAATGGGAATAGTCAAATTTTCAGCACAAAGAATATTATATTTTGCCTGATACGTTCTTATCACGGTCATGATATGGTGTAGTCGGCAGAATTTTTAATTATTATGCTAATGAGCTTCCGTAATATTGCAATAACATGCATTATTCCAATTACTCAGGACGTATCAAGCTATAAACTCCCAAGGAGACAACGCTACTTAATAATGCAACAAGCAACAACAACTAGATCGTCGGGACATTTCTAGAAAGAACCATCTGCCTAGCATTTTCCCAACTATCTTGGGGTCAGGTTTCAACTGAATATACCAGTATTTTACAAGGAGATAATGCCTACTTGAACTCGGTTACCCAGTAGGAGATTGCGGGACGAGTTGGACAAAACCAACGACCAGTGGCCCGCATTAGCCCTGGATCGAAAGTAGGTACTGGAAGTCACGGGAAGGCGCCTTTTCCTAGCTGTGGGATGATATACCCCAGTTACTTGTAACACGATACCTAACCCTTTTTTTGAACTAGTGGTTCGATCGTAGTGTGCGTAGTCTCATGGAGTTTTTCCCTGAACGTCGCTTCCCATAATGTCGCTCCTCAGCAGACGTCTTGCTTGCATTCCCATTACATCGCTCTTCAGACTCTTAAGATTGCAAACAGCGGGAGCAAACAATCTTGGTCTGTAACAGTATTAGTTAGTTATATATTATAAGCAAATCAATCTGCATTTATGCTGCATATTTTTTAAGGTTTTAGTCAGTCTTTCGGGATTCAGACTACCGGTCACGGCTTTCAAACATCTACAAGTGGCAGCTGGAATTGCTAAACGTGTTTTCTGAACCACGGAGGAGAATCAGAATGTAATGCTGGTCACCGATCCACGGATCGATCCCAGCAATCGTTACTTAACCGTTTTACTGTTATTATTTAGCCACGAGCCCCTCATTTCTAGACAGAACTTCTTAAGAACATCTATTTTACTAAATTCTTGTTGTAATTCAGTAACATGAAACCAATATGGAGTTTCTATTTAGCATGACAGTGCATTTTGTTGCCTGTCGCAAACAGGACAACTTGATACTCGTGTTGCGCCAAAACTTTTAAACACAGGTGTCTATATGGTGTGTACTTGATAGGTATATACATCAGTAGCGAAGGGTAAATTTTTATAAGAGGTAAGGCGGAGTAGGTACATTTCTTTAATGTGAGTAAATTATTTGTCTATAAAATACTGACTGTGACATTTTTCAAAGGGAAGCCGGTAGGAATTGAGTTGTATGGAGCCTTCGCCACTGATATACATATGAACATACACTCACGCATTTTTCCGGGGTAGGTAGAAACTATAGCCCTCCACCTGCTACGATCCTTGCATACGTCTTTCGCCTCGTCTATGTCTTTTATATGTACATAGATCTGATGAATGTGAGGTTTCATTGCGGGTTGTCAAAATTGAGGCCTTAATATTCATTTGAGGAAAATGTTACATAACACAACATGACATCACAAATGTAATCTCGGAAAGGATAGACAGAGGTGTTCCTAAGTAGGTGGTTAGAAAGAGGTAAAGTTTGTGAGGTTGTAGGGGGTAATCTCTGGATCTACTGAACCGATTTTCAAAATTCTTTCACTAATAAAAAGCTACATTATCCCCGAGTGACATTAGCCATTTACAACGTGCCCGTGGGATAATTTCCGACCAAAACGCGAGCGAAGACGTGAGCAACACCTAGTAATAAGTAAAAGGTTTAGGATAGCGATAGTATAATTTGATTTTGAGTTGCTTGCGGCCTACTGTACCTACGGTATTCATAAACTCAAACATGATTAAATATCTAAGTACCTATGTTATAAATATCCATCCATTTACGTAAAATAATCAGAACCATGCATAATAAATATCACGCGAGCCAGAACTTTCCAAATCATAAATTCAAAATATAATGACAGCGAAAAGTTTGAAAACAGCATGATAATTACTCAAAGCTACGGAATCAAAATTTCTGAAAATGAGCAATAAACTCGAATTTTCTTAAAGAAACATTACTGAAATTTTTGAACTTATTGTTGTTATTCTTTATTGCACACAAAATATGAAAGTAGGACATACAATATAAAACTTATGTTACAACGGTGAAGTTAACCCAGAATTGGGTTTTCTTACAGCAAACCTTAGTTTGATTGTAAGATTTGCGAATGAGGATAAACCTATGTGCACAAACGAATATTTTAAAACTTTTTTGAACTACCAAGGAATGACTAGGAATTGTTTAAAAGTAACTCTTTTCTGAGGCGACATTCGGTCAATTTCATTAAGATTTTTAGGCATCTAGTTAGTACCTCCGTCTAAGGCTAAGTGGTCTACAAAATCTATAAAATTAATAAATATACGCACTTTCTTTTTAAGAGACACTAGCTTTTAGGCGCGGTTTCGACCGCGCGGTACCCGGATAAATAATAGCTATCGTCCATCCGGAATAATGTATGTGAAAATACCTACTTTTCAAATGGTGAAATAATTCTGCAAATAGGTGCCGTGGTTCTGGAGATTAACCTTCGGATACCTACATACAAACTCACATAATTCGCACTCTCATCCAATACTACCTATGTATAGATTTTCTAGTTTTTTTCTATCTCTTTCCTTCAAAAAGTAACAGAATAAATTCAACATAGTAAAAGACAATAAAGTACGCAATAGCACAACAATACCAGCAGAAATGTCGTGTTTGTAATCACGTTTACGAAGCGCTTTTGCATAGTCAGTTTTTGGATTTTGCATGCAACTGCAGTATAATCTTTAGGTAGAACCTTTTTACCTACAGAACATACTATACAAGGAGTAATGGACCCTTCACGAAGCCTTCAACAAAGTACTCTGCACATCAAACTAAGTACCTAACTCTACTCAAAAAAAATGCTGGGAAACAACTTTTTACTTGTAGGACTCAGTGTAACGCACTCAATACATTGTGCTGATGGATTCATTGAATAGTACAAGAGTATGTATGTATATATAACATGGCACTTTAGGGGCAGTTCACACCGAAGTGGCAGCGGTCAGCAGCGTCTAGCACTTTGCTGTAGTGCGCCGCTTTATGGCCGCGTGATTTAAAGTAAAATAACATTCAAACTTATGTTTCTAAAAAAAACTTGGAACTTTGACCTCCAGTATCTCCGTACCTAGAAGGTTCCCCTTCCCAGGTAAGGTCAAGAACAAAAAATAAAATATAGCAATTACGGGGAGAGTAAGTAATTTTCGGCTACGGGCCCATTATTGTTTATGTTTTACTACAGGTATACCTGAGTAGTAAGTTGTAAAACACTTGAAACTTTGCGTTAAGTGTAAATAAAGTGTGAAGAATGTGAAACATTTTTGAAACGTTCACCTTCATAATTAAATGAGAATTTTGAAATTAGAAAAAAAACTTATATGTATACAGCGTGTAACAGAAAGGGTGTAATCATATGGAATACTGTGTTACGGACCATCAAACTGAACAACTTCCTCTATGGGACCACCATGGAAATCGTAAAAAAATAATCAGCTGTCCTATACAAATTTTCAATACCTACTCGACCCAAATGTATGGGACAGCTGATTATTTTTCTACGATTTCGATGGTGGTCCCATAGAGAAAGTTGTTCATTTTGATGGTCCGTACCACAGTATTCCATATGTTTATACCCTTTCTGTTACAGGCTGTATATTTAGGTACCTACCGACTTTTCAAATACGGGTGTATTCATAAACACTAATCAAAGTTGAAACACGATGTCTTTACGTCGCCAGTTAATATTTTTAAGCAGCGTATAAGAGTTATGAAAAAACCCTTAATGTGTAGAATAATAAAGCCATTTCGTTTTCATTATACCTAACGAATTAGGATTAAACTATGAACAAATATGAAACTAACACAACAATAACATTACCTAACAATTTAAATACAAACGCCAAACCAATTATATAATTCAAACGTTACATACTCGCAATGCAATACAAACTAGCATTGAACCGCTTATAAATAGTGTTAGCTATACAATGTATACAAGGCTAAGTATTTATATACGCGATTACCCATGCCCAAGGGTTAGGGCGTCCTCAGGGCATCGCCTTGCCTTGGTCGGTCAATGTTTTGGCAGACTTCTGCATAGTCGAGGTCGACAGTCATGACCTGGTAATTGGTGTGACGTGTTGTAAATGGTAGGTAGCTGTACCTAGACTGCATGTTTAAGTCAACCTGGTCATAGTTGGAATTTGCTCTACTGTTGGAAGATACTTACTAAAAGATAAACGACTATAGGAGTCTGCAGGGCTATTGCGTATCTCTGTTGACAGTTCATACTGATCATCACTTGGCGAGTTTTGATATACAATGACAGTTCTGCACGGGTAGCGTCAATTGAATCCAACAAGAACAGTCATTGTATATCTAAACTCGCCAAGTGATGATCACTATGAACTGTTAACAGAGATACGCAATAGCCCTAGTGGTCTGGCAATAGCGTTTGCAGAGCAGCCCCTGCTTCTATTTTGTCCTGCGTTTGAATTCTTCGCGAATGACAAGACCTTATGTAAGATAGGTCATTGAATAGGTTTAGAATTTGAACCAAAATCTTGAAGATTTGGCGAAATGATCGTGGGGATGCTTCCAAAAAATTGACTATTAAAAAATCTGTTTATTCTTACAGGCATAATAATAGTCGAGAATACTGCTATTTTATTTGGAACCTATTTTAAATTTTGTTCGATGTTAAACACCCACAGCGGGGTCCGAAAGGACCGATAGGCCTGCCAGGGTTGCGGGACTGTTCGAAAGAGATATCGCGGCATCAGTTGTTGTAGAACTTACTACAATCCGACTGCGAATTTGTAGGTCAATTACGTAGGAATTCAGTAAATTAGTACTAGGTATTATACTAGTAATAGTATAGTAACTAGTGGTTTTTACTGCCATGTGTAATGTGCTCGTGTAACTCAAGGTCACATTCCTTGGGGAAATCATAATTTAATTGCTATTAAAAGCTATATGAAAATAAATAAAATTATGAGTTTGTATATTTGTAAGAGGAGTAAGTAAATTGGAAGAATATCTTATAACCCTTTCACTCGCTCAAGTTTCAGGTAGTTAACCTTACGAATAGCGCAGTAAAACCTTAACCCTTCAGCGCTATATCACGGAGGTATTATTATTTGAGTACAACAGGTTGGTAGCGGTATTCAGGATAGTGAGTCGACATTAATGTTTGAATGAGGGTCAAAAGAAAAATGGCGGGTGTGGTGACTTGGTTTTTTCATTTGGTAGTTTTAAAAGGGTTGGCCGAAATGATGATTGCATGCCAACGGGCATATAACACATAATTGTATAGGTAATACACATACCAAAATAAATTAAAGTTATGCGTTCTACTGCCTATTTCGGATTTTCCGACTATGTTAGGTTTTTATTTCAGCCTTTTTTTTATTCCAGCTTTTTTTTATTATTTTTACTTCGTCTACGACCAACGTATGCAGGGCTATGACCATATTTTTAATAATTTTCTAATCTCATTTTCAATCTTTTTACATACCGAATTTTGTGACGAGATTGCGACTATATTTTGAACTTACAAACTCAATAGATTTAAGTACTAGTGTCTAATATTGGTAGTATGAATATTAGTAGTATGATAGATATGGAATTTTATTTAAGCTTTGTTGTTGTTCTATTCTATCTTATTTGTGGGAAGTGCTGTGTTGTTCACCCGCTTTCTTTAACAATCTGTTTTTTAATAAGTGAAGACTTGTACCTAATTGGCTGTCAGTCTCACGTACTATTTTTAATCTGTTTTGTTAAATGTAAGTCTTCTCTCCCATAGATGATAAGTAAATAAGTTTATTGAACAAACTGTACTGTGTCCCAGCACTATACATAATTTACAATGCATACCCGTTTGTTACACCAAACACGCCTCTAATAAATAAAACTGTTATTTGTTACTGGCTGTTAGTTTCATTAGTGTGAGCTACTATTTTAGTATAACAACGGTTAGCTAGAAGCTCTATGTAATAATGTTATTATTGCGACCATAAAGCATGAATTATGACGTAGGTACTCGGATGAAAATTAATGCAATTATGTAAATTGTTTATATTGCACCTGTGTTACATTGTAGATTTTGCAGTTAAGCGCTCGGCCATTACGCCACTCGGTTCAACAATCAATCAATCATCTACTTATTTATAATCGGTTTATGAAAGACTGATCAAGTTTTATTATTCAATCTGCTGTCAAACTACATTGTTGCTGATATAAAATTGACAACAGATAAATTAATTTGGCTCATTTTTGATAAATCCCTCGATTTATTGCTCTTTATTAACTGACTTCAAAAAGACGGTTCTTGCAAAAGAAGGTGATGATTTGTCAAATGTAAAAGTGATATAATTTGCTTATTTTATTAGACGGTGATGATTTGAAAAATAAAATACTAAAGTTAGTTTTTCCTTGTCCACAGTGATGCATTTCGAGTGTTATGGCAACGTTGCAGTAACGCAGTGACAGTCGACTAATCCAAGATGGCGGAAGCAGAGGGAGGAGCTAGCGAGCAAGATGATGTTTCATTCTTGCGTACGGTGAGTGACTTTCATCTTTATTTTATTTTTAACGGGACGTTAAGGTAATTAAATGGAGGAACCTTTTAGAAGATTGAAGCTAATAATATATTGATGATAATGCAATTTGGGAAATGGGTCCCGTATTTGTTTGAAACACTGGATACACAACTAGATGGAGTATGCCTTAAAATGTATGGGTTGTGTAAGTATTTAAGCATGTGCCAAATCGATTAAGACACCCAAAAACCGATGATGTGGAGAATCAGACAGATTTAAATATCGACTGTTTAATTTTGAAGCAAAATGCCAAAGTCGCAGAAAGGTTTTATCAAAGTTCAGACCTACAATTTACTGTAATTTTTTAGCTGAATGTACCATTTTTGCAAAATTTGTGAATTCAGTTATCAATTAATGCAAAAGCTCGTCACGTATAAAGCTGTTCGTTTTCTGTGAGATGTCTAAAATCTCGGAGACCGCGCTCTCAAAAATCTAACAGTTAATTCAATCATATACGGGATATGATTGAATGAACTGCTAACTGTTTTGTAAAAACAATAACGAAAATTGGCGTCCTAAGTAATCAGTTTCTCCTAACTAGTAGCTCAGTTCTGGGCTGACGCAATTTAGATTGCCATCGACACGCTAAGAAGTTTCCCCTCACCAATAAATAAGGAACCTGTCTATCAAGAATGCTCATAAACAACAAGCCTTATCACTAGTGACGTCAGACTAACGTCAGCTAATGTGGTTAACGCCCACCATCTCGGTAATACGAGTTAAGTGACAAAACTGTCGGTATATTGACGGTGTTACTTTCTTTCTCAACACCCACATGTCGCCAGTTCTGTTTCAAGCCCCATGTAATAGGAGCGAGCGTATTACCACCAACCGGGCGCAAATGGCTGCTACTGAGAGATTCCTGATGGAATAACCCAACAACACTGTCCGACATGGGAATCAAGCTCATGTCTTCGGGCTACGTCGGTAACCTTGATTCTCTAGCGGATGTCTTCGTTTCTGATTCGCTCACGCAAGGAAACTCCGAGCATAGCCCTCTCCATTGCCCTTTGGGTGACTTTAAGCCTTCTGATGAGGCCCATTGTGAGCGACCACGTTTCGGTCCCGTATGTAATCACTGGCAACACACTGGTCATAGACTTCGTCTTGAGACACTGCGGTTACGTTTAATAAAGCACAAAAGTTATAGATTTAAAAGTTTTACTTTTAAATCTATAACTATATATAGGTGTACTACGTAATCAGTATCCCTTCAACAATAAACAAGAAACCTGTCTGTCAAGGAAGCTCCTAAATAACAAGCCTTATCAGTAGTGACGTCAGACCAACGGCAGCTAATGTGATTAACGCCCACCGTCTCGATAATAAAGTGTCAAAACTGTCGGTCTCGTGACGATGTTTGCGAAAGCATTATCGATAAAACAGTTTAATATCGATTTACGTTAAAACGGTATGTACGAGTATCGTTTCATTTGAAAACGGCTAGTGCTAGTCGTAAACTTATGATGTTAGAAATCCTAATGGACGGTGTAATTCAACTAATATTGCCAATTTTTACTTGACATCAATTAAATCGCCGCGTTGGTGTAGTGAAATAGAAAGTGTTATAGAATTTTTCCATCAGGCATTTATCAATTGCAACTTCGGGGTCTGGATTTGTGTCCAATATTATGTGTGATGGCAATAGGTTCGCCCCTATACAGTGGAAAAATATGAGTGTACCAGGAACACCCCTGGATAACTCTTCGCGGATAACAAGCGTGATGTTATATGATTTATCAATTGAATACTAATAAGGCAAAGATATGCCTTAACTAATGCCAGTTGGATTATAGATAGCTTAAGTATGCAAACTTGTTGCAGCCGCAGCTTATGTTAAGATATAAGCCAAATATTATTGCAATTAATAACTCAAAAACGTAGGTACTGCGCAAAAAGCGATAATATGGTGTCATTTTAGGACCTTAAATTAGTTTGTAAAAACGCACAGACAAAATATCTTGTGATAACACAAATGTTAGTTAATACATCATCGGTAGATATTTAGTAGTAAAACCAGTATCAGCAAAAATAAAGGACCTTAGTCGTATTAACTGAATAAATAAACCTCAAGATTATTGATAGCACAACACAGTATTGTCGTGTAATGCAACCTCAACTCGCAGCGAACATAGTTAATCATAAAGCTTGACAGTTACCGCTACAGGTCGTCGTTATATTCGCGTGCGATGTTTTATGACGAACACACACACACACGCTTGTATACACTGGAGTGTAAGTACTCTATAGAGTCATTCATGAATCTTCACCTGAAGAAGTTTTCCTAGCTCCTGCCAACCTGATTATGGAGTCTATTTATACTTCCAGGCCAGACATAGCAACTGATGTCCGGATGGCAGATATTTAATAGCACGGCCTAGACTTGACCCAAACATCGATAGACTAATTAGGATATACATTTTCAGACATACGACATCCACCCATCCCCACTAAAACTTACGGCCTACTTTCTCTCACAGAGAAATTAATAGTCATAGATAAATGAAAGAAGATATATAGTTCCATGCCCAATTAATTTATCTCCAGGAACAAGTCTTTAAAGAAAATCTTGAAAAGAGCTACTAAAAATACTTCATTTCAAACTGGTCTGTCTACCTATTCTAAAACCAGCATAAATCACTCTGAACAAGACTAATTCCAATGTGGGCTTACAGACCAATGTTAAGACTACTTGGGCAAGTCCTTAAAACTGCCAAAAATGGGCCTGTAATTCCAAAATCCGACGCCGTTATTGTAATTAACAGTTTAAGGAGTTGACCTTAATACGGAAAGAGCTGTTTGAATGGCGGCCGAGCCAAATGTCTTGCAAACTTTCCGTCTTAATTAAATTCTTCAAGACCTTGAGACCGTAATCAATGGTTATTTATTCTTGATATTTTCAGCTTAGTTATTCTTTCATTGAGTCTTATTAACCTTGGAGTTATAGTTTTAGTGCAAATATGATTTTAACTGTAGTTCAGTTGGAAGTTATCAATTGATTACATTTCTTTACCATTCACTGGGTGTTACCAAACAGGGTAGAACGCACAAACGGTTACTTCGTATTCAGTAAATCATTTATTTTAGTCTAGTGGTGTGACCATCGGACTGTCAAGTCATAGGTCTCTAGTTCGAACCCAAGACACGCACCTCTGATTTTTCAGATTCATGTATTGTATAATTATCACATGCTCCGGTGAAGGGAAACATCGTGAGGAAACCAGCATGCCTGAGAGATATTTCTTGACGGCATTTAAAGCCAAGTCAGAGGCCCATGGGCGGCCTAAAAACTCTGACACCAGGTTAGGCTCTAACCAAACGATAAAGAAAGAGTACATCATTCAGTCTGAATTCGGGCCCCATATAGAAATTTTCATCGGTACTTAAAAAAAAACAGCGGCCCTGAATTATTTCGTTTTATTGTGTTTTTTGGTGTCTACAATTTATTTCCAACATTCCATTATTTCTATAGGTCTTCAGAAATAAACAAACAAAGCTTTCTTTCAGAGCGATGCCTCTAATAAGCCTATAACGTTTTCACTGCTGGCACACAACTCTTTGAGAACGAGTGGGCCATATAATACAATCACGCGGGCTCAATACGAGGGGCCTCTAAGCTTTCTCGTTATTTCCCACGTTGGCCGATCACTCGACAAATTCCTTAAGCCACATGTCAGCCCATACTCAGATTTCCGGCAGATCTCCGCTGTCCTCTATAAATAGCTGTCGTTTTTGACAACACACTTTGTCTAGACGCTTGCCAAGTCCCGGATTGAATCACTAGGTTACATTAAGATGGGTATTATTAGATTTAGGGCCCATGTCAACCGTTAAATGTTACAGATGGATAGCGTATCTTTATTTAAGTCTTCTCTCGTATCTACGAACTGTATAAAGCCGTATATACTCGTATACAGGTAGCAGTGGTGAAGGTTCCATACAACTCGATTCCTATCGGCTTCCCTTTGAAAAATGGCACAGTCAGTATTTTATAGGCAAATAATAAAATCACATAAAATATATGTCGGGGTGTCAGGTTTATTCCGCTAGGCTTCTACATCATGTGGGCAGACGATGGGTTTCGTGCTATGAAAAGATACTGAGCGATACACTGTTGCTAGCAAAACTAACGAATTACTTGAGATTACAATTTAGCACAATAACACGGGGCACAGTGAATCGGGTATAGTTCCAAGAGGTCTTAACTCCGCCGCGATCAGACACAGACTGACTCGTCCTGGCTCAGAGTTTACCATCTAGACTCTTTAACAAGCAAGCTGTGGTGTGGGTAGATTTGTAAGTAGGTCGCTTGATGTCACCACCGCGTACTTGTGATTCATTTTAAGCCCGTACCAATGACCGCCTCCGACTCGGCCTTACCTCTTACAAGATTGACCCTTCGCTACTGATAGTAGTATTTTTTCTCAACGCAAACAATGCCCTTGGCAGTAACCGCTTCATCCCTCATCAACCAGTCTAAAATCGGGTTTGAGTAGTACAAGTGCCTACAGTAAAAGCAGGTAAAAATACAGAGCTATCAGTCTAAGTCCCTAACTACCGACTGAAACGTCTACCTTGTCTACCCTTATCACGGGCAGTTAGGGGCTAATTCTATAGCTTTATCGCGATACAGGGGCTTTTGCTATCTATTGAGGTTGACACAGGTACAAAGGACATTCAACCGAGAAAAGTGTAGTGTGAAAAGATTCAAAGAGTTCTGTTCAATATTATCATCGTTGATATGTGACTAGAATGGGATTTCTTGTCAAACATATTTTTTTTTAAGAAAGAGGTGCTTGATACCTGAAGACTTCAAGGCCGTGATGTTTTGTCGTAACAATAATGGGTGTAAAAATTCTTCGTTGGGAAAGCCGAAAGGTGTTCTTCCCGATTTTTGATCTAGAGTCTAGGACAATGACGAATGAAATTGAAAAACCTTCTAGTTACAGAGATATTGGGTTCAAAGTTCCAACAATTTCACAAGTTTTTTTTTTTTTTATAATACATCTTTTTAATCTCCGGTGTTATAAGAAGTAACTGAAGCTACTTTTATTTTAGAAAATATATTAGCGTTCCGTGAAAAAAAAACACTTGAAATTGTGTACACAATCCGATTCAAAGAGAGAAGAAATATTTTTATAGTAATTTCACGCGGGCTAAGGTCGCGAGTAACAGCTAGTTAAAAAATAACAAACATCGAAATCACATCCAACACTAAAATTAATTAAATCAAGCCTAGGAACAGAATCGCATCAATTACAAAATACACACACAGACAAACATATAGCACAGATAACCAATTTGAATGGGGTTAAACCATAAATTACGTAGAACTGTGTAATTCGGCCAGGGCTGGTCACAGACCTTTAATCACTATTAATTATTAGAATGGGCGTAGTGGCGCGTCCTTAATTATAGTAAGCGATACAATTTTGTTGTTTAGTCATTTGTGTTATATTTTGAAAGGCCTATATTGAAAGTTGTCGGAAATAAGTAGAAATTGTTATCTATAGACTGATTTATAAAATACTAGCTGTTTCCCTTGGCTTTGTCCAAAGTATCACGTAATGTATCCTATGTCCTATCCCAGATCAAATATCAAATTTCTTCGAAATTTGTTCTGCAGTTAATAATGCTTGCGCATTTAAAATAATGGTTTAGATTTATGAAAATACGTAATAAAAATATTACAATTATTGCAAGCGTGGTGATCAATGCTCGTACCTTCTCTGTTGAGAAGAGACCTTTGCCCAGGTGTGGGACAGTAATAGGCTGATATTATTTATTCCAACTGTCTTGAATAAGCTTTCATAAATTGTTTAACATTCTATATTTGGATTTTCGGCATAATCTCGAAACGCTTTCTCAAAAATAATGAGTGTAAAGAGATCCTTAACGAAGCCGAAAGGCAGTTCTCCCCGTCTGTCGCTACGATTTGTTCTGGAC
The DNA here is from genome assembly GCA_947578425.1 of Eugnorisma glareosa. Taxonomy (NCBI): domain Eukaryota; kingdom Metazoa; phylum Arthropoda; class Insecta; order Lepidoptera; family Noctuidae; genus Eugnorisma; species Eugnorisma glareosa. The sequence goes on along the minus strand of OX387982.1, from coordinate 6,798,801 downwards.
CATACCTTCTAGTTACGGAGATATTGGAGGTCAAAGTTCCACTTCTTCACATGTTTTTAATGTTATAACTTTACTTTAAATACCTTTATGACTCCTGAACTATTCAATGCAGCCTGTTTCAGTTTTACCGAAAAACACGATTCATCACCCAAAAAAAACGTTTTTCTGCAATATTTTTTGCGTAAATTACTTAGTTTGATGTAAGTACGTACAGAATGCTTGATTGACGGTTTCGTGAAGGGTCCTGTTACACCCTACAGGGTGAGGGTTATGACAAAATGAAATGTGGAAAAAAATTAAAGATCTTTTTAATGTTGGACATAGAAGGGCATAAAAGTTTATAAATGTCGAATATGTGTAATTTAATGGGCAATGACCTTTAGGTATAATAAATAAATAAATATCGCTGGACATTACACACAGCGCCATCTAGGTGCCACACTAAGCAACGTGGCTTGTGTCGTGGACACCAGATAGTTGATACTACTACATAGATACTTTTTGTTTGTAAATACATACTTATTATACCCTCCTGAGTCCGAGGGTATGCTATTTTGGTTAATTGATTTGATTTTTACAATATGATATCTTACCATTATATAAATACAAGAAAAAATTAAATAAAAATTATAGCATGTGGAAAACTAATTTTTCGCGATGTTCTATATTTAGAACACCAGTTTTATACAACTATGATCATGAATTTTTGATGTGCTTAATTTAGGATAGTCGTTTCTAATACGAAATGAAACACTTCACACTTTAACATATATTTATTTGAAATAATCACTCTCTGCTCCGTAATTGAAATATATTTTAAACGTAAACCACTATTGTTTTGGTTGCTAATCACAAAAAAGGCTAATCTTTACAAAATATTTGAAAGAAAAACAAAAAATAATAAAAACTAAATTAACTTTGTTCATGAACTAATTATATTGTTTTACTTAACTTTAATCAGTCTCACAATTTTAAATAATGGAGATCTTAAATTAATAATTAATCTGAATCAGAATCAGCGGCACACCCATGGTATTGAGCAAAACAATTCCTAGAACTACATAAACATAAGTAGACACGACAGAAACGGCACTTAGCTGTAGTTTTCTTATTGCAGCCTTCCTTGCGACATCTCTGCTGCTTTTTTGTAAATTGTGGCATATGTCGTGCATTCGATGTTCTTTTTTGTACAGTTGGCAAGGGATTTATTGTAGTTCGCCTATTTTTTTGCTGGCTTGGTAGATCTAAATGTTCATCACATGATTCCTCTTCAGCTAAGGATACCGAGTTTTCCTGTATCAATTTAAAGCCCAACTTTAACTTGTACTCACGCAACTGAGGTATTTTATGCAAGCGGTCATTCTGAAGCTTACGTTGCTCACGATAAATAATCCAAGAGTTCGATACAGCAATGTCAATCATATGAAAAATAAACCTGATAGTCCACTTACGAGTTCGCGCCCGTATTGGGCAAACTGCTATCATTCTGTCTGCCAAATCGACGCCACCCATATTCGCGTTGTACATTTTGATGACTTCTGGGCGTGGAACTTGGATATATCTTTTAGTTATTTTATTCCAACGCTTACGTATCAACTTATGTATCAACATTTTCGTCAGTTAAACAAGTTGACATTAGTAAAACGGGCTTGTTGTCTAACCATTTCGTTACAGCTATTTTTCCATCTTGCGAAGCACGAACCTCAGTAGTTCCACGGCTCTGCTTTGAGAACTCATTGTCAGGTGTCATGACGCAGTCGCGAGGTACACGATTCTTCATGATAGTCCCAGTAGCATTAAAACCACGATGGGTTAATTCTTGCATCAACTTCATAGATGTGAAGTAGCGATCAAAGTACAAATAGTGTCCCGGAACTAATGACGTTGTCAAGTACAAAACAGCGGACTCTCCCAAACTGAAACCATCATAACCTGGAAACGTCGTTGCTCCCTCGTATACCTTCATGTCACAAATACATCCGTTAGGGTTGGCCAAAACAAATACTTTTAATCCGACGGGATTGGGCTTATTAGGGCAGTACTGCCTAATACCACATTGACCTGAGAATGGTATAATCATCTCGTCTATTGAGAGATGCTCGGACTTTTGTTGAACTTGACATCCTTCGCAGATACGGTCAAATAGAGGTGTTACTTTCCAGATTTTGTCGATTGCGCGCTGACTGTCTGAGATATCATTATCGAAAACTACCTTTAACCGGGTTCTTAACAAGAAAAATCTGTCACGGGTCATATTATCTGCCACTATTGGAAGTCGCCAAGCTTTTTCCCAGTACATTTTAATTTTAGGATAGCCAATAGTGGCCATGACGATAGATATACCAAAGAATGTCTTCAATTCTCTCAATGTGAGTCCAAGAGTCTTTTGATTCTTCAGCATTTCCGTTTGGTTGGTTGCTGTTACCATTTTCTCTAAAATTGTATCGTCTATATAGTCATCAAAATATTTAAACATTTCGAAATCGTTAAAAGATCTTTGAACATAATTAGGTGAATGTAAGTTGTGTTTAGTTGGGCTAAACACTCCTGTCCAAGTATTACTGGTTTCATTGTTAGCTTGTACAATCCTACCTCTTCCCCGTGCTCGCATGAAACGCCTTCCACTTCCTGAGCCTCTGCGTGAAGATTGTCTTACTCTGGATCCTCGAATCAATGAAGATGATGAAAGCTCTGGCGATGAAAGAGGTGGTGTCGATAATTCTAGATCTTCTTCTGAATCAGAGCTATTAAACCTATCAGAATCAGAATTTGGTCGAACTTCAGGTGGCTCGTACAGGTCGTCATCATCAGAAGCACTAAAATCACCCTCACTTCGGTCTAGCTCGTCGAGAATTTGATCTTCATATAAAACTGAAAGAAAAAAACAACCATAATTTAAAAACGAACGTTCTAAAATAAGTACATCCAAAATGACAAAATTACTGTATAGAAACCACATGTACTAAATTAAGGACATTGATCGAATTCCAGTCATGGAGTAGGGTTATTTGAGCAAATCAGTGAAATAATTGTGATTAGTTACTGTACAAACATTAGTTATCATGTACAAACTCCGAAAAACTAGCAGGTTGCAAAAAAATATACGATTCAAATGGATTAACTTACCCCGTTGTCTCGGCGCACGCGTCCCTCGTTGTTGCGACGCCATGTTCGGTTTGACAGAAAGGACTGAGTGGGGAGAAACTTTTTTTCTTTAAACTAAAAATTACAACGTTTCGTTTCACGAAAAAAACTTGATGCTAAACTGGTGCACGTAGGTAAAATATTTTATTTTTTTGGTTGTCCTAAATTTAGAACTTCAGTACTCAGGAGGATACATATAAACATCCATGACTCGGAAACAAATGTCCATGCTCATCACACAAACATTTGCTCCTACCGTGATTCGAACCCGGGACCTTAAGAATGTAAGGCAGCCTCACTACCGCTGCGCCATTCGGGTCGTCATATGGGCTTTATGGGCTTTATAGGTATGGGCTTAAGTTTCCTATATAACCTTCTCTTACTCGAGTTTGACATAATTATTATGTTTGCATCATATTACTATGTTTGCTCTTAACATGTCGACGAAGGGACAATATTCTTGAGTAAACATTTCGAGATTACGACAGAAATACAAACATGGATCGTTCAAACAATTTGAACAACTACTTCAAGATAGTTGCAATAATTGTAATATACTCGTATATTAGTCTATGTATTTTTTGTTTACATAAATCCAAACCTCTATACTATAATATAAATGCGCTATAAACTCTGTCTGTCCCTATTAACGCCAAAGTCAAAGTCAAAAGTCAAAACATTAACGCCTTAACTGCTTAACAGATTTCGTCGAAAGGAGATGTTTCATTTTTGTATGAGACTCCGGTCATAACATGTACCTTTTAGAAAAGCTGAGAAACAAACCCCTGAATAGAATAAAGCAACATTTTTACACAATAATATATGGTTTTTATGCACACAATAGAAATCAAAATTGTTTGACGTTTGTCGTGAGTGTTATGACAGCTATGACAGGTTGTAGAGATGACGTTTACATAACCTAGAAATTGTTATCTGCACTAATATTATAGAGAGGAATGATTTGTATTTTTGTGTGTATGTTTGTAATGAATAAACTCAAAAACTACCGCGCCGATTTCAAAAATTCTTTCACCATTAGAAAGCTACATTCACCTTGAGTAACATAGGCACCCGTGCGAAGCCGGGACGGGCCGCTAGTTTGATAATAATTGTACAAAGCAAAAGTCGTAAGTCGTCGTCGGTCGTGTCGTCGTCTACAAAACATAAATGAGAGAACTCTCATTTATGTTTTGTTCCTACGACTTTAAAATAACACCGAAAGGCACGAAAGCCGAAACCAAGTCGAGACGAACGAGACTCGACTGACAGACACGGATGGATTTTGTCAAAACAAAATGTCATTTCGAATTTTTCGTTCAAAAGTACACTACAGAAAAGTAGTACCTATTATATATTTTTAACAATGAAATCTCTTGCTCTTAATGAAGTCGAAAATGATGTATAATAATCATTATTTTTTACAAAAACACATACTTTTCAAATTTAACATCGACTTGATATTATGTTTTTATGTGACATGTTTTTAGGACGAAAGCAGACTACGCAAACAGTAAGACGCCATGTTGAATAGAATATGGCAATAATTGAAAAACTAGTATTTTTCGTGCACAACAAATCAGGTCCAAATTCTCGAAAGAATATTTTTCCTAAATTCGTGGTAATTTTTCCTCTTTTTCGATAAATTTACATCTTATGGCCGAAAATGAAACATCTCCTTTGGCACACAATTAGACCATGATTTGGTTTGGGACAAAAACCAACAGCTTTGACCGACTGGTGGCCAAGGTCGTCCAAAAGCTCGTAGTATTGCCTCTGCAATTTGTTCTTACAGATTCGTTTGACCCATTGAAAGGTTAAAAATAAAAGAGACATCAGGAAAATCAAAACGTTCCTTCTTGAATCAAAGTTCCTCAGTTATTTCTAACGTAGATCTAATGTCAAAACTCTTTGACCTTCACATTTGCAAACAGGCGCATTGTGATGACGTGTGAGGTGGCAAAACTTTACTGCAGTGCAAACATACTCATGCATAATTAAATCCACTTTGAAGCAAACCTGAGGTTCGTTTACTTTTGTGGGTAATGTAGAAAATGTGAGCTATGCCTTTAAAATTACGGGTTTAACATATTTTACATACGAGGATCTTGTTGAATATGCACCATGGGGAGCGATTTACGAAATTGATGGACGCTACTGAAGACGCCAAAATGGTAGCCAAGTTTTGAACCGACTCAAATTAGATTTCCATGGACATGCTAAAAAGAACGGAAAGATCTTGAAAGAAATCTTCAAGGTTAAGAATCCATTGTGAATGATGATAATATGATTTACGTAGATACGTACGTCGTGTGGACTTAGATAAGTACATATTGGATAGGCTCACGTTCGTCCACTATCCAATTTCTTGATAATTGCTGGACTTTTCAAAGGTACACGCTTACTTTGAAGCAACCTATACCCTCGTAAGTATTCCGTTACCAGAAACGCGTAAAATAAACAATCATAATATAGAAAATTAAGGTTTCAGTTGAAATCACATTTGCTTGCAGGGATCAGTGTTTTTAAGTATCTCTATCTCATTCTATCACGTAAAGGCGCCATTTGATGGCGCGAGAAGTGCGGTTGCCAGCATCCGCATTCATTCACATCGGAAGCACTTTAACGTACGATTAGACCTTTCATTTGTGTGAGTTGCATTTTTATGTGACAGAAAGGGAAAAACACCGGCTAAGTGCGAGTTGAACTTGCGCGCCGAAGGTTCCGTATAAACTTGTAGGTATTTTGTTATTAAACTATATATTTACGGTTTTCCTTTACATGTGCTGTGAGACACGTACAATGTTCCACTTTAGGGACTAAGTGCGGAAACCAAACCCTTAACATAGAACATGTGCTGTAAGACTTTGCTTCTTGACAAACATGATTCTAGGTCAACGGGAATACAATAGAGTACTCTGTATAAGGTTTTGATTCCCTTGTGAAATCGCAACATATGCGACATTTCGTGATTGATTTGATTTTTTCACTGCTCCAAGTAGTAGCAGACCTTGATATTAATTTCAGCTTGATACCTCTTCGCGTCCCTGAGAAAAAGGGTCTTGACAGACAGACCGACAACAAAGTGATCCTTTATGTGTTCCGTTTTTACCGACTGAGGTACGGAACCCAAAAAATGCAAAAAAACGCGCGCTAAAAGAAAAGTGATTTCACCCTAAATCGAAACGAATGCCGCCATCTTATTTTTTCGTTATATCTATACTAATATTATAAAGAGGTAAAGTTTGTGAGGTTGTTGGGGGTAATCTCTGGATCTACTGAACCGATTTTGAAAATTCTTTCACTAATAGGAAGCTACATTATCCCCGAGTTCCATAGGCTATATTTACAACGTGCCCGTGGGATAATTTCCGACTAAAACGCGAGCGAAACCCCGGGTAAGAGCTAGTTTTAAAATAAAATTTCCGAAATCCATTTCACAAAATATATTCACCAACAGTGCTCAGGGCCATTCAACCGCATATGTGTTCAGTCTACGTTTTCGCTCCGAAGAGAGTATGATAATCTTCCATTCACAAATCACCACGTCGCATAATTGACTATGAGTTATTATCGTATTTATAGCTTCTTGGCACGTCTGTGGTTACGTGGTTAATATCGAATTAAACAAAAGTAATTTGGTCAAAAATAAACTACGAATTGATAGCAACTACGCTAAAACGATGGATCTAAAAATAAAATTGTAGTGATTCACTGTCTCGCCGAGAGTAGAATAAATATCATCTTTTTCCTGGAAATTAGACAGAGGTATGTTTAAGTCCCATAGAGGGTGAGTCTATTGCCATCAACCGGGCTCAATTCTAGATTCCGGGTTGCTATTGAGAAATTCCAAATGGCACCCAGGACCTCTCGCTCAGCCGTAGTTCTTGCGACCACTGGACCCCATGACCTGGTGGATATACTATGGAGCCTTTGATATAGAATTTCGTTGAAATTATATTGTAGCTTCAGTTCGACCGGAAGGTACGAAATCCACTGCTGTAAATAGAGCTCTTGTAAGTTAGAGACTTTTCGCTTTTTGTATCCAATCAGTCCAAACGCTGATTTTGTGACTGTTTCGGCTCTTTGATCGTGAACGCAATGGTTTTGCAGAAAGTCATAGGTGTCATTTTATTTTTTATTGATTATTTTAATGTACCTACCTACATGTGTTATATGATTTTCATATAATGTATGGACCATGTCTGAAATAAATGAATTAATGAATAGGCACCAAAATCAATGACCTAAACATAACATAACATCACGCCTATCATCTCCGAAGGGTTAGGCAGAGGGGTACCTAATAGCCATATTTCACCAGTTATGTTTAAGTCCCATGTAATAGGGAGCGAGTCTATTACCATCAGTCGGGCGCAAATCCAGACTTCGTGGCTGCTACTGCGAAACTCCTGGTGGAAAAACCCAATAACACTTTGCACGACTTGGGAATCGAACCAAGTACCTCATGCTCAGAAGTCGCGCTTGCGACCACTAGACCAATGAGCCAGTCAATGACATATATCTACCTAAATAGTGCCATTTAGAAACACTTTACTCACAACTTCAACCCGATTAGATCAATCTATTTAACTATTTTTGTAGACACAAACTACGATAAAAAAGTGGGACGCCAGTGTCGCAATATCTTTCTTCGATTCGACGTCATTAGGAATTGATAGCGCAAAGAATAAAAGTTATTCTTTCCGATAGCTTTACGCTTTTCTGTTGAAAAGGTCAAACGAATTGCTAGATATTGTAAAAATAATATAATAAAGAATTTATTGACTTTTCGGAGAATTGTATTATGTATCAGTTTGAAAAAAAAAACTATTGTTCTGAAAGCATGTGAACAGAAGGTTCGGGGTCATTAATTTTTATGAGCATTTGTAGTTACTCCCAAAGGAGTTATTGACAAAATATACTGTCAAACTGGGTTGGTTACACCTTAATGCTTTCAATAATAAAATGAATATAAAAGTTTAAAAAAAAAGTTAAATATTCATGCACACTAATAAATGTCAAGTCACAAAATTACTTTTGACTGGTTGGAACTGTTTTAACAAAATTATTTAGAAAACCATTAGGTTTTTTGTGAACCTTTGAAAAACATCGTGATGTAGTAATTCAGTACCAACTGGGTTGTGGAGGTTAGACAGGCAGTCGCTCCATGTAAAATACTGGTATTCAGCTATATCTGGTTAGACTGGAAGCCGACCCCGACATACATTGGGAAAAGGCTAGGCAGATGATGATGATGAAACTGAAGCTTTCCGAAACAACATATTTTTAATAGAGAACACGCATTTTAACTTCATAAGGGTTTTGAGTTTGACTGACACTGACTTAATAGTTTTGACTACAGACATCACCTCATTCTTACTAACTGATCCCGATCCGAGGCGATGACGATACAGTGCTTATAAGTTGCAGTATGGAAACTCATAAAATAATCCCAAAGTGAGATGCTAAATAGCCTTGCTGAATATCCCTCTGGGTTCTCGAACCAAGTGCTTTAAATGTAGCATATAACACTCGGGAATAATTTCGCTTCTCGTTAGTGAAGAGTGAGAATTTTCGGAATCAGATCAGTAGTTCAGAAGATTACCCCCTACATACAAACTTACAAAGAAAATAAAGTTTACCTCTTTAAATAGAAGTATAGATGTGTCAGATACCCCACAGTATTTTATTGACATTCAGGAAGGTCAACAGACATAGGTTGACAAACATCCCATATTTACGATTTTGGCCTCGAATTAGCTTTAGTGGCTATTAATATTACTAGGTATTTAATTAGTCAGCAATGTGTAATCATTTTACGATTGGTGTGGTTTCTTAGAAGATATAACTTTGGCTTCGTTTCACTTTAATAAAATGTAGGAACATGATTAGTCCATAACGTTCATTTTTGTGAGCTAAAGCACCTGATTTTCTTCCACAAATTATGGACAAATAATATATAAAAAAAACACAACATTCCTATTATTATGATCGGAGAAAAACAAAATAATATTGTAGGGTTGCTGTTGGTGAAATTAAAGCCCTATTGACTTGGTGATATTTTATTGGCAACTTGCTTAATAACATTTTACAACGGCTACAATATATATATATATATATCAGGTGGCAACCCTAAGTGCAGGGATGAAAGGGACTGCTTGGCTATCGCCTTTCAGACCTCCCCTAGCAGTCAAGACTACATTGGCACCCAACGAAATAATCTACGGATACACACATAACTGGACGGCCAACCTTACATTGGCATTCAACAAAAACTAAGGATACCTACATAACTGGACAGTGGACGGCCGACCCTACAATATTTAATTTTCTTCAAACAAAGCCACAATATTTCTATCGACATTTCTGTTTTTCACTCGCTTTAAAATAACAGCTATTAACCGACAGATTTCTGTCGTGGGTAATTCAATTGTTACCGCAATATTTTACAAGAAAATATGCAAAGTATTCTACTTTCTTAGACGTCCGCGTCCCTTTTAAGTTGAAATGAGAGTGTAATCATTGCCATTGTCAGAAGTAATAGAGGCTGACAAATTACAGTCGTTACGAGAGAGATGGATGGATTTCAGAGCAGTTGGTTTTTAGGGTTCCGTAGCCAAGGGGTAAAAACGAGACCCTATTACTAGGACTCCACTGTCCGTCTGTCTGGCTGTCTGTCACCAGGCTGTATCTCATGAACCGTGATAGCTAGACAGTTGACATTTTCACAGATGATGTATTTCTGTTGCCGCTATAGCAACAAATACTAAAACGGAATAAAATAAGTATTTAAGGGGGGCCCCCATACAACAAACTTTTTTTTTTAATTAATGGTACGGAACCCTTCGTGCGCGACTCGCAGTTGGCCAGTTTTTTTTATTTTTTGTTGGTGCCAACAGATCACTTTAGTGATGAAGACAATTCTAGAATATTTATCTCAGAACTGGTTACAGACGCAAGGATCGATTTAATCATTGAAAGCAGCACTGTCATCTTTCTTACGGATAACCGGTACAGTTTTCAAACGCGGTTTAGTGTTCGTGTTATTGTTCATTGGTAAAATTCGTCCATAGACATCATATCACCTGCCTAGCCTTACCCAAATATGTTGGGGTCGGCTTCCAGTCTAACCTGATGCAGCTGAATACCAGTATTTTACATGGAGCGACTACCTATCTGACCTCCACAACCTAGTTAGTACTGGGTAATACCTTACCCGGTAAGACTGTTTGTCAGACTTTTCGACCACTGACTATCTGTAACGACTGTCGAAGCTCTTCCAATGACAGTCGTGACCAACGGCTTGACTTGCATTTGAGGCACGGATTAATGTCGGTATTTAATAATGGGTCACCCATCCACAGATCGATCTTAGTCATGTGATTCAATAATTCTCTTAGTATCTGATTTAAATGTTGTTTTGATATCTCTGTGGTATCTATTACTTGTGAATTTCTTATGCCCTGGGGTATAATTATTTAAGAGGCCGTCTAAACACAGAAGATTTATAGTCGAACTCGTATAATGTGTCAATTAGTTTCGAAAGGTTACCAGCATAGTTGCCTTTAATCAATTTTAGTTTCAACTTGTAACTATTTTACCGAAAAGCAGAGTATTTTTTTTTTTATAAATAGAAAAAAAACAAGTATTGTTAACCATGCTTGCTCACTGCATGTTGGTGAGTGTAGAATTTATGATTGAAAATATTCTGAAGATGTTTTTTCTTTTAGCGTTAATTCAGTCGACTCTGAGATTAATTTTCTTTGTATGACTTTGAACAATTGTATTGGTAGGTACAAAAAAATATACGGTCATAAACAAACCTTTTTCAGTTTTCATTAAAAAACGGCTGCGTTTTTAATGCTATCCTAGAAGTTTAAGGTCATATACTAAAAGTGTTGTTTTAAACTTTCACGGTTTACAACTACACATATCGATCGATCGATCGATTTTGTCAACCCGCGATCATGGCGCTTGCAACAGCGTCGAAATATCGGGAGCTCAAAATTAAAGACAATCACGGAAGATATCCCGTAAGTGGCAGTTTGTGTATAAAAGTGTTATTTTATAATATTAATACAAAACATGGTCTTTGTGTGTGACTTTATAATCGAATCCATAGAGCTTCTCATAAAGTGATTGAACATCATCCAAACATTCTTACAAACATCTATATATTGTCATATTAGCAATTAGCCCGCAACTTTGTCCGCAAAAAATGTGATAGCTCGGCTAATTTGCATGATATAAATATAAATTATAGCTTAAAGCACCCACGACTAATGTAGCTTTCTGCCAGTGAAAGGATTTTTAGAATTGGATCATTAGTTCCGGAGATTAACCCCTACATACAAACTACCTCTTTATGATATTAGTATTAGACTAGCTGTTGCCCGCGGCTTCGCTCGCGTTTTGGTCTGAAATTATCCCACGGGCACGTTGCAAATATAGCCTATGGCACTCGGAGATAATGTAGCTTCCTATTAGTGAAAGAATTTTCAAAATCGGTTCAGTAGATCCAGAGATTTACCCCCTACAACCTCAAAAACTTTACCTTTTTATAATACTACGTAGTATAGATTAGTTGGAAATGGGGCTGTACACGTTAGTGGAACTTCTGGTATACAGGAAACAAGATAATCAAACTTTGTTATCATTCCTCATTATGGTTATTAAAATGAAAAGATCCAAAGGCACCATTTCTTCAGTTAAAATCATTTTCAATAAAAGAGTGCTATTGTAATGAAAACGCTATTCCACGTGAAAGGAACCGGTAATTGGTCGCCGGACCAGCTCATGTTAGGGCTGTCTCGTTCTTCTAAAACAGTATTAAGTCAATGTCAAATTATTTGTTTACAAATATGAGTTTACATCTGATATTATTATGATTATACAAGGTGTAAATAGACCCTTCACGAAGTCGTCAACCAAGCATTCTGTACATCAAACTAAATAAGTCTACACAGGGACACGACTTTTGTTTGGAGTGTAAGATCACGGTTTACAGTACTGCTACGGACTATGTAACGCATCCAAAACATTATGCTGATGGATGCATTGAATAGTACAGGATTGAGGAAGGTATTTATTGTAAAGTTATAACGTTTAAAATTTCTAGTTTAAAAAATCGAAATGAGGGGAAGAATAAGTACCTGTCGGCTTCGTTAAGGGTGTTTCTACACCCGTTATATTAGAAAAAAAATAGAAAGATGATGATTTTATACAAATAATTCTTCCTTTAATAACTTTTCGCAGTCTTTACTGCTGGAGCCTCTAAAGTACCTAAGTAATTGCAAAATGTTCAAAAGCCCATGGTAATATATTATATGCAAAATTGCTGCAAACACGCGCGGAAGGTAATTTATTTTACTTTATTATTCAAGATAATCATGCAGTTATTTTGCTATGCTACCTAAAGATACTAAAAGGTCATGTTTATTCTCAAGGTCGTTTCAATCTCACTACGGTTTAAGATTAAGAATAATTTATTTGCATAAAATACAGGTGTTACCAGTTGTTAAAATTGGTGGTTTAGGCGCAAACCATATTTTGCCTTTCTAGGGCATGCAAATATAATTTGACATTATTAGATAATGCGTATCTGAATTATTACAAATATTTCCACGAACTAATTTAAAGTAAAATATTGATTAAATAATAATAAAGGAAAAAGAAAAAAAAAACCTTGACACATATTGCACATAAAACTATACATATATTTTAAAATTAAATCTTGTGTTGCAGAAATTCTTGTCAACTGTAAAAACTATTTTCTGTCAACCATTTACGCAATTTATTTCTAAAATATTTAAATGGGTGTTCTCTTATATTTCTAGGTAATTTATTAAAGATAGAAAGAAATACACGTATGAAACACATTGTTTTTAATCAATGTTGTATTGCAAAATGGTATCATAATTTTAACAATTTTTGATACTAAAATATGTATGTATTTCATGTTCGTGAACGGGCGCTGTCATCTCTTAGCTGCCACGGTTTATTTTAACTACTTTGTTTTTAAATTGTTGATAGTTATAATCTTTTACTCTGGACGCTCTTAATGTGCACGTCTTTCTACATCGTTCTCACATATATGTATAATCTCAACATGAATGATGTAACCAAGATCTTGTAACAATATTTTGATTGAAAAGAGTGTCCATGGAGTTTCTTGCCCATTCTTCTCCATAGAGATCTACGCTCTGGAATGGGCAACTACAGTACTTTCACAAGTTATTATGCTTTGTGTTTGTGACTGTAGCTTCGCCTTTGTTTTTCTGACTTTCAAAAGTGCCTGCGAAGGTCTAATTGAAATATACGCTTTGAGTTTCGAGTTTGATTTACTAGCAATTGCCCGCGACCTTCTTCAGGGTGAAATTACGAAACGGACCCTGTTTACAACTTGTATTGTACACCGACACAGGTCTTGTATTTCTTCCAGTACATCTCTATAAATGATATTAGCATTCACATCCTTCCTATCCATATCATTTTTGAATCCGTCCATCTCTTTTTTGGTCAGCCATTTTTGTTATGATCACCCTCATTGAATGATATGATTGGTTATATTGCGTAAGCAGTGTAGGTCAATGTGGTCGCAAACAGTTTATTCAAGCAAATTCCCTATAGTTACCTCAATATTTTCCTTCTTCTTAGCGTTTTAATGCCAAAAATTTCACATATATCACAATAGTTCCTGTATTAAGAGTATTAACCTTTGCCCGCATAACTCACCTTGATAATAGTCAGATAAGCGCATAAATATTTGAGACTGACCTACGCAATTTATCTTCCGGTGTGTCCCAGGAGTAGGGAGGCAATTTTCCAGACAAAGTCCCTATGGACTTGAAAACCAGAGTTTGATAAAACGGTGTGATAAAGAATTTAAGTTCTGGTGACAATTTTCATATTTATTCATCATCGTTTCAATGGCTTTGCTCACTACCTACTATGTTGAGGTCGGTTTCCTGTCTATCCAGATGCAGGTTCTTCTTCTCGAATCAATGACTTAGATTTTGTCCGACCAGTACGTAGCGACCTGGACAACTCTGTCGTTTGCCTCATTCAAGTCCTGAACGATGCAATTAATTGTTCACGACGGGCAGGAGAAAAGATGTGGCATATCCTGTGTTGGGGCTCCACACTTGCATTGAGTATGCAGATGTATACCAGTATTTTACATTGAGCGACTTTTAATACTAAAATGTAAGAATATTATTATACAAATATTTGTGTACAGGCGAGTGCACGTCGGTGACACACTGAACACTGACCTTGAGCCGGCCTAGCGTAATACGGGTTTGTATTTTAATAGAATGGGAAGGCAGCTTTTACTGGTTTTGTACCACGTGCGGCCAACTACACATTAATAACTACATTCCTAGAGTATATGTCAGGGTTTCTACACACTATACAGGATGTAAGGGACAGCCCTCCGAATGTCATTCGAATCCAATAAATTTGATTTGTTTTATTTCCTCATACGCAATGTATCGTTACCGTGGCAAAATGTACGTAGCAAACGGCTAGCGCGACGACGAGTTCGATGAACTCTGTAGCCAGGCAGGAAGTGAACAGCTGATTTCACGCGTCGTTCGTTAGAGTATTTCAACATTCATTGTTTTTATTTTAGCCGTATTATTTAATTAAATGACGTGCTGCGTACAGGGAATGTAATTTTATATTGAAATAATGGAATAGTAAATGAAAAACAAACAAAAATATACCGGAGAAAAAGACCGGTGAATATGATTCAAATAAGGAGCTGAATGCACCCTGTCAGTATGTGAAGGGCTGTCCCTTACACCCTGTATGTATATTACAAATATGTGTTTTCCCCTCTTAGTTCGTTTCCTTGTCCTTTTTGACCCACAGAAAATTCCGCAAACAACATTTTTAAGCCGGGTTAAAATATTCGCATTACCCAACTTTGGTATAAAATTCCTGATACCACCAGCTCACAAAGTAATTAAAATTCTACATAAATTAAAATAATGGTCCTTTTTGTTTAACGGTCTCATGTAAAAGCTTGTGTTTAGGTGGGTATTTGAGGGAATAAATTTTATTTTAAAAGATACATGGCTTGATTTAGGACACAATGAATAATCACAAGGAAAATTCCTATATTATACTGTTATTTAATTTTGTTCCAACAACATGTTCCTTGCATTCGGTGCTATGCCAAAATACATTGTACTATTTTGGCGATATTAAAGCTATCCTCGCAATTAAAAGGGTTATTGTACATTTGCCACAAAAAAATTTTGTAAACATTTTGTAAACTCCATACATTGAAAATGTATTCGCCGCATGCATAAAAAATATGTGTAAATTCGTCACAAGTCTTCATAGGTACATAATTTTTGCATAAAGTAATGGTTGCAAACAAAGTTATAGGTTTTTAGCTCTCAAAATGAAAATGATTTGTAAAATCTTTCTTTTCTCATGCGCATGGGATTTCTAGGAATTTATTACAAATAATTCATTAAAAACAGTCGCTACACCCGAACTCGGAAATTATCAGGAAGTTATTATACCTATAAGCTTTAATTTATTTAAAAATAGAGATCCCTAAGAAAATTACAATAATGTAACCCGAAGTAGCAAAATTTGGCCTATAAAATTCAATATTTGGCGTGCGCTGAGAAAAATATTGATCATACTTAAAAATTATGTACTACGTAGTTAAGTCACAATAGCAGCTTCTGAAAATAAAGCTGTGGCGAGTTTACACATACTTTTTTTCGTGGCGAATTTACTTAGTGGCGAATGTACAATAACCCGATTAAAATATACAGAATCCCGACAACAACCGTCGCGCGTCGGGCTGGAGCCCACCAGACAGCACCCGTGGGGTCAGAGGAGCTTCCCTTTTCTATGGAGGATAAAGAGCTTTCTACCCCATTTCAGATGCCTTTAACTTCCATTCTGACTATTTTACTAAAGTAAAATCACTTTCAAAATTATTTTACTTTAGTTATTATACCTAAGCTCGTAAGTAGTTCGTGGTTAAATAATATCAGCCACTCGGTTCGATGTTTAGGTTAAGCCGCGCTTGTCTAGGTTGATCCGTGGATGGGTGACCACCCATTACTTACCTAGTTTCCTCCGTGCCTCGGAAAGCATGTTAAGCCGTCGGTCCCGGCTGTCATTTGTAGATATATTTCAGTCGTTAAGTAGTCAGTGTCCCGAAAGTCTGTCAACCAGTCTTACCAAGGGGTATCATATTACCCAGTACTAAATAGGCTGTCGAGGCAGTCGCTCCATGTTAAATACTGATATTCAGCTGCATCCGGTTAGACTGGAAGACGACCTCAACATAGTTGGGCACAGGCTAGGCAGAGATATTAGATCTATATATTACTGTATTACCTAATATCTCTACATGGTCTAGTACTTATATTGTAGTAAACTCTTCATCCGTACACGAGCACTCATGAAGCCAATTTCTTACCAAGTGTTTTCTGTTTGTTGAAGTTCTCGTATTTGGAATTGAGCTCGACAAACGGCTATAGGGCTACCTCCATTGACATGTAACTGCCCATTATCAGAGCCAGCAAAATACAGGTGTATCCTGATCCTTCAGGAAGCCGTCAACCAAACATTCTGTACATCAAACTAAGTTACTTTACGAAATTATTGCTGGGTAAAGTCTTTTTTTTGTGAAAAATCATTTTTTACGGTAGGACGCAATGTAACGCAAACATTGTGCCGAAAGATGCATTGAATAGCACGGGGTCGCGGTCGTGGATGTATTTAAATCATGTTTTACGGTAGGACTCAATGCAACGCAAACATTGTGCTGATGGATGCATTGAATAGCACGGGGTAGTGGAGGTATTTAAAGTAAATTTACAACAATAAAAACTTGTTAAAAAGTTGGAGCTTTGACCCCAATATCTCCGTAACTAGAAGGTCCATACCTGGGAATCTTCTAGATACAAAACTCCACGCGGGAAGCTATTTGAATAGTAAAAGGGACATGGAAGTATTTAAAGTAAAGTTATAACCTAAAAACTAGTAATTTAAAGAAACTCTAGAAATATTTGAAATTTGATCTTTCCCAGGTATTGTCTGGAACAGAAACACTATAGCAATGACGGGGAGAAAAAGTGTCTTGCGGCATCGTTAGGGTACTTTTATCCCCATTATGATTAGCAGCTTTCACCATCAGCATCATTGCCAGATTCTTTTCCATCCACTGCACTGCTGAGAATGGGTCTCCTCCTTTTTTTATCAGCCTCCCTTCTGCCTATCCAATGAACATATTATTATAACAACCGTAATATTACATACATTACGGTTGATGGATATTACGTAATGTTCTATATCAGTAAATTGCTAATTCGATGACTAATTAGAACCATTAGGCGCTAATGAAGGCAAACGCTATAATTTTGGCAATCAATCCGACTCTGATAGTTACTATGTGTAGCTAAGCTATTATTATCATTTATTATGAATCAGATTGAATCACAATGTTGGTTCGGAGACATTAGAGTAGGTAGTACAGTATCCGGGCATACATATTTTGATTCATCGAGCTTTAGATAGAGACTGCCAAACTGTGGAGTTGTAGTTTTAATTACCCTATAAGTTAGTTCATTGATCTATTTATTTTATTAACTACAATTAAAATCTCCACTTGTTGCAGGTCTCCACTTCACAGTTTACCCCGCTTAAACTGTGAATTCGAGAGATATGAAAGCCAAACTTTTTCTAAAAACTCTTTCTGCTATCTTTATAGCTAGGTTCTGTTGATGGTTCTGTGCTATAGGTGCATGGGTTCAGAGTTGCAAATTTGAAGGTCTTGCGGATACCACTCAAACTCATGCCCGGAGCTTGCCAACACAATGCTTTAAAAGTTGCTGTACACTCTCAACCAAGAGCTCTCTCCATGTGTCTCCCGAGACGTTTCGCAGAAAACCTACACGGGACGCAGATCAAGCAAGGAACACCGAGGCTAGACGAGCGCTGCTCTACACAATCTTGCACTCGCTCTGCCTCGGAATTTATTGGAGAGACTGTACAGCCACCGTAACAGTTGCCCTATGTATTGCCCCTTCATCTTACGTTACCAAATTCTTACCAACAATTTACAGGCTTACTATAATTTAAAGAAGTTATAATCGTAAAGATACGAAATGGTCTATAAACAGATAGGATGATTTCCCTAGTGGCAAAGATTCCCATTTCATCGCGTATCTTTATTAGCAATCTAAATATGCAATTAATCATGCTTTGAAATACAAATTTCCAACCGGGACATAAAATGCTTCCCTGCAGTTAACACAATATTGGAAAACGGATGATTTTCTTAACATTGCTTTTTTGCCTTGTCATAGTTCTGCTTGGCCTTCAAAAAACATGGTTCATCATAATATCCATTCATCTTTACAACAAAAAAAAACACCATCAAAAAGCCATCTGTTTCACTCAACGTTTAATTACTTCAAACTTTCAATCGCCAACCCTAACCAGAAGAAAATGATTGTTGCAAATGGAATCGCAGAGGCGCGAACTGGCGGTCCATTGTGTGGAATTAACGCCTAAATTGGAAGGGAAACGCTGTTACCTACCTACCCGCTGCTAGCAATACTGGTGGTTTTGCCTTGTGCTAATCGTTCCCTTTGTGTGATGAGAGATTAGACTTCGTTTGCCTATCCTGTTTGCTGGAAAGCATTTGATAAGGAGTTACGCCTATTTGGGGCTTTGTTTGCGAAAAAAATTAGGCTAGATGGAGGTGGGAAAATACTTTTTTGTGGGTTCGTGAGAGGACATAGGTTCATATACAGGGTGAATTTTTCAAGTGGGCGTGGATGGCCAAATCCGAAACTATGAGGAATAGCGAAAAATGCTCAAATGAGTCTCGAGCCCGATTTTGATGAAAACTAAAACTGCATCATCACATTTTTGAAAAATCAATATTCCCAGCCAGGAATCGAACCCATTGATTTTGGAAAAAACACTGTATTATGACACTATTCGATAGTGTCGCTAATAAGGATCAAATTCTGGGAAATAATTACATACGGAAAACTTAAGGAAAGCGTTCATTTTCAAGTCCTAAAAACAAAAATCCGACATAGCGCAGTGATCCATTCGTTTGCCAAGGGTGTCTTATTTATGTCAACATACTTCTAAAGTCAACCTTGAGTTAGAGAGACCCTTGCCAAAGTATCACGTTCAAATAAAATTATACAATAACTCAGACTTGAGACTCATCAAATTATAGCGGAGTGAGTCGTTTGACAAGTCGGATTTCCAAAAAGTGGAAGATTTCAAAGGAAATAATACTCTCACTACAGATATGAAGACACTTATTTAAGTGAGACATGTTTGAAAAATGAAAGAACTATGTCGTGAAGCTCATCAAGTGTTATAGCCCAAAATCCTCCTCGCTATTGTTCTTAAGGGCCATGACCAGTATGTTCGTCAAACCGTGTAACTGTCGACACTCAATACCAATGCTTTCTAAGTAGATAAATAAATAGATATACGTAAACTCACACCATTTTCCCATGGGGCTAGGCAGAAACCTTTTGCATCCTTCACGTACATACACGCACGCCGGTTCCGAGTACAACGCACTTGACTTTTCCGAATAACCTCACCAATAAGGTCAGCGTAATGTCCTTTTAGGGCGTACTCTCCCGGCGTTACCACTGATATCTAAGTAATTAATCCTAACTAATATTATAAAGGCGAAAGTAAGCTTGTTTGTTACCTTTTCGCGCCTAAACCACTGAACAGATCATCTTGAAATTTTGCATATCCGTTGTCAGGTGTACAGAAACGGACATAGGGTACCTTTCATCCCGAAAAAAGTACTGCTCCCGAGGAAAACAACAATAACGTTCTTATGATAATAGATGGCGCATCGTGACTTTCGAATCATGATTGAATTCTATTATTTCAATTCTAAATTGCCTCGTGCAAAAGCTAGTAATTAAATTATCCAGTAATAATGGCTCATCAAAGGACTATGAAATGAGTCGTTTAACTCGACTGATTGGCACTGAATAGGGAAGAATAGTCGATGACAATGAATAGTAGATGACAAAAAAAAAATAATTAGTCCGTCAGATAGATTTCCAAAAAATATTGATACTTATTTATTTTTCTTTTTTCACGTAAACAAAAAATGAAGACGATACAGTGCTTTGAAAACTCGCGTGACGTTACTTGTATGTACACTTTTTACGTACAAGTGACGTCACAAGCCGTCTTCGATTATTTGATGCGTTATAACTTCGTCATTTTTTATTGTTTTGATAAAACAAAAAATACGTTTCCAATTTTTCCATAATCTAACTGACGGACTAAATAGGACCATATTTTTTTTGCTCAGAAATCATCCCTATTGTTTCAAAGGGAAGAGACTTATGAAAAAGCGTTTGTAAAATTAAAGATCTGTGCCGTAAAGAGAACTCGTATTAGCTCTTATAAAAAGCGAAATAAGGTCATGACAGTTAGTTATTAATTAACAAAGACAAGGACGAACATTAAACTTTACAAGAGACTTGTAAATTATGAGGTGAAAATAATATTATTCCCGTGTCGGGTACGGGCCGTACGAAGTTTATTCGAAGTTTTACTGACTTGTACTTGATTCTAACTTAGAATCGGCCTCTGGAGGACTGTGAATTCGCAATAAATTGTTGGTGTGGCCTATGATTCACTATAACTGTTCGCCTTCGGTTTGGCATTCTTTAATTTTTCATTGAATTGAAATGACGTTATAATGGTTGAGAGAATAGATAGACCAATTAGTCTGTAAATAACGTTAAATTACAATTAATACTTGTATTTACCAGCTGTTGACTGCGGCTTCGCTCGCGTTATGGTCGGAATTCTCCCACGGGAACATTTTAAATATAGCTCACACTTAAGGATAGCTTCCCATTAGTGAAACCGTTTTCGGAACCGAATGAACCGATACATCCAAACTTACAAAGATGCAAACGATGATGATGATGAGATGCTCTTTAGAATTTTATTCTTCGTAGAAAAGAAATACAAACAGTATCAAAAAAGCCTGTCAACGAAAAGAAAACAAGCGCATCCCTGTCTAAAATCATAACCACTAACTTTTAACTGGAAATCACAAAGCCAGCGCCAACTTTTAAAATATTAAAACAGCAATATTTTCCCTTTTCCCTTAGGCTTACCCGTCTATAGCAGAATACCATTAATAACTAAACCCATCGGAACCCAAACCGCAGAAATTAATTTATCATCCCGTAAATCCGCTTATAATACAATATTCAGGAACTTAACACCTTGGCCGGATTCCACAGTGAGCCAAGTTTTGAAATATTTGGACTAAACCTACTGGATACATGAATAATTTAGGAACATAAAAGGCATTGATTTAACTTTTATTTGTTGCCAAATGCAAGGCGTTTACTTGGCGCCAACTTGATTAGAGATAGCCATTTTTGCACTTGTGTTATTTTAGTTCAGGTAACATAATCTCTGCATTACCCTAAGGTAGACTGGTAGAAAATGCCCAAGGCATTAAGTCCGCCTTTGTACGTTATGTGCATAAAGTTTTAATAAATAAAATAAAAAATGATTGTTTTGTTGCTGTATCTATTAATACGAGCACTCCCGTCGATTGCAAAATGAAACTGCTAGAGTAAGGGTTAGCCGGAAAAGTCGCTGTCTAAAGATCTATCCACACGTATCAGGGCCGTGCCCGGGACGTGACAGGGCCATGGCCGAATGTATGTAGGCACTGAAGCTTCGTCGCCGGCCCGGGCACGGACGTGTGTTCGAGTTGTTAAATAATGTACACACCGATATTTTTTTAGGGGCAAGGCCCTAATATGTGTGGATAGACCTTTATAATGTCTACACAAGTTGCACTTGGACATCGCTCGTTTGCTACAAAGGTAACACATAACTCAAAAATTTAGTTTTTTCGATGTTGGTATTAGTTGAATATAAAATTAACTAAAGAAAGTACTAAATTAAGTAACGAAATATGTAAAATAAACCTTTCAGCTTTTGATGAAAGGTTTCTATGCAAAAAAATATTGGTAATATTTTGCCTGCCTAATTTCGAAGTAACGTCATACAAACATACTCCAAATAACAAACACGTTCTACTCGTATTTGTCTGACATAAAACATGACGTAAACATTTCATCTCAAAGAGTACGAAAATGGAATAGGAAATGAAAATACATAATTATTTACGATGAAATATAAATATGATGTCAGGAGTAGTCATAATGTTTGAGCAGTGAGAAATTATGTCAAAGTTTGTAGCAGTAGAACTGATTCTTCTTCTTTAACGTGTATTTAGTGCTTAACCTGGTGTCAGAGTTTTTATGCCGCTCATGGGCCTCTGACTTGACTTTACATATACCTAAGAGTTGATTAAGAAGTTACTTCAGGTTTATGAATGCTTTAGGTCGTCGCTAACCATGGTTTTTTCTACTCCTCCGCTATTCTTTTATGATTAATTTCGTTGCGGGATCCAAGACTGTTCCAACTGTTTCTCTGGGACTTCGTTGAGCTTCATTGTCTCGGCGCTTTTCTGGTGGACGCTACTGTTGATTCTGGATTTCAGGTATTCCAGTGGTTTGGGAATATTGTGGCTATAGTCCCTAAAAACAGACGTTGAAACCAATCGTATTTGTTGTAATAAATATGTACTTTTTTAAATCACCATTACAAATAATGAAAGCTAATTACTGCTTTAATGACCGCTGGTAGTGTATGTAGTTACTTGTTTAAAGATATAAATAATTTATCAATGTCACAATGATGTCACGGAAGCAATTTTAATATTCTGTAAACTAAGGACACTTTAATTTTAGTCACGCAACTTTACTTCGCAAACATTAAATTGTTGCACGAAAAATAACTTTAATTACTTACGCCTGTATCTAAAGCAGAACACGTCGTAATCTGTCAAATTAATAACTTCACAATTGTCTTCACCGAAGGCAGGCAGAGATGTATGATCATCTTCATTTTGACAGCACGGTTGGCGCAGTGGCTGAGCGATTGACTGTGTCGTGGGTTTGATACCTGCATGGAACAAATATTTGTATAATCAATAATCTTTATTACACAAGAAAGTGGCTGTCCCTGACTCATGGTGTTACAAGAGCCAGATGTATATGATGATGTATGTACAGGGTCTGACTGTTTTTGTATATGAGTTTAATTTTTTGTAAACGCACCCACGGTACAGGGGAAATTCCTAGAATGGGGAAACGTTTGAAAAAATAATTATTATGTTTTAATCCCATGTAATAAGGGGCGTGCCTATTACCTCAAACTCCCGCTACAAACCCTGAACCAGGTGGATCCCGGAAATCCGTCCAGTGGATCAATCCCGCCCATTACTCTTGCGATCACTAGACCAGACCTTGGATGTTTCTTAGGCTTGGACTTGACAACCAAGACGGATATGTTTGAAATATTATTATACTGATGATAAACTAAAAAATGGCGCTGTCAACTGGTAATATGCTCGAGAGACAGCGTTGCCACGTTGTATGTTACTTTATTGTTATCATAAGTAGGTTATTTTATCGTTTTAATTTGATAATTTAAATACTTGTTTCTGAATTTATAGCACTGATGAGAGTCAAGTACTACCGAGTGGATGATGGAATCAGCTTCCGAGAAAAGAAAAAAACACAATCTATTTATTTGCTAACCTATCTTTAATTAAACCTCTCTTGTTTCACAGGAAGACATGGTGTGCCTGTCGTGCACAGCCACAGGCGAGAGGGTGTGCCTGGCTGCCGAAGGCTTCGGTAACCGGCACTGCTTTCTGGAGAACATTGCCGACAAGAACATACCACCTGACCTGTCGCAGTGCGTCTTTGTCATCGAACAGGTCAGTTTTCAAACTTCAATTAGAGACAGAATCAAATTGACATAAATAAATAAAGAACGCTAGCGACATCTATGTCGCAAATTAAGAACTAAAATCCTGCATCGTGAAATCAGGGTTATCTGCGAGATAAGATATATACAACATGTAACAGAAAGGGTATAATCATATGGAATACTGTGGTACGGACCATCAAACTGAACAACTTTCTCTAAGGGACCACCATTGAAATCGTAAAAAAATAATCAACTGTCCTATACAAAATTTCAATACCTACTCGACCCAAATGTATGGGACAGCTGATTATTTTTTTACGATTTCGATGATGGTCCCATAGAGAAAGTGGTTCAGTTTGATGGTCCGTACCACAGTATTCCATATGATTATACCCTTTCTGTTACACGCTGTATATACCTGTATAACAACCCGATATCAACCGTCGGGTAGCAGCTTACCAAAAACAACAACCGTCTGGTCGGAGGATCTTCCCTTTTCAATAGGGGAAGAGGAACTTTACACCCTCATCCTAACTCTCCTAAAGTGCCTACTACCACCATATCCATTGTTATCCATCGTGCCGATGGAATTAAAGGCACACGAGACTTTCAGCTTGTGTCTTCTTCTATCTTCTTGGAAACTATAAATCAACATAATTTTTTGCTTTTTAGGCACTGTCAGTAAGAGCTTTACAAGAGCTGGTCACGGCTGCAGGATCCGAGACTGTAAGTATATGGTCAACAATTTTACCATGCAAATGTACATCAAGTATATTCCATAATTATATGTACTCTGTAAGATTAACATTTTGAAAACCTTTCCGAAGTATAATAATGCCACCCTATGAATAATTTTCAATTATATTTTTTGACTAAACTACACTTTAAATATGTTCTAATAAGGGTTGGTTTCACTATTAACTTTGTAAAAAAATATTAGTGAAAGTGATTTTATATTTGAAATTATAATAGGAGCCATTTTGTTTTTCTTTATTTGATTTCCTTTCTTTATTGCATATTGGAACAAGGAAATGGTGAAACAAATTCCTGATGTCCTATAAAGATTTCAAAAAGCAAATCTTTTGTATGATTTTGTACACTCCGTATAATTTTATTATAATCTTGTGTTTTAACAAATATGATTATTTTGTTGTCCTCTTGTGAATAATTTCGTTTTACGTATTGCGATCGTGTTTTAAATTTTTCCAGGGAAAAGAAAACTTAGTGAGTATACTGCCTATCGGTAAAAAATGCATGCTGTATCATATTATATATATTTTTTTGGCTAATTGGTGACAAAATCTGGCTATTTTTGACTTTCAAAATTTTTCTTACAAAATTATATTGCCTGACAGTTTTTCATAATACATAAATGGTTTAACTTCCAAAATTTATTATGTGATGGCTAATAAAATGACTAATTTATTTTGTTAGCTTTAAAAAATGATACCATCTCTGTTTATTATAGTATTTGGTTTAATTAATTTAGGAAGTTGCAAAAATAAATATATTCTGAAATAAGAAATCTTTCACATTTTGACGCATTTTTGTTTGTAATCTTATCCCAAAAAGTTCTTTTGCAATGAATAAATGTAATCGGTCCCGCGACCCAAATTACTTCGGAATTGCAAAAAAATACGAAATAAAACAAAAGTTAACCCTGAAATGGTGTTTTGTTATTTCGGATTGACCTTGACCTCTCAAGTTTGTTTTTAATGAGAAAGATGGTATAGTTATTATATTTAGATATTGTTTTCTATTTCTTTCGCTAATCCTTCGCATGTGTTCTATTAGATTAGAATATTTGAGTCTTCCCCTTTGTATTAACATTATTAATAAATTTACTATAAATTTTATTGTAAGTATGAATTTGAATATTTTTCTTGATATAATTATATGAATTGGCTTTTATACAACATTAACAGATTTAATAAAAGCAGAAAATAATGCTAAAAACATCTTTAAATAACATTAAAATGTTGATGAATATCCGATTTTTAAAGTCATTGAACGAATATATTTTTTAAGAGGTTGTTATGTGAATAGGAATATCCAGAAAACCATGGTAGTTCGAATGTGTGTGTATGTAGATCCGGCTCGAAGGACCAGCTATATAAATAAGCGTTCAAAAGTAATGAAACTAGGCGAACAAGCATTCTATAAACAATAGGGTTTAATAAAGCAGAAACAGAAAATTACAATGATAGAATCTATGCAAAGTGGGAGGCCTAAGTTCAAAGTCTTGTTATTCTATAATTAAAATAATAGCCCGGCTTAACCCAATTAATAGCTCCCGAGGTGCGAAATAATATCGCCTAGTTAGCATACTAAAGACACAATTAAAATGGCTGCCACAACTCGTCTAGTTAAATACGATTTACACCCACCGGCGCGTGTCCTTATCAGAGCAAATTTTACAATGTGTTAAAGAAAATTGAAACGTTTATGAAGTAGTTAATATTTTGCATGGAATTTACACAGCTTGAAACTCAGTCGGTATCCCGTGTAAATTCCAAGGAAATAAATATTTTTATAAATACTTACTTTATGAACTATTAAAAAATCCGTAAAAAGGTGGACTTAAGAATTTTTTACAAGTCTTCCTTAGGTAGACGCAGAGGCAAAACAAAGATAGTGACGAAGGGGCCGAATAATTTAAAATATGTTAATGCGAAAACATATTTAAACAAAATACAATATTAAATACATACATAATTACATATATGGCATTTTCTACTTCATAAACATGTCAATTTCCTTGAACACATTGTAAAATGCGCTTCGATGCGGCTCGCGCCGCGCGTTGTAAATCGTACTTCATTCGTTCTATGCCAAATGAATGTCATTCAACAAAAATGTTTTGACATTGATGTATGGATGTGTCAGATTGTACCAGTCATTATTTTTGGATCGTTCATAATTCGATTAAGGTCAAACTTACTGACATATTGAATTGACTTTTAGATAAATAAATTTGTTTGTTAATATAGTGATGGAAAAGTTTATTCCTTACTTACTTTTTTTATTCTTGTACTTTTTTACGTCGTTTTAATCTTAACATATTTTTTACACATACAAAGACAGTGTTCTTCTACTCTATGTTTGTCTATTCCAGGGTAAAGGCACCGGTTCTGGGCATCGTACTCTATTGTACGGCAATGCTATCCTTCTACGACATCTCAACAGTGATATGGTATGAATTTTTGAGGCTTTATTCAGTCTTTCATGACTAAATTGACACTTGTAATGAAGAAGAGCTGGAAAGAGGTCTTGGGTAATACAGAATACTACTACCTTTGAAAATGACCTAAACAATAAATACAACGGTCTCTGCATGTATACCTAGTTCAAATTCTTCATCCAGGCATCTTGGTGCCTCTTGAAATATTTTCAATAAAATCTTCAACAAGGCTCTCCGATGAGCGAGCCTTTTACCAAGTCCGAGCTCGGCTCCCAGTCTAACCGGATGTTTCTGAATATCAGTATTCTACAAGAAGTGACTGCCTATCTGACCTCCACAATCCAGATACTGGGTCATCCGATACCAATAGGCTAGACTGTTAGATAATATCTTCACTGACTATAACTTTTTTTTCCAAGGATTGAAATTCAATTCTGTTATTCACAGTACTTGGCCTGTTTGTCAACATCTTCATCTCAGGACAAGCTAGCCTTCGATGTGGGTCTTCAAGAACATTCGCAAGGTGAAGCCTGTTGGTGGACCCTACATCCTGCCAGCAAACAGAGGTAGCGTATCTTCTTCTTAACATTGAAACTACTATTTAGATAAATGTTAGTCTTGAGCTACACCTTGATTGTGCGAAATACATTCTCACAATCAAGGTGTAGCTTAATAGTTACTCTGCTGCTCTTCCGGCATCCCGCATTTGCAAAAGGGACAGCACAAAGATAAATATTTTCTAAAGTGTCATTGTGATAAATTGATGTCATGGATGGTGAACGCTTTAGCGTTCTCTCCAAAAGTCTAGTTACTAAATTTTCATGTGTACTTTGTCTTAGACGTGTTCCGGTCTCAATTTTGCGTTTTAGTTGCGCCTCATTGACGGGAATAATCAAATGTTACACTTCTCCATAGCGCGCCGCTCGTCTGTGCGCTCCCGCTTTGACGAAAACTGGCCCTCACGCTAAACTCTACGCCAAAAGTCGTACTATGTAATGTTTTTAGATTTCGGGCATACTCTTCCGATATGAAGAAAATCAACATTCACCTATTGACCATAAAATCATCACTGACTATATACATCAAAAATAAAATGACAGTAAAACAAAGTGTTTCCATTTTGTAATTCAACAGATCTGAGGGTGAAAAGGTTCGAGTCGGTGATGACTTGATTCTCGTCTCCGTGGCCACTGAGAGATACTTGGTAAGTCTATTCTTTTACTTCAAGTTCTGTGCTAATCAACAGCCAATCAGAGGACCTCTAATGCTGAGCTTTGCCTAACTATAATTACCTAATGGCCACAAACGTGTTTGAGCTATGGGGCGTAGCAGAATTTGTGCCCAATTGACAATAACACATGAACAATGAAATCTACATTTACTAAATAAAATTTATAATCTAAGTTCTGACCTTGTTATAGCCAGGAACATTGTTCGTCTTCTTTTAATATACTACCTTTGAGAGTGGTATCTTCTAACGCGATCAGCATATCTGAACCGCGTTCAAAAACATTATTCGTCAGTGTCATTATCATTGATGCGGAAATTTTGTGGATTAAATTCATACTGACATATCGTGAACAAGGTCTAATCTATCTAGTGGTGGCATACCATGTCGTCTTAAAGCAGGAGTAATTCCTGTGTGGGAAAGAGATGGCGCTAGACGTATAGCCTCCTGCTTTAAAACGCCATAGTAACCCGCCTGATCGGATCTACGGATCGGGTTCAGTTTCGTCGGTGAAATTAACCCAAAGCCAGTTTTTGTAAGTACATGTAGTTAATTTTTCTATAGGTCCTTTAGGATTTTCCAACACTTGGTAGGTAACAATTACCTACAAATTACAACTTGAACGCTTTTCAAACATCTAGTACTTATCTAACCCCAGGGCAAGGTCATATTATCGCCGGCAGAGCGAGCTCCGCGCATCATCACAAAAGGATTAAGGTTTATCTTATCGGTGAGGCTCCACGCCTGAATGTTATAGTTGTCTCTATGTTACATCTTGTGATCATTCTGTTTCGACACTCATAGTATGAGCCTTTCTCGTACTAGTTCAATAGTTCAAAAGCATTTATTTATTTATGTACACGCAAAACACTTCATAAAGGAAAACCTAAATCAGCCATTGTAATGTGTAAAATTTTGTTATGCAGGGTTAAATTAGTTAGAGATACTTCTCAGAATTGATGATGATGGCTAATATAGGTACGTAATTACGATACGACGAGCTTTTTTTTTCTGGTGATTATACAGGATGGCGCCGACGATACGACAATAAATAAAAACACTGGTAAAACTAGTTCATAGGAATATTGTTTAACTTTTAAACAAAACCACACATGACATAAAAAACACACAAACGAAATAGAATAAAACTGTTAATTAAATACAACACCATTTATAAATATTAGTACTAAACTTAGATATAATTTGCATTAATTCGTGTCTGGAAATAAAATTTAAGGAACGAATTTGGCAAAGATTTCTGAAGTAGCGAGTTGGCAACATGTGTTTAGTGTTTATACTGATGCCGAAGTCGTTAACCTGTTGGTGCTAGTCTATTAATCTATATCATGTAGAAAATACTGAAAATAAAAAAAAAATGTCAGTCAGTCAAAGTGTGACTAAACTAATGCCTATATTCGAATGATTTCTTGTATGCAGACTGGGAACGACATGAGATATAAGCAGTTTAATTTGTTGTCGTATTGTCTGCGTCATCCTGTATAAGATCCCAGTGAAGAGCGGTGTTAGCCCACAAGTAACTGTCCTAACATAAGTGACGTAGATCGTGGGCTGACATCCAAGCGGGCGCTTTACTTTGTGTAATTTATTTCATCGTGACTGCTCTCGAACGGTGATATTAGACAAGCCGCAATCGGTCATCCTGGTAAATAACAGCCTGCTCCCTTTCACAGAGAGAGGGTGGGTCTGTATTACATTAGTGCAGCTAATAATTAAATAATTTGATGAGTCGTGCCATCGATACGAAAGAAAAAGAAGCCATTTTTTTTTTTTCAATAACCGTGATGTAGTCTGCGAACTTTCACTAGCTAATTAAATATAATCCTGTATAACAATAAAATGATGTACAGTCGCCAGCGAATCAATTTACTACAAACTGTCAAATCTTCTTATTCGATTTTGAACTTAATTTTTCACATTGTATGATTTAAAATCGTTTGATGAAATTTGACAGTTTGGGGTAACTTGTTTTGCTGTGCGACTTGCGTAGATCGCAATGCCATACATAACAATTTTTATTTATGTTGCACTACCAACATTTGTATCACATTGTTTCGCCAAAAATCACTATATTTTTGAAGCCCTTCGTTTCTTTAATAAGCCTTTAATGTCCCATCACTGGGCAAAGACCTCCCCCATGTCCTTCCTGGTACTTTTTCCGCGCCACCTCGAGCCAGCTTTAACTGCTATAATTGTTACATCCCATTGGTACCATAATTGTTGTTGTATTACATTGGTATTTTGTTAATTGATGTCGTATTTAAAATATTTGTCGGACACAGAATATGTTTCGTGTTGCACACAGTAGAATTTCGATTTATTTATGTTGCTATGTTGAATATAATTATGTAATGCATTGATTCATATGTATGTTAAACAAGGTGCAGCCAAATGCAAAACATGTTGTTCACATTTTCGTGCAGTTTGAAAATTAAATGGCATTTAATTTTTGTAAACTTAATTATCATATTATTTTCGTATAGTTTTCATATTGTAAAACGTAAATCATGAGTCTCTGTTTTTTAGTGTGTAAGTATGTACTTCAAATAAGTGTGGTCTAAATTGTAATATTTTATGGTTGTACTATTTTATAAAGCTCAGGTATTATGTTATCTTTTGAAACATTCAAGATTATCCACCAAGAGACAATAAAAACTATATAGTTTCATAGAAATTTATAGAACCATCACAACACTACCACCACTACTGTTTTTTTTTTTAACAGATTGAAAGACTTTTTATTACACAACCAATCAAAAGATACCTACAATTAAATTAACGATCGATAGAAGCCACAAAAAGCCAGACCGCTTACGTTCAAAAATGAGACCTGTTCTGATTGAATAAAAAATCATTTTCAATAAACAACTTCACGTCCTTTTAACATCCATTCCTTCGCATTTCAGCACACGACAAAAGAAAACGAAGTATCGATAGTAAACGCCTCGTTCCACGTCACGCACTGGTCGGTGCAGCCGTACGGGACGGGTATCTCGCGCATGAAGTACGTCGGGTACGTGTTCGGCGGTGACGTGCTGCGATTCTTCCACGGCGGTGACGAGTGCCTCACCATACCCAGTACTTGGACCAAGGATGGGGGGCTGAAGTGAGTATTTTATCTTCTTTAAATTCATTTTTTATTCTTGTGAATCATCACCCCCTGTCTTATATGATCTGTAATGGGTGTAAAAATAGCCCTTAACGAAGCCGAAACGCATTTGTTCCCCTGAAATTGTAATCTCATTAAAAAACTAAAAAGGAAATACGATAGGGATTTACTCGCAAATTCAATCTCAAACAGCAAATTACTGTGGAAAAATATTAAAACCATAACGTACACTAACAAATCTAAAAGTGAAAACACCGAACTGATAAATAATAAACCCTCCCCCATTGAATCGGCAAATTGTGTTAACATTTTTTTTGTAAATATCGGCAAACAACTGGCCCAGCAAATCCAGCCAAGCTTAAATAATAATGGCCTCTCAGTTCACCCACTATCAACACAACCCAACTCTTTTGTACTTCTGGACACTGACTCCAATGAAGTGGAAAGAACATTGATGAGCCTAAAGTCAGATAGTGCTCCTGGCTGTGATAATATTTCGACAAGATTTTTAAAGTTCATAAGCAAGGAATGTGTCCCCATTATTACCCATCTTGCAAACCTCTGCTTTAGAGACGGCGTCTTTCCGGACCCTCTTAAACAATCAACTATTACTCCGGTTCACAAGGGTGGGGCCAGAGATGATGTCAATAATTACAGGCCCATATCTGTCCTTCCAGCTATTTCCAAAATACTAGAAAAATGATTAAACATTAGGCTCCTTAAATATCTAAATACATTTAATTTACTATCCCCGACGCAATTTGGTTTTAGGCAAAATATATTCACTGAGGATGCTGTAATTGCTCTTACTTCACATAAAACTAATCATCTTGATAACGGGGACAAATGTCTAACCATCTTCTTAGACCTCAAAAAGGCATTTGACACCGTCTCTGTCCCAATCCTGGTGAACAAACTTGATAAAATAGGAATAAGAGGAACTCCACTCGATCTTTTGAAAGATTATCTTTCAAATAGGAAGCAGAGGGTCAAGCTGGGGCAATACAGCAGTGATGATACAATGGTATCATATGGCGTGCCTCAGGGTAGCGTTTTGGGTCCGAGCCTATTTCTGATATATATTAATGATTTATGTAACATGAATTTACATAACGCTAAAGTCTTTTCTTATGCCGATGACACAGCTATTGTATTTTATGGAAAATCCAGGGATGATATTAGGCAAAGTGCTTCCACAGGTATGGCTCAAATTACTAGATGGCTAAATAACAACTTACTCACTCTGAACACCTCAAAAACAAATGACATATGTTTTACTATCAGCAATCTGACACAACGTAAGAATGACTTTACTATCAAAGTTCACGTATGTGGCGACCCTCAAAACCAAAACTGTACGTGTTCTAATATAACCAAGGTCTCACAGACCAAATACTTAGGTGTTATTCTTTACCAAAGGTTATCTTGGTACCCCCATCTTGAACAAGTTGTAAAAAGGATTAGAAATTTGAGCTGGATATTCAAGACACTAAGACACATTGTTCTATCTAACGCTACTAGCAGCAATGACTCTTCTAGAAACCTATTAAAGGAAATTTATGTCACATTAGTGCAATCTGTC
This sequence comes from Eugnorisma glareosa, assembly GCA_947578425.1. Classification (NCBI taxonomy): domain Eukaryota; kingdom Metazoa; phylum Arthropoda; class Insecta; order Lepidoptera; family Noctuidae; genus Eugnorisma; species Eugnorisma glareosa. The sequence goes on along the minus strand of OX387982.1, from coordinate 6,765,683 downwards.
TTGGTGTATTGTATTCCTATATGGGGAGGTGCAGCTAAGTCCAAATTTATAGAATTAGAACGAGCTCAAAGAGCTCTGATTAAAATTATGCACTTTAAGAGATCAAGGTTCCCCACTGATAGACTTTATCAGATTAGTGATCTGCTAACAGTCAGAAAATTATATATTGCTCAAATTGTTTTGAAGAAACACAAGACACTGCCTTATGATGCTGCCATTCTAACAAGAAGAAGGAAAGATCTTGTGGCGCATATTCCACAATCTAAAACCAGTTTTTGTAGTATGCAATATGACAGACGTGCATCCCACCTGTACAACAAATTAAACAAAGAACTACATTTATACACCAAAAAACATTATGAATGCAAGAAACTTATAAATTAAACTACTTACATATGAGGAAACCGAGGCCCTCTTGAAACATGCATCGTAATTATCATCCACACAAACACCCACTCACAAAAACACATACACTCCTCAATCACTCAAACACATACAGCACACCCACAGATTTATAATTGTTTGTACACCAGGTAAATTTAAGCTTCGGAAGAGCGAAGTGACCTAACACAGGCATTTTTTGTCTAAAAGGTTACTTCAACCACTAGATGTAGTACATACCTTGTAAAAGAAAAAAATAAATTATTTGTATTTATTGTGATATTTTTTTTTGTCTTCGACCATACCTGGGAACCTTCTAGTTACCTAAATATTGGAGGTCAAAGATCTAACTTTTTTAAAAGCTTTTATTTAATTATGTTTTTAAATAATTTTTTTAATGTTATAACTTTACTTTAGATCGTTCCATCATCGACCTCATATGTGTCCTCATGACAAGATTGAGGTCAAGGATAGGCCTATTTAATATTTAAAAAAAAATACCTTCATCCTTATTCAATGCATTCATCAGCACAATGTGTTGAGTGCGGTACATTGAGTTTTACCGTTAAACGTGATTTTTCACCCCAAAAAAACAGTAGTTTCCCAGCAATAATTTTTGCTTAGGGGTTATTCAATTTGTTGTACAGAATACTTGGTCGACGACTTCGTGATAACGGACCCTCCGTTTAAACCTTCTCTTTTAATAAATTTTTAATTTTTAATTTTCTTCCAGTATTGTGGTCTACGAAGGCGGCTCAGTGATGTCGCAAGCCCGTTCACTATGGCGACTGGAGTTGGCTCGCACCAAGTGGGCTGGCGGGTTCATCAACTGGTACCATCCGATGAGGATCCGACACATCACCACTGGCAGATATCTGGGGGTCAACGACCAGAATGAGCTGTATTTAGTTAGCAGGTATGTTGACAGCACAGGTTCTTTAATATTTATTTTAAGCAATGGACGGCTACAGAATTTATTTATTTATTTTAGTACATGGAGGACTTACAGCTTATAAAAACAAACAAAAAAGGAAACCATAGTCACCAGAAAGCAATTACAAAGTTTCATGACAACTATTACTACGTAACATAATATAACGCCTGTAATCCTAGTAGGGTATGCAGAAGTGTACCTAATAGTGCACCCACATTTCGCCAGTTAAGTTTAAGTCCCATGTAATAAGGGGCAAGCCTATTGCCATCAAACGGCCACAAATCTAGGCTCCGTGGCTGCTACTGAGAAATTCCTGATGGAAAAACTCAAGAACACTTTGCCCGACCCGGGAATCGAGCCCAAGTCCTGACGCTCAGCAGTCGTAGTGCTGTGCTGTGAGTGTGACAGTGCTGCAAGAATCTTTTGTAACTCGAATCAGAGGGACGATATTGGTAAACATTTATGAAATTGTTTTGTAAAAGGAATTCAAAAAACAAGATGGCGGCGGTAATACCAATTTTCGCCACGCGCCAAACAATCCAAGTACAGCTTATAGTATTCAATATGTTAATGACTAAACTGACCGCTCTTCAGCCTCTGATATACCATGACTCAGAAGCTCTGCTTGACCACATAGCAAATCAATATTTTTCATGCTTTCTTCTCCATTCTTCTCTCCAGAGAGGAAGCCACAACAGCATCCTGTGCCTTCTGTCTCCGCCAAGAGAAAGATGATCAGAAGCAGGTGCTGGAAGACAAAGACCTGGAAGTGATCGGAGCGCCCATCATCAAGTATGGTGACTCCACTGTCATTGTGCAGCACTCGGAGACTGGCCTGTGGCTGTCTTATAAGGTAAACTTTGGTCTTCAAACCAGTCTGCATCTTCAATCTATAACGCCACATACGAACTACGCATCACTTGACGTCACGCATAATCCTACATAGCGTAAGCAGGTATATAATGGGTGTAAGAAGACCCTTCTGGAAATCGAAATTTGTTCTCCCAGTCGTTGCGATCTTTTTTTTGGTCTGAACCATACCTACCTCACCCGCGTAGGTTTCGATCTCAAATTGTTTGAACATAATTTATAGCCTATGTTACTTCCTGATAATTTAGCTTGCTATTGGTGAAAAAATGGTTAAAATCGGTCCAGCAGTTTCGGAGCTCGGTACAAACAAACAAAAAAATATTACCCTGTTTTTAATATTAGTATAGAGTATAGATTATCTTCATAATCTTCCTGCCCTTGTCCCATATTACTTGAGGTAATAATACATAAAAATAATAAAAAAATAATCAGCTGTCCTATACAAAATTTCAATACCTACTCGACCCAAATGTATGGGACAGCTGATTATTTTTTTACGATTTCGATTGTGGTCCCATAGAGAAAGTTGTTCAGTTTGATGGTTCGTACCACAGTATTCCATATGATTATACCCTTTCTGTTACACGCTGTATAGGTCGACGCAACACGTTTTTTTTTCTCCCATTCTCCTCTGTCAACCGTCTTGCAATTATTTACACCTATCTCTTTCATACGAGTATCATTCCTCACACAATCCATCCATCGTTTCCTTGGTCTTCCTCTCCCTCTTCATCCATCAACATTTATACTCACCACTCTTTTAGTCACATGCGATTTACACAATTTATCACTCAATAATCTTCTTTAAATTACTTCCAGTCATATGAAACAAAGAAAAAAGGCGTGGGTAAAGTGGAAGAGAAGCAAGCGATTCTCCACGAGGAAGGCAAGATGGACGACGGGCTGGACTTCTCCAGGTCTCAGGAGGAAGAGTCCAGAACCGCTCGAGTTATCAGGAAGTGTTCGTCGCTCTTCACCAAGTTTATCAAGTAAGTTGAAGTTTATTTCGATACTAGTTTATGCCCACGGCTTCGTCCGCGTGGAGTTCGGGAATTTTTCCACTGGATCGTACTATTATGAGAAAAGTATCCTATGAGTTAATTTACTAAATTTCATCCAAATCCTTCATCCGTTCAGCAGGTTTTTCGTGAAAGACTAACAAACATCTATCTATATAGGTATCTTTTGCATTTATTATTATGTTTGATTTCGAGGTATAAAGTTTGATGAAAGTGCGTGATACAAACTGTAATTCGATTGGTAACGTAACATTCAGCTGAATAAGCTTACATGATCTACAATAAATAAAGCTATCGTCAATGTATCATACTGTTTCTAAAACCTTCTAGAATGTATCTAAGAACTGTTATTTCATCATAATTAACTAATGAGACAGTTATTTACAAATAACGTGATTATCAATTAATAATGCATTAGCTATGAACTCTTCCTGGATCTTTATCAACATTTATCGCAAAATATTGGCAAACACGTACGTATATCAATCCCAGGAACTTACTTCATAAACTTACCTAACATGTTGTGGTTAAAATATTTGCATGCATATAGTTTGCGGCCAGGAAATCCCATTCCCATGGGTTTACCTAACACTCTATTGGTGCAAACAGTGAGTCTACAGGATGCTAGTTTAAATAAGGAATATACTTTCATGGATTGTAGTACTCACGAAAATTTGCAACTTTTGTAATAGGAACAAACAAACAATCGCTAAAAAAAATTGTTGGTCTATACATTTATGTTCGTATAATTCGTCAAAATGTATAAATTGCTCGAAACTAAGGCAGCGTTTCCGCCAGATATTAACGAGGAGGCATAGCGAGGGATGTGTGTGGAACTAACCAATCACATAGCTTAAATAGCTCAAGCTGTGAAAAGTGAAAGAGAAGCGATATTATTGGCTAGTTTCACACACATCTCTAGCTGAAACGCAGCCTTATTCTAGAACTTACAGTTTTTATTTAGTTTTCGTCAGCACACCGTTGTAATCCCCCATGCATATAGTTTTAAAGAAAAAAAGAAAAAGCATTTATTCGCCCGCACAGGACAAAACATAAAAAATGGTTACATTTATAGTAGATACAATAAAATTATAAAAAAAAAACAACGAAATTAGTTAAACTTTTTTTTTGAACATTCTAACCACTATTTCCTAACAAATACTCCCCGAAATATTTAATTTAAAAATAATCTTTCCGCAGTGGCCTTGAAACTCTGCAAGAGAACCGGCGTCACTCCATGTTCTTCGCGTCGGTGAACCTTGGCGAGATGGTGATGTGTCTCGAGGATCTTATCAACTACTTCGCGCAGCCGGATGAGGATATGGGTGAGCTTATTACTTTAAATTACCAGTGACCCGCCCTGCCCTCGTACATCGTGTAATATTGAAAGAAAAACAAACTTCCATTCAAACCTTGTGGCTAAATAATAACAGCCACTCGGGTAGATCTTTAGGTTAAGCCGCACTTGCCTACGTTGGTCCGTGGATGGGTGACCACCCATTACATACCGAGTTTCCTCCGTGCCTCGGAAAGCACGTTAAATCTTTGGTCCCGGCTGTCATTTGTAGATCTTTGACAGTTGTTACCGGATGGAGCTGAAAATTCCACAACCCAGTTGGTTCTGGGTAATAGGATACCCTTTGGTAAGACTGGAAGTCAGACAGTCGTAGGTTCTTGCCTTATTTGACTAAAGCACCTTCTATCCTCCATTTCAGAACACGAAGAAAAACAGAACCGTTTCCGTGCGCTCCGCAACCGTCAGGACCTGTTCCAAGAGGAAGGCATCCTGAACTTGATCCTGGAAGCCATCGACAAGATCAACGTCATCACGTCGCAGGGCTTCCTAGCAGGGTTCCTGGCGGGAGACGAGTCGGGGCAGAGCTGGGAGATGATATCCGGTTACCTGTATCAATTGCTCGGTATGTTTCTTCAAGGATTTTGTTTCTTAGATCTATACTGTCTGAAAACAGTTTGAGAATAGACCAATTTGCTTCCACATTTGTTGTGTGAAGGAATTGACTGCCGTGTACTCTGTTACCCGTTCATTATAATCTGGATCTCTTCAAGTTTCGGGAGAATCGGTTTCTTTTATGGAAGTGTGCTCCACCCTAGGCAGCGTCCTCGCTTCACATCAGGCGAGATGCGACCAAACGCAAGCTTATTCCATGTAAAAAAATATTGTTTCGGTGGTCCAAGTTACAATCAAAATATAACAAAGTTATTTAATTTTTATTTTCATTAATTATATTATTGGTAACAAATGTAAATACAGTACTGTCAAATTATTGATTAATTATCTTATAAAACAAGCTCATTTATCCATCGCAATATATTGCAATCGACGTCTTCTTGGTTCGTCGGCCGAATCCACATTAGTCTTGTCTAGGTAGGGCTGCTCCATCGCTGAAGCCAAATAACTTGGCTAATGGTTTTTTATGTCGTGTGCCGCGAATACACATGCTAGTGGCACGGAAACAACGTTATTGCAATAAAATTGGTCACCATTAATTATGCTCGTATCGTTTAGAGTGGTATATGAGTTCCCCTTCGAGGATATTGTATGACTGTCTTACATTCTCCAATGTGTTCTCAAATTGCGATAGAATTCCCTATGCCTTTTCTTTTCTTTATCATTTTGTGTTTTAGCTTGCGTGTTGGTAAGCTTGATTGAGGATTAATCAGTAGAATGGCAATATCAACATCATCTTCCTACCCTTGTCTCATTCTATATTTTGTGGTCGGCGCAACACGTTTTCTTGTTCCATCCTCCCCTGTCAGACGTCATGGCATCATTTACACATCTCTCTTTCATTCCTCACACATTTGCAACTCTTCATGCACACTCCTACACACTCATTCACGCTGTACTCTTAGCAATGTTTTGTATAGCTATTTAATTGTAAATCCGTAATTGGCTGTAGGATTAGTATAAATAGTTTAAGATAAAATTGTAAAGAGCTGTGGATTTTGTGAATAGTAAATAAATAAATTCCTCACACAATCCATCCATTATTTTTTTTTGGCTTTCCTCTCCCTCTCCATCCATCAACATTAATATCCATCACTTTTTTAGTAACATGCCTTTCATCTCTCCTCATAACAATAGAATGGGTATATGCTGTAGTGTTATCTCAGAGCCATATCCTAAAAAATGGTTCGATTGCAAACAGAACCATGTATTTCAAATACTTCTTACAAATACAAAACTATATTACTTTGTTTTTTGCAGCTTTCACAATGTGGTCCTATTTAACCTGAATTTGACTGGTACTTAATGTCGTGTGGCATTAAGGGCGCCTTCAAATTAGACGCGTAATGAAGCGCTGCACTGTTGACTGCGGCGCGCTTTATTGAGATCACTTTATCTAGGCAAAACAATAAAATGTCAATTTGCACCAAAAATTCGCAATTGTAAACGATAGCTATCGTTACCCATACTAACTTTAGCTAAATATCATATCGCATGCGTATCATAATGTACAGTTCCTGTAGTAGCGCCACTGCACCGCGTCTTCTCGCCTCTAATTTGAAGGCACCCTTAGTCCGCCTATGTACCACTGTTGTACATAAAGTTTAAATAAATAAAACTCAAGTGGTCGCGACTGCTGAGCATGAGGTCCTGGGTTCGATTCCCGGATCGGGCAAATGGTTATTGGGTTTTATCCATCAGGAATTTCTCAGTAGCAGCCACAAAGTCTGGGTTTGTGCCCGGTTGATGGCAATAGGTTTGCACCCTATTCCATGGGACTTATAACATTAACATTAAACTTAACTGGTGAAATATAGGTATACTATTAGGTACACCTCTGCCAACCCTTCGGGAATTACAGGCGTGATATTATGTTATGCAGTAAAATTAACCCCATCTTTTCCCCCCACAGCCGCCATTATCAAAGGCAACCACACGAACTGCGCACAGTTCGCGAACTCGAACCGTCTGAACTGGCTGTTCTCTCGACTCGGTTCCCAAGCGTCGGGGGAGGGTACCGGCATGCTGGATGTGTTACATTGCGTGCTGATCGACTCGCCTGAAGCTCTGAACATGATGCGAGTGAGTAATGGATAGCTAACATTAGCTAATAGTCAGTGTTAGTTTGTTCGCCATTGAAATTGTGGTGGGACGATAATGTAGAATATTATAAGCTCGTTATCATGAGGATGTCGATCTACGTTATAAAGTGTGTATAAAGACTCTTAACGAAGCCGAGAAGCATGTGTACTTCTCGTCATTATGATCAGATTTTTGCTCTGGATCAAAGTTCCAACATTTCCACACGTTTTAGTAATAATGCAAGTTTTAAATGTTTACTTTTATTTAAATACCTCCATGACCCCCGTACTATCCAATTCATCCATCAGCACAATGTTTTGAGTGCGATACATTTAACTAGAGTTCAACGTATCGCACTTATAACATTGTGGAGGTTGATTTTGAACACCAAAAAAAAGTTGATTCCCAGCGAAAAATTTTTGCGTAAAGTTACTTAGTTTGATGTACAGAATGCTTGGTTGACGGCTTCGTGAAGGGTGCATTTACATCCAGTAGGTATAATAGGCAAGCTTTGCCTGAAATATAAGTAGTAGTAAAAATAAAATATAAATATCGCCGGACATTACACACAGCGCCATCTAGGTGCCACACTAAGCAACGAGGCTTGTGTCGTGGGCACCAGATAGTTGATAATACTACATAGATACTTTTTGTTTGTAAATATATACTTTTATACATATAAACATCCATGACTCGGAAACAACTGTCCATGCTCATCACACAAACATTTGCTCCTACCGGGATTCGAACCCGGGACCCTAAGTACGTAAGGCAGCCTCACTACCGCTGCGCAAATTGGGTCGTCAAAAAAAAAATATAAATATTTTTAACCATCAATAAAATTATATTCGACGCCGAAAATTACCATTTCAATATTGATTTGTGCTATCAGAAGAAATACTAAAATGAAATTTAGCTTTATACTTACGCATTGAGGGCTATCGTTTTTGAGCTCACCAGATGGCGGCACTGTCGATTAAGGTCCTGTCAATCATTCTATTTTATACTTTGTAGTACCAATAAGTTCATAAAAAGTTTATTTTATTATATATTACAACATAGTGTAAACTTCAGGTTCATATATTTTTAATATTCTCCCTAAAATTAGTATAGTAATTTAAAAATCATTTTACGTCCAAGTACTGAAAATTAAGATTCTAAGTTGCTACTTAAAATCTTCAAGTCATAATTAATCAGGAATGGCTCAATCTAGAGCACACTCGTGAATATTTGTAGAAATACGTGTTAAAACAGCAAGCAACGCGCGAACAATCTATGACATCTGACATTTCGGTGCTCCCGCGCTACACTAGCGCCTCTAGCGGCGAATTCATACGCGATAGCTCCCATTGTAATAACAATTCTGTTTCCCCACAGGACGAACACATAAAAGTGATAATCTCCCTACTAGAAAAGCACGGTCGCGACCCCAAAGTTCTAGACGTACTCTGTTCTCTCTGCGTCGGTAACGGCGTTGCAGTGAGATCCTCTCAGAACAATATCTGTGACTACCTGCTGCCAGGGAAGAATTTACTGCTTCAGACTGCGCTTGTTGATCATGTGTCGAGGTGAGTTTGAACCTTACTGTCTAAAAAATAGGGTTTATTTTAGCTTGGCATGTTTGTTGGTAATGGCGTCGCAGTAAGATCATCTCAGAACAATATTTTATTTATTAAAACTTTTTGTACATAATGTTAAAAGAACTTAATGCCTTGGGGAGTTTCTACCAAGGGTGCATATACAAAACATAGTAGGTGTATATTGTACAGAAAATATCTGTGAGAAACTGCTGCCAGGGAAGAATTTACTGCTTCGGTCTGCGCTTGATGATCTTTTATAAAATATGTTACATGATATCTTGTCAACTTATTTTTTTCTTTTGCTCCACAGTGTCCGTCCAAACATATTCGTCGGTCGTGTGGAAGGCTCGGCAGTGTACCGCAAGTGGTACTTCGAGGTCACCATGGACCACATCGAGAAGACCACGCATATGATGCCGCACCTGCGTATCGGATGGGCTAACACTACTGGGTGAGACTTTTGAAATACTGGGTGTAAAAGGAACCCTTCACGAAGCCATCAATAAAGCATTCTGTGCAAGTGACTCTACGCATACTTTATTGCTGGGAAACGACTTCTTTTTTTGGGGTGAAAAATGACGGTTTACGGTATGACTCAATGTAACACACTCAAATTATTGTGCTGATGGATGCATTGATTAGTACAGTGGTCATGTAGGTATTTAAAGTGAAGTTATAACATTAAAAATTTTGTATTTAAAAAAAAAAAGTTTAAACTTTGACCCCCCCAATCTCTCCGTAATTAGAAGGTTTCCCAGATGGCCTAGAACAAAAAAAAAAAATTACAATGACGGGGAAAAAAGTGCTTTTTGGCTTCGGTAAGGATTTTTTTAAACCCATTATGTTTGTGTTTAGCTAATACGACACTTCGTTTTTAAATTCTCCTGGTCACTCAATACTCAGGAGTATCACATAAAAGTGTTATGTACGAAAATATCAATATTAAGTTCCACTTCATAACCATCCCTTTATTTCCCAGTTACGTCCCCTACCCGGGGGGCGGTGAGAAGTGGGGAGGCAACGGCGTGGGAGACGACCTGTCCTCGTACGGCTTCGACGGCGCCTACCTCTGGTCGGGCGGCCGCAAGACCATGGTCAACAGGACGCATCATGAAGAGCCTTACATTAGGAAAGGTAAGGAAGAGTTTTAAATATCGATCAAGGCTAAGTTGAGGTGGAAGCGCAAGGGTAGCCCGCGAACTTTTTAATTTTCTTACGTTTATTGCAATTTGCAGGTCAGTGTCAGGTTGTTTGTTGATGAAAATATGAATTGCGCCAGTAACACGTATGTAGTTACAGAATTATAATCATTCAAATCATCAATACAGCCCTATTCATATAACCCCATCCAATAGCTATTTCATGAAAAAGTCACTCTTTGGGATTATATGAAATTGGAGGGTTGAATTGATGATTGAATGATTCAAAATCAAAAAATCAAAATCAAAGCATTTATTTCAAGTAGGCCAGTTACAGGCACTTTTGAACTGTCGAAACAAAGATAACGATTAAATGTAGCTACAGTCCCAGTCACAAGGCATAAAAACTGTGAAAGTACTGTAGTTGCCCATTCCCTAGCGCAGATCTCTATGGAGAAGAACGGGCAAGAAACTCCATGGACACTCTTTTAAATCAGCATATTGTTACAACACCTTGGTTACATCATTCATATTGAGATGGTACATTATGTGAGAACGATGTAGCAAGATGTGCACGTTAAAAGTGTCCAAAGTAAAAACAAAAAAGACAATTCAAAAAATAAAATGAAATAATTAATTCAAATAAGCCGTGGCAACTAAGAGATGACCAGTCACAACTGAAAGCGCCCGTTCACGAACATGACACATGGATCAGCACCATTCAACTCAACCATTTTGAAGGGAACTAAATTATCCGACACACGCGCCACCATCAGCGAGACATTGAGTGAGCATGACATACTCTCAACCGCCAGGGCACATTCAAGTCCAGAAAGGACGTAGGTTTCCAGTGAACGATTGCTTTTTAGTACATAGTACTCACACAATATGGGCTTTACATAATACTAAAGAGATTGAATCTATACAATGCAAAGATAGTTGTACAATCTTCAGCAGCTCCAACAATACTATTTAATGTTATCAACTTATGCGTCCCTGTCCTTGTGGAGCAGGACCGGCACTGAGCCAAGCATTTTTGTCAGCGATATAATCGTCCAACTTGTAATATGCTTGCTTACATAGTGTGCGTTTAATGCATGTTTTAAATTTCGTCTCATTGAGTTCAAGAATACTTTGTGGAATTTTATTATAGCATCTCAAACTTAAGAAAAAATACTTTAGTGAGTCTGAAGCCTGGCCGAACTAATTGGTCCCTATATCTAGTACTGTAATTGTGTCTGTCACCTCTTTTACTAAAAAGGTGCAGATTTTTTCTTACGTACATTATGTTTTCGTAGATGTATTGACAATGTACCGTCATGATGTTAATGTCCTTAAACAGTTCCCTTAGAGAATCGCACCTACGAAGATTATATATAGCTCTGATGGCTCTTTTTTGTAGAATAAATATTGACTGAATGTCTGCAGCTCGTCCCCATAACAAAATGCCATAAGACATTATACTATGAAAGTAACTAAAATAGACCAGTCTAGCGGTATCTACATCTGTAAATTGACGGATTTTTCTAATAGCACATGCTGCTGAACTTAGCCGCCCCGCAAGAGATGTTAAATGAGAACTCCATTGTAGCATTGAATCAAGCGTAATCCCCAGGAAAACCGTTTTATCTACGAATTCAAGTTTCTCTTTATTCAATATTATATCACAATCACTACTTTTAACATTCGGTAAAGCAAATCTAATGCATTTAGTCTTTTTTTCGTTTAATACTAAATTGTTTGCTGTGAACCAATTTTGAACCTGAAGTAGAGCATTATTCACGTCATCGAGATTTTGGGCCCGTCTATTTATCTTAAAAATTAGAGAAGTGTCATCAGCAAATAACACCATATTTTGAGGTTGGTTTTTCAGTAAATAAGGTAGATCATTTATGTATACAGAAAGAACAAAGGACCCAATATTGAGCCTTGCGGAACCCCCATTTTTACTTTTAAACCCTGTGAATTGATACCATTTATTTGAACATGTTGATGTCTATCACTCAAATAAGATTTTACCAAACTAAGTGCAAGTTTACCTAGTCCGTAGTGCTCAAGTTTCAAAAGTAATGTGTCGTGATTTACGCAATCAAATGCTTTGGAGAGATCACAAAAAAATCCTATGGCGTCTTGGGACTCTTCCCACGCAGTAAATATGTGCTTTAATAAGGTTACACCGGCGTCAGTCGTACAACGTCCCTTGGTGAATCCATACTGATGATCGTGTAGGATTTTGTTGGTGTTAAAGTGATTAAGCATTTGATTCAGCATTACTTTTTCAAAAACCTTGCTAAAAACTGGCAACACGGATACAGGTCTATAATTATTAGTATCTTTACTATCCCCGGATTTGAAAAGTGGTATGACTTTACTGTATTTCATTAACGGGAAAACTCCTTGGTCTACACACAAATTAAAAATTAAGGCTAAGTAAGGTGCTATAGTCTCAACTATGGATGTACAAACTTTGATAGACATTCCCCATAGATCTTCGGTCAGTTCGATTTTTATTTGCCTTGAGCTTTGATAACTATCATAGGGTTTATGTGTTTAAATTTAAATACAGCCGGGCATCCAGACACATTAGCCCTTAATAAACCAATTGAGACTTCAGGTGAGGAATTTAGAGCTTCCGTAGTTTTTAACGAGATATCGGTAAAGAAGTTTACAAATTCTTGTGCTACTTCCAGATTAGAGCTTTTAGGACCACATGCTGTATCTAATGTGTAGCTAGTGTTACGTATTTTCTTCCTGTTTGTCTCGTTATTTATGACGTTCCAAACTGTCTTTATTTTGTTTTCTGCCGTTTTGATCTTGTTGCTAATGTGGAGGGCTTTAGCAACCTTGCATGTATTTCTAAAAATTGTTGAATACTTAGCAACATACTTGTTGAAAGTTTCAGTGTTTATATAAGGCTTAAGGCCATAAAGCTCAAATAGTCTTTCCCTACTTTTCCTGATACCTGTAGTTGCCCAATAAAATATAAATTTAGGGCAAATACTTTTTGTCTTCTTTTCAAATGTTTTGTTGAATTCAGTTTGAACTATTAAAAAGAAATTATCATACAATTGATTGATATTAATACCGTCCATATGATGGCTCATAACATTTAACTTGTTCTGTAGGGAAATATTATACCTATTTAATTTGCTAGTAGTTATAGGTCTAAATTTAATCAAAACTTTTTGCAATGGTGTGTCACACGTAAAAGTTACAGTTTGTCCGCTGTGGTCAGACGGGAGACAATTTAATATGGCTTTATCTAAGTAATCACAATCGCAGAAAACATTATCTATACAAGTAGCAGAAGATGGAGTGACTCTAGTAGGTTCTATAAAAATATTGGTCAAGTCAAATGATTTAAAAAGATTTAATAACCGACTGCTATTGGAATTTTCTTCTAAAATATTGATATTGAAATCACCACAAACAATTGCAGATTTAGTACTGGCTGAAAGTTTTGCCAAGACATCTTCCATTATTGATTCAAATAAGGAAAAGTTTTGATAATTTGGGGGTCTGTACACACACATAATTACATGCTTATCCAGCTCAACACAGGACAGTTCGACGCAATGTTCAACCGAGAGACCTACTATGTCATTACGTTGCTTATATTTAACACAATTTTTTATTAATATTAGGGAACCTCCACGCAGCATAGATTTACGGTTAAAGCAGCTACCCACCATATAGTTATCATAATTAATAAGCATTTGGTAATCCTTTAGCCAATGTTCAGTAAAACAAATAATATCAAACATACTTTTTTCTAAAAACAATTCAATTTCTAATAATTTCGAAGAAATGCCTTGGATATTTTGGTGGAATAATTTTAAGGTGTTCTGCTGAGGCCCTTTTTTACTAACTAATTGAGTGCAAGAAGGTACACACGGCTACACATCAAGTTATACATTTCCAGTATAAGCTGACCTCGCATTGTACGGAAATCCTATAAAATGCGAGATCAGCATAAACTGGAAATGTATAGCTTGATTTGTAGCCGTGTGTACCTTGCTGTTGGTAGGATTAACAATATTGTTAATGGTGCCATCTGTTGTCTCACTTCCTAGTTTAAATTACTACTAATATCTGGAGTGAGGCCGGAGACTCCGGTGCCATCCCCAGACAACAAGACCCTATCACTACTACACCCTAATTGAGAATTTAGTGTTTTCTTACGCTTCCGCTTCTTCTTGATTATTCTCATAGGCGGATCCAAGACAGTTGAATTATTTCGCCGGGACTTGTCGAAGTTCATTGCCTCGTCGCTTTTCTGGTGGTCGCCACTGTTGATTCTAGCTTTCAGCAGCTGCAGTGGTTGGGAACTAACCCCAAAAAAACATTCACACTTCTTCTTATTACCGTTGAAATCTCTAATCGGCAAAAATGAATTCCATACAAACTTTCATCCCATTATAAGGTGAATTTTAATTTAATCCTCGTCAGACCCCACCTTCGTTACATAAGTAACTCTAGTGCTTTAGTTTTTCTGGACCCAGCAGTTCAGACCGTGAATTGTCACAATACCCCGGCTATCGCATATGAATTCGCCGCTAGGGGCGCTAGTGTAGCGCAAGGTCACCGAAATGCCAGATGTCATGAGTTCGCGCGTTGCGTGCTTTTTTAGCACTTATTTTTACTAATATTTATAATTGTAGTCTAGATTGAGCCACTCCTGATTAATTATGAGTTGAAGATTTTAAGTAGCAAATGAGGATCTTATTTGTTATCGGAGGTAAAATGTTTTTTAAATGTTTCATGGTTGCTAATTTTTGGGAGAATATTGTTAATATGTATCTGAAATTAACACTATGTTGTTAATTGTTATACGTAATAAAATAAACTATTTATGAAGTTATTAGTAGTTTATAGTATAAAATAGAATTATTGACATGACCTTACTCGACAGCAGCGCCATCTGGTGAGCTCAAAAACGATTATAGCCCTCATTGAATAAATTAATTTTAATAAAATGTGTACATATTTTCCTTTTTCTTGTCGTAACAGGTGACGTCATCGGATGCGCCCTGGACCTGACGGTGCCCATCATCAACTTCATGTTCAACGGAGTGAGGGTCACGGGCTCCTTCACTAACTTCAACCTGGAGGGCATGTTCTTTCCCGTTATCAGTTGCTCTAGTAAGCTGAGGTATGTTTGAATTTTCCTTTTTTATCTAAACTTTTGAATAATGTAAGCAACAAGTATCTTTAAGGTTTCAGATTTAACGACCCGAATGGCGCAGCGGCAGTGAGGCTGCCTTACGTTCTTAGGGTCCCGGGTTCGAATCCTGGTAGGAGTAAATGTTTGTGTGATGAGCATGGACATTCGTTTCCGAGTCATGGATGTTTATATGTATAATAAGTATGTATTTACAAACAAAAAGTATCTATGTAGTATTATCAAAATGTGTTGAAATCATCTATCTGGTGTCCACGATACAAGCCTCGTTGCTTAGTGTGGCACCTAGATGGCGCTGTGTGTAATGTCCAGCGATATTTATTTATTTTATTTTCGAAGCATATGAACTTTTGGAAGCGCTTGTAGGCGCGTATACGAGCGCCTTTAGTCACACGCGCAACTCGTACGAGCGTTGACGCGCTTATTAGCGCGAGCCGTGAGACATGCGTGCCCACGTACTTACTCATCCCGCACATGTACGCGCGTTAAGTTTTTGTAAGCGCTAATTGTGGCGCGCGTTGTTTCGGTACGAGCGTATACGCGGCCCAGTTCTGTCTTTTCTAGTCCCAAGTTTTAACTATGGGTCTACTGGGACTTTATGTCTTTATTTTTAGAATGTTAAATTCGTGATTTTCATTCGAATTATAAAATAACTTAAATGAGGTCCTGCAGTTGACATCTTTGAATTCAAAAGATGATGAAAAACAAAAATGTGTTTATGTACGTATATACAGCGTATAACGGAATCGTAAAAAAATAATCAGCTGTCCTATACAAAATTTCAATACCTACTCGACCCAAATGTATGGGACAGCTGATTATTTTTTACGATTTCGATGGTGGTCCCATAGAGAAAGTTGTTCAGTTTAATGGTCCGTACCACAGTATTCCTTATGATTATACCCTTTCTGTTACACGCTGTATATAGAGTCAATGTGTTAGATTTGCTATAGCATGTCTCATTTAGACAAAAAAGGTGTTTTTGTTGTTCATGTGTTTTATCTTTCCACCCCCAGTTGTCGCTTCCTCCTGGGCGGAGAACACGGCCGACTGCGCTACGCCGCCCCTGAAGGGTACTCCCCATTGGTGGAGTCGCTCCTTCCGCAGCAGATCCTCAGCTTGGAGCCGTGCTTTTACTTCGGAAACCTTTCCAAAAGAGCTTTAGCTGGACCACCTCTAGTTCAAGATGATACTGCCTTTGTGCCTACACCGGTTGATACTTTACAGGTATGTTTATATAAAGGCTACTCCTCATTGCGAAGTCTCTTCACGCTCAAAAGATCCAAGACGTAAGTCTGAGCCAATGGCTATTAAGAAAACATAATAATTTCTTTCCCCTTTTTGAAACTGGGTAAATAAACCATCATTAGGTATTCTACAGAAAAAAAAAACAATCCTGCCGTGTGCGGTTGAAATGTATGTATAATCAATTACCCATACTAATATTATAAATGCGAAAGTAACTGTTTATTTGTTACCTTTTCACGACTAAACGGCTGATCGGATTTTAATTAAATTTGGCAAAGAGATAGATTAAATCCTGGGGAAGGACATGAGCTATCTTTTTTTTCTCGCATACACATCAAAATTTCCAAGCAAATGAAGTCGCGGGCAACAGCTAGTTAAATATATGAATTTCTGTCTCAGATAACGCTGCCGTCCTACGTTGAACAAATCAGGGATAAGCTTGCTGAAAATATCCACGAAATGTGGGCCATGAACAAGGTAAGATTTTGTTACTAATATATTTTGGTCCTTCTGGGAGTATTCTTATATATTTTGGTCAATTAATTCAACGCAGTCTTATGACTGCGTTGAATTAATTATTATTTATTGGTGTCTTTTCATTATTTATCGATGAATTGTTAAAAAATTAAGTGTAAAAAATCGGACAATAATTAAAGTGCTATGTGTTATACCAATCATAACATGCTAAAGTAGACAGAATTACACTTTGGTCCTTACAAAATGTATGACGTCTGCAGGAAATTAACGTTACATTTGTATTCAGATCGAAGCTGGCTGGATGTACGGCGACCAGCGCGAGGACTTGCACAAGATCCACCCGTGTCTTGTGCCCTTCGAGCGATTGCCGCCCGCCGAGAAGAGATACGACATACAACTTGCTGTGCAAACACTCAAGTAAACACATTTATTTATTTAATCAAATGCTACTTGTTTTCGTTCAATCCATAAAAATAAGTTGATAATAATAATTATGTACCAAGTAATTTGTTTCACAAACACATTGTTAGTCTCAACGCAAATGCAAAAATCATCTGAAATGTAACTCGTTTAAAAATTTTACAGCGTGGAATTTTCCAACGCCACCTGGAGGGAAAGTACTCTAAATACTGGAGATAGAAAATTTTACTCAAAGGAAACATTCCTTTATTTTTTTAAATAAATAAATCCGCATTCAAAGATTTTCGAAAATTCGCTTGCCACACTCAATTGAATAGACCTTTGAGTAAAAGTGCTTTACATTATCCCATTGAATTTATTAGTTAAGATTTCACGGTTTTGCTTTCATTTAATGTATACTGTTTGTTAGAGAAATTTGATCCTTATGATTGACCCTATCTATTGATGCTATAAAAGTACAGTTGTTATTTTTTTTTGGAATATAGCCGGTTCGATTTCCGAGTGTGGCAAGCGAATTTTCGAATGTCTTTGAATGCGGATTTATTTCTTTTTAAAAATAAAGGAACGTTTCCTTTGAGTAAAATTTTCTATCTCCAGTATTAAGAGTACTTTCCCTCCAGGTGGCGTTGAAAAATTCCACCCTGTATACATACTAAGATGAAATCTATAGCAGTGTCAACCGGACATGAAAAGTAGAAGCATCAATTGATATGATATCTTATTCTTAGTAAATGCCTCGTTGGTTTCAAGCGCTACTGCTGAACCTGTTGGTCCTGATTTAATTCCCGGGTCGAGCAAAGTGGATAATTGGATTTTTCGCTAGAGTTTTGGCCCAGTGAGAGTTGGTGAATAAAACTAACAGTTATAGTTTATTGATGTAAATGGCTAAAAATGTTTTTAGGACTATCCTGGCTCTGGGCTACTACATCAGCCTGGACAAGCCGCCGGCGCGCATCCGCAACGTTCGTCTGCCCAACGAACCGTTCATGCAGGTAAATACAACAAAGTCTTCATTCTTACCATATCCATCATTCTAAAACCTTTATCTCAATCTATTTGAGGTCGGCGCAGCATGCCCTGTCTTCCATACTTCTCTATTATCCGTCATCTCAATAGTCGCCCATAACCAGCCATATCATCCATCTCAAAGTCTATCCACAGTTTCTTTGGTCTTCTCCTACTCTTATAACCATCCACATTCATACTCTAAACTTTGCTCACTACAAATTTTTTTTTTTCATCGTTATCATAATTATTTCCTGTATAAAATGACAGGAAATAATTATGGTAACGATGAAAAATATATATATGTTCATAAATTTTTGATAGAAACGTCGGTTGCAGGTCCGATTGTTCGGGACATTAATCGAAATCATTAGTTAAAACCAATATGTCTACTTAGCATGAGCATAAACATAATGAGCCCAAAATGTTCCCACACACACACACACACAGGACACAGGCCTCCTCTCTATGGGAGGGGAGTGAGCTAAAATCCATCACGCGGGCCCAGAGCGGGTTGGTAGATGTCACATCTTTGACTTTTGGTTCTAGGTTCACGATGTTTTCCTCCACCGTTTTGAGAGCAGTGATGATCAAATAAATTACACAATGTAACGCGCTTGCCTGGTTTCGCACCCACGACTTACTGTTCGTAAGCCGGGGCCGCCACCACTGGGCCACCGCTGCCTAGTTAAAATTGCTAACAAGACCCTCAACGAAGCCGTCAACCAGGCATTATGTACATCAAATTAAGTAACTTTACGCAAAAATTATTGCTGGGAAACGACTTTTTTTTTTTTGGGTTGAAAAATCACGTTTTACGGTAGGACTCAATGTAACGCACTCAAAACATTGTGCTGATGTATGCATTGAATAGTACGGGGGTCGTGGAGGTGTTTACTGTAAAAGTCTTACGTTAAAAACATGTATTTAAAAAAAAACCTCTGAAAAAGTTGGATCTTTGACCCCCAATATCTCCGTAACTAGAAGGTTCCCAGGTATGGTCTAGAACAACAAAATGATCATTTTGATTGAGAACAAGTGCCTTTCGGCTTCGTTAAGGGTCTTGTAACACCCTTTATTTTCTTTTGACATTATAAACGTAATTCATCCATCGTTAAAATTTAAGCTAAACAAAATAATTTGTGTTGATCCCTGACACCTGTTTCATTTTCATGTTGTATTTCCAAGTCGAACGGCTACAAGCCAGCACCTTTGGATCTGAGTGCTGTCACCCTGACACCCAAGATGGACGAACTGGTGGACCAGCTTGCAGAGAATACACACAACCTATGGGCCAGGGAGAGGATACAGCAAGGGTGGACTTACGGGCTTAATGAGGTGAGTGAACAATCATTGAAAATCAAAATATATTTATTTCACATAGGCCTAGATGGGCACTTATAAAACGTCGAAAAAAGGTGCGCGGTTCGGGTTGGTCGTTTCCTATGGAGAAGAACCGGCAAGAAACTCCATGGTTACTTTTTTTAAATCAATTGGTTATACAATATTAAGTATCATGTCACGGCATCAGTACTTAAGTATCGGGGGGACAGCATAGGCATAACAATAGTCGTTGCTTACTACACAAAAAATGTAAAACAAGATAAAAAGTTAACGAGCATCTGGGAATCTACAAAGCCTACAATGTTCACACGTTCACAAACAATCTGTAAAAAAAGAATCTATACAAAGGTAAGAAAATATTGTAAAATAGTAAATTAAACAAGTGACATGTGTGACGTGTATTGTCATCAGTGCTGTAACTATTCTGAGCAAAAGATGTATTAAATTAAAGTATGGGACTACGAATTAACTAGATTTGCGTAATAAAAATGGAGTGACCATAATATTGTAAATGGGTGAAAGCTAATAACTTTAGATATCGGTATCCCATGGCTTATTGGCTTATGTACAAGGTAAATGGTAAATGGAGTCTTCACGAAGCCGTCAACCACACATTCTGTTTATCAAATTAAGTAATTCTACTTTTTTTTTGGGTGAAAAATCACGCTTTACGGTAGAACTCAATGTAATGCACTCAAAACATTGTGCTGATTGATGCTTTGAATATTAAACAGGTCATGGAGGTATTTAAATTAAAGTTACTTAAAACAAATTATGGTCTAGAACAGGGGTCGGCAACCTGCGGCTCGCGAGCCACATGCGGCTCTTTGGATGTGAAGCTTGCGGCTCTTTAGTTCCATACACAAAAATTATTTATTCAAAAAAAAAACGTTAGAAATCGTTCTGAATCGATTAACGAGGATTAGTAAAAGTAAAATAAGAAGCCAACTAACAAATGAGAATTTAGAGTCGTGTTTGAAACTTCAAACAACAAGATATGAGCCAAATTTATTCCAAACTTTCTAAAACCATTCAAAGCCAACGCTCCCATAGAATTTGTTTGCTCATAAATGTATGTTATTGTTTTTTTTTTAAATACCTTTTACATTATTTATTAAAGTTTAAATTTTCTACTTGAATAACCATGCAAAGCCATCGGCCCCCATTGAATTTGTTTGCTCAATTGTTTATTATTGTAGTACAAGTTAGTGTTGTAAGTAAAGCTTTAATTTTTTACTTAAATAATAAGTGATTTTCTAATAATACCATATACTTAATTATAAGTATATTATCTGATTTGTTGTGAAAAAAAACTACTCGTATATTGTATTTTTTTTCTCAAAAAACTTTATTTATGCATGTACTATTTATAGTTGGCAAGAAATTTTTTTATGGCTCTTTAAATACTGAAATTTTTTAAATAGTTATTTTTGACTCTTCCGACTCAAAAGGTTGCCGACCCCTGGTCTAGAACAAAAAATGATTGCAATGACGGGGAGAACAAGTGCCTTTCGACTTCGTTATGGGTACTACACCCAATATATTGCTACCTGCTAAAATATTCGTTTTTAGTTTTTGCATAAGTGAAAAATTGTAACTAAGTGACTTATATAGTGCACAGTTTACCCTCTTTAACGCCGTCTGTCTACCTATTTACTTACTTAATTTATATAAAAATCAGCTTTGTATATTATGTAGCTTTATTTTTAACCATGTTTCGAATATGATGTAAACATTTTGTAATTTGCATACTTGTATTTATATTCTTTTAGTCGTACTGATCTCTCTATTTACACCAGTGTATATTGTGTAATCGTCTATTTTACCCATCATCCTCCGGGCTGCGGGAAAATCATGAGGATACTACCAGGGCTGTCTGCTGTGACTCTCACACTTAGTATGTGATATAATATTTATTAGGTGTGAGGGTCACAGCATGATGGCGCTGAGTGCTGTTACATCTCGCATCTCATCGTTTCCACTTCATTTATTTCGAAATTTCTTTGGCTGTTTCAAGCAGTTTAATTGTAAGAAGGCAATTTAAACAAACTAACGTTTTGTTTGTTTGAATGGCATCGCTACGAATAATCCATAAAAGCGTGTAAGCAATCAAATGGTTAGCATTTGAAAGCTTTACATCGACAACAAGATTTGATTTTTTTATCTCCGCTTAAATCAATTATATTAAACAAGGTTTTTCATTACAACAAAAAAACATTTATTTCTGATAGCTAAAGATTATATTTAGGTATGAACTCATAATGAATGGTGGAACATTAAAAACCTCACCACTAAATTTAGATTTTATGTCATAATCTTTTTGTTATAATTATTTATATTATTTTAATTATTTCACGAAAACCTTAAAACTCCATGCTCAGTCGTCGCCACAATCTTTGCCGCAAAAACTCCGGCAAAGATGTTCTCTTGTTTGAAATTTGGCCGTAACTGATCGGATGACTTACCGTGCCACTTTTGATATTTTTGACGAAGTGGCATTTGGCTTCTATTGGTAGTGTAACATGTACGGTGTGGCCACTAGCCGCGATCATGGCCTCGTAGTTTCCTAGCTGCTTAAGGTTTTTCTTAGTTTCCTGTCTAGATAAATGGTCTAGTCTATCTCCTGCCTCAGGACTATGCCAGTGGCATGTGCTGTGACTCTCACACTTAGTATGTGACATAATTTATTAGGTGTGAGGGTCACAGCAAGATGACACTGTGTGCCTCTCCAAAGAAGAAGAAAGAAGAACTCTTCGCGATGTATTATGTGTAATTTGTTATGTATCTTCTGTTTATGTGCTTATTTGGTTTTGGTTATTTTTCTTTTTGCTTTTGTATGTATCGCAATTATGTACCTATTTTTTTTTTAGTAATTCCGGTCCGATGATCATATTATTTTTTCAAGTCAGTATTGCTTCTGAGGAACATACAATCGGGGAGTTTATTATGAATTCTTTAAAACACTAGTCTTTAAATTTAGCGGTTCGATCTGATTTGATGATCTGGCTGAAATAACTATACAGGGTGTAACAAGACTCTTAACGAAGCCGTCAGCCATGCATTCTGTACATCAAACTAAGTAACTTTAAGTAACTTTACTCTAAGTAACTTTACGCAGAAATTATTGCGGGGAAACGACTTTTTTTTGGGGTAAAAAATCACGTTTTACAGCAGGAGTCAATGTAACGCACTCAAAACATTGTGCTGATAAATGCATTGACTAGTACGGGGTCGTGGAGGTCTTTAAATGTAAAAAACTTACATTAAAAACATGTATATAAAAAAACTTGTGTAAGAGTTGGAACTTTGACCCCTAATATCTCCGTAACTAGAAGGTTCCCAGGTATGGTCTAGAACAAAAAATTGATCGCAATAACGGGGAGACCAAGTGCCTTTCGGCTTCTTTAGGGGTCTTGTTACACCCATGTTATTATATGTAACAAATTGCATGATTTGTGTATGTATTTATTATTTTGGAAATTTTAGTTTATATTTAGATCTCTTTTCTTCACCATAAAAATGGTGCCTAATGGTGTAAAATCATGGCAAGAATAAACGTAATAAGTACCTTTTTCAAGTCGGTAGAACCAATTGCGGATATATCGACAAATTTTTACAATTGTATATGCATTAGTACCTATCTAATTGAAACATGTATTCTACACTCAGATGGAAAATCATTTAATAAGTTCGAGTAGTCGCAAACGCGACTGCTGAGCATAGGACCCTGGGTTCGATTCCCGGCGCGGGCAAAGTGTTATTAGGTTTTTCCATCAGAAATTTGTCAGTATGTATTTGTGCCCGTTTGGTGGCATCTTAAGTCGCTCTCTATTACATGGGACTTAAACACAACTGGCGAAATCTGTGGGTACACCTCTGCCAAACCCTCCGTGATCACAGGCGTAATGTTATGTTTACATAAGTTTCCAATTACATTCACTAATACACTGTCATAATCCTAGGACCCTGAGATGCACCGCTCGCCACATTTGGTCCCTTACCCGAAGGTTGACGACGCCATCAAGAAAGCGAACAGAGACACGGCCTCGGAGACTGTGAGGACACTGCTGGTGTATGGGTACATGCTGGACCCGCCCACTGGCGAACAGCATGAAGGTAGGAAGAAGTTCTTCGTTACAAAATGATTTAGAGATTTCTAGAAAATTGAGCTTTCATTGACCGATTTACAGAAACTAATGTGACTTGGGATGCACTTTCTGCAGTTCTGAGAATACATTTGAAACGATAATCATGATAGACCACTTTTCAACCTTATAACTTAGGGCATAAGGGTGAAAAGTAGCTGACCGTCATTACGGCTCGGTAGTACACCGATAAAAGCACGGTCACAGCTTCTATCATCGACATGATGCAAACGAAGATTGACAAATTTACTTCAATCTTGAGCCATGATGGTGATTCCATTTGAGCACAAAGATTTTTTTTTTCTTAATGAATTAGTAGATTATGTATTGCTTTTTAGATCTAAAGTTTTTTGGTTTATAACCGAGATAAGACATTTATATAAACAAATCATAATGAATTAACAAACTGACGTTAGACTCGGAAGTTTCACAACAAGAGATAATAAAATATGTTACGGTAATCGACTCTTGATATAAGTAATAAACAAAATTCTTCGACAGCACTCTT
This sequence comes from Eugnorisma glareosa, assembly GCA_947578425.1. Classification (NCBI taxonomy): domain Eukaryota; kingdom Metazoa; phylum Arthropoda; class Insecta; order Lepidoptera; family Noctuidae; genus Eugnorisma; species Eugnorisma glareosa. The sequence continues at coordinate 6,741,380 of OX387982.1, read as the reverse complement.
ATTGGAGGCATCAAAACAAAAGCAAGCGGACTTCAGAACATACCGCGCTGAGAAGAACTATGCCGTCAGCTCCGGCAAGTGGTACTTCGAGTTTGAGATCCTCACTGCTGGGCCTATGAGGGTGAGTGTTATATAAGTTATGCACCTTAAGAATGGCATCACATTTACACGCACGGATCAGTATTTTATTGCATTTTTTCCATTTCTGTTACTTAGAATTGCAATTCCCTTAAGTTAGAAGTCCAATCGACCCGATCAAGAGGACTTCTTGCTCCACCAAATGACGCCTTTACGCGACAGACTGAGATACTCGAAAACGCTGATCTGTGCGTGCAAATTTCACCCAAATTCAATACAAAATTTACTGATGAAATAGATTGCTAAGTAAAAGACACAGAGAAGGAGTTGGAAGAGTAATACAGTTGATTGATTCTGTTTTATTCATATACTATGAAAAAGGCAAGTTAAAAAATGATTGAAAGTAGGTTGATAGACATGCAACGCTTTACTGATTGTGGTTTGGGAGAAGAAAGATATTTTTGTAAAGCTTTGATATGCTTTTAATCAAGTTTTCCCGTTAAAGTATTCTAAATATCCCAAAAAGCAAGACTCTTCAACTTTTTATAAAATACAAACATTATAAAAATAGCTTTATTAAGAAGAATTGTGTATTTACAGGTGGGTTGGGCTCACGCCGATATGGCACCTGGAATGATGCTTGGACAAGATGAGAACTCTTGGGCATTCGACGGATACAATGTAAGTTTCAGTCGAGTTTTAGCCAGACAATAATTATTATTGTTTTATTATTAAGGCAGGGATCGCGGTTCATGATTTTTTATGTATAAAGCTTAAGGCTTTAAGAGCTCAGAAAATACAAATACAGTTAAACATCTTATCTTACACACGTATTCATGTCTGTCGAATTCATGCATGGTGCCGGACTGGTCGAGCTACAAATCGAATATATCATTTTGCCGCCCAGCTGTACCAGTTGATTCGAACATGTGTTACAACTAACTCTGATCTCAATAACTGACAAGGATTAATTTTGTACAATATCTGGTCCTTTGATCGTATTTAAGATTTAATTTATAAGAAGTAAGCATTGTAGCTTACATTCAAAGTTACATTTCGACGGAAACCCGTAGCCAAAGATTTGAATCGTAATTTGTATCCCCCTGTCGCGTCACTTCATAACGTTTATGCTTCATTGTCAATGATACTTGGATAGTATTGTCTTGCTCATTTAAATTGAAAACTGTATAATTATCAAGAGTGTGCTCAGCCCGAACATGTTTTAACGCGATCTGATTGCGGTGACTGCACATCTAATGATTTAAATCTTTGCCCCTAATGAATTATTTTAGTTTTACACTGGCATCTCCAACCAAAAATAGATCTTAAGCTCCTCACAACATAACACAATTGAACCTATTATTACTACAGTCGATTAAAGTGCACGGCGGGGCGTCCGATATTTTTGGACTGCAGCTCAAAGTGGGCGATATAGTCGGCTGCTTCCTCGATGTTACCGACCAGACAATTAGTGAGTTACCACTGATAGGGACAAAGAGGTGCTACTCTGATTTTGGTCCTTAGGTTCATGGAAATCCAGTGTTTTTTTTATGTACTGAAAAGATTTTGGTTGATTACGACGAACTCAAAAACTGGCAATGAAGTTGTTAATTTGGCAGTAAATAGTGCTTTTATTTCTGTGATATTTAAAGAATTATAATACTATCACATAATCAGCCTATAGTGGTCCCACTCTCCGCCAATGTAATCCGCCATGCAGGCCATCATAAGGGCCTATTTAGTTTGTAAAATAAGAGTTTCTGTTTACAAATGAGAGTAGCACCTTTTTTACCAGGTCTTTTCCTTCTATAACTATGTGGTTAACTCGTGGTAACGTTTCCGTAAAATACCTCTCCTGCTGTCCTCTGTTGAATGTTTTTGCCCCATTAAAATGGTACCTTTAATTATATGTTGTTTAGTTTTAAGACTTCTATGTAGATCATATTGTTCACTAGTAACTATTGTAGTATTTAAACATTTCATTGGCCATTTTAATGTACTTATGGAGCGTGGTTTTTATTTTAGGTGGATTCGTAGAAACGTTTGCTAAAGAAATGTTATAAAACTGGGTGGTTGTAGTTGCAACTACAACCACCCAGTTTTATAACATTTAATAATAATCGTCGACTAGTAACCTTTAAAGTTGGGCATACGTCAAAACCCTGAGGTACTCCTTAAAAAAAACCTCAATTGTGAAAAAATGTCGTTTTAATAAAATCAATTTTGCTATTGTATTCATAATATTAAACCATAAATAAAAACCATAGTCTGTATGCAATCAAAAATTTATGTGTAGCATAGGTATTCACAATCGTGTCACAATGTACAACCTAACCAAACGCTTCACAGAAAGCAAAAGGTATAAGCAGAAATAAATATTTAACAAAACCATCTCTATGCCATTCGAAATAAGGTAAAAACTATTTTTTCCCGACTTTCAAGGAGGAAAAAGTGTACAGCGGTAGCACAGAGTCTTTCGGCAAGCAATGGGCTGTTGGTGACGTAGTGGGAGTGTTCCTAGATCTCATTGATAAGACGATAAGTAAATATCAGAGTGAACTGGCTTTCGTAGTGGCAGGAATTATTTTGTGTGGAGACTCTCAAACTTTTGACTTTTCAAGTTTTATCTTCTGATAGATTTTTAGATGTGCCTTGGAGTGTATGTTTAGTTCATTTGAGATTGTTTCCTTGATTTTTCTTCTAAATGAAATAATTATACTGTGCGCTCTTTTATTCTATTGTTTAACTTAGCGATCGCTTTTTAATAAGATTTATTTTGTTTCTTGACCTTATTCAATTGCATGCTTTTTTTAGTTTAGTTATATTTTTTATCCAACCAAGTATTATTTATTTGTACATAACCTATATATCACTACTATATCTAAAAATGTTCCTGCCACTATTAAGAAAGCCAAAACAATTACTTTGAATGCTTAAACGCAAAACGCTTAAATGATGTCGATATTAGATTCCACCGCATCGCTTCGCTTGCTATGAATGATAGAGTCGCACTATTGATCGATTGACAGATTGACAATGATTGATTTAATTGATGGCACACTCACCCCTTTACTAGGATCATTGTTAAACACGATTGTTGTTTTAACAGAACATTTGAAGATGCTAAAAGTATGAAAAATATTAAAGCACCGTGGCCTACTTTGCACTGATTGTTTTTTAACACACAGCTAATCCACTTTGTTCATGATCTTTGAAACTTCCTATCATGGTATTGGGCCGACATCTTTATAATAAACTTTGACCTTACTCACGCTAAGTACGAAAATGAACCTTATGTTTGTTAGGACAATATGCATATTCCTGTGACTGATCCTACGTTCCATCTCAATCTGTCTTCGAACTTTGGATTGAAGGTACTGAATGACTTGGTCCTTATCTCCGTTTTTATGAAGCAAGGTTTTTGGTCTTTAGGTACAAGAATAAAAATTGATTCCATTATAAGTCTGGATACTAGCATCAAACCTAAAAGATGATCTTTTATTTAACCGAAGCCATCCATCCATCCATCATTTCGTACCAATTCTAAAAAGTCTTTGAAAATAGCTAAATTTTAAATGCACACCTTAAATTTATTTGCTAATGATTCTCAGTAATGAGGGTGAGTTCAAATCAGTTAAATAAACTAGCTGTATGAACACTTCATCATTATAACCCCTTTAGTAACAGTCGGGTAAAAGTAGTGTTGTCATGACAAAAATTTAGTAGCATAGACATCAGTAGTCAAAACATATCTAAATTATTCATCTCTAACCCGTGTGACTAACTTTCCCTGAAATGCCTTTGTATTGTAAATAACACTTCTCTATCTATTAGTTCACATGAAACTGAAGTTGAGACACAAAAAATAAAAAATAAATTAGCCAGAGAAACTCGCTACGTGATTAATATCGACTTCTAGTAGGTATTTGTCTATGTTTAGATATACAGGGAGTATTAAAAAAGTGTGGTCATACTTAAGGGTGCGGTATATTAAATAATCAGCTGCCCCATTCATTTAGTTCAAGTAAGTATTGTACGTGACTTTTTTTTTGTGATTTGGATCAGTTTGACATTCTTAAAGACGACTACACTTTTCTTATACACGCTGTATAAATATACCCGTCACATTTAAAGAGTTTAGCTCGCAAATTTTAATTCTTTTATTATTATCTTTTCTTGTCTCTCAACTTCCTCATGCCGTGTATTAACAATATTAGATGGCACTGGCTCCATCCACACAAGTTTTTCTGAATTGTCCAAATAATAAACCTTTCCTGCCTGAAATATTAATTTGTTGATAACAATAACATCTTTTATCTTAACTATGTTTATTTTTGAAGTCAGTAGCTTCCCATTTACTCGAAGTTATGTCATGACCATTTTGGCATTTGTTCAATTACTCTATTTTATTATATTAAGTTTTAATTAAAATTAAATTTGTTAGCTGGGTGCTACCACTAGATCCTCATAGAGCAGTATTATTGTTATATTACTTCAGTATCGGATAACAAGCGTCTCTTTCTCTAGACACCGGAGTATATGCAAATGCATATTTTCTATTAGCATAGCATAGCTAAAATCGGCTGATCGTGCGAGAGAAAAAAATCTGTATCTAACTGGAAAAATCAAAAATGTGCAGTAGTGATACCCGCAATTATCTCAGTGGATAAAGAACAATGGTTTTCAAGCTATATAAATACTTCAAATAACAGAAGTCGTACTAATAATAATTTAGAACAGTACTCTATTAAAGTTTTTAAATACAAAAATTATAATATCTTGCCAAAAATGAAGCAAATAAAAAAAAAAACATTATTATGTAATTCTTATGTCAAGTTTCGATTGCATACTTTGGCACTTTCAGTATCGATGGTTTTAAGTTGCGTATAATCCGGTCTATACTGATGTGATATTTTTAGGGTTATTTTTTCCATAATGTCCCATAAGCATTATTGGTTTATTTTCAGAAGAAGAATAGTTTAGCATATAATGCTTGCCGCAACTAGCTAACATATCACCGTAGATCGGTCCTTAGGCTGCCTTTATAAAAATCTGTAAGAACATTTAACTAACATATACTTGATGTACCAGGTTTCTCCCTAAACGGCGAGTTGTTGATGGATGCTCTCGGTGGAGAGACAACGTTCGCTGATGTTCAGGGTGACAACTTTGTACCGGCGTGTACGCTGGGAGTAGGACAGAAAGCTAGGTAAGGTTTAAATAACGTTTGTTTTTTCATTTATTGGGATATTTTTAAGTATTTATTGGGAGCTACTGTTAATTTATGATCTTTTATAAAAGTAGGTATAAAGCGGCGAAGGTTAGCGACACTATCGGATAAATTAATAATACAGTGTGTATTTTTTTCCAAAATCAATGAGTTCGATGCTAAGTACATTGATTTTTCAAAAATCGAACGATACAGTTTTAGTTTTCATCAAAATCGGGCTCGAGACTCCTTTGATTATTTTTCGCTATTCCTCATAGTTTCGGATTTGGCCATCCACGCCCACACACTTTAAAAAAATTACCCTGTAAAGGTTTAAATTGATTTGTTATTTTTTTACAAAATGTAAAACTCTGTAAAATATTATAGATAATATTAATTATATTTATTTAATCTACAGGTTAACATACGGCCAAGATGTGAACACACTGAAATACTTCACAACATGTGGTCTGCAAGAGGGATACGAACCGTTCTGTGTGTAAGTGTAAATGATATATTGTATGTTAACTTATGTTTAATCTGTGTCAACGAGAAATGACGTCGTATTCAACATGAGCTTAAAAAATCAATCTCGAAACAATTCAATCCTAAGGACCAAAATATAGGGTTGCGGGACTGTTCGAATGAGATACCGCGGCCCTGGAACACAAAGGGCAAAGGAAGGAACATGGATGGGTTTTAGTCAGTAAAAGTCTGACACTCCCTCCTGCTCAGCCCAGAGCGGGAGGGGTTATTTGATGATTTCCCATCGGTAAAAAAAAAAAAGGACCGAAATATGAAACTGCCTCGTTAGTATAATGGCAAACGCGACTGCTGAGCATTAGGTCCTGGATTCGATTCCCGGGTCGGAAAAAGTGTTAGTGGGTTTTTTCGCCAGGAATATTTCAGTAAAAGCCACGGACGGAGTCTGGATTTGTTCCCGGTTGAAGGCAATGGCATAGGACTTAAACATAAATGACGAAATGTGGGTGTACTATTAGGTACACTTCTACCTAACCCTTCGGAGATTACAGGCGTAATGTTATATACATATATAATTTTTTTTTTTTAATAAAGGTCTTCCAACAGCTTCTGTGTACATCATTATCCTAAATAAAGGTTCCACAGTCTTGGCGTTACACAGTCGCCAATTACTGGTCAACCAGCATTCACAAAAACAAGTGATATAAAAAGAATATAAAACTAAAAAGAGTTGCTCTAAAAATGAAATAAAACTAAATATTAATATTTGTCGGGGTGTCAGGATTTACTCCGCTAGGCTTCTGCATTATGTGGGCAGACGATGGGTTTCGTGCTATGAAAAGACACTGAGCGATAGACTGTTTCTAGCAAAACTAACGAATTACTTGAGATTACAACTTAGCACAATAACACGGGGCACAATGAATCGGGTACAGTTCCAAGAGGTCTTAACTCGGCCGCGATCAGACACTGACTGACTGTCGTCCTGGCTCAGAGTTTACCATCTTGACTCTGTAACAAATGACACTGTGGTGTGGGTAGCCTTGTAAGTAGATTGCGTGATGTCACCACCGTGTACTTGTGATTCATTTTAAGCCCGTACCAATGACCGTCTCCGACATATTAATATTATGAAGCAATACGAGTAATATTGCACATAATTGACATTATTTGGGTTCGTGTGTGTATAAGTTGTTGATGTGTTACAGCAACATGAAACGGGACGTGACTCATTGGTACACTAAGGACCAGCCCATCTTCGAGAACACGGATGAAATGGCAGATACCAGGATCGATGTCACTAGAATACCAGCTGGATCAGGTAATATTGCCAATGTATCAACACTTGAATCTGGTAAAAAATAAGACAGTTGGCCTAGCAACTGTCCAGGGTGCGCCGGACGTACACACGGCTACACATCAAGCTATAAATTTCCAGTATAAGCTGACCTCGCATTGTACGGAAATCCTATACAATGCGAGATCAGCATAAACTGGAAATGTATAGCTTGATGTGTAGCCGTGTGTACCTACGCACGAAGGCCAATCAAGCTATACAAAACCAGTTTATGCGGATCTCTCATTGTATAAGAAATCTATACAAAGCGATGCCAAGTTATACTGGAAATGTACAGCTTCATGTGCCGCCGTGTGTACCTATACTTAAACAATTCTGACATTTTTTTGGAGTTTACAGGGATATAATGATGTTTTATACAGGCTGTAATATAATAAACGCAAGACCGTGACTCGTGTGTTGTCTCAGACCATGAAACTGAACAACTTATGTTCAATGATTTTTAGAAATTCAAAACTTTTTTTATACATGTTGATCAACTGATCGCGTCAGTTCCTATACCAAGTCCTATTTTTTTTTTTGCTAATCTCTAGAACTCGTATAACAAAAAGTTGTTCAGTCTCATGGCCCGAGAGACCACACGGGGTGACTTACGTTTAATAAGTTACCCGTCCGTGTCAATTAAAGGCTCTACAGCGTGTAACAGGAAGGGTATAGTCATACGAAAGGCTGTGGTACGGACCATCAAACTGAACAACTTTATCTATGGGACCACCATCGTAATCGTAAAAAAATAATCAACTGCCCCATACAAAATTTCAATATCTACTCGACCCAAATGTATGGGACAGCTGATTATTTTTTTACGATTACGATGGTGGTCCCATTGAGAAAGTTGTTCAGTTTGATGGTCCGTACCACAGTCTTCCATACGACTATACCCTTTCTGTAACAGGCAGTAAAGCTTTCCATTCTTTTCTTACTTTCGTCTTATAATCGTTATTTAGGCAACGATTTTTGATCCTACTGTGTAAGTACTTATTTTGTGAAAGTGTACCTTATAGACTTAGTGAGTGTACATTAAGAACTTAGAAACTATGTAAGTACCTTAGTTATAGCTAATTTTTAAAGTTTACTACAGTTGTACTGTATCTAAAATGCACAAATAAATTCTATTCTATTCTATTCAAGGAGCTGTTAGTATAGCCTATTTTTATTGCGATAAAAATACTTGTTTGGTTTAAAAAATATCCTATCATCATTTACCGCCCTACTTTTAAGTTTAAAAAGTAGTAAATTTACAATGCCTTTCTGGCTCTATGATTTCTGGTGACAGTTATATCTTTGTACTATATTGTCAGATACACCACCATGCTTGAAGATTTCCCACAACACATTCGAGACTATGGAGAAGGCCAACTGGGAGTTCCTACGGCTGTCACTACCCGTCATCTGTCATTTGGAGTTCATTGAGTAAGTTAACATAATTTATTAATTTACTCATTTATTGTTTATTGCACTTATAATATATGGTACATAAGGCATTCTCTATCAGCCAACCTTTGGATCTTAAAGAGAGGCTTCGAAAAAGGTACCTACGTAAAAGTTATAAATAGATATTACTTTGTCTAGAAACCGACATGTATTTGACATGGAAAGTTATGCTTATATTGACGTCATCGTGCTTTAGAAGGCTAATTTTGTCATAGGTGCATGGTGCATGGCATTAAATTATCGCGTTATTTTGACCTAAAAGCAAACCTTTATCGGAAAAAAAGAGTTGAAAAAATTACTATACACCGTGACTTTTTAGTCGTCTTACAAAGGTGATCCACTCAATGAATCCGACTAGGCGCGATTACTTCTATTTTACCAGTAACTAGCTGTAGCGCGGCTTCGCTCGCGTTTTTGTCGTAAATTATCCCACGTGCACATTGTAAATATAGCCTGGCACACGGGGATAATGTAGCTTCCTGTTAGTGAAAGAATTTTCAAAATCGGTTCAATAAATCCAGAGATTACCCCCTACATACAAACTTACAAACAAATTTTACCTCTATATAATATATAGATTTAGACAATAGGTACAAAGAAAAATACATAGTACATTAAAATTATGAAACATCCTGTTAATAATATTTACTTGTCAAACGGTAGAACATACCTACCCAGCGCACGAGACGAGTAGATCATCGCTCTCAAAAGGGAGTTTCAACTAAGTCCTGCGTCATAATAATGAATCATATTTTTATTTTTAAATTATTCAAATCTCGTAAATACAAAAAAAAAAAACATTATTTTTTTTTGTATTTTTGAGTATGTACTCATTAGATACATGAAGAGGGCTACCGTTGTAAGACGACTAAAAAATCACAGTGTGTGCATTGTTTCCAGCAACTCTGCAAATTTTGTTTACCATTTGTACGAAACATTTAAGTACATTATACTAGCAATACTACAGTATCCCATATTGCTAGCATGAAACATAAACACGAAAACATGTTGTTACAACAACGTTGTGCAACTTTTGTTTGGCATGAAAACAATACATTTATGTGACTAGCATTAAATTCCATATTACCAACCAGCTACAATTTCCCCGCAACAAGCACACATGTTGCAGAAACAATGTTGTACAACTTTTCAATATAACACCGTAAAATTCGCACTTCTTATTCTAGTGAGGCAGAAAAGGCAAGACGCTGGATAGAAATAAAAGAACGCCAACAAATTCTGATGAAGGAAGCCGTGGAAGCTCAGATGCCTGCTCATATTGACCAGATTATGAGGAGTGGGTTTACCATGAACGATATCAAAGGTATGTGATGTAGTTTTGGCAGCAGAGGCTCCTTTTGGTCTTTTCTAATTGTTCACACTTGATGTTTCCATAAAGTTTTTTTGTTTATTTTGTCCATAAAAGAATCAAAAAGCCAGATGTTTCAATTACATTCGTAAATAATTACATTATTTCTGTGTTTTTAGCATTGAGACAATGAATTACGTCTCGTGTCTGAGAAATCAAATCATAGAAGAATATTAGAATATTATTTAAAAAGGACGAAACAATAAAATACTTAACTATAAAATTTATGTGAAAAAAAAAAACTATTTATATTTCTATTTATATGGATAAATGTTCTAAAATTTAACATCTTGGCTCGTTGAATCTAAAGTAAATTAATAGTAGAATAGACCCTTAATTATTTTGTAGATTGGCTTGTTCTCTCCATTTGTATTTTAATGTTATGATTTGCACTTGTGTCCCCGTCCAGTGTCCGTGTCCGTAAGGTGTATGCAATATGTAAATATACAAAGTTGATTGGCAAAAATATGTTAAAGAACGCAAGGCTTCACTGTCATTGATTGTACAGCAAAATTATTCACTTCGATGTATTTCTTTCTGCACTAAATTAACATAGTATCACTATACTTCCAAAAAGGAAATTAAAAAAAAATATTATTTAGAATAGGACTGGTACTTAATACAGCAGAATGTATAAACACACGCCATTTAACATAATAATGTATTTTATTTTTGCACAAAGTGTTAGTTAATTCTCAAACAGTTATTTTAATCAGAATGACAAAATATGGACACAATATTACTGGTTCAATTCACACGTAAACAGTATTTTTTTTTTTTGTAGATACAGAGTAAAATTAGTGATATTCTCTTTCCAAAAATTGATTTCGTATAAACTTACAGGGGTACTTATGAACCTACAGAAGATAATTGCACGGTTTAGATTGGTTATTTCCTAAGGAGGCGAACCAGCAAAACTTCACCTACACAACTCAAAATATTTGGTGTTAATAATGGTATCATGATAAAACACAAAAAAAACGACTTCAAAAATACACAAAAATGTCTTAAATAATGTTAGTTTCTGAAGTTGTTGACCAAAAAAATCAATGAAACAAACGAAATCGGTAATTTTTTTATTGCAAAAAAAAAACATATCACACAAATTCTTGTAATTTGACATTGTAACTAAAAGTTATTAAGGGACTATCATGTCATTGTCGACAACATAGGCCAAGAAGAAAAAATACTTATAAAGAATTTAACTCATAAACAATAGCCCATAATGCTTGAGTAAGTAGCTCAAACAATAAGGGCTATCGTTTTTGAGCCCATGCTAATAATTCTATTTTATACTTTATACTAACAATAACTTTACAAAAAGTTTATTTTATTACGTTTAACAACATAGTGTAAACTTCAGATACATATTTACAATATTCTCACTCAAACATTTAAAAATCATTTATCTCGAAGACTAACAAATAAGATCGTAAGTGGCTACTTAAAATCTTCAAGTTACAATTAATCAGGAATGGCTCAATCTAGACCACAATCATGAATATTAGTAAAAATACGTGACAAAAAGCACACAACGCGTGAATACTCTATGACATCTGATATTTCGGAGACCTCGTGCTACACTAGCGCCTCTAGCAGCAAATTCATACGCGATAGCCCCCATTGTTTCAAGCACATTGCAAACACCTCCCTACAACATTTGTTTGTCACCGTTCTCTCCCCGACCCCATAGGTTTGCACTACGAGGACAATCAGGAGGAGATGCCGACCAGCTCCAAGATGAAACGCCAGCCGTCCAGACCACCACGTAAGGGCTCCATGACGAGAGGTGTCTCTATACAAAATTACAATAATTTGCAACCAGGTTATTACTAGGCTTTCTTGTATATTGTGCTCGCTAAGGCTGGGTGTTGATTGTTGGTTCGAGCTTAAAGCCGTATCGTTTTGTTGTCATCTTGAATATATGATGTCATGTCATTATTTAGGTTTCTTCTTTGACTACGTACGTTTCTGTCTAGATCTAGTTCTGTTCATTTGAGGTAAGTGCTATACATTTAATATTTTCTGGAACACTGGCTTTGACCAACATAATAACAAATATTAGCTTGTATACATGGATCAAACCAGAAATTATAATATTATCCGGGTACACACTTAGTTTGTGTTGCTACTTTTCAAAATTTGAAATGTTCTAAAAATTACAAAATACTTTATTTAAAAATATTTGCATGTATTTGCAGCAGGTTATTCAAAATACAAGCACATAACTGAACAAGCATTCTTCATTGCTAAAAATAAAACATAAGCTTAAAAATAAAAATTAAAAACACAACTAAATCAATAAAATTACTCAAGCTTTAATAACAAAAAATAAAAATACACAATCACATCATTTCCTCAGTTTGGGCACTGTGTTGGTTTAGCAAGATATAATATCGCTTTGACTGTTGCCTTCAGCAAATAGGATTCTTCTAGAATTTAACGGGCTGACCGTAGTCTACTGTCTAACTAGCCTCTATTCTGAGGAAACTTGGTTTCTATTGAATATCCTTCTTTTTTCGGTTGTAAAGCTAAACTATATTAACCCCAAAATAAAGATTTAATTCGCAAGTTAGTATCGTAAATCTTAGAGGCACTTTGAACTAGTAAATTGTGAAGCTGTATTAATAAGCTATTTTTATGATAATATTGCAGTTTCAGTCTAACATAATTGCGTTACAGCCGATTAAAAATATTCTCAAAAATTATCAAAAACAACGATTGGTCCTCAGTTCCGCCATTTTATTTTTCATGCCCCTAAAGTGTATTCATTTATACAGGTCAAGTGAACGGCATGGCACGGTCAACTAGTGAGGCCGAGATGGCCAAGTATGAGTTGGGAGGAGCGCAGAGTCTGACCCCTGATGATAAGAAGGATAAGCGAGGACGGTCGCCTTTCAAGTAAGTTGATCTTTTGTAAGGATGTGGCTGCGTTTCCACCAGAGATGCGTAGCGAGGGATGTGTGTGGAACTAACCAATCACATAGCTAGAATATCTCAAGCTGTGAATATGAAGCAATACAGGGTGCCCTGGACCCCTCACGAAGCAACCAAGCATTATGGACATCATACTAAGTAACTTAACGCAAAAACTATTGCTGGGTAACGACTTTTTTTGGGGGTGAATAATCACGTTTTACGATAGGACTCAATGTAACGCACTCAAAATGGATGCATTGAATAGTATACGCGGGTCGTGGAGGTGTTAAAAGTAAAAATCTTTCATTTAACACATGTATTAAAAAAAACTTGTGAAAAAGTTGGAACTTTGACCCACAGTAGCTCCGTAACTAGAAGGTTCCCAGGTATGGTCTAGAACAAAAAAATATCACAATGTCGGCGAAGTGCTTTTCGGCTTCTTTAAGGGTCTTGTTACACCCTTTATTATGGTATAGTTTCACACATATCCCTCACTAAGCATCCTTGCCCATCTGTAGTGAAAACGCTGCCATACGGCGCCGGCGGTTTAACCTATTGAATGACCTATTGAATTGTGGATTTGTCTTTGGTTGAATATTTAGCTCGTTCTATTTTCAAGTCCAAATTAAATATGGTGGCGTCACTGTAAAATCCTACATAACCGTTGAACTTGCTCTTGTGTGAAAGTAATTATGTTTATCTGATACTCACCTTTTTGAGGCGGTATGGCCCTGGACGGCTGAACCGATTTAAATTGGAACATAGTATAGTTTTTATCCTGATAGTACGTTCCTATGGGATAATATCAGAGCTCAACGCGAGGGAAACCATAGCAAAGCAGCAAAGCAGAAATTTCCACTTTAGGGATGTCTTCTCTTTTTTTTTGTTTTCTGAACATGCCATCCTCATAAGATCTCTTCTCACTCTCTATCTCTTCTCTTTTAATCCAGGTTCTTCAGAAGCAAGCGCGGTGAGAGCAACGACCGCGCCAAGACTCGTAAATCTAAGACACCAGATCCTTTCAGTGATACCGAAGTATCCCCTGAACGCGGACCGAGAAGACCTAACCCTCAGATTAAAGTATCACAGGTAAGAATGCACTCTAATGCAAGGGTTTAAAGTTAATTCTGCATTGTGTTTTCAATTGGAATATGTGGGTCTTTCAAATGTGGATGTGATTCAAGAAAGTCGATGTCCCTAAACAGTTTTATTTTTTGTTGTTATTTTATTACCTCCATCTTGTGATTGACCAGTTTCAGTTCAATGTTTTTTTGTTACTTTCTCTCGGGTCTTGTGTCACGAATGACAGCTACGATATTACATAACTGTATTATAATTCTTCGACCAGGGGGCCTAAAATGGCTGTTTTATCAGAATCATAATATGAATCACGTTAAAAATTTAAAACTCTTAAAATCGACTTTGTGGTCATAACCATAAAGACCATTTTAAGAATTTTTAACTTGATTCATATTATGATTCTGATAAAGTAGCCGTTTTAGGCCCCCAGGACTTAACCAATTAAATATACATTAAAAATGTTTGGTCCTTCGGTCTTTTTACATTACTTTAATAGTTTGGATGTGTTTGTTCCTTTTTATGTTGTTTTTGTTAACTTCTCACAAGACCATACTTTGTAAAAAAAAAGGACTGACTACTTTACGCATTAAGATTGTTTGGTCCTTTCCGATACTTTAATATTTTGTTACTTTTCATTATGTTTTTGTTAATTTCTCACAAGGCCAATCAAAGACATAACGGCATGAACGCGCGACCTAGCAGGGCCAACTTATATGGAAGCCAAGTTGGTCTGAATGTAAGTCCTCTCATAAACCCTGTTTTATACTAACAACGCATTTCTTTCATTGGTTTTCGAACTAACAATCGACCTTTTCTTTTTTTCACTTATTCATCCCAATACAAATACAGGTGTAACAAGAGCCTTCACGAAGCCGTCAACCAAGCATTCTGTAATTTCAAACTAAGTAACTTTACGTAAAAAATATTGCTGAGAAACTACTTTATTTTTTGAGGTGAAAAATCACGTTTTACGGTAGAACTCAATGTAACGCACTCAAAACATTATGCTGATAGATCGATTGAATAGTACGGGGGTCGTGGAGGTTTTTATATTAAAAATCTTACATTAAAAACATGTATTTCAAAAAAAATTGTGAAAAAGTTGTAACTTTGACCCCCAATATCTCCGTAACTAGAAGGTTCCCAGGTATGGTCTAGAACAAAAAAAAATGATCGCAATGACGGGGAGAACAAGTGCCTTTCGGCTTCGTTAAGGGTCTTGTAACACCCTTTATGCACTCTAGACATAGTCTATTTTTGAAAAATGACTATGAAGTACTGAAATTTTAAGAGAGATACCTAATAACAACTGCTCGGGTCGATCTTCAGATTAAGCCGCGCTTGCCTAGGTGCGTCCGTGGATGGGTGACCGCCCATATATACCGAGTTTCTTCTGTGCGTCGGAAAGCACGTTAAGCTGATGGTCCCGGCTGTCATTTATAGATCTTTGACAGTCGTTACAGGTAGTCAGTGGCCCGAAAGTCTGACAACCAGTCTTACCAAGGGGTATCGTATTATCCAGTCCTAGCTGGGTTGTTAAAATCAGATAGGCAGTCGCTCCATGTGAAATACTGGTATTCAGCTGCATTCGGTTACACTGGAAGCCGACCCCAACATAGTTAGGAATGGGCTAGGCAGATGGTGACCTCTTCAACAAGAAGTTATTTTGATATTCTTCAATTATCATTAATACAGGAATTATTTAAAATTTTCTTATGGAACATAGTTTGAAGTAAAAGACTACTTTAATCAATTTATAAATAATAAATTTAAAAAAAAAATGTTAATATGTAACAAATATTTCTGATGACATCACCTGGACATTCCTGGAACTATTCTACTCTTGGCTTTTTTACTATTGACAAGACCAGGGGGGTTACTATAACGTTTTAAAGCAGGAGTAATTCCATTGTGGGAAAGAGACATAACCATACAGGTCGTCTAGTGCCATCTCTTTCCCACACTGGAATTGCTCCCGCTTCAAGACGTCATGGTAGGCCACCAGCACTACTGATAACAAAGCCACTCTTGCGACTACTCTGGATAGATAACTAGAACTCTCTGTATCACCGCCTCTCCCCTCTTCTCGTTCCCGTTCTCTAATCTGTCTCTTCTCTCTCTCCTCTCTGACGTCACAGTCGAACGCTCAGATGACGACGCCTACGCAGGACCGCAAGCAGATGACGACCAGCACTCTCGCGCAGTCGGCAACGGAAACCGTTGGCAACGAGATCTTTGACTCCGAGTGCTTGAAGCTTATCAATGAGTACTTCTATGGTGTCAGGTTAGTATTTTTCTGAATTTAAATATGCATAATGACGTTCAAGTTCTAGAAAGATATTAATTTGGAGTTAGGAAATACTATGATCTGAAACTTTTACAATTATGATTATGATTAGCAGAGCACTTTTTTGACAGTAAGTTTAAATAGTGTTTTTAGGATACCTCAAAAGCAAATAACGGAACCCTTATAGGATCACTCGATTGTCTGTCTGTCCGTCGCTCACAGCCAATTTACTACAAAACTACTGGACCGATTGAGTTGAAATTTGATACACATATGTAAGTCGGTGACCCAAAAACGGACGTGTAACGTAAATTAATGAATTTTAAACACTTTTGGGGGGTAAATTAGAAAATGAAAAAAAAAATTAAAACTTAAAGGGCTCGCTTACTACGATGATACGGAACCTTAGATTCGCGAGTCCGACTCGCACTTAACCGGTTTTTAAATCTGCACTGTTAGTTTATTCATCATGATTACAATTTAAATAATTTAATTAAGAGTCTATAAAACATTAATCTCGGTTACAAATCCATATCCATAAGCTACGTTTAACTAAAATCAAGCCCTTAAAAAGAACATTAATCACTTTTGATGGTCCAAAAGTGATCAGTGCACAGTGAATGTTTAACTTGACAATTGATTTAGCTGTACAGAGCATCATAAGCTGTCTCCTGTCTATTACCGACGTCGATGATGCATTAAAGTAGTTGTCATCGTCTTTGGCATACAAAAATACTTTAAAAAAAAACCTACATCTATACTAATATTATAAAGAGGTCTTCGGGCACGTTTCCGGATGACAGCGATGGGGAGGAGTACTTTGACGCCTAAGTGTCCTATTGTCGTCGTTGTATATATGTAGGAACTTAGTTTTAGTCTTCTTTTTAGCATTATTTTAGTTATATTTGTAGTCTGTATATAATGTACATAGTATTTTAGACCAGTATTCTTAAAATATAAAGAGGTAAAATTTGTTTGTAAGTTTGTATGTAGGGGGTAATCTCTGGATCTACTGAACCGATTTTGAAAATTCTTTCACTAATAGGTAGCTACATTATCCCCGAGTGCCATAGGCTATATTTACAACGTGCCCGTGGGATAATTTTCGACAAAAACGCGAGCGCAGCCGCGGGCAACAGCTAGTAATTTATAAGAGATTTTATATGTCCAATTGTCCTCTGTATGTACGTATTTCTTCTCCAGAATCTACCCTGGTCAGGACCCAACCCACGTGTACATCGGCTGGGTGACGACACAATATCACCTGCACTCCAAGGACTTCAACCAGAGCAAGGTCACCAAGTCGTCCGTCATCATTACCGATGATTACGACCGGGTGATTGAAAAGTGAGTATTTTTCATTTGTTTTATTTCATACAGAAGCGGTCTTAATCATCGTCTGCCTAGTATTTTAGCAACTATGTTGGGGTTGGTTTCCAGTCTTACCGGATTCAACTGAATTCCAGTATTTCACATGGAGCGCCTGCCTACCTGACCTCCACAACCCAGTTAGTACTGGGTAATACGATACCCCTTGGTAAGACTGGCTGTCAGACTTTCGACGTAGGCATTTTCTACCAGGTAATGCAGAGACAAAACACTATAGTAGGTGCTTCTTTTTCGTGTTGATTCAATTTTAATTTGTATATTCAATATACAAATTAAAATTGTAATCTATACTAATATTACAAAGAGGTAAAGTTTGTGAGGTTGGAGGGGGTAATCTCTGGATCTACTGAACCGATTTGGAAAATTCTTTCACTAATAGAAAGCTACACTATCCCTGAGTGCCATAGGCTATATTTACAATGTGCCTGTGAGATAATTTCCGACCAAAACGCGAGCGAAGCCGCGGACAGCAGCTTGTTGATTAAAACGTTGACACAAATAAAACTCTAAACCGACATCTACCCTTTTTTTCCTCAAAAATCATGGACCTTTCATCATCAAATCTTTATTTACAAGTAGCCTCTGTTTGTATGAACAACTTCTACTACTTTACTTCTTGGGGAATTCAGGCAAAATCTTCTGTAATGAGCGGTGGTCAAGTGGTGGCGGCCCTTACTTACGAAAAGTAGGTCGTAACCAAAAATTCGAAGACATGTGACATCTACCAACCCACACTGGGCCCGCGTGGTGGATTATAACCCATTCCCTCTCATAGAGAGGAGGCCGTGTGTCCCAGCAGTGGGAACATTATAGGCTGATTATGCTTCTGCAATGTCATGTGATTGCAATGTCTTCAAGACTTTCAAACTCTTCTGTAGAACCGAAATAAAAAAAGTGCTACAATCAACCAATTTCCTTCCAATCTTCTTTTGACCCGACTGCGGCGAATCCCAAAAGGAGGGTTATTTCTTATAGTGTCAATTTCTGAAACTTTTAAATAAAATCTTTCCTTCCAGCGTAAACCGCCAGTCCTGCTACATGGTCCGCGCAGACGAGCTGTACAATGAGGTGATGGCCGAAGCGACGGCCAAGGGCGCCTCGCAGGGCATGTTCATCGGATGCTCGGTCGATACGTCTACCGGGACGGTGTCGTTCACGTGCGAGGGGAAGGATACTAGCTTTAAGTTTAAGGTGAGGGAGAAGATGATTTGATTAAAATGTGGATTAGTCTTTTAATTTCCTTATTAGAACCACTATCATGACTGTCTACTGTTCTTAAGAGACTATGGTAATAAAACGAAGGGCCCAAAATAAACAACTAAACAAAGAGAGTATCTTGAGTAACCTCCAAAATACTAAAATGGCAAATGTGTACAACCAAATTGTACAACAATGGAACAATGAAACAATGAAAGTTGAGCATAACAATAAAATTACAATAGTTAGTAGTAAAATGAATTGTCTGGCTATACTATCATTTTTAAATGAATGAATGATATTTACGATCTTGTTTAAAGTTTCTGATTTCTTTAGGGGCCGTCCAAGTATTGCGTAAGCAGATTTTTGCAATTATTAACCCACCCCTCCCCCTCGTCAGCAAAAGTAAGCAAAGCTCTTACCCCTCCCCGCCATGCTTACGTAAACATTGGTACGGAAAATGGTTCAACGGTAACACAAACATTAACTTGCTTTGCTTACAACACGTTAAATCGTCAATCGTATCGAAACAAAACAATAAATTGACGGAAAAAATTTAGACAAGTGAATAGCACGCGGTAATTCCCCTATTCAGTTCGAAGCGAGTACCTAAACGTATTAATTATTTGTAAGAATCCCCGAAAATGCATTTTTTTTCAGCATAGACAATGTGTGGGTTGCCAAATGTGTAAAAAAGTAAATAATTACTGCTGACGTAATCACCATCTAGATCCCCGCACTCCCCATGTCATCAAAAATAAGCAAAGCAAAGACCCTCCCGCCCCCTACAGTGCTTACGTAATACTTGAACGGTCCCATAGAACCAAACTCCAAAAGTGCAACAAACTGTAAGACAATTGACCATTGATTTAAGTGTTAACATTTCACCACTCTCTGCCAATTATCTCGAAGAAAAACTAAATGAATGTACATTACGAAAACTATACCTACCTAGCGGCGGTACTTTCAAACGAGCCGAAAAGCCGGGCCATTACAAATTATTGTTATTCATAATACTAATACATTCATTCATTATACTTGACTTATTAATTAGTCTCAATTCAATTTTAATTTATTATCTATTTGCATTAGTTAATATTGTCTATTTCAATTTAATTTATTCTCAATCAATTTATTTGACTAGACTACATAAATGCTACTAACTTAGTCTTAAGATAATTAAATTGTTACTAACAAAATATGGACATTATCTGGTCTGAAATTAACAATTTTTTTTTTTTTTTTTTATAATTTAGAGGTTTCCCGCTTACACTACGCACCTTTTTCAGATGGAGCCAGAAACCAAACTCTTCCCCGCGATCTTCGTAGAAGCCACATCCAAGGAGATCCTGCAGATAGAACTGGGCAGGTCTACGACCAGCCTGCCGTTGTCTGCTGCAGTACTGCCGACGAGCGACAAGCACGTCATACCTCAGTTCCCGCCTAGGCTCAAGGTGCAGTGCTTGAAGCCGCATCAGTGGGCTAGGGTGAGTGTCTTCAGATAGAACTGCGCAAGTCTAGAAAGTTTCTTTCTAAAGCCATCAAGGCATAGTAGGTTTGCCATTGGAGGGAATTATCCTTTTCGATGTGACCATACTTATCAATGCGGCTCCGGCTTGACCCGATCAGCATCCAATAAAAGCGAATAGTTTGATGCGGTGTCGAGTCGCGTTGTCTGAACCGAAAAGAAACTTAAAATTCTTTATGTTCCTTTGGCTCTCATCTCATCATTATGAAAGTTTTTTTTCTGAATATATGTATCTTCAATATAATTCATATTAAGATTTTTAATATTTAAATTATTAACTTTCAGGTACCAAATCAATCTCTACAAGTACATGCACTCAAACTATCAGATATCCGTGGTTGGTCTATGCTGTGTGAAGATGCAGTGTCCATGCTGGCTTTACACATACCAGGTAAATACTCTCGCTGAATTATGTTGGGGTCGGCTCGACTCAATTTCAACTAAAAGTTTCGGATTCTGGGTGTGCCGAATCATGCCAACCCAGCAAGTGTGTAGCACCTCTTATGCCGATTTTTTACGTTTATCACTTACTAGCGACCAGTCTCGGCTTCTCATTTGTGCAGTTTTCTGATGAAATATCAAAATTCTCTTTCATACAAACCTTGTCCTGGCAATGGGGAAGGCTGCCGCAAATCTAATGGCGCTAGCAAAGCTTGTACCAAGCAACGTCATTGGTTGAAGATCTGTCAATGTCATTTTATAGTTCTAAATAGCTTGACCTCATTGGTCAGATTGGGACTAAGCTATGGACACGCCATCTACAATCAGCTTTGACTTGCCTCCCCCATTACGATCACAACAAAAAAAATATCCGGCAAATCTGTCGGGCCGTCCTCAAGTGATGCTTCGTCATATATTATATGTAACTATTGTTTTTTTATTAATATACAGGGTTAGTTTCCAAAGTACAGCCAAATTCTCAGATATAATGCAGTACATCATTCTGAGCCCCCCACATAGAAATTTTTCATCGGTTATTAAAAAAAAAATCTGCTGTTTCCTACAAAAGTGCAATACCTACATGGTCAAAATGTATCAATGGAGAGCAGCGGTGGCCCAGTGGTGGCGGCTCCGACTTACGAACGGTAAGTCGTGGGTTCGATCCCAGGCAGGCGCATTACTTTGTGTAATTTATGTCATCACCACTGCTCTCAAAACGGTGAAGGAAAACATCGTGAGGAAACCGGCATGTCCTAGAACCAAAAATTCGAAGACATGTGACATCTACCAACCCGCACTGGGCCCGCGTGGTGGATTATAGCCCATTCCCTCTCATAGAGAGGAGGCCGAGTGTCCCAGCAGTGGGAACATTAAAAGCTGATTATGCAAAATGTATGGAACAGCTGTTTTTTTTATATTATATTATTTGTTTTAATTTATTTAAAATTTATATGTAAAATAAATTTAAAATAAAAATTTTAAACCATAAAAAAGTTATATAAATACAATGTTTTTTAAATAGTTTTTTTTTTTTTTTTGGTTCAGTTTGATGTACTGCATCATATCTGAGAATTTGGCTGGTCTTTGGAAACTAAGCCTGTAGAAGATGTTTAATACGGTTGTTTGTTAGGTGAATGTCATACGACATATTAAAATTATGTTAATTTTGTTCACAGAGGAAGATCGTTGTATAGATATACTGGAGCTGATAGAAATGGACAAGTTACTAAGCTTCCACTCTCATACGCTAACACTGTATGCTGCATTGTGTTACCAGAGTAATTATAGGTAAATAGTTTATAAGAAATGCTATAAAAATAATATTTGAAATTCATTTGGAATCAATGAGGATCTAGAATCTTGTGTTTCATAATATATTTCTATAATATTTCAGGGCCGCACACGCTTTATGCACCCACGTGGATCAAAAACAACTCCTCTACGCGATCCAGTCTCAGTACATGTCTGGTCCCCTGCGACAAGGCTTCTACGATCTGCTCATAGCCTTACATCTTGAGTCGCACGCAACTACCATGTGAGTATACCATACGTACAATAGTTTCTTCGAGTTTCCGAAGATAGGCGATTATCACCGAAGCGTACAACTCACACGTGTTACTTGCGCGAATCATATTTTCATCAACATACAACCTGACACTGACCTGCAAATTCCAAAAAAGCGTAAGAAAATTTGAATTTCGCGGGCTATCGTCGTTGGTTCCAGCTATCATTCGCAGATCTTTGACAGTCGTTACGGGTAGTCAGTAGCCCGAAAGTCTGATAACCAGCCTTTCCATGAATTATGGTGTACTGTACTGCCTATCTGACCTCCACAACACGATTACTGGGAACTACGTTATAGACGTTAAATAAGCAGTCGCTCCATGTAAAATACTGCAGATACTCACCTGCATCCGGTTAGTCCGGACCCAAACCAAAATTCTCAAAAATACGTAACCATAATCAATACAATATATTTTTTCCACAGGGAGGCGTGCAAGAACGAGTTCGTAATACCATTAGGACCAGAACTAAAGAGCCTGTACGAGGAGCCCGACATGGGACACAGTCTGCGCTCCTTGCAGACGGAGAGTGTGCGCCCGCAGATGAAGATGACTGATATAGCGTGAGTAGAGCTCTCTGATATAGCTCGGTATAGCGTCACTTATGAGTCGTCCCACAATATCAATAAACTAGCTGTTGCCCGCGGTTTCGCTCACGTTTTTGTCGGAAATTATCCCACGGCTGGCACGTTGTAAATATAGCCTATGTCATTCGGGGATAATGTAGCTTCCTATTAGTGAAATTATTTTCAAAATTGGTTCTCCAGAGATTACCCCCTACATACAAACTTACAAACAAATTTTACCTCTTTATACAAACAAACAACAACCGACAATCAACAACCGCTTTATAATATTAGTATAGATTAAGTGTAAAGCCAAAATGTTGGAAATGCGAGATAAAACTTGTCCTGCTTGCAATAAATATAACTGCGTTTAACGCTAGTCTTGAAAACATCATTGCATGTCTGCACTCTTTAAAATATCTGTCAAAAGTAAAAACGGAAAAGTGCCAAAAAAAAGTTCGCGAGCAGACGTAGTGAGTTTCGTGTGTATAGCGGTACTGAGTGCAAAAGACGAACAAGAAAGAGGATAGACCGATTTGTCTGCTCATAAACAACCACCCGCAATAACTTCAGTTTATCCGTGATCATGGTGCTTGCAACAGCGCCGAAATATCGGGAACTCAAAATGAACAGTAAACATGGTAAATATCACGTTTCTAGTGTTTATAATAATGTTAGTGACCATGACAGTTTAAAAACTTATATCTGTCAAAAGCTTGTCGGAAATCGAACAATGGTTTAAATTCGATTAGGTCTGTCTCAAAGATCAGCTGAGGCCGATAGTTAAAATACAGTACGCAGAAAAAAACCGACCATGACTTGTAGGTATTTTGTTATTAAACTACATATTTACGGTTTTCAGATTGTTTCCTATACATGTGGTGTAAGAGATTGTTTCTCGTCACATTTCATGATTCTAGGTAAATGGGAAGTAACCTATAGCTTTTGAACGCGTTGTGAAATTGCAAAAAAATGCGACATCAAGGGTCATATCTTTTGATCGCGTTGACTTATAAGTTTGATTTTTTCACCGCTGAAAGAGACCGTAGACAATCAACTTGATACCTCTGCGCGTTCCTCAGAAGAAGGGTCTTAATAAACAGACAGAGGGACAGCAAAGTGATCCTTTACGGGTTCCTTTTTCCTTTTGAGATACGGAACCATAAAAATGAGGCAAAATCGCGCGTGCGAACATAGGCTAAATGTTTGTAAATTCTGTTCCAAACCTTTAAACTTTCCCCACATTTTTTGGTTGCTATCGGCCTTATCGATAGTAAATTGTGGATTCTATAAAATGTAATTAACTCATTTGTGTTCTCTCTGACCAGTGAAAGTATAACAGAGATCAGCAACCTGTACTCTCCGTACTTCCCCCTGGAGGTGGTGCGCGAGTTCGTGATGCAAGCGCTAGCTGAGGCCGTGGAGACCAACCAGGTCCACAACCGCGACCCTGTGGGAGGCAGCAATGAGAACCTGTTCCTGTAAGTTAGCTTTAGTCGAAGTTAAAATAAAACGAGGTATAGTCCTCATGATATAACAACTACAACATCCATTTATTTTCAGGCTACTTTGACCCATAGATATACAGGGTGAATTTTCTAAGTGGGCGTGGATGGCCAAATCCGAAACTATGAGGAATAGCGAAAAATGCACAAAGGAGTCTCGAGCCCGATTTTGATGAAAACTAAAACTGCATCATTAGATTTTTGAAAAATCAATATTCTTAACCAGGAATCGAACCTATTGGTTTTGGGAAAAAACCACACACTGTATTATTACATCAAAAATGAACTCTTTCCTTTACTTTGCAGTATGTCATTATTTTCCAGAATTTGATCCTTATCGGGCTCGAGACTCCTTTGAGCATGTTTCGCTATTCCTCATAGTTTCAGATTTGGCCATCCACGCCCACTTGAAAAATTCAGCCTGTATACAGACTAATATTCATAAGATAAAATACAAATTGTGTTAGTAAATAGAACCTTAAAACACATTAGCAATTTACACCACTCTATCCCACCTCACCTCACCTTACCTCACCTTATATCGCTTGGTGGATAATTTTACCAACGATCTAGGACTGGACTGAAACAATGGTGACTTCGACACTTCCTTGGACACCCCTGCAAGTTACTTGGTACCGTTAATTTTTTTTTCTGTATTTGCACCCGGACTCATCGTATGTAATTATTTGGTCCTATAAAACTCCCATGTCCAATTTACTATTATTTTCTAAATAACTGTAGCTAAATTCTGCCTCGTTGGTCTAGAGGTCGCAATCGCGACTACTGAGCATGAGGTCCTGGGTTCGATTCCTGGTTCGGGCAAATCGTTATTGGGTTTTTCTATCAGGAATTTCTCAGTACCAGCCACGGAGTGTTTGTACTATTAGGTACACCTCTGCCTACCCTTTACGGATTACAGGCGTGATGTAATATTAAATTGTATTTCTATATTACAGGCCACTGATCAAGCTGGTAGACCGTCTACTGCTGGTCGGCATGATGCGCGACGAAGATGTGGAGAAACTACTCATCATGACAAACCCTGAAACGTGGGACCCTTCCTTTGAAAAAGGTACCTCATTACAATTTTACAAGAACATTCACTATGTCTGTTCGTTTGTTTGTTTCGTTTCTGTATGTGAGCTAAGATAGGTTTACAAAATACATATTATTTCTGATCTTTTTTTCGCTAGAAGGTAAAGACGAACACCGCAAAGGTCTGCTCCACATGAAGATGGCAGAAGGCGCCAAGCTACAGATGTGCTACCTGCTGCAACACCTCAACGACATCCAGCTGAGGCATCGGGTGGAAGCCATCATCGCCTTCGCTCATGACTTCGTTGGAGATCTACAGGCCGATCAGCTGAGGTAAAACCTTTGATTATATTCAAGTATCTTTTGCCTTGGATGACGGAAATTGTTCCGAGGGTACGTCATCATTTGCCTTGTTCCGAGGGTACGTACTACACGGATATATACACTTAACACGAAGGGGATGGCGGGGTCTATTTATTTATTTGCTTAAATAGATACTTACTGCACTTACAGTTTACACCAAAGCGTGCAGCAAGCCAACATCACAATATAATAACCAATAATATAATAATATATATTTCTATATGTCGTCACCCAGGTTATGGTTTACCTGTTTGTTATTTTTGTTAATGGGGCCGTTAGCTGTAAGGTTTACCGCAAGACAGCGTTGAGTATTTACCTCTTTTCAAAGTCATCATGAAAGAAAAGCGACCATATGGCGACAAGACAAAATTCTTAGCGCCATCTTGCGGAAAAGTTTACAACAAGGAAGAAATGATAATAATAAACCTCTAACATCATCTACGTGGAACTTATTTGTTGGTTTTCTTCTTCATTGAAATAGCTATTTTAATCACTTTTGGATTAAGTGTCAATTTTGAGCTCACGTACATGGTGTACTGTGACAAGGTTCTGAATAAAGTCAAGGTTTTCATGAACCGATTGGACTTGCGTTATGCACAAGTACGCGTTTCAAACTGAAACCTAATATTATTTTACAGACGTTACACGGAGATCAAGCAGTCTGACTTACCAAGCGCAGTTGCGGCCAAAAAGACGAGGGAATTCCGTTGTCCTCCTAGGGAACAAATGAATGCTATACTCAGTAAGTTTATTTATTTTTTTACATCGTGAGGAAACCAGCATGCCTGAGAGATATTTCTTTACGGCATGTAAAGCCAGGTCAGAGGCCCATGGGCGGACTAAAAACTATGACACCAGGTTAGGCACTAACCACACGATAAAGAAGAAAATGTAAGTTTATTCATAACATAATCATACATTTAAATTGTTGTAACAACCTCACTAAGATTTACTTACTACAGATTAAGTAACCATTCAAATAACAGCATACTTTTGCTGTTAAGAAAGTGATGGTTCTTTTTTCGCAATCAAAATGCTGATTTATAAAATAACTGTAATAATATAATAATACTAGCCTATTACTGTCCCACTGCTGGGCAAAAACCTTTTCTCATACAGAGAAGGTTCGATTGATCACCACGCTTCCTCAAGACAGGTTGGCGATTTAAAACCTATATTAATTATAAAGTCCAGGTTTCCTGACTATGTTTTCCTTCACCGATGTCCAAGATAAACTTTAGAAAGTACAAAAGTATTGAAAAAGTCACATGGGTATTTGTCCGCATTTGAGCCCACAATCTCATGCATGAGAGGCGAGGCCTTAACCTATGGGCCATAATTTAATGTACCAAACTATAATTATTATTTACCGAGTGAAACCTCACTTGCACGTACCAATCCGATTTTTTCTGTATCCGTATATATAATATTTCGGGCACTTAGAAGCGCCAAAATTGCATTGAAAGTAGGTACATATAAATGCGGATAGATCTTGAATAGGGTATTTGCCTGGAAAAATCTATTTAGTCCGTCAGTTAGATTATCAAGAAATATTGGACAAATATTTATTCTTTTGTCATGTAAACGAAAAATGACCACGGTACAGCGCTTTGAAATCTCGCATGACGTATTTCATATTTCATATTTATTTATTTGCATTCCACAAGGTAAGGTAAAACATGGTGTTATAAAAAGCTTAGAGCTAGGACCCATTGTAGACCCTGTAAGGGCACAGCAAAATCTATTACTTACAAGCTAAAAATTAAAATAAAAGTACTTAAAAAATTCTCAATTAATAAAACAATATAACAAAATGTCAATATACTTAAAATTAAAAGTTAAAAATGTCAGTCATACACAATAAAATTTAAAATTATATTAAATGTGACAGCTAAATAATTATATATAATTCACAAAAAACATAACACACAATTAACAAAAATATTCTATTCAATTATTTGGTAAGCAGTTAAAAAGCTGAACTTTGTGTTTAATTAAATAAAAGTATAATATATGGATGAGTATGTATATTAAATTATAATCTTTCATTAAAATATTCGTTCAAATTATAATAGCTCTTGTTTATTAGATATAATTTTAATTTATTAATAAAGATGTTGTATGTATTTATATTTCTCATTTCTTCTGGTAACTTATTATATATTTTTATCGACATGACATAAGTACTTGAAGAGTGTATTCTTAATCGGGATGTAGGTATGTTTAATCTGTTTTTATGTCTTAGAGTAATTTTAGTTTGAATGTCTTCTCTTTTTGTGTAGAAATTCGGGTATTTACGTACAAATTTACAGATCTCAAAGATGTAGAGGCACGGTAGGGTTAAAATTTTTTGTTCCTGAAAGTGAGGCTTGCAGCTATCCGTTTGTTCAATATTTACTAGAATCCTGATTAGTTTTTTTTGTAGGGTGAATAGTTTGGGCGAGTCTATACTATTTCCCCATAATATGACTCCGTATTTGAGCCATGCATAGGCATACGCGTAATATGCTACCAACGCAGTATTTATGTCTGTGGTTTTTTTGATTTCCCGAAGGGCGTATGAGAATTTTGATAATTTTGCTTGTATTTTCTGGATATGCGATTTCCAATTTATATGCGTGTCTATGTCTAATCCTAATAAGGTGAATTTATTTACCGTTTCTATCTTATAACTTTTAAAACTGAAATTTATATGTATAGGTTTTTTTTGTCTTGGGTGGAATGTCATTAATTTTGTCTTATCATAATTTACTTCTAGGTTATGTTCCGTCATCCAATGAGTTGTATCCTCAAGTATTGAATTTAATTTATCATTAAGGTTGAGATTAGTTTCACATGAAGCAAGAATAGATATATCATCCGCAAACAAAACACAAGCTTCACTGATATACTTCGGGAGGTCGTTTATGTAGACTAAAAATAGGAAACAGCCTATTACACTACCCTGTGGGATTGAAGCATTTATAGGTATGTTTTCAGATCGGAACAATTCTATTTCGTTAGTTTTTTGGTTAAAATATTCTAATTCCACTAATTGCTCTCTATTTTGTAGGTATGACGCGAACCATTCATGACATTTACCACGGATCCCTATGTCATATAGTTTGTTTAGTAGGATGTTGAATTGTACTCTATCGTAAGCTTTTGTCATATCTAGCAGTAAACCTATTGCATATTTTTTGGAGTTAATAATATCGAGGGCTTCTTGTATGTATTTATAGACGGCGAGGGTTGTGGATCGGTTTTTTCTGAAGCCATACTGACAGTCATTAAATATGTTGTATTTTTCACAATAAGCGTTGACACGGTTGCACATGGCTTTTTCAAATAATTTAGATGCAGTTGGTAGGATAGCGATTGGGCGGTAGTTATTTGGGTCAGTTTTCGCATTTTTCTTATGTATTGGCTTTACAAGGGCCTTTTTCAAGAGGTTGGGAAAAGTACCTTCCTCGAAAGATTGGTTAATTAGTTTGTAGAATGGAAGAGTTAACTCATCTGCACATTGTCTCAGTAATGTAGGTGGAAGTTCATCAATGCCATAGCTTGATTTATTTTTTAAGTTTTTTATTAATGCATTAACCTCATAGGGATCAATTGGACTCAGAAAGATCGAATTTTCTGTAGTGGACATTTTAGGTGTTTCTTTTCGTGTATTGCCAGAGGAGCTCGTACTAGTTTTCCCAATAGAAGCAAAGAAATTATTGAAGATGTTAGCTATCTCTTTGGGCTCTGAAGTCATATTATTATTGTTGATTTGTATAGTTATATTCTGTTTTTCGCGTCTCATATTTTTGTTTGTGCGTTCATTTATTATACCCCACATTGTTTTTACTCTGTTGCGTGATTTCATCATTTTATGTTTAAAGTGTTGTTTTTTAGCTGTCACAACAGTTTTCTTTAATATTTTTCCATACTTCCTGTAGTATTTTGTTAATATAGGGTTTTTTGTTTTGGTAGTTAGTATCTTCAATAGTCTTTTATTTTTGCAACACGTTTTTATACCTTTTGTGAGCCATTTATTATAATTTGTATTTAATTTGTATTTTTGTAATGGGATACATTGATTTAGGATGCTGATTAAGACTTCGTTAAAAGCTTCATAGTTTTCATTAATATTCTTTTCAGCCGTTATTATATCATTCCAATTTATTTCGTGCAAATTTGATTTAAATTTCAAAATATTTGTATTGTTGAATCGCCTTTTTGTTGTGTACCAATTTATTTTATTTGTTTGCTGGTTTAACATTAAATGTAAAATTATACAATTGTGATCGGAAAACCCTAATTCTTCTACCGTTGTGTACATATCTTTATAAGTGAAGTTGGTAAATATGAGATCTAAACATGTTTTTGTAGTAGGCGTTATGCGTGTCGGGGTTTTTATGTGCTGTGTGAATCTAAATTCCTGCATTACATTTAAGAATTGGTTGGATTTTAAGTTTCCAGGTACGATATTAATATTAAAATCGCCTCCTATAATAACATTAAGCGTAGGGTATTTCATGTTTACATATCTTAGAATTTTTTGTATTTGTTGATAGAACGTTTCTTCTTGTCTTTTGTTCCAATACATGGTTATAATTAAAACGTTTAACGTCACAAGCCTGTTACTTTTTAGTAACCGGTGACGTCACAAACCCCCTTTCTTGAACTTTGATGCGTTATATCGTCGTCATTTTTTTATATAAATAAATAATAAATATCGTTGGACATAACACACAGCGCCATCTAGGTGCCACATTAAGCAACGAGGCTTGTGTCATGGACACCAGATAGTAGATACTTTTTGTTTGTAAATACATACTTATTATACATATAAATATCCATGACTCGGAAACAAATGTCGATGCTCATCACACAAACATTTGCTCCTACCGGGATTCGAACCCGGGACCCTAAGAACGTAATTATTTGTTTTTGTGACAAAAGAAAAAAAACGTGACCAACATTTTTTGGTAATCTAACTGACCCACAAAAATATTTTTTTTTTGATGTTATCTTATAGCCTATCAGCAGTACCCAAAATTCAAACCCGAAATTAAACTATCGCAGGAGTCTGAGAATCCAATAAACCGTGTACAATGTTTTTATGTCAATAAATATATTTTGATTTTGATTTTTGAAACCCTTAACCCTTTTTCCAACAGGTTTCAAGCACTTGGAAGAATCAGAAGACAAAGACAACTGTCCGTGCGGTGAGGAGTTGATCATGCGCATGAACGATTTCCATGAGAGCCTCATGGCGCATGTGTCGCTACATGCACTACAGGAGCCGGATGGATCGGTAAGTCACTATAATCACGCCAGTAATGCTCGTAGGGTTAGACAGAGGTGTACCTAATAGTACACCCACATTTCGCCTGTTATGTTTAAGCCCGATGTAATAGGGGGCGAGCCAATTGTCATCAACCAAGCCAAATTCAGACTCCGTGGCTGCTACTGAGAAATTCCTAAATGGAATAACCCAATAACACTTCGCACGACCCGAGAATCGAACCCAGGAACTCATGCTCGGCAGTCACGCCCGCGACCACTAGAACAACGAGGCTTTGAAGGAAAACATCGCCAGGCAACCGGCAACTGTTTACCTTCTTAGGGGTACACTAGTTGCGGGCCTGTGGACGGTGAGCTATGGGCTAGCTCGCCGTCCGTCCGTCTTATGACGACAGGCCGTGTCGACGGCGCGAGTGTTCCACGCGGCCCTGGAACACAAAGGGCAAAGGAAGGAACATGGATGGGTTTTAGTCAGTAAAAGTCTGACACTCCCTCCTGCTCAGCCCAGAGCGGGAGGGGCTATTTGATGATTTCCCAAGAGAAAAAAAAAATAAAAAAAATGGGTACACTAGTCCGTTATACTTCCATACAAAAGTAGTATGGCGATTACTCCACTGTTTGATGGAGAACGTTCAAAATATTTTTTTTTATCAATTTGTCTCATCATTATCTAGCCCTGTATCGAAACCAAAAAGGTAAAAAAATATCATTTTTTTTTTCAATTTCCAAATATATGTTTTTTTTTTTACTTTTTTGTTTCGATACAGGGCTAGATAATGATGAGACAAATCGATATAATTTTTTATTTTGTACGTACACCATGAAACAGTGGAGTAATCGCCATACTACGTTTGTTTGTTTTGTATGAAAGTACGACCGACTAGTGTCCTGGGGTGGAGCCCAAGAGGTATCCTGTTGCCAACTAAATGGGTTGTAATTTTAATGGTCAAACAGACATTCGCTCTATGTGAAATACTAATGCATAGCTGCATCTGGTAGGACTAAAAGTGGACCCCGTCACGGTGATGATCTGGGGGCCTAAAATGGAAGCTTTATCAGAATCATAATATGAATCAGGTTAAAAATTTAAAATTCTTAAAATGGTCTTTATTGTTATGACCGCAAAGTCCATTTTAAGAGTTTTACATTTTTAACGTGATTCGTATTATGATTCAGATAAAGTGGCCATTTTAGGCCCCCTGATGAAAGATCCTTAATTCTTGTTACAGGAGAATCAAGAACCAGAAGTAAAGCCAGGCGCATTTGGCAAGTTATACAACATTATAAACACTGTTAAAGAGCTGGAAGAAGAAGCTAAGGTAATTGTTGATATAACTTTAATCTGAAAAATACTTAGACTGGATAAGATACAATTTCGTAGCAGACTGTAATACTCTTTTGCCATTAATGTCATTTTTTTGTGTCAAACTACTAATAAACTACGCAGCTTATTAGTAGTTTTACAACAACAATTTTACAAAAACATGTTGCTGAACAAGTTGCATGGCGTTTTGACTGTGCGTGCTCAAAACACTTCTTATTTATTTATTTAAACTACATGTACCACCATAGGCGGACTTAATGCCACAAGGCATTGTCTACCAGTCAACCTTATACTTCATTCAATCACTTCTTATGCAACATGTTTTTGTGGTACAGCAAACAGGTTGCTGGTAACTTTGAATATTGAATTTATTGTTGCTTACAAC
This sequence comes from Eugnorisma glareosa, assembly GCA_947578425.1. NCBI lineage: Eukaryota > Metazoa > Arthropoda > Insecta > Lepidoptera > Noctuidae > Eugnorisma > Eugnorisma glareosa. The sequence goes on along the minus strand of OX387982.1, from coordinate 6,708,595 downwards.
ATGCCAATATTCCAAACAACCAAAAGACGGTGATACGCAACATTTGTTTTAATAATGTTGTATGTCTTTGGCAGGCGTTAGAGGAGCCTATAAGAAAGACTCCTGAGGAGAGGTTCCGCAAGGTTCTGATCCAGACCATCGTCAACTGGGCTGAGGAGTCGCAGATAGAGACCCCCAAACTCGTCAGGGAAATGTTCAGGTATTTCTATTTATTGTAATTTCCTAGACAAGTCTATCGCCACGTGTATTACTATTTATCGTTAAATTTTTTATCCTTTTTCTGGGGAAATACAATCTGTTTCTTCCCCTGAATTAATATTCCTTAGTTTTTGTTTGTTCTTTTTACAGCATGTACAGACGCCAGCACATCAAGCTACTCGAAACTGTCAAATTTTCCCCAACCATCAACCTTAAACCTAATGCTTTAGCGATAAAGTTGAAAATCTATTAAAGAAATTTGACAGATTGTAGTAGCTTAATGCTGGCGTCTGTAGCCTGAGAACTTCTTACATTTGAGACATTTGACACAAACCATTTCGGGTTTATGCAGTTCATTGAGACATGGGTTGCCGATTATGACCCGACTGGCGCAGCGGTAGTGAGGCTGCCTTACATTCTTAGGGTCCCGGGTTCGAATCCCGGTAGGAGCAAATGTTTGTGTGATGAGCATGGACATTTGTTTCCGAGTCATGGATGTTTATATGTATAATAAGTATGTATTTACAAACAAAAAGTATCTATGTAGTGGTATCAACTATCTGGTGTCCACGAGACAAGCCTCGTTGCTTAGTGTGGCACCTAGATGGCGCTGTGTGTAATGTCCAGCGATATTTATTTATTATGTTAAAGGTTCGGCTTTAAGGTGTTTGCGGACACCCGGACTTTTACAGATATTTCTGCACATTGCTTGACAATATCCTGTTCGGAGTCCAATCTGCTCGGTTTGGCAGCATCTTTAGGCAACCACTATCATATTTATGTAAAACTGTAAACGGGAAATTTACCGTGTTTACAATTTTTTTTGAGTTCCCGATATTTCGGCGCTGTTGCAAGCACCATGATCACGGATAAACACCCATGATCAATCGTTTTCAGTGTTAATGATAGTGTTGTTGATCATGTCAGTTTAAAAACGTATATTTATGTCTATTTAAAACCAACCAAGTGCGAGTCAGACTCGCGCAAGAAAGGTTCCGTACCATTATCTAAAAAAAAAAAAAGCACGTTCGTTGTATGGGAGCCCTTAAATATTGATGTTTTCTGTTTTTAGTATTTGTTGTTATAGCGGCAATAGAAAATTTCAACTGTCTAGCTATCACGGTTCATGGGATACAGCCTGGTGACAGACAGCCAGACAGACAGACGGACAGTGGAGTCTTACTAATAATAGGGTTTCGTTTTTACCCCTTAGATACAAAACCCTAAAAATGACCATAAAACACTTTGACAAGATTTTTACCAATCTAATTTTATAATTCCACAGCCTCTTGGTCCGTCAATACGACGCAGTGGGCGAGCTAATCCGAGCTCTAGAAAAGACCTACGTCATTAACGCTAAGACCAAATTAGACGTGGCAGAGATGTGGGTGGGACTGAGTCAGATCCGAGCGCTGCTGCCTGTGCAGATGAGTCAGGAGGAAGAGGAGCTCATGAGGAAGAGGCTCTGGTAAGTGTTGTAACGATGTGGTAAAATGATAAATGATGTTTATTATGCAATTAGGTTTTTACAAATACTATTACACGTCATTTTGTTTTAAACCGGGCCGGTGTTTCGTACCTGACTACTCTGAGAAGAAACAGCCGAAATAAACTCGGAGTTCATAGTCTCTTTTAAAGTCCCAGACATAATCTTGGTTATCTCACATGTGGACTATGCAGATTAGTGTCTGAGATGGTCTCTTGAAGAAACAACCACACAGATTTGAGTGGACCTGTCCAGTCAGTGCAAGCATTTGTCAGCAAAAGACTGGTTTCATAGTGTACCGCTAAAGAACCAATTGCTAACTAAATATCGTTAAAAAGAACTCCTAATTAATACCTAACGGTAGACAATCAACAATTGACAGACTCGATCAAGTCTATGTCAGTGTAATACGCCGAATACTTAATTCGCAAACAATATTAAAATTTAACAATTACCGAATAGATTAAAATAATATTTTTCAATTTACAGGAAACTCGTCAACAACCACACATTCTTCCAGCACCCAGATTTGATAAGGTAAATTTACTGTTTACTAATTCAAGTTATAAAAAGAAAACTAATTACAATGTACATTCGTTCATACGAAATGCTTCTGAATCATGATAGTTAATGACGCCTTTACTCCCATGGCCTACCATGACGTCCGCTAGGGTAGCCCGCGAAATTTAAGTTTTAGCAAAACCTCCAAATGAACACGGTCCATTAGCGGAAATTTATCAATTAGCTGGTTCTCCATTTATCCTGCAGTATGTTATGAGGTTGTATTCTAAAAGTTGGCAACGCAACGTTGCACATCATCATCCTGGAGGCCTAAAATGGCTGCTTTGGCAGAATCATAATTTGGATTATAATATAAATTACGTTACAATTCGAAAAATAGTCACAAAGTGACAATTCACAATGTTAACTGTGAGTATTTTAAGAATTTTTACGTGATTCATATTATTTTTCCATAATGATTTTGCCAAAACGGCCATTTTAGCCCCCTTTCCTTATCCTAATTCATTTGGTCGGTGCAGCATGTCTTCTTCTTCCATACTTTTGTATTACTCGTCATAACATCAGACACCTCCTGATAAAATGACGAGTAATTGAGAAGACCCCAAACGCAACGTTACAAATAGCTGTCAAATATGAAGGCTACAGTCATCAAATTTGTACGTAGTGTTTGAAACTGTCATCGTTCCCCGCAGAGTGCTGCGCGTGCACGAGAACGTGATGGCGGTGATGATGAACACGCTGGGGCGGCGCGCGCAGGCGCAGTCCGACGCGCAGCCCGCCTCGCCGCCCGTCTCCGAGGACAAGCAGGAGAAGGTGACTACTTGTTTACGCACTCAATATGTTGCCCTGTTGCTTTAGTTTTCGTCTGCTGAACATGAAGTCTTCGGTTCGGTGCCCAGGTTGGGAAAAATGTTTTTGAGTTTTTTAATCGGGAATTTCTTAGTGGCAGCCATGAAGCCTATATTTGTGCCCGCTTGCCTATGGCAATAGGCTCGCCCCTATTACTTGGGACTAAAACATAACTCGCGAAGTATGGGTGTACTATAAAGCTGCCTCACCTTTGGGCTGGTTAACAGGCGTGATGTTATGATATCTCAATATGTCTTGAAGTTTAACTTGTTCGTTCTGATAGCATATCAGCCTTTAATGTTCCCACTGCTGGGACACTCGGCCTCCTCTCTATGAGAGGGAATGGGCTATAATCCACCACGCGGGCCCAATGCGGGTTGGTAGATGTCACACGTCTTCGAATTTTTGGTTCTAGGACATGCCGGTTTCCTCACGATGTTTTCCTTCACCGTTTTGAGAGCAGTGGTGATGAAAATAAATTACACAAAGTAATGCGCCTGCCTGGGTTCGAACCCACGACTTATTGTTCGTAAGTCGGGGCCGCCACCACTGGGCCACCGCTGCTCCCATTCGTCGTTCGTTCTGATAAATTCAAGAAAACTCAGATAAACCAATGGTCGGTCGTAGTTACATCGATTAATGTTTCATAGATTTCAATTTCGTCAGACATCAAACTCAAACTCAAAACATTTATTTCAATTAGACCATAACAGGCACTTTTGAATGTCAGAAAAACAAAGGCGAACCTACATTCACAGACACAAGGCATAATAACATGTGAAAGTACTGTAGATGCCCATTCCAAAGCGTAGATCTCTATGGAGAAGAATGGACAAGAAACTCCATGGACACTCTTTTCAATCAAAATGTTGTTACAAGATCTTGGTTACATCATTCATGTTGAGATTATGTGAGAATGGTTTATAAAGACGTAAACATTAAGAGCGTCCAGAGTAAAAGATTATAATTATCAACACATCTCATGCAAAGTCATGTCTTAATGACTGTAGGAGCCAATGGTTGTAGGCACCGTACACTATCACAATGTTGATGTTGGTTTACTTGTGGAGTACACAGAAAGAAGCACAAGTAGAGTTTAAAGTTATATTAACAGTTGAACGTTAACAAGTTATAGTGGTAGTGATTCTTCCTCTTGACAAGTGGTTAGTTCCACAGTTGTAGTCTGACTCGATCTGCCTTGCATGAAAAGTTATAATTATAGCGTAATATTTGTGACGCACGACAACCAAGTAGGTTGCTGCGTTCGCAAAGTAAATGTACGGTTGATGAGACCGTACAATGACTTTTCGCGATGTTGTGTCAACAGATTTTGCAGGAACATTCTCCCTTAGTGATGATTTAATTATTTTCATCAATAGTACTTATGTAAAATGTTGCTATCTACCACAACTATCTGTACCCTATACTATCTACCTACCTACCACCTACCACTACCACTACCTACCACTACCCTACACCACTATCTGTAGGTCATACAAATATTTGTTCCGTGTGGGGATCGAACCCGCGAGACGCAGCACAACAGCCAATGCGTCAGCCACTGCGCCAACCGTGTCGTCTAGCACGTTGCTGGCTGTATGAATCTTAGTATGATCGGTCACAACTACATTTTAAACATTTTTTCCACTTCATCAGGACACGTCTCACGAGATGGTAGTAGCTTGCTGCCGTTTCCTCTGCTACTTCTGCCGCACAGGCCGACAGAACCAGAAGGCCATGTTCGACCACTTCGACTTCCTTCTGGAGAACTCCAACATCCTGCTGTCCAGACCCTCGCTGAGGGGATCCACGCCGCTGGACGTCGCCTACTCTAGTCTCATGGAGAACACTGAACTGGCGCTGGCGTTGAGGTTAGTTTATTAGTCGACCTGTACCCCACGACCTTCGTCCGCGTGAAACTAGGTACTTCATTTTTGTTGACAATTTCAACGGTTTTTATTTTATTTTGTACGGAATCCTAATCCTTCCACCAGCATCATCAGCTATCTGCCGATAAAAGTCGTCAAAATCGATCCAGCTAGGAGATTAGCTGGAACAAATAGACACAGACAAAAATTATAAAAACAAAGTTTTAACTGCCGTATATAGTTTCATGTGCATTCAGTAAAAAGTTGTTATTTTGATATTACAAACAGACAATAGGGAATATGCATGTAATTTTTTTTTTTCACTTTATTCAATAATATGCAGTACTATCAACCCAAGAAAATAATTAAAAGTTAATTTCAACTACTGCTTGTCGCACAAAAAAAAATATTAAACTCCTACAATTTTCTACGACAGTTCAAACGTCCATGACTATCGCGGCCATTCATGTCAGGACTTTGATGTCACCTACCTCAATCTACCTTGTTTAAATCTAATTTTTTGCCCTTAGTAGATTAGTTTTACTAAAATGTAAGTGCTTTATTTAAGCAAAAATTGCAATAACTATATTATAGTAAAATCTTAGTGAAACTTTTCAATGAAAAGTGTTTCCTTGACACATGGATTTTGACGTCACTACCGGAATCGATGCGTTTTGTGTTTGCGTTCCGTTTCACCACAAACACGCTAAATAAAATATAATAAATAACTGTTGTATTAGAGAATTAAACAAGTGTACCACAATTTTTTTATGGACCAATACAAGGCATTTTTAAGAAATAAAAAAAGTTTTGTATTTCTTGATTATACCCTATTCAGTTTTATTTATTTGTATAGATATACCACTTTGACGAAAGCGCCCAGTAGATTGAAACTTCACTATAAATGAAACTATCTAGCACACTGATTTTAAAACCAAAAACAGACCTCGTCGATTTATGTATGACATGTAATTTTTTGATTTTTTTTTGTTTCTTTTTACTCCATGGCAATCAGCCCTAGGACAAAAAGCCACTGTGTTGACCAACTAAGAGTCTATTTGGTTTTATTATATTAGTGAGCTTCCATTTGTGTGGCGTAACTTTCATCTCTCTATGCGAATCTGTCGCTAAGACTGGGTATGTCACATCTCTTCAGCCTCGTGTGCTGTTGTTCAAGTGACATTACAGTGTGCATTGCAAGTAACATTAAAATATTTTCAGTAAATTGATACCTCACCAAGGTTGAAACTATTCATTTCATTGGAAAAATTCATGCAGCTTTAAATCAAAATTACACCTTGTCATTTTATGTGTTACATGCAAGAATTTTTATCGTTACGTTGGAAAAGCAGTTAGAATGTCCACTATACATGATAATATGATTATGAATATTAGGTGTGCTGTATTTTTTAAGTGGTATATTCAACGTGATTGTCTCGGTCGCCTTGGTCGAATGGTCGCAAGCGCGGCTGCTGAGTATGGGGTCCTTGGTTCGATTCCTGGGTCGGGCAAAGTGTTATTGGGGTTTTCCATTAGGAATTTCTCAGTAGTAGCCACGAAGTCTAGATTTGTGCCCGGTTGATGGCAATAGGCTCGCCCCCTATTACATGGGACTTAGACATAACTGTTGAAATGTGGGTGTACCATTAGGTACACCTCTGCCTAACCCTTCAGGGATTACAGGCGTGATGGTATGTATGTGGTATATTCAAAGTGTAGCACAACATTTAGTTCTTTACCCTTTATTCGATAAACACTTTCTTTTTGGGACATTTTTAAAAACATCATTTTTCCTATCTCACAGGGAACACTACCTAGAGAAGATAGCAGTATACCTGTCTCGTTGTGGACTCCAAAGCAACTCAGAGCTCGTGGAGAAGGGATATCCAGACCTTGGTTGGGATCCAGTGGAGGGAGAGCGTTATCTTGACTTCCTTCGGTTCTGCGTTTGGGTAAGTTCATTTTTTCATGAGGAGCTCGCGGCTAAAAAGTAACAGCCGCTCGGGTTGATCTTTAGGTTAAGCCGTGCTTACCTATGTTTGTCCGTGGATGGGTGACCATCCATTACATACCGTGCGTCCTCTGTGCCTCGGAAAGCATGTTAAGCCGTTGGTCCCGGCTGTCATTTGTAGATCTTTGATAGTCTTTACAGGTAGTCAGTGGCACGAAAGTTTGACAACCAGACTTACTTAAGGGTATCGTATTAGCCAGTATTAACTGGGTTGTGGAGGTCAGATAGGCAGTCGCTCCATGTAAAATACTGGTATTCAGCTGCTTTCAGTTAGACTGGAAGCCGACCTCAAAATAGTTGGGGAAAAGCTAGGCGAATGATGATGAATTGTTTCATGAGTTTCTATTGTTTCCACCATTGTTAATATCAATACGACAATACGAGTATTCGACCGTTTCGCACATGCGCGTATCTCATAGCTTTGCAATTGAAGAGCCCTATGTGTGGCAGTGTACTGCTATGCTATTAATCTCATAAAGTATTTAATTATTTCTCTTAACTTCTCAATTATATTTTCTGTCTTGTCTTTGTTATCTTGTACGTACACTGGTTTTTTATTTCCAAATTTATAACTAGTAAATTAGATCACTAATCAGTAAATATTGAGAAGTTAAGAATTTCTACAAAGGAAGAGAGGAGTCAGCTTACATACCATTTTCGTAAATTACTCTAACCATATCACCTGAACCGATATCTCCTCAGCTTATTTTGCGCTACGGATCAGGTGTTAGATTCCTGCATGAGAATTCAGTACCTATCAGCTCATGGCCCTTCCTTATGTTGTAATTTTTTTGTTGTGCTTTGGTCTATTAAACACCTACAGTACTACTTAGTGTAAAATAAACATTCCGAACGATTATTTTTCATAGCCTATACTGTGTCCCACGACTGGGCAAGGTCTCCCCTTTCTCCTTCTAGACCTCTCTGTTTTATGCAATTTCTGGCCACGATTGCCCCGCGAACATGATCTGGTGGCCTACCGTGTAATTCCAGTGTGAGAAAGAGATGGCGCTAGACGACCTGTATAGCTCTGTCTCTTTCCCACACTGGAATTACTCCTGCTTTAAGACGTCATAGTAACTCCCCAGATCGTCACCACCATACTTATAATTATAAATATCTTTCCCACAGGTAAACGGTGAAAGCGTAGAAGAGAACGCTAACTTAGTAATCCGTCTCCTGATCCGTCGGCCGGAGTGCCTCGGGCCCGCGCTGAGGGGCGAGGGCGAGGGCCTGCTGAAGGCCATCGTGGACGCCAACAAGATGAGCGAGAGGATCGCTGACAGACGGAAGCTGAGGGAGATGGAGCAGGAAGGTGATGTGACCGTAAGTATTGTAGATTTATTATAGAACCAGGCAAACAGGAAAATTAAGAAAGCTAAACTTTATTAATAAAAGACAAATAGCGAGTAGTCTTTCATCCTGAAAGAACCACCTTAAGGCGCGGACTGACTACGATTTTAATCGCTACTAGACCGCGTAAACTATTGTCACCACTATGAAGCGTTAATAAGGTTCAAAATTGAAAATAATCTGTATTTGAGTTGACATGTGACTAAGCTGCGAATTGCATTTATTTTACAGGTTTTCTTTAGATTATTCAAAATATAGACATTAAATTAAATAATTGTTTGGTTAAAGTTTTAAAAAAGGCTAAAACTATTTAATTCTTAAAAAACAAACTGTTGTAATCGCTGTAAATACAGAGATCTTCGACGCCAAAGTTTATATTTGTGGCGCAACTTCCCAATTTTTATTGGAAATATTAAACTATTATTTATTATTCTGTTCTGTTAAAGTTTTTCTTTAAACCCTTCTCTCGTCCACTGTATTTTTTGCGTTAGATATTTTCATTGCATTACGTCATACTCGACTATCTAAGAAACCAATTTTTAGAATATTAAGGTAACCCCGCGCCTTAAGGCCGATTTTAAGATTGCACCTAAGTGAATGGTAAAAATAGTTTGATTACAAACAGATGATGATCATTGCTGCACTTTCAACGTGCTTTAGTATCAAAACATCACGATTGTTACCTACTCTCCGGGGAGGTAGACAGAGTTTACCTTACGAAGCATTTTCTTTTGGCTTTCTGCATGACTTTTCACACGTATCACCACAAAGCAGCTAATGAATAAAACGATTGTTGATATAAGACAAAATCTATTGTGTGTTGAAGAAGAAACTTATCGAAACCGAAAGTCACTTGCTCTTGTGGTTTACAGTTCAGCCACCCCCTCCCAGAATCAGATGAGGATGAAGACTACATCGACACGGGCGCTGCGATCCTCAACTTCTACTGTACGTTGGTTGATCTGCTCGGCAGGTGCGCGCCTGATGCTGGCGTCATTGCACTTGTGAGTATGACAATTTAAGACTTCGCTTTGCAAGTTCTTGGTTCGTAGTATTACCAGAAATAGCCTATATCAGAACTGATTTCAGCAGGAACTAGATATTAAGTGATGATTCTTCTAAGTTAAGATTCTGTTTGTATTGCAAAAATACAGGGACTTATTACAAAACATGTTTTACGACTTGCCAAACCTAAATACTGTATAATAGTGATATTCGAAAGAAATAACGATCCGTCAAGACGTAGTATACGGTCTTTCTTAAGGTAACAATTTCTAATAAAGGTCAACCGCCTCCTTATCACCAGTCGTAACTAAGTAATAAATTAAATAAACTTCGTCTATGTCAGTTGCCACAATAAGAATCACTTATAAATCAGCTGAAATACATTCGGGATCTCCTCCTAATATCAAGTAACCAATTGGGTTAAAATTGATTTAGAATTATACATTTAGGCCCGCTTGCACCACTAATCGCTAAACGCGATTAACGCTAAACATATTTAAAACTTATTTCTGTCATCTTTAACCACTCGTATATCGAATATATAGACACAATTAAAAACCTATTGTGTCTCGCGAAGATCTACGTTACGTTCATAGGCATACGAAGGGTTAAACGATATATAGAAATAGAACGATGTTTTAAATGCGTTTAACGTTAAACGCATTTAGCAATTTGTTGTGCAAGTGCGTCTTAGCATTAAATAACACTCACACGGATCACAAAACATTTTCTTAATGTTTAAATAATTCCCAGGGCAAAAACGAGTCCCTCCGAGCCCGCGCTATCCTTCGTTCTCTGGTGCCTCTAGAAGATCTGCAGGGAGTGCTCAGTCTGAGATTCACGCTCAACAACCCCGCCGCTGGAGAGGAACGACCTAAATCTGGTTAGTATATTCTATCTTAACATTTACTGTATGCATATAAGCTTTTGCCTTAGAGGTTTACATAAAAATCTTACGTTTCGCAATAAGCAATCCAATTTCAAAACTAATTGCCATAACCGGTAAGGAAAAGATTTCATCGAACAAAGCATTTGTCTGCTCTCAAATATTTTGAGCCCTCATAATTATCATCAAGTTTAAATATTATAACGTGACCACTACTTAAATTATTAGGTTATTTTTTCCCAAGCTTTTTGTATAAAATCTGACGATTGCACGACCCTAATAATTTAAGAAATATTGTGTTAATGTGACACCCACATTTTATTATTAACAAAAGTTCGCACACTTCAACACTTTATTTACCTATATACCTACAAGCTTTTAACAGCGGCTTTGATTGCGCTTAAATCAGAAAATATTCCACGGAAACGTAATGCTAGGATTAAAAATATCCTGTGTTCTAACCCACGGTATGGTCTACCTGTGTTCAAAATATCAGCTTAATCCGTTCAGCCATTATGCGTGAAATGATAATATAAAGACAGATAGACACTGAAATTGCATAAAAATAGTTTACGACAGTTTACTTAATGTTTTCCCTCTCAACAGACATGCCATCCGGCCTAATCCCCGGTCACAAGCAGAGTGTGGGTCTGTTCCTGGAGCGAGTGTACGGCATTGAGACACAGGAGCTGTTCTACAAGCTGCTAGAGGAAGCCTTCCTGCCGGACTTGAGGGCCGCCACTATGCTTGATAGAGTAAGTAGGCACAAAGCCTTTTTTTCTTTCAATCAAGTGTTTTTTTGGAAAAAACTACTAATAGAATCGAAAGAATGTCGGTGCGTTGATGGGCAACCATCCATAACATACTTAGACCCCTCCGAGCTTTGGAAAAGTTGGTCCCGGCTGTCATAAGTAGATCTTTGACAGTTGTTATGGTTAATCAGGAGTTTTACAGTCTGACCCCCGTCTAATGATGGAGTATTGTGTTACCGACCAACAGAGTAGTGGAGGTCGGATAAGCAGTTGCTTCACGAAAAGTTCTCTTATTTTAAAGTATTTTTATCAGACTGCCTCATTAGTCGAGTGGTCGCAAGCACGACTGCTGAGCATGAGGTCCTGGATTCGATTCCCGGGTCGGGCAAAGTGGGGTTTTCCATCAGGAATTTCTCAATAACAGCCACGCAGTCTGGATTTTTGCCATGCAATAGGCTCTCCCCCTATTACATGCGACTTAAACATAACTTCCGAAATGTGGGTGTACCATGCAGTATACCCCTACCTAACCCTTCGGACATTAAAGGCGCAATTTTATGTATTTTTTATCAGGTTTTGATGTGTAAAAACTTACATCTATCGACATTATCAGAAAAACGTTTGACGATAACCTAACCCGTTTCTGACGTAATATTATTATAACGTCAGAAACGGCTGGTATTATTACCAGCCTATTACTGTCCCACTGCTGGGCAAAGGCCTCTTCTCAACAGAGAAGGCACGAGCATTGATCACCACACTTGCTCAAGACGGGTTGACGATTTCAGACTTTTATAAGTTCAGACGCTTTTTTCCTTCACCAATGTCTGTGATTGTCTGTTCTTATTTTATTTACAAATAAAAAAATCCAGTAAAGCAAGCTTCGAAATGTAGCCCAAAAATGGTTGAGGAAAATTATTCCAATATAAAAATTCTTCCATAAACACTCTCCCCCACAGAACGACGGCTGCGAGTCGGACATGGCTCTCTCAATGAACCGCTACATCGGCAACTCGATCCTCCCGCTACTGATCAAACACGCGTACTTCTACAACGAGGCGGAGAACTACGCCAGTCTGCTGGACGCCACGCTTCACACTGTGTATAGGTATGGACAACATTTTTATCAGCTCACTCACTGCGAGTGCAGCGCTCCTGATCAAATCATATCCCATATGTTGAAGTGTCCAAAGTGGCCACTTCTGAGGACCTAAAAAACACCGGGAGTGGTTACCTGGACCTGGGTTTGGTGGATTTACCATCCATATTCGCTCGGTTCCTAAGGGTCGTAATCTCATGTTAAATAGCCTAGAACCTTCCTCAAGATCTGGGTTATCAAATGCAAAAAGAAATTTTCGAACCCCACGGGTACAGTTCAGTTCAAACTTTATGGCGGCTCGGAAGTTAGCTGCGAGGGATGGTCTGCGCAGGTATAACGGTTCACACTTTATGGCGGATCGATATCTAACGTAAAGCTGCGCAGAACACAATTTTAGGTACCAGCGGGACACAGAAGACGCATCGTCTTGACTGTCTAATGCGCAGACTATCACTCGCAGCTAACTTCCGAGCCGCCATAAAGTTTGAACCGAACTATAGTTCCAGAGATTATTGCGTTCGACAATCAAACAAACATTATTTTTCAATTCCATTATACTACCTTTATTTACCATCGATTAACAAAGAATTAGATTTGTATATGTGCAGTCGGCCTATTAAAACCTTGACCGTACTAAGAACCTTGTCGTGATGAACTATTGAAGTAGCGACGTCAAAAATGACCAGTGAACAAAATTGTCTGACCACATTTAGTTTGGAACACTATTGCCAAACGCCATTATGTTTCGTATATAAATCACACTGTCGACCTTGATCAACTAATCAACAAAAGAATACAAATTTTTATTCACATTGTTGCCATATTACAAAATATCCTCTTTTCGCGATAACACTGTTTTCTAACATTTTGATAATCAGTTAAATAAATATCCACCTTTCTGTTCCAGGTTATCGAAGAACCGAATGTTAACCAAGGGGCAACGTGAAGCCGTATCAGACTTCTTAGTTGCCCTCACATCAGCGATGCAACCTTCCATGCTGCTGAAACTGCTGAGAAAACTGACAGTCGACGTGTCGAAACTTTCCGAGTACACCACTGTCGCTCTTAGGGTGAGTCTCATATGATCTATTTTGGTATAGCATCCTATCCTGTCTAGACGCAACGGGAGCTACGTGGTAGCAGTTCATCTTCTAATTTATCTATCTAGCCTTCTACTCAATAACCTTTTCAGAATAGTGAATCTGCTAAGTTTTGGCAAGCGTAAGGTGGACCAAGGATCAGCTGAGAATCGGTGACGCTTAAGAGAGCCTATGTCCAGCGGTGGACGTTTTCTGCTGGGACCTCTTTAATATATCAAATTAAGTGCTAACATCGCATATTTACCCCTACTTGTTCTATTTATGTACATTGTTTTTATGCAATATTATGCATCTTTTAAAATGCAAATAAGTGTTTTTTTTTTTCTAATGATTTACCATTTTATTCTTCTCCCAGCTTCTAACCCTCCACTATGAACGCTGCGCAAAGTACTACGGTAGTACAGGAGCCGGCCAAGGATTATACGGAGCATCATCAGACGAAGAGAAGCGTCTCACCATGATGCTGTTCAGCAACATCTTCGATTCGCTCAGCAAGATGGACTACGAGCCCGAACTGTTCGGCAAGGCGCTGCCCTGCCTTATCGCCATAGGTATACGGCTCACTTTACTCTAGCAACACGAAGAAAAGCGTCTCACAATGTTGCTATGCAGCAATATCTTCTTTGACTTTATCGCTCTAGAAATAAGGATCGCTTTACTCTGACAACTAGCTTGCAGTGTACTTACATTACTTTTCCACATGTATTCATTTATCCAGAATTTTGAACCATCTGGTGAGCAGTTTTTAAAGTCCATTTTCAGTTAAAATTGCTTCGAGGCTGGCTAGGTTTTTCGTACCATCATACATTAATACTGATTTTTTTTTCAGGATGTGCCCTGCCTCCCGACTACTCGCTGTCGAAGAATTATGATGACGAGTTCTATGGCAAGGAACAGGTTACAGGTGAGCAAAACATTTCATAATGTTATTTGTTAGCATCGTAAGTATGTTCTACAGTTTCGGTAATGCCATTTATGTATTGTTTTTTCTGAGGAGGATACGCTAAGGTAGCCTGCGTATTTCTAATTTTCTTACGCTTTTAGCAATTTGTAGGTCAGTGGCTGGTTGTATTTTGATTAAAATATGATTCGCTGCCCTAACGAATATGGGTTTACAAAGTTATAATCATTAAAATCAACCAGGAGCTCATGGCTAAATAATAATAGCCGCTCGAGTCGATCTTTAGGTTAAGCCGTGCTTGCCTAGGTTTGTCTGTGGATGGGTGACCGCCCTTTACATACCTAATTTACTCCGTGCCTCGGAAAGCACGTTAAGCCGTTGGTTCCGGCTGTCATCTGAAAATCTTTGACAGTCGTTACAGGTAGTCAGTGGCCCAAAAAGTCTGACAACCAGTTTTTCCAAGGGGTATCGTATTACCCAGTACTAACTGGGTTGTGGAGGTCAGAGAGGCAGTCGCTCCATGTAAAATACTAGTATCCATGTAAGGGTTGAATTAGTTACCTACTTTAAGATCTGTACTACTATAATTAAAAAAAAAAAAAACTAAATCTAATCTAAATTTATAAATGGATGTTGTTATAATCTATGCACCTTAGTAACCATTTATATGCACTATCCTATGAAACCTACCTACCTTGGTTACCTAAATACCTGTCTTTTAAATTTTGCATACTTGGTCTTATCCTAGCTAAACATGTTTGTGCCATTTAAATTTGTACCTAACACCTTTGTATACCATGTTTTACGCAAATAAATATACTATTACTATTAAATATGTCTCAGTATTATTCGAGCATTCACTGGTTTCACTTACCATCAACACCGCGCCTTACATTCAGCTGCATCCGGTCAGACTGGAAGCCGACGCAACATAGTTGGGAGAGGCTTTGCTGGTGATAAATAATTAAAATCATCATCAATATGACGACCCGAATGGCGCAGCGGTAGTGAGGCTGCCTTACGTTCTTAGGGTCCCGGGTTCGAATCCCGGTAGGAGCAAATGTTTGTGTGATGAGCATGGACATTTGTTTCCGAGTCATGGATGTTTATATGTATAATATGTATGTATTTACAAACAAAAAGTATCTATGTAGTATTATCAACTATCTGGTGTCCACAACACAAGCCTCGTTGCTTAGTGTGGCACCTAGATGGCGCTGTGTGTAATTTCCAGCGATATTTTATTTATAAAAAAAAAAAAAATTATACTGCGTGTAACAGAAAGGGTATAATCATAAGAAATACTATGGTACGGACCATCAAACTGAACAACTTTCTCTATGGGACCACCATCGAAATCGTAAAAAAATAATCAGCTGTCCCATACATTTGGGTCGAGTAGGTATTGAAATTTTGTATAGGACAGCTGATAATTTTTTTACGATTTCGATGGTGGTCCCATAGAGAAAGTTGTTCAGTTTGATGGTCCGTACCACAGTATTCCATATGATTATACCCTTTCTGTTACACTCTGTATATAACCGACAAAGTTCATATAATCCTATTGAATGAAATTGTCACAAAATTTGAATTATGCGGACTGCCCTGGCGTTTCTACCTTAATGGTTTAATAAGCACAAGTTCAAAGTTAGATCCCCGTAGGACTTTTATTCATTGTTTTTGACTATGTAGTTTTTCTTACAACCAGTCTGTGATGTGAATTGGCCGATATGTCATTTACGGAATAGGATAACATTAATCAGCCGCTATTTTTGACATTTATTTTCAGGAGACCTCGACAACCCTCAATACGACCCTCAGCCTATCAACACGTCATCAGTAGCCCTGAACAACGACCTCAACACAATAGTCCAGAAGTTCTCAGAACATTACCACGACGCCTGGGCCTCCAGGAAGATCGAGAACGGTTGGGTCTACGGCGAGGGCTGGTCTGATAGCCAGAAGTCACACCCTCGACTGAAGCCCTACAACATGCTAAATGACTACGTAAGTGACGTGGCACAGAACATTCTAGAAATATTCTTAAAAACCAACTTGTTCTTCACAGATCCGGACCATTTCCGACTGTTCTTAAAGTTCTATACTCGGTTGTGGCAATATTTACTTAAGAACTTTGTGGGAACCGCCAGTCTGTGAGATTCATTGCCAACTTCTCAGTTTCCCGATCATTATAATCTGGATCTCTTCAAAGTTCGAGTGATTCGGTTTTTTCTATGCAAGCGTGCACCATGGCGGCATCATAGCGCTTCACATCAGGCGAATTGCGGCCAATCGAAAGCCGCAGTAAAAAAAAAGTCTAGCTAGTGTCAGTATCTTATGCTATAAACTAGATCTTTGTCCGGTATTAAAGCATCAACCCAACAAATTGACAAACGCTCATCAGGTGGCCTACCATGACATCTTAAGCAGGACTAAGTCCAGTGTGAGAAGGAGATGGCGCTAGACAACCTGTATAGCTCTGTCTCTTTCCCACACTGGAATTACTCCTACTTTTAGACGTCATTGTAAACCCCAGGCTGGCCCACAACAGTCAGTCAAAAACAAGATGCTTAGCTACCTACAGTCCATGGTAAATACCCCGTTTTCAGCGTTAGTGACCAGCGTTAGTCAGTTTATAATCTTATACCTACACCACCTCACTACCTCTGATTTTTCGGATTTATGTGCGTATTGTATAATTATCACTTGCGTCGGTGAGGAAAACATCGTGAGGAAACCAGCATGCCTCAGAGGTATTTCTCGACGGCAGGTAAAGCCAAGTCAGAGGCCCATGGGCGGCATGAAAACTCTGACACCTGGATAGGCACTAACCACACGATAAAGTAAGACTAAGAGTCCAGCCACAAACATAATAACTGTGAAACAACGGTAGTTGCTCATTTCAAAGCGTAGATCTTATGGAGAAAAATGGCCAGGAAACTTCATGGTTGGTTTCCTCACAATATTTTCTTTCAATCGAGCGCTTGACGGCCCTTGAATCCAAATACAACAACTAAGTATTCTAATGTCACTTTTTTCATCAACTATCAGGAAAAAGAACGTTACAAGGAGCCCGTTCGCGAATCCTTAAAGGCTCTTCTCGCGATCGGCTGGTCGGTGGAACATTCAGAAGTGGACATCCCTAGCACCAACCGCAGTTCCATGAGGAGGCAGTCCAAGTCTGGAGGCGTAAGTTGTATAAATACTTGTATGCGTTTTGTGCATATAAAAGATCAACTCATTGATGAGATAGGATTAGGATGAGAATCGACAAGCTGGCTACGAAAGCAACAGACACACCCTTAAAAATATTGTATAAGCTAACTGCCAAAATAAACAATAGATGGTTGATTTTCATAAAAAATACATAAATAAACAGTGCTGCTTGGTTCTTTTCAAACTCAAACTCGAATCATTTATTTCAATTAGACCATTACAGGCGCTTTTGAATTTCGAAAAAAAGCGAAGCTACAGTCCCAGTCACAAAGCATAATAACTTTGAAAGTACTGTAGTTGCACATTACAAAGCGTAGATCGCTGTGGAAAAGGATTTTGGCGCTTAAATTATGAATGTTTAGCGTTTATGAAATTATTTCCCATGGAAATTATATAAAAAAACCAGTGGCGTTACTTGCGATTAAGTCCACGCGCCAAAATAACCACGCAGTACTGTACAGTGGCGTGCTTATGGGCCAGTAATACAGCAAGCCCAATAAGCAAGCAGATTGATCAGTGACCCTAACATAATGAAGAGTCGCAGGTTATAAAGCCAGCCAGGGCGTGTATAAAAGTACCAACTTTTCTTTTTCTACATATTTTAAGTCGTTAAAATATGTAGTAAGATCTATGTTTCTAAATATCGTGGCTTATGTCAAATGATGTTGTGTTTTTTTTTATTATTTTGTGTATTTCCTGTGCATGCTAGCCAAAGGACGAGAGAGTCAAGGAGCCGACGGTACATACGCTTTTGATATACCTATACTTACTGTTTATAAGCACCAAACTATATATGTTTGTTCGCACTTATATGATTGGCATGATAGGCGTTCTTCCTTTTTCAACAACCTTAGTATATTAATAATATAATTATATAATTATATAGCAATGTTATATACAGAAATATCTTCTGCTACACGGGTTCGATTTTTGCAATTGGATTGGTCCTATTATAAATACTAAAAAATATCGATTGAAATCGACGTTTTAAAACTATTCAATGCTTCAAAATGTCGCTAAAAGAAGTTTTTTTTTTCGAGCAATTATTCATAGAGAATTCTCAAGCTTATGTGTTAATACTGTAGAAGAATGCCTTTACGCAAAATTATACCACTTATGCATCACTATTAAATGAATGAAACAATCGTTCACTGAACGAAATGAATGATTGAATGAACACCTTGTACAGTGTACACGTCAATTTGCTTTTTTTCACCCACCTGACTTGTGTGTTATTTTCATATCCCCGCAACGCACAGCGCCCTCCTGATATTGTGGTGAGTTTTAGAACTAATTTAATTTAAATTTAAAAGAAACAGAATTTTATGAAATTAATTTTAAAGAGAGTTTAGTTTAGTCATAGTTAGAGTTATTTACTAGTTTAAAATAAACCTAATAGATGATTTTGAAAACTTGAGCATGGAATATTATTTTTAGCAATCGATTTTTGAAATGATATATTTTGAAAAGCTCTATTAAAAAACTAATCAGTCTTTAAAAAAAAAACCGAATATTCTCACAGGTTTTGCGATAACCACAGTAATAAAACGCTAGATTTTGTTTAAAGAAAAGCCGATTGAACAAATAATTTTCTTTTAATTTAGTTAGACTATTTTCTGACCTATTCTTCTTCCTTACAATATTAAATATTAAAATCATCCTATACTGCTTTCAGTATTACTAACGCTTTTGCTTCAATGCATGTAAATAAACAAAAAGGGTTATTCTTAAGCGAGATCTACTTCAGTTTAAACATTATAAATAATGCACTTAGTTTACCTTTAGTTTTATCTACGTTTATAAAACAAAAGGTATTACACAGCTTGTAACAGAAAGGGTATAATCATATGGAATACTGTGGTACAGACCATCAAACTGAAAAACTTTCTCTATGGGACCACCATCGAAATCGTAAATAAATAATCAGCTGTCCTATACAAAGTTTCAATACCTACTCGACCCAAATGTACCATAAGCTTTTAAAAATTTGGTCTGCCAATTAAATACATTTTTTAAGGTGATTTAACCCTTCGTGTGCCGGAACGTAGATCTACACGAGACACAATGGCTTTTTAATTGTGTCTATATACTCGGCATACGAAAGGTTAGGGTGACTAAAATGTCCGCTTAAGCAGAATCATAATAGGATGATAATATGGATTACCGTTACAATTCGTAAAATGAATCACAAAGTGACAAATTCATAATATCAACTGCGTCTGCGACCATTTTAAGAATTTTAACGTGATTCATATTAGTATGTATGCCATGGGTTCGATTCCCGAGTCGAACAAAGTGTTATTGGGGTTTTCCATCAGGAATTTCTCAGTAGCAGCCACGGAGTCTGGATCTGTGCCTGGTTGATGGCAATAAGCTCGCCCCTTATTACGTGGGACTTATACATAACTGACGAAATGTGGGTGTACTATTAGGTAGGTACACCTCTGCCGTACCCTTTGGGGATTACAGGCGCAATGTTAAGTTATATTATTATCTTATTATGATTTCGCTAAAGCGGTTATTTTAGACCCCCAGGACCCCAGGTAGTAGAGAACACTCGTCAAGCGAGATCAACACTTGATGCACTACCGCTACCGGGGGTGTCATAATTCATAGACACCTTTATAATGGGTGCATGAAGTGTTGAGAGAGCGCGGATATTACATAGATAAAAACGTAATTGCCACATATACTCCTCAAAGTATTTTAAACAATCTTCTACACAGTATGTCACAGTAAAATTGTTAACACCGTCAGTTTATAATCTATCTCGTAAGATTATAATCTATCGACGTCCTGGGTTCGATTCCAAGGTCGGGCCAAGTGTTATTGGGTTCTTGCCATTCGGGAATTTCTCAGTAGCAGCCACGGAGTCTGGATTTGTGCCCGGTTGATGGCAATAGGCTCGCCCTCTATTACATGGGACTTAAACATAACTGGCGAAATGTGGGTGTACTTATTAGGTACACAAGGCTCCACATCAAGCTATACATTTCCAGTATAAGCTGACCTCGCATTGGACGGAAATCCTATAAAACGCGAGATCTGCATAAACTGGAAATGTATAGCTTGATGTGTAGCCGTGTGTACACCTCCGCCTACCCCTTCTTATGTAGTGTATATTTAAATGGTTGGTTGCAGTTCACAATATTTCGATAGTTCCTAATCTCGCGAAATAGATTATAACTAACGATGTTCACAATCATAGTGACAAAAACACTTAATCATTAATTAACAAATTAATCTTTCTCTCCATAACAAAATCTCCCATATCTTCCAGCAGACAGATTCAGCAACGCCCTTCAACTACAACCCCCACCCTGTAGACATGACCAACCTCACGCTATCGCGAGAGATGCAGAACATGGCGGAGAGGCTCGCTGATAACGCGCACGATATCTGGGCTAAGAAGAAGAAGGAAGAGTTAGTCACCAACGGAGGTAAGTGCGAGCGAGATGGAACATTGGATTTGTAAATAACACTACTGCAAACCGAGCTCGTGGTTTAACAATAACAGCCGCTTGGTTCGATCTTCACGTTAAACCGGGCTTGCCTAGGTTGACCCGTGGATGGGTGACCACCCATTGCATACTGAGTTTCTTCCGTGCCTCGGAAAGCACGTTAAGCCTTTGGTCCCGGCTGTCATCTGTAGATCTGTGACATTCGTTACTCGTCGTCAGTGGCCCGAAAATCTGACAACCTCTTACCAAGGGGTATCGTATTACTCAGTACTAAGTGGGTTGTGGAGGTCAGATAGGCAGTCGCTCCATGTGAAATACTGGTATTGAACAACAACAAAAATAACATCCATTTGTTTCCAATCAACTTTGACCTTACAGACTTACATACATGATAAAATACAAATTATGGCAGTAAATAGAACCTTAAAACTATGTTAGTAACACTTCACTTCATTCAGCTGTATCTGTTTAGACTGGAAGCCAACCTTAACATACTTGGGAAAAAGCCAGGCAGATGATGGTTCTGCAGACCGAATATCGGCCATGATGGACAATCTTATGGCGGCTCCACATTAGTGCAGCCGTGAAGCCACAGGCGTGAACGTGGATGTGGACGGTTTTCGCGGGGTTCACGCGCATTAACGCATGTTCCCCGATCAGTGTCGGTATTTTGTCCCGCGACAAAAGGTTCGCGCCCCCTTCGCGCGGCGTTCACGCGTATACATCCACATTCACGGCCCCGTGCCAGTTTACTCCGGACTACAAAGACGAACGGAGTGCACGGTATGCAGTCGTTGTGCGAAATGGAGTCGCGCGCAAACTTTTGGAATAACGATACGGAAATGCTCTTTTTAGAATAAAATATAAAATATACTGTGGGATGGAAAAAACCCGCTGTTGGAACCTTTGGTAGTGGGTTGGAGCAGGATATGAATGAAATGCCAAGTCCAAATAAAGAGTCTATTTTAAGATCAAGAATTATGTACCGTGACGTTTCCTATTATATCGATAGCACACAAGTTTATGCTACAGCGCGGCGGTGACGACTGGCCACCCGACTCTCTGCGCGGGGCGCCTTACATTTTGCCTTGCTTGCATTATTACTAAATGTAGTCTCTACACCCGCATTTTATGGATTAAAACAAAAATCATGATGCCTGGAAGTGGATTAGTAGTCAAATGGATAATATTGATATCTTTTTTCCAACGCTTTCTAATAAGTTTCTTGTTTTGGACGTCTAAATAGTTACATATTGCCACAGCAAACAAAGTTATTGCAGCAGCAGCTTCTACGTCCATTTCGCGGCAGGTTTCACGAACGATTGAGAGCATCCCGAGAATGTGGAGGGCACGACTTGTGCCGTGAATTCACGGCGAGAATTCGCGCGTGAATTCACGGCACTAATGTGGAGCCGCCATTAGCGGAGACAGCCATCGATGCGGTAGACCAACCTGACTTACTCTTAACGACATTTGTAATATTTGCTAACCCCATTATAATTGCAGAACATTAACCTTTTATTCACGTTTCTACAGGCGGCATCCACCCACAACTAGTCCCCTACGATCTCCTAACAGACAAAGAAAAGAAAAAAGATCGCGAACGTTCTCAAGAGTTCCTCAAATATCTACAATACCAGGGCTACAAGCTTCACAGGCCCAGCAAGGCACCACAAAGTGACACGGAACAGACCACTACGGGCGTAGCAATAGAGCTCAGATTCGCGTACTCGCTGCTCGAGAAGTTGATACAATATATCGATAGAGCTACTATTAATATGAAGCTGTTGAAACCGTCTACTACTTTTAGTAGGAGGTCTAGTTTTAAAACTAGCACGAGGGATATTAAGTTCTTTTCCAAGGTGAGTTTTTCTTAAATTAAAAAAAAATATGTTTTTTTCAAACTTAGGTTATTTTTCTTGTAGATTAACATAGAAATTTATTCGGAGGAGGACTTTTATGTAAATAACTACACAGTAGATCAGTCTAAATTCTTGTTTTAATAGAAATCTGTCACTTTACGCATTTTTCCTTCAATGTAACTGATTTTTTTTTTGTTAGGGATTGTAGTCTACTTAGGTAGTTCTTCTAACTTGAAAAAATAACTTTATTTTAGTGGATTATTTTAGTAAATATTATTATGTAGCTCCAACTATGAAATCTAATGTTTCTTCATTTTACTTAAAATGTATTTTCTGCACAAGGTGTAGCTAAATAAATGCAAGACCTCTGTGTGGTCTCTCAGACCATGAATCTGAACAACATTTTGTTCTACGAGTTCATGAAATTCGCAAAAAATATTGAACCTTCTACAGAAATTGACGCGATCAGCTGATCAATTTTTTGGCATGCTTACGATGCTCAACGCGCTCGTAGAGACTAACCCTGGATTGGGCTTGTTTGCTGATGAATTGAAGACGATCAAAATCAATTTTATTTGTGTACCTACGATAATGTTAGAATGTTTGTGGTTCTGTGAGAAGACCGAGTAAAAGAATTACTAAACTTAATTTAGTATTAATGGTTTATGCTGTACTAAATGTAATAAATAAATGATAAAATTAAAAAAAAAGTTATGAATTTTCAAAAGTCATAGAACAAAAGTTGTTTAGTTTCATGGTATAAGTCGACACACGAGAGTTCTTGCGTTAATTATGTTACACATTGTATACAACAACAGCATGCTATAATGTTCTGTATTGGTTTCCAAGCAACACAAGACGGAAATAAAGTACTTCAAGAAGGTACATAAGTGTCTTAGAGCGTGAACACACCATGTAATCCTGCGCATCATACTGTTTTATCAATTTTGCACGAATTTTAATTTTTTTCGTCCCTTCTTGGAAAGAGGACTAATTGACTAATTTATTATGAGCACTAGCGACCTGCCCCGGCTTCGCACGGGTGCAATGTCATACCATATAAACCTTCCTCTTGAATCACTCCAAAACAACCGCATCAAAATCCGTTGCGTAGTTTTAAAGATCTAAGCATACATAGGGACAGACAGCGGGAAGCGACTTTGTTTTATACTATGTAGTGATTTGCTCATAATAAATTATATTAAACGCTAAATAAATTCAAGTTAAGAAAACATTATGTAATTTCAATATTTACTTTTGACTCCGCCAATAGCCCGATCCAAGTTTGGATGCAGAAGACAGCACTTGCCACATGCAAAAATATGCACACATTATGCAAAAGGTGCGAAATTAAAGCAAAATATTGAAATTACATACAGAGTGATTTGTTATACGTTGGCAATACTTTAGGGGCGTGTAGCACTCATGAAAATAGGCAATTTTTGCTTTGGGACCGACCATGAAATAGCGTAAAATAATCAGCTCCTAGGCAACAGCAGATTTTTATAATATTTCTTAGTTACCCTCACAGTAAAAGTTCATCTCTACTTTGAGATCTGCCTCGTTGGTCGAGTGGTCGCAAGCGCGACTGCTGAGGATGAGGTCTTGGGTTCGATTCCCGTTTCAGGCAAAGTGTTATTGGGTTTTTTTTTCCATCAGGAATATGTTAGTAGCAACCACGGAGTCTGAATTTGAGCCCGATTGATTTCAAAAGGTCGCCCCCTATTACATGGCACTTAAAATATAACTAGTGAAATGTGGGTGTACTATTAGGTACACCTCTGCCTAGCCCTTCGGGGATTACAACGATGCTATGTAAAAGTTGGTAATATTTATGAATACTGCACTCCTTTAAGTGTTGCCAACGTTTAACCAAACAACTTGTATATTTTACCACTAAATGAGATTGTAATTAAATTCTGCTGAACATAGGCTGCTTCCTTAGACCGCAACATTATACAATATTATTTGACTCTCTAGAAAATAATTACAAGGTGCATTTTATAGGGCATACAGATACTCCATTGCCCTATGCTTGCTGGCACTAGAAAAAAAATGCTTAGTTTACAAATGATTTTAATTAATTATGTAAATGATTGCATGTTGACGCTTTCATGTAGATAAATAGCTCGTCAAAAAAAAAACACACAATATTAAAACAAGTGTTACATCACAAACGGATATCATTGAAATCTAACGCCGATACTCCAAAAAAAAAATAGATTTTTTTATCTACTCAATGACACTCAGTAGCTCATAAGATTCTTGTCATGAAAAATTTGACATCAACTTTCACGATTTAGCACAGAAAAATAATAACTATGTACAAATCTTACACGAACCAACCATAGCTTACCAACACATCACCGCCACATCCCAAAATTCACACTGCACCACCTACAATAAGGTCCAATTTCCAGGTGGTGCTACCTCTAATGGAGAAATATTTCTCGACACATCGCAACTACTTTATAGCGGTGGCGACGGCTACCAACAACGTGGGTGCGGCCAGTTTGAAGGAAAAGGAAATGGTTGCCGCTCTGTTCTGTAAGCTGGCTAGCTTGCTCAGATCTAGGTATGTAAAAAAAAAAAAAAAACTTTTTGGTGTTATGTTTATCCACTATTGTAGAGTAGAGGAAGACAAAGAAACGATGTATGACTGGGTGAAGGATGATATGGCTAGAAAGAAGGTGACTGCTGAGATGACGAGTGATAGAGAAGTATGGAAGAAGAAGACATGCTGCTCCGACACCAAATGAATTGGGATAAAGGCAGGAGATTGATGAGGAGTATTCACTATTGATCGCTGCCATCGCCATATACTTCAAATTCCACCGTCAGGAAAATGGGCGCATGGCGGCAGAATGATAAAGTGTCCTGGAAGCCAATGACGTCAAACGAAATCATCAAATGACTCCTCCCACTCTGGGCGGAGCAGGAGGGAGTGTCAGACTTTTACTGACTAAAACCCATCCATGTTCCTTCATCGCCCTTTGTGTTCCTGGGCCGCGGTATCTCTTTAGAACAGTCCAGCAGCCCCGGGAAGTCAACAGCATTAAGACGCTTAAACTGAACGTCCAAAGCTCCGATATAGGCCAAAGCTTCAGCGATCGCGATGCGATTACTTAATTCCAAATGTATAATTTTATTTGAGACTTGGAAAATTTAAAAAAAGAACCAATTTTTTCGTAAAGTTTGGTATAATTTGTGAACGAAAACGTAAGCACATTGTATTCGCATAACTATTAAAGTGTATTGAACAAACCTATTTATAAAATAACTTGGATTTAAAATACTCAAAACCACTTTTTTTTATCTTAAATCGTCCAAAATTGCTCATTCGCCACTCTGACCCTCAGACTCGCAGCGTTCGGTCCCGACGTCCGCATCACAGTCCGCTGCCTGCAAGTGCTGGTGAAGGGCATCGATGCCAAGTCCCTCGTAAAGAACTGCCCCGAGTTCATCCGCACCTCTATGCTGACGTTCTTCAATAACGTGGCCGATGATGTCGGCCATACCATATTGAATTTACAGGAGGTATGTGTCTTCAAAATACGTTGTTTTACGAATAAAATATGCTGGTAGAAATGAAATATGCTGGTAGAAATAAATGATCATCAAAACCTCATAGCATAACATCACGCCTGTAAAGATTAAGTGTGTGTATGGATTAGGCAGAGATGTACCTAATAGCTCTAGTGCGTCCACATTTTGCCAGTTATGTTTAATTCCCATGTAATAGGGGGCGAGCCTATTTCCAACAACCGGACAGAAATCCAGACTCCATGGCTCCGAATGAGAAAATCGTGAAGGAACCCAATAACAGTATGCCCGAAAAGGGAACCGAAGCCAGTACCCAATTTTCAGAAAAATCCCTTTTTTGTGATATACTATCCAAAACTATCGTTTGTAATACTTGACACTGGCTTCACTAAGAAGTATGTTAAGTATTAAAGCAGTGATAGCCTAGATGGTGTGACCGTTGGACTGACAAGTCATAGGTCTCTAGTTCGAACCCAAGATACGCACCTCTGATTATTTGGATTCATGTGCGTATTGAAATATATAATTATCACTTGCTTCAGTGAAGGAAAACATCATGACGAAGCCAGCATGCCTGAGAGATATTTCTTGACGGCATGTGACCACACGACAAAGAAGAAAGATCATATCAAAGTAAACCCTCCTTTTCTCACCCAGGGTAAATACTCGCACCTCCGAGGCACCCACCTGAAGACGTCCACTTCACTTGGCTACATCAATGGCGTGCTACTACCAATACTGACTGCCAAGTTCGACCATCTAGCCAACTGCGAATACGGAGCTGACTTGCTTTGTAAGTATTGCAAATTTTTATGACCAGTATTGGGTGTCCCCGCTTCGTTAGTTTGGATTTGGGATATCTAATGTGTCCTCTTTACCGAGATGCCTTCAAGGTACAGAAATTGATATTGATAGCGTCAAGCTCGTAGCTAAATTTTGGATAGACTCAATATAGAATGCTATCGAAAAGTTAAGACAAAGGTTAGGTTATGTTTTTATGTCAAAAGAAGCTTATTAACTGGCGATTTAAATAGATTGGGATCATATGAACTTGGGAACTCCGACGCAGGTAGGGAGTTCCCCCTATATAATAATACTATTTAAACTATCTAATAATAATAATACCAGCCTATTACTGTCCCACTGCTGGGCAAAGGCCTCTTCTCAACAGAGAAGGCACGAGCATTGATCACCACGCTTGCTCAAGACGGGTTTACGATTTCAGACTTACAAGTCCAGGTTTCCTCACGATGTTTTCCTTTACCGATGTTTGTGATGTCCGAGATAAACTTAGAAATTACATATGAATAGAAAAAGTCACATTGGTCGCCCGGATTTGAACCCACAACCTCATGCATGAGAGGCGAGGCCTTAACCTCTGGGCCATCACGACATCTAATAATAATTTAATAAGAATTCCCCCTATTTTTTAATAATAATTCCGCCTTCAGCATAATAAAAGAAACTGATACCAATGATGACATGTCGTGGTAAAGTTACAGCCAGCAGGGTAGAAGCACTGCTAAGCTGGAACCAATACCGCCGTCCTGTTTATTCAATGCAATTTCACGGAAAAATCACGCAAATATTTATCAACAACTCGCAGTCTCAACGTCATATAAGCGCCAAAAACGCATTTTAGCACCTCACCTTGGATTCAAATAAATTCCAACAACGCATTTTAATACACTAATTTTATTTTGTTATCAAAACTACAGTCTTATACCAAAAAGACCTTCGAATTCTCAAACGACAAATAAATTGAATATATTATGAAGCATTTAATCGAAACTAAACGGCTAATAACATATAATTCAGCAGCGTTTGAAAATTCAGCAGAAAGAATATGAAACTAAGATTTAGATTTGGATTTAGAACCAGAATCTTGGCTTGACTCTTTATCGCTGTCGTCATCACTACTGCCATTGCTGTCGCTACCGCTACCGCTATCACTATCGCTGCCACTATTAGATTTAGATTTAGAAGAATAAGCTGTTTTGCAATTTTCTTTACAGTTTCTTTTAAAGTTCTTCTTCAAACGTTTCTGACATTCAAATTTCTGGCAAGTTGCTTCTTTGGCATTATTGCAAGCGTTCTGACATTTCTTTTGGGAAATCTTTTGGCAAGCTCGTTCGTATTTGTCTCTTAGTATGCTTACTTGTCCGATGGTTTGACCGGCCGTGTCGTTTATGAGCATTCGTCGTAAAGGCTGAAAAAAAAAAAGTAAGAATGTGGGTATAATAATCCTTTCAAATCACGAGCGCGCGTTATGTGCTTTTTATCTTTATATGATTGAAGTACATTCATTCAGTTTGCATTATTGAGTTGCAAGATCCAAAGGGTGTAAATACACCGAAGATTGACGAAGCCGAAGGGCACTTATTCTCCCCGTCGATGCGTTTTTTTTTGTTTTAGACCATACCTGGGAACCTTCTAGTTACGGAGATATTGATTGTCAAAGTTCCAAGTTTTTCAAAGATTTATTTAAATATTTTTGTTTAATCTTACCTGTTTACTTTAAAGACCTCCATGCCCCCCGTACTATTCAATGCACCCATCAGCATAATGTTTTGAGGCCATTATATTGAGTCCTACCGTATAAACGTCATTTTTCACCCCAAAAAAAAGTCGATTTCCAGTCAAAATAACTTTGACCTCCAATATCTCCTTATGTAAAAGGTTCGCAGGAGCCAAAAAAAAAAATCTCAATGATGGCGCCTTTCGGTTTCGTAAGTCTTTTTACGTTATAGTATTAAAAGGTAAAAGTAAGGTATTTACTATTTTTAATTCCGATTGGCAAGCCATTGATAAATATCCATTTTGTGCCACAGCACCCTCAATTAATGTGCCATCTGAAATCAATAATGTTTTTAAACTTGATAAGAAATAACATTACATAACAACATGGCATGGCGTGGGTGACCTATTATTACACACACTTATGCCAGTTACTCGTATGTTTAAGTCCCAGGTGAAAAGGTCTTATCAATTATTTTTTATTTCTTTTTTTTTACAAATTATTTACTGTTTTAAATATTCCAAAAAAAAACATTTAAAAATTTAAAAAAATGTAGCCCGCCGTTATTGGGAACAGGGTCCAAGCTACCGGTGGTCAGGGCTCCAGAGAGAGGAACCTCCTAATAATACGAGCCGTGTCCAGGAGTACCGCTTTCTGAATCAAGCCCTTGATCCAGCTGCCTAACGAGACCCTCCTCAGGTATTGATCGATACTAGCGACCCGCCTCAGCTTCGCACGGGTGCAATGTTATACATATAAACCTTCCTCTTGAATCACTCTATTAAAAAAACCGCATCAAAATCCGTTGCGTAGTTTTAAAGATCTAAGCATACACAGGGACGGACAGCGGGAAGCGACTTTGTTTTATACTATTTAGTGACTAGGTTCTGCCCGTGGGGTATTTTTTAATGTTACATTTTCTGCCTATAACCTTCGCGCAAGCTCAAGCAATATATTGACAAAGTTTTAACGGTACGGCAGCGCAGAAAATACGATTACATAAGATTTATAACATGAATTTAACTTATACGTAGGATTGTTATCAAATACTGGTAGATTTACATCGTTTTTAAATAAATCAATGTGTAATATCAGGCACAGTCCACAGGCAGATTTAAAATATTGCATATTAAGGCTGCGTCCTAACCAAAGCGATCAGCAAACCCGAACGGTTTACCTAGAACAGTTTTCCAAAAAATTGAATGATATATGAACGCAACAATCGCGGTGTCACACGACCGATAGCCTTGGGTAGCACGCAGGGTCCTAATTTTATTACGATTATCATAAGGAAGGTCTTTGTTCACATATGGTCGTCTTCGTGAAAAACAATTATGATTAAATTGACTCATAGATCATTATCTCACTTTTAAAATTTCGCCGTAACCTCGATTTCGGCGACTCCGCTGTTGTTGTTGTACGGGGCTTGTCTTCAAAAACTTCGTCACATTCGGCTTTGTATTGCTTTTTGAAGTAAGATTTAATTTCCTTTTTACCCCTCATGACGATGGCACGCAAGGAATTTTTAAGAGTATTCTTACATGCCTTTAAAATGATACAAAAAAATCTACTTTAATATTTTGTTTCATGAATAAGATGATTAGGTAGGCGACGTCCTTATCTAAACATAGACCTCCCATAAGCATGTCCACTGGCAAGTTTAATATTGAAGTCATGCAACTGAGCTGCTGCCAGTTTTACTTATGAAGAATACTTGCGTATGTAAATCTTGCAAGTGAACGTCGTGGGTCGTGGCAAAAAGGGCAAAAATATGGATACTTTTCGAAATCAAAATATTTTTATTTCCTACTAGATGGGCACTTATAAAACGTCGACAAAAAGGTGCACGGTTCGGGTTGGTCGTTTCCTGTGCAGAAGAACCGGCAAGAAACTCCATGGCTCTTTTCAAATCATTTGGTGTTACAATATTATCTAGTTACAGCATTAGTACTTAAGTATGGGGGGACAGCATAGGCCCGACAATAAGTCGTTGCAAAAGAAAAGAAAGTAAATCGAGTTTCTCGTACAACATCCGCACGTCGATGGAAACACTTTGACCTTGCTGGCCTAACGTAGTACGGAATTTCAATAGAATAAGAGGCCAGCATAAACTGGTATGCTTACGCGACCTACGCCCCACAAAATTCGAGACATATTTTTGCCCTTCATACAATATACTATAAGACTCTCACGAATAACCTCTTAGGAACGTGTCTTCAGTTGCGATGTCCGGCTCCTTAGCCCTTGAAGCGTTGAATGCTTCAATGCACTTGATTTTAGTTTCCGTAATGAAATACGTTTTGAGATCACTCTTGCATTTTAATGCTCGGCACGAATTGGTTAACACTGATTTGCATGCCTTTAAAAAAAATTATACTATTTAAAACTATAGCGCCCCTGCTTCGCACGGGTGCTATCTAGATTTCGGTGATTAAGTTAATTAATCAATCTATGTTGTCCCACTGCTAGGCCAAGGTACCCCTAGCTTTCCACTCCTCCATATGTGTGGTCTTCTCTGCCCATTCTCTCATAAACGGCCCTAAAACTCCAAAACATCGCGCCATAGTTCCATAGGCCTGCGGGGCTTACTTCGGCCCGTTTTCTGGCACCTGGCATTAAGACTCCGGCCCATTGCTCTGGTGTACTAAAGCCATTATCATCCGCAACTCGACTTCACCCACTGCTGGGTATAGGCTCTTCGCTTGTGCCTATATCCGCGTTTCTGTGGTAGGTCCAGGATTAACCTGCAATGGCAACAAAAGTCCTTGGACGCCATTGGGTCACACCCTTGATTCTGCCATCACCACGTCGTGTTAAGTATTCAGTCCAACTTCATTTGAATTCCTTAGCGCGACAACTCACTCATGAAATTCTTACCTTATAACATTTTCTGATGACTAGTTTCAAGCACGCATCTCCATAAGCTTCCCTTAAAATATTTATCTTGAACACATCTTTGCTTAAAGCGGCTTCATTATCACTTAGTTCTGGAGATGTATTTTTTGATTCCTGAAATGAAAAAAAAAAAAACCTTGGGACTTAAACTATGGATCTGATTAGTCTAATTGTCTATTTTATAAGGAATCATAAAAATAAAATATTTTATAATGAGGAAACAACTGTAAGATCCTCAGCAAGGTATTTCTTTTCTGAATAAACCATTGTTTGTTTGAAGTTAGTTTTTTTTTTTTGAAGTCTAGTCCATTATCATCTGAATTCAGTGTGTACATTATTTAAATAGATAAATAATAAAATTCTTTATTTCATTACACTGACAACATTGCTACAGATCTTAAGATATAACAAACAGATTATTTCCCACAGATAGGTCCCCTGGCTCCCAAACTCACAAGTCACAGGTCCCCAAGTCACAGTTTTCACTTGTGACTTGGGAGACAGTGTTTCTCCATTAAGAAAAGTCGTTATCAATGTCATAGCCTCATCAGGTGACCAAAACTGTAGTTAAAACAAGAAGAAATGAAAATTAACAAAAAGTTATTTCTTGAATAGATTAATTAAATAATACAAAAATCACAGTCACTGTAAAAAAAATAGTAATGTGTTGTGAGAGAACAAACTACAAATAGATCTAAAATAATAAATAAAAAGTATCAAAATCAGAAAAGAATTACAGTGCGCCAAAAAATCGTCCACATCGCTGTCAACAGACGCTTTGAGGATACTTTACATGTTAGGGCTTCCGCTGTTTTGTAGTGCTTCGACTATGTTTGCTGAGGCGCGGACCGATGATTTTTTCGCGATCATGAGGAAGCGGAGCGCTTCACTATTAAGTCGCCTACGAAGCAGCTCGAACAGTCTCCCTGAGGGTTTTGTCCGAGCGGTGGGACCTGTCCCTGATACAGAGGTGGATGCAGCCTCATGTTAGCGCTTCTCCTCGTTTTATTTGAGATGCATTACGATAATATTGTGTATGTATAATTTTGTTTTAGTGTATATTCATTTAGTTTAATTGTGTTGGACATTGGTTATCTAATTCAAATGTGTATGTGTAATTTTATTTTTTATTAATTATTTTAATTTGTGTTTTATGTATTTTTTTTAAAGGGTGTTACAAGACCCTTAACGAAGTTAAAAGGCACTTTTTCTCCTCGTCATTGCGATTTTTTTTTTGTTCTAGACCATAAAGGGTGTAACAAGACCCTGAACCCCGAAAGGTACTTGTTCTCCCCGTCATTGCGATCACTTTTTTTGTTCTAGACCATACCTGGGAACCTTCTACTTATGGAGATATTGGGGGTCAAAGTTCCAACTTTTTCACAAGTTTTTTTTTAAATACATGTATTTAATGTAAGATTTTTAATTAAAACACCTCCACGACCCCCGTACTATTCAATCCATCCATAAGCACAATGTTCTAAGTGCGTTACATTGAGTCCTAATGTAAAACTTAATTTTACACCCCAAAAAAAAAATCGTTTCCCAGCAATAACTTTTGCGTGAAGTTACTTAATTTGATGTTGCTTGGTCGACGGCTTCGTGAAGGGTCTTGTTACACCCTCTATACCTGGGACCCTTCTAGTTACAAAAATATTCGGGGTCAAAGTTCCAACTTTTTCACAAGTTTTTTTTTTAATGTTTCCAATGTAAGTTTTTTACTTTAAACACCCTCCCGTACTATTCAATCCATCCATCAGCACAATGTTTTGAGTGCTACTGAGTCCTACTGTAACACGTGATTTCTCACCCCAATAATCAAAGTCATTTCCCAGCAATTTCTTTTGCGTAAAGTTACTTAGTTTGATGTACATAATGCTTGTTTGGCGGCTTCGTGAAAGGTCTTGTTACATCCTGTATTATGTATGAACCATGTGTGAAATAAAAATAAATTAATAATAGGAAAAGTGCCCACAAGGCTGGCAGCATTGCCACTTTGCACGGCAATGCTGATACTTTGGCCAAAAAAAACGGCCAGCCCTCTGGTCACGCGAAGAACCGATCGTTCGTCGAACCGCTTGGCGATATCCCGAAATACTAGGTGGACACTCGGACCCTATGGTCCTAGTATTTCAACCCCAAACGACTCAAACACATAACCAATTAAGTTATTGTATTTGCGCCGATTGAGGTTTTCAGCACCTGTATATAACTATATCATCTTGTAAAATGTTGAAATATGTAATACTATAAGCCAATAAACAAACCCTCATTCCTTTTCACCAAACCCCTGTTTTTCCGACCATTAGCAAACTTAGCTATACGGGATGGTAGGGAAACCGGCGCTAAAATGGTACCATGTATTCAGTCGGGCAGATCCTCCCACCTTGTATAAAAATTAAACCAGTTTGGGAAAATAACAATGTCTTGACTATTTCTACTTACATCAGTTCTACTTCTTAAAAAAAATCCAGCCGTCAGTTTAGCCGTAGTGACGTCCTCATCGGTGTCAGAGGCTCGGTTCTTACGTTTGCTTGCACCCTCTTTTTCTTCTATTATTTTTTCACCTTCTGAGTAAGAATCGCTTCCGGAATTCTTTGCTTGAGTTTCATTTTCACTGTTACTTGCTACGTTCAAGGTCTGTTCTATTATGGTCTCTTTATTCGTGTTAATTGTATTGTGAATGTCGATATAATCTTGATTTTCTCGTTCAAATGTCAGTTCTCTAGCAATGTTTGCCTCTGTAGTGGTTTTTTGTATTTTCCGCGTTTTTTTGTTAGTGTATTCCATGGACCTAGTGGGTTCTTCTTTAAACTGATCTTCTTCGTTGTTCAGCTCTGATTGATTTATCTTTTCTGTTTCACTGTTATTTTCTGCTTCGCTGTTCTGCTCTGATTGACTTCTCTTTTCTGGTTCACTGTTATTTTCTGCTTCACTGTTGTTCTCTGCTTGACTGCTCCTCTCTGCTTCGTCTCCCACAGTTAAAATTTTCGTTTGATATTTTATGGTAGTGCCTAAAGATACCCGCTTATTACCGATATTCGTTTTATTTCTTTTGACTCGTACTCCCTCTGGATCACTTAGATAATTTATTTCTTTTTCATCGAATTTTTCTTGGGAGCTTTGCATTTTTTTAAATTGTTCGTAGTTATTGATCAGATCTTGTAATTCGGTGTTAACTCGTGATATATTCCTGATGACATCAGCGAATATGGCTTCTGGTCTGTCTGATACGGGTTCGAGTTCAGAATTTGTTTCAATTTTTGGAGCCTAGAATATAAATGTTCGTCATTATATAGCGTGTACCAGAAGCGTGTGATCATATTTAAGGTTGTGATTCGGACTATCAAACAAAACAACTTTCTCCATGGAATCAACATCATAGTCCCGAAAACAAAATCTGTTGTTCATACATTTGTTTCCCTCCCCATCTCTATTTAGAGATAGAACAAAAAAAATTGACCACTGCAATAAATTGATAATAATAATTACAATTTTTATGTGAATCAATTGTATTGTGTGTATATATTTATGATTTGTTGTTATCAAATGCTTTTTTTTTTTTTTTTTGTTAAACATTTTTATTTTTTTCTAATTTCTTTGTTAACACCTAGTTTTATGTGCATGCTGTAGTCTCCTGTAATTGAAGGAACACACTTAAAAGAACTTTTGTATAACTGTGACCTTATATATTGTATCTGTGTATCGCTTGTAGGAGATCCAAAAAAAATAAAAAATAATAATTACATCGAGTAGGTATTAAAGTTTAGTATGAGACAGCTGATTATTTATTCTAAGATTATTCCAATAAATAAATAAAAATACCAGTAAAGCCAAGAAACACACACAAAGCACATTATGAAAAAACATTTAAATTATTAAAGGAACAAATTTTGTACGACAAAAGAAAACAGTTTCCACGTCAATACGTGTTTTATTGTTTATTTCACAATCACCATTTTATTTTATGTATTACTAGCAGTTGCCCGCGACCTTCGTTCGCGTGAAATTATTATAAAAAATATTACTTCCATTTTTTAATCGGATTTTGACAACAATTAAAAGGATTTTTTTGGACGGAAACCTAACTATTTTCTAAAATAAAGTAGCTTAAGTTAGACCTTATAATATCAGCTATCTTCCAGTTAAAATCGGCTTAGCCATTTCGGAGATAACCGGAACAAACAGACAGACAAACATTAAAAAAAAATGTGTTTTTATTACAACTGCCGTGTATAGTTTCATGTGGCATGTGGCATTCAGTAAAAATCTTGTTAAAAAAATTCTGTTATTTTGATATTACAACCAGACACTTCAATTTTTTTTATGATATTTATTGAAAGTCGTTCCCAAAGAAATCCTTTGACTTTATTTTGCCTGAGCACTCCACTTATATTGTGGAATGAGGACATAAAGCGTCAAGTCGTAAATACCCTGCGACGGAGATAATTTTATTATTATAAACGTAC
The DNA here is from genome assembly GCA_947578425.1 of Eugnorisma glareosa. Classification (NCBI taxonomy): domain Eukaryota; kingdom Metazoa; phylum Arthropoda; class Insecta; order Lepidoptera; family Noctuidae; genus Eugnorisma; species Eugnorisma glareosa. The sequence continues at coordinate 6,672,601 of OX387982.1, read as the reverse complement.
GTATCGCTGCAACGACTGAACGCAATTAGACGAAATTTGGCATACGGATAAAACATGACCTGGCCAAGACATAGCATACCATTTATAACTTGGTGAAAATTTTTCGAGAGATAATTTCCGATATGGAAGCGGAAATAACAAATATTTATTCAGCCAGACTTTTCCTATTAACAGCGATGTGGACGTTTTTCTTGACGCCATGCAATTCTTTTCCCCTTTTGATACTTGCACATATTTTTATGATTACTAAAGATGTATTTGTAGTTCACAAATATTTATTGAAACTCATTTTTAGGGCTCCGTAGCTCAAAAGCAAAGAACGGAACCCTTTTAGGATCACTCGCGTGTCTGTCACAGACAATTTACTCTGAAACTACTGAACCGATTGAGTTGCAATGGTACACATATGTAAATCGGTGACCCAAAGACGGACATGTAAACATGGGGACCACTTTTGGGGGTAAATTATATAATGAAAAAAAGCAATGAACTATATCGTGTTACATACCAAATGAATGGGCTCATTGTGCGCATCTGAAATATATTTGAATTCTGACCTTTTTAAAAACTAGTTTACTTTTAACTGTTTCTGTAAATTATTTGTAAAAAAAAACAATTCAGCACGTCACAAAAAAAATGTTTTAAAGCAACATAAGTATAATGTTTCCTACCCAATTACTTTGAGGAAAAACATCAAAACAAACTCAAAATATCGCAGCCCCTTTCAATTTCTAGACATAATAATAGTCTAGTATTCGCAAGAGCAACTACCGAGTATAAGATCGTTGGTTCGGTTCCCACGACTGGCAAAGTCTTTCCATCAGGAACTTCTCTACTCAGCAGCGGTCACAGAATCGGGTTTCTTGCCCGGTTGATAGGAATAGGCTCGCCCCCTATTACATGGGATACTATTAGTTATATCTCTGCCTAACCCTTCGAGATAACAGGCGTTATAATCTTGATTGAAATACAAGAAAATATTCGTTTTTGTCCGCAGTGGATGAGATTCAAGTAGCGTCTTACAAGATGCTTGGCTCGCTATACGCGCTGGGGACAGACGCTTCGCTCACACACGATCGCAAGTACCTCAAGACTGAAATCGAGAGGCATAAGCCTGCTTTGGTAAGTTTTTGAATCAATCATAACTATTAAGGTGGAAGCGCAAATTTAAATTTTCTTAAGTTTCAATAGCTATTTCATGAAAAAGTCACTCAATGGGATTATATGAACATGGAGGGTTGTATTGATGATTTAAATGGTTATAATTCTATAACTCCATACATGTTACTAGCGCGATTCATATTTCCATCAACATAAAATCTGACACTGACCTGTAAATTGCAATAAACGTGATAAGATTTAAATTTCGGGGGTACCCTTGCGCATCCACCTTAAATACAAGGTGTAAACAGACCCTTAACGAAGCCGTCAACCAAGCATTATGTACATCAAACTAAGTAACTTTACGCAAAAAAAATTGCTGAGAAACATCTTTTGGGTCAAAAATCACGTTAGCGTGTACCCCCAAATAGGAATTTTTCAACGGCAATTTAAAATAAAAATCAGCGGTTCCATTCATTTTGACCATGTAAGTATTGCACTTTTGTATGAAACTTACATTAATTTATAATACAGGAAATACGTGTTTTTAAATAAGTCTTACAAGAGTGTGAAATAAATATTTGTCATTAAGAATCTCCATTACATTTGCAAGGTTTCTATCGAGATGTTTTGTTTATTTTTACAGTTTATGAGTACATTATGAACGGCCAAAGTTCAGGTAAAATTTGTGCAAAACCGCAATTTTTGGAGGCTTATACTGAATTGGTTTTTACTTTTTTTTATTTTTTGCAACCATAGAAACCTAGATTTAGTGCACAACATACATATTACTTTAAAAAACCAAAGATAGATGTGTAACATCGGCATAATAGTACGAGCGTTTGTATGAAAAGTATGACGGGTTGGCCGCTCTTAACGAAGCCAAAAGGCACTTGTTCTCTGCGTTGCGATAATTTTTTTGTTCAAGACCATACCTGGGAACCTTCTTGTTACGGAGATATTGGAGGTCAAAGTTCCGACTTTTACACAAGTTTTTTTTGAAATACATGTTTTTAATGTAAGATTTTAACTTTAAACACCTTCACGACCCCCGTACTATTCAATCCATCCATCAGCACAAAGTTTTGAGTGCGTTACATTGAGTCTTACCATAAAACGTGATTTTTCACCCCAAAAAAAGAAGTCGTTTGCCAGCAATAATTTTTGCGTTAAGTTACATAATTTGATGTACATAATGCTTGGTTGACGGCATCGTGAAGGGTCCTGTTACACCCTGTATATGGGTGGGTTCGGGATGATGTACTGAATACATGGTATTCGTTTGTATGTCGGTGTTTCCACCCTGTATAATGGAAATGTTATGAACAGTTTTGAAAGAAAAGTATAAATATTTATGGAAAGGAAATAAACTGTCTGTTGGTTGGTGGTTGAATTCTTTGTAAAAGAGTTCAAAAGGGGAATGAAATATAATACAGCCAAACCTTGATATACAAACCATTGCCACTAAACAACATAATATCAGAGTTCTGGAAGGCTATGGATGGTAAAATTGCAGACATATGACACGCATTATGACTTCGTCTGTAATGTCACTGAGTGATTTTCTCCCGTTGTCTGCTTCAGTTTAATATAACCACTTTAAGTGTGCAATTCAAGATGGCGCTGCTTGTCAAGAAAATCCGCATCGATACGTCAAACTTGGTACATTTATTTTAGTGTTGTGTTTTCGCGCCTGCACAGATCAGTTGGTTGAAGTGTAACGACTCTAAGTCAATGTTCGTTTTCTCTAGGGTTCGTGTCTCGGAGCGTTCAGCTCCACGTTCCCGGTGGCGTTCCTAGAACCGCATCTGAACAAACACAACCAGTTCTCATTACTTAACAGGATCGCCGACCATTCGTTGGAAGCTCAAGGTAAGATATACGTACCTATTGTCATTATTTTTAATTTTGCAACTGCCGAGCATTAGGTCCTGGGTTAGGCTTTTCCATCAGGAGTTTTACAGTAGCTGCCACGGAGTCTGAATCTGACCGGTTGATGGCAATAAGCTCGCCTCTTATTACATAGGACTTAGACATAACTGGCGATATGTGTGTGGGCTTTAAGAGTACACTTCTGGTATTTATCATTAGCATTTTGACTTTCGGTTCCTGTGGAGACTTATTTGATATTCTAACAAATTCACTACGTATTTTTCTCATGGCAACAGGAATGAAATAATCTCCTTAAACTGAGAAGTAACTTCGCAAAAAGTTAGCAAATCCTGTCTTCAACAAAATTAGAAAGAAGAAAAATTGAAATTGAACCTACTAAAAACATAGTTTCGGGAGTCTTCCACCAACGCAATTCAAAGCTAATTCCAATGAAAAAAAAAGAAGAATTCTATTAAATAAACTATTTTATTCGTACTAGAATATGGAAATTAAAAACCACATAAAAATATAATTATTGTACCATTCTTGCTTCTGCATCAAAGATGTCGTATTAAAAACCCATCTCCCCACACCACAAAACTTATTCTAAACTCTATCTCCCTAGATATAATGCAGAAAATGGAACAATGCATGCCGACGCTTGAAACGATCCTGAGTGAAGTGGACCAGTTCGTCGAATCAGACAAGACTTACAACGAGGCACCGCACATTATCGATGTGGTGCTGCCTTTACTCTGCTCCTACCTACCGTTCTGGTGGGCGCAGGGACCTGATAACGTTACTCCTACTGGCGGGTGAGTACTAGACTAGCATAGATAAGACATACAACGAGACCTAATGAATCTACTAAACCGATTTTGAAAATTCTGTCACTAATAAGAAGCTACATTATCCCCGAGAGCCATAGGCTATATTTACAACGTGCCCGTGGGATAATTTCCGACCAAAACGCGAGCGAAGCCGCGAGCAACAGCCTAGTATTTAATATTATTTCTCGGCGAAACTATGAAGAAGTATTAAGTAATCTACTTCTGCAATAATAACCGAACATTCCATTTCTCACAAACCAAATATTTTACAATACTCATTTACATAGCAATATACGCATTAGTACATGTTTTTGGTTTACCTATCCGCTAGACTTTACGCCTTACTGGATATACAAATCTAATAAGGAAAAAACCTTTGAAAATACGATATAATCGCCGAACGGCACGGTTGGCGCAGTGGCTGAGCGATTGCCTGCTGCGTTGCGTGTCGCCGGTTCGATTCCCGCATGGACAAATATTTTTATGGGCTAGAGATAGTTGTTCCGGGTCTGGCTGTTAGTGTATGTCAGTTTAAATATTGTAAACGCATTCACGATACAGGAGAAATTCCTTCTACTAACTTCCAGAAACCACGTAACAATGGTAACAGCAGAGCACATGAACCAGCTCCTGAAAAACGTGCTGAAACTCATCAAGAAGAACATCGGCAACGAGAACGCGCCTTGGATGACGCGCATCGCCACCTATACACAACAGATCATCATCAATAGCTCTGAGGAGCTGCTTAGGGACTCCTTCCTGCCTCTCGCAGAGAGGGTCCGGAAGAGGACTGATAATATGTTCCATAAGGAGGAGAGTTTGAGAGGGTTTATTAAGGTAATATGATTTTTCGTTTTTTGGGATTTACTAGCCAAATGCCTGCGCAAAGTATACCCCATAGTCTTTTTTATCTTAATTTCGTAACGGCATTACATCCATAATCATAATATATTAATGTTTGGGCCCAGTTACAATAAGTGCCAATATACATGTAAGGGTACCATTCTTGTATCTAACATTATTGATCCGAATCACGAGTTCGATAACCGCTTCTAAACAACCTAGACGGCCTGTAAATAGAAAACATGAAATGTCAAAAGATTTTTTTTTTTTAGTTTGAAGATTCATTTTTACATCAAATCAGGCAAAATCTAGGTATCATCATAATCTATACTATTTTCTTTTTTAATAATTCCTTATTCCCTTCCAGTCATCAACAGACGATACCTCACAAGTAGAGTCACAGATTCAGGAAGATTGGCAGCTGTTAGTTCGCGATATCTACTCGTTCTACCCGCTGCTCATCAAATACGTAGACCTGCAGAGAAACCACTGGCTGAGGAATAATGTTCCAGGTAGTCAATCAATCTTTAGATTGCGAATCAATAAATTGATTAATGAATCTTTTGATTATTTATCAATCAGTAAATTGATAAATCAATCTTTTGGTTATCAATCAATAAATTGATAAATCAATCTTTTGGTTATCAATCAATAAATTGATAAATCTATCTTTTGATTATCAATCAATAATATTGCGCAAAATTATAATCACTTTTTACATTGAACAGAGGCGGAAGAGCTATACAACCACGTGGCGGAAATATTTAACATCTGGTCCAAGAGTCAGTACTTCTTGAAGGAGGAGCAGAACTTTATCTCGGCTAACGAGATTGATAATATGGTGAGTGGGAGTTGTAGCGGTGATAAGAATGTTGAGATTGGTTTTAGTAGTGAATGAAATTATGGTAGGTATGATAAAGGAAGTTAAGAAGTGACGCCTGTTACAGAAAACTTAAAACAAAGTAATTTATCTTTGTATAAGAATATAATGAGGACAGGTGAAAAGCATGATACTAAAAGAGTGATGAATATAAATATTGACACTGTTTTAAACTTTCACGGTGCACAACTACACATAAACTATCACATAAGGATATCTTCCGCGATTGTCTTTTATTTTGAGCTCCCGATATATCGACACTGTTGCAAGCGCCATGATCGCGGGTGGTCAACCCGCGATCATGGCTCTAAAGACAATCACGGAAGATATCCCGTAAGTGACAGTTTATATGAATATAAATATTGATGTATGGTGAGTAGACGAAAAGCCAAATAGGAGATGGATTTACTGCGTAAGGAATGATCTGAAAGAACGAGTAAATGCTAGCGTGGTGGTTGACAGGGGAGAATAGAAGAAAAAACATGGCGCTGACCCTAAGAACATGGGAGAAAGGCAGGAAGATGTTGAGGACATCAGTCTTTTTGTGTAAGATGTAAAATTCTCTTTTTGTGACAGGTGCTGATCATGCCAACAGCCACAAGAAGAGTGACAGCGGTTACAGATGGTACTCCTCAAGCTGGTGGAAAGGTATTATCAATTTAACAGTTAAATATTTTGTAAAAAAAAAACTCTTGCGCGCTTTCTGTCAAAATTATTCTTTTAAATGTTATTTCCTCATACAATACATGAAATAGACCAACAATAAATAGTAATATTGCTTTATTGAATTATTTGACGAATACGCTTAATAACAAATAACTTTCAACACTAAACGTAACATTAAAAATACTTATAGGTGCATTTAGACTTTAACATTTACATTGGCCGTTTTTTTGTTCCGAAGTTTGTGTCTAGGTGTCTGAAAAACTGCAAGCCATGAGATTATGCCAATTTTTCACGAACTTAATTCATTTATACAGTGGACAAAAAGCCAAGACAAAATGTTTAGGTCTAGGCGCACTTTTATAATAATTTTGTGCACTTTATTTATTTAAAGCACTAATACACAATGACTTATCTCTAGGCAAGGCTACTCGTAAGTATTCAAGAGAGATTTATTGAATATGGGATTCAACACAATAAGCAGGTTTTAGAACACTTATACAGTCAGCATCAGAAGTAGATTAACACTACTCAAAGTTACAAAGCAGGTTTTTTAATAATAACTTGTTAGATATTACTTGTTACTAACAAGGTATTGAAGGGTAAGAAATATTTAAAAGAATAATCTACTGAAACATTAAAAATACTAACTGGAGTCCTGTACATCAAATAATTAAAATTCTGAAATGTTAAGCTACTTCTGCTGCTGACCGTACAAAAAACTGGTCTATTTCTTATCTACTTATTATTTGATATCAATCTAATGATTGATTCACAAATGATTGATAAACTTTTTGATTGATACACTGTTTGATTGGTTGGGTTTTAACTGTACATGTTTACACACAGACTGTTATTTTTTCTTTTTATGTCTTTCCTGATTCGAATTTGTGTAAGAAACTTGTTTTTTTTTTGTCTATCGTTACTTCAGTATTCATGTTTATGAATTTACTTTTACACTGTCCGTACCTTTATTGTTCCTTTATGTCGGTTGATTGGCTTCTTATACCTTGAATTCTACAATTCGTATGTCTTATTTTGGTAGAACTTCTTGTCACTACAGAGAAAAGTATTTAATTGATTTATTTATACCAGAATTATTTAAGTAATGTATTATTTTGCAATTTTACCCCTTCACCTTGATTTATTTTTGAATTCATTACACTTTACATAAAACAAGTTGAACCATTTTACCTTTTAAAACCTTTGCTACAATAAATATCTAAAAACTAATGGTCACCAAAGTTTAGCCTTTTTTGTCGGCGGCCTTCATCGAAACTTGATGCATTTTGAGCAAAATTTACAAAAACACTATTCCCCTTTCAGTCCCTAGTTGCCAAATGCTTCTTTGAGTTGTTCTTAAAAAAGGATTTTCTTTTAAGAATTCTTTGTAGCGAAGGTTTTACATTATACTCCTATCATACACCCAGAACCCTACATACGAATATTTTATTTATATATTTATATTAAAAACAGAAAAAGAAGAAACACCGTGACAAGAAGCGAGATAAAGACAAGGAAGTCCAGGCATCCCTAATGGTGGCCTGCCTCAAGAGGCTGCTGCCCGTAGGGTTGAATCTATTCGCGGGCAGAGAGCAAGAGTTGGTCCAACATTGTAAAGACAGGTTCCTGAAGGTAGGAACCCTTAAGGTAATCTACTTCCTCATTAATACCATCGTTTTAAGTTAATTTTATTATTTCCACCCTGATTAAAAACTTTTTGCACCATTTATTTCATTAGTTTGGTTAAAAATTATTGTGCTTATTTTTTTGAAAGACATGTTTGAGTCGTTTTTTCAAGAGACCTTTGTCGTACATTAAAACATTTCCTAATATCAAACCTTTTTGGGAGGTCCTTTAAAAATGAACAAATGTATTCGAGTTCTGTCATCAATAAGATTGTTATTAAATGTGGTGCAATTGTTTTTTTGAATCAGTACCTACCTACTTTATTTTATTTATACATGTTTTTATTTTTATATACACCTACATAATTACGTTATTTCTGCACATCCTGTACCAAACTTGAGGCACTCATAATAGCATGATTGGTGGTTGAAGAGTGATTTTGTTGTACCTATGGTCACAGATATTATAATACTTCCTATGGTCCTATATAGGTATAGTTGCTTAATTTCCTCTATCAAAGAGCGAGTTATCACATTACTTTCTCAATAAAAGAAAGAAAAGAGGAGTGATGCCAAAGCAAGGTTAGAAAAGGGATTGGTGATTACAGCATTTGATAGACCTAAAGACAGAAGGACGTTGTTGTAACGCTCTTTACCTACCTATATTATTGCATCTAGCGTTCATTGACATCGCGTAAACAATGCGTACACAGTATTGAAAAATACCGACGGTATTGTGACGCGGCGGCGGCGGTTTAAGGCTCTGTTCATTCGGTGGTGATCGATCAAAGCACACGTCAACGTCTCACTGATTTTCCGGTTAAAACAAATGCATTATGAAACTGCCATGTGATCCATAAATTATATATAATTATAGGTAAATATCATACGCAGCATCGTATTGTGAACGAAGTCTTAACGTCGCTTAACCGCTGCTGAAACGACGTATGCCTTTGCTAGATTATAAAAATACCTCAGCCACACCCTTGTCATCTTTTATGACATCCCTGGCAATATAAGACACCCCCCTGCTTTGCTCCAGCAGCTTTTCTAAACAAAATTACTGATCAAACCGCCCCAAATTAAATCCACAGAAAATGTCCGAACAAGACGTGGCTGAATTCGCGAAGACCCAACTAACACTTCCGGACAAAATAGACCCGGCTGATGAGATGTCTTGGCAACATTACCTGTACAGCAAGCTTGGCTCGAAGAGTAAGAGCAATATTACCATCGAGACGGCGGAGAATAAGGCCAAGATTATTGATGATACCGTGGAGAGGATCGTCGCAATGAGCAAAGTTTTGTTTGGATTGCATATGGTAAGTGAATGTTTGATTTGCACCCTCCTTTTTATTTCTTCTCTTAGGTCAACTGGGTGGGGTGGTTTAAGAGCTATGTGTTTTTTAATACAATTTACACAAAGCAAAAACTTAACCTAAACGGGGTATTTGTTTAAAGTGAAAAGAAGTTTCTTATTTTAATATGTTTTTTATAGTTTTTAGTAATATTTTTTTCTATAAAATAACCTTCTTTTTCTTAAATTTATACGGATCACGATGTGTTTTCATAAAAAAAAACACATATTTTAAAAAAAAATCACATATTTATTTTCAGAAATTTGATTGAGTATTATTTATTTATGTTTTCCACCATATTTACCCCACAATAGATCGACCATCCTCAACAAATGAGTAAGAACGTGTACCGCTCCGTGGTGTCGATACAGCGCAAGCGCGCCGTCATCGCTTGCTTCAGACAGACGTCCCTTCACTCTCTGCCGAGGTCCTTATAGTGTGTGCGAGATGTGTGCTGTTGTATACTAACTGAACTAGAATACAAGCCAATATAGAATCTATCAATCAAAGTTTGCTAATTTCAAACATTATCCGATTTATCAATAAAAAATATGGTTCTAGTTTTTCATGGACTCTATTTCGATTAGCGATTATCAATCGAAAAATTGATTCTATTTTTTATTAACGTAATCGATATGTCCTGTTGTTTACTAACTGTATCTACATGATAATGTGATAGGTAGAAAATAAACCAAAAAAAAGCCTATCAATCAAAGTTGGCTAATTTCAAACCCCAACCGATTTATCAATCAAAAAGTTGATTCGAGTTTTTTATGTGAATGGTTTTCATACGTATCAGAACTCGAAACTCTCAGCGAACTCTCTTGATAATATCACAGGATGATGTTAACCTTGCAAGCATGAGTATAGATAGTCGTACTTGAGTGCAGGTGTTGTTTTTGTTAACATTTATTTAATCTATACTACTAATAATATAAAGAGGTAAAATTTGTAAGTTTGTATGTAGGGGGTAATCTCTGGATCGACTGAACCGATTTTGAAAATTCTTTCACTAAAAGGAAGCTACATTATACCCGAGTGCCATAGGCTATATTTACAACGTGCCAGGGGGATAATTTCTGACCACAACGCGAGCGAAGCCACGGGCAACAGCTAGTTAGATATAAAACTGTAAATTATTGATTTAATCCCACTTCAAACCAAAAATTAGGATAAGTTAAATCGAACCTTCAAAAAACTTCTTAGTAAATAAGTTTGAGGTGAGCAAATCATTGTAATATGCTTTTAGAATTGGTAAGTTTTGAGTGAAATGAAAAATTAGTCTCTCCAATCTTTTGATTCCTCATTGTTACCTAGTCCCAAATCAAATGATTGTTAACAAAATGTTGTACGTATGTGTGATTGTGCATGCTGCCTTTGGATCCGACTAGGCGACGAAGCCGCGCCAACGGTCGAATGTGTGGAAGAGGGTGCTCTGCGCGGCTCGGAAACGGGCCGCCATGGCGTGTCTCCGGTCTATACATCTTTATAAGATGAGTCGGTAGGTCTGGTATGGGAGTCCGATTGTTAAAATCTGGATCTCTTCAAGGCTCAAGTGATTCGGTTTCTTCTTGGCAAGCATGCTCCACCCTCGACCGTATCATCGCTTCACATCAAGCGAGATACAGCCAAGCGCAAACCTATTTAATGTAAAAATCTCTGCAAGATTTTAACCAAAAGATTTCTTAAAAATTGTGTTTGTCTTTTAAGCATGTATTTTGAGCTTCAGGCTGCTATATAAATCAAAGAGGAATGTTTTTTGAAGAACCAATAGTGCAAAACTAAAGTGAATATTTATGGCACCCTTTTTTATTTACATCCAATAACAAATATGTATTCCTATTTAGAAGTTAAATACAAGGTGGAAGGACATTCATCGGTAATTTAATTAATCTGCTGTTCCATACATTTCGACTGTGTAGGTTTTTTTTTAATAACCGACGAAGAAATTCTATGTGGGGGGTTCAGAATGATAGCATGCAAAATGTTACATCATATTATGTATCACAGTCATGTTTTGCCTAAACGGCGTACAAATATAAGATGAAGGATGATAAATAGCATCAAAGGAATTTTAAATTCATCCGCATAGCAATTAACAATTCAATTTAGAGGATAACTTAAAAAAAAAGGTACAATGAAACACAATAAAATAGTGTCTATAAGCTCATCATAGTATATAATACAAATTAGAAAATGTATTTATTTTTATTAATAAGTATAGTTTTATCTAACGCATGCTGTTTTAATTAACTTCAATGTCCGTTTTCTGGCAAAATCTTCCTCATGTACGAGTATCTTATTGTAAGTCCTTCAAAACCTTTGAATATGATTGTATTTTACAGACATCGTGCATGCAACATATTCGCTCGAACGTACTACGAGCTGTGGTTGGAAGAGGAGAACATTGGACAAGAGGTCATGATAGAAGATCTTACGGTAAGTTGACAGTCTTACCTACTTATACAAAGCTGATTGGCTAAACGCGGGCAATACTTTAGAGGAGTAAAGTACTCATAAATATTAGCAACTTGTACGCTTGGGTTTACTATGATGGAGGACTATATGTGATTAAAAAAATCTACTGTTACAGTACTCTTGTCAGTCTGGAAAGAGACCTATCAATCAAAGTTCGCTAATTTCAAACACCAACTGATTTATCAATCGAAAAGTTGATTCGAGTTTTTTCTCATGCTGGTCTCGTTTTGTTAGTCAGGCCATCTATGTCAAACCGTAACACATCTGGTTAGTTGAGTTTGTTCCCCAAATCGCCAATGTGTAATGGAGTTGTTTAACTAAGTTCGTCCTTTATGACATGAAACTTATAACCGCAGGCGAAGAGTGTCTGTACTATTCCTATACACCAGCTTACAGCCCCCAAAGCTACAGGTGTAATGTGGATATTACTTTAATACTGAAATGTCCAGATTGAATTATCAATAACACACGATTTTTCCCAGCAATCATTCGAAGACGCTGAGCTAAAGAAGAGTGACGTAGTGGAAGAGGGAGAGAAGCCCGACCCTCTCACACAGTTGGTCACTACCTTCTGTCGAGGTGCCATGACTGAGAGGTCCGGAGCTTTACAGGTACGGCTACATTATTTATTTGATTGGCAGGTGTGTCACGTAGCTTCAAACAAGAATAATGACGCGGATTCATTCTTTAGAGAATTATTGCTGATAGGCATGTTATAAGTCCCACAGTGAGGCATCTTGTAAAAACCACCCTGTATGTAGTAGAATATAAGTACTAAAATAGTTTATAAATTAAATTGTTACTAACATTCTAGAATTTTAATGTGGTGTAAATGTCATTGGATCATGTTGTCTGTTAAATAAATAATAATAAGCCGTGTCATTATTCTTGTTTTAATATAAATATCTCATAACAGTCGGTAATAGTGTAGCTTTCTATCATTGCAAGATTCTTTGATTCAGGGGGCCTAAAATGGCCGCTTTAACAGAATCATATTAGGATAATAATATGAATCACGTTAAAATTCTTAAAATGTTCACAGACACGGTTAATATTATGAATTGTCAGTTTGTGACCTACTTAGGTCCCCAGTACATCCTGAGATGATTTTTTACAACCAAATAAACAAACAAAATTAACTTATTTTAATGCTAGCTTAGAGAAGATTTACTTATCAGATACTTTTGTGGTTTGGATACGTCGTTTTGTGAAAGCGATGTCACTAAATCAGGTGTCCTACCGTGACGTCTTAGAGCACGAGTAATTCCATTGTGGGAAAGGGATGGCGCTAGACGCTCTCGCGCTCTTTCCCACACTGGAATTACTCCTGCTTTAAGACGTCATAGTAACCCCCCAGATTTTAACTGTCAATGGGTTGTTTTTTTAATTACCACATATCAATTTTAGGAGGATCCTCTATACATGTCCTACGCACACATCATAGCTAAGTCGTGTGGAGAAGAAGAGGAAGAGGGTGGCGGGGAAGAAGAGGAGGGTGGTGGGGAGGCCGAGGCCGAAGACGAAGGCAGAGCTAGTATACACGTGAGTTGTTGTACTAAGGACTTTATGATGTGTTTCTGATAAGGTCGAATTTCGGAATACAACAAAAACGTTCTCAGTTTTTGCATAATATCTTTAAAAAAAGAAATTGTCTGTTACACGCAGAAAACAGTGGATATGTTTATGGTACGTATTAGTTTAAGATTTAGTAGTGAGAATGAAAACAACGCGAGGAAGAAAATTCACTAAATATCCGCAAAGACGCAAGCTGACCTCGCATTGTACGGAAATTTGATACAATGCGAGATCAGCATAAACTGGAAATGTATAGCTTGATGTGTAGCCGTGTGTACATACACCCATGACGAATAAACAATTGAATACTTGCCCAAATTCATGAGGAATCGTTAACTTATGCATTTATCTGTGGGTCACTATAAGGTTAAAAAGTAAAACATAATTATTTAATTAATTACGCCTATTTGAAATCAGCTACTATCTAAACTTTTTTAGTCTATGGGTTTCATGGTGGTTGAATCGCTGGGTTTTTCGTTTCTACGTTTTATCCATTTTAGAATTAAGTATTATTTTCAAATAATAACGACTATTTCCCACAATCAGGAACAAGAAATGGAGAAACAAAAGCTGCTCTTCCATCAAGCCCGGCTCGCAGACAGAGGGGTGGCAGAGATGGTGCTGCTTCACATATCAGCGTCCAAAGGCCTGCCCAGTGAGATGGTCATGAAGACGCTACAGCTCGGCATTTCTATACTGAGGGGAGGCAACATTGATATACAGATGGTAAGTAGGTAGGGGGGCTCGCGGCTAATTAGGGGTCGTAGTTAGGTCATAACAGCAGTAAGGTTAAGCAACACTTACCGAGGTCGGTCAATAGATGGGTGACCAATCTCAAATTTCATACTGACACCTTTCCGTGCCTCGGAAAACATGTTAAGCCGTTAATCCCTCCTGTCAATAATAGATCTTTAGCACTCATCATCGGCCTTCACTCTAACCGGATGCAGCTGAATACCAGTATTTTACATGGAGCGACTGCCTATCTGACCTCCACAACCCAATTAGTACTGGGTTTTTTTTTTTTTTTTTAGAAGGGACCACTCGCAGCGCAACAACTCTCTGAGGTTGATGCTGCTTAACCGGACTATCCTGTGGTGGCCAAAAATTACTTTACGGCCCCCAGCCAGGGCTTACAAACTAAGGATATACATTAAATGAACAGACACTAAGGGCACCCCCTGCGGGGTTCGGGCCTAGGCTTAGTGCGTCATTGAGGGGGGGGCAACTAGAGGTTGGCTGGGTCGGATTATTTAATGGGGAATTTAACGTTACATGCTCAGCGGCGCGGGCTGGCTCGTCGAGCAAGGGTCGGGCGGTGATGTTACGGGGGGTCGCGGTGGGCCTCGGCGGCGGGGCCGGAATCGCGGTCGGTATTTGTTCTTGTACTTACGTAATGTACTAGTTTCCCTACAGCTCTCTTGAAGGAGGGTGATGGGGTCATCGGGTTGGATAGTACTGGGTAATACGATACTCCTTGATAAGACTGGTTGTCAGACTTTTTGCGCCACTGACTAACTGTAACGACTGTCAAAGATCTACAGATGACAGCCGGGACGAACAACTTAACGTGCTTGCCGTGGCACGGAAGAAACTCGGTATGTAATGGGCGGTCACCCATCCACAGACCAACCTCGGCAAGCACGGCTTAACCTAAAGATCGACCCGAGCGGCTGTTATTATTTTGCCACGAGCTTCTCAATCTTTGGTTATGGGTAAACAGGAGTTTCTTGCCCATTCTTCTCCATAGAGATCTACGCTTTGGAATGGTCACTCACAAGTTATTATGCCTTGATTCTGTGACTGTAGGTTCGCCTTCTTTGTTTTTCTAACATTCAAAAGTGCCTATTATGGTCTATATGAAATAAATGCTTCTAGTTTGAGTTTAACAATTAGTCAAACCAAGGGGTACCGTGTTACCTTGTCACCGCTCCACATAAAATACTGTTATAATCAGCTGCATCTGGACACACTGACATGAAGTCAACTGATTCATACCATATCTTTATCTGTACTCACTAACTCTAGAAACAAAAATATTTTTATTTGTACAAATTATCCACGATTTTGTTCAATCTCCAGGGTATGCTGAACCACTTGAAAGACAAGAAAGACGTGGGCTTCTTCACGTCGATCGCAGGTCTCATGAACTCCTGCTCCGTCTTGGACCTGGACGCCTTTGAAAGAAACACTAAAGCTGAAGGTTAGTGATACAATTTTTTTTTATAAACTGTAGGCTTTATTGGGGCCCTGAGAGTTTATTTTGATTGAAAAGAGTGTCCATGGAGTTTCTTGCCCATTCTTCTCCATAGAGACCTACGCTTTGGAATGTGCAACTACAGTACTTTCTGACTGTAGCTTCGCCTTCTTTGTTTTTCTGACATTCAAAAGTTCCTGTTATGGTCTAATTGAAATAAATGCTTGAGTTTGAGTTTACCGTGACTGGGAGTCGTACTGTAGCTCGAACCCAGTCTCCAGTTCCACGCACACTTTCTCCGTTCAACGCTCACTTCGATGCTAAACCTGATTGTGATGTGTTAGAGGACAAATGGAAGAAGATCTGGTGGCCTACCATGACATCTTAAAGCAGGAGTAATTCTAGTGTGGGTAAGACATGGAGCTAGACAACTTGTATAGCTCTGTCTCCTTCCCACACTGGAATTACTCCTGCTGACGTCATAGTAATCCCCTTGGTCATTATGTGTGGAATATTTATTTATTTTACTTCTTACTTCAACATTAACTGATGTTATTAGCCTTTAGCCGCGTTGTTTCTTTCCCTGTTCATGGCTTAATTAAATCTTTATCTGATGGTTAGCCATTTGACCTTGAAGCAGTGCAGTGCTTCTAACTGTGCGTTGATTTTTAAGAAGGGCGTTTCTACTTCACGATTGGATGGATTATATAAAAACCGGCAAAGTGCGATTCAGACTCGTGCACGAAGGGTTCCGTACCATTATCTAAAAAAAACACGTTTGTTTTATGGTAACCCCCTTAAATATTGATTTTATTCTGTTTTTAGTATTTATTGTTATAGCGGCAATAGACATACATCATCTGTGAAAATTTCAACTATCTAGCTATCACGGTTCATGAGATACTGCCTGGTGACAGACAGCCAGACAGACAGGGTTCCGTTTTTACCCCGTAATACCGTATAGAAAAGATATTTCGTTCTGAATGAAATATAAACTTTATTCTGCAGGTCTGGGAGTCGGATTAGAGGGTGCGGCTGGTGAAAAGAACATGCACGACGCGGAGTTCACGTGCGCACTCTTCAGGTTCATACAACTTACCTGTGAAGGACACAACTTGGGTAAGTAAAATACCTCTAACTATGTTGATCATATGTAGAAAACTGTTTATGAACTTTTCATATGTCTAGGAGTCATGTTTGGCCGGGGATCTCATGATAATTAGGAGCTAAGCGACGATTCTGGTACGAGAGTATTTTATGTCGGGTATTATCACATACTCATGCTCTGCAATTGTTGTAAAAATTTGTAAAATTATTGTTGACTCACTTTAACTTTTGGGACGAAAAATCTAAACTCGAAACATTTGAGTTTCAAACTTTTATCGTATGTACAGCTTTAAACTTCAAGCAAATAGGTGTTACATTGGAATCTTCTGAAGTATTCTAATAATTGAGAAATGTACCTATTCGCCCTACAGACTGGCAGAACTACCTGAGAACGCAAGCCGGTAACACGACGACAGTCAACGTGGTCATCTGCACTGTGGACTATCTGCTGCGACTACAGGAGTCCATCATGGACTTCTACTGGCACTATTCCAGTAAAGTAAGTGGATATCTTATTTCGACTAAGCTTATGTTTTTTTTCAGAAATCCTGTTAAATCAAGGAAAGTCTTCAACCATCGCAATCATCGGTTTTTGCTAATATTGAGCGCCACTTCAATAAATGCAAAAAATAAAATACGTACTGCAAACTGTAAAAAATTAAACTGTATGAAAGTTCATACAATTTAAATGCCAAATCTGTAAATCTGCTATTAATTTGCTTATTAGCTACTACGGGTAGAGGAAAATTATCTCCAATTCCTACTAAATAATAAAGATATGAAGTTATACAGGGTGTAGAGATGGAAAACGAATTTTAAACGTTTTAAACCATTTGGTTTTAAACGGTCTTTTTGGTTTAAAACGATTTAAAACCACACTTAGCGGTTTAATATGGTTTAGAATGTTTTTTTTTGGAATGCACTGAGGCTTTACACGAAGTTATCTAGACCACACCTCCTTCCTGATTTAGAATATATAAAAGGAAAATAAAATAAAAATGTTTTAAAATAACCTTCTTAACATGACAGACAAACATAAAGTCGATCCCTACCTGCCCCATCTCTCCCCGTTGCGATTTTGGTAGCAAAGTGAAAAATAAAAATGCGGCATTGCCGTTTTATTTTAATAAATACCCAAAACATGATTGTTTTCAGTGTCTAATCCTAAATAGTAGTATAAATATGATATATGACTTCACATATATTAATAAAAATGGTAAATGATTTCAATTAGCCTTTTAAACTATTTTTTTAAGTAATTCGTAATCAATGTACGGCCCACGTGGTCGTGGTTTTAAACCGTTTTAAACAAATTTAAAACGGGTTTTAAACCACTAATTTTGGTTTAAAACGGTTTAGTTACAACTATAACAGGGTGTAACAGGACCCTTCATGAAGCCGTCAACCAAGCATACTGTACATCAAACTAAGTAACTTTACGCAAAAATTATTGCTGGGAAACGACTTTTTTTTGGGGTGAAAAATCACGTTTTACGGTAGGACTCACTGTAACGCACTCAAAACATGGTGCTGATGGATAGATTGAGTAGTACGGGGGTCGTGGAGGTGTTTAAAGAAAATCTTGCATTAAAAACATGAATTTAAAAAAAGAACTTGTGAATAAGTTGGAACTTTGACCCCCAATAACTCCGTAACTAGAAGGTTCCCAGGTACGGTCTATTACAAAAAAAAAATATCGCAGTGACGGGGAGAACAAGTGCATTTCGGCTTCGGGAAGGGTCTTGTTGCACTCTTTATGTATGTCGAGTAAAATGTGTTTTTTTTTTCTATATTTTAATACGAGTATCCTAATTCCTCAGGAACTGATCGACCCGGCCGGCAAAGCGAACTTCTTCAAGGCGATAGGCGTCGCGTCACAAGTGTTCAACACACTCACTGAGGTCATCCAGGGACCGTGTACGCAGAATCAACAGGCTTTGGCTCACTCCAGGTATCTCTACAACCAATCTTTACCCCATGACATAGCTTTGATTACTGGATCTACTATCATATCATATCAGCTTGGAAGCTGATATGATATGATGATCAAATGAGTTGACATATCATGTCATGTCAAAAAATGTACAAAACATGGTACCAACTCACTGCTGACCGTGCAGTCTTGGATTCGATCTGCAGGTTGAATCAAAATCAAAGCAAGTCATTTATCCAAATTAAGTAGAAAATCAGCACTTTTTGAACGTCAAAGTTTACACGAGACAGTTCCTCAAAACGCCCACCCTTCGCCACTTCTTAGTAGGAACTGGGATGAAGAGGTGGAGGAACAAACTCCCCAGCATGCTTCATGGGTGGATACTGCCAGTCCACTCCTTGACAGAGAGTCCTCAGCGAGAACGTTATACGCCGATTATGCCACCCTGTATCATGATTTGAGCTGGTTAATGGGAATAGGCTCATCCCTCATTACATGGGTCTTAAAAGATATCTGGTGACATTTGGTCATACTATTTATTCACCTTTGCATAATGCGTCGGAAAAATGAGCAGTGATAGCCTAGTGGTGTGACCGTCGAAATGCCAAGTCATAGGTCTCGAGTTCGAACCCAAGGCACGCACCTCTGATTTTTCGGATTCATGTGTGTATTGTAAAATTATCACTTGCTTCGGTGAAGGAAAAACATCGTGAGGAAGCCAAATCAGGATGCTTGAGATATATTTCTCGACGGCATGATAAGCAAAATCAGAGGTCCATAAGCTGCAAAAAAACTCATACACCAGGTTAAACGAAAAAAAAAGTATTTCAAAACGACCCAACATTATCATTCCTAAGGTTATGGGACGCAGTCGGCGGTTTCCTGTTCCTGTTCTCACACATGCAGGACAAGCTGTCGAAGCACTCGTCTCAGGTGGATCTACTGAAGGAGCTGCTGAACCTGCAGAAAGACATGATCACTATGATGTTGTCTATGCTTGAAGGAAACGTTGTTAATGGTGAGTGGTGTGTTGTGATATTAGCATTTTTAGAGGAGGCTGAAGTAGACTATAATGGGTGAAACAAACCCTTCACGAAGTCGAAAGGCTAAAAGGCAGCAGTCAATACATCCATCTACACAATTTTTTGAATGCGCTAAATTGGATGAGTCCTACCATACCGTGATTTTTCACCCCAAAAAACAAAGTCGCTTTTCCCAGCAATATTTTTTGCGAAGGTACTTAGTTTGATGTACAGAATGCTTGGGATAAGGGCAAGAGAATGATGAATGCTTGGTTGACGGCTTCGTGAAGGTTATACTATTTATTTACGACACCTGTTAGGTCCCTTCAAACTAGCTAAGTTAATTATATTTGTGCTAGGAGTGGTTTGACAGTTAATGGTAAAACCCAACGGATAAAGTTCAGACTCAGCTCCTTTTGGTTTTGCCTTCTCCGACCTATCTGTTAAGAATGAGCCCAGATCGTCAATCTTGTAATACATTATTATGTATACCTCCAGGTACAATCGGTAAACAAATGGTGGACACCCTAGTAGAATCCGCATCCAACGTGGAACTGATCCTGAAATACTTCGACATGTTCCTGAAGCTGAAGGACCTGACTTCCAGCGCGTCCTTCCAGGAGATTGACGCCAACAGCGATGGCTGGGTGCTGCCCAAGGACTTCAAAGAGAAGATGGAACAGCAGAAGAGTTATACGCCGTGAGTGTTTACATTTGTTAAGGTGAACTAGTGGTCGCAAGTGCGACTACTGAACATGAGGACCTGGGTACGATTCCCAGGTCGGGGAAAGTGTTATTAGATATTTCCTTCAGGAATTTATTATTTTATATGTAGCAGGCTCAAAGTCTGGATGTGTGCCCGGTTGATGGCAATAGGCTCGCCCAAATAACATGGGCCTTAAATATAACTGGTCGTACTAAAGTAACCTTTGCCTTACTTTTTGGAGAAATACAGACGCGATGTTATCGTCCTCCGTTCAAAAAATTAACTCGCATTTTGTAATCCACAGTGAAGAGATCGAGTTCCTCTTAGCATGCTGTGAGACGAACCACGACGGCAAGCTGGACTACGTCGGTTTCCGCGACCGGTTCCACGAGCCCGCCAAAGAAATCGGTTTCAACCTGGCTGTGTTGCTGACTAACTTGTCTGAACATATGCCCAATGAGCCTAGGTAAGTGAAGTACTATAACACACCAATTTTAGAAAGATAATATTTAGTTTCATTCAGGTTAGCAGGTTTGAGAAAAAAGTCATAAATCATATACAGGGTGTAAGGGACAGCCCTTCGTAGACTGATGGGGTAAATTCAGTATATAATACTAAGATGACCGGTACAAGAAAATATTTGTTGAGCAAATCAAATTGATTGGGAATCCAATCAATTTTATTTCCTCATACGCAATGTATCGTTACCGTGGCACAACGCACGTAGCGAACGGCAAGCACGACGACGAGTTAGCGACGAGTTCGATGAACTCTGCTAGGCAGGAAGTGTACAGCTGATTTCAAGCGTCTTTCCTTAGAGTATTTCAACAGCCGGACATAGGATTATTTGTTGAAGGTATTTGGGACGTTTATGTTTACATTTTGTTTTTGTTACTTAATTCATAAATAAAGTAACTAAACTAACAATGCACTAAAAAATAGTGACAAAAACTCCTGCTCAATGCTATCAGCTGGTAATGTGCCCAAGAGACTGGCAATGCTTATCCTCTGGCCATGGTTAAAGCCAGCCACGTCACGGGAAGCGTCAACTAAGTATTTAAACATATTTAGTGATTTGTAGTACAAAACGCCTTTTTTATATTCCCAGATTGTTACTTTGTTTAGATTTAATGATCACGCTGCATTAACAATAACATTCAAATAAAAGAAAACTTCTAATACTAATTTACATTTTGTCTATATCCTAGGTTGGCCCGTTTCTTAGAGACAGCCGGTTCAGTTCTGAACTACTTCGAGCCGTTTCTGGGTCGTATCGAGATCATGGGTGGCTCCAAGCGTATTGAGCGAGTCTACTTTGAGATCAAGGAGTCCAACATTGAGCAGTGGGAGAAGCCTCAGATTAAGGTATGATATAATTATTTAACGAAATATTTGTTGCTGACGGTAAAGAAGAATCAATCTGTGTTTATAACAAAACATAACATAACGCCCGTTATCCTCAAAGGGCTAGGCAAAAGTGTACCTAATAGTACACCCACATTTCGCCAGATAAGTTTAAGCCCAAGGTAATGCGCCCGGCTGATGGCAATAGGCTAGTTATTGCCTTCAACCGGGCGCAAATCCAGACTCCGTGACTGCTACTGCTGTGTTTATTTATCTAGCAATATTGTTTACAGTCCCATAAAAAATACCATCCAAATGAGATCACCCAGCCTCCATACTTTTTTGGGCTATTTTTAAAAGTAAAGAAAAGCTAGCCTATAATTCACCGTCCAATTACTATTTATATGTAGTTTTTTTAGCATTGTAATCTTTATTATTTACTTATAACTTGGGTGGTATAATAAATAAAGTTTATATCCAGAAGCTCTATTTAATAATTGCGTTCAATTTAAAGAACCGGCAAAAAAAAATTTGCTCAGCCTGGGTGATCTCAGATATTTTGAGGTTGAATAACTTCTCGGTGAATGGACTTACGACTTAGGTGTAATAATAAAAAGTGTTTATTATGTTATGCTCTATCTAAAAAGTAAGTTTATTTTTGTTGGCTTTTGAAAATAGCCCAATCTGGGTGATCTCCTTACCTTTCTTTCTGTTGATTTTTCAAAAAATATTTCGTACAACTACATTACGAAGACAACAAAAAAACAGCCAAACCGGTCAAGTAGTCCTCAAGTGATGCTCCGGCAACATGCAACCGGATACATGTGGCAATCCATCTTCGTCCTGTTTTTGTCCTGTGTTACTTGCGCAACACGTTTTCTTCCATTCCACTCTCCAGTCCACCGTCACGCCATAATTTACTCCTTTCTCTTTCATATCATTCCTCACACAATCCATCCATCGTTTCCTTGGTCTTCCTCTCCCTCTTCATCCAACAACATTTATATTCACCACTCTTTTAGTCACATGCGGGTAAGTGATTTTTATTTATATAAAAAAACTAAGCCGAGAGAACGAAACCAAAATCAGAAATTTAAGTATAGTTCTGTTCAAACAAACTCGGAAGTTAGCTGCAAGTGACGGTCTGCGCAGATATAACGGCTCAAACTTTATTGCGGCTCGGAACATCTAAAGTAAAGCTGCGCAGAACACAATTTTCGGTACCAGCAGGGCGTAGAAGACGCATCGCCTTGACTGTATAATAATGCGCAGATCGGCACTCGCAGCTAACTTCCGAGCCGCCATAAAGTTTGAACAGAACTATACTAAAGCATCAGCCACCGATAAAGTGCCGAATATTGTCTGTCGTCCACATTAGCGTGGTCACAAAATATACTGAATGAACTCTCTGGCGGCCTAGCCTAAAAACATTTTGCCAAAATTTTACTTCCTAGGTTGCACAGATCGCGTGAATAACCTCTATGACGTCATCATCATCATTCTTCTGCCCTTATCCGTATTTATTTGGGGTCGGCACACCATGAATTTTTCTTCCATACTTCTCTATTACTCGTCATCGCAGCACTGTCAGCATGGACAAAAAAAGTGAAACTATAGAAGTTCCTTTATTCTTTAAATCTCAGAACCTTAATAAAGTAAAATGTACTACTTCTTCTCCAGGAATCCAAACGGGCATTCTTCTACAGCATAGTAACGGAAGGAGGCGACAAAGAGAAGCTGGAGGCCTTCGTGAACTTCTGCGAAGACGCCATCTTTGAGATGACGCACGCTTCCGGTCTCATGGCCGCTTCCGAGGAGACTGTGGGAGGAACCAAGAATAGGGAGGCCAGCTATATGTATATGGGGGACGATGATGATGAAAGGTGAGCTACTTTGAAGGCAGTAAAGAACAAGATACTCGTTGGTAGTGTGGTCGCAAGCACAACTGCTGAGCATGAGGTCCTGGGTTCGATTTCCGGGTCGGGTAACGTGTCATTGGGTTTTTCCATCAAGAATTTTTGAGTAGCAGCCACAGAGTCCGGATTTGTGCCCTGTTGATGGCAATAGGATCGCCCCCTATTACATGGGACTAAAATATAACTGGCGAAATGTGGTTGAAATATTACGTACACCTCTGCCTTACAATTTTTTTTTTTGGATGGGAAATCATCAAATAACTCCTGCCGCTCTGGGCTGAGCAGGAAGGAGTGTCAGACTTTTACTGACTAAAACCCATCCATGTTCCTTCATCGCCCTTTGTGTTCCAGGGCCGCGGTATCTCTTTCGAACAGTCCCGCAACCCTGGACCTCTGCCTTACCCTTCGGGGATTACAGGCGTGATGTCATATTATGTAAAAAAACAGGATTTGGCTTGTAAAAATATATCAAGGGTCAACATATCAATGTCATATCTTATCGTTTATCCAGTTGCAAGCATCCACAGCAGTTGTGATGAGGCTATACACGATGGAAGGTACATCGATGCACAAACTGTTACCACCTATTCAGTACACCATTTCAAACTACCTCCTCATATATTTATCACCGGAAATTTAAAAAAACAGTTGTGGCATATTGTTTAAAAGAGTCGATTTTTTTTATCGTTAAGTCTCGGTTGCCCTTCGCTCTTCTACCCTATATAACATGTATTGTGCTATCTCTTTCTCGCACAAAATTTAATTTGGAGGACCCTTCAGTTGGGTTCTTATAGGGCCCTTATTAAGATTCAAGTTTTGGCCTATAAAAGCCATAGTGAAATATTGCGTTTATAGGATATTTATGGTGTATGGATGGTTTTTTTTTTGTGGATTTTTATGGTTTTTTTTTGGCCTATGGCATAATCTATAATATTGATACGTTTCCGACAAAAGTTTCTTAGAGTCATGGCGAATTAGGTGATGAAACCTAAATTTAGTGTACATCTAGGTCTATTCCATGCTGTAAGTTTTACATATTAATATAATATCTGGTAAAAACAATTTCAGAGCTGGCAAAGATCCATTCCGTCGAGGACTGCAGTCGGTAAAAGACGGAATCTCCACAGCATTTTCATCCTTATCTCCATCCAACATAAAGCAGAAAATCGCAGACATGCAACAAATGCCGCCCGCAGAACTAGCAGTGGGCTTCTTCAAAATGTTCTTCTACTTATTCTACTATTTAGGCTATGGAGTGGTCGTCGTGGTCAGGTGAGTTTGAACTTTGAGCTGTATTTTGTGAGTGATAAAGTCGATAATCAACCGAACGTCATCAGTGATTTGTTACGTTTGTGTTCCACGCTACTTTCGGTGCACAGTCATTGGTAAATGCTTCATTTTTTCAAAAGTTGTGGTTGTTAGGGAGTTTTATTGTCTTGTGATGTTTTAATCTATCGTCTTTAATTATTTATTTCAATGTAGACTAATCTAGAGTACTTAAAAAGTAAATGAAACAATTGTGGGTGAATCTTGTGGGCCAAGCCTAGACAAATTTTTGCAAAAATATTGAATACCTTAACCGACACTGAGACAATTTCTCATTTATCTTTGTGATTATCTCACATTTATAATAGTATCACTATACGTACTTTATAAATCATTTTTTTAGATATTTATTTTGTACCCTACCAAAGCGTTTTCTTATTTAACCCAAAGGTTGACTGGTAGAGAATGCCATAAGGCATTAAGTCCGCCTATGTACCACTATTGTACATGAAATTAAATAAATAAATATATTAGATAAAATTACTGTTTTACCAACCACATATTTGGCTGTGAAACACTAAAAGAATTGACAATGCAAAGGAAAGTTATTTATTCAAAAATTGAGGAATTTCATGTCCCAGTCGGATTGTATCGTATCACATCAATGCTGATAAACTATTCAAACTTATCCCCAAGATACGTCACCAGATGATAAAGCAACCTTTACTTATAGATTCACTGGGTTTCTTCATCCACATCCTGCTGTTTCTTCACCTTTCCTTTCCACACATGTCTTGATTACTCTGTGTCTATTCTAGTACAAGTTGTGCATGTGTACAAAAAAAAACTGTGTATAAAATGTGTGTACATAGATTAGGGATGTGTGTACATAATTTAGTGCACAAATATCTGTAGTAATAGCTTCAGCACGAACACAATGTAATTTAATTTGTGTTAAGTATTCTAGATTGTACCCTTACAAGAAACTTTAACGCTAAAGTTACTGACGTCCTTAAGTCTTGAGGTTTTAAAATGTGTTGTCTGTTTATATAACCCTGAGGTTTCTGGTGGCCGATCTACCGTATTTTGTAATACGAGTAAGCTATTGTGACTGGTTGTCAAGGGACATCGTGTTCAGTACTTCATTCTGAAGTCGTGCTAAAAAAGCAGGCGGGCACATAGATTTTTTTTTATTGTTTTAAATTGAGGCTTTTAGAAACTGAGGGTTATTATCAGTGTTGTCGTAGGGACGAGACTGTAGTTCTAGATGGCACCACTATCGCTTAGAGTCCTTCCTAAACACAGCCTCTCTAAAACAAACTCTTAGCACCTTTTCATGCCAAATCTCCACATGCGAGAAAACTTTTCGAAATTGCCTTTCCGAAAGCAGCTTACAAGTGCGAACTGTATACAAGGTGTGACATATTAAAAGAACAAACGATCTAATGGTGATTCAGACTATGATACTGATCAACTTTTGTTTTACGACTTTTGAGGCTGAGAGAATACATAACTTTTTTTTAAATACCATACATGTTGATTAGCTGGTAGGAGCTCGTGGCAAAACAATAACAACCGCTTGGGTCGATCTTTAGGTTAAGCCGTGCTTGCCCAAGTTGGTCTGTGGTAGGGTGACCGCCCATTACTTACTGAGTTTCCTCGGAAAGCACGTTAAGTCGTTGGTTCCGACTGTCATCCGTAGATCTTTGACAGTCGTTGCAGGTAGACAGTGGCCCAAAAAAAGTCTGACAACCAGTCTTACCAAGGGATATCGTATTACCCAGTACTAATTGGGTTGTGGAGGTCAGATAGGCAGTCGCTCCATGTTAAATACTGGTATTCAGCTGCATCCGCTTAGAGTGGAGGCCGAACCCAACAGATTTGGGAAAAGGCTAGGCAGATGATGACATGTTGATTAGCTGATCGCGTTAATTCCTATTAAAAGTCCAATTATTTAACTCGTAGCACAATAGTTGTTCAATTTCATGGTCAGAGACACCACACGACAAGTTGAAGGTTTATTATGTTACATCTTGTATAACTTGCAACGTACACCTACCAGACATTGGATAAGCTTTCATGCAAGTGAAAATGTGGCCTTATTGTCTTCACACACTGAAATGACTCAACACCAACTCAGCTCAAAGTAAAACAGCAATTTAACCTTTATTTCTGGCTTCGCTCGCGTTTTGGTCGGAAATTATCCCACAGGGACGTTGTAAATATAGCCTCGGGGATAATGTAGCTTCCTATTCATTAAAGAATTTTCAAAATCGGTTCAGTAGATTACCCCCTACAACCTCACAAACTTTACCTCTTTATAATATTAATATAGAAGTATAGATGTACGAAATGAACAGTCCACCAAATTGAAGTGACAGTCGTTGGCTACGCATTACAAAGTTCACAGTACAATGCATATTTAAATTTGGTATTGAGGTATTTCAATGTTTGACGGCCATTACCATACACTGCAGTATCACCAGCCAAATCCAAAAAACTAACTCTTCCATTCACCCAGGTACATATTCGGTGTCCTTCTGGGTCTGATGCGAGGTCCTCAGACAGATGAACCGCCCCCTGAGCCGACGGAAGAGGAGAAAATCGGTCAGTTGAGGCACAGGTTGCTTATACAAAGTAAGAACAATGCAGGTATACACACAGGGTGACGCTTAGCACGGCGCGTTTGGTCACTGGGGAACTTGCATAGTTGGAAGTATTTGGTAAGAAAAGCCTAACTTCTTAGTAATGGAGAACTTAAGAAAGATATTATTAATTATGGTAAATTATAAAAATGAAAAACGTTATATTAGTCGGGCCAATGCCACAATAAAACTGATGGCTCTAAAATATGCTTTCTTTTAACAGAGATTCTTAAGAGGGAACGGGAGCTGCGATTATCCATACAAATGTATTCTCCTGTTTTCTTCACGCCTGTAGAGCAATGTTTTTATTTTTTCTGAATAAAATCAAGATGTACTGTATACACGTGCCTGTCATTTCCTTTTTTCAGTAAATATTACGTAAACAAAATATGACCCTCCAAAAATTACAAAAATGCTAAATGTTTTACTAATAGATGACTGCCAGACCAATCTAAAGAATGTTTAACATTAAAAAAATTGATAGGATCCTAGACATACTCTTTCTTAAAAAAATTTGTCAATAAAAATAATTTAATCGGCTCAGTTTTCGAGGAGGAAAAAGGGGAAAATGAAAATTTTTGTGACATAATCGGTCTGATTTGAAGCTGTCCTTATCGCATTCTATTGGGATAGGCTTGACGCAGCGCGACAGCAATAGTTTCTTCAAATACCCACTTTTCAAATTCCTCGCAGACCCTGTTCCCTCTTAATGCCCAAATAATAGCTCACTGTAGTATTTTCAACGCTCGGTTTATCGCTGAGTTGTTTTTTTTTTTTAATTATGCAATATTATCTATTTTAGCTATTAATTTAGGTATCAGTTAGTGTTACCGGAAACGAGCATAAAAGTATTATATTCTTGACTGATTTATAGGTTATATGAAAGTCTCATAAAAACTGTTTTTAAAATCAAATTCATAAGATGATTTTGTTTTTACACTGTATTAAAGTTTTGTAGACTGCCACGTTGGTCTGGTGGTCGCAAGCGCAACTTCTAAGCATGAGGTCCTGAGTACGATTCCCAGATCAGGCAAAGTGTTATTAGGTTTTTCCATCAGAATTTTTTCGGTAGCAGCCACAGAGTCTGGATTTGTGTCCGGTTGATGGCAATAGGCTCGCCCCCTATTACGTGGGACTTAAACAAACGTGGGGAAAATGTGTGTCCTATCAGGCACACCTCTACTTAACCCTTCGGCGATTACAGGCGTTATATTATGTAGAAACAGAAAACTCCGCACTGGAGCATCCATAAAGTACCTATAGTATTAAGTACGCACGACAGCCAATCAAGCTAAACAAAACCAGTTTATGCGGATCCCTCACTATAGAAAATCTATACAAAGCGAGGCCAAGTTATACTGGAAATGTACAGCTTCGTGGGCCGCCGTGTGTACAGTGCGCATTTTTATTTTGCATTATTATTTCAATTCTTGTACTTAAGGTTTGATACTATTTTAGCCCAACAGTGACCAAACGCATGAACAACAAGAAACACTTTAATCGCCAAACGCAGGTTTAACAACAATATGTAACACCTAATGGTTTCAAAATTCTCTATTAATTATTGGCATTAATTGTATTAATTATAACATTCGATGGTGTAACAAATCTGCTTTTGGAAAATAATAGGTAAGCTAACAATTGAGGTTATATACTCTAAGAGCCAGTGACCATTTGACTTGTTTTGTCATTTTTATTTATTTTCACGTAAAATGATAAATTACTAGGTATTTACGTTTTTAGAGGCATTTTGTCAGTAGCAGCCACGGAGTCTGGATTTGTGCTCGGTTGATGGCAATAGGCTCGCCCTTTAATACATGGGACTTAGCAATAACTAGTAAAAAGTGGGTGTACTTTTAGGTACAACTCTGCCTAACCCTTCGCGGGTTATAGGCGTTATGTTATATATTATGTCTTTGGAGGTTTTGTAAATCCTAATTACCGTAGCGTTTAACAAGAACAATATGTTTAGTTTTTCTACCCTCCACTGCATTTTACATTAATTCGCAAACTAGCTATCTCTACATGTATTCCATTGTATCTTATTTGACAACGTTTTTTCAATATACAGCGTGTAACAGAAAGAGTATAATGACATTTGGGTCGAGTAGGTATTGAAATTTTGTATAGGACAGCTGATTATTTTTTTACGATTTCCATGGTGGTCCCATAGAGAAAAATGTTCAGTTCGATGGTCCGTACCACAGTATTCCATATGATTATACCCTTTCTGTTACACGCTGTATAGTGTTCTCTAGTAATGAGACGTATTTGAGTGAAGCTCGTAGTAAACTTCGGGCGCACTAAACATAGTCATGTTTGGGTCATATAATATCGGGATCGGATATTCGGATTAGATTTACCAAAAATTTGAGTGTTGACTAGTATGGAGCGCGCGTCAGTAGTCAAAAAGTCCCAGTTTATTTAAATAAAAATTTATTACTCATTTTATTATTTTACTTGAACTGAATTATGCTCTGTTATATTTACCATTTTGTCCTA
Organism: Eugnorisma glareosa; assembly: GCA_947578425.1. Taxonomy (NCBI): domain Eukaryota; kingdom Metazoa; phylum Arthropoda; class Insecta; order Lepidoptera; family Noctuidae; genus Eugnorisma; species Eugnorisma glareosa. The sequence continues at coordinate 6,642,735 of OX387982.1, read as the reverse complement.
TTCAAATATTCAGCAGCAAAATTTGAATTAAAAAAGTTGTATTATTATATTTTTAAGTGTTATTATCAACAAATTTCTTGCCTGTTTATATAGATTACAAATATTCGTTATGATTATGAGTACTCTGTTTAATTTATTATTAAACATGTGATTTGTTGATTTAATTTACTTTATTAGTAAACCATTGTAATGGCAACATTGCCTTTGCTAACATGGTAACATTTTTAATTTGAGCATCTGGCAACTCTCTCTCTTCTGTCAACGTTCAATCCAACAAGAAATATCTCTGTACTCTAATAAGTTTTTGTTATTACAAAATTACCAAAATACATACATGAACTTTTATTATACATACTCCATTTTTACACAATGTATAATTTATGAAATCCCGCGATCCCGGGGAAAAAGTGGCATTTTAAGCAGCCACTTCCATACTTTTGCAACCTGCGGGGAAAAAAACCTACTTTATGTGAATATGCATCCGAATATCTGATCCCTAGTCGTGTATGTGTCTAGCATGCCTTACCAAATTTCAGTAGCCAATATCAATCTATTTTTGTAGTCACTGGCTCTTAATGTATCAGAAGTCGTCTAAAATCACAAAGACATAAATGGGACTGTTTATGATAGGGATAACTTATTAAAATTTTGTGAAATGCTTAACAATTTGTCTGCAGCTTCATGTTGTTATAAATCTGTGAATATTTGTGTTTATTTATTGTCGTCGTTTATTTTTCACTAATAATTTAAACCTTTGAATTATTTTGGATTTTTATAAGGTTACTTAGTCAGAGGCCCATGGGTGGCATAAAAACTCTGACACCAGATTAGGCACAACCCACACGAAAAAAAAAGTTACAATATCCAAAATTTTGAATATACTGTTTTTGTGTCTTTGGTATTGCAGATTTCCACACCGACACACCATTTATTAAATTCGCAAGAAAAACATCATACTTCATTACCCAAACATTAATCAACACACAAATTCACTCAAACATACTATACTATGAAACAAGAACAACACGCTGCCATCACAGTATAGATCGTAATGATACGAACAAACTCTCTACAATATCCAGGTTCTCGACATCTACCAGCATTACCACCTGCCGATGACACCGGACAACTGCAAGTCTCGGCATTCGGACTGGATATAACCAAAGAAGGAGATGGGCAGTATGTATCTTTTATTTCACATGTAAAAATGAGTATAATTTTATCGTATAGAGTAATGATGCTTGAAACGTCCGTGCTACACCGCAGCAAAGTATGAACTGTGCCGTAGCAAAGTATTAACTGTGCCGTAGCAAAGTATGAGCTGTGCTGTAGCAAAGTATAAGCTACGCCGTAGCATAGTATGAGCTAAGCCGTAGCAAAGTATGAGCTACGCCGTAGCATTATATGAGCTATGTCATAGCAAGTATGAGATACGCCGTATCAAAGTATGGGCTACGCCGTAGCAAGGTACGAGCTACGCCGTAGCAAAGTAAGAGCTACGCTGTAGCAAAGTATAAGCTACGCCGTAGCAAAGAGCTGCGCCGTAGCAATGTCCATGCTACGCTGAGACAAAGTCCGTAGTATGTACGCCGTTGCGAAGTCCATGACAGGCCATGACGAAGTCTACTCCAAATGAGCATTGTATTAACTGTCCAGCAACCACATCCAGGGTTAGTGTGAGCAAGGCCTTTTAAAGTGGAAGTGGGCAAGACAACTGCACATCATTTACCACTTGTTCTTAACCCAGGATACAAGTAAAACCGCACGAGTCACCGAACACATCAACGCCATCTTCCGGCGAGGAGGCAGAGGTGTCGCCGGACGAGGGAACCGAACACTCGGAGGAACAGAGGCCGCCATCTTTGATTGATTTGCTGGGGTACGTTATTTGAAAATTTGTCTTAAATTATAGGCAGTATTTTACTTAAATTCAGTTTGTTTCATACGTGTTTTGTAATCAATGGAATAAGGTTTAGAATCTTACAATTATTTACTATTATTTGACTTTATAACATAAGCATACGTCCTTGTTGCACATTCGATTTTCGGCAGTATTTGTTGCACAACAAAACCTCCAGTACCACTCGCTAATTTACCCGAAAAAATATCGTTCTATATTCCATACTAGTTGTACCGTTGCAATGTGACGTAAATATACGTATAGATTTGTTGGACCAGGAACCTTCACAGGCGTTTGCGTAGGAATACCAGCCAAAGTTTAATCACAGTCGGTTCAATTGTTTAGGGACGCATAGAGGACAAACATATACAGCGTGTAACAGAAAGGGTATAATTGTATGGAATACTGTGGTACGGACCATCAAACTGAACAACTTTCTCTATGGGACCACCATCGAAATCGTAAAAAAATAATCAGCTGTCCCATACATTTGGGTCGAGTAGGTATTTAAATTTTCTATAGGCCAGCTGATTATTTTTTTACGATTTCGATGGTGGTCCCATAGAGAAAGTTGTTCAGTTTGATGGTCCGTACCACAGTATTCCATATGATTATATCCTTTCTGTTACACGCTGTATACAAACGATCATTTTTATTTAGAGAAGATTGGCGCCCGACAATGCCGAAACATTCCCAGCATACCTAAATCAATGTGTAGAACGCGGTTACGATTTTTGAAACATTTATCCTTTTTTTTTTTGAAAATGAGATATGGCTGTAATGAGGTATTGTGTAGGGGGAACTTTCTCTAGTCGATTAGAAGATTTTGAACCAAAATGAACATTATTTATAATCATTTCAGAGGTGAACAGGCCAAGAAGCAAGCTCAAGAAAGAATTGAAGCTCAAGCCGCTCAGCAAGCAGCTATGTCCGCTATTGAAGCTGAGAGCAAAAAGGTAAGATTTTCATCCATTTCACCAGACTTCGCGACAGCCAAGACAGGTTTATGATTTTACTGAACTTTTCCTATTAGACATCGTGTAAACGTACCCTTGCCGTCAACCAAGCATTCTGTACATCAAACTAAGTAAAGCAGCCCAAATAGCATTGCTCGAAACGATTTTTTGGTGTAAAAAAATCACGGTTTTATTGTAGCGCTCAATGCACTCAAAACATTGGGCTGATGAATGCATTGTACAATGTACAGGGGTCATGGCGGTGTTCAAAGTAAAATTATAACATTAATAAAATAAAAAGTGAGAATGTTGGATCTTTGACTTTCTATATATCCGTAACTAGAAGGTTCCCAGATATGGTCCAGTACAAAAAAAACTCCAATGTCGGGAAGCACAAGTGCCTTTCGGATTTATTAAGGGTTGCGGGACTGTTCGAAAGAGATACCTCAGCCCTGGAACACAAAGGGCGAAAGAAGGAACATGGTTTAAGTAATGACTTACCGCTAGAAATCTGCAATGCAATCAATGTGAAAAATTGCTCAAAGGTAATAAAGAGATACTTTCTGAATTGTGGTACAATCTAGGAAGTGTCTTTTTGGTGCCTATACTATACTATTCTATCTTTGCCTATATTATACCTAGTTCTTACTGTTTACGATGATTTACTGATATAATAATGTTGTGGCACCGAGTTTACCGTGTCTGGCATACCGCTGTTAAACCCACGATGGTTTGTGTGGTATGTTTACGTTTTGTTAATGGTTGTAAGTGTGTATTAAATAATAAAAGGTAAAAAAGGTGTTATTACACCCTTTATTGTATTGATAGCAAGAAAATAGCAAGTCATAAATTATTGACAGATTGTTTTTCTTTTGGTTGTCAGTGCTATCAATTTTAGTTTAGCTTTCGTATCTTAAGAAATACCTATTTCATATCATTTTACTCTTCACTCATTCTGTGCTTTGTATATTGTGTTCTTTTTTTTAATTAATTATGTTTGTGTTTATATACATTACAACGCAAAACTATACTTATCCATACATAACCTGTTAGTTAATTTAATAACGATTCCAATGACATAACTGGAAGCGAGCTAACTAACTTAATTTCGGAGATATCGTCGTTTTAACCAGACGCGTCAAAGCGCATGCGACCACCCAGAATGGCCCCCTCCCGTGCGCAAGCGCAGGTCTGACCAGGTCACATATCAATGGATATAAGACATTATAAGAGTATTAAAAATTGTGTGTGCATTAATTAACTGCAATTCAAAATCAGTCAGCTTACTAAAGCGATTACCCAACGTAAATATTTATTCCACTTAGATTATTTGCAATATAAATAAAAAAGTAATCATTATTATCATTTCCATTTTTACCATTTGACGCAGCGAGGACGCTCAATATCGTTTTTAAGGCCGAAAAAGGTAAATCAGCTACATACATACATACGAGTACATACTGCTTTTTACTGTGTCATCTCCCCGAACATGTTTAGTATGTAAGAGGGCGCGGCGCGGGAACTTCCTTAGTAAAATAAATCATAAAAAAAAAGTTTTTAATTCTAATTCTTTAGAGGTTTAGTTCTTTAGAATTTTAATTCTTTAGAATTTTAATTGTTTAAAATTTTTATTCTTCAGAATTATAATTCTTTAGAATTTTAATTGTTTAAAATTTTTATTCTTCAGAATTATAATTCTTTAGAATTTTAATTCTTTAGAATTTTAATTCTTCAGAATTATAATTCTTTAGAATTTTAATTCTTTTTATTTTTGTAGACTGGTACATTTAAAGGTTATTTTTAATTACTTCTTAAACATGATATCTTCAAGGTGGTCAGTCCCAATTAATTGGGAAAGTCAAAATCAAATGCTTTGTTCTACATGGACATGTCTGCATCGATGTTAATTAAAGCACCACGGATATTGTTCTTCATCTCATCCAGGGTTTTTTGACGATCGGTATACACTATGCGCCAAAACTTTAAGATATCCCAATAAAAAAAAAAACTTTACAACTTATCAGTATGTTGAATAAAAAGATTTAAAATGCCAAATCGAATACTTTTTGTTTTTTTTTTTGTAATAAAGAAGTTTCCGCACGGCATCTTGTTTTATTGTTTAAACACACTGTATATAAAGATTCACGAATGTTGCACAAAGAATAAAACGGCGTGCATGTATGCCCAGATGGATGGAGGCAATGCGAATATAAGGATCGTAGCAGCGTAGGACTTGTGAAATTTCTACGTTACCACATGGCAAAAGGCTTGAGTTTATGTACGATATTATATCCCACAGGCAGTCCAAGTGCCGGCACCATCAGCATTGTCTCAAGTGGACCTGTCGAAGTACACCCGACGTGCGGTCTCGTTTTTGGCGCGAAACTTCTACAACCTGAAGTATGTGGCACTCGTGTTGGCCTTCTGTATCAACTTCGTGCTGCTGTTCTATAAGGTAAAAGGTTTCTATATCACTTTTGAAGATGTTGATCTAGTGACTGCTGCGCATGAGGTTCTGGGTTCGATTCCCAGGTCGGGCAATGTTATTGATTTTTTCCATCAGGAATTTCTCAGTAGCAGCCACGGAGTCTGTAATTGTACCCACACACACATTACAACATATGTAATGTGTGTGGATGAATGAGACCTTAACAAAAAATCAACTGAAAATATGAATTATTTTTCAATAATCTATTTTTTAAATTGCATTTTTCATACAAAATAATTCGATAAAGTGACGAATATTAATGTAAACACCCTTACGTGAAATATGACAATGTCGCATTTTCTTAGCTTTAAATATGAATACCTACTTGGTTTTAATGAAAATTAATTACTCGTTTAAATCAATGAAACTTAAATTCAAATGTTTATTGCTCAACACTAAATTAATTATGATGAATGACATCTTCGAAACTGCGCATTTTCGGACCACATATTCCAGGACTTTTTGTATTATTTTTAGTTAAAGAATATAACCCTAGAGTTATGATATATAAAAAAAACACGTTGTATAAATTTCCAACTTCGCTTCGTACAATATGTTTTACTCAAGTAACATTGTTCTCCAGGTGTCTACGCTGGAGGTGGAAGGAGGCGAAGGCTCCGGTATCGCAGATATCATCAGCGGGGGCTCTGGCTCAGGATCTGGCTCTGGCAGTGGAGATGGTACTTATGCTATAAATATTTTGTTACACCATAATTAAATTAAAAAAATATATATATATTTACCAATTAATAATTATTACCCACACAAGATTAATCTTGATTTTTTAAATTAATAAGCTGCTTTAAGACGTCATGGTAGGTCACCTAAACCTTATTTTAAATCGTTTAGAAAAGCCCATATAATATAATACCCATTTATATGTATATTACCCTTTCACAGTCACTATAATTCACGGCTTGATTGAATATAATTAACGGCTTTGTACTATACTTCTTGCTTGCGGTTATTAAACATTAGCTTCTGAAAAAGATATAAGGACACAAAATATATCATTTTCTTCCAAACACTGTACTTGGGGTATTGGGTCAGACCGAATACTATGCTCCGAAACTTGCCCGTACCGCGGCTTGACTGAACCTAGTAATTTTGACGTAACTATAAGGTTCAGTAGAGAGCAGCGGTGGCCCAGTAAGTCGTGGGTTCGAACCCAGGCAGGCGCATTACTTTGTGTAATTTATTTCATTACCACTGCTCTCAAAAACGGTGAAGGAAAACATCGTGAGGAAACCGGCATGTCCTAGAACCCAAAATTCGAAAACATGTGACATCTACCAACGCGCACTGGGCCTGCGTGGTGGATTATAGCCCATTCCCTCTCATAGAGAGGAGGCCGAGTGTCCCAGCAGTGGGAACATTAAAGGCTGATTATGCTATAGGGTTCTCAGATAAGGTCGAGTATAAAAAAAATATCACAATGACAAGTAGAACACGTGGCTCTCGGCTTCGTTAACGCTGTTTCTATTTTACACTTGTGTGGGTCACTATACTACATTATTGTTCAGGTGGTAGCGGCGAGTCAGCTGAAGTCGACGATGCAATAGAGGTGGTGCACATAGACCAAGATTTCTTCTACATGGAGCATGTGATCAAAGTGGCCGCCGCCTTACATTCTATTGTATCGCTCGCTATACTCATCGGGTATTACCATCTTAAGGTGAGTAACACACCAACCTCGCAAGCGTTCCTTACTTAAGGTCGAAAGGACAGCGGGACTGTTCGAAAGAAATACCGCGGCCCTGGAACACAAAAGGCAAAAGAAGGAACATGGATGGGTTTTAGTCAGTACACTCCCTTCCGCTCCACCCAGAGTGGGAGGGGTCATTTGATGATTTCCGATCCGAAAAAAAAATGGTCGATCAACACCCCTAATAGCATATTTTAATTCTACAGGGTGAATTTTTCAATTGAGCGTGGATGGCCAAATGCGAAACTATGAAGAATAGTGAAAAATACTCAAAGGAATCTCGAGCCCAATTCTGATGAAAACTAAAACTGCATCATTGGATTTTAGAATAATCCATATTCCTAGCCAGGAATCGAACCCGATGACTTTGAAACTCAATAAACTACTTAGACATTTCTTAAAATAAAAAAAAATGCTAGAAAATGTTTTAATTAATATTATAAGTATCCAAAACTTGTATGCCTATTAGGTTAAACATAGCGATCCTGACATCCAAATTAGATCTTATTATATTGAAACATAGGTAATGTTTCACAAATAAATAATTTTAATTTGAAAGAAAGAAAAAATATTTATTAGCCCGCACAGGACAAAACATTAAAAAAAGCCACAAGGATTTTGAAAATAATAACTCTGGTTGACCAAACTGCCGTAGAATATAGATATTTCCTGAGTTTCCCCCTACAACTTCTGACCCTTAATGGGATTGTATGCTGCAAGCTTCGCCGCATTTTTTATCCTTCAACCCGTTCTTACAAAATATTCTCCAAATTCCAGGTGCCGCTAGCCATCTTCAAGCGCGAGAAGGAGATAGCTCGTAAGCTGGAGTTCGACGGACTGTATATCGCGGAACAGCCGGAAGACGATGACCTCAAGAGTCACTGGGACAAGCTCGTTATATCTGCCAAGTAAGTATAGTATTTAAAAAAAATATCAAAGTAATTGTACCAATTTTATAGAACCCGAATAGTGAGGTATCACTCTTGTAGTGGCCAAGCTATGTCGACATACATTTAATTTGTTTAATACAGTTTATCCTACTGTTAGAAACGGGGTGATTATACAGGGTGTAACAAGACCCTTCAGGAAGCCGTCAACCAAGCATTGCTTACATCAAACTAAGTAACTTTACGCAAAAATTATTGCTGGAAAACGAATTTTTTTTTGGGGTGAAAAATCACGTTTTACGGTAGGACTCAATGTACCGCACTCAAAACATTGTGCTGATGGATGGATTGAATAGTACGGGTGTCGTGGAGGTGTTGAAAGTAAAAATCTTACATTAAAAACACGTATTTAAAAAAAACCTGTGAAAAAGTTGGAACTTTGACCCCCAATATCTCCGAAACTAGAAGGTTCCCAGGTATGGTCAATGACGGGGAGAACAAGTCTTTCGGCTTCTTGAAGGGTCTCGTTACACCCTTTATTAGGTTTTGTTCCAAGAGAAAATTCACAATTTCCTGTAAATACGTATGTACTCGTAGTTGTAAAACTGGAATGGCGAAGACTGCCCTTGCTGCTGATACATTAAATGCTTTGTCAATGTCAACTTGTTACCATGCAGAGTACTAAAAGCAGCTTTATTTCATTACCAATAACAATAATAATATTTTTTTTTTATATTTTAAATGTTTTTATAGGTTTTTTTTAAAGAAATATTAAAACATGTATTGAATAAGAAAAATGATAAATAAAGGATAAAATAAACACTATGCAAGAAACTCATCTCAATAATGTTATTTGACAGATCATTCCCCGTAAACTACTGGGATAAGTTCGTGAAGAAGAAAGTCCGCGTGAAGTATTCCGAGACTTACGACTTCGACTCCATCTCAAACATGCTGGGCATGGAGAAGACTTCCTTCACCGCCCAAGAAGAGGAAGGCAGCAAGGGCCTCGTTCACTAGTAAGTAGCATAACATCACGCCGGTTATGTGAAGGGTTCAACAGAAGTACACCTACATTTCACCAGTTATGTTCTAGTCCCATTTAATAGGGGGCTAGCATATTGCCATAAACCTGGCACAAATCTAGACTTCGTAGTTGCTACTGAGAAATTCCTGCCCACTAACACTCCAGAGTCGTCAATGAATCTCCACCTGAGCAGGTTCTCCTTGCTTCGGAACCAACTGGGTCCTGACTAAGTTTAAAGACTTCCAGGTTAGCCAAGAATACTCATTTAGCAATTGGCAGATTTCCAGCTGGTGGAACGAATGAAGTTCTTAGTTTATTTTTAACTAGCTGTACTTCGCGACCTTCGTCAACGTAAAATTATTCTATAAATATTACTTCCTTTGAATCGGATTTTGTTAAAAATGTCAAGTGTTTTATTTTTTTTTGCACGGAACCCTAACCCTTTTTCTAAAATAAAAGTGTTAAAATAAAGTCTTAAGTTACTCTTTATAACATCAGCTATATGCCACTAAAAGTCCTGTCAAAATCGATGCAGCTGTTTCGAAGATTAGCCGGGACAAACAGACAGACTTTTCAGTTTTTTGTTTTAAGTACCTCGCATTGAGTAAAAAGCTGTTATTTTGATTAACAAGCAGACACTCCATGTTTGGATTTTTCCCGACCGACCCGAATGGCGCAGCGGTAGTGAGGCTGCCTTACGTTCTTAGGGTCCCAGGTTCGAGTCCCGGTAGGAGCAAATGTTTGTGTGATGAGCATGGACATTTGTTTCCGAGTCATGGATGTTTATATGTATAACAAGTATGTATTTACAAACAAAAAAGTATCTATGTAGTATTATCAACTATCTGGTGTCCACGACACAATCCTCGTAGTTTAGTGTGGCACATAGATGGCGCTGTGTGTAATGTTCAGCGATATTTATTTTATTTATTTATTTTATTGGTACAGATAGCTTATAGGAGACCTGCTTAAGGCGCAGTCATTAAAAAGAAAAAACAGATATTTAACAAGCAATTGAAATTCAGCGGTAATCAATATTCTAATACAAATCCCTCCTACCTTCCGCAGCATAATCAACATCGACTGGCGCTACCAAGTATGGAAGGCCGGCGTGACGATCACAGACAATTCCTTCCTCTACTCTCTATGGTACTTCTCGTTCTCCGTGATGGGCAACTTCAACAATTTCTTCTTTGCGGCCCATCTGCTTGACGTGGCTGTCGGCTTCAAGACCCTCAGGACTATCCTGCAGTCTGTCACGCATAACGGGAAGCAGGTAATGTGACCTTCTCCTTCAAAAACTATGATATCAACATCAGGGGCACAGGCACATGTTTCGGTCTTACCTCTCCAAAAAAAAACAATTATTTCAGATTGATGATGTGCAAATTAATACCTACGGCGTCCCGCAAGGATCCATTATTAGTCCACTGCTCTTCAAAATATTCGTTAGCAATATACACAACCTAAATCTGGCAGGCGTCATAATGCTGTATGCTGACGAAACAAACCTATTCTTATTTGGCAACAGCAGCTAAAATATAATTGAAAAAGCGCAGCAAGATTTATACAATCTCTCTAGATGATTCCTAGACAATTTACAAATCACGATTCGCTTCAGTTCCCCTCAAAAGAATGCTCAATGGACAATTCGGTTCTAAGTTTTCAATTATTGGTTTAATCACTAGGTACTGTTTATTTGTTAGTCTATTTTATCCCAAACCTGGGCGAATACATCCTTCCACTTCATCCCCGGCTTCGTCTCTTCTTTCTGTTTAAGAAATTAACATTATCTCTCTCCCCAGCTGGTCCTCACGGTGATGCTGCTAACGATTATCGTGTACATCTACACGGTGATCGCGTTCAACTTCTTCCGGAAGTTCTACGTGCAAGAGGAGGACGACGAGGTCAACAGGAATTGTCATGACATGTTGACGGTACGTACTTTCTGATGCTGTCATTTATTTCGAATCATTTTACCTATTTTATTGAGCATTTGCTATGATAAAAAACTAAGTGGATCACATTTATCTTGATTTCTCATCGTTGAACTATTACACGAAATATAAGTTTTTAAACTGTCATGGTCACTAACTTAAACATAACTATGTCATAGTCATGTTTACTGGGGCCTTAGTCTGCTATTGCAATAGTGTCAGAATGGTCTATAATTGATTTAATAAGGCGCCTAGCCCACGGCGTATTGAAGCGCGTTCGAACTCGTTTGACGTGCGTACAAAGGGTAATTCGTCTGCGCGGGGCCTTATTAAATCAATGATAGACCATTCTGACACTATTGCAATAGCAGACTAAGGCCCCTGTTTGTTTGCAAGCACCATGATCACGGGTAAATATACCGTTTCTAGTGTTCACGGGTAAATATACCGTTTCTAGTGTTAATGATAATATTACACGAAAGTATAGAAATGGAGTAAGAAAAGTTTAGTAAATAAGGAGTATGTGACCCTGATTATGAAGTAGCGTGGAAATCTGTTATTTTTGCGAGGAATGAGGTACTAGGAAAGTGTTACTATGGCTGTGGATGGTTATATAAAAGTAGAGGAATACAAAAAAGTAATGGAAAAATTGTGTGAAAGAAAGTTGAAAATATTAACCTTTCCATTTCTTAACATCAGATGAGTCATGAGATGGCGATTTATCTTATGCTTGTTTATTTGAATAACTAGCGACCCGCCCCGTCTTCGCACGGGTGCAATGTCATCCATATAAACCTTCCTCTTAAATCACTCTATCTATTAAAAAAAACCGCATCAAAATCCGTTGCGTAGTTTTAAAGATCTAAGCATACACAGGGACGGACAGCGGGAAGCGTCTTTGTTTTATACTATGTAGTGATAACATCTTCCATCTGTATCCCCAGTGTTTCGTGTTCAACCTGTACAAAGGCGTGCGCGCAGGCGGCGGTATCGGAGACGAGCTGGAGCCGCCCGACGGAGACGACTCCGAGGTGTACCGCATCATATTCGACATCACCTTCTTCTTCTTCATCATCGTCATCCTGCTGGCTATCCTGCAGGGTAAGTGGCATCATCATCATATCAGCCGGGAGACTCCCACTGCTGGGTATAGGCCTCGCCTTTCCTCCGCCACACTACCCGGTTCTGTGCGACCCTCATCCAGATGTTTCCCGCGGCTTTGACGATATTGTCAACCCAACGAGCTTTTAAACTGCCCTGGTTCCTTTGCTCGCCTCGTTGGTCTAGTGGTCGCAAGCGCGACTGCTGAGCACGAGGTCCTGGGTTCGATTCCCAGGGCGGGAAAGTGTTCTTGGGTTTTTTTTTTCAGGAATTTCTTAGCAATGGCCAATGTGTGCTCGGTTGACGGCAAGAGGCTCGCCCCTTATTGCACAAATATTCGTAGTTCGCCTGGGTAATTTCTTCCTGTAACTATTTTGTTAACCCTAAACAATATTGGCGCAGGTTTGATCATCGACGCGTTCGGAGAGCTCCGTGACCAACTGGAGTCGGTAAAAGAGGATATGGAGTCCAACTGCTTCATATGTGGCATCAATAAAGACTATTTTGATAAAGTAAGTATCCTGGGAGAAATGTGTTTTTTGTAGGAAAACTGCAGATAATTTTTTATAATCGGCTGGTTGCAAAATAGTGTTTTAAGCAAAAGTATAATTATTACTCCGTCTTCGTCATATCGTGACCATTATGGCAACCAAATTTAAATTGGCCCTGATTTTGGCTACGAGTTGGCGTTTTGTCGCGACTGTCAGTTCGAGCTGACGACAAGACATGTTACCATCGTTAATAGAACAACACCAGGGGAGGAGGGGAATCATCTATGAATCTCCACCTGAGCAGGTTTGCCTTGCTTCGGCATACAGGGGCCCAGATTTCCATGTTAACTTATGCAACTCATATCCAGATTGAAGGAAGATTTACTCAAGATCTACCTACTCAGTTATCGATATATATATATATATACAACGTGTTTTTTTGATATCCCATAACTCTAGGGTATGATTGAGGCCATATCAAAGAATCAACTGGCATATGAGTTATGTTCCAATCCTTCGTTATTTTTTTTTTCATTTTTCATACAAAATAATTCGGCAAAGTCACGATTATTAATGTAAAACACCCTTACGTGAAATATGACAACGTCGCATTTTCTTAGCTTTAAATATGAATCATTGGTTTGAATAAAAATGAATTACTTACCTACATATTTTATTTTACTATTTATTTTACTACACTACTGCGAAGTTTGGCAACCTCGCGAAAGTAAAGATTCGTCATACTGGTGACAATTTTTGACCTAATTTAATTATGATTGATGATATCTCCGAAACGATGCATTTTTGGACCACCTATTCTAGGAGTTTTAGTATTATTTTTACCTACAGAATATAACCCTAGAGTTATGGGATATAAAAAAAAAACAGGTTGCATATATTATTTTTACACAACTTAGACCCATTAATATTAATGATAATATTTATCCGTGGTGCTAGGCAACTGGGCTTATCCCAGTTGTAAACGTCCCTTTGTGCCTATTGGCCTTGTTTCGTTCTGTCTCCTGCTGATATGGAGGGAAGTGGAAAATACGGCTGTCCTACTCCTCCGCTACACTTTTCTGATTAATTTCGTTGCGGGATCCAAGACAGTTAAATTAGTTCTCTGGGACTTCGTCGAGCTTCATTGTCTCGGCGCTTTTCTGGCGGTCACCACAGTTGATTCTGTCTTTCAGGTATTGCAGTGGTTTGGATATAGTGTGGCGTTGTTCCAAAAAAAAAATAGGACGGGTGTATCGAAAACTAAAGTTCCCGAAGAGTACGGTATTTTAATCAATGTTTCTGTACAGGTGCCGCACGGGTTCGACACACACGTCCAGCGGGAGCATAACCTCGCGAACTACATGTTCTTCCTTATGCATCTCATCAATAAACCCGACACGGAGTATACAGGTATGAATTAGCATTAAATTTTGAACTTTATAATAGAGTCTTAAAGTCCAAACTAAACCACGCGGTTGCACTTTGTGGCATTAACCGTAAAGTTTATTTTACAATGTTTACAGAAAACCTTATATTACGCTATTAACTTTTACGTAGTCAAGCGACGATTTTAGTAATATCCTACTATCTATTGCTAGATAGAAAAAAAAGGTCTGCAAAAAATCTACAAAAAATTCAAGATTTTGAGTATAATCAGCCCACCCCCACAGTTGGGACACAAGCCTTTTCTCTATAAGGCGCGAATTACACGGAAAGGGCGTAAGGTGACGGCGTGGCGCAGGCGTGGAATTTATAACGAAAAAACAAAGAACGGCGTGCCTGCGCCGCGCCGCTTGAGTGTAATTCACGACACGTCGCCTACTTACATGTTGTATGAAATCGTTTTGAAGCGGCATCATGCCTGCGCCGCGCCTTCACCTTACGCCGTTTGTGTATAAGTCGCGCCTAAGACGGAGTGGGTCATAATGTACAGGCCCAATTGTTGCACTTTATAGGAAAAAATCTTAATGAAAGACATAGTTAGCTACTTACCCCTTTTACTGCCTTCAGCATGATGACGAGATTATTTGTATCCAACAGAACATCACGCCTGTAATCCCCGAAGGGTAAGGCAGAGTGGTACCTAATGGTACACCCACATTTCACCAGTTATGTCTAAGTCCCATGTAATAGGGGACGACCCTATTGCAATCTCTCAGTGGTGGCGGCCCCGACTTACGAACAGTAAGTCGTGGGTTTGAACCCAGACAGGCGCATTACTTTGTGTAATTTATTTCATCACCACTGCTCTCAAAAACGGTGAAGGAAAACATCGTGAGGAAACCGGGCATGTCCTAGAACCAAAATTCAAAGACATGTGACATCTACCAACCCGCACTGGGCCCGCGTGGTGGATTATAGCCCATTCCCTCTCATAGAGAGGAGGCCGAGTGTCCCAGCAGTGGGAACATTAAAAGCTGATTATGCTTATGCTATTGCAATCAACCGGGCACAAATCTAGACTCTGTGTCTGCTACCGAAAAAAATCTGATGTAAAAAACCTAATAACACTTTGCCCGACCTGGGAACGTAACCCGGGACCTCTTGCTTAGCAGCCGCGATAACGACCACTAGACCAACGAGGCAGTCAATCGTACTCAATGTTTTTCTAATACTTTTCTTCGCTCTTTCTTCCCCCAGGTCAAGAAACCTATGTATGGAATATGTACACACAAAGATGCTGGGACTTCTTCCCGGTCGGAGACTGTTTCAGAAAGCAATACGAAGATCTGATGGGAGAATAGACAACCATCCCTCTAGGAGTCTAGCCACAGATAATATAGAACATTCGCTTTATCGTAGCAATCTCGAATTTATTGCTCAAGTAACACCAATTCGTAGAATTCTCCAAAGATTTTTGTAAAGATTCGAAAAGTATTTTAATGAAGATTTTCGAGATTTATGATTTTGTAAATAATTTATGGATTTGATGATTGATTGTTTATGTAACATCTTTTTATGATTTTGATATTAGTTTTCTTTTGTTTTATGATCTTTTTGCTTTCATTTTAGACCTTCCAAAGTTAGTAAATCGTGGTTGTGGAATAAAATCTAAAGAAAACGAATCTTTACTTCAATCATTTAAGTAAAAAAATATATCAAAATATAGCTTCATTGTAAAGTTCAAATTCTCGAAATTTCTAAATAAATACTTAGAGTGAAAGAGATACATTTTCTATTTCTTAAGTAAGTATAACTTAAGGTGGCCTTTCCATATAAACTTTTCTATTTTAACTATTTCGATATAGTTTATGTAAGATAAATAAATAAAATTGTTAAATAAAACTATTTAATTTAATTTTGCAGAAGTTTTATTTTTCCTTAATTTTAAGGTATCAGTCTTAAAAAAACTAATAGTACTTAAAACTATTATGTAACATGGGTTTAGTTAGTTAATTATTGCTGTTTTCATCACTTATTGAATGTGCGCAGGAGTTGAAAAACCAGACTAAAAACATTACCCTCGTTCTGGGGCAGGCGGGTAAAACGTTTGCATATTATTTGTATTATAAGCTATAGATAAAAATAAAAAAACAATTAGAACTGTATTACAATCTGCATACTTATTTGTTTTGCCGACAATATCTAGTTCATCACAATCTTGAGTTTCTATGTACGAATAAACGCATTTGATTGAATAAGGGGCAGTAAAGACAACGGAAAAATCCTCGCGCAGACTCGAGCCTTCTCTAGTCAATACACAGCAAGAGCAGAAACGCGCTTCAAGACAATGCGACAGTGAGAGAACACTCGAGGACGAGCGCGTCATCTCAGCAACAACATTAAAATCAACCCGCAAGGGGCGATACTTGAGCATATCAAACTTGTGCGATTTCTGGTAGCCTCGAGGACTCTCGAGCATTCGCGAGAAGGCGCGCGACCAAGTCGCGAGACAATTTTCGACTTTAAACAATGGTAATTCGGTCCTATTTTCAATGCAGCCAGTAAATTGCGCGAGATTTTTTCCATTCTGTCTGACATGACCCTTAAATAGCAGAAGTATATGTATAGAGATAAATATAATAAATAGAATTACAAAACAAACCGAAGTACACTCACGAGCACAAATACTGTACACTTGCAAGACTCAAGAGCAATTTTGTACACAAGTATTGGTAAAATTTTGATGGTGTTACAAATAATAGGTATTATTCTATAGGTCCTTTTACAAAGTAACAACTTTAATAGAAAATTGCTATTACATTTTGCGTTAATGCATTTATGACTAATGTTTTCAGATACTTCATTTATCACAATTCATTATATTAAATGGCCGATTTCACAACAAAATTAATAATATATTATCAAATACTTTCGAATTTTGGTATCGTTGTGTAATGCATTTATGCTGAGGCATCGTTACATGTTGCAAGTAAAAAAAGCACTCGAATACTCAAACAACACTCATGTTTAAGACGTTTTTAAGTTTTTTTTTTCAAGTAACAGCGTGGGCTTACATCCGTATCTATAAACAAGTCAAAGAGATCACTTCAGTTAATGTAATAACTTAAGATACGATTTTTATTACTATAACTGTCGAACATCGATATCAATCAATCTATAGCCAAGACACGGCTGTACCCTGATAACTATAGTCAAGTTAAAGTAATTACTTGAGTTTAAGTTTTATGCAATAGACAAGAAATTAAACGAAGTAAAAACCGACAAAGAACGCAAAGCTAAGTATTCTAACTTTTGACAGTTGTAACTAAGTAGAGTCTAAGTAATTACTTTAACTCAAGTAATCACTTGGACTTGTTTAAAGATACGAGTGTGAAATACGATTTCTGAATTGAGAAATTGAAGTGGCGAACCTGCCGAGTGGCGAAACTCTAATTTAGAATTACTTTGTTAAAACAGATGATTCCATGAATGCAGCCTGCGAAATTCCACGAACGAATGCATTACCTGCATCAAGTATAATTTCGTCGACAAGTTCTCAACTTCAAAATTAGCAATTAAAAACCGAGTGATAACAGCGACTTAAAATTAAGTTTAAAAATTCTACTCTATCCTCAACACAATAATGCACATTTTAACTTAACATTTCATACACATGATATAAACAACTATTCTAACTGACCGAAGGCTGTTTATGAGCTAGATACAACGTAAATATGCTGGTCAAAGCGCTTACCAAGAAAATAACATCAAACCATCGATGGTAGAAGTTGAACTGCAGATCTCCTAGGACCTGGGTGATGATTATGCGGTATTCTGAGGGCATGTTCATCCGCATCAGTAGTACGGAGGAACAGAAGTACATTCCCATGATTTGGGCGAGAATCAGCACTATGATGTTTGACGATTTTGATGAGGATATTTTGTAGAAGAACTGCAAGAAAAAGGTATCGTTAGAATATGTTTCTGTCATGGTTCTCTTTGCGTCTGAGTTGCTTGGAAATTCGTTTTTAAGATTTGACAATAATTATACTTAAGTTTCGGAGCTAGCACAATATGGATACCTTTTCTTTTTCCAATGGTACACTTTCATAAACGTACCATTAAAAAATTGGAAAAAATCACTATTAATTAATTATTTTGAAGTTTATTTTTGTAAATATAATTTAATCCCGGGGCAGTTTTTTTAAGAAACTTAAAAATAATATACATACTGATCTACATTATAACAAATAAAATAAAAATATGGGTAAAATTAAGCCAAGAGTTAAACTTTTTTATTTTTATTAATTTTAACAACAGTTACATAAGTGGGTATTACACAAATCTGCTGCCAAACTGCAGGACAGTTTGTGTGTTTGGTGTTCTCGTGGATACAGCTATTAGTTTACATACCATTATTACTTTACTTATCATTGCCAAGGTAAAGGAACACAAAGTTTTATCAGGATAAGGGTAGGCAAATCGCCTTGTATCACTTTATATCGGTAAAAAATAAACTGTACCAGTATAGTAAATACTTGATCGCCAGTTCTAATTAAACAAATCATATTACCTTGGTCAGAGTAAGCAGTAGTCCTCGGATGCTGGTCAGTACGATGCAGCCGACTAATATGAACGACACGTGCTGCGACCAGAAGGCGACGTCGATGTTCCAGCCCAGCCAGTGGACCACTATCTCCAGGCCGCGGGTTACTGGGTCCTTCTTGCCTACTCGGTCGAATACTATGTTTATTGTTGACTGTAGACAATAAGATGTAGGGATTAAGATTTATAATTAGAGAAAAATAACTGTATTGGTCTAGCTACTGTTTCTGTTAGTTTCATCTGGCTGTGGGATGATATAGCTGCGCATAAATTCAGATCCTAGCTATATGTGTATAAAAAATAGTCTTAATAAGAGTGTGTTTGGAAATCGGCAATAAAACTCTCTATTTTGATTTAAAATATTTTATGTGGCAAACATAACAGACACCAGCACATCAACTTACTAAAATCTGTCAAGTTCCTTTAATAGATTTTCAACTTTAATGTTCAAGGTTGATTAGGAAAATGTAACTATTTCGGGTAGCTTGATGGCTGGCGTTTGTGCAATTAGTTTACCCATATTTCAATCTTCGTAACAAGTGTCTTAGCTTATAGCAATTAATCGGGTAGTCAGAAGTCCAGACTCGAGAGTTTTATTGCTGAAATTCCTGGTGGAATAACTCAAATAACACTTTGACCCTGGATCGAACTGAGGACAGGACACACAAACATTCGGTTTACTTGTCAAATGATCTTGTTGTTCAATGCCCTCGTTTCCTTGGAAGGAACAAGGGCTTCATCTTTTAATTGATTTTCACACTATCCAATCCACTACGATCAACAATTTATCATAATAATATTAGGTACACAAAAAAAAACGATATACTCACAATAAAAATCTTCCAAACACAATATAACGAGAAGAAGTACCCTAGGAAGTTGAAGTACTTCCCCTGGAAGGTATGCGACCACTCTATCTTCTCCCTCATGGTGCGCGCGTCGTGAGCTTCGAGGAACAGCTGCCGGGAGAGCTCCTCCAGGCCTGAGATCTCTTGCCGGAGTTGGGTTATGTCTGGAAGGTCATGAAGACGGATTTTTACGTGGGTAATATTAGTTCTTAAAATCTATTATACTGAAGGTACAATTTGAATTGCGGCCACAACCGCGAATTATAGCTTCAACAACAGATTTTTATGTAACTTTATGGAAGCGGCAACAGGCGGAAATGTGCCATCTATGGAATCGTTTTCATAAAGCTACATAGAAACTAGTATCTTCGCTGCGGTCTGACATTGTGATTGGGCTCGCCACTGTGGATTGCGGTTCAGTTTGAAAATTATTTTCAAACTAAACCGCAATCCGCAACTTTAGCTGATTTTATAATTCGGCCCCTAGGTGCTATGTTACTGTTGGTTCATTAAAAACTTAGTTCAAGGACTGGTCAATTTGCGGTTAATTAGGCAACAGCCATTGGTCGGCTATATTCTGTATTTGCTGTAGCCCGCGACTTCGTTCGCGTAAAATTTTTAATGGGTATACATGTGTCAGAAAAATAAGGTGCCATGATCTATTCCAGACTTTAATCTAATCGAGTGCCAAATTTCATCCAGATCCATTCAGCCGTTCTGGTGTGATTTAGTAACAAACATCTATCCATCCATCCAAGCTTTCGATAAAGTCGGTAAAAATTAGATGGAAAGAGTAATTCGGATTAAAAATGATAATACACGAATACTCACTTTCCGTCCCATGACCCAAAGTATTAGTAATACTCCCAACACTAGACAAAATATTAGTCCAGAACCCGCCCCTATTCTTAACACTCGACTGGTCCAACAAATTGTATTGCTGTCTCGCTCCCACGCTGTTGGCTTCGGCTAGCGCTATTCTTTTCTTTTTCACCAGTATCATGTCCATAGTTTGAAGCAGTTTCTTCTCGATGGATACAACGTCTGCTTGTGTAACTGATCTGAAATCACAATAATTTGTTTTAAACACACATCCCCAAGCCCAAAGAAAGTGGTCTGTTTAAGTCTAAAAGCGGCGCCGGTCACTGAAAAGTAGTGAAGAAAGTTTTGAGTATGAATGTAGATGGCTATATAGTATAGTATAAGAGGAAGACCAAAGAAAGTATGGATGGACTGTGTGAAGGATGATATGGCTAGTAAGGAGGTGACTGGTGAGATGACGAGTAATAGAGAAGTATGGAAGAAGAAGACATGCTGCGCCGACCACGAATAATTTGGGATAAGGGCAGGAGAACTATGATGATGTTATCCCCAAAAAAGAAAGTAAAGTTGTAGTGTAAGGGGGTCTTTGCTACAGAAAAATACCGGTTCCGTACTTCAAAAGTACAACGGAGCCCTTATAGGATCACTTCGTTGTCCAAGTGAACGCGTATTGGTATCACGTTGAAATGATTATGAAATATTTAGATTTACGGTCCCTTGGAGAAATTTACGTCTTATTACGCTATCTTTCACAAATAAATCGAAACAAGTATCTCCGTTGACTTAGAAAAGCGGTTTGAGGCAAAAGTTGAAAAGATCAATATTATCGAGATAAGTATGATGCTGATGATCTTCATAATTTCCAACCCTGAGCAGAAATGTCTAAGCTAGGATATGAGCCAGCGAGTACCGGAGGCGTGAGAATCACCAATTAAAATAATGATTTTGATAATTTAGATTTGTTTTAGTTATTGATCCAATTAATTATTGTTACAAATCATTCTGATAAACCACTACTAATCAAATCTAGAAAAAAATAACACTAACTGTTTTATGATTACAATGCCATTGGCAGAACTGTGCAATAACTTGGCTTTATGTTTATATTGTCGTGCATATTTCTGTCAAAAAAATAATACCTTGAGAAAAATAAAATGATTATAATGAGAAATGACGTGCTTCTCTCTTAAGGTGTTGCAATAATTCATGTTGGAGTATTATTTCGAGTGGGCGTAGTGATATAACTCAAATCGTCTGATCTAGACTGGAATTTTGCCAATAGCAATTTTGAGGAATGCACCAATTGTGCTGACATTATGTATATTTGTGATTTATCTTTTAACTGTTCTTGATTCACAGCAGAGATATTTTATTTGAAGATGAAGATTAAATTTTGATGTATGGTGGCATGAACGAAATATGTAGTTCGAGCAAGATCAATAGAGGCATTTTTAAAACCTTTTTCTAGTGTCGATGACTTACTAGTATCCTGGAGAGCTCTGTGGTTTGCGTTATTAAGACCGGGAGCCGGACTGTAGGTAGTTGCACCACGACGGTCAGAACAGAAGATGCGGCATATCTTGTGGGGGAGCTCTACACTCAGGGTTTGGGATGGATTGATGATACCCCATTTAGCGATGCAACTTTTAAAACTTAAATATATAGGTTGACTGGTAGTTAGTGACCGATACTTAACCCCATTGTTGCACGGTCTTTGCCTACCCATTGTAGCACAGTACGATAGTAATCAGACAGAACAACGTCACGTGGCTAACAGCAAATAGGACACATGCGCGCGCGAATTTCACACGGCTGTTGTGTTAACGAGTATTAAAAAAAAAGTTTCTTTGGGAAAGTTGTCTGTTATCATGAGCACAATCGTTTAAGTATCGGTCACTAATTACCAGTCACCCTATATTTCTGTTTTACGAAAGAGTGTCTATATGGGGAGAACTTTGCCCAGCAGTGGGACAATAAAAAAAAGGTGAACCTTATAAAGATTGCCATAGAAGTGTATGGGTAGTTGACTGCACCAAATCCAGATAGTAAGGCCATCACAGTGACTCCAATCACCCCTATACGAGATACGCCTTGTTCTATTGAGAATATACCCTGAAACAAATAAAAAAAAATACTGTAAAAAAAAAGTATACAGAGAATTTCCGTGGAATCTTTACAGATTATTGGTATTGTATAGGTTGTAGAGATGAACGGATATCCGGTAAACATCCGTTATCCGGGCAATTTTTACTATCCGGCCGGATACCGAATATGAAAGATATCAATAATTTCTCATTAACACAAGATAAATCATGCCACAGTACCTTATAAACACCATGTATTTATAATTAAAAATGCTTACTGACTACACTGATGTATTACTTGCCATAAATATTATTATTGATAATAATTTGGTACTCAAAATTAACAAGTGGAAAATTATGGTGAATATATACTAAATTTTAA
The DNA here is from genome assembly GCA_947578425.1 of Eugnorisma glareosa. Lineage (NCBI taxonomy): Eukaryota > Metazoa > Arthropoda > Insecta > Lepidoptera > Noctuidae > Eugnorisma > Eugnorisma glareosa. Next base: position 6,620,119 of record OX387982.1, on the reverse strand, counting down.
AGCAATTGATGGTAAAAAGCGACGTCGCTTGGCTTCGTAAACACCGCATTTGTGCGGCAGCGCTAACTCAAACTAAAATCGTCACAACATGTAATACGACAAAGGGTCGAATATCCGGCAGCCGGATATTCGGCCTCGAAGCTTGCCGAATATCTGGTATTCGGTATACGGCGAAATTACTATACGTTTCATCTCTAATAGCTTGTTAAAAAGGAATAAATGCCACTTGATAGGCCTATAAATATGAAAACGGCAACAGACGGCGAGCGGGCGTCTTCGGTATTACGCCAATTAATAAGGTTTTGGACTAATCTTCGAAACATAAAATAATTCTGACTTACCTGTTTCGGACTTAAAATAGGGAATGGATCTCCGATCTTCCAGAAGAAGTACAAGTAAATGAACCATACAAACATGGTCAACGGCCTTATCATATTCTGTGATACTGAAACAAACAAAGACACCTGATCATTTAACCATTCTTTGAAAGCAAAATTATTTTATAAACTTTCTCTTCAAAGTTCGAGTGAATCGGTTTCTTCTAGGCAAGCGTGCTCCATCCTAGGCCGCGTCATCGCTTCACATCAGCAAGTTGCTGCCAAACGCAGCCTATACAGGATGCGTTGCCGTATGTCGTTACTTCCCAGCATTTGATCCTTATTAGCGACGCTATCGAATGGTGTAATAACAGTGTTTTTTTTTTCCAAAATCAGTGGGTTCGATTGCTAGGGATATAAATTTTTCAAAAATCTAATGATGCAGCTTTATTTTTCATCAAAATCGGGCTCGAGACTCCTTTGTTTTCGCTATACCTAATAGTTTCGGATTTGGCCATCCACGCCCACTTGAAAAAATCAACCTGTATAGCATAAAAAAATGCAGTATGTCGTAAGGATTATTGGATTACTTAGATAAGCGTCATAAGTGGTCGCGATCGAAGAAGAAGTGGTATTTAAAGCCAATGTCCGAATGACATACGAAATTACCACCATCAATTTATAAGAACATGGGTGGACGCCCATTACATACGAGTTTCCTCCGTGCTTCGGAAAGCACGTTAAGCCGTTGGTTTCGGCTGTCATTTGTAGATCTTTGACAGTCGTTACAGGTAGTCCGAAGTGGCCCGAAAGTCTAACAACCAGTCTTACCATACTATACAGTATTACCCAGTATTAACTGAGTTGTCGAGGTCGGCATGTCGGATAGGCAGTCACTCCATGTAAAATACTGGTATTTAGCTGCATCCGGTTAGACTGGAAGCCGACCCTAACATGTTGAGAAAGGGTAAGGCAGATAATGAATATAAAAGAACACTTACCAAATGTAATATTGCAGATGCAGAAGTAAGCAATGTAGAAAGGTATCAATGCTATCACCATAAACAGCAGGGAATAGAGACCCATGTTCCAGTGGAAGTATCGGGAGCTGGAAGGAATATAAAATTATGTAACGATATTATTGTGAAGAGACCACCTGTAAAGGCAAAAACAAAAGTTGCACGCAAATGGGGGCTATCGCGTGTGGATTCACCGCTAGAGGCGCTAGTGTAGCACGAGGGCACCGAAATGTCACATGTCATAGAAAGTTCAAGCATTGCATGCTTTTTTATTACGTATTTTTACTAATATTCGCAATTGTAGTCTAGATTGAGCTATTCCTGATTAATTGTGACTTCCAATATTTTAAGTAGCAACTTAGGATCTTATTTGTTAGTACTTGGAGGTAAAATGATTTTTAAATCTTTCATGCTTGCTAATTTTAGGGAGAATATTGTAAATAAATTATCTGAAGGATCTTGTTTGTTAGTACTTGGAGGTAAAATGATTTTTAAATGTTTCATGCTTGCTAATTTTAGGGAGAATATTGTAAATAAATGATCTGAAGTTTACACTATTTTGTTATGTATTAAAATAATCTTTTTATGAAGTAATTGGTACTTTGAAGTATAAAATAGAATTATTGACATGACCATAAGCAACAGTGGCGCCATCTGGTTAGCTCAAAAACGATAGCCCTCATTGTAGCAATTTCAAGTTAGCCTTTAAAGGCTACGTACTTGTGCACACTTTATTTTTCATGGGCTTGCACCATGAAGCGGTGCAGTGAGCAGTGCTTGTCGGAGAAAATAATTACATACCGCTTATGCACACATTCATTGTGATTGTTGTTTTAACTTTGAACGAAACTATCACTCTAGTCTAATTACTCTAAGGGCAAAGAGATGCACAATGCACATTATGGGAAGAATGAGGTAAGTTTTATAACCAATAGTAGGATATCCCAGTTACAAACTTCCAAACAAATTAAGCAATATAACTGATGGTAAATACTGCTCCAGTTTGAATTTGGTGATTTGAAATATAAACACGGTTAGTTTATTTAAAAATCTTTAGATTTTAGTTGGACTTCTTGTTAGTGTTTTTTTATTAGGATTGATAGTATGCATTACACCACCATTTATAAGAGCAGTGATAGCCTAGTGGTGTGACCATCGGACTGCCAAGTCATAGGTCTCGAGTTCGAACCCAAGGCACGCACCTCTGATTTTTCGGATTCATGTGCGTATTGTATAATTATCACTTGCGTCGGTGAAGGAAAACATTGTGAGGAAACCAGCATGCCTGAGAGATATTTCTTGACGGCATGTAAAGCCAAGTCAGAGGCCCACGGGCGGCCTAAAAACTCTGACACCAGGTTAGGCACTAACCACACGATAAAGAGAAATGATTTATAATTAGTTGACTTATCAACACATCAGTAGCGAAGGGTCAATTTTTGTAAGAGGTAAGCCGGAGTGCATATCTTTTATGTGATTTCATTATTTGCCTATAAAATACAACTGTGCCATTTTTCAAAAGGAAGCTGGTAGGAATCGAGTTGTATGGAACCTTCGCCACTGCAAAACATGACGATAGTGATATTTATTTTTCTTAGTATGTTTTCCAATCATTTTCACGCTTTAATTATATTTAAAAACCTAAATGATGTTGGGTTTCATAGTTAGTGGATAAATTTATAAGCTGCTTAACAAGATTATTAAAGTTTCTTACCTAGAATCCAAATAATCAATGATTTCAAATATGATCAGCTCAAACATGGTACAGCTGAGAGCAAAGGTCACAGAGAAGATAAGCTGGACCAGCAAGTGGTGGACCTCATAGTCACGGAACAGCTGCTTCACAAAGAATATCCAGCCACCAACGAAGAAGACTATCTGGAAGAAAAAAAGGGTATCTACTTCTACTACGGTTTCTTTAATCAATCTAATGATCTTTTCATATAATGCTAGGAGTACTTGCTGAATTTCATATAATGCTAGGAGTACTGGCTGAACAAAGCAAAATTATTTTGTCTTGGCTATGGAACGTACGAGAAGAATACGCGATAATTCGAGGAAAAGAATAATTACACTAATTATTCAACAACAGCAATATTCTAAGTAGATTTCGATGACTGATGTTTTTATAAGAATCAAATACGACTCAAGTATTAGGATAGTTAATGGAAAACTACGTTATTTAAACGCAAAATATCGTACCGTTTATTAATTTAACTTGTTTTATCTGCTACTAGTTAAATATTTAGTTTTATTGCCGTAAAATTTAAATGTTCAGTGAATAACCTCCGACTTTGTTTACATTCCACTTACTTGCGATATTAATATTATCAACGTATCCTCTAAGAACGTCATATTGTATTTAATCCGCCGCTAATTCTTCTGTTTCGATACAAACTATTTGATTACTACATTTCACAATTTACTGAAAAATAGAAAAAAAAATTAGACAACAGAACAAGTTTGACGCAAAATGACAGCCGATCGGCTGACATTGACAACTTATGACAAATTGACAAGTCTGAAGTCAGAGATTGCCAACATACCGGGACAATTCTATTCCTACCATGGAACTATTAAGTACTCTATTTAGATTTTAACATGTCGAATGGAATAAAGATCACACAAGGACTCATAACCTCATGCTTTATCCCAAGGGGTTAAGTGGCAATTACGGAATGGGGTTGGAAAGTGAAAGCTGATCTCAGATGGCGCCACCCCTGTACAGACCCAATCTGACCAATGAGGTCAAGCTCTTTGAAATACAAAATTACATTTCCAGATCTTCAACCAATGACGATGCTAGGTACCAGCGATGCTAGCGCCATTAGTTCCACAAGTTGTCATCCCCATTTCCTGCCATGATTCTGAAAACACAGAACCTGCTACGATTTTTGCATACTCATTTGATCTCGTTAACGTTTATATATTTGGTCATACACACACACTGATTACGAGTACTACGCACCTGACCTTTTCGCATATCAACAACATGCATACAAAAACAACATGCATGCATGTTGCATGTCAACTCAAAAAATAAAACATTTAGCAAGTCATTTGGATAAAATGCTACTTGGATGGTGCAACTATGAGATTATGATATGTTGTAGACAAGTATAAATTCTCCATTAGATCTGAGTCTGGATTAATGGATTAGTGATGGCAGTTGGCTTGCCACTTATTACATTTGACTTAACCAAACGAGCGGAATGTGGGTGTACTCGTACTATAGGTACAATCCCGCCTAACCCTTCGGATATTAAATGCGTGAAGTTATGTGATTCATAGAATTTACTTTAGAATCTCAGCTCATGGGTTAGGTAGGTACGCCAGCACATCAAGCTACTACAATCTGTCAAACTTTAATAGATTTTCAACTTTACCGCTAAAGTATTAGGTTCAAAGTTGATTGGGAAATTTTGACAGTATCGGGTAGCTTGAAGTGCTAGCGACTGTACATCATAAACATTCATTAATGTGGGGGCAAGGTGAAACTGTTAAGCTAACAGAAAACAGTTTAGATAACACAAATTTTATTTAATAACAAATTACCGCTAACAAAAGAAATTTAGGTAGATTAAAGATTTTAATTTATATGAGGAAGATGTATTTTTATAGGCACATACTACCTACAGCTAAAGATGGGTGTAAAAATAACCCTAAGTTAAGCCTAGCTGGCTTAACTTAGGGTAGCCCGCGAAATTTAAATTTTATATGAACTTGGAGGCCTGTATTGATGGTTTGAATGATTATAATTCTGTAACTCCATACGTGTTACTGGCGCGATTCATATTTTCATCAACATACAACCTGACACTGGCCTGCAAATTGCAATAAACTTAAGAAAATTTAAATTTTGGGGGCTACCCTTGCGCTTCCACTTTAACCTAAGTTAAGACACTAAACTTAAGCTTAACTTAGGATTATTTTTACACCCATCTCAGACAAACATGGTCTGAGACACCCATTTAATCTTCGTTCGTACTCATCTTTAGCCATAACCTAAACACACAATAAACATCACATACCAGTTTTATAAACAACAAAACAACAGTTACAATCAGTAAATTGTTGCAAGGTTAGCCACCATACTAAGAAATGCATTGAATTAGCCCATACCCACACTGAAAGTGTGTTAAGTTATATTACTCCTAAATAGGAAATGTGCAAAAATTGCACTAAAAACCACTTTACTTTTAACTATCAATGTTTTTCATTAGCAGATACCAAGTTAGTACCTATAATTGCTGATAAACATTTGTTCCATAGGTTCTATAAATGAGCTAACTTTAAAACCAAGGCTTTCTGTCTAAAATTAAATACCTAATATTTTTATATAGTCATCAGCATCGTCAGACACTTCTAAGTACACTTTTTCATCATCTAAAGTCTGTCTTGATTCCTCGTCGTCTGCGTAAACTTGTTCAGTAAACTGTTCTAAATCCACTTCACTGGAATCAATCATCTTCTGGAAACTTGTATCATTATCAACTTTACTTATCTGCCAAAGATCTCTCGGTTTACTCTTACAACTAGACTCCATTAATCTTTTGCTTTGACCTACGTAATTTGGTTTCATCACTATTTTTGCATCTTTATTTGGTAAGTTATCCTTGTTCTCCGATTTCATGTGAGACTTTTTATGTTTCATTAAGAAAGTTTTTGTATTAAATTTGCTATGGCAAATGTCGCATTCTAGTGTGGCTCCTAAGTGGTGTCGTTTGACATGATCTGTTCTACGGGAAGCAGAGAGGAATCTGCACTCACAATGAGGGCACTTGTATGGTTTTTCACCAGTATGGGTTCTTGTGTGATACAAGAGAGACTCTCTAGTAACAAATTTTCCTCCACATATTGTACATGGGAAGTTTCTCTCTTTGGTGTGTTTTACGGAGTGAGCTTTTAACCGGCTCTGGGCCCAAAATTTCTTCCCGCACCATTCACAGACATGAGATTTATAATTTCCATGTTCATGTTGAATATGAACTCTTAAAGATACTTTTTGAGTGTATTTCTTATTGCAATAATCACAAGTGAAGGTAGCCTCTGCTGGATTAGCCCTAGTTTCCTTTCCACAAACATTCAGATCAATATGTTTTTTGAATGTAGTTTTGTTTTTGTACTTTCGGCCACAGTCTTGGCAGACCAAACTCAAGTGATGGCCCAACTCATGCATTTTTAGAGTATGCTTATTACTAAAAGTTTTTCCACATTCGCTGCATACTACTGTGCAATGACTGTCTGACTTATGAGCTTCCAGGAACGATGCAGAACCGTAACTTCTAGGGCATTCAGGACATTTAAAGATTTTAGGAGCATGTACTCGTACAAAATGATTCCTCAAATTCCAAATAGTTGGATATTCTTTGTAACACTCTCTACATCTTATCAAATCAGGGTTGTTCTTATCAAACAACATTTCACTATTAGGAATGTCAATCTTTTTTCTAGTTCTTTTTACAGGACCGTTTTCATGGTCTACTTCTTTTTTTATCTTTTTTGGGACCATCGTATCTTCAACCTTAATTTTATTGGTATTGTCAAGTGTATGGAATCTACGTAAGGCAGCTTTGGGCGTACTCACAGTCTTTTTTGTATCATAAAATTGTTTGCTAGTCAAGTTTTGAAGATTTAGGCAGACATACAGAGATTTACAGTCATTGAATTCATTGGTAGTATATTCAAAGTTATTTGCAACTCCATCAAGAACATCATTAAGATATTCAGCATTCTTTAGACACATATGTTTGAACCTATAGCAACTTATTGCTGATTTTGTGCACTGATTACACAGTGCATTGAATGTATTTATGTAGGAACACATCTGAAAAAGAAATAACAAAATTAATATTTATGCTTCATAAACAAAGTCCTACATATGTATTTTTATTAATAATGAAGTAATGAATTGTGTTAGAATAATAGAAAGTGGCTAGATATTAAATTACAATAGGTCCTTATAATTATTTATTGCTATTTTTTTTGCAATTTTTGATAGATTTTAAATATTATATTAACATGTACTTTTATGATCATGTTGGTCCACAGTGGCTGGGTGTGATGTTGAGCTGTGTCACGAACCTATGTTCCACCTTCAATCCTGCCTTCTATGCCCGAAAACGTGGCCTGTGCGCTGCCACCGGCGACGCCGAAACAAAATTGTAAATAGATACTGGCATGCGATGCCAGCAACCCGAAGAATAAGAAGAGATGTTGGAGGTGGTTTGGTTAAAGAAAAACATATTTCCTAAACATTTGACTAGACAATAGGACATGACTAAGCCAAAATTATGTCATAAACATTGTTTGAAAAGGTTCTCATTAGGAAAGTAATACACCAGCTATCTTACCTCCTCATCAAAAATAAAGTTCAAAACTTCTGAAATGACTGTTTCGTATTCGTAACTATGTATATTAACTACAACTTCGTCATTTAATCGAATTGGTTCCCCTCTTAAAGAACACAAACACAAACAGCAGAAATCTTTTTTCCTATTTATAATGCTACTCAAAGCGTTGTTTATTGATGCCATTTTCTGTTAATAGTTTCAGGTTTATGCAATTTTATTATCACGAATAAGTTGGAAGAGTAAACAGTGAACTACAAAATAAAATAAAATTCAACAAACATCGAACCTGACAGAATTTTAGTACGAATTACGATTAAACGAAACGTCAATCAAGTCTTTTTTCTGTCTCTGTCAGTCTATTTTAGTGATGTGACATTTACGACTTTTCTGACATTTAGCGATGTGATTAAATCGACTAGATGTCAAATTTTATCGAGAAAAAAACTCTAGAGTGGCGCGAGGCGCGAATTACTGAACAAAATTATCTTCACATAAATACATGCATCTAAACAACTGCATTAAGATGGGCTATTTCGTAACGGTAACGCGTTACCGTTACGTCACCTGCCGTAGTAATAAGACAATGACATTTAACATATTCTGAAGAGTTGATATTATTTTTAAAAAGAATGGCAAAAGAATGTTAACATTTTTTGTTGTATAAGTCCTACTTTATTTTCTTTGTTCATTTTAACACAGATAAGTTACATTTTTTAATATTCGAATTTAAAACAATATTATGAAAAATATTAAAAAATTGTAGCCCACCAGCACTGCGAACAAGGTCCGAGCTACCGGTGGTCAGGAATCTTGAGAGAGGGACCTCCTAACAATACGCGCCGTGTCCAGAACTACTGCTTTCTGAATCAATTTATTATTTTCCTTAATTTATTTTTTTACAAATTAATTACATTTTTAAATATTCCATTAAAAAAAAACATATAAAAAACAAAAAAGAAATATTTAAAACTATAAAAAATTGTTGCCTACCGGTATCGGGAACAGGGTAAGTAAGTATTATTATTGTTTCCTTTATTTATCATTTTTCTTATTTCCTACATTTTAAACACAAAAAAAAACTTAAAAAAAAAACATTTAATAATGTAAAAAACAGATGGCCCATTGGCATCAATCATCATCGGAACAAGGTCCAGGCTGCCGGTGGTCAGGGTTCCAGAGAAAGACTTTTGGAAGTATCTCGTGAACTGAGCTAGTTTAGTCAAACTCGCAAAAAGATGATTGACTTTTACATTCAATATTTTCCAAAGTGACATACATGTTTTTATCAACAAACTTACCTAGCAACCAAAGTTACAATAGACTAGAATGTATCCAGCATACAACTTTTTAACACCCCCACTGTATGCCTCTACATTTTTTAGAGCAGTCCTGCTTAACTCTAGTAAGTCCATTTGTGAAGATATCGGCGGGCATCTCATCAGTCTTACAATATTTGATACAAATTTCATTTGCCTCGGCCAATTCCCTCCCATAATGGTATCTAATATCTAAGTGCTTAGACCTCCTACCGACTGTAAGCACGTACGCTAATTTTATAGCGCTTTGGCTGTCGCTGAACAGATCAATCGTATTATTCTGACCTGTCAGTTCATGGTAGAGACCTTTGGCACAAACTTCCTCTTTCGCTGCTTCACAGATAGCGACATACTCTGCTTCAGCCGTACTGAGTGCGACGCAACGTTGCTTGCGGGTCTGCCAGGAAACCGCAGCACTGCCAAGGGCAAGCATATACCCTGTGAACGAATGTCTATCAGCGTTGGCACCCCAGTCCGCATCGGCTGCAAAAATGTAGAAATCGTCTACGTGTAAGGCAATTGTGAGAAATTTGCTTTTGACCTTCTTCATGTATACGCATGGGTCATATTTTGACCTCGTGAACCCGATCTCAATTATGCGAGCGTGAACCTTCACGTTCCAACATCGTGCTGCCTGCTTCAGACCATATATGGCCTTCTTAAGCTTGCAAACCTTTCCTTGTTTCCCCCTTGTGATGAAGGCCTCTGGCTGTTCCATATACAGGTCTTCAGCAAGGTCACCATTATGGAAAGTGGTCGTGACATCGATATGATGCACTGTCAATCCAATTTCTGCCGATCGCGCCAGCAGTAGCCGGACCGACGACAGTTTAACCACTGGTGCAAAGGTTTCGGAGTAGTCCTCTCCCACTTCTGGGAAGACCCCATACCCCCCTTTAGCCACCAGTCTTGCTTTGTGGTGCTGCACTGTCTCATCAGCGCTAATCTTCTGCTTAAATAGCCACTTGCATTTCACTACGTTCGCTCCTCTTGGGCAATCCACCAGCTCCCAGGTTCCGTTCTCCCTTTCTTCCCGTTGCTTCATCACATCCAACCACAGGTTCTTATCTCCGCGGTCCATTGCATCCTGTGCCGACACAGGATCGTGCACGCAGAGAAAATTATATTCAAAATCTTCCTGTCTATTTGGAACTCTGGTCCTTTGAGGGTATCGAGGCCCCTCTACAGCTGGTTCAGCTTCTCGTTCTTCGCTTCTGTCAGAATCCGAGATGGAATCAATTGAATCATGGAACTCCTCAGATTCAACTACAACGTTTTCGGGTGTGGTGGACCCGGTTGCTGGAGCTGGTACGCTCTGGCTTGGAACTTCCTCCTCAGTGTCCATAGCCCTGGCAGTCCCTTCTATAATGGGGACTACGAAAAATTCTTCAGGAACATCCACCACCACCATCTTAGTTGGCTATTTGTTTGGAGATCCGAGAAAATCCAAATTGTCTTTAGACTGATTTGGTAACCTCTCATCAAACATATCCCGAGCAACAATAATCCGCCTTGGATTATTCTTAACATTAGCAAACTTAAACTTTTGATCCTCACTATAGCCAAGAAATATAAGCTCTCGTGTCTTGGGATCAAACTTTTTGAGGCTTTCATCCTTAATAAGAACCTGTGCCTTTGAACCAAACACTTAAGGTCCACCGCCTTTCCGGTCCACACCTGTTCAGGGACCTGTTGCGAAAGAGCCATAGTGGGCGAGCGGTTTTTCAGATAAATCGCCGTTAGAACTGCTTCACCCCAATATCTCTTATTGGGATTGCTTTCTGCTAGCATGCATCTCGTCTTTTCGACGATTGTCCGGATGGTTCTCTCACCAACTCCATTTTGCTGTGGAGTTTGCGCTACAGTTGTCTGATGTTGAATTCCACGATTTTTCAGGAGGTCCTGGAATTCCTTACTGGCGTACTCGCCACCATTGTCGCTTCTTAACTTCTTAATTTTTTGGCCCGTTAGATTTTCAACTAATGCCTGAAACTCACGAAACTTCCCGAAAACTTCTGATTTGCATTTCAGCAAATAGCCATAAACTTTCCTGCTATAGTCGTCAACGAATAGCAGTATGTATGTTCTGTCGTCCTATGACTCCACCTCAATAGGACCTGCAACGTCACTATGGACCAGCTCCAAAATCTGTGAAGCTCTATTGAATTTCCTTTTTGGAAACTTCTTCACGCATTGCTTGCCTTGACTGCATGGTACGCAGGGGTTCTTGTTGTTCCCAAGGCTATAACTAAGGCCCTTGACGATGTTCTTAAGTTTGTGCATTTCAGATTGAGATAAGTGGCCCAATCCCAAAAAAAAAACCACCTATGCCACAACTCAAAGTCATCTTGACTTTCTCCTAAGAGAACCGTCGCCTTATTACTCCCCGAACCTAAAACATAGAGTCCGTTTTGCTTGCGTGGCGCTGTAAACAGTACGATTCTGTTCGATTCTGCAACGATTTTTGTCAAACACTACAACCTTGCCATTATCGGTGCACTTGCCAACAGACATCAAGTTGGTGACTAGTTCTCAACAACACATTATTCATTGTCAGTCCTAACGGACGTCTCTTGTGACGTACGTCCAACTTCACTGTACCTTGCGAGGTCGATACTATTTTGTCATTATTCGCGCAAGTAACAGCTTTCGAACTGCTTGCTATAGGTGTTCAAATAGACTTATTTGATGTCATGTGTGATGTTGCACCACTGTCTACCACCCAGCAATTATCCCCACTAGCGGCAAGTAAAGTAATGAAATCAGTAGAATCATTATCATTAATCCTGCCTACAGCCGCTAAATTGCTCTCAGTCTTGCCTTTTTTTGGTTTTGAAGAGCTTACATTGCCATGTTAAGTGATCCTTCTTTTTACAAAAATGGCAAAAAAAAATATCTTACGAGCGCTACCACTACCACTACCACCTGCAACATTAGCTAACACCGTATCGTCCTTATCATCATTCACTTGCTGTCGGTGACCTTCACGCAGAAGAGACGCTATTACGTTCTCCGATGATAATGTCTTGCGAGAATGTTCCATGGCCATCACTAAAGGGTCGTAAGAATACGTCAAACCAGCCAAGAGAATAACCGCGATAAATTCATCATTCAGTGCAGCTTGGATTGCCTACAGGGCTTGATGCGTAGCTTGCACTTTATTGACGTAGGCATCCTTAATTAGGAAATTATCCAGTTTCAATGAAAATAGCTTCCGCAGCAGACCTAATCTTCTAATTAGACCACAATCAGCATAGGCCTTTTTGAGCGCATTCCATGCTTGCCATGAGGTTTTGGCATTCTTGACAATGGTGATGCACTTTTTTGCGATTGACAGGCAAATCTTTGCGGGTCCATATTGGCTCACCTAAAGTTCTTTGCCCGAAATTGTTCTTGATCCGAATGATCACACTTCCTAAAATTTTTCATCTTATAATTTTTATTCATACTATTTGTAGTGCTACCGGCGATGTTCATGACACTCATGTTTCCGAAAATTATAATTAATAATATCATTAATGTAAATATATTTAAACTCCTACTGTTTTTTATCATAACGCTTTTATCCTTAAACATAATTACCATAATATTTTCACTCATACTCAGAAAGAAACATTTACCAAGTGTAATAAAAAATATATGTGGGTAGTAGATGATATTTACAGTTTTAATTTGCGGGTATGATTATTATTTGGGGGTATTCTTTTTTACATTTTTACTTTTAGCCATTTTAATTTTGGTTATTGTTGTTACATACTTATTACTATAACTATACCTGAGATAATTATGTCTAAAAAACCAACTAATTAGAATGATTAAAGGTCGTTTCACTAATTTTTGTCTTAAATGAATGAAATTCAGGTCAGACTGTCGTCTTGGGGGCACTATGAAAAAATACTTAGAAAAATTTCGCATTCAATATCGAGTCGCAGTTCTAACCCAACCTAACCTATGGATATCTTTGCAGGTACACACCGCTATAAATAAAATTAAAGAAGAAGCTTTAATTAATAAAAACATATAATGCTGATTATTATGAATAAAAAGAAATCTAAACAAAAAAGATATGACTTTGAATAACAGTGTAAAAGATGATTATGTTGAGAAAATATAGGAAAATAAATAAAAATATAATAGATGTTGTTAAGGAGTATGGTATATAGAACCTTATGATTTTTGATAACCTTTTAAAACTATAATGTATTGCTTAGCAACCGCCGTTATTCTGAAAATTATATTTTTACATGTCACAACCACGAGTATTATTTTATAATGATAAAATAGTTTTATCATGGTAGCAGAGCGTGGTTGGTCGAGTGAAAGTAATTAGAGAAGTCATCAACCAAGTTTATAACAATCCGGTAAGACAAATATTCATAATGCAATCACCAAGTTGTAAAATTGACATTGGTCACCTGCAGGCTTATTCACAACCATTCGATACGTTTCCGTGTCGGTAAGCAACCGTATTCGACACTCTCATTTCCGAGCCGAAGAACTGTCAAAACGCTATTCACAGATCCGAACGGATGCGTTTTTTTCTATCTGATTGACCATTGTGTTTATGGGGAACGCTACAAAATGGTAGTAAATAGACGATCGTGGTAGAAAATTTAAAGTAGTAAATAAAATTGGTTTATTTGAATATTTCGTTCCGTTTGGTCTGGTCGACTTGGAAATTTAAAGCGACATTACTACTAAGAGGTATGCCCGGTGGATTAGATGCGGTAAACGGTGCTCTAATAAAACCCGTGAAACCTATTACCAACAATGTCGACGAAATTTCTCGATTTAATACTGCTCTCGAAAAATATAATAAAATTGATAGTTCTGCATTACTTCTGCTTACCGCAAATATGTCAGATGAAACTCTTCAGAAAATCATGCGTTTTAACTCATCTAAAGAAATTTGGGACGAACTACATCGTTTGTTCGATGGCACGTCTGACGATAAGAGTTATGATCTATGTATGAGGTTTTTTCAGCTATTCAAAGGATCCGTCACACGACATCACAACTCATATCTCCAAAATAAAGACCATTTGGTCAGATTTGATAAATGAACTAAGGAAGATAGATAAGTCTGAATTACCAGATATACTATTAATCTGCAAAATTCTGGATACTCTACCCGAACCATATTTCTCATTCAAATCAAGCTGGATGTTGATGTCAAAGACAGATAGAACAATAGAAAATCTAACTACACAACTCTGTGCCTATGAGCGCTCTATCTCTTTGAAAATTGAAGGTCCTGCAGAAGCTCTAGCATTACAGAATTATAACAAAGCAAAGAAGAAATGTGGATATTGTGGAAAAGTCGGTCACAAAGTCAGGCAATGTCTTAAATGGAAAGCTGACGGTAAACCAGCCAAGCCTGAAAGTAAACAGACCCCAACAAATTTGAACATAATGCTCATGCAAGTCAATAGAGATGTAAATTCAATGCATGCAAACTATGATACATCGAGTTGGTTCGTCGACAATGGTGCAACTAATCATGTCACCTGCTGCAACGACTATTTTTCTAGTTTTCAGCATTTTGAAGATAATCGTATAGTGATTACTGCTAATGGAGCTACTGTCAAAGCAATTGGCAAAGGTACTGTTGATTTGAAAACAGTTATCAATGGCAAGGAATCCAGAGTAACACTCTGTGATGTATGGTATGTACCTGATATTATGCGAAACCTATTCTCTGTACTGGCTACTAAAGACAGACTAAATAAAAGTGTTTTTCATGTCGGAAAGGGAACACTGCTCGCTGAAAGTTGATGGACAAGTTAGACTGACTGGCAAAAGGATCAAGAATGGTGGCTTATATAAGCTCAATGTAGAGACTATTACAAAGCCAACACCTAATGTAAACATTTTGTCAACAGAAAACATACTACAACTGTATCACGAAAGGTTAGCCCATCAGAATAAAAAACACGTTAAAGGTGTTATAGAACGAGAACTAGGAATTAAAGTTCGACTAGATTCAGAATTGTGTACTGGCTGTATTTATGGTAAAACACACAGACAGTCTTTCGGAACAAGAGTACGAGCTAAATTACCTGCAGAAATTTTACATGCTGATGTATGTGGTCCATTCCCTCCTTCTTTTAACAAATTTCGCTACTTCGTTTTATTCAAAGATGACTACAGCAAGTACAGACACATTTATTTTATTCGACAAAAATCGGAAGTTTACCGAAAAAAGAATAAACTCCGACAAATGTTTACAAGAATGTAAAGTAGCTGGATACTCTGTTAAAGAATTTCTTAGCGATAACGGAGGTGAATTTGATAATCAGAACGTCAGGTGCATTTTACAAGAAGCTGGAATTAGACAAAGGCTCACGATGCCCTATACACCGCAACAAAATGGTCTTAGTGAACGTGAGAATAGAACCTTAGTTGAAGCCGCTCGTACAATGATGCATGCTCACGAAGAATTACCGTTTGCTACATGGGCAGAATTGATAAATACTGCTGCGTACGTGTTAAACAGAACTGGTCCAACTTCAGAAAATGGAAAATCTCCATTTGAATTGTGGTTTAAGAAGAAGCCAGCAATCAGTCACCTAAAAATAATTGGATGTGAATGTTATGCTCATATTCCTCAACAAAAAAGGAAAAAGCTATCTAAAAAGGCTGAGAAATGCATTCTCATTGGATATGAGGGTGATGAAGGCTATCGCTTACTGAATAAACATGGTAAACTCATAAGGTCAAGAGACGTTACATTTAATGAATCAGTATTGACTCCATTTGGTCAAAATGATTTGGAAGAACAGCCTTCAGTCGAAACACACTTTCCACTTTCAGTACCACCGATGTGTGATGCAAGGGAGGATGATTGTGTCGAAAATAGCTTGGATCGCGCTGCGAGTAGCTCTGATGAGCTTAGTTCGACTTTGCCCCCCCCAACGCCGGATTTGGTTGTGAGTCAGGAAATAGAAAGCCAAGATGACTCTACTGAACCATTACAAACGTCTTCAGAAGCATCAATGCCAGGATCACCTCCTTATGAAGACGCCTTAGATGATACTGAGCGACCAAGAATCTCAGATGATATAGCTGAGATAGCCACTAGAATGACTCTACGAGACAGAAGTCAAATACGAGCACCTATTAGATTCGGAGATTACGTCATGATGTCAGGTGAAATTGTTAATGAGATCAATGAACCTAAAACCTACAAAGAAGCAATGACTAGTACGCACAAAGATCAGTGGGTCAAAGCAATGGAAAGTGAGGTGAAGTCTTTAAAGGAAAATAAAACCTGGATAATGGTGGACCTTCCAAAAGACAGGAAACCTATATCTTGTAAATGGATATATAAGATCAAAACCAATGCTGATGGCTCTCTAGACAAATTCAAAGCAAGACTAGTTGCTAGAGGTTATACACAGAAAAAGGGCATCGACTATGATGAGACTTTCAGCCCAGTTGCTAAGATGTCCACAATAAGATCAGTCTTAAGCGTTGCTGCAAATGAAGGCCTAAAACTCACACAGTTTGATGTATCAACTGCTTTTCTCTATGGTTCACTGAGTGAAGAAATATATATGAATCAACCTGATGGCTACTCTGATGGATCTAACAAGGTTTGTAAACTAAAGAAAAGTTTGTATGGTCTCAAGCAAGCGCCTCGGTGTTGGAATAAATGTATGGTGGATTATTTAAAAACCATTGGATTCAAACAATGCGATACCGACCCCTGCCTGTTTATAAGAAACCGTGCAAGTAACAAAATTATTCTTGCTCTCTACGTAGATGACGGTTTGGTCGCTGCAACAAATCAGGAAGATTCTGAAAAGCTAATGAAAGAATTGAAGAGAAGATTTAAAATCACGATTAAAGATGCATCCTATTTTCTAGGATTAGAAATAGAGGACCATGACGATAATATAAAAGTGTCGCAAAAGCACTATGCTCAGAAAATTTTAGATCGTTTTGGTATGAGTGATTGCAAACCTGTTACTACTCCTATACAAAAAGATGGACTACCAGATCTGGATAAAGAAGTGGTAGACCCTGCTTTATTTCCGTATAGAGAAGCAGTGGGAGCACTCGCATATCTGACCGTTGGAACCAGACCGGACTTAGCATATGCTGTAAGCGTTGTATCCCGGAGTCTAGAAAACCCTTCTAAAGAAGACATCCAGAGGCTGAAACGCATCCTAAGATACATCAAAGGAACTTTCAACTATGGAATAGTTTTTAAGAAGAGCTGGAATGCTGGAATTCTAGAATGCTACAGTGATTCTGACCATGGTGGAGACCAAAGTACCGGACGTGCGACATCAGGCATATTATGCTTATACTCTGGAGGAGCAATATCCTGGACAAGTCGACGACAAACATGTGTTGCGATATCAAGCACCGAAGCCGAATTGGTTGCTGCCAGTGAAGCGGCTAGAGAGATTGTATGGATCAAAAGACTCTTTGGTGAAATATCTAAACTGAAAGAAATACCTATTCTAAAGGTTGATAATGATGCAGCCATAAAGATCTCGCACAATCCAGAACTCCACCGAAGAACCAAGCATATTGCTATACGACATTTCTATGTGAGAGAACTCGTTGCTAATGGAGAAATACGTGTAGAATACGTTCCCAGCGAGTTCCAACTAGCGGATTTACTGACTAAAGCATTACATAAGCCACGGATTGTATCAATCGCAAAACAGATTGGCTTGATATAGTAATAGGGTTGCCAAAAAGGGAGGATGTTAAGGAGTATGGTATATAGAACCTTATGATTTTTGATAACCTTTTAAAACTATAATGTATTGCTTAGCAACCGCCGTTATTCTGAAAATTATATTTTTACATGTCACAACCACGAGTATTATTTTATAATGATAAAATAGTTTTATCAGATGTTTATTGCTACTGACATTATGAAGTTGAATGCTTCGGAATTATGAACATTAGAGACAGAGTAGTTAGGAATTGTGATTGTTTGGATGAAAAATGTTAGGAAGAACATTTTCGGATTTCCAATTATCGGAGTTGAAAATTTAGCTGAACTTTGGCGCACCCATCTTTGCCCTTGCCCTTTCGTCAAGTTTCCGGTCTTCACGTTTGGTAGTAACGAAATTTTCTCTCACGCAGTCCCAGAGCACCGCATCTATTAATAGCATTTCGATGCTGAAGGCCCAACTGCCAAATTATTTCGGCCTTTGAGCTTTTTGAACGCACTCGTCGAACTTTCCATCTATAAACCTAGTCGAATTTACTATATTTAACAGCCCTACAAAAGCAACAACGAGGCACAGGCTGGACCCATAACCTTTTGGAAGTATCTCGTGAACTGAGCTAGTTTAGTAAAACTCGCAAAAAGATGATTGACTTTTATATTCAATATTTTTCCAAAGTGACATACATGTTTTTATCAATAAACTTACCTAGCAACCAAAGTTACAATAGACTAGAATGTATCCAGTATACAACTCTTTAACAGAAACAGTCTCACTATGCGTGCCGTGTCCAGGCAGGAGTATTGCTTTCTGAATCAAGCCCTTGACCCAGCCGCGCAATGAGAGCCTCCTAAGAGTGTTGGTTGAGGCTCTTTGCTATTAGTCTATTAACCGTAATGACTATCGGTACAATAATTGCAGAGTCCACGTCCCACGTGTCGACAACCACGTGTGCTAAATCAAGATACTTACTTGATTTTTTTTATCATTTTCAGCTTTCACGAGATTCTCGTTATGAGGAACAGTGATGTCACAATCATTGCACGGCTCTCTCAGCGATCTATTACCACAATATCAGGTTTATTTGCTAAAATAGTCCTGTCCGTGATGATAGATCGATCCCAATACAATGTGGCATGACCGTTCTAGAGAACTGGGTTGGGCACATACTTGTAATATGGTACTTCAGAACCCACAAATGAATGTATTGCAAGGCAAGTTACTGGTGGATAATCCTAGCCACTAGATTGCCTCCCTCAAGTGTGGCGACACTTGAGGGCGGCTATGTTGACCGGTCCCGTACGTCTCGCATCCAGTGGATCCCCGGAACCTTCACCAGGTCATCGGTCCACCTAGTGAGAGGCCTTTTCGGCCCCATCGGCCATCTGTTCTGCGAGCAATGTGCCCTGCCCATTACCACTTAAGTTTGGCAATTCTTCGGGCTACGTCAGTGACCTTGGTTCTCTTGCGGATTTCTTCATTTCTGATTCGGTCACGCAAGGAAACTCCAAGCATTGCCCTCTCTATTGCCCTTTGGGTGACTTTAAGCCTTCTGACGGGGCCCATTGTGAGCGACCACGTTTCGGTCCCGTAAGTAACCACTGGCAACACACACTGGTCACGGAATTTCGTCTTGAGACACTGCGGTAAGTTGGACGAGAAGATAGCGCGCAACTTCCCGAACGCTGCCCAGCCAAGGCGTATTCGACAATTGACTTCTTTCTTGAAATTATCCCAGGTAGAAGGAGGTATTGGCAGCGTACATTCGATATGTCGGATTGATTCACCGGGACGGTGGCATGCCCGACAGATGTCAACCGTACCGTCCTTGTTAATGTATTTCCGATAATTGTTCGTCATGATAATTTCATCCATAATTGCATAGACGAAACCTTCGGTTTCCTCTAAAAGGTCTCCGAATAGTAGCCAGGATACGGACGCCAAGAGGTCAACATCAGGCTCGTCAGGCCCGGAAAAAGCGTCCGTGTAGCTTAAGTATAATTATTAATATAAATAAATTGCCGAATATTCCGAATGAATTAAGTTGTCATTTAAATTTGTTTACATGCCTTTGGTTTAATTGACGGTTGAATCCACACAAAAATAGATTAATTATTTCAGAATAAATCGTAAATTGTGTTTTTATATTTTAATTAAGGTGGATGCGCAAGGGTAGCCCGCGAAATTTAAATTTTCTTACGTTTATTGCAATTTGCAGGTCAGTGTCAGGTTGTATGTTGATGAAAATATGAATCGCACCAGTAACACTTATGGAGTTACAGAATTATAATCATTCAAATCATCAGTACAACCCTCCAAGTTCATATAATCTCAAAGAGTGACTTTTTCATGAAATAGCTATTGAATGTGATTATATGAACTTGGAGATCTGTATTGATGATTTGAATGATTATAATTCTGTAACTCCATACGTGTTACTGGCGCGATTCATATTTTCATCAACATACAACCTGACACTGACCTGCAAATTGCAATAAACGTAAGAAAATTTAAACTTCGCGGGCTACTCTTGCGCATCCACCTTAAACTGTTTTGTCCAAAAAAACAAAAAAATATCGTGCGAGTCTATCTGGCAGGCCCCAACGAGGAAGAGAGTGTTGCCACTCGTTTACCAATATTATAAAAATATTATATTCGGATACACATCAGTTACTATCCAACTCAGCATCATTTACAGCCTGAGTTCGTCCACTGATGGGTATGTTGGTTGTTGTATGGCTTCTCTTTGGTTTAAGATATATACCTGCGATGGCAACAGTGTCTTCTGCTCATCGTGCCACTAACAGTCCTTGGACAAACTCGGTCACAGCTTTACTCCACCTGCCATTACCGCGCCTCACTGTGTCCTGCTTCACTGAATTTGAGTTCCATAGCGTAATTTTCAATATAGAAGACGTTTGGAACTCGGTCTACTACTTTTAAGCCGAACATGGCACGCTCCATAGTTCGCTGTGCTACTCTCATCCTAGTCTTGAAGTTATTAAGTACTAGCAATTAGTTTAATATTAACCTGCAGCCATCGTTCCAGAACAGCCCACCGTATTATGAAGATGGGATATACCCTTGCGGTTTGAAGAAATACCTTACATCCTACTCATTCCAACAGAGTAGATAGAGATACATACTTCCACAATTTTACTTTCTGAGCTTAGCAAACCATGTTAAATTGGTGAAAAGGTCATTTTTCCATGCGATGCAATAGAATGCACATTATCATTTTTATATTAGTCGAGTACAATACTTTTTTGTGACATTCATTGTGAAAACAGATTAAAAAAATTGTCACCTTCCCTTCCCTGTCGTATTCGTTTGCAGTGTTTCCACAAGAAGGGGAAGTTTCCCTTTTGAGGGGAAATGAGGGTCCTGAGGGGAAGAAAAAGGGGAAAGAAATGAAAAGGGGAAATCGAAGGAAATCATGGGTAAAGCCTAACCAAAAAAAACCTTGCCATTTTGGAACTAATTTCTGTATGGATTTATACTATGTGTTACCGTTTATATGATACAGTGGCGATATTAATGCAGGTTTTTTATATTTCTGGTCAGGCTATAATAATTGATTTTTATGCGCATGATCTTATTTTGAGTGTGAAACAGAGTTTTGTTTTTAGCGGCGTTGCCAAATATAAATAATACGGAAGTCAAATTACACAAAACACACATTATATTGGACCC
The DNA here is from genome assembly GCA_947578425.1 of Eugnorisma glareosa. Taxonomy (NCBI): domain Eukaryota; kingdom Metazoa; phylum Arthropoda; class Insecta; order Lepidoptera; family Noctuidae; genus Eugnorisma; species Eugnorisma glareosa. The sequence goes on along the minus strand of OX387982.1, from coordinate 6,598,728 downwards.
AATGTTAGGTGACCGTTGAGCAGATTTTTACTATTAATGCCAAAACTGTAGCAGAATAATTTTTAAAGGGAAAAACGTCCTCAGAAGGGGAAATCAATTGAGGCGTGGGGAAAGGAAATCATTAAAGTGGAAACACTGTCCGTATGTCGGATTGTCGGCACGTCATTCGCATACTGGGATATTTTATTTCTATCTGAATAAAATTAAATAAAACAATTTAGAAAAGCATGTAAATCGTGCCCTGTGTTGTGTTAATTGTGCATTTTTAATTCTACAAACTTAATTTACTCGAGGTAAGTCATCCCAATCTAAGTTTCATAAAATAAATATTTTCGTCTAAAATTGACTGAAACGAATAAAATCTGATTGTTTTATTACAAAAACTGGACATTAAAATGACTCGAAATGAGTTTTGTTTCTTAATATCGTGTTTCACGGCTCGATTCCTACGTGAAATGTGTTCGTTAAAAATATTGATTTCGTGCGACGGCGACGATTTGTTATTTTTCGACCGGTAATCCCAAATATTGCGATATTTTGACAGAAACTTGCATATAAGTCACACGTCTAAATATATCACTTATTTATATCATAATATAACCTATTAGAGAGTTCCCCGATACACTCAGCTGGTCCCTTGAATTGCAGAGATGCAAAATAAAAATCCAGAATGACCTAACTGGAATCACAGAATCAAACAAATCTAAACTTTATTGTGATCTGATAAAGGTTATAATTCCAGGAAGCTTGATGGTTACAGAAGGTCAAATAGGAGTGATTACATCAAAGTAATTACATAATAAATTGCATTTGACATAGTTGGGGTTTAGTATTTAAAAAGATAATTTGTTGGTTTCCGAGATTAGTTACAATTTTTATAGGAACTAAAATTTTATTTTAAACCTTAGGATGAGTTAACTACCTGTAAATGAAACAGAAATCACACTCTTGTGAAGCTATTTGTCCTAAATGAAACTTTAGGTAAACTAGATAAGACAAACAAAAATACAACTTAAATAAATTACTTATAAATCAAGTCCCGTGAACTTTAAAAAATAATTTGGAATCTTGTTAGACTAATAAAGTAATAGTTAGTAGGTCACTGGCCAAACTACTTTTATAATTAGGTCTAGGTCTAGACAACTTTAGCAACAAAATGTAGTTTCCACACCCACATTTAAAGATTTTTTTTTTCTATTTTTTGTAGAGGATTCCTTGCCTTGGAAAACTGTTAAAACAACTATCACGCAGTTAATGAAGTATTGGTTTTTATGAAAGTAGTATCTTTCATCCATCCCTAGATTTATGTAGGTGTTGAATTATCCATGTGCCAAATTTTATGCAAAACATTATAATATCACTACATAGTATGAAACAAAGTTGCTTCCCGCTGTCTGTCCCTATGTATGCTTAGATCTTTAAAACTACGCAACGGATTATGATGCAGTTTTTTTAATAGATAGAGTGATTCAAGAGGAAGGTTTATATTTATAACATTGCACCGTCGCTAGTTAGTTTATATTAGTTAGTACATAAGAATGGATACCTACTAATAACTGTACTTTAAAAAGTATTAAAAATAAAATCCTGCCAAATCACCAATCCTTAAATAATTGCTTAAATTAATAGCATAGTAAACGCATGAATCAGGCAGAGCTTCAGCCTTAAAATTCCATCACATTTCTAGTATCATATTAATCACAACACACCTAAAATTACTTAATTTTTTGATAAACTAAACAACTGAGATACGAAAGTCATAAATTATTTGTTTCTTATCTTTTAAATTACTTTCCAGCGTGACTGAAACTTATGTGACATGGCATATATCAATTTTAATTTTGTAGCGTATTATAACATAATTTCTTTCATTCCTTTTTTAATTTTACTTCATTCCTATGTATGTTAGGGCTATGTACAATATAAGAAGCTTTTCTATAAAGTGTGATTAGGGTGTCAGAGTTTTTACGCTGCCCATAGGCATCTGACTTGGCTTTACATGCCATCAAGAATGATCTCTCAGGTATGCTGGTTTCCTCACGATGTTTGCCTTCACCGAAGCACGTGATAGTTATACAATACGCACATGGATCCGAAAAATCAGAGGTGCTTTGGGTTTGAACTCGAGACCTATGACTTGGCAGTCTGATGGTCACACCACTAGGCTATCACTGCTATAATATGTATATATTATATATAATAATGATCTTAGGCCACATGTTAAGAACTATTGTCTCTTGTCTGTGTAAATGACCTTTTCGCTACGCAGTTCATTGCATATCAATTTTGAACAAATTAATATGTAAATGTTGCAATATAGAACAGATTTGCTTAGTAATTTTATACTATACGTTTTTTCGATGCAGATTAACAAAATTATCAGGCAACACACCGTTATTATCAACCAATTTGAGATAAGAATTTGATTGATTAATAGGAATACTTGTAAAGTAGCCCTGTCAACTGATACTTACATGCATAACCGCTAATAATTAAATCTTCTGTTGACCTACCAAGTGCTGTTATGTCACCCAGTTAATGGGTTATGAAAGCAGGCACTCCTTAAAAATACTGGTATTCATCTTTGCATTTGATTAGACTGGAAACCAACTACAGCGTAGTTGAGGCTAGGCAGTTAGATGGTGCAAAACACTGTATCGCAAAATCAGCCTATGAAGTTCCCTTTGCCGAAAGACAGGCCTCAACCACCCTGGGCCCACGCCTGGGCCGCTGTGCCGCTGTGGGCCCAGGGCGGATTGGTGTACATCACATTATCACATGTCCTCGAGTTGCCGGATCTAGAAGATGCCGCCGGGTCTATCACAATGCGTTCATTCACCATTTTGAAATCAGTGGTGATTAAATAATTACATAACACAAAGGTTTGAACCATCGACAACTGCGGTCATTGTTTAGAAAGAGGTCTTTTTCAATGACTGCTTAGCTTAAAACAATAGTGGACTATCTCGTCTATTAGTTTAGTAACATTTGACCACTCCCATCATTTTTAATTATTAAAACGATAAAGCTAATGAATATAAACATTGACCATTTTGACCTTTGGCCTTAAATCCATCGCACTTTGTCCAGTCTCAGCATATTTGTCATTTAATTAAAGATAAGAACTAATTGAAGAAACGTGGAGGCAATTAACTTAAGAATAGGTATCAACAATTAGAACATAAATATTATTTGCGTAAGTAGTAACTGCACTATAAATATTCAAGCTAATATGGCTTGACAATCGCTGAATGGTTCTATCATTACAATATGAGCCATCAGAGCCATGAGCCCCTTTTCTTTAAGTCACGAGACCCTGCACTGAATCATGGGCTTAAATGGCAACCGACCAGATCAGTCCTTATGGGGCCACAATATTCTCCAAGTATTTTAGACTCGTTTTTCGACTTACGACGGCATGAATATTCCAAACTGGAATGACAGATGTTAAATCTAGCCAAAACCTAATATAGTATTTAAGAATGGGGAGGTCGCAGTCTGCGACAGCAGCAGCAACTCAGCTGAATACTGGCATTTGCGACTCGCAGATAGTATTCAGCTGAGTTTGGGAACACTGACAGTGTTGCTTCCTTTTTCCAGGACAAAGGAGGCTTTTCGTATCGTATGCCAATTTGACATTGACGGTGCTCTTTATTTCTAAGCAGTTTGCGCGGTTTTGTCCAAGAGCCGAAAAACACCACCCGAACTGAGTTCGCTTGGTCCCAGTAATGGGAACATTGTAGTCTGATTATGCTGCGGTTTTTCGCAGTTCAATTGTCACCACTGGCATGTGGTTGTCCGTTCATTCTTCATGTATTAGTAATGACTAAAGACCTTAACAGAGAGAATGAATAAACATAGGTGTCTATCGCACTGCATTCTTACAGCCGCTTCCGTCGGCGGTCGGCCCCGGATATGTTTGACAGCTGGTCTAACCTTAGCATACCGGACCATATCGATTCTGCAACGTAGTAGCTAGCTAGCCTAGAAGCTGGGGAATCTCTTTAATTGCAGGAAATATCATAATAGTTTGCGATGAATCAGCGATAAAGCTAAGTCCAAACTTCAAACTCTGAACGAATAATGCGAATTTACCTTCCTGTAACTGATTTATCTTAAAAGGAATGAATGATTTAGTCATCATTTGCCCTTGTCCCGTGTTTAACTTGGAGTCGGCACAAAACCTTTTTTTCTTAATGTCCATCTATTCGAAATAGGTTGGTTAAAGCTAATTACCACTTTCTGAACGACAACGGCACCAAAAACGTTTGCCCTACATTCATTTGTAGTATTTTATTTTGTAGGCCGTTGTCAATCAATAAAAGTGCCTACGTTTAAGCGGCCATGCCATAAAAACTCGAAGGACCAAAATATCTGAAATATAAAAGTAACTCTTAAAAATTCGAATAAAACTACTTCTTAAAAAAAAACTGTGTTGTTGCTCCATTTTTTTTTTCCAATCTGCTTCTTACCAAGTCTACTTCTCACTCTACACAAGATTACACTCCTTCGTTCATCTGCATAACAGATTTGTCATCAATGCCGTAAATGCGCATATAACTTAGCTTCTCAGTAGGCTCAAAGACCGCCGCATGATATCATCGGCGTTAAGAACACTTGAAACATTACAATTAACGTGGGGCACGGAACTGATTGTATCAAAGGCAAACATACGGTTCGAAGTTCAGACAATATCTGTTTATTCCAATTTCTGTTTGTCAAAGGTCAATTAGCAATTGGTCTCTTAATTATTTATATCGGATACGAAAAGTATTGTTTGAATTCCCTGGCTAATTACCTGATGCTTTCTTCACAGTCGCTTTCTGATATCTTTTATGTTCTGTTCCAACTGTAATGCCTTCACTTGAAGTCTTTCTAGCAGTCTCCTTCACCATATCGGTCTTTACGCAAGAGCTGTTAAACTTTTTTGGTCTACTAACAGTAAATGTTTCGATTTTGGCAAATACTCTTTAAAATGTAATGTGTAATTAAAATGTCCCAATTTTTCTATCACTAAATGAAGTGAAAACGGATCAAATGCTTGCAGACGAAATTGCTAAAATATTCTAAATGTACATATTTGAAAAACAAAACAACAGCATTAAAACTACAGGTACATTTACCAATGCCGAAACATGTTTTGTTACGTCACAGTTGTTTATGCGTTTCGTTAACAGTGTCTAGGCGAATGAATTTGTAAAATGTATTCAGAATATTGACAAAAAAAGTCGAAGGTGTGGCTATTTTGTTACCTTAGTCTAAACTCATTAGATCAAAAACTGGATAAGTGAAGCTTGACCTCTAAACGCCCAAAGGTTTAATTAAATCAGGGTCTCTGACTTTGGTCCTTCATCCAAAAATAAGTCTTACCTGTTCTATGTTTTCGACTTTATTAACCGGGCTTTGTATTCAAAACAGTTGCTTCAATATATTTAATTAAGTCAAAATGTGTGATCTTTACGTGCAAATTAGAATGTTGGTCTTTCGGTACAATCTAAAACTGTTATTTCACAACATTGTTCACTTTTGCATCACTTTCCGATGCCATCTATCACTCCTCTATTGGCAAAACATTCCCACGTCAGTTTTCGTTTACCCAAAGTCTCCAAACAGTGGCTGGCAGTTTCGACTAATAAAAACGTCACCGGCCTTCGTTTGATAGTCTTTACGTAAACGGACACACCCCCAACTGTTTTATGAAAGCAGTTTTAGCAGTCAAGGTGATACTGACGCAAGTTTTTATGTATGTTTCGTATACGGCGTAGCGCGTCGTGAGAGGCGACAGAAGGTTTACATTCGAATAAAATTATCATTACATTTGTGTTGTATCTTGAGAAACAATTAAAACTGGGACGAATTCTGCACGAATCTGGACAGTAAATAAAGTATAATTTATCACGCTAATGACAGATGATCGATTCATTATTGTTATTTGGAGATGATTCTGGTCTCTCAACCCATGCGTGATGCTTACTTTTAGCTCCTAATGACGCCCACGGCAAAAGAGGTATTGGCACTACTCATAGAAGATAGAGACCGCATGGCACATGACTTAATGAAAGTAAATAACTTTCCTATGATTCGGATCGGAAGACCAGAAGCTATAAAACACATCTTGTGACACGATGTGTAGCTACAGCGCAATTGTATTTTAAAAATAAAATTGACGTAGGCGAAGTATACATCAAGGGCACGATGAATAGTTTTAAGCTTTATATACAATACTTATTCTTAATTTCGCGACTGTTTAAATAATGTGACAGACATGATGTATTGTGAGAGCTTTTGTAAAACATTTGTTTTGATGAAACTGACTGCGGTATTTCGTTTATTATGTCTTCGTTCCTTTCTTATGGTGACGATGAAGGTAAGGACGATTACCAGAATAGGTTCACCGAATGAAGTTGGAGGCATGGGTGAAGAAGGCATTAAAATAGACTCCATGAGTGACGGATTCTGTGCAGTTAGTCTAGCCACCATTTTGCTGACTGGCTAATATTTTACCACGGTACGAGCACTTAAATGAAGTGCAAGTGACATGTTACTAACATAGTTTTAAGGTTCTGTTTACTAACACAATTTGTATTTTATAATATGTATGTTAGTATGTAAGGTATATATCTAAGGGCCAAAGACGCCTGTAAATAAATGGATGTTGTTGCTGTTGTTTGTTGTTAAATATAAGGTACTAGAAGGTTTAACGAGAGAAGAAGTACCCAGAAAATCACTGAAGTTTTTTTAGTTTTGAGGGACCCTGGGGTTTTGACTATGTCTACTTGGAGATAGTAACAGCCATGTCTATGAGCTTGCCAAGCATGGTGACCAAAAGAACAACCCCTTTGAATGTGAGTGGGTTTCCCATGCCGAATAGTGAATCACTATTTCGATGTCCTCAACGTTTATTCTTAAGTTTTGACAGATATTTTGTACATGTACTGAAAAGATGCACACTTACGCAGTACAGTAACTTTCGCTTGTTTGTTTACTAAACGTTTGGCAATTAAAATATTTATTTTTGTTATTTGGCTCTTGCCATACTGAAAAAATATGCGTAAAATATTTTGTTTTGTTTCATCAAAACGTATGTACTTGTACGAGTGCAAAAGTTCGCACATGATACCCAGGCGCGATAAAAAAAGCGTTGCGTATGCCATGTGACGCATGTTGACATTGTCGCGATGAACTATTTTTGTACTACTCGTTGTTAATTTGTTTTGTAAACGTCTGCTTCAATACTTACATTACGTAATCGAAGATCCATCGAATTAATCATAATAAAAGAAATAGTTTTGTCGCAAGATTTATTTTGGATCAATGAATTATAGGGTGTGACAAGTACGAATGGTCCAGATATGTTGGATAATTGCCATAATACTAGCTTACTTTCATTCAATGTTACCTGTAATTTATCATCAGTACCTTAGGGGAATCGTGACGGACGACTATCCCAACATTTCCACGTTTAACTTAATTTATGAGAGGCAATTATAATTTTTTGGCCAGTGTGTCTATACCCGTTATTCTATTTTAATACTGTTCAACCTTACACAACTTGCTAATGGTCAGATTGGTCAAACGCTCGTAATGTATCGCGAAAAAATAATTCCTATTTTAGTAGTTATTGTGGTTGTGATATTTGTGAAAATGAGAGGAGTGCAAGTGAAACACATTCGGAACAAGCGTAAAGCTGAAATCCGTAAGATTTTTAAAAATATTTTTAAAGTTTCTGTGTTAGATAATGTTTTTAATAGAATTGTGAATAAATCGTATCGTTGGTTTCCATTAATACTCGACTCATTATCGATCAATAAATAGGGCTTTTGTTAAACGACATTCTGTCGCGATAAAACTGCGAAATTGCGCTGTGCCACCAATAATGATTATATACGAGTTTATGTTAGCGTAATTATTATTTTATACCTAAATTTTCTACGTCATCGTACGGCGGAGTGATAACACGTCGTCGCGTGGGTGTGTAAACCGCCGCGCCTCCGCAGTTCGACTACTGGTTTGCGCGGGAACGCGCGCGTTTAGGTGTTCCATAATTGAATTTTCCGCTGAAATATATTAAGTGATATCGTGAAGAGTGCATTCGATTCAAATTTTTTGGCCAGAGTTGTGTATTTATTTTTGTAAATAAATATGGATGAAGGTATGTTTAGGATATTATTTTCTTAATATATTTTCGTGAATATTTTTTTTGGCAGACTTTGCTATGCGCTTATAATTCTGAACAACTAAAATGTAAGTTTGTACAAATGACAGGTTGTTTTATATCCCTCTTAGCAGATCAAGGCAGTCGACTTTTCACTTTTGTGTCCCACGATCAAAAAGATACCTAAATACCAACTTCCTTTTATTGAACAAAACAAATGCCGTGGTATCTACATTTATAAGTAGCGTTTTAATTGCTTAGCAAGAACTATGTGGAAAGTGAATTATCGTCTGGGAAGTCGAGGAAAATGTAAATACAAATAATGAAATCGCTAAGTCCGTTTTATTAGTAAGTACTTAAAGATAAAGAGAAATTTGTGTCAATTGTTAAGGGTTGGAAATGGGACAAAGAAAGTATGTCCTGATTTCTGAACGAAAACAAAAGTATTGGTTGACTCATACATTCTTTGGATAACATTTTTCAATAACAATTTAAAATACTGGTCGCTCCTGTGACAGCTTTCGTGGTTTTTTTTTTCAGAAATAGTATTTAAAATTAATTTAACATTTAATTCAAAAATAATAATAATCAAAAAATATTATATAAGTAATAATATATTATTTTCTATTTTTTGTCTATTTGCTGTGGTAGTAATTTTCGATAATTTCATTATTTACAAAAGCGTCTTACTGTCATTTGGGAAATCGGATTGCCTTTCCTAAACGGGCAAAAAAAAACAAAGTTTTCTTTTTTATGTGAATGGCTTCAATTTGATTCTTCCGATTACGATATCGTCTAATCGTAACATTGAACTTAAGCGTGGTATCAGCAAATGGTGAGTGTTTATAGTACACCCACTTTTAGGGGAATTCCTAGGGAAATAGCAGGTGTATGGTGTTTTAATCGTTATGCAAGATGTAAAAAAATGAAACAAAAATACTCAACGTAACAAAAAATATATTGTAACTTTTTTCTAAAACAAATTACCACAATACAACATCACACCTGTATTTTTATCAAAGGGTCAGGCAGAGGTGTACTATAGTACACTGAGTTATATCAATTAGCAGACCCACCTTTGTAAATCCAATTTTATAATTATTTTATATTTTATTACTTTGCTCGAATAAATAAAATATAAAAGAATTATAAAATTCTATATCGATTCCTATTCTGAAAAATCTTAACCATAAGTAACTCACTGTACGCACCCTAAAATAAGAAGGTTCACGAAATAATATTGGTATTTTTTTTCCTAATAGGTACAAAAATGGCATGCTTTCAATGATTTCACATTTTTGGTCTTACGAGTCGCGAAGTCAATTTGGTCCTATGAATCATTCAAAAAGTATTTTGACAAAATGTGTCTTGTATTTGTGCAAGAACTCAGTCAAAACAAAAAAAAAAATAGTTTATCAACTGATAAAGTAAAAATTGCGTTCCGGATCTTGGAAACCTAATCTGCGTTTATAATATTCAGTAAAGATTACTTTATGTATTGTCTTAATCTTTACAACGTGGTCTAGAGTCGAGATAACTAATTTTAATACCTAATATACTTTGTTTCTGATAAGCTAGTAAATTGTAACCGTTTGTATACTTTGTAAAAAGTAACATACAATTTTGTATTTTTATCACAATTCGTTTCGAAATGTTATAACAGTCTCTTTTTGATACTTATCAGAAAGTTCCTTGTTGTAAGTATTCCAAAAGTTTCTTATGTTTTTGGGATGCATCTTCATTCAATTCTAATTTACTTAGACAAAAGAGGAAGCTTAGGTTTTGTGGATAATGTAAAAGTAAAAAGTCGAGTGCATACTATTTTTATTTATCAAAACTGCTATCTCGATTTCAGGCTTAACTTGTCGATTTCATCGTTGTCCGATAGCGAATTTATTATTAGTACAGTACCTAACTGTCTTTTATATTGACATCCAAAGGGGAAGTACCCTTTAGCTAAATTGCTGGTCGAACAATCAAAGAATTTTCATAATATAGTGTAAAAATAAAACCAAAAAATATCTACCAACATTGATGTGACCATAAAAATAAAAAGTATGCAGATTGAAAAACCACGTACAAGCTACTAAACAATTTTGTTTTGTGAAATAATTACATATAAAAAAAAAAAACAAATGAGACTGTCTATGAGATTTCCCGCTCGTTTTACATGTCATGGCGTCGCGGCGTCGCGTCAGTGTCAGGTTTACCTTCTACGCAACTTTGTTTACTGTAACCACAAACGAAACCTTTACTTTGGTATATAATTTACTCATCTTTTACAAAGAAGGATAAACAGATGTACCTATGCTAAACGACCTTGAGAATTATAATACTTTTGTTATGAATGAAGATTACTTCATTCAACCGGTATTAACCGGTTCAATGTATGCTGTACCGGTAAATTACGGTTCATAATTATTGTAACTCAAAATCATAAAAAAATGGTAATCATAGCATTATTCTTTAATGAATGGTTTAGTTTAGTAATAGTATTATTCTTTAATGAGTGACTTTCGAAACGTTTTATGTCCTTAAGTACGAAACTCCATTGGAAGTTATATATTTCATTCAAATATGAAATTTGACTTTCTTCTAGTATGTAGTGTTTTATACATTGATACATACGTCGTTGCAAAACTAAAATATTGTAGTCACTTTTTGTGGTTTTAAATTTTTAAGCCGTTTCCTTTTGCAGGTCGTAGTTTGATTTGCAAGTCTGTTCAATTTGCAAAAAAGATCGCATAAATTGATAAAATTAAATGAATCAAGTTTGTCAATGAAAACCCTAAGTAATGTATTAAATTGTTTGCGGTTTGACTTTATAAACATGTTTGTCTTTGTCTATCAAGTAGTGATACTTTAAGGAAAATCATTCCATCATCATTATTGCAAAAATATTTGAAGCAAAATAATGTGTCTCGTTCTTTTCCTCATACATAACATATCAGGTCGCTAGTCTTTATTCAAAAATTCACTTACAAGGTTTCAAATTTCAGTTTTAAAATGAATACAAAAGTAAACGTTATTTTTCTAGTCCTTCGGCCTTTTTTGTGATTGTTATCTTGCAGTTAATACTTTGAACGATCAAAACGTGAATTTATTTACTTACTTACCTATTTATTTAGCAGTTAATACTTTGAACGATCAAAACGTGAATTTATTTACTTACCTATTTATCTTGCAGTTAATACTTTGAACGATTAAAATGTGAATTTATTTACTTACTTACCTATTCAAAGTTGTTTTCTGTGCTCCTTCTGAAAAACTTCCAGGGCTCAGTTACAGAAGCCCCCACGTATTTAAGTAGGTACCCTACCAGACTACACCTAACGCCTACGTCCGGCCTACGCACACCAATTTAGCAATGTTGACGAGGCTACGAGGCTTTTGTCTTGTAAAAAGTATTTTCATTACCACAAACGATATTCTTAGTTCTTCCTTTTCGGTATGAATTTGATTGGTTTCTCTTTTATAAATATTTGATTAAGGCATGTTATGTGTCCGGTTAGACTGGAAGCCGACCGCAACATAGTCCGGAAAGTCTAGGCATGCATGCTAAAGATAAACGCATAGAAATAGCAGTTAATGCAATTTAATCGATGTATGTCAAAATTGTATGAGCGAGAAACTAAAGACAATTATTTTGGATCGACGGTGTAAAAAAGGTGCTTTCAATGCAAATTGCTATCGGTAAAGGATTATTTAGTTCAAGCGTGTTCCGGCGAACCAAGACATCGGCAAATCTTGGTATCGGCCAACCATTCATTCTATGTAGCGTTATTGGGCGAAACGTGCTAAATAATGGTATCGACTAATAGTTTTTTCGTATTAACGTTCGTCCGTGAACCATGCTTTCTGTAGACAGTTATATCGTTCAAGGGTTATTCGATATACCATACGGGACTCTAATCTAATATTCCCTTCACCCTAATTGCTCTACTTACAGCCGGAAGTATCATCCCTCATATTTTTAAAATACGAAAAATTTCATAGCTATGAAATTAGTATCGGCTCGATAAAATGTCAAATTGTCTACGTTAGAGTCTCATGTAATTCAAATGCAGAATAATCGTAAGTAATATTATGTAATATTATTGGCTCATTACCTGTAATAATATCTAGGGAAATAGATCAGCCTAGCGTTTGTCTACCGGCCAACAAGTTGTCATATACACAGTCAATTATAAATATTGAAATATTTTTGTGAAATAATTTGCAGTGTGTGATTCCAATTTGTTCCTGTCAGTTTGATATGCAAATTGGTATTCTTTTGCTTTCATCACTTTGGTATCATGAAATTCAAACCCGATTTCTGTAGCGGTAAGACATAAAGTACCCTACTCGTGAATTACTAAAGGGTTAATGTTACGATTTATTTAGTATTGAAGCCCAGTAAAGCCTGAATGATGACATCTTCTTCACACTGGGTGCCTCGGTGCTTGTAAACTTCATAGACTGGTTTGGCGCCAGATATATTGATCTTGAGAGCAGCGGTGGCCCAGTGGTGGCGGCCCCGACTTACGAACAGTAAGTCGTGGGTTCGAACCCAGGCAGGCGCATTACTTTGTGTAATTTATTTCACCACCACTGCTCTCAAAAACGGTGAAGGAAAACATCGTGAGGAAACCGGCATGTCCTAGAACCAAAAATTCTAAGACATGTGACATCTACCAACCCGCACTGGGCCGGCGTGGTGGATTATAGCCCATTCCCTCTCATGGAGAGGAGGCCGAGTGTCCCAGCAGTGGGAACATTAAAGGCTGATTATGCTATATTGATCTTGGGCTATCTTTGAGGCTTCCTGAAAAGATATCCGCCAATAACTGGAGGTCGGGATCGGTTTCATTTTGACTCGTTAAACTATTTGGCAAAATCAAAAATATTGTATTAGTTATAATTTTAGTAAGAGGAAATTTTGCAAAGCGAAATATAAAGGCGTGAGCGATAAATATGTGCATATGAATAATTTATTAATTAAGTATTTATCGCAAAATAAAACCGGATAGGATGTGAGTTTATCAAGGTTTTGTCGGCCACAGTTAGAAGCCCAAATGTCTGACAACCAGTCTTTCCAAGGAGAGTGGTACCCGGTAACTGATCGGTAGAGATCAGATAGACAATCGCTCTGAGTAAAATACTCACATTCAGTTAGTTAGGTTAGACTGGAAGCCGACACTAATATTCTTGGGAAAAGGCTATGCAAATCATTGCTAATTCGATTCTCATGCTGTTACTGTATTTTTAACATAAATAACATAACAATGGCCTGTAATTCCCGAAGGCACGCACACATTTTGCCAGTTATGATTATAGCCTATATTATAGGGGACGAGCCTATTGCCATCAACCGAGCACAAATCCAGACTCCGTGGCTGCTACTGAAAAATTCCTCTGATGGAAAAACCTAATAATTATTTGCCCGACCCGAGAATCAAGCCCAGGACCTCATGCTCTATTTTTATTAAACACTAATACGTATTTGGTCCTTGTGGCATTTCGTGTATTCTTATGATCCGCAGTTTTACTGTACGATATTATTACGTATTTTTTTCCTTAAAAAATCGTCGTAATCAGTGGCACACTGATACATACTTTATCTTTTGACCTCCGGACACTGTTGATCAATTAATTCAGAGAAAAAAATTCAAACAATCAAAGTCCATGTATTCTTTTCCATAAATACGATTAATTACTTTACATATCGCGGTTTTGTAAACTTTGGAATATGATTAAATGATACATAGAGATTAAAAACTAACGAACATGATTCTCCAATGATAGAAGAGACCAAACAAACGAAGGTCAAAACACCATCAATGCTCATTCTTATGGATTGTACCTGTCTTTACCACTATTCCTATATTGACTCTAGGCTTCATAGTCGGCTGATTGTGCCCGATTGGCCGCGGTTGGTCGGGCTTCCTTTCCCATCCCATAGCATATCTTTCCTCACAAAATCGTGCCCCTTGGTGTATCCGACTTGACCGGGTCAGGCTTGCTCCTGGCTGGGCGTGGTGCTCAATCATCATCAACATACATAGAGATTAAAAGCTATTGTGTGCCAGTCTTATTAATTTTGTTACTACATGCAAATATCGAATTGGACTATACAGAAAATACTAGGTTTTCCTTATAGGTTTTACACAAAAACGTTAAATTTTTGTAATTACTACCCATGCAGTCCAAGGCTACAAAACTGGTTTGAAAATTCACATCACTTTGTTCAATTTTAAGTTTTAAATAACTGTAGATAAAACGTATCTTTGAAATTAATGGTAAAATTGCATCATTCAGTTTTCGCTTGAAATAGCGTCTCCGAGTAACACTTCAGTGTATCCGGTATTCAGACTAGAAAGCTTTCATTTTCTTTATTTCAATTAATCTATTTACGGGTACTATAATAGTACCCGTAAATAGATTAAGATAGGTAGGTAGGGTAGATATACTTGACAGTATAATAATTATACTGTCAAGTATATCTACCCTACCTACCTATCTGACGTGCCCTAGCCAGGGGCTTCTCTGCGGTGCTAGAGGAGCGACCTGGCTAGTTACTGGCTTACTAACTGGCGATAATTTGACTAAGTCAGAGCTATTTTCATCATTTTTTTTGCTGCCTTAGCAAATTAAGGCCTATGTGTAGACCTTAATTTGCTAAGGCAGCAAGGAACCTTGGTTTACTAGCCGCAAAGATGCTTAATAAAAATTTAAATACGAGAAGATTTATCACTTATTAATATTTTCGACGTGGTGTCACGATCTGATCATGTTTGCGGGGCGAACATGGACAGATTGCATAAGTTGAAGAGGTTTGGAAGGAGAAAGCGGAGGTCTCTGCCCTGCAGTGGCACACTTGACAGGCTAACAATACAATGAAAAACGGTGAGGTTCTACTTTGTCTTCTATCCGAACAACTGTCGATTGAATTTTACTATTCATATTCATTCCATAAGACCTTACATAATTTAATTGGTCTTACTGTCAAGCACCCACTCGGGATTGAGCTTAACATAATATGTTAAGCTCAATCCCGAGTGGGTGCAAAGACCAAGCCAGCTTCGCCGGACACATTATGTCCAGCGAAGCTGGCTTGGTCTCTTCTGGCGGAATATTTAGAAGTCCGGCGATATGTTTTTGAGTCCGAATACTAATGGCCGTGCCCCCAACAGCTTTTTTCCTCGCAAAACTAGTTTTATTAACAAGTTTCCGGTTTGGTTTTCCTTGTTTCCAAATGTCAGGCTTTAACATTTTGGAATCTTGATGTAAGCTAGTATCTAACATTATCAAATGCAAATTATTAATGAGAAATATGATAAACTAGCTTATAGGTTATGCCCGCGGCTTCGCCCGCGTGGAGTTTGCGTATTGCCCACGGGATTGTAGTTACGGGATAAAAAGCCTATGTGCTATTTCGGACTAAAATATAGTATATATCTCTGTGCAAAATTTCATCCATATCCGTTCTGGCGTGATTGAGTAACAAACATCTATCTATCCAAACTTTCGCATTTATAATTTATAATCTATACTAATATTATAAAGCTGAAGAGTTTGTTTGTTTGTTTGTTTGTTTGTTTGAACGCGGTAATCTCAGGAAATACTGGTTCGAATTGAAAAATTCTTTTTGTGTTGGTTAGCCTATTTATCGAGGAAGGCTATAGGCTATATATCATCACGCTACAACCAATAGGAGCGGAGCATCAATGACAAATGTTGCAAAAACGGGGAAAAATTATTCTGTTTGATAGCTTCCGTTGCGTGCGCTGCGTAAACGGTTAAAGTTGCACAAATATAATGTAGCAGGGAATTATTCCTCTTAAAAAGGTCTCAAAAAAAGTCCGCGACGGCACATGCCTATCTTTTAAGGTTGACTCACAATAACCATTTTTATGATTTTAAAATTTGGTCAAAATTAATGTTTTATTTGCGAAGGTGTTTTTACCGACATAGTATTAATCCTTATCAAAATAAATATTGTAGTCATCTTTAGCATTTAATTGTGACCAAAATTGCCCTTTACACTATTCAATTTAGATGAATATCTTAGGAGATATCACAGTTTTAAAATAACTCCGCATCAAAATAATGACCCGCGCGCGCTGCGAGGCGGGTGTTCATGTTGTTGGGAAAACCAATGTGATTAGATTCAATGCACAAATATTGTGGGGAACTTAGAGAAGGTTTTAGTTTTTGTTTCATGCTGTAATCAGTGCTCTCTATCAAAAGATTTATAAATTTAAAGTGTTCAAGAAGAACTTACCATCATTGTGTAAGATACATGCAACGACATCTATTGCACCAAAATGGTACTAATTAATAAAAATGTGCTCACAAGATAACTTTTAAATCGGGTCTGAGAGCAAAAAGTACTCTAGATTAGTCTACATGACGCTATAACCCTGTAGAGTGTGTGTTCGATCGCTTTACATGCATTATATTTTAACGGTTAAATTTCGTGCTCGATAGATGGCGCTATTAATTTCACTCCATTTTCTGAGTCGCGGTGTTAAGTTTTCCGTGAAAGAATGACCCTCGCCCGTGTCAAATGTCTGAAGCTTGGTTTATTAACCAACGAAACAAAAAGAGGAGGTTCTCAATTCGACGCGTCTATATTTTTTTATTTTATGTATGACCTGACCACGCATAACTTTTTACAGAGAAGTCCGCTATACATGATCTTTTGTTTTTTAAATTGAGAAATCATGTTTGGGCTCATTTCCTGCACCTTGATGAGAACTTTAGATCTAGCTGGAGTATGACGTCATCGAAGGTCTGACGATGGAGACGGAAGGCACTTGCAAGAGGTCCTCAAGAGTTTGCAGCAACAATAACGTGTTTGGGCTCAATTCATGCACCTTGATGAGAACTTTAGGCCTTGCTGAAGTATGACTGTCATCGACGGTCAAACGATAGAGACAAATGGCAGTTGCAAGCGGTCCTAAACAGTTTGCAGCAGGTATAATGTTATTGGGCTCATTTCATTCACTTTGATGAAAACTTTAAACCATACTGAGTTGTCAGTATGACTTTCATCGAATGTCTGACGATGGAGAAGGAAAGCAGTTGCAAGTGGTCCTCAAGAGTTTACAGCATCTATATCGTGTCTGGGCTCATTTCATGCACCTTGATGAGAACTTTAGACCTAGCTGGAGTATGACTGTCATCGAAGGTCTGACGATGGAGACGGAAGGTAGTTGCAAGAGTTCCTCAAGAGTTTACAGCATCTATATCGTGTTTCGGCTGATTTCATGCACCTTGATGAGAACTTTAGACCTGCCTGGAGTATGTCTATCATCAAAGGTCTGACGATGGAGACGGAAGGCAGTTGCAAGAGGTCCGCAACAGTTTACATCAGTTTTATCGTGTCTCGGCCCATTTCAAGAACTTTGATGAGAACTTTCGTTCTAGCTGGTGTATAATTGTCATCGAGTGTCTAAAGATGAAGACGCAAGGCTGTCGAGGGTCGCGGGCCTGTGGACAGTGAGTAATGGGCTAGCTCGCCATCCGTCCGTCTTATGACGACAGGCCGTGGTGACGGCGTGTTCGTGTTCCACTCGCGCCTCAAAGAGATGTCAGCAAACGGGAAGGGATCCGAGAGGAGCGAGGCCTGCCAGGGTTGCGGGACTGTTCGAAAGAGATACCGCGGCCCTGGAACGCAAAGGGCAACAGAAGAAACGTGGGTGGATTTTAGTCAGTACAAGTCTGACAATCCCTTCCGCTCCGTCCAGAGTGGGAGGGGTCATTTGATGATTATCCATCGGTAATAGTATATAATAGGGATTTACTCCTTTTGAGAGATTCCGTTGTGCGTAAACGGTTAAAGTTACGCAATTATCATGTATGTCGGAATTGTCCCCCTTAAAAAGCTCTAAAAAAATATCCAAAATGGCCATATGTCTAACTTTTAAGGTTGACGCACACTCTCTCTAACCTCTCTTTCTTTTATGTACGCACGCACGCAGACGAAGTTGCGCGGGTCAGCTAGTGGTAAATAATATAGTAAGATTATATCTGAAAGTAGGTTTGAATACTTTATAACGACCTTTTCTAAGCTAGATGCGGTTGGTGTTCCAGATATCTGACCACGTCTCGGAGAAGAACCATTGAAACAAACAAATTCTTCAGACTTTGTCCTGGTCAGATCAAGTGAGATATGAAATTTCGAAGTCGAATTGAATGTGACGAAATGACTTACCAAACTGTGGCCACCTGCCACGTCCTATCTGCTATGTTAAGCTAAGCTGATAGAACAATCTATCTATTTCGATAAAGGAATCCTATCTCTAGAACAAAACCTATGACGAATCATGTAGGTCGTAGGTACCTTATCAACAATCAATTCATTAGTATTATATTTCAAACTGTCAACTTTAAGTATGTATCTACTTATTGATATCGGCATTAAACCGGTATCAGATATCATAAAGGCGTATATCTCCAATACATCTAGTATTAATGCACTATTGCGTTACTTCGTTTCGTCTTCATTTGGATTTTTAAAACTAGATTTGTGCAGATTTTATAAAAATCTTACAACATGTGGAAGTTAGCGAGTTAGCTTAATTGGAGAATTACCATTCCAGTGTGACAAAAGATTATTTTCCGACTATGAACTTTCAGGGTGACTGAACAAGCCACAATTTGCATTTGCAATTTGGGAGACTTTTACTAGGAAAACTAAAGAAAAGATAGATGGATTGTGTTGGGAATGATATGAATTAAATGTAGACGCGGTTGTCGATAGTGAAAAAAAAAATCGTATTGCATTGACTCCAAGTAACATGAGACAAGGACAGGAAGATCAAGAATCTGGGCGACTTATTCTTGTCATATCGATGTAAGGGTGTTACCACACCAATCGATCGATCGTCGATCGATGGTAGAATGGATTAGTCGACGTCACCCAAAGCTACCACACCAATCTATCAACGTCGACCGATGACGAACGATCGATTGGTATGGTAACACCCTAACGTAGATTATTATGTAGACTTATTTGAGCCCAGTCGCGACTAAACACGTTAACAACAACAAAATTTTATCTGCCAAATCTGTATTGCAATGTATAGTAATCTGCATCTCAGTAATGTAGCCATGGCATACCTACCAGACTTGCATTCGCTGTCAATTTTTTAACATGCTTGTCCCAATCAACGATCTTTTTCATATTTCCTCTTTCTAAGTACAGAGATAGATTGTCAATTATGTTTGTTGTCTTGTTTTCATATAATAGGGCGCTTAAATAAAGATATAATGTAGGTTCCCAGTACGGAGAAATTGTCACGGATCGACAAGTCAAAATGTGTCCATAAGCGATTGCGTATTAAAAAGGTACATAAAAACAGTGAAGGTTTTCTGGTCTCAACAAATCCCGAAAAACCTGTATCTTTATGCAAGAACTCTTAGCCAAGTCTGCTGCCCAATAACTGGGCCGTGGAGATCAGATAATCTGTACTCGGGTAGACTAAAATACTATCTCAACGTAGTTCGGAAAAGACTGGGTAGACTATGATTGGACTATTGGTAAAGTAGTTCGAGTTTCCTCTTTTCTGAAGTAGATATTGCTGTCATAAGAAGGGAGACCAAGTAGGTCATTGACGTCATTGTAAATAAGCATTTTTCAGAACTTATTTCACAATAAACCCAACGAGATAAGCAAAAACGTATGCCACAAAACAACGACATTTATTTTCCGGGATCATATTTACTTGTAGTAGCGATAAAAAACTCGTTTAAAGCAAATTGGCTTTCAGTAGTTGGTGTTAATGATAGCAGGACGGTGGAAATTCCCTTGCCACTTCATAGATTTACTCCGACGCGATCAATTGAAGATTTTCCTTAACCGCTACTCAAGGCTGATGCAACTATGCAATCACGTGCAGGAAAAGATAAATAGACTGATCTGGAGAACAATTGCTATATAGGGGAACTTAGGTCTTATTGGATGGTGTCATTGCCTGCAGGTGTAATGGGTCTTACTGTAAATTTTTCTGTTGTCTGATCTTTTGCAGTGAATTCTTAGATTTAAGAGCTAGATGCTGTCGGATCAACGCATGACACAAACAGCATGTCTTTATTTAGTAGAGCACACATAAAATCACGAGTTTTGGCCATGGGAGTAATCATGCTACAGAACGCTTCCTCCTACAATCCTTACATTCTTCTTTTGCTTCGTACCTACTTGTTCATTATAGCAACGTAATTGGTTTTTAACAAATCCAAGCAAGCGAAATAAGTTTGATTATACGGACAACAAACAAAACCTAACCAAACTGGCTAAGCCGGCCGGATTGAGCACAAAAATTAGGCCGAATGAGACCTAGAAAACAGAACATGTTTGGCTTCGTGGCATCCCAAGTATGACTGTTGTATGGATAGTTTTCATCAATATCTTTCCTTGTGTTAGTCAGGCATTCGTCAGGTCCAATTAGAATTTTTACTCGACATGCCCCCTAGATCAATTTCGCTGGCATCGTTCTTCAGGTAAGACGTTTTGTGATGTGTTCAACATCGTCATCTTATCAGCCAAAAGTCGAAGCCAAAGTCGCCCAAACGTTCTCTGTACTTCTCGCATTTATCGGATTTCCTTTTATGTCTTATGATTTGAGAATAATCTCTGTGTTTTTGTAAATCTGTTGCCTCATTAGAAAGCTCTGAAGCTATTATTGAATCAGTTATTCGTTCCGACTAGTCATTGCAATAGATTAAGTTATTTACTCTTCCATTACCAATTGATGATTGGATCTTGGGTCGTAAATATTTTAATCGGCATTATTGCTTGATAATGAAGTTCTTTAGTAGGTTAAATGTATGACATATTTTACATATACCTCGATTAATTAATAAAACTAAGCGCAATGTTTTTTTTATAAGCGATGCGATAGTTTTTGATGAGACGATTTATTTGACCAAATAAAATGTTCCGTAATATCTGCTGATTTTATTCGAAAAACATTAGCAACATATTATATACTAAACATTCAATTTGCGTAAGTAATTTTGTCCGTTTTATTTTCACGCATTAAAGCTGAGTTTTACGGATCACACGTAGACCATGACCTGGGATAAGGCATAGGATACTTTTTATCCGGGTCCATTCACTTGGGACAAAAGCTAATCTATACTAATATTATAAAGAGGTAAAATTTGTTTGTAAGTTTGTATATATAGGGGGTTATATCTGGATCTACTGAACCAATTTTGAAAATTCTTTCACTAATATGAAGCTAAATTATCCCCGAGTGCCATAGGCTATATTTACAACGTGCCCGTGGGATAGTTTCCGACCAAAACGCGAGCGAAGCCGCGGGTAACAGCTAGTAATTTATAATAATAATATATTTCAAGAATGGAATATGGATACAGTTATGATGAAAACGTTATTCGATCAAGTTTTATATGCTGTGTCTCGTGCAATAGACTTACCTACTTTGTTTAATGCAATTCACTGCGAGTAACTGCCATGCAATCACAATCACTAAGGCTTCTCTTCCCATCAGTCAAATTGCCATGTTTCAATCATATTATTGAAAACGAGCAATTCATTTTCATAATTTACAATATTATCTTCATTTTCATAACACCAATTTTAATATTAAAAGTATCGATTTCAAAGTCAAGGAGATTAACCATACAGATATTCCCTTTGAGAGGAAAATTTATATAGAATACTTACAAAGAAGTAATAAAGAAATCAATAAGGCCAATAAGTTAATGAATTGCTTATAAATCTCAAATGAATTAAGCCTTGAGTGACTGATAAAGACAGAATTTCCTCGAAGTAAATTATTGAACCCTTCAATTTGGGAAAAGCCACCGGAATATCGATCGCTATAACAAAGTTAGCTCACACAATGTATGAAGCGTACTCAGCTAGCTCCGAACACGAGTATTGGAAAAAAGACTTCTTATTTTTATACAGGGTGCTATACCTACACGGTCAAAATGTACGGAAGAAAAGATTTTTTTAAATTTCCGTTCTATGTCGAGGGGTTTGGAATGATGTACTGAATACGTAGTAATCGTTTGTACGTCGCGCGTGGGTCAGTCGGTCTATCCTGTATAGTTTAGTTTAGTTTTCATTTAATATCCGAACTGATGTCATAATTAGGTTCAGGCCATAAACCGAAAATGGAGCCTTTAGTAACTTGGATTGGAATACTCCTGGTCCAAATGACCAATGTTTTGTTTTGCCCGTGGGTAAATGAGTCAACACAGCCTCATGAGTAAATGAGTCATCAGCAAGTATTATTTTACTATCTACTAATAAATTTTACTACACTACTCACGGTGTTTGTTTCAACGATACAGTTATTAACATAAAGATTAGTTTATTACTATATGAAGGATTTGTTATAATACACACTTATCTGCTAGACGATGAACAAATGTAATTAATTTATTACGTTCCACCACTTCAGGGTATTACCCTTCTAAATACCTTTGTAGATCATGGAAGATTCTCTTAACAAAATTCACTGTTTCAAATACCTGACGACGTTCAATCAGTATGGAAAGATAAAGTTTTATCAGTACAGATATTATTGCTCTTTGCCCTCAGAGAATCTTCAACATTTGTTTATGAATTTCTAACCAATAAAGATTATAGCTCTCTAGTTATATGTGTAAACGCTACAGTAATCCGTCTGCTATTATAACCCTAACGACTTTAAGGTTGATAAGAGACTTACCGTCTCATGGTAACCTTTCATTAATCTACTTGGCTATCGGCGTGTGGAATGATGAAATAACTCACTGCAGTGATCTCAGGATTATCATCACCGGCTTTGGCTGATTTTCTTTAAAGGATTTGTTTGGTACTGTCTACTGTGTGATTTATTGTGTCTATGAAATCCTTATTATGCTCTTGATTCAATTAATTTATGGTATGATGGATGGATATTTTTCAAGTGACCTTGAACGTTCTCGTCTTTCCTGGCGTCCTCTATTTTATAGGACCGTCTACTTTCGGCACATTATGTGTATATTGAAAGAGTTAATTTCTTTAATTTTCAGGCAGCGAGATGCCTGTGCGAGACGGCTCTAAGCGGCCGCTGGTCGGAGTCGTCGACGATGGCACCAAGACTGTTAGATTTGTGGTAAGTGACGTCATAGTTTCTGTTCTATACGTAGCAACATCCTCCTGCCCTTATCCCTTTTAACATTAAAGGGACGGCGCGGTATATCTTCTTCCATAAATGTCATCTGTTATGTCTGAAGTCCCCCCAGACCACTTTTCTAGCCATATCATCTTTCTCATAACCCATCCACCGTTTCTTCGAGGTGCGCCTATTAACAAAGCTACGGATACACAATTGTACACGTACAGTCATTCTCCAAACCTTTCTCACAAAAAATAATTATTCCATATAACTATTATAAATATATTATATTTATAGTTGCGTGTGTGAATATTATGAACATAGATCCATTGGAAAATGTACTGTAAGTGAACCTAATTATGTTTAAATGTTTTTCGTGGAGACAACGTGATAAGTGGTCCTTTGAGCATTTTTATATCTGGTAGACCCGCGTGTTTAGTTCGATGGACCGAACTAAAGGTCATCCCAATTTACACAATTAATTAAGCCGGTCTATCGCAGTGTGTTTTTATTAACACAGTACAATCCAAATTATGTATTTACGAGGTCGTTGATAGATAGAAGGCGTGGTTTTGATAACAATTGTAATCAGAAACGTTTGAACTTGGGAGGTTTAGGTACTTATTCACTGTTGTTACAAGAAATGTTAATTATCAAAATATAATAAATTGTTATTATTTTGTCTGAGAGCGTATTTTTCCGATAAACCAAGAACAATAATGTCGGAACTTACATTTTTTTTTAAATTTCTGTATCTATCATTTTTTGTAGTAAATATTTGGCCGTGATCCCAGTCTACTGATAACTTACTAACGTAAGAGATTGTCTGTACGAGTATTTTTCCAGTATCTCTCATATTAGAAAAATATTGCTAATTATCAATGACATTAGGCGTAACAGTGTTGTAATATTTTTCAATACAATCCCTATCAGATTATGTGTAAAACGTTTTTTTCCATTACTAATGAATGAGATTGCAGTCAATGATTGATAGTATCCACTTTTGACTAAGTTATCGCCACACTGCTTGGTTTTAGTATTTTTATCAATGAGATAAGTTACATACCTGGTAATGATGACAAGGATCTACACTTTCTACATTTTCAAAGTTTACGATCAATCAACTCAGCACTATTGCTATCTGTCGCTGGAACAAGGCCTCTCCCAAATGACGCCACTAAACCAAATTCTTTTCCATCTGTATTGAGTTTGTTCCAGCCGAATTTATAAGGTTGTCTCAATCTATGTTGCATCAAACATTCTTCATTGAACACTCCTTTGTTCCATTATACATTTAAAAAATACTTTTAAGTAGTGAAGGTTCTCTTTAATCTTTCAGGTATATGAAGCCGGCCGTTCAAAAGAGCTGGTTGCCTACCAGATGGACAAAACAGAAATCCAGCCCCACGAGGGCTGGTGTGAACAAGATCCCCTAGAAATTATGCACCACATCAAATTGTGTGCGGAAAATGCCTGCGATCAATTGGTGGAGTTAGGTAAGGGATACTATCAAATCGAAATATTATTTGTAAGAGTGGCAGTTTACCCTACGAGAGTTTTTCTCTTGTAGTTAGTTCTACTTAGCAATCCAGAGGGTTAGCGCATATACTCAACATACGTTGTTTAAAAAATATCATTTAAGTACTAATTGAATATCAATAAGCAAGTAGCATATTTATTGCCTATATGGATGATATTATTATTTTTGCTTATTCTCAAATCGTGTCATTTGTCTCAAATTCAGATGACCGACATTTCAGAAATTAATAATAAAGAATTATGAAGTAAAAAATATATATATCGTAACAAATCTTTGCCCATATTAAAACCTAAATAGTGTTGTTGTTGACGTCAGCGTCTGAGTACTATCGCTTATCTCATGCAGCATGCCAAACATTGTAGTAAAAATCAGTTAGTATTTTTTTTTTGTACTCATAGCACCATGAGTTTGCTACAAGTTTTCTCTGTCTTGTGATCAACTGATCACATTCGATTCAAGGTGATTGTTATTAGCCTGCCAGGGCAGCGGGACTGTTCGAAAGAGATACTGCGGCCCTGGATCACAAAGGGCTAAGAAGGAACATGGATAGGTTTTAGTCAGTAGGTACAAGTCTGAAACTCCCTTCCGCTCCGCCCAGAACGGGAGGGTCATTTGATGATTAACCATCCGAAAAAAAGGTGAAATAACAATAGATAGCCGTCATGTAACCTAGTAGCTCTAGATATAATAATATAAATGAAAGGGTCTACGAAGTTGGAGTGATGAAGTCTATGGTCACACAAAACATTATATTTTAATGAAAAACCGTCTGCAACTTTAATTAGAATGATGTAATGACACGTGTTTTTGAATCAGTGTCATCGAATACATTAACTATCAAAGTTCAATCAACTGGTTTATGAATTAATTTGTTTTTAAATTATTTTGTTTATTAACAAACAATCTGTTTGACTTTGATTTCGTTTTGGGTCGAATTTTGAAAAATTGTGTCGAAATTCTGATTAAAAAAAACTAGCTAACATCGTTGTCATGAATACAAAGATTTACGTAAAGGATTTTCAAAATGAAAGGCCTAAAAACGTATAAAAATACGAGGATTAAGAAACCGACGGTTTTAAAGTGGTTTGTAGTATCCCCATTACCCTCCAAATTTAGGCCCATTCCTTCCACATCTCTCGATGGTGTGCTTCGTCTGTCGCCATTTAAATTTGACAAATATTTAATCAACATAATGTACTATCCAGAGAGGTGGGCAAAGATTGTCACTCACTGGACGCCTGACGGAGGAAATCGCCGTCGAGGTAGACCGCGGCGAAGGTGGTGTGATGATCTAATCTTGTTTGGCCTGATAGAGAGGTTTGGAAGGATAAAGGGGAGGCCTTTGCCCAGCAGTGGGACACATGACAGGCTACATTTTCATGCAGTTCTCACTTTAAAACACCTTAATGTAACCTCTAAAACTTGTGATATTTGTACATCTGTTTTATATTTGCAATGACATCATAGTGCAAATTGTTTTGTTTTCAGGTTATACCAAAGATGACATAGTAGCGCTGGGCATCACGAATCAGAGAGAGACAACGATAGCTTGGGACAAATATACGGGCGAGCCGTTGCATGCAGCTATACGTAATTATTTTTACAAATACTTTGCCTTTTGAGGTCGTTACAAACTAACTTCCAGTTTCTTTCAATGTACTGTAGCACTATACAAACTCTTTTGCTAAATTTAAAGCTGAAGTCCTAAGCTACAGTTATTAAATTTAGCAGTCGGGAATAACAAAGAAATTATGTGTGACTAGGCGACTAGCTGAGCCCCGCGATCTTCGTCCGCATGAAATTATTATAGAAATATGACTTCCCTATTTAAATCTGATTTCGTTAACAATTTCAAGGGTTTTATTTTATTACAGAGATCTCTAATCAATCTAAGTTAATCCATAAAACATCAGCTATCTGCCAGTAAAAGTACCGTCAAAATCGGCTTAGCCGTTTCGGAGATTAGCCGGAACAATCAAACAGACAGACAAAAAAATTTGTTATAAGTACCGTATATACTTTCATATGCATTTAGTAAAAGGCTGTTATTTTGAAATTCCAGACAGGCACTTCCATTTTAATTATTTGTATAGATAGATTATGGAGATGGACATTTTCAAGTGTATACAACGTGTTTTTTTTGATATCCCATAACTCTAGGGTATGATTGAGGCCATATCAAAGAATCAACTGGCATATGAGTTATGTTCCAATCCTTCGTTATTTTTTTTTTTCATTTTTCATACAAAATAATTCGGCAAAGTCACGATTATTAATGTAAAACACCCTTACGTGAAATATGACAACGTCGCATTTTCTTAGCTTTAAATATGAATTAATTTATTATGAATATTTTGGTTTGAATAAAAATGAATTACTTACCTACATATTTTATTTTACTATTTATTTTACTACACTACTGCGAAGTTTGGCAACCTCGCAAAAGTAAAGATTCGTCATACTGGTGACAATTTTTGACCTAATTTAATTATGATTGATGATATCTCCGAAACGATGCATTTTTGAACCACCTATTCTAGGAGTTTTAGTATTATTTTTACCTACAGAATATAACCCTAGAGTATATAGATTTTTATATACTAACGAGATAACGAGATTGACTTGAGATCAGTTAGATTTAATCCACCTATCTCCATTCCCTTTTCCTCGTCTAATTATAGGCAAAATTCATAAATAGTGCGAGCGAGTAAGGACTTTAATATTCTTTGTAAAGAGTTCTCATTAGACCCATTTACCACCAAAACCTATTCAGCACGCACTCGGCTGAATGCAAACTTTTTTAAAAGCTCGTAATGCTTCATTATTATTCTTTTATTTTTCCCCCGTGTCATTAATGCCTTACCTGGTGTCAAAGTGTGTCATCTATTATCTTATTTTAATTCCATTATTTTTTTTAATCATGCTTGTTGTTCCTAAGATTTCTACCAACCTGTAATTAGCTCTGTGTTAACCATACAATTGTTATTCATCTTTTATAGTTGTTGGTTCTCCTATTTATAAATAGATAAATAAAAAAAAAAACCATCTCCATGCAATAAAAGAGAAACAGACATCAGCTCCCTCGTTTGGATTCTGACGACGCGACTCGTCACTCCGTCGGACTATGCGATTTTTTTGCTCTTTCTGACCGGCTCGAACAGAATCCACGTCGACAAGGGTGGTCACTCCCTTTGACACTTATATAATATCTCCGGGTAGTGTACCTATTTCACTGTTGGGACACGTAAAACAACTCATTACTGAACCATCTCCAATATCATAAAACTAATTCGGCACTTCACGCAAAAATTAACACAAACACACACACACAGATACACTCACATACATTTGCGATTATGCGGTACTTATATATGAGAAATATATCCTAGAATAGATATAACTTGCATGTCTAATTTGGCTTAAACATTATAAATGAAATCTGTTACGGGATGGCGCTGTTTGCCGAGATACAGGATCCGTCCTAGGTCGGCATCAGATGATTCCATGTTAAAAACTTGTATACGCAGCCGTATTACGTCATCTAATCTGTTATTGTATCAGTTTTGGTGAAATAAAGATATTATTAAATGTTCTTCATTCTTTTTCAATTCCAGCATGGAACGATATCCGCACAGACAGCACAGTTGACGCAATCCTAGCCAAAATCCCCGACCGCAACAAGAATTATTTCAAGAACATCTGCGGTCTGCCTATATCTCCGTACTTCAGCGCCTTGAAGATGCGCTGGATGAAGGACAATATCAAAGCTGTGAGGAGGGCAAGTCGGGATAAGAGACTGCTATTTGGCACTGTAGATACCTGGATTGTTTGGGTAAGTCGTCATCACCTACTGTCTTATTTCGCCCACTGCTGGGTATAGGTCTTTAATTGATGGCGTCAACCCCCACTCTCCTGTGCCAGTCTCATCCAAGATCTACCCGCGAAGCTGGGTTTGTAGTATTTCTATAGTATTGGTTGAAAACCAAACAAACAGGCCCACTTGATCATCGCATCGCAGTCTATGGACATGTGCAACACCGTTCCTATCTCTGAGACGAACGTTCAGTTTTTTTTTGGTTCTCTTTTTGATATGTGGAGTAAGCAGTACTGCCGTAGCCGTAACTTAAATGGAGCAAAAACGTTCCGCAAAATTCATAGTGAAAATGTTGCTTGTTGCAAGTACTTGTTGTAAGTGAACTCGTACAAAAATCACGGAAAACCAAATGATTTTTACAAGATATTGAGTTCTTCTTCACTGTGAAGAAGACCAATCTGCAAAGTGATTAGAAGTCTTGCATATAAAATGAACTAGAGAATACAGATTTTATGCTCCTGGGATCTGCAAAGTAGGATAGGATTTTCCAAATAAGACCAAATTACTGTTGGTATTATGTGCGTTTAGCAATGACATGAGTAGTATGTTTGTTGAATTAATTTGTTAATGGCAATGGGCTTCCTATTACACGGGACTTCAAACATAATTGGTTAAATGTGGGTGTACACCTCTGCCTAGCCCTTCAGGGATTAACACCGTGATGTTGTTATATTTTCTTTCATTTCAGAACATGACTGGTGGTCCCCACGGCGGCTTACACATCACTGACGTCACAAACGCCTCTAGAACCCTCCTAATGAATCTGGAAACTCTGAATTGGGACCCTATTTTAATGAGGTAAAGTTCATTTCGGTTTGCGTTAGCATCGAATACAATGTTTTTGTGATAACGATCTTCATCAGTAATAGATGTGAAATAATTGCATATTTGGATCGACTTGCAAAGGAAAGAATAAAAACCAGGAATATCCTATCATTGAAATATGCGTTTCTATCGAAATTGCTAGCTCACTTTGACATAATTATGATGATGACGCCATTAAGCCGATTTCGGCCACAGCGACTGCATTCCATGGCTTCCTAGGGTATACTTTGACATATATCACTTTCTTCTTTTTCCTGTGGTTAGTCCCTATCAGAGTTTTTATGCCGCCAATTATGGGCCTCTGAATCGGCTTTACATGCCGTCGAGAAATATCTCACTACTATACAGGGTTAGTTTCCAAAGACTATCCAAATTCTCAGATATGATGCAGCACGACATTCTGAGCCCCATAGAAATTTTTCATCGTTTATTAAAAAAAAAAATCTGCTGTTTCCTACAAAAGTGCAATACCTACATGGTCAAAATGTATGGAACAGCTGTTTATTTTTTTAATAACCGATGAAAAATTTATATGTGGGGGGGCTCAGAATGTCGTGCTGCATCATATCTGAGAATTTGGATAGTCTTTGGAAACTAACCCTGTATAAATATACCATATAATGCATTTGAGAGTATATTCTCGCCGCTAAAAATTATATAATAATAAAAATAAAATAATTTATCTATTTTTTTTTTGGTAAAAATAGTGTAATTTGCTCAGGTTATTCGGCATCCATCGAGACTCGTTGCCCACAATTCTCAGCAGCTCAGAAGTATACGGCACAGTGAAGGATGGCTCCATCTTGGACGGGATCAGGATATCTGGGGTAAGCCATCAACATACCCCAAGTCTGCAGCCACGGTCATAAAATGTGCGAGAGGGACGGTAAGAGCGATGGAACACTGTATACGATCCGTATCTGAGATATTAAGCCGGTCCTTATACAACGTGTAACAGAAAGGGTATAGTCATATGGAAGAGTGTGGTACGGACCATCAAACTGAACAAGTTTCTCTATGGGACCACCATCGTAATCGTAAAAAAATAATCAGCTGTCCCATATATTTGGGTCGAGTAGGTATTGCAATTTTGTATGGGGCAGTTAATTATTTTTTTGTGATTACGATGGTGGTCCCATAGAGAAAGTTGTTCAGTTTGATGGTCCGTACCACAGTCTTCCATATGACTATACCCTTTCTGTTACACGCTGTATAGTAGCTGTGTGATTCAAATCAAAACATAAAGAATGGAATACATTCTGATAAAACTCTGATCTCGATTTAGAATTTGGATTGGATGCAGTGCGTTCTAATATTTTCGTATAGAATGTCTCAAAACATTGTACATACTGAGTGTAAGAATCCACTCAGTACAATATTTTCATCACTTTATGACAGCAGTCATAAAGTGATGAAAATCTCAAACAATGGCGTTTAGTATTTATTAATATTAGAAAAGAAGAGGAAGTCTGATAGTGGCGCCGGATTTCTGTGATAATCGGTTGTCTTGGTATGGGCATTTGATGCGGAGGAATGAGGAAAATGTCGTGAGGAAAGTTTTGAGTATGAATGTGGATGGGTATAAGAGTAGAGGAAGACCAAAGAAACGATGGGTGGACTGTGTGAAGTATGATATGGCTAGAAAGGAGCTGTCTGATGAGATGACGAGTAATAGAGACGTATTGAAGAAAAAGACATGCTGCGGCGACCACAAATAAACTGGGATATCGACAGTCGACTGATGAGTATTATCAGAATTATTTTCGCTAATTTCAAAAACATGTTCTCAACTTTTTTTTCTCTTTCAGATACTAGGCAACCAACAATCAGCTTTAGTCGGCCAAAACTGCCTGCAAGCCGGCCAAGCCAAGAACACGTACCGAAGCGGCTGCTTCTTACTGTACAACACGGGCACTCGCCGAGTACAGTCCACACACGGTCTCATCACCACTGTGGCGTATAAGCTGGGACCTAACACTCCCGCCGTGTATGCTCTGGAGGGTAAGTAGAACTGCATTTTTTAATGATTGCACTTTATGTGGCTTACCCAAATGTCCTTTCTTTTGTATTTTTCGTCGTCTCGTTGAGCTCCTGGAGTTGAATTTCATGGTTTTTGACCCTTCCCCACCGTCCTTGTCACTGCTGGTCACATTTGTGGGACTCCCCTCCCTAATGTGACATCAAGTCAACCTACATTCACAAATGCTTGCACTGAATGGACAAACCTACGTGGTTCTTCAAAAGACCATCTCAGACACTAATCTGTATGGTCCTCAAAGAGACAGTGACCTCGGAGTTTGTTTCGGCGGTTTCTTCTTTGAGAGAAGACTTAAAAAGTAATTTATTTTGGGATTTAATTAATTTTATGTATATAAGGTCTTTTTATACACGAAATCTCTTAGGGGGTCATTGTACTCATCATTATGAACAACTTTCACTATGGGACCAACCCCGAAATCGCGAAAAAATAATCAGCTTTTCAGTACATTTTGTCGAGTTATGCGCAGAGAAATGTATGGGGCCGTCGATTTTTTTTCGCGATTTCGTTGTTGGTCCCATAGTAAAAGGCTCAAGGATGCTTGCGACACTGCAGTTTCTTCTTCTTTCTGCTGATTGCTTGCTGCCAGGATTGCAGGACTGTTCGAAAGAGATACCACGGCCCTGGAACACAAAGGGCAAAGGAAGGAACATGGATGGGTTTTAGTCAGTAAAAGTCTGACACTCCCTCCTGCTCAGCCCAGAGCGGGAGGGGTTATTTGATGATTACCAATCCGAAAAAAAAAAAAAAAAAATTTGCTTGCGACCGGACTTCTCGACAACGCTAATCCTCGCTATTTAAAAGAAACACAACCATCTGAACTATATTTCCTTCTTCACCAGGTTCCATAGCCGTAGCAGGAGGCGCGATGAAATTCCTCCGCGATAACCTCCGTCTGATCAAAGACGTAGTGACGGACACTGAACACATCGCCGGCCAAGTGTTCTCTACGGGCGACGTGTACTTCGTGCCGGCCTTCAGCGGACTGTACGCGCCCTATTGGAGGAAGGACGCGAGAGGGTAGGCTATATAACTTGAAGCTGCTTGCTAAAGAATGATTGCCACCAAACAGCTCGCATCGCATCGGATCGACAGCCGATCGCGTCCGGCAGGATGTCGACGCATACGATCGGCTCCGGCTTGTGAACGTATCCGTTTCTGCGGCTAGTCTAATAGTTTCATTCCTATCGTGTTGACGTGTTCTAATCAGCCGAAAGGATCCGATCGGATACGACGACAGGCGAACGGAGTCGATCGCGCGTCGCAGCATACTTTCAGCTACGATCGCGTGTTGCGGAAGACGCCCGCGGTCAAGCTGCTGTGCGCGGCTTGGTAATATAGACTTTAAATACTGTGTACACGAATTAATATCGTTTAAAGATTGTAAAATCCGTTCCGATTCGATGCGATGCGAGCCGTTTGGAGGAAATCCTCTTTAAGAAAAATGACATCTACCACTCAAATTCAGTACATTTCAAACGTAGTTCCAAATACTGGTTACGGCTTAAGATATGTTGGTCTTGTACGCACGACGACGGCCAATCAAGTTATACAAAACCAGTTTATGCGGATCTCTCATTGTATAGGAAATCTATAAAAAGCGAGGCCAAGTTATACTGGAAATGTGCAGCTTCATGTGCCGCCGTGTGTACTTACCTTAGTAACAAAAAAGGACGCGAGAGGGTAGTCAGAAAAGTCAATCAAAACAGGCTGAGCCACAGCATTTTATTTACGTCAAAATTACATTTGGCTGGGGAGCACCAGTGTCGCAACAAACTTTCCTGCATCAATGGCTGCATTCCGAATTACAAAATAATCACTCACAGCGCTCACATCTATATTTTGCGTTCCGTTTTAGATATTACGATTATGACAGCTGAGAGCTGTCATCAATTTGGAACGCTCGTGAACGCGTTCACAGTGAACATAACCCCAAACCAAAACCTTTGACAAGACCTATTTTTGAAAATGGACTATATGTTGGTTGACTCTGCTGCACATACAACCCTCCAAGTTCAATTAACCCCATTCAATAACTATTTCATGAAAAAGTCACTCAATGGGGTTAAATGAACTTGGAGGGTTGTATTGATGATTTGAATGATTATAATTCTGTAACTTCATAATGTGTTACTGGTGCGATTGTTATTTTCAGCAACATACAACTTTACACTGATCTGCAAATCGTAAGAAAATTTAAATTTCGCGGGCAACTCTTGCGCTTCCACCTTCGCAAAACAACACAACCTGTGAACAGAACTGTCATTTTTGACAGCGCTCACGGTGATATTTATTTGGGGCATGGTCGGTGTAATCGCAAGATGGCGCATGTCATGACGTCATCGATGACGATTCAAGGGCCATCAATATTGCGTTCACGGTATTTCGGAACGGGTTTATGGACGCTCAAAGCGATTACAACGTAATTCGGAATGCGGCCAATGTCTGTCTTGCCATTCACATCGAATCGATTTAGTTTAGTCATCCTCAACATTTAAATTAGAAAAAAAGGCGAAATCATAAATGTACCTGTTACCTGACTGCGGCGAAGCCAAAAGGATGGGTTATGATTTTAGCAGTCAATGTATGTCCTGCCAGGGTTGCGGGACTGTTCGAAAGAGATACCGCGGCCCTGGAACACTAAGGGCAAAGGAAGGAACATGGATGGGTTTTAGTCAGTAAAAGTCTGACACTCCCTCCTGCTCAGCCCAGAGCGGGAGGGGTTATTTGATGATATCCCATCCGACAAAAAAAAATTTATGTATGTATGTTTGTATTTACGTATGTTCCTCCGTAGCGCCTAAACTATTCATCCGATTTTGATGAATAAGGTGTCAATCGATTCGTTATTGCCCGGTATTCGGTAGTTGGGTTTTTAGTGGTAGTATAAATAGTGATAGTGTAGTGTAATAGTAGTGTGTAGAGTACAAATTCTTGTTTACGTAGTCGGGTTATATATTTTAACTTTATTTTCTATTTTGTTTCAGAATTATATGCGGTCTCACTGCATTCACGACTAAGAACCACATCATAAGAGCGGCTTTGGAAGCTGTGTGTTTCCAGACCAGGTAAATATCAACATCGAAGTATTGACAAGTTAGATTCCGGAAAACAAGGTGTTTTAATTAACTAGCGAAACCTCACAGACTTAATGGGTATCGTCATCGAACAACGTCTAATAAGAACTGTAAAGTTTACCCAGCCTTTTTCTAATCGTGGATGTCGTAAAAGAAAACTAATGTTTTATGTCATTAATACAGAGTGTACCAGAATGGTGTGGCTATATTTTAGGACTAGTATTTGCGTGTTGGGGTGTTGTCTGTGTGTTGTGGCAGATCTTTCAATTTAATAAAAAAGGGGGGGAGACGGGGGAGTTTTTAAAAATTATTTTGACCAATTCTGGGCCCCTTTTCATGAATCCGAATTAAAAAAAAAAAAAAAATTCTCTTAACTTCCGAGTTCCGCCGCCTAAAGGGGGGAGAAGGGAGGCAAGGGTGGCAATTTTGAAAAATAGTTTTTACTTTTCCGAGCCTCCTCTATACGAATCCGTAAAAAAACAAAACACGGGTCTCTTAGTTTCCGAGATACGATAGGGAGGGGGGGGAGGGCAAAGGGGGGGGGGCGTTGGCACTTTTCCCATACTCGTGAGAGTTACTCGTTTACGAATCTGTCAAAATATACCCACCTCCCCCTCCACCATCTGGGAGAACAATTATGTCAATCAGTGAGTCAGTCAGTCAGTGAGTGGTAATCGAGCTTTATATTATATTTTAGGATTTTAGGATGTGGTGTAGATATCATCAAACTGAACAATTTTTTCTATGGGACCAAGATCATTATCGCGAAATAATTATAAGCCGTCCTGTCCCGTACAAAACTTCAATTTCTAGTTGACCCGAATGTATGGGACAGCTAATAATTTTTCCTGGTACATCTTTACATGGTATAAATTATAGTCGGTCCCGCTGTTTGTACGCTTAGATCTTATAAACTGCGCAACGGATTTTAATGCAGTTTTCAGCAATAGACAGAGTGATTCAAGAGGAAGGTTTGTCTGCATAACATTGCGTGCGAAGCCGGGGCGGGTCGCTAGTGCTGTATAAATAACTAGCTTGTATCCGCGGTTTCACCCGCGTTGAGTTAGTTTTGTGTTAATCCAGGTTATTTAACTATCTGTGTGCCAAATTACATCTATCTGTTTAGCAGTTTTTGCACTAAAGAGTTACAAACATCCTTCCATCCCTTCGCACAAACTTTCTTATTACACCTTTTGAACGCCATTGTCACATATACGTGACAAGCGCCTGCCCTGTACGCCAAACGACACAAATATGTGACAAATTTGTAGGGGAAATTGTGGCTTGGCGTGGAGGGTACGGGCGTGCGTTTATGCTCTGGCGTTCAAAAGGTTAAAAAAGATTTTTAGTTGGCTCCTGATTAGAAGAGTTTCTTGAAATCATTTTGTAATTTGGGCAATGAGGTCTTAATGTTATAAACTATAAATCTATGAATTTTCTCTACTATTATTAATCGTCTACAGCAGACTACAGGATGGTAATCTATCGAGTAACGTAAAAAAATAAAAAATGTTTCTTGTTCAGGGATATCTTGGAAGCAATGAACAAAGACTGCGGCATGCCGCTCGCTAAGCTGCACGTGGACGGCAGGATGACCTCCAACGATCTACTGATGCAGCTGCAAGCAGACCTGATCGGTATACCAGTGTGTAAGTACCCGTCTTATTTATTATCCGTATATTATAGTCTGCCTCGTTGGTCTGGTGGTCGCAAGCTCGACTGCTGAGCAAGAGGTTCTGCGTTCGATTCCCGGCTCGGGCAGGGTTATTTCATCAGTGATTTCTTAGTAGCAGCTACGGAGTCTGCATCTGTGTCTGGTTGATGGCAATAGTCTCGCCTCTTTATTACATTAACATAACTGGCAAAATGTGGGTGTACTATTAGGCGCAAATTCGAGAAACGGCGTAAGGTTAAAGCGCAGCGCAGGCGTGGAATTTATATCGAAAAAGAAAGAACGGCGTGCCTGCGTCGTGCCGCTCAAGTGTAATTCACGACACGTCGCCTACGTACATTTTGTATGAAAACGTTTTGAAGCGGCATCATGCCTGCGCCGCGCCTTCACCTTACGCCGTTTGTGTACAAATCGTGCCTTAGGCACACCTGCCTTACTCTTTGGGGTTACAGGCGTAATGTTATGTAGTTTACAGCACAGGGTATATTATGATGACTAGGTTATGATAAAAAAATAACCTCTAAAGTTTCAAGAAAATGTGGGAGGATTATTCTAAAAAAAAAAATAACTTCAGAAATGTAGTTATTTTTTCATTCATTCATCAATCACGGAATAAATATTAATTTCTTCAGAAGGAATCTTCTAAAATCACATGCTGGGATCTCAACACGTGATTTTGAGATCATAAAAAACATGATTAAAAGAGTCTTTTAAATAAACTAAATTATAGACACTAACACTCACTAACATCATCATTTTTTCATTTCTGTTTTTGTTCAATTCTTTTATGCAAGTTTGCAAATTTCTTTGTCCTGCAACGAAAGAGACTGACTACACGACACAGGGAACCCTAGTGTGGAGATCAGAGACCTATTTTTGATGTAATGTACCTCTGAAACAATATAGTAGATTGTACATCAACTGCATAAAATGGGTTTTATGGACGAGTTGTACACTCTACTTTCACTTCGATTGCGAGGAAATGAAACAGCAACATGTATTTTTGTAAATTTAATTAAAATTGAAAGTGATATTAGGGCAATGAATAATATAATGAGAAATATCCTTGCCTTGTTCTTAGAATACAAACGAGCCGAATTAAAATAAAGTTATTCCATTAAGTTGAAATTGTTCGTGTGGCTGTTGGACCGATTGCCTTGGTCTTCGACAAAGATTTTACTTTTACTAGAGCTTAAAAAGCGACTTTATGTCGCCTTCGCACGACACAAAGACGAACTTTTAGAGCATGAGAAGTGAAAAAGTTATTTGTAGGCTTTGAGTTAGGTGTAGAATAGATTTTGACAATTTACCGATTTTATATTTGGATCTTAAAGATTTCAAACTACATAGTTATAGGTATTATCTAGGCTATACTAATTAGGTTTCTTATCTAACATTTAATAATTTGTACACAGTACGAGCTCAAGCGTGTGACATGTCAACGCTGGGCGTGGCGGTGGTAGCCGGCGGAGCTGTCGGAGTGTGGAGCACGGACAAGTGGCGCACGCATGCTACCCTCAACGATACCTTCTTACCCACCACTACTGATAACGGTACGTACCTTAACACTCACTAACGGCCGTTTTCAATAACTTACTAACAGTTAACGGAACGTTGATATCTCAGATAAACAGTTAAAGAAACATCAACTGTCAACGCTCCGAGAGACAGATAAGTGACGTGGATAGGATATTCCTGTCAATTAATTGCTAACTTATTTTATAAAAACACCGATAGGTACTAGAGTATTAGGACTAGGAGTATATTAAGTAACCGTTATACGTAAGTAAGTTATAGAAAACGGCCGTTAAGGTGGAAGCGTCAGGTTAGCCCGCGTAAATCAAATTTTCTTACGTTTTTTTGCAATTTGCAGGTTAGGTTATATGTCGATGAAAAATGAGTCGCGCCAGTAACACGTATGTAGTTACATAGCAAATGTTATATAACCGCCTTCCTCTATAAATGGGCTATCCAACACCAAATATTTTTTTTTATTCGAGCCAGAAATCATAAGATTAGCGTGCTCAACCAAACAAACAAACCCTTCAGCTTTTTAATATTAGTATAGTATAGGTGAACGGCAGGCGATAGGAACCAGTCGGGGAATTTGGAGCATAGACATGCCATCTGCGTTTCTAGCGTGTCCAATAGAAGAGTTATTATGCATCTTTTGGAGTTTCAGTCGGAAATTATCCCACGGGCACGTTGTAGATAGCTTAGGGCACTCGGGGATGATGTAGCTTTCTATTAGTGAGAGAATTTTCAAAATCGGTTCAGTAGATCCAGAGATTACCCCCTACAACCTCACAAACTTTACCTCTTTATAATATTAGTAAAGACTACAGCTATGAAATAAATCCTGACTGAGGCGATTTTCAAGCACTTCGATAAAATTTTGTATGGGCCGTAGGAAAATACGGCGAAAATACATCATCTTACGTTCTTAGGGTCCCGGGTTCGAATCCCGGTAGGAGCAAATGTTTGTGTGATGAGCATGGACATTTGTTTCCGAGTCATGGATGTTTATATATATATAATAAGCATGTATTTACAAACAAAAAGTATCTATGTAGTAATATCAACTATCTGGTGTCCACGACACAAGCCTCGTTGCTTAGTGTGGCACCTATATGGCGCTGTGTGTAATGTCCGGCGATATTTATATTTGTATTTATTTAAATATAAAAAATAAAAAAAAAACTTTATTGCTAGTAAAATTAGGTAGAATATAATGAGCACTTAAGTGTCAAAGGAGTGCTTTGGCACTCGTACTAGGATTACCCTGTATCACGAATTGCAAAATAGTGTGTCTGAAATACGTAATATTAACGAGAATATTTATTACAGATCGCGACGCAAGATACACCAAATGGAAGATGGCGGTACAACGATCTCTCGGCTGGGCGACGACTAAAAAATCATTCACCATGACAGGTCAGGCCAAACGAAAGTGTAGCATGATGCCACCACAGACACCAAGTATTGATGTCCCGTCACTATCGGACAGTAGGAATAACTCGCTCTTTGACTCCCATAACTTAAACTTGTTAGACCTGAAAAACGAC
This sequence comes from Eugnorisma glareosa, assembly GCA_947578425.1. Lineage (NCBI taxonomy): Eukaryota > Metazoa > Arthropoda > Insecta > Lepidoptera > Noctuidae > Eugnorisma > Eugnorisma glareosa. Next base: position 6,559,378 of record OX387982.1, on the reverse strand, counting down.
AAAAACTTCGACGACGGTGTCAACCATTACGTTGAAGAATTACTACAATATTCAGCGCGTAAATTCTCAATGTTTGTCCCAGTTATAAAACGTGTAGGGGAACATACTATCTTAGACGATGCAGAATATTTTATGAGTAAAAAGGAATGTGACTATGGCATGTGCGAGTGTTGCCCTATCGAGAAAAAGGTGCAAACTAATTGGGAATCGATTGAAGAGATCATAGAGAACGATCCAGAAATAATTTTCGATTCGGATGACAACCCTATTATGGTTGAACGTGTCAGAACGGCTGAGCCAATCTTCTTAACTTCTGCGTTAAGTATAGGGGCTGCGAGTTTGAGCAAAAAAATCCATTTTGACAAACTCCCAGCTTTGTTTAAGACTATTTACAATAAAATCTCCCGTCCTTTAACGTGAATGTTTTCTGTGAGTTTTTACGTAGTAATTTAAATAATTATTTTGATTACTTTGGGGATATATAAAGGCCTAGCTACGGATTGTCATAGTAAAGTTCCTATGCAACTTTAAGATGTTGCTACTAAGTGTGGTTTTTGAACAAATGCACGCTTAAATATCGAGATTGATAAATAAAAACATGCAAAGAACGAAAAGACTAATCGAATCTTTAATGCTTGTTCACGTTAACTCGCGGGCGCGTTGGCGGTCACGGTCACTAAATATCAAACACATAGCATAATACGCAAGTGTTCAGTGTGAGCCCGGTTTCGGTCTCATAGTAAAACCCGGGAAAAACCGGTTTTACTAGGGTATTGAAACCCGGTTCCGCATGCCCTAGTGTTCACGTACACAACGCACGTGCGGTGAAAGTAGCGGGCGAGCTTGCGATTGGCGCGTGCGGCGCGTTCGCGGCAATATGTAACGTTTGATGTTGTCTATGTGTGTTCACGTTGACCTAGCGGCGGAGCGCGCGATTCACTCGCGGCGTCAGGTAAGTTCAACTAGTTTGTACTTGTGGCTACGAACGATAGCACGTTTTCATCAAGTTTTCAATACAAGAGTTTATTTCTGCTGGTGGTTTACCTTGACGTCTTAAAGCAGGAGTTATTCCAAAAGAAGAAAAAGGGAAGGCGCTATACGACCTGTATAGTTCTGTCTCTTTCCTACACTGGAATTACTGCTGCTTTAAGACGTTATAGTAACCCCCCTGTTCAGGCATGAACTCCAATTTGGCAAAGTAAACACAAAAATCATATGAACAGAAATGTTCTTAATCATCTATGGAATTACTAAATTGTTTCCTGAAATTCACTATAGGTACCGTTCTCTTTCTTTATTAATTTTGTGCACACCAATTCTAATTTGGGTCATCCCTAAGAATTTTCGTTTAAAAATAAAAGATCGTCGTTCATGTTTACAACCTCTGACAACACGTAACAACACGCGCAAAAGGCAGGAGGCCAATGTGAACACGAGCTCGCTCAGACAACCGCGCTCTCTGCCGCCCCGCGCCCGCGTATTATACGTAAACAAGCACTAATAAATTCTAGGTTAAAAAGTAGCTCCAAAAGTCAAATGTATGTCGAATGACGTCAAAAAGACGGGATACAACGAATATAATTAGGTTTTATCAATTGTTACGTAGCTACTTGTACTACTTGTTATTCGTTATTCAAAAATGTGATATTTTCGAATTATTTGAAATTCGTTAGGCGTATTGTACTTAAAAGTCGAAAGTACTAGAATTATATTTAAATTTAGATTGCGATACTCCTCAAAGCCAAATTTTGTATATTTCTGTTCCCTGTGGACAGGTTGTTATTAAAAGACATTTTTAGTTTATCTCAATTAGAAAAAAAATGTGTAGAAATAGCACTACGTGAGATGAATTGGGTCTTTTTAAAAATCGAATGAACTATCATCCAATATAGTTTTTATCTTATAATTTAAGATGTTTAAAACCAATAAAAAATAAGTTACCGATTTTTTAAATAATCTTTTAGGTCTTTTTAAGGCTATGCATGTTCTGATTTATGCTTCAAGTATTTTTTTAAACAGTATTTGATACTGAAGGTCTAGAAACTATGTTCCTTACTTTGAATAGTCCTATAGAATAGTAATTGCATAAAAATATGTAAAATCTCTTTTTATGTGACCCTTTTCAATAAAATGTGCTTTTTTATTATTTTTAGTTCCTTATTTCGCTAGAAAATTGTGTCGTCTATTGTTATTTTTTTACTAACATTAAAATAAGACTGGTATTAACTTGAATATTGAATAAAAATATTTATTTATCCTTTTTGGGTCTTTAATTTATTTTTGGTTACTCCTTGCATGACTAGTTTTTGAATGTCACATAAAAAATACCTCTAATTTCATTGCATGATTTTATTTTATTTTGTTTCTCAATTTTATCAATTGGATACGAGAATCTTGCATTTTTATTTAATCTTAATATCTTAAAAAATACTTAAGAATAGGCTCCAAAAGTGACGTGTAGTAGAGACAGTATGTTTAAAACTGTCTATTGTATCACAGAAACAAGTGTATACAGCGTGTAACAGAAAGGGTATAATCATATGGAATACTGTATTACGGACCATCAAACTGAACAACTTTCTCTATGGGACCACCATCGAAATCGTAAAAAAATATTCAGCTATCCCATACATTTGGGTCGAGTAGGTATTGAAATTTTGTATAGGACAGCTGATTAATTTTTTAACGATTTCGATGGTGGTCCCATAGAGAAAGTTGTTCAGTTTGACGGTCCGTACCACAATATTCCATATGATTATACCCTTTCTGTTACACGCTGTATATTATACCCTAATAAACGAGATAAATCGTCATCTTAAGATTAGTCGAGTATAGATAACGATTTTGCAAATACGAGTATGTAGATAAAAATGAAGAAATAGAAATTATAAATGTGGAATGGGGAAGACAACCGTAAATCTAATGGCGCTAGCAAAGCTTGTACCAAGCAACGTCATTGGTTGAAGATCTGTCAATGTCATTTTATAGTTCAAAATAGCTTGACCTCATTGGTCAGATTGGGACTAAGCTATGGACACGCCATCTACAATCAGCTTTGACTTATCTTCCCCATTGCTTTACGTAATTCAACAATAAATCCTAGTATTGCTTCATAGATTAATCCCCGATTAAGAATTCATTATAGGTACACAACTTTTACACACAGAAACACCAAGGGGTGTCATAAACATGGACATAATAAAGTTAGGCGGTTTACACAACTGCGAACGCGCGATTGTAGTTGTGGAACCCGCCTAACTGTTAGAGCATATTTAATTGGCCAATAATATACGGTAACCATTACTTCATCTTGTTCATTTCTCAAGATACTATTAGTATAATTGGTGCATTTGACGAGCGCATTGTAATTTAAACCATACATGCTTATGTCACATTACCTATAAATACTGACAGGGAATTTCATTGTTTATCGAATTGACATACTATGCCAATTTGCCATTACTTACAACGGAGAAAGAATAACAATTGTGATTTGGACACCAATTTGCTAAACATTTTTTTTTCTGACTATCATACTACATCAAAGATTTGTAAGTGTAAAAGTGCTACAATTTCAACGTGTTGTTGCGGACCTGATTTAGCGGAATTTTGTGATTTCAAACGATAAGTATTTTGAATTTAATTATTATGCACTTTCAATTCACTCATTCATTGAGTCAACTTACTGGTTTTATGCGTAGTTCTTTCTAAGATAATAATTTTTGTTTTGGGATCACAAAATTTCGCATCTTCTTCATAAATTATTCGAATTGGGTCTGATGTTCATGATTTAAACGGGCATTTTGTGTGCTGATTGATTTTTTATATCTTTTATTTAAAAAAAAATATTTTACTAATAAATTCCAATCTTTTTCTGTTACAGAAGAAAGATACAGGCTCCTGGCTTCGATACCGGCAACTCTTTACCTATTAGGCAGCTTTACAATGCTAGCCGTTTCAAACTTGCTCAAAAACAGGTGATAAGCGAAAATAGGCTCTATTCGTTCTAGAATAAGTTTTTAATTCGCTGTTTAGTATAGATCAAGAAAACTTAGCGCTTTTTTTGTATGTTTAATGTTAATTCGTGTTACAAATATCTGATCAATTTTTTTCTTTTTTTTTTCTTTTAATGGGTGGTTTAAATAATTGTAATATTCCTTTTTGGCTGAAATCGCATTTACTAGCATAGATAATCATTTTCTTAGAATTGCAACTCTCTTAATTGAGAGGTCCAATCGCACGTTAAAAGCTTCCGACGCGAATGAATCTGGATGCTTCCGATCGGACTTCTCGCTCCATCAAATGACGCCTTTATGTGACACAATGAGATACTCGAAAAGCTGATCCGTGCACGCAAATGTGATTTCACCCATACGGTACTTTTCATCGAAAAATGTAAGCTTAAAACAACTTATACTGTCAATTTCTGAATGTAAACTAACTAATACCCTCCTCTCGATTAAATATATTTGTACATAATTTATAAAAAATAAATTTTAAATAGAAGTGGGATTTATTAAACTTATAGAGCGTATACAATACTGTGGTACGGACCATCAAACTGAACAACTTTCTCATCATTCTGATTTTTTTTTTACGATTTCGATGGTGGTCCCATAGAGAAAGTTGTTCAGTTTGATGGTCCGTACCACAGTATTCCATATGATTATACCCTTTCTGTTACACGCTGTATTATACAGAGATGGGTCAATTGACGAACAAATTAATTATATTATAGACAGGAAAAGTAGAAACGCAACAGAAACTATACTTTGCTTTAGAACATAATATTAACATTTTTCGTACTTTATTTTTTATTGGTTGTATAATATTCTAAGGGCAACCCATGTCAAAATAGTGAAGTCATAAAACAATTTGAAAATACCCTATGTACTGTACTTATGACCACTTTAAGTGTGCAGGTCAAGGTGGCGCTACTCGTCAAGAAAAAATGTATCGATACGTCAAACTTGCTACGTTTATTTTAGTTCTGTGATTTCCCGCCTGAACAGATTAGTTGGTTCAACTATATGTTCCGCGATTCCTGATAGTTTTCGAGTTAGTTTCTTGAATAATGACCGGAACTGGTTTAAAAAAAAGCTATATTTATTTTTACATGACTTTTCTCTAGATGTTCATGAGATTAGAAAATGCCTCGAGTAGAACTTTGAAGAATTAGAATGTGTGCATATACAGGGTGTAACAAGACTCTTCACGAAGCCGTCAACCAAGCATTATGTACATTAAACTAAGTAACTTGACGCAAAAATTATTGCTGGGAAACGACTTTTTTTGGGGTGAAAAATCACGTTTTACGGTAGGACTCAATGTACCGCACTTCAAACATTGTGCTGGTGGATGGATTAAATAGTATGGGGGTCATGCAGCTGTTTAAAGTAAAAATCTAACTTTGACCCCCAATATCTCCGTAACTAGCTAAGCTCAGGTGTGGTCTAGAACAAAAAAAATGATCGCAATGATGGGGAGAACAAGTGCCTTTCGGCTTCGTGAAGGGTCTTGTTACACCCTTTAGAATATGTTTTTTTGACTTCACTATTTGTAGTTTGGACCCCCCAGTATTTATCATTATTTTTATTGATTGTTACCATGTGGTGATTCATTTTAAGTAAATAAGAACACTTCCGTGAAATTGTCGGGATTAAAGCGTGTCAGTATACTTGTACCTATTTTAAGTGTCTCAATGAGGGCCGGTAGCATTTTAAATAATTAACGAAGTAATCCATTTGTTTTAAGAAAACTCGACCTCATATTTAGTCCACAGATTTTAAAGCTTTTAAAACAATATCTCGAAGTGAGGGCATAGTCCATATAATACAAATAATTTATTCAATAATTATTACAATATTAACTGCATTTTATGATATAATTATTTATTTGAATATTTAATCACTATTTAAATATTGCTCATTTTGCTAATCGAAATGGCTAATAATAATCTTGTAATATTTTAATGAAATCATGTAAGTACCTATAGATAGGTACCTCTATATTTCTGCTATATTGATATTGGTAGGTAATTGTGACCTCAATAAGACTAGATGAAAGCATATTATTCTTAACGATCCTATTTATTATTTTAAATTTAATATCATTCCTACTTAAATTAATTCCGTTCTAGAATAAGTGTCACCTGGTAAAGTAAATTGGAGCAATAACTGCAATTTAAACCTTATACATTTGACATAAATGTTATACAGTTTTGCGCCGACAATGCGACATTAAATCAAACTGCGTATCCTCATGACGTTCACAGTCTGCATACAAAAATTTATTCGAATAAATAGACTAGTTTAGTCAAAGGACATTAATTTTCATTTTCAGCGCCACTCTGTATCACACAGACTCGTGATATACAACTTAGCTAAAAACCGACTTTTAAATTATGTAAAAGCTTTAAGCCAATTTCGAAAGAATTTACCAAAAAAATACACTTATTCTACTAAGAATTTAATGTCATTTTATTGGAGACCGAACTGGTATTTATCGTTTAACAGTTTCAATAAAAAAAAAAATTGTGAAGATCTATGTAACTTTATCTAAAAGAGAGGAAATAAACACGACACTACTGTCCATTGTACTTCTAACGAATCGAACCAAATGCGAAAGTTAACCGTATCGACTAACTACGTTGCAGTCGGCTAACGTAAGTTTTAAGGTTCAACCTCATCTAACAGCATGAATGCTATCAACAAAGCGAGAATGCGCGCGGCCGCATGGCAGAACGCTCTATTTCTCGATCTAGTATAGGGCAGTTCTGAGTGAAAGAACAGGATAGGAGCATGGAAAAATATGGTCCCGTGCTGCTAGATGAGCCGCAACCCTTATATGCACTTCATTCAGCAGAAGTGGGTGGGACTTATATTATATCCTAAACTGTCAAACTGCAACTCTATTATATATTTACATAGTACGCATTTTATAATAATTATGATCATGTGCAGTCGCCAGCACATCGTTACCACAAACTGTCAAATTTCTCCAAACGATTTTAAACCATAAAATGTGGACAGGTAAGTTCAAAATCGAATGATAATATTTTCCAGTTTGTGGTAATTTCATGCGCTGGCGACTGTATCAAAAGCCGTATGTGTATGTATATGATATGAATGTTGAATTTTAAACTGTGTGGCCAAAAATCTTTGGACCCAGTGAGATATTTGTGAGCCCAAATGCGTTGATGATTCCCAACGCCATTTTATTGTGTAAGCATTCCTAATGAATTGTAATTTAAGATGTTTTAATGCTATTTATTGGATTTGGGTAGCGGTGTTACTATGTAACAGGGAATATGCATACCGGTTGCTTTTTGAAATCGTCGTCTGCCCGTTTGCGTTTCCCCTAAATATTTTGGGGTTCATAACCCAGTTATTGGGTAACATTGGCTAATTCAGTTTGTATTTGACGTGTCAGATGACGTCACTTGGTTTGCTACTCGCGTCGAAATTGGCTTTTTACTTTACTTTTACTTTACTACGAGTAAGTGCATATTCCCTTAATCAAGATCACAAATTTTGTACCTATTTTTTGTGTTAATGTTGTTTTTTTTACAAATGTAGGTTCGTTTAATTATTTATTTCGTAACTCGAACTATTAATTCGATGATTATTATTATTTATACATTTTGATTATTGTGTTCCTTTTGTATGACTATTATTGTTTTACTGTAGGTACTTTGGAATACTGTGACAAAATTTATGCAACGCAGTTATTATATTATTTAAAAAAAGACTTTGTATTTGGACATTTTGTATTAAGTACCTATATCATTTTAGTACTTATTAATTAATACTAGTTGATTTTTTATTTGCCTGTTAAAATAGAACTATTATTTGAACAAAAACAACAAACAGATGTAAATAAATGTACCTAAATAAATAATTGATAACCTATTCTTGAAAAAACCTACAATAATAACTTCCAAACTTGTACCTATGTGAATATTTTATATTATAATGATATATACTCATTTTCTAACATATAAAATCAGATAAGAAGTATTTAGAGAAGTTTAAACCTCTGAATTAGCGGATTCTGTAGAACCAAATTTTTTTTACTTCGTGCTTCTGAAAAGCAGATCTATACTGTGGTAATAATATCTTATTTGAAGTGATTTGATTGGCTGTAATTGTTCTAGTCAACGTGAAAACAAAACATGAGTTTCAAGTTATTCTCGTCTTGATAAAACTGTCAGAAAATCGATATTATAAACGGTACAGGGATACTGGGTTCCTGAGACGGTACTTTAGTTAGATAGGCACGCGGTGTGTGAGGAGGATGAGGCATGCGAGGGCTGTCATTCATCGTCTGAGTTGATCGCCGGTTCTGTATCTCACTGGTAGATTCCGCTAGTCCAAAAGTTTAGATCCAACGCTGTGTTTTTCTCAATGTATTTATAAATGTGACATGGTGGTTTATGTGAATTTTTAATGTGTACCTATTTGTTATGGTGTAATAAAACATAGCATTTGTTGGGTTTTTCGTGTTTTTGCAAACTGATTTTTTATGTTTAAGTAAAATAACTTGCACGAATGGCGATATTCTACCCGTTGATACCCTAGTTATGGAGATAACACACCCTTGTTCTTCGGGTAGAAGACTTCAATATGAGTTATACTATTCTTTAGTTACGAGAGAAGAATTAATAAGAAGCAGTGCGCCTTGGTTAATTACTTACCGGAGCCAAAGGTACGGTACCTACCTCAGATTGTTGTGTCCAAAGAGTCAACTCATAATATTCTAACAGTATAGGCGTGACTTCAGAATATTGTTACGAGTTGGGAATGGGATAAATTAAAACACCACGGGTGAAACACCTTTGTTTATTTAACACTAGCGGCCCGTCCCGGCTTCGCACGGGTGGACATAAGATGTTTTAAATATTTTTTATAGCCTATGTTGCTCAGAGTAAATGTAGCTTTCTAATGGTGAAAGAATTTTTGAAATCGGCGCAATAGTTTTTGAGTTACCTACTACCTCAAAAGATTCTTATTTACTCGCGTCATAAGTAAATAGATTGGCGTCATGTGAACTTGGGAACACCGACCCGACGTGGGCAGGGAATTCCACTCCTTGCTTGCGCATAATAAAATATGTAGCAAAGCGCTAAGTGCGAATGTGTGGAACATCGACAAGGTATGGGTGATAAATAACCTAACCTACAGTAGGTGATACGTATCTGGACTCCCGATGGAAGAATGAAGATCGTGAAATGAGCTCGAGGAGCTCTTGCGCACACTCACCGAAGTACAGTCTGCAAAAGACCGACAAGCATGCAATTTTGCGGTGATAGGCCAGGCTTTGAAGCTTGGCTTAAAAAACCCACCAGCTTATCTAGGCTATTTATATGCCGGCCGATCCTTACAGTTCCACAACTTTACGTCTTCTCGAACCATGTTCACAGCTCAATAGTGCAACATTCTAGGATAATTCTCAAATCTTTTACATATTTCCATAAAGAAACATTCTAAACTCTAACGAAATCTAGAATGTTCTCTTGAAACAGCCGACGTAACAATAATTATAGTACTAGTAGATGAAAGCACAGAGCATCTTATACATATACTAGCGACCCGCCCCGGCTTCGCACGGGTCAATGTTATACATATAAACCTTCCTCTTGAATCACTCTATCTATTAAAAAAAAACGCATCAAAATCCGTTGCGTAGTTTCAAAGATTTAAGCATACAAAGGGACATAGGGACAGAGAAAGCGACTTTGTTTTATATTAAGTAGTGATACTGGATGAAAGCCTTTCGTAGTTCGCGCCTTATTAGCTTTAGGTTGGTATTCCTGAACTTTCTCGTTCAACATTCTTTTGTCTTTGGTCATTTTTTACGTTTGACACTGTTCCGTTCCCGAGTTTGTAAATCAAAGAAGCTTTTACAATATAATAATTAATTAATTTTTCGCAGGTTAACAGTATCAGTGAAACAATAAGATTGTGAATGTTGTGATAACATTACTTTGAAACTGAACCTTGTCCTTTTGCGTTTCTGAACGTAACTGTCAGAGGCACCAATATTGCAAAACAAAACGTCAAAATCACGAGTTTATCAGTCTGTTGATAAGAGATTAAATTGTAAACACGGTGAGTTATTTTGAGAAAAATTCGGCTTAAATGCACCAATTGTACTTTCCTAACAATTACTAATGTGTACATTTAACCAATTTCAGTCGTACGCGGAAAATATGTGAGAAACGAAACCTTAAATAAAAATCCGGTCGTTAGTAACAACATTCAGTGAAAATTTAAACAATAATGGACATAGACAGCTTACCATTAGAGACTTTTATAGAAATATTAATCAGAACCGACGGCATTACTGTTGGAAAATGCCGTAGGGTGTGCAAAAAATGGGTGGAAGCCATAGATGAAAATGACTACATTTGGGAGAAAATATGCCTCAAAGAGTTCGAATACTCCTCCTCAATAGCCAAAAAGAAGTCTGGCAAGGACTGTAAGTGGTACTATATCTATAGAAACCTATCAATGTGGCAAAAAATAACACAATTTGACTCTGAAGCTCGTGATTTCTATAAATTCACTTCACATGATAAAAATCATGCTTTACCCATTAACTATGGGGTCATGCCGTTAAAAGACGCAAGAGGCATAATGCTGTATGACGCAAGTACACTGAAAAATATACCTGTAGCAGTACCAGAGAAAAACTGCTACAAAATTGAAAGTAATGATTTTGCAACTGTTTTACTTTTAAAATGTGGTATAGTCCTCCAAAAAACAGTCGAAGATCAGGCTTATATGTCTGAAGCATTTTTCAGAGCAGATAACTTTGTTCTACAAGGAAAAGAACTGTATTTCTTTAATAACAGAGATGTTTTTATATGTGACCTAACTATGCAGAATCTAGAATCAAGGTTGATACTTCACTGCGACTATGATATCAAAGAGATTCAGTATTATAAAGGAAAATTCTGTATCTTCACTGATTGCGGTAAAATTGTGACCATTGGTAAAGACAGAGTTGTATCTGTGAAATCAATAAGCTGTCCTCCAGAGTGGATTAAACAAATCAAACATATTTGTGCGATTGATGACAAAAACTTTGTCTGTTATTCTAGAAATCTATTCAAAATTGAGACTGACAAATACCAGCATCTGTATTTAGAATTTCCACCAATCACTGCCTTATTTTTCTATGGGGACTTTGTTCTGATTGGTACAAGAGCTGGTGAGATATTACTGTATCGTCTGTCGTGCCAGAAACGGGCTAATAAGCCTTTATTTGAAGTTATAGCACAGTTGCCAGATGAAAAATATGCTGTACAACTGGATGTGTGTGAAAGGAAGTCTGGCCCAGTCATTGTAGTGGCAACATTCTTTGAGATTATGCTGGTGGAGATTGATTTCTTTCCTCTTGTAAGTTAAACTTTTTATTTCTTAGAACTATTTATTCTATGATTGAAAATGTTGTTATTTTTAACTTCCAAATTAATATGAGCATGAGGCCCTGGGTTTGATTCCCAGGTCGGGTAGTGTTATTGGGTTTTCCATCAGGAATTTCTCAGTAGCAGCCACGGAGTCTGGATTTATGCCCAATTCATGGCAATTGGCTTACACCTATTACATGGAATTCAAACATAAATGGCGAAATGTGGGTGTACTAATGGGTACACCTCTGCCTTACCCTTCGGGAATTACAAGCGTAATGTCACGTTATTAATATGATATAGACCCAGATATATCTAGTAAATGAATAAAATGACCAACATATTTGTAGCCTCATAACTTTTTGATCCCTGTAAAAAAAAGTTGGCTCGTTATAATAATTGCAAAAGCTGGCTTATTTCTAGATTGTAATAATCATCAGACTGCCTCATCGGTTTAATAGTCGATTGCTGAGCATGAGGTCCTAGGTTCGATTCCCGGGTCAGGCAAAGTGTTACCTATTCGATTTTTCCATCAGGAATTTCTCAGTAGCAACCACGGAGTATGGATCTGTGTCTGGTTGATGGCAATAGGCTCGCCCCCTATTACATGGGACTTAAACATAACTGGCTGAATGTGGGTGTACTTAGGTACACCTCTGCCTTACCCATCGGGGATTACCAGGCCTGATATTATATTATAATCTTCAGATTATATTAGTCGTCGCAGGAAATAGGCCACGCATTATTTCGGTCCTCGCCTAATCTCACTAAGTAATCAAAACCTAGATACGTGTGGTTTTTTTTCGTGCGTGGGTAATCATCAAATTACTCCTCCCGCTCTGGGCGGAGCAGGAGGGAGTGTCAGACTCTTACTGACTAAAACCCATCCATGTTCCTTTATCGCCCTTTGTGTTCCGGGGCCACGGTATCTCTTTCGAACAGTCCCGCAGCCCCGGCTAGGTATGTGTTCATCTACCCAAGGCGTTAAGTTCGCCTTTGTAGTATTTTTTTTTACTTCATGTGCATAAAGTTAAATAAATAAATAATTTATTTACAGGAAAAAAACGTCAAAGTAAGTTTCCCGATGAACAAACTGTTCATGTACAAACGACTTTTAAGACTTCGGGACCGACTGAGGCTGGGTGTACCCGCGAACAAATCTCTAGCGTAAGACCAAGCTTCAAACCTAGACCTTAGGATTATTTATTTCTCCGTAAAACCAACTAGTATTATGTGTTGTTATTGGATTAAATTCAATTAAATGTTGTCAAAATTGTTATAGTATTCGTGTTTTTTTTTTCTTTTTATTCTTGGGCAACCGACTGCCCTCCTGGTCTTTTGGTTCTCCAACTATATACCTATTGGCTAAAGTATGATTTCCACCAAACGACTCGCATCGCATCGGATCGGAAAGGATACGAAAAGTACCTAGCCTAAGTTACTCCTTATAAAATTAGCCATCTGCCAGTAAAAGTCTTGTCATAATCGATCCAGCCGTTTCGGAGATTAGCCGGAACAAACAGAAATTAAAAAAAAAGTTTTATTAACCGCCTTCCACAAGGAGGAGGTTATCACTGATGATATCTTCGCCAATTGTTTGTTATGAGTATCGCATATGCATTCAGTAAAAATCTGTTACTATGAAATTGCAAACAGCCACTTCAATTTCATTTATTTGTATAGAATACGATGTTCTTCAGACAGGTCACGTCAGTAGTCGCAACCGGCGTGCGTGTGTGATCAGGGCCTGCAGTCTCGAAAAAGATAGCGATTGCAACTGAATTCGGTCGCAAAGCTATAAGGATGCGGATTTAAGGTGGACGCGAGCCGTACGCGACCCGCCGATGTCGGCTTCCACTTTAAATTCGCATCGTTATGACTTTGCGACCGAATTCGCTTGTTTTGCGATCGCTATCTATGTGGAGACTGCAGGGCCAGATGTTTGAACGTGAACGTGGACGAAGCAAAAGAAATATGTTAGGATCGTAGCATGTTGCGCTCAGCTGTCGTTTCTGGCTGCCTCATTGGAAAAAGGTGTGAGTTTACCTATGTATGTATCAACAACAAAGTGACTTACATATCGATACCTTTAGGCTCAAAGGGCGTATCCACCAAAACACGACTTTACAGGAGAGCCAAAAAACAAAAAAACAAAACAGTTTTCCGACATAACTTTTTTGTGGGTATAGCTATAAAAAAAAGACAAAAGTTCTTAGAATTTTGAGATAAAGAACATGGTAGAATAATATCTTAACTAAATCCAACAAATAAAAAAATAGACTTCGTATACACCCTTAAACATTAAATATGGCAGTCGGTTACGCCAATAAAAAAAAGCTCCTGAACAAACAGTTACGGGTGTAATAGCAATTCATACAAAATCAATTAAAAATTCATGACGTAAGTTACAATCTCTTTCTATTCTAGGATCTCACAAACGACGCAAGCTACAAATCTTTTGTCCAATATGTGGTGTAAGAGACGATTGTGGCATTTCTCATCAATAATTTCTCATTATAAGCTCCGGTAATTCAATTGATTTTTACCGATCAGGTCATTTGTTTGATTCTTTTAGTACTACGCCTACTCATAACAACTGCAGTACAGTCCAGAACTCAGCATTAAAAAATTAAAAAATAATATTGTATCAAAAATGTTAAATCACAGCTATAATTACAATAGAATCTGTCATCGTTTTAATAATCATTGTGCAATAATAGTCGTTATAGTACTATCTTATTAGTAACAATATAGAAATGTATTACACTTTTTATCATTTATGCATGTAGGAATCTAATATCCATCCTGGTAATGGATGGTTTAAATGTAATAAGACGTTTCTTCTGTCGTTATTACGTGTAATATTTATAATACTTGAAAATAAAAACAAAACACAGCCACTAATAAAGCAAATTAATTGCATTATTCTACCAAATTAACGATGTCATAGATAATTATGATATATAAAAACAACATAGAAACAAGAAACGTAAAAACTGTTAACTATAACGGGCAAGCATAAGCATCCCGAATGAAAGGGATTTAAACAAGAGACTTTATTCTTCCTCTGTATCTTCGTCTTCGTCATCGGTTTCAGGTAATGTATCGGGTACATCTTCAGTAGAACAGAGCTGACGATACTCATGAAAGGTCTTGGGGATTGTTCCATTATCACAGAGTCTGATAAGGTCTTTATATTTTGCTACTGATATCGGAAGTTTGGCGTTATGAAAAGGCTGAATAATGTAGTTTTTGTGTCCGGAAACATCGTTCACAACATTTCCAGCTGTACTATTCTCAATGCTCTTATTTTTACTATTCCTTGTTTTCGTGTCCTTTCCCTTACCTTTTCCTTTTCCCTTGCTTTTGCTAATTCCTTTCTTTTGTCTTCTCAAATAATTGTATTTGTTCCTATAACGCACTTTCTTTCATGGAATATTTTATTTAAACTTTAACTGGATTCTTCTTTTTGAAAGTAGCTGTTCTTATTGCTTTGAAGGAAATATTTTTTAACGTACAAGGCGTAAACTTTTGGTTAGCCAATTGTGCTAAATCTGAATATTCCATGACATTGAAATGGTAGGGTCTCGGCCTTTTCCGGGCTGCTACAAAAAAGGTCGCCCATTGTGATGGACTCCAAACAATTATTCTTTTCTTTTCTCTTTCGATTACAGCATGGACAGAATCCACGGGAATTTAAGTATGTCCGGGGAGTAAAAAGTTTATCTGTATGACTTCCAGATTTATAGAAATTTTTAAAAAGTGATTGAAGACTACCAACACTGTTTTATTTTTATTTTGGCCACTGCATGAGTCACAGTACAATAAAAGGTTGTGCACACCTCTTCTATCAACTTCAACAAGATATTTTATTAGGCAGTTAGCAATTTCATTGCTACCACGTTTGCCATCACACTCACCCCAGGTGAAGCAAAAAGCATCTTGCGTGTTACTCGTAAAGAGTAAAATTGTACACAGAACATTTTCGTGAATAGTAGGTATAACAACATGCTTTCGCAATGGGAAGTATTATTTTGATAGGGCGTATAAGCCAAATTTTAAATATTTTAGTTTATTTCGGAGACGTAACCACCAAACTTGATAAAATCTCTGGTTGTATAAGACAAGTACGAACAACAATTCTTAAATAGCTAGTGGCGTAAACGCCAAAAGAGACAGATCACCGAATATACTTCCAAGTTTTTAAATTTGTTTACCTGTTACGACGTGTGCGCTAATGAAAAATGAAATATATTTCATTTACGGCCCAAATTTAGAGAAAATCAATGTTTAGCGACCTACAAGTTATGGCTGTATAAGCCACTTTTTCGCGAATATCGACATTTTAAATACACCAATCGAAAGAGGGCGAAAAACTAAGTATGACTGCAATAAAATCTCATTTTGGCCAAAATGGCGGTTACGCCCTTTGAGCCTATATGTGTCCGGTTGATGGCGACAGGCTTGTCACATGCCCATCATCATCTGATCATCTGCCTTCCAGTCTAACCGGATTCAGCTGAATACCAGTATTTTACATGTAGCGACTGCCTATCCGACCTCCACGACCCAGTTAGCACTGGGTAATACGATACCCCTTGGTAAGACTGGTTGTCAGACTTTTTGGGCCACTGACTACCTGTAATGACTGTCAAAGATCTACAAATGACAGCTGGCACCAAGGGCTTCCGAGGCACAGTGGAAACTCTGAATTGAATGGATGCATGGTCACCCATCCACAGACCAACCTAGGCAAGCACGGCTTAACCTAAAGATGGGGGACTACTAACAGCCGTTGTGTTTTGTAAAATGAAGCTCCAACTTCAAACGCACTCAATAAGTACATCGCTCTAGTTAAGGCGTTTAGGCGTATGATAGGTTCGCCCAGAAACAAAACTATAAAAGTAGGTAATACTCTACTAAAAAAAGCATCAAAAAAGTCTAGGGAACACGCCAACAATTTGTACTTACAAATTATCTTTCTTGTACGGGCCAGTAAAATTTTACTTAAATGTAGGTTGTAATCTCATGCCAAATAAAAACAAAGACAGCGGTTTTTTATTTGGCCTGAGATTGAAACTACATTTTTGTAATGATTCTGCTGAATGATTATTTATTTTTGTTTGTAATTGTTAGGTAGAACCTGCTTGTTTATTTATGATGCCACTAAGTGGGGCCTGGTGACCTGTAATTCAGGTTTTTTCTGGCACCAGGAGGCCTAAAATGGAAGCTTTATCAGAATCATAGTATGAATCAGTTTAAAAAATTAAAACTCTTAAAATGGACTTTGTGCTCATAAAGATCAATTTACGAATTTTATTTTTTTAACGTGATTCATTATGATTCTGATAAAGCTTCCATTTCAGGCCCCCAGCTCTCACAATGCGAATTGATTTAGTTCAAAACTGTTAAGTGCTACAAAACCGTTGTGAGAGAAAATAAATAAACTTATTAATTTATTATTATTCGAAATTTAAAAAATAAAAAGCATTCGCATTTTTGAAATGGAAGGAAAACTAACACAAAACCAACCAACTATTCATAAAACCTGGAACATCATGCACATACTCAAAAATAACATCAACTTTTGTCCCTTCTCCACCTCTAAATTCCACCAGAGGTGGGGACAGGACACACATAGTCTATTAAATCAAAGTAGTGGCTTTATCATGGTTTGTAGTACAAGTACAAATGAGCCCACAGTCCACACGTATGCGGTCTTGTCACGATGCCAAAACAGCGCTGCAGCGACAATCTGTGTTTTGGGTACCTACCTAATCTTAATTTTATCTAGCGCTTTATTGTTCTAAGCACGATGCGTTGAGATTTGGAGAGCTCATTTTGTGGGTAGAATAAGTTTCTGTTGGACTTTAGCCCTCTTATTAATAAACACGGAATAAAATTACACCAGGAATAACAAGGGTATAACCATACATTTTCAAAGGTTTAAACTTGGAATAACTTTATTCTGTGTTTATTAATAGGAGGGTAGATGTTGTGTGGTCGGAATAGTTAAGATTGTAGTGTGGTTGGTCCAAAGCGAAATCTTCTATGCGTGTCGAATTGTCGATGGAGTCAAATAATAGGACCCGCAGTATTATACAATATGTTAAAAAAACCCTGTCCGCGCGAAAGGGGCATATAGCACCACAATGCGCAAGCGGTGCGCGTCCTTGGTGCGCAGGGTGCGGGCCAGCTCCAATGCTATCCTGGCGATGATCGCTGGACGATTGGACTGCCCTTAATCAAATCAAATCAAATCAAAGCATTTATTTCAAGTAGGCCAGTTACAGGCACTTATGAATTGTCGAAACAAAGATAACAATTAAATGTAGCTACAGTCCCAGTCACAAGGCATAAAAAAAGTGTGAAAGTACTGTAGTTGCCCATTCCCTAGCGTATTTATTTATTATTTATTTTTCTCTATGGAGAAGAACGGGCAAGAAACTCCATGGACACTCTTTTAAATCAGCTTATTGTTACAAAACCTTGGTTACATCATTCATGTTGAGATGGTACACTATGTGAGAACGATGTAGCAAGATGTGCACATTAAAAGTGTCCACAGTAAAAACAAAAAAGACAATTCAAAAAATAAAAATAATTAATTCAAATAAGCCGTGGCAACTAAGAGATGGCCAGTCACACTGACAGCGCCCGTTCACGAACATGACGCATAGATCAGCACCATTCAACTCAACCATTTTGAAGGGAACTAAATGATCCGACACACGCGCCACCAGCAGCGAGACTTATATTAGGAAGTGTTGCAGTAGGCATATAGCCAGGGCATCTGATGATCTGTAATAGGTAGACAGTTCACAGAATGTGTATTTTTGTTGCCGCTATAACAAAAAATAATAAAAATAAATTTAAAATTAAAGGGGTACGATCTTCGACCTTCTACGATGGTACGGAACCATTCATTCGCGACTCCAACTCGCACTTGGCTGGTTTTTTTTAAATCAGAGACATGTGCTTAGCAAGTCATTGTTTTTAATTAAAATTATGGGAAAAGCAATAAAATTAACATAAGAATCAGTAGGTAGGTAAACATTACTCACCTACGAATCATATTGTAATCCTCCCCTCACTTGTTTAAACAAAAAATACAAACAAAACTAAAGTAGGTACCTAATTTGTTTTAATTTATTTGAACAATTATAACAATTTACATAAAATGTCTATTTATTATTCACTTAATTCCGTACAAAAAGGGTCATAAATACCTAAGTGGTTTACGTACACAATACACTGGCGGTCAAGTTAATTAGCCGGAATAAAACACCACTGCCTGTCATGTTATTTTGTTATTAGGTAAAACCTGCCGTAGTGTACCTAGGTGTGTTACTATGCTCGACAGTGTAAGTTTGTTCCGATGTACCTTTTGGTGATTAGGTAGGCCGTGGATATCAGGTAATACGGACGAGTGGAAGAAAGCAAAAATATTTATTTGTAAAGATTCGCCAGGACATGACGTGCGTACAAAATAACAAAAAATTATAAACAACAAACATACAAAGCATACTTTTTTTTTATTGTTTATTAATTATAGAACAAAACAAAATGTAAACAGAAACATCACAAAAACCTCAATAGGTTTGTCCGGATGTTGAAACACTTTTAAGCTCTTAATACTAACTTAATACTAACATAATAAAATAATTATTATTAATTTATGGTTAACACATAATATAGAACAAGTTGTGAGGTAGTTCGTAAATTATAACTAACTAAGAAATCTTACAAAAACAACGACAGCGCGGGTGAGACATCGCGACGATGCCAAATTATCAATTGAATGAAATTTAAACAGGATGATGCATTTTCAGAGAGAGTCAAAGAACTGTTTGTATTTACTTTTATAATTACTATTTGTTATTTCCGATTGAATTTTTGGTGGAATGTCATTAATTAAAGTAGGTATTAAATAAGCGACAGTTCGTTTCCCGTAATAGTTCTTGTATCTCGGTACTACCAGTTTTGATTGGGCTGCAAACTTAACAAATATTAACAAAAAGTTGGGTTTTCTGAAGAATTTTAATTCATGAGGTGCTTTTTCTGTCAACCAAATCACCATAATGGAACTGTTTCTTATTCGTAGATCTAATTGTTGAAATAGGTACTATATTTTATTTGACGATTTGGCTTTCAATCATAAAGTAAAACCAAAACACACTATGGCTACTAGTAGAGCTAATGCGATTCTCATAGGACACCCCTCGTCAGCCAGGTCGAGTGGAGGTGGCGAAGCAAATTACACATGTACTCGCGGTGCACCGCACGATGAGGTGGTGAGCGCCGCACGTCCGCGTGGTCTGGCGGTGTAAGTACCTGAGTTAGGCATCAATGGATTTCATACAAGCCAATGCGCCGCGCCGGGAGATCCGCTTCACCGTCCAAACGCGCGGACGAGCGGTGTCGTGTGAGAATCACCTAACCGATTGGCTACGCCACAAGCTTTACAGTATAGCAACACGCGTCTAGCGACAGCAACTGGGAAGAAAACAAAAGAATGAAACAAATGAGATCGTGATCGAGGCGGGGGGATAATGGCGTGATTCTGAATACTTGGTCGTTTGCCCGTCTTCCACTATTCGAATTACTTGACTCGAATTCGGGCATCCGAAGCATTTACAACACTGTAATAGTAGCTTCCAATTGTGAAAAAACAAACGATGATGCATGGCGAGTTTGTCCGAAGACTGGCGTACTTGACCGCGTTCATTTACCCGACTTCTGTAAGCAATCGAATTCGGGCGAGCGGCAATGTGTAATATTGCCAGAAGTCTTTTCAAAGCCAATCTGAATGAAACTGAACTTAAACAAACATACCTAGGCTGTGGTAGGCTACTTAAATAGTTACTATTTATACTACAGTTGCATATCTACTTACTTACATTACTAGGTATGGTATTAGTGCGTGCCTTGCAAACGCACCGTCGAAGTTTGAAAGGCGCCTTCACGTTTGCATGGAGTAGACTCTATTGTTAGTTAGTCATTCAAAGACGAGAAGTAGTGTTACTATGATATAAACACAGCTATACAGGCACGCAATAAGAACTATTTTTGCATGAAGACAGTTACTACAAAACGTCTGGTGCTACGATCGTCGCTTGTTTTGCTTCTTCCATTTTTGATTGTTTGCATCTTTTCAAGATGGCGCAGGTTTTGGAAACTTAACTGAAATAATGGTTAGGTATCTGTTCGCGATTTGTGATAGCAGTCATTTGTAGACCTTTGACAGTCGTTACAGGCAGTCTGGAAATATCGGAGGGCGGGGGACGTTTTTTTCCGAGGTTATTCCAATCGACAAATGATTTGCAAATTCTGAAGCGGACAACTTATACAATGTGTAACAGAATAAACGCACAACCTCTTACGGGGTCATTGTACTCATCATTATGAATAACTTTCACTATGGGACCAACACTGAAATCGCGAAAAAAAGTCGACTGCCCTATACATTTCTGTGCGCATAATTCGACAAAATGTACTGAACAGCTGTTTTTTTTTTCGCGATTTCGGGCTTGGTTCCATAGTAAAAGTTGTTCATAATGATGAGTACAATGACCCCTTAAGAGGTTGTGCGTTTATTCTGTTACACATTGTATAAATGCATACGAACGTTGCAAGTTAAATAAATACTTGTAATAAAATACCTTACCATTATGGAAAAATGAAAGTCAAAGGGAGAGGGCTAGGCTCGGAGCTTCCTTGCGAGATCGAATCAGAAATGAAGAAGCAAGAGAACCACGGTTATCGACGTAGCCCGAAGAATTGCCAAACTGTGGCAATGGGCAATTGGGTTGGGCACATTGCTCGCAGAACGGATGGCCGATGGGGCCGAAAAATTCTGGAGTGGCGTCCGCGAACCGCGTTGGATTGGAAGGCCTCCCAGTAGGTGGACCGACAACCTGGTGAAGGTTGCAGGGATTCGCTGGATGCGAGGCGCACGGGACCGGTCAATATGGCGACTCTTGGGGGAGGCCTATGTCCAGCAGAGGTCGTTTTTCAGCTGAAATTATGATGTAGCGAAATGAAATGTAACGTAACATGTGACGCATTACGGTACCTACCTAATTACTCTTATACGGATCATAAAAAAAGAAAAGAGCTTCACACATTTACCTAAGTGTGAAATAGTGGCAGCGCGGCGGGCCAAGGAATTCGCTGGCGGCTAACGCGAACACATAGTTTTTGACTAAGGTGCACCAAGTGCGGGCGGGGCGGGTGAGCGGGAATCGCAGCGGGACAAGCGGGAGTAGCGAGCGGAGCGGGTGGACACAAGTCAGTCCGCTCGATTTGTTCAGACATGCCGCTGACGACTGAAGATTTAATAAGTATTGTAGTATTGGCTCGGCCACCTTTGTGAAATTCTAGTGATTCAAATCAACAAGTCATTAAAAAACTATGGGAAGAAATAAAAATAATAAGCGGAGATTCTGATGGTAATTAACTATTTTTAGTTTTTTTCATTGTTATAATAATAAACTCAAACTCAAACTCAAAGCGTTTATTTCAATTAGACCTTAGCAGGCACTTTTGAAAGTCAGAAAAACAAAGGCGAAGCTACAGTCACAGACACAAGGCATAATAACTTGTGAAAGTACTGTAGTTGCCCATTCCAAAGCGTAGATCTCTATGGAGAAGAATGGGCAAGAAACTCCATGGACACTCTTTTCAATCAAAATATTGTTACAAGATCTTGGTTACATCATTCATGTTGAGATTATACATATATAATAATTATTATTATATTATTATATATTTCCAATATCGCACGAGGTAGTACGTCCGGACCGCTCAATCGTCCCGCTGCTACTGTGTTCATCCATGGAAATGTGCGTTTTCCGCTTGACCCGCCACCCGCTCCCGCTGCCCGCCCCGCGCCACTGTAATTTCACACTAAGACAGATTTCATCACATCAAGCTATACATTTCCAGTACCTATAAAATGCCTTCGTTTTGAATAGATTTCCCGTTCAATGAGAGATCCGCATAAACTGGTTTGTATAGCTTGAATGGTCGTCGTGTGTACCTACTAGTAGCTTAAGTCTGAAACAAGATAATAATATAATTGGCTTGTCAAGTACTCGACTTAACCTAACTCTAGGTAATTCTAACAAAACATCTGTCTAGTCTAGACTAGTTCAAAATTAGCACATCTAAAGTTACACCTCAGAAACTAGTACCTAAGTTTGCGCAAAGACCTAAGCATCTAGGAGTTCGGCAATGCAATCAAATTGCTACTGAAGTTTTAACATTTTATGTTTGAAATGTTTTCAGCGAAAATTGTTGTTTGATTACTTAGTTGACTTAGGTTTTTATTTTCAAGTCAATTTATGATAATAATCTAAGTTTGCGTAGATTTTTTTTTTCTTATTGATACCTTTTTCTTTATCGTGTAGTAAGTGCCTAACCTGGTGTCAGAGTTTTTGTGCCGGCCATGGGCGTCTGACTTGGCTTGACAATACCTGAAAATTGGTATGCAGTAATTTTTTTTTGGCTGAAATTAGGCAATACATGAAAATACAGTTAAGTTCGAATGATGTTCGGCGCTGCACATATCTGCCTAATTTAAACCCGCATCTCACTACAAAAAACGCCTTAAAATAAAATGTTCAATACACTTCGTCGAAAACTGACGCTTATCGCACTACTATTAAGATCAGACATCAAAACGCAATGTTTTTAACACTCGTGCTTTGATTATACAGGGTGTTTGGCAGAACGTTGACCTTACGAAAATGGTGGATAGGTGGGGTCATCTGCTACTTACTCAGCCCTAATTTATTTGGCCTTGGCTCCCTGGATATATATATATATATATTTTGTTTTCTTCTTGTTTCACCACTTTCAAAATCAAAATCAAAGCATTTATTTCAAATAGGCCAGTTACAGGCACTTTTGAATTGCCGAAACAAAGATAACAATTAAATGTAGCTACAGTCCCAGTCACAAGGCATAAAAACTGTGAAAGTACTGTAGTTGCCCATTCCCTATCGTAGATCTCTATGGAGAAGAACGGGTAAGAAACTCCATGGACACTCTTTTAAATCAGCATATTGTTACAAATCCTTGGTTACATCATGCATGTTGAGATGGTACACTATGTGAGAACGATGTAGCAAGATGTGCACATTAAAAGTGTCCACAGTAAAAACAAAAAAGACAATTCAAAAAATAAAAATAATTAATTCAAATAAGCCGTGGCAACTAAGAGATGACTAGTCACACTGGCAGCGCCCGTACACAAACATGACGCATAGATCAGCACCATTCAACTCAACCATTTTGAAGGGAACTAAATGATCCGACACACGCGCCATCAGCGAGACTTATATCAGGAAGTGTTGCAGTAGGCATATAGCCAGGGCATCTGATGATCTGTAATAGGTAGACAGTTGACCCGTCCGTCTGTAAGTCTGTCAGTCAGTCTGTCTACCGGTCTGCCGGTCAGTCTGTGTACCGGTCTGTCGGCCAGTCTGTATACCAGTCTGTCTGTCAGTCTGTCGATCAGTCTGTGTATCAATCGGTCTGTCAATCTGTCAGTCTGTCTGTCAGTCTGTCGGTCATTCTGTCTCTCGATCTGTCAGTCAGTCTGTCTACCAGTCTGTCTGTCAGTCTTTCGGTCAGTCTGTCTACCGGTCTGTCAGTCAGTCTGTCTACCAGTCTGTCTGTCAGTCTGTCTACCGGCCTGTCGGCCAGTCTGTATACCAGTCTGTCTGTCAGTCTGTCGATTAGTCTGTGTATCAATCGGTCTGTCAATCTGTCAGTCTGTCGATCAGTCCGTCTATCTATCCGTTTGTCAACTGGTCTGTCAGTCAGTCTGTCGACCCGTCCGTCTGTCAGTCTGTCAGTCAGCCTGTCTACCGGTCTGTCGGTCAGTATGTCTACCGGTCTGTCGGCCAGTCTGTATACCAGTCTGTCTGTCAGTCTGTCGATCAGTCTGTGTATCAATCGGTCTGTCAATCTGTCAGTCTGTCTGTCAGTCAGTCGATCAGTCTGTCTATCAATCTGTCTGTCAATCTGTTTGTCAGTCAGTCTGTCGACCCGTCCGACTGTCAGTCTGTCGGTCAGCCTGTCTACCGGTCTGTCGGTCAGTCTGTCTTTCAACCAGTCTGCCAGTCAATCTGTTTGCCAGTCTGTATGTCAGTCTGTCGACCTGTCCGTCTGTCAGTCTGTCTATCAGTCTGTCTTTCAATCTGTCTATCAGTCTGCCTGTCTGCAGTCAGTCTGTCTGTCAGGCTGTTGATCAGTCTGTCTGTGGGCCTGTCTGTCAGTCTGTCTTTTAATCAGTCTGCCAGTCTGTCTATCTGTCTATCTCTCGATCTGTCGGTCAGTCTGTCTACCAGTCTGTCGGTCAGTCTGTCTACCAGTTAGAAGTGGGCGCCGACCAAAAATTTGCCGGCGGCGGCGGCGCGCCTGGTGGAACTGGTCGGCGCGGCGCGGGTGTTTAAAAAAAAAAAGACCCATTTCTGGTTTAAGTGTTATATTATAAAGCGATCAAAGGAAGGAAATAAACATTAAAATCAGAAAAATATATATTTGAAAGTTCTTACAATATTTATAATTGTCATGGATGAAAATTATTTTGTTGACGCGTGTAGGGCTCAACCGCGATCTTTTAGTGCTCAAAACCAATCCTGCTATTGAAAAAACACGTTCACTCGGCGTACTTATAGCAGGAATTACAAGAATTGTCCTGGCAAGCGCAGCAAGTCCTGGGATCACATTTTTCTTCTCTCGCCAATACCCAAAATTGTGTTGTACCCAACATTACTGTATGCTGTACCCAATGGATGTTGTACCCAAAATTACTGCCATAACCTGCTTGTAGGTCTACCTACAAGCAGGTTATGGCATCAGTAATTCAAAATGTTTGTAATCCTAATACTACTATTACTATATGTGTCGGTAATAGTTCTAATATTAAAAAGCAAGATATCACCGACTATGTATCAGAGTTGTTAAAGTTAAGTTGTAATAAAATCATTCTGTGTGCTTTTCCATATTTTGAAAATTTAAGTAATAGAAAAAACAATTATATTCATATGCTAAATAAACATGTACACTTTTTAGTAGGTCACTATAGTGACAGACTTATTTATCTGGATATCAACACTATTGTTGGTAAACTTAAGTCGACACGGGGTAAGGTGTATCTACCTATTAGATGTAGACACAAAATAGCTAGGCAATTAGCTTTTAATATTCACTCAGACATAAATAGTATGTCGAAGTTTAGTTATATTATAAACACTGCGACTATTAGTAATCATACTAATATACATTTTTACAATAACTGTACATCGGAGGATCCATGTGTAACTATAGATGTCTCTCAAGTAGGATCCACTAGTAGTAGGATCTCATTGCCATACAGTAATGGCATGGGTGTTCAGGAGCTCACTCCAGCTCATTTAAACTAGATAGTAAGACAACGGAAGATACAAATAACATTAATATTATACTCACCAACACCATGGTACCTTCTTGCTCTCAAATAGATAAATGTAAAAAAGGGGCTAAGCAGAATTCCTTCAAATTATTTCATCAAAATATACAAGGTTTTTCTTCAAAGCAACTAGAAATTGAGTTGTTTTTAGAAAAAACGATGTTTGAAATTGTTTGTTTCACCGAACACTGGTTAAAAGACTATGAAATGCTAATTAATTACGAAAATTACAATGTAGGCAGTTGCTTTAACCGGAAATCTAAGATGCGTGGGGGTTCATTAATCTTAGTTAGGAATTGTATTAAATCTAAATCTCGTAATGATATAGTCGATCTATCGGTGGAACATAGCATTGAATTGTCTTGTGTTGAGCTAGATAGGCATGTAATAGTGTGCGTTTACAGACCCCCAAATTACCTTAACTACTCTATGTTTGAGTCAGTAATGGAAGATGCTTTAGCAAAACTTGTAACTGGTAATAAACCAATAATTATATGTGGTGACTTTAATGTTAATATCCTAGAGAATAATGTAAATAGCAGTAGATTTTTAAATCTCTTTAAATCAGGGATCCCCAAACTATTTTGGACAAGTGACCTCTTTTCCAAAATGAACTGTTACCTCAGACCCCCATGGCCAAATTACCTACTTTTAAGATCAACCCCCTTATTCATAATGGTCCGCTAACTTAAAACAGCTGCTACAGTGTGTTATTTTTCATTCTGACTTAGGTCAATAGAAGAAGACAGAGTGAGAATTAGCAATGCTTTAAGTTAGCAGACTATTATGAATAAGGGGGCCTATCTTTAGTTTTTTCCTATTGACACAAAATACCTAGGTACTAAGGTACCAATTGGAAAACTTTGCACTTGGTTAAGTGAGTAAAATTGACTTCATTTTCGTATCAAAATTTAACAAAATAAAAAGACATACAATTCAGTAAATATCAAGTTTAATTTATAACGATTATTACAAATTAGGTACTTAAAGAATTTTAAGTAGGTAGGAAATTATATTTAAAAAAGTATTAATTCGCAAAGAGAAAATAAAACATTCAGTGTGATGGATGAACCTGGTGACTATCTACCAATCTAGCTACATCCGGTTCAATATTGGTGAGTTGCAGCCTTAAATCTCCACGTTCGTTGATTTTCAAACGGTTTCTTTGTTTCGTCAAAATGTTTGTTACCACACTGAAGCTTTTTTCAACTAGGTATGATGATGGAAAAGCGATAAGGTATTTTTCAGCAATGTTCCACAATGTAGGATACTGTGTTTCAATGTTGCGTTGCAACCAGAACTTCTGATAGCCTTGGTTGAACTTCTGCTTAAGCTCTTCGTCTGTGCTGATGGTAATCAACTCTTCTTGCATTATCACATTGGCTTCTTCTATGGCTGTGGTATTGTACGGATTTATTATCCATTGAGGAATTTGTAAATTTAAAAGATCCTCAAACCTCTCCGTAAAATCCTTGTGTAATGCGTCCAAGTGAGTGACATATAATAAAATGTCATCATCTTGAAGCGTTTCTGGTAATTTTGACAAATGCAGAAACTGCGAATATTCTTTTCTGCCTAAATTTTGTTTATAAAGGATTAGTTTACCCACGAAGGCCGATATTATTGATTTTGTTTTAATCAAGTTAAGATCGTCACCCTGCAGCTGCAAATTAACTTTGTTGAACATTCCAAAGATATCAGTCAAGTAATAAATATCTGTTTTACAATTGTTCAGATTTTCTTTCAAATTCGGATCTTTTTCTTGTAAAAACTCCAACACAGATTCAAAAACGGCTGAAAATCTTTCTAAGCAAGAGCCTCTTGATAGCCAGCGAACTTCAGTGTGAAGAAGTAATCGAGTAAAGACTTCGTCGTTTTCCTCACATAGCTGAGCAAATAACCGAGAGTTCAAAGAATTGCTTCGAATCTTGTTGATAGCATTTATTACATATTGTAAAGACTTATGCAATCTAGGACTCAGCTTTTTTGCTACTAAATGCTGCCTGTGAATCACGCAGTGAATGACCAGTACATCAGGCAGTTGTCGCTTTAAGTGAGCTATAAAACCACGATGACGACCAACCATAGACGGTGCACCATCAGTCGCAACAGAAACAATGTTCTTCCATGGAATAGCTTTGTCAGTAAAAAAATGTTCCACGGCCTGAAAAATTGATTCTCCTCTGGTATCAGTCTCTAAATATGTAGCAAAAAGCAGTTCTTGGCACATATTTTCATCTTTGATATATCGAACATATCCTAACAACAGAGCTTCATTGCCGGGTAATGTAGACTCGTCCAACTGGAGAGAGAATCTGTTGGTCTGTAAGAACTTGCATAAAATGTTTTCCACATCGCGTCCCATCTCGTCTATGCGTCTCTGAACGGTGTTATTGCTCAAAGGTATTCTCTTTAAAATATCATGTGCGGGTTTGTGCAATACATTGTTAAGGACCTCCGCAATGGCTGGTAAGATAAGCTGCTCTCCAATTGTGTGGGGTTTCCCCGACTTCGCTATTAGTAAAGATATATTATAGGACGCTCGTAAACCATCATCGTCTTTAATAGATGATGACGCAAACATCGATCTTATGGATGGCCTTTTGTCTAGTTTTTCTTTAAGTGCTTGAAAAAATGTCAAGGGCTTACTTTTTTTGTCAGCATGTACTCTCGATAAGTGGTCATCCATTTTTGAAGGCTTCATGGCATCGTTACTGAATACTTTTTCACATATGAGACACATCGGCAAGTGTTGATTTGATGGAGATGCAATAAATCCGAACTTCAAGTAGTCCAAACTGTATTGTCTGCATTTTTTTTTCGTGTCCGCCATCATAAAACTCTCAGTAATCCTGCAAATAAAAAAATAAGAAACTAAGTACCTAAATTAAAAACAATACCTAATAAACTGTTAAATTTACTGGTAAATTTTTACAATTGAAACAACTGAGGCAACTGCAAACTGTTGCAAACAATCTACAGATAGCTCAACTGATCACTATCACACAGTGTGCAGTGGGGCAATGCTGATGCGCTGTGCCGGATAAAAACTGTTTGGTACTTACCCTGTTAATTTTTCATAAACTGCAGATATTGTGTGGTTACGCTATTAACTCGCGTAGGGAGCTCAGCATTTTGTAAATTCTTTTTCAGTCACTTTACTTCACTTAATTTAGCTATGTAATAACTTTGTAATCTCTTGAAATAAATGAGTACTTATATGAGTTATTATCGTTCAAGCTCCAACGAATTTCAAAACGCAAATGAACTTTCAACCTAAGTGCAACCTCGTTAAATAGTAAAATATCAGGAACATGTTTGGACTTGCAACTTGATCATGAATTCGTTCGTGTTAAATCGCGCAAGCGTCAAATAGAGAGCAAGTCAAAACGCGCCTGAAAGACGTACGCTCGAACTCATTATCTTGCACAAACTTGTCCACACTGACTTGCCGAGTTTTTCATCTTGTACGAACTTGAGGCTTTATATTACTACAACAATGCTATTTCCTACATAAATATTAATTATTCTTAGTACACGTAACACAACATAAACAATACAGTACTTACCTACCTATCTTGAAAGTTTTAAATAAGAACTTGTGTTAATTTAATAGGGGTCGATTTTTAGACCTCGTCGACCCCCATAATCAGTTTTCGTTTATGTCGACCCCTAGGAAACCGATATCGACCCCAAGGGGTCGATATCGACCACTTTGGGAATCCCTGCTTTAAATCATTTAATTTGTCAAATGTGTTTTCAGAACCAACACGAATTACTACAAATACTGCTACATGTATTGATAATGTTTTTTGTTGCTGCGACTACTTAGATAAATCCATCGTAAATTACCTTCCTTCAGATCACAGCGGTCAGACCGTTGCTTTCACGTCCAATATACAATTACAAAGAATTCAGATACAAACTAGACAAATAACACCCAGCAATTTGGATAAATTTAATAATAATTTAATTAGTAAGTTATGTATACCGGGCCATATTTTAAATAATGTAAATGAATTGTATGAAGAATTTTTTTCGGTAGTGCACACCGAATTCAATAATACTTTAAAACAGAAAACTAAAACTATTGGCCCAAAGTTTATTTTCAGTGACTGGGCAACACAGGGTATTAGGAAAAGTAGGGAACGATTGTTTGAGCTGTACGGCCTTAAGCCTTACATCAACACAGAAACTTTTAATAAATATGTTGCTACTTACTCGAAATTTTTTAAAAATGCTTGCAAGGTAGCCAAATCGTTGTTCATTAGCAACAAGATTAAATCAGCCGATAATAAAATAAAGACGGTTTGGAAAATTATCAACAGTGAAACAAATAGAAATAAAAAACGAAGTAATGACTTCACACTAAACACTTCCAGTGGCCTCGTGAGTTCTAACAATGAAGTTGCTCAAGAATTTGTAAATTTCTTTACCAGTATCCCACTTAAAACTACAGAAACCTTAAATTCCTCACCCTTGCTTTCTGTTGATTTATTGAAAGCGAACGTTTCAGCCTGTCCGAATGAATTTAAATTTCAGCATATAAACCCCATAGCAGTCATAAAAGCTTTTAAGCAAATCAAGATCAAATTAACCGAAGATCTATGGGGTATGTCTATCAAAGCTTGTACCTCAATTATTGAGACTATAGCACCGTATTTAGCCTCAATATTTAATTTGTGCGTGGATCAAGGGGTCTTCCCGGATCTAATGAAATACAGTAAGGTAATACCGCTTTTTAAATCCGGGGATAGTAAAGACACCAATAACTATAGGCCCGTATCTGTGTTGCCGGTTTTCAGCAAGGTGTTTGAAAAGATAATGCTCAATCAAATGCTAAACCATTTTAACGCCAATAAAATCTTACACGAGCAACAGTATGGTTTCACCAAGGGACGTTGTACAACTGACGCCGGTGTTTCTTTATTAAAACACATATTTACTGCGTGGGAAGAGGCACAAGATGCCATAGGAATCTTCTGTGACCTTTCGAAGGCATTTGATTGCGTAAATCACGAAACCCTGCTCATGAAACTTGAGCATTACGGTTTAGGTAAACTTGCGCTCAGTTTAGTAAAATCGTATTTGAATGATAGACAGCAGCGGGTACAGGTAAATGGTGTCAATTCAATGGGTTTAAAAGTAAAAATGGGCGTACCACAAGGTTCGATATTGGGTCCTTTTCTCTTTTTAGTTTACATTAATGACCTACCCCACTTATTTAACAACCAACCGCAAATGGTATTGTTTGCTGACGATACTTCTTTAATATTTAGGATAAACAGACGTGCCACTAATCTTGACGACGTCAATAACGCCCTACTGCAGGTCCATAATTGGTTTACCGCTAATAACTTAGTACTAAATGGGAAAAAAACTAAGTGCATAAAATTTTCTCTGCCAAATGTCAAAAGTAGTGATTGTGACATAATATTGAATCAAGAGAAACTAGAATTTGTCGATAAAACTGTTTTCTTGGGAATTACGCTCGACACAAGGTTACAATGGGGTCCTCATTTAACATCTCTTGCAGGACGGCTGAGTTCAGCAGCATATGCTGTTAGAAAAATCCGTCAGTTTACTGATGTAGATACCGCGAGGCTAGTCTATTTTAGTTATTTTCATAGTATTATGTCATACGGTATTTTACTATGGGGACGGGCTGCAGACATTGAGTCTATATTTATTCTGCAGAAAAGAGCCATCAGAGCCATATATGATCTACGTAGGCGCGATTCTCTGAGAGAACTGTTTAAAGAAATTAACATCATGACAGTACCTTGTCAATACATCTATGAAAACATCATGTACGTTAGGAAAAATCTGCATTTATTTAGTAAGATAGGTGACACACACCACTATAATACTAGAAATAGGGACCAACTAGTTCAGCCAGGTTTCAGGCTAGCTAAAGTAGACTCATCTTTCATGGGGTACTGTTTAAAATGCTACAATAAAATACCTCCTCACATTCTACAACTGAATGAGACGAAATTTTAATCTTGTATAAAACGCACACTATGTAGGCAAGCATATTATAAGTTGGGGGACTATATTGATGATAAAAATGCTTGGCTCAATGCTGGTCCTGCTCCACAACCATAGGAGAAAACTAATTGATTACCATGTTAAGTTATTGTGGAAGCTGCAGAAGATTGTAATAATATCCTTGCTTTGTATAGATTCCATCTCTTAATAATATTATATAATTGCATAGCACATGTGTGAGTACTATGTACTGTAAAGCAACCATTTACATTTATTTCTCTTTCATTGACTTGAATGTAGCCTGGTGGCTGAGAGAATGTCATGCTCACTCAAATTTCTCGCTGATGGTGGCGCGTGTGTCGGGTCATTTGGTTCCCTTCAATATGGTTGAGTTGAATGGCGCCGAGCCATGCGTCATGTTCGTGAACGGGCGCTGTCAGTTGGGAGTGGTCATCTCTTAGCTGCCACGGTTTATTTTAATTACTTTATTTTGAAAGTGTTGATTATTTTAATCTTTTACTCTGGGCGCTCTTAATGTGCACGTCTTCCTACATCGTTCTCACATATATGTATAATCTCAACGTGAATGATGTAACCAAGATTTTGTAACAATATTTTGATTAAAAAGAGTGTCCATGGAGTTTCTTGCTCATTCTTCTCCATAGAGATCTACGCTTTGGAATGTGCAACTACAGTACTTTCTCAAGTTATTATGCCTTGGGACTGTGACTGTAGGTTAGCTTTTTTTTTTTTTGTTTGACTTTCAAAAGTGCCTGTAATGGTCTAATTGAAATAAATGCTTTGAGTTTGAGTTTGAATAGGCAAGCACATCTCCGTTCAAAATCTCCACTTCTTTGGGGTAGACCGAAGCTAGGTATCTCCAGCATCTCGAAAAGAAAAATCTGTTCGCGTTACCTCTTCAATGTCGCTGAAACTACTATGCTTCTTATATAATTTTGTCAGCAAAGATTGAGTCGAAGAGGACCTTGGATCTGATAGGATGCTCTGTAAGATCACGGGAAGTATTTACATGTTCATTGATGCAATCTGCCATAAAAGCCACACGATTGGTATTTCTTTCTTCTACATAAGAATCGATTTCTTTCAATTCTGAAAACAGGGATCTAAAAGAGATGCCACTACTACGTTTTTGGTCAAAAGAAATCTGTGATGAAATTTCTTTGGTATTCTATTTTTAAGCGATATCATTGTGACTCTTTCTTTGTCTGAGATCGAATATAAAATCTCTTTTAATTCAGAGCGAAACCCAAGAGCAAGAAATTAACAGAAACAGACTTTTGCGCACATAAAACTTCCGACAGCTTCGCGAAACTTTCGAAGAAATATAATAAGGTCTTCTAGCAGGTTCCATTCTAATTGTATTAGTTTCAAGTCTTCCTGGCCAATCTTTGTGAGTATGATGTTTACTGGATTCCTATTGCAACAATGCACCAAGCTCTCTAACATGCTTAGCACACTATGCCAACGGGTCGGCATTGCAGTTTTGATGCTTTGTAAGTGATTTATATCGCCAAACTCAGTATTGAACGTTTGAAAATTCTGTAAAACGTCATCATCGTCACCAGTTGGTTCATTTTCGAGACAAAGTCAGTCAGGTTCCAAGTCAAGAGCGTACGTGGCAACTAGCGCGAAAGTGCCGTGACGACTGGCGGTGGCGCGTACCGCGCGGGCGCGGGTTCACAGCGGCCTGGGCCCTCAGCGCCGCCCGCCTCAATCGGCGCCAAATTTCAAATGATCGGCGGCGGCGGCGGCGCCCAAAACGCGACGTGGTGCCGCCGCGCCGGTGCGGCGCCCACCTCTACTACCAGTCTGTCGGTCAGTCTGTCTACCAGTCTGTCTGTCAGTCGGTCCGTCAGTCTGTCAATCTGTCTGTCAGTCAGTCTGTCGATCTGTCCGTCTGTCTATTTACTAGCTGTTGCCTGCGGTTTCGCTAGCGTTTTGGTCGAAAATTATTCCACGGGCACATTGTAAATATAGCCTATGGCACTCGCGGATAATGTAGCTACCTATTAGTGAAAGAATTTTCAAAATCGGTTCAGCAGATCCAGAGTTTAACCCCTACAACCTCACAAACTTTACCTCTTTATAATATTAGTATAGAATAGAGGAGGAGAGGAGATTTATTCTCCTTCTCTTGAAATCAGCCAAAAGCATCGAATAATTACTAAATAAGATTATTCTAAAAGATAGCATAAATGTTAATTTTAAAACGATATAATTATTTGAAATTATACCAAGGAGTTTTTATTCCGTTTCAACTTTTTTTTTCCAAACTTGATTTCATTGCGAGTAATCGATTAGGCTGACTGCAACTTTTTAATCGAATGTTGAATCTTGGGTTTACGGTCAGCAAGCACTAAGAGGTTTTAGTAATATTTGTCAAGACTTGGAACGTGTTTTTTTATGAAATTTTGTATGAATAATGGTAAAAATAAGAACGCAGATAGAATGTTACTGTCTTTATTTTGCCCTTTCGAGTTTTTTTAGCAAACGAGAAACTTGTCCATGTACATTATTTCAAGGGCATCTAAGTTACCTATTTTTGGAAGGGTGTAGTGGTATGTAATTTACACATATTTGGCAATAGACTGACGCCATTTTACCGACATCAACACGTTTTTGGAGATATTAACCACAAACTTATCGTATGAAACAGCTGCCGCGACATATTTTTCATTATAAAATCGAATGCTGAAAGTTCACGAAAATTCTTGAATTTCTTGACAATGCGCATCACCCCGCCGATTCAGCTGATGTGTCATGTGTCAAAATTCTGTCGTGCATAGTGGTTAACTAAAAAATAAAAAGTATCAAATGAGTAAATTCAGGTTATAAACTATTTGTGTGCTGAATTTCATCCAAATCCTTTCGGTAGTTTTTGCGTGAAAGAGTAACAAATATTCATCCATCCATTTTTGCATTTATAATATTATTATTAGTAGGATTCTCACCCCCTTTGATTTGGGACTCAAGTTCACAACAAATATGAACGGCGTCATACATACACCTCCATTAAAATCAATCCTTTGTTCGACGAACTACTAGGATATTTTAATAAAAGCTTCGAATTCTCCATAATACAGCAAAGGAATGGAGTCGTTTCGATCGGATAAAAATCTCTATACCTGTGAATTCTAATCTCCGTTATTCAAAGGATTTCCTCTTCAAATCAATCTTTAAGAAAGCCGAGATTTACGACAAAGGCGCGCGCACCTACCTATATTATTTGATTTATTCCCCGATTTAGACTAGACTGGGAGTCAGCGATTTTTAACTGAATGAGTTCTTTTAGGACTGAGGAGCTCGTGGCAAAATAATAACAGCAGCTCGGGTCGATCTGCTTGTCTAGGTTGGTCGGTGGATGGGTGACCGCCCATTACATACCGAGTTTCCTCCGTGCCTCGGAAAGCACGTTAAACCGTTGGTCCCGGCTGTCATCTGTAGATCTTTGACAGTCGTAACAGGTAGTCAGTGGCGCAAAAAGTCTGACAACCAGTCTTACCAAGGGGTATCATATTACCCAGTACTAACTAGGTTGTGGAGGTCAGATAGGCAGTCGATCCATGTAAAATACTGGTATTCAGCTGCATCCGGTTAGACTGGAAGCCGACCCCAACATAGTTGGGATATGTCTAGGTAGATGTTGAGTTCTTTTACGACTCTTTGTTAGTGACTGCTTCGTTGGTCTAGTGGTCACAATCGCGACTGCTGAGCATGATTTCCTGGGTTCGATTCCCGGATCGGGCAAAGTGTTTATGGGTTTTTCCATCAGGAATTTCTCAGTAGCAGCAGTTCGAAGTCTGGATTTGTGCCCGGTTGATGGCAATTATATGGGACTTAAAACAACTGGCGAAATGTGGGTGTAGGTATTATCCGGTAAACCTCTGCCTGAGCCTTCAAAAATTACAAATCAAAAAAATCAAATCAAATCAATTTATTTGTGAAACATAGGTATTGACATTTTAGATGGATCTTAAGAACTAGATAGCGCGCTATGTTTTGTCAATTTTGACATACAAATATTTATAGAAAAAACATGCATGCATGTGTAGTTATGAAAATTATATAATAAGAAATTATTAACATATTGGGATTAAATAAAATACTTAGTTTACATTAAATTACAATACTTTAAATCTTCTTTGGTATTAAATTATTATCATTCAAAAAGTCTTCAATTTTATAGTAACACTTGTCAATTAGTAATAATCTGAGAGCTTTTTTAAATTTTACTAGAGGCATATTTTTGATATTGTCAGGTATTTTATTGTAGATTTTAGGTGCAATGCCAAAAAAACTCTTTTGCATTAAAGATGTCTTGCATTTTATATTACACAACTGTGACAAATATTGAGCACGTATTGGCATTCTTTTTATTTCAGACATTTTTTCGAACAAGTGGGGGTTGCTTTTTATAAATACTGCAGATTCTAAAATATATAATGCTGGTAGTGTTAGTATTTTCAGTGATTTGAAGGATGGTACACAGCTATCAGTAGTCTTTAATCCACACATAGATCTTATACAGGCGTGATTTTATGTTTTTGAGAAAGGTAGGCTATAAAAGTGGCCTAGAAAACCTCACTTGTTTAATAGCGGTAAATAAACTGTGCAGGACAATAAACGCATTTAACAGCAATGATAGCTTAGTGGTGTGACCGTCGGACTGCCAAGTCATAGGTCTCGAGTTCGAACCCAAGACACGCACCTCTGGTTTTTCGGATTCATGTGTGTATTGTATAATTATCACTTGCTCCGGTGAAGGTAAACATCGTGAGGAAACCTGCATGCCTGAGAGATATTTCTTGACGGCATGTAAAGCCAAGTCAGAGGCCCATGCGCGGCATAAAAACTCTGACACCAGGTTAGGCACTAACCACACGATAAAAGAACGCATTTTATTCAAGAGTCCACTTCTGCGAAACCTTCAAATAGTTTTCTTATACAACTCTGGCTCCCGGACTATAACTCTGTATTGTCTCTGGTCTCGAATATCAAAGGGTCGCCCCCACCTTTGTGTTCTTGTCTGTTTTTTTAACGATTTTCAGCCAAGTGTTGTTATTTATGCGACCTGCAATCATATTGGTGACATGAGGTTTGTCGATGGTGGAGTCGGTTTTAATAGTGGTCGTAATGTTGTGGGTAAATGGGTATTGAAGAAATGTTATTTCGCTTTGGAAATCTGCGGGGTAATTGCATTAGTGCAGCATGTTTCTTTATGCAACTGAATGACATTGCCAGAACGGTTTTCACGTTCCTCAATTTTCGGCGAAACATATTATTTTTAACTTTTTGCCACCAATATTACCAATTTGTGTTATTGTCTGTGCAAAATTAATTTTAAAAAACGGCAATATGGCGGCAGTAGTTCCGACTATGGCCACGCGCCAAAAACTTACTATTATTACGTTATTATTATTATTGCGTTATTTTGTACGTTGTCAAATTAAAGATATAAAAAAATAAATATGAATTTCCTACAAAATCCACACTGAATCGTTTCTTTAGTAAATTTTGATTGAATAAATGATTGAACTCTTTATTCGCAAGAGTTACACCATTACAAATGGTGGCGGTTTCAACCCCATAAAGCCGCGGTAGGATCAATTATACCCTTCATAAATTATAAATTAGGTACAATTAACAATTCAAATAATGGTGGTGCTACTCCTCAAATATGAAGGCAAATATAATTTATAGGTTGTATAACTTTGAAGACATGCCATTTAAATACTATTATATTAAATTTTATATTATATTTAATTCCAAGACATGTGACATCTACCAAACCAGATTGGGCCCACGTGATGGATTAAAGCCCATGTAAATTACATCTTTAAATATTTCAATCTAAAAAATAAAGGCTGATTATTATTATTATTTTATTAAATTTTAAAAGATGTTTTCAATACAAGGTCAAAGTAAATTAGCTAGCAAAACTCCTCTAACTTTATGGGTAGGTTTCGATGTCTAAGCACAGTTTGGCCGTTTTATACGGATAGAACGAAATAAATCGAAAGATTATTTCTGCTATGGTTTCTACTTTTGCTTAATCTGACTTACCTACACTTTTCTTGACTCTGTCCCATTCTACTCGGGGTCGGCGCAACACGTTTTCTTCTTCTATTCTCCCCTGTCAGACGTCACGGCATCATTTACTCCTTCCTCTTTCATATCATTCCTCACACAATCCATCCATCGTTTCTTTGGCCTCCCTCTCCCTCTCCACCCATCAACATTTATATCCATCACTCCTTTAGTTACATGCGTTTAATCCCTCCGTATACAAGTCCATACCAAGACAAACGACTTCCTTTCAATTTTTCTGTAACAGGCGCAGT
Organism: Eugnorisma glareosa; assembly: GCA_947578425.1. Taxonomy (NCBI): domain Eukaryota; kingdom Metazoa; phylum Arthropoda; class Insecta; order Lepidoptera; family Noctuidae; genus Eugnorisma; species Eugnorisma glareosa. The sequence goes on along the minus strand of OX387982.1, from coordinate 6,521,151 downwards.
ATTCAAACTTCCTTTAATATACTCATTCCTTGCTTTATCCATTCTTGTCACATCCACCTCAACATTCCGCTTCATGCAAGTTTTCATTATTCAGTTTAACAAATGAATAAAGATTACCAAATTATTAAATATGCGACTTATTATAACATTCCAAGGATTTGAATGAGTTTGATAATCGCTGAAAACCATTTTAATTAAAAGAGCACCCTGTATACTCAATTACTCACAATCTCGTATGATTCTATATCTGCCCCAAATCCGAGGATTACATTCTTTTCACGATTCGTTAAGCTTTTGCGAATGGATACGTATATTCAAAAGACTGTTCTGTTTTTTAGATTAAAATGGATACCAAATTCTGATGACACTTTTGAGTGTTCTATTTCTGTATGTTGTTGTGACTGCTACGTGGTGCGATCGCTGGATCGCAAGCGTGACTGCTGAGCATGATGTCCTGGGTTCGATTCCCAGGTCGGGCAAAGTGTCATTAGGTTTTTCCATCAGGAATTTCTCAGTAGCCGCCACGGGACCTGTACTTGTGCCGGGTTGATGGCAATAGGCTCGCCCCCTTTTACATGGGACTTAAACATAACTGGCGAAATTTGGGTGTGCCATTAGGTACACCTCTGCTTAACCCTTTAGGGACACCAGAGGCGTGATGTTTTTTTGTGTGAATCTTGTGTGTCGCTGTCATGTTGGCCTAGCAAGTCTTGTAGACACAAGCACTACTGCAGAGCACAATGTCTTGCCATCGCGATCAGTATCTGTAGCGTACCCAAGGAATCCAGCACTGGTGTTTTCCAATCCAATAACACTTTGAACGACCTCGGAAGAAATCGAATGTAGGAGTTTGATTCCAAGTTCGTGCAAAGTTTTGCTGAAGATGGCAATTGGCTAACCCCCTAATTGGAAATTAAACATCGTCTATCTCGCCGTATCCCAGTAGTTCCACTCTCCAGTTCCATTATGGGAATACTGGGATTTTTTCTCCCAGTAGTTCCATGGAACTAGAATACTTTTTTACCTAATCCCATTAGTTCCATTAAGTACAGTTGAATGGTAATTATTTGTTGCATTAATACGTCTCAAATCTGCCAATTTTCATGCGTATCTTTTGTTCCATAACATGGATCGAAATCTTTATGATTCAGTTGTGGGAAAAACGTAGAATAACAACTGAGAACTGAACTAAGATTCAACTGTCCATAACGTATCAGACATAATAATATTTATGTCTCATCACTTTCAAAGACTCTTTTAATGTTTAATGCATTATATATTCCACCAGACAGACAATAATCAACCTGTCACAACAACCCCGGGTATAATGGCAACCAAACCATTACTTATCCAGCCCGCATTACCAATTCACCAGCGACCTCAACTATGACACAGTAGACATATTAGCATTAACACACAGTAGGTATATCAATTGGAAACAAATGGACTGCTCACAGATACATGCAAAGCGTTTTCACAAATTGTAAGTATGTTTCAGGTACCAGAATACTCATGAGTAAGTTGGGGCTGTCGCATCGGTTACGTTTGTGTGTATCTACTAACTATCTGCCGAGCATTTGGTCGGCTTCCAGTCGAACTGGAAGCAGCTGAATACCAGTATCTCTCACGGAGCTGCCGCCTATCTACTACTCACAGCTAGTTAGTACTAGGTAATATGATTCCACTTGGTAAAACTGGTTGTCAGACTTTCGGGCCACTGACTACCTGAAACGACTGACAAAGATTTACAAATGACAGTCGGGACCAAGGGAGGCACGGAGGAAACTGTGTGGTCACCCATCTACTGATCAACCTAGGCAAGCGCGGCTTAACCTGAAGATTGTTATTATTTAGTCACGAACTTCTCAAGATGAAGTACTAGCAATGTATAATTTAGTAGACACGTCTAACAGCCGCGTTTGATTTCACAAAATAGGCCCAAATAAATGGTTTTCTGTTTATCTTTATACTTCGACTATTTTCACCAACGACACTAAATCATGTATATTTTTGCATCAAGATATGATGACGTCACTCTATATGACGAGGGTTGCTGGGGAGTTATTGACGGAACCCTCAGAATCGATGTCGACTTATCGATACTCGAGATAGGGGTTGGGGCATTGGTTCCCAATCTGAAGTCTGCGGACCACCAGTAGTCTCCAAGAGTTAATATACAATATTTTTTGGTGGGAAACGATTTTTTTTAAGGATGAAAAATCATGTTTTACTGTAAGACTCAATGTAACGTAAAACCTTGTGCTGATGGGTACATTGAATAGTATGGGGGTCATGCAGTTATTTAAAGTAAAGTTATACCATAAAAACGTGTATTAAAAAAAAGTTGTGAAAAAATTTAAGCTTTGACTTCCAATATCACCGTAATTAGAAGGTTCCCAGGTATGGCCAAAAAAATACCACAGTGACGGGAGTAATAAGAGCCTTTCGGCGTCGTTCAAAGTACACCCTTTATAGTCCACGCCATTTTTTTACTTGTAGACAGGTTGCAAGCTTAAAATTGACATTAATGCAAACTGCAAAAAACAGAGCAAACTGCAGAGCAAAGGACTCATTTCCCTCTTTCCACTTTTCAGGATCTTTTTCTTAGCGCGTCGAAGGCAATCTAAATTGATTCAACTGAAAATTTTGCGACGAGCTTAGCGCTTTCACTAGTATGTATCAGCGCCTGTATTGCGCCGTAAACCACAGGACCAATAGTATATGATATTAAGTGTCCCATCATTTATGGAACAGAACCACATTTACACTCCAGGGCAGAGTCATCTATGAAGCTCCACCTGAACAGAGTATCTAATGCGAATGTAGGCAAATCTTTTAAAAATGGATCCAGCAAATCCAGCCAGCTCCTTATTAAGTTTCAATTAACTTTACGTTCCTTATTTAAAATAAATAAAGTGGCCCCTTGTCAAAAAAAGGTTGGGAACCACGGCGTTCGTATAATCAATTTGGTGTTAAAAATGGAGTGTGGACGCTACTGATCGTGTTTTGTTTTCGGTTTGACATGTTTAATATGGCCTTTTTAGTTTTGGGCAAAGAAATATAAAAGACTTACAGCGCATTTGGGAATATTTTCATACAAAAATTTTGATCCCGACCATTTTCGATTTTGACACACGAATGCTACCAGCCCGCGTAGCATGACCACCGTAGAGACGGGTTTTGTCGACGAAGAATCGAAAAGAATGGCAGATTGTGGAAAGATTTCTATCGTCGCAAGCATGGCGATGTTAAAAATGTATGACAGTCATGTCAAGCTGTATAAAAAGAGCTTTGTCGATTCTTGGTAGAATAGAGATAGTATTGCCATGCTACGCGGGCTGACAAGCAGGCGTAAGACACTAGACAGAACGATTGGTTACTAAGTAGTAACAAGTAAAGAGTGGAATTACTTACACCTAAGACAAGACGAAGAAAATCGTAATCCAATACTCGTTGTATTGGATTACGATTTTCTTCGTCTTGTCCAGTCTATCTATCGCTCGTAAATATTTGAATGTCTTTGGTGTTGGGTACTGCAGAGGCTTTGTTTTAGATTTATAGGCATTTTGTATCGCCATATGATATTGCTTATTTATTATTTATTGGATATTGCTTATTTTTCTACGAATTTTGTCTGGATTGATACTAAAATCAGACTCCATGTCAGTGCCAAGTAGCACTCGATCGCTGTCCTTAGAACAGCAAAATTTGGATGACATTGAATTTAGAGCCACATGAGACTTTTAAATTGGTGTCTCCAGGTAACATTAGGCCTATATATGTTTCCGCCTTACCGATTTCGGTCACGGCGACCCTTTCAAGCTATTATTTCCTTGCGTGTGCCCTTATATAACTGGCCAGACCGAATTTGCTTACCAATACCCGATCACAACTAAAACAGTAGAGTTCGCCGGCAGAATTGTAAGTGTATGTATAGGAGGGCTTAGGTCTCTCTTTACGAATTTGACGCTTTTCGTTCAATGTATCGAGGCACTTTTTTTCGAACGTTTTCATCAGGTAACAGAGCATTACAAAATAATGTTAGTAATATTTATGACTTCGCGGGTGTGTTGTTGGGGTTGTTATGTTACTTGGGGAGCTCGTGGCAAAATAATAACAGCTGCTCGGGTCGATCTTTAGGTCAAGCCGTGCTTGCCTAGGTTGGTGTGTGGATGGGTGACCACCCATTACATACCGAGTTTCCTCCGTGCCTCGGAAAGCACGTTAAGCCGTTGGTTCCGGCTGTCATCTGTAGATCTTTGACAGTCGTTACAGGTAGTCAGTGACCCAAAAAGTCTGACAAACAGTCTTGCCAAGGGGTATCGTATTACCCAGTACTAACTGTGTTGTGGAGGTCAGATAGGCAGTCGCTCCATGTAAAATACTGGTATTGAGCTGCATCCCGAGCCGACCCCAACATAGTCGGGAAAAGGCTAGGCAGATGATGATGATGTTACTTGGGGTCGGCCCAATACATTTTTCTTCCATTCTTCCCTGTCAGCCGTCACGCTATTATTTACTCCTTTTTCTTTATATCATTCCTTACACAATCCATACATCATTTTTTTGGTCTCCCTCTACCTAATTGTTTTACGATAGATCGAGAGTGCTTCAACTTCTTAGTGACAAACTGGGTTACTTCTCGTCTTCTCCTTGATGATTTTATTTATTTATTTATTGGTTCACCAACAATAGGGTATATGCAAGAAATACAAAACTTTTTTTATTTCTTTAAAATGCCTTGTATTGGCTCATAAAAACATTGTGTTATACTTGTTTAATTCTCTAATACAACACTTATTTTACAATTTAATATTTTATTTAGCGTGTTTTTGGTGAAACGGAACGCAAACACAAAACGCATCGATTCCGGTAGTGACGTCAAAATCCATGTGTCAAAGAAACACTTTTAATTGAAAAGTACTTAAAGTTTCACTAAGATTAACTATAATATTGTTATTGCAATTTTTGCTTATATAAAGTACTTACATTTTAGTAAAACTAATCTACTAAGGGCAAAACATTAGATTTAAACAAGGCAGATAGAGGTAAGTGACATCAAAGTCGTGACATGAATGGCCGCGATAGTCATGGACGTTTGAACTGTCGTAGAAAATTGCAGGAGTTAATTTTTTTTTTTGTGCGACAAGCAGTAGTTGAAATTAACTTTTAATTATTTTCTTGGGTTGATAGTACTGCATATTAATGATTTAAGTGAAAAAAAAAATTACATGCATATTCCCTATTGTTAACACTGGTTGTATGCTAAAAGTAACATGCAAAAATGTAAATGCAATAGTGCAACAATCACTTATAGGTAAACTCCGCATGCATAAAGAAGTTGTACAATTTATAACATTAATCTAGTTTTAAATGTAGTTTTAAATGATTACTTAACTAAAAGTCTAAAAAAATGGTCCAAATAATTAATTTAAATAACAACTTATAACTATTTATTTTATTTGATTTTATTTGACGACCCGAATGGCGCAGCGGTTGTGAGGCTGCCTTACGTTCTTAGGGTCCCGGGTTCGAATCCCGGTAGGAGCAAATGTTTGTGTGATGAGCATGGACATTTGCTTCCGAGTCATGGATGTTTATATGTATAATAAGTATGTATTTACAAACAAAAAAGTATATATGTAGTAGTATCAACTATCTGGGGTCCACGACACAAGCCTCGTTGCTTAGTGTGGCACCTAGATGGCGCTGTGTGTAATGTCCAGCGATATTTATTTATTTATTTCACAAGATGCTTAAAAAAATTGGCTTTCAATTTGCACAAACTTTCAAAGTGCAAATCGATTTGATCACTACAGCTATTTACAATCTTTTTGTAACATTTGAACTCTTTTTTGTTAATCTTATCTTACTATCTTTGTAAATGCGACAGTTTGTGAGGATGGATGGATGCATGTTTTTTATTTTTTCACGTAAAAACCACGAAACGAATTTGAATGAAATTCGGCAACGATATTTTGATATAAAAGAATGTCCATGAAGCTTCTTGTCCATTCTTCTTCATAGAGATCTACGCTTTGGAATGGGCAACGACATCATTTTCACAAGTTATTATGCCCTGTGTCTGTGACTGTAGCTTCGCTTCCTTTGTTCTGCTGACATTCAAAAGTGCCTGTAATGGTCTAATTGAAATAAATGCTTGAATTTTGACGGCTTAGCGCAGTGGCTGAGCGATTGACTGCTGCGTTGTGTGTCGCCGGTTCGATCCCCGCACGGAATAAATATTTGTATGGCCTACAGATAGTGGTTCCGGGTCTGGCTGTTTGTGTATGTGAGTTTAAATGTTTGTAAACGCATCCACGATACAGAAGAAATTCCTAGTGTGGGGCAACGTTTTGTTAAAAAAAAAATGAGTTTGACACACAGATATCACTTGGATTACCTAATTCATATCGTACTTTTTATCCCGAAGGTACGATCCCATGGGACAATGCCGAGCGAAGCCGCGGGCATACACTGGTATTTCATAATTCTTACCCGGTTTTACAAGAACTCACGAAAGAATAATTTAAAAATTATGCAGCCACAAAATTGTGCCATCACATTCACTCAGGTCGGGCTTAAGTTGATACCTGGCGGTGATTGGTCCTGACGCGATATCCGGGCTTACACGGCCCGTCAGCTGCCGCCCGGGGTACCTATCCCTCGAAAAATCCGGTCAACATTTTTATTGAGTTTCTGTTGAGTTTGCGAAAATTGAAATTGCTTTGTTGTTTGTTGTCGTGACAATTTCAGCAACAAATTGACGTCTTTAAAAAAAAAAAAACATTTTTTTTGCCTACAACACATTCACATTTTAGTTGTTTAATAAGAGGCAATAAATAAAGTGACTTTTTGTCAGCGTTAACGAATTAACGATGATGGGATAATCGAATGATTGAGATATGCCATCGAAAGGCGTACCTATGTTTTTTAGGGTTCCGTAACCGAAGAGTAACCAACTAACCCCGACCGCGACCCTATTACTAAGCCTCCGCTGTCCGTGCATCTGTCTGTCAGCGGGCTGTATCTCATAATCCGTAATAGGTAGACAGTTGAAATTTTCACAGAATGTGTTTTTCCGTTGTCGCTAGAAATAATAAAAATAAATTAAAAATTAAAGGCCAAAAAATTAAACGAGTCGCACATGGCCAGTTTTATTAAATGCTAAAAACGCTTGCGTTTGGCCGCAACTCGCTTGATGTGAACCAATGACGCGGCCGAGGGTGGAGCACACTTGCGTAGAAGAAACCGATTCACACGAACTTTGAAGAGATCCAAAATACAATGGGAAACAGAGACTGTCATTTTGTCACTGTTGTTGAAAGTTGCTGTGGAAATAGGAAACACTTTGAACGTGATCCCCGCTTGACTGGAGTAAAGGAATACTATTATATCAACTAGACAACACGTTATTTTAATTAGGTAGATTCTTTTCACAAGGATTGGCGAATAACAGCACTGGGATAAGAGGAAGGAGGGAAGAGAGACCTTTAATAATATATATCATTTATTTCAGGCAACAAAGACCCATTACACATATATCATAATTTTAATTCAAAATTCATTTATTATCTTACACAACAGAATACTGACAGGTTCAACAGCGGGTCCCAAACTAGGCATAGCCAGTATCTTGGTGACCCAGACACTACACCAAGTTAAAAAATTACAATGTTCTGCTAGCGCCAGAAAAATAATCAAGAATAAAACAAAAAGAAAACTAATAATTAATAACATTGAAAATAACTTAAATTAATAGGAAAAAAAAAATAAGTGAAGGAAAAATTAAAACATTGAAATAAAAATAAAACAAAAACATAGGCATACAACAGTTAAATGACTATCATACATATTTATAAATCCAGAAAATACAGGGTGTAACAAGACCCTTCACGAAGCCGTCAACCAAGCATTATCTACATCAAATTAAGTAACTTTACGCAAAAATTATTGCTGGGAAACGACTTTTTTTTTTGGGTGAAATGTCACGTTTTACGGTGGGACTCAATGTAACGCACTCAAAACATTGTGCTGATGGATGGATTGTGTAGTACGGGGGTCGTGGAGGTGTTTAAAGTAAAAATGTTACATTAAGACTATGTATTTAAAAAAAAACTTGTGAAAAGGTTGGCTCTTTGACCCCTAATATCTCCGTAACTAGAAGGTTCCCAGGTATGCCTCGGCTTGCCTTCAGAGTTGTGATGTTCTTCAGCAACCTGGTGACTTCGACGTGGCCAAACGTGACTGGGGGCAGCTTATGAAGCTCCTTCGCCACAAAAGCGGGCACGTCGTCCGGGTCGGTGCTCTTCATCAACGTGATGATGTCCTACACACACTTCTGGCCACCATCCCTCCGGCGGGACTGCATCTGCTCGACTTTGCCGAGCGACTGGAACAGCAGCAGCTTGGCACTGCTGATCTCTTTCTCCTTGAAAGTAAACTAGCAGATTTGCAAGATGCTGACTTCCTCCATGTAGTCGATGGCATGTTTGATAACCCTTTGCCCTGCAGTGGGACACAAGTGGCTAATAATAAATAATAATAATAATATACTGTAGCAAGATTATTTGTTAACTTCTTAAAATAACATTACATCATGCATGGAATCTCGATGGTTTAGGCAGAGGCGTACCTAAAGTACACCCACATTTCGCCAGTTAGGTTTAAGTCCCATAGGGGCCAGTTAATTGCCATCGACCAGGCACAAATCCAGACTCCTTGGATGCTCCGAAATTCCTGATGGAAAAACCCAGTAACACTTTGCCCGGCCTGGGAATCGAACTCAGGACCTAATACTTAACAATTGCTCTTGCGACTACTAGACCAACGTCATAAACACCATCGTTATAATAAAAGGCACATAAAGGCACACAATATAAAAAAATCGACCAACTAACAACTTAAAATTTTGCCAAAGCAAAATACACCTTGACGACACAAAGAAAAACACATGAAAAGCTGCAAGCTTAAGGTGTAGGTACTGAAGCTTTTTCACTTGCGAACTTCTGTTTCAGCTCGAAATTAGAACCATTCGAGAGAGCAAGTCATGCGACAAGGCAGGAAAATACGAGTGTTATTACAAACTTGCATCGAGGGTGTCTGTGTGTCTCACTGTTTGTTTGTTCGTTTGCTTGTCTTGGAAACTTAGCTTATCTGGCACGACAGGAATTGATTGAGTAGTTCATACTTATAGGAAAAATGTGTCTAGCTCATAATAATAACAGCAGCTCGGGTCGATCTTTATGTTAAGCGTCGGCGTTGCCTTGCCGAAGCCTAGGTTGGTCCGTGGATGGGTTACCGCCCATTACATACCGAGATTCATCGGAAAGCAAGTTACGCTGTTGGTCCTGGCTTTAATTTTTAGATCTTTTGACAGTCGTTACAGGCAGTGGCCCCAAAGTCTGACAACCAGTATGGCAATACTGGTTGACTATTTCACTTGGTAAAGGTATCGTATTACCCAGTGCTAACTGGGTTGTGGAGGTCAGATAGGCATTCGCTCCGTGTAGAATACTGGTACTCAGCTGCATTCGGTCAAATTGGAAGCCGATCCCATAAAAAAAAAACCATCAAATAAAAGGTTAAATTAACCACGATATCTATCACGTGAAAGTCATAAAGCTGTTTCTGTCCTGCTCAAGTTGATTCGGCGTAGATTTGTAGTTTGAAAACACGTAATTCATGTTTATAACATAACATAACATCACGCGTGTAATCCCCGAAGGGTGAGGCAGAGGTGTACCTAATAGTACACCCACATTTCACCAGTTATATTTAAGTCCCATGTAATACGGGGCGAGCCTGTCGCCAGCAATCGGGCACAAGTTCATACTACGTGGCGGCTGCTGAGAAATTCCTGATTGAAAAACGTAATAACACTTTGCCCGATCCGGGAATCAAACTCAGGACCTCATGCTCAGCAGTCGCTTGCGAACACTAGACCAACGTTGGTCAGATAAGACTTATAGTCCTCAGCGCTTGTCAAAGGTAAGTCGGTGGCAAAATTAATCAAATGACTTTCAAAGCTAAAGAAATTTTCCACTTTTTGGTGATTTTTTGGAAAAATATATTTTTTTTTTGCAATAAAAACTCGCACCATGTTTCAAGAGTCCGAAGTACGTGTCAAAATTCCGTGAGAGGCCGGGGCGCTTCACTAGTTTTATACAAACATAAATACAGGAAGAAATACATTAGCTACACGACAAGTGTACTGAATAGTTCATGCACACCACTCGCGTAGTCTGGCTGGGTTTAGAAAATGGTGTATGGTGGAGGCGGTAGCGAGAGCGATTTGAAACTGGGATTGAAAGGAGCTCATGGTTAAGTGTCCGGTGTCATTTTTAGACCTTTGACAGTCGTTACCGATTGTCAGAGACCCGAAGTTTAGGGCTAATAAAATATGAAGTCGTGCTAGCGATACGATGAAGAAGAAGAGGCCCTAATCAGTCTTACCAAGGGGTATCGTATTACCCAGTACTTACTAACTGGGTTGTGGAGGTCAGATAGGCAGTTGCACCATTTAAATAAATATGTAGGGGTATTCAGCTGCATCTGGTAAGACTGGAAATAGACCCCAGCCATTATTCTTTTCTTTCATAAATTAAAATAACCTTAAGCAAATAACCTAGCAACAGACTTAAAAAATGGCGTCAAAAAACTCAACGCTGTCAACTGGTAATGTACCCAAGAGACTGGCGGTGTTGCCACGTTGTTGTATGGCAATGCTGAGACTTTGATCAAGGTAAAAGGCAGCCCTTGGGTCACGGGAAGTGTCAACTAAGCGTTTTTTTTTTTTAATTCATTAGTTATTAAGTAACTTATTAATCCATGGCTTATCTAAATATTGTAGTGTATGTAATTGAAATTAAAACACTCTTTTGTTAACTAACTAATCTATTAAGGTTTTCTATATCTTATCTGCCTGGTAATTAGGTTGCTATAAATAACATGTAACTACAAAATATTAAAAGCAGTTCCTGAGTACCTATTTATTAAAACTAAATTGCTTTTTAGCGTGATTCTTGATTATAACATCAGGCGAAAAATAGTTTTGATGTAAAAGTGAATAAATGATTAGTGTCCCTAACGACTTCTTTGATTATGATGTTATGGAATATTTTCTAATTTTAGTTTTATAATATTGAAGCGAGCAATTTTCTAGTATTTAAAACAAGGTTTTTCAAGGTCTAGATTGATCTAGTGTCTACATAGATGTAAATATATGTATTGACATTGAATCGATCGATCCTACCTTGAAATCTCTGATGTGTTTTACGAGTACGTTCTAATGTTTTTACAAAACGAATGTCAAACATAAACAAATTGCAATCGCTTGCAAAACCTTTTGTATTTCTACAGTACAAGTATCTCCCAACAAGATTGAAATAAGTTTTTTGGTAGCTTAAGTCAATCCATTACATTTTTGAATTATCTATTATTGTTATTGCTAATAGAATGTATCTTTGTCTAGGTTATCTTGACAGTCCATTGGAATACATTCACCAAGAAAAAAAACATGTCAAAAGATGACTTATGGACTATGACGCAATTACCTCGGTCGTTAGCCCGTTTTCGGGTGTTCGAATGACATTACTCGAATTCGGGTACTGGATGCATAAATGACACTGGTCATCGCACTAGAATACGGGCTAACGACTACGAGTAGTTTTTGAATGAAGTCTAGTACTTGCACCTGTACACTAAACAACGAAGCCGGATGAGTTGTCCGAATACGGGCGTACTCGACTTAATTCGATTGCATATGGAATTCGGGCAAACGACCAAGTGTAATTGCACCAATAAACCCAAAAGTCGATAAGCAGACTAACAAAAAGTAATTTTGTAATTAAACCGCTCTGCTCCTAACTTGGACCAGAACACCAGCCCTATGTAAAGACAAGCGTCGCGACCGGGCTGTACAGGTAGGTACTCACTAGTCACAAACACTGACGCGTTTCAAGTGTGTTTTCACCTGTTTTTCTACTCGTTCGCGGTTTTTTTGTGAGCTTTTCCATTTGTGGCGCGCTCGACACGCAGTTAAAATGTTACAAGTTTAATTTCACGCTTTGTTTTTGTTTTTTGTTTTTGCAACACTAGATTTGTAAATAGAATGATTGCAGTTTGCAATGTGTGTTGTTATTCTAAAAGATTTGAATGGGAAATGTTGTTTTCTGTACAGGTGAAATAAGCTTTTGCTTTGAATTTTTGAATAGATGCGATGTGTAGCATCATCATCATGGTCGGCTTTCAGTCTAACCGGATGCAGTTGAATACCAGTATTTTACATGGAGCGACTGCCTATTAGACCTCCACAACCCAGTTAGTACTGGGTAATACGATACCCCTTGGTAATACTGGTTGTCAGACTTTTTGGGCCACTGACTACTTGTAACGACTGTCAAAGATCTACAATTGACAGCCGGGACCAACGGCTTAACGTGCTTTCCGAGGCACGGAGGAAACTCGGTATTTAATGGGTGGTCACCCATCCACAGACCAACCTAAGTAAGCGCGGCTTAACCTAAAGATCGACCCGAGCGGCAATGAAGCATATTTGTAACAATATAACAGTTATCTGATTCTGTATCTAGGTTCATTCGTTGTGCAGTGTGACTAGAGGGCTTAAAATCATAGACAAAAAAACTTTCTATGATAAAAAAGTCATTAACATATTGAAAGTAGTTGTAGTAATTAAACGTAGTAGTAATTAAATTAAAGTCTGAAAGTGGCGCCGGTGACTGAAAAGTATTGTGTGGTAATCGGTTATCATGATATGGATATGCGGAGGAATGAGGAATATGTAGATGGCTAGAAGAACAGAGGAAGACCACAGAAACGATGGATGGACTGTGTGAAGGATGATATTGCTAGAAAGGAGGTGTCTGATGAGATGAGTAATAGAGAAGTATGGAACCAGCAGACATGCTGCGGCGACCTCAAATGAATTGGTATAAGGGCAGGGGAATAATGAGTTGTAGTAATTAAACGACTTGAAAGCGATTGCCGTTCTTGGTCCTTGGTACCTGTAAAACAAAATGATGACCAAGAATGTTTACAAGAAAGTAACGATGTATTTGAACTAACAGTTATTGCAATTTCAACTACATCGAATATGTCTTTTCTGGAAAAGGCTATTTACATTCCTACACTACTTCTAACTATTCGCAAAAATCAACACAGAAAACATTTAGATATATTCCTAACAATATTCCTTTGCAAATATTTTCTTCTTTCCCTCCATATTACGTCAGTTCACATGTCGGTAACATTGTCACCTGACGGTACAATTAAGATGGCGGCGACGCTGCACACCTCGTTACGGCCCCAAGTGTATGGCGCGGGTGTTACTAACTTTTTGCGCCTCAAGTGTAATGCTGCCGGATTTTTGGTAAGTTTTATTTGTGAGGGAATTTTGTGTTATGGGTGTAAAAATAATATTAGGTAGGTACTTGATTTTTTAGTGTACGCAATTTTCTGCAAATATGCAAATGGAATCAAATATTTAAAGTATTAATAGCTTTTTCTTTGATTTCAATTGGCTCTCCTCTGTCTACATGGTACCTTGTCTTACCCATTCTTCTCCATAGAGATCTACTCTTTGGAATGGGCAACTACAGTACTTTTACAAGTTATTATGCCCTGTGCTTGTGTGTAAAAAAATAATCAGCTGTCCTATACAAAATTTTAATACCTACTCGACCCAAATGTATGGGACAGCTGATTATTTTTTTACGATTTCGATGGTGGTCCCATAGAGAAAGTTGTTCAGTTTGATGGTCCGTACCACAGTATTCCATATGATTATACCCTTTCTGTTACACGCTGTGTATATTAGTAGCCTTGTATGATGAGCTCGTGGCCAAACGACAACAGCCGCGCGGGTCGATATTTAGGTTAAACCGTGCTTGCCTAGGTTGGTCTGTGGATGGGTGACCACCCATAACATTCCGAGTTTCCTCCGTGCCTCTGAAAGCACGTTAAGCCGTTGGTCCCGGCTGTCATCTGTAGATCTATGACAGTCGTAGTCAGTGAGGCGAATAAGAGGTATCGTATTACCCAGTACTAACTGGATTGTGGCGGTCAGATAGGCAGTCGCTCCATGTAAAATACTGGTGTTCAGCTGCATTCGGTTAGACTGGAAGCCGACCCCAACATAGTTGGGAACGGATGGACGGCACCGCCAAGGTCAGCTCTGGACGCGCATGATAGTCCGGTTGAGCAGTATTGCATTGCAACCTTATCGAGTTGAATTGCGAGTGGCCCAACCTAAAACATAAATAAAATCGAAATCGAAACGAAGGTTGCTTCGAATATCATATATACAGCGTGTAACAAAAAGGGTATAATCATATGGAACACTGTGGTACGGACCATCAAACAGAACAACTTTCTCTATGGGACCACCATCGAAATCGTAAAAAAATAATCAGCTGTCCTATACAAAATTTCAATACCTACTCGACCCAAATGTATGGGACAGCTGATTATTTTTTTACGATTTCGATGGTGGTCCCATATAGAAAGTTGTTCACTTTGATGGTCCGTACCACAGTATTCCATATGATTATACCCTTTCTGTTACACGCTGTATATATATATATATTTCAATATATCTATATTTCATGTAGAAACACGTTACTATACAGAAATACTAAGACACACTCATGTATAGCAACCAATATTACTAAACCATACCGAGAACTGTATTCACCTTTCATACTATATCGAGCTCAAATGCCTCGCTACGCTACCAAAGTAAAAGCTAAACTCTAGTAGCTGTGTAAGGCCCGGCGCACGATGACGGCACGGCATGCATAGCAAGGGATTTTCAGATGATGAATATTAATACAACATAAGAGAATGTCAATAATAGTTGAAATTTTTATAATAATGGTAGCAGGTACAAAAAAATGCCTTGGTATCCCTCGGGACGCTTATCCAGTCATCGGAATGCCGCATGCTGGGAGCCAGGACAACGTCCGGACCCAGCTCTGCTTGGCTCGCGCTCGCCGTGCCTAAGAGCGCCGCGACATACTTAAGGATACGGTCAGTGTGTACTTACATGTAGGGATGCCGAAGGATTCCTTACCGTGCCCTGCCGCCAGTGTGTGTTGGGCTTTAGTCTGCGTTTAAATCACGCTCCGTTGACGTGCCGTCGACATGGGAACAAGACCTTAATGGTATATGCGTCTCGAGCTAGAAGCTTTGAGTCAGTCAAGTATGATAGTTTATAGAGCTATCTATACCTACAAAATTCTGCATGAAATGGTACTATGATCCTAATTATAACACAACGTTAAATCACACCTCCAAAGGATAAAGCAAAAGTGTACCTACAGGGTGTAACAGGACCCTTCACGAAGCCATCAACCAAGCATTATGTACATCAAACTAAGTAACTTTACGCAAAAATTATTGCTGCGAAACGACTTTTTTTTTGGGTTGAAAAATCACGTTTTACGGTAGTCTCAATGTAACGCACTCAAAACATTGTGCTGATGGATGGATTGAATAGTACGAGGGTCGTGGAGGTGTTTACAGTAATAATCTTACGTTAAAAACATTTATTTAAAAAAAAACTTGTGAAAAAGTTGGAACTTTGACCCTTAATATCTCCGCAACTAGAAGGTTCCCAGGTCTAGAACAAAAAAATGATCGCAATGACGGGGAAAACAAGTACCTTTCGGCTTCGTTAGGGTCTTGTTACACCCTTTATAGGTACACATAACTGTCGAAATGTCTGTACATTCCGCCGGTTGTGTTAAACTCCCATTTTACACATGCTTGTAGTATAATAATATATTCATATAAAGAAAAAATAATTTCCGATTTACACTTACTACTGTTTGTCTCTGCATTACCCAAAGGTTCCTATGGCTTTAAGTCCGCCTCTGTACTTTGTCCTTGAAATGTTAAATAAATAGAATTTCTATTTTTCAAATAGAGATTCTTCATTTTAGTCATAAGTTATGTCTATATGAGAAATGAAGAATAAAGGACGTAAATAAATTATACTATTAGTTTATGACTCATAACTATACATTTTCAAATATTTAAAAAAAGAAAGTAAAAGAAAAAAAGTAAAGCAAACATTTAAAAATATAAAAAATAGAAATAGATGGCCCATCGGCAGCAGGAACAAGGTCCAGGCTGCCGGTGGTCAAGGAATTGAATTAATTTCATTGTTAAGATTTTGGTGTTTCATAAAGCAGTCTTTTCGTTTTCAGTTAAGGTTTGCATTCACTTGAGTGAGGTTCAAAGTGAACTTTACAGAACAAGAAAAGCTTTTGTTTTATTCAGTAGGTAAAAAAAAAACTAGATTAGAAAGCTTTCCAGAAGTTCCAGACCAAATTCAAATATTTACGAGCAAATCTCTTTGGAATTAACCGATTTAAATATTTCGAGCAAATCTCTTTGTGATTAACCAGCCTTTTGTACAACACAACACACACAAAGACCTCGAGTCCAGAGTTCCATGTTTCTACTTTCCATCTAGGAAAAAAACTTATAACACAGACAAACCCGTAGCCGCAGCTAGTTAAAACTTAAACAAAAGTGTACTGTAAAGTCTGCGACAGCACGACAGAGGCGTAAGTAAGTATAACTAGAAGTTATAAGTACAAAGTACGCGCAGTACCTAACTAGTCGTTGTGAACTAGAGGTTTGAAAGAATACTGGCAGTTACAAAGATGTAAATTAGCTGGTTTTTGATGTAAAAATAATAACCTTAAACTATCACGAGCGGTTCTTGGAAGTTGAAGAAGATTTGAAACGGATTTTGTTACAATTTCAAGCGTTTTTTTTTTCATTTTTTTTTTGCACGGAACCCTGATACTTTTTTTTTTTTTAAAGTAGCCTAAGTTACTGTTTATAACATCAGATATCTGCTAGTAGAAGTCCTGTCAAAATAGGTCCAGCCGTTTCGGAGATTCATATATCTGCCTAGCCTTTTCCCAACCATCTTGGGGCCGACTTCCAGTCTTACCGGATGCAGCAGCTGAACACCAGTATTTTACATGGAGTGACTGCTTATCTGACCTCCACAACTCAATTAGTACTGGTTAATACGATACCCCTTGGTAAGACTGGTTGTTAGACTTTCGGGTAACGACTAGCTGTAACGACTGTCAAAGATCTGGAAATGACAGCCGGGACCAACGGCTTTACGTTATTTCTGAGGCACGGAGGAAACTCGGTATGTAATGGGTGGTACCTATCCACAGACCAACCTAGGCAAGTGCGGCTTAACCTGAAGATAGTACAACATTTTGCCAGTTATGTGTTAGTCCCATGTTATGGGGGCGAGCCTATTGCTATCAACCGGGCATAAATCCTGACTCCGTGGCTACTGAGAAATTCCTGATGGAAAGGCCCAATGATAATTGATGATAATGAAACTGCTAAATAAAACAAAACGCACATAACAATTTGAATATAGAAAGAAAATTCCATAGTCTATGTTTAGTCCCAAGAACCACAGCGGCCAACTCGCTATGTATTTTACATAAACCAACGAAAATTTCGTCGCGCAACTTGTGACAAAACTTTTATACTGTTTGACTTTGAAATTGTTGAGGCGTAAACTCGGTGATCCATTATGTATTCTTCCTTGGGTAGCTCGGTATATCTAACTTTGTAGACTGTTTTGAATATTCTAGACTGCTAGTATCTATGCTTGCGGAAATCTTTTATTAGATTTAGGCGGATTCACATGGCACCGCTAGTCCACGCGGATCACATCGCATTGTCTTCGTGTCAAATTAGCGTATTTTCGGCACGTATAAGCTCGTTTTTTGAAGCGCGTAAAGGCGCGTATACGACCGCCTTTTGCCACACGCACGAGCTACTCATACGAGCGTTGACGCACTTATAGGCTCCAATAAGCGCGTGCCTCGAGAGATACAGACAGATTGCTACAGTTCGAGCGGACACGTGAGTACAATGAAAACAATGTAAATGAACAATGTATACACGCTCATTGTTCTCATTGTACGTGAAGCGTGCGTGAAGTACAAAATTACGCGCACGTGTTCACGCTTTAGTACTCCGAGAAGCGCTTATACGCGCCGAAATATACGCTTGTCTGAAACACACACGTACACCGCCCAACCGCGCGGACGAGCGACGCGGCGAAGCGCGCAACTTCTCATTAATTGGTCCAACATTATATTATTGTGTAAATACAAACATATTAAAAAAGCACATTAAATTATGCAAATTATAAATAAACTGTATCCCTTGTTCTAAGAATTTAGTATTGTTTGTTATTTAGAAGCAGATAATAATGGTTATGGTAAATATCCCTTACCAGGAAACACCTCTTTGAGTTTACAAAACCCAGATAGGACGGCAGATCTTCCCAGAAAGTCTATTAGAACCTCACAATACATATTTTTCTTCAATTCTTAAAATTTACCGCTTGTTATTTGTTTAAGAGGTTTATGCTCGGTGACCGTTGTGTAGTGCAGTTTTCATAGTATGGAAACATTGGTTAAAGTAGTGTAATTTTGGTTTGCAAGTACGAAACGGACCCTGGGACTAAAACACCTGGAAGTCAAGAATGAGGCCTTTGCTCAGCAGCAAGTTGAAGCCGGTGACGGTTACCAGTAAGTCAATGGCACCAATCCTTGAGCATTGTCCGTTCGGATCCATGTCTTTGTCCGTATCGGCTGTGCTTTTGTGAGACATCATCTGCTTAGTCTTTTCTGAGCTATGGTGAGGTCGGCTTCCAGTCTAACCGAATGCAGCTGTATTTTACATAGAGTGACTGCCTATCTGACCTCCACAACCCAGTTAGTACTGGGTAGTAAGACTGGTTGCCAGACTTTCAGGCCAATGACTAGGTACTTAACGACTGACAAAGATCTACAATTGACAGCCGGAGCAACGGCTTAGCGTGCTTTCAGAGGCACGGAGGAAACTCGGTTTGTAAAGGTCACCCATCCATGGACCAACCTAGGCAAGCGCGGCTTAACCTTGAAAATCGACCCGTGTGGCTGTTATTATTTCAGCAAGAGCCTTAGAAACGAGCACACTTTTTCAAATCATTTTTTTCAAACAAACTAGCTTTCTTCAAAATTTTACACTAAAAAAGCAAAAATACTCACAAAAATGTGTTTTAATATCGTATCTAGCGTCCCTAAATCTAGACTAGACACCCTCCATATCTATATTTGCGTAGGCAAGCAAAGCTTTGTCAGAGTACTTCTCAAAACCAGTTACATCATGTCTCGAGCGAACAATGCTGTCTCTATACGTTTGCACGGATGTGTACGTAGGCAGGAACGTGTTTCCTTTTCTAATGTTTGTCAAGTGTCCTTTCTGGGTGTGCTTAGTTAGTCAATTTTTTTTTTTTTTTTTTTTTACCGATGGGAAATCATCAAATTAGTTAGTCTTTACTTTTTGTTTTGGAAAAATGAAAAAGCATAACGGGGTTTTGAGTTATGTTAGTGTTTAGTGTTATTTATTTTTCCTCGATGTTCGTTGTGATGTTTTTATAGTGAATGGTACATTTGAGTAAGGGATTCTAATGTTCAAATTGAAGCATATCCTGCGTAGGAAAATATAGGGTATACTTTCATCCAGCAGTGGAATAACAACAGTTATTAAAAAAAAAAACCTAACAAGTGCGACTCGGACTCGCGCATAAAGGGTTCCGTTTCATCGTAGTAGTGCTCCCTTCAATTTTTAATGTATTTTTATTATGTGTTGTTATAGTGGCAACAGAAATACGTATTCTGTGAAAATTTCAACTGTCTACCTATTACGGATCATGAGATAGAGCCCGTTGACAGACAGACGGACGCACGTACCGACGGACTGTCGGACAACAGAGGCTTCGTAATAGGGCCTCGGCCTTGTTTGTAACCCTTCGGGTACGGAACCCTGAAAAGGAAATCACGCGACTATTCGCGTCAATGTGTATCTAGCCAGTTAATCACATCGACGCGATCTAATGTTCCCGCCGTCCCAAGGGACTCGTATTCCGACAGTTTGACTAGAGCTTCGGGTTTTCAAACTCAAAAAAAATGGATACTTACAAGAAAAACTTTTTAGTACTGGATAATATTGTAACAAACCTTATACCTACTGCAAATTCGTAAGTAAGTTAGTTTGAAACGAACAGACGTTATTAAAAGAATAAAATATTACTCTTTGTAGAAACAGTTCATATAAGCATAGCAATCAACCAGCCATCGAAGATATACTTATATTCAGAAAGTATACTACAGAATTTCTAAGTCTATTTGATCACAGAGTCCTTCCAATTTATTCCCCCAACGACCGAGTAACTGGTAAAGTTCCATTATCAACAAGAAAATAAAAACTAAATAGGTTACCTTGTTCCATTTGAGAGTAGAAAACGAACAATTGTTACATCGCTACACATTACTAATTCAGTTGGGGTGAAATTAAAAGGACGGGACGACATGGGAGCGGGACGGGGCGGGACGGCGCGGGATGGCGCGGGACGGGAGCGTGGAATCAGCGTGTCGAACATAGGTAGCGAAATCGGCAGATGTTGCCAGTTTTTGGTAGAAAATAAGTTTTATATTTTTAGATTCTTTAAATTGGATACTTATGATCATACTGTCACTAAAAATTATACGGTTATTAAAATTATACGGTTATTCAGAACATCATTCTGAACCCCATAGAAAGTTTTCATCGGTAAGTAATTTAAAAACAAAATCGAGTTGTAACTTGATTTTGTTTTTGACTGAAGTACAGGGTGTGACACCATGAATACCTACATGGTAACCGTTTATGAGCCGGTGTCTCCACCCTGTATGTTTACATATAAACATAACATCATGCTTGTAGTCCCCGAAGGATTAAGCAGAGGTGTACCTAATAGAACACCCACATTTCGCCAGTTATGTGTGAGAACCGGACACACATCCAGATTCCTTGGCTACTATTGAGAAATTTCTTATGGAAAACCCAATAAAACTTTGCCCAATCGTTATTACTGAATACAATATGGATAGGACTCCAGGAAATTGTCGCTCAGCCATTTGCAGCGCTTGTGTGCGAGTGCATCGTGTTTGCGTAATCACCACAAGGTTCTAGCATCTTCTTTTATTGTTCTATTTTTTTCTTTTTTTTTTCTGTGCGATTTACAATTTTTTACGCCGACTCACCACTCTCATCACTCTTCCCTCACCTAGCTTAATCTTATTTTATGTCTGATCACACTAAAATACTTATTACTCACTTTTTATTTACTTTTTAACCGAACTCGTAAATTACACATTTATTTAATTTACTCGTTATGTATTATTTTGTACCCATGTATTTATTTTATTATTATGTTTGAAACTGTTGTTCCGTCACCTCCTTTTCCCCCAAAGGTTCATTGGAAGACCAGCGTCAGACAGCCTCATCTGTCTGGCATGAATGCTGAAATGGACCTTTTTGGCGCAGCCGTGTGGCACACAGCACATAAGTACAATGTATTTTCTCTTTGATTTTTTTTTTTTTAGTTTTTAATTTGTTTTATTTTGTATCTTTTTTGTATTATGTGTGCTTATGGAACTGTCGTCAAATAAACTTTATTCTTTCTTCTTCTTTCTTTCAAGAAGGCAATTTGAACGCACCCCGACCTGATCCGACCTCCGATCGATTAATCTCCTAGGTTAAACTGGGCTTGCCGCGGTCAATCCGTGGATTCAATGCGATTGAGCCCCGCCGTGCGTCGGATGGCACGTTCAACCGGTAGAAAGTGCCATTCCTGGTATTGCGAAACCTCAAAGTGTATCATTCCATCTGCACGTAGGATACTATGGTGTGATTTGAAATAACATACGAGTTTAACGCAGGATAATTTAAAAATTCGTATCTATACATCTTCCATACAAATACAACACAAAAAGTACAAACAAAAAGTATCTATGTAGTATTATCAACTATCTGGTGTCCACGACACAAGCCTCGTTGCTTAGTGTGGCACCTAGATGGCGCTGTGTGTAATGTCCAGCGATATTTATTTATTTATTTATTTATAAATAAATAAAACTTAAGTATCTGTTTGTAATACCAAAGTAACAGCTTTTTACTAAATACATATGAAACTTTAAACGGTACTTATGACAAAAACACGTTTTAGTTTTGTCTGTCTGTCTGTTTGTTCCGGCTAATCTCTATAACGGCCGGACTGACTTTTACTGGCAGATAGCTAATGTTATAAGGTCTAACATAGGCTACTTTTATTCTGGTACAATTATTAGGGTTCCACGCTAAAAAAGTAAAACTCTTGAAATTTTAACAAAATCCGTTTCGACGGCTAATTCCGAAACGGCTGGACCGATTTTGACAGGACTTTTACTGGCAGATAAGGAGTAACTAAAGTAACTTTTATTTTAGAATAAGAACTAGGGTTCCGTGCAAAAAATAAGACCCTTGAAGTTGGTAACAAAATTCGATTGAAAAGGGAAGTAATATTTTTATAATAATAATATATTAATTAGAAAGATGATTGATTCAGAAAGCGGTACTCCTGGACACGGCTCGTATTGTTAGGAGGTTCTTCTCTTTGGAGCCCTGACCGTAGCTTGGACCCTGTTCCCGATACCGGTGGGCAACAATTTTTTATATTTTTAAATGTTTATATTGTTTTTATAAGAAATATTTAAAAATGTAAATAATTTGTATAAAAGTTAAATAAAGGGAATATATTAATTAAATTATTATTTTTATAATAGTAATATTTTATTTATCCTGCGATGTACTTACTTGATGCTCCAAGACTCTGGTAATCTACGCGGACATTGCATAATGTGATAAAAAGCCCATAGAATCCCAGGGCCGCCAAAAATTTTACTTTTTACTTTTATTTTTTTATTAACAAAATGTGTGGTATCGAATTGTGTTAGTACTTACTATCAAGTTATGTTATGTATACCTGCTTGTACTGTGAATGTATGCATACCTGTTAGCTCGTGCCGACGGCCAATTTTCAGGTTTCAAGTTCTAAAAATACTTAAAAATATTACTTACTTTATCTAAAAGCGACTTACTTTTTCGAAACTCGATGAGACTAATGATATATAAATGGGTGACCACCCATTTATATATGACTAGCTGACCCGCGCAACTTCGTCTGCGTGCGTGTGCACATAAAAGAAAGAGAGGTTAGAGACAGTGTGCGTCATCCTTAAAAGTTAGACATATAGCCATTGCGGATATTTTTTAGAGCTTTTTAAGAGGGACAATTCCGACATACATGATAATTGCGTAACTTTAACCGTTCACGCACAACGGAAGCTCTCAAAAGGAGTAAATCCCTATTATATACTATTACCGATGGATAATCATCAAATGACCCCTCCCACTCTGGACGGATCGGAAGGGAGTGTCAGACTTGTACTGACTAAAATCCATCCACGTTTCTTCTATTTCCCTTTGCGTTCCAGGGCCGCGGTATCTCTTTCGAACAGTCCCGCAATCCTGGCAGGTCTCGCTCCTCTCGGATCCCTTCCCGTTTGCTGACATCTCTTTGAGACGCGTGTGGAATACGAACACACCGTCACCACGGCCTGTCGTCATAAGACGGACAGATGGCGAGCTAGCCCATTACTCACCGTCCACAGGCCCGCGACCCTCGACAGCCTTACGTCTTCATCTTTAGACACTCGATGACAATCATACACCAGCTAGAACGAAAGTTCTCATCAAAGTTCTTGAAATGAGCCGAGACACGATAAAACTGCTGTAAACTGTTGCGGACCTGTTTCAACTGTTGTTGTTTCAACAACATTCAATTTAGATGAATATCTTAGGAGATATCACAGTTTTAAAATAACTCCGCATCAAAATAATAACCTGCGCGCGCTGCGAGGCGGGCTTCATGTTGTTGGGAAAACCAATGTGATTAGATTCAATGGACAAATATTGTGGAGAACTTAGAGAAGGTTTTAGTTTTTGTTTCATTGTAATCAGTGCTCTCTATCAAAAGATTTATGAATTTAAAGTGTTCAACAAGAACTTACCATCATTGTGTAAGATACATGCAACGACATCTATTGCACCAAAATGGTACTAATTAATAAAAATGTGCTCACAAGATAACTTTTAAATTGGCTGACCAGCTTTACAAAAAAGTTCTGGTAGCAAAAAGTACTCTAGATTAGTCTATATGACGCTATAACCCTGTAGAGTGTGTGTTCGATCGCTTTACATGCATTATATTTTAACGGTTTAATTTCGTGCTCGATAGATGGCGCTATTAATTTCACTCCATTTTCTGAGTCGCGGTGTTAAGTTTTCCGTGAAAGAATGACCCTCGCCCGTGTCAAATGTCTGAAGCTTGGTTTATTAACCAAGGAAACAAAAAGAGGAGGTTCTCAATTCGACGCAACTATATTTTTTTATTTTATGTATGACCTGACCACGCATAACTTTTTACAGAGAAGTCCGATATGCATGATCTTTTGTTTTTTAAATTGAAAAATCGTGTTCGGGCTCATTTCCTTATTTTTCTTGATGAGAACTTTAGATCTAGCTGGAGTATGACGTCATCGAAGGTCTGACTATGGAGACGGAAAGCACTTGCAAGAGGTCCTCAAGAGTTTGCAGCAACAATAACGTGTTTGGGTTCATTTCATGCACCTTGATGAGAACTTTAGGCCTTGCTGAAGTATGACTGTCATCGACGATCAAACGATAGAGACAAATGGCAGTTGCAAGCGGTCCTAAACAGTTTGCAGCAGGTATAATGTTATTGGGCTCATTGCATTCGCTTTGATGAAAACTTTAAAGCTAACTCAGTATGACTTTCATCGAATGTCTGACGATGGAGAAGGAAAACAGTTGCAAGAGGTCCTCAAGAGTTTACAGCATCTGTATTGTGTCTGGGCTCATTTCATGCACCTTGATGAGAACTTTAGACCTGCCTGGAGTATGTCTATCATCAAAGGTCTGACGATGGAGACGGAAGGCAGTTGAAACAGGTCCGCAACAGTTTACAGCAGTTTTATCGTGTCTCGGCTCATTTCAAGAACTTTGATGAGAACTTTCGTTCTAGCTGGTGTATGATTGTCATCGAGTGTCTAAAGATGAAGACGTAAGGCTGTCGAGGGTCGCGGGCCTGTGGACGGTGAGTAATGGGCTAGCTCGCCATCTGCCCGTCTTATGACGACAGGCCGTGGTGACGGTGTGTTCGTGTTCCACACGCGTCTCAAAGAGATGTCAGCAAACGGGAAGGGATCCGAGAGGAGCGAGACCTGCCAGGATTGCGGGACTGTTCGAAAGAGATACCGCGGCCCTGGAACGCAAAGGGAAATAGAAGAAACGTGGATGGATTTTAGTCAGTACAAATCTGACACTCCCTTCCGATCCGTCCAGAGTGGGAGGGGTCATTTGATGATTATCCATCGGTAATAGTATATAATAGGGATTTACTCCTTTTGAGAGCTTCCGTTGTGCGTGAACGGTTAAAGTTACGCAATTATCATGTATGTCGGAATTGTCCCTCTTAAAAAGCTCTAAAAAATATCCGCAATGGCTATATGTCTAACTTTTAAGGATGACGCACACTGTCTCTAACCTCTCTTTCTTTTATGTGCACACGCACGCAGACGAAGTTGCGCGGGTCAGCTAGTGATATAATAAAAATATTACTTACTAAAAATAATTACTTTTTTGCACGGAACCCTAATTCTTTTTCTATAAACACTCCTAAAGGTATATAATATCAGCTATCTGCCAATACAAGTCCCGTCAAAATCGGTCGAGCCGTTTCGGAGATTAATCAGAACAAGCAGACAGACAGACAATTTTTTTTAATTATAAGTACCCAAAATACTTTCAGTTAAAAGCTGTTATTTCGAAATTTCAAACAAACACTTCAATCTTATTTTATTTGTATAGATTAGGTAGGCTCCATATCTTTGTGTCTTTGTCCCATATCAATTGGTGTTGTGACCCGATCTTTTTACAATTGTTTTAATCAGATTTTTTGTCTCTCGGTTTTCGTTTCAATAGTAAAGAATTTAAGCCACATTCAACATTGGCAATTTCGTGTTTCAGCATATCGTAATAAAAGAAAAGGTAGAAATACCAAAAACTCAGTAGCTCTGGCAACACTAAAACAATTTGAAACAATCGCTACCGTCTAGTCTATCCAATGTATTTCCCTTCGGTTGGTATTCATGTATATTGTGTCATGTTGGCTAAACATGCGCTTTAATCAAGGAGCTCGATTTATGTACGAGTATGTATGTCTCTGACAATGTTTTATTGGGAGGAGGATTGGCTTTCAAAATGTAGGGATGAGTTGGGAAAAATTTACCGCAGAATTCTGTCTGAGCGGTGTTATACGTACATACTCATATTTAACTCGGCTTAATTCGCTCGCCTTTGCGACTGTCAAAGATCTATAAATGACAGCCGGGACCAACGGCTTAAAGCGCGGTATTACCTCAATATTCATAAAATTTGGTTGAAAATATCTAACGAAAAAAACACAGTGGACAGAGAAGGGTTTGAAGAAAAATTTTAACCGAACAGAATAATAAATAATAGTTTAATATTCCCATTAAAAAAATGGGAAGTTGCTGCACAAAAATAAACTTTGGCGTCGAAGATATCGATGTATTTCCAGCGATTACAACAGTTTTTTTTAAAGAATTTAAAAGAATGATTTATTTTAAAAAAAACTTTAAATAAACAATTTTAAAATTTAATGTCTATATTTTGAATAATCTAATGAAAAGCTGTAAAATAAATGCAATTCGCAGCTTAGTCACATGTGAACTCAAATACATTTTTTTTTCAATTTTCAACCTTATTCACGCTCCATAGTGGTAACAATAGTTTACGCGGTATTGTAGTGATTAACATCGTAGTAAGTCCGCGCCTTAACATGATTTCCGAGGCATGGAGGGAACTCGGTATCTAATGGATGATAACCCATCCACGGACCAACCTAGGCAAGCACGGCTTAACCTAAAGATCAACCCGGGCGGCTGTCATTATTTAGCCAGAGTTCCTTCGAGTTCAACAAATAGGTAGGTACTGCCAACTCAAATTAATGTGCCGAACATGTGTGTAACATTCTCTAATTCAGAAGCTGTTTCCGCTCGTGTACCTTATGGTCACGGATGGATGAACTTATTTTACCAAACAAAGATCCTTGAAAAGCTATTCAGCCTAGTTTACGGGGCGAAATGAGTAAGTAAGGATCGTAGAAGCTGTTGTTCCTGCTTACACTCGTGGGTAAAAGGCGGTTTATGTAAGTACGTAAGTTACATAATATAAATTCTGGAATGGAATATTTTATACTCACGATTCTGGTTACATTAGGAAAAACATTGACTGAAAATAACTGAATTATAACACAACAACACGCCTGTAATCCCCGAAGGGATAGGCAGAGGTGTACCTAATAGTATACCCACATTTAAGTGACATGTAATAAGGGCGAGCCTATTGCCCTGAAACGGGCAAAAATCCAAACTCCGTGGCTGCTGCTGAGAAATTCCTGATAGAAAAACCCAATAACACTTTGCCCGACTCGGGAATCGAACCCAGGACCTCTTGCTCAGCAGTCGCGCTAGCGAACACTCGACTAACGAGGCAGTCCTGAACCCAGCTTATCCATAATACTGATCCTGAACTTATGCATCATCATTATAAACAGAGCTCCTCTCCTTTATTTTCAGTTAGCCCGTATTGGTCCATTCCTGCGCAGACGCCTCCCCCTAACTTCTCACGATGGTGTGCTTTTCTCGCCAATTTGGGAGGAAGACATTCAAGGCATCTCGCCTTCGCCTCGGTCTGCCGCGGCCCTGTCTAGCTGTCTCTAGACTCCAGTCTTGCAATATTCGAGCTCACAGCTGTGCCGGAAGACATGGCCTACCCAGTCCCATTTTAGTCTCGCAGCTTTATAAGTTACGGCGGCGATTTGCGTTCTGAAACGCAGTATGGTGGATATTATCCGGTCAGCTATTTGTCCTCCTCACCGCTCCTCTGCTTACCGCTAAAATGAATGAGCTGTCAGAAACTGACCTGAAACTAAATGACATAATTGAAAACACTTCCTTTGCTACAAAACTATCTCTTCTTACAAAGTTGTGCTCCGAAACTTTCGATGTCTTCTTTGTCGAAACTTCACCGTTACTTTTTGAACGCTCTATTAAAGTTATATGGGCAATAGTTGTCGGCAACAGTTTCTGGAGGAGCAATTAGTTGAAGTAAGATAGAAACCAAGTAAAATAAAGCTCGATACGGTGTACCGGCCATCATTCATTTTCCTTCGTAGATCTTTGACAGTCATCAATAGTCAGAGGTCCGAAAGTCTCACACAGAACCGGACAAATCTTGCAACTGAATTTTAAAACTGATTATCCCAAACCGATTGAGCTGAAATTGCTCACACTTTTAGTTTGGATGACAATGCATGGTCAGCTAAGTGACGTCTTTCTAAATCCAATATGGCGGACTCCCAAAGATGGCTGACTAGTCATTTTTTATGCACCCCCATGATATGGGTCTCAATTATAAGGGTTTTTACTTATTCACTGTCACTACAGCGGATAGGTTGGAGTGTAGCCTTAGGGGCGCTATGGCGCGGGACTTAGATTAAATTTTTCGTTTTTTTTTTTTTTCTTTCAAGTTGGTACCATACGCTTATAGGCACCATGAGCCGTGAAGAAAACCAAAAAAAAAATTGGTAAAAAAAATTTTTGGGTCTTAGAAAATTTCTCCTTACTTTTCACCTTGAGTACGGTTAGGGGCAAACACTTAGAAAATTTTTCGATTTTTTTTTTTTCGAATTGGTACCATACGCTTATAGGCACCATGAGCCGTGCAGAAAACAAAACGGTGTGTACCTGCAAATATATCCATAGGTTAGGTTAGGTTAGAACTGTGACCAACTACACCGCTACCTCGAAATTGAACGCGAAATTTTTCCAAGTATTTTTTTCATAGTGCCCCTAAGACGACACTCTGACCAGCGGATAAAATATCATTTATATCTAGACCGATGAAATTGTGCAACAAAGTGGCCCGTATAGTCCGCCTTACTAATAGAAACTTTACGTTTACTCAACTACTTACACTAATTTATTTTCTCCTTCCTGTTATTACTGTGGATAAACAGCGCCCATTAATTTATGTTCCAGCTGAAATTTTCAGTGGCTAACGACGGCTCACATGCGAGGTGGTCGTTTATTAAAAACTCTTTCAGTTTTATTGTAAGAAATTTGGGTGTTTTTGAAGTAGGTCGAGTTTGAAAGGAAGAATTGAGGAAGAATATGTTGTGCGATCTTTTTGCGGAAACATACGGAAAGGGCGGCATTTTCATTAAGTGCCAGAAACACAGTGTTACATACTAGAATATTTTGAGTTATGTGCGATTTACAAATTAAACAATTAGTTCAGGACGTAAGGTGTTCTTTTTTCGGCCAAAACATGTACCGAGGTACAAATTACTATTTAAATTCTTTCCAATAAATTGTGTTATTAGCAGTATTTTAAATCCTTCAATATTCGATAGATTAAGAAATGAATGAATATGAAAAAACACTACCTCGAATCGTCTGCGTTCAAAGAAACGATCGTAACAGCGCTGGCGGCTGTCAAACTATTCCATCTGTCAAAATATTAAACTCTTTCGAGATCGGTCGTCTGACAAGGGCTAGAATAATCTGAATTACAATATTGTTACCAACAACAACAAAAGGAATAAAATAGTAAATTATCGGCCCTGGAGCACTGTCTTTTGGCAAGTGGCTAACCAAACGCAAAAAATAATCAGAAATGTGAAATAAATGTATTTTTTAAATTCTTGATCCCATAATGTTTCACGAAAATAGTGTGCCAGGAAAAATAACCTATCTTTAATACAAAACTAATTCTAAATAGTATATTGGTTTAAGTTTTCATACGTGTATAAAATGAAGTAACGAAATGCATCATCGGAGAAATGAATCAAGAGATTGCCAGATTAAAATTCTTGCGTTGCAAGTTTTAGCATCTTTGATCGACAATTTCAGGTGGTAAAAATGCATCAATAAATCCATTATTTTTTTCAGAATCTGCCATTTTTTCCTATAACTTCGTACCTTTATTAAGTTAAGGTACATGGTTTGGCCACAATTGTATGGGGGAAAAAACACCTCCTTTGAACCAACGCAATGACAATTTAATCGACAAACTAAAGAAGCGTAAACCGTTTAATTCAAGATATATTTACCATCTTTTCAAAGTTTAAACTCAAATGTAGGAACAATTTAAAATAAACTTGCCGTATAGTCAATTTACTTTTTATATTTTGTAACATCACAAAGAAATTACTATTGAATGTTCTTCCTTTTTATTCACCTCGTCCTTGTTCATCACCTGACGTCACGCAGAATGCTTCATCGCATAAATAAGCAACCGAACTTGGGGTATAGACACAACACTCCAACCTGACAACAACCGTCGGGCAGTAACCCACCAGACACACAACCCGTCTGACAGGAGGATCCATCCTCTTCAAAGAAGGGTGAGGATGATTTACATTCTGTTTCTCTCACCTCTAATATTAGAGTTATATGTGGCCCCAACTTACGAGCAGTAAGTCGTGCGTTCGAATCCAGCCAGGCGCATTACTTTTTGTCATTTATTTCACCACTATTGCTCTTAAAACGAAACATCGTGAGGAAACTGACATCTGACACGTCTACCAACGCGCACTAGGCCCGCGTGGTGGGTTATAGCCCATTCCCTCTCATAGGGAGGAAACCTGAGTCACAGCAGTGAGACATTATAGGCTGATTATGCTAAGCGGAACTATGTTCTTTTAACCTACAAATGTAGCTCCACTTTCCACAGTTAAATTCGTACAGAATTTTTTAAAATTTAAACATCAATCAAAACAGCAAAGCTTAGAGTCGCGTGAACAAATGCCGCGATTTTGCAGCACAATAAAATTTAATGGTCTCTCCGCGTACTCGCCTGCAATGGTTGAAAGTGCATTGTTGAACCTCCATCCATCCAGGACTCATGGATAGGGAAGATGGCGAGCTTTCTTTAAAAAAAGTGTTGCAAAAATGGTTCAAACAGAAAGTTACTTTACACTTTTTTTTTTTTTTTACCGATGGGAAATCATCAAATAACGGGTCCCGCTCTGGGCTGAGCAGGAGGGAGTATCAGACTTTTACTGACTAAAACCCATCCATGTTCCTTCCCCTTGTCCCTTTGTGTTCCAGGGCCGCGGTATCTCTTTCGAACAGTCCCGCAACCCTGGCAGGCGTCGGTCCTTACGGACCCCTTCCTGTTTGCTGACTCTCTTTGAGGCGCGCGTGGAACACGAACGCACCAAGTTACTTTACACTTAACTGTAGCTTCGAAAGTCGGCTATTTTTGTTGGTTAAATAATTTTTTTGGACACCGACTTCCGAATCTAAAGTTATTTTCCACGTTTTGGTGTTTTTAAAGACGGCTTTATTTTGTCCAATTTTTTTAAATATTTTGTTTATATTTACATTGTTATAATTGAACTTGAACATAACTGGTGTTTGGGGTATTATAGACCCTTTTAAAGCATGGAAGTGTAATGTTATTCCATTGCATATCTCCGAAGATCTTCATCAAACGGGACCACAGCGACATAATATTCTTCCAAACAATAAAATAAACATCGAAATCGGTTCACAATTGGCGAAGATATCGGTGACACACACAAAAAAAACATTGAGACGAATTGATAACCTCTTCCTTTTGGAAGTCGGTTAATTACTGATAGTAACTAACTAACAAAGACGACTGCCTATCTGACCTCCATAACATAGTTAGTACTGGGTAACACGATACCCCTTGGTAAGACTGGTTGTCAGACTTTCGGACCAGTAACGACTGTCAAAGATCTACAAATGACAGCCGGGACCAACGGCTCAAAGTGCTTTCCGAGGCACGGAGGAAACTCGGTATGTAATTGATAGTGACCTATCCACGGACTGATTTAGCCAGCCTATCAAGTATAAAAAGCCATAATGTCCCGCAAATGTAACCTGAGGCTGAGGTTGTCTTCACTACAAGTCAGTATGTCCGATTCCAACGCAGTGTTATCTCCATGCTCGGTTGCGAAGCAACTCAACAGATTACCGCCTCAAGATGTCGCCACTCCTTAACGGAGCTCCGAATAACTTTCCTTTAAGTACTATCTCTCTTAGCCTTAACATTACAGTTGTATTCCTTCAATGGTTAAGCAGAGGTGCACCTTATAGTTCATCCACATTTCGCCAATAATGTTTAGTATAAGGGGCACGCCTAAATAATGCCATTAACCGCACACAGACTCCGGGGTTGTTACTGAGGAATTCTAGATAAAAAAAACCAATAACACTTTGCCCGACCTATGAATCGAACCTGCATGATCAGCAGTCACGTTTGCAACCACTAGACCAATGAAGTTCTTCGTGTCGAAAAACCTTGAAATAAAGAACTCCGGACAACTTGTGGCCCAATTAAAGAGGGTCTATTTTTAGGAAATAATTGAATTTAGCCCGTATTGAAAGGTCTTTGTGAAATTCGGGAGTTGGCAAATGGAATTTTCGATTTAGTCCGCACAAACATAATTGATTTGTTGAAAGTTTCTTGAAGAGGCTTTTGGAATTGTTTCTTGTCAAATTGTGTAACTAGTTGGTAATTAGATGTTAATTAATATTTTTGCTTTTCTTTTGAATTTGTAGATTATCGGAAACCATAAAATGTCGTAAGGTTTGATGAAGAACAGGGGGATGACGGCTTGATGTTGAAAATCCTTCCATTCTTTCTCTACGTCACATGTTTCATTTGTCGCGGTATATCCACTCAAGGGTTTTAGTTCCGTTGTGTCTGCTTTCAGGAAAAAGCATGAGATTTCGTTGATGTGTGTCTTTTGTGAGTTCAAATGAGTTGCGGTGAAAGACTTCGATTTGAAAACGTTTTAAGAGGAAATGTAATAGGTATTTAAAGAAACTATCGCTGTCCCTCTACTAGCGCAATTTTGACATTAGCGATAAAGACAACTACAGATCCGACAAGTAAAAAATTCGAGGTTGGACCACAGAATAATAAGTACAAGCAGTTTGGTTCTTGACTATTTCCTCCTCCAATATTCGACCAATTTAAAAGATATTTCATAAACTGATTAAGAAGGATATATACTGTGTCTCTGAGTTTTTCTTTTTTCATGAATAGTTGTCAAATTTGTACACTAGGCCTCTGTTGACAGCGTTTCAAATTGGCCTTTTTTAGCATTTTGTAAGGGTTCTAGTGCTGATACAGATTATGTATCATCAAAAAGGAAAACATGGGGACATAAAAAAGGTTGATATTTATTTAACTGTAAAAATCATAGCTTTAAAGTCATAAACCAGAAAGAATATAAGCGAGTGCGTTTGTATGGAGAAAAGGCCAGCCGCATTTCTTCTTAATAATGTATGTACGAGTACATTGTATATTCTATTAGTTTTCTTCTGAATATTTTCCGCACCTAGACAAAGTCACTTCAGCATGAAATTCTTTTACGAAAGATAAAGTTACTATTCAATCGAGTTCGTTAAGAAAAAAGTTTCCTATGCAGTTTATTTGACCACAAAATGAACAGACCACTTAGGGTCTTCTTAATAGTAAGTCGACTACACTTCAAACGGAAAAGTTTCGTCGTTAGCAGAAAGAAGTTACCCTTAGTTTTAGTGTAAGGTCGCCCTGTCTTGGCTAAATAAATACAGGGTGAATTTTTCAAGTGAGCGTTGATGGTCAAACTGTAACTAAATATATGAAATAGTGCAAAATCATGAAAGAAGTCTCAGGGACGTTTCAGTAAAATAAAAATCACATTATTAGAAATTCGAATATGTTCGTAGCAAGGAATCGAATAACGTTGATTTGAAAAAAAAATACGATTGGATGGGAAAGAGAAATGGCATACTTAAAGTACATGCGGTGATTTTTTAAATTGTTTATTTATTGTTTTCCTATTGTCACACTTTATCTGAACTTTTCATAATTACTTCGTGCATTGCATCCTTCTGCACTTACCCGAATATATTTGGGGTTGGCGCAGCATGTTTTCTTCTTAGTTTATGAGTCACCCCTTTATTATCCATATCATCTTTCGCACAGTCCATCCATCGATCGTTTTACTTTCACAGTTTTTATGCCTTGTGACTGGGACTGTAGCTATATTTCATAGTTATAAGTTTTTAAACTGTTATGGTCACTAACAATGTTAACTAATATTATCATTAGGTATCACTAGAAACGAGATATTTACCATGTTTACTGTTCATTTTGAGTCCGATTTGTCTGCTCATAAACACCCACCCGCAATAACTTCAGTTTATCCGTGAGCATGGTTCTTGCAACGGCGCCGAAATATCGGGAACTCAAAGTAAACAGTAAACATGGTAAATATCCCGTTTCTAGTGTTAATGATAATATTTCATACTTATCTTTGTTTCAACGGTTCAAAGTTGCCTGTAACTGGCTTACTTGAAAAAAAAAATACTTTCATTTTGATTTTGTTTCTTTCTTTACATGAACTTTTTATTTTTCCAAAAAGCTAATAATATTGCAGTTTTATTTCTTTCACCTACGTTAGGATTCGTTCGAGTAGGTATTATTTATTTTTCTCAATAAAGTTTCAGATTTCACAGACCACGCACTATTGGAAATGTCAGCCTGTATACTGTTTGGTACGAACACCCAAGTAAGGTACTCGTACAACATAAGCTGAACAGGAAAATTAAAGTCGTATTACGGACGTGTAAACGGAAGGAAGTCTAGGATTTTGTGTTAAGTAAGTGGCGTAAGGTCGAATTTAATGAATTTTCCTTGATTATACACGATTCCTTTGTTTTCCTGAGTATGAAGTTATGAACGTCATTAAAGCATATGACGGCTTTTACATGACATCGCTCGTCCGCGCGGTCTTGCGGTGAAACGGATCTCACCTTGCATTGGCTTGTATGAAATTCGTTGATGCCTAACCCACGTACACTGCCCGACCGCGCGTACGAGCGGCGCTCAACGCGTTTCCGCGCGGACTAGCGGTATCATGTGAGAATTGCCTATACTCTTTAGAATGACATCATAGCAATGCACCTTGTCAATATTGGTAATACAAACTTGCCGTTTATAGGATTGGTCTTCGGCCATTTTCTTACTAACAGTTAACGGAACGTTGCTATCTCAGATAAACAGTTAAAGAAACATCAACTGTCAACCCTCCGAGAGACAGATAAGTGAAGTGGATAGGATATTTTTATTATTAATTTATTGCTAACTTTGTTTCTAGAAACACCAATAGCAACTAGAGTAAGGTATATTAACTAACCGTTACACGTAAGTAAGTTATAGAAAACGGCCGCTAGTGGTCGGAACTGCTGAGCATAGGTCCTGGGTTCGATTCCCTAGTCGGGCAATGTTGTATTGGGCTTGTTCAGGAGTCCACGGCGGCTGGATTTGTGCCCGGTTGATGACACAGGCTCCACACGATAGGTACATGGGACTTAAACATAACAGGAAAATTGTGGGTGAACTGTTTAGTCTACTTACTCCTCTGCCTAAACTGTCGGGGGTACCAGGAGAGGTGTTATATTATTGTAACAATACACCTTGTCGATATATGGTTATACTCATTCCCTTGAAAAGATTAATATAAACAAAAACAAACCTATAATTCAATCCCTAGACAAACTTAAATATATTTACGATCACAATTAATTTCAACATTTCAATTCGCAAGTTTGTAATATCACTGAAGAGCACGGATTAAAATGCAATGCATTTTAATCGGTTACACAACAACATTATCTATATTACCACATTTAAACATTAAGTATCGATAATTTATTGGACTTTGAAAATGTGTTATTCATTTAATTGTATATTTAATTAATTGAATTGGCAGTAATTTAATTAGTTGGTTTGAATTGATGAATTAAAAAGTAGGTAGGTACTACCGGTGCGCTCACTGATGACGGTCGACTACTCGTGCTTTTCGATTTTATTAGGTAACTTTGTGAATTATTGAGTAATTGTTATATGATTAATCAAACTCTTTCATATAGAACTCAATATCATTACTACATTCTGTTTTAAAATTCGATTTGAGATGTTGTTCTTTGGGTAGGGGGGGAGGGGTAAACTAAAACCTCACCACGTATCACCATGTTGGTTAAAAAGGAACTAAAAAACATCACGTGTTTAATGGACAACCTTTGCCGACCTGAGAAGAGGTCGTGGCAAAATAATAACAGCTGCTCGGGTCGATCTTTAGGTTAAGCCGCGCTTGCCTAGGTTGGTCTGTGGATGGGTGACCGCCCATTACAAACCGAGTTTCCTCCATGCCTCGGAAAGCCCGTTAAGCCGTTGGTCCCGGCTGTCAATTGTAGATCTTTGGCAGTCGTTACAGGTAGTCCGTGGCCCAAAAAGTCTGACAACCAGTCTTACCAAGGGGTATCATAACTGGGTTGTGGAGGTCAGATAGACAGTCGTTCCATGTAAAATACTGATATTCTGCTGCATACGGTTAGACTGGAAGCCGACCCTAACATAGCTGGGAAAAGGCTAGGCAGATGATGACTTTGCCGACCTGAGAATCGAACCCAAGATCTTCAGCAGTAGCGCTTACGACGACTATACCAACGAGGCTGTTGTTCAAATATGGCGGATAATAATAGAGAACATAAAACATAACACCACGGCTGTAATCTCTGAAGGGTTAGGTAGAGGTGTACAGTCACGAGCACCAATATGTAAACACTAAACAACTTTAAAAAGTGTTTTTATCTAAGTTTTCTGATTAAAATTTCATGTTGTTACGAACATAGTATTCTGGAGCTCATATTTATATGAAACAGATCCTATCTCAAAGTTACAATCATTATTACTCGCGAAAATTGCATTTAAATTTAGTTTAATTTTAAATTTAATTGGTGCTCGCGACTGTACCCCATAGTTCACCCACATTTCGCCAGTTAAGTTTAAGTTCCTTGTAATACGGGACGAGCCTATTGCCATCAACTGGGCACAAATAATAAAAGAGAAATTAACAATAATCCGATCCATTTGAACCCAATAAAGGAAGTACTTCCCTCAATCGTCGAAACCGTCGTATTTTCTTACACAACAGAATTTGTTTACCGCGCGATGTTCCTTGTAATGTTGTACAAAAGCCTTCAAGCTTCAGCTGAAATATTGATTACGAGATGGTATTGAATTCTGCGGTAACATAGACTTTTGAAGTGGGTCGAAAAACTTTGCGGTATTTTTGCTATAAAAATTAAGAGCAGTAAGTCTGTGCGAAATCCTCTTCCTAAGCATGGGTTGTCTAACTGGATTCTAGTCTTAACAAGGTGCTAATAGGGATGATTTCTGAGTAAACAAAATATGATTCCATTTAGTCCGTCCTTTAGATTATCGAAAAAAAAAATGTAAAGGTATTTTTTGTTTTATCAAATCAATAAAAAATTACGAAGAAAAAACTCATCAAATAATCGAAGTGGGGGTTTGTGATTCACTTGTCGGTTAAAAGTGTACCGACAAGTGACGTCAAGCGA
Organism: Eugnorisma glareosa; assembly: GCA_947578425.1. Taxonomy (NCBI): domain Eukaryota; kingdom Metazoa; phylum Arthropoda; class Insecta; order Lepidoptera; family Noctuidae; genus Eugnorisma; species Eugnorisma glareosa. The sequence goes on along the minus strand of OX387982.1, from coordinate 6,483,610 downwards.
GTTTTCGACGTACGTCTTTACTTTTTGTATACGTGTAAAATAGTACATTTTGATATAAGTGGGGAAACTTTGTTATTGCATTCGAGCGCGGATTTAACACCCGAGCTGCAAGCGAGGGTGTTATGGAGCCGAGAACTGCAATAACAAATCCCCACGCGTATCAAACGACGTTTTTCAATACACTTTCGAAGAAATAAAATATTAGAACGGAAAGTATTTTTGTCAGGATTTATTAGGAAACTATGATTTAATTTGCTTTTTTTCCGCGCTTTGCTTTCGCCAGGTTGAAGAAGATGCAAAGGTATGATGCTGTATACAGCCTACTATGAAAAAAAGAAAATTCTTTTTTTTTTAATTTAGAGCTCATTAAGATGTTAATTTGTTCATAAAAATAAATATTTGTTTTAAATAATCATTTTTATCTATGATATTCTATTTATAAACACAATTTAAATACTCGAAAAATACTTAATCCGTAAAGACGCACATCTCTTTGCCGGGATTAAAAAAAAACAATCACCGCCGACTATAGATATAGTCATTGAACCCTTTAGACTTATCTGTGCAAATTTTTATTTCCGCACGTGTGCGGAAAGATATTAAAAATCGCACACGTGTGAAATACATTGCATGTTGAACCTAATCGTAGTGCGATTAGAACCAGTTTTCGAGAAAGTGTATTGAAAAGAATAAAAACGTATCCAATAATTTTTGGTCATCTATTATTTTAGAACTGTGGGATTTAGATCCATTCTATAAATCAAACTAAGTAACTCTACGCAAAAATTATTGCTGGGAACTGACTTTTTTTGGGGTAAAAAAATCTCGTTTTACGGTAAGACTTAATGTAACTGTTAGATACGAGAGTAGGTACGGATGCGGAAGGGAAGTTGTACACGTCAATGAAACTCGCTAGGTCGTTGCATGCTGTTTAATTGGCCCGCGTACGAGGTGAGTTCCCGGGGCGCGGGGCGGGGCGGGTCGCAGCCCGCTCGCTTGCATAGCGCTTATGATACATACGTAACATTCCTTCCCCTTAAGCTGGGCAATACACTTAACCTATCTTACACATTCTAACTTACTCTAACTTATTCTAAGGTTGTTTCTGTCGAAACGTCACCATCCTCGTCATTGTCATTATTGACCAGGTTCGCCATTGGTGTCGCGAAGGTCGGACTAATTGCCAGTCGCCTGCGGCTTATCGGCGCGGCGCGCGGAGTCTCCGGAGTGTCTTGTCCGTGGTCCGTCGCCGGCCCTCCTCCCCCTTCTGGCTGCCCGACGGGCTCAGGGTGGCTGGCATTAAGCGATGCTAAATCGGGTACCACGTCTGGGTCCCAGTCCTGGTCGTCGCTCGGTGTAGGGTGCAGTCTTCTCCTTATTTGATCAATGTGCCTGGTGACTTCACATCCTAAATGTGGCACATATACCACATACATAATATTTCCGATTTTCTTTTTTATTATTCCTTGTATCCAATTGAAGTTTTTGTTGTTGGTGTTTTTGGTTATCCATACATGTTCGTTTTCGTTAAAATCTGTTCTGTGTTTCCCGCGGTAGTATTTAACCTGTGAGGACTGTTTCCGTGCGACCGTTTGAGTTAGTTCTGTGGACGAAGGCGAAGGCGCGATTGGATTCAATAAATCTAGTCGCGAGCGCATCGCACGCCCGAATACTATCTCCGCAGGTGTTTTATCAGTGGTACTGTTTTTAGAGTTCCTGTAGTCGAATAAAAATTTTGCGATTTGTTCGTGAATTGTTTTTTTATTACAACCCTCCAATATTATAGCCTTGAGCCCCTTTTTTATAATTTTCACATAGCTCTCGGCTTGCCCATTACTGGCCGGGTGGTACACGGGAGATAAGACATGCTCGATACCGTTAAGTCTACAGAAGTCCTTAAATTCCAGCGAAGTAAACGATGTACCGTTGTCACTCACCAACGTGTGTGGAACCCCGAACCGCGACATTAAATCGTATAATTTACCTATAACTGCTTTTGAGTTATGAGTTGAGGACATATCGTAACATTCTACCCATTTACTATACGCGTCCACGATTATTAAAAACATGTAATCGTGGAATGGGCCCAAGAAGTCAATGTGGATTCGGTAAAAAGAGTGCGGAGGCAATGGCCAAGGCGAGAGAGGCGCGTGTGCGGGCGCGGGGCGCAGCGCACAGCACACGTCACAGGCCCCCGCTACTCGCTCCAGCGCCGCGTCTATGCCAGGAAACCACAGCCGCTTGCGAGCCTCCGCCTTCATTTTCACTATCCCAAAATGTGAACTATGTAATTCCCTACATACTCTTTCTTGCAAAGATAACGGAATAACGACTTTATGCCCACGCATTAAGATATCCTTTTCGCAAGCTAACTGTGTACGACAGTTGAAAAATGGTTTTAAGGTTACGTCATTTGCTTTCCTGGGCCAGCCGTTTAAAATATAACCCTTGATTTTGGTGAGATGAGTATCGCGAGCCGTCTCACGACGCATGTCACTAAGTGTCACCGGTAGATCCCCGTCTACTACAAAGTTGACGTACGTCGCGCGATCCTCGCAGTCCGCGAGCTCGTCCGGCGCCTGCGTCCCATCCTCACCCCCGCTGCCCCCGCACGCCCGCGATAAATAGTCAGCGCTGTTATGCTTGCTATTGATATACTCGATGGTATAATTGTACGCTGATAAGAATATAGCGTATCTCTGCAGACGGTTGGCGGACACTTCGGGAATGCCTTTGTGGGGCCCGAATATAGCTAGCAGGGGTTTATGGTCCGTTCGTAGCACGAATGGATCTGACCGACCATATAGGTACTGATGATATCGCTTTACCCCAAAAATGATCGCCGTTGCTTCTTTTTGGATTTGTGCATAATTTTTTTCGGCTGATGACAGCGTACGCGAGGCGTATGATATTGGTCTTTCTAATCCATCCCCGCCTATTTGAGATAATATTGCTCCTAACCCTGTTGGCGATGCATCCACAGTTAATATTATTTTAGCCTTCTGGTCAAAATGCGCTAACGTCTTATCGGATGCTAAAATATTTTTTATTCGAATAAACGCGTCATCGTGTTTGCTTGTCCATTCCCACTTCATAGTCTTGTTTAATAAATTATATAATGGACTTAATATAGATGACGCGTCCGGCACGAAGTTCCGATAGTAATTCGTTAGACCCAGAAACGACTGTAACTGTGGCACATTTGTCGGCTTGGGAGCTTGTAAAATAGCTTTGACCTTATCCGGCGACTTTCTAACTCCATACTTATCTATGACGTGCCCAAGATACGTAATCTCGTCTTTAAAGAATTCACACTTGCTCATTTGAACTGTCAATTCTGCATCGTCTAAGCGTTGTAAGACCGTTATGAGTCTCTGCCTATGCTGATTCCTATTTGCGCCCGTTATTAAGATGTCATCTAATAAAAATATGATTCCGTCAATACCCGATAGCAAACATTCCATTGCGCGTTGGAAAATGGCGGGTGCGCAGGCCAGCCCAAATACTAAACGCGTGAATTTAAATAGACCGCGGTGAGTATTAATGCAGGTTAACTTCTGTGATTCTTCATTTAATATGAACTGGTTGTATGCCATTGACAGATCAATTTTACTAAACTGTATGCCCCCGTGTAATTTCGCTAACAAATCGTTTACTGTCGGCAAGGGGTACTGATCGATTATTAACTGTTTATTTATTGTTACTGAGTAATCGGCACATAATCGGATACTGCCGTTCTTTTTCAAAACAGGCACAATAGGCGACGCGTATTCCGAGTGTTCCACTGGCTTTAAAATGCCTAGTGACAATAATCGGTCGAGCTCCTTGTCTATAATTTCTTTTAGCGCGTAAGGTACCGGTCTTGCTTTAAAAAAAATCGGTTTAGCGTCGGACTTTAAATGTAAATCAATTTTATACTTGTTAAACGATCCAAGATTGCCTGAGAACACTGTAGGGAACATATTTGACAGTTTCCTAACTAAATTGTCGTGGGGGGTAGACTCGCACATCGGTTGTGCGTGATCGAGCACGGCGTGCACACGTGCCGGCGCCAACTCCAAGTCGAATTCACGAATGAAGTCGCGGCCAAGCAGCGGCGGCCCGCCAGCGCGCACAACGTACATATTCAAAGTATGTGTACGCCCCAGATACGAAACAGGCAATAAAACCACTCCGACTGTTTCAATATTATCCCCCGTATAACTAAATAACCTTTTGTTGGTAACTGACAACGGTAATCGCTTAAAATTCGAGTTATAGGTTTCCTCTGAGATTACGCTTACTGCTGAACCACTATCGATTTCGAACTGTAAAGCTAGTCCACTGATCGTTACGCGCTCCGTCATAGGTTTCCCTTTGACGCACCGAATGTTGTAAAAACACTCACCGTCGTCGTCGCCTTTGTCCACAGATTCTTCCTCCACGAACTTAACTTTGCTTCCGTTTGTGCACGTTTTACGTAAATGGCCCTTATTGCCGCACTTTTTGCACTTATAGTTCTTATAACGACACTGACTGGCTGTATGATTTGTAAACCCACACACACTGCACTTTTCCTTTTTGGATACGTTGAACACGCCGTCCGGGGCCGCTGCGCCGGTGCCGTTGATGCCCGACGTTGCCGTCGACGAAGCATCGCGCGCGCAGCGCATGCTCTCTGCCAAGTCGATGGCCTTCGCGAGGGTCAGCTCCCGCTGATCCTGCACGAAGAGTTTGTCCCGCTCGCGTCCTGCTGCCATGCCCATTATGAACTTGTCTAGCAAGGCCTCCTCCAAATTCTTGAAGCCACAGTGGGCAGACAAGCCTCTTATCCTGGCCGCCCATTGTGTGTGTGTTTCTCCTGGCCGCTGTGTTGCCGAGTAAAACTTTGACTTCTCGGCGAACCCGTACCTTTTTGGTGTGAAGTGCTCGTCGAGGAGTTTTACTATGTCCTCGTAACCGAGCTCGTCTACCTTGCAGGGTAATGCCAGGTCACTTGCCAGCTTGTAAGTTGCTTCGCCTAATGACGTTAACAATATTGCCCTCCGTTTAATCGTCGCTTTGTCGTTGATATCGCTAATGTCGTTGGCGATAAACCACTGATTTAATCGCGACTTAAAGCTATTCCACTCTTGGGACAGGTGGTCGAAGGTGGAAAGAACGCCATATGTTGCTCCCGTAGACATTTTTGGACAATGTATGTGAGTCCGCTCGTCGCCACGTGTTAGATACGAGAGTAGGTACGGATGCGGAAGGGAAGTTGTACACGTCAATGAAACTCGCTAGGTCGTTGCATGCTGTTTAATTGGCCCGCGTACGAGGTGAGTTCCCGGGGCGCGGGGCGGGGCGGGTCGCAGCCCGCTCGCTTGCATAGCGCTTATGATACATACGTAACAGTAACGCATTCAAAATATTTAACTGATGTTATGAGTGTAACGTCACTATTGTAATGGAACATCACTACCCTACAACAAGGCGGGACGAAGATGGCGTCGGCGTCCTCGAACCAACCATGACTAACTCTATGCTAATTTATGTAATACATTAGAACGGCAATTAAACAAGTTGAAGTTCATAGTTCAGTATTATCATTGATTACACCAACCAAAACAGCTGATGGATGCATTGAATATAATACGGGTGTCTAAAGTAAAGTTATAGCCTGATGAACTTGAATTTCTAAAAAAATCTTGTGAAAAAGTTGGAATTTTGATCCCCAATATCTTCGTAACTAGAAGGTTGCTAGATAAGGTTCAAAATAAAATAAAAAATTGCAATGACAGCGAGAACAAGCGTATTTATTGTTTTTTTTTTTATGGGACTAATTTCGTTGTTTTTTATGGTTACTTTTTATATAATTTTGTTGTACCCACTGTTAATGTAAACATTTTTGTTGTTGTCCTGTGTGGGCTAATAAATACTTTTTCTTTCTTTCGGCTTCGTTAAGGGTATTCTTACACCCATTATAGAGCCACTACTCTCTGATCTGTGTGTCACTGCGGGGGGCCTACTGAAAACCAGCGCTGAGTGTTTTACACCCAGCATATGCTGAGTGGGTGACACTTTCGTTATGGACATGCTCAGCGCAGTTGAGCTGTTTTAATTAATTGTTAAGCTATTTGTTAGTAATATGTAGTTATATGTACACACATCAAAAGTGTCTAGGGATCAACATATATTTTTGCAATAACTTTTCTCCTGATTGATATTAATTAAAATTTTCTTTAAGGATTCATCAAATAAAGTGTTTTCGTTTGTCACAGTAACGATAAACCAAGTCACCTTTGCATTAATAAAGAAATTTGCCATTTTCCTAATAAAGGGATTTTTGACATTTGAACCACTAACACAAAAGTTCGAAAAAAAGACTGAAATAACAGTTTTCTTTAAAATTTTATTGGGTAACTTAAACAATTAATAATCCGTGTTTCTACCGCGAACACTAACAACACAAGAACATCGGTTTGGCATACTCAAAATGAGTTCATCCAAATCACGCTGTGGAATGGCCGCCCATGTTCGTTGCAACAACAAAAAAAGGTCTTCTTGCGACTGGATACCCTCCATATTCGGCAGAGCTCTTCTCTGTAGCATATCCCATGCATGCTCAATCGGATTCAAGTCTGGCGACTGAGCAGGCCAGGGCAGGACATTGATGTTAGCTGCGGCGAGAGTCTGTCTTACAACTCTTGCGGTGTGCGGTCGTGCATTATCATGCATTAACTGAAATAAGGGACCGATTTGCACTTGTAGAGGAACGATGACGTCTGATACAATCGTCTCAGCATAAATTTGAGCGTTGAGGTTGCCTCTGATCCAAATCAACTCAGTTCTTCCGCCGATCCAAATACCCGCCCATACCATGATGGTTCCACCACTATAAGGTTGGACTTCCTGGCAGGATTTTAATCGCTGTTGGCGTCCAGGGGTTCTCCAGTGTCGTATACGTCTTGTATCCGGTCTCATACCAAAACGAGACTCATCAGAAAAGCACACGAAACGCCATTGTTCTTCTGCCCAATTTCTGTGTTCAAGAGCCCATTGATATCGTATCCTACGATTGTGCATTGCTATAGGTGGTACCCGTAGCGGTCTTCGGGAATGAAGGTTCACTTCATGCAAGCGGTTTCTGACTGTTTGGTCGCTAATTAAGTTCCCTGAAGAGTGATGAAGCCTCACGGCTAACATCATGGCGGTTATTGTTGGAGCTCTTCGAGTTAAGATTTGAATGTATCGGTCTTGTCTCCGTGTGGTGCAGCGATACCGTCCTCCATGGCGCTCAGCCACGGTACCAGTGCTTCGGTAACGTGTCCAAAGTCAACTGATAACACTCTGACTTGTATTCAGAGCTAAAGCCACAGTACGTTGCCGGGAACCAGCTTCTATCATTCCCACGGCTCTGAGCATTTCTTCCCTGCTTAAATGACGTCGCCGCTCCATAATAACGTTGGTTTTAATCAGTAGTAGGGAAACAGTAGCACTAATAATGTCTTCAATGCGTTGTATGTTTTTATAGAGAAAATATTGACAGCTGATTTTCATCTTTTACTCGAATTTGATTCACAGTTCCTGATTCAAATTATGAAATGCACCAAAAAGGATCCATATAAATTTATAAAATCATAAATTTATTACAAAGCCACATCTCAATCTCAAGAAATCCACATAAAAATGCTTGATCCCTAGACACTTTTGATGTGTGTATGTGCTGCTCTATTGTGTTGCTGCTGTCCATTAGCGAATAAATGTTTATTCTATTCTATTCTATTCTATGATCTCCACAACCAGTTCCTGGTTAGTTTAATAGATCTGGGTGCGACTGGCTGTCAGACTTTCGGGCTTCAAAGATTTACTAATATCATCGGAGACATTTCTGATTAGCAGAGGGATCAAGACAAGACAAGACAAGATATTTAATTGTATGTACATACATATAAGAGATGCAGGTTGTTCATAAACAAAAACCGGTCAAGTGCGAGTCGGACCCGCGCACGAAGGGTTCCGTACGATAATCTAAAAAAAAAACCTGTGTTGTATGGGAGCCCCCTTAAATATGTATTTAATTCTGTTTTTAGTATTTGCTCTTATAGCGGCAGCAAAAATACATCATCCGTGAAAATGTCAACTGTCTAGCTATCACGGTTCATGAGATATAGCCTGGTGAGAGATAGCCAGACAGGCAGACAGACGGACAGTGGAGTTTTAGTAATAGGGTCCCATTTTTACCCCTTAGATACGAAACCCTAAAAAGATCCATCATGTTTGGCCTTCCGGTTTGGCGTTTGGATCCAGATATGAAATAGATGGTCATGGGCACCATCCATAAACAGACCTCAGCTAGCGTTGCTTACCCTAGATTGATTGTTACGTCCCTTTCCTCTTACTCAACGCAGTTTGTTTACCGCGAGATGTATCTCGTAATGTTCGTACAGAAGCCTTCGAGCTTCAGCTGAAACATCGATTACGGGATGGTATTGAATTCTGCGGAAACACAGCCTGTTTAGTGAGGAGGAAAAACGCGGCGGGAATGAAATTATTTATTCATTAAATTGATTATCGGAATCAAAATAATTTACAGGCCTCATCTAAACTTTGACTTGTAAAAGTGTTTGTAAACCAATTTGCAATATAAAACATCATTTAAAGAAATAATCTATGTGACTCCTGTGGTCAAGATGTCTTTCAGACATTAAATATCAATACTATCTTTAAAACTACATTTTTAAATTATTAATCATATTACACTAAATATTAAGATTATATATCAAATCAAATCATATTCTGTCAATAACATAACGGCGCGCGATAATTTCGTTGGTTTATTGCAACACTTTTAATAAGTTGTAATTGGTTATTTTATTCTGTGGTTTAAAAGTTATTTTAAAGCGGTTAACACTGAATGGGGTTGTGAATTTCATGGCGGCGGTGACAGCGCTTTTTGATGTGACTGTCACCCGGTGGTCAGGCGCAAATCCATTGGCTCTAAACTCAGGTCTAATTATTATTGTAATTTGGATTCAATCAGTAACTATCATTGTATTCTCAAATTATTTTGATAATGTTCCATTGAAATCTTTGTAATTATATCACGTGAATTATTCTGCACGTATTATTTTTCAACCACCTGCACATACACGCCCATAATGGACGACCAACAATTAATAATGAATAAACAGCGACACGTGGTGTCTCGGCCGCTCGAAAATCCGATAAATATAATAGTGTAATTGAGTGTTTCAGATAAAAAGCTGGAAATTTCAAACCAAAAAGTAAAAAGCTTATTTTAGCCTAAATAAAGTTCTATTTAAATTTTATCATTACCGGGAAAAAAAAAATCAGATTCCGCGATAATGGCCCGCCACAATCTTACTACATTATTAATTAAACTACGTTTTATATTTCTATTTTATTATTCTCACGGTAATTAAATATTAATACGAAATTCCGCTACCGAATAAAATAATAGCAAACGGTGCTACGCTGTAGCTGCCGCATTGACGTCACAGCTACGCCGTAGTGACGTGCTACGCAACCGCTACGGGTGAATTTACCTATACCTACTCGTAATATTTAATATTATAAATCTGAATTGTTTGTTGGGTAAACGCGCTAATCTCAGGAACTACTGATTTGAATTGAAAACAGATAGCTCATTTATCAAGGAAAGCTATACAGGTTGGAATTTTTCAACGCCACGCCACCTGGAGGGAAAGTACTCTAAATACTGGACATAGAATATTTTACTCAAAGGAAACATTCCTTTATTTTTAAAAAGAAATAAATCTACATTCAAAGATTTTCGAAAATTCGCTTTCCACGCTCGGGAATCGAACCGGCTAAATTCCAAAAGTAACATCCTATACTTTATGACATTAATCGATAGGGTCAATAATATGGATCAAATCTTTCAAACAAACATGTCAAAAATGAAGGGAAATCCGTGAAATCTAAACTTATAAATTCAACGGGATACGAAAAAGCACTTTTACTCAAAGGTCTATCCGATTACTTGTGTTAGTAATAGTAACTAATTAATAAATTGAAAACAGACGATTGCAATTTGCACACGTTCGCTTGTGCAAATTGCAATCTTCTTATCTAAATAATTCTTTGACATTTTAATAAATAAATGACGTCAAAGATAATTGTTAAGTAATACTAACATAAGTAATTGATTAGACCTTTGAGTAAAAGTGCTTTACCTTATCCCACTGAATTTATTAGTTAAGATTTTATGGTTTTCCTTTTATTTAATTTACCATGTTTGTTAGAGAGATTTGATCCTTAAGATTTACCCTACAAATGTCTATTGATGCCATAAAAGTACAGTATGTTGTTTGTCGCTTCGATTCCCGAGTGTGGCAAGCGATTTTCTAAAATCTTTGAATGCAGATTTATTTCTATTTCGAAATAAAGGAATGTTTCCTTTAAGTGAAATTTTCTATCTCCAGTATTTAGAGTACTTTCCCACCCGGTGGCGTTGAAAAATTTCACCCTATATAACATCACGCTACGACCAAAAGTGTTGCAAAATCGGGGAAAATAGTATTTTTATAATAATTTCACGCGGACGAAGGTCGCAGGTAACAACTAGTTACATATATTATTCTCGGATTTTGGTTCTGTATTGGTTGTGTTTGTTTATTTAAATTAATGGGGAAGGTAGCTGTGAAACATAAACAATTCATGATGTTCAAGGCATCGTCATTGGTTGAAAATCTGGTAATTTTATATATCAAAACATAACAAACTGTTAGAAACTCAGTTATTCTGTAGTACTTTATATATCAAAGAGGGTCAACGCTTTTATATAATATCATGTAAGTGAGAACGCCTGGGGTGGGCCTACAATTCATTATTTTGTCAAACACATGCAACATTATTCATATGTTTTTGTCGTTGTTCATTTATTAAACAGTAGATATAATATGGTAGTGTAAATATAGTGTGCTTTTGACATCATGAAAATGAGGGGTATCGGTTTCAAATTGATTTGAGTAAATTACTTATATGTTGAGGATTTTTCGATGTTATATTTAAGTTTGTTATTAGATTAGTTAGTTTTTTAGCCACTCGGGGTCATTCTTCAGGTTAAGCCGCGCTTGCCTAGGTTGGTCTGTGGATGGGTGACCATCCATTATATTTAAAATTTGAAAGATTGAAAAAAAAAGTGTATCAAACATAATAAATAAATATCGATTTACACGAAAGGCTGCATTAAATTAGATATTTAATAAATAAAAAAAACTAATATTTTTTAATTATATTATTATATTCATTTATGTATGAGTTGAATCATAAAAATCCTTAAATATAATTAACAAGAAGGAATTAAATAGTAACGTGTATCTAGTTATTTCGGACTCAAACATCTGACGAAATGTGGTGTACTATTAGAATTAAATAGTAATGTTTATCTAGTTATTTCGGACTCAAATATAATTTACGAAATGTGGTGTACTATTAGGTACACACGGCTACACATCAAGCTATACAATTCCAGTATAAGCTGACCTCGCATTGTACGGAAATCCTATAAATTCGAGATCAGCATAAGCTGGAAATGTATAGCTTGATGTGTAGCCGTGTGTACCATCACGAGCACCAATTTGTAAACACTTAGCAACTTTCAAAAGTGATTTTCAACAACTGTTTTGATTAAAATTGTATGTTATATTACGAACATAATATTGTGGAACTCATATTTTTATGAAAAACTTTCTATCTCTAATTTACAATCGTTATTTCTCACGAAAATTACTTTTAAATTTAGGAAAGTATATGCATATTAACCGGCCAAGTGCGAGTCGGACTCACGCACGAAGGGTTCCGTACAATTAAAAAATTGTTTGTTGTATGGGAGCCCCCCTTAAATATTAATTTTATTCTGTTTTTAGTATTTGTTGTTATAGCGGCAACTGTGGTGTGTGCGGCAACAAAATGGTCAAAAATTATTTATCGTTCAATGTCTTCGCGTTGGGCGGTATGAGGTGCGCGGGAAACGAGTTGTGCGGGTTCGGGGCGGGGTAAGACGGGGGAGTTGAAAGAAAATCGTCGCTGTGGCTCTGGATGAAACAACACGATTTTTGACCATGCTCGCGTTGACGATAGACGGGCCGGGAAGGGCCCTCTTAATGTGCTTTCCGAGGCACGGAGAAAACTGGTATGTAATAGGCGGTCACCCATCCACAGACCAACCTAGGCAAGCGCGGCTTAACCTACAGATCGACCTGAGTGGCTGTTATTATTTTGTTACGAGCTCCTTCCTTATCTTAACACTATGAATTAAAGTATTTAAATAAATGTAGTAGTAATTCATTGCAATTGAAAGCCCAAACTTGCATTAATTTCCAGATTTGTTGTTACTTTACAATCACGTTCAGATGATTAAACCTCAAAAAGTTAAATTGTAAACTCTCCAATAACTTCGAACTTAACAGCGGTTAATTTCGACACGTTTTCGTTGAAGCGGTTAATGAGTTTCATTTCATGTTTGCCATGGTGATTGAAAATTTATGAACAATTAGTATATGTTCTCTAGTTTTTACTCCATGTTTTGCTTGAGTATTTTTTCTAGATATTGAATTAGTTATTATTTTTGAATTTTATTGATTGATGCAATACTAACGTAGTTTTAAGTCCTTTATTACCAACAATTATGGACAATAACTTGGTCTGAAATAAATTTAATTTAATCATTTATTTCGAGCAACAAGACTCATAGTGTTAGTAACAATGTGCTTACAAACTATGTTAGTAATACACTTACAAAGACAAAACAAAACCAAAAACAGAAACAGATTGTGACATCATTGCTGCAAGGTGACGAGCGCAGCCGAAACCTTGCAGCAGTGGTTCACAAAGTCGCAATCAAGCCTAATCGCTATCATAGATGCAAAAAAAAAAAAGAAAAAAATGACGAACCCCGACAACAACTGTCAGGCAGTAGCCCACCAGACGCAACACCCGTCTGTTCGGAGGATCCTTCCTGTTCTATGGGGGATGAGGAACTTCACACCCTCTTCTTTATACCCCTGTAGTATCAACCTAGATTATTAATAATACATGTAAACCATGTAATATGTTGCACCTGTAAACAAATTTTAAGTTACGTTTAAATTATTTACAAATTACTTAATTTTTATATACGGACGAACTTATATCACAACGTAACTTATATTAAATTATTAATTATAATTTATAATTAGGCAACCATTTAATGGCTTCGGTCTTGTGTGACGAGATATTTGGTTTTTATCCTAATCTATACTTCTATACTAATATTTAATAGAGGTAAAATTTGTTTATAAGTTTGTAAGTTTGTATGTAGGGGGTAATCTCTGGATCTACTGAACCGATTTTGAAAATTCTTTCACTAATATGAAGCTACATTATCCCCGAGTACCATAGGCTATGTTTACAACATGCCCGTAGAATAATTTACGACAAAAGTATTATCTCCTGTCAAACGCCACGCTATCATTTACTCCTTTTTCTTTAATATCCAACACAATCCTTGAACATACCTACATATATAATTTTACTCGCCAAATGTGGGTGAGCAATAGTGTTAGGGGTTATAATATAAATAAATCCTTGAATTATTTTAGTCGTTTAGTGGGACATTTTATTTCTTACACTGGCAATACCAGTGTGAACGAATGACATTAAGAGATGACGTTTGAGGTTTGGGCGACGGAATCTGCCTATTTGGCTCGGGGACAGCCAAATCTGAAATTTATCTGTGTACAAGGAGAAAATATAACTACCCTTCAAAAAAATAATGTGAGTTTTAGTATACTTCTATATTTAATGTGAGTGTTTAGGAACACGAGTTTCTAACTGGAAAATTCTAATTCACTAAACTTAAAATAACTTGTAACCTTTGGTAGGTACTTCAAGACAATAAAAACACAATACAAAAACAAAAGAGGTTGAAAACAAAAAAGAACCACTAATTTCATAAAAACCTGAACAATGCAGGTTTACCTTGGTCTCCTTTCCATAGGACAGATAGGTACAGAAGAATAGCTTTCAGGACACATAGACGCGTAGCATAATCAGCCCATAATGTTCCCACTGCTGGGAAAAAAGCCTCCTCTCTATGAGAGGGATTGCAGGCTTTCATCCACCACGCGGGCCCAGTGCGGGTTGGTAGGGTAGATGTCACATGTCATCGAATTTTTGGTATTAGGACATGCCGGTTTTCTCGTGACGTTCTACTTCACCAGTTTGGGAGCAGTGCTGATTAAATAATTACACAAAGTAATAACCTGCCTGGGTTCGAACCCAAGACTTGTAAGTCGGTGCCGTTAGCATTTGAGCACCATTACTGCTCCTATGCAAAGGTATGGCGCGGCGATCTGAAACAAATGAATGTTGCGAGTGCAAACTCGCTGCACGTGAAGCGTGTGTACCTACATGCGAGGAGATCTTAAACAAATGCCAGTCGTCTGTGTGTCTTGTTGTATGGAGTCGACCTTCTGTACGTTTCGATTTTGTGCCCGTTTTCTTATTCACCCACTGACCCCAAAGTATTTGCTAAATATTGCAGATTAGACCGGTGGAATACTTGTTGGGTTTGCTTGTTTACTTTTTAATTGGTTGAAAAAAACAAAACACACCTGCACCAAAAGGTTGCAAACGGTTGCTGTAAATCACTTCCTCGTGTCCGAATGTAGGTGCATAAACACGTACAATTATAAGTCCATCTATTGTAATTTTGCGCTTCATACGCAATGTGTATTACTGCTTGACCACAAGCTACAGCCAAGCTACACGCGTGTTCCGATAGCGTCTGTAGAAAACAAATGACGTAGCTTGGAGTATTGCCGCAAGTCACCACGACGTAACTTGTGACCGGTGGTTCTCACGTGAATTAAAACAATGGCACGCGCGTGTTACTTGACGCCAATCGCATCGAATGAGGTCGTTTACTCGGCTTTATGGTTGCGTGCTTGCTTTAAAACTTTTTCAGCATCCGTGCCTTGTGTATCGGAAGACACACTAAGTCATACACAATTACACACGACATGGTCTAAAAACCAGTAGTCGTTAACTAGGGCAGTATATTAAGGTATGGTATTGTATTGTACAATCATAATTACTTACCTTACCTTACATATATACAAATGTGTTAGCTGCACATATGTATTGTCGGCACGGTTGGCGCAGTGGCTGAGTGATTGGCTGCTGCGCTACGTGTTGCGGGTTCGAATCCCGCACGGAACAAATATTTGTCTGATCTACAGGTAGTTGTTCCGGGTTTGGCTGTTTGTGTATGTGAGTTTAAATGTTTGTAAACGCTCCCACGATACAGGAGAAATTCCTAGAGCGAGGCAACGTTTTAAAAAAAATAGCAGGTCTAACAGGACCCTTCACGAAGCCGTCCAACAGCAAACTAAGTAACTTTACGCAAAAATTATTGCTGGGAAACGACTTTTTTTTGGCGTGAAAAATCACGTTTTACGGTAGGACTCAATGTAACGCACTCAAAACATCGTAGTGATGGATGGATTGAATAGTGCGGGAGTCATGGAGGTGTTTAAAGTAAAAACCTTAGATGAAATAGTTGGAATTTTGACCCCCAATATCTCCGTAACTAGAAAGTTCCCAAGTATGGTCTAGAACACAAAAAGATTGCAATGGCGGGGAGAACACGTGCCTTTTGGCTTCACAGTTTGTTACGCCCTTTAGATACTCATTCATACTTGTCTCATAAATCGCTAGGTACTTCTGTATGTTCAGCTTTAACAGACAAAAGGTTTTTAAAATCAAGATTAATTCAGTTTTATACTCACGACTTAATGAGCCCACAACCTCTACTGCTTCGTTGGTTCAGTGCTTGCAAGCGCTCTAGCTGAGCATTAGGTCCTGCCATGGTTTCGATTATCGGGGTTAAGTTTTTATGCTGCGTTTAATTGGCAACTTCTCAGTAACATCCGTTTTTTTTAGTAGCCTCGCCCGCTGTCTCTTATATCGTGAGACTGGCGAAACTTTTTTTTTTTTTTTAGTGTTGCCCCACCCTAGGAATTTCTCCTGTATCGTGTGTGCGTTTACAAACATTGAAATTCACATACACGATTGTGCCCTCAATTTTATATTCGTCATATTATAAGGGTACACCTCTGCACTAACCCTTTCGGGAATCAGATGTGTTGTAACAAGATATGATTGAAAAGAGTGTCCATTGAGTTTGCCCATTCTTCTCCATGAGATCTACTATTTTCGAATGGGCAACTACAGTTATTACCTATGCCTGTGGCTGGACTGAAGGTAGCATATTTTTGACTATGCAAAAGTGCCTGTCTCGGGCCTGTTTGAAATAAATGCTTTGAGTTTGATAGTGATACAAAACATTACATCACGCACGTTAGGCAGAGGTGTACCTAAACAAAGTGGAATAAACCAATAGTACGCTCACATTTCACCAGATGTGTTTTAAGTCCCATGTAATGGGAGCGAGCAAATTCCCATCAGCAGGGCACAAATACATACTCCGTGACTGCTACTGAGAAATTCCTGATGAAAAACCCAATACCACTTTGCCCGACTCGGGAATCGAACCCAGGACCTCATGCTCAGCAGTCGCACTTGCGACCACTAGACCAACGATGCAATCCTTATGTGTTAATTACGTAATGAAACAAAACTCAGAGAAAAATTCTGAAGTATTCTTTGTTAATGTCTAGTTTTTGAACCACAACCTATCAATCAAGAAGGCGGAATATAATAGTACTTTGTTTACCTGTAGTTAAACAATGATTAATAGTATCGTAAGAGAGAGGGTGACTTAATAGCTTGTCTCGATGTGAAGCGGCGATACGCGGGGACAGTAATTGGATGGGTCGCTGTTGAAGATTAATTAATCTTAGTTGACTTTCGGTTGTTTTCTTTACGAAATTGTGGTATTTTTTTTTTGGAAAATGTTCTTTTTGATAGGTATTATAAAGTTTGATGACCTTCTGGTGGAAATGGAAAGTAGTTAACGCTGCTCATAGCTGCCTAGTGGCTGTTAAGGTCGTGCCACGTTATACCGACATCGCTACTGCACAGGTGCAATACGACGTCGCGGTTGCCTCGAATTTAGACTACGGATAGCCGCCAGCGCGCTAATTACGCGTCATCCGCGAGGTGCAAGCTCGCAGTCCGCCTTTCGGCATTGGTGGTCGACGTTGTTTTGCTGGCGACACGGAGTCGGCGCGCACAGTAAGCACGCTGTCGGCGCCATGGAAGCAGGCGGTCCGCTCGCTAGCAGCGTGCGGTCAGCCAGTCGAGTTGTATGGTAGCGGCAAGCGAGCTGACTGCCCGCCGTTGGCTTTTTAATATTGACATTCGAAAATATATTATACTACAAAAGATTTGATGCTCTAATTTGAATAACAAGTTAATTGCTGGGTTGGAGCGGTACCGTTGTGGTGCCGGTATAGTTTGACCTTTAGACTAAGGGTTGAAAATCATCTGGCAGCATAGAATCACAATTTCCATTGCCCTATCCTTTTCTGTCCCTCAGAACCGTCATTTGATGGAGCGAGAAATATAGCGGGAATGCACTCACACAGTGGAACATGCTAGCGAGATAGCACTCTCTGCGTCTTGCTCTAGCAAATGACGATTCTGAGATGTCTCTCTCTTTTTTTCTGTCGAAAAGGAACTCCATCTTAACGCTCCGTTCACGACCTTGGGCGACGCGATTTTCGACATGTGCGTTTTCGTATCCTGTCATGTACAATACTGCTATTGAAGTATAGATAAATAGCTGTTTCGAGTGGCTTTGCTTGCGTTATGGTCGGAAATTACTTCACAGGAACGTTTTAAATATATTTTGCAAATCAAACACTTTACAATAACAAAAGATGTTGTTGTTGTGTGTGTGTGTGTGTGTGTGTGTGTGTTGTGCTATTGAAGATGGTGTTTTGTGAAGTTCTTCAGAACATTAATTCCCAAGATGGTACTCCCTAAATCCAAAATTACAACCGTTTTTTCCCCAGCCTACTCTAACCCACTCTTGGGCAAAAGCTTCCCTCCACTTTTTTCATTTCTCGCGAACCCGACCATCTTCCTACCAGTTCTGACGGAACCTGTCCAGTTCGTCCCACCATGTCTTTCGTGGCCTACCGCGACCCCGCCTTACTGTGTCAGAGCACCAGTTTCCTGCTATTTGGCCCACAGTTTATCCGGCATGCGGCAGACATGTCCGGCCCAGTTCGATTTGAGTTGGGCAGCCTTTAGAGCCACCTCAGCTAAATTTTTTTTGGAACTCTGTATTGTTTTTCGAACACGATCCTTTAATTTAACTCCTAGTATACTGATACTGCCAGATACACTAGTAAAAACATATAAACCACCCAAAGAGCCATGGAGCGGAGCACTCTAAACATAAAATTGAAACATAAAAGGACAAATGTATATGTGAGAAATAAAACTAAAGTTATAGATGCTCTACAACACTGTAAAAAACTAAAATGGAAATGCGCCGGCCATGTTGCACGTATGAACAAAGATAACCACCAGGAAAGAGAAAAAGAGGTAGACCAACGGAGTAAAATATCATATTATGTAATTTTTTATTAAGGAATAAACAAGGCTTTATTATTATTTATTATTATACTGATACTGCACTCCATTCTCTTTTTCTTCAACCTTTGGCCACCCAATGCTGAGTGTAGGTATTTTCCAAATCTCTCAACTTTTGGCGGTTTTGTGTCATGGCTATCCAGTTTCTTCAGGAAACTTTAAAGAGATCGTCTGTCCACCCAGTCGGTTGTCTTCCCATATTACTCCGTCCCATCCTTGGTCTCCTCTCCAGCACTTTCTTGCCCCACCTTCCCTCCATGATGATTTAGGACTTCTGGATGTTAGTCAAATACCAAGTCTGTGCAAGACATGTCCATAGATAAGTCTGCGTTTCAGTGCTATAGGCAACTCACCCTTGAAATCCTTGAAACATTTACTTCTTTATATTATTATCGTGGATTATTTTGCTTAATTTAACCTACCATAGATAAAATCAACCAGACTATCACAAAAGTCTGAAGCCTAATGAACTGAATAGTTCTTAACAAAGCTTGCAAAATTTTTAGTTCAAAACAAATCCAAAAATTTTAAATGCTTTGTTAAAACAAAAAAAAAACTATTTAAAAAACTTGTTTAAAAATCTAAAAACATTTCTTTGAACTACCAAATTAAATTTAATCTGATATTTTCGAAACATCTGTCGACCAAAACTTTTATAAAAGAAAAAAAACAATTATTGCTGCTCGAAAACTTTTAGCTTGTCAATGCTTCTATTGTTTCGAAATTTAGTCTTCAAGACAATTTTGTGTGTTCAAATCTGAATTAATAATTGAACAAGCGAAACAAACAAAGTTGAACAAGTTGGCAGTTGATGCTCACTGAGTTCCAATATAAATGAAATATCGCGTAAACGACGACTGGTTTCGATATTTTTCCATAAGGTCTATCTATTCCTACAACTTTTACTATGGGACAAACCCCGAAAACGCGAAAAAAAAATCAGCTGTTCCCTACAATATGTTTGCATCAACTCGTCAAAATGTACTGAACAGCTGATTCTATTTTCGCGATTTCGGGGTTGGTCCCATAGTAAAAGTTGTTCATAATGATGAGTACACTGACCTCTTAAGAGATTTCGTGTATGAACAGATAGACCTTATACAGATAGACGTTATGTACAGTCACGAGCAAATACAGGGTGTAACAAGACCCTTCACGAAGCCGTCAACCAAGCATTCTGTACATTAAACTAAGTAACTTTACGCAAAAATGATTGCTGGGAAACGACTTTTTTTTTGGGGTGAAAAATCACGTTTTATGGTAGGACTCAATGTAACGCACTCAAAACATTGTGCTGATGGATGCTTTGAATAGTACGGGGGTCGTGGAGGTGTTTAAAGTAAAAATTATCCACTAAAAACATGTATTTAAGAAAAAACTTGTCAAAAAGTTGGAACTTTGACCCCCAATATCTCCGTAACTAGAAGATTCCCAGGTATAGTCAAGAACAAAAAAATGATCACAATGACGGGGAACAAGTGCCTTTCGGCTTTCCTTAAGGGTCTTGTTACACCCTTTAAATTATACCACAAGTTTAAACATCTGTAAAATCTACTTGAACACCCAATTCCAACTCATACTTGTAAAAATGTTCCATGAAATTACAAATGCACATAAATCCACTCACAAACCATGACCAAGTAAACAAGTGCCTTTCGGCTTCGTTAACACTTCAAGCACAAAGTACAGTGGCGGACTTAATGTCATAGGCATTTTCTACCAGTCAAGCACAAAGTACAGTGGCGGACTTAATGTCATAGGCATTTTCTACTAGTCAAGCATACCGTACTTCCATACTACCATTTCTCTATTATTCTCTATTACTCGTTGTCGGTTTGATGAGTGAAAAAAGTTATACGTCTAATGTACCTCTTTCAGTTAGCTTCATTATCTACTGAATTACTAAATGAATCTTTCTATGACCTCATCAGCTATCATGTAACAGTATCTACCGATCCAACAAAGAAGAAATAAAACCAACTAAAATAGCATTGCAGTTCACAAACAAGATATTCCGCGTAAACAGCAATGAACATTGAAATGAAACCTAACACATTTCGCATCGCCTTCGTCCAGCGGCTGGCAAGAGATATTTACTATTAAGTACAGTTGAAAAAACAAACAATTTTGTATTGATAGACAGAATATAATTCATTTTAATTTTACATTATTGGTTGTTCTATGGGTACAATAGCGGTCTTATCGCTAATAGCGATGTCTTCTAGACAACCTTTGCATGGTCTAAATGTACTTTAATTAAAATGGGGGTAGGGATAGTACTCTCAAGAAATATCTCTCAGGCATGCTGGTTTCCTCACGGTGTTTTCCTCCACCGAAACAAGTGATAATTATACAATACGCACACGAATCTGAAAAATCGGAGGTGCGTGTCTTGGGTTCGAACGTCCGACGGTCACACCACAAGGCTGTCAGAGTGTCAGTTCATTATCAAATAGGTACACAATAAAAACAAAATAAAGCTATTTAGATATAAACCTATAACATAACATAACATCACGCCTGTCATCCCCGAAGGGTTCTGCAGAGGTGTATCTAATAGTACAGTACATTTCGCCAATTATGATAAACCTATAAATACAACACATATAATTATACAATTCATACATTTATAATTAAACATTACAGTGAAAGGAAATGTTTTACAACATGTGTGTGTGTTTTTTGTTTGTTTTTTTTTATGTTATGTTTTTGTTTTTTTGTTGTTTGTTTGCCTTGGGCTGGACTGGGGCCTTAGTCTGCTATTGCAATAGTGTCAGAATGGTCTATCATTGATTTAATAAGGCCCCTAGCCCACGGCGTATTGAAGCGCGTTCGAAACTCGTTTGACGTGCGTACAAAGGGTAATTCGTCTGCGCGGGTATACTCACAAAGGTATAAATAAACTTTCAATTCAATAGGAGAGGACACAGCGAACAAAATCGTAATCTGCAGCCTACTTGCAAAAACTCACACGTTATTGTTTTAATATACAGGTTGTAAACTGATCCTTCGCAAAGCCGTCAACCAAGCATCATGTGCATCAAACTAAGTAACTTTCTGCAAAAATATAGCTGGGAACGGCTTTTTTTTTTGAGCTGAAAAATCACGTTTTACGGTGGTAGGACTCAATGTAAAGCACTCAAAACATTGTGCTGAAGGATGAATTGAATAGTACGGGGGTCGTGGAGGAGTTTAAAGTAAAAATCTTACATTAAAACATGTATTAAAAAAACTTGTGAAAAGTTGTAACTTTGACCCCCAATATATCCGTAACTTTCTAGTTAGAAGGTTATCAAGTAATGTCTAGAACAAAAAATGATCGCAATGACAGGGAGAACAAGTGCCTTGCGGCTTTGAAAGACATTTTTCTGATAACCAATCTAAGGCATCAATAAATCTGTTTGCCTACACGCAAAGATATTGTTAATCTTTCAATACACTGTCACTATTCAGTTTTGTTGTGTTTTTGCTTTAGTTGTGCCTGTATACTTAATAACTTGTTCAATTGTACTTTTCGCGTGAACTGTTTCAGTGTTCAGGTTACCAACTGGCTACATTTGTTCATGAAAATATGATTGGAGAGTTTTAATTGAGTAAACTGGATACAAATTGTTTTGTTGTAGTGCGACAATGATAGGAATGACGCAGTTACAATACGTATGTGCTATGTAAGTAGTATAAATGTCGGCCTGAGAAGCTTCATTCAGAATGAATTGACGCCTAATAACCTAAAAGTCATTCGATTACATTCATAACGTTATAGTTTATAGATTAAACCTTTTTCATTGTCGATCAAAGGCAACTCTGTTACATCCAAAGCAAATCACAAAACGTACGAGACCGTTTCAAAATAAGCTCTTTTATTTCCATCCCATTCCCTAAAACGAATAAGAAGACACAGATATTCAAAAACATACTCCGAAACCGCTCCACAAAACCATTCACCGAGAAGTGAACCATTCAATCTTTCAACGCGTCAATCTCAGCCATTCACTTTTCGTTCATTCGACGAAAACCTCAACACACCGTAAAAAGAAAGGGCCAAGTAAGTAAATTGCAATAAAAGTCAAACAGATGTTTTTAGAGGGGTGGAATAATAAAAAAGGGGGAAATAAAGGCAATATATCTTGGGGAATAGATTCAGGTCCTAATCAGGGCTTCTTGGCACAGCCGCGCACCCTTTTCAACCCTCACACGGAACGAGACGACTCTTATCTCATACCGCCTGGGGGACAAGATGTGCGAAACTATTGGAGTGCGATATAGTAGTACACGGATCTCTTGGCGCGAGGTGGAAATTGGGTCTTAAATCTATACAAATAAATTACGTTTTTTTTTTTTTTTTACCGATGGTAAATCATCAAATAACCCCTCCCGCTCTGGGCTGAGCAGGAGGGAGTGTCAGACTTTTACTGACTAAAACCCATCCATGTTCCTTCCTTTGCCCTTTGTGTTCCAGGGCCGCGGTATCTCTTTCGAACAGTCCCGCAACCCTGGCAGGCGTCGGTCCTTACGGACCCCTTCCTGTTTGCTGACTCTCTTTGAGGCGCGCGTGGAACACGAACGCGCCGTCGACACAGCCTGTCGTCATAAGACGGACGGACGGCGAGCTAGCCCATAGCTCATCGTCCACAGGCCCGCGCCTACGGTGGCCCGACGCCCGGTACGTCTCCCGCGGCGGCTGAGACGTGAGGCTCTCTCCCTCTCACGTCCCGCCACCTCCTTCGCCAGCATGACTGCTTCGCAGAAGGAGGTGACGGCGTCCCATTCCCTCTCGCTCCGGACCAGGGATTGAACCAGGGCCGGACGCGAGAGGTCGCCTAAATTACCCTAAGCTGATAAAATTTTCGTTTTTCCTAAATCATATTAATATTAGTACTAAGGGCGGTTTCCCCCGAAGGGGAAAGGGCCGCGCCCCGCCATTACCGCACGGCACCTGTAAGGTTCGTCCAAGACTGGTCGCCTTCCCATCGACTAAGAGAACTGTGAATTCTACTCTAATATTAATTTCACCATGGCCTCGTCGTCATCGTCTTACCAAGGCTGACAAGAGAAGCAATTGAAATAAGAAAATA
Source organism: Eugnorisma glareosa (assembly GCA_947578425.1). Classification (NCBI taxonomy): domain Eukaryota; kingdom Metazoa; phylum Arthropoda; class Insecta; order Lepidoptera; family Noctuidae; genus Eugnorisma; species Eugnorisma glareosa. The sequence continues at coordinate 6,459,980 of OX387982.1, read as the reverse complement.
TAAAAATTTCAATCGAGAGGATGGCTTCAAATTGTCCAGTACGTGGAATCCAGTTTTGAGTTTGCTCAAAAGTAGCAGCCGGCATCGTAATAAAGACTCCAAAAAGCCTTGTGATACTGTGAGTGTGTTTTGTCGTGACTTAGTGATGAGTTCCAGTAGTGCGCGTAGCAAAAGACAAAGAAAGAGGGTAGACAGATTTGTCTGCTCTTAACAATTTATTTTCCATCCACCCGCTTTCTCCAGTCAACCCGCGATCATGGCGCTTGCAACAGCGTCGAAATATCGGGAGCTCAAAAGTACAGACAATCACGGAAGATATCCCGTAAGTGACAGTTTATGTGTAACTTCACCTTGTATCCCATCCCTGTCCCTTAGACTTCAAGGACGGGACAAGGCAGCCCCAAATTGGCAATTCAGTCCTCTGTGTGTCAGTGATTCTCCGTAACAAACAAAGCATCTTGTATCAGCTTGTACTGTCAAAATTAGTGAAGATTTAAAGAAAATAACAATTGAAAGGAAATTGCTACTTAGTGAATGGTTTATTGACAAGGGTATGTTGGAGTGAATAGAACTATTATGTTTTCGTTTGTTGTAAAGTTGTAATCCTTTTGGATAGTAGTCGATTTAGTTAATTATTGCAAACGACTGAGCAAATGTGAAATACAATCTTGAGTCCTCTACATGTAGAGTTTAAAATCATTTTATCGAATTCAACCAGAGTAAAACGAACGTCCAAATAGATTTAAAACATAGCTAATGGATAAATATGACTAAAAGTAATATGAAACGAATTAATTACTTAATGGGCATGAAATTTGCATAGCTGCGTATTACAGAATAATTTAAACATACTACTAATAAACCCTTCATGGTGAATTAATATTTATTACTATTTCGGCTTATCCATTAATTAATAATAACTATCTGTATTTTCAATACCACTCTTCATTATGCTTAAAACCAGATAATCCTAACGTAATTTCCGTCCATGACCTCGGGCCTTGCCACTTGCGTTAAACGACACGCGCGTTTGTCACTTGTTTCTTTCGCGTGAGAACCGTTGCGACTAGTGCGTGGCACGCTTTAAACAACTTCTAACATTTGTTTTCCCGGCAGTCGCTGTGGCTACACGCGCGACGCTTGAGAGTGCAGTTCATGGTCAAGGGGTAATACTAATAATACAAGTACACTGGAAAATATCTGAATGTGTTCAGGAGATTGAATGTTTGTTTGTTAGTCCATCACACTTTCACAGATGATCAGATGTAGATGATATTTAGCACATACATAAACTATGATCTGTATTTATTATAAAGAAACATTTGAAATAGTGATAATTATATAGGCTATGAAGAACAAGGTGTAAAGTTCTTCATCCCCTATAGAAAAGGGAGGATCCTCCGACCAGACTGTGCTGTGTTTGGTCGGCCCGACAGTGCTCTAATTTTTGTATATCGTCTTATGTCGCGGATAACTTTAATAGCGCGATTCAGAATATTCATGTTAGTTCTTCTTTTGTGGCATAGATGGCGCTGTAATAAATTTTGGACTATATGTTGCTTTAGTACTTTTTGTAATGTTCGCTACACATTTATTTAGCTACTGACAAGCATAAGGTCTTGAGTTTGATTCCCTGGTTGGGCAAAGTGTACTACTAGGTTGGAGTTTAGATTTGTGCTCAGTTGATGAAAATAGGCTACGAATTGGTGAAATGTGGAAGATGATAATTGTGATATAACATTTGTAATAATTGTTTTACCATGCGAATGAAACCGCGGGCAACAGTTACACAATAATTATGCAAAATCATTATGAGCGCTAATAGAGTTCACAAATATCGGTTTAATTGAATGAATGACTGAACGAAAGTTAATCAAATTAATTACTATAATGTGAAACTTATTGGGAAATGGATTATTTAATTAAGTGAGGGACTTAATGAAGTATTTTCATTTTATTTTTGTTTGGTTTGTGTATTATACACTAAACTATACATACAGGGTGTAACAGGACCCTTCACGAAGCCATCAACCAAGCATTATGTACATCAAAGTAAGTGACTTTACGCGAAAATAATTGCTGGGAAACGAGTTTTTTTTTGGGGTGAAAAATCACGTTTTACGGTAGGTCTCAATGTAACGCACTCAAAACATTGTGCTGATAGATAGATTGAATAAAACGGGGATCGTGGAGGTGTTTAAAGTCAAAAAAATACATTAAAACATGTATTTAAAAAAATACTTGTGAAAAATTTGGAACTTTGACCCAAAATATCTCCGTAATTAGAAGGCTCCCAGGTATGGTCTAGAACAAAAAAAATATCGCAATGACGGGGAGAACAAGTGCCTTTCGGCTTTGTTAAGGGTCTTGTTACACCCTTTATTTTGCCAGCGGTTTCGTTCGCGTGGACTCTGGAAAATACCCGTGATAGCGTTCTTCTAGGATAAATAGTATTCTATGTCGTTACTCAAGTCATGGTCTATCTGTAAGCCAAATTTTATCAAAATTCATTCAGGTTTAAGGCAGCGAAAATGGTATTACACAGGCAGGTCACAACAAACTGGGTGGTTATGGGAAATACCATTATTTATAATATTTTTAACGTGGCTAATCACATGATGTAAATTGAATTCAAAATGTTTTGTTAGACTGTTGCTCGATGTGAATGGCCACATGACAAAAATGATTTAGTTTAGTACTAGTGAGTTCGCTAGAATTGTGTACGGTCAGGTGAGTGGGATTCGAAGTGAATTTTACAGAATAATATTGGGCTCAGGAGCTTATTCCTAGTAATAACTAAGGAGTAGCCGCTTAAAACACAAGACATGACATCACTTCTGATGCCCCGAATGGTTAGCCGGAGATGTACGGTCGAACAAGCTATTTGGTATACACGTAGAAATATTCAAAATCCTAGTACACTGACAATAATAGGTTGCAATTTTATTTTATAAAGCTTATGTCATTAAGAGTCAGTCTCTTAATGAAAAAAGCTTTATTAAATAAAATTTGGAAAAATATACGCTTCGGTATTGGATTGTGAAAACTTCCGCGTGTATACCAAATAGTGCACCTATATTTACCAAGCTATGGTGGCAGGCATATTGTCACCAACAGGTCAGGAATCCAAACTCTAAACGGGTTTGCGTTTGGCCGCAACTCGCCTGATGTGAAGCGATGACGTGGCCTAGGGTGGAGCACGCTTGCCTAGAAGGAACCGATTCACTTGAACTTTGAAGAGATCCAGATTATAATGTTTAGGAAACAGAAAAGCCGGCAGTCGAATTAGCCGGGAATTGGAGTAACACTTTGCCCGAACTTGAAAAAGCAGGACCCCTTGCTCAGCAGTTTTGCAACCACTAAATGAAGCAGAATTATAATAGAGTAATATTATGAATTACGTTACAATTCGTAAAATTGTCACAAAGTGTCAATTTTTAATATTAACTGTGTCTTCAAACACTGCTTTAAGCTCAGGATTCAGAGCTTTCACAGTTTACATCTAAACTTATACTGTCACCTAAGGGATATCTACCGTGATTTTTCAGTACTTTGCGCTCCCAATATTTCAAAACCCGTAAGTAACATAGTGACAGTATAAGTTTAAGTGCTCATTTACGCAGACGCGGTGCGTCGGGCGGCGCGTTGAGCATTTTTTCCGTTTACGGAGAGGCGGCGCGTGCAGCGGCCCGCGTTACCGCACGCCCAAACACAAACATATGGCAATGTACGATGTTGTTTACGGAGACGCGGCGCGTGGTGCGCTGCGTGAGGAGCAGCGGTGGCCGCCGCGTTGGCCGCAGCATCGCCCGCCGCGGTGAACGCGGCGGTACACGCGCTTATAGTCCGGGAGGTAGCATTGCAAATGAAAAAGTCATAGTAAGCCGGCTGAAATTGACATCAATAGTTGATCTTATATGACTAATAAGAGGGTTTGGGTGTGGGAGGTTACGGAAGTTGTAAAAAAAATAAAAAATTAAGTCATAGTACGCCGGCTGAAGCTTTTTTTATAGATAGTATATTTTTACAACTTCCGTAACCTTCCACACCCAAACCCACGCTACTTGAGCAGCTGATGGTCGGTTCTCTTATTAGTCATATAAGATCAACTATCTATGTCAATTTCAGCCGGCTTACTATGACTTTTTCATTTGCAACGGTACCTCTCGGACTATAAGCGCGTGTGCCGCCGCGGGCACCACCGCGTTCGCCGCCGCGGGCGACGCAGCGGGCGACGCAGCGGGCGACGCAGCGGGCGAAGCAGCGGGCGCCGCCGCGGGCAACGCATACAGTTCAAGCAAACGCGCGTAAAATCGCTTCTCCGTAAACGCTCTCATACATTTCCATATGTTTGAATTTAAAGCGGGCCGCGCTGGTCAACTCGCCGCGTGTCCGTAAATGAGCCCTAACTGAGGCTTAACCATTTTTTTTATTATTGTCACATTAGTGTCTTATTATGATTCTGCTAAAGCAGCCATTTTAGACCCCCAGTACGTAAAATAGAAAAACAATTATCCTCCTTTTGGAACTCACCGTAGTCGGGTAATAAACATGACTAAATATGCCTACTCCATTTCCCCATTCGTAGATCAACGGCCCACTTGTAAGGGTGGGTTTTATTCGACACGTTTTCTTTCCTTCGCAAAAAAGAAGGAACCCTACCATTGTACAGAACCCTTCCTGCCTTAAGAAGGGTTCCTGTTGTGCTCTAATGAATTAATACCCAAATAGAAATAGAAACGTCAAGTGTGAGTTGTGTTGGGAAAGAAATAATTTGACGTATATTTGGATGGTTTTATTTTGTGGCCTTTGTTTAGCGAATTGTAGAATAACAATACTAATGTATACAGAAAATCGATATATAGATCTCGAGAGAGGAAAGAACAGAGGAGAGGAGAGAGGGGAGGAGAGGAAGAGAGGAGGAGGGTAGAGGGATAGGATGACTTTTATTTATTTATTTTAGGATCTCCAACAAAAGATATATACACAAAAGATTATTAGATGATGGACAACGTAAAGTATTAGGTAGGTGTACTCCTATTATAGGAGACCACAGCATGCACAATAAAGATAACAACTACGCAAACAAAATAAGTTCCCAATTTTTTTTTTTTGACATTTTAATCATGTAAAACCGATATTAAAATTCTTAAAAATATAATTCCTAATATTACATTCTTTACGCACCGTCCTATTGCCATCGCGCGTGCATCCGACGAAAATGATAGTGCGACCGTGCGTTCAAACATACTGATGATATCTATTGAATGTCCTATTGAAGGTCGTGCGATCATGCGATGCGACCAAATCGTCTAGTTTTTGTCGCGCGACTATCGACGCACCATGTTGATCACACTGATAATTACTGAATGTCCTAATGGCGCTCAAGCAGAGAAAATAATAATAATAAAAAAATAAAATGATTTATTTATCCGAAATAAAACACACAGACACTGTTAGAAAACAAGGTGGCAGAAGTATATTATGCATAATAATATACTCTTTTGTGCACAGAGGATTTAAGTCTACAAAAAGAAGTCTATGCATACAAAAATAATAATGAACCCTGTCTCTTAAACTAGGAGACCTGTATCTTAAGAGACAGTGATCGGTCACAATTAGGATTACTTATAAAACTGTAGTTTACAAGAGTGAAAGTGTGTCGATCTACCATTTTAAATTATTAATGTTAACATTAAAATATCAAATATGCGTGAGTGCTGTATGAGGTGCGCGGGAGACAGTTGTGCGGGGTCGGGGCGGGGTAAGACGTTAGGGAGTTGAAAGAAAATCACCGCTGTGGCTCTGGATGGAACAACAAGCTTTTTGACCATGCTCGCGTTGACGATAGACGGGCCGGAAAGGGCCCTCTTAAGGGATAAGATGAGCTAAAAAGTCAACTCTGGACGCGTAGTTTTCCCAGTCAATGGCTCAGGATAACAGTAACAGTAACAGAAATTCTACGGCGAGTGAAAGTTTACCTACTCATTACTATGGGTGACAACATTGATTAGTTAGACGGTAGATGGTTGACTAGCAAGTCAATGAAGAGAAAAAAGAACTACCAACTAACAAGGTAATGGTTGTGAAGCATCTCAGCTCTATGGAAAGTAGTTGAAAGTAACTCAACCATTAGTTCTCATTATTGACGCTCCTTGGATCTTACTACAAAAGCGGAAAAGTGTGAAATAAATAAAATAAAATTGTTCGTTCTGCGTAATCGCTTTTTAATGAAGATTTAGCGAGTTTTGGCGAATTCCTTTTTGGAATGAAATAAGATAGATTGTGTCAGCTTTACTGTAGTCTTCAAAGTCGGGAAATAAGTCTTTGATTTGAGGCTGATTCTAATATTATCATCGTACCAGACTTTTTAATCCACTGCGCAAAAATAACAAAGCGCTACGCTTCCACATTTATTGTGCGAAACCGCTAGTCTGTGGAATTCACTGCGCTCTCTTTTTATCGATCATTATAATCTGCATCTATTCACAGTTCGAGTCAATCGGTTTTGTTATTTTGCAATTACAACTAGACACTTTAATTTTATTTTTATTTGTATTGACCTGGGAATCAAGGCTGCCATTTTTAAATCTACTATTCTCACAGTTCAATGCCATCCAAATACCAACTTTGCCGAACAAAGTTTAGCCCACAAAAATACCTTTTAAAAGACGACAGAAACACAAATTGGATTCCACATCTACTAAATAACAATGTACCAAACGATACACTAGACATTCTGAAAGTTAATACAACTTTTCACATTACTGAAACCATTTGGATACTTAAAGTAAATTCGATTTTTTTATATTCTTCCTTTCCTTTTTCGAGTTGTAAGAAAGTTTAAGCCACGCTGAAAAGTTTGGAACATATTGAATTATAAAGCCGAAGGTTTTGAACTTTCCAAATTTATTAAAATTAGATTTATTAATTTCGTGAGTTCTTTTCAGGTAGGTACTTAATTTTATTTCGGTGATGAATTTTTTTCATCAATTGCTGTGGTGTTTCTGAAAATGGCACTTCGAATTTCGAATGACGTTTTGTTGTGAATGAGCGGTAATTTCCTTATGCCTGCAAGGTAAGGCAGAGGTGTACTTCCTACCAGGAAGTCAACGCCTTTGAAGAGAGAATAAGGTCGCAGTTAGATATTAAGCGCGATGACCTTAAAGCTAGGCCACCTACAGCTATACCCTACAATGTCGTCAATGGTGTCCTGTCCAAAGTTGGATATGCTGCCACTTGAGAGCATATGAAAGAGCAGCACAACAGGCACAATGCAGTCGCTGTGGCCAAAATCTGCAAGATCTGCAAGATGGCATCATCATCACTAAGAAGTGCTTCCTTGGCCTGGCTGCACTCACTATAGTCTAGCCACAGTTTGTGGTGTAGTTCCCAGGTGCGTTTCCTTATTGTATTGTATTACGGGCTGGTGTCCACAACTCCACGTCTAAGCGCGTAATTTGCGTGCGGGTGGAAAATTTATTCGATCCACCCTAACTCCCCGAGAAAGGCCAGCAGCACCTTGATGTTACTGACAATCTCGCGGAGAGTACCTGGGTTACCGAAGTACTTTGTCTTGTATGTTGCAACCACTGGGCAGTGCAGAAGCACGTGTGCTGCTGTTTCGTCTTCCTCCATGCAGGCTCGGCACAGGGGGCTGTCTTTGACTCCTATGATAAAGAGGGGTTTATTAAAATAGCCGTGTCCAGTGATGGCAGCTGTAACAGTGCGCAGCTGTAGTTTGGTAAGCCGAAGCCCCCATGTTCACTAGTTCGTTTCCTCACCAACGTGCGTAGGTATCCAAAAGGGAGTGGCACGATGGGTTCTGGTCCCATTGCTGCCATGCTCGATCCCCTTCTAGCGAGTTCGTCCACTGCATCATTGCCTTAGGAATTGCTGTATCCTTTTATCCATTGGATGGTCATATTATTGAGATTACCAACCTGGTTCAGGCGTTGACGAAACTCGTGGATTAACCCAGAGTTGACTATGTGGTTGTTTAGAGCTAGCAGTACAGCTCATGCTGTCTGAGAGTATGCGAATAGAGTGGTCCATAACCTCCCTGGCTAAGATGGCTGATGCCGCCAGGGAAATACCCATGCATTCTAAATGCAACACTGTATTGTGGACCCCCAATGGTGTGGCTATGGTGTTGACATCCTCAGATGAAGATTCTAGCTTGCGTATCAGTTCCTGTTTTGGATCTGTCCGTGAAGACGAAGCTCTGCGGGGCATAACACGTCGCAGCCGTGATCCTCATGGAGCTGGATTGATACAAATCTGCTTACGGATATAAATACAATTTCTCATATTTAATTAAATGAATTCAATTAATAGCAATACACGAACAAAGTGAACGAATTCCAATACTTAATTATAACTTTTCATTTATTCATCAATACAAAGTCTTATAATAATAAATACCAATTAACATCAGTAAATACAGAATATTACTGCTTCCTCGTTTAATTTAATTTGTTTCACGATACGATAAAAGAGTTTTATTTAATCACATTTTATTACTTACTTTTGTCTCCAAAAGGTAAAAGATAATCGAGTAAAGGTATTGTAACGAAACGTTATGAAAAAAGATATCATTCAATTTGTCTTTTGTGAGGTCTTTCAGCCACGCGTTGGTTGCTATACGCATATATAATCTTTAGCTAGGTACACATTTGTGAAACGTAACATGGAATGTAACACACGCTGATACAAATTCGTCTTGTTGTTGGGTTACATTCCATGTTGCATTGCATAATACTTGACGGCTCATAGGTATGTGTTACATTATGACGTTACGTTACACCAATGTGTACCCGGCATTTGACATTCATTACTGGCTGTCTTCAAACGTGTTTAAACTTATGATATCGTTACCGACTATGCGGGCTGTTAAGCAACGGTTGCCGCAGTCAGACCGTGGATGTGTGACGACAAAATCATGTCTGCCATTTGTAGATCTGTGGCAGTCGTCACATCTCAAAACGATCTGTGAATAGGGTAATAAGTAATAATTGAATATTATTAACAGCGTTGACAATATTATTTAAAGCAGATTATAAAATCTGTTGGTAAGATTATTATTAGTAAGATACACTTCTTTATTAACAGTACCGAGTCCGGCCGCACTCACTAGAAAGAAACTTGAAGCTAGTCGCATCGTCCGAGGCCGTAAACGAGGCTTAACACTATAAACTGCAATACCCCATAGATCACGTTTCCTCTGGACGTGCACCGAGTCATTATATTACGCCCGTCATGCTGAGACAAAGGTAGAATGTCTCACGAGCTTAATAATTGTAGACACCCGCATTTCCTAAGCAATTTCTAAGGGCTGGACTACACCGAAGCGAAGACAGACGAGAGGAGAGGATATATTATGTGAAGTAAACCACCAATAGAATTTCGTTATTTACACTTCTCGTCGCCTCTGAGCTTTCGTAGAAACGGTTGAGCAGAGAGGAGAGGAGATGTCTCGTAATTGTTTAGGCTAGTGGAGACGAGACGAGACATGAGCGGCTTGCGGTGAGTGGTGCGCTGTGAGCGGCGTGCGGTGAGTATTGCGCTGTGAGCGGCGTGCGGTGAGTGGTGCGCTGTGAGCGGCGTGCGGTGAGTGGTGCGCTGTGAGCGGCGTGCGGTTAGTGGTGCGCTGTAAGCGGCGTGCGGTGAGTGGTGCGCTGTGAGCGGCGTGCGGTGAGTGGTGCGCTGTGAGCGGCGTGCAGTGAATGGTGTGCTGTGAGCGGCGTGCCACTTTTCACATCTTCTTTCCTCTCCGCTTTGCACAACTCTAACACGGCTTCGATGTATACACCTCCTCTCCGGTCGTCTTCGCTTTTGGTGGAAAACGGGCTTAATACTGTTTCGTGGAAGAAATAGGTTTAGTGGAAGTTTCATACAACAATGTTCATGATATTTGGTTGCCTAAATATACACAAAGATATTTCATATTGGTCTAGTGGGCGCTGAGCATGAGGTCCGATTGCCAGGTCGGGCAAAGTGTTATAGGAATAATAGGATTAATAGGATATTTCACAATAGCATGCCACGGAGTCTGGATTCGTGCCCGGTTGATGTCAATACCGGCGGCGGTGCCGGTGGCTTGCCCTCTAGTATATTGGAATTAAACACAACTAGCGAAATGTGGAATGTGCTATTAGGTACACCAGTAGTCGCGGGCCTGTGGACGGGGAGCTATGGGATAGCTCGTTGTCCGTCCGTCTTATGGCGACAGGCCGTGTCGACGGCGCGTTGGTGTTCCACGCGCGCCTCAAAGAGAGTCAGCAAACAGGAAGGGGTCCGAAAGGGCCGATGCCTGCCAGGGTTGCGGGACTGTTCGAAAGAGATACCGCGGCCCTGGAACACAAAGGGCTTAGAAGGAACATGGATGTGTTTTAGTCAGTACAAGTCTGACACTCCCTCATATTTTGATAGAAAAAAATATACGTACTAATTAGTAATAAATCACCATCTTCCTGCCCTTGTGCCATGTAACTTGGGGTCAACAGTTCAACACATTTTTTGCAACCATTCTCTTCTGTCAATCGTCACGCACGCTATCATTTACTGGTAATAAATAATTAATTTACATTAAAAAATCATTTTTCTATTCCTAGACAATTGTATAGTATACAGGAAAATAATAAAAAAACACATTAATAAATAAACAATTATACACAAGAGATGATAGAAGTGGTTAAAATATTGTGTGTTTTATTTTTTATTTCAATTATAATTTCCGTTTTGTGTATGTTAATTTTGAATTATGTCTTTAATAGTAATTTATTTTAATTTTTGATTTTGATTGTAATGTTAACTTATTCTCTTTTTAATTTTGGTACTGATTCTGATGCTAATTTATTTTTACTATGTTAATCTAATTTATTCATTTTATTTTATATCTGAACGGCGATTGTATGGATCAAGTTATCCGAAATAAATGAATTTATTATTATTTATTATTATTATTGTTTAAAATTAGTCAACATAGTGTTATTGGTAGTGAGTCCCGAACTAACCAGTAAGTCTGGATCTTGGGGCTCGGTATTTGATTCCCAGAGTGGGGATGGGGACTTGAGAGTAACATAACATCACGCTTGTTACCACCGAAGGGTTAGACAGAGGTGTACCTAATAGTACACCCACATTTCGCCAGTTATTTCTAAGTCCCATGTTATACTCGCGGTCGCTACTTACATCTAAATTGAACTATCATTACTTGCAACTGTTGAATATATTTAAGTTATAATTTATTTTTATGTGATAATTTAACCATTGCGTTAAAAATAATACGACTGCGCCTAAATGTACACTTTTTTGTAATACTTACTTTTTAAAATAAATTATTCTTATTCTCATAACAGGGGGCGAGCCTATTGCCATCAACCGGGCTCAAACCCGCCGGGCCGGAAGACTTGACAGTAATTCTTTGATAATTATGAAAATAAACAGTGCAACAAATACCACAGAAACACGCGTCAGTAATGTGACCATAATTTTAGCACAAGCGTCAAAGCCCTTTCAAAAAGTAATTAAAATCTAGCTATCAAGAATATTCAGTACAAAACAGTATTCCATTTATGTAGACAGCTAGGAACTTGAATTTCCCCTTTTCCTATTTTCTACTTGAAAGGCGGAATGTTAAGCGTTTTTATTACTCGCCCAGTTTCCGGAAACTGCCACCAGATGGCGGTGTTCAGGATTAAATAGTAAGTTGGCAGTTGAAGGATTTATTTAGTTAAGTTTTATATTGTTACCGGCGACTTGTAGAGTGTTAGCGGGGAGTCGTTTAGTTTGAATGGAGGGACCTGTTAGTTATGTACAGTCACGAGCAAATACAGGATGTAACAACGAAGCCGTAACCAAGCATTATGTACATCAAACAAAGTAACTTTACGCAAAAATTATTGCTGGGAAACGACTTTTTTTTTTGGAGTGAAACATCACGTTTTTCGGTAGCACTCAATGTACGCACTCAAAATATTGTGGTGATAAATGGATTGAATAGTACGGGGGTCGTGGAGGTGTTTACAGTAAAAATCTTACGTTAAAAACATGTATTTAAAAAAACTTGCGAAAAAGTTAGAACTTTGACCCCCAATATCTCCGTAACTAGAAGGGCCCAGGTATGGTCTAGAACAAAAAAATTATCGATGACGGTGAGAATAAGTGCCTGTCTGCTTTGTTAAGGGTCTTGTTACACCCTCTATTTAAACTAAAAAAAACAATGAGGAAAATTCGAAACCAATTTTCTCGTGAAATAACGGTTTCGACTTTGAGATAGACCTGTTTCTTAGAACCATGGCTTTCAAAATACTATGTTCGAGAAAACGTAAAACGTTTATCAAGTAGGAGAAAATCACACTTAAAAGTGGCTTCGTGTATACATATATTTTGTGCTCGTGACTGTACAGTAACGTGGTAAACATTGTAAGTATTCAGTCCTCTATTGTAGGGTTATTAATAAAATATATATAGGTATATGTTTTTTTATTGACACAATGAAAAGGGTTACAACTAACTAAGGCGTTTCTCATACGACACCGATCGTCCGTGCCGACGGGCGGAGGTGGCGAAGTGGATTTTGTGGCGGTCCGCCTCCCATCCGCGCTCTCAGGCGTCCAGAATACAATTATAGGTTTTGTTTTTGATTTATATTATAAACTTTTATTGCATGAAACTGGCACATTTCCTGTTTAAAACCGCAACTCATATTCTAGTATAACATGACTCATAAAACAGAATATCTTTTCCTTATAAACAAGCGAAAGTATATTCACCGCTACCTTAATTAGTCATGGTTTCGAACTTTCCTATCACACTTTGTTAGTTCAGCAACTGTTTGACGTCACAACTTCTGACGTAATCAAATCAAATCAAATCAAATCATTTATTCTTTGCAAACATGGGTAATAGGTACAAAGGTGTTCTTTTAAAATAAAGTTCTCCACATTTTGCCGTCACATGGGCATGCAAGTAATTGGTTATAATAACATTATCAATTTAAAATAAATGGCATGTCATTGGAAATACATACAATAAAAAACAAAAATGGAGACAAATAAAATAGTAGTAGTATATAAACAGCCATAGAGTTTGTACACGCTTCAACTATGTATGTATAGTTCTGTTCCAATTTTTTGGCGGCTCGGAAGTTAGCTACGAGTGACAGTCTGCGCATTATACAGTCAAGACTATGCGTCCTCTGCGCTCCGCTGATACAAAATATAAAAAAAAATCTTACGTTAAAAACAAATCTTATATAAAAAAAAATTAAAAAAAACTGTTTCGAGCCGCAATAAAGTTTGAACCGTTATACCTGCGCTGACTGTCACTCGCAGCTAACTTCAGCCACCATAAAGTTTGAACAGAATATACCTATCTAAACTAGTTCACAGTAAACAATACAGCGCAATTCCCAGGTAAAGTTATTAAAATAACAATTAGGAACAAACACAACACGCTGCAAAGCTACTGTTCGGTATTATTTAGCTTAGCTCCAAACCGTTGACGTAGCGAAGCTAATTCCGCTTGGAATTCAAGCTATAGGGCTGTGAAATTAGACGGTGAACATGTACGTCGGTAAATTATTATGATTGCTAGTGCGGGTGAATATTTGCATTTATTACAAACTAGTTATGTCCCGCGACCTTCGTCCGTGTAAAACTATTATAACAAACTTATTTCCTTAGTTGAATAATAAAATTAATTACTATGATGTTGTGATGTTATTTCCGGTCATGGGTCGTGGTTCACCTAATTAGTTCACCTGGGTGAACCACGGGCACTTTTTCTTGCCCGTGGAACTTGTGTAATCAATTATTTTATTTTCACGTCTTATATAATAAGCAGTACCTTTGTGCTCTTCTATCTTAATGTAATGTCCTGTTAAGTATTTTGTGTGTACATAAATATATAAATAAAATAAAATATAGATCAAAACTAGATCATATCCGTACGCTTTTTCCAACTATGTGGGGTCGGCTTCCAGTCTAACCGGACGCAGTTGAATACGAGGATTTTACATGGAGTGACTGCCTATCCGACCTCCACACCCCAGTTAGTACGGGGTAATACGATACTCTTGGTAAGACTGGTTGTCAGACTTTCGGGCCACTGACTAGGTACCTGTAGCGACTGGCAAAGATGTACAAATGACAGCTTTCCGAGGCACTGAGGAAACTTGGTAAGTAATGGGTGGTCACCCATCCACGGACCAACCTAGGCAAACGCGGCTTAACCTAAAGATTGATCCAAGTGGCTGTTATTATTTAGCCACGAGCTTCTCATATCAAAACTAGATATTTTAGCTTAGTAAGTAAGTGGACAGATCGCGTAAGAGACACTACATAGGAGTGGGCTGGCCACGTAGCAAGAATACGCTCGGAGAGATGGGCATCAATCGTCACTCACTGGACGCCTGGCGGAGGACATCGCCGTCGAGGTAGACTGCGGCGAAGGTGGTCTGATCTCGTTTGTGGGGTGAACAAGGCCAGACATTGCACAGGACAGAGAGATTTGGAAGGAGAAAGGCGAGGGCTTTGCCCAGCAGTGGGACACACAAATAGGCTAAAAACAAAAAATGCTTTATCTTAAAAACAAACAGTAATATGCTTATGCCCGCGGGCCTGTGGACGGTGAGCTATGGACTAGCTCGCCGTCCGTCCGTCTTATGACGACAGGCCGTGTCGACGGCGCAAGATTTTTCCACGCGCGCCTCAAAGAGAGTCAGCAAACAAGAAGGGGTCCGAAAGGACCGATGCCTGCCAGGGTTGCGGGACTGTTCGAAAGAGATACCGCGGCCCTGGAACACAAAAGGAAGGAACATGGATGGGTTTTAGTCAGTAAAAGTCTGACACTCCCTCCTGCTCAGCCCAGAGCGGGGGGTTATTTGACCATTTCCCATCCGAAAAAAAAAATATGGATATGCAAACATACATCTGCATAAAATCCAGTCTGTAGTCATCACTAATCATACCTTATTAACTGTATGAGAAACGATCTTAACCCAACAGATGAAGAACACGACGATACTTATTATTTTCCTAAAATGATCGAGAAACATGAACACTCATCCATTATTCAGAAACTTCACAAGCTCATGTCTATAAATAGTAGATAGATATTTTTATTTAACAAACAAAAATACGTTTTATTCTCAAAACAAATAAAGACAAGAAAATGAACAGAAAAATAAATAAAAACCTCTAATAATTGAACAATAACGTTGATAAAGGGATTCTAATATAAATATGTGATGACAATAGATCCAAAATAAAAGATATTATATCTTTCTGTTTACTTACTTTTATAAAAGGTATTGTAAATATGTTTTGTTTTCTATAGGAGTCAGTTTTATATGGATGCTTCTTTTTTATAAACCGTGGAAATATAGTATTTTGTTAAGTGTTATAATGTTTGTGTTTAGCATGGAAATTATTTTATTTATTAAACAGTTTAGGCACACAGTAAATACAGAAAAGAAGAACGGAACAGAAAAATAGGTACAAAGATGATGCTTAGGTATATCTAAAAAAAATATTTTTTTTTGCAATTTTATTGTTGAGTTTTAATTTAATTGTACATGAGTGTTTGAGTCGTTTGGGTTTGAGTAGTTTGGGAACATGAGGGTTAGGGCCATGGGGGTCTGAGTGCCCACCTAATATCAGGATAAAGTCAAGCAGTTGGTCGACTCTTCACGTGACCAGAGGGCTGGCTTTTTCTTTGGCCAAGGAATCAGCATTGCCATCCAACGAGGCAATGCTGCTAGTCATCTGGGCACTTTAGCTGTTGACAGCGATGCGGACGAATTTTTTGACGACCTGTAATTCTATTGGGAAATGGCTAGGCTCATGATGACGAGGTGACTACTTACCATCAGGGGGGTTAGTATTACGCTGGAGTCATTCCAGTGTGGGAAAGAGACAGAGCTATACAGGTCGTCTAGTGCCAACTCTTTCCCACACTGGAATTACTCCTGCTTTAAGACGTCATGGTAGGCAAACACACACAGCAAATATAATTAAAAATCTAATCTAAAACAGAGTTATCACAAGAAAATCTGTAATGAGGTTGCCATATTTGCAAGTAAAGCAAGTTTGGAATTAGATATTCATAGATATAGATAATTATGAACAGTTGTTAACCACAGGGGAGTAGGGCCACTGATTTTTCAATTAATTTATCTCGGTACGTCAGTTTATGAGAAGTCCTAACGAGTACCGTCGATAACGGAAGTGTTAAAATACTAAATTAAAAAAAAAGTTCTTTGGAGTATTTGAGATGAAAATATTAAGTGCCTATTGTAATCGTTGTAATTTCAAAACGGTGAGGGAAAACATCGTGGGAGACTTGTGGTCCTAGAACGGTATTATCCATGAACCCGCACTGGCCCCGCGTGGTCGATTACAGCCCTCTCCGTCTCTCAGAGACGAGGCTTATGTTCCAGCAGTGGGAACTACATCGAATGATTATGCATAATATAATCGTACAATCCAATTTTCATTTTAAGAAGCAGACTTATTGATCATGCGTTGTTAAAGAATCACATAATTCAAGATTATTTTCAAATGTTTTGAATAAAATTTCTATGAATAGTGAACAATTAACACGAAAAATTGGATAGAATTTGAAAATGGCTCAAAAGGAGTCGTATACTTTAAATAATTCAATAAATAAGTTAATGACTCGTATCTTTTATCAAAAAACATTTTTAACAAATAATTCCAACATAAAATACATCGTAAATGATTTATTATTATTAGACAACGCAATTTAAATTTGAATACATCAGTCATTCAATCAGAATGCAATCTCATCTAGTAGATTAATATTAAATGGAGTATCTGTATAGTAATGAATTTTATTGGCGATAGTACCAGACTAACTAAGTGCACCCGTGTCACTCAACTTGAATAAGTGTGATGGATGTGTTGTAAGTTCAGAGTGGTCAGCGATTTTAAAATAGTAGCATTTTTTGTAAAATAGGTGCTTATGAAATATTCTATCCAGAGAACCATTATTATAAATTGTACACAAATTTATTGCAACATGAATGACGGAGCGTCCCTTAAGGACGGCTCGACCGATTTGTCTGTTTTTTATGTGGTTTGTATGAAATATTTTTTTTTGCTATGCGTAGGTACTTGGTCATTTTCTTCGCGTGCATGTATGTTAGAGATTTCGAAATCTTTCTATGTGAGTTCCCATTGAGGGATCACATTTGAATTTTGAGCTTCTGAATGCGTCGGCCTTTAGTAAAAGTTCTCAAACAATTGTAAATTCAGCATCTAGTTTGTAAAAGTATCCACTCAAAAGTTACAATCGGTTAAAGGTGGTCCCTCAGTCGTGACTGACAGGCATCCGTATCTCAAAACCTAGTTAAAATTTACAACTGAAAAGAATGACTAATTTTTGTATAAGATTTGTAAAACTAATTTATTGAATATCAACCCTTCCTGTCCACACAGTAAAAATAACTAGCATGCGGAAGATGGTCCCTCAACTGATCACCATAAGTTCCCTTGAGAGGAGACCACAATGGAATTGGAAATTTACATATGGGCCAAGCGTTAGTAAAAGTACTTGAACGATTGTAAATTCAACCTCTAGTTTGTAAAAGAAGCCATTCAAAACTTACAATCGATTTAAGGTGGTCCCTTAATTGAAACGTTTATCATAAGAAAAATCAATTTACGAAACATTCGCAAGTTAAATAGACGAATGCTGCAGTCTATTCTTTAGTAGTTTTTTTTTTACTAATAATTACTTTATTATCAATATCAAAAAATGTACCGTTTAATATAAAATAATAATCGAATTCCTGGAAATAAATACTAAGACAGATGTGACCACATAGCAGGATTTTTTTGAAAAAGTAAAACTAGGTAGTCACTGTTTGTTGATATTAATTTTTATTAATATTTGACATGGCATTATTAATATTTGGCAGCACTCGTCTATTTAACTTCTGAATGCTTCGTAAATTGATTTTTCTTATGATAAACGTTTCAATTGAACCACCAACTTTTTTTTATCGGATTGGAAATCATCAAATAACTTCTCCCGCTCTGGGCTGAGCAGGAGGGAGTGTCAGACTTTTACTGACTAAAACCCATCCATGTTCCTTCTTTTGCCCTTTGTGTTCCAGGGCCGCGGTATCTCTTTCGAACAGTCCCGCAACCCTGGCAGGATTGATCCACCACCTTAAATCGATTGTAAGTTTTGAATGGCTTCTTTTACAAACTAGAGGTTGAATTTACAATCGTTCAAGTACTTTTACTAACGCCATATGGCCCATATGTAAATTTCAAATTCCATTGTGGTCTCCACTCAAGGGGACTTATGGTGATCAGTTGAGGGACCACCTTCCGCATGCTAGTTATTTTTACTGTGTGGACAGGAAGGGTTGATATTCAATAAATTAGTTTTACAAATCTTATACAAAAAGTAGTCATTCTTATCAGTTGTAAATTTTAACTAGGTTTTGAGATATGGATGCCTGTCAGTCACGACTGAGTGACAACCTTTAACCGATTGTAACTTTTGAGTGGATACTTTTACAAACTAGATGCTGAATTTACAATTGTTTGAGAACTTTTACTAAAGGCCGACGCATTCAGAAGCTCAAAATTCAAATGTGGGCCCAAAATGGGAACGCACATTTCCTTTCTTAGTGTCAACAAACGCTCTTTGCTCAACACTTACACCGTCTTTGTCTCAATTATACTACCCTCTTAAAACCGATACGAAGCGTTTTATCAGACTATCTTAAATACGTCAAGAAAGTAACAATTACTGTGCCTGGTTTGACTGCTACATTATATACTAGGTCTTGCCCGGGGCTTCGCTCGTGTAGACTTATATGCCCATCATCATCATGATTTCAGCCGAAAGACGTCCACTGCTGGACATAGGCCTCCCCCAAGTGTCGCCAAATTGACCAGTCCCGTGCGACTCGCATCCAGCGGATCCCCGCAACCTTCACCAGGTCACCGGTCCACCTAGTGGGAGGCCTTCCAACGCAACGTCTTCCGGTTCGCGGTCGCCACTCCAGAACTTTTCGGCCTCATCGGCCATCCGTTCTGCGAGCAACGTGCCCTGCCCACTGCCACTTCAGTTTGGCAATTCTTCGGGCTACGTCGGTAACCTTGGTTCTCTTGCGGATGTCTTTATTTCTGATTCGATCACGCAAGGAAACTCCAAGCATAGCCCTCTCCATTGCCCTTTAGGTGACCCATCAAGAACTACTTAATCTATCAAGAAGGACTTGGTAGACAAGATGGATAAGTATGGCGTAGTTAGCAAAAAATATTCTTCATAATTTCAGCCGAAATACGTCCACTGCTGGACATAGGCCTCCCCCAAAATGTCGCCACATTGGCCGGTCCCGTGCGACTCGCATCCAGCGGATCCCCGCAACCTTCACCAGGTCTCTGTCCACCTAGTGGGAGGCCTTCCAACGCAAGGTCTTCCGGCTTTTGGTCACCACTCCACTACAAAAAATCATTACATATCAGTTTTATATGGAAAGGACACATTTCTTATAGCAAGTATATTATAACAAACTTAAATTGGATTAGGATTAGCCGTGGATAGCAATCTTATACGTCATCGCCTTGGACAACACAAGAGCTCGTAATAACTCATAATAACAGCCATTTGGTTCGATTACACGGCTATATTTAAAATATATACATAAACTCACGCCTTTTCTCATGGGGATAAGCAGAACCTACAGGAAACCACTTTCTACGATCCTTGCAAACTCCGTTCGCCTCGTTCACGTCCATACAAGCACTCCGGTTGCGACTACTACGCACTTGACCTTTTGAAGAACATCAACTAGTACTGCGCACTGAAAAATGTTGCAATGTGTGTTAAGAATAGAGAAAAATGTAGATAAACCATGCTGCAAAGGAGGTGGTTATGGAATTTTAAAAAAAAAGCAAAATTAAAAATAAAATAAAAAACCACGATAAAAAAAAAACCAAGAATATCCTAACTTTTTAAGCGTCGTGGGTTTTTTTTTAATTTTTAATTTTGCTTTTTTTATTTTAAACTTTTTAGAGAGCAACAGCAAACAAAAAAAAGCACACGATTGTATTGCCACAAATCTGATTCTAACCCTGGGGGGGTTAGAATCAGTTCTGTGGCCTAGGTCTGGACCTGTATTTTAGGGGTCAGCGTTCAGTCATGGGTTCTATTTCAATCTATCAGCATTGAGAGTGTTGCTACAAAGTAGACAGCCAAGGTTATTTCCATTTGTTAACACATCTAAGTAAAACTGAAGATGACTATTAGAATGAAGAAGAATGAATTTTCATGGGTGGTCAGATTCTATGACTTGAAATGGTAAGTCCCGTTTGGTAACTTTCCCGTTTGGACAACTAAACAAAATAGTATCACAAAACCCGTTTGGTAACTATTTTGGTCTTCATGCATTGAGTCTCATTCCGTCAACTTTTGAGTATAGGTTTAGTCATTCCCGTTTGGTAAACTTTCTGTTCGGCAAATACAGTTAGGACTCAGGAGAACTAAGAAGACTAAGAAAAACCACAACTACTATTCGTAAACGTAAACTCTTATTTATTTCTAACTTACCGTGAATACAAGGTACACAAAAATAAACCTTCCTGCTGTGAGGAAGAAAACAGTAATAAGACTTATAAGAAAACAAATAGTTCCAATAATACTTTAACAAACTACACTTACATATCTAAAAAACAATAATAACAATGTTATGTCTTGATTAGGGATGCAACGATATGCCTATTACGATACCGATACGATTAACGACCCGAATGGCGCAGCGGTAGTGAGGCTGCCTTACGTTCTTAGGGTCCCGCGTTCGAATCCCGGTAGGAGCAAATGTTTGTGTGATGAGCATGGACATTTGTTTCAGAGTCATGGATGTTTCTATGTATAACCTATATCTATATCTATCAACTATCTGGTGTCCACGACACAAGCCTCGTTGCTTAGTGTGGCACCTAGATGGCGTTGTGTGTAATGTCCAGTGATATTTATTTATTTATTTAATTCATTACGATTATTTTATTTACATTTAGAAAAACAAGACAATTGAGTAAAATCAATATTTATTTAAATTTTAATTACAATTTACCACCTAAATGTAATAATTAAAATCAATTTCTTTTTAATTGTTATTATGAAAACTTAAAACATGTAAATTATCTGGTTTCAGTCTATTTCTTAGATCCGTATGGATTATACCAGATGTGGAGAACAATCTTTCCAAATCTAAAATATGCCAAAATATAAAGATGGCTGTAATTAGCAGTGATCGGAATAGGTAGAGCTAATGTACCTAAAGTTCAAGGAACAGAAACGAAAAGTGGAGACTTCCTTACGAGAAAATATTTTTTTCGGAATATTTGTTCGGAATGTCTCTAACTATCGAATTCATTTACTGTTTCTGTTTAAAAAAAAAAGTGCACGCACGGTTTTTATTGTTTAAAAAATAAAGGTATCTCCTTATTTTCGTTTGAACGCCGTAAGTAAGAGCGGAAGCTAATTTAATTTTCATACCCGCTTTAATAGTTAGAATTAACAAGGTAAAAAAAAACAATTTATAGATTTTCGTACCATTTATTCATTTTGTACAATAATTATTGAAACCAAAAAATCAGAAATCAACCTCAATATTTAAGATAGTTACCAATCATAAGACATTTCCGAGTTTCAGAAATAAATATTCGGAAAAAAATGCCGACCCTCTTGTCGTTTCTGTTCCTTGAACTTTAGGTACATAAACTCTACCTATTCCGATCACTGGTCATTAGTGTTGCCAGCGCAAACATTGATGCTGTCTTGCACTCCTTTTCACGAAAAAAAAAAAAATACATCAAACTAGTTTTAAGAATCGTTATTAATCGTAATACTTTTTACGATACGGATGATCGTCAAAAATTACGATAACCTGCGGTTTACGATTATCGACATCGGTATCGTTGCATTCGTAATCTTGATACGTTGGTATAATTAATTAATACTCTCGATAATATTAGGATGCACATTTATTAAGTCACGAAACCAAAAATACAAAACGCCATTTAT
Organism: Eugnorisma glareosa; assembly: GCA_947578425.1. Taxonomy (NCBI): domain Eukaryota; kingdom Metazoa; phylum Arthropoda; class Insecta; order Lepidoptera; family Noctuidae; genus Eugnorisma; species Eugnorisma glareosa. The sequence continues at coordinate 6,437,906 of OX387982.1, read as the reverse complement.
TTATTTATTTATTTTTATTTAATTACAACGGCTGTTAAACCAATTATAGTAACTAAAAAAGAACTAAAAGAGTTATACATACAATTAAAATAAACAAAATAACATAGTAAAGGTTCACACTTTCATAAATTCCTTTCACAATACTTCTGACATACCAATAAAATCTTCGTCCATCCATCCGCAAACAGATCGTCTGTTGGATCATCAATCAATGACGTTTTACCACCCCACACTTCCGGGCTGTTAGTGTTGCCCTCGTACTACAGTGTGTAGGGTGTAACAGACCCTTAACGAAGCATTCATTTCAATGGAAGAAACCATCGGTTACTGTTTCGTATAGTGCTGTTTACACGTCTCCAGTGTTTAGTTTGTTCTTATATTTTTAGCTGAAGAGTTTTAAAGTGATGAAACATTATTTTTTTGGGTGAAATACAGGGTGTAACCCTTACTAAGCCGTCAACCAAGCATGACGTACATCAAACTAAATAACTTTAAGCAAAAGTTTTTGCTGGGAAACGACTTTTTTTTGGGTAAAAAATCACGTTTCACGACTCCATGGAACGAACTCAAAACGTTGTGCTGATGGATGGATTGAATAGTATGGGGGTCGTGGTGGTGTTGAAAGTAAAAATCTTACATAAAACATGTATTTAAAAAAAACTTGTGGGAAAGTTGGAACTTTGACCCCCAATATCTCCCTAACAATAAGGTTTCCAGGTATGGTCTAGAACAAAAAAATGATCGCAATGACGGGGAGAACAAGTGCCTTTCGGCTTCGTTAAGGGTCTTGTTACACCTTTTAAATTATACAATAAGTTGAAATATTTGTAAATGCTACTTGAACACCCAATTCCAACTCGAACTTGTAAAAATGTCCCATGAAATTACAAATGCACATAAATCCACTCACAAACCATGACCAAGTAAACTATAATCATTCTTTTTCGTCGAAAATTAACAAAACAAAAACTGCATGTCACATAATATCTGAGCACGTATTTTAACAAAGTATTTCTGGGTGACCTAGATACGCGGTTAATAAAATTAGTTCATGACTTTATTAAGAGTCGAGAATGAGTAATAAAACACATGTGATGAATATAAAGATGGGTATTATTGCCGTATTAAATGGAAGAAAAATAGGGATCCGTGCTAGATAAATTAATTCGAAGAATGCTTACAAAGATTGCTGTTAAGAGTAATTGAAAGAAAATATAGAAAGGTCTTCGTAATAAGTATTATGTTCCGATTGTGTATTAAGTTTGGATTTTGATCTATCCTGTGATTCTTGGCACGTTCTTCTTTGTGTCGATGATTCCAACAGTTATTTCATTCAATTTTTTTCGACCAGAACTCAGCCACATCGACGGCGTCGGTAGTAGCTTTGGACAGGTCCCTTAAAGTGCAAGTGGAGACGCACAAAGAGCAGGTCAGGAGGTGGGCCATGGTTTCGAATGAGACTCCTCAATCGCACTCAGTTTTATCGGTATACTCCCACTGGACCAAGTTGTAGCTGCAGCGACCCACCTGGCTTCGAAGTCGATTTAGAGTCTCCCAGATGGACCGTGGTAGTTGATGCCACTCATGAGCTTTTCTGCAGGCTCAGCATAGTTGCACGTGGCACTTGGCACGTGTTTCAAGACGAGTTAACATGACCGAGGGCGAGTGAAACTTGTGTTTAGTATTAGGTTTGGCTTGCATATTGAATTTTAGTGACCACACTTTTCAGCATGTTCCGTTTTTTGCAAGTGAGAGAGCGATGCTGCATTCTACATCCGAGCCTGAATCTAGTTTTGGTGGAATTAAACTACCTATAACATGACGCTTTAGAATATTTTACTTCATACAATACCTATTTGTTTGTATTGATGTCAGTGTTGAACTCAACAGGTATTTTTTTAAAAGGTAGCATGTGCAAACATTTTTCATATTTAACGTGGTATGATATTTCAGATTTTAGTACTTCAAGAGCTTGACATGCAACTAATGGTCAGATGCAGTCAAAATGATGGGCTCACAGAGTTTCATGGCAAGTGGGATCTGACAGAATATGTATAGCTACAAGGTGTAAACAACCCTTCAGGAAGCCGCCAACTAAGCATTCTGTTCATCAAACTAAGCAACTCTACTCAAAAATTATTGCTGGGAACGAATTATTTTGAGGGGTGTAAAATCATGTAGGGCTCACTGTAACGCACTCAAAACATTGTGCTGATGGAAGGTGGAGGTCTATAAGTATAAATCTTACATTAAAAACATGTATTTAAAATAAAAAAAAGCTTTTGAAAAAGTTGGAACTTTGACCCCCAATATCTCCGTAACCAGAAGGATCCAAGGTACGGTCTAGAACAAAAAAAATATCACAATGACGGGGAGAACCTTTCGGCTTCGTTATGGGTGCTTTTACACCCATTTTACATATGTGTAAATATCAGAATTTATTGTGGACAGTCATCATCATTCTCATGCCCTTATCCCAACTTATTCGTGCTAGGCGTGGCATGTCTTCTTCTTCCATACTTCTCTATTACTCGTCATCCTTTTTTCTAGCCATATCATCCTTCACACAGTCCGACCATCGCTTCTTTGGTGTTCCTCTACTCTTATAGACATCCACATTCATACTCAACATTCTCCTCATTCCTCCGCATCACATGTCCATACCACGAATACACTGTCCACAATAAATTGTCCACAATTTATTGTGGACAGTGTATTTTATTAATTCCTTGGGGTGATATTTTACTATCAGGGTTGGAACTACATCGATATCTGATATCTGTATGTCATATCGGTTATAATAATGGTCAAATAGTATCTTTGGCGGGGTGCCCGGTACATTCGTGGTAAAAACATTTTGAGTTGCTATATCAAAAAGTGTGTGGCGTTGAGGATTAAAAATAAATCTCAACAGATGTATGTATTGTTATTGTTTAATGTATTCTTTATACCTAATTCTACTACACTGTAAAATTAAATTATTTCTAATTGTTGTTAATAAAATTTTGGAAAATAAGGATATTTGTCTTTTTTGGTTCAGTACGGAGGCATAATATCTGATCCTGCATATTAAAGGAATAAAATGAACAAGTTTTAAAGACGAGTAACTAGTGTTCAAAATATCAGAACTGATAGAAATATGGTTAACAATCGTTATCTACAAGTCTGACATAAAGTCAATACAATTTCTGACAAGCGTTTTATAAGACATGTCGAAAACAAGACTTGTAACACAGCTTGCCAAGTGGTGTAAACGCAGGTTCACATACGTAGACGTATCGAGAAATCACAAAATAGCAGTTTAAGGCCCGGACTCCACCAAAGCGGAGAGGAGAGGAGATGTGCTTAGCGCACCACTCACCGCATGCTCACAGCACACCGCTATCCGCACGCCGCTCACCGCACGCCCCTCGCAGCAAACCGCTCACAGCACGCCACTTACAGCAAACCGCTCACCGCACGCCACTCACAGCAAACCGCTCACTGCACGCCACTTACAGCTAACCGCTCACCGCACGTCACTCACAGGGAACCGCTCACTGCACGCCATTTACAGCAAACCGCTCACCGCGCGCCACTCACAGCACACCGCTCTCTGCACGCCGCTCACAACACACCACTCACCGCACGCCACTCACAGCAAACCGCTCACGGCACGCCACTTACAGCAAATCGCTCACCGCACGCCACTCACAGCAAACCGCTCATCGCTCGCCACTCACAGAAAACCGCTCACAGCACGCCACTCACAGCAAAACGCTCACTGCACGCCACTTACAGCAAAGGGCTCACCGCGCGCCACTTACAGCAAAACGCTCACCGCACGCCACTCACAGCAAACCGCTTACTGCACGCCGCTCACAGCACACCGCTATCCGCACGCCGCTCACAGCATACTGCTCACTGCACGCCACTTACAGCAAACCGCTCACCGCACGCCACTCACAGCAAACCGCTTTCTGCACGCCGCTCACAGAAAACCGCTCACTGCACGTCGCTCACAGCACACAGCTATCCGCACGCCGCTCACAGCATACCGCTCACTGCACGCCACTTACAGCAAACCGCTCACCGCACGCCACTCACAGCAAACCGCTCACGGCACGCCACTTACAGCAAATCGCTCACCGCACGCCACTCACAGCAAACCGCTCATCGCTCGCCACTCACAGCAAACCGCTCACAGCACGCCACTCACAGCACACCGTTCATTGCACGCCGCTCACAGCACACCGCTCTCTGCAGGCCGCTCACAACACACCGCTCTCTGCACGCCGCTCACAGCACACCGCTATCCGCACGGCGCTCACAGCACACCGCTATCCGCACGCCGCTCACAGCACACCGCTATCCGTACGCGGCTCACAGCATACCGCTCACTGCACGCCACTTACAGCAAACCGCTCACCGCACGCCACTCACAGCAAACCGCTCACAGCACGCCACTCACAGCAAAACGCCCACTGCACGCCACTTACAGCAAACGGCTCACCGCGCGCCACTTACAGCAAACCGCTCACCGCACGCCACTCACAGCAAACCGCTTACTGCACGCCGCTCACAGCACACCGCTATCCGCACGCCGCTCACAGCATACTGCTCACTGCACGCCACTTACAGCAAACCGCTTACTGCACGCCGCTCACAGCACACCGCTATCCGCACGCCGCTCACAGCATACTGCTCACTGCACGCCACTTACAGCAAACCGCTCACCGCACGCCACTCACAGCAAACCGCTCACAGCACGCCACTCACAGCGAACCGCTCACTGCACGCCACTTACAGCAAACCGATCACCGCACGCCACTCACAGCAAACCGCGCACTGCACGCCGCTCACAGCAAACCGCTCACCGCACGCCACTCACAGCAAACCGCTCACCGCACGCCACTCACAGCAAACCGCTCACTGCACGCCGCTCACAGCATACCGCTCATATCACGCCACTCACAGCAAACCGTTCACTGCACGCCACTTACAGTAAACCGCTCACCGCACGCCACTCACAGCAAACCGCTCACTGCACGCCACTTACAGCAAACCGCTCACCGCACGCCACTCACAGCAAACCGCTCTCTGCACGCCGCTCACAGAAAACCGCTCACTGCACGCCATTTACAGCAAACCGCTCACCGCGCGCCACTCACAGCACACCGCTCTCTGCACGCCGCTCACAACACACCACTCACCGCACGCCACTCACAGCAAACCGCTCACGGCACGCCACTTACAGCACACCGTTCATTGCACGCCGCTCACAGCACACCGCTCTCTGCAGGCCGCTCACAACACACCGCTCACCGCACGCCACTCACAGCAAACCACTCACTGCACGCCACTTACAGCAAATCGCTCACCGCACGCCACTCACAGCAAACCGCTCACCGCACGCCACTCACAGCAAACCGGTCACCGCACACCATTCACAGTATACCGCTTATCGCACGCAGCTCAAAGCACACCGCCCATCCCACGCCGCTCACAGCAAACCACTCACCGCACACTACTCACAACATACTGCTCACCACACGCCACTCACACCACACCGCACACCGTACGCCACTCACAGCATACCGCTCACAGCACACCGCACACCGCACGCCACTCACAGCAAACCGCTCACCACACACCACTCACAGCATAGCGCTCACCGCACGCCACTCACAGCACACCGTACGCCACTCACAACATACCGCTCACCGCACGCCACTCACGTCTCTTCTAGCCTTCGCTGTGCACTTGGCCTCCGAGTGCGAAGGCTGCCCTAAACAATAACGAGATATTTCTTCTCCTCTTTGCTGAACCGTTTCCACTAAAGCTAAGTGGATACGAGAAGTGTAAATAACGAAATTACGAGTATATTGGTGGTTTACAACACATCACATATCTGCTTCGGTGGAGTCTGGCCCCTAATACTTACCAGTATTCTAAAAATGTGCCAGTCCATATCCAAATGGAAACCAAAAACTATATCCATACAATTTCATTAATCCCTTGAGTGAATACATATAATAAAATATAACGGGTTATCCACACCACTATGTCATATCATATATTGGTCATAGATCTTTGGCACTGCGCCCGGTACAGTCGAGCTCATGATTTATTTTCACTGAATATTTATAATATTCGTATACGGTAAAATGCAAGTTTTAAACGTATGGCCGAATTCATTTCAAATCGAGTTTTGTTATTTCAATAGTTTTATTTGGTTTTGTGAATAGGATTTTTTATGAATGGAAATTCGAGGATTAGAGGTATTTGTTTGGTTTATTTTTGGACTTTACTGCTTTAAACTTTGTTTTTAAATAGCACTGCATACTTATTAAAAACGAGACACAAAAATACATTTGATTGTTTGCTTTTTCATCCGTATTTTATTCGAATCAATTTAGCTCACATTTTATAGACAAAAAATAATTTCTATTTTTGCATATAGGTACGTAATCAAAAGTGCATTTATAATTATGAACGTAATTGTCAAATACATTTAAATATACGGGCGTTATCCAACTGGTCGGTTGGTTGGTTGGTGTCAGTAAAACTTTTATCATGGCCTCTCTCAGACATAGGTATTTTGAACCTCATTGGTAAAGACAAAAACTTTGAATGTAGTAAAAAAAAATAGGAAAAGTAACTCTTCAACATTTGTGTGCGTGCCAGTACCATATCTTTCAGGGAAGTAGTCGACATGATTTGGGGTGACATGTGTGAAAGGTTTTCAGGCACAGATAACTGATGCAAGTACCTCACTATACGGAACAGCCGCCATTTTTAGGGTTCCGGTAAGGGAAAAATGAAACCCGGAATACTTTATCGTTCGTCCGTCTGTGAGTTAAGGCCCTTTTTCTCAGGAACGTGTAAAGGTATCAGGTTGAAAGGGCTTGGAAGATTTTTGGATAAAGCCTGGCCGGCCTTACTTCCGCGATTTTATTTAATTTTCAAAATAACGGCCACTCTTAAAACCTACATTAATCGTTATCTGGCATCAATATAAACAAGTTTTATATGAGACAGAATTATATTTTTAATAACAGTGAATGGATTTTAATTTTGATAGTTCATATCTCGGAAAGTGACACTTTAGATCATTTTGTCTCATACAAAACTTGTTTGTATTGATGCCAGCTATCGAATAATGTAGGTTTTATGAGTGGCCGTTATTTTGAAAATAAAATAAAATCGCGGAAGTCAGGCAGGCCATTTAATTCACCATACCCCTTTCTATCGAATACTTTAGTCTATGGTTTTTTTAGAGCTGTAAAAAAAAAACAAACTACTAAGTCAACGCAATCAAGAGATACAAGGGTTTTGCCGAATATTTTGAAACTCGCCAGTAACCAAATACTTTAGATTATTCAGGAAAATTATGAAAAAAACCTGAAATCGTTAATTTCTAAAAATGACATGGTAAATCTCTACATTTGCTGTTGGAATACATGTTCAGTTAGTTCATGGGATAAAATATTAAAATTATTCAACCCTACTACTGAACCCCTTTGCATGCTCCAACACGCACTTGGCCGTTATTTTTTATCTGTGGCATGTTTTTGTGAATGATGGATTGGGCTGTTCGCGGATTTATTTGGGTAGTATGTTTTTGGATAAATGACTGAATATTTTACTTCTTCTATCATGTTGGTCTGTAAACTTCCATTGGAAAAATGGGCAACAGTCGACGTACACTCAGTGACTCAGTGATTTTATGCCTCTGGTCAACATAGCAGTTATCAGGAGTATATTATAGTGTAGTAGGGACAAAATATACAAATAATACAAAGTTCAATCTGCATGCAGAAAATTGAAATGGTGTTGGGCAGGACATATATGCTGATATATGATTATATGTCCCTATGTTTTCCTTTTTGATGATACATACTGTATCAGCACTAGAACCTTTACAAAATGCTCAAAATTGCCTATTTGGACCGCTGTCAACAGAGGCATAGTGTACAAATTTGACAACTATTAATGAAAAAAAACATAGAGACAAAGTATATAATATCCTTTTTATTCAGTTAACGAAATATCTTTTAAATTGGTTGAATATTGGAGGAGGAAATAGTCGAAAGCCAAACCTCGAATTATGAGTTTTTAATTGTCGGATCTGTAGTTGTCTTTATCGCACCAATGTCGAAAAAGCGCTCGTTGAGGGACAGCGATAGTTTCTTCAAATACCTACCGTATTTCCTCTTAAGAGGAGAGATAACCCGAATGCAGAGAATATATTTTAGTTTAAGTAAATATAGTTTTTTACTCTATTGATATAATTTTAAATAATGTTTGGTCAATTAAGTTAAAATCCAACAGCAATAAAGGCTTATTTTATTTATTTTATAGATAGTCTCCAGATAATGATAATGCAGAAGTACCTACAACAAAACCTGAGAAAAAAAAAACTGTTTTTAAACCTCACTTTGTAGTTTAATGTTATCGTCAAAGCTTGGGCTTGGGCCTACCTAGACCAGTTTCACTTTAGCTAGGACGTCAAAGTAGTTCGTCTTCTACTAACTTAACCAAACATCCTCCCACAAAACCTACCTGTAACGCATGTACCTGGACACACAAATCACACTTGCACCAACACCCAAAATAGAAAGCGGAACTGACCATACGCCATAAACTTTAACTAACTTATCTGTGCAGGTGGGAAAACAGAACTAAAATAAGTGTACCAAGTTTGACATATCGATGTAAATTTTCTTGACAAGTAGCTTAAACTGCACAATTTTTTTTTTTTTCGTCTCAAGTTGTCATACTATACATTGGTTGTTCCGTACCAGACATCATTTCGAAATTCGAAATTCTCGTTGTGTATCCGCGTTCAGTTTCTTTAATTAAAAACAAATGAGTTCGCTGCGGTCACTTGATACTTGATAGAAGTTAGAATTGCACTTTACAAAATGACTGCCTCATTGGTCGAGTGGTCGCCAGCACGACTGCTGAACATGTGGTCCTGGGTTCGATTGCTGGGTCGGGCAAAATGTTACTATTGGGCTTTTCCTTTAGGAATTTCTTAGTAGCAGCTACGGAGTCTGGTTTTGTGCCCAGTTGATGGCAATAGGCTGGACCCGTATAACAAGGGACTTAAAAATAACTGGCGAAATGTGGGTGTACTAGTAGATACACCCTGCCTAACCCTTCGGGGACTACAGGCGTGGTGTTATGTTTACTAAATAACCCTACATAGTAATGGCCGATAGTAAAATCAAGCTACAGTGTTTCAAGGATCCGTCAAAAGTTGAAAGAGGGGTGCTGTTAGTAAACATTTACGAAATGTATAAAAAAAAAAGATGGACGTGTTAGTTCGAATTTTAGCCACGTGCCAATAGATCCATGTACAGCGATAGCTGAGACCACCGACAAATCTATTTACGACCGTTAATAAAACATGAAAATGTCCTCTATAGCCAAGCAATTATATTATCTAATCTAGCCATCAGTATTGAATCCCAACAGGCTAGCTATAAATAATTATGAGATATACAAGTTATACAACAAGCTTCGAATGCTCAGGGGTGTAAGGCCGGGGTAGACTGAGATTCTAGTAATTTCGATAATATTAATATTTTTACCGCTAGCCTAAGGAGCTCGTGCCTGAATAATAACAACCACACGCGTTGTACTTCAAGGTTAAGCAGCGCTTGCTAAGGTTGGTTCGTGGATGGGTGACCATTCATTACATATCGAGACTCCTCCGTGGCTCTAAAAGCATGCTTAGCCGTTGATCCCGGCTGTCATTTATCGACCTTTGACAGTCGTTACAGGTAGTCAGTGGCCCGAATGTCTAAGGTACCCAGTAGAAACTGGGTTATGGAGGTCAGATAGGCAGTCGCTCTATGTAAAATACAAAAGAAAATAAAAATATTAATTTAGTAAACTCATCCCGCGGGTCCCAAATGAGCGGGATCAGTTGACTAAAGAGCCTTCAGATGCACCCAGTTCGACAGGAATCGCTTGCAATACTCCAAAAGGTCTGCATAGAAACTAAAACGTACATATTAAGATCCTATCAGGCAAGCATACATTTTCCGAACTACTTTCCTAGAGCTTCTACAGTTTCCTCCAAATTATTTTCCAATGTTGCCATTACCTAACGCAAAAAGTCCTTCAAACCAAAGAATTATAGATGAGTATAATAGGTATATAATACATTTATGTTCATAATCTATACTATCCATACTAATATTATTAAATGTGACAGTAACTTTGTCTGTATGTCCGCCTGTCTGACTATCTGTGATGTTATTTATTACACATTATCGGCTTAACGAATTTCCATGAAATTTGGCTCACAGAAATTTGACAGACTGGATATTGAGTAAAGATTTATAATGAGTTACGAGTGATTACTTTATCAATATAATAAAAAAAAGGAATTACAAAAAAAACGACTATAATTTACGCGGCAAAGCAGAGAGAATTCGTCACAAGTTATTTGACATTGACGTAAGTGCAGAATGTTGCCACTTAAATAATCAAGGAAAATGTTGCTTTCATTACTCATCACTCGGACACGGGACTTTTATTTCGTTAGTATGTACCCGTGGGATAACTTTCGATCACTACGCGGGTGAAGCCACGGGAATAAGCTAGTTATACATATAGAGGTCTGTCACTATGTTCTGAAGGACTGATGTTTGAGGAGGGTTGGCCAAGCGTGAGCCGGCATAATGAGGTGATACTTATAGAGACGGGCTTCTGAATTACAGCTGAACTTTCTAAGTATTTACTTCAATATAGACTTGGTAGAATAATAAGTTATTTTAGCTAGATTGGAACTCGGTTCTTAGAATAGAACTTTTCTCTTGGGTGGTGTTTTTACAACGCGTTGCCGTCCAAAGAAGCGTTTTCTTTACCGAAACTCAAGTCTTTTATTTAAATTAGGCCCAAAAAAGTTACATTTGAAAGTCAACCTAATTAAGGAATTAAAATCAATTCTAGTTATATAACAGATGGGTTAAATTAAATTAAGGGAAACTGTACTGGGACTTGAAGAGTATCGATGTTTATCGGTCTAAGGCAGACCTGCGTTCACATAATTTGGATCACCTCTTTCCCAGTTCTACTGCACTTATCCCAATTTTCGGCCATATGAGTCTATTCGTTGTCATCTCGTTGATAGTAGGGTAGAAACATCTTTCACACGCTCCATCCATAGTTCATTTGGTCTTCTCCTTCCATATGTACTACTCAAAACTTTCTTTTGAATGCAGCACATTTTTGTACAAGAAGCGAAATTCTCACGTCTACCCAAACCTTTATAATTTCTAATCGCATGATAAAAGCGTTGTAATCATAGGGTTGTACCACATTTGTTAACTCAATTACCCCAGCCCTAGTACATAGTACTTATTTAATATTTCAATTGAATATATTTGCTTGATTCTTTGCTCAGTTATTATAGTCCAGTAAAATACATCAGAGTTGGCGTCAAATCCGGTAGTTCTGATTTTTTGCAGACTTGTTTAGGATGAATAATCCAAGTTTGTGATTTCGAACGCCGAACGCAACTTTGTCAAAAATTGAAAAAAGCCGCGAAACTTTTGGTCTTTTTAGGGTTCCGTAGCCGAATGGCAAGAAACGGAACCCTTATAGAATCGCCATGTCTGTCAGTCTGTCTGTCTGTCCGTGTATGTCACAGCCACTTTATTCCGAAACTATTAGGACTACACAGTTGAAACTCAGTAGGTAGATGTATTCTGTAAACCGCTTTACGATTTTTGAACAAAAATACTAAAAATAAAAGATTAAGGGAATCCCATACATGGAACTGAAACAATTTTTTTTTTTCATTATTAACCTATTCGTGCGTAGTGTCTATGGATAGGTCTTTAAAAATAACATTGAAGTTCGTCAAATCATTTTTTCTCAAAGTCAATCGTTTGAAAGATAGACACTTCCAAAGTGGTAAAATGTGTGCCTCTAATTTCTAAAGTAAGAGAAGGAAAATTCTGAAAAAATGTAGGATTGTAGAACGTGAAAAAACTTTCAACCAAAATTGGTTTGAATAAGATTTGATGATTAGCTTTCGAGATATGGGACTTTTTCATCAAACTGCAGCAGTAACTTTGTTTTCCATTATGAAAACAAATTTAGTTTTGCTGTTGAATGTAATACAATACCTATAACATATGAATGAGCTTTCAAAATATTTTTATTATATTGTTTGGCGCTACGGAACCCTGTGTGCGTGTGAGTACGACTCGCACTTGGGTGGTTTTTTTTTTTCAGATTTTGGCGATTATAGGACCTAAAGGACTAGTTTTGCTACAATATATAAGACTAGAATTGTCTTTGTAGACTTGACAGTTTTTGAGATAAAGACTTTCAAAGTTTATCATTTTTTCGAACTCGATTTTACGCGAACTACCCCGTACTTTCAGGCAACAATTTTACTGGACTATTAGTTTATATCTGAAAGTTGGAATCGTATTGGTAGTAAGTTTTTCATTTGAAATATATAATTAATTAAAAAAAAAAAAAACTGTAGGATTTCGCGTTACGGAACTCAAATGGAGTTGGGCAGGACACCATGGAGCAGTGATGACAGGTGGACTAAGGCTGTCACCGAATGGCCTCCAAGAACTAGCAAAAGAAGTGTGGGTCATCTAACGGCGAGATGAGCAGACGACATAGTTGCCATTGGGGGATGGCATGACCTGAATAAGGCTGGCATCGGAACGTATTGATTGGCATAGGAAAAAGAGTGGCCTAGTACCTAGCAGTGGATGAATTCAGACTGTTGATGATGATGATGAATGTTTCATATAAGGACTTTAAAATATTTGCGGTAGACGGGGTGGCCAATAAACAAAACGACCCCTTGAGCCAACTGCAGGTAGCAACTTGCAGTTGTCGGTACAAGTTTAACGTGTCAAACTAAGTTCACAAAAAATGAGCGAATGAGAATGTTAACATTTTTTCTATGACTTTCATCGAATAGTTTTAAATCTCTGTTTTCTGTTTAGATCGAATATTAAAAGTGTTTTGTTATCAGTGCTAAAAATAGCATTCAATACACTATTTTGACTTTGTCACACCTGTCTTACGGCCGTTTTCAATAATTTACTAACAGTTAACGGAACGTTGGTCTCTCAGCTAAACAGTTAAAGAAACATCAACTGTCAACCCTCCGAGAGACAGATAAGTGACATGGATAGGATATTCCTGTCAATTCATTGCTAACTTGGTTTATAGATACACCGATAGCTACTAGAGTAAGGCATAATATCTAACCGTTATACGTAAGTAAGTTAAAGAAAATGGTCGTTAATGTGTGTCGTCTTAGATAGATTTACAAACATAATCCTTGCGAAACAATTTATTTGATACAGTTGTCAATTAAGACAGGCAGCAATCAGCAATTTCAATATTCAGATGACCTAAAAAATGTATACGAAAAACTAATTTCCAAATCAAAACAAACAAAAAGAGAAAAAATACGAAACCCAAAAGTAAGAAAATAAAACAGTAATACTTCAGTCCGGGCAATAAGAAACAACTGAACGCAATGCTACAGAACCATTAAGAATACATAAAAAAATGAACAACCCTAATTAACCCTCAAAGTGCGCCAGCGCTGGTATTGTAGACCAGGGACATGAATTTACAATTTTGAGGTCCGGCCGTCTTAAAAAAAAATATCGGCTGTGGTGTGAGGGTTAGATTAAAAGCGATTTCTCTAGTTTTTTAACTAGGCTGAATTAGACACTGAAACCCCGGAGTAGTGATCGGTGGGACTGGGAATACGGGGTACCAATATTTAAACAAAAAAAGAAAATATTTCACAATCATTTTTGGGGACCCAGTTGTTGGCAATATGCTCACCCCTTATTACATGGGACTCAAACGTAACTGGCGAAATGTTGGTGTACTATTAAGCCTTCACCTCTGCCTTACCCTTCGGAGATTATAGGTGTTATTTATGTTTTTGGGGATTAACGGCATCTAGTTGTTTAGGCCACATCAGAATACCAGCCATCTATTGGGGTCTTTTGGCCTCGTGCAGGATATAACACTGGTTTAATTTTATGTTATAGCTTTTTTTTTATAAATCTGTTTTTCGAATTATTTATAGTTTGTTTCCTTTGTTTTATTTTTCCAATAAATTCGTTTTCCTTCTTTCTTTAGTTACTTTAAGTTTTTTTTTCCTAGCCTGTCCTGTCCCACTCTTGAGCAAAGGCCTCCTTCCACCTCCTCCACTTATCGCGAACCCGCGCACCCTCCTTCCAATGTGTCTATGGCTGCTAAATTTTCATTTTTCAAACTTCGATCATAGACATCACACGACAAAAAAGATTTTCAATACCCAACGAGTTGTATGCGTAATGACATCCCATTGGATGTCTTAAGAAGGTTTCTATCTCTCATGACTTGCACCAACATATTTTTATCTCGGAAAAAAATAAAAAAAATATTATTCCTCGCAGTGAGTTTAGTTCTGTTTAGATTGTTTCAGGTTTTACAGGTCAAGTCTTGCTTTACAGCAGTTATTTCAATTTGTATTTAGTTACTAGCTGTTGCCTGCGGCTTCGCTCGCGTTTTGGTCGGAAATTATTCCACGGGCACGTTGTAAAAACTGAACAACTTTCTCTATGGGACCACCATCGTAATCACAAAAAAATAATCAACTGCCCCATACAAAATTTCAATACCTACTCGACCCAAATGTATGGGACAGCTGATTATTTTTTTGTGATTACGATGGTGGTCCCATAGAGAAAGTTGTTCGGTTTGATGGTCCGTACCACAGTCTTCCATATGACTATACCCTTTCTGTTTCACGTTGTATAGACCGGCTTAAATCGTCCCAATAATGGGTCCCGACTGTTTAAGTCGCTATGTTCTATGCTTTTATTTTTTCTTCAGCCGTCGTGTTTTTTATTTTTTTAAATTATTGTTTTTTTATGTCATGTTGGCACGACATATAAACATGACATAACATCACGCCTGTAGTCCCCGAAGGGTTAGGTAGAGGTGTACCTAATAGTACACCCACATTTCGCTAGTTATGTTTTAAGTCCCATGTAACACAACACACAGGCACAAATTCCATCTCTGTGGCTGCTACTGAGAAATTCCTGATGGAAAAATCCAATACCACTTTTGCCCGACTCGGGAATCGAACCCAGAACCTCGAACTCAGCAGCCGCGCTTTCACTCTACCAATGAGGCAGAAAAACATATGCAAGAAACCGAAATGTTTCGTTGGTTCAGCGGCTGCAAGATCTACTGCTAAGTATTAAGTTCTGGGTTCAATTCTTCTTTTTTATTTCACTATTTACTGCCGCGTTTGTCTAGTGGTCGCAAACGCAATTGCTGATCATGATGTACTGAATTTGATGCCCAGATCGGGCAAAGTGTTAAAAGGTTTTCCCATCATAAAGTACTCTGTAGCAACCTGGAGTCAGGCTTTGGTTCAGTTGATGGCAATAGGCTCGCCCCTATTACATGGGACTTTAACAAAACTGGTGAAATGTGGATGTACTATTGGGTACACCTCTGCCTGACCCTTTGGAGATAATACCCCGTGATGTTATGTTATGTACGCCATTTATTCGTCCATCCCTATAGTAAGTACTAAAGGCACACCTTTGCCTAGCATTTTAAGGCCTTGATATTATTCTCAAGCTATTTCGCGTTAAAGGGACAGCCCTCCACAGACTGATGGGGTGAATACAGTACATCATACTAAGATGACCGGTACAAGAAATTATTTCAGGAATGTTATGGGAATCCAATAAATTTGATTTGTTTTATTTCTTCAAACGTAATGGATCGTTACCGTGGCAAAATGCACGTAGCGAACGGCAAGCGCGACGACGAGTTCGATGAACTTTGCAGCCAGGCAGGAAGTGAACAGCTGATTTCACGCGGCTTTCGGTAGAGTATTTCAACATCCATTGTTGGATTTTTTTATTTTAGCCGTATTATTTACATAAATGGAGTGCTGTATACAGGAAATGTAATTTTACATTGAAATAAAGGAATAGTAACTGAAAACCGGCCAAGTGCGAGTCGGACTCGCGCACGAAAGGTTCCGTACCACTATCTAAAAAAAAAAACATCTTAATTGGCGTCAACTATGTATGTATCGGGACACCATTTATTTATTTTTATTTTTTTCGGTATTTTTTTTATTTGTGCTGTAAGGCCTTGCTTTTTGTAAAATTTCATGATTCTAGGTCAAAGGGAAGTACCCTATAGGTTTTGATTCCCTTGTGAAATTGTATAATATGCGACATAAACAGTCATATCTTTTGATCGCGTTGACTTACAAGTTCGATTTTTTCATTGCTTCAAGGGGTAGCAGACTTGAGTATTTGGTATTAATTTCAGCTTGATACCGCCACGCATTCCTGAGAAAAAGGGTCTTGACAGATAGACAGACGGACAACAAAGTGATCCTATAAGGGTACCGTTTTGCCGAGTGAGGTACGGAACTCTAAAAATTATAAAAATATGAAATTATTCCTGAGTAAAATTCCGGTTGAATATGATTCAAAATAAGGAGCTGAATGCACCCTGTCAGTTTGTGGAGTGCTGTCCCTTATACCTTGTATGTTTATTTCTAAAAATGTAAGCACACAAAAGGCTCTCTAACCACCGTTCGTTACAAAACTATCTCAGCAACTCAACACAATAAATATTTCACGTTTGTACTTAGATTCTGTTTAAGTACTCGTCGTCGGCAGCCGGCACAATAAGGAGTTGTAAGCTACTTACAGGCTTTGAGCTCCAGTCTCCGTGTGTCGACGCTAGCTCAACAACTTACAATAGGCCTGCAAAGAATATGGTACAAGCCGTTAAGGTTATGCAGTTGCACTATTTTTTGTTTTTCAAGTAAGAAGTTTTGGCGAAGCAGAAGGACTCGGGGCTAAATAACATCAGCTGCTTGGGTTGACCTTCAAGGTTAAACCGCCGGGGCCGGTCCGTGGATGGGTGGCCATTTTTGACAAACTTTATGGGTACTCAGAAGCCCAAAACTCTGACAACTTTGAATTTTAGGGTTCCGTACGTAAGTCAGCAAAAACCGAAACCTTAAAGGATCACTTTGTTGTCTGTCTGTCCGTCTGTCAATACACTTTTTGTCATGATCGCGTGGAGGCTGAAATTAATATCAAATATTCAACTCTACTACCCCTTAGAGCAGTGAAAAATACAAACTTTTAAGTCAACGCGATCAAAAGATATGATCGTTTATTTCGCATATTTTGCGATTTCACAATGGAATCAAAACCGGTACTTCCCGTTGACCTAGAATCGTGAAATTTGCTAAGAAGTTTTCAAATTATTATCTTATTTTGTCTTACAACACACATAAATGAAAAAATCTGAAATCCGAAAATATGTAGTTTAATAATAAAATACCTACAAGTTTATATGGAACCCTCCTCGGTGCGTGAGTCCAACTCACATTTGGTCAGTTTTTTTGTTAAAGGATAGAACACCGCACTCAAATTGTTGATTATAGATAGAATGCTCTTTAATATGTACACCATACAAATTACAGATATTACAATATAGAACTTATAAATAGGGTGACACAATGGGCGGTCTTATCGCTAAGCGTTATCGCTTCACTATCGTAACACCTCTGTTTCTTCTTTGCGTGTCGACGGCAATGAACAAATAAGGCCCAGAACTTGGCCTGGAGTTTGGCGTCTTCAGTAGCGTCCATCAGTTCCTGTAATGAACAAACGACAGAACTCGTGGGAGGGCACCACATTTACACTCAAGGACAGTCATCTATAAATCTCCACCCGGGTAAGTTTTCCTTGCCACGACCGACCTGGAAAAAAACTCTAATGTGCCTGTAATTTTCAACCCACAAATCAGTTAAAGTAGTGACCTAGTATTTCACAAACTAAAATCTTTTATACTGATATGAGCTCCCTGAAGTCACGAAATAATATTATCTCCAGAAACATTCAGTTTGCCAAAAATATTTTGAAGTCAAACAAACATTTTTCATTCCTCTGTATTTTCAATGAGACATGGTGTCATATTCGATGTGCCAAATGCATGTTATGTTACGGGAAAGATTTCGTTCCTAGGTAGTATATTTTGGGATAGGTACTACCAAGTTCATTGACGATCGCTCACTTTTCAACCGTATTACTTAGGACATAAGGGTGAAAAGCTGTAAACCGTCAATGGACTCGGTGTTTTTACAGTAATTTAACCTCTGACAGCTGTACTCCAACATCAACTGTAATACCACGAGACTAAAGATCACTTCAAAATGAACAGACTTGTTAGTGCTAGCAACCTAATGAGCACCTTAGAGGCACGTCGATAATGATCATTGTGATTTTGCAAAGGGTTATGCTAACTGCGGAAGAACAATATTTAGCAGTTGGTTATAGTATTAGCTCATTATTAATAACGGTATAGGTTAAGCCGTGCTTGGTCTAGGTCTGTGGATGTGTGTCTATAACATACCGATTTTCCTCCGTGCCTCGGAAAGCACGCCAACCCGTTGGTTTCGGCTAGCATTTGTAGATCTTTGACAGTCGATACAGATAGTCAGTGGCCCGAAAGTCTGATAACCAATCTTACCAAGGGGTATCATATTATCCAGTACTAACTGGGTTGTGGGGGTCAGGTAGGCAGTCACTCCATGTAAAATACTGGTAGTCAGCTGCATCCGGTTAGACTGGAAGCCGACCTTAACATAGTTGGGAAAAGGCTACACAGATGAAGATCCATTTGGGAGAAGAAGAAGATACATCCTTGCGGAAGGCTTTTCCAGGAACCTCTACTTACTAATATTATGCCATGTTTCTTCTGCAGTATATTGTGTTCTTGTTTGATAGGTGCCGATGTTATTACAGGATGGTAGTATCATCATTCACCATTCTCCTGCCCGTATCCCAATTCATTTGCGGTTGGCGCAGCATGTCTTCTTCTTCCATACTTCTCTATTACTCGTCATCTCATCAGACATCTCCTTTCTTGCCATATCATCCTTCACACAGTCCATCCATCGTTTATTTGGTCTTCCTCTACTCTTATACGTATCCACATTCATACTCAAAACTTTCATCCGGTAGGTAGTAATGTCAAAAAAAAATGTTAGTCTCTGATGCGAATAAAATGTGCGTTTAGTGGGCCTGGCACAAATGCGCGGACTACACGTAACGTAAATTCAAACGATTTTTAAATTGAAAATACTCGTTTCAAACATACTTTTTTTTATAGTTTTAATTGTTTTTTATTTATAAGTGTTATTCGTAGGAACTTATTGTGTGTGTATTTTCAGTTCACAAAATATCCGAACATGAGTGCTAGGGCCTTTGGTCAGAGTGAACTAGTTCCGCTTAACAGTGGATTATGCAGTTTTCATTATTTTATAGTATTTTTATATTATTAACTTCTTAAAAACGATCCCAGTATTCACTGTAAGATAAATAATAAATGATGTGAATACAGCACTATTATTCTCATTATTTTACTCGTGAAACATGCTGCATGAAACAGTTTGTTATTTACGATTTCATAAGATTTCATAGAATGCACGCGTAAAGATAGCGTGTTAGGTTAATCCTGCGAACTGTGGCAGAGTTTGCCAAGTTCTGTACTAAATACAGGGTGTAACAATACCCTTAACGAAGCCGTCAACCAAGCATTATGATGTCGTCGGGGGCCACGTGGTGGTTCCCGGCCACCGAAGGTGCAAGCTTGCGGACGGTGAGTAATGGGCTAGCTCGCCGTCCGACCGTCTTATGACGACAGGCCGTGTTGATGGCGCGTTCGTGTTCCACGCGCGCCTCAAAGAGATGTCAGCAAACGGGAAGGGGTCCGAAAGGACCGATGCCAGCCAGGGTTGCGGGACTGTTTGAAAGAGATACCGCGGCGCTGCCACTAGAACGCAAAGGGCAAAAGAAGGAACATGGATGGGTTTTAGTCAGTACAAGTCTGACACTCCCTTTCGCTCCGCTCAGAGGGCGAGGGGTCATTTGATGATTTAACAACCGCAAAAAAAAGCATTGTGATGTACATCAAACTAAGTAACTTTACGCAGAAATTATTGCTGGGAAAAGACTTTTTTTGAGGTGATAAATCACGCTTGAAAGGTAACGCACTCAAAACATTGTGCTGATGGATGGATTGAATAGTACGGGGGACTTGGAGGTGTTTATAGTAAAAATCTTACGGTGTACAGAGGTATTAAAAAAAAATGGAACTTATAGTATATGCTATACTTACACTTTATACTATACTTACAATTGTCATACCATATACCATTTATCATCCTTTTTTATTGATTTGTTTATTTATACTCAGCGAATCGATCTAAATACGATTCGTTTTCATTGTACCTATTTGCTGAAATAAAATATAAATTTTCATAATTTTCAATGTTGTGACATGTACGTCAAATTTGCCATACTGACGTACATTCTTTCTGTCATAGAGTTTCTTACTAGCTTAGTCTATGGTGAATACTTTTTGGTTTATCTAATCGAAATTATATTTTTCAATGTTTAGCTGAAATATTGTATTTTATAGATAATAATGATTGTTTACTAATAACTTAATTTTAAATTTTATTTATAAATTCTTTACGCACTCATGGTTTATGAAGTAAGTCTGTTATGTCCTGGCCGACTACACTTGTCAGATGAGATGAGTAAAAGGCCGCAAACAGAAAATCTGAGATTCAAAAATGGAAGGAGACTACTGTGGAGACGAGACTAGACTAGACTAGACGAGAGAGCGTTTCTTGAATGTGAGACTGAAGGAATTCTTAAAATTGGAGACTAGACAGATTCTTGAAGGTGATCCATCTAAAGATACACCTGGGACTACTACTCCCAATCTTATTATTAAAAACTGTCGTTATGCCATCCCTGCTGTTCATCTCCGGAGCTGCCCTGGGTCTAAAAGCTGGTGATCCAACTCAAAGATCTACCAGGACCTCAACTCCCGTTCGTCGAAACGCCGCCTTCCTGTGGATCAGACCTGATAGAACTGCGTGCATAGTCCTACATCTCCACCTCAACGTTTGATCGTGCTTCATTAACAGTGCTATTAATTGTGTATATACTCTAAAACTACTTCCAGAGTGCGGGTTTGATAGGTCTTTTTATAATCACTTGTATTTTCTATTTCACTTGTAAAACCATCCATTTACCTCTATTAAATTTTTAAATGTACAAGTCTACTTTTATCCTTTAATTTTTAATAGGAACAAGTAGATTTGTTACAAACTTTGACTACCAATATTTACGAAACTAGAAGGTTCCCAGGTCTAGAAAAAAACATGATCGCAATAACGGGGAAAACAAGTACCCTTCGGCTTCGTTAAGGGGCTTGGTACACTATTTATACACAGCAAAACTACATTTATCATCACGTCTGTTTTCCCCGAAGAGTTTTGCGAAGGTGTTCTTAGTATATTTTGCCTGTGATGTTTAAGTCCAATGTCATGGGGGACGAGCCTATAGCCGTCAACCGGACACAATTTGACTCTTTGGTACAATTGAGAAATTCCTGATGAAAAAAATTTGATAGATTATGAATCAGCCCCAGGTGGGCTGATTGGTAATGAATCAATCAATAGGTCACCATCGATATATTTTAAAACTAATTGGCGCCGCAATGGCGAGAATTCTTACCTTTTGTTAATATCATAAATACAAAACGCATGACTACAAAAAAAAAACACCTATATCACACCTAACGTAAACCGGCTTAGCCAATCCCCTCTCAGGTGTAGCTTCCCGGATAAAGTGTGGGCTTGCAGCCCTCATGTACCAGTAACATAAATCAGAGATAAAATCCGCTCATTTGCTTTCACATTTTGGCACGAACTTGGCTGGTGGCACTATCGTGCATCGCCACTAAATCCCTCGTATTGGGGGGTGAGGGAGGAGGGTGATCTTTTGTACGAGAACAAAATATTACCACCATTCCTCTTTCTATGTTTTTATACAGGTGTTGCGTTCTTTTGTAATGTATCTATTTTTTGAAAGTCGTGTGATTTTCCTCATCTTCCTATTGTTTGGTTTATCTGAATTAAAGTGCTAAGTTTTCTTCATTTGTGATGCCGTATATAGGGTGACTGGTAATTAGTGACCGATACTTAAACACGTGATTGTACTCATTATAACAAACAACTTTCCCAAAGAAACTTTTTTTTTAACTCATTCATTTTAATCATAATAACACAACAGCCGTATGAAATTCGCGAGCGCGCGCCTTTGACCTATCAGCTGTTTTCATATGAGCGAATTTACGGTGCCATAGTAATGATACAGAATGGCGTCACGCGGCTATAACAGCTGATACATCTATATACTTTGGTTCTTACGACATCATCATCATCTGCCAAGCCTGTTTCCAACTATGTTGGGGTCGGCTTCCTGTCTAACCGGATGCAGTTGAATACCAGTATTTTTCATGGAGCGACTGCCTATCTGAACTCCACAGCCCAGTTAGTACTGGGTAGTACGATACCCTTTGGAAAGACTGGTTATATCAGACTTTTGGTTCGAAGTATTAAAATTACAACAGCATTGTCAACGCCACGACGCTTGCGAACTGCTATCATCTTCAGAATTGTACCTTTATATTGTTAGAATAGCGTTGCTTTTTCAGTAATATTTACTTGGCGTCTATGTATACATCATTTACAAACTGTAAATAGATTAAAAATAATAATGAAAATATGTACAAGTATCAAAAGGGGAAAAGAATTACAGGGCGTCAGAAAATTCGTCCACATCGCTGTCAACAGGAAAAGTGCCCAGATGGCTGCCAGCATTGCCACGTTGGATGACAATGCTGATTCTTAGGTCAAAAAAAGGCCTGTCCTCTGTTCACGTGAAGAGTCAACTAACTGCTTGGGGAAATCCCGAAAGACTAGGTGGACACTTGGACCCCAGCGTTTCAACCCCAAATACAGTTAGTTATTATGTCATCGGTGAATTGAAAATCTTATTAAAATTGTATCCTAAATTCCTAACCAACTTATACTGTATTTTAATCTGCGCAACAAGGTTCTTATAAGTTATTGTGTAACTACTTGCATGACTGACAATTCCTTCTGGCCTAGTTTAGGAAGCAGAAGTTCGCATTTTAATGTCTTTTCTCAATCTTGCTTGGAAATGTGAACATTATTTTGACAACCTTCTTCGAGATAAATCGAAATGGTTGTACTGGCCAGATACATGCGACCAGCGGCCGGCAAAAGTTGTAAGAAAATCCATATACGTCGTGCTTAGCTGCCAAATAAATTACATAGTAAACTCATATCTGTCGTGTTATTTAAAAATGGAACGATCTTTTACTCTAAAACATGGCAACCTAGGAGGTAACTTATCAAAGGTTTTATTTAAATTTCGAATTGGCTTGCAAATAGAAAGAGGTTTATTGAAAAAAAAAAAAAAACAAATGAACTCTTCAACGCGAGAAAAATTATTGTTGTTTGTGTGCATCATTGATTTTGAAAAGTAATTGTATTTTTAAATAAAAAGTTCTGCCTAGGTACTACTTAGTTTCAATTTCCTTGCATTATTTGATACAAACCTGGGCCACAACTAGGCATTGATGGACTTACGTATGTGTGCCTCGGCTTCGCCTTGGCCCACATTTACACGTTCGTCCATCAATGCCTCTGTTGCTGGCCGCTGCAGTAATGTACTATCACTGTACAACTTTATTCACTGTGTATTGTGTAAGTTTTTTTCCTTGTGTACAAATCAATTAAATTACTTATTAATCAACAAAAAAAATCGGTACAATGCCACCGTAACCCAGTTACTGATTTATGGATTACAATAACAAAACATGAGGAAGATGAAAAAAAATACAAATAAACAAAAACAGCGTTGACATATTTACAACTATTGGATGAAACGGGCAAGTAAATTAAATCGTAAATAAACAGGTATTTATGTACGAGGAACCTTTTAGCTTAATTATTTGTTACCTTTTATGTGTCGGAATTCCCATTAATCCATAGTAAATTATGTAGTAAAATATAGGATCAATTGAGCTTTTGATGGAATAATCTATACTAATTTATACTTTATAAAGAGGTAAAATTTGTTTGTAAGTTTGTATGTAGGGGGTAATCTCTGTGTCTACTGAACCGATTTTGAAAATTCTTTCAATAATAGGAAGCTACATTATCCCCGAGTGCCAAAGGCTATATTTACAACATGCCCGTGACATAATTTCCGACAAAAACGCGAGCGAAGCCGCGGGCAACAGCTAATAAATATTAAAAACACTTAATAAAATAAACAGTGAACCAAAAATAATTAAATATTAAAACCGTTTAGTGCATATCGTCGTATTTCTATGACTTTATTTGAAACTGACGGGCACAGAACTATGTTTTAGTGGGCCTAAATCTCAAACTCTCTAAAGGTCATAAATGCACATACTCATATTTTTTAATTTTTTAATCAATCATCTAGTTGAAAATTCTTTTTAAATGAAGAAATGAGGGTAGTGGAGAATAAAAAGGATTTGATCTGTAACACGTGTGTAATCGTTAAGTAGAGATACTTGATATAGTACACCTACATTTCCCCAGTTGTTTAAGTCCCGAGTAATAGAGGGCGAGCCTATTGCCATCAACCGTTCACAGATCCAACATTCGTGGTTGCAACTGAAAAAATCCTGATGGAAAAAACTCAATAACACTGCGTGATCTGGGAATAGATCCCGAGACCTCATGCTCAACGAGGCAATTTGAGAAAAACTAATTGCGAGTTTCAAAATTAAATCTTTAATTTCTCTCGCATCTATAATTCAAAACACAATATTAGCTAATCTCTTCTCATTAATTAAATAGCCTCCATTACCTCACATTTTCCTCTAACGAGGCTACAGTTATGACCATCAATCTCAGCTGCTTCCTCATTACAAAGACTTGCATTTCCTCAACATTTTGTATTTATTCGTGATGTAAATCATACTAATTCGTGTTCTGTATCGCTGCTTATTACTGTTGAGATATTTGTGTTGGCTAATTAGTTTTTTGGATGGAACTTGATCAAATCTTGCGCTAAATGTTTGCGCTAAATATGTTTCTTGGTTGTGTTTATCACTATTTGGTTGTGTTTATTACTATTTGACTTGATTGCTGCAAATAGGTTTTGTGATAACTCCAATCAAGATCCCGTTTCAAATCTCAATCAAATAAAAGTAGTAGCTGTGATCATTCTGCTTGATAGGCTCAGATGCAAACAAGTTAACGTTAAGTTGTGGCAACTACTTTTTTTTCCAGTGATATGGAAAAGAAGATAGGGATAACTGCAGGAGCAGGGCCTGCCCAGTGACAACGATCCCCATTTACGATTACTGTTACTGGCCAGGTTCGAAACCAGGCAGGCACATTACTTTATGTAATTTATGTTCTGTATGGTATTAGCTAACTGTAAGTAACAACGCGGTGACTGGCGCTTAACTGATTTATTGAATTTTTTTTTTTTTTTTTTTTTTTTTGGTGATGGCATCTCGCAGTTCAGCCTCTGAGGCTGGCTACTGCTTAACCGGACTATTCCCTGTGGATGCCTTAAAAGTGAATCTAAGGCCTCCAGCCAGGGGCTTAAAACTATACTTAAAAACTAAGCGACCACTCGCTAAGGGCACCCCCTGTGGGGTACGGGCCTCGGCTTAGGGCGTCGCTGGGGGGGGGCAGCAAAGGGACAGGCTGGATCTGAGTGAGGATTTATTGAATGAGTAGTTTCTCCTTATATCTAGATTCTACACACACACATGTATACACGTATACCACATTATCCCCTCCTCTCCCTGCAACTGTTTACAGTGCGAGTAATGCTACTTACTAATTAAAAATGATATGATATAACTCAATTTGGTATACTTCTACCCTTATTAAATAAAAAAAAAAAAACATAAGTACTTAACATTATTATTTGGAAAACATACAGAAAACTTAACGACTACACTTTGAATACGGTAAAGCAAAACTATCCACTAAAAAGAAGTATCCATGTTACCGCCGCGAGGGCGTGTATTTACAAAGTCATGCTCTAAATCTGACCCTAGGCTCTGGTCAGCCGGACTCGGCATGGACTCCTGTCCGAAATCACTCGCGCTCTGTGCCTCCTCATATGGAGAAGACAAAGATGCTTTGTGATGCGGAGAGGATGGTGGGGTCGATGTCACGCGACCAGACCCTACGTGCTTATAGATGTGCCCCGCACTAGCCGAAGACATACCTTCAGCCTCACCCGTGTCACCTTCATCAAATATCGGATCGTATTTATTAGCTGGAAATTTAAATATTTGATCAACGTGACGCCTGTGTTTCTCATTATCATATTGAATTTCATACATAACATTTCCCATTCTACTTATTACTTCCCCTTTTTCCCAAATTTCTTTATTGTTTCTCCACTTCTTAAACATCACCATATCGCCTACTCTTATTCTTACATAAATAACTATTATTTTTAAATTAAAAGGTAAATAAATTATATAGGGGTAAGAGAAAATTATTCATCTTAAAAATCTCTGTGCTTGCCTCCGAATGTATTTTTTTGTTTACTTTGTTTGTCAATGACAACGCTTCTTGTACTAGGTCTCAGTAAGTCCAAACAAGATCTTAACCTACGCCCTAATAACATTTCACTAGGCGACTTCTGAGTAGTGCTTTGTACTGAATTGCGATAATTTAACAAAAACCTACTTAATGCAACGTCAACGGCGATTCCTTCGTTCGCGGCTTTCTTTAAGCATTTTTTTACCAAACCAACCGCATTTTCCGCGGCACCATTGCTCCTAGCATGTCGGGGTGAAATTAATTTGTGGTCTATGCCGTTTTTCAACATAAAATCAGAAAATTTGTCGCTTATAAATGCAGGTCCATTGTCTGTGACGACTTCATTGGGTAACCCAAACCGCGCAAAAATATCTCGCAATTGTTTTATCGTTATCTCCGCATTAGTTGAACTGACTTTGCATACTTCCATCCACTTGGAATGCGCATAATGTTACGGTAATATTCAGCCAATGCTCATCATTGGCATTGACAACTGGCATCTCACCGTATCTAGGGCCACACGTAAGGGGTCTAAGTCACAACCTGTCGCGATTCGTACTGCGCTTGGTTGGGTATTATTCGGTTTCGGTTGTAGTTCAACTACTCAGGTTGATGTTGTTAGCCACGCCACACTGTTTGAATCCGCGACTGTAGCCCACAGCGACCGTTCCGAATTAGAGCAGCTTATTAAGGAGCAGTACAAACTCGAGTCTATAGGTATTTCGAAACGTGAGGCGCGCAATGCTGATGACGAACGTGCTGATCAGATTATTGAGCGCACAGCACGCCGCCTGCCCAGTGGTCGTTTTGAAGTAGGTCTGATCTGGAAGTCTGACGTTTTATCGGTACCTAATAGTTACAACCTCGCCTTATC
The DNA here is from genome assembly GCA_947578425.1 of Eugnorisma glareosa. NCBI lineage: Eukaryota > Metazoa > Arthropoda > Insecta > Lepidoptera > Noctuidae > Eugnorisma > Eugnorisma glareosa. The sequence continues at coordinate 6,410,499 of OX387982.1, read as the reverse complement.
TAGGTTTTTAGGCTTGGAGAAGAAGTTGTGTAGGGATGGTGCCTACGCGGAGCGGTATCGTGCCAACGTTCTCGATATGGTTGGGAAGGGCTACGCCGAGCTGTGTCCAGAGACACCCACAGGGCCACGTATTTGGTACCTGCCTCACTTCGGCGTGGTCAACCCAAACAAGCCTAATAAGCTGCGGGTTGTGCACGATGCCGCTGCCAAATCCAAGGGCGTCTCACTAAACTCGTTGTTGTTACCGGGCCCTGACCTGCTTGTGCCACTACTCGGCGTTCTTTTTCGATTTAGAGAAGGCAAAATTGGGTTGACCGCGGACATTCGGGAAATGTTTCCGCAAATTAAAATTCGCGTTGAAGACCGCGACGCGCAGAGGTTTTTGTGGCGCGATAATCCACGCGAACCGCTGCGCGTTTACCGGATGTCGTCGATGATGTTCGGTGCCGCTTCTAGTCCCTTTACGGCAATTTACATTAAAAATAAAAATGCGGCCGAGCATCAGACACAATACCCGGACGCAGCACGTGCAATCATTTGCGACCATTATATGGACGATTGCATCTGCAGCCTTGACAGTGTGGATGAAGCAGCAAAACTGGCCGCTGATATTCACGCTGTCCACAAAAACGGGGGTTTTGAAATGCGTGGCTGGGCCTCCAACAGTGCCTCGGCTCTGACGTTGTTACCGAAGGAGACATTGCTGGAGGTGCCGGTGACTTCACCCGTGGACCTGGGCCACCTGGCCACTCCTGTGAGGACGCTTGGCCTTATTTGGCAGCCCACTACAGACTGTGTCGGTTTCAATATTGGATTAAAAAAGGATGGGCTGCCAAAAAAGCTTACCAAGCGGGTGGTTTTGGCCCACGTGATGCGAGTTTTCGACCCCCTCGGAATTATTGCGCCTCTAGTAGTGACCGGTCGCATCATGTTTCAAAATGCGTGGCGCAAGGGTCTCGAGTGGGATGAAGAACTTTCACAGCAGGACAGTGCAGCGTGGAGGCTATGGTTTCAGGATTTGTTTGGGGTTGCCGAATTGCAGATCCCACGCTGCTACTGCCTAGCCGACTATGAAGTGAATCATTGCGAGCTTCATGTTTTTTCTGACGCCAGCGAGTCTGCCTTTGCTACGGTGGCTTACTGGCGGTTCGTACTTAAGGATGGAGGAGTCAAGCTCGCACTGGTTTGCAGCAAGGTCCGTGTAGCTCCTTTAAAGCCGGTGTCGATTCCGCGGTTGGAGCTGCAGGGAGCGTTGATCGCCGCGCGCCTCGCTTCAACAATCTGCAATTCTCATCGTTTGAGACCCGTCAGGCAAGTTTTTTGGTGTGATTCAATGACGGTGTTGAGTTGGTTACGAAGCGAGGCCCGCTCATTCAAACCTTTTGTTTCGCATAGAGTCGGCGAGATCCTGGAGTTAACGAGTGCCAGTGATTGGCGGTGGGTGCCTAGCGAGTTGAACGTCGCTGACGATGCAACCCGGTTAAAACGCACTACGTTATCCCTAGAGTCTCGCTGGATCACTGGTCCAGAATTCTTGCTTTCTTCTGACTGGCCTAGTGAGCCTAGTTCCTTCCCAACCGTAAATGAAGAGAGTAGGAATCCGGCATATACCACAGCAGTTTACCTCATCGGTAGCGTAGAGAGGCATGTGCCAGTCTCAGCTGATCCCAAGCGGTTTAGCTCTTGGCTGAGATTGGTACGTGCAACTTATAAAGCTCATAAATATATAACTCTTATAAGACTCCATTCATTATCACGTAGGGGGCTTCAGGTAGATAATTTAGTGCGTGAGCAAGGGCGGATACTAACCTTTTCTTTTCAGCCTTCAAGCTCTTTTGGCTCTCCACATTCAGCGCATGAGACAGCTGCCGATATGCGCCTGGCCGAGACGCACATTTTGCTCCAGGCACAGCTGGACTCATTTCCTGTTGAGATGATGTGTTTGAGCAGTCTCCCTCCCCTGCCCATACCTCGCACCAGTCGGCTGTTCCGACTGTCACTGATTGTGGATGAAGACGGCCTCATACGCCTATCCAGCCGTATCGCCGCAGCCTCGGGAGTGCCTGAAGCCACAAAAAACCCCATCATCCTCGATGGGAAGCACCCTGCCGTCCAGCTACTAGTAGACCACCACCACCGCCGAGCCGCCCATGCCAACACAGAGACCGTGGTCAACGAGCTTCGTCAGAGCTTCTACTTGCTCGGCTTAAGAAACGTCGTCCGCTCCGTTGCCTTCCGTTGTCAGCTATGCCGCATTCGCCGAGCTGAGAAATTCCAGCCGCCTACAGGGAATTTACCGGAGGCACGTTTAGCTCACCACAAGCGCCCCTTTACATTCACTGGGCTAGACTACTTTGGACCAGTTCAAGTGACTATTGGCCGAAGACGGGAGAAGAGATGGGTCGCTTTGTACACGTGCCTAGTCGTCCGCGCCATCCACTTGGACGTTGTTGGAAGCTTGTCGACAGATTCTGCTGTAATGAGTCTTCGGCGCTTCGTGGCTCGCAGAGGAACGCCTTCTGAGATTTGGTCTGACAATGGCACCGCATTCATCGGGGCAAGAAGAGAACTCCGTGCACTCTACGGGGACGCAGCCATAGAATATGCTGCAACGGAGAAAATTAGTTGGCGCTTCATTCCTCCATCGGCTCCATTTATGGGTGGAGTATGGGAGCGACTGGTGAGAAGTGTGAAGACAGCACTCCGAGCGACCCTCACCGAACGTGCTCCGACAGAAGAAGTTCTCCGAACCGTACTCGCAGAAGCAGAAGGGCTAATCAACTCCCGCCCCCTGACGCACGTTTCGGTAGAGCCCGGCAGCGAAGAGGCGCTCACCCCAAATCATTTCCTCCTTGCAGCTTCATCGGGGCGTCCCGTTCCAGCAACCTTGACGGACCGTGATCTGGTGTCGAGAAGCGGTTGGCGCAAAGCGGTCAGACTGGCGGACCACTTCTGGCAGCGCTGGGTTAAAGAGTACTTGCCGAATCTCATTCCCAGACCCAGGCAAGGCGACGTTCCAGAGTTGGCTGTGGGCGATCTGGTCCTGGTGGCTGACGGCAACCTACCGAGGGGCTCCTGGCCGAGAGGGCGCATCTCAGCGACTTACCCGGGCCGCGATGGGGTGATCCGAGTGGCGGAAGTCAGGACTGCAGCGGGCACACTGAAGAGGCCCTTGAGGAAGCTGCTCAAGCTGAGTGCTTAACTTTGGGGGGAAGGAATGTGCACGACGCACCTTTTTGTAATTTTTATACTTTTTGGTATATTTTGTACAATGTTTCTTTTATATTTCGAATGCTGTTTATTTTTGATATTTTGTTTTTCCATTAAAAAGACCAGTCTACCACCAACCATCACGGCGTTTACTTTCGTATAACAGTCCCCTTTAAAATAGGAAGTCTTGTAAACCAGCAGTGTGGTGATTAGGCTCAGTCCGCTACATCGTGGTCCTTCGATAGCCAGTCTAGCAAATATTGGTGATGGTGCGTACTCGTGCGGGTGCCAAGATGGGGGCTGAAGGGAACGCTGTGGAGAAGGAGCTGGAGCAACCAGGGCCCAGCCATTCACCCGCCGACGCGGCGGCCGCAGTCCAGACCCCTTCCGTCTCCGGCAATCAGACCCCGCCGAGGCCCGTCACTACAATCCAGACTCCGTCGAGACCAGTAAGTAGAACTTCATGTCGTTCTTCTGCTACAATGGTGGCTAGAAAGTTAGCCGCAGAGGCTTTACATGCTCGCCGTATGGCTGAATTAGAGCAGGAGGCCGCAGAGAGGGTCGCCGCAGAGAGGGTCGCCGCAGAGAGGGTCGCCGCAGAGAGGGTCGCCGCAGAGAGGGTCGCCGCAGAGAGGGTCGCCGCAGAGAGGGTCGCCGCGCGAGAGCGCGAGGCAGCGGAGTTGGAACTCCGAGCAGAATTGGCGGCTATAGATGCTGATGCCAGTCATCGTAGTTCGAGAAGCAGTCGTTCGGTCAATGACTGGCTGCAAAAATCGCAAGCTGCTCTGAAAGTTGATCCAGTTGGCCTAGCTGACCCCGTCGAGTTTCATTCAATTATCTCGGTCGCCCCCTCTCGCCTAGCCCCAGCCCCGGTTTCGCCTATAAAACCGGCTGACCTAGCCACAACAGCTACAAATGCTAACATGCATCTCTGTTCCAGCGATTCAGACCGCCTTGTGAAGTCGTTAGGCATTCTCATAGATAATGTTAATAAAGGCGCATGCCACCGTAGGGGTGATAGGGATTTTCCATTGCCGTTTTTCGACGGTAAATCGCATCTAGAATGGCTTTCTTTAAAAAGAGCCTTTCTAGATACGATGGACTCACATTCTGCAGTGGAAAATCTAGCTAGGTTGAACAAAGCATTGAAGGGATGCGCGCGTGAAGCGGTCATGATGCTGCTGGCAACGGCGCGTGAGCCTGATGTCGTGCTGCGCGCGCTTGATACGCGCTTCGGCCGCCCCGAGCTTATAGTGGCTCAGGAGGCAGCTGCAATGCGCACTTTACCGCGCGTCTCCGGTGAAGGTAAAGACCTTGCTATTTTTGCCAGTCGTGTTCGTAATTGTGTGGAAGCGATTCGGCTACTCGACCAGCCTCACTACCTAACATCGCCAGAGCTGATTCAATCGGTTATTTCTAAAGTCCCCGCACTGTTACGAGCACAATGGGTGGCCTACGCCAGCAGTCACGCGGCCAGTGGTCTACCCATGCTCGACATGTTCGCCGATTTCCTGGCCAACATAGTCGAGCTTCAGTCTAGATTCGGTCTCCTCCCTGAATCGGCTGGCGCACCGAGTTCGACTTCCGCTGCCAATAGCCGATTCAGGGATAAGGTGCACGCAGTCGTTGATGGAGAGAAATCTCGGTCAAAATCTAAAAATAGTTCATCCACGACTGTTTCAGGCAAAATTCATTGTGTTTTATGTCAACAACAGCATTCATTGACGCAATGTGACAAATTTCTTTCCTTGTCAGTAGATGACAAGTGGCATTTTATAAAAAAGAAAAGAATTTGTCACAGGTGCCTCAAAGAAGGTTGGCATAGGCTAAGTTCGTGTTCAGCAAAAAGTTTTGTGTGACATTGGCGATTGTAAATTCCGCCATCATAGGTTGTTGCACAGTGCTAGTGAGCGCGCAGCCGCAGCTCACGTAGGCTTAAAAGAGGACGACGATACTGCGCCGTCCACGCTGAGCTCCGCCCCGTGCGCGTCGAGCTCCGTACCTATAGTTTCTCTTGCTGAAGGGAAAGAAATCCTGTCCCACGCGTCAACTTCTTTTTCAGCTGAAAGTCCGGCGCAATCGCTGAGTCTTCGCCCGTTACTGAAAGTTGTTGCTGTAACTGTGTCTGGTCCGTCTGGTAGTGTCGATACTTATGCCTTATTGGACGACGGGTCGACCGCTACTTTTATTGATGCGGAGGTTGCTGCTAAGATAGGTGTTAAGGGGCCAGAAGGACGCGTTCACGTAGATTGCATAGGGGGCCTTAATAAGAACGCACTGGTGCGTTACGTCGACTTCTACATCAAGGGTCGTCACGCGAAAGATAGTCACCTTATTCGTAGGGCTAGATCTATTGGCAGTCTAGGGGTGTCGTCTCAGTTTGTCAACAGGGACGCCGTCACGAAATACCCATATCTTGCGGATCTTGCAGATGAGTTGTGTTACGGTAATATTCAGCCAATGCTCATCATTGGCATTGACAACTGGCATCTCACCGTATCTAGGGCCACACGTAAGGGGTCTAAGTCACAACCTGTCGCGATTCGTACTGCGCTTGGTTGGGTATTATTCGGTTTCGGTTGTAGTTCAACTACTCAGGTTGATGTTGTTAGCCACGCCACACTGTTTGAATCCGCGACTGTAGCCCACAGCGACCGTTCCGAATTAGAGCAGCTTATTAAGGAGCAGTACAAACTCGAGTCTATAGGTATTTCGAAACGTGAGGCGCGCAATGCTGATGACGAACGTGCTGATCAGATTATTGAGCGCACAGCACGCCGCCTGCCCAGTGGTCGTTTTGAAGTAGGTCTGATCTGGAAGTCTGACGTTTTATCGGTACCTAATAGTTACAACCTCGCCTTATCTAGGTTTTTAGGCTTGGAGAAGAAGTTGTGTAGGGATGGTGCCTACGCGGAGCGGTATCGTGCCAACGTTCTCGATATGGTTGGGAAGGGCTACGCCGAGCTGTGTCCAGAGACACCCACAGGGCCACGTATTTGGTACCTGCCTCACTTCGGCGTGGTCAACCCAAACAAGCCTAATAAGCTGCGGGTTGTGCACGATGCCGCTGCCAAATCCAAGGGCGTCTCACTAAACTCGTTGTTGTTACCGGGCCCTGACCTGCTTGTGCCACTACTCGGCGTTCTTTTTCGATTTAGAGAAGGCAAAATTGGGTTGACCGCGGACATTCGGGAAATGTTTCCGCAAATTAAAATTCGCGTTGAAGACCGCGACGCGCAGAGGTTTTTGTGGCGCGATAATCCACGCGAACCGCTGCGCGTTTACCGGATGTCGTCGATGATGTTCGGTGCCGCTTCTAGTCCCTTTACGGCAATTTACATTAAAAATAAAAATGCGGCCGAGCATCAGACACAATACCCGGACGCAGCACGTGCAATCATTTGCGACCATTATATGGACGATTGCATCTGCAGCCTTGACAGTGTGGATGAAGCAGCAAAACTGGCCGCTGATATTCACGCTGTCCACAAAAACGGGGGTTTTGAAATGCGTGGCTGGGCCTCCAACAGTGCCTCGGCTCTGACGTAGTTACCGAAGGAGACATTGCTGGAGGTGCCGGTGACTTCACCCGTGGACCTGGGCCACCTGGCCACTCCTGTGAGGACGCTTGGCCTTATTTGGCAGCCCACTACAGACTGTGTCGGTTTCAATATTGGATTAAAAAAGGATGGGCTGCCAAAAAAGCTTACCAAGCGGGTGGTTTTGGCCCACGTGATGCGAGTTTTCGACCCCCTCGGAATTATTGCGCCTCTAGTAGTGACCGGTCGCATCATGTTTCAAAATGCGTGGCGCAAGGGTCTCGAGTGGGATGAAGAACTTTCACAGCAGGACAGTGCAGCGTGGAGGCTATGGTTTCAGGATTTGTTTGGGGTTGCCGAATTGCAGATCCCACGCTGCTACTGCCTAGCCGACTATGAAGTGAATCATTGCGAGCTTCATGTTTTTTCTGACGCCAGCGAGTCTGCCTTTGCTGCGGTGGCTTACTGGCGGTTCGTACTTAAGGATGGAGGAGTCAAGCTCGCACTGGTTTGCAGCAAGGTCCGTGTAGCTCCTTTAAAGCCGGTGTCGATTCCGCGGTTGGAGCTGCAGGGAGCGTTGATCGCCGCGCGCCTCGCTTCAACAATCTGCGATTCTCATCGTTTCAGACCCGTCAGGCAAGTTTTTTGGTGTGATTCAATGACGGTGTTGAGTTGGTTACGAAGCGAGGCCCGCTCATTCAAACCTTTTGTTTCGCATAGAGTCGGCGAGATCCTGGAGTTAACGAGTGCCAGTGATTGGCGGTGGGTGCCTAGCGAGTTGAACGTCGCTGACGATGCAACCCGGTTAAAACGCACTACGTTATCCCTAGAGTCTCGCTGGATCACTGGTCCAGAATTCTTGCTTTCTTCTGACTGGCCTAGTGAGCTTAGTTCCTTCCCAACCGTAAATGAAGAGAGTAGGAATCCGGCATATACCACAGCAGTTTACCTCATCGGTAGCGTAGAGAGGCATGTGTCAGTCTCAGCTGATCCCAAGCGGTTTAGCTCTTGGCTGAGATTGGTACGTGCAACTTATAAAGCTCATAAATATATAACTCTTATAAGACTCCATTCATTATCACGTAGGGGGCTTCAGGTAGATAATTTAGTGCGTGAGCAAGGGCGGATACTAACCTTTTCTTTTCAGCCTTCAAGCTCTTTTGGCTCTCCACATTCAGCGCATGAGACAGCTGCCGATATGCGCCTGGCCGAGACGCACATTTTGCTCCAGGCACAGCTGGACTCATTTCCTGTTGAGATGATGTGTTTGAGCAGTCTCCCTCCCCTGCCCATACCTCGCACCAGTCGGCTGTTCCGACTGTCACTGATTGTGGATGAAGACGGCCTCATACGCCTATCCAGCCGTATCGCCGCAGCCTCGGGAGTGCCTGAAGCCACAAAAAACCCCATCATCCTCGATGGGAAGCACCCTGCCGTCCAGCTACTAGTAGACCACCACCACCGCCGAGCCGCCCATGCCAACACAGAGACCGTGGTCAACGAGCTTCGTCAGAGCTTCTACTTGCTCGGCTTAAGAAACGTCGTCCGCTCCGTTGCCTTCCGTTGTCAGCTATGCCGCATTCGCCGAGCTGAGAAATTCCAGCCGCCTACAGGGAATTTACCGGAGGCACGTTTAGCTCACCACAAGCGCCCCTTTACATTCAATGGGCTAGACTACTTTGGACCAGTTCAAGTGACTATTGGCCGAAGACGGGAGAAGAGATGGGTCGCTTTGTACACGTGCCTAGTCGTCCGCGCCATCCACTTGGACGTTGTTGGAAGCTTGTCGACAGATTCTGCTGTAATGAGTCTTCGGCGCTTCGTGGCTCGCAGAGGAACGCCTTCTGAGATTTGGTCTGACAATGGCACCGCATTCATCGGGGCAAGAAGAGAACTCCGTGCACTCTACGGGGACGCAGCCATAGAATATGCTGCAACGGAGAAAATTAGTTGGCGCTTCATTCCTCCATCGGCTCCATTTATGGGTGGAGTATGGGAGCGACTGGTGAGAAGTGTGAAGACAGCACTCCGAGCGACCCTCACCGAACGTGCTCCGACAGAAGAAGTTCTCCGAACCGTACTCGCAGAAGCAGAAGGGCTAATCAACTCCCGCCCCCTGACGCACGTTTCGGTAGAGCCCGGCAGCGAAGAGGCGCTCACCCCAAATCATTTCCTCCTTGCAGCTTCATCGGGGCGTCCCGTTCCAGCAACCTTGACGGACCGTGATCTGGTGTCGAGAAGCGGTTGGCGCAAAGCGGTCAGACTGGCGGACCACTTCTGGCAGCGCTGGGTTAAAGAGTACTTGCCGAATCTCATTCCCAGACCCAGGCAAGGCGACGTTCCAGAGTTGGCTGTGGGCGATCTGGTCCTGGTGGCTGACGGCAACCTACCGAGGGGCTCCTGGCCGAGAGGGCGCATCTCAGCGACTTACCCGGGCCGCGATGGGGTGATCCGAGTGGCGGAAGTCAGGACTGCAGCGGGCACACTGAAGAGGCCCTTGAGGAAGCTGCTCAAGCTGAGTGCTTAACTTTGGGGGGAAGGAATGTGCACGACGCACCTTTTTGTAATTTTTATACTTTTTGGTATATTTTGTACAATGTTTCTTTTATATTTCGAATGCTGTATTTTTGATATTTTGTTTTCCATTAAAAAGACCAGTCTACCACCAACCATCACGGCGTTTACTTTCGTATAACAGTCCCCTTTAAAATAGGAAGTCTTGTAAACCAGCAGTGTGGTGATTAGGCTTAGTCCGCTACAATCGTGGTCCTTCTACAGCCAGTCTAGCAAATATTGGTGATGGTGCGTACTCGTGCGGGTGCCAAGATGGGGGCTGAAGGGAACGCTGTGGAGAAGGAGCTGGAGCAACCAGGGCCCAGCCATTCACCCGCCGACGCGGCGGCCGCAGTCCAGACCCCTTCCGTCTCCGGCAATCAGACCCCGCCGAGGCCCGTCACTACAATCCAGACTCCGTCGAGACCAGTAAGTAGAACTTCATCTCGTTCTTCTGCTACAATGGTGGCTAGAAAGTTAGCCGCAGAGGCTTTACATGCTCGCCGTATGGCTGAATTAGAGCAGGAGGCCGCAGAGAGGGTCGCCGCAGAGAGGGTCGCCGCAGAGAGGGTCGCCGCAGAGAGGGTCGCCGCAGAGAGGGTCGCCGCAGAGAGGGTCGCCGCAGAGAGGGTCGCCGCAGAGAGGGTCGCCGCGCGAGAGCGCGAGGCAGCGGAGTTGGAACTCCGAGCAGAATTGGCGGCTATAGATGCTGATGCCAGTCATCGTAGTTCGAGAAGCAGTCGTTCGGTCAATGACTGGCTGCAAAAATCGCAAGCTGCTCTGAAAGTTGATCCAGTTGGCCTAGCTGACCCCGTCGAGTTTCATTCAATTATCTCGGTCGCCCCCTCTCGCCTAGCCCCAGCCCCGGTTTCGCCTATAAAACCGGCTGACCTAGCCACAACAGCTACAAATGCTAACATGCATCTCTGTTCCAGCGATTCAGACCGCCTTGTGAAGTCGTTAGGCATTCTCATAGATAATGTTAATAAAGGCGCATGCCACCGTAGGGGTGATAGGGATTTTCCATTGCCGTTTTTCGACGGTAAATCGCATCTAGAATGGCTTTCTTTAAAAAGAGCCTTTCTAGATACGATGGACTCACATTCTGCAGTGGAAAATCTAGCTAGGTTGAACAAAGCATTGAAGGGATGCGCGCGTGAAGCGGTCATGATGCTGCTGGCAACGGCGCGTGAGCCTGATGTCGTGCTGCGCGCGCTTGATACGCGCTTCGGCCGCCCCGAGCTTATAGTGGCTCAGGAGGCAGCTGCAATGCGCACTTTACCGCGCGTCTCCGGTGAAGGTAAAGACCTTGCTATTTTTGCCAGTCGTGTTCGTAATTGTGTGGAAGCGATTCGGCTACTCGACCAGCCTCACTACCTAACATCGCCAGAGCTGATTCAATCGGTTATTTCTAAAGTCCCCGCACTGTTACGAGCACAATGGGTGGTCTACCACCAACCATCACGGCGTTTACTTTCGTATAACAGTCCCCTTTAAAATAGGAAGTCTTGTAAACCAGCAGTGTGGTGATTAGGCTCAGTCCGCTACATCGTGGTCCTTCGACCACGATGTAGCGGACTGAGCCTAATCACCATAATGACTATTTGCAAATGGACCTAAATGATCCAGATGCAGCCTGTACCATGGCTTGGTGGGCCATGACCATGGCACCAAAGTACTTTTCACGGGGTTGTCTCGCTCCTTTGCACAAACTACACACGAACCACACAGCTGTTCAATGTCCTTATCTATATTAGGCCAATAAATGTAAGTACGCGCCAACGACTTCATTTTTACAATGCCTAAATGACTGCTGTGTAGTTGTTGTAACGTTGAGCTCCGTAAGCTGTTAGGTATTATCACTCGATAACCGAACAATAAACATCCATGCTCGGATGTGATGTAATCTTTCCTACTGTAAAAATCTTTACACTCATTAGGTAAGTCCTTAATAGCGGGCCATCCATGCAAAACGTATCCAAAAATGTACGGCTTTCGGTGCATTAATAAAGTTAACCATTGACTCATTAAATTTTTTCTCCCTGCTACTACGACTAACATCTTTTAGGGCTTTATCCAATTTAATTGTGGCCGCCCTCGACAAGCAATCGGCAACACAGTTGTCCTCTGATTTTACGCATTTAATCGAGTAGTTGTACTCGCTCAAAATTATCGACCAACGCTGCAATCTGCCGGCCATCATTAAGGGAATACCCGTTTTAGGTCCAATAATGGAACATAAAGGCTTACAATCACTGACCAGAATAAAATGTCTACCATACACATATTCATGGAAACGTTGTACTCCAAAAATGATGGCCAAACCTTCCCTACATATCTGGCTGTAGTTCTGCTCGGCAGGTGAGAGTGTCCTGCTAGCGTGCGCCACGGCGCGCACCCGTCCGTCAGGCATCTCGTGTCCGAGCCACGCGCCCACTCCGCGCGGTGATGCGTCGCATGACAACACCAAGGGGAGCTCGGGGTTAAAATGGACCAGCACATCCGATTTTTTTAATAAATCTTTTATTTTTAAAAACCCCGTTTCACATTCCTCTGACCATAGCCGTTTTATTTTTCTTCAGTAAAACATACAATGGCGCGATTAAAGTACTAAAATTATTAACAAACTTTGAGTAATAGTTTATAAGACCTAGAAACGCTCTCAGTTCGCCTACGTTACAGGGCCGTTCCGCTGCGAGAACGGCATCTACCTTCTTTGTTTCCGTATGTAAACCTTCCGCATCAATTAAATGACCTAAATACGACACTTGCTTTTTGAAAAAACAACACTTTTCCTTACTGATTCGTAAGCCGCAATCATTTAATATTTTAAAAACTTTATCCAAGTTCTCTTCTTGCCCTGTCTCCCCCGTGATAATCAAATCATCTACAAATACAGTTACATGAGGTAATTTGAATAAAGAATCCATAATCCTTTGAAACTTGTTTGATGCAGTTTTTATTCCAAACGGTAGCCTGTTATAAACAAAATTCCCCTTGTGCGTTACAATAGTGCACAGCTTCTTGGACTCCTCGTCCAATAAAAATGGCTGATAGGCGCTTTTTAAATCGATTTTACTAAACGTCTGTCCCCCTCTCAAGGCAGAAAATAAATCCTCAATCCGCGGAAGAGGATACTTATCATCACGTAATACCGGATTAACCGTTACCTTGAAGTCGCCACAGATTCTGATGTCCCCCGACTGTTTTTTTACTGGTACTATAGGCGTTCCCCACCCGCCTACATCTTCTACCGGGCTTATAACGCCCTCGGCCTGCAGCCGCGCCAGCTCGGCGTCAACAGCAGGCCGCAGCGCGTGCGGCACCACTCGCGCGCGCCGCCACACTGGCACCGCGTCCGCACATACACTCAAGCTAATGGTACCGCGATTAAAAGTTCCTATACCTGGCTCAAATACATTTTTGTACTTGCACATTATTTGGTTCATAATGACATTGCCCTCATCGCACGAAATGTTTGCTACGATTGGTAATGATATTTGTAATTCGCGCATCCATTTTCTTCCTAGAATAGGAGGGCAATCACCGTTATCTATGACGTACAATTTGGAGTTAAACAGCTGATCGTTATTGACGACGTTGACTGGCAAAATACCTACTGGCTTTATTTTCTCGCCGCTGTAAACGGTTAACACTTTGTCCGACTCGATCAACGGTCTGCCTTTATACAGTTTGTTATAAGTATTTTTTGAGATTGCGCTTACCGAAGAACCGCTGTCGACTTGCATGTCCAAAATGACGCCTTCCACATTCAACTTACAATACCAGGGCCCATCTGACTCTTCAGAGTCACCCAACCGATACAGTGTAGGAGATTCGATATCTTCTTCCGATTCACTTCCGTCCACTTGGAACAGCCTCGACTGCCCTCTTCTATTACGACACATATGACTTATGTGGCCCACTTTATCGCATTTAAAACAGGTAGCACTCTTATAACCGCACTTATCGGATGAATGCTGCCGCGATCCACAACGATAGCACCGGTCGCCGCTGCCGCTGCTGCCAGCGCGCTGCGCGCCGGCCCCGCCGCCGCCGCTTGCGCCGCGCGACCGGCCTTCGCGCGCGCTCCCGGCGCCGCCGCCGCCACGTGCGTACACCCCGCCGTGAGATGCCTCTCCGGCTCCACTGCTTTTGCTACCGCCAAGCTTTGCTTCCAGCTCCGCCGCCTCCAATGACGTAGCTAAAGTCACCGCCCTTGTGAAACTAAGCTACCGCTCAGTTAATAATCGCTGCCTGTACTTTTCACTCCTCAACCCGTATGTGAATTGATCTCTAAGGTTTTCCTCCAACGATTCTTGTCCTTTAAACTTGCATGTCATCGCCAGTTTTTTTAGACGCAACAAGTATTCGCTCACTGTTTCACTTTGATTTTGTAAACACGCTCGTAACTTCATACGCTCTGCCATATCACTAGCTTTCGGATTTACATGGTTTTCCACGATGTCAACTAGCGCATCGAATGTTTTTTTTTCTGGTTCTTCCGGGCTACACAGCACCGTCATGAGGTCGTACGTTTCATTTCCCACTAGTGTGATGAGAAACGATGTTTGAACCTCAACCTTTATGTCGTTCACCAAGAAAAATGCTCGCACTCGCTTGATATAACTCTTCCACGTATCTGTGTTCAAGTTAAATTCTTTTATATTTCCGATTGCACTTGCACGTGTATTGTCCGCCATTTTGAACCTCCTCGTCGCCAATGTTCTGTATGGTATTAGCTAACTGGAGGGAGTAAGTAACAACGCGGTGACTGGCGCTTAACTGATTTATTGAATGAGTAGTTTCTCCTTATATCTAGATTCTACACACACACATGTATACACGTATACCACAATTTATTTCATCACTGCCTAGCCTTTTCCCAAATATTTAGGGGTCGGCTTCCAGTCTAAGCGGATGCAGCTGAACACCAGTATTTTACATGGAGCGACTGCCTATCTGAAGCGGATGTAGCTGAATATCATGAGGACGATTCCTCTTGGAACTCACAGCAGTTCCTCTAGTGAAGTATCTACTTAGTTTCAGTAACTGGTATAATATTCCAGTTGAATAAGCAAAAGCTAGAATTACATAAAAAAACTCATATAGCAGACATATTACAAAAACCCTCGTACGTAAGTACTACGACTCCACGATTTCCTAGGCGCTCGAGTTCTCAATATTTCAATACTGAAATTGAAGTTTTTGTCATTAGCATTTTATTGGAGATGCGCTCGCGTTCGCCATCTTTGTTTTTATAGCACGACGAAGCGTTTCCATTTGTTTGTTACGTTTCTTTGTTGATTTTCAATGGAAAAAACTTCGGTTACTGTTTCTATATTGCTGTTTACACGTCTCCAGTGTTTAGTTTGTTCTTCTGTTTTTAGTTGAAGATTTTTAGAGTGATTGAGAAATATTATTTTTTTGGGTGAAAAATTGGTTAAATAAAAACAGCCGCGTCGGACACGCGCATCAAGGGTCCTGTAACATCATAGTAGGCGAGTCCCCTTTAAGTTTTAATGTTTTTTTTTAAGGGTATACTTCCCAGGTGGTCCCATGATCACCAAGTCAGGATCTGATGATGGGATCCTGGAGAAATAGAGAGAACTCTTCAAATTTTATAGGCACACTGGAAGCGATTTGGGTAGTTTTTGGAAGAATACTTTCTCGGAGTGGTTCCATTTTATTTTGGTGAAGATCTGATGAAGAACTTTGGAGATAGGCGACGGAACTCCTCAATAAATAATACCAAATGGAATGGAATTGCTGAAATCTCATGTCTATTCTCTCTGTTTATTGTTTGATATTATTGTTTGAAAGAAGCTAAAGTTATTGTTCATAACATAACATCACGCCGGTACGCTGTGAAGGGGTAAGCACATGTGAACCACTAAAAAATTAGCATTTTTTTTTTTACAAAAAATTAAACCAACTTCAAAAACACAAAAAAGTAAATAATAACTTTAGCTTCTTTCAAGTTTTTTGTCGTCGACTTCTGAAGCTAAAGTTATTTTTTCTTTTTTGTGTTTTTTTTTTTATTATTTGTTGTTATAGCTTTCAAGGTTTTCCTGTAATTTATAGGCAAAGAACTATTAAATGTATTTTTTTTTTCAAAATTTTCTGCCCCCTACCTACTGACTGTTCTTTCGAACAGTCCCGCAACCCTGGCAGGCATCGGTCCTTTCGGACCCCTTCCTGTTTGCTGACATCTCTTTGAGGCGCGCGTGGAACACGAACGCGCCGTCGACACGGCCTGTCGTCACCGACGCCCGGTGCGACATGAAGTTCTCTCCCTCTCACGTTCCGCCACGTCCTTCGCTAGCATGACTGCTTCGCAGAAGGAGGTGACGGCGTCCCATTCCGTCTCGCTCCGGACCATGGATTGAACCAAGGCCGGACGCGAGAGGTCGCCGCCGCCGATCGCCGCTACGAGGACACGGCGGTGCTCCGCCCACGCGGGGCAGATCTCCACCGTGTGCTCCACCGTGTCCTCCGGTCGATCCTCACAATGGTAGCACCCGGGCGTTTCCTCCCGCCCGATTCGCTGCAGGAACCTCCCGAAACAACCGTCTCCGGTGAGGACCTGCGTCAGGCGGAAGGTGAGGGCGCGCTGGCGCCTCTCTAGCCACTCCTCAAAGAGGGGACTTATCGCCACTATTGTGGCGTGCCCTGCACGGTGTTGCGACAGTCGCTCTCTCCATGTCGCCATCAGATCGCGCCGGAGGTCTGTCCGCTGAGCGACGATTTGCCACGGCAGCGCAGTTACCCAACGGCGTAGTGCCTCCACGCGCCACTTATGCAGGCGCGCGAGGACTATTGCCTCCAGATCCCATGGCGGCAATCCGGCAAGGAGACTCGCCGCCTCGCCGGAGATCGTGCGGTATCCCCGGACCAGCCTTACGGCTACCACCATTTGGGGCGCGTTCAGGTAGTGGGTGGCTCGCCGCATCAAAGAACGCGCCCACACCGGGGCCCCGTAAGAGAGGGCCTTGGGTTTGAACTCGAGACCTATGATTTGGCACTCCGACGGTCACACCACTATGCTATCACTGCTATAATATTAACGTGAGCTCAAAATAATGAATAATCATTTGCAGTTTTCCTTTAAAATTTAATTTAAACAAGTCATAGCTTTGTATAATAATAATTAATAATATTAATAATTTGGGTAATGAGGAATTTATGGAAGTTTTTGTTATGTTGTTGGAGTTTAGAAACTTCTTTTTCCTACTGAAGAGTTATTTAACTGGTTGTGCTGATAACATTGATGTAACAGGAAAAAACTTTGCAAAAATATTTATATAATATCGTAACATCACGTAATTCCCGAACATTCAGAGTATAGGTGCCTAATTGCACACCCTCATTTAAGTTATGTTTTATGTCCCATGTAAATTACACTTTGCCCGACCCAGGAATCCAAACCAGGACCTCATAGAGGCAGTCTAAATATTTATAGCATAAATAGTTAGGTAGGTACATTTCACTACTAAAATTGTTCTAAAAGGTAGAGGTAAACACAAATAAGCTTTTGCCAGATCGCGCATTGCCAGTGATTGCGATAATATATAAAATCGAAATCAACTGTTCACAATTTAGGGCCTATTAATAATAATGTGTGTGTAATCATGTGTGTGATGGCTACAGGCATAGCAGAAGCGATAGCAAAAAGAAAGTGGAAGTGGGCGAGCCATATAATATGCCGTAAACTGGATGAAAGATGGGAGAATAAAGTGCACTCCAGAGTGGAGACCACGGACGGGACGGAGGAATATGGGAAGACAACCAACTAGGTGGAACCGCCAAAAGTGGAGATATTTGGAAAAAATCTACAGCTACCTAGACCACAAAATTGGGTGGCCAAAGGTTGAACACGAAGAACTCTTTCTTCGTGTTCAACCTTTACACCATAAATTTAAAATGACCATCAATAAAGAATATTGATGGTCATTTTAAATTTATGGTGCTAGACAATTTGGGCTTTTTGGTTGTAAACGTCCTCTTGTGCCTTTTGGCCTTGCTCCAATGTTCTTTTCTGATTAATTTCGTGCGGGATCCTAGTTAAATTGTTTCTCTGAGAATCTTCTAACTTCCCTACCGCGGTGTTTTTCTGGTGATCGCCACTGTTGATTCTAGCTTACACTAGTTGCAGTGGTGCAGAACTTGTAGTCCTTCTAAACCACTGCAACTCCGGTGCCCAAACCATTTCCCAAAAATAAATAGTTTCAAATCGTCTTTATTGCACTTCAGACTTAACATGGTTGAATCAGCCTATAATATTAACACTGCAGGAAAACATGTCTCCGCTCTATAAAACGGAAGTAATTATCTGTAATCTACTACGTGGACCCAGTACGAGTTGGTAAAAGTCACATTTCGAAATTTTTAGGGACATTAATGCTTCCTTATGAGGTTTTAATTTTGGGACATTTTGGCTTCCTCCCGAGGTTATGCTTCTGGAACATATTGGCGTCCTCACGAGGCTTTGATTCTGGGACATTTTGGCTTCCTCACGAGGATTTGCTACTGGGACATTTTGGCTCCCTGATTAGGTTTTGGGACATATTGGCTTCCTCCCGATGATTTGGTTCTGGGACATTTAGGCTTCCTTACTAGGTTTTGCCTCTGGGACATTTTGCCTTCCTCACGAGGATTAGTTTCTTTAATATTTTGGCTTCCTCACGACGCTTTGGTTCTGGGACATTTTGACTTCCTCACGAGGTTTTGCCGTTGCCCCTGAGCCACTGCTGGTCACGACGTATTCACAGAGAAAAAAATCCAATTAAAACTTTGAACAGTCTTTGGAATAATAATTACTTTGATAGCAATTTGGGTCTTTGGCAAGTTTTTTCAATAATGGTCGCCACTTGTGAATTGTTAATTGGTCATCGCCTTATTCTATGGTATTTTTTATAGGCAAAGGGTGCTCAATTTAGGCTGCATTTGTTCATAAGAAGTATACAGCCGTCAATATGGCGCATCCAGTTTCAGAAAAAGCTCTGCTTGGCAGACCGTGGCCTCAGTCAGTCTCATAATGTCAGTGTCTGTTTCTCATACTCCAGTCACATCTGACAGTCATTCATTCTCCTGCCCTACCCCAATTTATTTGGGGTCTACGCAGCATGTCTTCTTCTTCCATACTTCTCTGTTACTCGTCATCTCAGCAGTCACCTCCTTTCTAGCCATATCACCCTTCACACAGTCCATTCATCGTGAAGTTTCGTTAGTCTTCCTTGGCTCCTAAAGCTATCAATATACATTCTCAAACATGCTCATAACAGGACATAACTGTGTGACCGGTATTCATGACGGTCTCTACCTATAACTTGAGTTGCCATATGTATATGAGAACATGATATGATATGTATGTTTGTGTGTCTCTGTGTGTATGTATGTTCTTGTTGTTGTCCGAGAGTTTCAAAAGCAGAGTGAGAAGAGTTCATAGAACTGTTAGGGAAAATAAGAGTATTTTGTTTACATAAATCAAAATAATACAGGGTGTAAGGGACGGCCCTCCACAGACTGATGGGGTGAATTCAGTATATCATACTAAGATGACCGGTATAAGAAATTATTTCAGGAATGTTATGGCAAACTAATAAATTTGATTAGTTTTATTTCCGCATAAGCATTGTAACGTTACCGTGGCAAAACGCACGTAGCGAGCGGCAACGACGACGAGTTCGATGAACTCTTTAGCTAAGCAGGAAGTGAACAGCTGATATAAGCGCGGTTCGTTAGAGTATTTCAACATCCATTGTTGATTTTTTATTTTAGCAGTATTATTTACATAAATGGAGTGCTGCGTACAGTGAATGTAATTTCACATTGAAATAAAGGAACAGTAACTGAAAAAACGATTAAAACAAAAAACCAGAGAAAAATTCCGGTGGAATATGATTCAAAATAAGGAGCTGAAAGCTGTCAGTTTGTGGAGGGCTGTCCCTTACGTCCCTTGTTTACCGACTGCCTCATTGTTGATTGCAAGGTTGCAAGCGCGACTGCTGAGCATGTGGTCCTAAATTAGATTTCTAGGTCAGATAAAAGTGTTATTTCACCGGGAATATCCTAGTTGCAGCCACGGAGTCTGGATTTGTGTCTATACATAAACTCACGCCTTTTTCGCACGGGGGTAAGCAGAAACCATAGAACGCCAGGTGGCTACGATCCTTATACATACTCCTTTTGCCTCGTCCACGTTCATACATCTGGGGGCCTAAAATGGCCACTTTATCAGAATCATAATACGAATCACGTTAAAAATTTAAAACTCTTAAAATCGACTTTGTGGTCATAGCCATATAGAGCATTATAAGAATTTTAAATTTTTAACGTGATTCGTATTATGATTCTGATAAAGCTTCCATTGTAGGCCCCCTGATCATACACGCGCACCGATTGCCTCCTATTACATGAGTCTTGAAACATAACTGGCATAATATAATGTGGGTGTACTATTAGGTACACCTCTACCTAACCCTTCGTACATTACAGGCTTTTTTTCGTATTTGTAATCATCAAATGACCCTTCCCACTTTGGGTGTCTCGATCCTGACTTCGTCCACAGTATCATCCACCTTTTCAATTTAAATGTCCCTTTACATCCTTGGATCCGGCCCTTGTGTAAAGAGTTAAATTCTCTTAAAAAGTAGAATTGTACATGTTTATACAACATGTAACAGAAAGGGTATAATCATATGGAATACTGTGGTACGGACCATCAAACTGAACAACTTTCTCTATAGGACCACCATCGAAATCGTAAAAAAATAAGTACCACAGTATTCCATATGATTATACCCTTTCTGTTACACGCTGTAGATCCAATAACGTCAAATTACACATTAAAATTCGTATGACCCGGTGATAATATAAAACGTAAGAAATGAACTCGAAACGAAAATCGCTAGAAAGCCACAAAAAAAAAACAATGGAAGTCGTGAGACAATCGTTTAATGCGTTGAAAGCGGGTGAATAATTTTTTGAACAGTTTTATTTGGAATTTTCGGATGCCAAGTCCTCAAGAATTTGTATTTCTTCCGGATCTACTGTAGTTGGTGGAGCACAATCTCCAGGCGAAAATTCTGGCATATTATCAGGACAGTAAACAGTAGCGGCTGCCCCTTGTGTGTTGATGTCACTGCTCATGAAATTGGTTAGCACTACGTCATAGAGGTAAAGCAGCACTTCTTCAGGAGAAGTGCTCTCCAGTATTCTGAGGATAGGCTCAGTGTTCTGTAAGATCTTGGCAGCAGCAGTGGCGACTGCGATCAGCAATATTACTGCCCTCATTGTAGCGACTCGAGACAGAGTACCTGGGAAATGATAGTTCTTGTTACCCCACTGCTCTTTTAAAAGGTGTGAAAGACCCTTAAAGAAGCCGAAAGCCGCACTTGTTCTTCCACTCATTGCAATATTTATTTTTGTTTTGGACCATTCTTGGGAACCTTCTAGTTCCGAAGATATTGGGGGTCAAAGTTACATATATTCACAAGTTTTAATGAACATTTTTAATTGAAACTCCTTCTCGACCCCCGTACTATTCAGTCGGTCCATCAGCACATTGTTTTGGGTGTGTAACATTCGAGTTCTACCGTAAAAAGTAATTTTTCATCCCAAAAAAAAGCCGATTCCCAGCAATAGTTTTTGCATAAAGTACTTAGTTTGATGTACAGAATGCTTGGTTGACGGCTTCGTGAAGGAGCCGTTTACACCTTGTAAAACATTGAAAAAAAAAACAAGTTTGAAATTTATTGTTGTAGCATTACTTAAAACTAGCTGTTGCTTGCGGCTTCGCTCGCGTTTTTGTCGGAAATTATCCCACGGCCACGTTGTAAATATAACCTATGGTACTCGGGTATAATTTAGCTTCCTATTATTGAAAGAATTTTCAAAATCGGTTCAGTAGATCCAGAGATTACCCTCTACATACAAACTGACAAACAAATTTTACCTCTTTATAATATTACTAGCTGTTGCCCGCGGCTTCGCTCGCCTTTTGGTCGGAAATTATCCCACGGCCACGTTGTAAATATAGCCTATGGTACTCGGGGATAATTTAGCTTCCTATTAGTTAAAGAATTTTCAAAATCGGTTCAGTAGATCCAGAGATTACCCTATACATACAAACTGACAAACAAATTTTACCTCTTTATAATATTACTAGCTGTTGCCCGTGGCTTCACTCGCCTTTTGGTCAGAAATTATCCCACGGCCACGTTTAAATATAGCCTATGGTACTCGGGGATAATTTAGCTTCCTATTAGTGAAAGAATTTTCAAAATCGGTTCAGTAGATCCAGAGATTATACACCCTACATACAAACTTACAAATTTTACCTCTTTATAATATTAGTATAGATTAGTATATTAGTATAGTAATATGGATTAGTAGCGATACCTCCATGGCCCTTCTACAGTGCAATGAATCTATTACCACAAAGCTTTGGGTTTTTCACACAAAAAAAAAGCCGTTTCCCAGAAATTATTTTTGCGTAATGGTACTTGGTTTGTTTGTCACTAAAATACTACAAAAAACCAATTTAATTTTGCTCCTGAATTTTAACTAACGTACGAATGAGCCTTTAATATATTGTTATTATATTGAATGGTGCTGCGGAACCCTTTGTGCGTCAGTCTGATTCGTACTTGCCCGGTATTGTCTTATATCTCAACACTTTTTTCAACAATTATTAAATGCCTTCAATAAATAGTACGTAATAGAAAAAATCATCAATGAAACCACATAAATTAGCATTTATAATTAATGTTTATTTACGAGTATTTCACTATATTTGTCTTTCGTAAACAATTTATTTTATTTTAATTAAACTACTATTAAAACTAGTCCAACATTCTAAATTACAGTAAGTATCAAATGTATCCAAAATTATCCAAAAATAATTTAAATCATCAGTGTTACCAAACAATTACTATCTTAAATCACCATTATTTAAATTGAAAACTAAACTTTGGGAAATGGGAGAAATTATTATGTCCGTTGGAACATTTTGGCAGAACTACATTCATTGTCAAATGAAAAACATCTATGTAGATGAATAAAAATTAGAATTGCAGTACCTACTGACAATTCAAATAACCATAACACTCAATTTGTAAGTACACTACAAATTGACATGCATTAGTACGTTTTTCGACCAATTTGTACAAATATATTTTCATCTAATATTTTTGGAATAAAGAGCTTTGTATTGAAATGTATGTAATAGGGGTCGAGCCTATTGCCATCAATTTAACACAATACTTTATTAAACAGATCTTTATTTTATTTTTAAATAAAAAATATTAAAATTACTTACTCAGTTTTAACTCCAGGAACGAGATTTACACAGAACAATGTTTGTCACAATGTTACAAAAAACAAGGATAGTTTAGTTTTCGTCACTGTAAAACACTGAACACCGGTCAATATTTGTTTTTTTATACATAAATTTACCAACTTACTGTTGCCCACGACCTTCGTAAGCGTGAAATTATTATAAAATATGATAAAACATTTTTCATTGATGCCCCGCTCCTCTTGGTCGTAGCGGGATATTATAAAATATATGGGCTATGGCAACACTAAAATAATGTTTCAATTCGAACCAATAATTCCTGACATTAGCGCATTCAAGCAAACAAACAAACTCAGACCCTACGACCCCAGAGTTCAGCCCCAAACGGCTCGAAAATATAGTTTCATCAAAGGTTTCTATATTTACGCCGCTTGAGGTTCTCTGCAGCCGCAGCGGCAGCGCGAACACAGCACGATGAGCCTGGAAGATGGGATGACGCAAGAGTATCGACGCAAGTTGCATCCCACACTAAAGGCCTACCCATCTTCCAAGGTAACAAAGACATCCCGTGCGGTCTCTTTCCATCGCCGCGTGCCAAGCCGTTGGGTTCTAAAACAGCTGGAACTCCGACGGTGACAAGAGTTATATAATATATAATCACTATAAAAACATGTTTTTTCAAAGGGTCACAAAAATCAAAACTACCTAAGTTTAAGTAAAACTTAGTTTGGACTGATTTTAGTCGTGAAAAGTGATTTTGACAGATTGAACAGTCTTGACTGCAACATATATCTTCGACGTGCGGTCGGTCGTCTGTACCATTACCCAAAACTTGGTAATTCTTAGGATTGGCCATAGTTTCAAGCTTTGACAGTAACATTATGAAATATTTATACTATGTGTACTTAAAATAATTGTTGCTGATTTTCCTGCTTCCTAGTATATTATTTGTTATTTTCATATTATTATTTTTAACTGAATAATTTGAACCCAGATAAGGTTTCCAATTCATCATAAAATCAAACTATTTTTAATTCACATAGGCCTAGATGGGCACTTATAAAACGTCGACAAAAACGTGCACGGTGCATACATTATTAATTACTTGCTTTTGCCCGCGGCTTGGCTCGCGTTAATTTACAATTTAAAAAAAATCGGGTTGTCTGCTTGTAATAATATAAATTCAATCATGATTTGAAAGATACGTGGCGCCATCTATTATCATAAGAACATTATTGTTGTTTTCTTCGGGAACAGTACTTTTTTGCGGGATGAAAGGTACCCCAAGTTCGTTTCTGTACACCTGAAAACGTATATGCGAAATTTCAGGATGTGTGATTTCGGTGTGAAACGGTAACAAACAAACAAACTTAGTTTCGCATTTATAATGTTAGTATGGAAGTATAGACTAGCGACCCGCCCTGGCTTCGAACGGGTGCAAGTAATGAAAACAAAAAAATACATTTTCTTTGTCACGAACGAAACTAAAAGAAAATCACTCGAATCGGTCGAGCCACCGTTTTTTTTTTTTTTCGGCTGTGAAAGCGTCAAATGACTCCTCCCGCTCTGGGTGGAGCAGGAGGGAGTGTCAGACTTTTACTGACTAAAACCCATCTATGTTCCTTCATCGCCCTTTGTGTTCCGGGGCCACGGTATCTCTTTCTAACAGTCCCGCAGCCCCGGGTCGAGCCATCGAGCCATCCAGTGATGATCGACATGATAGGAAGAAGATAACATTTGTCTGAACTTGTCAAATATTAAATTAGGACTGTATTTAATGATTTTTCTTATATTTTGACATTTTTATTTTATTTTCAACGTGCCCAGCGAGCTATACAAGGTGTAAATGGACCCTTCATGAAGCCGCCAACTGAGCATTCTGTACATCAAATTGTTTCTATGCAAAAATCATTGCTGGTAGACTTGTTTTTTGGGGTGAATCGCGAAATCGCGGTTTACGGTAGGACTCAAAACATTGTGCTGATGGATGCGTTGGATAGTACAGTGGTCATGGAGGTGATTATAGTTTGGTAAAAACATTTCAAAAAATTATTTCTAATAGAACTTGTGAAAGTATGATCAAGAAGAAAAAAATATCTCTATGACTGACAGAACAAATACCTTTCGGTTTCGTTGAGGGTGGGTCTTTTCAGTTTCAAATCCATTTACAGAGACAGTTACCAGTGGCTCTAGTACGAGTGCGCGGTGTAAACGTAAAAATGCAATTATCCTCCAGCATTTTAATAAAATTCTTAGAATGATGAAATTTTTTTTTTTATAAAGGGTGTAACAAGACCCATAACGAAGCCGAAAGGTACTTGTTCTCCCCGTCATTGCGATGATTTTTTTGTTCTAGACCATACCTGGGAACCATCTAGTTACGGAGATATTGGGGGCCAAAGTTCCAAATTTACACAAGTTTTTTTTTAATACATTTTTTTAAAGTAAGATTTTTATTGTAAACACCTCCACGACCCCCATACTATTCAATGCACAATGTTTTGAGTGCGTTACATTGAGTCCTACCGTAAAACGGGATTTTTCACCCCAAAAAAAGTCGTTTCCAAGCAATAATTTTCACGTAAAGTTACTTAGTTTGATGTACTTAATGCTTGGTTGACACAGCTTGGTTTAGGGTCTTGTTACACAGAAAAGAGTATTTTTAATTTTAAAATTGATGTATTTACGTTACATTTGCATTCATGCTAGCGCCCCAGCATGAGTGCTTCAGCACCAATATCAATCAACTCTGAGATCATATTCATATCACTTTTTTAGTTGTTTATGCGTGCTCGTGATTGTTCTCACGGGTAAAACGGAAAAAAGGTATAGAAATGTAAGGATCAAGCATCCAATATGATAAATACCTATAGAATAAATTGGCTATTACACGTATTAATATATTAAGGAAAAAATGTACTAATTGTGGGTAATTTCGTTACCATGTATAAAATTATCCTACCGTCCTTTATAGGCAAAATAAGTTTAGGTTAGTGACGCAGGCTAGTCAAAACGGGTCTTTTATGGTTAGCGATAGTGATGCACTACATTGATGGTTTATTATAGGTTACTTTGGAAAGTATAAAATAATAAAAGTACGAAATAAAATTTCATTTTCATTGTTGGAAGCCTAGTATTATTATCCTTGTGTAGAATTTCAGAACACATCAATTTTAACTGTCAACTGTGCCATCATCGTGCCAAATATTTTTACAAAGGTAATATAATATAGCTTATGTATAACTAACCACCAGATTTAGTAAAATGTAAGGGAAAAGAAAACACTTTATATTGCCAATAATAGTAAATGATCACCAAAATTAAATCTCCATTTCAGCGTGACATTAGAATCAAAAATTGAAGAACTTGTGATCCTACGTATAGCAACCAACTCCAAATTATGATTGTTTTATAAAAAAATAGTTAATGACCAGAAAAAAATAGCAGTATTATATTATAAAATGACAATTAAATATGTAACATCTTCATAGCATAAACAAGTAAATTATTTCAGATATATCATTATTCATATGCCTAAAAATTGATATTTTAAATTCATATATATAGATATGATAGAGAGCACCGATTCCAATGATACAAAAACTAAAACCTTCTCTAAGTTACGCACAATATTTGTGCATTGTATCTAATCACATTGGTTTTCCCAACAACATGACCGCCCACCTCGCAGCGCGCGCGGATCATTATTTAGAAGCGGAGTTATTTTAAAACTGTGATACCTCCTTTCATCTAAAATAAATGGTGTAAAGGGCAAGTTTGGTCACAGTTGAATGCTAAAGATGACTAACATATTTATTTTGATAGGGCTTAATACTATGTCAGTCTTCACTTTCTTTTTTTTTTTAGGCATGTGCTGTCGCGGTTTTTTTTCTAGACCTTTTAAGAAGAATAATTCCCTCCTACATTATTTTTTTGCAACTTTAACCGTTTACGCAGCACACGCAACCGAAGCTCTCAAAAATAATAAATTTTGCCCGTTTTGCAACATTTTGCATTGGTGCTCCGCTTCTATTGGTTGTAGCGTGATGATATAATATAGCCTATAGCGTTTCTCGATAAATGGGCTATCCAACACTAAAATAATGTTTCAATTCGAACCAGTAGTTCCTGAGATTAGCGCGTTCAACCAAACAAACAAACTCTTCAGCTTTATAATTATGTCTGTCTCTCAGAATGGATGTAGGAATGGGTTCCGCGGTACTAAGGAGCTGCTCCTTATCGACATGGCCATAAGCCAACAGGTTTGTCGGTCCCGGAGGGATCTGTCGACGTGTTGGATAGATTATAAGAAGGCCTATGACTCAGAGCCTCATAAATGGCTCAAGAGGGTGCTATAGTTGTACAAAATAGATGAAACTCTTCATACCTTCTTGGTGTCGTGTATGGGGCAGTGGAGGACCTTCCTTCTCTATCCAGGACGTCAGCAGGTTCTTGGGAACGACTAACCGATCAGGATTGAGCGGGGAATATTTCAGGGTGACAGTTTGAGTCCGCTTTGGTTTTGCTTGGCCTTGAATCCTCTGAGCACACTGCTAGAGGATTCAAGTCTAGGCTACCGGTTGAGGAGAGGTGGTCAGGTTAGGTCTCACCTGCTTTACATGGATGATTTGAAAATATTTGCACCCAACAATTTGCAACTGATGGAGCTACTAAAAGTGACTGAAACTTTTAGTAGCGCCATCAGGATGGAATTTGGTGTGGACAAATGTGCGGTCATGCATGTAAAGCGAGGGGAGATTATGGAATCCGTATGAATTCAACTCTCGGCTTCCATATTCTTTAGATCCCTTTCCTCAACCGAGACCTACAAGTATTTGGGTATGTCGGAAGCATTAGGTATCAGTGCTGCCGATATGAAACAATCATTGAAGGAGCGCTTCTTTGGCCGCCTGAATAAAGTGTTAAACACTC
This sequence comes from Eugnorisma glareosa, assembly GCA_947578425.1. NCBI lineage: Eukaryota > Metazoa > Arthropoda > Insecta > Lepidoptera > Noctuidae > Eugnorisma > Eugnorisma glareosa. Next base: position 6,382,965 of record OX387982.1, on the reverse strand, counting down.
TTATAACGGTGATGAGATTGTATATCCCGCGGAGGTGCGGAGGTCGTGCCTTCCTAAATTCTAAGACCTTGCACAACCGCGAGATATGCAACCTCAGGGAACACTTTCATGAAAACAACGCAGGGATGCACCAAGATGTGGTCTCAGTGGACAAGGGCCTCACCCCGCTCTCCTTCGCTAACGAGAACTGGCTGGATACTAATGACCGCAGGGAGGAACGGCAGAGCAAGGAGCTACACGGACGCTTTTTCCGGGCCCTACATGGGCTTGATGTAGACCTCTTGGCGTCCGTATCCTGGCTACGATTCGGTGACCTCTTTGGGGAAACCAAAGGTTTCGTCTGTGCGATTATGGATGAAGTTATCATGACGAACAATTATCGGAAATACATTATCAAGGATGGTACGGTTGACATCTGTCGGGCATGCCACCGTCCCGGTGAATCAATCTGACATATTGTTTCCGGTTGTTCTCGTCTTGCTAACGGTACTCACCGTTAGCAAGACGAAACTTGCACAGACACAATCTAGTAGCTAGGATAATCCACCAGCAACTTGCCTTGCAATACAACCTTAGTGGGTTCTGAAGTATCATATTACAAGTATGTGCCCGACCCAGTTCTCGAGAACGGTCTTGCCACATTGTATTGTATCGATCTATCATCTATTTTAGCAAATAAACCTGATATTGTGGTGGTAGATGGCCGAGAGCGCCGTTAAATGATTGTGGACATCACTGTCCCTCATGACGAGAATCTCGTGAAAGCTGAGAATGACAAAAAAATCATGTATCTTGGTTTAGCTCACGAGATTGTCGACATGTGGGACGTGGCCTCTGCAATCATTGTACCGATAGTCGTTACGGTTAATGGACTAATAGCAAAGAGCCTTGACCAACACCTTAGGCGGCTCTCATTGCGCTGCTGGGTCAAGGACACGGCACCCATAGTGAGGCGGTTCCTCTCTCTGGAGACCTGATCACCAGCAGCCTGGACCTTAATTGTTTCTGATGCCGATGGGCCATCTATTTTTTATATTTTTAAAAGAAATGTTTAATAATATATCGAATAAGAAAAATGATAAATAAAGGAAATAATAATAATATAGTAAAGATTTTTCTAATGGCCTAACGTAATTACGTAACTGTTTAAGTTAGAGGGACTGGAGGGCCAAGATAAACTTACATTTTATCAGTGTTTTACTTTGGATTGACATAAGCTGCCGATAAACTTAATTTTGTCTCTTCTGAAAACCCTTTATAAGCGTTTGTGACAGTGTGCGGTGTGTGTGTTTATGACAACCTGACAACCATACCATTGACGTATTTACGCTTAGTTGACGGCTTTGTGATAAGTCCTTTCACATCCTGTAATTTTTAATTTCCAGTTTTGGTCTCGCGTCGCTAATACAATGAGAGCAGTAATATTGCTGATCGCAGTCGCCACTGCTGCTGCCAAGATCTCCCACAACACTGAGCCAGTCCTCACAATACTGGAGGGCACTACTCCTGCAGAAATGCTGGTATACCTCTATGACGTAGTGCTTACGACATACAAGAGTATTGATACCGACGGACAAGGAAGTTTCACGGGAACGCTCAATTGCCGTCATGGTATGCCCACATTTTCAGACGGAGCCTGTGCGCCAATCACAGAAAATCCCACAATTTGGTTGAAACAGTTTGGGCTAATTTAATAAAGACAACGATTAAAAAAAATAACTTATTGTTTTGTTTTAATGCAAATGCAAAAATTACCCCTAAGCCCATCTAAATCCGTTCACAAATATTTGAATTTGTAAATTCTAATCGTCTATGACAAAAGTGATTAAGTATTTCATAAAATATCAGCTGTAAAGCGATTAGGTATGTTGATTACAATAAAACAATGCAATTACATTTGATACATGTTTTTAATGGGGCTATCGCGTATGAATTCGCCGCTAGAGGCGCTAGTGTAGCGCGAGGTCACCGAACTGTCATTAATTTTGACTTTGATTGAGATTAAATATGACTTGAAGATTTTAAATAGCATCTTAGGATCTTATTGGTTAGTACACGGACGTAAAATGATGAGATGAATGGCATTGTCTTGCAGCCAGTTACTAACACTATTAAGAAGTTTTGTTTTGCAACATCGAATAGTGATGATGGGAGGAGGCTCCCATCATCACCACTAAAGAACAGAACTTTCGTTGGCAAAGGTCCATTAATGTACACCATGAATAGTGTTGGGCCAATTATACTGGTGGTACCCCAAGCGCTCGCCACTGAGTCTGTCATTTATCCTTTTTTTTTTTTTTTCGGATTGGTAATCATCAAATAGCCCCTCCCGCTCTTGGCTGAGCAGGAGGGAGTGTCAGACTTTTACTGACTAAAACCCATCCATGTTCCTTCCTTTGCCCTTTGTGTTCCAGGGCCGCGGTATCTCTTTCGAACAGTCCCGCAACCCTGGCAGGTCTGTCATTTATGCTTACATATTGTTTCCCACCAGTAAGATCCTCCATCAGTTTCAGGGGGATTCCTCGGATACCGAGCCGCTCAAGCTTTCTTAGAAGGTGCGGAATAGAGACTGGGTCAAACGCTTTGCTAGGTCGAGGAATACCGTTAGGCATCTCTTTCTATCATACAAGGTGACACAATAGAGTCTACTGACTCGTGCCATCATTGATACGTTTGCCAGCTCTAATGCCAAATTGTGAAGACGAAAAGAGATTATTTGCTTCAAAGAAGTTTACTACTTTGCGTTCCAATATCTTGGACAGAGCAGGTAGAATGGAGATTGGCCTTTTTTACCAGCCTTATGGATGGCCTTGATAACAGCTATTTGAAAAGCCTGGGGAAAAACTCCCGTTGAGATTGACAGATTGCAGATATATGTTATGGGAGAGTAGAGGAACCTACACAGTCGCCATATTATTTGAGATGGTTGGGGCAGTGGCGATGTGTCAAAACATCGAAATTTTTGTGCTAAGCCTAAGTATAGTCATTTTACCTATTTAATATTAATATTCTGTAAAAACCACACATAACATCACGCTTGGTAATCCCAGAAGGGTAAAACAGAGGTATACCTAATATAAGATAACATAAAATCACGCCTGTAATTACCGAAGGGTAAGGCAGAGGTGGACCTAATAGTACACCCATAATTCGCCGGTTATGTCTAAGTCCCCTGTAATAAGGGGCAAACCTTTTGGCATCAACCAGGCATAAATCCAAACTCCGTGGCTTCTGCTGCGAAAATCCTGATGGAAAAAGTCAATAACACTTTACCCGAACCGGGAATTGAACCCAGGATCTCATGCTCAGCAGTCGCGCTTGCGACCACTCGACCAACGAGCCGCAGTCCGACTGCAGTCTGTCTGGTATTATAGACATAAACCTCCGGATGGTGAAAACTTCATTAGATTTCATTGTGTAAATCTAGAAGATCTAGATCTAAGAACGTAAGCGGTCATTAACACTAGTAACGGGATATTTACCATGTTTTATGTGATGTGTTTTGTTTGATCACGGATAAACTGAAGTTATTGCGGGTGGGTGTTTATGAGCAGACAAATCGGTCTACCCTCTTTCTTGTTCGTTTTTTGCATTCAGTACCGCTATCACTGTCACTCGCAACTCAATGGGGGCTATCGCGTATGAATTCGCCGCTAGAGGCGCTAGTGTAGCGCGGGGGCACCGAAATGTCAGATTTCATAGATTGTTCGCGCGTTGCGTGCTGTTTTAACACGTATTTTTACAAATATTCACGATTGTGGTCTAGATAGTGTGGCGGTCATCGCTACTCCGGCAATTAATAACTTTAATTAGGATAAAACCGAAAATGTAAACACTCCACAATACAAGTAGTACATCTTATTTTCCCGTTACACAGAGCTGTCAAATTCGAATAAATGTCAGATCATAGACAACAACAGAAAACACAATCATTGTCTTTGGTTATAAATAAACTAACAGTTATTAACAGGAATATACACATTTATTTAGTTGCTATATTTACATCACACATAATATCTATTTACAGATTTAACAATACTAATAAATATTTACACTGAACAAAATATAAGCATACATTGTAATGTACTGGTGTGTACCTTTCCGAACGCAACTTCGGGTGCGTTCGGCAAAGCTCGGCCTCCGTCGGAACATATGACTAGCTAAAAATCAATTAGGCATGGTCATCGAGTTCAGTACTCGTTTTGGCCTCCTGACCTGTACACGCTACTTGTTACAACCAAATCTAGACTTGTGTCGTAGACCTAGATCTCGCTAATCGGCTCGATATAAACTCCGCAGCCTAGTGCCTGTATTAAGTAAACTGTCCTCTATCGTTTTAGACTATTTGTAGCATTAAGCCTACTAGAAGTGTAGAGAGATTTATAATATAGGAATTATATTCCGGACCGCCGTTTTATTCGTCGTTTCCTCCATACACTTCATTGGTGACCCCGACAAGGAGCACAGAAGCCACGTGGAGCTAAGATGTCTACCGGAGCAGAGCAGGGAGCACAGGCGGGCGCAGCAGAGGTCAAGCAGGACGTGTGCAGAGTCGGCGTGAAGTTGCCGCCATTCTGGCCTGAGGAGCCGACACTTTGGTTTGCCCAAGTAGAAGGTCAGTTTGCTATAACCGGCATTACCGCCGACACCACAAAATTTTACACGGTCGTGGGCCAGCTAGACCATCGCTACATGGTAGAGGCTCGGGACATAATCGAGAACCCACCTACACATGACAAATACGGTAAGCTGAAGGCTGAGCTCATACGTCGGCTATCCGACTCGCGTGAGAAAAGGGTTCAGCAAATCCTCACTCAAGAGGAGCTCGGCGACCGGAAGCCATCGCAGTTTTTGCGGCACCTGCAGACTTTGGCCGGACCACATGTACCAGACACATTCCTGGCCACGCTGTGGGCGAGCAGGTTGCCGACGAACATACAGACTGTAATTGCTTCACAGCCTAATCTCCCTCTTCAGTCTGTCGCAGATTTGGCCGACCGCGTGCACGAGATCGCGCCAACGCGGCCAGCGCTCGCAACACCACCCGCAGTGGCGAGCACGAGCACCAGCAGTGACATCGCAGAGCTGAAACAGTGCATGACAGAGCTAAGTCTACAGGTAGCGGCTCTACAGAGGCAAGGTCAGGTACACCATCGCTCGCGCTCCACAGAAAGGTACCGGCGTGGTGGCAGAGAGCCGACCGATCGGTGACAGGGCCACGCGGTGCAGGTCGCCATGTACGTACGCGGGAAACGCCGCCGGCAGCCGGAAATAGCGGCAAATGGCTGCCCTAACAAACCACGTTTTTAGTGGACACAGGGTCCGACCTGTGCGTGTACCCACGTGCAGCCCTACCACAGCGGCGCAGCAGAACGGCGTACCAGTTATACGCGGCAAACGGAACTGCCATCGACACATACGGTTGGGTGGAGCTCCACTTGAATTTAGGGCTTCGCCGCGTGTACACGTGGAAGTTCGTGGTTGCAGACGTCACCAAGGCAATCATAGGCGCCGACTTCTTGGCGCATTACAACATCCTGGTAGACCTCAAAAGTTACCGGCTAATCGATGGTCTGACCCAGCTGTCTTCGCCAGCGTCGTCTGCGGCCGGTTCTTCAACAGTGATCGCCTCAGTGAAGTCCGTAGGAGGCAACACGGAGTACCACGAGATACTTCGCCAGTACCCGGAAGTCACGCGGCCTGCGGGAACACAGAAACAGGTTAGTCACGGTACCGAGCATCACATCCGCACCACACCAGGTCCACCTATCACTGGACGACCTCGCCGTCTTGCCCCAGACAAACTGAAGGTGGCACAGAAGGAGTTCGAGGCCATGCTAGCTAACGGCACGGCACGGCCGTCAGAGAGTTTGTGGTCATCCCCTCTTCACCTCGCTCCTAAGAAGGATAACAGCTGGCGGCCATGCGGTGACTACAGGGCACTCAATGCCCGCACTATTCCGGATAGATACCCCATCCCACACATACAGGACTTCTCACATCAGCTGTCTGGCAGTAGAATATACAGCAAAATTGACCTCATAAAGGCATACAATCAAATACCTGTCCAGGCAGCTGACATTCACAAGACAGCGATCACCACACCATTCGGACTATTCGAATTTCCTTTTATGACCTTTGGCCTTAGGAATGCCGCACAAACGTTCTAGCGATTTATGGACGAGGTGCTTCGCGGACTACCGTTCTGTTACTGCTACTTGGATGACATTCTTCTGTTCTCAGAGACAGCAGCCCAGCACACCGAACACTCCTGAAGACTGAACACTACATTGCTCAGTTCACTACAGATATCAGGTTTGTTGCAGGCAGGGACAATGTTGTGGCAGACACGCTGTCGCGTGTGGAGTCAGTGGCAGTACCGGCGTGTGATTACGCAGCCCTTGCACAATCCCAGCACAAGGACCACGAGCTGCAAGGACTCCTAAACAACAATACCACATCACTCCAGTTGCGTAAAGTGCACTTGGCAGGCACAGGCACTGAACTATATTGTGATGTCTCCACTGGTAACACCCGCCCTTATGTTACAGAACCCTTCAGGAGGCAGGTGTTCCAAAAACTTCACCAACTCAGCCCCGGCAGACAGGCCACAGTCAAGCTGATTTCCACACGTTTCGTTTGGCCTGGTCTGAAGAAGGACTGCAGGGTCTGGACCAGAGAGTGCGTAGAGTGCCAGAAGAACAAGATCTCCCGGCACACAACCAGTCCCACCTCCGCTTTCCCTGTCCCTTCCCAACGCTTCTCCCATGTCCACATGGACATAGTAGGGCCACTGACCGTCTCATCTAATTACAGATACATACTTACGGTGGTCGACCGCTTCACCCGTTGGCCCGAGGCATACCCCATCGAGGACATCAAAGCGGAGACATGCGCCCGCGCCTTCATCACTGCCTGGGTGTCCCGCTTCGGCTGCCCCCATCGCATCATCACAGACAGGGGCAAGCAGTTCGAGAGCAAGCTGTTCCACACCATCGCAGCTACCCTCGGTAGCCAGCACCGGCCAACCACGGCGTACCACCCAGCCTGCAATGGCATGGTGGAACGCCTACACCGCCAGCTGAAGGCGGCCATCCGGTGCCATACCAGCACCAACTGGTCCGAGGCACTACCCCTGGTGCTGCTCGGCATCCGCAGCGCCTGGAAGGAAGACGTCAAAGCATCGTCAGCAGAGCTCGTCTACGGCGAGCCCCTAAGGCTCCCAGGCGATTTCATCGCCCCCACACTCACCAGCACAGTCGACTACACCGACTTCGCGTCAAGACTCCGGCATCACATGGCGAAGCTGTCTCCAGAACCGACGAGTCGACACGGCAACAAGCCGTTCTACGTGCCCGACAGCTTGTCAACTTCGTCTCATGTATTCTTGCGACATGACGCCGTTCGCCGGCCACTAGACCCGCCGTACACCGGGCCCTACAGAGTCCTGCAAAGAGGCGAAAAAACATACCGTATTGAGGTAAACGGAAAGGAAACCACAGTGACCATAGATCGGTTGAAACCAGCTTACCTCAATAACGCAGACTACGGTCCCTCCGGCGCAACAACGGGCGCAAATACAGCTCCGATGCCTCCGCTACCCACCGACGCCGCCGAGAGAAAAACACGCTCCGGCCGCACCGTTCGCTTCCCGGATTACTATCGCCCGTAGCTAAGTAGCCACGGTCTCAGGGGGGGAGTAGTGTGGCGGTCATCGCTACTCCGGCAATTAATAACTTTAATTAGGATAAAACCGAAAATGTAAACACTCCACAATACAAGTAGTACATCTTATTTTCCCGTTACACAGAGCTGTCAAATTCGAATAAATGTCAGATCATAGACAACAACAGAAAACACAATCATTGTCTTTGGTTATAAATAAACTAACAGTTATTAACAGGAATATACACATTTATTTAGTTGCTATATTTACATCACACATAATATCTATTTACAGATTTAACAATACTAATAAATATTTACACTGAACAAAATATAAGCATACATTGTAATGTACTGGTGTGTACCTTTCCGAACGCAACTTTGGGTGCGTTCGGCAAAGCTCGGCCTCCGTCGGAACATATGACTAGCTAAAAATCAATTAGGCATGGTCATCGAGTTCAGTACTCGTTTTGGCCTCCTGACCTGTACACGCTACTTGTTACAACCAAATCTAGACTTGTGTCGTAGACCTAGATCTCGCTAATCGGCTCGATATAGTCTCCGCAGCCTAGTGCCTGTATTAAGTAAACTGTCCTCTATCGTTTTAGACTATTTGTAGCATTAAGCCTACTAGAAGTGTAGAGAGATTTATAATATAGGAATTATATTCCGGACCGCCGTTTTATTCGTCGTTTCCTCCATACACTTCAATAGAGCCATTCCCGATTAATTATGACTTGAAAATTTCAAGTAGCAACTTAGAATCTTAATTTTTAGTACTTGGAGGTAAAATGATTTTTAAATGTTTCATGCTTGCTAATTTTAGGAAGAATATTGTAAATAAATGTATCTGAAGACACTATGTTAATAATAACATAGTGTCTTCTTTTGTAAAGTACCAATAACTTCATAAAAAGTTTATTTTATTACGTATAAACGTAATAAAATAAACTTTTTATGAAGTTATTGGTACTTTATAGTATAAAATAGAATTATTGACAGGACCTTAATCGACAGTGGCGCCATCTGGTGAGCTCAAAAACGATAGCCCTCATTCAGTCCCCGACACAAGAAACTCACTGTGTCCGCTCGCGAATTTTTTTTCTCCACTTTTTCGGTTTTTACAGATCTGAACCACTGGATTGCAGGCTCTCGACAGTTAAAACCCATCCTCCCTGTTGAAGTTCCTTTATTTGGTAATCTCAATAGCTTCTCTCACCAGTCTAGAAATATAATATCGTTCTGTCGAACATGGTAAATATCTCGTTTCTGGTGTTAATGATAATTTTAGTGACCATGACAGCTTATGAGCTTATATCGTAAGCGGTCACACGTCAGACAAGATAAGTTTTATAATAAATATGTACCGATATAATATTGTTCTTAAAGGAGTACCTTTTTTTTCGGATGGGAAATCATCAAATGACGCTGGTCATTTGATGATTTCCCACTTACACACCTCTGGGCGGATCGGAATCCCAGTGTCAGACTTCTACTGACTAAAACCCATCCATGTTTCTTCCTTGGCCCTTTGTTTTGTAAGGCCGCGGTATCTCTTTCAAACAGTCCCGCAGCCCTTATATAGAAGTACGTACGGCAGGAAAAATATCAATCAGGAAATTGGTTTATAAACTTTCTCTTACGCCGACTATTCGATTTTATATATAAACATGTGGTTGACCACCACATGAGGTACACCCGTACACACGAGTTGGGAGTTTATAACATCATCAAATTGTATTTGGTTTGTTGCAAGCATAGTGGTGTTGTACTGTTGTGTATTATTATAATATTTACTTATTTCCAATTTCATATATAATATTAAAGAATCACAGTTTCTACTGTACTGTGCCAGAGTTATTTGTGAAAGTACAATTACAAGGTAACTATTACAGTATTTTTAATTTATTTTGATTTTTAAATTCTTACAGTTAATTGACGTATCTATAGAGTGATGGGTTATTCGATGTATTCCTTGATGTACATCTGGGTGATACTAGAGCAAATTTTTATACATATATATATATTTTTTTTTTAATTCTTCCTGGTTTTGTTTTTTTTTTCAATAATAAAAAGATAATTACAGTCCAACCTGGGTTGTTTCGGGAAAACCGACCTTCTCATGTTTTTTTGCATTGTTCCGGATGAAACTGATCCTTTTCCGTTACCTCTTGAACGAATAGATTAATTTAGAAGGATTTAAAGCTTTGGAAATAGCGCACCATTCAAAAAGAAATAAGTTCATTTGTGAAAGTTTGATTCCGCCTAATAAGACCCAGTTTCTGACCGCTATCGTATCAAAATTGTTGCAAATTAACTTTAGTATCACTTGAAATATCAAGGAACCCACCGAATTACCTAACAACCAACCTGTTTAACGATATAAATAGCATTAAACTAAGTTGCTTTTAGTGTTCGTCTCGGAAAATAATGACAAATAGGCACAGGTATTATGATAGAAAACAAATTTCCATATATTTTTATGCTCTTTGAATATAAAATAGATACATACTACCAGGAACACATAATAAAATTTGTGAGCTGAAAAATATGGTGGTGAAAATAACATGCCCTTTGTCTTATAAAGGGTAAAAGCAATCTATAGGCAATAAGGTAAGATATATTTATTTGCTCAAACATGTGTACACATATTATAATAATAAAAAGTGCATGGTTTTTTTTTTAAACTTTGCCCCACCTTGGGAATTTCTCCTTTATCGTGGGTGCGTTTACACACATTTAAATTCACATACACAAACAGTCATGCAGCATGTAGGATAACATAAATAAAAAAATCGTCCTGTCGATCTCCCGATCCCGAGCTGTTAGTGTCAAGTTCCAGTCGTGCGCTTAGCAAAAGACTAAGAAAGAGGGTAGACAGATTTGTCTGCGCCTAAAAAATTTTTTACCATCCTTCGCGGGATGACTGGAGAATGCAGTTGCTATGTTAGCTCGGGATTGGGAGCTCAAAATAATGAAAAATCACGGAAGAGATCCCTTAAGTTAGTGACAGTATAAGTTTTTAAACTATACTACTCTTAGTATAGTTTAAAAACTGATACTGTCACTAACTTACGGGATGTAAATGAAGATGTCGGTCGGATGGGATGTCGGGAAGAAAGAAAGAAAAATTTTAAACAATTGGATGATTGATTGATTGATTGATTGATTGATTGTTTGATTGGATTGGATTGGATTGGATTTGATTTGGTTTTTTTGTTTTTTTTTTTTTTAAATTTGGTTGAAAGAGTTCAACCATCCAATTAATAATACCATCATGTTTACTTGTCTTTAGTTACGCATGTCGATTTTCTCCAAACAATGACAATAAAATAAAAATAATCCAAACCAAAATATGGTTTGGATTATTTTTATTTTATTGATTGTTATTATTATTTTACTTTTGATATCTGAACAATCTTAATTTCTATTTTTATAATTAATTGTCACTTGTGTCTTGCTGTGCTGCGTCACGCTGAACAGTCAATAAGTCAATCTGCATTTTCTGTGTATATTGTGCCACCAGGATACAGGCTGTGCCTAGTTTGGGGCCCACGGTTACTTAATCTTTTGTACTCTGATAACTATCATTGTTTCTGTTTGTATATTTTTTCTTTAACTTGTGTGTGTCAATAAATTAAATTATTATTATAAAGTAGGAGCGTTGTCAAACAGGTTCTACCGCGGTTTTGAATATCATCCACCCAGTTGATAATAATCTGAAATTCCAGGTCCTATCTCGAGTCGCTACAATGAGGGCAGTGATATTGCTGGTCACTGTCGCCACTGCTGCTGCCGAGATCTCCAAGAACACTGAGCCACTCCCCATGATACTGAATGAAGCTACACCTTCACAAGTCTTGCTGTACCTCTATGACGTAGTGCTTACGTCACACATTAGTATTGATACCGACGGGCAAGGAAGTTTCATGGGATCACGCTATTGTCCTTATGGTATGCCCACATTTTCAGACGGAAGCTGTGTTCCGTACAGACCTGTCATCACAAGTGTTGAGGAATGGTTTAATTTAAATTATGATTATTATTATTGATTTGATTGTGGATTACTGCAACGATTTTTATTAAGAACAGATGTAATAGTCCTCTAAGTCATTTTAGTATGCACAATTATTCGCACAGCGTAGCACTACGAAAAACACAAATTTCTTACTTCTACTAACATTGTTTCAATAAACTACTATATTTTTAACATAGCATTTGGTTTATTTCACAAGTGTAGCTTAACGTCAGAGATTTTTTGAACCGGACGGTTGTTAGTTAGACAGGAGACTCAAAATGCTTACCAAAAACATGTACATAGGTAAATACATTAAACATAACAATCTGATAATACATCCTTATTTCGCCAGTTATATTTAAGTCCCATGTACTAGAGGGCGAGCCTATTGCCATCAACCTGGCGCAAATCCAGACTCCGTGATACTGAGAAATTACTGGTGGAAAATCCCAATAATACTTTGCCCGACCCGGGAACCTAACCCACGACCTTATGCTCAGCAGTCGTGCTTGCGACTACTCGACCAACGAGACAGTCTGGTGTGAATTTTCCTCATGTCTAGTCCCAAAATCAGTCAAGAGTGAGTCGGACTCGCGCACAAAGGGTTTCGTAGCACCAAACAATTTGCTAACAAAATTTCATTCTTAAGTCAATTTACATTCAACAGCAAAACAGGAAAATGTGGACTATGAGAATTATATTTAAGTAATTGTAGTAGTTAGATATCTAATAAAGATACGTAATTACTCATATAAGCAAAACCACATTCGTTTCAATGAAAAACAAAGTTAATGCTAAGGTTTCACGAAAAAGTCCCATATCTATGAAACTATCAAATCAAAGGATTGAAACAAAAAGTTCGAAAGTTCTTATTACGTTCTAGAAACCCAGAATTGTTCTCCTCTTTCTTTAAAAAATAAGTTCAAAAACTAAAACCCGGCTACAGAAAAATCACGCTCTATAAAGTAAGAAACAAGAAAATATTCTCGGCTGACATGGTTGTGCCGTGGCGCCACTGTTCGATTTATATTATGTACTGTGTGAGCAATAAACATTTGAATTTAGAATGTATTGTTTTTTAGAGTAGGTATCAATACGCTTCCAAAGATACCTCATTTATCAAATCATGATCAGTTGTTCAGAAGTTATGAGGGAACAGATGAACATACATACACACATACATACATACTTACCTCCTTTTTGCTTCACCATAGTCGGGTAAAAATTATGCTCGTTACAAAACAAAATTAATATCAAAACAATAGACAAAAATCACTGGTAGAAGTTGCTAAGTGTAAACTATATTATTCCCGCTGGTGACTGTATACCTCTGCATTATCCTACAGGGAAATACCGGTGTGATTTTATGTAATTAGAACATGCCTGATAAACGACAATATGTGACGAGCGACGTGACGAGCTGAGGGTAGCATAATCGTAGAAGATGTCTGCCCTAGAAGGACATGCACTGACCTCATTGCTCATGATCTTCAGATAGGTCAGGGGCGTAGTATCTACTCGTATATGAATGAGGATGAAGCGATTGACCTAGAATTGACAATTTTGGTTAAAAGCAAGGGCTTAAAGTAAAAGGAAAATTCGGAAAAATGTTAAAGTTGAAAATTAAAGTAAATTCTGGTATGTACTTACAAGCTTTCTCGAAAATCTGAATGTATCCATATCTTTTTATCGTGTTGACACAGGACCTTGATTTTTGATGACCTTGATACACCTAATAGGGACTATAGACTTCAGTATCTGGTATAAATTTCAACTTGCTAGGTCCACCCATTCCTGAGAAAATCGGTGGTGACACACGGACAGACGGACAAGAGAGTCTTCTAAGGGGACTTTATAAGGGTACCGTTTTTTCCTTTTGAGGTATGGAACCCTAATAAAAAGAGGTAGATATCGCACTAGCGCGCGCTAAAAAATGTTTGGTCGTCATTAAATGATTTATTTATTTTTTATGAATGGGAAAAACTATCTAACAAAATTAAAAGAAACTAGCTCATACTAACGGCTTCGCCTACGTGGATAATTGTCCCACAGGATCATACTATCGGGATGAAAAGTATCCTGTGTGTTAATCCAGGTTATGAACTATCTGTGCGCAAAATTTCACCCAAATCCGTTCAGTAGTTTTTGCGTGAAAGAGTAACAAAACATCCACCCATCCATCATTCTCATAAACTTTTGCATTTATAATATTAGTTGGATGTATCATTGTACAAAAAATCAGTAGGTACTCCTTGGCACCACCGCAGAGGGAAATTAGTCAGGAAATTGGTTTTATCAACATTTGAAAACCGCAAATGTACCTACATGTACATATTATCCTAGTATATGTAAGGAAATAAAACCTCGAACTACGTTAAATTGCAATTTGTTAGTTGTAAGCCGTTACAATATTTAATTAACAAATAATTTAATTCATTTAACATCAAGGAATTACAATTTCTGCTGTACTGTGCCTGAGTCGTTTCCTAAAACAATGACAAGGTAATTATAACATTTCTGTTTTGTTTAACTTCTGATATTCTAACAATGAATTGATAAAAATCTACAGGGGGCCTAAAATGGCCACTTAATCGGAATCATAATACGAATCACGTTAAAAATCTAAAACTCTTAAAATGGACTTTGTGATCATAACCATAAAGACCATTTTAAGAATTTTAATTTTTTAACGTGATTCATATTATGATTCTGATAAAGCTTCCATTTTAGGCCCCCAGGCTGATTGATTATTTGGTTCCTTGAAATGAGTTGATACTACTAGCTTTCAACTATTTCGACCATAACTTAGATTCTGACTTAGATACTGAGTTCTTTTAGAGAAACAATACTTCTAAATTGGAATGTCTCTACCATAAACTGCTTGTTGTGAGAAATCCCCATTCAGGGGGGTTACTATGATGTCTTAAAGCAGGAGTCTTAGGGGCTTTTAGACAAAGTCGAAAAAAAAAACCGTCACTTAGATCACACTTTTACACCCTGTATGTAAATGTAGAAGTTACGTTATAATATTTAGACGTGTAATATACCTATAATGAGAAATAGTTGCCCTTACTCACGATTTGCGTAGGAGACGGGTTCGAACCCAAGCTGGCACTTCACTTTCTGTGATTTATTTTCATCACTGCCCTCAAAACGGTAAAGAACAACATCCTCAGAACACCTGCATATCCTAGATTCAAAAATTCAGACATGTGCCATCCACCAATCCGCACTGGGCTGAGTGGTGGATTATGGCCCACTTTATCTGTCAGCGAGAAGCACTGTGTCCCAGCAGTGGGAACGTAGTAGGTGCCCAACATTTACAGCATTTTAACGGGGAGTCTTTTTTGCACAGCTTCCGCGGACACAATTAAGTCTTTCCCGAAACCACGAAAACCGCGAAAAAAGAATCATCAAAAACCGCGAAAAAAAAATAGCCTAATCTGAAAATTTCCAGGGCTACAATGAGGGAAATAATATTGCTGATTGCAGTCGCCACTGTTGCTGCTAAGATCTCCAAGAACACTGAGCCAGTCCCCACAATACTGGAGGACACTACTCCTGCACATGTGCTGCTGTACCTCTATGATGTAGTGCTTACGTCATACATGAGTATTGATACCGTCGGACATGGGTCCTCGGTGGGTAGCAAAATTTGTCCTGGTAACATGGCAACATTTCCGAACGAAGAATGGCCGCCTCCAACATCTACAGAAGATCCTAAGTTTGGGGAAGACCTTATCGATTAAGATTTTGTTTATGATGGTCAGGGAAATGTAAATTCAGTTTTTTCGGACAGCAGTGATCCATATTTTGTTAGTACACACATCAAAAGTGTCTAGGGATCAAGCATTTTTATGTGGATTTCTTGAGATTGAGATGTGGCTTTGTAATAAATTTATGATTTTATAAATTTATATGGATCCTTTTTGGTGCATTTCATAATTTGAATCAGGAACTGTGAATCAAATTCGAGTAAAAGATGAAAATCAGCTGTCAATATTTTCCCAATAAAAACATACAACGCATTGTTTCCCTACTACTGATTAAAACCAACGTTATTATGGAGCGGCGACGTCATTTAAGCAGGGAAGAAATGCTCAGAGCCGTGGGAATGATAGAAGCTGGTTCCCGGCAACGTACTGTGGCTTTAGCTCTGAATACAAGTCAGAGTGTTATCAGTCGACTTTGGACACGTTACCGAAGCACTGGTACCGTGGCTGAGCGCCATGGAGGACGGTATCGCTGCACCACACGGAGACAAGACCGATACATTCAAATCTTAACTCGAAGAGCTCCAACAATAACCGCCATGATGTTAGCCGTGAGGCTTCATCACTCTTCAGGGAACTTAATTAGCGACCAAACAGTCAGAAACCGCTTGCATGAAGTGAACCTTCATTCCCGAAGACCGCTACGGGTACCACCTATAGCAATGCACAATCGTAGGATACGATATCAATGGGCTCTTGAACACAGAAATTGGGCAGAAGAACAATGGCGTTTCGTGTGCTTTTCTGATGAGTCTCGTTTTGGTATGAGACCGGATACAAGACGTATACGACACTGGAGAACCCCTGGACGCCAACAGCGATTAAAATCCTGCCAGGAAGTCCATCCTTATAGTGGTGGAACCATCATGGTATGGGCGGGTATTTGGATCGGCGGAAGAACTGAGTTGATTTGGATCAGAGGCAACCTCAACGCTCAAATTTATGCTGAGACGATTGTATCAGACGTCATCGTTCCTCTACAAGTGCAAATCGGTCCCTTATTTCAGTTAATGCATGATAATGCACGACCGCACACCGCAAGAGTTGTAAGACAGACTCTCGCCGCAGCTAACATCAATGTCCTGCCCTGGCCTGCTCAGTCGCCAGACTTGAATCCGATTGAGCATGCATGGGATATGCTACAGAGAAGAGCTCTGCCGAATATGGAGGGTATCCAGTCGCAAGAAGACCTTTTTTTGTTGTTGCAACGAACATGGGCGGCCATTCCACAGCGTGATTTGGATGAACTCATTTTGAGTATGCCAAACCGATGTTCTTCTTCTTCTTCTTCTTCTTCTTCTTCTTCTTGTTCGCGGTAGAAACACGGATTATTAATTGTTTAAGTTACCCAATAAAATTTTAAAGAAAACTGTTATTTCAGTCTTTTTTTCGAACTTTTGTGTTAGTGGTTCAAATGTCAAAAATCCCTTTATTAGGAAAATGGCAAATTTCTTTATTAATGCAAAGGTGACTTGGTTTATCGTTACTGTGACAAACGAAAACACTTTATTTGATGAATCCTTAAAGAAAATTTTAATTCATATCAATCAGGAGAAAAGTTATTGCAAAAATATATGTTGATCCCTAGACACTTTTGATGTGTGTATTACAAACAGCTTATATTCTTGTGTTATTAACATTATGATATAAAAATAGTTTAAAGAAACAAAAGACAATTCTAGACAAGTCAACATTCCTATCTAATCAGCCTCCACCCAAGATGTCTGCATTTAGAGTATAAAATATCAAGCCTGTTATTTGGAGTACGAGTAGCGGTGGCCCAGTGGTGGCGCCCCCGACTTTAAAAATCACTGTTTCCTACACCCATTTGGATTTGAAATATGAACATAAATACAAGTGAACCGGTTGAAATCAGAAGGTCCAGTAGGATAAGAAAGACTCCTCAACGGTTAGATTTGTAGACATATTTAACCGACTTCCAAAAAGGAGGAGGTTATATGTTCGTGTGTATGTATTTTTTTTAATTTCTTTTTATGTGTTTTCCTGATTTTTCCCCAATTTGTGGACCGATTCTCAAAATATTTTTTTTATTTGATAGATTATACTTCTGAGATGGTCCCGTTTTAATTTGGTGATCTGATGCTGATCTTCGGAGATATACTATGGAACTCTTCAAAAATAGACGGCAAATCTGTCGTGATTGCTGCAATCGCTTGGATGTTTATTGTATAAACAACATCATGACGTAACATCACGCCTGTATGCTCTGAGGGGGTACGCAGATGTGTAAAATACACCAAGATTTCCATTTATTGGGGATAAGCCCATTACCATGACATGTATTGTTCATCATCTGCATCATTTTCCCAACTATTTTATGGTCGGCTTCCAGTCTTACCTGATGCAGCTGAATACTAGGCTTTTATACACACAATAGCCACGACATAAATGTTAGTAAATATTTATTTTTTGCAAAAAAGTTTTTATTTACTTTGAGATTTAAAATTATGCTTTACTATGAAGAACAGTAATTCGAATCCAGGCGCCTGCATTACTTTGTGTCATTCTTTTCATCACCACTGCTCTCCAAACGGTGAAGGAAAACATCGTAAGGAAGCCGGCATGTCCTCGAACCAAAAAATCGGAGCCATGTGACATACCAGCCCGCACTGGGCCCGCGTGGTGTATTATATCCCATTCCCTCTCATAGAAAGGAGGCCGTGTGTCCCAGCAGTGGGAACATTATAGACTGATTATGCATTTGGAGTATAGCTCCGAGTATACAGCGTGTAACAGAAAGGGTATAGTCATATGGAAGACTGTGGTACGGACCATCAAACTGAACTGACGATGGTGGTTCCATACAGAAAGTTGTTCAGTTTGATGGTCCGTACCACAGTCTTCCATATGACTATACCCTTTCTGTTACACGCTTTATACCTATCCACCACCGCTCTCAGGATATGGTTGCGACTATTTCATAATCTGCACAGCAGCGACGCTGGCTTTGCTTATTATGGCTTCAAGCCATCTGTGTGGGTCTCGGCAAACATTTTTGAGGCAATCGCAACAACACCTTGAAAGCTTCTAAACTTGTTCTATAAATCACTTTTTTAACCACAAATAGAAATACTGTTATAAAGATGTAAAATAATAGTAAAACTATACATGTATCAAAAGCAGGCAAGAATTACAGGGCATCAAAAAAAGCGTCCGTTACTCTGTCAGTAGGAAAAATGCCCCAGAAGGCTCGCAGCATTACCACGTTGGATGGCAATGTTAATTCTTTGGCCAAAAAAGACCAGCCCTCTGGGGCCTTAGTCTGCTATTGCAATAGTGTCAGAATGGTCTATAATTGATTTAATAAGGCCCCTAGCCCACGGCGTATTGAAGCGCGTTCGAAACTCGTTTGACGTGCGTACAAAGGGTAATCCGTCTGCGCGGGGCCTTATTAAATCAATGATAGACCATTCTGACACTATTGCAATAGCAGACTAAGGCCCCTGGTCGCGTTAAGAATCGATCCACTGCTTAGTGATATCCCGAAATATTAGGTGGGCACTCGGATCCCATGGCCCTAGTGTTTCAACCCCAAACGACTCAAACACATAACTACCAAATAAATTATTGTTATTATCAATCGCTTTGAATGCTATTGCCATTATTGTCTCGGTCTCTTGATTTTGTCCCGTTACTGAAGTTTGTATATGTATAGAAGTTGATAAAGTTACGTTGAAACCATTATCCACTATAATTGTATCTAAGTATCAATACAATAATCTGACTCTAAGTATTTGTGCAATAAATTAATGAATTTTTAACTAATGGTTTTATTTTAACATAATTGTAATTTGCCATCCGAGAGGCAAAACCGAAATCGGTTGAAACTGAAACCAATCACCCAATCGTCGGCTAATGGCGTCATAATTAAGTGATTTTTCGTGATTGCCTATACTACAGCAAGATGAAAAAGTCACAGTGCTCAAACCCAAATTGCGGCCAACCACCAATAATCCTGTAAACAAGGTAAAATTAAATGTAGAAACTCCGCACATGTGGTAAATATTAATGTCAAAACACGGTAAATGCACTACATATTACACTGGTCTATTATAAATAGAAGTAAAAACCACATCAAATGGCATTTGGTAACCTGGAGGCCAAGTGGCATTATCCTTGTGTATCATTACAATATCACGTATTAAAAATTTAATACTTCTAATATCAAAGAATCACAACTTCTACTAACTGTACTTACTAGCCATTTGTGAAAAAATTACAGGGTAACTATAACAATACACTTTTTATTTAGTAATTTAAATTCTAACAGTGAACTGACGCAAATCTACAGGTTGATTGAGTATTCGGTGCATTCCTTGAAATGGGAGTTAATAGAGTGGTCCCTTCTTTTCGCATAATTTTTTTTTTCCTAATGTACTTTGGCATAACTATTTTGGTATATTTTTTTTGGCATAATAATACTTTGCCATTATTTTTTTATGTTGCCATAATTATCTTGTAGGCTATTTTTTTTTGGCATAAATTTAATTCGCAAATGTTACTAGGCATAATGACTATTAGCACAATAGTATTATGACATAAATTTAATAGTAATAACGGAAACGAATTTGAGTTAGTTTTACGAATTCATTTTGAATTTTCATGCAATTAAAATTAAGACATTGTCTTAAAAATTCAATATGTTGTGTTACAAAAGTTAGTGACAGAAACGAATCGCTGCAAAACCGACTTCACGTCGTCTTGTTTGCCCTACCCCTAGAGTGTAATTTAAGCCCGCGTAGGCGCGGAGGAGCGAGGCGGCCCGCCAGCTGAGGAGCAGGTGGTTTTACAAGTGGCAAGCCGAAGCTGCGGTGGTGAGCGTAAAACACATCTGCAACGATGAGCTCACGTGGGACCGCCGGAGCCCCGCAGCGTCGGAGCTGTAGCAGAAACCATGCCTGCGCACGTTGCATGCTGGCTTGCATGTTGCATGCTTGCTTGCATGCTGCATGCTTGCTCGCATGTTGCATGTTTCATTGCATGCTTGTTTACATGTTGGCATGCCGAATGCTTGTTTACATGTTTGCATGCTTGCTGCATGCATGTTGTATGGTTGCTTGCATGCTTCTTACTGGGAAAGAAATCCATATATGTTCACAATCAACAGTTTTGTAATGATTGATATTTTGAATGATTGATTTTCTGTCGTTTAATGACTATCGAAATGAAATGTATACCAAAAGACAATTCTGACATTGAACTTTCTGCGATATGGTGGTTCTACTTTTTAAAAATGTGTATAAGTCTCTAAAATTTCAGAAGTTAATTATTATTATGCGTATTTGTTATGCCTATACAAATTATGGTTTAATATAATTGTGCGTAAATAAATTTATGCTTACGAATGTTATGCTTAATCATTATTAAGATTAGAAAAACTACGCGTAAGCTGTTATGCGTAAGTAATGTTTTGCGAAAATATAATAAGGTTAAACAAAAGTATGTCAAGTTATATTTGGTCTTGAAATTTTATGAAAATGGGTAGGGAACCACCGGCATATCCTGGAACCAACAATTCGAAGACACGTGTCATCCACCAATTTGCACTGCACGGGGCCTAGTGGTGGATTACGGTCCACTTCCTCTGTCAGATAGGACTGCAGTGCGAGCATTACAGGATTTACAGGTTGATCATAATCATTAACATCTTTGGCGGCATTGTTTTGCCCACTGCTAAGAATACTCCTGTTCCATTTTGTGTCATTTACCAGCGATTTTAAATATCATACACCAAACCAATTTATAAATTAAAATAACCTACAGTAACTTAATTAACAATAAATTTAAAAAATGGCATAAAAAACGCTGTCAACTGGTAGATGTCCCTAGGAGACTGGTGGCGTTACCACGTTGTAAGGCAACGCTTAGCCTCTGGCCAAGGTAAATTAAGAAAAATCTTAAATTTTCCAGGTGTCCTGTCTCGAGTAGCGACAATGAGGGCAGCCATATTGCTGATCGCAGTCGCCACTGTTGCTGCTAAGATCTCCAAGAACACTGAGCCAGTCCCTAGAATACTGGAGGACACTACTCCTGCTCATGTGCTGCTGTACCTCTATGACGTAGTGCTTACGTCATACATGAATATTGATACCGCCGGACAAGGCCTGTCGGAAACCCACAATTGTCCTGGTGGTATGATACAATTTCCGAACGGAAACTGTCCGCCAACCACAGAAGATCCCTCAATTCTGGAACGATTCTTTGAAGATATGTATGTGTGATTGTGTGTGTATATGTAGTGATGATAAGTATTGAATTACGTGTATTTATTTTTGAAAAAAGAATGGCAGTTGGGTAAAAACAAAATCCACGTCTGTCTGTCTATCTGTTCGCAATAAACTCAAAAACTGCTGAACGGATTTTCATGCGATTTTCACTATAGAATTATTCATGAGATATGTGATATGTATTTATTGTATAGATATGTATTTAAGTACATAATTCGTCAAGGTTTTGTGTAAATTAGTTGAAATACTCGTATGACGAAAATTGTTGGAACTGTCGGGAGCTTTCATCGAAAGCACTTCCTTAATCCCTTTGAGATATAACAAAACAGTGCATGGTAGGATATTCCTCTTTTAGAGATCTACAAAAATGTTCGCGATGGTATACAGGATAGCCCTCCGCAGACTGATGGGGTGGATTCAGTATAACATACTAAAATGACCGGTACAAGAAATTATTTCAGGATCGTTATGGGAATCTAATGAGTTTGATTAGTTTTATTTCCTCATACGCAAAGTTTCGTTATCGTGGCAAAACGCACGTAGCAAAAGGCAAGCGCGATGACGAGTTCAATGAACTATGTAGCTAGGCAGAAAGTGAACAGCTGATTTCACGCGTCGTTCGTTAGAGTATTTCAACATCCATTGTTGGTTTTTATAATATTAGCCGTCATTTTACATTGAATTAAAGGAATAATAAGTATCTGAAACAACGATAAAATAAAAAACGAAAAATTCCGGTGGAATATGATTCAAAATAAGGAGCTGATTACACCCTGTTAGTTTATAGAGGGCTAAAGAATGGCATTTAAGAATAGCATTTCTATCTTCTAAAAAAATGTTCACGTACAATGCGGTAATTGTAAAACTATTTAGACGGATACAGTATTAATCCGTAACCACTTAAATACGTTAGTTACACAAATAATTACAGTGCACCACACATCATTATTTGTGACATTGGCGGACAGGGCACGTGCTTGCTTGTCACGTATATGTGCGTTCAAAAGGTTAAAAAAGACTATGACCCCTTGAGTTTGTTTCGGCTGTTTCTTCTCAGAGTAGTCAGTTATGAAACACCGGATCAATCTAGGCAAAAAAATCGTGTAAATGTTTATAAAAACGAATAAACATGATTTATCAATTGAGTAATAATGTTTTATTTTACTATAATTTTTTAAACTGCATAATGTTTGAAACATTATTTCATTGTCTTTTTAAGTGAGTTACGTGAATAAGGAAGTACCACAGCAACAGTGTTTACACCCAAATATTTTTTTTTTCAAAATATAATTATATCTCTCTATCAAAATTCAATTTGTTCTTCAATCCAACTTGCCTCTTCTTAAGAGGTAGTGAACTTTGATATTTGACTCTATGAGACCATTTCCGTGATAAACAAACCATCAACATACCTAACCTACAAACTAAACGGAACCCTCGGTGCGCGACTCAAACTCGCACTTGTACGGTGTTTTTTTAGTGCCTATGTTAAAGGTATTTCATACTAAGGCGATCTTTACTCTTTTGGAGATCGGAAATTATACCATAGGAACGTACACCTGCCTACCCTGCTCTCAACTACGTTGGGGTCGGCTGCCAGTCTAACCAGATGCAGCGGAATACCAGTATTTTACAGGCAGTATGTTTAAAAATTCCAATCCATAATTTAATCAAAATAAATTTGGTGTAAGTACTAGGTATGCATAACTTGTATACTGAAACTGGGCTGTTGCAAAATGACTATAGTTAGTTACACGAAATAATGTATACAAACTGAAATGTAATAGTGAACGTGGACTAACATTTAAATTAAGTTTAAGTTAAAATAGGGTAGGCGCACATTTACGATATTATTGTCGGAGAACGGCAACTAATGCCAGGAATACTTCTGTGACGGTTCTTTCTATCTCACTGGAAACAGCTGAATATCAAAACTAAAGAAAAGAAAGAAAGAAAAAGTATATTTATTTGTCGCAGGGACATGAAGTGCATCATACAAAATGACAAAAAAACAAAAATAACAATAAACATAACAAAAAATAAAGAATAAAAAAATACATACATAATATATAAGGTGTATGAGCCGCTCTGCAGGTTGGTACGGAATAAACTTCTTAATACGTCTACCAATACTGCTGAGCGTGCCCGCCTGCTGGCTGTGGGTGAGTGGGAGTCGGGCCTCTGGCTTCAGGCACTACCGTCACCTAATATAGGCACTATGTTAGGTGACACAACCTTCCGGCTCGCTACTTGTTTGCGATTGGGCGCTCCTTGCGGGGCTCCACATCGCTGTCAATGTGGTGAAGCAGTCGACTGCCTCGGACACCATGGGCTTTCTTGTAGTAAGAGTGCAGGTCGGCTTGCGCGGCACGCTAGCATTAATGATCTCATCCGTCGTGCTCTTGACACCGCCGGGGTGCCAGCTGTCTTAGAACCAACTGGCTTGGCACGCGTCGATGGGAAGAGACCAGATGGTATGACCATAATGCCTTGGAAGTTGGGTAGGCCTTTGGTGTGGGATGCAACTTGCGTCGACACCCTTGCGCCATCCCATCTTCCTAGCACAGTGAGCTGCGCTGGGGCGGCTGCTGCAGGTGCTGAAAACCTCAAACGGCGCAAATACAATAATTTAATTGGTAGTTACGTGTTTGAGCCGTTTGGGGTTGAAACACTAGGCCCATGGGGTCCGAGTGCCCACCTAGTATTTCGGGAAATCGCCAAGCAGTTGGTCGACTCTTCACGTGACCAGAGGGCGGGCCTATTTTTTGGCCAAAGAATCAGCATTGCCATACAACGTGGCAATGCTGCCAGCCTTCTGGGCACTTTTCCTGTTGACAGCGATGTGGACGAATTTTTTGACGCCCTGTAACCCTTTTGATACTTGTACATATTTTTATTACTATTATAGATTTGTAGTTTGTAAATAATGTAAATAACTTGATTGAAATAAAACTTTTATAAGGTGTATCGATTCATACACGAAATCTTTTAAGGGCTCATTGTACTCATCATTGTGAACAACTTTCACTATGGGACCAACCCCGAAATCGCGAAAAGAAAATCAGCTGTTCAGTACATTTTGACGAGTTAATGCGATCATATTGTAGGGAACAGCTGATTTTTTTTTCGCGATTTCGATGTTGGTCCCATAGTAAAAGTTGTTCATAATGATGAGTACAACGACCCCATAAGAGATTTCGTGTATGAATAGATAGACCCTATACACATATTTATATTTTATCCAGACGCTAAAACGGTTCCCAGGTATTACATCTTATTACATCATTCAATTTAACCATTTATTTTTGTGTTTTGTCCTGTACGGGCTAAATACTTTTTCTTTCTTTCTTTGGGTACGAAATCAAAAAAGCGATGGTGTGCACTGCTCTTTCTTATAAACAATTGAGCGCACATTACTCAAACTTAGCAATAACAGACTACTAGATGTTCAGTCTTGGTCCAATTTGTGGCAACTTTATAGGTATTGTTACTGCTAATTCTGAGGCTGTGGTTGGTTTGACAGCGATTCAATTGTTTTTTCCGTTTTAGGGCCATAGGTCAAAACCATATTTTAACACCGTTAAGAAAAAAGGCTAACTGCGTTTAGCCCAAACAAATGTATTCCCCTGTGTTCTCCCTGAAAAATAAAACTTAAATTGATTTACTGTATTGTTTATATCCATTCGTGATATGTCTTTTTTTAGTGTCTGATCTAATGTCCTAACCTATGGTGCTCAGACCTGGTCACTCACCGAATCGCAAATGTTCCGCCTTGGGGCTCTTTTTACCAAAGAGCAATGGAGCGCAGAATTCTGGGTGTAAAGAGAGCACATAAAATACGGAACACTACGCTGCGCTCAAAAACACGAATTACAGACGTAGGCAAAAAGGCTGCCAGGCTCAAACAGGATTGGGCAGGTCACGTGAGCCGCATGCATAACGACCGCTGGGCAAAGGTTTCAACACGATGGGTGCCTGAGGATGGACGGCGCCGTCGAGGCCGGCCTAGAAAGAGGTGGCGAGATGATCTAGACCCGCATCACGAAGGCTGGTTTGAGGTGGCGCAGGAGAAAAATACTTGGAAGTATATGGGGGAGGCGTTTGCCCAGCTGTGGGACATAAAAGGCCATTGGAAAAAAAATGTCTAATATCGGCTGAAAGTAAAATTATTCTATCCTTTTCTCTACTATGTTTGGGTCGGCTTCCAACCGGCCGTCCAACCAGATCAGCTGAATACTTGTTTTTTACATGGAGCGACTGCCTATCTGACCCCCACAACTCAGTTACTGGGTACTACATAAAGTTCACTCGCTTACACTGTGACCTCGCCTTATTCACCAACTAGACAGACAAAGGCAATTCGCGCCACAGCCTAATGTTAAACAAACACGATGTTTGTTATTACAATTTACTTTAAATTGCAATTCTTTGAATTTGCATTTTATTTTTATTTTGAAACAGCATGGTTTTCATTTAGCGTTAAGACTGTGGCACCGCTTTTTTTTCTTTTTAGTTTAGATTTTGAATAAATGTGGGATACGGATGTAACAATTCAGAATATGATTTCTAACTATATGGTCTAGACCATTAACACTGACAATGGGATATTTACGATGTTCACTGACTTGGTTTTATATACAGCGTGTAACGGAAAGAGTATAGTCACATGGAAGAGTGTGGTACGGACCATCAAACTGAACAACTTTCTCTATGGGACCACCATCGTAATCGTAAAAAAATAATCAGCTGTCCCATACATTTGGATCGAGTAGGTATTGAAATTTTGTATGGGGCAGTTGATTATTTTTTTGTGGTGGTCCCATAAAAAGAGTTGTTCAGTTTGATGGTCCGTACCACAGTCTTCCATATGACTATACCCTTTCTGTTATACGCTGTATTTAGATATATAGATAAATATAGATACAGACATTTCAATTTTATAAATTTGTGTATATTATTTATTTGTATGTTTTGATGATTTACAGCAAGCTTTGAAATCGCCATCAACAGGATACCTACATTACGAAAAATACACAAACCAGGAGGAAGCACATGACAAAAAATATTTTTCCCTACAATGCGTCAACATTATCAATTTAACATAAAATCACTCCTATAATCCTGGGGATTTGACACAGGTGTACCTAATAGTACACCCACATTTCGTTAGGTATGTTTAAGGCCCATGTAATAGAGGACGAGCCTGTTACCATCAACCTGGCACAAATCCAGTCTCCGTGGCTGCTACTGAGAAATTCCTGATCGAAAAACCCAATAACACTTTATCCGACCCGGCAATCGAACCCAGGACCTCACCCCCAGCTATGCTTGCGACCATTAGAGACAGCTGTTGTGCTAGCGACCATTAGACCAGCGAGGCAGTCCAATAAAAATTAACCAATTGAACGCACCACGATTTTAATGGTGACCCAAATTTCTGTGATTTAGTGGTAAATATCCTATTTTAGATCTAACCCCGAAAAGCACGTTTTCAATTATCGTGGCCACTAATATTTAATGACACGTACACAAGCCCATTCGACCGATTCGCAATGTAAACTGGTGACCATTAGCGTAGCCTAATGAAACCGTGTAGAAGCGACACTCATTACTTCTGTTGACGCTGATGAAGTCACTGGTGATGATCTCATGATGTCGGAAGGGACCAGCTTTTCTTTACCTACATGTTGCCGGATTACCTACTATCCACTGCTCATCATCGTCAGCATCATTTCAGCCGAAAGACGTCCACTGCTGGACATAGGTTTGCCCCAAATGGCGGGTTTAGTCATAATCGCCACGCTTGGCAGGCGGGTTGACGATCGCAGTACGGTTGTTAAAAAAACCCGACTGCGTAAAAAATAACTAATAACTTCAAATAAAAACTGAAAAGAAAAAAAAACAAGTTCAGTCCAAAAGAGTAGAAAGCAATAAAATAAATTCATAAACGGCATAACTGCAATAGTCGGGACCCATATTGGATCCCTTGGCAGTCGGGTAAAAAAGCTTAGAAAACGCTGCTGCCTATTCTCTGGTAAGTCCCTTAGTCGCCTCTTACTGGAAGATATGGGATGGCGCTATTCTTTACGTCCGACACCACCCACTACTCACTACCACCAAAACCTGAATGTAGAGCTTCATCAAAATCGTTGGCCCATCTCTTGGCCTTCTCTTTGTGCAACTTCACCTGCACTTTTGAGGGACCTGTACGAAGCTACTTATACGAGTAACACTGTTGATGTGGAAGAACTCTGAAACCTTTAAATATTCATCGACACCGCGGTTCTACGTGGTGTCGATGAATATTCAAAGCTTCATCTGAACTACTACTAACCGAAAGTGTTTTTACGATTTGTATCGGCATTTTATTTATCAATACTAATTTCAAAGTCAACTCGTCATTCGCGAAAGTATTTGTCAAACGAAAATACGTCGGCAATGCCGCCGTCTTTGGCTGCATAATTGTCAATATGTTAGTGACAACCAATGACGGCATTACTTTTAAGTACATTACATTGAGCGCTATAACCGTGGTTTTTTACACCAAAAAAATAAATAATTTCCCAGCAATCATTTTAGCGCAATGTTTAATTTGATGCGTAGAATGCTTGTGGGTCCTTTTACACCCTACATATAGGCATTTTGCTTAATGGCATAATCAGCCTATAATTTGCCCATTTCTGGGACACAAGGCTCCACCTGTGTAAAGGAATATCTGATAATCTTGTTCTTCTTCTGATGGTGGCATTAAGTTTTCCGCTTCTATAATATTTCTACTCTATCGTAATAGTGTGCTTTGCTTGAAATAATTATGATTATCGTGTTTAGTTTCATTTTGTACAATGAGTTTGTAATTTCAAGTCTTTGTTTATCACTATTTTTTAAATGCGAGCTGCATTGTTGGGTAAATACTCTATTACGGATAGCCTAATTTATTAAAACAACCAGCTATTTACATACATATATATGTCGGATCCGGTCATTAGTACGGGCATAAAATGAGTCGCAAGCGCGCCAATGGTGACATCACGCTACCTACCTACAAGTCACACCCACATCACCGAGGGCTTCTACAGAGTCGTGATGCTTTAAAGCTCGCAGCTCATAAATTGTCGCCTTTTTGCATGTGGGTAGGTATAAACAACAGAACACGAACTGCTACGATCCATACATACTTATTTTGCATCACCTACCTTCATTCATCTGTGGCAAGCACTACGCACCTGACCTTTCTGAAGTACAGCAGCATTTAGGATAGAGTAGAGGTCAAACCTTTATACGTTTTGGTAGCTAAAACGATTTTGACGACTGTGACGGTTACATTCAGACCCAAATAGATGTAAACACGGACAAGGTAATATTTTTTTATTATTCTTTTATTGTCTACAACCATTATTTCATAATTATGTTTACAATGTACAGCTACAGAACATAGTAAACAACTAGTTTCACTAAAAGTTCCTACACGGACGGATACATAATAATGTAAACACCCTATGTCCAATTGTCAGACAAATTGTCAATCAAATTGTCCAATACAACGATTGACATATCTCGAACTTCGTTTGACAGAAGATTATTAACTTTATTTCAGTCCTTTTCATTTTGTGCATGACGTCATCGTCTGTCTGTTACCACTATTTTTTTTTTGTTCCTATGGGAAATCATCAAATGACTCCTCCCGCTCTGGGCTGAGCAGGAGGGAGTATCAGACTTTTATTGACTAAAACCCATCCATGTTCCTTCATCGCCCTTTGTGTTCCGGGGCCACGGTATCTCTTTCGAACAGTCCCGCAGCCCCGGACTGTCTGTTACCCCTTGGAGCATGGCAAAAATCAAACTTGTAAGTCAACGCGATCAAAAGATATGACCGTTTATGTCGCATATTTTGCGATTTCACAAGGGAATCAAAATCTATAGGGTACTTCCCGTTGACCTAGAATCATGAAATTTGGCAAGAAGCAATGTTATACAGCACATGTAAAAAAAACTCAAAACCGTAAATATGAAGTTTAATAACAAAACACTTACCAGTTTATACGGAACCCTCGGTGCGCGAGTACAACTCGCAGTTGGCAGGTTTTAAACATTACGTAGGATAGAACAGCGTTTCCTTATACGAAATATTATAACATTTTGATTTTCCTCAATGGGTATGGGCAACAGAATTTACTTTACCTAATTTAAAATAACACAATCGTGTGAAAACTAAACTGTTGACTAAACGCATGATTATGACCATTGAATCACTGCAGGTTTTTCCTTTTTTTGTTTACTGAAGCGAACTTGTCCAATTGTCTGTGGGTTTCGTTCACATCGTCATCTGCGTAGCCTTTTACCAAATATGGTGTAGTCGGCTTCCAGTCTAATCGGATGCCGCTGAATACTGGTATTCCACATGGAGCGACTACTTATATGACCTCCACAGTCCACAGCCCAGTTGTAACACCATACCTACATCTCTTGTGAAGAGTAACGTTTGGCAAAGATCTACGAACGACAACCGGGACCAACGCGAACGACGGTGTTATGACAATTCAGCCACATCTATACTTCATATTAAAAAAGTGGTAAAATTTGTTTCTAAGTTTGTATGTAGGGGGTAATCTCTGAAAAGATGATCCAATTCTAAAAATTCTTTCACTGGCAGAAAGCTACATTATTCGTTGGCTTTAAATTATATGTATATTAGCGAATGGGAAAAAAAATGCACTCATTTCCTAAAGTGCCCGCTAATGGCCTAATTGAAATAAATATTTTCATAAAAAGGAAGAGATGTGATATGCTAAATAAACGTAGCGTGACCTTTGAGATTCCGTGTGACAGTCCCCACTTATCCCGGGCAGCGAGTGCACGTACCCTTAAAGTAGTTCATCTACTTCCCCTTTATGGAAGCACACTCATCTTTTGGACCAAATGGATCAAATTATCAGAAATACTTTATCATCCATTTTAAATGTGGCCTTGGACGATCGAGCTTGGACACAAGCTACTCTTCCCATTCGTATGGGAGGACTCGGCGTCCGCAAAATTTCTAGTATTAGTTTACCGGCTTTTATATCCTCGGTCCACGGCACTGAGAAATTAATGAGGAATATCCTGGCTTCCACACTGATTGATTTTGATGTGCCGTGCTTCTCCGAGGCTATCAATGCCTGGAAACTCGCTTGCCCAAATTCTGAAGAACCCGACCATCCATTTTCCCAGAGACGGTGGGACGAGCCGCTCTGCAGAGTAGTTCAGAACAATTTACTGAACACGTCTGCTACTACTGCTGAGCGCGCTCGTCTGCTGGCTGTGGGTGAGTGGGAGTCGGGTCTTTGGCTTCACGCACTACCGTCGTCGAACACAGGTACGTTGCTCGACGACACTACTTTCCGCCTCGCTGCTTCTCTGCGCCTAGGTGCCGCATTATGTTCTCCTCATCGCTGTCACTGTGGTGAAGTTGTCAACAGCCTCGGACATCACGGCCTGTCATGCAGCCGAAGTGCGGGCCGTTTTGCACGGCACGCGAATTTAAATGACATCATCCGACGAGCTCTTGTCACCGTCGGCGTTCCAGCTATATTAGAACCCAATGGCTTGGCACGCGACGATGGCAAGAGACCGGACGGGATGTCTTCGTTTCCATGGAAGATGGGTAGGCCTTTAGTGTGGGACGCAACATGTGTCGATACTCTTGCGCCATCCCATCTTCCTAGCTCATCGTGCTGTGCTGGGGCTGCCGCTGCGGCTGCAGAGAACCTCAAGCGGCGTAAATATAGTAACCTCATTGGTAACTATATTTTCGAGCCGTTTGGGGTTGAAACTCTAGGACCGTGTGGTCCGAGCGCTCACAGCCTTTTCAAGGATATTTCTAAGCGTTTAGTTGACACTTCCCGTGACCCAAGGGCTGGCTTTTACCTTGGCCAAAGGCTTAGCGTTGCCATACAACGTGGCAACGCCGCCAGTCTCTTGGGTACATTACCAGTTGACAGCGTTGAGGAGTTTTTTGACGCCATTTTTTAAGTTTGTTGCTAGGTTATTTACTTTAGGTTATTTTAATTAATAAATGTAATACTTGATTAGTGTAAATATATTTCAAATAAATAATAGTATTCCATTTCTTACTGATAATTTCGTGGTTTTATTCTAAACCCTGACTTGTGTTACTAATGAACACCACATTAGATCATGCTTATTTGTTATCAGCCGTGCTATCACAGTTTTACGGACAAAGTCGCGGGTAAAGTGCTAGTTATTAATAGTTGGTTCCGCCAGTTTTTTCCAGCTAAAACACTAAAAAGTTGCAAAGGGCGTTTTGGAGGACTGTCTCTTGTAAATGACGTTTACTTACTTTTGTTTGTGTCGAATTTTGTTAGTTCTGTATGAAGTTCCTTGTCCAATCCGGGGATCGAATGACGGACCCTTTCTTTTTTTCGGATAGGAAATCATCAAATAACCCCTCCCGCTCTGGGCTGAGCAGGAGGGAGTGTCAGACTTTTACTGACTAAAACCCATCCATGTTCCTTCCTTTGCCCTTTGTGTTCCAGGGCCGCGGTATCTCTTTCGAACAGTCCCGCAACCCCGGCAGGCATCGGTCCTTTCGGACCCCTTCCTGTTTGCTGACTCTCTTTGAGGCGCGCGCGGAACGCGAACGCGCCGTCGACACGGCTTGTCGTTATAAGACGGACGGACGGCGAGCTAGCCCATACTCACCGCTCTATGCTTTGCGTTCTTATTTGCGGTAAAATGTCAATACGAGTGTTTTTTTGCATGTTTTTGTTCAAATTCACATCATCTGCCTAGCTTTTTTCCCAACTATGTTGGGGGCGGATTTCAGTCTAACCGGATGCAGCTGAATACCAGTATTTTACATGGAGCGACTGCCTATCTGACATCCACAACCCAGTTAGTACTGGGTAACACGATACCCCTTTGGTAAGACTGGTTGTCAAACTTTTTGTGTCACTGACTACCTGTAACGACTGTCAAAGATTTACAGGTGACAGCCAAATGAGATGAGATGTTCAAATTCACATCAGATATAAATAGTTTAGTACCAGGCCCTTACTATTTTGACTGTTTCTTCATCCTAACCACTAACTACTAATAGAACGTCACTTTATCAGGTAGCCATTTTGAAGCACTGGAAATGTTTTACTGTGCAAATAAAAGTTATCCTAAAGTCAAAGAGGATAAGAGTTACAGTTATTTTATTATAATTGCAACATAAACATTTGGAGATTATAATGAAAACAATTTTCGGTGTCACTTGAACCCCTTTTTATGTGGCTGTGACGAAGCGAACCAGAAATTGCAGAAGTATCGTTCAGACGAAATCTCAAATAAGAGAACCCTCGAAATCATCTATATTTACGTAAGTTAGTTATTAGAGTAGTAGTTAGTAACTATAATATACATTATTTATTAAAGACTATTAAATAAACTATTAACAAACTATAGAAGAGCATCGGAAAAACTCCTCTTCAGCGCTGTTAGCTGGTAATATGCCCAAGAGACTGGCGGCGTCGTCACTTTGTATGGCAACACTTAGCCTTTGGCCAAGGTACAAGCCAGCCCTTGGGTCACGGGTTTCGTCAACTAGGCTTTTCGAAATAAATGAATGCCTTAATCAGGGTAGGCTATGAGATCTTCTTCAAAAACTTAAAAAAAAAATAACTTGGCAAAATAATGTCGTAGCTAACTAAACAATCGGGCCAACTGGTTATATGGCAAAATTGCGTGCGCTTTTACGAACACAACAGACTGTATATACTGAAGTATCTGTAACTGTCCGGTGTCCGCAGCCGGTCGGCGATTAGTCCGTAATTGTCTTGATGTAGTGTCGGCTATGGAACGAATTTCTTATCATGTTTTATTAATTCTGTCTTGAATGAGGCAAACGACAAAGTTTACACATCACGGTCGAAACAATCTTAGCCATCGATTCAAGAGGAAGAAGAATATTGTGTTTTTTAATGAGTGTAAAAGAACCGTTAAAGAAGCCGAAATACACTTTTTTTCCCCGTCTTTACGATCTTTTTTTTTTGTTCTGGACCATAACTGGGAACCTTCTAGTTCCGGAGATATTGGGGGTCCAGGTTTCAACTTATTCACTATGTTTTTTTTTTAATACAAGTATACAGCGTGTAACAGAAAGGGTGTAATCATATGGAATACTGTGGTACGGACCATCAAACTGAACAACTTTCTCTATGGGACCATCATCGAAATCGTAAAAAAATAATCAGCTGTCCCATACATTTGGGTCGAGTAGGTATTGAAATTTTGTATAGGACAACTGATTATTTTTTTACGATTTCGATGGTGGTCCCATAGAGAAAGTTGTTCAGTTTGATGGTCCGTACCACAGTATTCCATATGATTATACCCTTTCTGTTACATGTTGTATAGAGATACTTTAATTTATTACAAGTATTAAATATAGTAACTTTAAATACGGAGGTATTCCCCTTTCTATTCAATACAACCATTAGCACAATGTTTTGATTGCGATACATTGAGTTCTACCGAAAAACATGATTTTTCACCCCAAAAAAAAAGTCGTTTCCCAGCAATGACGTTTCGCACAATTGGACATTTTGCTACTTAGACCTTCTGATCAGGAGGGTAATTTTTGCGTAGAGTTACCTACTTAGTTTGATGTACAGAATGCTTTGCTGAAGGGACCATTTACACCTTGTATAAAATGGTACTTTTACCACTAACCTACGCAGTGGTCACAGTAAATAAGTATTGTTATCATTATTTCCGCCACTAAAACCGCCCATTCATTGGCTTATCTGGTTCTAACAAAATCTTATTCCGACCATTAACCTTAAATGTTCGTGAATGCCTGAAGTAAAGCCGTTACAACTGCGATATGGTAAATATATGGAGAGTTTAGATTAGTTTTTAGAACACCTGTGACTATTTGATGCATTTTTTGTGATTTGCAGAAAAAATGTTTTTTTAGTTGAGCTGTATGTTTGTACGTGCGTGATTTTCTCGAGTACTCTTGCTAGATTTAGATATATCCGACAGTTCATAATCTATTCCCAAGGAAAGTTCTAACATCTAAAATAATTGTCAAAAATGTTGATAGTTAATTCGAATTCGAATTGCTGATGCACAAGGTACACAATAAATAAGATATTTTTATGCACATAAAAATACTTTAATTTGCTTTCCATTTTGCAAAAAACATTATTTATCTGCAAGCAGCATTATTACTTAAAAAAAAAATACTGGTGATATAAGTAAATCCCACCAATCGCAATGATTTCTATTTTTAACCAACGAAAAAACGGAGGAGTGACTCATTTATTAAAAAAAAAAATTGTCAGCCAGTAAGATGCTAGAGAACAGCCAAATGAAGTACACAAAATGTATTAATTAATATCAATAAGAACATTTAAATACTAACAAAATCAGCGTTACCAAAGAAGCTCCTTTAAAACATCAGTTTAGTTCACACAAATATAACATCACGCCAGTAATACCTGACGGGTAAGGCAGAGGTGTACCTAATAGCACACCCACATTTCTCGTGTAATCGAGGGCAACCCTAATGTCATCAACCGGGCACAAATCTAAGCTCAGTGGCCGCTACTGAGAAATTCCTGATGGACGAACCCAATAACATTTTGCCCGACCCGGGGATCGAACCCAGGACCTCATGATCAGCAGTCACGCTTGCGACCACTAGACCAACAATGCAGTCAAGTTCTCCAAACATACTCGTAATTACCCTCTCCAAAAACGGTTATAACTGCAAGTACAGACGCTAACTGTTAATGTCGTGGTTGTTAAACCTAACAAGGAGTTTGCAGTTTGCGATCTAAGGTGATTAACCTTGCAACTTGTATGTATGGGTAATTCTGAATATATAGGGTGTAAACAGACCCTTCATGAAGTCGTCAGCCAAGCATTATGTACGGTGGGCTGCATCAAACTAAGTAACTTTACGCAAAAAATATTACTGGGAAACGACGGGTGTAAAATCAGGTTTAACGGTAGAACTCAATTCAATTCAATTTAAATATATTATTTCAGATACAAAACTCCATACAGTGTTAGTAGTATAACTTAGCCTAATGTTAGTATTCAATTAGAAATCATAAACAACTAATGCACCATTGAACTGTTCGCTCAATGGTGCACCAGTCAATTTGGATAAGACGTGTGTCTGAACAATGTGGCGCACTCAAAACATTATGCTGAGGGATGGATTGAATAGTACGGGGGCCGTGGAGGTGTTTAAAAATCTTACATCAAAAACGTGTATTTAAAAAAAAAACTCGTGGTAAAGTGGGAACTTTGACCCCCAATAACTCCGTTACTAGAAGTTTCCCAGGTACGGACTAGAACAAAAAAAATATAGCAGTGACGACGGGGAGAACACGTGCTTTTCGTTGCCATCCACCGGTCATAAATCCAGACTCCATGCCTGCTACTGAGAAATTCCTGATGGAAAACCCCAATAACACTATGCCCAACCTGGGAATCGAACCCAAGACTTCAGCGCAGCAGTCGCGCTTGCGACTACTAGACCTACGAGGCAGACACTTTCCGAAACACAATGCCGATGTCAACAGGAACGGTTTGCGAAAAATTTGTATGGTATTAAAATTTGGGCATTAATGTGAACATCAATTTTAAAAACTTTATAGTTTTTGGGTAATTTATCCATGATTAATTTATCAGTCAGCCGCAATTTGCGCTCGATTGATGGCAATTGGGTCGCTCTCTATTATTCGGCACTACTATTAGGTGCCTACAGCTCTGCCTAACCCATCGAGGATTAGAAGGCGCCATGTTATGAAAAACGTCAGCTTTTTACAGTATTGCCAACAAAAGCTTTCAAGTGTTACAATTAGGTTTAAGGGATATAGCTTTAATTCCTATTTGAAGAGAGAGTGGTTTCGTTCGCAGCTTGGAAATTCGCAGAAACGGTGCGGCGGCTTCACATGGTTTATGCAATTTTAATCGAGTTGGGGACTCAATGCCTTTATCAGCCGGATATACATCGGTGGATATCTAAGTGTACAGTCGCGATGAAAACAGCAAAATTCAAAAGTGACCGTTTCGTGAAATGACGTTTTATACTTGGAGGAAAGTGAGATAACACCTATTTCGTAATAGTATGGCTTCCAGGAGCAAACCAAATGGAAACAGTAATTTAATTCAACACCACTGCTCTCAAGCGGTGAAGGAAAGCATCGTGAGGAAACCGGCATGGTCTAGAACCAACAATTCGCGGTCATGTAACGGCTGGGCCGCACTGGGCCAGCGTGGTGGATTGCAGCCCAATCCTTCTCATAGAAGGCCTGTATAGGCCTCCTGTCTATGATACACTCTGTCTATGACTGCTGAGACACTCCAGCAGTGGGATCATTATAGGCTGATTATGCTATAGTATCCAAAACATTATATTCATGAAAACGTTAATCAATATATCACCATCTGTCTAGCCTTCTCCCAATTATGTTGGGGTCAGCTTCCAGTCTTACCGTATGCAGCTGAATGCCAGTCTTTTACATGGAGCGACTGCCTATCTGACCTCCACAACCCAGTTAGTACTGGGTAATACGATACCACTTAGTAAGACTGACTGTCAGACTTTCGGGCCACTGACTACCGGTAACGGCTGTCAAAGATCAACATATGACAGCCGGGACCAACGGCCTAACGTGCTTTCCGAGGCACGGAGAAGTATAAAATGTTAATCCATGTAGCAGGAGAAAATCACTTTCAAGAGTTGATTTGTGAATACAATACTGCACATGACTGCATACATAGTCTTTTGCTTTATCACAACATAGTATAAAACAAAGTCGCTTCCCGCTGTCTGTCCGAATGTATGCTTAGATCTTCGGATTTTAATGCGGTTTTTTTTAAATATATAGAGTGATTCAAGAGGAAGGTTTATATGTATAACATTGCACACGAGGCGGGTCGCTAGTAGGTGATAGACAGATGCATAGCCATCCAAAAAAATAAACGATATTTATTTATTTATTTACTTAAGGTTCACCCACAGTCCTGTCAGGGTTGCGGGACTGTTACCGAAAGAGATACCGCGGCCCTGGAACACAAAGGGCAAAAGAAGGAACATGGATGGGTTTTAGTCAGTAAAAGTCTGACACTCCCTCCTGCTCAGCCCAGAGCGGGAAGAGTTATTTGATGATTTCCCATCCGAAAAAAAAAAGGTTCACCCACAGCACTTACAGGGCATGTGTTTATGCATAATTTACTAAATCATACGGTAATCGTCTAATATATATGTCAATTACAGGTAAACACAACATTGACAACAAAGACACCAGGGCCGCATTCCGAATTACAAAATAATCACTCACAGCGCTCACATCTATATTTTGCGTTCCGTTTTAGATATCACGATTATGACAGCTGAAAGCTGTCATAAATTCGGAACGCTCGTGGACGCGTTCACAGTGAACATAACCCCAAACCGAAACCTTTCACAAGACCTATTTTTGAAAATGGACGATATGTTGGTTGACTCTGCTGCACATACAACCCTCCAAGTTCAATTAACACCATTCAATAACTATTTCATGAAAAAGTCACTCAATGGGGTTAAATGAACTTGGAGGGTTGTATTGATGATTTGAATGATTATAATTCTGTAACTTCATACGTGTTACTGGCGCGATTGTTATTTTCATCAACATAAAACTTGACACTGATCTGCAAATCGTAAAAAAAATTAAATTTCGCGGGCTACCCTTTCGCTTCCACCATAACAAAACAACACAACCTGTGAACACAACTGACATTTTTGACAGCGCTCACGGTGATATTTATTTGGGGCATGGTCGGTGTAATCGCAAGATGGCGCATGTCATGACGTCATCTATGACGATTCAAGGGACATCAATATCGCGCTCACGGTAATTCGGAACGGGTTTATGGACGCTCAAATTGATTACAGCGTAATTCGGAATGTGGCCCAGATTACCGTTTGGTTGTTAAAGGTGTACAGTCGATTAAGAAAATGGGATATACATTTTGTTACGAAGAAAATGCATTTGATTCTTCTACCGGAAATACTCCCCTTACAATAAAACCGGGATCTATTATTTCGTTTAACTTTACAGAACCCTAAGAAGATGAAGAAAATAATATTTCCATAACATATCCCTATGTCAAAATAGGAAGAAGTTTTGACAGGGTAAAAACCACAGCGCGGTGGAGAAAAGTTTTGCTAGCCAACTTACTTTTAGGGTGAGATCATAAATATAGCGGAAGCGGAAAGATTGTGTGTAAGTATATTCTTTTAAGAGAATGCGATGAAACGTATAAGAAAAAGGGGTTCAAATGCATAGATATATGTAGGTAGGTATAGACGTATGAGGAATAGAATTAAAGGTTTTTCATATAAACAATTAAATAAAATTGAAATGTCTCTTTTTAATCAAAATAACAGCTTTTTTACTTAATGCATCTGTCTGTTTGTTCCGGCTAATCTCTGAAACGGCTGGACCGATATTGACGGGACTTTGACTGGCAGACAGGCGATGTTATACAAAGGCAATCTTTATTTTATAAAAATAATTAGGGTTCCGTGCAAAAAAAATAAAACCCTTGAAATTGGTAACGAAATCTGATTCAAAGCGAAATAATATTTTTTTACAATAATTTCACTCGAACGAAGGTCGCGGGCAATAGCTAGTCCTCCATAAAAAAAGAAGGATCCTTCCACCAGACGGGTGTTGTGTCTGGTGAGCTACTGCTCGACGGTTAATGTCGGGCCGTGGTGTATCTTCTTGCCCGATGCAGGTCTTATCAAGATGTCAGATGATGCGTAGTTCATGACGCTAAACGCGGTTACCACGTAATCTGTACATCTTTCTGAGCAGAAAATTTCAATGTCCCCGTTGGTTTGTTAGTTTTGTTTTTCCTACAAAATTGCAATACCGACACGGTACACGGCAGCTGATTTAAAAAAAATACCAATGAAAAATTTCCATGTGGGGTGTTCAAAATTATGTTCTGATTATGAGGTATCCGTTTTAGGGCTGGTGTCCCTTTCAACCTGTGTACCGTGACAGATCCACAGAGGGATGGGACTCATATAACTAACGATTGTGAAATAGTATATTTTATAACGAGGGACTAAACGAAGTCATAATATACCAGAGGTGGTTTGAAGCCAATGAAGCCGAGGATATATTAAGTTGGCGTTTAGTCTCGAGGTGTAGACTGTACTTTTCACTTTGAGTGCGAGAAAAATAGCCAATTTAGTTCAAAAACATTTAATAAATAGTCTTATTCCTCCAGTCCATAAAGATTTTAGGTAAATCTTCCCCGATTTTGGCGGAAAAAGATTATCTATTATGTCTTTTGCTCTTTGCTCGATGTCAAACTCTTCACTGTCACTGGACATTCTTAATTTTATTTAAAACCGAAAAAAATTACACTCAAAAAAATTCTGAAATTTTTGCGGTCAGTTTTTTCTTCTAAACCAGTCACAGACTAACAATTTAAAACACATGGCGCCACCTTCCTTGCGGAAAAACCATGGAACTAAAACTCTCGTATATTTACTGGCTGTTTGAGTTTGTCTATGTCACATGAAGGAAATTAAAAAACTAATTACTTTTTACTCCCTAGAGACTAAAGTGGTCACTTTAGTCCCGCTCACAGAGCATCTTATATATTGGTCCCGCTTCGTAGGGCTATAATCACAGAGCATCTTATATATAATGGCGTACTTTTAGAGCATGAGAAGTGAAAAGACAGTTAATGAAGCCGAAAGTCACTTGTTCTTTCCTTAAATTATTATTAGTTTTTTTGGAAACCTTCTGTCTAAGCTGATCATCAGTTTCTAAGTCTTTTTCTAACTATACTGTGGTCGGCTTCCAGACTAACCGAATACTGCTGAATACCAGTATTTCATACAAAGCGACTGCTTAAAGTATCTCCACAACCTAGTGCCTACTGCGCCTTAGACGTGGAGTTGCGGACAACAGCCTGTTATACAATACAATACAATACAAATACCTACTGAGTAAAACGATGCCCTTGGTTGGACTGATCGTCACAGTTTTCGGATTCAAACTACCTGTAACGAAATGACAGCTGTGACCACGTGCTTGCAACGTGCTTTCCGAAGCACTAAAGAGTCTTGAGTTATGGATGCTCAGTAATGGTCGCCTTCCACGGAGCGACCACGGCTAGCATAGCTTAACCTTCGATCTACCATTGCTGCTGTTCGGACTTAGCCACAAGCCCCTCAAATTTGTTGAAAATTACTGACACATATTCAGAAGCGAATCCTGATGAATCCTCCGCCATTTTCTTACGAACTTCGTCAAACAAAAAGGCGTAAATAAACTATACATACTACCAAACTTCTACATTCGCTTGTCAATCAACTCATCCGCTCCGCTGCATTGATGAAGCTACCTTTCCAAACTAT
The DNA here is from genome assembly GCA_947578425.1 of Eugnorisma glareosa. Lineage (NCBI taxonomy): Eukaryota > Metazoa > Arthropoda > Insecta > Lepidoptera > Noctuidae > Eugnorisma > Eugnorisma glareosa. The sequence continues at coordinate 6,341,832 of OX387982.1, read as the reverse complement.
TAACAGCCCCCAAGCGAATTTGCACTCTACGATCAAAGTTACAAGAGTTTGTTTTACTTTGCTTCTTTCTCCCTCTAGTGTATCATTGCGTCTTTTATTTTTTTCTTTCAGTGTCTTATCGATGGGTCATAGGTTCTGTACATATGTAAGGAAAGTTCGTCAAGCATGCTTGAAGAGGGAAATTGGGATTCTTTTTATTTAATTCTATTATATTTTTTCCCGATCTAGATCTAGGATTTGCTTTTTTTTTTTCGGATGGGAAATCATCAAATAACTCCTCCCGCTCTGGGCTGAGCAGGAGGGAGTGTCAGACTTTTACTGACTAAAACCCATCTATGTTCCTTCCTTTGCCCTTTGTGTTCCAGGGCCGCGGTATCTCTTTCGAACAGTCCCGCAACCCTGGCAGAGGATTTTGCCCCCTAAAGAAATAATGGAATCTTTGTAATCTCACATTTTTGTCCGGTTTAAGAGGTTTTGCCATACTTTAGTCTCTTGCATACATTTTTGAGACTTTTTCTTTTATTTCTTTTGGTCGTATGGCTGGTTGATCATGAGGTTCAGTCTGCACTATGTTATGCTGCTATATTTTTGTTCACACGTATGTCTCTTTTGTTTTTTTTTTTGAAGTGTGTTTTAGTTGTACGTTCTCCAAGTAAGTGTGTATCTCTAAAACTCTCTACAAAGTTTTCTTTGTAAGAAAAACCGATACAACTTGTATGAAGTTTCACTCCGCATTCTCGCTGTAGTTTGATTTTTTTGCGCTGGCAACATTGACGCTCTTTGGTATTTCGATACTGTTGGCATTCATCTTAACTTTTATGTTTTAACTTGATACGCGAGATTTTGTGCGCTGCTGTAAATAAATAAATCTTCGTAACATTAGGTACATCACGCCTGAATTTCCTAAAGAGGTAAGCGGACGTACAGGTATAGTCCAGATACATTCGGCCGTATCTTTAAGACCCATGTAATAAAGAAGTAAGGACGAAGGAAAAGACGAGGAAGTAACAAATGAAACGCTGGAAAGATAATCTCAAAAGAGTTGCCGTCCAGAATGGATTAGAATTGCTAGAGACAGAGATAGCAGGAAGTCTTGCAGGAGGCCTTTGTCGAAGGACAAGCTGTTATTAGGAAAACCAATCCTCTGTTACAAATATAGTAAACTGTTATAATTGTAAAATAGCAATACAGGGTAATTTTATGTCGCGGGCTTGTGGACGGTGAGCTATGGGCTAGCTCGCCGTCCGTCCGTCTTATGACGACAGGCCGTGTCGACGGCGCGTTCGTGTTCCACGCGCGCCTCAAAGAGAGTCAGCAAACAGGAAGGGGTCCGAAAGGACCGATGCCTGCCAGGGTTGCGGGACTGTTCGAAAGAGATACCGCGGCCCTGGAACACAAAGGGCAAAGGAAGGAACATGGATGGGTTTTAGTCAGTAAAAGTCTGACACTCCCTCCTGCTCAGCCCAGAGCGGGAGGGGTTATTTGATGATTTCCCATCCGAAAAAAAAAGGGTAATTTTATGTATTTATTAATAAAGCGCGAGTATACTTATTGTCAGCAACTGGGTTCAAATTCAGTGTCCGGATTGCCTTTGAGAATTTCCTAATTAAAATATTGGTCAACAATTAGCCCGACCCAGGGTTCAAAATCTTAATTTAAAAGAGGCTTAAATCGGTAAAATTATTGTCAACGTCATTTCGTATGACCCATAACCCTTCGCCATTTTTTTAGTTTATTTTAATATAAGCTGAAGAGGTGGCATAACAAACTCACTAAGAATAACTTGATTCTTGATTCCATTTCATTCCACACAATAATTAAAAAAAAAAACAATAAGTATCTTTTTTGAGCATCGCGAGAACGACATTTTTGATTTCTGCCGATAAAAGGTGTAACAAGACGAAGCTGAAAGGTACTTGTTCTCCCCGTCATTGCGATTTTTTTTTGTTCTAGACCATACCTGGGAAACCTGTAGTTACGGAGATATTGGGGGTCAAAGTTCCAACTTATTCACAAGTTTTGTTTATACGTTTTTAACATAAACACCTGCACAATGTTTTGAGTGCGTTACATTGCGTAATACCGTGAAACGCGAATTTTCACCCCAAAAAAAAGTGGTTTCCCAGTAAAAAAAATTGCGTCAAGTTACTTAGTTTGATGTATATGATGCTTGGTTGACGGCTTCGTTATGGGTCTTGTTACACCCTGTATATTTGGTATCTACTCCCCAAATTATACTCAAAATCAACACAATTCTGAATTTGAAGATACACCAGACTTAGTTATAACTTATAAGGCTCTTTGAACGAGCGTCCCCAATCGACAAAGTTCCTAGGAAATCCTCCTAGGAAGTTCGGCTACTACTAGGTAATAGGTACAACTAGTGGTAGGAATTTCGTCGACGATCCTACTCAGTGAGTGTAATGAGTTGCTGAAACTGTTTGACACCTCTTTGCGAACTAGATGCAGTCAAATTTGGAATAATTTATGATATGGAGATGATGATGGAAATTCTTGTTAATTTCAACTTTATGTGTTACGGAATAAGTGCTTTGGAGGTAAAATTAAAGGATATTTGTCTGTCCAGTAGTACTAAGGTACTGCCCGTACTGGATCTGCTTGAATCGTGATAGAGTTATTTATGATTGTGACTCCTCATGCAAAGTTTTCGTGTCCTAGCAGTGGGAACATTATAATTATGTGAAAATGTCAACCGTCTACCTATTACAGATCATGAGATACATCCCGCTGATAGACAGACGGACGGACGGACGAACGTAGGTTAGCCTCCGGGTACGGAACCCCAAAAAAGTACCCTAATACAAAAATAAAACTACAAAAGAATATGAAATGAACAAGTTCTATTTTCAAGTATTTTTATAAACTAAACTGCATGGATGGTGATGGCCGTTAGTTGAATCATGTAATACTTACATCAGCAATTTTCCAATATGTTACTTTAAATTGCTCACGTAATTCTTCCCAAATATTCATAATGTGTCATAACATAACTCTTCTTTATTTAACAAGCTTAATTAAATACCTTTCAATCTTAAACAATTAACGTACTTGACATTGATAAGTCCAAAAAGGACATTGCATTAATAAAACACAAAAGACATAATCCCATTTAATTCGCATCAAGATATGCAATGGGAACCAAAAATATAAGTTTTAATACTTTTAATCTCGTCATAAATAACTGGTTGCCTTTCCGGTTGCCACTTAAAATTAAATACCGAATAAATTACTTGGAAGATATGAGCAAAGAGATCACAAATCGAAAACCGCATCTGTCAATTACTGTGCCCGCTTTTAAAGTTTAAAAAAAGTAAAAAAACAAAGATGGCGGGGCGGCTGTCCCGCCAAAACAAAATGGACGAGTGTGGTAGCGTTCGAACGTCAATAAGCGTTCCTTTTTTTAGTTTTGGGCTCCTATTCATGCTTGGTTTGCGCATAATCTGCGATGAAGTTCGATATCTATACTTATAAATGTATAGTAGGGATTTTACTTTGAATAGAAGAGTGTGAAAAATTGCAACGCGTGTGAATTCGCCGCTAGAGGCGCTAGTGTAGCGTGCGGTCGCCGAAATGTCAGATGTCATAGAAAGTTCACGCGTTGCGCGTATTTTACTAATATTCACGATTGTGGTCTAGATTGAGCTATTATTAATTAAGACTTAAAGATTTGAAGTAGCAACTTAGGATCTTAAAATTTAATGTCATCACCTTATGCGACAGTGGCGCCATCTGGTGAGCTCAAAAACACGCCCTCACCGACTATACGCTATGATAAAAACTTGACACGTGTCAATCGCTTGAAATTGTTTCTTATTTCTACAATGGTTTTCAGCAGGATTGACATAAACTTAACTGCCTCGTTGGTCTAGTCGTCGCAAGCGCGTTTTCTGAAGAGGGCCTTGGTTCGATTCCCGGGTCGGCTAAAGTGTTATTGGGTTTTTCCGTCAGGAATTTCTCAGTACCAGCAACGGAGTCTGAATTTGTGCCCGGTTGATGGCAGAAGGCTCGCCCCCTATTACACGGAACTTTAACATCATTAGCGAATTGTGTGGGTGTACTATTAGGTAAACCTCTGCCTAACACGTTGGGCATTACAGGCGTGATGTTATGTTATGTATGACTAAAACTTTTTGGTTGCTTAGAAAATTAAAACATTGTTTTTTTTTACTTTTCCACTATTTTTTTTTTCGCATGGGATATCATCAAATAACCCCTCCCGCTCTGGGCGGAGCAGGAGGGTGTGTCAGACTTTTACTGACTAAAACCCATCCATTTTAGTTCTTTTGCCCTTTGTGTTCCAGGGCCGCGGTATCTCTTTCGAACAGTCCCGCAACCCTGGCAGGCATCGGTCCTTTCGGACCCCTCCCCGTTTGCTGACATCTCTCTGAGGCGCGTGTAGAACACGAACGCGCCATCGTCGCCGATAGCTCACCGTCCACAGGCCCTCGACTTTTCCTCTACCTACTTGTAATGTCACTTAGTGTAGGCTACGCTAAGTGACGTTCTCTGTTGTCCATAAAGAAAGTGATAGAATAATTACGTATTTAGACGTTTTTCAGATTAGGTGAAAGCTTTATCATCGTTCTCTTGCCCATATCCTAATTCATTTAGGGTCTGCGCAGCATGTCTTCTTCTTCTTAGGTCAACGCTTGAATTCCGAAAAAAGGACCGCAAGAATGTGATAAAAACTTCATATCCAAATATACAACGTTATCGTCAATTGATCATGAATTGACAAAATAATCAAGATCGACGAAAAGTCTATATCAGCACAAGTTCAGAATGAAAGTAAAAAGGTTTAACGGTGGAAATTATTACATTCCAGTGTTGTACACTTATTTTGTAGCAAATAATCATTTGCATTGTTGCCCGGGGCGTTGTGTGTTCTGTTGCTTGTAATCACACGAAATCAGATATTTTAATAAATTCCCGGGCAGACACTGTCCAACATAGTACCACACGAAAATTGGACAACCAGTCTTACCAGCACGATCGTGTTTCCCAGCAACCTGTGTTGTGGAGGTCAGATAGGTAGTTGTTCCATGTAAAATAACGACCCCAAAAAAGTTAGGAAAGGATTAGGCACATGAAGAGTTATTTTCCAAAAAATAGTCTCTGATAAGTAAGCCAGGGCGATGTGTGATTTATTTTTTAACTGATTTAATGGCAAAACCGAAAAAACAATATTGATTTGCTAGTTTAAGAGTACTTTGCAGAGTCGTTAATCGAAATAGTACATTTTGATACAAGTGGGGAAACTTTGTTATTGCTTTTGAGGCGGAATTTAGCTGCAATGAAATAGTTTCCGCATTTTTATCAAAATGTATAAAAGGTCCCATTAAGGGGATTACCTCGCTCAAATCCTGAAAATACCGTGTGTTTAAAGAAGTTTGTAGATGAATCCTTTTGTGCGTTTTAAATATAAAAAATATATGTTAAACTAAAGGTAATCACAAATACATTGTATTGTTTAAAATTTTAATAAACTAACTCAAATTTTATCAAAAAATCGTAACAAATAGGTCCTTTTTCAACCTAAATTGAAAATTTTCTCTATAACGGCTCAATAACTCGGCATGAACGTATTTAACAATGTGTATTGATTTTTTTCTCTTATTTCTTTTAATATTTTAAAATATTTTATAAAAAACCCGAAATTTCGCGAAAAGCACTATGTCACTCCCGCACTCGTCCCTCTCTCTCTCGTCGTTTCCTCGTAAGTTAGTACGGGGCAGCATGCTCAAGGTCATTGGGCAATGTAATGCCCTTAAAATAGGTGGACAAATTTTAACACAGTGATAACCAAAGATATCCAAGCAAAAAAAGCACTGATTAAAGTGATTTTATTTTGACCTAATGGATGTGTTTAATGTAGAGTGCCGCCGGCAATTTATTATTTTAGGTCAAAATAAAATCACTTTAATCAGTGTTTTTTTTGCTTGGATATCATTGTTTAGACGTACTGAACGCTGTGTTAAAATTTGTCCACCTATTTTAATGGGACCTTATATACCTACTATAAAAACTAAGCATACACTGTCACTTACGGGATATCTCCCGTGATTGTCTATTATTTTGAGTTCCTGATATTTTGACGCTGTTGCAAGCGCCGTGATCGCAGGCGTGTATAAAAACTAATCTGTAAATGTCATATTTTCGTTATTTCCTAGAATGCTAAATGGAAATTATATCAGGGCGATTAATTTAGCAGAAAAGTACCCCAAACAAAACCCAACTTTTTCATATAGATTTAAACTATGACAATATTTATGAACTTAATTTAGGAGTTACACTAAAACTCCTGTTTCAATCTATCACTACAACATCATAATACCATCTGATGAGCCTACACGAGATAATAAGATGCTCATATCTTTACATATGATCTCTACGAGTATCTATATTAAAATTGGGGAGCGTCGGCAGAATGCAAAATACGTATTTACAAATCTATGTTACTGTAAAAATGCAGCCGAGTCTGTTTGTTTGTTGTAATTTTTTTTGCTGTAGCACAGGAATAAGATTGAAAGCGTATCCCACAAAATAAACGCTAGCTATACAGAAATCTTTCGAATTGATGACTCTTTTTTTTGACTGATACAGAAGTGTGTGTGTAAACACAGGTGTACTCTCTATTTCTATACTCTCATTATACGATGGGAGGATACGACCGAAGTTATCCCCGGTTCTGTTGGCGCAGAACCAACGGCTTAACGTGTTTTCACAGGCAAGAGCATGTCATACCACCAACTTCCAAACTCCTGGCTGCGACTGAGCAATTCTTACTGGGGAGACCTCACATTGCTTACCCGGGAATCGAACTCAGGACTCCACGCACAGTAGACGCGCTTGCGACGAGCCCAATGACGATGTGCTCGCAGATAAATATACTAATGATTCATTGCATAAGGTTCCATAGTCTTAAAATATATTATAGCACTGATGCTATAATATATTTTAAGACTGGTAATGGTATAGATACTGATATATATAGTAAAAAAAAAATGGGTCAATAGTTACTTTCTTGGGTCCAGGACAAAAGTACTTTCTTTCGAACTTAGATAATTATCTACTTACTTCTACCTAAGTACCTACTATTCTATTACCTAGATCAAATGGGCATTCGAAATTTAAAATCATATGAGAAACCTAAAGATGATTTTCAAATACCTATTCATCATTAACATAGTTTTCGTTGACTTATTTTTTTTATTTTGCACAATATGGAGTCTGGTTGTCGCCATATTGAATTTTGATCACTGTCATGTCTTTAGTGACACTCGCAAGATTAGACAAATCGATTGACGTAAGAATCATCAAAATCGGCCAATGCGTTTGGTTTCTAGACCGCCACAAAGGAACAATCGTACATAATTATATAGGCTGATAAACCATTACCCTCCTCTGTCGGGTAAAAACAAATTGTATGCAAGCAAAGTCCGGAGCGAAAGTAGTGTTCTCATATTTTTCAAGCAACGTTAATACAAAAGCAACGGCAGGTCTTTGACTTATAAACGTTCGCTCGGGATAGATGGTATAAAATAGATTTTAGTTTTGTTATTGTCTAAAGATTGGACTTTTTTTCGACATGCCATCTCGCAAGTCAATCTATGAAGCTGGCTTCTGCTTAACTGGACTATAGAGATTGGTTTTATGAATTACTAGCTGTTGCCCGCGGCTTCGCTCGTGTATTTGTCCGAAATTATCCCACGGGCAGGTTTTTATTATAGCCTACTTATGGCACTCGTGGATAATGTAGCTTCCTATCAATGAAAGAATTTTCAAAATCGGTTCAGTAGATCCAGAGATCACCTCTTTTTTACCCGACCTATTTTTTAAAAAGGAGGAGGTTCCCAATTCGATTGGTATTTTTTTTTACTATTTTATATTATGGGAAATCACCGAATGACCCTTCCCGCTCTGGGAGGAACGGAAGGAAGTGTCAGACTTCTACTGACTAAAAATCATCCATGTTCCTTCTTTTGCCCTTTGTGTTCCAGGGCCGCGGTATCTCTTTCGAACAGTCCCCCAGCCCTGGCAGGCATCGGTCCTTTCGGACCTCTACTCGTTTGCTGACAACTCTTTGAGGTGCGCGTGGAACACGAACGCGCTGTCTACACGGCCTGCGTCTCGTCATAAGTCGGACGGACGGTGAGCTGGCCCATTACTCACCGTCCACAGGTCCGCGCCTGCGGTGGCTGGGAGCCACCCCAACGCCCAGGGCGTAGAGATTACCCTCTACAATCTCACAAAGACACAAATTCTACCCCTTTATAATATTAGTATTGATGAGCAGTAATAGGTATGAGATTTGTCCTGCGACTTCGTTTGTAGATGCTCTGGGGAGTAATTAAAGCAATGTTATTACAGAAAATGCTCTCATCAAAATATCTTAGTAGATTATTATTTCTTTTATTCATTTAACTACATATAAATTTACATTTTTTTAAATATTCATTATAAAACAATATAAAAAAAAAACATTTAAAAATATAAAAAAATAGGAGCCCACCGGCATCGGGAACAGGGTCCGAGCTACCGATGGTCAGGGCTCTTGAGAGAGGAACCTCCTAACAATACGCGCCGTGTCCAGAAGTACTGCTTTCTGAATCAAGCCCTTGATCCAGCTGCCTAGCGAGAGCTTCCTCAGATGTTGTTCTAGGCTATTGGCTATTAAGCCATTTGCCGACACGACTATCGGCACAATGACTGCTGTACTCACGTCCCACATGTCGACAACCTCACGAGCCAGATCTAGATACTTGAACTGCTTATCTTTCTCTGCTTTCACGAGGTTCTCGTCATGCGGGACCGTTGTATCAACAATCATTGCGCGACGCTTAGTAGATTTACTGTTACAACTAAAAATCTTGCAACTTTGCCTACCTGTTACAATATGTAGGCAAAGATGCATAAAGTTTAGTTTTTACTTAGAACGATCATTGAGAAAAACTATTTAATTTAAAAAAAAACAAGTATTTGTTTATATAAGTTTTAAAAATTCATTCGCAAAAAAAAATGTTAAATAAAAAATACTTACACTATTTTTCTTTTACTTCTAAAATTACACTGGCGTGGTTGTTATAGCAGCCATTACATTTTTCACACCTGAGGCAGTTAATGCTTCGAGATAATATTTCATCTTTTAGTGCCGAGGCTGCCAACATAAATTTAACAAATGGAAAACAGGAACACTTGCATTGTATTTAAGTGTATATACGGCTTTATTCGTGTGCACTACATTTGAATTGGTTACTAACTAAACATTCTAATCATTTTGAATAATCATTGCGTTATTTACGTTGTTGACCAGACGAATTTATCAAACATAAAAAGCAATGGATTATGTTATATCGTATTACCCACCCAGTACCTACTAGCAGGGTTGTGGATGTCAGATAGGCAGTCAATTATATTTTTTCTTAAAAATTCTTGTTACACAATTTGAGAGCTGAACCACAGCTGAACCATTAGTTGTGATTATGAGCCTATTAAAGTTAGGTCGTAAATTTGGCAAACGAAAAATCTGATAAAATATTAGGCAATTAGGGTTATTAGGGTTTTAATCGAACGCAAAATATCTCCCCAAAAATGACGATTGCTTAAAAATAATAACGCATATAATTATTTATTAAAAAATGAGCCTCTTTTTTTAATCCTCAAATAATTACCATTTTGATATCCTAAAAATACCATTTGCTGACATAGCTCACAGAATAAGCAAGCTGAAGTGGCAATGGGCCGGTCATTTTAGCCGTAGAAGCGATGACCGTTGGGGGGAGACTTGTTCTTGAATGGAGACTGCGAATCGGCAAGCGTAAGGTGGGACGCCCTCAAGCTCGTTGGAGCGACGATCTTCGCAGGGTGGCTGGTAGCAACTGGATGGAAATTGCCAAGAATCGAGTTTAGTGACGTGTGATTGAAGAGGCCTATGTGCAGCAGTGGAGTGCTGTAGACTGATGATTAAAAATTATAAAGACGAATGATTTAAAAAAACTACGAAGCGGGATCCGCGTGGATCATTACAGTTGTACCCTGATCATCCCATTTCACCCAAGTTAGCCTAGCTTACCTACTAATTGCTATAAAGATACTTTGAAAAAAAAAAGTTCCATAAAAGAGACTCCTGTATTAAGCTCCTGTACTCCTGTATTAGTATTCTAAGTTTTTGTGATTTTCTTTTTGTGTTCCTGCATTGTTACTAATATAGTTTTTACGTTAGATGTAATACTAACACCCTATGGGCCTTGATGCCTGACAATAAAATATATATGTATTTTTTATTATATTTTATTAAAAAACAGCGGTTTTTATTAGAAAACCTTTAAGTTTATAAATGACCAATTGAATATTTCCATTTGAAATTGTAATATTCTACAAACTATAATTTTATTAGCAAAAGTTATTTTTGGAATGGAAACTTCTAATTTAAATATCAAGTAACAGAATAAACCAACTGATTAGCATGAAAACTCAATCAACACGAATTAATTACAACTAACAACAATTTGTACTCATGTTGATCATTTTGAATTAAATTTACGAAAATAAGCTTTAAAATATTCAATTTCATTATTTGCAATTTAGAATGCAAATAGTCACAATCTGTACACCGGCGGGCAAAAAGAATAAACCTTTTTGTTAGCTTTCATGCAAATTGTACACGATGCGCAGATTTTTTTGGTCGCATTTGTAAAATACGGAGGCGGTGAATGTCGATAAAGTTAATTCGACAGGTGATCGCTTTCTTATTAGTGTTGGGTGGGTTTATGTGAGAGAAAGGGGAACGGGTTTCTTTAATTTAGTCGGATACTACAAATTTCACAAACCTGGATCTTCTGGATTTCTGGATTCATCTGGATTTTCTGTCTATACAGGGTGTAACAAGACCCTTCACGAAGCCGTCAACCAAGCATTATGTACATCAAACTAAGTAACTTTACGCAAAAAATATTGCTGGGAAACGACTTTTTTTTGGGGCGAAAAATCATGTTTTACGGTAAAACTCATTGTAACGGACTCAAAACATTGTGCTGATGGATGGATTAAATAGTACGGGGGTCGTGAAGGTGTTTGCGTTTGCGTGTTAAAAATGTTACATTAACAACATTAATTTAAAAAAAAACTTGTGCATAGGTTGGAACTTTGACCCCCAATATCTCCGTAACTAGAAGGTTCCCAGGTATGGTCTAGAACAAAAAAATGATCGCATTGACGGGGAAAACAAGTGCCTTTCAGCTTCGTTAAGGGTCTTGATACACCCTTTATTAAGGACTAGCTGTTGCCCGCGTCTTCGCTCGCAATCGGTTCTGTAGATCCAGAGATTAACTCCTTTTTCTTTCTTTTTTTTTGTAGCTGTCACGGATCCTGAAAAACAGCCTGGTGACAGACAGCTAGACAAACAGACAGACAGACAGGCGGACGGAGAGTGGAGTTTTAGTAATAGAGTTCCGTTTTCACACTTGGGGTATACGAAATCCTAGAAACAAACAATAATTCAATCTACTCAGAACTGCACACATTCTAACTTTCATTCATCATTAAAAAGGGTTAAAACACCACCAACATAAATACGAAACAATATTACATTTCAAGTCAACTTTAAATCTACCCAGTTGAGCATACAAACATGTTTAAAACAGTGAGCTCATATTAAACTCGCAACTTTGCCCAATATTCCGAGTATTTTGATAAATAATTACGAAACGGCAGTTATGATACATCCTGTATATTACACTGAATTATTCTGTCCTTAGCACACGGCAAAGTTAGGTAGGTACTTTGGTGTCGTTGCCGCGGTGGATTCTCGAAGTTAAATTAAACAAATATTGAATTATATTTTTGTCAAAGTTATCGTGAAAATTTCCGTTTCTATAACATTCGTTAATGATATGTTACCTCTGGCAATGGTAAGTTTTTAGCTATTAGTGTTGTTATAGTAATGACTACTCAAGCGCTGCGGAGGACCGTGGTACCCGAAACAAAAAACTGATTGTCCGCAACTCTTCACACGACATTGTTTAAAAAACAGCCCAGATGTTTTTTTAAGTAAGTCTGTCTTTTTCCGGCTAATCTCCGAAATGGCTGGATTTGGGATTTTGACGGGACTTTTTCTGACAGATAGCTGGTGTAATAAGGAGTAACTTAGGTTTTTATTTAAGACTAGCTGTTGCCCGCGGCTTCGCTCGCGTTTTTGTTGGAAATTATCCTACGAGTACGTTGTAAATATAGTCTATGGCACTCGGGGATAATGTAGCTTCCTATTAGTGAAAGAATTTTCAAAATCGGTTCAGTAGATCCAGAGATTACCCCCTACATACAAACATACAAACAAATTTTACCTCTTTATAATATTAGTAGGAATAGAAAAATGATTAGTGTTCTGTGCAAAAAAAAACCCATGAATGTGTTTAAAAAAAAACCGTTTTTTTAGGGAATTAATATTTTATAATAACTTCACGTGGACGAAGGTCGCGGACATCAGCTACTTTTCTCTATTATTAGGCGGCTCCATACAGCAGTCATAATATGCGAAAGTAACCTTGTTTGCTCTTGCCAGAGTTTTTCGTATAAATTTTATTTTATGGGCAAAAATTTTAATTTATGCAAAGCTTTTAGAACACTTTCACAAATTGGTGTTAAATTTCTAATCCCATTGTAATTAGATAAGAGAATTGATTTAATTAATGGGGGCTATCGCGTATGAATTCGCCGCTAGAGGTGCTAGTATAGCGAGGTCACCGAAATGTCAGATGTCATAGAGAGTTCGCGCGTTGCGTGCTTTTTATCACGTATTTTTTGTGGTCTAGATCGAGCTATTCCTGATTAATTATGACTTGAAGATTTTTTTGTTGGTATTAGAAATAGATTTTTTTTTTTAATGTTTCATGCTTGCTAATTTTAGGAAGAATATCGTAAATAGTTATCCTACGTTTAAAATAAAACAAAATAAACTTTTTATGAAGTTATTGGTACTTTAAAGTATAAAATAAAATTATTGACATGACCTTACTCGTCAGTAGCGCCATTTGGTGAGCTCAAAAACGATAGGCCTCTTGTAATTAAAAAGTTTGGATTTACTAAACTTGTACTTATCAGGCTTTAGGACGCAATGGCCATGAAAGAAGCAAATATGTTTATAAATCACTAGATTAGGACATAGACTAAAGGACATAAGACTTAAAATACATAACTGGCTAAATGTGGGTGTACTATTAGGTACACCTCTACCTAAACTTCCGAGGATAACTAGCTAACATAACATATTATCACGCCTGTAGATAATATGTTATGTTAGCACTAGGTTACACCCGCGACTTCGCTCGCGTAGAAAACATACTGTTTCACTACGCAATAGTGTAGTTTTACCTGAGTGAAAGCATTTTTGAAATAGGATTAGAAGTTTCAAAGATTTCTCCCTACATCTAAACTCACAAACTTTTCCTATTTATCATATTAGTATAGATTCTGCTTACTTTGTTGTTCTGATTTTGTTGATCAAATCTGCAAAGCAAATACATTGTGTTCTGTTTTCAGAATTAATAGTTAAACTATTGAAATTATCGTCATCATCTGCCTAGCCTTTTCCAAACTATGTTGGGATTGGCTTCCTCTAACCGCTGTATACCAGTATTTTACATGGAGCGACTGCCTATCTGACCTCCACACCCCAGTTAGTACTGGGTAAAACGATACCCCTTGGTAAGACTGTTTGTCAGACTTTCGGGCCACTGACTCCCTGTAACGACTGTCTAAGATCTACAAATGACAGCCGGGACCAACAGCTTATCGTGCTTTCCAAGGCGCGGAGGAAACTCGGTATGTAATGGGTGGTCACCCATCCACGGACCAACCTATTCATGCGCGGCTTATTCTAAAAGTCGACCCGAGTGGCTGATATTAGCTCCTGAGCTCCACGAGATTGAAAAATTCATAAAAATGTTAAAACTAAAACCGAACTTTGTGTGGTTGCATATTTGGAAACTAAATTGCGAACCCAGGGTATATTATTTTATACAAAGATATTTTGACGAAAACAACATAAAATCTATAATAATGTAAAACTGGATTTCAAAATTTTAAATACTGAATCTTAAATTTCGAAGTTCAGTATGAATGTTTTTTTTTTAAACTTATAGGCATTCTATAAATAAAAATATGTCATACAGGAAATTTAAAGGGAAAACGAAATATTAATTGGCACGTGGAAGTATTGCCAACAAAATAATATTTCGTCGTGTTTACAAGCAATTTCTAAGGATAAATTGAAAGGCGAACTTTATATAGAATTAACAAATTGACAAACGTTTAAATAAAATAAGCTGTATCACCAAGAGAGCGATGTTTTTACCTTGCTTCATGAAATATGATGTTTTTTTTTTAAATAATATACCTATTTATAACTTATTTAATTCTAGGAAAGTCACTGACAGGGTCAAAACCTAAATTTAATTTCCAAAACAATTCACTTCTGATGCAAAAGTTGAAAATATAGTTCTTGTAGGTAACTTGCACTTATCTCTAACTTACCTATATAAGAAAAATAAAAAAGTATCTGTTTGCTTATTTTAAATCTGATATTCTCTATATCTTTATCTTTTTCTCTGATTTCCTTATATTTATAAATACTTACACGCCGTACAGAACCGCAGCTGTTACACATCCTTATTTACTATTTTCAATATAAAACGGTAAATACCGCGCATATTTCCCAAGTTTACTCTACCGAAATCGGTGCGTTTCACGGTAATACATCAACCCATCCAACCGAATACCGGTATGCAAACTTACTACCCACAGAACGCCAATAAATCTCACATTATTACTAAAATACCATGTTTTTTTGCAACTGGCAACTTTATAACTCAATTTCCATGTACCTAAAGTTTTTTAAAAACCGAAACGGCCGTATTTATGGTCGCCCTTAAAAAATGTAGTGTCAGTTTTTTTTTTAATTCTTTATTTGGTGTTCGTTTATTCATTTCAACTTGTATGAATAAGGAATTAAGAAATAAAATGCGTTGTTTATGTTACTGGTGACGGCAAAATTATTGAAGATCGGATTGTTTTTTTTTTTCTCTTGGATGATTTTTAATGATGGTGCTGCTGATTTCATTTGTGATAAACTTTTATGTTTGATACTTTGTGGCACTTATGAAGGTTTGAAGCAGAGAGGTCATGTTCATATAGAAATTGAATAACTAATGACCAACTACTGTTATGCATTTACATACATAATATAAGAAGAGATACAATGGCTATAAGAGTAGAAGACCAAAGAAAAGATGGAAGGATGTTTGAAGGAAGATATGGCTAGAAAGGAGGTGATTTTAGAGACTTTTTTTCACCTGAAGCGTTAGTCAGAGATGACTTTAAAGTACAGCCACATTTCATCAGTTATGTTTTGTCCCATGTAATAGAGTCCCATGTGTTTATATTGCAACTAGCGGTTGCCCGCGGCTTCGATCGCGTTTTGGTCAGAAATTATCCCACGGGCACGTTGTATGCAATGCCTATGGCACTCGGGGATAATATACCTATTAGTGAAAGAATTTTCAAAATCGGTTCAGTTGATCCAGAGATTACCCTCTACAACCTTACAAACTTAATATCTTTATAATATTAGTATAGAAATAACTAGATCAACCAATACAAGAACTAGAGATTGGGAAGCACAAATCCAAATGCGGGCTGCTACAGAGGAATTCCTGATGAAAACTGCAAAATCAATTCAGTAACATTGATCGATCATCATCTGCGAAGCCGCGGCCAACAGCTAGTAAACAAATAAAATTGCTTTTGTACACCGTGTGGGACGCGAGGAATTCCACACGTTTGAGGGATGATTTAGGCACAGTTTCCACCAAAGTGGAGACGAACAGGAATCAACCAATCACACTAGTTTTATTTAGATCTTTGGCAGTTGTCATTGGTAGTCAGTGAAATTCTGACAACCAGTCTTACCAAGGGGTGTCGTATTACCCAGAAACTGGATTGTGGATCCTGCACTACCTCGTTGGTCTAGTAGTCGCAAGCGCGACTGCTGAGCATGAGGTCCTGGGTTCGATTTCCATGTCGGGTAAAATTTTATTTGGTTTTGCCATCATGAATTTCTCACCACGAAATGTGGGTGTGCTATTATGTATGGTACAGCTCTACCTAACCCTTCGGAGAGTACAAGCGTGATATTATTTTGAGTTAAAGATTAGTGGGGGTCGGGTAAGCGTCCTGATCATCATCTGACGAGCCTTTCCCAAACTATGTTAAGGTCGGCTTCCAGTCTAACCAGATGCAGCTAAATACCAGTATTTTACATGGAGTGACTGCCTATCTGTCCTCCACAACCCAGTTAGTATTGGGTAATACGATACCCCTTTCCCCTCAATCAATGTCGCGAAAGTCTGACAACCAGTCTTAACTGGTGGTCAAACTTTCGGGGCACTGACTAGCTGTAACGACTGTCAATGATTTACAAATGACAGCCGGGGCCAAGGGGTTATGAGGAGACATGGCCTGTGAGGAATTTGAAATATGGGTATTTGACACTATTGCATTAAATTAAAAATAAATTAAAATTAAATAAAAAATAATAATATAATTAATTAAATTAATTAATACAATTATTGCATTTAATTAAAAATTAAAAAAAAAACATATTTTTTAATTTAATTGGACTTTTATTTAATTGTTAATATTGTGTTTTTTTTTTTTTTACTTTTGATTGTGATATTGATTTTAAAGTTGACTTAATTCTGATTTTTATTTTTATTTTAGATTTTAATGATGAATTGATTTATGTGTTGATTTTAACTTTGATTTTATGTAATGTGAATTAAATTTTAATGTTATCAATGTAATAATTATGTAAACTGAGATATATGGGTTAATGCCTGAAATAAACGATAATAATTGCGGTCGTGTATCATCAAGCTTGCCCCCGTAGATTGCGATAAGGACAGTTGCAGCTCAGACCGAACACAAAAATTCACAAAAAAATTGACGAGATCGACGTTTTGTATTCCCCTTTTTTCTCCTCGAAAACAGAGCTGATTCAATTATTTCTAACATTAAAATTTTAAGAAAGAGTATATCTAGGTACTTATTATTTTTTTTATGTTAAAAACTTTTAGAATTTGTCTGGTAATCCTTTAATAACGGCCGTAAAAATGGGTCATTTTTTGTCAACTTTGGCGGGTTATTTCTTTACTTATAAGTTGCTGAAAAAAAGGAAATGATAAGGACGTGTCTACTCTAGTCCTTGATTTTATGAAATAAAAAATGATAGCTCTAGAGGCATTATTCAGGAAGAAAACAGGAATACGAAACGTCGATTTCGTCAAAATTTGTATGGAGAAATCGTAGCCCTTCTCCCCTCTTAACAGCAGATGGTCACCGATCCAAGGAACGACCTTGGCAAGCGCGGCTTAACCTTGATCAACCCGTGTGGCTGTCATTGGTTAGCGACGAGGTACCTTAAGTAAAATTTGATATGCAGGTAAAGTACTCAACTGTTTCTATCTATTTCAGGGGCTAACTTTGACTTTAGCTTTTTTAGTAAATCAGTTCATGCTACATCGATGCCCCAAATACTGGTGTTCCTAGTGTTCATTAGTATAAAATGCCAAAGTAACTCTGTTTGTTACCTTTTCACGAATAATGGCTGATCGGATCGTTATGAAAGGCAAGGTGATAGATTATATCCTAGAAACAGATACATGTTATACAGGCTCTTTTTTCTCACACATACACGTCAAAATTTCGACGCGAACGAAGTCGCGGGTAACAGTTAGTTAAGTATAAATAAAATCAAAGGTAAACTAACAACAAATCGCAAGTCCTCGAGAGCAAGATTGAACCCCCAACGTTTAAGTCAAAGACATTTCAAACGCACCCCGTCAAAGTCAGCAGAAATCAAACAAAAGATTTTTTGTTACAGGCAACCCTGCGCGCCAGAAAAACTATAATATCTGAAAAGAGCTGACATGTCAAATCGATTTAGTTTTTCTTTCTTAATAACACTAGCTTTTGTCTATGGTTTTGCCTGTGAGGTCGCCGGAAATTGTCCCACGAGAAGGTAGTACTGGGATAAAAAAAATCCTAACGTAGGTCATGGTCTATCCGTGTGCCAAATTTGATCTAAATCTATTTAGTCGTTAAAACGTGAAACGGTTACAGACAGACAGAGCACAATACTTTCAGATTTAGTATTTGGCTTCGCCCCGCGACCTTCGTCCGCGTGAAATTAATATAAAATATTACTTCCTTAATTGAATCAGATTTTATTAACTATTTCAAGGCCTTTAATTTTTCGCACCAAACCCTAATTATTTTTCTAAAATAAAAGTAGCCTAAGTTACTCCTTAAAACATCTGTTCATCAGTTATCTACCAGTAAAAGTCGCGTCAAAATCTGTCCAGCCGTTTTGGAGATTAGCTGGGACAAACAGACTGAGAAAAAGTTACAAAATGTTTTTTGTTACAAACACCGTATGTACTTTCATAAGCATTCAGTAAAAAGCTGTTATTTTGAAATTACAAACAGACACTACAGTTTCATTTATTTGTATAGTTATAGTGATATGGATTGACGTAGAAATTTGGAAGCTTTAAAACCGATATTGCTAAATCTTAACTTACTTGAATTTTGAAAGGTTTTGTGTGTATTATTTATATAAAAAAACGGCGTCAAAAGTTTTTGAATTTAATTTAAATTAGAGTTCTGAAGCGTTTTTCAATAACACCAATACTTCACATATAAGCTTATTCTTCAGAATAAGACCTTTTTTTATTTGCATAAAAATATTGCACTATGTATTGTATTACGAGATTTAAAATGAAATAGCTCATGACGAGGAAAAAGCTTGAAAAGATTATAAACGCCGAGATGTATAAACGTTATTAGCACGAGTTTTTACTTACGGCCAGTTTCTTCATCAAAAGTAACAGCCAAAGTAACGTCATAAAGTAAAAGTAACGGTTAAAGTTTCTTCACGATTAATGGTTGGTTAACTGTTACTTGCCTTTAACTTTTACTGCTCAATAAGTCATTGTCATTTTGACAAAGTTGTAGGTAATTATATCACTGCATTTATTTAAATGCATTAACCTGGAAAGAGTTGTCTTGAGAAATGGAAGGACTGGAGGTCCTTTGCGCAGGAGTGGGTCAAGCAGGTTAGGAAAAAAAAATAACCTAGCTTTTATTTTTCTATTAAAATGTTATCAGGATCTTCGACCAGTGAAAATTCAAAGTATAGCAGGTTAAGACAGCAGACCGCTTCGTTAGCAGGGATGTTTATACAAATGCCAAGAAATGAAGAACTAGAAAGCATATCTTGCAATTTTATGACATAGCCAGATTTCAGAAAGTTCTTGGAGCTATTGATTGTACTGATACTGTTAGCCTGCGTCATCCCACAGCTGGATAAAAGCCTGTCCGCATGACTTCCATGACCACTGGTCGTTGGTTTTGTCTAGCTTGTCCCGCCATCTTCTACGAGGGCGGCCGCGACTCCTTGACAGGTGTGCAATAGCCACAGGAGTAAGTGGCTAAGTGGCCAGTCGCCACATGATGAGAACGAAAAGGGGAGAAATGGGAGCAAAATAATTACAGAAATCGTAAACGGAGCGAAGGGAATCTTAAAGGAGATTTGAGGATGAGATATGATTTACAGGGGACCCTAACTGGAGGAGAGTGGCCCGAGATAGAAAACAATGGAATCAGCTAAAGGAAGCCTTTGCCCAGAGGCATACTGAATAAATAGACATACTTTAACAATACACAAAACAAAAACAAAGAAAAAATCAGAATAAAAGGGCTTAAAAACAAATTAACTAAAAGTTCCAAGTAACGTGAGATCTCGACTTTAGTCTAACTACTCAGGGTACGCTGGTTATAATATTTAAGTATTCATTATCATTTTTTCATGGAAGCTACTTTGTGCGCTCACTATACATATAAACTTTGAAACATTCCAAGAGAATTACTACTACGTTTTCTTAATTTATAACACTAAAACTAAAATCACAACTTTTGATGTTGAATTTACCCACTGACCCACTTTTCCAAGTAATTAAAGTTGTCAAGCAAAAATTGTGGTGTTCTTATTAATAAAAAAGATTACGTTATGAACTGGCAACACCTACATTATGTACATGGTAACATAGTCGGTTTGATTTTTGGAGTAAAATATAATGAAAATTCACTGAAATAAAAAGATTTTATCTGAATAAGACTTGTCTTTCTTGTCCTTTCTGGAAACCACCTAATTTAAAGCCAATTACTGTTTTATGAAAACAATTTAATAATTAAAAACTTAGAAACTGTATCAAACTAATTAATAGTTCCAACCATCCATGTTTGCGCAACAATATTTTAATACCTCAGATTAATCGTCGACCCGTTTCCCTGCACTATTTGGCATCAAAACCATATTAAAATCATTAAATACAGTGAAATTTAGATTGCGTGAAAACGCCGTAAAACGCAATAATACGACTCAATAGTAATAAAGTAATATCGCCGGCCATTTTGCATCCCAAACGTCAACTTTCCGGCATGACGTTAATTTATTTTTAATTGTCTATGGCATGAAGCCGTTCCGAGAAATGAGGTCGTATTTCTATTCTTATTTTTTTATTGTTATGACTTATTGCTGGCCTAATTGTGATTTCATTATGTTTGTAAATGGATATTGATATTTGAAGATGGAAATAAAGATTTGGTTACTTTTCTTTTGGTAGAAAGGAGATGTTTTTCAACATTTCCTTCCAATTTAGCTTATTTTTAATGTCGGTTTTAATTGATTCTCTTGGCTCAATTTCTGAGAAACAGAAGGGTAAGGCTTTATTTATAATTCACGACCGCCGTTTGTATTTGGTTTATTATTTGCAGAAGATATTTTGCTAAACTCCTACGAAAATATCATTTTTTAATAAAAAAAACTGCTGAGTTCCATATATAAGGATACCTATTTTCATTAATTATAATGTTAATGAATGTGACTATGTCTGATTGAGACAGATGATCTGAGGAGAGAGATTTGGAGGAACTCAAACAGATTTGATAAACCATGACCTGAGTTAGGACATAAGATCATTTTTGTTTCGGTACTTGTTAGGGGACGTCCCCAAGGGATAATTCTGCTACACAAGAATCAAAGAGGTTAGAAAATTTTTGTATGAAGCATGGGCTGGCAAAATCTTCTAAATTGTCACGGTCCCGAGATATAATTCACTGATTGAATAATCAGTGCAACGTTGATTTCATTGGCCACTCATAAAACCAGTATCTATCAATAGCTGGCATCAATACAAACAAGTATTGTTAGCACAAAAAATATTATCATACCTGCGTCATATTTCCGAAATGTAAAATATCAATTATGATGATGATGGTGATGCCATCTAGCTGATTTCGGCCACAACGACTGCTTTCGATGGCTTTCTAGGGATGTTGTCGAGAGGTTTGGTGTGCTGCTCTATCATGTGCTCTCAAGTGGCTAGAATATCCAACTTTGGCCGAAAAACTCCGAGCACAAAGCGGACAAGTCAGAACACCATTGACGAAATTGTAGCTAATAGCTGTAGGTGGCCTAGCTTTAAGGTCATCACGCTTTAAGTCTAGCTGCGACCTTCTTCTCTCTTCAAAGGCGTTGACCTGCCGATGCACATGACGTCTCCACTCGGGCCAATTTTGTGCCTGCTTTTCCCAGACTAAGGGGTCAATTTCGCATCTTTTGAAGTGTCTATTCTGGACATCCTTAAAACGTAAAAACTGGCCACCACGATTCCGTTTTCCTTCCTGGAGTTCAGAATAGAAGATGCGCTTCGCCAGTCTCTCTTCGTGCATCTAGAGACATGTCCACACCACCTTAGCTGACGTCTCATCAAGCAGGCCTCTATGCCAAGGGTCTTGGCTTGCCTTAAGACGTTCGTATTTCTTATAAGATCCGACTAACTGATGTTCATGATGTTTCGAAGGCATTTAAGATGGAATTTGTCCAAGGTCTGTATAATTAGGTCTACGAAATATCAATTATAATAATATCTCGGAAACACGACGTTTTAGAAGATTTAGTCTCATTCAAAACTTGTTTGTATTGATGTCAGTTATTGATTAAGACAAGTTTAATGCGTGGCCGTAATTTTGAAAATAAAATAAATTAAATAATAGTCGACGCCAAATAATTCATGGCAGTTTAATAGAAAAAAAAAAACTTCATCCTCCTATCATAAAAAACACCCAATTTCGTAGAAATTAAATATTAAAAAGACACACCGTTTAAAAATACCAAGTTAGCAATTTACTGGATCGTTTGTCACCAACGGATCGTAAAGACTGAAATTAATTTAATGTCTTCATTAGAAACGAGTCGTAGCTCGTAAAATTGCCGTAAATATGAATTTAGCAGTCAAATGTGGAATGATAATGTTCAGATTATATTTATTACGTATCATCAACGAGTGTAATGGGGACAAACATCGAGTAAGTTAGTATCGAATTTCCTCAAATGTATATAATATGTTGGTAATATTTCCTGATTGATATCGAGTTAGGATTGCTGTCTGTTCTTCTGATTTTATTTAACATCGAGACTCTCTCTCTGTCTCTATCTTCTCTTCTTTAACCCTTTTCTGTCCACCTCAATGCTGAGAGTAGGTCTGCTCCATCGCACGCCAATTAATCCAGTCTTGGCCCACTTGCACCACAAATCGCAGCACAAAACCTTTAATTAATTATTTAAAATTTTATTTTATTTCTGTCTTCTTCAAAGGACTCATAGAAATGGAACGGTTTTTTAAATTCATACCTAGTTAGCCAAGTGCATTTCATTATGTATTGTTTAAACGGACCTAAGACACTAGATTGTATGCACTAGACCTAGAGAGTAGCGACACGTTACGTGAAATTCGCGATGGAAGTCCGATGCGCTTATCCTGAAATGCTGTTATACTAGCAACATAGCATTTATACTATTTATTTTTATTTTACTTTGTTTTTTTATTGATGGTAATGATCTCAGTTTTGATCTCATTTTTACTGTTCTGGTACTAATAGTTTTTGTTTAATTGTGTAGTTGTTTAGTTTAGTTGTATTTCATGTCTAGAGCAACTCTTTTTAGTTTTATATTCTTTTTATTTTATCACTTGTTTTTGTGAATGCTGGTTGACCAGTAATTGGCGACTGTGTAACACCAAGACTGTGGAACCTTTACTTAGGATATGATGTACACAGAAGCTGTCGGTTGAAATACTTTATTAATAAATAAATATACGTTTTGAAATACGCCAAAACTCGCGCTAAAGCCTCAGTACGCAAAATATGCGCTTTTGAAGTGGACTGGCGAACACCAGCCCAAAATACAATAAAAGGTATAACGGGACCCCTAACTAACCCGAAAAGCACTGGTTCTCCCCGTCATTGCGATATTTTTTTTGTTCTATACCATACCTGGGAACCTTATAGTTAGTATACGGAGATATTGGGAGTTAAAGTTCCAACTTTTTCACAGGTTTTTTTATTACATGGTTTTAATGTAAAATACTTTAAACACCTCCACGACCCCCGTACTATTCAATCCATCCATCAGCACAATGTTTTGTGTGTGTTACATTGAGTCCTACCGTAAAAAGTGATTTTTCATTACTCATACTCGGAAAGTAGGTCTGAAGTTGCCTAAGGAGCGGGTTGAAAGTAATACTTTGCATCCCTAGGGAGAATCGTTTTCAACTGACAACGTTCTGTCAAATTATTTAAAAAAAAACTAGTTCTATTTTCACATTTCTATTGAACCACGTTCCGACTTTCTATACAGCCACTCAATTACAGCGCGAAGTAAAATTTAAATAATATAAAGTTAAGTTTAAATTAAAGTGTTTTTTTTTAAATGACTTTATTAAAATTTAATTTCAACTGTTTTTTTAAATAACATAGATTTGGGCAAAATATTTTCTATTTATATTTTTAGATAACAATGAAAAAAATGGCTGAATAGCTGGCAAGTCACAGAAAAAAAAAACAAAATAGGGAAAGCGGCAATCCGATTCATTTGGTTTTTTGAGATGTAGAGTTTTGTCTATACTTTCGTATAGCAGAGATTTGTACTAACACAATGAGTTCATCTGATTCAGATATGGAGTTAACGTCTGATTTCATAAGGGAAGAGGCTACAGCAGTAGTGCAAAAACTTCCTTAATTAAAACAAAGACTTACTTACACATAAACTGTCACTTACGGGATATCTTCCGTGATTATCTGTAATTTTGAGCTCCCAATATTTCGACGCTGTTGCAAGCGCCATGATCGCGGGTTGAAAGACTTACTTGTACGAACCTTCAACATTATGGAGCGTGAATTCTATGTTAAAGACAACATTAAGTACTAAACACAATATACATTTTAAAGGATTTCGAGAGATTATCATCGTTTCTCAAAAGGCAATCTGATGAATTTAAATCTAATAATTCCAATGTTTTCACTTCTCAAGAGTTTCCCAGAAAATCTCAACATACCCGATGAGAACCTTTAACTAACTGTAACTAATTGTTCTAATTTTACCATAAACTTTAAATAAATATCTCACTGAAGTTGTTGATTTATGTAAAAAAAAATGCACTCATTTTTTCTTTAGCTAATTCATGTTTTTTTTTTTAATTTCCTTATATTCGTAATGAAAAGCACAGTGTTTACCTCGAGTTGAAGACTTAATTAGTCCCTCGAACTATTGGCGCCCCGTCTCGGGACTAGATAAGTTACTTTCACCCCTAGTGTAACAATGTACTATTTCACCCCAAAAGAAAACTTGTTTCCCAGAAATATTTTTTGCCTTTTTTTTACTTTGATGTACATAATGCTTGGTGGACGGTTTCGTGAAGGGTCTGTACACCCTGTATAAGTCTACTCTAGGTCAACGCCCCCTATACACATTCGTAACACAGTAACCAACCAATTAACTGATTGCCAAAATTACAAAGCGACCCCGTTAGCAAATAACATAGTTTCTGTTACATAACTTTAAGTCAAACTTTGTAACTTGTAAGAACAAAGTTATACGTTCGGTAACAAAACTTACATTGAAAACCACAAAGCGGTTCCCAAGTTTACGTGACACAAAGTAACAATTTGATAAAATTAACTAAGAATTTATTATGTGATGCTGCCTGTACCAAACTTTTTAAAATTCCATTTTATTTTTATTGACAGCGTAGTTGGTACTACGCTGACAATAAAAAGAAAATGGAATTTTAAAAAAAGACCATGCGGTGGTCCGCATGGTGTTTTTTGCCACCTAGCAGCACTGCAGCATTGGTATGTTTTGGTTCGGTGACTCCAATACAAGAATACAGGGTGTACGTTACCCTAGCAGGAAAGTGTCTCCTAGAGTGATATGAGTGGGACGAATAATTAGTGTATGATCTGCTGTGTGTGTACAGTTTTCAGCGAGCTTCTGCGTTTTCTCATTTAGGCGATACGTAATTTTTTCGGGTTTTCAAGAAACCGCGATTACCTGAAAATCATAAATATTTTCTTAAATCTTATTTTGTGTGTATTACGCACTAAAATACTACTACTCGTAGTAGTACTACTCGTGTATGTTTATTCTATAGTCACACATACTTTGGTTTTGGAGGTACACGATTCTGCAAAACGTTACCCTAGCAGGAAACGCGATATCTCGGAAACCTGAAAACGCACAACATATATTTTTGGTGCACTTCTTTACACAAACAGAAGCTCTCTAGCCATGCAAAATATTTCTCTCTCCGATCATTCGTTTAGAATTTTCCTGCTAGAAGAGCGTTACCCTAGCAGGAATCGTTTTTTCCGTTTTTTACCAAAACGACAAAGCGCACCAATTTTTTATCTGGTGCACACACTCAGCAGATCATACACTCATCCCACTCATATCACTCTATGAGACACTTTCCTGCTAGGGTAACGTACACGAATACAGGGTGTAAACGGATCCTTGACTAAGCTGTTTACCAAGCTTTTTTAATGTCAAACTAAGTAACACACAGCAAAATTTTATTGTTACGACTTTTTTTTTGGTGTAAAATATCATTGTTTACGGTAGCGTGCGTTAATGTGTATCTCTATTTTCCACAATGTTACATATTATTCTGATAAAGCTAACGTAAGCTGCATGAAACTTTGATCAAATCCTAGGAGATTGAATATTTTAATGTGCAACAGTTACTGCAATTTATGGCACCTTATGGCACTTGGCACAAGAGTCACAAATCATGAGTTCGTGATTTTTTAAGACCAAATTGTTAAGCAATCCTGAAACTACGAGTATCAAATAAAACTTAACTACATACTTAGCTACGGCGTAGCTCAGCTACGTGCTACGATCACGTAGCTTTCACTATTTTTGTTCAAGTTAGTGAGAAGAAGTTTAAAACATGCTTAAAACGCACACTATATGTAAGCTAGCATATAATAAGTTGAAAGACTATAGCGTAGATAAAAATGCCTGGGCCAATGCTGTTCCTGCTCCACAGCTACTTGGGCTCATGAACTAAGATTTAAATGTTTGTTAAGATTTAAATGTTCTTCTTTTATTTATTTTTTCGTTAAGAAACTTAGTTACTTTGATTACCATTGTTTTATACAAATTACAAGCATTATTTCAGTGTTTGTAAATGTGAGTACCATGTAGATTTTCTATTATGGTT
The DNA here is from genome assembly GCA_947578425.1 of Eugnorisma glareosa. Classification (NCBI taxonomy): domain Eukaryota; kingdom Metazoa; phylum Arthropoda; class Insecta; order Lepidoptera; family Noctuidae; genus Eugnorisma; species Eugnorisma glareosa. The sequence goes on along the minus strand of OX387982.1, from coordinate 6,315,133 downwards.
AGAGGGCTTATCCTAATTTTAAGGTTAATTGTGTTTTTTTCAATCTCTTCATTGTGCTCACGTATAAAAGCAATAATATTATACCCAGGACTATGTAATATCTTAATTGATTTGAAAAAATTGTTCATGGAGTTTCTTGCACATTCATCTCCATGAGATCTACTATTTTCAAATGGGCAACTACAGTCCATTCACAGTTATTATGCCTGAGCTGTGGCTGGACTATAAGTAGCTTATTTTTGACTATGTAAAAGTGCCTGTCGCGGGCCTATTTGAAATAAATGCTTTCAGTTTGAGTTTAAGTTTGGGTTTTAGACTGCAATATATACCACGCTAAAAACTATTACTTCGAATCTGTCACTACGCAAGTTGCGTCGAGATCCACGCGCATCACTTGTTTGATTCGTGTCGCAAGTCGCATTGTGTTTACTCGTGGCATACTTTGATTAATTTCTATCTTTATTTTTATCGCAGTGAAAGATAGAACTGTTCATGGATGGAGAGGGAGAGGAATGCCAAAGAAGCTATGGCTGGACTGTGTGAGGAATGATTTGAAGGAAAAAAGAGTAAATGAAAACGGAAAAATGGAAGATAAAAAAACGTTTTTCGCCGAACCTCGTCACATCGGACAAGGGCATGAAGATGATGTCTCCAAGAGACTCATCGTCCCTAATATTAGCTTTATTATATTGACTTTACCGAGTAAACAGTTTTAAGAAAAAAAAACAGAACTTATTTTTTAACTTTCAAGTTACATTTCAACAGCATTATTAAAAATGATTTTAAGCAAGTTTACCAAAACTTCTTCAATACTTTTGAATAGTCTATCGAGCTATAATCGAAAAAGCAAAGGCTTTTGAAGTTACTAACTCGCTTTACAATGGACGACCCGATGTCTTTCAAAAAGTTTCAGTAAATTAATCAGAGATAAAATATTTGGAAGTCGGCCGTTTTCTATAACTTACTTACGTATAACGGTTAGTTAATATACTCTTGTACCTATCGATGTTTCTATAAACAAAGTAAGCAATAAGTTGACAGGAATATCCTATCCACGTCACTTATCTGTCTCTCGGAGGGTTGACAGTTGATGTTTCTGTAACTGTTTATCTGAGATAGCAACGTTCCGTTGCTGTTAGTAAGTTATTAAAAACGGCCGTTAGCATGTACCAGAACGGTGTGGTCATATTTAAGGATATGCTTAAAGACTATTAAATAAACAACTTTCTCCATAGGATTAACAAAAAAATCGCGAAAAAAACTGCTCTCTGAGGTTGTGAATAGATCTTTGTTGAGACTTAACTCCAACATTCTCGACACCGAAGGACTACTATCTCTGGTCAAGAAATTGAAGCTTGACGCAACGTCATCAATACGTTGATTACGATTAGCTAAAATATTGATCCCCGCACGGGCTCTGCTCGAATTTTGTAAGAACTAATTTATTGATGTCATTCCATGCAATTTTACTCACTGCCCGCTTAGCATGGCAATACTATCTCTATTCTACCAAGAATCGACAAAGCTCTTTCTATACAACTTGACATGTCTGTAATAATTTTTTAACATCGCCATGCTTGCGACGATAGAAATCTTTCTACAATCTGTCATTTTTTTCGATTCGATTTAGCCTATTGCCATCAACCGGGTATAGACCCAAACTCCCTGGCTGCTACTGAGAAATTCCTGATAGAAAAACCCAATAACACTTTACCCGACCTGGGAATCGAACCCAGGACCTCATGCTCAGCAGTCGCGGCCACTAGACCGGCGACGAGGCAGCGAGACCGTTGCTAGTAAAATTTTGCTATTACACGTACCAACGACATGAAAATCCTAGCACACACACCTGACAAATATTTGAACCGAAACTTTGACTCATGCATTAATGCATTGTATTTACGTCCACTAGCTTTCACCCGCGGCTTCGCCTACGTCGATGATGGAAATTAACTCACAAGAATGTATTGACTGAAAAGAAAGAGAAGAATCAAGAGAAAGAGAAAAAAGAAAATATAGAAAAGAAAGTATGATATACTTCTTTCATTTGTTTCTCCGCAGTCCCATGAAAATAAAAGAGTGATGAATATAAATGTGGGATACAGGGTTTCTTCAATAAAATATTGCAGTCTTGTGTAACTATTAATCGTCTTTTATTTTCTTAAAAATCTAAGCACAACGTCTTTTGTCAAGTTCGTCGTCTCAATATGGCGTCCTTCCAATCCCTTATCTCTTTCCTCGTCTATCGCTCTCTCACTCACACACAGCGCTATCTCCCTTACTTTCATTAACGTTCCATTTCCCACATAAATGTTGATGGATGGAGAGGGTCAAAAAGACCAAAGAAAAGACGGATGGATTGTATGAGGAATGATGTAAAATAAAAAGGAGTAAATGATAGCGTGACGGTTGACAGAGGAGAAGGTAGAAAAACAACAAATCGCACGTAGGCACAAGAAAAAAGACCATTATCTACCTAGCCTTCCCAAATATGTTGGGGTCGGCTTCCAGTCTAACTAGATCCAGCAGAATTTCAGTATTTTGTATGGAGCGCCTGCCTATCTGGCCTCCACAACTCAGTTAGTACAATACCCTTTGGTGAGACTGGTTGTCAGACTTTTAGGCCACTGACTACTCAACGACTTTCAAAGATCTACAATTGACAGCCAGGACCAACGGCTTGACGTGCTTTCCGAGACACGGAGGAAACTCTGTAATGGGTAACCCATCCATTGACCAACCTAGGCAAGCGCGGCTTAACCTGAAGATCGACTCTAGCGGCTGTTATTATATAGCCACAAAAATACACCGACAGAGAGAATTACTTTCACATTTATGATAATAGTATGGATACCTATACAAATACGTAACATATTCATTACATTTTTACATCGAATATCAAAGGGTAGATTAACATAGTTCTCCCAGCAAAAAGGGGTAACTAGTTGAAAAGTTTTCAAATAACTGAGAGAACCGTTTGTGTTAGCCTTTCTATCTACATATAACTATTTCAGCTAAAAGTAAATCTCGTGGGTTTATTATCTTGTACCCTTTTTACTTTTATTTTAGCTTAGGTACCTATTTTTAGTTTGCCTTCGCTTTTATTGGCAAATTCAACTTTTGAATGATTTGCATTTGATTGTATTCATTGAAAAGTATCATTCTCCATCTCAAAAACTCTTTATCATATATCTTGCCTATAATTATTAATATTAATAATTGTATGGGACTGTTCATAAATGTGAAACTGGTTTTAACTGAATAAAACTGGTCAAGTACGAGCCGGACTCGCACATGTGTGGTTCCGTGTCATCTTAGTAGGGGAGCCTTTAATTTTTAATTCACTTTTATTTTTATAAACTTTTTGTTAGAGCGCCACCAGAAATACACATTCTGTGAAACTGTCTACCCATTACGGATCATGAGATACAGCCCGCTGACGGACAGACAGAAGGACGGATGGACAGCGAAGGCTTCGTAATAGGGTCTCGTTGGTTACCGTTCGGGTACGTAAAGGAACCCTAAAATTATGATAGTGCAGTACATGGAATTAAATAAACTTCTTTTGTTTTATATTTATTTTAACGGAACTGTTCTTCTGGTCCCACCGCCTTCTCCCTCGCGTGGATCCTGTAGGATTTTAAATACTTGTGTCTCTTAACATAGCTCATAAGGATTTGTGATTCTTTGAGGTGTCATGACATTATTTTGCAAAATATGAAACCGTCCGTGTCTTAACTGCATGAAAGATGGACCGACTATGCTCTACTAACCCTTTCAAACAAACCCGTGTAAAGACACAAATAAAATAGCTTAATAAGATAAAAGCTAAATAAAACCAACCGCATATAATATATTTTACTATCGCATTCTTCATCATGTTGAATCTATAAACAGGAGGAATGTCAAATCAGATAAAATATACGTAATATAAGATCAATGACATAGAAACATGGTTCCCCCTTACATGATTGAGATGGCTTGTGTGGCATATTTATGGTTTGGGAGATAGCGAGGTGGTTTTTATAACTTTGTTGTGTTACATTTTCAGTATCTATCTCTCGTATAGGTTATAATGTATAGTTAAAATAATTGTGTTAAATAGTCAATAAGCAAGGTGCAAGGAGGAGCTCGTGTCTATATAACAACAACCGCTCGGGTCGGTCTTCAGGTTAAGCTGCGTTTGTCTGGGTCCGTGGATGGGTGACCACCCATTACATACTAAGTTTCCTCCGTGCCTCAGAAAGCACATTATGCCGTTGGTCCCGGCTGTTATTTGTAGATCTTTGACAGTCGTTGCAGGTAGACAGTGGCTTGAAAATCTGACAACCAATCTTACCAAGAGGTATCGTATTACCCTGTACTTACTAGGTTGTATAGGTCACAAAGGTAGTCACTTCATGTAAAATACTGGTATTTAGCTGCACCTGGTTAGACTGGAAGCCGACCCTAACATAGTTTGGGAAAGGCTAGGCGGATGATGATGAGGTCGCTTACCCGACCCCACTAATCTTTAACTCAAAATAATATCACGCTTGTACTCTCCGAAGGGTTAGGTAGAGCTGTACCATACATAATAGCACACCCACATTTCGTGGTGAGAAATTCATGATGGCAAAACCAAATAAAATTTTACCCGACATGGGAATCGAACCCAGGACCTCATGCTCAGCAGTCGCGCTTGCGACTACTAGACCAACGAGGCAGTGCAGGATCCACAATCCAGTTTCTGGGTAATACGACACCCCTTGGTAAGACTGGTAGTCAGTGAAACTGACAACAACCGCTCGGGTCGGTCTTCAGGTTAAGCTGCGTTTGTCTGGGTCCGTGGATGGGTGACCACCCATTACATACTAAGTTTCCTCCGTGCCTCAGAAAGCACATTATGCCGTTGGTCCCGGCTGTTATTTGTAGATCTTTGACAGTCGTTGCAGGTAGACAGTGGCTTGAAAATCTGACAACCAATCTTACCAAGAGGTATCGTATTACCCTGTACTTACTAGGTTGTATAGGTCACAAAGGTAGTCACTTCATGTAAAATACTGGTATTTAGCTGCACCTGGTTAGACTGGAAGCCGACCCTAACATAGTTTGGGAAAGGCTAGGCGGATGATGATGAGGTCGCTTACCCGACCCCACTAATCTTTAACTCAAAATAATATCACGCTTGTACTCTCCGAAGGGTTAGGTAGAGCTGTACCATACATAATAGCACACCCACATTTCGTGGTGAGAAATTCATGATGGCAAAACCAAATAAAATTTTACCCGACATGGGAATCGAACCCAGGACCTCATGCTCAGCAGTCGCGCTTGCGACTACTAGACCAACGAGGCAGTGCAGGATCCACAATCCAGTTTCTGGGTAATACGACACCCCTTGGTAAGACTGGTTGTCAGTTTCACTGACTACCAGTGACAACTGCCAAAGATCTATAAATAACAACTAGTGTGATTGGTTGATTCCTGTTCGTCTCCACTTTGGTGGAAACTGGGCCTAAATCATCCCTCAAACGTGTGGAATTCCTCGCGTCCCACACGGTGTACAAAAACAATTTTATTTGTTTACTAGCTGTTGCCCGCGGCTTCGCTCGTTTTTGTTGGAAATTATCCCATGGGCACGTTATAAATATAGCATATGGCACTCGGAGATAATGTAGCTTCCTATTTGTGAAAGTATTTTCAAAATCGGTTCAGTAGATCCAGAGATTACCTCCTACATACAAACTACCAAACAAATTTTACCTCTTTATAATATTATTATAGAAGTATAGATTTTTTTTCCGAACACAAAACGTAGAACGCTCCATTTTTTCTTCTACCGTTGGAGACTAAACAAAGGCCTAAAATCTTCATCCCTGAATGTGCTAACACCCGGTGAGATATAGCGACACTAATTCGGGTGGTCACTGCTCCACAATGAGATCGTATAATCATCTCATACATTATTATATGTGCTGAAGTGCCTAGGAGAAAGGCAGAAGTCTCATTTTGCACCGTCCGCCGTTGTGTCCCTGAGAATAATAGCACCGTTTTTAGCGTTCCGTACCCAAGGGGTATAAATGGAACCAGATGATGTACCTAATTATGTTGCCACTATAACAATAAATACTAAAACCAGAATAAAATAAATATTCCCATACAAAAAAAGGGTTTTTTTTTTAGGTAATTGTTCGGAACCCTTCTTACGCGAGTTCGACTCAAACTTGTACGTTTTTTTTAACTAAATTAATATTTCTTGTAGGAAGCACATATCCTTGCCCTTCCTGCTCTCACTCGGCATCAGTCAGTGGCCGTCGACGTTCTCTGCCTAAAGCTGCGTCTAACTTGTATATTTCACCAATGAATCCATAAACAGTTACGTATGCCAAAGTAGATATTTTGAAGTCCTTCGTCATTTTAGTTTATCAGGCTTTTTTTTTTTTTTTTTACCGATGGGAAATCATCAAATAACCCCTCCCGCTCTGGGCTGAGCAGGAGGGAGTGTCAGACTTCTACTGACTAAAACCCATCCATGTTCCTTCCTTTGCCCTTTGTGTTCCAGGGCCGCGGTATCTCTTTCGAACAGTCCCGCAACCAGTTTATCAGGCTTCAAATATCATTAGAGCAGGGGGTCTAAAAAGACTGCTTCAGCAGAATCATAATGAGATAATAGAATTAAGTTACAATTCGTAAAATGGTCACAAAGTAACAATTATTCATAATATTAACCACTTATAAGAATTTCAACGTATTTTATTGTTATCCTACCTGTTTAATTCAGCTAAAGCGGCCATTTTAGACCCTCAGAGGGTCCTAATTTCAAGATTTCTTTCCAGATGTCCATTATTTACTTGCAATAGACTCGCCCCCTATCACATGGGATTTAATCATAACTAGCAAAACGTGGGTGATTGGTGGGTCATTGACCTTCTTCCCTCCCCTGCAATGTGGTCAGGCCACACTTTACGAAACAGCCATACATCTTACTAATTGACGTTATCTCAGGGCGCAGGACGTTTGCGTTTTTCTTTATTTTTTCCTCCGCACACACGTCTTGTAGTGCTAGTATTAACGTCGGGTTTTTTGCAGAATGTCCTAATGTGAAATTCAAATTTTCGGTTATGTTTAGTCGTTGATTTTGCTTTTTTGTGTAATTATGTCGTTTTGTGAGCGTTTAAAAAGGTATGTTAATTACAATGAGAAAATTTTAAATTTTATTAAACCTTTCGTCCAAATACGACAACGTGAGACAGTTTACTGCAAATGATTCTTGGTCCTTCGAGCCGGATCGAAATATCAGCTAGAAATAGTAATTCGTAGCAATAGGGTCCCTACTGTACTGCACCTACAATAAAAATACCTAAATCAAAACATTTTTACCACTACAACTCTATAAAAAATAGTCAATTACAATCAATCATATTTCATAACTTTACAACAACATACCTCTTGCACGTGTTTCGTTATATTCAGCAGGGACGGGCGATATAAATTTTATAGTTAGGTAATGTTTAATTTGATTTGTATTACTGCGCACACTAGATTATGTAATGAAGACGGCTCGTGGGACAATAGCCGCAGGACTCGATCCAATCTTACCAAGAGGTATCGTATTACTCAGGGTTGTGGAGGTCAGATAGGTAGTCGCTCCATGTAAAATGCTGGTATTCAGCGGCATTTAGTTAGACTGGAAACCGACCCCAACATACTTGGGAAAACTTTAATAAATAAAAAACTACAGACAATTTAATAAATGCTAACCAACAGCGCCCCCTAACAGTTTCATTCAACTGAGAAAAGAATCATGGCGCACTGCAGGTATAAACGATTTGAAAGCGATTGCTACTTATCTTGGCCCCTAGGATGCTCAGTACTCTAACGATCTTCAATTGTGAAGCCTCTCAATGCACCCCAATAAAAGAAGACCAAGTTAGTATCCGTTCAAAAAATATTCTTCAATCCCGAACAACAAAAAATATAATAATCCGTCAGAGTGTAACATACACACATCAAAAGTGTCTAGGGATCAAGCATTTTTATGTGGATTTCTTGAGATTGAGATGTGGCTTTGTAATAAATTTATGATTTTATAAATTTATATGGATCCTTTTTGGTGCATTTCATAATTTGAATCAGGAACTGTGAATCAAATTCGAGTAAAAGATGAAAATCAGCTGTCAATATTTTCCCTATAAAAACATACAACGCATTGAAGACATTATTAGTGCTACTGTTTCCCTACTACTGATTAAAACCAACGTTATTATGGAGCGGCGACGTCATTTAAGCAGGGAAGAAATGCTCAGAGCCGTGGGAATGATAGAAGCTGGTTCCCGGCAACGTACTGTGGCTTTAGCTCTGAATACAAGTCAGAGTGTTATCAGTCGACTTTGGACACGTTACCGAAGCACTGGTACCGTGGCTGAGCGCCATGGAGGACGGTATCGCTGCACCACACGGAGACAAGGCCGATACATTCAAATCTTAACTCGAAGAGCTCCAACAATAACCGCCATGATGTTAGCCGTGAGGCTTCATCACTCTTCAGGGAACTTAATTAGCGACCAAACAGTCAGAAACCGCTTGCATGAAGTGAACCTTCATTCCCGAAGACCGCTACGGGTACCACCTATAGCAATGCACAATCGTAGGATACGATATCAATGGGCTCTTGAACACAGAAATTGGGCAGAAGAACAATGGCGTTTCGTGTGCTTTTCTGATGAGTCTCGTTTTGGTATGAGACCGGATACAAGACGTATACGACACTGGAGAACCCCTGGACGCCAACAGCGATTAAAATCCTGCCAGGAAGTCCATCCTTATAGTGGTGGAACCATCATGGTATGGGCGGGTATTTGGATCGGCGGAAGAACTGAGTTGATTTGGATCAGAGGCAACCTCAACGCTCAAATTTATGCTGAGACGATTGTATCAGACGTCATCGTTCCTCTACAAGTGCAAATCGGTCCCTTATTTCAGTTAATGCATGATAATGCACGACCGCACACCGCAAGAGTTGTAAGACAGACTCTCGCCGCAGCTAACATCAATGTCCTGCCCTGGCCTGCTCAGTCGCCAGACTTGAATCCGATTGAGCATGCATGGGATATGCTACAGAGAAGAGCTCTGCCGAATATGGAGGGTATCCAGTCGCAAGAAGACCTTTTTTTGTTGTTGCAACGAACATGGGCGGCCATTCCACAGCGTGATTTGGATGAACTCATTTTGAGTATGCCAAACCGATGTTCTTGTGTTGTTAGTGTTCGCGGTAGAAACACGGATTATTAATTGTTTAAGTTACCCAATAAAATTTTAAAGAAAACTGTTATTTCAGTCTTTTTTTCGAACTTTTGTGTTAGTGGTTCAAATGTCAAAAATCCCTTTATTAGGAAAATGGCAAATTTCTTTATTAATGCAAAGGTGACTTGGTTTATCGTTACTGTGACAAACGAAAACACTTTATTTGATGAATCCTTAAAGAAAATTTTAATTAATATCAATCAGGAGAAAAGTTATTGCAAAAATATATGTTGATCCCTAGACACTTTTGATGTGTGTATAATATCTATGAGTATCCACACTGATATTATAAATGCGAAAGTGACTTTGTCTGTTTGTTATTTATATTATTAAAGCCTCAACCCCTAATTGGACGCGTGCCGTGGTGTAACACAGCCAGCTTTGAATCATTCCAGCCCATCTTTGAAGATTAAGTACATTTTTAATTCAGGATTTTGCGCGCTGAAATTTTTGGTTGGCTGAATGAAAACACCTGTCACTTATGATCAAGTATTCGAACATAGTCGTGATTTTGCATGTATTTTGTCGAGTATTTTTTTTGACGGCGCCCCTGCAAGCCGTCGTCTATGGTTAACATTTGAAACTACACAGACGAGAGTGATGCTGGCTGGTATTCACACTGGCGGAACGTCATGGCGTTGCTTGCGGACAGCTATATTGACATGAGCGGTCAAGAATAGCGGTCGCGTGACAAGCATTGACGGATCGCCGACATCTGTTTTCTAAATCTAATTATTCTTCCTCAATCAACGCTATATTTTAATGTTAAATTACGTTATCAGTGCTTAATTGAAGATATCTGTAACATGAGTTTTGTACCTGAATGATTATTATAACAGATTTCAATCAAACGAAGATTTGTTTAATCCGAACATCAATCGTTATGATCTCACATATCATGGGTGATTCCGATGGGGGCGGGCAAGAGCCTTCATATTTATATGATCGGGGTGTCACGCTCCCCACGCGACCGTTTATATAACGTCTAAGGCGCGACCAATTAAGGGTTAACAGCTGAAAATATTTAAAAAAACAACTCTTTTAACAACGCTTTCTGGCGAAACCCAATATTAAAAAAATTGCCTTCTATCTTAATTTGACTGAGACTTTGAGTACAAATGCGAAGTTTAAATGAGATATCGAGAATGCATGGAAACTTGCCATTCGTCTTTGGTTTATAAGAAAACCATGACCGGGTTTACAACATAAGATAATATTTATCCCGGTATTAAGTTCCATTGGGACAATTTCTAAACTCCACAGGGGTGAAACCGCGGTCGAAAGTTAGTATAATATATGTGTTGTGTTACATAAGATGATCCGAAGTCCGAGTGTCCTTCACAAGAGTTCGAGACTGGTCACACTTAACCCACGGCCGGGCGGTACTATTTGTTACTTTGTCACAATGTTTTTGTATTTTTTCGCTCACTCACTCACTCACTCTGTGACTAACATGCCAAAGCAAAGCCAAATCAATGATGATTGATAGATAAAGGATATTGTGAAGCTATGATCTTTAGAGGATCTTATAAGAGGTTACTGGCCTTATCATATATATTAGCGACCCACCCCTGCTCCGCACGGCTTTTCAGACTTAAAAAACATTGAGATGTCTTAATAATATTATTAGTATTTTACAAATTCTCTAAGTTATAATGAAAGTCAGATCAAAATCCGTGCAATTTAAATGAATGAAGGCGGACAAACAGATGGATTTCTGATTTGGGATGATTGCTACAATAGTGTAAATCCCGGTCAGAAGCTACTCATAAACGGAAGCAAATGATTTATCACTACCAAATGGGATAAACTAATAAATATTCATTCAGAAAAAATGTATTTTGCACATGCAAGTTATGAATTCCATAAGTAAAATTCATTTTTCCATAATTTTAGCACTTTACCTACTTGCGTGTCAAACAGGGAAAAATACATCACTCACATAAAACACTACAAATAGAAAACGAATTCACACTCACAATCCAGTAACCCTCCAATGGTAACACCCAACCTCACATCCACTTTCAAGAGGCCTTCGCATGTCGTGTAACGGCTTTGCATGTAACTCCTCAGCATCGAGAGGGTTGGCTGACAGTCCATACTAATTTTGTATCGGAATTGTCGACAAGTTTGCGAGTTTGGAGCCTCCTCGAAAGCGTTGTTACTACAAGAGGCTTCGGGTGGGCCGGGAGGACTTTTATTTGAATGTGGAGACTGAATGTGGAGAGTGTGAGATTTTGTTTTTTGGCCTTGGTTTTTTCGGGATTATGTTTCCATATATGCCAGTTCAATATACGTGAAAGATTAAATGCCTGAATCTTTTGGTTTGCATTGTGTTTTTGACCTGAGAATACTTATTCGAAACTGCGGCTTCACAAATATCGAAAGATAAGTATACTTTGTAACAAAATATTGTCACGTTGTCCCTTAACCACACGTAGTTGGCTGGTCAAGATTGCCGAGTCTGATATTTTTTTGCTGAAACAGTTTAAAGATAATTAATGATTATTAAACATAAAAAGGTACAGTTGTGTATGTTTGAACACTCATAAGCGTAAGCATAATCAGTCTATAATGTTCCCACTGCTGGGACACTCGGACTCCTCTCTATGAGAGAGAATGGGCTATAATCCACCACGCGGGCCCAGTGCGGGTTGGTAGATGTCACATGACATCGAAATTTTTTTTGATCACTCATTTTTATTTTTTATTTTTCCCTAAACGAAGGGGATGCCTTTGCCCAGCAGTGGGACACTCAAACAGGCTATAAAAAAAAACCTATACTTTCTGGGTGATGTTTTTATGTCAACTCGACTACTTATGCTATGCAAAAATATTGCAAAATAATTATGTCTCTAGTAATTAGTTACTGACTTATTATGGAGTTTTTTGTCGCCATTTTTAGGGTTCTATTATACGAGAGTTCAGATTCTTGTTTTTAAAAAAAAACTATTTAATTAAACTGGAATAAGAATTTATTACTTTAAAGAAATTGGAGTTAGATTTAGTAAAATGATAGGAAATAGAATGATGTAGGACTTCCGACCCGTACCGAGATTCAGACCGAACTGGCGTGCTAGCCCATGAATATAGCGTCTAAGTTACTAAATGCTGACCAGGCAAGTCTGGAGAGAAGTAAGCCATTCTACTGTCATTGACAAGGTATAACAGCCCCCCCCAAAAGACTGAAATTCGGGGATAAAGGCGAAGTTCAGGAAGTTATACAATTTCTCTTAATCTAGGCAATGGAATTGAAGAGTTTTCAGGTTCATTATTTAAACTATGGTTATTGACATCGTTATCGGTATGGGTCGTCGGTTTTATACAAGAGATATAGAACTTAGATCTATGCTTAGAAATAATCTTATTTAACTTAAATACTATATAACACATTACAATTATTAAAATACACACAGTTAATATAGAATAATGTATCCCATATTTTACTAAGATAGGTTCTTCATTGATGATTTTGTTTAGATCTGAAAACATCTTATCATTTTGTTTATTTGTTGTTAGATCATCCAAATTGATGTTTTGTAGCAAAATAGGGGATATGTTGTTATTTATACTAAAAGTCTTATTATCTAGCTTACAACAAGAATCATTTATAATGCTAAAGTCTAATCTAGGAATAGGAATGTCTACGTTTACCTCATCTTTGGATATGAGTCTCGCACTTTTTGTGTATACTGTACACTGATTTGGGATTCGTAATATACCGGTTCCGGACACTATGATTTCGCGTAATTCGGAGTTATCACAGTCCATTGACACTTTACTTGAACGAGATTGCACGAAAATCCACTGATTGTTCATAAGTGATTTCCAAATGTCCAATTCACCGACAATCGTTTTGGTTTCGCATTGCGTGGGTATAGCACTAATTGTTGTTGTCAATAACTCGCTTTCACACGTAGGATTGCTGCTTGTCAACAGTATCGTAGGTATCTCACACAGAAAGAACTCAGAGTTTATTATCTTACATTTATCTAGGCTATCTAGATTACAGAAGTTTAGTTTATCCTTAGAAATAGCAATATACGAACTAGAAGGTAATATTAAACTAAAAGTATGTGGGTTATCTGACCCGTGAGGGGTCGGTAATGCTAAATTATGATACAAGTTAAATTCATCATTAGTAACTAAAGGAATTTGTAGAACAAATACAAGTTTGTTTCTATAATAATAACATGCAACTTCAGATATGCTTAGTATTAAGTGGACATTGTCTAGACTTATCGCTACAGGAATTCCAGTGTCTCTAGGTAGGTACCGGTCGTTATCAACGAGTTCGTTGTAAAGTTGCGACGGACTTATTATGTTGGGATGCAGGATGTTTTGACTGCTCAACATAATCGCATTTGTTATGTCTTCAAGCTGAAACGACAATGCTAGTAGAGAGCTTTCAAGGCTAGCAAGTAAAGATTGGATTTTTGTTTCGGATATTAGAATTTTAGAAGTTTCCGTGATATTATTTAATTGTAATATGAGTTGACTTAAAGTATTTTTAAGCGAATCTTCATTATCTTTTAATTTATTAATTGTTTGTTTGTAAGATTCCAGAGCGGAAGTAGTAATTAAAATGTTTTCTTTCATTAGTTCCGCGAGCTTTTTCTCATGGTTTTGAATGGATTCAATTGCGGAATCGTATTTTAACGCGTCATCTTCGTCTAGAGTGCCGAAAACGTGTTTAAAGACGGTTCCTATTCCGCCGAACCATGCTGAACGTTTATTACGTTTAGACGTTAAATGTGAGATAGAATCGAACTCGCGTTTAATATCGCTGTAACGAACTGTGAGTGGGGATAGTATGTTTTCACATTGAAGGTTGCTATATTTTTGACATGTTTTCCTAGCTATGCCTAAGATATCATTGAGGTTAGTAAGGTGAGGATTGATAAGAGAAATGTTTACATGACTAATAATATTTAACTTTCCTTTGATGACCTTAAGTTTTCCTAGGCTATCGAAGTATATGCCGGAACTAGAAGGAAATGGCTTGATAAAGTCTTGATGCGCATTGACTGAGGCGCTGAAATAGAATGAATAGAATCAGTAAGACTACGCTAAAGACTTATTATAATTACTAGCTAATACCTACATACTAATAATTACATATCTAGAATCTTAATCGATTTCTAACAGTAATGCAGTGTCTGCAGTTACCGCGGGTTTCATTTGATCGAAATGGTGAGCCACATGACGCCTGTTGATAAGGAGTGTAGCCGTGTTATTATCGTGAACTTTGATGATTCTGTATGGTCCTTTCCAAATAGGTGATAGTGCCTTTTTGAGCCTCAGGTGGGCTTTAAGATAAACGTAATCACCAACCTTGTACTGTGGTGGTGATTTAGTGTGAGAATCGTAATAAGATTTAGAAGATTCCTTTGATTTTAGTATATTTCCGAGAGCTTTTTCTCTGGTGTATTTAAATTTATGTTGTAACATTTTAATATAGTCTGAATATGTTGTACTAGGTTCATGTTCATAAATGGAGTTAGGAATAAAGGGTTTGTGACCGAATATTAACTCGTAAGGAGTAAATTTTGTAGTTGAGTGTTCTGTTGTGTTATATGTTAACATTGCGGTATACACATAAGTAGGCCAATTATTTTGATTTTCATTTACGAAGGATTTTAGATATTCCTTGAGAGTTGAATGACTGCGTTCTAAAGCTCCTTGTGTTTGCGGGTGATAGGGTGATGACCATAATTGTTTGATTTTAAGGAATTGGCAAGTAGTTTTAAAAAGGTCGGACGTAAAGTTGGTTCCTTGATCAGTCAGAATAGATTTAGGAATTCCAAATAGGGATATAAAGTGGATAAGACAATCGCTAGATTCTTCGGCGGTTGTACTACGTATAGGATAAGCGATAGAATATTTAGTTAGGTCATCTTGTAAAGTAAGAATATACTTTAGTTTTGCTGAGCCAGATTCGGGTAAGGGTCCTACTATGTCTAGTGCCACTCTCTGAAACGGAGCTGTGGATGTAGTAGTGATCTCCATTGGAGCTTTATTTAATTTTCTCAGTGCTTTATTTTCCTGACATAATTTACATTTCTTGACATAATCTTCTACATCACTTCGCATACCCTTCCAATAGAATTGTTCCCGGATTCTGTTGTACATTCGTGTCGACCCTAAGTGCCCGGCTGTAGGAATGTCATGATTTTCACGCATGATTTTAGGTCTTTCGCTCAGAGTAGGGTATATTGTTTTATTTAGGTAAACATGGATTTGGATTTTTGTATTGTTGAAAATGTGAGTTAGGATGTTATATATTTTTGTGTAGGAATGGTGATCAAATGGGCTTTTGAAATCGGAGATAGCAATGTCTGTTGTTTGTTCAGATTTTAGGATTTCGTTTCTTACTTGCTTCAGAGTGTCATAGATAGCAGGATAAGATGATTCGTCAAAGTGGTGAACTTTTGTAAAGATGAAGTAAACAATCTTGTTGTCATATTCAGTTTTTAGAAAATGATATAATTCTTTTTCAGAGTTAAGTATTTCGTCTTGGTTGCTGGAATTTAGGAGAATTTCGGAGATGTAGGGATTCGACTCGTCTAAATCTATAGACGTAGGAATTAATATTATTTTGCAGGTTGTCTTTAGGAGATTTTCGTTGTGTTCTTTTAGAATTGCGTTGCAGATGTTCTCTTTATTCGGAATTGATTTTAGGAATTGAGAATAATTGTCATTGTTTAAGTTTGATTGTTCGTTTGGCGAAGGAATTTGTAGTGAGTCAAAGTCGAGGTTCAGGTCGGCACTATCAGGGCTAATGTCAAGATAAGGTAAGTTTGGCCCTAGATCTATGAGTTCTGGAGATAGCGTTGGTTCAACTTGTGGTATAGGATTTTGTAATATATTAGAGTCGTTGTTTATTTCTTGGTTTAGTAGGTCGTTATTCTCGAAAGAGAACGGAATGGGAGATGGTAGGATTATAAGAGGGTCTTGTAGGTCATCGAGAGCATCGAGGTCATCGAGTTCAGTGTCAACATCTAGTAGTAGAGGGTCAGAGGTTGATGGTGGTTTACCATGAATAGGGTTAACTGGAAATCGAGACAGTGCGTCAGCGTTAGTATTAATTTTCCCTTTCTTGTAAATAATATCATAGTCAAATTCCTCTAATTTGAGTCGCCAACGTACTAACCTAGAACCGGGATCCTTACAGTTAAAAAGCCATTGCAAGGGTTTGTGATCTGTGACTATGGTGAATCGATTTCCGTAAAGATAGGGGCGAAAGGCTTTAGTTCCAAAGATAATGGCTAAGCATTCTTTTTCAGTAACGCTATAGTTACATTCAGCCTTATTGAGTGTCCGAGACGCGTAGGCAATTGGGCGGTCCTTTCCTATCGGACCTTGCGATAATATAGCAGAAACAGCGAAATTGGAAGCGTCACAGGTAAGAATAAAGGGTTTAGTAAAATCAGGATATGCTAGTACTGGTGACGTCACTAATTTATTTTTTAAATTTTCGAAAGCAAGTTGCTGTTCATTGTTCCAATTAAATGGTGTATCCTTTTTCAAAAGGGATGTTAATGGTTTTGCGAGTTTAGAAAAGTCAGGTATGAAACGTCTGTAGTAAGATACGAGTCCAAGAAAAGATTTCACGTCTTTTGGGCATTTAGGTATTGGGAAATCAGTGATACATTTGACCTTCTTAGGGTTTGGTTGTACGCCGTCTTTGTTAATGAGGTGACCAAGATAAGCGACTTCTTTGCATAAAAACTCGCATTTATCTGGTTGAAGCTTTAGGTTATACTCCCTGAGCCTGTTGAAAACAGCGGATAGATTTTGGATGTGACTTGATAAGTCAGGGGAGTATACAACAATATCATCTAAATAAACAAAGCAGCGTGAGCCTTGAAGTCCACATAAACATGTGTTCATTAGTTTTTGGAATGTTGAAGGGGCATTTTTTAGCCCAAATGGCATTCTTGTAAATTGAAAATGACCTTGAGGTATAGAAAAGGCAGTTTTAGGAGCGTCTTGTTTGGATATTGGAATTTGGTGAAACCCTGAAGCCAAATCAAGAGTTGTGAAATATTGGCTTTTCCCTAATTGATCTAGAATTTCTGTTATTTGTGGTATAGGGTATGTTTCTCCAATAGTAACGTCATTGAGTTTTCTATAATCAATAACGACTCTCCATTTTCGTTGACCCGAAGCGTCCAGCTTTTTGGGCACAACCCAAATGGGTGAGGACCATGGTGAATTTGAAGGTGTTATTATGTTTTGCTCTAACATTTTATTGATTTGATTTTCGACTTCCTTTTTATGGCATTCAGGAAATCTGTAAGATTTCGTTTGGATAGGGATATCTGTATTTGTTCTGATATTATGTTCGGCTATTGTAGTATAAGTCAGTTGATCGTCTGGAAGGTGAAAGATATCGGAAAAGTCTGACGAAAAGTTTGTAATAAGATATTAGATTCTTCTTCGTTTAGGTGAGAAATCCTAAGATGCTCGAGAACTTTGTTAGTTCTGATAGAGGCATTAGAAAGAGGCAATGATTCGTGACGACTCAAACAAGGTTGAGTGTCTAGAGGTTCTAGTGTGAGATTAAGGTTAGATTGGAGCACAACGTTTTCTTCGGAGATATTGACAACTGTAATATTAATACGGTTATTTTCTTTCACGTTAACGATGCAATTGGCGACTAATAATGAATCAGAGATGTGTTGGTCT
Organism: Eugnorisma glareosa; assembly: GCA_947578425.1. Classification (NCBI taxonomy): domain Eukaryota; kingdom Metazoa; phylum Arthropoda; class Insecta; order Lepidoptera; family Noctuidae; genus Eugnorisma; species Eugnorisma glareosa. Next base: position 6,297,157 of record OX387982.1, on the reverse strand, counting down.
ATTAACATACCTTCTCCTATACTTGGATTACTTACTGTGCATTCAATTACAGTTTCCGTGCGAGGTGGAATGTTATATAAAGGTTCAGCGAATTTTAACTTTACGTAGTCTTCATCTATTTGTAAAATTTCCTGGCAATAGTCGATTTGACAGCCAAGGTTTTTCAAGAGGTCGTTACCTATGATCCCGTCGAAACTTAGGCTAATATTTTCGACAACGTGGAATTCATGGGCATAAGGTTTGTCATTCTTTTTGAATATTTGCATTTTGAAGCTGCCTAGAGTTGAAGTTGTTTCATTTCCAGGATCAATTCCTTTGAGGGTTATTATATCATTACTTAACTTTGGGACTTTGGACATAGAATCTAATTTTAGCAGGCTTATGCAGGAACCTGTGTCAATCAGGAAGGATAAGAGCCTATCCGCGACGGAGGTATGGATTAGTACGTGAGGTAAGTATCTTTTTTCTGTATTATTATTTATTTTATAAATTTTCGTATTTGTGTTTTGTTTCAGGTTTGGAGAGTTTTTTGAAGATGAAGTGTATGGATTTGCAACGAAAATAGAATCGGTGGATCTTGTTTTTGGTTTCATAGACACAGTGGACTTAGTAAGTGATTCAGATTCAGTGGTTCGTGATTCAGTGGATTTAGTAGTTGGTTTCTTAGGAACAGTGGATTTAGTAAGTGATTCAGAGAGTTTAGAACGTGATTCAGCGGATTTAGTAGTTGGTTTCATAGAAACAGCGGATTTAGTACGTGATTCAGGGGATACAGTGAGATTAGAGGCATCGTCTTTGATATAGTAGGACGAATTTCCCGTGCGACACCGGGCGGGAAATTTTACTCGTTTAAATCGTTTTGATCGACTTCGTCGGTCCCTTCTTCCTTGTCCTGATTTACATTAAAAACCTTGCGAGTTGGCTTATAAATTGGAGTTTGTGTAGGGTTAGGTTGACGACCATCTGAAGTCGAAGCAGAAGATTGGTTCCTACTATTGTTGTATTGTCTTTTACGGCAATTTTCAATAGTGTGACCTATGTTTTTGCAGTAGCGGCATACCATGTCGTTGGTATTTACTACTTTTGATTGATCGGATTGGTGATGTCGCGGAGTTGGAGAACGTGACGATTGATATTCGCGACGGGAGTTAGTATATTTAAATTTATCATTATTAGAGTAAGTATTTGATGTTGATCTTTTATAGATACTGGAGATGATTTTTTCTTCCTCGACTGCGAAACTTATAGCTGAATTTAACGAATCTGGATTGCGGCATCTAACGACTTGTGATACCCGTGGCAAGAGACCTATTATAAAAGTATGAAGTGCAAGATCTTGCATCGCGGCTACTCGTCCTGCTAATTCCATTTTCTTTTTAGTGGGAATGGAAATGTTTATTTCCGTAAGGAGTTTCGCTAAGCATGTTTCTATTTTTAAAGCGAATTGGTTAACTGTTTCAGCAGAGTTCTGCTTACAGTCCTGGAGTTCAGTGAGTAGATGAGCGTAATGCTTCCTTTCCCCAAACTGTTGTTTTAAGAACTCGATAAATTGTTCAAAGGTTTCGAACTCTTTGACACTGCATGTAGTTTCAGCTTTATCTGTTAGTTGACTTAGTATGAATTTGAATAAAATAGGTTTTTGGGTTTTTGTAGCTGTATTAAAGGCGCTCTGGCAATTAGCGATGAAGGGATTTAGTTTTTCCCTGGAGCCATCGAATGGCTTGATGAATTTAAATAAAATCCCTAGTTCAATTTTTTCTTCAAATTCTATCTTTGGACTCTTAGAGCCACTGGAACTTTCCTCCTTTGCATCAAGATATTGTTTGGAAGTCATGATTCAAGATTACAAAATGAAATAGAAGCTAATTAATTATAAGAAATCTTTTGCACCTTAAGCTACTATGTTCAAGAGACTCGGTGATATAGACGCGTAATCGAAACGCGTAGTCTAAACAAATTATACAGTAGCCGTACAGTAAGGTTTAAAGTTACAATGTATTATGAACAATGTACAATATGAATAATACATAGAAGTGAGATGTGTACATAGAAATAGTGACTCTGAGTTAATTCTGGTATTCGTCCTAGGATATAGCAGTATTTGAAGTATTTTCTAGATCACTCACAGGAACGCCGTCATTATGAGGATATTCAGGACCATCGTGACCGCTTCTCCAGCGGTAAACAGCAGAAGAGCAGAGCAGAGCAGTTGTGGTAGACCTCTGTCCCAACAGAGGGTGAAATCCGGTCTCGGTTGCAGGTTGCAACACACAAGACAGGGTGTCGATCAGGCACTTTGATTTATTGCGCAGATTGCACTCAAACGACACAGATTTGATTAAGTAAGGCACTTGATTTTTAGTGTTTTAACACTTGGTTTCACTGACACTTTCAGGTAAAGTATTTTTCAGAGACGTATTCGGGTAGGGGATTTTCGTATCCCACCGCTGCCACCAAATATTATACGAGAGTTCAGATTTTTGTTTTTAAAAAAAAACTATTTAATTAAACTGGAATAAGAATTTATTACTTTAAAGAAATTGGAGTTAGATTTAGTAAAATGATAGGAAATAGAATGATGTAGGACTTCCGACCCGTACCGAGATTCAGACCGAACTGGCGTGCTAGCCCATGAATATAGCGTCTAAGTTACTAAATGCTGACCAGGCAAGTCTGGAGAGCAGTAAGCCATTCTACTGTCATTGACAAGGTATAACAGTTCCATACCTCAATCTGCAAAACAGAACCCTTATATTATGATCAATTTGTTGTCCGCTTGTCTGTCTGTCAAGACCCTTTTTCTCAGCAATGCGTGGCGGTATCAAGCTGAAATTAATACCAAATACTCAAGACTGCTACCCCTTGGAGCAATGAAAAATCAAACTTGTACGTCAACGCGATCAAAAGATGTGACTGTTTAGGTCGTATATTATGCGATACATACATAGTTGACGCCAATTAAGATATTTTTTTCAGATAATGGTACGGAACCCTTCGTGCGCGATTCCGAGTCGCACTTGGCCGGCTTTTAAGCTTATTCATAGGTTAGTTACTTTAGGTTGTTTTAATTCATAAATTTTAATGGACATAATAAATTGAGTTACCCGACATTTAAAATAATATTCCGGTTGAAAAATGTCAGATTTAAAAACGCTAATATAATTTCCCGACTCACACTTGATAACTTTTTATTCATAAAACTGGCGACGACAAACCGTTGTCATTTCCTGTCTCTTACTCATGTGTAGATATGTACTTCCGGTCGCGTGCCGGATGCTCTATGAAAGCAACCCTAGCCGACTTCCGGTAGGCTTTTAGTCATAAACGCGACGAATATACATACAATCATGTGGCATGTTTTTTTTTGTGGACAAAACAGATTAAAGTAATATGGAAATTGGGGTCACTATTTACCATAAATATTTGTGTTTTGGGTTTTTAAATGACCATTTCCGTTAGAAAAGTTATGCGGACTGTGATTTAAAATAATAAAAAAAATGGATGTAGGATATCCGCCCGATCCTATCGTATTGTACTATTTACTACCCAATGTTTTGGTTGCCCAAAATTAGGATGGGTTAAATGTCTGTTTCTTTTTTAATTATGTGTGTACCTGTGTATCGCTCAAAATAGAGAGGTTTGTAAGGCAAAACGGGAGGCCTTTGGAACATTCGAGAAGTTTTTTCTACTAGCCTGCTCTGACCCACTCCTGAGCAAATGCCTCCTCTCTCTCCACCTCTCGCGAATCCACGCTTCCTCTTCCAGTTCTGACGGCACCAGTCCATAAAAAAACCTGCATTCTTGATTAATGCCCCATGTGTGCATTATATCCATTCAAAGAATTCTATTTGATCAACACGAGCTTCCAAAACCAGAAAAACCTGAAGGCCTAGATAAAGCCTGTCAGTGATAACGATGACATAAAAGTCAAAAATGCATTTGATTGATAAGCTACCAAAAATCTTTGTACACTTCAACCAACTTATCTGTACAGGTGTGAAAACACAGAACTAAAATAAATGTATTAAGTTATCGATACAAATTTTCTTGACAAGCAACGCCAAGTTGATCTGCAGACATATAGTGGTCATACTACATTGTATTGGTGCAGCGTACTGCGCTGGTGTCCGCAAACCTACGTCTCCACGCGTATCTTGCGTACGGTACCGAATACCAATCGTATCCGGCTCGAAGGACCACAAATGCTTAAAGCGAATCGTATTAAAAGACTTTGTATGAATACGAAATCCTTTAAAAGCGATGACCCTCAGGACTTCGTAGTTCAAAATCATACACGCTTAATACGGAAGCTTGATAGGCAACACAAGACAGCAGGGCAGCCTGTAACCTTCCAAAAAAGGCTTATTTGGGTATGAAGTTTTAATTTGCTTTTCATATGTACATTATTTACAAACTATAAATAGACTTAAAATGATAATAAAAATATGTACAAGTATTACAAGGGGAAAATAATCACAAAATTTCAAAAAGTTCCAAAGTTTCGCTGTCAACGGAAAAAGTGCCCAGTAGGCTGGCAGCATCGCCATGTTGTATGGCAATGCTGATTCTGGTTTACAGATATTTTAATATCACACTTTAGACTCGTTTCCCTATAAAACTGGAACCAGTGTTAGAAAATTTAGAACTGGCGTTACTCCAAGTCACATATTCGGTAATATTGGGTTTAAAATTCACAATGTGGTCACGTCTGTGTATGCAAAGTTGAAAACCATTGGGTTGCTTTCAGTACGATATTTTGAAAGGTTATTCGATTTCTTGTGTTGGTCTTTCGGTTACGAAACGCTTCCGACAAAAAGAGTGGTGACTATTAATGTGGTTTGATGGGGAAAGGAAGGATATACAGGGTTGAAGGGACAGCTCTCCACAAACTGATGAGATGAATTCAGTATATCATACTCGTACTAAGATGACCGGTACAAGAAATTATTTCAGGAATGTTATGGGAATCCAATAAATTTGATTTGTTTTATTTCCTCATACGCAATGTATCGTTACCGTGGCAAAACGAACGTAGCGAACGGCAAGCGCGACGACGAGCTCGACAAACTGTGTAACTAGTTAGGAAGTGAACAGCAGATTTCAGGCGTCGTTCGTTAGAGTCTTTCAACATCCATTGTTGCATTTTTTATTTTAGTCGTATTATTTACATAAATGAAGTGCTGCGTACAGTGAATGTAATTTTACATTGAAATAAAGGAATAGTAAATGAAAAACAAAAACAAACCGGAGAAAAATTCCGGTGGAATATGATTACTCGTAAAAATAAGGAGCTGAATGCACCCTGTCAGTTTGTGGAGGGCTGTCCATAAAGAAAATATGGTTGGTGTTGGAGATGGTTTGTCTGAGCAATGTATTATGAAATAAAAGGGACTGAAGAAGAAGAGAGGAAGAAACATCATCATCTAAGTAATAATATATGCGACAAGAGCAGGAAAATGATAATTGTTATTCGGCTTACTACCTCATTGGTCGACTGGTCGCAAGCGTGACTGCTGATTATGAAAACCTGGGTTCAATTCTCGGGTTGGACAAAGTGTTATTGGAGTTTTTCCATCAGGAATTTCTCAGTAGCAGCCACGAAGTCTAGATTTTTGTCCAGTTGATGGCAATAGGCGCGCTCACTATTACATGGGATTTAAACTAAAACGAACTGACGAAATGAGGGATGAATGAAGGAGCACAGCTTTACACCAAATTGCCTCGGAATGTAAAAGATCAAAAATTCATGTAAAATTAAAAAAAAATAACTAAAGAAACACATTTTAGCGGATTTAAAATTTTAAGCTATCTTCGGGTAGTTTACTAATTTAGTACTGGGTAGTACGACACCCCTTGATAAGACTGATTGTCAGACTTTTTGGGCCACTGATTACCTGTAACGACTGCCAAAGATCTACAAATGACAGCGGCTTAACGTGCTATCCGAGGCTCGGAGGAAACTCGGTATGTAATGGGCGGTCACACATCCACACACCAACCTAGGCAAGCACGGCTTAACCTAAAGATCGACCCGAGCGGCTGCTATTATTTTGATACGAGCTCCTCCTCTTTAGGTTATTGAAGGCTAATCAACCCCATGTGTTTAAAGGATGTGATATGAACCTTTAAATAGATAATGTAGGGCAGTGTACACACCTTTATATTAGATGAAGCTTATCCGGTTATCGAGAGGAGCGGTGGCCCACTAGTGGCGGCCCCGACTTACGAACAGTAAGTCGTGGGTTGGAACCCAGGCAGGGGCTTTACTTTGTGTAATTTATTTCATCACCACTGCTCTCAAAACGGTGAAGGCAAACATCGTAGGACCAAAAAAATCGAAGACATTTGTGACATCTTCCAACCCGCAATGGGCTCGCATAGAGAGGAGGCCGTGAGTCCCAGTCTCCCAGCAGTGGGAACATTATAGGCTAATTATGCTATGCTTATGCTATCCAGGTTAAAGAAATTATTCCTACTGAATACGGAATACCAAGAAAAGGATAGTACTACATACATTGATTCCGAGAAAAATAATTAACAAAATATTAGCGACAATCCCCCATTTGTCCAGTATATTATTTTCGGCTAAGGGGACACTTAGTACGCTGACTCTTAGAAGAAAAGGCTCATTAATATAATGATAATGAACACTACATTATTTCAAAGAACTTTTACCACAGATCATGTAGACGCTTCGTCGGCTGTTGCTGGAGGCGGCCTAGCCTTTTCCGAAACTATGTTCGGGTCGACTTTCAGTCTAACCGGATGCAGCTGAGTACCAGAATGATGCATGGAGCGACTGCCTATCTCACCTCCACATACAACATAAATGACGTATAGAAATTGACGAATGCGCGCACCGCATTACGCCGCACGACTGCGCGGACGAGCGACGAACACGCCTCCTCCGCCCTTCCACGCGGTACATCGCGCGCTAGGACAGCATTTGACACTTGACATTAGAGCGCGGCTTACTGTGGGTCTGTGATCGGCTGGTCGAAGTTCACCCGTGCGCAGAGGCGCGCTCACCGCCTAAGCCCATCTGCATGGCGCAACTAGAAGAAAATCCGGGCGGACAGGCGCGCACCCCGCCCTCCGTTGCGGCAAGCAGTGTCGTGTGCAAATCGTCTATCGGCCGTTTTCTATAACTTACTTACGTATAACGGTTAGATATTATGCCTTAATCTAGTAGCTATCGATGTTTCTATGAACAAAGTTAGCAATGAATTGAAAGGAATATCCAATCCACGTCACTTGTCTGTCTCTCGGAGGGTTGACAGTTGATGTTTCTTTAACTGTTTATCTGAGATAGCAACGTTCCGTTAACTGTTAGTAAGTTATTGAAAACGGCCGTAATAAACAAATGATAAACGGCTGGATAGTTACTTAGGAATCGGTGTACATTAAGCTTTACCTAAATACACGATATTTAGCTTGACGTAACTGAAAAAAAAAACTTAATACCTACGTATTATACTAACGAGCTTAAGCATTATCAAAATTACGTCTAGGATAAAGGAAAACTATATCTCTCTATTTCCATCGATATTCCTTGGCTCGGTTCAAAAGGAAAGCGGCGATAAAGATAACCTAACATCGGCACTTATCTCGATTCTGTGAATCGATACGGGAATCGGTACTCGGTAGTAGCTTAGTACCGAATTATGCGACAAACATCGGAGGGTAGTAGTGTGATGTGAAAAGATTAGGGGGAGGAAGATTAGATATAGTTTACTCGCTTTTGTGTGACAACGTTTTTGGTGTTTATTTTTGGATATATTGGAGTTGATTTCTTATAAATAAATAAATAATAAATAAATATCGCTGGACATTACACACAGCGCCATCTAGGTGCCACACTAAGCAACGAGGCTTGTGTCGTGGACTCCAGATAGTTGATAATACTACATAGATACTTTTTGTTTGTAAATACATACTTATTATACATATAAACATCCATGACTCGGAAACAAATGTCCATGCTCATCACACAAACATTTGCTCCTACCGGGATTCGAACCCGGGACCCTAAGAACGTAAGGCAGCCTCACTACCGCTGCGCCATCCGGGTCGTTATCTTTTTCTATTGTCATTTCAGACATTACAAAACATTTAACCATTTATTATTCACATTAATAATTAATTTTTTATCCCCTCATCTTCGGAGACTTTGAATCAGCACGAAAACTCATTCTCCCAGTAATTAATTAAACCTACTCGTGTTAGATTCCAGTGAATCCAATGTTCGCATAATATATGCATCCATAGTATCAAACACATTTCGTTAAACAATCATTATTTTGTAAATAGATCTTTGATAGTCGTTACAGGTAGTCAGAAATATGTAAACCAGTCTTACCAAGGAGTATCGTTTTACCCAGTAGCTGGTTTGTGGACGTCAGATTAGGCAGTCGTTCCATGTAAAGTATGGGTACCCAGCTGCATTTGGTTAGATTGAGAACCGAGCCCAATATAGTTTAGAAACTTATTTTATTGTTTCTTATGGAGCATACACCCCAAAGTCATATCAGCAACTTTCGTACGTGTTCAATTTGACAAGCTGCGCGCTGTGCACGGGCACGCGGCGCATTTTAGCTGCGTGGATTCATTTTTTTGACAGCGTGGGTCTACCTTTCCACTGCAGTACACACTACACACCCACAACTATGTACAACTGTAGCGTGCGTGGCCCACCGCGGCTTAGTCGTAGGTCAATATTCGTGTACCGCATACACAGCGTGCATGGCGTTGACAGCGTTAAGCTATGTGAGCCACGAATGAACATCGCGTGTCCGTGGTTTGCAGTGGACACAATCACATACATTTTCTTGGAAAGCGAAGCTTAACACACGTGCTAAGCCTATCCGTGCGCCGCGGTGGGTTTGCGCCTTAACGCTTGTACGACAAAACTGTACTACGACTCACCAAAGTTCAATTACTCGAAAATTTTACAAACTGAAGCTCAACATCACGCTAGTGCAACAAAACCACGCTAAGAGCGATAGTGCTAAACTCCATGCCTATAATAAAATACTTACCCAAAATGCAAGGCTTTACCGTAAACAAGTATCAAGTAAAATCGATAGAACTACGACGTTCGAACAGTTATGTCGTGAGTGGATGACAGTGTAGTGCCGAATTATGCGGTACGACGACTTACGAGTAGTGAGGGGAAACGATTACTGGGTCGTTCACTTGACTATCGATATTGTGTGCGAAATGGTGATGTGTTTTGTTTTGAATTGGTTTTCGATATTTTATTTGAAATCCTTTGTTTGTGTTTAGCTTTTTGGTTATTATTGACAGTCTTTAAGAAACAAACGCAATGAATTTTACAAGAGGTAACAAATAGAATGGCATGGATAGACTTTAATTTCTAGACTTGTAACGTATGAAAGATTAACTACATAAAATCATGCCTTTATAAAAGGGTATAAATAACTGGGTCTGGGTGTAAAGTTCTTCTACCCCATAGAAAAGAAGGAATCCTCCAACTAGACGGGTGTTGTTCTGGTGGGCTACTGTCTAACAGTTCTTGTCGGGTTTTTCTATATCGTCTTATGCCGCAGAGAATTTTAACATCGCCATTTAGGAGATCGATCATCATCATCATTTCAGCCGAAAGACGTCCACTGCTGGACATAGGCCTTCCCCAAGTGTCGCCACATTGACCGGTCCCGTGCGTCTTGCATCCATCTCGCAACCTTCACCAGGTCATCGGTCCACCTAGTGGGAAGCCTTCCAACGCAACGTCTTCCAGTTCGCGGTCGCCACTCCAGAACTTTTCGGCCCTATCGGCCATCCGTTCTGCGAGCAATGTGCCCTGCCCACTGCCACTTAAGTTTGGCAATTCTTCGGGCTAACCTTGGTTTTTTTGTGGATGTCTTCATTTATGATTCGATCACGCAAGGATACTCCGAGCATAGCTCTCTCCATTATCCTTTGGGTGACTTTAAGCTTTCGAATGAGGCCCATTGTGAGCGACCACGTTTCGGTCCCGTATGTAATCACTGGTAACACAAATTGGTCATAGACTTTCGTCTTGAGGCACTGCGGTAAGTTGGACGAGAAGATACCGCGCAGCCTCCCGAACGCTGCCCAGCCGAGTCGAATTCGACACTTGACCTCCTTCACGAAGTTAGACCTACCTAGCTGGACCGTTTGTTCCAGGTAGACATAATCGTCTACAACTTCGAGTATTGAGTCTCTGATCTTGATAGAAGTGGGTGTTACATAAGCATTCAACATGATCTGGTTTTGTCCATGTTCATTTTAAGACCTACTCTTTCGGAAGCTCTACTAAGGTCATCGAGCATTGTACTGAGGTCCTCCATGGTCTCAGCCATGACAACTTTATCGTCGGCAAAACCGAAGATGAGCGATGTACTCACCATTGACGTTGAATGCCTAGCCCTCTCTAGGCCAGTACCTTGAAGACATCCTCCAGTGCAGCTGTGAACAGTTTCGGAGATATGACGTCTCCCTGTCTCACACCTCGCTGCAGAAGGATAGGTTCCGAGATCTGGAGATTGGTGTTAGTTTTTTAATTATGGCATAGATGGCACTGCTTCAGTACTTTTTGTACTGTCACTACATCCTAGGGGATGAGCAGTAACTGCAGAATACGACCTGCATATAAATATTACCTTAACATGTATTAAAACAATTTATTAATTTTACTCTTCCCAAAGTTCAATTCAGAGATAATCATTTAGTTTAGCTCATCTAACATGTTCATTATAGCAAAATATACAAAACCTCTTGAATCTATGTGAACATGAACAATAATGCGTTATGCTATAGTCACAGATAATATAATACTATAGTCAAGCCCATTTACTATGCGAAAGCAGTGCACATCCCTGGTGTACAGGGTTCAGCAGGGCTAGCTAGCTGGCCTGCACTATTGCGTATCTCTGTTTACAGTTCGTAGTGATCATCACTTGGCGAGTTTTGATATACAATGACCGTTCTTGTTGGTTTCAACTCGCCAAGTGATGATCACTATGAACTGTCAACAGAGACACGCAATAGCCCTGCAGGTCAGCTCCAGCGGCATCCTGAAGGTATTTGCGCAAAGGTTAGATTGCCCGTACCTCAACCATTGCTGTTCATTTGCTAAGCAATCAAAATATTTAGTGTTAGGTAAGTACCTGTCGTAATGTATTATGTTGTTACTATTATGTTTTTTTTTGTGTATTATTAATTACAATTTTTTTAATTTTATGATCCTGTACCGATCGAAATAAATTATTTTATTCTATTTCATCTGATCAACAATAGTGTTTCAGCTTTCGGCTTTACAACCGAACAAAACAGTTAGTTTTTTTTCTTTTCCCAAACGTAAAGCGTTCTAGTTATCTAATAGTAGCTTCATTATCTTAATACTCACTCCAAATCATTATTTTGTACTGAAATCAAAATAATAACAAAGAGAAATTCACTATAACGTTCTCACAGCTCTTGTTTCTCGTTTGTTACTATAAAACACAGCCATATTTCATTGTTATTTACGACACGTTCAGACCAATTATTTCTTCCATCCGTTATTCTAGGTAATCTAACTCGACTAGTATCGATATATTTTTCTCGAATTACTTGCTAATGTGACTCGCAACCCTATGAAATGTCACAGACTAACTGCAACATGCTTAATAAAAAGTTGCCGTACTGCATTTTTGTTCGGAATCTACGCTTATTTTGTTACTCTGTGTTCTCCTATAAAACAAGGGTTACCAAAACTCATATCTCTTGTCAATAGCAAAGCAATATTATTCATGTTTTACAACGGATATAAATTAAACGCTCGATCATGGATATCGTTTTATTTAGAGCCAATTTCCTTTGACCCCTAACACAACCTTACTTTGCAAATAAAAGGAAGAAAAACCAGGTTTCATGACATATTGGTTATTGTTTTTCAACGGCCAGTGTAAGTTGAAATATCCTGCTGTAGATTTTTTTGTTATTTAGGGATCTTTTTATACTGTTTTTGGTTATCTAATGAGAGGTTTCCTACGGTTTAGGAAACGATCTGTGTGCCTTACCGAGGTATATCATGAGATGATAAACTTTTATCGTGTATTTTAACTGCATTTTCAAGATTATAAGGAAGAATTTCTGACGGTTTAGAGTCCTTTAAAATATTTTAATGTTGCATTAAGAAACAGATTTTGATTTTGTGCCGTAAAAGAGTGCTGAAGGGGGGATTTATTTCATAAAATTTTATAAATTACGATTCTGCTATGATATTTTATGGCGCGTCTTTGGAGGGGTGGGTATTTATTTTGTACAATTTATGTTTGACATGACGTCTCTCCGATGGCATTGCACATCGGCCAATTTAAAGAAGTTTCATATTCTCTTTCAGGTCAAAGAAAGATTATTGAAAATTGAACAGAAAAACCGGCCAAGTGTGAAGTGTGAGTGTATGAGTGTGAAGTGTGTGTCAGTCTCGCGCATGAAGGGTTACGTACCATCGTATAAGGGGCCCTTTAATATTTAATGTATTATTTGTTGTTATAGCCGTAACAGAAATACACATATTGTGAAATATTCAACTGTCTACTATTACGGATCATGAGATACAGCCCGCTGACAGACAGACGGGTGGACAGCGGAGGCTCAGAAATAGGGTCCCGTTGGTTACCCTTCGGATACGGAACCCGATTAAAAGGCATTTTTTTTTTCGATAGCCTGTCATCTGCCCCACTGCTGGGCAAAGGTGTTCCCTTAATCCTTCCAAACCTCTCTATCTTATGCGATCTCTGGCTATGTTCGCCCCGCAAACAAGATCAGTTAAGCACACCACCTTCGCCGCGGTCTTTTTCCATCGTCAGGTGTTCAGTGAGTGATTATCCGTGCCCACTTCTCCGGGGCCATTCGTGCTACGTGACCAACCTACTCCCACTTTAGCTTAGATGTTTTTCCCCAACATCAACCTGGTTGGTGTTTCTTACGCGATCTGTTCGCTTAACACTTAATATGCTGCGCTCCATTGCCCGCTGGTAAATCTTGAGTTTGGATTTTTTTTGTTCAGTAAGTGATCAACGTTGTACACCGTAGGTTAGGACTGGCCGGATGCAAAACAATGCACAGGTCGATGAGAATGAATGACCTTAAACTTAAAAAAAAATTCCTTATAAGTTTTTTTACTGTCGTGGTCACTATTAACATTATCATTAATACTAGAAACGGGATATTCACCATGTTCACTGTTTCTTTTGAGTTCCCGATATTTCGGCGCTGTTGCAAGCACCATGATCACGGGTAAACTGAAGTTATTGCGGGTGGGTGTTTATGAGCAGACAAATCGGTGTATCCGCTTTCTTATTCGTTTTTTGCACTCAGTACAGCTATCACTGTCACCCGCAACTCGATTCTGTTCCTGACACAGGAAACTCACTGAGTCCACCCGCGAACTTTTTTCGGCACTTTTACCGAAAGTTCGCGAGCGGACACGGTGAGTTTGGTAAATATACCGTTTCTAGTGTAAATGCTAAATCTTTCCTTTTTCAAAATCTCTTGTGCAATGGTTCATGCTTCATCATAATAACTTGTATGCGTGATGTATTCTGCGGACACCGGACTTTGACAGACTAACGTCACGCCTGTAATCCCCGAAAGGCTAGGCAGAGGTGTACCTAATAGTACACCCACATTTCGCCAGCTATGCTTAAGTCCCATGTAATCGGGGGACAGCTTATTGCCATCAACCGGGCATAAATCCAGACTCAATGACTGCTACTGAGAAATTCCTGATGGATAACACTTTGCCCGACCCGGGAATCGAACCCAGGACCTCATGATCCGCAGTCGCGCTTGCGACCACTAGAACAACAAGTACAGAAATGTCTAAATTAAAACGCATGACGAATTCGTTACGAGCTAGAAGCAGAGAGGTTCGCTTGTTTGCCTTATCTGAGTCTGTTTAAGTCGCAAGATTAAGTGAAGAGATTCTTGCACGCCATACTTTATTCATAAGTAAGAGCTGAGTCTACTTAATTACATAAGAAAATTCATGAAACTACTTCAAAATATGAGCGTCTGCTGCAAACTAAAGCTAAGGCTGGCTACATAAGTCTAACTTCCAGGTTTGATGCTAATCTTTTCTTCAATTTTAATCGGGGCATGTTTAGCTTGAATGTATACAGGGTGAATTCCCAGAATTTGATTCTTAATAGCGACGCTATCAAATGGTGTAATAAGACGTGTAATAGTATGTGTTTTTTTTTCAAAACCAACAGTTTCGATTCCTGGCCAAGAATATTGATTTTTCAAAAATCTAATTCTGTTGTTTTAGTTTTCATCAAAATAGGGCTCGAGACTCCTTTGAGCATTTTTCGATATTCCTCACAGTTTCGGATTTGGCCATCCACGCCCACTTGAAAAATTCACCCTGTATATATTTATAGGTCGGGAACTCGTGGCAAAATAATAACAGCGGCTCGGGTCGATCTTCACGTTAAGACACGCTTGCCTAGGTTGATCTGTAGATGGGTGACCACCCATTACATACCGAGTTTCTTCCGTGCCTCGGAAAGCACTTTAAGCCGTCGGTCCTGGCAACCATTTGTAAATCTTTGACAGTCGTTACAGGTAGTCAGTGGCCCGAAAGTCTGACAACCAGTCTTTCGGGCCGTATTGCCCGGTACTAATTGGGTTGTGGAGGTCAGATAGGCAGTCCATGTAAATACCTACTGGTATTCAGCTGCATCTGGTAAGACTGGAAGACCACAATAAAGTTGGGCAAAAGCTAGGCAGAAAATGACATGTTTACGTCGGTTCTGCAGTGGGGGCAGCTTATGCCATTAACTAGGCCCAAATCCTGATCCACTTTGCTTAACTTACAAATTGCATCACCTCATGCATAATAATCTCACAAATGACCACTAAACCAACGAAGTATGTCAGTAGTGGTGCCCTGCAGTATAAATGTGGTGATGTTCCACAAACGATGGGGCACTTAATATAGTGTCCTGCATGCTCTATTGTTTGTTCATTGCAGGAACTGATGGACGCTACTGAAGGCGCCAGACGCGCGTGGCTCAGTGCTGGGCCGACACAATTTAGATTGCATTCGACACGTAATGATATCTATGTTCTCCGGCAAAATTTATTTATTTACTATCTCTAAACATACAAATATCCTTACAGGCTAGACCCAATGCGATATTGTAGCACACTTAAAATTTAAATAGTTCAACTATTTTTAACATAGCAAATTCTATATGTAGCTGTTCTTGTAAATTCACCCAAAGCGCAACAGAATATGTCTAAGTCCTCAGCAATGAGGTTGAGAGTGCGGAGCGCGCTCGTGAACGGCGCCTCGCGCAGCAAGTTAGTTCGCGCGCGCGGTTCCACCAGCAACCGCGGCTGACGACGACGACCCACATACCCGTCTGGGACGACTAGCTCCACCCTTCGCAATATATCTGCATTGTGTATCTTCCCTCTAATTACCTTAAAGATATAAGTCACCAGTGTGAGTTGCCTCCTGACCCTTAGTTCATTATATCCGACCATTCCCAAGACAAATAGAGTTGGATACATCAATGGATAAAATGGATATACCCTCATAATCCCTCATATATTTGTACCTAATAAATTTATTTTGTACTCGCTCCAACATGAGACTATACTTAGTTTCATGTGGAGCCCAGATAACTGCATTACATTCTAGTTGGCTTCTTACTAAAGCATTATATAATGCCGTTCTAGCTTTAATATTTAAAATATCGGCCACCATCATCCTCTCGTCTGCATCCCCCCTAAAAAGGGGAAGAAATCTTAAAATTAAACGTCAAATATCATCCAGGCTATTTTCCTAAGGAGAGGAACGCTGAATAATTCATCTCTACAATTTATTCCAGAATACATTCATACTATAAATAAAAACTCATTGTATGGCGGTTGTCGTCGAGTCGCGGCGTGAATATTTCCATAATGCGTTTGTGTCGCTAATATTAAAATGTTTGATCGTCTGTCTGGTCTTCATTGCAACGAGTTGGTCCTTCTATTTACTACTACTAATCACTGTCCTGCTAATTGAGAAAGGCCTCTTTTCATAGATGAACATCAGTCTAGGGCTTTCAGTAGTGGTGACATCAGACGACCTACTTACAAGTCTACCCAAACCACAGCGTGCTTCTACAGAGCCGTTATGTTTACAGCTCGAGGCGAGGACGACATTGAGAGTCTGATCTTAGCGGAGTTTAGACATCCTAGAACTGTACCCGATTCATTAAAAATCCCGATTCAATCAATCCTGACAATCCGACAACTCTATACTCATTAGCGAAGTTCTTTAGAGTCATATTTCGCTACAATATGACTCTTATTGGCCACGCTTACCACGCTTACACGTGTGCCAAATTTTGAGCTTCAAACCGACTGCGCGTAAACGCGATCATTTCAGCGTGTTTGCTCGAACCGGTGGGTTAAGTACATGAAAATATTATCTTTATCTTTATATTATCTTTGGTTCAGTCGGTTCGGTAGCATTACGAGAATATAAGAGCGTCGTATGAGTTGTACTTGTGGCAGAAGGCGTTCTCATACACGCTTTTACAAACGCGCGGTTATACGCGCCGAAAAAACACTAATCTTAAACCTTAAAGTGATTTCAAGCTATAAGTTCTAAAGGTGTTAGACAAATGACAAGCGCTTGCAAGACATTTCGTATGCTTACAAAAACTCTCAATAGCATAATCAGCCTATAATGTTCCTACTGCTGGGACACACAGCCTCCTCTCTATGAGAGGGAATAGGCTAGAATCTACCACGCGGCCCAGTGCGGGTTGATAGATGTCTTCGAATTTTTGGTTCAAGGACATGCCGATGTCCTCAATAAGTTTTCCTTCACCGTTTTGAGAGCAGTGGTGGCGAAATAAATTACCCAAAGTAATGCGTCTGCCACGACTTAGTGTTCGTGAGTCGGCGCCGCCACCACTGGGCCACCGTTGCTCTCTACTCTCAATAGGATTGACTTGAATTTTTCGGTAGATTATGTACTGACTAGTGCTGCCCAAAATCGGTCTTCGTCTTGCAGTCTTGGTCTTGTTCTTGCATTTTTGCAAGACTAAGACCAAGACCGAATTATTGTAGCAAGACCAAGACCAAGACTGAGAGCGCAATACCAATACCAAGACCAAGACCACGTGTATTGACCAAGACTGGCTCGTCAGGTCTCGTCTTGGTCTTGCATTTGGGCAACACTAGTACTGACACAAACTACCAAAACGGTTTAGTACTTAGGTAAATAAAAAACGGTGTTGCACTCCAAGTAATACGGGGCAAAGGCAAGAATTTAATGATAATGTTAGTCCAGAAAAATAAAAACGACTGTTGCATCATCGAAGTTGCTGATAAAACGTCACTTTATCTAAACCCAAAATCTTATTCATCTGTTATTGTGTCATTTCAACAATAACATTGCCTAGTGTACCCCCAAACGACCTGTTAAAAGTTCCATTACCTTCGAAATATTTTCCAGCTACCCACATCTCGACAGGATTACAATATCCATTGCGTTATTATTGCAGTCTACCCAACAAAGGTTTCAAACAAATGAAGCAATGAATTTTGGAGTACTGTCAAAATTAATTGACATTCCGTCTTTATCCAATTAAAGTACTGGCCAGCCTCTAAAGGACCCCATGATCTTTGATGGACGTTTAACAGCTTTCGACAACGTTCCGAAGAAAATTAATGGATGTTAAAGGGAGTATCCTAATTGAACTTGCCAGGCGTAGGGTGGATGATATTATTAAAAAAGTTTCTACTTGCCTACTCCAGTATTTGTTTTAGGAAATGATTTACGACTTTGAGAGTTCTTGGTTATTTGTACATGTTTCTTGTTGAGAAAGAAATAAACATTGTTTTATTGTGAAAGAAACAAGAATGAGGGTTTTTTTTTCATTAAGGTAGCGTGATTTCTAAAAGTTTCGGTTTTGGCCTCAGATCTTGGTTGTTCACAGTTATTCACAGGTCATCTTAGATGTGTCTTTCGTGCAACTTAGAATATGAACAGTATTATCTTCATCACCATTGGAAGCCTCGGCGCTGAGTAAAACCTCTCGCCTTTTATGTATGTCATGATCCCCTGGTCCGTGTGAGTCTCAACCAGGTCTCCTCGCGAGACAACCAACGCAGCTACGGTAAAACAAAACTTTCCCTACGAGTACTAGTGAAATAACGCCATTAGGTACTCATTTTAAAAGCTTTTGATCGAGCACATTTGATCCGTATTTAAAAGTCCAAAAACATGAATGACCCTACCATAAATTCAACCTCTTTAACTGACCTCTAAAAAGTAGGAGATTCTAAATTCAGCTGTATTTTTTTTTAATGTTTGTTATGCCATACCTCCGAGATTACTGGTTAGTTTTACGTGAATCTTGCGCGGTGGTCCCATATACATTTTATTCACACGCTTGGGTAGTTAATGAGTTATCTTCTATAATACCGTCTTTTTTCATCTATGTATATGTGGATGATCTGCTAATAACTTTAAATAACAAAGGAAAATAAATAATCGACAAGAATTTGTATGAGATACCATCATGTGTAATTAAAAAGGCTGAAATAAAAAACTATCAAAAATGTATTTTTTAGAAGTCCGTTATTTTTTTTAAACACTAAACACAACCGCGGTATACCACTAGTATTTGCCCAAAATATAGTATTTATCATTCTGGTATAGTCTCCAGGATCTCGCATAATAAGGCTGGGACACACTGAAACAAATTGACACGCCACAACTCACAATTTGCACTCATTTCTGACTGTCGGAATTTTATGAATGTTGACGAAAAATTTTCCACTGTTGTGGATTTATTTTTCTTTTAGTAAAATGTCAAGTATTTTCTGCCTCAGTTTAATAAGAAAAGAAAATGTGTTGAAAGTATATTTTCGTTTTATTTTGGGTGTGTTTTAATTAAATACACGAAGCATTTTGTTTTGTGTTGTTTTGTATCGTGGCTGTGTTTAAAAACAAACAGCATAATCAGCCTTTAATGTTCCCACTGCTGGGACACTCGGCCTCCTCTCCTTGAGAGGGAATGGGCTATAATCCACCACGCGGGCCCAGTGCGGGTTGGTAGATGTCACATGTCTTCGAATTTTTTGGTTCTAGGAAATGCCGGTTTCCTCACGATGCTTTCCTTCACCGTTTTGAGAGCAGTGGTGATTAAATAAATTACACAAAGTAATGCGCCTGGCTGGGATCGAACCCACGACTTACTGTTCGTAAGCCGGTGCCGCCACCACTGGGCCACTGCTGATAAAAAACAAATATCTGTGATTTTACAAGTT
This sequence comes from Eugnorisma glareosa, assembly GCA_947578425.1. NCBI lineage: Eukaryota > Metazoa > Arthropoda > Insecta > Lepidoptera > Noctuidae > Eugnorisma > Eugnorisma glareosa. The sequence goes on along the minus strand of OX387982.1, from coordinate 6,277,843 downwards.
TCACGTGAAATTCAATAAATAAATATCAACTAAATACCTTCCTTTTCGGATACGCTGTCGGTTAAAACCGGTAAAGGTTCGTACAACGTTAGACTTGTGTCAAACCGATTGGGCCATGATTATAATGGAACAGAAACATAAAAGAAATCGTTGTTCACAGGGCCAGTGAGACACTAACTACAAGAAAGTCTTATGAAACTAAAACATCAGTTAAGCTAGATCCTATCTCAATATTAAGGACATAAAACAAATCATACTTACTATACCATCTAGCAAAGTCATGAGAACGTAACTAGAAACTTTTAAATTATTAATTTATTTACTTATTCTGAGCTATAACAGTAAATACGCCATCGGTTGACATACTGTCAATACTTTAGCTAGATTGATGATGTCATGATCTACAGAGCACGCAGGCTGCATTGCTGAATGGTTTTGATTGGCTCAATACGTTGGACGCTAACGGTTTCTGAGTCGGATTTAGTAAAAATATATGGTAGAGTTGTGACTGTGAAACTGTTGCTTGATAAACAAAAAAATTTTATGCAAAAAAAAAACCGGCTTACTAAAAGATAAAAAAATTAAAAATTACTTTCGGAAGTCGGTGATTTTTGTTTGTTTCATTGACTTTTTTGCAACCGACTGCCGAAAAAAAAGTTGTTATTTTCCATTTTTTTGTTGTGGTATCTCACACAATTCCTGGTTGGTAGACGAAGAAAAAAAAAAGCATATTATTGAGGAGACTCATAAAGTACTGCAGCAAAGTTAATTATGGGACCACCGCGCAAACCTTGTCTCCCGAATGAAAATGGAATTGCTCATCAATCGGTCCAGTACCTAATCACGGACAAATAGGTGCAAGCCTCCTCCTTCCTTAGAAGTCGGTTAAAAAAACAGTTGAAACATTTTGGTGGGTTAGGACCAAATTAACGTAAAATTGAATCAATGAAGAATGCTCTGTCCCTGTTTGCACAAAAACTCTACTGCATAGAACAACAAAAATACTTTTTTTTTCCCAATTCGCGTATTTAGACAGCTAATAAATTGATGAGGGAGCTTCCACCCTGTTATAAACATTTCAGTTCGCATCGTTCAAAAACAATGAGCCCTACTAAGAGTTAGATATAAGAGTTAGATGTTTACAAATTCCCTGGACTCCGTACTAGGATACAGTCGGCGTCGTGGGGTCTAGTCTCTTGGGGTAAGGCGCGAATTACACTCAACCGGCGTAAGGTGGCAGCGCGGCGCAGGCGCAGCGCAGGCGTGGAATTTATAACAAAAAAAAGAGCGTGCCTGCGCAGCGCCGTTTGAGTGTAATTCACGACACGTCGCCTACGTAGGTACATTTTGTATGAAAACGTTTTCCTGCGCCGCGCCTTCACCTTACACCACTTGAGCATAATCGCGCCTTAGACTTACATGATATCTTTAGCTGAACTATTGCAAAAATAATAGCAAAGAATATCCCCAACGAAACCCGCGTTAGGAGAAAAGAACACAGACAACAAGATTGTAAAAATAATTCTCTCATTATTGATAAACAAGAAATATACCACTTCCCTATTACTTCCTGCTTATAATGTACACACGGCTACACATCAAGTTATACATTTCCAGTATAAGCTGACCTCGCATTGGACGGAAATATTACACAATGCGAGATCAGCATAAACTGAAAATGTATAGCTTGTTGTGTATCCGTGTGTACAAAGAGAGTTGGTTTCAAATATAAGCAATGATACAATAAATTGTTTAATATTAACTAGAATATACACAAGCGAAATTTCAACCACGTTTATTCTGATTTATTTTCCTCAATAGTAAACTTTCTTTTATTAGTTCAGGAACTTCGTTTTGCAACCAGGAAATGTAACAAAAAACTTACAATGGCGTCGAAAAACCCTTTGCTATGTGAAACGCATTCAAACGAAATTAATACACATTTAGGGTAACACTTTCTTTATACAGGGTGCGCGTAAAACTGGAAACACTCTGTGTAAACGATATGGTGAGTATAAAAATGTTTGTTTGTGTTTTGTTTTGGCCATTGTTTTTTTTTTGCATGTTTTGTTGAAGGTACAAAGCTACATTGCATACGTACTTCTTCTATTTATTTCTTTCGCAAATATTAGCGTTGTCTTAAATTCCCGAGTTGAAGCAAAAAGAACCGGGAATTTTTAGTCTCTTAGGAAGAAACACTTTTTTAGGGAATATTTGGCTAACTAATGTACGTTTCGTTTCTGCTAGGTTGCCTAAAACAGCGTTTAGATACATACATAAAGTCACGCCTTTTTCCATAAGGATAGGCAGAAACCACAGAACACCACCTGCTACGATCCTTATACATAATCCTATTGCTTCATCCACGTTCATCTGGTCAGTACTACGCACCTGATCTTTCTGAAGAACCTCACCAATAAGGTCAGTGTATGTCCTTATAGGGCGTCCCCTCCAGGCGTTGCGACTCACATCTGTCTTGTACCTTTTGTTACTCACCTTTTACTCATCCTCCGAACATGATCAAACCATCTGAGCACACTCTTTTGAATTTTTGTCACTACTTTTTTTTTACGCCGCAACGTTCTCGTATAACCTTTACCATATTATTACCTAATTACTTTCATTCGTCGACATCTTAAATAAGAAATTTTTGTTTACCAATCTCTCAAAAATGCTTATATTATGATTCCAGAGAAACCAAATACTTGTCACAAGTACTTTACAAAATGCAGCTGAAAATTTATTTCTGTGAAATACCACTTTAAATCGCAGGCAAACCCTGCACTCAGTATCTGATTAAACATGTATATCGTTTATTCGCCAGCCAAAATTACTTCATTTTACGTTTCAACCGACCTTTTTACTGGTTCCCATCGATATTGACGGGTTAACGTGTTTCCTACGGATATATTACTCGTTTACCGCCTTTTACTTTTATGGTTTTACTGATACATATCTTTTGAAGGCGATTGGGTACGTTTTGTTTTGAATTTTGAGTAGCTGCGAAGGGTTGATTTTGTATCAAAAGAATGTTTTATAAGAAATGCTTCTTTTTAGCATGGGTCTGGTTGTGGAAGGCGCGATTGTTTAATGTCGATGCTGGGTCCGTTCCCCAAGTTGGGCAAAGAGTTATTGGAGTCTTTTCTTCAGAAAATTTTCATAGGAAGCCGGGAAATTGTACTTATAGCCAATAAAAAATATTATAAAGAGGTAATGTTTGTAAGTTTATGAGTTTGTGAGGTTGTAGGGGGTAATCTCTGGATCTACTGAACCGATTTTGAAAATTCTTTCACTAATAGGAAGCTACATTATCTCCGAGTGCCATAGGCTATATTCGCAACGTGCCCGTGGCATAATTTCTGACCAAATAGCGAGCGAAGCCGCGGGCAACAGCTAGTAACCAGTAAATCTTGGAACTGGGTCGTGGTGGTCAGATAGACAGTCGCATGTTGCAGTCTATGTATAATACTGGTATAATGCTCCATCCGGTTAGACTGGAAGCAAACCCCAACATAATATGCAGAAGATGAAGATGTGGTTTAACCTACTACTGAAATATGTGTCTACATATTAAGTACGCTCTGCCTAACCCTTTGAAAATACACAGTCGTAATATTACATTATGAAACGTTAAACCTTAAACTTCAAGACCTGCTAGCACTAAATTCTATATTTAGATTACAAAAGCTTAGAACATGTTATTTAGCAATAGTAAGTCCCAAATAACCTATTCAATTGAATACAGCAAAACGTATTCAAAGAGACCGCTAAAGTTTTCTAATCAATACTAAAACAATAATACAACTAATTTTGTCAGTCAATGGGAGTTAGTTTTAAGGCTAATGGCTTTCTGTATGCTCACCACAGAGTATAAATGTAAACTATAGAGCGTTGACTGTAAATGTTGATTGACCAAGAGATAGGGAGACCAAAGAAAATTTTGATGGATTGCGTGAGGAATGATTTGAAAGACACACATTAGAAAATCTAAAAAAAAAAAAAAAAAAAATATCTATCCCAAAATCAAAATCTTGTCCCAAATTAATGTTCACACGGAACATTAATTTGGGACAACAGCAAGAAAATTATTATGACAGAGCGCTAGGCGAGTAATAATACCAGCCTATTACTGTCCCACTGCTGGGCAAAGGCCTCTCCTCAACAGAAAAGGCACGAGCATTGATCAACACGCTTGCTCAAGACGGGGTTCAGACTTTTACAAGTCCAGGTTTCCTCACAATGTTTTCCTTCACCGATGTCTGTGATGTCCAAGATAAACTTAGAAAGTACATATAAATTGGAAAAGTCACATTGGTACTTGCCCGGATTTGAAGCCACAACCGCATACATGAGAGGCGAGGCCTTAACCTCTGGACCATCACGACATAGGCTAGGCGAGTAATTCCCGGAAAAAAACTTATTTCGTGTCTGAAAAGTATAGAGTAAAGGATTCTTTAAAAGTTGGTAAGTTCCCAGGTATGGTCTAGACCAGGGATTCCCAAAGTGGTCGATATCGACCCCTTGGGGTCGATATCGGTTTCCTAGGGGTCGACATAAACGAAAACTGATTATGGGGGTCGACGAGGTCTAAAAATCGACCCCTATTAAATTAACACAAGTTCTTATTTAAAACTTTCAAGATAGGTAGGTAGGTACTGTATTGTTTATGTTGTGTTACGTGTACTAAGAATAATTAATATTTATGTAGGAAATAGCATTGTTGTAGTAATATAAAGCCTCAAGTTCGTACAAGATGAAAAACTCGGCCAGTCAGTGTGGACAAGTTTGTGCAAGATAATGAGTTCGAGAGTACGTCTTTCAGGCGCGTTTTGACTTGCTCTCTATTTGACGCTTGCGCGATTTAACACGAACGAATTCATGATCAAGTTGCAAGTCCAAACATGTTCCTGATATTTTACTATTTAACGAGGTTGCACTTAGGTTGAAAGTTCATTTGCGTTTTGAAATTCGTTGGAGCTTGAACGATAATAACTCATATAAGTACTCATTTATTTCAAGAGATTACAAAGTTATTACATAGCTAAATTAAGTGAAGTAAAGTGACTGAAAAAGAATTTACAAAATGCTGAGCTCCCTACGCGAGTTAATAGCGTAACCACACAATATCTGCAGTTTATGAAAAATTAACAGGGTAAGTACCAAACAGTTTTTATCCGGCACAGCGCATCAGCATTGCCCCACTGCACACTGTGTGATAGTGATCAGTTGAGCTATCTGTAGATTGTTTGCAACAGTTTGCAGTTGCCTCAGTTGTTTCAATTGTAAAAATTTACCAGTAAATTTAACAGTTTATTAGGTATTGTTTTTAATTTAGGTACTTAGTTTCTTATTTTTTTATTTGCAGGATTACTGAGAGTTTTATGATGGCGGACACGAAAAAAAAATGCAGACAATACAGTTTGGACTACTTGAAGTTCGGATTTATTGCATCTCCATCAAATCAACACTTGCCGATGTGTCTCATATTATGTGAAAAAGTATTCAGTAACGATGCCATGAAGCCTTCAAAAATGGATGACCACTTATCGAGAGTACATGCTGACAAAAAAAGTAAGCCCTTGACATTTTTTCAAGCACTTAAAGAAAAACTAGACAAAAGGCCATCCATAAGATCGATGTTTGCGTCATCATCTATTAAAGACGATGATGGTTTACGAGCGTCCTATAATATATCTTTACTAATAGCGAAGTCGGGGAAACCCCACACAATTGGAGAGCAGCTTATCTTACCAGCCATTGCGGAGGTCCTTAACAATGTATTGCACAAACCCGCACATGATATTTTAAAGAGAATACCTTTGAGCAATAACACCGTTCAGAGACGCATAGACGAGATGGGACGCGATGTGGAAAACATTTTATGCAAGTTCTTACAGACCAACAGATTCTCTCTCCAGTTGGACGAGTCTACATTACCCGGCAATGAAGCTCTGTTGTTAGGATATGTTCGATATATCAAAGATGAAAATATGTGCCAAGAACTGCTTTTTGCTACATATTTAGAGACTGATACCAGAGGAGAATCAATTTTTCAGGCCGTGGAACATTTTTTTACTGACAAAGCTATTCCATGGAAGAACATTGTTTCTGTTGCGACTGATGGTGCACCGTCTATGGTTGGTCGTCATCGTGGTTTTATAGCTCACTTAAAGCGACAACTGCCTGATGTACTGGTCATTCACTGCGTGATTCACAGGCAGCATTTAGTAGCAAAAAAGCTGAGTCCTAGATTGCATAAGTCTTTACAATATGTAATAAATGCTATCAACAAGATTCGAAGCAATTCTTTGAACTCTCGGTTATTTGCTCAGCTATGTGAGGAAAACGACGAAGTCTTTACTCGATTACTTCTTCACACTGAAGTTCGCTGGCTATCAAGAGGCTCTTGCTTAGAAAGATTTTCAGCCGTTTTTGAATCTGTGTTGGAGTTTTTACAAGAAAAAGATCCGAATTTGAAAGAAAATCTGAACAATTGTAAAACAGATATTTATTACTTGACTGATATCTTTGGAATGTTCAACAAAGTTAATTTGCAGCTGCAGGGTGACGATCTTAACTTGATTAAAACAAAATCAATAATATCGGCCTTCGTGGGTAAACTAATCCTTTATAAACAAAATTTAGGCAGAAAAGAATATTCGCAGTTTCTGCATTTGTCAAAATTACCAGAAACGCTTCAAGATGATGACATTTTATTATATGTCACTCACTTGGACGCATTACACAAGGATTTTACGGAGAGGTTTGAGGATCTTTTAAATTTACAAATTCCTCAATGGATAATAAATCCGTACAATACCACAGCCATAGAAGAAGCCAATGTGATAATGCAAGAAGAGTTGATTACCATCAGCACAGACGAAGAGCTTAAGCAGAAGTTCAACCAAGGCTATCAGAAGTTCTGGTTGCAACGCAACATTGAAACACAGTATCCTACATTGTGGAACATTACTGAAAAATACCTTATCGCTTTTCCATCATCATACCTAGTTGAAAAAAGCTTCAGTGTGGTAACAAACATTTTGACGAAACAAAGAAACCGTTTGAAAATCAACGAACGTGGAGATTTAAGGCTGCAACTCACCAACATTGAACCGGATGTAGCTAGATTGGTAGATAGTCACCAGGTTCATCCATCACACTGAATGTTTTATTTTCTCTTTGCGAATTAATACTTTTTTAAATATAATTTCCTACCTACTTAAAATTCTTTAAGTACCTAATTTGTAATAATCGTTATAAATTAAACTTGATATTTACTGAATTGTATGTCTTTTTATTTTGTTAAATTTTGATACGAAAATGAAGTCAATTTTACTCACTTAACCAAGTGCAAAGTTTTCCAATTGGTACCTTAGTACCTAGGTATTTTGTGTCAATAGGAAAAAACTAAAGATAGGCCCCCTTATTCATAATAGTCTGCTAACTTAAAGCATTGCTAATTCTCACTCTGTCTTCTTCTATTGACCTAAGTCAGAATGAAAAATAACACACTGTAGCAGCTGTTTTAAGTTAGCGGACCATTATGAATAAGGGGGTTGATCTTAAAAGTAGGTAATTTGGCCATGGGGGTCTGAGGTAACAGTTCATTTTGGAAAAGGGGTCACTTGTCCAAAATAGTTTGGGGATCCCTGGTCTAGACTAAAAAAAAATATCGCAATGACGGGGAGAACAAGTGCCTTACAGCTTCGTTGAGGGTACTTTTACACCCTTTATGTAGAATATGTCTAGCCCCGCATAGCGGTCATATAGGGTACAAGGTCATGTCCTCATTAGTTCAAAGCTAGTACTTAGACTGTAAGCATAAGTAAATTGCACAATAAAAAAAAACGCACTCTCTCAAAGTAATTGAAAACAAGCCTTGGTCTTGAAACACACCATAATGGACTGCTAAGAGGTTTGTTGCCAACGTCACTGCAGTGTCAATGTCATTTTCATTGCTTTGACAGATTGTCCTTCATAGTAATCAACATAACATTTTAGTGAGCTCCATAGCTTTGTTGATACTCAAAGAGCAATTTATTGTGTTTCAATTAAAGTCATTATTTTATTGTTAATGCATTATTTAAATCATAATATTTTACTACTCATGTAGGTTTGTTGAAATTCGATACGGTAGGAGTAGGTGGAGTTGGCATTTAGTAGAATCATTACAAAACAAATGTAATTTTAATGAAATTCGAGTATTAAAGATTGAATAAGATATTTAAGCTGTCGTTAAAAATATTTCCTATCAAACACAACATACGATCACGCCTTTTTTTTACCGATGGGATATCATCAAATAACCCCTCCCGCTCTGGGCTGTGCAGGTGGGAGTGTCAGACTTTTACTGACTAAAACCCATCCATGTTCCTTCCTTTGCCCTTTGTGTTCCAGGGCCGCGGTATCTCTTTCGAACAGTCCCGCAACCCTGGCAGGCGTCGGTCCTTACGGACCCCTTCCTGTTTGCTGACTCTCTTTGAGGCGCGCGTGGAACACGAACGCGCCGTCGACACGGCCTGTCGTCATAAGACGGACGGACGGCGAGCACGCCTTTAATCCCAAAAGAGTTAAGCAAAGGTGAAACTAATAGTACACCACTTGAAATTACACCAGTTATGTTTAAGTCCCATGTAATAGGGGGCGAGCCTATTGCCATCAACCGAGAACGAATCCAAACCCGTGTCAGCTACAAAGAAATTCCTGATGGAAAACCTAATAACACTTTTGCCCGACCTGGGAATCGAACCCAGCACCTTATGCTCAGCAGTCGCGATTGCGACCACTAGACCAACGAGGCTAGGACTGCCTCTATTCCTACAAATGATTTTTTGCACCTTTTGCACATTAGGTCCTACTGTAAGGCCAGCTTAGGTCCCACTTTAAGGCCAGTTTGTACCCAAATCATTAAGCACATTTAACGCAAAACCAACAGTTCAATTCCTGTCAAATCATTGAAGATGACAGACACAAAATTATATTTTCAACATGTTTAGCTCTGAATTTGTTCAGTGGTTGGTGGGGCCTAAGTTAGAGGATGGACTGCTGAGATGACGAGTAATAGAGAAGTATGGAAGAAGAAGATATCCTGCTTCGACACCAAATGACAATTCATTTGGTGTCGGAGCAGCATGTCGTCTTTTACCAATGTATAAGGGCAAGAGAATGAAGATGATTGGTGTGCCTTTAAATTGTTATTATGCGATCTGCCCTTAAAAGATTGCCAATAAATCGAAAGTCCTAAGTATTTCGTAGTAGTATTTGAGTATTTTGTGTGTACATAAATAAATAAATAAAGTCAACCCGAATTAATATATATATACCCCTTTAAAATAAAACATAAACTGAGTAGACTCAGTAAACTAAGATCGAGATCTATAAACGTTACTAAGCAGGAACTATGAGTTACTCTTCTCATTGTCGCACTCGGGTGTCAAACTACAAACGCAAGATGAGCCAAAGCGCGTGTTAAGTATCATTTGTAGAGCTCGCCTTAAGGCGTCTAGGCCATAAATAGTACTACAGAAAGAAGGTATCAGTGATCTAAACAAACTTCTAACATCCGACCACACACATAGAATCGATTAAATTAAATCGATTAATCTACCGATCGGATTAACGATTAATCGAGACGTTTTCATAACGATGCCTTAATTAGATTTTATTTATAGCGTCATGCACGTTAAGAATTGTTTTCTATTTGTACACTTTTTAGGGTACCGTACCAGGTGACCAACGGGACCCTTTTCCTAAGCTTCCGCTGTCCGTCCGTCCGTCTGTCTGTCAGTGGGCTATATCTCATGATACGTAATAGGTAGACAGTTGAAATTTTTACAGAATGTGTATTTCTGTTGCCGCTATTACAACAAACTAGAAAATATGAAAGGTAGCTCTATTACAATGGTGCGGAACCCTTCATGCGTAACTCCGACTCGCACTTTGCCGGTTTTTTAAATTTATTTCCCTTGATTTGAATCTTTGGTTTTCTCCGGTAGCCGTATTAATAGAGCTATACTATACAGTAAATAGTAAGTAATTATTAACATTGGTAGCAATTATAAGGTTTAAATTGATGTATTTATCGAAGACCACACAAGATGATTTCAATGACCTATCGATCCCTACAAAAGTACTCGTATTAGAGACCATGGTAGCGCTTTTCTTTTTTTTTCAAAAAAAAAAAACAAAGTCGCTTCACGCTGTCTGTGCCCTATGTATGCCCTAGATCTTTATATTAAGATTTTGATGCGGTTTTTTTTAATAGATAGAGTGAATAAAGAGGAAGGTTTATATGTATAACATTGCACCCGTGTGAAGCCGGGGCGGGTCGCTAGTTAACAATATAAGGAAGATAAACAATTTCGGCGAAGGTGGTGTGACGATCTGATCTTGTTCGCTTGGCGTGTATGGCTAGAGATGGCACTAGATAGAAAGGTTTAGAAGGAGTCTTTGCCCAGCAGTGGGACACTTGAAGAAAACGAGGTATTGTAAACCTTCAATTCAATTGTAATTCTCTAAGCAACACTCATAATACAACTCTGTGATATCATTGACATCAGAGATAGGGGCCTTTTGGCCTCGCACAAGACCTATTTCCACCACACCAAACTTGTATTTTTTTACCAATGTTTACTTTTCATATAATTTTGTTTTAATGTTATTTCAACCATTTTTGTACTTTTTTTTTTGTATTGTCCTGTGTGAGTCTAACAAAAACTTTATCTTGCTTTCTTAAATTCAAATCAAAACAAATCAAAATATTTTTACTTCACACTAGCTGTTGCCCGCGGCTTCGTTCGCGTTTTGGTCGGAAATTATCCCACGGACACGTTGTAAATATAGCCTATGGCACTCGCAGATAATGTAGCTTCCTATTAGTGAAAGAATTTTCAAAATCGGTTCAGTAGATCAAGAGATTAACCCCTACATACAAACTTACAAATTTTAAAAACCACTTATAAAACGTCGACAAAAAGGTGCACGGTTCGGGTTGGTCGTTTCATATGGTGAAGAACCGGCAAGAAACTCCATGGTTACTCTTTTCAAATCATTTGGTATTACAATATTATCATGTTACAGCATTAGTACTTAAGGAGCCGCGTATGGACCCGACAATAAGTCGTTGCTAACTACACAAAAAATGTAAAACAAGACAAAAAGTTAACAAGCATCTGGGAATCTATCTCTTTTTTTTTTTTTTTTTTTTTTTTTTTTTATTTTGCAAATAGGTTTTTTAAAAACACTTTTACACGTCTCTTTTTTAAACTAGATGGGGCCGGTGTTTCGTACCTGACTACTCTGAGAAGAAACAGCCGAAACAAACTCAGAGGTCATAGTCTCTTTTAAAGTCCAGACATAATCTTGGTTAACTCACATGAGGACTATGCAGATTAGTGTCTGAGATGGTCTCTTGAAGAAAGAACCACACAGATTTGAGTGGACCTGTCCAGTCAGTGCAAGCATTTGTCAGTTATCGTGTAGCTCGACTTATAACTCAAGGAGCTCAACGACACGACGAACAATACCAAAGAAAGGACATTTGGGTAGGTCGCTTATAGTACTCAAACTGCCAGACAATAGTGGAAAAAGATACACATGGTCCTCACATTCACAATAATCAAATAAAATTAATACAAAATACTCTAAAATAAATGTCATTAAATGTGACCATTAACAATAAAAAATAAAAATAAAAGTAAAATACTTAGCTAAGTAAGTATTCATGTCAAATCATTAAATATAACAATAAGAAAAATATAAAACAAAATAATAATAAAAAATAATAATAATAATAAAATACTAAAAGTATTCATGTCAAATAAATTAAATGTCACAGTGTATATGGAAAAGGAATCAATAATAAACAAGCGAAGTCCGAAATTTCGACATTCACAGAGTAAATTTAATTGGAGCAGCTTAATCCCAAGCCTTTTTATCTTCGAGATAGTGATTAATGTTATAGTAGGCTTTCAGACATAGCTTCCGTTTTATAAACGATTTGAATTTATTTAGGCTTAGTAATTGAATATGACTCGGAAGTTTATTGTAAAAACGTATACATTGGCATCTGAACGTACCCCCTATTTTTTTTAGCCTCGTTGCAGGAACAACATATTTGTGTTTATTCCTCGTATTTACGTTGTGGATATCACTGTATTTTTTAAGGGTTTTTAGGGTCTCAATTAATATTTCCCGTAAAAGTTATGTTGACCCTGGAAATAAGGTCTTAGGGAATGGATGGCTCTAAAAAACTAACAAATTTATACGATATGCTTGCTTTTGACCCCTAAAACACTAAATAAACTATATTAATATTCTATCCCAGTATGTAAACAACTTTATAAACTTATTCTACTAAAGTCCTGTCTATAATGTGGGCCATTAAAGATAATTTAGATGTTCCCTGAATTAATTACATCGATATACTTGTAACGACTAGTTGTTGTAAAAACCGGTTGTTGATACAACTTTATCGGGAGTGTTTTTGAATGATAATGCTGTTTTTTCTCTGTTTGTCAATGTATTGTTCAGCCTATGAGGCTGGCTACTGCTTAACCGGACTAATCCTGTGGATGCCTTGAAATGAAGGCCTCCAGCCAGGGCATAATGACGTCCACTGCTAGGTAGGGTCTTTAAATAGTGCTGAAAATCACAACTACTTGATTTATTTACTTATTTCATTTTATTAAAGCCCTCTCATTTCAATTTAGGTGCATGGCTTTTCTTAATTTAAAGTTGCTCGCAATAGTCATTGTTCTGATTCTGAACTCACTTGAAACTAAAAGTAATAATTTGAAACCTTACGCACTAGTTTCATTTGACATAATTATTATGCTGTAATTCGAATTGATCCATAAACAATATTAATCAATATTTATCGATTCGTGGCTTGTTCGGTCTCAATTCTACATTTACAATCTTATTCTACAATTTAGTTCATAATGAATCATTTGTCGCACTCGTAACAATATGAAAGCAAGCTACTGACTCACTACAAACCTAATTGCCGTATTTGTCATTTATAATTAGCAGCTGATACATTATTGTTCCTGTGTGTATTTAGCAGGTATATTAGCTTGAAACTTGGGTAACTGTACCAATATTAAATCACTATAAATATAGGGTACAGAAGACCGATTCCTCATACCATTTTCCTTATTCTTCCGAATCACACGCTCATAAAATGACAACTTTTCCAATCACCGATGCCACATTCAAACTTCCTCTTATATACTTGCTCATATCTTATTCTATTTACACGCACTCTCTATGCACACACATAGACGCATACGAACGGCGATCTCAAACAGACAGATGGCCCCACGTCCGCGACGCGAGTGTACTTGCACTCGCTGTACGTGAAGCGTGTCTATGTGTGCGTGGAGATCTCGAACAAATGATAGTCGCGAGTGTGCTTGCACTCGCTGTACGTGAAGCGTGTCTATGTGTGTGTGGAGATCTCAAACAAATGATAGTCGTGAGTGCGCTTGCACTCGCTGTACGTGAAGCGTGTCTATGTGTGTGTGGAGATCTCAAACAAATGATAGTCGTGAGTGCGCTTGCACTCGCTGTACGTGAAGCGTGTCTATGTGTGCGTGGAGATCTCTAACAAATGATAGTCATGAGTGCGCTTGCACTCGCTGTACGTGAAGCGTGTCTATGTGTGTGTGGAGATCTCAAACAAATGACAGTCGTGGGTGCGCTTGCACTCGCTGTCCGTGAAGCGCGTCTATGTTTGCGTGCGATTTCTTCCCTGCCTTGACAATACGGTGAAATAACTGTACCTACCTACTGGAAATTTACCCACGCAATTGTCACCGTTAGACAATTCGCAGAAATTATAATGTTTTATATTTGTTATATTTACTGTATACACTTTCATATGCATTTAGTAAAAAGCTGTTATTTCGGAATTATAAACAGACACTTCTAAAATTCAACACTATCACGCACGTAACAATAAAAATACATATTCAAACCCCAATTTGAATAGAACAAAGAACGTTTCCCCTACAATATTTGATTAGTGACTACTGCCCAATTCGTGCCCCGTCGGCCAATCCAAATAATAGCCGAGCCCGCATTGTGCCCTAAACAAAGGGAGTCAATTATAACTAGCCTATAAGGATAATTGTGACAGCTTTCTAAATGCCTAATAAGTTTTGAACTAGGTAATGTATTATTCTGTTTAAGTTTATGTGGAGGTATAGTGTAGTTTAAGGAAGAGAGAATTGTTTGCCGGTTGTGCAATAGTTGAGCAATCGTTGTCGGTGTTTACTCAACAGTTGTAAAGCTTTTCTTACTGCATAATATCAGTAAACCCAATACAATAGAAAAGGGTTACAGGATTTTTGGCTGAGAGTTTCTCGATAGCTACCAAAACTTGGTTTTGTGCTCTATGGTTGAAAATAGTGTCGCTATTACAAACACCCAGGACTTTAACGTAGCTGGTGAAATCTGGAAGTACATACTATAGTCTGTTCGCCTCCTAACCCTTTATGAAAAACCGGTGTGATACATGACAAGTAATCGTTTACAGTGTACGTCTTGTGGTCATTAGAATCATGGCGTTAAGTATCTCAATTTGTTTTTTTACCACATTCAATGAATAAGCTTAGAGATTTGTCTCTCAAATACAATAAGGATAAAACGTTAAAAATCGTTTCCCTATTTAAACTTTTTTCTCTATGTGGAAAACTTCAATAAACAGCAATTTTTTGTCTCCAACTTCATTCAAAGTAGGTAATATTTTCAATTATGTGACAATAACAAAAAAAACATTATCTATGACAATCACATGGTGCCACATAACAACTGCAACCTATCGCATTTATACAATGCAGTCACCATTTTTTACATTTCTGTTACCTTTTCAGGTAAGAATTCATTTACATACATATAAAACCATTACTAAGTATGAGTTCATTTATGGTCTATGACTGTTCTCCGAAATATTGAGAAAGTCTCCTTTTTAGATGGTTTGAAAATAGAGCCTGCTGAATAAGTCATTGATAGTTTATACTTAACCGCCTAAACAGTTGATAATGGCTTTCAAAGCTTCTCGTATTACCAGGACCGTAGCCAGGAATTTGTGTGGTAGGAGGATTTTACCCTGTATAAAAAAATAGGGAGGGGTGTTAACCAAGGATTTAAACACTAAAAAGAAAGGTAATCAGGAACAACTTAACGAAAACGGCTACTAAAATTGTGCACTCCTTCTCGGATAAGTTAGGTTTTCGGAGTAAGTTTGTTTGACTTATACTTACAAAAAACTGGCTGTTGGTAAATCCCTCATCGAATTTGTGATGGGATTTCTTTCGTTTATTCATACGTAAATATAACTAATTCTGCCAATTAATAAAATAAAAGTCATGAATGAACACAACGTAAGATGTCAGAGCGAGCGAAGCGAGCTCGAAAACTTTAGTATTCCGCTTAGGATAGGCTGGTTTCTCACTATTTGTCCTAGATTTCGAGGGGAGTGTAAGCTTTTCCGTAATACAAAAAGAGGTAATCTCCGAAACTACACACATCAAAAGTGTCTAGGGATCAAGCATTTTTATGTGGATTTCTTGAGATTGAGATGTGGCTTTGTAATAAATTTATGATTTTATAAATTTATATGGATCCTTTTTGGTGCATTTCATAATTTGAATCAGGAACTGTGAATCAAATTCGAGTAAAAGATGAAAATCAGCTGTCAATATTTTCCCTATAAAAACATACAACGCATTGAAGACATTATTAGTGCTACTGTTTCCCTACTACTGATTAAAACCAACGTTATTATGGAGCGGCGACGTCATTTAAGCAGGGAAGAAATGCTCAGAGCCGTGGGAATGATAGAAGCTGGTTCCCGGCAACGTACTGTGGCTTTAGCTCTGAATACAAGTCAGAGTGTTATCAGTCGACTTTGGACACGTTACCGAAGCACTGGTACCGTGGCTGAGCGCCATGGAGGACGGTATCGCTGCACCACACGGAGACAAGACCGATACATTCAAATCTTAACTCGAAGAGCTCCAACAATAACCGCCATGATGTTAGCCGTGAGGCTTCATCACTCTTCAGGGAACTTAATTAGCGACCAAACAGTCAGAAACCGCTTGCATGAAGTGAACCTTCATTCCCGAAGACCGCTACGGGTACCACCTATAGCAATGCACAATCGTAGGATACGATATCAATGGGCTCTTGAACACAGAAATTGGGCAGAAGAACAATGGCGTTTCGTGTGCTTTTCTGATGAGTCTCGTTTTGGTATGAGACCGGATACAAGACGTATACGACACTGGAGAACCCCTGGACGCCAACAGCGATTAAAATTCTGCCAGGAAGTCCATCCTTATAGTGGTGGAACCATCATGGTATGGGCGGGTATTTGGATCGGCGGAAGAACTGAGTTGATTTGGATCAGAGGCAACCTCAACGCTCAAATTTATGCTGAGACGATTGTATCAGACGTCATCGTTCCTCTACAAGTGCAAATCGGTCCCTTATTTCAGTTAATGCATGATAATGCACGACCGCACACCGCAAGAGTTGTAAGACAGACTCTCGCCGCAGCTAACATCAATGTCCTGCCCTGGCCTGCTCAGTCGCCAGACTTGAATCCGATTGAGCATGCATGGGATATGCTACAGAGAAGAGCTCTGCCGAATATGGAGGGTATCCAGTCGCAAGAAGACCTTTTTTTGTTGTTGCAACGAACATGGGCGGCCATTCCACAGCGTGATTTGGATGAACTCATTTTGAGTATGCCAAACCGATGTTCTTGTGTTGTTAGTGTTCGCGGTAGAAACACGGATTATTAATTGTTTAAGTTACCCAATAAAATTTTAAAGAAAACTGTTATTTCAGTCTTTTTTTCGAACTTTTGTGTTAGTGGTTCAAATGTCAAAAATCCCTTTATTAGGAAAATGGCAAATTTCTTTATTAATGCAAAGGTGACTTGGTTTATCGTTACTGTGACAAACGAAAACACTTTATTTGATGAATCCTTAAAGAAAATTTTAATTAATATCAATCAGGAGAAAAGTTATTGCAAAAATATATGTTGATCCCTAGACACTTTTGATGTGTGTACTTATCCGATTTACGTCAAGTAAAATACATTTTTGACTCCCCGTCATCATTAAGTTATTTTAATATTTTTATTAATGTATTTTACTGAGTTTGCTTTTAGTCGTTTTACGAGTTTCCTTATTGTTCTTTACTGTTTAAAGGTGGTGGTCGTGTCAATTAAGTCCTTGGCCTCAATTATTGTTAACTACGTGTATCAATTTGTTTCTTCCTCTGTTTTTAATTGTTGGTTGTGTGTAAGTTCAATGGTTTCGAAACCTACTGCTTAAGCCTAAGGTGGTAGGTTTTTATGTTATACATAGATATGAAGTATAAACATTTGAAGCTCAATTCTTCAATCAGCCACATTTTTTTTACACATGTGTGTGTGTAAGAGGGAATAGCGCAGTAACCCACTAAGCGTTCCCAGTGTGGGTTGGGGATGTTAACATGTCTCAGAATTTTCGGTTCTAGGACATGTCGGTTTTCGGTGTTTTTCGGCAGTTTATCGCCGTTTTTAGCGCGGTGGTAACTAACGAAATATATCAAACAAAGTAAAGCCTGCTTGGATTCGAATCCACAACCACGTAAATCCGCGTTGTTACCGCTAGGATACCACTGCTCCCTAAGATTCTCATTATCATCTCTTGCCCTTATCCCAATGCATTTGGGGTCGGTGCAGCATGTCTTCTTCTTCCATACTTCTCTATAACTCGTACTCTCCTTACGTGCTATACCATATATCATCCTTTACACAATCCATCCATCATTTCTTTGGTCTTCCTCTACTCTAATACCCATCCAAAATACATACTCAAAACTTTCCTCACGACACAGGAAGTAAGTCCTAACTAAATTTTAAATACATTTCGAACACAAACCTAATTGTCTAACATTCTTATTGACAAGTCTCTAGTGTCAATTTAAATTCAATAAAACACGTCCGAAATCGTCGAAACCTAACAAAGTTAATCGACCCGAAGACTCTAAACAAAAGGTCCTTTTAACCCTCTATACATTACGACAACGAGGCCCAAATAAAGCCTTAATCGTAAAAACAATGAGGTGTCGCGTTTGAACCTGTATTAGGTACCTGCAACATTAATTAGTGAGGAGCCGATAGTGTGTGCGTTTCCATTCTTCTTTGCGTATCGTTGGCGAATACTTCAAATATGATTTGCCCTAAATTCAGGTACGTGAACTCCGCTTGCTGATAAAGGTCTTTGAGAGAGTAGGTGACAGAGTATGCCGTTAACTTCTTTTTTTTCTTCTTCATTATTATGGTGGTTACTGCCTATTTTTGTGTTACAGTTTTTATGCGGCCCATGGGCCTCTGAGTTGGCTTTACATGCCGTCGAGAAATATCTATCAGGCATGCTGGTTTCCTCACGATGTTTTCCGAAAGCAAGTAATAATTATACAATACCAACATGAATCCCAACAATCAGAAATGCGCGTCTTGGGTTTAAAACGGGGTGATTGATTCAAATCGTTAAAAATCTGAATCGACAGCTATCGTGATCGTAGACCTTTTTATTAAAAAAAAAACAGTCAATTGCGAGTCGGACTCGCGCACGAAGGGTTCCGTACCATAATTAAAAAAAAAGAATGTTTTTATTTAATTTTCAACTGTTTTATCTATTGGATTTTTTCCTTTATTTGTGCTGTAAGGCCTTGCCTTTTGCCAAAGTTCGTAATTCTAGGTTTCAACGGGAAAATTCCGAAAAATAAAAAAAAAGTTGTAAATTAAGGTAAATTTTGGTACTTACAAGTTTTCGCGAAAATCTATATTTGCTCATATCTATTTATCGTGTTACCTCAGGACCTTGATGTTTCTTTATTGTGCACCTAATAAGGACTATAGACTTCAGTATCTGGTATAAATTTCAACTTGCTAGGTCCACTCGTTCCTGAGAAAATCGGTGGTGACACACGAACAGACAGACAGACGGAAAAGACAGTGATTTTATAAGGGTTTCGATTTTTCCTTTTGAGGTACGCAACCTAAAAACGGTAGATGGTTTTTACTATTTTGTTTCGAACGAACACATGGGAAAGGGCAATATTACAAGTTAAAACAATACAGACTTACATAACTATGAATTGGAATTATTATCCAGTGGTTTCAAAACCTTTTTCAGCTTTGTAGGACAACTGTTTTTGAACCTGACAAGCCAGTAACCCAATTCCATTGATTCCATATTGTATTTCAACTACCTTTGCTTGCAAAATATTTTTCCAAGAAACATTATACTTTGGTCAGTTAGTGAAAATTTCTCAATATTCGTCCGCCAATTATCGTGGACCTTGAGTTCTGTAATAGGTTTGGAAAATACATGTGTAAGGTTGGTAACCTATTTGTTTAACATCTGTAATGATAATTTAGTTATATAAAACTAGCGGTACGTCCCGGCTTCGCACGGGTGCTATGTTATACGTATAAACCTTCCTCTTGAATAACTCTATCTATTAAAAGAACCGAATCAAAATCCGTTGCGTAGTTTTCAAGATCTAAGCTTAAGAGATAGACAGCGATAGCGACTTTGTTTTATACTATGTAGTGATATGTATAAATTACCTTTCCTATTTTAGGGACTCCTTATACAGAGTGTACCTATCAGAAAAGAGATGTTGGTCGAGTGGTCGCAAGAGCGACTGCTGAGCATGAGGTCCTGGGTTCGATTTCCTGGTCAGGCAAAATGTTATTGGGTTTTGATTTGTGCCCAGTTTACATGGGACTTAAACATAACTGGCGAAATGTGGGACAATGTAAAAAAAGAAAGAAAGAAAATGTATGTATGAAATGTGTGTCTGTGTGTGTGTGTGTGTGTTTGTATGTATGTATGTGTGTGTGGGTGTACTATTAGGCACACCTCTGTCTAACCCTACGGAAATCTCCGTAGACAGGCGTGATGTTATGTTATGTATTTATTTATTAGTATAGTAGAAATGAAGAACTTTCTACATGGGACCTACATCGTAATCTCTCCCACATCCTTAAAATATGACCACACTATTCATATAATTATGTCGGAGTGGCAGGATTTATTCCGCTAGCCTTCTACATCATGTGGGCAGACGATGGGTTTCGTGCTATGAAAAGACACAGCGATACATTGTTTCTAGCAAAACTAACGAATTACTTGAGATTACAACTTAGCACAATAACACGGGGCACAATGAATCGGGTACAGTTCCAAGAGGTCTTAACTCGGCCGCGATCAGACACTGACTGACTGTCGTCCTGGCTCAGAGTTTACCATCTTGACTCTGTAACAAGTGACACTGTGGTGTGGGTAGCCTTGTAAGTAGATTGCGTGATGTCACCACCGTGTACTTGTGATTAATTTTAAGCCCGTACCAATGACCGTCTCCGACATATAATTACGCTGTATGCGCGACATACGCGTGTCGTGTATTGGACAAGCACACAGCTTATCACTTCTTTCTTTCCTTCTCTCTTTCTTTTGGAAGTGGAAGGAATTGGTGTAGATACGCGCGTTCTAGTACACAACAATACTGTAGCGGTCATCGCTACACCGGCATTTAGCAGCTAATTTAAAACTTAAAATCTATTAATGTAAACACTGCACAATTCTCAAGTTATTTCCCCGTTAAACAGAACTGTCAAGTTTAAACAAATGTCAAATAACCATAGACAACAAACACGAAACACGATCATTGTCTTTGAACAAAAACCAACGAATATTTACAGAAATATATCTACACATTTATTTAATTACTTACATATTATTTATTACACACTTGTTATCTATTTACAAATTCAACAATAGTAATAAATATATATTTACACTGTACAAATATAATCATTCATTGTAATGTACTGGTCGCTAGTTAACCAAACGCGACTTCGGGAGCCTTCGGTAAACCTCGTCAATCGTCGGAGCATATGACTTGCTATAAAGCAATTTAGACATTGCGCGCCAGTACTCGTTTCGCCTTCCTGACTAGTACACGCTCATTCTTAAGCTAAAATCTAGACTTGCATTAAGACCTAAATCCCGCTAATTGTCACTCGGTCGTCTCCTAAGCCTATCATCCAGGTAGACTAAATTATCCTTCATCGCCCAAGGTTATTTGTAGTCGTAAGCAAACTGTAAGTGATAAGTAATTTAAAATATAATAATATAGTCGCGCACGCTGTTTTAATTAAATTACTCCATACACTTCAATACTGTTGTGTACTGGGCATATTTGGCTCTTCCATTATTTTATTTATAATAAAATATATGAATCATCTTATTCATTCCACTCCATTCCATTCATTTCATTCCACTCCATTCATTCCATTTCATTTCATTCCATTCATTTCATTCTTTTTTTAAATTTTTTTTTGGTTACCATTATTTCTAGAGAGTTAAAACCTACTTTATCCAAGGACGACTCATCATTGTCAAAAAAAAAAACTGTTTTATACATTCTGACCGTTTTTTAAATTATCGATGAAAATAATATTTGTGGAGAAGTTCAGTTTCTGATGTACTGAATACGTCGTTTGTGCGTTAGTGCGCGTTCCAACCAGTATGTCTGGTATACGTAGGTACGTGCATAATACACTACGTTTAGAACAGGCACACAACCCACTAATTGATACGGAGACGGCACGTGCTATGCGCATTGCTCTCAGTTTTGCGGGACTTAAATTCCATCGTACTTTTTGCTCCTTTTGTGCCTTTGTTTCATCTCTACAGACTTGATTGTGGTCATAAAGAAATTGTATGTATGGTCACGGAATGAACAGATTAAATCCTAACATATTCCTTTTTAGTCAACCGGTTAGCTGTCAGTTTCATTCATAGTGTTGTACCTATGTAGAAGTAAAGATAAAAAAACACTACGCAACAAAAAGTTGAGTTTGAGATAGTTACCCTTTCCATTCTGACTTTACTTGGCCATTTTTAGGTATGGTAACCCCCGCCTAGAATTGCGAAAACTGACTCAGTCTATATAGACTTATGTGTATATAGACTTATGTATATACATAACGTCACGCCCGTAATCTCCAAAGGATTAGGCAGCAGAGTAGGTCCAAACTCAATCTGTAACTCGGTCGGTCTGTCTGTTACCTTTTCACGCCGCCGTGACGGCCAAACGGATTTCTGTAAGACTTTGACCTGGGTTAGGATAAAGGCTACTTTTTACGGTTCCGTAACCAGCGGGACCCTATTTCTAAGCCTCCGCTGTCCGCCCGTCTGTCTGTCAGCGGGCTGTATCTCATGGTCCGTAATAGGTAGACAGTTGAATATTTCACAATATGTGTATTTCTGTTACGGCTATAACAAAAAATAATACATTAAATATTAAAGGGGACTCCCCTAATGCGATGGTACGTAACCCTTCATGCACGAGACTGACTCACACTTGGCCGGTATTTCAGTTCAATTTTCAATAATCTTTAAAGAGAATATGAAACTTCGTTAAATTAGCCGATGTGCAATGCCATCGGAGAGACGTCATGTCAAACATAAATTGTACAAAATAAATACCCACCCCTCCAAAGACGCGCCATATAATATGTATTGCACGGTTTATTCCACTTTGTTCACCTGGGTGATATCAACCGGGTGAGATAGTAGATTTTTTGGTGTCCTCATTTCGACTTGGAAGAATTTCACTTAGGTGGTATTTCCAGGTAAATAAAAATGATAATAATTAATTTCAAATTGTAAGTGGCTCCCTACTACGATTGAACGGAACCCTTCATGCGCTACTCCGACTCGCACTTGGCTAGTTTTATTCCACAAATAACTTCGTGTGGAAATACTTCCAACCTCCACACAGGCAAACCCGCTGGCAAAAACTAGTTAACTAAAAAGATCGGTCGGATAGGAAAATCATCAATTTCACACTCAATCTCTTCTCTCTTCTAAACGATGTCAAGAAGAGGAATGAACTTTCAATTACAGTAACAAACTGTTTTTCTACAATAAAACATACGTATTCTATTTATGGAAAACTGTGAAAAAAATGGCATACTATTAATTATAAATAATCGGTCCGAAACCCGCTTTAAGCCGATATGTCACTACGAATAAACCTATTAGACCTACAACTGACTTTACGGGTATTAAGTCAGTATAGAGAATTAATTGGGCTCGAAATAGAACGATCATCTAACTAGACACGTGTGACATACTCCATTACATGCTGATTCTAATCCGTGCGGTTTCTCCATCTAAGATTTAGGTAGCACTAGCTTATGCCCCCGACTTCACTCGCTTGGAGTTCAGTAATTGTTCCACTAAATACTACCGGGATAAAAAGCATTCTATGTGTTAATCAAAGTTATAAACTGTGTGTATGCCAAATTTCATCCAAATCCGTTCAGGAGTTTTTGCGTGAAACGTTCACAAACATCCTTACAAATGTTCGCATTCATAAAATTAGTAGTAGGATGTTCCTAGTGCTCAGAGAGCTTTCTCTCTGAGAGCCACAGACACTAGGACATTACCCACCCAGTTAGCCCAGTCCAGGTTAGTAGATGTTCCAGGGTTGCGGGACTGTTCGAAAGAGATACCGCGGCCCTGGAACATAAAGGGCAAAGGAAGGAACATGGAAAAAAAAAAAGGTTAGTAGATGTTATATGCAGGTTACCTCACGACGTTTTTTTAGGTGGCGATAGGTTTTTGGAACATGATACTACCATCTCCTGCAAAGCCTTTTCAAAACTACGTACTCCTGAAGATCTATGAATGTCTTAACGTGTTTTTTGAGGCACGGAGAGGTCTAAAACTCAATATCAAAGCAATTTCACTTTTGAATTGTCAAACACAAAAGGATTGACATAAAATTCCAGTCACAAGACATAATAACTCAATGGAAGGACTATAATAATAATAATAATAAAAAATTATATTAAATTAAAATTATAGACCAATCACTTGTCTTCCAACGGTCTATAAAGTTCTTACATCCATTTTGAGAGCTAAAATCAATCAACATATTGAGACTAATTCTATCATGTCTGCCTCTCAGAATGGATGTAGGAATGGGTCCCGCGGTACTAAGGAGCTGCTCCTCATTGATATGGCCATTAGCCAACAGGTTCGCCGCTCCCGAAGGGATCTGTCTACATGTTGGATAGATTACAAGAAAGCCTATGATTCTGTGCCTCATACATGGCTCATGAGGGTGCTGGAGTTGTATAAAGTAGATGCAACTCTGCGTACCTTCCTGGTGTCATGTATGGGGCACTGGAGAACGGTTCTTCGCTATCCAGGATGTCGACAGATCCAGGGGAACAGCGAACCGATAAGGATCGAACGCGGTATATTCCAGGGTGATAGTCTGAGTCCATTGTGGTTTTGTCTAGCCTTTAACCCTCTCAGCACACTGCTGGAGGGTTCAAGTCTAGGCTATAGGTTGAGGAGAGGTGGTCAGGTCATATCTCACCTTCTTTACATGGATGATCTGAAACTCTTTGCCCCCAACAATTTGCAACTGATGGATCTACTGAAGGTAACAGAAACCTTCAGTAGCGCCATCAGGATGGAATTTGGTGTGGACAAATGTGCAGTCATGCAAGTAAAGCGAGGGGAGATTATGGAATCCGTGGGAACTCAACTCTCGGATTCCATACACCTTAGATCCCTCTCCTTAACAGAATCCTACAAGTATTTGGGTATGTCGGAAGCATTAGGTATCAATACCGCCGACATGAAGCAATCGTTGAGGGAACGCTTTTTTGGCCGCCTGAATAAGGTGCTAAACAGTCTTTTGTCAGGCGGAAACAAGGTGCGCGCCTTCAACGGTTGGGTCATGCCGGTTTTGATGTATTCATTCGGCATACTCAAATGGACTCAGACGGAACTTGATGCCCTGGATAGGAGGGTCCGCGCGCTGCTGACCGCAAATCGAATGCATCACCCACGGTCGTCGGTGATGAGACTGTATATCCCGCGGAAGTGTGGGGGTCGTGGCTTCTTAAATGCTAAGACCCTGCACAACCGTGAGGTATGCAGTCTCAGGGAATATTTCCTAGAAGCCGACGTGGGGATGCACCGAGATGTGGTCTCAGTGGACAAGGGCCTCACCCCGCTCTCCCTGGCTAATGAGAACTGGCGCAAGCCTAGAGTATTAGACACTAATGACCGCAAGGAGGTATGGCAGGGCAAGGAACTTCACGGACGCTTTTACCGGGCCCTACATGGGCCCGATGTAGACTTCTTAGCGTCCGTATCTTGGCTGCGCTTCGGTGACCTATTTGGGGAAACCGAAGGTTTTGTCTGTGCAATAATGGACGAAGTTATGATGACGAATAACTACCGGAAATACATTGTGAAGGATGGCACGGTTGACATATGTCGGGCATGCCACCGTCCGGGAGAATCGATCCGACATATTATTTCTGGGTGTTCTCGTCTGGCTAACGGAGAGTACTTGCATAGACACAACCTCGTTGCCAGGATTATCCACCAGCAACTTGCTTTGAAGTACAACCTTGTGGAATCAGAAGTGCCATACTATAAGTATGCGCCCGACCCAGTTCTCGATAATGGTAATATCACGTTGTATTGGGATCGACCTATCATCACTGACAGGACTATTGTTGCCAATAAGCCTGACATTGTGGTGATAGATCGATTGGTGCGTCGCGCAATGATTGTTGATATAACGGTTCCGCATGACGAGAACCTCGTGAAAGCAGAGAAAGATAAACAATTCAAATATCTAGATTTGGCTCGCGAGGTTGTCGACATGTGGGACGTGAGTACAGCAGTCATTGTGCCGATAGTCGTGTCGGCCAATGGCTTAATAGCCAATAGCCTCGACGAACATCTGAGGAAGCTCTCGCTAGGCAGTTGGATCAAGGGCTTGATTCAGAAAGCAGTACTTCTGGACACGGCGCGTATTGTTAGGAGGTTCCTCACTCAAGAGCCCTGACCATCGGTATCTCGGACCCTGTTCCCGATGCCGGTGGGCTACTATTTTCTATATTTTTAAATGTTTTTTATATAATCTTTGTTACTGAAAATATTTAAAAATGTATATAATATGTAAAGAAAATAAATGAAGGTAATAATAATAATATATCATTTATTGCAGGTTACAAAGACCCATAACATAAATACCTTAAAGACTATCATACATATATATAAAAACCAGAAAATATAACTATTGTACACGAAGTGACGACTATAGTTGCTTATTCCAAGGCGTAGGTCTCTGTATAAAACCTTCTTAAATGTTAGCTACATACATTACTGACAAAATTAATGACAGCTCAAAAAGCTCTTAAGCTGTAGTGGGACTGGACTGGTCACAAAATAGCCACTTTCTGGAGCCCTGACAAAGCCAGAGGGCGTGTTGGCAGACCTCGTAAAAGATGGTGGGACGAGCTGGATAAAACCAACGACCAGTGGTCCACCTTAGCCCTAGATCCTTTGCCCAGCTGTGGGATTACGCAGGCTAACAGTATCAGTACATGCATTACTCTATTAATTCGTGTTTAAAACAATTCAAAAAACCCAAACAAGTTGTCAAACAAACATACTCTCAAATAATTCCAAGCCCAACAAGGTTCATTCAATCATCCCTATTATAAAGTCGTTTCATTTCCGTACGACACGTTTCAAGTAAAAAAGATAATTGCGCCGATGTCCCGCCGGGACTCATTCACTCAACCATTCACTCGACCATTCGTTCTTTCATTCACTGCGGGCAGGTATTTTAACAAGCAAAAAGTATGGCCACGCGACCCAAGCGCGCCGGAATTGAATTAGTCTGCCATCCACTGCGATGGTTTAGAACTTTTATTTTTAATAGGATTCAATAATAATGAGTTATTTTTTTATAATTGTATTTAGTTAGATAGAAGATGGATTTTCTTTGGGAAACAGCCTTCATAAAACGTATAATTTGCGTAGTTGAGAAGTCACGAATTCGATTAAATTTGGCACGCAGGTAAGCCATGAGCTGGGTTTGGTCATATAGGATACGTTTTATCCCAAAAAAACGTTCCTGGGGGATTATTTCTAACCTTCACGCAGATCCGCGAGCAGAAGCTAGTTTAATAAAATTTTCAGAAATATTTAGTTTTTTTTTCCTGCTACAAACGAAACTATATTTTGAAATTACAATATTTGTAAGCATGGTATAATCTAATTGACGACAAGCATTTCCTATGACCAGAGCTCCATTTAATTTACAACTTATCCTGTTGTATAACTTTTTACACGTTAAAGATTGAGTCATTACAATCAAATGAGTATGACATTCCATATAAGGAATAATATTCTCAGTAAGTGGTTAATAGATGCAACAAGTTCATCTCGTTCTTGGAGAGCACAGCATGCAGTCTGGTTTCTGGTTTTACAACTTAAAAGAGGTTTTAATTCAGTTTTATGTGACGGCAACTGCTGTGATGTGTTTCTTGATTTCCACCTTTTTTATTGTTTACCTTAAATTCGATAATAATAGAGATTATTCCAATCCTTCCTGTCCTTATTCCAATTTATTTGAGATCTTCTTCTTCATTACCTTTCTATTAATCGTCTCAGCAGTCACCTCTTTCTAGCCATATCATCCTTCACACAGTCCATCCATCATACCTTTGGCCTCTGCTGAAAATATTTACAAAAAAAAAAAAACTTTTGCACAGGCAAATTCCTCAATGCCTGCGCGACTATAAACACTCAAGTATCCTTGTCTTTTATCTGTTATTCGAAATACGAACCATTTCGTATCCGTTGCGATACACAATGTATTCCCCATTATCGTGTACCGTGCCACCGGCTATAGGAGTTGACAAGTTGATTTTTATTTCGAAAGGCTACCAAACGGGTTATGGTGGTGTGATTAGGGAGGTTAAAACGGTCTAACAGGTTTTTATTTAGATATTTTTTGCAAGTAAACAATATCTCTTGAAGATGGCTGATGCAACGTTAGGTCTTGAGTGTTTTCGGGGACCACGTGGTGGCTCCCGGCCACCCCGTAGGCCCGGGCCTGTGGACGGTGAGTAATGGGCTAGCTCGCCGTCCGTCCGTCTTATGACGACAGGCCGTGTCGACGGACGGCGCGTTCGTGTTCCACGCGCGCCTCAAAGAGATCTCAGCAAACGGGAAGGGGTCCGCAAGGACCGATGCCTGCCAGAGCTGCGGGACCATTCGAAAGAGATACCTCGGCCCTGGAACGCAAAGGGCAAAAGAAGGAACATGGATGGGTTTTAGTCAGTAGAAGTCTGACAATCTCTTCCGCTCCGCCCAGACTGGGAGGGGTCATTTAATGACATACCACCCGAAAAAAAACAGGACTTTGGTAAGTGTATTTTCTCATTTATATACATAGTAGAAGAGTTATCATTAACAAGTACCATAATCACGGAAACATGAGCCGTGTCATGGTGCTTGCAACAGTGCAGCACCAAAATATCGGAAACTCAAAACAAATTGCAAA
Source organism: Eugnorisma glareosa (assembly GCA_947578425.1). NCBI lineage: Eukaryota > Metazoa > Arthropoda > Insecta > Lepidoptera > Noctuidae > Eugnorisma > Eugnorisma glareosa. Next base: position 6,249,364 of record OX387982.1, on the reverse strand, counting down.
TATGGTAAATATCGCGTTTCCAGTGTTAATCATAGTGCTAGTGACCTGCATGTTAGATTAAAAGTAGAAGAGTTGTTTGAAGATTATCCTGGAGAATTGTCCGAATTACCTATTTCTGCGCCAAGCGAGCATTACTGTGTTCTACTTTACCTGTGTGTAAAATAACAGATACAATGATCTTATTTGTTAAGATTACAATTAAACTTGCCATCCAGGATGTCGACAACTCCAAGGTAACGATAAACCAGTTATATTGCGCGTGGAATATTCCAGGGAGATAGTCTGAGCCCGCTGTGGTTTTGCTTAGCCTTGAACCTTCGGGACTAGGCTATCGGTTAATTTGTGGCTGATGATTTCCTTAGCGGGGATCAGATAAACTTTAAGTACCTTTCGATCTGTACTACGCATTCATAATTGTCATTTGTAATTGAATCTCTTAGCAAGATCCTCTTAGCAAGATATTCTCCATATATTCATCTGCGGCGCCTTTTCCCAACTTTTTTGGGGTCAGCTTCCAGTCTAACCTGATGCAGCTGAATACCAGTATTTTACAAGGAGTGATTGCCTATCTGTCCTCCACAATATAGTATAACTATACTATTAACGAATACTTACTAGTACTCGTTATTATACCCCTCAGTAAGGCTGGTTGTCAGACTTTCGGGCCACTGACTACCTGTAACGTCTGTCAAAGATCTACAAATGACAGCCGGGACCAACGGCTTTAAAGTGCTTTCCGAGGCACTGAGTAAACTTGGTATGTAATGGTGATCACCATCCACGGACCAACCTAGGCAAGCGGCTGTTATTGTTTAGCCACAAGCTCGATATGCTTGATAATTATGCTCCATAAAAATAAACTTCTATCAATAATTCAAAGAAAAAATAGAGCTACCTCTACTAATAGTCACTACTCTTACTCTAAACGTAGGTATATTTTCTGCTTTTCCATGAAACCCAACATAATCAACAAATTCCATGTCCAAAGGACAATACAGTAATTACATTTATTTCAGTTATTTCAAGACTATTACATTTCTACATAAGTTTCCAGTCTGCATATTTGTGACTAGCGACGGAGAAACAAATTTCTCTGCAAACTCTTTTATTCTGAAAATTTGAATCCTAGATTCGGCTCAGAAAACGCTTTGGTGAAACAAACAATATGTATTGTTTCTAAGGAAATGTAGTTTTAAAGATCCGGAAGAAAATCCTAACATAATATTATTAAAAAATGCGAAAGTAAGTTTGTTTGACCTTATCACGCCTAAACCGATCTTCCTGAAGTTTTGCGTATACGTTGTCAGGTGAACATAACGGGCATAGGGACCTTTGATCCCGAAAAAAAGCTGTTCCCGAGGAATACAAAAATAACGTTCTTATGACAAAAGATGGCGCCACGTGTCTTTCGAATTCAGAATTCGACAATCAATTCGGGTTGTACGCTTACAACCCGAATTGATTGTCAAATTCTAAATTAACGCGAGTGAAACCGCGGGCAAAAGCTAGTGCTGGTATAATTATAAATAGAGTATTCTATTAATTCAAAAAGCAGAACGAGGGTAGTACTTAAATTTATAATCATTCAGCGGTGGGTGGTATCAAGAGCTTTTTCTAAAAGTACGTAGAAACACGAAGTAGTTTACTCAGTTTAGTGAACAAAGTAATTTACTCCAAAGATCCTGCTGTTATGATATGACACAACCCTTTACACTTTTTTTAAATAGTTGAAGACAATTTAGCAGTTTGTGGTAACTTCAGCAATGGCGTTGCCTTACAATCAAACTCAACAAATAAAAATAAAAAAAAACATTATTTAGGTTTCTTTAGTGGTTTCGGCCGGTGCTAACGCTTTCTCTTTCACACCCGCTGGCTTGCATCTGGCTTCTGACCTCTCACTTTCTCCTAGCAAATTTTTCATACATCTGTAGGTACTTATTTGGAGATATTGTACTGAATTTATTGTGGGAATTGGGCTTCGCCTCCCTTTCAAAGAAAGGGAGCGGGCACGCCATTGGTAACTTGATACGCTGGCAACTGTACATCAACGCTCTTGAAAGTCGTTGTTGAAATACAAAACGCTTTAGAGCGATTGCCAACTTGCCTAGGTCCTCAGATTCCCCATTACAATGTTATCTACACATTTATTTCGACATTTCTTCCATTTTGCAATACAAACTTTAAGTACGCAGCCTTTTAATCATAACTTTGATAATACAAGACAAATGAGGTGTTCATTCCCCTCAAGATGAAGGGATCTTACTACCCAGACCCGCTTTCGAAGGTTCTAGCACTGAATAGGAAGATAGCAGAAGGCTTGCTTTTATTGATTAGCTCATGAAATCCCCGCTGTGGCTAACGAAGAGGGGTCTATCATTCTCTTTTTTACCCGACTACGGCTAAGCCAAAAGGGGTTATTGTAGATTCGCCACAAAGTAAATTCGCCACGAAAAAATGTATGTGTAAACTCGCCACAGTTCTATTTTCATGAAGAAAAATCCGCCATATTGTTTATTCCCGTACAGACAGCAGAAAAATCAAACGATCAGTAGAATAAAACATTATTTATTTATTTTTCACTAGCACTTCGCTCGCGACTTCGTTCGCAAAAATTGTGATAGCTCGGCTAATTTGCTTGATATTATAATTTATTTGACTATTTGACCGCGTAGAATATTTTTATTTTTGATTATAATGATTTTTTTAGACTTAAATATGTCGAAAAATACTTTTTATAAAACTTATTATAAAAGCTATAGTAGCTTTTATGTACTCAAAAAGTATCTGCCAAAATGTAAAAGATAGAATATGGTGTCACTGACTTTAATTTAAATTTTAAAACACAAAAGCTGCTATTTCGACTCTGTAGTACATCATTTTTAAGTCTCGTCAATAGTTTCCTTAGCGCACGCAAAATAATGAATTTTATAGGCAAAATTTTGCTACTTTGGGTTAAATTTCATTATTGCAATTTTCATATGGAACTGTGGTTTTTTTAAATTAAATTAAAGCCTATGTTACTCCCTGATAATTTCCGAGTTCGGGTGTAGCGACTGTTTTTAATCAATCATCTGTAACAAATTCCTAGAAATACCATGCAGATATTGCGACCACAGTCGGGCGCCAAAGACACAAAGAGCTTTTTTATCTTTCGTTTACATCCACACAGATGGTCAGCAACTGTAGAGACCTTTATCTTTTGTTTTTAAAAGATATTAGCTAAGTAGGTAGGTAAGCGTGTACGTTTCGGAGTTAAATTTATGATTCAGTTATAAAGTGATATTTATTTATTTATTTATTTATTTATTTATTTATTTATCAACATACATCTACCATTACAGCTAACCAATGCGGTAAATGCGCCTTAATTAGTAACTTAATTGATTACTTACTTTACTTTATTTTATTTTATATTCTGAGTAGCAACTGCGTTTAGTAAACTTTTGAATAAGTATGACTCCTAGAAGCACATTACTTTTAAAGAAAAGGCAGAAATCATTTCAAAATTGCCCGTAACGACTCCCGGATATAACGACAAAATTAGAGTGGTCCCTTCATCGCCGTTATATCCGAAATCGACTGTATGTTGAAAAATACCTGCTAAAATATAAAAGATAGAAATATGGTGTCGCTGACTGTCGAAGCGCATCGACAAGGTCGAGTGAGTCACTGGATGACTGGACTGATGAGTATCGATCCATATTAACAGGTACGGCTAGAAAGAGATAGATACAACGAGCGAGCGAGCGGGTGATAGCAAGTGCAGGAGCGCAGCAGAAATGAAAGATTTTAAAAATCATTTTCCTTTCGAGCGCTAAAAACCAATAACTTTGTTTGCTACCAGTACTTTGTGCAAAAATTATGTACCTATGAAGACTTGTGACGAATTTACACGTATTTTTTATGCATGTGGCGAATTTACTTTCAATGTATGGAGTTTTCAAAATGTGACGAATTTACTTTGTGGCGAATGTACAATAACCCGCCAAAAGGAAGGGTTATGATTTTAGCAGTCTATGTATGTATGTATTTACGTATGTTCCTCCGTAGTGCCTTGAATGAATGCGAGCGAATTAATAGTTTATTCATACGATTTCGATCCGATCCGGTTCATTATTATCAGCCGGGTATGCTACATTTAAACCGACTTCAGTAATCTAGGAGCAGTCGATTTTATTTATTTATTTGCTCTCATGCACATCACACATTTTACAATATAACTGTCGGTTTTTGTACATGAACCCTGTCAGGGCACTGCAAAGCACAATGCTGGTTTGCTGTTGAGTTAGTGAACATTAAATTAACATAATAAATTGAGTCAAAGCTTATCAAAACACAATAATTACAATACATTACAATAACATACATAAAGTCATATTTAAGTCAGATTGCATTAGTGGGTAGGTAGTGAAAATTAGAATAAAATAATAAGCCTTACCTTGTAAACTCCGAATTAGAGCGTGACTTTTAATTAGTCTAGTTTTTTAGTGTTAGTATACCACACAAATTCTTGTTGGTTAAAATATGTATCACGGTGGTCTTACTGCCAATAGGTATAATTATAGCAAGTATTTCTTGCACATTGTCCTGAGAGCTTCAGCACAAGATGTGATCAGATCATCCGTAGTTACACACATCAAAAGTGTCTAGGGATCAAGCATTTTTATGTGGATTTCTTGAGATTGAGATGTGGCTTTGTAATAAATTTATGATTTTATAAATTTATATGGATCCTTTTTGGTGCATTTCATAATTTGAATCAGGAACTGTGAATCAAATTCGAGTAAAAGATGAAAATCAGCTGTCAATATTTTCCCTATAAAAACATACAACGCATTGAAGACATTATTAGTGCTACTGTTTCCCTACTACTGATTAAAACCAACGTTATTATGGAGCGGCGACGTCATTTAAGCAGGGAAGAAATGCTCAGAGCCGTGGGAATGATAGAAGCTGGTTCCCGGCAACGTACTGTGGCTTTAGCTCTGAATACAAGTCAGAGTGTTATCAGTCGACTTTGGACACGTTACCGAAGCACTGGTACCGTGGCTGAGCGCCATGGAGGACGGTATCGCTGCACCACACGGAGACAAGACCGATACATTCAAATCTTAACTCGAAGAGCTCCAACAATAACCGCCATGATGTTAGCCGTGAGGCTTCATCACTCTTCAGGGAACTTAATTAGCGACCAAACAGTCAGAAACCGCTTGCATGAAGTGAACCTTCATTCCCGAAGACCGCTACGGGTACCACCTATAGCAATGCACAATCGTAGGATACGATATCAATGGGCTCTTGAACACAGAAATTGGGCAGAAGAACAATGGCGTTTCGTGTGCTTTTCTGATGAGTCTCGTTTTGGTATGAGACCGGATACAAGACGTATACGACACTGGAGAACCCCTGGACGCCAACAGCGATTAAAATCCTGCCAGGAAGTCCATCCTTATAGTGGTGGAACCATCATGGTATGGGCGGGTATTTGGATCGGCGGAAGAACTGAGTTGATTTGGATCAGAGGCAACCTCAACGCTCAAATTTATGCTGAGACGATTGTATCAGACGTCATCGTTCCTCTACAAGTGCAAATCGGTCCCTTATTTCAGTTAATGCATGATAATGCACGACCGCACACCGCAAGAGTTGTAAGACAGACTCTCGCCGCAGCTAACATCAATGTCCTGCCCTGGCCTGCTCAGTCGCCAGACTTGAATCCGATTGAGCATGCATGGGATATGCTACAGAGAAGAGCTCTGCCGAATATGGAGGGTATCCAGTCGCAAGAAGACCTTTTTTTTGTTGTTGCAACGAACATGGGCGGCCATTCCACAGCGTGATTTGGATGAACTCATTTTGAGTATGCCAAACCGATGTTCTTGTGTTGTTAGTGTTCGCGGTAGAAACACGGATTATTAATTGTTTAAGTTACCCAATAAAATTTTAAAGAAAACTGTTATTTCAGTCTTTTTTTCGAACTTTTGTGTTAGTGGTTCAAATGTCAAAAATCCCTTTATTAGGAAAATGGCAAATTTCTTTATTAATGCAAAGGTGACTTGGTTTATCGTTACTGTGACAAACGAAAACACTTTATTTGATGAATCCTTAAAGAAAATTTTAATTAATATCAATCAGGAGAAAAGTTATTGCAAAAATATATGTTGATCCCTAGACACTTTTGATGTGTGTACATGTAGTGCAGTTACGATGCAAAACCGCGTCATACTATTAATATGTCTTGTGTGCCGAAGCACTAAGTCCGAGTAGAATACAAGATGGTCTTTCAAAAACATTTTTTTTTTAAAACGAAGTGTCTGGTAGCCCTTAAAGGAAATTATCTACAAACCAAGAAAGACGTGAGTTTTTGGTGGATTGATTATTTTATCTCTTCCCAATCTATAAAGAGATACGAGAGTGCAGGTAAAGAGAGTACACTTGTGTACTGTGCACTGTATAATATTTCCTGCATCGATAGCCAGTCTCCTCCAAAATTGAGCGCCAAATGTTCACCAGAATTTTATGAATAAATTATTATTAAAATATGAGGCCATAAGAACCATAGTGGCCTAACTAATTTTTTTAAAATATTGAGTCTATAATTTTTTCCAGCTAAAATTGAACATTTCTGTTTTTGTTTTCTATAATACTCAAAAGGCTTGTCCATTGAATTAGGCGACTATGGTTCTCATCGCCTCATATTACATCCATAGTTGAATTGGATTTTGTTAACAATTTCAAGGTTTTTAATTTTTTGCACAGAACTCTAATTCTTAAGTTACTCCTTGTAACATCAGCTATCCGTCAGCAAAATTCCCGTTAAAATCGGTCCAGCCGTTTCGGAGATTAGCCGGAACAAATAGACAGACAAACAAAAAATAAAAATATTTTGTTAAAAGTACTGTAATATACTTTCGCATTCAGTAAAAAACTGTTATTTTGAAATTATACACAGACACTTCATATTTAGTTATTTATATAAATATGAATAATCATCTCAGTAACCCCATATTTTGATCTCCAAGAACCCTTTCACCTTCTGCCCACAAACCATTCAGTGGCCACCCCCTCGAGTGTCGGTATCTTTCAGTAGATATTTGGTTCGCAGCTTGATGATGATAAATGATCTTCATGCTCGTCCCGCCGATGATAAAAAGGGTCTTTTAGACTTCTACGAACACCGACAGTGTCTATTTTTATTTTTTAAGACTTAGGTACAGATGATTGCAGAAAAATTCGCTGTGTGAAATGGTTTTTTCTGTGTTAAAATTGTATCGTGTAATGGTTCTTTTTTTTTTTAATGAGGTGCCATTCCACGAAGGTCAAAACATGAGGCTGGCTTCTGGTTAACCGGACTATCCAGTGAGTGCCTTGAGTGGAAGGCACTCACTGGTAACGGTAAGTGCGACAAAGGTGCAAACATAAATCAATAGTGCTCATAATCTTATTATAAAAAAAGATTAAGCGCTATTTTAAGGTACTTGTGTTGTGGGTAACTAGGTGTTGTGGGTAACCATGTAATGAAATGAAATACCGCAGTCTGAGTTAGCAACTCTGGTATTCCTTACAGGGCTTGTTTAAATACTCCTGACACACTTTACATTTTTTTTGTGTGTGTGTGTGTTGAATAATATATAATAATATATTTTAACTCTTAACTTTATATATTTTGTTATATGTATGTATATATGTATTTATTCTTATATGTTTTAGTTATAAATATTTTCTAGTCTTTTTTTTCTGTTATTGCACCTACTGTACGTTGTCTCTGCATCACCCTAAGTAAGTAAGTAAGACTGGTAGGAAATGCCCAAGGCATTAAGTTCGCCTTTGTACAGTTTTTTTACTTGTGCATAAAGTTTTAATAAATAAAATAAATAAATATTTATATAATAGTTATTTTTTTACGTTAATGAGTCCATAAGAATCAAATCACCAGTCTTACCAAGGGAAATCGCATTACTCAGTACTAACTGGGTTCTGGAGATCAGATGGGCAGCACTTCATGTTAAATACTGGTATTCAGCTGTATCCGGTAACATTGGAAGCCAACCCCAATTTACTTAGGAAAAAGGCGAGGCAAGTGATGAACGATCATAACGATGACTGAAAGCAGCGATAGCCTAGTGGTGTGACTGTCGTATTGCCAACTCATAGGTCTCAAGTTCGAACCCAAGACACATACCTCTAATTTTTCGGACTCATGTGCGTATTGTATAATTATCACTTACTTCGGTGAAGGAAGACATCGTGAGGAAACCACCATACCTGAGAGATATTTCTCGACGCCATGTAAAGTCAGGTCAGAGCCCATGGGCGGCATAAAAACTCTGACACCAGGTTAGGCACTAACCACACGACAAAGAAAGATGACGATGACTTGATGCGTTCCCAAGCAGATCAATTGGAAAATGCTTCTTTTTCACACAAAAAAAACGAGTACAAAAAACAAGCTCATTCCATTAAACAAAAGAAAAACTTTAGTCGGTTTCCACAATATACTTTCAACTAATTGTCCCGACGCGACACATCCATCCATAATTTTTCCATTGACTTCACTGGCGATGAAACCAAATGCCGCACATACTAAACGCTAACAAATATTCAGAAAATTGCAAGAACCGGCCAGAAACTTGGATTTCCTTTCGACAACATTTCGACTGAAACTACACCATTTTTTTGAAGAGTTAAAGTTGATTTTCCTTTGTAGGGGGTCGTGTAAATTAGTATTCTTTCATCTATGTTGTGTGAATAATTCTCGATCTAAGATATAAGAGGCTATGTGGGCTAAATGTGGTAGAAATAATGTTACTGTCCGTCAAATAGGGCAACCCTTACGCGAATTAGATTGGTAATGGACTTGTTAAGTTATACGAGTACCTTGCTAAGATAGTTCTGTGCGGATAAATCTGAGAACAAAAGTAATGTAACACAAAATTTGCGTTTTGTGATAAATAACAAAATTGTGTTCGTGTTTTAGTTTATGATCGCGGAAACGAAAGAGACGAAATATTTTAGTTTCTCCTTTTCTAGCACGATATCGTCAATTTTTGATTCACTAGACGATAGCCTATGTTATTAGGGGTCGTTTTAGGTATTTAACTCAATTTGCTGTAATTATGAGTTCAGTCACTTTCGTTTTGACTGTGCGAAATGTCAGACGTGTTGATTTTGTAACATTTGACCTTTTGAATAATATTACATTACAGAATACCTGTAGGGTCGACGGGTAATCCAGGGGTGTACTTATTGTACACCCACATTTGGTCAATAATGTTAAACCGGGTAAAACGGGGTGAATCGGAAGGCAGGGGTGAATAGAGACAAAACTTAGAAATTGATTTTAACGTTGAATATGTTATGTTGCCAACAAAGTCTCTAAATAATTAAGTATAAAACTATAGTATAAATAAAATAGAGTACTTTTTGCTAACGTATCATATCAATTCAACGTCAAAATCCCTTTCAATTTTTTTTTTTGATTCGCCCCTCTGCTTTCCTATTCAACCCGTTTGACGGTAATAGGGGCGAGCCTATTGCCATCAACTTGACATCAACATCACACTCCGAAAGAGCTTGAATATGATTTAGGTACAGAACCGAACTGCAAACTTATTTTTGATCCAGTTCTTGTTCTTCTCTTGAACTCTTCAACTTTGTAAGTATTCATAAAGGATGTAACAGTATCCTTAACGAAGCCGAAAGGCACTTGTTCTCCCCGTCATTGCGATCATTTTTTTGTTCTAGATATTGGGGGTCAAAGTACCAATTTTTTCAAAAGTATTTTTTTATACATGTTTTTAATGTAAGATTTTTAAACACCTCCACGATCCCCGTACTTTTTTACGTTATTATTGCTCTAAAAAAAATTATTGTCCACTACACTACACTACACTGTAACTATTCTAAGTGATATCTACCATTATCTAAGGATAATGTAACATTTTCTAATAATAACAACAACAATATAACAATGTTATACATATATAACATCTAGATCTTTTTATATGTTAGTATTATATCAATATTTAGATGTAAAATGTGTCCATGGAGTCTTGCCCATTGTTCTGCATGGAGCCACGCTTGTGGGCAACTTTAATAGCCACACTTTTTGTTTTTTCTAACCGATTTCCTGTCGATTATGAGAGCCTCATCTGGTTGATTTGAAAGAAAGAAAGAGATCAAGTTAAGAATCAGCATAGAATATCTGATAATTATCAGAGAAAATAATTATCTTAATGATTTCGAACCCTGTTATAAATTACTAGCTTTTTCCCGCGGCTTCGCTCCATTTATGTACGGGAATTAACCCATGGGAAAGTTTATGTAGCCGGTGACACTTGAGGATAATGTAGCTTCAAGTTAGTAAAAGAATTTTCGAATTCGGATCAGTAGTTCCAAAATTACCCTTTACATACATACCTAAAAACTTACAAATTTTAACCTCATATTATTAAAAAAGAAACACAACTAAAAAATACCTCTCGCAAATAATTCTTCAATTATAGGTTTTGGAGACACTTGTGAACCTCCAACAGATTCTAAAATTCCAATACAATTCAGACATACACAAACAACCATTCCTTAATATAAACAACAATCAATCTCGGACAAAACTAATAAATACAATGAATTAAATTCAAAAGTCGCCGCTTTAACGACCGAGAGGTTTTTACAAGGCAACCATTTCGTTGATAATTTACTTTCAATGCTGTATCTTCGTTAACTCAGATCAATTTGGTGCGAGGAAAAAAAGGCAGCTGCGGTCTTGTTTTAAATGAATTAGATAAATAGGTATGTGTGTGGTAGTGTTAGTTTGTAGTTGTGAGGAGCTTATGTCGGTCGGTCTTCAGGTTAAACGGCGCTTGCCTGGGTTGGTCCGTGGATGGGTGACCATCTCCATGCCTGGGAAAACATGTTAAGCCGTTGGTCACGGCTGTCATTTGTAGATCTGTGACAGTTGTTACAAGTAGTCAGTGGCCCGAAAGTCTGACAACCAGTCTTACCAAGGGGTATCGTATTACCTAGTATAACTGGGTTGTGGAGGTCAGATAGGCAGTTGCTCCATGTAAAATACTGGTATTCAGCTGCATCCGGTTAGACTGAAAGCCGACCCCAACATAGTTGGGAAAAAGGCTAGGCAGATGATGGAGTTTTCAGTTAGTTTCTGGTAAGAGTAACAATATAATATATTTTTTTAACGTGGTCCCATACTGGGATTTTTTCCTGTATACAAACATTTATACTCGCAAACACAAACAGACCAGACCAGCAACAACTATCTGGAGGCCATACAAATATTTATTCCGTGCTTGGATCGAACCCGCGACGCGCAACGCAGCAGTCAATCGCTCAGCCACGGCGCCAACCGTGCAGTCAATAGTCGACAAAGAACAGTTTTCTTACTAGACATAAAACTACTCACTAAAAGTTTCCTTAACAGTTCATCCTAACGCCAAAAAATATTACGTGACTCGATCCGTATCGCCATTACTCAACGCACAAACCACATTTTTCTATTTAAATAAATTCTAGGCCGCGACCCAGCGCGTTAACTTAGCTATACATATATCAATGGAGACTTACTACTCGTATACAGGGTGGAGGGCTAACTGTGGAGAAGAATGGGCGAGGAAGAATGGTTTATTAAGAGTATATGAGGCGACTGACAAGACTGTAATACTTTGTTTGGGTTTCGATATTTTAAGTGATTGGATAATTATTACAGTATCAGTTTTAATGAAAAGGTAATGTAAAAGAATAGCGTCAAAATTTGTATAAATCATGACATAACCCGTGTTTTGCTTATGCAAATTAGTAAGACGTCACTAATAATTATGATGCTTTAAATCCGTGGATGGGTGACTACCCATTACATACCGAGTTTCTTCCGTGCATCGGCAATTTTAAGCACGTTAAGCCGTTGGTCCCGATCGTCATTAATAGGTCTTTGACAGCCATTACAGGTAGTCAGAGGCAAAAGAGAAATCTGACAACCAGTCTTACCAAGGGGTACCGTATTACCCAGTACTAACAGGGTTGTGGAGGTCAGATAGACAGTCGCTCCGTGTAAAGTACTGGTATTCAGCTGAAATAGTGTTCACGAGTGGTGATACTAAAATCATCATCGTACACTGGGCACTGGGCAGTATTCCCTACCCAACGCAAATCACTCAACTCTCACTAAAACACCATCCTGTACATCAAAGTTGATTTACCACCGCTCCGTATATTACTAAAGGTGTGTAGAAGTCATTCATTCCGAGATTTACTTTACTTGACTCCCTTTGAACGGCCTAACATCCATTTTATATTAGTTTTTTTTACCTTTCCCATTGACCGACTTTGCTTTTTTTATATTTCCATATCTGAATAAGTAAAAGGTTCGCATTTATATTGCGAGTAATGCTTATTAAGTTTGGTAAGCAGAATTCGGTGGCGTTTCTCCGATTTTTGGTTATTGTGTTAGCTTTTGAAGTTTATTCAATGGTTCTTGTTTTTTGGCTCTTCGTAAAATTATTCAATACGACGAGTTCGGTTATCATAATATTATTATGTCTACTCGTATTCAGCGGGCTACACTCTCTACACAGGTTTGACTTACAAACCACGCAGCCTTTACAAGGGTCACTAAAGTATCGACACAATAATATGCATGTAAATTTTTTTTCACTTAAATCAATAATGTGCAGTACTATCAACCCAAGAAAATAATTAAAAGTTAATTTCAACTACTGCTTGTCGCACAAAAAAAAATTAAACTCCTACAATCTCTACGACAGTTCAAACGTCCATGACTATCGCGGCCATTCATGTCATAGCATTTGATGTCACTTACCTATAACTGCTTTGTTTAAATCTAATTTTTTGCCCTTATTAGAATTGTTTTACTATAATGTAACTTGTGCTTTATTTAAGTAAAAATTGCAATAACAATATTATAGTAAAGTCTTAGTGAAACTTTAAGTACTTTTCAACTAAAGGTGTCACTGCCGGAATCGATGCGTTTTGTGTTTGCGTTCCGTTTCACCAAAAACACGCTACATAAAGTATTAAATTGTAAAATAAGTGTTGTATTACAGAATTAAACAAGTGTACCACAATGTTTTTATGGTCCAATACAAGGCATTTTTAAGAAATAAAAAATGTTTTGTATTTCTTGCATATACCCTATTGTGAGGTATTGTAATGTATGCTATATTATTGATAGGCAATCACGAAAACTTGCCACCGGGATGAAAATTACCCTATATTTTAACCGAGGTCATGGTCTACTACTACTAATATCAACCTTTATAGATATTAAGGCACTGTTAGAGTCACTTGTAATTAAATATATCACTTTCAAACAGCAATATACAATTTATATATATTGGATCTGTCCATAATTATAATGCCGTTATTCCGGTATACAGGGTGTAACCGACTATCAAACTGAACCCCTTTCTCTAACTGAATGGGTCGCAAAAAACTAAAAAAATAAACATTAGTCATTACTAATTGCGTCAGATGGTGCGATGTTTTGTATGGAAAGTCTATTTTATTTTCTATCTTCGAATGTACCTAAGAAAAAGTTGTACAATTTGATGGTCTGAATCTGCATCTTAGACAATGACATAATACGCTTATTCTGTTACAGCCTGTATACCTAGAACCTAATCTATGAAAAAGTAAAGGAATAAAAAGTAATAAAGAAAAAAATTAATGAGAAAAACCTTTAAGATGTGAACCCTCTGAAGTCTTAATTTAGTCTGTCGACTACACCTTTAGAAAAAAGATGATTCTACTTTATTAAAGTCTCATTCTGGAGGAAACGTAAAAGGCGACAATGGAATTATTTGCTAAGTGGCTACGCTTTGCAGCAGTTCAAATCACAAAGCTCATTTTGGAGTCCCATTGAGTGAATTTTTCATGAAATAGCTATTGAATGGGGTTATATGAACTTGGAGGGCTGTATTGATGGTTTGAATGATTATAATTCTATAACGCCATACGTGTTACTGGCGCGATTCATATTTTCATCAACATACAACCTGACACTGACCTGCAAATTGCAATAAACGTAAGAAAATTTAAATTTCGCGGGTTACCCTTGCACTTCCACCTTAAAAAGTCTTTATTCAATCCCTAAACTACCTCCTTGAAGCGTCCTCAACGACAAACGGAACATAATAAATCTTTCCGTACCAAAATGGTCTTATTTTATATCGGTTGGGTCTCTTATTAATACGTTAATTACTGAGGTGAGGCAGATGTTTTGATGTGATCAACTGATACCATTAACGCGGGAGTTGAAATAAGCCGCTGTGGCAGCAGGAAAAGAATTGGCTTGGATTCGTTGAGGTTGGATAAGAAATGTAATAAAAGAAAGGTGTTGTTGCACTTCACAACTCGACGTATAATAAAAATAAAAAAAAAAACACAAAAAAGTTGAAAAAAAAACTAACTTAATTTTGAGTATGTGAAAATATTTAAAATGGTATTTAATTAATTTGATAAGGTTACCACTAGATAATAACATTAATATTGTATTTTTTTTTATTAGCTGCTAAATAAATTTCAAAAATAAATCTTACTATTTAATAATAGTAAGATTTATTTTTGAAATTTATTAAATGCAAAAGTTTGTGACGATGGATGGATTGATGTTTGTTGCTCTTTCACGCGATAACTACTGACCGGATTTGGATGAAATTTGGAACTTATATAGTTTATAACCTGGATGTAGGATATTTTTTATCCCGGTAGTATGATCCCGTGGGACAGCTATCGAACATCACGTCGACGAAGCCGCAGGCATAAGCTAGTTTTGACGTAAATGGTTATGCAAATACAGTTTAAAACAGTGTCTGTTCTCTATTCTGTGGCCAAAAATATCTTTACCAAAATGGTGAATGCTCCCAAGTTTGGAAAAACAATTTCTAAATTCACACAGAGAAACTTGTCTCGGCTTAAGAATTAAATCGAGATTCTACAGAAAATACGCCTACAGACAGAAGACATTTTAGTACAACTAAAGTTTTATACTTAAAATCAAAGCAAAATGTTGTCAGCACGAAAATCTCTGAGGATTATCCCTCGTAATAAGATTATTAGCAAAATACTCAATCTTCTTTATACAAAACCACATTATTTATAAAGTAAAGTCCATCTTTAAAACAAAAACAACAAACTAGGTTACTGTTAAAGGAAAAATATGACGAAAAAACTGATTTAAAGTTTACTTTACAACAAAATATGTCGGCGCCTTCCTCGCTCCGGGGTGAATGCAAACAGCGGAAAAACGTATATCAAATTGTTTATAAGGCTGTATATGTCGCAAGATAAAAGGAAGAATCGTTTCTTTGCGAAAATTCTAGGAGTTTTGCAATAAACCTGCTTAGGACGATTGGAAATTTGATTACTGATTGGCTAATCTAAGAGTAAATTTATTCATATTCTGGTTGGTCTGAAAATTGCTCACGTAAACCTGTTAAGGTGGAAGCGTCAAGGTAACCCGCGAAATTCAAATTTTCTTACGTTTTTTTGCAGGTCATTGCCAGGTTGTATGTTGATGAAAAATGCGTCGCGCCAGTAACACGTATGTAGTTACAGAATTATAATAATTAAAATCATCAATACAACCCTCTTAGTTCATTTAACCCCATTGAATGACTTTTTCATGAAATAGTTACAGAATAGGGTTAAATGAACTTGGAAGGAATTTTTATGATTTTAATGATTATAATTCTGTAACTACATACGTGTTCCTGGCGTAACCAATGAGGCCTTCCTTCAGTGTATAACGTTGATAATATCAGCCAATCAGCGCATAGACCTTGAGCAATTACGGGAATTATCGACACTAGGAAAAATAAGCTAATCAGCTTTTCATTCTCTAATCGTCGATGTTTGCGATTTACCTAAAATAAACTCGTTTTTTTGCAAAAACCCCAGCAATTTCCTAAAAATCCATTTTCTGAATTACTCTGTGACATACAAACATATCAGGTGGTTTATAAGCCTGTATATAAATATCGTGGAGCGATCCCGTGTCCCTAAAATGCGGCAAAATGATAACAGATTGGTAGATACCTCTCTATAACTGCGTGATGGGTAGATACATTCCTTGCTCAGTACGTTTACGTCTGTCAGCAGCATCGCAGCAACAACCTTATTGAACTAAAAATAAAGCTCGCTGTTATTTGACAGACTTGTCAAAGGCAGCAAATGTGAATGATCAGTATTTGAATATTTTACGAATTTGTGCCGCGATCATCGATTTGTGGTTTTGACATTATGATTTCTGTTGTTTTTTATTGTTCCGTGTGCGGTTTTATGTTCCGACTTCTGTTATCGATGTTTACACGGCTATGTTATGGCTTGTTGATTTTTTTCTGAACAAATATCAGGGGATTTGCCAGGCTTAATATAATTTTGTCTTTTTAGGGTTCCGTAGCCAAATGGCAAAAAACGGAACCCTTATAGATTCGCCAAGTTTGTCGGTCTGTCAGTCTGTCCGTGTATGTCACAGCCACTTTACTCCGAAACTGTTAAGACTACACAGTTGAAACTTAGTAGGTAGATGTATTCTGTGAACCGCTATAAGGTTTTTATACAAAAAATATATATATATAAAAGATTAACGGGGGTCTCCCCATAGGTGGAACTGAAACTAAAAAATATTTTTTTTCATCAAACCTATACATGCGGGGTCTATAGATAGGTCTTTAAAAATGACAATGAGGTTCCTAAAACCATTTTCTCTCAAAGTCAATCGTTTGAAAGATAAACACTTCCAAAGTGGTAAAATGTGTGTCCTCTAATTTCTAAAGTAAGAGGAGAAAAATTCTGAAAAAAATATAGAATTACAGAACGTAAAAAAAAGTTTCAACCAAAATTGGTTTGAATAAGATTTGATGTTTATTTTTTGAGAAATGGGACTTTTTCATCAAACAGCAACAACTTTGTTTTTCATTAACATAGTATGAAAAACAAATTTAGTTTTGTTGAGGAATGTAAAACAATACAACATATGAAGGAATGCCTTCAAAATATTTTTATTATATTGTTTGGTGCTACGGAACTCTATGTGCGTACTCGCACTTGGCCGGGTTTTTTTGACGCAGCGCTAGATAAAAATGTATGAGAGAAAAAGTTACCCATTAAAGTTGAAAGTGTATTCCCGCTGGCCCCACTGCCATGGCCCCACTTGGGGGGGGGCAACGGGAATACACCAAGGTGAAATTTTTCTTTTCATGTAAAACAAAAGCGGCTGTTTTATACATTTTAACTGTGTAGTGTGTAGGTATTCTAAACAACGAAAGTTTCGTAGTTTTATCTAAATACAAGTTAAAATAGGACAGCTACCTAATTGCCTTAACTTAACCAATCATTTATTAAGTACCTAACATAAATATAATAAGTAAATTGTTACTCTTCCAACATTTTCGAATCAAAGTTAAGTGCGCACGACCGGTCAAACTGGTAACTGGCGCCTGTTCATTGACGAGAAAATGGGTGGTATTATGACCCAAAGAAATAATAAACGGACGGCCTTTAAACAAGCAAAACTATACTCTATTGTTATGGAGCAAGGCTCATAAAGATGCAGCACAGTCCTGTCGCTTACGACAAAACGAAAAACAAGGCTGCATCGACGCAAATGTCAAGAATTCTTGTACTTGCGAAACAAACCATTCAATTCTCGCTGTTTTGTTTTAACATTTTATTTACATCAAGGGCGCGTTTCGCTTGTAAGTTTTTATTGTTACTTACCTCTTTCTTGTTCATGAGTGGGAGTTACCGTTTTAACAAAAATTGAATTAAGAATCATTGGACTCCTGTATGATAATAATCATGGCTTCTGTTCGATTTTTAAACGTATAATTATAGGATCGTGTGAAAGAGAACTTATGAGTATTTATATTTAACGAGAATGTTGGTACACACTATGTCTGTATTCTGTGATACTAAAAATACACGGGTCTTCGATACTTGAGCCACGCATAAATTACTGCTGCGGCGGCGCATTATAAAATTGTGCCAAAGCATATTAGGAGACGGGTCTTTAGGTCGTGGCGTATAAGTCCCTTATTGTGTCACACAGTTTCAAATTCGAATTTGAATTGAACCCAGTTCAATGCAATGAGGGACATTTGGGCAAGCCGAGCCAAAAGACAGCGTATTGCAAAAGTCCTTATACACAATGATATTATAAATAAAGATATGCTTCTTTCATACTGAGCGGCGCGGCGTTCAAATATCGTTGTGTTGTTACGACTGCGATACATAATACGGAACGAATGATACAGAAAGAGATAGCTATCGCGCTTGAAGTACTTAAATTACGACAATTAGCTTCCTTTGTCTGCAACAATTTGCGCGCGCTCAAAAAGTAGAAATGGCACTCTATTTCTACTTCTTTTTACTTATAATATCATTGGCCAAAGCATATTAGGAGACGGGTCTTTGGGTCATGCCTTATAAGTCCCTTATTGTGTCACACAGTTTCAAATTCGAATTTAAATTGAACCCAGTTAATGCAATGAACAATGAATGAGTGACTGCCTATCTAACCTCCACAACCCAATCAGTACTGGGTAATACGGTACCATTTGGAAAGACTGGTACAGTTGCCATCAGATATATCGTAGCGGACGAGGTAATCAAATATTTCGGAGCAGCATTACTTTTCAATAAATTCGTTACACTAGATGTGGTCAATACCATCAGAATATGCAGTTTGTCATAAATATAAGAGCAGCGACTTGTCAGGCATGCGTCTGAGAGACATTTCTCGACGGCATGTCAAGCCAAGTCAGAGGCCTTGGACGGCATAAAAACTCTGCCACCGGGTGAGGCACTGACCACACAAAAAAAAACTATAACATGGTTTAAACTGTTGGCTGGGGCCAACTCCAGCCAACAGTTTAAATTATACATGTTATAGTTTTTTTTTATAATAAGGAATAAAAATAAATTTAAAAAATATGTCAGTTCGACAACAATAGTAATTCAAATCGAATTAGATCCCCTCCACAACTCGAGAATTTTGTTACTTACCTGCCCATAGGAAAATAATAACAAACACTTTTACTATAGAAAATAACATGAATGAATGTTAAAAATAGCGCCATAACGAGCTCCATTACTCATGTTGGACATAATTAGCTCTTCGGTATCAATTAATTCGTTACAAGTCAGGACGCATAAACTTTTATCAACGAAAACATGTAAAAGATCTCGGGTTTACTCGCGTTTTGTTACTTTTTCTTTACTTCTTGAGTAATTTTTAAGTTTTTTCTTGAGTGAAATAATACGCGGTGTTATTGTTTGTCTGTTTTTAGCCTTATGAGATTATATAAAAAACCGCCTGTAATCTCCGAAGGGCTAGGCAGAGGTACAACTATTAGTACACCCATATTTTGCAAGCTATGTTTAAGTCATATTTAATAGGGGATGAGCCTATTGCCATCAACTGGGCACACATCCGGACTCCATGGCTGTTACTGAGAAATTCCTGATGGAAAATCCAATAACTTTTTACCCGACCCGGGAATCGATTCCAAGACATGCTCAGCTGTCGCGCTTGTAACTACTAGCCCAACGAGGTTTATTTATAGTCTGCCTACCCTTTGCCAACTATGTTTATATTCTTTAGATTAATTCACATAGCAAAGTTTTAGTAATTATGTTGATAAATCAGATGAGATAATGGAGAGGTCTTCCCATGAAGGAATCAAGAGTTGATTATAATAGTTAATTAAGTCGTGACATTTAATTTTCACAAATGATACTTGAGTTATACCTACGCAAACAGAAAACGTTGAGTTTTATAGTACAGGGTGGAACACAGGCGCCATTAGTGGTGGTAAGTCCCCTCTCTGAGGAGTGGCTAGAGAGGCGCCACGGCGCCCTCACCTTCCGCCTGACGCAGGTCCTCACCGGACATGGTTCTTTCGGGAGGCACCTAATCGGGCGGGAGGAAACGCCCGGGTGTCACCACTAGTTATATTTTCTGGTTTTTATATTTATGTATGATAGTCTTTAAGGTATTTATGTTATGGGTCTTTGTAACCTGAAATAAATGATATATTATTATTATTATTATATTACCACTGCGAGGATCGACCGGAGGACACGGTGGAGCACACTGTGCAGGTCTGCTCCGCTTGGGCGGAGCAACGCCGTGTCCTCGTAGCGGCGATCGGCGGCGGCGACCTCTCGCGTCCGGCCCTGGTTCAATCCATGGTCCGGAGCGAGACGGAATGGGACGCCGTCACCTCCTTCTGCGAAGCAGTCATGCTAGCGAAGGAGGTGGCGGGACGTGAGAGGGAGAGAAACTCACGTCCCAGCCGCCGCGGGAGACGCACCGGGCGTCGGGGGCCACGTGGTGGCCCCCGGCCACCGTAGGCGCGGGCCTGTGGACGGTGAACTATGGGCTAGCTCGCCGTCCGTCCGTCTTATGACGACAGGCCGTGTCGACGGCGCGTTCGTGTTCCACGCGCGCCTCAAAGAGAGTCAGCAAACAGGAAGGGGTCCATGAGGACCGACGCCTGCCAGGGTTGCGGGACTGTTGGAAAGAGATACCGCGGCCCTGGAACACAAAGGGCAAAGGAAGGAACATGGATGGGTTTTAGTCAGTAAAAGTCTGACACTCCCTCCTGCTCAGCCCAGAGCGGGAGGGGTCCTTTGATGATTTACCATCGGTAAAAAAAAAAAAAAAAAAAAAGGGTGTAACACAAAAAATCAAAATATCTTTATTGGAAAAAAAAACCACATTAACAAATTGATTGCGTACGTAAATAGCTACATTAGTAAAAAACTGTGTCGCAGCTATTAACGCCCACCTCCAAGGGGGAGACGACAGCGTTCCAAAGATGAAAATACAGTAAAAAAAAAGAACAATAACTAAAATTTAAATAGTACAAAATAAAATAGCAAAAAAATAAAATATGTGTTGTGCAAGTGGAGTGTTGTAACACACTGTTGAACAGCTGTTTTTTTTAATTACATAAGAAAACTCAAACTCAAAGCATTTATTTCAATTATACCAGTAAAGGCACTTTTGAATGTCACAAAACAAAGAAACCAAAGCTACAGTCACAGTCACAAGGCATAATAACTTGTGAAAGTACTATAGTTGCCCATTCCAAAGCGTAGATCTCTATGGAGAAGAGCGGGCAAGAAAGTCCATGGACACTCTTTTAAATCAAAATTTTGGTACAAAATCATGGAATCATTTCTATGTGGGGGGGTTCAAATCGATGTAGGTACTGAATACTTCGGTATCCCTTCACCCCACCCACCCCCTTGTATACAACTCGCAGTACGAAAACTAAGAAAGAATGTTATGTAAAGAAAACACAAGCTTCAAGATCGGTCGGAGCCACGTGCCCAGTTACACAAAACATTATATAAATAGACGAACAAACAGTTTCAATGTAAATACATTTTCACTGAGTAACGTGACTAACTTTCATTTGAGTCGGCGATTAATTTTAACAAGTCTCCATGTTATGAGGGTGTATAAACTAACTGTAGTTGTAGTTAACTATGGTTCATGGGTTTAACTTTTTGTTTATCAAATCAGTTACGTGAATAGTTATAACAAGCTATAAAGTGAAAAACAAAACATTTTTCAAAACAACTTTTAAACATGGCGTACTTTCAGAGGGTATTTTATGATTCGAAAATTAAATCTATTTCTGTTACGCGGTCGTGACTATTTAGATCTTTTCTTTTGCAGTTAAGTTTTAATTTGTTTTTTACTATTTACCACAACTGTATTGAAAAACGTCATGTGATACACGTGTGTGTAGATTCTTGCAAACTGGTACTACTCGTACTTCGGCTCGGGCTTGTTAATGACGCCTCGTTTGCGATAACCTATTTTCCACCCTTGTATCACAATTCAAGCTTTTCATCTTCGTATTTATCTTTGTGTTTTCTTATATATTTTTGTTTTGCACTTTCGTTTCGACACTCTAGTTTATTTTACTAAATATTTATTGTTTGATTATTTTATTTTTTTACATACAGATCGGTAGGTACCTACTCACCACCATTAGTGACACAAAATATAAAACTGCTTCACAACCATAACCTCACTAATCCAGGTCCAGTTGGAAACCAGCATCGGACACCAGTTGTACGGCATTTTGCTGAACTGGGCCTATTTGGCGCAGCCGTGAGGCACACAGTGTCACATTATTTAATTTTATGTTTAGATTTACGTTTTTTTCTTATTTTGGTGTTCTTTTATTATATTTTTTATACTGTGTGCACTTGTGGCATGTGCCAAATAAATTTATATTCTTTCTTCCTTTTAAATATAGGTGTGACGTCATTTTTATTATTTTTTGTCTCAGCACACCCTTTGTTTGAAACCCATATCATGGAGAGCAGAAAATACCAATCACTAGTCAGTCGGTTTTGGGAGTCCCCCATATTGGATTAAGAAGGACATCACTTAGCATTGACATCCAAACTAAACGAGTATGTATGCAAAATTTCAGCTCAATCGGTTGAAATAACTGTTTAAAAATTCAGTTGCGAGATTTGACCTAAACAAATATAAATACAAACGATAAGATTTTGAGTGAACGTAAACACTCTTGTGATTTTTTATTGAATGAATCGCTATATTTCATGCTGTTCTGTAGAAAAATAGTTAGTTCATTTCATCACCGTGATTATATGAACTAATGTAATTTGCCTAAATCAAAAATATTTCCATTACTATAAAATTATATCTGTATTTCCTCGGTTTCCCACAATAACCACAGACCAAAAATAATATATTTTACAATATTTGCAGGCCACAGAATTTTACCATAACATATTAAATTATTTTATGAATTAAAAATTATGCTACATAGGCACACAAGACCGCAGAATCAAATATTGTGTTTTTGATTGTTAATTTTATAGGGAAAACCACATGATATTTACAGCTTCAAAATCTACTTACCTACCTATTACTTTTATTTTAGAAAAAGGATTAGGGTTCCGCGTAAGAAATTAAAACCCTGAAATTGTGTAGTGAAATCACATTTTTAATAATTTCACGCGGACGGAGGTTGCGGGCAACAGCTACTTTATAAAATAAGAAAAGTCACATTGTTAAGGATGATTTCCACCAAACGGCTTTCATCGCATCGGATCGGAAAGGATACGAACGGATGCGGCAACAGCCGATCGCGTCCGGCCGACGCATATGATCGGTTCCGTACTGTCGCTTGCGAATGTATCCGTTTCTGCGCCTATCGAAATAGTTTCATTCCAGAGTTGGTCAAAATCATTTTTCAAAATTCCCCCCTCCATCGTATGTCAGAAACTAGGACACGTAGCAGCTTTTTGAATTTTACTATTCTTTATTTTGAGGGGCATTGAAATTTGTATACCCTCCCCTCCTTTCCCCAACCTCCCCTAAAATTGAAAGGGCTGTAACTTCATAAAGGTTAGATATAGCCATTATGTGTTTGAACAAATATTATAGCAGGCGCCGACTACGTTGTTAACGTGTTCTAATTTTTGAAAATGGTTGAAGATGGCATAGTATTGTTCGCTATTGCATTAGAAGTTCAAGAAGAAAATAATCATAAAACACAGAAGAGGAAATTTTCGGTTTTGAGCGCACCCGTCGACAACCGAAAGGATCCGATCGGATACGACGACAGGCGAACGGAGCCGATCGCGCATCGCAGAAGACGCCCACGCCACGGTCAAGCTGCTATGCGCAGCTTGGTAATATAGACTTTAAATACTGTGTACACGATTTAATATCGTTTAAAGATTGTAAAGTCAGTGTGATAGGATTAAAAAAAAAAAGTGTGATCTGATGCGATACGAGCTATTTGGTGGAAATCATCCTTTACTTGCCAGGTTTTGGTTTTAGTTTCACGCGCAATAAACTTACCCATTACCCTTCGAGCTATCACGACAATATACGCAAGGGTTATAAAAGTGTAAAATTATTTATGCCTCACCATATCGACCCACTCTTATAGGCAAGATGTGCTGGCAATTATGTAAATCAACTGTTTAATAGTCTAGTTTTTAATCTGTATCGCTACGGCTATATTACAAAGATGTAAGCTAAAAAGGGTGTAAAAAATATAAGGGTTTGTGCATACCATGTGCTTATTGGCTCTCGAGGCGTTTTAACTTTGTTCTATGGTCTGGACGGTAAGGTTACACGTCTGTGATGCCTCAGACATAAATGATAAATAATGCAAATAGGTTTTTACAAAAACTTTTACACGTAATTTTTTTTTTTAAACTAGATGGGGCCGGCGTTTCGTACCTGACTACTCTGAGAAAAAACAGCCGAAACAAACCAACTCAGAGGTCTCTTTTAAAGTCCAGACATAATCTTGGTCAACTCACATGAGGACTATGCAGATTAGTGTCTAAGATGGCCTCTTGAAGAAAGAACCACAAATATTTGAGTGGACCTATCCAGTTAGTGCAAGCAATTAAATGTGACCATTGAAAATAACAAATAAATAAAAAATGAACAATACGTAACAAAGTAAATATTCATGTCAAATCATTAAATGTCACAAAACAATATGTCATAAACAAACATGTTAAAAAAATAAGAAAAAGAAAATTATTAAAAAAAAAAAGTATGCCCTCAGACAAAGGAAAGTCCTTGCTTTTTGACACTACACAACTCGATGGTCTGGTCGCAAGCGATACTGGCGCATGAGTTCTTGAAATCGTGTCCACTGGACACCAAACTGTTGGTGTTTTTCCATATGGAATCTCAAGCAGCAGTTCAGAATCAGGATTCGTGCCCGGTAGATGGCAATAGGCTCGTCCCTTTTCTAACGTGGTGACTGTGTAGTCTAACATGTAATAAGGAACATGGCGTTAATCTTTATACATGTACGAGCAAGAGAGATGTCTGAGACATGTTAAAGGCAGACAACCCTGAGACCAAGGACTTCCTCAATTAATTTAAGATTAATAACTTGGCACAAAACACATTAATATCTTGACAACGTATAATCGCCTCGTTGGTCAAGTAGCCGCATGCACTACTGCTGAGAATGAGGTCCTGGGACCGATTCCTAGGTCGGGCAAATTGTTTTTGTGTTTTGCTTTTGGAATTTCTCAGAAGTCTGGTTTTGTGCCCCAATACCAGCAATTATAGGCCTCCTGTTACATGGAATTAAACATAACTCGCCATTTATGTTTAATTTTTAATTAATTTGGGTTTGTGACTATAACTGTGGACACCCTCTGCCCCAGCAAGACGACTAAATATTTTAAGTCAAGTCAAGTGAGTCATGGGTACACCTTTGCCTAACCCCCCGGGTAATATAGGCGTGATTTTTTGTGATGTGTATGACTGGCTCACAACAAACATCTTAAAATCAAACATCTTAAATTGACGCTGTTACACTGTATGTACTACACCTTAAACACTTGACGCCTCGAGGAACGAAATCATTCGAAGGGCATTTGTTCCAATTACAAAAACATGATACACGGCTAATCGAGAACCGATTATCGATTTCAGCAACATGATTGTAATTATATCGATTGTGAAGCACCTGTCCCTCCGCGGGCGATAAGCGAGGAGTGAGTACAGCTAGCGACTAAACACGAGTTGACGAGCAACTCTACAGCGAATGCGCGACGGCGAAAGACAATTTACTCACTGGTATGCGTATAAGAAAAGATTCTCTAGCCTCTCAAGAGAAGTATGGATCTCAAAATAAATTTGGATAGCAACTGTTCTGCCCGATAAGAGAACTCTAGTCGCTGCGAAAAACGAATATAACTCGTCGGCATTGTCAACAGTGTTTTTTCTAAGAATGGCATTGTCTCTCTCGCTGTCGGCTGCTGAACGGGCTACCCTTTTTTTTTTTTTCGTATGGTAAATCATCAAATAACCCCTCCCGCTCTGGGCTGAGCAGGAGGGAGTGTCAGACTTTTACGGACTAAAACCCATCCATGTTCCTTCCTTTGCCCTTTGTGTTCTAGGGCCGCGGTATCTCTTTCGAACAGTCCCGCAACTGAACGGGCTACCTTGCGGATAACTTGAGAGTGAGGCCTACAGCAATGATAAAACTTTAAGACTATGTGACTACCCGCAAAGGACACCCCCTGTGAGGTTCGGGCCTCAGCTATGGAGGAGGACGGCGAGCAACAGGCTGAAATTAAGTGGCCAGCTATCAATTATTTATGTATGTATCTCTTTTGCTGACACAGGACCTAAAATCTTCTACTTCTTCAAGAGACAAAATCATCGATAGCTAGTCTGCTTCATCGCTGTCTGCGGGGCAGGTGCCTTTAAGTTATAGGGCTGTCATTTAAAACATCGAATTGCTATCGATCATATTTTTAATCTGTATCGCTGTCTGATATAGATTTATTCTGCAATGTGGAGAATTTATTGGTTTATTAGGGACAATTTGTTATTCTAGTGTTTGATATTTGTATCAGTTTTATTTTATGTGCAATTTATCATAGTTATGTTTCTTTTTTTAATGTCAGATGTTTACTGTTTTGCGACTAACTCGATTTGACGTTCCAATAGGTACGAAAGAGCATGTACGGTTTAAATCTGGCAATTATAGATAATTATTTTAACCTAAATAAAAAATTACGTCGTTTCGTAATACAATTGTGTGCCAATCCTTTTAAAATGAGTTTAGATCATCTCTTTCTAGACTCTCTTCTTCTCTCTCTCTCTCTCTGTTTTACTGTTATATGCCTAAATGACTATGGTTACATCGTTTTAAAAATATGTCTCGCTGATGGTGGCATTTAGTTCCCTTCAAAATGGTTGAGTTGAATGGTGCTGATCCATGCGTCAAGTTCGTGAACGGGACCTGTCAGTAGTGACTGGTCATCTCTTAGTTGCCACGGCTTGTTTGAATTAATTATTTTTTATTTCTTTTAATTGTCTTTTTTGTTTTTACTATGGACACTTTTAACGTGCACATCTTGCTACATCGTTCTCACATAGAATCTCGCCATCTCAATATGAATGATGTTACCAAGGGTTTGTAACAATACGCTGATTTATATTTAGAGTGTCCATGGAGTTTCTTGCCCGTTCTTCTCTACAGAGATCTACGATAGGGAATGGGCAACTACAGTACTTTCACAGTTTTTATGCCTTGTGATTGTGACTGGGATACTGGGCTACATTTCATTGTTATATTTGTTTCGACAGTGCAAAAGGGCCTGTAACTGGCCTACTTGAAATAAATGCTTTGATTTTGAATAAAGTAGATCTTCATATCACAATGGTGTCCATAGCCATCTCTGTCCATTGATGGTCTGAGGAGAAATAATTAAAAAATCAATATTTGAATGAAAATATGGTTCCATCCTCGTTACTATTATTTTATCTAATAACTTCATGTTTACTTAACAAAATACTTAGTAGGTAGGTAGTTACAGTTGCATGACAATTGCTACAGGGTTCAAATTATGTGCAATTTTCATGCAAGCTATGTAAAGCGAAATCACAAATTATTATGACCGTATTAAAATGGAAATCATGCATTATTGTTGTAATGTTATGAAATTTACAGTAGAATTAGCACCTTTTTATTTTTAATCGTCTTCTACCACAGTGTGAGGTTATGTATTCGGCCGGATTTTTTTTTTCATTTAAATAAATGAAACGGAGAAATCGGTGTACATAAATATGTACACCGATTTCTCCGTGAATACTGAAAGAGTAGGTATATCCAGGTTCCTATCAATTTATTTTATGTTAAAAACTTCGTCGAATTCGTCTATTAGTCCTCTAGACGAGGCCGTCAAAATGGAGCATGTTTTGTCATTTTTGGAAGGTCAATTATTTTCTTTTCTTTATATGTTGCTGAAAAAAAGGATATAACTACACTACTGGGACATATCTACACTAGACCTTGATTTTATGAAAAAAATATTGCTCTAGTGGCATTAATGCGTTTAGGGCGCTGATGAGGCTGCCCCGGTTTCGTAGCGCATCAGGGATGTTCGCCGAGTCGCAAGTAGACTTATTCTATACGACTATGCGAAAGCGGTGCACATCCCTGGTGCGCAGGGTTCGGGCCAGCTCCAGCGGCAACCTGAAGGTATTCGCGCAGAGGTTTAATTGCCAGTACCTCAACCATTGTTGTATGGTTCATTTGCTGAGCAATCAAAATATTTAGTGTTAGGCAAGTACCTGTTAGTGATATACCTATAGGCAAGGCAAGTACCTGTTAGTGATATACCTGTTATATATATAACATAATAATGTTACAATGTTTTAATTTCATTTTTTTTTGTTTTTGTGTTTTTTGTACAATAAGTTATTACAATGTGTTGAATTGTATGATCCTGCGCCGACCGAAATAAATAATTCTATTCTATTCTATTAATCAGAACGAAAAGACGGGGAATACATTATGGAGCATTGCAGCCCCTGTTCCCTCTTAACCTAACGTTTGTCGGGGAGTAGGGGGCCGGACCAAATAGGTTAGTTCAATTGCTATAACCATCTTGGCCCGCACTTAGTTGGCTAAAGTTCTAACCAACGGAACCCTAATAAAAAATGACTTCAGTTTCAATCGGCTTGAATTTTTTTTTTGCAAAAAAATTTATTTAATTTTCGTTTCGGAAGTCGGTGTCTTTTGTTACTTTCTTTTTTGCCACCGACTTCCGACGTTCAATGTTTCGTGTTTTTTTTTTTTTGTAAGTCGGTAATTTTTTATTTGCTGCCATTGATTGGACTAGCACTATACAGGGTGATTTATTGAACGTGGGCTACTTTAAGGGAGTGGATTACTTATTAATATGAGCCGCTTTTACTATGGAACTATTAATAAAATTTGATAAAAAATCTGCTGTTGCTTACACTTTTTCGTGTTACGCGACCAATAATGAATGGAGCAGCTGATATGGTTTTCGCGATTTCATGATCGGTCCTATTTAAAAGTTGTTAATTTTCATAAGTACTAAACGTCCTTGAAATGCTGTCCATGTAAAAAAAACAACCCATTAAAGGAAAGAAAGTACAATGAGTGTGTGTGTATCTGCTTCCTTCTATGTTGAATGGTTACATTGATCATTACGTTATTGCAGTACCTACCTCGTTTATCACGTTCCCTTAGGATGTGAATATGTGTCATTGATTACCTGCATAGACGTCCAAAAGCCCCATTTTTTCCCATAATACAGACGGCTATTGCTTATAATTTGACACACATCCAGAATAAGGCGTACTGAAAATTAACTAATATAAAAACCTTTAATATCACCTGACCTGAGAATTGAACTGCGGAAGTTATTCTTAACAGTCGCAAAATTAGGTACCTATTTAAACGCCACGCCATCGCCATACGAAACAAATGACAATCAAAAAGTCGCCATCTTGAACCCAGCCTTAAGCCCTCAGGGTTGTCAGTAATGGGAATTTAATAAAGTCCGCTTTAAGACATTCAATTAATATAACTACCTGAAGGTGCTTATAAATTATCATCTTGTACTTTTAAAACGCAATTATTATCATATCTTTCATGTTTTATATTTCTGTTTTGAACTTTTATTATTGCATTATTTATCGATGGTAATAAATTGTATAGCGGTAAACTGGTTTAGTATTGCAATATTAAAATGTGGAGTAAACGCTGTTATCAGAAGGGGGTAAAGTTTATATTATTTAGACCAATCTGTGAATAGTTTTCCACGAAGCTTTTCACAGTTTCCTTTTTGAAATAATTTGATAATGAAAAATATTAACAGAATTCAAAGATTTAATTATTGATTTTACCTACCGTCTCTAAAAATCTCGTGTCCGTTTCATTGACTACATTCGAATGACATGTAGCATGTGGCATGTATGTGTGTGATATCTTCCTCACTCATTCTGAAAACCGTATCTTTCCATGTGAAATCTGCTAGCTCTTTTTATATCTTTGAGATTTTAAATATTAAGGTAAGGCAAGTTTAGCGGCCAAGTGTGACAGGTAACAATAAAATCCTAAAAATACGCATCAAACCTTTGATTAGTGATAATGTTTGTGGAGAAATAGAGTTGTGAAAAATAAATAATTAGTTACATTTAGTTTGAACATCAAACATCAACAGTCCTTAATCCACAGCGGCAATGACATGGTATTATTTAATTGTATTTCTGACGTTACTTTGCCTCTAAAAAAGGTTTCGTCCGAAACACCATTCAAATATATAAATAATAATGAAATTCCTTTTTCGACCGGATCGGACGAAACTCAGCGGCCGAAACGCCTACTAAGCCGACACCCAAACTACGGAACTACTGACAACCGAACCTGTCGCTGCTGTCTGTCTTTGTGGTTAGGCAACGTTGCCGCTGCGGTTAGCGATTACAGTCGCCTTTCAACATGTGAGAGTTATGTAATATACTGAGTACTAAAAGCAAAAAAAGAAATCTTTAAAAAAAAAAAATGTTTTCCGAAAAAAAAAAAAAACAATAATGGAAAGTAACTTTAGTTTCGGAAGTCGGTGACTTTTATTTGCTTCGTTTACTTTTTTGCCGCTTTTTGGAAGTAGGAAAAAATGAAGGCCAATCCATTTTCGCCTAATTCATAAACCTTTAAATAAAATAAAAATAAAATCATAATACACTTATACAGTCACATTACATACACAACATTATTAATTCAATTCATTCATGCATTCAAATAAATAAATTCAATTACAGTGAGTCATAAAAATAAAACAGTAATAAAAATTAATAATAATAAAAAAAACAAAAAAAAAACATAATTAAATTTACAATTTACATACATTATATGCGGTTAGTTAGTCGAGTCGCATCAGCCTGCCACATGTCGCTTACAACAGTGGGAGATGATGGAGCAATCGAGTCTTCCCGCCAGCGCGGCCAGCATGCTGTTAGCGCTCCCCCGCACTCGCCGCACCAGCGACGTGCCTCTCTTGCGCATAGTGGCGTGGAAGCAATCCACGCGCACTTCCGCAAACATAGTCGATGCGCTGCAAAAGCGGGGGAGCGCAAACATCATCCTGAACGCGTTGTTGAACTGGACACGGAGGGCGCTGTACGACTTTTGCGTATAGTCGGTCCACAAGCTGCACGTGTACAGTGTCGTGCAGTAGGCTCTAAAAAGAGTAATTTTAACATCTTTAGAGCACCGTGCAAACCTGCGGATAACCATGTTCGCTCTGACCGACAGCGCCCTTCTCTCGCGCTCAATGTCCGCATCAGCTTTCAAAGTGGAAGTCACGAAATGTCCTAAGTACTTAAAAATGTCCACCCTTTCCAAGGGTGAACCATTCAGCTTTACAGGTGGCATTTCTCGCACTTTCCTAGACCCACCTTGAAAAACCATACACAAACTACTTTACTAAAAGTAAATTAATTTCGTTCCCAAGTGCCAACATCATCTATCAAAATCAATCATCATCAATTAAAGACAATCACGGAAGATATCCCGTAAGTGACAGTGTACGTGCCAACATCATTATTAAAATTGAATAACATACCGCATATTTCACATAAGATTCATAATATAACATCATGATAACTTACTTGCTTGCAACAGCGCCGAAATATCGGGAACTCAAAATAACCGCAAAATGCTTCCCTTAATATTAATTTATTCGCTTTTCGCGTTTGTGCAGTTTCAATACAAAATCGTAATAACTGATTTCATACTTTATGATGCATAAATGTGCCATTATAATCGGTATAGAATTAATTTTACAGAAATACTAGCATTTGTCACTGAGGAGCTCGTGGCGAAATAATAACTTGCCTAGGTTGGACCGTGGATGGGTGAGCACCCATTACATACCGAGTTCATCTTTGACAGTCGTTACAGGTAGTCAGTGGCTTAAAAGTCTGACAGCCAGGCTTATCAAGGGGTATCGTAATACCCAGTACTAACTGGGTTGTGGAGGTCAGATAGGCAGTGGCTCCATGTAAAGTACTGGTATTCAGCTGCATCCTAGGTAATGGCTAGGCAGATGATGACTAGCATTTGACACTACCTCTGCCTCGATGGTCTAGTAGGCGCAAGCGTAACTGCTGAGCATGAGGTCCTGGGTTCGATTCCGGGAATCTTCGGGATTGAAAAGACCTTTGAGTAAAAGTGCTTTACCTTATCCCATTGAATTTATTAGTTAAGATTTCATGGTTTTCCTTTCATTTAATTTATTATGTTTGTTATAGAGATTTGATCCATATCGATTGATGTCACAAAAGTACAGGATGTTAGTTTTTGGAATTTAGCCGGTTCAATTCTCGAGTGCGGGAAGCGAATTTTCGAAAATCTTTGAATGCAGATTTATTTCTTTTTAAAAATAAAGGAATGTTTACTTTGAGTAAAATTTTCCATCTCCAGTATTTCGAGTACTTTCCCTCCAGGTGGCGTTGAAAAATTCCACCCTGTATATATACCTCCTTGAATTTGTACAGGATGCAAAACGACAGCCTGTATAAACATTTATTTCAGACAAGGTCCACATTTTGTTGGTAACAATGTACTTAAAAAACTAATGTTAGTATTGTGAAAACGAAATTTAAATTACGACATGAAGCCGACCCATCTTTGCAGCATGGGGGACTCCCACCGATCTGTGAAAACACCCAGTCTAGTGTTGGTACTGCCACGAACGCGAGCGAGTAGGGAGGCGGATTTTTTCTTCATCTTTAACTTTTTTTATGGCTATCCTTATGTGAAATTTTATCCAAATCCATTCATCCGAAAAGGCACGGTGGCATGACTAATAAATAAATAAACTGTTCATCACAGGATAGTCTCGTTTGCCAACAGAGTTGGCCGGACAGGTGATTATGATACAGGTTTTCGTAATACTCATCACACGTACGGTTTGCCTATCCTGATTAATTAAATGTAAAAAAATACTAAAAAGTCTAAAATAACTTGACTTTCGGAAGTCGGTGGCAAAAAGTCAATGACACAAACAAAGACACCGACTTCCTTAAGTCAAGTTATTTTAGACAGTTTTAGTGTTTTCTTGGAAGTCGGTTTTGTTTTTCATTTAAATGTAAATATTCAATACCCCTGATTAAATAAAGTTAACCGCTAGGCAACTAGGCGCTAGGTTAACAGCAAATATTAGTAAAAACCAACATTAACTTTTACTACCTATTCCAACCTACCTAACACAACAGACTTTGTTATAAGGGGCTTATGTAGATCTCAGGACCAAAGATCTAAATATAGATCTGAAAAATATCCATGTGGACATATTCCCGTTACATTTTGTATAAAAATGTGGCCGTGTCAATAACAGGCACAAATTGAGTGTCACAGTGGCAAATATTTGCGATGGGAAATACTCTACCGGCTGAGAACTAACATAACGGTATGTTAGAAATATTGATTTAACAGTTCTGATAAAAATGGAGACTTCAATTTGTCATGATTGTAATCTTCGAAGCGGGAAGGCGGAGGTGTACTCGTAGTACCTCTTTTTCGGAGGGAAACCTGCAAAAAGCGACCGATTTCCAACTCAAACTCAAATTACACTGTCTCAAGTCCTCATATTTTTTGTTGGAAGACGTGTTTTTCTCGTGTTGTTTCTTCACCATTTTTAAAGCAATAGCGATGAAATAAATTAACCAAAGTAAAGAATACCTCAACTCAATAAGCCATAACCGCTCACGATAGTATTGATCATAGCTTCCTTAAGTCGAAAGTGGAAATGGGTGGATCATATACGCCTTAAACTGGATGAAGGACTGGATGGCTGGAGTGGAGACCACGGACGAGACGGAGGAATGAGGGAAGATAACCGACTAGGTGGAAACTGAATAGCCATGACACAAAACTACCAAAAGTGGAGAGATTTGGAAGAGACCTACAATCTGCATTGGGTGGCCAAAGGTTGAAGAAGAAGAAGTTAGCTTATAGCAGCAGAGTGAGTTGACGTAGCCACTACCTACTGGACATGACCCGAACATCCTGTCCTCCAGCAACCATCCGCATCCAATCAGACACCAGCCACATTTTAAGGCTGTCAGTCGATCTAACTGAAAGGTATTTTGCTAACCAAAAGATTATTAATATTTATTCTTTTACATTTAAAAATATATAAAATAGAGGTCCGCCGGTGTCTGAAGCAGAGTCCAAGCTACTGGTTTGTTAGGGCTCCAGAGACAAGAACCTCCTCACAATGCGGGCCGTATCGAGGAGTACTGGCTACCTACTGAATCTGGTCCTTGATTCAACCGCCTTAGAAGAGCCTCGAAAGGTGTCCGTCGAGGCTCTTGGAAATTGGCCATTGCTTTATTCTTATTTATTTATGATCTGGCCGGCAGTTGTGACAACTGATAGCTGCCTGTATTCTGTTATTCCCCACTAGATTTTCTTCGTGCAAAAATCCTCCAGCATTTCACCCCAAATCGACAAAACCCCTCTTACGTTCTTTTACTTCGTGCTAAATATTTCGTTTTCGTCACACATATTCGTTTTAAAGGGGTTTCACGTAAACGGTTATGTCAAACGTATGAGAGATTTTATTTTAGAATTTTTAGATAAAATAATAGACATTTTGACAGTTGGGTGAACACACAGTTCACAACAAAAACAGCATAGTTAGTTGTACTCGAAACTGCCAGAGTTTAAAAAAAAAACTGTAAAGTAGTTTTTCAATATTTCAATAATAGTTTTATCGAATTTACCACAAAATTAAGGATAAGCAAATGACGTTTATATGTTAACGATCTCGGTTTTCATAATTCTTCTGCCCCAATTTATTCCATACATACGGTTAAATCGGTACGGTGTACGGATTGATCGTTTTAATCCCGTGGAGGGTTGATCCGGTGCATGAAACACTATCGATAAGTAAAGACAAAATACAAAAAAAATATGTGAAAACGGGCACTTATGCATTTAGTTAGGTGTCACTTAGCGTTGGTGAAAACGGGCAATTACGCATTGAGTTAGGTGGCACATAGTGTTGGTGAGAACGGAGAATTAGATACTTAGCTAGGTGTCACTTAGTGTTGATGAAAACGGGCACAAGCCATTGAGTTAGATGTCACTTAATGTTGGTGAAAACGGGCAATTCGCATTGAGTTAGGTGGCACTTAGTGTTGGAGAAAACGGGCATTAGGCATTGAGTTAGGTGTCACTTAATGTTGGTGAAAGCGGGCAATTACGCATTGAGTTAGGTGTCACTTAGTGTTGGTGAAAACGAGCAATTACGCACTGAGTTAGGTGGCACTTAGTGTTGGTGAAAGCGGGCAATTACGCATTGAGTTAGGTGGCACATAGCGTTGGTGAAAACGGGCATTAGGCATTGAGTTAGGTGTCACTTAATGTTGGTGAAAGCATTCAATTACGCACTGAGTTAGGTGGCACTTAGTGTTGGTGAAAGCGGGCAATTACGCATTGAGTTAGGTGGCACATAGCGTTGGTGAAAGCGAACAATTACGCATTGAGTTAGGTGTCACTTAATGTTGGTGAAAACGGGCAATTACGTATTGAGTTACGTGTCACTTAATGTTGGTGAAAGCGGGCAATTACGCACTGAGTTAGGTGGCACATTGTGTTGGTGAGAACGGAGAATTAGATACTTAGCTAGGTGTCACTTAGTGTTGATGAAAACGGGCACTAGGCATTGAGTTAGGTGTCACTTAATGTTGGTGAAAACCGGCAATTCGCATTGAGTTAGGTGTCACTAAGTGTTGGAGAAAACGGGCATTAGGCATTGAGTTAGGTGTCACTTAATGTTGGTGAAAGCAGGCAATTACGCATTGATTTAGGTGTCACTTAGTGTTGGAGAAAACGGGCACTAGGCATTGAGTTAGGTGTCATTTAATGTCGGTGAAAACGGGCAATTACGCACCGAGTTACGTGGCACTTTGTGTTGGTGAAAGCGGACAATAACGCATTGAGTTAGGTGTCACATAGCGTTGGCGAAAGCGGACAATTACGCATTGAGTTAGGTGTCACTTAATGTTGGTGAAAGCGGGCAAACACGCACTGAGTTAGGTGGCACATAGTGTTGGTGAGAACGGAGAATTAGATACTTAGCTAGGTGTCACTTAGTGTTGATGAAAACGGGCACTAGGCATTGAGTTAGGTGTCACTTAATGTTGGTGAATATCGGCAATTCGCATTGAGTTAGGTGTCACTTAGTGTTGGAGAAAACGGGCATTATGCATTGAGTTAGGTGTCACTTAATGTTGGTGAAAGCAAGCAATTACGCATTGAGTTAGGTGTCACTTAAAGTTGGTGAAAACGGGTAATTATGCATTGAGTTAGGTGGCACTTAGTGTTGGTGAAAGCGGACAATAACGCATTGAGTTAGGTGTCATTTAAAGTTGGTGAAAACGGGCAATTACGTATTGAGTTAGGTGTCACTTAATGTTGGTGAAAACGGGCACTAGGCATTGAGTTAGGTGTCACTTAACGTTGGTGAAAACGGACAACTATACATTGAGTTAGGTGTCACTTAATGTTGGTGAAAACGGGCAATTACGCAGTTAGGTGCCACATTGTGTTGGTGAAAACGGACAATTACGCATTGAGTTAGGTGCCACATAGTGTTGATGAAAACGGGCACTAGGCATTGAGTTAGGTGTCAATTAACGTTGGTGAAAACGAGCAATTACGCACTGAGTTACGTGGCACTTTGTGTTGGTGAAAGCGGGCAATTACGCATTGAGTTAGGTGTCACATAGCGTTGGCGAAAGCGGACAATTACGCATTGAGTTAGGTGTCACTTAATGTTGGTGAAAGCGGGCAAACACGCACTGAGTTAGGTGGCACATAGTGTTGGTGAGAACGGATAATTAGATACTTAGCTAGGTGTCACTTAGTGTTGATGAAAACGGGCACTAGGCATTGAGTTAGGTGTCACTTAATGTTGGTGAATACCGGCAATTCGCATTGAGTTAGGTGTCACTTAGTGTTGGAGAAAACGGGCATTATGCATTGAGTTAGGTGTCACTTAATGTTGGTGAAAGCAAGCAATTACGCATTGAGTTAGGTGTCACTTAAAGTTGGTGAAAACGGGTAATTATGCATTGAGTTAGGTGGCACTTAGTGTTGGTGAAAGCGGACAATAACGCATTGAGTTAGGTGTCATTTAAAGTTGGTGAAAACGGGCAATTACGTATTGAGTTAGGTGTCACTTAATGTTGGTGAAAACGGGCACTAGGCATTGAGTTAGGTGTCACTTAACGTTGGTGAAAACGGAGAACTATACATTGAGTTAGGTGTCACTTAATGTTGGTGAAAACGGGCAATTACGCAGTTAGGTGCCACATTGTGTTGGTGAAAACGGGCAATTACGCATTGAGTTAGGTGCCACATAGTGTTGATGAAAACGGGCACTAGGCATTGAGTTAGGTGTCAATTAACGTTGGTGAAAACGAGCAATTACGTACTGAGTTAGGTGCCACATAGCGTTGGTGAAAACGGGCATTAGGCTTTGAGTTAGGTTAGGTTAGGTTATGGCTAGTGCCCGTTTTCATCAACACTAAGTGACACCTAGCTAAGTATCTAATTCTCCGTTCTCACCAACACTATGTGCCACCTAACTCAGTGCGTAATTGCCCGTTTTCACCAACACTATGTGGCACCTAACTCAATCCGTAATTGCCCGCTTTCACCAACATTAAGTGACACCTAACTCATTGCGTAATTGCCCGTTTTCACCAACGTTAAGTGACACCTTACTCAATGCCTGGTGCCCGTTTTCACCAACACTAAGTGCCACCTAACTCAATGCGTAATTGCCCGTTTTCACCAACGCTACGTGCCACCTAACTTAATGCCTATGCCCCGTTTTCACCAATAGTAAGTGAGACCTAGCTAAATGCCTAAATCCCAGTTGCTGTTGCAGTTGCAGTTGCCAGTTGCAGCAGCAAGGAGCCCGGACCTTACCGATCTGGATTTTTATTTGTGGAGTGAAGTGAAGCGATTGGTGTACAGATACGAGCATTAAGCTCGTGAACAATGAAAAGTGCGATAGTGGACGCGTTCGATGTTTTAAACAGTGACAGGGACACATTATTGAAATTAAAAGACAATTGAATTAAACTTGCAAGATTATGTATCGAAAGGAATGGTTTGCACTTTGAACAATTATTACGACATCGGGAAGTGTAGCCCTCAGTGAAGATTCAGAGGTGATTAAATATTATGTTTATTCTGTAACCTAATAATTAATCACCTCTCAATCAATCTCTTTTTTTAATCGTTGTAAATCATTTTGATTACACATTTTTATGAACAATTACTACGTGTCGCGAAGAATTGTAAATAATTTTGATTCCAGATTTTTAAATACGCCATAACTAGCAGGTCTGTAGGGACTTATTTTTACATGTACCGCTCTTAGCATAATTCTTTTAATTTTATTATGTATGTCCCGAAACCTAGGAACAAAGCAATTATGACGGTCCTAAGCCCGTAAAAGTATGAAGGAAAATTTGGAATCATCTAATTTGTTTAGGTGATCAATCAGCTGAGCGAGTCAAGAACCTAACTTGATCGGGCGGATTGAAAGTAGTTACGTACGCACCGAAGACGACGCAACTTATGCGTAGGTGTAACTCGTGGCGCTAATACCGGTTGAATGCATTTTGCAAATATTACGTTATCACTTCCTTTTTTTATTTTAATAGATACTATGCTGTGCAAGCTTTTGATGAATAGTATTTTGTAAGTTAAACCACCGGTCAAAGGCATTACAATATGATCGCATTAACTCGTCAAAATGTACTGAGCAGCTGATTTTTTTTTTCGCGATTTCGGGGTTGGTCCCATAGTGAAAGTTGTTCATAATGATAAGTACAATGACCCTTAAAAGATTTCGTGTATGAATAGATACACCTTATATACACCAAACTAGTTTGTCCTAGGCCAAACCGTGTACTGGTCTATCTTATCAGGATACACTAACCCAAACAAAGCAATTAAACTGCGCCCAACTTGGATGTAGCGCTCGCAGGCCGCTGCCGCGGCACCGCTCGCTTCGCTCGCTCTGCTCACGCGTGGTTGGTCACCAATCTAACCTAACCTAATCCATTTAGTCGGGGTGCTCTATGATTGTCCTTTTGTGATGATCCCTAGTTTGGCCTACGACAAATTAGTTTGGCCTGAAATTGGGTTGGGCCGGTAGCATATACAAGGTGAATTTTCCAAGTAGGCGTGGATGGCCAAATCCGAAACTAATAATAATACTAGTAATAGAGAAAAATACTCAAAGTAATCACGCGCCCGATTTTAATGAAAACTAAAACTGCATCATTGGATTTTTGAAAAGTCAACATTCTTAGCCAGGAGTCGAACCCGTTGATTTTGACAAAAAAAAAAACACCCACTGTATTATAACACCATTCGATCGCTATTAAAGATCAAATTCTGGGAAGAAATTACATACTTTCCCTCCCTCTTTACTTTCCATGTGCTAATTACAAATACTCACTATGGCTCAAATTAAATATGATTGAATCCCCGTTAATTAATTTCGTTTGTAATGATGTAGATTAGAAAATATCGGATTATTGTCCCCTTTATAAAGCTAACTAACAAAAAAAATCGAGTCATGCCGCGCCATTGACAGTTCAATGTTTAAAAATCTACATTTTAATATCGAGATACTTCAGTGTTCCTCAAATATTACGTTAATTTTGCTAAGCATACTCTACTCCATAAACACAAACCACTCAATTAATATTAAAACTCATTTGCCGTTGCCGCTAAAATGGATTGAACGTTTTTACAACCTGTAAACAAGGCCGGAACGTACTGAAAATCTTTTAAGAATTTAATTACTTAGCAGGGAAATTACATTCATCACCTGCCTAGCATTTTCCCAACTATTTCGAGGTCTTCTTCCAGTCTAGACGGATGCAACTGAATACCAGTACTTTACATAGAACGACTGCCTATCTGACCTCCACAACCCAGTCAGTACTAGGTAATACGATACCCCTTAACCACGAAATTACGTTACGTAGAACCCGTAGCGTATCCCCTAACGTAATAACGTTGAAATATAATTAATGTAATTTGTTGAAATTACCTTTTTAATCAGTACCTACAATATAGTAACCACCAGGCGCATCCTAGCCGAGAGCATTCGCCTGTAATGTTAAAGCTCAGATGCAAGTATTAGATCAGTGAGTGTGGAAAACCGAGCATTTCAGTACGCAACCTGCAACAATGCAATTTGTAACAATCACTTTTTCGTGTACAAAATCGAATCTAGGATTATTACATTACAGGCAAATGCTCCTTTATCGAGAGCGTCTATTCAAGCTCAAACTTAAAGCATTTACTGCAATTAGACCATTACAGGTACTTTTGAAGTCAACAAAAACAA
This sequence comes from Eugnorisma glareosa, assembly GCA_947578425.1. Lineage (NCBI taxonomy): Eukaryota > Metazoa > Arthropoda > Insecta > Lepidoptera > Noctuidae > Eugnorisma > Eugnorisma glareosa. The sequence continues at coordinate 6,209,071 of OX387982.1, read as the reverse complement.
AAATAATGTCTCAGTCACAAAGTATAATAAACTTCTAAAAGTACTGTAGTTACCTAGCTACACTACAGTGAATGTAGAAGAATGGGCAAGAAACTCCATGGGCACTCTTTTATATGAAAATATTGTTGTAAAATCTTGGTTATATAATTTATGTTGAGATTATACATTCATAGGGTGACTGGTAATTAGTGACCGATACTTAAACACGTGATTGTACTCATGCTAACAAACAACTTTCCCAAAGAAACATTTTTTTATACTCATTCACTGTCACAATAACGCAACAGCCATATGAAATTCGCACGCGCGCGCGCGCCTGTGACCTATCAGCTGTTAGCCTCGTGACGCCGCGCCGTTCTGTCTCATTACTATTGTACCGTGCAACAGTGAGCAGGCAGAGCAACCGCGCGGTGCCCGAATTATTGGCTGTTGTGTTATTGTGATAGTGAATGAGTATAAAAAAATGTATCTTTGGGAAAGTTGTTTGATATCATGAGTACAATCACGTGTTTAAGTATTGGTCACTAATTACCAGTCATCCTATATACATATAAGAGTACGATGTAAAAAGACGTGCAAGTTAAGAACGTCCATAGTAAAAATATATAATCAAAACTAAATAAAACCATGGTAGCTAAGAGATGACCAGTCCCTACTGACGGCGCCCGTTCACGAACATGACGCATGGATCAGCACTATTCAGCTCAACCATTTTGAAGGGAAGTAAATGATCCGACACACATATTTATGACGTACAAAATCTTGGAAGTGTGACATTACAGGCGATTGCTTCGGTCCTAAATATTTTAATTAGCTTTACATTGGGGTTAGCTTGAAATGATTAAAAAGGTAATCCTACTCATACAACACTTTGACAACCTCTGGCCTAGACTAATAATGCCACTCAAAATAAAAATCGAAAAAATCCTCAAATTTTGGCCTCAGAACCTTCAAAAGTAATTTAATAAGGGCCATGATTTATTTTCGTTCAGAATCTCAGGATGTTAGCCAATTAGAAACATCTGAAGTCCTTAACTTCGGTATTTCATATTGAGTTGAAGTAATTTATTCGGAATTTCTGAACTGGTAAGAATATGCGGGGTTTCTCGACTAATTCAAGTAAGTTTTTTAGGAATAATTTTTCAAGCGTGAAAAAACTCTAACAAGAATTTTTTTAAACGTTAATTGTTGATAATGCTTTGCTTTTGACTGTGTCTGTACAATGTTTTTGGCTTGATTTGGAACTTTTCGATTTTACTTCGTGGCAAAACTGATAAAACTCTTTAGGTGTCACTTTTTACCCGACTATGGCGAAGCCAAAAGAAAGGGTTATGATTTTAGCAGTCTATGTATGTATATTTTTGTATTTACGTATGTTCCTCGTAGCGCCTAACTATTCATCCGATTTGATGAATAAGGCGTCAATCGATTCGTTATTATGGCCCCAATAACATAGGCAACATTTTAACCGACTTCAACAATAGGAGGAGTCGATTTCACCTTGTAAACCCCGATTTTACTTAGAGCGTGATTTTTCAGTAGTCTGGATTTTTAGTTGTAGTTAGGTATACCACACAAATTCTTGTTGGATAAAATATTGTCACGTAGGTATATTATAAATCAAAATGCCCTCATTATAAGAACTTGAATTTTTAAGTCCGTTATTGGAGTTACGATTGATCGTAACTCAAATTTTAATTAAAATATTTTAAGTTTTTGCTGAACTTAAATAATTTTAATGGGTTGTTTAATTAAGCTACAAATAATTTGGCATATTAATTACAATTAAGATTGCAAAAACTTAAATTAGCTTTTAATGAAACTATCAAGACGTAACTTTTATTAAATCATAGTTTTTATATCAGCTTCGCCGAAGCCGTTAAAGGAGATAAGTTTCTCCTAAGTTTCGAAAATATGTATTTAGGAAAAATCACCTTTAACCGAGTGCAATAAGACAAAAAATACTCAAAAGGTGGAACGAAGTTTAAAGTAGTCGGATTTTTATTGAGTTCCGAGAGGTGTGGAGAAGAAAGTTAAAAAAAAAAAATTTCGCTGCTCGCGTTTTTTTTTTTTTCTTTGGTTTTATTTTTTCGTTTTTGATTAACTTCAAATTCGACGAATTCATAGTGTGGCGGAATAGTGTAACCTGCGTGCATTCATTAAACGCCAATTTGGTCTGTTTCTTTGTTCACTATTGTCGATGTCATGATGTGTGTATGTGTGTGTGATGTGATGTTATTTTTACGTCCAGTTATTTGTGTAAAAGTAGCAGTTACCAATTTCAAAATACTCTGTAGTCTCTCAAAAGAAGTATGGATCTCAAATAAATTTGGATAAGGACAGAAGAATAATGTTGATGTGTATGTACCAAGCGACAGTTTCTCAGCGAGTGTTCTGCCCGATAAGAGAACTCTTGTCGCTGCGACAAACGAATTCTCGTCGGCAGTCTCAACAGTGTTTTTTCTAAGAATGTCATATCTCTCTCGCTGTCGGCTACCCTGAGGGTGACTTGAAAGAAAGGCCTACAGCAATGATAAAAATTTAAATCTAAGTGACTATACGCAAAGGACACTCCCATGTGGGTATGAGGCTCGGCTGAAGGGGTCTCTGGAGGAGGATGGCAAGCAACAAGCTGAAATTAAGTGGCCAGCTATCAATTATTTATGTATGTATCTCTTTTGCTGACACAGGACCTAAAATCTTCTTCTTCTTCAAGCGACAAAATCATCGACAGCTAGTCTGCTTCGTCGCTGTCTGTGGGGCAGGTGCCTTTAAGTTATAGGGCTGTCATTTAAAACATCGAATTGCTATCGATCATATTTTTAATCTGTATCGCTGTCAGATATAGATTTATTCTGCAATGTGGAGAATTTATTGGTTTATTAGGGACAATTTGTTATTTTAGTGTTTGATATTTGTATCAGTTTTATTTTATGTACAATTTATCATAGTTATGTTTCTTTTTTTAATGTCAGATGTTTACTGTTTTGCCACTAACTCGATTTGACGTTCCAAAAGGTACGAAAAAAAGAGTTTCGTATTACGGTTTAAAATCTGATAATTATTTGAACCTAAATAATAAATTCCCTCGTTTCATGTTTCTAGTTCTAATACAATTTGTGTGCCAATCCTTTTAAAATTTATTCAGTTCATCTCTTTCTAGACCTGCTGTATTATTGTTATAATATATTACTGTTATTATTTGTTGTTATATGATTGTTGTTATTTGTATGCCTAAATAGGCATATAACAATAATACAGCAGGTCTAGATAGACCGAAGAACGATATAACTATAGTTATTTGACTCTAGTTATATCGTTTTAAAAATAAAGTAGATCTTAATATCTCAATGGTTTTCATAGCCATCTCTGTCCATTGATGATCTGAGGAGAAATTATTTAAACAACAATATTTAAATGAAAATTAGCTTCCATTTTATGACATGGAAAAGTCTGTTGGCTTCAACTCGAAGTCCTCGTTACTCTTCATGTTTACTTAACAAAGTACTTAGGTAGTTACAGTTGCATGACAATTGCTACAGGGTTCAAATTATGTGCAATTTTCATGCAAGCTATGTAAAGCGAAATCACAAATTATTATAACCGTATTAAAATGGAAATCACGCATTATTGTAATATTACAGGATTTACAATAGAATTAGCACCATTTTAATTTTAATCCATTTCTACCACAGTGGGAGGTTATGTATTCGGCCGGATTTTTTTTTCATGTATTTATTTACACCGATTTCTCCGTAAATACTGAAAGAGTAGGTATGCATAGGTTCCTAACAACTTCTTTTATTTTAAAAACATTTCAAATTTGTCTAGTAGTCCTCTATACGAGGCCCTCAAAATGGAGCATTTTTTGTCATTTTTGGAAGGTCATTTATTTTCTTTAATTATTCGTTGCTGAAAAAAAAGTATATAGCTGGGACGTGTCTACACTAGACCTTGATTTTATGAAAAATATATTGCTCTAGTGGCATTAATGCCTTTTGGGCGCTGATCAGGCTGCCCCGGTTTCGTAGCGCATCAGGGATGTTCGCCGAGTCGTAAGTAGACTTATTCTATACGACTATGCGAAAGCGGTGAACATCCCTGGTGCGCAGGGTTCGGGCCAGCTCCAGCAGCATCCTGAAGGTATTCGCGCAGAGGTTTGATTGCCAGTACCTCAACCATTGTTGTATGGTTAATTTGCTGAGCAATCTAAATATTTAGTGTTAGGCAAGTACCTGTAGTGATATGTTGTTACAATATGTTTTAATTTCATTTTTTTTGTTTTTGTGTCTTTTGTACAATAAGTTATTACAATGTGTTGAATTGTATGATCCTGCGCCGACCGAAATATATAATTCTATTCTATTCATTATTAATCAGAAAGAAAAGACGGGGAATACATTATGGAGCATTGCAGCCCCTGTTCCCTCTTAACCTAACGTTTGTCGGGGAGTAGGGGGCCGGAACAAATAGGTTAGTTCAATTGCTATAACCATCTTGGCCCGCACTTAGTTGGCTAAAGTTCTAACCAACGGAACCCTAATAAAAAATGACTTCAGTTTCAATCGGCTTGAATTTTTTTTTGCAAAAAAATTAAAATAGTTTTAGTTTCGGAAGTCGGTGTCTTTTGTTTAGTTTAATTTTTTTTTTTTGCCACCGACTTCCGACGTTCAATGTTTCGTGTTTTTTTTTTGTAAGTCGGTAATTTTTTATTTGCTGCCATTGATTGGACTAGCACTATACAGGGTGATTTATTGAACGTGGGCTACTTTAAGGGAGTGGATTACTTATTAATATGAGCCGCTTTTACTATGGAACTATCTCTGAAGTATGATAAAAAAATCTGATGGTGCCTACACTTTTTCGTGTGACGCGACCAATAATGTATGGAGCAGCTGATATGGTTTTCGCGATTTCATGATCGGTCCTATTTAAAAGTTGTTAATTTTCATAAGTACTACACGTCCTTGAAATGCTGTCCATGTAAAAAAAAACAACCCATTAAAGGAAAGAAAGTACAATGAGTGTGTGTGTATCTGCTTCCTTCTATGTTGAATGGTTACATTGATCATTACATTATTGCAGTACCTACCTCGTTTATCACGTTCTCTTAGGATGTGAATATGTGTCATTCATTACCATAGACGTCCAAAAGCCCCATTTTTTCCCATAATACAGACGGCTATTGCTTATAATTTGACACACATCCAGAATAAGATTGATTGATTGAAGACTGAAAATTAACTAATATAAAAACCTTTAATATCACCTGACCTGAGAATTGAACTGCGGAAATTATTCTTAACAGTCGCAAAATTAGGTATTTAAACGCCACGCCATCGCCTTGAAACAAATGACAATCAAAAAGTCGCCATCTTGAACCCAGCCTTAAGCCCTTAGGGTAGTCAGTAATGGCACTTTAATAAAGTCCGCTTTAAGACATTCAATTAATATAACTACCTGAAGGTGCTTATAAATTATCATCTTGTACTTTTAAAACGCAATTATTATCATATCTTTCATGTTTTATATTTCTGTTTTGAACTTTTATGACGACATTATTTATCGATGGTAATAAATTGTATAGCGGTAAACTGGTTTAGTATTGCAATACTAAAATGTGGAGTAAACGCTGTTATCAGAAGGGGGTAAAGTTTATATTATTTAAACCAATCTGTATGAATAGTTTGCCACGAAGCTTTTCACAGTTTCCTTTTTGAAATAATTTGTGAAGAAAAGTGGTGATCATAATCACATCGCTATTTATGTTATGTAATTAAGACCTTAGTAGAAATGAAAATGTTAACAGAATTCAAAGATTTAATTATTGATTTTACCTTCCGTCTCTAAAAATCTCGTGTCTGTTTCATTGACTGCATTCGAATAACAATATCTTCCTCACTCGTTCTGAAAACCGTATTTTTCCATGTTGAATCTGCGAGCTCTTTTTAAGTCTTTAAGATTTTAATTATAAAGGTAAGGCAAGTTTAGCGGCCAAGTGTGACAGGTACCAATAAAATCCTAAAAATACGCATCAAACCTTTGATTATATTAAATAAAACGCACACTTTCGGTTAACGAGTAACGACAGTCTATAATAGCATATAAAGAGTATAGATAAAAAAAACATAAGACAGTGTTGCTAGTTCACTTTTTGTTACTTAAATACAACACCCCCACTTAACAAAATATTTAAAACAATTTAAATGCATAGCATTACATTTAAACATAAACTTAAATTTAATTAGAGACAAGACCTATCATTTTTAAAAACTTATGATGTTTACTTGACAACAATCCCTTAGTAAGTAAATCAGCAGGCATATCTTGAGTTGAGATATATTTAACTTCAATTAAATTATCTTTAATAGCATCCTTGACAAAATGATAACGTATATCAATATGTTTAGTTCTATTTAATGACTGGTGATTTGTTGCTAATTTCAATGCACTTTGGTTGTCACAATGCAACATGACAACACATAATTTACCTGTAATCTCATGCATCAAATTTCTCAAATATATAGCTTCCCTAGTTGCCTCTGATAATGCTACATACTCAGCTTCTGTACTTGATAAAGAAACTGTCTTCTGTTTTCTGCTCTGCCAAGATATCATGGAACCACACAAGGTAAAGCAGAAACCAGTATATGACTTTCTGTCTAATGTGTCGCTGGCCCAATCAGCATCCACAAAACCCTTCAACTCTATATTATCTTTATTATATTTTAGACAATAATGTTTTGTCTTTTGTAAATACTTTAACACTCTTTTAGCATGGTTATAATGAATTTCGTTATGACAATTATTAAATTGACTTAAGTAACTTATAGAATAAGCTATATCAGGCCTAGACATGACAGCCAAATACATTAGACTCCCTATAAGTCTTTGATAAGGTACATCTGTTACACATTTTTCAGATTTTTCAAGATTCAACTTACATTCTATTGGAGTATCTATAGACTTACAATTAAACATTCCAAATCTAAACAATTATTGTTCTATGTACTGTTGTTGATCTATTGTTATAGTATTAGACTTTTTATCTACATTAATTCTCATGCCCAAATAACGTTTTACACAACCTAGATCCTTTATTTTAAATTCTGAACCTAACACAGTTTTCAAATGGTTTGTCTCATCCTTACATGTAGAAAATATCAAAAAATCATCAACATAAACAGCTACTATTATTTTAACATTGTCATATAATTTTGTAAATAAACACTGTTCATTACTGCAAATTTTAAAACCCAATTTACATAAACAATCTTTAACTCTTTGATACCACATTAAAGATGATTGCTTAAGCCCATAAATAGCTTTTTTAAGTTTTAGAACCTTTCCCTTATCCTTACATTCAAAACCTACAGGAATACTCATACAAATATTCTCTTTCAAGTGTCCATTTAAGAATGCTGTAGTGACATCTAGGTGTGTTATGTCCATACACCATTGTACACTGAGAGCAAATAACATCCTTAATGTTGAATGTTTCACTACAGGAGAGAAAGTGTCCACATAATCAATTCCACTACGTTGTGAAAAACCTTTGGCCACAAGCCTTGCACGATATCTCACTTTGTTATTTACATCTAACTTTTTATTCAAAACCCACCTACTTTGCACTATTGAAGTATCACCTGGTACATCAATGAGCTCCCATGCATCATTGTACTCAAATGACTGTAACTCCTCACGCATGGCCAGCTTCCATTTTTCTGCTTCTGGTCCATTTACTGCTTCTGTGAAGTCAATCTCCTCGGCTCCTGGTAAGTTATTTGAAACACACAAGTTTGTATAACCAAAGCGAGTTGGAGGTCTTCGCACTCTCTTATTGTCAACTACTTCACCAGCTAGTGTTTGGAGCTCACTTGATGAAATATCTGTTGATATAATAGAGTCAATTGAAGTATCTTCACTAGTCTCATCTGGATCCATATAAGCTGAAGAATCAGAACTTGGGCTAGCCAGAGATTCTTGAATAGTAATATCCCCCACTGAATCTCTGCTCTCTACACTTGATTCCTGTGCATCCTGTGTTGTTTGAGTTTCCTCTCTCTGAGCTAAGTTCTCTTCATCACTCTGTTCATTCTGAACCCATATAGCATTTACTTCTTCTTGACTTTCTATTCTTTGTTTACCTTCCATTACTATTATATCTCTTTTCACTGATATTATATTTTTCTTTGGATCATAAACGCGATATCCTTTGATGTTATCTGAATATCCAACCAGAATATATTGTTCTGCTTTTTTATCCCATTTCAATCTCCGTTCTTTGGGAATGTGCACCATCACCGGGCTTCCGAACAAACGTAAGTGGCTCAAATCTGGTTTCTTTTGATACCACATTTCATATGGTGTTTTGTTTATCAAGGTTGCTGTAAGTGACCTGTTTTTTAGGTACACTGCAGTATTTGCTGCTTCTGCCCAAAATCTCTTGTGTAGATTTGCATCAAACAATAAGCATCTTGCCTTTTCTATTACCGTTCTATTGGCACGCTCACAGACACCATTCTGTTCTGGAGTATATGCTGTTGTCTTTTGATGTATGATACCTTCTTTGATTAAATAGTTTTCCATCGCGGTATTACAAAATTCACCACCGTTGTCTGTACGCAGAATCTTTAGTTTGTTGTTTTGTTGATTCTCTGCCATTGCTTTATAATATTTAAATTTCTGGAAAACTTCATTCTTGTGTTTAAGGAAGTAAATGAATGTCATTCGACTGTAGTCATCCACAAAGAGCAGAAAATATTGTGAACCTCCAATGGACTTATTTTCCATTGGCCCGCATACATCGGCATGGACTATTTGTAGTGTCTCCGTGCTGTTATGTTGACTGTTTGTGAATGGTAATCTCGTTTGTTTTCCCTCACAACAGGTTACACAATTCGTTTTCTTTGTGTCACTAGGAGCAGGTAAAGTCACTCCTTCTACAATGCCATTACTCATTTTATTCAGATCACTGTTATTGATGTGTGCCAGACGCCTGTGCCATATCTCCGCACTCGCCAATGCCGGTGTTGTTAACATACAATCTGTTGTTTTAATATTCAACTTGTAAACACCATTGGTTAAGCGTGCCGTCGCTACTAGCTCATTTCTCACATTTCTAATATAACAGTTATTTGTTTCAAACACAACTTTGTTTCCGTTTTTTATAAGTTCGCTCACTGATAATAGATTTGTTGACAACTTAGGGATACACAAGACATTTTTAACTGTGATGTCATAGTTGCGATCTGTAGTTACTTGCACGTCTCCGGAACACAATACAGGCACCTTTGTATTGTCTGCTACCGTAATTTCTGGTAAGTTCGGCGTAAAGTTTGGATTGTGTATCCATTCTTTGTTTGACGTCATGTGCGCACTTGCGCCGGAGTCAACGTACCACTCGCTTTTATTATATTGTCCATTTAGGAATACTACACTGAACGCGTTTGATTGCTTATTTTTCTGCAATGAAGGACATTGATTTCTAAAATGCCCTTCTTCTTTACACTTGTAGCACGTAATTACTTTCTTAGCCGGCATTTTTGACACTTGTGACTGGGGCGTGTCGGAGTTGCCATTTTGTTTTTTGTTGTTCCGTGTCTTTGAATTTGATTTATATTTATTCGCAGCGAATGCAGCGCCACTGGCATCCAAAGTAGTGTAACTTGAAGAAACTTCCAAATCGATTAACTTCGATTTTATTGCGTCTGTGGTAATCTGTATTCCAGAATGTTCGATTGCCATGATCATGGGAGAATATTTTTCTGGCAAACCTGCTAACAATAACGATCCGATCCACTCATCCGTAATTGAAAATCCTGTTCCTTTTAATCTTTGTGCTGTCTCGACAACTTGCGTTACGTAATTAGTCATTGATTCACAACTTTCTTGCCTGATTGAAATTAAATGTCGCAGCAACGATATTTTTCTTGTAAAACCAGAATCATCGAACATGTTTTTTAACTTTGTCCACAACTCCATCGTAGTTTTCGTTTCTTTTATATGAACATACAATCCGGAATCGATGGTTAAAATAAGCTTTGCCTTCGTTTTTGCGTCTTCTGCAGGCTTTGCTTCTGTACCAGGCACATGCTTGATGTAATGCACCATGCCTTCTAATACTAGCAAGTTCTCCGCCGCAAAACTCCACTCATCATAATTTTCCCGGCCTTTTAGTTTGGGAACACTTTGTAAATAGTTCACTGACATATTTATCTACACGAAAGTTCTGTACTTTTTTCAAACTGTAACTTATTTTTACTTGAAATTTAGGATATTTGCCCATAACCTATTAAATAAAACGCACACTTTCGGTTAACGAGTAACGACAGTCTATAATAGCATATAAAGAGTATAGATAAAAAAAACATAAGACAGTGTTGCTAGTTCACTTTTTGTTACTTAAATACAACAGATTAGTGATAATGTTTGTGGCGAAATAGAGTTGTGAAAAATAAATAATTAGTTATAGGTACATTTAGTTTGAACATCAAACATCAACTGTCCTTAATCCACAGCGGCAATGACATGGTATTATTTAATTTGGAAGTAGGAAAAAATGAAGGCCAATCCATTTTCGCCTAATTCATAAACCTTTACTAAAAGTAAATTAATTTCGTTCCCAAGTGCCAACATCATCAATCAAAATCAATCATCATCAATTAAAGACAATCACGGAAGATATCCCGTAAGTGACAATGTACGTGCCAACACCATTATTAAAATTGAATAACATACCGCATATTTCACATAAGATTCATATAATAAAATCATGATAATTTGCTTGCAACAGCGCCGAAATATCGGGAACTCAAAATAACCGCAAAATGCTTCCCTTAATATTAATTCGCTTTTCGCGTTTGTGCAGTTTCAATACAAAATCGTAATAACTGATTTCATACTTTATGATGCATAAATGTGCCATTAGAATCGGTATAGAATTAATTTTACAGCAATACTAGCATTTGCCACTGAGGAGCTCGTGGCGAAATAATAACTTCACTTCACTTCTTCTTCTTGTCACGTACCCCCTCAAGGTTCATTGGAAGATCAGCGTCAGACAGCCTCACCTGTCTGGCATTAATGCTGAAATGGACCTTTTTGGCGCAGCCGTGAGGCACACAGTACAGTCATACTATGTGTTTTCTCTTTTTTGTAACTTTTTTAAATATTATTGTGTATGTGTGCCTGATGTACTGACGTCGAATAAACATTTTTCTTTCTTTTCTTTCTAACTTGCCTAGGTTGGACCGTGGATGGGTGAGCACCCATTACAATCCGAGTTCATCTTTGACAGTCGTTACAGGTAGTCAGTGGCTTAAAAGTCTGACAGCCAGTCTTATCAAGGGGTATCGTAATACCCAGTACTAACTGGATTGTGGAGGTCAGATAGGCAGTGGCTCCATGTAAAGTACTGGTATTCAGCTGCATCCTAGGTAATGGCTAGGCAGATGATGACTAGCATTTGACACTACCTCTGCCTCGATAGTCTTGTAGACGCAAGCGCAACTGCTGAGCATGAGGTCCTGGGTTCGATTCCGGGAATCTTCGGGATTGAATAGACCTTTGAGTAAAAGTGCTTTACCTTATCCCATTGAATTTATTAGTTAAGATTTGGTGGTTTTCCTTTCATTTAATTTATTATGTTTGATAAAGAGATTTGATCCATATCGATTGATGTCACAAAAGTACAGGATGTTAGTTTTTGGAATTTAGCCGGTTCAATTCTCGAGTGCGGGAAGCGAATTTTCGAAAATCTTTGAATGCAGATTTATTTATTTTTAAAAATAAAGGAATGTTTCCTTTGAGTAAAATTTTCCATCTCCAGTATTTCGTGTACTTTCCCTCCAGGTGGCGTTGAAAAATTCCACCCTGTATATATACCTCCTTGAATTTGTACAGGATGCAAAACGACAGCCTGTATAAACATTTATTTCAGACTAGGTCCACATTTTGTTGGTAACAATGTACTTAAAAAACTAATGTTAGTATTGAGAAAACCAAATTTAAATTACGACATGAAGCCGACCCATCTTTGCAGCATGGGGGACTCCCACCGATCTGTGAAAACACCCAGTCTAGTGTTGGTACAGCCACGAACGCGAGCGAGTAGGGAGGCGGATTTTTTCTTCATCTTTATCTTTTTTTATGGCTATCCTTGTGTGAAATTTTATCCAAATCCATTCATCCGAAAAGGCACGGTGGCATGACTAATAAATAAATAAACTGTTCATCACAGGATAGTCTCGTTTGCCAACAGAGTTGGCCGGACAGGTGTTAATGATACAGGTTTTCGTAATACGCATCACACATCGGGTTTGCCTATACTGATTATTTAATTAAAAATGTTTGATACTCCTCACTCCTGTCTATTTGTATTTTTTTTAAATACTTCAAGAACTTTACTTGAATTCATAATGTATGTACATACATTATTTACAAACTACAAATCGTCCAAAAATTTATCCACATCGCTGTCAATAGGAAAAAGCTCTTTTTCGTTTAAATGTAAATATTCAACACCCCTGATTCAATAAGTTTAACCGCTAGGCAACTAGGCGCTAGGATAACAGCAAATATTAGTAAAACCACTAACTATTCATGTCAGCACAATAGACAAAGGAATCAAAAGTCCTTGTTATAAGCGGCTTATGTAGATCTCAGGACCAAAGATCTAAATATAGATCTGAAAAATATCCATGTGGACATATTCCCGTTACATTTTGTATAAAAATGTGGCCGTGTCAATAACAGGCACAAATTGAGTGTCACAGCGGCAAATATTGGCGATGGGAAATACTCTACCGGCTGAGAACTAAAATAACGGTATGTTAGAAATATTGATTTTACAGTTCTGATAAAAATGGAGACTTCAATTTGTCATGATTGTAATCTTCCAAGGAGGAAGGCGGAGTTGTACTCGTAGTACCTCTTTTTCGGGGGGAAACCTGCAAAAAGCGACCGATCTTTGGGGATATGACTGGGGAGTTTGGAAAAACCCAATAACACTTTGCCTGACCAGTGAATTGAACCCGAGACCTCAAACTCAGCAGTGGCGCTTGCGACCACTAGACCAACAAGGCGGTAGGAGACAAGATCCAGTTCCAGGTAATTTCGAACGAACTATTTTATTAACGAGCATTGATCATAATTTGCCTAGCCTTATTCCAACTATGTTGGGGTCGGCTTCCAGTTTATCCAGATACAGCTGGATACTAGTATTTTTCATGACTGGGAGTGACTGCCTATCTGATCTCCACAACCCAGTTAGTACTGAGTAATGCGATACCCCTTGGTAAGACTGGTTGTCACACACAGAGGAAACTTGGTATGTAATGGGTGGTCCACGGACCAACCTCGGCAAGCGCGACGTAACTTAAAGATCGACTCGAGCAGCTGTTATTGTTTAGCCACGCCAGCCAGCCTCCTTAAGGAGCATTGGCATGCTCGTTCGTTCGAAATTTGTGTTATTTATGATTAACACGCTAGCAATTTCCATTGAACTTCCGCTAGAAGAAAGAAAGAAAAATGTTTATTCGACGTCAGTACATTAGGCACACACACAATAATATTTAAAAAAAAGTTACAAAAAAGAGAAAATAGGTACATAGTATGACTGTACTGTACTGTGTGCCTCACGGCTGCACCAAAAAGGTCCATTTCAGCATTAATGCCAGACAGGTAAGGCTGTCTGACGCTGGTCTTCCAATGAACCTTGAGGGGTAAGAGACATACAGAAAACAGTTTCAAAGATAGTATATATGAATAAATGATTAAGTACAATAAATAGATATCGAGTTAATTTATGAAATGAGTATGTAGGTACGAGTTAGGATAAAAATGTGAGTAGGTAATAAGTATTATAACGTGTTCGAAAGTAATACTGGTTACAATATATAAATACAGAGACAAGCCAAAACAAAATAAATATTATTACAAGAAAAATAAAATAAACAGTATTTTAATTATAATATCAAACAACTACCTAATACTACCTACCTATATGAAATAATTACAATCACCACTACAAAGAATATACAAGTAGGATATGTGCATTGTGCAATGTTATGAAGACCAGGCGTGTTTTTGTCTCGTTCCCACCCCGCATTCGTGTCGCCGTCGCATGCGCGCGCTCCCCCCGATCCTTCGTCACACGAACATGACGCCGTTTATCCTCTGCACCTGTTAGCGCGATTACGTACGCATCAAAAAGTCAGAGCGGCCTCGGTGGCGCGGCGCCCGCCGCGCCGCAAGAGTCCTCTGTGCTCATGCGACGAGTCCCGCTCGCGTGATTAGTTACTTAACTGCTTGTATCTAGTCGACATTTACCAAAAAGTAACGTGTTTTCTCGGAAATCGTGATACCGTCTCGAGCCGATTGGATTGATTACAACGCTCACACGGCTATTGGCACTCGCTGCCGTTAGCCCTGAATAGAAACATTCGACTGATAGCTGCCTGTATCCTGTTATTCCCCACCAGATTTTCTTCGTGCTAAAATCCTCCAGCATTTCACCCCCAAATCGACAAAACCCCTCTTACGCTCTTTTAGTTCGTGCTAAATATTTCGTTTTCGTCACACATATTCGTTTTAAAGGGGTTTCACGTAAACGGTTATGTCAAACGTATGAGAGATTTTATTTTAGAATTTTTAGATAAGATAATAGACATTTTGACAGTTGGGTGAACACACAGTTCACAACAAACACAGCATAGTTAGTTGTACTCGAAACTGCCAGAGTTTTAAAAAAACCTGTAAAGTAGTTTCTCAATATTTCAATAATAGTTTTATCGAATTTACCACAAAATTAAGGATAAGCAAATGACGTTTATATATTAACGATCTCGGTTTTCATCATTCTTCTGCCCCAATTTATTCCATACATACGGTTAAATCGGTACGGTGTACGGTTTGATCGTTTAAATCCCGTGGAGGGTTGATCCGGTGCATGAAACACTATCGATAAGTAAAGACAAAATACAAAAAAATATTGTGAAAACGGGCAATTATGCATTTAGTTGGTGGCACATAGTGTTGGTGAGAACGGAAAATTAGATAATTAGCTAGGTGTCACTTAGTGTTGATGAAAACGGGCACTAGCCATTGAGTTAGGTGTCACTTAATGTTGGTAAAAACGGGCAATTCGCAATGAGTTAGGTTGCACTTAGTGTTGGAGAAAACGGGCATTAGGCATTGAGTTAGGCGTCACTTAATGTTGATGAAAACGCGCAATTGCGCATTGAGTTAGGTGGCACTTAGTGTTGGTGAAAGCGGACAATTACGTATTGAGTTAGGTGTCACATAATGTTGGTGAAAACGGGCAATTACGCATTGAGTTAGGTGCCACATAGCGTTGGTGAAAACGGGCATTAGGCATTGAGTTAGGTGCATCATAGTGTTGGTGAAAACGGGCATTAGGCATTGAGTTAGGTGTCACTTAAAGTTGGTGAAAACGGGCAATTACGCATTGAGTTAGGTGGCACTTAGTGTTGGTGAAAGCGGACAATTACGCATTGAGTTAGGTGTCACATAGTGTTGGTGAAAACGGCCAATTACGAATTGAGTTAGGTGCCACTTAGTTTTGGTGAAAGCGGGCATTTACGCATTGAGTTAGGTGCCACATAGTGTTGGTGAAAACGGGCATTAGGCATTGAGTTAGGTGTAACTTAACGTTGGTGAAAGCGGGCAATTACGCATTGAGTTAGGTGTCACTTAACGTTGGTGAAAGCGGTCATTTACGCATTGAGTTAGGTGCCACATAGTGTTGGTGAAAACGGGCATTGGGCATTGAGTTAGGTGTCACTTAACGTTGGTGAAAGCGGGCAATTACGCATTGAGTTAGGTGTCACATAGTGTTGGTGAAAATGGGCAATGGAAAATGGGCAATTACGCATTGGGTTAGGTGCCACATAGCGTTGGTGAAAACGGGCATTAGGCATTGAGTTAGGTGCATGATAGTGTTGGTGAAAACGGGCATTAGGCATTGAGTTAGGTGTCACTTAAAGTTGGTGAAAACGGGAAATTACGCATTGAGTTAGGTGGCACTTAGTGTTGGTGAAAGCGGACAATTACGCATTGAGTTAGGTGTCACATAGTGTTGGTGAAAACGGGCAATTACGCATTGAATTAGGTGCCACATAGTGTTGGTGAAAACGGGCAATCACGCATTGAGTTAGGTGCCACTTGGTTTTGGTGAAAGCGGGCATTTACGCATTGAGTTAGGTGCCACATAGTGTTGGTGAAAACGGGCACTAGGCATTGAGTTAGGTGTCACTTAAAGTTGGTGAAAACGGGCAATTACGCATTGAGTTAGGTGCCACATAGCGTTGGTGAAAACGGGCATTAGGCATTGAGTTAGGTGCATCATAGTGTTGGTGAAAACGGGCATTAGGCATTGAGTTAGGTGTCACTTAAAGTTGGTGAAAACGGGCAATTACGCATTGAGTTAGGTGGCACTTAGTGTTGGTGAAAGCGGACAATTACGCATTGAGTTAGGTGTCACATAGTGTTGGTGAAAACGGCCAATTACGCATTGAGTTAGGTGCCACTTAGTTTTGGTGAAAGCGGTCATTTACGCATTGAGTTAGGTGCCACATAGTGTTGGTGAAAACGGGCATTGGGCATTGAGTTAGGTGTCACTTAACGTTGGTGAAAGCGGGCAATTACGCATTGAGTTAGGTGTCACTTAATGTTGGTGAAAGTGGGCAATTACGTATTGAGTTAGGCGTCACTTAGTTTTAGTGAAAGCGGGCATTTGCGCACTGAGTTAGGTGCCACATAGTGTTGTTGAAAACGGGCATTAGGCATTGAGTTAGGTGTCACTTAACGTTGGTGAATGCGGGCAATTACGCATTGAGTTAGGTGCCACATAGTGTTGGTGAAAACGGGCATTAGGCATTGAGTTAGGTGTCACTTAACGTTGGTGAAAGCGGGCAATTACGCATTGAGTTAGGTGCCACTTGTTTTTGGTGAAAACGGGCATTAGACATTGAGTTAGGTGTAACTTAACGTTGGTGAAAGCGGGCGATTACGCATTGAGTTAGGCGTCACTTAATGTCGGTGAAAACGCGTAATTGCGCATTGAGTTAGGTGGCACTTAGTGTTGGTGAAAGCGGACAATTACGCATTGAGTTAGGTGCTACATAGCGTTGGTGAAAACGGGCATTAGGCATTGAGTTAGGTGCCACTTAGTTTTGGTGAAAGCGGTCATTTACGCATTGAGTTAGGTGCCACATAGTGTTGGTGAAAACGGGCATTGGGCATTGAGTTAGGTGTCACTTAACGTTGGTGAAAGCTGGCAATTACGCATTGAGTTAGGTGTCACTTAATGTTGGTGAAAGCGGGCAATTACGCATTGAGTTAGGCGTCACTTAGTTTTAGTGAAAGCGGGCATTTGCGCATTGAGTTAGGTGCCACTTAGTGTTGGTGAAAGCGGACAATTACGCATTGAGTTAGGTGTCACATAGTGTTGGTGAAAACGGCCAATTACGCATTGAGTTAGGTGCCACTTAGTTTTGGTGAAAGCGGTCATTTACGCATTGAGTTAGGTGCCACATAGTGTTGGTGAAAACGGGCATTGGGCATTGAGTTAGGTGTCACTTAACGTTGGTGAAAGCGGGCAATTACGCATTGAGTTAGGTGTCACTTAATGTTGGTGAAAGTGGGCAATTACGTATTGAGTTAGGCGTCACTTAGTTTTAGTGAAAGCGGGCATTTGCGCACTGAGTTAGGTGCCACATAGTGTTGTTGAAAACGGGCATTAGGCATTGAGTTAGGTATCACTTAACGTTGGTGAATGCGGGCAATTACGCATTGAGTTAGGTGCCACATAGTGTTGGTGAAAACGGGCATTAGGCATTGAGTTAGGTGTCACTTAACGTTGGTGAAAGCGGGCAATTACGCATTGAGTTAGGTTCCACATAGTGTTGGTGAAAACGGGCATTAGGCATTGAGTTAGGTGTCACTTAACGTTGGTGAAAGCGGACAATTACGCATTGAGTTAGGTGGCACTTAGTGTTGGTGAAAGCGGACAATTACGTATTGAGTTAGGTGTCACGTAGTGTTGCTGAAAACGGGCATTACGCATTGAGTTAGGTGCCACATAGTGTTGGTGAAAACGGGCATTAGGCATTGAGTTAGGTGTCACTTAACGTTGGTGAAAGCGGACAATTACGCATTGAGTTAGGTGGCACTTAGTGTTGGTGAAAGCGGACAATTACGTATTGAGTTAGGTGTCACGTAGTGTTGCTGAAAACGGGCATTACGCATTGAGTTAGGTGCCACATAGTGTTGGTGAAAACGGGCAATTACGCATTGAGTTAGGTGCCACTTAGTTTTGGTGAAAGCGGGCATTTACGCATTGAGTTAGGTGCCACATAGTGTCGGTGAAAACGGGCACTAGGCATTGAGTTAGGTGTCACTTAAAGTTGGTGAAAACGGGCAATTACGCATTGAGTTAGGTGGCACTTAGTGTTGGTGAAAGCGGACAATTACGCATTGAGTTAGGTGTCACTTAAAGTTGGTGAAAACGGGTAATTACGCATTGAGTTAGGTGCCACTTAGTTTTGGTGAAAGCGGGCATTTACGCATTGAGTTAGGTGCCACATAGTGTTGGTGAAAACGGGCATTAGGCATTGAGTTAGGTGTCACTTAATGTTGGTGAAAACGGGCAATTACGCATTGAGTTAGGTGTCACTTAACGTTGGTGAAAGCGGACAATTACGCATTGAGTTAGGTGGCACTTAGTGTTGGTGAAAGCGGACAATTACGTATTGAGTTAGGTGTCACGTAGTGTTGCTGAAAACGGGCATTACGCATTGAGTTAGGTGCCACATAGTGTTGGTGAAAACGGGCAATTACGCATTGAGTTAGGTGCCACTTAGTTTTGGTGAAAGCGGGCATTTACGCATTGAGTTAGGTGCCACATAGTGTCGGTGAAAACGGGCACTAGGCATTGAGTTAGGTGTCACTTAAAGTTGGTGAAAACGGGCAATTACGCATTGAGTTAGGTGGCACTTAGTGTTGGTGAAAGCGGACAATTACGCATTGAGTTAGGTGTCACATAGTGTTGGTGAAAACGGGCATTAGGCATTGAGTTAGGTGTCACTTAACTTTGGTGAAAACGGGCAATTACGCATTGAGTTAGGTGCCACTTAGTTTTGGTGAAAGCGGGCATTTACGCATTGAGTTAGGTGCCACATAGTGTTGGTGAAAACGGGCACTAGGCATTGAGTTAGGTGTCACTTAAAGTTGGTGAAAACGGGTAATTACGCATTGAGTTAGGTGCCACTTAGTTTTGGTGAAAGCGGGCATTTACGCATTGAGTTAGGTGCCACATAGTGTTGGTGAAAACGGGCATTAGGCATTGAGTTAGGTGTCACTTAATGTTGGTGAAAACGGGCAATTACGCATTGAGTTAGGTGGCACTTAGTGTTGGTGAAAACGGACAATTACGCAAGTTAGTTTGGCCTGAAATTGGGTTTGGCCAGTAACATATACAAGGTGAATTTTTCAAGTAGGCGTGGACGGCCAAATCCGAAACTATGAGTAATAGGGAAAAATACTCAAAGTAATAACGCGCCCGATTTTGATGAAAACTAAAACTGCATCATTGGATTTTTGAAAGTCAACATTCTTAGCCAGGAGTCGAACCCGTTGATTTTGACAAAAAAAAAACACCCACTGTATTATAACACCATTCGATCGCTATTAAAGATCAAATTCTGGGAAGAAATTACATACTTTCCCTCCCTCTTTACTTTCCATGTGCTAATTACAAATACTCACTATGGCTCAAATTAAATATGATTGAATCCCCATTAATTAATTTCGTTTGTAATGATGTAGATTAAAAAATATCGGATTATTGTCCCCTTTATAAAGCTAACTAACAAAAAAATTCGAGTCATGCCGCGCCATTGACAGTTCAATGTTTAAAAATCTACATTTTAATATCGAGATACTTCAGTGTTCCTCAAATATTACGTTAATTTTGCTAAGCATACTCTACTCCATAAACACAAACCACTCAATTAATATTAAAACTCATTTGCCCTTGCCGCTAAAATGGATTGAACGTTTTTACAACCTGTATACAAGGCCGGAAAGTCCTGAAAATCTTTTAAGAATTTAATTACTTAGCAGGGAAATTACATTCATCATCTGCCTAGCATTTTCCCAACTATGTCGTGGTCTTCTTCCAGTCTAGACGGATGCAACTGAATACCAGTACTTTACATGGAACGACTGCCTATCTGACCTCCACAACCCAGTTAGTACTGGGTAATACGATACCCCTTAACCACGAAATTACGTTACGTAGAACCCGTAGCGTATCCCTAACGTAATAACGTTGAAATATTTATTTTATTTATTTATTTATTTACATATCTAAGTATTTGAGATAGGTTTAACAGCGGGTCCCAAACTAGGCACAGCCTGTATCTTGGTGACCCAAACAGGATACATTACACTAGGTTAATACTTTACAATGTTCTGCTAGCGCAAGAAATATGAGTACTATAAAAATACACAATCAAAATAATATAATTAATTAATAATTAATAAATATAATTAATGTAATTTGTTGAAATTACCTTTTTAATCAGTACCTACAATATAGTAACCGCCAGGCGCATCCTAGCCGAGAGCATTCGCCTGTAATGTTAAAGCTCAGATGCAAGTATTAGATCAGTGAGTGTGGAAAACCGAGCATTTCAGTACGCAACCTGCAACAATACAATTTGTAACAATCACTTTTTCGTGTACAAAATCGAATCTAGGATTATTACATTACAGGCAAATGCTCCTTTATCGAGAGCGTCTATTCAAGCTCAAACTTAAAGCATTTACTGCAATTAGACCATTACAGGTACTTTTGAAGTCAACAAAAACAAAAAAAGTGTCTCAGTCACAAAGTATAATAAACTTCTAAAAGTACTGTAGTTACCTAGCTACACTACAGTGAATGTAGAAGAATGGGCAAGAAACTCCATGGGCACTCTTTTATATGAAAATATTGTTGTAAAATCTTGGTTATATAATTTATGTTGAGATTATACATTCATAGGGTGACTGGTAATTAGTGACCGATACTTAAACACGTGATTGTACTCATGCTAACAAACAACTTTCCCAAAGAATCATTTTTTTATACTCATTCACTGTCACAATAACGCAACAGCCATATGAAATTCGCACGCGCGCGCGCGCCTGTGACCTATCAGCTGTTAGCCTCGTGACGCCGTTCTGTCTCATTACTATTGTACCGTGCAACAGTGAGCAGGCAGCGCGGTGCCCGAATTTCTGGCTGTTGTGTTATTGTGTTAGTGAATGAGTATAAAAAAATGTATCTTTGGGAAAGTTGTTTGATATCATGAGTACAATTACGTGTTTAAGTATCGGTCGATTACCAGTCATCCTAAATACATATGTGAGTACGATGTAAAAAGACATGCAAGTTAAGAACGTCCAGAGTAAAAAGATATAATCAAAACTAAATAAAACCATGGTAGCTAAGAGATGACCAGTCCCTACTGACGACGCCCGTTCACGAACATGACGCATGAATCAGCACTATTCAGCTCAACCATTTTGAAGGGAAGTAAATGATCCGACACACATATTTATGACCAGTGATGCCAACTTAGCAACTTTATAGCTAGATCTAGCTATTATTTGGTGACAGACAGCTACAATTTAATAAAACTTGTAGCTAAACTTTTTAGCTACTTTTTCTAGCAACTTTTCATTTCATCATGAGACGTGAGTCTATCGAAATTCGTCGAGTAGTGTGCAGAGCCGAAAGAAAAAAAAATAAAAACTGTATGGTCATAGATGCTACGGTAAGTACAGGTCGACGCTGGCCGGGAATTCCCCGTTTCTTCTGCGACAGAATACTTAGTAAACCAAAATAGTAAGCGCTATTCGTATTGTGCCTTGTGTTGTTTTGTTTTATCCATATAAAACTAATTTAATTTAATAATGGATTTATCTTTGAAAAAAAAACCTACGCACAGAAGTACAGACCGGAGAGGGAAAATATGGACGAATTTAAAGATTGGCTAAAATCGGCAAGTGGAGACTCAAGCAAAGCATTTTGTACATATTGTTCTACGGAGAGTCTTGCTAAACTGTTTGATATAAAGAAACATGCTGAGACCATGCCTGGTTTTTAGGGTCAAATAATATTGACTGATACAACAACAGACCAAACTCCCTCAGGAAAAGTGGTAAGTGCTGCTATAACTGTTTTGCCTAAAGACGTACTGCATAAAATGGGCACCGTTAAAAAATATTCGAAATCAATGAAAGATACTGAACCCCAGCCATCGGCATCTTCCTGTTTAATTGTTTTTTTTTTATTATTAATTTGCTTACACAAGACTTAATTTAACTTCTTCTTCTTCTTTTAATTTAACTTCTTGTTGGAATTAATGAAAATAAAAATGATTATCAGAAATGGACATTTTATTGTAACATAATTAGCTACTGTAACATTTAGCAACTTCTAGCAACTTTTTAGGGTAAAAAAAACTGGAAATCTAGCAACATTTTGAAATTGTCTAGCTACTGGGTAAAGCTAGCAGTTGGCAACACTGTTTATGACGTACAAAATCTTGGAAGTGTGACATTACAGGCGATTGCTTCGGTCCTAAATATTTTAATTAGCTTCACATTGTGGTTAGCTTGAAATGATTAAAAAGGTAACTCTACTCAAACAATACTTTGACAACCTCTGGCCTAGACTAATAATGCCACTCAAAATAAAAATCGAAAAAATCCTCAAATTTTGGCCTCAGAACCTTCAAAAGTAATTTAATAAGGGCCATGATTTATTTTCGTTCAGAATCTCAGGATGTTAGCCAATTAGAAACATCTGAAGTCCTTAACTTCGGTATTTCATATTGAGTTGAAGTAATTTATTCGGAATTTCTGAACTGGTAAGAATATGCGGGGTTTCTCGACTAATTCAAGTAAGTTTTTTAGGAATAATTTTTCAAGCGTGAAAAAACTCTAACAAGAATTTTTTTAAACGTTAATTGTTGATAATGCTTTGCTTTTGACTGTGTCTGTACAATGTTTTTGGCTTGATTTGGAACTTTTCGATTTTACTTCGTGGCAAAACTGATAAAACTCTTTAGGTGCCACTTTTTACCCGACTATGGCGAAGCCAAAAGAAAGGGTTATGATTTTAGCAGTCTATGTATGTACATTTTTGTATTTACGTATGTTCCTCGTAGCGCCTAACTATTCATCCGATTTGATGAATAAGGCGTCAATCGATTCTTTATTATGGCCCCAATAACATAGGCAACATTTTAACCGACTTCAACAATAGCAGGAGTCGATTTCACCTTGTAAACCCCGATTTTACTTAGAGCGTGATTTTTCAGTAGTCTGGATTTTTAGTTGTAATTAGGTATACCACACAAATTCTTGTTTGGATAAAATATTGTCACGTAGGTATATTATAAATCAAAATGCCCTCATTATAAGAACTTGAATTTTTAAGTCCGTTATTGGAGTTACGATTGATCGTAACTCAAATTTTAATTAAAATATTTTAAGTTTTTGCTGAACTTAAATAATTTTAATGGGTTGTTTAATTAAGCTACAAATAATTTGGCATATTAATTACATTTAAGATTGCAAAAACTTAAATTAGCTTTTAATGAAACTATCAAGACGTAACTTTTATTAAATCATAGTTTTTATATCAGCTTCGCCGAAGCCGTTAAAGGAGATAAGTTTCTCCTAAGTTTCGAAAATATGTATTTAGGAAAAATCACCTTTAACCGAGTGCAATAAGACAAAAAATACTCAAAAGGTGGAACGAAGTTTAAAGTAGTCGGATTTTTATTGATTTCTTAGAGGTGTGGAGAAGAAAGTTAAAAAAAAAAAATTTCGCTGCTCGCGTTTTTTTTTTTTCGTTGGTTTTTTTTTCGTTTTTGAGTGACTTCAAATTCGACGAATTCATAGTGTGGCGGAATAGTGTAACCTGCGTGCATTTATTAAACGCCAATTTGGTCTGTTTCTTTGTTCACTATTGTCGATGTCATGATGTGTGTGTGTGTGTGTGATGTGATGTTATTTTTACGTCCAGTTATTTGTGTAAAAGTAGCAGTTACCAATTTCAAAAGAAAACCTAAGCCCTAAAATTCGATATTTAAAAAATAATTGAAGAAAATAGGAAATTTTCCAAAAAAATACTCGAAATATGCATTACATGAATAATGAACAAAAAAACAGACCAGGTCAAACTATTACGCCACAATATGAATTCGTCGAATTTGAAGTTATCAACAAGCGAAAAAAAAATATTACAATGGAAAATTAAAAAAAAAAAGAGTCGCGTGCGGTAATTTTTTTTTACATTCTTCTCCACTCTTCTACAAACTTCGTTCCACCTTATTGTCTAATTGCACTCGATTACTCATGAACCATACCATCCTTCAAACAGTCCATCCACCGTTTCTTTATTCTCCTCGACTCTTATAGCCACACACACATACACACACACACCACACCCACACACACACACACCACAGCCACAATCACACACAACATCTCCCTCACCACATTTTCCACGATAACCGATTACCACACAAGTTTTCAGTCACCAGCGCCACTTTCAGACCTCCCCTTAGAAAAAAATCACCTACCTTCCCATTATATGTATATTACCAACATTATGTCATTCTATGCTTGCCTTTGTAAGCCTGTGGATGGGTGACCTACTACATACCGAGTTTTCTCCGTGCCTCGAAAAGCACGTTAAGCAGTTGGTCCCGGCTGCCATTTGTAGAACTTTGACAGTCGTTACAGGTAATCAGTGGCCTAAAAAGTCTGACAACCAGTCTTACCAAGACCTATCGTATTACCCAGTACTAACTGGGTTGTGGAGGTCAGATAGGCAGTCGCTTCATGTAAAATACTGGTATTCAGCTGCATCAGGTTATACTGGAAGCTGACCCCAACATAGTTAGGAAAAGGCTAGGCAGATGAGAAACCATAAAGTAGACTCAGTCAGACAAAGTAGACTCAGCATTGCCAGGGCACGAAGCAAGGGACAGTTAGAATGAGAAACTGTTGAATCCAGCTTGTTTATCCATAAAATATTAAAAGCAAATAATCCAATAAATAAAACCCAGTGTTAGCAAATCTAGCACGCTTAACTAATTCCAATATTATCTTCTAATTCCCAACTCGTGTAGAAATCTATGCAAATCGATAGAAAACAGGTCACTAAGATTATATGCCCTCATCGTAATGGCCCATTAAAGGCCAAATCTTTGGCCATAAACTCTAAATTCTATCAGGGAATAGGATTTGGGCCAAATTCGATGCTCTACGAGTATTATTCTGTATGGTAATGATTAGGGTTGTGTGGTATAGGAAGCTTTGCGATGATTTCTGTATAGCTTTGGCTATACACAAGTCCCAGCTTTCATGAAAGCATTTCGTGTTTATACACTAGTTCATACAGTGCTCGTATCCTACGTGGTGAGTAGGTAAATAGTAGCTCAACTTATAATATACTAGCTGTTGCCCGCGGCTTCGCTCACGTTTTGGTCGGAAATTATCCCACAGGCATGTTGTAAATATAGCATAGCTCTTGGAGATAATGTACCTTCCTATTAGTGAAAGAATTTTCAAAATCGGTTCAGTAGATCCAGAGATTACTCCCTACATACAAATTTAATAATAAAATTGAACTTTATAATATTAGTATAGATTTATTACTAGCGACTCGCCCCGGCTTCGCACGGGTGTATAATCAATCTTCCTCTTGAATCACTCTATCTATTAAAAAAGCCGCATCAAAATCCGTTGCGTAGTTTTAAAGATCTAAGCATACATTGGGACAGACAGCGGGAAGCGACTTTGTTTTATACTATGTAGTGACGATCAGGCAGGGTAGTTGAGACAACCGATAGCTGCCTGCACTCTGCTGTTCCCCACTAGATTTTCTTCTTGCAGTGTGATATATGTTTGTCTAGCCGATTCATAAATTGGTTTATACCGACACGTACCCGTACCATTTATGCATGTGAGACTTTTTGTTCCTCCCGTGCCCAAATACCAAAGAAGACCTCAAAGTCACAGATTGTTGGATGTTCCGTCTGCAAGCACAGTTTCTCATTCTAGCGCTTAATACAACTAATTTGATTTAGATTAGTATACACCAAACAGTTAGTAGCTCTTGATAGCTTCGCTTCCATTACATTGCTTCCCCACCGAATACATCGCTGTAACGAAATCCACCGCTTCCTCTAATCTCTCAATGTATTCAATGCAACTGTTAAGCTTCATACACAACGCCGAATCTTCCCATACAGACATTATCCCGACCTGCGGTACAATTGCTGTTGGAAATTATACCTTATTGCTTATTTGATATAATGGTCTTAAGAGCTGCTTTTGAGCATGAGTTTCTGAGTTCGATTCCCACGTTGGGGAAATTTTTCTGTGAGGATATTCTCAGTAGCAGCCTGGAATCGGGATTTGTGGCAATAGGCTCGCCCCTTCTTTGTAAGAAAAACTTAACAGGCACAAGTTTGTGTTTTAATAGGAACGAGGCTTACCATTCATAGTTGCTTGATTGTTTTCCATTTGAAGCTGTTACTAGGAATGTTTTTGTTCGATACGTACTAATTATTTAGTAAGGCTTTAATACCTGCGACAACACTGAATTATGGGTCCCCCCAATTACAATTTCGTCATGGCCCATATCTAAGGTTCAAATCAGGGCAAGTACCAATATGACTTTTACAAGGCTATCTCTATAGTCGTTTCTAAGTTTATCTTGGACATCACTGACATCACTAAAGGAAAAACATCCTGGGGAAACCTTGCCTTTTAATACAAGTCTGGAATCGCCAACGAAGCCACGCTTGTCTAAGCTTGTACGTGGATGGGTGACCACCCATTACTTACCGATTTTCTTTTGTGCCTCGGAAAGCACGGTAAGCCGTTGGTCCCGGCTTTCATTTGTAGATCTTTGACAGTTGTTACAAGCAGGGCTTGGAACCGGTTTCGAAATACCGGTTAAAATTGTTCATAAAACCGTTATAATATCGTTCTTCGATTAACCGGTTAATTACAAAAACGATTTAAACTAAACCTAAATCATGTTGGATACCGGTTCTTTAACCTAAAAAAACGGTTTTGCACATACGACAATTAGAAAGAAACTACGCGCGCGGTCGAATACAATCTGCTTGTGAGTGCGTTATTCGTTGGCGTAGAGCGACTAGAGCGAGAGCTTTATTTTTGTAGATGTAAAAGAGATGGCGCAGTAGGTAGAACTCGTACCGATACTTACCGTCAAATTTGAATTTAACCGGTTTATTTCGCTCAACAGAATCGGAATTTGTAAAAAACGGATTCTGCCACTAACCGGTTAAAACACCGGTAACTGAAACCTAAACCGCAATCATTTCTGGTTTGGGGTCAATGACCGAAACCGATTTGGAAAATTAATCGGTTTCCGAGCCCTGGTTACAAGTAGTCAGTGGCCCGAAAGTCTGTCAATCAGTCTCACCAAGGGGTATCGTATTACCCAGTATACCTGGGTTGTGTAGGTCAGAAATGATAGGCAGTCACTCCATTTAAATACTATTATTAGACTGGAAGACGACACTAACATAGTTGGGAACAGGCTACACAGATAATGACAATGAAAGTTAACGTACAAGATACCTAACCTCTACAATTTTTAACCTTCCAATATTACTCGCTCGGAATCAAACCCCACCCTACCGGGAGCAGTAACCATATTTATCCCAGTTATAACCAGTCCACTTAAGTAAGCCAAGTTTGGTCATAATTAGGTTTCTATTGAAGTATACCACTAATATTTTATTGTGTTTCCCTAAATGGAACTGATGTATGAGCGAGAAAGAAACATATTAGTCTACGTGCTAAAGCGGGACAGATTTATTGGGGAAATTAATCTTTGAGTCATTTCCAAGGAAGTGTAATCTTGTATGTGGTATTGTGGAGTGAGTGAGATAGATGTAGGCATTGTTTAGGACTAGACAAAGACAGAAATAGGAAATAAAGTCTTTAAGAGTTATTTGTTTGTATTTGTAACCTAATAGCAGAATAACATAACACAAAGGATATGAATAATCATGTACAGTTGGTACGGTCAGCAACAGAAGTATTTTTGTGTGTACTGTTGATGTACAGAACTCCGGCTATAATTTTTAATGTTTTAGAAGATTATTCTTTAAAATATTCCATATTCTTCAATACCTTAATAGTAACGAGTAATATTTATAAAGTTTTTATTAAAAAACCTGCTTTGAAACTGTTAGTAGTGGTAGTCTACTTCTGATGCTGACTGTACAGTCAGAAAAATAAAATGTTTATCAAATTGACACACTACGTCAATTTTCGGATATGGCAATTTCATACAAATGCAGCAGTGATAGCCTTTTTTTTACCGATGGGAAATCATCAAATAACCCCTCCCGCTCTGGGCTGAGCAGGAGGGAGTGTCAGACTTTTACTGACTAAAACCCATCCATGTTCCTTCCTTTGCCCTTTGTGTTCCAGGGCCGCGGTATCTCTTTCGAACAGTCCCGCAACCCTGGCAGAAGCAGTGGTGTGACCGTCGGACTGCCAATTCATAGGTCTCGAGTTCGAACCCAAGACACACAGCTCTGATTTTTTGGATTCATGTGCGTATTGTATAATTATCACTTGCGTCGGTGAAGTAGAACATCGTGAGGAAACCAGCATACCGAGAGATATTTCTTGAGAGCATGTAAAACCGAGT
The DNA here is from genome assembly GCA_947578425.1 of Eugnorisma glareosa. Classification (NCBI taxonomy): domain Eukaryota; kingdom Metazoa; phylum Arthropoda; class Insecta; order Lepidoptera; family Noctuidae; genus Eugnorisma; species Eugnorisma glareosa. The sequence goes on along the minus strand of OX387982.1, from coordinate 6,180,282 downwards.
CAGGGGCCCATGTGCGGCTTATAAACTCAAACACCAGGTTAGGCACTAACCACACGATTAAGAAAGATACAAATGCCAAAGAATACTCACAACCGGCGCGTGTTTGACCAGATGTATGAACATATGACGAAGCAAAAGAAGCATATAAAGATCGTTGGAGGTAGCGTTCTGTAGGTGTCTTCTCTAATTGGAAACAAAATCGGCCAAGAGCAAGTAGGACTCGCGCACGAAGGGTTCCGTACCATTATATTAAAAAATATAGCCTTTTTTTTCGGGTGGGAAATCATCAAATAACTCCTCCCGCTCTGGGCGGAGCAGGAGGGAGTGTCAGACTTTTACTGACTAAAACCCATCCATGTTCCTTCATCGCCCTTTGTGTTCCGGGGCCACGGTATCTCTTTCGAATAGTCCCGCAGCCCCGGATAGGAGCCCCCCTTAAATATTTATTTTATTCTGTTTTTAGTATTTGTTGTTATAGCGGCAACAGAAATACATTATCTGTGAAAATTTAAACTGCCTAGTTATCACGGCTCATGAGATACAGCCTGGTGACAGTCAGCCAGACAGACAGACGGACAGTGGAGTTTTAGTAACAGGGTTCCGCTTTCACCCCTTGCGTACGGAACTCTAAAAAAGCGTGAGTTCATGGATTTATACCAATGAGTGACAGTTGAGATATGAATATACGAACAATTTACGTTGGTAGTCAATGTACAGACGCCAGTATATCAAGCTACCTGAAACTACTCGTATATTACTCTGTTAACGAATTTCTAAATTACAAACTGTTGTAACGTTTAAGGTTTATTTCAATCAAGATATTTACATTATTTACAAACTACAAATCTATAATCTATAATAGTAATAAAAATATGTACAAGTATCACAAGGGTTACAGGGCGTCAAAAAATTCGTCCACATCGCTGTCAGCAGGAAAAGTGCCCAGAAGGCTGGCAGCATTGCCACGTTGTATGGCAATGCTGATTCTTTGGCCAAAAAATAGGCCCGCCCGTTGTAATGTTGACATTTTATTTATTTATTCTATTTGCCTATACATCTACATTTTTACTTATATTGACTTACTCTGACATTTGATACATGTGATTTTAATATTTAAATAGCTGACATAGAATTGTGTATTGTTGTCGTTTTTTTATGTTGTGATATTTGATGATTTAATCAAATTGCTTCAAAAAATATATAAATAAAAAATTTATATATTTTTTGAAGCAATTTGATTTTATGTACCTGACTGGAGAAGCATTTTGTATGCCTAACGGCGGGACATAGATGGGTTCTCAATATAATATGTAGCGTGTAACAAAAAGGGTATAATCATATGGAACACTGTGGTACGGACCATCACACTGAACAACTTTCTCTATGGGACCACCATCGAAATCGTAAAAAAATAATTAGCTGTCCTATACAAAATTTCAATACCTACTCGATTCAAATGTATGGGACAGCTGATTATTTTTTTACGATTTCGATGGTGGTCCCATAGAGAAAGTTGTTCAGTTTGACGATCCGTACCACAGTATTCCATATGATTATACCCTTTCTGTTACACGCTGTATAATACCACCTCTGTTCACTTATGTTCACAAAATAAATGAATTTGAATTTAATCAACCTTGAACCTAATACTTCAGCGATAAAGTTGAAATTTGTTAGATTGTAGTAACTTGATGTGCTGACTTCTGTACAATTAAATAGAAGATAAAGACACAGATCCTGTTCACTCTAAAATGTCAACCCTTTGCACCAATCCCGGATGGATAAAGTTATTCATCGTTTATTAACGTCATTTTAACCATAGTTTAACTGTAAACACTTTTGTTAGTTTAGTCATAAACTTTAGTTTATGGCTCACCTACGTACGATAACCGAGGGTTAGGACGATATATTTGTAACGTACACACAGGTATGATTTTATGACCAAAGACAATAACAATGTGTGCCTCGTTGGTTTAGTCGTCGCAAGCGTGTCTGCTGCACAAGAGGTCCTTGGTTCGATTCCCGAGTCGGGCAAATTGTTATTGAGTTTTTCTATCAGGAATTTCTCAGTAGCAGCCACGGATTCTGGATTTGTGCCTGGTTGATGACAATAGGCTCGCCCCCTATTACATGGGACTTAAACATAACTGGCAAGCACCTCTTCCATACCCTTCGAGAATTACAAGCGTGATGTTATGTTATGACAATAACGTTGTTTGATACGAATCCCTTGAAGTATTAATTCTGGAAAACCATTTTTTTTGTTTGAGAAATCACGGTTTACGGTAGCGCTCAATGTAAATTCAAAACATTGCGCATTGTGCTGATGGATGCATTAAGAAGTACAGGAGTAGGGCATGTGAAACCCGGTTTCCGTCCCATAGTAAAACCCGGGATAAACCGGTTTTACTGGGACCGAAACCCGGTTCCGCATGCCCTATACGACCGCTGTATGGAGGTATTTGTATTCTTTAAGGTTTTATAATATTTTAAAACTTGTGTTATATTTTTAAACGTCTGAACAAGTTGAGACCTTCAATATCTCAGGACCTAGAAGGTTCCCAGGTACGGTCCAGTACCTATATCGCAATGACGGGAAGAAAAAATACCACATCATCAATGGTGAAAAAACCAACCTTAACGAAGCCGTCGTTAAGGTTGTTTTTTACCCGTTATATTGCATACCTACCTAATATTCAAAAAAACTATAGTACCTGTAGTTTAATCAGCACAAACTCTTCAAACTTCAACAGTATTAGCATAATCAGCCTTTAATGTTCCCACTGCTCTCTGTGAGAGGGAATGGGCTATAATCCACCACGCGGGCCCAATACGGGTTGGTAGATGTCACATGTCTTCGAATTTTTGGTTCTAGGACATGCCGGTTTCCTCACGATGTTTTCCTTCACCGTTTTGAGAACAGTGTTGATGAAATAAATTACACAAAGTAATGCGCCTGCCTGGGTTCGAACCCACGACTTATTTATTGTTCGTAAGTCGGATCGGAACCGCCACCACTGGGACACTGCTCTTAACACCAGTATTGCTAGCTGGCTACTAATGGGTGTAAAAGTACCCATAACGAAGCCAAAAGGCACTTGTTCTCCCCTTCATTAAGTTTTTTTTTGACCCGGACCATAACTGGGAACTTTCTAGTTCCAGAGATATTGGGGGTCAAAGTTCCAACTTCTTCACAAGTTTTTTTTTTTAATACAACTTTTTAATGTTATAACTTTAAATACCTCCACGAACCCCGAACTGTTCAATGCATCCATCAGCACAATGTTTTGAGTAAGAAAGAAAAGAAAGAAAGAAAGAAAAATGTTTATTCCACGTCAGTACATCAGGCACACACACAATAATATTTAAAAAAGTTACAAAAAAGAGAAAATACATAGTATGACTGTACTGTGTACCTCACGGCTGCACCAAAAAGGTCCATTTCAGCATTAATGCCAGACAGGTGAGGCTGTCTGACGCTGATCTTCCAATGAACCTTGAGGGGGTAAGTAACATACAGAAAACAGTTTCAAAGATAGTAGTATTCTAACACTATTTTTCGTTCATGTATGTATGTATGTCATCGCGTTAGGAGGTATGAGGTGCATGGGAGACGAGTTGTGCGGGGTCGGGGCGGGGTAAGATAGGGGAGTTGAAAGAACGCCGCTGTGGCTCTGGATGAAACAACAAGCTTTTTGACCATGCTCGCGTTGACGATAGCCGGACTGGGAGAGGCCCTCTTAAGTCCTACCGTAAAACCCGTTTTTTTTGGCCAAAAAAAAGTTTTGCGGTTGATGAAGAGAATGCTTGGTTGACGTCTTTGTGAAGAGTTCATAATACACCTTATAGAGTTGACTTCGAGGCAGTAGGCACTTCTTGTATTATGCAAAAACGATACAAACATTACTTGTAACAAATCTGTTTCCACCCTAACTTTAACCCGTATTTGACGGGTAAAACCTTTGAAATACCCATTAATAAAATATAACCCTCTTAAATCAGTTTCCAAAGCGAATGTATTCAATAATTCTGAACCTTATTAATAGTTCAGGTTATAAGTTCAGAGGTCGATAGGGTTAATAGGCGAGGCTATTTATTTATATTCTAATAGGTGTGCGGTTTGGGGTTAAATCTACGGTAGTTCTGACAATTTCCTGATACTTTGAGAATCGGTTATGATCGATTTGTAACAATTTCCTTAAGTATGTAAAATAGAAGCAGAAGCCCAAAGGCCTGGTAATCGGTCTCAAGGGTCGGACTCCATCAAAGCGAAGACGAGACGAAAGGAGAGGAGATGTGTTAGATTGTTGGTTTAGTGTTAGTTTTAGTGAAAACGTTATCATTAACACTAGAAACGTGATATTTACCATATTTACTGTCCATTATGAGTTTCCGATATTTCGGCGCTGTTGCAAGCACCATGATCACGGATAAACTCACACACAGAACACTCACAGTAACCATGGTAAATATCCCGTTTCTAGTGTTAATGATAACGTTAGTGACCATGACAGTTTAAAAACTTTGGTGGAAACGCTTGAGCAGAGAGGAGAGGAGATGTCTTGTAATTGTTTAGGCCAGCAGAAATGAGAAGAGAGTGAGCGGCGTGCGGTGAGTGGTGCGCTGTGAGCGGCGTGCGGTGAGTGGTGCGCTGTGAGCGGCGTGCGGTGAGTGGTGCGCTGTGAGCGGAGTGTGGTGAGTGGTGCGCTGTGAGCGGCGTGCGGTGAGTGGTGCGCTGTGAGCGGCGTGCGGCAGTGGCGTGCAGTGGTTCCCCGCGGAAGGTAGGCCACGCTAAGATGACCCTCAAAGTACTCACATCTATTGATATATTCACTTACCCTTCCGGGCCCACCGCACCCACCCCTGGTGTTTTTAGTAAGCGTATGAGAAACAACGCCATCTAGCTTAAATATCAGGAATTTCAATGGAATTCTGTCAATACAAGAACGAAGGATGTCGCTTCGCTACAAAAAATTCTAAAAAATAAAACAGAGTGCGCTGTAAACAAAAAAAAGGTAGAGTTTTCTGACCGGAATATTTGAAAAACAAACCTTTAAAATAAGCCTATTAAAACCAAAGTTATAAATACAAGAACTCCGCATTAATCAAGGTTCAAATCACGATTTTCTGACAATGCAAACAGAAGAAAGATTCATTTGAAATGACGATGAATTTTAGGTTAATTCTCGTAATTCGGGTACCTACACATCTTTCTTTGGAACACCATTTTTAAGTTAATAAACAAATACAACAAAATAATATTTACACTACTATACGTTTCAAAACGAATTACAAACGTCAGATATTATAAAAATCAAAACACTGAAGATCGCGAAATAAATTTTGCTAGTCACATGAAACAAATATGCCTTTTAAGAAAAATACAATTGTTATTTTGTCGATAAAAAAACACTACCAAATATAATTGCATCACTGCATACCTTTTTGCCGGATAATACTTTGTGGGGCAGCCAATCAGTGGCCAGCTAGCCAGCTACACTCGCAGGAGTTTACGCCCCTATTTACTATGTGTGCCGTTCATATACACGAAAATACGCATCAGTGTGCGTAAATTTATGAATGGAAATTAGGCCGGCTGCGGCCTTGCCTAGACGGCCTGGAGCGAGCGTCGTAGTATTTATCAGTTACGTCACACGGCCGCGACAAGTTGCTATAAGTATTATAACAGGAGTTTTTTATTTTTTATTAATATATGTAGTTATAATAAATGAATTTGTTGCGTTGTTGGTAGGAATGGTAGGGTAGGCTAAGCCTAATTGCCTCTATGAACGCCACGCCCCTGGCGTGCGGTGGGTGGTGCGCTGTGAGCGGAGTGCGGTGAGTGGTGCGCTGTGAGCGGCGTGCGGTGAGTGGTGCGCTGTGAGCGGCGTGCGGTGAGTGGTGCGCTGTGAGCGGCGTGCGGTGTGTGGTGCGCTGTGAGCGGCGTGCGATGTGTGGTGTGCTGTGAGCGGCGTGGTGTGTGTGGTGTGCTGTGAGCGGCGTGCAGTGAGTGGTGTGCTGTGAGCGGCGTGCGGTGAGTGGTGCGCTGTGAGCGGCGTGCGGTGAGTGGTGCGCTGTGAGCGGCATGCCGCTTTCCACATATCCACACAGCTTCAGTGGATACCCCCTAACTTTTACGCATCTCCTCTCCTCTTTGCATATCTCCTGTCCTCTCCGCTTTGCACATCCCGTCTCCTCTCCGCTTTGCACATCTCCTCTCCTCGTCGCTTTGCACATATCCACACAGCTTCGGTGGATACCCCCTAACTTTAACGCATCTCCTCTCCTCTCCGCTTCAGACTTCGCCACTCGTCTCCGCTTTGATTGAGTCCGAGCCTTATCAGTAACTGGGTTCTGGATATCTGCCCGTGTAATCCATCCTTCAGAACTAGATAGGTAACTGCTTAAGTATGCAGTGACATGATAAGATCTAACGATGACGCCGCGCGCCGGTAGCATAATAACTGAACTCGAAAATAGACAAACATAGATCACGCACGAACTATGAAAAAAAAACTAATAACATTACAAGATAAAATCCCTGAAATGTAATAAATATTCAGCACTCCGTCTAGGTTTGGGTCTAAAATCTTATCTAGTTCTAGGTCGTCTGATATACAGACATTGACGCACAATAGTAAAAATAAAACCAGCCATGTGCGTTTCGGGCCACGCACAATGTAGGGTTCCGTAGTTGCCCATCAAACTATGCGGATTTGACTTCGAACGATGATTTTTATTGTAATAATAAAAATAAACTTACATTTGCAGTTGAAAAACCTGTGCTCCCATACATTATGTCTAGGAAAATATGTTTTTTTTATAAGTTGGTCGACTATTACTTATAAACTTGTAAAGCTTAGCTGTGATAGTTTTTCCTTTAACTTCGTTACGTATACTACCACCGTGAATATTTTCACACACTCAAATACAACGTTTAGCTGGTGAGGGGAGGACACTTGAGTCTAACAAAAATTAGCACTTTAAAGCTTAATATTTCACAAACGAAACCCTTAATCGACAAATTGTTTAAACAAACTCGCAATATTTTTTAAAGACCTATCCAATGACATTCCACACTATGGGGTACGCGAGAAAAACAATCCCCACTTTACGTGTAGGTACACCAGTACCTTGTATTTAGTATTTTTTTTAGGGTATCTTGGTAGATAAATAATAATATAAAAAATAGCTTTCGAGATTTTATTCTACCACTTTGTCCACATAACTAATCTGTATTTTCATGCGAAATTACAGCTTTCTAGTACTACGAGTCTTTGAGCTAAGCTGCGGACAGACAGGCAGACAGATAGACAGACAGACGGACATGGCTAAACTATAAGGGTTCCTTGTTGATTACCTACCTAAAAATGGACTAAGACCGATTTGCGAAAATGACTTGTGGTTCCGTCGTAGAAGTAAAACTGGCCGCCACGAAGTTGGATATTAATAATCCCGTGAACTTCATATTATTTTTAAATCTTAGAAAGAGTAGTCAGTAGTAGCAGAGAGTCGTGGCTAAATATTACTAGCCGCACGATTTCATGAAAGATTAAGCTTTGTTCACCAAGGACAGTCAGTAGATGGCTGACCATTTGTTACATATCGTAATCTGTAACCCAGTAACTGAGTTAAGGGGATAATGAGCAATCGATCCATGTAAAATACTGATATTCTGATGCATCCGGCTAGACTGGAAGTTGACCGGAAAAAAATTACATAAAGGGTTTAACAACCCCCTTAACGAAGCCGAAAGGCACTTTTTTCCCCGTCATTGCGATAATTTTTTTCTTCTAGACCATATTTGGGAACCTTCTAGTTACGGAGATATTGGGGGTCAAAGTTACAAGTTTTTAAAAAAATACATGCTTTCAATGTAAGATTTTTACTTTAAACACCTCCGCGACGCCCGTACTATTCAATCCATCCATCAGCACAATGTTTTGGGTCCGTTACATTGAGTCTTACCGTAAAACGTGATTTTTCACCCCAAAAAAAAGTCGTTTCCCAGCAATAATTTTTGCGTAAAGCTACTTAGTTTTATGTACATAATGCTTGGCTGAAGACTCCGTGAAGGGCCTTGTTACACCCTGTAGAACCCAAAGAGACTTTTCATAAAAATAAATTGATCCATCTTATTACGATGTTCTGTCTACTATCAAGCAAAATACGCGCTTGGCCCTGGAGTTGTGGACACCATCCCGTCATACAATACAATACGATTTTCTTACGTGTTGTCCCATCTATCGTTCGTTGAATGACTTCGATAGAGGCTAAGCATGATGAATTATTTAACTTTACAAATTCTAAGAAAAGAAAAAAACCCTCACATGGAAAATACTGCAACACAAACTACGAAAGTTTTAACAAAAGTTAGTTCATTTTAAAACCATAGGTCAACCATGTAGTTGAGAAAATCTTGAAGTTGTCAACGATAACTTTAAGTTTATAACTTTAGAACACGTGTTATTTCACAGAGTTTCTACATTCATAGTTATAAAGTTTGAAGATGAGAAAACCACAAGGAGCTGTGGGCACAAAACTTATTATAAACTGACGAGCAGTTTTCTTCACCATTAAATAGCATTCATGGGTGGCGAATTTTTTTAATGTTCATCCTCGGAAATAAATGGTAAGGTAATTTTCAAACGCATAATATGCGCTGGTCCACCGGGAGCCCAGTCATTAGCTTTAAGTGATGTCAAAATTACTAAAAAAAAGTTTTTTTATAAGCAAACAAACAACTTCCAAAAAAAAAAAAACAACAAAAAAATTTACTTCCGGTAATTGGTGATTTTTGTTTGCTTCATTGATTTTGTTTGCTACTGACTTCCGGAAGTCAAGTTATTTTATACTTTTTAGTGTTTTTTAAAATAGCAGTGATAGCCTAGTGGTGTGACCGTCGGACTGCCAAGTTCGAGTTCGAACCCAAGATACGCACCTCTGATTTTTCGGATTTATGTGCGTATTGTATAATTATCACTTGTTCCGCTGAAGGGAAACATCGTGAGGAGACCAGCATGCCTGAGAAATATTTCTTGACGGCATGTAAAGCCAAGTCAGAGGCCCATGGGCGGCCTAAAAACTCTGACACCAGGTTAGGCACTAACCAGACGAAGAAAAGTTTTTATGTGTAATTTATATAAGACCACAGCTACCAAATAAAAAAAGAATCAAGCAAATCGGACCAGCAATCACGGAGTTATGAGGTAACAAACCACCTCCTTTTTTTGGTCATGCTCGTTGCATGTAATTTAAGCTTTGAAAGAGAAAGAAAGAAAGAAACATATTTATTTGGCACACGCCACAAGTGCACACAAAAGAAAAAATAACAAAAATGAAATATAAACTTAAAACTACACAATAAAAAAATTAAAAGAACCTAAAACTAAACAGAAAAATAAAGATTTTTTTCACACTGCCTGCCACCTTTCTATATAGGCTACTAAATATTAGCCTAAATCGAAGCATGCTATTGCTACCACGGCATGTTCGTGCGATATAAGAGAAGAAAAATAAGCAACTAATATGTTGCGGAACCCTAACAGCTAGTAAGTATTCTCCTCAAATAATAAAAGGATGTGTTGATATTCGTCCCAGATGTTGAGATTCAAGATTTGTACGAAACGTGCTGGTATTTTAAAGAGTACTACCTACCTATGATATTTCATTTTGATAAATGTCACGTCGTTTTTTTTATAAACTAGCTGTGCCCCTCGACCTTCGTCCGTGTAAAATTTATATAAATATTTCTTCCTTATTTGAATGGGATTTTGCTAACAATTTCAATAGTTTTATTTTTTTTGCACGGAACCCTAATCACTTTTGAGGTTTGAGATAAACTTTATTCACATAAGAATACAAAAATTCACTTACATGAGAATATATTAAAACTATAACATAAGTCGATATTGTTGAGGGTTTTACAAAAACTAGACATTTGTACAATCATTATTTAGTGGGTAGATCCATAATAATAATACAAACAACTCAATGTTCGCTTGATACACTGACTCAAAAACATCAACACAAAGGGAACCAAGTCTCCGTTCAATACAGATAAGTAATAGCTGGATGTGGCTTGAAATTATTCTAGGGAATGTACATTTTTTATGATGTGCTGTTTTAGTATTTTTTTGAAAGAGGTAATGGATTTGGATTCTGTGATGTATTTCGGTAATTGATTGTATAGTTTGGATCCTTCATACATGATACTTTTTCTTCCGTAGTTAGTGCGGGGTGGGTATAGCTGTAGTAGGTCTTGTTCACGTCTCAATTTCATTTTGTGTAGTTTTTTTCTTTTCGTGAAGGTGATGTTTGAGTGTATATTTTTATTTAGTATTTTTCGTATCAGTATGCATGTATTATAGACGTATGTTTGTGTTATGTTCATTAATTTTGTTTCTTTGTAAAGTGTTAGTGTTGGAGTGAAATAATCATAATTAAATAATGTTTTAAGTAATTTGTTTTGTGCAGTTTGTAGTAGGTTTATATGTGTTTTTGCGGCGGAACCCCATATTTCAGCTAGGTAGTCAATGTGTGGCTTAACGAGTGAGAAATAGATTAAATATCGAGTTTGGCGTGGTAAGCAGCGAACGATGCCTCGAAGGATACCCGTTAGTGATTTTAATTTTGACTTTATTTTTTGAATGTGTGGTAGCCATGTCAATTTATTATCTAAGATTAGTCCTAAATATTTTTCTTGATCTACTTTATTTATATTTTGGTTGTTTATTTTTAATGGGGTGTAGTTACCAACTTTTTTATTCTTCGCTGCGAATATTATATAATTAGTTTTTGTTGTATTTATGGTAAGAAGATTTTGCTGAAACCACTGGTTAAGTAAATCTAAATCACTTTGTGCCCCTTTTACAACTGTGTCAATGGAGTGACCAAAGTAAAATAGACATGTGTCATCTGCATAAAGGGTTAGGTTCCCCTTTAGACCAATTTGGTGAACACTGTTTATATAAAGGAGGAATAAAAGAGGAGCCAAAATAGAGCCTTGGGGCACGCCGTATGTTATGATTTTGGGATTACTCTGAGTGTCCCCAATCTTCACTACTTGGTAACGGTTTGACAGGTAGGATCTGAAGATGTCAAGGGCAAGGCCTTCTATGCCAATTTCTTTGAGTTTATTTATCAGCAATTCGTGACTGACTGTGTCAAACGCCTTTTTTAGGTCAATAAAGACACCTAGACCGATTTTTTTATTGTCGATATTAAGCTTTATAGTTGTCACCAGGTCTATTGTCGCTGAAAGTGTATTCGACCTCGGTCGAAAGCCGTATTGTTTATTATAGAGGAAGTTTAGTGAGATAAGGTATTTTTCGAGGCGATTGTACAAAACCCTTTCAAATATTTTTGACAGCACGGGGAGAACTGAGATGGGACGATAGTTACCCGGCTCTGATTTAACTCCAGATTTATAAATAGGGGTAACTTTTGCAATTTTAAGACTACTTGGGAATGCACCTAGCTCCATACATTTGTTTATGCAACTTGTGAGTTCTTCTAATATTAAGTTTGCAACGCTTTTTAATGATTTCGTGGTGATACCTTCCAAGCCTGAGCTGGTGTTGTTATTTAGGTTGTTAATTATTTTGAGTATTTCATCTGCTGTGGTGGGTTCTAGGTTGCTGAGTGTACTTGTGTGAGATCCAGACAGACTTATCAAAAGATTGCCCGATGAACGATGTTGAGTGGGAATTTGATTTGCTAGTATCGAGCCAACATTTGCAAAGAAATCGTTAAAACATTCACAAATCTCCTTTGAATCACTCACAATGCCACTTGGTGACTGAAGCTTCCGCGGGATGGCATTTTCTGTTATTTTGTTGCATGACAGACTGTTTATAAGTTTCCACATTTTTAATGGCTGTTTTTTACAGTTATCGAAGGCTTTCAGATAGTATTTTGATTTGGTTCGTTGAATACATTCTGAAACTTCATTTCTTTTCTTTTTAAATATGTCTTCTTTTTGCTTGTCTTTTGGGTATTTCTTGTGTTGAATCCACAAAGTATTTCTACTATTTATTTCACCTATGATTGACTTATTAATCCAGTCTTGGCGAGGTGGATTTAACGTTTTTGTTTTAGTAATTTTGCTTATTTCTATACTCTTTATTAGTTTTGCTTCCAGGGATTCATATAAACAGTCTTGGTTTTGGTCTTGTGATTCCAAGATGGTTTTATAAAGAACTTTATAGTCAATAACGTGATAGTTTCTCTTTTTCAAAGGTTCTGGTTGGTAACGTTTTAGTTCTATGTAAATTTGTTTGTGGTCTGACATGGGTGTATCGACAATGGCAACATGGAAATTATTCTGTTTAAGATTAGAACAGATATGGTCGATAATACTCTTCGTAGTTGTTGTTTCTCTTGTGCAATAGTCCTCATCTATTTTGTTCAACACTACATAGCCGTTTTCTTGGATCACTTCTTTATACATATTAGCAGCACGGTCTGCGTTCAATAAATTGAAGTTAAAGTCTCCAAAAACCAACCCACGTTTTTTTTTATCTAACTGTTGGGAGTAAGTTTCTAGGAAGGTTTTGACATTTGATTGGTCTGGTTTTCGATATATAGCACCAATGTCTAGAGTATAGTTTTCAATATGAATCCACAAATAATGATTGTCGTTTTGACACATTTCCTCACTCAAAGCATGTTGCAGATTATTTTTTACGAATATTGAAACGCCTCACACATCAAAGTAGCCTAAGTTACTAAGCTATATGCTAGTAAAAGTCTTGTCAAAATCGGTCCAGCCGTTTCGAAGATTAGAAGGAACAAACAGTCAGACAGACAAAAAGGTTTGTTATAAGTACCGTATTTACTTTCAAATGCATTCAGTAAAAAGCTGTTATTTTGATAAACAAACAGACATTTAAGTTTTAATTATTTATGTATAGATATGTCTGATGGTCAGGATTTATTTCGTTAGACTCGGACTTAAAGTACATACTTGATGTCCAAAGAGAGGTTTCGTGCAATGAAAACACACGCGGTACTCTGCTTCTATTAAAGCAACAAAGGACGATGACCAAATTTGTATGAGACCCGTCCCCCCCCTCCAACAGTCATAGGATACATATACCAGGATGCACTAAAGAATCTAGAGAAATACTTATTGTATTTCTTAATTGCAAAAACGATGGGGTTTTTTTTATTAAAGAAAAATCTTAGGTTAGGTTTAGGTTAGGTTAGGTTTAAATTAAATTACAACTTAACACAATAAATAACACTGATCACAATTAATCCCGTAAAGTTTCGGTACGTCTCAACTCCGCTGCGATCAGTCAGACACTGCATGTCGTCCTTTCTGCGAGCTCAAAACATAACGACTCTGTGTGGGTAGACAGGTGGCGTGATGTGACCACTGGCGCGCTTGCGCTCATTTTATGTCCGAATGACCGGATTCGACACATAAACCCCTCGAATGATATGAGAAGGAGTGAGAATGCTATACAGGGTGTAAACAAACCATTCACGAAGCTCTCAACCAAGTATTATATATCTCAAACTAAGTAACTTTACGCAAAAACTATTTATTGCTGGGAAACAACTTTTTTTTTGGGTTGAAAAATTCCATTTTACGGTAGGACTCAATCTATCGCACTCAAAACATTGTGCTGATGAATGGATTGAATAGTACGGGGGTCCTGGATGTGTTTTGAGTAAAAAACTTCCATTCAAAATAATATGTATTTAAAAAAAAACTTTTGTGTGACAAAATTGGAACTTTGACCCCTGATATCTACGTAGCTAGAAGGTTCCAAGGTATGGTCTAGAGTCTAGAACAAAAAATTGATCGCAATGACAGGGAGAACAAGTGACTTTCGATTTCGTTAAGGGCTTGTTACTTATAGTGTCCTTTATAGACCAAGTACTTAATTATGTCCTATTGAAAACCTATACTCATATTTTCTTTGCTTTTGATACAGAATTTGTTATTAGGGCCAGTTTCAATCAATTACTAGATCTTCAAATGCTCGATCCATGGCAAGCGATACCGCTGAGCATAAGATCCTGATTCAATTCCCTGGTCGGGTAAAGTATTGTTAGGTTTTTCAGCTAATACCCTACAATGTTGTCAATGGTGTTCTGACGTGTCCGCCTTGTGCTCGGAGTTTGACGGCCTAAGTTGGATAAATGCATGTGGAGCACATGAAAGAACAGCACACCAAAGCTCTCGACACCCAGCCTAGAAAACCATCGAATGCATCAACATTAGGTTATTACATCAGGCATATTTCGGTAGTAGTCCGGTGTCTGGATTCATGTCCAGTTAATGGCAATAGGTTCGCCCCTTTTAACATGGTTAAATACACATGCACATCATACAATTTTGGTTCAAACAGTCATGATGTTATTTGTATGTAATATTCCTGTAATCCTCTTTTGATATATTGGAACTTGGCTCATTTTCACGCCAATAATGGCACGGGTGGGATCGAACTCACGACCTTTCAACGCCAGTCAGCACCTTAACCATTGGATTGCCGCTATCATTAATTAATAGTTAATTGTGTACTTATAAGACGAAATATCTTACTTTTCTATGGTCTTGTGAGAATAAGGCGTAAGTAACATATTTCTATAATGACGCGTAGAAACTTGAAGATATTTAGGTCGCAACTATATAAGGATGTCGGCTCTGAGTATGGAGAGTAGGTATAGCGTGTCTAGAATGTGTCAATAAATGCAGGCTGATCAAATTGTATGAGTAGTAGGCGAAGGAAGTAGCGAACACAGTTTCACACATTTTCTGGTCATGCGACTAGTAACCAAAAATTGTTTTTTTTTTTGTATCAGCGAGTAATTAATTTTTTTCCTGTACAGAACAGATGTTATACCTTCTTCAAGAATTGGGCTTTGATGTGGTACAATAAAATTTAAAATTCCATGTCATCGGCACCAAGAAAAACTTAGGATGATACAATCGACAATTGCTTAATTGCGACCGATCCTAAATTTGTAACAAAACCACGTTTAAATACTAACATAATGATGCAGTTTCAGTAACTTGTTGCTAGACAACCAAATTATGATGAATAGGAATAGTAAGTAAGTAACATCACTCTACTAAAAACGATTTTTAATGAAATAATACATGTATTGTATGTTTGATGTAATGTTCAAAATATTTTAAATGAAATGAAATGTTAAACGAAATGTACTAATGTATAATAAAATGTTAAAAATATTGTTAAATGATTAAATATTAAAAGAAATGAAACGTTATGTTTCATGAAATGTTGAATATTTAAATGAATTGTTTAATAACATTTTAAATGATATGCATGCTAAGGAATGTAATGTTTAGGCTAAATAAATAAAATTAAATAACAGCTCTCTACATCATGGTTAATACTCAAAGCTTGAGTGGTTTGCCCCACATGTGATATCTAAGATCTAGGAACGTGTCAGTGCTTTCTACTACTTAGTGGATACACTTGTGCTAAGATAAATAACTTACTGTTTTTATAGAATAGATGGGAATGAGGTTATCGCGTCACTTTGCAATGTCGAAGCTAAAATTGTATCGTGCTAATTGTAAAGTAGAACACCTTCGTACGTTATATTTTTCCTGCCATATTGCGTTCTTATTGAGTTTGCATTGGTTTGCTTATAGATTACAGCAATATATTGTTATTTCTCGTTTTTTACTAAAATCTTGTACTTAATATAATTAGTCAATCAAGATGACATAATATACTTTTCACTTCTCATGCTCTAAAAGTACGCCAATATAGCCCTACGAAGCGGGACTAAAGTGACCGCTTTAGTCCCTAGGGAGTGAAAAGTAATTCGTTTTTTAATTTCCTTCATGTGACATAGACAAACTCAAACAGCCAGTAAATATACTACTATCTTTGGAGTGTGGACCATTTTCATTGTGTAAATGCAGGTGAGAGATTTAGTTCCATGGTTTTTCCGCCAAGAAGGTGGCGCCATGTGTTTTAAATTATTAATCTGTGACTGGTTTAAGAAAAAACGGACCGTGAAAATTTCAGAATTTTACCGAGTGTAAATTTGTTCGGTTTTAAATAAATTTAATAAGAATGTCCAGTGACAGTGAAGATTTCGAGCAAAGAGTAAAAGACTAGATAATCTTTTGCCGCCAAAATCGCGGAAGATTTACCTAAAAACTTACGAAAGTTTTATGGACTGGAGGAATAAGAAACATTTAAATTATTTCACAGAAAGCGTTTTTTTGGCATATTTTGATGAATTATTGTCGAGAAAATAATATTACAAATTATTCGAATAGTACATTTAGCTTCAAGATAAAAAAAAACCTTTGTGATTTTTATTTTATTAAGTCATAATATGATTAAATAAAATAAAAATCACAAAGGTTTTTTTTTTTATTAAATGTTTTTGTACTAAATTGACTATTTTTCTCGCACTCAAAGTGCAAAGTACAGTTTGCACCCTCGGTTTCATTCTGGTATATTATGGCTTCGTTTAGTCCCTCGTTATAAAATATACTATTGTTTACTTGGTGTAAGTTGCAGAGTTGCAGCAAATTTTCGTTAATTGAATATATTTGGCCTAGAATTCAGCTATGCGCACTCCATTAGCTGATGCAGTCATAAGATCGTCAAGTACGCAGGTGTCAAGGCATGCAGCGCAAGATGGAAGATGGGCCATTGTCTGTGGAGACAAGCCGCATACACACTTGAGATCTGAGCCGTCCATGAACTCCCATCTGTAGAGATTGTCTTTGCTACCGCCGAATTGGGTTCGAGGTTTATTTATTTCCAAGTCAGCGACGGCAAAGCATGCCCGGGTGGAAGGCTTTCAGACGGCTCAATGAAGCCGTTAGAGCTCCTTCATTTATGTCCTAGAAATCGAGAAGTCTGGCTGAGATCTATAAAGCTTACTTAGCACTCATTTTGTCGAAGCGTTTCTCTTGTCACTGAATCATAACTGTCATGTTTTAAGTAGAAGATAGAAACTGGAACATTATGAAATCGAAGTATGTGCTGGAACATATACAAATGTCGGCCTTATTGACTGAATATTAGAACTCAACGTCTTGAGCAAAACAGAGTTATTAAAAAATTAACAAAACAAACTTTACTCCCTATTTTCATTCTCAAAGTCGTCACATCGTAATTGACATAACACCGCCAGATCCCCCTAAATAAAACAATAAAGAAAGAACCCGGGCATTACGCAAAGAACCCGGGTGTACCCAGGCAAAGCCTACAATACAGTACTGTCAACAGGGATCTGTCACTCTGAGCCGAAAGTAAAGCTGAGTGTATAATGTTGGGAATGGAAGTCGCTTGGAGGTTTGGGGACTGATTGTTTTGTAAAAGACATTCTTGCTACGATATACATAAAGGGTGTAAGGGACATTGACGCGTGATCTGTTATCATCATAAATCCTACATATAATTCTAGACTCCCCATAATGGACTTTTTTAATTTTTAATTAAAAAAATACATCGATTACTTACATAAAAACATCCAGTACCTGGCACGGCCAGTCTGTGGAATTTTCTGCTGGTTTCTCTGTTCCCCGATCATTATAATATGGATCTATTCAAAGTTCGAGTGAATCGGTTTCTTCTGGGCAAGCGTGCTCCATCCTAGACCGCGTCATCGCTTCACATCAGGCGAGTTGGGGCTAAACTCAAGCCTATTTAGCATAAACGTGAACCGTTTATTTTTTATAGTTAGCTTAAATTACAACACAGGCAACGCCGCCACGACCTCTCGCTTCCGGCCTTGTTTCAATCCATGGTCCGGAGCGAGACGGAATGGGACGCCGTCACCTCCTTCTGCGAAGCAGTCATGCTAGCGAAGGAGGTGGCGGAACGTGAGAGGGAGAGAACCTCACGTCCCAGCCGCCGCGGGAGACGCACCGGGCGTCGGGGGCCACGTGGTGGCTCCCGGCCACCGTAGGCGCGGGCCTGTGGACGGTGAGCTATGGGCTAGCTCGCCGTCCATCCGTCTTATGACGACAGGCCGTGTCGACGGCGCGTTCGTGTTCCACGCGCGCCTCAAGGAGAGTCAGCAAACAGGGAGGGGTCCGTAAGGACCGACGCCTGCCAGGGTTGCGGGACTGTTCGAAAGAGATACCGCGGCCCTGGAACACAAAGGGCAAAAGAAGGAACATGGATGGGTTTTAGTCAGTAAAAGTCTGACACTCCCTCCTGCTCAGCCCAGAGCGGGAGGGGTTATTTGATGATTTCCCATCGGTAAAAAAAAAAAAAAAAAAAAAAAAGCAACGCCGCCAGTCTCTTGGGCACATGACCAGCTGACAACGTTGAGGAGTTTTCCGATGCCTTTTAAAGTTTTTGGTTGGTTTTGTAGAAAGTTAATTTACAATCTAACCGATAAATAAAATGAACTAACTTTTTAATTAGTCAATAATTTGACAGTATTGTTAGTGATCGTTTTTTTTTGTATCTGTGGAGGCTTGTTATTAGTAAATTTAGGTTTAAAGGGTATATCAAGACCCTAACGAAGCCGAAAGTTTCTCGTTCTCAACGTCATTGCGATCATTTTTTTTTGTTTTAGACCATATTTGGGAACCTTCTAGTTACGGAGATATTGGGGGTCAAAGTTACAAGTTTTTCACCTTTTTTTTTTTAAAGCCATCTTTTCAAAGGAAGGTACTATTCATTCACTTACTATTCATATTCATCCATCCCATCCATAAGTACAATTTTTTGAGTGCGTTACATCGAGTCCTACCGTAAAACGTGATTTTCACACCAAAAAAAAGCCGTTTCCCAGCAATATTTTTTGCATAAAGCTACTTAGTTTGATGTACATAATACTTGGTAGACGGCTCCGTTAAGGGTCTTGTTACACCCTGTATATTTTGTTATTAGTCTGTAAGCTTTCCTAAAATTTAAAAAAAAAACCTACAAAATGTCAGGAACAGCTGCTGTTTTTTGATAAAATCGACGAAAAAATTCAACGCTGGTGGGTCTTGTATTATGTATGTCCCTTAACACCTGTATTTTACCGAAAATAGGTTTATAAGGCAATAGTGAGATGAATACTAAGTGATGTTTTAGTCTAGACTTGTAATTATTGGAATATTTACTTGTCAGCACGTAGACTTCTGCTGAATATAAGCGGGGATATGAGCCGAGATTAGATATTATCGTAATATTCATAAGGATCTATCCTTATTCAACATATTGGATTATTGGCGATGCGTGATCATTTGAATAAAATTACATTTAGGAAGATTAATATTAAGTTATCGTATTTCCAAAAGTAGAAAAGAAAAATATCTTTATTTTTATGATTAAAAAGTAACGCAACCTGTTCGACTAAGTTTAATTTTATAGTGATCGAATTTAATACTAAAATAAACTAATCATTTCTTTAAGAAGGTGTGAAGCTGTGAGGTGAGGAATAATAATAATAATATGTTTATTCTGGCACAATAAATACAATTTAAATCTTAAAAATATTGTTGGTTTATCCTGTAACACAGGCGGCATATTTCACACTCTTGCTCTCTTTCCCTCTGGCTTGGAATCCCTAGATACAGCTTGTTTAAAATTAAATTCAATAAGACAAAATGTCTTTCCATCTTGAAGTCTTCTCCGCCAGTAAGTACACCCCCTTACTGCCGCTAAATCTGCAGTATCCTCGAGAATTAATCTAGCTTCCGTAGAAAAACCACTTCCCACAATTTTATTCACAAGTACCTTAAGATGTATAAACACAATACGTAAAACTAAAAGGAGTCTTAATGTCATCAACCCCCCCCTAGCCCCCTCCCCCTAGCCTTTTCCTAACTATATTGGGGTCAGCTTCCAGTCTAACCGGATGCAGCTGAATACCAGTATTTTACATGGAGCGACTGCCTATCTGACCTCCACAATCCAGTTAGTACTGGGTAAACCCTTTGGTAAGTAAGACTGGTAGTCAGACTTTCAGGCCAGTCTGACTACAATGTAACGACTGCCAAAGATATAGTATTGACAGTCGGGACCAACGTGCTTTCCGAGGCACGGAGGAAACTCGGTATGTTGTGGACGGTCACCCATCCACAGACCAACCTAGGCAAGCACGAAAAGGAGTGTAATGTATGTTTTGGAAGACAAAAGGCAGATTTTTCTTATGTTTTCTGAGTTCGTTGCCCAGACGAAGCTTTTGTGATGATTTGAAAATAATATCAATTTTAAGACTAATTGATATGCTATCAGCTTTAACGATGATGAAAAAGCATTGATATATTAAATGAAAATCTAATTCAATTCTTGAAAAACAATGGCTGCCAAGTAAATCCATCATAATCTTAATGCTTTTTTAGCCTAATTTATCTACTGCCTCGTTGGTCTAGTGGTCGCAAGCACGATTGCTGAGCATGAGGTTCTCGGTTCGATCCCGGGTCGCAGTGTTATTGGGTTTTTCCATCTGGAATTTCTCAGTAGCAGTCACGGCGTTTGGGTATAATGTTCCCACTGCTGGGACACACGGCCTCCTCTCTATGAGAGGCAATGGGGGGCACACGCGGGTCCAGTGCGGGTTGGTAGATAGTTGTCCCATGTCTTCGAATTTTTTGGTTGTAGGACATGCCGGTTTCCTCACGATGTTTTTCTTCACCGTTTTGAGCAGTGGTGATGTAATAAATTACACAAAGTAATGCGCCTGCCTGGGTTCGAACCCACGACTTACTGTTCTTAAGGGCCACTGGGCCACCGCTGCTTTGCTGGCTAAATGCCCGATTGATTATTTATTTATTTAAACTTCATGTACAATAGTTGTACTTAGGCGGACTTAATGCCATTAGGCATTCTCTACCAATCAACCTTTGGGTTAAATAGGAAAACGCTGTGGTAGGGTACAAAATAAATATCTAAAAAAATAATTTATATAAGTAGGTACTTATAGTGATACTTATACACATACAATACATATAAAATAAACTAACAAATATTTTAACAAATACCAAAATATAAAACGAAAAAACCTAATAATAATTACCGTGACTCGACTTCAAATCGACGACACGCACGACGGCACGGTTGGCGCAGTGGCTGAGCGATTGTCTGCTGCGCTGCGTGTCGCGGGTTCGATCCCCGCACGGAACAAATATTTGTATGGCCTACAGGTAGTTCTTCCGGGTCTGGCTGTTTGTGTATGTGAGTTTAAATGTTTGTAAACGCACCCACGATACACGATAGGAGAAATTCCTAGTGCGGGGCAACGTTTTTTTTAAATAAAAAAATAAAAAAATTGAGTGTTATTTATTCTGAGTTAGTTAATGGTTACGGACTTTTCTTTTTAAAGTGAATTATTATTAATGCCAAGAGGCTGGCCCCCCATTACAAGGGACTCAAACATAGCTGGAGTAATGTGGGTGTACACTTAGGTACACCTCTGCCTAACCCGTCGGGGATTACAGTCGTTATGTTGTGTTATTTCGAATCGGAGAACGTCTTCTTCTTCCACACATCTCAATCAGCCATCACATTCTGATGATTTCACATTACCTTTTTTCTAGCCGTACGAGCTATATGGAGGATATCCAAGGCTCTTGGAAAATACATATATATTATGCCGCTATACATCAAGAAGTTGTATGAGCATCGTTAAAATATATGTCGCAAAACAAAAAGTATATTGTTCTCCGTAAAAATTAAGGACTTGGGAATGTATGTGGTGTAGGTAACTGCCTTGAAAACTGCAATAAAGATGTCTTAGAATGTTTTCTGTTGTTTTTCTTCGTAGCTGGGTAAATAATTGTTTAAAATATACTTATGATATTTACTAAGCTCTTTGACTATGATTACTTAGTCGAGTAGAGCCTAAAGTATATATCGGATTGTCAGGATTTATTCCATTAGGCTCATGCATCATGTGGGCAGAAGATGGGTTTCGTGCAATGAAAACACGCTGGGTGCGATACACTGTTTTTAGAAAATTAACAAATTACTTAAAATTACAACTTAACACAATAACACTGGGCACAATGAATCGGGTACAGTTCCAGGACTTCTCAACTCCGCTGCAATCAGGCCTAAATTTCGTCCTCGCCTCGAGCTGCAAACATCACGGCTCTGTAGAAGCACGCTGTGGTGTGGGTATACTGGTAAGTACGTCGCGTGAAGTCACCACTGGCGCGCTTGCGATTCAGTTTATTACCGTAGCAATGACCGGATCCAACATATAGAAGATTCCACCATATCTACGTATTTCTGCTGCAATTCATGATCAGACGTTTCATGATTAATTTCCCTATTGCCGGGATGCAGACTTAGCTCTCTATGAAAGGGAGTGGACTCTAAGACACCACGAAGACCCAAAAGAGATTGGGAATGTCATATCATCTGCCTAGACTTTTCCCAACTATGACGAGATCTGCTTCCAGTCTAATCGGACGCAGCTGAATACCAGTTTTTTACATGGAGCCATTGCCTATCTGACCTCCACAATCCAGTTAGTACTGGGTAAGACGATACCCCATGGTAAGAATAGTTGTCAGACTTTCGGGCCACTGACTACCAGTAATGACTGTCAAAGATCTACAAATGTCAGCCTAATCTTGAAGATTGAACCTTTTATCAAAATGTTTGTGGATGTTATTAATAATCCAGGAGCTCCAAAGGTTCGGACCATTATACAAAATTTATTTTAGCAGTGATAGCCTAGTGACCGTCTGACTACCAAGTCATAGGTCGCACCCAAGACACGCACCTCTCGGCAAAACATCGTGAGCAAATCAAACCAGCATGCCAGCACATTTCTTGACGGCGTGTAAAGCCAGAGGCCCATGGGTGGCATAAAAACTCAGACACCAAGTTAGGCACAAACCACACGAAAAAATTAAGAAACAAAGTGTACAAAAGTAATCTAAGATTACTTTTGTACACTCAGACACCAAGTTAGGCACAAACCACACGAAAAAATTAAAAAACAAAGTGTACAAAAGTAATCTAAGATTACTTTTGTAAATGCAATGCGGTGCAAGCCACCTAAGTCAGCGTCTCCACCAACAGTCTGAGGAATTCACTGCCGGCTTCTCTGTTCCCTGATCATTATAATTTGGATCTATCAAAGTTCGTGTGAATCGATTTCTTCTAGTTAACCGTGCTCCACCGTAGACCACATCATCGCTTCACATCAGACGAGATGCAAACAAACACAAGCATATACAGTATTTAAAAAAACTTACTCGTGAACAGAAGCTATAGGGATTCAAACCTAGTTTATGAACACAAGTCTATTTACTCAATTCACACGCACTTCCCAAGGGCAGCCACTGCATTTGCCTGCCTATCTTATCTTCGAAAACCAGTTCTTAATCAAGATTTCTAGAACGTGATCTCTTTGACGTTATTTATCTAAGTTTAGACGGATTGGGACATTGTACTGACTTATAATAACTTTAAGTGAGCAGCTGTCAGGTTTGGGTATTCGTGTCATTAATTTAGGAGATATGTACCAAAAGGTCAGGTGTGCATGAGTGATTTAGAAGTCGTAGCAATTGCTGAGAGTACTTCAGAGTACTCCAATGAGACGTATGGCGATTGTGAAGTTATAACAATTAAAACTTGTATTTTAGGTTAAGGCCTCGCCTCTCATGCATGGGTTCAATTCCGGGCAAGTACCAATGTGACTTTTTCAATTCATATGTACTTTCTAAGTTTAACTCGGACATCACAGACATCGGTGAAGGAAAACATCGTGAGGAAACCTGGACTTATAAAAGTCTGAAATCGCCAACCCGTCTTGAGCAAGCGTGGTGATCAATGCTCGTGCCATCTCTGTTGAGAAGAGGCCTTTGCCCAGCAGTGGGACAGTTATAGGCTGGTATTATTATATTATTATGATTATTTTTTTGTGTAAAAGATAGAACTTTGACCTACAATATCTCCATAACAAGAAGGCGGAAGATGGAAGAGCGACTGCTTATCTGACTTCCACAACCCAGTTAGTACAGAGTAATACAATATCCCTTGGTAAGACTGGTTGTCAGACTATCAGGGCACTGACTACCTGTAACGACTGTCAAAGATCCACAAATGACAGCCGGGACCAACGGCTTAACTTGCTTTCTGAGGCACGGAGGAAACTCGGTATGGTTAATGAGTGGTCTCCCATCCACGGACCAACTTAGGCAAGCGCGGCTTAACCTGAAGATCAACCCAAGTGACTGGTATTATTAAGCCAAGAGCTGCTCACAATTCGTGGGTGCTATTTCAATTGATTGCTCTTATGACAGATGGCAATAGACTTTATATAAAAGTCACTATAACACGCTGGGAAGCGGTTGGATAACCACGGCACATTAAGTTGCAATACATATTCAAATGATTATGTATGTAATGTACACTCAGCTACCGGCTACCAATATTCCCATACTAAAGTTTATACATAAGGCCGCCATTAGGACAACTCGTTTACTTGAATATCAAAACTAGATATTACTCCTATAAACTATTTTATCTAGTATTTGCACGAATATTTACGCCTACACAACTTTCAAAAATTTACACAACGAAAACTAAACCTTATTTTTTGTGAAGATAGAGTTTATATTTCTTTGGCAGAAACTGATATCTAAATGAATACCCTAGGAATGATAGAACTTTGACATCGCGTGGGTACCTCAGGAGCTAGAGTAAATAAAGTTTATTAACGTAAACATATTGTGACCTTATTAGAAGGGTTTAAAGTTCAAAATAAATGGATGTGAATGTGAAGCTGAATAGCGTTTTGAGACTATACGTATTCAGATACATATTGATAAAGCGTTTGCGTGTGTGGCCACTGAAATCGCGGGATAACGCATTTTTGTTTACGTATGATCTGGGAAGTATGCGACCAGTTTCTACGACGGGTATCGTGTTACGCAGCAAATGGGTTGCGGAGGCAGTCGCTCCATGTAAAATACTGATATTCAGCGGAATCCGGTTAGAATGGAACCCGACCCCAACACAGCCAAGAAAAGGCGAAATAGATGATGATTCCTTTTAGTCGTGTTAGCATGAGCTACATCCAGGTCATTTATGAAGAGTTCATCAATCAGTCATAGTGTTTGATGGTGAGATTGAATAATCCAGTCAAGTGGGCATATGACTAGATGATGATTCCTTCTCGTCTCATTTTACTGCAACGATTCTAACTTTAATTCCGCCATTTTAAAAGCCCCAACCTCTACTACTCAATGAAATCAATTTAGTCCAGAAAGCATATAAATACCTATATTGTGTAGCTTACATGGTTATGTCATTTAATTGATTATGCCTATATTACTATGTGCGTGCTCATTTCACGGATGAAAGAACAGTTTTTATATTGAAAACCGCATTGTGGAAATGTGAACTAATTTGGGATTTAATTATCCACTGATTTGTATTCATGACATTTTAGTTTAATGATTTTTAATAGTACTCAACGTCCAAAAGCCCGCGCCTACGGTGGCCGGGAGCCACCACATGGCCTCCGACGCCCAGGGCGTCTCCCGCGGTAGCTGAGATGTGAGGCTCTCTCCAGCATGAATGCTTCGCAGAAGGAGGTGACGGCATCCCATTCCCTCTCGCTCCGGACCATGGATTGAACCAGGACCGAACGCGAGAGGTCGCCGCCGTTTAATTCGTACCTTTCCTTCCACATTGATACAAAAGATTTGGGATCTTTTGTTTTTAATACATACCTCATAACACGATCCCTTTAAATAAAACATGAACATACATAGGTACCTATAAATATTTATCAATGAACGAGGATAATAACTCACAGTACCTACACATGGGCAATTTCTTTTGAGCCTAAAGTATATTACATACAAAACCTTTTCTATAAAACCTTCATTTCCGAAAAGCCTCACCAATGTACAGAAAATTATACAACAGTAATCCAAGACATGACAAACAAGTTGCTCGACGCACCGAGAACGCCTGGAAGGGCTACTGGTCGATGAAACAAATAATGAAGGGACCTCTCCCTCTCTCACTGAAGAGAAAACTGATGGACAAGTGCATTCTTCCTACCCTCACGCAGCGGCAAAATTCCGCACTCGGGATCTGTCAGGGAGCAATGGAGCGTAGTATCCTTCTTTTCTTTTTCGGATGGTAAATCATCAAATAACCCCTCCCGCTCTGGGCTGAGCAGGAGGGAGTGTCAGACTTTTACTGACTAAAACCCATCCATATTCCTTTCTTAGGCCTTTGTGTTCCAGGGCCGCGGTATCTCTTTCGAACAGTTCCGCAACCCTGGCAGGCATCGGTCCTTTCGGACCCCTTCCTGTTTGCTGACTCTCTTTGAGGCGCGCGTGGAACACGAACGCGCCGTCGACACGGCCTGTCGTCATAAGACGGACGGACGACGAGCTAGCCCATAGCTGAGCGTAGTATCCTGGAATTTAACTTAGTGATCATACAAGGAACTCGATACTGCGTTCTAAAACTCAAATTCACGATGTAGGTTACACACCTGTCAAGCTGAAATGGAACTGGGCTGGTCACGTCTGTCGCATGCCGGAGAAGCTATGGGCTAAAGTAACCACAGAATGGGTCCCAAACAGCAGCAAACGGCAACGCGGCAGACCCAGAAGGAGATAGAGGGACGAACTCGACTCTTTTCACAAAGATTGGCGAGTAACAGCGCTGGATAGGGGTATCTGTAAAGAGGGAAGGGAGGCTTTTGCGCTGCAGTGGGACACAAATGGCTAATAATAAAAACTAAGTTAATATAACATCTCGCCTGAATTCCTTACAGGGCTAGGCAGCAATATCATCATCATTTTCAGCCTGCAGCAGTCCACTGCTGGACATAGGCCTCCTCAATGGCACGCCACTCATCTCGATTCACAGCAACTCTCATCTTGTTGCTACCGGCCACCCTGCGAAGATCGTTGGTCCACCTACAAAGTCCAATATACCGATTCCTTTTTTTTCGGATGCTATATCATCAAATGACCCCTCCCACTCTAGGCGGAGTGGAAGGTAGATAGATAGATAGATAAATCATTTATTTAGTGAAGTGAAGGGAGTGTCAGACTTGTACTGACTAAAAACCAATCCATGTTCCTCCTTTTTTCCTTTGTGTTCCAGGGCCGCGGTATCTCTTTCGAACAGTCCCGCAACCCCGGCAGACATCGGTCCTTTCGGACCCCTTCCTGTTTGCTGACATCTCTCTGTCGGTACGGATAAATTAGGGGCACTGGACATATCATGCGGCTGCCCGTATACCAATTCATTTGGGGTCGGCGCAGCATGAATGCTTCTTCCACACTTCTCTATTACTCGTCATCTCAGCAGTCACCTCCTTTCTAGCCAAATCATCCTTCACACAGTCCATCCATCGTTTCTTTGGTCTTCCTCTACTCCTATACCCATCCACATTCATACACAAAACTTTCATTACGTCATTTTCCTCATTGGACTCTCACAGAAATAATGTACTGCAGTCAATCAACTTAGTTGACGATATCCATATCTTGAAAACTTATAAACCGTTTTTGATGAAACTTGCACTGTTTCATAAGTTGATAGATACTTAATCCAATTTAAAAAAAAATGAAATCCAATTTCTGTCGTCTGAGAAATACGCGAATATCACGCCTCTAATCCCCGGAGTATTAAGCAGAAGTGCATATAATAGTACACTCACATTTCGCCAGTTATGGTTAAGTCCTATGTAACAGGGGGCGAGCCTATTGCCATCAACCGGGCAAATATCCAACCTCCGTGGCTGCTACTTGGAGGTTCCTGATGGAGAAACCCAATTACACTCTGCCCGGCCTGAGAATCGGACCCAGGACCTCATGCTCAGCAGTCGCGCTTGCGACCACTAGACCAACGGGGCAGTCGAGGCAATTAGTTCGGAATATTTACGTACCCAACATTATTTAACAAAAGAAATCAGCAAACACACATTTCCAAGAAAATACTTCTATTATTACCCTGTAACTGCGAACAGGCTAATAGAATATTCTGGAAACAGACCTCAACGTTCTTGGGAAAACGCGAGGCAAAATAGGGCTTAGTCGAATAATGCCCAATTCTTAAAATGCCTAGCATTCTACAAATGCCTAGTTCTTAAAATGGCCAATTCGCAAAAGGACTAATTCTTAAAATGGCCAATTCGCAAAAGGACTAATTCTTACAATGGCCAATTCGAAAATGGACTAGTTCTTAGGTACTCCAAAAATTATCTAACATAATCCTTCATGAAGTAGTCAACTAAGTATTCTGTACATCAAACTATGTAATTTTACGCAAAAAATATTCTTATATATATTTTTTTTTTTTGGTGTCCGTAATCATGTTGATAGGACTCAATGTAACGCACTCAAAACATTGTGTTGATTGATGGATTGAATAATAAGTACCTACGGGGGTCATGGGGGTTTTTAAAGTAAAAATCTTACATTAAAAACATGATTGTATTAAAACAAAACTTGCGAAAATTTTGGACTTTGACCCCCAATATCTCCGTAACTAGAAGGTTCCCAGGTACGGTCTAGAACAAAAAAATATCGCAATAACGGGGAGAACAATTGCCTTTCGGCTTCGTTAGGAGTCATGTTACACCCTTCATAACATTTGTAACTAAAACATACCTGAATATTTAA
The DNA here is from genome assembly GCA_947578425.1 of Eugnorisma glareosa. Lineage (NCBI taxonomy): Eukaryota > Metazoa > Arthropoda > Insecta > Lepidoptera > Noctuidae > Eugnorisma > Eugnorisma glareosa. The sequence goes on along the minus strand of OX387982.1, from coordinate 6,151,712 downwards.
CAGTTTCAGTAACACGAATAACAGTTTCGATAGCGCAAAACATAAAATTTTATTCACAGACGGTTCATTAAAATATGTGGAGTACCTACATACATTTGAATATTTTAACCATTACTTCCATGCTAGTATTAATTTGATATTTTATTCTATTTCGCGTCTGTTTTCTGGCCTAGTTAAAAGGTTTGTGATGATTTCATACTACATAAACACACGACATTTTACCACGGGGGTAGGCAGAAACACAAGACACAGAACGCCACCTGCTACGATCCTTACGTACTCCTTTTGCCTCGTCCACGTTCAAACATCTGGTCATACATGCACGCCGGTTGCCAGTACTACGCACCTGACCTTTTTGAAGAACCTCACTAATAAGGCCAGTGTATATCGTTCCAGGGAGAAGCTCAAGGAAAATAATAACAGCCCCATGTAGATTTTAGGTTAAGCCGCGCTTGCCTAGGTTAGTACGTCGATGGGTGACCACCCATTGCGTATCGAGTTTCCCGTTAAGCCGTTGGTACCGGCTGTCATTTGTAGTTCTTTGACAGGTAGTCAGTGGCCCAAAATTCTGACAACCAGTCTTACCAAGGAATATCGTATTACCCAGTACTAACTGGGTTGTGGAGCTCAGATAGGTAGTCGCTCTATGTAAAATACTGGTATTCAGCTGCATCCTGTTAGACTGGAAGCAGACCCCCACATAGTTGGGAAAAGAGAGATGAGAGATATTTCTTGACGGCATGTAAAGCCAAGTCTAGCGTATGGGCGGCCTGGAAGGGGTCCGAAAGGACCGATGCCTGCCAGGGTTGCGGGACTGTTCGAAAGAGATACCGCGGCCCTGGAACACAAAGGGCAAAGGAAGGAACATGGATGGGTTTCAGTCAGTAAAAGTCTGACACTCCCTCCTGCTCAGCCCCGAGCGGGAGGGGTTATTTTATGATATCCCATCCGAAAAAAAAAATTGCCCATGGGCGGCCTAAAACTCTGAAACCAGGTTAGGCAATAACCACACGAAAAAGAAAGAAATGTTACAGAAATTTAATCTAGAAACTAGTGGATGAACACTTCTGCCTACTCCCCGGGAAATGTATGTCACGCTAACGTGTAGGGTTACCCAAATAAAATAAAATTCTAATAAAAATAGACATCAATAAATATTATATTTATATGGAAATGTAACCCAGCTCAATAGTAAGTACCAATTACTACTTAAGGACCCGATTTGATCTGTCATCCCGGATTTTAGGTACTAAATGTTATGGCCTATAAACCTAGGCAATAAATTCTGGGATCCTTGAGACCTAAGAGTTTAATGTTGACTTAATTTTTTTTATTTTGGTTTAGGAACTAAGAAGGGAAAATTTTATATGCTCAGATTTACATAGTGACCCAGATAAGTGGTAATCAGTAGAAGATACCTTCTCAAAACAGTTTTAAGGAGTATTTCTAATGGGGTGGAAAAATAGTCCAACATCTTCCTGCCCTCGTCTTCCTGAGCTCGTGGCAAAATAATAACAACCGCTAGGGTCGATCTTTAGGTTAAGCCGTGCTTGCCTAGGTTGGTCTGTGGATGGGTGACCGCCCATTACATACCGAGTTTCCTCCGTGGCTCGAAAAGCACGTAAAGCCTTTGGTCCCGGCTGTCATCTGTAGATCTTTGACAGTCGTTACAGGTAGTCTGCGGCTCAAAAAGCCTGACAACCAGTCTTACCAAGGGGTATCGTATTACCCAGTACTAACTGGGTAGTTGAGGTCCCAAGTACTGGTGTTCATCTGCATCCAGTTAGACTGGAAGCCGACCCCAACATGGTTGGGAAAAGGCTAGGCAGATAATGATCTACCTGCCCTGTCACATGTTACTTGGGGTCAGCAAAGCAGGAATTTCAGAGTTCCGTACCCGAAGGGTAACTAACATGATCCTATTACTAAGCCTCCGCTGTCCGTCCATCTGTCTGTCTGTCAGCGGGCTGTATCTAATGATCCGTAATAAGCAGACAGTTGAAATTTTCACAGAACGTGTATTGCTGTTGCCGCCATAACAACAAATAATAACTTATAAATTAAATGGGGCTTTCATGCACGAGTCTGACTCGTACTTGATCGGTTGGTCTTCTATACGCTGCTGTCAATCGTCACGGTATCATTTAATCTTTTTTCTTTCGATTATCATTGTTCAAAAAATCCAGCCAGCTTGTCTTTGGTCTTCCTCTGCTTCTCCATCAATCAACATTCCTTTAGTCACATTCGATTTAACTGAAAAATGTTCATATTACACAAAAATCTGTGTAAAAATACTAGAGATACCTTTTTAACAAAACTGCTTTCCATTCTTCATTCCCAAACGGCCATTTAAAAATGTAAATTCAAAGGTATTTGAATCGCGTACCCCCAATAAATATAGGTCTGTACCCACTTAATAGAAAACAAAGCGTTCACATTACCCCCTAGGGTAAGGTCATAAATTGTTTTAAAGAGAAAAAGTAGAAAAAACGAGAATTTTACGGACCTTATAAACAATAAAATTGGATGGGGTCTTTTATTTTGTATTAAATATTCGTTTGGTAAGACATTGAATAATAAATATTAACACTATTTAATCATGAATGGATAACGTATTTTTCTAAAGTTACATGACATTTCCTCGTTCGAACTCATCTCTCTATTTTATACCTCTCTCAGAGATTACCCCTTTCTCATGACCTCCTGTGAATTTACAGACTGTGAGACAAGTTCTTATTTACCTTTGCTTCCCTGCCCCCTCATCACGAAACTGGTGTGTGAATTAACTCTACATCCAACACTAGTGGAAGTAGAGCTGATATTAAAAACCTACGTATTGTTCACTCATACAAGGTGTATACGAACCCTTCACAAAGCTGCTAAACTGTTAAGCTGGCAACCAAGCATTCTGTACATCAAACTTAGTAAAAACTGGGTAACGGCTTTTTGAGATAAAAATATTTACGGTTTTCGGTGAGATTCAACGTAGTACACTCAAAACATGGCGCTGATAGATGCGTTTGTGTTTGCGTTTACAAAGGTCATAGAAGTATTTAAGGTAAAGTTTTATCAGTAAAAACTGGTTTTGACTGATAAAACTTTACCTTAAATACTAACAATTTACAGTGTTTAACAGAAAGTCTCCATAATATTTCACCGTCGAAACACTCTTTGGTATTTCCCAAACTTTGGTGTCGCAGTCAGAGCACCAGCCCACCAAGTAGAGGGATGTTTTTGAAACAGTCAGTGTACTTGCTGATGGTTGGGGTAACATTGATTTTGAAGAAGAGAAGACAAGAGAATTTATCACTTCTTTGCTTTCACCTTTTAAATCTGCATAGTAAACAGAGTATTCTAAACTAGTTTTAGATTCCATTCAATACATCCTTTGTGTTTGTTGATCAATAACCAGGCTGTGTGGTTCCAGTTTGTTAGGCGAATCGATAGGCACTGATGTAATAATAACTTCTCTTTCGGAACCATCAAACCGAGCTCTCTCTATTGTATCTGTACCTGTAAAAAGAAAACCTGATTTCACTATCCCGAATCTTGTTGAGTTATACATTACTAAACTTTGGTAAAGGTACCCTCTGAAGCTATCCACAGCAAGATCTGTGGAATTCCCATCACCCGTCCTGGTTAAAAGACTTCCGTAAATATTGTTAACAGATCCACGTTTTAAAGAAATCCAATTAATTCTCCTGTCCCGTGTGTCACTAAAGAACAGTTTCTCTGTGACCGGGTCGAAAGCAAGACTGTGAATATTTCGGCCGCTTCTCTCAGTAAAACATTTCTTTTCGATAGAACATATTTCATAACCACATATAACGTCGTTGTTACTCTGTTTATCGATATACAGCAACATGTCGTGAATTTGAGCGTAAAGCGTTTTTGGAATCAAAACGTACGGAGTTTATTTTGATGCCGTTGCTGTAAAATTCTAAGAGATCTCCGTTAGTTGCTGCGGCGGCGGTGTCTGTAAAAAAAAGAAAAATAGTTTACCGCAGGGCACGTTTTAACCTCGGGTGATGTAAGTTACTAACTTGTTTCCTTCGCGAGTACCATAGCTTCGTAATAGAGGGCGATCCCATGACCGCCAGATCTAAGACTTTTTATAAACACTGAAACTTTTTCTGTGGATACTTCCTTTTCCGTGTTACCCAAGTAAAATATCTAAGATTCAGATTCAATAAAATTACGCGTGAGTGCAATTTCAATGTAATATACTTTACAGGATGGAGATGGTAGAAAACCACCAGACAAAGTGTCTGGCAGGGAAGTAAATTATCATACTAGCCCTTATCTATACTAATATTATAAAGAGGTAAAATTTGTTTGTAAGTTTGTATGTAGGGGATAATCTCTGGATCTCCTAAACCGATTTTGAAAATTCTTTCACTAATAGGAAGCTACATTATCCCTGAGTCCTATAGGCTATATTTATAACGTGCCCATGGGATAATTTCCGACCAAAAGGCGTGCGAAGCCGCGGGCAACAGCCAGTTTTTTACGTTGAGGAAAACAACTCACCCCAGGACTGCACTACCCCGACGTACAGCGAGCGCTACCAACGCCAGCACACACCGCATTCTACACATTGTATACTTCAGAATTGCAATGTTTTTTCATAATTATGAGGCCGATGTTGCGTCCCCTCCTGGTGATCGCTCTGGGAACAGTAATGCAAATGCTAGATTTTCGCCTTATAATCAGGAATTTTAGGCATAGTAGTGATAAAAATTCTCCCTGATAAAAGCTCTTATGAGAAAGTGGTTTTTCCAACTCATTATTAAATATGTTTTGATGAACTATAGGGTCACGTTATCTTGTTTACACGGTGCCAGTGTTACGTCCGCAGAAGCTGAAGTAAAATAATGTTGATTTCTTTATGAAGATATTTTTAGATATGCTTATAGTGAAAAAAGAGTTGTTAAATGGATGTTGTTGTTGCTGTTGTTACAGCTGTCTGTGAAAGCGCCGGCAAATTTGAATTTTTTTATTTTTAAATTCAAATATTCTTACGTTTTTTGCAATTTGCCGGTCAGCGTCAGGTTGTATGTGGAACAAAATATAATTCGCGGTTGTAATATAGTATTTACAGAATTATTATCCTCTCGTCTTGAGTTCATTTAATCCCATTGAATGAATATTTGATAAAAAAGTCATTCTATGCGATTCAATGAACTAATAAGGTTGTATTGATGATGTTAATGATTATAACTCAGTAAAGTCCATATTTGTTACGGCCGTGATTCATATTTTGTTCAAAATACAGCGTGACACTGACCGGAAAAAAGCAAAAAAAGAAAAAAAAAATATTTTGCGGGCTACTCTGGCGCATTCACCTTAATAACGCCAAGAACTGTTGTCTGGAGTTGTGTAACGTTGTGTTCTGCCCGTGTCGATAATCGGGTCTAACTACATTATCTTGCGTTTGCATAACAATTTCACAAATGTTTCCCAACAACGCTCTTGTAGTACTGTATCATTATTTTCCTGCCCTTGTTTTCGGATGGTAAATCATCAAGTGACCCCTCCCGCTCGGGACAGAGCGAAAGGGAGTGTCAGACTTGTACTGACTAACCATCCATGTTCATTATTAGCCTTTTGTGTTCCAGGGCCGCGGCATCTCTTTCGAACAGTCCCTCAACCCTCGAATCGGCCCTTGCTGACATCTCTTTAAGGCGCGCGTTAAACACGACCGCGCTGTCGACACGGCCTGTCGTCATAAGACGGCCGGACGGCGAGCTAGCCCATTAATCACCGTCCACAAGCCCGCACCCTTATGTTATGTTATTTAGGATCTGCGGAACCGGATTTTTTTCCTCCACTCTCCCCTGTCAACCGTCACGCTATCATTTACTCCTTTTTCCTTCATATCATTCCTCACACAATCCATCCATCTTTTCTTTGGTCTTCCTCTCCCTCTCCAACCATTAACATTTATATTCATCACTCTTTTAGTCACATGTGTTCCATATCCTCCTCATCACATGTCCATACCAAGACAGACGACTCCGTTTCAGCTTTTCTGTAACAGGCCATAATTTCAAACTGCCTCTTATATGCTCATTTCTTACTTAGTCTCTCCACACTTCCATCTCCTTGTAGCACTGAATATAACTGATATATTTAACCTTGGTATAGTTCTAATTAAGAAGGTATTGCAGTAAAGCAATTGCGAGATTGAGTTTATAAGGAGGATAAATTAATATTAAAAAGATTTCCATAAAAACGGCACAATCTTTTGATGTAAAACTTTACCATAATCTTAATATTTAATCCGTCTTATTTATACCGCGTAATCTACGGTAATCGCTTGTAATTTTACATGAAAAACTTTACGATAAGAGATCATTGAACTTTTAAGCTGGTTAACAAAAATAAATTACACAAAAATTACACTTTTTTGTTACTAAGTAGAATTAAGCTTATTTAGAAGTTGAAAGCGGGTTTTAAATTACTAAATATTTATTTATTTAAGTATCTTAAGAATCAATTCGTAATACTAGGACTACCTACTATCTACTATCTTTATTGATAATTTGAAAATCCATATTAACTGTCGATTTAATAGAATTTTCTCGCAAAATTATGATAAAATACTAACATCATTATTACCAACTAGCTTATGCCCGCGGCTTCGCCTGCGTGTACGCCGGGAATTTCCCACGGGGTCGTTCTTCCAGGATAAAAAGTACAATGTATTAAATCCAGGTTATAAACTATCTGTGTGCCAAATTCCATCCAAATCTGTTCAGTGGTTTTTGCGTGAAAGAGTATCAAACATCTATCCATCCATCCTCACAAACTTTCGCATTTATATTATTAGTAAGAAGTGGACACCACCTGGACATGGAGTTGAAATGGCTGACCTCGAAGTCTTGAAATAGCCCCCGGACCGAGGTTGGTCGCAGCACGGAAAACCTGCTCAGGTTGAGTTTCATTGATGACTCTGCTCTGGAGTGTAAATGTAGTGCTGTTCCACAAACGATGGGGCACTTAATGTCGTGTCTTGCGTGTCCTGTTGTTTGTTCACTACAGGAACTGATGGACGCTACCGAAAGTGCCAAACTAGTAGCTCAATTCTCGGCCTAAGAAGTACCTAAGTAAAATAAGATACAATCCAATTTTGGAAAGTTAAAAAAATATGTTGGTAATTCTGATACTTTTACAAGATCATTTATCTCCAAAACGATAAACTAAACTAACAAATAAACATACAATACATAAACAACCAATATAACTTTCGAAATATAAATTATGCGTGTTCATAGAACTCTGCTGAACTCTGCTCATCCCTTTGGCGAAAGTAGCCGTGAGGTTCGACGTTTTTCGTAATGTAAATACGTCGATTCGATTATAAATCGATCGTCGATTAATAGATCATAAATTTAACCTAGAGAGAGCATTGTTTGCAACAAGCACAATATTATACATAAATATGAATCATTATCATCATTTCAGCCGAAAAACGTCCACTACTGGACATTGGCCACCCCCAAGTGTCGCCACATTGACCGGTCCCGTGCATCTCGCATCCAGCGGATCCCCGCAACCTTCACCAGGTCATCGGTCCACCTAGTGGGAGACCTTCCAACCGATATGAATAAATTCTTAAAAATATGAAAATGTTATTTGAGAAACGAGTATTTATAATTTTAAAATCGACGTCAAAAAATTCAAAACTAAACTGATATATAAATACTCCTCTGTTCTATTATTTTTAACCGACTTTCTTCAAAAAGGAGGAGGTTCTCAATTCGGCTGTGTATTTTTATAAGTTTGTTACCTCATAACTCCCGTCATTTGTGAACCGGTTTGAAAAAATATTTTTATGTGAAAGGTGTTTATATACTTTCCAATTGGTCCCATAGAAATTTCATCAAAATCAGTTCAGTATTTTTTTTGTTTTTTCCTTGAATATGTATTTTTGTCTTCTTGGGCTATGTACACACATCAAAAGTGTCTAGGGATCAACATATATTTTTGCAATAACTTTTCTCCTGATTGATATTAATTAAAATTTTCTTTAAGGATTCATCAAATAAAGTGTTTTCGTTTGTCACAGTAACGATAAACCAAGTCACCTTTGCATTAATAAAGAAATTTGCCATTTTCCTAGTAAAGGGATTTTTGACATTTGAACCACTAACACAAAAGTTCGAAAAAAAGACTGAAATAACAGTTTTCTTTAAAATTTTATTGGGTAACTTAAACAATTAATAATCCGTGTTTCTACCGCGAACACTAACAACACAAGAACATCGGTTTGGCATACTCAAAATGAGTTCATCCAAATCACGCTGTGGAATGGCCGCCCATGTTCGTTGCAACAACAAAAAAAGGTCTTCTTGCGACTGGATACCCTCCATATTCGGCAGAGCTCTTCTCTGTAGCATATCCCATGCATGCTCAATCGGATTCAAGTCTGGCGACTGAGCAGGCCAGGGCAGGACATTGATGTTAGCTGCGGCGAGAGTCTGTCTTACAACTCTTGCGGTGTGCGGTCGTGCATTATCATGCATTAACTGAAATAAGGGACCGATTTGCACTTGTAGAGGAACGATGACGTCTGATACAATCGTCTCAGCATAAATTTGAGCGTTGAGGTTGCCTCTGATCCAAATCAACTCAGTTCTTCCGCCGATCCAAATACCCGCCCATACCATGATGGTTCCACCACTATAAGGATGGACTTCCTGGCAGGATTTTAATCGCTGTTGGCGTCCAGGGGTTCTCCAGTGTCGTATACGTCTTGTATCCGGTCTCATACCAAAACGAGACTCATCAGAAAAGCACACGAAACGCCATTGTTCTTCTGCCCAATTTCTGTGTTCAAGAGCCCATTGATATCGTATCCTACGATTGTGCATTGCTATAGGTGGTACCCGTAGCGGTCTTCGGGAATGAAGGTTCACTTCATGCAAGCGGTTTCTGACTGTTTGGTCGCTAATTAAGTTCCCTGAAGAGTGATGAAGCCTCACGGCTAACATCATGGCGGTTATTGTTGGAGCTCTTCGAGTTAAGATTTGAATGTATCGGTCTTGTCTCCGTGTGGTGCAGCGATACCGTCCTCCATGGCGCTCAGCCACGGTACCAGTGCTTCGGTAACGTGTCCAAAGTCGACTGATAACACTCTGACTTGTATTCAGAGCTAAAGCCACAGTACGTTGCCGGGAACCAGCTTCTATCATTCCCACGGCTCTGAGCATTTCTTCCCTGCTTAAATGACGTCGCCGCTCCATAATAACGTTGGTTTTAATCAGTAGTAGGGAAACAGTAGCACTAATAATGTCTTCAATGCGTTGTATGTTTTTATAGGGAAAATATTGACAGCTGATTTTCATCTTTTACTCGAATTTGAATCACAGTTCCTGATTCAAATTATGAAATGCACCAAAAAGGATCCATATAAATTTATAAAATCATAAATTTATTACAAAGCCACATCTCAATCTCAAGAAATCCACATAAAAATGCTTGATCCCTAGACACTTTTGATGTGTGTAGATGACATGATGGTTCCTTAATAACTGTTACAATGTAAAACATTGTTTCGTGACAAAAATTTGTGTCGTATACTACATTTAAAAAGGGTAAAATAAAAAACTTTTTACGATAAAGAACCGACTTCCAAAAAGTCACTAAAATGTCTAAAATAACTTTACTTTCGGAAGACGGTGGCAAAAAGTCAATGAAACAAACAAAGACACCGACTTCCGAAAGTAAAGTTATTTTAGACTTTTTTAGTGTCTTTTTGGAAATCGGTTTTTTTTTTAGCAGAATTTTTTTTACAAAACTTCTTCTACAAAAAAATACATTCCGCAGCTAGACTTAAATCAAATATAAAAACAACCCAAACATGTACGCGCAAGCTTACTCCTATAAAACGAATTAAAACTTCAATAGTATCAAAAATACCTAGTTTACACTAACCGGTTTAAAATTAACCTATAACAACAGTTAAACGACGGTTAACTGGGTAATTTATAACTGTACTACAAAGGGTTAAGATTGATATACGCGTAGTTAATCTTGGTTTACGCGGTCGACGCGTGCGCAAGTTTTAAAAGGTAAATATTTATCATATGCTATAATAGGAAAATTAGGATATGGTTCGAATATGGTGTGTTGAATACTGTTGTTAAATGGAGCTCATTCTTCATCTTATTACATGCGAAAGTTTGTGAGTATGAATCTTTGTTACTCTTTCACGCAAAAACTCCTGAACGGATTTGGATGTAATATGGCACACAGATAGTTTATAAGCAGGGCTAACTTATGATATACTTTTTTATCCCGTGGGACAATATTCCGAAATCCACGCGGGCGAAACCGGGCGCAAAATTTTGTAACAAATAGTATATGGGTATTCAAGAATTTGAATCAGCGCATTGCTGTCTGTTCTCATTATTTCTATAGGGAACAAGTGGATCCACAATATACTTACTGTATCCACTTGTTCCCTATAGAAATAATGTAAGTTGACCCATATAGGTACAGTAACGAGCATTAATATGTCTAAAACGCGTAATTTTTAAAAGAGATTTTCTCATACTGTATTGGCTGTTTAATATTGTTACGAACATAGTATTTTGAAACCCATACTTTGTATTGTATTGTATTTAATAATTTCTTAGTAAGTGGTACATTGAGATCTTACATTACATTTTGTTTCACACATACTACCATTGCTGGTGTAAAAATATTAATTAATTAGCTAGGTACATTTCAAGGATATTATATAAAGATATGAATTTTAATTTATAATTTTAGACTGGTTAAGATTCGTTAAAATGCAATTTAAAAATAACAGAAAAATCAATAGTCAATTCAGGAATATAAATCACAATGTCAAAAAATATAAATAATAAAGTCAAAATATAAAAATTACAATGTCAATAAATTCACAATAAATGCAATTTAAAAATAACAGAAAATCTATGGTCAATTCAGGAATATAAATCACAATGTCAAAAAATATAAATCATAATGTCAAAATATAAAAATTACAATGTCAATAAATTCACAATAAATGTCAAAGTAATGTCATTAACAAGATCTTAATTACAATATCAAAAAGTATGATTTAAAAATTCATTGACTGAATAAAAACACATGTCTAAGAGCCAAGCAAACATTTTACATTTTAACTTATTAATTGGTAACATTCTCAGGGCTGGTGGTAATTTACTATAAATTTTAATTGTCATGCAACCGGCATTTCTACTGTATAATTGCAATCTCTGAGCAGGTACCAATAATTTCCCGGCATTTCTTTTGTTCAGTCTTTCGGATACTTGTTCATTTAATAAAAATAAATGACGTAGGTCTCTTATCTCAAAGTTGCAGTCATTATTTACATTATTGTTCGTTTTTGTACACATAAATAATGAGAGCCCATGGCTAAACAACCACAACTGTAGGTCCGTGCACATCCCTAACATTTCGAGTTCCGTGCTACAGAAAGTGAGCAAAGTAGCTGATGGTCTCATACGTCCCAACATTTATAAACCGATGCTTATTTGCTGTGGGGGTAGGCAGGAACTACTGAATTTCGTCTGTTACGATCCAAACGTACTGTTTTTGCCGTGTCCACAATCATTCATATGGGCACATGTGAACTTTTTGAAGAAGTCACCTTTTCAACCACTGAAGGACAAAAAAAAAACCAAAGCAATCGAAAGATACTTTGGTTCTTGTAGTTACAAAAATCTAAATTGTTATCATCAAAACAGAATAGTGGCTGCATTATTAAATTCTTAAACACAAAACAGTGGATTTTGCTCGATTGGTTCTATAGATCCGGCTCGAAGGACCATCTTTCTAATTTGCCAGAGAAGACTCAGTATCGCCTTTTCATACATAAAAAAACAGATATCAAAAAGTACGCCATCAGTAATTCTCTTAGAATCCATGTTGACACAAGAACTCATTCTTTTTCTTTAACCGCCCCTTTCAACGTTGCAAAGCTATCTCGAATCGCAATAAAACTCTTTCCAAAGTGAACCTCACTTAATGTGCATTACTCTAAAGTACTATTATCGAAGTTTCTAGACTAGTGCTTAAGATTAAGTAACAAGAGTGACCGCAGAGTGTTTACTAAATCTGCTAACTTTACAAGTGTTTGAGACATGGAATTAACTCCATGGACCAACGTTTAATTAATTATGTGGTCAAAAAGAGTTAAGGAAAATTTGAACTTGAATTTTCGAAATTCAAATTTTCTAGATGACTTTTTCATGGAAAAGTTGTGGTCATCAAATGGGATTAAATGAACTTAGAACTTATTTGTTACGGTTTCTTATTTGTTTGATGTCATGCGTGCCCTTGTCGAGGGTCCTGGGGGGGACCGTGGATATCATCGTGGTAAGAAGATTGGCCAGCTGGACTCTGCTTTACCGAGTGTTAACCAACTGTTACCTGGCTGCGACGGGCGTTTATTATGGCCTGGACGCCGGTCGCCGGTCGGAAGGCTTCTTCTTGTCGCCATATTTGTTACGGTCGCGCATCTTAAGGGGGAAAGCCAGGACGTACAGCGTTGACAACAAGATTGACTTAAGTAGGTGCTTATTTTTGGCATTTCGAAAACGGCCGGAGGGTTTTGTTCAACATACAACCTGACACTGACCTGCACATTGCAAAAAACGTAAGACAATTTGAATTTCGCGGGCTACCCTGGGGAGCCAGAACCAATCTAATCATTGTTTTAGTTTACAACCTTAGTTTCGGTTAAAAGTCATTGCAAAAATTGTTGATAGGGAATGATGACTGCCTTCAAACGGCTCCAATTCAAGTTTAGGTTTACTAAACTTGTACAGTTTTAAAAGTTTAAATATAAGATTATTTACAAATGTTTAATTGTTTAAACAGTAATACATACTTGTTGCAAAATAGGCATTTTATACACAACAAACTTTAGTTTTATTTGATATGTGTTGAAAATCCGGTTCGAAGGACCATCTTTCTCTCCCTCGAACTTATTGTCATCTTTACATACAGTATACAAAACACATACCAAAAGTAACAACATTCATAGTTGAATTTAGAGTAAGTTCAGACAATCAACCAACTCGTATGACCACATAAAGTCAACTAGAGCGACCACAGTGCTCACTGCGGCGTCCGACAGCTGTTGTGTATAATTAGAGCACTGGCAAGACTAAATACGTGTCACAGAAAGTTCTAAACCGAATTTGTGAAAAGTGAAAAATGGAAATAATTTTTAAATGTGGCGGTCGTTTAGACTTTTAGAGACCCGGTTTTGAGGTAATATGTAGTGAGATTTGAAATCTTGTTAGTACCAAAGTGAATTTTAATAGAGTCGAGATCATCCATATATCTACCTTCCATACTTATAACTCTATATATTTGGCGGAGCTGTGAGACATTCAATATTATCTATACTTTTTTTGTTGATTTCAGTTTTTTATTTATTTATTATTATTTATTTTATTTTCATATTGTGTTTTTGTGTAAATGATTTCTTTCTTTCTTTTTAAATCGTTTGTCCTGACTGACTATCAACGCACACCTCAAACTACTGGACGGATCAGGCTAAAATTTAGCAAACAGATAGCTATTATGAGGTAGGCACCCACTAAGAAAGGATTTTGGAAAGTGGGTTGGGAGTTTTTATTGAAATCCATCACCGGTCGAAGCTGGTGCGGGTCGACTAGCACCTTAAAAATACTTATTCAGGAGGTCAGAGTCTGAAATGACATTAAAAAAGCTGGTCCTATTATCAAAATACTTGTTTTTAAATTAGGCTACGAATCAGTACTTTTAGAATGATAATACAAAAGACATTCACTACTTTATAGTGTCCTAGTTGTGGATAAGTAAGAAATGGCGCAATAAACTCAAAATAAAATATCTCGTCTAGGCTGCCTCGTTGGTTTAGTGGTCGCAAGCGGGACTGCTAAGCATGAAGTCCTGGGTTCAATTCCCAAGTCGGGCAGTGTTATTGAGTTTTTCCATCAGGAATTTCTCAGTAGCAGCCATGTAGTCTGGATTTGCGACCGGTTGATGGCAGTAGGGTCGCCCCCTATTACATGCGACTTAAATATAACTGGTGAAATGGGGGTGTACTAATGGATACACTTCTGCCTAACCCCTCGGGGATTACAGACGTGATGTAATGCTACGTAATACATCTATCTGCTCATCTTGAATTTTGTCTGGTCTGAAATAAGTTATCATCACAATTTCAATACCAATGCGCTTCGCTATACAGTTTGAAAACCAAAACGGCTCATTAACGCATGAAATAATCACACCACACACAAATCTACTCAATCCACGGACAATTTATTATCACTAAAGACGACAAACTGACTGCAAAGACCACAAAGTGACACCTAAGGCGACCACAAGGCACAGCACTATTTAAGGACAATAAAGGGCCCGCAATTTATAATCAGAGCTCGGAACAGACTACGAGGAAACGCTGTGGTCAGTCTAGCTGACGCCCGTTTAGTGATGGGAAAAGTCAGTTGAAATATATTATCGATGGTTTAGTTACACGGGTAGTCTAAGCATAATTTATAATCAGCCTACTGCTGGTACCAAACACATTCTTCCTCTCTGTGAGACAGAATGGGCCGTAAACCACAATGCGAGCGCGTTTTTGGTTTGGTTCCCTTTTTCCATCGTGTCGGGATTTCTTGGTACAAGGGCATGCCGATTTCGTTACGATATTTGTCTCGCGTTTTTAGGGTAGTGGTGATGAAATAAATTACACAAACCGACGCGTTTATCTGGGTTCGAACCCACACAACGAGGCCGTACGACTGGCCGACGGCCATTACTTAAAGCAACACTCATCATGATCTGCCTAGCCTTTTCCCAATGTTGGGGTCGGCTTCCAGTCTAACTGGATGCAGCAAAATACCAGTATTTTACATGGAGCGACTGCCTATCTGACCTCCACAACCCAGTTAGTACTGGGCAAACCCTTTGGTAAGTAAGACTGGTAGCTTGGTAGCTTTCAGGCCAGTCTGACTACAATGTAACGACTGCCAAAGATATAAAATTGACAGCCGGGACCAACGGCTTAACGAGCTTTCCGAGGCACGGAGGAAACTCGGTATTGGTATATATATACGATACTCTTTGGTAAGACTGGTTTTCAGACTTTCGGGCCACTGACTACCTGCTCAAAGCAACACTAAACTGCTCTAAAACATATCGCATCGCTACGCCTATATAAAAACACATAACATAAACCAAATATGTATGTATGTATGTATGTAAGTATTCAAAATTAGTTCAGCAGTAAACCCACTTATTGACCGTTATTAAAACATGCAATTATAAAGTTGACAGCTTTGTGCACTTAATTGATTTCACAGTTATTTGAAAGCTTGCAATATTAACGCCAATCAACTTTTATTTTAACAAAACTCAATTAAAACCCCGAAGCTTCAATAAACAAGTGACAAATACAATAAAATCCTCTACATCCACATAATAGTGGCGTGTTCATTAAAACTTTATCGATATTTAAAACGTGACCCATAAAATCTCTACCCGTTTGATATTTCTTTAATTTATCGATACAATTATTTCCCGTCTCTAAAGCGGTGAGCTCAGTGATGTTCATGCATCGTAAATCAGAATCAATGGAATAATAATTACAACTGTATCTTCATGGTTCCCTATTGGACTTGTAAGTAATATAGGATAGTCCGTTAATACTGTTTGACGTCTGGAGTATGAAATTGATAGTGATTTTGACAAACATAGCGTTTAACGAAGATATTATTGCTTATTGATCTTAGTTTGTCATAGCAAATCACTGAATCTTATTACGGATTATGTATAATCAATTCTTCTACCAAATGTACACTCGCCTAGCTATAAAGATCTAAGATACCAGATCGAACAAGGTTTTTTAAACATAATGTGTTTAAAAAACCCTGTCCGATCTGAAAGCTGAATAAAAGTATACCAATGACATTACCAAATTAAAAATTAAACGTAAAATATACATGAAACTAAACATGTTAATAAATAAACAATAAAATGCATGATTTTTGTGTCTAAATTCACACGATTTCCCTAAAATCTAAAACACTTTTAAAACGTGACAACACCATCTTCGGAAATAGCATGTTCGATCGTCAGTTGTTTGTTTAAGTCACTACCCGAGAAGCGATCGGGGTGCCGCTATCCGCGCCCTTGTGCCAAGTAAGTTTCCTCATTTTAGTCGATTTTATGTAATTTTCATCGGGGTATATTTTTACTTATCCAAAAAAGATTGCATAAATATTATCTAATCTCAATACCTAATAAAACCCTCACGGATCAGACAGGGTGTTTTTTAACATATTGTGTAGTTATAGGCTATCCGAAGAAATTTTATAAAAATGTGATCCTATTGAAGTGAATTGACTTAAAATTGTAGCGTTAGACTAGAACTAGACGACCGAGCAATGGCCAGCTCTTGCAAGTTGATTACGATTTTGCTAGCTTTGTCCTGTCTTGTTTCTATGCAATAAATTTCCCATTCTCAATCATGTAAATCTTTCGCATAGTTCGCATATCGTCACCAGTAAACTATTTGCAAGGGCGTCAGAGGTAACGATTTTAATAATGATCTCTAAGTTTAATGAAAATATCGAGTAGCAAATAGAGCGAAAGGACATCACTACTCGACCGTTTTATCGTAAATACGTATTATGGAATAGTAAGTCAACGGTTCGATGGTTTACTCAGAACGTTGTTATAATATTCTTCTAATATAGTGATATCTTAGTTATCTTTTTCTTTTATTCGTTTTATAGTCATTGGATCACCTATTTATAAAGTAAGTTGAAAACTATTGGTCTCTGGTGTTTTAATACTGGGTGCAAATTTTATGTTAAGACGTTTTCTTTGGTTTAGTGGTCGCAAATGATGCTGCAGAGCATCTTGGGTTCGATTCCTAAGTCAGATAAAGTGTTATAGGTATTTTTTGTTCAAAATATCTTCTGACTTGGACTTGTGCTACGTCAATGGCAAAACTCTTGCTCCTGTGACATCGAACTTAAACATATAACTGGCGAAATGTGGGTAAATTTAAGAGACCTAGACCTCTACCTAACCCTTCAGGGTTTACTGGTGTGATGTTATGCAACTGTCTTCTCTTTACCACGAGTTAGAGATGCCTTTTACGATTTATTATAATTGGTAAATGATGGGTGCTCCGCCAATGCATCAATCGGTTCGGGGCATTTGACCGACTTTGATTGAGGTACTACTTGTTATTTATTACCAAGTAATTTTGAAACGATTTGAGTTTTGAAATGCTGGCGCACCTTTTACTTGTGTGCGCTTAGAAGTTACCTTAAGAGGGCCCTTCCCGATGAGTCTATCGTCAATGCGAGCATGGTCGAAAAGCTTGTTGTTTCATTCAGAGCCACAGTGGCAATTTTCTTTCAATTCCCCCGTCATACCCCGCCCCGACCCCGCACATCTCGTCTCCCGCGCACCTCTTACCGCCTAACGCGATGACATTGAACGAAAAATAGTGTTCGAAAATTTCTTAAACTTGTTCCAGGAAATACGTGTTTTTGAATAAGTCTTACAAGTGTGTGAAATAAATGTTTGTCATTAAGAATCTCCATTACATGTGCAAGGTTTCTATCGAGATGTTTTCTTTACTTTTACACTTTATGAGTACATTATGAACGGCCAAAGTTCAGTTAAAATTTGTGCGAAACAGCAATTTTTGGAGGCTTATACTGAATTTGTTTCTACATTTTTTTATTTTTCGCTACCATAGAAACCTAGATATAGTGCACAAAATACCTATTAGTTCAAAAAAACCAAAGATATATGTGTAACAACTGCATAATCACGTACGAGCGTTTGTATGAAAAGTATATCGGGTTGGCCGCTCTTAAGGGAAAAAAATCAGATACAATGAAAAAAAAAGTAGTTGCCCCAATCAAGATTTTGTTCAGATTGACTAAGTAACTTGTTTGCATCTGAGTCTATCAAGCAGAATGATCACAGCTACTGCTTTTATTTGATTGAGATTTGAAACAGGATCTTGATTGGAGTTATTACAAAACCTGTTTGCAGCAATCAAGTCAAATAGTAATAAATACAACCAAGGAACTTATTTAGCGCAAACATTTAGCGCAAGATTTGATCAAGTTGTATGTTTAATACAATTAATTGCAATGTTAAATGCTATCAAGTCAAATAATCTTTATTGAAATAATCAAAATGCTTGATTGACACAACTAACTTATTTTGTTACAGTTAACATTTTTTAACTTGTCTCTCTTTTAACTCATCTACAATGATGTCATGTTAAGGGTAATCGAGAAACTTGTTTGAGCGTTCAATCATTAGAACTAGTATTGCTGCAATCATGTAGTGATGATCAACTTAACTAAGATTTTGATTAATCTAAACAAGATATCGTCAATCAAGCTAAAAAGTCACTTGATTGGAGTGCATTTTTTCAGTGATACTTGATGTACAGTCGCCAGCACATGAAGTTACCCAAGACTGTAAAATTTTCCCAATCAACCTTGAACCTTGTTGATTTCTTTCTGTTGAAGAAATTTGACAGATTGTAGTAGCTTGTTGTGCTGGTGTCTGTACCAGCAGGGTGCTGAGGCTCTAGATCGAGCTTTGACGTTTTCCATAACGTAAATACGTCGAATTTTGAATAAAAATTCAAAAATACATTTATCCTACCACACTTTAGTGGAAGCGACGCGTGGAGCAAGAGAACCCTGGTGTGGTTTTAGTCAGTACGAGACTAAAACCCCCCTACTCGTCGCAGGGTGGAGGACATCCAGTCAGGATTTCCACATAGAGAAAAAAAAAATGATAATCCGAAGGGGGTACCTCAGTATACCAAGCATTTCGCCAGCTATGTTTAAGTCCCATGTAATAGGGGGCGAGCCTATTGCCATCAAAAAGGCACGAATCCAGACTCCGTGTCTGCTACTGATAAATTCTTGTTAGAAAAACCCAATAACACTGCGCGACCCTGATGCTGTCGCGATTGCGACCACTAGACTAATGAAGCAGAATACATCTGCCTAGTTTTCGACTGTAGACTCTAGCATAGATTAATATGAACATATATAGGACCTGTCCTGTAGTTTCTGTAATCATAAACCCTTTCGTATCTGACCGTGGCATCACTTTGGGTCCTATCAGAATACTAGCTCTGTGACTTATTCTTTTAATGTTACAGCACCATGCTGAGATAGGGGCATTTTGGCCTCGTACAGGACCAATTTCATTTGTTTTATAATTTTTTTTTAGATATTTTTTTTTACAGTTAATTTTTTATTTTGTCCTGTGCTGAGTAATAAATAGATGCTTTTTAGGGTTCCGTAGCCGAATAGCAAAAAACGGAAACCTTGTAGATTCGTCATGTCTGACTGTCTGTCTGTCCATGTATGTCTCAGCCACTTTATTCCGAAACTACAGTTAAAACTTGGTAGGTAGATCTATTCTGTAAACCGCTTTACGTTTTTTGTACAAAAAAAAATATCCTCCTCATTCATTCATGAAACGGAAACAATTTTTTTTTTCAATCAAATTAAACCTATACGTACGGTGTGTCTATAGATATGTCTTTAAAAATGAGATTGAGGTTCCTAAAACCATTTTGATTTTGTGTGTCATTCCTAAAGTAAGAGGAGGAAAATCTGAAAATATGTAGGATTGTAGAACGTAAAAAAAACTTTCAACCAAAATTAGTTTGAATAAAATTTGATGATTAGTTTTCGAGATATGTGACTTTTGCATCAAACTGCAGCAGTAACTTTTGTTTTTCATTAACATACTATGAAAAACAAATTTAGTTTTGCTGTTGAATGTAATACAATACCTAAAACATATGAATGAGCATTAATAATATTTTTTATATATTGTTTGCTGCTACGGAACCCTGTCTTGTCTGTTTTCTGTCTTTCTTTCAATATCTCAAGAGAAACGAAAGCCAAGATAAAACAAAACCTCTAACCAGATCAATGTCTCAACATGGTCAGCAAACAAAACATATGTCTCCGTCAATCTTGTGCGAAATCCTGACAAACAAATGATTCAACCGGACACTGACCAAACGAACAATAATCACGGTATTCTTTTAGTTGGCTTTACTATATTGTTTTGGCTTGGTTTTGCTCGCCAAGATGGAATTAATATATAAGGTCCCATTAAAATAGGTGGACTAATTTTAACACAGCGTTCAGTACGCCTAACAAAGATATCCATGCAAAAAAAAACACTGATTAAAGTGATTTTGTTTTGACCTAATGGATGTGTTTATTCTAGAGTGCCGCCGGCAATTTATTATTTTAGGTCAAAATAAAATCACTTTAATCAGTGTTTTTTTTGCTTGGACATCTTTGGTTAGACGTACTGATTACTGGACGCTGTGTTAAATTTTGTCCATCTATTTTAATGGGACCTTATATAAGTTCTGCTGAGAAAAACAAATAATTCAGTGAAGACTGATTGTTCTAATCTTGATCTTTTTCATGTATAGTGCCTGACCTGGTGTCAGAGTTTTCATGCCGCACATGGGCTTCCGACTTGGCCTGACTGATCTGATTGTTCTAATGGAAACATAATAACAGTATAATCTTCAATATTCCTAAAGGTTTCAATCTTAACGCCTGTATCCCAGCAGCGCCTAATGCTGGAATTCGGGCCTTCTCTTTGGGACAAAGATTTGGCCGTTACATCCACCACGCCTTTTTTTTATTTCGGATAGGAAATCATCAAATGACCCCTCCCCCTCTAGGCAGAGCGGAAGGAAGTGTCAGAATTATACTGACTAAAACCCATCCATGTTCCTTCCTTTGCCCTTTGCGTTCCAGGGCCGCGGTATCTGTTTCGAACAGTCCCGTAGCCCACGTCCACCACGCCTTAATGTATAGTGTGCTTATACAGGCTGGTCCTTCCAGCCTGTATAAGCACACTAGCACACACAGAAGGTACAAGGTAGGTGGGCTCCAAATGATGTAGTAAGTACATACATGGTAATCTTTTTTGAGTCGATGTCTCTTCTAACCCGTATTTTACAGAAAATACCCTTCAAAGCGACTTCTTCAGGCAGTGGTGGTCCTATGATAACGGTCTCACCACTTGTAGCTCATAGTTTCGAACTCAGGCAGACGAAATATATTGTGTTCCTTCAAAAAGAAGAAGAAAATCGTGAGGAAACCGATATGTTCCAGATCCAAAAAGGTAAGAGTATGTGCACCAATACACACTGGGCCCGGGTGGTGGATTACAGGTGGACATGTAGCACCAGTTCCGGTTCCGTAGTCATCATCTGCTTAGCCTTTTCCTAACTATGTTGGGGTCAGCTTCCAGTCTAACCGGATCAGCTGAATACCAGTATTTTACATGGAGCGACTGCCTATCTGACCTCCACAACCCAATTAGTACTGGGTAATACGATACCCCTTTGCAAGACTGGTTGTCAGACTTTTTTGATTCCGTCCGGTTCCGTAGTAAGAACCGGAAAATCCTGGTTCATAATACTGAACCAGTACCGATTCTGCATGCCCTAGTTACAGCCCACTCCTTCTCACAGAGAAGAAGCCTGACCCCAGTAGTGGGAACATTATAATGCTGATTATGCTACCGTTCAAAGAGGAATACACACTAAGGCGAAAGTACTACCCATACCGCGTTCTCTAAACTTCGACTTCATTTCACCCTTATGCCCTTAATGATAAGGTTTAAAAGTGTTTGATATCTTACAGAACCATCTATACTATCATCTTCTATCAGTATAACTTATGTGACGTAACATTTCACCTCATCGTCTCCACCGTTATTGAGTAGGTACATTTGTCCCCCATAGTTCGCTTACAGCCAGTAATGTTAGTACTTCGTCGCGGTTCAGGACTAGTCGGTTACAAATGTCCCCCTTTCTTTGAACGTTTCAGCTCAGCGGGTTAGTACTTAGCATTGCAGCTGGTATACGTTTCTGTAACATTTCGAGTTTCCTCGATAGGAAATTCTTATGTATCAAGGTTGTGGCTTCAAATCCGGGCAAGTACCTATTTGACTTTTTAAATTCATATGTACTTTCTAAGCTTATCTTGGATAGCACTGACATCGGTGAAGGAAAACATCGTGAGGAAACCTGGAGTTGTAATTAATATAAGTCTGAAATCACCAACCTGTCTTGAGCAAGCGTGGTGATCAAGGCTCTTGCCTTCTCTGAATGAGAAGACGCCTTTGCCCAACAGTGGGACAGTAATAGGCTGGTATTATTATTAGTTATCGTGTGTAAAGTTGAACGTTAAAGTTGGATTATGTCTACCAAGGCCTTGTCCTAACCAAAGCGGTCAAAGTGCAAAGAAACGACCGTCGCGCAAACGAACGATCGTCGCGCTAAAAGGACGCTTTCTAGTTTTCGGAAATAATGAGTGAAATATGAGCTTGAAAATGGTGAATTCTCACGACTGTTCGCTTATGTTATGACACGGGGTAGGTATAGTGAGATTTGAAATTGTAAGGGAAATCCCTAGCGACGAAAACATTGCATCAATCAAATTAATTATGAAAAAGAAAAAAATGTTATCTATGAAAATAAGAAATTATTTGACACTCTCCCAAGACAGTTATTTTCTTGATGACCAAGTAGCTCAAGATCTAATAATTATCACCTATTGGTATGTGATATTCTTGTTTCAAAGTTTGGCGTACAAAAACCCCATCTTGAATAGGTCTTCTTCTTCTTATCCGGTACGCTCTTGACAGAGCGGTCGTGATCGTTAAGTACTCGTAGCAGTATTGGAAGGGGCAGATGCGATACTGCACTTCACGATATTTCGCCACCGCTGCCTGCTAGAGGTCATCCTGCTGCATTCGTTAACTGAACCTCCAATGGCAGACTTGATCTGGTCAGTCCAACGCGTGGGTGACCTTCCGCGCGGTCTAGTGCCTTCTACTTTTCCTTGAACGACAAGGCGTTCTATGGACCACAAAATCTTAAGGTCGTAAATCGCTTACCACACAGACAGAAACACAGACAGATTTATGAATATTTTGTATGATATGTCGACTGTCGGTCCGTGTAAATAATGCTAAGCCGGATGATCCGTTAGGCCATACCTCACGCGGCGACGCACCGGCGCCCGGCAGAACTGGACGCGAATACTGATGTTGTGGTGCGAATAACTGTAAATGGGAAATATGCATACATAGTCGTCAAGAGGATTTTTATTAATTTTCCTTTATTGGCCAACCAAAACTATTTAAATTAATGATCTATCACAATCGAAGATTATTGTTACTATTTTTACACGGCAGCACCGCATGTCGCGTAAACATAGTAGCTGTGCCACAAGAACTTTATAACTAATTACTAAAAGAGAGAAGTTTAAAATAATAATCGTGCTGAAGACAGTGATCGCGTTAGAGAAAAATCCATGGTATTACACACGACGCCATCACACCCTCACATTGGCTGCGCCGCACGCACACCGGGCATTACCGGCGAGACGAGGGGAGGTGTGGCACCTTCCGTGTGCCCACCATTGCGGCGAAATCTTGCCAAGCCGCCCGCCGCCGCCGCAACATACGTACACACGTGTGCATATAGGCTCTTAGTGCTCGCGCCAGTGCTGAAAGCAAGTGCTCGGGCCAGTCTTCACGTCACGTAACTATACAAGTGATGCTGTTGATTTCATTAAAAATATTTTTATATTATCCTATATGGCTTTAAAAATTCATCTTTTTGGAACTTTTAGATCTTTAGAATGCCCCCCGCATTCCGGACATTAAGCTTAAATCCCAGACACATGGCAACCCTAACACTGTTTGCGCAGACTGAAGTCTTAACATATAATTAAAAGTTTGACATGTACAAAATCACATACATCAGCTGTTACAAAACCCACATGACCCCGTGAGCCAAAGTCCACATCCTTGGTGGTCTGACCACTCAATTGACTGGTTGCACGCTCCGACGCTCCTGAATGGACACGGTCTAATAAAACTTGTGTGTACATACGAGATAGATATATCAAGTAATGTGTTGGTATTATCTTTATTGAGGGGAATATTTGCTAGTTAGTAAGTTTCTTTTCATACATGTCGTAGGACTTTGTCGTATACCATTATGTAGAACTGGTTTTTGCGATTTTAATGTAGCAAAAATCACATTTTCGAAAAAAAAAATACAGTCTGTCCAGAACTGAGCTACTAGTTTGACGCTTTCAGTAGCGTTCATCAGTTCCTGTAGTGAACAAACAACAGGAAGCGATAACAAGTCCCCCATCGTTTGTGGAACAGCATCACATTTACACTCCAGGGCATAGTCATTAATGAACCTCCACCTGAGCAGGTTTGCCTTGCTGCAACCAACCTGGGTCCGCAATCTATGTAAAGACCGACCACACACCGGGTCACTAGGGCTGACTTGGAAAATTACAGCGAAAGATACAGTTTTTAATACGTACCTATATTGATAAACAACTTTTATGATTTCTTTTGAGTAACTACAAGAAATACCGTAAGACTGCAGTGTATATAAAACAAAAATAAAATAAAATTCATTTATTTCAGGTCATTGACCCATATTAGTTAGAGAACAATACACTTTTATCAAATTCCACAGACGTCACTATTGATGCACTAAATAAGTACTAACAGATTCATTAACAAATACATAAAGTTGATTAAATGATGTAAAAATGTGAAAAATAAATAAATGTCAGATCAAATCATAATGTCAAAGGCACAAAGCAAAATAAAAAAATAAAAAAAATAAAAATTGGACAATGAATTAAATTATGGAATGAAGTTATGTCATAACATTGTTCGTTCAGAGACATCGGACATACAAGATATATTTGATCTTTTTTCTCTAGGTTATCATTCAAGGTTTAGTGAAATGCTGGAAGTGACAGCAGAAGCCATGTCAAAAATGGACAAAGCAATATTCGGTCAGCGGGCATGCCACCGAAGCCGGCCTAGAAAAAGGTTGCGAGATGATCTAAACGCGCATCACGAAAGCTGGTTCGAGTTGGCGCAGGAGATGATAAAGATATAGGACATTAAAAAAACTAGTTACTGGTAACCGTAACCCAGGATAATTTATTTATCCAGGATAATACAAGGATCCTAACACGTCGAAACCTATAAATTGAGGCATTTATCGATAATGAAAATCTCACACACCCATACCCCTGAAAACATAAAATGACTGATTCGCGGGCAGTCATTTTTTTCATTTTTTGGACGAGCCTCTTCCAGGTGTTCTTAGTTAGCGCCGTGTGATCACGGAAACTTGCCGCCGGATCTCCGCTCGTTTGTACCGAGGTCGCTGTGCCTTTCTCAGAACAGAAATATATAACAGGAGTATCAATGTTACGTCTTTAAACGTTGCGCTGAAAGAACTAGGGTTGGGTGGGGTTACAATATAGTCTTGCTACTATATGAATAAAGCTTTAAATGCAAAAGGTTGTGAGGAAGGATGGATGTTTGTTTCTTTTTGACGGAAAAACTAATGAACAGAACAGGATTAACACAAAGGATAATTTCATCCCGTTAGGCTGATCCCAAACACAATAGGGATGATTCCTGAGTAAAAAAATATGATTCTATTCAGTCAGTCAGTTAGAATATCGAAAAATATTGGATATTTTTTTTTGTTTTATCAGATCATAAAAATATGACGAAGATAAAACGCATCAAATAATCGAAGTGGGGGCTTGTGACGTCACTTGTACAAGTACACAAGTGACGTCACGCGAGTTTTCGACGCACTGTATCGTCTTAATTTTTTGTTTACGTGAAAAGAGAAAAAATACGACTCCAATATTTTTTTGAAATATATTTGACAGACTAATTAGATTTTCTTAGTCATCTACCCTAATACCAAACTCCACGAAGGCGAAGTCGCGGGCGTGAGCTAGTTTTTCTTTTATAAAAGTAGAGTGAACGTTCTCAGTTTAATGTGAAAGACTTCACAGACGATATATTTTCTAGATATTTTCACTTTTATATGACTTGTCATTTTGAATAACCAACTATAAATCGTTACAAATCCTAAATGGGGCATTCGAAATGTAAAATGATATGAAAATACTAAAGATGATTTTTAAATACCTATTCAACTATTCAATGATGCCCACTTGACGTGGTTCGTCGACTTTAATTTTTTATCTTTCACAATATGGCGTCTGTTTGTCATAAGTCATTTATTTGTTAACATAATACATTGGTATCGAATCAAATCCTTTTTGTCGTTATAATGAATTTTGATTACTGTCATAATATGTCTATAGTGACTGATCGCGACGATAGGCCGTGGTGGAGCAAAATTAAACGTAGTGGACTGTATACATGTATATTATGTTATGAGAATAAATTACAATGGTGGGTTGAAATAGGTCTAATAAGAAAAAAATACTAAAAAATAACGCGTGAGCGCAGCCGTGCGTGGAGGCGTGCAACAGCTAACTGTCGTGGCGCGGGGGCCCGCGCTCGGCCGTCGGCCGGCTGACTCCCCGCTGTCCCCGCACCCCTCGTTCACTGCCGCTGGCGTGCGGCGATGTTGAGAGCAGCGGTCGCAACACGACACTCGTAAGAATATAAAAAATCGATTTACTTAAGAATCATCAAAATCGGCCCACCCCGGCCCGTCATCGGCATCGGACAGTTTGGTCTTTAGAGCGCCACAAAGGAACACAAACAAATCTAAATCGGCTGATAAACACATTAAAAAGGATGTGTCTACTCGAGAAACAAACGAGTCGCCCACCAGGCTGTAGAATTGGAGCAAACATAGCCTAACATAAATATCCCCCAGACCTCATACACCTTCCCATATAATCATACTTTATACATCCTACCGCCAAATTCTGCCAAAATAGGGCGCAAGAGTTTTCTCATATTACTAATTAGTTCTCAGAAGTTATTAGTTTGAAGTAGAAGTGACTTATTTGACGCCGGGTGCACGGAGTATAATATAAGCAGAGAAGGCCGGGTTCAAACAACGACCAAAAATAGACGCACTCACACATAGACGCGTTCGCCCCTGGCGGGTACCAAGCTTTATAACCTGGGCCATCGCTGTAAAGTGGTATGCTTGTCAGTCTTTTACAGACTGGGCTTCGGTGAGTATGGCCAAGAGCTCCATGAGCTTCTACCACCATTTCCCTTCTTCCGTCGGGAGTGCGAAGCGCTTTGCTACTTCTTTTATTATTTATGCACACAGCCAAGGAGTGGAGAGAGCAGCAGTAGCCCAGTGGTGGAGCACCGACTTACGAAAAATAAGTAGTGGGTTCGAACCCAGGCAGGCGCATTACTTTGTGTAATTTATTTCATCACCACTGCTCTCAAAACGGTGAAGGAAAACATCGTGAGGAAACGGGCATGTCCTAGGACCAAAAATTCGCTGACATCTGACATCTACCAACCCGCATTGGGCCCATGTGGTGGATTATAGCCCATTCCCTCTCATAGAGAGGAGGCCGAGTGTCCCAGCAGTGGAAACATTAAAGGCTGACTGATTAGGCTTATGCAAGTAGTGAAACTCCCTGCCTGCGGCGGTGTTTCCGAGTTCGTAGAACCCATCCTATCCATCTATATGTGAGAGCCGGGACCACCGGCTTTACGTGCTTTTCAAGGCACGGAGGAAACTCGGTATGTTACGATGGTCACCGATTCACATATCGACCTGTCCATACAAATAATTCCTGGAGACCTATCAGTGTCTGGTTCGACCAACCTCCTTTAGCCGACCTTCTGTAGGTATCTATCTATTCTATGTTTCGTGACAAACGGCGTAGGTATTACAACTTGATCCACTTATGAATATTACACACAGTATTTTACCTACGTTATTTAGGTGTTGGTATTTTCGGCCTAGATAGGAATTAAAGGATGTTTTTGGGTGTTTTAAATGATTTTGGGAGGGTAAACTAAAAATCGGTCTAAACTTTACATCTGTGCTAAGAATGGACGGCACCGCCTAGGCTGGCCTAGAAAGAGGTGGCAAGATGATCTGGACGCGCATTACGAAGGCTGGTTCGAGGTGGAATAGGGGAAGAGTACCTGGAAGGATATGGGGGAAGCCTTTGTCGAGCAGTGGGTCATAACAAGTTATTAAAAAAAAAAAATACTAGAAAGAAACTGTGCACGAGGAACAAAATGTCTGATTCGCAAAATGTCGTATGTATTCAAAAAGTCTGATTCTCTTATACATATTCATTTAGATTATACATGACCAGTCTTCTTGGAGTCCTCGAAATTGGTATTTAAGACAACGTTGCATCGAATGCCTCGTTGGTCCAGCGGTCGCAAGCGAGACTGCCGTGCATCAGGTCCTGGGTCCAATTTCAGGGCGGGCAAAGTGTTAATGGGTTTTTCCGTTTGAAATTTGTCAATAGCAGTCACGAGTCCGGTTTTGTGCCCGGCTGATGGCAGTGGACAATGGGCATAATAACTGGTAAAATATGAGTGTTCCTGCACATCTCTGTCTGGCCTTTCAGGTATTACAGGCGTGATATAATGTTATATTGTATGGAGTAACACAACTAACCAATATACTTAAACGCCAGTCATAACTAACAAGTTGTATCTACACGCTTAAACTGATTGAATAACATTGTACTAGCCTTTCAAAAGAGCCGTTCCACCAAACAGTTTGCTCAAAGCAGATTCTGGCATAACGCCAGGGAGAGGAAAATATCATACATCTCCAAGCGTTTTATCCTTAATATCAACAAACTTGAATGGCTTAATACAGATACGTTGAAGGCGACACCAGGGCCCGTACTACCAGCTTATATAGCAGTGATATTTTAACCGGCGAACGTAGATCTACGCGAGACACAATAGGTTTTTAATTGTTTCTATATACACAGCATACGAAAGGTTAATGCCAATTTGGTGTGGAATAGAGAAAAGGCTTTACAAGGTGTAAACAGACCCTTAACGAAGTCGTCAACCAAGCATTATGTAAATCAAACTAAGTAACTCTATGCCAAAATTATTGCTGGGAAAAGACTTCGTTTGAGTGAAAGTCTCGTTCAATGTGACTCGTTCAATGTATTCGACTCAATGTGCCATTGCATTGAATAGTACGAGAGTTATGGATGTATTTAAAGTAAAGTTGTAACTTTAAATTATATCTCCGTAACTAGCAGGTTCCCAGGTATGGTGTAGTGTAGAACAAAGAAAATATTGCAATGACAAGAAGAACAAGTACCTTTCGGCTTCGTTAAGGGTATTTTTAGGCGCGAATCACACAGAAACTACAGTAACTAACCGTGTAAGGTGAAGGCGCGGCGCAGGCATGATACCGCTTCAAAACGTTTTCATACAAAATGTACGTTGGCGACGTGTCGTGAACTACACTCAAGCGGCGCGGCGAAGGCACGCTGTTCTTTTATTACGATATACTTTCTACGCCTGCGCTGCGCCTGCGCCGCGCCGTCACCTTACGCCGTTTGTGTATAAATTTTGAAAGCCGTTTTCTTTTTTATTTCAAAATGTTCTGTTCTGTTTTGTTTTCACCGACTTTAGTAGGACCGATTATTGTCGGCCGTCTACAACCTAAAAGCTGAAATAGCTAGCCTGCAATGTGTTCACATTCAACACGGTTAGGATTTCAGCTTTCGTTCCTATTCCAGGTTAGAGAAATCCTATCTAGCGTAATGCAGCTTTTGAAACCACAGAGGTAAGTTAAAACTATTCGGATTTCTTGATACGAATGAAAAAGCGAGTTGAAGAAAACGGAAGCTATGTTCAACACAGGAATACAGCTGATCATTGGACTTGAAAGATAGACGCTAGATTCTAGTAAAGTTTATCTTGGATTCTAGGATTAAGTTGGCTTTGAAGCCAAGTGTTGTGGCAAATCCTTATAGGCTCTCGTGTCTAGCAAATAGCCTTTTTTCAACCTATCGCCAAGCTATGAAATATGGTCCGTTTGATAGACATAGTCACCTTTTTTGACAGCTAAATAAGTGATCACTAAATCCTAAGTATTGCCCGAAAGGTGAGGCGCATCAGTATCATCATTTAGTCGAAAGACATCCAATGCACTAGACAAAGGCCTCGTGCAAGGCTTTGAGAGATGCGACTTGCGACTTGACTTAAGCGACACGCGCACACTCCGCGTGAGTACCTACCGTCATGTCACGTGATCTAAACAATTTCTTAACTTGAATGAGGCAAACGACAGACATGTCAAGGTTGTTACGTTGCTTCGGACAAAATCTGAGTCATCGATTCGAGAGGAAGAAAAAAAAACCTTTCATTTATTTGTTCTGCAGTCATTGTCGCCTCAGAGATGTATGTCGCTTATGAGGGTAGCTCGTGGCCAGGAGGATAGACCTAGAAGTTTATCATACGGTTATGATAGTCATAGGTCTTTTTCGTCGTCGTGTATCACAATGAATACCGGCTCTATACTTCCTATATCAAGCGGATTCTTTTGAAGAGTATTAGAATTTTACCTAACTAGTATACAATGAGGGCTATCGTTTTTGAGCTCACCAGATGGCACCACTGTCGATTAAGGTCCTGTCAATAATTCTATTTTATACTTTAAAATACCAATAACTTCATACAAAGTTTATTTTATTACGTACAACATAGTGTAAACTTCAGGTTCATATTTTTACAATATTTGTCCTTAAAATTAGCAAGCATGAAACATTTAAAAATCATTTTACCTCCAAGTACTGACAATTAAGATTCTAAGTTGCTGTTTACAATCTTCAAGTCATAATTAATCGACGACCCGAATGGCGCAGCGGTAGTGAGGCTGCCTTACGTTCTTAGGGTCCCGGGTTCGAATCCCGGTAGGAGCAAATGTTTGTGTGATGAGCATGGACATTTGTTTCCGAGTCATGGATGTTTCTATGTATAATAAGTATGTATTTACAAACAAAAAAGTATCTATGTATCTATCAACTATCTGGTGTCCACGACACAAGCCTCGTTGCTTAGTGTGGCACCTAGATGGCGCTGTGTGTAATGTCCAGCGATATTGAATTAATCAGGAATGGCTCAATCTAGAGCACAATCGTGAATATTTGTAAAAATACGTGTTAAAACAGCACGCAACGCGCGAACAATCTATGACATATGACATTTCGGTGCCCCCCGCTACACTAGCGTCTCTAGCGGCGAATTCATACGCGATAGCCCCCATTCTTTGGCCTAGAACCGGCATTTCAAAACTACCTTCATTAAACATTTTAATGAGCTCTTCCAGACAGACGAAACTTCCGTTGGAATCCTCTCCTATTATATAACTATGCCAGAACAAAAGGCCTCATATCACGTCAACGTAGAGTTGGTAGTTCAAACTGTTGACTGAAGAGATTTTAGTAGTACGCAGGAAGGTTGGGCGAAGTATTATCAGTTGGAGGTTTGATTATTTGGGTCATTGTTAATTTTTGCGGGATACCTTTTGGATAAAAAATAACAGCCGCACAGGTCGATCTTCAAGGTTAAGCCGCGCTTACCTAGGTCGGTCTGTGGATGTGTGACCGTCATAACTTACCGGGTTTCATCGTTAAGCCTTTGGTCCCGGCTGTCATTTTCAGATCTTTGACAGTCGTTACAGGTAGTCAGTGGCCCGAAAGTCTGACAACCAGTCTTGCCGAGGCGTATCGTATTACCCAGTACTAACTGGGTTGTGGAGGTCAGATAGGCAGTCGCTCCATGTAAAATACTGATATTCAGCTGCACCCGGTTAGACTGGAAGCCGATCCCAACATGGTATTGCATGTTTTAGCGGCTGCTTGGCAATATAATGTTTGCATTAAAAGACCTGAGGGTCTAGACCTCAATGAAACAATGGTTCTTAAATCGTTCCGAATTTCTCAAGTGCCAAACATTTCACCATATATGCTTGGTACTTAATAGTATTTTCTAATTGAATTAATTAAAAATAAAACAAATCTAGTACTCAACCATTATGACTTTCGTCTAAAACATACTAGGGTACACTCGAGTACATACCAACTGTTGAAAAATAAAAAATAAACTTCGTAAAACTAGATCTAAGCCCAGCTGTATGTTATGCATATAAGGAATTCTCCATTAACTCTACCACACGCAAAAAGAAAAAAGTTATCCAATTGGTGCATTCACCCTACAACTACAAGCTAGGAGTTTTACTGCACAGGATTATCCTCATTTTAGGGTTCCGTAATCAAAGAAGTGCCAACGGTACCCTGTGATTAAACCTAACACCGCATGTCAGTATATCTGTCACAGGGCAGGGTAGAGTATCTTACTGTTACTGTTAGCCTACGTTATCCCACAGCTGGGCAAAGGGCTCTCCCCATGACTTCCAGTTGTTTCTATCCAGGGCTAATGTGGGCCACTGTCGTTAGTTTTGTCCAGCTCGTCCTGCCATCTTCTACGAGATCTGCGGCGACGCCTTCTGGCTGTGTCAGGGCTCCAGAAAGTGGCTATTTTGGCCCACTGCTCGTTGGGCATGCGGCAGACGTGGCCAGTCCAGTCTCACTTCAGTTTAGCGGCTTTTTGAGCAACGTCAGTAATTTGTGTTTTGGAGCGCAGTGTGGTTGGTAGAGTATCTCAGGGACTATTATTATAAAAGTAGTATATATTTTTTTTAAATATGGCTGCTCTTAGGGTAGGTAAGTAATAAAAACTCAAGAAGACATTTCAGCATTAAATGTTATTTTAAAAACAGTAATACTTTTTGGTATCAGCTTTGATTGAGTGCAGCTTATCCTCTATTTTAAAATAATAGGGACAGAAGGCAATATGTCCCAAAAAACCAGCTAAATCTGGCCTCACATTCTTTTAAAACTCGTTACTGTGTTAGATACACTATGTCAAAGTTACAGTTACCACGCATGGTCGACTACACAAAGAAGGTAAACCACAATGGTTTTGTTGGTGTGGAACCCATACTACACGAAAAGCATAATCGATTTCCAAAGCAAGTATCTGATTTTCGGAGATAAGTTGCGTAGGTGATGAGCCCTGTCAGCGAAGACTCCTGTCGGCAAAGTGTCCTGTCGGCGAAGTGTCCTGTCGGCGAAGAATCCCGACGAAGAGTCTTGTCGGTGTTCAGTCTGTCGGCGTTTAGTCGTACACTCCTCTGCAAGTCATTTTTAGGGTCCTGTACCAAAGGGGGTGAAAACGAGACCTTATTACTAAGACTCCACTGTCCGTCTGTCTGTCTCTCTGGCTGTCTATCACCAGGCTGTATCTCATGAACCGTGATAGCTAGACAGTTGAAATTTTCGCAGATGATGTATTTCTTTCATAAATATTTAAGGGGGCTCCCATACAACAATCGGGGTTTTTTTATATATCGGGTGACTGGTAATTAGTGACCGATACTTAAACACGTGATTGTACTCATGATAACAAACAACTTTTCCGAAGAAACATTTTTTTTGTTGCTAACAGCTGATGGGTGGCAGTGGCGCGTGCGCGAATTTCATACGGCTGTTGTGTTATTGGGATAAAAGTTAGCGAGTACTGATACTGTTAACCTGCGCCATCCCACTGCTGGGCAAAGGCCTCTCTTCCCATGATTTACAGTTGTTTCGATCCAGGGCTAATGTAGCCCACTTGTCGTTGGTTTGCTGGACAAAATCAAAAGTGAACGAGTATAAAAAAAAGTTTCTTTGGGAAAATTGTTTGTTATCGTAAGTACAATCACGTGTTTAAGTATCGGTCACTAATTACCAGTCACCCTATATAATGGTACGGAACCATTCGCGCGCGAGTCCGACACGCACTTGACCGGTTTTTTAACCTACTAAAATTGTTCTGGGCGAGTTAATTTACTAAAAGGCTGTTCCTGAACGTTTTAGCAAGCTACGCGATAATATGCTGGCTTTGGGCAAAGAATGGAAAATTCGGAGAATATTATGTGCTCAACTTTAGACGGTTTTACGCCAAATAAATGGGTATAGGCTATATTGTATGGAGGCTATTTAAACCTACGTGTTTTCCGCCTTGGGTGTCATTTAACGGAAGGTATTTTGAATATTCACTAAAAGTAATAAGTATAATTGCACTCAAGGCTTGGTCGCAAGCGCAACTGCTGAGCATGAGGTCCTGAGTTCGATTTCCGAGTCGGGCAAAGTGTTATTGAATTTTTCCATCAGGAATTTCTTAGTAGCCGAAAAGGAGTCTGGATTTGTGCCCAGTTGTTAATGTATACATCTATATACAGCCTGTAACAGAAAGGGTATAATCATATGGAATACTTTCGGACCAACATCGAAATTGTAAAAAAATTATGAGCTGTCCCATACATTTGGGTCGAGTAGGTATTGAAATTTTGTATAGGACAGCTGATTATTTTTTTACGATTTCGATGGTGGTCCCATAGAGAAAGTTGTTCAGTTTGATGGTCCGTTCCACAGTATTCCATATGATTATACCCTTTCTGTTACACACTGTATATAAATTAGTAATTTCAAAATAACAGCTCTTTATTGGATGTAAATACGGTTCTTAGTACTTAAATATTATGTAATGTTACGCAATTAAATCTTCATCACATGTTAGCCCTACTTTGCACGATCTTAAGCAAAAGTTAGAGCAAGTTAAGGTACTCGTTACTTTGCGTAGAGACTCGTAGAGTCGTCGACACACGGTAGAGTTTTGATCGTAGTTTAATTGACAACTGTACTATGAAGGTATGTATGTTATGAGAGGTGGACACGTTCATCACCATCTTCTTGCCCTTGTTCCATTCTACTCGGGGTCGCCGCAACACGTTTTCTTCATCCATTCTCCCCTGTCAGACGTCACGGTATCATTTACTCCTTTCTCTTTCATATCAGTCTTCACACAATCCATCCATCTTTTCTTTGACCTTCCTCTCACTCTCCGAGGACACGTTGATCCTAAGTTTTCGACACTTGTAGCCGACACTTGTAACGATTCTAGACTTCCTTGTCATGAAAACATAAGCCTGACCCAGCAATTTCTCAAGCATGTTCGGGTGGGCATCCAATTTAAACGGATGCAACAGAATACTAGAATTTTGCATGGACCGACTGCCTATCTAACCTCGACACGGTTGCGGGTTGCGAGGATGCTGCGTATCATGACACCTCTTTGTAAGATTGGTTGACTCTTGCTTCTGATGGCCCGAACCGCCTATTATTTAAACAATACGAAAAATCAGAAGTGCGTGTCTTGGGTTCTCACTTGAGACCTATGACTGGGCAGTCCGACGGTCACACCACTAGGCTATCATTGCTTTCGACTACAGAGTATTAAATATGTGTAAAAGACAACCGGGACCGACGCGACGTAACAGCAGTCAAAGCACACCCGCAAGCAGTATAAAAGATTGATTTAACTAGTCTTCCATCAGCATTCTCATGGAAATCACACCGCCATTACTACCAACCAATGGAAAGGTGCACATCGGGTTTTAATTTATTACTTGCACTTCGTGAGTATCGAGTAAAAGTGGTAAAAGCTGGAGAAATTGAATGCTAAGGCAATGTTCACACTTTTTTTTACGCAATGTGATGTGGTGGAATGAGGAAAATGTCGTGAAGAAAGTTTTGAG
This sequence comes from Eugnorisma glareosa, assembly GCA_947578425.1. Classification (NCBI taxonomy): domain Eukaryota; kingdom Metazoa; phylum Arthropoda; class Insecta; order Lepidoptera; family Noctuidae; genus Eugnorisma; species Eugnorisma glareosa. The sequence goes on along the minus strand of OX387982.1, from coordinate 6,116,182 downwards.
TATAAATGTAGATGGGTGTAAGAGGTAGACCAAAGAAACGGTTGATGGACGGTGTGAAGGATGATATAGCTGGAAAGGAGGTGACTGCTGAGATGACGAGTAAGGAAGAAGACATACTGCACCGACCACAAAATTAATTGAGATAAGGGCTGGAAAATGATGAAGTCTCCTACTTAACCGGTATTAATAAGGACAATATGAGAATAAGTAGTAAGAACCTTTTTTGCTGACACTGAGGACTACCCAGAGCCGCCGCGGAAGCAATCGGACATCAATATCGCCAGTCGTCAAGCCTATTTTAATGCGCCCAAACCGAGGTACGAACCGTTTGGACAACTAAACAAAATAGCATCACAATTCCCTACGCTTGCTTGAAAGCAAAACAGATGTGGGCCCAGTTAACCATTATCAATTTTTGAAAGGGATTACTGGCCCGCGGTCTCAGTTCCATAGTGGGCCGAATGACCCCTAACCCACAAAAATCCCGTCTGGTAACTATTTTGGTCTTCATACAATTTTCAATGCAAACAACTAGAATATGAATCGCAATCGGAGCACTTGCGCAATTCACAAATTCATGAATTGAGTCGCGCGTTACAGACCCGTAACCTCGATAGACCCCTTTATTTTGCTTCTCAAACCGATTTTGTTAACGATTTCTGGTAGTGATTTCAGCTAAACACCTGAATGTCTGCATAGCATTTCACTTGTGTTTGATTATTTAAATTGATGGACATATGTAATGTAAGAATCTTAAGAGGGGTATAGCAAAAAAAATGCGAGGTTACAAGGTTGCCTCGTTGCAATTATATGTTTTTCGTTCGTTGGTCTACATAACAATTACTTGTTAAAAATTGTTTTTTTTCGCAATTTCAGTGTTGGTCCCATAGTGAAAGTTGTTCATAATGATGAGTACAATGACCCATTTCTTTTTTTTTCGGATTGGAAATCTTCATATGACTCCTCCCGCTCTGGGCTGAGCAGGAGGGAGTGTCAGACTTTTACTGACTAAAACCCATCCATGTTCCTTCATCGCCCTTTGTGTTCCGGGGCCACGGTATCTCTTTCGAACAGTCCCGCAGCCCCGGCAGGCAATTAGCGTAACGCATTTCTTAAGAGGACTTTTATGAATTTAATTGTTACATTTGTTACAACTGCAAAAAAATGTACGTACAGGAAACGCTCCTAGAAAATGTGTCGTCTGTATATGCCCTAACCTAAACGTGGGCGTTGGGCTTTTACTGACACCTTTTAAGACTATAGTTTCCTGCATTTTAATTAGTTTTGGCTTTGAATATTGAAAGCTGTAGAGTGCATTGGCAATCTTTAGCGTTCGAACTGGGTAAACGTCATGTAAATATGTGTCTAACGGTTATTGCTCTCGAACAGTTGACAGTTTTTCGAAATTAGAAAACGGGTTATGGAACTCAGATGGAGCTAGGCAGGACACTTAGCTAGTTGCGGTAATGGCAGGTGGAGTAAAGCTGAGACGGGAAACATAGAAAGAGAAGTTGGTCGTCTGGTGAGATGGGCAGACGACATTTGGTGCCACTGGCATTGGCTCACAAACAGTTACGTCCCGTTCACGACCTCAGATGATGCGGTGAACTACACGCGCGTTTTTCACTTCATTTTCACGCGAATAGCTTCGTGTCGCATGTTGCATGGCGGAGACTCCGTGGCATGCTCTGAAAAATTTCACTTAGATGCTGTCCCAATCTGTGTGTAGTTTGAGCATATAGCTTAAGATCAAAAGGTTAAGACTCTTTGCTCGAACAGTAAGGTCAAATTTACATTGTAACAAAATAAAACACAAGCGAAAACTATCCAATCTTTTAGACCAAAGTAGTGGAACAAAATAACGAAGATAGAAGATACATTCTTCTCAAGAGGTCAGCTCTTTAAGTAAACTGATATGAATCAAGCGTTTTATTCCACTACAGAGCAGGATTAAGAAAAAGTTACAGTCACCAGCACAGAGTAATGGAACTGAATAGAAGCGACACTGTCTTGTTGGTGTAGTTTTCGTAAGCGTTACAGCTAAACATCCTGGAGGTCCTGGGCTCGATTCCCAGATAGGGCAAAGTGTTTTTTATTATTCCACAAGGAATATTACAGTATCAGCTTCGGAGTCTAGATTTGTGGCCGGTTGATGGCAATAAGCTCGCTCCCTATTACATGGGACTTAAACATAATTGGCGCAATGTGGATGTACTACTAGGTACACCTCTGCCTAACCCTTCGGGGATTACAGGTTTTATGTTATGAATAATTCAGTAGTAGCCCGGATATTGCATATTGACTGTAAGATACTCCAGTGGGAAAAGCTTTATTACTAGAGATTGGATGATATGCAACTTAAAATCGTCGAAATATGCTTCATAAATGCTCGAAATATACAACAAGAGTGCCAAAACTTGCAACTTAAAATTGAAATAAGTGCTACACAATCATATAATGGTTGCCTTGAAAATTGAGTACTGTTTCAAATTATCAGTGGTACGATTGAGCCTTCCATTAGCAAAAATATTTTTATAACTTAAAATCAATCGGTGTACTTCCGCTTAAGTCAAATAGTGCCCTTTGAATTTTGGTGATTTTTTTTGCGTCTGTCACCTAATTTGGAGCATTAAAATTACAGGAAAAATACCCAAAAACTGCACGATAAGCCGGTTTTAGCTAAAAATATGCATTATCTTCAAAAAACACCCATACTATGCAAATGCATTTGCAATATAACCCGGCCTCAACTTATCAAAATCTTGTCTGCGAGGGCCGAGGACTCTGATAAATCGCAATAGCTTTTAAAGCAATACATATTCTACAACGACCTTCTTTAAGATTAACACAAAATTTTCGGTAGCTTATGTCAACCCGACTTTTCGGTAGCGTATATCAATCCAATACTCGCTATTGATCATCTTTGTCACTGATAGAATTTCTCTTTGCTTAAGCCCTCTGCTGGACCCGGGAACTTACAATGCATTCAATACAGGAGGCATTATGATTCTTCTGCCCATATCCCATGGGATATGTTTGCTTCATCTATACTTCTCTATGACCTACTCGATATCTCAGCCGACAGAACAGGAGTGTCGCATCTAAACAAGACACACTTCACCATCTATGCCAGTATTCTTGGCATTATACCAAGTGAAGGTCAAGGACGTAAGAAAACTTTATCTCTCCGACTTTGGGAAGTATACAAGTACATTTTAGGAACTTTTGTCTTAATTAGCATCTTCACAATTACGTGAGAGTGCTGTTTGTCTGTGTGACCTGGCTTTGATTACATTTAGGAATCTAGATTTTTGCAGACAAAGTCTAGTGCCAACATTGACGAACGTTCCTAACAGTTTTGGCTGAGCAGTATTCCTATCACTGTCGCACTTCTGGCAATCTACAAATGCTAGATAGAGAAGGAAATCTAAGGCAAGGAACATGCTAAGACAGGTACGCTTAGTCTGGCCTAGATGTGCTACTTGATTAAGTTATGTATGGTCTCAAAAATATTGTTATAATGGAGAGTTCAATAACGTCTCACTTACTTTGGTATCAAGTGCGTCTGCGCAGTGTTGGGTTCTTGTTAGTAGTTGACATTTTTTTTTTTGTAAGATATCTCCCAAACACATACAAAACACAAATTATTAATCTAAAAACACGGCAGCCGAAGATTATTTGTTATTCCACGGAACCCCAAAAACTCTCGTAGTAACAGTCGGTTCATTCATTTTAATTATAACAGAGAAAACATCGAGTAACTTTCCCATTACAAGAACAAGAAAATTCTGCTGTTTTTCCTGGTAAAGCATTTTAAACGCAGGCCCCGAAGCCCTAGCACGAGGGCGCTGTGTAAACATAACATAATAAATGGATTTTTGCATCGAAAATACAAATTATTAACCTATAGCTTTTAGTTACCTAAATTGTTTGCAAGAAGCAGAATCAGTATCATCCATAGATATGAATAAATTATGAAAATAATATGTGAAAGTTGTGAAACAGTATTTTAAATAATTTTAATTAAATATTTTATTTTTAATAATTTTAAAAGCGATGTACCTATTAACCTTACTTAAAAAATAAACTTCAAAACTCGTGGTAGGGCCTCTGTTCACGGCCCTGAACGGTGCGACTCGCGGCATGCTCTAAACAACTTCTGTCGCAAGACGCGTGACGCTTAATCGTACAGCCTGTGGCCAAGGGTTACTCACATAACAAAACACAATGGCGTTTGTGTTTACGATTTAATTTTCAATTATTTTTTTATCTGTTATTGTTTTAAAGTATTTAGGTATAATTATATCACTAGAATTTTGATTATCAATAAAGACGTAACAACATTCAAAATTTTCTAAACAGTTAACAAACGTGATTCTTGGAAAAACTTCATAATCCACACAAGTTCAGTTTGCGCTACAGTTGAAAACATGTTTTCAACACACTTTCTGGTAAAGTGAGCCTTATTACATCGTTCTTAGGGCCATAAACTGAACTATAACACACACGTGCATTATAATATTACACACTAGTGCGTAATAAAATTATCCCTACAAAGTTAAGTTAGTAGGTACCTAACTGCAAATTATATGCGAGTAAACAGAGCATTTTCAATTTAACCGGGTTATACAGTTTTTTTTTTGTATAAACAACAAAGAGGTTTTATGCCGCCGAAAATCCATTCATGTTTTTGGAATAAATAAATGTGTATCTAATTATGATGAAAGAACATTTATTATTATCAAATTATTTATCATTCACAATAATTTGTTATAAAATATTTGCATTTAATCACTAAAATCATAATTTTGAAGTAGGCTATATACATGGTTAGTTTCCAAAGACTATCCAAATTCTCAGATATGATGCAGCACGACATTCTGAGCCCCCCCACATATAAATATTTCTTCGGTTATTAAAAAAAAATATGCTATTTCCTACAAAAGTGCAATACCTACTTGGTCAAAATGTATGGAACAGCTGTTTATTTTTTTAATAACCGATGAAAAATTTATATGTGGGCCCCCCCACATATAAATTTTTCATCGGTTATCGGTTTCTCAGAATGTCGTGCTGCATCATATCTGAGAATTTGGATAGTCTTTGGAAACTAACCCTGTATATGTAATCAATCACCTTACATTTGGCGCGTGCAAAAAAAAAAACTTGCGCGCCGTTTCCCATAATTTTCATATTTTGTGGTAAATAATTGTAAAAATGTCAAGTTTTAGTACAAAATATGAACAATTGATAGATTTAACCCAGCCAGAAATACTACATGCAGCAAAATGAAAAAGTATTTAGCTGCTTGCGATAGTTTCCTACAATGGAAGAGCAACAAAATAACCCAATTATTTTCTGTAAATGTGTTTTTGGCGTATTTCTCTGAACTCGCCAATACATACAAACCCAGCTCCCTGTGGTGCATCTATTTCAAGTTAAGAAGCATGGTTAAGCTCAAACATGGTGTTGATATCAAAACGTACTTTACCTGATGGCATTTTTGAAGAGACGCTCGGATGGATGGTATTCGTCGGAAATCAAAAGTTTTGTCACCAGCCAACGTTTTTTGACTGAGGCTCCGGATAGTCAGTATCTAGCAACAACGGTACGTTTAATATTTTTAATCGAAATGTATCTACAAATTATATAAGTGCGTTACCATAACATAACTTCAAGAACTAATTAATTGATTTCTCTGCAGGTTGCCTTAGTATTCGGTGTTACTGGTACTTGTAGACGACAAGACCTGTATAATATTACAACAAAAGATGTAGAAACCCACGGAGAAATGCTTCTCGTCAAAATGATCCAGAGGACTAAAACCAAGATTCCACGATCTTTTACAATCCAAGGAACGTTTCGTGGAATAGTGAAAAATAATAGGATCTCCGTTCAACAAAAACAAAGAATGACCGCTTTTTAATTAAATGATTTATGCAATACATGTTTGTTTTTTCCTCGCAAGTGTGTTGAAAAAGTGCGTATGAAACTCGTGAGCAACTTACTCACTAGACACTCGGCTGATTTACGCCCTCGCCTACGGCTCGGGCTGCAACCCACAGCCTCGTGTATAATGAGCAACTTAAGCTCACTTGTATCATAATATACTATTTTCTGTCATTCTGAAATCAACTTAATTGACACTAGAATCGGATTGATATTTTTAGGTGAAAATAACTTCAATTGGCAAAAGGATTTTGAATCTCTCGCTGAAAACATTTTTGTTCCAATTCAATCATTCTTTCATTGATATTTGAAAATAGTGCTGAAACAAATGTGGCGTCTGGACAAGGCTGCATTTAGATAATAGTTTTGCATATTTTATAAACTCCGTTTTAGGGTTCCGTAAACGAAGGGTAACCAACGGGAACCCTATTACTAAGCCTCCGCTGTCCGTACGTCTGTCGGTCCGTCCGTCTGCCGGTCAGCGGGCTGTATCTCATGATCCATAATAGGTAGACAGTTTAAATTTTCAAAAAAGGGGAATTTATGTTGCCGCTATAACAAAAAATAAATTAAAAAATAAAGGAGGCTCCCCCTACTAAGATGGTACGGAAAGCTTCATAAGCCAGTCCAACTCGCACTTAGCCGATTTTTCTAATATTAATTCCATACCATCCAGGACAACTCTTCAAGATATTCATTCTTTCATAAATGCACAAATATGTAGGTTCATGCATAGAAATATAATATGCATTTTAAAAACACTATTACTACCGTCTCGCAAACAATGCGCATACAGGATGATTTTTTCCATGCATGTTAGATTCCTCATTCTACGAACCGGATCTTTGTTCAAACAGCAGAAAAAAATCGAGATCTCAAGAAAATTCTTTTGACGTTAAGATGGTTCTTTTAGTCGGTTCACTATATGCTTCGCTTTTACATTGCAATCAGCGGGAAACCTGTTTTTCATTAACTTTGTTTTAACCCTTCGTGTGCCGGGAACGTAGATCCACGCGAGACACAATAGGTTTTTAATTGTGTCTATATACTCGGCATACGAAAGGTTAACAAAGTAAGAGAACATCAGCGATTGTCCTGTGTTTAATTTAGGTAAACAATGAAAGAAACTACACAAATATTTAATTAATTTTAATTTCAAGTCACAGTCAAACTTTGTTGTACAGACGCTAAACGCTAGCACATCAAGCTATGCACAACTGTCAAATTTTCCCAGCCAACCTTGAACCTTTTGCTTTAGCGATAAAGTTGGAAAACTTATTTTAAAAATCGACAGATTGTACAAGCTTGATGTGCTGCCAGTCTGTACAATGATTCAATCAGTATACATATAAAGCAGACAATATCGTAAAAAGATTCAAATAAATCCCTCCATAGATAGATATTTCCTATTCTCATCCAATGTCTAGTTTACTCAAGGGATGAATAAATTGATCCTTACTAATGAGAGCACGACCAATTCATTTATCCTTTATACACCCTGTATACGAATAATATCTATTCTTTATGATATATATTCTCACAGAAATCTGATATCAGTAATATTTAACGGTAAATATCTGTAATATCACTTACTTTTACTTATGCTGATCACAAGCTGAATATTAATTCGGGTACTCATCTTGGATTCTTGTTAGACGTATGGATTATGTCTGCGCCTTTGATGGTATCTCCCGTATCTCTAATATTACGTAGGTATAGTATTGTGTAGGAATAGTATTACTTGATTATATTATATGTTTGTCTGAGAATTCAGAGTACATTTTGCGATTAGCACTTAACATAATATACAATTTCACGCCACGTGTGCCTAATTGTAGAACCACATTTCTCCAAGTTATGTTTCAGCCACATGTAATAGAGGGCGAGCGTATTGAGATCAGCCGGGCACAAATCCAGCCTACTTGGGAACTTACTAAGAATTCGCTCACTGGGAATCGAACCCATCATCCGCCCCATCGTCCCTTAGCTTTTATTATGCGCACAACCAAGGAGTGGAATTCCCTGCCTGCGTCAGTGCTCCCGAGTTCATATAACCCGAATCTATTTAAGTCGCGAGTTAATAGGCTTCTTATGGGTTAGCTCTTCCATCGTCGACCTCATATCTGTCCTCAAGACAAGATTCAAGTCAGGATTAGACTTATTTTTTTTTTTTAACCCATGATCTGGGCTCAGCTTGTCGCGTTTCCAACCACTGGACCAACGAGGCAGTTCACGCTTGTTGTTATGTAGTACTTGTTGTTACTTAGTACACACGGCAGCACAACAAGCTATACATATCCAGTATAACCTGACCTCACTTTGTATGAGCTGCCCTTACAATGAGAGACCAGCTTAATTTGGATTTGCATAGCTTGATTGGCCGTCGTGCGTACGTACGAAGTAAATATTATTATGGTGGTAGTACATTTAAGATAAACACTAGAAGCAATTGAAATGGTAAGTAGTGAGTATCTTTAGAGCACCTTACAAGTTTTTAAACACATTAAAATCTAAACATGCGGCATATTTTCCACAAATAAGACGTATTCGTAAGTAGAGACCGCAAATCGGTGAGGTCGTCCATACGTATGCTAGCCACCTAGCATGAAGACGTTCTATCATTACCGTACCAAAGATATTTGCTGTGTGTCGGGTAAATAATAACTGGATGAGAGTTGCCGAGTATCGAATTAAATGGCGCGCGATTAAAGAGGCCTATGGCCAGCTGTGGACTGCTGAAGACTGATGATGCCAGTGTGAATTCAACTCATTTTTAGCTTTTATGTCATAACTATCGCTCCAGGCCAAGTATATCATCATTCACCTGCCTATAAGCATTGCCAAAGGATAAGGCAATAAAGTGTCACTTACGGGATATCTTCCGTGATTGTCTGTAATTTTGAGCTCCCGATATTTCGACGCTGTTGCAAGCGCCATGATCGCGGGATGACTGGAGAATGCGGTTGGATGGAAAATAAATTGTTAAGAGCATACAAATCTGTCTACCCTCTTTCTTTGTCTTTTGCTACGCGCACTACTGGAACTCATCACTAAGTCAGGGCAAAACACACTCACAGTATCACAAGGCTTACATACAATTGTATTGTAAGTTTATGTGTAAGTGTAAACCGTGAAAGTTAAAAACAATGTTTGGATGAGGCAATGTTTGCGCGCGTTGACGATTTCCACGCTATAGTGCGTAAGAAAGTGGCATGGCGTCATTATTTCAAACACTGCGCGGTAGCACCAATAGCATTTTGCAAATGATTGCATCCCGCCACGACTGTCCCATACAAGATCACTTGGTGGGAATAGTTACTTGAAGATTGTGACTTTTATATTATGTACCCACTAACATAGATCATAAGAAAATTGTTACTAACACCTTTAAGGATTCTGTCCGAAATGAATGGTTTATTATTATTATATAGGCATGTGCGAGGAACAATACCTCCACACATTTGGGGGCAGCCCAAGAATGCTTCTCGAAGGGGCTGCAACGATCAGAACGCTCGCCTAGAGAAAAGAAACTCTTACCTCCAAGTTACTCCTGTCCGCTTTTTCTGTTACAATTTGGTCACATATTCACAAAAAATAAATAATACTTTCTTAAACACTGTTTTAAACTATCACGGTTTACACTTACACATAAACTGTTACTTACGGGATATCTTCCGTGATTGTCTATTATTTTGAGCTCCCGATATTTCGACGTTGCAAGCGCCATGATCGGCGTCATATCGGGAGCTCAAAATAATAGACAATCACGGAAGATATCCCGTAAGTGACAGTTTATGAATACGTTCTTATTTTTTTAGACGTATGTAGCGCTTGTCGGAGATGAGAGTTGTACTGATATTTTGTTCCTATCTGACAGGCCGCATGAATGTTTGTTTTACATTCGTTTGGTGGTTCAAATTTCAATTCTGAAAGCGGCCTTCAGATCGTTGCAGTCGAAAAGCAAGGTGGTTGTAATGAAACAAGGCAGGTGAATGATGAGTGCCTTGGACATTATCTTCGAAAGATGTTCCATTCTGGTTGCACCTTTTCCGTCATAACTCGAAAAGTCAAAATACTTTGACACAAGCTACGGAAAAGTGTATGTGTATGTTAATCCTATTGAGAAATTCGAAACGCTGAACAGGCAAGTCACTTTCTCAAAGCCGTTCAGTCAAAAGATGAAGTCCCTGATGATTGTAATGTGGATCTCTTCAAAGTTCAAGTGAATCGGCTTCTAGGCAAGTGTGCTTCACCCTAGGCAGCATCATTGCTTTACATTAGGCAAGTTGCGGCCAGGCGCAAGGAAACGTAAAAAAAACGTTTGTATTGTAAACAAAGTCACAGGGAACAACTAGTGTTGTAAAATGTATCTCATTATTGCGGAATTGTAATAACACACATCCATTTCAATATCTACATTCTAATGAACTCATAAGATTGCAAATGGTTTCCATTACAATTTTATTGCAATTGAATCTAATCGCTGACTTGTAAACGTTGTCATCATAATAATTTATTCATGGAAGAATTTCTAGAAATTCATTCCAGTTTAACTTGTAAGCATAATATATATGTATGTACACTAACGAACATATCAATAAGGTCCTCTTTAGGATATGTTTTTGGTAATTGAGTTCGTTAATTGCCCCACAGCATCGTACCACCGGGATCAAAATTATCGTTTCTGGTAATCCAGGTTATAAACTATCTGTGTGCAAAGTGTTACGGCGTGAAAGAGTAGCAAACAGCCATCAATCCATCCATCCAGTACCTAGTAAGAAGTTAAGACTGTCTAGAAAATACAACACTTTAACATTCATTTGGCTAATCGAGTTTATTAGAAAGAGATTTATATATGTATTCTTTACTGCCTCATTGGTCTAGTGGTCGCAAGCGCGACTGCTGAGCATGAGGTCCTGGGTTCGATTCCCGGGTCGGCAAAGTGTTATTGTCATTTTTTCATTACGAATTTCTCAGTAGCAGCCACCACAGCCCGCCACACGCACACCACAGCCAATGTGGATTTGTGTCTAGTTGATGGCAATAGGCACCCTCTCTATTACATGGCACTTAAACATAACTGCCGAAATGTGTGTCTACTATCAGGTACACCTCTGCCTATCCCTTCGGGAATTACACGCGTGAGGTTATGTTATGTTGTATTAGTTACAAAGACGACGCTCTACAAATATACAATTTTTTAACGCGGATTCGCGTCGCTAAATTTAAGGCCAGCCAAGAAATATTTTTGTCATCGACAATGACATGAGAATGTTTTAGAATCTATTTCTCCGCGTACAATCAAAAACCTCTTTCTTTTAGAATCTATTTCGCCGCGTACAATCAAAAACCTCTTTATTTTAGAATCTATTTCTCCGCGTACAATCAAAAACCTCTTTCTTTTAGAATCTATTTCGCCGCGTACAATCAAAAACCTCTTTCTTTTCCACTATTCTGTGATACCGAGCTAATCGTTTCAGAAGGAGTTTAACTCGTCAAGACAGCTTCGTACCAAACTTTAAAAAAATACTGAAGTTCGACCATGACAGGACTCGAACCTGCAGTCTTCGGATCCGAAGTTCGACGCCTTATCCATTAAGAGCGGCCAACCCGCCATACTTTTCATACAAATGCTCGAACGTGATTATGCCGTTGTTACACATCTATCTTTGAATTTTTTGAACTAACACGTATTTCCTGGAACAAGTTTAAGAAATTTTCGAACACTATTTTTCGTTCAACGTCATCGCGTTAGGCGGTATGAGGTGCGAGGGAGACGAGTTGTGCGGGATCGGGGCGGGGTAAGACGGGGGAGTTGAAAAAAAATCGCCACTGTGGCTCTGATGAAACAACAAGCTTTTTGACCATGCTCGCGTTCACGATAGACGGACCGGGAAGGGCCCTCTTAAGCCACACGGTCCTTGTGATGGAGGCGACAATAAACATACTCATAGAAAGTTTTTACTAGACAGACTATTAAGGCGCGAATTACACAGAAACGGCGTAAGGTGGCGGCGCGGCGCAGGAGCAACGCTGGCGTAGAATTTATAACGAAACAAAACCGGCCAAGTGCAAGCTGGACTCGAGCACGAAGGGTTCCGTACTATTAACTAAAATAAAATAAAATATTTATTGGCTTCAACTATGTATGTGTGGGACCCTTTAATTTTTAACTTTTTTTATTATAGGGAGTTTTACCTTTATTTGTACTGTAAGGCGTTGCTTTTTGCCTAATTTCGAGATTCTAGGTCAACGGGAACTACCTTATACGTTTTCGACCCAAAACCTCTAGGGTACTTCCGGTTGACCTAGAATTATCAATTTTGGTTAAAAGCAAGGTGTTAAAGAAAAGTAAAGATACAATACAGAAAAATAAAAAATAAATGAAAATTAAGGTAAATTTTGGTACGTACAAGTTTTCGCGAAAATCTAAATGTGTCCATATCTTTTTATCGTGTTGACTCAGGACCTTGATTTTACACCCAATAAGGACTATAGACCTCAGTATCTGATATAAATTTCAACTTGCTAGGTCCACTCGTTCCTGAGAAAATCGATGGTGACACACGAACAGACAGACGGACAAGAGAGTGAAGTTATAAGGGCTCCTTTTTTTCCCTTTTGAGGTATGGAACCCTAAAAAGAACGGCGTGACTGCCCCGCACCCCTTTTTTTTTTTACCAATGGGAAATCATCAAATAAACCCTCCCGCTCTGGGCTGAGCAGGAGGGAGTGTCAGGCTTTTACTGACTAAAATCCATCCATGTTCCTTCCTTTGCCCTTTGTGTTCCAGGGCCGCGGTATCTCTTTCGAACAGTCCCGCAACCCTGGCAGGCGTCGGTCCTTACGGACCCCTTCCTGTTTGCTGACTCTCTTTGAGGCGCGCGTGGAACACGAACGCGCCGTCGACACGGCCTGTCGTCATAAGACGGACGGACGGCGAGCTAGCCCATAGCTCACCGTCCACAGGCCCGCGCCTACGGTCGCCGGGGGCCACCATGTGGCCCCCGGCGACGGTGCGGCCCCGGTGCGTCTGCCGCGGCGGCTGGGACGTGAGGTTCTCTCCCTCTCACGTCCCGCCACCTACTTCGCTAGCATGACTGCTTCGCAGAAGGAGGTGACGGCGTCCCATTCCGTCTCGCTCCGGACCATGGATTGAACCAGGGCCGGACGCGAGAGGTCGCCGCCGCCGATTGCCGCTACGAGGACACGGCGTTGCTCCGCCCAAGCGGAGCAGACCTGCACAGTGTGCTCCACCGTGTCCTCCGGTCGATCCTCGCAGTGGTGACACCCGGGCGTTTCCTCCCGCCCGATTAGGTGCAGGAACCTCCCGAAATAACCATGTCCGGTGGGGACCTGCGTCAGGCGGAAGGTGAGGGCGCCGTGGCGCCCCTCTAGCCACTCCTCAAAGAGGGGACTTACCGCCATATAGTGGCGTGCCCTGCCCCGCACCCCTTGAGTGTAATTCACGACACGTAGCCTTAGTACATTTTGTACGAAAACGTTTTAAAGCGGCATACGCCGTTTGTGTATAAATCGCGCCTTACACATAGTACTGTTGGTGCCAAAGACGACATGTTGACGTTTGACGGCACGGTTGGCGCAGTGGTTGAGCGATTGGCTGCTGCGCTACTTGTCGTGGGTTCGATTCCCACACAATACAGGTATGTGTATGGTCTACAGATAGTTGTTCCGGATCTGGCTGTTTGGGTATGTAAGTTTAAATGTTTGTAAACGCACCCACGATACAGGAGGTATTCCTAGTATGGGGCAACGTTTAAAAAAATAAAAATTAAATGTTGACTGGTCGAAAATGCCTTTAGCAATTAAATACACCTCTACATTTTAAGTGTTAAATAAACAAATTGTTGCCATTTTCTATTGTTTCGACTTTTAAAATCAAACAATGAAACATACAAATACACGACTCACGTCTTTTTCCTTTGGGGGTAGACAGAAACCACAGAACGCCTCCTGTTACTATCGTTATATGAAAGTACACTTCTTTTGCTTTGTCTATATTCATACATAACGTATTATGTATGAACAACTAAATTAAATTACACATACACTTAATAAAATTGAATTATTAAAATTAAAATTTGATTAAATTTTTAGCAGAAGGTATTCAAGTGACTTAAAGTGACGTATCACTTGATATTTCTACTTCTTGTATGTAGATACATAAATAAAATAAACTTGAAAGTAATTTGAATTTCCGAATTGCTTCAAAGACAGCAAAACACTTGAAAATAAAGGAATAAATTGAAATAAAAGCCTCTGCCTAGGTCTTCAGTGATTACAAGCGTGATGTTTATATTGCCTATTTTATACAAATTGTGAAGTTATTTCAACAAGGCTTCATAATTATTTTGTTAAATACCATCTGTGTGAAACAGAAAGGCATTTTGTCTTCCATTCTGCAAGGACCGTGTGGCCTAATGGATAAGGCGTCGGACTTCGGATCCGAAGACTGCAGGTTCGAGTCCTGTCACGGTCGAAAACATCTTTTTGGTTTTATTTTTATAATGTTCTGAAAGAATACGATGAAAATAATGGAGACTAACAGTTATATTAGCTTTATTTGTGTTTATTTTGCCTAAGGTGTTGAAAACGAATGGAAATTACAACGCAGTCTATGCACACCTTCCATAGAACTTTGGGCTAATCAGTCTTGGTAAATTTCCTCCGGAGAGGTATTGTTCTAAAAGCTCTATCTAGGTGCTATGTACAACTAAAAGGCCTGCTTAATATACATATGTCCATAAGCCTGTTTTTGAATGTTTCATAATCATTATGTTTTAGGTAAAACATTTATATACACAAACATTTAGTTAGTTTGTAAATCAAATAGGTTTATTATTTTAACATAGAATAACTTAGCGTCTAAGCATGAGGTCCTGGGTTTGACTCCCAGGTCTGGTAAAGTGTTATTGGATTTCAGTAGCAGCCACGGAGTCCAGATTTGTGGCCGGTTGATGGCAATAGGCTCGCCCCTTTTACATGGGACTTAAATATAACTGGTGAAATGTGGGTGTACTATTAGGTACACCTCTGCCTTACCCTTCGGCAATTACAGGCGTGATGTTATGTGATGTTTATAGAATAGCTATATTTATTTCTATGAGCACATTTTTTAGTATCATATTAACATTACATGACAGGAATATTTAAAAAAAACTAGATAATTGCTGAGTTTCATTTCCTGCATGAAGAAACATCGAAACCGTTTAGAGGTCAGTTTCGTTTAAAGTCCAGACATATTCTTGGTCGCGGGCCTGTGGATGGTGAGCTATAGGCTAGCTCGCCGTCCGTCCGTCTTATGACGACGGGCCGTGTCGACGGCGCGTTCGTGTTCCACGCGCGCCTCAAAGAGAATCAGCAAACAGGAAGGGGTCCGTAAGGGCCGACGCCTGCCAGGGTTGCGGGACTGTTCGAAAGAGATACCGCGGCCCTGGAACACAAAGGGCAAAGGAAGGAACATGGATGGGTTTTAGTCAGTAGAAGTCTGACACTCCCTCCTGCTCAGCCCAGAGCGGGAGGGGTTATTTGATGATTTCCCATCGGTAAAAAAAAAAAAAAAAAAAAAGACATATTCTTGGTCAGATCATGTAAGGACCATGTATGAGAATATCGGCCTATTATTAGATATCCCGCTGCTGGGCAAATAGCGTCTTTTCATACAGAAAAAGACCAAACATGAATCGTTTGTTCAAGACTGTTTTTATTTGATTTTCCTTTATTGGCCAACCAGCAACTGTTTACACCGTAAATATTTAAAGTTAAAATTTCTTACAGGTCAGCACCACATGTCTCATAAACATCATAACTGTGCCATAAGCACGATACTACAGAAACAAAAATTAACAAATAAAAAATAAAATCAAAATATTTTATTTTATACACATGGGCACTAATAAAACGGCGCACGGTTCGGGTTGGGAGTTTGCTATGACGAACTGGCAAAAAAACTCCATTGTTACTCTTTATTTTATAATAAGACATGATGGAATTTTTATTTTATAAAAACTAACACAATCTAAAGTAAAATTAGATAAAACTGAACAAGTAGAGATACATTACGATTGAGAAGAAAAAACGTCTTTAGTGGCAGTAGTAGTCTCTATCTGGGGGTCTAAAATCGCCGCTTTATCAGAATCATAATACGAATCACGTTAAAAATTTAAAACTCTTAACATGGACTTTGTGGTCATAAACATAAAGACCATTTTAAGAATTTTAAATTTTTAACGTGATTCATATTATGATTCTGATAAAGCCGCCATTTTAGGCCCACTGATGTAGATTATAGTCTTCTGAAATATTGATTCACTACAAGGTAACATCAATCGATATATTAGGATATCAACAATGCATAACCTTGCGGTTCTAGCTAGACTCGGGCCATTACCGCTTCTGAATACGGTATCGACTAATCTATAGGTTTAGTTCACGAATAAATATATAATACAAAGACGAACGAACGATGAAAATTTTATGGTAAAGGAAGAAAACACAGTCTTATTGGGTGTGAAAATACTCTTCACGAAGCCGAAAGGCACTTGTTTTCCCCGTCATTGCGATCACTTTTTTGTTCTAGTCCATACCTGGGAACCTTCTAGTTACGGAGATATTGGAGGTCAAAGTTCCAACTTTTTCACAAGTTTTTTACGAGTAAATACCAAGTTTTGAATGTTATAACTCTACTTTAAACACCTCCACGACCCCCGTACTATTAAATGCATCCATCAGCACAATGTTTTGAGTGCGTTACATTGAGTCAGTAAAATGTGACTTTTTACCCCAAAAAAAAAGTCGTTTACCAGCAATATTTTTTGCGTAGAGTTACTAAGTTTGATGTACAGAATGCTTGGTTGACAGCTTCGTGAAGGAGCTGTTTACACCCTGTATGACTCAAGGTGGACATAAGACACATACAGGTGGGTGAGCGTGTTGGGATACGGCTCACTTCCTCCAACAAAAGGGGGCCTCCCTTTTGTTGGAGGAAGTGAGCAGTGGCAACATTAAATGCTGATTATGCTCAGTCTTATTATTATCCGTAAAACCTTAACCGAAAAATAGGTAAAAGGAAATTGCCGATATCATAAATAGTAACGACTATTTATGATATCGGCAATTCCCATTAAGAGATAAACGTAACATCACACCCGTAATCCCCGATGGGTCAGGCAGAGGTGAACTCATTAGTACACCAACATTACTGTCATCAACCGGGCACAAATCCAGACTCCGTAGCTGCTACTGCGAAATTCCTGGCGGAAAACCCAATAACACTTGCCCGACCTGGGAATCGCACCCAGGACCACATGTTCAGCAGTCTCGCTTGCGAACACAACACCAACGAGACAGTCCCACTAAGATTTTCCTAAAAAATTACCTCATATGAATTGACTGCTCATTGGTCTAGCTAGTTACTAACGCGACCGCGGCTGATCACAGAGGATCGATCCTCAGGCTGAGCAAAATGTTAAATAGGGCATTTCCTATTGGAATTATTGAGTAGCAGCTCGGAGTGTCGATTTATGACCAATTATTATCAGTAAACTCGACCTTTACTAATATAATATTATGGAAGTTAAAGATAATTGATTAAAAAACTGGACAACTGCTAGTCGGACTCGCATACCGAGGGTTGCGTATAAAGTTGTAGGTACTCGTATTTTGTTATTAAACTCCTGCTTCCTTTTCATGTGCTGTTAGACATTGCTTCTTACAAAATTTTATTTATTTATTTTATTTTATTACAACGGCTGTTAAACCAATTATAGTAACTAAAAAATAACTAAAAGAGTTATACATACAATTAAAATAAACAAAATAACAAAGTAAAGGTTCACACTTTCATAAATTCCTTTCACAATACTTCTGACATGCCAATAAAATCTTCGTCCATCCATCCGCAAACAGATCGTCTGTTGGATTAGAACCCAAGAGATCATTAAGCGCGACCAGAGTGCGAGGAATTGGCGACTTAGCACGTGCAACAGTGTGACATGGAGGCACGGCAAACAGCCTGTGCTTTCTGCCCCGGCAGTAATTGTTCGGAACAAAGAAGCGCGCCAGCAAATTAAAAAGATCAGGAGCGTCAATAGAGCCACGGAGCGTCTTACAGGCCATTGTGAGCTGATCTCGAGCTCGCCTTACCTCTATGATCCTAGGTCAACGGGAAGTGCCCTATAAATTATAATTCCCATGAGAGTGTCGATATATAATTTTTTTTTTGCGACATAAACGGCCGTATCTTTTTTTACGTTAACTTAGAAGTTTAATTTTCACAGCTTCAAGGGACTGTAGACTTACGGTTTTAATTTCAACTCCATACCTCCACGCGTTCCTGAGATAAAGCATTGAGACAGACAGACGGACAACAAAGTGATCCTATAACGGTCTCGTTTTTTCTTTTTGAGGTACGAAACCCTAATAATGGCATTTTTAAATGGTCTTTCATTGTCGTTTTTTAATGGTAAACAGAAAGTTCCCCAACACTCATGTACCCAGTAGCTTAGCGAGAAGCGCGCCGCCATTTTGCAATGACGTTACTTCCTTGAGAGCAAAGCGTGAGTGTAATTGCATTGCATCTATGAATAATAATGTCTTAGACATAACATTTATAACTGTCTGTGTTTTAGTTAAGTACGACTAGCTTTTACCAGCGACACTGTGTGTTTTAGGTTGAAATATTTCAGTGCATTTTCCATAACAAGAAAGAAAATTGTTTAGGTGGTTTAGTCATATGGAGAGGTAGTATGAAAGGCGAATAACAAAAGATATTAACAAGGCCTAGAAAACGCTAGAGTGATCAGTTAGATGCGTTTGTGAGAGATTGAGCGGAAAAAGCCAATAATGCTCACTCAATACTAAAAAAAAAAAAAACATCCATCGGTAAAAAAAAAAAAATACTCAATTCTTTATTGCATTCCATTGTATGTACACATTATTGAATGCAATAAAGTATTGAGTATAGAGCTTCACTGAATAGCTGCCCTTCAGGGTAAATTCGCCGCGCGGGTGCTCTGCCTGCCCACTGTTGCACGGTACGATAGTAATGAGACAGAACGGCGTCACGCGACTAACAACTGATAGGTCACAAGCGCGTGTGCGCGAATTTCATACGGCTGTTGTGTTATTGTGATAGTGAATGAGTATAAAAAAGGAAATGTTTCTTTGGGAAAGTTGTTTGTTATCATGAGTACAATCATGTGTTTAAGTATCGGTCAATAATTACCAGTCACCCTGTACAGGGTGTAACAGGACCCTTCACGAAGCCGTCAACCAAGCATTATGTAACTTTACGCAAAAAATATTGCTGGGAAACGACTTTTTTTTTGGGGTAAAAAGTCAGTCGGTAGGACTCAATGTAACGCACTCAAAACATTGTGCTGGTGGATGGATTGAATAATACGGGGATAGTGGAGGTGCTTCAAGTAAAAAAATTACATTCAAAACATGTATTTAGAAAAAAAACTTTTGAAAAGGTTTGAACTTCGACCCCCAATATCTCCGTAACTAGAAGGTATGGTATGGTCTAGAGCAAAAAAAAAATTATCGCAATGACGAGGAGAACAACTGCCTTTCGGCTTCGTTAAGGGTCTTGTTACACCCTTTATGTACTTGAGAAAAGTTTAGGCAGATGATGCTGAGTCTGTATATAAGGCGGTGATTAGTATTGTCTTGTCTGTCAGTTACGTTTTAATATATAATTGTTTTAAGCGCATCAACGTGTAGATTTACGACCTTTGTTTAGTAAAACATGTGTGTTTTAGTTGTGGTAATAAATTGCCCGTGACGTGATATTTCATGGGCAATTTATTCTGTTACCTAGCATAACATTTCTGTTTTATTTAACTCTTTAAGTAGAATAATGGATGTTTTCATATAAGTTTATTAATTATTTCGGACAATGAACTACAAAATTTACGTCAGGGTTTTGTTACATTGTTATATTGCTTGTTTTTTATAAAATACTGGTATATCTGGTATCCGCAGACTGAAAGCCGATTCTAACAAAGTTGGTAAAAGAATAGGCCGGTGATGATTTACTATAAATCGGTCGTTCATTCTGGATTCAAATAATTTGTTTCATTTCACGCTAGCAACCCGCCCCGGCTTCGCACGGGTCCAATGTCATAATATAAGCCTTCCTCTTGAAACACTCTATCTATTAAAAAAAACCGCATCAAGATCCGTTGCGTAGTTTTTAAGATCTAAGCATACATTAGATAGCGGGAAGCGACTTTGTTTTATATTATGTAGTGATACACCGATTTCGTAGCACGATGCCTTTTTTTTTTTTTTTTTTTACCGATGGGAAATCATAAAATAACCCCTCCCGCTCTGGGCTGAGCAGGAGGGAGTGTCAGACTTTTACTGACTAAAACCCATCCATGTTCCTTCCTTTGCCCACTTTCGCACTATGACTACTTTATTGTACTTTCAAGTAATCGGTAGCACGATGCCAACATTTTGAAACCACCATACATTAGATCGCACAGTGCCTACTTTTTAATTTTTGTTCCAGTTACATCGCACTTTGCCAACTTTATGAAAAAATTAATCTGACCATAGCATTATGTCTACTTTTGTACAGTCAAACAAATATAAAACGTCGAGAAAAAGGTGCACGGTTCGGTTTGGTCGTTTCCTATGAAGAAGAACTGGCTAGAAATCCATGGTTGATTAGATTAGCCTTTTTTTTTCTTAAAGAATAAAAAACAACTTTTCGCGCAGTCTTTCCAAGTTTAAACCTGCAGATTGTCACGACATTCAGAAAAACATGAATAATATAGGTATAATTACTCGCTAATTACTATATTAACCTATAAAATAACTGTACAAAAGTACAGTTATTTTATAGGTTTCGAAAACGCAGCGGTGGAGTTCTAGAGATAGTGGACCTACGTTTTATAGTTAGAGATAATAAATGTATCTGCAATTGCCAATAAAATGGACGCAGTTACCATAAAATAATTTAATTAAAAGGTTACCAGTTATACGAGAATAATTAAGATAAATGATGATTAAATATAGAATACGCCTAGGAACATACATGGTCCCATTAAAATAGGTGGACAAATTTTAACACGGCGTTCAGTACGTATAACCAATGATATCCAAGCAAAAAATACATTGATTAAAGTGATTTTATTTTGGCCTAAAACAATAAATTACCGGCAGCACTCTATAATAAACACAGCCATTAGGTCAAACTAAAATCACTTTAATTGTTTTTTTTTTGCTAGGATATCTTTGGTTATTCGTACTGAACGCTGTGTTGAAATTTGTCCACCTATTTTAATGGGACCGTATATACAACATGTAATAGAAAGGGTATAATCATATGGAATACTGTGGTACGGACCATCAAACTGAACAACTTTCTCTATGGGACCACCATCGACATCGTAAAAAAATAATCAACTGTCCCATACGTCGAGGGTACGAGTAGGTATTGAAATTTTGTATAGGACAGCTGATTATTTTTTTACGATTTCCATGGTGGTCCCGTAGAGAAAGTTGTTCAGTTTGATGGTCCGTACTACAGTATTCCATATGATTATACCCTTTCTGTTACACGCTGTATAAGGTGGAAGGAGCACCAACGCTAAAACGGGGACCACATATTCAGTACATCATTCTAAACCCCGCATAGAAACTTTCCATAGGATTTTTTTTTTAAATCAATCTTCCAAACATTTTGGCCAGGTTTTGCAGTTTCTTAGAAAATAGCTGTTTTTGAGGGTTCCGCACCCAAGGGTTACAAGCGGAACCCTATTACTAAGACTCCATCGTCCGTCCGTCTGTCTGTCACCAGGCTGTATCTCAAGAACCGTGACAGCTAGACAGTTGAAATTTTCACAGATGATGTATTTCTGTTGCCGCTATAACAACAGATAATACAAACAGAATAATATAAATACTTAAGGGGGGCTCCCATACAACAAACGTGTTTTTTTTCTAGATAATGGAATGCAAACCTTCTTGCGTGAGACTTACTCACACTTGGCCTGTTTTTTTTTAATAACCAGTTAATGTGGGGGAGCTCAGAATGATGAACTAAATATGTGGTAATCGTAACCATTTTAGCGTCGGTGAACCTTCCACCTTGTATATGTAATTTTAAAGTAACGAGTTTCTCACTGCTTGTTCTTTTGTATCGATGGTGCGACTTATTAAATTTCTTAGATCTAGTAGGTGGCCACGTTAATTGCAGCATCAGTGCCATTTTTTAAGTCCTCTAATGTGCAGGTTTGGAAATTCCAGCAAGTGGCTCATAGTCTGGTCGGTTATCATCCACATACTACTAACCAAGTTATTACTGGTTCAGTTCCAGGATATGCTTTTTTTCCCCTCTGGATGGAGCTGAAGGGAGTGTCAGACTTCTACTGACTAAAACCCATCCATGGTTCTTGTTTTGCCCTTTGCGTTTCAGGGCCGCGGTATCTCTTTCGAACAGTCCCGCAGCCCTGGCAGGCATCGGCGCTTTCGGACCCCTTCCCCTTTGCTGACATCTCTTTGAGGCGCGTGTAGAACACGACCGCGCCGTCGACACGGCCTGTCGTCATAAGACGGACGGACGGCGAGCTAGCCCATTACTCACCGTCCGCATGCCCGCGCCTACGTTGGCCGGGAGCCACCACGTGGCACCCGATCCAGGATATGCTTACACGACTGTTTAAACTTCTACACATTAATAACAAACTGGACAGACTGGACCACTCGACAACTGCCTGGGCAAAATAATTCGTCATAAATCTTACGGCAAATAAATGACCAGACCGGCAAATGGATGATATCATGTGTCAATCAGTTCTTGACAGTCGTTACAGCTAGTTAGTGACCAGAAAGTCTGACAACAAGTATAACCAAGGGGTATTGTATTACCCAGTACTGACTGGGTTGTGGAGGTCAGATAGGCAGTCGCTCCATGTAAAAGTTAAGTTAAGATGCCAAACACATGACTAAAGATTTAACTATATACCCTTCCTTTGTCGTGGTTTATATCAGACACAAAAATTATACACCTGTACTACTATTATAAAGAGGTAAATTTGTTTGTAAGTTTGTATGTAGGGGGTAATCTCAGGATCTACTGAACCGATTTTGCAAAATTTTTCACTAATAGGAAGCTACATTATCCCCGAGTGCTATAGGCAATGGCATGTATTTGTAAAGGCATGTATTTGCAACGTGCCCGTGAACTAATTTCCGACAAAAACGCGAGCGAATCCGCAGGCAACAGCTAGTCTGAAATAAAAACTAAAGAAAAATAGTTACTTTCGTTAGATAAATGTTACTGTAGGCGTCTTCTATAAACAAAAGAGCATTTAAACATTCATATCATCTCGCCGTGCCCTCAGGGACTAGGTTGACACCCACTCAGTCACTTTTAGCTGTAAGTAATACTTTGAAGAAGGTGAAAAACAAATTATTTAGAAGAAGTTCACCTTTGCATGTAATTTATACACTTATTTAAAGGTCGCAAGAGGCATCTAAGCTTTGAGCTATGTCCCAACATTAACCATGGATTTAAATAACATAACATCACGCCTGTAGTACCACAAGGGTTGGGTAGAGGTGTACCTAAAAGTCCATCCATATTTCCATGTTGATGGATGGAGTGGGACAGGAATGATATGAAAGATAAAAGAGTAAATGATTGCGTGACGATTGACAGAGAAGAATGGAAGAAAAAACGGCAGGAACATGATGAAAATGATTTCGGTCTGTTTAAGTCTCATGTAATAGGTAGCGAGCCTATTGACATCCACAGGGCGCGAGTCCAAACAAAGGCTGCCACTGAGACAGACGAGGTACTCGTAGATTGCTTTGGTATATGATTTTCAAGAACAGTAAGTGATTTTCAGGTTATGATTTGCAGCAATCACATCTAACTAGCGGTCAACGATGCAGGCGTTTTGTACTCCATTTAGGAAAATCTTCATAAAGATTTGGTAATCAGCCTATAAACTTCCCACTGCTGGACACAGGGATGTAGTTGTCTATAGTCTAAACGCGAGCGTTTACTCGCGTGGTAGACTATAGTTAGTATAGTTGGAAAAGATTCATCATCTGCCAGTCTTACCAGAGGCATGCGCCTTGTTCGTGAACGGGCACTGTCAGTTGTGGCTGGTCATCTCTTAGTTGCCACGGCTTATTTGAATTAATTATTTTTATTTTTTGAGTTGTCTTTTTTGTTTTTACTATGGACACTTTTAACGTGCACATCTTGCTACATCGTTCTCACATAATGTACCATCTCAATATGAATGATGTTACCTAGGTTTTGTAACAATATGCTGATTTAAAAGAGTGTCCATGGAGTTTCTTGCCCGTTCTTCTCCATAGAGATCTACGCTAGGGAATGGGCAACTACAGTACTTTCACAGTTTTTATGCCTTGTGACTGGGACTGTAGCTACATTTAATTGTTATCTTTGTTTCGACAGTTCAAAAGTGCCTGTAACCGGCCTACTTGAAATAAATGCTTTAATTTTCATTTTTATTTTGCAGCTGAATACCAGTATGTTACATGGAGCGACTGCCTATCTGACCTCCACAACCCAGTTACTACTAGATAATACGATACCCCTTGGTAAGATTCGTTATCACACTTTCGGGCCTCGGGCTACGGGACCAACGGCTTAACGTGCCCTCCGAGGGATTCAAAAGAATGAATTCCTTTAAAAAAATCAAAGACATCGAAACCTAAAACATGCATTATTTTGAAGGCAGTCAAAACGGTCATCCATTTATAGATTTGACCGAAAGAAGTCCTATAACCCTCAATTCAAAGTGAAACTTACGCCAAAGATATAAAAAGTACTGAAGCGGAATCAGCGCCCGATTGTTACGCTCGATACGGAACCAATGAAACATTCAGCGGGATTCAGCGAGTTTCAGCACCTGACGGCACAAGGCGCACAATTTGTGTTGTTTAAACAGTGTGAAAGAAAATGTATCCGAAAATAGATTAGGACTGGACTGCTAAATACTGTTACGTCGGCTGTTTTACGAGAAGATTCTAAATTACGTTCGAGTCTAGAATGTTCAATGTTCCACTATGGAACTGTGTAGAAGATTCAAGAATAATTAGAATGTTCCAATATGGAGCTTTGAAGAAGGTTCCAGAAAGCTGTGGAACTTTCTCGAAGGATCGGTCGGCATATAAATAGCCGTCGTGTTTGCGGGAGCAGTCAGTCTGAGTATGGCTAAACAACGAAGAGGATTGGAGTGAACTACAACTGCAATATCTAAGTGAATATTGATCAATACAATAGTGAATTTGTGATTGTGCTATAAGTGCTATAAGTGGTCTTATGGCATTTCATACAAACTTTGAACTCATTTGTTTTCGAAATGACTCAACCGATTTTAATGAAACTTCAAACGCATAAGCAAGATACTTAAGTCTAAAAAGTTGACAGAGAACATTTTCACCAAATATTTTTGTTTGACACAAAACTTAGGAGCGCCTAAGTTTTGTGTCAAACAAAATTATTTGGTGTTAAATTGCTAGTGTTTCAATTTATCCTTTACCCAGCTCGTAACAAAACTATCTATACACAAGGTGTCCCGAAACTCAACGTCAAGCGGGTACGGGGAGATAAGCTAGGTTGTACCAGTTCTAGCAAAAATAAAAAATAAATCCCAAAACAAAAAAATGATCGCAATGACAAGGAGAACAAGAGCCTTTCAGCTTCGTTAAGGGTCTTGTTACACGCTTTATTATCACTTAACAAAGTAACAGGGATTTTTATTTTATTTTTGCTAGAACTGGTACAACCTAGCTTATCGCCCCGTACCCGCTTGACGTTGAGTTTCGGGACATCCTGTATATAACTAAGGTAGTGACAAATTAGGTACCCGTTTTGGTAGGGTCTCAAGAGGACTACCCCTTAGCTCGACTATTGGGGGCTAGGTACTTGACGTTATATTAAGTACTTTGTACCAAACGCTACTTCTCCAAGCTCGAGGTCCTGGATTTGATTCATGTCAAGTAAAGTGGTTATTTTCATTGTGAATATTCTTTTTAGCAGAACTGAGTCTGAATGTGTGCCCGGTTGATGGCAATAAGGTTATCCCCTATGTCATGTACGAAGGTTCATCTCTACCTGAACCTATAGGGTTTTTAGGCGTGATGGTAAGAGACGTGCGGCCTTACTATATATTGATTTAGTCTTCTTCTTGGCGTATCGATGGCAAAAATTTAAAATATGTTTAGCCCAAAACTCAGCCACAAGAACCCCGCTCATTGATGCAGTAAATACAGGGTGTAACAGGACCCTTCACAAAGTCGTCAACCAAGCATTATGTACATCAAACTAAGTAACTTTAAGCAAAAATTATTGCTGGGAAACGACTTTTTTTTTGGGGTGAAAAATCACGTTTTACGGTGGGACTCAATGTAACGCACTCAAAACATTGTGCTGATGGATGGATTGAGTAGTACGAGGGTCGTGAAGGTGTTTAAAGTAAAAATCCTCATTAAAAACATGGATCAAAAATAAAAATAAAACTTGTG
The DNA here is from genome assembly GCA_947578425.1 of Eugnorisma glareosa. Taxonomy (NCBI): domain Eukaryota; kingdom Metazoa; phylum Arthropoda; class Insecta; order Lepidoptera; family Noctuidae; genus Eugnorisma; species Eugnorisma glareosa. The sequence goes on along the minus strand of OX387982.1, from coordinate 6,089,692 downwards.
AAACAGTTGGAACTTTGACCCCCAATATCTCCGTAACGAGAAGGTTACCAGGTATGGCCTGGAAGAAAAAAATGATGGCAATGACGGGGAAAACAAGTGCCTTTCGGCTTCGTTAAAGTTCTTGTTACACCCTTTAAATAATCAAGTGCGTAGGCGGTTCAAGATGGAAGGTTGGACATTGTATGTGGGGAGACGCCACATACGCACTTGAGGTCTGAGCCGTCCCATCTGCCATGCACCCCCATCTGCAGAGATGGTCTTTGCTCCGGCCGACTTGGGTGCGAAGTCTGTTTAGACATTTCCAAGTCGGCCACGGTAACGCGTGCCTCCTAAAGTTCGCAGGATTCTGGCCAGCCGTATTGAGAGGATGAAGCTACAAGCTGACTCAAGACATCCAAGGCTGCCGTGTCGACGGCGCGTTCGTGTTCCACGCGCGCCTCAAAGAGATGTCAGCAAATTGAAGGGGTCCGCAAGGGCCGAAGCCTGCCGGGGCTGCGGGACTGTTCGAAAGAGATACCGCGGCCCTGGAACACAAAGGGCAAAGGAAGGAACATGGATGGGTTTTAGTCAGTAAAAGTCTGACACTCCCATCCTGCTCCGCCCGGAGAGGGAGGAGTCATTTAATGATTTCCCATCGGAAAAAAAAAACCATCCAAGGCTTGAGTAAGAAATAGGCACACTCCAAAACAACATTTATTACTTACAAACATTAGAAACAAAAAACAACATTTACAAGCACGCATTTCATTTACGAATCACGTCTAATTACACAGTATGATACATTTTATTTACATTAACTTGATTATAATTTCCATAATTATTTAAAACATAAATAATTATGTTAGCCCTGTTACTCGACACATTACAATAATAAAACGAAACAGACTCGTGTTTATATTTAGTCGAGCTGGTGTTATTATTGTGTTTGCTTTCAATCGTATAACGTTCAGCTGGTTTTTATTACAAGATTTTATTTAACTTGCCTTGCTAGTTAGTATGTAAATGTTTTGGTCAAATATTGCAACTGAATTTTAAAACAGGAAATTTTGCATTCACGTTTCGATGACGTCATTCTCAATCCAATATGGCGGACTCCCAAAGATGGCGGACTAGTTATTTTTATGGACGTCCATGATCATCATCTGCCTAGCCTTTTCCCAACTATGTTAGGGTCGGCTTCCAGTCTAACTGGATGCAGCTGAATACCAGTATTTTACATGGAGCGACTGCCTATCTGACCTCTACAATACATTTAGTACTGGGTAATACGATACCCCTTGGTAAGACTGGTTGTAAGCCTTTTTGGGCAATTGACTACCTGTAACGACTATCAAAGATCTACAAATAATAGCCGGGATCAATAGCTTAACGTGTTTTCCGAGGCACGGAGTAAACTCGGTATGTAATGGGTCACCCATCCACAGACCAACCTAGGCAAGAGGAGCTCCCCCATAATTATACTTATCAATTAAAAGGGTTTCCTGAGAAGAAAAAAAAAACGTCACACTTGTATTTAAAAGCTGGTTTTTGTAAATGTTTTTTTGACTGTAAGCTTGTTTATTTGTTTATTTTTATACAAAATTTTATTTAAATAGCCTTGTTAGATAATTTATTAGTATGTATTGGTCAAGTCTTGCAACTGAATTGAAACAAACCCCAACCGATCGCAGGATTGGGATCCCAATTTCTTTCATTTTTTTAGCAAACTATTTAAGGTGAAAGCGCCTGGCGCCGCCAAGGTAGCCCACAACATTCGATTAAATGGTTTTTTTCATGAAATAGTTAGAGAATTGTTTTGATTTTATTTAATAATTATAATTCTAAAACTGCATACGTGATACTTGCGCGAATCATATTTTCATCAACATACAACTTGACACTGACCTGCAAATTACAAAAAACGTAAGAAATTTTGAAATTCGCGGGCTACCCCAGCGCTTCCGCCTTAAATACCATCTGTTTTTGTATTAGAAACGTCTTAATTCTCAAGTTGTGAATCCGTGACTCGAAACTTACCGCGTGGTTAAGTTATCACGAGGACTTAAACTTAAGCGCTCAACTTTAGTGCGAAGTTTTAGCGGATATGGGTATTAGAGAAGACATGCTTACTTACTTAGTGGGGGTAGGTAGATATGGCAGTTTCCGGTTTTAAAGGCCTGAGCTTTTCTCCAATTTGAAATGAAGTTTTCTAGCTGGTTGTTCTAGGTGCTCGTCGGTTTTGTTTGCTGTTATTTTGCAATTACAAACAGACGTTCTAATTTTATTTATTTGTAAGTATAGGTGTATAGATCGACGAATGTTAGCTGCAATTTTCAACATAAAACTACAACAAACTTTACTATTGAAGTAACTAGAAATTCAAGGAAAGCATCGGATGTTTAATTCCGCAAATGTACGCGATTCCAACGCATGCCATTCATGAGATACAGTGTAGGAGCGCTCAAGCGGGAAATAGAGTCGCGAGTACAGGGGGAACAGCGGGTACAGTCACGAGCATCGATAAAAGGTGTAAGGAGACCCTTCACGAAGCCGTCAATCAAGGATTTTGTACATCAAATTAGAAGTAACTTTACGCAAACATTATTGCCGGGAAACGACTTTTTTTTGGGGGTGAAAAATCACGTTTTACGGTAGGCGTTACCAAAACTTTTATTTAAAAAATACTCGTGATAAAGTTAGAACTATGACCTATATCTCCGTAACTAGAAGGTTCCCAAATATGGTCTAAAACAAAAATAAAATCCTGAAATAAGATTCAAGATTTTATAACAAGTGCCTGCTTCTTTAGGGATCTTGATACACCCATTATATGTACCTATACAATTAGCAACATTTGAAAAAGATATTCTCATATTTTTTCCTAGTGGATTATTGTAATTTAATGTTGTACGAACACAGTATTTTGGAACCCACATTGTTCTGAAATTGGTCTTAATAATAATACCAGTCTATTACTGTCCCACTGCTGAGCAAAGGCCTCTTCTCAACAGAGAAGGCACGAGCATTGATCAAGTTCAGGTTTCCTCACGATGTTTTCCTTCACCCATGTCTGTGATGTCCAAGTTAAACTTAGAAAGTACATATGAATTTAAAAAATCACATTGGTACGTGCCCGGTATTGAACCCATGCATGAGAGGCGAGGCCTGAAACTCTGGGCCATCACGCAATTGGTCTTATTTCAAAGTTTTTCTTGATGAAAATAGCTCTTAATTCTTGCTATGTGATACATATTGGTGCTCATGACTGTACAACGTGAACACGTATGTGTTTTGTATGTGTAGTGTTTATTTACACTTGTTTTGCTATTGACGACTGCCTCGTCGGTCTAGTAGCCGCAATCGCGACTGCTGAGCATGAGGTCCTGGGTTCGATTCCCGGGTCGGGCCTATTTTTATTGGGTTTTTCACTATGAATTTCTCAGTAGCAGCCACGGAATTTGTGCCCGGTTCATGGCAATAGGCTCGCTCCCTATTACATGGGTCTTAAACACATAACTGGCGAAATACGGGTGTACTACTAGGTGCACCTCTGCTTACCCCTTTGTGGATTACAGGCGTGATATTATCCTACTAATAATATAACTGCGAAAGTTTGTGAGGATGGATGGATGTGTTTTTTTTTAATGTATGTTTGTTAGTCTTTCACGCAAAAACTACTGAACAGATTTAGGTGAAATTTTGCACACACATATTTTATAACATGGATTAACACATATAATACTTTTAATCCCGTTAGTATATTCCCGTGGGACTTTTATCGGACTCCACGTGAGCGAAGCCGCGGTGCTGTGCTAGTGTTTTATATATTTGTTAGTTATCTCTTATATAACAATATAAATATATTATTAAAAGTTATACCTACATAATAACCTTCACATATTCTGCTTCGTGCCAGCTGCTGCCTTCCCCATACAATTTTGAGAATTTTTCCCCATACAAATTGATTGAGACGCTTTGTATTTTGAAGCTCACACTCGACAGCTTAATACTCTGTTATTTGAAAATGTACTGTAATTTTTTCATCTTTAAATACAAAACACAATTACCTATCTACTGTTGTAAGGGCAGGGACGACGATTTAGTTTGATATTGATTGACAACTGTAGTAATTACTGAAATGGTTTTATGTGAATCGAAACATCGAATTATTTCATGTTGACGTGTGAAAGTTTTTGGTAACGACAATTAAAGAGAATAAACAACACACTTATTTTAAAGAATAAACTTCTTAAAAATTTTGAACTTTAACCCCCGATATCTCCTTAACTAGAAGGTTCCCAGGTATGGTCTAGAACAAAAAACGATCGCAATCTGCCAGTTATTCCGATGTGTTGGGGCCCACTTCTAGTCTAACTAGATGCAACTGAATACTCTCATCTTTAATTACAAAATAAACATCATTTATCACTAAAACAAAGTTGCAAAAGCAGGAAAATATTCATAACATAACATCGCGCTTGTTCGGTACCATGTAATAGGGGCGAGCCTATTGCCATCAATCGAGCACAAATCCAGACTCCGCGGCGGCTACTGAGAAATTCCTGATGGAAAAACCCAGTAGCACTTTGCCCGACCCGGGAATCGAACCCAGTACCTCATGCTCAGCGGTCGCACAAGGCAGCTCCTCAGTTTACTTATTCCTATATTACTGGAAACTGTCATAATATACCTACTCTTGCTAAGTTCCACGAGGTGTCATGTCTATATACTTAATCTAGCTAGCTCGTCCGTTATGACAATCAGATCCAGTCTGTCCCCTTGCTGCCCTCCCCAGCGACGCCCTAAGCCGAGGATCGTACCCCACAGGGGGTGCCCTTAGCGAGTGGTCGCTTAGTAGGTATTTAAGTTTTATGCCCCTGGCTGGAGGCCTTAATTTCAAGGCATCAACAGGATTGGACCAGTTAAGCAGTAGCCAGCCTCATAGGCTGAACAGTCAATAGCGAGAAGCCATTAACAAAAAAACAAAATCGTCCGTTATGCAAGAGACATTTAATTGAAAAAATTGAATGAAGGCAATGAAGGTACCTATTTTTAACAACGTCGCTACTAAATTTCATTATGTTCTGTATTTAAATAGTTTCGGTTTAGGTAAATTGGGTATTTCCTATAATTCGATAAATTATTTGTTTGTTCCTTAACAAAGCATTTCGCAAACTACTGAACACTAAAAAACAACTAGGTACAATTGTACCTATTACAATATCACGAAAATTCCTACACCAAACAAAATATATAGGTACCTACAGCAAAATCATCACGTTCACGACTCGCCGCTAGCTCATTATAAAATGTTACATGGTATTCACATTGTCACCAATAGGTACTTTAGTACCTTTACAAGTTTACACACGCTCCAGTTTCGGCGCCTCCATCTCATCATGATTTATTCCGCACCCGTGTTTATAAAAATACCTAAGCCTAATAAAGTTGCCACAGCAAAAAATAAACAACAATAACTCTATGTTATTTCTCTATGATCTGCCTAGCCTGTTGAGGTCAGCTTCTAGTCTAACCGGGATGCAGCTGAATACCAATATTTGATAAGGAACCTTTCGCCTATTTGACCTCCACAACCCGGACCAGTTAATGGGTATACGATAGGGTCTTGGTAAGGCTGGTTGTCAGAGTTTTGAGCTTCTGAAACTGACCCGTAACGACTGTCAAAAATCTTCAAATGACAGCCGGGACCTTACAGCTTTGAGAGGCAATTTTTTTTTTGAATTACGTCCTGGTTGCTGAACCTTTAGGTCAATTTCTGGCAATAAAAATACCTAAGCCTATTAAAGTTGCCAGCAAAAAATAAAATTAAACGATAGTAATTCTATGTAATGGATCAATATCAGAGACAAAAAAGTTAATCTACATGAAGAATATTATGAAGATTGATGGCTTTCAATCATTGTTGGACAAAAAATGCTGGCTGGACTTTTAATGAATGACTTCTTTCTTTGAATCTCGTTTGTTGGGTAATAAAAAGTAGTATCATGTATGTGTGATAATGATCACCTACTTAGTCAGGCCTGTAAGTATTTTTTCTAACGAAATAGTGTTTTGTTTTAGGTATATTCTTTTTCAATTATAATTGCCTACTTATTTAAAACTAGCACATCGCTCGCGACTTCGTCCGCAAAAATTGTGATAGCTCGGTTAATATGCGTGATATACATAAATAATGTATACCCTATATCACCCACGAATAACGAAGCTTTCGTGAGTGAAAGAATTTTTAGAATTAGAACATTAGTCCTGGAGATTACGCCCTACATACCTACAAACAAATTTTATCTCTTTAAAATATTAGTAGGTAGGTGCTTAGACCTACATTCAACAAAATTCTTTGTGTCACCATCTTGTTGGCATTGTGCTACCGATTACTTAAAAGTACAAAAAAGTAGTCATAGTGCGACAGTAGGCATCGTGCTACGAAATCCGTTTTTCGCATGAGAGTTATTTTTATAGTTTTAGGTATATTAAATCCAGAAGTCCAAACTCAAGGTTTGCCAACGAGTAATGGAGCGTAGTATATACCAGGGTTGTTGCTGATGCATATTTTTGTCACATCAGCGGATGCTGATGCTGACCTTTTATCATTGACATCAGCGGATGCTGATGCTGACTTTAATTATTTTCTTTAAAAAAAGACATGAGAAATGTAGTTACCATTGAAATATAGTCACCAAACTCAACAGTTTACAAAAAAATCAAAAACTTTCATGCGCAATGACGAATTATAACGTCGCAATCCTCGCGGTCGACCCTTTGATTGGTCAAAACTCGCAAGCAAAAACTACACGTGATATAAGCCCCGCCTCCTCTGCGGTCATGTCACGACTCGAACTTCAGCATTAATAATCAGCATCGATCATTGCGGATGCTGATGCTGATGTAGAAAATGATGCTGAAATTCAGCGGATGCTGATGCTGATACTGATGTTCGCAACAACCCTGGTATATACCTACTACTAGGTGTTAAATTAACGGATCGTGTTCGAAACACAATACTGCGCTCCAAAACAAATATCAAATTCAAAAGGCGCAACTCAAATGGAACTGGGCAGTTCCTGTCTGCCGCATGCCGGACAAACTGGGGGCTAAAATAGCAGGAAACTGGTGCCCTGACACAGTGAGGCGGGGTCGTCACAGGCCACGAAGGAGATGGCGAGGCGAACTGGACAAGTTCCTTCCGAACTGGAAGGAGGACGCGCGTGTTCGCAAGAAGTGGAAGGAGTGGATGGAGGCCTTCGCCCAGGAGTGGGACAGAGCATGTTTGGATAAAAAAAGTAGGTACTTAAATCATTAATGGAAGCTACCAGTGACCAGACGGCGGCGGTCGTACGACCGCGACCATCGCGTCACCGTCGCCCCAAAATAGGTATGTCACGGTTATACCTATGATGCAGTCAATAAAATGATTGACCGCAGTCTGATAGCATCCTTTAAAACACAAAAATACCGCTCTGCGTTAGTCGAGTCAACACAAAATTTAAGCGAAACTTATTTTATTTATTTATTATACTACATATATACCTACATTATATATACAAACTACAAATTGAACTAAAATAAGCGAAATACATACTTACTTCCTTCTTCAAACATTTCTATCTACTAAACTTATGAAGTTTTACTTTAAAATAAGTAGGTACTCTAGTACTCTAATACCACCCACTCTTAAAATAGAAACACACCAATATGTATTTTGATCTCAAAACAAGTCCTTCACAAACAGTTTACATAAAGGATTAACATTTTGTATTACACCTGCGGTCGCCATCGCGTCGTATTAAACTAAATGAACTAAATCACGTTAACAACTATGTAGTAGGTACCTACACAACGGACCGAAATGCCAAACATTTAAAACTTCTTTTGACATAAATAGAGGTGGTCGAAAGTCGATAATATTGCACTTAGCCAGTCGATATTTCTGTAGTTATGGTTTCTAATGAAAACTACTTTATATAGTAATTTATTCAGGTCAAGTTCACGATTTGGAGCCTAATAGATGGAAGAAGGTTATTATTAGTCGTACTAGTAGTAGAGACTAGTCATTGAAACAGGAATATTATAAGTGCACAAGTGTATGTGAGTTATGTGACAGTAATACAAAATGATGAGTTATAGGTACCTACTTATAAGTTATTTCTCGATTATATCGTCTACGAAGGTGTGGCTTGTGTTTGTTTTAAAATGTTGATATAATATCATGGCCAGATATTCTACAGGACAGAGAGGTTTGAAAGGAGAATAGGGAGGCCTTTGACCAGCAGTGGGACACACAAAAAGGCTAACAAAAAAAAAAACTGTAGTTACTGTATTATTATATTTTACTTTTTCAGAGCATGAGGTAGGGTTCGATCGGGCAAAGTGCTATTTGGTTTTTCCATTAGGAATTTCTCAGTAGCAGCCACGGAGTCTGGATCTGTACCCAATTAATTGCAATAGGCTCGCTCCATCCATAATACAAACATAACTGGCGAAATGAGTGTGTACTATTAGGTACACCTCTGTCTTACCATTCGGTGATAGGAGTCGTGATTTTATGTGCGGTTTATGTTATGTTTTAATTAATTTCAAGTAACATTAGCCATTGGAAGAATGGTCAACATCGGCTTGCCATTATTAAAATAGAATAAAAGTGATAACTTACGCAGAATTATCTTATAATAAGTACCTAAACCTAAAACTGGAGAATTGTGAGTGTACTATGGCAAGAACACCTCAGCTCTAACCTTCGGAGAAAACAGGCGTGATGTTATAACAAGTACCTACTTAATACGTAATAGAAACGTGAGTTTATCGTGTCCCTGTTTACTCCTCCGACAAGTTAAATGGGTTAGAAGTCGTAAGAATAGGTGAGTCGTAGGGTTCAGAATAACTGGGTTAAATTGTATTATGTAACAGCTGGAGTTCTATAAATTAAAGGTGTTAATTGTTATAGAGTTATTGTTAATTGACACCGTTTTTTAAACAGTATTACCAATTTTTTTCTTCTATGTTCATTTAAAATAAAATAATCTGCTAGGAATCATAATCATTCACCAGATTCTAATTCTTTATCATCTGGTGTCAGAGGTTTTTGCAACCCGTGGGGTTCTGCCTTGGCTTTACTTTAAGATGTCTTTCTTCACCGAAGCAAGTGGTAATTATACATACGCACAGGAATCCGAAAAATCAGAGATTCGAGTCTAGGGTTCGAACTTGAGACCTATGACTTCGCAGTCTGGCGGTTACACCACTAGGCTATCATTACTTAATTAATTCTGCTGTCTTTATCTGAATTTATCTAGAAGCTGGCGGAGCAAGTCTTTTTTTTTTTCGGCTGGGAAATCCTCAAATAACCCCTCCCTCTCTGGGCTGAGCAGGAGGGAGTGTCAGACTCTTACTGACTAAAACCCATCCATGTTCCTTCCTTTGCCCTTTGTGTTCCAGGGCCGCGGTATCTCTTTCGAACAGTCCCGCAACCCTGGCAGGCATCGGTCCTTTCGGACCCCTTCCTGTTTGCTGACTCTCTTTGAGGCGCGCGTGGAACACGAACGCGCCGTCGACACGGCCTGCCGTCATAGGACGGCCGGGCGGCGAGCTAACCCATAGCTCACCGTCCACAGGCCCGCGCCTACGGTGGCCGGGGACCACGTGGCCCCCATCGCCCGGTGCGTCTCCCGCGGCGGCTGAGACGTGAGGCTCTCTCCCTCTCACGTCCCGCCACCTCCTTCGCTACCATGACTGCTTCGCTGAAGGAGGTGACGGCGTCCCATTCCCTCTCGCTCCGGACCATGGATTGAACCAGGGCCGGACGCGAGAGGTCGCCGCCGCCGATGGCGCAGCATGTCTTAATAAATACTTCACAGTCTATCCATAAATTATTTTTTTCTCTGATATCTTCTTTTTCTTTGAAATCTCTTTCTAGAAATATAACTAGCAATACCAGACCATTACTGAATTCAGTCTTTCAGAAATATATAATAAGCCAAAATATTACACGTAGCGCAAAATAGGAAAAAAAATGTGCGTTGAAAAAGTTTCAATGTAAACATAAAAACCTAACCTATAAATATTTAGGTATGAAAGTCGGGATGATCCCTTATCCTGCCAAAACTACTCGACCGAATTTGACAAGGTGTCAATCGATTCCGTGTCGTGCGTGACATGGGTTTATTTTTAGTTAGAAACGGAATATAAATGAAGTTTACATAGGTGCTTTGTTGAATAATTACATTATTTCTAAGGTTTAAAAATTAAAATGTACAAAAAAAAAAACAAGTTTGAAAAATGGCATGTCTAGGCATAACCTAGGCTGTTTAAAAAAGTTGCCTTTCCAAAGTATATTACCACGCAACACTAATTTACGGGGAACCTACAATAAGAAATAAAACAGCTCTATAAAACTTCTTTGTGGCGATATTAAAATCTTTATTAAAATTCATACAACACAACTAACATTAAAAAATTGTACACGAATTCATTAATTTAATTTAAGTATTAACAAAACATCCTGTGTTGATCAGGAAGCCAACAGTTGGTTACACCCTAATTAAAAATTCGAATTTGGAATATCGATAAACGCCGCTCTATTTTTTTGGGCGAGCTTACACGATTTCGCTGCGGCGCGCGTCAGTCGAGCCTCCTCGCTCGTGCAGTACGGATGTGAGGGATCGTCGCGCGCTCTCTCTCCAAAATTACGTCGCTCGTAAAATTGACGATATACAGATGGATTTCAGTGTAATGTTAAACAGTATGAAGTTTTAGCTCACAAATGGAGCATTTTTATGGAGTTTGGTGTGTGATTTAAAATGTTTTAGTGTGACGGGATTATGTGAATTAAGATTTATTGCATTGTGGTGTGTTTTGTGTTTGACTTGTAAAAGAATTCTGGGAATTTTAGTGTCTGTGTAATATAACAGGTTAGTTTGATGTTTGATTGCTAGTTTTAAGCTGTAGGGCTAGGCATTTAAATGATCTAAATCGACCTGTCCAACTCGTCGTACGTCGGTTCTCAAGAAATAACATATCCTGCCTATCGGTGGTATTGGCCGATAACGCACGGGAACCAAGATTGTAGGCGTGTTATTTAGTTGATTTAGATATTTACTTATGTACATTTGACATTCTACGTTTGTGTCAAAAAGATATGTATTTTTGGAAAAAGAAATCTGTTTTTACGCTTTTTCGTCAAATAGATCGATCACAGTCCTTCGGAATTCAAATGACAGATTTTCTTTATTTTTAAAGTAAACGGGTAAACATTTTTCGTAATAAAACGAAGAATTTTCAAGACACCCTATCTCCAATCCAGGACATCTATTTTAAGTCTGTTGCCCCGACCTAGGTAGCGACCTAAGTAGGTAGGTATTTTAGGTCGCAATCTCGGGACAAAACGACGTTGCATCTAAATTGTTTCAAAATAGAATGGTAGAACATCGGAAATACCTACCATTTTTTAAATATCCGTTTAGCTAATCAAACAAACATTTACACAATTCAATGCCCGCATAAAAGATGCATTTAATCGCTATTTTATTCAAATGTAATTTGTTTTAAACAAATTAATAGTGGTATCTGCCGCTTCGCATCTATTTCAATAAAGATTTTAGATCTGTTTCGAAACGGCTGCCATTTTTAAAGTTATAAATTCCGCATTGAGTAGGCTCATTCTATTAAAAATAAGTAGGCCTGCCAACCTCCATTTTACGAAGAATGTTTTTAGTCCATCCTAATTGTATCTCATTAGTTCTTTCTTGTAGGAAACGGGCCATAAAAATATTATTGTATAATAATTTCATATCCAGCCGCTTTTATGTTGCGAGGTAGGTAGGTAAGTACTTTAAACGGAGGTCTCTTATAAAAAATGGCCACCTACTTACCAATTTCCTACAAATATTATTGTATTATAAATCTGTCGTTAAATCTGATTGGTCGATATAATTTTTCCCACTATTAAATACGAAAATGTAGGTAAGTCTATGGAGCAAGGACTTGGGAATGCATGCGACCATCTATTATTAATTATGAATGACTTACCGATAGAAATCTGCAATGCATTGCTTCGAAGGTACCTACTAAAGAGATTCTAGATTGTGGTAGGTAAGTACAATCTAGGAAGTGTCTTTTTAGTGCCTAGTTACTATACTATACTGTATCCTATATCTAGCTAGATGTAATTATCAATCAACATTATTATTGATGGCACTGAGTTCCCGTGTCTGACATACCATTGTTAAACTCACGATGGTTTGTTTGGTATGTTAATGTTCTTAAAATAGTTGTAAGTGTTTAATGAATGAAGAAAAAGTAAGGTTGACTGGTAGAAAAGGCTATGGCGTCGTCCGCCCCTAAGTTTGTGTGCTTAAAGTAGGTATCAAATACATAAATAAATACATATAAAAGCAGATTAACATAGACTATATTTTTGCCTACTTATCAAACTGATCGTTACTGCTGTTTTTCTGATCGCGATCAGTTCAGGCTTATAAAACGGGTAAATCGGTAGGTACTGACAAAGAAAGAAAGAAAGAAATAAAGAAAAAATGTTTATTTGTCGCAGGGACATGACGTGCGTACAAGAGATAAATTAAAAATAATCATTCAATACATAACAAATATTATAAATACACTGGACATATAGGTACAAAGAAAAATAAATACAAAATTAACAGCTTGCACGTCGTGACCGCGACAAGCAGGTTACCACTCAGCATTATGCTGTGCTATGGGGGGCCCACAGCACAGCGCTGGTTTTCAGTGGTCACCCGTGAAAAAAACGTACGGAAGCCAAGACAGCATAAATATTGAACTACATTAAATAAGATAAAACAAACAGTACCTACTTGGATTATAATATAAAGAAATATAGGAAATATAATAAACACTAAAAGATAATAAGTATCTTCGGAACACCTACCTAGGTTGAAGTAGGTATCTAGTACCTATCTACTTATTCCAATAAAATTCCTATTTCTTGTACCGGTAGGTTCAACAAAGTAAACTAATTTTATTGGTCAGAGAATTATATGTAGGAAACTACCGAGATACAATTTTACGATTTATTCTGATGGAAGAAGTGAATGTGTGAAACTGAAAACCGATATAAAAAAAAAACAATATTAAAAATAAAAAAGCCGTTGTGACGTACCTATGAGTTACTCATAGGTAGAATAGAAACCTAGTTCTTATTCTCACTTTCAAGGACGAACTACGTTAATTAGGTAGGTAGGTACCTATCTACATCCTATTTGTTTAATTTGGGATAGAGGTGGTTCGTTACGTCATTTTCAAGAAATAGTTACTTGGTCGGCGTCACCTGTTTCAAAACTAGTGATTTTTGTAACTAGTTATTTTTATTCAGCTACTGTGATTGTTTGTATAAATATCTCCACCAACTATACAGTTACACATCAAACGATAATAATTTAAATCACTATTTACTTAAGTGTATGTAGCTATACTGTTAAATCAATAAATTAACTTCCCTTCATACTTTACTCAGGCTTAGGGCTGACTGCATTAAATGTATTTGTATGACTAATTATTAGTGTTTACTATGAACCTATGATCAACCAGTCGACCAACCGACAGTCTACTCTATTCTCGATCGCTGGAATAACGTAACGACTACTCAGCTACTCACACCCAACAATCACAGATAACTGAAATAACGCAATTACAAAAATCACTACTTATAACTAGATTCGAAACTAGTGATTCGGTTACATGCCGCGTAACTAGTTATTGTATCTAGTGACGTGAAATAACGCACATGCCTAATTTGGGAATAGTTCACGTCGTGTCGTGGTAAAAATATGTAGGTATATGCCAGGCAGAAAATTGGCTCCTGGCTGGAGGCCTTACACTCCAAGGCACCCACAGGATAGTCCGGTTAAGCAGTAGCCAGCTTCATAGGTTGACTTGCGAGATGCCATGCCCTAGAAGGAATATAAAATAGGACAAAGCGGGAATAAAATAATTAAAATTGTATTTTGAGACGAAGGAAGCTTATTGTTTGGGACGACCCAGGATTTTTTTATGTGGGACGAAACTCTGTGGGCCGAACGAAGAATAAATCAAAAATGGTGGTAGCATGGCTGATAGTCCCAGAGTTCGCTGCACTAAGGACCAGGCCATCTACATAGTTATTTTTTGCAATAGTGGAAGCTATTATAATGTTTTTCTAATGTCTATGATTAAATTCTCTCATCATAATGCATCCCAACACTAGTGATTTCCATACTCATTTCTGTTTCACCGCTGTCCCATCCCTATACGAACTTTTTAATTTTGCGTTATTAAAAGTTACCACGCCTCGGTTGAAATTCCATAAAATCGCTTCGTTATTTTAGGCGTAAATATAAAAGCGTTGGAAACAGACAGAAATGTTTACTTTAGCCTTTTTCTCTAATGGATGAAGTGTTGGGAAAGTCTAGATTATATTATTGATTAAAATTTTTATAATTATGTATCAGTGGCGAAGAGTCGTATCCTTGTCCCTTTGTCTTCTAAAAATGACAAGTGAATGAAGGGTAACACATAATTATAACAGAGTAACATACTTGGTACAACTACACGATAACAATTATTGACATAATTTTAACGCTGACTGAATCTCACTTTGTCTAGTCATTGCTGGACTAGACAAAGTGAGATTCAGTCAGCGAAATCGATGACAAACCCTTGACAAAAACTGAATGCATGACTGCATGGGTGTATCTATACGAATACTACATATAAAGAGGTAAAAATTGATTGTAAGTTTGTATGTAGGGGCAATCTTCGGAACTACTGATCCGATTCCGAAAATTCTTTCACTAACGGGAAGCTACATTATCCCCGAGTATTATAGGCTATATTTTAAACGTTCCCATGAGTACATTCCGTACATAACGGGAGCGAAGCCGCCAACAAAAGCTAGTTATACATAAACCATGACTGAAGCAATGATGAACTTATTATTAACTAGCGACCCGCCCCGGCTTCGCACGGGTGCTTTGGTATACATATAAACCTTCCTCTTGAATCACTCTATCTATTAAAAAAAACCGCATCAAAATCCGTTGCGGAGTTTTAAAGATCTAAGCATACATAGGGACAGACGCGACTTAGTTTTATACTATGTAGTGATTAGCCTAAGGTCCTCTGTTTACATGTAAGTGACTTGGTGGGTTCTATCAGCGATAGCGACGATAAAACAGTATTAAATAATATGGGAAAAAGCTACGGTCAGTCGGTCGTCTTATGGGTTTGGGTTGGAGTATAAACTTACTACGAACAGCAAAGAAAACAAAAAAAAAAAAAAAATGATTAAAAACATTTTTTGGGACAATCAATTTTCCATTTGTTTTTTTTACGAAAATCTTTTTTTTTTTTTTTGCAGATTTGGGTTAACCTTGACCATAAAAACTATTTACGTTCTGAGAAGCAGGGCCCTACGACGCACCGTTTCCGAATTATGGGACTCCGAATTTTATTTTATATAAAACGCTCTATATTTCTAAAATGGTGGCTCGGATGAAAAACTTTTCGGGCAAGAAATTGTTGCTCTAGTCACAAACCATGAGATGATGTAAAATAACCCGCGAATTATTGAAAAAAAAAAAAATCTCAATCCGTTAAAAAATGTAAGTAACTTACTTCAATCATGATTAGTCGCGAAGCGGTTTGTGTACAAGCTCCTTAAACGAAACACGACAGAATATATCAGTTTTCCAAGCCTTTAGGCATTCCGACGCAAAAAGGAAAAAAGAAAAGAGGATTTAAGCGTTTTTTTTTTCTTCCGTAGCCTGTCGTTTCGTTCAGAAGTTTCTCGGTCTAAAACAACAGACTTGTTCGAATAGAACTTTCAGTACTTACGGACGAAAAGGTCGGTAGGTCGGTTCTAACTAAGTAGTGAGGTTACGTTTACATAATGTACTAACCTTCTAGGTGTTTCTAGACCGTTCTAACACTTTCAAACAAAAATAAATGTGAGAAAAAACTGTCTCCATGTTTGTTTTTTTATGAGGAAAGTTTCAAACGGAATTTTATGATGTTTGTCGCAGAAGCTTGGGATTAGATCCCGCGAAGGTCGTCAAAACGTTTAGGATGTGTGGGTGTTATTTTTGGTCGTATTAAATTGTTTTTCCTTCACACAATAATACTCAAATATACTTACTTCCTCTTCTTTTTTATCTTGTACTTAAATAAGACTTCCTTGTTGATCTAGGTGGTTGTAAACGCGACTGCTTAGCGAGAGGTTCTTAATTTATCTGTGGCATAAGCATAATCAGGCCATAATGTTCCCACTGCTGGGACACACGGCCTTCTCTCTATGAGAGGGAATGGGCAATAATCCACCACGCGGGCCCAGTGCGGGTTGTTAGATGTCACATGTCTTCGAATTTTTGGATCTAGGACATGCCAGTTTCCTCACGATGTTTTCCTTCACCGTATTGAGAGCAGTGGTGATGAAATAAATTACCCAAAGTAAATGCGCCTGCCTGGGTTCGAACCCACGACTTATTGTTTGTAAGTCGGGGCCGCCACCACTGGGCAAACGCTGTTCTCTGTGGCATTAGGTTCGCCCCCAATTACATGGGACTTAAACATTACTGGCGAAGTGTGGTTGTACTATTAGGTACTCTTGGGATTACAAGCGTGATGTTAGATTATGGTGTTGAACGAGAATGCGCGATTATTGTTCCCAGAAATTTCGTAGATGTAGATATGCGCGTTTCATGACGAGTTTTCATCGCGATAGCAATTATTGCGCTCCTAGCGCAAACTGGTGCACAACAATAATTCACTTTTGTTCACCGACATTGTCAGTCTTAAAAGACAGACAAATAAATGACACGGGCAGAAAGATAAAAACCGGGTTGTGGAGGTCAGATAGGCAGTCGCTTCATGTAAAATACTGGCCCTGTAGTCTCGACATAGACAGGGATCGCAAAACAACCGAATTCGGTCGCAGTAACATAACGATGCGGATTTAAGGAGGACGCGAGCCGGACGCGATCGTTATGACTTTCCGACCGAATTCAGTTGTTTTGCGATCGCTATCTATGTCGAAACTGCAGAGCCTGGTATTCAGCCGCATCTGGTTAGACTGGAAACCGACCCCAAATTAGTTCGGAAAAGGCTACGCTGATGATGATAATGTAAATTTAAAAAGTACAATATTTCGTAAACATAACACTATAACTTCACCCGTATATGACCCGGGGAGTTAGGCAGAGGTGTATAAACACATTTCGCTAGGTATGTTGTAAAATGGAGCGATATTTCGTGTCGTCTGACAACTTCGTACGTTCTTGCACACAATCTTGAACATCAGACATCTTGCGGTTGAATGCTTCCCTGCAGGATATGTTAACACGAGCACCCAATGATGTGTTTTAATTGACATTCATGACGTGTCCGCTTGATTAAACAACAGACAAAGTTCACGCGAAATTTTGGTGATCGCGTTGTATTACGAGTAGGGCAGGGGCCAGGGCTTTCGCAGGGAGTCGCAGGAGTGTTGTAGGTACACTTACGTGTCAATTCCTATTATAATAGGGGGCAAGCCTCTTGCCATCAACCGGGCAGACAGACTGCTTACCACTGCGAAATTTCTGATAGAAAAACTCAATGTCTCGTGCCCAACCTGAAAGAGAAAGTTTTGAGGATGAATTTGGATGGACATAAGAGAGAGAGAGAGATGACCAAAGAAACGATGGATGGACTGTGTGAAAGAAAATATGGATAGTAAGAGGGTGAGCCATGAAATTACTGATAATAGAGATGTCTGCTTGTGACTAAATAATAACAGCCGCACGTGTCGATCTTTAAGTTAAGCCGTGCTTGCCTAGGTTGGTCCGTGGATGGGTGACCACCCATTACATACCGAGTTTTCTCCGTGCCTTGGAAAGCACGTTAAGTCATTAGTCCCGGCTGTCAATTGTAGATCTTTTGACAGTCGTTACAGGTAGTCAGTGACCCAAAAGTCTGACACCAGTTTTACCAAGGGGTATCGTATTACCCAGTACTAACTGGGTTGTGGAGGTCGGATAGGCAGTCGCTCCATGTAAAATACTGGTATTCAGCTGCATTCGGTTAGACTGGAAGCTAAACCGATACTCGTAAAGCCTTGTCATAATACAAGGTGTATTATGACAAGGCTTTACGAGTATCGAATTCTAAAATTATAATTAATAGAACTGTAATTTTAACGTGATTTTAACTATATATAGCCCGTTTATTTTATGTTCTGAATATTACTTTCTTTAAAAGATTTAACTTATTTCTCAGAAACTTCGTCGGTAGGGTTACTAAATTAATAACAGGATAAAATTGAACTCGTTTCTTCGAAATAGACTAATAAACTGAACACGTCAACTGCACAAAATAGGACTATTATTATGATTACCTAGCGACCCGCCCCGGCTTCATATAAACCTTCCTCTTGAATCACTCTATAAATAAAAAAAAAAAACGCATCTAAATCCATTGCGTAGTTTTAAAGATCTAAGATCTAAGACACCGGGAAGCGACTTTGTTTTTATACTATGTCTGTAGTGATTGATCGTCGGTCAATATTTTGGTGTCCAGTTAATTCTGTTAGTTCTACGTTTTTGTATAATGGTGTGATCGTTACGTTTTTATTATTTTTTTTTGTTATTTTTTTTTATCGTTTTTTTTTTTTTGTATTATGAAGGGGAGTCCACCAGGTTTGCTGAAACTAAAATCGTTTATTTGCCTCGAGATGGGTAGATGTATGTCTCGGATGTTTTAAGTTTCTGCAAGAGGATGAACAAAAGGCGACTTTTTCTGTTTTTTTTTTTTAAAGTATTTTCTTTAATATTTTTGTCATTCCTAATTGTAAATATGTTTCTTGTAATCTTTGATTTGTCTGTGCAGTACCTTGGATTTCTCTGTTATATTGTACAATTTTTTTTCTGAAATAAATAAATAAATGTGATCTTAGTTTTAAGACACTGTTTTAAACTTTCACGGTTGTAAACCATGGTCTTTAATTGGCTTATGCCCGACTCGTCACTGTTCCGACTTGTCACCATATTTTTTTCCATACAAGAAGTCCCGACTCGTCATCATAGAAAAACAAATGAATTTCCATTTAATTATGATGTTGTCCCGACTCGTCATCAGTATAAATTTGCGTGTCAAAAAGTACAGTTAGTTTCGCTATCTTAAAATACCTAGTTCTTAGTTATGTTAATTCGACCGTTCTTGGTTTTGAAACTAAAATAATTATAAAAGGAATAACTATGGCCAGTTGTAAAAACAAATTAAAAGGGAAATGGATTTTTGCTTGATGGGCGTAAACATAATAAGCGGGTTTTTACTAAATTTATAAATAGAATATATAAATGCGTCTCATTGGCTGCAGTAACATTTCTTGTTTATAGCTAAGGCAGTAATTATGACTGTATTTCTAGTATAGAGGGTCTATTTTATCTGGGCTTGTTAAGGTGGTTGCGTAAGGGTAGCCCGCGCAATTTAAATTTCGCGGGTTACCCTTGCGCTTCCACCTTAAAATGCACGTCCCTATTACCCCATACTTGTCTTAATTCATTGAGTCGTTTGGAAACTTTTGATCATCAATCTATTGGGTAGTGATGCTGGTGATTAACTCCCCCACTTTTCACCAAAATTTTTAAATAAAATACTTTTCTTTCCCATTTTTCCTTCGTTTACCACATTTTCCGGTTCGGAGATGTTATCAACGAGGTCTGGGTTCATTCATAATATTGTTGAATTTATTGAGACCTCCCCTAGAGACCTCATCGATCTATTTTAGAGATTACTAGCTGTTGCCCGCGGCTTCGTGCGGGAGGTTGTTTATTAGGCGGTTTAATAACCTGGCTTTATTTTTCGCCGAAAGCATGTGTTTATACCAAGTTAAAACATGTGACCTATAGTTTAAGAGCGGCCAACCCGTCATACTTTTCATACAAACGCTCGTACGTGATTATGCCGTTGTTACACATCTATCTTTAGTTTTTTTGAACTAATAGGTATTTTGTGCACTATATCTACAACCTGATACTGACCTGCAAATTGCAATAAACTTAAGAAAATTTAAATTTCGCGGGTTACCCTTGCGCTTCCACCTTAAAATGCACGTCCCTATTACCCCATACTTGTCTTAATTCATTGAGTCGTTTGGAAACTTTTGATCATCAATCTATTGGGTAGTAATGCTGGTGATTAACTCCCCACTTTCACCAAAAATTTTAAATAAAATGCTTTTCTTTCCCATTTTTCCTTCGTTTACCACATTTTCCGGTTCGGAGATGTTATCAGCGAGGTCCGGGTTCATTCATAATCTTGTTGAATTTATTAAGACCTCCCCTAGAGACCTCATCGATCTATTTTAGAGATTACTAGCTGTTGCCCGCGGCTTCGTTCGCATTTTGGTCGGAAATTATCCCACGGGCACGTTGTAAATATAACCTATGGCACTCAGAGATAATATAGCTTCCTATTAGTGAATGAATTTTCAAAATCGTTTCAGTAGATCAAGAGATTACCCCCTACAACCTCACAAACTTTACTTCTTTATAATATTAGTATAGTTTAAAAAGATATTCGGTTAATTCACCTTTTTTTTTTAGGATGGCAAATCATCAAATAACCCCTCCCGCCGGCTGAGCAGGAGGGAGTGTCAGACTTTTACTGACTAAAACCCATCCATGTTCCTTCCTTTGCTCTTTGTGTTCCAGGGCCGCGGTGTCTCTTTCAAACAGTCCCGCAACCCTGGCAGGTTGTTTATTAGGTTTATCAGGTGGTTTAACAACCTGGCTTTATTTTTCGCCGAAAGCCTGTGCTTATACCAAGTTAAAACATGTGACCTATGGTTTAATTTTAAGATGTTAAGACGGCCCTTCCCGGCCCGCCTATCGTCAAAGCGAGCATGGTCAAAAACCTTGATGTTTCATCCAGAGCCACAGCGGCGATTTTCTTTCAACTCCCCCGTCTTACCCCGCCCCAACCCCGCACAACTCGTCTCCCACGCACCTCATACCGTCTAATGCGACGACATTGAACGAAAAATAGTGTTCGAAAATTTCTTAGACTTGTTCCAGGAAATACGTGTTTTTGAATAAGTCTTACAAGTTTGTGAAATAAATATTTGTCATTAAGAATTTCCATTACATAAGCAAGGTTTCTATCGAGATGTTTTCTTTATTTTTACAGTTTATGAGTACATTATGAACGGACAAAGTTCAGGTAAAATTTGTGCAAAACAGCAGGTTTTGGAGGCTTATACTGAATTTGTTTCTATTTTTTTTTTTTTTTACGACGATAGAAGCCTAGATATAGTGCACAAAATACCAAATAGTTCAAAAAAATCAAAGATAGATGTGTAACAACGGCATAATCACGTACGAGCGTTTGTATGAAAAGTATGACGGGTTGGCCGCTCTAAACATACCTAGCAGCACGCCTGCACTCCTCAAAAGGTTAGGCAGAGGTACACCTAATAGTACACCCACATTTCACCAGTCATGTTTAAGTCCTATGTAATAGGGGAAGTGCCTATTGCCATCAACCGGGCACGTATCCAGACTCCGTGACTGCTACTGAGAAAATTCTGATTGAAAAACCGAATAACACTTTTGGCCGACTTGGAAATCGAATTAGAGACTTCGTGCTCAGCAATCGCGCTTGCGGCCATTTAGCGGGTAATTTGTGGTCCCCCATCCACGGACCAACCTAGGCAAGCGCGGCTTAACTTGAAGATCGACCCGGCTCCTATACTTCCCAAGCATTTCTAAACAGTTAGAAACAACAATTATATGGGTTGGGACTAAACCTAACTCTGAGCACCTTCCCATCTCGGCACCCATGAATTTCGGCTCCCTGTCAAAATTCATTGTCAAAAATGGAAACACAGTATCAGTATAGTAAGTAAATCAACTTTATTATTTATTAAGGGCCCAGTCCAGCAAGATTGACAGTCCGTCGAAATATTCAATATAATCAAATAAAAAATATGGTATTGTCTTGATGACGTATTTGACATTAATATCATAAATGTTATACGAACTATAACCACCATTTAAATACGTTAATCAGTAAGTTTTAATTAGGTACTTTTGTAATTACAGGCTTGTTTATGTAACTATTCTAGTGCCAAGGGAAATTAACTGGGATCTATCATTATATAGTCATGTTTGTAATTTTAATAGGCACGTGTAACTGCGACAAACGTAAGAGCATCACTATATAGTATAAAACAAAGTCGCTTCCCGCTGTCTGTCCCTATGAATGCTTAAATCTTTAAACCTACGCAACGGATTTTGATGCGGTTTTTTTTTTAATAGATAGTGATTCAAGAGGAAGGTTTGTATGTAGAACGTTGCACCCGTGCGAAGCTGGGACGGGTCGCTAGTTTAGTTACAAACTAGCTTATTGTCTGCGGCTTCGTTCGCGTGTATTTCAGAAATTATCCTAATAAAGCAACGGCCGGGATACAAAGTATCCTAAGCTCTAACCTAGATGAGGTTAGAGGAGCTCGTGGCTAAATACCAGCCGCTCGGGTCGATCTTCAGGTTAAGCTGCGCTTGCCTAGGTTGGTCCGTGGATGGGTGACCAACGATTTCCTCCGTGCCTCGGAAAGCATGTTGAGCCGTTGGTCCCGGCTGTCATTTGTAGACCTTTGACAGTCGTTACAGGTAGTCAGTGGCCCAAAAGTGACAACCAGTCTTACCAAGAGCATAGTATTACCCAGTATTCACTGGGTTGTGGAGATCAGATGACAGTCGCTCCATGTAAAGTACTGGTACTTAGCTGCATCCAGTTAGACTGGAAGCCGACCCCAACATAGTGGAGAAGAGGCTACGCAAATGATGATTTTCTAAACCTAGATCCTGTTCATCCTGAATCCGTTAACTTCATATAAACAAATACATTTAGTTTGCCAACAAGACCAGTGGAGCAAAATCATTGAATTTGGTTCGCAACACTCAACAGAAGGGTACTGGTTCAGACGAATAGGCGTTGCTTTAGTGGTTTACACCTCGCAATGTTACTCACAAGTAAATATCTACTGTGGTTTGAGTTCATTATGGATGTTTATATGTATAAGAAGTATGTATTTACAAACAAAAAGTATCTGTGTAGTATTATCAACTATCTGGTGTCCACGACACAAGCCTCGTTGCTTAGTGTGGCACCTAGATGGCGTTGTGTGTAATGTCCAGCGATATTATTATTATCCTTTATTTATATAAATACAAATTAGTTACATTTTTAAATATTTCTAATATAAAAACATTTAAAAATATAAAAAATTGTTGCCCGCCGGTATCGGGAACAGGGGCCAAGCTACCGGTCAGGGCTCCAGAGAGAGAAACCTCCTAACAATACGAGCCGTGTCCAGGAGTACTGCTTTCTGTATCAAGCCCTTGATCCAGCTGCCTAACGAGAGCCTCCTCAGGTATTCATCGAGGCTCTTAGCAATTAAGCCATGGGCTGATACGACTATCGTATCAGCACAATGATTGCTGAGTCCTTATTATTAAATTATTTATTATTAAATTACATAATCTAGGTCTAGCTAAGCTAATGCCTAAGTTAGTTATGTAATAACTTAAAAAAATATGGCAAGGTTTATGAAACACGAACCGCTCACCTTTATTATATCACCGCAGACATGGCATGCCAAATATCTATACTCGTAAAAATATGCCCGAAATAAATATCAAGGTGATATATATTGAGCGAGAATTCGCAATGCCTGTAACTCCGAAGCGTAAGGCAGAGGTGTACCTAATAGTACTCTGACATTTCGCCAGTATGTTTCAAATCCAGTATGTTTTCTCATCCATACTAATATTATAAAGAGGTAAAGCTTGTTAGTTTGTAGGGGGTAATCTCTGGATCTACTGAACCGATTTTGAAAATTCTTTCACTAATAGGAAGCTACATTATCCCCGAGTGCCATAGGCTATATTTACGACGTGCCTGTGGGATAATTTCCGACCAAAACGCGAGCCAAGCCGCATGCAATATGATTTTAGACGAAGAAAAGATGAATTGATTAATCTGTGCTCACCGTTCTCCTGCCCTTATACCAACTTATTCGTGGCCGGCGCAGCATGTCTTCTTCTTCCATACTTCTCTATTACTCGGCATCTCAGCAGTCACCTCCTTTCTAGCCATATCATCCTTCACACAGTCCATCCATCGTTTCTTTGGTCTTACTCTACTCTTATACCCGTCCACGTATACAGCGTGTAACAGAAAGGGTATAATCATATGAAATACTGTGGTACGGACCATCAAACTGAACAACTTTCTCTATGGGACCATCATCGAAATCGTAAAAATACTGTCCCATAAATTTGGGTCGAGTAGGTATTGAAATTTTGTATAGGACAGCTGATAATTTTTTTACGATTTCGATGGTGGTCCCATAGAGAAAGTTGTTCAGTTTGATGGTCCGTACCACAGTATTCCATATGATTATACCCTTTCTGTTACATGTTGTATACTCATCATTTTCTTCTAATTAATTAATCTGTACTATACTATAACCATTTAAATAAATAAGCGATTTAGCCCAGATAACAGGCAAAGCCAGCGGTATTTACAGAGAATCCAACACGAAATGATTTGGAAGTCAATTGTTGGCACCAAGCCTAAACTCAATCAGTTCACCACTTCTGTCGAATTCCATTCATTAGTTCAGCCCGCAGAAGTGACTAAATATTTAGCTGTGAGCTGTGACTAGGGTTATCATTCGTATGTCCGGGTTTCTTGCCCCACGTGCGACGGATGACATAATGTGTTCGTTTTCATATAATAGGGTATATGCAAGAAATACAGAACTTTTTTATTTCTCAAAAATGCCTTGTATTGGACCATAAAAACATTGTGGTACACTTGTTTAATTCTTTAGTACAACACTTATTTTACAATTTAATATTTTATTTAGTGTGTTTTTGGTGAAACGGAACGCAAACACAAAACGCATCGATTCCGGTAGTGACGTCAAAATCCATGTGCCAAAGAAACACTTTTAATTGAAAAGTACTAAAAGTTTCACTAAGATTTTACTATAATATTGTTATTGCAATTTATGCTTAATTAAAGCACTTACATTTTAGTAAAACTAATCTACTAAGGGCAAAAAAATAGATTTAAACAAGGCAGATAGAGGTAAGTGACAACAAAGTCCTGACATGAATGGCCGCGATAGTCATGGACGTTTGAACTGTCGTAGAAAATTGCCGGAGTTTAGTATTTTTTTTCTGCGACAAGCAGTAGTTGAAATTAACTTTTAATTATTTTCTTGGGTTGATAGTACTGCATATTATTGATTTAAGTGAAAAAAAAAATACATGCATATTCCCTATTGGTGATTTTTAATCATGTGTAATTTATAGCTTGGGGAGATTTAAAATAATTATGTAGAAAATGTGTTGTAGGTAGGTAGGTAAGTACGTAGATATTTAGGGTCAAAGTTCCCACTTTTTCACAAGTTTTCTCTTAAATACATATGTTTAATGTAAGATTTTAACTTTAAACACCTCCACGACCCCCGTACTATTCAATCCATCCATCAGCACAATGTTTTGAGTGCGTAACATTGAGTCCTACCGTAAAATGTGATTTTTAATCCCAACAAAAAAAATCATTTCTCCGCAAAAAAAAATTGCGTAAAGTTTTGTACGGTTAGTTAGTTTGATGTACGGTCACCAAAGGAGATAAGTAACCAGGGTCGTCGGATATAGTTGAAGTTTAATAAAAAACTGAGGGATGTTTTCGAATAAAATTTAAAATAATTTTTTTGTTATAGAACACAAACAGTTCATTTATCAAATTAAATACCCTACCTTACCCCTTACCCCTGTACCTTTGTGCTCTTTTATCTTAATGTAATGTCCTATTAAGTATTTTGTGTGTACATAAATAAATAAATAAATAAATTTCGTTCGAAAACATCCATCGGTTTCTTATTACATAATGCTTGGGTCCATTTACATCCTGTATGAAACCTATTTTCGAATCCTTGTCCATTCAGAGTTAAATAGTAACGTGAAATTATGAGACATGAATTGACAACCCTAGCAGCATTGACAGACACAGATTCATGCATAAAATCATGCTTTTGAAACTAACGGATAAGCCTTACATTAGCGACAAAGCTAAACATAATGATAGTCTGCTTTGATACCGGCTCAGGATTAGTATGGTAGCGCATTTGTAATTTTGCACTAAGTTAGGTTGCAAAATGCCTCTTGTTTATTTATTTATAATAAGCACACCAACAGCATAGTCACTTACAATTCAAATCAAATAACATCTAATATTGGCATTTCAGTAACCATGCAAATAACAGGAATGCATGACATTGAACATATTGTTACGAGCTGGGTATGGGATAACGATAAGATCTACAAACCTTCACGAACGTTCTTCACAGTCCATAGTGAAACATCATCCTTCGAGAAACTTCCACAAGTTTCTCGAATCTTCTAGAAAGTTCCATAGTAGTATATTGTCCTTCGAGAAACTTCCACCACTCTCTCGAATCTTCTAGACAGTTCTATAGTGGAACATTCTAGACTCTTATCTACTAAACCGGTCCTTACAGGAATATTCGAGACTCGCACGTAATCTAGAATATTCTGTAAGGCAACCGACGTAACAATATGTATATCAGAGTCAAAGGAGAACAAAAATAAAAAGTGTGTCTAGTAGAACACTAAATGTACCTATCTAGAACCCTACAAAACAATCAAATTTGAGCTACTTAGATATGTAAGTGGTGGTGTAGTGGTCGCAAGCACGACTGCTGAGCAAGAGGTCCTGGGTTTGATTCTCGGGTCAGGCAGAGATATATTGGGGTTTTCCATCAGGAATTTCCCACGGAGTCTGGAATTGCGCCCGGTTGATGGCAACAGGGTCGCTCCCTAATACATGGGACTTAAATATAACTGGTGAAATGTGGGTGCACTGTAAGGTAAATCTCTGCCTATCCTTCCGGAAATTGCACGCGTGATGTTATGTTATTTTATGTCGCTGTGTTTCGAACTATTGAACAATGCTGAGCTTTTCTTTACCATAGTACATTAATATTTCACGCAGTTATGTTTTAGTAATAGGAGGCGAGCCTATCACAAATACAGACTAGCTGCTAATGAGAATTCCTTTATGAAAAACAGGCAATCAAATGTTTGCCCTAACTGAGAATCGAACCTAGGATTTCTTGCTCAGGCGTAGCGCTTGTGAATGTAGACCAACGGGGCTGTCATTGGATAAACCTTATTTTATAATGACGGTCATTAAAAAGCACCTAACAGTGGTAAATGTATTTTTAGGGTTCCGTAAGTCTGATTAAAAAAATGGAACCTTTATGCAATGGCTCGTTTTTTAGGGTTTACCGGAAGGGTAACCAACGGTACTTTATTAGTAAGCCTCCGCTGTCCGTCCGTGTGTCTGTCTGATCCGTAATAGGTAGACAGTTGAAATTTTTAGAGTATACGTATTTCTGTTGCCGCTATAACAACAAATAAATGAACAATTTAAGAGGTACAACGATAGTACACACGGCTACACATCAAGCTATAAATTTCCAGTTTATGCTGATCTCGCATTGTATAGGATTTCCGTACAATGCGAGGTCAGCTTATACTGGAAATGTATAGCTTGATGTGTAGCCGTGTATACAGAACCATTCATGTAGAGTCCGACACTCACTTGACCGGTTTTTTTACATAACACAACCTTTTTTTTTACCGATGGAAAATCAAACACAACCTAAGTTATCCGTTTATTTAAATCACTTAGTGTCAAATCTTTGGCTATAAGTATAACCAATTTGCTGATCAATTAATTTCTTTGACTGCGTACAAAGAAAAACACAAAAAACGGGACAATGTAGCATGGTTTTAACTCCAGTTTTAATTGACATCTTTTTCACAGTTCCCCCTGCGTTTAAAAACAGCTTATTTCTTTAATTGACCTTGTCCGTCATCATTTAGTATTTAAAATACTCCTGTACTTAGTTAATTAATTTAATTACACATTATTTCTAATTACACTCTCTCTGGGTCTTCTAAGGTATTATTCATTTGTATCCTTATTTAAACATTATTTTATGAATGGTTTGAATGTTCGATTGAGTATGAGACTATTTACATTTGTCAAAAATAAAATGGTCGCAAGCGTTACTGCTGAGCATGAGGTCCTGGGATCGATTCCCAGCTCGGGTAAAGTGTTATTGGGCTTTTCTATCAGAAATTTCTCGGTAGCAGCCACGATGTATTTGTGCCCGGTTGATGGCAATTGACTCTCTCTGGCGAAATATGGATGTGACCTTCATCTCTGCCTAACCCTTCGTGTATTACAGTCGTGATTTTATGTTATAAATATACGAGCTATATTCTAATAAAACAACTATTTGAGAATGTGAACCTAAATGGTAACTTCACCAATGCCGTCATCGCTTCTTTGAATACCGTCTTCCATAGAAAACTAAAATTCCATCTTCAAATAATTTACAAACGAATGTACTGGCCGTTTGAATGAATTCCACAGGACATGATGTAATAAGAGTTCGTTTCGTTCGTTCTTTTAGTTCACTTGCCCGCTTCTGATTCATTCTCTCTTTGAACGGGGTTGGATATTTTGAATTTGGAATTGCACATTTGAGAGTCGACTGTTTAGAGTGGAGTGGGCATTTTAGAGACCAGGTATGTTTTGTGAAAATATCCGTTATTTGAAAATGCACCCATTTACGTAAAATTTATGGCTTCATGCCATTGACATCAAGTTTTTATTCGATTGTTATGGTATGGGCATTTAATGTGAAGGAAAGAGGAAGATGTCATGAGGAAAGTTTTGAGTACCTACTACCTATGAGTATGGCTATAAGAGTAATTTAAAATCATAGTACGACACACTTCTTGTAAATCCGTACGCGATTTGCCGCGAAAGAAACAGGTACAAACCTTGAGTTTAATCAAGAAACAGTATAAAAATGCTGTTTCTTGATTCTTTTTAATTTTAAATTCTCCTTCCAAAATTGGTTGTGTTTAATACTAGTTTTAGTTTCAAACAATAAAATAATTAGTAATCATAAAATTTATAAATGTCTTTAAAAAAATCTACGAAATTTAAAAAAAAAATGAGTTCAAATTATGAATCAGTATGCGTTATCTGATAATTATCAAAAAAATATTTATCTTGATAATTTTGGACCCTGCTTTTTACAAAATACTGTCGAAGTCAATGACCACGAAATATTTAATAGTTTGTGAGTAAGTAACAGACTATAAATAACATAGCACAGCCATAAGATATCTTAGAAATAATATTATTATAGGCAAACCCACAATTTCCGTAGGCCCTCGTTTCATACTACGTGGGTCGAGACGTAATTGAAAGATGAGTCTTTGTTTTACTAACATTTTCTTAAACTAAGATAATTATATATATTATGTTCATCAATGTAGAAATGTTACCAAAATATATAATGTTGGCCCTGGATAGTCTATTGATTAAAGGAAGCTTATTTTGTAAGTGTTTCCATCGACAATAGTAAATTTTCTGTAATAAATATTAGGACCAACTTGTTTCATTTTTGTTTTGACCTGCGGTTGTCATAATTGATTCCACAGGAACGACCTACAGAGTCAATTAACACAGTTTTCGATGTAAATTTGTAGCTCTATCAAAGTTCATTATTATTATCGAAATTTGTTCAGCCGTTAAGATGTAACAAAGATTTACGTCGTAAAAATGACCCCATGCGTTCTGTTAGGAGTGTCAGGTTAGATCCTTATAGGTACACACGGTTACACATCAAGCTATAGATTTCCAGTATAAGCTGACCTCGCATTGTACGGAAATCCTATACAATGCGAAATCAGCATAAACTGGAAATGTATAGCTTGATGTGTTGCCGTGGGTACCTTCTACGGAATTTTAAAAACAATAGGAACTTTTTATTTACTGTGAATAAGCGTTTTATTTCATCGTTTTACAGTTAAATGTTCTCATCATCAGCGTAGACTTTTTCCAAGTTTATTGGGGTCCGTTTTCCGTCTTACCGGATGCAGCTGAATACCAGTATTTTACATGGAGCGACTGCCTATCTGACCTCCACAACCCAGTTAGTACTGGGTAATACGATACCGCTTGGTAAGACTGGTTCTCAGACTTTCGGACCAATGACTAACTGTAACGACTGTCAAAGATCTACATCTTTCGGAGGCAGGGAGGAAGCTCGGTAAGTACGAATGGTCACCCATCCACGGACTAACCTAGGCAAGCGCCGCTTAACCTAAAGATTGACCCGAGCAGCTGTTACTACTAAGTAAAGGAAACTAAATAGTTATTGTATACCTCTAAGCATAAAAAATATTAAAACTAACAGTAAAACATAACGTAACAGCAGTTGACATTTGCTCATAATATTACATTGTGAACGCAAAAGCACCGCCGGCCGCTATGACTGACATGCCATTAAAGATAATGCTTCATTCATTAATGATAAATTAATTGCCATCTGCTTGTGTGGCCTGTTTATTATATCGCATATTGTCTCATAGAAGATAAATCGTCGCAGTCAGTGCAGGACCGTGTATTCAATTTTTTTTTTCGGTGAATACGTTTTCAAAATCGTCTGAATCAAAATCAGTCGGTCAGTCTGTGAAATTCACTGCACATTTTTATTTTTTTTATTTTTGGCGTACTCTTTACGAAAATAGCTTTACTACTATCCACTACTAATCGAAATCTTTCGAAAAACCATTAAAAAAAAAAAAAACCAAAGTCGGGTGCCAAGTTCACACATGTCCGGCTTCTCTGTTCCCTGATCGTTATAATCTGGATCAATTCAAAGTTATATTAGGAGTAAATTGGGTTTGTCTAGGCAAGCGAGCACCCTAGGCCGCATCATCGCTTCACATCAGACGATTTGGGGCCAAACGCAAGCCTATCTGTACAAATAAATAAAATTGAAGTGTCTGCTTGTATTATAAAAATAAAATAAAACAGCTTTTATACAAAGTGAATTTTTCAAGTGGGCGTGTATGGCCAAATCCGAAACTGTGAGGAATATCGAAAAATGCTCGAAGGAGTCTCGAGTCCGATTTTGATGAAAACTAAAACTGCATTTTTGGATTTTTGAAAAATCAATATTCCTGGCCAGCAATCGATCCGGTTGGTTTTGAAAAAAAAAACACACTGTATTATTACACCATTCGATTGCTTCGCCATTAAGAATCAAATTCTGGGAAGTAATGAGATGCGGCAAATTTAAGGAAAATGTATAATTTTATGTTTCATCGTATTTTGAATTAATGTCCTTGATTGACGGCATCCGCACATCCGCATAGGTAGAGTAACTTTCGCATTAGCAATCTTATAGTAATGCGAAATTTACTCTGCCTATCACCTTGATAGGTTACTTAGGACGTAAGTTATGTATTTTATCCCGATACTAGGTACATTCCCGTTAGTTAATTTCTGACATCAACGTTGGCGAAGCCGCAAGCAAAAACTAGTCGTGAATAAATTAAAATAGCTAATATTTTAATTTGATTAAAGGCTCTTGTTAATCTTTTCTTATTTATCACGCGAAATTCTCACATTTCTTTATTTGTAAAAAGTGTAAAGACCTAGAAATAAAAAAAAAACAAAGCAAATATAAATAAAATAAAACAATAAAATCCAACCCTATAATGAAACCGAACAACAAAAACCTTTTACAAATTCTTACATTCAAAAGCCCACCATTTTATTCCCATTAACATTGGCCTCTGGTTATGGAATCCTACAAATCAACCCTCTTATCCTAAAAAGTCAACCCCTTTGAAACAAAAGGTGTCGACAAGACCCCGCTCTCTACAAAAACCTTCAACCCAGAGAGGCTATTTTTCATCCCACGACTTTTTTGGCCACTGTACAGGGAATGAACAGAAGTCGAACAAAAAAATGGCGGAGTATGTGTTAGTGACGTCATATTATTTTTGCTGTTGGTGGTAGCTGGGTGGACTGAATTGCTGTTTCATAATTGTTTTAAACTTATGTTGTTAGTATTGCTGATATTTTGATATTACAAAAAAAAATATTTTTGGTGCCAATACTGCCAATAGATCCTGTTACTCGAATCATAGTACTCTGTGAGGCAGAAGCAACAGAAGCCGCAACCAACCGAGGCCAGGTTTCGTAATCTGAAACCTCGGTTGGTTGTGATTCCTGTTTTCTATTAAGAAAACCGAAATCGCAAAAAATCTTTTCCAATACCTATTCTTTATTTACATAATAATATGTTTGGTAAGAAGAGTAGCTTGAACCTAATAAACACCAACTCACCAAGAGTAAGGATACTGTTGCACATTAACAAGTAAATAGAACTGATTCTAGTTGCGCATTTGCAAAGTTTTAAATGGAGATAAACGGGCAAGAAACTCCATAGTTAAACTAAGCACCTACCTCCGTGGTTTCGATCTTCATAATTGTGTTTTCTGTATGAGTAGAAGTAGCGTTTTCTTACAGCTTAACTTGTTTCCTGGTAGACAGTATTCCTTTCTGTCATGAAAACTAACATGAGTTTATCCATGGCCTTGCTCAATTAATCAATTCTGTAGCATGTTCTATTGTGAAGAACAATCATGACTGCAACGTTCCGCTTCGGTGATGGTCAAATGGTTATGTAGCTAGGCCATTGTGCTGGTGTTGAACAGACACTGAGAGTTGGTTACTGGTTTAATATCGAAAAATTATAAAACAGCACATATACAGAGGAGGCATATTATTAGAGAATTATTAAAAAAAAAAAATTACTCTAATAAAAAATAATTTCGGTTCACTTTTCTGCTGCACTTGTGGGTTACGCTCTAGACAAACAATCGCATCCGCCGGATCCCCGCAACCTTCACCAGGTCATCGGTCCACCTAGTGGGAGGCCTTCCAACGCAACGTCTTCCGGCTTCTAGACTAGTACTTATTACGGGCAAAATCTTATAGCTGGTATTAAAAAAAAAAAACAAATCTATCTCTAAACTGAATAAACATACAAGGTCAGTCTCCCTGACTTCGTATCTAAAGTCAACTCGAATCACATGCACGAACTATCCGTTCCCATACTAATATTTGTTCTGGTGCTTCTATCGGGCCCTCGACGTTAACTGTGTAGCTTGTAGGCCGACGCTCCCCTTGACATTTAGGTCGGCTGAAAATCTTTGTC
This sequence comes from Eugnorisma glareosa, assembly GCA_947578425.1. Classification (NCBI taxonomy): domain Eukaryota; kingdom Metazoa; phylum Arthropoda; class Insecta; order Lepidoptera; family Noctuidae; genus Eugnorisma; species Eugnorisma glareosa. The sequence continues at coordinate 6,056,511 of OX387982.1, read as the reverse complement.
GTGTATCCAGCCAGGCTTTTGATTTGGTTCAATGGTTCAATAAAGTGTGTGGTTGGTACTGTGTATTCTTTTCTTTTTTTGAATAAACGGCTAAGCGATGGTAGATTGATTGACTATTGAAAAGTTTTGTTTGTATAGGGCTTTAAAGGAGGAGTTGTTGGTCAACATGTGTGAAAATATTGAAAAAAAAAACCACAATGACAGAGTTTGGTCCAATTTTGTCCAGATCCTTGTGAGTATATTAGACCGTGTAACGTCAATTAGAATCTTTCAGAAGTTTCAAAGTACTTACCTATTTAAATTAAAGTAAAACTTTCGAATCATCATCCCAGCCATTTCCTAACCATGTTGGGGTCGACTTCCAGTCTGACCGGATGCAGTGCAGCTGTATACCAGTATTCTACATGGAGCGAAAATAAAACTAAAAAATAAAAGTAAAATTTATTTCAATATTGAAATTCAACTTCCTGACAACTACCTAACGCTAACTGTTATTTATTTTGTATCTTAAGTCGAAAACTATTTCCAGCTAATACACAGTAACCTACATAGCAGTGGCGAAGGTTCCATACAACTCGATTCCTATCGGCTTCGCTTTGAAAAATAGCACATTCAGTATTCTATGGACGAATTTACTCACATTAAAGATATATACTCCGGCTTACCTCTAACAAAAATTGACCCTTCGCTACTGCTATGTAGCAGTAGCGAAGGTTCAATTTACTAGCGAATTATTTTAAGGACCAAAATTACTTGACCTTCTCCAACATGTCTCCACAACGTACGTCTGTTCGTAAATGATAAAAACGCGGGGTTTGTTGTTCAAGACGAATATTATCCGCAGATTGACTTCATAGCCCTCGTTTTGGGGACATGTGATAAGACCAGAGGAAATTACTTGTTCTAAATGTTCTGTCTTTTGTGTATTGGAGATCTTTTGTGAACTGGCGAAATGTGGCTGTAGGTTCTTTGGGGATACGTCTGCTTTTGCCCTACGGGGATTACCAGGCGTGATGTAAAATTATGTGTTTATTGGTTATTATGATTCGATTTGTTTAATCAAAAAATGAATTAACAAAACATCTCAAATTCACTCACCTAAACACTGCTGCTGCTACATGATGCGCCGACCCCAAATAAATAAGGATTTTGTCAGGAGAATAATGATCATGACTCACTTAAAGACGAACGCGCAGTCTAAACAATTGCCAACGAGTAGTTTTTAAAGTAAGCGAGCACTTCGGAAATATTTTTAAAAATTCTGCTTCTAAAGCTGTGGGCCCGCATATCGCAAAACTGGAGCCTTGAGACTGATCGACGAGGAAAGTTTACTGGAAGTTCTTTTTAATTTTTTAGGTAAGAAACGTAAAAGTTTGTTGTATCATTGTTTTTGGACACTGGTCCTAGAAAATTTCATCGGGCACACGGCTTGTTCTGAAAAATGATAAGAAACTAACCTGTATTGTTCCAGTCCAGGGCAATTAGGTGTCATAAATCAAAACGTATTGTAGTGCAGGCTGGCATGGCTGACTGTACTTAATACCCAATAATTTCCACAATAAAAAAAATAAAGTTGCAATATTTATAACGCAGTTATTGTCATGAATTCTGAAGTTATATTAGTACCCAAACTGAATCCAAATCCTTTTAAAAGTTCTTCCAAGAAATATTTCTAATAATGTCCGCCTACAAAAGAGTTTCGCTCTGACCCAGTTGAGGAAATGCGTTAAAAATAATAACTTTTTGTTAAACCGGCCCTGAGGACGATAGAATATGTCCATTTTGATTTAAGAATTTGTAACTTTGAACTTAGTTATTATAGCTCTCATTATGCTTTGGGGACAACGTAATTCGGTTTGGGGCCTCTTAAAATCAGTTTGGAGGACTCTTTAAATGTACTCTATTGTTTTCATTTTTCAAGGAAAACATCTCATCACGCCTAAATCCCCGAAGGGTTAGGCAGACGTGTATAGTACACCTACATATTGCCAGTCATGTTTAAGTTTCATGTAATAGGGTGCGAGCTTATTGCCATCAACCGGGCACGAATCCAGACTACGTGATTGCTACTGAGAAATTCCTTATGGAAAAACCTAATAGCACCTTGCTTGACCCGGGATTCGAACGTAGGGTCTCATGCTAAGCAGTCGCGTTTGCGACCACTCGACCAACAAAACCGTCTAGTATGTAAAAAATGCTCACCAAACCCTTTTTAATTGATGCCCATATCATTTCCATGCACCCCCAGTGCATAAAAACTAGTCCGCCATCATTGGAAGTCCGCCATATTGTATTTAGAATGACTTTACTTAGCTAACCACGTGTTGTCACCCAAAATAAACGTGTATGCAAAATTTCAGCTCAATCGGTTAGGGATAACTGCTTTACAATTCAGTTGCAAGATTTGACTACATAGTAACTAAAAAGACAATACAAAAAAAAGCTTGTAAAAATAAAACTAATTAAGTACCTCATTAACGTTTTTCTACGTGCAGTAGTGGCTAGAAAAATATTATGCTTGTATTTCAACTGTGTGACTTCCTGTGCGCCACTGATTTATTTGGGGGCTTGGGGAAAATAGAAAATGTAGGGGTACAATGTCAGGAAATTAATTTTGGCAACATTAGCACTTTGGTTCACTTACAAGCATTAATGGTTTTGTTTTCCTCAACCGCTTGCAATAATGTTTGGTTTCCGAATAGCTGGACTGGTGTAACCAAAGTTATTATTAAGGGGAATTTGCGGTATGCTGTTGTTCGATACTTATTAATGTTGATCATGGGGTTATTGCAGATGGTGCTATGGTTTGTCTTTAATACCCTTCGCTCTTTTATTTTCTTCATTTTGTGAGCATACCATGGACGCGGGCCTGTGGACGGTGAGCTATGGGCTAGCTCGCCGTCCGTCCGTCTTATGACGACAGGCCGTGTCGACGGCGCGTTCGTGTTCCACGCGCGCCTCAAAGAGAGTCAGCAAACAGGAAGGGGTCCGTAAGGGCCGACGCCTGCCAGGGTTGCGGGACTGTTCGAAAGAGATACCGCGGCCCTGGAACACAAAGGGCAAAGGAAGGAACATGGATGGGTTTTAGTCAGTAGAAGTCTGACACTCCCTCCTGCTCAGCCCAGAGCGGGAGGGGTTATTTGATGATTTCCCAAAAACAAAAAAAAAAAGCATACCATGGACATTTATGTATACCAGGGTTGCTTCTGATGCATATTTTTGTCACATCAGCGGATGCTGATGCTGATGCTGATTTTAATTATTTTCTTAAAAAAAAAACAGGAGAAATGTAGTTACCATTGTAAATATACATCTAAAAGTTGCATATTTTCCTTGGTGCTCAAATAAAAGATTGTTTCAATAATTTTTAATTCCATATTCCACTTTTCGACGGGGGCGGCATTATATTATCACACAAAAACTCAACAGTTTACAAAAAACTCAAAAACTTTCACGCGCAATGACGAATTATAACGTAATGAGACAAGTTTGTGTCACTTTGTGTTTGTTTGCAATCGTAATCCCCGCGGTCGACTTTGATTGGTTAAACTCGCAAGCAAAAACTACACGTGATATAAGCCCCGCTTCCTCTGCGGTCATGTCGCGACTCGAACATTGACAGCATTAATAATCAGCATCGATCATTGCGGATGCTGATGCTGATGTAGAAAATTATGCTGAAGTTCAGCGGATGCTGATGCTGATACTGATGTTCGCAACAACCCTGATGTATACATCCGTCTTGATGTAAGTGGTTTTATACAAAGTTCTTTAAAAATGCGGCAATACCTTCCAGGTTAAGTTCACTTAGAAAGTGCCTTTTCCATACTAATATGAATCCGAAAGTATAGCCGAGTGCTTTTCACCACACGTCCACACCTCTAAGAACTCAAAAAAAAATGCCCCATGAAAATCCTACCACTATAAACTTCGTTCTACCTTTTTTCTAATTGCACTAGTCTAGTTATTCCGGCTGTCGTCTGTTATTTTTAACGCCTTAATGACTGTACGGATTAAGGTGTAATTTGGCAAAACCAAGGTTAGGTTGTTGCATCTTTTTTATCATGGGAGTACATTCCCGGTAGATTGTGCCTGTCGTGCGATTGAATAAAGTCGCGGGTAAAGCCGACTGTGTGAATATACTGAACTGTCATTTAAAGACAATGCTTTAAAGACTTTTTTGCTGTAATTGCACAGCATCTAACCTCGGACCTTATTTGTAAAATTAAAACGCAGCAATTCTGCTTAGTAGCAGAAATTGAACCCTCGTTATGCCAGCACTCGTGGAGGTCAGACGAAATTTACTCCGTCAAAATACTGATATTCCACCCCATCTGTTTAGATACGAACTGACCCCAATATAAGTTCTTACTTGGCAAAAGGCGAAGACTGTCGACTGATCGATCCAATCCAAACTTAGTCCGGTAAAAAAATATCGAAATGCGAGAGTAAACGACGGTCGGTGGAGTGGTATTTGCACTTCAGTGAGTCAGTGTGACTTGACAGTTTTTATTGACGGCTTACGATAGAGATACTGGAAGGAAGTTAAACATAATTGCAAGAGAAGTAGAAGAGACTAAATGATATTTTTGTTCATTTGTTTGACGGGTTTGGTGTCGCATGTTCTGATCGAGTCGCATTCAATTTCAGTCATCTATAAGTTCCTTGATCCATTTTTACTTTTAGGATGACGGCGCAGGTAGACCGGTGGTTTGAGTCTTAGTAAAAGTCTGAGTTAATCCAGGATCTTAAGATCAGTGAAACACTGATTTTGGAACTCTTTCAATCGTGCTGAGCACTGAGTACAGCAATATAGGTATTTCTAAGGATCCAATTAGGTTTTCGCTGCATTCGGAAGTCTTCCTAAAACATTGCACGATCATCACCGTAACAAAAAGCTGTTGGCACATCACAACCTCCACCTACACCTGGCGAAAGCCACTGTAAAATACGCGTCATTTTAATCAAGAAGCTCAAATAAGATCCTATCTCTCAAACGCTTTGATAGTCTTGTTTGCATATGTCTTCGTCGCGCTTGTAAAATTAACTAGATGCAGTTAAGTTTTAGTTGCAGCACCAGCATTAAACTGTTAATGTTAATTCGGTTCTGCTTGCGAATGTCTATTAATTAGCCTTTAAGGGAATAGTTTTTAGGGTGATCAAATCACCATCAAAACTATTCCCTTAAATCTCTGGTTTATAATACCTAGCATACTTTTAGTTGGCAGTAAAGATCGAAAAATACCCTCTACGTGTCATTATCATATGCCTAGCTTTTTCAAATCTATGTTGTAGTCGGCCTCCAGTCTCCCCGGATGCAGCTGAATAGCTGTTTTTTACATGGAGCGACTGCCTATCTGACCTCAACAGCCCAGTTAGTACTGGGTAATACGGTACCCCTTGGTAAGACTGTCAGACTTTCGGGCCACTGACTACTTGTAACGACTCTCAAAGATTTACAATTGACAGCCGGGACTAACGGATTAACGTGCTTTCCGAGACACGAAGGAAACTCGCTATGTAATCAGTGGTCACCTATTGCCTATTTGACCTCAACAGCCCAGTTAGTACTGGGTAATACGGTACCCCTTGGTAAGACTGTCAGACTTTCGGGCCACTGACTACTTGTAACGACTCTCGAAGATTTACAATTGACAGCCGGCACCAACGGATTAACGTGCTTTCCGAGACACGAAGGAAACTCGGTATGTAATCAGTGGTCTCTGATCTACGGACCATCCTACGCAAGTACGGCTTAAACTGAAGATCGATCCGAGCGTCTGTTATTATTTTAGCCACGAGGTCCTCAAAACACCCCCTATGTGTATTGATACTTAATAGATTACGTTCGGCAAATCCTGGACAAAGGGTGAGCCACCGACCCCGTCATAAGCGTTATACTGTTTAGTTTGTGCCATCACCAAGCTTTGAATTTTGTCCACCTTTTAATATCTTCGATGAAGAACCTGTGTGCCATTGCCAGTATCTGGGGAACTTACCGACGGCTTCTCTGTTGCTCGATTATTATCTGGATCTATTAAAGTTTCGAGTGCACCAGTTTCATCTAGGCAAGCGTGCTCCATCCTAGGCCGCTTCACATCAGGTGAGTTCAAGCTGCGGCCAAGCGCAAGACTATTTCGTGTAAAATAAAAAGTTACAATAAATGTTCATTAAAGTTACCCACGAATTCCTCCAACTTGCGAACACGACTAACAAACCTAATTAAAAATAAATGCTTTGACATCTTTTTACAGGCTGTCGTGTCCTGAGCACCATTTTGATAATGCCCGTCTAACAATAATTGGGGGATTATTTCCCCAACATTTCAGAAACTGACATTTCCTGCTTGTTAGACATTTTAGAAGCAAAGATTAGCAGGTCACGATTGTTAAAATTCCGTTGCCATTGTAAAAACATACGTCGTGCTTGTCCGTCAGATTGACAGTCAGGATTGACAGTCTGTCTGTCGTTTGTCGGAAGAGTTGATAGATATAGGTTATGTTTTGACTAAGCTGGTTGGTGATACAATTTTTTGAATGAAATTAATGGATAGCTCTTTGTAGATTTTTTATAATTTGTGTTATTGGAAATGTTCTAACTTTTGTAAGATGCCTGTGCGTTCTGATTTTAATTCATTTTGGACTTTTAGTTTTAGAGATTATCGTACTTTTTCGTGTCGTGCAGAGCGCAATTCAATGAAACTTAGGATCCTGATTGGTTATTCTGAGCAATGGTATGCTGCAGTAATGATACATAGAGAATATAATTAAGAAAAAACAGCCATTTTCCAGTGGAACATAGACATAACAAGATGATTTCGACCGCTTCCATAAAATTCTTATCTCTCGAGTCCCGATGCCCTTAAAAAAGCACAGACTATACCAAACAAAACCACAGATAATAACTACTCATCTACTTACCGTTGCAAACAACGAAAAAAAAAACATTTGCGTGTCTATAACGTTTTAAATAAAAAGCCTTAATTTGTAGAACGCAAATTAAGTAGCAGCTCATTATATCGGCCGTTTGCTACCGGTTTAACGATGAACGTAATTTTGGACATAACGGCAGTTTGTAAAATTGTTATGTTCGTCTGCACCTACCCTTGGGTTCGGAACTTTTCGATATACACGAGCCCGACCGATTACAATTCATTGCTGTATTAAATAATTAAATAATATTTGAACGTGGCAATGATTAGGTGATTTGAGCCTTAAAAGTCAATAATTATTACGCATTTAATTCATGAAATTGTGTTTGATATTGGCGAAATGATCGTTCCGTGTAAAATACGTGTGTTCAGCTGCATATATATGGTTACAACGGTCTTTTTCTCTGTTTATATGATATGTGTACCTGTATTTGTTTTTTAAAACGCATGCAGAAACTATGGGACTATTTTGCTCGTACCGTACCGATCTGTTCAGTCTTGTCTCCACTGGGAACCTAAACCTGCATTTTATGCAAGGACCCTTATGTTTATAGTCCTGCCTTGGTATCTAAAAGGTGTACCAAGACCCTTAACGAAGCCGAAAGGTACTTGTCCTCCTCGTCATTGCGATCACTTTTTTGGAAACCTACTAATTACGGAGATATTGGGGTCAAAGTTCCAACTTTTTCACTACTTTTTTTTTTAAATAAAACGTGTATTTAATATAAGATTTTTAAAACACCTCTAAAACCCCCTTACTATTCAATCCATCCATCAACACAATGTTTTGAGTCCGTTACATTGAGTCCTACTGTAAACCGTGATTTTTCACTGCCAAAAAAGTCGTTTCCCAGCAATAATTTTTGCGTAAAGTTAGTTAGTTTGATGTACATAATGCCTGGTTGATGGCTTCGTGATGGGTCCTGTTTAGAGATGCAAAACGAATTTTAAACGTTTTAAACCATTTTGTTTTAAACCGTCGTTTTGGTTTAAAACGATTTAAAACCACACTTAGCGGTTTAATACGGTTTAGAATGTTTTTTTTTGGAATGCACTGAGGCTTTACACGAAGTTATCTAGACCACACCTCCTTCCTGATTTAGAATATATAAAAGGAAAATAAAATAAAAATGTTTTAAAATCAACCTTCATTAACATGACAGACAAACATAAAATCGATCCCTGCCTGCCCCATCTCTCCCCATACCTACGTTGCGATTTTGGTAGCAAAGTGAAAAATAAAAATGCGGCATTGCTGTCTAATCCTAAATAGTAGTATAAATATGATATATGACTTCACATAATTATATTAATAAAAATGGTAAATGATTTCAATTAGCCTTTTAAACTATTTTTTTAAGTCATTCGTCATCAATGTACGGCCCACGTGGTCGCGGTTTTAAACCGTTTTAAACAAATTTAAAACGGGTTATAAACCACTGATTTTGGTTTAAAACGGTTTTTTTACAACTATAGTCCTGTTACACCCTGTTTACTGAAGTTAAAGTAATAATTTGAGTATTAAGTAATTACACAGGAATTTGAGCGAACAAACCTAGGAATTCTAACTATTGCCAGTTTAACTTCAAGCTTGCAAACTGCAGAATAAAAATCGTATCTCAAGTTATTAATTTTACTCAAGTAATCACTTTGATTTGTTCATATTTTTATTTGCTTTTTGAAGTCGGTCAGTTCCAGACTATTCCCATTCGGGGAAAGCCGTGATGTTATTATTATGTAACCGGTCATGTTAGAAATTGGGCTTTCGGATGAAAGACTGGTAAATAAACTTTCGCTTGAACGGTATGGTCGGCTATTTTTAACCGACCAACAAAGGAAGAGTTACGTTATTCGGAGTTGATCGTTTATTGTGTTTGTAATGTCTGTTTTTACAGTGATGAAAGGATTTTCTTGACTAATTTTGATGTTGATTCGTCGTGATTAGAGATGCAAAACGAGTTTTAAACGTTTTAAACCATTTGGTTTTAAACGGTCTTTTTGGTTTAAAACGATTTAAAACCACACTTAGCGGTTTAATATGGTTTAGAATGTTTTTTTTTGGAATGCACTGAGGCTTTACACGAAGTTATCTAGACCACACCTCCTTTCTGATTTAGAATATATAAAAGAAAAATAAAATAAAAATGTTTTAAAATAACCTTCATTAACATGACAGACAAACATAAAATCGATCCCTACCTGCCCCATCTCTCCCCGTTGCGATTTTGGTAGCAAAGTGAAAAATAAAAATGCGGCATTGCCGTTTTATTTTAATAAATACCCAAAACATGATTGTTTTCAGTGTCTAATCCTAAATAGTAGTATAAATATGATATATGACTTCACATATATTAATAGAAATGGTAAATGATTTCAATTAGCCTTTTAAACTATTTTTTTAAGTAATTCGTAATCAATGTACGGCCCACGTGGTCGTGGTTTTAAACCGTTTTAAACAAATTTAAAACGGGTTTTAAACCACTGATTTTGGTTTAAAACGGTTTTTTTACAACTATAGTCGTGATTCATGAAATCATGATTTTGCTGTTTGTGGTAGGCGAAGCTTTGAACGTATGTTTTCTTTCGTAAGGTCGTTGAATCTTCTGGATTCTACTTTATAACATACCATCACGCTTGTAATCCCCGACGGGTTAGGCAGACGTGTACTTAATAGTAGTCCCACATTTCGCCAGTTATGTTTAAATGCCATGTAATAGGGGTCGAGCCTAATGCCATCAACCTGGCACAAACCCAGACTCCGTGGCTGCTTCTGAGAAATACCTGATGGAAAAACCCAATAACACTGCCCGACGCGGGAATCGAATCCAGGACCTGATTCTCAGCAGTCACACTTGCGACCACTAGACCAACGAGACAGTCTGTCAGTCTTTTCGTATTATTTGGTGTATATATAATATATGTGTCATAACAACAGTTTATTTATTGCTTTTACTCTCTCGGCAGACTCCCCAAGACTTCCATTTTTTTTATCTGGGGCTACTAGTCCTTGGTTTTGTCCAGGTCGTGCCCGCCATCTTGTTTCTACGTTGTTCTAATTTGCGTTTATGATATTGACTTCACTTTTTACGTCATTTACTTTCCCTTGTGCGTCTAAAAGATCTGACGATTCGTTTTTCTTTAGTACAAAAAAAGAATTTACCTTGTAAGGGTTCCGTTAACAAGGCAGTTTTCTCTTTTGGCATGATAAATATGTGTTTTGTAAAGCCAGAACTTTTTTATGTTAACGTAAACGTTGCCGTCAAACAGAAAATGTCGTCAAAAAATTAAGTCCCACGATTTGCATAATTTACCGAATGCCATGCAGATGTCCTCGTCATTATGGAGCCCTAAACGTTAAGGTATATAATTTGGTTAGTAGCTCAAGGTTTAAAAAAATGTCGACAAAAATCAAACTAAATAGAAAAAAAATACACGCAAAACAGTATGGTAACGGTAGAGAGGTCTTTCCTAACTAAGGGACACGTATAAATTGTAATTTTTATAATCCTGTAAGAATATAAATTATTATTACTTGCAAAATTAAAAAAGAAAACAATTTAAAAAAAAAAAAAACTCTCTTTGTTTTTAAGTTGCAATTCTGTTACTCGAACACACCCGGCATTATTTTTTGACCCAATTTTTTTTCCGAAAAAAGATAACAATTTTTTTGCAAACAAAAAAAACATTATGTACAACAAATAAAATCATAATCTTCACACATTTCAAGCAACACAGTCTGCCAATGTTTGCGCCCAAGACATACTAACAGGTCTGTTATCAAAACATCTGCCTACGTTTCCTGTCCTTATCTCAACATCCTTCACATAACCCGTCAAAGGAATCTGCTCTTTAATCCCTAATCTTAACAACGTTAATCGTCTGACGGAATAAGACTGTGTTTATGTTAGGCGCGAACGCGAGTAAACATGTTTGATTCGCTTTCTTAAATAGAGGGAGATTTTAATTCTAATTATTGTGTGTGTTATAAAAAGGAGCCCGTGGCCAGATAATAACAGCCTCTAGGATCAATCTTCAGGTTAAACTGCGCTAGCCTAGGTTGGTCTGTGGATGGGTGACCACCCATTACATACCCAGTTTCCTCTGTGCCTCGAAAAGCACGTGAAGCCGTTGGTCCCGGCTGTTGTTTGTACATCTTTTACAGTCGTTACAGGTAGTCAGTGGCCCGAAATTCTAACACCAGTCATACCAAGAGGTATCGTATTACCCAGTGCTAACAGGGTTGTGGAGGTCAGTTAGGCAGTCGCTCCATGTAAAATACTGGTATTCAGCTGCATCCGGTTAGACTGGAAGCCGACCCCAACATAGTGAGGAAAAGGCTAGGCAGATGATGATGATTATAATGTGTGTGTTATAAAATTATGTCTGCACTTATTTGCCCACTGTTGTTGGTAAAATAAACACCGCTCTTGCTATTGATGATTGCAGTATTTTGCCAGTACGAAGTTAGACACTATACAGAGTGTAAACGTAACCTTCACGAAGCCGTCAACCAAGCATTCTGTATATCAAACTAAGTAACTCTATACAAAATTGATTAAGTACTGGGAAATTACTTTTTTTTGGGGTGAAAAATCACGGCTTACGGTAAGACTCAATGTAACGCACTCAAAACATTGTGCTGATGGATGCATTGAACAGTACAGGGGTCAAGGAGGTATTTAAAAGTAAAGTTATGTTATGACAACACGTACGTAACTAGAACTATGTCCCACGTATTGTAGAAAACAAAAAAAAATCGCTATGGCGCGGCGAGAAAGCATTGCAGCCTCATGCCTGATTAGCTTAAAATATTTCCTTTACGCACCGATCACGAACTCAGGTGTTGCTACTTTGACAGCGACTTGTATAAAGCGACACACTAGTATTTCACTTGTTTCCTTTAAGTCCTAAATCGTCTCGCGTGTGACATACTAAGAGCAATTTATATTTTTTTCCGCCTTTTTTTTTGTCACCGCCGCGCCCCTCGCTTGTCGCTTGAGCGGCTATCTCGTGGCAAAGCAGTTATAATATTAAAAGAGCGTAAACCGGGCATAATTTCGGCTGTCAAAATAACTTTTTTTAAAGTTCAAATAAGTTACTACATGTATTTAAACAAAATACTTACTGTCAGCTTAATTTCGTCTTCTAACTTTGAGCGGCGAAAAATACGCTTTCGCCTGTCGCTTCATCCTTTGTCACCGACAAAAGGGAAAGGTATTCTATATTTACGAGCAAGTCAATTATGCGTAGGATTTGAAAATTGAACCGTGTGGGATGTAACATTTTCTTTTTATTTTGTGCGGTTGGTAGCGAATTAATTTGGGCAATTTAACGGAATGATTGCCGGGGTTGGGGTGAGCCTTATTATTTGTGACCTTTTTTTTTTGTTCTTTTCTGATTGTTTCGTTTTGAATGCTGCGGGTTACCATTTTTTGATGATGTTACCTACTGGATTTGTGGAAAATCTTTTGGAGATTTCAGACTTATAAGTTTTAAAACGTTTGTAATTTCTTTGAAATCTGAGTCTTAAATATATATCCTTCAAGTAACGAAATTCTATACATAGTTTTGAACAATATGTGTAATGGCCGGTCACTCATTATTTTTTTTACGAATGACTTTTATACTTGTCCCACATAACTTCGCATTCCATTGTATTGTATCCACATTTTTGTCATCCATCGCTTCATTCATATAACCAAATCAAAATAGTTTCTATACGTCATCAATAGTCTTGTAATAATGGTCCAAAGTCAACCATTGTGAGGGCACAAGTTAAGCATTGTGTACAAGGGCTATCACAATTCCATTGAATGGACTTGAATGAAAAAAAATGGACGTTGGGATTGGTTTTACCTGTTCGATAGTATTTGTGGTCGAAATAATTGAATTCTAAAAGGTGTAAAGGTAATATAAAAGTGTAGTTATTACCTGCACGCATCGTAGATTTCATGGTATTATTGTTGGCGATATTGGAATTTAAAAGGTAGGTCAAATTAAAAGGACAAGACAAATAAGACCCTTAACGAAGCCGAAATGCACTTGTTCTCCCCGTCAATGTGATTTTTTTTTGTTCTAGACCATACCTGGGAACCTTCTAGTTACGGAGATATTGGGGGTCAAAGTTCCAACTTTTTCACAAGTTTTTTTTTAAATACATGTTTTAAATGCAAGATTTTTACTTTAAATACCTCCACGACCCTCGTACTATTCAATCCATCCATCAGCACAATGTTTTGAGTGCATTACCAATGTAATGCATTTTTTTTTTTATCCCAAAAACAAGTCGTTTCCCAGCAATATTTTTTGCGTATAGTTACTTAGTTTGATGTACAGAATGCTTGGTTGATGGCTTCGTTAAGGGTCTTGTTACATCCTGTATATTGTATGTGAAAAAATTGTAAAATCAATATTTTTGACAGACTATGTCAAATCTTATGCACCTATGCTTTGGGCTAAAGACACACTATCCAGGATATTTTTTTTGTATTCAATGGGCCTTCTTTTGACCTTAATCTTGTCCTCAGTACATAGATGGTCGACGATGGAGTGAACTAACCCAAAAGAAGATTATTAACTCGTGAAATGAATTTGATTAATACTCAATATGCAACTAGCTATTAATTCATAGTCATACAATTTATTATACAATATACACTGTCTGTGTGTTAGTTAGTTTACCTTCTACGGCGTAATCTCCGTAACGGTTGAACAGACTTTGGAATACAAGTAGACAATAACCTGGATATCTTTTACCCCAGAAGGACGTTCCCGTGGGTTAATTACCGGTTCCCACGCGGGCGAAGCCGCGGTCCGAAGCTGCTCTAAATATAAATATTTCAAAGGTTGTACTTAAATATTCATTTAACTTGGTGAAGCGTACTGCATAAGGTGATTAAGCTTATAGCAAAGCAAATTAAATTAATCTTATGAAACTAATAGAAATCTGACACTGAATTAAAATTCGAAGAATATTTCTTTCAAGAACATGAGATTGGAACGAAAGTTCAGAGTAATGTACTTTTAGTACAATTTCCTCTAATATCGTTCATTCGTTCCCCGCTCCTCTTATGTCTATGCAAACTTCCTTAGTAATCCTAGTTCTAACTACGCGAGCTAAGACGTCAAACAGCCATAGACCATTAAACCAGTTCACTTTAAACTTTATACTGTGGCATTAAAGTTTACATTCGCTTTTACGACTTCTATATGTGTTGCAATGAAATTGATACTTCATTCGCGACGTAATGGCGGAGATTCAGAAGGCAAATTCTTGAAACGAGCAAAAGTTGACTGGTATGTACCTACAGACTATTATATTATTATCAGTATGGAATCAAAACACCACAGGAATTTATCAGATCCTTAACGACAGTACTACCGAGTTCAATGACGGTCGACTACTTTTCAACCTTATCACTTAAGACATAAGGGTGAGAAGTGGTAGTAGAGAGTGGTGTGTAGATCGTACTTATTCGGAAACCCGAATAATACCGAAGCGCATAACTTTTCTGGTTTAGCTGTACCTGCTTTAAAATGACACCGAAACAGCGAGTTGAAATTGAATTATGTTTTCAATTTCGGCATTCTATTATTTGTTCTCATGTCTAGTGATTTCAAAACAAATATCTTTGCGAAATACAACAAAAAAATTGACACCGTGAAAACATTTTATCACGGCAACAAATCGAATACTGCTTTGACCTTCTGTACATGTCTGTTTTTATTGCCCTAATATCAATAAAGTTTAATAATATGTTTCTTTATTCAAGCACAAGTGTTGGGCGTTATCTATAACGTTATCGATAAATCCTGCCGATAACAGAAGCACAGATTCTATGCGAATAATTTATACTGGAATGGCGCTCCTTTTTTTTTATACAGCGTGTATCAGAAAGATTTGGTCATGTTGAAGGATGTGGACAGACTATTAAACCGAAAAATTTTCTTCAAGGAACCAACATCATCCTCTTCAGCGTAGCCTTGGGGTCGGCTTCCAGTCTAATCGGATGCAACTGAATACCAGTATTTTACATGGAGCAACTACTCTATCTGACCTCCACAATCCACTTAGTACTGGGTAATTCGATACCCCTTGGTAAGACTGGTTGTCAGACTTTTGGGCCATTGACTACCTGAAACGACTGTCAAAGATGTACAAATGGCAGCCGGGACCAACGGTTGAACGTGCTTTCCGAGGCACGAAGGAAACTCGGTATGTAATGGGTGGTCACCCATACACTGATCAACCTAAGCAAGTGCGGCTTACAAGCTCCTCATGGGACCATACTCGTGATCGCGAAAAAATAATCAGCTGTACCTTCCGTTGGGATCGCCAAGGTGTATTAAATTTGTATGGGGCATCTAATTGTTCTTTGTTCAGTTTGATGATCTGTATTCTATGCCATACCTTTATGACACATCACTACATGGTATAAAACAAAGTCGCTTCCCGCTGTCTGTCCCTATGTATGCTTAGATCTTTAAAACTACGCAACGGAATTTGATGAGGTTTTTTAAATAGTTAGAGTGATTCAAGAGGAAGGTTTATTTATATGTATAACATTCCATCCGTGCGAAGCCGGGGCGGGTCGCTAGTGCTGTATAAAAATATGTTTGTTTTGATAGTACTGACGAATTCAGGTTATCAAATGCGAGTAAAAATATTTCTGTTATTTATTTGTTAAATTGGTTTGGCAGCACTGTATGTATTTTGTAATTGAAACCTGAGCGTACAAAAAAAAATACATTTCCAATACTTTTTTTGCAACATTATTTAATACTAGCTTTTGCCCGCGGTTTTGCTCACGTGATTTAGAATTTGCCAATCAATATGGGTTGTACACTGCTTGTAATAATATAATTCAATCATGATTTGAAAGACACGTGGCGCCATCTATTATCATACGAACGTTATTGTTGTGTCCCTCGGGAACAGTACTATTTTTCGGGATGAAAGGTACCCTATGTCCGTTTCTGTACCCCTGACAACGTATGGGCAAAATTACAGGATGATCGGTTCAGTGGTTTAGGCGTGAAAAGGTATGAAAGAAACAAACAAAGTTACTTTCGCATTTATAATATTACTAGCAACCCACCCCGGCATCGCACGGGTGCAATGTAATACATATAAACCTTCGTCTTAAATCACTATCTATTAAAACAAAACCGCATCAAAATCAGTTGCGCAGTTTTAAAGATCTAAGCATACATAGGGACAGACAGCGGGAAGCGAATTTGTTTTATACTATGTAGTGATGATGGAAGTGTGGATATGGATGGTTTGTTTTTTAATTTCTATCACACATTCATACATAACATAACCTAACCTTAGAGGTGTACAAAGGGCAAAGGAAAGAACATGGATGGATTTTAGTCAGTAAAACTCTGACACTCCCTCCTGCTCAGCCCAGAGCGGGAGGGGTTATTTGATGATTTCCCATCCGAAAATAACCCCTCCCGCAAAAAAAAGAGATGTACCTAAAAAAGTGAGTGTACCTACCCACCCACATTCCGCCAGTTTTGTTTAAATCCCACGTAAAAGGTTGCCATCCCATTGACATCAACCAAGCACAAAGCTACTTCTGAGAAATTCATGGTGGAAAAACAGTAGAGGCCACGGAGTCTGGAATTCAGCCCGGTTGATGGCAATAGTCTCGCTCCTACTCGTCCTATTACATAGGACTTGAACATAACTGGCGAAATGTGGGTGTACTATTAGGTACAGCTCTGCCTAACCCTCCGGGGATAACAAGCGTGATGTTATATTTTTAAAGTAGAATCCAGAAGATACGACATAGATTAACCTGGTAGATTATTCCTAACTCAACGATCTTATAGCTCTTTACCACACTACAATCTCATTGGAACAGTAATCGGCTGATAAAATTCATAGTTTTATTAGTAACTTGCATCTAGATTCTAGATCCAATCAAGTTAATACAAGTTACCGTAACAGGTTTACATAACGTAAACGTATTCATATTATGAGCGAACGTCATATTGCGTTTCATACAAACTTTGAACTCATTTGTTTTCGAAATGACTGAACCGATTTTAATGAAACTTCATACTCATATGCAGGATATTTATAGGTCTAAAAAGTTGACAGACACCATTATATAGCTAGCGAGCGTAGCCCGCGGCTACGCTCGCGTGTCTTTCGGTAATTGTCTGGGATAAAAGTATCCTACGTGTAAATCCAGGTCCATGGTTACCGACGTAGTCCGAAGAATTACCAAATGTAAGTGGCAGTGGGAAGGGCACATAGCTCGCAGAAAGGATGGCCGATGGGGCCGAAAAGTTCTGATGATGTTGCGTTGGAAGGCCTCCCACTAGGTGGACCGATGTCCTGGTGAAGGTTGCGGGGATCTGATGGATGCGAGACGCACGGGACGGGTAGTAAGATAAATAATTTGTAGTTGATTCCATGTGATGAGGAGGGACGAATCTCATGTGACTAAAAAGGTGATGAAATATAAATGTTGATGATCGGAGAGCGAGATGAAGACCAAGGAAACGATGGATGGATTGTGTGAGGAATGATATGAAAGAGAAAGGAGTAAATGATGCCGTGACGTCTGACAGGGGAGAATGGAAGAAGAAAAAAACAGTGATAGCTTAGTAGTGTGACCGTCGGACTGCCAAGTCATAGGTCTCGAGTTCGAACCCAAGGCACGCACCTCTGAATTTTCGGATTCATGTGAGTATTGTATAATTATCACTTGCTCCGGTGAAGGGAAACATCGTGAAGAAACCAGCATGCTTGAGAGATATCTCTCGACGGCATGTAAAGCCAAGTCAGAGGCCCATGGGCGGCCTAAAAACTCTGACACCAGGTTAGGCACTAACCACACGATAAAGAAGAAGAGTAGCATGGGACAAGAGCAGGAAGATGATGAAAGAAACTTCTGTCTGTCTGTCTGACTAAATTATAGTATTGGAATGTTTGACATACGGATAGATCTTGAGCTGAATGAAGACATAGTACATTTTTTACAAGGTTTGTGCGTTCCTGGAATCTTCTTGTTTCGTGTCGATGGGAGACGTCTTATTATATTATTTGGGCCCGGTACGTGGCCACGGTGACGAGGCGCTCGTAGCTAAATTTATATTAATAGCCGCACGGTCGATCTTCAAGGTTAAGGCCAAGGTTGGTCCGTGGTTACCTTCCATTATCTTCATAATGAGTTTCCTCCGTGCCTCGGAAAGCACGTTCAGCCGTTCGTCCCGGCTGACATTTCTAGATATTTGACAGTCTTACAAAAGGAGTATTGTATTGCCCTTGTACTAACTAGGTTGTGGAGGTCAGATAGGCAGTCGCTCCATGTATAAAACTGATATTTAGCTGCATTCAGTTGGAATGGAAACCGACTCCAACATATTTAGGAAAAGGCTAGGCAGATGATGTGGCCACGGTGACATTATTGTCGACATTCACGCGAGTGAACCCGCGAGCCAAACCTAGTAAATATGTTAAGTTACGTTATAGATGGGCTTATCTAGTGTATCTAAGTTCTAAGATTTTACGTGGTTTACATACCATAACATGGAACATCTTGTTTGTTGGAGGATTGGCAGACGTCCAGGTCTTGAGTTGTCTTGTTTCAATCTGACATTGATGTAACTATTGTTACTGTTTTATTGTAAATTCAGAGACAAAATATTGTCTCGTGAATTAATCTAATATTTTAGGACCAAAGATTATCAGAAAAGAGATTAGTTTGTGTTTTTTTTATTTGTTTTTCCTCTTTAAAATACAGACGAAGAATCAAGTCCACTGCCTTGTACTCACTCACGTTTTTTTTAGTAAAAAGTACTTGTAAAGAAATCTTTGACAGTCGTTATAGTCATTGGCCCGAGGGCCGACGATCTGACAAGTAAAAGGGGTATCTTATTTCCCAGTACTAACTGGGTTGTGGAGATCAGATAGGCAGTCGCTCCATGTAAAATACTGGTACTCAGCTGCATCCGGTTAGACTGGATGGCTACCTCAACATAGTTGGGGAAAAGGCTAGGCAGATGTCTAGAGTCCAGTGGCGAAGAGAGTGTAAAAGAGTGTCCATGGAGTTTCTTGCCCGTTCTTCTCCATAGAGATCTACGCTAGGGAATGGGCAACTACAGTACTTTCACAGTTTTTATGCCTTGTGACTGGGACTGTAGCTACATTTAATTGTTATCTTTGTTTCGACAATTCATAATTGCCTGTAACTGGCCTACTTGAAATAAATGCTTTGATTTTGAAGATTCGATAGAACTCGATTCCTACCGGATTCCCTTTCAAAATGGCACAGTCAGTATTCTATAGACAACTAATATAATCACATTAAAGATATGTACTAGCTGGCTAGACATGATGATGGCCACTTATAAAAAATAGGAACTATTGACTCGCCTTTATGTATTTCGTAAATAATGAAAAAATCAACCCAAGATGCAAATCAGACGTAGGTATAAGTTTAGTTCTAATATCCACCCCTGCAGGCCCACCCGTGTGAAATTGCCGAGTAGTTATTTCCACCCTCCGTGCCTGCAGTCTAGTCCAAACACCACTAATTATAAAGAAAACGATGTGTATATTTGTCTATCCTATTCTCAGAAACTGCTGTGTTGGAAATGTTATTCTAAGTTGACAGTCACGCGACTTTAACGTGTTGTTTTGTCGCCATTTTGATTTTGATTAATTAGTTAGAGTATAGAAGAAGGTGGGAAGGTATTTTGTTTTCTGACAGAATGGCGGCGATGTCAATTAAAAAATGTGTGGTGTTTTTGGATTGTCATCTTGCGGTATTAGTTAGTGTCATAGGGGCTGTAATTAAGAGTATGTTTCAGTTGATTGGTACCGGTATTACTCATTAATGTGAGATAATGTCGGAACAATTTAGTAATTGAAATCGAATCGATTAAATTAAATCGATTAATCGATCGATTTTTTGTCGATTATTTTTCGATCGTTTTTTTTTTTTGTTTTTTTTTTAAGATAGTCTCATGTCGTAGATAGCGTTTTGCTTAAACTCAAGATACGATCAGAAAATTCTAGAAAGTAACATCTAATTGAATAGTTTAAATTCATTGAGACCTTTAAAAAAAAATGAGAGTGAATTTTGCCCTAACATTATCATTAACACTGGAAACGTGTTTACTGATTGTTTCACGGTAAATAACCCGTTTTTAGTGTTAATGTTAATGAGGAGTTTTATTTCACGAAAGAAAATAAAATTGTTAGTACGGAACGACTTTCTGAAAACTAAAAAGATTAAAATACAAGGAGAGAAAGTTACTATGTATGTTTGTCATTTATGCCAACAGAAAATCCTATTGGGTATTCGGTGGGCTTGTAGAATTATAATTTGTAATTTCGTACTGAATTTCCTAGATTAAATTCTAGATATAACCTACGCTAACCGCCTGCGATTATTCCTACTCTACAATTTTGTCCTATCTGGACACCAAATCTAGGTCTTTACACTCTGCGATCGCGTTTTCGAACATTATGGTATTAGTACTTACCTACTCCCAATTTTCGCGGGTTTGATTCCCAGATCGGGCAGTGTTATTGGGTTTTTCCATTAGATAATTCCCAGCAGCAGCCACGGAGTCTGGATTTGTCACCAGTTGATGGCAATAGGCTCGCCCCTTATTACATGGGACTTAAACATAACTGTCGAAATGTGGGTAAACTGATAGGTACACCTCTGCCTTTCCGTTCGGAGATTACAGGCGCTATGTTAAGTTATGACTTTTGTATGTATTTACCTACTACGCCTTAGTTACTTAAGTAAGTCCCTACAAAATTCTCCACTAGTTGAAAAACATATAAATTAGCTTATTTACGTGGGGGCAGCGATGACAAAATGGTTTCTATCTCTTCTTGTATGGTAATGTTAACGTAATAACTTTATAGATATACACACTCACGCGTTTTTTCCGTATTTGGAATAATCGGAAATTATAAAAAATATTACGAAACCACAATCATATTCTAAAACATAACCTCTTGTTTCGAAGAAAATAAGATTTTCGTGTTGTTTTTTCTTTGTTTTGGTTTTGTAAACACGGTTTATGTGCTGTTTGCAAGAGATTTGAACTCTAGAGGCAATACTTAGCACCCGATTTTGAATAAAATTGAATGAGTTAAAATATTAGTTTTATCAACCGACTTGCTCTCAAATTGCAGACTTCTTAAGGGCGAGTTGAAGGCGAAGGTAGCAAATGTATACAAAGATTAAGTACCTAATAAGTTAACTTAAGTAGATTGAAGATTAGACGACACCGTAAAGTAAACCTTACGCCCACCACCTACACATTTGTTTTTCATGTTGCAACTGTGACATTTTATCCTAACTTGCATAGACAAATAAAATGTGTTCCTTCAGACAAACGTTTGTCGTTTTTGAACTTTTTCTATAAGACTTCTAAACTCAAAAAAGTGATTTCAAACCCGAGACTTAGTTGTCAGTTTCGTATTTAGAACTTTATCTTCTTGAAGTCGGAATAAGTTTCGAAATTCAAAACTGGCCGAAAGAAGTTGGAACTCGTTTTGCAATGGAGTTTTGATGACAGACTGCCAGTCATAATCTTTGTATCAGCAACAGAGGAGCCGATTTTTTTCGCGATTGCCTGGGTTGGTCCATGGATGGGTGACCACCCATTACATACCGAGTGTCCTCTGTGCCTCGGATAGCACGCTCATCCATTAGACCCGGCTGTCATTTGTAGGTTTTTAACAGTCGTTTCAGTGGCTCGAAATTATGATAACCAGTCTTATCGAGGGATATCGTATTACCCAGTACTAACTGGGTTGTGGAGGTCAGATGTAAAATACTGGTATTAAGCTGCATCCGGTTAGACTGGAAGCCGGCCCCAACATATTTGGGAAAAGGCTCGGCAGATAATGATGGTCATTCAGCCTCCTGAACTAAATTAGATAGGTACACGTTATACCTTCTTAGGCACTTCAGTCACTCCTTCATCCCTGAGTCCTGGCCTGATCAGACCAGTATCAAGCTTGCTGAGTGACTAATCTTTAACCAAGACGACATTTCATTCAATTCATGCCGGCACGAATCAAGAGACACATCTGGTGCCTACAAGATGCTGCAGTAATCCTTTAATCACGTCTTACAGTTAGAAGGAGGGGAGGGTACTTGGCTCATATTGCGAGTATGACGTCATTTTCTAGTACGGTATGAAAGTTACTCTACTTTACAACTCTCATTTGCCAGTACGCTTGGAAAGATGCTCCACTTCACGTACTAACAGTGGTTGTTTTAAAGTTGAGTAATGTTTGTGTGTTGTAATTTCATGAGTAGTGCAAGATGTGTTTTCGTTTTAAACTAGCTGTGTGTGCGGTTTTACACGTATCTTTATTTTGTTTTTGCTGGGTGTTCACCTTGTGAATCCCATTCAATTTGTTTTTTGTATCACTCTTTTTAATAAAGCTACAGAACGGCGCAGCGTAGGTATTTTTTTGCTGAAATCTTTTTTAATTGTTGCTATCAAGCCAATTGTGACTTAAAAGATTTCCCATCTGTAATTATTAAAGTATTTGCGTTCAAAAATTGTCGAAAGTAACTTTCATCGCTAAAAACTTAGAAATCCAAATCATTGTAATAGGTAACAAGAGAAATATTGCGTCTAAAACTTTGTCGAGTTAAATAATCAGGCAAAGTGGGCTGCGAAAATTCTAGAAATCCTAGCTAGAATAATCAGTAAGTCTAAAACTTTAATATTGTCTTCCGGAACTTGATTTTAAGAGAATCGTATCATAAACTTGAAAAAGCTGGAAGGATTTATCCTTAAAAACCTGCCATATATTATCATTTCTGCTAAAATTCACATACTCGAATATCAAATACCCACCGATATGCAACACCTAAATTAGAAGTCTATCACTTGCCTAGAATCTATATCAGGTGTTATTCACTCAAATTTAGTGTCCTAAGATTTAAAAAATTCTAGTGAAAACCTTTTGTTTTTTTTTTACCGATGGGAAATCATCAAATAACCCCTCCCGCTCTGGGCTGAGCAGGAGGGAGTGTCAGACTTTTACTGACTAAAACCCATCCATGTTCCTTCCTTTGCCCTTTGTGTTCCAGGGCCGCGGTATCTCTTTCGAACAGTCCCGCAACCCTGGCAGGCATCGGTCCTTTCGGACCCCTTCCTGTTTGCTGACTCTCTTTGAGGCGCGCGTGGAACACGAACGCGCCGTCGACACGGCCTGTCGTCATAAGACGGACGGACGGCGAGCTAGCCAATAGCTCACCGTCCACAGGCCCGCGCTAGTGAAAACCTTAATCTTTGTAGTTTACTCAAGTTTATTTATTAACGTACTGTAGCCCGCGTCCTTCGTTCGCGTGAAATTATTATTAAAAAAATGGCTTCTCTTTTTTAATCGGATTTTTTTTAACAATTTCAAGGGTTTCAATTTCTTTGCACGGAACCCTGAACGGAATTCTAAAATAAAAGTAGCTCATGTTTAACATAATAACATCAGCTATCTGCCAGTAAAATCTCTTCAAAATCGTCTGAGCCGTTTCCGAGATTTCCCGGAACAAACAGACAGAAAGACAAACAGACGGACAAAAATGTAAAAAAATGGGGTTTTGTTATAATTGCCGCATTATATTTTCATAATACGCATTCAGCAAAAAGCTGTTATTTTCATATTACAAAAAGACACTTCATTTTATTTGTTTGTAAGTAGTACCAACAGCTTCTGTGTACAAAATATCTTAATTATGAAACAGTTTTAGTAGTCTTCGGCAAAAAATATATTTTGTATTTTTCAATCTTAGCTTCCACATTATAAAATAAATAATAAATAAATAAATATCGCTAGACATTACACACAGCGCCATCTAGGTGCCACACTAAGCAACGAGGCTTGTGTCGTGGACACCAGATAGTTGATATTACTACATAGATACTTTTTGTTTGTAAATACATACTTATTATACATATAAACATCCATGACTCGGAAACAAATGTCCATGCTCATCACACAAACATTTGCTCCTACCGGGATTCGAACCCGGGACCCTAAGAACGTAAGGCAGCGTCACTACCGCTGCGCCAGTCGGGTCGGACATTACTCTTGCCCTAACCCGAGCATCAAACCAAAGTCCTCATCACTCTAGTCTTTATCTAAGAAACCAATTTGTTGCCATTCCTTTTATTTTTCTAATAAACTTTACTATCCCGAATTATATTCATCAGACAAAGTGGTCCACAGAATATCTCCAAACAAATTGTGAAAGAATTTGTCAAGTAAATTGTAGTTATTAAGAGGGAACTCGTAAAAAGTGAGGAGGCTTCTTGAAATAAAGTGATGATTGTTATAGTCTGTGTAATGGACCAGCTTTTGGGCTTAATGGAGGGGGGGTTATTGTCTGCCAGGGTTGCGGGACTGTTCGAAAGAGATACCGCGGCCCTGGAACATAAAGGGCAAAGGAAGGAACATGGATGGGTTTTAGTCAGTAGAAGTCTGACACTCCCTCCTGCTCAGCCCAGAGCGGGAGGGGTTATTTGATGATATCCCATCGATAAAAAAAAAAAAAAAAAAAAAGGGGGGGGTTATTGTGGTCCCAGAAGAAAAATTTGGTTGTCAGTGACCGGAAAGTCTTTCAACAAGTCTTACCAAGGGGTATAGTATTA
This sequence comes from Eugnorisma glareosa, assembly GCA_947578425.1. Lineage (NCBI taxonomy): Eukaryota > Metazoa > Arthropoda > Insecta > Lepidoptera > Noctuidae > Eugnorisma > Eugnorisma glareosa. Next base: position 6,031,925 of record OX387982.1, on the reverse strand, counting down.
CCCAGTACTAACTGGGTTGTGGAGGTCAGATAGGCAGTCGCTCCATGTAAAATACTGGTATTCAGCTGCATCCGGTTAGACTGGAAGCCGACCCTAACATAGTTGGGAAAAGGCTCGGCAGATGTTAATGAAGGAAAATTTGGATTCAAATGAAGATTGATAGAAATTACACTGTCCACGCGTAACATGACCACTTCTGTCTACTCGATGAAGATAAAGTGGCACTTATTTTAAACGTGTGCCGTAATAGTACATTTTGATATAAGTGGGGAAACTTTTTTATTGCATGGCGAGCGTGTTATGGAGCCGAGAACTGCAGTAACAAATCCCCACGCGTATCAAACGACGTTTTTCAATACACTTTCGAAGAAATAAAATAGTAGAACGGAAAGTATTTTTGTCAGGAATAATTAGGAAACTATGATTTAATTTGCTTTTTTTCCGCGCTTTGCTTTCGGCAGATTGAAGAAGAAGCAAAGGTCTGATGCCGCTATACAGCCTAATATGAAAAAAAAAACAATAAATTATGAAAGAAAGAATTCAAATATTTTTGAATTTAGAACACAAATAAATATTAATTTGTTCATAAAAGTAAACATTTGTTATAAATAATCATGTTTATCTATGATATTTTATTTATAATCAATTTAAATACTCAAAAAATATTTACGTCTTAAAGACGCATATCTCCTTGGCGAGATTAAAAAAAAAACCATCACCGCCGATTATAGCTACAGTAATTGAACTTATCTGTGGAAATTTTTATTTCCGCACGCGTGCGGAAAAATATTAAAAATCCACGCGTGTGAAATACATTGCATGTTGAACCTAATCGTAGTGCGATAAGAACCAGTTTTCGAGAAAGTGTATTGAAAAAGTCTTTTTCCTCTCTATCACTACTTCGCCTTTTGTTTTTACAGTGAACGTCCACTGTCAAAAGGTCAAATGACAGCCGGGACCAACGGCTTAGCGTGCTTTAAGAGCCGTCGGAGGGGTCTCGATGGTCACCAATACCACCAATACCTTCCACCCTCGGCAAACGTAGATTAATCTTCGATTGACCGTTGCGGCGCTTATTATTTGGTCCCTTTAGTCTGGGCTTCATTCTTTGTCGTGCGGTTAGTGCCTAACCTGGTGTCATAGTTTTTATGCCGCCTTGGCGACTTGGCTTTACATGCCATCGAGAAATATCTCTCAGGCATACTGGTTGCTCAATATGTTTTCCTTCACCGAATCAAGTGATAATTATACAATACGCACATGAATCTGAAAAATCAGAGGTGCGTCTTGGGTTCGAACTCGAGACGTATGAGCTAATAATTATAAACAATGAAGTTCGACTTTAACAGAGATACTACAAACCAGGCCTAGATATGATGTCAAACTTGTCAACAGACAATTAAATAATCCACAATAAATCCTAAATCACAGCAATGTTGACCCTGTTTAAAGTCAGTCCTATTAAGAAGCAAATTGTTAATATTAATGCTCAAATCCAACAGAATAAAATTAATATTGATACATAAGTTTGAAACAAGTTCATTAATAATTCCGTTTGGTTCCCTTTGTTTGTTTCCATGCAATTACAAGTTTGGCGTTCTATGTGAACCAAGAAATAAGTCAATTTTGAAATGGTAAATTGTTAGAATTTATTTGAGTTACTTTTGGTCAAATAGGAATGGAACGGGAAGAAAAAGGCCGAAGTAATGATGGATGGCTTGTACAGTCAGCTTCAGAAGTAGATTAACACTACTCAAATTTTCAAAGTAGGTTTTTTTATTAAAAACTTGTTAGATATTACTCGTTACAAACAAGGTATTGAAGAGTAAGGAATATTTTAAAGAATAATCTACTGAAACATTAAAAATAGTAGCTGGAGTCCTGTATATTAAATAATTAAAATTCGGAAATGTTAAGCTACTTCAATTGCTGATCGTACAAGATATAATATGAAATCACGGTTGGCGCAGTGGCTGAGCGAGTCTGCTGTGCTGCGTGTCGCGATTTCGATTCCCGCACGGAACAAATATTGGGTTGGCCTACAGCTGGCCTACCGTGACGTCCGACGACGACCTGGGAGTTACTATGATATCTTAAAGCAGTAGTAATTCCAGTGTGGGAAAGAGATGGCGCTATACGACCTGTATAGCTCTGTCTCTTTCCCACACTGGAATTACTTCTGCTTTAAGATATCATAGTAACTCCCAGGTGGCCTACCATGTTGTCTTAAAGCAGTAGCAATTCCAGTGTGGGAAAGAGATGGCGCTAGACGACCTGTATAACTCTGTCTCTTTCCCACACTGGAATTACTACTGCTTTAAGATGTCATAGTAACTCTCAGGTGGCCTACCATGATGTCTTAAAGCAGGAGTAATATCAATGTGGGAAAGAGATAGCGCTAGACGACCTGTATAGCTCTGTCTCTTTCCCACACTGGAATTACTCCAGCCTGCTTTAAGGCGTCATAGTAACCCCCTTGTATTTGCCCCGTGTATGTGAGTTACACGATTCAGGAGAAATTCCTAGTGTGGGGCAATTTTTTTTATTAAAAAAAACTTCTTCACAGAAAAGACGGGTTTTTCCTTGAAAGAAGAAATGGCCGAAAAAACTTCCCAGCAACTCAAGTATATTAGTATAGGTAGGTAAGTAATGTGATGAAAGACGATATGCATCATCATCTGCCTAGCCTTTTCCTCACTATGTTAGGGTCGGCTTCCAGTCTAACCAGATGCAGCTGAATACCAGTATTTTACATGGAGCGACTATCTGACCCCCACAACCCAGTTAGTACTGGGTAATACGATACCCCTTGGTACTGGACTGGTTGTCAGAAGTTCGGACATCTGACTACCTGTAATGACTGTCGTAGATCTACAAATGACAGCCGGGAGACACGGAGGAAAACTCAGTGTGTCTGTCTTTTTTTTTTTTACCGATGGGAAATCATCAAATAACCCCTCCCGCTCTGGGCTGAGCAGGAGGGAGTGTCAGACTTCTACTGACTAAAACCCATCCATGTTCCTTCCTTTGCCCTTTGTGTTCCGAGGCCGCGGTATCTCTTTCGAACAGTCCCGCAACCCTGGCAGGAGTGTGTCTGTCTTCACCCATCCTCGGACCAACCTAGGCAACCGCGGCTTAACCTAAAGATCGACCCGAGCTGCTGTGTTATGTAGCCATAAGCTTCTTAGATGAAAGACGATATTATAGAACGGAATAATGATTTGCTATATATTGTCGTCGCTTATAACATTTAATTAAGGATTCGGAGTTGTGGTAAATCTTGAGGTTTAATCTATATTGACTAATTGCAATTTATGATCATACTAGCTTTTGCCCGCTGCTTCGCTCGACAATAAATTCGGGTTGTACTCTGCTTGTAGGTAATATAATTCAATCATGATTCGAAAGACACGTGGCGCCATCTATTATCATAAGAACGTCATTGTTGTTTTTGTACACCTGACAACGTATATGCAAAATTTCATGATGATCTGTTCAGTGGTTTAAGCGTGAAAAGGTAACAAACAAACTTACTTTCGCATTTGTAATTAAGGGTGTTATATCAAGACCCCTAACGAAGCTGAAAGGCACTTGTTCTACCCATCATTGCGATCATTTTTTTGTTCTAGACCAAGCCTGGGAACCTTCTAGTTACGGTGATATTGAGGGTCAGAGTTCCAACTTTTTCAGAACTTTTTTTTAAAATACTTGTTTTTAATGTAAGAACTTTACTTAAAATACGTCCACGACCCCCGTACTATTCAATCCATCCATCAGCACAATGTTTTGAGTGCGTTACATTGAGTTCTACCGTACAACGTAATTTTTCACTCCAAAAAAAAAAGTCGTTTCCCAGCAATCATTTTTGCGTAAACTTACTTAGTTTGATGTACAGAATGCTTGGTTGACGGCTTCGTTAAGGGTCTTGTTACACCCTGTATTAGTTAGTAAGTTAGGATTCATAACTATCATGATTTAATTAACTATGGAAGTGAGAATTGGAACACTAAGATAAGTCTGCCTTAATTGAAATTTATTGTAACATAACATCACGTTTGTACTCCTCGAAGAGTTAGGCAGAGGTGTACTTAATAGAACACCCACATTTCGCCAGTTACGTTTTTTAATAGGGGGGCGAGCCTATTGATCAACCACGCTCAAATCCAGACTCTGTGGCTGGTGCTGCGAAATTCCTGATGGACAAAACCCAATAACACTGCTCGACCCGGGAATCCAAGACATCATGTTCAGCAGTCTATACCAGCGCTGTGACGTTTTCTAAATGTTACAGCACCAAGCTGAGATAGGGGCCTTTTGGCTTCGTACAGGGCTAATTTCGTTGTTTTTTTTTTTAAATTATAGTTTTATTTTCTTTTATAATTTTGTTGTACTTCATGTAAATGTAATCATAGTTTGGTTTTATTTCGTCCTATGCGGGCTAATAAATACATTTTATTTCTTTCTTTCTTTCAGTCGCGCGTTTTTTTTAAGTTGTAAACAAAACAGTGGAAGTCGAACCCCGGACTTATTTATTTCCCAGAGGAATGAGAAACATCGATTTTCAATCTAGTTTTTCAATCTACCTTTTCCCCGCGGCTTTGCCTAACTGGCTGTCGACCCCCAGAATCGTATGCACGGTGACAAATCAAGCTATACGTTTGTATAGCTTGATTTGTTGCCGTGCATACGATTATGTGGATCTCTCATTGCAAGGGAAATCTATAAAAAAGCGAGGCCATGTTATACTGGAAATGTATAGCTTGATGTGTCACCGTGTGTTCAATGGTGCATACGGTACAACGGGGTTCTATCGGGACAGGAAGAATACTGTGTCCTGATATACTCTATATGCTCTATCCGTGTGGCAAACATCCAAATAGTTTCAGCCGTTAAAGGCTTCAAATGGTTTTAGTCAGACAGACAAACAGACAGAAAGAGGAACTTTCGCAATTATAATATAAGTATGGAACTAACGTGTATGGACGTGTGGACTAGACAAAAAGAGTCGTATAGTAGCAGGTGGCGTTCTGTGGTTTCTGCCAATCCTTGTGGAAAAAGTATGTATGTATCAGGTATGTTGCAAATATTTGCATCCGCAAATGCGGAGCATCCGCATCGATTTGGACCGCATCCGCAATAATCGATGCGGATGTTCATGCGGATGTCGCGATAAGAAAAAATTGGGTGGGGCTTGCGAGTGGCGCGTGCCGTGGGTACGTGCTGATTGACCAATAGGAGCGAAGATTTTGGTGACAAGATCCGACGCGTTTATTATTGTTTATCATATTTTGTATTTGTATCTCGTAAATCAATCATAACGTGTTTACTTGTGCTTATCGCATGAAATTGCAGTTTTTGAGTGTTATAGTGAGTACTGTCTGTTTTAAGCCAGTTTTCTACAGTTAATAGTTTATTGGACAACTGAATTCACAATGTCACCACCGACACAGAGTGAAATTTGGACTTATTTTAAACAAGATGAACATGACCAGGATAAGGTTCATTGTAAAATATTCAATAACTGCAACAAAATGAAGATGCTTAAAAAAAATTATGATCCGCTTCCGCGGATGTGAGCCTTCAAAAATCCGCATCCGCGGATTTGAAAAAATCTGCATCCGCAACATCCCTGGTTTGTATGGAACTAAGGATGACCCGAATCTATGTCTAAAACTAACATGATCTCTATTACAAAAAAAAAAGATAAAAATATCTGATGAAAACAACAGCACTATTTCATTGATCTTGACGAACAACACTATCCCAGATGAGGTATGTAATATAATTTTTACAGGTTACATCACTCACGAAAGTTTTACAACTAGTTGCAACAAAGCCACACAATTTGAGGGTAGTCGTAAAAAATAAATGTTTTTGATTGAATCTTATCGTAAAAAAGAACAATATGTCTTGGTTTTAGTGGTAAAATTATTTACGAGTATTTCTGATCCATAGGTGAGTAGTTCTTCTGTTTGTGCTCTTGTAAAGGTTCAGTTATACCGGTATGGATAAATTGCGGACGCTGTCCGGGTACCGGACTCGGGCAGATAATGTACTGAAGTATTATACAATGTGTAACAGAATAAACGCACAACCTCTTAAGGGGTCATTGTACTCATCATTATGAACACCTTTCACTATGGGACTAACCCCGAAACGCGAAAAAAAAAAACAGCTGTTCAGTACATTTTGTCGAATTATGCGCACAGAAATGTATGGGGCAGTCGATTTTTTTTTCGCGATTTCAGTTTTAGTCCCATAGTGAAAGTTGTTCATAATGACGAGTACAATGACCCCTTAAGAGGTTGTGCGTTAGTTCTGTTACACATTGTAGATGACTATTGTCCGTAGTCCGCACGCAGCCAGACCGCAATTCAAATTAGGCAAGAACAAATAACACAATCATTTTTTGTTCCTAGATAACATCACGACTGTAATTCCTGAAAGGTTAGGCAGAGGTTTACCTCATAGTACACACCCACGTTTCGCCAATTATATGTAAGCCCCATGTAATAGGGTGCACAATAAGTATAAAAAATCAGTAATTATTTATATTGTTAGCATGTTATATTTTAAAGTGAGTAAGAAGAATTATAAAATTATGTTAAATAAAGATGATTGAAACTTTAATAAATAAAATGTAATATTGAATTTAAAATTTTTAATGTCATACAATTATAATTATCTATACATAGTAATAAGTAATATTTCTTAAATTAATTGCATGGTAATTTAATGAAGTGATATTATAGCATGCATAATAAAATTATAAAACGATGTATTATAAAATGGTGAAATGTATTTATGTATCAGAAATAAAGGCTATTTGAATTTGAATTTGAATAGGGCGCGAGCCTATTGCCGTCAACTGGGCACAAATCCAGGCTCCGTGGCTGCTACTGAGAATTCTTGATGGAAAAACCCAATAACGGCTTGCCCGACCCAGGAGTTGAACCCAGGATCGGTACTAGTTATTGCTACCAGTAGACCAATGAGGCAGTTTTTATAAGATTTATAATTTCAAATTCATTGAAGACGAGGAGCTATCTAGATAAACATTTTCTTACAAAAACGCCAAGTTATTTTTAGTAAAAAATCGCTTACCTGCTCTAAAATAAATTATATCTATTAATTTCTCAGTCAGTACCCAAAACTTATAAATAAAAATTGTTCATTCAATACTTCAGCATTCAAATTCTCAGTTCGCGAGCTCCGTGGTAAAATCTGCATAAAACCAATTTTGAATACTTCCCAACGCAAGAGAAATGGATAATATCATAGTAAATATTTAATATTTAGTCACTACCGGCGATAGCTGTCTGACACTTATTTTATTTAAGTCTTTATTTCTAAAACGCACTGTTTTATGTATTAAATTCTTCTGTGAAATGTTTACGGGTTTAATCAAGACTTGATTAAACCCGTAATTCCCGTCACCCTAATGACTTGACGTGTGGTGTGGTGGTGCAAGTGCATTTTTTTAATCAAGACTTGATGAAACCCGTAATACCCGCCACCTGTCGTTATTATTTCCTTTATTCATCTTTTCTACACATTAGTTACATTTTAATATTTATTATACTTTATAAATACCATAAAAATATAAAAAATAGTGGTCTGCCAGTGTCGGGTGTGTCCAAGCTAGCAGTGGTTAGGGTTCTAGCTACTATTACATAGGTACTATTATTTTTAGGCTTTTTTTTTTTTTTTTTACCGATGGGAAATCAACAAATAACCCCTCCCGCTCTGGGCTGAGCAGGAGGGAGTGTCAGACTTTTACTGACTAAAATCCATCCATGTTCCTTCCTTTGCCCTTTGTGTTCCAGGGCCGCGGTATCTCTTTCGAACAGTCCCGCAACCCTGGCAGGCGTCGGCCCTTACGGACCCCTTCCTGTTTGTTGACTCTCTTTGAGGTGCGCGTGGAACACGAACGCGCCGTCGACACGGCCTGTCGTCATAAGACGGACGGACGGCGAGCTAGCCCATAGCTCACCGTCCACAGGCCCGCGTCTACGGTGGCCGGGGGCCACCACGTGGCCCCCGACGCCCGGTGCGTCTCCCGCGGCGGCTGGGACGTGAGGTTCTCTCCCTCTCACGTCCCGCCACCTCCTTCGCTAGCATGACTGCTTCGCAGAAGGAGGTGACGGCGTCCCATTCCGTCTCGCTCCGGACCATGGATTGAACCAGGGCCGGAGCCTATTATTTTTAGGCTTAGCCACTATGGTATTATTATTTTTTAGGTTTAGGTCAAATCTTGCAACTGAATTTTAAAACCGTTTCCCCCAACTGATGAACTGAACTGAAATGAACCCCTGAACTGAACTGAATTTTTGCACACACAATAAATTCTGGTGACAATACTTTTTTTTTAACATACATGACTTGATCCTGCAGCCAGGGTCGTCTCATCACGAGATAACTCCTGAATGGTTAACAGCGTGGACACCAAACTTAACAAACGCGTTCAATTTTGATGGATAAAGATGATTTGTTTCGACTATTTTTGCTTTTTTGCTTTGGTTTGAAGTTAAATGGAACACCTCGTTAAGTGAACAAGACTTCTTTGAAAAGCAAAATTATACTTTAAATAGGCGCACCATTTCTTTTTCTTCCATGCTTATTTCCAAGTTTGCAAAGCCTTTTACTTTGTATAAAAAAAAAACAATACACACGCTCAATATTTTAAAAATTACACTTGTGCCACCAGAAAACATTATAATAATGTAAAATTGCATATGCACCACACGTCAAGCCATTAGTCGCTGTCAGCGACGACTGAGCAGCATTGCCCGACCAATTTGTCACTACTTATGCACTAACGCAATTCATCTACCCGCTTGTAGCACGGACAAAATCCACATCTACCCGCAGATCTGAATTTTGTATACATTTTATTGTTGCGAGATTTGGTTGTTGTAGGAAGATTCTAAATTTATTTATTTATTAAACTTTATGCACTTAATGTAAAAAAACACTGTACAAAGGCGGACTTAATGCCTTGGGCATTTTCTACCTAAATGCTTAAGTATTGTTTTTGCGTAAATAGTTTTAAGTAGATACAATTTTTTTCAAATGCAAGATATTAGGTCAGAACTCTATTGTGAGATTGTGTATTCAATTCTTATTTAGGAAAAGCGTTGCTTATTAGATTTTTCTTTAGTCAAGGTTAATACTAAAATAAAAACACAATCAATTTGTTGTCCCAATCTATAAAAAAAATCGTATAATAAATTCTAGGTTCTATTTTCTATTTCCAGAACATAGAACCGGTTGAACTTAAAATGTGAAGGTGTCTTACACAAAAATCTACATCTACCACTAACATTGAAAACGAATATTTACCATGATTACTTTGTTTTGAGTTCCCGCGATATTTCGGCGCTGTTGCAAGCACCACGTGATCACGGATAAACTGGCATAACATGGTAAATATCCTGTTTTCAGAGTTAATGATATGACCGTGTCACATTGAATACTTAAGAGGAAATGCGATAAGTATTTGAAGAAACTATCGCTGTCGCTCAACGAGCGCTATTTCGACATTGGTGCGATAAAGACAACTACAGATCCGACATGTAAAAACTCATAATTCGAGGTTTGGCTCTCGACTATTTCCTCCTCCAATATTCGACCAATTTAAAAGATATTTTATAAACTGAATAAGAAGGATATATTCTGTGCCCTATGTTTTTCTTTTTTCATTAATAGTTGACAAATTTGTACACTAGGCCTCTGTTGGCAGCGATCCAAATAAGCAATTTTGGGCATTTTGTAAAGGTTCTAGCACTGATACAGATTATGTATCATCAAAAAGGAAAACATAGGGAAATAGAATGGGTTGATATTTATTTAACTGTAAAAAATCATAGCTTTAAAGTCATAAACCAGAAAGAAAACAGACGAGAGCGATTGCATGAAAAAAAAAACCACCCGCATTTCCTCTTAAACCTATATCTAATCCCGTAATAACTGTTAAAGATAGATTACCAACCATTAAAGCTTGCCTAAAACTCCAATTTATCAACAAAGAAAACACGACAAACGTCAGAAGTTCCAATAACACGCCAATACCCGACAAACCCTTCGGAGCTATTGTGACGTATTTGACAGTTCTGACGTCATCGCCGCCATTTTAATCAAGAGTGAATGGTTTTGTGTAGCTAGGTAAATTACTCAATAATTTAATTTCCACAATGGTAGTAAATTGCCTTTAATTTGGGCGTGTCCAGCGGTCTGAGGGATGAGTTAGGAGCGATTTGTGAATGAGGCTTTTATTTGACTAAGCTTTTCTCAAATATGGTGGGGTCGGCTTCCTCTTTAACCTGAAGCAACTAAATACCAGTACTTTACATGAGGCGGACTGTCTCGTTGGTCTAGTGGTCGCAAGCGCGACTGCTGAGCATGAGGTCCTGGGTTCGATGCCCAGGTCGGGCAAAGTCTTATTGGGTTTTTCCGTCAAGAATTTCTCAGTACCAGGGAGTCTAGATTTGTGCCCGGTTGATGGCAATAGGCTCGCATAGAGGCGAGCCGTCCGAGCATCCGTGGGACTTAAACATAACTGTTGAAATGTGGGTGGGTGTACTATTAGGTACACCTCTGCCTAAGCCTTCGGAGATTACACGCGTGATGTTATGTTTATGTTATGCAGCTAAACACTAGTACATTACATGGGGCGATCGCCTATCTAAACTCAGCAACCCAGATACTGGCCAACACGATACCCCTTGGTAAGACTGGTTTTCCGATTTTCGAATTTCTGGCCAACGTATTAAAGATCTAAAAATGATAGCCGGGACCAACTACTTAACGTGCTTTCCGAGGAACGGAGGTTCTGGTGAACGTCTTTGAATGGTAAAAGATGCGATTAATTTACCTCGTCATCAAATAGCTGAATTTATTATGAAGCCTTATAAGGCTTAATGTACTTATACACTTCCACATTGATGTGAAATGAATTTAAATAAAATCCTAAAAAAAATGTAAATTATTCTTTAATGCAAACAAAATTAAAAGATATAAAGGGTGTTAAGGGTGTAATAAGACCCTTAACGAAGCCGAAAGGTACTTGTTCTCCTCGTCATTGCGATCATTTTTTTTTTTCTAGACCATACCTAACCTTCTAGTTACGGAGATATTGGGAGTCAAAGTTCCAACTTTTTCAAAAGTTTTTTTTAAGTACACGTTTTTAACGTAAGATTTTTACTGTAAACACCTCCACAACCCCCGCACTATTCAATCCACCCATCAGCACAATGTTTTGAGTGCGTTACATTGAGTCCTAACGTAAAAATATAAAAAAATATATAAAATTAATTAAGTATAAACTAAAATATATTTTTTTTGCGTTAAGTTACTTAGTTTGATGTCTATAATGGTTGGTTGAAGGCTTCGTTAAGGGTCTTGTTACATCCTGTATAATATAAACACAAATTGCAATATATAGCATAAGAACAACGGAATGTTTTACCCAGAATAACATACTTAAAAGCGCAAAACTCAAAAAAATACAAAGAGTAAAAATTTTTAAGTAAAAAACACAAACAATTCTTAATTTAATTTAAAACAAAACAAACACAGGGTGTTGTCGCAACAAAAACATGTTGTTGTGCCATAAAATGAAAAATAGCCCATATTTTTCTTTTTTTTGCAAAAAAATACAATTCGGACGGATAAAGAGGCAGTCGAAAACAAAAATCTTTTAATGATAAAAAATGCCAATCTCTGTGTTATAAAAACTGCAATCACAGCAACAGGTCTGCATTGTGAACTAATAACAGTAACGCTTTAATGTTTCTTTTGTTGTTAAGATACGAGTGAACCTGCCTGCTTAGCTCCTGCCAGTAAAAGTCCCGTCAAAGTCGGTCCAGCCGTTTTGGCAAACAGCCGGAACAAACGGACAAACAAAGGGAGAAAAATTTAGCTCATTAACATTTTTGTATTCTCGTAAAAAACTAGCAAAACTCTTCTTTCTAGATCTCGGCACACTATGTTTTTTTTTTTCCCGCTCTAAGCGGCCGTAACCTCAGCACTAATCCAAGTCCAGTTGAAAACCAGCCTCGGGCACTAGTTGCATTTTGCTGAACTGGGCCTATTTGGCGCAGCCGTGAGAAGGGTTACATTTTTTCTTTTTTTTTTCTTACTTTTTTTTTGTTTTATGGTGTAAAATTTTATTGTGGTATGTGCTAAATAATTGTATTTTCTTTCATCTTATATCTCGAAACTGATTATCTGTTTCGAAAGAAACTTATCTATTTCCGTCCAGATTATATTCTTACGTTTTGTACTCTTTCTATTGCTCATCTCGTTGCGAGCGCTTTCATGCACCCGGGTCTTGCTTGCAGTGATTATCCGGTAAAAAGTTTCTTTCAAATGCATTTTAAAACGTTATTTGAGCAGTATCTTTGTGAATTTGTGCTTGTTTGGTTAATACACGTAGTATGGCGAAAGGTTTGTTTTTTGAAAATATGCTCGAGTAATCCTCGAAGGGTTAGGCAGGGGTGTACCTAATAGTACACCCATATTTCACCAGTTATGTGTAAGTCCCATGAAATTTGGGGCGACCCTATTACCATCAACCGGGCACAAATCCAGACTCCATTTCTGCTACTAATAAAATCCTGAAGGAAAAATCCAATGACTGCCCGACCCGTGAATCGAATCTGTAGTGTATCTATTGATAGATATGGAAACACTGTCTCACAGCCACAAGTAGTCAGGTATCTGTCACTAATGTCAACTGACAGTCACCACTAATGGCGAAAATTTAGATGATGAAGCGTACTCTGGACTGGGGCTTGGTGGTGCTGGTGAGCCTGTGATATAGTTACTAAATTGTGTTATTCAACCTATTAGCTCTACTACAAGTGTATACTACAAGAAGAACCTAAGACCTCATGCTCAGTTGTCGCGCTTTCGACCACTAGACCAACGAGGCAAGATCATTGGTTGGAAAACAACAATTTCATTCAATGATATTTTACCAAAATGTATTAGTAATAATAATAATAAATCATTTATTTCAGATTCATCCAAAGATTACATCCATATTTGTTAGTAAAATCGAGCTTAAAAACTAGTGTTAGTAATAAATAACGAGTTTAATAATAATAAAGTGGCAGGTCCGGGTGGACTTCCCGATAATGGCGACAAATCACTAAACGACTGCGTGCAGCCGTATCCAGCGCGCCAGTATCGGAGAGTCCCACCGGTCCGCCAGCGCGCGCATGATGGTGTTGGGACTGTCGCGCGTGCGGCGCATGATAGATGCACACCGTTTGCGCATGATGGCCGCAAAGCCGTCTGTGTCAGCCGCCGCGAACATCGCGGAGGCGCTGCAGTGGCGCGGCAGCCCCATCAGCACCCGGAACGCGTTATTGTATTGAACGCGCAGATCGCTGTATGTCCGCTGTGTATAGTTAACCCACAGGCTGCAGGTGTAAAAGGACTGACAGTACGCTTTAAAAAGCGCAACTTTGACAGTCCCCGTGCACCGTGAAAACCTGCGGGCCAACATGTTGCATCGGACAGACAGCGCTCTGCGCTCCCTTTCGATATCCACACTGTCCTTAAGGTCCTCGGTGACCCAGTGGCCCAAATACTTAAATTGCTCGACTTTGTTTAGAACTGTACCACTTAGAGTGAAATTCGGAACGAATGTGTATCGCTTGTTGTCCGGCCTAAAAATCATTATTTCACTCTTTTTAGCGTTGTATTTGAGCCCATGGGCCACCGCATAGGACTCACAAATTTTCAGAAGCTTTCGCAAGGCACCAATCGACGGGCTCAGCAGCACCATGTCGTCTGCGTAGCTGATGTTATTCACGCACACTCCATCTATATGACACCCTATGCCGGTGCTGCTGAGCTCATCGATCAGTCGGTTGACGTACAGGCTGAAAAGCTTGGGCGAGGTCAGCCCCCCCTGCCTCACCCCGCATTCCAGCCCATACACCCCCGAAAGAGAGCCTGCCCATCTTACAAAATTCTTCTGATTGTTATACCAATGCATAAATAATAGCACAATTTCCCTAGGTAGACAAGTTTCATCCCTTAATTTACCCCATAGAATATCATACGATACAAGATCGAACGCTTTCGATAAATCGAGGTAGCATGCATAGACTGGTGTCTTTCTACTCGTGTAATACTGTACAGTCTGCTTAAGGCACAGGATAGCACTGTCGGTGGAAAGCCCGGGCCTGAAACCGAACTGCGCGTCGTTTAGAGAGACGTGTTCATCCAGATGCTGACCCAGCAGACTGTCCAGCACTTTGGCGACTACTGTGGCTAGTGAGATCGGTCTATAGTTGTTTACATCCGATTATCACCAGTTTTATTTTTGATGATTGGTACAACTATAGTACGCATTAGATTATCGGGCAGATGGGAGTGGCCTAAGCACAGGGTAAAAAACATAGCAAGCACTCTGGGTAGGTGTACACCAGCGTGCTGCAGGTGCTCGATGCTAAGGCTGTCGTGACCCGGGGATTTACCCCTCACCATGCCCTTAATCACCGCACGCACTCCCTTCGTAGTAAAATAAACACTACGCTCACTACCTTCCTCAGCATCGGGCCCCTGCCGCGCTGGCCCCAGAGGCGAGTCCACCCTGAAATGGTGGGAGAACATAGTAGCGATCTCATTAGGCTCGTGCACTCCCGCCACGCTGACGGGAAGGCCCGGCTTATGATTCATTTTATTGGTATTTTTCCAGAACTGACCGAACTTCTTGTTTGAGTGAAGTTCAGCAATAATATCCATTTTTATTTGTTGTTGATTATTCTGACACCACTTTAATTTTGATTTAAAAGCGCGCCTACTTTCACACATATCATCATAAAGACGGCCAGCCCCGGGCTTACCCCCATACAACCAAGCCTGAAAACATAGCCGAGCCCTCTCATGAGCGCCGCGGACGTGCCTGAAAATTTAACCAAAAATTTGAAATTTTTGAATTTTTGATTTAAAATTTTTGGTAATTTTACCAAAAAAAAAAAACCCACAAAAAGAAAAAAACGTAGTGTACGTTCCCGACACCTCTAAATTTCCCCTTCATCACATCAACCAAAAACCACAGTATTTTTTTCAGCTACATCAACTACGATTATCCCGCCATTTCCCCTACCCCATAAGCCATGGATCCACTCACCGTTACTTGGGGTATTCTCATAAAAAAGGGACAAGTTGTCGTATACCTGGACAGTAAGTATGACTCGTGAGCTCTTAAATGGACCATGGGAAAGGACTTATAGTAACTCTTTGCAGACGGTTCTTGGTAGTTTAACTTCTGTGAGTAATACACTAGTCGAGTATTCTGCTGTTATTGCGGGGTTGAGTTAGATGTGATGTGTGATTGCTACGGTCGGATATAGCCGACAAATGAAAACGTACCCAACACGCAAAGCCGACCAGAGAAGGTCATTTTTTTAAACTTATAGTAACTGCTGTTTAATCATATACGATTCTGTTGTTATTGCGGGGTTGAGATGAGTTAGATGTGATGTGTGATTGCTACGGTCGGATATAGCCGACAAATGAAAACATACCCAACACGCAAAGCCGACCAGAGAAGGTCATTTTTTTAAACTTATAGTAACTGCTGTTTAATCATATACGATTCTGTTGTTATTGCGGGGTTGAGATCAGTTAGATGTGATGTGCGATTGCTACGGTCGGATATAGCCGACAAATGAAAACGTGGCCAACACGCAAAGCCGACAAGAAAACGTAATTTTTAAAACTTAGTACCTACTGTTTAGTGGTAGTATAATACGAAATAGTGGCAAATAAAATAATGATGTTACTAGTGATATTTTATTTATAAAATGGGACGAAAAGCAATGATTTATTGGTTATCGATAAGACGTTGGAATATTTTTTTTTGTAAGTATTTGCGCTGAATTTGTGGCTTTGCGTGGGAGGGGACGCCGATGCGTTTACGCTCTTGCGTTGAAAAGGCTTCGCCTAATATTGCTGAAATAGGCATTTTCAAACGGCTCCCTACTTTTGAAAAAGGTCTGCTGCTCGTTATTGATCGACCCGAATGGCGCAGCGGTAGTGAGGCTGCCTTACGTTCTTAGAGTCCCGGGTTCGAATCCCGGTAGGAGCAAATGTTTGTGTGATGAGCATGGACATTTGTTTCCGAGTCATGGATGTTTATATGTATACTAAGTATGTATTTACAAACAAAAAGTATCTATGTAGTATTATCAACTATCTGGTGTCCACGACACAAGCCTCGTTGCTTAGTGTGGCACCTAGATGGCGTTGTGTGTAATGTCTAGCGATATTTATTATTATTTAGCCAGTTATGTTTAAGTCGGCGATACTATTGCCAATAGTAGAGGTATAGTTTATATATTAACTATACGTATTAACTATACCTCTAGTATTGCCAGTCTGGCAATACTAGAGGTATAGTTGACACCAAAAGTAATGCCTAAAAAAACTGCTGGATTCTCAACGGTCATCATCATAATTCTCTTGCCCTTATCTAAATTCGTTCAGGTTCGGCGCAGCATATCTTCCATACTTCGCTATTACTCGCCATCATCAACCACTTCCTTTCTAGCCATATCATCCTTCACACAGTCCATCCATCGTTTCCCTGGTCTTCCTCTACTCTTATAACCAGCGGCAAAAGTTGAAACTCAACAATGCGCTCTTTATTAGATATTCGTTCATTTAAACGTGGCCTAGTTTTAGTGAAAAAGAGGGTGGGTAACAGTTTAACCAACCCCTTTTTTCGGCTCCCATGTCCGTAATTATGGATTCGATTGAAACAGAACCCTGTAAATTAATAATAACTCACGTAACAGTAAAATTTGAGGCAAAATACGCTTTCAAAAAATTTTTAAACCATCCACATCACGGAAGGAAAAAGTGTATTTATTAATAACAAGCTTTAAAGGGGTTCAATATTTACCAATGTTGTTGACAATCAAATATTGACAGGTGAACGAATTGAACGAATTCACAAACGTGATCGATTGAATGAGTTCCTTAATTTATTTAAAGATTCCATGTTCAAATGAAATGAAGAAAACGTTGTCGAGAATGAATATTGTTATTTTTCTTTGTTTCCAGGTAATATTGAAACCAAGATTTTGCGTACGTGAATTAAACGGACTGTACAAGGATAATCATGCTTTGACAAAAGATGAGATGTCCAGCAAGATTGGCGGCGGAGCTGATTGCACATAGAAATTAAAGGTACTGACGGAATATTTTATGCCGCCCATAGTCCAGTGTGTACTTACACGTTCATATCTACAAGCCTGTCATACCCGAATGGTTAGGCAGAAGTGTACCTTATAGTACACGCACATTTCACCAGTTATGTTTTAGTCCCATGTAATAGCAGGCGAGCCTATTGCCATCAACCGTGGCTACTACTGAGCCATTCCTGATGAAAAAACCCAATAACACTATGCCCGACCCGGGATCGAACCCAGGACCTTATGCTTAGCAGTTGCTTTGCGACCAATGAGGCAGTCCCACGAGTAGTTAGGGGTAAACACTTGCATTACAAAAACAGTACCTTTTTCACGGCCGCGGGCGATGCGATTTGTGTCAAAACAAACGCGTGCGATTTTCTTGCTTGGACCAACCTGTGTCCGGATTCTTCCAGATCAGCCAAGACAAATTATGTTGAACTTATCATCATCATCATCATTTCAGCCGAAAGACGTCCACTGCTGGACATAGGCCTCCCCCAAGTTTCGCCACATTGACCGGTCCCGTGCGACTCGCATCCAGCGGATCCCCACAACCTTCACCAGGTCATCGGTCCACCTAGTGGGAGGCCTTCCAACGCATCGTCTTCCGGTTCGCGGTCGCCACTCCAGATCTTTTCGGCCGCATTGGCTATCCGTTCTGCGAGCAATGTGCCCTAAGTTTGGCAATTATTCGGGCTACGTCGATAACCTTCGTTCTCTTGCGGATGTCTTCATTTCTGATTCGATCACGCAAGCAAACTCCGAGCATAGCCCTCTCCATTGCCCTTTGAGTTACTTTAAGCCGTTAAGTATTAACTTATAATGAGTGTAAAAATACCCGTAATGAAGCCGAAAGGCACTTGTACTCCCAGTAATTGCGATCAGTGTTTTGTTCTAGATCACACCTTCTAGTTACGGAGATATTGGCGGTCCAACTTCCAACTTACTTTAAATACCGCTACGTCAATGCATCCATCAGCACAAAGTTTTGAGTGCGTCACATTGAATCCCACCGCAAAACGTGATTTATCACCCCAAAAAAAAAATTCGTTTCAAAGCAATCAAAAAAAAAAAAAAAATTATAATAAAAAAAAATTAAACCCTAATAAAAAAATAAAAAATTTAAAGAAATTGGTAAATATCTTTTTCAAGCTAAGTATATTAATTTATCATACCGATACCGAGGTAAAGTTCCCCGAACTCAAATAAATAAAAAAGAAATAAATCTTAATTTAAAATAAAAAAAATCTTAAATTAAAACCCCCTAAATAAATTAAAACAAATAATATTCTTATAAATAAAATTATATTTTTTCTAATTCTATTTTTTGCGTACAGTTACATAGTTTGATGTACAGAACGCTTGGGTGACGGCATCGTGTCGTTTACACCTTGTAAACCCGCTGTCTCCTATGATTTAGTCCTAACCCAACAATAAAAAGAAAATTGGTTACTCCACCATCGACCTTTCATTCCGAGGAAATTATATTGACTCACAATGTGTGTTAACCCACTGTACGTGTACACTCCAGAAACCTTTTTCTATATACGTTACGTTAAGAATAACGTCTTGTAAACGAGCTCTTCCAGGGAAGTACTGCTACCAAAAAGCTTGTAGCCGTGTCGCTGTGGCCGTGGCAAATGAGACATATCAGAGTTGTTGATGATTTTAAGACATCAGCGCCCGCGGGCCTGTGGACGGTGAGTAATGGGCTATCTCGCCGTCCGTCCGTCTTATGACGACAGGCCGTGTCGACGGCGCATTCGTGTTCCACGCGCGCCTCAAAGAGATGTCAGCAAACGGGAAGGGGTCCGAATGGACCGATGCCTGCCAGAGCTGCGGGACTGTTCGACAGAGATACCGCGGCCCTGGAACACAAAGGGCAAAAGAAGGAACATGTATGGGTTTTAGTCAGTACAAGTCTGACACTAACTTCCGCTCCGCCCAAATGACCCTTGTCATTTGATGATTACCCATCCGAAAAAAAAAGTTATATACATAACTGTTTTCTATAAAACTATCTGACTCTAGTAAACAACAGAAGATGACCTTGGACCGGATCAAGGTCACATAGATCCAAGGTCCTTATTGTCAGTGTGACCTTAGGCCTAATTATTATCACTATCTCCAAAATTTCAAGTACTAAATGGAACAATGATTTCATCCTTTTCATGAGCCGACATCCATTCGCATAGGATGTTATTGACATTCCAGCGTCGTGTATGTCGCTTTTTGAAGTGGGTCTAACAAATAGGCATTTAATTTGAAAGGGTGCTATAATTAATTTCGTAGCGAGGGCTGGGATTGGTCGATTGGGAGGACGAGTTTTTGGGTGGTTTTGGACATGATTTTGAATATATTGTCATATTGGTTGTTAGTGTCTTGGAATTGTGTATTTGATGTTCAAATAAAATTACCTAGCGAAACTTATCTAAACTTTTTTTTAAAACCTGGGCAAAGTTTAAAACTAGGAATTTCTCCGTTATCGAGGGTACGTTTTACAAACATTTAAACTCCCATAGACAAACAGCCAGACCTGGAACAACTACCTGTAGGCCATACAAATATTGGTTCCGTGTGGGAATTGAACCCACAACACGCAGCACAGCAGTCAGTCACTCAACCAATGCGCCAACCGTGCCGTCATTATTTCAAGTAGCTATAGTTGAAATTACTTCATATTTATTTGTTCCACTAGTTGTTTTAATTTAATTTTTTTATATTGTATTTATCGATAGTTAATGCTCCATTAACTCTTGCAAGCAGAAGTCTACTAATTCAAACAAAGTGCAGCAATAAAATTTAATATTTTGCCAATGCACTCAGAAACTCGGTAACATTATTATAGATAACATAACATCACGCCTGTTATAACCAAAGGGTTAGGCAGAGGTGTACCTAATAGTACACACGGCGCCACATCAAGCTATACATAACCAGTATAACCTGACTTCGCTTTGTATGAGTTTCCCGTGCGATGAGAGATCAGCTTAATTTGGTTTTGCATAGCTTGATTGGCCGCCGTGCGTTCACCCACATTTTGCCAGTTTTTTAAATCCCATGTAATTGGGGGCGACCCTATTGCCATCAACTCGGCACAAATCCAGACTCCGTGGCTGCTACTGAGAAATTCCTTATGGAAAAATCCAATAACACTGCCCGACCCGGGAATCAAACCCAGGACCTCATGCTCAGCGACTGCTGAGCATGAGGTCTAACTAGTCTTCAAGTATAAATAGACATCTTTACTACAAAATAACTCGTTAGTTTAGTATGACTGATATTTCCTACAATATCGTTTATGAAAACCATTCTATTCCTCCAGAGACATTAGCCACTCATCAGGGGGCAATTCACGTCAATTTTTATTAAGATTTACATGCCCCTGTCTCGACTATGAGGTAATGCCGTGTTCAGCCGCCATTTTGAGTCGCATGCCATCAGTTCGTTTGCTTAACATGACTGATGGTATTAATAAGTTAAACCTGTAAATATAATACAGAGTGGGCGAGCACGCGGCAGCATCGGTGAAGTTCAACCCTTAAGAGGGCCCTTCCCGGTCCGTCTATCGTCAACGCGAGCATGGTCGAAAAGCTTGTTGTTTCATCCAGAGCCAAAGCGGCGATTTTCTTTCAATTCCCCCGTCATACCCCGTCCCGACCCCGCACATCTCGTCTCCCGCGCACCTCATACCACCTAACGCGATGACATTGAACGAAAAATAGTGTTCGAAAATTTCATAAACTTGTTCCAGGAAATACGTGTTTTTGAATAAGTCTTACAACTGTGTGAAATAAATATTTGTCATTAATAATCTCCATTACATGTGAAAGGTTTCCATCGAGATGTTTTCTTTACTTTTACAATTTATGAGGACATTATGAACGGCCAAAGTTCAGTTAAAATTTGTGCAAAACAGCAATTTTTAGAGCCTCTTACTGAATTTGTGTCAATTTTTTTTTTTGCTACCATGGAAACCAAGATTTAGTGTACAAAATACCTATTAGTTTAAAAAATTCAAAGATAGATGTGTAACAACTGCATAATCACGTACGAGCGTTTGTATGAAAAGTATGACGGGTTGGCCGCTCTTAAGGGCAATGTTGAAGGCGACCGCTGCAGGCAGCCTTGTCGTTATCTAAGTTACTGTTTTCTTTGTTGCTTAGAAACCAGTCGTGTCCGATTAATCCGAACCTGACCCTAAAACCTAACCCGGTCGCGGAACTTGAAAAAAGTGATGATATTTGCTCCGAACGTAACTCTCTTCCAAACCTGAGCCGACGTATCGTTCCTATCATAACCCGAATTGCGATATACATAGGTTTCCCCCTCACCTCTTACTGAATAAAAATAATCGACCCGACGACCGATTGACGACGACGATTTGACGACCCGAATGGCGCAGCGGTAGTGTGGCTGCCTTACGTTCTTAGGGTCCCGGGTTCGAATCCTGGTAGGAGCAAATGTTTGTGTGATGGGCATGGACATTTGTTTCCGAGTCATGGATGTTTATATGTATAATAAGTATGTATTTACAAACAAAAAGTATCTATGTAGTATTATCAACTATCTGGTGTCCACGACACAAGCCTCGTTGCTTAGTGTGGCACCTAGATGGCGTTGTGTGTAATGTCCAGCGATATTTATATTTATATAATCATATAATACGTAATCAACAATTTTTTGACATTCGAAGAAACTTAAGTCAGATATTTCATTAAATAATAATTACAGCCTAAATATCTATACTCTGTTAAGTAACTAGTTCATAATTTTATAATAATAAATAATAAGAACCGTATTACATTTTTTCATACCAATTGAATAAAACCTGTAAAATTTATGCATGCAAAAAAATTTGATTTAAGTGCTGAAGTCTAGATTTGTGGTATTGTGATGTCCTGTATTGTTCTTTTCTTGAGTGAGTTGCCGTGTTTGAATCGTTCATTGATGAGAGTAAAATAACGAAACAGAGGAAGACACCCAACCGAGTCAACATTACGACAAGCTAAGGCAAGCAAATTGTCCAAAAACCAGTTTTAGTGCAAGCCAAGCTTATGGGCTTGCTTCGGAGTTACCGCCACTGCACCCAACCTTAGTTTTACTCATGTAGGTTCCTATTATGTTCTGCCCATTATTGTACGCAGCCTACATACATTGTCTGCTGGATATAGCCCTCTCAAATCGCTCGCCATTCATCTCGGTTCTCGGCAGCTCTCAATCAGTAGCTACCAACCAGCCAGCGAAGATCGTTGCTATCTTGAGGGCGTCCTAAATGAAAATCATTTCAAACAATCCCGCCAACACATTATGGCAAAAAAACCTGAAAACATAGGAATCTAAAAATAGTTACAGCAATATAAATGAGTTTAACGTCCCCAAATACCAAATCATAAAAAAACCAAGTTCGTTTCAACCAGTCCTTAACTAGTTTTTACATTCGTTCAATATTACTGCCGTTTCCAAGAAAATACACCATTTATCACTAAATGCAGTGCAAGATGAAATGCACACGATAATTCCTATTCCATTATATTTTCTAAGTGAAATAAATTAAACTGACCACCTCTAAGGCTCTATTCACACCAGAAATGAGCGAGGCAGCTAAGTGGTAGCTGCGGACGGAACTGTGTTTCTTTTTGGAAATAGACACCGCTCCGCTCTCAGCAAAAACTGAGCACGGACCGGATAAGATGTGCTATGTAGATACGCTTTGCTTGAAGTAACTGCGCAAGGATGTCCTCCTTGCAGTTACTCCTACTCGAGCTACTTAAGCGAAGTATTTCTAATAGAAGTGACTCTTCTCTCATCCCTTACTAAAATTCTTAACTCACCTCCTTTATCTTGCGTCCTAAGCCCGCATTGAGCCTCACGTCTCAGCCGCCGCGGGAGACGCACCGGGCGTCGGGGGCCACGTGGTGGCCCTCGGCCACCGTAGGCGCGGGCCTGTGGACGGTGAGCTATGGGCTAGCTCGCCGTCCGTCCGTCTTATGACGACAGGCCGTGTCGACGGCGCGTTCGTGTTCCACGCGCGCCTCAAAGAGAGTCAGCAAACAGGAAGGGGTCCGAAAGGACCGATGCCTGTCAGGGTTGCGGGACTGTTCGAAAGAGATACCGCGGCCCTTGTGACGTTGGGGGTTTCGTGGTAGAGGAAGGAACAGAAAGACCACAAAAGTTTAATACATTTAATAGCTTGCTCACAGGTAGAGGGGTGGATTCAGTTCACCAAGAGTTTGTTCACTAGTCACCACGGTAGGTGGGTAAAGTAGGTACTGCCCTGGGCTTAGGCCGCGACGCACGAGGACCGGCGAGGTGACACCGAAGCAGGGCAGCGATGCGGAGAGGTTGCAGGAGCGACCGCGTGTAGCTCGCGGCAGCTGGAAGGCGCGTCCCTTGGCACGGCACTTGGCCGGCTGAGGCAGGCGGCACTCACACGTGGCAGCCACGTGGAGGGTAAGGGTCACTCAGCAGTGACCGGAGCGACCGTCTATCGGTCGCGGTAGCTGGTGGCGGCGTGCTTAGGCACGTCACGTAGGCCTCACACGCGGCAGGCGTGGAGGTATGTCTCACACGTGGTAGGCGTGGAGATTAGGTGTCTCGAACACGCGACAGGACGTCTCTCCAGCGGGTAGAGCGCGGAGGCCGCGATGACGCCCGTCAGCGGTGTCAGTAGTTTATCTCTCAATAAAGAAAGAAAAGAAGGAAAAAAACCCTGGAATCAGCACGAAGGGTGCTTCCGTAAGCGTGGTGCCAGGATTGGTGAACGTCAGCGATGCGTGCGTCTCCCAGCCGTAAACCCAAGCAGTAGCTCCAGGGGGAGGCAGGGAAACTCTCCATCGTGACGGTTCACAAAGGTCAAAGGTTATAAGCGAGCGCATGCCGCGTGCCACAATATAAAAGTTCCTAGCCGCGTGGCAAGGCGGATTAAGCGTACAGCGGCTATGACACAGCAGCGAAGGGTGAACACGGCATGCGGATGCTTTACAGATTTAGAAACACTAGTGGAAAATACATGATATTGAAATAGCTTAGTCATGTACAGGACGGAAGCCATTTTGACAACCGAGCAATTACATGAAATACAATCACCGCAGAATATAGATGAAATAAGATGAATGCGGTTGACAAGACATGATAGGAGAAAATAGCAGATTACGCAAAGCACTTACCCTTGGGCACAGAGGGGTTTCTTATAAGTTTAGTTGATTTGAAGAAGATCGAACGAGAAAGGCCGATCGCAGACCGGGGTGACAATTTATAGCCAGGCGTATCTACCATAGAGTGTAGACTACGCACAGTGTTGTCACATTGGGATTGAGCATGGTAATCGATTCTAGATTAATCGACTACCACGCCACACCCTAGAACACAAAGGGCAAAGGAAGGAACATGGATGGGATTTAGTCAGTAAAAGTCTGACACTCCCTCCTGCTGAGCGGGAGGGGTTATTTGATGAATTCCCATCCGAAAAAAAAACCCTCATTGATCTGCATGAAGTATTATACAGATCACGGAGTCGCTACTGTGGCTACTACTATCACACAATTTCTATGAAAATCAAGCGTGTGGTTTTGTCTGTTTGTTTTTTAGTCGGCTTGCTCATAAAAACTGACAGACCGTGACAATTCTGCCAATGCCTGTTTCAGCCGAATAATTTTTGCTTAGCGCTTATACTATTTGTTAGTATAATATTCATTACACATTCCTCTCTACGCAGCCCAGCTCATCTCCGTTAAAAACGCAGCCTAAGGACTCTCGAATAGGCAAAACAGTATTTTGTTTCATCGAATGCCCCTATTGCGTGCATAGTACTCATTTGGACGTAGTACCACGAACCGGGGATGTTGTTATGCAATATGAGATGGTATCAATTTTTATTTTTATTTAATGCTGTGTTTGATCGATCTTGGTTGTAAAAACGGCCAGGTTTATTTAGGTATGTGCCGAAAAAAGAAATAAAAATCAGTTATTTTATAGAACACAACATCTCACTTCCGCGAATGGTTAGGCACTGCCATACAGCTCCGTCTAGAATAAGAAAGTGAGGGTTAGAACTGAAATCTCAGAAGTTGTTGGTAAGTTGGACTTTTTGCATCACATTCAGTTATGTTTAAGTCCCATGTACTAAGAACCGAGTCTATTACTAATATTATGGAAAACCCAACGTTGCCTGACCTTGGAATCGAAGCTAGGACCTCTAGCTACGGAATAGCGCTTGCGCTACCAGACCAATGAGGCAGTCGATAAAAATATTCAGTTGACAGCGGCTGAAAAGTTGTGTGGCAATCGGTTGTCAAGATATTGCCATGGGATGATGAGGAATGAGGAAAATGTTGGGAGGAAGGTTTTGTATATGTGGATGGCTAAAAAGCAGCGGAAGGCCAAAGGAATGATGCTTGAATAATTGTCTTAGAAGATATAGCTAGAAATGGGCTGAAATACCGAGTAAATGAGAATTATGGATGAAGAATGCGGATGGTGGCTCGTGTGTCGGGTCGTTTAGTTCCCTTCAAAATGGTCGAGTTGAATGGTGCTGATCCATGCGTCATGTTCGTGAACGGGCGCTGTCAGTTGTGACTGGTCATCTTTAGCTGCCACGGTTTATTTTATCTACTTTGTTTTTAAATTATTGATTTAATCTTTTACTCTAGATGCTATTAATGTGCACGTCTTTCTAAAACGTTCTCACATTCAGGCTGTTGCTTTGCACCCTTGTCAAATTCAAGGAGGTATCTATACTAGTGATTCTCGACCCGAATCTATAGAAAAAAGGGTAGGTTTTTTTATTATTTTTATTTTTTACGGAAATCGGTAAGCGTAAACCACTCCCTGGTTTCCATACTGTCCGTAATTATTATACTGTGGAATAAACGTTTGCGTTTGTGTGTGTGATGGCGCGTTTATAGGGCTAGGAACAGACGGGCTGCGTTTTAATACGGGTGATTTACGAGTACACAAAAAAAAATCCGTAAAAAAAAAAATTAAAAAAAAATCCCTTTTTATTATCGATTCGGGTCGAGAATCATTAGTATAGATACCTCCTTGAATTTGACTAGGATGCAAAGCCTGTATATGTATAATCTCATCATGAATGTTACCAAGATCTTGTAAAAATGTTTTGATTGAAAACAGTGTCCATGGAGTTTCATGCCCATTCTTCTCCATAGAGCGCTACGCTTTGGACTGGGCAACTAAAGTACTTTCACAAGTTATTATGCCTTGTGTCTGTGACTGTAGCTTCTTCTTCTTTGTTTTTACTGACATTCAAAAGTGGCTGCTATGGTTTAATTGAAATAAATGCTTTAAGGTTGAGAAAAAATGCAGCACCGACAGCAAATAAATTAGGATAAGGGTTGGAGAATGATGCTGATCCCTATTATCTTCTTTTCTTAACGCAAGGCCAAAAGTCTGGTTATTAACAAAGCAGACCAGCCTATAAGGCGCCAGATAACCTTAAATACCGATGATCTCATGAAACCTCTTTTAATACCATCTTTTATAGCCTGTTATCCAATCCTAAACCAATAAAACACCGGCCGAGTACGAGTCGGATTCGCGCACGAAAGGTTCCGTACCATTATCTAAAAAAAAAACACGTTTGTTGTATGGGAGCCCCCCTTAATATTTATTTGATTCTGTTTGTAGTATTTGTTGTTATAGCGGCAACAGAAATACATCATCTGTGAAAAATTCAACTGCCTAGCTATCACGGTTACGGCCTGGTGACAGACAGACACACAGGCGGACAGGGTCTAAGTAGTGGGGTTCTGTTGTTAGCCCTTGAGTACGGAACTCTAAAAAACAGACATCAATACAATTACAAATGAAACGTGAAATAATAAGACTTCCTGTTTTATTAAGCCAAATAGTGATATTGGACATAAAGAAAAATAAAATACACAACGTTATATTTTTCTTTTTCCTCCCCCTTAGTTTACTCAAAGAGCAATGTACCTATTACTTACCGAAATGACGGTAGTTATTTCCACAAGAAATGGGAGCGTTTGCCAAAGATCTTTCACTTATATTTCAGGCATTCAATTGCTTATGTAAGCACATCTTTAAAACAATAAGCTTATAAATAATAAGTAAAAGTTGCTGATATTTCGTTTGTTGAGCTATTCAATTAAGCAAAACTGTTTGATGTTGGTCTTTTTTTCACGTTGATGAAAATGTTGCGGAGTTGTTTATTTTTACTGTTTTTCTGCCATGCTATTTCTTATCTTCGATGCATCTATGTATTTCTCTGTCCTGTTTTTTTTCCCAAAATTTGGTATTGCTTTAAAACCCAAATAAAACACAGTCTAGGAATATAGAGCAGCGGTAGCCCCAATGCCTTCGAATGTTTTCTCTAGGACAGGCTGGTTTCCTTAAGATGAACTCATCATTTTCATGCCCTCATCCCAATTTATTTGCAGCCGTCGCAGCATGTCTTCTTCTTCCATACTTCTCTGTTGCTCGTCATCTTATCAGGCAGCTCCTTTCTAGCCATATCATCCTTCACACTGTCCATCCTTCGTTTCTTTGGTCTTCCTCTACTTTAATACCCATCCACATTCGTACTCAAAACTTTTCAAAACTCACGGCATTTTCCTCAATCCGCCGCATCACTTGCCCATACTTTTCAGTCACCGACGCCACTTTCAGACTTCCTCATATGCGGGGCGTGAGAGGGAAAGCGGGACGTGAGAGGGAGAGAGCCTCACGTCTCAGCCGCCGCGGGAGACGCACCGCTCGTCGGCGCACCGTAGGCGCGGGCCTGTGGACGGTGAGCTATGGGCTAGCTCGCCGTCCGTCCGTCTTATGTCGACAGGCCGTGTCGACGACGCGTTCGTGTTCCACGCGCGCCTCAAAGAGAGTCAGCAAACAGGAAGGGGTCCGAAAGGACCGATGTCTGCCAGGGTTGCGGGACTGTACGAATGAGATACCGCGGCCCTGGAACACAAAGGACAAAGGAAGGAACATGGATGGGTTTCAGTCAGTAAAAGTCTGACACTCCCTCCTGCTCAGCTCAGAGCGGGACCCCTTATTTGATGATTTCCCAGCCGAAAAAAAAAAAGGATTCCTCATATGTACACATTTCTTATTTGATCCATTAGCGTAACATCACACATAAGGATGTGTGGTGTATATCTCAATGCTAAGTGGGGCCTTAGCATTCTCATCTCAGCTACATGCAAATGCCTTTCATTCATCCCTTTTGTGGCCCAACATCCTGATCCAGACAAGACAGCGGGTCTAAAACCCATTGTTTTATAAATCTTCCCGTTACGTTTTAAAAGGAATGCGAGAGTCGCAATTGTTCCCGTGTTCTGCCGCCATTTCATCAATCCAGTGTTAATTCTTAACACTACGATCTATTTCGCCACCGCTTTGCACGAGTGAACCGAGACACCGAATTCCTCAAGATGAACTACGCAGAGTAATTTTCTCGCCACTTAAACCTTACTTTATTGATATTAGTCACAATAAATTAAATTCATGTCTCATTTTAATACTAAATCGCGTAGGTTGGATTTAAATTACTGCTTCATTCTTACATGGAGTTGGAATCTTGATACTAGCGTGCGCCACTAATGGTACCGGCTAATCAATGAATACAATTAAATGTTTACAAAATTCTATTGATAAATTATTTACCTTCTATGGTATGTGTTGTAGAAAAGTTTCAATGATATAGTTTTGGATTTTGAAGTAGGGTGACCATTTCGAAATGGAAAAGTCCTAAATATAAGTTACACATTTCACTTTTTGTCTTTATTTGACGACCCGAATGGCGCAGCGGTAGTGAGGCTGCCTTACGTTCTTAGGGTCCCGGGTTCGAATCCCGGTAGGAGCAAAATATTTGTGTGATGAGCATGGACATTTGAATCCGAGTCATGGATGTTTATATGTATAATAAGTATGTATTTACAAACAAAAAGTATCTATGTATCTATCAACTATCTGGTGTCCACGACACAAGCCTCGTTGCTTAGTGTGGCACCTAGATGGCGCTGTTTGTAATGTCCAAGGATATATTTTATTTATATTTATTTATTTTGTAGGGATTTGGACATGACAAAACATCACACCTGTAATCCCCGAAGGGTTAGGCAGAGGTGTACCTAATAGTACACCAGTAGCGAAGGGTCAATTTTTGTAAGAGGTAAGCCATTCGTCTATAAAATACTGACTGTGCCAGTTTTCAAAGGGAAGTCGGTAGGAATAGAGTTGTATGGAACCTCCGCCGCTGTAGTACCCTCACATCGCCAGTTATGCTTTAAGTCCCATGGAATAGGGGGCGAGCCTTTTGCCAGCAATCGGACACAAATCCTGATAAAAAACCCAATAACACTTGGCCCGACCCGAGAGTCGAACCCAGGACAATATGCTCAGCAGTCGCGCTTGCGACTATTAGACCAACGAGACGGTCAACTTGGAGATTAGCACAATAAAAGACACGCATAATTATATAGCAGTGGGTGAAGTCAGTAGGTACATAAATAGATGGTTTTGATGATCTTTTTGTTATCAAAATTCTTTAAAGTTTTTTCTTTTACCCAAAAGTATCTCCTTATCTGAAATGTCCCGAAAAATGACAAGGGCTACCCGAGTTTGTCAGTGTGCCGAAATTCCGGACTTATGGTTACCCTAGTTGGAAATAAATTGGTTCTCACTTAAATTGAAATTCTTTGTAAGTTAATCGATAATATTTGACCTACATAGTTTGTTAATTTATTTACAAATTATGTAAAGATCATTATTACTTCCTATAAGGTTTAAATAAATATGATTGTCACTTTAATATTCTATTAATGGTATGTGAAAGTTGCTTCAGATTTCCGCATTATTTGATAAAAGATAATTAAAAATAATAATAATATAGCGGTACTCTAGAACACGGCTCATGTTGTTACGAGTAGTAGAATATGTGTTGAATAAATACGTAAAAATGTCTGAACTGATTCCCAAGTAATGTGGCACACAGACAGGCCAAAATATCCTGTTAACTTTTTAATTTTTAGGTGGAATCTGGGACCGCGGTCCCGGTCCCAAAAGCCTCCCGAAACATTAAAAAGACCTTCTATATATTCATTAGGCCATAAACAACTCTGACACGACAAGTGACGAAGAAGCACGAGTACTACCGAAATTCGAATTCCGAATGTGCTGTCGTGCAGTTATAACGCAGCCGTAGTTTGTTTTGGGCATTGCGTAAAGGTGTGTCCAGACTGTCATTCTAACCATAGATGTAACAAATGTGCTGTATTACAATTTTGGTGTTCCTACACTGAATTCATCATCACATCAGCCCCTTTTTCCTGCCCCACTTCCCGGTTCTGTGCGTCCCTTATCCAGGTGTTTCCTGCGACTTTGACGATGTCGTCGACCCAACGAGCTTTAGGACGGCTCTGGTTTCTTTGGCCTAAACTTGCCGCCACTCGGTCAAAGCCTTGCTCCATTTGCCATCTCCGCATCTAGGCAGATCTCGTGCCCAGGTCCACTTGATGCGCACCGACCAGGCCCCGACGTCGTTGACTTGAAGACACTGACACTGAAGTATATTCTATCTAGTTAGGGGACGTGAATGCACTGTTTCAAATTTCAGATGCCTCAGCCGTTTTCTCCTTTGCGTGACGATTTAGATAGATAGATAAACCATTTACCGAAATTATATATTTCACCTAAATTAAATCCGACCAGTATATACACACCTGGAGAGCTCTTACATTGGCTTATTTTTAATCCTTGAAGATGCAAGTGATTCCACAGGATATACAGGAAAGAAGATTAGGCATATCCCAGAAAATGGCCCCAAACTGGCATTCTTCTTAGCGTATCGATGGCATATTTTTATTAAATACTAGCGGCCCGTCCCGGCTTCGCACGGTGCCTATGTTACTCACGGTAAATGTAGCTTTCTAATGGTGAAAGAATTTTTGAAATCGGCGCAGTAGTTTTTGAGTTTATTCATTACAAACATTCACACAAAAATACAAATCTTTCCTCTTTATAATATTAGTGTAGATGTTTGAACCAAAATTCAGCTTTGCTAATTCCGCTCGCTGATGCAGTTATAAGATCGTCAAGTGCGCAGGTGTCAGGGCACGCAGCGCTAGATGGTAGGTGGGCCATTGTCTGTGGAGCTCCACACATTGTCTTTGGAGCTCAGATCTAAACCGTGCATGCGGCGTATCTACGCCGCATACACGTTTGAGATCTGAGCTGTCCATGAACCCTTATCTGAAGAGACTGTCTTTGCTGCGGCCGACTTGGGTTCGGAGTCTATTCAGAGATTTCCAAGTCGGCCACGGCAAAGCATGCCCAGGTGGAAGGCTTTCGGACGGCTCGATGAAGCCGTCAGGGAAGCAGCTCCCGCCAGAGATCACACTGACACTGGCACTGCGTTAAGGTCGAGGATACCCCATTATAAGTTCCATTAGCCATTCAAAAAGGTACGCAGCACATAGCTTCCGCTATCTGGACGCACCTTTAAATAATTTTCACAACTTTAAAACCATAAACAAACATAATCTTTGACAAGTTGACTCCCCCAGAATGCATTAAGCATTATCCATTTCAATAATATGCAAATTTCCAAGGCTTCCTATAGGCTATCCGTCTCGTTGTCCTGGTATTCACACCTATTACCTAGGTACTAGATACTTGGTACTGGGCAGGTGGCTAGATAACTCCAGGGCTTTAATTAATCAACAAGTACTAGTTATAGCAATTCTGTTATCTGAGCTAAGACATGTATAAATTATTGTCTAAGTTGCGACCTAGAGGTTGTTGTATTAATAGAATTTAGCGTTAGAATATTTGCATAAACAATACATTTGTACTTAGCGGCAAGGTTGCTAGCAAAGCAGCATGCACTGTAGCGGTTAGACCCACCTTTTTCTGTAGGCCATTTACCTGAGCGATCTGAGGCATTGGTGGAACAGTGGTATCGACCAAGACTTAATAGTCCTCCTGACCGTTTACGGTCACGGCGGCCAATCTAAGCGGTGATTAGCCATCGGCGCGGGAGATATTATAGTGCACAAGGGTGTGCGCAGGCACAGGTACACTCTCTGTTCCTTTACTCTCATAATCCGATGGGACGGCAATCCGACACGACCGGAGAGAGATCAGGCGCAGGACCAACGGCTTAACGTGCTTTCCGAGGCACGGGGGTATCATACCGTCAACTTCCAAACTCCGGGCTAATACTGAGAAAATTCTAATACCATAAAACCCAAAAGCACTTTTTGCCCGACCCGGGAAAAGAACCAAAGACCCCCGCGCCTGCGACCACTAGACCAACGGGGCGGTCAAGACTTACTACGGTCGTGAATCATCATCTGGATAGCCTTTTCCCAACATGTTGGGGTCGGCTTCCAGTCTAACCCAGATGCAGTTGAATACCAGTATTTTACATGGAGTGACTGCCTATCTGACCTCCACAACCCAGTTAGTACTAGGTAATACTATATCCCTTGATAATATTGGTTGTCAGACTGGGCCACTGACTTGTAACGACTGTCAAAGATATACAAATGACAGCCGGGAACAACGGCTTAATAAAACTTTCCGAGGCACAGACGCCAGTCGGTGTGTAGTGGATGGTCAGCCATCCACGAAACAACCCAGGCAAGCGCTGTTTAACCTGAAGATCGACCTGAGCGGCTGTTTTTATTTAACCACCAGCTCTTCTACTACGGCCGTGGATTCGAACCCGAAAAGGTGCTTTACTTTGCGTCTTTTATTTCATCAACATTCCAGCACTTCTCTCAAATAGTGAAGGAGAACATCTGACAATGTTGATGCTCCGTGCGTGGCACGCGAATGTTTAGTTCGGAACGGTTTAGTGGGCACTCTCATAGTTTCATCTATACTAATATTATAAAAGGTTAAGTTTGTGAGGTTGTAGGGGGTTAACCTCTGGATCTACTGAACCGATTTTGACAATTCTTTCACTAAAAGGAAGCTACATTATCCCCGAGTGCCATAGGCTATATTTACAACGTGCCCGTGGGATAATTTCCGACAAAAGCGCGAGCGAAGCCGCGGGCAACAGCTAGTTTTCAATAACAGTATATTTTACTAGCACTTAGGTCGCGACTTCGTCCGCAAAAATTATGATAGCTCGGCTAAACTGCATGGATTCTGCCAGTGAAAGAATTTTTAGAATTGGATCATTAGTTCCCGAGATTAGGGTCCTACATAAAAACTTACAAACTTTTACCTCTTTATAAGATTAGTATAGATTGCCTGATACGATCCTGGTACGGTCATAGTACGATACGGTGTAGATGGTTATGCTTCCTTCTTAGAATGATCCGACTTCACAACCTAATTCCCACGTAACCTAAAATTCAAATTCGTAAACACTACCTGAACATTTATCGCGCACAGATCAGTAACCATTCCATGCCTACCAGTACCCTGCCTCCATGAGGTTATCAGATTAATTACCCATTCGATCCGTTACCCAGTTCTATTTCCGCAATCGTTGCCGTATTACGAGCTACCCTATCATTTGCATCAAATTTACTAGTGCCAACCTCATTTCCAGTCAGATTTGGAGGTGGCTCATCAAAAATATATGTCACAACTCCATTTCCTGACGGGATGGAGGCAATTCGTATTGTTGCGTGTTTCAGAAATTATGAGGTTGTCGGTTTCTGAATTGGGAATAACTTGAACTGCCTCGTTGGTATGTGGGCGCAAGCCTGACTGCTGTGTTTGAGGTCCTGGGTTCGATTTCCGGGTCGGGCAATGTGTTATTGAGTTTTGACATCAGCAATTTTCAGTGGCAGTTACGGTGTCTGGATTTGTGCCCAGTTGATGGCAATAGGCTTGCCCTCTATTAAATGGGACTTAAACATGACTGGCGAAATGTGGGTGTACTATTAGGTAGACCTCTGCCTAGCCCTTTTGTTAGGCAGAGGTCTACCTAATATGATGTTATGTTATGAATTGAGAATAAGTTGAGAACCCGTCTAATTCTACTTTAGCAGTTTGGTCCCATGGAGAAAGATCAGTTAGGTGAGTTTGTTGGTCTGTACTAAAATCTTAAATGTGACATATAAAACACGCCCTAGCATTGTTAGACCTCGACAACCGTTTCACAAAGTAAAATATCACAGCGGGAACCCTTATTCTTTACTAGCGACCCGCCCCGGCTTCACACGGGTGCAATGTAATACATATGAACCTTCCTCTTGAATCATTCTATCTATTAAAAAAACCGCATCAAAATCCGTTGCGCAGTTTTAAAGATCTGGAAAGACAGACGGCGTGAAGCGACTTAGTATTATACTATGTTGTTATTGCGCACAAATAAAAAATATACATACAAATTGTAATAATATAACTTATGTATGCAAATGGCGAACTTAACCCAGCATTGGGTTTTCTGACAGCAAACCAATACCCAAGTTAACCTAAAGAACTTCCTGCCTTACCTAATAAATAACCTTACTCTGATACTCTCACTCATTCAATGTTTAATATATTTGTGTTCATAGATTCTCATAAGTCATAGATATTGCGAAACAAAAGTATCTTCGGAGCTATCTTCCTAAAATAAATCACGTGTAGAAACGGGTTCAGAGGTACCCGTGGGATAGACATTGATTTGCAATCTATGATTAGTTTAGTAACACAACTATAAAAGATCAATTATTGGATAAATATAGATTTGGTACATAATAGATAGGTACAGAAGATTGAATACATTTATAACAAGTAAGACGCACACATAGACACTCATCACGTACAGCGAGTGCAAGCGCACTCACGACTATCATTTGTTTTAGTTCTTCACGCACCCATAGACAAGCTTCACGTACAGCGAGTGCAAGCTCACTCGCGACTGTCATTTGTTAGAGATCTCCACGCACACATAGACACGATGCACGTACAGCGAGTGCAAGCGCACTCGCGACTTTAATTTGTTTGAGATCTCCATGCACACATAGACACGCATCACGTACACCGAGTGCAAGCGCACTCGCAACTGTCATTTCTTAGAGATCTTGACGCACACATAGACAAGCTTCACGTATAGCGAGTGCAAGCGCATTCGCGACTGTCATTTGTTTGAGATCTCCACACACACATACACACTCTTCACGTGTAGCGAGTTTGCACTCGCGACTGTCATTTGTTTGAGATCTCCACGCACACCCTGACACGCTTCACGTACAACAGTGAGTTCAAGCGCACTCGCGACTGTCATTTGTCGTGCGCCTGTTACCGATCGTTGTATGGAGCTGATATTCTGTGGTTGTCTATTTTGTGTTAGAGTTACTAGTACATACAGATAAACATCGCCTATTGGCTAAACATAGCCGGTGCTATTGGTATTTTTAGATCCGGACTGGTTACAAGGTTATTTGATTCAAGATTATTTTATTTAATAAACAGGGAATGAAGCTAGACCTGAATTGAATGGTCACTGCAGAAATGTAACTAAAAGCGTGTTTTGAAGCGTCCTTAGTAAATAAAAAGAAGAAAAAAGTAGCAATCGCCTTCAAAATGTTTCATATTTCTACCACAACTTTCAAATGAATTGAGG
The DNA here is from genome assembly GCA_947578425.1 of Eugnorisma glareosa. Classification (NCBI taxonomy): domain Eukaryota; kingdom Metazoa; phylum Arthropoda; class Insecta; order Lepidoptera; family Noctuidae; genus Eugnorisma; species Eugnorisma glareosa. The sequence goes on along the minus strand of OX387982.1, from coordinate 5,996,159 downwards.
TACCTTTTCGGTAGCTTATGCAAACCCAATATTCTGTTTTACTAGCTTTTATTTAACTTGCAATATAAAAGGTGTAACAAGACCTTTAACGAAGCCGTCGACCAAGCATTTTGTACATCAAACTAAGTAGCTTTACGCAAAAGTTATTGCTGGGAAACGATTTTTTTATTTTGGGTGAAAAATCACGTTTTACGGTAGGACTCAAGGTAACGGACTCAAAACATTGTGCTGATGGATGGATTGAATAGTGCGGGGGTTGTGGAGGTGTTTACAGTACCTTTCGGCTTCGTTAAGGGTCTTGTTACACCCTTTATGTATGTTTGTTTGGTCAAATCTTGCAACTGAAATACTGAATTTAAAACAGTTTTCGCTAACCAATTTGAGTTCAAATTTTGTAAAATACACGTTTAGTTTGGATGACAATGCGTATTGAGCTAAATGACTTCATTCTAAATCCATTAGGACGGATTCCCAAAGATGCCGAACTTAATGTTTTTGCACCTCCATGGTATGCGAATCAAATGCAAGGGTTCGCTGAAAAGAAAAAACTATGACGTCACGCGTATATTTAAAAGCTTGTTTTAAAAAACTATTTTGTACTATGAGCTTGTTACGATTCCGACATTGCTATCGCTGATAGCATTTGACGTTTTCTAGGTCTTCTAGTATTAGGTATAAGTAATATTAGGTATTTGGTTGGGCGTAAGTTCTACAAATTCATGTTTTTGTTTCAACCATAACGAAAAGGAATAGAATGTTCAGATACTTTCCTTGTTTTAGGAAAAATCTTACTAAGACATAAATAAATAAAAAATACTTTAAAATGAAAAATATAATAAAATCTAAGTACCTTTTTACTAAAGTTTGGTTTTAAGATCACGATTTCACGATGTTGTTATTATTTTACTAACCGTCGAAATAAAACCAATTTGCTCATACAAAAATTGGACGGTAACTTCCAGACCAGGGAAGCGAAACATTTTCTCTGAAACCATTTTATTCAAAAACCGAATTTAATATCTCCCTCCATTTCTTGTGCAATACATTATTTCATATTTGAATATCTCTGCATGATTCTTATGCTTAGCACGCGTAAAAAAATGCGGGTTTTCTTCTATTAAAGTACAAACGTGGCAAGTTTTTATGGGCCCCTAATATATTTTTTTCATCATAAGATTTGCATCAGTTGAGTTTTTGAGTTATTTCGTGGCAAATGTGCGTTTACTGAGAAACGATATATATAATATGTAGCTCCGTAGAAACTAAGTGAGTTCTTACTAAAACCATAATGAAATTAAATACTCTGTTCAAAGAACCCTTAGATTAAGTACTATTCTAAGAAATAAACCAATTATTTAATTTGCTGTTAACAGTCAAAACAATTAAAACACTACAATATAAAACTAAATTAAAATGATGCCACTCGAAAGCTCGCAATATAATCTCCATCTCTTTCTAACGTTACCTTTTAGAGAAAGATAGCAATAACTACTTCAAGTTTAGACGCTCCACAAAGAACTTCACGCCATCAGGTACTTAACCATTCCAAAGACCTGACTTCTCGCAATGACCAACTTTTCCCTCATTTCTGACTTATAATTTGCGCTAGAAAATTATCACAGGCTACACTTGAAGTTTTCTTTGGAAGTTCAAAGCTGAAGAAACGTAAAACTAAGGCAAAGTTGGAATTAAATCTCTTTCATTTGGTCAGAAAGAAACGGAACGTAGAAACAGTTTGAATGTTGATACTTTTTCGTTCCGAGTACAGCGACCGTTGGTGGTCAAAGTTTCAGTCTATTCTAGAGTTAGTTGATTGTAAAAGAATTTTCCTGTGAGTACGGAGAAACTAACGTACGTTTGTTTAAGGTGGATGCGCAAGGGTAGCCCGCGAAATTTAAATTTGCTCAAGTTTATTGCTATTTGCAGGTCAGTGTCAAGTTGTATGTTGATGAAAATATGAATCGCGCCACTAACACGTATGGAGTTACAGAATTATAATCATTCAAATCATCAATACAACCCTCCAAGTTCATATAATCTCAAAAAGTGACTTTTTCATGAAATAGCTACTGAATGTGATTATATGAACTTGGAGAGCTGTATTGATGATTTGAATGATTATAATTCTGTAACTCCATACGTGTTACTGGCGCGACTCATATTTTCATCAACATACAACCTGACACTGACCTGTAAATTGCAATAAACGTAAAAAAAAAAAAATTTCGCGGGCTACCCTTGCGCATCCACCTTAAGCACGACATTTAATTGAAACTAGCTATTGCCCGCGACCTTCGTCGGCGTGAAATTATTATAAAAATATTACTTACGAGTATATTTGAATTGGGTTTTCTTAACATTTCAACATTTCACGGAGCCCAATTTTTTTTCTAAAATAAAAGTAACATAAGTTACTCCTCATGATATAAGGTATCTGCCACTGCCAGTAAATGGCCTGTCAAAATCGGCGCCGCGGTTTCGGAGATTAGCCGGACCAAACGGAAAGACAGACCATCATTTAAAAAATTGTTATTTTGTTATAAGTACCATAAATAATAACAGCCGCTCGGGTCGATGTTAAGGTTAAGCCACGCTTGTCTAGGTTGATCCGTGGATAGGTAACCGTGACCGCCCATTTAAATTCAAAATCTTTAATTCGAGCAGAGGCTCATATGGGGTTAGTAAAATAATCATCAAAAATGAAGTGTTAGTAAACAGCACGATACGGTGACACATGTCATGTAGCTGACAGCAGTGGACCACATAAGGACAGTCATTACATACCGAGCTTCCTCTGTGCCTCGGAAAGCAGCGTTGGTCCCGGCTGTCATTTGTAGATCTTTGACAGTCGATACAGGTACAGACCCCAAAGTCTGACAACCAGTCTTACCAAGGGTATTACCCAGTGCCAACTGGGTTGTGAAGGTCAGATAGGCAGTCGCTCCATTTAAATTTTCCATTTGGAAAAAGGCTAGGCAGATGATGAAGTTAGCACTCAGTAAAAGGCTATTATGTATTTTGAAATTACAAACAGATACTTCAATTTGGTTCATTTTATAGATAGACAAACAAACAAAAACTTTCCTCTTTGTAATATTAGTAAAGATAAACCAATTCCTGAGGGCCAAGACAAGTTATAATTGTTGTTAAAAAGAAAAGAAAGCTAAGTTGCGTTTCATATTTTCATTACGACTTACATAATTGACTTAAGTTTTTCGGTAGCTTATGGTCAGTCCAACAATGTATTTTTTTATCAACATTATTGCGATAGAATGACATATTGTCATCCTGTAAAAAGTGATTGTAGCAAAACAAAACCCTTCGAAAACATAACATAAGTCATACTAATTTCTGTAAATTGATTTAAAAAAACGCTTTTATACGTCACATCATGATATTTTGAAGGGTCACTCCCAGAGTACCCCGATCCTCGAGGCGGGTCCCGGAAGACCCCGAATACGATAAATATGATTTTGTTTCACTTTTCTATTGTTTTCAATTGTACGGTCCACATAAAAAGTGCCTAAATTACGTTATATACAACCTACCTGGGTTGTATATAACGTAATTACAGTAATTTAGGCACTCTCTCCGCGAGATCGTCAGCAACATCAAGGCGCTGTCCGCCTTTCTCGGGGAGCTAGGGTGGATCGAATAAATTTCCCACCCGCACGCAAAATACGCGCTTAGACGTGGAGTTGCGGACACCAGCCCGCTATACAATACAATAAATTTCATACCTAGTCAGGTATCTCTGAGAAAAGATGATGTTTATTACAAATATTGTCTGGCAAAGAAACTAATTATTATCCAACAGCGGAATTAGCTGGGTTTTCCATCAGCCAATTTACCTCGTGAGACACTTTCCAACCACAAGACTCTAACCTCAAATACCTTTGAGATCATCATCTATCTAACTAGCCTTTTCCCATCCTGGCCTGTCATCATCATCATTAGCCTGCAACAGTCCACTGCTGGACATAGCACGCCACTTAACTCGATTCTCGGCAACGCTCATCAGATTGCTACCAGCCATCCTGCGAAGATCTTCGCTCCATGCTCGCCTGAGGGTGTCCCACCTTACGCTTGCCGTTTCGCGGTCTCCACTCAAGAACACGTCTATCCCAACAGTCATCGGTTCTACGGCTAATATGGCCGGCCCATTGCCACTTCAGCTTACTTATTCTGTGATGCGATCCCTCAGAGAGACTCCAAGCATAGCTCGCTCCATAGTTCGCTGAGTGACCTGGCCTGTAACGATTGTCAATGATCTACAAATGACAGCCGGGACGAGCTTAACGTGCTTTCCGAGGCACGGTGGGAAGTTGATATGTAATGGATGATCGACCATCCACGGATCAACATTTTCTAGCGCTGCTTTACATGAAGATCGATCCTTGCGGCTGTTATAATTTAGCCTCGAGCTTCTTAAAACCTAGGATGCTAAAGACTAGAATGCTAGAATGTTTAAAAGACTTTCACACAATACAGAAGGGGGTCTCAACACGTGATGTTTGAATCGATCAACAACACCAATTCAGTTGACGCTTAATTAAACAAATTAAGTTTGCACAATGACTCAAAAGGGGTATTGAATAGGATTTGTTAATACTCCGATTCACACAACAACGGTATTATTGTGAACCCCTTTGTAAGGGTTTACTGGGAAAAATTGCAGTTAAAATGATTCTATACAGAGTGACTGGATGGATTTAGTATTTTTGTTTTAAAAAGTGAACTATCTTATTTTTTAACCCTACTTTGAGGGAAGTTCTGAAGTAAAAAAACTACTAAAATAATGCAAAAAAAAACGAATGCTTGAAGGTCTAATTTTGGAAAAATCTCAACAAAAGTATAAAAAATTTACATATCTCCCAAAATATAAAACTTTAGCTAGGGAAAGTAAGGTCTAATAATTAGTAAATGACCTCCTCTATATGCGAATTTGCTATGGCGGGTCCAGATCCAGTCACCCTGTATACTACACTTTTGCTTGTAGAACTTTTATTTGATTCAGAATAAAAGAATCATTCTGATTTCTTGCATCCGGAGTCATGCTACCAAACCTTTTGCCCCAACTAACTGACCCCCCTTGGTTTGAATTGAAACGACTGGCTTGAAGTGTGTTCCAAATCTCGGAGGTGAGGCTTCTGTATATGTAACTACCTATTGCCCGCGGCTTCGCTCGCGTTTTGATCGGAAATTATCCCACGGGCACGTTGTAAATATAGCCTATGGCACTCGGGGATAATGTATCTTTCTGTTAGTGAAAGAATTTTCAAAATCGGTTCAGTAGATCCAGAGATTACCCTCTACAACCTTACAAACTTTACCTCTTCATAGTATTAGTATAGATGGACGGTCACCCATTCACATACAGACATCAGCAAGCGTATCTTCAATCGACCTGTTACGAATTGGTTACATCTATCCCTAACATAACATCACCCCTGTACTCCCCGAAGAGTTAGCAGAGGTGTACCTAATAGTATACCATCACTCCGCCAGTTATGTTAAGTCCAATGTAATTGGGGCGACTCTATTGGCATCAACCGGGCACAAATCCGGACTCCCTGGTGGCTACTGAGAAATCCCCGATAGAAAAATCCAATAACACTTTTCCCAACCTGGGAATTGAACCCAAGACCTCTTGTTAAGCAGTCGCGCTTGCGACCACTAGACCAACGCGTCAGTCAAACACGAAAGCTTTCAATATCAAACTTCAACTTATTCTTATTCTTTACTAGCGACCCGCCCCGGCTTCGCACGGGTCAATGTTATACATATAAACCTTCCTCTTGAATCACTCTATCTATTAAAAAAAACCGTATCAAAATCCGTTGCGCAGTTTCAAAGATTTAAGCATACAAAGGGACATAGGGACAGAGAAAGCGACTTTGTTTTATACTATGTAGTGATTGCACACAAAATATAAAAGTAGGACACGCAAAATTACAATATTGTATAACTTATGTACAACGCGAGCTTAACCCAGAATTCGGTTTTCTTACAGCAAACCTTAGTTTGACTCTTAACTCTTACATTTCCAGGATGAGAATCAAAACAAAACTATTTCGAACTACCAAGATGTTTTAATAACCAAATGATAGTGCAATTTACTTCACTTACTCACTTATTACAGTAAGAAACAATGGAAGTTGTGCGAACATTTTAATTTGCTGCACTAAGAAGGTGGATTCTCAACGTTAATACTGACGGGACAAGGTTCAAAACAAGTTTAAAAATCGAGATTTCATCGTGTATTAATTAGTAGAAAGGTAAGGTAGTCCTAATTGTTTTTATTGAGTGTCAGTTGCTATTAGTATTTATTAAAACACCAGCAGTTTCTTCTAAAGAGGCTGAGCTTGTAGCTTTAATTAGTTTTATGGATTCTGATGTTAATTATCGAGTTGATTGTGTAGCTCTATTGGATTAACGAGGTCAGTAAAAGTTGTCAGGAAAGAGGGACTTTCTATTAGCATTTTAGGCTACTGAAAAGCTTAAGTCAATTAAGCTGATACAGGGTGCAACAAGACCCTTAACGAAGTCGTCAACCAAGCATTATGTACATCAAACTAAGTAACTTTACGCAAAAATTATTGCTGGGAAACGACTTTTTTTTTTGGAGTGAAAAATTACGTTTTACGGTAGAACTCAATGTAACGCACTCAAACCGTGCTGATGGATGGATTAAATAGTACGGGGGTCGTGGAGGAGTTTACAGTAAAAATCTTACTTTAAAAACAAAAAAAAAAGTTGTGAAAAAGTTTGAACTTGAACGTTCCCATATAAGGTCTAGAACAAAAATAATATCTTAATGACGGGGTAAATGTACCTTTCGGCTTCGTTAAGGGTCCTGTTACACCCTTTATACTGAATACTAATATTGTAAAGAGGTAAAATTTGTTCGCAAGTTTGTATGTAGGGGGTAATCTTCGGAACTACTGATCCGATTCCGAACGTTTTTTCACTAACGGGAAGCAACATTATACCTGAGTGTCATAGGCTACATTTAACTCGTTTCCGTGGGTTAATTCCCGTACGTAACGCTACGCTCGCTCTGCTCGCGCGTGGTTGGTCACCAATCTAACCTAACCTAACCCATTTAGTCGGGGTGCTCTATGATTATCCTTTTGTGATGATCCCTAGTTTGGCCTAGGACAAACTAGTTTGGCCTGGAATCGGGTTTGGCCGGTAACACATACAAACCTTCCTCTTGAATCACTCTATTTATTAAAAAAAAAACCGCATCAAAATCCGTTGCGGAGTTTTAAAGATTTAAGCATACATAGGGACAGACAGCGGGAAGCGACTTTGTTTTATTGCTTGAAAACATTAATTATGGATTTCCTAAAAAACCTGAGAGAGAGAGACTGTTGCAGTCAGTGGTTGAAAAATCGGCTTATGCGCTTGAGTGTCGTACGAAACTAATAATGATGTTGTATGGAATACACCATGTATGACTGAAAACATTGGATTTGTGTCAATAAATAAACAAATACACAACAAATAAAGACTAAGTACTGCGGAAGTACAAAATAAAAACTACCAAAGAATTTTCTCGCAAAAAAATCGCCTGTTTCGTTTAAAAACATAAATGACAGAAAACACCAATATGCTTTCTCAAAAATTACACTCGAAATAAACGTACCCATTTGCAAGTCATCTTATATCTAACCGGATAACCGAATATCTTCAGCTACCAGTAATTCTTCGGAGATAAACCGTGAAGGTTTTATTACTTTTTTATATAGAGCGTCTTATTGAAACCGCGCGATAAATCGCAGGCCACATTAACTTAGTCTGTATGAATTGCTTCTCTGGGTTTAGGTACTGTATTATACGGTTATTCCGTATCTGTATTTGAGTGTAGTGTATCGGGTTTTGACTTGTTTTGTTTTTGGTTACGACAGTCTTCTTCAAGGTTCGTGGCTAGACGAGAGCAGCGGCGCGGGCGTCTTCGAGGTCGATTCCTGGATGGATGACCATCACTAACATACTGACACTTCTCCTGTTGGTCCCAGCTGTCGCTCGTAGATCTTCAAAAGTCGTTTTGGGTAACCAGAAGGCTGAAAGTGATTTGTGGCAGTCAGGTGTGCATTCGATCCTTGAAAAATTCTGGTATTCAGCTGTATCCAGTTAAACTGGGAGAGCAGCGGTGACCCAGTGGTGGCGGCCCCGACTCACGAACAGTAAGTCGTGGGTTCGAACCCAGGCAGACCCATTACTTTGTGTAATTTATTTCATCACCACTGCTCTCAAAACGGTGAAGGAAAACATCGAATCAAAAAATCGAAGACATGTGACATCTACCAACCCGCACTGGGCCCGCGTGGTGGATTATAGCCCATTCCCTCTCATTGAGAGGAGGCTGATTATGCAGTTAAACTGGAAACCGACCCCAAGCCCCAAAATAGTTGAGGCAAGACGAGACAGACAATGATGTCATAGAGTAAGTTAAGGACTCACAAATAGAATCCTGCTGCTACAATTGACGATCGCCAATCCAATAAAAAACGAAAATAATTAAAGGTCCAGAACATAAATGAACCAGCTCGCCGTAGCTCCATACAAAAAGCCGTTAAACTAAATTAACTTCGTCCAAAAGCGACGGAAAAAGATTAATTGTGTAACGAGCGGCTCCTTAAGAAATCAATAAGTATTTTTCTCCCCAAGTTGGGGGCTTGGGGGAAGTTCCTACGGAATATTCAGCATACTTAACTAAATGAACCGACGGTACGGGCCTTGCATTATTACGAGTACAAGCCTGTTGTTTCCAAGTTCTCTTAGAATAAATTCAATTAGGCTAAAAGTTCTTTGTAAATGTCTTAAGGATGCAAGGGTAGATGTTTCCAAAAGTATTTCGGAAGCCTGTTAGACTTAGAATCTTATTAGGCCTTGAAATAGGGCACAGAGTTAACCCCAAACTCTCTAAAGATACTTAGACGAACTTTTAAGGACGGATTTTTGTCACTTTCAATTTCAGTTAATTGAGCCCTCCAGAACTTTAATGAAGCAAATGACAGAACTGTTCAGGTTGGTACGTACTGGTTGGATAAAATCTGAGTCATCGATTCGAGAAGAAGAAGAATTTCAAATCAGGGGGGTAACTATGACGTCTTAAAGCAGTAGTAATTCCAGTGTGCGAAAGAGAGAGCGGTAAACAGGTCGTCTAGCGCCATCTCTTTCCCACACTGGAATTACTCCTGCTTTAAGACATGGTAGACCACAGGTGCCTCAAATGCCTCCAAAACCATAATTATAAAGCCGTTGCTCCTGCGCGTGATCTCTCTCCGATCGTGTGAGATAGCTGTCTCATCGGGCTGTGAGAGTGTGGCAAGAGAGAGTATACCTATGTTGTGCGCACACGCTAGTACACTATAGTATCTCCTGCTTTCATCGCTGCTGGTCTCCGCTGACCTTGGCTGCCAAGATCAACAGGAGGACTTATAAAGGGTGTAACAAGGCCCTTCAAAGCCGAAAGATACTTGTTCTCCCCGTCATTGCGATGATTTTTTTGTTTTAGACCATATTTGGGAACCTTCTAGTTACGGAGATATTGAGGGTCAAAGTTCCAACTTTTTTTTTAAATATATGTTTTTAATGTAAGATTTTGACTTTAAACACCTCCACGACGCGCGTACTATACAATGCTTCCATCAGTACAATGTTTGGAGTGCGTTACATTGAGTCATACCGAAAAACGTGATTTTTCAACCTAAAATATAAAGTCGTTTCCCAGCAACAATTTTTGCGTAAAGTTATTTATTTTGATGTACATAATGCTTGGTTGACGGCTTCGTGAAGGGTTTTGTTACATCCTGTATAATCTTCAAGTGACAAAGAAAGTAAATTTATATAATCATAATCAAAGTTACATTTTTAAGCAACTTAAAATTGAGATAACATAACATAACATCACGCCAGTTATCCCCAAAGTTATAGGCAGAGGTGTACCTAACAGTACACCCACATTTCGCATTTGGCGAGCCTATTTCCACCAACTGCGCACAAATCCAGACTCCGTGGCTGCTACTGAGAGATTTCTGAAGGAAAAATTCAATAACACTGCCTGACCGGGAATCAACCCAGGACCTCATGCTCAGCAGCTCTGCTTGCGATCACACTAGACCAACGAGGCAGTTAAACTTGAGTTGTGTTTCAGAATTCGACCACATCATTTTACCTGATCCAAGAATTTCACCAACTAGACACACATGTATCCAGTCTCTCGTATCCTGTGACTAACCCAAGTAAACTTTCCTCATTAGAAAATAACTAATAGAATGCGAGATAAAAGCCACAGCAATTGATATTGCAGGAATTCAAACCACAACACTATATTACGATTGCTTGTTTCATTTCCGTGTAAGTCATTGACCTATCTCATTGGTTCCTTAGCAGCAATCAATACGAACAAGGCGTTAAGCAGAATTACTTGGAACTTTGAATTCGGAGTTCACTTAGTGAAATCTAGTTTTTGTGAGGAGTGTTTTACTGTGAAGACTGAGAGACCTCTTGCACTACGGACCACGAGTTGAACAAAACTGATCGGATGCCCGACTGTGCGACCAAACTTGTTTCCTCGTCGAAGCTTCTGCTACTTCTGCTACTTCTGCTAAAATTACAGCCGGCCGAGTTACAGGTCGCAGTCGTGCGGAGGTTTCAACACACGAGTTACTTTTAGCAATAGCGATCGCGGCGATTGTGGCAACTTCAGCGCTGTGTTGGGTTTTTGCGATTGCTTTATGCGTTGTAGCAACTTCCTGCTTGAACTGTGGAACCCATCAGAGCATTGAGCCATGTTTCAAAGCCTCACTAAATTGCAGCTAATGTGTATGAAATATTGTGTTGTTATCAATGATATTATAGAGATTCCTTTTTACCCGACTACGGCGAAGCCAAAAGGAAGGGTTATGATTTTAGCAGTCTATGTATGTATTTACGTATGTTCCTCCGTAGCGCCTAAATTATTCATCCGATTTTTATGAATAAGGTATCAATCGATTAGTTATTATAGCCCGGGTAACATAGGCTACAAACCGAAAAACAAAAAAAAAAAAAACTCCGATTTTAATTAGAGCGTGATTTTTCAGTAGTTGGGTTTTTTGTGGTAGTATACCACACAAATTCTTGTTATTTATAATATCAATGGTGTTATGCTTTTTATGTTCAGTCACTGCACAACATGTATCAGAAACGTTTGTTCATATATCAGGATGTGGTATAAACTATAGACATAAAACTGAACATCTTTCTCCAAAAGATAATCTGCTGCTCCCAACCATCAGATTTTTTTTTTTGCGATTTCGATGTTAGCCTCAAGGATAAGGTTGTTTAATTTCATGGTCTATTCCACATTCATCTATAATGACTACAACTTTTTACAGAAGCTGTCATGTCTATGGCTTCCGAATGCGACAATTTCGGTGCATGCTAAGAGTACAACATCTTGTAGACCCTTAAAACCACATGCCCATGTAAACAGAAGCTATATAAAAGTCCTGAGAAAAGGGAGTCGGGACGAAGTTTGAAGACATGTTTGCTTAGGCCTGTTCCTGCCTGTTGCAAGGTAATCAGGGGATTTTGCGACATGTTTGGGGAAGCTACGGTCTGTGGTGAATTTTGTAACATGTATGTTGAGGATAGAAAAATATGCATAGGGTTTGGATAGGATTCTTTTTATCGTGTTGCCCGGAACTATAAATAAGTTAATGTAAACTGTATTTAAAGCGACGAAGCCCAAAAGGAGGACCGCCGCAATTTGGTACTTCAACAGCATAATAATTGATTCAGTAATAATTCAGAACATTCTCACTAATTAATGCCTCGTTGTTAGACTGGTCGCGTGACTGCCGAGCATGACGGGTCTGGGTTCGATTCTTGGGTCGAGCAAAGTGCTATTAGGTTTTTTCATTAGGTATTTCTCAGTAGCAGCCACGGAGTCTGGATTAGTGTCCCGGTTGATGGCAATAGGCGCGCTCCCTATACTTAAAACAAACTGGCGACACAGGCGACTATACAGGGACTTAAAACATAACTATCGAAGTGTGGGTGTACTATTAGGTACACCTCTGCCTAGCCCTTCGGGGATTACAGGCGTGATGGTATGATGTTATTCTAATGCAGTATCGCAAATTGACGTATTTTGATAACCCTGGCACCCTTTTTTTTTTTTTACCCCTCCCGCTCTGGGCTGAGCAGGAGGGAGTGTCAGACTTTTACTGACTAAAACCCATCCATGTTCCTTCCTTTGCCCTTTGTGTTGCTAACTCTCCTTGAGGCGCGCGTGGAACACGAACGCGCCGTCGACACGGCCTGTCATCATAAGACGGACGGACGGCGAGCTAGCCCATAGCTCACCGTCCACAGGCCCGCGCCTACGGTAGCCGGGGGCCACCACGTGGCCCCCGACGCCCGGTGCGTCTCCCGCGGGCGGCTGGGACGTGAGGTTCTCTCCCTCTCGCGTTCCGCCACCTCCTTCGCTAGCATGACTGCTTCGCAGAAGGAGGTGACGGCGTCCCATTCCGTCTCGCTCCGGACCATGGATTGAACCAAGGCCGGAAGCGAGAGGTCGCCGCCGCCGATCGCCGCTACGAGGACACGGCGGTGCTCCGCCCACGCAGGGCAGATCTCCACCGTGTGCTCCACCGTGTCCTCAACCCTGGCACCCTGGCTGTATTTTCTGAACTGTCACTGTACACTGAATATGTATGTCGTGGTGTTGATATTAGGCTGTCATCAACTTCAATAAATAAAAAATAACAGGTAAGGTCCTAATTACTCTTTGTTTGACGAAGTTTTTCTTTCGTACCGAAATTACCATGTAAGAGACGGAACGAAAAAAAAATAAAGTAACGAATTGCGTGATCCAAAAGGCTCGTATCCACTCCACATGTTTTTATTTAATTATCGGGTTATTTAAAAAAAAAAGTTTATATATTCAATTTAATTTTTATTATACTTCCCCCTTGTTTACTTGTCCCGGGAAAACAAAGCAGGAGAACCGAAACTTTTCCCGCAGCTGAATCCCGCGTCATCCCATCCCTATCACACGGGATAAAATTACATGCTATTGACGAAACTTTTTCAATTTATTTGACGTCAAGCACTAAAGTTTTAATTACTTCCTCCACTTGTTAAATGTCCAAGAATGACGAAAAAAAAAAGTGCAGAAGTGAATATCCTCAAACGGACTTTGTATTCAAATTAATCGTCCTGAAACGAATTAATTGAATTCAACGGGGGACTAATTCAAAGAATTGTCAAGGCGCTTTTTTATAATTTGGAAGGTACATTTTGGGACTGAATGCGATCTAAAATGGACATTTTTGAAGACCAGCGAACTGTCGTTTTCATTAAATTAATGGGCTTAATTTTTAATTAAAGTTCTGTAGCGAGTGAATTAGATAGAATTTCTCGGAAAATGGAATTCGACCGATCCGAGAGCGGCGAGCGTGTAAGAACGGCGAAAGATTTCGTGAAAGGACTTAAGAGCACTTCTGAGTGAATGAACAATTAGTCGGTATGTTCTTGGAATGGTTTTTGATTTAGTAGTTGTATCTATTCTTAAATAATCCGCAAGTTTAGAGTACTCAGTATAAAACACTATTTCAAATTCAATTAGAAAGGCAAATAAATAAACTTTTAACTACTGAAAGTTAGTGTTTGAAGAGAACAGCCAATTAGTAATGTTTTAGGCCCTCCGGAGCAACTGGACAGATTCGCAACTAGACAGAATATGTACAGTCCATGACATAATTAAAGTGGATGATTAGGGAACATTGACGTTATGATAAAAGTGGTCAAGGCAAGAGCAAAGGCTGACTCTTTTGAAACTCCGATTTGAACAACTAGACCCATTAAATTAGCATACCCTAGATCATTATTGAAACAATAATACCTCCTTCGAAAATCGCGTCGGACCGATGACAAGATGGTGGGACGCTTTGGGTGATTTTCTAGAGAATTGACGTACAAGTATCCACAATATGGAGATGGATGAAAGGTAGAAAGCCTTCGCTCAGAAGTAGGGCAGATCAGGAAGCAAAAAAAATAAGCAAGCACTAGAATTTCACACATATCTGCAATTAGCAGTGTGATATCAAAGAATAAGGAGTACATGATAGCGTGATGATTGACAGGGGAGAATGGGGGAAACAAACATGTTGCGCTGACTCTAAATAACATGGGACAAGGGCTGGAAGAGGATATATACAGACTTTCCTCCGTGCTTCGGAAAACACGTAAAGCTGTTGGTCCGGGCTGTCATTTGTAGATCTTTGACAGTCGTTACAGGTAGTCAGTGACCCGAAAGTCTGACAACCAGTCTTGCCAAGGGGTGTCGTATCACCCAGTGTTAACTGGGTTGTGGAGGTCAGATAGGCAATCGCTCCATGTAAAATTCTGGTATGCGGATGATCCGGTAAAACTGGACGCCGAACCCAGTGTATTTGGGAAAAGGCTAGTTAGATGATCTTTCTTCTTTATCGTGTGGTTAGTGCCTAACCTGGTGTCAGAATTTTTATGCCGCCCATGGGCCTCTGACTTGGTTTTACATGCCGTTGAGAAATTCCCTCTCTCTCTGGTTTCCTCACGATGTTTTCCTTCACCGAAGCATGTGATAATTATACAATACGCATATGAATCCGAAAAATCAGAGGTGCATGTCTTGGGTTCGAACTAGAGACCTATGACTTTGCAGTCTGTCGGTCACACCACTAGGCTATCATTGTTTCAAGTTCAAGTTATATGATGAAGAGCAGAAAGGTGATGATGAACTGCAATTAGCAGTTTCGAAGCTCAAAACCTCAGAACCAGGGTTGTTGCTGATGCATATTTTTGACACATCAGCGGATGCTGATGCTGATTTTAATTATTTTCTTTAAAAAAACAGGAGGAATGTGAATACATCTAAAAATTGCATATTTTTCCTAGTGCTCAAACGAAAGATTGTTTCAATAATTTTTAATTCCATATTCCACTTTTCAACTAGGGCGGCGTTATATTATCACACAAAAACTATACAGTTTAAAAAAAAAATTTTCACGCCCTATGACGAATTATAACGTAATGAGACAAGTTTGTGTCACTTTGTTTGTTTGCAATCGCAATCGCGGGGATTGCGATTCGGTCGACCCTTTGATTGGTTAAACTCGTAAGCAAAAACTACACGTGATATAAGCCCCGCCTCCTCGGTCGTGCGGTCATGTCACGACTCGAACATCAGCATTAATAATCAGCATCGATCATTGCGGATGCTGATGCTGATGTAGAAAATGATGCTGAAGTTCAGCGGATGCTGATGCTGATACTGATGTTCGCAACAACCCTGCTCAGAACATTAAAACAAGACACCTACACCGTCACTCCATCTTCAACCACCGTCCAACGGTCAAAAGATTTTACATTCCACCCTTACTAGCAATATATGCTAATGTATGCGCCCCCAATGACTAGCGGTAGGAAGCAGGGCTCATGCTACATATGCATGCGATTTCCTGATTTATATCCGACACAATCTACAAAGGCTTTCCGTTAATAGGGAGAGTTTTTAGGGTTAAATTTATGAGGTGTGGTTGTACATTGTGGTTTTCGGGAGGACTAAAACGGGGACAGTTTGTCCCGGGACGTGTCACGACACTATTCTGTTCTTGTTAAAGTTGTTCCTGTAAGGGGACCAAAGATGGGAAGGGAGGAGCAGGGGGTGTTCTTACCTGGTTTAGATGATACGTGTCACTGTGTAAGTTGCTTGCTTTCCTCAAAACAGCTGTATTTACGAAGTTTAAAATAGATTTACTTTGAACTCGTTTCAGTTACTATTATCATGGGCTGGTGATTATAAATAAATGACTGCGTAAACTCGCGTGACTGCAAGCGCGACTGCTGAGAATGAGGTCCTGGGTTCGATTCCCGGGTCGGGCAAAGTGTTATTGGGTTTTTCCATCTGGAATTTCTCAGTAGCAGCCACGGAGCCTGGATTTTGCCTGGTTGATGGCAATAGGCTCGCCCCCTATTACGTGGGACTTAAAACGTAACTGGTGAAATGTGGGTGTACTACTAGGTACACGTCTGCCTATCCCTTCGGGGATTACTGGCGTGGCTGGATGTTTTAATTCTAATCACAAGCCGAAAGTTTTTGAGGATATTCGAAGGTGGAAGTTTTCTTCCATATTTGGAAAATTCGTCTGCTGAACCACATAAAATACGCAAAGAATACTGTTGAACGGTCAACATTAAAGGCCATTGTATGTCTGATACGCAATTACCCCACGGAGGAACAAAATGAGTTTCGAATTTCTACAGCGAGATTCAACAGGATTGACAATCAAACATTTTTCAATAGCTTATTGGTTTTTCATCTGTTACATTTCGGAGAGTGTGCTTTAGAATTATACAATTTAATCCCCCCATCCCCGTTCTATCATCGGACGAGCAGAGATACTTGGAAGCGTCATATATGGTTGAAGTATCACAGATCCGATTTTTTTTTTTAAAGAAGAACAAAAAACCCGACTGCGCAAAAACTAATTTTAAAAAATACGTGAAAAAAATAACTTAAATAAAAACTGAAAAGAAAGAAACAAGCCCAGTAGTTTAGAATTCTGTTAAGTAATACTAAATAACTACACAATTGAAATAGTTTTATAATCGAAACACACATAAAACAAATCATAAATTCTAATGCAGAACAGAACCATTCATTCAAATTTTACCAATCAATGTTGCGAGCGCATTTTCCGAGGAGGATAATTAAGTTTTTTATTTTTTTGTAATATGACTTTTGAAGCATCTTTTATGTAAGTGTTGACAACCTTCTTGGTATGTTATCTTAGTTGTCTATTTTTGATTTTGTTTCAAGTGATTTTGTCAGTTTGTCTTCCCTTCAACACATTGTATAGAATATTCCTACTTGCTTATTAGATTTATATTGCCATTACTTGGTTTTATTGCACCACACCTCATATATAATCCCATACAGTCCATTCCTATCGTCAACATTTTTGGTCCTTCGACGGT
This sequence comes from Eugnorisma glareosa, assembly GCA_947578425.1. Classification (NCBI taxonomy): domain Eukaryota; kingdom Metazoa; phylum Arthropoda; class Insecta; order Lepidoptera; family Noctuidae; genus Eugnorisma; species Eugnorisma glareosa. Next base: position 5,979,140 of record OX387982.1, on the reverse strand, counting down.
TTTATTTCATATACATTTTGTCATTTTCACATCGGTAAGTACCATTTTTAGCATTACGACATGAACACGCGTAGTAAAACCAAAGCCTTGGCAATGTCATCTCATAGTATCGCCCGTCATTCACCTGTAGAACCTTCAACAACCACTCACGAGCCCGTAGCGTCTAGAGTTAGTGCCGGTGACGATGCGAACAGCATGCACTCTGCGCAGACTAATTCTAGCGCTTCATCCACCACGCTGAAAGCACGCAAGGCCGCCGCGGAAGCCGCGTACAAGCGCCGCCAGTTCGAAAACATGAAGGTGCTACAGCAGCAGCTCGCGGAAGTGGAGGAGGCCGAGTACCGCGCGGAGATTGAACAAATTGAAGCGGAGGTTGAAGGTAAAAGTAGGCGAAGTACTACGAGTCAAAAACGAACGCAAGAATGGGTAAGAAGTATTTCTACAATTCAAGTAAACGAAGGAAATAAACCAAAAGAGGTCTCACAGCCTGCTCATTTATCAATGAACCCTCAGGCTGCTGCTCCATTATTAGCAGCATACCTCGATAATCAGGCAGGTTTCGTTCCCCAAGTACCCGGGCTGGCCGCCACGGTGTTGCCACCCTCTTATACGGGCTTGGAGGAACAGCGCCACAATATACCTGTATGTAATAATGAGTTTTCTCCCTTGCTTTTACAAGCAGTCGCAGACACTGCCGCTGCAGCGAAGTCTTTGGCTGTCGCACAGAATAAAACACAAAAAACAAAAATAGAGCTTTTCGCATTTACTGGAAATGCGTCTCAGTGGCTTCAATTTAGAAAACTTTTTGACACTACTAAACTCTCATACACCCCCGCAGAGAATGTTGCGCGCTTACAAAGCGCGCTCCGTGGGGCCGCACGCGAGTCCGTCGCGTCGCTGCTCATCTCTGCAGAGGACCAGGAGAAGATCATGCGCGCCCTCGAGCGAAGCTTTGCGTGACCTAGATTTTCTTGACCAGTAAAATTACGATAGTAAGTGGTAGGATCACACTCCTCCGCATATCCCTTAGTAAGCATATTATCAATAAACTGTTTATAAGGACCAGCAAACTCTGGTTCTCGGAGCATGCGTTCGATGGGTCCCAACCGACTTGAATGTTGCTGACGATGCCACTCGTATAAAGCCTCTGCACCTGAATCCCAACCATCGATGGTTTTCGGGTCCTACATTTCTTTTAGAGGCCCCAGAAGATTGGCCTATAGAACCAGCTGGCCAACCTATCGCTCGGGAGGAATGTAAACGTTCTCCTACGCTTTTGATTGCTCATCTGGTTGCGACAGTAGATTTCAGTCGTTTCAGTGACTGGCTTCGTTTGCTCCGCGCTACTGCTCGCGTTTTGCAGGCTGCGGCCAAACTCCGTTCATTTTTGGACCGTACTAGACTCACTGTCCCTAACACCGATGTTAGAGACCGCCATTGTGCAAGTTTACCTGCGTCCACCACTCTATTATTGCCTTTGTCAGCTGAGTTAATGGAAGCCGCAGAAAGGCATATCCTGCAACGCCTACAGGCAGAAGCGTTTGCCGAAGAAATTCAGTGCATCGATCGAGACGAAACGATACCCAAGTCTAGCCGCTTGTCAAAGCTTTCACCAATGATGGGAGAAGACGGTTTGTTAAGATTGGTCGGAAGAATTAGAGCCGTCGAAAATGTCAGCTCCGATGTGAAGCGCCCGATACTGTTAGATGGTCGCCACCATGTCGTCTGTTTGTTGGTGCAATATTTCCACCGCAGAGCTGGTCATGCCAATAATGAGATGGTAATTAATGAGTTGAGACAAAAATATTGGATTCTTCGAATTCGCAGCATCGTCCGGAGTGTAGCCAGCCAATGTTTGTTCTGTAAGATAAGGAAAACAAAGCCAATGAATCCAAAGACAGGAGATCTCCCGGCACAAAGGCTTGCTCACCATCGCCGTCCTTTTACATTTACGGGCTTGGATTATTTTGGCCCCATCTCTACTGCAATTGGCCGAAGAAGAGAAAAACGTTACGTTGCCCTTTTCACCTGTATGACTTCCAGAGCCATTCATTTGGAGCTGGTGCATTCCCTCTCTGCTGATTCTGCAATTATGACTTTGCGTCGCTTTGTTGCAAGAAGAGGAACTCCTGACACAATATATTCGGACAATGGCACGTGTTTTGTTGGTGCAAACCGAATTCTTCGTGATTTTTACCAACCTGAAGTCGAAAACTTTGCTGCCAATAGAGGAATAAAATGGAAGTTTATTCCTCCCGCCGCACCATTCTTTGGTGGATGTTGGGAGAGGTTGGTGCGCAGCGTGAAGGTGGCTCTAAATGCCACTTTGGAAGAACAAGCCCCCAAGGAAGAGGTCCTTATAACTCTCTTGTTAGAAGCCGAAGCGATTGAGATTGGCTGATCATTTTTGGCATCGCTGGGTCAGAGAGATTCTGCCCACTATGCAACCACGGCAGGTCGGGGACAGCAGAGAACCAGCTTTGAAAATTGGTGACATTGTATTCATCGTGGATGAGAACATGCCGAGAGGAACTTGGCCACGAGGCCGTGTTTCTGGAACTTTTCCCGGCAAAGATGGAGTAATTAGAGTGGTGGACGTAGCCACCTCAGGTGGCATACTTCGTCGGCCCACCAAGAGGATTGTCAAGATTTCCACATAGGAGACCCATTGCATTATTTTGTGCACTATCATGCACAAGGGGGTGGAATGTTGACAACCTTCTTGGTATGTTATCTTAGTTGTCTATTTTTGATTTTGTTTCAAGTGATTTTGTCAGTTTGTCTTCCCTTCAACACATTGTATAGAATATTCCTACTTGCTTATTAGATTTATATTGCCATTACTTGGTTTTATTGCACCACACCTCATATATAATCCCATACAGTCCATTCCTATCGTCAACAGTAAGACTTACAAGCTATTCCCCGCGACCTTCGTCTGCGTGAAATTATTATCAAAATATTACTTCCCTATTCCCCTTGGGAAGATTTGATTGGTAAAATTTGAAAATTAGCGAGAATGATTGTTTTGTTAAACAACTTTAAATCGTGATATATCCTAAACTATTATTTAAAATGAAAAATGATAAAAGGAACCTAAAAATGATTTTAAAATACCTATTCAACGATACCCCATGACATAGTTCATAGACTTTTTTTTTTCATTTTCGCAATATAGCGTCTGGTTGTCGCTGTGGTGAATTTTGATTACTGTCATGTCTTTAGTGACACTCGCAAGGTTAAGACAAATAGATTGACGTAAGAATTATCAAAATCGGCCTACGCATTTGGTCTCTAGAACGCCACATAGAAACAAACATACATACATACATACATAGACTGATAAACACATTACCTTCCTTTGCGTCGCGCAGTCGGGTAACAAGCGCTTTGCTTCTACATCTATTGCGCGATCCGCAAGTCTGTGGAATACACTGCAGGCTTCAGTTTCCTGGGGCTTACTGTGAAATCTTGGAGCAGGAGTAATTCCAGTGTGGGAAAGAGACTGAGCTATACAGGTCGTCTAGCGCCATCTCTTTCCCACACTGGAATTACTCCTGCTATTTGACGTCATGGTAAGCCACCTGATCGTGTGCTCCACAAGCGTGTTCCACCAAGGCATGTGGCCTAGGTGGAACATCGCTTCACATCAGGCGAGTGGCCGCCAAACCAAAGCCTATTTTTTATTATTACCCTGTACTGTGCCAATGCTGGGCAAAGGCCTCCCCCAATTCCATCCATGTGCTCTTTTCCCGTGCCTCCTCGGACCAGCCCTCACGGTACATGTCCAAAGCCTATTTAGCGTAATAAAAAACCGGCCACGAAAGGTTCCGCACCATAATCTAAAAAAAAAACACGTTTGTTGTATGGGACCCTTAAATATTTATTTTATTCTGTTTTTAGTATTTGTTGTTATAGCGGCAACAGAAATTACAAACTTGACTAGCTATCATGGTTCATGACATACAGCCTGGTGACAGACAACCAGACAGACGGACAGTGTAGTCTTATTAATAGGGTTTCGTTTTTACCCCTTGGGTACGGAAATCCTCAAAACAAATTTAATGTTAATCCCTAGCATCTTGCTATGCTTTTCAAGACACCTACACTAAACACGATGGTGGCCACTCCTTCATCCAGAAATTACTCCAAATTCCATTCCCTTTATCAGATACCCATAATTACAGCTAACACCACGTCTCCACAATGTATGGCCGCCATAACAATTTTATGGGATGTCATAATCAAGCCACCGGTATGAGTTGTAAACCTCCAGATCCTTTTTATGAGATTTTATGGGCTCTCATTAGGGTTAACCACAAAAAAACGGGGTTGTATATGATAGTTATGGTTTGGCTTCGTTATTTTTTAGGGTTCCGTAACCAGGGGTAAAAACGGAATCCCTACTAAGACTCCATTGTCCGTCTGTCTGGCTGTCTTTCACCAGGTTGAATAGTTCTGTTCAAACTTTATGGCGGCTCGGAAGTTAGCTGCGAGTGACGGTCTGCGCAAGTATAACGGTTCAAACTTTATGATGGCTCGGAACATCTAACGTAAAGCTCTGCAGAACCCAATTTTAGGTGTCAGCGCAGCACAGAGGACCCATCGTCTTGACCGTATAGTGCGCAGACCGTCACTCGCAGCTAACTTCCGAGCCGCCATAAAGTTTGAACAGAACTATACCTCATGAACCGTGACAGCTAGACAGTTGAAATTTTCACAGATGATGTATTTCTGTTGCCGCTATAACAACAAATACTAAAAACAGAATCAAATAAATATTTAAGGGGGGCTCCCATACAACAAACGTGACTTTTTTTTTAGATACTTATTTGTAGGGAACTCTTCGTGCGCTAGTCCGACTCGCTCTTGGCTGGTTTTTTAGTGTTGCTGGGTTTATTTATAATATTGTGGTGGTTTTGAAGTGGAGTACGTTAATGAAATAATGTTTGAATAGCCGTGTTGGTTACTGCATTGGTTTGATCATTAATTACGAGTACCACAGAATCGACGTGTTACAACACAGACGGCCAGTAACAAATAAAAAACAAATGACCATTTAATGAAAAACTCATTCAATGGGATTAAATAAACTTAAGTCATTAATATCACAAATATAATCGATATTGATGATTTTAATTATTAAAACTCAGTAAAGCCGTACTTGATACGGTCGCGAATCATATTTTAACCCTTCGTATGCCGAGTATATAGACACAATTAAAAACCTATTGTGTCTCGCGTGGATCCACGTTCCGGCACACGAAGGGTTAATCAATACAGGGTGTAACAAGACCAATCACGAAGCCGTCAACCAAGCATTCTGCACATCAAACTACGTAACTTTACGCAAAAAGTATTGCTTAGAAACGACTTTTTTTTTTGGGGTGAAATATCACGTTTTAATGTAGGACTCAATGTAACGCAGTCAAAACATTGTCCTGATTAATGGATTGAATTGTACGGGAGTCGTGGAGGTGTTTAAAGTAAAAACATGTACTTGAAAAAAAAACTTGTGGAAAAGATGAAACTTTGACCCCCAATATGTCCGTAACTAGAAGGTTCCCAGGTATGGTCTACAACAAAACAATTATCGCAATGACGGGGAGAACAAATGCCTTTCGGCTTCGTTAAGGGTCTTGTTACACCCTTAATACAACCTGACACTGACCTACAAATTACAAACACCTTAAGAGACGTTGAATTTCGCGGGCTACCCTAGCGCTTCCACCTTCAACGCAAACTTCTGCCACATCGCCATTCAAAGCCGTCGAATACGGCATTTCTCATAGTGCAAATAACGTTGACCCACTTGGTGCAAAGATTTATTTCATTAGATTGTCCCTACCAAATCAAAAATATCGTTTCACATTCGCTGACAATGAATGATTATGACATTTTACAATTGTCTATTGTAACTCTGCAGCAGGATGACCTCTATAGCAGGCAGCGGTGGCGAAATATCGTGAAGTGTATCACATCTGCCCCTTCCAATACTGCTACGAGTACTTAACGATCACGACCGCTCTGTCAAGAGCGTACCGGATAAGAAGAAGATTGTAACTCTGCTGTGTAAACACGCGTGAGTTACAGTAAATGCGCAACTATCGATTTAAATATTCGTACATCTTTGTATAACACATCTCTACAGTTTTCGAGATTTAGAAGAAAATGTAACAGTACAGTAAGGACAGAATACAAAAACAAAACATTTTAGTAATCACCCCCAGTTTGTACGAATGACTTTAGAAGTACTGTCGTAATTTTAATACGACTTGATTACGACTTTTATACGGCGTCAGGTAAGCAAGGGTATGTGCTGTTTTTATTGAGCTCATTTAGTAAGATAGGTAGGTGATTACCCTCATTATAATGATTATAAGCCATCCCAGAATTGTAATTCTTCGTTGTCAGACATTACACATTACATTCCACGTATTATATCTTATACATATTATTTCGCTATGTATCTAAATAATCCCCTGTAAGATTATTTAGTAACGAGAAATTCCTCCTGAATAAACAATAACATGGGCTGTTGCTCAAAACCAAGAATATTTAAACACGCTAGTGACTGTTTCATGACTGGCGTTTATTAATCACTAGCGACCCGCCCCGGCTTCGCACGGGTGCAATGTTGTACATATAAACCTTCCTCTTGAATCACTCTATCTATTAAAAGAAACCGCATCAAAATCCGTTGCGTAGTTTAAAAGATCTAAGCATACATAGGGACAGACAGCGGGAAGCGACTTTGTTTTATACTACGTAGTGATTAGCTTTTGCTCGTCGCTTCGCTCCCGTTATGTATGGAAATTAACCAACGGGAACGTTTGAAATGTAACCTATGACACGCTGGATAATGTAGCTACCCGTTGATGACAGAATTGTCGAAATCGGATCAGTAGTTCCATAAAATACCCCACAAGTTTTTCAATTAATTATATTTTAAATAAAATTCCGGATTTTTGAAAACGTCTATACTTTTTCACACCTAAACCTAAACCCGAAAAAGAAATCCATTTGCAGTTTACTACTGAACTGGTCTGGCCATAGATTAAAATATTAGTTCAAGCTAAATTCAGTCTAACGGGTCCCTAATCTCACTGCAAAGCCTGAATTCGTCACCATAAAATTAGGTACATGAATAAGCAAGCCGTCACGGGCAAAACCATGTTCTTTGAGCACACCGTTAATAAGTTTAAAAACACCAGACTACGAGAACCATTTACAAAAGTTACAAGTCACACAACTTGCTACTCTACCAACCCCCAAACCGCAAAACCGCTTGAATATAAACAATATCACCAAAAATGACTTTCATTTATAAAAGTGCGTAAGACGGCACCCCTTAATGGGCCTCCACTGTCATAAGTAATGGGGGCCCATAGCTTGAACCCCTTGGCAATATTTTTGGCTCGCTTGACATTTACAATGCTTGGATTATAAGCCGTATTATGCTGGTTTTATGTTACAAGTGTTTTTTTTTTACGAAAAAAATGTAACTATGGATTTTCTTCGCGAACTTTGTGACATTTTGTTACCGATTTGAACTTCTGACAGAGATACCAATCAATGTTGTTATCATGCACTTACAATTTGAAAAAAGTGAGTTATGAGAAAATTTACACGACACTTAGAAACACACATTAATAATCATAAACTGAGGCGTTAATTTCTGACAACGTACTAGAGATCCGACCATTAGTTACTCTTTTTTTCCGAATTCAAAAAAAGAGGAAAGGTTCTTAATTCGAATCATTTTTTTTTAATATATTTTTTCGATTACTCGAAGACGCCTGAACCGATTTGAAATATTTCTTCTTTGAAGTCAGTTTTATTTGACTAATTCTTTTGTTTACATCAATCTGGGTGGATGGTTTCATATATCTGACGAAGTGCGTATCTGTCATGTTGCGTGTCTGCCAAACTGCGTGTCTGTCGAGTTCCGTTTCTGACAAGTGGCGAGTCTATCCTGTGAAATGACGAAATGCGTATTTGACCACTTTCATTTCTGACGACATACTAGAGATCTAATGGGTCATCTCATCATCATGATCCATAGTGAACTGCGCATTCACTCATAGCAAGATATTTCGACGTCGTAAACATTATCCTAATTTATCTTATAGTCCCTTAAACTTGATTTTCGAACATGTTTTAATGAGTTCAACCCCTCAACAGTTTCAATAGTCTTCTTCAATTTAAGAAAGATTGAAGAACAATAAAGAAACCCACTAATATTGAAGCAAATAATTAATCGTGTTTTTCTCTTTTGTTCACAGGTCAGTATTACGTTCATCACAGTTTGCATCCAGAGCAATCTTCTCAACAACAAAGATTTGACCAATTCTAAGGTTCCTGCCCTGGTTAGTATTTCATACACTTAAGACTATATAGTTCCTAGTGCTGGGATACCTCCTCTTTATAAGAGGCTGTTGTAATCCACCACGCAGCCTGAGGGTCGGTGGATGGCACATGTCTTCAGTGTTTTTGTTCTAGGACATGCCGGTTCCCTCACGTTCTTTTCCTTGCCAATTCCGTTAGTATCAAAATCGATATAAGTTAGTTGGGAAAGAACCTTGGCCTTTCGATGTTAATTACTGTCGAATCTAATTTCGCGGTTGGCGAAGCTTAATGAACTGCTTTTTTTTCATTCCGCCATTTGAAAATGGAACTTCCTTTGAACCTGAAGTTATTTTTACGTTATTTTGATGTGTTTTTGTTTGTCTTTGATAATTTTGGTTAAAATGTTCTAATGACTATTTTATAAAATTAACATAACAACATTAACATAACAATTGGGTATGGCGTGAGTCAAATTATGGGAAGGTTTTGTTTATTTTGCGGATGATCGGGCAAGTGAAAACTTTGGTCGTTAATAGGAAGAAAACATATTTATTGTCACGTGCACCATACAAAATGACAAAAAAAAGAACAATAAACATGCAACGCACGAGCGAGTACGAATTTGAAGGCCATTTAAAAGTTTCCACATGTAATTTTTCTATTAATGAATTTATGCATAATTTTAATGATTGATCTATTCTAGAATATTAATGTAACTATATATAATGAATATTGAATGTTTGTGATAGTAATGAGTGATAGAAACCGGCATATAAATACAAACATATGTTTAACATCAAAATATTGTGAAGTTTTGCATGTCATCTAAATCTGACTATGTATTAGGAACCTCAACTGACTTTAAGACCAAAATGTACCAATACTTATTGCAAATAAATTATTATTATTTCCTTTATTTCCTTAACGCATTAACAAAACTGTAGATTCAACAGGACGGGATGGAACAAAAAAGAAAAAAAAAAACGTCAACAGCTTGCACGATGTGACTGCGACAAGCAGGTTATCACTCAGCATGATGCTGTGCTTAGGGGGGCCCACAGCACAGCGCTGGTTTTCAGTGGTCACCTACCCATGTAATAAGTGTCATGTTTCAAGATTACCTCACACGTTTGGTCCCGTCATTGGTTTCATTGGTTTTGGTAATTTGCCAGCCGCTAAGCCTTTGATAAAGGAGTACTAAGCACAAGCCTACTGGTATATAGTCAGTGTCATGCATTACTTGATCCACCTTGTCACGAAGAGAAAGAGTAGGGGGTCAGGTACTGTAGGCACTGACTGTACAACTTACATTGGTATGATCGGTGCTCGCTGCGTGCCATCTTTATAGATCAACTAGATTTTGCCTGCGCCTTCGCTCGCGTTTTGGTCAGAAATTATCCCACGGGAACCTTGTAAATATAGCCTATGGCACTTGGGGATAATGTAGCTTCATATTAGTGAAAGAATTTTCAAAATCGGTTCAGTAAATCCAGAGATTACCCCCTACAACCTCACAAATTCACAAACTTTACCTCTTTATAATAATAGTATTAGGCTGCATAGTCGGCTGATTGTGCCCGACTGGCTGCGGTTGGTCGGGCTTCCTCTCCCATCCCAGAGCATGTCTTTCCTCACAAAATCGTGCTCCCTGGTGTATCCGGCTTGTCCGGGTCAGGCTTGCTCCTGGCTGGGTGTGGTGCTCAATCAACATAATCATCAGATGGACAAGAAAAGGTGTATAATGAGAATCATCTTCATCATTCTCCTGCTCTTATTCTAATTTCATTTCTGTCTTCTTCTTCCATACTTCTCTATTACTCGTCATCTCAACAGTCACCTCCTTTTTACCTTTATCATTCTTCACTCAGTCCATCTATCGTTGCTTTGGTCTCTCTTTATCTTATTACCCACATTAATACTCAAAAGTTTCCTGACGAGATTTTCCTCATTCCTCCGCATCACATGTTCATCCCACGATAACCGATTACCACACAACTTTTCAGTAACCGGCGCCACTTTAAGACTTGCTCTTATGTACTCATTTCTTATTTTTTTCATTCGCATAACGTATATACCAACCTATTTAAAAACAGCAGTGATAGCCTAGTGGTGTGACCGTCGGACTACCAAGTCATAGGTCTCGAGTTCGAACCCAAGGCAAGCACCTCTGATTTTTCGGACTCATGTGCGTATTGTATAAATTATCACTTGCTCCGGTGAAGGGAAACATCGTGAGGAAACCATCATGCCTGAAAGATATTTCTTGACGACATGTAAAGCCAAGTCAGAGGCCCCTCTGACACCAGGTTAGGCGCTAACCACGCGACTAAGAAAGAAGAATTTAAAAACTAAATAGTTTAATGACTACATACGTATTGTATTGGTGACCGTTACTGAGAATAAGTTTATTACATTATGTTATCATATGTTCTCATTTTAGTGGTTCTTTTGTCTTTTTAAGAACAAAGTATATTAAACCTATAAACACCTCACATCCCCCTTAGCATTCTCATCTCAGCCACATTTCTTTCAGGCTTTCTCGTCTTTTTGTGGACCAGGATTCTTGGCTAAGAGATGATACATTATAAAAAGCAATATCATGTAAACATAAGCCTACATTAATTGGCGTAAATCTGCATGTCATAACAAACTAAACAAATTAATTTAACCGTTTAATATCCTAACGTAATCCGCATTTTTGCAGCCCGTAATAGGGTTGCCGGCATGCCCTAATAAGCTACGCCACCTCCATGGCTTAACCATGACGTAGGAAGATCCCAGAAGGCCCATGGACACCATACAATATCCCAAATGAACTGAGATGGTGAAATCAAATAAACAATACTTGAATAATTGAATCGGCAAACGTCAGGTAAGACGCCCTCAGGCGCTCAACTGGGTTATACAAGTAGTGAGGCTCGAGTAGAATGACGTGCGATTGGAGAGGCCCTTATTAGACTCTCTAATCGAACTGGCTCTGTCGTTGACTACTATCATCCAGCTAATAGTCTGCTACCAGCACCCTGCAGAGATCGCTTGTCGCTCCTCCAAATCTTGTTTATAATATACAAGCGACCCGCCCCGGCTTCGCACGGTTGCAATGTTATATAGACGTTCCTCTTGAATGATTCTATCTATTAAAAAAAACCGCATCAAAATCCGTTGCGTAGTTTTAAAGATCTAAGCCAGACAGCGGGAAGTGACTTTGTTTTATACTATGTGGTGATACTCCCATAAAACGAGATGTTGATCATTTTACAGTGTAGATATATCATATCGTAGCTGACCAATTTTATCATAAAGAAGTTCTGACTGCCCTTGCCATGGTTTTGTACCTAGTCAGCCTTCTGCCAACCCCCCTTCCCTCTATACACAATGGCTTAACGGCCTACAAGGCACGAAGCTCCGGGCCGTAATTGGTGTAATAATATTCCTGTTACGTGAAGATCTGGGTAATAAATTCTCATAGAATCATCTTGGATACTACCCATTAATGTCTAGGTAGTACTTTGTAAATTGTGATCTTTTGACTGCCGTGTAAGTTCTTTTACTATTTTAGTTTGAATAAAATAAGTAGGTTCAAGGTCGGGATAGTCGTTTCGTTTCGTCGAAAATATATAGGACTAGCGGCCCGTCCCGGCTTCGCACGGGTGCTTAGGTTACTCAGGTTGAATGTAGCTTTCTAATGGTGAAAGAATTTTTGAAATCGGCGTAGTAGTTTTTTAGTTTATTCATTACAAAAATACACACAAAAATACAAATCTTTCCCCTTTATTAGTGTAGATTTAGATACCCAGCCATGTACCAGCCAGTACCTGGCCAGTAACCTTTGAAAGCGTTCAAAATCACTATATCAATATTCCGTAACAAAGATGACACCGACCGGTCTTGAATGCGGTTTAAACGTATTGTTTGCGTTCAGTTTCAATTGTGAAATCAGCTCTTATTTGGAAAAGTTGATCTAATGATGTCAGATAGTCAGGATCGTCTACGCGCGACGGAACTCTTTCAGTTAGTCTATCTCAACAGTTTTAAGCTTTCACAGGTTAAAACAAAATGTATACTATGACTTACGTTCCGTGATTATCAACCCATATACATATTTATACTTAACCATATATTATTAAGTGACAGCATAGGTTTAGACTTTAAGTGTTTTTTTAAGTTAAGTACTTATTTTTGAGTTTCAGTATTTTTAACTCTTAATAATCAACCGGTTACATAAATCGTTTTTCTAGTTCTATTTAAATATTGTAAAAGATCTTTTTAAAGATTGTTAGTTTGTAAGCAACCGCCTAAAAGATCGCTTTTTAAAACTCCGAATCCAATATTAATTAATGTAAAGAATATTCTATCTACCGTAAAATGCGTATAACTTCCCCAAGTAGATTTCCACTTCGCTCGGAAAATCCTGTCACAACAATTTTCATTACCCGACGGAGATCTCGATAAGACTCTTCCTGTGGTTTCTATGCAAAGCCTTGATATTTTCAGATAATGTTAATGATAGTTTTCATTACACAAAGACAGTGCCATTCGAAAGATTGCCCTTACAATGAGATAGGCTGATAAGATATTTCTCTGAATCAACTAATTGAATTCCCAGACACAAAATTATTTACTTAAGCCGAGTACAGACAGTGCGAGACTCCGTTAATGGTTTACCACGCATGCCTTATGAGCATCAGCATCTAAACCTAGCCTAGCCTTTACCAACTACAACGTGTAACAGAAAGGGTATAATCATATGGAATACTGTGGTACGGACCATCAAACAGAACAACTTTCTCTATGGGACCACCATGGAAATCGTAAAAAAATAATCAGCTGTCCTATACAAAATTTCAATACCTACTCGACCCAAATGTATGGTACAGCTGATTTATTTTTTACGATTTCGATGGTGGTCCCATAGAGAAAGTTGTTGAGTTTGATGGTCTGTACCACAGTATTCCATATGATTATACCCTTTCTGTTACACGTTGTATATTGAGATCGACTTCCAGTCTAACCGAATGCAGCTGAATACCAGTCTTTTACATGGACCGACTATCTGACCTCTACAACCCAGTACTGGGCAATACGATACCCCTTGGTAAGACTGGTTGTTAGACTTTCGGGCCACTGACTACCTGTAACGACCGTCAAAGATCTACAAATGACAGTCGGGACCAACGGCTTAACGTGCTTTCCGAGGCACGGAGGAAACTCGCTATGTAATGCATGGTCACCCATCCACGGACCAGCCTAGGCAAGCGCGGTTTTACCTAAAGATCAACTCGTGCCGCTGTTATTAATAAGCCACTAGGCATGCATGCCTTACAAGCATGCGAAATTTATAAAATGCATTCATTAGAACGGCAAATGCTCAGGGTGAGCTTGCAAAGAACCATGCATGATGCTTGCATTTGAATACTCAGTGAGCTGAATGGCTCTCAACAAAAAAAACAGAAACGAGCGACTTGCAACCAACGCGACGTTTGCGTGGAATAGTTTTGGCGATAAGTTAGACAAGTCTACGATTCTAGGACATTCCTAACGACTTTTTCCTTCACTATTTTGTACACTGTCTCTACACGACTTCATATTTTGAAGTAACCTCTTGTCCACAAACTATTCGCTAAAGCGATAAGCAACAAATGAAACGGGTAGAACAAGATCCCAGACCTTACTTATTTTCTGATTCACAAAATGTGTGGAATCGAAAAGTGTTAGTATGTACTACAAACGTATAAGTACATATCTGCTAGCTTGGGCGAACGGCCAATTTTCAGGTTTTATCTGAAAATATGACTCATCTTTTTAAAAGTTGTTGTGCTGTTTTTATATAGAAAAGTGTTAACAATTATTAATAATCAACGTTTTGCCAGACACTTTCCTGTGGCAAAAATGTCTGCCAGACGCTTTAAAGCTCGGGAAAATTACGTGATTTGACTCATAGTCTGTCTCATAGTCTCATAATCTTTATAATTTGATACTAAGGAAATTATTTCAGTACTTATTATGAGCAGCCAGACTAATCGTAGATTATCAGTAATCAGTCAATCGTAAGTAAGGTCTGTCGGCCCAAAGTTATAAAGAGCAAGCAGCAAGTCATCGCGTCGCTACTTGCAATAGTACTCACGCAAAGGAAATGGCTTCACGCAAGTAGTGTGAACGGAGCTTTAGGTCATCGTTTATGTAAATATGTCAAAGTGGAACCGACTCAAAGGAGGCCTGGGATCAAACTATCAAAGGCCATTTATACGAGGCCACGACTCAGAAAAGCCTTTATGAAGTTTGGAAGTTATGTTCTTAGTTGACATTCATCCTAGTATGTGAATCGGTCCTTTCTTCCCAAGTTAGTTGGCTCAGGGTTCTGATGTTATGTGACATATAGTCAATTTTTACGCGTGTTAAGCATCGACGGATTTCATATAATTACTACGCAATACGCATAGTAATTGTATGAAATCTTATTAATTTAATAACCATAGGCATGCGATGTACTGATGCAGTACATTGAGGGAGGTCCCTCCCAAACTTCTCTTTTAGTTGTCATCTCATGAGGCACCCCCATACCATCTTTCACACAGTCCATGTTTCGTTAATTTTCTCTTCCCCTTCAAATAGCTATCTACATTCATACTCGATATTTTCTTTTTTTTCGCTGACCACTTTACACCAAACAGTTGAGTGGGCCATCTGCAATTTCTACTAGCACTTCGCAAGTCCCCAAACTCACATTTTTCTAAATAAGGCCTTAATCCAGGCCACGGCCTAACATTTGACAAATTGCTGGCCATTACCGTAAAGTACGACTTAACCTCAAAACATACATCATAAATGTAACAAAACAACTATTTTAGAGTTCTCTTTGCTCCCCAAACTATAGATTAAAGTGACATTTTCCGGGTTATAAATAACTGATTTCATTTGCACATAGAGTTTCGGCTTTTAGATTTATGTTGACCGGGTTATAATGTGTTTATTTTGCTGTTTCTGTGTTTGTTTTTGGGATTAATTAAGTTTATTTGTGATTGCGTTAGGGCGCCTCGTATTAGAGGTGTGAGGAAGCGCTGCAGTGGCGCCACTGAGGTGCGCCAGCCGCGCCATTACTAGTTTTCATACAAATTCTAGAAGCGCAGTCGCAGCGCCGTGACCGCACGTCGTTAGTGGCGCTGCGACTGCGCTTCTAGAAATGAGAAGGCCCCTTAGACATTGAATACACTCGCAGAAATAATTTACGAAAGTATCGTACAATAGGCGGTTATTACACGACACCGCTTGTCAAAACGGTCGGATGGTGAAGCTGGTGAAGGTGGTCCGGGCGGCGCACCGCCACAAAATCTTCGCCGCCTCCGCCCGACCGTGCGCACGTGCGGTCTCGTGTGAGAATCGACTTCTGAACAAAACATTTGCAAGGTATTTGTGTGCATTAGTTCGTACAATAAATTTTCGCACGACAATATACTTCTTTTAAAAACGGGAAATAAAAATATCGCGGACATGTCCTAGAACTATCATTTTAGGTCAACTTAAATATTGACTGTTTTAAACTTTCACGGTTTAAAACTACACATAAACTGTCAAAGACAATGTCATTAAAGAGTGATTGAATCACGGAAGATATCCCGTAAGTGACAGTTTATGTGTTACTTAAATATTGGACCTTAAGTTCAATATATTACAAAGATTATATAAGTATATACCTATGTTTGCATTTGAGTTGGGAGTTGTTTATTTAGAACATTAATGTGCATGGCTAATTCAGGCCACCTGTGATCGTGAGTGCAGCTAAGTGCTTGAAACGTACAAGCTAATAGGTCAACTTAATATAGTTTATTCAGTAAAAGACTTAACATTGTAATGTAACCATAGAATAGCAATAATGTAAACAGTTGTTTCAATTTTGGGGTACAATAATATAATAATATAAACTTTATTTCCGTTAAACTTAGCCTATGTTTACAATTATACAAGGTGCAGTTTTGAACCTGCAAAACATTTCAGGAGGTTGTTATGAGAATCGTAAATAATCATATAACAATACGATACCAAGTCAATAATCAATAATACTTTTTCTTTTCGATTTTTCAATTTTATTGTTTTTCAGAATAACTCTCTTAATAACCCTCTTCAAAAAAACAGAATCACCCATTGCGATGAATCGCGCGTCATGTCACTGTGTGCGTGAATGCGATGACCAGTGACGTCAGCCTGTACGAGTCTCCGCCCACATTTCTATGAAACGAACGCGGCACGTACGTTAAACTACAATGAAGGTCGTTGCTACGGTTACGGGGAGCCCCCGCGATGCTCGTCATACCGCATTTCGATTAAGACTCGAAAATCTGTTACTGCGCATCGAAGGTTCAACCAACGTGCCGCGATCTGTACAAGTTGTTGTAGCTACAGCAACTTAAAGCAAATAATTTTACCTTAGATGTAGTTCGAATTTGAAAATCACAATGTAGGTACCTACATTATTGTTTAAAATTTCGCTAAATAATAACTCAGTTTTAAGCATCATTACAATGCCGTGGCCCATCTGCCGAGCCTGTTCCCAACTATGTTAGGGTCGGCTTTCAGTTTAACTGTATGCAGCTCACTACATGGAGTGCCAGTGAATCACGTAGGGCGACTGCGTATCAGACCTCAACAAACCAGTTACTTGATAACACGATACCCATTTGTTAGACTAATTGTCTGACTTTCTGGCTTTTGACTACCCGTACCAACGACCATACGGCAGGGCTGTAAGGTCGTTGACCCGTACCGACCCGTGTGGTACCTAACGACCGTCCGAGAGCTACAAATCAATTCGAACCATGGGCTTTAATTAAGTGCTTACCGAAACACGGGATTTCAATGATGTCCTAGATAAATTTAAAAAGTACTTACATCATTATGAATTAAAAAAATAACACAATGGTACTTGCTCAGTTGCGAACCCGCAACCTCATGCATGAGAGGAGAAAGCCTTAACCACTGGGCTATTACGATAAATAATAATAGTAGGAAGTAGATACAACTGCGGCAAAAAAAGATCACGTTGGCGTCGTTAGTTACCTATCAGCTGATGAATAAAATGATAGGCGGAGATAAATAAACCTTACAAAGCACGTAAGCAGGTCCTGTTGCACAATTGTGAAACTACGATCGCGAGCGCGTGCGCGGTATTTAGGTAGGCACCTAATAATAATAATAAGGCATGTAGGTACTCGGCGCAGTCGGCGCGCTCTGTAGGTAAATTCAGCCCCAAGGACGGTTTTTATTTGTAGATTAAATTGGTTGATTTAAGATTTTCCTTCCTACTTTTTAACGGGCTGAGGACCGACAGAAATACATCAAGATAATTTGTGCTAGTTAAGTGGGTAGGTACCCATGTGTTAGGGATTTTAGGTGATTCATTTTGTCTGATAGGTATTTTTGGAGTAGTTAAACATTTTAAATCAACTTATTTACACTAATCAAGTTGATTTAGCTAACATCGTATTTACAAATTATTGTCTATGTACAAATAAATAAATAAATTACCTACTTATGTTATCTACCTGGAGATATTGTTCAAAGTTTCCACCGTCACACTCCAGGCACAGTCTAGCACGACGTTGCTGATTTTCCTTCAGCTTACACAAACACATTCGTTTTTATTGTGTCGAAAGCACTGATCACTTTTGCACTTTTGAGATCCTGTACCTTGCGGTAATGAAAAGGATGCTGCATTTCTTTGTGCAGTAGCCGCCACACTGTGGAGTGGTGCACTCCAAACCGTCGACCAGCCTCCCGCGTGCTTGCAAGTGGCTCTCGCCGGAAGAATTCCAGGATATCTTCCTGCAATGCGACAGGCAGGCCTTCGTTGCCACGACCTTCAGCATGCTGGGGAACGTCGAACTGCCGATGATCGCGCAGTCTCTGCGTAGCAGCCAGCATTACCCTGTGTGAGGGACGTTGCCGATTGGGGAATAACTCCGCGAACATTTCGATGGCTCGAGATACATTGTCTCCACTGATGGCATACAAGCGGACTATCTCCACCAACTCTACATTGGAGTATTGGTCCGTCATCTTTACAACTAGGTAGTAGGTACCCATCCCGACCGTTAATCGAAGGCGCACTTGAGGGGCGGAATTTGCAAGCGTATGCACATACCGGCGTCATCAAATACACTAATAAATTGACCCGATTTATGCGTTTGCGATGGCCGCGGGGGCGTGGCGGGGGAGAGGGAGCGGGCGGTGGTTGGTGCTTTGGATTCATGAAAGAAATGTCGGTTGCGTTTGTTTGTGTGTGTGAAAGCGCAGTTTAAGGACACGTACAGATTGGTTGCGTTTTAAAAAGGGGAGTTCACACTTACCGATTTCCGTAAATAAGAATAAAATGAAAAAAAAATACCTGCCCATTTTATTGTTGATTCGGGTCGAGAATCACTAACATAATTACCTCCTAAAATGTTTTGCAGATCCAAAACTGCACCTTGTATAACAACATGTATATCGCGTCTAAAAAACAATTGTGCAATAAATTGATGATGGTAGGTATTTGAAACTTATTGGTTAGTTTTGTGACAAACAAATTAGATAACTACCCTCCGTACTAGTTATAAACTGTGTAACTCCGATGTACATAGTATAAGCAAAATAAATAGATTAACTGCATGTTACGTTTGCAATAATATTACTAAACTCAGATAGTGCAATAAGTTTACCAGACTTACTTAACTAACACAGTTATACTCATAATTCCTCAACATTAAAACAATGTTGCAATGTTACATTGCAACATTTCAACACACAACAAATACAAGGTGATAAATAGTCTTGACAATGAAGTATATTCTATTCTATTATATTGTTTTCATGTTTTGTTGACATTGTTATTTGTTTCGATTACTGCTTTTGTGATTGTTTTCTTCAAACGTGTAAAAACATGTGTTTTGGGGATATGTTCTGATTCCTCTACAGTTTCTAAGGTGTTTATAACGTTTTTAGGGTTCCTTACCTCAATCGCCAAAACGGAACCCTTAAAGGATCACTTTGTTGCCCGTCTGTCTGTCTGTCAAGACCCTTTTTCTTAGGAATGCGTGGCCGTATCAAGCTGAAATTAAAACCCTCAGGTCTGCTTGCTACCCCTTGGAGCAATAAAAAATCAAACTTGTAAGTCAGCCGACTGTTTATGTCGCATATTATGCGATTTCACAAGGGAATCAAACCTATAGGGTACTTCTCTTTGACGTAGAATCATGAAATTTGGCAAAAAGCAAGGCCTTACAGCACAAATAAAGGAAAAATTCAAAAAAATTGAAAAGTTGAAAATTAAAGGGTGTCTCCATACATACATAGTTGACGCCAATTAAGATAATTATTAATATATTATTTTTTTTTTATTATTTTTTGTTATTGATATTATTTATTATTTTCCTTTTCTCACACACTATAGTCTACGTTTCTTTTTCATTTCTCCTTTTGCAGGTCTGCTGGCAGAAATTTCTTAAGAAATAAGCAGTACCTTTGTACTCATATTTTATAATTTTATTTTCCTGTGTAATCTACTGTGTGTACATAAATAGTAAAATAAATAAATAAAAATTTTTTTTTAGATAATCGCGAGTGAATTGCATAGACGTTCGATACTTTACAAGATTTTGCTGGTAGTACTTCCTGAGACTATTGCAGTCTTCTACTCCTTGTCGAAAAAAAGCCATGTTATGCTATCTCATATATACTTTTATAAAGTGTTGGATCATGATGCGTACCTACTTATAGGGTGTAACAAGACCCATAAGGAAGCCGAAGGCCACTTGTTCTTCCCGTCACTGCGATTTTTTTTTGTTCTAGGTCATACCTGGGAACCTTCTAGTTACGGAGATATTGGGGGTCAAAGTTACAACTTTTTTACAAGTTTTTTTCTTAAATAGGTACATGTTTTTAATGTTAGATTTTTGAGTCCTACCGTAAAATGTGATTTTTCACCCCAAAAAAAAGTCGTTTCCCAACAATAATTTTTGCGTAAAGTTACTTATTTTAATGTACAGAATGCCTGGTTGACGGCTTCGTGAAGGATCTTGTTACACCCTGTATACATGTTAGATTCCACCGGCCTGGTAAACTAGGTATGTAGTTAATAACCAGATAAGCTACTGATCAATGCCAAAACCCCCAGGCGTAATGAAAAAAAAAATTACTCCCAATAAAATATTCTTCCAAGCAACACAATTTAACCATCGAACGCCTCATATTTAAATTCCAAGATGGCCGACTAATTCTAAGGCAATGTTTCCTGTTGCTAGCTGCAAATTGCAGGCACTTACCGTCTATTTCACTGATTGGCGAGTACATACAAGGCTTGTATGAAATCACAGACTTACATCCGAGCTACTAACTGGGATGTTCTAAGGAAATCTGAAGACGTACAAAGAACTTGTTAGGCAGGGGCTACAAACATTTTAGTTAGATGGAATTACTGGTAATTTCATCTAAATTCCGGGAAAAACTTGGAAAGAAAAAAACCTGGAATTTCTCGGAAATTGGGTTCCGCATGCCCTAATTGCCAGAATGGAGGTGTCTGATTGAGAAGTTTGTTAGACCATGTGTGGTGCGTTGATCTAATTCTATAGCTGTACTATTATTTTAAAGTAAGTAGGTAAGTTTGGATGTACGGGGTAAACGGACCAGGGTTGCTGGACTGTTCGAAAGAGATACCGTGGCCCTGGAACACAAAGGGCAAAAGAAGGAACATGGATTGGTTTTAGTCAGTACAAGTCTGACAGCCTTCCGCTCCGCCTTGAGTGGGAGGGGTAATTTTTGATGATTTCAAATCGGTAAAAAAAAAACTAGCTATATTCAAAACGTTCCCGTGAAACTTACGACCATAACGCGAGCGAAGCCGCGGGCAAAAGCTAGTCCCAAATAAATTGGGATAAGATTAGGACAATGATTTTATTTTGTTACAT
This sequence comes from Eugnorisma glareosa, assembly GCA_947578425.1. Classification (NCBI taxonomy): domain Eukaryota; kingdom Metazoa; phylum Arthropoda; class Insecta; order Lepidoptera; family Noctuidae; genus Eugnorisma; species Eugnorisma glareosa. Next base: position 5,957,856 of record OX387982.1, on the reverse strand, counting down.
TTGCTTTTGTAAAATAGTATTTATGTTTTAATTTTTTCTAAGAATTTTACAAAATTTTATTAAAATAATTATTTCTTTTTTTTTTTTTTGCTTAATAATTTTATTTCAATCAAGTTATTTACATTATTTACAAACTACAAATCTATAATAGTAATAAAAATATGTACAAGTATCAAAAGGGTTACAGGGCGTCAAAAAATTCGTCCACATCGCTGTCAACAGGAAAAGTGCCCAGAAGGCTGGCAGCATTGCCACGTTGTATGGCAATGCTGATTCTTTGGCCAAAAAATAGGCCCGCCCTCTGGTCACGTGAAGAGTCGACCAACCGCTTGGCGATTTCCCGAAATACTAGGTGGGCACTCGGACCCCATGGGCCTAGTGTTTCAACCCCAAACGGCTCAAACACGTAACTACCAATTTAATTATTGTATTTGCGCCGTTTGAGGTTTTCAGCACCTGCAGCAGCCGCCCCAGCGCAGCTCACTGTGCTAGGAAGATGGGATGGCGCAAGGGTGTCGACGCAAGTTGCATCCCACACCAAAGGCCTACCCAACTTCCAAGGCATTATGGTCATACCATCTGGTCTCTTCCCATCGACGCGTGCCAAGCCAGTTGGTTCTAAGACAGCTGGCTCCCCGGCGGTGGCAAGAGCACGACGGATGAGATCATTAATGCTAGCGTGCCGCGCAAGCCGACCTGCACTCTTACTACAAGAAAGCCCATGGTGTCCGAGGCAGTCGACTGCTTCACCACATTGACAGCGATGTGGAGCCCCGCAAGGAGCGCCCAATCGCAAACAAGTAGCGAGCCGGAAGGTTGTGTCACCTAACATAGTGCCTATATTAGGTGACGGTAGTGCCTGAAGCCAGAGGCCCGACTCCCACTCACCCACAGCCAGCAGGCGGGCACGCTCAGCAGTATTGGTAGACGTATTAAGAAGTTTATTCCGTACCAACCTGCAGAGCGGCTCATCCCACTGTCTCTGGGAAAACGGGTTCTCGGGCCGATCCGTATCCGGGCAAGCCACTTTCCAGGCGTCCTCTGCGTCGGACAAGCACGGCACTTCAGAGTCAACCAGGGAGAGAGTTAAAATTTTCCTGGTTAGCTTTTCAGTGCTGTGGACAGAAGACAGGAACGCCGGTAAGCTTACACTAGAAATTTTGCGGACGCCGAGGCCACCAAAACGAATTGGTAGGGTGGCTTGCAGCCACGCTCGGTCGTCCAGGGCCACATTAAGAATGGACGTTAAAGTGTTGCGAATAATTTGGTCAATTTTGTCCAAAAGTTGTGGTTTCTTCCAAAGAGGAGAACAACGCAGATAATACATAAAATTTGGACCAAAACAGCAATATCTAATAAGGGTGAATGCCGAATGTAAAGTTATTTTGGAGAGTCTATCGGAAATATCATTAAAATGTTTGATTTTGTCGTCGATGAAAGATGAAAAACTTTCTTCTAAAATAGGGGAACCTAGGAGGTGAAGGGAACTTTTTTCTAAAATTTTGATTTGTGGGGCTATTGCATTAAATTTATCTATAATCGATTGTCTGTCAGTAATGTCAGAGAGGTAAATTTCGCACTTTGAGGGGTTAAGATCCAAGCCAATAGATTTAAATTGTTGTTTAAGGAGTTGTAGGTCATCCAAAACGGTGTCAACATCACCTCCTAATGTTCCATCATCTAAATACCACACGTTAAATTTTGAATTTAGTTGTTGAATTATGGGATGAATAGCCAAACTGAAAATGACAGGCCCGAGAGGGTCACCTTGTTGGCAACCAACTGCTGATTCCAAAACGTTGTCCTTGAAAAGTAATTTTGAAGGGTGCCTATAACATTGCCACATAAAACCATAAATTTCGGGTAATACTTTTTTGACTTCAGCCAACAAAGTGTCCCTGTTCACGGAGTTAAAAGCGTTTTTCACGTCAACCTTGAGGATGACCTCACCTTTCTTTGAGTTTAAAAAAGAGGATAAGGCATGTACGGCAGCCTCACAGCCCCCTCTGGAACCAAAACCAAGTTGAAGGGGCTGAAACATAGTTGCAAGCGATTCGCTATACAACTTGCAACATATTTTGGCTGCCATACGCCTGTAGGTGCAACCGACGGCAATGGGACGAATGCCGCCGTCCTTATTATTTCTGCCATAAATCTTAATTATTATTTGCCATTAGCACCTAGCGCTAACGACTTCTATTTATTTTTTTCCAAGAATTTTACAATCAAAATAATAATTTCTAACTTTTGCATAATATGTTTTAAATTAAAAAGCATTTCAAGCATGAATGAATTTAAAATTATTCTTCGTAAAATTCAAAGTTGTAAAGACCCCCTGAAATAGATTGACCTTTTACTAACTAGTTTTGAGAAGAAACAATTTGGGTTAAAGGTCAATTATTGCTCAGGTAACATGAACAATATTGTTCAACAAAGTTAGAAGTTCTTGGTGGGTATAATAATATGTTAAGTAATATAATAGTATGATAGACATTATTCTTGCAAGATTTTGTATGGAACTGGTGGCCTACCATGACGTCTTAAAGCAGGAATAATGCCAGTGTGGGAAAGAGATGGCGCTACACGACCTGCATAGCTCTGTCTCTTCCCCACACTGGAATTACTTCTGCTTTAAGGTGGATGCGCAAGGGTAGCCCGCGAAATTTAAATTTTCTTACGTTTATTGCAATTTGCAGGTCAATGTCAGGTTGTATGTTGATGAAAATATGAATCGCGCCAGTAACACGTATGGAGTTACAGAATTATAATCATTCAAATCATCAATACAGCTCTCCAAGTTCATATAATCACATTCAATAGCTATTTCATGCAAAAGTAACTTTTTGAGATAATATGAACTTGGAGGGTTGTATTGATGATTTGAATGATTATAATTCTGTAACTCCATACGTGTTATTGGCGCGATTCATATTTTTATCAACATACAACCTGACACTGACCTGCAAATTGCAATAAACGTAAGAAAATTTAAATTTCGCGGGCTACCCTTGCGCATCCACCTTAAGACGTCATAGTAAGCCCCTGGTTGTGGGTGTGTTAAAACCTGGTTGTGGGTGATACTTTTAAGTAAATGTAGATAGCTATAAGAGTCGAGGAAGACCAAAGAAACGATGCATGGACTGGTGTGAAGGATGATATGGCTAGAAAGGAGTCAACTGCTGAGATGACGAGTAATAGAGAAGTATGGAAGAAGAAGATATGCTGCTCCGACCACAAATAAGTTGGGATAAGGGCAAGAGAATGATGCTGATAAGCCGATACTTTGAGGTAATATTTTGATGTGTTTACTTTCTCTTTTCTAAAAAGCAATCATTGTTCTTTTTTCTTTATCTCTCCCTCTATAACGGCAAGAAGTAAATGAGAATGTCAATTGTTGTACCGAGGTTAAATATTAACGTATAAAAGTTTGTTGGATTAACTGTCTAATGACCAACCGAACGTACCTTTTTGTAACACTACTCGTGTGCATTTCTAACAAATGACAGTGGTCATTTCAATATATCGAGCTTCAGTCGCATTCAAGTCTTCCAAAAACTAAAAAAATTCGCATGAATTCCAAATCATAAGTAATTTTTGTTCATACGCTGAAAATCAGCACTTTTTGAAAGTACTTTATAAGCTGGTAAGCTTATGCCCGGCATGGAGGTCGGTAATTGTCCCACAGGAACGTACTACCGGGATACAAAGTATCCTATGTCTTAATCCAAGTTATAAACTATCTGCGTGCCAAATTTCATTTAAAACCGGTCAGTATTTTTTGCATGCAAGAGTAATAAACATTCAGACAGACATCCATACATCCTCACAAACTTTCGTATTTATAATATTACTACAAACCCGCCCCGGCTTCGCACGGGTGCAATGTCATTCATATAAACCTTCCTCTTGAATCACTCTATCTACTAAAAGAAACCGTGGCAAAATACGTTGCGTAGTTTTTAAGATCTAAGCATACATAGGGACAGACAGCGGGCAGCGACTTTGTTTTATAGAATGTCTGGCAGTACCTTAAAACACGCCTTTCAACCCATCCTAATATCTTAGGTGGGAAGAAAGCCACATTTTGCATCTACAGAGTTAAAAAAAAAATACGTCATACACAATCCAAAGGTTTGGCAGCCCTGTCATGCAACACCATAAGGTAGCCATATTTACGCGCCGTGTTACGGTAAACAAAACAAATTCAACAGTAATGGGTATGAGAACTCTTTGATATCGGACACACAAAAGTATTGAATAACCCATAAATAGAAGAATCCTGGAATGGCGGAACAAATTGGAAACACGGCGTTGAATTTCAAGATTCTGTAAGGGATTTAGCTTGTTTTTTATGTGAGTGGTATAGGTATAAATCTCTGGTACCTAATAAGTGAACCATAGTGCTATTCTGTATCTTGGAACCTCACTCGAGTGACCGAACACAATTCTAAAAGCAATGATGTTATATAAAATAACGTCATTGTTATTAAGCTTCGACTAGATACAAGTAGGCACAAAGCAAGGTAGCCATCGGAAACGCCCTAGTTACTAACCACGCGAGTCGCGTCCCGTGAGCACACAAGTCTGGTGCGACACTGCGTCGCCGCCGCCGCTGGCGGTTGGCGTGGCGCACGGCGCCTGCACTGACTTTTTTCACGTCATCACGCTAACAGGCACAGAGGAGAAATGCGTACGCGTAGTATGAGGAAGTCGGCATCGGCAGCGCGCGCGCGTGGTGGGAGCGAGACAAAAAAACGCGCCTTCATTCTGTATTTATGCATTTTGTTTAGCCTGCACACATGTATATTTTTTGTAGTGTTTATTATATTTCTAGGTAGCTGTTTTATTATTATAACCCAAGTACTGTTTATTTTATTTTGTTATTCATGTAAAATTTATTTATTTATGCTGTTTTGGCTTCCGTACGTTTTTTCACGGGTGACCACTGAAAACCAGCGCTGTGCTGTGGGCCCCCCATAGCACAGCATCATGCTGAGTGGTAACCTGCTTGTCGCAGTCACGACGTGCAAGCTACGAACGTCTTTTTTTTTTAATGCTTTGTATGTTTATTGTTATTTTTTTTTTTTGTGTTTTTATCATTTTGTATGATGCACGTCATGTCCCTGCGACAAATAAATATATTTTCTTTCTTTCTTTCTTTCTTCATAGTCTAAAAGGAACTCATTTGTTATCATAGTTCTAATTCATTTGGTTTTCTATGTCTGTATAACCTTGTAAACAATTATGGTAATATCCGTCTTGGTATAGGCATGTAATGAGGAGGGACGAATCGAATGTGACTAAAGAGTAATAATAATAATAATACCAGCCTATTACTCTCCCACTGCTGGGTAAAGGCCTCTTCTCAACAGAGAAGGCACGAGCATTCATCACCGCGCTTGCTCAAGACGGGTTGGCGATTTCAGACCTTTACAAGTCCAGGTTTCCTCACGATGTTTTCCTTCACCGATGTTTGTGATGTCCAAGATAAACTTAGAAAGTACATATGAATTGAAAAAGTCACATTGGTACTTGCCCGGATTTGAACCCACAACCTCATGCATGAGAGGCGAGGCCTTAACCTCTGGGCTATCACGACTAAAGAGTGAGGAATATAAATGTTAGAGAAGGAGAGGAAGACTAAGGAAACGATGGATGGATTGTGTGAGGAATGATATGAAACAAAATGGAGTAAATGATAGCTTGACGGTTGACAGAGGAGAATGGAGGAAAAAAACATGTTTCGCCGACCCGAAGTACCAGGGTACAAGGGTTAGACGATAGAAAGATGATGATTATGTAAATCTTCATGTCTCTTTACAATATTTATTTATTAAAAGGTGAACGGCAGAATTCGTACAACATACTTTTTTTGTTGTTCTGTGATAGAATTTGTACCACTTAATAAGGCAACTAAACCATTCATTTTCATGTAACATTAGTATTTTTAGAAGTCCGGATTAATTAATTATATCAATTAAAAGATTTAAGTAATTAAACGTAATATAATCTTATACTAAACGCAACTAAGCGTAGTTATTTATTTAGAAGTTGCCATTTGTAAAATATCACGACGCTCAAAATGATAAATAATTATTTAAAAATAGAAATAACAGTAAATATAATTAACCAATTACACATTATACCTTGCAACGAATAATTATTGCATTATTAAGATTGTTCTTAATAATTAACTATTTAATGATAGGAATTATTTTCACCATCAATGTTTTTTTTTGTATTGGCAATTATTTTATTGACAGGTTAGGAAAATCTTTCCGAGTCTCTGTTCAGTTCTTTGCTGTTGTTTTGGATTGTGGTTTTTAACTGCATCTGAGCAATTTAGCAAATTATCTGGACATTTTTACGTTGAGTTGAGCTACTGCTCCTCCGTACTCTATCTGTTGATAGTACTTTCGCGAAAGGACGCTTTATTAATTGTGCTGTGTGTGTACGATCTATAATTAAAATGACGAGTTTGCAATGCATCAATTGCAACGTTCGCTTGTCCCGAATAAGAAGGCACGCTTTATCCGATGAGAGTGAAGATATCGTCAATACTATTCGACTGTGGACATATCCTAGAGATGTAAGTAGTTTCTAAATAACATTTTGCGCACGAGTGTGCCAGTTACGAAGTGATATCTTTTACGTGTTAAAAAGTAGTCCTTACCATTTAAACTATACGATATCTTATTAAAATAATATGTGTGTACTAAAACTAATCTAAATATTATTTGAAAAAATAACAAACACCGTTGTTGTTGTATAAATATTTACAATTTATCCTTTTAAATGTACAAACACTTAAGTGATCGTTTACATGTATTGTTTTCTTGCCTAACACTTGGTTGCTGTGTAGAAAGCCCCTAGGGCTTTCTGTCAAAAAACCCGCATCTGTGTAGGAAGCCTCTAAGGCCTTCTTTTACTCTACTTTATGTTTTGACACAGACAGCGTATTTTACTATAACGATTTTGCTCAAACTTGGGCAGAGTCTAGGTTATAATAGTTATTACTCTGTTAGTATGACTGTCATAGTCATATAAAGCAATGTTGAGCCGTACTCAAAATCACTTCATTATTTCCAGATAACTCCTGCTGACCATGTTTGCCATGCATGCTGGCAGCTAGCTACTCATCTACGTTCTTCTGATAATAGGAGACGCATAGGCCATCAAAGTGTTTGTGTTGTATGCGGACGATCCTTACTAAGAATCAGTCGACGCAGGATTTTGATTGAAGGTGCAAATGAAGAAGAACAAAGAATGGCTAACACAGTTGCTACTTGGATCCAACCACGAGAGGTATCACAACATGTACCTATTATAACTTTTATCAATTAGGTATCTTGATTTGATGTATGTGTTAAAACAATGTAAATTATTTCCCACTAATCCATGCATTTTTAAATGCAAGCTTTTTTATTTATATTTTTTATTTTAGCTTCGTTCTGAAGATGAAGCTTGTGTGCCGTGTTGGCTAAGAGCTAGAAGAACTAGGGTTGTTTCACCAAATGAAGATATTCAACCCATTGTACCTGATCATCTGGAGGGTGATCATTCTGACTTGATGTGTGCTGTATGTGGTCAGAGTTTATCCACCCCAACATCAGATCAAGAGTGGAATCCTGACAACACTGCTCGTTTGTTGGAGCACCGACAGGTTTATATGAAATAATATATTTATGGTAATTAGCTTATAAAAACGTGTCATGCAAAGGGCAATTACTATTTTATGTTGCTAAACATGTCATGTTGGGACAGTCATGATGTTGGCTCTACTAACAACAAAAGGATACTGGTTTTTCCATTGTAACTTAGCCCTTCTCTCTCATATTAACACAACATAGATATTTTTGGTAATGGTTTTCTGTAAGGTGAAAGCCAATCTTTGTACGTCAAGAACTATTCTGTAGCTTGGTCATGTTGGGCGCAATTTATGTCTATCTGTACTTAGTGTTTAATTTATATTTCATCAATAGTATTTATTTACAGATGTCATCCATGAATGAAGTTTGCGGAGTTTGCTGGGGCCAAGCTCGAGATTTGAGCTTCTATGTTCCAGAAGGACCACAAGAAAGACCCCAATATATTGTGTTGCCCAATATCAGAAGAGCAGCTGAAACACCAAGACACTGCATTTTCCAAGAGTGCATGGAACCAGAGCGAAATATTGTGCCTGAAGAAACCAGGCAAGATGTATTGGTTAGGTATCAATATTTTATACCAAGAGGAGCTCGTATTTGCTCCTTACATAGACAGGACGCTAATTATGAAAACCTGTATACTGCTGAGTATAGCCTTAATAGCTTTACTTCCACACACATAGAGGAGATCATTTTTATATTAATGGAAGGGTTAAGCAACATCTCTTATGAGAATATTCAAAACTACCCTGATAACCAAGTACAGTACTTTATAGGCATAAATAAACAACAACATCAACAAATATTAGATGTAACACCCAGGCTTAGGAATATGCATCGGGGTAGTTTTGCATTAACAGCCTTATTGTGTAAATTAAGGACTGGGGATTCAGGGGACAGATTGTCATGTCTATTTCAAGTTCCGAGAAGGACCCTAGAGACATTAATGTCTGTAGCAAGAAATATTTTGCTAACTGATTATGTTCCACAATTTCTTGGTTTTTCTCATTTAAGAAGGGACCAAGTGGCAGCAAGAAATGCATACATTGCCGATCACATTTTTGGTGAGTCTAATGCACCAGCTGATCAAAAACCTGCAATCACAATAGCTGATGCAACATATATATATACACAAAAAAGTAGTAATTACTTGTTCCAAAAGGAATAATATAAATATAGGAATTTATTAAAGCCATTTATCCTCTGTGCCTCTGATGGATATATTATAGATGTACGCGGACCATATAGTGCCACTACAAATGATGCCACCATAATGAATGATTTATTAAACGAAACTGAATTTAATGATTTTTATAACGAATACGATATCTTCATTGTAGATAGAGGTTTTCGTGACTGCATGGATAGTCTGCATCAGAAAGGATACATAGGTCATATGCCTGAAACCAAAGAAGACGGCCAATCACAGCTATCTACTCTTGATGCCAACCGTTCACGCTGTGTCACTATTAACAGGTGGGTAGTAGAAGCGGTGAATGGCCGTTTTAAGAGAGACTTCAAAATATTCCGCCATGAATATTGTAACCGTGGTTGTCGCAATTTAATGGCAGATTTTAAAATAGCAGCTGCTCTGCTGAATGCGTTTACTCCGCCATTTACAGAAAATATACATGCAGAGCAGTTTGTGTCAATCATATTTGAGTGCCTGTTTTTAACAAATACTGTAGCTGAATTAGTTAGATTACATAATTTAAACAGGCGCGGTTCCTGGTTTGTACCCATTGATGCGACAACCCTCTCCTTTCCGCGGCTATCCATGGAGGAATTGATATTATTTGCTTGTGGTATATACCAAATTCGCCAGGCTCGTTCATATGTGGGTGAGCATTTTCGTTTTCATGGAGTGTATACATTAGAGGTATCTCGAGAGAGAATACATGGCTTAGAGGGAATAAACCCAATGTTGCTTCGTGCTAAAATAAAGTCCCGCCATTCTTCTGCTAGAACTTATTTTGTTTTCATAGTTGCAGAAACAAATATGAATGGTCGGGACGCAATCAAAAGTTATTGCTGTAATTGCATTGTAGGTTTAAGAACAGTGGGATGCTGCTCACATGTTATGAGCATTATTTGGTACCTTAGTTACGCTCGCCATGAAGGTATGACCCGACCTGCTCCTTTCTTAGATGAAATAATATTAAGAATCGATTAGGTAATTATATGAACAATAAAATAAATGTAAGTTCTTACATAAACAAAGTTTTTTTATTTACCCACACTCAAAACTCCATCAGCACTTCATCATTCATCATCATCATCAAATCATCATTCATCATCATCATCATCTTCATCATTCATCATCATCATCATATTGCAGACCGCTGCTGGGCGTAGGTCTCTCCTAAAGCACCCTACTGAATAGGTACAATTATCATGTCAATTTGCCAACTTAATGATAAGTAAAACACTACAAAGATAGCACCAGCTATCTAGAACATATCCTTTTTCACCAAAACAATGTTTATGTGCCTACACGTAATAATATTTATTGGGACATAACCTCAAAAATAAAACTGGTTATAACTTTTAGGTCCCAACTTCTAAAAATCTAAGAATTTTAAAAGGGCTTGCCTATCGTATTGACTACCAATTAAAACAAAAAATATCCCAAAACACGATATTTTATTAGGTGTACGAAACTCCCATACAACCCTGCCGTTGGCCTTTATGCACAAGTAAAAAAACTGTACAAAGGCGGACTTAATGCCTTGGGCATTTCCTACCAGTCTACCTTAGGGTGATGCAGAGATAACGTACAGTAGGTGCAATAACAGAAAAAAAGACTAGAAAATATTTATAATTAAAACATATAAGAATATACAGCGTGTAACAGAAAGGGTATAGTCATATGGAATACTGTGGTACGGACCATCAAACTGAACACCTTTCTCCATGGGACCACCATCGAAATCGTAAAAAAATAATCAGCTGTCCTATACAAAATTTCAATACCTACTCGACCACAATGTATGGGACAGCTGATTATTTTTTTACGATTTCGATGGTGGTCCCATAGAGAAAGTTGTTCTGTTTGATGGTCCGTACCACAGTATTCCATATGATTATACCCTTTCTGTTACACGCTGTATATATACATACATATAACAAAATATATAAAGTTAAGAGAGTCAATATTCCCACAGAACAGTCGGCAGAGTACTAAGGAAACAGCTCTGACATAGATACGTTTCTAATTTCATGCGTAGTGATATTTTATGTTTTAAAACCTATATACAAAGTTAATATTAAATTCACAGCTGGAATGCTCTGCACGACATAAGTAGCTTGGTCCCAATAAAATGGATGACAGAAGTACCTAATGATATGAAACTTGATAAGGTTCCCGATCACCCGGGATAGGTAATGGGTTCGAATAAAGGCAGGTCTGTAACTGGGCCCAAGTGTTGAATTACTGCTCTCTCCCGCTCTTTGGGGGAGGGGGGGCTGTGTCTCAACAGTGGGGACATTAATAGTCCTACCATATAAGTAGTTAGGTGTTAAGGACGCGTTCACAAAACAGATAGGTATCGAATCGCATCACTACACTGACACGGCTCACACACACACACATACGCAAGGTAAACTGCGGGAATAATGAGTAACTAAGCTGATTTTGATACTTTAGCAAGTTCACTCACGACGGCGGCCGAGCCCTACTAACGCTTTATCTTTAGAACTTCTTTTTATGCAATACTCCAGACAGTGACAAAATAAAATAACCCTTAAAACCACACGTTAAGGTTCATGCGTAAGAGCAAATTACGTGCAAAATTAGACGGTTCGTTTTTATTTTTTTCTCACATTATTTATAACATTTTCATTTATAACATTTTTTTCATTTTTTTTTTTTAATTTATAACATTTTTTTTGCCCGTGATTTAGAAAAAATTATATCTGCCGTACTAGGGTATTTTTTAAGAAACAAAATTATGTATCTAATAGCAGAAAAATGAACCTAAATGAAGCCCCAAATCGGCAATTTTGTGTGAAGAGGTAATGGAATATCGTTTTTACGATATCAAATACCAAAATTTCAAACCAATAATTGTCCATCATTTGAAGATCAAGAAGTAATCTATTTGTGGCAATTGTTAGTTTTGTTTGATTTAGTTCCATTTCATCGCAAACTACCGAAAAACAGCTTATATTTGTCGGATTTGAGAACGCGTCCTTAATGTACTAAAATAGTTCGTATTGGTAATTGGATAAAGATGAAATTACCGATATCATTTTTTTTTGTATAATGTAATGTAGTGTTTTGTTAGTTTTTAACTTTCTGATTTTGAAGATTTAAAAAAACCTATGTTATGGAATTATTACTAATATTATAAAGAGGTAAAGTTTGTGAGGTTGTAGGGGGTAATCTCTGGATGTACTGAACCGATTTTGAAAATTCTTTCACGAATAGGAAGCTACATTAGCTCCGAGTGCCATAGGCTATATTTACAAGGTGCCCGTGGGATAATTTCCGACCAAAACGCGAGCCAAGCCGCGGGGAGCAGCTAGTCGATTTATAAATGTGTGCTTTTCTGAGAATAATTACTTCTATATTTAGTTAAGCTGGTCTGATAACCAGTCTTACTAAGGTGTATCGCATTACCCAGTACTAACTGGGTTGTGGAGGCCAGACAGGCTGTCGCTCCATGTAAAATACTGGTATTCAGCTGTATCCTGTTAGACTGGAAGCCGACCCCTACATAGTTGGGAAAAGGCTAGGCAGATAATGATGATTTAGTTTTAGTTGGTCTGGTAAAAAGTTGGCATATACTTTACACCTGAGTAAAGTAAACATTCTGTTCTCAACTGCACAGTGGCAAACAATTAAATATTCCACCGTTTAATGCCACCGATGAGTTTTATACGACACGGGTACGCAATAACTACGTTTTGTTATTTAGTTTATTGCGTGTAATAATGCCATCATTACTGTTCAACAGTTAAATTATTAACTGGTGATGTATGCGCAGCAGGTGAATTTAGAAGCTCAGGAATGGTATTCTGTAATGCATTAATTTGGAAGCGAATGCATTTATTAGTTTAATTCAGGACTAGCGGTTGCCCGCGACCTTCGTTCGCGTGAAATGTTTATATAAAAATATTATTTATATTTGAATCGGATTTTGTCATCAATTTCAAGGTTTTTTATTATTTTGCACGGAACCCTAATTCTAATTCTAAAATAAAAGTAGCTTTAGTTACTCCTTATGACATCAGCTATCTGTCAAAGACCCGTCAAAATCAGTTCACCCATTTGAAACGGATTTTGTTAAAATTTCAAGGGTTTTCATTTTTGTGCGTGGAACCCTAGTAATTTTTCTAAAATAAAAGTAGCCTATGTTAGACCTTATAACATCAAATATCTGGCAGTAAAGTCCCGTCGAAATCGGTCAAGCTGTTTCGGAGATTAGCCGGAACAAGCAGACAGACAGACACGAAAAAAGTGTTTTTGTTAAAAGTACCGGAAATACTTTAAAAAAATAAATAAAGTATTTACGGTACTTATAACTTCCTGCAAAATTTCATTCCTCTTGCCGTCGAGAAATATCAGAGGTGCGTATGTCCTGGGTTCGAACTCGTGACCTATGACTTGGCAGTCCGACGGTCACACCACTAGACTAACACCGCTTTCTAAAATGGAAAATATTAGTGTGATCTGATATAGGTTCACGTTAATAAGTAGGTTTTTTAAATTTTTATTAAATCATTCCGTGACTGTTAATTAAATAAATGTTCGAACATCAGTAAACTACATAAATATAAATTATTTAATTTTGTAGTTTACCGTGTCTGTTTAACATTCAAACTTGGTTTCGTCGTAAAACAAGAAACATAAATTAAACTAATTAGGTAATAACTATTAAAGCGTTATTAAATAAATGTGTGAACAATTCTGATGTATTTATAATTCAATATCGATTATAATCAGATATCGATATCGAATAGGTAGAGTTTATTTGCCTAACCTTTCAAGACGTAAGTTACATGTGGCTAGTATGTACTGAAACTGTTAGCCTGCGTAATCCCACAGCTATGTCCTCGTTCTACTATCGACCCTGGTCTCCGGAGGGAGTGATGTAGCGGCACTACAAGAATACTGCAGCAACATAGAACAAAAAGTACTACAGCGCCATCTATGACACAGAGGAAGAACTAAACATCGAAATACATTGAAATCCTACATCGCGCCGGTAAAGTTATTCGCTACTTAAGGTGGATGCGCAAGGGTAGCCCGCGATATTTAAAATTTCTTACGTTTATTGCAATTTGCAGGTCAGTGTCAGGTTGTATGTTAAATAAAATATGAATCGCGTCAGTAACACGTATGGAGTTACAGAATTTTTATCACTTAAATCATCAATACAACCCTCCAAGTTTATATAATCCCATTCAATAGCTATTACATGAAAAAGTCACTCTTTGGGATTATATGAATTTGGAGGGTTGTATTGATGATTTGAATGATTATAATTCGGTAACTCCATACGTGTTACTGGCGCGATTCATATTTTCATCAACAAACAACCTGACACTGACCTGCAAATTGCAATAAACGTAAGAAAATTTAAATTTCGCGGGCTACCCTTGAGCATCCACCTTAAGAGTATATAGCAGAACCCGTGCTAGTAGTGCAATATTAATTACTCCAACACGTAACATCAAAGAAAATTGATTCAGTTTCATTGAGCGCTAAATGGAGTCTAGACATTTCATTAGAACGTTCGAGCCACTACGACTTTTTATGTGAAAGAGTGTAGGCAGAACTTGTAAGTGTTTTAGTAACTTTGCCGGCCAAGTGCGAGTCTCGCACAAAGGGTTCCGTAACACCAAACAGTATAATAAATATATTCTGGGGGCCTAAAATAGCCGCTTTAGCAGTGATGTTTCGTGATAGGATAATGTTAATAATATATGTCCATGTAAATCATAACATTAGAATAATCATAAGTGATTCATATTGTTATTCTAATATGATTATTTTTAAGCAGGACTGCTTCTGAGCTGTACCTCAAATGGTCTAAATTATTAGAGCAAGATCCTATTTTTTCTGATGGGAAATCATCAAATAACTCCTCCCGCTCTGGGCTGAGCAGGAGGGAGTGTCAGACTTTTACTGACTAAAACCCATCCATGTTCCTTCCTTTGCCCTTTGTGTTCCAGGGTCCCGGTATCTCTTTCGAACAGTCCCGCAACCCTGGCAGGCATCGGTCCTTTCGGACTCCTTCCTAAGGCAAGATCCTAAGACCGCACTTTGACAAGGTTTGAAGGTTCTTGTATAGTTCCTTATCTACTAATTACAGATGTATACAACATTCTGAAAGCATCGAAAAAATACAAAATAGAAACATAAAATTGGACAAAAAAAGACATCTATGACTTAAAAAGATAAAATAACAAAAAAAAAAGCATATAAAAACAACCTAATTGTAACCGACTTGTCCTACTACCTACTATTTCTTATTGCAACACTGCAGCTCCCTTAATTGACCGCTACAAAGTTGCGGCTTGCGAGCTAGCTTACTGCTAATTAGATGATACAATGTTTTTAACTTACATTCCAACGTAATCTGTAGCAATTTATGTCGGTTATGAGATATTAAAATGTCTAAGGTGTCTTCGCCATCAATTCTTATTATAATTATTATAAATGCGCCATTCACTCTGTCCGTCGGTCTGTCTGTTACGTTGTCACGCCTGAACCACTGAACCGATCGTTGTGAAGTTTGACTGATAGGTAGCTTAGGATCTTGAGAAGGCCGGCTATTTATCCATCCATACTAATATTATAATTAATGCTAAAGAAAGTTTGTTTGTTTGCTTTTCACGCTTAAACCTCTGAACCGATCATCCTGAAGTTTTGCCTAAACGTTGTCAGGTGTACAGAAACGAACATAGAGTACCTTTCATCCCGAAAAAAAGTACTGTTCCTGAGGAAACAACAATAACGTTCTTATTATAATAGATGACGCCACGCGTCTTTCGAATTATGAATGAATTATAGTACAACCTGAATTGATTGTCAAGTTCAAAATTAACGCGAGCGAAGACGCGGGCAACAGCCAGTTCGAAACATTTCTATAACAAAGTTGCGGGCCACAGTTAGTTGCTAATATTGATACCTACACATAATCTGTTTGACAGATTCCTTCAAACTAATTGGAACAATCTACCTCGCTGGGATTTTAGGAGTATGAGTATGAGGAACAGGGAGTAAAGTTCCTGAATACTCCATTGGAAACGGAGGATCCTCCGAACAGACTAGGTGTTGTCTGGTGAGCTGCTGCCCAAGAATCATAGTCAGGTTTTTCTATATGTTCTTAACCCGCGTATAACTTTAATATCGCGGTTCAAGATTTTGATGTTAACTCTTCATTTGGCTAAAATGGCGCGAGCGTAGGTACTTTTTGGCAACTTGTAATTATGTCCGCCTAAGTCTAGTGGACTAATCACGACTGCTAAACAGAGGGTTTAGATAGGTGGCATTCGTTTTCAGAGCCTCTCGTATTCTTACAACAATTTGAAAGAGTTATTTACATGAAATTTTCAGTACCTTATGTCACTTTCATACATCCTGCCAATGTGTTGTGATCATCATCATACGCCGATTGATACGCCACTGTCACTTTGTCTGAGGAACATCTCAGTAACAGCTTGTTGTGTAGACAATAAGCTCGTCCCATTACACGTGGACGATAAAATGATTGGGTCTAGCTCTGCTTAATTTTTTTAGGAGTACGGGCGTGATTTTTGTCAAAAGTTCCTCTTATGCTGAGGTCTTCAGAAAAATACTTGCATCGCTTTGCAGAGTTTTGAGTTTGCAGTCGTAAAGTAAACGTCTCCAATTTGATTCATTACAATACTTACAAATGTTTGTACAACTTAAATAAATGTTGTGCCAGACAAGACTTAACTAAAATTAGATAAATGTTCTATTCGTGAGGGCATTGTGATTCTCCATGTAAAATATTACATGCTGTCTCTCTCTCTAGTCTAAGCAATGATTAAATACCCCTTTCATGAATATTTTAACCAACTTTAGATGTAATGTAATAATAGCCTATGATAATGTAATCAGTTCGTTAAATACAGTCGCAGACAGTCGGAGTAAAGGTTAGGTTATATGCCCAAAAAAGTGACTGTCGTTTCATGTGTTTCAACATACTGGGGTTTACTATGACGTCTTAAGGTGGATGCGCAAGGGTAGCCCGCGAAATTTAAATTTTCTTACGTTTATTGCAATTTGCAGGTCAGTGTAGGTTGTATGTTG
This sequence comes from Eugnorisma glareosa, assembly GCA_947578425.1. Lineage (NCBI taxonomy): Eukaryota > Metazoa > Arthropoda > Insecta > Lepidoptera > Noctuidae > Eugnorisma > Eugnorisma glareosa. The sequence continues at coordinate 5,940,924 of OX387982.1, read as the reverse complement.
ATGAAATATGAATCGCGCCAGTAACACGAATGGAGTTACAGAATTATAATCATTCAAATCATCAATACAACCCTCCAAGTTCATATAATCACAAAGAGTGACTTTTTCATGAAATAGCTATTGAATGGGATTCAAGATTCAAGATGGGATTGGGATTTAGACGTCATGGTAGGCCACCTGGTACCTATTTGGCTGCGTACAGTTAGATTGAAAGCCGACTCCGACGTTTCTGAGAAAGGGCAGTTGATGATGCCCAGAGAATCTTGACTAGTTCTTGATGTTTTCTTTAGCCTGCATAAACCTTTTTTTAGCGGCTGTGGTAATAACAATATATTAAAAATATACATATACTTCAAAATCTTTATCGATACTTCTATACTAATATTATAAAGAGGTAAAGTTTGTGAGGTTAAAGGGTACGGGGGTAATCTCAGGACCTACTGAACCGATTTTGAAAATTCTTTCACTTAGAGGAAGCTACTTTATCCCCGAGTGCTAAAGGCTATATTTACAACGTGCTCGTGGGATAATTTCCGACCAAAACGCGAGCGAAGCCGTAGTATGAAATAAGGTATGTTTTGGATTCGTAGGTACGAATCTTCAGTGTTCTATTAATTTAACTTTGTGTTATCTGTATTCTGAGCGAATCAAAGATGATGCCATTCTCTCTTTACTAAAATCACTTCGAGTATTATAAACCTTTATCCTTAAAAACGAGCCAAGTGCGAGTTGAACTCGCGCACCGAGAGTTCCGTATAAACTTTTAGTATCTTTACATAGCATAAAACAAAGTCGCTCGCGCTGTCTGTACGCTTAGATCTTTTAAACTACGCAACTGATTTTAATGCAAATTCAGTAATAGATAGAGTGATTCAACTGGTGTTTTTTGTATTCATGTATACCGTTTACTGTGCAAAGCCGGTGCAGTCGGTAGTTTTGTTATAAATGTACATAATTACGGTTTCCTTTACATGTGCTGTCAGACATTGCTTCCTGCCAAATTTAATGATTCTAGGTTATTGGGAAGTACCCCATGGGTTTTGATTCCCTTATGAAATCGCAATAATATCTTTTGATCGCGTTGACTTATAAGTTTGAATTTTTTCACTACTCGCAAGTAAAAACAGACCTGAGTATTTGATATTAATTTCAGCTTGATACCTCCACGCGTTCCTGAGAAAAAGGGTCTTGACAAACAGACAGACGGACAACAAAGTGATCCTATAAGGGTTCCGTTTTTGCCGACCAAGGTATGGAACCCTAAAAACTAGTCATAATTCCATAAAGTTTATGTACCATGCCACTACCATTATTAAATCTCCGCCATTTTTATTTCTCCTCGCTAACGAAAGGTAAAGAATGAACTATAATAAAGCGTTTCTTAGAGATAACTTGCATTTAAGTTGGTCTTGTTTGCTCTGACGCTATGATTCGCTCGCAAGCTTGATTCTTAAGTAATTGGCCGAACAAGCACTTAAACTTTGGACTTAAGCTCTGTTCACACGATGCCGTCTAGTGATTTTGTTTAGCAGTTAACGCGACTTTTGTGACGTATGCTGTTTTTGTTTTGAGTTGTGTATCAAAATTGTTTATATACTTAGATATTATTGAAAATTAGTCTGAATGTGAAAAGGTGGCAAAGCACCAAAAAGTTAAACCGAACTGCTTTTTTCATCAATTAACAGTTTACATGTAAAAAATTGTTTTCTGACTCATTTCAAATTGTTGAATATTTTTCAGACACTAGTGTCGAAATGTAGGGAAACATGTAGGTATCGTAACTTGTCTCGTGCGAACAAGACTTTAAATGCTCATCAATTTATATTATTGCGATTACTAAATAATTGTTATACAATGAACAAGTCTTGATTCTTGAACTTCAACATTGAAGGACTTATGACTAGGATGATTAATCACGTCTTTGTTAGTTTTCAACGACTTGGTATTTATTAAATTTGTTGTTGATTAATGGACCTCTTTGACAACTTGGGTCTTAAAAGCTTATCTTTGAGCCTTTTGCTGAAGAGAAATAAAAAAAATGTAGGGAAGGTTTTTTGCTCTGAATTCTTTTTGTGATGGGGTTGGTAAAAAAGACGACATTCTTGCTTATGGAAAGTGATTACCGCAATCAGATACCTGCAAGAACTAGGAGTTTGCGTCTGCGTTCAGAAAAATGTGTCAATTAGATTTTATCAGAATTAGGATTTATCAACATCATCTTTTCAGGCTGGAATCCCCTTTGCTGCGTAATAGGATTCCCCTTTCTTCTGCCATACGTTTTGGTTCCGATTCAGGCTGGCTGGTAAAATCAAGACTAGAGACTGCAGGTCTATATATTCGCTCTCGCAAAATGCATTCTTGATTCAAATAAATGTCAAAATTACAAAACCGGACGGCACGCTTTGGTAATTTGAATTATGAACGTGAACCCATCGCATTCGTTTGGCATTCATTACCTATCCTTATTTGTATACATTCCCGTTCAAACATTCATTCCGTTCATGGAATGTTATATATACGCCTTACAATAACTGTGAAGGGATTCATTGAACGAACATTTTCTTATTAGTGGTTGGCGATTGAACGTTCAGTAAGAGTACAAATAACCATTCGTTCAAAATCAGTAGGAAAATGATCAGTACAAATACAAACACACCTGATCCTCAGGTCAAACATTTACTCGGGACAAAATGTTCGTTCAGAGTGAAAATAAATAATCTTTAAAATAAGGCATAATTTTATTGATGAAAGAATAAAGGAACGATATTCATTTTGCTTTACCCCAAATATTCCTTGTATGTTTCATAAATAATGTTTTTTCCAAAGGCCACGCGTGTTTGTGCTTAAGGATGAATGAAAAATATATTTTTATCTTGTCTATTGACGCTTAAATGAAAAATATTTCATATCGTTTACAGTTTCTTTTATGTGCAAAGCTCATGAATAGGGGCTTTTTTAGAGTATGAAAATCATCCAACGATCTCGAAAACAAAAACTCAACATAATCAAAAGTAGTAAACAGTACATTTTTATGCAAGCGTGTAAAGTTTGTCATTGCACTCAAGGTCCGGATTTACGCGCTGTGGAGCCGAAAGCGGTGCAATAATACCCACTTTTCAAGTCATATTGAAAACACATTTCTCATACATTCAAGTTCACACTATTGGTTGTTTCAAAAACCTCTTATTTATTTGATTACAGTGATTAGCGGCCGGCCCGGCGGCTACTTTCCACACATTGGGTTAGCTTCCCCGAATTATCACCCTAGTGTTTTTATTGTATGTTTGTATTGTACAGACGGTTGTAGAAGTTTTGGTATTTCGTTGATTGGTTAATTTGAAGTGTTAGTTTATAGGAACTATACGAGTACAAGCCTAAATCAAACTACTAAGTTTGATTTGTAATATTTCAATCATCGTCATCGTCATAAAACTGACAAGTACCGTTGAAGTCTGTTTAAGATGTAGGTATAAATGATACAAGGATAAATGTAAAACCAACATCGCCCCTTTTTGTTTAAGATGAGATGTCATCAAATTACCCAATGAATGAGTGTCAGACTTGTACTGACTAAAACCCATCCATGTTCCTCCAGGGCCGCAGTATCTCACCAACACCGCCCCTTTGTCAGTCATTCAAGAGCCAAATGATCCTAGTATCACTGTCATCATCATCATCATTTCAGCCGAAAGACGTCCACTGCTGGACACACTGACCGGTCCCGTGCGACTCGCATCCAGCGGGTCCCCGTAACCTTCACTGTGCTTAAAAATAAATAAGGGAAAATAATATAAGTTTGGAGAAGAAAAATGATAATTAGGCACATTTATAAACCTTAAAGAATTTTCAAAATTTTAGAAATCTGTCACGGTAAATTCCGTTGAGTTAAAACAAATCGAAATCTTCAGCTAAAAGACGTCCACTGCCACAAAACAATATACAAACCTTCAAATATTTGACGTATATTTTTAGCAATACAAAAAAAAAAATATGCATCGCAAACTTATTTGAAATAAGAAAAGCCCAACTGATTCCTCTGACGCTACCCAGCAATCATGAAATCATCCCGTCAGTCTGCGTGTCTGATTGGTTCGGCTGACTACCACTTATTTACCCATCGTCGATTTTCGGTGTGCAATCATCTTCACCTTTTTCATTCATTGTTTGTTACTTGTAATTAGGAACTTGACAAGTGGCATCGCCTCCGTTGTCTGTGTCTCTTTTTCGATGTTTTTTTTTTTTTTTAATTTAAAAATTGTTTGATTTTTAATTGGGCATAATGCTCGCTTTGGTCGATTCCGTGGTAGATACTCTTCATCAGCATCCAAAGCCTGACTTCACCCACTGCTGGGTATAGGCCTCTCTTTGCTTGTGCCAAGCTCCACGTTCCTCTGCTAGGCTCATCCAGGATATTCCCTCAATGGCAACAATGTCATATGGCCCATCTTGCCGCCGGACGACCATCCCGTATACATGGGCCCAAAAATATTAAATAAGTAGGTACCATCGATATAAAAGACTAGCTGTTGTGCTGGCTTCGCTCGCGTTTTGGTCGGAAATTATGCCACGGGCACGTTGTAAATATAGCCTATGGTACTCGGGGATAATGTAGCTTCCTATTAGTGAAAGAATTTTCAAAATCGGTTTAGGAGATCCAGAGATTACCCCAAAAACCTCACAAACTTTACCTCTTTCTAATATTAGTATAGAAAAAGGAGAATCGATTCACGAAAAATACTGGTATTCAGCTACGTCTTGTTATATTGGAAGCCAACCTCGACATAGTTTGGTAGTGGTGAGACTAGGTGATGATATTGATAAAGCATAACGTGCTTTGGTGATCGAGGACAAAGATTTATCAACCACAATTTATTAACCTTTCGTATGCCGAGTAAATAGACACAATTAAAAACCTATTGTGTCTCGCGTATATCCACGTTCCCGGCACACGAAGGGTTAAGACAGTACGTTCCTCTTGACATATTTAACTAAGAATTGATTCGGAATACTTGTCCCGTTGAGAAGTTTAATTTTAAAAATTCGACAAAGGATTTAGTTTCCTTACAAATGGGTCATATCTCATCTTTTTATATAGCAACTGTGTAGTACTAGCGAGTTCTTGAGTCGGAGCAAACATCGAAGCACAACCTATTAATATAAATTACCATCCCAAAATTACTCTCAAACATAATAATTCAAATCTTCATAAACCCAAGCGCACACAGTCTAATTCCCATCCCTGATTCAAATTCTCAAGTTAATTTGGCGTAAAACCTAATCAATCCCTAATTAGTGACACAGAATATACAGGAACAGAAGGTCGACTGTCATCTGTTTGCGATCTTCACGCACATACAGGGTGTAACAAGACCCTTCACGAAGAAACGAAAAATCACGTTTTACGGTAGGACTTAATATAACGCACTCAAAACATTGTGCTGATGGATGCATTGAATAGTACGGGGGTCGTGGAGGTGTTTAAAGTAAAAATCTTACATTAAAACCATGTATTTGAGAAAAAACTTGTGAAGAAGTTGGAACTTTGACCCCCAATATCTCAGTAACTAGAAGGTTCCCAGGCATGGTGTAGAACAAAAAAATGATCGCAGTGACGGTGAGAACAAGTGCCTTTCGGCTTCGTTAAGGATCTTGTTACACCCTTTATAGATACGCTTCACGTACAGCGAGTGCACGCGTATCGCGACTGTCAGTTGTTTGAGATCGCCGTATGTACGTGTCAATGTGGGCGTCCGCCACTGCGCCTGTTTTCGCTCGTTGTATGGAGTCGGCGTTCTGTATGATGTATGTATCTATTCCGTGTTCATGTTCGACTATGTTACCCCAATCCGAATTCGTATAACAATTATACTAATTTACTGAAGGAAATTGCAAGGCTGACATGTTCTAGAACTAGTAATACTTGGTAATTAATTCAATTTGTCACAGTTCTGGATGCTTCAGACGAACTGACGTGCATAATCTGTTGCTGCGTTTCGTTGTCTTGTCAACTGTCGTCTTGTGATGTCCTTTGGGGGTTGTTCCATTAATTTGAATGTATAATGTGTTGGATAGCGATTCAGTTTGAATTAAGTCATTTATCAGATAGAATGGCATTGAGATGTAAGTCGGTCTTACCCACTTACTTTAATATAATTAAGCCTTATTGCAGTTAGCAGCCTTTTATTAGGGTTCCGTAGCCGAATGGCAAAAAACGGAACCCTTATAGACTCGCCAAGTCTGTCTGTCTGTCCGTGTATGTCACAGCCACTTTATTCCGAAACTATTAGGACTACACAGTTGAAACTTTATAGGTAGATGTATTCTGTAAACCGCTTTACGGATTTTATACAAAAAATAAATAAATATATATATAAGATTAAGGGGGTGTCCCCATAAATGGAACTGAAACTAAAAAAATTTTTTTTTTTCATCAAATCTATACGTGCGGGTCTGCGTAGATATGTCTTTAAAAATGACATTGAGGTTACATTAATCATTTTCTCTCAAAGTCAATCGTTTTTAAGATAGATACTTCCAAAATGGTATAATGTGTGTCCCCACCCCTTCTAATTTCTAAAGTAAAAGGAGGAAAATTCTGAAAAAAATATAGGAAATTCTACCAAAATTGGTTTGAATAAGATTTAATGTTTATTTTTTGAGATATGGAACTTTTTCACCAAACTTTTCAAAGTGTGGTCCAAAGCAAAGAACTGATCGCAATGACGGGAGAGCAAGTGCCTTTCGGCTTCGTTAATGGTATTTTTACACCCATTATATTATATAATTATAGACCCGATCCATTAACTCTCTTGATAATACAATATCTGTGTAAAATCCACCTACTTTCTTTCGTAATGAGATATGAAAAATAAGACGAACTAAAACTACAGTTTCAACCTCCCTCAATTCAACAATATCAATCCATAATCCATACAACTAACTGAAATTCGAAATTCATCAATTGAACACGGAAAATTCCGGGACCGACGGTGATCCCGAAACTGACGGCTCACGGAAACGGTGTGATTAATTAAATTTCACATGACGTCGCAACTGTGACGTAGGCAATTGGGTTTAAATGTGTTGAACGCGTTCACAATGTTTTACTCTAATACTGTTAAGAGTTCGTGTTTGGAGAATTATTGAGTTTATGAGAAAATTATGTTGCTGTTTCGTTGTTCATTAATACTTCGTTAGTGTTGTTTACGGTAAATGTACGGAATAAGTGAGTTTAGCGGCCAAATTAAATAGGCGACAAGTCACAAGCGATAATGTGACTATTATACAAGCTTTTGTTAGATATTTTCCAAATAAGTACTTATGTTAACGGTCCCTTGAAGCTGTAAAAAATCAAGCTTCTTACTTAATTCAATGAAAAATATGGTCATTTGACAGCAAAAGTTAAAAATCCGAAAATCGTATAAGTGTTTATAGATAAATCACACTTTTTTTTACGATTACAAGTTTACATTTGCAGTTGGAGAATTGGACGTGTCAGTAAATAATTACTAAAATATTATCATAAAATTCTACCAATCTGTTGATACCTTTAGTTTACTGCAATCAACAAGAAGTTGTACTATAAACTGTAAACACTGAGAGATACGATTCAAAATCGCAATCGCTCATCTTTTAAAAGTATTTTTCCAATTATTGTTTGTAGTTAACACCGTATCGTGTCTGACATAAGGTACAAAATCGCAATCGCTGATCTTTACAATTTCTCACCCAATAATTGTGCAGCCAGTCACATCAAGGTTTTTATTTATTTTTTCTGGGAATTTAATTTAGCTCGCGGGCGTACTTTGCTTTTCTGACACTTCCTTGTCACTATACTACGCGCGGAACTGATATTAATATGGGTAAAATGAGCATGTACAGTAGTCTTAAAAAGTCATTATTTTCGTGATGTTTTAAAACATAATGACTAGGCGGGTGGTAGATAAAGGTGTGTGGTTTTATGGTTCCGTAGGGGTAAACACGGAACCCTATTAGTACCCCGTCTGTCTGTGTGTATGTCTGGCAGGCTGTCTGGCTGGCTGGCTGTCACCAGGCTTTATCTCATGAACCGTGATAGCTAGACAGTTGAAATTTTCACAGATGATGTATTTCTGTTGCCGCTACAATTACTTAAAAACAGAATAAAATAAATATTTATGGGGGGCTCCCATCTGTGGGACTGTTCGAAAGAGATACCGTGACTCCGGTACACAAAGGGCGATGAAGGAACATGGATGGGTTTTAGTCAGTAAAAGTCTGACACTCCCTCCTGCTCAGCCCAGAGCGGGAGGGGTTATTTGATGATATACCATAAGTAAACAAAAAAGGGGGGACTCGCATACAACAAATGTTTTTTTTTAGATATCCATTCGTTCGCGCGTCTGACTCGCACTTGGTTGATTTTTTTTTAAGTAAATGAGGATTCAACTTAAGTATCTGAGAAGCTACTTATTATCGATACTTGGTCACTTACTTGCCTGAGGCTATGTCTACGAATCATTACACAAACTTAATCGATGACTACGCAGTTATCGTTTCGTAACTTGGTTTAAGATAATTTACAAGCTGAGATCTTGGTCTCGTGGTCACAAGCGCGACGGCTGATTATAAGGTCCTGGGTTCGGTTCCTAAGTCGGGCAAAGTGTTAATTTTTCCATCAAGATTTTTTAAGTAGCAGCCACGGAGTCTGAATTTGTGCCCGGTTTATGGCAATAGGCTCGACCTCTATTCATCATCAGCATCATTTCAGCCGAAAGACGTCCACTGCTGGACATAGGCCTCTCCCAAGTGTCGCCACACTGACCGGTCCCGTGCGACTCGCATCCAGCGGATCCCCGCAACCTTCACCAGGTCATCGGTCCACCTAGTGGGAGGCCTTTCAACGCAACGTCTTCCGGTTCGCGGTCGCCACTCGAGAACTTTTCGGCCCTGCGAGCATTCTGCGAGCAATGTGCCCTGTCCACTGCCACTTAAGTTTGGCAATTCTTCGCGCTACGTCGGTAACCTTGGTTCTCCTGCGGATGTCTTCATTACATGAAGGATGGCCTCTATTACAAGGGACTGAAACATAACTAGCGAAATGTGGGTGTACTATTAGGTAGATACATAAGATAGATAGATAAATCATTTATTTAGTGAACACAAAAGACACAACACACGGAAGTACAATTAAATTATAAAATTTACATGAACATTCTTAAAATACCAATAAAAAAAACAAGGTGCCAATTTACAAAAAGGAAAACATAATTTATGAAATAAGTATGGTAACACCATGACAAACTTCAACTAAAATAACGAGTATTTAAACAAGGTGCGGTGTGTGTCTCAAGGTTGCACCAAATGGGAGTCCAGCTCAGCATGTGTCAGGCATGGACCTGACGCTGATATTCTGCTGGATCCCTGTAGTGACATACGGACGTCGAGCAGACGAGATAAATTGGTACAGAGGAAAGGTTAGGCAAAGGTGTACCTCTGCCTGCCTACCAGGAGTACAGGAGTGATACTATGTTGTTAGAAATACTTCTTTCATTCAACCAAACAATTAAACTACATCTGTTTCAACGATATTGATGTAGTTAGGGTATATTTTTGTCTGAAACACCTTTTCTTTTTTTTCCCAGGTACGTCCAATAAGCTTGCTGAGTGGATCTTGTCTCCGAGATCCGGATAAGGGCTGCGTGTGTTAACCCTTCCGATTTACCTCCAAACCCTTCGTTACTGCGGCGTTTGTTTGAGAGGTGAGCGAGGGTTAGGGTTCTTTGTGACGTCATATTTTGTGTTACGATTATATTGAAGTTTAATATCAGGGGGCCTAAAATGGAAGCTTTATCAGAATCATAATATGAATCACGTCAAAAATTTAAAATTCTTAAAATGGTCTTTATGGTTATGAACACAAAGTCCATTTTAAGAGTTTTAAATTTTTAACGTGATTCGTATTATGATTCTGATAAAGCAGTCATTTGAGGCCCCCTGCTGTGAGTAAGTTTTCATCTTAAAATCTTAGAGCTGCCTGCAATTCTTCTCCAGACTTTTCCAGACCATTAAGTTCACAGGTACCCTCATTTTTTCTTAAAATATTACACCTCACCTAATTTTTACCCTACAACAGAGGGCTATAATTTGAACCCGTACGTATGTATGTACGAGTATGTTCATCTGTTCTCGCAAAATTACAAAACCGCTTAACATTTCTTTTCATTTGACAAATCACTCGTTTGAGAAATCTTGATCGTCCGTAAGTTGGCTATGTGACTTGAGATTTAACCCCTCTCCGTGGTATGTATCTCAGCAGTTGTATCTAAGGTTGGGGTGATGGAGGGTATTTTCGAATTTCATCGAAGTTTACGCTTGACTTTTCTTTCAGGTTTCGCGTGTCAAAGTATTTACGGTCGGAATTTCCGGTGATAGCTACTTACCTTATATTGGATGCAGAAGCGATTTATTGTTAATATCTATTTAGTTGTAGGATTCAGTTTACCTGTTCTTGCCTCAACAAAGTTTGATAGCTAAACATACCTTGGCTAGTTTTAGCTCTTCTAAAAAGAAAGGAATAAAACGGATCCGACTTTGATTATAAAATGTCTAGATGGAGCATCAAATGTGCGAAACGTGTCAGAAAATATCAGCCAACTGTTGGCTTATAAGTACGCACACAGAGACATAGACGCACTGTGTGTTAGCTAAGCGTCTATTGTCTCTGTGCTCCGCGAGCACGCTGCCGCACGCATACATGTTTGAAATTGTTGCCTCGTTTTCTTTGTTTTGCAAAATTCTAAGTGAAAAATTATTGACCTGGATCATTGAGAATTGAAATTGAAAGCGTAGGAACTTGACCGAAGGAAAGAATGGAGGAACGTCTGCGCCTGGCAGGGGGACAGTATAGGGTGGGAACAATAATAAGTTGTTGCCCAAAGAAATAAGTGTTATTACTTCCAGCGTTATACCCGAAATTTCACCCCTCCCGACCAGTGCTTGAGCCAGCCCACGATGCTGAGCCAGTAGTTCAACCCCTAAATAAGGATATCATATAGATCCTGCCTGTCCTTTGCTGCCCTCCCCAAGCGACGCCGAAATTCGTACCCCACAGATGGTGCCCTTAGCGCGCAGTCGCTTAGTTTATAAGTCATTTGCCCCTGGCTGGAGGAGGATATAGGCACAGGATAGTACGGTTAACCAGAAGCCAGCCTCATAGGTTCACGTACGAGATTCCATTTAAAAAAACAGAAATCTCCGTTAAACATATAAAACAAACTCAAGTAAAACATTCAGTAGACAGTTGTAAAGTATTTGGCATCGTCACAAAATACTGCGGCATCTCAAAAGGCTACAACTTGACTCCTACTGTCAATGTGACGTATATGAGTTTGTTGGCAAGTAAACTGGCTTTCCAATTAATCTTAGTAAGTAGACTGAGCAAATAGAAAATTTATAGAAACGGAAAATTTTAAACATGAATCAATGCTAATATTATAAAGAGGTAAAGTTTGTGAGGTTGTAGGGGGTAATCTCTGAATCTACTGAACCGATTAAAAAAAATATTTCACAAATAGGAAGATAAATTATCCCCGAGTGCCATTGGCTATATTTACAATGTGCCCGTGGTATCCCACGGGCACATTGTAAATTTATTTCCGACCAAACGCGAGTGAAGCCGCGAGCAACAGCTAGTCTTAAATATTTTAAAAGCATAAAACAAAATGGCACTCACGGATTGTTTCGGAACAAATAATCCGTGAGTGCCATTTTGTTTTCTTTAAAGCTTTTAGCTAGGATGAAGCTAAACATTCTTTCCTATTATAAATAACGGTCTGAAAGCAACAAAAACATAGACAAAACATTATTTTAAATCCAGTTTTCTTGATACCAGCTTGAACATCAAAAATATTTTCCAGTATTATTGAAAAGCTCTTTCGTAGGTTTAGAAAAATAATACTCAAATGTTAAAGTAACTCATAACTTCATATTAATATTGGGAGAGCACTAAACTTGGGAAGAGGTTGTGGCTGAACAAAAACAGCCGCTCGGGTCGAACTTCAGGTTAAGCCGCGCTTGCCTAGGTTGGTCCGTGGATGGGTGCAAGTTTCCTCCGAGCCTCGGAATGCACGTTACGCCGTTGGTCTGGGCTGTCATTTCAATATCTTTGACAGTTTATTAGAGGTAGTCATTGGCCTGACAGTCTGACAACCAATCTCACCAAGGGGTATCTTATTACCTAGTACTACTGACTGATGTTGTGGAGGTCAGATATGCAGTCGCTCTATGTAAAATTCTGGTATTCAGCTGCATTCGGTTAGACTGGAAGCCGACCCCAACGCAGTTAGGAAAAAGCTAGGCAGATGACTTTACTACTAATATTATAAATTGAAAACTAACTCTTTTTTTTTTTCGGGTGGGAAATCATCAAATAACCCCTCCCGCTCTGGGCTGAGCAGGAGGGAGTGTCAGACTTTTACTGACTTAAACCCATCCATGTTCATTCCTTTGCCCTTTGTGTTCCAGGGCCGCGGTATCTCTTTCGAACAGTCCCGCAACCCTGGCAGGAAACTAACTCTTACCTTTTAACGCCGTAAAGGATTTCTATGTTTGCCTATCAGGCAAATCTGGGCATAAGATAACTTTTATCCCAGTATGACTTATCCTGCACGCGGGTGAAAACATACTATATTTCATAAGACCTGCCTATCCTATATCCAATTATCCAGCCGTAGAAACTTCTAGAATTTATAGCAATGCAATAACCCTTCTGCACCTCTTTTTTTATATTACTATGAAAACCCGTGGACAGTGTTGTGGGTTAGATTATTAGCAAAATGTAAACATTGTTATACTAGTTTTAAGTTTTCATAATGTAACAGTTTGCTGTTCCTTTTAATAAAATAAAAATAATGCAACCCTTTTGCTTCTCCCAATGTAACCCTTTCAATAAGCATCTAAAACTCGGTACATTTCGTATCCCCACGTCAGCAAGGATTACCGATTATTTGAGCACCGGAAAACGTAGGAACGCCATCTTCCGTATAGATAGAGAATTTTCTTTTGAAAAAATATGTGGATACAAAATATTCTATGAAAGGCAAAACCTTGGAGAACTATTGAAAAAGGGTTACGGGTAAGGCTGGTTCACAATGCGTAGGATTTGGTACAATATTTTTTGTAATATTTACTGAGATGATTTCAAGAGGAGCTCGTAGCTTAATAATAACAGCTGCTAGGTCGATCTTCAGGTTAAGCCACTCTTACCTACGTTGGTCCGTGTTTGGGTGAGCACCTATTACATACCGAATTTCCTCCGTGCTTCGGAAAGGACGTTAAGCCATTTGTCCCGTCTGTCAATTGTAGATCTTTGTCAGCCGTTGACAACTGACAAACAATCTTACCAAGGGGTATCGTATTACCCAGTACTACTAACTGGGTTGTGGAGATCAGACATGCAGTCGCTCCATACTACATACCACCATGCTCCATACTGGTATTCAGCCGCCTCCGGTTAGACTGGACTCCAACATAATTGGGAAAAGGCTAGGCAGATAATGACTGATGATTTCAAAGTTTCATTTGTAGACAGAGATACATGTGTCATCCATAATGTTTCAACATTCGGAACAAAAATATACCGAAAAATAAATTGTCGTAATGAAGTCTCCACTTTCGTTTCTGTTCCTTGAACTTTAGGTTCATTAGCTCTACCTATTCCGATCACTGGTCATCACAGAATGTCATCTTTTCTACAGAATATATTATGAAGACTATTTTCGCTACAACTTTTGTCTCATCGTAGCAAAGCTCTTACCCTCTTATTAATAAAAGCGAAGTAAAGTCATGTCAAACTTAAACTTCGCAATATGTATGGTAACTCTGAAACTTTAACTGGTTGGAACTTTACTTCGCGTGGTTTAATATGGAGGTTTGAGTCCAAGAAAGACCATCCCTAATATATGTGCCTCTTTTTTTGGCACCAAACATTGGTTTCTGACTTTTTCAATATTACCCCAAAGGTTGATAATGCAACGACTTTGTTTTACTTCATGCAGCATAGATGCATGCCATGCAAGTTCATAAATATGCATCAACCCATTCCCATCAGACGTATTTCTTTATCTATAAACAGCAACTAGGCTGACATTCAAATTTCAACCCTATTTTCTTACCCACACTGCGGCAAAAGCCGCACGGGTGCTTATAACATTCTAAATCACCCCAAAAGAAACTTCTAAACCCTTTATGTTCACACCTTAACCTGGAAAAACTTGGGATTCAACCCCCGACTCTTCTAAATCGCAAATGATATATATTCGCGCGTCCAGCCCGAGTTATAATTCCCAAAACGCTCGTATCCTAACACTTTAGTCATATAATATTCTTTATGAGCACCTACGACAGATGTGTGGTGGTATTTATAAGCGGTAGCGATTTTGAACTACATTTTATTTATTTATTTTGTTATCAGAAAGGGGGTTTTTATCCATATGGATATGCCAACCCATCGTACCTTATTAACTATAATTAACATATTTGGAATATTTACTTACTATACATATATGTATTAAATACTAAGTATTAAAATAAAAAAAAATAAAAAATTAAAGCGCGGGAGATGTGTGGTGACGTCATTGACACAGTGACAGTCATTTGCCCGCCAACAACCTTCCGCTTCGATAAAATCTCTGTTGCCCGTTAACTACGAGCTACAAGCTCGCATCCAGTGACTGCGGCTGTAGAGAAAACAAATGAAATAAATTTCTTAGAGAATGTCACGAGTCATTGTGTCGCGACTTGCGGATCAACGGTACTCACGCGAAAGAAACAAGTGCCATCGAACTGTGAGAAAATAGCTGTCCCCCTCCCACTCACTACTTACCGCCTAGAGAGCATCTTCCTGCTAGTTCTAACCTTCCCTGGTTCTCCTGGAAGTCCCTGAACCGACTCCATACTCAAATGGGAAGATGTAAGTCCAACCTCGTTAGGCGGAGCTACCTCAATGAAACGCAGCGGGGTGTGGTTGTGGAGCTGTGTCACAAACTATGCTCCACCGCCTGTCCTGCCCTCTTAGCCCGAAAAACATTCAGCCGAAGTGACCTTTGCTGCTACAAGTCGTATCGCCGACAACATGACGCACGGAGAACATGTAAATAATTAACCCGTGAACATGTAAATAATTTAATAAACATTTTGAATACAACAGCTCAATTTAATACTTAACGACCGAAACCGACGATGCCAGAATATAACTAAAGAAAATGGAGTTTTAATATTAGAACCCATTAATGTACTGAATTATGTACCGTAACGAGATTCTGATGGGTACTTTGTTTTATTTTTAGAAAATTGTTATGCTGATCTTGTAATAAAAGTTGCTTTATAGAAGTTTTAGTTACTTTAGATTATGATTGGGTAATCAAATTGGCTGGTATAGGACCGCGAAGAGTAGCAGAACAAAAAAAGACTCAACAGTGGGTTAAATCAGGCTGCAGCTGATGCAGATTTGGGAAAAAATACGTTATATCTACATCTGATACTCAGATTAACGCTATCCAAGATTTAAGTAATGTTTTTTTCAAAGCAAACCAAAGCAAAGATTTCACAATTCAACATAGTAAGTTTTAAAACTTACAAATAACGCTTTATACTCTAAAAGCTGACTGCGGAGCTGACTACAAATATCTGAAAAAAAAAAAATGGCGGCCTGTAATATTTTCTTTACAAAACCTGTTATACCGCCATTAATATTTCTGAGATTAAAGTTATCTAAACATAAAAATACAGACTTGAATTTTTGTACTTAATAGTGCTCTTGTCAATATTTATGACAGTCATTAGTTTGCAGATTACTAGATCGATTTGACATCTTCTTTTAGTACTAAAATAGTACTTATTTTATCGGATAATTCATCAAGTTTTCAGTGAGGGAATGTTGCACTTAGGGGTATTACAAGCCGTATTATGAGGCTGCAACTCGTCAAGCTCACTCATTGGCTGCGAGCTATACGGTCAAGCGCCACGCTTGTTGCAACAGCGACTGTGGAGACACCAATTGAAAGAAGCTGCCAAGTCACTGGGAAGCGGCGACGATACTCACGCAAAGATAAAAGTGAGCTTCTCGCGATTTCGTATCGTCCGAGGTCGTGAACCCCATCCGCTACCTCTTATGACTTATCCATAATAACTATGAAACCAACTTATCCTGCACAAGTACTTTTTCGAATTGAATTTCTTTCTTATAATCTCTTTCCGTAACCAGAAATGAAATAGTTGAATTGTTGCAAGTTGGCAATACTTTCCGTATTTTATAACTTTATTTAGATGGGTATAATAGTCAATATAGGATTCTACCTAGATAAGGTGGAATAGATTAGGTCGTTTACTGAGTAAATACTCGATAAAGACCGTGTTTACTCCTACTCACAAGAATATTGCACAAAGTCTGCGTTCCCCGAAGGATAAGATCCCGTATGAACATCCGGGTGTATAAAATTGACTGTAGTTGCGGTAGTTCATACATCGGTCTAACGAAGCAAACTGTCTCATGCCGCATCAAAGAGCACATAAAAGCTGTGAAAAATAATGATGAGCAAAAATCTGCCATAGCTGAACACCTACTGCAGTCAGGGCCCAAT
Organism: Eugnorisma glareosa; assembly: GCA_947578425.1. Classification (NCBI taxonomy): domain Eukaryota; kingdom Metazoa; phylum Arthropoda; class Insecta; order Lepidoptera; family Noctuidae; genus Eugnorisma; species Eugnorisma glareosa. Next base: position 5,924,305 of record OX387982.1, on the reverse strand, counting down.
CACTGGATCGAATTTCACAAGCCACGTATTTTGACAACGGACAAACATTACTTACCAAGGCTGACAAGAGAAGCAATTGAAATAAAAAAAATATAAAAATTTCAATCGAGAGGATGGCTTCAAATTGTCCAGTACGTGGAATCCAGTTTTGAGTATGCTCAAAAGTAGCAGCCGGCATCGTAATAAAGACTCCAAAAAGCCTTGTGATACTGTGAGTGTGATTTGCCGTGACTTAGTGATAAGTTCCAGTAGTGCGCGTAGCAAAAGACAAATAAAGAGGGTAGACAGATTTGTCTGCTCTTAACAATTTATTTTCCATCCACCCGCTTTCTCCAGTCAACCCGCGATCATGGCGCTTGCAACAGCGTCGAAATATCGGGAGCTCAAAATTACAGACAATCTTGGAAGATTGCGTAAGTGACAGTTTATGTGTGAGTGTAAACCGTGAAAGTTTAAAACAGTGTTTGGAATAGATTAGGTATTAATCTAGGTACAATCCTATAGTGACAAAGTAATTGTGTGAAGGATGATATGGCTAAAAAGGAGGTGACTGCTGAGATGACGAGTAATGGAGAAGTATGGAAGAAGAAGACATGCAGCGCTGACCCCAACTAAATTGGGACAAGGGCAGGAGAATGATGATGACGGTCAATCTAGGTAGACTAAGGTACTTGGGTACTTGCAATTATTTTTGCAAGTTGATTACATGTGTATTTCTGGCAAAGTAAGCTTGATATTGCACCGTTAGGACAATATGAATGATTGTCTTTACAACTATTTAATTCCTTATTTTGTTCTCAGTTTACTTTGTTTTCAAATCAATTAGAAAGCGGTTTATTGAAAAAAAAAAACAAATGAACTCTTCAACGCGACTACGCGAGAGTTTTAATTTCCTCGCATTATTTGAGAAAAGTACTATACAAGCTTGGCCACAACTAGGCATTGATGGACTTACGTATGTGTGCATTTACACGTTCGTCCATCAATGCCTCTGTTGCTGGCCGCTGCAATAATGTACTATAGCCGGGACCTCCTCGCAGAATGTATGTAAAAATTCGTCAGATTAATTTATTTAAAGCTGAATGGGAGATATCCGGGATACCCGTTATGCTGACTCGTGCGCTGCGCACTCTCAACACGGTGGCGGATGCCATAGACATATTCACCTGAAAATTGGGTGAGTTCACAAGGGACACGTACTGTGCTTGCCGAGGCTGCGGGACTGTTCGAAAGAGATACCACGGCCCTGAAACACAAAGGGCAAAGAAGGAACATGGATGGGTTTTAGTCTGAAGAAGTCTGACACTCCCTTCTGCTCCGCCCAGAGGGGTCATTTGATGATTTCCCATCCGAAAAAAAAAGAGCCATGTACTGTGTAGCATGCAAGGTTTAGTTAAGTATATTTTAAGTTACTTTGTAACATTAGATTTATTATCTGTAATCGCAAAGAAAACATGTCATGTGATTAATAAATAAATAAAATTCTTGTTTATATCGTGTGTCGGGTTCCGTAGATGGAAAGTAAATGGGATTGCCATCAATCATTTACGTTCTGAATTCTCTTCAATAGGCCATTTCTGTTTGTGAATATTTTAGCTTTTTTTTGTTTGTTGTTTTCAACCCTTTTTGTTGAACGCTGGACGTCTGAGTGGCTTATGTTATTATTTAAATGGATCTGAATACGTAAATGGAAAAAGCTTGGAAGCATACAAGAGAGAGAGACTAACACTGAATATTGGAATTTGTAATACTCCGATTGTTTTGGCTGCTTGGTTGGTCGAATGGTCGCAAGCGCGACTGCTGAGCATGAGGTCTTGGGTTCTATTCCCGGTTCAAGCAAAGTGTTATTGGGTTTTTCCATCAGGAGTCTCAAGTCATGGAGCCTGGATTTCTGCTCGGTTGATGGCAATAGGCTGCCCCTATTACATGGGAATAAAATGTAACTGGTGAAATGTGGATGTACGAACCCTTCGAGAAGTACATGCGTGATATTATGTTATGCATGCCAGTAGGAAAGCCGGTGATATTCCTAATTTTCTTACTACTAAATAAATAGATAAATAAATATCGCTGGACACACAGCGCCAACTAGGTGCCACACTAAGCAACGAGGCTTGTGTCGTGGACACCAGATAGTTGATAATACTACATAGATACTTTTTGTTTGTAAGTACATACTTATTATACATATAAACATCCATGACTCGGAAACAAATGTCCATGCTCATCACACAAACATTTGCCCCTACCGGGATTCGAACCCGGGACCCTAAGAACGTAAGGCAGCCTCACTACCGCTGCGCCATTCGGGTCGTCTATACACATATTATCATAACCGTGCAAATTTGTGAAAATGGTTGGATGGATGTTTCTCTTTCACGCAAAAACAGCTCAACGGATTTGGGTGAAATTTGGCACACCGATAGCTTCTATCCTGGATTCATCAGCATCTGCCTAGCCTTTTCCCAACTATGTTGGGGTCGGCTTCCAGTCTAACCGGATGCAGCTGAATACCAGTATTTTACATGGAGCGACTGCCTATCTGACGTCCAACACCCAGTTAGTACTGGGTAATACGATACCCCTTGGTAAGACTGGTTCTCAAACTTTAACAACTGTCGATGATCTACAATTGACAGCCGGGACTAACGGCTTAACGTGCTTCCCGAGGCACGGAGGATACTCGGTAAGTAATTGGCGGTCCAGTCACCCATCCACAGACCAACCTAGGCAAGCGCGGCTTAACCTTAAGATTGACCCGAGCTGTTATTATTTAGCCACGATCACTTCGCTTTTATCCTGGATAAACAGATAGAATTCTTTTCATCCCGGTCCACGCAGATGAATTCGCGGGCAGAAGCCAATTATTTCTGTTGCCTGCGACTTCGCTCGCGTTTTTGTCGGAAATTGTCCCACAAGCACGTTGTAAATATAGCCTATGGCACTCGAGGATAATGTAGCTTCCTATTCGTGAAAGAATTTTCAAAATCGGTTCAGTAGATCCAGAGATTACCCCCTACATACAAACTTACAAACAAATTTTACCTCTTTATAATATTATTGTTTATAAAACCTTCTGTAAGACCGTGATATACTCAATCTAGGGAGTCCCCAAATCTGGGTGGTCTAACCCCACACCAAGTTAAGCACAGTACCTACATAATATCAAATGACGTCTTTATGAATGCCTTAACATATTATGAGCTATTAACCGACGTAGCATTATCACTACACATCAAAATGCTAAGTTATGTGTGGTCAGGTTATATGTTTAAGTTAAGTTTGTGGGACTTATGAGTAAGTAGAACATTGTCATTGATGAGTGGGAGAGTACAGTGGGGACAGCGGGAATAAAATTGCAGACTTCCCGTTGACCCCACTAGTGGGGCGGAGCAGTGGGGCCAGCGGGAACAAAATTGCAGACTTTCTGTTGACCCCACTAGTGGGGCGGAGCAGTGGGGCCAGCGGGAACAAAATTGCAGACTTCCCGTTGACCCCACTAGTGGGGCGGAGCAGTGGGGCCAGCGGGAACAAAATTACAGACTTTCTGTTGATCCCACCAGTAGGGAAGGGTAGTGGGGCCAACGAAACGACGATTTTGATTTTTTCCGTTGACCCCACCAGTGGGATCAACAGGAATACACCGAAGAAACCATGGATGGACATGTATGAAAAATGATATGGCTAGGAAGGAGGTGAATGCTGAGATGACGAGTAATAGAGAAGTATGGAAGAAGAAGACATGCTGCGCAGACCCCAAATGAATTGAGAATGAGGATGATATCATTGATGTGAGGTCTGGATTGTAAGTTAGTTTTCGGGAGAGAGTTCAAAGAGACAGCCTCGTTGGTCGAGTGGTCGCAAGTACGACTGCTGAGCATGGGGTCCTGGGTTCGATCCCCGGGTTGGGCCAGGTGTTATTAGGTTTTTTCGCCAGGAATTTCGCAGTAGCAGCCACAGAGTCCGGATTTGTACGCGGTTGATGGCTCGCCCCCAATTATTATTGTAATTATCAGTTATTTGTGTCCCACTGCAGGGCAAAAATTCCCACCTGTCACTTATTACAGTGCACCTAAACGTAACTGGCGAAATGAGGGTGTACTGTTATTAAGTAAACCTTTATTCAAAATTTAAAAAAAGAGTCTGATATCACTATTGATTGTAAAATGCTACTATTCATTAAATGACTTTTTAAATGACACTGACTTATGATTGAATAATTCAATTAATTGAATAATTTAACGTGAGTAATTTAATTAATATTGAGATCCCTAATCTTCTCATTCTCTCAATTTATCCACTTTTTATTCCAATTGTATTATTTAGATTTAATGTTTTATATATGAAAGTTCTATGCTAACTATTGTTTTTAACTGGTAACCATTATTTAATTTAACTGTCAATATATTTAACAATTTCATTAATGTTTGCATGCCTAATATAATGAAGATTGTACAAGGCTCACCCATCTTATTGCTACAACTTATTTTATGTACCTGCAATTTATGCAAATAAATATTACTTTACTTCGCCTAACCGTCGTGGATTACAAGCGTGATGTTCTGTCACAGATTTCAGAAAATTTAAGTACACCCACATTTCGTCAGTTATGTTTTTAAGTCACATGTAATAAATAGGGCGCGAGCCTATTGCCATCAACCGGGCACACATCCAGACTCCGTTGCTGCGACAAAGACATTCTTGATGGAAAAACTCAACAACACTGCCTGACTCGGGAATCGAACAAAACAGTTCGGCAGTTGCGCTTGCGACCACTCAACCAACGTTTATAATCAAATCTTTACCAACAACGCTCCCTTCTAGAAGGTCACACGCCATAAGATCCATGTATGCGCTGTACCTATAATACCATGACATAACACTTAACATGGCAGACATACAATCACTCTCCCCATTGCAATATCAGTAGCTAAGTCCACAGTACTTCAGTCAGTTCCCTCCTCACGGGAATCTCCGGAAACACGACGAGTTACACGGAAGAGGAAACCTCCCTCCGAGCACTTCCGCACATCCATCACTTGGAGGAACCGGAGTGACTGGGCTGAGGACTCACTTAGTCAACTATGATGTACGGTCTTGGAATGGATGTGTTGATCCTGATGAATTGTCGACTGATTGTAAGTTTAAACGTAAACGTTATTTAATAACACGCCTGTAATCTAGCAAGAGAATAAAAACTAAAAAACTCAACTGAAAAACAAAAACTGGCCAAGTGTGACTAGAACTCGCGTGTAGAGGGTTCCGTACAATGACAAATGTCAAAGACAGATGTTTCGTCTTCTTTCATGAATAAAATCAAAAATGTTTATTTTACAATAATAACAAAAATACATTTGAAATCCTCATAACGAGCCCTTTCATTTGATATATGACACAGTGAGGTTTTTATTAGGAATAATTTGTCCCCCAAAAATGAACATTATTTAAAAAAAAAATTACTTTGCACATCTGTGTTTGGGTCATAGGATTACACCATCCCATCAAATTTCAACTGATTTGGTCCAGTAGATTCGGAGCAAATTGGCTGTGACAGACGGACGGACAGACAGACAGACGCACGATCCTATAAGGATTCCGTTTTTTTTTTTTTTCATTTTTTGTACGGAGCCCTAAAAAGCAGGCGCATTTGGAAGCCGGAGGGACCCATTGACATATAAAATTATTAAAGCATGAGATGGGTTAATAAATGTATGTATATGTTTGTCTTACTTGCAAGATGAAGGCAAATTAATTCGTTAATATTTATTTATTTATTCATTTATTAAAACTTTATGCACAAGTAAAAAACTGTACAAAGGCGGACTTAATGCCTTAATATTTCAGTTGTACTTACTTATAGTTTTGTCTAATATATTCGATCTACAGCAAGTTGGACTTTCACTCCCGCTCTTCATCAACAACTTCCTCTACAAGACGCCTGAAAGGAGACAGGTACCTTCTAATTTTTTTTTTCTGATGGGAATTCATCAAATAACTCCTCCCGCTCTGGGCTGAGCAGGAGGGAGTGTCAGACTTTTACTGACTAAAACCCATCCATGTTCCTTCCTTTGCCCTGTGTTCCAGGGCCGCGGTATCTCTTTCGAACAGTCCCGCAACCCTGGCAGGCATCGGTCCTTTCGGACTCCTTCTCGTTTGCTGACATCTCTCTGAGGCGCGTGTGGATCACGAACGCGCCGTCGACACGGCCTGTCGTCATAACCGTCCACAGGCCTGCGCCTACGGTGGCCGGGGGCCACCGCGTGGCCCCCGACGCCCGGTGCGTCTCCCGTGGCGGCTGGGACGTGAAGTTCTCTCCCTCTCACGTTCCGCCACCTCCTTCGCTAGCATGACTGCTTCACAGAAGGAGGTGACGGCGTCCCATTAAGTCTCGCTCCGGACCAAGGATTGAACCAAGGCCGGACGCGAGTGGTCGCTGCCGCCAATCGCCGCTACGAGGACACGGCGGTGCTCCGCCTACGCGGGGCAGACTTCCACCGTGTGCTCCACCGTGTCCTCCGGTCGATCCTCGCAATGGTAGCACCCGGGCGTTTCCTCCCGCCCGATTCGGTGCAGGAACCCCCCGAAACAACCGTGTCCGGTGAGGACCTGCGTCAGGCGGAAGGTGAGGGCGCTGTGGCTTATCGCCACTTTTTTGGCGTACCCTGCACGGGGTTGCGACAGTCGCTCTCTTCACGTCGCCATGAGATCGCGCCGGAGGTCTGTCCGCTGAACGGCGATTTGCCGCGGTAGGTACCTTCTACCTGAGTCTAAAAAATCGATTGACGTAAGAATTAAAAAAATCGGCCCACTCGTTTGCTCTCTAAAACGCCACAAAAAACAAACATACCTACATTTATGGGCTAATAAACACATTACCCTCCTCGTCAGTCGGGTAAAAAGACTGTACAGAACCCGAAGGCAAATTCGCAGACGTGTATTTTGTAATTGATGTTTTAGCTTAGAGTTCTCTATGTTTCAAGTTCATTGTAATATGCAATAAGACTTTTGTCTTCCAACTGAGCACACATATATGTATTATCTGGCCAGGGTCTTAGGCAACTTTTTGATACAACATTTAAGCAGTGATAGTCTAGTGGTGTGACCGTTAGACTGCCAAGTCATAGATCTCGAGTTCGAACCCTGACACGCAAGTCTGATTTTTCGGATTCATGTGCGTATTATATAATTATCACATGCATTTGTGAAGGAAAACATCGTGAGGGAACTAGCATGCCTGAGAGATATTTCGCGAAGGCATGAAAAGACAAGCCTGAGCCCCATGGGTGGCGTGGAAACACCAGGTTAGGCACCAACCACACGATAAAGAAAAGAAAGATACCCATTCCAGGAATTTCGAAATCTAAATTTACTGTAACAAAAACTTACTGTGTATAGAGTTTAACGTTAAACTTACACACAGTTAGACAGAAAACAAAGGCTGAACAAGTCTACATGTTTGGCAATAACAATAATATCTGATCCGACAGATAAAACTTATTTAGGCCATTAACAATTCATTGCAAATGCTGTCTTATACCACTTTCCTCTATTTCCCGCAGCTCCAACATTTGCCCAGAAGGCATCCCGAGACAGAACACCTGTCTACGTGCTTATCTACATCTAGGTTTCCTATGTAAGTACTTAGTATTATTGAACTAAAGGGCCAAACCTGCCAGTAACACAGTGAATTAAATTAATTAAACAATACGGTTTTCAAACAATAATTTCATTTGTATTGTACGAGTATATTGTATTGTACGAACAAGCAAAGTAAATAACGTAATAGAAAAAGGGTTATCTGATGAAAAGGTCTGGCCACTTCGCAGATGTGGAATCATGGAGTGAAGTCCAAAAGGTTTACTTTGTACAAAGTGTCTTAAAACATCTCAACAATTTTTTTTTATCGTGTGGTTTGGACCTAACCTGGTGTCTGAGTTTCTAGGCCGCCCTTGGGCTTCTAATTTGACTTTCCACGCCGCCGAGAAATATCTCTCTGGCATGCTGGTTTGGTATCCTCAAAACGATGTTTTCCTTCACCGAAGCAACTGATAATTATACAAAATGTCAGAGGTCTTGGGTTCGAACTTGAGACCTACGACTGGGTAGATGACGGTCACACCACTAGGCTATCACTGCTGATGTTCATACTATGAAAACGGTAACAGGCTGGCAGGCAATGAGTTACATACATATATGTGATTGAGTTACATAGAAACTAGCCGTGTTGCTGCGGTCTGTCATTGAGGCTGTTGTTGGCTGTTGTTCGCCAAGGTGTCAAGGTTCGTTTTTTTTTACTGGCTTCCAAAAAGGAGGTGGTGCTCTGTTCGGCTGCTTTTTTTTTAAGTATGTTCACCGATTTCTCCGTAATTACTCGCGCGGTGGTCCCGTATTCAAATAGTTTGGATAGTTTATGTATGTCTGCTCTATCTTCTAAAATGATTGTTTTTCTTGTACGTATATGTGGATGATCAGCTGATAACTTTAAGTAACAATGGTAAATGAATACTCGACAAGATTTTGAGCGACAAGAGTTTTTTTTGGGAGTTTGTTATTCGATTTTTTTTTTTTCGTAACCAACCTATAAGCTTCAACCTATGATGCTGGCTTCTGCTTAACCGGACTTTCCTGTGGATGCCTTGAGTGTAAGGCCTTCAGCCGTCAGGGTAACCGACATTTGGTTGTATAAAAGTAAACCTTCTGTTTCTCTTATACTTGTAAGTAGTTACGTGGGTTGGAAGTAGACAAAGATATATTTTATTCATTACTTAATATTTCACTTATTTTTATGTAAGGTTAAGACTAAGGTAAAATACGGGTATGTCAGCTGGCAGAAAGAGTTTTATTATAGTTCTTACCTTATTTACTTATTACATTACATACATATTACATGTGGCTTCTTTTCAGGTAAAGAAAAAAGGACTTTGTTGTGTGAGGGGATAAAATTGAACTTTGAATGTAGGTGAACTAGAAGTTGGAAAAAGATGTTTTGAAGGCTATTGAATTAAATGAATGATGGTTCATTATAACTTGTTTTTTTTTTTCTACCGACTGTCATAGATGAAAACTAAGTCTCGTTCTTCCAAGTTCCATGTCATAGGGGCGAGCCTATTGCCATCAACTGGGTACAAATCCAGTGTGGATTTGTACCCAGTTGATGGCCGCCTTGGCTGCTACAGAGAAATTCATTATAGAAAAACCGAATAACACTTTTTCCGTCCCGGGAATTGAACCCAGGACCTCATGTTCAGCAGTCGCGCTTGTGACTACTAGACCAACGAGGGAGATATGATTAAGATTTACATTCTAAATAGGTAACAGTTTAGCCGGATGAATTAACATTTGTCTATGTAATAGGTTACGCAGTAGGTAACCTAAATCTTGGAGGCTGATCAAATCAAATCAAATCAAATCAAATCAAATCAATCTTTATTTGTGAACACAGGTATTACAATAAGGTCTTATGTATACATTTTAGTCGAGCTCTGTGTCCTACCAATGACATTGGTGTACAAATGTTAGTTTTTTAATAATAAGTCTGAATCTTTGATTATATAATGGTCTGAATCCATACAATACAAAGTCAAGTTCGAGTAAATATTGTGAATTAAATGTATTAATAATAAATAATTAATCAAATATAATTTATTTTACATGCATGTCAATGGTAAATTATCTTTAAGGCTAGTAAAGTCATATTTTATCATTTTGTAAATAATGTCAATTATATGCAATAAGAATAAGTAATCAATCAATAACAATATAATTTTACATGCATGTCAATGTTAAATTAATTTAAGGGGCTGGTAATGTCATATTTTATCATTTAAAAATTCCTCGATAGAGTAATACGTCTTTTCTATTAAAAATAAATACAATTTACGTTTGAATTTGCGAACATTATCTTCACTCCTTAAACATTTTGGTAATTTATTATAGACCTTTGGAGCCATTACAAAAATACTGTTTTTGTATAGTGCAGTACTAGATCCGACTGTTTGTAACAGATCACAACGGCGCTGACTAGTAACTCGGTCAAATTTATGTAAATTCTTTTTGACGAACATAGACGTTTCAAAGATGTACAACGATGGCATAGTTAATATTTTAGTATTCTTAAAAAACGGTTTGCAGCTGTCTGTTGTCTGCAAATTATATATAGCTCTGATGGTGTATACATTGTGAAAGGGTCCCCTCCGCAAACTTATGTGGTGAATGCAGTATATTATACAGGATGACCGGTACAACAAATTATTTCAGAAACGAATTGATTGATTATTTGAGAATCCAATAAATTCGATTTGTTTTATTTCCTCATAAGCAATGTATCGTTACCGTGGCAAACCGCACGTAGCGAACGGCAAGCGCGACGACGAGTTTGAAGAACTCTGTAGCTAGGTAGGAAGTGAACAGCTGATTTCACGCGTCGTTCGTTAGAGTATTTCAACATCCATTGTTGGATTTTTGATTTTAGCTGTTTTATTTACATAAATGGAGTGCTGCGTACAGCGAATATAATTTGACATTATAATAAATGGTAACGACGAAAAAACGATTAAAAATGAAAATTTTCCTGAGAAAAATTCCAGTGGAAAATGATTCAAAATAATTAGCTGAATACACCTGTCAGTTTGCGGAGGGTTGTCCCTTAGACCCTGTATTTGTTTAGAAATATTTACAAGTAAATACCCGTCGAGTCTATTCAAATACCATTTGAAATTAATGCAAAGCAAAAAACATGATCTATTTTGGGTAGAAATTAATCATTCCGTGTATCTACGTGACAGAAAAGTAATAAGCATGGATAACAAATTATACATGTCGGATCCGGTCATTAGTAGGGACATCAAATTAATCGCAAGCGCGCCATTGGTTACATTACGCGACCTACTTATCAGTCTCCCCACAGCTACAGTCTCCCCGCTTCTACAGAGTCGTGTAGTGTAGTACACTACACTACACTACACACACAACAACTACACTGCAACACTACAGTGTTTAGCAGTAGCGAAGGTTCAATATAACTCTATTCCTACCGGCTTCTCTTTGAAAAATGGCACAGTCATTCTATAGACAAATAATAAAATCACATTAAATACTGGCAGTCGCTTTGCATCCTGGTCAAATTCAAGCAGGTATCTATACTAGTGATTCTCGACCTGATTCGATATTAAAAAGGGTAGTTTTATGTTTATTTTTTAGCGTTTAGCGTAAACCACCCCCTAGTTTCAATACTGTCCTTAATTATACTGTGGAATAAACGTTTGTGTTTGTGTGTGTGACGGCGCGTTTATTGGGCTCGGAACAGACGAGCTGCGTTTTAATACGGGTGATTTACAAATACCGATTTCCGAATAAAAGTTAAATATAATAATATATAAAATTAACTAGCTGTTGCAAGCGGTTTCGCTTGCGTTTTGGTCGGAAATTATCCTATAGGCAAGTTGTAAATGTAGCCTATGGCACTCAGGGATAATGTAGCTTCATATTAGTGAAAGAATTTTCAAAATCGGTTCAGTAGTTCCAGAGATTACCCCCTACAACCTCACAAACTTTACCTCTTTATAGTATTAGTACAGATAGGGAGTATTTTTTCATTTTAACGAGACATAATGGAAATGTTTTAGTAATTAGCACAATTATTGAAAAATGGACAATCCCCATTTTGATTTCAAGTAATTAAAGCAGTGTACCCTGAATGTTTTCATCAGGCCACATCATGTCCGAGTCTGATATATATACAACCATCTGCTCAATGTCCTTGAAATAGTTGTCAGTCTTCAATAAAGGATATCTAAAAACAATCCCACAACTTACCAATATTTTGTCTTACAAGCAAAAATACTAGTCTATTACAATAATAACAAAGCTCTTTTTATGTCAAAGCTAATTACACTCAATTTTTTTCTCCAAAAAGGCCATTCTTCCAAACGGAAAACAGTGGCAAATAAGCCCGAACTTCAAAATGGACGACTCGACGAAAATAAGTTTCTCGCTAAAGAAAACAGACCTCTTGTCTGAAATTGAAGGATAGATCAAATATTTATTGTTATTCCAATAGTTTGCTCTCCTAGATTTTCACGTGGGAAAAAACTAGGTCGTAATTTTAGATTGTTGAGATTGAGGTAAGATCTTCGGATCAACAAAGTTGTATACGTTGTTATAGTGATTTATGGAAATGTAAACGAGGGGATAAGAAAAAGATCTTGTGGATGCCAAATTGTAGTGTAACTTGCAAATTGACTGCATTTATTTGATTGTTTAAACCTCATCACCATCAGTCTAGCTTTTTGCCAACTATGTTAGGGTCGGCTTCCAGTCTAACTGGATGCAGCTGACTACCAGTATTTTACATGGAGTCTATCTGACCTCCACAACCCAGTTAGTACGGGTAATCTATACTAATATTATAAAGAGGTAAAATTTGTTTGCAAGTTAGTAAGTAGGGGGTAATCTCTGGATCTACTGAACCGATTTTGAAAATTCTTTCACTAAAAGGAAGCTACATTATCCCCAAGTGCCCGTATTTACAACGTGCCCATGGGATAATTTCCGACCAAAACGCGAGCGAAGCCGAGGGCAACAGCTAGTACGACATAAAGGCGAGCTCGAGATCAGCTCACAATGGCCTGTAAGACGCTCTGTGGCTCTATTGACGCTCCTGATCTTTTTAATTTGCTGGCGCGCTTCTTTGTTCCGGACAATTACTGCCGGGGCAGAAAGCACAGGCTGTTTGCCGTGCCTCCATGTCACACTGTTGCACATGCTAAGTCGCCAATTCCTCGCACTCTGGCCGCGCTTAATGATCTCTTGGATTCTAATCCAACAGATGATCTGTTTGCGGATGGATGGACGAAGATTTTATTGGCATGTCAGAAGTATTGTGAAAGGAATTTATGAAAGTGTGAACCTTTACTTTGTTATTTTGTAATATTTTAATTGTATGTATAACTCTTTTAGTTTTTTTTTAGTTACTATAATTGGTTTAACAGCCGTTTTTAAAATAAAATAAATAAATAAAGACTGGTTGTCAGACTTTGGCCACTGACTACCTGTAACGACTATCAAAGATCTCGCAACTGACAGCCGTGACCAACGGCTTAACTTGCTTTCCGAGGCACGGAGGAAACTTGGTAAATGTAATGCGTAGTCACCCATCCACGGCCTAACCTAGGCAAGCGCGGCTTAACCTAAATTTTGACCCGAGCGACTGTTACTTATATACATAAATTAAATCAGGAATTGTAAATTGTAATAAAATCGTCTTTAAAGATGTTTTAAAGCATTTGACAACGTGGTTCATTTTTCATCTCCAATTTTGGTTGAAGATTTTTCATTCACAATTTAATAATGTCATTCAAACAATAATTTTTGGAAAGTGGTGAAATATAAAGATCCTTTTAAATATTGATGAATTTGTTCTTATAAGCGTGTCTAAATTGTGTCGGCCCAGAACTGGCTAACTAAAGCAGCCATTTTTGGCCAAAAATGGCTGCTTTTGAATCATAATATGAATCACGTTAAAAATTTAAACTCTTAAAATAGACTTCGTGGTTATAACCATAACGACCATTTTAAGAATTTTAAATTTTTAACGTGTGCCCCCTGAGCCACGAGTTTGTCGTCTTCGGTAGGGTTCATCTGTTCCTGTCATTAACAAACAACAGGACACACAGGACAGGATGTTACTAATATAGTAATTTTAATAATTTCACCTAAACAGGGCTTGTATACTATTTCATAAAATTATTTTAAATCAAACTACACCTCTAAATTAAATTCTTCAAAAAACATCTAAAGAACTTTGGCAATTCATTTGACATTGAAGCGCAAAATAGTTACAGAAGTGACGTTTATCCAAAGCTTTCGGTACCCCTGTCGGCCCTCCTTTTCGGTTATATTTTCTGACCGAATCTCGCCTACGTTAGTACCTTCTTTAAAAATTATTGGCGCAATATATAACGAAAGTGTGTGTGTATTTATTTTATGGGTATTTTTTCTGAACCTACCTCGATTCTAGAGATATCTCAGATTTCTTTACTTTTTCAGAACGCTTCTTTAACTTAAAAAAGAATGATTGATTGTCCATCATTCTTTTTTTAATTTTTAGTCGACTGCGCTGAAGTCCAGAAGATGGATTATGACAAGACAACATATGGCTACTCAGCCGCGTTGTCACTAGCAATACTTTGGAATATCTCAATAGCAGCAACGGAGTCTTGATTTGTGCCCTTTTGGCTGGCAATAGGTTACCCCTATTACATGGGACTTGAAATACAACTGGTGAAATGTGGGTGTATACCACAGAGAACCCTAACTTTGTGCCTAACCCTTTGATGATTATACGCGTGCTGTTATTTATGTTTTTGTAAATACTATTTCTAACGGGTCTATTTCTATTCTAATTCTAACGGTTCTATTTCTAACAGTTCATTAGAAATTCACGCCACTTGAGTCTCGTTCATGATTAGATCGAAAGCTTGAGTGGGCGCAATCCTCAAAATCATAGCACTATGTAGCTTCCATGATACCGTGGGCTGTTAACGTTCGTATCAAGCAGGATAAGTTACTCTATTTTTAGAAAATACCTTTATAATATTATCTGTTTTTATAAGAATCATGCCCCCACTGATGAGACTCAAGCCTCCTCTCAATAAGGAGTGTGTGTACTCGGCCTTAGTGCGGGTGTCACGTGTAGAACACGTTTTGAGAGTAGTAGCTATAAACTAATTTAACATGGAATTTTGATTCGAAGTTTCGACATGCTCCTATGACGTGGGTCTTAAAAATAATTGGCGAACTCTTTCTTTATCGTGTGGGTAGTGCCTAACCTGGTGTCAGAGTTAACACCGCCGCTCATGGGCTTCTAACTTGGCTTTACATACCGTCAAGGAGTGCTCAGGCATGCTGGTTTCCTCACGATGTTTTCCTTCACCGAAGCAAGTGCTAATTATACAATACGCACATGAATCCGAAAAATCAGAGGTTGATATCTTGGGTTTGAACTCGAAGCCATGATATGGCAATCCGAAGGTATTATACACACCATTAGGCTATCACTGCTATTGGTGAACTGGCTAGCTCGCCGTTCGTCCGTCTTATGACGACAGGCCGTGTCGACGCCGACGGCGCGTTCGTGTTCCACGAGCGCCTCAAAAGGATGTTATCAAACAGGTAGGGATCCGAAAGGACCGATGCCTGCCAGAAAGAGATACCGCGGCCCTGGAACACCAAAGGCAAAAGAAGGAACATGGATGGGTTTTAGTCAGTAAAAGTCTGACACTACCTCCTGCTCAGCCCAGGGCGGGAGGAGTTATTTGATGATTTCCAATTCGAAAAAAAAAAAGTGTCTTGTTACACCCTGTACAGTTACCAATAAGGTTATTATATTTTAATACTAGGAAATGTAGTTCTCCAACAAATCTCAAGCGTCACTAGATCTGCATAACAAAAGTTTCTCCCTAAACCTATTAATACATTGTCTCGCTACCCTCATCCACTAAAAACTTCCACCACGCCCGTCTAAGCACGTACATTCATAAATCCGTGAATTCTTCCGAAACGTTTCTGGAATAATTCATACAAAAGTTCTTCCACATAAGTGCGTTCTGAAGTTGCTTGTTATGCACTTAAAGTACCAGACCTGTGTTGTGACACTTTTAGTGGCAAAGAAGTGTTATCTCATGGTTTTACGGAGTCTGAAGTGGGCGATCCGGTAAGAGTAAATAGGGTTGATATTCTCATTGTGAGAGGACATTCTTCGCTGGTCGCAGTGTCTTTGGATGTTGCTTTTATTGTGTCGTGTTCTTGAAAGGGTTTAAGGTCATAATTTGTGGTTTTAGAAGACACAGGTCCTTGAGCTTAGATTAGAAAAGATTCTTCTGTCCTACGACTTAACTGAGCAACTACAGTACTTTCACAGTTATTATGCCTTATGGCTATATTGTAGCTTCTTCCTTTAATTTTTGACAATTCAAAAGTGCCTAGTGGTGCTGGGTCGATTCCCAGGTTGGGCAAAGTGTTATTAGGTTTTTTTTCCAGCAGGAATTTCTCAGTAGCAGGCACGGAGTCTAGAGTTGCGCCCGGTTGATGACAATAAAATCGGGTCAGTAGTTCCGAAGATTACCCCTACATACAAACTTACAAACAGATTTTACCTCTTTATAATAGTGTGTAGTATAGACAAGCACATATTCAAGTGTCGAATGAGTCTCGATACTCCTTTCACGAGACGACATAAACTTTAATACCTCTGTTTTCTACTGAGAAAATCATATGCTTTTATTTTTCTCTCTACGTTAGTATTCTAACTTATTTTAACGCGTTATTAGATGTGTAATGGTATCTTTTACCACGTAAATATTGCGTCAAACACTGTATTAAAAGACTTGGAAAACAGTCTTTCTTGGTTGCTATCTTTTTATTTGATGTCTAAAAGTCTGTGAAATCTTCGTTATGTAGCTATAACAGGGGTATAAAGGCACTTAACGAAGCCGAACGTATATTTGATGAGAAGTTCTACACCCTGTATATCCACGGGTCTAGACTCTAGACATTACATACCGAGTTGCCTCCGTGACTCTGAAAGCACGTTAAGCCATCCCGGCTGACAATTGTAGATCTTTGACAGTCGTTACAGCTAGTCAGTGACAACCAGTCTTACCAAGGGAAATCGTATTACCCAGGCCCTGCAGTCTCTACATGGATAGCGATCGTAAAACTACCGATTTCGAACGCAAAGTCATAACGATGCGGACTTAAGGTGTAAGGCGACACCGGCGGGTCGCGTCCGGTTCGCGTCCACCTTAAATCCGCATCGTTATATATGACTTTGCGACCGAATTCGGTGGTTTTCCGATCGCTATCTATGTCAAGACTGCAGGGCCAGTACTAACTGTGTTGTGGAGGTGAGATAGACAATCGCTCCATGTAAAACGTATTTGAGTAAATAAATAAATAAAAAACCCATCCAAGTTTAGAACCGGCAACCTAAAGGACTAACGACGTTCACCTATTGTAACTTTACGATTGGGTGCTTCCCTTAATTTGAATGTCAATTATACTGAACTCAACTCCCCACAACCAATATTAATAAACATTCTACCCTCCACCGCCTATACCGAGTATCCCTAATCATCCAAATTCCTCTAAAATGAACATCCAAGCTCCCCAACATCCAGGCACTTACCGGAATCAAGTTGAACATCTAATATCACTAACAGTTCCTTAACTAAAGTTTAAACCACGTTCAGGATATCGCCCTATCTTAACATCTTCTGTTCGTAAACTGCGGGATCAGATTTAATCCGAACTTGGTTGTATGGATATGGGTATTGTCTTTAATAGGTATGTTGTTCACTTGAAGCTATCAATCACCAATGTTTAGCATAACATCACGTTAGTAATACTCGGAGGGCAGAGGTGTACCTAATAGTACATCCACATTTCGCCAGTTATGTTAAGTCTCACTGGGGATTCTAGCCTATTGCCATCAACTGGGCGCAATTCCAGCCTTCGTGGCTGCTACTGAGAAATTTCTGATGGAAAAATTCAATGACACTTTGCCCGACCCGGGAATCGAACCCAGGACCTCATGCTCGCGGGCCTGTGAACGGTGAGCTATGGGCTAGCTCGCCGTCCGTCCGTCTTATGACGACAGGCCGTGTCGACGGCGCGTTCGTGTTCCACGCGCGCCTCAAAGAGGGTCAGCAGACAGGAAGGGGTCCGTAAGAACCGACGCCTGCAAGGGTTGCGGGACTGTTCGAAAGAGATACCGCGGCCCTGGAACACAAAGGGCAAAGGAAGGAACATGGATGGGTTTTAGTCAGTAAAAGTCTGACACTCCCTCCTGCTCAGCCCAGAGCGAGAGGGGTTGTTTGATGATTTCCCATCGGTAAAAAGGACCTCATGCTCAGCAGTCGTGCTGGCGACCACTACACCAACGAGGCAGACCAATATTCAGGTGTGCACAGTATTCACCTTTTCTCCAACTATCATCGATATATCCAGTAGTCTTCATATCTTCTTTATCGTGTGGTTAGTGCCTAACCTGGTGTCAGTTTTTATGCCGCCCATAGGTTTCTGACTTGATTTCTTACATGTCGTCGAGAAAAATCTCTCAGGCATGCTGGTTTCCGCACGATGTTTTATTTCACCGAAGCAAGTGATAATTATGAATACGCACATGAATCCGAAAAATCAAAGGTGCGTGTACTGGTTTCGAACTCGAGACCTATGGCTTGGCAGTCCGACGGTCATACCGCTGGGCTAGACACAGACGCAGAAAAAGCTGTTTATACGGACATCACGAAATTATAAGGGTTCTGGTGACGCCATCTAGTCGTCTTACACATAATTCTACCTCTAATCCATTGATTACTTCATATGACGTAGATCATAGAAACAAGCGACGATATATCCCCATCTCTTTCCCTCCTTTATTGAGCTCGCCTACTGATCATCGATCGGGCGGCCATCACTCCACCTCGACACAAGAAACCGTTCGCACGAAAACCCAACTACGCCGTCGTAGCTGCAGGTTGAAACCGCTTTCCGCCGGAATCGTTCATATTAGCGGCCCCGGGGTCCATCTCCGACCTGGTGCATCAGAAGACCATCACAGCGTGCGTCAAGAAAAATCGTTGACCGCAGCATTGGAGCAGACACGTGGCTCGAAGGTACGTGAGCTTTTCCACCTATCCAAATTGTCGCTTGTTCGATTCCCCGAGACGATATCCAGCATCTATACAGTCCACTAAATACTCCATTTCACAAACAAATATTAAATTTTTCAAATCGTCTAATAAATTGGTGAATTTACCCACCAGGTACCGTGTTTGGCATTGAAACGTTAAATGTTAGGGACTGAGATACGGAGAAAAGAGACCTATAAAGATATCGATATGAAGTCGTTGCAAAATTCAAACCTCTTTGTTGTTATTTGCCTATGCCCTAAATTCTTCTAGAAAAATTATTTGCCGTGATATATGCGCTCAATAATAGTACACCCACACTACGCCTGTTATGTTTAAGTCCTATGTATTAATGGGCAACCCGGTTGCCATCAAGCGGGCATTAATCCAGACTCCGTGTTGCTACAGAGAAATTACTGAAGGAATAATCCAATAACACTGCCCGAGTTGGAAATTGAACCCAAGATCTCAAGCTCAGCAGTCGTGCTTGCGACCCCTAATAAATATGTATAGCTTCTTCAAAAGTTCTTTGCATCTGAAGCTTTAGACGACCATCATCACAAAGAGCTCCCCAAATACTGATAGTTCTCGAAGCCAACGCAGACTTACTCGCTTGCAATAGCAACAGCATATCTTGTACTGGTACACGGTATGTGTCCTAAGTATGGCAGTCCCGCCTGATAAATTATGACTGGCTAAACTTGTATCCATGTTATCTTGTAGTCATAACTTATTTACTTATGCTACGTACCCGGGTAATTCATTGGTTTTCTTGTGTCTATGTTATGGTTATTGTTTTAAATCATATTGGAGAGAAACTATGCATATCTAGTTACATTTATCGAGAGAGATTACTTTTTAGCTGGTTTAAATGTATTCATAAAAAGCTGAAAGTTTTTTGAAAAAGAAAATCTTATTAAGTTTATTTTTTATTTGGTAAGCGTTGGGAGTATCCTTGCGATTTTGTATTTGTCATGTTCAATCCGGCTCGAAGGACCTTGTTTAATATTGAAATTAAATAAAAGTCTTAAGTATCTTCCAATCACTGTCATATCGAAAGTATTTCTTATTTCTGTTTTCTTCATTTTACTGTTTCTCCTAGATGAAGAACACTAAATTATCCAGACTCCAGTTTAATATGACCTTCTTAGTACACTATTACGAGTACAAATATCTACAGGAAATCTAATTAAAGTCCATAATGTTTATCCGAAAATAATGTTTTCTTTTCTAGCTAGGAACGTTCATTTCGTAATTTCTTAGGTCAATATTTATTTGGGAACTACGCTTCAATCAAAATGGCGGCAAAGTTGAAAAACACGACAACTGGTTGAAAACAGATGAAAAAGCAATAAAAAATATGTCCAGTTTACAAAACTGGAGGATTTTTGCTTGTTCATCTTTTGTAGGATTTTGCATGAGTTTGATATTTTGTCTTTGTCGATTAAACTTTCAGTAGAGAATTTGTTCGTATAGGTAGTTTTGGGTAAAATTTGAATTTGGAACGATGTGCGAATACTGTTACATACCTTCTGCTGTATTTGCTCTCCTAGTAACACTAAAATTGCTATGGATATTCCTAGGCTAAAAGAAAAAAAAAACACTAAATGGCCATTCTCAGCACACGAGAAACGGTCCAACGTTGGTATCTATTTCACTTGCGTCTGATAACAGCTACATGACTGTCCAGAGTGCGACGGATGTCGTAACCTAGCATTTATCATTATCTGCCCGGGTTCTGTGTCCAGTACTCTGACAACTGCTGGTCTCCTGCAGTTGAATATCTATGTTTTATATGGAGCGACTGCCTATCTGACCTCTACAACCCAATCTCTGATGCGTAGACGGCCCTCAATGGTAAGACTGCCATAGACGACTGTCAAAGGTCTACAACTAACAGCCGAGACAAAAGGAAGTTCCCTCCTTGCTATCCGGAGCACGGAGGAAACTTGATATGTAATGTATGATCATCTATTCACCTACATTTAAAAATCAACAGACTAAAATCGAAGCTTTGTCCACATTTATTTCAGTTTCAATTTAGTAAAACAACATGCTAATTACAATTAGTAGGTTTGCGTTACATTGTGGTTTTATAAATGTTTTATGTCATTAAATGACCAATAGTTTTCAACAGCGCAAATAGTTAAATACGCTTTGACTACAGACTATTGTAATGTATTGTATAGCGGGCTGGTGTCCGCAACTCCACGTCTGAGCGCGTATTTTGCGTGCGGGACTAATTTCAATAGTTTAAATTGATTGAAATGTGCCCGACTCACCCAGAGTTATGTCCCGATGGCAACTATGCCACAGATTTTACATAAGCAAAATTGTGTAAGGTACTTGTCATTTGTGTTCGAAATTACTGAACCGATTTTAATGAAAAGTCATACGCTTAAAAGCAGGACACATATGTCTAAAAAGTTGCCAGAGAACATTTTCGAAATGTCGTTTGATAAAAGATAATTGGAAATTCCCGCTTCTGTGGAAAATCTAAATTCGGTCTAATTTAGCTGTAACACAATTTTTTGAAAATGTTCTTTGTTAACTTTTATGGCATACGGAAGACGCTAACGCTCATAAACAGATTTTTCGAAATGCTTCTGTATTTTTTTCTACCGTGGGAGTTTTTCAAACAATGTCGTTCATCCAATCTGTTTCCTCAGAATACAACGAGATTCAGATTTATTAATTTCTGAGTATATGGTACATACATTGAGGTCTTAATATTAAACAGTTTCACATACACTACCGAGTCACTACCGAGTCAAAGTTTTTCAGAAAATACGCGTACAGTCAACAACATCGTAAAAAACAAGATTTTGATAAAATTCGCCTGAAGAATATGAAACATAAAACATTTAACCTAGAAAACTGCATATGATTATCTTTAAAAAAATCTAGCCTATTCCTCAATATTTTCCATCACATTTTTATAGTCACGTTTCTGGCTCGAAGTCGTTCATTTTACTTTTTTTTTCTTTTTACTAGAACCGCTTTCAAAGTTATGAGTCTAGTTAACTGCAAATGATATTGAAAGATATCCGTCCAGCTTGAATAGCTTAATTTCCGTTGTAGCTCGCGCTGTGCTATTAAATAGCTTGTTATTTGAACTTACGACTGTGGAGAGCTCGGGAGCTTGTTTTGTTGGGTAAAAAGGTTTTTAGTTGTGAAATGCTTTGGTCGTTTGATTGCAATAGGCTCGCCCCCTATTAGATAGGAATTGAAACAAAACTTGCGAAATGTGGGTGTACTATTAGGTACAACACTGCCAAACCCTTCGGGGATTATTATTAGGCGTGATGTTAATGTTTATGTTGATGTGTGTGTGCCCTTTGGTTTGCCCTTCAGTCGGGTAAAACACAAACAAAACTTGTGCCTAAATCTCATTCAAAATTTTCGGAAAGCTAACTTTTCGGCTTAGATCGACAATTTATTTTATTTCCAAACGTTTGTTTGTGAAACTAAGTCTGACATAAAAATATGGGAAAACAGATTGCGTCACTGTTTTCAATGTTCAAAAGTTTATGATTTACGGGTACTATCAAAAAATGCGGGGCAGACCAAAAATATTATTAATATTTATTGCATTCGTTTCGGTGAATGCTCTTGGCTTTTGGCGTCGGAAAACATGCTTTTTTATGTTTAATGGCTTTACTTGCATATTTCTCTCTAAATCTTGATAACTTAATTAAACATGGAGATGACACAAGCCGAACTTAATAACTAAAAAAAAACCTGTTTATTCAACTTCTGAGTCTAAAATTATTTGAGACTCTAAACAAGGACGTGAACTATTACCAACCTTGGTAATTTATTCCATGATGTTTTCTCTATCAGGTTTCAGTTTTACGAGTAGATTCCAAGTTAAAAACCGCGATCAAGGTAAGATGGTGTCAATATTCCACAACAATAATGACACTGACAGCTTTTGAACGCAGTTTAGATGTGCTCAGATAGCGTTCAGTTTTTTATCGCCTTAAGTTAAGCTTGAAAATAGTTGTTACCCCTTTACATTACGGTCCACATTAGCTTAAATCCAACATCATTTTCTAAACTACCATCTCAGTTACTAACCTATTGAAGTGCAGTCACCTAGCCATAAAATAATACCTTCTCACAATATACTACAATCGTTCACTCCAAAATACACTTTGGGCATCAAAAATGTCCTGTTTCCGCCATTTTAATGTCGCAACGTGTTCCGACTCATAAACAGCTGGTACATGAATGGTACACATTTATTTGATTTCCAGACCAGAGTATAAATCTATGTTCCAATACGTTTGACATTTCAATTGCAACCTTATCTCTTGTCACTAAAGGTTGGTATTCGTTCGAGCGTGCTTTTTATTGACAGTCGATATTTCTCATTTATTTTCATTATTGTTCTTTTCATTTTGTGCATAGCGTCATTGGAAGCGCTTGTTTCCGCGACTGTACACCACGGAACGTGTTGTGCTATCATTTTTTGTTTGTAATGCTTTAGAGCTTTTGTGTTTGACTGTCCCAACCTTTGTAGTTTATAGATGTTGATTTTGTTTGATTGGATATTTAGCCATACGGTATGGCAAAATGTACAATGTATGTAAATGTGTAGTCCTGCATGGTTCGCCGTGTGAACAAACTGGTGACGACACGGTTGGCGCAGTGGTTGAGCGAGTGGCTGCTCCGGTGCGTGTCGTGGGTTCGAGCACTGCATAATCAGCCTATAATGTTTCCACTGCTGGGACACAAGGCCTCCTCTCTATGGGAGGGAATGGGCTATAATCCACCACGCGGGCCAAGTGCATGTTGGTAGATGTCACATGTCTTCGAATTTGTGATTCTAGGACATGCCGGTTTCTTCACGATGTTTTCCTTCATCTTTTTTGAGAGCAGTGGTGATGAAATAAATTACCTACACCAAGTAATGCGCCTGTCTGGGTTCGAACTTACTGTTCGTAAGTCGGAGGCACCACTGGGCCACCCCTGCTCTCAATCGATCCCTGCACGGAACAAATAACCTACAGGGAGTTGTTCCGGGTCGGGCTGTTTAAGTATGTGACGAGAAATTTCCAGAGTGAGGACGCTTTTAAAACAAAAAATCTTTTTCTGGTTCAAATCTTGGCTTTTCATTTATCTGTATTCTTTTTGCAAAAAATATTTTCGAAAATCATTTTAAAATTTATTATTGATTATTAATATAAAATTTATTTCTAAAAAAATCGACAGTTGGGGTTACAAAAGTAGCCTCAATTTTAAAATTTGTAAAGTTTACACGTGCATTAAACCGACATAAAAAAAAGGAAGAGGTTAACAGTCCCATTAATTACTAAAACAGTAGTAAGTAGGTACCCATTGACCTCATCAGCATTCCCCCCTTGCGTCGCCTCCACTTTCTTTATTTTCTTACCTTATTTAATAAAGCGGCCATTTTTTGTCTCCTTGAATTAGGTGTAACGCGCGAATTACTTCAAGATAGAACGAGAAATAACTGTGTATTCTTTACTAGCTGTTGCCCGCGGCTTCGCTCGTGTTTTGGTCGGAAATTATCCCAAAGGCACGTTGTAAATATAGCCTATGGCACTCGGGGATAATGTAGCTTCCTATTAGTGAAAGAATTTTCAAAATCGGTTCAGTAGATCTACAGATTACCCCCTACAACCTCACTAACTTTACCTCTCTAAAATTTTAGAATAGATTTGTAGTGTTTAAGGGCAGATTATTGGAGGGAAACACTTAAGTACTATTTGCCTAAGTTAATGTTATTTCGAAAAAAAACACTTGAAATTACTAAAATAATAAAAATCTGTTCTCAATCTCATGTTAGACTGGAAGCCGACTGTAGCTGCTAGGTAGTGGTAGGTGAGAGATGAAGAAAACAATTTTGTGGTCGCTAATTTAAACAACAGTTACGGACTGCGCGGGCGATTTGACGCGTGGAGTGTTCGCGGGATTTTTTACACACTCCTTTTCATTTGATTTATTGTCATGGCGGCCGCAGCGGTAGGCGGGGAGGGTGTCGCGCATCGACCAATCAGAGCGCCCGTATGCAATCCGTTCCTGGTTGCCTAGGATATATATTTAAAAAATAAAAACACAATCGTAACAAAACATATTTGGTTATCTAAATATGGGTACCTAAATATATATATAAATTAAAAAGACGGGCGGACCGCGACACCGTCGTTAACACCGACCCCAACATAGTTGGGAAAAGCCAAATGACCTCTGAGACGAAGGTATTAAACTAACCATTATACAGGGTGTCAATAGACCCTTAACGAAGCCGAAAGGCACTTGTTCTCCCCGCCATTGCGATCATTTTTTTGTTCTAGACCATACCTGGGAACCTTCTAGTTACGGAGATATTGGAGGTCAAAATTCCAACTTTTCCACAAGTATTTTTTTTTTTTCATTTTTTTTTTTTTATATACTTCCATGCCCCTTTTACTGTTCAATGCATCCATCAGCACAATGTTTAGAGTGCGTTACATTGATATTAACAGTAAAACGTGTTATATCAACTTAAAAAAAAAAAACGTTTTCCAGCAATAATTTTTGCGTAGGGTTACTTAAATTGATGTACAGAATGCTTGGTTGACGGCTTCGTGAAGGGGTGTTTACACCTTGTATTTCTATTTATTACAACTGTTTAGTCGAGTAAAAAAATATACTAAGCTCCAAATTGGCAGTCTAGACTCTTGCTAATCGAAGCTCCAAAAAGAGCAAAACTCTTATAAAAATTTCAGCAAGAAAGTTATTCATTTTTTTCTCAATTCAATTAGTGTGCTTCCCGTTGCGCGTTTCGCTTGATTTCCTTGACAGGGGAATGCCATCTTAAATGTATTTCTGTTGAATACCAAATGCTCAGATTTTCCGTCAAAATAAGTTCGTAGAGCTAGACTGTTTTTTTAACTTGTTTGTTTTAGGTGAATTTGGAATTTTTTATTCGAAATTAAAAAATACGTATACATAATAAATTAAATAAATATAATATATTTACTATTCATATATTAATATATTTACTACAGTCAATAATAATATATTTACGTCTACTGTTATTTTCTTACAACATAACAGCAAACCTGTAATCCCTGAAAGGTCAGACAGAGGTGTACGTATAGACCTATTAATTATCGGATTTCAAACAAGTTAATGGGTAGCCCCATTAGCGGTACTGGCAGCCATTGCGCGGTTAGGCATAACCTGAAGATTGATCCGAGCGCCTGTTATTATTTAGCCACGAGCTCCTCAGCGCAGTGGAAAAGATATAAGTAAGAAAAAGAAAGAAAAATGTACAACATAATGTGCATACAAAAAAATTATTACCAACTATCTGTGCCCGCGACTTCGTCCGCGAGGACTTAGATCTAAATAAAAAAATAAAAGTATCCTTTGTCCTCCTGGTTCTAAGCTACATCCTCACAAATTTTCAGCCAAATCGGTTCAGCCGTTCTAGAGTTATAAATAGTGAAACTAACTCGACTTTTTTTATATGTATAAATAATCATACAACGCATAACAAATATTATAAATACACAGGACAGAAACAAAACAAGTTAACAGACTACACACGTCGTGATTTCGACGAACAGGTTAGCACTCGGCATGATCCTGTGCTTATTAGGCTTATACATAGGCATACTTTGTACTTTGATCATTGGGTCTGGTGGGTACAAAATACCAACTTTCAAGCGCAGGCCACACCGCCATCTAGAAAACGAGGCGGGCGATGCTCTTTTCGTACTTCGTTCGGCTCTTTCAGTTGTTCGCGGTGTGAACCAAAGTACACGACAGAAATGAAACGATGCCTCGCTCGCTTAACTCTCCCGTGCGTAGGATAATATCAAGAGTACTGAAAACAACGAACACTAAAGCTTTTACTTGAAATAACATCAAAATAAAGGTAAACATTTATCAGAAATTGTAACCCACATTCAGGACGTAGGTAGATATTAACAGAATCAATATACATTGAAAGATGATTGATGGAGAAATACCTACTAATCGGATTAAGTTCTCTTTCTTGGAACCTACCATCAATGTGCTTATATGTAACATAAGTAGATAAATAGCAATGGAAATGTCAAATGCCATCCTTTTTCGTCGTGCCAATGATTTTCTATACAATTAGGATTTGCCAGTGACTTCATCCGCCTAAAAGTCTGAATTATTCCCCGGAAATGTACATACTTTCAATAAATAATACCAGCCTAGTGCTGTCCCACTGCTGGGCAAAGAACTCTCTCATACAGATAAGCATTACGAGAAGCACTGCGAGGAGTATGAGCAACCGCGAGCATTGATCACCACGCTTGCTCAAGACGGGCTGGCGATTACAAACTTATAATAATTATAAGTCCAAGTTTTTTTTCAATGCTTGCCTTCACCGATGTCCACCTTTGTCTGTAATGTCCAGGACAAACTTAAAATGTAAGTACATATAAATTGAAAAAGTCACTTTGTTACTTGCCCGGATTTTGGACCCACAACCTCATACATAAGAGGTCTGCCGCACTACGCGCCGCGTCTCCGTAAATGAACCCTAACCTCCTGGCCACAGCCAAGCGCGGCGCTGATTGCGGCGCAGCGTGAGGAGCGGCAAGCGGTGAGCGGCGAAAACAAATGGTAGACAATGTATGAAGTAAGCCACAGCTACCGGCGGCGCGAACTGCGGCGCGGTGAGTGGCACGTGGCGGCGACGGGCTGCGCGGTGTGCGATTGAAACAAAATGTATTATCAGTATAGAGTATCGAGGAGGCATCAGCTCAGAGAGGCGCGCGCGGCGGCATCGGTAGACGCATTCAACATCGCATGATCGAAACAAATAATTTTGTTTTTATCGCGCGTTGAGCTTGTATAAATAATGGATACGGAACAATTTATTAGTGAATTACTGAGTAGACCAGCAATATGGATATCAAAATATGTTATGAAAAATTGTGGGACGAAATAAAACAACAATTTCAATACCGTGCCACTGCTGATAGGGCCATTTTAATAGTTAGCCGTTCTCTAAATACGTCCACCGCTGACGCCGCCGCGGTCGCAGCTAGTCGAGCTGTGGCTTACCACCGCAAATCACGCCGCCCGCCGCACCGCGCACCGCGCCGCCAGTAGCTGTGGCCAGGACGTAAGGCCGTTATGACACGACACCGCTCGCCCGCGCGGTCGGACGTTGAAGCGGATCTCTCGTCGCATTGGCTTGTTTGAAATCCTTTGATGGCTAAAACACGTGCTGGCTGGATTGGGATATATGCTCTAGTTCTCCAATTTATTAAGGGTTCATAATTTCATCACCGTTTTTACCGTTAATAAAGCAGATAGCTTAGCGATAGCAGTGATAGCTTATTGGTGTGACCGTCGGACTGCCAAGTCTCGAGTTCGAACCCAAGGCACGCACCTCTGAATTTTCGGATTCATGTGCGTATTGTATAATTATCACTTGCTCCGGTGAAGGGAAACATCGTGAGGAAATCAGCATGCCTGAGAGATATCTCTCGACGGCATGTAAAAGCCCTCTGGCTTTTACATGCCGTCGAGACGCCCATGGGCCTCTGCCCATGGGCGGCATAAAAACTCTGACACCAGGTTAGGCACTAACCACACGATAAAGAAAAGAAGAAGAAAGAAAGACCGTTAATAAACATTGCGACAAAACTGGCAGGTACTGGCAAAACCCAGACCAATAAGACATAGGGGCACTCAACTTTAGGATCCAGCTCGCCACAATCCAATTACTCCAAAGTTACGGCAAAGTCAAAAAACCAAGTCAAGAATCGCCTATAAAATCACATGTGAACCAAGTCTATCCCTTAAAATAGATAAAAGAAACTCCAAGCCCCACAAAGTGACACAGTAATATACTTATGTTAACGGTGGGCCAAAAACACTATCTTCAAGAGTAGACCTGGAACAGTAAAATATTCTCATCCACTTAAGTTTTTCTTAAAGGTAGGGAAGAAGCACACCATCGAGAGAAGAGGAACGAGTGAGAGGAGGCCTGGAGGCCCAGGAGTGGGACAATACAGGCTAACTAATTTTACTTAAACTTATGATTTTATTCATTACTTTTGACTTGACTGTGTATACTTTGACATTCATTATTATTTTTAATTATGATTTTTATTTTTATTCTTTTACCTTTGACATGTATCATTTTGGCGTACTAGTTGCTAATTTTATAGACAAAGATTAAATTATGTTTTTTATTTTTATTTCTGTAATGTTTAATTTTGACATTTTTAGTTTTTTTTTGATAAATTCACTTCAAATGAATTATAATGGACTGAAATGATATGTTAAACACAATTTTATAATTCAAAACATTTCTACGACATAGTATGTGGCAAACACTTTTTATTATTGTATGTGTACACATGTTTGAGCAAATACATATATATCTTATCTAAAAAAATATAAAAGTACAATTTTGAAAGAGACCCACAGCTGTTAAGTCACTCGACAGCGACACGAATAGTTTCTACTGCGTGTAAAAATACCTGTCACGAAGCCGAAAGGCACTTGTTCTTCAGGCCATTGCGATAATTTTTTTGTTCCGGACAATACCTGGAGCTACTCGCTGAAGCGTCAGCGATTGCGTAGAAAACAAATGAAAGAAATTGCTTTGAGCATACTAAGAGTTAGTACAATACGAACCGTGGCATTGCGTCGCACGCGTGTTGCGTCGTAAGTGCCGAGGTCGTGAGCAGGCTATAAGTAAACATTTGACCAAAAACACTATCTTCAAGTCTAGACCTAGCACAGTAAAATATTCTCATCCACTTATACCTGTTTTCATTAAGATAAGACGACATCTAAATGTGACGCCTAAATATTATTTGCTCCGTTGGATTTTCAACTCTTTGCACTGAACCGAAAACACTATCTACTAAAGCACACCGTAAAAAATTTTCATCCACTTACTTTTTCTTTACCAAAAAACTTAAGACACGCATAAAAACATCCAGTCTAGTGTTTACAAAATGCCCAGCACTATTTTCGACCTCGAAAGCAGCCTTAGAATTCAGACGATCCATTTCGGCCAGGCCGACCTCATTTTAAATGTCAAGCGGTTTAAAATAAAGGTGTACGCTTGCTCAGGGTGAGACTAGTCGTATGGTAGAGGTAAATAGAAGGTTCAATCCATAAAATGCTTAAACCCTAGCGTTTTTTAAGAAGATTACACTTTTGTGGTCCTTTTTTGAACTGAAATAATAAATAATAGTGACTATTTTTTTATTTTTTTTTTATTTATTAATCTCTTACAACAACAAGTTATTTTTTACAGTCTTTTTACTCGCCAAACTTTACAGTTTGATGGCGAGAAGCGCTCGTTTATCATACATATTAACTTAAAATTATAAACTTAACCTAAAATCGATTAAACGTAACTTACTGCTACATCTGCTTCTTGAATTTATTTCTCGAAAACGGCAGAGCGACACCAACATTTATCAGACAATGAATTCCAAACCAGAGTGACCAGCCGGAGTTGGTCACTCCGGTCCAGAACTCACCGCCTATCACAGTCCGACGACGTGTCCACGTTCTCCAGAAATAAATTCTTTAGTTTTGATTTTAACACAGATCTTTAGTTCAATACATACAAGTACATTCAGTACAATTCTTTAGTTTTATTGTCACTTTGATCATTTGAGAAGCTCGTGGTTAAATACTAACAGCAGTTCGGGTCGATCTTCAGGTTAAGCCGGGCGTATCTAGCTTGGCCCGCGGGTTACGTATCCGTATCCGTTACATATCGAGTTTCCGCTGTGACTCCGAAAGCACGTTGAATACGGCCCTGACTGTCATTTGTAGATCTTGGATAGTCGTTCAGTGGCCCTAGTCTGACAACTAGTGTCACCAAGGGGTATCGTATATTCCAGTACTAACTGGGTAGTAGAGGTCAGATTGGCAGTCCCTCCGTGTAAAATACTGGTATTCAGCTGCAACCGGTTCGCTTGGAAGCCGACCCCTACATGGTTGGGAAATGGCTAGGCAGATGATCATAATATTCACATTGAACATTTGATTTTAGGTACTAGCTGTTGCCCGTGGCTTCGCTCGCGTTTTGGCTAACTTCACCACTTTATAATATTAGTATAGAAGTATAGGTAGTGAATATTCAAAATACCTTCCGTTAAATGACACCCAAGGCGAAAAATACGTAGGTTTAAATAGCCTCCACACAATATAGCCTATACCCATTTATTTGCAGTAAAACCGTATAAAATGGAGCACATAATATTCTCCGAATTTTCCATTCTTTGCCCAAATAAATAAATATGGCTGGACATTACACACAGCGCCATCTAGGTGCCACACTAAGCAACGAGGCTTGTGTCGTGGACACCAGATAGTTGATGATACTACTACGTTGTTAATTTACTAAAAGGCTGTTCCTGACCGTTTTAGCAAGCTAAGCGATAATATGCTGGCTTTGGCTTTGTTTATATGTATAATAAGTAGTACTTATTGTACATATAAGTATAAGTAGTACTTATTATACATTTGTAGGTTAGGTTAGGTTTTTTTTTGTAGGTTAAAAAACCGGCCGGCCAAATACTGTAACTTCTTATTAGTGAAAGAATTCTCAAATCGGTTCAGTAGATCCAGAGATTACCCCCTACAACCTCACAAACTCACAAGATCACAAACTTTACCTCTTTATAATATTAGTATAGATTTATAGATTTGGTTTGTGTCTGAACAATAGTTAGTAGTATATCTGAGACAAAAACCAAAGGTATTTACGAAACAGATGTGAGTGAAAACAGTGAGATATTCTTCCTTATTGGCGATGTTCTTCAGAAAAGTCAGGTGCGTAGTCCTTGCAACAGACGTGCGTGTATAACCAGATGTATGAACGTGGACGAGGTAAAAGGCATATGTAAGGATCGTTGCAGGTGGCGTCCAAAAGTTTCTTCCTAGAGAAAAAGCGTGGGTTTATGTATAAAGGGTGTAACAAGACCCTTCACGAAGCCGAAAGGCACTTGTTCTCCCCGTCATTGCGATCATTTTTTTGTTCTAGACCATACCTGGGAACCTTCTAGTGACGGAGATATTGGGGGTTAAAGTTCCAACTTTTTCAATTTATTTTTTTAAATACTTGTTTTTATTGTAAGATTTTTACTGCAAACAACTACACGACCCCCGTACTATTCAATCCATCCATCAGCACAGTGTGTTGAGTGCGTTACATTGAGTCCTACCGTAAAAAGTGTTTTGTTCACCCCAAAAAAAAAAACGATTTTTAAAAGTGGTTTCCCAGCAATAATTTTTGCGTAAAGTTACTTAGTCTGATGTACATAATGCTTGGTTGACGGCTTCGTGAAGGGTCCCGTTACACCCTGTATTTAAAAGACTAATATAAATAAATTAGCTTTATGTCGCGGTCCTTCTGTACAAACTTTTGGTCCTAAGGTCTTTTCACAGCTTAAATGCCGACATATACGTGTAAAAGCTTAGGTTTATAGTCCCCTATGCGGTTAAGCAGACTAAAATGCCGACACCTTTTACCTAAATGCCTACTTGGCAAGGTTAGGTGAAATTCATTAATCACATTCTTCAGGTCTGAAAATTTTAGGCATTAGGGAAATTGCTTCGCTTTTTTTGGGTAAAGGGTAATTTTTCTGTTGTATTTTTATTATGAAATTATGTTATACAAAGACTTTGTTTAATGTTATTTCGTTGTGAATTATGTTTTTTATATTGAGTTAGGTCCGAATTAGTGTTTGCTTTAGGCAGCTGTGTTGAACTGTTGGTACATTGGTGTCGGCACCGAGTTACGAGTTGTACACGCTACAACCAACCGAGCAAAACCAAATTAAGCTGACTTTTCATTGTACGGGAAGCTCATACAAAGCGAGGTCATATTATACTAGATACGTATAACTTATCGTAGTTGTATAGACCTAAGATTAGATAGAAATCGTGAGAAATGGTTACCTTTTAGAATTACTATATTTTTTGTAAATTCACCAGCGGTTCCCACCTGCGTCAGCAATAATCAACATTTATGAGTACCTCCAATTTTTTTTTTTAGTTTTTCTTGTCTGTGTATAGCAGATATAATAAGGATATTTTCAGGATAATATTTACGTTAACCTTTATATAAAATATTTTAAGAAAAATAGCCTTCTTGATTAACATAGACAATTTCCTGATAATTGTGAATACATTTTTAGTCACTTCACTCGTAAAAGTGGTTTTCTTGAATATTTTTACGTCCATTTATCTGTGAAAAAGCATCAGTGACTAATTTTGAAAGAAATATTAGTCTTAAAATCGATATTTTGGAAATAATTGAAGAAATAGGAAATTAAAAAAGAAAAACTAAAAATATGCATTACATCGACAACAATGAACAAAGAAATAGACCAAATTGACGTTAAATGGATGCACGAAGGTCACACTATTACGCCACAATATTAATTCGTCGAATTTGAAGTTATTCATAAATGAAAAAAAAAACAAAAGGAAATTAAAAAAAAAACAAAAGTCGCGAGCTGCGTTTTTTTTTATAACTTTCATTTTCACTCCTCTAGGAACTGAATAAAAAAAGCCATGAAAATCCGAGCACTATTTATACTTCGTTCCACCTCTTGAGATTTTTTTGTCTAATTGCACTCGGCTAAGTGTTCGATTTTTATTGATGCTCGCGGAGTTTCTATTCGAAATGTATTGGAAGTGTCCTAATCAAATATTAACAGTCCAACAATCTTCTTTGACAAGACCAATTAAGATTTTCAAAGAATGGTTTTTACTGTCTTTGGTCTTCCAAAACTAATGTTTCTTAGAACGTGTTGCCCCGGGCAGGCATTTTAAATTATTTCTTTAATTTCATCACTAGTGGTCTCGCAACAGTGAATGACATCACCGAGTAGAACAAGACCTAGATAAAAATGAGGACCTTTGACTTAAATTAAAAAAAAAAAAACAAAAGTCTCGCGACATTTGTTTTTTTTTTTTTTATTTCCTTTGCTGCGAATTATTTTTTTAACTTTCACTATCCCTCACCTCTAGCAACTCAATAAAAAAAAGCCATGAAAATCCGAGCACTATATAGGGTGACTGGCAATTAGTGTACGATACTTAAACACGTGATTGTGCTCATGATAACAAACAATTTTTATTATGGGAGCAAAGCCGAAATCGCGAAAAAAATATCAGCTGTTCAGTACATTAGGCAAACATAAATGTACTGAACAGCTGATTTTTTTTCCGCGATTTCAGGTTTGTTCCCATAGTAAAAGTTGTTGGTTATCATGAGCACAATCACGTGTTTAAGTATCGTTCACTAATTACCAGTCACCCTATATAAACTTCATTCCACCTTTTGAGATTTTTTCATCTAATTGCACTCGGCTAACTGTTCGATTTTTATTGATGTTCGCGGAGTTTCTATTCGAAATGGATTGGAAGTGTCCTAATCAAATATTAACAGTCCAACAACCTTCTTTGACAAGACCAATTAAGATTTTCAAAGTATGTTTTTTACTTTCTTTGAACTTCCAAATCTAATCACTAATGTTTCTTAGAAGGTGTGGCCCCGGGCAGGCATTTTAAATTATTTCTTTAATTGCATCACTAGTGGTCTCGCAACAGTGAATGAACATCACCGAGTAGAACAAGAACTAGATAAAAATAAGGACTTTTGATACCCCACTGTCATGATTTTGACACGGACTGTGTCGCAATCTACCGCGTTTCGAGAGGAAATCTTTGTCCCAGTGGTAACGTTATATGCTAATTATGCTGCTACATGGCTATCATCATCATTCTCCTGCCTTTATCCCAATTTATTTCTGGGGGCCTAAAATGGTCACTTTATCAGAATCATAATACAAATCACGTTAAAAATTTAAAATTCTAGAGACTTTGTGGTCATAACCACAAAGGCCATTTTAAGAGTTTTAAATTTTCCAGTTACTCCATTCCATTTATTTTTTTAATTTATTTTTTCCATTTTTTCCTTAATTAATTTCATTGTTTTTAGCTTACATTTTTTCCCCTGGTCGGCGCAGCATGTCTTCTTCTTCAATACTTCTTCTTCTTGTTTCTCTATTACTCGTCATTTCATCAGACACCTCCTTTTGCTTGCCATAACATCCTTCACACAGTCCATCCATCGTTTGCTTGGTCTTCATCTACTTTTATACCCATCCACATTCATAGTCAAAACTTTCCTCTAAACATTTTCTCTTACCAAGCCAATTGCTTACCACAAAACTATAACGACGTTTTCTCCTGTTAAATCTGCCTTTTCACGTTCACATAAAACCGCCAGATTTTTTTCAACCAACGTATCTTTTTGAACATTGAATAAATACGTTCTCCATAGCCCACGTAACCATATTAAATCACGTTATTGTTTAAACTTTTTGATTAAATAGCTCCGGGGCTTCAGACATTTAATTGAATATTAAAAGCTTTTAAAATTTCATGTTTTCGTACTTCCACTGGGGTGGGAGATTTTTTTTTATCTTCCGTGCAAAATGTTTTACGTTTCTTTTCGTAATTTTTGTGAATATTTTCTGATATGAGTGCCTTTTATTCTTTGTTATGGGTGTGATGGTGTGAATTTTAGCTTTTGGGAAATTTCATTGTTTTTTGTTGGAGGAAAAATTTAAATATTTATTAAAACATCTTTGGTTAATAAACATGGGCAGATCCACTCAAATCTGTGTGGTTCATTCTTCAAAAGACCATCTCAGACACTAATGTGCATAGTCCTCATGTGAGTTGACCAAGATTATGCTCCGTAATCTCGTCCTCATTTAGTACTTGTAGTTTGCACTTCTTGCTAACTCGCTATCACATTTTTTAAAGATGAATCGATTCCATCAAAACGAAAAATGTTATCTGTGGTCCGGTCGTAGGCGCGCTTTCTTGACATCTGTCAACTCATTGTACTTTTTTGTGAAGCGCGCGGTCACGTTTCTATTACAAAAGTTCCGAAAATTTTGTAATTACCAAACCGAGATGGGAAAACATCGAAGAAAACGAGACGAAGAGATGAAGGAACTTAACGAACGCCTGCGAGAACTAGAAAATCGGTTGAATAAGCGAAAACTGAGTCGTCATCGAAACTCTGGTAAGCTTTTTGAATACCTACCCACTCGTCTTTTCCTAGAATTACCTGGTGCCCTAAGACGCACATGTCTCTAGAGTTTTCACGAGAGGTTAACCATGAGAACACCAACTGTGCAAGACATCACTAGAGCTTTCACGAGAGGTTAGCCGATGATCTAACTTACAATAGAACGACATCACAAGAGCTTTCACGAGAGGTCAGCCGATGATGTACACGTTCAGTTGTTCTAAATCTCGTCCCTATTGCATCCCTTGAGCTATCACGAGAGGTTAGCCGTGGATTTAAACTCAACCAGTTAGAGGTCTAACTCTAATAATTCTTCGTAGACGAGTATGAAGCCCGCTTCAGCAGTTCACGATCCAGTCCGTCACGCTCCAGTCGAACACGCTCGAGAAGCCGTGGTTACCGCGACCGAAGTTGTGAGACACGACATGATAAAACCCGACGCAGCCTGACTCGCCGCGACAGCTCTTCCCCATATCGCCAAATACCACTGACTCCTTGCCATCAATTATCACACATTCCGCCACTTCTGACTACCGACAGTCGTCCTGTATCACCTAATGAAGGAAATCAGAAAGAGGCAGACAGTGAACGAGCAACCGTACCTGAAGCTCTTCCTCCAGGCATTGAGGAGCTCCTTGGAGATGAGGGGGTGCAGCCAACAAAGACACCTATAGTACTTCACAGCAGTCTGGCCACGCGGTGGTCAGCAATAATTGTGAAGGGTTTAAATGAGGAGACAAGACAAAACATCCTAAACAAGCAGGAAACACCACAGAACTGCAGTTTGTTGAACCCGCCAAAACTAAACGAAGAAGTGGCAGCTGCACTGAGTGACTAAGTGATGCAGCCAGACTACTTTGTCACATTTATTATGAAAACTGCATCACTAGACGTTCCCTAATCCTACCTGGCCTTTATAAGGATATGAAAGAGCTAATGGAGCAGACACCAATATCTGAGTACCTGTTCGGGGATAAACTACAGGATAAGTTTAGTGCAATAAAAGCTGTAAAAAAGTCAGGACAAGAATTGAAGAACACACCTGCAAGACCTCCGACGAGACCAAAGAATTTAAACTTTCGGGGCCCACACAGACAGCAGCTCCCTCGCCCGAGTAGGCAGAAGACAGTGCTGAAGCGGAACAACCAGGCGAAACAACCAGCAACACGCCCGAGGCACTCGCCACAGAGGCGCCAGCTGCGACGTCAAGGACAGGAACGCCGCTAGCTCAGGTACAAACTGGTAGATTGCAGTATTTCTCTGAAGTCTGGAATAATGTTACCACTAATCCAACAATACATGATTGGATCAAGGGTTATAAACTACCCTTTTATGAAATTCCAGTACAAACTTCCATTCCTAAAAATAATAACTTCAGTCAGAAAGAAAGCAATCTTATTTCTATGGAAATTAATAAACTCCTACAGTTAAGTGCTATCGAAAGATGTTTATCTGCAGATAATCAATTTTTATCCAGCATATTTTTGCATCCAAAATCAGATGGCACATGGAGATTTATATTAAATCTCAAAAAACTTAATAAATATATTACTACACACCACTTCAAACTAGAAGACTTAAGGACAGCAACCAAACTCATGACCCCAGGATGTTTTATGGCAACTATAGATTTGAAAAATGCTTATTACTTGTTATCCATAAAAAATATGATAGAAGATTTCTCCGGTTTCAGTTTCAAGATACATTGTTTGAGTTTACATGCCTTCCATTTGGGCTTAGCACAGCACCATATGTATTCACAAAGATCATGAAGCCAGTTATGTGTCACCTGAGGTCATTGGGGTTGCTTTCTGTAATATATCTTGATGATATTTTGTGCCTTGGTGATTCATATGCTAAGTGTTTGAAAAATGTGTCAACAACTCAAACTGTCTTAAAAAATCTAGGGTTTGTTATCAATACTAAAAAGAGCCTTAGAACCCAGACAGTGCTGTCAATATTTAGGATTTGTGTTAGATTCAGTTCAGTTTAATATCTCACTTCCTCAGAAAAAGATAGATCTCATTCTTAAATTATTAAAGAATTTTAAATCTAAGAGGAGATGCAAAATATTAGATTTTGCTCAGTTGCTAGGTATCCTTGTTGCTGCATGCCCAGCAGTGGAATATGGTTGGCTTTACACCAAGGTTATGGAAAGTAACAAAACAGCAGCTTTAAAAAACAATAATGAAAATTACAAAGCGCTGCTGCCTATCACAAAAGAAATTAGGTTAGAACTAGATTGGTGGTTGTCTCACATCCCAACAACCCACAACAAAATAAAACAATTTGACTTTGTTCTAGAAATATTTTCTGATGCTTCACAGACTGGCTGGGGTCTGGTATGTAATGATATCAGAAGCCATGGGCACTGGACAACTGATGATAAAAAGTTCCACATAAATTACCTTGAACTTTTAGCAGCATTTATAGGACTCAAAACATTTGCAAGCACACTCAGTCACTGTGAAGTTTTACTTAGAATAGATAACACAACCGCCATAGCCTACATCAATAAAATGGGTGGCACTCGTTTTCCCCACCTTAATAACTTAGCCAGAAAGTTGTGGCAATGGTGTGAGGAAAGACACATTTGGATCTATGCATCTTACATCAGTTCTAAAGAAAACACTATCGCAGATCTGGAATCTAGGCGTCCAAATACAGAGATTGAATGGAAGTTATGTGATGTAGCCTACAAGACTATTATTGTTAAACTTGGTGAGCCTCAGATTGACCTATTTGCAAACAAGTTTAACACTGTCAGAAATATATATCATGGCTCCCTGATCCAGATGCATGCTCTGTTGATGCATTCACTGTCAAATGGTGCGGTGATTTCTTTTATGCATTCGCACCATTTGCACTTATAAGTAAGATTTTACAGAAAATAAAAAGGGAAGGGGCGACAGGCATAGTTGTAGTACCTTGGTGGCCCTCACAACCATGGTTTCCCTTATTTGAGTCCATGGTTATTTCTGAAAAAAAAAATTATATTGGTATTAATAATATTAAGTAATTATTAGTAAATCATGACAGGGTTGTCATGATTTACTGTTGTCTCCTTCCAGGGATCCACATCCATTGCACAGGAGTCTCAAACTGATTGCCGCCATATTATCAGGACCTCTTTCCTGAGAAGAGGAATACCACTTCCTTCCCTTGATATAGTTTCAGCTTTTTTGTCTACCAAAACAAGAAAGCAATATGAGTCTGCTCTAAAGCAGTGGATTTCCTATTGTCAGAACCAAGATATTGACCCTCTCCTAGATTCAGTTCCCACTGTGATATGTTTTCTGACTAAAAAATTTAATGAGGGACTATCATATAGCTCACTCAATACCATTAGGTCAGCTATTTCTTTAGTTCTAGGGCCCCACATTGGCACAGACGATCGACTGTCAAGGTTCTTCAGGGGTATATTTAGATTAAGACCTAAGAACCCTAAATATGAAGTAATATGGGATCCCGGTATAGTTTTGAATTATTTGTCTAAATTATTCCCTAATGAAACTCTCAATTTCGAACTAATTACCAAAAAGTTAGTTACCATATTAGCCCTTGTAACTGCACACAGAATTTAAACCTTGTCTCTCATAAGTATAGATAACATTTCATATAATGAGGATAATATTAACATAAAAATTCCAGAAATTATTAAAACCTCTGCACCTGGTAGTTCTCAGCCCAATCTGATACTACCATTTTTTTAAGGAGAACTTGTCTGTATTTCCTGCTACTACCCTTTTGTTCTATCTTGATATTACAAAAAATATAAGACAAGATTGTAAATCACTAACTATAAGAAAACCATATCATGCCGCCACTACTGCAACTATTAGCAGGTGGATAAAACAAATTTTAACTAATAGTGGAATAGATACTTCCAAATTCACATCACACAGCACAAGGCATGCTTCTACCTCAAAAGCTTCTGAAGTGGGTATTAATATTGAAGTTATAAGAAAAGCAGCTGGTTGGACTACAAATTCCTCAACTTTTGCTCGCTTTTATAAGAGACCTATAGTTAGTGATTCAAATGCTTTTGCACAAGCAGTGTGTTCTATAAAGAGTGAGAGTTGATTAAATTTAAGGTCAATGGTAACTGTCTGATATAAGTACCTAATTGAGTTCTTTATAAGATTATTATACACTGGTTGATACCAGTGTCAGAGAAGATTTAAGTTATGTTACCTTAAATATAAATAATGTATAATTACTAACTAAGTAATGATACTCAGAATAGTATGTTAAGTTACATTGTTCAATGATTAAAGATGTTGATTATGTTACCAACACAACTTTCTTCTTTGAACATCTACAAGTACTAAATGAGGACGAGATTACGGAGCATAATTATACAGATCGGACTAACTTACCTAGTGACGTCCGATCCTTAATTATGTGAAGTAATCTCGTCCTCATTGTATCCCAACCCTTCCCAGAAGATCAGCCTACTTAAATGTGTATTATATTGTCTTATCTAGACAGACCCCTTTTTAAAGTTGTGTTGTTATCTAATGTATCGGGACTGTACGATAACCGTATCGGTCATCTTGAAGTCCCGATCATATGCTTTGAAGGAATGAGTTGACAGATGTCAAGAAAGCGCGCCTACGACCGGACCACAGATAACATTTTTCGTTTTGATGGAATCGATTCATCTTTAAAAAATGTGATAGCGAGTTAGCAAGAAGTGCAAACTACAAGTACTAAATGAGGACGAGATTACTTCACATAATTAAGGATCGGACGTCACTAGGTAAGTTAGTCCGATCTGTATAATTATGTTATGATAAGTTTATGTGTATGTGTGTGTGTGTGTGTTTATGTGTTTTTGTGTTTGTGTTCAGTTTATGTTGACCGAGGTTCGCTCGTAGGTATTAGATATTATTTCGCCAAATACCCGTTGTAAGTTTTGTTGTTGTTTTTTATTCTTAACTAAGTACCTACTTAAGTGGATATAATTCTAAATTATGTAGTCGATGATCTTTGTGCACGGTAAAACTCTAATGAGTTTATGTTGGCTCCAATT
This sequence comes from Eugnorisma glareosa, assembly GCA_947578425.1. Lineage (NCBI taxonomy): Eukaryota > Metazoa > Arthropoda > Insecta > Lepidoptera > Noctuidae > Eugnorisma > Eugnorisma glareosa. The sequence continues at coordinate 5,883,489 of OX387982.1, read as the reverse complement.
TAGATGTATAAAATTTATGTACCTACTACTGAATAAATATTTAAATAAATGTTACTTCTGAGTTTGTTTCGGCTGTTTCTTCTCAGAGTAGTCAGGTACGAAACACCAGCCCCATCTAGTTTAAAAAAAAAAACGTAAATGTGTTTGTAAAATGCTATTTGCAAAATAAACATCATTATCAATCAAACGGGAGCTTAATTGTAATAAGTTGAGTGTTTCTTAATACTAATGGACTAATGTGTTTCCAGGAAAATTTCAACGCGCTGACATTGTTTTTTTTTGGGTTCTGTACCCAAGGGGTAAACACGGAAACCTATTACTAAGAATCCACTCTCCGTCTGTCTATCTGGCCGTCTGCCACCAGGCTGTATCTCAAGAACCGTGATAGCTAGACTGTTGAAATTTTCACAGATGATGTATTTCTGTTGCCGCTATAACAACAAATAATAAAAACAGAAAAAAAAAATTAAGGGGGGCTCGCATACAACAAACATGTTTATTTTTTAGATAATGTTACGGAACCCTTCGTGCGCGAGTCCGATTCGCACTTGGCTGGTATTTTTTTTAATATTTTTATCTTTCAGACATATTATACAAGGTGCAGTTTTGAACCTGCAAAACATTTCAGGAGGTTGTTATGAGACTCGTAAATAATCATATAACAATACGATACCAAGTCAATAATCAATAATACTTTTTCTTTTCGATTTTTCAATTTTAATGTTTTTCAGAATAACTCTCTTAATAACCCTCTTAAAAAAAACAGAATCACCCATTGCGATGTATCGCGCGTCATGTCACTGTGTGCGTGAATGCGATGACCAGTGACGTCAGCCTGTACGAGTCTCCGCCCACATTTCTATGAAACGAACGCGGCACGTACGTTAAACTACAATGAAGGTCGTTGCTATGGTTACGGGGAGCCCCCGCGATGCTCGTCATACCGCATTTCGATTAAGACTCGAAAATCTGTTACTGCGCATCGAAGGTTCAACCAACGTGCCGCGATCTGTACAAGTTGTTGTAGCTACAGCAACTTATAGCAAATAATTTTACCTTAGATGTAGTTCGAATTTGAAAATCACAATGTAGGTACCTAAATTATTGTTTAAAATTTCGCTAAATAATAACTCATTTTTAAGCATCATTACAATGCCGTGGCCCATCTGCCGAGCCTGTTCCCAACTATGTTAGGGTCGGCTTTCAGTTTAACTGTATGCAGCTCACTACATGGAGTGCCAGGGAATCACGTAGGGCGACTGCTTATCAGACCTCAACAAACCAGTTACTTGATAACACGATACCCATTTGTTAGACTAATTGTCGGACTTTCTGGCTTTTGACTACCCGTACCAACGACCATACGGCAGGGCTGTAAGGTCGTTGACCCGTACCGACCCGTGTGGTACCTAACGACCGTCCGAGAGCTACAAATCAATTCGAACCATGGGCTTTAATTAAGTGCTTACCGAAACACGGGATTTCAATGATGTCCTAGATACATTTAAAAAGTACTTACATCATTATGAATTAAAAAAATAACACAATGGTACTTGCTCAGTTGCGAACCCGCAACCTCATGCATGAGAGGAGAAAGCCTTAACCACTGGGCTATTACGATAAATAATAATAGTAGGAAGTAGATACAACTGCGGCAAAAAAAGATCACGTTGGCGTCGTTAGTTACCTATCAGCTGATGAATAAAATGATAGGCGGAGATAAATAAACCTTACAAAGCACGTAAGCAGATCCTGTTGCACAATTGTGAAACTACGATCGCGAGCGCGTGCGCGGGATTTAGGTAGGCACCTAATAATAACAATAAGGCATGTAGGTACTCGGCGCAGTCGGCGCGCTCTGTAGGTAAATTCAGCCCCAAGGACGGTTTTTATTTGTAGATTAAATTGGTTGATTTAAGATTTTCCTTCATACTTTTTAACGGGCTGAGGACCGACAGAAATTCATCAAGATAATTTGTGCTAGTTAAGTGGGTAGGTACCCATGTGTTAGGGATTTTAGGTGATTCATTTTGTCTGATAGGTATTTTTGGCGTAGTTAAACATTTTAAATCAACTTATTTACACTAATCAAGTTGATTTAGCTAACATCGTATTTACAAATTATTGTCTATGTACAAATAAATAAATAAATTACCTACTTATGTTACCTGGAGATATTGTTCAAAGTTTCCACCGTAACACTCCAGGCACAGTCTAGCACGACGTTGCTGATTTTCCTTCAGCTTACACAAGCACATTCGTTTTTATTGTGTCGAAAGCACTGATCACTTTTGCACTTTTGAGATCCTGTACCTTGCGGTAATGAAAAGGATGCTGCATTTCTTTGTGCAGTAGCCGCCACACTGTGGAGTGGTGCACTCCAAACCGTCGACCAGCCTCCCGCGTGCTTGCACGTGGCTCTCGCCGGAAGAATTCCAGGATATCTTCCTGCAAGGCGACAGGCAGGCCTTCGTTGCCGCGACCTTCAGCATGCTGGGGAACGTCGAACTGCCGATGATCGCGCAGTCTCTGCGTAGCAGCCAGCATTACCCTGTGTGAGGGACGTTGCCGATTGGGGAATAACTCCGCGAACATTTCGATGGCTCGAGATACATTGTCTCCACTGATGGCATACAAGCGGACCATCTCCACCAACTCTACATTGGAGTATTGGTCCGTCATCTTTACAACTAGGTAGTAGGTACCTATCCCGACCGTTAATCGAAGGTGCACTTGAGGGGCGGAATTTGCAAGCGTATGCACATACCGGCGTCATCAAATACACTAATAAATTGACCCGATTTATGCGTTTGCGATGGCCGCGGGGGCGTGGCGGGGGAGAGGGAGCGGGCGGTGGTTGGTGCTTTGGATTCATGAAAGAAATGTCGGTTGCGTTTGTTTGTGTGTGTGAAAGCGCAGTTTAAAGATACGTACAGATTGGTTGCGTTTTAAAAAAGGGGAGTTCACACTTACCGATTTCCGTAAATAAGAATAAAATGAAAAAAAAATACCTGCCCATTTTATTGTTGATTCGGGTCGAGAATCACTAACATAATTACCTCCTAAAATGTTTTGCAGATCCAAAACTGCACCTTGTATATTGTAACCCAAGAATATTGTAATATCTAACTTGATTTGAAAAGAGTGTCCATGGAGTTTCTTGACCATTCTTCTCCATGAGATCTACTATTTTTGAATGGGCAACTACAGTCCATTCACAGTTATTATGCCTGTGGCTGGACTGTAGATAGCTTATTTTTGACAACGCAAAAGTGCCAGGCACGGGCCTATTTGAAATAAATGCTTTGAGTTTTGAGTTTGATTACAACATGCTATAACACGAGACTTAACTAGAAAGCCGTAACCTACTGCGTAACGTATTACATAGACAAATGTTAATTCATCCGGCTAATCTATTACCTATTTAGTGTGAAAATCTTAATCATATCTCCCTCGTTGGTCTAGAAGTCACAAGCGCGACTGCTGAACATGAGGTCCTGGGTTCAATTCCCGGGTCGGAAAAAGTGTTATTGGGTTGTTCTATCAGGAATTTCTCTGTAGCGGCCACTGAGTGTAGATTTGTACCCTGTTGATGGCAATTAGGTTCGCCCCGTATGATATGGAACTTAAAAAACATAACTGGTAAAATGTGGGTGTACTCTTCGGTCCACCTCTGGCTCACCCTTCAGGGAATACAGGCGTGATGGTATGTTAGATATCTTAATCACATTGTTCCTAAAACTGCGAAAAATACAGCTCACAAACCAAGGCCAGCCCTGAACAACTCAAGCCTTTTACGACAAGGAAATTTATTCCAAAGCTCATAGCGTAATCTGGAAGTAAACGCGAGAATCCTCGCCGCCTCCAAAACCAGGACATTAGAGCAAATTTGAAATAGTCCACGCTTCTTGAATATTGCCGTTCCTATGTACAGTTTATCGTTGTGCGTGAAAGGCTTCAGATTAACTTGGAATGGTCCAAGGGATGAGGTTTAGGAGATGGGAATTTTAAGAGAGGACCAAGGAGGAGTTCGTGGCTAAATAACATCAGCCGCACCTGCCTAGGTTGGTCCAAGGATGTGTGACCACCTATTACTTATCGAGTTTCCTCCGTGCCTCGAAAACCTTGTTAAGCCGTTGGTTCCGGCTGCCATTTAGTGATCTTTGACAGTCATTACAGCTAAGTGGCCCGAAAATCTAGCAGCCAGTCTTACCAAGGAGTATCGTATTACCCAGTACTAACTGGGTTGTGGGGGTCAGATAGACAGTCGCTCCATGTAAAATACTGGTATTACGAGATAGGTCTTTGAGAATTGTACAGTAAGTGTTAAGTATCTATTCATGCTCGTGGATACTGTGCGTTTACCTAAAGTACCCATAAAAGTTGATTCTCACAATTAATTCCAACGTATTTTCCCATCTTTTCATTACGTACCTTTAATGGTATACCCAAACTGATAAACCATATACCCTCACATTTGCTAGTACAATAAGTCGTAACATTTTATGATACGAGTACCTAGGTACCGAGTACCGTCGCACGAGTGTTCTCCAATTGCTAAGTACCATCAAAATAAGCGGTTAAACACGTAGTTGTGAACGTAGAGGGGTGAGGGTAGTAATTTACGCGAACGATTTAAAAGTAATAGATTTCCAATGTACTGCCTTTGTAGCCAGTAGTAAATGAAATAGATATACTCTGACTAAAAATTCTTGGCGAATGGTTTAGTTCTATGGTTATACTCGTAGACCCAATTATTATTTTCAAATTACATAATTATTTTAGCTAAGTAAATGTAAGGCGTAATTGAGTGTGTATCATCACCAGTGATCGGAATAGGTAGAGCTAATGTGCCTAAACTTCACGGAACAGAAACAAAACGTGGAGACTTCCATTCGAGAATTTTTTTTTTCCGAATATTTCATCCGAATGTCGGTACATTACTTAAATACAACTAAAATTAATAAAGTAATACAACTATCAAATTCATTAACTGATTCTGTTTTTTTTTTTAAAAAGTGCATGATTTTTACTGTTTGAAAAATTAAGGTAATCTCCTTATTTTAGTTTGAACGCCGTAAGTAAGTGCAGAAGCTAATTTAATTTTCATACCAGCTTTAATAGTTAGAACTAACAAGGTAAAAAAAAACAATTTACATTAATTTATAGGTTTTCATACCATTTATTAATTTTCTACAATTATTGGAACTAAACATAAACAGAAATCAACCTCAATTAAGATAAGTTACCAATCTTATGACTCAGTCAGAATATTACTACATTTTCTGGTTCCAGAAAAAAATATTCGGTTTTTTTTGTCGTAACGAAGTCCCCACTTTTCGTTTCTGTTCCTTGAACATTAGGTACATTAGCTATACCTATTCCGATCACTGATCATTACTGACTACAAGTGAAAAAAAAACTAACAATTACTTATATTGGAACTACCCTATAGCAGAATGTTTTAAGTCATAATATTATTTTTCATAACAGCGGATAGCATAAACTTAATTTCGCAGAAAATCGTTTGGCAAACACTCATTTATCATACATTAAAAACTCATAATTTTATAAGTCAGAATTATCTTATGGGAAAAATTTCATATCCATAAGAATTAAAAGGTATAAACATCATATCACAGAAAGTTCACAGTCAGAATCGTATTTTGGCTTACGTTTCATATCGATAGGTCATTAAAAGGCAGAACTATCATATCTCAGAAAATTCACGGTTAGAACATCTGTGACGCTAACATAATTTGCGTCTGTTTTTATACCCAACTCCGTACAGAAGGAAACAGTACAGAAGGATCTTACTATAAGTATCAATACAATAAAATTACACCCAAAACCACTTATCAAGCTATCAAATCATACAATAAACTGACTCCACAAAACACAATGATCAAACCAACAATCCTCAGTCGGAAAGCCTAGTCACTTCACCACTAAACCATTAAGGGCATGACCCATTATCTACCCCATAACAATTGTAAGTAACTGTAACTGCCGAAGAAAATGGCGTAAAATCACTCCTTTTCATCTCAGTCAGAGGAATAAATACCTTTCTTCTCGAAAGTCGGCTTTGGCTTAACGGTCAAAGGGCATTTTAGACTTAACAAAAGCCTTTTACCATAAAATTCTATAGATGTATAGATTTTTCGTAAATTATCGTGTGTTCGAATGCTTGGGGATACAATGTTTATATTATATGTTTCATAGATACGGGGTTTGGTTTTTTTTTTTGGTAAACATGTATGTAAGTATTCACGTATTTCAACTTTCACGGTTTATAACTAAACTTATACTGTTACTTAAGGAATATCTTCCGTGATTGTTCATTATTTTGAGCTTTCGATATCACATAAAAAACTTTCTGCGAATACAAAACCGACTTCTATGAAAACACAAAAAAAGTCTAAAATAACTTTTACTTTCGGAAGTCGGGGGCAAAAAAGATACAAACAAAGACACCGACTAGTGTTTTTTTAGAAATCGGTTTTGTTTTCGCTGATTTTTTTTTTGATTTTACCCTTTTTAGTTGTAGTATACCACACAAATTCTTGTCATGAATTAGTTTTTACATTGTAACTAGAAGTTAGTTAAAGTACTCGTCAAGACGAATCATACGAGCCCAAACTCGATGAAGTTTTGTCGTTTTATAACGGTGTTCCTATGGCCACCGTACAGCTCCATCATCAGACACTGGATACCATTTAGGACCAAAGTACTCGTCAAGACGAATCATACGAGCCCAAACTCGATGGGATTGTGTCATTTTATTACGGACTACCTGTGACCACCTTCCAGCTCCATCACCAGACCCTGGGTACCATCTAGAGACAAAGTGTCATGAATTAGTTTTTACATTGTAACTAGAAGTTAGTTAAAGTACTCGTCAAGATGAATTATACGAACCCAAACTCGATGGGGTTATGTCGTTTTAATGGAGTTCCTATGGCCACCTTCCAGCTTCCATCAGACCCTGGTTACCATTTAGGACTACAGTACTTGTCATGACAAATCAAACGAGTCCAAACTCGACGGCGTTGCGTCGTTTTATTACAGAGTTCGTATGGCCACCTTCCAGCTCCATCATCAGATCTGCTCCATATCATCATAATATTGCATTGTCTCGCGATATACACATTCGTGCAAAATTTCAGCTCAATCAGAAATCGGGAAGTGTGTCAAATTTAACTAGCAAGTATCACGCGACGTCGCGTAATGTACATAAGAGCGCCAGCACGCGACGTCGCGTGATGTGACAATTAACGTGAGGAAAACAACCAAATTCCTAAACCGATTTTGATGAAATTTCTATGGGACCAATCGGGAAGCATATCCTTTCAGATGAAAAAAGAATTTTTCAAATCGGTTTACAAATGACGGAGGTCTGAGGTAACAAATATAAAAAAGTCGGTTAAAAACAACTCAAATGAAACACAATCACGAACCATGGAAGATATCACGTAAGTGACAGTATCAGCAAGTTTGTAATGTTTTGGTTTAATTAAATTGATAGACATCATCATCTGCCTAGCTTTTTCCCAACTATGTTGCAGTCGGCGTGCAGTCTAACTGGATGCAGCTGAATACCAGTATTTTACATGGAGCGACTGCCTATTTAACCTCCACAACCCTGTTAGTACTGGGTAATACGATACCCCTTGGTAAGACTGGTTTTCAGACTTTCGAGCCACTGATTACCTGTAACGACTGTCAAAAATCTACTATTGACAGCTATATTGCTGTTGCAGATATTACTGGGCCTATGGCAACGGCTTAACGTGTTTCCGAGGAACGGAGGAAACTCGGTGTGTATATCCCTAAGCGGCTGTAATTATATCGGCTCAAGCTCCTCTCTTGGTAGTCATAAGTAGGTAATAAATATTTTTACTTATTCAAAAGTTATTTCCCAGCAGCAGCTCGAAGTCTGCATTTGTTGTCGATTGACATACTGGGACTAAAACATAACCATCGAATAGTCTCGTATAAGTAAACCTCTACCAAACACTTCGAAGATTACAGGAGTCGTGTTATATATTCTTAAGAAAATACTTTATACCCAAATAACAGTTTCAAAACTTACCGTCGAGGAGTTTAACTCTGAACCACAGTTAATGATTACAAAGAAACTACGTACAAAGCTTAAACGATACATGCTTTTATATAAAAGCGAAGTGAAAAACTAGTAGTGAAGTTACATAAAAGAAATAATGTATACCCGTGTTTCAGCGGCTGTGTATTACATAGGTTAGTATTTTTTCTTTTTGAGGTATTTTTTACTAAGAAAAGAAAAATTGTAGGGTTGTGGCTTATGGTAAGAAAAAAATGCTTAAGCTTATACTGTTACTTACGGGATATCTTCCGTGATTCAGTTTATTTTCCATCCACCCGCATTCTCCAGTCAACCCGCGATCATGGCGCTTGCAACAGCGTCGAAATATCGGGAGCTCAAAAGAATGGACTATCACGGAAGATATCCCTTAAGTGACAGTATAAGTTAAGTTGTAAAACGTGAAAGCTTTGGACAGTGTTAAAAAAATGCTTATTCCTTACTATGTACATTATATACAACCTACAAATCGATCTAAAATAATAACACAAAATTAAGACTAAAGGTATATCTACATCATATGTAAGAAAAAGCCAGTCCTCTCGTCACGTGAAGTTTCGACCAGTTGGCGAGAGACACTCGGGCCCCATGAGCCGTTTGGGGTCGAAACGCCCCGAGAGTTTCGACCCCAAACGGCTCATACAGTAGTTACCAATAATGTCTCAGTAATTACGCCGCTTGAGGCTCAAAAATGAAATGTAGCAGTACTAAGTACTGTACTATTAATTTGAAAACATTCAGTTAGAAAAGACATAAACGTGTAAGAATTCAGAAATAGGTGACCAATTTGCCTTCTCACTCAAACTGTCTGTGTATTCAAACACTATTGTCATTCTTTGACAGAAATTTAATTGAATCTTTGATTCTTTGAATAACATGGCAAATTGACGAAGTATGTCAATTTGATAAACTATTAAGTTCACTGTCTGTACTTAGCAAAGCATAATAAAATACCTAAGTTATCCCTTTTATAAAATGCTCAAAGCTCTTACGAAATTCTTAAGAAATAGGTATCCAGTTTATTAAAATGTTTTAGTCGAATCTGTATCTGATGTTTTTCTTTATTTGTCCATTTCTGTCTATAGACTCATGTTTGTATCAAATATTTATCTAATGTAATGGAAATTTCTTCTGTGTTTGTGTTAGTTAAACAGAAGCCATTTTTGTTCGTAAAACATAAATTATTTGATGAGTTTTCTAGCAATGTTTTTGTCTCGTTTTTATGACCTGAAATCATCGACGAACCTTTGGTCTCTCTTATTACTGACTAGCTGTTGACCGCGGCTTCGCTCGCGTTTTTGTCGGAAATTATCCCACGGACACGTTGTAAATGTAAAGCCTATGGCACTCAGGGATAAAGTAGCTTCCTATTTGTGAAAGAATTTTCAAATCGGTTCAGTAGATCCAGACATTACCCCCTACATACAAACATAAAAAATTTACCTCTTTATAATATCATAGTATAGATTTCAGACATTTGCAGTAAGAATCATCATCATCTCTTTGCTGGTGCAAACCTCCACGTTGTTGCGCCAAGCTCCACGTTGTTGTGCCAAGCTCCACGTTGTTGTGCCAAGCTCCACGTTGTTGTCCCAAGCTCCACGTTGTTGTGCCAAGCTCCACGTTGTTGTGCCAAGCTCCACGTTGTTGTCCCAAGCTCCACGTTGTTGTGCCAAGCTCCACGTTTTTGTGCCAAGGACTACGTTGTTGTGCCAAGCTCCACGTTGTTGTACCAGCCTCATCCAGGATATTACCGCAATAGTAACCATGTCGTCTGCCCATCTCACCGCAACACTTCTCTTTCCAGTCCTTGGACGCCACTCGGTCACAGCTTTACTCTAACTACCATCACCGCGCCTTGCTGACTGATGTCCTGCCCAACTGCATTTGACTTCCATAACCTGATTTCCAATATCGAGGACCAGTATGGGTGTACAAAATTATAAGAATCAGGAATGCTCGTCTAGTGGTACCATGAGATACTTCTGAGGTCTTGAGGTCCTGCTTTCGATTGCCCTGTCGGCCAAACTTTTTGTCGGGTTTTCCATTACATTTTTTTCACTAATAGGCTAAAGCTGGTCTCGTGTACAGTTGATGGCAATAACCTCGCCCCCTATTACATGGCACGTTAACAGAACTGGCAATTTGCGGGTATGTACTAGGTGCTAACCCTGCGAGGTAAAAACAGGATTTTTATTATGTTAGTATAATTTTAACTTGCGTTGCGCGTCATGTCTTTTAACTGAAAACTCTCACTCTCTTGTTGGCATCTAATATTAGGTTTGTTTTTAAAGGCATTCCATAATTTATCTTTGTAGGGTTCCGTACTAAGGGGTAAAAACGGGACCCTAAAACTAAGACTCCACTGCCCGTCTGTCTGTCACCAGGCTGTATTTCATGAAACGTGGTAGCTAGACAGTTAAAATTTGCTCCCATACAACAAACGTCTTTTTTTTTTTTAAATAGGTATTGGTTCGGAACTCTTCGTGCACGAGTCTGACTCGCACTTGCCCGTTTTTTTTAATAAACATGCTATAAATTCCCTCTAGACTTGCCTGCTTGCATAGCATAAACACCGTCGCTTAGTCCAGCAAAGTTTATATTAATATAGGTTATTCGTGACACTATCTCTTCAGGGAAAAGCCAACATTCTAATTAATTTCGAATATTTCATGTGACACAGAAACAACTAATTTCGTTGTTTACTATCAAAGAAACAAAAGACAACTTTATTTTGTCCCTTGATGCTTTCATTATAATTTGAACCTTATTGCTTTCAACATACAAGTTAGATTGCTGTTTTGGGGACAACTACGGCTGAATCACATCACTAGATTTCGCCCTTATTTCCCAGGCGGCTACAATTTCTAGTGTTGGAGAAACAACGAATGCTTGGAAGCACCGAATTTGAATATGAAAAGCCATTTTTGTTAGCTATCTTTTTATTCTAAGACGGTATGAGATTGTTCTTTTGAATCCTTCTGTTCCATCTTAATTGACTACTAATAAAATTAAATGGATTTCCAAGATCGTGGCTAAATAAATAACAATACCGACAGATTCGCGGAATGATCCAAGGTAAAGCTGATGGGTGACAATTCATGTATAACTCCGGAACAGAGCCCAGTATAGTTAGTAATGTTAGTTAAGCACGTGATGATTGGCTTTCCAATATTATTTCGCACTAGCTGTTACCCGCGGCTCCGGTCGCGTTTTGGTCGGAAATTATCCCACGGGCACGTTGTAAATATAGCCTACAGCACTCGAGGATAATGCAGCTTCATATAAGTGAAAGAATTTTCATAATCGGTTCAGTAGATCCAGAGATTACCCCCTACAACCTCACAAACTCACATATAAACATTACCTCTTTATAATATTAGTATAGAATATACATGATAGAAATCACGGAACGATGGTTTGGAAATATGATATTAACATCAAACAGTGTTACACGTGTATTTGAGCTTATCGTAGTTAATATCGAAATTCCCCTTTGACAGTTAATCGTTTCGATCATTTGAAAGCTCATGTTTAGCATTGGAGTATTGGATGTTTACGAGCGTATTTGATTCCTTGTAAGTAAGCTTTGCGCATGGTTGTCTCATCACCATCGTTACCATCACCATCCTGCCCTTCTTATTGTCCTTCTTCGTTATAAGTCTTAATGGACCTGAAAAGTCTGAAATGAAAACGTTCCCACTGCTGAGGACACAGACCTCACAGCGCGTGTTGGTTGGGGTCAACTGTCACATAGCCTTATCAATCTTTAATGTACACGTTACAGGGGGTTTACTATGACGTCTTCAAGCAGGAGTAATTCAAACTCAAACTCAAAGCATTTATTTCAATTAGACCTTAGCAGGCACTTTTGAAAGTCAGAAAAACAAAGGCGAAGCTACAGTCACAGACACAAGGCATAATAACTTGTGAAAGTACTGTAGTTGCCCATTCCAAAGCGTAGATCTCTATGGAGAAGAATGGGCAAGAAACTCCATGGACACTCTTTTCAATCAAAATATTGTTACAAGATCTTGGTTACATCATTCATGTTGAGATTATACATATATGTGAGAACGATGTAGAAAGAAGTGCACATTAAGAGCGTCCCGAGTAAAAGATTATAATTATTAACATTTTAAAAACAAAGTAGTTAAAATAAACCGTGGCAGCTAAGAGATGACCAGTCCCAACTGACAGCGCCCGTTCGAAATTCGAAATTCCAGTGTGGGAACGAGACAGAGCTATACAGGTCGTCTAGCGCTATCTCTTTCCCACACTTGAATTACTCCTGTTTTAAGACGTCATGGTAAGCCACCAGGTCTCTTCTATGTAATTATTTTCCTGCTCTTGCCCCATGTTACTTGGGGTCGGCACAACACGTTTTTTTCTTCCAATCTCCTATGTCAACCGTCACGCTATCATTTACACCTTTTACCTTCATATCATTCCCCACACAATCCATTCATCGTTTCCTTGGTATTTATCTCCTTCTCCATCCATGTGCATTTATATTCGTCACTCTTTTAGTCACATTCGATTCTCTATCAACTTAATTAAATACTGAGTTAGGTCTAAAACTGCGTAAAGCGGACGCCCGCGTGGTTTCATTCAAAAGTACCCGCGCGGGTCATCCGCAACGGAGCACTTTTCTATGAAACCGCGCGGGCGTCCGCTTTACGCAGTTGCTGGCCTTAGTCGGCATTAAATTTCTTGAAATAAAGGTAGGACTAGATTTTACCCTCAGTTTTGCACGCGTGGAAGTCGTAATTATTCCACGTAAATGTAATAACGGGATAAAAACTATCAGTCCTATATCTTATTTTCCTTGTATTTCAAACAAAAAGTTCCTCCTATCATAAAACGTTCTTACTTCAGCCTGAGGTTTGTTGAGGCCTCTGTAACGGATTTACAAACTTTACGATATTGATATCCAGTCTTTTTAAGCTCATAAAATTACACACGAAAATTAAAAATGGCCGGAAACTGGATACCCTTTGAATCAAGTACAAACGTTGACTGCTGTCCCATTTTTAAATAAATCATAATTTAATTTTTAATCCCGCCAGGGTCGCCTTTGTGTGCCCTCTTAATTTATGACTTGCCAAAATAAATTGACATTGGTATTTCTGTTTGTAGAGTCTTTGTTGATTAATTTTAAGAAGTACAATTAGTTGTTTGTTAATGAATATAATTTGTTGCCGATAAAAGAATTAGATTATTTCTCATCTTAAATCTTTGAGGGAAAATGTCAGGAATTCCATTGTTTTTGAAGTTTCGGTGAATTAAGGTTACTTCATTACCCTTAGGTTTTCCTATAAAGTCCTCCATCTTTATTTATATAGTTGTGGTTTTCTACTTCTTGATTGTTTCCTCACTGCTGTGCATCCGACCACAAACCTCATACGACACGTCTCCAAAATATGCAGTCTGGTTTTAAGAGTGTGAGAGTTCAGTCGGCAAAATTCGCAGTTAACTAGACCATTTTTCAATCATACATAAACATAACATACATAACAGTTGGCAAAGCCATCAACTGGGCACAAATCTAAACTCCGTAGCGGCCACTGTAAAATTCCTGATGGAAAACCCCAATAGCACTGTCCCCGACCTGGAGCGTGACTGTTGAGCATGAGATCCTGGGTTCGATAACCCAGGATCTCATGCTCAACAGTCACGCTTACGACCACTACACCAACGCAACTCTTTAATCTTAGTAAAGCTGCGACCCATAACAACCAACCCATAATTCGAGCGCACTCGGATGGATTGGGTTGGTATGGGTTGCCACAATACGAGTTGCGTCCGAGTAGGTATCTGAGTCCACCCGGTCCGAGCATACTCTGATCGTGTCGACACGGCTTAAGGGCATAATGGTGCAGGAGCAGTGGCGGCTCACTAGAAATTACCGCAAGTAACGGAGTAGGTTCCTAACCAGGCACTTGACTCATTATTTTTATCACTCTCACTCTCACTCGCCCGCGTGGTTCATTATTGTCCACTTCTCACTGATTGACTGACTGAAGCCTGTGTCATAGCGGTGAACAGTGGACAGCGGTCAACTTTGTCAATTGTACATGCTACGATTGTGTTTACACAACCCTAATCTGACATTGAACATGATCGATTTACATATTAATTTTAACATCGTAAAAATATTTTTAACCTTCCATTGTCGAGAGGTCACCTTCGCGTCTAAGCAAGACTAAATATGAAAATTATAATTAAACCTGCACAGCTGGCTGTCAAGAAAATTTTCAGTTGATTTTATGCTCATAAATATTTATAAGAACATACATGCTCAAGCATTTTAGATTTTAATGCGAAGGGAAGTCGGTCTGTTCTCCCATTTCGTACGATTTATGAATAATTGAGCAATGAACCAATTTTTACGTTATTTTGCTAAGACCTAATTTTTGACTCGAAATAATCATCTGCCTAGCCTTTTCCTGACTATGTTGAGGCTGGCTTCCAGTCTAACCGGATGCAGTTGAATACCAGTATATAGCATGGAGTAAAGCCTCACACTGTTGAATTTGCAATAGTCCGCTGAATGCTTAAATTCAACAATATTTATGCTTTTTAGTTGTGTGTTGTCTGCAGACACTAATTCTATACCGTTCTACACAGGCATAGTCATAGGTAGAACTAGTATCTAACACCAATCATTGTACAATGCTTCAGCACCCTTCATTCCCACCGTATTTTACGTCTCTCTAAAATGTCAAATACAATCTTTTCTAATGTCAGACGAAAGGCTTTCGATCACAATTGAAGATTTCTGATAAGGTTTTCGCTTCATCACAGTTGTCAAGCTAAAGAAAGGACCCAGTCTTTCATTCATATTGATCTCTTTCTCGTGAATTCTTTGACTCATCTTTTCTTTTCTTGTGAAAGAAAAATGTCGTGTCATCTGGTTGTAAGACGAAATATACTCAAAGCGTTTTCGAATAAAAGTAAAAAAAATCCGGCTCGAAGGACCGTTTAGGACTGGCTATTACTTGTCTGCATAGCCTTCTCCCATTGCATTGGTGGTCCCAGTCTAACCGAATGCAGCTGATTACCAGTATTTAACATGGAGCTTCTATCTGACCTCAACACACTCCACACTCTGGTTTTTTTCTGGCTCTTGCTCTTGGTAAGACTTAGAACATGGGGTGGTATTTCATACCAAATATTCAAAGTTCTAAATCTCTAACAACTTAATAGTACTACCGAATACTACATTATTAAACTTAGACCGAGAACCAAGAAGCAGATCTTTATTAGTATGCGTCCTTCCTACTTCAAGATCCTCCGATTAATCTCCGGTAAAGAACAAGTTGCAAACTCTATTTCCCAGCCTTATTTTTCTTTAAAATAAATTGCAAACAGGTCTCCTGTCTTCGATACCACTAAATTATTTCTGCAGAAGAACCACTATGAACAAATATCCATATCTAGCTTCTTTTATGCTCGTAGTAATCTTTGAGAACAAGACCAACACTTTCAAGGAAGTAGAAACTGACATTAATCATCACTATGTTTGATGACCCTACATATCAGCGATTTGCTGACATCATTAGTACTATAGCTAACATTATCAGAAGTAACTCCTGATACCCTATTCGCAGCGATTTCTTGACGTCATTAGTAGCTATAGCTAATGTTATCAGAGTAACTCCTGAGACCCGCATCAGTGCAAAAAAAAAATTAAAACCCTTAAAATTGTTAGCAAAATCCTATTGAAATAGGAAAGTAATTATTTTTAGCGGCTTCACCCGTGTGGAGTTCGTCAATTGTCCCACGGGATCGTACTAACAGCATAAAATCCTTTGTAAGTGCAGGTTCAGGAGGCAAATCCGTTCAGTTGTTTTGTGGTATATATGTAGCTACGGATCGATAGGAATTATTGTGGTTCTTCTGACTAATTTTGGTCTTTTGTACCTCAGGTTTTTAGTACTTCAAATTATATCGCAGTGGTTTTGAAAAGTTATAATTACGGCGTGTCGCTCGCTCTCGTATTTCTTTTTGATTTTGTCGTTTTCGTGGTTCTCGTCTTGTTTTAAAGGAAAATTTGAAGATTGTATGTACGCAGAACTAATTAAATGTGGGTCTGAAGTTATAAGTTCTTTTCTTTGTAATTTGGAAACAATGTTTAATAGAATGAGTGGAATTGTTAGCAAGAAATATGAATATTGCCATAGGATGTTGGGGCGAAACCAGTATAAACTGGCCTCTTATTCCAATGAATTTCCATGCTTCACTAAACCAGCTCAAAATGTTATTTTGTGTGCATATGTCTTACCACCGATGTGCGTTCGAGTGGATCTAAGCACATGTTTCCAAACCCTAGATTCACGAGAGTGAATCAAACCAACTTCGGCGATTGACCTCAGCAGAATATTTTCCTTTATTTTGAGAAGACTTATTTTGACTACTTATTTACCACTTATTTTGATTGTGGGCTTGTGTGTGTGTTTACGCAAGTCGTGGCGCAGTGGCTGAGATTGGCTTCTGCGCTACGTGTCGTGGGTTCGATTCGAGCACGGTTCAAATATTTGTATGGCCTACAGGTAGTTGTTCCGGCTCAGGCTATGTAAGTCTCTAGGTATGTGACTTTAAATGTTTGTAAACGCACCTGCTACGATAAAGTAGAAATTCATAGTGTGGAAAAGATCATTATAAAAAGTAAGTTATATACCAAGCTTGCTCCTTGACTATATATTTACCTTTAGGTACCTGTATTCTAAATGCTGATGTGCAGTCAGATCTATACAGGGTGTAACAGGACCCTTCACGAAGCATTATGTACATCAAACTAAGTAACTTTACGCAATAATTATTGCTGAGAAACGACTTTTTTGAGGTGAAAAATCACGTTTTACGGTAGGACTCAATGTAACGCACTCAAAACATGGCGCTGATGGATGGATTGAACAGTATGGGGGTCGTGAAGGTGTTTAAAGTAAAAATCTCACATTAAAACAAGTATTTAAAAAAAAACTTGTAAAGAAGTCGGAACTTTGACCCCTAATAACTCCGTAACTAGAAGGTTCCCAGGTATGGTCTAGAACAAAAAAGTGATCGCCATGACAAGGAGAACAAGTGCCTTTTGGCTTCTTTAAGGGTCTTGTTACACCCTTTATAGCTTGACGATATCAGTACGGATTTGCAGACGGAGCTTTTCAAAATATTTTGCATCCCGCTCCTAACAAAAGACGATGTCTTCAGAATTTATTGATAAAGTATTGTATTGTATTGTATTGTATAGCGGGCTGGTGTCCGCAACTCCACGTCTAAGCGCGTATTTTGCGTGCGGGTGGGAAATTTATTCGATCCACCCTAGCTCCCCGAGAAAGGCCAGCAGCGCCTTGATGTTGCTGACGATCTCGCGGAGAGTACCTGGGTTACCGAAGTACTTTGCCCTGTATGTTGCAACCACCGAGCAGTGCAGAAGCACGTGGGCTGCCGTCTCGTCCTCCTCCATGCAGGCTCGGCACAGGGGGCTGTCTGTGACTCCTATGACAGAGAGGTGTTTGTTAAAAGAGCCGTGTCCAGTGATGGCGGCTGTAACTGTGCGCAGCTGTAGCTTGGTCAGCCGAAGCGCTCGTTTGGTGAAGCGGCCGTCGATAGTAGGAAGTGCTTCCTTGGCCTGCCTGCACTCACCATGGTCTAGCCACAGCTTGTGGTGTTGTTCACTGGTTCGTTTCCTTACCAGTGTGCGTAGGTACCCGAAAGGGAGTGGCACGATGGGTTCGGGTCCCACTGCTGCCATGCTCGATCCCCTTCTAGCGAGTTCGTCCGCTGCGTCATTGCCTCGAGAATCGCTGTGTCCTTTGATCCATTGGATGGTTATATTATTGAGATTACCAACCTGGTTCAGGCGTTGATGACACTCGTGTATTAACCCAGAGTTGACTGTGTGGTTGTTTAGTGCTAGCAGTACCGCCATGCTGTCTGAGAGTATACGTATAGAGTGGTCCACAACCTCCCTGGCTAAGATGGCTGAAGCCGCCAGGGCAATGCCCATGCATTCTGCCTGAAATACCGTGTTGTGGGCCCCCAGTGGTGTGGCTATGTGGATGTTGAGATCCTCCGAGAAGACTCCAACTCCAGTGCCAGTACCTGTTTTAGATCCATCCGTGAAGATCCGCAGTTCTGCGGGGCTCAATCCCTCGCAGCGGTGGTCCTCGTGGAGTTGGATTTTGTATTTTTTATCGAATACGAACTGTTTGGGTATCCGATCGTTTGCTGCTTTCGCTAGGGGGAACTCGTTGTAGAATCCCTCCAGTACTGCGGTATGCTGAGTTTCTTTCTTACCCCAGAGTTGGAGTGTATTAAGGCGTACTGCCGTCATCGTCGCTTCCTGCTGTATGAACAGATGGAGCGGTGGGAGGCCCAACATGGCTTCGAGAGCTGCTGTCGGAGTAGTCCTCATGCAACCTGTTATCGCCATACAGGCAAGCCTTTGCAAGCGTTGCAGTTTGATGGAGGCTGTAGCTAGTTTGGTCCGGGGCCACCAGACCACTGCCCCGTAGGTAATCATGGGTCGGATTACCGCGCAGTATAACCAAAGTATAATTTTGGGGGATAGATCCCACTTCTTACCTATCATCCTCCGGCATTGCCAAAAGGTGATGCAGGCCCTGTTTATTTTGGTGTCAAGATGGCTGCTCCAGTTTAACTTACTGTCCAGGATGACTCCTAGGTACTTAACCTCGTCAGCTAACTGGAGTTCTGTATCAAAAAGTTTTGGTAGGCAGTAGGGGCCTAGTACACGCTTATGGGTAAACATAACTAGTTCAGTTTTCATGGGATTCACCGAGAGGTCGAACTCTCTGCACCACCTTTCAACGATGCGTAGTGCCTGTTGAGTGAGATTGCAGATTGTCCCCGTCACTTTCCCCGAGATGAGGATGGCGAGGTCATCGGCGTACCCTATAGTATAGAAATGATTCGCGTTGAGTTTGGTAATAAGATCATTAATCACCAGGTTCCAGAGGAGAGGGGATAGTACTCCTCCTTGGGGACATCCTCGGGCTATCATGGCCATCTGCTGATCCTCTGCAAGGCGAACCACTCGTTTGCTTAACATATTAGTAATCCAGTCTATCAGTACCTGTTCTACTCCGTGTCGGGAGAGGGCGGTGCTGATGCTGGAGAAATTAGTTTTATCGAAGGCCCCTTCGATGTCTATGAAAGTGCCCAGGCAGGTGCCCTTCTGATGTATCGCTTCTTCTATCCGGCCGACCACTAGATGGAGAGCGGAATCAGTAGACTTACCCGAGCTGTATGCATGCTGATTCGCATGGAGTGGGATCGTTTTTAAAACGCCATCCCTCAGCTCTCTCTCGCAAATTCTCTCCATGGTTTTAAGGAGAAAGGAGGTCAGGCTGATCGGTCGGTGGGATTTGGCGTTAGTATAGTCACTCTTACCTGGCTTAGGAATGAATATAACTTTCACTTCCCTCCATCCTTTGGGAACGTGTCTAAAGGCCAGGCACGCTCTCATTATGGGTACCAGTCTGCTGGCGACAGAGGCCCCACCCCACTGCAGTAGGGCGGGAAAGACTCCGTCTGGACCGGCCGCCTTGTAAGGATGGAAGCACCGGATCGCCCACTGGAGTTTCTCCAGTGTTATCACTTTGCGTGCGTAGCGCCAGTCGTTTGCTGAGGGTGTTTGAGTTACCTCTGACCAGTCAATGGCCTGTGCGAAAGCGCAACCTGGGAAGTGAGTTTCAATAAGGACGCGCGTCGCCTCTTCTGGTGAAGTGGTAAGTGTGTTATCGGGTTTTCGGAGAACGGCGGGCCCAACCGGGTTCTGCTGTGCCAATATTTTCCTTACCCTGTTTGCTTGTTGGCAGGATTCGATGTTGCCACAGTATTTCCGCCATCCGGTGGAGCTCCTGAATCTAATGCACTTTTTATACGCGGATTTGGCTGCGTAGTACACGTCCCAATCCTCGTCAGCACATGTGTTCATGGCTCTGTTTAGGGCAGCCCTTACCTTCCCGCGCTTGCGTTCCAGATCCGCTCCCCACCAAGGTTGCTTCCCTGGTGTTGTGGGCGGAGTGGTTTCCGGGCAAGCTGAATGGTAGCTGTCTAGCATTGATTTCGTGAGATGACTTACACGCTCGTCGATCTGCGGCGTGTCCTCGTAGGTCATCCAGTAGTTTGTTGGCGCGAGCTTAGTTTCGAGGGTGCGTGTATATGCAGCACGGTTAGTGTTGCGCGGGTTGCGCCGTGGCAGTATTGGTAATACACAGACCTGAATGTCGAAGCGGATCCACCTGTGGTCCGAGCAGGAGGCTTCCTTGGAGACCTCCCAGCCGGTGGCGATAGCCGCAGCACCCTCCGATGCCAGAGTGAGGTCTATGATTGTTTGGCTACGCCTGTTTACGAAGGTTGGTTCGGAGCCTGTATTCAGCAGGGTTAAGTTTGTTGTAAATAGGTAATCTACTAGAGCCTTACCCCTTGCGTTTTGCGTGTCCATGCCCCACAGAGGATGATGAGCGTTTGCGTCAGCGCCTATGACAACCTCCAGCCCTGTGCTCTCGCAATATGTCACGAGGCAGGCGAGGTCATGCGGAGGCGGCTCCTCAGCTTCGGGCATGTATGCCGAGGCAAAGACTACTGCGACCTCCGTGTCCCCACGCTGTATGAGTAGCCTAGCTGCAGAGATATCCCTGCAACAGAAATCTGTTAGTGGCTGTGTTTTGATGTTACCTGTCGTATAAATACACGATCTTGGATGATCGTGATCTGTGCAAACTAGGAGCTTACCACCAAGATTGGAGAGACCTTGTATGCCGCCGGCCCTGATCCACGGCTCCTGGATCAAGGCAATGGCTGTTGGTTGAACCTCCAACCACTTCCGTAGTTGAGCCGTCGCGGTCTGACTGTGGTGGAGGTTAGCCTGCAGGACTTTACAGGTTGACGAATGGGACGCCATTGCTGGTCGTTCCGTCTTCGTCACCTTCCAGTCGCAGCCCGGCCAACAGGTCGCCCGCGTCGAAGCCCCCCCCCTCCAGGTCCGAGGCCGACGACAAGCTGTTGCCGTCGAGCTCATCCCCCGAGGATAGGACGGCACCCACGCTGGCGGCCTTCGGGGCAGCCGGCGCTGCTACTGCAGGAACATCCGCGGGTGTTGCCGCGATGTTTGTAGGGGGAGTGGTCTTCTCCTCCTGTGTCATTGACAGGGTATTGGTAGAGGGATCCCAACCCTGAGGGACGTCGACATACCTGCCGTTCGGACCTCGGAACAGAATGTAGACCTTCCCCGCACCAAAAGAGAGGCGACGCTCGGCCTTCATCAACGTCGGAATTTGTTCCTCAGGGACCCCGACCACCACAAACCATGCATCGGCCTGTTTATTGGTGTGCAGCAGTACCCATCCCTTAATGTCCACCCAGGGATTCTGGTAGCACAGAGTGTGCCCAATGTTGGACGCCTCCGCGAATATGCCTTGCTCATCAGGGATGAGTATGCCGCATCTTACCCGTCTCTTGACCTCCGCCTGCCTCTTGACCACTAGCGAGGTGCTGGTGGAGGGAGGCATCTCGGAGATGAGTGTCCTCAGCCAGGCCAAGGTATGGTCGTTGCCGCACCACAGTTTGAGGACCCCGCCGGTGAACACCGGCCTTGCATTGAAGTCCGGTGCAGGTGAGTCTTGTTTGGAGGAGGTGGCCTCGACGACTATCTTCCTCTGGATGGCCGCAAGAACTTGGTCTGACACCTCCTTGCTGATCAGCCCCGTACGGCCGCAGGTGACTGCGACGTCCAGGTCGGAACTGACAGCTTGGGCATAGCTACGGTTAGCGGCCCGTTTGGATTGATCAAGACGCGGCCGCTTGCGCTCTCCTCGAGGCGATGAGGTCTCGTTGAGAGCCCGCTTGGCCGCGGCCTGATCCTTCCGAGCGGGTCGCCGTGCTGTCTGCTGGGCTGGTCCCTCCGCGGCGCTGGTTAGCGGTTGGCTAGTCCTTGGTCGGCTGGTGCCATCCACGGCCTGCGACCGCCTACCTGCGGAGAAGTTGACATTACCGCTGGTCGGATTACCCGGTCCTACGGCATTAGCCTGTATTGATTGTGGAAGCTTACCTTCCCACCGTTTCTGACGCCGCTCCTTCTTGGACGGTCTGTTCCTCCTTCTGGCGTTACCTGCCGAAGGAGCTGTAGGAGCTTGTCCTGAAGGGTCTGCGCGGCGTGTCGCTTCTTGCGAGTTTCTATCCGCCCTGCCCTTGCGCCTGTTCCGCTGCACCTGCCAGGTCAGCGCGAGCGCGTCACTGGCGGTGCTGCTCTCCTCCGGTTGGCCAGTGATGATCAGAAGAGGAGGGGCGGCCTGAAGAGCCATGGGTGGGGGCGGATGTATTAAAGGGCCCCGGCCACCGGAAATAACCGTCGTGGGGGTCTGTGATCCTGAAAAGGAGAAAGGAGCGGTACTGGTCCCAATCAGCGCCGTTGTCCTTTGTTTGTTGCGGGACTTGGTTTTGGTCTGAGCAGCGGTTCTCGCCACTGCCGGACCGACACCCGCGCTGGAGCTGGCCGCGTTGGCGGCAGAGCACCCAGGGGCGAGAGAGGTGTTGCGAGCACCCCTCTTAGGAGTCTTGGCTTTCGCCTCCACTCTGGTGTGTACCTGTGCAGTGTGCACGTGTGTGTGAGTAGCTGATGTGTGTGTGGTTGCTGTGGGTGTGGTTGGTGTGTGTGTGGTTGGTGTGTGTGTGTGTGGTGTGTGTTTGTGTGTGCTGGTATCGTATGGGTTTGAGATATCCATAGTATAGTGTTAAAATTCATCTCTCCGGCTTCCCACCCTCCATGGAGCCCGCACCTGGGAACGTCTCGCTACAAACTAGCTCAACCGTTAGGATTACCTTCGAGATATAGGGGCGTGAGGCTGGCTTACAGTGCGACATCGGGTGCTTGATCGGGTTCAACCCTCACTTACACCGTCAGCATGACCTTAACCCACCGCTTCGGTCATCCAAGGACAACCTCCGCGGACCTCCCGCCCCTCGCCGTGGCCCTCTAACGGGACACTGTGGCCATTTCCCTACCCCTGGCTATTGGGTAGGGCCACCGTTTCGCTTGAAATCCGGACCAAAGAGGGCGTGTTGCCTCACGGACGCATTACCGCCAGCGCCGATCGGCTCAACCCTCCAGGACTCTTTCATCCCCGCTTACGGCGCTCAACTGCGCAGGTCCTAGCGCAGGTGACTGGATTACCTACTCGTCGCCAGCTGGATTTAGTGGCGGCCGAGCCCATAACCACTCAGTCACGGAGGGCCATGGTTAGGTTGAAAAGCGCCTGATGGTTTCTGTTGCGTCTATTTCTTAAGGAATTAGACCTAAAACAGGGCGGCAACCACGTGAAGGTGAACCGATCAGACTTGCCTTAAGGATCTACACGACTGTGGCGCTCACCCTCAAGACCCCGCCACCTTACCGCCTCTGAGGGAAACAGTAAGGTAGGCCTGCATCTATACTACCAAGCAAAGCGAAAGCAAAGCATGTCGTTGTGCAACCGCAAAAGCATAAATACAAGCCAGCCCCAGTAGATAAAGTATTTCAACTTTATGTAAAATGTAGTTGGAAAAGTTTTGTGAATAAGGAATTTTGTTCTAGAATTTTTCTTGAGAACGGGAATATTTTTAAGTTTATTCGGGGCAGCATGTCTTCTTCTTCCATACAACTATTACTCGTTATCTCTACAGTGACCTCTTTTAGCCATATCATCCTTCACACCGTCCATCTATCGTTTCTGTGATCTTCCTCTACTCGTAAAGCCTTCAGCCTCGTAAACATTCATTCTCAAAACTTTCCTCACGATGTTTTCGCAATCGTTACTTCTTAAATAAATTAACGAAGAGCAGCAAAGGTGACCAATAAGGAAGACGAGCATTTGACTAGAATGAGTAAATTAATTATAGTTGCTAAGATGCGATTTGACAGCAAATTTTCGCAACATTCACTTCAAGAAGCGAATCCTACTTCTGATCATAGCAGATGCGTGCAAAAAAAAAATGTCTTGCTATTTCCAAACAAATATTGTGAAGAGGTAAAATTTGGATATAGGGAGTAATCTTTGGAACTGCTGATACGATTGCGAAAATTCTTTCACTGATGGCGAGCTACATAAGTTAGGAGTTTAAAATGTGGAACGATTTCCGACCATATTATCGGGAGCGAAGCTGCTGGGAAAAGCTAGTCATTAATAAATATACTAGCAATATGCAAAAACTTCTCGTAATCCATTAAATATATGTAATATAATCGACGGAAAAACCATACGAATCATCAATCTTCCATCAGGCAAAAAATTATTGAGGCAGTACGCAATACTATTTTTAACATCAAAATGCACCGACGAAATCCTGCTAAATGTAATTAGAATGCCAGTCTTATAATTTACGTTTCCATAATATTATTAATATTTCTGCAAAACTCAGTTTCCTGAAAATGAAATAAACAATGCGCAAGTTGTTCCTATGACTGTTATATTTTGACCCGTGGCAAATTGCGGAACTAGAGTGACGTTTAAACATCACATTTTGACACAAGCAAAACGGAAAATTAAATTAATCTTGCCCCAGTGTGGGCGCCACTTGTAAACTACAAGTGGCGCCCACACTGGGGCAAGATTAACTGGTCAAATTTTTGACCTTCAATATTTAAATCTATGCAAGCAGACCGGATCTTGAGTTATCTCCGGATGTGGACTGAAAGGATCGATCCTATCCCATCGGTACTTAAGACAGAAATAAAGAGATATCTAGGGATCTCCTTTCGTCGTCTTTTCTTGTATAAATGTTCTGTTAGCACGCTTTCAAAAATAGTTTCCAAGTGATTTTTTAGTGGTAAATAAAATCTTATTTAATTTTGTAAGCTGACTGCTCCACTTTTAGGAAAATGGATTCTAAAAACCATTTCGTTGTTCAACAATAAAAAAAAAACAAAAACTGAAGTTATGACTATTTGTAATAACATTTTTTTATTATTTTGTTTTCAGGTAAGCATCCCAACTTTGACCAGTTCTTTCTACATCCAGGTACTAAATCTTTATTATTAAATTAATCCCATTTAGCAAACGTTTGCAATTTACGAAAGCACGCGAAAAAAAATATGGCAGAATGTCAATTGAAAACAAATATGTTTCACCTACAGTCCTATATCTGTTGTTTTACCTGTGATAGCTGCAATCCAATAGTAACTTTATCATCACAAA
Organism: Eugnorisma glareosa; assembly: GCA_947578425.1. NCBI lineage: Eukaryota > Metazoa > Arthropoda > Insecta > Lepidoptera > Noctuidae > Eugnorisma > Eugnorisma glareosa. The sequence goes on along the minus strand of OX387982.1, from coordinate 5,858,169 downwards.
AATAAAGATCTACCTATTTTATTGACGGACTTGTCAGTGATAACAAACAATAACAACCTCAGCAATGCCTGCGGAGGTGAAAGGACTGTAAACCAAATGGCCTTTTCATTTCACACATTCCAAATGAAATTTGAATTTTGAACGCGCAAAACAATTGCAGCCATTATGAAATCGAATGAAAATAAAAAAAAAACATTTTTACTGCGTGCAAAATCTGTTTTCCGATTTCAAATCGATTTTTTTATTGGTCAAAACAAATCGAATCGAATTTCTATTCGTGTTTTTCGATTGGAAATGATTTCAATTGTCTGATAGCATACGTGTTTTTTGGTTAAAATGCGTTTGGAAATCGGTTTTTCGCCATCGTATGGGGCAGCAAGGTCGTCAAGAGTAGCGTTTGTAGATGATTGTTTGGACGTAGACAAGCGGAGGCGTGGAGATTATCGTAAAGGTTTAATATTCGTCGTTGGTCGCTGATCTTCTCCAGCTCGTCCCGCCATTTTCTATGAAGTCTACCGCGAAACCACTTTATCTCATTGCAGATAATTAAATCTTGGTTTAATAATAAGTCATGAAATCCAGAGCAGGCGTTATGGCAAACATCTAGGTTACCCAAAAACAACCTATTACCCAAGTTAAACCTTTTTCCAGACGATTGGACAGTTAACCGCAGAACCTACAGATAAACCGTAATTCCGTTCAGAAACTGCTTCGTTTGAGATTCTGCGGTCTAACTGATAGGATAGTTTAGTATATTCTTAGGTTCCTAGAATACAGTTTTAGGCTTATGTGAAACCTTCATTGTTCTTGTGGTTGGAATGAGAGCATGTTGCTCCGGGCTAGGTTTATTGAGGAGCTTTCATTACGAAATAACTTCTTGTCGTGTAACGTTCGCAAGTGTTAGGCTTGGCGCACACTGACGGCACGGCATGCCAAGGAAATTTTGGGCACGCCGTGTCGGCAGCTTGCGGAGTACCTCGGGACGCTTCGACAGTCTTCGAGATGCTCGGATCGGCTCGGCGTATCTAAGGACGTTCGTACGATATACCTGAGAACAATGAGGTTATATTTTACTAGAGGAGCAGTGTCATACTAACACCTCTCAGAAAAACGTAGCCACTTACGAATTTGAAGTCGTAGCTTTGAAACGGATACATAAATTATGTCATCTCACAAAATAATATGTTTGTCTCATTTCTTCTACCGTCAAATTAATGACGTTGGAAAGTGACAAGACATTGTCACTTTTCACATCGGAAGAACGGCCAGAGTTGTCAATGATCAACATAATTTCCTCAGAATGAATGAAGGTATTTATTGAATCGATTACTATGAAAGGTTGTATCATGCAATTTTCAATTGATAATTAAGAAATAGGTAGATGAATGGATGCATTAGGTACATATATAGGAAGAAAAGAAATGCGTAAACGTAAATATTTTATATTAAGACTATTAGGATTGTGTCAAATAACTATTATTCACACTGGAATGATATTATTTCTGTTTATGACAATTAGTACACAAAATAAATTTCAAATTCTAAGTACCTATTTTTTTTTAAATTTTGTTTAATATCAAAGCATTTATATCAAGTAGGCCAGTTACAGGCACTTTTGAACTGTCGAAACAAAGATAACTACGAAATGTAGCTACAGTCCCAGTCGCAAGGCATAAAAACGTACAAATGAGTCATATGTTTCTTCATACTACTGATACACCTCGTCTGTAAAACGATAAAAAATCCACGGCTAAAATTTGTTATATTTGACTTACGAAAATTACGACGATAGAAAATAAACCGATTGTTTTGTTTCGTACAGCACAACACTATAATTATTTAACACGTTAAATTATATCGTGTGTATTATCGAATTTATTATATCGTGTCACTTTTTTATTGCTAATAAAATATTTTTATGATAAAAGAAGATGGTGAAAATAAAATTGAATGTATACCTTCGACATACACGTGAACCAAATAGATTGTAATAATAATATTCAGACTTACAGGAACATACTTTCGTCATTCATTAAACTCCCAACAGTCTGGCAAAATCAAAATCGTTTTTGCTGGTAACAATGATGACATTAATTTTTTTTGAAAATTTGACTTCGTTTCGTAATGCCTTTTCGGTTAATCTGAAGAAAATTTTGCTAACTTACTTGTGAAATGTAACACCACATGTTTAATCATATTTTGAGACCGTGACATACAAATTTTAACAGCACATTTCCCCACTTTGATATTTTTTTAGTTCTAAGCAATTGCTCGCATGACGTCAACTTGACAACTGAAGGCAGATACGGCTATGGACATTTACGACGAGGCAGCGCTTTGACGGCGATAACTGCAGATTTAGTATATATAACATCATTGCCTGAGAATATCGCGGCGAAGTTACAGTCAGTGTACACGTACACGTAGGGATGCCGAAGGACCCCGTGCCGTGCCGCTAGCGTGTGGGACTTTAATGGGTAGCAACAAAAAGTACTTCAGCTGTACAGTCAAAATTACGCAATGAGTTCCTATTGTTGAATCAACTTGAACATCATCATCTTCTTAAACTCATCCCATGCCACTTGGGGTCGGCTCAACACGTTTTTTTCTCTCTCCTGTCAGCTGTCACACTTATATTTACTCCTCTTCATTCCATCCATTGTGTAACTGTCAACATTTAAAGAAAAATACATTCCGACTGACTCTATGCAATGAGTGTACGACTAAACGCCGACAGACACTACGCCGACATACTGAACACCGACAAGACTTTACTTCGAAGTGACACTTCGCCGACAGGACACTTCGCCGACAGGACACTTTGCCGACAGGACTATTTTCCGATAGGGCTCATCAGCGACGCAACTTATATCCGAAAATCAGATACTTACTTTGGAAATCGATAATGCTTTTGTTCATCATCATCATCAGTTCAACCGAAAGACGTCCACTGCTGGACATAGGCCTCCCCCAAGTGTCGCCACATTGACCGGTCCCGTGCGACTCGCGTCCAACGGATCCCCGCAACCTTCACCAGGTCATCGGTCCACCTAGTGGGAGGCCTTCCAACGCAACGTTTTCCGGTTCGCGGTCGCCACTCCAGAACTGTTCGGCCCCATCGGCCATCCGTTCTGCGAGCAATGTGCCCTGCCCACTGCCACTTCAGTTTGGCAATTCTTCGGGCTACGTCGGTAACCGCATTAACGACTGCTGCTTCCAAAATATTTTTATTAAACTAGCTTATGCGCTGGCTTCGCCCACGTGAAGTTCAGTTGGTGTCCCGCGGGATAGCACTACCAGGACAAAAAATGCTGTTAATCCAGGTAATAAAACATCTAGTTAAGTAGTGTTTGCGTGAAAAAGTAATACAAATCCTTACAAAGTTTCACATCTATAATAGCAGTGAGAAGAGATAAGCTCCTGGCTAAATAATAACACCCGCTCGGATCAATCTTCAAGTTAGGCCACGCTTGCCTAGGTTGGTCTGCGGATGGGTAACCACTCATTACATACCGAGTTTCCTCCGTGCGTCGGAAAGCACGCTAAACCGTTGGTCCCGGCTATCATTTGTAAATCTTTGACAGTCGTTCCAGGTAGTCAGTGGCCCAAAACCAGTCTTACCAAGGGGTATCGTATTACCCAGTACTAACTGGGTTGTGGAGATCAGATAGGCAGTCGCTCTATGTAAAATACTGGTATTCAGCTGCATCCGGTTAGACTGAAATCCGATCCCTACATAGTAGTTTGGAAAAGGCTAGGCAGATGATGAATTGCAGTAAGATAGGAAACTACCAGTCTTAACTACTTCAACATTCAAGCTTTATTAATAATTTCTTGCCAGAATTCTCCTCAAAGCATTCCGTCTTTACGTCAATATTAAGAGGCCGGCGACCGATGCGTTTTTCATACAAACGTAATACCAAAATAACTTGTAAATCAAAAACATTCTTAAGGTACTGTCTCTTTATTCCGATTGGAATACAAAATATCTAGGTTCCCAATGAAATATTTTGAAAGGACAATGATATAAAGACGAGATATGAGGAATTTAAAATTTCTATAGAAAACTTATTTTTCTCATAACTCTTGTTTAAATCAGGGTCCATTCAAAATATTTCATTGGGAACCTAGATATTTTGTATTTCGATCGGAATAAAGAGACAGTACCTTAAGAATGTTTTTGATTTACAAGTTATTTTGGTATTACGTTTGTATGAAAAACGCATCGGTCGCCGGCCTCTTAAGATAATACCTTTAGCTCAGAAAGTCTAAGCTTTCCATTTCTTTAATATAAGAGTCTCTCTAGGGCCTTGAAGTACAGAGTCGTAAAAACTTATCTATTCCTAGCTAGAATCACATAGCAACAAATATAGGCCTACCTAAGTCGTAACCACAAAAAGAGAGGCACAGAAGACCTGCTCCATACAACGAAAACAGGCGCTCACACATAAGTGCGCTTGCAAGTCGCGGGTGCGCTTGGACTCGCTGTACGTGAAGCGTGTCTATGTGTGCGTAGAGATCTCTAACAAATGACAGCCGCTAGTGCGCTTGGACTCGTTGTACGTGAAGCGTGTCTATGTGTGCGTAAAGATCTCTAGCAAATGACAGTCGCTAGTGCGCCTGCACTCGCTGTACGTGAAGCGTGTTTATGTGTGCGTGGAGATCACAAACAAATGACAGTCGCTAGTGCGCCTACACTCGCTGTACGTGAAGTGTGTCTATGTGTGCGTGGAGATCACAAACAAATGACAGTCGCTAGTGCGCCTGCACTCGCTGTACGTGAAGTGTGTATATGTGTGCGTGGAGATCACAAAGAAATGACAGTCGCTAGTGCGCCTACACTCGATGTACGTGAAGCGTGCCTATGTTTGCGTGTGTTTTCGCTCCTTGTAAGAAGCCGGCCTTCTTTTCTATCTATTCTGTGACGTAACTAAGCTTCCGCCTTGCGGCATTAGCGTGATGGTTAGCTGTTAAAGATCGGTATCGGTTTAATCGTTGATCAAAGCACGTTTTTATGGTGTCCGTTGGTGAAAACGATGGTTTATTAGCACGAAATGAGTAGGGGATGTATCCGGCGGCTTGGTGTTGTTATGCATGGATTTTGTTCTTATCTCAGGCGTTAACCAAAGATAGAAAATCCGCGGCTTTTTGATAAATGGACGGCATAAAATGAATTGAAATAGTACGAGATTGATTCTCTGAAGAAGGGGAAAATGCAAGGTTAAGTTTGACCGCGAAGCAATGGTGGAATGGGGGCTATCGCGTATGAATTCGCCGCTAGAGGCGCTAGTGTAGCGCGGGGGCACTGAAATGTCAGATGTCATAGATTTTTCGCGCGTTGCGTGCTATTTTAACACGTATTTTTACAAATATTCACGATTGTGGTCTAGATTAATCCATTCCTGATTAATTATGTCTTGAAGATTTTAAGTAGCAACTTGGAATCTTAATTTTCAGTACTTGGAGGTAAAATGTTTTTTAAATGTTTCATGCTTTCTAATTTTAGGGAGAATATTGTAAATATATGAACCTGAAGTTTACACTATGTTGTTATATGTAATAAAATAAACTGTTATATGAAGTTATTAGAACTTTGAAGTACACACATCAAAAGTGTCTAGGGATCAACATATATTTTTGCAATAACTTTTCTCCTGATTGATATTAATTAAAATTTTCTTTAAGGATTCATCAAATAAAGTGTTTTCGTTTGTCACAGTAACGATAAACCAAGTCACCTTTGCATTAATAAAGAAATTTGCCATTTTCCTAATAAAGGGATTTTTGACATTTGAACCACTAACACAAAAGTTCGAAAAAAAGACTGAAATAACAGTTTTCTTTAAAATTTTATTGGGTAACTTAAACAATTAATAATCCGTGTTTCTACCGCGAACACTAACAACACAAGAACATCGGTTTGGCATACTCAAAATGAGTTCATCCAAATCATGCTGTGGAATGGCCGCCCATGTTCGTTGCAACAACAAAAAAAGGTCTTCTTGCGACTGGATACCCTCCATATTCGGCAGAGCTCTTCTCTGTAGCATATCCCATGCATGCTCAATCGGATTCAAGTCTGGCGACTGAGCAGGCCAGGGCAGGACATTGATGTTAGCTGCGGCGAGAGTCTGTCTTACAACTCTTGCGGTGTGCGGTCGTGCATTATCATGCATTAACTGAAATAAGGGACCGATTTGCACTTGTAGAGGAACGATGACGTCTGATACAATCGTCTCAGCATAAATTTGAGCGTTGAGGTTGCCTCTGATCCAAATCAACTCAGTTCTTCCGCCGATCCAAATACCCGCCCATACCATGATGGTTCCACCACTATAAGGATGGACTTCCTGGCAGGATTTTAATCGCTGTTGGCGTCCAGGGGTTCTCCAGTGTCGTATACGTCTTGTATCCGGTCTCATACCAAAACGAGACTCATCAGAAAAGCACACGAAACGCCATTGTTCTTCTGCCCAATTTCTGTGTTCAAGAGCCCATTGATATCGTATCCTACGATTGTGCATTGCTATAGGTGGTACCCGTAGCGGTCTTCGGGAATGAAGGTTCACTTCATGCAAGCGGTTTCTGACTGTTTGGTCGCTAATTAAGTTCCCTGAAGAGTGATGAAGCCTCACGGTTAACAACATGGCGGTTATTGTTGGAGCTCTTCGAGTTAAGATTTGAATGTATCGGTCTTGTCTCCGTGTGGTGCAGCGATACCGTCCTCCATGGCGCTCAGCCACGGTACCAGTGCTTCGGTAACGTGTCCAAAGTCGACTGATAACACTCTGACTTGTATTCAGAGCTAAAGCCACAGTACGTTGCCGGGAACCAGCTTCTATCATTACCACGGCTCTGAGCATTTCTTCCCTGCTTAAATGACGTCGCCGCTCCATAATAACGTTGGTTTTAATCAGTAGTAGGGAAACAGTAGCACTAATAATGTCTTCAATGCGTTGTATGTTTTTATAGGGAAAATATTGACAGCTGATTTTCATCTTTTACTCGAATTTGATTCACAGTTCCTGATTCAAATTATGAAATGCACCAAAAAGGATCCATATAAATTTATAAAATCATAAATTTATTACAAAGCCACATCTCAATCTCAAGAAATCCACATAAAAATGCTTGATCCCTAGACACTTTTGATGTGTGTATAAAATACAATTATTGACAGGGCCTTAATCGACAGTGGTGCCATCTGGTGAGATCAAAAACGATAGCCCTTATTGGCTTGAAAAACCACAGAATTGTGTCTGATGAAAACAAGTACACATTATTGATCATAAAAACAATCGATCGCAAAGTTACGCCTCTTGTTTATAAAAATAATGCGTTTTTTAGGACTAGATGAATGATTTTTTCTCGTTGTAAAAATGTATGAAGCAACCATATATTTGTGTCTCAATGACTTTTCATACTGACATACTGAATAATCTATGGCAAAAAGCTTTTAAAATCTCTTTCTTAAGATGTGTCCAGGTCAACGTGTCTACTTAATACCCGCCAACAGAATATTCAGTGAGGAATTAATTCCGCAGCCTAAAAGGAGTACCTTCTTTGCTTTTATTATTACCAAGAATAATTATTCCTTTGAGTATGAATATAAAGCTGAATTTTAAAAGATTCACGGACGAGGCTTCCTTAGTTACAGCCAGGTTAATTTAAAAATGTAAAATTTTTTTTCAAATATTAATCCTTTTTAATCTACGTAACATGATGCTATCATGCCATTTAATCCCCGAAGGACTCATTGGGTCATATTGAAGTACCATGGAATATGGCATAAGCCTATTGGCATCAACTTGGCACGAATCCAGACTCCGAGCTACTACTGAGAAAATCTGGAATAACACTTTGACATAGACCTGGGAATCGAACCCAAGATCTCGTATCGCAATCAATTTTAAAGCTACGAATATTAAATCAAAGTTTTACGTGAACACATCTACCGTGTAAAATTCCAATCAAAAACTATTCCGAAATAGCTTCGCTCAACAATTTCCAACATTCACACGTCCGTTCTCCCCGACGGCGAACGTGACAAAGGCAAAATCCGAGACCTGCATGACGTCACTATCTACCCGACAACGATTATTGAAATTTTGTTGCCTACCCGCTAATAAAATGTTTTGTAATACCCTTTAATGTTGCCATAAACTTTTGTGTAAAGGGTAATAAACTCTATTTTTTACTGTTTTATTTTTAGGTCAAATGTGATTTTTATCTTTCCGATAAGTGTGTCTGTCTGGGCTTAAAATAGGACATTATCTAGGTAGTAACTTAAACAGTAGCTATAAAGCTGCCTATAATGGAGCTTATTTTTAGTGCTTAAACCTTGAATTTGTTGCTTTTCACTTTTATTGTATTGGATCTGTGGTCAAATTAAATTTAAAATATTACGGAGGGAATCGATTTTATTGTGTTAAGATAATAATATTTAAAAAAGTTAACTAAGTAATATACAGGGTGTAAGCAGACCCTTTACGAAGCCGTCAACCAAGCATTATGTACATCAAACTAAGTGAATGTAATAAAAAAATATTGCTGGGAAACGACTTTTTTATATTGGGGCGAAAAATCACGTATTAAGGTAGAACCCAATGTAACGCAGTTACAATATTGTGCTTATGGATGGATTGAATGTACGGAGGTCGTGGAGGTGTTTAAAGTAAAAATCTTCATTAAAATTACATAAATAAAAAAAAAAAACTCGTTAAAAAGTTGGTACTTCGATCCCCAATATCTCCGTAACCAGAAAGTTCCAAGGTATGGTCTAGAACAAAAAAATGATCGCAATGATGCGGGGAACAAGTGCTTTTTTGCTCGGCTTCGTTAAGGGTCTTGTTACACCCTTTATAATCAATCCTAATATGTTTATGGGGCATGCGGTGCTAACCTATAATAAATTGTTACACTAACCTCAGTTAATGGTAGTTATTTACTTAAAATATTTACAGTGTAAACAATTGTTGGTTGGCCAATAAAGAAAAATAAAAAAAATAAAAAATAATCCTGATATCCCAGGTGGCTGATATCCTGGTACTCCACTGCAAACAGGCCTCATTTCGCCAGGAAAGTTCAAGTTTTGTCCCATTCGCCTCCAAGGAGAGCTTATTGCAAACAATCGGTCACCAAAACTTATTGCCCTTTTTGGCAATCGAACTTCATGCTCAGATCACTGTGACAGTACAATAAAGTAAAAAAAAAAATACACACAAACAAAGATAAACATTTATAACGTCAAATAAAAATAATTGCTATTTTAATTTATCGTAATCGCAATCTAATTTCTCTGCAAAATAATAACTAATTAACAGTTATAATAACAGGAATAAAGTATTCCTGTATCAGAAAGTATAAATCTAGATGAGATTCCATTTATTTTCTAATTTCAACACGAACGAAAGAAACTTTGACAACTACGTGGAGGGTAGTTATTTTTATCGTTTCTTTGAAAAGTCAATAAAAAGAGGACGCTAAATAATATTTACTTTATCTTTTTACCGTTTTCTTACTAGAAAATGTATATTTAATAGTCTTCTATTTTCAATGTAGATAATATACAGAAGCCTATAAGATTTTCAATTTGTCAAAATTGATGACGGATGAAATCTACCAACCCGCACTAGGCCTGAGTGGAAATATGGCAATTTTCCTTTCACAGGGAATCGTTTGTCTTGGACATATTATGAGGAGGGATGACGCGAAGGTGACAAAAAATATTGATGGTTGCAGAAGAGGAAGACGAAACTAAAGATGGATGGATTGTGTGAGGAATTACATGAAAGAAAAAAAAATGATAGCTTGACGATTGACAGGAGAGAATATAAGAAGAAAACGAGTTGCGCCGACCCCAAGTAACATGGGGCAAGGGCAGGAAAATGATCACATAGAAGAGATCTGGTGGCTTATACCATGACGTCTTAAAGCAGGTGTAATTCCAGTGTGAAGGCCTGTGTTCTCAGCAGTGGGAACGTTTTTATTTCAGACTTTTAAGGTACATTAAGACTTATGATTCTAGTGTGAGTAGTTTTGTAACTACTCACACATCATTTAAATAATCATCATCATCATTTTAATTATGTTTTCATAATTAAAATTAATTATGTACATAAATATTATAAAGAGGTGAAGTTTGTGAGGTGATGGGGGTAATCTCCGGATCTACTGAACCGATTTTGAAAATTCTTCCACTAACAGGAAGCTACATTATCCCCGAGTGCCATGGACTATTTACAACGCGTCCGTGGGATAATCTCCGACCAAAAAGCGAGCGAAGCCGCGGCCTACAGTTAGTTTCAAAATATGGGTATTTGCTAGCCACTCTAACGCTAATTCTTTTTCAATACACTTTCTCGAAAACTGGTTCTTATCGCACTACGATTAGGTTCAACATACAATGTTTTTCACACGCGTGGATTTTTAATATTTTTCCGCACACGTGCGGAAATAAAACATTCCACAGATAAGTCCAAATGGGTTCAATGACAATAGCTTTAATCGGTGGTGATTGTTTTTTTTTAAATCTCGTCAAAGAGATATGCGTCTATACGGCGTAAATATTTTTTTAGTATTTAAATTGTGTTTATAAATGGAATATCATAGATATACATGATTATTTAAAACAAATATTTACTTTTATGAACAAATTAACATTTCTTTGTGTTCTAAATGCAAAAATATTTGTTTTTTTTTTCTTTTCATATCAGGCTGTATAGCGGCATCATACCTTTGCTTCTTCTTCAGCCTGGCGAAAGCAAAAAAAAGCAAATCAAATCATAGTTTCATAATAATTTCCGCCAAAAATACTTTCTGTTTTAATATTTTATTTCTTCGAAAGTGTATTGAAAAACGTCGTTTGATACGCGTGGAGATTTGTTATTGCAGGTCTCGGCTCCATAACACCCTCACCTGCAGCTCGGGTGTTAATTCCGCGCTCGAATGCAATAACAAAGTTTCCCCACTTATATCAAAATGTACTATTTTTTTCAGTATTAGCACAAAATTTCCTATCGCGGTACTCCATCTATATGTGCGTTCGGTAAATTAAACAATTTCGATAGTTGGATAAAGTATGAAATTGCAGTTTTCAATGTTCATGTGAAAGGGCTTACGTATGCGATTTTACCTTTGAGTTTGGTGGGTATGGTGCAAGTTAAAAATGAATAGCGTTTATGTTCAGTCCCGTTTTTTTCTAAAATTGCAGAACTTCGACTTAAACCTTCCTATTGTTGTAAAACAATGTTGAATTCTCTGTATCGTCATCCGAGTACATGTTGGTTAATATCAGATAAAAAGGAAGATTTAGTTAGACATTTGAAAGTTTTCGATCACATTTATCTCTATAATATTTACCACTTATGTCATTAAATTAAGCAACGTATGAACGTATACAACTCCACAATCTTCTACCTTAGACCACACCACCAACACAGGTCGTTACCAGTTCCCCTAAGCCCACTAGTTAGGCGTCCGAGTGTAACCTAGGTACTCTACAATCCAGGCACATCGAAACAAAGCCAGCACACGTGTTCGTTCGCAGGCTTTTTCATAATCCTGTCCAGTCATGTAGGAGCAATTTAGTTAAAATGGCCTGCCTAGAATAAACTGTATGATTTAGAAAGATTTTGTAGTAATCTTTTTTTATGTACAGACAGCCAGTACATCAAGCTACCCGAAACTGTCAAATTTTCCCGATCAACCTTTAACCCAATGCTTTAGCGATAGCGTTGAAAATCTATTAAATAAATTTGACAGTTTGTCTGTACTAATTAGGCTTGCGTTCGGCCGCATCTCGCCAGATGTGAAGCGATGATGCGGCCTAGGATGGAGCACGCTTGCCTAGAAGAAACCGATTCACTTGAACTTTGAAGAGATCTAGATTATAATGATCAGGGAACAGATAAGCAGGCCTGGCAGTGAATTCCATAGACAGGCGGTTCGCACAAAATGTGGAAGGGTAGCGCTTTGTTCGTGAAAACACCATATTTACGGTGACGCTTTGACGTGTCTGAAATAAGGTGTTATTAATTGCTATTAGAAATAGTTTACGTGTATTTTTCTCACTTATCTCTTTGTTAGTTAATTGTATGATTTTCTGTTTAGTAATGTTTGATTTTTTTTTTGTAATTTTGTTTGACGAAATTTTCCAATGGTTTGCTTAACAAAAATGTGTTTTGTATTTTAAGTTTTTTTTTAATTATATAAAACTGAGATTTCAGGGAAGGATTTTCCCATATTCCCGGTTAATTTGGTGTGAAAACAGACACTAAAATATTCAGTTAAAAAAAAAAAACCTGGCCACAAACAATTATTTTTAAATAATCCCAATTCCCAACCTCCACCTTAGAACACCCACGTCACTATAATACGCTATTCGAATGCGATTAACAGTCCCTTTTCCTTTTATTTTACTGGCTTTTTGTGCCAAATGAGGCGAGTGCTGGACAAAGGGGCGATCGGGGAATTCAGTGAGTCTGTGAGTGCGGCTGTAACTATCTCGGCGATAGGTGGAGCTCGTTACAGCTGGATCGAGGGTATTAAAGCTGTACTGTTTTGGCAGAATGAGAGTGGATGTGGGTGTGTGTTCTTCATAGTGTATGTAGGAACTGAATTGCAGAGATGCACACAATCTATATTCGCTTACATTCAGAGCGAATTTCACCGAAGGAATTGAACGCGATCAGCATGTTTAAACCGCGTTCAAGAGCTGTCTGGGTAAATTTTTCACAGTAATAATGAAAACGCGTAACGGCTCTCAAAGATCTACACATGACAGCCGGACTCAACGGCTTAACGTGCTTTCTGTAGCACGTAAGGAACTCGGTTTGTAATGGATGGTCACCCATCTACATAGCAGTGATAGCCTAGTGGTGGACTGCCAAGTCATAGGTCTCGAGTTCGAACCCAAGACCCGCAGTTCTGATTTTTTGCTTCGGTTAAGGACAACATCTTGAGGAAACCAGCATGCCTGAGAGATATGTCTTGACGGCATGTAAAGCTAAGTCAGAGGCCCATGGGCAGCATAAAAACTCTGACACCATGTTAGGCACTAACCACACGATAATGAAGACCAGACTGACATCCCCACATATGGCTATATGCCTTACCTCCGATTGACCTGTAGGGCTCTTATTACTTAGTACTAGCCCTTGGATGACTGCCTTATTAACCTCCACCACCCAGTTACGGGCAACACCCTTTAGGCAAGACTAATTCTCAGAGTTTATGGTGACTGAAAAAAAAATTACGAATATCCGCCGAGGCTATTGGTGAAGAGTCTCGGTGTGCAATGGATGATCACCCATCCACGGACCGACCTTTACAGGTGTAGTTTAAAAAACGTTAAATCGGCGCGTGCGACCGTTATTGCTTAGAAGCCTCTTGTTGAGAAAATGTACCAATCTTAGCTTATTACTAAATACATGCGAAAGTTTGTGAGGATGGATGTTAGTTTTAACTCTTTCACGCAAAAACCACTAAGCGGATTTGGATGAAATTTGGAACACAGGTAGTTTATAACCTGGATTAACACACAGTATAATACAAGACCGGATATCGGAGTCTTACCAATGGGTATCGTATTACCTAGTACTATCTGGGTTGTGGAGGTCAGATAGGCAGTCGCTATCCGGTTAGATTGGAAGCCGACCCTAACTTAGTAAGGTAAAGGCTAGGGAGATGATGATACCGGTAGCCATAATAACTGAACTCCACCCGGTTCAAGCCACGGACATAGCTAGTCTCAAATACTCTTCCATCCAATTTTGCACACCCTCACTGCAATGGCTTCCACAGAATGTAGAACTAAATGTATCTGACACGTCACCCACACGTTTGTCATATAAACTAGTGCGAGGCACTCCACTGAAAACGAGAAAGTTATGCAAACATAAAGTATTAAGTTAAATTGACTTTCGCGAGCTATGTGGACAAAATTGTGTCGCTCGCCTTTGACGCAGTTCACGCAGTTAAACACGGAATTCGGTGCTGGATTATGTTCTGTATCATCACGCTTTGGTTGCTTTGGGATGATTAGAGATGCATGTTAATGGAAAATTTATTTAGATTGGAATGTGCAGTGGAAGTGCGAATTCGATTAGTGTCATTTTGGATTCATTGGAAGCACCTTCATGAATTATAGTTAGCTCTTATCAAACTGTGGCCGATCCCGTGCTGGCTTTGGGATGAGCTTAACTCACGTTGATTATGTCCAGTAACTACGTTCCAACTTGCACGAACCTCTTATAAACTTAAGCAATCAACACGCCCAGTCGGGTCCTGAATGTTGTGCTAGGTTCCGGGATTCGCTTCAATTTGAACAGTACTTTTAGGAAGGTTCCTTAAAATACCAACTTTACTAACTAGACAATTTCTAAACCATGGTATCTTTATAAAATTACATAAATACAATTGAAGTGTCTGTATGTAATTTCAAAATGACAACTTTTTACTGAATGCATATGTAAGTATATTTTCCGTTCCTTTTACTGAATGCATATGAAAGTATACGGGGTGGAATGGACATCAACGCGAAAACTGTTACCACGTATTTAGTACATCATTCTGAGCACATAGATATTTTTTATTTTTTTTAAATCAGCTGTGCCATACATATTGACCCCGTAGTCCGTAGGTATTGCACTTTTGTAGGAAACATGTATTTTTTTTAATAATGAAAACTGTCTATGTAAGCATAAGCATAATCAGCCTGTAATGTTCCCACTGCTGGGACAAACGGCCTCCGCTCGGAGAAGCGCAGCGGTGGCCCAGTGGTGGCGGCCCCGACTTACCCAGGTGCATTACTTTGTGTAATTTATTTCATCACCACTGCTCTCAAAAACGGTGAAGGAAAACATCGTGAGCAATCCGGCATGTCCTAGAACCAAAAAGAAGACATGTGACATCTACCAACCCGCACTGGGCCCGCGTGGTGGATTATTGCCCATTCCCCTCAGAATGATGTACTGAGTACTGGAGTACAATACGTGATGACCGTTTTCGCGTCTGTATCTCTTCCACCACAAAAAATAACGGGAAATATACATTCATAAGCATTTAGTAAAAAGAAAGTATATTTCCCATTCCATCTAGAAAACTAGACTGAAATAATTAATTTTAGCTTATCTTTCTATTCTCCGTTGTCATATAAAGTGGTGATATAAGCTTAAATAAAATACGTCGGCTTATTTTATGTTCGCGTTGACAACGAACTTACGGATGGTTAGGCTTCTGAATGTTTTTCGAATCTTTCATTGTTTTTCTATGCTATTTGAAAATCCATGTTTAACTGTGTGGCAAAATGTATAGGTATGCGGTATGGTGTAGTTCCATGCCAGCTGCACTGACACATCTGACATCGCGCTATAAGAGATCCCAGCGATCTTATAGGTACAGTTACCTGAGAACACCCGTCTGGTGGCCTACCATGACGTCTTAAAGCAGGAGTAATCTTCTATCACTTTCCCACACTGAAAATTTTAGGACGTCATAGTAACCCCCCCTGGTCGGAGGATCCTTCCCTTTCCTATGAAGACTGGAATGTTCTGCATTCCAGTCTGCTCCTTCTCAAAACCTTGAAACTTGAACTTTACAAGTCATTTACATGAAACCTAATAGCAAAACTAACAAACACAAAGCCTATTTCCCAATGTCCTAAAAACGAACTATCTAAATAACTTCAAAAGTTCTCATTTACTGTTTTAATTGGAACTCAATACACAGACTAAAGTGCCGTTCACATCCTCGGACACTGCGACTTAAGTCAAACGACACCCTTGTGTGTCTTTTGTTTCCTTCGCGTGAGTACCGCAAGCTTATGAACGTACTTTTCATCACTTCATCACCAACTCCAGTCGGGCCTCGCCAACGAAATCTTATTTCATCACCACAGCTCTTAAAACGGTGAATATAAACATCGTGAGGCGACCGGTGTGTCCTAGAACCAAAAATCGGCTGTTTTTGGGCGACACTGCCGTTACTGTTTCGTGAATTCGTATTTAAAAGGAAATTTCTTGTGTCTATTTTTAGAGGCCACGCCCACACGTCAATGTCACCTACTCGGTACCTGTCCGTTGGGGCTCATAATTGTGCTTGATACTATGGTACAACTCCCGTCACGCCATCTATCATACGTTTTGAGATGTAACTCTCGCAATGTACAGTCAATTTTCTTAACGACATTGCTGACATGCACCGCCAGTTCACTGCGAATGGACGTTCATACGAATTCCCGTCAAAAATGGACGACATGTGATATCTACCAAACCCCCTAGACCCGCGTAGTGAATATCAGCCCACTCCCTCCCAAAGACAGGACGCCTGTGCCCCACAGTGGACTAAACAACAAGCTTGTCGCTTAAGCGCGTAGCTTGTGGCAAAGGGGTAAGTACACACAATAAACGTGTTTACAATTAAAGACTATTTACATCAGACGCTAGGGAATATTCTGGCGTGCTTCGCTGCTTCAGTAGTCATTAGGTAATACTCCCGCTTGCTTCGATGTACCGTACTTAAGTACCTATTAGTTCTATTTAGGTATCGCTAAGCCTGCTTGAATGTATTTTGATAT
This sequence comes from Eugnorisma glareosa, assembly GCA_947578425.1. Taxonomy (NCBI): domain Eukaryota; kingdom Metazoa; phylum Arthropoda; class Insecta; order Lepidoptera; family Noctuidae; genus Eugnorisma; species Eugnorisma glareosa. Next base: position 5,841,593 of record OX387982.1, on the reverse strand, counting down.
ATCTCAGGGGAGCTTCTTGACTGTGCCTTTTATCATTTTCGGTTGATTTCTGTTGAGGTTTTGGTAAAGGTAAATTTATAAAATTAAATATAGTCTTAACACAACGCCCGTATTCCTTCAACGGAAAGATTTTTTCTTTTATTCGCGGGTCGGGCAGTGTTATTGGGTTTCCCACAAGGAATTTCTCAGTAGCAGCCACGGAGTCTGGCTTTGCGCTGGGTTTATGGCAATAGGCCCACATTCGTTAACGAAATGTGGGTGTACTATTAGATACACCTCTGTCTAACCCTTTGGGGATTGCAAGCGTGATGTTATTTTACATGGAGCGACTGCCTATCTGACCTCCACAGCCACAGGTAGTAGAAGGAAAAAAAAATGAAGTGCAGCAAAATACGTCTTACTAAATATCCATTACGCAAAACTAGAGCAAACTAGAGAATATAAAACTGAACTGACATAAGTCGCGGCACTTTACCACTACATTGTTACAATCTCGAGAAACTTCACATTTTAATGAGATTATACAACCCGTTTTGAAATGAAACGGTCTTTATGTTTATTCTGTGTCGCTCTAGGGATTTCTTTTTAATGTAATCCTTTTTGTTAGGGTGCGGCTCTCCGTCAGCTTGTTTGTTTCTTCTTTATAATAAACACGATCTATACAGAGTGTAACAAGTCCCTTAACGAAGCCGTCAACCAAGCATTATGTACATCAAACTAAGTTACTTTATTGCTGGAAAACTTATTTTTTTGGGGTGAAAAATCACGTTTTACAGTAGGACTCAATGTAACGCACTCAAAACATTGTGCTGATGCATGGATTGATTAGTACGTAACTTTTTAATTCATTTCTAACTGTACCGTTTTTGGAAAAATGGTACTAACAGCTAGAAGAACGTCAATTCTCACGTTTTATTTCACTCGATTGTTCTATAAATTGAAAGACGCTGAAGCAACGATCGTATGCTCGCGCGATAATAGGTTTAGTTAGGGCATGGCCTTATGCAATTGAGGTCCTGATCTTTTCAGCTTGCACCACATATACACAGCAATTATGTCTATTGTTAACAAAGCAGTACTCGTCTTTCAAAATAAACAGTTTTAATGGCGAAGCACACCAAGGTACACTTCTGGAGGCGCTTCCGTAGATAGTGGTAACAATGCCCCTTGACGGCAATGAATTTGACAATCCCCGCAAGGAACAAATATTTGTATGATCTACAGATAGTAGTTCCGGGTCTGGCTGAAAAAAAAAATGCAGTTAACGGCGGCAATACCACTACATGGCCGCCTGTTGCCGTTTTCACCAAGTTACGTCGAAACTGGTCGTGTCAACTCGTGTCACTGCGATCTGTCAACATTGTTTTCATGGACCAAATAATCAGTCTCAATGTAATCTTCATTCAAGTGTGACAAAACGTTAGTCTTGTCCTTACAAGATTACTTTCCTCCACCATCATTTGCCTGACTTTTCCTAACTGTTGAGGTCGGCTTCCAGTCTAACCGGATGCAGCTGAATACCAGTACTTTACATGGAGCGACTGCCTATTTGACCTCCACAACCCAGTTAGTACTGGGTAATACGATACCCCTTTGTAAGACTGGTCGTCAGACTTTCGGGCCACTGACTACCTGTAACGACTGTCAAAGATCTACAAATGACAGCCGGGACCAACGGCTAAACGTGCTTTCCAAAGCACGGAGGAAATTAGATTACTTCCTCCACTATCCCTTTAATACCCTCCTCTTAATTTCCTCCATAGATCTGAACAGTAATTATAATAAAACCAAACTGTCATAAGTCCGTGGCTCTTATACTGCAAGTTCAGACTTTAGTGTAATGAGATTAAGTCTCAGTTTGCAGGGGACCTAGTCGGGTTATAACTAGCAAGTTTCTTGCTAAGTTGTATAATGTTAATTGAAAAGTATAGGGTCTTAGCTTTAAGCTTGATTATTAACGTTTGCTGTTATGAAAGTACCGGAATAAACGTATACAGGGATCACCATAATCTGCCTAGTTTTTTCGCAACTATGCTGGGATTGGCTTCCAGTTTAATGGGATGCAGCTGATGTAGCGACTTCCTATCTATCCTCCACGAAGCACAAACTGGGTATTCGGGTTATACTGGTTGGCTGACTTTCGGGATGTTAAACTTTAGTTGTTTTTCCTTAACATGTTTGAAAAGGCGCACGGTGCACGGTATTCTGGACTCAATGCAACGCACTCAAGACATTGTTTTGATGCGTACATTGAATAGTATGGGGTTCATGGATGTTATAAAGTAAAGGTATACAATCTTGTATTAAAAAAAAAAAACTACTTAAAATGTTGAAACTTTGAAGTGTAATATCTCCGTAACTAGAAGATTCTCAGGTATGGTCCAGAACAATGATGTCGCAATGACTGGGAGAACAAGTGCCTTTTGGCTTCACGGCTTTCGGCGCTAAAGGTCTTTGCACACGCGTTATTATTACTCATAACTAAACCTACAATACTCCGTTGTTTCTTCTTTATCGTGTGGTTAGTGCCTAAGTGGGTGTCAGTTTTATGCCGCCCATGGGCCTCTGACATGCCGTCGAGAATTATCTCTTAGGCATGCTGTTACCTCGGATGTTTTCCTTCACTCGGTAACTCCATAGTATTCAAACCACGCCCCAGTTCGCTAGTTGTATTATAACTAGAGTTTCTTACAAACTGTTATTATAAGAATATTTTTAACTTAATTGGAAGAAAAATGGCGGTTCACTAGCTCGTTATGTCAAGCGGTTTTGAATTATGTTGCAAAGTGTAGTTTCTTTAGTGCTGTGTTGCATACGTGGCTTGAAAAATTAAATAGTAAAGTTTTATGAAATAACAATCTGTTCGGAATAAACAAGGATATTTAGAGCTATTGATTTCTTGGCAGGAAGGCATGATTTTAGTGGTGTAGTTTATTATTGGTATAAGCAGACTATCACAGTATAACGTCCAATAATCCAAACTCAAGGTCTGCCAACGAGCGATGGAGCGCAACTTACTGAATGTAAAAATAACACCATATGCACGGCGCTCCAGAACGCAAATTGCCGACGTAGCTTCTAAAGCTGCCAGACTAAATGCCAGACTAAAAGCTGCCAGACAGCTAGATGGGGTTTCGGCAGACCGAGGAGAAAATGGCGGGACGACTTGGATGGCTTCTTCGCGAATTGGCGAGAAGAAGCACACCAGGTCAGGAGTGGGACAATAAGGGCTGACGAAAAAAAAATAAGCAGACTATTACGTGCCCACTGCTGGGAATCAGACCTCGTTTCTATGACAGGGAATACGCCGTAATCTATCACACTTAGTTTTGTATTTAAATAAAAGAATTTTCTGTCGTTGTTTAAACAGACGTTCAACTATGCCTGTAATGATTTTGAAATACACAGCAGATCTCTTGTTGAATGTGTTCCCTCTTCAGTCATTGCTCATCGCCTGTCACATTTAGTAGAGTTAGATTCCAAATTAAGTCTTGCTGCAGGAACTGCACCTGCACCAATTTATCTTTGCAGAAAAGTAAAATACATTCTAAATTGCGAAAGCTTATTTTGAGTTATCCGCGACATTAGGATAGGGGAACCGACCATACTAATATGATTTAGAAAAAAAAAAACGAAAAATTTTCAGGCAAGGGTAATTTACTAACAGTCTGTAAAGAGCAGCCTAACTGCAACCAGCGGGCAGTTGTGACCTGGGAATTAGTCACAACACCCTTCTGGTCGGAAGATCCTTCCTTTTCTGTGGTTGATGTTGAAGTGTCTGGAAACAAAAACACAAAAAAAAACAAAAGCACAAAAATAACATTTTTTCTTTTTCTCCTCACAAAAACACGGTATCATTTAATAAGACAAGGCATGTCGAACTTAGACGTGGAGGCGATCTGTCATCATTGATGACGTCATTTGTCTAACTGACCCTCCGCTGTGGCACGCCACGGGAATGCATAAAATATTGTAGCCAAGTTATAGGCGGGGAGCGATTTGCGAAGTGTCCAGAATTAAACGCGGTTTTAATTTTGAGCTGTTGATGATTTTTCAGAATCGCACACTGCAGGGTGCAGGGTATATTATATGTCATTTTTTTTTCAATAGCCTTGATTGACCCACTGCTAGGCAAAAGCCTGCCCACTATCCTTCCAGGTACTCTTCTTCTGCGCCACCTTGAACCAGTCCAACCATATGTAGCTCACTAGATCAGGTGATCTATTGGCATTCTAAAGATAGTCAGCTCAACAGATGGGCGAATTTCGCAATTTTGGTACTAAACAACCGGGACCGTATATCTGCCAAGTCTTTTCTTAATTATGTATGGGCAGCCTTTCAGTCTAAGCAAATGCTGCTTAATACAAGTTTGTTTCATGGATTCGACTGCCTATCTGACCTCCACAACCCAGTTCCACCAAACTATCTATTTGCAAGACTATTAGTTAACAGACTTTCTGGTTTCTTACTACCCGTAACGACTGTCAAACATACGAACGAGAGCCGGTACCAACAGCGTTAGGTGATTTTTCAGGTGGAGTGATATCGCCGGGTCTAATCGCCCGACCCTAACATCAAAAAGAAAACATCTCTTAAAGGGTTCTCGCTGTAAATTTATAACTTATACCACACGTAAAGGTCACGTACCCGATATTTACGGCGAGGGATGGATAGAGTACGGCCTGTCCTTTATTTTCATAAGTAAATCACAGCACTACCATACCATACCATTATGTTAAGGAAACCGGCTAGAATATCCGGTATTTTCCCCTTTTCTCTCATACGTTTTCCTCGTATTATTGTGCGCGTGTAAGTAAATGTTTAGGAATCACAGTTCTTTGAGAAATGTTACAAAATATTTATAAAGGTCATTTGTGAGGAGCTCGTGGCTGAATAATAGCAATCGCTCGGGTCGATCTTCAGGTTAAGCCGCGCTTGCCTAGGTTGGTCCGTGGATGGGTGACCACACATTACATAACGAGTTTCCTCCGTGCCTCGGAAAGCACGTTAAACTGTTGGTCCCGGCTGTATTTTGTAAATCTTTGGCAGTCATTACAGCTAGTAGGGTTGTGGAGGTCAAATAGGCAGTCGCTCCATGTAAAATACTGGTATTCAGCTGAATTCGGTTAGATTGGAAGTTGACCTCAACATAGTTGGGAAAACGCTAGGTAGATCATGAGTTCTTGGAGAAATGTCATAAAGGTTATTTGTAAATTATAAGAGTACAAGTAAAGGTATGTTGTTATGCATACGGGAATTGTTAAGGTCACCCACTCATCTCTTAATTTCCGTGTCTAAGGTACCTACGGTTCGGGGTTCGATTGCCGCATGAAACTTTTTATTTAATAGTTTTTCCAGAGGGCAGATAAATAGATTCCTTTTCCCCTCAAAAAAAATCGACTCGTACCTACAAAAGTGCCCTGTACGGTCAAAATATATGGAACAGTTTCTTTTGTAATTACCAATGAAAATGTTCTATTTAGGGGGTTCAGAATGATGTGATCGGACGAACTAGCCGATTTCGGCCACAGCGACTGCATTCTATGGCTTTCTAGGGTGATTGTCGAGAGCTTCGGTGTGCTGCTCTTTCATGTGCTCTCAAGTGGCTAGCATATCCAACTTTGGCAGAAAAACTCCGAGCACAAAACGGACATATCAGAACACCATTGACGACATTGTAGGGTATAGCTGTAGGTGACTTAGCTTTACGGTCATCATCATCATCATTTCAGCCGAAAGACGTTCACTGCTGGATAAAGGCCACATTGACCGGTCCCGTGCGTTTCGCATCCAGCGGATCCCCGCAACCTTCACCAGGTCATCGGTCCACCTAAAGTGAGGCCTTCCACCGCAACGTCTTCCGGTTCGCGGTCGCCAATCCTGAACTTTTCGGGCCATCGGCTATCCGTTCTGCGAGCAATGTGCCCTGCCCACTGCCACTTATGTTTGACAATTCTTCGGGCTACGTCGGTAACCTTAAGCTTCGTCGATACTTTGTGGTCATTACGCTTTAGATCTAGCTGTCGATGTACTCCCGCAAGGAGTAAATTCCCCATTCACCCACAGACATGTACCCTTACATTAGTCTGCTGAGGCCCCGATACCGATTACCTAGCTGCGACCTTCTTCTCTCTTCAAAGGTCTTGACCTGCTGATGCACACGACGTCTCCACTCAGGCCAATTTTGTGCCTCTTTTTCTGAATTGTGAGTACGTGGTAACTGTATGTGCATCGGTGTCCTTTTCACCATGTATACAAACGAAATTCCGTCCTTAAAAAGTAAAAAGATCTTCATGTATTCTTCTATCATCTAAAAATAAACCCTTACTTTCACTTGCGACACCCAACTTCGAAGTGGGTCTATCGAACACAAAACACGTTATGATATTATGGGTACTAAAATAGATACCTGATACAACTCTCAAGTGACAACACACCACCCAACGAAAACAAAAACGAAGACTACCGTCAAATTCAAAGGGAAAATTTTCTTCAACTACCCTCAAATTTCCATTCTTAATTACAAGAAACCGTTAACTCTGTGGAGATAAGCTCCTTCGCGGCTAAATAAAGGTGTTACTATACAATTTGAATTATTTTAATTCTGTCACGTAGTGTTTATAATGTTTTGGCGTTGGATGCATACTTATTAATGTTATGTTTTTGTGTTATTTAAGTTTTGTAGGCTGGAACATTGGAGATGGTAATTATCCGTGTTTTGGTTGTTTGATATAATTTTCAATACAAATAAATAAAATTGAGGTTTCTGTTTGTAATTTCAGCTTTTTATTGAATGCATATGAAAGTATATACGGTACTTACAAGAAAAAACATTTTTTTAAATTTTCGTCCGTCTTTCTGATTGTTCTGGCATATATCCAAACGGCTGAATCGATTTTGACGGGGAATTTTACTGGCGGATAGCTGATGTTATAAGGAGTAACTTATGCTACTTTTTATTTAAAAACAGTATTAGGGTTCCGTGCAAATAAAAAACCAGGTCCGGCAAAGTGAAATTGGGTTTTCCATTAGTAACTTCTCAGTAGCAGTCACGGAGTCTTTATTGTGCCCAGTTGATGGCAATAGGCTCGCCCCCTATTACATGGGACTTAAACAGAACTGCTACTTACCCATTTTTTTTTTCGGATGGGAATTCATCACATAACCCCTCCCGCTCTGGGCTGAGCAGGAGGGAGTGTCAGATTTTTACTGACTAAAACCCATCCATGTTCCTTCCTTTGCCCTTTGTGTTCCAGTACCGCGGTATCTCTTTCGAACAGTCCCGCAACCCTGGCAGGCACTGCTACTTACCCTTCGGAGATTACAAGACGTAACGATAATATTGTAATAAAATTGTTTAAAAGGAAATCGTTTTCTTATACAAAGAAATAACAAGCGTAAATCACTGCAATGCGTGTTTGAGAATTTAAACGTTTATTTTCCCACTACGTTTTCCTTCAAAGTATTTATTTAGGTGTTTGTATTAAATTAAAATGTTACGGAAACATTTCCCTAAAGAACAAAGTATGTACATTTATTTTTTTCTTTGACGTCCAAAGTAAAATCTTTTTCACTTTTATTCTTAGTTGAAGACATGTCTGTCTTTGTTTTCTCAAAAAAAAAAAACACGAACTTAACAATCTTATTTTCATTCTTGTCTATACAAGACAAAACCGTTTTGTGTTATTTCTACAAAAACTTTAAACAGAATTAACACAAGCTTTTCCGTAGTTTATTTAAACATTTTTGACTTTCTTTGTTTAGTTTGCTTTTGATGATAATAGGCTCGCCCTCTATTACACTGTACTTAAACATAAGTGGCGGAATGTGGGTGTACTATGTATTAGATATACCTCTGCTTCACCCTTCGGGAATTACAAGGTGTAATGATGTTCTACGTTATTTACATAACATAACTTCACGCCTGTAATCCTCGAAGGGTAGGCAGAGGTGTAGGTACCAATAGTATACTCACATTTTGTTAGTTATATTTAAGCCTATTGCCATCAACCGGGCGCAAATCCAGACTCCGTCGCTGCTACTGAGAGATTCCGGATGGGGAAGTCCAATAACACTTTGCCCGACCTGAGAATCGATCCCAGGACCTGATGCTCAGCAGTCGCGCTTGCGACCACTAGACCAATGAGGCAGTCGTTTAAGTTATTTTTTTTCCCATATTTCCCCATCACAGTTATCGCTAATAGAACTTCAAATTGCCTAAATCTTCTTCTGCATTTTAATAAAAAAGATTGCTGGTTGAACTTTCAAATCTACATCAATCATGTAAGGTCGAAAACTGTTTTAATAATTCCAAATTCCAAATTTCCAAATTTGTAATTCCAAATTCCAGTGTAAAAACTAATTTTTGTTTTTGAACTCAATGCTCGCAGTATTATTAGTCTACAGGCACTGTACACTTTCTCGGAAGTATTATTATTTTTTGTTTTATTTAGCTCAATAAAATAATACCTATTAACTAGGCAGTAGTCTGACTCTCACTAAATGATATGGCGGTATTGCAACTTAAAAATGCATAGGTCGATGCGGCATCGGCCGCGCGAAGTGCGTCATGTCAATCAACTGTGTTTCGTGTTCGGATAAGTTCTTATTTATTTGGCAGGTATTTTCGTGTTCTATTAATAGTGTATATATATATAATTATGTTTTATTTTATGTTATTTATTTATTACACACTTAGAAATGCCCATTTAATAGAATAACGTTATTTATTTACTACCTACTACCCTCATCCGTGTGTCACTGCGGGGGGCCTACTGAAAACCAGCGCTGAGTGTTTTACACCCAGCATATGCTGAGTAGGTGACCCTTTCGTTATGGGCATGCTCAGCGCAGTTGAGCTGTTTTAATTAATTGTTAAGCTGTTTGTTAGTATATGTATATGTATGTGCTGCTCTATTGTGTTGCTGCTGTCCATTAGCGAATAAATGTTTATTCTATTCTATTCTATTCTATTTTACCATAAGCTTAAAATACACGAAAAACTCTCCAACCGAAAGCGTACAAAAAATACAATTTTTCAAGCGTCCTCATTCAGTATTTGCCGAACAAAGGCTTGACCTAACTCCGACGGCGATGGAACGTCTATAGTCTATGGAAATATATATATCTTACGGGCCTTCACCTATTTGTATGAGGCTCTCATTCTAGCTTGAGATTATTTTGAAAGGAGGTTTTCATGTCAATCGGTGATAGTGGTCAAGAAGTTAATGGGTCATTTTGTTCAGTAATAGAGATGTTCAAAAGCGTGGCTATTCGAAAGAGCCGTAATAAATAGTTAGGTCCTCGTCTTACCGTTAGTGAATTTGATATTCTTCTTTTTAGCCGTTCCTTCAATGCTGATGGTTGAGGTCGTCAGCGTGGACCGCTCGGTACAAGCTGCCTCCAATAGCTTTCTAGATCGGGTCTGACCATCTTTCCTGTAGAAACTACAAGCGTGCAGTTGATATAACGAGCGAACATTCACAAGGACAACTTCAATCTTCAAATTGTTCGGTTTAGCAGACGCTTATCAGACCCACGTCCTGAGGTCATATGTATCATGGAATGTCCGTTAAGCTACTTTATTTATGTAGCCGAAAATCACTTTATGGAGCAGTTACCACTAAGTTATGGCTTACACCTGGTGGCCTACCATGACGTCTTAAAGCAGGAGTAATTCCAGTGTGGGAAAGAGATTGCGCTAGACGACCTGTATAGCTCTGTCTCTTTGCCACGCTGGAATTACTCCTGCTTTATGACGTCATAGTAAGCCAGCCTGTTTTCCCGCAATGTACGGTAGGACGACATTTTGACAGTTTACGTTACCTACCAAACATAAATCGATGTAAGAATTTTTATTGATATTATAATGGGTGTAAAAAGACCCATAGCGAAGCTGAAAGGTACTTGTTCTCCCCGTCATTGAGATTTTAATTTGCTCTGGAAAGCTTCTAGTTACAGATATATTGGAGATCAAGTTTTTTTTTTAATTCAAATTTTAAATATCATGACCTTACTTAAAATACCCCCTGAGACCATGACCCCTATACTATTCAAAGTGTCCATCAACACAATGTATTGAATGCGTTACATTAAATTCTACCGTAAGCCGTGATTTTTCACCCCAAAAAAGAGCTGTAGACTCTTGTTTGTTTTGACGACTTACTTGTTTGTTTTGAAGGCTATACGAATGAAAGAAAGAAAGAAAAAGTATTTATTAGCCTGCACAGGACAAAACATTAAACAAAAAAAAAAATGGTTACATTTAAAGTAGGTACAACAAAATTATAAAAGTATTAAACAACTAAATTAAAAAAAAAAACAACGAAATTAGTCCTGTACGAAACCAAAAGGCCCCTATCTCAGCATGGTGCTGTAACATTTACAAAACGTCACAGCGCTGGATCGGGACTTTTTGTATAAAAAAAATTGGTGACCAATCGAAATAGTAACGAGTCGGGCATAAGCCTTCATTTCGATAACAATTACGCCTGATTACGCCTATGAAGTTTCGCCAGTTAGTTAATTTGACCTACTAACTGGTAGGTCAAATTAATATAAACCACCACTAAATTTCTAAACTAAATTTCTTACCTCCGTCATCTCAATGTGGCTGCTGAATCGATGTTCCCACTTTTCCGCACCGGAACGAAATCGTGACGCACAATGCGAGCAGATAACCTATTGACATGCAGACTCCGATTGGCCCATTGTGGGCCTGACAGAGCCCTGACTCACGAGGAGAATTGGGATCCAATTGCTAGGTTTTTTAAAGGAAGGTACTGAAATTATTTTATTCTAAGTTAGTCAGGTCACATAAATTTATTTGTAACGTTCGACAGAAGAATTTGGTGTTCTATCTGTATTTTATGCTGATTGAGCCTCGTTGGTCTAATGGTCGCAAGCACGACTGCTGAGCATGAGGTCCTGGTTCAATGCCCGGATCACAACAAACCTGGAAACCGGATCAGTTTCGGGCGAACTGTCATTGGATTTTTCCATCAATTGTGCCCGGTCGATGGCAATAAGCTCGCCCCCTATTACATAGGACTTAAACATAACTGGCGTAATGTGGGTGTACTATTAGGTACACCTCTGTATTGGTTTATTTACATACAAAAAGAAAAAGATCGACCTCTCTTATTAAAAAAAAATATCTTAATTTAAATTTATTTCTTTGAACAAAAGATTTCATGCATATACTTAGCCAACTAACTTAGCCACCAAAAAATATTTTAAAATACTATGTACTTATTTTCAGTGATTTAATTAGGCACCTACCAGTGTAACCCATCAATTAAAACATACTTTTTATATAAAAGAACTTTTTCTTTTTCAAATTCCAGGTATGGCCTCCTGAATTAATAATTAAATCGACTTAACGAAATGTAAGTAATTCATTAAATGAAAACCTCGTTTTCACGAGTCCTTTAAAATAAAAAGGTCAAGTACCTACAGGAGTGAGGCCGAATTAGAAGTACCCTAATCGTTGTTTAGGATCAAATCATTCGGTTATTTGGTGAAAAGATGTTGTGAATAATTAAGTTGTTTAAATGGGGAAATGTCGTGTTTTTCCTGTTAAGGTGAGATATCTTTGTTAATTTTACGTTTAACGGCCTGTCCACGTTGAAAAAAGATTTGAGATGGAGCTGAGATGAGAATGTTGAGATGGATGTGTTGAGCGACTAAAAAGAATAAAGTAAGAAATGAGCATATAAGAGAGAGTTTCAAGGTGGCGCCTGATAAAGAAAAGATGAAAGGGAGTCCTCTGTCTTGGAATGGACATGTGATGGGGAGGGACGGATCACATGTGACTAAAAGAGTGATGAATATAAGTAAACGTTAATGGAGTCGTCGAAGAGGGAGAGGAAGACCATAAAAAAGATGGATGGACTGCAGTAGCGGACTTCTCATACAAGCCGAAAAGCCCGGGTTGGCTTACAATCAAACTCAACAAATTAAAATAATAATAACATTCTTTAGGTTTCTTTAGGGGTTTCAGCCGGTGCTAACGCTTTCATTTTCACACCCGTTGGCTTGCATCTGGCTTCTGACCTCAGACTTTCTCCCAGCAAATTTTGTAATACATCTGTAGGTATACTTATTTGGAGATATTGTACTGAATTTATTGTGGTAATTGGGCTTTGCATCCCTTTCAATGAAAGGGAGCGTATCATCAAATAACCCCTCCCGCTCTGGGCTGAGCAGGAGGGAGTGTCAGACTTTTACTGACTAAAACCCATCCATGTTCCTTCCTTTGCCCTTTGTGTTCCAGGGCCGCGGTATCTCTTTCGAACAGTCCCGCAACCCTGGCAGGCGTCGGTACTTACGGACCACTTCCTGTTTGCTGACTCTCCTTGAGGCGCGCGTGGAACACGAACGCGCCGTCGACACGGCCTGTCATCACAAGACGGACGGACGGCGAGCTAGCCCATAGCTCACCGTCCACAGGCCCGCGGTCCTTGTTGCCTTGACGTCGCAAGTCGTATCTGCGTCGAGTCGTGGCATGACTAAGCTTCTTTTATTTGATTTCTTCGCAGTGCGATAGCACCACGCTTGTCGTTTGTTCAGCGTGTAGGTCGTGGTCATGTGATTTATAAGTGTTTTGATTGCCTATTTCGAGTGCTAGCGGTATAATTTACAACATTTCTGCAATGGTCTGTAAATGGCACACTACAAGTTATAAGCACTGCAATTGTTCATTGCGTATTGATAATTTCAGTTTATTATACGTCTAGGCTAGTTTTCTATTACTGCTTTCACAGCACATTAGTAATGTATAAGATTAGCAACCTCTTCGAAGAATTGATAACATTGATAAATTGTCTCGCTGATGGTGGCGCGCGTGTCAGATCATTTAGTTCTCTTCAAAATGGTTGAGTTGAATGGTGGTGATCCATGCGTCATGTTCGTGAACGGGCGCTTTTAGTTGTGACTGGTCATCTCTTAGTTGCCACGGCTTATTTGTTTTTTTTTTTTTTTTTTAATTGTCTTATTTGTTTTTACTATGGACACTTTTAACGTGCACATCTTGCTACATCGTACTCACATAGACCATCTCAACATGAATGATTTAACCTAGGTTTTGTAACAATATGCTGATTTAAAAGAGTGTCCATGGAGTTTCTTGTCCGTTCTTCTCCATAGAGATCTACGCTAGGGAATGGGCAACTACCGTACTTTCACAGTTTTTATGCCTTGTGTCTGGGACTGTAGCTGCGTTTAATTTATTGTTATTTTTGTTTCGAAAATTCAAAAGTGCCTGTAACTGACTACTTGAAATAAATGCTTTGATTTTGATTATATCAAAATCCAGTCCAGTTGAGTTAACTCCAAATGATTTTCGAGAAAACTGGTATAACTTAGAAATAAGTAGGTAATTGATGACATGTGTCATCCACCAACTTGCTTTGTGCCGCTGGAGGGGACGACTGCCCTCTTCCTCTCTCAGAGAAGAGTTCGTGTCGCAACAGTGGGAAAATATAAGCTGATTATGCTTATAAACCTTAACTGCCTCGTTGTTGTTGTGGTCACAAGGCTGAGTGCTGAGCACGAGGTTCTGGGTTCGATTCCCGGGTCGGGCAAAGTGTTTGAGTTCTTCCATCAGGAATTTCAAAGTAGCACCTACGGAATCTAGATTTGAGTGAAACATCAAACACAGTATATAAATGGGTATAATCCAAGAAATGATGTTTTATGAAAAAGAGTAGGAAATTTGTGACGCGAAAAACAGGAGTAAAATATAAAGAGCGTTTAAAATACGCTAGGAAACTTAATTTTTTTTTTTTTGGTAAGTCAAAACTTAGAGCAGATTAACGATATCAGATCAATACGTGTACTGTGTGAAGGATGATATGGCTAGAGAGGAGGTGACTGCTGAGATGACGAGTAATAGAGAAGTATGGAAGAAGAAGACATGCTGCGCCGACCAAGAATAAGTTGGGATAAGGGCAAGAGAATGCTGATGATGATGACGTGTTAGGCGAAACTGAGGGGTGACCAACGTCATTTTATGGAGGCCCAAGTTTAGTATTTTTGTACCCGTGTCGGGCCAAAACAAATGACGGCACGTTTGATGATTTTTAGCAGGGTGCCGAAATTCATGGGTGCCGAGATGGGACGGTGCCGAGATGGGACTAAACCGGCGTAGTGGCTGTGCGATTGGCTGAACAAATATTTGTATGGCCTACAGATAGTGGTTCCGGGTCTGGCTGTTTGTGTATGTGAGTTTAAATGTTTGTAAACGCACCCACGATACAGGAGAAATTCCTGCGTGGGGCAACGTTTTATAAAAAAAGAAAGTAAGAGAGAAGAATGCAAAGTGACTTCTAAATTTAAATTAAACCGGCTTCGTCGGACTAGACTGCGATGATCCGGTCTGCATTCACGGGTAGGTGAGGTGGGGAGGGCAGCTACATATGACGCGGAAATAACTAACATAAGGACATTTTTTAAACAATGTTCACGCTATATTCATTGGTGTCTTATAAAGTTTTAAATAGCTCGCGGGCCTGATGAATGACCTATGCGGGCCGGTAGGTAACCCGGGGGCCGTATGGTTAGACCGGCCTGACTTAAAGCTACCATTACCACGATCTTCATGTGTGTTCTCGCAAAAGGTGCGAAAGTACTTCACGCCGGAACAGCTGCTCACATTATACCAAGCACACGTTCCATCGTGCATGGAATACTGTTGGCTCCTTTGGGATGAATCGGCCAAGTACCAGCTGCAAGCATTGGAAGCTATTGAGCGACGTGCCAAGAGGCTCATTGACAATTACCCCCGTTTCAAAGCTAAGCTCCAGAGTCCTTTACATAACTGCAAAGTGGCCAGCCTATCAGTTTTTTATCGATTAAATTCGGAGAGTGTGCTTTGGAATTACACAGTCTAATCCCCCATTATCATTTTGTTATCGGACGAGCAGAGATTCGGCGAAGCGACACTGTTATATATGGTTGAACTTCCACTTACCCGAACCAAGCGCTATGCTTCCACATTTATTGTGCGATCCACCAGTCTGTGGAATTCACTGCCGGCTTCTCTGTTTCCTGATCATTATAATCTAGATCTCTTCAAAGTTCAAGTGAATCGGTTTCTTCTAGGCAAGCGTGCTCCACCCTAGGCCGCGTCTTCGCTTCACATCAGGCGAGTTGAGGCCATACGCAAGCCTAACTAGCAGAAAACAAAAAAATTGTAGTAGATTCCGACTTTATCTCATTTTATGCTTTAACACAGTCTAATTTCAAGCCATTTGCTAGAAGAATAACTAACTAGTTAACCCAGTAGATGATTGTTTATTAACTGAAAGTCCCGGTCAACAATCCCAAATTGAAACCCGACATTTTCATATAACATTAGAACTTGAAAGCTAAAGTTCATCGAGGATGAATATCCAATATCATAGAAAATATCCGAATACCAAAGAGTATTGAAACCTAAGTCGGTCCAATTTTTTTATACGAAAAATTTTCTTCTTCCAGTTTTATTCACCCTTCGAAGCTTCACACCGATTAATTACGTAAAAATGAAAACAATAGACAAACGTTTTCCTTCAACGAAAACCAGAATAAATCTCTGAACAGAATGGCTTCAGTTAAAATATCAATGTACTTCCTGTTTTATTGCTTCGACATAAATCAGAATTTCCTTTGTGTTATTCCATTGTAAGGCGACCGATATAGCGGGTTTGAGTCTTCGATTTTTAAAAATATTGGCATTCTAGAAGTGCCTCTTGAATAGCGAAATGTGTTTTTATTAAAAGGTCGGCCGTTGGTCTAGTGGTCGTAAGGCCGACTATTGAGTATGAGGCATGAGGTTCTGGGTTCTATTACCAGAACGGACAAAGTGCTATAGGTTTTTCCATCAGGAATTGTATCAGCAGCAGCCACGGAATATGAACTCATGCTTTGTTGATGGCAATATTGGCAATAGTATCGCCGACTTAAACATAACTGGCTAAATAATAATAATAATAAATATCGCTAGACATTACACACAGCGCCATCTAGGTGCCACACTAAGCAACGAGGCTTGTGTCGTGGACACCAGATAGTTGATAATACTACATAGATACTTTTTTTTTTTTTGTAAATACATACTTATTATACATAAATGTGGGTGTACTGTTAGGTACACCTCTGCCTAACCCTTCAGTGATTCCAGACGTGATGTTATGAATGTTGATTTTTAATCATAAGTCTCTGTCTGAGGGGCTTAAAAAATTCAAGTACTTCTTATTCTTAATTCAAAATTCAAGGGCGTTGTCTATGGTACTTAATTATGCATGACAAGACAGCAAACGAATTGCTTTTATAGTACCAATCTTATTTTTCTTAAAAATAAAATGTGTAGGTAGTTGAAGAATCTTGAAAAATGTGTTTAGTTTATTTTTTATTATTTTCATAATGTTTTTCATCAGACAAAAAAAAAAAAAAAAAACGAAAGACATTTAAAAAAATCTAGAATCTTATTTCAAAGATTACTGCATTTTAACTGGTTGGTTGAGTTAAAAGAAAAGAGGTGTGAGTAAATAATAATAGCCGAGGTCAGTCCGGGATGGGTGACCATTGTTGAAGTGATGAATGAAATCTTGCTACTGTCATATCCAGTCACTTCCAACATCTGTGAAGAGTCAGGAAGTACTTCGTCGCACCTGCCATCTTTATTGATCTGTGGAACAGATGACACGGTCAGTTTTAGTACGCAAGTTCTTGTTTTTTTTTTTATTGCGACTTATACTGCTGTAACTTCGCGTTTCCTGAAGGGATCGCAAATCGCACAGGGTCGTAACTGAAAGGTCGCAGATAAACAATGGTTGTTCTATCTGGTTTATGGTTTGTTATGAACACTCGTTGGTGCGCTGAAAGTACTTAGCTTCCCAGGGTCTGAAATCATAAAAATGAGGTGAAACATAACGTAACTTCACGCTTTAAAGGGTAAGGCAGTGGCGACCTTTAGTTACAGCCACATACCGCCAATTATGCTGTAGTCCGTTTGTAATATGAGTAAGACTTGCCATCATCCGGGTCGAAATGTTGACTTCGGGCTACTGAGATATTCTTGTAATCGTTTGAAAGCTACCATGACGAAAAAAAAAAAATCAAAAAAGGGACGTCGTGGTAACATCCTAGGCATTACAAAAAATGTTACTTCTGTCAAACTGTAAAGCAGTTTGTTGGCAGATGTACCTCCCATATACAAAATTAACTATATTTCTATGTACTCGTAGGTACTTTTCCACCAATAACAAGGTTAAATATTAACTATAACTAATCACAAATAATTTACAACATCACAAAAAAAAAAATATTGGAACGTATGTCTTGTTTAAATCATAAGTATAATCAGCCTATAATGTTCCCACCGCTGGGACACACGGCCTCCTCTCTATAAGAGGGAATGAGCTATAATCCACAACGCGGGCCCAGTGCGGGTTGATAGATGGCACATATCTTTGAATTTTGGTTCTAGAACATGCCGGTTTCGTCACGGTGTTTTCGTTCACCGTTTTGAGAGCAGTGGTGATGAAATAAATTTTACAAACATATACTGCCACTTACGGGATCACTCCCGACCCGTGGTACAACTGCGATGTCCAACTGGTTGTACTACGGAGAAGTAAATTCCATGGGGATATCTTCCGCGATTGTCTTTTATGTTGAGCTCCCGATATTTCGACGCTGTTGCAAGCGCCATGATCGCGGGTTGACTGGAGAATGCGGCGGTAGGAAAATAAATTGTTAAGAGCAGACAAATCTGTCTACCCTCTTTCTTTGAATATCGGGAGCTCAAAATAAAAGACATTCACGGAAGACATCCCGTAAGTGACAGTTCATGTTTAGTTGTTAACCGGAAAAGTTTAAAACAGATTATACAAAGTAATGCGACTGCCTGAGTTCGAAATAGCGACTTACTGCTCGTAAAGCGGGGCCGCCACTACTGGGCCAGCGCTGCTCTCAAGTGTCTATGTCTTGCAAGCCAATAATCTACCCGGAAATCTCCTAATCATCAATGAAGAAACTGTCGGAAAAACTCACCAAAACACAGTCATTCTTGTCTACCATTTTCTTGGCACAATTGTCGTAAATTAGTCGCATAAAGTGACTACTTTATTAGCGACGTCATTTGACCCCTAGATTTACTACGTTTTATTTTGTTTGACTTTCCTTGTGTATGACTTTGCAATTTATCTGTGTGGCGACTGTTTTTTGAGTTATTTGTGGTAGGAACACATGTAAAAAAAAAAAAAAAGAAATTACAGAGAATGTTCTTGCATGAATCAGTGAATGAAGTTAGTTAATAATCAACACTTATTTACTTATCTATGTATGGCTGCCTGCTGAGCTGCAGTGCGGCTGCTGAGCATGATGTCCTGGCTTCGATTCCCAGGCCGGGCAAAGTGTTATTGTGGTTTTCCATCAGGAATTTCTCAGTCGCAGGCATGGACTCTGGATTTGTGCCCAGTTGATGGCAATAAGCTGCCAATAGACTCTATAACAGAATGACGCGAATGATGGCAATAGACTCTATAACAGAATTTTATAATTCTTTATATTTTATTTATTTGGGCGAAGTAAATAAAAATATAAAAGAATTATAAAATTGTATCGGTTCGTATTCTAAAAATTTCAACCATTTATGCAACGGTGGGTCAGCTAATTGCTATCACTCACCGTACGCTCATTTTTTTTTTAGCCTATATCGTCCCACTGCTGGGCAAACGCCAACCCCATATCCGTTCACTATTCTCTCCGTGCGTTCTATAAGTCTTTTAAATGTCTTTGTTTACGAATTTCCTTCAAAATGCGATAGAAAACTGTTTTACGCAATTGGAGAGCAGATACAACCTCAAAATCTCACAAAACCACTGGAAAAATCTGCTTTTCAAAGAATAGGAATCTAGAAAGCTTTGTTTACTTTGTATCTCTAGCCACTACTGGAAGTGCTCACCCTGTAAACGCGAACGAGGTTGAAGATAAATAGTGATATAGCGAGCTAGACGGTAGGGTTGCCAGTATTAAGTTTGCTTATAGCTGTGGGGCAATTTATTAACTGGCTGGCTTAGAAGCGATGTTGCATCTGAGCCGTTTGGTTCATTATTTGTCTTCAGTCTATTCTATATAAACCTTATTTTAAAGGTTTTTGTAGAAGAAGAGACCTCTGTGAAGGACTTTTTTCTGTTGCCAAGCAACACTATTTAGTTTTCTGAGTATTGAATTCTGGTGTCACAAGGGTGATATTTATTGAATTATTACATTTAGTGCAGCTTAAGCCTTTAATACTCAAAAAAAAAAAAAAAAAAACGTAATATATTTATTGACATAAAAACATTGTATAGGGTTTATTGGATTCTGTGACTCCTGCGATAGTTGAAACTGTGTTACAGGAGCCAGTGTCCTCCCCTAATAAAATTATACATTTGTTTAATGACAAAAAAAAAAGAAGAAAAAAAATACAAGTACAGTTATCCTTTTATTCGGTCTTCTCACAGTACCACAAACATTATCGTCTTCCAATGGTCAACAAATCAAATGCACAGCTGGCCCTGCAGTCCCGACATAGACAGCGATCGGAAAACAACCGAATGCGGTCGCCAAGCCATAACGATGAAGGTGGACGAAAGCCGGACTCGACCCGACGGTGTTGGCTTCCACCTTCAATCCGCATCGTTATGACTTTACGACCGAATTCGGTTGTTTGTCGATCGCTATCTATGTCAAGATTACAGGGCCTGGTGTGCATGTTCTCTCCCATTTCCTACTGTGCGGATTCGCGACCGCGTGAACGAGTAATACACAAAAATAAGCCGTAGTGTAACAATTAAATTTATTAAAATATCAAGTAACTAAAGCTAGCACTTACGCTTGACACGAAAAGGTAAACTTAGATAATATGTTATATGAAAGGTTAAAACTAGATAAACAAGATCCCGGCGAGCTTCGGCGAGTAGTGATCGGGGTCAGAAAAGGACCTCGCACGATCTTAGTTGGAAACAGACTGACTGCCTCGTCCGAAGCTCGGAACCACTTCCCACATCTGCAGTTTGCTAAACAAAGGACGTGGCAACACGATTGTTAAGTAAAAGTATAGGATATACAAATGGGTACAATAAAAGATATCTAAAAATAACAGAACAATGAACCTTAACTAAAGATAAAGAATCATAAAAGACAATAGTACCCAATAACTTAAATTGCTTTGCAGATGTTGGGAACTTGAGAAAACACAAAATGAAACTTTCTAAAATAATTACAATAAGTACATCTAGAAAAATATTATATTCTTAACAACTACGCAATTACGTGAGACAAAGTCGCCGCACTACGAAAAAAAAATCACACTCATTTTTTTATGCGTTTCTTGGTCGTGCCATCCCTGAACGCACCCCATATGTCAGGTAGCTACAAGTGGCAATGTCAGAACGATCGCAGTGCATGTATCTTGTCAACTTGCATCGCTGTTCATGCGTTACTGTGACGTGTAAGTTGATTGTAGATGTGTAGGTACTTTGTATATCTTGCTTAATATGTAATTGCTTAGTTATCTAGATTTTACACGTATTACATAAAAGCCGACGATTACGATTTTTTTTTGTTCTAGACCATACCTGGGAACCTTCTAGTTACGGAGATATTGGGGGTCAAAGTTCCAACATTTACACAAGTTTTTTTTTTTTTAAATACATTTTTTGACGTTAGATTTTTACTGTAAACACCTCCACGACCCCCGTACTATTCAATCTATCCATCACCACAATGTTTTGAGTGCTTTATATTGAGTCCTACTTACGTAAAACGTAATTTTTCACCCGAAAAAATGAAGTCGTTTGTCAGCAATTATTTTTCGTAAAGTTACTTAGTTTGATGTACATAATGCTTGGTTGACGGCTTCGTTAAGGGTCTTGTTACACCCTGTATAGTGTTGAATGTACTCATCTTATTGTAGTTGATACCTGTATCAATAACTGTCCTCCGCTTTCCGCGTCTAGTCTGACCCGGATACCTTTAGCTTTAGTCGCCGCCGCCGGTCCGCGATACGCTATGCGT
Organism: Eugnorisma glareosa; assembly: GCA_947578425.1. Taxonomy (NCBI): domain Eukaryota; kingdom Metazoa; phylum Arthropoda; class Insecta; order Lepidoptera; family Noctuidae; genus Eugnorisma; species Eugnorisma glareosa. Next base: position 5,820,548 of record OX387982.1, on the reverse strand, counting down.
CGGTTTCTTTTTTAAAATTTATGAAGAAATCATGTATTAAAGTATTCATTCTTTGTACTCTAAAGGCTTCTAGAGTTTAAAAGGCGCTACATTGTTTAAATTAAACATAATAAAATGACCGCAAATTGGACTCACTTAAACTCAACAGTTACTTCACAGTGTTTCGGTCTTAAGAACAATTCCGTTTGAAATTGCAAGTCCCATAAATACTTGAGAACAAACGGTCTTCATGAAAAGCGATACAGGGAGACAAGATGTATGTGCTATAGCCAGTAGTGGAGTCCTCTGTTACTTTAGTCATAGTGCAGAAAAAAGGCAAGCTTGTCAGAAATCACTGTACATTTCTGTCGTAAAAAAAAAAACGGTTTTCAAAAAAAAAAAACAACTGTAAGTTTTCCAAAATAAACTTTTATCATTTTTTAGTTTTAGTGCATCCTTCATAAATGGTAAGTGAAAGTAACTAAGAGATCATCGACATAGACGAACTTATGCATGATGATTTGATGAATGATGAACATTGAATTAGAATGAATAGTTTTTAATGTTAAATAAATATTGGACCTGCACGAAATATTGTACACCTTATAGGTATGTTACAGTGCCTTTATTAATAATCGTAAATAAGAACTTATATTTCGCCTGTGACAAACAATAAATGAATTTGAATTACTCGTTTATGAAGCTAACTCATAGACTACTCGATTGAAGTTAGTCAGAAACCAAATGGCGGGTTTCCTCTACTAAATAAAAAGAGAATCAAGTAAATTGGCTCAGTTATCACGACGAAATTGATGTTGAAAAAATACCTCTCCTTTTTTCGGTTAGAAATACTTGATAGGACGGAAAGCTCAAACTCAAAGCATTTATTTCAATTAGGCCATCACGGGCACTTTTGAATGTCAAAAACAAAACGATGAAGCTACAGTCCCAGTCACAAGGCATAATAACTTGTGAAAGTGCTGTAGTTGCCCATTCCAAAGCGTAGATCTCTATGGAGAAGAATGCTATATCACAGAATCATTTTCATCTAGTTATTCCTCTCCCAAGCATGTCTTTCGGTGGCAATATCCTCTTAGTACTTTATCATCAACTGCCTAGCCTTTTCTGTTGGGGTCGGCTTCCAGTCTAACCGGATGCAGCTGAATACCAGTATTTTACATGGAGCGACTGCCTATCTGACCTCCACAACCCAGTTAGTACTGGGTAATACGATACCCCTTGGTAAGACGGGTTGTTAGCTTTCGGGCCACTGACTATTTTTTTCGACTGTCAAAGATCAGCAATTGATAGCCGAGACCAATGGCTATCCTCTAACTACTTATGCCGAAGTAAAACATCTAAAACGCACGACCTGAATTTATTTCTACCCTTTTGAAAAACAGTGCATTAACAGTTATAAAGTGGTCAGTTAATACGCGTCAGTTAACCAAACTGACGGCGACAAGATACGACCGCCATTCCCACCCACACTTTTCCATTTTTACTCAGTTCGTTACGGGAAACCTATTTATTTGTGGCGAGGTTCCCGGTGCGGTGGTCTTAATTATTTTCTTTTTTTTTCAGCCAATCAGCGTAGATTGGCGATGCAAATAGTGTAACTTTAAGCTGTGAAGTTGATTAAGATTGAATTTTCTCTGTTGGTGTGATTTTTGAGATTTGAATTGTTTTTTTTGATTATGAAATTTTCTTGAAAGTGAATTTCAGAAGTGGACTGCTAGGCTGATGATCAGATATCAAAATAGCATAACATAATATTACGCCTGTAATTCCTGAAGGGTAAGGCAGAGGTGCATCTACCAGTACACCCACATTTCGCCATCAGTCCCATTTAATAAAGGGCGAGCCTATTGCGATCAACCGGGTACAAATCCAGACTCCACGACTGCTACTGAGAAATCACTGATGGAAAAACCCAATAACACTTTGCCAGACCTGGGAATCGAACCCAGGACCTCATGCCCAACAGTCGCGCTTGCGACCACTGGACTAACGAGGTACATCTGAATAGTTAGAATTTATTTGCCTTAAATTTACGGAAGTAAGTAACTACATAGTAGATAATATAATATCTGTCCTGAACAACGTTTCTTGATCGAACAAATTAAATGCATGGATCAATAGTCAGGACGGTAATATGAGTGATTTTTTGGCGTTAATATAATTATTTTAAATAAGACATCGTGGCTCAGTTCTGAGCCGACACTATTTAGATTGCCATCGACACGCTAAGATGAAGACATCGTAATATAGCAAGATCCTGTGAACGCCAGGCTCATCACTCACGTCTGGCGTTCACAGAATCTTGGACCATAACCCTTAGAATACAACCTGTATATTAGAGGCAGTGAATAACTGTAGGTAATATATTCTGTAGCACATAGCTCGAATATCTATCAATATAAGCCAGTGCTTGGCGTCAAATAAACCCACAGACAAGGCTACAGGATTATAGCTCGGGCATATAAATCACACAAGTTCGATAGTGCATACGATCTGCTAGCTAGACAGTTGGTCAACCAAGCGAGACGTACCTAAAGGAAACTTGCCCGTATTCACTGACATTAAATGGCACCTAAACTAATGCCTAAATATTGAAATAATACGTTTGAAATTCTCAATAAAAAATTGGGAAGTTGCGACACAAAAATAAACTTTGACGTCGAAGATCTCTGTATTTCCAGCGATAACAACAGCTTTTTTTTTTTAAGAATTTAATAGAATAAGATTTTTTTTTTAACTTTTACCGAACAGTTATTTAAAATGTCTATCTATATTTAGAATAATTTAAAGAAATCCTGTAAAATAAATACCATTCGCAGCTTAGTCCCATGTCAACACAAATACATATTATTTTCAATTTTTAAAATGATGACAATAGCTTACGCGGTCTAGTAGCGATTAACATCGTAGTCAGTCCGCGCCGTAATGAATTAAATTTTTACCTAAGTGTTTTAGAAAACCTGGTCAGACTGGCCCCTAAGTGATTACAAACCAATTGTTAGTCTAACTAATTATTTTAACAACATAAAGTCTAGTAATGCCTTTAAAAATTTCAATTTCCTATTCGCAATTTTGCCTATATCAATTACATGCATGGATGGGTCAAAATAGACTACATGGTTACACGATGATACTTGAATTAAAGACATCCGGCGCACCCTAGGCGATCAGCCCTGCTGGCCTGGCAAATATATCAATCATTAATTTTGCCCGTGTAGAAATTGCACTTTTTTCTATGGCTGTCTTTTTTGAATTATCAATGTAAATTCAGCCCTGTTGTAACTACACTATTCAAATGGAACAGCACCGCTGCTTGGCGGTAGAATAAACCGGGCAAGTGCGAGTCGGACCCGCGCATGTAGGGGTAAAATGCATCCGTCTGCTTCGGCATGTGCGCGTGGACCAAAGGCCACGCTTTCGCTTTGTCTTGCTCTGGCTGCTCTTGATCATGCGATTTCTAATGGTTGCCGCAGCCACACATCCTTGGCCGACTAGTGCGTGAGTTCCAATATACCATCTTATATCGGAGTAGCTCTCGGTCAAGCTGCCCAGTGCGCTGGTGCCTTTAGTAGTACTTTTTCTCTCCTACAACTGAAATGTTTTTCTCATAACATCTCACCTAATCCCCGAAGGAACTGCGGGATCAGATTTAATCCGAACTTGGTTGTATGGATATGGGTATTGTCTTTAATAGGTATGTTGTTCACTTGAAGCTATCAATCACCAATGTTTTGTTTTATCACGCTAGTAATCCCCGGAGGGCAGAGGTGTACCTAATAGCACACCCACATTTCGCACGTTATGTTTAAGTCCCATGTTAATAGGCAGCGACGTTATTGCCATCAACCGGGCACAAATTTTGATTCCGTGGCTGCTACTGAAAAATTCCGACCCGGGAATCGAACCCAGGACCTCATGCTCAGCAGTCGTGCTTGCGACCACTCGACCAGCGAGGCAGTTAACATAATGTATTACCTTCATACCAAATTTTGCTTATTTACTTGAGACGGAGGACAATCGCGTGCCCGGAGTATTTGAACAACCAATGTATTTTCGCCTATTGTTCTCTTAGTTGTGACTAAAACTCATGAAAACACACCACATAATAGGCTTTTACGTTTCAAAGCGAAATGAAACAATGAAGCCTTGTTACTCATGTTTACAAAATGTAGTAACAGTTTGTTGATTCACCGTAGCAATGTTCTGCATAGTTAAGTATAACTGTACAATTAACTGCATGCAAGGAAACACTTAACTTGACTTCGTTTACATTTTTATGTCCGAGATAGTTTAGTTTAAACTACGGTTAACTTGAAACGGCATGCTTTTGAATTTTCTTGTCAAGTGCGCTTTGATCTTTGGCATAGAAATTGTCTTAAAGTAATGAGTCAATGTTATGTAGGGTATAACAAGTCCCTTCACGAAGCCGTCAACCAAGCATTCTGTACATCAAACTAAGTAATTTTGTGCAAAAATTATTGCTGGGAAACTTTTTCTTTGGTGTAAAAAGTCACGTTTTAGGACTAAATGTAACGCACTCTTAACATTGTGCTTATGGCAGGATTTAATAGTACGGGGTTTAATAGTACGGGCTCATGGAGGTGTTTAAAGTAAAAATCTTACATTAAAAAAAAGTATTTATAAAAAAAAAACTTGTGAAAAAGTTGGAACTTTGACCCCCAATATCTCCGTAACTAGAAGATTCCCAGGTATGGTCTTAAACAAAAAAATATCGCAATGTCGGGGAAATCAAGTTCCTTTCGGCTTCGTTAAGGATCTTGTTACACCCTTTAGTAACGTTAACTGTAGTTAAAATTTTGAAACACTCTTCTCTTCTCTTTTAACTGAAGACTGAATTTAAAGAACTACAAAGACAAACAATAAAATAGTCGATCAAATAATCTTTCGGTTATTTGGTTTATGTATACTATCTTTTCCCTGCTGTTTTGCCCGCGATATGTTGGTTTTTTTTTTCCACAAAAACTTACCTCCGGAATTACAAGATCCAACCATGATCTATGATCCGATACATGTCCGTTCAGCCGGTAAACCGTGAATGGATTAATTATAGGCAAACAGACAGAAAGACTTTTGCATTTATATTATTAGTATTGATGACTTTGTACCTGCCGACATCCATTTTAATTGGTCAACTTAAGAGGAAATGCGGGTGGTCTTTTCTCCATACAAACGCTCTCGCCTGTTTTCTTTCTGGTTTATGACTTTAAAGCTATGATTTTTTACAGTTAAATAAATATCAACTTCTTCTATGTCTCTCTATGTTTTCCTATTTTATTATACATAATCTGTATCAGCATTAGAACCTTTATCAAATGCTGAAAATGGCCTATTTGCGCTGTCAACAGAGGCCTAATGTACAAATTTGACAACTATTAATGAAAAAAGAACAACATAGGGACACGGTATATATCCTTCTTATTAAGTTTATGAAATATCTTTTAAATTGGTCGAATATTGGATGAGGAAATAGTCGAGAGCCAAACATCGAATTTTGTCTTTTTACTTGTCGGATCTGTAGTTGTCTTTATCGCACCAATGTCGAAATAGCGTTCGTTGAGCGACAGCGATAGTTTCTTCAAATACCTACCGCATTTTCTCATAAGTCTTTCCCAGCGTAACACAAAATAAAGGTGTTCCATTTGACTTGCGTTTCTATATTATTAATCCACCACGCTGCCTCCTTTGCAACCCAAAGTAACAAGGAATGACGGGAACCTTCGTTAACCAACGCTTCTGTCTACCCTTAATAACACCCTTAGCCGTAGGGCTGACCAAGATCAGACATTGAAATAGTTTGGCATAATAATTTACTATTAATACTGCTTTATTTATATATTTCTGTTCATATCAATTACATCTATAAATTTTTTAATCTAAAATAAATAATTAAAAAAACCATTTAAACATGTCGGATCAGGTCATTAGTATGAGCATAAAATCGATCAAAAGCACGTAGTGGTGGGATGACGTGACCTACGTACCAGTCTACCCACACCACAGCGTGCTTTCTACAGAGCCCTGATGGTGACAACTCGGAGCCAGGACGACAGTCAGTGTCTGATCGCGGCGGAGTTAAGACCTCTTGGAACTGTACCCGATTAATTGTACCCCGTGTTATGCTTGTTAAGCTGTATTCTCAATTAATTCGTTAGTTTTGCTAGAAACAGTGTATCGCTCTCAGTGTCTTTTCATAGCACGAAACTCATCTACCCACATGATGTAGAAAAGCCTAGCGGAAAAAATCCTGACATCTCCGACAAACATATTTTAGTAGCCCACCGGTATCGGGAACAGGGTTCAAGCTACCGGTGGTCAGGGCTCCAGAGAGAGGAACCTCCTAAAAATAAGAGCGGTTTCCAGGAGTACCGCTTTCTGAATCAAGCCCTTGATCCAGCTGCCTAACTAGAGCCTCGTTAGGTAATGGTCGAGGGTCTTGGCAAGTAAGCCATTGGCTAAAACAAAGACAGTCAAATAATACGTTTTGGCTAAAACGACTATTGGCACAATTATTAACTATTGTTTGCAAAATTAGTCTCGGAAGTATGCCTTAAAAGGTTCGGCCACTACTCATTCATAACCTACATGGCTTATGAACAAAACTCACAAAGTTTCAATGTTTTGTACACCAATCGCCCTTCTCACAAATTTTCAGTGTTCTATACACCCCTGCCGGAAATTCAGACCCGACATTATCATCAACATCATCAACTTACGGCAGCCCACTGCTGGACATAGGCTTCCTCAATCGCACGCCACTCAACTCAACTCTCAGCAACTCTCATCCAGTTGCTACCAGCCACCCTGCGACGATCATCACTTCACCGAGCTTGAGGGCGTCCCACCTTATGTTTGCCGATTCGCGGTCTCCACTCAAGAACACGTCTACCCCAACAGTCATGGGTTCTACAGCTAATATGACCGGCCCACTTTAGCGTACTTATTCCCGATATTATATCTGTATAAAAATAAAACACGCACAAACACAAATACCCGACAAAAATACACCCCAACGAAATTCCAACACCTACTACGCAGCAAATCAAATCTCAACACCTCGAAATACCTAACATGCTTCTCCCCTGTAATTGTGCCGCCGCCAACGTGACAACCCTACAAAGCAGGGGTGGTACTGAATCTTTTAACACGACCGCAGGCCTTTGATTTGAATTTCAAATAGGGCTGCGACCATTAATCGTCCAGACACGGTACGGTCAATCGTGAGCTAAGAGTTGGTGGGTATTGGCGACTGCGAAGCGAATAGTCGCCCAATGCACGACTATTCGTCCATTATAACTACTTAAGCCAGTGTTCTTCCTCCCCTCTCCTACTAAGTCTATGCTGTGCTCGACAGGGTCCATAATTGTGACTAATATATTTATTTCCCTACCAACTAATTACATTATGGTATGCAATAAAGAATTGAGAATTCAAGAACATACATGACTTCACGTCTGTAATTCTTTAACGGTTAGGTAGAATTTTACATGGAGCCACTGCATGTCTGACCTCCACAACCCAGTCAGTACTGGGTAATACAATACCTCTTGCTAAGACTGGTCGTCAGACTTTCGGGCCACTGACTACCTGTAACGACTGTCAAAGATCTACAAATGACAGCCGGGACCACCGCACTATGGCACCAAACGGTGCGTTCCATCACAAAAATCTATAACTTTTATGTTTCTTGACATTTTGAATTGAAATTTTGTTTTGTCAAAGATCTACAAATGACAGCTAGAACAGATGGACTAACCCACGACTTAGCGGTGTAAAATCGTGATTTTTCACCCCAAAAAAAAAAAGTACTTTCCCAGCAATATTAAAGTTACTTATTTTGATGTAGAATGCTTAGTTGACGGCTTCGTTAAAGGTCTTGTTACACCTTGTCTAGTAACCAAAAGATTGACCGGATTGCCTGTATTTTTTAGCCACGAGCTCCGGACGAATGCCATTCATTAATTCTTCCATTCTTCTATGGAGCTCGTATCGTTTATATTTTTGCAAGAATAGCTTACATAAGTTCTACAGCTCTATGTGTTTAATTTTATTCGGCATTTCAGTCGTACAAATATTTAGATTTTACATCTGGGATATGTAGAAGAAGACATGCTGCCGACCCCAAATAAATTGGGATAAGTGCAGGAGAATGATGAAGCCACAAAAAGAGCAGTATTAAATTAAAAATATTATACAATTATTTAGGTAGATACTCAGCTACCCAGCACTATGTTTATAACTTTAAGAAGCCTCAGATAGCTAATTTACCTGTACCAAAACTCTCGCAACTCGTAAAGGTCAACTACTCGTCCCAAACCAGACTACATGACAAGTTACTTTCGGCTTCACACAGGGGACATATTTTAAAAATAAAACTCAATATGTTACCTAAAGTACCTTAGTTTTAGAGCTTGCATGCGGACTAGTTTTTAAAACTAGGATCAACATTTTACATTAAATATTGGCTTGAAAGGGGCTCCTAAATTCTAAGTAGGTACTTTGAAATAAAAACCTGTAATACCTGTATTTCTTTAACATCATCACCATTTTCCTGCCCGTATCCCAATTCATTTGGTGTCGGAGCAGCATGTCTTCTTCTTCCACACTTCTCTATTACTCGTCATCTGATCAGACACCTCCTTTCTTGCCATATCATCCTTTACACAGTCCATCTTTGTGTATTTCTATATTTTTTTTTAATAAAAAATCCTTTCTTTATTTTTTGATTGAGACCAGCAATGATTCGTTTTGTTATTTGGCGAAAAAGTAACATAGTCATAGTTTTAATTGAAATTTTCCTGTTCTGTCTTTTTTACACACTGTGTCTACATTTCTAATCCAACTTTCCTCTCGCAGGTCTGCTTGAAGAAATTTCTTATGAAATAAGCAGTGCCTTTGTGCTCTTTTATCTTAATTTAATGTCCTATTAAGTATTTTGTGTGTACATAAATAAATAAATAGTCAATCTTACATTAGATTTGATGATAAATTATATTGAATTAGGTTTCTGTTTTTTTTACGTTTTTTTGTTTACGAAATCGTTGTCATTATTAACATTTCTTAGTCCATCCAGGAACTGATAGACGCCACTGACGATGCTCTCATAGCAGAATTCGATTCAATTTAGATTGCCATGGACACGCTTAGAAGACCTCTGAGCCACAAGACATCCACGGCTTCTCAAAGGCATCCCCAGAATTCGACACTACATCCAGTCCTGTAATACCTGCGACCTTCACTAGATGTCGTACCACAGGTTTGAAGCCAATCCTTGCAATCGCAGTGATCCGGTATGCGGTCACTATTCCAAGGGGGCCTAAAATGTCCGCTTTAGCAAAGTCATAAAAGGATAGGCCATTTTAGGCCCCGCTAACTTTTGGCCCCACGGCACTCCGTTCAGTAATTACGTGTCAGACCACTACCACTTACATAAATTAAATGTTTTAATTATATACCAAATTGCAAAATAAATAATCAACTACTCATATGCGAATGTTTTGTGTTTGTTACTCATTCACGCAAAACTATGAAAGGCACGCAGATAGTTTTTTACCTAGATTAACACATACTTGACTGCTTCGATAGTCTAGTGGTCGCCATCGCGACTGTTGAGCTTGAGGTCTTGGGTTCGGTTCCCGGGTCGGGCAAATTGTTATTGTGTTTTTCCATCAGGAATGTCTCAGTAGCAGCCACGGAATCTAGATTTGTGTCCTATTGATGACATAGGGTTGCTTCCTATTACATGTGACTTAAAAAAACATAACTGGCAGAATGTCGGTGTACTATTAGGTACACCTCTGCCTGCCCCTTCGGGGATTACAGGCGTAATCTTATGTGTAACACATTCATAGGATACGTTTTATCCCGATAGTACGATCCTGTGGGACAATTATCGTACTCCACGCGAGCATAAGCTAGTACAGCATACAAATACGTATCTACATCAATAGTTACTTAAGGTGAAAGCATCAGGGTAGCCCGCGAAATTCAAATTTTCTTACGTTTTTTGCCATTTGCAGGTCAGTGTCAAGTTGTATGTTGATGAAAAATTAGTCGCGCCAGTAACACGTATTTATTTATAGAATTATAATAATTAATATCATCAATACAACCCTCTAAGTTCATTTAACCCTATTCTGTAACTATTTCATGAAAAAGTCATTCAATGCGGTTAAATGAACTTAGAGGGTAGTATTGATGATTTTAATGATTATAATTCTATAACTACATAATTACGAGTTACTGGCGCAACTCATTTTTCATCAACATACAACCTAATACTGAACTGCAAATTGCAAAAAACGTATGTAAATTTGAATTTAGCTGGCTACCCTTGCTCTTCCACTTTAAGAAACGTAAATAAAAACAGAAACTCAAAGCGACTAATCGTCAGCGCGTGCCATTCCTTACGCATAAAGAGCAGTTTACACTATGTCAACTGCTGTTACCAATTAGGACAACAAATAGAGTGCCTAGATAAAAGCAAGCTTTCAAAATGGCGTCGTTAAAGCTGTAATTAAAGCTGGTAAAAAACGCTAAGTAGATCAAGGAATGTTTGTATTTCATTTCAAGTTTTTTCTTATTTGTTTAGTTCGGGAGAATGTTTTCTTTCATAAAATGCTGTTTAGGTCATAATGTAGTGAGTGAGTTTCATGAATTAATTTTGTTAGGTATATACCCTGTGGTTGTTCACTCACTCATTCATTGCCTCATTGGTCGAGTGGTTGCAAGTGCGCCTGCTGAGCATGAGGTCCTGGGTTGGATTCCCGGGTTGGGAACACAAGTGTTATTAGGTTTTTCCATCAAGAATTTCCCATTAGCAGCCATGAACTCGGGATTTGTGATCGACGAAACTTTCTGGTCTACAAACCAGTAATTTAAATTAAGATAAACGTAAAAAACGTACGAACCAGTTTCTTTTGAGATTTGCATTGAATTGTACATCTATGTTTTTATTTTACCACTCGTAATTATAGACAGAATTAAAAAGCCGTTTTGTCTCGCGTAGATCTGCGTTCCAGCACACGACAAGTTAAATATTGGTACATGTATCTATCACTGACTATGAATCCATTTTTCCCAGATAAAAGAATTGTTATTATTATTATAAACAAGTAATAGTGTTAGCTATTGTATTGTAACCACAGGAACTAATTCCGCAGTTTTGACCACATTTACTGTCCGTTATCGCACATTATTTATATCCATAATTGGACTGACCATTATGTTGAATATTGAGAGGATTATCAAAGAAAAAACTACCTAACTAATACAAATAAAGTTATCTAATACTATTATTACATAACATAACATCACGCTTGTAATCCCCGAAGGGGCAGGCAGAGGTGTACCTAATAGTACACCCACATTTTTCCAGTTATATTTATTCAATTCAATTCAATTCAATTCAATTTATTCACAAACAATTTACATTGTGTTTGAAATAACAAAAAAATATGTAATAAAAATAGAAAATAGAAGAAAAAAAAATCATTCATAATACAAGTAACACAATTAAAAATTATCAACATAAATAATTATCTCACATTTCACATCAAATCCCTATTAATGTTATGCTCAAAACAATTAAATAAAAAATACAATAAAATTATTCAATGTCAATTCAATTATAAAAGTAATAGTTCAATTAAAAATTAACAACATAAATAATTACCTTACATCAAATCCAAAATAATGTCATGCTCAAAACAATTATATAAAAAACAATTAAATAAAAAACACAATAAAATTATTCAATGTCAACTAGTTCAATGTCAGTTTAATATAAATAATAGTAAATTAGTCAATTAAAATTAAAGTAACCCATTACGTGTCGTCAATTGAGTAGAGACATTTATCCAGTAGAAATGCTTGAAGCTTTGTTTTAAATGAAGATGTATAAATTAAGTTAAGTTTAAGTCTCATGTAACAGGCGGCCAGCCTATTGCCATCAATCCAGGCCCCGTGGCTGCTACTGAGAAATTCCTGATGGAAAAACCCAATTACACTTTGCCCGACCTGGGAATCGAACCCACGACCTCATGCTCAGCAGTCGCGCTTGCGACAACGAAGAAGTCAACCGAATATACAAAAAAAATAAAGTCAAGTGCTTGCTGTTATAAATAAAAATCCGATGATTTTAAACCTACATAAACTAGTCCAAGGGTAGCAGTTAGTTCCAACTAAAACTCCCCTCTAATATAATATTAATACGATTCGTAACTGATTGCAATCACTACCCGCCATCCGTCAGTTGATCCAAATCATGTAATTAAGTTAAAATTTATGAGACCACAAAGTTTCCAGCTTGACTATAAGTAAAGGCTCGTTTACACGAAGAGACTTTCTCGCCTTCAATCGGTAAACTATCAAAAGGAGATTAGAGGTCGTTCAGTCATTGGTAGCCTTGTTCTATGCACTGCTTAGTACACGCCTCCTCCCTTCTGCCATAAATGCTTCCCTGGTCTCCGGGAGTCTCAATTGAGACCATAGTATCACATATTCTGTGGAATTTACACTAGTCACTAATTACAGTTTAATAGATACAGCCATTTGATGGACAATAGGACAGATTGACAGACAGCGTAGGCTTTGACAGCACGGTTTGAGCAGTGGTTGAGCGATCGGCTGCTGGACTGCGCGTCATGGGTTCGATTCCCACTCGGAGCAAATATTTGTATGACCTACAGTTAGTTGTTCCGGGTCTGGCTGTTTGTGAATGGGAGTTTGTAAACGCACCCACGATTCAGGAGAAATTCCTAGTGTGGGGCAACGTTTTATAAAAATAATAGGGCTCCGTCTGGAAACTTTGGAGACAGTTCGTTAAAGCTTACTTGAGTGTCCAGTTATATGTCGAAAGGCGGAAATCGCTATGCCAATGAAAATCCCATTTCGAATCACAGTTTGAAAACATCACCTGATGAGGCTTTCATGTGGCCAGTATTTGCTCCCGTTGCGAGTATGCCAAAATCGCTTAGTGAATTTCGCCCTGGGAGACTCGTAAGGATATTCTCGTTTCTTCTCTTTCGGGCGATAATTCCTCCTCGTGTAAAGGAGCATTTGAGCTCTGCCTAGATTTGTTAGGTATTTAATAAGATTATTTAGTTCTGAGAAAGGTATCTAGGCTAATATTGTGTCTGGAAAGTTTTGTTTAGTCTGTTTATTTGACATTTAAACTAGCTGATGGTAAACAGCTAAACTTAATGAACATTCTAAATATATTTTGGAAATTGTATTATTAATGCAAGCCACGAAGGAGGTGGCGGGACGAACTGGACAAGTTCCGTCCGAACTAGAAGGAGAGGATGTGGAAGATGTGGAAGGAGTGGATGGAGGCCTTCGCCTAGAAGTGGGACAGACCAGGATAAGAAAAAAAAAGTATTATGACCAAATTAAACTGATTTCGTAGCACGATGCCTACTTTCCTAGACGAGGAAAGTAGGCATCGTGCTACGAAATGCCTACTTTCGCACCATGACTACTTTCAAGTAATCGGTAGTACGATGCCAACATTTTGAAACCACCATACATTAGATCGCACGATGTCCCAGTTACATCGCAGTTTGCCAACTTTGTTAAGAGTGTGTTTAATAATATATATCACGCCAGTAATCCCCAAAGGGTAAGGCAGAGGTGTTCCTAATAGTACACCCACATTACGCCACTTATGTTTAAGTCCTATGTAATAGGAAGCGAGCCTAATGCCATCAACCGCGCGCACATCCAGACTCCGTGGCTGTTACTGATAAATTCCAGCTAGAAAACCCATTAATAACTTGCCCGACCTGGGAATCGAACCCAGGACCTCATGCTCGGCAGTTGCGCTTGCGACCACTAGACCAACGGGGCAATACCGAAATAAGCATTTTACAATTCTACCTCAAAATTAGACAACACTTTTCACGGCAAAACTTTAACAATACGTTTACGAGCCAAAAACCTTAACTTAGAAACGCCATAATACGAGTATCATAAAATTTCAAACGAAATTTTTCATGCATACATTTTTAAATTTCAGCGCATGAATTTCAAAGCGTGTTAAAACCTCAAGTGTTGTTCGACGCCTGGTTACCCGCACCCAGCGTTGGATTTAACTGCGAAAAATATTCGCGGATATCTCTTACTGCGAAAAAATGATCCGATGAATAGGATACGAGGGAAATATTGCAAGATTTCGAGTTGTCGATGGATTTTTGGAGATGTTTGGAAATATTTTGTGAGTTATTTCAAAATACTTTTATTTTCTTCATAAAGTTACTGAGTTGTTTATTTCGAGTGCTGATTTCGGACGGCATTTGCGCGCGACTTCGCCCACTTGGAAAATCGAAATGACTCGGCAACAATGGTAACGTGCCTTCCGTCATGAGTTCAGCTTTTGCTGGTGTGAGGATGTAACACAAAGACAACAATAACATTCTTTTATATTTAATTGATGTAGTCATATTGTAACTAACTGGACACAGAACGACCTACTGTAAGACCAAGCAGGGACAGCCTTCGGACCGTTGACAATAAACAAACGGCAGATTGTGATTTAACAGTTTCACTTCGATAGATTATAATCTACCGAAAAATAATGCGTTAAATTGTACGCAGTATGTTACGGTTCACAATCTTTTGACAATTCACAATCTCGCGAGATAGATTATAATCTAACGGTATTTACAATTTTACGGTGACAGATACATTCTACTAGTAAAGAGTAACCTAAAGTACCTATTTAAGACCAGTGATCTCGTACCGTGAGCTAAAATGTAACCCTACTTATTCTTTATACCCAATTTAGAACATGAAAAATCAGAGTTTATTTCCGTCCTGAAAGCACACAACATCTCCGCCACACCCAACTGAAAAATAGCTCCAAACTAAGTTGCGAACATCAGAAAATAATTCACGACTCTCTTATATTTGTAAGAAGTGTAAAGTTTCGTGTTCCAGCGAGAATGGCTGGGATATAAAATTAAAGTACCTACTCTCAACTGTACGAAGGCGTTGTAACATTAGACGAGAAATTATTGCGTCGTTATGTGAGAATAGACGAAATTGGAGTTTAAAATTGAGTGATGATGGTTGCCGAAAATAAAATGTATAACACTGAAAAAAATGCAGGCCAATCAAGTGACTTTTTAGCTTGATTGACGATATCTTGTTTAGATTAATCAAAATCTTAGTTAAGTTGATCATCACGACATGATTGCAGCAATACTAGTTCAAATGTACTAATATTACACTTTGCCCGACCCGGCCATGCCAGCTCATGCTCAATAGTCGCGCTTGCGGCCACTCAACCATTGAAGCAATCTCACAAATACTTTAATTATTTTCCACTCGAACGAAGTCGCGCGCAAGTTAACTTTATAAAGAAGTAAACATTTTTTGTAAGTTTGTATGTAGGGGGTAATTATTGAATTACTGATCCAATTTCGAAAATTCTTGCACTAATGGGAAGCTACATTATCCTCGAGAGTCATAGACTACAAATAAAAAATCTCTGTCTTCTTTTTAGACCTATATACTGCTTAAATGTATGAAGTTTCATTAAAATCGGTTCAGACATTTCGAAAACAAAATGAGTTCAAAGTTTGTATGAAATGCCTTAGGTCATTTAACGCTCTTAATATAATTCCATAGCCTGTCAACAATGGGATATTCTGCTAAAACTTTCTTTTCTAGACCTTATAAATACTTATTTAATGTGTACATAAATTGTTAAATAAAAAAAAAAAAAAAAAAACAGCTCGGACAAATTAGGATATAAATTGAGCACTTTAGTTGACTGTTAAATAAGTTGTTGGACTTGTTAAGAGTTACTCTTAATTACAGTGCGAAGAAAACTTTTAATTTTTTTGCGACCAAAGTATCTTTTGATGAAATATCTGGGTTGGTCGCGTACTCAGAATCTTAATTCAACCTTAAATATTAACATTCTTCCTCAATTTTGTTTATTTTAATTTAAATCATATCATTACGACGACCCGAATGGCACAGCGGTAGTGAGGCTGCCTTACGTTCTTAGGGTCCCGGGTTCAAATCCCGGTAGGAGCAAATGTTTGTGTGATGACCATGGACATTTGTATCCGAGTCATGGATGTTAATATGTATAATAAGTATGTATATACAAACAAAAAGTATCTATGTAGTAGTATCAACTATCTGGTGTCCACGACACAAGCCTCGTTGCTTAGCGTGGCACCTAGATGGCGTTGAGTGTAATGTCCAGCGATATTTATTTATTTATTACATCACGCATGTAATCCCCGAAGGGTTAGGCAGAGGTGTACCTAATAGTACTGGGTGTACTATACCATTTCGCCAGTTATGTTTAAGTCCCATGTAGCTCGCCCTTTTGCCACCAACGAGGCTCAAATTCAGACTCCGTGACTTCTACTGAGAAATTCCTGATGGAAAAACTAACTAAAAAAATATTTATTATTTAATATAATTTATTTTCCAAAATTTATTGTTTATTTTACAATATAATTACATAAGCATGTCAAATAACAAAATTCACAAAAAATTAAAAAAGAAGCCTTACGTCACTAGACACTCATAGTTGTTCCTGGCGCAAAGGAGCCCATGACACTCCAAAAGAAACTGATCAATAAAAAAAAATATTCTGATTAATTCTGATTTTTCCAAAAGAAACTGATCATTTCGTCAGTCTTGCCGATAATCGTTCAACAATAGGTCAGGGCCGAATTCCAGTGAAACCTTTTATCATTCAGTTTTGCCATCTATAACTTATTAATACTTTACCGATATCCCATTAGCACGTCATGTTCCCCAACCATACAAGATTTTCAAATTTCCTCTACAAGCTATTTCCTCGCACCAATAATATGACCGATCGGTATAAATATTCTAGTCCCGCGAAATGTGCCTCGAAGAAAATTTCTCAATAAGTAATATAGATAGCGAATGTATTACTTGCTACGAGCTACGGGCTACGCGGCTACGGTGTAGAACCGTGCTACGCTTCACGGTTCGATTCGCTACGAAATATCAGGAAAAACCGAAATATATTACAATTTCTTGTTTCACAATATAAGAAAAAGTTGTGTTATTTTTGTAAGAAAATTGTGTTTAGTATTAAAGCGAGTTTTCTTAGAACTTAATTCCTTAATCACAGCGCAACTTGAGCGTAACATTACGGTCGAGATTTTTATTATGCCGGAGGTAGATAAAACTGTGGTTTTATTATTCTGTGTTTGTTTCTGTGATATTTTTGTGCTGCGATGTGTGTTATGTGTTTTTAAGGTTCCGTACACAAGGAGTACAAATGGAACCGTAGTAAGACTCCACTGTCCGTGTATCTGTCTGACTGTCTGTCACCAGGCTGCATCTCATGAACTGTGATAGCTAGACAGTTAAAATTTTCACAGATAATGTATTTCGGTTGCCGCTTTAACAACAAACACTAAAACAGATTAAAATAAATATTTAAGGGGGGCTCCCATACAAAAAACTTGTTTTTTTTTTTAGATTATAGTACGGAACCCTTCGTGCACGAGTCCGACTCGTACTTGGCTGGATTTATACAAAAGATTCTTTTAAAAGAGTATCATACGGAGCTTGCAGTAATACCTGTTCAGCTGGTGGAGGTAGTTATTTCTAGTTAAACAATGTTCTTTTTATAATTAAAAACTTAAGAATTAGCGGTACTGACGTTTGAGCAATTTTCTTTTTTATGTCTTCAGAAATAAAGTTGAAAAGTGAGCCCAGTAGTGCTTACAATGCCCAATGAATTGTGGGCCAAAACAGTTATTTTGTGGGGCCCTGATACAGCCAAAATGCGTCGCGGCAGACCTCACAAAACATAGCGGAACGAGCTGGACAAAACATTCGACCAGGGGCCTTAGTCTGCTATTCCAATAGTGTCAAAATGGTCTATCATTGATTTAATAAGGCCCCGCGCAGACGAATTACCCTTTGTACGCACGTCAAACGAGTTCGAACGCGCTTCAATACGCCGTGGGCTAGGGGCCTTATTAAATCAATTATAGACCATTCTGACACTATTGCAATAGCAGACTAAGGCCCCAGTAGTCCACATTGGCCCTGGGCCAAAGAGCTGGACGAAATGGCTAGAATTCTTTGCCCAACAGTGGGATAATGCTCGCTAACAGTGACAGTGAACGTCAAGTTTTTATCACGGTATAACCTACTTTCAGCTAACCATTTAGTTACATCATCTGCCTAGCCTTTTCCCAACTATGTTGGGGTCGGCTTCCAGTCTAACCGAATGCAGCTGAATACCAGTATTTTACATGGAGCGAGTGCCTATCCGACCTACACAACCCAGTTAGTACTGGGTAATACGATATCTCTTGGTAAGACTGGTTGTCAGAATTTCGAACCACTGATTATCTAAAGCGACTGTTAAAGATCTACAAATGACAGCCGGGACCAACGGCTTAAAGTGTTATCCGAGGCACGGAGGAAACTCGGTATGTAATGGGCGGCCACCCATCCACGGCCAGACCCAGGGTAGCGTGGCTTAACTTAAAGATCGACCCGAGCGGCTGTTTTTATTTCGCCACGAACTACTCCTATCCATTTAGTTACATAAACATGAAAAGTAAAACTAGGTTTGAACTATTTGCACTTTTAAGACCCAACCACCTCGCTATTACTCTGTAAACCCTAATCTAAACTCTTGTATCCCTATTATCAATAACTGGTAACCCCATCGATATCAGTCTGTTACCCCAAAACTTGGGTAATCAATATACCCCCATAGCTTCATGGTGTTGGATAACAGACCGCCATTAAAACTATTTTAATAGCTTTTAAACTAGAGTGGTCAGATAATTGAATACAGGTTGATTTTTAGGGTTCTGTACGCGAAGAGTAATTAAAGGGATCTTATTACTCAGCCTCCGCTGTCCGTCCGTCCGCCCGTCCCTCTGTCTGTCAGCGGGCTGTATCTCACGTTCCGTAATAGGTAGACAGTTGAAATTTTCACAGAATGTGTATTTCTGTTGCCGCTACAGCAAAAAATAAAATTAAAGGGGCTGTACTACGATGGTACAGAACCCTTTATATTTATATGCGCGAGTCCTACAAGCACTTGCCGTGTAAATGTCTATGTTGTACTTGCTTATAGCTGTAAAAGTATTTTTTTCTGAGAAATCCATTCTGACTCGTGTATTTTTGAAACATCAAAAATCCTGAAATTCTAAATATTGTATCCGAGATTTGTGTAAATATTTTTCCTTGAAATTGAAATCCATTTGTTTTATACAAAACAAAACTTGGATTGATAAATGTATCTACAAAATGTTCATCAACATTTAAATCCAGCCTGTATACATTCAGAATATAATACTACCCCCAATTGAAGCAAAAGTATTTAAAGCAGTTTGGGGTAAAATGTATGTTCTAATTTGGTGGAAAGTTTAATTTTATGATCAAGGTGAATTACAACGCTTACTAATTACTTCAAAAGAGATATTTCACGAAGTTTTGGGTGAAATTGTTGGGTCTTTCAATGTCGTTTATGATAAAGGCCGATTATATTTATTTGATCGGTAATTTTATTTAATGGCGGTTCGGTAAGTGTTGTTTGCGGTCAATAGATTTTATGAGTGGTTTAATTTAAATATTTACTGTGAAAAGCTCAACTGAAACGTTTCTGAAAGGTTGTTTTCATCCGTTTTGTTGAGAGGAGAAATACTGAGTAGGTATTATTTCTTTGAAGTATTTTTTTTTTGCAATGAAAAAGATAATGCGGCTGTAATCAAACTCGATAAGTATCTTTGAGCTCTTCTATCTGAATGTAATGTCCTGTTAAGTATTTTTGTGTACATAAATGTACGGGGTGAATTTTCCAAGTGGGCGGCCTAATAATACAGTATGTGTTTTTCAAAACCGACACGCTCGATTCCTGGCTAGGAATATTGATTTTACAAAAATCGAATGATGCAGTTTTAGTTTTCATCAAAATCGAGCTCGAGACTCGTTTGAGCATTTTTCTGAAAAATCCTTATAGTTTCGGTTCGGCCATCCACGCCCACTTGAAAAAATCACCCTGTACAGCCACAAGCTCCCCAAATAATTGAGTATAATTAAGTAAATACACACAGCACAGCACAATGCACAGGCACAGTGTGTCACAGTTGAAGCAGTGGCTGAGCGATTGGTTGCTGCGCTGTGTGTCTCGGGTTCGAATCTCGCACGGAACAAATATTTGTATAACGTACAGGCAGTTGTTCCGGGTCAGGGTTTGTGTATGTGAGTTTAAATATTTGTAAACGCACCCACGATACAGGAGAAATTCCTAGAGTGGAGCAAAGTTAAAAAAAAAAGTACTTCTTGGTAACGTATCTTAAAGTTTTGTTCGGTATACCGAACAAAACTTTAAGATACGTTACCAAGAAGTACTTTTTTTTTTAACTTACTTTTTTTAACTTTTTTTTTTTTAGACGCAGGGGTATACCCCTGCGTCTATATTCACCCTGTTTTTCCCGGTACTGATAAACTCAAATAAAATACCCCTGACGGCAAACCTCATATAACAGAAGGCAATCACTTGGAGGACATGTGACATCGTGTCACGCGTCACAAATTCATCATCTGCCTAGCCTTTTCCGAATTATGTTGGGATTGGCTTCCAGTCTAAACAGATACAGTTGAATACCAGTACTTTACATGGAGAGACTCCCTGTCTGACCTCCACAACCTACTTAGTAATGGGTACTACGAAACCGTTTGATAAGACTGGTTGTCAGACTTTCGGGCTACTGACTACCTGTAACGATTGTCAAAGATCTACAAATGGCCAACGGCTTAACGTGCTCTTCGAGCCACGGAGAAAACTTAGTATGTAATGGATGGTCACCCTTCCACAGACTGATCTGGGCAATCGCCGCTTAAACATCGACCCACGTAGATATTATTATTTAGCCACAAGCTCTTCCAACTCCTGAGTAATCAAAAAACTCAAATAAAATACTCCTGACGTCCAACATCGTGTAAAAGAAAGCAATCACTTGAGGAACAGGTGACGTCTCGCACGTCACGCGTCACAGATTGATGACGTCATTTATATCGTCACTCCTATCGGTGTGCGTGGGTGACTTTTTACCTGAAAGTGGTAGTGTTATTGAGTTTTTCCAACAGGAACTTCTAGATTGCAGCTCTGAATCTGGATTTGTATCCGGCTGACATACTTTTATTTGTTTTTATACATAACTGGTGGAATTAGTTTTTACAACGGTCTCAATTTAAATTAGCTAGTGACACTGGGGGTGTGGTCTAAGACTTCATAGCCCCATGGTGATCGCCAAATATCACATAACCCTCTGTTCGTAGGAAGCATACCTACAAGAGCAAAATTATATGTTTGCAAAGCTCAACTTAATATCGAGAGAGCATAGGTTTTGAAAAACCTAGAAATGGACCACGATGTATTGGAGTCTCCTTTATTGAGACCGTTCTCCTTTCATACAAGCACTAGCACCAGTTTCTGATGATTTTAGCTCTGAAATCTTTTCTTTTATCGTCTGGTTAGTGCCTAACCTGGTGTCACAGTTTTTAGCCGCCCATTGGCCTCTGACTTGGTTTTACATGCCGTCAAGAAATATCTCTCAGGCATGCAGGTTTCCTCACGATGTATCCTTTCACCGGAGCAAGTGATAATTATATAATACGCACATGAATCCGAAAAATCAGTGGTGCGTGGCCTTGGGTTCGAACTCGAGACCTATGACTTGGCAGTCCAACGGTCACACCACTAGGCTATCACTGCTATAAAATGCATAATATAGTTCTAAAATGAGTAATTATATTCTGAGGGTTACTAACAAGAATCACGAAATGCTCTAACTGTTCCTAGCATCTTTAAACGTTTCGACTAAGACACTCGAGATATTTTTCTTTCGGGAATTTGTTTCTTAAATTTTTCTACATTTAACTAAACTCAAAATAGAATGCTGACGTCACGTCTAAAGTACTATCGACCTCATCGCATCGTGACAGATTACGTCATTTGTCGGTACCCAGCGGCCATGATGTAGTTTGAGTTATTTCCCACCCAGAACGTCTGAATATATTGACTTCAAAGAAATAAAGAATAGGAAAGGTTTTCGTGTGTGTAATGTTTAAGAGAAAGATATTTTTCTTTGGATGAAATAGATTGGGGGTTGAATATGTGGAGGTTTCGACAAATTGAGAAAGTCGTGTCGAGTTTGCGTTTTCAAGTTCATCGTGGGGGAAAATTAACTTTATAGTTTGGTGTGTTGTTTTTTTTGGAAACGCTTGTCTTTAAGCTTTCAGATAAAGTCAGTAATCCGATAATGCTTTGAGTGGCGTCAATGAACCTTGTAATTCCTATACTTGTATATTTTTTGGTGTCGAAACTTTGTTTTTCTAATTTTTTTCAAACACGATCCTCATTTGAGCGTTTTCTCTTACCTAAGCGTTTACGTTGGAACGTGGCTGGGTATGTATATATTATAATTAAGAACTTAGAGAGAAACTATCAATATATGCTTACCTATTACTACAAAAAAAAATTACGTAAAAAACTAAAGAGAGGCAGAGCCGCACCGAAAAGTGTGCAGTTGCTAAATCGGAGGCAGAGCCGCACCGAAAAGTGTGCAGTTGCTAAATCGGATTATTTATCACAAAATTTTACAATACATAGCAGTTGTAATGATACTGTCAAAAAAAAAAAACAAAGCACCTCCCTACAAAGACACAAAGAAACAATTGAAAACCTAACCTAACTTCGTATATACACAAAAATTCATTAACAACTTCGCGAAAAAAAAAACTTGAAAACACGCGCTGAAAAATTCAAACGGGCCTGCTAGAGATTCAAGCAGGCACAGTTACTTTAGCATTCACGTCGCCTTTACAAGTCCATTTCAATAATAAATTATGTTGAATACTAAGGTCGAAAGTTAGGAGGACATTATTATTTTGAGTACAAAGACTTAGTTGTGAGGGGCAAACTGTTTTTGTTCTTGCGAAAGAAGGCTCTGAACAAAGTGACATTTTATCATCGAGAAATTATGATAGTTAACGCGTCCGGGATTTACTGTGTCGTCCTTTAATTACGTGAGGTTTTCTAGGTCACTTTTATTGCCCCCCTCTCCCCCTTGTCGTCGTGAGTTTTTTGGCTATAATGATCGAATAGTTTTAGATTGAGATTTAAAAAAATCTGATTTTACTACCACAAATTCACTTTCCAGGGTTTTTAATTTATTAAAGGTAAAAACATCGGAGGAAATCGCCGACGAGATACACCGCGGGGAAGTTGGTGTGACGATCTGATCTCGTTTGCGGGGTGAACATGGCCAGATATTGCACAGGATACAGGGGTTTAGAAGGAGAAAGCGGAGGTCTTTGGCCAGCTGTGGGACACTCAAATAGGCAATCAAAAAAATAAAATAAATAACACATACACGTGATTGTCACGTTCCATCCATATTGATCTTTGTCCAACCATTTTTTTTTTTTTTTTATCGATGGGAAATCATCAAATGACCCCTCCCGCTCTGGGCTGAGCAGGAGGGAGTGTCAGACTTGTACTGACTAAAACCCATCCATGTTCCTTCCTTTGCCCTTTATGTTCCAGGGCCGCGGTATCTCTTTCGAACAGTCCCGCAACCCTGGCAGGCGTCGGTCCTTACGGACCCCTCCCTGTTTGCTGACTCTCCTTGAGGCGCGCGTGGAACACGAACGCGCCGTCGACACGGCCTGTCGTCATAAGACGGACGGACGGCGAGCTAGCCCATAGCTCACCGTCCACAGGCCCGCGCCTACGGTGGCCGGGGGCCACCACGTGGCCCCCGACGCCCGTTGCGTCTCCCGCGGCGGCTGGGACGTGAGGTTCTCTCCCTCTCACGTTCCGCCACCTCCTTCACTAGCATGACTGCTTCGCAGAAGGAGGTGACGGCGTCCCATTCCGTCTCGCTCCGGACCATGGATTGAACCAAGGCCGGAAGCGAGAGGTCGCCGCCGCCGATCGCCGCTACGAGGACACGGCGGTGCTCCGCCCACGCGGGGCAGATCTCCACCGTGTGCTCCACCGTGTTCTCCAGTCGATCCTCGCAATGGTAGCACCCGGGCGTTTCCTCCCGCCCGATTCGGTGCAGGAACCTCCCGAAACAACCGTGTCCGGTGAGGACCTGCGTCAGGTGGAAGGTGAGGGCGCCGTGGCGCCTCTCCAGCCACTCCTCAAAGAGGGGACTTATCGCCACTATTGTGGCGTGCCCTGCACGGGGTTGCGACAGTCGCTCTCTCCAGGTCGCCATGAGATCGCGCCGGAGGTCTGTCCGCTGAGCGACAATTTGCCGCGGCAGCGGAGTTTCCCCCCGGCGTAGTGCCTCCACGCGCCACTCGTGCAGGCGCGCGAGGACTATCGCCTCCAGATCCCATGGCGGCAATCCGGCAAAGAGGCTCGCCGCCTCGCCGGAGATCGTGCGGTACCCCCGGATTAGCCTTACGGCTACCACCCTTTGGGGCGCGTTCAGATAATGGGCGGCTCGCCGCCTCAAAGAACGCGCCCACACCGGGGCCCCGTAAAGGGCCATGGACCGCACGACCCCCGCGTAGAGCCTCCGGCAGGAGGCGTTTGGACCCCCCAGGTTGGGCAAGAGCCGCTTGAAGGCAGCCCCGGCCCGTTCCAGTTTGGGGGCCAAACGTCGGAAATGCTCCACGAAGTTCCACCGGCTGTCGAGGACGAGACCTAGGTACTTCAACGTCGGCTCGACGCCGATGGGAACCCCTCCCACCGTGAGCATGGATCCCGACGGTGGCGATCTTGGTCCAACCATGAGGAAACTTTGTAATCTTTGCTCTTTGTGAGTATTTGTGAGTATACGCGTTGTTCTCCTTAACGTGTCGATGAAAATCTAAATTTTGTCGGCCCAGAACTGAGTCACGAAGTTGGCGCCTTTAGTAGTGTCCATAAATTCCTTTAATTAACAAACACCAGGACACGCAGGACATGATATTAAGTGCTCCATTGTTGTGGAATAGACTAAACCAAAATAAACCAGATTTTCGCTCTAGGGCAGAGTCCTCAATGAATCTCCACCTGAGCAGGTCTTTCTTGCGACCAACTTGGGTTCGTAGTCTATGTAAAGATTTCCAGGTCAGCCATGGCAAATCAATTGAGTCCCTTTTCCAATAGTAATTACTCCCGTAGTTAGACTTTTTAAGATAACGATGATAATAGCCACAAAGCTGATGAATCCTTTAAACCCGTTACTATTTACAGTTAAAATTAAATCAAATAAGGTTTAATATTGAATGCATGCGAGTCGGAAGTCAATCTGTGTCGGCTCATTTGGTACGGCCGTCCAATTTTCATCGCAATGGACGCCGGCACTCTTTGACGTTTTCATAATTAGTCGATATTGCTGAAAATGCAGAAATTAACGGAATGTGGAATGTTTTATTTTTTTGGTTTAAAAAAATGCATTAATTCTTTTGTTAATTAGGTATAATGGGTGTAATAAATAAACTTGACGAAGCCGAAAGACACTTGTTCTCCGTCATTGCGATCATTTTTTGTTCTAGACCATACCTGGGAATCTTTTAGACGGAGATATTGGGGGTCACAGTTTAAACTTTTACACAAGTTTTTTTCGTGTATTCCCGTTGTCCCCGTAGGCCATGTCCCCGTTAAAGGGGACAAAGGGAATTTAAAAAAAAAATTAAAATTACTCCCCGTTGTTCCCGTACGCTGTCCCCGTTAATTTCTTGTAATATAATTCTATGTAGTGTAATTTACTTTAAATACCTCTACTATTCCCAACCATCATTATGGACCCGAGTCAATCTTGACAGATATAGACAGTTAGGGAACTTAACTATTGACCAGTTTAACACTTGTAATTGATAAAAGTTTTTCAAATTGTCATGGTCACTAAAATTATCATTAATAATAGAAACGGGATATTTACCATGTGTTTGTGTGTGTGTTTGTTGTTGGTGTTTGTTTGTGTTGTTGTTATTGTTTGTGTGTTAGTAAATATCCCATTTCTAGAGTTAATGTTATTACTTGTACGTGAATTTGCCATTTTATACGAATGACAAAGAACGACATTTTGTGAGTTATATTTAAAGTTGTTAATTTAATCGCTTATCAATGAAATCATCTGACAAAACTAAGCAACAAAAAGAACAAAATAAGCAATTCCAACAATGTGTAATTAAGCAATGAGTAATAATAATTATTAATATGTATTTACACATTAATTATTATTATTACACATTGCTAAGCACCTCCAACATTGCTGATTTAATCGCCCAAAGACTGGATCTATTGTACCACGCACAGATGCATAAAAAATGCACAGCGTTATGCAATCATCCCTTGGCCCAGGCTTGACCCAGATCCGTACAAATTATTAAGTCATGGAAGTTTTGAGTTTTTCGCGTTACGGTAGGTTTCGACCAAACAGACATTGAACCAGGACAAGAGCGAGGGCATTATTTTCTTGGTATTCACGATTTTTTTGGTATTAAAGACAAATTTAAGAATGCTCTATCTCTGTTCACAAAAATTCTTATTCTTCATAACGTATCGATGGCAATCTTAACTGAGTCAGCCGAACCCCGCCACGAGTACACAATTTATTCAATTTAAAAATTGAAGTTGCTTTTAGTGTCTGTCGGTGAGTGAGCGTTGATCTCCTAAAATGCGCTACGTATTTCTATAATTGTGTGTAGATATAACATAACATCACGCGTGTAATCCCCGAAGGGTAAGGCAGAGGTGTACCTAAACGGTACATCCATATTTCGCCCAGTTATGTTTCAAGTCCCATGTAATAGGTATAAATCCAGACTCAGTGGCTGACACTAAGACATTTCTGATGGAAAACACTTTGCCCTAATATAATAAGTGCGAAAGTAAGTTTCTTTGTTTGTTACCTTTTCACGCCTAAACCACTGAACCGATAATCCTGAAATTTTGCATATAAGTTGTCAGGTGTACAGAAACGGAAATGGGGTACGTTTCAACCCGAAAAATTTCCTTTTCCCGAGGAAAACAACAATAACGTTCGATAATAGATGGCGCCACGTGTATTTCGAATCATGTTTGAATAATATTATTATAGAAACTTAGTGTGTTTGTTTAATTGTGTGTAAGTTTAATTGTCAAATTCTAAATTAGCGCGAGCGAAACCGAGGCCAAAAGCTAGTTATTAATAATATTATTCTTAGAAATATTATTTTTAGAAAAAAAATCTTAAATAATCAATCTCGTTGTTTTGTACACTTGTAATAACCATGCGAAGCGCGGGCGGGTCGCCAGTATAAAATAAAAATACTTCGGAGAAATGAGAATAGATTGTGACCTTTATACATTCCAAGTACGTTTTTCTTTATAACAGCCACCACTAAAAAAAGACATATTTTTTTCTAAAAAATAAAAATAAAAATGACTTAGCTACTTTTGTATCTTGTAGTAGATACTTTAAAAATAATTTAATTTAGTCTAAAACTTCTCAACCTCATTTTTCGTAGATCAAACGTAATTATTTGAAAAAGGTTTTTGATTAGAAAATGTAGTTAGGTACATGTAAAGAAGGTTTTTTCCTTGGGGATAATTGAGTGAGTGTACCTACCTGCTTACCTTTCAACATTCATTTCTTTTTACATTTTAGGAAAGCTTACAAAATCTAATATTATAAAGAGGTAAAATTTGTTTGTAAGTTGTTTGCTCTGGATCTAATGAACCGATTTTGAAAATTCTTTGACTAATAGGAAGCTACATTATCCCCGAGTGCCATAGGCTATATTTTCAACGTGCCCGTGGAATTTCCGACCAAAACGCGAGCGAAGCCGCGGGCAACAGCTAGTAACATTATAATAACAAAATATATACCTAAATTGCTAATAAGCCTCCAGAGTTAGATACAAAAATGTTTAGTTCCTTAATAAATAAGTTACTTCCTAAATTATAAATTTTATTTTATTACAAAATTTAAATACAAAAAAAAATACATTACATTTAGTTATATTCTTTTAAGACTATATCTAGGCACAATATTACCCGTTATTTTTTGTAAAGTATTTGCTTTTAGTACGTTACCAAAATCTTTGATTCGTGGAAATTTTTGAACAGAGTATTCTTATCAAAAATGTATGTTTCATTCTTTATTTTCACTTGGTGTAGGTAGAGACTAACTAAAGTAAAGAAGACAAATAGAAACTTCTCTAGTAACTATTTTATAGACTTTTCAAGTACTACCGAGTTCGCTAACGGACGACCACTTTTCACCCTTATGCCCATAGTATTAGGTTGAAAAATGGGTGACCGTCAGTGAACGCGGTCGTACCTCTGATCACAGAGCATACAAGTATTTAATGGGTGTAAAGAAACCCTTAAAAAGCCGAAGGCCATTTGTTCTTTCCGTCATTGTAATTTTTTTTTTATTCTGGAACTAAGAACCTTCTACTTACGGAGATATTGGTGCTCAAAATTCCAACTTTTTTACACGTTTAAAAATAAATACAAGTTTTAAATTTTATTACTTTATTTTAAATACCTCCATGACTCCTGTACTATTCAATACGTCCATCCGCACAATGCTTTCAGTGAGCTATACATTGAACACTATCGTAAACCGTGATTTTTCACACCAAAAAAAAGTAGTTGGCCAGCACTCATTATTAAGCAGTGATACTTAGTTTGATGTACAGAATGCTTGTTTGACGGGAAGGTTCATGAAGGGTCCATTTACACTCTGTAAAGAAAACCATCTCTTCAGTGACAACTCACGAAAGTAGTACAAATAAATTGAATACATACATACATATATTATATATACATTACTTACTTTTCCGTTCTTCCTTAAAATCTTTTCTATACTCTTCAATGAAAAATCTACTTTACCCTAACCACATAAGGTTTGTAATGAAATAAAGAGGAAGGAATCGACAGTTGACACACAGATAACGATTGATCTTTGTTAACAAGCTTTTGTGTATTCAATCTTTTGCTTAAAGGTGTGAGCAGAAAGATCATTTATTATTTAGCTTTGTATGCGAATTTATTGAATTATAAGTCTTTTTCTATACTAATATTATAAAGAGGATTTTTTTTTTCGTTTGTTTGTACTGAATAAGCTCCGAAAATACTTTACCGATTTTAACAACTTTTTCACCAATAGAAAGCTAAATTATCAGGAAGTAACAAGCTATTCAAATTCAAATTCAAAACCATTTATTTCAATACATTTTAGATCATATAGGTACCTGCATACATTCAAAATAAAAATTAACAAATGTAATAAATTAAAATTTCAATCACAATCAGCTTATGTATACAAAAATAATCAATTAAATAATATAAATTAAAAATTCCAAAAATGTAATGCTAATAACTAAATTAACAATTTAGTATAAAAATGAAAATACCTAATAAAAAAGAAAAAAAAAGCATTAATAATTTAATTATATTTATATCATGCAAATTAGCCAAGCTAACACAATTTTTGCGGACGAAGTCGCGGGTGAAGTGCTAGTAGAAGATAAATAAGAAAAAATGAGAACCTTGTCTTATGAGCTAAAGATAAAAAACGTCTAAGAAAGCAGAGTTCTTTTGAAATGTTCTCTATGGCCATTAGCTTTTTTTTAAGCCTTATTTTTAGTAGGAACGGTTTAATTTCCTTAGAAATTTTATTTGAAATGAAAATGTAAAAGAAGATAAATAGTGACAAAAATTTCAAAGAGTATGCTAAGATGGTTTGGTCATGTGGAGAGGATGAGTGAAAGGCAACTAACAAAAGGCAGATGTGAGGTGTAACGCCGGGAGGTCACGCCCTAGACTAGAAGGACATACACTGACCTTATTGGTGAGGTTCTTCAGAAAGGTCAGGTGCGTAGTACTCGCAACCGGCGTGCGTGTATGACCACATGTATGAACGTGGACGAGGCAAAAGGAGTATGTTAGGATCCTAGCAGTTGGCGTTTCTGCCTACCCCCATGGGAAGGCGTGAGTTTATGTAATTTTGTATGTTTTAGTTGAAACTTTTCTTCTCGCACTTATTAGATCAATATTTATAGGCGCTCCCTTACTGGTACCTTCGCCCGTAATGTAAAAGCTCAGATGCGAGCATTTGAACCGTGAGTGTGGAAAACAGAGCATTACAATGAATAACCTGTAATGATACACTTTGTAA
Source organism: Eugnorisma glareosa (assembly GCA_947578425.1). Classification (NCBI taxonomy): domain Eukaryota; kingdom Metazoa; phylum Arthropoda; class Insecta; order Lepidoptera; family Noctuidae; genus Eugnorisma; species Eugnorisma glareosa. Next base: position 5,790,384 of record OX387982.1, on the reverse strand, counting down.
CTATCACTTGTTCCCGTACAAAATCGAATTTTGGATTGTAACTTTACAGGCGAATGCTCCGGTCTTTGAGAGGCTAGTGGTGTGACCGTCGGATTGTCAAGTCATAGGTCTCGAGTTCGAACCCAAGACACGCACCACTGATTTTTCGGATTCATGTGCGTATTGTATAATTATCACTTGCTCCTGTGAAGGGAAACATCGTGAGGAAACCAGCATGCCTGAGAGATTTTTTTTGACGGCAAGTAAAACGAAGTCAGAGGCCCATGGGCGGCCTTAAAACTCTGACACCAGGTTAGTAGTAGTACCTACTACTAGAACAAAAAAAAAACGCAATGAAAAGGAAAAAAGTGCCTTCGTTAAGGGTCTTGTTACACACTTTATAATACTAAAGAATTTATACGAAACAAAGAGTTTCGAAGCTCAATGAAAGAACTCTCCTCAGTCAAGGTAACATGAGCTTATAGAACTTAATGGAGCCACACAACATCAGGTGTCAATTCTTTGCGATTGACACAAGAATCATCTACTCTTGGTAGCTTGACCTACTTACTCATTGGGAAGATGTTACTTAGATTAATAAAAATGTCAGAACAAACATGAAAAATTGAATCTTAAAAGACTTAAATCTGATTAATGAATGTCTTAGAACAAATATGATTTAAGTAAACACGCGGCTTTGGACGGACCTCGATACAACATAATATAACATAATGCCTGTAATACCCGCGGGGTTAGGCAGGTGTGTACCTAATATATAGTATAAGTACCTACATTTCGCCAGTTAATTTTAACAGGTCGAGCCTATTACCATTAGCCGGGCTTAAATCTGAACTCCGTGGCTGCTACTGAGAAATTCCTGATGGAAAAATCCGTTAACACTTTGCCCGACCTAGGAATCGAACTCAGGACCTCATGCTCAGCAGTCGCGCTTGCAACCACTATACGGAACGTCTTCTAAAAAATTCTACTCGCAAAAATTTAACACGCCTTCTGTGCCTTATTTTTCTATGTTCTATCGTTTCTTTTATTTAGACTAATCTATACTAATATTATAAAGAGGTTTGTAAGTTTGTATGTAGGAAGTAACTCTGGATCTACTGAACCGATTTTGAAAATTCTTTCACTAATAGGAAGCTACTTTAGCCCCGAGTGCCATAGGCTATATTTACAACGTGCTCGTGGGATAGTTTCTGACCAAAATGCGAGCGAAGCCGCGGGCAACAGTTAGTCTTTTATACAGGGTGTACCTGTGTTTTAACCAGGCAAGCTTGAAAAAGGTAGTAAAAATAATCTATTGAAGTATCTTTTTTATTGTTTCAGTTGGAACCTTAGGTGTGAAAGTGCTTTCAGTTTCCTTCTTTCTTTGTTATTTCTTCATTAAGTATTCACTTTGTAAGGCACCTGGACTGAAGATCACCTTTTCTGCTTCATTACACGATTTTTCTTAGAAGTAGTGGGGAACTTTTAGTTTCTTTTTTCATGACTCAACTGGTCTTCATTATCAGGTACTTCTTACTACCTGATACATAGTATTAAAACCGAAAATGGTTAAAAAGTCAATTGAAGTCAATTTCAATGAATTTAACTTAAAGAATCGGCTCAGTCTAATTCTTTGTAGTACCACTTTTTTCTTTTTTTTTTTTTTCGGATGGGAAACCATCAAATAACCCCTCCCGCTCTGGGCTGAGCAGGAGGGAGTGTTGACTTTTACTGACTAAAACCCATCCATGTTCCTTCCTTTGCCCTTTGTGTTCCAGGGCCGCGGTATCTCTTTCGAACAGTCCCGCAACCCTGGCAGGCATCGGTCCTTTCGGACCCCTTCCTGTTTACTGACATCTCTTTGAGGCGCGCGTGGAACACGAACGCGCCGTCGACACGGCCTGTCGTCATAAGACGGACGGACGGCGAGCTAGCCCATAGCTCACCGTCCACAAGCCCGCGCCTACGGTGGCCGGGGGCCACCACGTGGCCCCCGACACCCGGTGCGTCAACCGCGGCGCCTGGGACGTGAGGTTCTCTCCCTCTCACGTTCCGCCACCTCCTTCACTAGCATGACTGCTTCGCAGAAGGAGGTGACGGCGTCCCATTCCGTCTCGCTCGGACCATGGATTGAAACAAGGCCGGACGCTAGAGGTCGCCGCTGCCGATCGCACTATCTACCATCAAGTTAGCATCTTATAGAGCCTAACCTCTCGCGGTCCATTTACAAGTCCTTGAACGGTTTCCGAATCGAATTAGTAAGATAACTTTTCGTACATTTTTGAATCTGCTTCACTGTCCCACTTGGCTGCAGGACTTAGGTGTGGAGCTGTATCGCAAACTGTAGGCCTCATTGGTCTAATCTAGTTTTTGCAAATGCGACTGCTAAATCTGAGGTAGTAGTTTCGATTCTCAAGTTGGGCAAATTGTTATTGGTTTTTCCTATCAGGAGTTTCTCTCGGAGTATCAAATTGTGCTCAACTGATGGCAATAAGCTCACTCTCTATTACATGAGACTTAAACATAAATCGCGAAAGGCGTCACGGTTGGCGCAGTGGCTGAGCGATTGGCTGCTGCGCTACGTGTCGCGGGTTCGATCCACGCACGGGACTAATATTTGTATGCTCTACAGGCAGTTGTTCCGGATCTGGCTGTTTGTGTATGTGAGTTTAAATGTTTGTAAACGTACCCTCGATACAGGAGAAATTCCTAGGGGAGCAACATTTTTTTTAAATAAAAAAGAGAAAAAAAGAAATGTGGGTTGAACTATTAGGTACACCTCTGCCTTACCATTCGGGGATCACAGGCGTGATGTTATCGTTATGTTTCACCTCCTACCCTGCCCTCTGTGCTAGGGTGAGGGTATAGTATGACCAGATAAGTGGATTTATTTCTCGCGCTTTGAAGAAAATCCCTTCGGTCACCTTTTTAAGATAAACATCTCTCCATTATTTCTTGTGGATACTATAAAAGTGTTGGCGAGTCTTCCGAAGTATCCTCTTACATATTTATAACATAATATCCTTGGTCGTTGTAGACTGTGGAGCTTGGGAAAGAGTTCGTTGGGGAAAGATAATACCGTTATCTTTACTAATATTATAAAGATGTAAAGTTTGAATGTAAAAAAGAAACAAAGAAAAAAACCCGCCAAATGCGACTCACACTCGCGCATGAAAGGTTCCGTGCCGTCATTGTAGGGGAGCCCCCGCCCTTTCCTTTTAAATTTATTATTATTATATTTTTTTGTTATAGCGGCCACGGAAATACACATCCTGTGAAATTTTCAACTGTCTACCTATTTCGGGTCATGAGATACAGCCCTCTGACATACAGATGGAAGGACAGACTGACAGCGGAGGCTCAGTAATAGGATCCCATTGGTTACCCTTCGGGTACGGAACACTAAAATTGTTCATTTGTCTTGCACAGGACAAAAAAAATTAACAATAAAACAAGATTATATAAAAAGTAAAGGTAAGAAAAAAAAAAGAATAAATTGGTGCTGTACGATGCCAAAAGGCCAGCCTGCAGGGTGCTGTATCCTTTTAAAAAAATGTCACAGCCTGGTATTCTGATAGGGCCAGAGTGATGTCACAGTGATGTAGTGAGTAATCTCCGAAAATACCCACCCGATCTCAAAAACACCGACCCGATCTCAAAAAAAAAAAAAATTATTTTGGATTACCACATTACAATTTATCTTATATAAAATAACTATTACAAAATCAAAATACATGATCTTGTAACGCACACTCAATGACAAGTAACCACCAAGTTGTGTGTTGTGTGTGGTTAGCTATACTATTCCCAAGTGCCATATATTTAATACTTTTCCTTTGTATAATTTCCGACCATAATGCCAAGCTAGTAAAATGCAAAAGCCAATAACAACGTATACAATTATACATGGTTATAACGACACCTCGGATTTACATACGGAGTTGGGCCAATTTTTTTTTTTTTTTTCATTCTTTTCCCCCGACTAGTAATTTCTCCTGTATCATGTCTCCTATGTCTCCTGAACATTACAACTACCTGTAGATCATACAAATATTTGTTCGGTGCGGGGATCGAACCCGCGACACGCAGCGCAGTAGCCAAGGAATTTATATCTATAAATTCCTTGGCAGTAGCCAATCGGTCAGCCACTGCGCCAACCGTGTCTTCTGCCAAATTATTTACCTATTCCAAATAATTATAATCGCTCTAGAAAGCATACATTGTTAAATGTCCAATTTTGTCGCACTGTAGCTCGGTCCACCTCCCCTATACCGTGTATGCTTAGGATGCTCAACGCGCTCGAGGAGACCAACACTGGAGTGGACGTGTTTGCTGATGAATGGAAGACGATAATGTTAGAATATTTGTGGTTCTGAGAAGACCGAGTAAAAGGATTACTTCATTTAGTATTAATGGCTTATGCTGTACTAAATGTTCTTCGCTTCCCTCTGTCTGTCCCTATGTATGCTTAGATCTTTAGAATTATGCAACGGATTTTGATGCGGTTTTTTTTAATAGATAGAGTAATTCAAGAGGAAGGTTTATTTGTATGACATTGCACCCGTGCGAAGTCGGGGCGGGTCGCTAGTAAATAAATAAAATTAATCATCATCTTCTTGCCCTTGTCCCATGTAACTTGGAGTAGCACGTTTTTCCCTCCGCTCTCCCCTGTCAGGCGTCACGCTATCATTTACTCCTTTATCTTTCATATCATTCCTCACACAATCCATCCAACGTTTTCTTGGTCTTCCTCTCCCTCTCCATGCATCAACATTTATATTCATAAAAAAAAATACACACGAATATACAGGGTGTAACAGAACCCTTCACGAAGCCGTCAAACAACCGTTAGGTAGGCATCAAACTAAGTAATTGTAGGCATTTAATAGTACGGGGGCCGTGAAGGTATTTCAAGTAAAAATCTTACATTAAAAACACGTATTTAAAAAAAAAGCTTGTGTAAAAGTCGGAACCTTGACCCCCAATATCTTCGTAACTAGAAGGTTCCCAGATATGATCTAGAACATAAAAATGATCGCAATGACGGGGAAAACAAGTGCCTTTCGGCTTCGTTAAGGGTCTTGTTACACCCTTTATAACCACCTCCTTTTTTGAAGTCTGTTAAAAATGCAAAAGATTGTACGGGTATTTAATATTTTCTACTGCCAATCATTTTTGTTGTAATCGGAAAGAAAGGTAATATTTTGATTGATGATCTAAATAAATTCACTTAATGATGGACGCTCTTTGAACTTACTAATAATATTTTATTCAACTTTCTGGTATTTTTAAAAGTATCTGTGTCGTTAAAGGTTTATCCTATATTATTAGTTTTAAATCATAAAGTAATATTTAATTAAAAAGTAGTTGGCATTAGAATGATTTAGGTTTTTGCGATATTTTAATTCTTACTGAGAGGTTTGTTATAATAAATTATTTTTGTTTGTTTTTTTTTTTCTATACATTTTAATCTTTATCTTTACATAATGATGTTATACATATACGTAAGGTGAATTCACACATACAAACACATACAAAGGTCATTCAAATCATCAATACAGCTCTACAAGTTCATATAATCACATTCAATAGCTATTTCATGAAAAAGTCACTCTTTGAGATTATATGAACTTGGAGGGTTGTATTGATGATTTGAATGATTATAATTCTGTAACGCCATACGTGTTACTGGCGCGATTCATATTTTCATCAACATACAACCTGACACTGACCTGCAAATTGCAATAAACGTAAGATAATTTAAATTTCGCGGGCTACCCTTGCGCATCCACCTTAATGTTAAACTTACTTTGAGGTCTTCTTGTTCATTTGAATCACTAACCAAAACAATGTTCCCAATCTATTCATTGGCACAAGGAAACCTTTTAGTATAATTTCCTCAACACCTAACTGAGAAAAGATTAAGTTTTTTTCCCCAAAGAAAATTAGATGTACCGTTAAATTGAATGAATATTTTAAAAGTTAATATAAATCTTTTAAGGGTTGTTTCTAGAGGGCTATAAAGTTGAGCAAGGCTTTTAAAGGGGTATAAAAAAAGATGGATGGAAACTCGGGCATAGTTATATATCTATTTACATTTTTATGGAGTTCATTTTTGGACGGCTGTTAGTCTTGCCGTGGTCCGTACCTTGATGGCTTCACCATAAATAATCAGTTCGAGAGCGAGGAAATCGTAGCTAAATAATAACAGCCTCTCGGATCAATCTTCAGGTTAAGCCGCGCTTGCCTAGGTTGGTCTGTGGATGGGTCACCACCCATAACATACCAAGTTTCCTCCGTGCCTCGGAAAGCACTAGCGCGAAAGTCTGACTACCAGTCCAAGGGGTACCAGTATTACCCAGTACTAACTGGGTTGTGGAGGTGAGACAGGCAGTCGCTCAATGTAAAATTATGGTATTCAGCTGCATCCGGTTAGACTGGTAGCCGACGTCAACATATATTTGCTTATATTTTATCAACAATAGTTTATTGCTGTGGAGGCTTGTAAATGGCTTTTCGTTGATTGCCTCACTATACATTCTTGTATTGTTAGTAGGGTTGATGAGGATTCCTCTTCCTCATCCTCATAATGCGGAAGTTCCTCATTTTTTAGCGATTCCTCATCCTCTTCCACATCCTCAAAATCAGGCATAAAATATTCCTCTTCCTCTTCCACATCCTCATTAATTAAGAGGAATTTATGAGGAAGTGTTGTTGACGTATTCAATGTAAATAAAAGTAATCTCCGTCTTTTGCTCGCTGCATTAGATACTTTCACGATCAGGCTTGAACGTTTTTAGAAATATAACACAGCACGCTATTGTGTGTGTCACTATGTGTGTGTAGTACTGTAGTGTACGTACCCATCCCACTGTAGCCACTTAGCCAGTCTTAAAAAACGAAACCGTCTATCTGGAGAAACAGCTTCAAAGTTAATTTTCGTTAAATTCAACCTCCCTATCTATTGTGAATTTTGACTATTAAATTGTCTTTTTTTCTTTCTAAATATTAAAGGGCCCATTCGCAATCTTTCTTTTATTTAAAATTTCAATTCCAAATCACAGGTTCTATATTCCTCTTCCGCATCCTCTTCCTCATCCTCCTCCTCCTGCTCATATCCTCATCCTCTTCCTCTTCCTCTAAACGTATTTTTAATAGTTCCTCATCCGCATCCTCTTCCTCATAACCACTTCCTCATCAACCCTAATTGTTAGCTGTAAGCCACCCAAACACAATAAAATAAAATAATAAATAAACATTTGGGAATAGGCTAGGCAGACGATGGTGACATTAGTCAAGTGGGTAGTGTGACTGACACGACCGTGACCTGACCGTGGTTGATTATCGTGAATTCGAATCCCTTAAATTTCCCCCTGTTCTCTGACGTTTTTTGTTCCGGCTCCAGAAATTAGGTAAATATTAGATTTGTGTCACTGATATGCCAGCAATTATAAACTTTGAAGGTCCCCAACATTAGTGACATTTTACAACCAACAATTTAATAAATCAACACCCAAAACGGCACCATTCGATAACAACGTAACGATCAAACTTCCAGTACTTCCAGCCGATGGTTCGAACAAATTCTAATATTAATGACGTATATACGATGATTGATGACGTCACCGTTACACGTAATCGGGATAACAAATGTTCCCAAATGCTGAGCGATCGGTATCTCGTTAAATGTGGTTTATGTTCGATTTAGGCGTATTTTGGGAGGGAAAGTACTGGAATATCGATTTCAGGACTTTATTTATTGAAGTTCTAAGTTTTATCGTTTCAAAGTGAGTGGGGGAGAAGTTTGAAGATCCTTGATTTTGAGTTTCTAATTCAAAAAGCATCAAATTAATATCATTAACTCTTTGGCAAACACTGGCAAACTGGTAGATTAAACGCACAGTTTCAACTGCTAGATCTAGAAATTTTTCGTATGAGTTACTTACTCCATAGGCCGAAATGAGCACTAAAAAAGGATTTTTGAAAAATCATCCCCGAAACGAGGACAAAGGTCATAATTTTAACCCATTGGAAACCTTTCCGGGCACATGGCTTGTGATTGCAGCAAACTTCCTTGGGAGATGATTATTTTCATTAAAGCTAATTAATCTATGTTAATAAATAAAAAACAATTGCCACATTTATGACAGAGCATCACTTTTTTATGTTGCGTTCGTGATTTTCAGGAGAACATTTGCACGATAGAAATGTTTTTTGCTAAGCGCTCTTCTCTTATTCTTCATTGCACACAAAATAAAAAATATACATACAAACTGCAATAATATGTACGGCGAGCTTAACTCAATATTGGGATTACTTACAGCAAACCTAATTTCGATTGCGAGATTTGCAAAAGATTATATTTATATACCAAAAAAACATCTAATATCTATTTAAATATCTAATATTATAAACAGATAAAATTTGTTTGTATGTTTGTATGTAGGGGGTAATCTCTGGATCTACTGAACCGATTTTGAAAATTCTTTCACTAATACGAAGCTACATTATTCCCAAGTGCCATAAACTATTTACAACGTGCCCGTGGGATAATTTCCGACAAAAACGCGAGCGAAGCCTCGGGCAACAGCTAGTTTATAATAATAATAATACCAGCCTATTACTGTCCCACTGCTGGGCAAAGGCCTCTTCTCAACAAAGAAGACACGAGCATTGATCACCACGCTTGCTCAAGACGGGTTGGCGATTACAGACTTTTATAAGTCCAGGTTTCCTCACGATGTTTTCCTTCACCGATGTCTGTGATGTCCAAGATAAACTTAGAAAGTACATATAAATTGGAAAAGTCACATTGGTACTTGCCCGGATTTGAACCCACAACCTCATGCATGAGAGGCGAGGCCTTAACCTCTGGCCATCAAGACATTTATTAATTAATTAATTTTAATAAAGGTTTACCAGGATATATACCTAGGTGCAAAAACAATACATTTAATTACATAAATTAAGCGTTTTAATTGTTATTTTCTTCATTAGAAAATTGCATCCGAGTGAAGCCGGGCCAAGTTGATGAAGAATGATTTTTGGAAAAATATTCGAGAAAACTTTCCACACTTTGGTATAAAACAGTTCAAACTATTTATCTTCGTAAGAGGTTTTTGAACCCAAGCTACTTTTAGTTTGACCTCTCTAGTAAAATAAAATAGTGGCTTACATGACAGAAAGCAGGTGTGTACCTGGGGAAATCACAAATGTGGGTAGTCTGAACTTTCAAGCATGACATATTATAGTGTCTGTGCTAAAATGTTAGAAATAATTTTCATAAATTTTTCGGGTGACTTGGTAATTGGAATTTTAATTAAAACTGAAAACGTGGTTGGTGCAACTTTGAGAGAAATAGTTGGTCGTTTAAATTGTTCATAGTACTAATAGTGGACTTTTTTGTTTACAGGTATGTGTTCTCCAATGGCGTTAAATGAAAATTGTAGTAAGTTGCCTTTGATTATAAAGGGTGTAACAAGACCCTTAACGAAGCCGAAAGGCATTTGTTGTCTCCGTCATTGCTATCATTTTTTTGTTCTAGACCCATACCTGGGAACCTTCTAGTTACGGAGATATTGGGGGTCAAAGTTCCAACTTTTTAACAAGTTTTTTTTAACACACGTTTTTAATGTAAGATTTTTACTTAAAAACCTCCACAGCCCCCGTACTATTCAATCCATCCATCAGCACAATGTTTTGAGCCCATTACATTACCGTAAGGTAGGACTCAAACTAGACTTTTCACCCCCAAAAAAAAAGTCGTTTCCCAGCAATATTTTTTGCGTAAAGTTATTTAGTTTGATGTACATAATGCTTGGTTGACGGCTTCGTTAAGGGTCTTGTTACACCCTGTATAATGTAAGATAGAGCATCAATAGTGCGCAAACGTGTCCAAAAATATCAGCCAACTGTTGGCTTATAAGTTCGCACACAGAGACATACACGTCTCTGTACACCGGCCGCACGCTGCCGCAAGCACACATGTTTGAAATGATTACCTCATTTTCTTTGATTTCATTGTAGGGCGACGCTCCATTTAGACATTATATAATCAAAGTAAGTTGCATTAATATTATAACCATGCCTGTATTTTGCAGATAGTAGGAAGAACCACGGAATTGTTTATTTGACCAGTCATTAATCCCAAGTAATTAGCGAGCTAATTTAGAATACAAGAATATTGTAATGGAGAAAACTGAATTGTGACCACACAAAGTATGTGCTGAGCATGATGTCCTGGGTTCGATTCCCGGATCGAACAAAGTGTTATTGGGTTTTTCCATCAGAAATTTCACAATAGCAGCCACTGAGTCTGGATTCGTGTCCGGTTGATGGCAATAGGTTCGTCCCCTATTACATGGGACTTAAAACATAACTGGCGAAATCATCATCATCATTTTAGCCGAAAGACGTCCACTGCTGGACATAGGCCTCCCCCAAGTGTCGCCATACTGACCGGTCCCGTGCGACTCGCATCCAGCGGGTCCCCGCAACCTTCACCAGGTCATCGGTCCACCTAGTGGGAGGCCTTCCAACGCAACGTCTTCCGGTTCGCGGTCCACTCCAGAACTTTTCGGCCCCATCGGCCATCCGTTCTGCGAGCAATGTGCCTTACCCACTGCCGCTTAAGTTTGGCAATTCTTCGGGCCACGTCAGTAACCCTGGTCCTCTTGCGGATGTCTTCATTTCTGATTCGATCACGCAAGGAAACTGGCGAAATATGGGTGTACTATTAGATAAACCTCTACCTAACCCTTCGGGGATTAGAGGCGTGAGGTTATGTTATATAAAGAAGAGGGTTGTTTTTTCTTATAGATCACAATTTATCTATGTTTCTCAAGTTTTATGACTTGGTACCTTCGTTCTCTAATATCTCCCTAGAGCACTGACTTCACACGTATAATGTAGTAATGTAAAGGCTTCCATATCTCATTTAGAATGCGGTTGCTATCAAGATAGTTTTGCACTGAAAACCGTTTTCTTTGAGGTGAATGCTTTAGTGATGATGATGCTGCAGTTTTGGTACAGAAATAAATGTTTGGTAGAGATTTACTGAAAGAAAAAAATAAGGAAAAAGTATAACATTAAAACAAAATTATATGGAGAATTTTACTGGAGTTAGTCGACAAGACTTTTTAGTAGTTTAATACGGTAGTATTTAATTTATTCCATACCCAGCTCGTAATAGTATTATTCAATACTAAATAGGTGGTGGAGGTCAGATAGGCAGTCGCCCCATTTAGAATACTGGTAGTAGACTGGAAGACGACTCTAACATAGTCGGGAAAAGGCTAGGCAGACGATGAGTTTATCAAATCTGCTTCAAAATGACTACCAAGACTTGCTTAAAGTCTGAATAATATCCTGACTAGCGATGCAGAAATACTGTTTACAACTTTACCTTCAAGATTTTAATCATGCAGAAGTAATCTATTACTCTGTGTTTCTGGTGCCAAAGGAACCTTTTGCCAAAAAGATAAATATCTAGAGCGCATATTTAATGGGGTGTTTTCGCCAAAGAAATAAAGAGTAAGACGTCTCATTTTGAACTCCGTGTGGTGATTATCGCTATAGTTATTCTCTTTAAACTGACTTTTTAGTGTTACCGATGTTATCGGTCTGAATTATTTCATTGTTGAGTAAAGCTCATAGCACACCTAAAAGCACCAGTCGAGGCGATGCTTATAAGTATGCGTTCATCATCAGTGCAGCTGAAAGGCGTCCAGTGCTGGACATAGGCCTCCCCAAGTGACGCTACATTTACCGGTCCCGTGCGATTCGCATCCAGCGGATCCCCGCAACCTTCATCAGGTCATCCTTCCAACCCAACGCGATCGCGAAGTGACCGTGACCGGAGGGTTCGCGGTCGCCACTCCATAACTTTTCGGCCCCATCGGCCATCCGACACTCCAAACTGCAACGCACACTGCGTTGCAGTTTGGCGTTTCAAAGCAAGAATGGTGAACCGCTCGAGCTGAGGCGATGCTGATCCGATGCAGGACTTATACGTCTGCGCCTAAAAGGCCTCATTACTTCCAGAGACTTCTTTTTGGGACCAATGTAGCCCATTCCTTGTTGGTTTTGACCAGGGGCCTTAGTCTGCTATTGCAATAGTGTCAGAATGGTCTATCATTGATTTAATAAGGCCCCGCGCAGACGAATTACCCTTTGTACGCACGTCAAACGAGTTTCGAACGCGCTTCAATACGCCGCGGGCTAGGGGCCTTATTAAATCAATGATAGACCATTCTGACACTATTGCAATAGCAGACTAAGGCCCCTGGTCATCCCTTAATCTACATGGTGGTCTGGTGCAAGCTCAATCAGCTGTGAACCAATCATCATCATAATCCAGTCTAATCCTAGTTTATTTCGGGTCGGCGCCGCATGTCTTCTTTTAAATACTTCCAACCTTCACTCAGTCCATCCGTCGTTGCTTTAGTATATTTTACAACGGTTTTGGGGTAAATTACAAGCTCATCCACACAAAAAGTGGTAAATTATGTACGAATAATTTATGGGCAGTCAGACTGTATACTTATTTATTTAACACTTCAAGCACATAGTACAGATGCGGACTTAATGCCATAGGCATCCTCTACCAGCTAATTCCTTATACTACACGAAGAATAACAACTGACAATGATCACCAATACTCTGTGTTAACCGCGGTTATTCGAACAAAATCCTACACTGTTCATTTTATTCAGTTACCATATGCGGTATCAACTCCTCTTTGAAACCGGTTACCCAAAAATACCTCAAAATTCACCAACAACAGAACTCCGTAATGTGATAAACATTTGACTGCAACTTTCTGAAACTTAACTCTGGACCAAAGAAAAAGGACGGCGTTAATGAGTACATTAGCAGAGGCGGTATCATTAAAAAACTTTGAAAATCACAGGCCAAAAGTTTCTATACAAATTCCATTGAGTCTCGAAGTTTCGAGAACAAATTTAACGGTTCACATGCTTGAAATTAGTCTTAGGAGTAAAGGCAGGCCACGACCTCGGGCGACACGATTTGCGTCAAGCGACACGCGTGTGTCACTTGTTTCCTTCGCGTGAATACTGTTGAGATATTGTAACCTCCACGAAGTTACAGGCATATTATATTTTGAGTCGATAAACTGATCTCGAGTTCGAACCCAAGATACGAACCTCTGATTCATGTGCGTATTGTATAATTATCACTTGCTTTGCTGAAGGAAAACATCGTGAGGGAACCAAACCAGTATACCTGAGATATTTCTCGAAGGCATGTAAAGCCAAGTCCTAATCCCGTGGGATAAGAACTCTGACACCAGGTTAGGCACTAACCACATGAAAAAGAACAATTTGATTTTAATATCAAAACGGCTTTTATTTATCGACGATCCCAACAGTACCATCACTCCGCAAGTAGGGTCACACTGACTCGTGGTATGTTCTAGCACTTCTTCTTTATTTGCTTTCCCCGCAGTCAATGACGCAAGACGCATTGCGCTTGAACGTGTAGCTTGTGGCCAAGAGTTAAGGCTAATGCCTCCTTCAGACAGGGACACATTATTGTTGTCACATTGTCGGCGAGTTACTGCATTATAAAAGTTGACTGAATCTTGGTACTTTTGCTGTTATCGGTGTTTGGGTTAAGTTAGACTAATTGAAATGTCTTGTGGGTAGATAATGGAGCTACTAATGTAATATACGTGTTCTTAATTATTAGCATAAATTTCTTGTTTACGTTTGGAGTTTAATTTTTCTCTCAATGGATAAAGACTGTTTTGGGTTTTAAACGTGTTTGTATAAACAGCTTACCTTTTATTAAACCTAATCCGAAGCCTTAAAAATAAATACAAGTAGACTTTTGTACGATTCTTAGAATTGCTTTCACGACGAGTCACGTTGAGCGCTAAACGAATTTAAAATAAATAAGCTAGAGGTATGACTATAGTTGCCAACTAAATCGGAAAATTCGTGCATCAAGAAAATAATAATCACTTTATTTCAGATATCATTCTACATCTATATAAATTGTTAGTAAATAGAACTTTAAGAACTATGTACAACGTGGCAATGCTGCCAGCCTTCTGGGCACTTTTCCTGTTGACAGCGATGTGGACGAATTTTTTGACGCCCTGTAACCCTTTTGATACTTCTACAAATTTTTATTACTATTATAGATTGTAGATTTGTAGTTTGTAAATAATTTAAATATCTTGATTGAAATAAAACTTAGACTGTAAAAAAATCAATGTTAGTAAAACATGCAGGTTTATTAAGTAATGCATAAACGGACAATCAAATTTCCCCGCAATGACAGTCAGGAGACTGTTAGAGCTGCCCCGGACCCTCTGCAGCAGCGATGCGGCCCGCTTACGTCTGATAGCTAAGAAGCCATCAGCAAACATTCCCGACGCGCTACAGAAGCGTGGCAGCCCCAGCAGCATCCTGAACGCATTGTTATATTGCACTCGAAGAGCATTGATGGCTTTCTGCGTAAAGCTTGTCCAGAGGTTGCACGTGTACAATGTCTGACAATATGCTTTAAAAAGCGTCAGTTTCACTTCACACGTACAGCGAGCAAACCTACGGACAAGCATATTGCATCGAACCGCCAATGCTCTTCGCTCCCTTTCCACATCCAGGTCATTTTTGATGTTATAATGTGTTCGCACTGGAGCTGGAACGCTCCAATACCAAAGGTCGTCACCACGTCACGGACGGAACGCGCCGGGCAGTCTGCGCGAGCGGCGGCCATCTTAATCGCTTCCTCTTCCGCTTACTGAGAAGACGAGACGCGCATGTCGCGCAAAACTATTTCTTCATATAAAAATTATTTTATTCTGTAACAACATGTCAAGTAAACCATGAAACCTAAAAACTGTATTATTGAAATGATCACACCTAACATAATGTATGGCTGAATTGTTCCTCAAGTCCAGGTTTCTTCACGAAGTTTTCCTTCACCGACGTCCAAGATAAACTTAAAAAGTACATACTAATTTAAAAAGTCCCATTTGTATTTTCTAAAACAAGGCCCTTAACTTCTAGTTCATACAACTTTATAGGCGCTCGCACTACACGGATCATAAAAACAACACTAAACAAACTGTAAGCAATTCAGGAGGATGAATGGCCTACTCTTTCACGAACAATAACTACAGTTACTCCATACGTAACTATGTTTATCCTCACACTTCTATGAACATCTATCCCCACATAAATACACGTCACAATCCTACACATTCGCGATGCGTCACTCCCGATATGATCCATTACTCATATATCATATATAGGCGACATATGCGACGCCGTCTGAGCAAACCCTTACAAATGGCCAACATTATTCGGGTGTTAGATAAGTAATTTGTTTTTGTAGCAATACTAAAGTCGACCGTCCAGTGCTATAAAAAATATAGTCCTGCAGACCGAATTTTAGCGGCCAGTTTCCAGGTTTTAGCCAACTTCTAAAAAGGAGGAGGTGTTTTCCACCAGCGCCAATTCTTTTTTTCATGTGTTTACACCGATTTCGTCTTGATAAGTGAATTTTCATTTGGTAGAAGAAGCTCGCGCGGTAGTCCCATATACATTATATTAACTTTGCTTCTACTTACTACTACTGGTACTTTATGAGCTATGTGGATGATGTGCTAATAACTTCTAATTACAATGAAAAATTGACAAGAATTTTTTTGAGATGCCACAACTATAAAGGGGAAAATAAATAATGTTTTGCAAAAAAATACACTAAAAACTGAAAAATTACTTTAGTTTCGGAAGTTGATGCCAAAAAAAGTCAACGAAACAAACAACAGTTACCGTAGTTCACTAGTTGTGTTTTCAGACACAGGTGAAATTTCCTTTCCCTTACTCTCATATTCCGATGGGACGGCAACTCGACGCGACCGGAGAGAGATCAGGCCCAGGACCAACGGCTTAAAGCTGCTTTTCCCAGATCGGACCAACTGTTGTTGGATTCTTCCATGAGAAATTTCTTAGTGACAGTCCGCAGCTTGGAAGTTGCCTCGGATAGCACCATCAACTGTTAGTCCTGGAACCCTTCCATCACCTCTTATAGCGGAATACTACAATCTTACTTCAATGTGGCAAAGGTCCCTTGTGCCTATTCTCTCCGGTCGCTTCAGATTGCCTCCCATTGGAAAATAAGAGTCTGGGAACAGAGAGTGAGTCTACGTACACACTTGTCCTCTATAATATCTCTCACCTCGATGGCTGAAACTCCAGATCCAAGGTCTCCAGACTTGGGGGCTGCGGGACTGCTTGAAAGAGATACCGCGGCCCTGGAACACAAAGGGCAAAAGAAGGAACATGGATGGGTTTTAGTCAGTCCAAGTCTGATACTCCCTTCCGCTCCACCCAGAGTGGGAGGCCCATTTGAAGATTTCAAATCCGAAAAAAAAAAACTCTCCATACTAATAATATATCGGGTGACTGGTAATTAGTGACCGATACTTAAACACGTGATTGTACTCATGATAACAAACAACTTTTCCGAAGAAACATTTTTTTGCTAACAGCTGATGGGTGGCAGTGGCACGTGCGCGAATTTCATATGGCTGTTGTGTTATTGGGATAAAAGTTAGCGGGTACTGATACTGTTAACCTGCGCCATCCCACTGCTGGGCAAAGGCCTCTCTTCCCATGATTTACAGTTGTTTCGATCCAGGGCTAATGTAGACCACTTGTCGTTGGTTTGCTGGACAAAATCAAAAGTGAACGAGTATAAAAAAAAGTTTTTTTGGGAAAGTTGTTTGTTATCATGAGTACAATCACGTGTTTAAGTATCGGTCACTAATTACCAGTCACCCTATATAGGATGTATACGGGTATGGAGGTTTGCGACATTGCTGCGCGGTTCATTTGTTTACCTGTAATCCCCGTGTGTAAGTGTTAGAGGTGTATCTAATACTATACCTATATTTCGCCAAATCCCATGTCATACGGGTCGGGTCTATTGCCATCAACCGCGCACAAATCTACACTCCGTGGCTACTACTGACAAATTCAAACATAACCTGAGTACTTGGCTTAGCCGTGCCGTGGGTCGTTGTGGAGAGACGCCTTTACTCACAGTTAGAGCGCAAATGAAACAGTATAACAAAAGTCGTAAAACAATGCTGGGTGTACTGTTAATATATTCATGTTTTTGTTTTGTCCTTTTTTAGCATGTGTGTTTATGGTGGCATGGCAGTTTGTGCGAACTAAAACCTTTTTGCTTTGATAATGTTATATTTGTATTTGCATATTTTTTTAGGTTTCTATTTACATATGACTATGTAATATGTTTTGGGTTCCGTAGATACCCAACGGGACCCTCTTAATAAGGCTGCCTTGTCTGTCCGTCTGTCTCATATTTTGAACTGCAAAAGGTAGGCACCTGAAATTTTCAGAGTGCGTACCTATCACAATGGCCGTTCTAACAACAAGTAATAAAATAACTTTAATAATTTAAAAGGCCCAAGAAACAAGAGAGGATACGAGAGTGTTTTTTATTTCACTATTTAAAAAAAATACCGGCCAAGTTTGAGTCGGACTCGCGCACGAAGGATTCCTTAACATTAAAAAAAACCGTTTGTTGTATGGGAGCGGGCCCTTTTTTTTATTTATTTTTTTCGAATCCGGAATCATCAAATAACCCTTCCCGCTCTGTGCTGAGCAGGAGGGAGTGTCAGACTTTTACTGACTAAAACCCATCCATGTTCCTTCCTTTGCCCTTTTTGTTCCAGGGCCACGGTATCTCTTTCGAACAGTCCCGCAACCCTGGCAGGGTGGGAGCCCCCCTAAAATATTAATTTTATTCTGTTTTCAGTATTTGTTCTTATAGCGGCAACAGGAATACATAATCTGTGAAAATTTTAACTGTCTAGCTATCACGGTTTCATGAGATACAGCCTGGTGACAGTCAGCCAGACAGACGGACGGTGGAGTCTTAGGGTTCCGTTTTTACCCCTTAAGAGCGGCCAACCCGTCATACTTTTCATTCAAACGCTCGTACGTGATTATGCAGTTGTTACACATATATCTTTGATTTTTTTGAAGAAATAGGTATTCTGTGCACTATATCTAGGTTTCTATGGTAGCAAAAAATAAAAAATTGTAGAAACGAATTCAGTATAAACCTCCAAAAATTGCTGTTTTGCACAAATTTTAACTGATCTTTGGCCGTTCATAATGTGCTCATAAACTGTAAAAGTAAAGAAAACATCTCGATAGAAACCTTACACATGTAATGGAGATGCTTTATGACAAATATTTATTTCACACCCTTGTAAGACTTATTCAAAAACACGTATTTCCTGGAACAAGTTTAAAAAAATTTCGAACACTATTTTTCGTTCAATGCCATCGCGTTAGGTGGTATGATGTGCGCGGGAGACGAGATGTGCGGGATCGGGGCGGGGTATGACGGGAGAATTAAAAGAAAATCGCCGCTGTGGCTCTGGATGAAACAACAAGCTTTTCGACCATGCTCGCATTGACGATAGATGCGCCGGGAAGGGCCCTCTTAAAAAGTAATGTTCAATATAAACTGTACAATCGTACAAAACACTTGGTGTATGAGCCCGACACGCACTTGACCGGTTTTTAAGTTTCTATTTAGTATGCCTATATAGTATATTTTATGGATGTTATTAATTACAGCTTGCGGGGTTGTTCCTATAATGTGGCTTATGTACTGAATACATAATTATAAAACCTGAGAAGTTGTTCAATATTGGCTTACACGAGCGAAGTATCCTGAGGGCATAGCTCACTAAGATGTTTATCTATATTTAATACCTTATTGGAAATTTATACACGTTTTGCGGATATTATATACTACAGAAAGCTGACTTTGCATTCATCTTTTTAGCTTTATTTTATAAAAGATCAGACCTTTTTTTTTCGGATGGGTATTCATCAAATGACTCCCACTCTGGGTGGAGCGGAAGGGAGTGTCAGACTTGTACTGACTAAAACCCATCCCTGTTCCTTCTTTTGCCCTTTGTGGTCCAGGGCCGCGGTATCTCTTTCGAACAGTACCGAAGCCCTGGCAGGCATCGGTCCTTTCGGACCCCTTCCCGTTTGCTGACATCTCTTTGAGGCGCGCGTGGAACACGAATGCGCCGTCGACACGGCCTGTCGTCATAAGACGGACGGACGGCGAGCTAGCCCATTACTCACCGTCCACAGGCCCGAAGATCAGACCTTTGGCTTAATTTTCGGTTGCAAGAATCTTCTCTAAATCGACAACTTATGCATGTCGGATTGTCGGCATTTATTCCGTTGGACTCGGTCATCATGCGGGCTGGAGATGGGCTTCATGCATTGAAAACACAAAGGGTGTGACACACTGCCTTTATTAAACTAACAAATTACTTGAAACTACCTACCCTACGCTAGGAATTTCTCTTGTGTCTTGGGAGCGTTTACAAACTCACATACATAGAAAGCCAGACCCGAAACAACTACCTAAAGGCGATAACAATATTTTTTCCGTGCGAGAATCGAACCCGCGACACGCAGCGCAGCAGCCAATCGCTCAAGCATTGCGCCATCTGTACTGTCAAATTGCACCATAAAAGACACATAAGAAGCTGTGGTATTCTTTACACACACACAGAGACACACACAGTCACAGGATTTTTATTTATTTATTATTTATTTATTTATGTACACACAAAATACTTAATAGGACATTACATTAAGATAGAAGAGCACAAAGGTACTGCTTATTTCATAAGAAATTTCTTCCAGCAGACCTGCGTGGGGAAAGTTGGATTAGAAAGAAGAAGAAATTGAATCTTTGTTCTTCCTCTAAAGCTATAGTTCTGTCAGTTGGGAGTGGGACTGGTCATCTCTTAGTTGCCAATGCAAAATTTGATTTGATCTACGCTAGGGAATGGGCAACTACAGTATTTTCATTATTATCACATTACATTTCACTTTTATCTTTGTTTCGACAATTCAAAAGTGGCGTAACTGGCCTTTTTGAAATAAATGCTTTGATTTTGATAACTTTATCGATTTCATAAACTAGGTTTTAACTCTAACGCGATGATTTAGTGATATGCGGTTCAACTAGACCCAAATGTTTGTCCCAAATATATTTAGCCAGCAAGGCCAGGCCATAAATTATTACTTGCCTCGCTAGGTCAGAGGTCAATGTCCATTGAATTTGGTATTTAATGAAATGAATTCAGCACTTGTTTCAGTTTCATATTCGTTTATCATGTCCATTGCAGCTGCGTTTACGAAATTACTGACTTAATTTAAATTAATGCTCGTAATTACGTATATTATTTTGACTTGTTAGCTTCAAAATGTTGTTCTTTTGTTTGATTTTGGGCGTATTTTTTGGAGGTATTACGAATGTTATCCCCGAAGGGATAGGCAGAGGCATTAGTACACCCACATTTCGCCAGTTATGTTTAAGTCCCATGTAATTGGAGGCGAGCCCATTGCCAGCAACCAGGCACAAATCCAGACTCCGTGGCTGTCACTGAGAAATTCCTTACAGAATAGCCCAATAACACTTTGCCCGACCTGGGAATCGAACCCAAGACCTCATGCTCAGCAGTCGGGCTTGCAACGACTAGACCAACGAGATACTCGGATTTTTGATGAACGTAACACAAAACCAGCGTTCAATCTCAGAAGATCCATTGGCCAGATCCATGATGGATCTAGTGACGATTGTTTTTCTCAGTAGGTCTATTTATATAAAAAAAACTAACGGCCCGTCCCGGCTTTGCACGGGTGCCTATGTTACTCAGAGTGAACGTAGGTTTCTAATGGTGAAAGAATTTTTGAAATCGGCGCAGTAGTTTTTGAGTTTATTCATTACAAACATACACACAAAAATACAAATCTTTCCTCTTTTATAATATTAGTGTAGATAAGTAAAATGTGTCTAATGAGACTTTATGCATTTATTCTCACTATCCATGATCCTTGCAAAAATGACTGCCTCTATCAATTTTAACAACACTCTTTTACCAAGCAATTCAGCCCATCCCAGGTAACAGCATAGTTTCCCCTGTCTCATAACGGGAACAAGTATGTGAATCCTATATATTCACAATTTACGATGCCGCAAACTGCGTTCTATGCATAAATCTAGTAATGCCTTGCTCTTGTATGGAGCGGTGAAGAATTTCTATGCAATTTTCACATAGATGAAAATTAGTGACGAAAGATTTTGGAACAGAATATTAGATTAGTGGGGAGAACAAAGAAGAGATGAAAGGATTGAGTGAGGAATGACATGAAATACTAGCTGTTTACAAAAACAAAAACATTACTTCCATATTTGAATCGAATATTATCAACAATTTCAAGGTTTTTTTTTTAACTGAACCCTAATTCTTTTTCTAAAATAAAAGTAGCCTAAGTTACTCCTTATAACATCAGATATGTACCAGTAAAAGTTCCGTTAAAATTAGTCCAGCCGTTTCGCAGATTAAAACAAAAATAGTAAAAGTAACAGAATTAAAAAAAAAAAATGTTAGTGTAGTATATGTATACTTTTAGAAGGACTGTATTACTGAACTTTGAAACTATGACTTACGTGAGTCAGAAGGTAGGATCTGACGAATTACTTAATTGAGAATGTTCATCATCGCGATGTACGGCACTCCGAAAGTTTGTTAAGACGAATTACTTCATTCGGAATATCCATCATCGAGATGTACCCCCAATATCTCTGTAACTAGAAGGTTCCCAGGTATGGTCTAGAAGAAAAAAATAATCGCAATGACGGGGAGAACAAATGCCTTTCGGCTTCGTTAAGGGTCTTGTTACATCCTTCTCCTTTATTTATTTTCTTTACACATTATATACATTTTTAAATATTTTTAGTAACAAAGATTATATTATAAAAAACATTTAAAAATATAGAAAATAGTAGCCCACCGGTATCAGGAACAGGGTCCAAGCTACCGGTCAGGGCTCCAGAGAGAGGAACCTCCTAACAATACGAGCCGTGTCCAGGAGTACCGCTTTCTGAATCAAGCCCTTGATCCAGCTGCCTAACGAGAGCCTCCTTAGGTATTCATCGAGGCTCTTGGCAATTAAGCCATGGGCTGATACGACTATCGGCACAATGATCGCTGAGTCCACATCCCACATGTCGACAACCTCGCGAGCCAAGTCAAGATACTTGATTTGCTTATCTTTCTCGGCTTTCACGAGGTTCCCATCATGCGGGACCGTTATGTCAACAATCATTGCGCGCCGTTCTGATCGATCCACCACCACTATATCAGGCTTATTGGCTAGAATAGTCCTGTCAGTGATGATTACATCCTTTATTATTATGAACAAGTAAGTTCAGCAATACAGTATTTCATAAGCATTCAGTAAAAAACTGTTATTTTGAAATTACGAACTATTTATTTGTATTGAAAATCCCCATGTTACTTGGGGGCGCAACACGTTTTTTTCTTCCTGCAGTCTCCTCTGTAAACCGTTTACAGAGGAGACATCATTACGTAAGTGACGTAAGTTGAACCTACCTACTCCTTTTTAGGGTACCGTAGCCGAATGGCAAAAAACGGAACCCTTTTAGATTCGCCAAGTCTGTCTGTCTGTCTGTCCGTGTATGTCACACCCACTTTACTCCGAAACTATTAGGACTACACAGTTGAAACTCAGTAGGTGATGTGGAGATGTATTCTGTGAACCGCTATAAGGTTTTTATACAAAAATAAAAAAAATATAAGATTAAGGGGGGTCTCCCCATACATGGAACTGAAACTAAAAAATATGTTTTTCATCAAACCTGTATAGGACCTATCTATAGACAGAGACCTATAAATGTCTTTAAAAATAACATAAAGGTTTCTAAAACCATTTTCTCTCAAAGTCAATCTTTTGAATGATAAACACTTCCAAAGTGGTAAAATGTGTGTCCCCCCCCTCTAATTTCTAAAGAAAGAGGAGAAAAATTCTGAAAAAAATATAGGATTATAGAACGTAAAAAAACTTTCAAAAAAAATTGATTTTAAAAAGATTTGATGTTTATTTCTTGAGATATGGGACTTTTTCATCAAACTGCAGCAACAACTTTGTTTTTCATTAACATACTATGAAAAACAAATTTAGTTTTGTTTATGAATGTAAAACAATACAACATATGAACGAATGCCTTCAAAATATTTTTATTATGTTGTTTGGTGCTACGGAACCCTGTGTGCGTGTGAGTACGACTCACACTTGGCCGGTTTTTTCTTTCAGATCATTCCTCACACAGGTGGTTCATACATCGATGAATAGTATATAATACTTTTAATATTTAATTTTACTATAAAATCATTCGTCACAATTCAGTAAATCTAATTCAGTCTTGAGTGGAACCATGCACTGCCATCCCCCATAAAACAGTGACGCCAACACATCCCAATGAGATCTAACAAAAAATCTGCCAGAAAATGTTTATGGCACATCCACTGCCATTGGCATCCTACCAAATAGACGTTGATACAAGAGATATGTTAGTTTCACCCTGCCAAATGTTTTTATGGAAACTATTAGACCAGCCATTTAGTCTGCGAGTGCTTAGAAGTTCCGTTCAAACGTAGCAATTACTTGAAAGGATGTTTGCTTGGTGTATTAAGAATGTTTAGTTAATGGGTTGGTAAAATGATATGTTGTGGCATTGATTTGTGGTGAGACTTGATACATTTTTTCGTGAGTGCTGTCAGAAAAGAGATATAGTATAGTTTTTGAGGGTTTTAGGCTAGTCAGAGAATCTATTTTAATGTGTATTTAATAAACTAACAAACTATAAAGGGCCTAAAAAATCCTCAACGCTGTCAGCTGATTATGTGCCCAAGAAGCGGCCCTGCCACGTTGTATGGCAACACTTATCACTATACAACTATACCTTTACTATACCTTTCTGTTACACATATACAACGTGTAACAGAAAGGGTATAGGCATATGGAAGACTGTGGTATAGACCATCGAACTGAAAAACTTTCTCTATGGGACCATCATCGAAATAAAAAATAAAAAATCAGCTGTCCCATACTTTTGGGTCGAGTAAGGTATTGAAATTTTGTATGGGGCAGTTGCTTATTTTTTTGTGATTACGATGGTAGTCCCATAGAGAAAGTTGTTCAGTTTGATGGTCCGTACCACAGTCTTCCATATGACTATACCTTTTCTGTTACACGCTGTATATTAGATTATTGTTTTTAAATATAGTTGTATTATTGTCACTTTAATTTAGATTTGATATGTTTTTGTAAAAGTGTTTAGATTGAAATTGTATAATTGTTTGTGTTGTATTGTATGACGGGTTTGTGTTCGCAACTCCACCTCCAAGCGCGTATTATGCGTGCAGTGTTGTTTAAAAGTATAAATTTTTGCATACCAAATGGTAGAACGTACCAGGAACAAATGATTACTACTGTAACACATCATGTATGTTGTACATGTACATTGAATGCAACTAAATTATTTATATCCTATTTTATTTTAAGCCTCTGGCCAAGGTCAGCTCATGGGTCACGGTCATAGGTTAAGAATCTATTTGATTCATACTTACATTTTATGAAATCTGAAAGTGGCGCCGGTGACTGAAAAGTTGTGTGATAATCGGTTGTCATGGTATTATGTGATGCAGAGAAGTAAAGACTATGTGAGACGGTGTGGATATTAAAAGCCCTTTGACTGTCTCCTTTGTCTGCTGAGCATGAAGTCCTGGGTTGGATTCCCGGGTCGGGCAAAGTGCTATTGGGTTTTACCATCAGGAATTTCTCCATTGCATCCACAGAGTCTGGATTTGTGATCGGTTGATGGCTATAGGCTCGCCCCCTATTACATGGAACTGAAACATAACAGGCGAAACGTGGGTTTACTATTACGTACACCTGTACCTAACCCTACGGGGATTACAGGCGTGAAATGTGAAAGATCTTTTTAATCTACATAGAAAAAGCGTTCTTATGTCTTTTTGGTAGTAGTCCCATGTTCTTCAACACCATCCTAACTGTCGAAAAGGTTATTGATACGCATTTCCCAAACGATAGTCTTGAATATCTTGCATTGAGTCCTCCATGGCTGACCACACAGCAATAACCGCTCCAATATTCATAAAGCGTTGCCCTGACTAAGCCGGAACACTTTTGGAATCCTTGGACTGAAGCCAAGAGGTCAGAGTAACATAGATTTCCCTTATAATTCTATTAAAGACTAGTATATTAGGAGCTCACGAAAAGTTTGTTGAGCGTACTTCAGAATTGGATTGTCCAAAATTCCACTCTGGCGTACACTGGGCCTGAATTCGAGTAAGTTTATGTACCGCCGTTTTGATGTTGCTGCGAAAGTTCGAATTTAATGTTGGATGTGCGTTATTTTAATTATACTTTATATTCTTTGAATTTTACAAAGAGTTTTAATGTAATAGTTTGCCCACTAAAAGGCCATCTTGATGGATTCTATTGGGGTCAAAAGGCTGTTGTAATTTATGGTCGTGTGTATTGTGTGGTCAAATTGTTTCTGAGACAAAGATTTTCAAGGCACAGCGAAATTTAAAAAAAAATTGCTTGTGAAAAATTTCTGTTATTTATGTAAATTTGTATCAGAAACATTTGTACCCGTAGTAAGTTTGTGTATTGATGTCCCTTACATCTTGTAAAAAGTATACAAACAATTGAGCAGACCAATTAAAACATGCAATACTTTTGTGTTACTGCAATATTTTCTACTAGCGCCCCGGCTTCGCACGGGTGCAATGCTATACATATAAACCCTCCGCATCAAAATCCGTTGCGTAGTTTTAAAGATCTAAGTATACATAGGCACAGACAGACAGCGGGAAGCGACTTTATTTTATACTAGCTGTTGCCCGCAGCTTCGCTCGCGTTTTGTTCGGAAATTATCCCATGGGCACGTTGTAAATAGCCTGTGACACTCGGGGATAATGTAGCTTCCTATTAGTGAAAGAATTTTCAAAATTGGTTCAGTAGATCCAGAGATTACCTCCTACATACAAACTTACAAACAAATTTTACTTCTTTATAATATCAGTATAGATTAGTATAGATAAAAGAAACGTTAGAACATAGAAAAATAAAGCACAGAAGGCGTTTTAAATTTTTGCGAGTAGAATTGTATATTTATTTATTTATTTAAACTTTATGTACAATAGTGGTACATAGGCGGACTTAATTCCATTAGGCATTCTCTACCAGTCAACCTTTGGGTTCAATAAGAAAACGCTGTGGTAGGGTACAAAATAAATAAATACGGTACGGTACGCTATGTATATGATGTACTGAACACGTTGTAGCCTTTTGTCCATCACTACCTACATAGTATAAAACAAAGTCGCTTTCTCTGTCCCTATGTCCCTTTGTATGCTTAAATCTTTGATTTTGATGCGGTTTTTTTTAATAGATAGAGTGATTCAAGAGGAAGGTTTAACCAGACCAATTTAACCTTCGAATAATTTTGTGTTACTTTCAATATTTTCTATACTTTCTAGAATACTTTCTTAACAACCATTCTCTTTACTTTTACAGCAACATTCATACTTATACTTAAATATATATCTTTTGTAACTCGGTCTCAAACTTCCTAAAATTATTCCGGCTGTTGAGCCCTGTCATACACAGGCGTATCTTCAAGCTGCTCGCTTGTAGGGTAAGCAGACTTTCAGGTAATGTCAGTAATGAGAAAAGCAACGTCGCTTGATGCATTAGCGTTAATTAGGGAGTTGAGCTCAAGGGTATGAATTAGACGGTTAATATGCATGTTAGGGTAGCACTTTTGTCTTAAGTACAATTACGGTACCTACTAGAAGACCTAGAAAAATACATAAAGGGTGTATAACCAGCCTTAACGAAACCGAGGTACTTGTTCTTTGCGTCATTGCGATTTTGTTTTCTAGACCTTATTTGGGAACGAATCTACTAGTCCATGAAGGCATTTAGGAAGAGCGACCTTCCTATCTCACTGAAGCGCAAGCTCGTCGACATGTGTATCCTGCTTAGCCTAACCTACGGCGCTCAGACGTGTTCTTTGACTGAAGTTCAAAATACCAAACTCAACGTTGCCAAAGAGCGATAGAACGTAGCATTCTTAATATTAGACTCTCCGATCGAATACGAAACACCTTAATACGGTCTAAGACAAGCATCGCCGATGTTGGCGATAAGTCTGCGACGCTGAAATGGAACTGGGCGGGTCACGTTTGAAGCCGGACAGATGGGCGAAGATAGTCACATAGTGGGTGCCTCAAGACGGCAGTCATAACCGAGGCAGGCCCAAGAAACCCTGGCGTGACGATCTGGACTCAATCTTAATGGATTGGTTGGAGAAGGGAAATTGTAAGCAGGATTGGAAAGCCATGGGGAAGGCCTTAGGTCTTTGCCCAGCAGTGGGACAGACCAGGCTGATATAAAAAAAAATTGGGAACCTTCTAGTTACGGAATTACTGAAGGTGGACGGTTTCAACTTTTTCAGACGTTTTTTTTCAATACCATCATGTTTTAAATGCTAAACTTTACATGTAATACCGCTATGATCCGTGCACTGTTCAATGCATCCTTTAGCAAAATGTTTTGAGTGCGTTACATTGAGAGCTACTGTGTACCGTGTCTTTACACACCAATAAAAAAAATCGGTTCCCATCAATAATTTTTGCGCAGTGCTACTTAGTTTG
The DNA here is from genome assembly GCA_947578425.1 of Eugnorisma glareosa. Classification (NCBI taxonomy): domain Eukaryota; kingdom Metazoa; phylum Arthropoda; class Insecta; order Lepidoptera; family Noctuidae; genus Eugnorisma; species Eugnorisma glareosa. The sequence continues at coordinate 5,762,744 of OX387982.1, read as the reverse complement.
GTTTACAGAATGCTTGGTTGACAGCTTCGCGAAGGGTCCGATTACACACGGTTTTATTATTCTACACTAATATTATAAATGATTATAAATATTACATAATGTTTATAAGTTTGGCTGAAGGAGGTAATCTCCGTAAATACATAAAAATAAAAAATAAAGTCTGAAATTTTGTCATTAATAGCATGCTAAACCATTCCCTGGTGATAGAGGATATATTTTTATTTGACGCAGACGAAGTTGCAGGCAAAAGCTAGTATTTTGAATAGGTAAGCAAAGCCAGGTGAAAAAATTTTCTTTTTTGATTTAATATCCCATCGTGAAAATTGTGTGCACGTCAGCGAGTTTTAATAATTACACTATAAATTAAAATAAAGCTTGAATTTTAAAAATGTATTGCAAGAATTTTTGGTGAGCTTGCCAAAATGGCGGAGGTACTGGTAAACAGAAATATATAATGAAGCTGCATACTTAAATCATTTTTATTGCTGCACACTAAAGAAAAAATGCCCAACAGGATTAAATTAATTGCGTGAACCTGTTGAGTAATTGTTGACTACAAAAATCTGCATATCAACCTAGGTAATATTTCTGGTACATGATAAAAACACAGCATAAAGTTTGTTAAAGAATGATCTTGTATTTTTTTTACTTGTTTATCGCAATGTCATGTAAAGCAGTGATAGCCTAGTGGTGTGACCGTCGAACTGCCAAGTCATAGGTCTCAAACCGAGGCACCTCTGTACTTTCGAATTCATATGCTTCATATCACTTGCTTCGGTTAAGGAAAACATCGTGAGGAAACCAGCATGCCTGAGAGATATTTTTCGACGGCACGTAAAGCCATGTCAGAGGCCCAAGATACAATTAAGAAAAAAAAACGTCACATATCTCCACGTTCACCAACATTCGCAACAAGGCTCCATCCAACACACACCAACGTCCAACACGACCGACCAACATTGGCCAAACTCCCATCGCTCACAATCAAGTTATAGACCGCAAGACGTTACCTTGCAATGTGGTGCGGTCCAAATAGGCCATTTGATTCCTAAGACCGCGATGATCGATGGCTCGAACATTCGGTGCCGATAAGCTGGCATTGACGGATTCCATTTTGTTACGATCCGACTTGTGAGTGTCTGTGATACTTGATGTAAGAGCTATAAAAGATCCTTTCCTTATATTTGCGGAATAACCTTCTGGCCACAGCCAATCGCGGCGCGGATTGCGGCGCGGCGAGCGGCGCGGCAAGCGGTGAGCGGCGAAAACAAATGGTAGACAATGTATGAAGTAAGCCACAGCTACCGGCGGCGCGAATTGCGGCGCGACCTGCGGCGCGGTGAGCGCCGCGCGGCACGCGGCGGCGACGGGCTGCGCGGTGTGCGATTGAAACAAATGTACTAGCGAGTATCGAGGAGGCCACAGCTCAGAGCGGCGCGCGCGGCGGCAGCGGTGGACGTATTCAACATCGCACGATCGAAACAAATAAATTTGTTTTTATCGGGCGTTGAGCTTATATAAATAATGGATACTGAACAATTTATTAGTGAAATATTGAGTAGATCAGGGGGCCTAAAATGGAAGCTTTAGCAGAATCATAATATGTATCACGTTAAAAGTTTTAAATTCTTAAAATGGTCTTTATGGTTATGAGCACAAAGTCCATTTTAAGAGTTTTAAATTTTTAACGTGATTCCTATTATGATTCTGATAAAGTGGTCATTTTAGGCCCCCAGTAATATAGATATCAAAACATGTTATAAAACATTGTAGGACGAAATAAAACAACAATTTAAATACCGTGCCACTTTTGATAAGGCCATTTTAATAGTTAGCCGTTCTCTAAATACGTCCACCGCTGACGCCGCCGCGGTCGCAGCTAGTCGAGCTGTGGCTTACCACCGCAAGTCGCGCCGCCCGCCGCGCCGCCCGCCGCACCGCGCCCCGCGCCGCCAGTAGCTGTGGCCAGGACGTTAAAGTGGAGAAAAAGATAATGGGTTGATTTTCGCGATGAAAGTCTTCAAACTGTTAAGTATAGAGTTGGGGATGTGGAATACGATTGTGGGAAGTTGTGTGAAAGGATCTTTTTCATGATAATGTATTTTAATAAAAGAAATATTTATTTATTTATCTAAATTAAAATAACCCAAAGTAACTAACTTATTAATAAAATTAAAAAATGGCGTCAAAAAACTCCTCCTCAACGCAGTGAACTGGTAATGTACCCAAGTGGTCTTTTAATTTATGAACTTATATTACATAATATTATAGATTAAAATTTATAAATTAAAATAACCTTAAGGTATTTTATTCATAAATACATTAAAATTTATATATTAAAATAACAAAGTAACTAACTTATTAATAAAATTAAAAAATGGCGTCATGTACCCAAGAGACTGGCGGCGTTGCTACGTTGTATGGCATTACTAAGCCTTTGGCCAAGGTAAAAGCCAGCCTTTGGGTCACGGGAAGAGTCAACTAAGCGCTTGGAAATATCCTTGAAAAGGCTGTGAGCACTTGGACCCCACGGACCTAGAGTTTCAACCCCAAACGGCTCGAAAATATAGTTACCAATAAGGTTACTATATTTACGCCGCTTGAGGTTCTCTGCAGCCGCAGCGGCGGCGCCAGCACAGCACGATGAGCTTGGAAGATGGGACGGCGCAAGAGTATCGACGCAAGTTGCGTCCCACACCAAAGGATTATTTTAATTGATTTATAATCTAACAAAAAATAAACCAGATATGTCCGTGAGCGTCTTTTCTGATTAATTTCGTTGCGGGATCCAAGAAAATTTAATTGTTTCTCTGGGACTTCGTCGAGCTCCATTGTCTCGGCGCTTTTCTGGTGGTCGCCATTGTTGATTCTTGCTTCAGGCGTTACAATGGTTTGGAAATAGTGTGGCGGGCTTGTCCCAAAAAAAACCGTGAAGCGAATTCCGGAAATCAAAGACATTATTGTGACTTCCGTCAACCTGCACAGGTCCCATGTGGTTGATTACGGCCCACATGATTTTTATTTTATTTTTTTGTACTATAAATATTGCACACCACTACGTTTTCCCCATGTTAACAATATTGAGAAAAAGTAAACGACTTCATTTCACAGAAAAGAGGTGTATTAATATTAGTTTCTTTTAATTTTCATTAAAAAATCGGTTGCAAAATCGTAACACCTTTAGCTGACATTTCGTAAAGTTCATTAACTACGAGATTTTTCTTTCACGATTCATTCATTCCTTAAACATGGGGTTAGGTAGGGGATTTATTTGCTTCGCGCTTCGCTTTGCTTGCTCTAGCGTTTCAAGTAAAGTTATTAGCTAAATGCCATATAAATAACCCGGACATAACCCAAAAATAACACTACCAGAAAAAACTCAACTGGTCATCAATTATTTCTAAACTCACCATCTAAATCACTTCCCTCAAAAAGTTTCAGCTCATTACCTAAAGTATAAACCTCAGACTTCAGAATAAGACAATTTGATACACCAATTATTTTGAAAGGGGTCTAAAAGACCCATCGCCCTTCCCACACGCTAACTTTTGAAGGGTTAAAACTGTTTGAAACTCCCAAAATTTGAGCAAAAAGTTTGGAGATGTCATTTACATAGCATTTGAGACATGTTTTAGCAAGCATTTCTGGGGACATTTTCGTCTTTTAACTGGCAATGTTTATCTTTTAGTGGCGTTGCTGTTTTCTTTTGAAATGTGGTTTAAATACAGTGTTTGCTGATCCTCTTTGTTGGTTCATGTAGACTTTGAAGTTTATCTAGCTTGTCCCGACTAGATTGTGGTCGGTTTCTAATTTTTCTTGATGCAACTTACTTTTTAAACTTTATTCGATTTAGAAAAAAAATACACACAAAAAAGTTGGCAGATGTCGAAAATGTGACCAGTTGTCACATAATTCTTTGAATTTTTAAACGTGACTTGCGACTTAGATTGAAAAATACAAGAGCACCTACCAGGAAGTGGCAATTGCTTTTAAAGCGTTTCGTATTTCTGCAACAACTTTCCACAGGATGGAAAGCTTTTCGGCAATATAAATCAATGGCGGAACGCAAAAAAAATAACTTGCCTATCATAACTATTACTGCAAGAATGTCATTTTGACTAGAAGATTGTTTGTACCACTTCTTATTTTTTCTCTGTGTTATCTCCAAGGATCCGATTAAAAGAAATTTCAACTCCCCCATTATTTACACATTCATACAAAAGCAGCATAAAAAACAACTACTTTCTAATCAAGTAACGAACCCGTATCTCATCTAACTCAACTCGGATTGATAGTATAATTAGTAATGCTTATATCAGTTCTGTTTGCCCAACAGAATCCTTATAGAGATGAACAATGGTGATGGCCTAGGAACGAGGCCCCTTTTCTTCGAGGGCCTTGTTTTAGTAAGGCTTTAGTGCATTGTTAGTAGGTAGCGAATTAATCAACCATTATAATAGTCTCCTCTCACACGTTCAGAAATGAGGACTCTTGTGCTAGCTGTAGGAACGTTATGAGGTAAGTAATGACGACAAAATCTATGATCGAATTGTCGATTAAAACTCATCGCTGATTCTCTTTCTTGTCCGAGTTGTGTTTTCTTCTCTTATATCGGCATGGTGTAAAATGAGTCATGCTGTGATAATAAGTCAGTTAAGGTGGAAACGTCAGAGTACCCCGCGAAATTCAAATATTCTTACGTTTTTTTGCAATTTGCAGGTCTGTGTTAGGTTGTATGTAGATGAAAAAATAGTCGTGCCAGTAACACGTATGTAGTTACAGAATTATTATAATTAAAATCGTCAATACAACCCTCTAAGTTCATTTAACCCTATTCTGTAACAATTTCATGGAAAAGTCATTCAATGGAATCCTACCAATATTTCGCGATTAACCACCTCATCACCAGCCTACAACAGGCCACTGCTGGACATAGTAATCCACTAGCAACCTGGACAGCTGTATCATTGGATTAGTTAGAATATAGAAGGGGTACTTTTGCCATCGTTTTTAGGGTTCCATACCTCAATCCGATTTTGCCGATTGAGGATAGGATAGGATAGGATCACTTTTTTGTCCATCCTTCTGTCTGTCAAGACCCTTTTTCTCAGGATTGCATTGCGGTATCAAGCTGAAATTAATAACAAATACTCAGGTCTGCTACCCCTTGGAGCAGTGCAAGCCCGCAGCAGCAGTGCAGTGCCCTTGGGTGGTGCAGTGGGCTCAATATCTATTTATTGTACTTAATCATTTACCTATTAATATACTATTTTTGAAACTGTTTTCTGTATGTCACTTACCCCCTCAAGGTTCATTGGAAGATCAGCGTCAGACAGCCTCACCTGTCTGGCATTAATGCTGAAATGGACCTTTTTGGCGCAGCCGTGAGGCACACAGTACAGTCATACTATGTGTTTTCTCTTTTTTGTAACTTTTTTAAATATTATTGTGTGTGTGTGCCTGATGTACTGACGTCGAATAAACATTTTTCTTTCTTTTTTCTTTCTTTCAGTGAAAAAATCAAACTTGTAAGTCAACGCGATCAAAAGACATGACTGTTTATGTCGCATATTATACAATTTCACAAGGGAATCAAAACCTATAGGCTAGGAATCATGAAATTTGGCAAAAAGCAAGGCCCTTTTTTTTTTTCTTTTTTCGTATTGGGAATCATCAAATAACCCCTCCCGCTCTGGGCTGAGCAGGAGGGAGTGTCAGACTTTTACTGACTAAAACCCATCCATGTTCCTTCCTTTGCCCTTTGTGTTCCAGGGCCGCGGTATCTCTTTCGAACAGTCCCGCAACCCTGGCAGGAAAAGAAAGAAAAAGCAAGGCTACAGCACAAATAAAGGAAAATTCCAAAAAATTCAAGAAGTTGAAACTTAAAGAGTATCCCCATACATAGTTGACGCCAAATAGGATATTTTTTTTTTAGAAAATTGTACGTTTTTTATGATATGAAACATTGTTATTAAGTTTGTGCGAAAACGAGAGTTATAGCGATTTCATATTTTAAATTTATCCTTAAATGTTTTTCTCCACCGCAGAATCAATGTGACCTTTTCTTAATTTATAGAACAGCACATTTTCTCGAAAACAAAAACACTATGTTTCAATTTAAAAGTTGCAGGAGTATGCACTTTGTGGCAACTTGCCAGACTGTCGTTTGCAATGACCTTATGTGTCTCAATCTGTTCGCCGAAACAGAGATTTATCCTTTGTAGTTTTAGATAATATTTGTTATAAGGTCGACATACCTTCTTTGGGGGTCTCAGTCCCGCCCTTACAATTTATTCAGGATCACCGACTTTCGACTTTATCTTACTTGTATTAAGATCTTTTGCTGCGTGGCCAAAATCGTAACTAACGCAGCCATTTTGTTTTTTAATACGCTTTAATAGCTTCACCTGTAACATACGATGTACAAAAATCTTCCCAGGTTTCCGATTGATCTGAAATTTTGCATACAAGTTTAGATTGGATGACAAACATAATAAACGCAAGACCTCTCGTGTGGTGTGTGAGACCATGAAACTGAAACTCTTGTTAGTCTATGACTTTTGGAATTCATTCATTTGTCCTTTTTTTTTGCGAATTTCAAGAAATTTTCGAACAAAAGTTGTTTAGTTGGTCTGAGAGACCACACGGAAGGTCTTGCGCTTTTTATGTTACACCTTGTATGACGTCTTGTACCTATTATTGTACTAGAACGTCAAGTTATATTGTATGTGTATCGTTTAACAACTTTTTTTGAGACCCATTTGATTTGATTCACTCATTTACAAGACATGCTTGTTAAATAAAACTAATAATACTTTAAAGTATTTTCAAAACTGAAATATGAAAAATATTAAATTCCGTCATTGCATCAGTAAAATCAAAATATTTACTATTCAATTCAATAATATTCGACTAGAACAACTAAGGAATTTTTAGATTTCCATGCATATTCAATTTTCGTTTCATGCTTGGTCAGTTATTCAAAAGTATTCAATGGATATGCAACAGAAACACACAAGAAAACTTACGCCATTACTAGCCTTACCTGTAACTATGTAAATGAATCTTAAATTCATCTTACTCTAGGCACAATAGAAACGGAGGAGCGTGCATACTGGTACATAATAATCAAAAGGCTAAGATAGTTGACATTAAGGAATATGCTATGAGAAATATTGTGGAATGCAGTGCTATTGAACTTGTAGAGCATAATATAACTGTTGTCAACATATACAGACCCCCCAGCAATAAACTAGAAAAGGTAAATATATTTTTCTCAAAGCTTAACGAAATACTCAACAAAATCTGTCTAAAAAATAAAAAGGTTATCATATGTGGTGATTTTAACATAAATGTGCTTAAAAGGGATAAAATGGTTCTAGAATTCGAGCAACTATTGGCTAGTTATCACCTTAAACTTATGATTAATGAGCCCACGCGTTTGGGTAGTAAAACATGTATTGACAACTTCATTTGCAATGAAAAAGGGTCCAGGTACGAGATACTAGAACTAGCTCTGTCAGATCACACTGCTCAACTGCTACAATACCCAGTGAAAGAAATTTGTAATATCTTATATTTTTATAAACATAAACGAGATTATAGCTCTTCTAACATAGATAAGTTCGCTGAATGTGTCAAAAACCTCGCCTTCTGTGAAGTCTACAATGCTGGAACCGCGGAAGACGCGTTTAACAGGTTTCACGATGAATTTAAATTATTCTATGACCTTTGTTTTCCCTTAATTAAAGTTAAAATCCCAGTACACAGGCGACCTAAATGGATATCAAAAGGTATTAGAGTCTGTTCTAAAAGAAAACGACAATTACTTTGGAAATATCGGAAATCATCAGATGTACGACATAAAGATTCATACAAAATATACAATAAAAGATTAAAACAATAATTAAATTAACACAAAAATCTCAAAACGACTATTACATTAAAACGTCAGTTAATAAAGCTAAAGCAACATGGAATATCATTAATAACTATAAAACAAATGTTCACCAGATCAAAAAAAATGATAAGATAAAGGTAAAAGAAACACCAATCACAGATCCGACTTCTATAGCTAATGAATTCAATAATTTTTTCACAGCTCCAATACCAAATAAGCAATCTACTAACATTAATCACCACTGTAAAATTAAATGTAACAGTTTAAACTCACTCTTTATGAGACCATGCACTGCAGAGAGTATTGTAAAAATAATAAAATCATTAAAAAACACTCATAGTACAGGGCATGATGGAATAACTACGCAAATACTTAAGGCAGTGGCGGAATTAGTAGCCCCAGTGCTCTCCCACATTATCAATAAATGTATCGAAGATGGTGTGTTCCCAACAAAACTAAAACTGTCCATAGTTATTCCCATATTTAAAAAACAGGACAGGGAAGATATTAATTGTTACAGACCGATATCACTAATACCTGTTTTATCAAAAGTTTTCGAAAAAGTAATTTACAACAACCTTTACACTTATATCGAAAAACACAACATTCTATCAAAAGAGCAAATGGGTTTTAGAAAAAATAAATCAATACACGATGCACTATACACCTTTCTAAAAACAGTACTGAAAGGTATAGATGGCAAAAAAGAAGTCACAGCGCTCTACATGGATATGACAAAAGCCTTTGACTGCGTCAACCATGACCTGTTATTAGCTAAATTGGAAGCATACGGGATGCGAGGAAAGGCTAGAGATATCATAGAATCTTACTTAAGAAACAGGGAACAACGGACTGAAATATCTAACATTTCACATGTAACAAAAATGGAAACGAAATACCTATCAACTCCGATAAGAGTTTGCAAAGGTGTACCACAAGGGAGCATCTTGGGACCTTTGCTCTTTATAATGTATATCAATGATCTCCCGCTATCAATCGAATCCCCCATGGTTTTGTATGCTGATGATAGTACTGCAATATTTGTATCTGATGACTCTAAGACATATTATGAGAATGTGATAAACTCTACGCTAGCATCAATTGTTAACTGGTTAAAACTGAATGAACTCCAAATTAATCTAACAAAAACATTAAAAATATAAACTCAAAAGATAGTACCTTAAATATAAATTATGAACAAACAAACATAAGCAAAATATATACCACAAAATTTCTAGGACTACACATAGACTCAGACATGACATGGAAGACACATATTGAACAAGTGTGTTTAAAACTAAGCCGTTACTCTTATGCTATTTATATGCTTCGTAAAGTTGTAAATCAAAATGCTCTCCTGTCAGCGTATCATGCGTATGTGGGTTCTACACTTAGATATGGTATAATGTTCTGGGGGAATGCCACTGGCAGAGATGTCGTTTTCAAAGCTCAGAAGAAATGTATTCGAGCAATTTGTGCACTACAATCAACTGACTCCTGTAAACCGCACTTTATTAGTTTAAAAATATTGACATTTCCATCATTATACATATATGAACTAGCATTGGATATAAGAAAAAAATTAGGTAAATATCCAACCTTAAAAAGTACCAGACTTGCAAGTACACTTCGTGCAGTAAGTCACAGAACGGTTATGTTTGACAAGAGTCCCTTCTGTATGGGCCCTAAAATATATAACAAACTGCCCAAGGATATAAAAGAATCCAAGAATTTAAATGTATTTAAAAACCAGTTAAAAAAAATCCTGATTGATAAATGTTATTATTCTGTTCTTGATTATTTAAATGATAAATGTAAATGACTAGTTAATAATATTGAATTAATTGATAATGTAATAGAATTTGTATTGAAATTTGAGAATGTAATAGGTATTTTGTTTGTATTGATATTTGAGAATGTAATATTTTGTTTGTATTGAAATTTATAACTAATATTTTAACATTGGTAAGATTGGTAAGAGAAGAATTTACTATTTAATTTGTATTTATACCTAATGTTTGCACACCTGTCATGGTAGGATATGGTCTTAAGCTCTTATATAAAAATGTCACCTCTTGAACTACCCATATTTCGCAAATAAATGATTCTGATTCTGATTCTAAAAATTGAGGAGTTTTTTGACGCCATTTTTTCAGTTTATTAATAAGTTAGTTACTTTCGTTAGTTACGTTAGTACCTTATTGGTAACTATATTTTCGAGCCGTTTGGGGTTCTCCTCGCCTCTAGGCCCGTGGGGTCCAAGTGTTCACAGCCTTTTCAAGGATATTTCCAAACGCTTAGTGGACACTTCTCGTGACCCAAGCGCTGGCTTTTACCTTGGCCAAAGGCTTAGCACGCCATACAACGTGACAACGCCGCCAGTCTCTTGGGTACATTACCAGTTGACTGTGTTGAGGAGGAGTTTTTTGACGCCATTTTTTAATTTTATTAATAAGTTAGTTACTTTAGGTTATTTTAATATATAAATTTTAATGTATATATGAATAAAATACCTTAAGGTTATTTTAATTTATAAATTTTAATCTATAATAGTAAGTAATATAAGTTCATAAATTAAAAGACTTCCGAATTAAATTTTTGTCTTAAAAATTAAATTTGACTCACTTCCCAGTTTCCGATTGAGCTGAAATTTTGCACACATGTTTAGTTTGGATGGCAATGCATGGTTAGCTAAGTGACGTAATTCTAAATCCAATATGGCGAACTCCCAAAGACGAAGGACTAGTATTTTTTCAAGCATTCCCATGACATGGGTATCAAATGAAAGGGTTTGCTGAGAAGAATACGAAGCATAAAATGACGTCACTCGAAAGCGTGTTTTTTAGTTATTTTTTACTAAAATATTATTCCTAGTGCTGGTATGTATTTTGTGTTTAGCTTGATTGCTTCCGTAAAATTTTTATTGTGGCTTTATTTGATACACGGGAAGTTTAACGGAAGTTTAACATAAACTAGCTGATGCCCGCGGCTGCGCTCGCGTTTTGGTCGAAAATTATCCCACGGGCACGTTGTAAATATAGCCTATGGCACTCGGGGATAATGTAGCTTTCTATATAAAAGAATTTTCAAAATCGGTTCAGTAAATCCAGAGATTACCCCCTACAACCTCACAATCTTTACCACTTTAATATTAGTATAGATTTAACCTGACCAAGTTTTGTTTACACTTACATCAACATTTTTGTTTCTGTACTGGATTAATTTTGTAAGTGGGTATTTCTACTTGTCGCTTATCGCTAACCGCTATCAGTTACACCTCTCCTCATCCCATAACACATAATATTCATCTCACACGGACCAGCTTCATACCTGCGGCAAGATTGTGTTTTCAGAACAAGCTCCCAAGTTTGGGGAGAGTCTGATTACGCCAATTAAACTTGTTTTTGTAACATCAAAGGTTTCTACGGCGTTGGTAATATGTTAAAGGGATTCTTGAAGATTTTTCTATAATAATAAATTATTAACACATAACATAAGACGGAAGGGTCATCCAGAAGGTTTAGGCAGAGGTGTACCTAATAACACCCACTTTTCGTCAGTTATGTTTAAGTCCCATGTAATAGAGGGCGAGCCTATTGCCATCAATTACTAGCTACTAAGAAATTCCTGATGGGAAATCCCAATGATACTTTGTCCGACCCGGGAATCGAACCAAGGACCTCAAGCTCAGCAGTCGCGCTTTGGACCACTAGACCAAAAAGGCAGTCATAAATTAAAACTTGGTAGAATTTAAATCTGAATGCTGTACAACATGTCGGCCGCATATTTAATGATTCATCGGTCTTTTTACAAATGGCGTCGCCTGTTTGCAAACGCTTGCTGTTTTGTGGAAAGATAACTCGTATTCGTTCGTATCTACCTAATCAGACGTCAGGGGGCCTAAAATCTGCCAGGGTTGCGGGACTGTTCGAAAGAGATACCGCGGCCCTGGAACACAAAGGGCAAAGGAAGGAACATGGATGGGTTTTAGTCAGTAAAAGTCTGACACTCCCTCCTGCTCAGCCCAGAGCGGGAGGGGTTATTTGATGATTTCCCATCGGTAAAAAAAAAAGGGGGCCTAAAATGGCCACTTTATCGGAATCATAATACGAATCGCGTTAAAAATTTAAAACTCTTTAAATGGACTTTGTGGTCATAACCATAAAGACCATTTTAAGAATTTTAAATTTTTAACGTGATTCATATTATGATTCTGATAATGCTTCCATTTTAGGCCCCCAGACCTCTGATTCATTATCTGCCTGTGTTTTCCCAACTATGTTGGGGTTAGCTTCCAGCCTAACCGGATGCAGCTGAATACCAGTATTTTACATGGAGCGACTGCCTATCTGACCTCCACAACCCAGTTAGTACTCGGTAATACGAAATCTCTTGGTAAGACTGGTTGTCAGACTTTCGGAGCTAGGTACAGCGGAACTCCGCTGTACGTGTGCTGATCAACAATTTTTGTATACTGATTGTTGATAATATTATTTCGATTACGTGGATAATACCACCAGAAGAAAGTAAGTAACATGTGGATAATACCTCCATGTATAAAATCGCGGAATGATTTTTTAGTTTTAAAATAAAGCTGTAATTAGAGGAAGGTATTATCTACATGTTACTTACTGCCTTGTAGTTTATCAAATAAACTGTATCTATTCCGAGCTCTGGTGGCCTACCATGATGTCTTAAAGCAGGAGTAATTCCAGTGTCGGAAAGAAATGGCGCTAGACGACCTGTATAGCTCTGTCTCTTTCCCACACTGGAATTACTCCTGCTTTCATGCTGTCATGGTAACCCTGATCGAGACGGTACAAAGAATTTATGAACTTTACTTAGCTAACAAGAGGCCCGCAACAGTATACTTTAGTTGCCTATTAAGGTACAGACAACAAACAGCATGTCAGCAAACGGGAAGGGGTCCGAAAGGACCGATGCCTGCCAGGGTTGCGGGACTTTTCGAAAGAGGTACCTCGGCCCTGGAACACAAAGGGCAAAGGAAGGAACATGGATGGGTTTTAGTCAGTAAAAGTCTGACACTCCCTCCTGCTCAGCCCAGAGCGGGAGGGGTTATTTGATGATATCCCATCCGAAAAAAAAAAGGTACAGACACCAGCACACCAAGCTATCTGAAACTATCAAATTTACCCAATCAACTTTGAACCTAATGCTATACAGATAAAGTTGAAAATCTATTGAAGAAATTTGACAGATTACAGAAGCTTGATGTGTTGGCGTCTGTACTAGCTTATGCCCGCGGCTTCAATCGCGTGGAGTACGGTTATTGTCCCACGGGATCGTACTACCTACCGGGATAAAAAGTAAAAGAATATAAAAGTAAACTTTAGCATTAAAAAGTATTTATATAAAAGTAAACTTTAGCATTTATAATATTAGTAGGATCTACGTGGTGTGCTTAATATAATTCTTTTTTTTCCTATTCCAGGTAAGCTGAAATACATTTTTGGCGTAAAAATATCCAGTGAGTATAAAATCCAATTAGATTTCAAACTGAAAAATATTAATTAAAATTGAAAAAAAAACCGCTCTGTGAAATAAAAAACTCTTTTCCGGGTTTTTCGAACTGTTATCAAATATTTCTAAAACAACACGCCTCCTGTACACGAAAACCGTGAAAATAACGTCAAAATCGTCGTTTTTCTATCGCGGTCGGGAATCAAATTGGATTTCAGATATTTCGGCTGCATGTGCAATATCTGTGCTGAATGATTTGTGGTGACAAATTGCGTTTTGTCAGCAGTGCGAGAAATAGGTATGGATAACCAAATGCTATTTTGGTTAGCCTGGATTATTCAGTTGGAGATTCAAGATTTAAGAAAAGCATTACTGCTAGCTATAACTGCCCATTGTTCTTTATAAAGAACAATGGGCAGTTTTGTATGGGCCCTGGGTTTTGTAGTTCTTTCTTATCTATCCTAAAATTAGGACCCAAATAACCTCAAGGTAAATAGAACGACTGCCTGTCTGACTTCTACAACCAAGTTTATGAGTAACATGACAAAACTCCTTGGTATCACCGCTTGTACGACTCAGCTCAGCGTGCTTTCCGAGACGCGGTGACGTCTAGGTAAGTAATAGGCTAGCGCGGCTTAACCAAGCAGATCGACCCGTCCGGACGTATTATGTAGCCTGGAGCTCCTCCGTACCAATCTAGACAAAGTGTTAAAAATAAAGGAGATAGCGCCGCTACCTTTTGGTTACCTCAAACCTAAACTTCTTTGTATCCTATCCGTGCCCTGACAATAAGTCACCTTTTAGAATTCGGAGCAGACAAAGCGCACACTCAAATTTCTTGAGATTTTGCCAAAGCTCGAGTGTTGGCTAGCTGTTCCTAGGAATAATCGATTGAGGTACTGAATGGGGGAAATGGTTGAGATTTTTGAGTCGGTTGGTGAAAATATGCGGGTATACATACGATCCATTTAACATACTGATTCAAATTAAATCTTTATAACCCTCTTATTTATTTTTTACGGATGGGAAATCATCAAATGACCCCTCCCACTCTGGGCGAAGCGGAAGGGAGTGTCAGACTTGTACTGACTGACTGACCCATCCATGTTCCTTCTTTTGCCCTTTGTGTACCAGGGCCGCGGTATCTCTTTCGAACAGTCCCGCAAACCTGGCAGGCGCATCGATCCTTTCGGACCGCTTCCTGTTTGCTGGCATCTCTTTGAGGCGCGCGTGGAACTCGAATGCGCCGTCGACACGGCCTGTCGTCATAAGCCGGACAGACAGCTAGCCCATTACTCACCATCCACAGGCCCGTGCCTACGGTGGCCGGGAGCCACCACGTGGCCCGCGACACCCAAGACATCTCCCGCGGCGGCTGAAACGTGAGGCTCTCTCCCTCTCACTTCCCGCCACCTCCTTCGCTAGCATGACTGCTTCGCAGAATGAGTTGACGGCGTCCCATTCCCTCTCGCTCCGGACCATGGATTGAACCAAGGCCGGACGCGAGAGGTCGTCGCCGCTACGAGGACACGGCGGTGCTCCGCCCAAGCGGAGCAGACCTGCACAGTGTGCTCCACCGTGTCCTCCGATCTTTATACCCCTGAAGAGTAGTTATGCTGAGTACACCCAGATTTCATCAGGCATGTTAAAGCCCAAAGCAAAAAAACTTGCTAACTTGGAGATCAATCCCTGGACTGCACATTCAGCAGTCGCGCTTGTTAAAGACTACTGACTGTTTTTTATTAAAGACTTAAAAAGCAAGAACGAAAAAAATACTGGTTTTCCTGTCTAAGAAACGAAATCTTTAACCATGGTACACTGGTGGATAGGAAAATCATAATCTGTTGTATTCTGGAAGACAACAACATATAACACAATATCACGCCTGTAGACCCCGAAGAGTTATGCAGAGGTGACCCCTGCTGTCCACCAACATTTGACCAGTTATTTTTAAGTCCCTTAACATTGATTGAGTGTCCATGGAGTTTCTTGCCTAGTCTTCTCCATTTGGAATGGTCAACTACAGCACTTTCATAAGTTATTATGCCTTGTGACGGGGACTGCAGCTTCATCCTTTAGTTTTTGAC
The DNA here is from genome assembly GCA_947578425.1 of Eugnorisma glareosa. Classification (NCBI taxonomy): domain Eukaryota; kingdom Metazoa; phylum Arthropoda; class Insecta; order Lepidoptera; family Noctuidae; genus Eugnorisma; species Eugnorisma glareosa. The sequence goes on along the minus strand of OX387982.1, from coordinate 5,747,276 downwards.
CTGCAAAAGTGCCTGTACCTAATGGTCGAATTGGACACTTGTCCTAATCTTTACTAATATTATAAAGAGGTAAAGTTTGTGAGGCTGTAGAGGGTAGTGTCTGGATCTACTGAACCGATTTTGAAATACCTAATCAAACATCAAAATATTTTAAACACGAATCGTATTGTTTTCCACCATGTTATTGAACCCACCCAGTCACCAGACAAGCATTGAAGAGCGCTGCCACAATCCCAAACCTTTAGAAATTCAGCGATGCAGCGCTGACCTGAATTTTTCCATCTCATAACATAAATCACGCAAGCGGCTGAATGGTGAAAAACCAATATTTTGTAGGGAATATATATGGGTTTTCTGGCACGATAGTGAATTCCTGATAGGATTCTTTGAATGTTTTTCGTGTTACACATAATGTGACTACGCTTATATACTTTACCTTCCAGATTTATGCGGTGAATCATGATAAAGAGGTTTCAGAAATATGTTTGTTTCTGTCATATGTTGTGAATAAAAGCTTCTTAAGATTTGAAGGAAACAGGACGATAACCTTAAGACGATAACGTACAAAATTGCTTGCGACACGTTAAGAAAAATATTCCAGTCAATAGTATAATGCCCTAACCAGCCTGTAATCTTCCTACTACTGGGAGATTGGCCCTGGATTCGTTAGGAGATTCACAAACATACTTAGCCCGTGCTTGTTATGGATTTTTGATTCATTTTGAATTTTGGTTTATGAAGACTGTTTTAATTTAACCCATCATAACAACACGAACAAAAGTAATTTAATTGATCTTTAAATACTCAAGAAAGACCCTTTTTATCCACAATGTCGTCTAAATTTTTGCATTATGTCAAAGGTCAATTCGACCCGACGTAATTTGAGGTACCCTCGAGGGTCAAACAACGTCTAATAAGGTTTTTTGTCAATATTGCTCGAGGGTATAGGAAAATAATAAGAAGCTACCTACTTGGTTGGGTGGCATTGTGTTACTATGCGTGGTCAATGAACAGTTATGCAAGTAGAAATGCCAAAAGTAAATGGGACATTATTTCACCTAGTAAGTATGTCTATTTCTTGTTTATTGTATATTTGTGGTTTATTATTATTATTTATTTTATTAATGACATGTTTACAAAAAAAAAAAAACCTTAACTTAGAGACTATGCTCCACAAAACCGTTTTCACGGTTTTTCTGTGGGAACGGAACAAACAGTATTGAAAAATTAGGTTTACTAGGTCAGCTTCGGTTTTTGGGTTTTCTTGTTGTCATGTAGTACAGTCAAGTACCGACACTTTTAAGCTAAATATTACATGAAATCAAGCCTATAATCCTCGAAAGAGAGAGAGAGAGAGCAGAGGTGTACCTATAAACTAGCCAAATGTGCCATTGGCCCATTTGGCCAGTTATGTTTAAGTCCTATGAAATAAGGGGCGAAGGTATTACCATCAAACGGGAACGAATTCAGACTCCGTGGCTACTACTAAGTCTGGTCGAAAAGCCCAATATGTTTTTGCTCGACCTGGGAATTTAACCCAGGACCTGCTGCTCAGCAGTGCGACCGTGCGACCTTAGACTAAATTAATCTACCAGACCAAACCCGACGAACTGTGGGCCAAAATAACCACGATGTGGAGCCCTGACACAGCCAGTAGGCGACGCGGTAGACCTCGCAGCAGATGGTGGGACTAGCTGGACAAAACCAACGCCCAGTGGCCACATTGGCCCTGGATCGCTCGACACATGCTCATGATTTAGGTCGCATTGGTGTTATAGAATCCATGGATTTTGTTAAAATCATCCCGCTCGTATTCGACTCCCAAAAAAGCAAATTTATTCGTATTTCGGATGCCCGGTTCAACATAGTTTGTACACTTATTGCTCAAAAGATTTGTGACGATACTAAGCTGCACAAATCCAGCAAGATCTCTGCTCTCAATTCGAGAGCAAATACCTACCTAGATATAGCAATGCCTGAACAAACCGTAAATCAGATTACATAGGTAGGAAGTTACTTGAATTGTACAATAGCAAGCGTCTCCGACGACCCACTTCAAAATTACATCTACCTAGTTACCTACATAGTGTCTAACGCAGCATTTAGGTACAGTCCTTTGTAAAACTAACTTTTCAGACTAATAACTAGATTCTAACGCCCAAAACTTCTAACTCTATTCGCCATTTTAGTTTCAATTGCTGCTCATACGAAATATAATCCCAATTCAAACATAACATTCGAACGTTAAAGTTCCCTGTCGGCGTAATGTGTCGGCTAACGGGCGACGGACGTCAGCAGTGTCGACGAAACGCAGGCTATGCCGACATGTCGAACAAACGCGCTAATCCCGCTGCATTGTCACCAAATGGAATTGTTTGCCTGTGTTTTGAAAAGCTCTAGTTTGTTTGGATCATTCAGACGACGGTGACTTGAAAAATGGAGACCGAGTATTATGAGTATTATGACTGCTCTTGCAGATTTAAACGAGGGAATGTAGCGAGAAAATACGCTAGCATATGTACATAATATCCACTAAATAAAAATACCCATTCAAAGTGCCATTTGAACGTGTGAATTGCGGGTCGGCGAAATGTGTCGGTTAATGGCCCTCGGACTCTGAAAGCGGTGTCGGCGAATTCATTCAGGATTCGCCGACACGACGAACAAACTCGCCAACCCGGGTGCAGTGTCAGCGAATGTCGAAATGTTTGCAGTATGTTTTGAGTTTTTTCTGAATTTTTCATCATTCATCCGCTAGCTCGGAATTTGTTATTGTTTTTCATAAATGTTTAGTTTGGTTTTTTGTTTAAATGTGCCATTGTATTTTGTTGAATGTTTCTTCGTGTTTGCCTTGCTTCTAACGTAACTTGCGTTGTTGCGATTATAGTCCATTATTATTAACTACGGGTGGATAACAATTCGTTTACAATAACTGCAGAATGACACCTTGGTTTTTTGACAAAAATAAAACGACGTACCCAACGTAATGGAAAATTCATTGCGTTGCGAAATCATGAAAATTTGGAAAACACTTGGACACACCGATCCATGGAATTAGGCTCGTCCCTTATTAGCATCATGGTACTAACAACTGAAATGTGGGTGTACTATACACCTGTACCTAATCCTTTGAGGAAACTTCTTTGTATATTTTTCTTTGTTCTTCTTTTTTTTTGTTATAATATTTATCCTGTTTTGGCTTCTCTGTATTTATATATTGTAACCAGTAGTACTTTCGAACACGTTATAATACTTATTACCTACTCACATTTTTATCCTAACTCGTACCTACATACACATTTCATAAATTAACTCAATATCTATTTATTGTACTTAATCATTTACCTACTCATATACTTCTTTGAAACTGTTATCTTTGAAACTGTTTTCTGTATGTCAATTACCCCCTCAAGGTTCATTGGAAGATCAGCGTCAGACAGCCTCACCTGTCTGGCATTAATGCTGAAATGGACCTTTTCGGCGCAGCCGTGAGGCACACAGTACAGTCATACTATGTATTTTCTCTTTTTTGTAACTTTTTTAAATATTATTGTGTGTGTGCCTGATGTACTGATGACGTCGAATAAACATTTATCTTTCTTTCTTTCTTTCTAAAACAACCGTATTTTAGGTTCTGTACTTTGAAACCCTTCTGTACTTGGAGGAGCTCGTAGCTTAATAATACCAGCCGCTCGGAACAATCTTCAGGTTAAGCCGTGCTTGCCTAGGTTTGTCTGTGGATGGGTGACCACCCATTACATACCGAGTTTCCTTCGTGCCTCGGAAAACTTTAAGCCGTTGATCTCGGCTGTCAGTTGTAGATCTTTGACAGTCGTTACAGCTAGTCAGTAAGTAGCCCGAAAGTCTGACAACCAGTCTTACCTAGCTGTATAAAAAAAAAATGACAAAAAAAAATAACAATAATCACACAACGCATAACAAAAATTACCGGTACCGGTATCGCATCACCCGGTCCTAAATGGGTGGTAGAGGTCAGATAGGAAGTAGGTTCTTGTGAAATAATGGTATTCAGCTGCATCCAGGGTGATTAGAAGAACCCAACATAATTGGTAAAAGGCTCGGCAGATGATGACTTGGAAACCGAAAAGCCCCATCTATCTTTAGCAGTCAGATCTCCTTTCACCTTACCAACCACCACATCAGACCACAGGTGTATGCTGCCCATAATTGTTGCCTTTCCATTGCAACCCCCTAATCGCCTTTTACGACACCCCCGAGAAAACGAGCGTGACCTATATACGAGAATTACACTCGGCAAAAATGAATTTAGCAACCATTTTTCTACCCTCACGTTTAACCAAGATATTTCTAACAAGAAAGACCGCTGAAGTAAGAGATATTTCTAACAAGAAAGACCGCTGAAGTAAGAGCAAAGATGGCCCAGTAGTAGCGGCCCTGATTAAAGTTTTCGGTCTCAAGTTCGAGCCCAAGACACGCACCTCTGATTTTTCGGATTCATTTACGAATTGTATAATTATACACTTGCTTCGGTGAGGAAAGACATCGTGAAGAAACCAGCATGCCTGAGAGATATTTCTCAACGACATGTAAAAGCCAAGTTAAAGGCCCATGGGCGGCATAAAAACTCTGACACCAGGTTAGGCACTAACCACAAGATGAAGAAGAAGACTCGGCAAAAATGAATTGACCAACCAGTTTTCTACCCTCACGTGTAACCAAGATTTTTCTGACGAGTAAAATACCGCTGAAGTAAGAGCAGAGGTGGTTAAGTGGTAAAGGCCCTGAATAATGAGTGGTATGGCTTAGATTCGGACTCAGACATAGACGTTACTTTTTGTAATTGACTTCATCAACACTGCTCTCAAAACGATTCACCGTGACATCGTGAGGAAACTGGCAGGTTCTAGAACCAAAAAGACTAAGATATGAGACATCTACCAATCTTCAATGAACCTGCGCGGTAGATTACAAGTCACCCTATTTCTTAAGAAGAAGCCTGTGTCTCAGCAGCTGATTTAACTATGCTATATGTCTATCCAAAGAATAGCAGATAGTAGTACTAAATGGATTTTGTTCTCCGTTTAGTCCTACTAGTATAACTGCACGGTAGAACTATGCGGATACAATGATAAATACACTACCTTTTTGTGTCAAAAATGCGTATCCTCTTTCGATACTATTTTATGCTAGCTTAGGTCCGCAATTCGCACGCGTGCAGTTCGGTAATTGACCTACAGGGTCGTGCTACCGGGACAAAAAGTGTCCTATGTGTTAATCTTGTTTATCACTATCAATGTGCCAAATTTCATCTAAATCCGTTCGGTAGTTTAGAGGATAGAGTAACAAACGTCCGTCCATCCGTACGTCCTCGCAAACTTTCGCATCACTACATAGTATAAAACAAATTCGCTTCCCTCTGTCTGTTCCTATATATGCACACAGACGAAGATGAATAGAAGAGAGGGAGGGGGCACGGGGGGAGCCTTTTCCCCAGCAGTGGGACATTATAGGTAAAAAAAGACCTCCCCTACGTCGCCGCAACTACGACCGAGTTCAGTACAGCACACACATTGGCATAGGTGTTTTACAATGGCTCACTACTCCCAAACACAGAGGTAGTGTAAACACACATACTCCATTGAACCGATTCAAGTTGGTTGTACTTCTTACTGTGAAGCGTTTCGCACCTGGACTTGAATTACATCCAAATACTTATTGTTTTCATTTCAGAGAAAAGTATGACTATGGAAATGAGAAAAGGACGTGTGTGGAGTTTGTAAATAATAATTATATTAGATAGAGTGGTTTAAGAGGAATGTTTATATGTATAACATTGCACCCGTGCGCAGCCAAGGCGGGTCGCTAGTCGATAATAAGATAAGGGTAGGTTTTTTTTTATTATGATCGAATTTTTAAACGACTTCCAAAAGGAGGAGGTTATCAAGTCGTCAGTTTTTTTTTTTTTTTTGTGTGTATGTTCAGCGATATTTCAGTCAGTTGTAGACCGATTTTCAAAATTCTTTTTTATTAGAATGGGTATACTCTCGGGGTGGTCCCATTGTCACCATGTCAGGATCTGATGATGGAATCCCAGGGAAATCGAGGGTAACCCTCAAATTTTATAGGCACGTAGTACGTCTTTCTTATTTTTTCTAAAGCTATTCAATTATACGCATCTAGGAGTCATAACCTCATGTTGATGAGCTGATGATGGAAGGTATAACTCCTTAACAGTTAGGAGTTGGAGGATAATTCTTTAGTAAAATATTAACTGTGGATCGATTTTCAAAATTCTTTTTTTCTTTCGTAAGAGTATACTCCCGACGGGATCCCATTATCACCATGTCAGGATCTGATGATGGAATCTCAGGAAAATCGAGGGCATCCCTCAAATTTTATTGGCACGTATTACATGTTTCGTGTTTTTTTCTAAAGTTATTCAAGTATTCGCATCTAGGAGTCATCACCTCATGTTGATGAGCTGATGATGGAAGGTATAACTCCTTACCGGTTAGGAGTTGGAGGATAATTCTTTAATAAAATATTATGGGGACGTATTTATAGTTGTATTCTTTCAGGTTATCTAGGTGAGCTGATTATGGAATATAAAACTCTTTAACGGTTAAAAGTCAAAATCAAAGTCAGAATAATTACTCCAGTTAAATGACTTAGTTCAACTTACTACGTACCTACGATTATTTATACTAACAACTAAAAATGGAAAAATAAAAAACTTTTTTTCAAAAAATAAAACCGACTTCAAAAACACAAAAAGTTAAAAAATAACTTTAGCTTCAGAAGTCGGTGACAAAAAAAAATCAAACAAACAAAAGACACCGACTTCTGAAGCTAAAGTTATTTTTTAACTTTTTGTGTTTTTGAAGTCGGTTTTATTTTTTGAAAAAAAGTTTTTTGATTTCAGAAGTAGACTAAAATCACAATTCAGTTTAGAAAGTCTGTGTTCGATAGTAAATCTAAATGAACCAAAAATTAATACAACAAAAAAATTGTCTAAATTTTCTCTCTAATATATTGTCTCCACCATACACTTAATCATATTAAAAAGCAACAAAAGCATATACAAATACGCTTTATGTGCACCTAATGTGCTTTAATTTAAATTCTCGCTTGCCGCGAATAAATCAGCCGCGGCAAGTGTTGGCAGGCGTCTCGGATTCCGGGATCCCGGGATACCGAGGTCCGGGATGTCCCTAAGGAAATGCTACATGGGTAGCACCGGATTCGCGTTTTCTCTTTTCTTGAATATTACCTGCCATTGAGGGTTGTACGGTGCGTTTTAAAAGCAATATATTTTTCGAGACGAGTGTGATGGAACGGGGCGTTTTGACGCCATAATAAAATACGGTCTTCTAGAAAACAGATATATTATAAGCTCTGGTAAATGATCAGCGTTTTCTTCTCTCAGCTTTTAGGTCTTCAGCGTGGCTGACGACAAGCTTTAAGATCAATAGATTTAAAATCATGACGTATATATGCATGTCATATATATGCATTCTTATTCGATTTTTAGCCCTATGCATATGGCTAAAAAACGAATAAGAATGCATATATATGCTTCTTATTTAATGTAATTTTATAGATCATTTTAATACTACTTAGACATGGAAACATTTTGACATATTAATATAGAATTTCTATAAGTATGAATTATCATTACCTTAATCCGCCACGTGGAGAAAAAGTGCTCATTCATTTATGCACTAAAATCCAACTTAAAATTAATCATACAAAATAATCTTCCACGCCAAAAAACCGTATTCTGAAAACACACAAAGTTATTCCAGCAGGATTTATAGTCCTAGCCCAATGTTTGTAGGTAAATATGACATAACAACGAAAATCCCGGGGTTTTACCACAATTCCCGTATTTTCCATCCCAATGAATTGCATAACCACACTAGGTTCGTTTGCGAACGGATGAGAAATATAATCCAAATACAGGGTGAAAAGTAAAAATACAGGCGGAATTCTTTTGTTAAATGACCTGAGTGACAAATAAACAAATACGGGATTAACAGATTACTGCTGGCGGATGTGGCTTGTTACTTTTTTCAGGGTCTATACACGGTGTGAGGTTTTTATTGTTTCTAATTCAATTAATTTTGAAGGAACGATTGTTGTTTTTGATTGAAAAATTACGAATGGTACCTTTGTAATGTCGCCTTTTCGCCGCGGGCAACAGCTTGTCTCTTATAAAGAGACTAGCTGTTGGCCGCGGCTTCGCTCGCGTTTTGGTCGGAAATTATCCCACGGGCACGTTGTAAATATAATGTATCTTCCTATTAGTGAAAGAATTTTCGAAATCGGTTCAGTAGATCCAGAGCTTACAACCTCACAAACTTTACTTCTTAATATTATTAGTTCCTATAGACAGCGTTTATCCCGGTTGCTTAAACAATTCTTGGTCAGTTGGACATCCAGCAGGTTGTTCACTATCTAGATTACTATCTAGGTTGTTCACTATACAATGTGTAACAGAATAAACGCACAACCTCTTAAGGGGTCATTGTACTCATCATTATGAACAACTTTTACTATGAGACCAATCCCGAAATCGCGAGAAAAAAAACAGCTGTTCAGTACATTTTGTCGAATTATGCGCACAGAAATGTATGGGGCAGTCGACTTTTTTTTCGCGATTTCAGTGTTGGTCCCATAGTGAAAGTTATTCATAATGATGAGTACAATGACCCCGTAAGAGGTTGTGCGTTTATTCTGTTACACATTGTATAGAGCGTTCTGTTTCACATCCTCATCATCATTTTAGCCTCAAATCACCTTGAGCGAGGTATAAGGGTCTCCTTTCTTTTGCCACACTTCCCAGTTCCATCCGTCTCTCATCCAGGTGTTTACCGCAATTTCATTGATATCGTCGACCTAAGGGAGTTTTGGACGACCCAGGTTTTTAGGCCTAACCTTAGTCAACATTCGGCCAAAGCTTTGCTCTATCGACCATCTCCGCATCTAGCCAGATATCCTGCCAAACTCCAATTGAATCTTTGCGATTTTCTAAAAAATTCCTGAACCAATTTCAGATCCTCATAAACATCGGTTATCGTAATCGTTTTCCGCAAAATGGTGAGAAATAGTTTTTTTCAACTCATTGCTAGCACCCGGTACTGAAGCAAAAGAGTTTAAAATGCTATATTTGGCTGTTGCCCAAGTGCTACGGTGTTAACTACCGATTGGATCGTCGTTATTTTACTCGGGTTGAACTAATTATGATAGATTAACTTGATGTACTATTGGCATTTTTGTAGTAAGTTAGGTCTCAAGGATTTTCAAATTTTCAGCTGAATGTAGTGGCTCAGTGGTACCGAAGCCAACTTACGTGTCGAGATCTTGGCATTCCAAGCCCTTATCAGCGGGGGCCCGTATAAGCTCGTTTTTTACAGCCCGTGTTCTGCATGTTCACGCGCAACTCGTATTCGTAGTTTAACAAACTAGCAACGGCTGGTTATTTTTAGAAACTGTAAATTTTTAGGAGCATCCAACATTTGCGGCAACTTTCATAACGAACTTCAAAGGCAATCAGTATTATAATTTATTAAAATTAATTTACAAAGCTCCAGCTACGAATATAAATATCCATCCACCCTTCCTCGCCTGAATATTCCTGAAATTCATAAATTAAACGAACATCTGTAGTCTCGTTTGCTTTTTAACGAACACTTTTAAAGGCTGTTTTTACATAATTATGCGGAACCCGACCTACGTGATTACGGTCTACTCTTGACGTTGTAATCAGGAACCCCAAAAGGTACTAAAAGCCTGTTTTAATTCAGAAAGGTGAAAGGGTTTTTAAAGCCTTTGTTTACAAAGGAAAAGTACTTTTTAAAAGTGGAATTCTAAGAATAAGACGGTTGCGTTTAATTTTGTTACGTTAGAAGAATAATTTTTGGCACATTTTTATGTAAAATTGTGGCTAATTTTAGAGATCTTTTGTTTGAGTTAAAAAAGAACTTTGATATTCTTTTTGTGTTATGTTTTTTTTTTGGTCTTTAGACTTCACTAGGAGATTCGTAGTGAATCCGCGATAATTTACTTTAAAAACAAATGAGTGTGATTTCGAATTGTGTTCGGACATTTAAATGAGCTTCAAAATGAATGCTACAACGATTTTCAACAGCAACGACACCTTTTGGTAGCTTCATCATCAGCATTTTCCTGCCCTTATGATTGTTATTTGTGCTCGGTGCAGCATGTCTTCTTCTTCCATACTTCTCTATTAATCGTCATCTCAGCATTCACCTCCTTTCTAGCCATATCATCCTTCACACAGGTCCGTTTCGGTAGCTTATGTCAGTGCTATTCATTGTTAACTTTCATCTATTCGCATATAGAATTTCTCTTTTTTGTTTTTTTCAAGTTATGAATAAAAAATCTAGTTTCTCTTTTAAAGATTTTTTGTGTAGTCATCCTTATTATGATTTGTGGTTTCGAATTAACCCCTTTCCATTACTGATTTCTGTATACATTTTGTTATAATGCGGTAAGTAGGGCAAACAGTACAGTTCTGTTTTGATTGATTACTTGTGGTTTTTGCGTAGTTGAGAATAATAGGGACGTCCATTGTTCGGGAGTGCAAGCGATCAGGCTGAATTGTCAGTTTTTATTGTAGAGATTGCTGTAAGGAAAATGTTGGGCTTTGAACTTTTTTTTTTCATTTTTATGGTTAACGTCAGGTAGCTATTAGATACTTTATTTTGATAAAAGTAGAATTGCTTTCAAAATATAAAAATATCGACTGACGCCAACTACAGTTCGTGAGAAATATTTATGCCTGTTTTACTAACTTATATATAAATTCGTGTCACCAATGTTACTAGTATAAATACATAGTAAAACTACCTTATGTATCTTGTATTATCAATTTAATACGAACTCTGAACACAATAATATGTCAGTCAAACTGCGTACAACACTGAAAATGGTTGACAATATAATTCTACCTATGTAAACTGCTGAATAAAACATGTTTCTATTACCTAACCTGCGTTTATATTACGATATAAAACATGTATAGGTTAGTTTCCATATTGTGTCTACACGCCACTGGTTTTTTTTTTTTTTGTTTAAAACTAAATGTTGTCCAATAGGTGAACAAGTCTGAAACAGCGACAAAAAAACTGTTTTGTCCGTAAAAAACCGGTCAAGTGCGAGTCTCACTCGTGCTTGAAGGGTTCCGTGCCATCGTAGTAGGAGATCCCCCTTTCATTTTTAATTTATTTTTGTTATAGCAGCAACAGAAATACACATTCTGTGAAAATTGTAACTGTCTACCTATTACGGATCAAGAGATACAGCCCGCTGACAGACAGCATACGGACGGCCGGACAGCGGAGGCTTAATTACAGGGCCCCCGTTGGTTACCCTGCGGGTACGGAACCCTATGATGTTGTTATTAATTTGATTAACAAAACTACCGGAAGTCACCAATTAACTGAAATTAATAGCACTATTTCAAATTACCTTTCCTTTTATTAAGTAATTATTAAAAGTAGCCTTTAGCAGTTCATTGTTTATAACAATATCGAATAAATTAAAACGATATAGTTGCCTTTTTATGGGTTTGCATTTCCATGGCAATTATACATACAGGGTGTAACAGGACCCTTCATGAAGCCGTCAACCAAGCGTTATGTATATCAAACTAAGTAACTTTACGCAAAAATTATAGCTGGGAAACGACTTTTATTTTGGGGTGACAAATCACGTTTTACGGTAGGACTCAATGTAACGCACTCAAAACATTGTGTTGATGGATGGATTGAATAGTAGTACCACGTGGATGTGTTTAAAGTAAAAATCTTACATTAAAAACATGTGTTTAAAAAACAAACTTGTGAAAAAGTTGGAACTTTGACCCCCAATATCTCCGTAACTAGAAGGTTCCCAGGTATAGTCTAGAACAAAAAAAATATCGTAATGATGGGGAGTTCAAGCGACTTTCGGCTTCCTTCGTTAAGGGTCTTGCTACAGCCTTTATAGTGAATTTTTGAATTGGTAGACATTTTGTGCAAATGTCAATTCAACCATTTTCATTACTCATACAAGCGATCACAGGCTCGACTTTATTTATACAGGGCGAAACGGACTTCGAAGCACAAACGGATACCAAGGGTCCAGTACATCATTCCGAAAAACCTAACCCCCCTAAAAAACTCCATAAAAACTTATCATTGGCATTTGAATGCAAAAACAGCTGTTCCATACATTTCCACCCTGTATAATTTATTGCATATGAGGAAGCTAAATAATAACAGCCGCTCTGGTCGATCTTTAGGTTAAACCGCGCTTGCCTAGGTTGGTCTGTGGATGGGTGACCGCCCATTACATACCGAGTTTCCTCCGTGCCGCGGAAAGCATGTTAAGCCGTTGGTCTTGGTTGTCATTTGTAGATCTTTGACGCGAAAGTCTGACAACCAGTCTTACCAAGGGGTATCGTATTACTCAGTACTAACTGTTGTGGAGGTCAGATAGGCAGTCGCTACATGTAAAATGCTGGTATTTAGCTGCATCTGGTTAGACTGGAAGCTGACCCCAACATAGTTGGGACTAGGCTAGGACGATGATTATTTATTTCATATTCACTGCTTAAATGGTAAAGGCAAACATCGTGAGAAAATCGGCATGACCAATAATTCGAAGGTACAAAATACTCGTGTGGTGGGTTAGGTTACGATCCGCAGCCGCGTGGTGGTTTAGGTCACAGCGTAGAGGTCCCAGCTGTAAAAACGTTAAAGGCTAATTATGCCAAGCGATGCTGAAATAAGATCAATTATATTCGGCCAAAACTGTCAAGAAAGTTTGCCCGTATACCGCAAACGTAACCCACAGAATATGGAAATAATGAACTAATTTCGTGAGCAATTGCCCATGTATTGCTCATTTGTTCAAGCCAACATTGCCCACAATTTGCTTAGGTCATTCCAGGCTATTTTCTTCAGCTAAGATCTGCAGATGAAAAGAAAATGTGGTCGTTAGTCCAGCCTTATTTTGTAAGCCTTTGGGATAATGATTACATAGGGGACTAGCACAAAGTAGATAAGTTAAGAAAATCGGCGACATACATATATTGAGCAAAAACGCACGCCAACATAGACACTTCATGTACAGCGCGTGCAAGCGCACTCGCGACTGGCATTTGTTTGAGATCTCCACGAACACATAAACACACTTCACGTACAGCGAGTGCAACCGCACTCGTGACTGTCATTTGTTTGAGATCTTTGTGCACACACAGACACGCTTCACATACAGCGAGTGCAAGCGCACTTGCGATTGGCTTTTGTTTGATATCGCCGTACGTACGCGTCTGTGAGCGTGCGCCTATTTTCGCTGTGCGTGTGCCTATCTTTTCAAGGTACAAGGGTCGATTTTGTCTGGGTTAGAGTACAAATTACATAGTAGTTCACTTAAATACTAAGGTTAGGACACATTACGCCTTGTAAAAGGTTCCTAAGAATCCAATTAGTGTCTAGTCTAGGTTCTGCGAAATTTCTGCTCGTGGGATTGTGTTACTAATTGTTGAAGTGTTCTGTTTTGATCTAGTTTAGTTTTCTTTGTGTAGGTAGTTTTTTATCACCAATGGCAATTTCTCTTTTCGTCTACAAGAGCTCTATGTTTAAAAGAGGACGTATGTATACAGTATTTTCATTGAGTCTACTTCTTCTTCTGGTCGAAAAATCATTATTTTATTTGATGAGCTTCGACTAAAACTCTGGCACATCGACAGCATTATCTGTGGCTTCGAACAGGCCCTTCAAAGTCCAATTGGAGTTACACGAAGAGCAGGACAGGTTCTGGAGATCTTTTGTATGGAGCCGCAGTCACCGCACATTTTGTTTCCCTGGAATATCCAATTCGGCCTTTGTGGAGACACGCCAAATTGACTTCTACGTATATGGAAGTCAGCTAAAAAAATTTCACACACACAATTTTAATACAATATATTCCAAGCTAAAATATTTCCACATGCATCTCATTTTAATATACGAGTGTGCCAGAATTCAGCGTATTCGGCGAAATTAGTAACACCGTGTTTTTCTACCACAAAGAGAATATCTCAACTGAAATGTAAACCAGGCTTTTCTTGCACAGTTTTAATTATCGTGGATTTTACTTTATTTTAAGTAAAATAAAAAAATAACCTAACTGTAGTGCAAATGCATTTAATATGAAATGCGGAATAGTATAAAAGTTAGCTAAGGCTAAGTTAGATATGTAAGTTAGTTAGTTAGTTAGGAGCTGAAATTTTAGTATAGTAAAAAAACTGTTTTTGAATATTAAAACACATATCCCATACGTTTTTCTTGAGAGGGAAAAGATTTTTTTTCTCTGTCAAAAAATTCATAAGAAAATACTATTTCATATAATAAGTAAATATGAATGCAAATGTTACCAAGCTCCTCGAGGTGTTAACCCAAAAACGAAACCCCAATTTTCACGAAAAAAGGTTCTCCCCAAAAAATACCCTAAACCGCCTAATGAGAACAAACTGACAACACCTAAAGTCAAATTAGGGATCGTCCCAAACACGGCGGATTATTCTTTATCCCACGTTATCCTGTCCAATTATCCCAACCGTGGGACGAACATGGCATGGTTTCCCATTATCTTACCTTGAGTTATTTTACAAGAAAATTCGCTTGTCGTTCTGTTCAAGGTTATGTGAAAATATTCATTAGGAGGTTAAGCCGTACTAAGTTTTGCGTGTGATTTCTTTTGAAAAAGGTCCTGTCTGGGGAACCAATGAATTGTGAACATTTCTTAGTATGGGAAATGAGTCTGAATAGCATTAAGGGTTTAAGAAATGAATATGTATAACTGAACAAAATCCCGGAATCTTCAATTTTTTCAAGATATAATTTATTTTAGAATAATGTTCTCATTGACTTAAATATAATGTCAATAGAATACAGAGTGTTGCTCAGCAGTGATAGCCCAGTAGTGTGACCTTCGGTCTGCCAAGTCATAGGTCCCAAGTTACCCAAGACCTCCGATTTTTCGGATTCATGCCCGTATTGTATAATTATCATATAGCTTCAGAAGGAAAACATCGTGAGCAACCAGCGTGCCTGAGAGATATTTCTCAACGGCATGTAAAGCCGAGTCAGAAGCCCATGGGTAGCATAAAAACTCAGACACCAGGTTAGGCACTAACCACACGATAAAGAAAGAAAGTTTTGCTAGCGAATCTACGGATGCAGAGCAACTTTATAGTAGATTGTACATCAAGTGCATAAAATGGATTTTATGTACGAGTTGTACACTCTACTTTTCACTTCGATTGCGAGGAAATGAAACAGCAACATGTAACCTTTGTAAATTTAGTTAAAATTGAAAGTTACATTAGGGCAATGAGAAATATACTTGCCTTGTTCTTAGAATACTAACGAAACGAATTAAAATAAAGAGGTTATTCTATGAAGTTGAAGTAGTTCGTGTGGGTGGCTGTTGGACCGATTGCCTTGGTCTTCGACGAAGATTTAATTTATGCTCCAGAGCATAAAAAGCGACTTTATGTCGCCTACGCACTACATAAAGACGCATTTTAGAGCATGAGACGTAAAAAAAAAAAAAAAAAATTAAATCTGTTTATTTCCACATGCATTAAAAAAAAAGTTACATCAGAAATAGCGCTCAATCTTTTTGAGGCAAGATTATGTGCGCTATCGATTATGATTTAAGTTACTCACTCACAGCCACAGGTCTTTGTCTATTAGTGGACCCACACGTATTCCCCTCAGAGTTTAAAAAAAAAGTTAAAGTAATAGTAGTGGTAGTTAGTTAGTTAGTTTAAGTGAAAATTAAATTTTAGAATTTCTGATGGTAACAGTGAACATTCTATGGAACTTTGTTAAACTTCCATAGTTTAGTTAGTTTACTTATAAGCATTACGTTCTTCCTTACACCGTGTAAATCTATGGGATCCTAAAATAAATATTTTTGCCGATCTCTGCATATTTGCCAAACAAGCCACGCTCAACATTTTTTCCTACCAAATATTTACCAGGACTTCATTTCCCCGCACTTATCGGAAATATCTGTGGAACTGTCATAGCTGTCATTTTTACGTGTCAGCCAATCAGCAACCGTGTGCGGGACAAATTGGGTAACTAGAGAGAAAAGGGAAGTTAGGGTATTTTACTTGCTTATATTTTTGACAAAGATGAGCGTAATAATTACCTCGTTGGTGTAATGGTCGCAAGAACTACTGCTGAACATGAAGTATTAGGTGCGACTCCTAGATCGGGCAAAGTGATATTGACATTTTCTATCAGGTGGCCACGGAGCCTGTTTTTGTGCCCGTATGATGGCATTGGGATAGCCCCCTTTTACATAATTATGACTTAAATAATAACGAGTGAAATGTGAGTAAATACTAATAGGTAGACCTCAGCATAATTAGCGGATTACTGGCATGGTGGTGTATAAGTATGAAATAAGTATAGCTGAATTTACCTACATAATATATTATATTTGCTTACTAAGTAAACTTACTACTTATATCTGCTTTGCTGACACGTGACGTAATCTCAAAGACAAATCTAGTTTATGTTCTAAAATTTGGGTCTGAATCGTAAAATGTAATCGGAACATCATCACTCTTTTATTTCCCTAAGGAGAAGGGGGTGTATACCATACCCACATTTCTCGTGATATGTTATCTATATCCGTCTGTCTGATTGCGTTGTTAGTTTTGATGTGTCTCCATCATAATTATTAAACTTACATTTATAGTAAAGCAATCTCGGAGTTTTATCAAGTCGTAAGACCTCGACCCGAGCGAAGCAGGGGCGGAAGCCAGTTAAAGGTATTATAATAGGTGACAAATCCAAATTTTAGGGAGAAAAATTCCTACCCTGAAATTGAACTCAGGCTGGTCTACGCAGATCGCCGTCCGACCGTCTTATGACGACAGGCCGTGTCGATGGCGCGTTCGTGTTCCACGCGCGCCTCATAGAGAGTCAGCAACCAGGAAGGGGTCCGCAAGGGCCGACGCCTGCCGGGGCTGCGGGACGATCGACAGAGATACCCGGCCCTGGAACACAAAGGGCAAAGGATGGATGGATGGAAGGGTTTTAGTCAGTACAAGTCTGACACTCCCTTCCGCTCCGCTCAGTGCGGGGGTCTTTTTATGATTTTCCAATCCTAAAGAAAGGCTAGGTCTACGCACTACTATAAAATCAGCGAGGCCAAGGTTACCTCAATGTAGTTTGTAAAGGTTACTGAAGACAGAGAAATTATGAATAGTCTCATATTCCTCAAACCTACTATCTAAAATTAGGATTGATTAATTTTATTAATACTTATCAACAAATTATCATTAATTCGTAACAAATCACAACCATTCACGTCCTACGCCCTTACACTTCAATTAAAGACCTTATTTCGACCCCATTGATCCCTATTTCGGGGTTCAAAGAAGGAATACAGTCCCCAATAAAGATAATCTTAATTAGATTAAACACGGCCATATAATAACGTCCCTTATTTGATTAGAAATCTAACGTACACTCAAGTCGTGAGCGTTAAATAGGGTAGTTCAGAAGGTCAGCTCATAGACGGCACATAGATGCGTACGTTCGGCGATCGCATAAAAATTACATTCACGAGTGCGCTTGCTGTACGCGAAACGTGTTTATGTGTGCGTGGAGATATCTAACAAATGACAGTCGCGATTGTGCTTGCACTTACTGCACGTGAAGCGTGTCTGTGTGTGCGTGGAGATCTCAAACAAATGACAGTCGCTAGTGCGCTTGCACTCTCTATACGTGAAGCGTGCCTATGTGTGCGTGGCGATCTCTAACAAATGCCAGTCGCGAGTCCGCTGGCACTCACTGCACGCTGTGCATGCCTGTGTGTGCTTTCGTTTTCGCTTTTTGTACGGACCTATCCTTCTGCACCAATCTATTTTGTGACATGGGGGTGAAATAAGGGTTCCAACTCCAAGTATACTGTCTCATATTATATACCAAGAAAACGTATTTCATTGATGTTTTGTAAATATAATGATGATTGAATGTTCCTCACTCAGATGTGGTTATTAAAATCAAGCTTTCGTGAAAAGCCCGTAATTATTGCTTCTACAAGGTATATAATTGCTATTACTGGTTTTGTAATAACTGTCTTAGAATTTATCTTGATATTCGTATTCATGAATCTGTTTTAAGCTCGGTTATAATTAGAATCAAATAACAAGGTTTTGCTCATGAATTGAATTTATAAGAAGGTATATTCTGTAGCCGAAATACTAAATAAATAGTGAAATCTAACTTCAATAGCCCGTGTTCTAGGCGTCTTCTAGCTATCATAACATGTTAGGTAAGCTCCCAATTATTTATGACAGCCTGGTACTTTAGAAGCTGAGTCGTTTGATGACTGACGTTTAACATAACAAAACATCACGCCTCCAATCCACGAAACGTAAGGCAGAGGTGTACCAACTTATAGGACACCTATAATATGTCACCGAATATGTTTAGTTTTAGTCCCATGTAATAGAAGCGAACCTATTGCAATCAACCGGGCACCAATCGAGACTCTGAGCTGCTGTTCTGCAGTTGTGCTCCGACCATTAGAATTTTAATCCAACTTCCTTTTCGTCCATGGATTTTGTTGAAGGTTGCCGATGAAACGTTTAAAAAACGTATGAAGCGTTTTTGGGAATTATTTTCTACCTTTATGCCTCCCGAAAAAGCTGGCAATGTATTAACAATCTCACAGATAACCAATGCCCGGCAGTAAACACTACCCGTAAAGTAATCCATCGACAAGACTGCCAACCTATTGGATAAAAAATTCCATTATCTCCGAAGTCCAATTAATTTTCTCTCCAGCCGGTGACAGGGATTAATTGAAAACTTTTTCCATTGAAATGATCAATTATTTTTTATC
This sequence comes from Eugnorisma glareosa, assembly GCA_947578425.1. NCBI lineage: Eukaryota > Metazoa > Arthropoda > Insecta > Lepidoptera > Noctuidae > Eugnorisma > Eugnorisma glareosa. The sequence goes on along the minus strand of OX387982.1, from coordinate 5,728,370 downwards.
ACTGAGGCTTTCATTCTTAATCTCATCGAAAAAGTTTACAAGATGAGGCCTAGATTATTACGTCCTAAGTTTTAGCCTAAGAGAACAACTTAAGTTGGTATTGTTTCCCTGTTTTGATGAAACTTCAAGTTGTTCTAAGAATTTGGAGATATTAATGTTAAGAACTTTAGATTATCAAAGCTTCTGGACTTAATTTGTTGTGACTGGTCTTAAAGTTAGGGGTTTTCAAAGGAATGATTTATAATACTTTGGTGTATCGTCAATAAAATTGATGAAGTTTCTAGTACCTTGTTGATGGAGCTCTTAGTGAAGGAGTTTGTCATTAATCAGATCATTACCTACGTATGGAATTTCTATGTTACCAGCATGAATACTTGGCGCCTGAAGGAAACCTTTCAATAAAGTTAAATTAATTTTCTAAACGAGGATAGCAAACTGGGCGTATCATTCGCCCCCTAATCTCAGAAGCGGCTGGACCGATTTGGGTGGGACTTTTACTGGCAGATAGCTGATGTAAGTAGTAACCTAGACTTCTTTAATTTTACAAAAAACATTAGGGTTCCGTGAAAAAATATTAAATTAAAATAGGGCATTAATCATTTTACAATAATCGTATTGCAAATATGATTTATTTTTCGCGTTCCCAGCTTTTTCTTTGGAAGAATTAATCTTTTATTTTAAAATAATTATCAAATATCTTTGACAAGATATTACCGACATAATTAGGGCTTTAAAGTTGTAATTAAACATGACACAATATATAGTTATAGTTAACGTAGAAAAATCTTTACGTCTAGGCCCAATAAATTCAGTAACTCATTAAACAAACTACGCCGTTTTGTAACTACGCAACTCCCAGTTTAATGAGGTTTTTGTCTGAAACTGTGGTTGAGCGTACATCCTTAATTTGAAGATCAAAAGGCAGGAGTTTGTCGAATGTTCGCGGAACCTTCAAATCGGATTAGTTTAGGATCCCGGCCGTTAGGTGGGTGAGGTACAGAAGTATAATTTGGTACCATATTGGGTAGTGGGGGAGCTGGCCAAATAATAAAATTAAAATAAATATCGCAGGAAATTACACACAGCGCCATCTAGGTGCCACACTAAGCAACGAGGCTTGTGTCGTGGACACCAGATAATAGTACAAACAAAAAGTATCTATGTTGTAGTATCAACTACTATGTTGTAGTTGATACTACAACATAGATACTTTTTGTTTGTAAATACATACTTATTATACATATAAACATCCATGACTCGGAAACAAATGTCCATGCTCATCACACAAACATTTGCTCCTACGGGGTTTCGAACCCGGGACCCTACGAACGTAAGGCAGCCTCATTACCGCTGCGCCATTCGGGTCGTCGAATAATTATATAATAACAGCCACTCGGGATGATCTTCAGGTTAAACCGCTCTTATAGGCTGTTCCATTGAAGGTTGCCCACCCATTACATATAGAGATTCCTCCGTGCCTCAAAAAGCACGTTAAGCCGTTGGTCCTGGCTGTCAGTTGAAGATCTTCGACAGTTGTGTAGTCAGTGCTCGTAAATCTGACAACCAGTCTTACCAAGGGGTACCGTATTACCCAGTACTAACTGGATTGTGGAAGTCAGGTTGGAAGTCGCTCCATGTAAAATACTGGTATTCAGCTGCATCCGGTTAGACTGGAAGCCGACCCTAACATAGTTGGGAAAAGGCTTTGCACGTGCTAAGTCGCCAATTCCTCGCACTCTGGCCGCGCTTAATGATCTCTTAGATTCTAATCCAACAGACGATCAGTTTGCGGATGGATGGACGAAGATTTTATTGGCATGTCAGAAGTATTGTGAAAGGAATTTATGAAAGTGTGAACCTTTACTTTGTTATTTTGTTTATTTTAATTGTATGTATAACTCTTTTAGTTCTTTTTTAGTTACTATAATTGGTTTAACAGCCGTTGTAATTAAATAAATAAATAAATGATGATTAGGTAGTGGACGCTGGTTGATTGGAGGTTACGCTACACTTCCCAAGGTCGGCTCGTGGAGTGGTCTCTAACATACCGACACCTAAGTTATAGAATACATGGAAAAATCCATGACGTTGCAAAATATTTAGTTTTAATTCCGCAAAAAAGTTTCGGGCCTGGATGCAGAAATCAACACCACCGAAGCAGGATACCGAAACCTTTCATACCTCAGAAAGCACGTTAAGCTGTTCCTACGGCTATGCTGTCTCCGACAGTCGTAATTGATAGTCAGAAGCGCAAGACTGATAACCGGTCTTATCAAAGGGTGTCGTGTTAGTCAGTCACCGGGTTTGTGGAGGCTGATCCACAACCTAGTTGCTGGCGTATAAGTCAGTAAGATGCTTCTTGTGCATTCAGCTGCATCTGGGTAGACTAGAGGTCGACTCCAACATATTTGTAAGGCTAGGCTGACGATGATAATTTCAAATGTTTCTAGTTACTGTTACTGTTAGCCTATGTCAGCCCACTGCTGGGCAAAGCCTCCCCCGACTTCCAAATTCTTCGATCCAAGGCCAATGTGGACCAATGGTCGTTGGTTTTGTCCAGCTCGCCCTTCCATCTCCTGCGAGGTCTACCGCGTCGCCTTCTGGTTGTGTCAGGGCTCCACATCGTGGTTATTTTGATCCATAGCTATGTTTCTAGTACTAACGTAAAAAAGGGTGTAAAAAGACCCTTTACGAAGCTTACTTGTTCTCCCCTTCATTGCGATAATTTTTAGATTCTAGACCAAACATTTGGGGGTCAAAGTTCCATTTTTTTCACAAATTTTATTTTATTTTAAATACATGATTTTAACGTAAGTTTTTTTACTGTAAACACCTCCACGACCCCCGTACTATTCAATCCATCCGTCAGCATAATGTTTTGAGAGCGTTACATTGAGTCCTACCATAAGATTTGATTTTACACCCCTAAAAAAAAGTCGTTTCCCAGCAATAATTTTTGCGTAAAGTTACTTAGTTTGATGGACATAATGCTTGATTGACGGCTTCGTTAAGGGGTCTTGTTATACCCTGTATAGAATGTATGTAGTATGCTGACTTTGAAAACAAATGAACTCGCTTACACACTCGATCATTCTTACTCCAGTGATTCCCAGAACACATTAGCGGGTTATTTGTTAGAATAACACTACTGGACCCTCTGAATTATATTTTTTCAGTGAAAACATTTTCCGGGCATCATCAAAATACCTCCTGCGCCCAAGCCCACATCTGTGACATGTCAAATATTTAAACTTTAATTTGGTTTGGGATTATAGTATTTAAGCGTATTCCCTTTGGGTTTAGTATTGGTTGTGTGGTTTTCCGAGAGAAAAGGCATATACATGAACTGCCTAAGTTTAGTGGTCAAAGCGACCTAGCTTCTGATCGTAGGGTCCTGGGATCATTGACGTTTTCTAATAAGAAGCTCGCAGCCCAGAATCCTCTCACTGGCCTTTTACTTACGACTTAAAATGAGCTTAACCCAGAATTGCGTTCTTTTATAGCAAACCTTATTGTAAATATGACATTTGCAAAAAGGATACCTAGTCAGTTTTCAAGAATTAGTACATTAAAACTAAACTTAAATGCGTTTGGCACACAATACATACAACACGTTTCATATCATTTTCACGCAATCCATCCATCTTTTCTTTGTTCTTCCTCTCACTCTCCATCTATCAACATTTATACTTATTCATCACTTTTTTAGTCACGTGCATTTCATCCCCCCTCATCACAAGTCCATACCAAGGCAGACGATTGTTCCGTTACTGTAAACAAGATAATATGGTATGTAAGTATACTTTTAGCTTCAAAAAATCTAACTGTTTACAAGACTTCCCCAAGAAAACACGCTAAAATTTCTAGCTAAGAATGCTCTTATGGAAAAGTTCCTTTCAATAAAATTTTCGGGTCTCAACAAACCAAAGCATGAAAGAATTTTAAAGAAATAACTTGTCTTGAAATCTAGAAGATTCCACGGAATGTGGGTACGTATAAATTCAGTCTAGTTAGGGTAGAATTTCTTGGAAAATGTAGGTAAGCTTTTAGGGAAGTGAAGCGGATTGTAAGAACAAACTTACCGAGTGTCGGGTGACCATGCACGGAAGATTTATGACGGATATTATGTAAACGTTTTGTAATCTCCCAGTCTAAAATTCTTGAAAAAAATTAAAAGAAAGGATTTTCATTTTTTTTTTTAATTTAACTCTCAGCCTATTTTAAAATAGTCACTGTATTAATCCGCCTTTTGTAAGATAATATATGGTCTAGTGGTCGCAAGCGCGATTGCTGAGCATGAGGTCCTGGGTTCGATTCCCAGGTCGGGCAAAGTGTTATTATTTTTCCAACAGGAATTTCTCAGAAGTAACCACAGATTGATGGCAATAGGCTCGCTTCCTATTACGTGCACTTAAACATAACTGGCGAATTGTGGGTGTAATATTAGGTACACCTCTGCCTTACCCTTTGGGGATTACAGGCGTGATGATATGTTATATATTATGTAATATAAATTGATCACTACTGACCACAAGCTATCCTAAATTCTCTTTTTTTTATTTTTTGGGAGATGGCATCTCGCAGTTCAGCCTCTGAGGCTGGCTACTGCTTAAACGGTCTATCCCTGTGGATGCCTAGAATTTAGGGCCTCCAGCCAGAGGCAAAATTAACTTATAAGCTAAGCGACCACTCGCTAAGGGCACCCCCTGTGGGGTACGAGTCTCGGCTTACGGCGTCGCTGCGGAGGGCAGCAAGGGGACAGGCTCTGATTTAGGGGCTGTTTTATTGCTACTATACTCTTCATCGTTCACAATTCTTGTAATGACTGCCAGGGAGATGTGCATGCAGAGGAACTTTTTGCAAAATTCTGTTCAGGGCTGTCTTAAGGTTACCTACAACGCCTTTTCTAATCATTCCATAATTTAATTAAGTGTCCTATTTAATTTTTATTCATTTTATTTTATTTTGCTTTGTGCCTTTGACATTTGAAATTTTGATTTGATCTGACATTTATTTGTTTTTCACATTTTTACATCATTAAATTTAATCAACTTTATTTATTTGTTAATCAATCTGTTAGTGACGTCTGTGAAATTGATTAAAGTGTATTGTTCTTTAGCTAATATGGGTCAAAGACTTGAAATAAATGAATTTTATTTATTTATTTAATCAATATTTGATACCTCAAGATTCAAGTTTATTGAATATGAAGTACCGATTTATGTGACGACGAGACGAGGTCGAACCTTAGTAATGTATTAAGTTTCACCTGTCGGCCTTGTGCATTGTTTTAAGCAAAAGGTCCTGACAACAGCCTGAAATATCTCTAAATAGTACTCATAACATAAAGCTTTATTCGGTTATTACGTACTATAAGCTGTTGCCCGCGACCTTCGTTCGCTTTTTGAATCGGATTTTGTTATCAATTTAATTGGGTTTCATTTTTTTTGCACGGATCCCTAATTTTATTCGAAAATAAAAGTAGCATATGTTAGAACATCGGCTATCTGCCAGTAAAAGTCCCGTCAAAATCTCGTTTCGGAGATTAACCGGAACAAACAGACAGAAAGACAAAAATTGAGTTTTTTTTTATGTGACGTAATTATTTTCATATGCATTCAGTAGATAGCTGTTATTTTGATATAACGAACAGACACTTCAATTTAATTTAATTGTACAGATTTGGGCTTTGAGAATGTAGATGCGGGTTTCAACAAGATTTCGCGAAGTTCATATTTTATAATACCAACATTCCAGGTGTCAAAAGTCAGGCTGGATAACGCTAGATAACTGATTGTGCCACACATTATCTGACCCCCTTGAGTACGGGATGGTCCATACGGGAGGGTCAGATAATGTTGGCCACCGACTGTACCATGTTACTTGGTGGCGAGTATATCATTTTCTTCTCCCACTATGCCCCGTCAACCGTCACAGTATCATTCTCTCACTTGTCTTTAATAGGGATGATTCCTGAGTAAAAAAAATATGATTCTATTTAGTCCGTCAGTTAGATTATCTTTTGTTTTATCAAATCAATAAAAAATGTCGAAGAGAAAACGCATCAAATAATCGAAGTGGGGGCTTATGACGTCACTTGTCGGTAAAAAGTCTACACATACAAGTGACGGCACGAGAGTTTTCGACATACTGTACCGTCTTTATTTTTTGTTTTCGTGAAAAAAGAAAAAATACGTACTTAACCAATATTTTTTGGATATCTATCTGACAAACTAATTCGATTTTGTTGGTCATTTAATCTATTTCTCACACAGTCTTCCCACTAGTTAAGAAGAAGAGAAAATCCATAAACCATTTCAAGACATGCTCACACCAGTTTCTCGTAAGTTTCAGACATGCAGTTTCATTTTGTTGTCTGCAGTTACGAACTCTTGGGCATTCGCGATGTAAATATAACATTCTCCAGATTTATTTGCGTCAACACTTTTGTAGTGATGTAATAAGGAAGTTTTATAGTAAAAAGCGTGTTAGAAAGAAGTAAAATGACCTACCGCCGAGGCCGGCCTGGAAAGAGGTGGCGAGGTGATCTAGACGCGCATCACGAAGGCTGGTTCAAGGTGGTGCAGAAGAACAGTACCTGGATGGATATGGGCTCTTGCCCAGCAGTGGGACATACAAGGCAATTTAAAAAAAGTACCTAACAAAAAAAAATACCTTTGCCATGGGAACTTGGTAAAACCACTTGACGCCGGAATATCTTGCAGTGTATCTGTAAATTCCATAATTTTACCATCTATCGTACACTCATTCCGCAATAGTAAAAAAACAAGCATGGCATCACGTTTTATACCATGGAAGGGATAAGCCGTATAGTGCGCCTATATTTCACCAGTTATATAAGTCCCATCTAATGGAGAGCAAGTTTCAAAGCTCCCAATTATATAAGACTTATCCAGTATCGCACACTGGACCACTTGCTCACAAGTGGAAATATCCGAAAACTCTTCGAAAACTTATTCTTCCTACTAATGTTTTGGACTATACACGTCTCTTATTTGTTGTATTCCGTTAAAGTGATATTAGCCACTTCACTTTACACAAGGGGTAAAAACGGGACCCTGTCTGTCTGTCACCAGGCTGTATCATGAACCGTGATAGCTAGACAGTTGAAATTTTCACAGATGATGTATTTCTGTTGCCGCTGTAACAACAAATACTAAAAACAGAATAAAATAAATATTTAAAGGGGGCTCCAATTCTACAAACAAGTTTTTTTAGATAATAGTACGGAACCCTTCGTGCTCGAGTCCGACTCACACTTGGCCGGTTTTTTTTGTCTTTCATTTGGTTTTTTTTTCACTCAAAGTGAAAAAAAAAAGCAAAACTTCGTCACCCAAAGGTTGACTGGTAGAAAATGTCTATGGCATTAAGTCCGCCTCTAAATCAAAATCAAATCAAATCAATTTATTTGTGTAACATAGGTAGTGTTCAGTTCTTAAATTGAAGATAGATCGCTATGTTATGCCAAGAGGCGTACAAATATATGGTGGCATGCGAAATGGAATAAATTATCAATCATGCGAGAGGTAAACACTTAAACACAAGATATTTGGTAGGTATGTCAAAATTAATAGAATCATGGTAAAAATAAAGATGATAAATGTCAAAAAATTATAAATGTCACAATATGGAGTAATTTCTACAGTCAATGCCCCTGATGACAATTTCTCTGTAGTATTACCTAAATAAATAAAGTGAAACGAAACAGAAACGAAAATTCACTTCAGTGAACCATTCACTCGCATAAACCGTCCGATTTAAACTTTACAACTCCGCAGCAACTATTTAACAATAAGTAGCAAGCTCTTGGGAATTTCAATGTAAGTCGCATTCCTCAGTTTTCCACAACATGGTTGTTATTGCATTTTGCTGACAGTTTTAAGGACAATTTCAGTAATAAATCCGTTTTAATAGCTAGATAATGTTGTTGAGACAATACTGATGAAATGTTTTAAGTAAGCTAAGTTTAAGTAAGATAGTTGTGGTAGATTGAGTTTGTGGAACCGCTCCTTTATCTTAAACTGACGTGGTACAAGATACAAAAGATATATTTTCAGACTAGCTGTTGCCCGCGACCTTCGTTCACGTTTTATAATATTATTTCCCTTTTTGAGTTGAATTTTGTTACCGATTTTAAGGGTTTTAAATATTCTGCACGGAGCCCTAATTATTTTCCTAAAATAAAAGTAGCTTGTGTTAGATCTTATAACATCAGCTATCTGCCAGTAAAAGTACTGTCAAAATCGGTCCAGCCATTTAGGAGATTAGCCGGAACAAACAGACGGACAAAAATGGAAAAATAATGTGTTTTTGTTATAAGTAACGTATATAGGTACTTTCGTATGCATTTAGCCATGCATTTAGTTTTCTTTTTTATTTATTTGTATAGATATACAATGCTAATGCAGTACAAAACTCAAAAGACCTAGTGCTTAATCTTGTTCTATTGGAAACATTCTTAATGTTTTATGCATAACATCACGCGTGTGATCCCCGAAGGGTAAGGCAGAGGTGTACCTAATAGTACACCCACGTTTCGGCAGTTATGTTCAAGTCCCAAAGGGCTAGTCTCCGTTACGATTGGTCGCCATGACGGAAAATCTGTTCAGAGGACGTTTTTATAAACATAGCATCACGCCTGTAACCCCGAAGGGTTAGGTAGAGGTGTACCTTATAGTAGGTACACCCACATTTCGCCAGTTTTGTTTAAGTCCCATGTAATAGGGAACGAGCCTATTGCCATCAAACGGGCACATCCAGACTCCGTGGCTGCCACTGAGACATAAAACCTTTTTAATATTATTGGTAAAGACAGCAATATTAGTACACTTGAAAACCAACCTTATTGCTGACAAATAAAGACACTTTCAAGATAATATTGTTACAACTGTTTTGCGGCTGAATTGAATAAATAAGAAACCTCCAAAAACTCATGCCTTTTCCCCGTGGCAGTAAACAAATAAGATTTTTATCAGGTATTTATCATATAAGGCATAAGCGCTTCCTGTTAAACATGAGTCCCCCAATAAGTCATGGGGGAATATTGCCATAACCACAAAGCTTGGCAGAGTAACCCCATTATAAATCTAGAGCAAGTTGCGGTTTCGGTTTAAAGAAACTTTATTCCCAATAAAGACATATGTCACTTACTTGAGAACAATACTAAAAAACACATATTTAAAGGTTACAAAAAGTTCGTCATCAGTACAACAAGATAGTAACCCATCCAATGCATAAATTTCTCCAGAAGGGATCGATCCGCAATTATGTGCTGGCTAAGTTGAGTTTTGAATGCATTGAAAGAGTGTAGATGTCTTATACAGGACGGTAATTTATTATAGAGCTGTGCTCCTTCAAAGGTTTATTATAGTATGTAGTGACAAATGTTGAAAAGACTATGCTTAGGTTGTTTAGTCATGTTGAGGATAAGTGCAAAGCAACCAACGAAAGATATTTACAAGGTAGATGTGATTTGAGAGGATGCTTTAGAAAAACATAGAATAAGCATAATCAGCCTATAATGTTCCCACTGCTGGGACACACGGCCGCCTCTCTATGAGAGGGAATGGGCTTTAATCCACCACGCGGGCCCAGTGCGGGTTATTAGATGTCACATGTCTTCGAATTTTTGGTTCTAGAACATGCCATGTTTCCTCACGATGTTTTCCTTCATCGTTTTAAGAGCAGTGGTGATGAAATAAATTATACGAAGAAAAGCGCTTGCGTGAGTTCGAACCCACGACTTACTGCTCGTAAGTCGGGGACGCCACCACAGGGTCACCGCTGCTTTAGAAAGACAAACTGACCTTATTCGTGATGTTCTTCAGAAAGTTCTGGTGCGCAGTACTCGCAACCGGCGTGCGTGTATGTACGTGTATGTGAAAGGAGTACGGAGGTGGCGTTGCATAGTTTCTGCCCACCTCCATGGGAAAAGTCGTGCAGATAAGTATACGTATGTATTCTTTCCAAACTCACACCAATTCTTCGCGCCACCATTGACATAGTTACAAGGCCCAAAGTACTTACGCAACGAAAACTCGTACACACGATTCGTACTATGTAGGTAACTGTTAGTACCTAAAACGTATCGTAAGTATAAGGCCCTCCGCCAGGCGACTTTTTGCGTAACAACAACGCTGATATCGCGCGGTCGTCGCATTTACAACATGCGACAGGAGACGTAAATAAGATGCAATGATCACACGAGGAGTTCTTGGCTTAATCATAACAGCCGAGGTCGATCTTCAGGTTGAGCCGCGTTTGTATTTAAATTAAATAATAATTTGCTTGTAGCAGAGACATGTCGTGCATACAAAATGACAAACAATATACAAAATGACAAAAAATACAGCAACGAATCACCGAACAAAATAAGTTGATACTTGCACGTCGTGACTGCGACAAGTAGGGTACCATTCAGCATGATGGTGTGCTATTGGGGTCCACAGCACAGGATTTGTTTTCAGTAGTCACCTGAAAAAAAAACGTACGAAAGCCGAGACGCATAAATATTTGAAATACATATAATATAAGAAAATACTGGTAAAATAAACAGAACTCCAGAATAGTGGTTACGTGGACTAAGGTACTCAGCCAGCGACAGAATCGCGACAGCATCGCGGCCGTTTAGCGTTTGTATTGCGAAAAAGTCGCGGTGGGTGAAGGCTCCTCTAAGTGTTAGTACGAAAAACGTATCGTAACTCGTAAGGGCTTACGCATAGCGAGTAGTAAGTACAAGGCACGTATCGTAATTCGTAAGTGCGTATCGTAGAGGAACAGTCGTGTAGTTTTATGGCGAATAACAGGGCTTATTTGCAATGCGCTTAGGTGTGCTGTAAGGGACAGAGAAACTGGGTCACTGTTTAAAATACAGGTAGGTAACCTCAATAGAGATGAGTTTGTTGGGATGTGAAAGAGAAAATGGAATTTATAAAAGGATTTGGATAAAATTTTGTACGTTCTGGCGGAGGTTATCATGAGGAGCTGGTAACAAAATTGAGTAGTGTTCAGTAAACTTCCAGACGCAGCACTTCTTTGTGTTTTGATTTTTACGTACCTGCAATCTATGCAAATAAATTTTACTTTACTTTACCTTTACTTACGACAAACGTAGTTTTAGGGTTCCGTATGCGAAGGGTAACCAACGGGATCCTATTACTAAGCCTCCGCTGTCTGTCCGTCTGTCTGTCAGCGGGCTGTATCTCATGATCCGTAATAGGTAGACATTTGAAATTTTCACATGTCTACCTTTTGCGGATCATGAGATACAGCCAGTAAATTAAAATGAAAGGGGGCTCCCCTACTAAGGAACCCTTCATGCGCCAGTCCGACTCGCATTTGGCCAGTTCTTTTACTAGCTCAAATAATTCTTTAAACACAATAAACGAGAGAAACTCCACGTAACATTGGTTTTTGCATTCCTTATACTTTATTTCAAAACTTTCCTACCAACTGACATTTATAAACGTAGATTTTCCTGTCCACCTAGACTCTAGAGAATATTAAAAACATCCAACTTCTGGCCAACTTATCCTGCACTCCACAACACAACATCGTACGTAAACGTAACGTGCAGAGTTTTCCCCATTTTTTTGTTCCGACGTGCAAAGTTTAGCAAAATGGCGGACTAAGTTCGGCCTACTTTAGTTTTTGTTACTCTTAATGACTTACACGACGAATTGGGAAGAAAAAATTCGTCAAGGAATGGGATTGTGACGTAGTTACTCACCTACCTACATTCTTTCGTACCTATTGTTTTGTATTCGTATAGGTAGGTATGTATAAGTGCCATTCGATTTTCCTCAAATCTGAGATTAAGCGGGTATCGATTGAAGGTATAAAACATTAATAAATGTGTTACACGGATTTTTTTGTAATTTCAGTTTTGAAACAACGGTTCTACTTTGAGATAACACCTATTTAGTAACAGTGTGGCTTATTAAATACTTTGTTCTTGTAAACATAAATCGTCAATACTACAGAAGAAATTCGCTTTAGATTCGCTAAGACGACCCACTGACCTCCCGCGCTAACATCCTCATACAAGTTTCGATATTTGATTTAAAAAACAAAATTATACACGTCATTTTGTCATGACATTTATCATGGATCCATGCATGTACTCATATTGTCATTGTTGCAGACATGTTTAGTGAGTCTTGACCAGAATGTCACACTCACAAAATGTCAACTAAAATTACGTTCAAAATTACAAAATTCAAACGAAAATACTAGTTACAAGTTTTGAATGTTACTTTACTATTCAATGCATCCATTAGCACAATATTTTGCATGTTTTTAGTGCGTTACATTTTGTCCGCCATTGAGACAATCGGATATTATAAAACAGACTATCTGTAAATCGAACGTTTTGAAAATATAACATTCCGCTAATCGGACATTCCGCATCAAAACCGTTTTCAGAACTAGACTGCTCACATTCTCAGTTATACCACCCATGAATTTGTACAAACAAAAACTAGTCGCTTACATTATTTTGTACCAAATCCTTCGCCAAGTGTTTACAACATTATAACACGACAACAATTTGCAATAAAATCCGCATAAGAAACAGAATTTCAAACTACAAAATCAGAACGAATTGTCAACTAGAATCTTAAAACTAGCTCAGTTGCAATTTACATTTCAAGAGCCAAGTAAATTATGTAAATATCTTTATTCTTCGTTGCATTATATTTGTTGTATCTCTGCTTTTGACAGAATAAATGGCTTTCCGAGTTAATAAACAACTTGCCAACTGAATCTAGTCAATTGGTGCAGTTTAATATTTTATGTATTGTATTGGTTCTGCCAAGTGTCCACACGTTTACTGACAATGTACATTGTTTATTGTGTTTGTGGGTAGCTAGAGAATGGCCAAATGGTTGGTTGGCAATGTTTATTTAAATATATACATACAGGGTGTAACAGGACCATTCACGAAGCCGTCAACCAAGCATTATGTACATCAAACTGAGTAACTTTACGCAAAAAATATTGCTGGGAAACGACTTTTTTTGGGGTGAAAAATCACGTTTTACGGTATGGCTCAATGTAACGCACTCAAAACATTGTGCTGATAGATGGATTGAATAGTACAGGGGTCGTGGAGGTGTTTAAAAATCTTAGAATAAAAACATGTATTTAAAAAAAAAAACTTGTGAAATAATTAGTTGGAACTTTGACCCCCAATATCTCCGTAACTAGAACTAGGTTTACAGTTATGGTCTAGAAAAAAAAATGATCGCAATGACGAGGAGAACTAGTGCCTTTCGGCTTCGTTAAGGGTCTTGTTACATCCGTTATTAAGCACCACAGTGCACCTGCACTCTGCTCATTTTTAAGGCTCTGAACGACAAACAAAACATGGCACCTAGTCTCAGAAGTTTTTCTCGAGATCGAAATTTGAATTCTTGCACAATATTTAGGTCTTGGTGACGCTCACATAGATTTTTTTTTTAAATTTAAATTTATTTGTGGTGTCAGTTCTTTTTTAGGAAAAATAAAAGTAATTCAGAACAGCGTCCGTTCCATAGATTGTTAAGTGTTTGTCAATTTGGGTTTCGAAGCTTGTGTGAGCCTGACTCGCTCATAACCGGTTGCTTGTAACAAAATCTGTAACATTCACATGTGTTGGAATCCCTTTTTCTTCCACGCACTCCACTTTATCTTTTTGAATGAGAACTGGGTACTGAATTGTTTGAGGATCTACTACATATGATAACTGCGTTTAAAACGCACAAATTGCTTTAGTTAGTGTCACAAATGTACCTACCCCTCTCCGACGCTAAAGCAATCAAGCCTTCCGGGATGCAGACACGGAAATCTGAATACGTAATTGGAATTGCTATCAATTTAGGTCTCTAGTCGTGATACTGGTTACACTCGGTTAAAAAGCCAACTAAGCGGGACACAAAATTGATGCAGCCTCAAAACAAGTCTCCAATTTCAAATATCCTTCACGTGTACCGAGTTTCAGTCCTCCTCAATCCTACCTCAATGCTTTTTAGAAAATAAAAGCAAACTCACATCCAATATTGCCTCACTTTACCCGAAGTCCTTTCTTTGTCGATCTTAACCATCTCCAAACGTTTTATTTTCTACCGATACTTCGAGTATTTTGATCCTCAGGGATCTAATCGGCTATCCAAAAATCTTTAACCGTTACTTATACCAATACTCCTCATGGGATCTTCATGATAGCAACTTGCCCCACCCTAGGGTAGAAAGTAAAAACACAAATTCAATAAAAGTGCGTCTTAACCGCAACGATTTTATCTCTAAGCGAAAATATACGGATCAACATTGCGTGTTCGCACGCAATGTGCCAGTGGATATAAAGTTTATTGTACAACTAACGTAAAACTAAAGAAGTACTTTTAAGTTTATGTTGCCGTGAATTTTTATTGTGAATACAAAGGATCCCAAAAATAATAGGTATTAAGTATAGCATAACAGTGAGTTACTTTTTGTGTATTTTTTTACGAGGTCATTAAACGTAATTTCATGCTTTTGAATGTAGATATTCGAGTCCAATCGAATACAGAGCTGTAGGTTCGCACGACGGCCAATCAATGTATACAAAACCAGTTTATGTGGATCTCTCATTGTGTACAAAATCAATCTAAACAAAGCGAGACCGAGTTATACTGGAAATGTACGGCTTCATGTGCAGCCGTGTGTACAACTCCATTTCATAGTCAGGGACGAATACCAAACTTTCATCTGGAAATAATAAGGTAATCGCAATCGAAGTATGAAAATCCAACTCTGGTTTAAGCTCACCGTTATACATATTAGTATTATTGCGATTTGTGTGTGTAATACTTTTTCTTTCTTTCTTTAAAGATCTATTTAAAGAAAGAAAGAAAAAGTATTTATTAGCCCGCATAGGACAAAACACACAAAAAAATGATTACATTAACATTAAATACAATAAAATTATATAAAAAGTAAACGTAAAAAAAAAACAACGAAATTAGTCTTGTACGAGAAAGAAAGGATTAAAACATGAAGCACGATTAAAGAGTTCTGGTTCCGTAACTATGATACTGCCGCGGAAATTAATAATTTTCTATGTTACCTACTATATATCTACTATATATATCTTACGATTATTAAATTTTTAAGCTTATTTTGTCTATCTTACCGTGTTGTCTTCTGTACGAGTATCTAAAACCTGAGCCAAGAAATTTTAATTTTCTATTCAACTTTACCGCTTTCAAACTTCAACCGACCGCCACATTCCCTGACCTTCTTTCATCCCGAATGTTTTCAATATCAATCCATAGTATGACTCAGCCAGTTTACGAGTAGGTAGTCTTTAGTTGACATAAAGTAGAGATATAGTTCGAGTAGTCACATTATGATGACAACGGTTTGTGGTCAGTGATTATGCGTTTTAGATTAGACTTAAGTTTTGTGATTATGTTTTGGCTTGTAAGTAGTGGCAGTTATGTCAATTTCTACCATCTTGTTCTTCTTTACATAGTGCTAGCTGTTGCCCGCGGCTTCGCTCGCGTTTTGGTCTGAAATTATCCCACGGGCATGTTGTAAATATAGCCTATGATACTCGGGAATAATGTAGCTTCCTGTTAGTGAAATAATTTTCAAAATCAGTTCATAACTAAGTCACGGCAAAACATACACAGTATCACAAGGTTTTTAGGAGTCCTTATTACGATGCCGGCTGCTACTTTTGAGCATGATCAAAACTGGATTCCACGTTCTGGATTGTAGGTACGTTCTTAGTGACGAGTTCCAGTAGTGCGCGTAGCAAAAGACAAAGAAAGAAGGTAGACAGATTTGTCTGCTCTTAACAATTTATTTTCCAACCGCCGCATTCTCCAGTCAACCCGCGATCATGGCGCTTGCAACAGCGTCGAAATATCGGAAGCTCAAAATAATGGACTATCACGGAAGATATCCCGTAAGTGAGCGTGTAAGTTTAGTATCCCTACGGTTTTGCGATTATAATAATGATCTTTAAAGGTTTTGATTGCGTTTCGCTCCTCCAAAAATATTTCGTAAAATCTTGAGGTTTTCTAAAATGTTATAATAACAAGACGCGGCCTTCTTACTAACTAAACATAATTGGATAGACATCTAATTAAGTCCAAGTAATAAGTATTAAACTGTTGCTGTACCTCAGGGCTCTTGAGATTGTTCCCAATTTACTTTCCCACTTGATTGGAAGTTGGTTTAGTAAATTAGAAATAGTTGTATTTATTATTAAGAAACTCTGCAAGGTTTTGGAAATTATTTTTGAATGAAACGTAACAATAACCTTAGAAGAGGTAGTGACAAAAATTGTAAAGAGTAAGCTTAGATGATTTGGACACGTGGGGAGGATGAGTGAAAAGTGATTAACAAGAGGTATTTACAAGTCAGAATTGTGAGCGACACAGCCGGGAGAACGCCCTCCCGATCCCTACCAATAATGGTAAGGTTCTTCAGAAAGATCAGGTGCGTAGTACGCGTACTATGATCATTGACCAGATGTATGAACGTGTACGAGGCAAAAGGAGTATGTAAGGATCATAGCAGGTGGCGTTCTGTGGTTCCTGTCTACCCCCTTGGGAAAATGGCGTATGTATGGATGTGATAACCTAACTACTTTTTAAAAATTTCTTGAAAATGACCTTTTTATAATGACACTAGCTGTTGCCCGCGGCTTCGCTCGCGTTTTTGTCGAAAATTATCCTACGGGCACGTTATTAATATAGCCTATGGCTCTCGGGGATAATGTAGCTTCCTATTAGTGAAAGAATTTTCAAAATCGGTTCAGTAGATCCAGAAATTACCCCCTTACAAACTTACAAATTTTACCTCTTTATAATATTAGTATAGAAGTATAGAAAACATTTCTCCTGAAATCTTTGAAGGATAAAGCGGAATGCGAATGCACCCATATTTCTCCAGTAATGTCCGAGTTAGAAGACGGAAATTATACAGTACCTACAAGGTGTAAACGAACTCTTCGCGATCAATCTACCTAATTTTGAACTTACGAGTAATACTTCAGCCATAAAGTTGAAAATCTATTAAAGAAATTTGTCAGATTGTAGTAGTTTGATGTACGCGTCCGAACATCAAACTAAGTAACTCTACGTAAAAATTATTGCTGGTGAACAGTTTTTTTGGGGGTGTAAAATCACTTTTTACGATAGGACTCAAAGTAACACACTCAAGCACTGTGCTGATGGATGCACTGAGTAGTATGGGGGTCATGGAGATAATTAAAGTAAAGTTATAACATTCAAACTTGTGAAAAAGTTGGAACTTTGATCCCCAATATCTCCGGAAGTAGAAGGTTATCAGGTATGATCTAGAACAAAAAAAATATCGCTTTCGACTTCGTTAAGGGTATTTTTACACCCATTATGCGGTGTAAACCTCTGTTGCGTGCTGTCTTTTGGTAGCAAGTAAGGGTTGTTGATTTCGATTGATACTTGACATCCTGAAGACCACTAGTTAGAAAACAGATGTTTTATCTCTGATGAAATCTGTGGTACCTCTATCATTATCAGACATCATTAAAAAATTTAAATAAGTTTATTGCGTATAAATTTGGGTTACATAGCATGTCAAGGAGTCTCCATTTAGGCATGGAAAATGCCTGTAGTTGAAGGCTCCGCTCTTCCCATACATCTTAAAGATACAAAATAAATAGGCAATTAACAAAAAGAGAATAAATAAAAAAAAAACAAACAAAATTATACAAAGTACGATAAATTGTATAAGCGTGTGTGCGCCCGTGTGTGTGTGTTTGTGTGTGTGTGTGTGTGTGTGTGTGTGTGTGTGTGTGTGTGAGTGAGTGTGCGAAAGAGAGATTTTGAGTGTACATAGTGTGTCCACCTAAGCAGATAACATCACTATACTATTTATTATTAAGTCACACGTTGCAAAAGTAATTCTGTGTCATCATAATTTAAATTGTGTAAATTAGTTTATTAATTGCAATTGTATAAATAGGCGGACCGTTTTTTATATTGTCTACTGGCAAATTCAGTTTTAGTTGAGGGAACGTTTAATATACAGTGTTTCTTTCTCTTTTCTAGTATTTTAGGATCATATGGTATCTCTTTGTGCGTTTTGAGGATGATAAGAAGGATGTACAATTTTCTCACTGACAGCAAATTACATAATTTGTAAAGCTTTTCAGTGGAGAATATTCGTTTTTTGAAGTACATCACCTTCAGTATCGCTCTTTGAGCGCGTTCTAACTCTAGAAACCTAGATTTCGTTGCTCCACCCCACGCAGTTATGCAATATATTAAAACGGACTGGACCAAAGATACATACATTTCATTTAATAGATTTCTTTGTTGGTTGGCTGGTTGGTTGTCATTATTTTTATTTACATTTATTCTCCTTGGTTAAACATATCTCAGCTCTTTGAATATCCAGATAAGTTTTCGTACTCTACTCATGACTAGTTCCAGTTGAGGATACCAGGAAAGACGCTGGTCAATAATCACTCCCAGATATTTTGTTTGGGTAACTTGTTGAAGAGTTGGACAATTGCAGCAAGTTCAAACCGTATTCATGTCGCACGTGTGGATTCTTAAATTAAATTCCTTGTCTGGTTGAAACTGGTTATAAATATTAAAACAAATGTAGTTGGTTTTTATAGTGTTCAGGGTGAGCAGATTTTTTTTTAGCCAAGTTGCAACATGAGCTAGCCCTTCTTCTGCTCCATTTTTAACCTCATCCCATGTTTTCCCTGAGAAGACGACAGCTGTATCATCGGCGTATGAGAATACTTTGGCATTATTAATCCTCATATTGCAGAGGTCATTTATATAAATTAAAAATAGTGTAGGTCCTAGAACGCTTCCCTGAGCATCCACGTCCTCTCCAACAATTTGTTCCAGTTTCACTTTTTGAGTTCTACCAGAAAGGTAATCCTTAAAAAGTGCCAGTGGTATTCCACGAACTCCGATGGCTTCAAGCTTGTGTAAAAGAATGGGAGTAGAGACGGTGTCAAAGGCCTTTCTTAGATCCAGAAAGGCTGCCATACATTTGTTTCCTTTGTCGAGCTGCTCGGTTACTAAAGAACTTAGTGCTATAACAGCATCTTCAGTTGACTTTTTTTGCCTAAATCCAAATTGAAAAGGTGACAGAATGTCAAATCTGTTTAAATACTGCAAGAGGCGAGTATTTATCAATTTTTCTAATATTTTTGAAATTGCAGTTAAAACGGAAATAGGTCGATAATTGTTGACGTCGTCTCTATCACCACCCTTATACACAGGTGTAATAATAGATTTTTTTAATGGGGCTGGAAAAGTACCTTTCTGAAAACATAGATTGGCTAGGTGCGTGATAATTGGTACAACTTCGTTCTTAGCCAGTTTCAAGAAGCTCGTAGGAATATTGTCCCACCGGGGGGCACTGTCAGTTCGCACATTCATAAGCGTAGTACAGACTTCGCGGTGATCTGTGTCCAAAAGTACCATTGAGCTGATGTGTGATGGCGTTCTATTTAAGAGATGGCTTGATATGTTAGTGCCAGATGCTATGTTTTGGGCCAGATCTCTGCCTATACTTGCAAAATATTTATTTACAAAGTTAATGGATTCTATGGGAGATGATTTAACCTGCAGCAATTCTAAGTTTTTTGTTCGTGATTTATTAGTATAAGTGATATTTTTTATGTTTTTCCAAAGAAGTCTATTGTTTTTGACAGCGTTAGTAATTTGTTCCCTATTATATTTTCTTTTTAACTTTTTAATGAGATTATTGCAATAGTTTCTATAACGCGTGTATGTAATTTTGGCAGTTTCATTGTGGGGATCATTTTGTGCCTTTTTCTGTAACGCATTACGATTCCGAATACATCTCAGAATACCCTGAGTAATCCAGGGTTTTAATAAACGTTTACTGCTTGGTATGGTAATAGTGCGAGTATTAGCAGTCAAAGATTCAGTTATCTTTTCTATTAAGGAGATAGTTACTATACTTGGGTCATCAATAAATAAGAGTTCAGCTAAGTTTTTGTTCTGCAGATATAGAAGAGCGCTGTTAAAATCTGTAGTTGTTTTAGTTTTATCAGGAGTAATTTTGTCTTTTGTTTTTGCCAAAGAAAGAAATGTGGTATAGTGGTCTGTAGTAGAAGTGCGTAAGATAGCTATAAATGCAGATATTTTTTTCGGATTAATTTTAAGCATAAAATGATCAAGGCAATTCGTTTCTCTAGTGGGTAGTGTATGCCCGGCCAGAATTCCGTATGACGATAACATAGTAAGGTAGTTTACTCTATTTTTGTGTTCGTAGTATTGTTCAGTTTCCCTGGGTCTTAAATTAATATTTTTATCCCCTGTGATCACAATATTTCTTTTTTGTACGTTAAGTGATTCCAAATGTAAACTTAAAGAGTCAATAAAATTTTCTGCGCTTGAATTTGCAGGTGATCTGTAAACTCCAAAGACAATGTTATTTAGTACCTCAATTTGAAGACAAGATGCGTTTAAGAGCTTAACTTCTGTAACTTTATGTTTTAAAGATTTTTTCACATACGCAACGACTCCGTCATGTTTATTAGAAAGATTTGTAGTATAATAGCATTTGTAATTATCAAGTTGTGGTACAGGTTTATTTAAATTCAGTTGACATTCCGTTAATATGATGATATCTGTTTCAAATTTAAGACTAGATAATGTAAGTAAAAAGTCGTCGAAATTACAGCAAATGCCTCTAATGTTCTGAGATATAATAGTGAAATCATTTTTGTGTATGGATGTATGTTTCTCAAGATCTGTACAGTCGCATGTGATCGATTTAGCAAGCTGTATATTGTCTATTTCTTGTAGTGTTTGTAATGATTCACACGCGGCAGCCATTTTTAAAATAATAAGTAATAATTATCCTTGCTGGCCTTAGCTTAAAAAGTGTGAGTGTGTCGGTATGATGTTTGTGTTTGTCTTGAGTGTGTTTATCATCATCTGCCTAGCCTTTTACCAACTATGCTGGGGTCGGCTTCCAGTCCAACAGGATACAGCTGAATACCAGTATTTTACATGAAGCGACTGCCTATCTGACCTCCACAACCAAGTTAGTACTGGGTAATAGGAAATCCTTTGGTAAGACTGGTTCACTGGTTTTCAGGCCACCGGTTACCTGTAACGACTGTCAAAGATCTACAAATGACAGTCGGAACCAACGGCTTGATGCGCTTTCCGAGGCACGGAGGAAACATGGAATGTAATGAGTAGTAATCCATCCTCGGACAACCTAGGCTAGCGCGGTTTAACCTAAAGATCGAACCGAGCGTCTGTTATTATTTAGCTACGAGCTCCTCTATAAGACGTCTGAGTTTAAAAGAAAAAAGATAAATAAGGTCCCCAACCTCCGATACAACGAAGTAAATCGATGTTTCACAAAAATTCAAGCTTCCTTTGCCCCTGCCGCGGGAGACGCCCTGGGCGTCGGGGGCCACGTGATGGCTCCCGGCCACCGTAGGCGCGGGCCTGTGGACGGTGAGTAATGGGTTAGCTCGCCGCCCGTCCGTCTTATGACGACAGGCCGTGTCGACGACGCGTTCGTGTTCCTTGAGCGCCTCAGAGAGATGTCAGCAAACGGGAAGGAGTCCGAAAGGACCGATGCCTGCCAGGGTTGCGGGACTGTTCGAAAGAGATACTGCGGCCCTGGAACACAAAGGGCAAAAGAAGGAACAGGGATGGGTTTTAGTCAGTACAAGTCTGACACTCCTTTCCATTCCGCCCAGAGTTTATCAGTTTGAGTTTTTCCATCCAAAAAAAAAAAACAGCCTTCGTTGCCACCCGACCACAGCCAAACCCCAAGAAAAAACCATAAACAAAAAAGTCTACGTAAAAAAAAATCTTTTAAAACGTTAATTGCGACATTCAGCTTCATAATCAGTGGCTGACTGTACTAATGACGAGGCTGTGTTTCTCGTGGCTCGAGGTCTCGAGGACCCTTGGCTCGTGTGGTGTGCATGGCTCGAAACTAAATGCTGGACGTATGCGCGTAAAGATGCTTTTTGAAGTGGTGTTAAGAGATATAAAAAGAAAGGGTCTGGTTGGGTAATTTTGGTATTAATTGTGAATGGTATTATTTTGGTATTAATAAAAGACTGTACTAAAAAAAACCGGCTAAGTGGGAGTCAAACGCGCAAAGTGAACACGAAGGGTTCAGTACCACAATCTAAAAAAAAAAACGCGTTTGTTGTATGGGAGCCCCGTTAAATATTTATTTTATTCTGTTTTTAATATTTATTCTTACAGCGGCAACAGAAATACATCATCTTTGAAAACTTCAACTGTCTAGGTATCACGGTTCATGAGATACAGCCTGGTGACAGACAGCCAGACAGACAGACTGTCAGTGGAGTCTCAGTAATAGGTTTCAGTTTTTACCCGTTAGATACGGAACCCTATAAACAGTCTTAACTCTAACTAGAGGTGACAAGTAAGATGAGAATGAGTTTGTTTTGGTCAGACACAGTGTTATTGTGTTTTTCTACTCGGAATTTCTCAGTGGCAGCTCGGAGTTCATGATGTTAACTGTGACACCCTTGTGTCTCGGAGAACACATAAAATCTTTGGTCCTGCGCCTGATCACTCCCCGATTTTGCGACCATCTGTGCTGTCTAATAAAAAAAGAAAAATAAGAAAAAAAAAAGAAATAAGCAGTACCTTTGTACTCATATTTTGTAATTGTATTTTCCTGTGTAATCTACTAGGTGTACATAAATAGTAAAATAAATAAATAATATATTCTGTGCACATACATACATACAGGGTGTAACAAGACCCTTCACGAAGCCGTCAACCAAGCATTATACATCAAACTAAGTAACTTTGCGCAAAAATTATTGCTGGGAAACGACTTTTTTTGGGGGCAAAAAAATCACGTTTTCTGGTAGGACTCAATATAATGCACTCAAAACATTGTGCTGATGGATGGATTGAATAGTACGGGGGTCGTGGAGGTGTGTACAGTAAAAATCTTACGCTAAAAACATGTATTTAAACAAAAACTTGTGAAAAAGTTGGAACTTTGACCTCAACTAGAAGGTTCCCATGTATAGTCTAGAACAAAAAAGTGATCGCAATGATGGGGAGAACAAGTGCCTCTCGGCTTCGTTAAGGGTCTTGTTACACCCTTTATAGTCACGCCATTTTCCCAAAGGGGTAGGCAGAAATTGGAGAACGCCATCCATAATATTCTGTGTAATTGACCGAATTTCTGTAGGTTATTGACTGCCTCGTTAGTCTAGCGGTCGCAAGCGCGACTGCTAAGCATGAGGTTTTGGATTCGATTCCCAGGTCTGGCAAAGTGTAATTGGGACTTTATCAGGAATTTCTCAGTAGCAGCCACGGACTCTGGGCTTGTGCCCTGTTTTTGGCAATAGGCTCGCCCCCTAATACATGGGACTTACAAACATAACTGGCGTAATGTGGGTGTACTATTAGGGACACCTCTACCTAACCCTTTGGGAATCACAGGCGTGATGTTGTGTTTATGTGGATATCATTGTTTTTACTTTAATTATTGCAATGAACAGCTGAACCTTTAAATTGCGATATTTTCATCAACATTGTAGCCTTAAAAAAGGACCTAAAATAAAGCTCTGAACACAAGAACAAAAATAGAAAGTTTTCCCTCACAATTTACAACTGGGTTATAAAGTACGCCATTTTATGTTCGTTCCCTACGTATGTAATGAATCGTCCTCGTAAAATTAGGAACAGTCTGGCTTTGAGATTAGTACTAAACTCTTGTATATTGGGTCACTTCAGTTCTTTAGGTATAAAGTTTTATCTAGATTATGTGAATCCAATGGGAAGTGTAGGAATTTTATTTGAAAGCTCTATTATAATTTTAGCCATACTGTGGTAGAACAGACATTCCCCCCTTTACAATTCATCATTCCAGCAGAACATCTGTCAACTAGAAACGAACTGTGGTGCCCAATCTGGGAATATCTTAACCGATTGCGGGCCCAGGTTGGTTGCTGAAGAAATACTCTGGCCAAATAGGGTATCCTCCACCCATTACGGACACAATGTCAGAGTGAACCCCTTCGGAGGATACGTCATCCTTCTGGAAGAAGGATATTCTTCGAAAGGGTTCACTGAACGAGATTGCTAGTCATGCACAACCACATGCATCTTCTAGGATGCTTCTTGCATACGGCCACCTCTCTTCAAATGTTTATCCTTTATATAGACAGTATTTGTCAATATTCAAAGTCACAAAAACGCATGTTTGATCATTTTAACAATTCTTTCTGAAATTTTACTAATTATTACTACCAATCTTCAACCGAGTTCAAGAATGCTAATAAAAGTCCACTCAAAAACCTACCAAACACCATAAACAAACATTTCCCTAATAAATAAAGACACCTGGCACTAAATAACAGACATTTGTCACTAAATGACTTCACACATGGTACCTATAGTGTTATGTGACCCCACGCCATGAAATTCAGGAATCTTTTGTTTTATACCAGACCTTTTTTATGGAACCCGTTTGGCGGATCCACGCCCGCCTTTTTGCAGCGTAATTCGTTTGTCACGTTTTAGTGATGGGACATAAGAGATATCGATAAATTCCTCAAAAATAAAACTCGTGTTTGAGAATACCTACATGCAGAAATCACGCCTATTCTGCATGAATGCAGCGCACCATGCGTTACGATACTAACGCCTCTGTCACTTCCCTTAGATATGTGATGTGCGTCAAAGAACACACGCGTGGGTCACTTGTTGTCTTTCACCTGTTGGTACCGTCGCGTCGCTGGGACTCCTGGCATGCTCCAAATTCTCTGCAGTTTGCCACCACAATATGCGTACATGCACATAAACTACTTTGATATCAATCCTCAATATATGTTTAATCACGCTTCGTTATGACAATAACCCGTTTGAAACTTTGGTTGTTTTTTTTAGTAACGTGAGTTTTTTTTAATGTAAGTTATTTAATTTCTGAAAGATTTTCTCGTATACTTCGATAAAAATAGCCAAGTTCAATGCGGAGACTGAATAGCAACGGAAAAGCTGACATTTTTATAATATTATTACTATCATTACCTCGTATTTAGTACATTATTCTGAACCGCCCCCCACGTAGACATTTACCATCACTAATAAAAAAAAAATCTTGTTTCCTACCAAAGTGCAATACTTATACCTACACGATTAAATATCAGCAGTGGACTGCGAAAGGTTTGAGTGAGGCCTTAGCTGAGCCACAAAACATTATAGCTAGTAGGATAGTAAAAATGTTTCGAAAAAACCATGATTTTACACGAAACAACCTTTGTAAATTCTTTTGGTTGTATTAACGTTGTTTGGCTAACAGCCGCGGGTCCGATTCGTACGGAAACCAATTTCTTTTCAGAAAGCTAATCCTGTTTAAATCATATTTTTAGACAAAAGTAATTTATTCAAAAAAATCAATAGAAACTTGTAAAAATGTAATGATGTGCTTTCAAGTGTACATAATACTCTTTTGTATACCAAACTCATTATTTTTAAAAGCTTAATAATTTATCCGCGATATTGATAAATGTTTACGCATTCAGATTCACAAAACTCCGTTCGAAATTTCCAGTCACAGATATTTTATCCGACTAATATTTCATTTACTTTTTCAACTTCTCAAAAACAAACGTCGAAAGTTTATAGTTCAAAAATATCGATAGTCGATAAGTCACATCACTAGCTGAAGTTTACGCAAGGGTATCTTCTATAGACGAACATTTACATACAAATGTCGGGTAGTACTGCGAATGACATAACATTATTGTCTAGGAGGCAGCGTTTTGGGAAATGAGTCATCTTTTTCCGGGTGCGTGGAGTGTATTAGGGTTATAACTAACATAAACGTAACATCACGCTTATAATCCCCCAAAGGGTTAGGCAGATGAGTCCCTATAGAACAGACATATGTCGCCAGTTATGGTTAAGTAATAGCGGGCGAGCCTATTGACATTGACAGGGCACGGAATCCTGACTCCAGGCTGATACTGAGATTATACATGGAAACATTATATTTTACTTTTGTTTCAGGTACTTGCTGCTGATATCTACATATCCCAGTAAACAGTTAATAGGTAATTCATTCTATATAATTAAGGAAATAACTCGAAGGCGCGAAAACAATATTGAGTTACACATAGTTATGGGCAAAAGATGTTTAGTGCCAAACTTTGCCCATTCACTTCTCTATCCAATGACGTAAGGTCATAATGCCATAGCATAATCACCCTTATCCTCCGTGTTAGTGAACTATTTGACTATTATTACCATAATATTCAATAAACCACACCAAAGCCGCCTGTATTTATTGTCAAAACAAATAAGTCCGACATTTTTCGAAGTTCAGCTCTCTGTCTCCTTGTCTAAGAAGAAAACAAGCGGAAAATGGCGGACTATTAACTTAACGTTTTATGTGTGTTATGATCGATACAATATGAGTTTTGTTTTGTGTAAATAAGGTTCAATTTCTGTTTGTTATGTCTTTGACAATGGCTGTCACAAACATCGGGTTACAATGGCCGGCCCATTTATTGATGACAGTTTTCGTTGAATTATGTTCAATTTTTTGGGGCATGTAATGGCGTTTGTAAGAGTGTGTACTTGCGTATCGATACGCCGTTTGTTAAAAATCACTATATACAAGCTTTTACGGGAGGCTTTTGTTTTTATTACGTGCGTATAATCCAGGATTTCTGTGGTAACGAGTTCTACGATTTTTCTTTTGGAAACTGGAATAATTGAATCATTTCGAGGATTTTGTTCTGACAATACAATTCGTACTCCGTTATTGATATTATGTCACACTAACGGATTCCTCGAAAAACATGATACACGACTGCATTAACAAAGAAATCATTAACGTTACTTTGTTTCGTGAAATACAGCGCAACAAGCAGAAAAAAAAACAAATTAAGCTACAAGAAAATTTTATTTTTCTTTTTCTGGCGATTTCTATGAGCGTCATCGAGTTCTAACATTATGTGAAAATTCTAATTCGGACCTTGCAGAATTCTCGAGAAAGCACTGTGTGTCAAGCGGATAAAAAAGTGAGATTATAAAGCATAATCAGCCCTTTAATGTTCCCACTGCTGGGACACTCGGCCTGCTCTCTAAGAGAGGGAATGGGCTATAATCCACCACGCGGGCTCAGTACGGGTTGGTAGATGTCACATGTCTTCGAATTTTTGGTTCTAGGACATGCCGGTTTCCTCACGATGTGCCGGTTTCCTCACGATGTTCCGGTTTCCTCACGATGCGCCGGTTTCCTCATGATGACGATTATAAAGGTTACGACTCTTATAGGTTCTGAATTTCGAAGTTTAAAATAGGTACATAAATACAGATTTTCCTTTGTTTAGAACCTAAATAACATAAAAATAATAATGCAAACATTTAACACGCAAACCACGTCCTTAGCTCTTAACCTACATTGATTACTGCTCTGACGTCAGCGTCGTCAGACATAAAACGTCGATGCTTACGACCCGTCGGCACGCTACCGGAGTAGACACCGATGACAACTGTTGTCACCGGTGCGTACGTAATGTTCCTTTAGGGAGCTGAAAAAGTTAGCCTGCAAAATTATACATCAGGAAATATGATGACCTTATTTCGCTCACAATTTTCGCAAAAAAGGAAAGTACGATGAGGAAACCCGCGGCAGGCCTAGAAACAGAAACTTGAATAGATGCTTGCTTTGTGAATCTCAGCTCTCATGGAATGGAAGTCAGTGTTCTAACAATGGGACCGTTTTATGTTTACTAAGCTACACGTAACAACCTAGCTCCTAGACTATATTGATCACTGCTGTGACGTCAGCCATAAAATACCTATAGACGTCGATGCTTACGAGCAGTCGGCACGCTACCGAATCAGACACCGATAACAATTGTCACCAGCAGTGCGTACCGGCCGTACGTAATGTTCGTTTAGGGAGCTGGAACAGTACCTACGATTTATATAATATCTACCAAAGCCTGCATGTACCTATCAGGGTATATGATTTTACGTAACAGAAAAACCTTCGGAACCGCTCAGATCAATCTTCAGATTTAGAC
This sequence comes from Eugnorisma glareosa, assembly GCA_947578425.1. Taxonomy (NCBI): domain Eukaryota; kingdom Metazoa; phylum Arthropoda; class Insecta; order Lepidoptera; family Noctuidae; genus Eugnorisma; species Eugnorisma glareosa. Next base: position 5,700,280 of record OX387982.1, on the reverse strand, counting down.
GCGCTTGTTTAAGTTGGTCTATGGGGGTCATTACATACCGAGCTTCCTCCGTGCCTCGGATAGCACGTTAAGCTGTGGGTCCCGGCTCTCATCTGTAGATCTTTGTCAGTCGTTATAGGTAGGTAGGTAATGGTTCCCCCTTGGGAAGACTTTACCAATGGGTATCGTATTATCCTGTAGTAACTGGGTTGTGGAGGTCAGATTGGCAGCTGCTTAGTTGGGAAAAGACTAGACAGATGATCATGTAACAGAAAAACTTATGTTGCCATTTGCAATGGCAAACAGACGCAATTAGTGATCAAACTGATCACTTTTGTCACATCAGACGTTAAACGTATATACTGTACTCCTAATTCCAAACTTGTAAACAAATACGTATTTTTAGAAAATCGCATGTACATATCTACTTGAATAAAGGTCAGTTTCCAAACAACTTCAAATATTTAAATGACAATAGTACCAGTAAATAAAAATAAATAAAATAAATATCGCTGGACATTACACACAGCGCCATCTAGGTGCCACACTAAGCAACGAGGCTTGTGTCGTGGACACCAGATAGATAATAATACTACATAGATACTATTTGTTTGTAAATACATACTTATTCCAGTCATTCGAGAATCAACTTAATTCGTATACTGAAATTGAGTTGATATTCACAACAGCAATTGGAAACTTAGATTTCGATAGGCCGACGTTAAGACCAGTCGGCAAGACCGATGAAGCACGCAGATCTGTTATCTGTGTACTGTCACCGATGCGTACATAATGTTCCTTTAGGGAACTGCACTACCTGTAAGCTATCTGGAGTCTATGCCGGTTCCAATTAGACGCATCTGTGTAACCATGCGTCAATTTGAATGTCGGAGGGAAGGAGTGTAAAGGGGGCTATCGCGTATGAATACGCCGCAAGAGGTGCTAGTGTAGCGCGAGGTCCCTGAAATGTCAGATGTCTTAGAGTTTCGCGCGTTGCGTGATTTTTTATAACGTATTTTTACAAATATTCACGATTATGGTCTTGTTTGAGCCATTCCTGTTTATTTATGGCTTGAAGATTTTAAGTAGCAACTTAGGATCTTATTTTTTAGTACTTGGAGGTAAAATGATTTTTAAATGTTTCATTCTGGCTAATTTTAGGTAGAATATTGTAAATATGAAGCTAAAGTTCAAGAAAACCGTGGCTGAAATGACAATATAGACTATGAAAAAAAAAACATGGGAAATATGGCTGAGCTTTGATATTTCGTAACAACTATTATGTGTGTATTACCCATATTTGCAAAACAAAATTCTATTCTATTCTAAGGCATTGCATACTGCATACTGTTACGCATACTGCTGCATACTTGCATACTGTTGCAAGAAACAGCCGAACAGCAAAAGCTTTTTTTTAAATACCCGGTCATTCATGACTCTACGGTTTGCGCATCGATTTTCCTTTAACTGTTTTGCAGTTTATTTTTTCTTATGATTTTCCATGGTAGAGGCCATAATAAAACGCGAATATTCTGAAAAAACAAAAACAATTTGCGATTGGTCTTATGAGAATTTAATTATAACACGTTTTCAACAGTCAATTTCACTTTAGAACAGTTCACGTGATTCGGAACAGTTTTCTTTTTTTAAATTTTTTCCACACTCGGAATTTCTCCTGTATGCGTTTACAAACATTTAAACTCACATACATAAACAACCGTCTTTGTACAGTCACACTTAAATGTTCTTGTCATAAAACACTGCGAATCATAAACATCACTTCCGTTTTCTCAAATGAAACTTCGCCAAAGAAAAATGCTCCTAACTTATTGTAAGTAAGGACGTCCATGCATCAAACGTTATGTGACATTGAGTTTAACGCGGCGCGCTGCATACGAGGTCTTGATGAATGGCGCGCTTTGCATATGGGGGGAGGGGGTGAACTGGAGGGGTTGTGTGGAAGAGGGAAATGTTTGGTCGGTCTTGAAGACTTAGGTATAGCGGTGTATTCCAGTTGACCCCACTGGCATTGCCCCACTGGTTGGGCAAACGGGAAAATCAAAACCGTCGTTTCATTTGCCCCACTTCCCTAATGGCCCCACCATTAGGGAAGTGGGGCAAATGAAACGACGGTTTTGATTTTGGTCAACGGGAAGTCTGCTATTTTATTCCCGCTGGCCCCACTGCTCCGCCCCACTAGTGGGGTCAACGGGAAGAGGAGATGTACTGGGGGAAAAAAATAGCTACTATAGATGAAGATCTTTAATTCTGGGTTCTATTCCCAAGTCGGGCAAAGTGTAATTGAGTTTTTGGTTTTCTCCATCAAGAATTTCTCGCATCCCGTAATCAGAATTAGAGCCCGATTGATGGCAATGGGCTCGCTCTAACATAACTGGCGAAATGTGGGTACATAACATTATAGGTACTCCTCTGTCAAAACCCTCCTCTGGGTAAAACTGGCGTGATGTTATGTCACTCACGGATGATCAAATGTTATCTATTTTGATTAATTTCTGAGTAATACATAGGCTGTGCCTATATCAAATTCAATTCCTCTCTAAAATGAACATTTGGGAGAATATTATGCTAATTACTAATCTATACTAATATTATAAAGAGGTAAAGTTTGTGAGGTTGTACGGGGTAACCTCTCGATCTACTGAACCGATTTTGAAAATTCTTTCACTAATAGGAAGCTACAATATCCCCGAGTGCCATAGGCCGTACGTGCCGTGAGATAATTTCCGACCAAAACGCGAGCGAAACTGCGGGTACAGCTAGTGATATTATAGATGTGAAAGTTTGGATGGATGGATATTACTCAATCACTCAAGAACGGCCGAACAGATCTGGATGTAATGCGGCACAGAGACAGCTTATAGTCAGGAATAACTTCTTTTCCTCACACTCATAAAAATTTCCGTCGAAAAGTCGCGGGCAACACCTAGTATTTCATAAATTCCTACAAACAAATGGATTGGTATGACATTCAATTAGAAGCTCGTACACTTCAAGACTACGAACTGGCAAGTTTGTACAAATTAAGCGAAGCAACATGTGCCTTTGACTGTCAAGTAAATAGCTTTCGAGAGCACTAATTCACTGATACTGGACTAGTTGCAATTAAGTTAGGACGTTTTGGAGTCGATTGGATGTAAGTTACATAGGCGAAACCGAAATGAAATCTCGTATGATATTTGATACATAAAATCTAACGCAAAATGAAATTGCCATAGCTTAGACTGGTAAAGGGTGAGTTCGCAAGGGACACGTACTGTGCTTGCCGGGGCTGCGGGACTGTTCGAAAGAGATACCGCGGCCCTGGAACACAAAGGGCAAAGGAAGGAAAATAGATGAGTTTTAGTCAGTAAAAGTCTGACACTCCCTCCTGCTCAGCCCAGAGCGGGAGGGGTTTTTCGATGATTTACCATCCGAAAAAAAAAAAGACTGGTAAAGCTATAATGTTCCCACACAGCTGGGAGGCTGGAGCTGGGGGCTGTGGCTGGGCCACAGACCTCCTATCTATGAAGGGAAATGGGCTGTAATGGACCATGCGGGCCCGGTGCGGGTTGCTAGATGTGACATGTCTTTGAATGGTTCTAGATATTGCTGGTTTCCTCTCGATGTTTTCCTTCACTGTTTTGAGAGCAGTGATGATGAAATAAATTACACAAAGTAATTTGCAGGACTGGTTTCGACCCCACGAATGGATGAGCATGAGGTGGCGTGGTTTCTAGGCCACCTCATGCCACTGTACTATCTTTGAGCCGCAGTTTCTCTTGCTCTCTTCATACCGCGTCAAGGTTTTATGTTTGTTCACTCGCCACTTAGCCAATGCAAACGATAAATAAAAAGTGACGTTGCTGGGCGTAAAATTCCAGTGACATTGTCTATTAAAGTTTTATCTTCGGTCAGCCGTGCTTCAGCCAGAACACAACGAAGTGTCGCACTCGCACAAGATTCACTGAAGCGTTTAATTAACTAAAATAAGTTACTACCGATTTCCTTCGCTGTTGTTTCTTTTGTAATCGGCATGCTCGATAAAGGCGATCGATGAAGTCTGTGGAGTTCTAGGGTCTCGTTCAAACTCGACAGATACTTACTTAATTTGGATGAACTTGTTGCCTTGATTGGACAGCCAGAACTTTTCTGAAAGTATACCTACTCGTTTATTAATTTTCGTCCTAATTTTTTACACGTTTTTAAAATTCCTATAAAAATCAATATAATTTAAAAAACTCGAGAGGAGCTCGGGGCTTTTAACAGCCCCACGAGTAGATCTTAAAGGTAAAGCCACGCTTGCCTAGATTGGTCCGTGGATGGGTGACCACCCATTAGGTACTTACCGAGTGTCCTTCCTCGCCGAAACCGAGTTTCTACGCTCGGAAAGCACGTTAAGGCGTTGGTCCCGGCTGTAATTTGTAGATCTTTGACAGTTATACAATCCTGACAACTAGTCTTACCAAGGGGTATCGGTATTACCCAGTAAGTGGATTGTGGAGGTCAGATTGGCAGTTCCTCCATGTTAAATGCTGGTATTCAGCTGCATCCGATTAGAGTGAAAGCCGGCCCAAACATAGTTGGAAAAAGACTAGGCATGCATGCATGAAAATCAATATCCCAATCCATAACAGCATCAAACTAAACTATGAAATACCTCACTCACATTACTAGCATAGCATGGCGTTCAATTTAACTCGGCTGCCGTATCCAGCGGCTGCAAACAGCGGAGTTAGCATAAAATAGTGCTGCACGGACGATTAAGCGAACTACAGCGAAATTGTTGTTCTGAACACATATGCTGTTTCTCGTGTGTGCATTAATGTAATGTTTTGAGTTGATTGAGTGTGTTTTGGGACGAGTCTTTGTTTGTAAAGCAGCTCATCATGGGAAGGACTTTCGAAGAAGTCTTGCAGCAAGCAGCGACTCTCGCATTTTGTTCAACTAGGAGGTGCTAGCGGGTGATAGATCGGGGAGTCTAGTGTCGTCGTATTACACGGCCCTCATGAGTGGTGACGAAATTTCGGATCAGTCCAGGCATCGCCAGGAGAGTTTGGTGCCCGGAGGCGGGCTGCGCTGGATGGGTCGTAAACATCATGAATAGCAATTCTCGCGGCACATCTGGCAAGGCTCACAAGTGTAGTGTAGTGTGCAAGCACCACATAACCAAGCCTCCCCAGACGGTGCGGGATGCGTCAGGCAAGCCCAGCTGTAGAACCAATTATATTTAGGAGTAGACGTGTTCTTGAGTAGATACGCAATCGTACATCAAGATGCACTCTGGTGGGTTGATCAATAAGCCGAGCAGGGTGGTTGGTAGGAGCTGGATGCGAATACAAGAGGATTGAGTCATACATACGGTGTGCTATTGGAGAGGTAGTGTATGTCCAGCTGTAGACGATGATAGTGATGGACCAAGAATCCAACTCTACCTAATGAGATAAAGGCTTACCAGTGGCTAATTAATCTTGTTTTTAAAATAACAACATGCCTGAAATCACCGGAGACAAAGGTGTACCCATTAGTACACCCGTATTTAGCCAGTTATAAAGTCCCATGTATTACGGGTGAGCTTATTGCCGTCAACCGGTAACAAATCCAGACTCCGTGGCTGCTACTGAGAAATGTTTGATGGACAGACCCAATAACTCTGCCCGACTTTTCAATCGAAACCAGGGCCTCATGCTCAACATCAGGCAGACTCATTCTTCTTATCGTGTCGAATATTCTGAAAAAACAAAAACAATTTGCAGTTGGTCTTTTGAGAATTTAATTGAAACACGTTTTCAACTGTCAATTTGACTTTAGAACTGTTCACGTGATTCGGAACAGTTTTATTTTTTAAATTTTTCTCCACACTCGGAATTTCCCCTGTATGCGTTTACAAACATTTAAACTCACATATATAAACAACCGTCTTTGTACAGTCACACTTAAATGTTCTTGTCATAGAACACTGCGAATCATAAACATCACTTCCGTTTTCTCAAATGAAACTTCGCCAAAGAAAAATGCTCCTAACTTATTGTAAGTAAGGACGTCCATGCATCAAACGTTATGTGACATTGAGTTTAACGCGGCGCGCTGCATACGAGGTCGTGACGAATGGCGCGCTTTGCATATGGGGGGGGAGGGGGTGAACTGGGGGGGTTGTATGGAAGAGGGAAATGTTCTGTCGGTCTTGACGACTTAGGTATAGAGGTGTATTCCAGTTGACCCCACTGGCATTGCCCCACTGGTTGGGCAAACGGGAAAATCAAAACCGTCGTTTCATTTGCCCCACTTCCCTAATGGTGGGGTCAACGGGAAGTCTGCTATTTTATTCCCGCTGGCCCCACTGCTCCGCCCCACTAGTGGGGTCAACGGGAAGAGGAGATGTACTGGGAGAAAAAATAGCTACTATAGGTGAAGATCTTTAATTCTGGGTTCTATTCCCAAGTCGGGCAAAAGTGTAATTGAGTTTTTGGTTTTCTCCATCAAGAATTTCTCGCATCCCGTAATCAGAATTAGAGCCCGATTGATGGCAATAGGCTCGCTCTAACATAACTGGCGAAATGTGGGTACATAACATTATAGGTACTCCTCTGTCAAAACCCTCCTCGGGGTAAAACTGGCGTGATGTTATGTCACTCACGGATGATCAAATGTTATCTATTTTGATTAATTCTTATATAATACATAGGCTGTACCTACATCAAATACAATTCCTCTTTAAAATTAACATTTGGGAGAATATTACTCGTATACTAATTACTAATCTATACTAATATTATAAAGAGGTAAAGTTTGTGAGGTTGTAGGGGGTAATCTCTCGATCTACTGAACCGATTTTGACATTATCCCCGAGTGCCCTAGGCCGTACGTGCCCGTGAGATAATTTCCGACCAAAACGCGAGCGAAACTGCGGGTACAGCTAGTGATATTATAGATGCGAAAGTTTGGATGGATGGATATTACTCAATCACTCAAGAACGGCCGAACAGATCTGGATGTAATGCGGCACAGAGACAGCTTATAGTCAGGAATAACTTCTTTTCCTCACACTCATCAAAATTTCCGTCGCAAAGTCGCGGGCAACACCTAGTATTTCATAAATTTCATAAATTCCTACAAACAAATGGATTGGTACGACATTCAATTAGAAGCTCGTACACTTCAAGACTACGAACTGGCAAGTTTGTACAAATTAAGCGAAGCAACATGTGCCTTTGACTGTCAAGTAAATAGCTTTCGAGAGCACTAATTCACTGATACTGGACTAGTTGCAATTAAGTTAGGACGTTTTGGAGTCGATTGGATGTAAGTTACATAGGCGAAACCGAAATGAAATCTCGTATAATATTTGATACATAAAATCTAACGCAGAACGAAATTGCCATAGCTTAGACTGGTAAAGCTATAATTTTTCCAGACAGCTGGGAGGCTGGAGCTGGGGGCTGTGGCTGGGCCACAGACCTCCTATCTATGAAGGGAAATGGGCTGTAATGGACCATGCGGGCCCAGTGCGGGTTGCTAGATGTGACATGTCTTTAAATTGTTCTAGATATTGCTGGTTTCCTCTCGATGTTTTCCTTCACCGTTTTGAGAGCAGTGATGATGAAATAAATTAGACAAAGTAATTTGCAGGACTGATTTCGACCCCACGCATGGGTGAGCATGAGGTGGCGTGGTTTCTACGCCACCTCATGCCACTGTACTATCTTTGAGCCGCAGTTTCTCTTGCTCTCTTCATACCGTCAAGGTCTTATGTTTGTTCACTCGCCATTTAGCCAATGCAAACGATAAATAAAAAGTGACGTTGCTGGGCGTAAAATTCCAGTGACATTGTCTATTAAAGTTTTATCTTCGGTCAACCATGCTTCAGCCAGAACACAACGAAGAGTCGCACTCGCACAAGATTCACTGAAGCGTTTAATTAACTAAAATAAGTTACGACCGATTTCCTTCGCTATTGTTTCTTTTGTAATCGGCATGCTCGATAAAGGCGATTGATGAAGTCTGTGGAGTTCTAGGGTCTCGTTCAAACTCGACAGATACTTAGGGAACTTGGATGAACTTGTTGCCTTGATTGGACAGCCAGAAATTTTCTGAAAGTATACCTACTCGTTTATTAATTTTCGTCCTTATTTTTTACATTTTTTTTAAATTCCTATAAAAATCAATATAATTTAAAAAACTCGAGAGGAGCTCGGGGCTTTTAACAGCCCCACGAGTAGATCTTAAAGGTAAAGCCACGCTTGCCTAGTTTGGTCCGTGGATGGGTGACCACCCATTAGGTACTTACCGAGTGTCCTTCCTCGCCGAAACCGAGTTTCTGCTTCGGAAAGCACGTTCAGGCGTTGGTTCCGGCTGTAATTTGTAGATCTTTGACAGTTGTACAAGCCTGACAATTAGTCTTACCAAGGGGTAACGGTATTACCCAGTAAGTGGATTGTGGAGGTCAGATTGGCAGTCGCTCCATGTTAAATGCTGGTATTTAGCTGCATCCGATTAGATTGAAAGCCGGCCCAAACATAGTTGGAAAAAGGGTAAGCATGCATGCATGAAAATCAATATCCCAATCCATAACAGCATCAAACTAAACTTTGAAATACCTCAGTCACATTACTAGCATAGCATGGCGTTCAATTTAACTCGGCTGCCGTATCCAGCGGCTGCAAACAGCGGAGTTAGCATAAAATAGTGCTGCACGGACGATTAAGCGAACTACAGCGAAATTGTTGTTCTGAACACATATGCTGTTTCTCGTGTGTGCATTAATGTAATGTTTTGAGTTGATTGAGTGTGTTTTGGGACGAGTCTTTGTTTGTAAAGCAGCTCATCATGGGAAGGACTTTCGAAGAAGTCTTGCAGCAAGCAGCGACTCTCGCATTTGGTTCAACTAGGAGGTGCTAGCGGGTGATAGATCGGGGAGTCTAGTGTCGTCGTATTACACGGCCCTCATGAGTGGTGACGAAATTTCGGATCAGTCCGGACATCGCCAGGAGAGTTTGGTGCCCGGAGGCGGGCTGCGCTGGATGGGTCGTAAACATCATGAATAGCAGTTCTCGCGGCACATCTGGCAAGGCTCACAAGTGTAGTGTAGTGTGCAAGCACCACATAACCAAGCCTCCCCAGATGGTCATGCGTCAGGCAAGCCCAGCTGTAGAACCAATTATATTTAGGAGTAGACGTGTTCTTGAGTAGATACGCAATCGTACATCAAGATGCACTCTGGTGGGTTGATCAATACGCCGAGCAGGGTGGTTGGTAGCAGCTGGATGCATATACAGCGTGTAACAGAAAGGGTATAATCATATGAAATACTGTGGTACGGACCATCAAACTGAACAACTTTCTCTATGGGACCACCATCGAAATCGTAAAAAAATAATCAGCTGTCCCATACATTTGGGTCGAGTAGGTATTGAAATTTTGTATAGGACAGCTGATTATTTTTTTACGATTTCGATGGTGGTCCCTTAGAGAAAGTTGTTCAGTTTGATGGTCCGTACCACAGTATTCCATATGATTATACCCTTTCTGTTACATGTTGTATGCAAAGATTGAGTCATATGGTGTGCGATTGGAGAGGCAGTGTATGTCCAGCTGTAGATGATTACGGTGGACCAAGATCCCAACTCTACCTAGTGAGAAAAAGGCTTAGCAGCGGCCACCTTTGTCTCCGGTGATTTCTGACCCGATTTTATTTTAAAATTGCGTCTGAAATCACCGGAGACAAAGGTGTACCCATTAGTACACCCGTATTTAGCCAGTTATTCTAAAGTCCCATATAATACGGGCGAGCTTTTTGCCGTCAACCGGACACAAATCCGGACTCCGTGGCTACTACTGAGAAATTCGTGATGGAAAAACTCAATAAAACTTTGCCCGACTTGGGAATCGAAACCAGGACCTCATGCTCAACATCAGGCAGACTCATTCTTCTTATCGTGTCTATGTCAGATATCGTCTGACCAGTAGGTAGAGACCTGGTCAGCTGGATCGTTTGCCCCAATTAAGTAATGGGGGTTACAAGATAACCATTGTAATAAATGGACGCCCATTTGTTTTACTGCCAACAATGAGTAGAGGTAGGGTTACGGGACTGTTCGGAAGAGAACCGCGGCGCTGGTACACAAAGGGCAAAGGAAGGAACATGGATGGGTTTTAGTCAGTACAAGTCTGACACTCCCTTCCACTCTGCCCAGAGTGGGCAGGAATGACCCCTTCATTTGAAGATTTCCAACCCGAAAAAAAAAAAGTGAGTAGAGGTGTCACTCCAAAGCTCCACCTAACACCAGGATCTCCCATTGTACAGTCATGACCACTAACATGTATACACGAAGCAACTTTTAAAAGAGATTTTCTCCCGATTTTTTTATTGAAATTTAATGAAGTTACGAACATACTATTTTGGAAGCCATACAATTATGAAACAGGTCCTTCATGAAAGTTTCAATCGTTATTTCACGAGAAAATCGCTTTCGAATCTTGCTAAGTGTGTATTAGTGCACGTGAATGTACATGAAATCCTGAGTCAAACGTTGCCAGCTCTCCATGCATTACTGTCGACACTGCATATTTATGTGAGCTACGCTGCTCTGAGCTATATATCTTGTAAGTTCAAACGCCAAGACAATCGCAAATGTAAGTGACTTGGTGCAGAAGGAAATATAGGGGAGCAAATTAGGTACGTGAACGCTTGTAGTGCCGAGTGAATTACCTATACTATTATTATAAAGAGGTAAAGTTTGTGAGGTTGTGGAAATCCTGTACCGATTTTCAAAATTCTTTCATTAATAGGAAGCTAAATTATCCCTGAGTGCTATAGGCTATATTTACAACGTGCCTGTGGGATAATTTCCGACCAAAACGCGATCGAAGCCGCAGGCAACAGCTAGTGGTGAATAATCGTACTGAAAAAGTATGAAATGAAAATAGATTGGATAAGTAGAGGAATTTCTCTTAATAGAGGAATAACTGGTTGGCTCTAAAAATAGATGAATATTTATTTAAATCCCAGACTAAATAATGTAACGCAAGGAAACGCACTCCAGTAGACATATTTTTCTGATCAGAAAGCACGGAGGGATCCGAAGAACTGTTTACAATTTCAAAGTGACACAAAGAGTTAACACGATAACCATTGATACGCATCGCATTGAGTGTTCATGAAGATCATGGCGCCATACAATTTATTCGCACTCCATTGTCTTTGGTATAAAGTTATCACTGATGAAGTTTAAAAAAAAAACAGGCTGTAAGTTCAGTGTCCCGGTATAAAATTCTGTCAGAAAATGAGTAATCTTCGTCTTCCTGCCCTTGTCCCTAATTATTTAGGGTCTGCGCAACACGTTTTTTTCTTCCATTCTCCTCTGTCAACCGTCACGCTATCATATACTCCTTTTTCCTTCATATCATTCCTCACCCAACCCACTACCAAAATCTACCAAATACTACTTTTGCTTCGTCCTGTTAGATCAATCTTAACAGGATCCTAAGATGTCATCATCATTCCCTTGCAATTATCTCAATTTATTTGGGGTCGGCGCAGCGTGTCTTCTTCTTCCATACTTCTCTATTACTCGTCATCTCATCAGACACCTCCTTTCTTGCCATATCATCCTTCACACAGTCCATCTATGTTTTCTTTGGTCTTCCTTTCGCAGTGACTGATGTGAACTCATTACTAAAAGATCGAATGATGTGGACTCCGTATCATCAAAGGAAACGAACGCCGCGAGTCCGCACGGAATCCTCCCCCGTATATTCCCAAATATGTACAAACTAAATGCAATGCACTAGCTACTACTGCAAATGAATATCAACTAGCAGATGTAGGAGACGGTTTAATGTTATATCTCCGTGAATTATTATACACACTTTAGTTTATTGTTTTTGTGACAGTTCTACCTTCTTATGAAGTACTAGGTTACTCGCGGCTTAGTTCGTGTGGAGCCCGCTGAATATCACATACTCTGAGGATCCATATCTTAAATCTGGTCATGGTCTACCTCTGTGCCATCTTATTCCGTGAAAAGATAACAGACAGACAGAAATACTTTCGCAATTATACTATTAGTAAGGATTTACTCAAGTGTATTATTTTTCTACTTAAGAAGTACTAGCTGTGTGTCGCGTGGAAATGATGAGGTGTATGTGTGAGAAAAAACAAAAAAAAAACCTGTGTGCTATTACAGACTATAACCTATCTCTGTGCCAAATTTCATCCAGATCCGATTAGCCGTTCTAGCGTGTTTGATTACTAAACATCCATTCATCTAAAATTTCGGATTTATAATAGTTGTATGATATGAGTAAGATTACCAACACTTGCTACGTAAGTTTGCCTAGAAATGAAGACTTGTATTGTAACTAAGTATGAATATTATGTAAGCTTTTAGTAGGTGGAAAGTTTACAGAGAATGAGTTATTATTACAGCTATGTGTTAGCTTTGAATACAATAAGTGGGATATACTTGATTGTGTATAGTTTCAGTTACTCTCAGACTTTTTAACGCAGCAACGCTGTCACTAAGCTTAGCAAAAGGTTATATAACGCTGTTTCTTAACAAGTTTATTCCATTTTGACGACCATCTATTAAGTTTACCCATGCCATGCCCATGTCTAGCTTATTCCCAACTAGAAAAAATATAGAAAAAACCGGTCAAATTTGAGTCGGACTAGCGTACGAAGAGTTCCATGACATTATCTAAAAAAAAACACGTTTGTTGTATGGGAGAGCCCCCCTTAAATAATTATTTTATTCTGTTTTTAGTATTTGTTGTTATAGCGGCAACAGAAATACATCATCTGTGAAAATTTTAACTGTCTAGCTGTCACGGTTCATGAGATACAGCCTGGTGATAGACAGACGGACAGTGGAGTCTTAGTAATAGCATTCCGTTTTTACCCCTTTTTTTTTTTTTTTTTTCGGTATCCTAAGAAATATCCCACACTTTAAATCACTCCTCCTATACTACCTCCACATGCGATGGCTATTATTTGAAGTACTCCCCAACATTTAGAACAATATCATCGCTTTCAATTCAAAGTCTTCGAAACAACGACCCAAAGCAACGTTTTACAACGTTGTTTAGTCTAAGAGCTCGGCAAGAGATCGCTCTTAATGATTATTACCGTATCACATTCACGTAGACGTGTAATGGCGTGAATTTCGACTTAACGCTCTTGGAGTAGGCAGAAGTATACTTCTAATGACACATTATGTGGGGTAGGGGACCGTATCTTGAAGATATTGGAGATAAGAGTGTTGCATATTATTCACATTTGATTTTTTGGGCCGTTTCTTGGCATGTGGAATGTTCTGGTTTCCAGTATTTTGTGTGTGTATATTTGAAAGCGTTTGAAAACTCAACTCAGTGTGGCTCGAAAGTCTGACAACCTAATCAGTCTTACCAAGGGCTATCTTATTACCCAGTACTAAATGGGTTGGGGAGGTCAGATAGGCAGTCGCTCCATGTAAAATTCTGGTATTCAGCTGAGGTAAGACTGAAAGCCCAGCCCCAGCATAGATGAAAAAAGGCTATGCACATGATAATGATGTTTGGGAACTCAAGCTAACTTTTAGAGGTAGAACTTTGAATGGAAACAAAGTAAATCCAGCACCACATACAGCAACAAAATAAATAATAATATCCATTCAGTTTACAAAATAGGTCATCAAATATTCCTATAGCCCAGCCTTAAAATTTATCGTGCAGAAACACGATAACGGTTAGTCAACACTATAAATTCTGAGCTCTAAATTGTAAGCTCAAAACTTCATTCAATTAGTTCAGGAACTCAATATTTTAGTGAAGATGGAAAACAATTGAACTGAATGGGAGATAAAGATTGATGAATTAATCAATTGATTTTCATGAGTTTGACCTGGGAGCCTAGGTAAGTAAGTAAGTCTTCAATGCGTTCAGACATCTTAGGATCCTGAAAGAGAAGTCTGAAAGTGGCGCCGGTGATTGAAAAGTTGAGTGGTAATCGGTTATCGTGGTAGGGACATGTGGTACGGAGGAATGAGGAAAATTTCGTGAGGAAAGTTTTGAGTATGAATGTGGATGGGTATAAGAGTATAGAGGAAGACCAAAGAAACGATGGATGGACTGTTTGAAGGATGATATGGCTAGTAAGGAGGTGACTGCTGAGATGACGGGTAATGGAGAAGTAGTGGAAGAAGAAGACATGCTGCACCGACCACAAATGAATTGGGATAAGGGCAGGAGAATGCTGATGACATCTTAGGATCCTGTTAGGATTGACTTAACAGGACGAAGCAAAAGGAGTATTTGTAATGATCGGTGTAGTTGGCGTTATACCTGTTATGTGTATTAAGGTGTGAGTTTATGCATGTATGTATGCGACACTAGCTGTGCGACTTCATAAGATTGGGAAAAAAAATATTCTATGCGCTCTTCCAGAGGTGTATTCCCGTTGACCCCACCGCCAGTGGCCCCACTGGTGGGGTCAGCGGAAATTGATTAAAATAATTAAAAATTGTTGCCGTTGATCCCACCAGTGGGGCCACACACACATAATTTGAAATTGTTCCCGTTGGTCCCACCAGCTCACTGCCAAATTTCAACCAGATCTGTTACACCGTTCTGGCGTAATTGAATAACAAACATTCATCCATCAAAACTTCGGCATTTACAGTAGTAAGATAAGTTTTTTGGTAGCCTGTGTTAGTCTCATTTTTGACTTTATTAATAAAAACCTTTTGATTATGCCCTTTGGTTATTATTACTTCAATTGTAATGTTGAAATATTTGGTATAAAGGTAGGATAGGTATTTTTTCTTCCCAAGAAAAGGTCTCAATTTCTCCTGCCGTCGATGTCTTATGAATTAAATAAGTAACACGATCTGTACTCAAAGGATTATCTTACACACAAAAACAACCTACTCAAAAATACCAACTTGATACCTTTCCGTGCATCCATTTCGGAGATACCAACACACAAACATACACCTCTTTATTGGTAAGATAAGCCAATTTTATTCGTTTAGCTGTAGGTGTAACAATCTACGCCTACGCACAATAAATTGAAATGTCTTCATAATAAAAAGATATATCTCTATTAGACTTTTTATTTATGAGAACAGTTTGAAACTAGTTTACGTCGCGGTCGAGTTTAGGCTGGGGCACATCAGCTGTTTATACAGCGTGTAACAGAAAGGGTATAATCATATGGAAGCCTGTGGTACGGACCATGAAATTGAACAACTTTCCCTATGGGACCACCATCGAAATCGTAAAAAAATAATCAGCTGTCCCATACATTTGGGTTGAATAGGTATTGAAATTTTGTATAGGACAGCTGATTATTTTTATACGATTTCGATGGTGGTCCCATAGAGAAAGTTGTTCAGTTTGATGGTCTGTACCACAGTATTCCATATGATTATACCCTTTCTGTTACACGCTGTATAGATATGGATTGGGTTGCGACATTTTTTTTGGTGTTTGTATACTAGTTCCGACGGAAGCAAATAGCTTGTTCAAGTATATCGCAATTTATTGGGGAATGTGATTTTTAGTTGACAGGTTGCTTAACAAAAGATATTTGCAAAAGAACCTACGTCGAATCCAGAAGGCTTTTGTTACTTTATCTAAGCTTTGGCAATTTGCTCTTTGGCTCATCTGTGTTCAATCCTGTAGGAATTCTACCTTTAAGTAAAACGACAAGTGCGTTATATAATTTCTGATTACTTATGTCATCATCTGCCTAGCCTTTTACCAAGTACCCCTTGGTAAGACTGGTTGTCTGACTTTCGGGACACTGACTACATCAACTACATTTAACGACTATCACAATTCTACAAATGACAGCCGGGACCAACGGCTTAACGTGCTTTCCGAGGCACGGAGGAACCTCGGCATGTAATGAGTGGTCACCCATCCCCGGACCAACCTAGGCAAGCGCGGCTTAACCTCAGGATCGACCGGAGCGGCTTATCCATGAGAGATTACTTATGTCATCATCCTAAAATGTGACTACTACACTACTACAACACAGGCTTTTTCTCCATGAGCGGGAGTGGCCCACAATCCTCCACACTATTGCAGGCTATGTCGATTCAAAATCAAAATCAAAGCGTTTATTTCATGTAGGCCAGTTACAGGCACTTTTGAACTGTCGAAACAAAGACAACAATGAAATGTAGCTACAGTCCCAGTCACAAGGCATAAAACTGTGAAAGTACTGTAGTTGCCCATTCCCTAGCGTAGATCTCTATGGAGAAGAACGGGCAAGAAACTCCATGGACACTCTTTTAAATCAGCATATTGTTACAAAACCTTGGTTACATCATTCATATTGAGATGGTACACTATGTGAGAACGATGTAGCAAGATGTGCACGTTAAAAGTGTCCATAGTAAAAAACAAAAAAAGACGGTTCAAAAAAATAAACATTAATTCACATATGCTGTGGCAACTAAGAGACGACCAGTCACAACTGACAGCGCCCGTTCACGAACATGACGCATGGATCAGCACCATTCAACTAAACCTAAAACTAAACTAAATTATATTACAGAATACAACACAACCAAGTGTTTCTATCGGCCACAATGTGTTCTAACCCTTAGTTCCAAAATCGAACCAAACCACCCTCACCAAGCACGCAAACAAACAAACCAGATTAGGAACTTTGTTTTTAATGTCTATGATTTATCTCTTTACCCCACTACACACGTTTAAAGTACTCAGACGCCATATATAATCTACAAATGGTAGAGAACTAAACTCCTAAACCACTACCCTGTTTGCGTTGAAGTTCTAATGGATAGGTACTTACACACATTCAAATTCATGCTCAAGTTTACTGGGTAGTTCTAGCCCATGAATAGAGGCTTATAGTCACATAACATTGTTGGGAATGGCGATTAAGGCCATCAAATAGTGTGGCTAGTCTATCTGGGTGTAGTGCCTCGTGTATCTTAAATGGTGTGTTGAGTAATTGAGTTGGTGGTGGAGTTTGGTGTTTCAATGGATTAAGGGTATTGATGAATCGGTCTCTGAGTTGACCTGGCATCAAGATCATTATTCCTGCCTAGTTTTTTTGAAACTATGTTGGTGTGTGTGTCAGAGAAGCTCGTAGCTAAATAGAAACAGCCGCTCGAATTAATCTTCAGGTTAAGCCTCGTTTGCCTAGGTTGGTCTGTGGATAGGTGACCACTTATTGCATACCGAGATTCCTCCGTGCCCTGGGAAAGCACGTTAAGCCGTTGGTCCTGTAATTTGTAGATCTTTGACAGTCGTTACAGGTAGTGAGTGTCCCGAAAGTCTAACAACCAGTCTTACCAAGGAATATCGGTTTACCCAGTACTAACTGGGTTGTGGAGGTCAGATAGGCAGTCGCTCCATTGAAAATACTGGTATTCAGCTGCATCCAGTTAGACTGGAAGCCGACCCCAATATACACAATGGTTGACTGGAAATTACTGACAGATACTTGAACACGTGATTGTACTCATTATAAAAAACAACTTTTGGACGATAGTAAGTGTTGTTGTGTGCGTCCAGTCTAACCGGATACAGCTAGGTACTTGCCAGATTTCTACACAGAGCGCCTGCCTATCTTTTTATTTATTATTTATATATTTACCAACAATTATAACATCATTACAGACTTGTCCAATACAATGCTTTATGACATAATCAATCGACATAAAAAATATAAGACATCTGAGCTCTGAATACTGGGTAACACGATACCCCTTGGAAAGACTGGTTTATCATCTGTCTCTGCGTAGCTTTAACAGTTTTAAACAATATACGATGAATGTTCCCTTTCTTTATTTCATAAAATACATCACCGCATAATCAGCCTGCCTTTTATCTCACCACAGGAAAATCCGATTAAGCAGCAACAACCTCAGAGAGTTGTTGCGCTGCGAGTGGTACCTTCAGTATCAAAAAAAAAAATGTATTTTATCCTTTACATTAATTCGTAGAGTGTGCTTTGGAATTCATAATTTAATTGCCCCATCCCCATTCATAGGACGAGCAGATATATGGCGAAGCGTCACCGTTACACGGTTAAAGTTCCACGTACCCAGACAAAGCGCTGTGCTTCCACATTTACTGAACCGCCAGCCTGTGGAATTCACTGCCAGGTTCTCCGTTCCCCGATCATTATAATCTAGGCCGCATCTTCGATTCTGATCAGGCGAGGGTCGGCCAAACGCAACTATCTATACTTATACCATAAAGAGGTAAAATTTGTTTGTAAGTTTGTATATAGGGGGTAATCTCTGAAACTCATAATCCAATTCTAAAAATACTTTCACTGGCAGAAATCTACATTATTCGTGGGTGTTATAGGCTATACGTCATATTTATATCATGTATAGTAGCCGAGCTGTCACAAGACGAAGTCGCGGGTGCAATGCTATTTTCTTATAAAATAAAAGCTGATGTTCTGGTAACTTCATTCGAAAGCTCTCATAAACGACATGAAATCACAATAATTAATGTCTATGACAGTACAAATACTAGCACAGCCGAACCGAAACGATGACATATAACGCTCCCGGCATTAGGCGTCATCATATAAATTGTAGCAGATTTTCCATCGGGCCGATAATTACTGTGGTCGAATCAACAATGCAGGGTTGCGAGTGACTGGGTAGTAATGAGAACATTTAGTGTTATTGGTAATTTTAGTAAAAGGTAAGTAAGTATTTATAGATGGGCTAATTGTGGAATTATTGTTTGGGGATTTGTGCTTGTTGGTAGATAATGTGTAACAATATTTTGTTTGGAATTTAAAATGAAGTAACTTTGTAATCCGTACGACCTACATTTCGCCAGTTATGTTTTAAGTCCCATGTAATAGGGGGCGAGCCTATTGCCATCAACCGGACACAAACCCAGGCTTTGAGAAATTCCTGACGCAAAAACCAATAACACAACAGCTCAGCAGTCGCGCGTGTAGTTGTTATACAATTCCAATAAGTTTAGAGGGAACGTGCCCAGTCCTCCTCTGTACTAGAGGGAGTGGGCTATAATCCACCATGAGAGAAACATAAAATCTTAATAAAGCAACACAAAATTTAGTTAGTTTAGGTAGGGGGTTAACTTGTAACTTGTCACATGTTAACTTGATATATTTACTGGACGGAGCAAAAACTCTTTGTAAGGATCGTAGGTACCAGGGCTGCGGGACTGTTCGAAAGAGAACACAAAGGGCAAAAGAAGGAACATGGATGGGTTTTAGTCAGTACAAGTCTGATCCGCCCAGAGTGCGAGGGGTCATTTGATGATTTCCCATCCGAAAAAAAAAGGCTGTTTAAACGCATTCCTGATTTATTAATGCCTAACCTACATTCTAATTCGCCTTTGTTTCTTTCTCGTGTGGTTAGTGCCTAACCTGGTATCCAGAGTTTTTATGCCATGGGTCTCTGACTTGACTTATCATGCCGTCGAGAAATATCTCTGAGGCATGCTGGTCTCCTCTCGATGTTTTCTTTCACCGAAGCAAGTGATAATCAATACGCTCATGAATTCCAAAAAATTGAGGTGTGTGTCTTTTGTTCAAACTTGAGACCTATGACTTCGTGGGCATATGGACCGTGAGTTATGGGCTAGCTCGCCGTCCGTCCGTCTTATGACGATAGGCCGTGTCGACGCGCGCGCCTCAAAGAGATGTCAGCAAACGGGAAGGGGTCCGATAGGGCCGACCCTGCCAGGGCTGCGGGACTGTTCGATAGAGATACCGCGGCCCTGGAACACAAAGGGCAAAAGAACATGGATGGGTTTTAGTTCGAGGAAGTCTGGCACTCCCTTCCACTCCGCCCAGAGGGGGAGGGGTCATTTGATGATTTACCATCCGAAAAAAAGAAGATCTGTAACTTGACAGACATACATTTTTGTCATACACTTAATATCACTTCTAAGTACTCATTAAGTAACCTATATATCATTTTATTACAGAACCACTAAATTGATTTAATACTACCTACATTTGTGACTTTTAAGAGCCAACCTATAAATTGGTTTAATACCTCCTTTGTAGTATGGGTGGTATAATCTTTTTATGGGAAGGTTTTCTATAGAATATTGTGGCGTCGATGGCACTATAAATAAGATGTTTTTATTTATGATAACTTAATTTAAAGTTGGAGTGAGATGTCTTGAAGTTGAGTGGGATATTAAGTGAGATATTTTAGTTTGGAGGTAGGTAGGTACTTGTATATTTGATTCAGCATCGGTGGGAATTTAGAGTAATTAGACTCGGAGTAATAATTACACTTTTCACTTTGAACTGCCTCCTTGTTCTAGTGGTCGAAAGCCTGTCTGCTGAATAAGAGGTCCCGGGTTCGATTCCCGGGTTTGGCAGTTTTTTCATCACGAATTTCTCAGTAGCAGCCACGGATTCTGGATCTGTTCCCAGTTGATGGCAATCAATAGGCTCGCCGCCTATTACATGACTGACGAAATGTGGGTGTACTATTATGTACACCTCTGCCCTTAACTTGCATACCCCTTCGGGGATTATTAGGGGTGATGTTATGTTATGTAATAATTTCATTCAAAATTCGTTCAAAGTAGAAACAACAACACAATGAATGTCTACACAAGCGGCATGTTATTTTGTTCGCCGACTCAGTCTCAAGCCCACAAGTAATACGAGGCTGGAACGCTCCAACACTCTCTGTGCTACACTGTACATAGCCTCCTGTGAGCGTCCACGTCTCAGCACCCTACGTCATGGTGGGCAGAACACACTGGTTGTATTAACGGGTCCTTAAGCAGTGTGGAATTTTGGTCGATTTCAGAACCCTCCGTATTTTAACGCCCCGTTCCCCTTTCGTTACCCCCTTTGTATACAACGTGTAACAGAGTAAACGAAAACCTCTTAAGGGGTCATTGTACTCATCATTATGAACAACTTTCACTATGGGACCAACACTGAAATCGAGAAAAAAAAATCGACTGCCCCATACATTTCTGTGCGCATAACTCGACAAAATGTACTGAACAGCTGATTTTTTTTCGCGATTTCGGAGTTGGTCCCATAGTGAAAGCTGTTCATAATGATGAGTACAATGACCCCTTAAGAGGTTTCGCGTTTACTCTGTAACATGTTGTATAATTATCTTAAAACCGGTCAAGTGCGAGTTGGAAAGAGGGTAGAAATACACATTCTGTAAAAGTTTCAACTGTCTACCTATTACGGAATCATGAGATATGCCCGCTGACAGACAGACGGATGGACAGTGGAGGCTGTAGTACTGTAGGCTGGAGTACGGAACCACAAAAAGGACACTGGTTTAATTAAGCACACAATCTAAATAAATATAAACCATTAATTTTAACTGTCACATAATTCTTATTTGCCTGAACGAACGTAACCAAAATTCTGATCAAAATTCTAAAATGAAGCAATAAAATACCAAAATAATTATACCAAATGAACTATTTCTAAATGAAACTCAAATGAACTACTATCGAAATGAAAGCATTCCATTCAGTCGTGCTGTGTTTGCGAAACATTAATTACATTTTAGGTCTGGATACTAAACTGTCGTATAATTTATACGTTTTTAGGTTAGTCTATGAAATATGTAGATACTTACAGATCAAAGTGTTGACGGCAATAGGCTCGCCCTTATTACATGGTGCTTAATCATACCTAACTGCTTAAATGAAGGTGTAGCCAGTACCTACCTACACTCTTAGGAACACCTCTGCCTATCCTTTCGGTAATTACATGCGTTATTTTTTATCCGACTGTCAAGGAAGGGTTATGATTTTCGCGCGTATCTTGTATGTTTGTTTGTAAATTTCTTTATTACCTTGTATGTTCCACATGGCTGGAGGGATTTCGACACTTAAAGTATCATTAGATTCGTCTCAAAACCCCAAGTGTCCTCAGACAGGTGTAAAAAAAATGGCGGATTTTTGGCGCTAAATTGTAAGTCGTTAATTTTTTTTTTTCAACGAAACGTATCGAGTAGAAAATTAAAAAGAGATTACAAATGTATATGTAGAGGGTGACTGGTCCGTAATTAGTGACCAATTCTTATACACGTGATTGGACTCATGGTAACAAACAACTTTCCCAAAGAACCATTTTTTAAATACTTTTTTTCACTTTTATCACATATCACAACAGCCGTATGAAATTCGCGCGAGCGCGCCTGTTACCTATCAGCTGTTAGCTGCGTGACGCCGTTCTGTCTCATTACTATCGTACCGTGCAACAGTGGGTATGCGGAGCAACCGCCCGGCTAATTTCATGCGACTACCTAAACATCTAACATACTTAAATACACTAACAAGCTAGTATATTTTTCTTTTTTGTTGTATTCTGTATTGGTACAACATACCGCTGTTTATCTCTGCATCACCCAAAGGTTGACTGGTAGAAAATGCAGGCATTAATTCCGCCTCGGTAATTTGTGCTAGAAGTGTTAAATAAATAAATAAATATATTTTGTGGTCTGATTAACAACAATAAGTCTAGCCCAAGGCCAAAAACTATAACATTGCTGAGTTCAACAGCAAAAAAAAATTGTTTTGTAAAATTTTGAGGCCTAGACTAGATTCAAATCCATGACCCACGTACGCGACATGGGGCTGTTATCACTGTCCCTATCACTGCTAACGATGTTCTGCATATTCATTGCTTCCACTCTCGGTTTCTGGCTAACTCATTTCACCACAATAAGTTAATTATTTTTGTTGCTATGAAGCTTAGGGAAACACGAACAGCTATATTGCAGACCATGTAATAAAGGATGCAGGATTCAACTCAGCGATTACGAGGAGATTTCTATAAATATTCCATGATATATCCCCTTTTGTTTGTTCATAAGAAAGCGGCTGCTGAATTTGCAACAAAAAATATTTTGTTACAAAAAAACTTTTATTATTTTTACTAGCTATTGCCCGCAACTTGCGTTCGCGTGAAATTATTATGAAAAACATTACTTCCCTTTTTGAATCGGCTTCCAATTTCAAGGGTTTTCATTTTTTTTGCACACAACCCTAATTCTTATTCTAAAATAAAAGTAGCATTAGTTACTCTTTATGACATCAGCTATCTGCCAGTAAAAGTCAAAATCGGTCCAGCCGTTTTGGAGATTAGCCGGAACAAACAGACAAACAGACCGACAGACAGACAAAATTGAAAAAAATGTGTTTGTTATAAGTACCGTGTATAAATGTACTTTCATATGCATTCAGTAAAAAGCTATTATTTTGATATCACAAACAGACACATCAGTTTTATTTATTTGTATATAATTATGTATACTTATCAGTCAGACAAGAACATAGCTCATTATTTTAAGGCCTCTTCAAATCTCTCACAACAATATTATAATAACGACGGACTAAGGAAACAGAGGCTTTAGATTGACTTTCAAACATACCTAGTACACTGCTTTTTATTTTTTATGATCCAAATATTATGTTGACTGGGCCTGGCTGGTGGATTACGGCCCGCTCCCGCTCCAGAGAAGTACTGTAGAGTAGAGTAGTGACGCAGCAGTAGAAACAGGATATGGGTCAAACCTTAACTATACTAATATTATAAAGAGGTAAAATTTGTTTGTAAGTTTGTATGTAAGGGGTAGTCTCTGGATCTGAACTGAACTGAACCGATTTTGAAAATTCTTTCACTAATAAGAAGCTACATTATCCCCGAGTGCCATAGGCTATTTCTGACATATTTTGAGGTCAATTCATACCACGGGCAACAATTTAACCCACATCTATAACCCACTTATTTATTTTACGCGTAATATTTTACCATACAAAGGCCGTTAAATACACCGATCCATTTTGAGCCCTGAAACCGCGATAGTCCAGGCCGCAGCCTTATATTCACAAAATTTCAAAATGGCGGCGGTCGAAACCCCCGACGCGTGAAAAAGCAATTAAACTAAAATAACTGTACCTTGTAATTTGTTCGAATTTAACTGGTAATAATTCAAAAGAACAGGAGTATTTACTTTATCCAGGCCTTATGTTTGTTGGCATTAGGAATTATTGGGTTCAGTACTTTTTGGGTAAAAGGTCGGGTTATTTTAACTTATGTTTCTGGGTTGGTAAGTCAGTGCCCTAATGTACTAATTGAGGCTGGTTGCTAAACTTTGGCAAGAGATATATGTACAGTTGGACAAATAGCTCGCGTATACAGTCATAAGTATATGTAGGTACATATATCTTTCTGCTTTAGTAATCTAACTCTAGCCATAAAGCATTCTATGCGTGGTATGAAACTTGAAGACCGTGTTCTAAGACATCGTTCCAAGACAATCTAAGACATACGACAGTCTGCCAGGGTTGCGAGACTGTTCGAAAGAGATACCGCGGCCCTGGAACACAAAGGGCAAAAGAAGGAACATGGATGGGTTTTAGTCAGTACAAATCTGACACTCCGCTCTGCCCAGAGTGGGAAGGGTCATTTGATGATTTCCCATCGGTAAAAAAAAAATAAGACATTCCAAGATCTTATATATATTGGGGTTTTAAAGTGATGGTAATTAAGAAAGATCTTATTAACTTTTTGACCGCCATAGTTAGCACGCTAGCACGCGCCCTGTACGCCAAACGACACAAATATGTGGCGAAATGGTAGGTGAAATTGTGGATTGGCGTGGAGGGCGTGCGTGTGCGTTTATGCTTTGGGGGTATAAGTGGTGACAGGTGGACTAAGGCTGTCACTAGCAAAAGAAACGTGGGTCGTCCAGCGTGAGATGAGCCGACGTCAAAGTTGCCATCGGAGAAAAACCTAGATGAGGCTGGCGCAGGATGATTGGGACAATAAAAGGAAGACCTACACCCAGCAGTGGGTGAATTCAGGCTATGAATGATGATGATGATAATACGGTATGCCTTAACTGTGCTGATGAAACCACGAAAAAGAAGAATATTTTCAAGGCTTTCTTAATTACCTAGTCAGAAAAAACGGCAAAACTACACAAGTTTGTAAAGTAAGTGAAAACCTGTATACCTAATGTATTCTTTGGTAAAACAATGTTACTTAACTTCCCAGTTTTATTTTTAGCTCTCTTTGATTGAAGGATCAAAGTCGCCTGTTGCACGTGTCGGTCTGTTTAAAAAATAAGGCACGAATACCCTGAACTTTTCCTGTACGTGAACCGACTACAGGCTTTTTTCAGCAAAAAATACTGAGTCCACTGCCTCATGCTGAAAATATCCCGATTCTGTATGAAAAAAGTAATAATCTGGTATATTTCTAGTTAAAAATGTGTATATTGTTTAATTATCACTTTCTTCAGTGAAGGACAACGTCGTGAGTCGTGAGGAACCCAAACCAGTAAGTCTGAGAGATATTTCTTGACGGAATGTAAAGCCAAGTCAGAGGCTCATGGGCGGCATAAACTGACACCAGTGGGTTACTATCCGAAAGAGATGGCGCTAGACGACCTATATCACGGGCCTGTGGACGGTGAGTAATGGGCTTACTCGCCGTCCATCCGTCTTATGACGACGGGCCGTCTCGACGGCGCGTTCGTGTTCCACGCGCGCCTCAAAGAGTGGTCAGCAAACAGGAAGTTGTCCGAAAGGACCGATGCCTGCCAGGGTTGCGGGACTGTTCGAAAGAGATACCGCGGCCCTGGAACACAAAGGGCAAAGGAAGGAACAAGGATGGGTTTTAGTCAGTAAAAGTCTGACACTCCCTCCTGCACAGCCCAGAGCGGTTATTTGATGATTTACCATCAGAAAAAAAAAAAGACGATCATAGATAGCTCTGTCTCGTTCTTACACTGGAATTACAACTGCTTTAAGACGTCCTGTTAGGCCTCCTGGTTAGCCACTAACCACACGAAAAAGAAAGAAGACGTTAAAAACCAACGTTAATTCTTGAAATAAATACCTGTTATAAAAAAAATAACACTCTACATAACTTCGAACGTAACACATATGCCTTTAAATCCTGCTCAACCGCAAACAACAACTCAACGACCTCATATTCAGGCAATACACCAAAATCTCCTAAAAAAACAACTTTAATACCGCCCCACAAAAGTATAAAAACGCCATCTTTATAACCTAAAACGTAAACGGGGCCCCTAAATCAGCTCGTTCGCATATAATATAATCAAAAAGGTCTCGCTCTCATGAATTTTCACCACAAAAAAATATGAATCCCATTCAGCACAAGAATTAACAGAATTCCGGACATAATTCCTGGTGACGTAGTGTAAGGGAGACAGAAGTACCGCTGAATTCACATTATACCTGTATACTCAGTAAGAGTACCGCTGAATTCACATTATATCCGTATACCCATCATTTGCCTAGCGTTTTCCCAACTATGTTGGGGTTGGCTTCCAGTCTGACCAGAAGCAGCTGAATACCAGTATTTTACATAGAGCGACTGCCTATCTAACCTCCACAGCCCAGTTAGTACTGGGTAATACAATATGTCAGACTATCTGTAACGACTGTCAAAGATCTACAAATGACAGTTGGGATCAACGGCTTAACGTGCTTTTCAAGGCAAGGAGGAAATTCTGTATGTAATGGGTGGTCACCCATCCACGTCTAAGTTGGTACAAGCAAGGCTTAACCTTAAGATCGACCTGAGCGGCTTTAATTATTTAGCCCTAAGCTACTCTCATAATACCAGTATACTGACAAGACCAAATCAATCAACTCAGCTTATCCCAGTCCACTCCTGGCATAGGAAGCCCCTAAGCTCTCCTAAGCTGCTCCCAAACACCCTATACTCCGGCTTCCGAATCAGATCAGACCAGCTACCTTCTCAAAGTCACCGGACCATATAGTTGGGGGACGTCCAATGCTGCACTTGCCGCTACTCCTAGACCCATCTACGGGTCTTAATATTTTTTGGAATTGGCAGCATTTCCATAAAAAATGGCGTGCTCGGAAAGCACTTTAAGCCTTTGGTTGGACAGACAAACAGACGGACAACAAAGTGATACTTGGGTTCCGTTTTTGCCGATTAAGGCAAAAACCTAGAAACGCTCGCAAGGGACCCTAAAACGATTGTCAAAATGTTAATCGCAATCAGTCTACAACAGAAAATATTAAAGACTAAAGAAATACATAAGGAATAAGGTATCCTACCCACGGAAATGTTGAAATAATCTGAACTAGACGTGAAATTTTGTTATTTAAATACTTTTTGTTTCAAATTAACACAAAGTAAACCTACCGCACTAATCTGTTCATCAGCGCGGATTGTCGATGCTATCAGAAAGGCAGAAGCACGGATTATGCTCGTCGGTATTTTAACGAGCAGCCGTGAGACTAAATAACTTGGATTTTTTGTTTAAATACCGATTGAGTAACGTTGAAAAATTTGCCGAAGATTTTTCGTGCGAGAAAAAAATATTGCCTACAGTTTTTTGTTGCTCAATGCAGCGTTAAATAAACCCTATGGTTATCGGTGGAGTACCATCTACGGAACTGTTTCCTCTGAGTTACAAAGAAACCAGTCGTGTAGCGGTTTTGCATAGTGATTGATCGAGATTGCCGATATGGTTTGCGTTCACGGATGCCTTCGAAATTGTAACATTATTAACAGTCGTTACGGGTAGCCAGTGGCTCGAAAGTCTTACAATCAGTTTTATCAAGGGGTATTGTATTACCCAGTACTAACTGAGTAGTGGAAGTCAGAAAGGCAGTCGTTCCATGTAAAATACTGGTATACAGCTGCATTCGGTTAGATTAGAAGCCGACCCCAACATAGTTGGGAAAAATCTAGGCGGATGATTATATTTCTCTTCCAGCTTTAGTGGAATTCTCTGCCTGCGTCGGTGTTCCTGAGTTTATATAACCCTAATCTATTTAAGTCACGAGTTAATAGGCTTCTTTTGGGTTAGCTCGTTCCATCGTCGACCCCATCTCTGTCCTCAGGACAAGATTGAGGTCAAGAGTAGGCCTATTTAATATAAAAAAGGTATACGAGTAAAGCTCCTTCCGTGCGAAAATGCGTTATGATACTCGTAGCACTATCAAAGTAGTATTTTGGGCTATTTTCCAAAATATTCATATCAATGTTGCACTTCACAATTTGGCTCTTGTTCCTCCTCTCCTCCTCCTCCTCTCGTCGTCTTATCTCTTTGCTTTGGTGTTTTTTAACGTTGTATACACATTTGACAAACCACAGATTTTTTTAAATCTACCACAAAAGTTCACCAAGCAGTCAAAATTAATTCGGCATCATGCAAAAACATCACAGACATTTACCGGAATTACTTCCACACATCAACCACCGCCTCATTTTTTTACGCTTGTAGGATTATTAACACACAAAGGATATCTCGTGTTATACCATTTCCCATAAATAAAAATACCCACCATCAAAGTTATCCTACCGAAAATAATCTGCTTCGCGGCACGTCAGCAACATCAAAATGGCGTAAACGCGGGATTATGCACGTCCGCCATTTTAACAGCCATGTTCTAAATTTAAAAAGTCTTCATTCTTTATTCAAAAATGTTTCTTTTGTCAGTTAATAGGGCGTGACTGTGCTAAATCGGCGCGTCTTAGCCAATAATTTTGAGCCGATTTGGCTAATAGAATGTCGTATAAATCTCTTTAGTGGTGTATTTAGCACGAAGAAATCCTTTCAAGGGAATTTGCCGCTTTTCGGTGAAAAAGAAGAGTTCGATTTTAAAACTAGTTTCGGAGATTTGTATCAGGTGTAAATCTGACAACCAGTCTTACCTTCGGAAGTGTCGTATTACTCAGTGACTGGGTTTTTTTGCGAAGATATTGTTGATTGCTGATCGAACAGAACATTTGGATTAGATATGGAGTGCGAAGTCCTTACCATACAAGGTGCAAGGGACACCGATGCAGAACTGAAGAGAATGCGGTTACGACGTATTCAGTACATCATTGTGAAAATTTTCATCGATAATTAAAAAAATAAAACATCCGTTGTTTCCTACAAAAGTGCAATACCTACACGTCAAATGTATAGAACAGTTGTTTTTTTTAATTCCTCTCATCCCATCTGCCTAGCTAGCCTTTTCCTTTTTTAATTACCGATGAAAAAAATCTATTTGGGCAAATTTGGAATTTTTTCATCAGAATCTTGTACAAATAAAATATAAACTTTACATAGCATCATCATCCTCATTTCAGCCGAAAGACGTCCACTGCTAGAGGCCTCGCCAAAGTTTCGCCACACTGACCGGTCCCGTGCGAGTCGCATCCAGCGGATCCCCGCAACCTTCACCAGGTCATCGGTCCACCTAGTGGGAGGCCTTCCAACGCAACGTCTTCTGGTTCGTGGTCGCCACTCCAGAACTTTTCGGCCCCATCGGCCATCCGTTCTGCGAGCAATGTGCCCTGCCCACTGCCACTTAAGTTTGGCAATTCTTCGGGCTACGTCGGTAACCTTGGTTCTCTTGCGGATGTACTCATTTCTGATTCTGTACATCAATACGTGATAGGTATACATATTTAACAGTGAAAAGCTGTCACGTTTAGACTGAATATACTTATACTTAGCTAATGCAAATGTAAATCAATCGTACGTGACATTTTATAAGAGAAAAAACCCTTTGCCTCTGCTTTACGACATTTTTCGTCCAATAAGCAGATCACACGTAGGTACTATTATGTCGCCACCAACCAGTTCACAGTAATCGATCAAAGCCATCATAGTCTTTATCATTATTACTTTTTCATCTATATCTAGGCGTTTCCACCCGCCTGCTCACATTGATGTTCGAATAATAGATCTAATGTGACAAATAGCTGACAATCCATTTTTGTTACGCTTGTTTTTGCTTTTGAAGACTTTTGTTTTATTTAATAAATAGCTGGTGCCCGCGACCTTCAACCGCGTTTATTATTTAAAAAAAACTGCTATATTTCTATATTCTCATAGAGAGGAGGCCGAGTGTCCCAGCAGTGGGAACATTAAAGGCTGATTATGCTTATGCTTATGCAGTATGCTATATTTGAATCGGATTTTGTTACAATTTCAAGAGTTTTAATTTTTTTGCACGGAACCCTAATCCTTTTTATAGTTCCGTACCTCAAAGGGAAAAAAACGGAACCCTTATAAGATCACTCTCTTGTCCGTCTATCCGTGTATCACAACCGTTTTTCTCAGGAACGGGTGAACCTAGCAAGTTGAAATTTATACCAGATACTGAAGTCTATAGTCCCTATTAGGTGTATAAAAATCAAGGTCCTGAGTCAACACGATAAAAAGATATGGGCAAATTTAGATTTTCGCGAAAACTTGTAAGTACCATTTAGCTTAATTTTCAACTTTTTTTATTTTTCAGAATTTTCCCTTTACTTGTGCTGTAAGACCTTGCTTTTAACCAAAATTTACTATTCTAGGTCAACCGGAAGTACTCTATAGGTTTTGACCTAGAATCACGAAATTAGGCAAAAAGCAAGGCCTAACAGCACAAATAAAGGAAAACAAAAAAATTGATAAAGATACTGAACCCTTCGTGCGCGAGTCCGCACTTGGCTGGTTTTTTTTCAAATAAAAGTAGATAGAAAAATATGTGCTAGTTTACCAAATGCCGCCCACCTGAGCTGTACTCTCCTAGAAATAAACTTCCTATACTAATTTACACACTAAAAATGAAAATAGAAAGGAAAAATTAAAAGAACCTGCGGCGCCTTTATTACTCAAGAAATTAATTGAAACTATGTATAATTAATGAAAAACGTAAAAGTAATGGCGTAGGATTTCGATTATTAATTCAAAGTGTTTTGTAATTAGAAAAACAAACAAGGTAGGCGGACTGGGGAACTAATCATTGTTCGTGTGCTGGGACAAGTTAGAAGAGGTTTCCTCCTCAGGGGTTCAAAATGTCACAAGGAAGTCGAAAGTAAGAGCAGGCGTTTTGGGGGACTGCCTCTTGCAAAAGTTGACGTTATTTTTTACCGACTTCCAAAAGGAGGATGGAGGAGGAGGAGGACTTCCAAAAGGAGGAGAAGGAATCGAACAAACAAAAGTCACCGACTTCTGAAGCTAAAGTTATTTTTCCACATTTTTTTGTATTTGAAGTCGGTTTTATTTTTTGCAAAAAAGTTTTTTTGACGTAAAAAGTGCTGGTATATACCTACTAATAAACATGTCGTGATGGCCCAGAGGTTAAGGTCTCGCCTCTCATGCATTAGGTTGTGGGTTCAAATCCGGGCAAGTACCAATATGACTTTTTCAATCCATA
The DNA here is from genome assembly GCA_947578425.1 of Eugnorisma glareosa. Lineage (NCBI taxonomy): Eukaryota > Metazoa > Arthropoda > Insecta > Lepidoptera > Noctuidae > Eugnorisma > Eugnorisma glareosa. The sequence continues at coordinate 5,669,137 of OX387982.1, read as the reverse complement.
TGTACAGTCAGCATCAGAAGTACATTAACACTACTCAAAGTTTCAAAGCAGGTTTTTTAATAAAAGCTTGTTAAATATTACTCGTTACTAACAAGGTATCGAAGAGTAAGGAATATTTTAAAGACTGGAGTCCTGTACATCAAATAATTAAAATTCTGAAATGTTAAGCTACTTCTGTTGCTGACCGTACTTTCTAAGTTTAACTTTGGCATCACAGACATCGGTGAAGGAAAACATCGTGAGGAAACCTAGCTTATAAAAGTCTGAAATCGCCAACCCGTCTTGAGCAAGCTTGGTGATTAATGCTCGTGCCTTCTTTGTTGAGAAGAGGCCTTTGCCCAGCAGTGGGACAGTAATAGGCTGGTATTATTATTATACAAATAAACGTAGCGTGAGCTTCGAGATTCCGTGTGACAGTCCCCACTTATCCCGGGCAGCGAGTGCACGTACCCTTAAAGTAGTTCATCTAGTTACTGATAATTTGGTGGTTTTATTCTAAACCCCAATTAGTACTACTAGTGAGCACCAAAATCAGTGTCATCATCTGCTAAGGCTTTTCCCAACCATATTGGGGTCGGCTGCCTTTCAAACGAATGCAGCAGAATATCAGAATTTTACATGGAGCGACTGCCTATCTGACCTCCACAACCAAGTTAGTACTCGATAATACGATGCCCCTTGGTAAGACTGGTTGTCAGACTTTCGGGCCACTGACTACCTGTAACGTCTGACGGTCGAACGACAGCCGGGACCAACGGCTTAATGTGCTTTCCGTGGCACGGCGGAAACTGCGTGTGCTATAGGTGGTCACCCATCCACGGACCAACCTAGGCAAGCGCTGCTTAACCTAAAGATCGATCAGAGTGGCTGTTATTATTAGGCCGCGAGCTCCTCCTGCTGGTTAACCGCCAGATTTGAAGAAACGACTGGTGGTCTACCATGACGTCTTAAAGCAGAAGTAATTCCAGTGTGGGAAAGAGATGGCGCTAGAAAATCTGTATAGCTCTGTCTCATTCCCACACTGGAATTACTTCTGCTTTAAGACGTCATAGTTACCACCCTGATGTCATGATAAGAGGCCCGCTACCGCTCATACCTTACTCCGATCAGTAATAAAATGCGGCGATAAAATCAGACCTATGTTAATTAAGAGCCCATTAATAAATTACAGACTCTCACAAGAGTATGTTGCGACAGACAAATTCTTTAAAAATACTGCCTATTTTATAATTAATCAATACTACGTCGATTGGTTGCTCACTCGTGTATTAAGACGGAAATTCCGGCATGTAACACAAAATTCTTCGAAAGGCCAATTAAATGGTCTGATTGGCAATTGGCATCCATATTCAAAATAATCTTAACCAGTTAGCAAGATGGATGTTTCGTTAATAATGCCGACAGAAATTCTTTAAGTCGTTCCTTCTGTTTTATTTAAATTGAACCTATGCCGAGATCTATACAGGGTAGGACTCAATGTGACGCACTCAAACATGGTGCTGGTGGATGCATTTAGGAGTACGGAGATCAGGGAGGTAGGTATTTAAAGAAAACTTATAACATTGAAAACGATGAACCGACGAACGAAAGACGAAAATTTTTGTGAAAAATTTGACTGCCAATATCTCCGTAACTAGAAGGTTCATGGTCCAGAACAACAAAATGGTTAGCTAATTCCATCGCCGACCTCATCTCTGTCCTGAGGAATAGATTGAGATCAAGAGTAGCCCCATTTAATTTAAACAAAATGGTAGCAATGATGGGGAAAACATAATTATGCCCTTCGGCTTCGTTATTGGTGTTACACCCATTATTTATTTTTCAGTTGTCCTAATTTGAATAATAAGGCGCTACGGGTGGTGCAACCAAAGCCGACCTATCAATATTTTTGCCTCAGCAATCGTTTCTCAATTGCAACTACAAAATAAAGGGCTATTCTTTGTGATTCACATCGGTATGCCAATCACAATTGTTATTAGCACTTATAGTCATAATACTTATAAATGTAATTAAAACCAGTCACGTACATTTCTTAGAAGACATCTGTAATGTCTAATTAGATCTTTTATGAACCGCTAACACCTTTTTCTATGATATGCTATGAATAGTTACAATGAGCTTTGGGTATTATTGGCATGTATTCATTGCAAAATGTTACTTGCGGAACAGTTGTTGGAATGCCGTACGTCTCTTTGCAACGATTTTGTTTACGATTATCGTATTGAAAAGGTTCAATTTACGAGATGTTTCTATGTCAATAATAATTTATTTGCTGAAAATACAGGTGTGGCCAGTGGTAAAAAATTGCGTTTCATCATCATCATCATTTCAGCCGAAAGACGTCCACTGCTGGACATAGGCCTGCCCCAAGTGTCGCCACACTGACGGGTCCCGTGCGACTCGCATCCAGCGGATCCCCGCAACCTTCACCAGGTCATCGGTCCACCTAGTGGGAGGCCTTCCAACGCAACGTCTTCCGGTTCGCGGTCGCCACTCCAGAACTTTTCGGCCCCATCAGCCATCTGTTCTGCGAGCAATGTGCCCTGCCCACTGCCACTTCAGTTTGGCAATTCTTCGGGCTACGTTGGCAACTTTGGTTCTCTTGCGGATGTTTTCATTTCTGATTCGATCACGCAAGGAAACTCCGAGCATGGCCCTCTCCATTGCCCTTTGAGCAATTGAGTTTGTGTTTAGGTCATGCAAATAAACTTTCCTGCTGATTAGTTATCTTTTCTGTCAGATAAGATAAAGAAAGAAACAAAGAAAAAGTGCTTATTTACTTACTTTAGTCTCACATAGGACGAAACAAAATTATAAAAAATTACAATAAAACAAAAAAAAAAAAAGTTAACATAAGAAAAGTAAAAAAAATAAGACATACAGTAAACTAAAATTGGTTCTGTACGAGGCCATTAGGTGCTGCTAATATTTAGAACAAATGTCATAGCGCTGGTATTCTGATAGGACCCAAAGTTGACGAGTTGTTGAAGTTGAAGATGAGTTCATACTATGTCATTATGTTCTGTTTTTCGGTAGATATGAGTGGTACGGCAAAGGGACACTGAATCAGGCCGTAGGTCTTCATCTGCCGGTGGAGCACACGGTGGAGATCTGCCCCGCGTGGGCAGAGCACCGCCGTGTCTTCGTAGCGGCGATCAGCGGCGGCGACCTCTCGCGTCCGGCCTTGGTTCAATCCATGGTCCGGAGCGAGACGGAATGGGACGCCGTCACCTCCTTCTGTGAAGCAGTCATGCTAGCGAAGGAGGTGACGGAACGTGAGAGGGAGAGAACCTTACGTCCCAGCCGCCGCGGGAGACATGCCTGCCAGGGTTGCGGGACTGTTCGAAAGAGATACCGCGGCCCTGGAACACAAAGGGCAAAAGAAGGAACATAGATGGGTTTTAGTCAGTAAAAGTCTGACACTCCCTCCTGCTCAGCCCAGAGCGGGAGGGGTTATTTGATGATTTCCCATCCGAAAAAAAAGGTCTTCATCTGCCAATACAAAAGAATTGTTGGAGCCAAGTTATGTATGTTCCTTATTGACAGATTTAGCAAGTACCTACCTAGTCCCTTTCAAAATCATGTCAAGCATTGTCACCACATTATTTCTACAAAAACACACAAAATAGTAATGCTCATCTTTATCAGAACACCAAACGAAATATTTGCAGTTCCTTTATAGAACACAATGGTTTTACTTATCATCTCGAATATTGGCCCAACTGTCCAACCGACCACATAACCAACCTTTTCAACCACAAAAGCCTTAAAAAATCCAAAATTTCATACACAAAAGTGTTACAAAGATCTTCATTACACGCAACTTCATTCCTTTTAGACTTATTCATCAATGTTCGAGTGACAATGGACCCTATTCGGGTGACATATTTGCTCTCAAAGTCCACAATGGCTTGGCCCATTTTTGGGACGCTTGCCGATTTTGGTGCTTCCTCGTGACGATAAAGTTGGTATGTGTTCGTGATTGTGATATTTCGATGTTGGATGAATATGAATATTTGCTCGAAATTCCATTGGATATAGCGTTGACAATAATCAGTTAGCTAAAGGCTTTGTTGAGGAAAAATCTTTGAACTCTTTTTATGGGTTGGTAAACACATACTGACGGAATGTGGTTTATTATTTTTGTGTTGGTTGCTTTCAATACAAAGCGCTCATATTCATGGTAATTGGTGAGGGTCACGTTTTGAGAGTGGAATATGTCATGAGGAAAGTTTTGAGTATGAAAGTGGATGGGTATAAGAGTAGAGGAAGACCTAAGAAACTTTGGATGGACTGCGTGAAGGATGATATGGCACGAAAGGAGGTGACTGCTGAGTTATAGATAAGTATGGAAGACGAATTGGGCAAGGGCAAGATAATGATGATGGTGGATGAAAGCAACAGTGATTCAGAAAAACTCGTTTTCAGAAACGGGATATTACACACACACACACACACAACCACAAACACACACACAACATGACAAACACACACACAAAACACATAAGACAAACAAATAAATATCCCGTTTCTAGTGTTAATGTTAGTCAGATATGTTACCTATTTATAGTACCTACTCCTAAGTTTTGTTAGTTATTTTTCAGACCCACAAACAAGGAGTCGAGCTTATTACCATCAACTGGACACGACTACCAAGAACCTTCACTAGCACCTAAATAAATGTCTTTGGAAATAACTTGTTTGATCCCAATCTTAAGAATTTTGACCTTATCTAAAAGAAACACAATTTAACGCTTTATAAGATTCTCATTTTCAAACACCCAAACAAAATTTCTCAGCCTATAATAAAGTCTCCCAAAAATCCAATCTTTTTTTATTCCCTTCCCAAGTTCAGTCTATTACACAGCCTGGCATCGAACCTAACACAGATGCTTACTACATGCAAATGAGCCATCCTAGTTAGAAATCTAATATCATTATAATATCATTTGTATTTCAACCACGTAGGTCCTTGGGCGAGGAGATTGTAACGTAAAGGTTTGAACAGACGAGCCACAATCACGTCACAGTGGCAAAAAGATTTCTTTCATAGTTACGACAGTTTGCAGTCGCGTTCAACAGCATTCGCGCTAAGACATTGTGGGGACCGACTCCACTTCACGAAATATGATTCAGTTACGAGAGTTGCTGAAACAGACTTTAACATGAACGTTCATATTTCTCGAACGCCACTATGTATCTTCAAGCACCTTCTGTGAAAATAAAGTAACAATTCCGAAAGCGATTAAAACATGACCTTGATGCTCACTCGCCACTGTCCAGCGACATTGTTTTCGTTGTTGAGAATTGTGGTAATTGCACATTCAAAGAGATATTTAGAGTATTCGCGCGGACACTTCATAAATTCAGCGAGTGACCACCAGCCAATTGTGGTTACGATAAGCGCTCACAAGCGTAAATAGGCAAAAAGTTGCCGTCGTTGACCACTAAAGGCGATCGCAAGTGGCCCGTCTACCTCAGTCTTCAATTCTGATAATATTCGCATTTCTGGTTTCTCTAACGAAGTGTTAGTAGGTACGGGTTAATTTATGTAATGTTATTGTTATTGTGTTCGGTGTATTGGTTCCCGGTATTACCGTTATTGTTATTAGCAGTTTTAATTAGGGAGTATATTTTGGTGTTAAAAGGAATTGTGTGAGGGAATGATGATTGTGAGTGTTAATTTGGATGATTTTGATGGTTATTAGAAACCTTTTTATTTATTTTATTTAATTACAGCGGCTGTTAAACCAATTATAGTAACTAAAAAAGAACTAAAAGAGTTATACATACAATTAAAATAAACAAAATAACAAAGTAAAGGTTCTCACTTTCATAAATTCCTTTCACAATACTTCTGACATTCCAATAAAATCTTCGTCCATCCATCCGCAAACAGATCGTCTGTTGGATTAGAACCCAAGAGATCATTAAGCGCGGCCAGAGTGCGAGGAATTGGCGACTTAGCACGTGAAACAGTGTGACATGGAGGCACGGCAAACAGCCTGTGCTTTCTGCCCCGGCAGTAATTGTCCGGAACAAAGAAGCGCGCCAGCAAATTAAAAAGATCAGGAGCGTCAATAGAGCCACGGAGCGTTTTTTTTTTTTTTTTTTTTTTTAAGTATAAAATTTAACCGGGAAGTTCGTTAGCGACAGGCATGATATGTTTGTCATTATTTTTCTTCCTTTACTAAAATTATTTGGGGTAAGATCAGCACGTTTTATTTCTTCCCAACGTCACCTCAGCGGTCCGCGCCAATTCTAGCCTTATCATCTTTCAAACAGTCCATCTACCGTGTCTTTAGACTTCCCCAACTCTTATAGCCATCCACGTTCATATTCAAAACTTTCGACATTTTCCTCATTAAAAATAATTAAAATCTTCAAATCTGGAAAGTGAACTTAAACTTTACTTTTTAACCCTTCGCAAGACCCAGACTAAAAACTTTATCGCTCACCAAATTTTCGACTTCACCTTATTTTTTAAATTGACTTGAATAACCAATTCATTAGTACCTATGTATACAGGGTGTAACAAGACCCTTCACGAAGCCGTCAACCAAGGATTATGTACATCAAACTAAGTAACTATACGCAAAAATTATTGCTGGGAAACGACTTTATTTTTGGGGTGAAAAAACACGTTTTATGGTTAGACACAATGTAACGAAATCAATACATTCTGCTGATGGATGGATTGAATAGTACGGGGATCGTGGAGGTGTTTAATCTTACATTAAAAATATGTTTAAAAAATAAACTTCTGAAAAAGTTGAAGCTTTGACCCGCAATATCTCTGTAACTAGAAGGTTCCCAGGTATGGCCTACAGCAAAAAAAAAAATTGCAATGAAGAGGAGAACAAGTGCCTTTTGGCTTCGGTAAGGGTCTTGTTACACCCTTTATGCATACCCTCATACCTTTTCTCATTGTGTGTAGGCAAATACTAATGAAAGCCATCAGCTACAACCCTTATAAGTCCTTTTGCTTCGTCTCCGCTCATACCTACATCTGGTCACACACCCGCGCCAGCGACTACTGCTCATCTGAGCTCTCTGATGCACATCACCAAGCAGGCCATACACTGATGCTTTTAGAGCGTCCCTTTCAGGTGAAATACCTTTCGTTAGTCGTCTTGAAATCTCGTCATTGGCCTAGTCTTTTCCCAACTATAATGGGGTCAGCTACCAGTCTAATCGGATGCAGCTGAATACCAGTATTTTACATGGAGCGACTGCCTATCTGACTTCCACAACCCAGTTAGTTCTGGGTAATACGTAAGAGTGGTTGTCAGACTTCCAGGCCACTGACTACTTGTATCGACTGTCAAAGATCTACAGATGACAGCCTAGACCAACGGCTAAACGTGCTCTCCGAGGCACGGAGAAAACTTGGTATTAAATGGGTGGTCACCTATCCACAGACCAACCTAGGCAAGCGCGGCTTAACCCGAAATCAACCCGAGTGGCTATTATTATTTAGACACAAGCTCCTGACCAAACTAAGCCACATAAATACTAAAATCCTCTACTAGAAACTCTTCATTACAAAAGTAAAATGTTACTCGGTACCTACAAAAGAGACAAACAAAGCGATTGCAAATAAAACCGAGCACGTAATCGAGTCGGATTCGAGTTGGATCGAGTTCAATCGAGTCGGGTGTTGTTACTGGCACCCTCCATTGTCGATACTCGGGTTAAGAATGTGGCATTCGATACTGATGTCGGTTAAGATCAATTAATGGTAATAGAAAATGGCGGTCTTGATTTTTATTTGTTGTTGCTAAGTTGGTCGGATTGTGGTAGGTTATAGTTTGAATTTAACAAGTGAAGGACTGCTGACATTAAGTGTAAATTGTCATCCAAATTATTCTAGTATACTAATATTATAAAGAGGTGAAATTTGTTTGAAAGTTTGTATGTAGGGGGCAAACTCTGGATGTACTGAACCGATTTTGAAAATTCTTTCACTAATAGGAAGCTACAATAACCTCGAATGCTATAGGCATATATTTACAACGTGCCCTTGTAATAATTTCCAACCAAAACGCGTGCGAAGCCGCGGGCAACAACTAGTAATATTATAAAGAGGTAACATTTGTGTTCACCAGTGTTGCCAGGGCCCTTGAGTCGAAGTTACGTTTTGTTTCCTGAAATGTTACATTTTTGCTGCAAAAGTTACATTTTTTTTTTAAATTTAAGTATAGGCTGTTTTTGGGGCGGAGGCTAGAGGCAAATTGATGTATGTAGTTATTTAATATTATGATAAATAAAACAGACTAGTTTCATTTGTTAGCAACGCCATCTTCACTGTTGTTACTATCTAATCTAACACCTAACTTAATCTATTAGTTTGAACTAAAACTACGAGGTGGTGCATCTGTTAGTTTTACACTAAACCAAGTAGGTACATAGATTCGATACGTAAAGAACCTATTTGTTCTACCAAGTGTAAGAGGGTTCTGTTAATAAAGGGCAAGAACGCCTCAATGCAAAAAAAAAGGATTGCAAATCTCGTTGTTCTTAAAAGTTACGAAAATGGCGTAAAATATAAAAATTACTTACATGTCGCGAGGGCGTCGAAAGTTACGAAAAATGTAAGAAATGTAACCTCCTGGCAATGTTGGTGTTCACGCATCATACGCGTGAACGAGAGAGGCGCGGCGCAGCGGGCGACGCGCGGGCGGAAGGGTCGCTCAGCTGATCCTGCTACCGCCAGCCGGGCCGCCACTTTACAAGTTTGTATGTAGGAATCTCCGAAACCAATGATCCAATTCCAAAAATTCTTTCACTGGCAGAAAGCTACATTATTCGTGGGTGCTATAGGCTATAAATTATATTTATATCATGCATATTAGCCGAGCTATCACAATTTTTGCAAACGAAGTCGCGGGCCAGTCGTCAATAAGATTTCACTTGGTAAGTTTCAATTGGGTTTATCTATCTAAGTCTATACAATGTATCCACTGCTGGAACACAGGCATCCCCACTGTAAGCCTGATTGGAGATTGGTAATTACCATAACATCGTCACGCCTGTAATCCCCGAAGGGCTAGGCAGAGGTGTGCCTAATAGTACACCCAAATGTCATAATTCATAATTCATTTATTCATTTTGTGAAACATAGGTGTTTACAGGTGTCGCCAGTTATGTTTAAGTCTCATGTAATAAGAGGCGAGTCTATTGCTATCAACCGGGCACAAATTCAGACTCCAGTAATTACCAATTGTAATATAATAATGATACGTCATGATTAAAAAAATATCCATGTGTCATTTAAAATAAAACGCAGTTTCAAAAGAATTATTCTCAGTACATGATTAACCCTAACCCAAAAAATAGCCCCCATTTATAAACACCAACATTTATAATCTAAAGATTACATCTAGACATCCCGATAATAATCCTTACATCCATCCTTCAGTTAAAACAGTACATAATCATTGGTGCAGCAATTTGAGTGCAATTGATATAATTCTAGTGTTGTCGTTACTGACACGAGATCCCTGTGTGTATTCGAGTCAATGAGACTGAATTCGATACTAAGCAAAACTCTATTTTACCTTTCTGTTACTTCTTTCAAATTGTTTGTTTTTTTTTTTGTACAAGACACCGAAAAAGCAGAAAATTCATAGTTGTAAGAAAATTGTTAATTCATTAATTGAATACTTCAAAAGCAATTCAAAAATCTACTGGTATCTTTTGTTTCGACGGTGAAGGGATAAACGTAAGAAATCTTGATGTCCTAGAACCGAAAGTTAACGAACGAAACGCACTGGTCGTACCCGCGTAGTTAATTAAGTCCCACTCTTTTTCGCAGAGAGGAGGGTTGTGTCCCGTCAATGGAACCATTATAGGCTATTAATATGCTCACCTTTCGTTTCAATACATATAAATAGCAATACCAGTTACTTGACAGAAAGTAACATTAAAAATCCATCGACAGAATCTATTCCCTTCCAAATCACAATACCTTTCACAATAAACAAATACCCCAATACCCCATACAATGACCCATTTAAAACTCCACAAACAAAAGCTATAATTAATTTGAACACAATTATTTTCCCACCCGTCAACCCGACACAACCAATCGGACCGCTGTCAAAGCAACGTGAATTTTTAATCAGCCAATAAGCATCGCATGTGTCGTCATTAACGGAAACGCGACTGGTCGAACTGACGGCTTAATTTGCTCAGCTTATTAAAGCATCAATCAGACGCTTTTTTATGGGTAATCGGTTTATTGTACGTTGCTACTGCGTGTGGGAAACAATGGTGTATTATTGTCGAGTTCAGTTGTTTTACAGCCCGCGTAGCATGGCAATACTATCTCTATTCTACCAAGAATCGACAAAGCTCTTTCTATACAACTTGACATGTCTGACATACATTTTTAACATTGCCATGCTTGCGACGATAGAAATCTTTCCACAATCTGTCATTCTTTTCGATTCTTCGTCGACAAAACCCGTTTCTACGGTGGCCATGCTACGCGGGCAGGTTTTACTGGCTGGGGATGGGGTACACGTGACCGTGGATCGATGAGCATGAGGCGATGATTTTCATAAGGTTGCTGGTCATCGGTTACTCTTCAGTTTCAGTTGATTAATAGTAACCGAGGAAGGAGTCATCATCATCCGCCTAGCCTTTTCCCAACTATGTTAGGGTCGGCTTCCAGTCTAACCGGATTCAGCTGAATATCAGTATTTTACATGGAGCGGCTGCCTATCTGACCTCAACAACCCAGTTAGTACTGGGTAATACGATACCCCTTGGTAAGACTGGTTGTCAGACTTTTTGGGCCACTGTCAAAGATCTACAATTGACAGCCGGGACCAACGGCTTAACGTGCTTTCACGGCACAGAGGAAACTCGGTAACCGAGGACGGAGTACTTCTTGAAATTAAATGAAATCGATATCGAGGCAGATTTTTTTACAGTTGCTTAAACAATTCGCTGCAACTAGCATGCAAAATTATAGGAAACATTAATAAAATTATAGTTGAAGTGTCATACTATATTTTTCTTACTAACTGTACTTTTAACAGGCTTGTATTTCTTGATATCAACAGCTTTGTTGGTAAACTTAAGTCGACATGGGGTAAAGTGTATCTACCTATTAGTTGTAGACACAAAATAGCTAGGCTATTAGTTTATAATATTCACTCAGACATAAGTAGTATGTCTATGTTTAGTTATATTATTCAAACTGCGACTATTAGTAATAATACTAATAATTATTTTTACAATTACGGGGAGGATCCATGTGTAACTTTAGAAGATTCTCGAGTGGGTTCCACTAGTACTAGGATCTCATTGTCTTGTAATGGCATGGGAGTCTTGGGGATCACTCCGGATGCTCATTTAAACTAGTTAGTAAGACAACAGAAGATACCAGAAACATTAATGTTACACCGAACAACAACAATGTACCTTCTTGCTCTCAAATAGCTAAATGTAAAAAAGGGGCTAAGCAGAATTCCATTCAGTTATTTCATCAAAATATTCAAGGTTTCTCTTCAAAGCAACTAGAAATTGAATTGTTTTTAGAAAAAACAAAGTTTGAAATTGTTTGTTTCACTGAACATTGGTTAAAAGAATATGAAATGCTTATTAATTTCGCAAATTACAGTGTGGGCAGTTGCTTTAACCGGAAAGCTAAGATTCGCGGGGGTTCATTAATCTTAGTTAAAAATTGTATTAAATTTAAGACTCGTAATGACATTGTTGATCTATCGGTTGAACATAGTATTGAGCTGTCTTGTGTTGAGCTGGATAAGCATGTAATAGTGTGCGTTTACAGACCCCCAAATTATCAAAACTACTCTATATTTGAGTCAGTAATGGAAGATGCTTTAGCAAAACTTGCAACTGGTAATAAATCATGAGTTATCTGTGGTGACTTTAATGTTAATATTTTAGACAAAAATTCGAATAGCAGTAGATTCTTACATCTTTTTAAATCATTTAATTTGTCAAACGTGTTTTCGGAACCAACTCGAATTACTACAAATACTGCTACATGTATTGATAATGTGTTTTGTTGCTGCGATTACTTAGATAAATCCATTGTAAATTACCTTCCTTCTGATCACAGCGGGCAAACCGTTGCTTTCGAGTCCTACACACCATTACAAAGAATCCAGATAAAATCTAGACTAATAACGCCCAGTAATTTGAATAAATTTAAAAATAACTTAATTAGTAATTTAGGCATTCCGAGCCATATTATTGAAAATGTTAATCAATTTTATGAGGAATTCTTTTCTGTAGTTTACACAGAGTTCAATAAAACATTAAAAATGAAAACCAAATCTATTTGCCCAAAGTTTATGTTCAGTGACTGGGCAACTAAGGGTATTAGGAAAAGTAGGGAACGATTGTTTGAGCTGTACGGCCTTAAGCCTTACATCAACTCAGAAACTTTTAATAAATATGTTACAACTTACTCAAAAAATTTTAAAAACTCCTGTAAGGTAGCTAAAGCCTTATTCATTAGCAACAAGATTAAATCCGCCGATAATAAAATAAAGACGGTTTGGAAAATCATCAATAGTGAAACTAACAGAAATAAAAAATATAATAATGATATCACTCTAGAGACTTCACGTGGTCTTCTTAGCTCTAAAAATGAAGTTGCTCAAGAATTTGTAGATTTCTTCACTAGTATCCCACTTAAAACTACTGAAACCTTAAATTCCTCACCCTTGTTTTCTATTGATTTATTAAGAGCGAACGTTTCAGCCTGTCCGGTTGAGTTTCAATTTAAACATATAAACCCCATAGCAGTCATTAAAGCTTTTAAAGAAATCAAAGTCAAATTAACCGAGGATCTATGGGGTATGTCAATTAAAGTTTGTCTAGCCATTATTGAGACTATAGCACCGTACTTGGCCTTAATATTTAATTTGTGTGTGGGACCAAGGAGTCTTCCCGAACCTTATGAAATACAGTAAGGTAATACCACTTTTCAAGTCCGGGGACAGTAAAGACACCAATAACTATAGACCCGTATTCGTATTGCCGGTTTTCAGCAAGGTGTTTGAAAAGGTAATGCTTAATCAAATGCTCAACCACTTTAACACCAATAAAATCTTGCATGAGAAACAGTATGGTTTCACCAAAGGACCTTGTACGACTGACGCCGGTGTCACCTTATTAAAACACATATTTACTGCGTGGGAAGAGGCACAAGATACCATAGGAATTTTCTGTGACCTCTCAAAAGCATTTGATTGCGTAAACCATGAAACCCTACTCTTAAAACTTGAACATTACGGGTTAAGGAAACTTGCGCTCAGTTTAGTGAAATCGTATTTAAACGATAGACATCAGCAAGTACAAATAAATGGTGTCAATTCAATGGGTTTAAAAGTAAGTATGGGTGTACCACAAGGTTCGATATTGGGTCCTTTCCTCTTTTTGGTATATATTAATGATCTACCTCATTTATTTAAAAATCAACCACAAATGGTGTTATTCGCTGACGATACTTCTTTAATATTTAAGATAAACAGACGTGCCACAAATCTCGACGACGTAAATAACGCCTTAATGCAGGTCCATAATTGGTTTACCGCAAATAATTTAGTATTAAATGGGAAAAAAACGAAGTTCATAAGATTTGCTCTACCGAATGTTAAAAGTAGTGATAGTGACATAGTATTGAATCAAGAGAAACTGCAATTCGTCGAAAATACTGTTTTCCTGGGGATCACGCTCGACTCAAGGCTACAATGGGGTCCGCATATAACATCTCTTGCAGGACGGCTGAGTTCAGCAGCATATGCTGTTAGAAAAATCCGCCAATTTACTGATGCAGATACCGCGAGGCTAGTCTATTTTAGTTATTTTCATAGTATTATGTCATATGGTATTTTACTATGGGGACGGGCTGCAGACATTGAGTCTATATTTATTCTGCAGAAAAGAGCCATCAGAGCCAGATATGATCTACGTAGGCGCGATTCTTTTAGAGGAACTGTTTAAAGAAATTAACATCATGACAGTACCTTGTCAATACATCTATGAAAACATCATGTACGTTAGGAAAAATCTGACAAACTGAAAAAGGTGACAGACACCACTATAATACTAGAAACAGGGACCAACTAGTACAGCCAGGTTTCAGGCTAGCTAAAGTAGACTCATCTTTCATGGGGTACTGTTTAAAATGTTATAATAAAATACCTCCCCACATTCAACAACTGAATGAGACAAAATTTAAATCTTGTATAAAACGCACACTATGTAGGCAAGCATATTATAAGTTAGGGGATTACATCGATGATAAAAATGCTTGGCTCAATGCTGGTCCTGCTCCACAACCATAGGGGCAAACTAATCAGAAGCTCATGTGAAATTATTGTGGAAGCTGCAGAAGATTGTAAAAATATCTTTGCATTGTATACGAGTAGATTAAATCTCTTAGTATTATATAACTGCATAGCACATGTGTGAGTACTATGTACTGTAAAGCTACCATTTACATTTAGTTATCCTTCATTGACTCGAATGTGCCCTGGTTGCTGAGAGAATGTCAGGCTCACTCAAATGTCTCGCTGATAGTGGCGGGTGTGTTGGGTCGTTTAGTTCCCTTCAATATGGTTGAGCTGAATGGAGCTGATGCATGCGTCATGTTCGTGAACGGGCGCTGTCAGTTGGGACTGGTCATCTCTTAGCTGCCACGGTTTATTTTAACTACTTTGTTTTTAAATTGTTGATAATTATAATCTTTTACTCTGGACGCTCTTAATGTGCACGTCTTTCTACATCGTTCTCACATATATGTCTAATCTCAACATGAATGATGTAACTAAGATCTTGTAACAATATTTTGATTGAAAAGAGTGTCCATGGAGTTTCTTGCCCATTCTTCTCCATAGAGATCTACGCTTTGGAATGGGCAACTACAGTACTTTCACAAGTTATTATGCCTTGTGTCTGTGACTGTAGCTTCGCCTTTGTTTTTCTGACTTTCAAAAGTGCCTGCGAAGGTCTAATTGAAATAAACGCTTTGAGTTTGAGTTTGAGTTTGACACGCAAATTTATACTGATGACGAATCGGGACAACATCAAAATTCATTTCTTTTCTTATGATGACGAATCGGAACTTCGTGTATGGAAAAAAAAATTGGTGACTAGTCGGAACAGTGACTAGTCGGGCATAAGCCATTGGTATGTTGTTATCATAATAAGAATATCAATTGTTTTTCAATCTATAAATGTATCTTGTATACAACGTGTAACAGAATAAACACAAAATCTCTTAAGGGGTCATTGTACTCATCATTATGAAAAACTTTCACTATGGGACCAACCCCGAAATCGCGAAAAAAAATCAGCTGCTCAGTACATTTTGTCGAGATAAGCGCACAGAAACGTATGGGGCAGTCGAATTTTTTTTCGCGATTTCAGTGTTGGTCCCATAGTGAAAGTTGTTCATAATGATGAGTACAATCACCCCTTAAGAGGTTTTGCGTTTACTCTGTAACATGTTGTATACAGCCTGTTTTTTTTTGATATCCCATAACTCTAGGGTTATATTCTGTAGGTAAAAATAATACTAAAACTCCTAGAATAGGAGGTCCAAAAATGCATCGTTTCGGAGATATCATCAATCATAATTAAATTAGGTCAAAAATTGTCACCAGTATGACGAATCTTTACTTTTGCGAGGTTGCCAAACTTCGCAGTAGTGTAGTAAAATAAATAGTGAAATAAAATATGTACGTAAGTAATTCATTTTTATTCAAACCAATCATTCATATTTAAAGCTAAGAAAATGCGACGTTGTCATATTTCACGTAAAGGTGTTTTACATTAATAATCGTGACTTTGCCGAATTATTTTGTATGAAAAATGAAAAAAAAAAATAACGAAGGATTGGAACATAACTCATATGCCAGTTGATTCTTTGATATGGCCTCAATCATACCCTAGAGTTATGGGATATCAAAAAAAACACGTTGTATACAAATAAATAAAATTGCAGTGTCTGTTTGTAATACCAAAATAACAGCTTTTTAGTAAATGCATATCAAGGTACGAATATATACACGGGCGAATATATATACATATAACAAAAACACAAACACATTTTTTTCAATTTTTGTCGGTCTGTCTGTTTGTTCCGGGCAATCTCCGAAACTGCTGAACTGATGTTGACGGGACTTTTACTGGCAGATAGCTGATGTCATAAGGAGTAACTAAAGCGTTTTATTTATGAATAAAAATTAGGGTTACGTGTTAAATAATAAAACCCTTGAAATTGGTAACAAAATTCGATGAAAAAGGAAAGTAATATTTTTTTCTTAATAATTTCACTCGAACAAAGGTCGCGAGCAACAGCTTATTAATAGTAAAGGAAAATGTCAATTCTCATTCACAGAATAAAATTATTTGTCTGTATTTTTCATTTGGATAATGCCGTTTTAAAACGATTGATTGGCAGTTCCCTATATGATTTAGGAACTTTATTATATTGTGGTTGAAATGGCGTATCCTGGTGTTGATGCTGAAATAGCGGTCTAAATTATTTATAGTTAATCGTTCTTCTCTTTTCTGAATGACGAATAAAATAAACTCTCAAAGCCTTGTCAGTAAACCGTCCTTCTGTTTCGACATTCATAGAGGTACAATTTCTGAAGGCGGTTTCATAGTTACAAAATTATAAACGCGTACATAACTTTTTGTAACTTTCCCGTTTGGACAACTAAACAAAATTGTATCACAAAAATCCTGTTTGGTAAGTCTCGTAACGTCAACTTTTGAGTATGCGTATATTCATTTCCGTTTGGTAATCTTTTTGTTCGGCAAGTACAGTTACCGACACAGGAGAACTACTATATTATGCTGTAAATCAGTCGCGTGCCTGCGGACTGTCAATGCGATTGGGTTGTGACAGCAGTTGGCTTCGAAATCGTACCTTTAGGGTTGCGCCTCATCTAGCAGCATGGAACCGCAATTTTCCAAGCTCCTATCCTTTTCTGTCGCTCAGAACCGTCATTTGCTAAATCGAGAAACCGATGATGATGCCGAGCACATCGCCGATGCTGCAGCATGCAATAGCACTCCCGCTTGTTTTCTCGCTGGATGAGGCGCAACCCTTCAGAGGAAATGCGGGTGGTCTTTTCTCCATACAAACGCTCTCGCCTGTTTTATTTCTGGTTTATGACTTTAAAGCTATGATTGTTTACAGTTAAATAAATATCAACCTTTTTGATGTCCCCATGTTTTCCTTTTTGATGATACATAATCTGTGTCAGCACTAGAACCTTTATAAAATGCTAAAAATTGCCTATTTTGACCGCTGTCAACAGAGGCCTAGTGTTCGTAGTTAAAACAGGGACACAGTATATATCCTTCTTATTCAGTTAATGAAATATCTTTTAAATTGGTCGAATATTGGGGGAGGAAATAGTCGAGAGCCAAACTTCGAATTATGACTTTTTACTTGTCGGTTCTGTAGTTGTCTTTATCGCACCAATGTCGAAATAGCGTTCGTTAAGCGACAGCGATAGATTTTTCAAATCATTTTCTCCAGAAATGTAACAAAAAACCTTGCAACAGAAAGACAGTTCACCACATAAAAAGACAGTCGAAACGTAAACAGATCTGAAGATACGATATCGATCATTGAGGTCGGCATTCGGCAAGTCTGAAGTCTGCGGGACCATCTCTCAAGATATTTATTTCGACAGACAGCCAGATATAGATCTTTGTAAGGACTTGGAGAGGTTCAGACGTGTTTCTTTTGAATTTTGGGATCTGATGTTGAAATCGCTTAACTGGTAGCTTTCAAATACTTATAACAATTATTGTTTTCTTGGAAAATAAAAACTGGGTTTACAGTTTACAGTAACACACAAAGTCAGTCTTTAAATAAGTTTTTTATTTTGTTAAACTTTGTTCCATACTCGGATTTCTCCTGTATCGTGGGTGCGTTTACAAACATTTAAACTCACATACACAAACAGCCACACCTGGAACAACTACCTGTCATAGAAATATTTGTTCCGTGCGGGGATCGTACCGACTACACGTAGCACAGCAGCCAATCGCTCAGCGACTGCAACAACAACATTGTTCCCAGAACCAGAGGTGTGTGTGCAAAGGAGATGTTCCAGAAATGTATGGAGCCTGGGCCAGCACTATGTACAACTATATGTAAATATCGCTATGTATGACAATAATGCTGTACAAAGCCCCGGCCGAATCAACGATATCCTATGGTCTCTCGAGCTATGGTAGGACATATAAGACTCACATTGACCAAATTTACGCACTTCAACTACGTATGTTAAAAGCAATTATCCCGCATAACATTAAGAAGAAATACATTAATGACTATCATAAACTTTTTGAATTCTGTAAGATATTACCTATACATAAGAAAACTAAATATGTACTATTAAAAGAAGAGTTTTTCAATGAAAAGTTAAAGAAAACTAAAACCATGAACATGAATGAGATTAGGACTCGTAGCGTCCTCAATGCTAAGCTGTTACTTCCAAATTACACGAATTTGCACGGCAAGAGATCGCTAAAGTATATAATACCTTACCTTATTAATCAAATACCTATAGCATTGAGGGATAAATCAACTCAGAAAAACATAAAATACAAATTAAAGCAATATTTTCTACAAAAGATTAATACCGAAGATAGGTAGGATGTATATTAATAATATTGAATTAAAGATATTAATTGAATTCATCATAGATAAATAGTTTAAAGCTTACACTATAAAGCAAAAGTAATACGTAGCATAAAAAATATTACAAAGTTATATACTTTAAGGACACTTTTGGTGCACGGTAAAACTCTAATGAGTTTATGTTGGCACCAACTTAAATGTATAAAATGTATGTACCTACTACTGAATAAATAAATAAATAAATAAAACCGTTTTTTTATTGTTAATTTTCATTAATTTCACTTCGTTTCAAAGTACATTCAAATTAACTTGGCCATGGAGCATGCGAAAAATGACATTTTGACAATAACATTTGATTGACGTGCATCGTAATAAAACCTGCGATAAAAATCACAATAAGAATTTCGAAAATCTTGGGTTTCGGTTTCGATAAAATAAGACTACCTACAGATCCAAACTCAAAGCAAGGAAAGACTCAAAAACGTCACTTCTTAAAGTTGTCAAAGTCGTCAAACATCATGTCAAACACAACTGTCATGGCTGCCTTAAAAATAGGGTTATTTTATTAAAAAAACTTTTCAAATGATAATTTTTGTACCACTGTATCCTTCTTCAAATTATTTTTTTAGTATTTTTATGGAATTCCCCTATTTTTTTTTTCATATTTATCAATGTAGTGTACATAGTGGTGGCCCAAAATTAAACATCTCCTTTAATTTTTTAGTTGGGGGAAATTGGTTTAAAATTCAGTTGCAAGATTCGACCCAGACATAGCAACCAAGTCAGTTATAAAAGTTTGATAAAAACACTGATTTGCGACAAACGATTTCATGAGTATAGAAGACTAGCTGTTGCCCCCGGCTTCGCTCGCGTTTTGATCGGACATTATCCCATGCACGTTGTAAATATAACGTAACGTAGCTTCCTATTAGTGAAAGAATTTTCAAAATCGGTTCAGTAGATCCAGAGATTACCCCCTTCGCGGGCCTGTGGACGGTGAGCTATGGGCTAGCTCGCCGTCCGTCCGTCTTATGACGACAGGCCGTGTCGACGGCGCGTTCGTGTGCCACGCGCGCCTCAAAGAGAGTCAGCAAACAGGAAGGGGTCCGTAAGGACCGACGCCTGCCAGGGTTGCGGGACTGTTCGAAAGAGATACCGCGGCCCTGGAACACAAAGGGCAAAGGAAGGAACATGGATGGGTTTTAGTCAGTAAAAGTCTGACACTCCCTCCTGCTCAGCCCAGAGCGGGAGGGGTTATTTGATGATTTCCCATCGGTAAAAAAAAAAAAAAACCCCTACAACCTCACAAACTTTACCTCTTTATAATATTAGTATTCATAAACACCCAATCAGACCAAAGTATCCTACCAAATTGTGTCAGAAGAAATATAAACACTACCTAACTATCTTTTTTCTTTTGTTACAGAACCCAAATGGATCTTCAAAACTGACAGACTCAACAGTGTTAACAAGTGCTAGTGATGTGCCACCCAAAAGTGCTTCATATCGATAGAAACAGCTAGTGTTGTTCACGATGTCGTTCTCGAGATCGCACGTGATCTCTGGGGTGCTGTTCACCATTCTTCTCCAATACTGTGTCGAGAGTCAGCAGGAGAATCTCATTGAGGAAGCAGGTAAGATAGTATTTAGTTTTTGAAATGTTTTATTTAAACTTTATGTGTAGAAGTGGTATAAAGATAGACTTAATGTTACCAAGGCATTCTGTACCAGTCACCCTTTGTATCCAGTAAACAGCATGGTGATAAGTAGAAAAAAGGAAAAAATATTGAATACCTTTTCTTTTATGGTAAGATTTTAATAAAAGTATCTTAAGATCAAAGCAGGGATTTTAAGGCGATTTTATTTTCGGATTGAGTAAGATTGAGATCGTTCGCAAGATTTTATTTAATCCATAACTAACCACGACGACAGCTATAAACTTCTTTAAATTATTTGGAATAAAGTTTAAAATTCAAAGATGGCTCGATGCCTAAACCTAGTTTTGTTTAATGAATTGACGACCCATGTCTAAACTTAGTTTTGTAAATAAAAGGGGCTCAGCTGAATATAAAATTATGAAAATGGAATGGGCCCCGTCCAACTTTTGTTTAATTTAAAATGTGCTTGTTTTGTTCAGTTTTTTTTTGTCGGCTTTTTTAGTTTTTTCAACAACTTTTTTTATTTCCAGGTTTTTAGTTTTAGTAACGTAAAAGATTTCGCAGAAGATTTAACTTTTTTTATTACGTACGGTTTTTTTCCCTTTTTATATGATTTGTCACTTCGAATATTTTTTTAATATATAATTTTAATATATAAGTTGTTTATATTTTGGTAACCACCTTTTAAAAACTTTCATTTTGATACCCCACTCGATGGTATTAGAAGAAGAAAAAAAAACGAACTACACAAAATGGCGCCCGAAATTCACCATTTTTAATATAGTCGCATTATTTATCCAAATCCCTTCATCCGTTTAAGAGTTACGAGGGAAGAAAGAAACAGACTTACAAACAGGTCAAACACATAACCCTCTTTTGGGCTTCGCCGCAGTTGGGTAATAAAAAGTCTGAGGCCGAAAGAGTTTACATTTAGGATTAAATTTGTACCTTGGCCCTCGGCGAATAATAGCCCGATGTTGTTTAATACTAGTATCCTTATTCTTAAAGAAGTAAATGTAGTACCTAACTTAACCTTTATTGAACTGCCGGACTTTTCCTTGCTGAAAACCATTCCATTAATCCCACAAGATTAAATAGGGGTAATGTTTATTTATTCCATCACGGACTTACGGGGGTCCATGGGAAAGGTAAATGTCACGGTGCGGTGGTTTCAGAAAGTAGGTCAACGGTACTTAATCCTGTTAACGCCTTTTTGCAAGATTGATTTTTCAATATTTTGTTCGTTTAAAGTTAAATATTGTGACCTCATTATACTACCGTATCGAAGAGCTCGCGGCAAAATTATAACAGCCGCTCGGATCGATCTTTAGGTTAAGCTGCGCTTGCCTAGGTTAGTCCGAAGATGGGTGACCACCCATTACATACCATGTTTCCTCTGTACCACGGAAAGCATGTTAAGCCGTTGGTCCCGGCTGTCATTTGTAAATCTTTGACAGTCGTTACAGGTAGTCAGTGGCCCGAAAGTCTGACAACCAGTCTTACCAACGGTTATCGTATTACCCAGTACCCCTAACTGGGTTGTGGAGGTCAGATAGGCAGTTTCTCCATGGAAAATATTGGTATTCA
Organism: Eugnorisma glareosa; assembly: GCA_947578425.1. NCBI lineage: Eukaryota > Metazoa > Arthropoda > Insecta > Lepidoptera > Noctuidae > Eugnorisma > Eugnorisma glareosa. The sequence goes on along the minus strand of OX387982.1, from coordinate 5,647,234 downwards.
GCTGCATCCGGTTAGACTGGAAGCTTTTTTTTTTTTTTTTTTACCGATGGGAAATCATCAAATAACCCCTCCTGCTCTGGGCTGAGCAGGAGGGAGTGTCAGACTTTTACTGACTAAAACCCATCCATGTTCCTTCCTTTGCCCTTTGTGTTCCAGGGCCGCGGTATCTCTTTCGAACAGTCCCGCAACCCTGGCAGGCATCGGTCCTTACGGACCCCTTCCTGTTTGCTGACTCTCTTTGAGGCGCGCGTGGAACACGAACGCGCCGTCGACACGGCCTGTCGTCATAAGACGGACGAACGGCGAGCTAGCCCATAGCTCACCGTCCACAAGCCCGCGCCTACGGTGGCCGGGGGCCACCACGTGGCCCCCGACGCCCGGTGCGTCTCCCGCGGCGGCTGAGACGTGAGGCTCTCTCCCTCTCACGTCCCGCCACCTCCTTCGCTAGCATATCTGCTTCGCAGAAGGAGGTGACGGCGTCCCATTCCCTCTCGCTCCGGACCATGGATTGAACCAGGGCCGGACGCGAGAGGTCGCCGCCGCCGATCGCCGCTACGAGGACACGGCGTTGCTCCGCCCAAGCGGAGCAGACTTGCACAGTGTGCTCCACCGTGTCCTCCGGTCGATCCTCGCAGTGGTGACACCCGGGCGTTTCCTCCCGCCCGATTAGGTGCAGGAACCTCCCGAAACAACCATGTCCGGTGAGGACCTGCGGCAGGCGGAAGGTGAGGGTGCCGTGGCGCCTCTCCAGCCACTCTTCAAAGAGGGGACTTACCGCCACTATAGTGGCGTGCCCAGAGTGGAAGCTGACCTCAACATACTTGGGTAGAGGCAAGGTTAGATGATGATCATGTTTTAAAACACTAATGTGGCGGTCTCATCAGCACTGTAAAGCAGTATCCAAGTGACAAGAGCCAGTTTCAAGGCCAGACTTTTTCAGTAAGCGGTTTCTTTATAGGTTATATTTCGGAGAGTGTGCTGTGGAATTACACAATCTTATACCCCCATCCCCATTACATAACAACCCCATTCTATCGTCAGACGAGCAGGACGAGCAGGGATACGGCGAAGCGTCACTGTTGTGGTTGGAGTTCCACGGACCCGAAAAAAGATTTTACTTTGCTTCCACATTTATTGATAAAAAAAGTGCATTTATTTAAAGTGCTGTTGGGTTTTTTCATTCGAAAGGAGATGTTCCAGAAATATATGGAGCCTGGGCCAGCACTATGTACACTATATGTAAATATCGCTATGTATTACAGTAACCGTTTTTTATTGTTAATTTTCATTAATTTCACTTCGTTTCAAAGTACATTCAAATTAACTTGGGCAAGGAGAGGAACACCAAATGAAATTAAACATGGTGGATCAGATCAGCAGCAAGCGAAAAACGATATTTTGACAATAACATTTGATTGACGTGTATCGTAATACCTGCGATAAAAATAAACAATACGAATTTCGAAAATCTTGGGTTTCGGTTTCGATAAAATACTACAGATCCAAACTCAAAGCAAGGAAAGACTCAAAAACGTCACTTCTTAAACTGTCAAAGTCGTCAAACTTCATTTGTCAAACACAACTGTCATGGCTGCCCTAAAAATAGGGTTATTTTATTAAAAAATCTTTTCAAAGGATCATTATTGTACCACTGAACCTTTCTTCAAATTATTTTTTTAGTATTTTTATGAAATTCCCCTATTTTTCTCCTATTTATCTATATAGTGTACATAGTGGTGGCCCAAAATCAAACATCTCCTTTCTCAGTAGTAGCCCGGAGTTTGGAAGTTGGCGGTATGATACCCCCGTGCCTCGGAAAGCACGTTAAGCCGTTGGTCCTGCGCCTGATCTCTCTCCGGTCGTGTCGGATTGCCATCCCATCGGACTATGAGAGTAAAGGAACATAGAGTGCACCTAGGCTGTGTCTGCGCACACACTTATGCACTACAATATCTCCCTGCGCCGCCGCCGATGGCAAATGTGTTGAGATTGGCCGCCGTGACCGAAAACGGTCAGGAGGACTATAAATATTGCTCGAACCGCCAGTCTGAGGAACTTCACTGCCCGCTTCTCTGTTTCCCTAACATTATAATCCAGATCTCTTCAAAGTGAGTGAATATTCAGCTTCTTTTAGGCAAGCGTGCTCTACCCTATGCCACATCATGGCTTTACATCAGGCCAGTTTTGGCCAAATGCAAGAGTATTGTCGTTTGACGTATTTTTTTTGACATTATTTCTTTTTCAAGTGTCGTATTGTCGTTTTTTTTTATTTTTGTTTATTACTGAGAATATGAGGATTTTGTGAGTCATATTTTTATTATGATTTAGTTTAGTTCGTTTCACGATTGTCTGGCAGTTGTTCATCGTGTCGTTGAGCTCTTTGGGTTATGACTCGAGCTACACGATTACTATCAAATGCTTGTACTGACTGTACAGGTCCACTCAAATCTGTGTGGTTATTTCTTCAAAAGATCATCTCAGACATTAATCTGCATGGTCCTCATATGACTTGACCAATGTCTGGACTTCAAAAGAGACAGTGACCTCAGAGTTTATTTCGGATGTTTCTTCTCAGAGTAGTCAGGTACGAAACACCGGCCCCACCTAGATTTAAAATCGACGTGTAAAATTGTTTTGTAAAACTAATTTACAGAAATAATGATTTATTGAGTGTAAAAAAAAACATCCTTTTAAAGGATTCCTATAACTAGATCCTTATTCACCTCCAGTCTACATTTTATTGACAAGCAACCTCAAATCTGTTTCAAAACACAATCTGTCTGTAAACAACTCCGGATTGAGATCATTCGTAGGGTTGCCACAGTCAATATTTGAGATCAATTGTAATCTTTAATAGGACTGGATTTAAATCTATCATTGTTGGATCTGTTCTGGGAGTGTGCCAACACTGTCTGTGTTGGGTGGTTGTACTTTGAGATGATGTTGGGTCTGAATGAATTCGATTGGTTGGTAAACAATGGTCTAGCCTGGACTAAAAAAGAAAAAAAAAATCTGCTATTTTTTACAAAAGCATTTCTTTTAGAACGATATTTAGATAGGCACTTAGGAAGCAAGTCGCTTGGTGTAAAACTAGCTGTTGCCCGCGACTTTCACTGGCGCGAAATTATTTAAAAAAAGAAATCACTTCTCTTTTTTAATCGGATATTGTCACCAATTTGAAGGGTTTTAATTTTTTTTGCGCCGAAACATTATTATTTTGTCCAAAATAAAAGTCCCGTCAAAACCGGTGCAGCCGTTTCGGAGATTAGCCGGAACAAACAGACAGACCAACAGACAAAAAATTAAAAAAAAATGTCATTTTTTTTTTATATAGTGTAAATGTGTTGTTGTTGTAGCCGTAACAGAAATACACATTCTGTGAAAATTTCAAGTGTCTACCCATTACAGATTATGAGATATAGCACGCTGATAGACAGACGGACGTACAGAGGAGGCTTATTAATAGGGTCCCATTGATTACCCTTCGGGTACAGAACCTACGAACAACATATTGTTAATCAAATATTTGGAATGTATAAATAAGCGTTTTAATAACTTTATAGACTCAAGATATTTTATGACCCAAAAATATTAATATAATAAAGATTTACGACGTAAATAAAAACAAGAAGCGACACATGTTCAATTAAATTCACTAAACCTATCCCACTAATTACCTATAGACCCTCATTACGCCATAAAATAAATAATTAACGGTGACACACAACCAAAACTCAACCTTATCTCTTACCTCATACAGTTGAAAACGGCAAATGTATAATAAACCTCCACAACCAAACGAAAATCAACCTTAACTTTGAAGTTATGAGGTTTGTATTCGCAAAAATGACATCACCCGCATAGTACATCCTGATTACGTGTCGAGACGAATTTTGACATAATCATGGAAATGCCCAATTTGGTGTTGATGTCTGCGATGGCAACAGAATGTAATTAAAATGAGGAATATTCCAGTTTTCTTTGTGACGGATCGCCATTAATCTTTGGGAAATTATTTCATTAAACCTGGTGTGTGTAATCTCCCTATGATTCTTTGCTAAGGCATGGGAATAATAGAAAAAAAAAATTAAGGCATAAATTAAATGAAATTATGTTTATTTTTTCAGTAGGTAGGTTGCTTATGGCAAAATAATAACAGGAAGACGGGTCGATCTTCAAAATAAGCCGCGCTTTCCAAAGTCAGTCCGTGGATGGGTGACCACCCATCACATACCGAGTTTCTTTCTTGCCTCGCAAAGCCGTTAGTTCCGGCTGTCATTTGTAGATCTTTGACAGTCTTATCAGGTAGTCATTGGCGCGAAAGTCTGACTACCAGTCTTAGCAAAGGGGTGTCGTTTTGTCGACTAACTGGGTTGTGCATGTCAGATAGTCAGAGGTATTTTCAAACTTAATCACCACTTCGACATTAATAACAATTCACAACAATTCACAACCATTATAATGTATTGAAAAACTTCGAAAACAATATTTCACTTTCAATACATGATTTGTGCTTATTCAAACAAATTCAGATGTTCTCAGAAATATGCTGAAAGTTTCAAACAAAAAAAAACAATTTCGAAGTGAATAAACGACTTCAAGCGATTTACCGTTTCTACTATTTTTTTAGACTTTCAACAGTACCTATAAATTTTTGAATTGGCCATTTTGATAATGGATGGACTTTCGGTAGCTTGGAAGTGGATTTAATGCATTAAAAACGTTTTTGAAAAGCCATTTGGAACACCAAATGGCACACACACACATGAACACTTGATTTTCCAGTGCTCCTAAGCGTAGCTAGTTTTTGGATCGCAATTATCAGACACTGGTTTATTTTAGTTCGACAAACTACCTATATCTTCCGTAATTTTCAATTATTGTGGGCTCCTGGTATTTCGATCCTGAATCAAGTGCGATGTTGAGTCATCCCGCGATCATGGTGCTTGCAAAATCGGTAGCTCACAAATAATTAAAAATCACGGAAGATATCCCGTAAGTGATAGAATAAATTTAGTCATAAATCGTGAAAGCTTAAAACTTCCTATATGTTGACTCATGAGGATACCATAGAACTATGTATACACGCAGTAAAAATACAAAAGCGATTTTTGCGTGGTATAACGATTGCATCCAGATAAGACCTACTTTATAATAATCAATCATCATCATTTCAGCCCGTTGTTGTCCACTGCTGAACATAGGCCCCCCAATCGATTTCCAACGTGTCTGGTCCAATGCCACCTGCATCCAGCGACTCCCTGCAGCTTTAGGAAGGTCGTCGGTTCATCTGGCATAATAAACAATACAGTAGAGGAAAAAATCATTTTTAGAATTTGCTACTAGTTTAATTTAAAAAAAAAAACGTTTGTAGGAAAGAGCTGGTTTGTTTTTTAATTTTGTTTTTTAATTGCCGATGGAAAAATTAATGATGTACTTAATACGTGGTAACAGTTTGTTCGTCTATGTACCGTACACCCTTTATATTACTACCACTGGTTAATTATTTCAAGTGTACATAACATGCCTACGAATTTCGCTACAGATTAAAACGCTTTAAAAAACCTAAACAGAGACTTAAACGAAATTTCCATCAAAGCTCCACCTTTGATCCAGATTTTGTTTGAAAGGGCACCCTTTTCTGGAATAGATATATTACATACAAATCCTATTTGAAATATTTGATGTCAATCGTAAATAAGTTTTAGGTTCTTATCAATTTTTCGGTTGAATGACGTACGATTTGGTTCTTTTCGATTATGATTTACGTCAGAGAACGGTGGTTTTGTAGTGGTGTTGGACCTGAATTACGAGTTGTTGTCGTTAGTTCAAACCCAGGCATACTTACACTTTAATTCGTGTAATTTATTCCAGCAGTTGCTCTCAATATGGAGAAGGAAATCACCGTGAGGAAAAAGGCATTTCTTCATCATTGTCCTGCCCATATCCCAATTTATTTGGGGTCCCTGCAGCATGTTTTCTTCTTTCATACTTCGTCATTAATTGTCACCATTTCAGACACCATTTTTCTAGCCATATCATCCTTCACACAGTCCATCCATCGTTTCTTTGGTCTTCCTCTGCTCTTTGCTTCGTTATATTCTAAGCAATTCAATATCTCTTAATTGCCACATATGACTAACTAAGGCTCCTTCTCTATACAAGCGGAGGAGTCCTGAGCTAGAAAAACATAGAGGCTAGTTTCCACCAAAGCGAATGGATTCAAATATAACGGAAACCTTTTGGTTTGTTGAGGGGCCACTTTTACCCATTAACATTTATACTAAAAACTTTTCTTATGACATTTTCCTCATTTCTTCGCATCACATGCACGTTTCAGAACCAAATATTCAATGATATGTGCTAGAACCAGTACCTGCTCTGGAGCTACGTGGTGGATTACGGCCAACTCCCTTTCAAAGGGAAAAAGCCTGTGAGTCAGCAGGCTGATACTGCTTAAGAAGCTATACGAGGTGTATAATGACAGTCTAATTTTTATGGTGGCAAGTAATCATCAACATCTGCCTCACCTTTTCAAAACCGGCTTCCAGTCTTACCGGATGCAGTTAAATACCAAATACTAGTTATTGGCTAACACAGTAAAACCCTTGGCCTTGGATTTGATTTAAAACTGAAGGCGAACCAAACAAAGCCAAAATATTCCATTATAAAAATATTATCCTACCTACTAAGACCGTCATCAAATATGTAGCGTTCCCATTTTGAATTACACCACTAGCGAAGCGCCACGTCACACTCCACTGTTCGGGAGCTCTCGGCAATTTCCGCTTCTACGAACTCCGCCAAAATTGAATGATTCAATTACAGTGACCGCACGGCGCGGACGAAAATGTCTGGGTTTACGAAAACGGAGACATGGACGTAAATATATTTGTTTTCTTATAATTTTGTTTACTGTCTAATAAGAGGGAAGATTTTTAGTAATGCTGTGTACATAAATACTGAGTCATTTTAAATAGAATATTTAAAAAAGTCTGCCGCTGAGGTGCCATTTTCTCCTCAAAATTGTTTTGACACATTTTTTTTTGTTAGTGTTGCGCTTTCAAGGGGCCAACGTCATTACCATTGCGTCAAAAGTTCGTTATCTTAGAAATTCTTATTGGTCGTTTGATAGTATTGTATACGAATGAAACAATAAAATAACACCTTGTAAATGCTCTGATCACAATAAAAGTTATGCATACGCCCTACTTATGATGCGTCAGTTTTAGGCTATCGAAAACCCACAATGACGCCTGTCAATTGGAGATTACCAAATCGCCAAAATCAATAACTACGGTGTCATTGATCGGCCGTCAACACGATTTCATTAGCAGACTTCGTATCCAGGCACTCCGGAACGCTAATCACAGCGGTTCTAGTGACATGAGTAATCTTTGAGGTATCATTTTCAAAGCTGAAATAAGGCCATGGTTGGACATATGCCTTCCCAGAAGCATAACTCTGTGGCATGTAGAACTACAACTGTAATCACTTTTGCTATCTTTGTAGTTGCATTGCCGAAATATGAACAGTGAGTTACGCTTGAAAATCCAGCTGTTCCAGAAATAGGCAAAAGGCCCACACATATCCTAATGCATCTCTTTGTGTTGGGCTTTGCAAATTGCAGGCTTCTAGTTCACAGCGATACCCAGAATTTGATTAGCCTGCCTCTATGATGCCGAACTTGCTAAATTGTTTCCAAGAGCACGTATGAACGGGCATTGGGGCTTATTTTGTATTGTATTGTATAGAGGGCTGGTGTCCGCAACTCCACGTCTGAGCGCGTATTTTGCGTGCGGGTGGGAAATTTATTCGATCCACCCTAGCTCCCCGAGAAAGGCCAGCAGCGCCTTGATGTTGCTGGTAATCTCGCGGAGAGTACCTGGGTTACCGAAGTACTTTGCCCTGTGCTGTTTGCAGCTGTTTGCCCATTGGGGCTTATTACCCAATTATATGGAAAGCCGACTTACGAGTTCGAACCTGGATAGGCTATTTGTTTTGTGTAAAATTTTCCATCACGTTTGAACTCAAAACAGTGAAAGAAAATATCGAGGCATCATGTCCTAGAACGAAAAATTCAAAGACATGTAAAATGTACTACTCCACACTAGGCCCGCGTAGTGGATTACAGCCTATTACCCCCTTACAGAGAGGAAGAGGAGTTGCCAGAAGTGCCTTATTATAGGCTGATCATGCTATGTGAGTTCTACCATCTCGCAGGGTTTGCGTGGTGGATTACAACCGACTCACTCTCACACCGAGGAGAATTCTCCTCGCTGTTCTAACTGCTGGTACGCAATTTTAAAGTTGCATATAGGCTAATTATGTTAGTGTACAAACCCAAAACAAAATTCGGTCTTCAACAATACCTCTGTTTACCCCGTCACGAGTCATAAACCTTGAAGCCCTAACATAAAAGGATCCTGAAACAAACTTGAGTCTATTTTCGCCGACTCACTGCTCCAATATTAATCACCGAATTTTCTATAGACGAAGCTCTAATCCCCTCATTCTATCTTCCGAAGATAATGTTGATCCCTTATGACGTAACAGTCCTCTAATTATGAACAAATATTACGTCATTCTTGGTATTAAGGAGCTTTTGATCCTACGGTATTAAGATCTTGGAGAAATTGCTGGGGAGGCTGCGAAAAATGTCGTAGGAAAGTTCTTGTGGCTAAAATCCTGTTGCTAGGTAGTGCCTAGCAACAAGATTTTATCCACAAGAACATTTTCGATTTTATCCGGGCTTGGTGGCTCAACATGCTCTCTCAGGGTCGGCTTCCAGTCTAACCGGATGCAGCTGAAGACTAGTATTTTACATGGAGCAACTGCCTATCTGACCTCCACAACTCAGTTAGTACTGGGTAACACGATACCCTTTGGTCAGACTGGTTGTCAGACTTTCGTGCCACTGAGTGCCGGTAACGACTGTCAACAATCCACAAATGACAGCCAGGACGTTGGTCCTGGCTGTCATTTGTAGATCGTTAAGCGTTCCCATTAGGTCTCAACAGGACGTAAACCTAATGCAAGAAGATATCGACCGATTGTCTGCATGGTGTTGTCACAACAAAATCTCGTTGAATAGTTCGAAATGTAGCCACATAAAATTCACCAGGAAAGTAAATATAGTAAATTCGGCGTACCAAATAAACGGAGTGAACTTATGCGAGGTGGATGTAGTACGAGATCTGGGAGTTATCTTGGACTCTAAACTCACATTTATACCACATATTGAGAACATAATCAGTCGATCCCAACGTATGCTTGGATTTGTCATTCGTAATGGAAAGGTATTTCAACGCCCACATACTAAATTAGTTCTTTACAATAGCCTTGTAAGAAGCATCTTGGAATACTGCAGTGTGATATGGAGGCCTCACTACGCAACCCACTCGCTGCGGATAGAACGAGTCCAAAAAAGGTTTATCCGATACCTGGGGTACTCAAAGGGAAGGCAATTTAAATATCTCGCCTACCTTGATAAACTAGGCTGCAACAAAATGAGTACCCTGGAAACACGAAGGGAGCTTCTGGATTTGAGATTCGCACATAAACTGCTCAATAACACCATCGACTGCCCAAAATTGGTATGTAAGTTCAATTTCAGAGTACCCCGTAGACCACCTCGCAAACCTATAACACCCCTAACTCCACCTCTTCGCCGTACAGTGTTTGGTGCTAATTCACCTATACCCCGCATGTGCAAACTTATAAACGAGCGCAGCGACCTGGTTGACGTCCACGCAGACTCAATATCAAAGTTTGTCAGACGTAATTAGTATTTAATATAATATAATTTAATATAGTCATCTAGCATTTAAGGTCTAAATTTAAGTCTTTAAAATTAAATTTATAGTTACAAAGAGCATCTTGCATGTGGTGTTTGCCTGTAGTTGGTTGTGCAGTCAGACTTAAGACACAATTACTTGTATGCTTATCTATATAATATCTGTAACAACTGTTGGTGAACCTGATTAAATAAATAAAATAAATAAATAAGCCGTTGGGCTTAACGTGTTTTTCGAGGCACGGAGGAAACTCGGTATGTGATAAATGGTCACCCATCTGCGGACCAACCTTGGAAAGCTTAAGCTGAAGATCGATGCGTCTGTTATTATTTAGCCATGAGATGTTGATAATGGTCTCTATTAAACAGTAGGTATTACGGAAATAACACCAGTTTATGATTGATCTCCAGTCCACCTTTTACCAAAATTGCAGTAAGAACAAGAGCTTAATTTGGCTTCTGAATTCTTAAAACGGTTTTCATTCACATTAGCTCGAGCATTTCCAGTGTGACAGCCTATTCATGTAAAAGTACTCATATATTCATCAATGGACGGTTACGTGCCACGAATTTTATACGACGTGTCCAATATTGACCACGGGGTAGCCATTTTGAATTAACATGGGTTTAGCATAATTGCCTTTGGGTATAGTTTGGGGTCAGGAAAAGACCCCGTTCACCATAATAGTTGCGCAAAAAGATTGCTTTGCAAATTTCTATTTTTGAAGCGTTTTGTATTTTGCTTTATCTCTTGTTTTGATACAAACTAGACGAGAATCAAGGGTTTCTTTTTGATTGGCCTATATTTTAATAAATTTTTACTACTTTCTTTTTATACAGGGTGGCAGTAACACCGACGCTAAAACGGTAACCACGTATTCAGTACATCATCCTGAACACAAATTTTTCGTCGGTTATTTAAAAGTTAAACAGCCGTTTTCTACAAAACTACAATACCTGCACGGTCAAACTGTATGGAATAGCTGATAAAAAACAATACCGATGAATAATTTCTATGAACCTGTTCAGGATAATGTACTGAATATATTGTGGTACTTAACCGTTTTAGTGTCAGTGTCCTTTCCAACCTGTATATGATACTCAGGGAGACATATTTTTCGCAACTTTAGCACATGGTACCTAAAAAACTTTCTGCGAAAATAAATCTCATACTAACATCTAGTTACAATGTAAAAATTAATTAATGACAAGAATATGTGTGGTAAACTACAACCAAAAAGACAGACAGACAGACAAAAAGACTTCCGAAAGTCAAGTTAAGTTAAGTCTAACATAACTTGACTTTCGGAAGTCGGTGTCTTTGTTTGTTTCATTGACTTTTTTGCCAGTTATTTTAGACTTTTTTAGTGTTGTTTTGGAAGTCGGTTTTGTTTCGCAGAAAGATTTTTATTTTACTCTTTTTGGTTGTTGTATACCACACATATGTCATCAACATAGCCCAAGAAGAAAAAATACGTATTAAAACACGTTCATTGCCAAGTCAACATGCTAAACTTACCTAGATGGCCAAAATAAAAATTCGTTGAATGTCTTCCCTAGTGAGATAATCAAATACCAGAGCCCAATAAGCTGCGGCCGCATTATTACGGCTCGTACATAATTGTGAGGCACCATCACGCGACTTCACGTGATGTGAAAATTAACGTGAGGAAAACAACCAAATTACTAAACCGATTTTGATGAAATTTCTATGGAACTAATCGAAAAGTGTATCCTTTCACATGAAAAAAGATTTTTTCAAATCGGTTTATAATTGACGAAGTTATGAGGTAACAAACAAACAAACAAAAAAAAATATACAACCGAATTGAGAACCTCCTCCTTTTTGAAGAAAGTCGGTTAAAAATTAGCCGTCGTCGCGGCGGCAGCGGCCCAAGGTGGTAGGAGCAGGTATGTAATACACTACTCGATCCCATACACATTGTTAATCAGAACATAAATAATGTCTGTTGGCCCTGGGATCATGCTGTATAAGAACGTAAAATAAAGAATACACAGTTAATAGCTTACAAAAGAATAATTCAAAACACTTTTTTTCTGTAAACCTGCCCATAAAACATACCGGCTATCTTTTAACCGCATGGTCATACTATATTAATGGTTTTATGGTTTTTCAGTCATTTATGGCTTTTCCCTCATTTACCAGCTGAACGGCGCAATGGGTTTCAAACTAGGTACAATGCGACCTGACCCCATTGGCATTAATTGATTCTTGGTAAAGCCATTTGTGTAGAAACAGTAAATTATTGATTATTTTGTACCATGGAGTATTAAATAAATGGACAATATTTTTACTTTTTTATTTTTTTTATTTGACGAAGAGATGGCGTGGTGACCATGACGCGCACTGCGATAACTGGTTCGAGGTGGTGCACGAAAAGACTGTCTGGAAATATAAGGGGGAGTTCTTTGACCAGCTGTGGGACCTTAAAAAAATACCTGAATGAGATGAGTTTTGGAGGTTATATAAGCAGTCGCTTCTTGTAAAATACTGGTATTCAGCGGCGTCCGGTTATTGTGGTAATAAATATATCGCTGTGGTTTGTTAGACTTGTCAGTTGCAGCAGCGCAACAGCAACCTTATTGCAAACGTAAATTAAGATTCAAAATTCAAAATCTTCCAAAAGGCTGGTATTTTGTTTAACTACAAAAAAATAATAAGTGAAATTAAAGAAAAATACATTTAAATAAATATTTGCACAGTACATTGCTTTTCCTTCATGAATACCGCTCTAATAAAAAATGTATAATCATATGAACAAATCCTCGCTACAAATTCAGAAATATTTCATTCAAATTCACAACAGCTGCTCAATTTTAGTTCGATAATTGGACCTAAAATGTAATATTTGAAACTTAGCCTGTATTTGAAATTTGCATGATGTTACAATCAAACTCAATGAATAATAATCGGCCGTATTGGCGAAGCGTCCTCTGGCGGGAATCCAATGGATTAGTCCTATTAACAAGTAATTTACGACCATCATAGTTCTTAATCTATTCAGCATAAGATCTATTATGGTTCAATTTTTAGATACGACATTTTTGCTAGCAATTTCGAGAAATGGTAAATATGAATGGTTTCAAAGGGAAATTTATTGGTTCAAAACTTTTTTGATTTTTCATAATGGTTTACTTGATGTCAATATTTGTTAAGTGTCTAGGGTACTTACTTAAATAGAAATCATATATTTAAATTAAAAATAACTAAAAATACTAATATTATAAAGAGGTAAACCTTGTGAGTGAGTGATCTTGTGAGTTTGTGAGGTTGTAGGGGGTAATCTCTGGATCTACTGAACTGATTTTCACTAATAAGAAGCTATATTATCCCCGAGTGCCATAGGCTATATTTACAATGTGCCCGTGGGGTAGTTTCCGACCAAAACGCGAGCGAAGCTGCGGGCAACGGCTAGTTAAAAATATTTTTAACCGTTGTTTTTTTCACTGGTAAAATGATTTTATGAGGATTGTTAAATTATAATCGATATCTATGCTCAACTTAAAACGTTTTCTAATATAGATAACGCATAATGTGAAAGAACCAATCACTACATAGTATAAAACAAAGTCGTTTCCCGCTGTCTGTCCCTATGTATGCTTAGATATTTAAAACTACGCAACGGATTTTGATGCGGTTTTTTTTAAATAGATAGAGTGATTCAAGAGGAATGTTTATATATAAAACATTGTACCTGTGCGAAGCCGGGGCGGTACGCTAGTAATAGTATAACCAAATCATTTCATTAATACATATTATTGACCACCAAACTCATCAAAAGCTCTAAACCATCAAAAGAAAAATACACCATAAATCTACATAAATACAGGTCCTGACACCCTAATGCCGTGTGTCACAAATACCACAATGCAAAACAATGGAGACGAACACTGTATCACTTATGGAATCAGGCGTTTAGTGAAAAATAAAAATATTTAGTGTTAATTTCGCGAAAAACATCCGTGCTGCAACCTGCATCCACCCTGGATCTTTTTCGAAATTATCATCAGCTGCCTAGCCTTTTCCCAGCTATATGAGGTTGGCTTCCATACTAACCTGATGCAGCTGAATACCCGTATTTTAAATGGAGCGACTACCTATCTGACCTCTACAACCAAGTTGGTTCTGATAATACGATACCCCTGGTAAGACTGGTTGTCAAACTTTCGGGCCACTGACTACCTGTAACGACTGTCAAAGATCTACAAATGACAGCCGGGACCAACGGCTCAACATGCTTTCCGAGGCACGGAGGAGACTCGGTACGTAATGGGTGGTCACCCATCCACGGACAAACCCAGGCAAGCTTGGCTTTACCGGAAGATCGACACCCAGCAGCTGTAATTGTTTAGCTACCAGCTTCTCTTTATTGCGGACACTATATGTTTCACTTTAACAGCCCAAATACCTTAGTTAACTTAATAACATTAACATAAATTCAGAGCAGTATTAACCAAGTAGCGAGTCTCGTAAAAGCAAAGAGGGCAATATCGCTTGAAAGGAAAATCGGTCATGTAGAGACTTGACCTAAAAAAGTGAGATTTAAACAGAGAGGCCGCGTTCAGTGTTTGTTTTTATAGTTTGAGGATCTCGTGACTGAATAAAAACACCCACTCAATCTTCACGTTAAGCCGCGCTTGCCTGGGTTAGTCTATGTATGGGTGACCACTGACCATCACCCATTGCAGTGCCTCAGAAAGCACGGTAAGCAATGGCTTACCGAGACATCCCAGACCAATGGGTCTCGGATGTCAATTGTAGATAATCTTTGACAGTCGATACATGTAGTCAGTGGTCCAAAAGTCAGACAACCAGTCTTACCAAAGGGCATCGGCTTACCCAGTACTAAATGGGTTGTGGAACTCAGATAGGCAGTTGCTCCATGGAAAATTCTGGTATTCAGCTGCATCTGGTTAGACTCACTGCTGCATCTGGTTAGAACACAGTTGGGTAAAGGCTAGGTAGATGCTAACGCGACTACTAGGAAATACTGCAGTGAACTGGGATGAGACTGAGAAAAATGGTCTTAGAGAAAGTAAGCCGTTTTTTTAATTTTGAGTTTCATTAGGTATTCATTGCTATTGCTTCAAGAGAAGCCTGTAACTGAAGTTGAATGATATTTTCTTTGCGTGTCGATGGATTTAATAATACCCGACCAGTATATAGCCACCTACTCGTACATACAGCCACGAAAAATGTAATATACTAATGTTTGATGAAATGAAAAAAATGTTTGAAGAAATGGAATACTAAATTAATATAATGATAAATGAGATAAAGTTAAATGTATTTGATACATGTTATTTTAAATGAAATGTTAAAGGTATTGTTAAATGTAAGGTTTAATGAAATGCTAACTGAAGTGTATTCTACAAAATATAATTTTCAAGGTAAATACAGGCTAAATAATTAAATAAATATAGCCACCTGCAAAGCTCTGTCGTTGGCTTCGTTTAAATCCTGGAAGGTGCAGATGGCTGTGCAGGATGGGCAGGAAAGAAGGTGGGGCATATCTAGGGTTGCCGCCCGTACTTTATAATAAAGTATTGTACGTTATTACAGATAATTGTACTTTATACTTTATGAGAACAATAAAGTACACGAAAATATTTTATTTCGCATGATTTGATTTCTTTGGGATTTTGAAAAGTTTAGTCGTAAGTATTTTTTCGTTAAACGAAATTTATCGATTGATGTCTCCACTCGACAGCGCCACATCGCTTAAGCACTCGTTTTTAACCATTTCTGACCGCAACCTAACCTCGTATGTCAACAATGCCAGTGTCACTAATAATTTCATAATTTTTTAAACTTGTCTAAAGTAATTTCGTTTTTATTGTCTATTCCCGCCACGTCAGCATTCACAGAAAGAGTTTTTTTTTTCTGTGATGAATAGCAAATGGCCAGACGAAAGAAACAAAGCGTCTCTGAATTTGATAAAATATGAATTACTTATTTACTTTAATTTAAATATAGCCTGTAAAGATGCTGTGCAATTGTTTAGTAGAGATACTAATTTGATACAAACTGCAAAGAGCAATAAAAACTAAGTTTTCAAAAATATTCAAAAATAAAAATAAATTGTACTTCATTTTGATACTATATACTTTTTTTTTCTTACTAATACTAACCAATGTACTTTATCTGCAAAAAGGTGGCAACCCTAGGCATATCCTTCATACCCCCTTCACACTGGCATTGTATTTGGGACGAGTCGGCCAAATGATTGCCAACCTGTGTCCGCAAACGGTTAAGAGATTTAAAGATTGGCCACTGTTGAATGTTGAAAGTAACTGAAAAGCTCTTCTCTGAAAATTTGAATCATTAAGGATACACTAGTCGGTTATACTTCCATACAAACGTAGTATGGCGATTCTCAACTGTTTGATGGTGTACGTTCAAAATAAAAAATGATATCAATTTGTCTCATCATTATAAGGAAACAAAAAGTAAAAATAACTATTTGAACGTACACCATCAAACAGTTGAGTAATTGCCATACTACGTTTGTTTTGTATGAAAGTACGACCGACTAGTGTACCCTTTTTTTTTTTTTTTTTTTACCGATGGGAAATCATCAAATAACCCCTCCCGCTCTGGGCTGAGCAGGAGGGAGTGTCAGACTTGTACTGACTAAAACCCATCCATGTTCCTTCCTTTGCCCTTTGTGTTCCAGGGCCGCGGTATCTCTTTCGAACAGTCCCGCAACCCTGGCAGGACCAACTAGTGTACCCTTTAAGTCCCTAACATCTCTTCATTATTTAACGCTTCTTTCCTTAAAACAGTAGTCTACCTCGAAAACAAAAAACTCAATACCTGTCGAGGTGCTTGTTAATATCGAAAGCTTTCGTAGAATTCCTTCTACCATTACAGGACAATAAACGAAATAAAATCGTGAAAATCCTTAAAATTCCAGTGAAAATGCCCGTCGAATTTAATTCAATTGCTAAGCAAAGATAAAAAGAGCTCCCCGAGTCTTTGTATCAATAAATTAATAGCTTTGGCTCAATGCTCCCGAATAACGAATAAAGCAATCGAAAGGCTCGATAAAAAAAATCGAGAGTTCGACATCGAAATTCGACAAAACACGGCTCTTTCGAACCGGTCAAAAAACGTCATTTTACAGAAACGTCGAATCAATTTGCTACTCAATTTCTATAATTCCGTTCTTTCGACAGAATTGGGGAGTTTCGAAATTTAATTTCAACACAGCCTGTATGAGGGTTGAGTGATATTTTCGCGTGAATATTTTCGGGCGAAGGTGGAGTGTTATATAATTTTGAAGGCTGGAACATTTCAATATCTACGACGATTGACAGGTAGCTTGGCGATTAGGTATAGGTACTGTAGAAATTGTGTCTGCCAATCGACCTAAACACAAATAATGTTTTTATTTAGAACTAGCTTTTTCCTACGGCATCGCTCGCCTTCATCATCATCTGCCTAGCCTTTTCCCAACTAAGTTGAAGTCGGCTTCCAGTCTAACCGGATGCAGCTGAATACCAGTATTTTACATGGAGCGACTGCCTATCTGACCTCCACAACCCAGTTAGTACTGGGTAATACGGTACTCCTTGGTAAGACTGGTTGTCAGACTTTTTAGGTCACTGACTACCTGTAACGACTGTCAAAGATTCGACGACTCCCATAAAACGAACATGTTTTTTTTTTAGATAATATTACGGAACCCTTCGTGCGCGATTCCGACTCGCACTTGGCCGGTCTTTTTAGAATCAAATACGCCTTTCATTGTCCCAGGTACTTACTACTTAAACTGCTCAATCGCTTGAAGTAATACTTTAATCGTCTTTTTCAAAGCCTGTTAGCAGGTATTCTGAATAACTAATTTATTGATGGATATAATTTGTGCTAACAGGACCAAGAACTCGGCTTTTAAGAGGGCCTTTCCCGGTCCGTCTATCGTCAACGCGAGCATGGTCTTTTCGACCATTTCTGGCTTGTTGTTTCATCCAGAGCCACAGCGGCATTTTCTTTCAACTCCCTCGTCTTACCCCGCCCCGACCCCGCACATCTCGTCTCCCGCGCACCTCATACCGCCTAACGCGATGATGATATTGAACGAAAAATAGTGTTCGAAAATTTCTTAAACTTGTTCTAGGAAATACGTGTTTTTGAATAAGTCTTATAAGTGTGTGAAATAAATATTTGTCGTTAAGAATCTCCATTACATGTGCAAGGTTTCTATCGAGATGTTTTCTTTACTTTTACAGTTTATGAGTACATTATAAACAGCCAAAGTTCAGGTAAAATTTGTGCAAAACAGGAATTTTTGGAAGCTTATACTGAATTTGTTTCTACAAATTTTTATTTTTTGCTTCCATAGAAACCTAGATATATAGTGCACAAAATACCTATTAGTTCAAAAAAAAACAAAGATAGATGTGTAACAACTGCATAATCACGTACGAGAGTTTGTATGAAAAGTATGACGGGTTGGCCGCTCTTAAATGATAGAATAGCTTCATCAATGTAAGACTTATAAACATTTATATAATTTTTTACATTTTGCCAGTTATGTTTAAGTCCGATTTAATAGACCATTTAGACTCATTTCTTCACTTATTTATATTTGCGCAAAAAGCCCACACCAGTCCACTTTTTTTAAACCGAAGTACTTCCAACAAAAAAGCTATCTCTAAAGAAATAAAAGTTGACAACATTAATAAATACACAACAAAAACCATTAATAGGTACATTTTTTATTCTTGTCACAATTTTTAAGGTAGAGGAGCTTGTTGCCCCGACCCAATAATTAAAAACAAAACCTTGTTCTTTTTTTTTGTGAAAATTGACTGGCATGAACAAAAGCCGCCAATAGAAATGTCCTAAAGTCAGTCAGTCCAATTCCGTGCTCACCACAATAGTTAGTGTTTTTTGTATAAAAAAGTTAGCTGACGTTCGTTAGTTGTGCCAATTTTAAATGAATTTTATTGGTTTCGCGTTCGTGCATTTGTGACATTGTGGGCCGATTGCTCTGAAAATAGCCGGAGGGTCTATAAAGATGACTGGGTCACATTTATTTATATTGTTTCTATTTTTTTTTTTTGACTGCTTCTCCACTGCTACCACTGTTGAGCATGAACTCTTGAAATCGATTCTCAACTCGAGCCCGCAGTTTGTATCTGTATTGTGCGGTTGTGTTCCGTTGATGGCAATGGGCTCGCTCCCTATTACATTGGACTTTAATAAAATTGGCGATTTTTTTTTTGTATATTATGTACACTTGTGATTACTGGCTTGATTTTGCGGTATGAAAATATTCAACCTAAACCCTGTAATTTTCTTAATCTCGCTTCATTATAAACAAAATACCTAACAGGAAATTTCTAGAAAATATTCATTGTAGACAGAAAAGACGCGCGTAAAGTATTTTTGTATAACTTGAACTTAGCTGAGCAAACTTTGATTAAACTTATATAGTTTCTCTTTAGTGGAGCCAAAGTTTTAATTGAATTCACAATTTCTGCTTAACTTTCCTATTTTTATGTGCCTATTTAAAATGGCGGTTAAAACCAACTTGGTAAGATGTCACCAGTTAAGTATTACATATTTTTACGTCTTTATGTGGAGATACATTTCTCTTAATTTGCCCATTCAATAGGCCAGGTGGTAAAACGCAACATCCCCTGTTTTCGAATTTTGGAGAATATTTGATTTCGATTGATCGAAGACTAATTATGTAAAACTTTTAATTGTAAGTCTATAGGTTCAATGACTGTCTTATATCTAGAAGATATAGCTGTATCTTCATGTATGTGTCGCTATATTTAATCTGGCCAACTCCATCTCATTGAGACGAGGCATTTGTCCCAGTAGTAGGAACATTGTATGCTGAATATGCTATACTTATGCTGGATTGAATAATTGGATGACACGTTTTTCCATAAACAATATTGTCTTATTGTGGTTATATCAAAAGATCCGCATATCCTAATTCCTTTAAGCTCGCCTCAGAACCCCTCATAAACCCTTAAACCACTCAGGGCTCAGAGATTCCTTGATTCGTCATTAAAATGCAATAAAATAGCAATTTACGAAGTCCATCCAACTTTTTGAACTGACGTAAATCGCACCAAAAAGAAGAATCAGCGGAACTATTCAAAAAAATTTAAAGTTTTCTATAATTACGAACGCTCGCCGGTAATTGGTGCATTAACCTCATTGTCTGCCGTCCGACAGAGCAACTGCGGCGGTGCACTTAAATTTTTATTTCTGTCTGTAACATTGTAGGCAGACTCAGAAGATTCGTGCAATGGACTATAACTTATACAGAGGTGTTGAATGAAAGACAAATGAAGTGAAAAATACTGTGGCTACCGATAGCTGTGGGCCAAAGACGCAGTCGAATGGACTGATTTTATCAACACATGGTCAGCAAAAAGGTAGTCCTTCGTAGAAAAAAAATACTACCAATCATAATACTACGGCTGAACATCAGGTAAGTTCGATTCTCAGTATGGATCAAGATTTGTTGAGGCTTTCGGGGAATTTTTGAAGATGTTATGACAAGAAAGGAGGTGTCTGATGAGATGACGAGTAATCGAGAAGTATGGAAGAAGAAAACATGGTGCGCCGACCACAAATGAATTGGTATAAGGGGAGCATGATGATGATGGAGACCCAAAGAAACGAAGAGAGCTTTTTTCAATAATTTTGATGTCAAATTCTATTGCGGTTTTTGGTAGTGTTAGATGTGTGTAGGTACTGTTCGCTAAATAATGTTCACATTTTAAGAGGTACTCCAAAGGAAAGCCATCAATGCCAATGGATTGAAGTTGATTTTTTTAAGAAATTTAGGTCATTGAACACACCTTTTCCACACAGGAAATTTAAAAAGGAAATTTTTAAACGCTTAGTTTGACACTTCCTGTGACCCAAGGGCTGGCTTTTACCTTGGCCAGAGGCTTAGCGTTGCCATACAACTAGGGCATCGAAAATCGGCTATATTTTGGGACCGGTTTTTTTTTTGGGTTTCGGGTTTTCTTCAAAACCGGTACGGTTTTTGGTCTTTTTCGTTTTTTTTTATCAATTTACAATGTACTTTAACTCTTGACAAAGGTTATAATATTGACCAGGCGTTCGACCAAATAGTTAAAATCTTCAGGGAGGAGGGGACGAGTGTTTGCAAAATGAATGAACGTTTGGACTCCTAGTCCAAACATTCGAAGGAGACTCTGAAGCTTCTAACCATCACTTCAGCAGAACTACAAGCACTCAACAAAACAATAAGAATGTGTTGGTGGAAGCGGGCCTTAGGCATTTATTTAGGTATCACTTTCTGTTGGTGAAAGCCGGCCTTAGGCATCAATTTAGGTGTCACTTTGTGTTGGTGAAAGCGGGCCTTAGGCATCAATTTAGGTCTCACTTTGTGTTGGTGAAAACGGCCTTATGCATTAATTTAGGTATCACTTTCTGTTGGTGAAACCGGCCTTAGGCATCAATTTAGGTGTCACTTTGTGTTGGTGAAATCGGCCTTAGGCATTAATTTAGGTGTCACTTTCTGTTGGTGAAACCGGCCTTAGGCATTAATTTAGGTAACACTTTGTGTTGGTGAAACCGACCTTAGGCATTTATTTAGGTATCACTTTCTGTTGGTGAAAGCGGCCTTAGGCATCGATTTTGGTGTCACTTTGTGTTGGTGAAAGCCGGCCTTAGGCATCAATTTAGGTGTCACTTTGTGTTGGTGAAAACGGCCTTATGCATTAATTTAGGTATCACTTTCTGTTGGTGAAACCGGCCTTAGGCATCAATTTAGGTGTCACTTTGTGTTGGTGAAATCGGCCTTAGGCATTAATTTAGGTGTCACTTTCTGTTGGTGAAACCGGCCTTAGGCATTAATTTAGGTAACACTTTGTGTTGGTGAAACCGGCCTTAGGCATTAATTTAGGTGTCACTTTCTGTTGGTGAAAGCGGCCTTAGGCATCAATTTAGGTGTGACTTTGTGTTGGTGAAAGCGGGCCTTAGGCATTAGTTTAGGCATCACTTTGTGTTGGTGAAAGCGGGCCTTAGGCATTAGTTTAGGCATCGCTTTCTGTTGGTGAAACCGGCTTTAGGCATCAATTTAGGTGTCACTTTGTGTTTGTGAAATCGGCCTTAGGCATTAATTTAGGTGTCACTTTCTGTTGGTGAAACCGGCCTTAGGCATTAATTTAGGTAACACTTTGTGTTGGTGAAACCGGCCTTCGGCATTAATTTAGGTATCACTTTCTGTTGGTGAAACCGGCCTTAGGCATCAATTTAGGTGTCACTTTGTGTTGGTGAAATCGGCCTTAGGCATTAATTTAGGTGACACTTTCTGTTGGTGAAACCGGCCTTAGGCATTAATTTAGGTGTCACTTTGTGTTGGTGAAACCGGCCTTAGGCATTAATTTAGGTGTCACTTTGTATTGGTGAAAACAGGCCTTATGCATTCATTTAGGTATCACTTTGTGTTGGTGAAAACAGGTCTTATGCATTAATTTAGGTATCACTTTGTGTTGGTGAACACGGGCCCTAAGCATTAATTTAGAAATACCAATAATTTGTAGTATTTCTTGTTTCCCTCATCTAAATTTTAGCTGTGTGCCATAAATTGTAAACGTAAACGACTGAGCTTCTGAAAGCGGGAGGAAGTCCTCTATTAAGAGAGCTTTGGGGGCTTTTTAACTCGATCCTGTTCTCTGGGAGAAATCCAGAAGCGTGGAGAAAGAACGTGGTCGTTCTTTTCTTTAAAAAGGGAACAAAACCCTATTAAAGAATTAAAGACCCATTTCGCTCCTTAGCCACATGTTTAAGCTGTTTGCAAGAGTCGTCACAAATCGTCTAGCAAGAAGACAAGTCGGGTTTAGAAGAGGATACAGCACCAGAGATCACTTTCACACAGTGCGGCAAATCATACTGAAGTCCGAAAAGTATAATCGGCTTTTGTGTCTTGCATTTGCGGACTATGAGAGAAGGCTTTTGAGTCTATCGAGACCTGGTTTGTTCTGGTGTCTCTGCAGCGATGCCAAGTAGGCTGGCAATGCTTCCAAGTGGTGAAAAGTCTTTAAGAAAACGCCATAAATAATGATACTCCAAACTCAGAACCAGCATACACAGAGCATATCCCATTGTGTCGGGGGGTGAGGCAAGGGGACGTAATTTCACCGATATTATTCACCAACGAACTGGAGGATGTGTTAAAGACGCTGAACTGGGAATGGCATTAACATCTACGGCGACTACATCTCACACTTGAGATTTGCAGATGACATCATCATACTGGCTAAATCGCTGCACAACTTACAGCAGATACTGGCCTTATTGATTCTTTAATACGCATTGGTCTAAGGGTGAACTTGACAAAATCTGGTTATGCTCAACGTACTCGTCACCCCAGGATCTATTGTTGTCAAAGGCGGTCCTCTCGAGCTTTTTCGAGCATATATTTACCTCGGGCAAACTGCAGTTTGGTAAGAACAACTTTGAGAGGAAGGATAACAGAGGAATCCAGCTGGGCAGCATTTGGGAAGCTTCGTCCAGTCTTTTCGTCAAAAAAATATACAACGGGTACTTTAGATTGAGAATTTTACCAATTATATTTATTCTTGTGAGAATAAATTTTAGATGAATAAGTCGTGGAAAAAAAAATGACTCATGTTTCTACATTTTTTAGGTCAAACGACCTACGACGTGTTGTGTGTCTGATCTGCGAAGTTTACAAATCAATATTAATAAAAGATTTATAAAAGAAACAAAAAAAACGAAAACCCGAAAATACCGGGTTTTACACTAAAGAACCGGTTTTTTTTACAAAGCTAGAACCAGGGATCCGGGTTTTTTCAGAACCAGGAAAACCCGGTCCGTATGCCCTACATAGAACGTGGCAACGTCGCCAGTCACTTGCGGTCATTACCAGTTGACAGCATTGAGGAGGAGTTTATTGTTAAGTTAGTTAGTTTAGGTTATTTTAAACAGTAATTATAGGATTTAAACATATCTGACGAAATGTGGGTTTACTTGAATAGGTACTACACATCTACTGATTACATGCGTGATGTAATGTTATCATATTAACCGGCATATCTTCATCTGTTCCAAATGGACCTTCTGAATCTTCTTACAGCAAGTCAACTCCGTTCAATCTCAGACAGTAATTCTGTAGAATTGTAGGTAGTTATTTTAGGGTTAAGCCATTCCGATTGAAGTTTCCGGGGGAATTATAGATAACTTGGGAAGTGCGAAAATGGAAATGTACCCAATGAGAGCTTTCAGTGTGCTTCCTGATTAAATAATTGTGATTTTTGACTTCATGGTTCTATTGTTGGTTAATTGTTTTGGATGCTGATCCTGTTTTGGCGGATTTATCTGTCAAAAGTTTTGTGGGATTTTCCAGAAAAAGAATAATTCAGATGATGTCTTTAATTCGCTTAATGATATTTTCGGGTGGTTGTAACTTTTTATTTCTGACCCTTGTGGTAAATCGCTTATTTTTCGCACATGTCTAAATTTATAGATGCTCAAGTATTTATCTTGCACTGTGCAGAGTACTGAAGATGTCTTCATGAAAATAATGTGTATGTGATATTTCTTCCTGATGCCGCATTTTTACAACTGCTACTAGTAATTTACCACTAAAGGTTTTCAGTTACATTGACAAACAATAGTGCTCGACACTTTGCCATTGTTTTATTGTCTGTCCGTTCTTCGGTATCTGGGTAGGTAATAAAGTAGGAATTTTATACGGGAAGTAGACCCCAATTTCAAAACAATATTGGTGTCTTTGGAATAAATAATTGTGACTTATTAAAGTCCGGTGATTATAGATGTGTGGCAGATATTTACGGTTTAAAATTAACTTTAATTCATCATCATCTGCTTAGCCTTCTAGTCTAACCGTGTGCAGCTGAATTCCAGTATTTTACATGGAGCGACTGCCTATAACCTCCACAACCCAGTTTATACGCTGCACTACCTAAAATCTAAAATCTTCTTCGTAGCGCGTCCCTGGCAATCTAAATTGTGTCGCCCAGAATTGTGCTTAAATTAAATTTACAATTAAAATTCAAATAATTTAACTCATTCCTAAAAAAGTAATTACCATTCCTACATCCGCTGGCTCCTATATCACGCTTTTAACATCTACTGTCACAAAATTCTTTACGTACCTACCCACAGGAGAACATTTCGGAATCCCATAAGGGCAAGCACACACCGACCGGAAAGTCGTATAGCTGATTTATTACCCACTAACTGAACGCGTAAAAGTAGCGTAATACTTTACGCGAATGTGGGCAAGAAACAATAAATCAAAAGGGAGAATTATTAAAATGTGTTTTATATGGATATCCGTGGTAAGAGAATGGGCGAAAAACAGATGATGGGGTTCCGTATAAAGTGAAATGGGGATCTCGTTGGAGGCAGCGAATAGGAATGTAATGAGGGTTCCGTATCAAATAAAAATGTATGGTGACCTTGACCACAGACCTTTTTGCCTATTGGCCTTGTTTTGTTCCTGCTGAAATGGAGGGAAGTGAAAATAATGTTTTTTCTACTCCTTCCATTTTCTTTTCTAATTAATTTCGTTGCGGGATCCAATACAATTAAGAGCGGCCAACCCGTCATACTTTTCATACAAACGCTCGTACATGATGCATAATCACGTACGAGCGTTTGTATACGTTGTTGTATACGAGCGTTGTTACACATCTACGAGTATCTTTGTTTTTTTTTAACCAATAGGTATTTTGTGCACTATTTCTAGGTTTCTATGGTTGCAAAAAATTAAAAAAAGTAGAAACAAATTCAGTCCTCCAAAAATTGCTGCTTTGTACAAATAAAAAAAAAATCTTTCACACACCTGTAATACTTATTCAAAAACACGTATTTCCGGGAACAAGTTTTCGAACACTATTTTTCGTTCAATGTCATCGCGTTAGGCGGTTTGAGATGCGTGGGAGACGAGTTGTTCGGGGTGGGGGCGGGGTAAGACGGGGGAGTTGAAAGAAAATCTCTGGATGAAACAACAAGCTTTTTGACCATGCTCGCGTTGGCGATAGACGCGCCGGGAAGGGCCCTCTTAAATTGTTTCTCTGGGACTTCGTCGAGCTTCATAGTCTCGGCGCTTTTCTGGTGGTCACCACTGTTGACTTTGGCTTTCAGGAGTTGCAGTGGTTTGGGAATAGTGTGGCGGGCTTGACCTTGACCAGAACAGTAGAAACTAACGCATATTACTTTTATTGTTTATCGCACATTGGATTGTCAATGCACTGCTTAGCCCAGTGAGTTGGAAGATCCAAAAGCGCGCTTTTTTTAAACCGCTGGGTTGTGACTCTTTGGATTCTGAAATTTCGGCTCAATACTGAAAATAGAAAATAAAGTTCTCAATCCAAAAATCATTTTTTAAAATAATCCCGTGTGTGCGAGACCTAAGGGATCCTTTGGTCGCGTTGGGAATGTGTTTCCGAAGTTCTACAAAAATAAAGTAAGTACCTTCATATAAACGTAAACATAACGTACCAAGAAACCTGCAACTATTGCTTATCCCTTTCTAGAAAATCAACCGTAATATAACGTTATTTAATAACTCACGTATCTTCAAACAAAATGTAAGTAAAACTAATCTAACACACATTTTATCAAATTCCCTTACGAAATAAATAAAGAGAAAAGATAAAGAATTTCTATACTACAAACTACCGCAAACGGAACGAAGCATATCTTTTTATCTTTTATCCTAGAAAAGTATTGGAAAAGCCGAAATATCTTATATCTTACGTGACATGACTCAAACTAGATGTTTCTTTTTGTATCAAAGGATTCAAAATCGTTTTCTTTTTGATGTAGCTTTTATAGAAAATATATTATATGTGCCTGTTGTGACATCTGTGATGAAGGGTTCTGTGACAAGTAATTATAGACTGCACTACGTGAGGTCGACAAATGGATGTGTCACTAACGGTTGTGCGACAAAACTATAATGCGACTCACCATAGTTCGAATAAATGCAAGTGCAAGACATCACGGTGAGCTGTTGAGCTGTCAAAACAAAACAAATTAATTGTCATTAAAAACTAGAAGCAGGATATTTATCTTGTTTACTGTCGGTTACCATGTTGGCTGTTAGTGACCATGCCAGTTTAAAAACTTAATTCAATTAATTATCACTAAGAGGAGGTATGTACCAAAATGGAAGGGTAGGTATTAGTGTTCCGGTTTTAAAAATAACCATTTATCGGGTACAACTTGTACCCATGTATGTATTGTACGTATGTGTGTGTGTGTGTGTTTGTGTGTGTGTACGTGTATGTATGTATGTATGTGGGTGTACGTATGTGTGTATGTGTATGTATTTGTGTATGTGTGCGTAATGTTGGTATGTTTATTTTCTTTCTTGCTTTTATGAGTACGGTTATTTTTGCGCATCGAATCCCTATTCGAGCTTTGCAGCAGAGAGAAAGGGAATATGAAGGACTAACCTTGGTGTTCACCGGGGTCCAGCTCAACTCCACGTGGTTGTTGCGCCCACAAGATCACTTCACTCCACTGCACAATCAATGTTCTCTTCGTAGCAAGCAGTATTGCATTGTATTATGGGTTAAAGTATGAAATTGCCGGTTTGATGGACGATTTCGTGAAAAGTGATATTTCCATGCTAACGTTTTTTTTATTATTCTTGGACACGTCTGCACCAATTATGTATGATGCTATTGCAATAGTTAGAGTGAAAAAAGCTGCGTTGCACTGGGTATCTTAAATGCTCAAAGTACAGTCCATGACAAAAATATATCTATACCAAGCTGTTGTGCGCGGCTTCGCTCGCGTTTTTGTCGGAAATTATCCCACGGGCACATTGTAAATATAGCCTATGGCACTCGGAGATAATGTAGCTTCCTTTTAATGAAAGAATTTTTTGAAAATTGGTTCAGTAGATCCAGAGATTACCCCCTACATACAAACATACAAACTTACTAACAAATTTTACCTCTCTAAAATATTAGTATATAATACTTGAAGTAGTGAAACCGACGACGGCACATTGAAACAGGTGTTTTGACACATTACCCTATGAGGTAATGTGCAACTACTAGTACCATACGGTTTTTAACTAAAAGGTACGTCATTTAACAATAAATCCAATAAAAATTAAATTTGAAAAAAAAAATACACGTCAAAGTTACAAATAGAACAAAATGTGAGAAAAAAATGGCAAATATTATTATTTAACAGATAGGGTTGTTATAATAGTTCATAGGTGCGTGCACGCAAGTATTAGGAGACGGAATCTCTTCAAGCGGCGTCTTATAGCAGAGTCTTTGTACCCAATAGGGATAATAAATTGCATTACGGAACCCTAAAAGCAATGTCTCAAACATATTTTTTCTATGTCACTGCTAATCTAGCGTTAAGATTACTTGTGGGGAATCAACCTAAATCTTATTCTGCGTATGTACTTGTTTAAGTACATGCTACCCATTTATTACTTCTTAAAAGGGTTATCCGTCTTTTCCTGTGGCTTTCTTCAAGATTAATCATATTTTTTGTGTACGCACTGCGTATAAGATTAAATTTATTTCTTAGAAGAGTAATATCAGTTAAAGATATTAAAAGAGATTTTTTTTGTTATTTTATGTACACACGGCTACACACGAAGCTATACATTTCCAGTTTATGCTGATCTCGAATTGTATAGGGTTTCCGTACAATACGAGGTCAGCTTATACTGGAAATGTATAGCTTTATGTGTAGCCGTGTGTACCAGAGGAGCTCGTGGTTAAATAATAACAGCTGCTCGGGTCGATCTTCAGGTTAAGCCGCCCTTGCCTAGGTTAGGTCCCTGGATGGGTGACTGCATTACATACCGAGTATCCTTACCTCGGAAAGCTCGTTAACCCGTTGGTCCCGGCTGCCATTTGTAGATCTTTGACAGTCGTTACAGGTAGTCAGTAAACCGAAAGTCTGATAACCAATCTTCCAAGGTAACCCAGTACTAACTGGGCTGTGGAGGTCAGAAAGGCTGTCCCTCCATGTAAAATACTGGTATTCAGCTGCATCTGGTTAGACTGGAAGCCGACCACAACATAGTTGGGAAAAGGCTAGGCAGATGATGATGATCAATCGTTAGTCTCCGCTGGTTATCCACCATGCACAAAAAGTGAAGGACTATTTCCACCGCGGGCCTGTGGACGGTGAGCTATGGGCTAGCTCGCCGTCCGTCTGTCTTATGACGACAGGCCGTGTCGACGGCGCGTTCGTGTTCCACGCGCGCCTCAAAGAGAGTCAGCAAACAGGAAGGAGTCCGTAAGGACCGACGCCTGCCAGGGTTGCGGGACTGTTCGAAAGAGATACCGCGGCCCTGGAACACAAAGGGCAAAGGAAGGAACATGGATGGGTTTTAGTCAGTAAAAGTCTGACACTCCCTCCTGCTCAGCCCAGAGCGGGCCGATACGTCAACTCGGCTACGGCACGGCGACGCCGTGCTTACGGCTCGCCGGCCGCTGGTTGACCTGGCTGGCACCAGATCAGTTTGAATCCGAACGTGAAGTGTAGCGTACGGTTATGTCTCGGTTCCCAATACGCGAGATGGCTATGATAACCATAGCACTGGAAGAAGAGGAAAAAGACCGTAGAAAAGATGAACGATTAGTGTGCTTTGCAGTAGGGAGATTCATACAAAGATTATTGAACAGCTACAGTTGATACGGTGCCGATCCCTTTCCGAGTTGATAGGTGTGCTGTGACCTTTGACGTTAAAGGAGCTCTATTACAAGAATACCTATTTCTACTCTACAGGTATTTATCGCTACAAACCCCGATAAATCAAAACTATTCGATACAAAATCTGACACGTATCATGTATCGGTTTCTCCCTTTCCTCCCCCTAAACTAACCCTTTGTAAAGGATAGGGTGTAGGCGGGCCTCAACAACCATGTTGGGTAGTCTTAGGCAAATAGTTTGTCTAACTTTAGGGCTATCTATCAAACTTTTGGGCCTAGGAGTTAGACTGATCGTGTACTATTTGTTATAGTGCCGAAATGTTATAATAAACTTGTATAGTGGAATAGTTTTCTTTTTTAGGGTGCCTTACGTCCGAATGAAAAAATGGAACCCTAATAGGATCCTATTGTTTTGGTAACCAACGTTAGACCATTGCTAGTGTTCCGCATATTTTTAAATTGGTTGTCGTGGTATGTGATGTGAAGAATCAGGGGGGTTCTATGATGTCTTAAAGCAGGAGTAATTCCAGTGTGGGAAAGAGACAGAGCTATATATACAGGTCGTCTAGCGCCATCTCTTTCCCACACTGGAATTACTCCTGCTCTAAGAGGTCATGGTAGGCCACCAGGTCGTGAGGAAAGTTTCAAGCGTGCATCAGGAAATGTGGATGGCTTTAAGTGTGAAGGAAGACCAAAGAAAAGATGGGATGGCGGCGTTTAAGATGATATGGCTAGAAAAGGTGTTATATACAAACATAGATACATACATACAAACTTAAACTCACGCATTTTTCCCATTGGGGTAGGCAGTAAACACCTACTCCTTGCATCACGGCCACGTTCATACATCTAGTATTACATAATAGCATATATAGGGTCTATCTATTCATACACGAAATCTCTTAAGGGGTCATTGTACTCATCATTTTGAACAACTTTTACTATGGGACCAACCTCGTCATCGCGAAAAAAAAATCAGCTGTTCCCCACAATATGATCGCATTAACTCGTTAAAATGTACTGAACAGCTGATTTTTTTTCGCGATTTCGTTGTTGGTCCCATAGTGAAAATTGTTCATAATGATGAGTACAATGACCCCTTAAAAGATTTCGTGTATGAATAGATACACCTTATACAATATCTAGAATAGAATAATATTTATTTGCTTAAAAATAGGTTAGATAAACATGGTAAAATAAAAAAAAACGAAAGAATACATGTTTTTGCTTAACAGTGATAAGCGTACAAAATTTTTAAGAGAATATTCAACATTAATTGTCAAAGCAGTCTTTGACACAAAAATACCATAACTACACATTCAATGCAATTTATTTTTAAATAATCTCATATTTAACGTTTTGAGATTACTTGGTATCTTACACATAGTTATACAACTTTTATTATATTTAGCTAGTCTTGGAAGGACATCTAGAACTAGTCTGTGGGGGCCACGTCGGTTACGAGGATATAAATCATCTGCATTATTAAACATGCTTCCTCACAAACATACAGTTTTCGCATAAGTAAAGAGACGGTAGCAGTAACAAGCTAAGCTTTTTAAATATCGGTCTGCAGGATTCGTCAGGTCGAAGCCCGTAAATTGCTCTAATGTATTTTTTTTTGTGCAATAAATGCTCTATTTTGGCCTGTGCTATTACCCCACATTATTAAACCATAGCGGGGCACCGATTCAACGTATGCATGATATGACGTTATTGCCGTTTTAACGTTTGTTAAATTTGTGATTTTTTAAGTGCATATACGAACTTATTTATTCGTTTGGAGACGGTATCAATATATGTATAATAGTTGTAATAAGTAAAATAAGATGAGATATGTGTTGACATGGTATTGACCTCATAAAGGGTGTAACAACACCCTTCAAGAAGCCGAAAGGTATTTGTGCTTCCCGTTATTGCGATCATTTTTTTGTTCTAGACCATACCTGGGAACCTTCTAGTTACGGAGATATTGGGGGTCAAAGTTCCAACTTTTTTTTAAATACGTATTTTTAACGTCAGATTTTTACTTTAAACACCTCCACAACCCCCGTACTATTCACTCCATCCATCACCACAATGTTTTGAGTGCGTTACCTTGAATCCTACCGTGATTTTTCACCTCCAAAAAAAAGTCGTATCCCAGCAATTATTTTTGAGTAAAGTTACTTAGTTTGATGTACATAATGCTTGGTTGACGGCTTCGTGAAGGGTCTAGTTACACACTGCATATAATAGTTGTAAGAAGTAAAATAAGATGATATAAGAATATGTATTGACATGGTATTGACCTTAAATAAATTGAAATATACAAACATATCTTATATTCACAAAACCTGCCATCAACACCTGAACTATTGGGTATTCAAACACTCATACTATTCCTAATGTTTCTGTAATGTAGTTTCCTCTGCCTCACAGTTTTCGTCACGTTTTCAATTTCATGTAAGTAATAGATTTTTAGCAATACCTACCTAGTATTGAAGAAAAAAGGCCAAATACATTATTTTACTTTGAACTAAGGTAGAAACGTGTCAAGTTGACAAATGTTAGCTCAAAGGTATACTTGGAGTAGGAATTACTTTTATATTTGATAAAGGGCATAGGTAAGTAAACCTTTATATACGATACGCTTCAAATGACTGTTAGAGGCGACGGTGGGTTATGCGCACTTCGTCCTATTCGCACTTCGTCCCGCGTTAAAAAATCATCCCATTCAAAGTTGGTCCTATTCGCAGTTGGTCCCATTCGCAGTTGGTCCTATTCGTGTCACCAAGCTCATCGGTCGCATTCTCCATAAACTCGAGCCCGTAGCGCTGATGATAGCTTGTAGTATATTTGATTCACCCGTGCGCCAAATCGCTCGTCTCTCTTTCCATCGCGCGACTAGACGTGCGGAACCGTCGCTTCGTAAGGGTAAATTTAGGCAGCACGGAAAAATGCGCGAGCAAATTACTGGCTACATTGAAAATAGGACCGTATCACTATTTTTTAAAGGCGCATGATCGATTAGCAAGCATGCGCGAGGCGACGCTTGACGTCCGCATCGATACAACATTCTTCTTTAAACATTGATAATACGGTTCCATTGTCATTGCAATGTGAAAATGTAAATAGCGCGAGGATTTTTCCGTTGTCTGAACTGACTGTAAGTCGCGTCGTGGTGACTCTGTACAGCTTCTTTCATTTGTTTATCCACAATTGCTGTCGCAAGGCGTGTGTCGCTTGAGCGTGTATGTCGTGGCAAAGGTGTTAGGGTGAGACAACAAAGTAAGAAGTTGAGTGATTTTTGAGGTCTTTGTACTAAAGGTGTTTGATCTATTTTCAAGGTTTTGGGCTCAAGTAATAGCAAAATTATGGACAGTTTGTTTTCTAACATGAGTACCTAGCTTAATCGTGTTACAAACTTTTTTAAAAGAGTTACTTGTAACATGTATAATTTTTTCATGAATTACTTCGTTTTCGGAATATTTTACGGCCGACAAGCTTTCGTATTCCATCAATTAATCTACAAAAGAGAAAACTACTTTAAATCAAACTGTAGCTCGGGCATAAATTCAGAAACTAATTAACATTTTGACCTTCTTGATTAGCGACCCGACAGAATTCATGTTTATATTACAAAACTTGGATTTTCCGCTAGGACCCTTGATAGAACCCAGTTAGGAGTTTTGACTATATTTCGACAAAGAAAATGACATACTGAGGCTGGGACACTTGATTACAGTATTTAGAAGGCAGATGTGAGTGGCATCGCCGAGAGGGGACGCCCTAGAAGGACATACACTGACCTTATTGGTGAGGCTTCAGAAAGGTCAGGTCATTCTTTCTCCGAAAAGAATATGCAAACGAACGAAATTTAATCGAAGTGTCGTCAGTGATCCTTCTCTATTTCAGTTCCGGACGCGCACAAGAAGTTCAAAACCATAGACAATTTTTGTGAACGAATGGAATCTATAATATTGTGTGGGTCTTTTTTGATCTACTTAATTTAAAGCAAATTACGGTTTTTGGTTATTTTATAAACATACATATATATATTTACTGGTGTGTAGAGAGCAGAGAGCTGCTGAGAGAGCTGAGAGCAGAGAGCTGCTGAGAGAGCTGAGAGCAGAGAGCTGCTGAGAGAGCTGAGAGCAGCGATGGCCCAGTGGTGGTGGCCCCAACTTACGAACAGTAAGTCGTGGGTTCGAACCCAGGCAGGCGCATTACTTTGTGTAATTTATTTCATCACCACTGCTCTCAAAACGGTGAAGAAAAACATCGTGAGGAAACCGGCATGTTCTAGAACTAAACATTCGCAGACATGTGACATCTACCAACCCGCACTGGGCCCGCGTGGTGGATAATAGCCCATGCCCTCTCATAGAGAGAAGGCCGTGTGTCTCAGCAGTGGGAACATTATAGGCTGATTATGCTATGGTATGTGAAGTACTCGCAAACGGCGTGCGTGTATATGACCACTGACCAGATGTATGAACGTGGTTGACGCGAAAGGAGAGAGAAAAATCTTACTCAAGTACTTTACACCGATTCCACACTTTCGAACACACCTGACTCCTACATACATTGTACATGGTAGAAAACGGGACAGCAAACGGCACGGCTGTACGACTTGTACTTTCGATTAGTATATCCTCAACTGGAGCTGTTGACCTAGAATATAATAGATACTTTATAACCTAACACTGCACCTTCTTGAAACGTTATTCGCCGTGGAGTTGTCTAAATTTATGTACATCTATATCCCCGTGATTGTCACATTTTCAAGAACGGTTTAATTGATGGAATTTTCACACAAGGAACATCACGCGCTTCTATGAAGAACTATAATAATGTGTTTATAAGTACCCGTAACGAAGCCGAAAGGCACTTGTTCTCACAGTCATTGCGATCATTTTTTTGTTGTAGACCATACCTGGGACCATGCCTTTTAGTTACGGAGATATTGGAGGTCAAAGTTCCAACTTTCCAACTATTTTTTTAATATAAGTTTTTAATGTTATTATAACCTTTCTCTAAATACCTCCACGGGCCCTGTACAATTTAATGTATCGATCAGCACAATGTTCTGAGCGCGGGTCATTGAGTACGCATGATGTTTCACCCCAAAAAAAGCCGTTTCCCTGGAATAATGTAAACACCTTGTATGTGTGTTGGAACTTAAAAGATAGATACTTTTTATCCCGATACTAGGTTTCGTTGAATAATTTTCCAACTCCACAGTATTGTTGTTTCAACATAAGGCTCAGCCAATTAACGCCAATAAAATGAATGTGAAATCTCTTTAATCTAAGGAGCTTGAATGTCAATGCCATTGATAAGTAATTAAGAACATAACTAAGAATCATTATTACTACGTAATTAAATTTTCGATAAATGACGTTAAAGGCGCTCACAAATTAATCTTAATCTGCTGATGTTTTGAGCCGACGTAACGTTTCCTTCAAAAAGAATTGATGGTTACACATTTTATCAGGGGGCCTAAAATGGGAGCTTTATTAGAATCATAATAATTATGAATCACGTTAAAAATTTAAAATTCTTAAAATGGTCTTTATGGTTATGAACACAAAATCCATTTTAAGAGTTTTAAATTTTTAACGTGATTCGTAATATGATTCTGATAAAGTGGCCATTTTAGGCTCGCAGTTCTTGAGATTCTGTTCTCAGAATCGAAAGTTCTACGGCTGAACAAACGGCCTCGGGTTCGATTCCCAGGTTTGGCAAAGTGTTATTGGGTTTTTTGCACCAGGAACTTTTCAGTCCGATCCCCGGTGGGTCAAAGTTGAGAATTTTGATAATGCTATGATAAAGAAATGCCATGATTTCTATTGATTTCGGGAAAGCAGTTAAAATATACCGTTTACAACAAACATAAACATAAATGGAGAAACGTGCGTATATCTATTATTAGGTGTATGTATACACCTCTGCCAAATTACATGCGTGTTGATGTTATTGAAAAAGGAACTGACTGTCACTGAATGTTTTATACCTTACATCTTTATTAATAATCTAAAGGGGCAAAGTTTGTGAGGTTGTTGAGGATAATCTCTAGATCTACTGCGATGTGCGCGTTGGATAACTTCTAACCAAAATGCGAGCGAAACGGTGGGCAACAGCTAGTAATTAGTAAAAACGCAAACAACAGAAGACGCGCTCCTGTACGTACGGTACTCTTTATACTTCGTCCACTCTCGTACATTTGGTCGCTCACAGTATCCCATTGCGAGTACTAAACATAGACTATTTTGAACGACATCGCTAATAAAATCGGTGTAATAAAACATTCCTTTAAGTAACCCTCTTTTATTCATCCCTTAAACATGACCGTCCATCAGCCATAACAAAAAGAGATCAGAATGTTTCATTCGGAGTTAAAAACCTCAAAGTCCCGTGTAATATTCGGTGACCACTATAAACATATATGTATATAGGTACCATAATTTGGATCCAAAACTTAATCCTTTTAGCTCGTGTTTGGGTCCACTACTTCGTTTTGAATTCCGTCAATCCGACATTTTGGTCTCATTTGGGGTCCTATTTCGGTAGACGTTGTTTTCGTGATGTCATTCGTTTTGTGTTTTGATTCGTGCACGAAATTATTTTGTTTATGTAAGGCGAATTTTTAGGCTGGCTTTGTTGCACTACAGAGGTACCTATCTCATTAATAAATGATAAATATCAAGTACCAGTAGTGAAACGGATGATAATTTTAATATTATCGAACAATCGACACCTGCTTGATAAAAGTCATAAAATCATTCATTAACTGACTCTCAGATAAACGAATATTTAAATCTCGTGGTGTAAAAACTAGAGATTTCAATAAAGATTCGTTTTGTTATGATGTGCAATAAGAAAAGATTTTTTTGGGGGAATAAATTGTTAAAAGTTTGCATGACCGAAGTTCGTCATTTCAAACATTGACAACATAAACCGATTCAACCGATAAAATGGAAACTTAAAACTTAAACTCAAAAACATTTTAACGGTATCATTTGATTGATATTAATACCGATAGTGCTGCGAACACAATGGTATCGATATTATAATAATTGTACCCATTTAATACGGTCATAGGATATGGTAATTAGGATAGTTATAACTAGGGTTGCCAGATTTTTTTTCAGACTATAAGGGACAAATGGTTAAATGGGCAAAAAAATACGGGATTTCAGTTTTTTGACCGGGACAAATAAAAAACAAAATGATTTAGTGTAATTTTTTATTTTTTTTGATATTTTTCGGAGGATCGAGTCAGTTTTAACATATTTTTATTCGTTTTAACATATCTGTAAAAATCTATACAATTATAATCGTAATTAAAAACGGTCATCAACTCGCTTTTTATTAAATTAGGGGTACATTTATTTCTAACGTCAGTCCACTTAAGTACCATCTGTGAAAAAACCCTTTCCACGAAACAGTTGGAGCTAGGAATACTAAAAACGAATGATAAAATTCGAAAAATGTTAGGGATTTCGGTATTCGAAAACCCTTCGATGACTTTCTTCCACTTTTCAATCGCACCCATACTCTTGCCATCAGAACTTGTAATAACAATATCCAGACTTTTTTTGATTATTTGGAATTCTTCATACAAGCAATCCATATTTATTTCTTCTATTTTAAAATGTTCAGCAGCTTCTTGAAAATTGTTGTAGTTTATTTCAGATTTAAAGTTTAAAAAGAGTACCTTGGAGATAATGTTATTTTCTGAAAAATCATATCGTGTTATCAGATAGCCTATGAAGTTATTGTAGAACTGGAGAAAATCGGTTTTTAGTGATTCGTTTGCGTCAGCAGTTAATCCACGCATTATGTCTCTCGATTGACTGCCAAAAAACTTGTCTTTTATTCTTTGCTCGATCTTCTCGCGAATCCCATGCATTTCAGTGTGCATCTCAATAACTGACAGAGTATCTGATTCAATCTTCTTCATTGTTACTTCTACCGAAAACATAAAGTTATGGACAAAAGACAAATATGCCAAAGATTTTTTTTCTTCTTCTTCATTTGTGATTATTTTCTCTATTAAATGCGGACATTCATTGCGAAATTCCAGGAAATGAGATTTTAGGGCAGGCCATATTTTAATGATTCTTTCAACAGCGGGACCAAGAGATAAAAATCTCGTCGGAACATGTTTAATTATTTCTTCCCACTGCATCTCTTT
Organism: Eugnorisma glareosa; assembly: GCA_947578425.1. Taxonomy (NCBI): domain Eukaryota; kingdom Metazoa; phylum Arthropoda; class Insecta; order Lepidoptera; family Noctuidae; genus Eugnorisma; species Eugnorisma glareosa. The sequence continues at coordinate 5,609,539 of OX387982.1, read as the reverse complement.
CTCTTCAAATTGGAGTTGCAAGACCGCTCTTCTTTTTGCAGATCTACTAAAGTGACCGAATATTTTCAGTATCAAACTTTCAATGTCCACTTCCAATTTATTGGTACTATGTTTTGCAGCATTATGGAGAATATGGACGGAGCAACCAGCTTTAATAATGTTTTCATTTTTAGACAGTAAAAGTGTATAAATTGAATGGTTTTTGCCGAAGTTTACATTCGTATTATCAGCGGAAAATGCTGAGACTCTATTTATAGATAATCCATTTTTCTCCAGTGTGTCTAATAATAATTCAGTCACTTCATTTGCTGATTCGTCATTGCATTCTACGAAATCGAGAAGACGATTGTGAATCCCTGTATCGTAGTCAAAGTATCGAATGCAAATTGGAAACATTTTTCTGTTTTTTTTATTACTCGCATCTGTCGCGATCGAAAAATATAGATTTTTTTCATTTGCTGTCTTTAAAATATTTTTTACTGATTCCTTGGCCAGTATTTCGCATATAATAGATTCTGCTTTTGTCCTGCCGCAGCTAAATTTCTGAGCGATTTTTGAATCACTACAGATATATGGTAACAATTTGTGTGAACAATCCATACTATTGTAGCTTAGAGAATGCCTTACCGTATGATAAACCGATGCGAGTTCTGCAGCAGCAATTTTTTCTTCCGTGTCCGAGGCCGACGTATCAGGTTTTGACAAATATTTTGTTAAAGTACTTGATGCTCTATTGCTAACAATAGTCATGTGCGATTTAGTAGATGCGTGCTGTTTTACATCATTGAGACCACCATGAGCACAAGAGAAATTTTTATTGCATGAGCGACAGGACGCCTGGTACGGATTTTCATTTACTTGTTTTAACCAGGAATATTCATTTTCCCAGCTTGGATTATACTTAGTTAGCCTTTTAGCTTTCTTGGGGGGTATTACACTACTACTGGCCCTTTCATCACAGTCAGTATCACTCATTTTGTAAAATCTTAGTAAAATAACGGACGTAAAGATTCGCTTTTAATATTATGAAATAATTACGCAATGACTGTCTCAAAACAATAACCAATCAATACATATTTTCCTCTCATTAGAAAGAAACAGAAAGAAAGACATATTATGTATGAAACAGAAAAGAATCAAATAGTTTTAGCGTATTTACGCGTCGAACGGAAAGGAAAAAAATGACGGCTAGACCACGACTTTGCGCGACCGGCGCGGCCTAGCTGTCATTGGTCGATGCGGGCAGCAAGTGCAAGTTACTTCACACTATACAGTCGCGCGAGCCGAGCCGAGTCAAACAATGTAAAGTTGTAAACAGTAGGTACATTTTACAAACGTTGCGTGTATGAATACTTGGATCGATTTCATAATGAAAAACGAAGTACGGTTCAAATACGGGACAGACTCAGTCCCGCCGGGACATATTAAACTATGCCTAAAATACGGGACGTCCCGGGAAATACGGGACGTCTGGCAACGCTAGTTATAACACCTAATTAGTACTGTTTGACGAACTTTTGAAGGTGTCTTCCGTATACGGGGACATAGCCGACTGCTATTGTTTTCATAGGGCTCCATAGACACTGGGTGTGTCGCTGCAATCATTCGATTGGGCGGTTTTCCGGCTGCGGTTTGCAGTTGCAGTCACCTTCGTAATTGTAAAGAATATATAATTACATAGAAATAAAATGAAATTTTGTTCCGATCCAGCCTGTCCCTTGCAGTTGCAGACTTCGTCAAGCGACGTCCTTCTTTTTTTTTTTACCGGTGGTAAATCATCAAATAGCAGCAGCAGCAGCAGCAGCTCTGGGCTGAGCAGGAGGGAGTGTCAGACTGTTACTGACTAAAACCCATCCATGTTCCTTACGTTGCCCTTTGTGTTCCAGTGCCGCGGTATCTCTTTTGAACAGTCCCGCAACCCTGGCAGGAAGCGACGCCCTAAGCCGAAGCTCCAACCCCACAAGGCCCTATGTTTCTAGTTGCTTACTTCTAAGTTTTTTGTCCTGCCTGAAGGCCTCAATATCAAGGAACCCACGGGATAACCGGGTTTAGCACCCGACCACCTCCTAGGTTGACCTGAGAGATGTCATTTCTAAAAAAGAACAAGAGTAGTCATCTATCACATTGACTACTACAAGCGTCACACTTGCAATCTCAGCTACCAATCCTCCTTACGCATAAGAAAACAGATTTTCCATTCCACTATTGACTATAACATAAGAAAGCAGGTCCTCTCATACCCATTCACCGTATTTACGCACCCAGAAAACCTCCTTTCTTAAAATTCTAATTACCATAAAAAGAAACCCTCATACATTACAAAACCATACTTACCTCAAACAATTAAAAAACCGAGAGAAAAAAAATACAAAAGCAAACGCACTTATCCCGTCCTTTTACTCATTACCGAGAATTTTCAGAATAGGACCCCTTGAAAAGGTCGTTTGACCCTTGCGAAGTCAATATTAGCATTGCTTATGTAAGGGTTTAACTTGTTTTGTCCAGGCTTTTGATAACAAGAATCCAGGTATTCCGATAGAAGGGAAATGATTGTGTCTGTCTGTCTGTCTAATAAGGGGTTATCTGTGTTATCAGCGAGTCTGTTTGGGAAGGACTGTAATTGGCTGTGGGTTGTTGACCTTGGGCTGTTGTAGGGGATTTAGGGAACTAGCTTTATTATTTTTCCGGTAATTTTGAAGATAATAGTATAAGGAGGTTGCGAGGTTTATTAAACTGGTTGTAAGATCTAAGATGTTTTATTACATAAATATAGCCTCTCGACTCTGTTTGGTCTCTTAGCATAAAAAAGAGCCAGTCGGCAAGGTAATCGCCAGGAAGACTGACTGTTCAGGCTTTTCTTTACATAATTTTAAGACAAGATCTGCCGTACGTTGTAGTACAGAATCCTAGAGGCCATATAAATGCACCTCATCCAGACTTGGCTCGCAATTTTGCGAAATGTTTCTGAAAATTGAGAGCCAAGTCTTTGACTTTTGTCAATATATCCATGACCTTTACTTTCTCCTGAAACTGAGCTTTATCTCGATGTATTTGACCTCGATCTGCCTCACCCTCTTTGTCTGGAATCCTTACTAAAATAATCAAATTAAAAAGAGGCGAAATCATACAACTGCAATTGACCCATCGCTACTGTCCAGTAGCGATGGGTCAATTTTTGTAAGAGGTAAGCCGGAGTACATTTATCTTTAATGTGATTTTAAAATTTGACAAAAAAATACCGACTGTGCCATTTTTAAAAGGGACGCTGGGAGGAATCGAGTTCTATGGAATCTTCACCACTGCTACTTTCATATGTGATGCAAATACCACCGCACTAGTTAAGTAAATTTCCAATTTTAAAAACGAATTCCTAAAATCAACGGTGGAAATGGCGGTTGATCTGTAAAAAAATATGGCGGATGTTTTTTCATTTGTTGAAAAGGTACAGGGATGACCCGTATGAACGAAAATCTAACTGTATTTTACTTCTGACACGATTTGAAGCTTCGAGTACTGTAAAAAAAACTCTCTTGTAGACCTTACGTAGTTTTAATAGGTCTTTATTAGCAGTGAGCTACTCTCTGTCGTAAGAGCAAATTTTTAAAATCCGGAAAAAAGAGGAGGTTCTCAATTCGACGCATATACAGAGTGTAACTGACAGCCCTACACAAACTGACAGGGAGCATTCAGCTCCTTATTTTGAATCATATTCCACTGGTATATTTCTCCGGTTCTTTTACCATTGGAGGGGCTTAGTCCCATTTTAATTTGAAAAATAAATTCCTACCTACAGAATTTTAAAATTGTGAACCGATTCTGTTGAGGCACTAATATGTAGTTCCGATGACACTACTGCGGCGCCCCCTGAATAAATGTTTCTTACATTCATTTACGAGCTTATTATTGGACTAAACGGTTTTTCGTTTGGGCTTTTCATTTCCTGATTTCGTAGGTTAAATTTTGTTGTTGTCGTTCGTTCATTTTTATACTTATTCTTTATATTTTTACATATTATTAAAAAAAAAAAAACATTTAAAAATAGGTTTCCGCCGGTGTCGGGAGCAGGGTCCGAGCTACCGGTGGTTAGGGCTCCAGAGACAGGAACCTCACAATGCGAGCCGTATCGAGGAGTACTACCTTCTGTTTTTTTTTTTCGTTGTTATTCCTTTATTTATTACATTTTTAAATATTTTATTATAAACTATATGAAAAAAAGCATTTAAAAATGTAATTTATTTTTGTTGTTATTATTATTATTTCATTAAAGTCACACACAGATCAGCAACGTCACACAATAACAACGCATAATATCAGCGAAGGTGTGCCTGCAGATGCAACCAATGCAATGAGCAATTAATTTTCTTAAGTGGTGACCTTGCTTATTGATATGGAATCCACTTGAGCTTGTCTACAAGAGCTTTACATACATACATACATAAAAACTCACGCTGTATTCCCGCTACGATTGACGACTGCTGCGATCCTTACAAACTCCACTGAAAAAAAAAGTAGTTGCCACAATCAAGATTTTGTTTAGATTGACTAAGCAACTTATTTGCATCTGAGCTTAATCAAGCACAATGATCACAGCTACTACTTTTTATTTGATTGAGATTTGAAACGGGATCTTGATTGGAATTATCACAAAACCTATTTGCAGCAATCAAGTCAAATAGTAATAAACACAACCAAGAAACTTATTAAGCGCAAGATTTGATCAAGTTGTATGATTAATACAATTAATTGCAATGATAGATGCTATCAAGTCAAATGATCTTTATTGAAGTAATCAAAGTCCTTCATTGACACAAATAACTTACTTTGTTACAATTAACATTTTTTTAACTTGTCTCTTTTTTACCTCTTCTACAATGATGTCATGTTAAGGGTAATCAAGAAACTTGTTTGAGCGTTCAATCATTTGAACTAGTATTGCTGCGATCAAGTCGTGATAATCAATTCAGCTAAGATTTTGATTAATCTAAACAAGATATCGTCAATCAAGCTAAAAAGTTACTTGATTGGCGTGCATTTTTTTCAGTGTTCTTTTGCCTCGTCCACGTTCAAACATCTGGTCATACACGCACGCCGTTCGCGAGTACTACGCACCTCAATTTTCTGAACAACCTCACTAATAAGGCCAGTGTATGTCCGTCTAGGGCGCCGCCTCCCGGCGATGCCACTCACGTCTTGTAAGTCAAATCAAATGCAACAAATATAGTCGATATGTGATCGGCTCTCGCTGATTGTGCGTCGATAAGTAAGCTCATCCCCTCAGGGCATCATAAATTAGATTAACTGAGGAAGTACAGGGTAAAATGACATGGGCTGGCTAATTGTCACCCAGGGATCGTCCTAACTCACTAATATAGTCCCTTTGGTCCGCCATTTTGTGTGTTCACAACAATTTGCAGTTCATCCTACTATACCAACCACGTGGGATCCATTCCCATTACTTTACAACCCACATAAATCTTCCAACGGACTTCAAGATTGACAAACTTTACATTACCGACGCTCACAACTTTATTGTTTCAGTAATAAAGTTGAAAGTTTATTGCGGAAACTGCAGTATAAGTTTGCATTCAACAAAGGATACTACATCCTTGTTGCTGGTACATTTTATTGCTATTTACAATGCAAATACACTAAAGAAATGCTTGTCAAATGTGGTCTTTTTAAGGTTTTTTTAGGTAGCTTATCGTGGGAAATCGCGTGTATTTTTTACTGTTTGTGTTTGGAGATATGCTTCCGTTTTACTCAGCCCCTGTTTATGTATTTTTATATTTTTACTAAACCGGCCTTTTACGGAGAAAACGAACTATAATCTGACTCAAAGAAAAGAAAAAATATTTATTTATTTGATTCGCACAGGACAAAACACTAAAACAAAATTAATTTAAAAAGACTACCAATAAAACTAATAAGACGTACATACAAAGATTTATCTTTGCTTGTTTAGACCATTATAAGTTTACCGGGGTAATTTCGTAAGTTACAAACACAATGCCATACCTACATTATTTGCATTGTGACAATTATAATAAATAATTATTACATAATACGAAAATCAATAATTACATAACGTTACCGTTCAGACGAATTTCCAAAGAGTTTTTGGGTTTTAAATTCAGGAATCTCAGTTGATGGCAATAGGGTTGTCCCATCATCATTATCATTTCAGCCGAAAGACGTCCACTGCTGGACATAGGCCTGCCCCAAGTGTCGCCACACTGACCGGTCCCGTGCGACTCGCATCCAGCGGATTCCCGCAATCTTCACCAGGTCATCGGTCCACTTAGTGGGAGGCCTTCCAACGCAACGTCTTCCGGTTCGCGGTCGCCACTCCAGAACTTTTCGGCCACATCGGCCATCCGTTCTGCGAGCGATGTGCCCTGCCCACTGCCACTTCAGTTTGGGCATTCTTCGGGCTACGTTGGTGGGGTTGTCCCATGGGACTTACAAATCTGACGCTTTTGCTTAACTTTTTGAGGACAACAGGCGTAATATTATGTTATATTGTTTTCCGTATATCTGAGTTCCACAACGCAGTTACTGAGTACCTATTAAGTTAAACTTAACTAGTGGTCAGACTTTTGTGTTTTCGACCACCTGTAATGAACTGTCATTCAGGTGGTCAAAGATCTACCAATGACAGCCGGGACCAACGGAGGTACTGTGGGAGGAGACAAAAATGTCCATAAATAGCCTTTCTTGATTGTTTCTTTGACATGTACCGCTAGAACCTCTACCTTTCAGTCGTTGTGAATATTTCCTCATTGTACTCCGTGGGTCAATGACCTAACGACCATGTCACACCTAATGGACATTCTGATCTTTAAACCTTTCCGCCTTTGCGAAACACCGACGTATTTACAGTAATCAATTATCAACTTTATGAGTTTCGTTAGATGATTGATTTTGGTTCAATTAAGTTTCTTGCGTTGGTGACAATTGATTCAAGTTTGATTATCTTATTACATGATACGATACTTTATGTAGGAAACAATAAAATTATTATTTCGTTGGTCTAGTGCTCGCAATTGTAACTGCTAAGCAAGAAGTCCGGGGTTCAATTCTCGGGTCTGGCAAAGTGTAGTCGTAGTCGTTGTGCCCGATGATGATGGCAATTGGCACGCTCCCTATTACATGGGTCTTAAACATATCTGGCGAAATGTAAATGTTCTATTAGGCAAAGCCCTGTCTAACCCTTCGTTGGTTACTGGCACTGGCGTCAAGGTACGTTATAGTACACAGACTGGCTCCTTGAAGAAGTATGGAAGAAGAAGACATGCTGCGCCGACCCCAAATACATTGGGATTAGGGCTGGAGAATGATGATGAGACAGAGACCTTGGAGCCTATCTGCGACTACTAAGTCGCAGGACTCGGTTTGACTGCTGAGCATGTTCCTAGAAGGGTCTGGAATTGTGACTAGCTAGACTAGCAGTATGAGCTGTGGTAAGCCGTGGTAAATCCAGTTGTAGTAACCCCAACTTGTAGGTCCTAAATTCGAACCTAAGCAGATCTAACTTCGTGTGATTTATTTATTGAACTCTCCTCTCCAATAGCCGATAACCGCTTGTTCTAAAACCAAAATATTCGGAGACATGTGAAATCTATCTACCCTCATTACGGCCGATTCTCTCTCAAAGAACGGAAGCCCAAGTCCCAGCAAGAGGGAATATAATAGGCGATTTATGCATGAATGGCTATATATATAACTTTCACCAGCGAAATGAGTGCGCGTAAAACATTTGCTTACCCCCTTCGGGAATTACACGCGTGATGTTATGTTACTTTATTCGATTCCTAGAAACAACTATTTGATATTCCCTGTTCGTCGCTCTCATAGAATGGAGGGTAGGATTTCAATCAGTGTTCCCAATTCCGATGTATCCGGAAACCTTAAATGCGTCTTCGCTTTCGTCTCGATTCTTGTTAGAAAAAAGCTTTTATCAATGTTTGTATGTGTGTATGAATGTTTCCTTGATTTGTCTAAACAATTGTTGATGTATCTATTATGGAAGCAAATCCTATTACTCGTATTTCTTGCGTAATATCCTGGTAGTTACTTGAGAAAACCGGAAGTTATGACTTCATCCGAACCGGATATTACGTACAAGACTGAAAATAGTTTGTTCGGAAATTAGATAGGTACTGCTGAGATATTTATGTACACACGCCTACACATATACACACTAGCTATACATTTCCAGTTTATGCTGATCTCGCATTAAACAGGATTTCCGTGTCGCCACATTGACCGGTCCCGTGCGTCTCGCATCCAGTGGATCCCCGCAACCTTCACCAGGTCATCGGTCCACCTAGTGGGAGGCGTGACGTCTTCTGGTTCGCGGTCGCCACTCCAGAACTTTCGGCCCCATCGGCCATCCATTCTGCGAGCAATCTGCCTTGCCCACTGCCACTTAAGTTTGGCAATTCTTCGGGTTACGTTGGTAACCTTGGTTCTCTTGCTTATGACTTCGTTTCTGATTCGATCACGCAAGGAAACTCCGAGGATAGCCCTCTCCATTGTCCTTTGGGTGACTTCCTGCCCTATCCGTACAAAGATAAAAAGGAAAAGCATGTATGTGCATTTATCGTAACGCACACAAAACGATAATGTTATAATTAAAAGCGTTAATTTCATAAAAACAACAAGCAATTTTTTCACATTTAATACGTTGTGCTGGCAAAAGACTAACCTAACCTAAAAAAATATTTGTTTTCACTATTAGATTGACTATTAGAGTGTTTGGCAACATGTTCTGTTACATGTTTTAAACACATGTATCTTCAACACTACACCCTACATACTACATTTTGTTTACCAGTTTAACAGAAACCCCATACCGTGACGCCCTTTTCATTGAATGGGACTGTCGCTATAAAAGCTTACCGTATAATATATGGTTACACAACACTCCGCCATTCAATCTGTCCCAAATATGGAACGGACCGAAAATGGTACAAAATATATCGGGTTACAACCAGGGCTGACAGTTGTGGGGAATGGACAAGCAATAATTGTTTTTGTATGGTTGGTAAGGATTTGTTTAAACGTAAGGTTTCTTTATGGAATAGACAAAGTGACATCGCGATAACGATGGTGAAGAAGCTAACGCAGTATAGGATTGACTCATGGAGCATGCGCTGAGGTAGCCCGCGAAATTCAGTTTTTCCTATGTTTCTAGCAATTTGCAGGTCAGTGTCAGTTTGTATGTTGAACAAAATATGATGTATCATGAAATAATCATCCGATTGGATGAAATGAAAGAAAGAAAATGTATTTATTAGCCCGCACAGGACAAAACATCAAACAAAAAAATGGTTACATTTACAGTAGGTACAACAAAATTGTAAAAGTATAATAATATAATTATGAAACTAAAATAAAAAAAACAACGAAATTAGTCCTGTACGAAGCCAAAAGGCCCCTATCTCAGCATGGTGCTGTTACATTTACAAACGGTGGTTTTTTTTTTTTTTTTTTTGAACTTAGTGTGTTGTATTTTTATGATTATAATTCTGTAAATTCATACTTGTTACGATCGGCAATCATATTTTGTTCAATTTACAGCGTGACATTGACGAAAAAACGTAAGAAAAAAGAAAACACGTAAGAATTTTGCGGTCTACCCTGATGCTTCCACCTTAAGCTTTAAGAGCTATTGCTACTTCTCTAGGCTGTAGCTTCATCCAGCAGCCAGTCGGGAGTTTGGTGTTCTTATCAAACCATGTCTTATATAGCTGTCAAACCCTAGACAGTCCAACGTCTTTTGAGCCGCAATAAACGTGGCCATTTTATGAATCCAAACAGTATAAACTAGATGTTCCGTAAAAAAATAAAGAAAAAATCCTTCATTGATGCTGTAAATGTTTTTTAATAAGGCAACAACAGTGTGTTTGTCGACCACAAAACTTTGCTCCAAAATCACCATTATCAACTTTGAAACAAATTATTAAATGTTGGTGAGTCCCACACAGATCATTGTTATACAGGGTGTAACAAAACCCTTCACGAAGCCGTCAACCAAGCATTATGTACATCAAACTAAGTAACGCAAAAATTATTGCTGGGAAACGACTTTTTTTTTTGGGGTGAAAAATCATGTTTTTCGGTAGGACTCAATGTAACGCATTCAAAACATTGTGCTGATGGATGGATTGAATAGTATGGGGGTCTTGAAGGTGTTTAAAGTAAAAATCTTGCATTAAAAACATACCACAAAACCCCTAATATCTCTGTAACTTTAAGGTTCCCAGGTATGGTCTCCAACAAAAAAATGATCGCAATGACGGGGAGAACAAGTGCCTTTCGGCTTCGTTAAGGGTCTTCTTACACCCTTTATACTACCGACCAGAAGATTCATAACTTACCTGCAAAACAGCAGCTTTGTCTTTTACACCCTGTATTTGATATCAGAACACTTTATTTCTTCCATCCCATCCTGTTTTACATAACACACTAAAACAAAGAGCCACTGGTCCCCATCTAATGAAAGAAACCCATAAAATGTTTGTGAACCATAAAATCCTTCTGAGATAAGTATTTGCTGTACTTTCTAGAATATTATAATTGTCTGTACACAGTTGTCATAATCTTTATAGTGCCCCATGTCTATGAAGTTGCATCGTAATCGTAAAACATTCATGCTGAGGGTAGTTACACAAACTATCATGGGTGGTGTTGTTGTTGTCATAGTTTTTGAGGTAGTCTTGTTGGTTTGAACTAGTTATGCTTGCGTATTCGTCTGCGTCTGAAGTAGATTAGATTTTAGCTGAATACCTACTTTTTTCCTAGCTGCTGCTTCTCTGTCAGTCGTAAAAAATGTTAAGTACGATCATATCAATTTTCAATGACAACCAAAGATTTGAAAGGTTGTCAGGCCTCACAATTACTGCTATCGGTCTACCGAAAAGTCACTATTCTTGTGATCATCATTCAAAGAAAGCTTCGATCCATCTTTTAAAGTTCTGCCGAGCCAAGGGTCCTGCTTGCTGTAAGAAAGAAAATCTATTGAAATGAAAACTTTAAGGATAAAATACATTTTTTTTTCCACAAAAAGTACAAGTACGAGTTGCTATGAACAGTATTATGTCATGTACACAAAAGTTTTAGCATCTATAGCCGAACTAGTACCTGTATTTTGGCTTACAGCTAATTTATACTATTTTATACCACTAATTAGAAATTTTATACCTCTCAATTATCCTAGATATATAGGTCGTGCGATATATAGGTAGTGCGTATGCTTCGTATAAATTCAAAGGATTTTATTACCATCAAAAGTTATAATGAAAGCGTTCATGGTCGTGCTACGGAGTACAACACCCCTTGAGTTACTTCAGATAAGGTTTCTTATAATTATGCTTGCATTTTACAATACCAAAAAAAAAAACCTTTATACCAAAAAATCTGAAGATGAGACATAGCACGCGTCAAAAACAGCACGAATAAAAAAACGATATCCAAATCTTTACCAATAAGTGTTATGTCACATTCAGAAACAACGATTGCCAAATCTATATCTGTCATCCCTAACATTACACACGTGTCAAAAACAGATGACAATTGACATGAAGTAAGTAGTGCTGTTTGAATTAACGGGATCATGTCACTAGTGATGGGCGCTGATTGGATTTCTTATCGATACATTTCGTAATCGATGACATCCGGGCATCACTTGTTAACGACTATCGGTATGTGTTCCGGCTTAAAATAATTTGTAAATATTACGTTCTACGTTCGTTCGTTTTTTTGGTAAGTTGTTTGGATAGGAATTTGACAGTTGTTAATATGAATTTTCTTCTTATTTTATTAACTTTCGGTTTTTGTTTTATAGCATTAATATTATAAAGATAGATAAGTAAAATGCCAATAACAATACACTATTTTAGCGATAAGGTGTTATCGAATTTTTAAATTAAGTTCTGAGGTACGCAAAAGGTTTAAAAACAAATAAGTTAAAACGCTGTCAGGAAAAATCTAGTCTTTCTTTTTGTCTCTTGCCTGGCCTGTTTGACCTCGCTTGTCCAGTGCATTTTATTTTGCATGTAAACAGACGGATAGCTAGTTTTCCCCAGTTTTTCTTATTTTCCCGTTCTTAATTCATAAAGCATTTCAATTGTTACAAGTCATGAACAATTCTCCTAGTATTTTTCATTTCAATTCTATAATGAACTGTAAAAAATTGTTAAAACAATATTGCAAACAGAGACACAGTGTAAACAGTAATATTATATTCCTTAACATTAAACAGTAGATTTTTTTGTTAAATCCACAAGCACAAAAGAAGAAACAGATAAAACGTTAGTCAGATACTACAAAAAGTGGGATATTTTGAGATGCTATCATAAAAAAAGTTAGTCTCCCAAAAAGATTCCCGGGAAAGAATTTATTAATTACTACAATGTATATAACGTACTATAAACCTCTATTGTATTCATTCACAAACCTTTGTCACAAAGAAACAAGACCAAATTTCCGTATTTCCCATTTATCGTAAAGCGACTCTCATTTACACAGAAAACAGCCAATATCCAACAACAACATTGCAAACTAAGTCACATAACCCACAGCTAATTAATCCTATCGACAATCGATAAATCGATAGTGCACGTCACTATAATCCATCACCCATTGCCCGCACACGGATATCGGATTACAAATGCGGACCGACGAACAACACTAGATACTTTATCTTGCATCCCTTTCGCTCTACGGATTCCCAGTATATGTGTGATAGAGACAGGGGTAAGTAAGGATATCTCGAAAACTACAAAGTGTGAGATTCAGGGAATGTTTCGGGAGTTAAAAGTTTGCTTGAATTGAGGTCGATGACTCTTTGTACGAAGGTTATTTTTAGGTGCAGGTCAGATGTGTTTAATTGGCTTTTTGATGGAGGGGAAAGTACCTAAGTGATTTGGGTCAACTGATTGTCGCTTAATTGTTAAGCCACAGTACAATCGTGTTGTCAGATGACTAACTTGCTAATTATACTTGAAAATTTATGTTTTTCAAATTGTGCGCCCGCTTATATTTCTTGTCGGCAAAAATGATAAATTTCTTTACAAACTTCCATTTCCTATTTCACCCCTAACTGGTGTGGATTGTCAAAACATAACATTACGCCTGTCATACCCGAAGGATTAGGCAGAGGTGTATCTAATATTACACCAACATTTCGCCAGTTAAGTTTAAGTCCCTTGTAATAGGGGGCGAGCCTATTTATTCCGTTGCTGTGGCTGAGACATTCCTGGTGGACTGTCCGACCCGGGAATCGAACCCAAGACATGAGGTCTTGGGTTCGATTCCCGGGTCAGCAGTCGCGATTGCAACTCTAGACTAACGAGGCAGTCGACGCAGTCAATATTGACACGTCCTAACCAAAATAATTATGTCCAAAAGTCATGATCATGCCATGATTAGGACAAAAATGCACTGCTCTGAATCATCGACCTTTGTTTAATTAATTTTCTAGTTACATTCCACCAACCATCAAAATATAAACATCATAACAAACCAACACATAAAAGATTCCCATTATATTATAGTTAAGACCAAAGCAACGAAACAAAGAGCCGGTATCTTCCAATAATACTCCCATCGGCATTGATTTCCCATCGAGTTTGGGACGAATGGCTCCAATTCTTGTCAATTAATTACTGTCGTCAGCTCGAGGGATGGACGAAGCCTTTTTTATTTGCCTTCGACTACACTTTTACTTTATTAGGGTGACAATCTATACATATAATAAAATTGTAACAGGCCAATGTCTGTACATTGAAGATATTGAAAATTTAATTATATGGGGGGTCATTATTAGAGCAACAGAAGCCAAAACAACAGTTTTTCGAATTTTTGTCTGTCTGTCTTTCTGTCTGTATGTTTGTACGCGCATCACGCAAAAACTACTGCACGGATTTGAACACAGTTTTCACAGTTTTGCTGCTAGATGCTTAACTTAAATTATAGGCTACATTAGATATAGTTTAGGACCCGATAGCTGGCGTTGTGAGAAGCAAGTGGGGGTCGCTAGTCATGAATAAAGACTGTTGAGTTTTATTGTTTAGGCGATGTGTTAGCCTTTATTAATTGACACCTACTCTTTGCCTAAATTGAAATTGTTGCCACATTACCACCGTAAATTAGTGCTAAGTTTTTTGGAAATAAACTATTATTATCATCTCCTTTATTCATTAAACTACATATTATTTACATTTTTAAATATTCTAATATAAAACAATATAAAAAACATTTAAAAATATAAAAAATAGGAGCCCACCGGCATCGGGAACAGGGTCCGAGCTACCGATGGTCAGGGCTCTTGAGAGAGGAACCTTCTAACAATACGCGCCGTGTCCAGAAGTACTGCTTTCTGAATCAAGCCCTTGATCCAGCTGCCATGCGAGAGCCTCCGCAGATGTTGTTCTAGGCTATTGGCTATTAAGCCATTATTATCATTACCTTATTACAAATATCACGTAATAGACAGTTCGAAATGACCGAATGATTTTATCAATGGCAAGTTGTTTTACTTGCAAATGCAAGTTTACTAATAAATCTGAGTAATTTTTGATTAGCCAATCTATTGAGTAAGCCTACAGTTCTACACCTTTCTGAAATTTAGTTTAATTTAGAAAAAGTTCCTCATACAACACAGGTAGGCATTATGTAAGATTTTTTGAAAATCTGGTCCTGGGTTCGATTCGCAGATCGGGCAAAGTGTTTTTTCAATCAGGAATTTCTCAGCAGCAGCTACGGAGTCTGGATTTGTGCCCGGTTGATGGCATTAGGCTCTCCCTATTACATGGGACTTCAAAATAACTGGCGAAATGTGGGTGTACCTTGAGGTATACGCCTCAGCCTAACCCTTCGGTGATTACAGGCATTATGTCATGTGTTATATTCGCTTTTACCGTTATTATTTTCAAGTTACTTAAAGGTTAAAAATAGAACACAGCACCTCTCTAATAAAAGGAAAAATCTAGCTTCAAATCCTAAACATATCTACGTTAGCCAAGCTCCCTAGACTCAACACAATTACCTCGGATCCAGACAAATATTTGTTCCTTCCCTGTGACCTGGTATCCACAGAGGAAAGCTATTTAGAAGCTAATCCCCCGCGACGATCCGACCGTCAAAATTTGATTTTTTGTCGACTGTAGACTTATTCCGTGTGATATCTTGCGAAGAGTCAATCGTGGTGTAGAAGGTGATAAAAGGATTAAGTCTAGAGATAGGCCACGGCCCCATTAGGCGAACTGTGAGCGGCTTACTGTTTGCCTCCAGTTCGCCTCTGTATATATTTTATATGGAGTGTTCTTATAGCGCGTACTGTGCGCAGTTTGCAACGTTTCGCTTGCCGACTCGTCAGTCAGCGGCTGAATCGCAGCGAACGATGCTCGCGGTCGGCGGCTCAGTTTGTTCACTATGTCCGCGCCGCGCGGCGTCGTAACGCATTCAGTCAGTTGAAGCGAACAGTTAGCCGCTCATAGTTCGCCTAAAGGGGCTGTGGCCTTAAAATGGTCTTCTAATATAACAGAACACCACACCTGTATGCCAGTTATGTTAGAGTTCCATGTAATACGGGCCGAGCCTTTTGCCAAATGAAATGGTCTTCTGCTGTCTGTTTAGAGCGTTAACGTCTTAAGGCATTTCATACAAACTTTGAACTCATTTGTTTTCGAAATTACTAAACCGATTTTAATGAAACTTCATACGTATAAGCAGGATACATAGGTCAAAAAGTTGACGGAAAACATTTTCGAAAAATAGTGTTACAGATAAATTAGAGCGATTTTAGATTTTCCATAGAAACAGAAATTTCCAATTATCTTCTTTTTTTTTAAGATATTTCGAAAAAAATCTCTGTCAACTTTTTAGACATTCATACAGGGTGTAACAAGACCCTTAACGAAGCCGAGAGGCACTTGTTTTTTGTTCTAGACTATACTTGGAAACCTTCTAGTTACGGAGATATTGGGGGCCAAAGTTCCAACTTTTTCACAATTTTTTTTGAAATACGTTTTTAATGTAAGATTTTTGGAGAGACACCTCCACGATCCCAATGCACAATGTTTTGAGTGCGTTACATTGAGTCCTACCGTAAAACGTGATTTATCACCCCTAAAAAAAAAGTCGTTTCCCAGCAATATTTTTTGCGTAAAGTTACTTAGTTTGATGTACAAAACGCTTGGTTGACGGCTTCGTGAAGGGTCCTGTTACACCCTGTATACTGCTTTTGCGTATGAAGTTTCATTAAAATCGGTTCAGTAATTTCGTAAACAAATGAGTTCAAAGTTTGTACGAAATGCCGTAAGACGTTAACGCTCTGAATGGTGGTGATTCGTTTATAATAATATGTATACATCTACTAAAAAAACAATGCGGCCTCGTTGGCTTAGTGGACGCAAGTGCTGCTGCTGACTATGAAGTCTTGGACTCGATTCCCAAGTCGGGCAAAGTGTCATTGGGTTTTTCCAGAAGGAGTATCAGTTTCAGTTCGGAGTCTGGATTTTTACCCGATTGAGCGTAAAATGTGAATCTGGCAAAAAACGATACATGTCTGATGAGACCATGAGTAATAGAGAAGTATGGAAGAAGAAGACATGCTGCGCCGACCACAAATGAATTGGGATTAGGGCAGGAGAATGATGATGATGATGATGCTGAAATGTGGATGTATTAAAGGTATACCCTGACTCTGGAAAAAGCCGGGTGTGTAAATGATGAGCATTTTTTAAATAATGTCCTTTATCCTGTAGACAAAATCGAAGACATAAAGGGTGTAACAAGACCCTTAACGTAGTTGAAAGGCCCTTGTTCTCCTCGTCATTGCGATCATTTTTTTTGTACTAGACCATACCTTGGAACCTTCTACTTACGGAGATATTGGAGGTCAAAGTTCCAACATTTTACAAGTTTTTTTAAATACACGTTTTTAACGTAAGATTTTTACTGTAAATACCTCCATGACCCCTGCGTTATTTAATCCATCCATCAGCACAATGTTTTGAGTGCGTTACATTGAGTCCTACCGTAAAACGTGATTTTTCACCCCAAAAAAAAAGTCGTTTCCCAGCAATATTTTTTGCGTAAAGTTTAGTTTGATGTACAGAATGCTTGGTTGACGGCTTCGTTAAGGGTCTTGTTATATATAACAATCTGCACTTGGCACACCTTGAAGATCATAGCACACTCCCTCTTACAGACAGGTATGTACCCCAGCAGTGGGAACAATTTAGTCCTGTAATCGTTTCCAATAACAACGTTATTTTTCAAAAAGAAAACCAATGGTGCATGAACTGAAAGGAACGGAAACTTTCTTCAGTTGTTCGTTCAACAGAAGTAACAGATAAATGAAAATTTGACGGCGGACAATGGTTCCGTATAAATTTTTGCTGATTCAATAAATTGTATTAGATTTCTTGTTTTCATTTCAGTAAGTAAGGTTAGTAATCTTTATGTTTTTTGAAAATATTTCAATTTGTTGAAAACGAAAGAGATGCCTGATGATTTTTGTCTTTTTATCAAATTTTGTGTTTTGGAGATATTTTCTTCGGATATTTTGTAGTGTGTCGGTATTCGAGAATTGTCGGGTAAAAATAACCCAAAAGAGACACGGTCTTCTTTTCGAATTGAGGAAATGACTAAGGAATTTAAGAGGAAACCCTACCGATACTGACCTTTTTGCTTTTACATTTTTGTTTTTACTCGGTATTCTATTCTCTTGCTATGCTGATCACTCTGCAAATCTATACAAATAACTTAAATTGATGTGTCTGTTTGTAATATCAAAACAACAACTGCAGTGCATATGAAAATATATACGACACTTATAACAAAAACACATTTTTTTCAGGTTTTGTCTGTCTTTTTGTTCCGGCTAATCTCCGAAACGGCTGGACCAATTTTGACAAGACTTTTACTGGCAGATTGCTGATGTTATAAGGTCTGACATAGGCTAAAAATATTAGGGCTCCGTGCAAAAAAAAATAAAACGCTTTAAATTGATAACAAAATTCAATTCAAAAGGCAAGTATTTTTTTTTATATGTATTTCAAGCGAACGAGTATCGCGGGCAACAGCTAGTCATTTAATATGTTCCTCTTGACGCTTTTTTTTTTTTTTTACCGATGGGAAGTCATCAAATAGCCCCTCCCGCTCTGGGCTGAGCAAGAGGGAGTGTCAGACTTTTACTGACTAAAACCCATCCATGTTCCTTCCTTTGCCCTTTGTGTTCCAGGGCCGCGGTATCTCTTTCGAACAGTCCCGCAACCCTGGCAGGCGTCGGCCCTTACGGACCCCTTCCTCCTCTTGATGCTTCTGATTTTAATGATGATCACAAATGTCTATGGTATTATACGATAACTGTGTTTGAACAGCATAATACCCAATCAACCCCAATTCTTATCACTACATAGTATAAAACAAAGTCGCTTTCCGCTGTCTGTCCCTATGAATGCTTAGATCTTTAAAACTACGCAACGGATTTTGATGCGGTTTTTTATTAATACATAGAGTGATTCAAGAGGAAGGTTTATATGTATGACGTTGCACCCGTGCGAAGCTGGGGCGGGTCGCTAGTTCCATATAACATTAACCTAATAGAATAATTACTCATATTATTTCAGCATTATTCGTTACCAAATTTTAATTTCAATGAAATAATGTAACAGCAAAACAAGCCAAGAAAAATTGCCAACAAATTTAGTGATCTCAAACAAAAGACAGTCGCGAGTGCGCTTGCACTCGGTGTACGTGAAGCGTGTCTATGTGTGCGTGGAGATCGCAAACAAGTGACAGTCGCTAATGCGCTTGCACTCGGTGTACGTGAAGCGTGTCTATGTGTGCGTGGAGATCGCAAACAAATGACAGTCGCTAGTGCGCTTGCACTCGGTGTACGTGAAACGTGTCTATGTGTGCGTGGAGACCGCAAGCAAATGACAGTCGCTAGGGCGTTTGCACTCGCTGTACGTGATTCGTGTCCATATGTATGTGCGTGCATTTGGCTCAGTTTACGAAGCAGACCTTCTGTGCCGTCTAACTGGTATACGTCCTACAAATATAATAATCTTGATACTTTTGCTTTTGCCTTAGTAATAAATTCAGACTGTTTAGATAAATAGAAAAAGTTTTCCTTATTATTCAAATAATTGAAGTATGTTTGCAGAAGTTTGTCTCTGATATTGGATGAGGAAAGCTTTTATGTACTTATATTTTTATATTTGAGTAAGTTATGTACAGATGTTCCGGAAAAAGTATACACTTCGGCAATCAGCGTAATATTTTCTAAAGTACGATTGCGCGAAGATTATATCTAATATTCATAGAGCTGTTACAACCAAGAAGGTACTAGTCTTACTTGCTTTGCAAAATTAGAGATAAATCCATTACCAGTACTGCAAAGCGCGACAGTTCATTTATTTTAAGATTTTCCTGTATTTGGTATAACTGTGTGACGGAAATACGAGGATTACCGAAGCGCATATTAATTCTGGTTGAACTGTAGGTAGGTTCTTCGGTATATATTGGATTTGTTACACGTGGTATAGGTATGTTCTCGAAGTGAAGATCTTTATATCCAGGAAATAAGACTGTCGTGGTAATCTGTCGGTAAAATCACATGTGAATTTTTTTGCTTAACATTTAAATTTACTGAGATCATTATAATATTAGGGAGAGCAGCCGAAGCAAAATCACGACAGCCAGTCAAATAACTTGACTCAAAATTTGACAGCTGCTTAAATTCCACAGGCTTCTAGCTGACCGTGGACTACTTTATAGGTACATTAGAGTAGCCAAGAGAATCAAGTGAACGTGTTTGTCAGTCGGGAGCAGCAATTCGAATGTGCCAGTCATTGAGAAAGAATCAATGGCGTACCGCGGCGTGCGCGAAGCGTATAGACAAGTCCTACACTGGTACAACACTGGTAAAACAGATAATTTATGTCGTTTAGTAACTTAGGACGGCCCTAATATTTTTAACGTCTGTGATTTGTTTTGACATTTTGGTTTTGAAATAAGCTATGTAAACAAAAGTAACGATGCAGTGTTACAAAGTCAGACGTTAAACTTTGGGGGTGCGCGGCGTCGCGGTTGATAATAACCGCAAGCGACAATGCTGCTGTGGTTATTATCAATTTCTGTTCTTCGTATTTTGTTCTTCGTTTTCTCCATATCTGTTCTTCAAAGTCATTGATAAAACAAAAAAGACGTCTACTGATTTGCGGTCTGCGCCGCTAAGGTCCTACTGAGTTCACTGACGGTCGATCACTTTTCAACTTTATTACTTAGAGCATAAGAGTGAAAAGTGGTAGACCGTCCGTGAACTTGGTAGTAATAGAAACTGGTTGAGTCGTTGGGTCAATCATGTGGGATGACTTTGCCGCTGCGGTTACCGGGGGGCCTAAAATGGCCACTTTATCAGAATCACAATACGAATCACGTTAAAAATTGAAAACTCTTATAATGGTCTTTATGGTTATGACCATAAAGTCCATTTTAAGAGTTTTCAATTCGTGATTCATATTATGATTCTGATAAAGCTTCCATTTTAGGCCCCCAGTGTCATTTTGCTTTGAAATTGTACGTTTACGATGTTTCCATCAGGAATTTCTCAGTAGCAGCCACGGAGTTTGCATTTATGCCCGGTTGATGGCAACAGGCTCGCCCCCTATTACATGGGACTTAGACATAATTAGCGAAATGTGTGTGTACTTTGATACACCTCGGCCTAACTATTCGGCGAAATATAGGCGTGATGTTATATACAGCATGTAACAGAAAGGGTATAATCATATGGAATACTGTGGCACGGACCATCAAACTGAACAACTTTCTCCATGGAACCACCATCGAAATCGTAAAAAAATAATCAGCTGTCCTATACAAAATTTCAATACCTACTCGACCCAAATGTATGGGACAGCTGATTATTTTTTTACGATTTCGATGGTGGTCCCATAGAGAAAGTTCTTCAGTTTGATGGTCCGTACCACAGTATTCCATATGATTATGCCCTTTCTGTTACACGCTGTATATTGTACCCTAACTGAAAGAAAGAAAGAAAGAAAAAATGTTTATTTGTCGCAGGGACATGACGTGCATCATACAAAATGATAAAAACACAAAAAAAAATAACAATAAACATACAAAGCATAAAAAATAAAAACGTTCGTAGCTTGCACGTCGTGACTGCGACAAGCAGGTTACCACTCAGCATGATGCTGTGCTATGGGGGGCCCACAGCACAGCGCTGGTTTTCAGTGGTCACCCGTGAAATAACGTACGGAAGCTAAGACAGCATAAATATTGAATTATATTAAATAAGATAAAACAAACAGTACCTACTTGAATTATAATATAAAGAACTGTAGGAAATATAATAAACACTAAAAGATAATAAGTACGTGCGCAGGCTAAACAAAACTAACATGAATACAGTGAAAAGTTTTTTTTTTTTTGTAACTATTTTTTTAAAACTTTTTGTTAATAATGAAGTACATTGAACAAAGCAATTTGAACAGTGATCCCCTAGCTAGACGTTAGTCTGTATCTTGGGGATCAGAGTTTTACATTTTTGTTATTATCCAGAAACGCCGTAGGTTATTCTGATTATTACCAAATTAAACTAGAAGAAAAATGAATGAATTAAAGTAAAAACAAATTGAAACAGCGGAGTGTCTTATTTATAGTATAGACCACACAAAGCAAAACTTACTAGAAACAATTGCATATTCCAGTAATTTTAAGCATTCATTCATATTTGAAAAGTACGGAGAATTTACTAATGACTTACTTCATGTACTTTCGAAGTGAATACTTTCAGCGAACTGCAGATGTTCGGTGAATATTATGGAATTATTAGCAGAAACATAAAGGGTGTAACAAGACCCGTTACGAAGCCGAAAGGCACTTGTTCTCTCCGTCATTGCGACCATTTTTTTGTTCTAGACCGTACTTGGGAGCCTTCTAGTTACGGAGATATTAGGGGTCAAATTTCCAACTATTTCACAATTTTTTTTTGAAATACATGTTTTTAATGTACAAGATTTTCACTTTAAGCACCTCCATCTCCGTATTATTAAATCCATTCATCAGCACAATGTTTTGAGTGCGTTACATTGAGTCCTACCGTAAAACGTGATAAATCACCCCAAAAAAACAAATCGTTTCCTAGCAATAATTTTTGCGTAAAGTTACGTAGTTTGATGTACAGAGTGCTTGGTTGAAGGCTTCGTGAAGGGTCCTGTTACACCCTGTATAGATAACTATTGTGCTGATCCCAAGTAATATAGGACATGGGCGGGAAGATAATGGTAGAACCCTTTGCTTAGTAGTTTGTAGTACATATACTATTTTTAATTATCAGTTTAAAGCAATTTTACTTCTCATAAGAACATACAGTCAGCTTAGAATGATATACAAAGTAATAAGTATTATAATACAGTACAATACAATTTCCTGCAGAGTATTAGAAGTTATAATGTACTTAAATGTTTCATAAGCTTATTTTTACATGTATTCATGTTATTGCTCTCTTTAACATCGTTATTAATATCAGATTGTAAAACGTAATATCATACCGAATTATATTATACCGAATTTAATATCAAATCTTGAGCATTAAATTGTTTTGTCGCACCTTTTGGAACGTTAAATTAAGTTAGTCGTACCTACATCAGCAAGCACCGAATTTCATTTGAAATAATTGTGACAAATCGCACATTCAATAAAACTGATACAAAAATCCAGTACTAAAATAACAAATTGTCCCTAATAAACCAATAAATTCTCCACATTGTAGAATAAATCTATATCTGACAGAGATACAGATTAAAAATATGATCGATCGCAATTCGATGTTTTAAATGACAGCCCTATAACTTGAAGGCATCTGCCCCACAGACAGCGACGAGTGCACTAATAGTTATCGATAATTTTGTCGTCTAAAAAAAGAAGTTTTTTTTTTTCATATTTAATATTATTACAAAAAAAAATAAAAATAAAGTATTATAAAGTATTCAGTATTCATATTATGTCGGCTAAAGAGATACATACATAAGTCGGTGGACGATGACCACTTAATCCGATCCAGCCTGTCCTTTGACGTCCTTTCCCAGGGGTGGACATCCCTGGGGGAGGACGTTTGCGTGTAGTCACTTAGGTTTAAAGTTTTATCCTGGCTGCAACCACAGGATAGCTCGTTTAAGCAGCCGACAGCCTGCTAAGTTGCCAAAGTGATGCCAATCTTAAAAAAAATACTGTTGGCACTGCCGACGAGTACTCATTTGTCGCAATGACAAGAGCTCTCTTGTTGGGCATAACACTCGCTGAGAAACTGTCGCTTGAAACATACACATCAACATCGTTCATCATTCTTCTGTCCTTATCCAAATTTATTTGGGACCGGCGCAGCATATCTTCTTCATCCATACTTCTCTGTTAGTCGCCATCTTTTACGCATACCAGCCAGTAATTACCTTCCGCTGTTGCGTTTGTAGTTGCTGGCTGTACTCGCTGCTCGCTTATCGCCGGCGGAGGGACAGGTGCTTCACAATCGATATTTTTACAAACATGTTGCTGAAATCGTTAATCGGTTCTCGATTAGCCGTGTATCATGTTTTTGTAATGTGGAACAATCTTCTTCGAATGATTAAGTTCCTCGAGACGTCAAGTGTTTAAGGTGTAGTTATACACAGTGAAACAACGGCAGTTTCGTTTTTATTTTGTCAAGATACTAACGGATAACAAGGAAGCGCCTGTTTAGGATTAGGCATAAGTGTACCCATGTAATAGGAAGCGAGTCTATTGCCATCTACCGGCCAAAAATCCAGACTCCGGTAGTAGAAAAGAAAAAGAAAGAAAACATGTTTATTTGTCGCAGGGACATGACGACGATACATCGATATTGATACGACGATGGCGATGATGATCTTTTTCTTAGATGCTACTAAGAAATTACAGATGGAAAAAATCCATTCTGGGATTCGTACCCTACTTGACCAACAAGGCAATGTCAAGATTTTAATGTATGCTGTGGAAAGTTATTAAGCTTTAATTAATTGAAGTAGTCTGATACGAATTGTGCTCGTGTCCGGAGCAGCGTCCGAAACTGGTTCATACAAACCTTCATTTGAGCTAAGGTTCGAGTGGTGTCGGGCCACGCACAATGTAGGGTTCCATAGTTGCCCATCAAAATATGTAGACACTTCCTACGATCAGCCTCCGAACGATGATTTTGATTGAATAATAAAAAAACAAACTTACATTTGCAGTTGAAAAACCTGTGCTCCTGTATACATGTTTAGGAAAATTTGTTATCCAAGTACATTTTATAAGTTGGTCGACTATTACTCGTAAACTTGTAAAGCCTATACTTAGCTGTGATAGTTTTCCTTTTAATTTCGTTATATATACTACCACCGTGAATATTTTCACCCATCCAAACACAGCCGTTTAGCTGGTAGAGGGGAATTTTTGTTAGACTCAAGAGTCCTCACACTTGACTCTAACAAAAATTAGCACTCTAAAGCTTAATATTTCACAAACGAATCCCTTAATCGAAAATTTATTTAAAACAAAGTCGCAATATTTTATAAAGAACGGTCGAACGACATTTCACACGCGAGAAAAAAAACCTACTTTACGTGTAGACACTGGATATCGTAAAAAAAAATACTTTCCAGATTTTATTTTACCACTTTGTCTACTAATCTATATATTCCTGCCAAATTACAGCTTTCTAGTACTAAGAGACTTTGAGCTAAGCTGTGGACAGACAGACGGACATATCGAAACTAAAGTTTCCTTGTTAATTGCGGAACCCTAAAAACAGAAATACTTTTTAATTAAAAATTTAGTTGGTATCCAAAAACCTAAAAGGCCTGCGGCCATTGTATTAAAAATCTACATACCCAAGTGTACCCAACCTAAGCATATTTCATATTACAGCCCTCCCTCGTATAAGTAAATAAACCATATTTCAAACAATACCCATTTGTATACAAAACAATCATTTTGCATGAGTTGCCTTTTCTGTTTATCTTCTACTACATATATAAAAATGTCGGCTATCTAGCTTTATTTGCTTATAAAATAAGAATATTTCATGGACTAATATTGTTGGGAACGGACGTCAAAAAGTGCGTATGATTTTTGGGGTTCCGTTGGAAAGAAAACTGCTTACAGACTTTAGTGTGAAAAAAACCTTATATTATTTTTATATTCTATGGTAATGGATGGACAAGGAGAGGAAGACCAAGAAAAAGATGGATGGACTGTGTGTGTGAGATGGATGGGTGTGTGTGTCGGTAATGATGTATTATTTGTTGTCTGATCGGGGGAGTTATAGGAAAGAGACAGAGCTATACAGGTCGTCGTGCCATCTCTTTCCCACACTGGAATTACTCCTGCTTTAGGACGTCACAGTAACCCCAGGGGGGTTCGGACAACAAATAATAAGCCACCAGAACATAAGAGAAAAGGCACTGTATTTCTTCAAGAAAAGCACTGGTAAAAAAATACATGTTTAAGAAAAAAACTCTGAAAAACATCTTCTACCCCAAGTCATGTGCTCAACACCTGAAATTGATGCCACTCTTACTTTTTTACGTTTGTTATAAAAAGTTCTAAAATTACATTACTTTCAAGCATTTTATGTAATGGTTGAGCATATAATATCTATCTGGATTTAACTTCTGAACTTTTCTTAATACTTTCCTCTCTAATTTTGATTAAAAAACTGAAGGACTCTTGGGCTCCTGGCCTAAGTGAGCTAGCTCATTTAGGTCAGGAGCTCAAGAGCTCATTATTATTAAAATCACGTCTCGTTAAACTTAAATATTAAAATTGCAAATTGCACATTTGGTTTTTGCCAATATTTTAAATGAAACAGTTAAATATACAATTGATCGACTCTGTACAGTTTTTTCAGCTCCATCCAATTTACAATACACATTCGACTTTGTATCCCAGCCTGAGGTTTTCAGTGTAAAATAAATTATTCCACATTGGTCAGCCAGCGCAATTAATGTAAAATATCAACGACGGACAATCGGCTTACGTTTTAATTTTGACTGCAAATGATATGTTTTTACTATAGTTATTGTAAATTAGTAGTAATCCTATGATTAACACTAGAAACGTGATATTTACCATGTTGACTGTTCATTATGAGTTCCCGATATTTCGGCGCTGTTGCAAGCACCATGATCACGGATAAACTCACACACAGAACACTCACAGTAACCATGGTAAATATACCGTTTCTAGTGTTAATGATAATTTTAGTGACCATGACAGTTTAAAAACTTTGTTAACCTGTTAGCTTGATAAGGTACCTGAGGGTAATAAGGCCTACCTAATTTCGATTCGCTTTATTTATTTATCCCTTTAAAATAGCTATTTTTGAAGGTCGGCCAGTATTGCTTCATATAAATTTAAACAAACGTAGAAATGAAATACATGTGTATAAGCGTCATATTTTATATTACAATTTAAACAAAACTCACGTGGAAGGTAGCATAAAAAGGCCCGGGTAGTTTATTAACGCCCTACCCGTTTTCACGTTTTCGGAAAAATGTAAATCATTAGAAATGATTCACTAATAATATTTAAACTGTAAAGAAATGATTCACTAATAATATTTAAACTGTAAGTACTCATCGTTGTTTAATTGTATCAGGTATTATTATTTCTGTGAGAACAAAATTTTAAGCGAAATCGGTTCCATAGAATTGAATAGGCTTAATTGCGCGATGCACATGATGGGCCTTATTAGCCGCAATTTTAATAAGTCTAATTATTGAGAAATTGCTGAGATATAATTTATATACTGAATTGGTGTTAGCTTTCAATTATTATTTTGTACGTTCCCTCTAATAACCAAAACGTTTACACTGTTGTAAGTCCATTATTTTTCAGATGGGCGTTATTATACTCCAGGCGTTATTTGCCTCCGGTACTTTAGTATAGAATTATACCACTCCACCATCACCACCTTCCACTGACCCTATTGGTGAGGTTCTTCATAAAGGTCAGCTGCGTACTGCGTAGTAATCGCAACCGGCGTGCGTGAATGACCAGGGGGCCTAAAACCGCTGCTATATCAGAATTATAATACGAATCACGTTAAAAATTTAAAACTCTTTAAATGGACTTTGTGATCATAACCTTAAAGACCATTTTAAATTTTTAACGTGATTCATATTATGATTCTGATAAAGCTTCCATTTTAGCCCCCCAGATGTATGAACGTGGACGAGGCAAAAGGAGTTTGTAAGGATCGTAGCAGGTGACGTTCTGTGGTTTCTGCTTATCCCCACTGAAAGAAGGCGTGTGTTTATGTATGTACCTATAGAGTTATAAGTCATCATATGACATCACGGCTGTAATCTCCGAAAGGTTATACAGAAGTAAGCGTAAGTAGCTACACACCACATTTTGTCAGTTATGTTAGTGACAAAAAAGAAACGAAATCGGATCAGTAGTTCCGAAGATTACACCCTAAATCAAACATACAAAACATACCTCTTTATAACATTTGTATAGATTTTGTTTTACTATGTACAGACATTGAAAAATAACAGAAGAAAGCTACAGATAACATACACTAAATTCTCCTAGGTACCTAGAGGTATACAGAAAATGAAAAATAAAAGCATTCTAAGTAACGTTTCTGTACTAAATCAAAATCAAAGCATTTATTTCAAGTAGGCCAGTTAACCGTACGCGCGGGCCTGTGGACGGTGGGCTATGGGCTAGCTCGCCGTCCGTCCATCTTATGACGACAGGCCGTGTCGACGGCGCGTTGGTGTTCCACGCGCACCTCAAAGAGATGTCAGCAAACAGGAAGGGGTCCGAAAGGACCGATGCCTGCCAGGGTTGCGGGACTGTTCGAAAGAGATAACGCGGCCCTGGAACACAAAGAGCAAAGGAAGGAACATGGATTGGTTTTAGTCAGTAAAAGTCTGACACTCCCTCCTGCTCAGCCCAGAGCGGGAGGGGTTATTTGATGATTTCCCATCCGAAAAAAAAAACAGTTACAGGCACTTTTGAACTGTCGAAACAAAGATAACAATGAAATGTAGCTACGGTCCCAGTCACAAGGTATAAAAACTGTGAAAGTACTGTATAGTTGCCCATTCCCTAGCGTAGATCTCTATGGAGAAGAACTCGCAAGAAACTCCATGGACACTCTTTTAAATCAGCATATTGTTACAAAACCTCCTTACATCGGTTGTGTCATTTGTTTAATTTACTATTTTACAATATTTTCTTACCTTTGTATAGATTCTTTTTTACCGATTGTTTGTGAATATGTGAACATTATAGGCTTTGTAGATTCCCAGATGCTCGTTAACTTTTGTTAACTTTTCATCTTGTTTTAAATATTTTTGTGTAGTAAGCAACGACCTATTGTCGGGCCTATGCTGTCCCCCATACATAAGTACTAATGCTGTAACATGATAATATTGTAACACCAAATGATTTGAAAAGAGTAACCATGGAGTTTCTTGCCGGTTCTTCTCCAAAGGAAACGACCAACCCAAACCGTGCACTTTTTTGTCGACGTTTTATAAGTGCCCATCTAGGCCTATGTGAAATAAAAATATTTTGATTTTGATTGATATCATTCATATTGAGATGGTACATTATATGAGAACGATGTAGCAAGATGTGCACGTTAAAAGTGTCACTCGTATATGCTAATATTGCGGTCAATTCCATTGCGATGATGACTGTACCGGAACTTGTGAGACTAGTTTTATCTTGCATAAACAGAATGCCAGTTCCATAGAACTACTGGGACAAAAAAATCCCAGTAGTCCCATAATGGAACTAGAGAATGGAACTACTGGGATACGGCGAAATTGACCCACTTTCATTTGTGTGACTCAGTGGAAAATACAACAAAAATAGCTTACAATACTAATACATTTTTCATTATAATTCTGACTCATGAAAAACCTTTTGTTAGACTTGTATTTTCTTTTTTTTTGTGTTATAATGAGTTTTCTAGTCGTTATGTAAAGAAGTCGTGAAATTGAAGTTATTATCAGATTTCTGCTGAATTTAGCTTGTTTCGTATTGGATTTAGTGTGGTTTGACGACCCGAATGGCGCAGCG
Source organism: Eugnorisma glareosa (assembly GCA_947578425.1). Taxonomy (NCBI): domain Eukaryota; kingdom Metazoa; phylum Arthropoda; class Insecta; order Lepidoptera; family Noctuidae; genus Eugnorisma; species Eugnorisma glareosa. The sequence continues at coordinate 5,580,400 of OX387982.1, read as the reverse complement.
GTAGTGAGGCTGTCTTACTTTCTTACGGTCCCGGGTTCGAATCCCGGTAGGAGCAAATGTTTGTGTGATGAGCATGGACATTTGTTTCCGAGTCATGGATGTTTATATGTATAATAAGTATGCATTTACAAAAAAAAAAAGTATCTATGTAGTATTATCAACTATCTGGTGTCCACGACACAAGCCTCGTTGTTTTGTGTGGCACCTAGATGGCGATGTGTGTAATGTCCGGCGACATTTATTTATTTTATTTATTTAGTTTTGTCGGTAAATCTAGAAAAAAATATGTAAGCTATTTTCACCTTTGTGCCTATGGATATTTACTATTACCTATGCTTAGAAAAGTTATTGCGATGTTTGTGTTATAAGTTGTAGGTACATCCTCCTCATTATCATATTAGGGATGTTTCCTGAGTAAAAATATATGATTCTATTTAGTTTGTCAGTTAGATTATCGAAAAATTTAGGTTACTTACGTATTTTTTGTTTTATCAAATCAACTAGCGACCCGCCCGGCTTCGCACGGGTGCAGTGATATACATATAAACCTTTCTCTTGAATCATTCTATCTATTAAAAAAACCTCATTAAAATCCGTTGCGTAGTTTTAAAGATCTAAGCATACATAGGCTCAGACAGCGGCTTTGTTTTTTGCTCAGACAGCGACTTTGTTTTTTATTATGTAGTGATAAAAAATGACGAAAATAAAACGCATAAAATAATCGAAGTGCGGCCTTGTGACGTCACTTGTACGTAAAAAGTGCACATACAAGTAACGTCACGCGAGTTTCCGACGCAATGAAAAAATAAAAAAAAAATACGTAGGTCTGAATTTATTTTTTGGAAATCTATCTGACGGCCTAATTCCATTTTATTAGTCATCTACCCTATTCCCTGTTCTTGTGCAGACTGTTTTGGTATTGGAATAAGTGTCTTTGTTTTTCACACTTGTTCAGAATTTAGTTCTTCCTAAGCTATTCTGAAAACCTCTGGGATTTGGTTGAACCTAATTGAAACGACAACAAAATGCCCTTATTTATAAGCTTTTCTCCTGTATCGTGGGTGCGTTTACAAACATTTAAACTCACATACATAAACAACCAGACCCGGAAAACGACCTGTAGGCCATAGACTTTTTTTTTCTTGCAGGAATTGAACCCACTACACCCAGCGCAGCTCCTAATCGCTCAGCCACTGCGCCAAGTGTGCCGTTTATCATACTAATAGATAGATGGGACTTAAGCATATGGCAGTAAATGTAGATTTTAGAGTAAAAAGTTCGCGGGCTTGTGGACGGTGAGCTATGAGCTAGCTCGCCGTCCGCCGTCTTAAGACGACAGGCCGTGTCGACGACGCGTTCGTGTTCCACGCGCGCCGCAAAGAGAGTCAGCTAACAGGAAGGGGTCCGAAAGGACCGGTGCCTGCCAGGGTTGCGGGACTGTTCGAAAGAGATACCGTGGCCCTGGAACACAAAGGGCAAAGGAAGGAACATGGATGGGTTTTATGCAGTAAAAGTCTGACACTCCTTCCTGCTCAGCCCAGAGCGGGAGGGGTTATTTGATGATTTCCCATCCGAAAAAAAAAAGAGTAAAAAGTTAAAAACCAATTGGAAGTGGTATATAGCATTAGCAACCTTTACATAGTCGGCAAAAGTCTTGGAAAGCTTGCAAAAGAATATGAAAAGTTTAAAAAAATATTCTCAAAAAACATTACCGTCCTTCTGAAGCAGTCGGGTAAAAATACCTTTGTATTTGCGACAAAAAATCAGCAAAATATCTCTGGTTACCTGCTAATTCTGTCATATGTAACTTTCTATTCTAAAATGCGGGCATTTCCTTGCTAAGTGGCTTCCGCTCCTAATCCTATGAAGTACTCTTTGGAATAAAGTGGCTTTTTCCACTTCCCACCGTCTTTCAAGCGACGAAATACAATTTCTTTCAGGTTTCCTTGTGAACTTGAAACAAGGTTTGTAAAAAATTAAGGTTACAAACCTTAATTTTTAACAAACCTTGTTTGGTTACGAACCTTGCAGGTTTGACAAACATTTTTAAGGAAATAAACTGTAATTACGTAATGTCTCTTGGTGGCAAGCGCTTCTGCTAAGCATTAGATCCTGGGTAGGATCTGGTAAAGTGTTATGGAGCTTTCCATCAAGAATTTCTTAGTAACAGCTGGTTGATAACGATAGGGTCGCCCCCTATAACATAGGACTTGAGCATAACTCGAAAAATGCGGGTGTACTATAGGCTCACCTCTGCCTTACCCTTCGAAGAAGAATAACACGCGTGATGTCAACATCCTCAGTCTCCTACCTTTATCCCAAGGTTGGGGTCGTCATGTTTTCTTCTTCCATACTTCTCTATTACTCGTCATCTCAGCAGACACCTCTTTTATAGCTTTATCATCCTTCACACAGTCCATCCATCGTTTCTTTGGTCTTCCTCTACTCCTATACCCATCCACATTCATACTCAAAACTTTCCTCACCATATCTTCCTCATTCCTCAGCATGACATGCCCGTACCAAGATCAAACCAAAAATCAAGCTTCAATTGCTGTCTAAGTAAACCTAAAAACAAAAGATCATCTCAAAACAACCAATTCCTATCACCCAAGTGACTACTCTTTCAAAAAACAAAGCCCCCCAAAGTTTACAATATGACGAGAAATCCCCCAAAAGTATATACCCATGACTGGTCCTTACCGGCCTTTTCAAGTCGAGTGTCTTTCCATGTACAGCGGTCTAAATTGTAAAAAATGTTTGCGACCCTTAATATATCTTTATCATGCCTGACTTGTAAGAATACTTAAGGGAGTAATCTTTTTTGAGGGTTGAAAATACCTCTGTGGTGGTTTGTGGTAGAACAGAATAATCAGAGTGAATTTTTCTAGTGGGCGTAAGTGCTCCAATCCGACATTCGTACATCATTACTTCCCAGAATTTGATGCTTTTTAGAGACTAATACGAGTTGCAGACCAATAGCTAAGCTAAGTTAGTATAGCTTAGCTCGCATAGTTGACGCAGTATTACATACTTGAGTGCAAATTGCAAACTAAGCTATGTGAGCTAACCAAAATATGCGCAGCTAAGTTAGTTGTGTGTGCCGATGCACAGCTACGCGAGCTAAGCTGACCCCTCCCGCATACCCTGGCACCCCTTCGCACTTCCTTCGCCAGTGCTGTCCAGTGTCTCGTGTCGTATACGTTACACCATGTAACACGCCCTTAACGAAGCCGTCAACCAAGCATTCTGTACATCAATCTAAGTAACTTTACGTAAAAATTATTACTGGGAAACGACTTTTTGTTTGGGGGTGAAAAATCACGTTTTATTTATTTATTTATTACATTTTAAGGAAAACTTACAGCTAAACAGATAGTGAGTAATAATTTAAACAAAATATGGCCAATTATAAGATTAAAAAAATAATAATAAATATATATAATAATATAATTTAATATATAATTTTTTAATTTTTAGATTATTTTACGGTAGGACTCAATGTAACGCATTCAAAACATTGTGATGATGGATGGATTGAATAGTACTGGGGTCGTGGAGGTGTTTAAAGTAAAAATCGTAAATTAAAAAATGAATTTAAACAAAAAACTTCTGAAAAAGTTGGAACTTTGACCCCCAATATCTCCGTAACTAGAGGGTTCCGAGGTATGGTCTAGAACAAAAAAAATATCGCAATGACGGGGAGAACAAGTAACTTTAGGTTTTGTTAAGGATCTTGTTACACCCTATATAACTGAAAATGTTCATCATCCAACTCGTAAAATAAAGTTATAAACTCTCCACTTGTTTGCCAAGATTGAATGTGTTGACATATCCAAGGTCGGGAATGTATTTTTTTTAGATAAACATCAGTCAGTATTAATCTTCTTTTTCTGTGTAACGTATTCATCAACGGAACTTTTCTTCATCAATTATATTATTCATGGCGAGCGTTATGCTGCTTTTCCACCAGAGATGTGCTATGCAACGTTGCTATGGATGCGTTTGATATCCACCAATCATATTTATTGAACCACATAGCATAGCACTGGTGGAAACTAATTCAACTAAGCTACGTTTAAATATGGAAGGATGCGTGCTATGGATGCGAGCTATCGATACGTTTTATGGATGCGAGCTATCGATGCGTGCTATGGATGTGAGGTAGGTCCGTGCCTTCTCTATTACCTATACGTAGCATAGCTTGAGCTACGCATCTTCCCCGCATAGTTATCTTGCGGAGGCGCATTTTCATAACACATCTTACCCGCTCCGCTACATAGCTACATATAGCTTAGCATCAGTGGAAACAGTCACATAGTTTCGTAGCTTAGATTTTATATGCTCGCAGCATAGCACATCTCTGCTGGAAAGGCACCCTTATACGTCCGTCGAATTGAACTTCGCAACACTGACTGAGCTTTCGCTTAGTTTTTTGTGTGCTCGGGACAAATTTTTATTTTATCTTAGTTTAGCTTAGCTAGCTTAGTATAGCTTCAGAATAGCTTAGTTTTCGGTATGCAACCCGCAGTAGCGTTGTTAGATACATCGTAGTGGTTATTTTCTGTACGTAGCATTTACTCTGAGCTAATGCGGTGACCCTTTGTCTGGGTTAAACGCACAATGACTCAAAACTAGTTTACGCAAAGGTAATAAATGCGTCAGTTCTTGGTACGAACGTGACATTTTATTATTTCTGTGCAAACTCATCATTTTTTATGGATGTTTCTTTGCATACCTGAAATCTGAATAAGTCAATGCACATTTTTCTTGATGTCGCTGATATCTGTGTTATCAGCAGAAGATTAAGACAATCGAGACAGGTCAGGTTTAGGATGTAAGCAGACCTAAGAGCATTGACAAAATGCCATTCTGAACACCTATTTTCTAGACAACTTTTATTTTAATAGGTGTTTTTGCTAATTTGACTAATTAATTAGATTCTAACAAGTCAAATTCGCATAAAACACCTCTTTTAAAAAAAAATATGTTTATAAAATAGGTGTTTTGTGTGGTGATTTTTTATAGGTGTTTAATCTAGTTTAAAAAGAAAATCGTGTGAACATTTAAAATCATTCTAATTAAAAAGATCATTTTAATTGTTTCGCAGTCAGATGGTCTGGTCATGTTAATTAATTCTAATTAGACTTCAAAACTTTCAATATAGATTCTCGAAAATGTGTCAAAATGGCCGAAATTACCCTTCAACAGCGCACGAATGTTTAATTTAATAGTTTCTGCTAAAAGCTAGTAATTTAATATCTCTCCCGAATATCGGCTGGTCCAATCACCGGCTGTCGAGTCCTAATTAAAGACTTCGGTACAAAGCTGATGAACTGTTAATTACATCTCATGTTTTAATTAGAACTGAACAGATTTTGGTTGATAATTGAGAGGATTCGGGAATTTGATCGCGTTTAGAAGTAGGTAGTAAGTTGATTGATTGGTTGTCGAAGTTAGTGATTTTTTTATAGTAATATTATTATGTATACACTATACATACAAATAAAATTTTGAAGTTTCTATTTGTAATTTCAAAATAACAGGTTTTTATTAAATGCAAATGAAAGTAAACGGTACTTGTAACATTTTTTTTCTTTTTATATTTGTTGATTTGTTCCTGATAATCTCCGAAACGGTTGGACCGATTGTGACGAAACTTTTACTGGCAGATAGCTTATGCTATAGTCTCGTAGGCTATTTTTTTTTTTTTTAAAGAATTAGGGTTCCGTGCAAAAATAATTAACGCTTGAAATGGTTGACAAAATCTGATTCAAATATGGAAGTAATGTTTTTATAATTACTTCACGCGGACGAAGGTCGCGGGGCACAGCCAGTAGTATAATAAAAATATCCTCTCGACCGTAAATGGGCCACGGCGACCGAGAGTTAGGCATAGGTGTACCATCACACCAAAATCAATCTGCTCACTTTTAAAACAAAATCCCGTGCACACGATATCCACATCTGTTCACCACCCTTACTTCTATTAGTCAGCACAAAGAGAGTGCGGACCAATAGTAGCAAAACAATAAAAAATATGCGACCTTTTTACATTATCTTTTGTTTTACAAAAAATCTCAGGCTCTGTTAATGATCACAGATGTTTGACCACCCTTTTTTGACTAATAAGAATAACACAAAAAAGCACCAAGGAAGAGAAAGGTTTTTAACTAAGCGCTTCTATAGTGGCCGGATGCTGCAAGGAAAAATAGTCATCAGATTCATTTTGGGTCGATTGTACCTAATAGTACACCCACATTTCGCCGGTAATGTTTAAGTCCCATGTAATAAGGGGCGAGCCTATTGCAATCAACTGGGTACAAATCCAGATTCCGTGGCTGCTACTGAGAAATTCGTGATAGAAAAACCCAATAACACTGCCCGACCTTGGAATCGAACCCAGGACCTCATGCTCAACAATTGCGCTTGCGGCTTGTTCATGCAATAGTGACTATTTGTGACATCACTATTTGCGTGGCGCACCACTAGCATGAGTCGACGCGAGCGCACTTCCGCTTCCGTCCCTGAGACTGTCTAGCAAGGATCGCGGTGCGTAGCGTACGTATCCTTATCTGTGTGGCTGGCAAAATGGCCATCTTTTAATATACATTATTAATTTTATTGTTCGTGGACGAGCTAAAACCTATAATGTTACTGTGTTGATTAACTTAGTGAACCTATTACGAGGCGTGGATATAGTATCAGCCCAAACATCGATGGGACAAGTAAACTATTAAATCAAGTTTTAATTGTGTTTGTGGTCATCATTCAGTGAATCCCATTAAATAGAACCCGCAACCTATCACACACGTGGGATGGTAAGGATCGTCGAGACACCAGCGGCGCCAGTTATTCACCGATCCACTTCCCATACGATTCGCGAACTACCTACCGAAGCGATTGCGCGAACACGACTACTAGACCAACAAGGCAGTAACTTCTGTACACTATCTGTCAAAGTTAGCCGGCCGGAGTATGGTCCACAGACTGTACATACCGATTTAAAAGAATCTTTAGTTACGTCATACGAATCACAACGAATCAATGGTAAAATCTTCTAAATAATGACTCATACAAACACAATACCTCATAATAAACATATCCATGCAGATATTAAAACCGAATTCCCATGAATTCTCTACCGAATTGCATTCGGAAACCACACAAAGGCTATAAACTTTCAACCATAAAAACCCTCGTACATAAATCAACACCTACGTGGATGAAGGTAGGTATAAAAACCTTATTGTTCTATGACCCGAAGTTTTTTTTTTAAGATAACCTTACATTAGGTGAGGCACACATTATTGGACCGCCCGCGGTGGCAATGGTCTTGTGGTGAGGTCACATTGTAAGTGTGGATAGAAGATCAACTCCATGCGGGTTTGAAAATGTGTGAAAGCATAGTTTGGGTGGTGTAAGAACGAAAGAAAGACAGAAAAAGTATTTATTAGCCCGCACAGGACAAAACACACAAACAAAATGGTTACATTAGCAATAAGTATAACAAAATTATAAAAAAAGAAAACAAAAAAAAATAGTTAAAACAACAACAAAATTAGTCCTGTATGAGGCCGAAAGGCTCCTATCTCAGCATGGTGCTGTAACATTTAAGAAAAAACGTCACAGCTCTGGTATTCTGAAAGGGCCCACGGTCAGATACGAATAAGAATTAAAAAATAAATAAAGTGTACAACAAATATGATTAAGTGAAGTATAAATACGAAGAGGGGAAGGTATATGTGTAGAGAAATGCCTTCATTTTTATGCTTAGAACAAAGTCATACCATCCCCAATCGGGCCACTAAAATACACTTTAGAAGTGTACAAGAAAATAGAATGATTTGAATTGCCCATTCGGTACTAAAAGTATTTTATAATTATCCTCCTAATACTAAAAACCACGTATTTCTGAAACCACATAACTGATTTCAACGAAATTTTGTGAGTTTATATGGTTGGTTCCAGCTTGAAAAATAGGATTGTTTTGGACCTGATTGGTGGCGGTGATAGTGGCAGATCCCTAGTTTTATTATCTTTTATCATTAAACATATTTCGTTTTACGTTATTTTATGGCAGACTTGTATCTAACCAGGACAGGTTCCTTCATGAAGAGCTTTACTATTTGTATATGTTACCGGCCAAACCCGATTTCAGGCCAAACTAGTTTGTCCTAGGCCAAACCGGTTTACTGGACTATCTTATCAGGATACACTAACCCAAACAAAGCAATTAAACTGCGCCCAACTTGGATGTAGCGCTCACAGGCCTCTGCCGCGGCACCGCTCGCTATGCTCGCTCTGCTCGCGCGTGGTTGGTCACCAATCTAACCTAACCTAACCCATTTAGCCGGGGTGCTATGATTGTCCTTTTGTGATGAACTCCAGTTTGGCCTAGGACAAACTAGTTTGGCCTGAAATCAGGTTTGGCCGGTAACATATAGAAGTAATTAACACATGTATGTAAAGTAATATTGTTTAATTTCTGCTTCCTAATCATCTATTATTTTGAAGCTTTTGATGGCAATTTAGTGTTGCATGTTGCGGCAACCCCAAATAACATGAAACAAGGTCAGGTAGATGATGATTAATGGCAATTTAGATGACGCCATGACGCAGTTTCACGGGGCCTGCTTATACTACTAAAACAGTACAAATGCTAAAGTTTATGAGGATAGATGCATAGATGGATGTTCCGTGTTCGTTACACTTTCACGCAAAAAAATAGCAATATGGCACGCAGATAGTCTAAAACCTGGATTAATACATAGCACACTTTTTCCTCAGTAGTAGCATTGTGTCATATTTACCTCCGGGTCCTGTAAAAATTGACTAGGTATATTTTTGAGCTTTTTTAACTGGTCCTTCTGCAATTTTCTTTTATTGTGTTAAAACAAACTACAATGGGGTAAAGGCTTACATCTGTTCTGTTTTTGTGAACATTATAAATTGGATAACAAAGAGGTTAGTATTGTGGATTAATATGGGCTTTGGTTCCGCACGAGTTTATTTTAGTCCCTTTTAATAGACTAAAGATTTTTGACCCGTTAACGAAAGTATGGGGTTGGATGAACCCACGTGTATCCGTGGCAAGCCTCATCTACCTAGCCTGTTCCCAACTATGTTAGTGTCTTCCAGTCTAACTGGACCGTATTTCACTTGGAGCGAATGCCTGTCTGACCTCAACAACCCAGTTAGAACTGGGTAATACGGTACCCTTTGGTAAGACTAGTTGTCAGACTTTCGGGCCACTGACTACCTGTAACGACTGACAAAGATCTACAAATTACAGCCGGGACCAACGGGTTAACGTGGTTTCCGAGGCACGGATAGCACTGTAACCGTATAAGCTTCAAAATAATCGTTGCATTTACAATCTATACAAATAAATAAAAATTAAATCTCTGTTTGTAGTATTAAAATAACAGCTTTTTACTGAACGCAAATGAAAATATATACAGCACTTATAACAAAAACATTTTTTTTTTCAATTTTCGTCTGTCTGTTTGTCTCTCTGTCTGTTTATTCCTCGGCTAATCTCCGAAACGGGTGGGCCGATTATGACGGGACTTTAACTGACAGATAGCTGATGTTATAGGGTAGGCTACTTTTATTTTAGTTTAATTACCCCTAATTAAAAAAAAACCTATGAAATATAGTTGAAGTTGAGTTAAATAATAGTTTACACAATCAGAGTCAAAAATGAAAGTAATTATTTTACGCGAACGAAGGTCGCGGGCAACAGCTAAATCTAGGATAAAAAAAAAACATTTTATTTAATGTTATACAAAATACATAACTATCTGCAAACAAAAATCTCAAATATTTTTCTAAAACCTCTTCAGTCAGTCTAACAAGGTTTGGCCCCATGGGTCCTGGTCTGGTCTTTCACAAATTTAATTTCGAAGATAGATCACATGTCTGGGATCCGATTGATTTGACTCGAGTTGATTGATTCGAGTCTGCTTGATTGATTAGGTCGAATAATTGTTTTTGTTTTGTGATTAAAATTATAAGGGATGGAAATTGAATGTTGGTTGGCAACGGTTTTAGACCTCAGCCTTGCCTTCGCGGATTACCGGCGTGACGATAAGTTATGTTAAGATGTGTAATATGTAGGATGGTGTTTCTTTGACTGATATTCGGGACTGGGAACGGCACTCTATTACTAAGCCTCCGCTGCCTGTACATCCCTCCGTCTGTCTGTAAGATGGAGGGAGGGGAGGATCTTGAGATAGTCTTCTTTTTCTGATAGGAAATCATCAAATGACCCCTCCCACTCTAGGCCGAGTGGAAGGGAGTGTCAGACTTGTACCTACTACAACCCGTCCAAGTTCCTTCTTTTGCCCTTTGTGTTCCAGGGCCGCGGTTTCGAACAGTCCCGCAACCCTGGTAGGATCATGAGATAGTCTCATAATCCGTAATAGGTATACCGTTGAAATTTTCACAAAATGCGTATTTCTGTTGCCGCTAGGACAAATCATAATCTGCCTAGTCTTTTCCCAACTATGTTTGGGTCAGCTTCCAGTCTAACCGGATGCAGTTGAATACCAGTATTTTACATGGAGCGACTGCCTATCTGACCTCCATAACCCAGTTACTACTGGATAATACGATACCCCTTGATAAGACCGGTTGTCAGACTTTCGGGCCACTGACTACTTGTAACGACCGTCAAAGATCTGCAATTGACAGCCGGGACCAACGGCTTAATGTGCTTTGGGAGGCACGGAGAAAACTCGGTATGTAATGGGCGATCACCCATCCACAGACCAACCTAGGTAAGCGCGGCTTAACCTAAAGATTGACCTGAGCAGCTGTTATTATTTTGCCACGAGCTCCTAACAAGTCGCTATTACAACAAATAATAAAAATAGATTAAAGGGACGCTTCTCTACTCTGGTGGTACGGACTCCTTCATGCATAAGTCTGACTCACACCTGGCCAGTTTTTTTTTGGGCCAAGGTAGCCTGAAAATAAGTGAACGCTGTTGTTATTGTTTTTTTAAGGTTGGTAGTACAAGTGTAAAATTAAATAACACCACGCCTTATTCCCGTAGGCAGAGGTGTAACTAATAGTACACCCACATTTCGCTAGTTATTTTTAGGTGCCATGTAAAAGAGGGCAAGCCTATTGCCATCAACCGGGCACAAATCCAGACTCCGGGGCTGCTACTGAGAAAATACTGATGGAAACACCCAATATGACTTTGCCCGACCTGGGAATCGAACCCAGGACCTCATGCTCAGCAGTCGCGCTTGACTGAAGTAACATTAAAGTAATACAGCCTGACCATATAAAGTCTTATACAGCGTGATACAAATAGTACACCATTACGCACATAACTCAGTGCTCCCTTAAAGGTAGAAAAAATAATTATGGAACACAATGTTGAACTAAATATGGAATACGGGTGACAAATGGACCCCACGGGGCATTCAGATAAATAAAGGCCATATTACGTCACAATTTTAAATGGCTCCCTGTTCATTTGTTTTGTATATGGCAATGCAAAATGATGTATGTGCAGTCAATTGAGATATTATATCGATTGTTGCTTTATTTTTGTGCCGTGTTCAATGTGGGGTGTTGTTTTTTATTGAGATGTTTGATTTTATATTCGTAGCTTATTTGTGACTTTGTAAGCTACTGAGTTTCCTCCGTGCCTCGGAAAGCACGTTAATCTATTGGTCCCGGTTGTGATTTGCAGATCTTTGACAGTCGTTACAGGTAGTCAGTGGCTCGAAAGTCTGATAGCCAGTCTTACCAAGGGGTGTCGTATTCCCCAGTAGTAACTGGGTTGTGGAGGTTACATAGGCAGTCGCTCCATGTAAAATACTAGTATTCAGTTGCATTCGGTTGAACTGTAAATTGTTTGTGTGATGAGCATGGACATTTGTTTCCGAGTCATGGATGTTTATATGTATAATAAGTATGTATTTACAAACAAAAAAGTATCTATGTAGTATTATCAACTATCTGGTGTCCACGACACAAGCCTCGTAGCTTAGTGTGGCACCTAGATGGCGCTGTGTGTAATGTCCAGCGATATTTATATTTATACCAACATAGTTGGGAAAAGGCTAGGCAAAAATAAGTCTTAATTTCTTCTAGTAAAAGTTACTTTTCTTTTGTTACCTGCTAGAAAAATATCTATGAATTGTAACAAAACAAAATATAAATAAAATTGACAAATACCTACCTTTGTCAAAAGACATGTCTAATACAGTGTCCATGCATGTTTTGTACCCAAATTGTTACACGACACGCTTATTAAAGACAAATATTTTATACACCCTTGTGAAATCGCATAATATGCGACATAAACAGTCATATCTTTTGATCGCGTTAACTTACAAGTTTGATTTTTTTATTTTTCCAAGAAATAGCAGATCTGAGTATTTGATATTAATTTCAGCTTTATACCGCCACGCATTCCTGAGAATAAGGGTCTTGACAGACAGACGGACGGACAACAAAGTGATTCTATAAGGGTTCCGTTTTGCCGATTGAGGGTTGAACCCTAAAAAACAGCTGTTTCCTACAAAAGTGCAAAACAAAATAACCGATGAAAAATTTCAGAATTATGTACTGAATACGTGTACGTTTAGCGTCGATGTAGCACCTTGTATTCTTCAAAATCAACACCAAAATTACAAAAACCTCACTACATTTTTTTCTCAATTTCGTTCTCTGTCAACGACTTCATTAAGGTACAGAAGACATTAATACTTGCAATAAACCCTCACTTGCCCCAAGGGAAATCTCTCAGCCGGATCGCCGACGATTAATCTTTGGTAAGTAGATTCTTCTGATATGATTCGTGCTTGTGTTCTGCTGCCGGAGAATTTGTTGGGATTATTGGGTAATCAAATATAAAAGCGGATTCTTATTTGGCTTAAAAATAAAACGAGCAGAGCCACCTTAGTTTCGAAAGTCGGTTTTGATGCATTTTTTACCACTGACTTCCAAAACTAGGGTTATTTTTCCCTTTTTCGATTGCAAAATTACTAGGACCAACTTGCTGGCCAAAACCCCTCTGACTCGAGCGATTCGCACCATCAATTGCATTCAGGTCGAAATTGATATATTTACATGTCACTGGGGTGAATTCGCAAAAGTACTATAATTTACACTGTTTTACAAACAATCTTGAGATGTATTTGGTGCTTTAATTTTAATATTGTGTGTGTGACTTAGCTATTGCATTAGGTTATAGACCTGTAATGATAATTTAGGGCATTTAAATAAATAAATAAATATTTTATTTTTATTTCCACACATGCAATACCTTGTCTTTTGTTTTAAATAGCATCTATTCGAAAGATACTTATTGTATTCATTTGTAGGATCATCATTCTCCTGTTTGGGGTCTGCGCAGCATGTCTTCTTCTTCCATACTTCTCTATTACTTGTCATCTCATTCATTAGATACCTCCTTTCGTGCCGTATCATGCTTCACACAGTCCATCCATTCATTCGTGACAACGATGTTTATCAATATGTTATTATTTCGCAAAATGTTGCTCTATCTATAAGAAGTAATTTGGCTGTGATAAGGATACACCTTTAGACCTTTGGCATCATGAATCACAAGTTAGTTTTTGACGAAAAAAAATTAATTTAGGTACATCGTAGAATCAATCATTTTATAATGAACAGATAGGCCGGCCAAGCATATTTTCTAGGTACAATACACGTGATTAAGAGTAATTAGGTATGCACATTAGTGTCAGCCTTTTCACATAAGTACGGTAAATTACCTCTAGATCGGTTTACAATTTTGTGTGTTATATATGACCTCTGCAATTAGTTACTTGCTTCATTATCATCATTAGTCAGGAGAGCAGAGGTGGCCCAGTGGCGGCGGCCCCGACTCACGAACAGTAAGTCGTGGGTTCGAACCCAGGGAGGCGCATTACTTTGTGTAATTTATTTCATCACCACTGCTCTCAAAAACGGTGAAGGAAAACATCGTGAGGAAACCGGCATGTCCTAGAACCAAAATTCGAAGACATGTGACATCTACCAACCCGCACTGGGCCCGCGTGGTGGATTATAGCCCATTCCCTCTCATAGAGTGGAGGCCGAGTGTCCCAGCAGTGGGAACATTAAAAGGCTGATTATGCATCATCAGTCTCTTGCCCTTATCGCAATTCATTTGTGGTCGGCGCAGCATGTCTTCTTCTTCCATACTTCTCTATTACTCGTCATCTCATCAGACACCTCCTTTCTAGCCATATCATCCTTCACACAGTCCATCCATCGTTTCTTTGGTCTTCCTCTACTCTTTGCTTCATTATATTCCAATTCAATTCAATATCTCTTAATTGCCACTTATAGACTAACTAAGGCTCCTTCTCTATACAAGCGGAGGAGTCCTGAGCTAGAAAACATAAAGGCCAGTTTCCACCAAAGCGAATGGATTCAAAAATAACGGATACTTTTTGGTTTGTTGAGGGGCCACTACTCTCCTTTGGTAGAAATCAGACCTTAACTAATTACTTATAATAAACGTCTTTATTTTTTCTTAAATAATAAGCCATTTTTTTAATTTTTTTTTTTTTGTTTTACATATTTCATAATATAATTGTATAGTTACAAATAAAGGAAATATTAATAGGCTAAATAGGGCTTGCTTTTGTTTGCAACTAGACGCGGCCAAGGGTGGAGCACGCTTGCCTAGATGAAACTGATTCACTCGAACTACGTCTCTGCTATATCTATACTAATATTATAAAGAGGTAAAGTTTGTGAGGTTGTGGTTGTAGGGGGTAATCTCTGGATGTACTGAACCGATTTTGAAAATTATTTCACTAATAGGATAAGCTACTTTATCCCCGAGTGCCATAGGCTATATTTACAACGTGCCCGGGGGATCATTTTCGACCAAAACGCGAGCGAAGCCAACAACAAGTAACAGCTAGTATGATATACCTTAGTGGCCAGTGGCCCACCAGAACCAACCAGACACAATTGGGTTCAAACCCAGGCAGTCGCGTAATTTACGATTATCAGAAACATTACATACATTTATTAATATGTTCTAATGCACTTAATGTTCTTTTCTAAACTTAATATCCGTGTGGAGGATCATAATAATGGATGTAAAAATACCCTTAACGAAGCCGAAAAGCACGTTTTTGTTCTAGACGATGCCAGGAAATCTTCTACTTACGGAGATAGTGGGGGTCAAAGCTCCAACTTTTTCACTTTATTTTTATTTTTAATACATGTTTTTAACTTTACGTTAAAAACCTCCAAGACCCTAGTACTATTCAATGCATCCATCAGCTAAATGTTTTGTGTGCGTGCATGCTCCCGACAAAGGTGGCCTGTTCCCCAGCAGTGAGAACATTGGGGACCGATTATATTCCTCACTGCTCCTTAATATTCTCTCGTTCTTCACCTCTCCATTGAACACACAGCCTTACACTACGAATATTGATTGCAATCGAAGTTCGTTTAGTAGCGAACAGGATCGCAATGAATGGGCCTTGATTACTGCCAAACTCTCTGACTGGATTGATGAAGTACCTTGACGCTTAGCCAGAATCATGAAGGTAAACAAACAAGGCTTGATTTTCGCGTCAATAGGTTTGTTTTTATAGTTTTTGTTAATTTAAAGAATAGATGTTTTTTACCCGATTACGGAAAGGTTATGATTTTAGCCTTCGAAAAGCAGCATTTTTTTTTTAAATACCGGCCAAGTGTGAGTCGGACTCGTGCAAGAAGGTCACCGTACCATAATACAACCCCGTAGTCAACCACACCAGGCTTTCGACTAAATTTTCTCAGCGATTCTTCTGCCACCTCGGTCATTACCTGTACAATAAAATTAACAGAATTCTGCCTATTTATGACCTAAATAAAATTAAAAGCAAAATGAAACTAACTAGTTGGATTCAGGAACTAAACTACCTGGAAACTGAAAATATCCTAGCTGTCTCGGTGTAGTTCATTATTGGAGTAAATTATTCATTAAATTATTGTATATTATCATCCACATTAGCCATCAATATTATATATGTCCAGGCAACAGAAAATTCTACATCCTCACTCACTACATATACACAATCTACCCTATACTTTCCTTCATCCTCACACAATACTAACAATAAATAGATTCAGGAATCGCATCTTAAATTGTTAAATATTTCGCGACCACTGTTTGATAAAGCACTAGAATGTTATATAACCCAAGGGTGGAGACCTGGTGTCCTGAAATACAGGCCCCAAGCCTAGTTTAGGCTCCAGTCCCCCACAATATACTTACTGTATCCACTTGTTCCCTTAGAAATAATGTTTTTAATGTGTATTGTGGCGAGAAAAATAAAGATTATTATTATTATTATAATCTAAAAAAAAAAAACTGTTTTTATTTTTTGGATTTTTCCTTTATTTGTGCTGTAAGGCCTTGCTTTTTGCCAAATTTCATGATTCTAGGTCAAAGGGAAATACTCTATAGATTTTGATTCCCTTGTGAAATCGTATTATATGCGACATAAACATTCATATCTTTTGATCGCGTTAATTTACAAGTTTGATTTTTTCTTTGCTCCAAGGGTTAGTAGACTTGAGTATTTGGTATTAATTTCAGCTTGATACCGCCAGGCATTCCTGCGGGTCTTGACAGACAGACAGACAACAAAGTGATCCTATAAGGGTACCGTTTTGCCGATTGAGATACGGAATCCTACAAATACGTTTTATTTTTAATTTTCTGGTGCAATACGTCTTCTAATTAAAACAAAATGACGTCAAACCATTTGCTCTGGGAACATACTAAGATTGATAGGAATTGTTCAATTGCAGTGTGAAATTAAATTACATTGTTCCGTGTTTCTTGTACAGTTTTAATTAAATTGAAACATTCAATTAATTTAGGATGCCATGTTGATATTTTATTAGTTTTTCTTTTTTTATTTGTGGATTTTTTACATGGTAAAGTAGAAATTAAATGGCAGTGGGCAGAGCACATTGCTCGCAGAACGGATGGCCGATGGGGCTGAAAAGTTGTGGAGTGGCGACCGCGAACCGGAAGACGTTGCGTTGGAAGGCCTCCCACTAGGTGGACCGATGACCTGGTGAAGGTTGCGGGGATCCGCTGGATGCGACTCGCACGGGACCGGTCAGTGTGGCGACACTTGGGGGAGGCCTATGTCCACCAGTGGACGTCTTTTGGCTGCAATGATGAGTAGATACTAGAATTTTCTCGCGGCTTCGCTCCCGTTATGTAAGGAAACTAACCCACGAGAACGTTTAAAATGTAGCCTATGACAGTCGGGGATAATGTAACTTCCCGTTAGTGAAAGAATTTTCAGAATCGGATCAGTAGATTCAGAGATTACCCTCGATGTCAGTGTACGTGTCCGAACCGTCCGCGCGAAACCTTTATTAATTCCCTGTTTAGATTAGATGATTCTGTACCAGATAGAAAACCTGTTTTAAATCCAAGAAAATGCCTAACAAAATAAACGCCTTCATTTGACAAAAGTCACTTCATAGATTTTCCCTCATTTCCCAGCGACAAGCCACGAAATTAAATGAATAAAATTCCTTTGACACATAATTCTGCTTAGCCTCTGTAATTTAATCTAGGCTTCATAGCATCATATATCCAGGAAGTTCCACGAAAATTAACCGTCGTCGCCGCGGTTCTTTTGTTTTTGCCAACAACGGCAGCCTGAGTGAAATGAGTTCGGTTATGTTCATGCTGTCTATTTTGTGGGGTGAATAGAATTGTGGGGATATCACTGGCGTAGACATGTTAAGGAATTCAAAACGCTATATTTTTAACTAGCTGTGTTCCGCAGCTTTCGTCCGGTGAAATTATTTTAGAAATATTACTTCCGTATTTGAATTTGATTTCAATTTAGTAAAAAGCTTTTTTTTATTTTAATCGGATTTAACTGGCAAAATGTGGGTGTACTATTAGGTACACTCCTGCCGATCCCTTCGGGAATTACAGGCGTGATGTTAAGTTATGTAATCTATACTAATATTATAAAGAGGTAAAATTTGTTTGTAAGTTTGTATGTAGGGGGTAATCTCTGGATCTACTGAACCGATTTTGAAAATTCTTTTACTAATAGGAAGCTATATTAACCCCACAGTGAGTGTCACAGGCTATATTTACAACGTGCCCGTGGGATAATTTCCGACAAAAACGCGAGCGAAGCCGCGGGCAACAGCTAGGAATCTATAAAATCTCAATATCGCAGTAACCGTGAAACTAAATATTAGATCGACGATCGCGTAGGTACCATGTAAAACTTTGAGATTCAAACTTTTGTTTAACTCTGTGCGATGAAGGGTGTGGTCCCAGTTATAGCAGTGTCTAGTGGGCCCATTTGTAGTTCATTTTATGGGTTTGTCACCATCTCGACACGAGAGACTCATAATATTACCATTGTCACATGTTTCGGAAAAAATGAGAAGAAGGTAATCAGAATAGGTTCGAGTTTCCTCCGTGCCTCGGAAAGCTAGTTAAGCCGTTGGTCACGGCTGTCATTTGTAGTTCTTTGACAGTCGTTACAGGTAGTTAATAGCCGGAAATCTAAACTAGTCTTACCAAGGGCTATCGTATTACCCAGTACTAACTGGGTTGTGGAGGTCAGATAGGCAGTTGCTCCATGTAAAATACTAGTGATGATGGTGATGATGACCATCTAGCCGATTTTGGCCACAGCGACTGCATTCTAATCATTTTGGAAGGCATTAAGGGCACCGATAGGAGACATGTAGCTATCCTTCGGCCAGACACTGCATCTAGCCCTCCTCCAGTCGTAACGGTCTCCGTTCCACTAGATCAAGGAGGGTCCAGACGAGAGAGTGCATGTGACTGTCTGTGTCTGGGCGCACACTTATGCACTATAATATATCCTGCGTACTTAAATACTAGTACTCAACTGGCAGAGTAATATTACTCTGCCGGTCGGCCCGGCCCGCCTGCTAGCGCAGCATGGCTAGCAGAAGAGCATAAATACGTAGTTCCGCGTCCTCGTTGCGGCTTCATTGGTCTAGTGGTCGCAGGCGCGGCTGTTGAGTAAGAGGACCTGGTTTCGATGGTCAGGCAAAGTGATAATGAGTTTATCAATTAGGAATTTCTCTTTGGCAGCCAAGGAGTCTGGTTATTTGCCCAGTTGATGGCAATAAGCTCGCCCCCTTTTATTTGGGACTTGAACATAACTGGCGAAATGTGGGTGTGCTGTACTATAAGAGGTACTTAGGTAGGTAGGTGCTAACAGAAATCCATAAAAACTTATTTGCACGTCGTATTTATTTATGCCATTTTCTTATAACCCTGCCGGTATAACAATCATTTCACGAAACCGTGTGTGAATAACACCTACCAATCCTTAAAGGAGACATAAACAAAACAAATAAACAATAAAATCAACAAAAATCCTAACATTCACCAATACTATAAAAATTGTTTCAACAATATTGTGCCTTCAATAAAATCGGGTACGCCATCTTATAGAACAACCTTCAGGCGTTCGAATATAAAATTTTATTAAAATTATACCAAGAACAATAATAGTAAAACTTCATATGGTTATGTTCGTGAACATAGTGGCAGGAATACAGAAGGCCCATTTGTAACAATAAAAAATAAATATAAAAATCTCGACATAGCGCACGCGGTTGTCCACGGGATGTGAGCCTGGCTATCATAGTGACAATTCGTAATGGCAAATGACCTGACGGCCAAGAGCTAAGATGAACAGCTATCGAGGCTCTCCTACGCGGTTGGCCCTTGATCCTGATTTAGAAGTAATCCTCGATACGGCTCGCATTGTTAAGAGGTTCTTGTCTGTTTTGTAGCTTGAATCCTGCTCCCGACGCCGACGGAAGACGAAAATGAGCATAACCAGAGGACTTAAAAAGTGTCACTCCATCAGCAAAAATAATTATGAACAGGAAACACTTTAAAAGCAATTATTACCGCTTGTCTGGACCTTCATAAGACTGATCATTTTATCATTGCTCTATGTATTGAATTTGGATTTGAATATAGATGATCGGGGTTTTTGTTAACATGCAAAAAATAAGCACATACAGCACGAGCGTATTCCACAATTTCACATAAGATGATAAGAGTATATTCGTTTTTTGTGTCATGGCAACATAGTGCAAAATTCTGCTGTCACCAACTTTTGTATGGTTCAATTTCCAACTCTGCTTCTGACTAATTGGTTTTCTGCATGAATCTTCTATTAAAACTATTGAATCTGTGTCGTAACTTCGTAGATTTATATTTTGACTGGTTGAGTTATAAAGTTGAAAATGGCGTCGTTTTTCTTTAATCGTGTCTACACTCTTACACAGAGTAACAAATGTTTTTACAAGTAAAAGTTGGCCAATAGAACGATTGATGTATACAAACAGTCTGCTCAGTTAAAGCTTTTGACTGCGGTACTTAACACTGAGTAACTATACTCGGTTCTTTAGTTAGTTCTTCCCATTTTGATGCTTCCCCCAGATATCAGACTTGGTCTCTTATACATCTTACATACTTACCTAAATAGAAACACAAAGCACAAAACTGTTTTATGTCCGTCACATCACCATCTCAGGTCCAGTTGAAAACCAGCGTCGGGCACTAGGTGCTCGGCAATTTGCTGAACTGGGCCTATTTGGCGCAGCCGCGAGACACACAATCTTTGTTTTTCTGTTTAGTTTTAGGTTTTTTATTTTTTTTATTGTGTAGTTTTAAGTTTATATTTCATTTTTGTTATTTTTTCTTTTGTGTGCACTTGTGGCGTGTGCCAAATAAATATGTTTCTTTCTTTCTTTCTTTCTTTCTCTGTTAAATATCTAAAGTTCAAACTCAAGGTTTTCCAACGGTCAACTTCACGCAACATCACAAAGTAGTCCAAATCACAAATCATTCACGTGGCTCAGAAAGCCTCTCTCTGGTCATGCTGCATGCAACTCTGCTGGACATGTCTACCGCATGCAATGACATATGGGTCAAAATAACCACTATGTGGTCCCCTGAACCAGCTATAATTTGATACTGCAGAACCAGTAGCAGATAGAGCTGTACAAAACACACTAGCCTTTGATTTAAAGAGCTGGAATGCCACGGGAAGATGCTTTTGCCCAACAACGGGATTATACCTTTTTTTTTTACCGGTGGGAAATCATCAAATAACCCCTCCCGCTCTGGGCTGAGCAGGAGGGAGTGTCAGACTTTTGCTGACTAAAACCCATCCATGTTCCTTCCTTTGCCCTTTGTGTTCCAGGGCCGCGGTATCTCTATCGAACAGTCCCGCAACCCTGGCAGGCATCGGTCCTTGCGGACCCCTTCCCACGGGATTATACCTACTCCTACTAATATTATAAATACTAAAGTTTTGGAGTATGTATGGATGTCTGAATGTATGGTTTTGTTACTCTTTCACGCAAAAACCATTGAACGGATTTGGATGAAATTTAGCACACAAATTGTTTATGTACAGTACCCCGTGGGACCATTATCGAACTTCATGCGGGCGAAACCGCGGGCATAAGCTAGTCAATTATATTTCCTTTGTTTTAAAGTGTGACGCTCAAAAACGCCTCAAGCTAAAAGTACTCAAAACAGATTCAACGCTGACAAAGACACCCGTCCCCAAAACCACGGAACTACTCCCGCCCGTATACACATTTCCTCTTCTCATTGAGCATGCTCCTAACACGGGTAATTGAGTGCCTACTTTATTAAACTATAGCTCTTCAGGATGCTAAAGTATTGAAGTGTTTATAATTGTAGTTATTGAAATGAACGGCGACAGAGTTGTAAAACTGTGGGTACATAGGGGTAAAAATACGGTAAATCTGGGAGTCGATACGTTTATGGGAAATAAAACACTTCCCATAATCATCATCATCATCATTTCAGCCGAAAGACGTCCACTGCTGGACATAGGCCTCCCCCAAGTGTCGCCACACTGACCGGTCCCGTGCAACTCGCATCCAGCGGATCCCCGCAACCTTCACCAGGTCATCGGTCCACCTAGTGGGAGGCCTTCCAACGCAACGTCTTCCGGTTCGCGGTCGCCACTCCAGAACTTTTCGGCCCCATCGGCCATCCGTTCTGCGAGCAATGTGCCCTGCCCACTGCCACTTCAGTTTGGCAATTCTTCGGGCTACGTCGGTAACTTTGGTTCTCTTGCGGATGTCTTCATTTCTGATTCGATCACGCAAGGAAACTCCGAGCATAGCCCTCTCCATTGCCCTTTGGGTGACTTTAAGCCTTCGAATGAGGCCCATTGTGAGCGACCACGTTTCGGTCCCGTATGTAATCACTGGCAACACACACTGGTCATAGACTTTCGTCTTGAGACACTGCGGTAAGTTGGACGAGAAGATACCGCCTTCCCATAATACTTATCTCGAATAGTACAGACTCCAGCACATCGAGCTACTTACAAACTGTCAAATTTCTTTAATAGATTTTCAACTTTATCGTTACAGCATTAAGTTTAAGGTTGATTGGGAAAAAATTTCAATTTCGGGCAGCTTCATGTGCTGGCCGTCTGTACATTCTTAAATCGTTGTTACACATTACTAGTATACACAGCGAAACATCAAGCTGTACATTTCCAGTATAACATGGCCTCGCTTTGTTTATAGATTTCCCGTACAATGAGAGATGTGCATAAACTGGTTTTGTGTAGCTTGATTGGTCGCCGTGCGTACTAATTATCTTCTCTAAGACTCGTCTACTGTTCATTACAATAATCACATAATCATTATCGTTATCAGCTTCAATATGTCGTATCACCAAAAATACTTAATGTCTGCTTTCAGTAATCCTAGAATCACAAATCCTCATTCAAAAACTGTTTTTACTTTCCACCTTCGTCTCTGCTTACCTCTATTCCAATTTCCCCACACAACACCACGTACGCCACAATCCATTACCGAAAACTTGAACATTTAGATATCCTCGAACGCAAGCCCAATAATTCCAACTATAATAATTTCGAGTTCAAAACTGCTTATCGATACTCGCAATCGAGTTTTGCAAACTTGCGATTCCGAATATTAGTCGAACTAACATGTTATTCGAGTATTCGAGTTAGTAGTCGCATTAAATTGAAGAGTTATCACGGTACTGCACTGCTGTGTGAACGATATTACATTTGACACCATTTGTATTAAGTGCGATGATCATTGCAAATTCATGCAGATCTGGCCGATTTGGACCATCGTGTCTGTTTCTGGATGGATCCGTTCCATTGGGAATTTGGGAATCATCGTTGGGCTTTATGCAATCCAACCATGTTGGGGTGTTTAATCTGAGAGCATAGACAAGCGACGATCTAAATAAAATAGTCCTTCTGATCGGTTTCTGTCACGGCGGCCAATCCCAGCGGAGATTAGCCATCGGCGCGGGAGATGTTATAGTACAGGCATATGTGCGCAGTCAGAGGTGCACTCTGTCTACCCTTGCTCTCATAGTGCGATGGGACGGCAATCCGATATGACCGGCTTAATGTTTCCGAGGCACGGAGGTGTCGTACCGCCAACTTCCTAACTCCAGACTTTCGGGCCACTGACTATCTGTAACGACTGTCAAAAATATACAAATGACAGCCGGGATCAGCTTAGCGTGCTTTCCGAGGCACGTAGGCAAATCGGTAGGTATGGCTTACCATCCACGGACCAACCTAGGCAAGCGCGGCTTAACCTGAAGAGCGACTCGAGCGGCTGTTACTATTTAGCCTCGACCTCGAGGCTCCGTTGATAGCTGATAGAATACCACTTTTCCTGGGGCCCCTGGGCCAATCTAAACCTGTATGCCAAATCGAATGTAATGAAATGTAACTGCCTGTTATTGCAAATTAGAAGTGTCGAGAAGCGGACTGAAATAGACACAGCCAATTGGAAAAAATGTTGACTGAGCGAATAAAAAATACTAGGAATACCAAATGCTACAAAGGCAGCCAGGTTAAGCATTTCGACTTTCTCGAACCGATTGTCCTTTGACAATCTAAAACCTTTGAGTTTGTATGAAAAATCTCACTCGCATCCTTTGGGAATTTCGCATGTACCCGGACAAAAAT
Organism: Eugnorisma glareosa; assembly: GCA_947578425.1. Taxonomy (NCBI): domain Eukaryota; kingdom Metazoa; phylum Arthropoda; class Insecta; order Lepidoptera; family Noctuidae; genus Eugnorisma; species Eugnorisma glareosa. The sequence goes on along the minus strand of OX387982.1, from coordinate 5,556,335 downwards.
ATCCAAAGAACTACACGTTAGTTTTTGTACCTTATCTAAATCCGTTTCTATTAATTCGTGAGTGAGCGAACCCTCGTTGGCTTAGGCGATTTTTAAAGTGACGAATTTTTGTCGCCATTAGTTTTCAATTTTCGGTTTTGAGCTGAGCATTACAGAGCGGATCCAAAAGCAATCTGTTGGTTTTTATATTTGTGGTTGTAAGCAACCAGAGAAACGATGGATGGACTGTGTGAAGGATTATATGCTGAGATGACGAGTAATAGAGACGTATGGAAGAAGAAGACATGCTGCACTGATCTCAAATAAATTGGGTTAAGGGTAGGAGAATTTCGATGATTATGATGCAGCGTGGGGTGATTGTAGCCCATTCCCTCTCATAGAGAGAAGATATGTGTCCCAGCAGTGGGAACTGCACTGCACTACTGTTCTAAGTCTCTTGATAAATAAATCGATTGGCCAGTTTTTACGAGGGTTCAAAAACACATAAGAAACTTTTGCATTTACAATATTTCTTTGAAATGAAGAGGATACGTATTACACCAAATCCCAAATTTCTTCACGAGTATGAGTTCGAGTTTTCCTACACATAGATAACATAATCACGCCTGTAATTCCCGAAGGGTTAGGCAGGCGTGTACCTGATAGTACATCTACATTTCGCCACTTATGTTTAAGTCCCATGTTATAGGAAACGAGCCTATTGCCATTAACCGAGCACAAATCCAGAATCTGTGGCTGCTACTGAGAACTTCCAGATGGAAAAACCAATGACAATTAGCCCGACCCGGGAATCGAACCTAAGACCTCATGCTGAGCAGTCGCGCTTGCGACCACTAGACCAACGGAGCAAACAGCCCTTTTTTTTTTTTTTTTTTCCCCTACGCTCGGTGCGTCTCCCGCGGCGGTTGGGACGTGAGGTTCTCTCCCTCTCACGTTCCGCCACCTCCTTCGCAAACGGAGCAGCCCTACACTTCCAAATTTAACATCGTTAAAAGGAATATTCTAATAATAATGAATTTTATGAGAATTTATTGGGCTTAGCCTAATAGTTTGACTCAGATTAGTTAGGGTTGGTTCAATATTGATTTATATGGCGGAAGGGTCCGTGAAGGTCACGGTTCAGGGCAGCTTTATTATGATATTCCGTTTGGGAATCAGATTTTGAACAGATTTGTGGATTTCTGCTTTGAATGGGCTCATCATAATCGTACAATGGAATGGATGGTTAGATATTTTTTTCTAAAGTTGATGTTTGTTAGTATAGAAGGTCGTTGGTAATAGTATGGTCTTGAACTGGCCTAGCGTAGACCGAAGTTTTAATAGAATAAGACGTCAGTTTATGCTGGTTTTGTTACCACTGACGTGCGGCTTATAGTACAGGTTTGTTAAATGATAAACGATGTTTATTATGCAAATAGGTTTTTATAAACACTTTTACACGTCATTTTTTTTTAACTAGATGGGCTCGGTGTTTCGTACCTGACTATTCTGAGAAGAAACAGCCGAAACAAACCAACTCAGAGGTCATAGTCTCTTTTAAAGTCCAGACATAATCTTGGTTAACTTACATGAGGACTATGCAGATTAGTGTCTTTTGAAGAAAGAACCGCACAGATTTGAGTGGACCTATCCGTCTGTTGTGTTACTCTGGAAAAAGTGAATGCGTTTAAAAAAAAGTTTCTTTGGGAAAGTTGTTTGTTATCATGAGTACAATCACGTGTTTAAGTATCGGTCACTAATTACCAGTCACCCTACAGAGAAATATGGAAGAAGAAGACATGCTGCGCCGACACCAAATGAATTGGGATAAGAGATGTCGACTGGTGAAATAAATTACTCTGGATTCGAACCAATGAAATACAACTCGCAAAATAGGGCCGCTCCATTCCTCCAGCTTCTTCCTTCATTTACTAAATGAAAACTTAATAGGTACTCTAGATACACCACCACAGAGTACACATTCAAAGTCATACATTAACGATGACACTATGAAATAGCAATTACTATGCCGAGTAGTGTGGTTGACACTATGAGCGAGCAGGCACGCCGCCAAATTACTGGCAGAAGTGACAGAACACATCAGGAGAGGTCAAAAGGGTGACCTTAGTGACTGAGGTCAGGAAGACTTGAGTAGTTATGGGCAGAGAGGATATGCGCTGAAAAGTTTTTTCGTTTTATTGTCTGTGGTATAAATGTAGGGTAGTTTCGTTGTCTTTATTTAGGCTATGAGGTGTCGATAGAGAATTTGTAATCGTCGATCAATTTACCGTGCTACAATTTTGGTGTACAGACGCCAGTACCTCGAGCTACTACAATCTGTCAAATTTATTTAGTAGATTTTCCAACTTTTTGCTAAAGCATTGGGTTCAAGATTGATTGGATTTTTTTTACAGTTTTTCGAAGCTTGATGAGCTGGTGTCTGTACTATTTATTTCTTTCATTTAGTACAGCCTAACCATTAATCACTACATAGTATAAAACAAAGTCTGTCTGTCCCTGTGTATGGTTAGATCTTTAAAACTACGCTACGGATTTTGATGCGGTTTTTTTAATAGATAGAGTGATTCAAGAGGAAAGTTTAAATGTACAAAATTGCACCCGTGCGAGGCCGGGGCGGGTCGCTAGTAATAAATAAAGTTAAGTAATCTTTTACTCGGTCTTCTCATAGAGCCACAAACATACTACCATTATCATCTTCCATTCATCAGCAAACAAGTCCGATCCAGCTATTTAAATATCTTCTTCTACTGTCGTGTCGATTTGACTCATGTAATGTAGTCTAGACAGTAAAATTCTACAGAAGAGCTGAAAAGCTTATGTCAATTCTTATGAAAGTCGTTGCTGAAATACCAATCGCTATAAAAGCGATTGTCGCTTGTTAAGGCCTTCTGGCCTTGCAGTCTCGACATAGATAACGATCGAAATACAACCGAATTTAGTCGCAAAGTCATAACGATGCGGATTTAAAGTGGAAGCCGACATCGGCGGGTCGCGTACGGCTCGCGTCCACCTTATAAGGGCCCTTCCCGGCGCGTGTATCGTCAACGCAAGCATGGTCGAAAAGCTTGTTGTTTCATCCAAAGCCACAGCGGTGATTTTCATTCAACTCCTCGTCTTACCCCGCCCCGTCCCCGCACAACTCATCCCCCGCGCACCTCATATCGCCTAACGCGATGACATTAAACGAAAAATAGTGTTCGAAAATTTCTTCGTGATGTTTTCTTTACTTTTAGAGTTTATGAGTACATTATGAACGGCCAAAGTTCAGGTAAAATTTGTGCAAAACAGACCTTTTTGGAGGCTTATACTGAATTTGTTTCTACAATTTTTTTGTTGTTTGCTGCCATGGAAAAGATATAGTGCACAAAATACCTATTATTTAGAAAAATTCAAAGATAGATGTGTAACAACTGCATAATCACGCACGAGCGTTTGTATGAAAAGTATGACGGGTTGGCCGCTCTTAAATCCGCATCGTTATAGCTTTGCGACCGAATTCGGTTGTTTTGCGATCGCTATAGATGTCAAGACTGCAGGGTTTGGATAACTATTTGCGATTCTTATTTCCCTCTATCTATGCATTGGTCTGGTGATTCCGTTTCAAAGCTTACTCATCTAAAATTATGTTGTTTCGTATGTTGTAGATAAACACGACCACACATGTTAATTCTATTTTTCTTTTGTTTTCAGGTAACCTTTAATCAACAATCACACAATTGACAAAAGGTGGAATGTCAGTCATAGATAAGTAAATTCCTCTTTCTCCAGGATTTCTGGATATGATCCTCACATTCAACAAAACGGTTGAGTATTTTCTATAGAACTTTTTACCGTCACGTCAACGGCATAAGATTAAAAGTTTATTGTACTGAACATTTCTCTCTTTGTGGTCAGTTAATGTTGATGTAATGATAAATCGCAAAATGCTGGTTTACTATTAGGTTCACCTCTACCTAACCCTTCGGGATTACAAGCGTCATGCTATGTTATGTGATAAATCGGTCTATAAATAGACCAAAGAGTCAGACAAAAGAATCATCATCTAACCTAATTTACATAACCCAAACTATGATTCATAATAAAACTATAATTTGTAAAGTAATTTAAGACATATTGTTATAAATCTGACATGATTCGAGGTTAACTATCGGTATCAATCATTGGTTGATTGATGATGGACATTCAACGTCCTGTGTTTGGGTTTTTAAACCAATATGTAGCTGTTTTAAACTATTTCTGTGGAAGTATATTTCGTGTAGACTGGCTCGTTGGATAAGTAGTCGCAAGCGCGACTGCTGATCATGAGGTCCTGGGTTCGATTCCCAGGTCGAACAAAGTGTTATTGGGTTTTTCTATTTCTAAGTAGTAGCCACGGATTCTGGATTTGTTCCCGATTGATGACAATAGGCTCGCCTATTACATGGGACTTAAACGTACCCGGCGAAATGTGAGTGTACTATTAGGTACACCTCTGTCTAGCCCTTCGAAGATGGCAGGTGTGATGTTACGTTTTATGGACGTTGTCCGGGTAAGAATTTTCGTCAGATACTGTATTAATGACGTCATATTATATGTATCACTACATAGTATAAAATAAAGTCGCTTCCCTCTGTCTGTCTGGGCTCTTTAGTCAACTGATCCCGCTCATTTGGGACCCGCGGGATGAGTTTACTAAATTAACCATAAAGTTCGGTACGGGTACCTTTGGGGGCGCGACACACAAACCTCCGCTGACTTGGTACCGGCCCCTAAAGGGGCAAGCGTTTAAGTCATACGTCATCCTCATTAAATAAGTAAATATTTAATATTCCGATTATCAAATGCTATGAGTGTGCGCTAATTAAGAGAGTTGGATAAAAAGTTCATATGTCCTCGCCATTAAAACTTCTGTCTTTAGCGCGCAAGTTTCTTAATTTACCCTTAAAAAATCCAAGTGCGTAAATACGGTCATCGCCATTTTGACGGCAGTGCTGGCCGAGGCTAAAAATCATGAAAATAGTGGTTTTCGGACATCCAAGCTCCAGTATGTTGAGAATGATTAACTTGTCATTTAATTATGTGACGAATTAATCCAGGGTTCAATTTAAGTAAGCAGTGGTAATGACGAATTTTGATATCAAAAGTCGAAGTTTCGCGCCAAACTTGCGTGTTTACATTTTTATTTTTCACATTACATCACACAGACGCGTATTAATTCGATAACAAATATGACAAAATATCATTCCAATTATTCTAAACAACGTGAAAATGCTCTGATCTTAGAGTAGTTTACTAATGCGGGACCAATAACTCGTAATATTCATTACCACTCCTTTAATTATATTCGAAATTGACGACGTTTTTTTTATAGTTATCTTGATATGTGGAAGCGTTTATTTCAATCGATTCTTTTTTTGTAAATTTCGATGAAATCGAGATATTAAATTAAGGAATTTAAAAAATTGATAGATTGAAATTAAAATAAATTTGTTTTAAGCGTAAAATACAATAAATAAACACTAATTATTTTTTTAAGTTTATAATAGTCATTTTAATAGTTTTTCGTACATTGTTGTACTAAAACCGACACAACAAACAGCACAGACTAACTATGGCTAAATTCGCGCCGTTTTTATTCTATACTTATAAAAAATTAAATTATGAATGCATTCGCTGTTCAATTTTATATTGTATTTAAATTATCTACATAATTTGTTAGTAAGTATTGGCCAAATCTTGAAACTGAATTTCAAACCAGTTCCCCTATACCGATTGAGCTGAAATTTTGCACACACTTTTGGTTCTGGTGACAATACATTCTTATGAGAAACATTACTTAGTCCTGCAGCCAGGATCGTCTCCTCACGAGAGAACTCCTCAACGGTTAATAGCGCGGACACAAAACTCTATCTACGCGTTTGATTTTGATAGATATAGATAATTTCTTTCATGACTTTATCCTGCAAGCAGGATCGTCTTCTCATGACGGAACTCCTTAACAGTTAATAGCACAGATAAGAATTTTTTTATATGCGTTCATATTTGATGAATAAATATGATTTCTATCATGACATCATCCTGCAGCCAGGATATTCTCCTCACGAGGGAACTCCTCAACGGTTAATAGCCCAGACACGAAACTTTGTATAGATACACGTTCAATTTGGATGAATAGACATAATTTCAATCGTATTTGATCCTTCAGCCAGGATTATCTTTTCAGGATGACACTACTCAACGCTGAATAGCATAATATAATGATGCGGTATACTGATACCGCTGCTACCGCTGTTAAAATTTTTAGTTTTGCCGTTTCAGTAAACGGCAAAACTAAAAAATTTAAAAAGAGACTTAAGTATTTTTTTGAGGAATTACTTAAAAATAAATATTTTTCTATTGTTTGGTCGATTGGACGAAGTATTATATTATCTGTGGTTGGATATAGAATACCCAGGTCTTGGGCCCTTAGAAAAAAAATTATTTGGTTCCCAAGCAAGGCCTCTGTTAAGGCTTGTGGGTTGTAATATTGAGAGAGAGGTTTTGTGGAAATAAAAAACCGTGACTTGTTTCATGGAGACAATAGAGTTGCTACATTTTTGAACTGAACGTTGATCTGTCATAAAAATATTGACATTGACAGTTAAAGTGTTGCAAGACAACAAATATAATTTATAAAATGTTGGGGATGCCAACAGCCTCCCCGTGGGATTACCCACGGGGAGGCTGTTGTTGAAAATGTAAATGCCAAATCTCACGCTGTTAGTTCAGTCTGTAGGTCAGTCTGTCTACCGGTCTGTCGATCAGTCTGTCTACCGGTTGTCGGTCAGTCTGTCTACCAGTCTGTCGATCAGTCCGTCTGTCAATCTGTCTGCCAGTAAGTCTGTCTACCCGTCCGTCTGTCAGTCTGTCGGTCAGTTGGTCTACCGGTCTGTCAGCCAGTCTGTCTACCAGTCTGTCGTTCAATCTGTCTATCAGTCTGTCTGTCAGTCTGTCTACCGGTCTGTCGGCCAGTCTGTATACCAGTCTGTATGTCAGTCTGTCGATCAGTCTGTGTACCAATCGGTCTGTCAATCTGTCAGTCTGTCTGTCAGTCTTTCGGTAAGTCTGTCTACCGGTCTGTCAGTCAGTCTGTCTACCAGTCTGTCTGTCAGTCTGTCTACCGGTCTGTCGGCCAGTCTGTATACCAGTCTGTCTGTCAGTCTGTCGATCAGTCTGTGTATCAATCGGTCTGTCAATCAGTCAGTCTGTCTGTCAGTCGGTCGATCAGTCTGTCTGTCTCTCCATCTGTCAGACAGTCTGTCTACCAGTCTGTCTGTCAGTCTTTCGGTCAGTCTGTCTACCGGTCTGTCAGTCAGTCTGTCTGTCAGTCTTTCGGTCAGTCTGTCTACCGGTCTGTCAGTCAGTCTGTCTACCAGTCTGTCTGTCAGTCTGTCTACCGGCCTGTCAGTCAGTCTGTCTGCCGGTCTGTCAGTCAGTCTGTCTGCCAGTCTTTCGGTCAGTCTGTCTACCGGTTTGTCAGTCAGTCTGTCTGCCGGTCTGTCAGTCAGTCTGTCTGCCAGTCTGTCGGTCAGTCTGTCAGTCAGTCTGTCTGCCGGTCTGTCAGTCAGTCTGTCTGCCAGTCTGTCGCTCAGTCTGTCTCTCGACCTGCCAGTCAGTCTGTCTACCAGTCCGTCGGTCAGTCTGTCTACCGGTCTGTCGGCCAGTCTGTATACCAGTCTGTCTGTCAGTCTGTCGATCAGTCTGTGTATCAATCGGTCTGTTAATCTGTCAGTCTGTCTGTCAGTCGGTCGATCAGTCTGTCTGTCTCTCCATCTGTCAGACAGTCTGTCTACCAGTCTGTCTGTCAGTCTTTCGGTCAGTCTGTCTACCGGTCTGTCAGTCAGTCTGTCTGCCGGTCTGTCAGTCAGTCTGTCTGCCAGTCTGTCGATCAGTCTGTGTATCAATCGGTCTGTCAATCTGTCAGTCTGTCTGTCAGTCTTTCGGTCAGTCTGTCTACCGGTCTGTCAGTCAGTCTGTCTACCAGTCTGTCTGTCAGTCTGTCTACCGGTCTGTCGGCCAGTCTGTATACCAGTCTGTCTGTCAGTCTGTCGATCAGTCTGTGTATCAATCGGTCTGTCAATCTGTCAGTCTGTCTGTCAGTCTGTCGGGCTGTCTGTCTCTCGATCTACCAGTCAGTCTGTCTACCAGTCCGTCGGTCAGTCTGTCTACCAGTCTGTCTGTCAGTCTGTCGATCAGTCCGTCTGTCAATCTGTCTGTCAGTCTTTCGGTCAGTCTGTCTACCGGTCTGTCAGTCAGTCTGTCTGCCAGTCTGTCGATCAGTCTGTGTATCAATCGGTCTGTCAATCTGTCAGTCTGTCTGTCAGTCTTTCGGTCAGTCTGTCTACCGGTCTGTCAGTCAGTCTGTCTACCAGTCTGTCTGTCAGTCTGTCTACCGGTCTGTCAGTCAGTCTGTCTACCAGTCTGTCTGTCAGTCTGTCTACCGATCTGTCGGCCAGTCTGTATACCAGTCTGTCTGTCAGTCTGTCGATCAGTCTGTGTATCAATCGGTCTGTCAATCTGTCAGTCTGTCTGTCAGTCTGTCGGGCAGTCTGTCTCTCGATCTGCCAGTCAGTCTGTCTACCAGTCCGTCGGTCAGTCTGTCTACCAGTCTGTCTGTCAGTCTGTCGATCAGTCCGTCTGTCAATCTGTCAGTCTGTCTGTCAGTCTTTCGGTCAGTCTGTCTACCGGTCTGTCAGTCAGTCTGTCTACCAGTCTGTCTGTCAGTCTGTCTACCGGTCTGTCGGCCAGTCTGTATACCAGTCTGTCTGTCAGTCTGTCGATCAGTCTGTGTATCAATCGGTCTGTCAATCTGTCAGTCTGTCTGTCAGTCTGTCGGTCAGTCTGTCTCTCGATCTGCCAGTCAGTCTGTCTACCAGTCCGTCGGTCAGTCTGTCTACCAGTCTGTCTGTCAGTCTGTCGGTCAGTCTGTCGATCAGTCCGTCTATCAATCCGTTTGTCAACCGGTCTGTCAGTCAGTCTGTCTACCGGTCTGTCGATCAGTCTGTGTATCAATCGGTCTGTCAATCTGTCAGTCTGTCTCAGTCTATCTCTCGATCTGTCAGCCAGTCTGTCTACCAGTCTGTCGGTCAGTCTCTCTACCAGTCTGTCTGTCAGTTTTTCGGTCAGTCTGTCTACCAGTCTGTCGGTCAGTCTGTCTACCAGTCTGTCTGTTAGTCTGCCGATCAGTCCGTCTATCAATCCGTTTGTCAACCGGTCTGTCAGTCACTCTGTCGACCCGTTCGTCTGACAGTCAGCCTGTCTACCGGTCTGTCGGTCAGTATGTCTACCGGTCTGTCGGCCAGTCTGTATACCAGTCTGTCTGTCAGTCTGTCGATCAGTCTGTGTATCAATCGGTCTGTCAGTCTGTCTGTCAGTCTGCCTGTCAGTCTGTCGGTCAGTCTGTCTCTCGATCTGCCAGTCAGTCTGTCTACCAGTCCGTCGGTCAGTCTGTCTACCAGTCTGTCTGTCAGTCTGTCGATCAGTCCGTCTATCAATCCGTTTGTCAACCGGTCTGTCAGTCAGTCTGTCTACCGGTCTTTCGGTCAGTCTGTCTACCGGTCTGTCGGCCAGTCTGTATACCAGTCTGTCTGTCAGTCTGTCGATCAGTCTGTGTATCAATCGGTCTGACAATCTGTCAGTCTGTCTGTCAGTATTTCGGTCAGTCTGTCTACCAGTCTGTCGGTCAGTCTGTCTACCAGTCTGGCTGTCAGTCTGTCGATCAGTCCGTCTATCAATCCGTTTGTCAACCGGTCTGTCAGTCAGTCTGTCGACCCGTCCGTCTGTCAGTCAGCCTGTCTACCGGTCTGTCGGTCAGTATGTCTACCGGTCTGTTGGCCAGTCTGTATAGCAGTCTGTCTGTCAGTCTGTCGATCAGTCTGTGTATCAATCGGTCTGTCAATCTGTCAGTCTGTCTGTCAGTCTGTCGATCAGTCTGTCTGTCGGTCAGTCTGTCTTTCAACCAGTCTGCCAATCAATCTGTCTGCCTGTCTGTATGTCAGTCTGTCGACCTGTCCGTCTGTCAGTCTGTCTATCAGTCTGTCTTTCAATCTGTCTATCAGTCTGCCTGTCTGCAGTCAGTCTGTCTGTCAGGCTGTTGATCAGTCTGTCTGTGGGCCTGTCTGTCAGTCTGTCTTTTAATCAGTCTGCCAGTCTGTCTATCTGTCTATCTCTCGATCTGTCGGTCAGTCTGTCTACCAGTCTGTCGGTCTGTCTGTCTACCAGTTAGAAGTGGGCGCCGCGCGCCTGGTGGAACTGGTCGGCGCGGCGGCGCCACGCCGCGGCGCGGGTGTTTAAAAAAAAAAAGAACCATTTCTGGTTTAAGTGTTATATTATAAAGCGATCAAAGGAAGGAAATAAACATTAAAATCAGAAAAATATATATTTTAAAGTTTTTACAATATTTATAATTGTCATGGATGAAAATTATTTTGTTGACGCGTGTAGGGCTCAACCGCGATCTTTTAGTGCTCAAAACCAATCCTGCTATTGAAAAAACACGTTCACTCGGCGTACTTATAGCAGGAATTACAAGAATAGTCCTGGCAAGCGCAGCAAGTCCTGGGATCACATTTTTCTTCTCTCGCCAGTAGGCAAGCACATCTCCGTTCAAAATCTCCACTTCTTTGGGGCAGACCGAAGCTAGGTATCTCCAGCATCTCGAAAAGAAAAATCTGTTCGCGTTACCTCTTCAATGTCGCTGAAACTACTATGCTTCTTATATAATTTTGTCAGCAAAGATTGAGTCGAAGAGGACCTTGGATCTGATAGGATGCTCTGTAAGATCACGGGAAGTATTTACATGTTCATTGATGCAATCTGCCATAAAAGCCACACGATTGGTATTTCTTTCTTCTACATAAGAATCGATTTCTTTCAATTCTGAAAACAGGGATCTAAAAGAGATGCCACTACTACGTTTTTGGTCAAAAGAAATCTGTGATGAAATTTCTTTGGTATTCTATTTTTAAGCGATATCATTGTGACTCTTTCTTTGTCTGAGATCGAATATAAAATCTCTTTTAATTCAGAGCGAAACACAAGAGCAAGAAATTAACAGAAACAGACTTTTGCGCACATAAAACTTCCGACAGCTTCGCGAAACTTTCGAAGAAATATAATAAGGTCTTCCAGCATTCTATTTGTATTAGTTTCAAGTCTTCCTGGCCAATCTTTGTGAGTATGATGTTTACTGGATTCCTATTGCAACAATGCACCAAGCTCTCTAACATGCTTAGCACACTATGCCAACGGGTCGGCATTGCAGTTTTGATGCTTTGCAAGTGATTTATATCGCCAAACTCAGTATTGAACGTTTGAAAATTCTGTAAAACGTCATCATCGTCACCAGTTGGTTCATTTTCGAGTCAAAGTCAGTCAGGTTCCAAGTCAAGAGCGTACGTGGCAACTAGCGCGAAAGTGCCGTGACGACTGGCGGTGGCGCGTACCGCGCGGGCGCGGGTTCACAGCGGCCTGGGCCCTCGGCGCCGCCCGCCTCAATCGGCGCCAAATTTCAAATGATTGGCGGCGGCGGCGGCGCCCAAAACGCGGTGCGGTGCCGCCGCGCCGGCGCGGCGCCCACCTCTACTACCAGTCTGTCGGTCAGTCTGTCTACCAGTCTGTTTGTCAGTCGGTCCGTCAGTCTGTCAATCTGTCTGTCAGTCAGTCTGTTGATCTGTCCGTCTGTCTATTTACTAGCTGTTGCCTGCGGTTTCGCTAGCGTTTTGGTCGAAAATTATCCCACGGGCACATTGTAAATAATATAGCCTATGGCACTCGCGGATAATGTAGCTACCTATAAGTGAAAGAATTTTCAAAATCGGTTCAGCAGATCCAGAGTTTAACCCCTACAACCTCACAAACTTTACCTCTTTATAATATTAGTATAGAATAGAGGAGGAGAGGAGATTTATTCTCCTTCTCTTGAAATCAGCCAAAAGCATCGAATAATTACTAAATAAGATTATTCTAAAAGATAGCATAAATGTTAATTTTAAAATGATATAATTATTTGAGATTATACCAAGGAGTTTTTATTCCGTTTCAACTTTTTTTTTCCAAACTTGATTTCATTGCGAGTAATCGATTAGGCTGACTGCAACTTTTTAATCGAATGTTGAATCTTGGGTTTACGGTCAGCAATAAGAGGTTTTAGTAATATTTGTCAAGACTTGGAACGTGACGAAATTTTGTATGAATAATGGTAAAAATAAGAACGCAGATAGAATGTTACTGTCTTTATTTTGCCCTTTCGAGTTTTTTTAGCAAACGAGAAACTTGTCCATGTACATTATTTCAAGCGCATCTAAGTTACCTATTTTTGGAAGGGTGTAGTGGTATGTAATTTACACAAATTTGGCAATAGACTGACGCCATTTTACCGACATCAACACGTTTTTGGAGATATTAACCACAAACTTATCGTATGAAACAGCTGCCGCGACATATTTTTCATTATAAAATCGAATGCTGAAAGTTCACGAAAATTCTTGAATTTCTTGACAATGCGCATCACCCCGCCGATTCAGCTGATGTGTCATGTGTCAAAATTCTGTCGTGCATAGTGGTTAATATTTTTATTTTATTATCTTTGGTAGATTGGACCCGCTGTTAATGTTAAAAAAAATGTGATCGAATTTCAAATTTGAGTACAAGCGTGTTCCTATGTATGCTTAGATCTTTAAAATTACGCAACGAATTTTGATGCGGTTTTTTTAATAGATAGAGTGATTCAAGAGGAAGGTTTATATGTACGAGTATGACATTGCACCCGTGCGAAGCAGGGGCGGGTCGCTAGTAGTTAATAAGGTACAACTTCGTAGAACTAAGCTCAAATATGCTGTAAGCATGAAATTGTTTATTCCTTATGACGTGATTGCAGCCAACTTAATGAAATTTTCCGGAAACCACAGGATGCTAGTTAGTACCAACTAAAGGAAATGAAACGTTTGTGTAATATTCTGTTAAGTGTTTCAATTACTGAAAAGTAGTAGCAAATAGCTTTGCAGTGTATATGAATGCGCTTGAAAACCGTTTGGTTTTGATAGAGGTACACATTTTAATTCACTATTTTATTTTTGACTGGATGTGCCTCGCGACGTCATCAAGGTGGCAAGCGATCAGATCGCGATAGGAACATCACCATGCGCTCCATAACTCAAGTAGCTGATGTTGGAGTTAAAACAGCCAAGCTAAAGTGGGAGTGGGCTGGCCACGTCGCACAGATGCACCCGGAGAGGTGGGCAAAGATCGTCACTCACTGGACGCCTGAGGGTGGAAATCGCGGACGAGGTCGCGGCGAAGGCGGTGTGACGATCTGATCATGTTCGCGCGGCAAGCGTGGCCAGAAATTGCACAACACAGAGAGGTTTGGAGGGAGAAAGGGGAGGCCTTTGCCCAGCAGTGGGACCAGAAGTAGTATATCAAAAAAAAAATGAATCTGACTTAGTTAACAATTTCAATGGTTTTATTTTTTTTGCATGGAACCCTAATGTTTTTTCTGAAAGCTGCAAAAAACGCTTCAGTTACTCCTTATAACATTAGCTATCTGCCAGTAAAAATCCCGTCAAAATCGATCCTGGCGTATCGGAGATTATCCGGAACAAACAAACAGACAGACAAAAAAAAAACTGTGTTTTAGTTATAAGTACCGTATATGTATATTCATATGCATTCAGTAAAAAGCTGTGATTTTGAAATTACATACAGACACTTAATCTTTATTTATTTGTATAGATTTTGTAAGAAATGCATGTTACCCTTAATGAGATTTTTATAAATTTATAAAGTTTGAATAATCTTGTTACCATTACTTCCCTGCTGAGACTCTTGTTCATATACGTCGTAGGCATAACAATAGACTCACGTTTTTTTTTTTCTAATTATTCAAAAAATTTATCATTTGAGAGTAAAGTTTTTTTTCTATAACATTCGTGTTTAAGTTATAAACTTTAATAACTTGTATAATTTCGTATTATCTTAGTACACACGGCTACAAATCAAGCTATACATTTCCAGTATAAGCTGACCTCGCATTATATGGAAATCCTATACAATGAGAGATCAGCATAAACTGAATATGTATAGCTTGATGTGTAGCCGTGTGTACGTTTTGTGATTAATTTAATGAGAAAAGACTTCAATCATCTAATAGAATGATCACAAAAAATACTTTATTTCGTAGGCGCTGCAAATGAGATTTCTGTTTTTCGTAATGTCAAAATCGGAATTATTTATTTTTATTATTTCGATCACGTTGTATTGAAAAAAAAAACACACTAAGACATTATTATAGAGGGTCTAAACAAAAGGACAATATTATAAGTGATAATGTTGATGGAAAAGTACTGTATTAACATAAGCTAAATAATGTCAGCTGCATAGGTCGATTTTCAAGGTTAAGCAGTGTTTGCCAGGGTCGGTTAGTGGATGGGTGACCATCATTACATACCGAGTCTCCTCCGTGCCTCGAAAAGCATGCTAAGCCGTTGGTCTCGGCTGTCATTTATAGATCTTTGGCAGTCGTTACAGGTAGTAAGTAGTCAGTGGCCCGAAAGTCTGACAATCAGTTTTACCAAGGAGTATCGCATATCCCAGTACTGACGTGGTTGTGGAGGTCAGATAGGCAGTTGATCCATGTAAAATACTGGTATTCGGCTGCATCTAATTAGACTGTAAGCCAAACCCCAACATAGTTGGGAAATGGCTAGACTGAAGCTACCAAAAAGTTAATGCACATTTCAACCAACTTATCTGTTCAGGTGGGAAAATACAGAACTAAAATAAATGTACCAACTTTGACATATCGATGCATTTTTTCTTGACAAGCAACGCCATCTTGAACTGCAAACCTAAAGTGGTCATACTGAAGAAATTATGCGAAACGCCTTGACAGCGTTTGTCACTTTTTTTTTTAAATTTTATTTACTAGCTGTTGCCTGCGACTTTCTAACTATTATAGAAATATTGTTTGCCCTTTTTAATCGAATTTTGTTACCAATTTAAAGGGTTTTATTTTTTTTTGCGCGGAGCCTTAATATTTTTTCTAAATGAAAAGTAGCCTATGTTAGACCACATAACATCCGCTATCTGCCAGAAAAAATCCCGTTTAAATCGGTTCAGCCGTTTCGGAGATTAGCCAGAACAAACAGACAGAAAAACAAAAATTGAAAAAAAAAAAATAGTTTTTGTTATAAATACCGTCTATACTTTCATAAATGCATTCAGTAAAGAGCTGTTATTTTAGTATTACAAACAGATACTTCAATTTTATATATTTGTGTAGAAGTATACATTTGGAACAAAAAACAGTTCGTTTCCTTATTTATTTTAACATCGATATTATTCCGTGGGCAATAATGTCCACGGACGTATACAGAAAGAGACAGTGAGAAAAATATTAAAAATAATCATGAAAGGTCACACAAACCGACTCTAGACAGCGCTCCTCGTCTTAATCTAGTTCGTAGTCACCGATCAGTTCACAGCATAACATCAACAAGAAGCAGTCATCGTTAAGAGTGACCAGAAACTAATTCAATAGCTATTTTTCTAAATTTGTTCTGATTAAGAGCGAAAATATCTAATAAATTGTTCTTGTATAGGCTATGTAGTTACTAGCGCTTTATAATATGATTAAAGAAAAATAATCAGGTTCTATGATTACCCTGTGGGTGGCCTAAGAAGTCAGACCAGTTGTTAATATGTTTGTTTACGAGCTAATCTCAGAAACTTGATGTAGAATCTTAATAGAGATTATTTGCACTTAAGTTTAGCATTTGCCAATTAGCATATTGATGAGAGAAGTTGCTTAATAAATTAACTAACTAGTTAATTTTCTAACTAGAAAAGAGAGTGCCAAGATTGTCTAGTGGAAGTAAAGGGTACTGCTATGCATGAGGTCCTGAGTTCCATTTCGAGGTTAGGTTAGGTTAGATTTTTTCAGTAAAAATGGAACAATAAAAACCGGTCAAGTGCGAGTCAGACTCGAGCACCATTACCGATTCTTGGTGGAGCACCATTATCTAAAAAAAAAAACACGTTTGTTGTTTGGCAGCCCCTTAAATATTTTTTTTATTCTGTTTTTATATTTGCTGTTATAGCGGCAATAGAAATACATCATCTGTAAAAATTTCAACTGTCTAGCTATCACGGCTTATGAGAAACAGCCTGGTGATAGACAGACAGACAGACGGACAGTGGAGTCTTAGATATAGGGTACCGTTTTAACCCCTTGGGTACGGAATATTCATTATTATGTACACCATTACAAATACCATTTACAAATTACATCTGCTGCAAATTGCTTCTTGCCAAATTTCATGATTCTAGGTCAACGGGACGCTTCAGGTTTTGATTCTGTGACATCGCAAAATATACGACATAAACGGTCATAAATCTTTTGATCGCGTTGACTTACAAGTTTGATTTTTTTTCACAGCTGAGAAAGACCGTAGACCCGATTTGGTATTATACATTTCAACTTGATACCTCTACGCATTCCTGACAAAAGGGTCTTGACAGACAGACAGCTAAAAGTAGCAGTTGCAGCTTGAAATCTGGGGCCTTAGTCTGCTATTGCAATAGTGTCAGAATGGTCTATCATTGATTTAATAAGGCCCCGCGCAGACGAATTACCCTTTGTACGCACGTCAAACGAGTTTCGAACGCGCTTCAATACGCCGTGGGCTAAGGGCCTTATTAAATCAATTATAGACCATTCTGACACTATTGCAATAGCAGACTAAGGCCCCAGGATTTGTGCAAGGTTGATGGCAATAATAAGCTCTCATCTATTACATGGGTCCTCAATGTAACTGGTAGAAACCTGGTTCACAGATTAGCTATGAGATTTAATTAGAGTTGACACCCAGATCGAGTTCAATATCTTTTTCCCAAAAAGAAATTAAATAAATGACGTCTGCAGAAATTGAATGGTGCTGAATTCATCACCATCTTACTGCCCTCGTCCCATGCTACTTGGGGTCGACGCAACACGTTTTTTTCTGCTATTTTCCTCTGTCAACCGTCACGCTATCATTAACTCCTTTTACCTTCATATCATTCCTCACACAATCCATCCACCGTTTCTTTGGTCTTTCTCTCCATCCCTCTCCACCCATCAACATTAATAGTGCCGGATTAGATTGGTTAAATTGGCACTAGTTTCTGAGATTACCTAATAACTAGGCTGACAAGCTAGGCCACCCAAAGGCCAATCAAAAACCAGTCCATTTTCATTCTCATTAATACCATCAAAGACCTTCTTTTTAATTACGGGAAGGTCTTCAATTCTTTTTAATTTGATCACGGTTTGTATAATTATCTTATTTTTGGGTAAAAAATGGTATTTACCTTTACTTTAATTGGAGGGCCGAGGGGTGTATTTTTATTTTGTGCCAGACGATTTTTTTGGGTAATAAAATAACACTTTACGCGGAAAAAAATTTTTTGGGACGAAAAAGTACTGTAATATAATATTGAAACTTACACTGATTTTGAAGAATTTTATTGCTCGACTAACTGTTGCCCGCGACCTTCGTCCGCGTGAAATTATTATAAAAATATTACTTCCCTATACGTATCGGATTTTTTCATATTTTTTTTAAGTGTTTTATCTTTTACTAAAATAAAGCCTAAGGTGTCGACGGCGCGTTCGTGTTCCACTCGCGCCTCAAAAAAGAATGAATAGAATGTCAGCAAAAGGAAAAGGTCCGCAAGGGCCGATGCCTGCCGAGGCTGAAGGACTGTTCGAAAGAGATTCCGTGGCCCCGAAAAAAAAAAGGCCGGTGAAGGCTAATGGATGGGTCAGTAAAATCTGACACTCCCCCCTGTTCCGCCCAGAGCGGGAGGAGTTATTTGATGATTTTACATCAGAAAAAAAAGGTAGGTACTCCTTATTACATCAGTTATCTGCCAATTAAAGCCCCGTCCAAATCGTTCCAGCCGTTTTGGAGATAACCCGGAACAAAAATTAGACAGACAGACCGACAGATAGACAGACAAAAAAAAGACGTTTTTTGTTTTAAGTTTCGTCTAAATAGTGCTTATGGCGTCATAGTAGGTAGTCGACAAGAAATTGTGTGGTATACTACCACAAAAAAACCGATTACAGAAAAATTACGCTCTAATTAAAATCCGGGGCTTTCTTTGTGTTACCCGGGTCATAATAACGAATCGATTGACACGTTATTCATCAAAATCGGGTGAATAGTTTAGGCGCTACGGAGGAACATAGGTAAATACAAACATACATAAATACATACATAGATTCGACGACCCGAATGGCGCAGCGGTAGTGAGGCTGCCTTACGTTCTTAGGGTCCCGGGTTCGAATCCCGGTAGGAGCAAATGTTTGTGTGAATAGCATGGACATTTGTTTCCGAGTCATGGATGTTTCTATGTATAATAAGTATGTATTTACAAACAAAAAGTATCTATGTATCTATCAACTATCTGGTGTCCACGACACAAGCCTCGTTGCTTAGTGTGGCACCTAGATGGCGCTGTGTGTAATGTCCAGCGATATTATTATTATTATTATAGACTGCTAAAATCATACCCCTTCCCTTTTTTTTTTGGCTACGCCGTAGTCGGGTAAAAAATGGCGCGCTTGGTTTTCATATACGGATCGTTGAAAGTTGCGTTATCTATTTATATCTTTATCTGTGGTCTAGGTAGTCGAAAAGTTCTACCGATTGGGCTATCTCAGTAACCTCTAACCATAAATAGGCCATCTAAATAGCAATCCCTATGGACTTAACCTAAGTAACGACCTGATGTAAAACTTAACACTTGTTTACAGCCCATTTGACATAATTATAGAGAGTTAACCCGCTATGGCACTCTGCCAAACTGAGACAAATTGTAAACACATCGAGTTTCAGCTTGTTACGCCCCGTTTCCTTGTAATATTTAACGAGTTTCCTGATCTTTAAGCGGGTATTACATGAATTCGTACGGAATTATATAACCCTAAAGTTTTTGGCGTCTATACAATGTGTAACAGAATAAACGCACAACCTCTTAAGGGGTCGTTGTACTCATCATTATGAACAACTTTCACTATGGGACCAACACTGAAATCGCGGAAAAAAAATCGACTGCCCCATACATTTCTGTGCGCATAATTCGACAAAATGTACTGAACAGCTGTTTTTTTTACGCGATTTCGAGGTTACTCCCATAGTGAAAGTTGTTCATAATGATGAATACAATGACCCCTTAAGAGGTTGTGCGTTTATTCTGTTACACATTGTATAAATAAATATAATTGAATTGTCTGTCTGTAATTTCATAATAACAGCTTTTTACTGAATGCGTCATCATCATCATCATTTCAGTCGGGAGACGTCCACTGCTGGACATAGCCCCCCCCCAAGTGTCGCCACATTGACCGGTCCCGTGCGTCTCGCACTCAGCGAATCCCCGCAATCTTCACCAGGTTATCGGTCCACCTAGTGGGAGGCCTCTAACACAACGTCTCCACGGTTACATCATTCATGTTGAGATGGTACAGTACGTGAGAACGATGTAGCAAGATGTGCACGTTAAGTGTCCTTAATGAAAACAGAAAAGACAATTCAACAATCAAATAATTAATTCAAATAAGCCGTGGCAAATTCCCATTAGTTCTACCGTAAATTGTGTAATAAAACAGTAGAACTAGTGGGACTGTTTGTTCCCACTAGTTCTACTATTTTGTGCCACCTTGAATCGTAGGACTAGTGGGAAAAAAAATCCCATTAGTCCTACCGTAGAACTGTGTAATAGAACTAGTGGGAATGATCCAAGAGATCACCCGTCGCAACTGACAGCGCCCGCAAATGGATAGGAAACTTTGAAACAAATAGGAAGTCTTTCTCTAGCATCTGATGTTCTAGCATGTCCTGAGATGAGAATGCTAACGGAGATATGTGGTGTAACGCAAATGCATTAAATAAGAAATGAGTACATAAGAGGAAGTCTGAAATTGGCGCTGGAGACTGAAAAGTTGTTTAGTTATATGGAAAATGTACGTAGTGAGGAAAATTTTGAGTATGAATGTGGAGACCAAAGAAACGATGAAAGTGTCTGAAGGATGATATGGCTAGAAAGGAGGTGACTGCCGAGATGACGAGTTTAAGAGGAGTATGGAAGAATAAGATATGCTGCACCGACCTCAAATAAATTGGGATAGGGGAACGCTGATGATGAAGTAGTTTAATTCTAGAACCCGCTAACAAACTATTACGCTGTTTGGTAGGTGTATAAAATGTTTGGTCCTTTTTTTCCGATGGGTAATCATCAAATAACTCCTCCCGCTCTGGGCTGAGCAGGAGGGAGTGTCAGACTTTTGTCAGATGTTTGGTCCTGAATAAATAATTTATTTATTTAAAAAAAAAACATACGGGTTTCCTCACGATGCTTTTCTTCACTGTTTGAAAGCGAGGTGATTATATAAATTATACTAAGTGCTTGCATGAGTTGTAACCTACAACTATGTTGGCTCTTAGACCACATTTACACGCAAAGAGCGGTTTTATTCTACGAAATATTCATGTCATCTTTTCGTCTATACTGTCTCCATACCTAGTCCTTATTTGAATGTAAAGAAAATGTTTCACGTATTATAAATGTTATAATATTCTAAGTATGTACTTAAAGATATCGTTTATAACTAGGAGTTCGTTTTAATGAGTAGAAAATGTGTTCTCGGTGTGGAGTTAATTATATTTTTTAATTTATACGGCTTTGCACGCGTGTTACACGGGTTAAGGCATAAGCGGAAGCGATTTATATATAAATAGATGCTAGTTTTTTTCGGAGTTTGTGGCTAAATGAAAACAGCCGCTTGGATCGATCTTGAGGTTAAGCCGGTCAGATAGCCAGTCGTTCCATGTAAAATACTGTTATTCAGCCCCATTCGGTGTGACCAACAGCAGATGATGAGATTTTAGTTTTATTCATGACCCTTTTTTTCCCTGGCTTATGTTCGTGCAATTTTCTGGACATAGCATAGCATCCGCCTATAATGTTCCCACTGCTGAGACACACGGCCTTCTCTCTATGAGAGGGAATGGGCTATAATCCACCACGTGGTCCCAGTGCGGGTTGGTAGATGTCACATGTCTTCGATTTTTTTGTGTTCTAGGACATGCCGGTTTACTCACGATGTTTTCGTTCACCGTTTTAAGAGCACTGGTGATGAAATAAATTACACAATCTAATGCGCTTGCCTGGGTTGGAACCGACGACTTACTGTTCGTAAGTCGGGCCCGCCACCACTGGGCCACCGATAGTCTCGGCCACCGCTGCTCTCTAGACATAATAGGTATTATTCAAATCCGAATGAAAGTGGGTGGTAACATTTAAAGAGGCAGTTAAATGAATAGATAAACGGAATGTGTAGGAAAATTTGGCTAGAAACTCATATTTGCAATCAATAGTTTTATTATTACAAAATAACTGTAGGTTTCTGTTATGTCACGGATACGAAACCAAGCCATATTTTTATATGTTAACGTAACATAAATTAATAAGCACTAGAAACTTTATTTTTTAGTATGGTCATCAGTTTGGGGCTTTTAATCTTTTTTTTTATCGCGTTCATATATAAACTGAAGTCGTATGAATAAAAAAACAATTCGATGACAAATAATTAAAAAAAAATGAATCGGGACGATTTCCGCATGGTGGCTGATAGTAACTGGATGAAAGTTGCTGAGAGTCGAGTCAAGTGGCGTGCGATTGAAGAGGCCTATATCCAGCAGTGGACTGTTGTCGGCTGAGGATGACGAGGATACAAATTGTGATCTGTTAAAACAAAACCTAGCGACCAACTTGCGTTTTATAACGACTTCGAGCTACCAACTGTTTCTTCTTTCAGTGTGCTCTCTTTATGGGGTCGGTCCCT
Source organism: Eugnorisma glareosa (assembly GCA_947578425.1). Taxonomy (NCBI): domain Eukaryota; kingdom Metazoa; phylum Arthropoda; class Insecta; order Lepidoptera; family Noctuidae; genus Eugnorisma; species Eugnorisma glareosa. The sequence goes on along the minus strand of OX387982.1, from coordinate 5,534,428 downwards.
CATGTCTAAGGAACATGGTCAGCATTAGAGCTGCATCTGGAGCGGATGATCTGCCTCCACCGGTTTCTGTCCCGCGCGTCTCTTACAACCGTGTAGAATTTGAATGCCGAGTCTTTAATTTGGTCGGTCCATCTTATTGGTGAAGGTACCTTAGGTAGGACGGTATTCCCAACCACCATTAGTTTTTCCACATTTTCGTCGCCTCTGCGCACTGTGTGGCCGAAGTACGAAAGAATGCGTTGTCGGCATAAGGTGGACAAGAGAGTTCATTCAGTATTACCCCGTTTCAAATTCAAATGTTACCCGCTACATCTCATCCCTTACCCCAGTCTAAACATTATTGAATTTACCTACATTTACGGAGGCTCTTAACATTTACGTAGAGAATAACGCTGTGCAATTTAGTTCCACCAATTACAGAGTTAATTTTGTAAAGAAAGTGCCTAAGGCTTTTAAAGGGTAGAAAGACCTATGCGCAGGGAAATATCGTTAAGAAAGTATCGATAAATCTTTATCAGTATATAATTATGATAATAAGTATTCATTCGTAGCAGGTGGCCGTCTGTTGGAAAAAGGTGTTTTGTAGTTGTATGTACAGACGCCAGCAAATCAAGCTTCTACAATCCGTCAAATTTCTTTAATGGATTTTCAACTTTATCGCTATAGCATTAGATTCAAGGTTGAGTGGGAAAATTTGACAGTTTCGGGTAGTTTGAGGTGTTGCCGCCTAGCACCTGTACGTAAGTATCGAGTAGTTCTGAACATAAAGTTTGGTTTTGTAAGGAAATAAGGAATTTGTAATGAGTACCGAGCGACTCGTTCGGGCTTTTTCAACATTATCATCATCTGCCTAGCATTTTCTCAACTATATTTGGGTCGGCTTCCAATCTAACCTGAGGCAGCTGAATATCAGTATTTTACGTGGAGCGATTGCCTAACTTTCCTCCACAACCCAGTAATACGGTACCCCTTGGTAAGACTAATTGTCAGACTTTCGGGCTCCTGATAAAAACTGCTTTAACGACTGTTAAAAGATCTGCAATGACAGTTTGGGGTTTTTAAAAAACTTTCCTCATGACAGTTTTCTCATTCCTCCGCATCACATTATCAAGTACTAATCAAAATTAGTTACTCGCTGACAAGGTATCGAATCCAAAAAATTCATAAGTATCGATACCGCTTAGATATCGATACTATTAATCGGATCCTACCTAGTGCTTACCCTTAATTGGATAGGTACTTGTAAAAAGATAAATAAGTTCTGTGTCTAGTTTTTAAATTAGGGTGAGGTACCCAATTTTCGACCCAGTATGTTTATTGTTATTCGGTAGCTCCTTTTTATCCTATTTTATTGTTCGGTAATTGCTTGCGTAAGGCTTTTTAGTTTAGTTCTGTTTTTTGCTGTTGTAAGCGCGCTAGTAATTGAAAATTGGCTGATGTTTTTTTTTAATAAAAAAGGTCCGAACAATGAAGTACTGTTTAACTTAATTTAAACGAACGTGAAATAGCTTTTCTCCTAGGGAATTTTTATACTACTTAGTACTTATATATTTCCAATAATAGATATTGCAGAGACCCTTTTATAGTCTTACTTAGTAGCTTATACCCGCGGCTTCGCTCATATAACCGAGATTAAAAGTGTCCGATGTCCTAACATAGTGCATGGTCTACCACCGAGTCCGCCGAGTGGTGGTGTATCTTCGAAATCTATTCAGCCATTTATATTTTACTGAGTAAAGGTAACAGACAGAGTTACTTTCGAATTTAAAATTTACAGAATGGGTTCCAAATAATTTCGTTTTATTTATTTCTTCAGAGTGACATCTATTAACCATCAGAATAGTTTTCCAGGCCCCTTTTAAATTAAAACAAGGCGCCTCGGTGACATTTTCAACCTCAATTAATACAGCAATCATAAAAACTAATTGACTTCTACCACTATTTTAATGAAAGCAAGTCTCAAATTCAACCCCAAGCCAATCTATTAAGAAAAAGAATAAAAATCACATTTTAATTGCAACTTGGGTCTTAACTAGCTTTTTGTCGAGGTTTTTCTTGAATAGGCGACTGAGTAACGGTAATAAAGTTTTATTTGATGATGTAATAGTATAAATACATTTTTCTTTGTGGTAGTGGTACTGTTAAATGAATAGGTAGGAGGTATTTGTAAGTATCGTTTAGTGAAACAAATTTGTTACTTTTCATAACATAACAATTGTGGTCCCCGAGAGGGTTACGCAAAGGTGTAGGTACTTAATGGTTACACCCACCATGGTTATTTGTAAGTCCCGCGTTAAAAGGGAGCCTCTTGTCATCCACCAGGCTCCGTAGCTGCTACTGAGATATTCTTGATGGAAAAATGCGATTACATTGTCCGACCTGGCCTGAAAAGTTGAAACTAAGGCCCTCGTGTTCTGCAGTATTTTACTCTTTTATTCAATCCACTTTAAATATCACGGAGCATCGTATGATACGGGCATTCTTTAAATAGAGTCGCAACACTCTATTCGTAATGTAATTTTAAGCACGTTTAATTAAATAATTATTTGAGTGTTCTGCCGAATATTGGTGCTTTCACCCTAATATTAACTAGGTTCAAAATATTATTGCACCCAAATTAATCAAATAGATTTAACCTTCAGACAGACAATAGACTTACCCTTAAAATGGACGCAATACCTATGTACACAATGTTTAGGTCAAAGATTGCAAAATGACTAAAAGTAACCATAATTCATGTGTGGGTTTTTATTCGATCGCAAATTGTACAACAAAGCATTTTGTTATTAAACTGAAGGTCTAAACTGGTCTCAAGCGCATATACATGTCACGGACTACAATGATATCAGCTGGGTGGGTCTAATGCGAATAAAATGGACATATTTTTATACATTTATTAAAATAATGACTAAGTAAGCCTTAAGCCCACTTGAAATACAAATATCTGGTCTCAGATTTGTGACGCGAAACTTATTTTTTATAATATAATTCTGCCGCTGACATCGTCAAACTATACAATTGATAGTAGTAGATTTAAAACACTAGGTTTAAGATACATCTATAATTATATTATAAAGAGGTCAAATTTGTAAGTTTGTAGGGTAATCTCCGGATCTACTGAACCGATTTTGAAAATTCTTTCACTAATAGGAAGCTACATTATCCCCGAGTGCCATAAGGCTATATTTACAACGTCCCCGTGGGATAATTTCCGACCAAAACGCGAGCGAAGCCGCGGTCAACAGCTAGAATATACTAAATACACAACATCACATCTGTTAGGTAGAGGCGTACCTAATAGCAGTTACACCCACATTTCGTCAGTTATATTTACTCATATGTTAAAGGGGTGAGCCTATTGCCCTCAAACGATTCCAAATCCAGACTCCATGGCTACTACTTACAGTTTTCTGATGGAAAAGCCAATAACACTTTGCCTGACCCAGAAATCGATATCGGATACAAGTACCAATTATCACACATAATTAAAACATTTTTTTTTTATTCACACCTGTCGGTTCCCTCCAAAATCTTCCTTTTTTCTAACCCCAACTACTTTTTTCCTTCAAACCGGCCAGTACTAACTTTTATTTGTTTTAATAACAATCTTATTCACTTTAACGTTTTATATTTTTGTTTATGGCCGCAACAAGCCGTAAAGTTTGGTTAAAAGGCCTCCTACGGTATAAGGCTTGTTACTAGAGATGTACCGACTGGTCGGGAAAGCCGACTATCCGGCCATATTTTTGTAATCGGCGGGCGAATAGTCGGAAAAAAGCGTGGCACTAATTGGATAATTCATTGATCGATTTTTTATAATCAACATTATGGGACTGGGGGGTTCATGTTTCAACCACTTTCACTTTTTTAGCGCAGCCGTGAGACACACAATATTAACTCTATTTTCTGTTTAATTCAAGTTTTATTTTTTTTGTTGTGTGCACTTGTGACATGTGCCAAATAAATGTTTTCTTTCTCTTTTTTTATTCCAATCCTTGTGTAAAGAGTCGAGTTCGACCCGCCATCTCCTTTTGGACCTACCACTTTGCCGTTTGCTTGGTGTAGTTACTTTAGCCCATAGCTCCTCCGGTATGCGACCAATGTGGCCAGCCCAGTTCAATTTGAGCTTGAGGTCCCTTAGTCGCATGAAGTCCTGTTTTCGATTGTCAGCTTGGCTAAAGTTTATTGAGTTTTTCCTTTAGGAATTTCTCAGTAGCGCTGGAGTCTGGATTTGTGCCCGTTTGATGGCAATAGGCTTGCCCCCTATTACCTGGGACATAAAACGACACTGGGGAAATGTGGGTGTAGTATTAGGTACAGCCTTTTTGCAACTGACTATTCGGCCAGTCGGTTAGTCTGCCCATCTCTACTCGTTCAGACTTACGACTTATGATTATGCGTGGGGGATTGTCTTACGTAATTTAAGTTTAGTAGGTCGTCTTATGAAGCGGGCTTATATTTCAGTAACATTTATTATAAGTTGTAACCTACTGAGTATATTGTTCTTTATTATTTTAATCTGTTTTGTTTGGTTATTTTGTTTTACGTTTAAAATGGTTATTAACTTATTATGGTTATGACCTGTAATGTCTGAGCTACGTTCATTGCTCCGATCATCCATAAACTCACGACTTTTAACCATGGGGGTAAGCGGAAACTACAGATCGCCACCTACTACAATCCTTACATCCTTTAACTTCGTCCCAGTTCACAATGTGTGGGGAGCACCTCTGCAGGATATGCCCCACCTCCTTTCTTGCCCATCGTGCCCACTTTCTAGCACTCCAACCTGGGTTGGTCCCGTTGAAGTTTTTAATCAGTATTAGAAACAGGATTGATTGGCATCAATAAAATGTTCAAAAATAAATTGACCATTTTCTTGCTAGCTGTATTTTTTTTAAATATGTGAATTGTGACCAAAATGTCACGGATAATTATGGATAGTCTCCTAAGACCATTTTCGTGTAGCTGAAACGATTAAGGTAGTTCCCCTTACTGGCCCGCTGAAAGTTTCGACCCTGTATACTAGTCGGGTGTTATTTGAGTCCATCGACACGCAAGGAGGAAGAAAAGTTCATGAATATTTTTTTATTAAGTATAATTATATTATATCAATATCAATATTATTATTATAATATCAATTTCTACTTTGTTGCTGTTTCAACTTTATCTATACTATCTATCAGTAGCGAAGGGTTAATTTTTGTAAGAGGTAAGCCGGAGTACATTCTCTAATGTGAGTAAATTATTTGTCTATATAGCGTGTAACAGAAAGGGTATAATCATATGGAATACTGCGGTACGGACCATCAAACTGAACAACTTTCTCTATGGGACCACCATCGAAATCGTAAAAAAATAATCAGCTGCCCCATACATTTGGGTCGAGTAGGTATTGAAATTTTGTATAGGAAGCTGATTATTTTTTTACGATTTCCATGGTGGTCCCATAGAGAAAGTTGTTCAGTTTGATGGTCCGTACCACAGTTTTCCATATGATTATACCCTTTCTGTTACACGCTGTAGAATACTGACTGTGCCATTTTTCAAAGGGAAGCCGATAGGAATCGAGTTGTAAGGAACCTTCACCACTGCTATCTATACTAATATTATAAAGAGGTAAAGTTTGTGAGTTAGTGAGGTTGTAGGGGGTAATCTCTGGATCTACTGAGCCGATTTTGAAAATTCTTTCATTATTATTAAGCTACATTATCCTCGAGTGCCATAGGTTATTATTACTATATTATTTACAACGTGTCCGTGGGATAATTTCCAACCAAAACGCAAGCGAAGCCGCGGGCAACAGCTAGTAATATATATCTATGCTCTCTGAAATGGCATCTTACTAATATCAGCTGCCAATAACACAATTATATGAATAAAATTAACAGTTACTGCTGCCATACTATTATTTGCTGCAAGTATAAAAGCAGAGAAACAGTTAGACCAAAAGCGCTGAAGAAACTGGATGACGTTGGTAATTTTATATTATTTTATCTAGCCCATATTGTCCCACTGCTGGGCGAAGGCCTCCATTACTTTCAACGGTCACGATTGTGTGCTACTTCTTTCCGATTCTCAAGAAAGCCATCAAGTTCGTCCCACCATCTCCTTCGTGGTCTACCTCGACCCCGTTTCACTGTTTCAGGGCACCAATCCAGAGCTTGGTAATTTATAGAATTAAAATAGATACCACACCGGTCTTATAAATTGTAACAGAACAAAACAATTAATAAAAATAAACAATATAAATAACTATGTTAATTCTAGAGCGGAGTGGTCACGTTTACACTAAAACACCGAACACATTTAAAATTAAAATGCCTCCCCTCCGACTAAATTTACTACCACTAAAATGGTAAACGACTCACGACAATCGTACGTTTGTGACCGGCCTAGTGTCTTATGCAAATAGAACGTTTTTAGGGTTCTTTCCTCATGGGTGCAACGGGACCTCAGTATTAGGCCCTGATGTCTGTTCGTCTGTCTGTCACAGGGCTATATTTTATTAACCGTAGGTACAGACAATTGATCTTTTTTTAGAGTACACTACATCATCATCTGCCTAGCCTTTTCCCAACTGAGTTGGGGTCGGCTTCCAGTCTAACCAGACGCAGCTGAATACCAGTACACTAAAACAACAAATAATAACGACTTACATAATGGGCCGAAAACGCTGATACAAAAACATACGAGGAATGTATTTTGTACGGCGTTTTGGCCATATCTCTAAAAATGGTAAAAACACAAACTCACACATTTTTGCCATTAGGCAGATAATTTACAGAACGCCACATGTTACGTTCGTTACGTTCGTCGTTACGTTCTGCATATTAAAAAAAAATGGTACATTAAAAATTGTACGATGGTACCGAACCCATCGTCTGCGAGCGGCTCGCTCTTGCCCGGTTCTTTATTGAAAATTAAGAGGATAAAGTAGGCCTTATTGACTCATTAGAGCAGAATCGAAATTTTATCGATGCTCCAACTGAGTTTAGGGAAATGAGATGTCAAAGCTTCCCGGTTCAAATCGAGATGCTTTTGTTTTTTTTCTTCTTATGTCGAAATGAATAAAACATTGAAATGTTGGATTTATTGAGAATGTAATGTTAAAGCTTGCGTCTTAGGCTTTTATTGCGTACTGGTGGCATTTTTGGCAATTCGTAAGTATTTAATGACATGTGCACATTATGAAACTTGGGAATGCTTTAAAGTCTTTCTTAATTTGTATTTTTAAGTTATAAATATGTCAGAGATCTAATACAATAATAACTGACAGTAGTTGGAAGTTTTACCGAAATTGTCTGCTTTTTTAAATTATGTTTTACTCGAATGCCTTTTGTCAAATTGAAGCAACGCTTTTTTTTTTCAATACGAAATGGTTTGCGTTGCGGCCGCAACTCGCCTGATGTGAAGTGATGAGGCGGCCTAGGATGGAGCACGCTTGCCTAGAAGATACCGATTCACTTGAACTATTATAATTCTCTCCCTGGTTGACTCTGAACTGCCGTGCTTGTCCGACGCAGAGGACGCCTGGAAAGTGGCTTGCCCGGATACGGATCGGCCCGAGAACCCGTTTTCCCAGAGACAGTGGGATGAGCCGGTCTGCAGGTTGGTACGGAATAAACTTCTTAATACGTCTACCAATACTGCTGAGCGTGCCCGCCTGCTGGGTTTGGGTGAGTGGGAGTCGGGCCTCTGGCTTCAGGCACTACCGTCACCTAATATAGGCACTACCGTCACCTAATATAGGCACTATATTAGGTGACACAACCTTCCGGCTCTCTGATGATGTTTGCGATTGGGCGCTCCTTGCGGGGCTCCACATCGCTGTCAATGTGGTGAAGCAGTCGACTGCCTCGGACACCATGGGCTTTCTTGTAGTAAGAGTGCAGGTCGGCTTGCGCGGCACGCTAGCATTAATGATCTCATCCGTCGTGCTCTTGCCACCGCCGGGGTGCACCCGGTCTTAGAACCGATTGGCTTGGCACGCGTCGATGGGAAGAGACCAGAAGGTATGCCCATAATACCTTTGCAGGTGGGTAGGCCTTTGGTGTGGGATGCAACTTGCGTCGACACCCTTACGCCATCCCATCTTCCTAGCACAGTGAGCTGCGCTGGGGCGGCTGCTGCAGGTGCTGAAAACCTCAAACGGCGCAAATACAATAATTTAATTGGTAGTTACGTGTTTGAGCCGTTTGGGGTTGAAACACTAGGGCCATGAGGTCCGAGTGCCCACCTAATATTTCGGGAAATCACCTAGCGGTTGGTTGACTCTTCACGTGACCAGAAGGCGGGCCTATTCTTTGGCCAAAGAATCAGCATTGCCATACAACGTGGCAATGCTGCCAGCGTTCTGGGCACTTTTCCTGTTGACAGCGATGTGGACGAATTTTTTGACGCCCTGTAACCCTTTTGATACTTGTACATATTTTTATTACTGTTAAAGATTATAGATTTGTAGTTTGTAAATAATGTAAATATCTTGATTGAAATAAATCCCTTGAACTATGAATAGATCCAGGTTATAGCGTCGTGGCCTACCATGACGTTTTAAACCAGGAGTAATTCCAGTGTGGGAAAGAGATGGCGCAAGACGACCTGTATAGCTCTGTCTCTTTACCACACTGGAATTACTCCTGCTTTAGGATGTTATAGTAACCCCACAATTCCACAGACTGCAACGTGATCAATACTTCTTTTATGCTTTCAAGAACAGGAACCATAGACTGTCAATTAGTCTGTTAAAGCAAAATCAACTACAACTCGAGAATACTTCGTTCATGATTGTACAGACGCTAGCACATCAATCGACTACAATCGGTCATATTTCTTTAATAGATTTTCAACTTTATTGTTAAAGCATTAGAAAGGCTGATTGGAAAAAATTTACAGTTTCGAGTACCTTGATTTGCTAAGGTCTGTACCTACATGCCTAAGTTCTTTCAATTACCACTCAATACTTATTTTTCCAAACACCGTTTAGACTACAAAGCAACAATATTAAAACACATTAAGTACTGACGATCAATAAAACAGAAAACCTATTAAAACTAAGTTGTATACTCGTTTTTACGGGGCGTTGTACAAATTTCAATTTTGCACCGCGTAGAGTATACTCTGCCGCTGTCGTATCGAACTAGGATGTTACATATCATATCGAGTATGTATCTATGTACCGTGTCGTAACATTTTAATTCTCGCCCCGTGTTTGAAGTAGCGACAGGTTAGTTGTCAATGAAAAATTAGGACCAGAAGCTTCAGTAACCACGATCATCATCATATTATTGTTTTGTTCACTTTTTATCTTGTTTTATGTTTTTTGTGTAGTAATCAATGAGTTTTTATCGGGCCCACGTTGCCCCGCCATGCCTAAGTACTAATGCTGTAACATGATAATATCGAAGGTAAAACCAAATAAATTTAAAAGGTCACCATGGAGTTTCTTACCGAATCTTCTCTATAGGAAACGACCAATCCGAACCGTGCACCTTTTCTAGACGTTTCATAAGTGCCCATGTAGGCCTATGTGAACTAAAATAATAATAAATAAATACCGCTGGACATTACACACAGCGCCGTCTAGGTGCCACACTAAGCAACGAGGCTTGTGTCGTGGACACCAGATAGTTGATACTACTACATAGATACTTTTTGTTTGTAAATACATACTTATTATACATATAAACATCCATGACTCGGAAACAAATGTCCATGCTCATCACACAAACACTTGCTTCTACCGGGATTCGAACCCAGGACCCTAAGAACGTAAGGCAGCCTCACTACCGCTGCGCCATTCGGGTCGTCTAAATAATTTAATTACTTAAGGTCTGTTCAGAATGTCTGTTTTTCCTATACGGCTCTCTCAGACATCTCAGTAGTCACCTAAACCTAGTCTCGGAGAGAGCTCCAGACCAAGTGGGAAGATGTAACTCCAACCTCGTGAACTGAGGCTACGTAGACGGAACAGCAGTAGGTTGTGGATGTGGAACTGGGCCGCAAAGTATGGTTCACCACCTATCCTGCCTTCGGCACCCTAGAACATGGAACCAAAGAGACTACAGCGCTGTCACCAACGTAGCCGTGGAAGTGACGAGGTTTCGGGACAACTAGACATAGAAATACTGTCGTGCCAGCGACACGGTGAAGAAGAGGCATTTTGTCTCCCATTGACATTGTCTCTCCATCCATTGTTTCAAAATTGACAGTTATATTTCAATGTTAATATTCTGTGATAGGTCTGATTTTGTAGTTTAGGTTAATATTTTATTAAAAAAAAAAAACAGTTCTGAATAGAAATTGTGTTATAATAGAGTAAAGGTATATTTATTTTATGTATTAGCCGTAAGTTGAGTTCTTTTTTTTTTCCTTTTTGTGTATTATCAGTTAGTTGATTTTTAATTTATCTGCTGTGTTTGCAATCCACTATTGTATTGGGGTAATCCTGTAAAGATAGTGTGTGTAAGTTTAATAATAAATAAATAATAAAAACAAAAAATAATCCATTGTTTTTCCGACGTATGTTTAAGTCCCGTGACATAGAGGGCGAACCTATACATGTATTGCCATCAAACAGGGCTCCGCGATAGCGACTGCTGAGCATGAGGTCCTTGGTTCGATTTCCGGGTCCCGCAAATTGTTATTGGATTTTTCCATCTACAGTTTCTCAGTCGCAGTCTCAGTCTTGATTTGTGCCCGATTGATGGCAATAGGTTCGTCCCTTATTTACTTATTTATATTTATTTAGCCTTTATTTTCCTTAACAATTACAATTTTAATACATTTCATTTAACATTACCTTTAACATTTCTTTGATCATTATACGTAACAATACATTTAACAATTCATCACATTTACATTACATTTAGTATTTCGTACTATAAACATTTTTTTTTTTCATTTCTTCAAACACTAGTACATAACATTTATCATTTAATTATATAAATTATTTTAACATTTAACAAAAGGAACATTTCATTCATATTTTATTACATTTTTAACATTTCATCAAACATTATTACATTTAAAGTTACATTTATCATTTAATTTAACAAATTCATGCGATTTATAACATTTCAAAAAATATTAGCACTGTACATTTAACATTTCATTAATTTTTGGTATTTAATTTAACATTTCTTTATTATTACATTTCACGTTACATTACATTTTTACAAAATATTCTATTGGTAGGTTTTTTTTTCTTGTTTGTTCGTACCTTATTACATGGGATTCAAAAAAATAACTGGCGAAATGTGAAAAATGAGCCTTCTACAATTTACCACTCCACGATCAAACGCATTTGCATTTTGCATGCATAGCGGCGATGTAATCCCATCCAGCGTTATGTGATATCGAATGAAAAATTGCCCAGTTACTGGGGTTTAATATTAGATGCTTGTGGCTAAGTTTAGAATCTGCTTTATTGCCTAGGTTGATAGGTTATCGGGTGGTAAATATGTTATGAGTTTATGAGTCCATAACTTGTTGCGTTGGACGATGATATTAAGCACAGTATCAGAACTATTAATATTAGATATCTTTCTTTTTCGTGTGGTTATTGCCTAACCTGGTGTCAGAGATTTTATGCCGCTTATGGGCCTCTGACTTGGCATTATATGCCGTCGAGAAATATCTCTCAGGCATGCTGGTTTCCTCACGATGTTTTCCTTCATCGAAGCAAGTGACAATTATTACAATACGCATATGAATCCGAAAAATCAGAGGTGCGTGTCTTGGGTTTGAACTCGAGACCTATGAGTTTGCAGTCCGGTCGTCACACCACTAGTTTATTATTCCAATCCAGAATTTATGCGAATAATATTGTATATATTTAGTGTTCCTTAGCAGTAACTGTAATTTATGCATATTTTATTTCATGCAATTATCAATTAGTTTATTATTAGTTTTAGTTCATTAACATTGTCTTCGTCTTTTCGTGTATTTGTGGAGGACGTTGTTGGTTGCAGATTTGTATAACTCCCTAAAATTAAATTTATTGTAATATTTAATGTGCAATAGGGTAGATGACAAAAAAAAATCTAATTAGTCCATCAGATAGATTTCCAAAAAATATTGGTTAAGTATTTTTTCTTTTTTTCACATAAACTAAAAATGAAGACGATACAGTGCGTCAAAAACTCCCGTGACGTCACTTGTATATACACTTTTTACGTACAAGTGACGTCACAAGCCCCCACTTCGATTATTTGATGGGTTACTTATAACTTCGTATTTTTTTATTGATTTGATAAAACAAAAAATAAGTATCAAATATTTTTCGACAATCTAACTGACGGACTAAAGAAGACTAAGAATCATAATTGTTTACTCAGGAATCATCCCTATTGTTGATTCTTTTAAGTAAATAAAAGAATTAATATTACGTATTAATCATGTTTGCAATGCAATTAAATGATTTTAACTAAACAAAAATGTTACATTAACGCGGTAGAGTGACTCTAAAGATTAAGATCATTGAATCACGTTGAACCTCCATCACCGTTTCAAAATTAAATTCAAAAACGATTGCCCGTACTTATATAAACATTATATAATATTTATGTATCTTTTGTTCGTCATTTTGTCTCAGCATGTGACTTTTATAGCACTTTGTTGAAGATGGTATCTTTATTTTCGTTTCATTTTATAAATAAACTCCAAGAAATGTTTCTTTAAAGTATTTTTATGATATTTTGACGTCCGTTTGTTTTGTTTCGTTGTGTTATTGTATTGCAGTACGGACGTATAAATATGTGTTGTGTATTTTATTTCCTATTTCTATTTCCGTGGGTGGGTTGGGGGTCATTCGTTATTTCGTCATGAGGTTAGCTAGCAGATTTCTATTCGTAGATATAAATACATTTCTAAAAACCGAGGGTCATAATTTCTGTCGGGCAGTAGACACCCGCCTGGTCGGAGGATCCTCCCTTTTCAACTGGGGCTATGTAGGCCCAGTGCAGGGTAGTGGATGACACGTCTTCGAAGTATTGATTTTAGATCAAACCGGTGTCTTTACGAACGTGGCTTTTAAATTTTCTCAATAAAATTAAAAAAAAAAAAAAAAAAAAAAACAAAAAAAAAATAATAATATATTAATAAAATAAATATAATACAAAAATAAAATTATAAATATAATATTAATATATAATATATTTTATTTAATAAATTAAATAATATTTTTTTTTTTTTTTGTTCTCAATATCTCCGAAAACCATCAAAAACATTAGCCCAGTCACGTTCGACTTCAAGCATGAAGCAACTTCTTGCATATTCATCCCAACATCTAAGTAACATGAATGAAACTTCTCAAATACTTGGCTACACCAGCAGCCGGATGAGAAGACGCAAGTTTGCACTTTGCAACAATCTGTGGTCATCCTGGTGTAGTAATTACTTACGTAGTTTAAGAAAATGTCGGGGAAGTAATAACATGGGTTAGTAAGAGATCGATGTCAAATTTGGTATGAGGTTAAGCAACACTTGCTGCGGTTACGTCCGTGATGGGTGACCGTTTTTATAACTGAAAGGAACGTACGTGGCTGTAGCTGTTTCGTGAAATCAATGTACAATTCCGAAGCCCTTCTTGCTAACTCAGGAATTCATCAGGAATTTCTCAATAGCAGCAATTAAGTTTGGATTTGCGCTCGGTTGATGGCAATAGACTCCTTTCCTATTACATGGGCCTTTAACATAAATTAGGAAATAAATGTGCACCATAGAGTACACCTCTGCCTAACTCTTCGGGATTACAGGCTTGATGTATGCTATGTAGCTAGCTCTATAAAATCGCTTACACACATATTGTCGACCCCGAAAGTTAGTTCTATAGGTCTAAATGTAAGTATTTTCATTGCGAAAATAAATAATCAATCAAAGATCTAGATTCTAGATATTTAAACCATTTATTTTAGAAGCTCAAGATTAAAAATACACGACAGCAATTCCAATGAAACCCTTTTCAAACACACATTTAAATGAAATGTATTAAGTTTTCCCAAATATTTAATGCTGAGATCAAATTGGTAAGTCTAGACTGATTTGAATTGGTTACGAAGGCTTTGTTACTCATATTGTGCTTAAAATCTTGTGGTTGTTAAAATGACGCATGAGAATTTAAAGAATTTTACTCTCTTATTAAACTGGATAACTTGTTCAGGCCTTTGGAGGAGCTCGTGGCAAAATAATAACAGCCGCTCTGGTCGATCTTTAGGTTAAGCCGTGCTTGCCTAGGTTGGTCGGTGGATGGGTGACCGCCCATTACATACCGAGTTTCCTCCTAGTCTCGGAAAGCACGTTAAGCCGTTGGTCCCGGCTGTCATTTGTAGATCTTTGATAGTCGTTACAGGTAGTCAGTTACCCAAAAAGTCTGACAACCAGTATTATCAAGGGGTATCGTATTACCCAGTACTAACGGGGTTGTGGAGGTCAGATAGGCAGTCGCTCCATGTAAAATACTGGTATTCAGCTGCGTCTGGTTAGACTGGAAGCCAACCCCAACAAAGCTGGGAAACGGCTAGGCAGATGATGAACTTGTTCAGGCCTTTTCGAGAGAATTAGACAAAGTATACTAGGTTGAAATGTCTGATTTTTTGGTCTAGTGTTGTAAGCGCGAGTACCTACTGATCACGAGGTCCTGCAAAAATACTTTTAAATTAACATAACATCACACTTAGTAATCCACCAAGAAGGTGTACCTAACAAGTACACCCACATTTCGCCAGTTATGTTAAGTCTCATGTAATAGGAGGCGAGCCTATTGCCATCAACCGGACACAAATCCAGACTCCGTGGCTGCTGCTGAGAAATTCCTGATGGAAAAAGGTTTGGCAGTGTTATTGGGTTTTTTATCACGAATTTCTCAGTAGCAGCCACGGAGTCTGGATTTGTGCCTGGTTGATGGCAATAGGCTCGCCCCCTATTACATGGGACTTTAACTTATTTGTTAGGATTACTATTAGGTACAACTCTGCCTAACCTCCCGTGGATTACAGGCGTGATTAATGTTAATTTCCTCCTAAATTTTAGGGACCAGAGAGAATCAGACGGCCTAATGTATAATTAGATTAGTTAACAAACAAAACATACACCAAATCTAGACCAAACTATTTCTATTCCCATTTTAATCCCCACATTAAAACTAGACAATAACATAAACTAAACCAAAATGGCGGCCGATACAGAACGTTCACACATGTCTGACTGTTGCCACCCACAAATTGCGACCCAAATTCATCCCAGTGAATGGGTACATATGGCACTATTTACAAAGTCACATTTCGATGCAGACAGTTGAACAATATGGAGGTGAAAAACATAAGGTTCGTGTCGGGCAACAAATCTTTTATTTACCATTGTAAGTAAAATTTCGACTAGAGGGATTTTTGATCGATCCAACGTCCAGTGCGAATGAGATGCTTTTGATCAGACCATGTCCCACTTACTGGAGTGTCAGTAAAATTACAAAATCAACGTGGCCACCTCATCATCCAAATATCCGGTCTAAATAGTCTAACCGGATGTAGCTGAATACCAGTATTTTACATGAAGCGCCTTCCCATCTAACTTCTACAACCCAATTAGTACTGGGTAATACTATACTGCTTGGTAAGGACTGGTTTTCAGATTTTCGGGCCACTGCCTACTTGTAACGACTGTCAAAGATCTACAATTGACAGCCGTGACCAACGGCGTACTTTCAGAGGCACGGAGGAAACTCGGTATGTGATAAATGGTCATTTCTGCGGACCTGGCAACCTGGGTAAGCGCGGCTTGACCTGAAGATTGATCATTGGTTGTTACTACCACTTCTTAACTTGTACTCCTACCAAATGGTACTTGTTTATGTTCCTGTTGAGTGGCACTTGTGTTAACTTTTGCACTTTATACACAGCGGGTTAGTTATTAAGGTCGAAAATGTCGGAATACATTATTGGTGATTTAATTAGAAACTGAATTTTAATTCGTTTACTGTTTCAACTGTCCCTATAGTTTTTGTGCCGTCCATTAATGTTTGTGAATGTGTTCAAGATTATTTGAAATTCAAATGGCTGTCTGTGTTTCAAAAATAGTAATTCTCATTTGTTTTTTTTCTGTACCCTTTTGCTTTTGGAAAATAATGAGTCTCGTTGATCTAGAACGCTGCAGGGATTCTCTGTATCAACCCTGGGTTGGTTGGATTTGAGCCTGGTTTTAGTAAAAGAAACTACCCCTATACGAATTCAGCGTAACTAGCAAAACGTGTTAAGGTGGATGCGCAAGATCGCCCGTGAAATTTAAATTTTCTTACGTTTATTGCAATTTGTAGGTCAGTGTCAGGTTGTATGTTGATGAAAATATGAATCGCGCCAGTAACACGTATGGAGTTACAGAATTATAATCATTCAAATCATCAATACAACCCTCCAAGTTCATTTAACCCCATTGAGTGACTTTTTCATAAAATAGTAATTGAATGGGGTTTAATCAGATCCTGGACTTCAAGGTGCAATTTATTGGACTCATCAAAACGAATCAATCTATAAAACCCGAAACGAAATTACAGTTTCTTCTTAAGTTTGCCGTATGTCGTTATTTTCCAGAATTTGATCCTTATTACCGACACTATCGAACGTTGTAATAATACAGTGTGTATTTTCCGCGATCAATAGGTTCGATTCCTGGCTAGAAATATTGATTTTTCAAAAACCTAATGATGCACTTTTAGTTTGAGTATTTTTCGCTATTCCTCATACTTTCGGATTTGGCCATCCACGCCCACTTGAAAAATTCACCCTGTATAATGTCTAGATGGAGCGTCGCCCTACAATAAAAAAAAGAAACCGAGCCAACAATTGCAAAAATGTGTGCGTGCGGCAGCGTGCGGCCGGTGTACAGAGACAATAGACGCACAGTGTAAACACTGTCTATGTCTCTGTTTGCGAACTTATAATCCAACAGTTGGCTGATATTTTTTTGACACGTTTGCGCACATTAGATACTCTATCTAGACATTCATAATCAAAGTGAAAAAGATCCTATCTCCAAGTCACAATCGTTATTTCTGGCGAAAATTTCTTTTAAATTTAGAAAAGTGTATGTATCGTGGTGCTGGTGACTGTACTAAAATGTAATATATTAGAATAAACCACTGCATTATAGTTGGAAAAATAACTACAGGTTGATGTTTTTTTCGTGCTTTTATAAAAATACTTATCACGTAATTTTCTGTTTTTTCAGGTAAGTTCAACGGCAGAATATCAACCGAAAGCGTGAAGGTTTATTTGAAAACATAATATATTGTAGCTATTTATTACCTTTCTACCCTTTGGAATAATAGGTTTCTATTTAAATAGGTCGTAATAAATAGTCGTGTAAAGTCGAGAGATTTATATTGTGCGTGTTTGTATTAGTTTACGTTAAAAATACTGGGTGATTTGGCATCTCAGAAAAAAAAAAAAACTTTGTTTACCAAAAAAAAATGTGCTGCTTCTCTGGAGTATAATGTCCCCTGTACAAGCCGTGTGCCCGATGTAAATTGCCTTCAACAAAAAGGACCAATTTTTCATCTCATATTTAACGACTTAGTGGGTACTTTTCAGAATTCATTTTAAACACTAAAAGGATTTTTGAAAAATACCCTCGTTACTCAGAGCGTTCCAATGCATAATTTCTAGAGCTAGTAATTAAGGCTGTCTGTTGTCTATCAGTGAATACATTAATATATAAGGTCAAACAGCTTAATGACAAAATTAAACTAGCTCACACAAAAGCCTGTTTATAATAAGTCATCCATAACAATTTGTGACCGTGCTTATGTAGAGAAAAAAAAACATTGCAAAAAAAATAACAGACTTCTTAAAAAAAAAGCCAAAAATTACTTTACCTTCGGAAGTCTAAGTCGGTAACTTTGTTTGTTTTATTGACACTCTCTCACCGACTTCCGAAAGTTAAGTGATTATGTACATAATTATGTCTAGAAATCAGTGATAAAAATATAACGGTCGAATACCTCCTCCTTTTTTAAAAGATGGTTAAAAACAAATGATTCCTGAGTAAAAAAATATGATTCTATTTAGTCTGTCAGTTAGAGTATCGAAAAATATTGGTACGTATTTTTTGTTTATCAAATCAATAAAACATGACGAAGATAAAGCGCATCAAATAATCGAAGTGCGGGCTTGTGACGTCACTTGTCGGTAAAAAGTGTACCGACAAGTGACGTCACGCGAGTTTTCGTGAAAAAAGAGAAAATACGTATAGGTACAATATTTTTTGGAAATCTATCTGACGGACTAATTAGATTTTTTTGGTCATCCACCCTATTGCTCAGTCCACCATTTGTAATTAGATATATTATACATATTTTTAAATATATTACAAAAAAATGGGTCTCCAAAGGGTCTAATTTTACGCCAATCCCAACCGCAAAAAATAATGGGTTACGGGATCAGCTACTCAATTGAAAACCTCAAATTAATTCATTGTCGTCCAAATTGCTTTGACGCAGAGGGCTTTAATATATTTCAACTCTTTTACATGTATTATTAGTCGTCTGGATTGTGAAGTTCTATGAATTTTATTTATTTATGTGGGAACGAATTTCGTTCGTTTCTTTGTATGAATTAGTATAAATGAAAGTGGATATATAAAGTGTGCCTTTTGAATGAAATTTATTAGTTAAACTTGTGGTTCGATGATCAGCTATTAATGTTCCCACTGCTGCTCTATGAGAGGAAGTTAGCCGTAATCCACCACGAGGGCCTACTGCGGTCTCATTGAAATTTTACGTTAAAAAAAAACCGGCCTACTGCCAGTTGGACTCGCGCACCGAGGGTTCCGTACAAACTTGTAGGTATTTTGTTATTAAACTACTTTATGTATGGTTTTCAGATTATTTCCTTTGCATGTGCTGTGACTTGAAAGAAAGTGGTTAAGTACGTTTTGAAATCGCATACATACATCGCAGTCATTTCTTTAATCGCGTTGACTTACAAGTTTGAAGGGACAGTCAGTCGGACAACAAAGGTATTCTATAAGGTGTATAAGGGTTCCGTTTTTGCCGACTGAAATACGGAACCCCAAAAAATAATAACAAATCATTTGTAAGTATATAACAAGCGGGTTCGCGAGAAAAGGAAAGAGTGGAGATATTATGCTTTTGCCTGCCTAGGAGAGGGACAGAACAGGCTTAGAAAAAAAAAAGCTTCTTTAAAAGCTTTTTATTTTTGGAAGGTATGAGAATGAGAATAAATTAGATCTGCGACACACCTACAAGCATTCACGGTAGTCTTTCTACAAAAGCTACGTATCCTGTAAATCCCAAAATTCGAACATTTTCATATTCATATTCACATTTTTCGCGTTCCACAATGCTAAAAGATGTTATAAAAGGCTTACTGAGTACAATATTATGGATCCTGTTTTAAAAGGTGTAACAAGATCAAACAAAGGTATTTATTCTAGATCATACCTGGGAACCTTCTAGTTACGTAGAAATTGGGGGTCAAAGTTCCAACATTTTACAAGCTTTTTTAAAATACATGTTTTTAATGTAAGATTTTTACTCCAAACACCTCCACGACCCCCGTACTTTTCAATGCATCCATCAGCACAATGTTTTGAGTGCGTTACATTGAGATTAATAAACCGTGAATATTCACCCCAAAAAAAAAAGTCGTTTCCCAGGAATCATTTTTAAAATTACTTAGATGTACAGTGCGCTGCATCAATTGGGTACCCCAGTTGTATTAAATCTTTCATACAAATGGGGTACCCAATTGATGCAGCCCACCGTACATAATGCTTGGTTGACGGTTTCGTGAAGATGTTACAGCCTGTATACTATTAAAATTATATTTTACGTTTATTTTAGTCAAATTACTCTTCAGTAAACTACTATAATTAAGACACTACTCAAAGCCTTAAACCCCAAAAAACAAAGCATAAATTGGATCTGTTGGCTCAGCTTTACTTTAGAAGTGGTCAAATGACCTATTTTACAGAAACTGCAACAAAAATAAACATGAAACTGAAACAAATTTTAAACCTGAAAATATGTGAAAATACTTAGGCAGCTCGCCAAGTGTAGTACTAATCGGTGCTTGGCTCTATTTTCACTGTTTAAATCACGACTAAGTAAGAGAAATAAAGTGAAAATACATAGTTCGGAAACACTGATAACCCGTTTCTCCCGTTAACTGAAAATTTTCTTGGCATGTGTGTCTGTTTGTAGGCCTTAAGTTTTGTTAAATTATCGTAACTTTTCGGAATAACTAAACTATTCTTTGATTATATATAATGTCTAGATGGAGCGTCGCCCTTCAATTAAAACAAAGAAAATGAGGCAATAATTTCAAACATGTGTGCGTGCAGCAGCGTGCCCGCGGGGCACAGAGGCAATAGACGCAACACTGGGGGCCTAAAATTGAAGCTTTATCAGAATCATAATATGAATCACGTTAAAAATTTAAAATTCGTAAAGTGGTCTCTATGGGTATGACCACAAATTTCATTTTAAGAGTTTTAAATTTTTAACGTGATTCGTATTATGATTCTGATAAAGCAGCCATTTTAGGCCCCCTGAGCGTCTATATCTCTGTGTGCGAACTTCTAAGCTAACAGTGGGTGATATTTTTTTTATTTTTTTTTTATTTTTTTACTCGTTTTCGCACATTTGATGCTCTATCTAGACATTATACTCGTAAATATAATCAATGTCTATTCTTATTCTTTATTGCACACAAAATTAAAAAATAATATAAACATGCAATATAAATAATGAAGCTTGTGCACATTAATTTACCACAAACTGTCAAATTTCTCCAAATGATTTTAAACCATACAATTTTGTTGGTTAAGTTCAAAATCGAATGAGAAAATGAGACATTTTATGGTAACTTGATGCGCTGGCGACTGTACATAAGCTTCCACTGTCTGCCACTTCTCACCCTTATGTGCTAAGTAATAAGGTAGAAAATTAGGCGACCGTCAGTGAATACGGTAGTACAACGGCAAGCTTAACCCAGAATTGGGTGTTCTTACAGCAAATCTTTCTTCTAATGCGAGATTACTACGAATGAAATAGGCTAAAAAATCTCTGAATTCAATCTAGTTACTGACAACAGGAAAAAAAACTCCACTTTACTCCACATACATTTATTTCAAACGTCTTTAGAAATACATTAATATAAAACATAATATATCCAAGATTACATTTAATTTTGGCTCCGTATTTCGTTTTTACCTCAGAGTAAATAATGACATCACATTTTAATATGAATCATAATATTATAAAGGAAGAACCTATTAAGTAAGAAGATCAACAAAATCCTCTTTTATTTATTCATTTTACTCTCCGAGCTATCTCTCCAGCCCATCTCGTAACTTACCCATTTCGACAACTAAACTAAATAGCTTCACTAAAGTCCCATTTCGTAACTATTTTGATCTTCATACATTGAATCCCATTTGGTAAACTTAGTTGTAGAAAAGCCTAGAGCCCTCTCTCGTTGATCTAGTGATCGTAAGCGACAACTGAGCACGAGGTCTTTTGTGGGATACCCGGGTCGGGCAAAGCGTTATTGGGTGTTTCCATCAAGAATTTAAGAGCCTTTTACCGTCAACGTGGCACAAATCCAGACTCCGTGATTGCTGCTGAGAAATCCCTACAAAAACCCAACAATACTTTGCCTGACCTGAGAATCGAACCCAGGCCCTCATGCGCAGCAGTCGCGCTTGCGACAACTACACAAAATTCTATTGGAAATAAAGCCAGTAGGTATGGAATGATCCTTTTCTATCTGTCCTTTATATCTTTACAAAACATACATAATATACTATAACGTTAATTACTCCGTATAGCGGTTTGGCAATCTCGAATGTACGCCATTTTCTTTGAGTCGGAAACGACATGTTCGCGCATGGTTTATTAAAAGTTGGCATCGCGGGGAAGTTGGACAGAGAAATTTCTTGTGAAGAGACGTCAATTAAAAACTGTACGGTGTTTTTAAGAGAATTAATAATTATTTTAAGGTATATTTTCTTCTGTCTATGTGTGGCCTAAGTGTATGCAAAAGCTGTTTTTTAGGGTTCCGTAGCCGAATGGCAAAAAACGGAACCCTTATAGATTCGCCAAGTCTGTGTGTCTGTCCGTGTATGTCACAGCCACTTTACTCCGAAACTATTAGGACTACACAGTTGAAACTTAGTAGGTACAAACAAAAAAATAAGATGAAAGACATGGAATTGAAACTAAAAAAAAAAAAACTTTCAACCAAAATTGGTTTGAATAAGATTTGATGTTTATTTTTTGAGATATTTGACTTTTTCATCAAACTGCAGCAACAACTTTGTTTTTCATTAACATACTAAGAAAAACAAATTTAGTTTTGTTGATGAATGTAAAACAATACAACATATGAACGAATGCCTTCAAAATATTTGTATTATATTGTTTGGTGCTACGGAACCCTATGTGCGTGTGAGTACGACTCGCACTTGGCCGGTTTTTTATTGTCGATGAAAAATTTTATTTAAAAAATTCTATTTGAGAGGGTTCGGAATGATGTATCTACCTACTGAATATGTGGTAATCATTTTAACATCGGAATCCCTTCGGCCTTGTATAGAAAGAAAGAAAGAAAAAAAAAAAGTATTATTGTACACACGGCTACACATCAAGCTATACATTTCCAGTATAAGCTGACCTCGCATTGTACGGAAATCATATACAATGCGAGATCAGCGTAAACTGGAAATGTATAGCCTGATGTGTAGCCGTGTGTACAGGACAAACAATAAAAAAGCAAAATAAAGGAAATCAAAAAACTATAGGTACTAATTAATATTATAAAGCTGAAGAGTTTGTTTGTTGGTTTGCTTGAACGTGCTAATCTCAGGAATTTTGGTTCGATTAAAAAAAATCGTTTATTATTTATTGTATATCCCCTTTATCGAGGAAGGCTATAGGCTATATAACATCACGCTACGACCAATAGGAGCGGAGCATCAGTGAAAAACGTCTCTCTTATGTGACGCAGACGAAGTTGCGCGGGTCAGCTAGTTAAATATAAAATAATAAAACTATAACATAAATTAAACTAATTAATAGGTGGTCTACTAGATCAAAATGCGCCTATCTCAGCATGGTGCTGCGAGATTTAAAAATATATATCGCATTGCTGGTTTTCTGATACCCATATAATCTTTATCATTTTCTGTTTAGGCCAACTATGTTTGGGTCGGCTTCCAATCTAACTGACAGCAGCTGGACTCCAAATGCTCTAGCAGCTGGAGCATTTGACCTGTTTATCTGACCTCCACATTTCAGTGACTGGGATACAACCAGTATAAATTGGCCTCATAATCTATTGAAACTACGTACCGTGCTAGGTCAGGTCGAATAAATATCGACAAGCAACATGGGATCCCTCTCATAGAGAGGAGGCCGTGTGTCCCAGCAGTGGGAACATTATACGATGATTATGCTTATGCTAACATGGGACAAGCGTAGGGAGATGTTGACTGTACAAGGCGAGCTATGAACCGACGGCCGAAGTGCGGTCAACTGTACTTACTAATAAAAAATATAAAAAATTACAGTTGAAAATTGGAATTCAGAGGCCTTTGCCCAGCTGTGGGAAAGAAGCGGAAACAAAAAAAAAAAAGAAAAGTGTTTCCTAAAAAAAAAGAGTAGCAATATTTCCTTGGCTGATATACCTACAGTGTGTAGGTATCTTTAAAGTTATTAAAACATGACTACAACATTTTTCTTAAGAAATCATTCTCCATTTTATTATAATTAAACTTGGACAAAGGCAGTCTAAAACAAATATTAAACTTCTAGAACTAATTTTAACTGAATTATAACAATTCTCCGACAAATATTTCTAAGAAATAGTCTTTGTGAACTATAATGGACTCGTCCGAATCATATAAAATTTTCTTCATTTAATTATCACTTTGCGACTAGCTTTGAAATTAATGTTATGCTTCATGATAAACAGGGTGTTTTTTTTTCATTTTTGTATAATCTATGTTTTTTAATCCGTAAAGCTTTGTTATGCTGTCTTTTTAAACAAGAATTGAGACCAGAAGTTGAACAGTTTAAAATGACAATTAATGCAATAATTCCTCTCTTGTAATATTGTGACGATTATATTTTTACACATTGTGCCAAGGTACCAAGTAGGTACCTACCTCATATTATAGCGACCCATCTTATAAAGAATTCAAAATATCTAAGTTTCACAGCATTTTATAGTTTTATGAATTATTTTCGTCGTCATATCCAGATTTTGTGGTAAAATATTTTATATCACATTGGACCACAAAATCAGGGCGACTAATTTATTTCAATTCCAACCTCAAAAGCACCACCCTGTATATTAATCAAACGCTGGCTGTCGACCCTATTAACAAAGCGCAAACTTTGTCCTGAACAAAAGTTTTAATTTAATTATATTAATGTTCAATTTCATCTCGCTTTTCTGTTTGAGAAGTCCGACAGTAGACAAACTCTGTCCAATAAGAATATTACACTAAATGAGGAGATGTTGAGGTTTCTTTCGTGTTAAAATGAAACATCTGAAGGGCACTGGGGGCTATCGTGTATGCATTCGCCGCTAGAGGCGCTAGTGTAGCGCGGGGACACAGAAATGTCAGATGTCATAGATTGTTCGCGCGTTGCTTGCTGTTTTAACACGTATTTTTACAAATATTCACGAGTGTGGTCTAGATTGAGCCATTCCTGATTAATTATGACTGGAAGATTTTAAGTAGCAATATAGAATCTTAATTGTCAGTACTTGGAGGTTAAATGATTTTTAAATGTTTCATGCCTGCTAATTATTTTAGGGAGAATATTGTAAATATAAGAAACTGATGTTTACACTATGTTGTTAAACGTAATAAAATAATCTTTATAAGAAGTTATTGGTACTTTAAAGTATAAAATAGACAGTGGCGCCATCTGGTGAGCTCAAAAACGTTAGCCCTCATTGCGTCAATCACAGTGTGATAGATTTTTAAGGAAATTCCTACGTCATATAAAAAATATTTTTTTTAGTAATTGCACTGTCTAGAAGTTGTTAGAATACCATAGAGTAAGAGTACCTATGCGTGTATGAACGTATTGTTCAGTGGAGAGAGCAAAACAGCATACCTACTTAAGATAGGCTGTTTCGCTCTCTCCGCGGCTGTCAGCAGCTGGAGAAAAGTTACCGGAAAGTTGACTGGCATGCGATTGGAGAGCCCTATATACAGCAGTTGACTGCTGTAAGCAGATGTTGATGCTGACATAGAATATGCTAAAACTGCATCAAGCTTTGGTTGCTGTAAACAAAACAGTGCCACACAATTCTGTACAACATCAAAATAACAATGATAATTAAACATCATAAATCTCAATAAAACACCATGAAACAATGCGTTACAAAATTCACTTCTGATATCCCCAAGAGCAAAAAGGCTCACTTGGCCCTTTTCGCCGACGATACGGCAATCTATTATACTGGGCACGGCCAAGACGCCATCGCCCGTCAGCTCCAAAAAGCAGCCAATGCTTTAGGAGCCTGGTTCCGTAAGTGGCGAATCGAGGTCAATCCCGATAAAAGCCAGGCAGTTCTATTCCATAAGGCGCGTCTCAAACGTCCCGTCCCCTCTCCGATCACTATGTTCGGCAAGCCGATCCCTTGGGAGAAGCAAGCCGAATACTTAGGAGTCATTCTCGACAACCACCTGTCCTTTGCTGCGCATATAAGAGCAGCCCGCGACCGGGCTGCCTTTGCCATGGGTAGGCTCCATTTTATGATCACGGCAAAGAGCAAATTGTCACTTAAGTGCAAGTTGCGACTCTATACCGCCGTCATCCGTCCCATTATGACATACGCTTGTGTCACTTTTGCCCATGCCCACCCGCGTCATCTGCATCGGATGCAGACCCTTCAGAACCGTTTTCTCCGTAAGATTACCGGTGCCCCTTATTATGTCCGTAATGACAGTCTCCACTTAGACCTTAGGATCCCCACCTTAGCTCAGTTTATGAAACGTCTTTCCAAGCGTTTCTTCGATTCCGCTATCAAGCATAGGAACCCCCTGATCGCATCGGCCGCCCGATACGAGCCCTCGCGTATTAGCATGGTTCGCCGTCCGCGACATGCTCTCACCACCCCCGATGACCCCATCACCCTCCTCCAGGAGAGCAGTAGGGAAACCAGCACTTTACGTATATACAAATACAGACCGCCATGTTTCCGTCCTCGCCGCCGAGGCCCGACGCGACGCCCTCGTTCAACGAACCCCCCCCGACCCTTGCCAGAGCCAGCCCGCGATGCTGAGCCGGTAGTTTTAAACCAGCCCCTAATTAATATCACTCAGATCCAGCCTGTCCCTTTGCTGCCCCCCCCAGCGACGCCCTAAGCCGAGGCCCGTACCCCACAGGGGGTGCCCTTAGCGAGTGGTCGCTTAGTTTTTAAGTATAGTTTTAAGCCCCTGGCTGGAGGCCTTAGATTCATTTTTAAGGCATCCACAGGGAATAGTCTGGTTAAGCAGTAGCCAGCCTCAGAGGCTGAACTGCGAGATGCCATCTCCAAAAAAAAAAAAAAAAAAAGCGTTACAAAATCACAGATAAACCCATAACCCCATGTCTTGAAACCCCATGATCGTATCCCATAAAATCAGTAGGCTTTATCTGGCAGCCATCTTGTAATAAAAGCCAATAGAAACGCTTCGTTTGGCCTCTTAGGCCCCTGCCCCACCGCTGACGGAGAAGCGATTATCTATATTACTACAACACCATGAGTGCAAATATTTGTGAGGATGGAGATGGATGAATGTTTGTTATTATCATCATCATCATCAGCCTATAATGTTCCCACCGCTGGGACGCAGGCCTCCTCTCTATGAGAGGGAATGGGCTATAATACACTACGTAGGCCCAGTGCGGGTTGGTAGATCTGTCACATGTCTTCGAATTTTTGGTTCTAGGACATGCCGGTTTCCTCACGATGTTTTCCTTCACCGTTTTGAGAGCAGTGGTGATGAAATAAATTATACAAAGTTATGGGCCTGCCTGGGTTCGAACCCACGACTTACTGTTCGTAAGTCTGGGCCGCCACCACAGGGCCACCGCTGCTCAAAAAAGAACTTAGTATGAAGCAATTAATTATTCGGATTGAGAGACTATTTTTAGTGAAACTTTACATTAGATGAACACTTGCGGGCAATTCGGCGGGGAAATCTACGCGGGCGAAGCCTCTGACGGAAGCTAATCGACTATAGATAACATTTTGTTGCCCAAGAAACTCACAAAAGATTGTTAGGCCCTATACTAATGAAGGAGATTCTCAGCTTCGCCCGCGTGTATCACGGCTACGGTAATTGTCCCACGGGATTGTACTACCGGAATAAAAGAATCCAATGTCGTAATCCAGGCTATAAACTATCTGTGTGCCAAATTTCATCTAAATCCGGTCAGTAGTTTTTTGCGTAAAAGAGTAACAAACTTCCATCCATCCATCCGTCCTCACAAACTTTCGCATTTATACGAGTATATTAGAGCGAGGCCACACGATGCGTTAACGGTGTGGTGCGGCACCGCACTGTAATTAATTCGAGCTATAGGGTGCCACACGGGCGGTGCGGCACCGCAGTAGAACGCTGTTTACCGTTGTGCGGCGTTCGATACAATACATACTGCGTTGGCGGTACGATGCACTCCGGCGCTGCAGCGTATCACCCCTCCCCGCCTCGTCTCGCATGTCACAAGCGCGGCGCGCCTACGGTGCCACACGGCGGCTCAACTCATCGTGTGACATGGGATAGCCGGCGCCGCACCGCACCATTAACGTATCTTGTGGCCTAACTCAGTGGGATAGGATTGTAATAAGATAAGATAATATTGTAGTACGCTGTCTGTTCACAACGTCGCCGCGCTGGCGAAAATTTTGTCAAAAAAAAAGAACTGGTGCCTTCTGTACGCGCTTCTCGCTTATCGCTGGCAGTGGGACCAGCCTAGTCTGCCCTTACCATGATAGTCCTGTCTGCAGTAGTTTATGAGGGAATTATAACATAAAACGGTATGGTTTGGACTTAATGGGGGTCCTCGATCGGTAGTCGAATGATCTTGGGAATATGTAAAGTGGTCCTTACAGGCTTTTTTTATTTTCTGCTAGTGTTTGAAATCGCCTTAAATTCCACGTTGTTGCTTTAAATAGTGCAATGCCGATAAAATATTTTGGTAATCTCAAAATGAAAATTAAAGCTTTGATATTTATTTGAAAGATTTTTACTGCAGTGTTAAAACGGTACCCAAGAAAAAACCCTTTAAATAGGTATCCATTCAATATTTTAACAGCAAAGAGTAACATATCATCACGCATGTAATCTCCGAAGGGTTCGGCAGAGTGGTACCTAATAGTACACACAAGTTTCACCAGTTGTGTGAAGTGCTATTATGGTTTCCATCAGGAATTTCTCAGTAGTAGCCACGAAGTCTGGATTTATGACCGGTTGATGGCAATAGGGTCGCCCCCTTTTACACGGGACTTAAACAGCATAAAGTACAGGTACAAAAAAATTTTTTTTCGAGATTTTTAATCACTCTAGAAACGGTTTTTTTTTTATTTATTTATATTTCATTTTCATCCGAAATATATAAAAAAAAAACCTTTATAAAAATACGCAAAATGAAAATTGCCAGCAAATAATATCGTAATCCAAGCTTAAGACGAACAAAATCCTTGGAAATCGATACCAGTAGTTACTCGATAACAGGGCCATTAAATGAGACGGGAATTTACTGCCGCGTCCTAAACAACCCTTATTTATTCAAATTACTACCTGTAATCGAGTCCAATTTAAAGGAATTCGAATCGATTTTGAAATATTACCGAGATATGATCGAATCGGTTTCATTTGGTCACTTTGTTGTGTTAATACAGCTGTTCGGGCTTAGGTGTGATTTATTTATGTTTAGGTCAGTGGGTTTACTTAATACTACCTGTTCCCGCGGCTTCGCTCGCGTTTTGGTCGGAAATCATCCCACAGGCACTTTGTAAATATTGCCTATGGCACTCGGGGATAATGTGGCTTCCTATTAGTGAGAGAATTTTCAAAATCGGTTCAGTAGATCCAGAGATGACCCCCTACATACAAACTTACAAATTACACCTCTTTATAATATTAGTATAGATAGGTCGTTCTTGAAGCAGTTTTTCTGATTACAGAACTCGTCTATTCATATAAATAAAGAAATGCCTGTTTGTAATTTCAAAATAACAGCGTTTTTCTGAATGCGTATGAAAGTATAAACGGTAATTACAACAAAAAAAAAAAAAACAGTTTTTTGCGTGTCTGTTTGTTCCAGTTAATCTTCGAAACGGCTGGAACGACTTTGACATGACTTTACTGGCAGATAGCTGATGTTATAAGGTGGTTATAACTTCTGCTACTTTTATATTAGAAAAAGGTTAGGGATCCGTGAAAAAAAAAATGTCCACAATACCCTTGAAATTATTATTAACACTAGAAACGTGATATTTACCATTTTTACTGTTCATTATGAGTTCCCGATATTTCGGCGCTGTTGCAAGCATCACGGATAAACTGAAGCTATTTTGAGCAGACAAATCGGTCTACCCTCTTTTTACAAGAAAGAGGGTAGACCGATTTGTCTGCTCATAAACACCCACCCGCAATAACTTCAGTTTATCCGTGATCATGGTGCTTGCAACAGCGCCGAAATATCGGGAACTCAAAATAAACAGTAAACATGGTAAATATCCCGTTTCTAGTGTTAAGAGGGCCCTTCCCGGCCCGCCTATCGTCAAAGCGAGCATGGTCAAAAAGATTGTTGTTTCACCCAGAGCCACAGCGGCGATTTTCTTTAAACTCCTCCGTCTTACCCCGCCCCAACCCCGCACAACTCGTGTCCACGCACCTCATACCGTCTAACGCGATGACATTGAACGAAAAATAGTGTTCGAAAATTTCTTAAACTTGTTCTAGGACATACGTGTTTTTGAATAAGTCTTACTTTAGTGTGAAATAAATATTTATCATTAAGAATCTCCATTACATGTGCAAGGTTTCTATCGAGATGTTTTCCTTATTTTTACAGATTATGAGTACATTATGAACGGCCAAAGCTCAGGTAAAATTTGTGCAAAACAGCAGTTTTTGGAGGCTTATACTGAGTTTGTTTCTATTTTTTTTTTTACGACCATAGAAACCTAGATATAGTGCACAAAATACCTACTAGTTCAAAAAAATCAAAGATAGATGTGTAACAACGGCATAATCACGTACGAGCGTTTGTATGAAAAGTATGAGGGGTTGGCCGCTCTTAATGATAATGTTAGTAACCATGACAGTTTAAAAAATTATACCCTTGAAACTGTTAACAAAATCCGGTTCAAATATGGAAGTAATATTTTCACGCGGACGAAGGCCGCGGTCACAGCTAGTGTATTATAAAACTACTCAATCAATGTAGACATAGTACCTAGAGGTCGTGATGATATACAAAATCAGCGTAACATACACAAATAAATCTCATTTCAGTATGTTTGTTCGATTTAATCTGCAATACTGAGTAGTAGGGGGACCATGATGAGGGAACAACTAGCGGAGTAGTCTCGTAGTACATGAAAATAACAGCTTTTCGCGCCGCGCCGCGCCGGTAGGTCATTCGAATTTTGAAAATAAAAGCTGTGACCATGGATTCACTGTGGTGATTTTAGATGGGTCGTAATATCTAGCCTGAAAATTAATACTCGAAGTATTATAGATATTTAGTTTCAAAATATTTTTTAGCTCTAGGATACCTGTTTCTTCACGAAGTTTTCCTTTATCGTTTAAAGAACAGCGGTGATGAAATAACTATCACAATATAAACTTATTGATTGATTCCATAAAAATGTCCTAGAACTATCTCCCTCACAGACACCATACACTCAATAGCTGCGGGCAACCGATCAAACCCGATTTGTTTATCTTTTTGTCGCTTCAAATTGATATTGATGTGATATCCACCATACTATTAAAGTACCCACATTGTTGTTATGTGGCTGATATTTTGATATGCTGAACAAAAAGGTTTTTAAGTGCCATGTAATACCTATAAATAATAATTTTTAATAATTTTTAATTAATTTATTTTTGACATTCTACTTTTATTATTGATTAATCACAGAAAATTAGATGGCATACTTATTACTAATCTTTTTAACACAATTTGTTGTTTTTTTTTTTATTGCAATTTTTATGGAAAATTAGATGTAATAAATCATTGATCTTGTTATACTAATTTGATTTTCGTTTTTCCTTTTTATTTGACCTTTTGTTTTATTGTATTATTATTTATTTTAAATTGAATGTGATTATTATCGTTTTGAATTTGTTATTTTTATTATCTTTGACATGTTTTTCGATTGTTATTTTTTAATGGTACTGTTTTATTTTATAAAATTTCTGCACAATGTATATTGTTCCGAAATAAATGACCTATGACTTATTGCCATCAAGAGTGCACACATTCAGGATGAGAGACTCTTTTAAAATCAGCTGAAATTGTTCCCAGTGCTGGCACACAGACCTTCTCACTATGTGAAGAAAAGGGCTGTAAGCGTGCCCAGTGCCTGTTGATAGATAACTTTGATTTTTTGATTCTAGGACATGGCCGGCCTCCTCACCATGTTTTTTAGTAGTTTAAGATACAATTGTAAAGAGGTGTGGATTTTGTGAATAATAAATAAATAAATGTTTTTTTTTTTAAGTCTTGCTTCTTACTAATATTGTAAATGCGAAAGTTTCTGAAGATGGATGGATGTTTGTTACTTCTTTATGCAAAAACGACTGAACGGATTTGGATGAAATTTGACACATAGATAGATAGTTTATAACCTGGATTAACATATAGGATACTTTTTATCTCGGTAGTATGATCCCGTGGGATAGTTACCGAACTTCACGAGGGCAAAGCCGCGAGCATAAGTTAGTAATAAAAACAAAGAAAAAATATTTGATCAATATTCTATCGAAAAAGTAAATTGCTCACTAACCTCTGGGACTAAATTGTAGTTTCGTTTTTTTTTTGTCTACAATAACACCGTCTAACAAGTTGTTGAATGAGATTTTTTTTTAAAGTCCTATTTTATTTATTTCGTCCTATTTTCTTTCGCACGCAAATAATAAATTAGGCTTATCCTTTTTACTCTTTATTTCGCAGTCTGTAGACTGATTTGATTGATTGAGTGAATCAATCTTGTCCCAGGATTATTTGTGTTATTGTCACCCTTAATGCTATTGATCTAGGCTTTGTTTGTCTGTTTGTTTGTCACGGGAAATTGATTTATAGGTGTGTTATTTGTGTATAGCAATATATTGCTTTCGATAGCGGGGTTACTGTTTAACACATGCGCAATCCTAGGTGACTGAAAAGTTGTATGGTAATCGGTTGGCTTGATATGGGGATGTAATGCGGAGGAATGAAGATGTCGTAAGGAAAGTTTTGAGTATGAATGTAGCGGAAGACCAAAAACCGATGGATGGACTGAAGGATTAAATGGCAAGAAAGGAGGTTTCTGATGAGATGATGAGTAATAGAGAAATGTGGGAGAAGAAGACATGCTGCGCCGACCCCAAATGGATTGGGAAAAGGAGAAATAGAAAAAGAACATGCATAATGAGCCTATAATGTGTCCACTGCTGGGACACACGGCCTCCTCTCTATGAGAGAGAATGGGCTATAATCCACCACGCAGGCCTTGTGCGGGTTGGTAGATGTCACATGTCTTTGAATTTTTTGGGTCTAGGACATGCCGGTTTCCTCACGATGTTTTTCTTCACCGTTTTGAGAGCAGTGGTCATGAAATAAATTACACAAAGTAATGCGCCTGCCTGGGTTCGCCCAGACTTACTGTTTGTAAGTCGGGGCTGCCACCACTGGGCCACCGCTGCTCAAAAAAGAACTTAGTATGAAGGAATTAATTATTCGGATTGAGAGACAAAGATACACTTTTAGGATGTTGGTTGTTCACGATCTTTTTCTCTTAAAGTGGATTCTGGCAACTATAGGTACTTGTTATGCCAACAAAAATATTTTGCGATGTAGAACAGTTATATCCTTTCAAATAAAGTTGAGATGCCTCATGGATTGTTAATTTAACAGGTTGGGAACCAGTGTAGCAGCGAGAACCAGTCTTACCAAGGGGTATTGTATTACCCAGTAATAACTGAGTTGTGCGCAGCGCAAGCGCAGCGTGGGACGACCACCTGCCAGATGGACCAACGACCTTGTTAAATGTGCAGGGAGTCGCTGGATGCAGGTGGCATTGGACCGGACACGTTGGAAATCGATTGGGAAGGCCTATGTTCAGCAGTGGACAGCACCGGGCTTAAATGATGATGATGAACTGAGTTGTGGAGGTGCGATAGGCAGTCGCTCCATATAAAATACTGGTATTCAGCTGCATCGGGCCGACCCAAACGTAGTTGGAAAAAAGACTAGGCAGCTGATAATGATGCACCAGTGTAGCAGTCACGGACAAGATCAAATAAATCTGTACAAGCTGAGTTTCTTACTTTTTACCCTCAAAAAGCCCCCGAATAAAAAATCTTGAAAACCGACTTATAATAATAAATTAATAACACATGATTTAAAATACTCTTGGGGTCTTTTATACCCCATAAGGCAAACATAACCTTTTTCCGAAAACTTCCCTAATCCGTTCGCGCCGTAAACCCTATGTAATAAATATCTTACTTTGCCCGGGGTTAATTCGTACGATAACCGGGCAATACCCGACATGCCTGCACACAAACGTTGTAAATTGTTGTTTATTAATGGATGACTGTTTTGTGTGCATTCGCTAACAAAAGTGTGGATTTTTTTTATTGTAAGTATTTAAATGTAATTTCTAATCCAACTTACCTCTCGGTTTCCTGGAAGAAATTTCTTATTAAATAAGCAGTACCTTTGTGCTATTCTATCTTAATGTAATGTCCAGTTAAGTACTTTGTGTGTACATAAATAAATCAGTTCGGTGTAGTCCTCGAGACCTCGCTAATAAGGTCGGTTTAAGTCCTTCTTAGGCGTCCCCCTCTCCAGGCGTTGACACTACTGATACCAATGCTAAGAATTTTAAATGTATACGTGAAAAATATAAATAAGGAATAATTGGTGTTGTGAAATTTATTGTCATCGTGATAAAATAAAAGGTATAGAAAAAACGCGAAAGCGTGGAAGGTTCTAAGTAATGTCAAATTGATACGGGAAATTAAATAAACGAATGTTTGCAAAAACACTACCGCCTTTGAGTAATTGAAAGCCCTGAAAAGTAAATGTCTAAGACTCGAGAAGTCGAGATTCGCTAAATAATAGATTTATTTAAATATATATATATATATATATTTATAGGGTCTATCTATTCATACACGAAATCTCTTATGGGGTCATTGTACTCATCATTATGAACAACTTTCGTGAAAAAAAAATCAGCTGTTCCCTACAATATGATCGCATTAACTCGTCAAAATGTACTGAACAACTGATTTTTTTTTCGCGATTTCGGGGTTGGTCCTATAGTGAAAGTTGTTCATAATGATGAGTACAATGACCCCTTACAAGATTTCGTGTATGAATAGATACACCTTATATGTATTCATATATTCAGTATAAATTCCTGATCAACACCAAAATACTTCTGCTGAATATTTTATTTCTATTGAAGCGACATTTACAAAAACTATTTATTACAGTAGTTTGTGCAAAAGCATTTTTTTTACTTATAATAATGTTGCACCCGACTGTACAGTGTACACGCCCGTGTGGGGCCATTAAATGAGCAATGGTCCCCTAAAACGCCGCTGATGTATCACACTGCGATTGTCGTAACGTAACTTGACAATAAAAACGCACGTTGTTGCGCCGCGACAATATAATAAAAAGCTGTTTGTTATAACTCCGAAGTAAGGCATGATTGAGTTATTTACAATGTTGTGAGGGGTTTAGTTTTATTTGTTCCTTGTTTATGATGGGGTTATTTTGTACCCCACACCTGTAGCGTTATTGCTTTGGGTACAAATGTTTACCCTGGATTAGCGACAATTGATTTAACCAAACATTCATTCTGTTTTGACTAACATGAGTAACGGAAGTAAATAAAACGTTGTATTAATAGTCGTAATTTATTAGGCTAATAAAGCAACCAGATTGCCTCGATGGTTTAGCGGTCGCAAGCTTTACCGCTGAACTTGAGGTCCTAGGTTTGATTTTTAGGTCGGGCAAGTGTTATTGGTATTAGTACGAGTAGCACAAAGGGCCATGGAGCGAGCCATGCTCGGCATAACCCTCTTAGATCGAGTGCGTAACACCGAAATCCGCCGTCGAACGAAAGTCTACGACGTCGGGGATCGGGCGGTGCGCCTCAAATGGACCTGGGCAGGACACCTGGCTAGACGCGGAGATGGCCGATGGAGCAAGGCTTTGACCGAGTGGTGGCCAAGGCTAGGCCATAGAAACCAGGGCCGTCCTAAAGCTCGTTGGGTCGACGACATCGTCAAAGTCGCGGGAAACACCTGGATAAGGGACGCACGGAACCGGGAAGTGTGGCAGAAAAAAGGGCAGGCCTATACCCAGCAGTGGGTGATTCCGGGCTGATATGATGATGAAGTGTTATTGGGCTTGTCCAGCAGGATTTTCGCAGTAGAACCCCCATCCCGGAGTCTGGATTTTTGCGCGTTTGATGGCAAAAGGCTCAGCTCATATTATATGCTAGACTTAGCAGGCTATTTATAGCTTCATTCGGATTCTCATAGGATTTTGAATTAAGAATAATTTAGAAAAATAATATATTTTTGTGATGGCGCAGAGTGTCAGTTGAGTTTAATTTTTGTAAAAGTGTTGTCTGTTTTCTCAAATATATAGCCAAAGTCGCTGAAAGCCCTTTTAATTAAAGTAGAATACTAGGCCTCATATTGTGTACATACATCTCTGTTCCCTTTGGGAAATATAAGGGAATTTGTAATGTTATATACAAACTTATAAAGCAACTCTCAAAATGCTGTTCTACGCTGAGAATTCAAAACAAAATACTTAGCAATTATCCACTAGGAAATTGTTATAAGTATCTTGTTTTACTCGTGAATAGTAAATACTACATTACACTCTACTCTACATACTATACTACTCTTGTGTATAATAGATACTATTATTTATGACTGTATTACTGAAATTCGAAGTTTAAAATACCGATGTACCGTATACATAAAGTTTGAAACTACGACTTACGTGAGTCAGAAGGTACGTATGACGAATTACTTAATTCAGAATGTTCATCATCGAGATGTACGAAACTCCGAAAGCTTGCTATGACGAATTACTCATTCAGAATGTTCATCATCGAGATGTACGAAACTCCGAAAGCTTGCTATGACGAATTACTCATTCAGAATGTTCATCATCGAGATGTACGAAACTCCGAAAGCTTGCTATGACGAATTACTCATTCAGAATGTTAATCATCGAGATGTACGAAACTCCGAAAGCTTGCTATGACGAATTACTCATTCAGAATGTTCATCATCGAGATGTACGAAACTCCGAAAGCTTGCTATGACGAATTACTTCATTCAGAATGTTCATAATTGAGATTCTGATTTGTTCCCTTTACACATCCTTCTTCTATTTTTTTATATAACAATCTGACAGAAGAATTCCCAGATCAACTAACAAGTTGGTTGCCATGACAACCTTTGAAAATATTAAGTTCAGTTAGCAAGCTCGATCGAGCGTGGCTTTAATTGGCGTTCACAAACTTTCTGATATATTAACATTTAGTTTGGAGAGCTGTCCAACTTCGGGGCCCCACTTTTTGCACAAAAATGTCTGGGAAATGTTTCAAATAGACTCTATTTTAGTTAAATCGAACGTTTTATCATTATACTTGGTTTTTCTATCGATTCAGTTAAAATTATTCATGTTCATTCACATTCGCACGAAGCGCTTCGCTCATCTTTCATTATCTCATCTCACAACCAATGAGTGGAATTCACTGCCTGCGTCGTTGTTTCCGAGTTCATAATTATCTTCATCATCATCACCATTTCAGCCGAAAGACGTCCACTGCTGGACATAGGTCTCCCCCAAGTGTCGCCACATTGACCATTCCCGTGCGTCTCGCATCCAGCGGATCCCCGCAACCTTCACGCGAGTTAATAGGCTTCTTTTGGGTTAGCTCATTCCATCGCCGACCTCATCTCTGCCCCCAGATAAGATTGAGGTAAACAGTAGGCCCATCTAATAATTATAATACATGGTCGATTGGAGATTTTAGACTAGTATTCATTACTGGCTTTTGTCCGCGGCCTCGCTCGCGTGGACGTCGGAAATTGTCCCTCAGAACGTCCTATTTCGCGGGCAGTTGACACCACTGAAAACTGCCTGTAGGTTTGTATCCCGTAGTTCCCCAAAAGATTTTCTTCTTGTAGTATAATATATGTGGAAAGGCGTTTCATCCTTTATTTCACCTTGGTAATATTAGTAAGGACGTCCAGGTTTTTTTATTACTGTTATTGTTAACTTGTGTAATCCCAATGCTGGGCAATGCTCCCCAAGACTTCCAAATCCTTAGATCCAGGGCCACTGTGGACCACGATCGTTGGTTCTGTCCAGCTCGTGCCTCCATCTCCTTCGAGGTCTACCGCGTCGCTTTCTGGCTGTCAGGACTCCACATCGTGGTTATTTTGGCCCACAGCTCGTCAGGTATAATGGCAGGCATTTTTTGATTAGTTTGGATGTAGGTGGTAAATACCTAGTGCTGTATAAAATGAATAGCCTGTACCAAATCCGAGCTAATTATTTCAAAAATATCAGTTGGTTATTCAGTTAATCACAAAACAATTAATAAAAGTAATATGCAAATATTTGTGCAATTAGATCACATTGTTTGTGGTCATCAATATCATTTGCTGTGCCCATCTGTTAATACGAAAACAAAGGTTTTACTAACAAAATATTATCAATAATCGTATTCATATTTGACGTCCCAATTAATGAAAATGAAACGGTAATCAAACCGGTTGTATTCAACCAATATGATTACCGTTTCATAATTTTGAATTATTATCTGAGGATGACATAGGTAATTAATTATTTATGCGACTGGTCTAGTGGTCGCAAGCTCGACTGCTGAGCATGAGGTCCTGGGTTA
This sequence comes from Eugnorisma glareosa, assembly GCA_947578425.1. Classification (NCBI taxonomy): domain Eukaryota; kingdom Metazoa; phylum Arthropoda; class Insecta; order Lepidoptera; family Noctuidae; genus Eugnorisma; species Eugnorisma glareosa. Next base: position 5,496,236 of record OX387982.1, on the reverse strand, counting down.
GATTCCCAGGTCGGGCAAAGTGTTATTGGGTTTTTCCATCAGGAATTTCTCAGTAGCAGCCACAGAGTCTAGATTTGCGCCCGGTTGATGGCAATAGGCTCGCCACCTATTACATGGGACTTAAATATAACTGGCGAAACGAGGGTTAAACATAAGGTGCACCTCTGCCTTACCCTTCGGTGTATACAGACGTGATGTTATGATGGGTAAGAACTTAATCAAATTCTCATTCACACCTTCATTTATCACTTCTTACTATTAAAAATCAATCAGAGGAGGTCGTGGCCAGAAAATAACAGCCGCTCGAATCAATCTTCAGGTTAACCCGCGCTTGCCTAGGTTGGCCTGTGGATGGGTGACCACCCATTACATACCGAGTGTCCTCCGTGCCTCTGAAAGCACGTTAAGCCGTTGGTCCCGGCTGTCATTTGTAGATGTTTGACAGTTGTTACAGGTAGTCAGTGGCCCGAAAGTCTGACAACAGTCTTACAAAGGGGTATCGTATTACCCAGTACTAACTGGGTTGTGGAGGTCAGATAGGCAGTCGCTCCATGTAAAATACTGGTATTCAGCTGTATCCTGTTAGACTGGAAGCCGACCACAACATAGTTGGCAATAGGCTAGGCAGATGATGACTATTAAAAATCAGTTCCCACAAAGTTGAACCAAGTATATTGGGTTCAGTTAGTACAGTAATGAAAGGTACCTACAGTTACTAAAACCAATTACTTAACTTTGATATTGGGTTATGTGAAGTTAATGTACAACTACGAGAGTTTAACGTGGTCACGTATTAATTATGATTTCGGTTCAAATGTTAACTGAAGTTGCTAAACGTAATTGGGATGTAAATAGCCGATGAAAAGTGGTTTTGGTTATTTAAGGACCATTAAAAAAATGCCTCTCTCTACAACAACTCGATGGTCTAGTGGTCTCAAGCTATACTGCTGAATTTGAGGTCCTGGCCTCGATTGCCAGGTCTTGCAAAGTGTTTTATCAATTTTTCTATCCGGCATTTCTCAATATCAGCCACGGAGTCTGGATTTGTGCCCGGTTGATGGCAATAGGCTCGCCCCCTATTACACGTGACTTAAAACGTAACTGACTATTAGGAGTATGAGGAACACCTCTGCCTAAGCCTGAAGGTATTACAGTCGTGATGTGTTAACAAAAAAAGTGTATACACTTCATTATGTACACCATTTCAATAACAGGTATTACAAACGCAGACATTTTATATAGGATGACGCAATTGGCGGACTTATAAAAAATCGATCTTTTCAAAGACAGTTTTCAGGTGTTTTTCCAGTGTTATAGGTTTTTTCAATTATGATTTTTTCAGCCACAGCCTGGAGCCTGCATTTGTGCCCACTTGATGGCAAAAAAACTTAAACATAACTGCAGTGCCTAACCTTTTGGGGATTGGCCTATAGAGAATCGTTTATAACTGGCACCGCCGCCGCTGCGCCGCGACCGGGCCCGCATGGCGGGCAGCCCCTTTCATAGAGATGAGGCTGGTGTCCCAGCAGTGGGAACAATATAGGCTGAGTGTGCATAGGTAAACGACAGTTAACTAGATTAACTAAAAGTCTGAGTGTGACAGTAATGTCAATTCTCGTAACAAAGCTAAAAACCAGCCTAGTGCGAGTTGGACTCCTGCATGAAGGATTTTGTACCATCGTGGTACGGGATATAATAATACCAGCCTATTACTGTCCCACTGCTGGGCAAAGGCCTCTTCTCAACAGAGAAGGCACAAGCATTGATCACCACGCTTGCTCAAGCGGTTTGGCGATTTCAGACTTTTATAATTCCAGGTTTCCTCATGATGTTTTCCTTCACCGATGTCTGTGATGTCCAAGATAAACTTAGAAAGTACATATGAATTAAAAAAGTCTCATTGGTACTTGCGCGGATTTGAACCCACAACCTGATGCATGAGAGGCGAAGCCTTAACCTCTTGGCCATCACGACACTAGGGGATAATTCATTTTTTATTGTTTGTTATAGTGGCAACAGAAATACATATTTTGTGAAAATTTCATCTGTCTATCTATTACGGATCATGAGATACAACCCGCTAACAGACCGACGAAACGACGGACGCGCGGACAGACGGACAGCAGAGACTTAGTATAATGATAACTTTTCTTAATCCAAAATTTATACCCATTTATTCCTTGATAATCTTGTAAAATATAATCCTGGTATCACAAAGAGTGTCCTCCCATAAATAATAAGAGCAAAACGGAGGAAAACCAACAACTTATTAGCGAATAAATTGTGAAAGCAATTAAAGTAGGACAAGAGGCGCAAAATTTTCAAAAACAAATTAGTCATTTTAATTAATTTCTTTGAAAATAGAGGGGACAGTTTGGAGATAAATGTTAATTTTTCAGATATGGCGGGGTTTTCTTCGGTTTGGAGTTTTAGGTTTAAATAGCTCGTTTCTAGGTTTTGAATAGAAGAAGTAGGTATAGAAGAAGATATTCTTTTAGATATTATTTTGTACCCTATCACAATTTTGTTCTATTTACTCTATTTTATCCTATTAACCCAAAGGTGGATTGGTAGAAAATGCCTTGTGACATTAAGTCCGCTTATGTACTACTATTGTACATGAAGTTTAAATAAATAAGTAGGTTAACGTGTCATTAGATAATTGAAGCGTGTTATGATGATGATACGTATTTCATTTTCCCAATTTTATTGATGTTCTTTGCACTTAAAAGAATATGAAATCTATGTTAGTGTGTTGATTAAGTCGATTATAGAATGCACTTAGAAAAGTCATAAAATTCTATAAAATGTAGTGTTTTTCATCTCATATTTGTTTGTACTTGTTTCGCAATGAAATTGCAAACGCAGGAAAGTTGTGTACAAATAAAACTAACATCTTAATGAAGAAGCTCTATTTAAATAAAATAAATTCGTCCCCAGGTCGACCTCAAAATGAGTATAGAAGCTCTGCACGATGTTCCCGATAAAAGTTATATTATTATCTAAAAGCGTTTTAAAGTCGTACTCACAAACTGTTCACTTTTACACATTAAAATTTGATGAAGCATTCAGTATTCTCACTTCGCATTGGCTTGTATGAAATCCGTTGATGCCTAACACACGTACACCGCCTGACCGCGCGGACGAATGACGCTCACCGCCTCTCCGCGCGGCGCAACGTCAATACATTTGCTTTGCCGCCTCCGCCCGACCGCGCGGAGAAGCGGTGTTGTGTGAGAATCGCTTTATGATAACAAAATATTCCAGTGTATCCAGAAAACTAAATAAAAAATTAGTTAGTGATGCATATTATGTAGGCACATAGTACTACACGGGATCATCATTAGAACTGTTCAGAATTCTTTCTATGAAGCTCCATACTGCAATGCACACATATTATTATAAGTGAAAACCTAGTAAAATGAGGTATGGTGAGGTATAAACGTTCACAAATATCTGTGAGTGCGGCGTTAAATATTAATTTGTTACGAAACCCATAAACTGCTGTATATCCATTCTCGAATACATCCCTCTTTACAATGATGTTTATTTTGAGTGTGAGAGCAAGTTTTATGAGGTTATTTTTCAAGTCACACGTGGGAGTTTATTTATATTAGGATTAGGTTTAAAGATATATATTCTCAAAAAAGACATAGTCGTTTACATGAAAACAGAGAACCTTAAGCTAATATCCATCCAAAGTTATGCATGCCCCAATACGTCAACCACGGCATCACCAGCAGGGCTATTGCGTATCTCTGTTGATAGTTCATACTGATCATCACTTGGCGAGTTTTGATATACAGTGACCGTTCATGTTGGTTTCAATTGACGCTACCCGTGCAGAACTGCCATTGTATATCAAAACTCGCCAAGTGATGATCACTATGAACTGTCAAGGTCAACAGAGATAAGCAATAGCCCTGCTGGTGTTCTTTCTTTATCGTGTGGTTAGTGCCTAACCTGGTGTCAGAGTTTTTATGTCGCCTATGGGCCTCTGACTGTGCTTGTGTATCATCTGTTATGTAATGCAGATTCTATCGAAAACCGAACCTTAACACCAAAGTTACTCTCTCTCTGTCACTCTCTCCCTCACACTTTAAACCCATTACCCTCTTTACGTAAAGTCGGTGAAGTGCATCAGACACGTAGCTGTTACGCGTTGTTATAATTAAAGAGAAATGTCACGATCAATCAGCGTACATTGGCTGATCAGATCGGGAGCTGGAGGTAGGGTTGGCAGAAAAAAAAACATAAAATTATGCGTTTTATGTTTTTAAATTTTGATCTAACCGCTGCTTCCGCAGTGTCTTCTACTGCTACGGCTGTCTCCTTTATCTAATGGACTGCTTAATGTGGAACCTTGGTTTAATCCCCAAGTCAGGTGAATTGTTAAGAGCTGTTTTCATTAGGGAATTATCAATACTCGTAGCAGCCTAGACTTAATATGTGGTCGTCCACAGCTGTGGGCCGGAATATCGCAAGACTGGAGCCCTGAGACAGCTAGACGAGGTCGCGATAGACCGATGAGAAGATTGGGGAACGCCTCGGATGGCTTCCTCGCGAATTGGCAAAAGAAGCACATAATCGAGAGAAGTGGAAGGAATGGGGAGGCCTTTGCCCAGGAGTGGGACAATACGGACCAACTAAAAAAACTGAAAATAGACTCGCCTCCTACTGCATGAGACCTACAATTTATTTGTCGAAATGGTGATACCTACCTCCTACATATGATAGTTATAATTCAATTATTAAATGAAATAGCAGCCTGGCTTGTAACAAACTAACCTTCATTTTCTTTTTTCTTTGCTACGTATGGTGTACCTACTTACTTAGAACAGAAAATAAGGGGTGTACAAGACCCTTAACGAAGCCGAAAGGCACTTGTTCTCCCCGTCATCGCGATATTTTTTTTGTTCTAGACCACACCTGGGAACCTTCTAGTTTCGGAGATATTGGGGGTCAAAGTTCCAACTTTTTCACAAGTTTTTTTTTTAAATAGGTACATTCAAACAACTCCACGACCCCCGGTACTATTCAATCCATCCATCAGCACAATGTTTTGAGTCTATCACATTGAGCCCCACCGTAAAACGTGATTTTTCACCCCAAAAACAAAATAGTTTCCCAGCAATAATTTTTGCGTAGTTTCATGTACATAATGCTTGGTTGACGACTTCGTTAAGGGTCTTATTACACCCTGAATACCACATTTACAAACTAAACTAGATTCAATAAGTTATGCATTTCTTTACTCTTCAGAGAACTAATGATAGTTATATTTTTTTGTGTACATGTTCCTTCATAAATTATTTTCCGACTTTCTCTGCACACCGTACATCCAATTCCCGTCATACGAAACGGCTGTAGCCGGTACAGCTAGCAGAACAATTGAAGCGTTCTGCTCGTTCAATAATCAGTCAGGTGTGGCTTTGTGCCAAATAATTGCCAGTTTGCCACCTCTGGTACTATGGCAGTGGCAATATGAGGCATCATGTGTTGACGTGCGCTGTTTGTGGGTTAAAATCGGCATTTGATAGCGGGGAGAGGGTTAGTGAGGGCTGTGCGGTTTCTATTGACCAGTTTAGGGTTAATTTTCGGTGGTGTTTTGTAGCTAGTATACAGGTAGGATTGTCACACCACGCCTGGATTTTGAAGGGTAAGGCAGAGGTGTACTATATGATAGTACATTCACATATCGCCAGTTATGTTTAAGTCTCATGTGATAGGGGGCAAGCCTATTGCCATCAAACGGCCACATATCCAGACTGCGTTGGTTAATCTCATAAACTATTCTTAAATCCATTTGGCCATTAAGCAAGCAAGCATAATGTGCTGGAAGGGCGTGATCACTGGATGCTATAGGTTGAAGAATGTCCAAGCGGCGCTGACGTCCTACACCTGTTGGTTCAGTTGCCTGCTTGAAACTACGGCGACGATGCTGAACGGGAGTAACTAGGATGAGGCTTCGATGAAATAAAATCAACAGCTATAAGTCTTCATAACTTTTCAGGAAGCGACCGGCGTAATTCTTCAGGAGTACTTTAGAGTGAAAGAGAGAGAGATATATCTTCCTTGCCGATGACTACGATTAGCCCGAGAGCGCGCATTACTAAAGTACTGCGAAACTTTACCGTAACGAGGACCGCTAATCGCTTCCTGATTTAATCTTTATTTGTAGAAAATATTGCTTGCGCGTGTGTACATAGTAGTGATTATTTCTAGTGTTCTGTCTGTGACCTAGGTCATGTAGGTCATGGTTGTGAACCTTAAAATATTGCCCGTCTCCTGAAATCATGACGTCGACTGCATCTATAACTACTGAAAAACTATTGCAGTGTAAAGGAAAATATTTAACAAAATTCTACTATTATTTAGGTTTACAGGCCAGTATTTCAGGAGGCGTTACAGCGATTGTTTTGTAACAAGAGGCGTTAAGTAGCTAATGTACTTCTTTCATGTAATTTACTTTGTACATAGACACACCTATGTTTTTCAGGGCTTCAGGCCCGTTTAAATTAGGGGGAAATAAAACAAACTATCGATAATTTTATAATCAAAAAGCTATGTACGTAACATCTTGCGACCTCGGTTAAGTGGGTTACTTAAAGGGTTTACATTACAAAAAATAGGTCCAGGCCTAGGTCTCAACCTAGGCTACCTGGATATATTAAAAACAAACTATATTTCGGCTATTTGCCCACTCAAACGAAGCTACAAAATGGATTGTACTTACGGTTTTTACACAAACTAGATTCTAGGTACTATTTAAAACACTATGTATGCTATCTTTATATACACTTCACTAAATTGTTTTCTAAGTTATCACTTATGATTTGTTGGTGACGCTTCGTCGCGAACACATAAGATAAGCCCAACTCACTAAATAATCAAAAAAATCTTATGAATAAGTATAAATATTTCATGTTAAATATAAATTAATAGGATGATGTTTTAAAAAAAGATTTTCATTATTTTCAACACTTTTTCATACTCAAAACTGTCGCTATAGAATGATTACTTTTGAATCTGGATCAAACGAGTTTATAGTGCTTTACCTCCAAACGATATTGAACTGTACGGTGGTCGAGTAACGCTTTAAATTGATAGGACATGGATGGTGGCATTTTATAGAAAAAAAATTGGGGAGCGATATTGAAAAATAATATTGGAGTGATGTGTTACATACGGTATTTTTTTTTTAATTCTATTTTTAAAAGGTGTTTTATTTAACTTTTATACTCAAATTAGAATGTCGCTATGGACATTCTTAATGCTAAAAAGTTTATTAAAAAAAAACATTGTTTTTCTGAGTGTGCGTGAAACCAAACACGCATTTTAGTTTGTTTACTTCATTTATTTCATCACCACTGCTCTTAAAACGGTGAAGGAGAACAGCGTAAGGAAACCAGCACCTCCTTGGTCCAGTTGTCCAAACGGGAAGTTATCAAACGGGACGTACCCAAATATTGTAATACAAGTGTTTATCCACAAACACGATCTCGACCCGCGTCGTGGATTATGGCCCCTCCTTTTCGTAGAGTTGAAGCAAGTACCGCATCAGTGAAAACAATGTATATAGATAAGCAGAATCCATCATAATAAAGTTATGGCAGGCGCTACTTTTAACCCTCTTAGCGTAATCCAGAAAGTCTTACCTGACGCCGTAACTAAAGCGATTGCAAAAACTTACGAAAGAATACGCGATGGTGGCGTCATATTTCACTGATTTTTTGTTCAGAAAATTCAGTTTAGGGTTCGCTGAGAGGCGCTCGTTCACCGCGAGCATTCGCCGATAATTTAACAATGCAAGATGCGGTTTTTTAAAGAAACAAGTGAATCTGAACTGTAACATTACAGGCCAATGCTCCCAACGGGGAAGTGCCAGAACAAAAACGCAACGGTCGCGAATTCGAGTGACGGTTGCTTTGGCTAGGACGCAGCCTTTAAATAGTCACACTTACAATTTACAAGAAGTTAAATAAATCTTGTGAATTACGTGACAGAACATTTTTCTTCTATCAGCAACATCAGATATAAAGATATCTTTTTCTTTTACGCCAGACACACCTGTTCTTAGAAGAAGTACTTAAAAAATATTATTTTTCTGTAAGACCTATATAGGATTAAACCTATTTGCATTTTCAAGTAAACCAACTTATTTTTTTCGGACCTGGCAACTTAAATCGTGACGTTAAAAAATATTTCATATTAATAAGTTCAAGAAAGCAAAATTGTAGGGTGACCATGGTATTTCTACAATTTTGAAAACATTCCTGCAACTGTCATTATAGCACGGCCACATGTGTATGAAGAATGCGGACAATAGTTCAAGATTAGGGTCTCCTCGGTATTTCATTAATACCCTCAATAACCGTTTGGGGTAGTTTTATTTGTTTCGCTACCCCCCTAAACGTCATTATGACAAATGTGGTCTGTTATTAGACATTATCACCGGCCATTTGTGGGGAGTTTGATAAATCAGCTGTATTTTGCTTCGCATTTACAGAAACATCAAAAATATTGAAGTTTTGTAGATATGAAGCCATGATTGCGAAGGTAGTAAACGGAAATGGTTAAAAGTTATGTTTCGCAATAACAGATAAACTGTCGAGGATAAACTGTCGAGTTTAAACTGCAACAAAAGTTCAAAAGTTGGCTGGCGGTTCTGTTACTGAGTTGTACTAAATACACTTTAGTTCAGACTGACGAAATACTATTTGAATAGTAATACAGAGGTATGAGGAACGGAGTTCTGCAATTCTGCATCCTCCTTAGAAAAGGGGAGGATATTCCGACCAGACGGGTGGTGAACAAAACTATATTTAACTAGCTTATTAAATACTTATTGGACATAAAAACTTTGGCGATGTTTCTCAGAAAGCTCAGGTTCGTAGTACTGTTAACTGCCTATGAAAGGCAGTATTAACGTGGATGAAACATAAGGAGTATGTAAGAGTCGTAGCAGGCTGGGGCCGTTCTGTCTTTCTGACTATCATGGAAAAAAGGCGTGAGACTAAACCAAAGCTCAAAAACAAATACAGGGTGTAACAAGATCCTTAGCGAAGCCGTCAACCAAGCATTACGTACATCAAACTAAGTAACTTTACACACAAAACATTGCTGGGAAACGACTTTTTTTTTTTGAAAAATCTCGTTTAACGGTAGGACTCAATGTAACGCACTTAAAATATTGTGCTGATGGATGGATTGAATAGTACTGGGGTCGTGAAGGTGATTAAAGTAAAAATCTTAAATTATATTATTTTAAAAAAACTTGTGAAAAAGTTGGAACTTGAACCCTAATGTCTTCGTAACTAGTAGGTTCCCAGGTATACAATACAATACAATACAATACAATATCTTTATTTTCTCTCTTCACAAAGGTTCACATAGTTATAATAAATAGAACTGTAAGAATAACGTTGTAACAAAATGTATAATATATGTTCCTTTGTGAGAGACTGGCGTCCATACTAGGATACCCTGTGTGACGGATCCCCAGGCTCTCACCTCGTATTAAATGTAATTTACATACAATACAATAGCTAATATGAATATTCAGAAAAATGATTATTGTAGAAGGGAAAAAAGCAGACATAATTAAACATAATTAACGTAAAAAAAAATTAAAATTAGAATTGGTGTAGTACAATGGGTGTGAAGAAGTGTCCTGTGAAGTGTACAGGTGAAGTGAGTAGGTGATGTGTGCAAGTGAAGTGTGTGAGGAGAGGTGGGCTGATGGTGTAATGTGTCGGATGATACAGTCATGAACTAGTAAATGATTATAGTTTAAATATTACGAGGGTACGAGAAGTAACTGCTCTGTAGTGTCATAGTCTAATTTTTGCAACCAGGTTGAGACTTTAATCTTGCAATGCTTATTTGTTAGTGAATAAATTGACAAACTTCTATTAATTTTGTTGTACAAATTGTTTGCAAGAAAACCAAAATGCCGTCGGGAGAAAGCGGTGTGGAACTGAGTAGTAGCATAAACTGCGTGTTTACGTCGCTTTCCATCAAAAAGACTAGGATTATAGGGAAGAGAAGAATGCCTGCGCAATATGGTATTTAAAATGAAAAGTTGCCGCACAGTCAATACTCCTACTCGCTCATAAAGTTCTTTGGTGGGAAATAAGAAAGGCAAGAAATTACTGACCTTTAAAACGGCCCTTTGCGAACGTTCAATCCGGAGCATAGATGTTTTTGTAGCACCACCCCATACCGTTATGCAGTAAGAGATCAGCGATTGGCACAACGCAAAGTAAACCGTTTTCATTACGCCAGAGTCCGCAACATGACGAAGATTTTTAAAAACAAATATTAATTTCCGAATTCTAGAGGAAAGAGCATTTATGTGTTGGTGAAAGCTGAGAGTGCTATCTAGGATGACTCCCAGGTACTTGACTGATTCTGTTCGCTGGAGGTGGGGACATAAGCAGTGAGCATTTTGAGAAGAAATGCATGAGGATGCATGAGCGGTAATTTTGAAATTATCAAGTGAGCAAGTAGGTTTTTTTATGTAAAAAGAAATATACTTAGTCTTATCAACATTGAGAGCGAGTTTATTCCTAGCTAACCATGACAACACTAAATCAAAGCCCGTCTGCGCGTAGCCGTATACTTCGGGCCAGGTATCAGCTTCAAACAAAAGCGCTGTGTCATCAGCGAAAGTTATGATCCTTCCGCAGGGCATCTTGAGCTCACAGAGGTCGTTGATGTAAGTCAGAAATAAAGGAGGACCGAGAATGCTGCCCTGTGGCACACCATGCACGACGGGAAGGTCACTACTAGTCCATTCATCTACCCTAACTCTCTGGAATCTGTTGGTAAGGTAGTCAGAAAAAAGCTCAAGCTGTGTACCCCTTACACCAATATTCTCCAATTTTTTCAGCAACAGTGGGACGGAGACTGTGTCAAAGGCTTTGGCCAGGTCCATGAAAATTACTATGACTTTTTTGTTCACATCTAGCTTATCCGAAACAAACTTAGTAAGATCGTGAATGGCGTCACTGGTCGACAGGCCAGATCGAAAGCCGTACTGAGAAGGAGATAGCAGTGAATTGCTTTCCAGGTAGTCGACCAGGCGCTTTTTCATGATTCTTTCCAGAATCTTAGACAAAGCCGGTAGGATGGAAATTGGTCTATAGTTGTTGACACAGGCTCCATCGCCACTTTTGAAGATGGGGCGAATCTCCGCTATTTTCCAGGCATTTGGGAATTTGCCGGAGTCAATGGCGAGGTTGCAGATAAATAAGATTGGAGAAATGAGAACATGTCCATATCTCTTCAAAATTGTAGTAGAAATGTTGTCATAGCCAACAGCGCAACTAGACTTCAGACTATGAATTATATTTTCGATCTCTTCCAAGTCCGTGGGCAAAAACACCATCGAGTTGGAATGAGGCTGGAGCGGAAGCGACGGGATATTGTTACCAGAATAGCAGCGGTCAGCAATATTTTTACCGATATTAACAAAAAAATCGTTGATTATATTAGTTGAAGAAATAGGATCATGAGTATTGATTAGCTGTGTGATCGGTATGATCTAGAACACAAAAAAAATATCGTAATGAGAGGGAGAACAAGTGCCTTTCGGCTTCGTTATGGGTCTTGTTACACCCTATAAACATCACATACCCAGTTACATCACACCATCCTTCAAAAACGTAATATCATCAGCTAATTAATTAATATTGTCATAATAATGTCCCAATATTGTGACATCAGTAATACGGTGACCACACGTCCGGATTACCGCGGACTTTAATATTAGTGTCCTCGCTGATAATTTATTACTTGGTATTAAATTGACATGTTGGATAAATTTATTCGGACGACCGGATAATTTATTGGCTATAATTGAATTTTCTGTAGTTAAAGGCAGACTATTTTACTTTTAAGCAGTAGTGGAATAAAGTTATATTGACATTTTGTTAAGTATGGGTCTTATAGAGATATAATAACGTTATTTATGATGCATAAACTGGGTGAATATTTATGAGATGTTATAATGTATGTATTTTTTAATTCCCAAAACATAATGTTAAAAATTATTCGATATATTTTTTTTGGAATCAGAATCCACTGCACCAATCCTTTGTTCATAGTCATACGCTACGACCGTTGTTGGGTTTCGACCTAAATTACAATCGAGGCATTGTCTATCATCAGTACCGAGAATTGTTAAAAAATCCAATAATAAAACCTTAAAACATATTTTTTCAATAGCACAGAAAAGAATATGGAATAAACGCAAAACTGGACGTGTCCTGGCGCTTGTATAAGTATGATTTTGAACTTGTTCTTCGATATCAATCAAGTATCTACCAAGCCTACGAGCCAAGACCTGGGGCCTTAGTCTGCTATTGCAATAGTGTCAGAATGGTCTATCATTGATTTAATAAGGCCCCGCGCAGACAAATTACCCTTTGTACGCACGTCAAACGAGTTTCGAACGCGCTTCAATACGCCGTGGGCTAGGGGCCTTATTAAATCAATTATAGACCATTCTGACACTATTGCAATAGCAGACTAAGGCCCCAGTAGGGAATTGACATGAGCTTTTCAGTAGCCTAAATATGTCAATTTTGTAGCAGCATAGTACAAAAAGTGTTAAAGAGCCATCTATGACCCAAACAAAGAACTAAAATCTGATTTTTACATCGCGCTACCAAAGTTCTCCGCGAGTTAAGAGAATATAGAAAACCCGGCTATGACCGTCACCGTCAGATACAACACCTGGCTGGTCGGAGGATCCTCCCTTTCAATCGAGGATGAGGGACTTTTCACCCTGTTCCTTATACCTTAAAATTCATTTTAGACTTTTTCATCATCATTTTAGCAGATTTTATGAGTCTTTGTCCACGCCCTCAAGATCATCATCATCTTGAACCTTTTTCAACTAAGTTGGGGTCGGCATCCAGTCTAACCGGATGCAACTGAATACCAGTATTTTACATGGAGCGACTGCCTATCTGACTTCCACAACCCATCAGTAAGTACTGGGTAATGCTATACCCTTGGTAACACTGGTGGTCAGACTTTCGGGCTACTCACTACCTGTAACGACTGTCAAAGATCTACAATTGACAACCGGCATTAACGGCTTAACGTGCTATCTGAGGCACGGACGAAAGTCGGCATGTAATGGGTGGCCACCCATCTACGGACTAAACTAGGAAAGCACGGCTTAACCTAAAAATCAACCCGAGTGGCTGTTATTATATAGCCACAAGCTCCTCCTACGCCTTCAAGATCATCGTTCTCAAATCGACCCTACTCCACCTAGAAACTAAATAAAAACAGAAAAAAAAAACAGAATTATAATTTAAATTAGACTCATAATAATCCAAATGGCCAAGTATTCACTGATCTGGAAGTGCTCATGTCCAAACAGCAATGATTTCTCACGACGGGAAACCAATAAGTCCTCAGTAATTTGTTCTGTGGTCATCGTGTGATGTTTCGCAAATAAAATAATGTAAGAGGCGTATTAATTTATATCTGATAGAGAGCGATGTCGATTCGCATTTAGATCTAGACGATGTGGCTTTTTTGTTGAGTTATTTTCTTCCAGTTATTTATAGAATTAACTTAGATTTATTTAAAGTACTAAAATCTTCCTTAGAAACTGGCTCATTGGTTTAGTGGTCGCAAATGCTACTCTTGCACGGGTTTATCACCAAAAATTTTTCAGTAGTTGCCTGGATTTAGCCTGTTTAGTGTTTGGTGGCATTCACAAAACAGGCGCGCTCTTATTGGGACTAAATTATAACTGGCAAAATGTGGGTACTGTGGGTAAGCACACCTCCGCCTTACCCTTCGGAGAAACCCAGTCGTCACAGCTTTTATGTTATTTTGCTTATAAGCTTATACCAGCTTAATTAAACCGAAAGCCTAAATAAGGTTAAGCGATACTTCAAGCCAATTAGCCACACTCGACTTAGTTGACCGCAGAGCCGAGAGGCTCATTGGTGACGATAAGCTGGTGGGTACCAAGCTACATAGCCTGGCCCACCGGCGCAAAGTTGCATGTCTGTCGGTCTTTTACAGACTTCGGTGAGTGTGCCCAAGAGCTCCTCGAGCTCATTCCACTATCTCCCTTCTTCCATCGGCAGTCCAGACATACTGCATGTTCCACACATTCGCACTTAGCGCTTTGCTACATCGTTCATTATGCGCACAGCCAAGGAGTGGAATTCTCTGCCTGCGTCCATTCATATGACACCAATCTATTTATGTCGCCAGTTATTAGGCATCTTTTGGGTTAGGTCTTTCCATCGTCGACTTCATCTCTGTCCTCAGGACTAGATTGAGGTCAAGACTAAGCCCATTTAATATAAAAAAACGTGTGCCATTAGTAAAAACTACAACTGTCGACCCAATTACAATGTGTTTAGTGCTATAAATTTGGAAACCAATTTAGATTTTTCAGCTCTTCTAGCCACAATTTCTTTTCTTAGCATTCGTAACAAATACTCACTGAGTTAATATTTTCAAAAGACATTATTTACCAGTCTTCCTTTCCACTTAATCCATATACGTCTCGTCCTCATTTTTCGCGACAATGTTTAACTGCGAGTTACCCCAGCTGTGTTTTACTGCTCCAATATTTTACACCATGACGCGAATCCATGTATCTTTGCTGGGTGGCATTGGTATTCCGCCCTCGGGCTCCCAAGGACAACATTTTTAAAGGACGTCGACGTGATCTGAGTTCTAAGAGGCGTTAAAGGCGTATTTTTATTAAATTTCTACTTAGGACGCTGTTTTATGTTGGGCTTTGATGAGGTATTGATCGTGTTTATGGTTTTTTTCTTGCTGTCTTTGTTTTTTTAAGGCTACGTTAGTTACCTAGGCCTAGAAGGACATGGCGGGATCAGCTAGATTGGCACATTTTTAAAGAAAGCCCGATTCATTATCTTATAATTGAGAAAAGTGTATAGAAGGAAATGAGGTTCGGAGTTCGGACGTTCCGATCCTTTCTGTCACGTGCGATCTGCTACACTGTCTAAGGGCATAACAGTGTTATATATGGGCCTCTTGGAATTTCTATCGAGATCAGCGTCTAGTCAGTATGACGGCATCATAACCTAACCTAATATGTCATTCGTTATATTTTATTCGTCATATGCCATTCGTCATATTTCATTCGTTATGTGTCATTGATCATGTGTCATTGGTCATGTGTCATTCGTCATATGTCATTGGTCATATGTCATTAGTCATATGCCATTCGTCTATGAAAACAAGCACACCTTCGTTTTAGCCAAAGTTATTGGCAGTTTTAGCAGTAGATACCGCTAACACTGTCAATAACCTTCTAGCTAGAGCCAGGTTCTGAGACCAAGTTTCAATTTTACAAAAGATTTCATTAAGGTTTTCGTTTTTTGTTTTTCCTAGCCTGGTCTGTCCCACTCCTGGGCGAATGCGTCCCTCAACTCATTCCACATCACGCGAACCCGCGCGTCCTCCTTCTAGTTCGGACGGAACTTGTCCAGTTCGTCCCGCCATCTTCTTCGTGGCCTGCCGCGACCCCACCTCACTGTGTCAGGGCACCAGTTTCCTGCTATTTTGACCCACAGTTTGTCCGGCATGCGGCACACATGACCTGCCCAGTCCCATTTGACTTGGGTAGCCTTTTGAGCTAGGTCAGCTATTCTTGTTTTTGTTACCAATAAATCAATCAATTAGTTTTTCTTATCAATGTATGTTCTGATCCAATGATAGTTTACTCGCATGTGTAACTTACGATTTACGAGCTACTTGCTCATATAAAAAAAACTTTTAACCGAAGAATTTATATTCCAGTTTTTAGCTATTTTAATTAGTAGCGTATTGTTTCTTATTTTCTAAAAGCTACAGGAGCCTAACTACAGCTAAGAGTCTTTACTCTAAATAAGAGTACAATTACACACATTTGAATCATTTCAAAGCTAGTATTTACGCAAAAGATCTGGTAAATTCATTTATTCGGTTCAGTGCTTACTGAGAGTTAAGCTCAAAGCTAAGTCGGCCGGGCATAATAGGCAGCTTCAAATTAAAGTAATGCCCGAATGGCTGTAATGGTAATGGTTGGAGAGGCAGATATTGTTATCTCACTATTTTACAGTGTCTTTATGAAGATATTTTTGTTTAAGTTATTTCGGAAACAACTGGGTGGTCTCTGTTTGTTAGAAAGTAAGAAAGTTACACTTATCAAGATAGGCATTATACTTAAATACAGTTTTTACGGTTACGTACACGAAGGGTAACCAACGGGACCCTATTAATAAACCTCCGCTGTCTGTCCGTCTGTCCGTCAGCGGGCTGTATCTCAAGATCCGTAATAGGTAGACAGTTGAAATTTATTTAAATTTAAAGGCGGCTTCCCTATTACGCGGAACCTTCATGCGCGAGTCTGACTCGTACTTAGCCGGGTTTTTTTTTATAAGTGGGTCACAATTAGGGATGCAACGATACCGATGTCGATGATCGTAAACCACAGGTTATCGTAATTTTTGACGATCATCCGTACTGTAAAAAGTATTACGATTTATAACGATTCTTAAAACTAGTTTGATGTAAGTTTTTTTCGTGAAAAGGTATGCAAGACAGCATCGATGTTTGCGCTGGCAACACTAATGACAGCCATCTTTCATATTTTGGCATATTTTAGATTCGGAAAGATTGTTCTCCTCAGCTGGTCTAATCCATACGGATATAAGAAATAGACTGAAACCAGATAATTAAACAAAATATTTTTTCTTATTAAGAATTTAAAAGAAATTGATTTTAATTATGACATTATTAAAACTTTATGCACAAGTAAAAAACTGTATAAAGGCGGACTTAATGCCTTGGGCATTTCCTACCAGTCTACCTTAGGGTGATGCAGAGAACATACAGTAGGTGCAATAACAGAAAAAAAGACTAGAAAATATTTATAACTAAACATTTAAGAATAAATACATTTATTTGTCTTTAAAATTTAAATAAATGTTGATTTTACTCAATTGTATTTTATCTTATTATTTTATTATATGTAAATAAAATAATTGTAATGCATTCGTTATCGTATTCGCTATTACGATGCATTCGTCATTCGTATCGGTATCGTAATAGACATATCGTTGCATCCCTAGTCACAATTAATTGGCCAAAAAATCTTGCGGTACTAAATGCATGCAGAATATAGCGACAATACTTTGTGACCATATATCTTTTTTCCCAAAGGACAGAGTTTACACCCCGTATATTTATCCAACCACCCTCATTCAACTCAAATTCAAAACAGAATACAGTCCTGATTTTCTCTCCCATAGAATTTCACCCCATAACACACAAACCGCGGTACACGCCTAAATTAGAAACGAAAGGGATGAAACCTCACCCCCTTTCGTACATTAAAATTTAATTATTCTCTATTTGCGACGAAACTGTGTTCACGCTTGATATATAATGAGATGTGCTAGAGTTATAGGGTAATAAAAAATCTTGATGTCTTATGATGCGGATTAGGTTTTTAATAATTTTATGTTTCCTGCGAAAGAACCTATTTCAGGTATTACCTTTCCCTGGGGGTATTGGTCGAAGGGGCGAAATTAAACACCGTTCTAATAGTATGTCATTGCGCGGTAATAGTATGTCATTGAGATTATCAAAATATTAGCCAAAGAGATGTCAGCAAACGGGAAGGGGTCCGAAAGGACCGATGCCTGCCAGGGTTGCGGGACTGTTCGAAAGAGATACCGCGGCCCTGGAGCACAAAGGGCAAAAGAAGGAACATGGATGTTTTAGTCAGTACAAGTCTGACACTCCCCACCACTCCGCCCAGAGTGGGACCGGTCATTTGACGACACCTCAACTGAAAAAAAAAGGGTGTTGTTTGTGACATGTATATCTGTTAATTCATATTGTACTAGCGACCCGCCCCGGCATCGGACGGGTGCAATGTCATACATATAAACCTACATCTTGAATCACTCTATCTATTGCTGAAATAAAATCCGTTGCGTAATTTAAAAGATCTAAGCGTACAGACAGCGGGGGAGACTTTGTTTTATACTATGTAAACGTACCTATACCAAAAAAGTGGTCCATCTACCGATAATACAAAGTCAAAGAATTTACACAACTTCGAATGCGCCTGTTTTTTAATACCACAGTGTGATGAATACCTATTATATATTATACATCACGCCTGTAATCCCGGAAGGGTTCGGTAGAGGTGTGACAGAGTAGTACAACACACACATTTCGCAAGTTATATTTTTAAGTCCCATGTGATAAGAGCGAGCCTATTGACATCAACCGGAAACAAATCCAGACTCCGTGCTCCGCTGCTACTGAGACATTCCTGATGGAAAAACCCACTAACACTTTGATCGTCCTGGGAATTGAACTCAGGACCTCAAGCTCAGCAGTTGCGCTTGCGATCAGTAGACCAACGAGGCAGTTGTTGAATTGTTTATTACTGGAACAATATTCAAACTTTCTTCTCCACTTCATTGAATTAAAATTCTTCATTTTCTCAGTCAATTTGAACTTTTACGTTTAACTTTATTAGAACCATCATACTGTTGAACTTACGAGTTATGTACCATCAGCGAGGAAACTTCTGCATGTCTAGGATTACTAGTACCAGGAGATTATGAAGTTTTTGAAGTTATGAAGTTATGAATCTGATAGCTGACCGCTGAAATGTGAGGAATGATTTGAGAGGAAAGAAAGTGTCGATTGACAAGGAAGAATAGTACAAGAAGTGTTGCACCGAACAAGGGCAAATAAGAATCGTGTTTCTGCCATGGTGAACTGAGTAATGGTATTTTGATTTGACGTTAGTTTGTTAAAAAAGGCGTCGTCTGTATAGTATAAATGACGCCCTATAAAGACGATACCGCTTTTTGTCCCGTTAACATTTCTGTATCAGTCACTTAGGTCTGTCTTTTGCTCGAAAAGGCAGACCACAACCTCGCTGGATCGATGACATACTAAAATAAAAATAGCAGGAAGTGACTGGTTGGAACGGCGAACAACAGGAAAAAATGGAAACAATTGGAGGCGAGGCCTATACCCGTAAGGGCCATGACAGAAATTTGTCGTTTTAAAAAAATTATTGCTGGCAGCATTTCATTTAATTTTTTTTTTGTCTTGGAAATAAAAAGGCTTATTATTACTTACTATTTACTACTTCACTTTATTTACTTTCTGTTATTTATGTAGTAGTTTAGTAGTAGGAGGAGCTCGTGGCAAAATAATAACAGCTGCTCGGGTCGGTCTTTAGGTTAAGCCGCGCTTGCCTAGGTTGGTCTGTGGATGGGTGACCACCCATTACATACCGAGTCTCCTCCGTGCCTCGAAAAGCACGTTAAGCCGTTGGTTCCGGCTATCATTTGTAGATCTTTGACAGTCGTTACAGGTAGTCAGTGGCCCAAAAAGTCTGACAACCAGTCGTACCAAGGGGTATCGTATTACCCAGTACTAACTGGGTTGTGGAGGTCAGATAGGCAGTCGCTACATGTAAAATACTGGTATTCAGCTGCATCCAGTTAGACTGCAAGCCGACCCTAACATAGTTGGGAAAAGGCTAGGCAGATGACGATTACTTACTTACTTACTTACTTACTTACTTAGGTACTTACTTAGGTAGAAAAGCTATTTATTAGAAACGTAGTTACTACTAGATATTAATTCTCATACATATTTTGTCAAAACGTTATTATTTAGTTCCAAATATGGTCACCTAGCGCTGTTGTATGTTATATCTGATTGTCGTCATGAAGGTACTTAATCATAGTAAGATAAATCAATGGGCCATTAATTAAATGTCTATCAACATTTCCCAATAACTCCAATATGAAAAATTCTCCACAAGTTCATTGAACCGCAATAAAATAACAAAATAAACAAGTGGCAAATAGCAATCGAAATAGCAATAAATAATAATTGCTATCGAAATCATTATTGCTATCTGCAATCTTTATTGGTATCTATAAATACTGTGTGGATTGATCGCAATTACTTTGGCGCCAGGACTGTCTCGGGTCCTGTTAAAATCGTTGTCACACTAGTCCGGCTTAATTTATTGTTATTGGCTTGATAGACAAACTCTTCGGCTTTTTGTTTTTGTTTATGTTGTTATCGTTTGTTTTTATTGTTTGTCGTGTGTTATTGTGTATCTTTTGTTTGTTTATGGTCATGTGATATTAGATTATGTTACGCGACTAAAAGATCGATGAATATAAATGTTGATGGATGAAGAGGGACAGGAAGACCAAGGAAACGTTGGATGGATTGTGTGAGGAATGATATGAAAGAGAAAGGAGTAAATGATGCCGTGACGTCTGACAGGGTGGAAGAAAATACCGGTCAAGTGCGAGTCGTACCGCACGATTGTGCGGTACGACTCGCACTTGACCGATACCGGTATCAATACACAGGGTTCCACAGCACCAAACAATAAAAAAAAAAAATTGTTGTTTACGCATAAACTGCCACTTACGGGATATCTTCCGTGATTGTCTGTTACTTTGAGCTCCCGATATTTCGACACTGTTGCAAGCGCCATGATCGCGGGTTGACTGGAGAATGCGGGTGGATGGAAAATAAATTGTTAAGAGCAGACAAATCTGTCTACCCTTTTTCTTTGTCTTTTGCTACGCGCACTACTGGAACTCATCACTAAGACACGGCAAAACACACTCACAGTATCACAAGGTTGAGGCTGGTATCATCGAGATGATGGTTTCAAATTGTCCAGTACGTGGAATCCAGTTTTGAGTATGCTCAAAAGTAGCAGCCGGCATCGTAATAAAGACTCCAAAAAGCCAAAGGCTAGGCAGATGATGATTTTCAAAGGAGGTGCCTCATCACCATCATCATCTGCCTAGCCTTTTCCCAACTATTTGGGGTCGCCTTCCATTCTAACCAGATGCAGCTGAATACCAGTATTTTACATGGAGCGACAGCCTATCTGACCTCCACAACCCAGTTAGTATCTACCGAATAATACGATACCCCTTGGTAAGACTAGTTCTCAGACTTTTTAGGCCACTGACTACCTGTAACGACTGTCAAAGATCTACAAATGACAGCCGGGACCAACGGCTTAACGGGCTTTACGAGGCACGGAGGAAACTCGGTAAGTAATGGGCGGACACCCATCCACAGACCAACCTAGGCAAGCACGGCTTAACCGAAAGATCGACTGTTATTATTTTGCCACGAGCTCCTCTCCTTTGAAAATAAACAAACAATAAGCTACAGCTATCCAGCACAAAAGACAACACTATACAATTCTTTTTAATCAAAAACCGTTGTTAAACATTGAAAAAGAGCTTTTCGCTTCTAATTTTAAAATTAGCTTGAAAATAAAATTAATTGGCAACAAGGTTGGTATCCAAGCTAAGTAAAAATATTAAAAGACTGGAAATGCAGTAAATAGCAATAAAAGTAAGTCCCGGGAATTTCAATAAAGATGTTTACTAAACAATAATTAACATGGAGCTGGGAGCGTTAGCAGAAAAGGTAATTAATTGGTGTAAAAAAGCGCGTTCAGTTAAGTGACGGGAAACATCTGAATGAGGTATTCACAGTAGAAGTACCCATCTTGTTACGGAGATATTGGAGGTCAAAGATGCAACTTTTTCACAACTTAAAAAAAAGTAAGTATACAAGTTTTAATGTTACCTATAACTTGACTTTACATAACTCCATGGCCCTGAATTCAATGCATGCATGCAATGCATCAGCACATTGTATTGAATGCGTTATATTGAGCACCAAAACCGTAAACCGTGATTTTTCACTCCAAAAAAAGTATATTTCCAGAAATTATTTTTGCGTAGACTTGAAACACACGGCTGCACATCAGGCTATACATTTCCAGTATACGCTGATCTCGCATTGTATAGGATTTCCGTACAATGCGAGGTCGGCTTATACTGGAAATGTATAGCTTGATGTGTAGCCGTGTGTACCTACTTAGTTAGACGTACAGAATGCTTGGTTGACGACTTCGTGAAGGGTCTGCTTACTCGTTTGCTCATTCCTTACTCGACAATATCAAAAATAATGTCAGCAACACATTCTTTTGTTATCGGTACAAAATTGTTCTGACCAATCCGTCAAGCAATCAACAACATAATATCCAATTACTGACGAGTTTATAGATTGAATAATTGCTGCTGTCTGTACTCGATGGTGTTTCGAATCATGTGACTATGATTAAAGGAATCGAATGTGGGATAAACGTTTAATTAAAATAAGTTGGTGGAATTACGTCGTTATTATCATCGCAGTAAAGACGTCTACCGCTGGATATGAGCTTCCCCCAAGTTTTTTCACATTGACCGGCCCTTTGCTGCTCGCGACCAACTTTTCTCATGTGCCTTTTTTTTTTTTTTCTCATGTGCCTATCCCAACTCCCTGGACACTTCCATAGAGTGTCTTGCCCGTTCTTCTCCATTTAGATTATGAAGTTCTACACCATGTAGGTTTGTAATGGGCCACTACAGTACTTTCACAGTTATTATGCCGTGAGTCTGGGACTGTAGATTCATTTTTTGTTGCGAGTATTTACAATTCAAAGTGCCTGTAACTGGCCTACTTCAAATCAATGCTTTGATTTTGATCAAATATTGATTGAGTCGTCGGTCCACCTTATTAGAGACCGGGACGCGATTGCCACCAAAAAACATTTCGGTTCCATTGGGCATCCATTCTGTGAGTAAATTTGGCTGTTTTTAGGGGCATGCCGGATACCAAGGTTCTCTTGAGGATCCTCCAAAGATACCTAATGTAGATATTTGTAATGTATCCATCGGTCCTCCAAAGATACCTAATGTAGTGGTAAGTGCTGAAGTGCATAAATAGCGTAAGGTGCCTTTATAACATAACCAGCGAAAAAAAATCGTACTCTCGACCCCACTGTCTCAGGCCCGAACTCCACCGAAACAGACACGAGCGGAACCAAAAAGAGACGTACGGATATCATCCAATCACATTCATTGAAATCCACATCGCAGCTCTCGAAACAGCGAAAAATACAATACGATGTCAAACGATTTTTATTAAGTCCTAGGTATGAGCGCTTTCTTTCTATTTTTGAATGTCGAATTTTATTGAACCGAAGTAAATACTTCAAAACAAATTGTTCAACACCTAGTGT
Organism: Eugnorisma glareosa; assembly: GCA_947578425.1. NCBI lineage: Eukaryota > Metazoa > Arthropoda > Insecta > Lepidoptera > Noctuidae > Eugnorisma > Eugnorisma glareosa. The sequence goes on along the minus strand of OX387982.1, from coordinate 5,473,084 downwards.
AACAGTCTTTTACCCACAAAGGTACACTTGTAATAGGCCAAATAGTTCCCCAATAACGATATTAGGTTTCAAAAGATTAGAGGCTACCGTATCCCGATTTCCATCCCCGTACCTTCCTGGTATAGGGTACCGTCCCAGTACCCTATACCAGGGTAGCCCTGGTATTGGGAATTTTGTTACAGCATGACCTTATTTGAAAAGTCCTTTGTGGTCGAGATAACTTAATCCATTTAGTTTACTCCTCAGAGAAGAGGACTATGTTAACGCAGTGAGTAATAATATCACGCTTGCAATCTCTGAAGGATAGTCAGAGACAGGCGCGTGCAATGCAGGCCCTGCCTACCTTAATATACAATCAAACTATCAGTACAGAAATAGAATACATCAGTCATAACCCATCATAAATCAAATCAAATCAAAATATTTATATTTCACATAGGCCTAATTGGGCACTTATTCATATTTATTTATTATTATATTAAAACGTCGACAAAAAGGTGCACGGTTCGGGGTGGTCGCTTCCTATGGAGAAGAACCGGCAAGAAATTCCATGGTTACTCTTTTCAAATCATTTGGTGTTACAATATTATCATGTTACAGCATTAGTACTTAAGTATGGGGGGACCGCATAGGCCGACTGCTTACTACACAAAAAATGTAAAACAAGATAAAAAGTTAACCAGCATCTGGGAATCTAAAAAGCCTATAATGTTCACACATTCACAAACAATCGGTAAAAAAGAATCTATAATTATGTACATACATCCATACATACTTATTAAAGTGAGACATAATAGTTTAATTGGATCTTATGAGGTGGGCAAGTTGGCAGTACTTTCCTGCAATGCACACGCCTGGTCAGAGCTGAACCTGTACACGCACATTTTTTCACTTATATGTTTTTAAATCCCTCGTAACAAGAGACGAGATTATTGCCACCAACCGGGTATGAATCCAGATTTCGGACTACAACTGGTTTTTATGAAGTCCTGAAATTTATCAAAGTACCCAAAAATATTTTTTGGACGGACCTGGAAATCGAACCCAAGACTTCATGTTCGGCGGTAGCTCTTGCGATCACTAGCCCATCAGGCAGTCCTTAAGTATAAAGGCTGTTTTGGACTCCTAAATGATTAAAATTCACATACTTTTTTATTGCACTAGTTTCAACAGAGGTAGATTGATTGGCTTCCGCGGAACGGGTCCAATTCCGCACAAAACAAATATTTGTAAGGCCTACATATAGTTGTTCCGTATTTGGTTGTCGGTTCAATTGAGATTTCGTGTTCGTTTTAATACGGGAGAAATTTGCTGAAAAGCAAAGTCCCAAAGGCGATTGGGTATTAATAAACTCCCATTTCGCTAGTTTAAATACAATTGATAGGGTCGGCCGTATCACTGATAGCCCCCTGTGCAGAACGTGCATGGAGTCGGAGGAAACTGTAGCGCATGTACTCCTCGAGTGCACCGGCGTCACCCAGATCCGTGAGCAGACTCTTGGAACACCGAGTTCCCTTGAGGATGTCCTGAGAAGACCGGGAAGTTTGATCTGCTTCTGGAGGGAGGTGGGCTGGTTGGAGTAACGGCCACCATGGCTCACGTACAATGGTCCAATTTAGGGACTAAGTGCGGAAACCAAACCCTTAACATAGAACATAGATAGGGTCGGCTTGGTTGCCGTCCATCATCGTCATTTCAGCCGAATGACTGCGCACTGCTGGGCCTTTATCGGCTTGCGTTTGGCCGCAACTCCCCTGATGTGCGATGATGCGGCCTAGGATGGAGCACGCTTGCCTAGAAGAAACCTCCCCCAAGCGTCGCCAAATCCACCGGATTTGTGCTTCTCGTATCCAGAGGATTACCATAACCCAGTTACAAATCCAGACTCTGGACTGCTGGCGCGGTAATATGCAATCAAAAACAGAAAGTGAGGCTTCGCTTGAACCAGAACTTGAACTCTATCGCCGTGCATCATTCGTTCACGAATATTGTCTATGATTCCGTTCGAAACTCGTGAATCCGTAATCAATCGGGAGTAGGGTTTACTCCGTATTTACGGACTACGTTCGGACGGGCCCGTATTTTCGTTGACGGACTTAGAGAGTAGACCTCCAGGGGCCGAGCTCAAAAGACGCGCTTACGACAAATAAAGGCAACAATTGTAGGAAAAAATTCTCCTTTTAAAATACATGAGTAAAAATTTGGTTTACCTACTTTTTGCTCATCGCTATAAAAATAGTTAACTAGCTTTTGCTCTGGGCTTCGCCCGCGTGACATCGTTTATAAGCTCACACCTACTCTAAGTAAAAAAAAAGTATTTATTGATTCATAACTGTGCCCCACGGTTTCCCGCCGCTGATGATGTTAAATAGCTTACATCCTTCCTTGGGCTATCAAATGCAAAAATATTTTTTCAGCCCCCACTGGTAGTTCCAGAGATTATTGCTTTCGAACAAACAAGCAAAATCATCATCTGAACATCCCCATATATGTATATATTTTTTAATTACCGATGAAAAATGTTCATGTGGGGGGTTTGGAATAATGTACTGAATAAGTAGTAACAGTTTGAGCGCCAGTGTCCTTGCCACCCAGTATAATAGATTTATTTATTTTATCCTGTACAAGTGAACCGCTAGGGTCGCGGTTATGCCCTAACCGAAGCTTAGGAACCTAGATCATGGTCCCTCTGTGTGCATTTAAATCCTTTCTACCGTCTTCTTCTATCTTTCTCTTTGGTATGAGACGAACAGACAGACTAACTTTCGCATTTTAATAGTACGGATTAATATTCCATTGGCTTTTACTGCCAAGTTTATACAGTATCAGTATAAAACAGTAAACGAACAACAGCGAATGTTATCCAGCTTATACTCAAAGGAATATAATAGCTTGTGTCACAGAGTATGAAAGAATGGAGCGCTAATATGCAACCACTGCTCGTTTGTCAGTCGACGTTATGCAGTTTTTTTTTTCTCTGAGCCCAATTTTCTCTGATTTTGTCATACTTGCCAGTATCAGCAATCCAAAAGTAACCTTATCGTGACGACAATAAAGACCGCTGCGATTTTGAGAGTGATGCAAAATTAGAATTAAATAAGGTAGATGACCAAAAAAATCGAATTAGTCCGTCAGATAAATTTCCAAAAAATATTAGACACGATTTTTTCATGATCTTTTATGCGTTTTTTCTTCGTTAATCTTTATTGATTTGATAAAACAAAAAATATGTATCCAATATTTTTCGAAAATCTAACTGACGGACTAAATAGAATAATATTTTTTTACTCAGGAATCATGCTTTTTACGTGTTTAGGACTGTAGAACTTATCGTTGAATATTTTGAGAGTTGTAACTCTGTCACAGCATGCAGTTTACAACCTGTGTGCGTTACTAACAACGACTTTATAAAGTAATTTAAACTATTTTATCGCTTGACTACAGAGTTGAACATAAAGTTGCAGTGAACTAACTATGTAAGTCCGCGTAAACAGGATGAAGTAAGTGACACCGACGCGAAAATTGTTACATGAATTCATTACATGATATGATTCTAGATCCACAAGCGTTGAAAATTTTCCTCGGTTTTTTGTTTCTACTGGTATAAGATCTTAGAAATTACATCTTAAATTGTAATGATAACAATCTCAATTGTTTTAAATTTTGCGAGACTTGTAAAACCACCTTAATGAAATTTTAATCATGTAAGAAACCCATTCCTACTAATGTGTCTGCATAATTACATTTTAGAACAGATTATGAAACTCAGCACAGATTACGTCAAGATGTGGCGTGATTTCCGCTATCATATTACAAATAAAACCATTAGATTAAAATTCCTTTCTACAGGAAGAACGGCAGAGTTCCAGCATTCAACAATTCGTGTTGATTATGCAAGTGTTAGGGTCCGTTCATAGCCTCGGGCGAAGCGAACTGCGTCAAGCGGAACGCGCGTGCGCCACTTGTTTTATTCGAGTGATTACCGTAGCTCCTAAAGTCGCGTTGCAATGACTAGTGGCATGCTCCAAACAACTTCATTTTTTTTTAAATCGCTGTTATAATACCGTGTATCCCTTGATCATATATCTTTTGGCCAAGGGGTCTCTGGAAAAAGAACTATTAGAATCAACAATTTTAAGACTTCTGGCATCCACTTCTGACTCGCACTGAGCATGCGTGGTAAAATACAGCCCCTCTTACAGAGACGAGATCTTAGTCACAGCAGTGGGAACATTTTTGGTTGATACATTTTCTAGGAGTACTCCATTCCTTAATACTCCATGTTCCAGCGTAACTGTGACCTGAATTATCTTCGAAGCATGTTTCTCTCGGCTTCAAAGTTTTTAGAGCGTTTTAAATGGCTCTAACGTGGCGTGACGTAAGACCTGGTTTACGATATAACGTGAAACTCAGATATTTATGCGCTAAATAATTTTAGAGGTAAGGAGAGCAGCTATTTTTATAGCTGGAGCAAAAAAACAAGCGTAAAGGTGCATAAACGTCATTTTGAGCTTCTAGGAGTGACAAACTTACGCTCCGCGGACCAACTCTCACTCGCATTGGTCATCAAAAGAGTTGCGCGAGTGGTGTTTAAAAATTATGTGGGATGTGACCTCAGTCGATGCAATTTGCGACTTTCGTCAAGCGTCACCCACGTGTCACTTGTTACCTTTGCATAAGTACCATGGCGGTATCTCTTTGACTCATAACATACATGAGCCAAATGTAGGAAGACAACCGACTAGGTGGACAGACGATCTTATGAAAGTGGTTGGAAGAAACTGGATAGCTTTAGGGCGTTTGTGCACTACGAGGTATTTTACTGTCCGGCAGTCCGATTTTTGACGGTCGGATATGGCACGCCATAAATCTATATACTAGTTTGTGCACTATACGTAATTTTACCGTCCGACATTTTACTTTTCCCCATTCCGAGTCGTTTTTTTTTTCGGTCCAATCTTAATTTATTGTGGTTTATGTAAAATGACCCTGTTAGGTATTTTTCACTTTTATGGGGATGAACCCAAAATTCTTTTGTCTTCTTCGTTTTCGCACGTAGAGTAACAAAGCAAGCAACTGCTGACGTTCTAATCATCGTTCCTAGCATAATTACGCGTGCGTGGCGTGTAGTTTCAAAAAGAGCTACCCTAAACTGCGCCGCACTGAACCGAGTAAAGACGGACAAGTGCACAAGCCAATCATCCGATTTTTCCATTCCACATCGGACCGTAAAAAATCGGACTGCCGGAGAGTAAAATTCCATGTAGTGCACGAACACCTTTAGGAGTATGACACAAAATCGCCAAAAATTTAGAGACTTGGTTGAACCTTAATTCAGCATTGGGTGGCCAAAGGTTGAAGAAGATGCTAAAGATTTTAATGACAATTACGTCACTAGAGAAGGGGTTTTTTATCTACATGATTTTCCTAGAGTGTAAATGTAGTGCTGTTCCACAATCGATGGGGCACTTAATATCGTGTCCTGTTGTTTGTTCACTACAGGATTAAACTGATGGACGTTACCGAAAGCGCCAAACTAGTACCTCAGTTTTGGGCCGACAAAATTTAGATTGTCAATGACAATCTTAATTTTGTCGGCCCAAAACTTCTTTTTTTTTATTGTTTATTAATTATAGAACAAAACAAAATGTAAACAGAAACATCACAAAAACCTCAATAGGTTTGTCCGGATGTTGAAACACTTTTAAGCTCTTAATACTAACATAATAAAATAATAATTATTAATTTATGGTTAACACATAGTATAGAAGAAATTGTGTGGTAGTTCATAAATAATAACTAACTAAGAAATCTTACAAAAACAACGACAGCGCGGGTGAGACATCGCGACGATGCCAAATTACCAATTGAATGAAATTTAAACAGGATGATGCATTTTCGGAGAGAGTCAAAGAACTGTTTGTATTTACTTTTATAATTACTATTTGTTATTTCCGATTGAATTTTTGGTGGAATGTCATTAATTAAAGTAGGTATTAAATAAGCGACAGTTCGTTTTCCGTAATAGTTCTTGTATCTCGGTACTACCAGTTTTGATTGGGCTGCCACTTACACGCTAAAAAGATGATTTTCCTTTCACAACATCGAAGAGTAAAGAGTTTTTTTTTTAATGTAAAATGGAAGGTAGTCTTCTATTTAAAAACACACAGGTAGCTTCATAGGTGCCGATACTTTACCGATCATATTATTATAGTCACGGAGACACGTATTTTTTTGCTGTCAAGCTGTTTATACCGAATTGGGTCATAGGCGGTGATCGATTGGCTTGTTGCGCAAAAATAATTCTTGAAAAAGAAACCTTTCTACAGCATGTAGAACGATGTGGTCATATCTAAGAACAACGATCTCCATGGGACCAACATCTCAATCGCGAAAAATTTACGGTTGCCTCATACTTTGAGATGAGTAAGTATTGAAGTTTTGTGTGGGACAGCTGATTATTTTTTGGCGATTACCATGAGGGTCCCATAAAGAAAGTTATTCAGCTAAGTTATTCAGCTTGATGATCTGTACCACACACTTAAATATGACCACACTTTTCTGCTGCATGCTGTATATGTCTGACAGGACTTTAGGCTGATTGTCAAGTTGTCATAAAAAAGAAAGAAATATAAAAAAATGTTGTATCGTCACAGGAAGAAAAATATTATATGGCTAGAAAGGAGGTGTCTGATGAGATGACGAGTAATAGAGAAGTATGGAAGAAGAAGACATTCAAATTGGGATAAGCGCAGGAGTATGATGATTATGAAAATGTCACAGGAACACGCTCATAAAAAGATGTACATGAGTTGTCTCGAGTAAGTTTTAAAACTGAAATAGTGCGTCTTTCACTCCGCGTGATGCTGTTCTGTTAGTTTCCCGTAGGAAACCCACAGAACTGAGCTTCAATGGTCATCCATGGTCATTTGTTACACAGATGTATAAGTGGTTACCCCTTAAGGCGAGTACGCTGGCACCCTAAACACAAGTTAAATCTTACATTGGGTGCCAGAGCACATCGAAGACACTCTTTTCTCTAGTTGTGACGCTGCTTAGTACCTACATAAATAAGTGTTTCTTGTACAATTATTGAAGATAATATACATATATATATATACGAGTATATATATCTATTTTTTTTTTAATTCTGGTCATGATTAAAAATTATATTCTATTCTCCAATTTTAATAGTGATGAAATTACTTACCCTCGCATTTTGCGAAACTGAAAAGCAGATACGGGTTAAAAAGCCTCGGTAATCTAAACAAACAATAATTTAACAAAAATAAACAGCTACCAAAAACAATCTTACTAACACACAAACCGTATTAAATAAAAACCGTAATCCATACAAGAACCGTACAGGGATCATCCCTAGAGGCGGCTTTTTTAAATTCTGGTCATGATTAAAAATTATATTCTATTCTCCAATTTTAATAGTGATGAAATTACTTAAACTCGCATTTTGCGAAACTGAAAAGCAGATACGGGTTAAAAAGCCTCGGTAATCTAAACAAACAATAATTTAAGAAAAATAAACAGCTACCAAAAACAATCTTACTAACACACAAACCGTATTAAATAAAAACCGTAATCCATACAAGAACCGTACAGGGATCATCCCTAGAGGCGGCGAAAAAATCCCTTTCACAGTCCTTATAGTAGCGTTTTATCGTTCCCGCAGGACCCCCATGCCTGACACTGCCGTAAATAAACGAAACTGGCCATTATTTACAAGAAAATATTTAGTTAAATGTTTTAAAGGTATTTCTTCATTAGTTTTACGGTGTTTCGTTGGGCATAAGTCATGGAATTACGGAGTTTTACGGTTTACGGTTCAAGTTTTCGGTTTTTGTCGGTGACTGTTGTGAAGTTTTGGGGGCTGGTGTTTGTTATTTTATTGCTGGTATGATAAATGCTTCTGCTTATCCTTTTGGCTCTGTTTTGTACTATCTGTATATTGTGACATCAATGGTACAAGATGGTATCCGTTCACTCTCAGAGGGGGATAATACGGATTTCATGTATGGCACGGGGAACCGGATTATAAAAAGAAAAAGTTATTCCTAATATCTTCACAGATGAAGTAGTCGTTTTGCAAAGATCTCTTCTGCAAAACTTGAGGAATCTTATTTATTTTTTGGTAAACCAATAGCAGTACATCTACATACTAAGAATTAATGTGAAACAATAAAAATAACATAAACGAATCCTTTACTTAACGAAAATGTTAAGCACCTCAAAAAACACGAGTAGACAGAAAAACTCTAACTATGCATAATTCATTGAAATAAAAAACATCATAACCTCATTCAGTTTTTACGCGCACCCTTCTGCCCTCCCCCCCCTAGCCCAAAAACTGACAACGCACTTGCCTACCTTAAAACAAATTCTCAATACAACCGATTAAAAGACAGGTCTTATTTTACTGTTGTGCCTTTGTGTTATGTAGACTTTCCTTGAGTAAACACTTTTTAAATAGTTTTCATAGTTTATAAACTTATTCTTTCACGACTCTGTACTCTGTCCAGTTGCTAATTTGTCCAGTTTTTCCGGAGGGAGCAAAACCGCTGGATCCAGAAGCATGAAATTTTGCACAAGACTTCATAAACGTCAAGAAAGTGATTTAGTTACGGGAAAGATTTCACCCCCTAACGTATGGAAGTTCATCCTTTATCCCAATGTAAAATTACATCAGACACACGGCTTGTTTCTTCAGAAATTCTTCTTAGTCCGATTTCTCAAGACAACAGATATCACCGAGGATCCAATAAGCCGTTTCCTTAACCCAGATATTAACCCAGATGACTCACCAAGTATTAAACATTTGTTTTAAATATCAACTAAAACCGGTCTTATAGCGTCATTAGGTTAACACCCGGTTTGAATAACAAGGATTAACCGGATCCGTTCTCGTTATCAGATGGTGCTATGTTGGTGATTTTAGCTTGATGCTGTAATCTGAGATTAGTGGATTAGGGTAGTGTTTGTCGTCATTTGAGTGGTCACTCTAGGAGATCGTGGCTAAATACTATCAGCCAGTCGGATCGATCTTCAGCTTAAGTCGCGCTTGCCTAGGTTGGTTCGTGGATGGGTAACCGAGCGTACCCCGTGCTTCGGAAAGCAAATTAAGCCGTTGGTCCCGATTGTCATTTGTAGATCTTTGACAGTCGTTACAGGTAGTCAGTGGCCCGAAACTCTGACAACCAGTCTTACCAAGGGGTATCGTATTACCCCGTACTAACTGGGTTGTGGGGGTCAGATAGGAATTCGCTCCACGTAAAATACTGGCTTCGAAACGCTAAGAAGAAGTGCGTGCTTACCCAGACTTGACTTGAAGAATGCAGAGGTAGTTGTAGTAAGCAGGCAGTACAAACGCTAAAGCCTAATATTTTTAGTACAATTCTCTTACTAGTATCTTCTGATAAGACTACAATATCTTGCATAAGAAACACAGGAATTTACTGGTGTTATTATGTTTTGTAAAGGTGCCTCATTCCTCTGTATAAAAAACGAGATTCACCAACCAAAATGACCATTTAAAAACTCATCTTACTCCATTCAATGTCTCCTCCACCACTGAATACATCCTCAGACATTTAACAGTCCACCATTAAGGCAAAATCACCCATAATTTTCCCATAACGTCACCATATCTTCGTACGATGCCTCTTATTGATCATAAGGAGATATTTGCATACGAGTCTTGTTCAAACAACCATTAAGAAATCCCAGCAAACTTGGGATACAGAATACATAGGTGTGCTGTTCAGAAGGCTAACTTCGAACGGCGAGCGAAAACACTCTCTCATACAGACGCATACATACTGCGATTTTAATGTTTGCTTATGAGCTACACGCTCAAGTCACACGCGTGTTGTAACAGTGACTGCGGAGAAAACAAACAGAAGAACTTACTCAGAGCTTGCTTCGAATCACCGCTATTTGCGATGCGAAGGTACTCCGGCAAAGAAAACAAGCGATATACGCGCTTGTCATTTTGCACAAGTCAGCGTTGTTTCTCCATTCATAATAAATTACACAAAGTTGGGCCCCAGTTTCTCGGCTGGTATGTTGCGGTTGTGCGATCAGTTGGTTGTTACCGCTAAGAGCGCTATACGGTTGGTCTTTTGAGGTACGAAACTTTGCTTTGGCTTTATTGCGGCCGTGTTCGTGGCAATGTGGAAGAAGTCAGATCCAATCAAATCCTCAGTCGCAAGTGCACTTGAATTCGCTGCACGTTAAGCGTCCATGCGTGCGTGTTTTTCCGCTCATTGTGCGGATCCATCCTTCTGTACTCATATATTCTGTGGTAAAACGTTTTAATGAAATTCCTCCAAATTCTGTATTCTCCAAAATGCTACCGTTTTCCTTCGTTCCTTAACGTCTTTTAATAGATTATTAAGATTGTTTACCGACTTCCGTGAAATGAAGACTGTTCGCTACTACCTAGGTGCGTTTGTGAGTATGAACGTGTATGTAGGTTTGAGTAAATAAAGGAAGGTATAGACAAGTGAAGGTTGAATTGAGGGAATTTTCTATGTATGGATGTTAGTATGTGGATCGTTCTCATTCGATTTGTATTTGTTTCCGAGCAATGATGACAATTCTTCTACGTTCGATAGATGTTTGTCGGAAGCAGTTGTGGTTCAGTGGTGTCACCCAGACTTGATTTGTATATAGTGGTGACTGCGAACCCCGCTTTACTTAGTGTAATTTATTTCTTCACCACTGCTCTTTAGAGATTAGGCTTGAGTCCCAGCAGTGGGAACATTATAGGCTGATTGTGCAGTAGTTATCTAACACGTTACCTGCGACTGCCTCGTTTGTCTGGTGGTCGCAAGCGGTACTGCTGAGCATGAGATACTAAGTTCGATTCCTAGGTCGGGCAAACAGTTATTGGGATTTTCCATCAGGAATTTCTCTATAGCAGCCACAGAATGTGGATTTGTGCCCGATTGATAGCAATAGGCTCGCCCCCTGTTACATAGAACTTATACATTACTGGCGAAACGTAGGTGTACTATTTAGGTACACCTCTGCCTTACCGTTTGAGAATAACAGGCATGCTGTTATGTTATCTAAAATGTGAGCAGCTCTGAAAATTGTATGGACCTTGCACTTGGTACTCTTTCCTAGTATTATAACCAGAAGAGTTGAGTTTGTGTTTATGTTTGTTTATAAACAGAATTAAGAACAGTAATAACTTAATTTAGCTCCACTTACAGTAATTTGTGACGCCTTCGTGGGTAATTTAATTTAGATTCCGTGAAATTTGGGATTGCTACTTGATTGCCAACAGTTGTTGTGTGGTCTAAGTTGAAAGCTAAGGCGGTAAGAAATTAATTAGACGTCATTAAAATATGATCGTGTTAGCATTATTTAAAGTAAATTATTCAGCCCATCAAGTTAATTTTCCCAATTAAAAAATAAGCAGATAATAACTTTTCTTTGTTATAATTGGTACACACAGCGTCAGTAAGTGCTAACCCCTCATGCCTTAACATTTTAAAGCTTGAGGGGTTAGGACTTAGTGACGCTGCGCTGTGTGTATAATGTACATACATATAAAACATGTGTAGGCATGCAAGATACAAACTCAAAAACTACTGATAAGATGTCTATCTGAGACTTGAACAAATGATTTATCATTTTTCCAATTAAACTATCCATCGTATCCATCCACCGTAGCGTGTCTTCTTTTTTAAGCATAATAACGACAGCTGCATGAAGCAGTAGCACATCGCATTATAATTTAAAAATTGTACTATTCCAATAATATTGTCTAATTTCACATCTTTTTTTCTTTAATCCCTTACTCTTTAATTCAAATTTTGACGTTATTACTATAATGCTCAGCAGTCATGAAATAATTATTCTGATTGCTGAATAAAATACATAAAATTCAGCGGCAGTCTGCCAACGGAAAGATGAAATTGCGAAAGTTTTGAGACAGCGCTATTTTGAATCTAGTTATATTCGATCTGGCTTCCCTGCCAGATTGGGCTTTTTTTTTTTTTTTTTTTTTTACCGATGGTAAATCATCAAATAACCCCTTCCGCTCTGGGCTGAGCAGGAGGGAGTGTCAGACTTTTACTGACTAAAACCCATCCATGTTCCTTCCTTTGCCCTTTGTGTTCCAGGGCTGCGGTATCTCTTTCGAACAGTCCCGCAACCCTGGCAGGCGTCGGTCCTTACGGACCCCTCCCTGTTTGCTGACTCTCCTTGAGGCGCGCGTGGAACACGAACGCGCCGTCGACACGGCCTGTCGTCATAAGACGGACGGACGGCGAGCTAGACCATAGCTCACCGTCCACAGGCCCGCGCCTACGGTGGCCGGGGGCCACCACGTGGCCCCCGACGCCCGGTGCGTCTCCCGCGGCGGCTGGGACGTGAGGTTCTCTCCCTCTCACGTTCCGCCACCTCCTTCGCTAGCATGACTGCTTCGCAGAAGGAGGTGACGGCGTCCCATTCCGTCTCGCTCCGGACCATGGATTGAACCAAGGCCGGAAGCGAGAGGTCGCCGCCGCCGATCGCCGCTACGAGGACACGGCGGTGCTCCGCCCACGCGGGGCAGATCTCCACCGTGTGCTCCACCGTGTCCTCCGGTCGATCCTCACAATGGTAGCACCCGGGCGTTTCCTCCCGCCCGATTCGGTGCAGGAACCTCCCGAAACAACCGTGTCCGGTGAGGACCTGCGTCAGGCGGAAGGTGAGGGCGCCGTGGCGCCTCTCTAGCCACTCCTCAAAGAGGGGACTTATCGCCACTATTGTGGCGTGCCCTTGCCAGATTGGGCTAAGATATTGATTTTGTGTTTATACTTGCATATTTTTGATTGCAAACAAAGTATTAGGGCCAAATAAGATAAATGCACATTGGCACTAAACTAGAAATGAGTTGTTGTAAAAATTCGGCCAAGTGCGAGTAGGATTTGCGCACCTAGGGTACCGTACATACTTGTAGGTATTTGGTTATTAAACTACATGATTCAGATACTTTGCCAAATGCCAAAAACCGAAACCCTAATAGATTTGTCCTGTCCGTCCGTATGTCACAGCCATTTTACTCCGAGACTGTTGGCACCACACAGATGCAATTACGAAAACTGATTTGAATAATATTTGATGTTTAGTTTTTGAAATAAGGAACTTTCTCGTGAATTTGCAGCAGTAAATTTGTTTTTCATCATACTATGAAAAATAAATTAAGTTTTACTGTTGAGTGTAAATTGAGTTATGAATGAGCATCAAAAAATTTGTTATAATATCGTTTGGTGCTTGCATGATTGTTTGGTGCTCCAGAACCCTTGGTGTGGCTCGTTTTGCTATTCTAGCTGTATCATTTTTACTGCTTTTCTCTGTTTCAGTGGTTCATATCTATTAATAAATTCAAGTTATTTATCAAGAAATTTTATGACTTGCACCATACATCATGTCCTGTTGATTTGATTTACCCCGACCTTTACCGAGTCGGGTCCTAACCCTCGGTACATTTGGAATATTTCTTTTTATCTTCAGTCTGAAAACATTTGAAGGATCTACTCGTATCCTGTAATATTTGATGTGGACTTTTTTCATTCCTTCCCTTTTTCTTCGAAACAATTTTTCAGATGGTTTTTAGCAAATATTTGGCTTTGAGAAATGATTGCTATTTTATTAAAACGGTAAAACGTATGAGTGTGTTTCCGGTACAAGGCAATTTCAGTTACATGCTGACGTGTTTTCCCAGGGGGGTAGGCCGAAACTACAGAAGACCTGCTTTACGATACTTAAATACTGCTTTTGCTTCGTCCACGTTCATATATCTGAAGCCCAGCGAGCGTGGTGTAAACGTAAAGCAAATACGTCGATTTTAATATCATAAATAGTTTGTTTAATCTATACCAGTACCTAAGTTTGTATGTAGGGGTAAATCTCTGGATCTACTGAACCGATTTTGAAAACTCTCACTATTAAGGAAGCTACATTATCCCTGAGTGCTATAGGCTATATTTACAACGTGCCCGTGGGATAATTTTCGATAAAACGCGAGCGAAGCCGCGGGAAATAGGTAGTCTTTTCATAATTTTAAGAATCAATTCATATCTGTGGTGCTTGTTGCAAAAAAAAAACTGAAACGCTAAAGGTTAATTCTATTTTCGATTTAAAAATCGAAGTACACACATCAAAAGTGTCTAGGGATCAAGCATTTTTATGTGGATTTCTTGAGATTGAGATGTGGCTTTGTAATAAATTTATGATTTTATAAATTTATATGGATCCTTTTTGGTGCATTTCATAATTTGAATCAGGAACTGTGAATCAAATTCGAGTAAAAGATGAAAATCAGCTGTCAATATTTTCCCTATAAAAACATACAACGCATTGAAGACATTATTAGTGCTACTGTTTCCCTACTACTGATTAAAACCAACGTTATTATGGAGCGGCGACGTCATTTAAGCAGGGAAGAAATGCTCAGAGCCGTGGGAATGATAGAAGCTGGCAACGTACTGTGGCTTTAGCTCTGAATACAAGTCAGAGTGTTATCAGTCGACTTTGGACACGTTACCGAAGCACTGGTACCGTGGCTGAGCGCCATGGAGGACGGTATCGCTGCACCACACGGAGACAAGACCGATACATTCAAATCTTAACTCGAAGAGCTCCAACAATAACCGCCATGATGTTAGCCGTGAGGCTTCATCACTCTTCAGGGAACTTAATTAGCGACCAAACAGTCAGAAACCGCTTGCATGAAGTGAACCTTCATTCCCGAAGACCGCTACGGGTACCACCTATAGCAATGCACAATCGTAGGATACGATATCAATGGGCTCTTGAACACAGAAATTGGGCAGAAGAACAATGGCGTTTCGTGTGCTTTTCTGATGAGTCTCGTTTTGGTATGAGACCGGATACAAGACGTATACGACACTGGAGAACCCCTGGACGCCAACAGCAATTAAAATCCTGCCAGGAAGTCCATCCTTATAGTGGTGGAACCATCATGGTATGGGCGGGTATTTGGATCGGCGGAAGAACTGAGTTGATTTGGATCACAGGCAACCTCAACGCTCAAATTTATGCTGAGACGATTGTATCAGACGTCATCGTTCCTCTACAAGTGCAAATCGGTCCCTTATTTCAGTTAATGCATGATAATGCACGACCGCACACCGCAAGAGTTGTAAGACAGACTCTCGCAGGGAGAGAACCTCACGTCCCAGCCGCCGCGGGAGACGCACCGGGCGTCGGGGGCCACGTGGTGGCTCCCGGCCACCGTAGACGCGGGCCTGTGGACGGTGAGCTATGGGCTAGCTCGCCGTCCGTCCGTCTTATGACGACAGGCCGTGTCGACGGCGCGTTCGTGTTCCACGCGCGCCTCAAAGAGAGTCAGCAAACAGGAAGGGGTCCGTAAGGGCCGACGCCTGCCAGGGTTGCGGGACTGTTCGAAAGAGATACCGCGGCCCTGGAACATAAAGGGCAAAGGAAGGAACATGGATGGGTTTTAGTCAGTAGAAGTCTGACACTCCCTCCTGCTCAGCCCAGAGCGGGAGGGGTTATTTGATGATTCCCCATCTGTAAAAAAGACAGACTCTCGCCGCAGCTAACATCAATGTCCTGCCCTGGCCTGCTCAGTCGCCAGACTTGAATCCGATTGAGCATGCATGGGATATGCTACAGAGAAGAGCTCTGCCGAATATGGAGGGTATCCAGTCGCAAGAAGACCTTTTTTTGTTGTTGCAACGAACATGGGCGGCCATTCCACAGCGTGATTTGGATGAACTCATTTTGAGTATGCCAAACCGATGTTCTTGTGTTGTTAGTGTTCGCGGTAGAAACACGGATTATTAATTGTTTAAGTTACCCAATAAAATTTTAAAGAAAACTGTTATTTCAGTCTTTTTTTCGAACTTTTGTGTTAGTGGTTCAAATGTCAAAAATCCCTTTATTAGGAAAATGGCAAATTTCTTTATTAATGCAAAGGTGACTTGGTTTATCGTTACTGTGACAAACGAAAACACTTTATTTGATGAATCCTTAAAGAAAATTTTAATTAATATCAATCAGGAGAAAAGTTATTGCAAAAATATATGTTGATCCCTAGACACTTTTGATGTGTGTATTTACGTTATGGTTACACTGCACGCTCATACCTGTGTATCTGGTCATACATGCACGCCAGATACGAATGCTATACCTACATCGAACATTTGTGAAGAATATTCCCAATTAGGTCTCTATAGATCGACCCTTCCGGCGTTTCTACCCATATCTGCCTTGTATAGAACGTAATATCTTTTTTTAGTTGCCTTACATTTATCCTTTCAATGTGACCAAATCGTCTCAGCAATTTTGTTTCTACATGCCTCATACAGGGTGTAACAGGACCCTTCATGAAGTCGTCAACCAAGCATTATGTACAACAAACTAAGTAACTTTACGCAAGAAATATTGCTGGGAAACGACTTTTTTTTGGGTACAAAATCACGTTTTACGGTAGGACTCTAATGTAACGCACTAAAACATTGTGCTGTTGGATGGATTGAATAGTACGGGAGTCGTAGAGGTGTTTAAAGTATAAATCTTACATTAAAAAAAACGTATTAAAAAAAAAAGTTGGAACTTTGACCTCCAATATCTCCGTTACTAGAAGGTTCCCAAGTATGGTCTAGAACAAAATAAATTATCGCAATGACGGGAAAAACAAGTGCCTTTCGGCTCCGTGAAGGATCTTGTTACACCCTTTATACAATATCTGTTTGGTTTATAGCTTGAGGTCCTCCGTTCGATTCCCAGATCGGGCAAATTGTTATTAGGTGTTTCCATTAAGAACTTCTCAATAGCAGCCAATGGAGTCTGGATTTGTGTTGAAGGCATTAGGCTCGCCCTCTGTTACATGGGACTTAAACATAACTGGCGTAATGTGAGTGTACTATTAGTGCCCCCGCGCATTAAGGCGGCCAGGTCGCGCGGCCAGGTCGCTGCGGCCAACTATTCTTCCGTGACATATGTAAGTACGCGCAATAGGCGACCAGCGGCCAGCGACCACGTATTGGCCGCGCGGCCAGCAGAAACATCGCGACTCAACACGCGGCCAGTTGGCCGCCGCGACCAACGAGATTCACCATTTCGTATGAAAGAGATCAGTGTGCGCGCACTAGTCGCAGCGGCCACACATGTTTCGTGCATACATGATGATCGATACGGAGCGATTCATTCTCGAAATTCAAAACAGAGAAGCTCTATGGAATCAGTCGTCGGATGATTATTCGAATAAAAATTTAAAACTCATATAGCTAAAATTCTCATATAGTTAAAAAAATTATCTTCTTAATGCAATACGTCTGGAAAGTATGTATGATATATTCCTTTTGTAAGCCTATGGGTATATAACAATGGGTGAATCCAAAAATTTTTTTTTGTTCTTTTTTTCTTTCGCTTTTGTAATAATAAAATCAGCACAACAATAATTCCTTCTTCAACGTCTATTTTGGAGCACGATGTGAACTCAACTGACAAAATGTGGTCGCTACGTGGTCGCAGATGAATCGCAGCTACCAAGGCCAGGTTGCACGACTTGGCCGCGCGACCTGACCGCCTAATGCGCGGGGGCACTAAGGTTATACCTCTGCCTTACCCTTCGGGGATTACAAGCGTGATTTTATGTTATGTTATAAATGGTGATAAGTACCTGATGGTCTAGCAATCGCTTTAAGAGCATTACGTGTCGCTGCAACGATCCCAATACATTTATCTCTCTTCGATTAATTATAATTAGTATCTCCTTCAATCATTTCTTCATCTTATTTCGTATCATCATTTCAGCCGATTACGTCCACTGCTGGACATAGGCCTCCCTCAAGTGTCGCCACACTGACCGGTCCCGTGCGACTCGCATCCAGCGGATCCCCGCAACCTTCACCAGGTCATCGGTCCACCTAGTGGTAGGCCTTCAAACGCAACGTCTTCCCGTTCGCGGTCGCCACTCCAGAACTTTGTGGTGGTCTTATTTCGTATATTATTAAATATTACTTTAAAAAAAAAACATTTTAAAATATTCAAAAAAATATGGGTCGCCGGTGTCGGAAGCAGGGTTCAAGCTACCGGAGGTTAGGGCTCCAGAGACAGGAACCTTCTCACTATGCGGTTCGAATCGAGGAGTAATGCCTTCTGAATCAGGCCCTTGATCCAACCGCCTAAGTAGAGCCTCGACAGATGTTATGAGGAGGTTCCTGTCTCTGGAGCCTTAACCACCGGTAGCTTTGACCTTGCTCCCATCACCGGCGGACCACTTTTTTATATTATTAAATGTTTTATTTTATTTTTATGAGAAATATTTAAAAATGTATGAAATAAGATGAAAAAATGAATAAAGGAAATAAATCAATATTAATTAATTAATTATCGTTATTGATATAAATACCCCTCAAAGGGTCTAGCTAGACAAAGTGCTATGACATTCTGTCTACCTATGTATCATTTGACTATGCCGATCATGCTCCAACAAATGATTCCCCAAACTCAGTGTTGACAAGTTTATCTAATAATTATCTCATAGAGGTGGTCCCTTTGATACCTTTACCCTCTGTCGCATAACAATCATAGGTGTCGATAGGGTGGTCCTATTCGTTGAGAACACGTCAAACTAGTTTCTTCGTGAAGGTATTGAAAGTTGGACCAAAGTGATGTTAAATGATATAAAAACTGGATGACACGGCAATGGAGCAAGTTTTGATGTTATTTCATGGCGTTCTTGTTACATTTGGTCCTTATGATAATATTATGTATACTTTAGGAATACACGCCGCTGTGATTGTAAAAAAATCTTCTTCTCTTCGAAGCAATGGTACTTTGGATGTGTTAATCTATACTTACATTATTAAGAGGTAAGTTTGAATGTTTGTAAGTAATATCTGGATCTACTGAACCGATTTTGAAAATTCTTTCACAAATAGGAAGCTACATTATCCCCGAGTGCCATAGGCTATATTTACAACATGTCTATGAGATAGTTTCTGACCAAAACGCGAGCGAAGCCACAGGCAACAGCTAGTATGACATAAGTCGAATTACATTTTCGTATTTTACATGCATGGATCAATACCAGTCTTTTTATTTTTTATTAATCCTATTGCATAAGATTATGAAATATCTCCTCTTGGGAGAGGGCACTGGCTCTTGTAACACAAGTCAATCACCTAGCACAGGAGCCAGGGACTTCACACAATTTTGTAACCACTATCTTGTGTAATAAAGATTGTATTAGGGTTAATCGCCATGAGAAATGAGAGTCTTGTTACAAAATTGGCTATGAGATGAAGTGTTTAGATCGGAAAACTGTTGATTCCACATCTGACCACTTTAATAACAGCGTCAGTGGATGTTAGATGTGTCAAATAGAAGGATGCTGAACAGCATCACTGAATCCATAGATAAAATTCCGCACACAGATAGAATGGGATATGCAACGTCCACTCGTGCAATGCCGCGGGAAAAACTAGACGCGGGTAACAAATTAACAAAAGAGACGACGGGACCTAAAAAGGCCGCTTTAGAAGAATCATAATAATATGAATTAAGAACGTTACAATTCGTAAAATGATCACAAAGTAACAATTCATAAAATTAACTGCGTCTATGACTATTTTAAGAATGTTAAAGTAGGTAATTCGTATTATTATCCTATTATGATTCTGCTAATTCGGCCATTTTAAACCCCTGGGATTGACATTTTAACATACACTTCACTATCACTATGACTATCACTACATAGTATAAAACAAAGTCGCTTTCTCTGTCCCTATGTCCCTTTGTATGTTTAAATCTTTGAAACTACGAAACGGATTTTGATGCGGTTTTTTTTAATAGATAGAGTGATTCAAGAGGAAGGTTTATATGTATAACACTGACCCGTGCGAAGCCGGGGCGGGTCGCTAGTTAATTATAATATCCAACGTCCTCGCAGTTGAAACCGCGGGCAAATAAAAAATCTTGTGTTTTATGAATACCTTTTGTAACAGACAAACATAATTGACAGACCATGATTGATATCTCAACTTGCATGACACACAAACGTCACATGTCAATTGTCAATAACATACGTTTCCCCGCACATCTGTGTATCTTGATCCTCTTGATAGTCATCATTGTCGGCTACAATCACAGTCTGTGTTCTTCATGTCATATTAATTTGCTATTAATTCAGTCATTAGTCATAATTATAGAACATTGTTAGTACTAATGCTTGGTTAAATTGTTAATTGTATATGTTTGAGTTATGATGTGTTTGACTTGGATATGATGGTTTCTTAGTAATCTGTAATATAGACAGTACAATGTTATCAACTTGAAGAACTTTGAACTAGTACCTTCATAATAACGTATTATTTTTCATTTTTTTATGTTGACACTTTATAGTTATATTCTTGCTACTCCTGGACAACACAAATGTATTTTAAATAAGTAACTTTAAGTATTTATTTCTATTCAAGTGATTTGTAATCTTTTGGAAATAAATGAATTCAAACCGTAATATTCTCTCTGCTGGGATACAGGGCTCTGTGAGAAGCAATGGGCTACAAGCCCCTAGTTCGACTTCTCGTTTCAGTATCCTCACGATGTTTTCTTTTTTCATTTTAAAAGCATGAATAAATGAATTAGTTCACAACGATAAAACTATTAAAAAAACATTAATAAATGCTCATCACACACAAAAATAATATAATAAAAATGTCAGCTGATGAAAATGGAACCTTTTAATTCAAACGGCTGTCACATAAATATCTACCCGGAACATCACAACAACTGTGAAATAAGGACACACAAACATTCCTAAGTATTCAAAAATTTAACTTAATAAACCCATTCCGAAATCCGTGACACAATCAAGACACATTTCTAACAAAATCACAGAAAAAAAAAAACAACAACAGCAAATGCGCGGGAACGCACAAAACGTCTTTGACGGGCGGCCATGTTCTTTTTTTTGTGACCGGCAGGCGTCAATGGCACCTCATTATTATTCCACAAAATAATCGAATAAAGGATCGATTTTACGTAGTCGATTATCTCAGTTTCGAGGAACGATCGCTAGATTATACGAGAAATGAACGGGCTCTTTGTCGAGAAGGAATCTGGACCAGAGATTGGGAACACCTGGCGTGGCTCGTTTGTAGTTGTTAGTGGTGGGTCGAGGGTTGGTTATCGATATGTTATGTCGATATAATTGATTTGAGTTATGGGCTGAGATTTTTCTTTGGTGTCTTTTTTGCTTTGCCAAAGGTTTGAATTTTTGAGTATAGTTTTAACAAATTTGAAGTACACTGTAATATTTTATGACTATGTCAGTGCTAAAATGTTATGTGAAGTCTAAATACGTTTAAATTTGTAGTGCGTTTGGTTCATTAATAGCTTGCCTACATTTTCTTCTATAAAATTTCCCAACAAAACTATCCAATCAAAACTTGAAAGCTTTCGTGTGCTGAAATCTAGTATCAGGCTTAATTAATAAACCTCTTCAGAGCCTAAAATCTCCGTCATATATTATTACGCTGTTTCGAAGTACATCTTTAATTAATAATACCGTACAACTACCCAAGTACCTACTGCTAACGTCTGCGAAATTACCAAATATAATATTTCAAATGACTCGAAACATTATAATAAATCCGTGTTATATATTCACACCTACATTTTCTTTAAGATTTTAAGATAAGGCACAAAATATGTATACAGGGTGAATTTTTCAAGTGGGCGTGGATGGCCAAATACGAAACTATGAGGAATAGCGAAAAATGCTCAAAGGAGTCTCAAACCCGATTTTGATGAAAACTAAAACTGCATTACTTCCCAGAATTTGATCTTTATTAGCGACACTATCGAATTGTGTAATACACAGTGTGTGTGTGTGTGTGTTTTTTCTTTCCAAAATAATTGGGTTCGATTCCTGGCCAGGAATATTAATTTTTCAAAAATTCAATAATGCAATTTTAGGTTTCATCAAAATCGGGCTCGAGACTCCTTTGAGCATTTTTCGCGATTCCTCACAGTTTCGGATTTGGCCATCCAAACCCACTTGAAAAATTCATCCTGTATATAACTTTAAAACAAAGCATGTCATGACTTGCGTTTTACACACGCTCAATGAAGTTGCAAAATTCAACTTCATAAAATGGAGAATTGTGATGTTAATTATACTGAGGCATGATTAAGCAATAGTGTAAACCTGTAAAATTTAAACTGTGTGTGCCTAATATTCTATTATTTTATGTTTATTAAAATTACACTTACAGGAAAAACCTTCTAGGTCTTTTTTACTACGGTCGGGAAAGCGAGATCGCCACGTTTTTTTTAGTTGCCATCGTCAGGACATTATACTGCGGCCCTAAAAGATGATTTTCAATTGTTGTGCATATTGATTAAGAATAAAATATATAAAAATATAAAATTATATCGATATCGGCACCGCAATATCTAATTAACACCCCCATCCCTACACAATAGACCGTAAGATCGTAAAATTGAACTACAAAGGCATTCCTGGCAGAGCGCTTAACTCTGAATAGGCACATATGCACAAAATATCGTTGAGAACGCAGACTCAGTCCCTATGGAAGGGGCTTAAACAATACCCCCTTACACCCCTAAGTATGGCACACAATACATTTGATGAATGTCATGAGCCCGTTTATATCCGTTTTGGGGGGAATTAGACCCGGGTTGAAGGGATTTGAGGCCGTAGATTTCGTATGTCTTTGTTTTATGGTCTTTTGAGTCTGAATAGGATGTAGGAAGTGCACAATGGGATTTTGTTGTGGTTGCGATGTAAATAGAACTATGTGTACAAATCTATAATGAGCTTTCTCAGCCTCAAGATACAACAGAAATTACCATGCTCAGTTAAATATTAGAGACTTAAAATATGAAAATCCTCTCTCTCTGAAATGTCTCGTTGGCCTAGTGGTCGCAAGCGCGATTGTTGAGCATGAGATCCTGGGTTCTATTCCCAGGTCGGGAAAAGTGTCATTAAGTTTCGAGTCTGGATTTGTGTCCAGTTGATGGCAATAGGCTCGCCCTCTACTTCATGGGACTTAAACATAACTGGCGGAATGTGGGTGTACTAATGGGTACACTTCTGCCTAACACTTCGGATACTACAGACGTGATGTTATATTATGAAATCTAAACTGAATAAGCTGCGAGTACCAGTAGTATGCGATCTCTCATTTAGCATCACACTAATCTTTATTCTTGTAACTATAAGGTCGTTAGTAGCTTGTTAATTGGATGGCTACAGGTAAAATAACTGTGAAAAGAGTCATCGAGGTGGACCATGAAAATTCTTAGATTTTTGCGTTATTTTATAATGGGCGTTTCATTTGTGCTTAATAAAAGCATATTTTTTTTACACAATAGTACGCATGACGACGAATCAAGCTATACAAACAGTTTATACGGGTCTATCATTGTACGGGAAATCTATACAAAGCGAGGCCATGTTATACTGGAAATGTATAGGTTGATGTGTCGCCATGTGCACTCTGTGGATGAAAATAATTTGCCGATGATACATAAACCTGCATCTCAATTATGCAATCGCTCCACATTTATGCATTAGTCAACCACTTATACCACTTCAAAACGCAATGCCCCACTTAAAAGTAATTGAACATTATTGCTCATCATTAAAAGTTCTATATTTAAACATGCCAATTTTTTTTTTCTAGACCATACCTGGGAACCTTCTAGTTACGGAGATATTGGGGGTCAAAGTAGTTCCAACGTAATCACAAGATTTTTTTATAAATACATGTTTTTAATGCAAAATTTTACTTAAAACACCTCCACGACCCCCGTACTATTCAATGCATCCATCTCCACAGTGTTTTGAGTGCGTTACATTGAGATTTATGGTAAATCGTGAATTTGGACACCAAAAAAGAAAGTCGTTTCCCAGCAATAATGTTTGCGTAAAGTTACTTAGTTTGATGTACAGAATGCTTGGTTGACGGCTTCGTGAAGGGTCTTGTTACAACCTGTACAGAAATACATGCAAAAAAAAATGTTTATTGTTACATACAAGTACCGCATGTACTTTCATATGCATTCATATCGAACTCTTCAATTTTGTTTTTTTGTATAGATTGCTGTTAGTGATACATTTTTAAATCTGTAACAAAAAATAAATAAATTAAAATACAATTCAACATTGACGGGTTTTACATAAATGCACTCGTAAAGTGCGAACCCCTGTTTACATTGTTAGCAACATAAAAACTACGCTCAGGATTAACACAATACTACGCTCAATAACTCATCCAGTCGTTCCAAATCTATGAACGTAAAAAAAAAATACTTCAAGTTCACTCAACGTGGGTGATTCGAAAAAAATAAGAAGCTTTTTGCCCGCCAGTCTTTATGTGAAACCGTTGAAAATTACGTTCAAGTTTACCCCCCATTGTTGGATTTGAAAAAGTATTGAGTCGGATTTTATTTACAATTTCAAGGGTTTTATTTTTTCCTATTTTAGACCTTATAACATCAGCTATCTGCCAGTAAAAGTCCCGTCAAAATCGGTCCAGCCGTTTCGGAGATAAGCCGGAACAAACAAACAAACAGACAAAAATGGAAGAAAATGTGTTTTTGTTATAAGTGCCGTACCTATATATTTCCATACGCAATCATTAAAAAGCTGATACTTTGAAATTACAAGCAGACACTTCAATTTTGTATATTTGTAAAATATTCTAAATTTAGAATTTAGTGTTGATAATTTATTATGGTGGACGTGGTAATTATGTGACTTGACGTCTTAAAGCAGTATATTTTTATTGTCACTCCAGTGGGGGAATGAAACGGAGTTATAAAGGACGTCTGGCACCATCTCTTTCCCACTCTGGATTAAGATTAAAACAATGCTGCTTTAAGACGTCATCGTAGGCCACCAGGACTTTAAAAGAGGCAGTGACCTCTGATTTTGTTTCGGTTGTTGCTTCTCAGAGTAGTCAGGTACGAAACCCCGGCCTCGTCTACTTTTAAAAGATAACATAATGAATCGTATAAAGTGTTTTTTCAACCCAATTTATCATTATCTGCTTCGCCTTTTCCCAACATGTTGGGGTCGGCGTCCAGTATAACAGGATGCAGCTGAATACCAGTATTTAACATGGAGCGACTGCCTATCTGACCTCCACAACCCAATTAGTACTGGGTAATACGATACCCCTTTGTAAGACTGGTGTCAAACTGTCGCATGACTGGCTACCTGTAACGACTGTCAAAGATGTACAGATGACAGCCGCGACCAACGGCTTAACGTGCTTTCCGAGGCACTGAAGAAACTCGGTATGAAATGGGTGGTCACCCATCCACAGGCCAACCTAGGCAAGCACGGCTTAACCTAAAGATTAACCCGAGCGGCTGTTATTATTTAGCCACGAGCTAACCAATTCTACGGAAATAAATATGATTTGTGATTAAAAGAAAAGCATATTTTAAACAATTGATTAATTTTCTAAACATTGCATTCACAGAACCAAAATCAAAGTATTTATTTCAAGTAGGCCAGTTACAGGCCCTTTTGAAATTTCGGAACAAAGACAACAATAAAATGCAGATACAGAGTCACAAGGCATAAGAACTGTGAGAGTACTGTAGTTGCCCATGCCAAATGTCTCGCTGATGGTGGCTCGTGTGTCGGATCATTTAGTTCCCTTCAAAATGGTTGAGTTGAATGGTGCTGATCCATGCGTCATGTTCGTGAACGGGCGCTGTCAGTTGTGACTGGGCATCTCTTAGTTGCCACGGCTTATTTGAATTAATTATTTTTAGTTTTTGAATTGTCTTTTTTGTTTTTACTGTGGACACTTTTAATGTGCACACTTTTAATGTATCATGCTGCATCGTTCTCACATAGTGTACCATCTCAACATGAATGATGTAACCAAGGTTTTGTAACAATATGCTGATTTAAAAGAGTGTCCATGGAGTTTCTTGCCCGTTCTTCTCCATAGAGATCTACGCTAGGGAATGGGCAACTCCATGGACACTCTTTTAAATCAGAATATTGTTACAAAATCTTGGTTACATTATTCCTGTTAAAATGGTGTTAAATTAAGTTAGAACGACGTAGCAAGATGTTCACACCAACCACCACCGCACCAAGGGATAGGGAACGTTACTGGCTATATCTCACGCTAAAGGAAACTGCTGTACTTTAACAAAAAGTTTTAAGTTATTAAACTTAAAAAAAAATTGTAAATATTTTCAATATTTATTTACATTATAAGACACCGTGTGACCCTGACGTATTTAGGTGGCGCCATCTTTTATGTTGATATTCCTTATTATGTTAGGGTTGTCTCAAATAATTTATCTAGTCTAAATCCATCAAATTCTAAAGCTACAATAATTCGTCAGGCAAGCACAGCGATTACGAAAGTAATTATTGCAATTTTAGTTCTTTTCAAATACGACAATAAAGTATCCATAGACGCTTTGTGGATAAACTCACCCTCCGCAAATGTTACTCACGTCAGTGTCAATTTCGATAAATATTAATTAATATTACAAAACAAAATAACCAATTTGCGAATTCATGTGTTAATTCTAAATTACTTTGATGGCAATATCATGATGATAAATTGTTGGTCCCATTCTTGTCCTTTCATATATATAATTAATATTACAAAACAAAATAACCAATTTGCTAATTCATGTGTCAATTCTAAATTACTTTGATGGCAATATCATGATGATAAATTGGTCCCATTCTTGTCCTTTCGTAACATAGACGCACAAACCTTTGCTAACAATATAATAATCTCACCCTTCAATTTAAACGTATATCCAAGCCGCGGGTGACCAAAGGAAGTAATAAATAAGAACGAGTAACAAGCAAAGGATTTAAATTAAAGTAAAATAAAATTAAAATGTATTGTTATCATATAGAAGATCGAATACATCACTTCGATCGAGATTAACATGTTGAGGTTACGTTGTGTGAGGAATCGTGACGTCACTTTTAGGTTTCGGTGACTTGATGAGGATTTATTTTACAAAGATTTTGTGTAAGTTTGTTTTTATTACAAAATTATATCGAAAATATATTTTTGCTAATCCTGGAGCTATACATACAACTGTTTACAGCGTGTAACAGAAAGGGTATAATCATATGGAATACTGTGGTACGGATCATCAAACTGAACAACTTTCTCTATGGGATCACCATCGAATTCGTAAAAAAATAATCAGCTGTCCTATACAAAATTTTAATACCTACTCGACCGAAATGTATGGGACAGCTGATTATTTTTTTACGATTTCGATGGTGGTCCCATAGAGAAAGTTGTTCAGTTTGATGGTCCGTACCACAGTATTCCTTATGATTATACCCTTTCTGTTACACGCTGTATATGTAAAATTACTCAAATAAATGCTGATTTAGCTCAGAAGTTATAATTATACGATCTTTGTCTTTGGGGAGTTTGTTCCGACAACACTAGAAATTGACGAAGAGCGGGCGTTTTGGGGACAGTCTAATATAATGTTGAAGTTCAAAAAGTGCAGATTTTCAGCCTAGGTTTAAAAATTGAATTTGATTGACGTGTGGTAGTCCCGATGCCTAGTGTTGTGCGGTAGTTAATTTAAAATGAAATGAAATGACCCCAAGATACTAAATAAGCAAAGAGAAAAAGAATAAAACTATTTAATTTACAAGGAAAGAACTGCAACACAAAAACTGTCGCCATCCGTCTTCGGGGTAGGAAGTAACTTCGTTGCTTTTTAATACAGTGTGTGTTAATTATGTTGTTCTTTTATAATAAAAAAAGATAGTAAAATTCCTGTTTATTTGCGCCTTTGTTAGATCAAAATATTCAAGTAAAACTATAAGTCCAGGTAATAAGGCTAGTTTTTTTTTTTGAGATCTCTTTTTATCTTTATGTTTTGCTAAATTCTGCTCGTGACTTCATGGGATAAATAGTATCCATCTGCCAATCGAGACTATATACTATATGTGTGCTAAAATCCGTTCAGTAGATTTTGCGTGAAAGACTAAAAAACATAGACCCATCCATCCATCCAGCCATCTATCCCCACAAACTTTTACATTTAGTAAAAATTAAATGTAATTCCTCAATTTTTCGGAATTGGATCGACTACTGTTGGCTGTGCCTGCAGCACTCAAAGGTTGACTTGTAAAAAATGCCTAGAGCACTTATCAATGGCAGATTTTTGTCTGATATGATTATTATTAGTTATAGTAAGAAGGACCAACCATGAAATCCCATGACTAGTATCCACCCTAGAAACATAATAAGAACAAATTCGTTAATTAACATCTCTCATTACAAGCGTAAATCAAGTAATTAGTTACCTACGGCGTTAATTGATACTTTGTAGCTATGGTAATTATTTAACACCTGCTAAATTCTGCGAGGCGTTGTATGAACAATTAGCGGTAAACCAGTGTAATTGATATAGACAACCTTGTAACGTGTTAGTATGTTAATTAGCTTGTGAAATATATAATGTCTATAATAATATATCACTAGTGTTTCCTAAAACGTCAGGCAGTGGTGTAAACACGATGGAAAATTTGCTGTTTTCCACCTTAATGTGAATTTCAGAAGCTACAAAACTTCTTGCCTTGGAAAGCCAAGACTAAATGTCAAAATATCATCAGTTTATGTACCATACGCATATCACATTACTGTAACAAATTACAAAGCACAATTCAATATTTTTAACAGTTAAATCTTTTATAAGGAAATTCTCTAAAATTGGTACAAGTTTTTTTGTAACAAAAGACCGATTTCAATTAACTATACAACGTACCAGTTTTTTACTCGAATGTCCTATAAAATAGTGTTCAATTTAATAAAACCAACACGTAGGGTACAATTTTTCCCAAAAAAAAACAATAAAAAATATCGGCCTCCACAAAAATGAAATTTAAAACCCGTCGCCGCGTAGCCTCAATATGTTTCCTTTATTGATATTCAATCTATGAGAGGGTAGGCAGCAATTAAACAAAAAAATTTTTTGTTTCTTTTTTCTACCGTAGCCGTTCGGCCAGCAAATTGGTTTTCGTGGTAGGAATCCGTAATTGTTCACACATTAACATATCGAATTGTGATCAAAAGATATATTAATTTATTTTCAGTTTCGTATTACATTTAAATAGGTGTCCGATGCTATTAAATGAGTGTTGCCTAATTTGCATAACGAGAATATTCTGCGGGAATAAAATATCCTTTTAAATATATTTTTATATTGACATCATATTATTTACATCAGCCAGTAATATGAAAATGGGCATCACATTGATCATTTTACAATTTTCCATTGGGAATTATTATTATTTATTATTATTGATAAGGATTACTGACTTAATCAGAACACGTTTATACCTTGTATAAAACCATTGCTCTTAAAGCTTTTGTTTGTAAGGGTATTTTGCTAGTTGGGTGAATAAATAAATAAATATCGTTGGGTATTACACACAGCGCCATCTAGGTGCCACACTAAGCAACGAGGCTTGTGTCGTGGACACCAGATAGTTGATACTACTACATAGATACTTTTTTGTTTGTAAATACATACTTATTATACATATAAACATCCATGACTCGGAAACAAATGTCCATGCTCATCACACAATATATACACATGCAATTTAAATAAAATTATTAGAACTATGAATTAATTATTATTAGTTATCAAGAATGTGCATAACTCGTCATTTTATACTAGCTTTCGCCCGTGGCATCGCTTCCGTTACGGTCGAAAAGTATCCCACTCGAACGTTTAAAATAATCATCATCATCATTTCAGCCGAAAGACGTCCACTGCTGGACATATGCCTCCCCCAAGTGTCCCCACATAGACCGGTCCAATGCGAAAATAAATGATAGCCGGGCATAATGTATTTCGCTGTTTTTTGCTCGACAATTTGTATTATATTTTAGCTCTTCTAAAAACTGTGGAGTAAAACATCGTGAGGAAACTGATATGTCCTAGAACCAAAATTTTTAAGAAATGTGACATCTACGATCTTGCACTGGCCCTCCGTGGTAGATTAATGGCTGACCCCCTCTCGCAAAGGGGTGGCTTTTGTTGCCCATGCAATGAGAACACTAAAGTCTGATTATGTTATCTTTTTACTAACTGACGACCCGAATGGCGCAGCGGTAGTGAGGCTGCCTTACGTTCTTAGGGTCCCGGGTTCGAATCCCGGTAGGAGCAAATGTTTGTGTGATGAGCATGGACATTTGTTTCCGAATCATGGATGTTTCTATGTATAATAAGTATGTATTTACAAACAAAAAGTATCTATGTAATATTATCAACTACCAGGTGTCCACGACACAAGCCTCGTTGCTTAGTGTGGCACCTAGATGACGCTGTGTGTAATGTCCGGCGATATTTATTTATTTATTTTTCTCCATCACACTACTACTACTAATAGCCTTAATCCTCGATGAGGACTTTTGAAATGGTTCGTTATGTTTAGGGTTCCGTATCCAAGGGGTATATACGGGACCCTATTACTAACACTCCACTGTCTGTCTGTCTGTCTCCAGGCTGTATCTTATAAGCCGTGATATCCATACAGTTGAAATTTTCACAGATGATGTATTTCTGCTATAACAACAAATACCAAAAACAGAATAAAATAAATATTTAAGGGGGCTCCCATAGGGCACGCCACAATAGTGGCGATAAGTCCCCTCTTTGAGGAGTGGTTTGAGAGGCGCCACGTCGTCCTCACCTTCCGCCTGACGCAGGTCCTCACCGGACACGGTTGTTTCGGGAGGTACCTGCACCGGATCGGGTGGTAGGAAACGCCCGGGTTTTACCATTGTGAGGATCGACCGGAGGACACGGTGGAGCACACGGTGGAGGTCTGCCCCACGCGCGCAAGGGCTGATGCCTGCCGGGGCTACGGGACTGTTCGAAAGAGATACCGTGGCCCCGGAACACAAAGGGCGATGAAGGAACATGGATGGGTTTTAGTCAGTAAAAGTCTGACACTCCCTCCTGCTCCGCCTAGAGCGGGAGGAGTTATTTGATGAATTCCTATACCAAAAAAAAAAAATAGGGGGTCTCCAATACAACAAACTTTTTTTTTTAGATAATGTTACGGAACCCTTCGTGCGTGAGTCCGACTCGTAGTTGGCCGGTTATTTTTTCTTTGGGAATGGCCGATGGGCCTCTGACTTGGCTTTAGATGCCGTCGAGAAAATATCTCTCAGGCATGCTGGTTTCCTTACGTTGTTAGCCTTAACCGAAGCAAGTGAAAATTATAAAATACACATTTAAATCCAAAAAATCATAGGTGCGTGTCTTGGGGTCGAACTCGAGACTTATGACTTCACAGTCCAGGTCGCAACACTAGGCTATCACTACGTTATTAATTTCAAAGTGTTGTCGCCGGATTCAGAAGCCTCATTAATTCTTTGATCAGAAAATATGTTGACAATTCAAAGAAATT
Source organism: Eugnorisma glareosa (assembly GCA_947578425.1). Lineage (NCBI taxonomy): Eukaryota > Metazoa > Arthropoda > Insecta > Lepidoptera > Noctuidae > Eugnorisma > Eugnorisma glareosa. The sequence continues at coordinate 5,441,601 of OX387982.1, read as the reverse complement.
TGAACGACTACGACCAGACGTATGACTTATCAGTCCGACGGTCGCACCACCAGGCTATCGCTGCTTGGTTCATTAATACAATTAGACTATTTCCACGCAAATCGATGGTATGTGTAACAGACGTACAGATTTTATTATTATTGCTGGATCGTGATCAACAATCGCACGATCGTGGACTATCGATTTACAACAATTATTTATTAAAGCAATAGTAATAAAACTTAAACTCTTTGTTCTCAATTACTTTACTACATGAGGCATCATGCCTTTAAATATTCCATAAAGGATAAAGCAGACTGAGGTGTAGGCAAGCAAGCGAAACGACTTTCAGCGGGATTTACTTTTTGGAAGCGTATAATAATTCAATAGATTTTTTTACTTTCCCAGGCCCTCAGTACTGTCGCCAGATGATGAACCTATCCCACGACTTCTTATTACATACCGTGTTTTCTCCGTGCCTCGGAAAGCACGTTAAACCGTTGGTCCCGGCTGTCATTTGTACATCTTTGACAGCCGTTACAGGTAGTCAGTGACCTGAAAGTCTGACGACCAGATTTACTAAGGAGTATCGCGTTACCCAGTACTAACTGGATTGGAGGTCAGATAGGCAGTCGCTCCATGTAAAATACTGGTATTCAGCTACATCCAGTTAGACTGCAAGCCGAACCCTACATAGTTGGGAAAAGGCTAGGCAGATGATGACGAAACTATCCAACAACTAGGCCCAAATCCATACTGCAGTCTACTACTATGCTAATGGAGATTTTCATAAAGAATCTTCACTATTTTATTCTTTAGCGTGGAAACCGATGTTGCACCTTATACTTAAGGTACATACACACTTTTGTCTTTATAATATTAGTGTGATATATGCGACTGTCCATTTAAATTTATTTTGGAATCATTTCATCACCGGTCATTTCGAACGTAGACAATTTTTGGTTACGGTCGAATGTCCAGCGGGCCAGTCGTTTTGGTCCGTTCAGATTAAATACCCATCCTACCTTTTTTTTTTTTTTTCGATATTGTGTTGCCGTTATAATGGAATTCAGTGCTGTAAATAGCGCAGCGAACGTTTTACATTTTTCAGGTCAACAGCGGTTCTATTTAAAACAACGTAGCAAAATGCCGGGCGAAAAAGCACCCACATCACAGGAAAAAATCTGCATTTTATTTTACCGAAAATATGAGAGAATTTTTGTCGAGTGAATATTTTGTGCATCACCCTTACCTGACCTATGAGGTTAATTAAATTAAAAGTACCCTCCATAATGAGTATATCAATTTAACTTTTTAACCAAAATAAAAACTTCGTTAAAACCAATTCGATTTAATTTCACGACGGTAGTTTTAACAGGAAATGACGTCACAAGCAATCTGCTACATTGCCATACTTTTGGCAGAATGCCAGATGGGCGCTTTAATAAAAGTTGCCATGTAGCGTCTAGTGAATAAATATGCCAGGGTTTTTTTTTAAGCGGCTGTATTTTTTGCAGCGGGCCTGTCAAGTGCTAGGCGCTTCTTCGGTGACTTTGCCAATATTTGCTTGGTTAGCGAAGGACGGTTTTACGCTGAGCCTGAACTTATATTGGTGATAATTATATTACGTTTTTGTTTATTTTAATTTATCACCTTTTTGTATTTTTTATTTGTATTTGGTGTTGGCACTGCATGTTCTAATCTTCTTTTAAAATCATTATATTTTTATTTCATATACAGGGTTCAACAGGACCCTTAATAAAGCCGTCAAGCAAGCATGTGTTATGTACATCAAACTAAGTAACTTTTGAATAAAATTTATTGTTGAGGAACGACTTTTTTTTGGGTCAAATCACGTTTTATATTAGGACTCAATGTAACGCATTCAAACAAACATTGTCGTGATGGATGGATTGAATAGTACGGGGGTCATGAAGGTATCTACAGTAAAAATCTTACGTGAAAAACAGGTGTTTTAAAAAAAAAAACTTGTGAAAAAGTTGGAACTTTGATCCCCAATATCTCTGTAACTAGAAGGTTCCCAAGTATGGTCTAGAAGTAAAAAATGATCGCAGTGATGGGGAGAACCAGTACCTTTCGGCTTCGTTAAGGGTCTTGTTATACGCTTTCTGTATAAAACGTCAAAGAAATAAAAGGTTGATCGTTTCCTATGTAGAAGAACTGGCAAGAAACTCTATGGTTACTCTTTTAAAATAATTTGATGACATTACAATGTTATAACATTCACCTCTATTAGCAATGCTGTTTGCTAGCCACACAAACACGCAATAGACTGTTTGGATGAGCAGCTCTCTAAAGCTCCTAAAAAAACCCGCCAAGTGCGAGTCGTACTCACATGCACATAGGGTTCCGTAGCACCAAACAATATAATACAAATATTTTGAAGGCATTCGTTCATATGTTGTATTGTTTTACATTCATCAACAAAACTAAATTTGTTTTTCATAGTGTGTTAATGAAAAACAAAGTTGTTGCTGCAGTTTGATGAAAAAGTCCCATATCTCAAAAAATAAACATCAAATCTTATTCAAACCAATTTTGTTTGAAAGTTTTCTTTTACGTTCCATAATCCTATATTTTCAGAAATTTTCTCCTCTTACTTTAGTAATTAGAGGGGGGACACACATTTTACCACTTTGGAAGTTTTTATCTTTCAAACGATTGACTTTGAGTGAAAATAGTTTTAGGAACCTCAATGTCATTTTTAAAGACCTATCTATAGACACCCCGGACGTATAGATTTGATGAAAAGAATATTTTTTAGTTTCAGTTCCATGTATGGGGAGACCCCCTTAATCTTATACATTTTTTTATTTTTGTATAAAAACCTTATAGCGGTTCACAGAATACATCTACCTACTAAGTTTCAACTGTGTAGTCCTAATAGTTTCGGAGTAAAGTGGCTGTGTCATACACGGACAGACAGACAGACAGACTTGGCGAATCTATAAGGGTTCTGTTTTTTGCCATTCGGCTACGGAACCCTAACAACAAATTCATTCATCATCATCACCAGTCTGAATTCACCGACTGCTAGTTATAGGCCTCTCTTTTCTTGTGCTAATCTCCACGTTCCTGTGCCAGCCTCATCCAGGGTTATCTCCCGATGGCAACTATGTCCTCTGCCCATCCAACAATTTGACTACTGAAGTCGAGATATTCAAATTAACACCTTGGTAAACAATTACATACACGGGGATGTTTAGCCTCTCGGCTTGGTGTTTCGGTCCCTTTGGAGGAGAGGCTTCTAAAAACAGTCTGGCTGGATAATTGATAGGAAACCTGTTTATTAGCATAAGCACAGCATAATGTTCCCACTGCTGAGACACACAGCCTCCTCCCTGTAATAGGGAATGGTTTATAATCCACCACAGGGACCCAGTGCAGGTTGGTAGATATCACATGTCTTCGAAGTTTTTTTGGTTCTAGACATGGTTTCCTCACTATGTTTTCCTTCACCGTTTTGAGGGCAGTGGTGATGAAATAAATTACACAAATTAATGCGCCTGCCAGGGTTCGAACCCGCGACTTACTGATCGTAAGTCGGGGCCGCCACCACTGGGCCAACGCTGCTCTCTCTGTTTATTAATATTCCCTTATTAATAAACACGGAGTAAAGTTATGCTAAGAATATTCTTGAAAAATGTATGGTATGTAATTTTACTGTATGTGTATCTATACTAATGTTAAAAAGAGGTAAAATTTGTTTGTGAGTTTGTATGTAGGGGTAATCTCTTGATCTACTGAACCGATTTTGAAAATTCTTTCACTAAAAGGAAGCTACATTATCCCCGAGTGCCATAGGCTATATTTGCAACGTGCTCGTGGGATGATTTCCGACCAAAACGTGAGCGAAGCCGCGGGCAACAGCTATTATTAATGAGCGGAGATATACCCAACACTCAATCAATTGAACCATATAATTTCAAATACACATTAATCCCACTAACTAGTATATAATAACTAGTAAGATGAGCATGCATTAATCCGATACGGGAGGCTGCGTAAAGATGAGCCGGATTGATTAGCATGCAAATTGATGTTCATCATGGTTATATTCTCCTGAGGCACGGAGTAGATAGGTACAAAAGGCTAGCTGCATACAATGAGCGAAAACGCTCGCACATAGGGTCGGTTCTCTGTACTTTTTATTTTTATGTTTATATTCCACTGAGAAAAGAATTAGACGCCCACTGTCGTAAGGAATGGATGCAGGAGAGACATGTATCATAGTTTATTTCTTCTTTTCATCCAACCGATAAAACTTTTGGTTTATATGAGTGTCTAAACGACTCATGTACAGGTTTAAGCAACTGATGTACAGTTCATAACTTTGACACTAAGGATGGCGGCCCTTGGCAAACTTTAGATGCCAATGCGTTGCCATTTTTAGAGTACAAACCAAGGAAACTAAACGCAATCACCATATTATTTAAATCGCGTTCAACAGCCGCCTATATTCATACTCTATAGTAGTCTATAGCAATGATGACACAGACTTCTCTGAACGACGTTTAAGTGTGTTTTTTGTTTTTTTATCGTGTGGTTAGTGTCTAACCTGGTGTCAGAGTTTTTATGCCGCCCATGGGCCTCCGGCTTGGCTTTAGATGCCGTCAAGATATATCTGTCAGGCATGCTGGTTTCCTCACGATGTTTTCCTTCACCGAAGCAAGTGATAATTATACAATACGCACATGAATCCGAAAAATAAGAGGTGCGTGTCTTGGATTCAAACTCGAGACCTATGTGACTGTCCGACAGTCACACCACTAGACTATCATTGTGTTTAAATGTGCTGATAGTGCTATACGTCGTCGCCTATTCTTTGCCGGATACCACAAGTACATACCTGACTATCGAAACTTCTAATTGGCTGAATCCAATCAACAAAACTAATAATCAGATTAAATACGCACGTGATCGCATAGTTAGTGTGTTGAAGCCCTTAGACGGAACAGCTAATTTACTTCCTTAATTAATATTTGATCAGACGTATTTGTACTTGTTAATTTGAAATTGAACCGTATTACCTAACTACTTTGTTTCCAAGTTAAGGTGACATTAATTTAATTCATAATAAGAAATACAGCCTATTTCAGCAAGTATATTTTTAGTCCCATGTAATAGAGGCAAGCCTATTGCCATTAAATGGGCACAAATCCGTACTCCGTGCTACCTGACAAATTCATGATGGAAAATCCCAATAACACTTTGCCCGACCCGGGAATCGAACCCAGGACCTCATGTTCCCTGTCAGGGTTGCGGGACTGTTCGAAAGAGATACCGCGGCCCTGGAACACACAGGGCAAAGGAAGGAACATGGACGGGTTTTAGTCAGTAAAAGTCTGACACTCCCTCCTGCTCAGCCCAGAGCGAGAGCTTATTTGATGATTTCCGATCCGAAAAAAAAAAGGACCTCATGTTAAGCAGTTGCATTGGCGACCATTAGACCAAAAAGAGACCACATTTATTGACGCATACTTTAACCAGCGTTTATGAATATCTTGTTCTGTCCCACACCTGCGCAAAGCCTAACTCCACCCCTTGCATTCCTCAACCTGCGAGTCTTCCTTTTAGTATTGATGGAATTTATCCAGTGCCTCCTGCCGTCTCCTTCGTTACCTGGTGTGACCCCACCTCACTGTCAGTCTAATTTAATCCACAGTTTGTCAGGCAACCGTCAGTCATGTCCTTCCCAGTCCCATTCTTATCTTGCCGCATCTTTATACTGTGGCCTGCTTTTATCAATAAATAATGACTTTGAAACGATGCACGGAGATAAACATGGGGTAAAATAAACACCAATGTAAAGATATACACCAAGATTACAGTAGCGCATGACAAGCCAATTTGGATGAAAATGGCGGAAGCCTCCCCAAAGATGGCCGCTTTGAGGCAAAAGAAAACACCCACTGTCAATAATAACTTATTTATCTTAACTACTGAATTACAACCTTGTAGACCACCAATCACATGACACTTAATATCTCACCCTTTTGCTGATCATCAATGATAAAAAAAATATAGTAATCATTTATCGAATTTCCCCCAAGCTGTAAACAGATGGATGTGCAATAATAACAGCGAAAAAATAACAGTTACTGTTCCATATCACTGTTATTTTATCGCGATAAAATTGCGATCCGTGAAGAATTATTGGGCTAAAATGATACACCAGTGAGCAGGGGGGGTTATTATTTTAATGATTGCTTTCGGGCATTATTCTGGATGTTCGAATTTTGCATTATACTTAACCGACGAGGTAACAAAGTGCGTAATGCGTTTTTGTTTATTATTTGTAGCCTGTAGCGACTGTCGTAGAATAATATGGTGTTGATGGAGGATGATTCACAGGGTGTAAATGAGTTATTTTTGGTGTTCTTCAAAAAACATAGGTGCGTATTATAGGCAACCGGCGTGAACTCAAAACTCTTAACACACTACTCAAATTTCTATAGTCATATACATAATTCAATCATGATTCGAAAAACACGTTGCGCCATATTATCATAAGAACGTAATCGTTGTTTTCCTCGGGAACAATGCTTATTTTCGGAATGAATGTTACCCTATGTCCAATTCTGTACATCTGACAACGTTTACACAAAATTTCAGGATGATTGGTTCAGTGGTTTAAGCGTGAAAAGGTAGCAAACCAACGAACAAACTTACTTTCGCATAATTTATAATATTAAGTTAGGATTAGGATAGGATTAAGATGTATGAACGAGGACGAGGCAAACGAAGTACGTAAGGATCGTTGCAGATTCTATGGTTTCTGCTTCTCTTGGAAAAAGTGAATTAAATTTCTTAGGTGTAAATTACGTATATCTACCTCATCTGCCTAGCCAGTTTCCACAGCTCTCTAACTTGCCCATTCTTCTCCGTACAAAACTACCTGTGTCGGGCAACTTATTCAGTTATATTTCTGTGTAAAGTTGGACGTTCAAAAGTGCCTATTAATGTTTTACCTGGAAAATATCTAACCCACTCTTCTTCTATTGTTGCAGCATCAATCGAGTCTCTCCACGCGCCGACAGGGGGCGGGGTGGAGCTCCCTTGTGACGTCACGCCGGCGCTACCTGACGACCGCATGGGGCTCGTCATCTGGTACAAGCAGGGACATGAGTCACCGATTTATACGTGAGTACTATCAACATTTTATTTATTTATGCATATAAAAACATACCTCGGCAAGCACGCTAAGCTTTTGGTACCTGCTGTCAATGGTAGATATTTGACACTCGTTACTGGTAGTCACTGGCCCGACAGTCTGCCAGCCAGTCTTACCAAGGGACATAATATTACCGAGTTTTTTTTTTGGGAATAATTATAACTTTATTTCATAACAATGTACTAACTGGGTTGTGAGGGTCAGATAGGCAGTCGCTCCATGTAAAATACTGATATTCAGCTGCATCATATTTGAGAAAAAGTTAGGCAAAAATGAGGCTACAATCCTTTATTTAAATCTTAATTTGAGAACGAGAATTTTAAAGAAGAATTCTAATCAAGAAAGAATTCATGACATATTCTTACATATTTAAAAATATATCATATCCCAAAATCCTTTTATTCTATAATCCTTTAAGCAGTTAAACAAAACCCACCACTCAGGCACTCAAAGCTTTTAACCGCCATATTGCCCCGTCATTAAAATAATAAATAATTACTAATCATGCCAAGCGTACTTCAGACTGACAGCTCAGTACTCCAGCCGTACTCATCATGATTGAAATCAATATGGTTTGTTACAAATACTACGAGTAAATACCTGAGATACTTAAGTGGTTGATAGAGTACTTATATTGTTCACGTTTTGTTATCCTTATGGTGTAAGAGAGGGTCTTTATCTCGACTTTTGATCGAAATTATTCACAAAAAAACGGAAAAAAAAATCTTATAGTCGATAATATCGGAAAATTTTCTTTTATTTTGATTTGTATCGTTTCTAGATTGATAACCATATTCAATCGTTCTATAAAATCTCTTAATTTAAAGCACAGTTGACTTTGAAACGTGTTTTTTGCAATGTATTAAGACATTCAAAATTTTCGGGAAACTGAGCCTAATTTTCCGAATCACGTGGTGTGTCGGGATGCATTGGCTGATCACCGATCCACGGACTGACCTCGGCGTGAGCAGCTTAACGATCCGATTGACCTGTACGTCCGACTAAGCCATCGTTTACAACAAATCTCCAAAATTCTTCAGTCCTGTTACGCACACACTAGGCTAAGCTTAAATACAACATTAATAACCTACAAATATTTCGATTACAAGGTCCTACCTCCGTTAAGTAAACAAACCTTGATGCTCAAAAACTAGATTCAGACTTAATTAATCTTGTGACGTTACCAATATGACTATAACTGAATAAACATCAAAATTAGACGCGTCTGCGTTCAAATAGACGTGTGCCACTATGTAAGAAGACACAGAAGACTCAATCTCAGATCAATCGAAAAGACAAATACTATTTATAAAGATGTTAGCGTTATTTCATACAAACTTTGAACTCATTTATTTTCGAAATGACTGAACCGGTTTTAATGAAACTTCATAGGCGCAAGCAGGATAAAAAGGTATTACAGCGAAATTAGACCGATCTTAGATTTTCCATACAAACAGAAATTTCCAATTATCTTTTTTTTTTAAGGAATTTCGATAATGTTCTCTGTCAACTTTTTAGACATAATATGTTTCCTGCTTATGCGTATGAAGTTTCATTGAAATCGGGTATGTCATTTAAAAACAAATCAGATCCAAGTTTCTTTGAAATTCCGTAACACATTAACGCTCGTAAGCTTGGAAAAAACTCAGGGAATAGTGTATCTTCATTTTAATGTACCTTTTTTTATGAAAGTTATTTTGTTAGCGTCTTCAAAGCCTCACAAGCGTATTGCAGTTCACTGTTTTCACAAAACTGTTGTGTATATCCGAATCTCACGAGTAGCCCTGTTTGCTTGATGCAGTATTTTGTCGGGTATGATGCGTATTTCGTATATGGCTTTGTAGATGCATTAAACTCAAACCATTTATTTCAATTAGACCACGGCCTTTTGAATGGTCAAAAACAAATGGATGAAGCTACAGTCCCAGTCACAAGGCATAATAACTTGTGAAAGTAGTTGTGCAAGTGTATTGCACAACTACAGTACTTTCATCTTCATGGATCTCCATGGAGAAGAATGAGCATGAATCTCCATGAACACTCTGCCGCCACTATGCCAGGGGTATGTCAGAGTTGTTTTACTGTACGAGTACCACTCCTGCCATTTGACTCAAAGTAACGAGCACAGCTAATGTGTGACGACAAGATGAATACCAATTACTAGTGACAGCCCTGATACTGATTGGTCGCGTCGTAATACGTGGATAGAGTTACTGAGCGTAGATTATACGTATTAGTTAGTGTAGAGATGGTCTGAGGGGCGTTTGTAGAGGTGCCCTACTTGTGAACTCAGAACAAGAGATTTATATTAATTTCTGATGGTTTTTTTGGCTTGACTTACTTACGTATAAATGTATGTGTCATAGGGAACATGATGGGTGTATAAAAATATCCTTAACGAAGCCAGAAGGCACTTGTTCTCTCCGTCATTGTGATATTTTTTTTGTTCTATACAATACTTTGAACCTTCTAGTTAAGAAGATATTGGGTCGAAGTTCCTACTTTTTACAAGTTTTTAATTTTGTAACTTTACTTGAAATACTTCCACGACCCCCGTACTATTCAATCATCTGTCAACACAATTTTTGAGTTGGTTACATTAAGATCTAACGTAAAACGTGATTTTTCACACCAAAAAACTCTTAGTTCTTAAAGATTCCCTGCAATTGTTTTTGCGTTGAGTGCCTTAGTTCGATCTACAGAATGCTTGGCTGACGACTTCGTACAGGCTCCGTTTATACCTTGTATAGATTCACGTAGGTAAGCGTAACCAAAGCATGATCAGTACAAAATGTTCCCACTGCTGGGATCCTCTCAGTGAGAGGGATGGGCTGTAGCTGTAGTCCCCACGCAGGCTCAGTATCAGTTAGTTATTGGATGTCTCGTGTCTCATAGTTTCTTGGTTCAAGGACATGCGGGTTTCCTATGATGTTTCCCTTCGCCGTCTTAACCTTTGAACGCCATTGTCACATACAGGGTGTAACAAGACCCTTAACGAAGCCGTCAACCAAGCATGATGTAGGTACATCAAACTAAGTAACTTTACGCAAAAAATATCGCTGGGAAACGACTTTTTTTTGGGGTGACAAATCAATTTTACGGTAGGACTCAATGTAACGGACTCAAAACATTGTGCTGATGGATGGATTGAATAGTACGGGGGTCTGTGAGGTGTTTAAAGTAAAAATCTCTTACATTAAAAAAACTAAAAAAAAATACTTTGGAACTTTGACCCCCAATATCTCCGTAAATAGAAGGTTCCCAGGTATGGCCTAGAACAAAAAACAAAAACGCAATATCGGGGAGAACAAGTACCTTTCGGCTTTGTTAAGGGTCTTGTTACATCCTTTATACGTGACAAACAAGCGCGTGTCCTGTACGCCAAACAACACAAATATGTGACAAAACGATAGGTAAAATTGTGGTTTGGCGTGACTGTCACGCGCGTGCGTTTATGCTCTGGCGTTCAAAAGGTTCAAAGCCAAAGCAAAGTTGAAAAAAATTAGACAAAGTAAAGTGCCTGCCTGGGTTTGAACTCACGACCAACGAATCACAACATTCTACTTTGGGCCGTTGCCACAGGGCTACCATTTTTATCACATCTTTACATACAACCTCGAATACATCTCCTTATATTAGGTGTCTACCTTCAGTGTTTTATTAAGCAGTCCTGGCTCTATTTTAAATATCTGACAGGATAATATTATACCGGTACCTTTGACATAACAACCCAGGAGATGACCACAAACCGTTAAACATATAATGGCACTAAGAATGGACATACTACACCCATTGTTTCGAGTCACCCGTCCGTATGATATCATCAGCTTATGATACGTCATCTAATCCTGTATTAGAGATCGGAAAATGTATCGATAGTTGAATAGTATCGATTCCTTTTTTTGGTCTATTTTTTTTCTGTGGTCGATTCTGCTCTAGTAACTTGGATTCTTTGTTTAATACTTGACTGCTTTGTTGGTCTAGTGGTCGCAAGCGATACTATTGAGCATGAAGTCCTGGGTTCGATTCCTAGATCGGACAAAGTGTTGTTGAGTTTTTCCATTTAGAGCTTTTCTGTAGCATCAACGTTGTCTGGATTTATGCCCGGTTGATGGCAATAGGTACATGGGACTTAAACTTAACTGGCTAAATGTAGGTGTACGTTTGACATATTAGCCCAGGAGCTGACCACAAACCATTAAATAAATAGAGGCACTAAGAATAGACCCATTCCTTGAGTCGCCCATTCGTATGATATGATCAGCTTTTGATACGTCATCTAATACTGTTAGGGATTGATACCGAAATAGTATCGATACTTGAGTAGCATTGATATCTTTTCTGTTGTATTTTAGCTAAGACATAGCAGATACTTTGGAAAATCGAGTGTTTTATTTGTAACAAAATTGGGAATTGTTTCGATTTTTATTATCAAACCATTTTCCGTGGAATTGGCACCAGTTTGATGAAAAACCGTCATTTAGTACAAAATATTATGTTATCATTGTCAAGGTGGCCAGGTTATAACATAGTAAAAGATCAACATAAACATATCGCCACTCTTCGGCATAATTTTAATAGAGCCTTCGAAAATACATCAGGGGCCTTAGTCTGCTATTGCAATAGTGTCAGAATGGTCTATCATTGATTTAATAGCCCACGGCGTATTGTAGCGCGTTCGAAACTCGTTTGACGTGCGTACAAAGGGTAATTCGTCTGCGCGGGGCCTTATTAAATCAATGATAGACCATTCTGACACTATTGCAATAGCAGACTAAGGCCCCAGGTATCGATACTTGAGAATCGATATTGATATCCCTACTAATGGTATGTGATCTAAGACTGTTAATACTCTATTAACCTAAATCGTGCAGCAAAAACGCCGCAATGTTACACGCTTACTGAAGCATTAGTTTGATTTAAGATGGCGCGCGTTTTCGTTCTAACACGATTTTTGTAGTTTGAATATTCCTGTTACCAAGTAATATCATGTAGCGATTGGAGATTTATTTTTTGGAGAAGCAGACTTCTATTGATGCCATAAACCATCTGTAGTAGTTATATTCGCAAATGAATTTTGGGTTCATAAGAAAACACCGACGGGCGTCGTAATCGAGGCATCCACCTCTGCACCAATGAGAAACCTAACTTCTATATATAAAGGGTGTAACAAGACCCTTAACGAAGCCTAAAGGTATTTGTTCTCTCCGTCATTGCGATTATTTTTTGTTGTAGACCATACCTGGGAACCTTCTAGTTACGGAGATATTGGGGGTGAAAGTTGTAACTTTTTCACAAGTTTTTTTTTTAATACATGTTTTTAACGTAATATTTTTACTGTAAACACTTCTACGACCCCTGTACTATTCAATCCATCCATCAGCACAATGTTTTGAGTGCGCTACATTGAGTCCTACCGTGAAACGTGATTTGTCATCCAAAAATAAAGTCGTTTCCCAGCAATAATTCTTGCATAAAGTTACATAGTGTGATATACGTAATGCTTAGTTGACGGCATCTTTAAGGGTCTTGTTGTCTTGTTACACCCTGTATGTACTAAAATATCGTATCGTAAACAACATTGGAAACAGGTCTCATCTGTTTGTAAGACAATGTTGCTTATAATAGATGTATCTTTGAGAGCTTCATCATGAGTTACTTCGATGTTACAACTTGTTTATACTAACGCTTTTATCTTCTTATTAGATGAGCAGAGTTTTAAGCTGTATAGTTTTAAAGCATCGTTTAGTTAATGCTAGCATTTCTATCATTAATCTGAATTATATTTAAAAGTGTGGGGAGCAGCGGAGGCCCAGAAGTGGCGGCGCCGACTTACGAACAGTAATTAGTGGTTTCGAACCCAGGCAGGCGCATTACTTTGTATAATTTATTTCATCACAACTGCTCTCAAAAACGGTGAAGGAAAACATCGTGAGGAAACCGGCATGTCCTAGAACCCAAAATTCGACGTTGAAAAGATAGCATATGGCACTCGGGGATGATGTAGCTTCATATTAGTGAAAGAATTTTCAAAATCGGTTCAGAACATCCAGAGATTACCTCCTACAACCTCACAAACTCACAAACTTTACCTCTTTTTAATATTAATAAAGATTCATTTATTAGGGCAATAGGTAACAAAAACCACTTGCTATATTTTCCTAGTTGTTCTCTTTATTGATGCAGATGTTTCCCTACAGCACTAATTAATCTAAAATTATTACCATAAGACATCAAGCTAAACCAAGCTTAACCCAAACCAGAGACAATATCTAAAGACAAGCAGCTCTTGCTCACTCTGACAGTCTCGTATTGATTCTCGGATCAGGCATAGCCTAAGACGTCTAGATAAGACCAGGATTAATTCTAGACGCTCTGTATGTGTATATAGAAAATCCTCCTTGGATTATACTGAAATATCGGACTGAAGATAGCCATAAGCTCTCGATGGAAGATAGGGTGTATTAAAATATAAAGTAACCTTTACGAGATACTCGCTTAAAATGTAGATACGCCTACACTGGTTAGCCTGACGAAGATATTTAGCCTGACGAAGATTTTTCTAATGTTATTTGTGAAAATGTTTGTTCCTCCATTGTGCAAAGATGGCTGGATGGATTTGAATATAATTTGGTACACAGATAAGTCATGTCGCACATTTCATTTAGTAGATTATAGACCTTGACCTTTAACAGGAGCTATTGGAGTTATAGTTCTTGTAACAGGAATAGTAAAATGATTTCATAATTTTAATATAAATTTATTAATTTTAGGATACTTAATTGTTATTTTAACAATATATCAATGATGACATTTTGAAACAAAAGAAACGTATCCTGTGGGATAAGTTCCGACCTCTTTTCGTTTCTTTTTTAACAACATAAAGTCCCCGAAGGGTTAGACAGAGGTGTTCCTAATAGTACACCCACGTTTCGCCAGTTTTGTTTAAGTCAAATAAGTCCCATATATAATAGGGGGTGAGCCCATTGCCATCAACCGGGCACAAATCCGTACTCCGTGGCTGCTACTGAGGAATTCCTGATCGAAAAACCCAATAACAATTTGCCTGATCCGGGAATCGAACCCAGGACCTCATGCTCAGCAGTGTCAGACTCTACAAACGATTCAATCAATATTTTTTGATAAAATGTTCTATTCAAGTTCTCATAGGATACGAGTGAAGTCACAGGCACCACCTAGTTTTCTCAATGAAACTAAAACTAGACCTAAAACTTCCACCTAAACTTCCACCATCATTTACTTCCTGAAAACCCATGGCCCGGCTTATCACGCGCCATAAACAGAACTTCAGGCAACCACATAAAAACGAATTGAAAATTCAAAGAATACGATCAGAAGTTGGTACATTAGGACGAAACAAAGAGAGCTTTTTGTTAGTTTGTTTGTCATTCGTTGCCAAGAATGGGAGGAGTAATGTGGGGTAGTATCACGCTATTTATCGTTATATGGTGGGTAGGGATGTATATGGGTGAAGTTTCTGTTGTTTTTAAATTATTTTATAGTGAATTTTGGGACAATCATGAGCTCCATTTCGGGTTGAATATCATTATATGATTGCATATTATTGCGTTGGATTGAGAACACGTTATAGTATCTCTTTTGCTTGTCTTAGTTGCTATCGTCTTGTTTGAAAACCCAAAAAGGTGCAGAAATAGATCTAGTTAATAAGTTAGCCTTAGATTTACACCTAACCCCTTTCCGCCCGGTACGAACCCTCGCGTATTAGCATGGTTCGCCGTCCGCGACATGCCCTCACCACCCCCGATGACCCCATCACCCTCCTCCAGGAGAGCAATAGGGAAACCAGTACATTGCGTAAATACAAATACAGACCGCCGTGTTTCCGTCCTCGCCGCCGAGGCCCGACGCGACGCCCCCGTTCAACGAACCCCCCCCGACCCTTGCCAGAGCCAGCCCGCGATGCTGAGCCGGTAGTTTTAAACCAGCCCCTAAATAATATCACTCAGATCCAGCCTGTCCCTTTGCTGCCCCCCCCAGCGACGCCCTAAGCCGAGGCCCGTACCCCACAGGGGGTGCCCTTAGCGAGTGGTCGCTTAGTTTTTAAGTATAGTTTTAAGCCCCTGGCTGGAGGCCTTAGATACATTTTTAAGGCATCCACAGGGAATTGCCCGGTTAAGCAGTAGCCAGCCTCAGAGGCTGAACTGCGAGATGCCATCTCCAAAAAAAAAACCTAACCCTTTTCTCAAGTCATTGTTATTGCAAAATACCATGTTCTCCACAGTTCAAATGTGGCAAAGCCGATGTTGATGAGCGTGTGAACTGTATTTAAAGAGATGGATCAAACGATGTGTTGGTGGTTATTGAAATTAATATTTAATTAAAATAGAAATAGAAAAACTAAGGAAAGTACAGCGAATAGAAAGGACAGCACAGTGACACATGCGTCAAATTCAGAAACTAAACCAAAAAAAAAATATAAAAAAAATATAAAAAGGTAGGAAGTAGTTTATGCAGCCAGTCGCCAACAGCTGAACTGTGACAAACTAAAAACAAAAAATCAATGCTTATCGGTAGTTTAAAAACATCTTCAATCCTTTATTTAAAAAATATTAACATACAAATGAATTCCACCTAAAAAAATAACTAAACATTTTTCTAACCACTCTCACGAAAAAACTGATAACAAAACTCAAGTAGCGCCGCGGCATAAACTAGTCAGCATTAATCCTTATAATCTGTCAATTTGGATCCCGTTTCTATCGTGTCAACCGTTTCCTGCCGCTGTCATAGAGATGTTATGTTTTTTTTTTTTGACAATCGAAGGCTTACGTCGTGATCAAGTGATTTGGGTTTAAATGACGCCGGCATTTTAGGGTTAACGAACGTATAGGGATAATTGGTTGTAACGTAGTTGGTATGTGGAACATGACTTTAAATGGGTTCGGTTTGGAGTGGTGTAATAGGTGGTGTTTCTTTGTTTTCCATCCATAACATTACGCCTGTATTCTCCGAATGGTTCAGCTTAGTTCTAATACCAATATCCATTATAGGCATGCGATGCGGAGGAATGAGGAAAATGTCGTAAGGAAAGTTTTGAGTATGAATGTGGATGGGTTTAAGAGTAGAGGAAGACCAAAGAAACCATGGATGGACTGTGTGAAGGATGATATAGAAAGGAGGTGTCTGGTGAGATAACGAGCAATAGGAATGGTTTGGAAGAAGAAGACATGCTGCGCCGGCTCCAAATTAATTGGGATAAGGGCAAGAGAATCGGGCCTGTATATGATGACAGGCCTGTGGACGGCGAGCTATGGGCTAGCTCGCCGTCCGTCCGTCTTATGACGACAGGCCGTGTCGACGGCGCGTTCGTGTTCCACGCGCGCCTCAGAGAGATGTCAGCAAACGGGAAGGGGTTCGAAAGGACCGATGGCTGCCAGGGTTGCGGGACTGTTCGAAAGAGATACCGCAGCCCTGGAACACAAAGGGAAAAAGTAGGAACATGGATGAGTTTTAGTCAGTACAAGTCTGACACTCCCTTCCGCTTCGCCCAGATTGGGAGGGGTCATTAAAATTTGATGATTTCCTATCGGTAAAAAAAAGGGCAAGAGAATGATCCACTTTCTGGGCTTCTTCTGAGAAAGTGCTGATGAAATAACACTTCGCCACACCTCTTCATCATTGATTCTGGAATTTGATGTATCATTATTCATGAACAATGATTACCTATTTATCAAAAAAATCTCACACAACTCCATGAAATAAACTACCATATCAAACAACGTTGAAACTCGCTATTTCCTGAAAAATCTTTTAAAAGAAACTACCAAGCTGGGTGATATTAATTGCATTAAGGTTGTTACTGGAAACTTTGAGTGAAAACAGTTTCAGGAAGAATTTCGCGGAGGAAAAATACTTAAGAAACCGAGTGAAACTTTTAGTTGAGGGAACAATTTTAAGTATCTAATTTATTATTTATAATGTAGAGGCATGTTTGCCTGTCTGTTTGTGTAAGTTTTTGATGTTTAAGTGCGTCCGTTTATCTAAAAGCGTTTTTAAGTTGACTATACACCGAGATCTAAGCTAAATATAACTTAAATATTAATATCTTGTACATTAAACCGGATAAATGCTCTAAATAATGGTGAAAGCTGCATCGAAATGTTTTAAGTAGTTTAGAAGAACACAGTCATACAGACAGACAAAAAAGCGGCGTTGGAATATTAAATATCTTTATAATGCACAAAATACGGTACAGAGAGGAGATACAAATAATATTTTAAATAAGAATTCTAAAGAAACTCGACTAGCATAGCAATAATTTTGAAGTAGGTAGTACGTACAAATTTTATTTTTTTCTTATTTTATGTAAATATGAAACAGACATAATTTAAATTCTTAATCCAAAAATATCAATGTCTGGCACTAAGAAACATAAACTACGAACAATATTACATTTTAAATAAATAACCAAAACTATTAATTTATTTAATGTACTGTTGAAATTTATATAAGCCATACATTGGAAACTAAAATGGTTTTAATAATATATTTTGCTATATTCTTGAATATTTTATCGATAGTTTTAAGTAGTCTGTTTGAAATAATGATAG
This sequence comes from Eugnorisma glareosa, assembly GCA_947578425.1. Lineage (NCBI taxonomy): Eukaryota > Metazoa > Arthropoda > Insecta > Lepidoptera > Noctuidae > Eugnorisma > Eugnorisma glareosa. Next base: position 5,423,835 of record OX387982.1, on the reverse strand, counting down.
TTTGAAAAAAAAAACATCTCTAGCATGCGTTACAAGAATTGAGACATGTGAGTCACTCATCACTTTTTAAACTTCCTAATCCTTGAAAAATTTGTGAATTCGTATTTTTTTCCTGCATTCATAACGAGGCGAGCTAGGAAGTAACTAAAAATATTTAGTGTAGAAGGTACACAAGTAATTTAAATTCAGCAGATTAATATGCAGCAATGTTCTTTGTCAAAAAGTCTTATGGCAAGTTTGACATAAGACGGGAGAAAAACATAAGTTTCATGATTGAGGGCTTCTTTAAGATTTTTAAGGCTTGCTTTGGCTTGGAGATGTTCGCATTTCTTACTTGGACTTTGGTTGTGCGACAGGGACAAGATAAAAGGCCAAATTTCGTGCTTATAAACGCTTATAGATTTTAGTCTTTGACTGCCTGTTCAAACAGATAGTTATATTTTTTAGGGTTTCGTACCCAAGGGGTAAAACGGGAACCTATTATTAAGACTCTACTGTCCGCCTGTCTGTCACCAGGCTGTATCTCATGAACCGTGATAGCTAGACCGTTGACACTTAGATAAATATTTTATTCTGTTTTTAGTATATACCCATACAACAATGGTGTTTTATTTTAGATAATGTTCGCACAATAATTTTAAGGATTATTTATTTAAGAATAAGTTATTTTAAAAGTAAGTATTTCAAAAAAGTGTACATTTAGGCGCAGTAGTATTTTTTTTCATACAATGGCTAAATTAGCACTTATAAATAAATTATAACTAAATATATTCAACAGTTGCAAGTAATGATAGTTCAATTTAGATGTAAGTAGCGACCTACCCGGTCTAGGTTTATTTAAACCTGTTCAGACCATCGCTTTACATAGCAGAATTCAATTAGGACAGTAAAATTATAAAATAAAATTAATCTATTAATTAATAATATAATTAATAATATTATTATTTTAATTTAATTTATTTTAATTTATGTGGCAAATGTTACTAACATAGTTGATAAGTGGTACTAACAACAATATGAATCATTTGTGTTCGATTAAAAAAAAAAAAAAAATTAACTACCTTATGTTACAAAAAGAACCACTTAAACTAGTTTAAGTGAATATGTACAAATACATACGAGGGGATAACATAAAATCAAACCACAACTTCTAGAAGTTTTTCTGTGTCTGTGTAATTAAGTATCGCTAAATAATCCGACATTACAAACCTATATTTTTTATAAATTAAGCTATAGAAGTTCAATATCTTGTTGAGTCTATTATACAGAAAAGGTCCTAAAATAAAAATGTGGGAGCATAGCGCTTTGTTCGTAAATAGTCTGTCCTAAAACAGAAACTCAACATATACGTTGACGTCATGCCATGACGTCTACTAAAGCTATTCCTTTACTAACATTATCATAATTATTTTACGGTCACCTCTATGCTTAAATAACTGACTGAAGTCGGGTCGGCCTGTTTGTTCTCAACGCTTATACTGATAACCCAAGCGATAAACTGAATCGTTATTTAACTATTTTATTAGTCGTTATTTTAACACGTTATTTTTAATGTTACGTACTAGCGTGCTATTAGTTTCGGTTTTTGAAATGATTGTTATTTTAGAATAAATAAGGTTTTTGGAATGTTTTCAAATAATTGAAGAGATTGCTAAGTCTAAAGGCATTTGTTCTTTTCGTCATTGCGATCATATATTTTTTGTTGTGGTCCATACCTGGTGACCTTTTAGTTGCGGAGATATTGAAGATCAAAGATCCAACTTCTTCATAAGTATTTTTTAATTAAATAAAATGTTAATACACACTTATCTTTTTCAATACCGCCATGACCCCTTTTTTTGCATGGGAATCATCAAATAACTCCTCCCGCTCTGGGCTGAGCAGGAAGGAGTGTCAGAATTTTACTGACTAAAACCCACCCATGTTCCTTCTTTTGCCCTTTGTGTTCCAGGGCCGCGGTATCTCTTTCGAACAGTCCCGCAACCCTGGCAGACCTCAATGACCCCTATACAATTAAATGCATCCATCAGCACAATATTTTGAGTGCGTTACATTGAGCCCCACCGTAAACAGTGATTTTCTACACAAGAAGAAAAGTCATTTTCCAGCATTATTTTTTGCGTAGTGTTACTTATTTTGATGTACAGAATGCTTGGTTGACGGCTTCGGGAAGGTGCCGTTTACACCTTGTATTATTCCCCGTTTGTCAATGTGAACATTTTGAGACTTTTTTATTTTTAATATCTGCCACAAATTGACGACTTATATTGAGGATTTTAACCTCAAGACGCAATAACGTCTGTAAGTGATCTTATACGGCTTTATTAAAAACTTGAATTGCTCCATGAGTGTTTGAAATGTTTTCTTACTAGTGCCGTGTGCGTTATTAGTTTTTATATTAGTTTTGTAGGTTTTGCGGGTTCATCTTGTTAATAAATGAAGTTTTCGAATACTTTGGTAATGACGTTTAGCTATAAATTCATAAAAAGATTCTGCATTCAGATTAAATTCTAGTCATTTTTGTTAAAATTCTATATTAAAATACATAACATAACATTACGCCTGTAATTTCCGAAGGTTAAGGCAGAGATGTACATAATAGTACACCCGTATTTCGTCAGTTTTGGTAAAGTCCCATGTAATATAGGCCGAGCCTATTGCCGTCAACTGGGCACAGACACAACTGGGCACCTTCCTTGGCGGCTACTGAGAAATTCCTAATGGGAAAACCCAATAACACTTTGTTTTTTTTTTTTGCCCGACTCGGGAATCGAACCAGGACCTCAGGCTCAGCAGGCAGACAGACCTGCCATACAGTACAGTACCCATGTATTGATTTTGTTGCGTATGTTTATATTCATTTTTGTTTACAGACTGGACACTCGAGAAGGTGTGACCTCACACTGGGCGGACTCCACGCTGGGAGTCAGAGCTACCTTCAGAAGCGACACCAGACCTGCCGTACTGGTCCTCACCAAGTTAAGGTAAGCGTTAATAACACACAGTTCTGTTCAAACTTTATGGCGGCTCGGAAGTTAGCTGCGAGTGACGGTCTGCGCATTATACCTACAGTCAACACGATGCGTCCTCTGGGCCCCGCTGGTACCTAAAATTGTGTTCTGCGCAGCTTTCCGTTAGATGTTCTGAGCCGCCATAAAGTTTGAACCGTTATACCTGCGCAGACCGTCACTTGCAGCTAACTTCCGAACCGCCATGAAGTTTGAATAGAACTATAAAGAGAATACATTCAATGAATTTGGTTTTGTCGTCTTTTTTTGTTAGGTATCACGAAACAAGCTGATGCAGTGGAATGATGAACAGGTTTTTTAAACTGTCCAGGGTGCATTGGTCGTAAATAAGAAAGAAAGCAATAATTTTATTAGTAACACGGACAGGAAAAAAAGCGCAATATAAAAGACGTCAGAAGAATAGATGATACTTATCGTTAACCCTGGAAGCTCTTTAATAAACCCATATATTTGTACTTTTGTGCAGCTTCGGATGCATCAGGTTTAACGTTAGGAAAAAATCAGCTGTCCTTTTGATATCACAGACACCTCACCAACCTCTGCAACTACTGGAACCAGATCAAATTATCTTCAGAATAAGCCGCGCTTGTCTAGGTTGGTCTGTGGATGGGTGACCACCCATTACATAACGAGATTTTTCCGCGCTTTGGAAACGTTGGTCCCGGCTGTCATTTGTAGATCTTTGAAGTCGTTACGGGTAGACAGCGGCTCGAAAGTCTGACAACCAGTCTTACCAAAGGGTATCATATTACCCAGTACTAACTGGGTTCTGGAGGTCAGATAGGCAGTCGCTCCATGCAAAATACTGGTATTCAGCTGCATCCTGTTAGACTGGAAGCCGACCCCAACTTAGTTAGGAAAAGGCTAGGCAGATGATGGTGAGACTACAAATCCAGATTTAAAACAGCATTTCCCTTCATTTAAAACATTTAAATCCCATCTGAACTAAAACGATGATCCTTCCATAACTAAACCTAGATTACACTGTTACACAAACTATAAAGCACAAAGATAAACTAAAACCCAGTTGGACATAACTCCGCTCGTATGTACCAAGCTTTATAGCCCAAAACATGGTATTAATTAAGGCTAGAACACAACGGCGCAATATGGCGGCCAACTAATGACCTGTTAGCCTAGAAACTGTAGACTCGTGTAATGTTTTACTATAATGTTGCCACTTATGAAAATAGTTAGGTTTCAGTTTGACGAAAAATGGTTGGACATTAAAACAGACGTACGTTAGTCTAACTCTGCGTAATAGGCATATTACGTTATGCTAGCGAAAAACATAGGAAAATGTGTCTTCGGTATGTTACACACACAGTTCAAGTTGGCATTATTCGACACAACGGGGCGTATTCCCGTTGACCCCACCGCCCGTGGCCCCGCACTGGTGGGACCATTTATGTTTTCGATAAATTTGTATAGCATACCTAAGACTCGATATTTCTCTATATTTTATGGCACTAAATGGAGAAATTTTGAAACGTACACGTGCTTAAAACGTAAACAATCGAGAATAATCAGGAAACATTTTCTCGCGGATACGAGATCAATTTAATCCGTGTTTCTCAAACATGAAAGATCGTTAGTTACACAATATATCAAATTCCGATTTGATTACTTACAAATTCTTAGACAGGGTTAAAATGTACAGGATGTTGCAACACCAATGCACTACAAGAAGAAAATCATGTTTATCTATGAAGATTCAACCCGTATGCAAAAATTCTTGTGCGGGCTATTAACCGTTGAAGAGTTCTCTTGTGAGGAGACAATCTTGCGAAGGTAGGATCAGCAGGGCTATTGCGTATCTTTGTTGACAGTTCATAGTGATCATTAGATATACAATGACAGTTCTGCACAGGTAGCGTCAGTTGAAACCAACAAGAACGGTCATTGTACAGCAAAACTCGCCAAGTGGTGATCACTATGAACTGTCAATAGAGATACGCAATAGCCTTGTAGGTCATATCATAAAAATGTATTGTCACCAGAACCAACGGTGTGTGTACATATAGATCAATCGGTTGGGATAAAGTGGTTTAAAATTCAGTTGCAATTTTTGACCCACACAAACTTACTAACACGGCAAGTTAAATAAATTAAAAGCTAGCAAGTTTATAAAAAAATAAACCAAGAGGATTGGAGAGCGGACAGGACTGCATACTTTGACAGATAACGTACTGAAATATCGACTACAAAATCAAATCAAATAAAAAATGTTTATTTGTAAGAATATGGTACCTACAAATATGTAGATGTTACAATATTGGTTCCAGCATATCCTGCCATAATATGGCGTACAAATATTTTTATACAGAAACAAATTAAATATAATTAGTATTAACCTATTAATAATTATCAAATATGATACAGAATAAAATGTGAAAGATATATTAATAAAAATTGATATTGTATTGTAATGACTATGTAGTTTGTCATGGGGTGGACTAAAGACTATTTTTATTTTACTACTAGACTAGCCGTGGACTCAGGGGCCTTAGTCTGCAATTGCAATAGTGTCAGAATGGTCTATCATTGATTTAATAAGGCCCCTAGCCCACGGCGTATTGAAGTGCGTTCGAAACTCGTTTGACGTGCGTACAAAGGGTAATTCGTCTGCGCGGGGCCTTATTAAATCAATGATAGACCATTCTGACACTATTGCAATAGCAGACTAAGGCCCCCGGTCGGCTGTCCGGAACCTCGGTTCGACCGCACCTTTGAAGTATGGCCCTTTCTCTACTCTGCGTGTCGATAGACTCAAATAAAACCCGACCAGTAGACAAGGTGTACGTATCCTTCACGAAACCGTTAACCAAAATATTGTGCTGATGGATGCATTGAATAGTAAAGGGTCATGTCATGGAGCTTTTTAAAGGAAAGTAACTATAACCTTAAACAAAAGTATTAAAAAAAAATCTTGTGAAAAAGTTTGAATTTTGACCCCATTAACTTCGTACCTGGAAAGTTCCCAGGTACGGTCCAAAAAAACAGAATAAGAGCCTTTCGGCGTCGTTGAGGGTCTATTTACACCTTTTATAGCCACCTTCTCATAGCTCTTTCGTTGGCTTCGTTCAAATCCTGAAAGGTGCAGGTGGTTGTGCAAGTATGGCTTGAGTCACCGCAAAGAAATGACACACGTGCTGTTCACTTAATGCAACTCGCATTGCTAGTCGTGTCGCAAGTTTCGTCGCATCTTGCGTTGCAAGTTTCGTCGCAAGTCATCGCCAGATGTCGTGAACAAGGGCGTTACAGCTTGTTTACGATTAAAGCAAATATGTGGAAAATTCCGACATCATGATTGATTCGATTAAATTACTGATTGGTATGGTATTACATTACGAATAGGGACGTAAATATTTGTGTATTGGGAAATATGAGGAAGTATTATAATTGCTTAGAGATGTTGATGGCATAAGCAGAATGTACTTTCTTGCTTTCTGGAAAACGTTTCGTTATTGGCTTTGAAGGCGACAATACGTCATTGAAGTTTTAGCATCACGAGTAATTTTCTGTCGATTTTGACATATTATATGATGCCATTTGCTAGAGAATTGGAAGACGCGTTGTTTCAGCCAATCAGAAACAAGCATCTCTCTATCTAATTTGTAGTGAATACAAATTAAAAAATGGTTTTGTACACACGGCTACACATCAAGGACATCACGGAAATCCTATACGATGCGAGGTCAGCATAAACTGGAAATGTATATCTTGATGTGTAACTGTGTGTACTGTTCAGCCGAAAGACGTCCACTGCAGCTGGGTCTTCCTCAAGCGGATTTATCCGTAAAAAATAAAAAAATACCTACCCTTGTTACTATAAATTCGTGTCAAGAATCACTGGTGATTCTCAACCTACCATACCTCCTTGACTTTGACCTGGTTGCAAAGCGTCTGCCTGCATTTGAAATAGCTGTTTTTTTTAAATAACCGATGAAAACTTTCTATGTGGCCGGCTCAGAATAATGTACTGAATACGTGGTAACCGGTAACCGTCGGTGACCCTTCCACCCTGTTTAGGGAGTCTAGATTTTGTGGCCGGTTGATGGCATTAGGCCTGCCCTGTATTACATGGGACTTAAACATAACATTACCGCACAGGGCACTCTGGATAACAGCCAAAACTCATATAGCGGAAGCCTGAATCGCAGTAATGGTATAAATATAAGCTAATTACACTAAACATAACCGGAAAACTCCGCGACTGCTTCGCTGGTGGAGTAGCCTTAACACGACTGCTGGGCATGAGGTCCTTGGTTCGATTCCCGTGTCAGGCAAAGTACTAATGGGTTTTTCCAACAGGAATTTCTCCACGGAGTCCAGATTCGTACCCGTTTGATTCGTCCTATTACATAGGACTTAAATATAACTGGGAATATGGGTGTGTACTATTGGGTACACCTCTGCCTAATTCTACGGGATTACAGGCGTGCTGTTATGTTATGCTTATAACTGATGAAATGTGGGTGTACAGTCTGAAGGTCTTAACTTTCTAAGTCTGCCCCTCAACCATTTTGCTGACTATCCAATACAATTTTCTACTGCACAAACTATTTCTACATCCGTGCCGATACTGCAGAAGCCAATTTGTTCCCACTAAAGACAAATGCATCGTCTAATACCGTTGATTACATTACCGTTCTCCTCGGGGGCTAAGCAGGTGAGATATATCGGCCACTCGTCGAGTTGGCTACGGGGAAATATATTACTGGATAGAGGGAGGGAAGTACTAGCTATTTTTTTTCGTTTTGTATTTTCTTGTTTGAAAATGTGGCTTCTGTGGATTAAGGTTGCTTTATGCAAGACATTTTTTAGGTATAGTTTGTTATATATTACGTTTATAAGACTGGTTAGTGCATGGTTTAACCCTTCGTGTGCCGGAACGTAGATCTACGCGAGACACAATAGGTTTTTAATTGTGTCTATATAAAGGTTAAACATCTTAAATAAAGATATTTTGAAACTTAAATCTGAAATGTATTTATGAAGAAAGAAAAAAAAACAAAGAAAAAACGTACGGGGTCGTTCTTCTTTTTAACCTACAATTTGATCAAACATTAGCTCAATTTCGAAAAAAAAAATACAGAGCTTCCTCGTCAGTATATATATATATTCTGATAGCAGAATTTCTATACTATTGGAAAAAGTAGTTGGCCGAGAAGTTTACAGATTTTTGTACGATTTTCCAGACCTGAAAGACGGATTCGACAAAAAAATATACACCTCCGTCACGAAATCTTTTATTTTATTCTATCGGATACTCTTCGTCAAATAACTTTTACTTTTGTAATACATTAATTAACTAAAGGAACTTTTAGAAAACATATAAAAATAATACATTTGAACTTATGAAATATATTTTATTCATGATCTTATACAACTCTGTCACATTCTCTGCTAAAATAAAGTATGTTTTTGCTATAAATCAATTTTTACTATCATTTACAAATAAATACGAATATCACAGACGGCAATATCATCAGTTATTATAAATATACATATTCCAATGTTGCACTGGTTATAACAAAATATAAAAACGACCAAAACAATTTTCCTGCCAGGAGACAACATCGTGACAGAGTAGTAACTTATGTGACAGAGTTGTTATTCTAGGGGATACCAGGCTGCGTTTTGGAATAAAACAGATTTATTTTTCTAGAATCATTTATTTTGTTATAAATCTTTATCAGTCTTCAACATTGTCATAAAATAACTTGAGATCGAACTTAGATAATTAATAAAATCACATTTGAGAACCTTTAGAATAAGAGATTCATATTTTAGTAAATTTAATTACTGAGTAGTCATCACTCGTCTTAGTAAATAAAAAAATTAGTCTAACTTGACAACAAATTAAAATTCCCAAAAACATAAAATAAAATAATCATCATTAACAATAGCACAAACTAGCAAGACAATATTTCAATTTATAAGCCACTGATTGAAAATCTTATTTTTCGAATACTGACAGTGGCTCTTTGAACTGGAAATATTGTCTCTTTCCCTTTTTAATAACATTCGGAGCCGGTAAGACTTTAATCAAATCATCAAAAGGAACATCCGATACGTCATTCTCCACCAACTTAAACAGTCTTCCACTATCATCGACTGTTTTTAGGAACATTACCAAGACATCGCCTTCTTCATCGACGGTACTTTTTGCTACGCCAGCGTAAGTATATTGGATTTTTCTCTCGCTTCGTACTTTAACCAATACGTGTACTCCATCTTTTATATTCATTGGATGAATGTCTTCAGGCTGGAGTGTTTGGTAAGAAGTACCGCAGACGGCAGTTTGATCAGTTGGATTTTTCGTTTTAAGCGTGGCTAAAGGCTGATCTTCATCGGATGATTCATCTGGGCTATACACAGTATCGTAAAAACTTTTTCGGGGCATCCCAATTGTGTTCGTAATATCAGCGAGCGTGAAATCCTCCACATCATGAATTACGTCGTCTTCTTTTTCGTTAGATAAGAACTCGTCCACAGTATTATGTTGTTGTTGGGTTTCAGGCAGAGGCCGATAAGTTTTAGGAACGTAGCAAGAACAGAATTGTTCACAAAAACAACTTAATACCCTATGGTTTAAGATTCCACGAGTTTCCGTGAACATTTGGTGGACTTGCATGGTTCCTTTCAGGGGCACAATGTTACTTGGAATCGTTGCTGCTACCTTTTCTACGTCTTCGTCTGTCACCATAAACAGTTTAATTTTGTTGGCACCTTGAAGTGCTGAGAAGAATTGGAACACATCTGCTATATCTTTTCCTCTAGCTACTATGGCATCAGCTTGGCGTTTCATTGTCCCTCCAACACCATCAGCAGCTCCTTTTCCATGTCCTGATTCAAAGAAGTTCCAGGATATTTTGCGAAACCCGTATTCTTCGAAAAACCTGTTTGCCATTAGGTAAAAGTTTATCTTTTGCTTGTACTGGGTTGCAGGTCCATCAGAGAAGAAGTGAACAGTTGTTACAGCAGAGTGTTTTTCTTTTAATTCCGACAGAATTGGATGAAGGTGCGCCCAAATCGCAGAAGGTCCATGGTTCTGATTGGATGACACTGTACAATATGAAGTTACTTGTTTTTTCTGGGCTTCTGCTGAAAAATGGTACATCACTGCTGTGTGTAGGGTGATTTGGTTACGAGAACCACCGAAATGGTGGGACTGGACTTCAGAGTGATACTTGCAGGCATAATTCTCACTGAAATCTATATGTAATGCTACTTCACTTTCTGTCAGCCCGTCAATGCACTGTCGGTAAGCTTTGTATTGGTGTCTGATATTGTGGATGTGCGTTTTAAAGTTTTGCAGCTCGCTCTCAAATTTATAGATCACTTCTTCAATTGTGAGCTTTTCAGTAACTGGGACATTTTTTGTAATCTTTACCTTTTTCTCTGCCTTTTCTACAAATTCACTTTTCCTTATCCACTGTCGTAAGTCTACAATCTCTGTTTGGTTACTTTTATCATAATCTATGCACCGGTTCTTGCACTCCGAACAAACTCCTTTCATACAGGATACCGAATCAACAGAACAAACTAGTGATTCTAAGACTGCATTCGTGTCTTTCTGCACAATTATTTTATTCTTATGTAATGTATTAACCATATAAGTAACATTTGCATGTAACTTACATAAGCAAGTATCTCTTCCATCTACAGTAGGTGGCTTCACATAAAATGGCCTATGTTTAGTGAAGTAGCTGTAGTGGCATTTGAGGCCACTATTTTCTTTCAAGAAGGCTTTGTACAGGTTTTTCATGGAGTCCAATAAAAATCTTTTTTGTACTTTATTTTTCTTGTGCGTGACTGTCTCCTTCTTACCAGCTGTAGCTCTCGTTACATCATCCCGCAAGAAGAACTGACGAATCTTCCGTACAAGATCAGTATGTTTTGGTAGAACGCTCTTGCATGTTAAAGGTCGGTCTACACCTAATGTGTCTCTTACCAATTCGATTTGCATTCTGGACTTTCTTACGATACGGGTTTGAAGTACCGATTGGATGAGGCGTTTTTCTTCTCGACTTTTGACAGTTTTGTATCGTTCTTTAATGGCATTAGAAAGAACGCTGTACTTCTTTGTATTCTGACTATTGCTTTCATCTTTGTTGCTGCTGCTGTCTTTTTTTGATTTTCTGTGCAATCTCTTCTTATATTTTCGAACTTTCTTCTCTAACTGGTAAATTATTTCTTGAAACTTAATATTATCTCTGTATGACTTTGTTCTATCTCTTTTCACTTTCTTTCTTCCCTTTGAACTATGAGTAGATACTTCAGAGGGAGGTGGTGTTGCGGATGGAGACATTCGTGGGGTTTCTGGTATTGGTGATGGAGCCGGCGTGTTTAAAAGTACCTCTTCAAGCATCTTTTTCTTCTCCCTTCTTTTTTTATTTCCTTCTTGCCATATTCGCTTTTTGATTCGATGTTCTCGCATGCTCATGTCAGCCACTAGCTTCTTTCGAGCATGGTATCTTTCTAAATCCTTGCGCTTTATTTCAGCGACTTTCTCAGGGTCATTTTTTCGTTTCTCCCGACAACGCCGCTGTCTTTCTGCTGGTGTTAATGCCTTCTTTTTCGCCATGATGGTATCTGGAAATAGGAAATAAGCACCTAAACATACGAGAAGAGAGGAAAATATTTGTAACACTTTCCGTAGGAATATTTACCATAATAACTAGTGTATCTATTTCAGTATTTCTCGGATTCAACATAAATAGAACATGAATATCCGTATTTTACGCCCCCGTCACGTACTTTACCACTCCGTCACAATAAATGTGTGACGGAATTGTCATGTGACGGAGGGGTAAAAATTTGTTGCAAAGTCGATAACATTTCAAAGTTAACATAGAATATACAATTTACACGTTGGCAATAAAATATTTCTTATTACGTAAGAGTAGACAACGAAAAGTAACCATAATAATTATATTTTGAATCAATTACTTACGTGACGAAGCGGTAGTCGAATAAACACACGCACCTCCTATCACAGCTTTCGGGCGACTGACGCGCTGTCTCTTGATCTCAGAGGGGAAATCATACCAAGGGGGGAAGGGGGTCTTAACCTTCAATCGCAGGCCACAAAGACGAGCGGCGCAAACGCGTATTTCGAAGGACAACCCACGTGACAGAATTTACAAACTAAAACATCAGGTAGTAGGAGACAAGTATTTGAGATTTTTTGAATATTTTATTAAAAGTGATAAAAAATAATGGTTGCTATGACATGGTAGGTAATATATTTAGGAGTTATAAGATATTCTTACGTTTTGTGTCGTCATATAATTTTTTCGTAATATTATGGATTATAAGCAAGCCGAGGTAGCGGGAGACACTTGTGATTTGTATGAAATACACTTCTGTCACGCGGATTGACAACGCTGTAACGTACTTTTTACAATGAAATTATTCAATACATATGTTATTTAATCGTGCACAGCCATTATGAGTATAGTACAATGCATGTTGAAATAGAATTAAGAAAAAATAATGGTAATTTCCTTGTTTTTTTTTTCACTTACTGGTGAAGACACCTTTTTGTAGGTTAAAAAGAAGAACGACCCCGTGTTCACGCTTATTTATACAAGACAACTTCTTCTAAATAAAATTTAAAAATAACAGTAAGTTATTTTCTTGAAACACTATACAGGGTGTAAGGAACAGCCCTCCACAAACTGACAGGGTGCATTCAGCTCCTTTTTTGAATTATATTCCACCGGAATTTTTGTCCGATATTTTTTTTTTACTTGTTCCTTTATTTTAATGTAAAATTACATTCCCTGTACGCACGCGCGGCTAAAATCAAAAATCCAACAATGGATGTTGAATACTTTAGCGAACGGCACGCGAAATCAGTCGTGCACTTCCTGCCTAACTACAGAGTTCATCGGACTCGTCGTCGCGCTTGCCTTTCGCTACGTGCGTTTTGCCACGGTAATAATACATTGCGTATGATGAAATAAAACAAATCAAATTTATTGGATTCCCGTAACATTTTGAAATAATTTCTTGTACCAGTCATCTTAGTATGATATATTGAATTCACCTCATCAGTTTGTGGAGGGCGCTCCCTTACACCCTGTATACATAGGTATTGTAGAAGTAACTTCTTGAATATGCGGCTTTATTCGTTGTTTTATGTTGGGTTTTTATGACCAGTTGGTGCAAGACATGATTCATCATCATGATTAGAAAGATTGAAATGTAAATGCTGTAATCTTCAACTTACTGATGAACTCAAAATATAAAATAACTAGGGTCTTAAGAATGTTAATTTGAATAATGTGGATATCTGTTTTGGAATAAAACAATCTTTGAACAGTTTTGACCTAAGTACATTAAAATATTTTTTGCATTAGATATAATTGTAGTTCCACTGACTACTACAACCACAATTTGCAATGCATCACTAAAGCTTTGTTAAAAACTCTGTGAGTAATCTTTGCTTACGTTGGAAAGCAATTTAACACGACTTGAGTCATACAACCGATGTGAATATAATCTAAGGTATTTCCTAATAAAAATTTGACAAGCCACTTGAATTTTTCATAGCATTAACATTAAAATGTAACAGCAATCGACCTATTTTAATCCTCAAGTAATATAACTTCTGTGTTTCCATCATAAAATCTATTGCTCCTAGCAATATTCTCCGATTTCACATATTGCCCGTTGTCCGAATTAGTTTCATCAATTTCTGGCTTCAAAATGCTTTAGAAGATTTATAGTAGCTATCGACGTTATGGGATATCCGTTTCGATTCGACGACGGCGTTGTTATCGATAAAATCGGTCCCGGATTTTATAGTTTATCGATTAACTGTTACCATTTTTATACTATAATACTACATAGATACTTTTTGTTTGTAAATACATACTTATTATACATATAAACATCCATGACTCGGAAACAAATGTCCATGCTCATCACACAAACATTTGCTCCTACCGGGATTCGAACCCGGGACCCTAAGAACGTAAGGCAGCCTCACTACCGCTGCGCCATTCGGGTCGTCAAATTTTACATGGAGCGACTGTCTATCTAACCTCCACAACACAGTTAGTACTAGGTAATACAATATTCCTAGGTAACACAATATTCCTAGGTAACACTGGTCGTCAAACTTTCGGGCCACTGACTACCTGTAACGACCGTCAAAGATCTACAAATGACAGCCGGGACCAACGGCTTAACTTGCTTTCCGAGGCACGGAGGAAACTCGGTACCGTATGTAATGGGTGGTCACCCATCCACGGACCAACCCAGGCAAGTGCGGTTTAACCTGAAGATCGAACCGAGCAGCTGTTATTATTTAGCTACTAACTCCTCAGCTAATTCAAAATAACAATAGTTCATCCTTGTCAATATGAACTAGAGATTTCAACGCTAAATTTTAATAGTCTTGACTGGAGAAAACTATTCTCTTTTGTAATCAAATTGCCTACATAATCTCCATGTAAATCGATTTCCGATCCCCATTACATCACTAGTTCCTTCCCTTAATTAATTATTCACCTCAGCCGTTCGTAGACCATCAAAATAGCCCCAACCTATGACGATAATAAAATACATCTGTCGCACCTAAGGATGACATTCGGGTAGCTGCATATATTAAACGAGTCTCCACGACTAACGATGTAGGGATATACAAGGTCTACACACAGGGCTCCACGGGTGACTCGACGGGGACTACGTTGATGTGCTAAGAAAATGGGGGTTCACAAGTCGTAAAATTTTATCTGGGTTCTTTATTAAGGAACAAAAAAAAATTGGCTTGGCTCTACCTATTGATGTGGGCAGATAATACTAAAAAAACATAAGATATACAAATTTTTAGAGATTTCTGACAGGTTGTTTCGTTGAAAAACGGTCGCCTTCAAACTTAAAAAAGATCATTTTGAAGCTTTTAAGAATCTAATTTTCTGATTTTTTGTCAAATATTTTTAGGAGCCACGGCTGAAAGAATATAATTTTTTATTTTTTTTATTTCTATTTGGAGTTCAGAATGATGTACTGAATACATGGTAACAATTTTAGCGTCGGTTATTTATTTATTAATTTATTGCACAATGTACAGAACCAATTTTACACTCTTGGCTTAAAACTAGTGAGTACAAGACCCTGTTAGGGCGCAGCAAGAAACTTAAAACTAATAATATTACAGTGTCAGTATTATCTATTTATCTAACATCACATAAAGCATTGCGAACTTTAACATTAAGAATATCATAATAATTGAACATAAACTACCTATAAAACTATATTATTTAAGATTAACAAATATGTATATATTTAAACTCTATTTTAACATTTTATCTTCTATAAATTCTTGGATACTATAATATCATTTTTAGATAGATAAACCATTTATTTAGTGCACACAAAGACACCAGAAGCACAATAAAAAATAACTAGTTAAATAATAAAAATAATAAATGATGAATACCTGAGGAGGCTCTCGTTAGGCAGCTGGATCAAGGGCTTGATTCAGAAAGCAGTACTCCTGGACACGGCGTAGTATAAATAAAGCCTTCATGGAAACCAGTTACGTAGACGTATAAAAAAAGCCTTCATGAAAACCAGTTACGAAACTCCGGTTTCCTGGACGGCCGAAGCGGTTCCCGATACCGGTGGGCAACAATTTTTTATATTTTTAAATGTTTTTATATTGTTTTTTTATAAGAAATATATAAAAATGTAAATAATTTGTATAAAAGGGAAGTTGTATAAAGGTTTTTTTTTTTTTTCTAAAATATTGACTTTAGCCTAGCTTTAAATACACATAGTGTTCTCGTACGTCGGGGTCCCTTGTATGTCTTGAATACTGCTGCAGACTTCGATTACAACTCGGTACTTATCTTATTTTCCTTATTTACTAAAATACTCACAAAAACTTTCTCTTTCAGGCCTGAAGACAGTGGGCAGTATAGATGTCGAGTTGATTTCATCAAGTCGCCGACCAAGAATACCAGGCTAAACCTCACTGTGCTAAGTAAGTATAAAAGTAATTTAAGTGACACTAAGGTAGAACCTAATGTTCGTTATCTGTAATACCAGGTAACAACTAAAGAAATCTATACAAATAATACAATTGAAGTATCTGTTTGTAATATCAAAATAACAGTTTTTTACTGAATGCTTATGAAAGTACAATACGGTACTTATAACAAAAAACATTTTTTTTGTCTGTCTGTTTGTACCGACTAATCTCCGAAACGGCTCGACCAGTTTTTATGGCTCTCTCACTGGTAGATAGCTGATGTTCTAAGGAGTAACTTAAGCTGTATTTAGTTTCGAAAGAGAGAGATCTTGGTAACTCCGAGACAAACAAACCTTTTTTATTTAGGCATTAATATAGATGTAACTTAATCTTAGTAAAAACGGGCATTAGTGATCTTTAGTAGAACCTAAGTATGTCGTTTGTAAAGATTAGCCTAGACTCAAATGAACATAGGAACTTAATGATTATTAGGGTATTTAAAGAGGACTAGTTTGGGTCTATCTTTAGATATATTGTTCCTCGTTGGTCAAGTGGTCGCAATTGCTGAGCAAGAGGTCCTGGGTTCGATTCCTAGGTCGTGTAGTATTATTGGGTTTTTCCATTAGGAATTTGGCGGTAGCACTCACGGGGGAACTCCCCCGTGAGTGCTCATACATGATACATAACTGGCTAAAAGTGGGTGTACTACTAGGTACACGTGATGTTATGTTATAATTCAGTTGATTCACTGTAATTTTGGTTTTGTGGTGTTAAGGAATGCTAAGCATAGGACCGTAGGTTTGATACCAAGTCATGATGCTTGGGTTTTTTATTTGAATGTCCTACAACAAAAGGCGAAAAGGCCCAACAAAAGGTCTTAGGACAAATTAGCAATCGCTTTCAAAGGTTTAGTATTCTACAAAGATTTTCAAGAAGTTTAACAGATGCTTTTCGGTTCTTATCTTAGTCACATTAATTTTTGACTTATCTGTCATAGTTTTCCTTGATAGAATTACACGTTCTCATTGTCCCCTGGTGGCCTACCATGACGTCTTAAAACAGGAGTAATTCCAGTGTCGGAAAGAGATGGTGCTAGACGGCCTGTATATCTCTGTATCTTTCACACGCTGGAATGACTCCTGCTTTATGACGTAATTGTAAACCCCCTGTTCTTCTTCGTATTCTAACATTTTTGTATTTTCCAGTACCACCAGAACGGCTGATAATCCTGAACCATGAGAGTAACGAGATCCGAAACGGTATCCTGGGTCCCTACGATGAAGGAACTGAAGTCAACCTTACATGTATCGCTGTCGGAGGTAAGAAACTACTACGATCTCCTTAGGATCCTAATTTCAAAGTTCTTCTTTATCGTGAGGTTGTGAGGTTAGTGCCTAACCTGGTGTCATAGTTTTTATGCCGCCCATAGACCTCTGACTTGGCTTTACATGCCGTCGAGAAATATCTCTCAGGTATGCTGGTTTCCTCACGAGTTTTTTCTTCACCGAAGCAAGTGATATTATACAATACGCATATGAATCCAAAAAATCAACGGTGTGTTTCTTAGGTTCGAACTCGAGACTTACGACTTGGCAGTCCAACGGTCACACCACTAAGCTATCACTGCGTTATTAATTTCAAAGTGTTGTCGCCGGATTCAGAAGCCTCATTAATTCTTTGATCAGAAAATTTGTTGACAAATCAAAGAACATTGAACGACTACGCAACTAAACAATGCTTATGACACTTAATATTTATAATGCGCCTATTTAGGTAACTACCGTCAATTCGATAATAGCCAAATTCTCTTAAAACGCACTCCTAGTGGAATTTAGACTCACCATATTAGAATTCAAGTATGTTGTCAACACAAAGCTTAATGAGTATTTTCACCAGGCCCTGCGTCTCGACATAGTTAGCGATCGCAAAACAACCGAATTCGGTCGCAAAATCATAACGATGCGGATTTAACGCGTCCGGCTCGCGTCCACGTTAACTCCGCATCGTTATGGGTTTGCGACCGAATTCGGTTGTTTTACAATCGCTGTCTACATAATCGAGACTGCAGGGCCAGGTGGACCGTCAGTCTCTCTCCTGACAGCCAACCTGTAACATCATTCTAGTACTCCGCATTTTAAACCTCATAGCTAGTGACGTTTTTTAAATCAATTGTTCTCTGAGTGAGTTAAAAAAAATGCATTTTTAGCAAAAAATATAAAAATTAATACCGTTTATACTCCGTGTACTCTATCGAATTAGGTAACCCAGTATTGCTAGTCGTAAGATTGAGAAAATAAATAAGGTCCATTTCACCTGTCATAACTTAAAGACAACCTGAATAACTCCTTTAAGATCGCTATAACACCATTACGAGCATTTTCCTCCGTTCGCTCCATTTTCCTCCCTAACACAACCTTTACATTTTTTACCTCAATTTCACCCCCTCTAAATAACGCATTACACGCTTAACATGTCGGGGGTGTGTTGGTGAACAACAGTTTATTCTGACGCAATGGGAACATGCAACGTGTGTTAGACAACCCTGTATAGGGGTGACTCTGGGCCACGACCTACACGCTCGAGCGACATGCGTGTTGCGCCAAAAAAGTCGCCAGCATAGCACATGTCACCGCGAAGTGACGGAGAACGTGTGTTCGTCTACCCTATGGCCTATTTCAGATCGGGAAACGCGTTTTGATATGAATAGACTTGTATGATTGCTTTCACTGTTGACACGTTGGATCGCGCCCGATTGGATTTGAAAATTTAGCCGGCGCTCGTACATGCAGCGTACTTTAAGGGATGTTGTAAGTAGTGCGCTGTTTGATAGATAGGCTTCGAGTTACACGCTCAAACGAGACATGTTTTGCGATAGCTACTGCGGTGGAAACAAATTAAAGAAATGGTTTAATTAAAACTTACTACAATCCTTTAATAGTCTTTTATAATCCTTTAATCTCATATCTTTGATTTTGCGTCTTTATCTAAATCATAATGCTCTTTATTCACGCCACAAATAAGGTTGTGGTTAGGTTTTTGCTGTCAAGAAATTAATTTGACTGTAGGAGTAACGACAATGGTACTCGCGCGAAAGAAACAAAGTGACACACGCTTGTTTTTTGTCGCATCTCTCGAGGTTGTGGACGAGGCTTGACAGGCACTACATGTCAGGGGTGTGGTTTGAACAAAAGTTTATTCTAACGCAATGGGAACATGCAACGTGTGTGAGACAACCCTATTAGGGGTGATGCGGTGGAGTAAGCAGTGCGCTATTTAAGGGAACATTAGATATATATAGGTATATATGTATGACAGTAATACGGGTATGGGTTCGTTAAGTTGTAGTTTTCTTTGTGTAAGTTATTTTTGTTGCGAGCGGTTTAAATAATGGCCATTGTTATTCTAAGGTTTTCGCAATTTATTTGAGGATCCGTCGCTATTTCAGCTTTTAATTCTTACTTGGTCGTGTCAACTTTCTTGTGCACCCTTTCTGGCTGTCTCTGGCCCCATTTCCCCCTATTCTCTTGAGGAGAATCATACAAGCCGAAAAGCCCGGCTTAGCTTACAATCAAACTCGACAAATAAAAATAAAAAACTTTAGGGGTTTCGGCCGGTGCTTTCTCTTTCACACCCGCTGGCTTGCATCTGGCTTCTGACCTCTCACTTTCTACTAGCAAATTTTTCATACATCTGTAGGTACTTATTTAGAGATATTGTACTAAATTTATTGTGGTAATTGGGCTTTGCCTCCCTTTCAATGAAAGGGAGCGGGCGCGCCACTGTTCTCCTCTTGGGAGAGGGCACTGGCTCCTGTAACACAAGTCTATCACCTAGGACAGGAGTCAGATACTTCACACAATTATGTAACCACTTTCTTGTGTAATAAAGATTATTGATTATTTTATTTACACCAGCAAACAAAATTTAAGATTTTGCGACCTAAAAGTAATTCTTTACTCAATATTAAATCTATCAAAATACACAGTTTTCTCGCCCTATATTTCTTAAAAACAAACCATCTCACTTGGCCTTTTTCAATTTCTCGCGTGCCAAATCACGCGTGCTATCAAACACAATATGTTGATGTAAGGCCGGTCCCAGACATTTTGTTAACAACTTAGCTGTCATTTGTTTATAAGCAAAGAACAGCAATCTGATAAAAAATGTTGTCTTGGAAGACGGACGCTTTATTTTATCTTGTCTGTTTTGCTTGTTGACACAGTCTACAAAATGTACACACGGCTGCACATCAAGCTATACATTTCCAGTTTATGCTGATGTCGCATTCTACCAATGATTTCCGAACAATGCGAGGTCAGCTTATACTGGAAATGTATAGCTTGATGTGTAGCCGTTTGTACTAGTGTATTAACGCGTCCACAATCTATACAATGAAGTGTCTGTTTGTTATTTCAAAATAGCAGCTTTTTACTAAATGCATATGAAAGTATAATAATATACGGTACTTATAACAAAAAAAAAACATTTATTTTTTATTTTTGTCTGTTTGATTGTTGGTTTGTTCCGGCTAATCTCAGAAACGGCGCGACCGATTTTGACGGGACTTTTACTTGCAGATAGCTGATGTTATAAGGAGTAACGTGATGCTAGAAAAATAACTAGGGTTCAGTGCAAAAAAATAAAAACCCCGAGATTGTTGACAAAATCAGAATCAAATATTTTTAATATTAATTTCACGAGGACGAAGTTGGTGGGCGGGTGTGTAATATAATTTTAGGTCCATTATCTGAACTACTTCTTTGTATAATCATTTAAGTAGGACTATAATAGTATCAATTTGAAGCTTCTTCACCTCAGCGTTTCTGCAAAAGGCAATCATGTTTTAGCTTCTACGGTTACTGTAATACAATGGCAATGTCATTCGTTTTGGCAGTTCAACGATATTCATTTCGTTATTTACGTTGTTACGCAAACAAATTTTCCAAACTTAAGGAGCAACTGAAATACAAATGTCCTTCAAAAATCCTTCAGATTGTGATTGAAAATATTTTACGCAATTCTGCTGCTGTTATAACTAAACATTTGACCATTTTCCTGTCGCTGAAAGCCATTCAGGGCTTACGTTAACAAAATATTTTTACACGTCACGTCGTATAAACTTTAATAGCAAATAGCGTGAACAAAGTGTGGTGCCAGCGCAAGACTGCAGCACCCTGTATCAGCCGTCACCAGAGGGTGTTCCGTTTTCACGAAAAATGTCCGATTCACGCACACGATTTGCTTGTGGTGTGGGTTATAGGCGGTAGCGAGTAGCAACATATTTCGTTTAAATGCAATTTTTAAAGTTTAAAAGAAAATGGTTTTGTAAAACGCAGAGCTGGACTTTTAATTTATGAATGAAGATTATTGCATCATCATCTGTCTAGTCTTTGTTCAACTATGCTGGACTCAGCAGCCAGTTTATCATCAGGATGCAGCTTACTAACAGTATTTCACATGGAGCTACTGCATAACTTAAGTTAGCAATGTACAAATTATAATATTACAGTGTACTCGTTGTTGACAGGCCTAGTAATAAATAAATAACTAACCCAAACAGTACCACAACCAGAAACCAGTTACTGGGTCACACGATACTCCTTGGTAAGTCCAGTTAACACCACTTAAACTGTCTTTGCCCAAAAGCAGCGTTTCTGCGCTCCTGTTTGAACAATTGGATGCTGCTTTACAATGGTTGCACTAGCATATTCATTTCAGCTTTCTATCTCCGCTTACAAAGCACCCGCTAGAGGTAATCCAGATATCAATAGACGTCAGTGACCTCTTATAGTTGCTTCCTTATTTTTTTCTATCCCATCATCTCCTTGCCCTTGTCCTGTTCTACGTATGGTCGGCACAACACACACAGTCAATCGTCACGCCATCATTTCCTCCTTTTTCCTTCATATCGTTCCTCACACAATCCACCCATCTTTTCTTTGGTCTCCCTCCCCCCCTCCGTCCATCAATATTATATTAGTAGTATTGATTTTCTATTTAAAACCAAAAAATAAAACCCCCTGTCACTCCAGCCTTGTACCACACCTCGCACCCTTACTTGACATGGGTACACGGTGCTACACCGACGCCATTGTTTTATACGATTTTTTAATTCACTTTAGCCATTCACCGCTCACAATGTAAAGTATACAATTATATGTCTGGCCTTTTGTACCCGGCCAGTAATTATGTGGGTTCAAAATGGCCGGTTTTCTGAAAACTTTTTGGCTGTTAATAGGTTTTTGTTAGCTTAAAGAGGAATAAGTAAGGAAATGGCGCTGCAGGAGCTTTTGTCGAAAAGAGGAAAATTATTTTATACCTGCTCATGGAAAATAATTTTCGCTGTTTTTCGACATGGGAAGGTAAAAAGTGGCGCATTTCTAAACTGTTGGTTGTACTTTATTTTTTTAAGGAAGTCTTTTGAGGAAAGAAATGTCAATGTCATTCGTGTTGTCGAGTCAAGCAACATAAAAACGCAGTCTTTTGTTTAGTTGTTGGCCACAGTGAAAGTAGTCGAAGAGGATTAATCTTTACTTGAAAGCACATGGATAGGAAGAAGAAAAAGCACAGTTTATAGTTACTGAACACTCGCCACATTTATGAAAAATATACAGGGTGTAACAAGATCCTTAACGAAGCCGTCAACTAAACATTATGTACATCAAACTAAGTAACTTAATGCAAATATTATTGCTGGGAAACGAATTTTTTTTCGGGATGAAAAATCACGTTTTACGGTAGGACTCAATATAACGGACTCAAAACATTGTGCTGATGGATGGATTGAATAGTACGGTGGTCGTGGAGGTGTTTAAAGTAAAAAGCTTACACCGGGGCTGCGGGACTGTTCGAAAGAGATACCGTGGCCCCGGAACACAAAGGGCGATGAAGGAACATGGATGGGTTTTAGTCAGTAAAAGTCTGACACTCCCTCCTGCTCAGCCCAGAGCGGGAGGAGTCATTTGATGATATCCCACCCGAAAAAAAAAGGTTGCATTTAAACCGTGTATTTAAAAAAAAAAACTTGTGAAAAAGTTGGAACTTTGACCTCCAATATCTCCGTAACTAGAAGGTTCCCAGGTACGGTCTAGAACAAAAAAAAAATCCAGTGACGGGGAGAACAAGTGACTTCCGGCTTCGTTAAGGGTCTTGTCCCTTTATAGTGTTCCAGTAAGTTTAAAAGAAAAAAAATAAATTTTGTTTAACGAAAACGTAAAAAGAAACAAGCTAATAGTAATCATTAGTAAATATTTTATTTTAGTCATTTTTAACAATGAATCTCTACTCCAATCATGCAGTCAGCGTATTTGCACTTGATTACGCTTACCGTTTTACCCGTAGCTACATTATATTCAACCCTTACTTCATTGTCTGTCCAGGTCGTCCAACAGCCCGGGTATCCTGGTGGAAGTCTCACGCACTCCTCGCCAACTCCGAAGCCAGGGCCACCGTCTCCTTCAGGCTACAGAGGTCGGACTACGGCACGGATATAATATGTCAGGTAAGCACGTACTGAAACAAATGTACGAGTATATGTATATATAACTTCTAATGCTGTTCTTAGAAGTGTAAGCTCGTTAGTTAGTAAGATTGACATCGATCTCAGTAGAGTCGGCATAAAACTAGGCAACGAGCTTAGCACCATCAGTTCCTGCAAGGCGCAATCAACAGGGGGTCTAAACTGGCCGCATTAGTAAAATCATAATAAGGTAATAATCACACAAGTGTGCATGAGTATAATTTTCAAGTTCTTAAGATAATTGAATGTACAACTTTGAAATCATAAACGAAACTGCATGAGATATTAATGATCGCGTGATTCTACAGTTTGCTGATTATGATTACAAAGTTCCACATTACGAATCTATTAATTTTACAAAAACTATCGAAAATTACTATTACAAAAATATCTATAATCTATTCTTAATTATTCAAAAGATGAAACTGTTAGGTACTGGGATAGAATAATATGAATCTCGTTAAAATTCTTAAAATGCCCACAGACCCAGTAAACGTTTTACGAGTGAAAATGTAATTCTATTATTATCCTGTTATGATTCTGCTAAAGCGGCCATTTTAGACCCCCAGAAAACGCAGGACTTCATGTAATATTATTTTCATTAATATTAGATTATATTAGAGAAAAAAATAAGAAACGACGACGTCCCATTCAGTTAATATGCTCTGTCAGTACTTTACTTATTAAATAAAGATTTAATTATTAAATTAAGAGTAACCATGGAGTTTCTTGCCGGTTCTTCTCAATAGGAAACGACATACCCGAACCGTGCACCTTTTTGTCGACGTTTTATAAGTGCCCATCTAGGCCTATGTGAAATAAAAATATTTTGATTTGATTTGAAATCTATCTCTTATTTCTGTCAGACAAACCATGAAAACCACGTATTTAGTACATCATTCTGAGCCACCACATAGAAGTTTTTCATTTGTTATTTAAAAAAAAACTGTATCCTACAAAAGTACAATACCTACACGGCCAAAATGTCACACAACAGTTTTTTTTTAATAACCGATGAAAAATTTCGTTTGTTGCCCGCGGTACTACCAGTATTATCGGTAGTACCACAGGTAAAAAAATACCGTAGAACTACCAAGCGATCCAGTCGTACCACGGGAAAATTTTTTTTTTACCCGTGTGATACTCGTGATTGGTAAAAAGGATCAGTAATCATAATTTCAATACCATAATCTCAAAGATTCAACAACGAAATACTTTAAAATATCAAACGTTTACTTAATCAACAATTCATAATCTCAACATAGAAAATCTCACCATATTAACTTATAATAAAAATTATAAATTTTATTTTTATTATAAATTTTATTTTCAAACAGGTGTAGGTATTTTTTTAATAGAATTATGTACTGAATATGTGGTAACCATTTTGCGTCGATGTGATTCCACTCTTTATATTCATAGTTACTCATTTTATTAATTATATGTTAATAACGCTGACTACTAAATTAACTTAACATTAACGTTAATTAGCATTAACTTGGTTGTATTTTGTCCACAGGCTGTAACGGATCCCCTAATAGCTCCCGTCTCAGAAAACATATCCATTGATGTTAACCGTAAGTACTCCTTATAAATTCGTACACATGGCGAGTATAGGGACACATCAAGCTATGCATTTCTAGTATAACATGGCCTCGCTTTGTATGAGCTTCCCGTACAATGAGAGGTCCGCTTCAATCAAGCTATACATAACCAGTGGGTTATGTATAGCTTGATTGGTCGTCGTGCGTACTAAATGTTTTCTTTGATCACGACATGTAGATGTTTGTATTATACACTACTAGCGACCCCCCGGCCGCCCCGGCTTCGCACTGGTGCTAAAGAAAATCAGCTGTTCAGTACATTTTGACGCGTTAATGCAAACATATTGTAGGGAACAGCTAATTTTTTTTTCACGATTTCGGGGTTGGTCCCATAGTAAAAGTTGTTCCTAATGATGAGTACAATGACCCCTTAAGAGATTTCGTGTATGAATAGATAGACCTTATATACATATAAACCTTCAAACCGCATCAAATCCGTTGCGTAGTTTTAAAGATCTAAGCATACATAGGGACAGACAGAGGCAAACGACTTTGTTTTATACTATGTAGTGATTAGGGACAGCCTAGTTTTGTACCAACAAAGGCAGGCATACATTTCTGACGTTAACAGGCATAAGTTATCAATTTAATGCCTTAATACAGCGTGCCTTGTAGCAGAAAGGTGTGGTCATATTTCAGGGTGTGATTAGAATCATCAAACTATGGGTTCCATGGGCACCATCTTGGTTCCATAGAGAAATTTATTCAGTTTGATGGTCTTAATCACACACCCTTTTTTTCCGGCTGGGAAATCATCAAATGACCCCTTTGAGTGTCAGACTTGTACTGACTAAAACCCACCTATGTTCCTTCTTAGCCCTTTGTGTTCCAGGGCCGCGGTATCTCTTTCGAACATTCCCGCAGCCCTGGCAGAAATATGATCACACACGCTGAAATTTGATCACACCTTTCTGATACACCCTGTATATTACAGTTGTAATTTCGGTAACTACATGAAAATCTAAGAGTGCGCATTCCTTTAGATGTCGCCTTGTGTTAGATATAAAACGAGCATTAAATACTTTATAAACTGAGAGCATTTTTAATTAATTTGATAAATGTGATTTGACTGTTTTCGTCTTCGTTACTCGTATGTGTTTTGAATTGAATCTTGCCAGGTTTTTCCATAAAATACAGGGTGGGATCAACGTCACACAAACGGATAGCACTTATTCAGTACATTGAACAGCCCCACATCAAATCATCAAAAATCAGCTGTGTCCTACAATATGTGGGTGGGGCTCAAAATGATATACTGAATATTAATTCCGGTATATAAATCCGGAATCCGGAATATGTGGTTAACCATTGTGTCCCTTACATACTGTATATTCAATTATTCACAGATAAACAAACAAAATCCAGACTAAATCTCAACCTAAACTAAACAAAACTTAAAGCTACAACATCAGCGTTAAGCACATCACTATCCTAACTTTAATCTTAAGACAAAGTCTTAAGAAACGTTGATACAACGTACTGTGGTGGTACACCCTCTATGTGGAGTGTAAGGCATGTGATCGTCTATATATCGTCAAGTGCATAGAGTAATTTAGAATCAGCTGAGAGATACCATTGTTAAGAGATAGTGAATTATTGCCTCATTAGTCTTTATCGTCGTCTGCATTTACATTTATCCTAGTACATAGCATGGTCGGACAAAATATCGCCACTGGCCCTCTGACTAGGTTCACCTTAGATCATAGTTAACCTACCGTGTCTCTTGACCTTGATAGATTAACTCTACTAAATTAAGAAAGAACGATTATTATCTTAGATTAATTCAATTTCATTAAGTAAAACATTGTTTATATCAAATATTACCGACAACTTGACTCATTATATCCTAGTGGCAACTAAGGTTGAGTGTTCTAGTCAGTTGAACACAGGTGAACTTTACTTTGTAGAGATACTAGGTATCTGCACTGATCAAGCCAAGTTAGTGAGCGTCGGACTAATTTCCTAGGGCCCGGCTCAGGGCCTACCTTACGGTAGTTATGGAGGTATATAGACCTTTCCCTTATGTACCTAACCCGCTGCGAAGCGATCATAATCATAGGTGTGCTAAGCATATTTTTTCCTCCTGATCAGATATCTGTTGTATTTATGTATATATTATCAAACTACGGAATTTAACTGGGTGGCCACCCAAACAAGTCAGGGATCGGTCTGAAGAGAGTGTGAGTGACGCTCCCACTTGCACCTGTCGCCTCCCATGTATGTACTGATTCGTGTGATTTAATATAAGAATGATAGCTGCAGTGGTAGAGGTCTTTGAATGTAACCGGATGAACTATATCTGTCAACATCGTATCTCTGGGCCTCCTAACATGATCCTACTGCCTACTTTAGTTGGATTGAGAGTGAAATTTTAATATCCGATTGATTTGTCTGAAAGATAAGCTATCCCTCTCTAGATCTCCCTCTCTCTCCTTCGATCTAGTAATTAATAGTAGAACTAGTCAGGTTGGACTATCTTGATTTTATCGAGATTTAAGCCAAGATTCTGTGTTGAGTTACTGTCTTTAACAGACGGATTGCAAAAAGTGTACCTATAAGAGCGTTCAGAGTATATTTGGGTCTGGAAAAACAATAGAAATTTGTCCTAATTGAGTCGAATAATATAGTCAATTATGATATCTCTTGAAAGATTAATTTAGCCACAAGTACACAGGATAATAAATATAACCTATTCCTCCTTCGTCATAAACATAGGGAACTTATTCTATAAAGAAAAACAAATTTATAGTTTAGTTAATTAAAATCATTTATTTAATACAATCGGTGTTGATTCAGGGGAAGATAGGCGAGTAGTTTTTAAAAGGTCCAAATGGAACATCATGGTTTAAATTATAATAAAGTACGGTGCATCACTTCAACGCAATTCACTTGTACTACTATCTAGAGTATATCTTTAATTAATGAAAGTTCAAGTTCTATTATTTTATTGTTTCAGAACTATGATCTGCCCAGTCATTATTTACTCAAATCGGGTATCCAATGTAATTTAAGGTGGTGTATACTCTAAGGAATGTAATATCACGCCCTGTTATTTATTTGTTTAGGGTGATGATAGTTCACAGTCATGACCTCCCGTGAATTTACAGACTGTGAGATAACTCCTCGTTTAGCTTTGCTTCCCTGCCCCTTCATCACGAAACTGGTGTGTGAATTAACCCTACATCCAACATTAGTGAATGTAGAGCCGATATTTGGGTTCCTATGGCCTTGATATAATAACGGAAAAATCCAAATATCGAAACAGAAAAAACCGTTATTCTGCCAACAAACTTATAATAAACACAAATTGGATATATACATATAATTCATGATTATACGTACAATAACACAAAGACGGCCCGCAACCGTTCTCCTCAAAACATCCTCAGTCATATTATTGGCTGGAATTCATAATAAAGTTTGACGGAAATTATCAGTTAGCCGTCCAATAAAATTTACATTAGGGACTAATTACATAGACTTTAAATGATCAAATAGTCAGGGTAGCGACACACGCGACCCTCAGTCCTCCGGCTCCCTCTCGTCTCTACAGTCCCTGCATTTCTTTATCAGGACAATTATGATAATAACCCCGATTAAATAACCTGCCTCAATGTAATAACCCCGGAAAATGGGATGTAAATACTCTATGTTTAATTTCTTGAAGTTTGGGGAAGTATCGGGTTCCATATTAATAGAGATGTTATTCAATTTACTTATAGAATTTAGACTGGAGTTCGTGGGTGTCGTCCCCGTTAATTATTGTAACTCACGTGACCTTGTTGAATTTTACTCACGAACGATTCACTGTCGTGAATTATTCGACGTAGTAGTTGCTCTAGGTGAAATTCGCACTGAGGTTACAAATTTAAATCTAACAACACTTTTTACAAACAAAAGATAGGAATCAAAATATGCTACACTGCTTCTATTTAAAACTAATACAGATTATCGTAAAGAGAATCGCCTTGACGTCTCGAGAGTCGCCTCCGGTCTGTCCTGAACCTATGGATGCGTCCTTTCAAAAAAAAACCCAGGCCCCGCCCTCAAGCGCACTGTAAATTTTAAAATAACCTTGAGAAAAAAATAATGCAATCTCATTATTGGCCGATCCCTCCGGCGTGGGTGTGGCTCTGTCCAAAATCCTTCGAGAAGCTTCCTTAAGTCATCCACATCCTTAAGGCGTTTTTGTCTTAGCGACATCAAAAAAATCTTTGGAAACACGAGACATGGCAATTTAAGTATTGTTTCAAGTATCTAACCCGCGTCAAGACCCCAATAAATATCGAGTTATCTGACAGTTTAAATTGTTTTGCTTTCATAGAAATTATTTCGTTCTGCACGGTTGATAATTCCAGCGAACAAGAGGCACTTTGTCTTATTTTAGACATTTACGCATTACAGATGTGGTGTTTGTTAACTTACCAATGAAACATGGGAAAGAATTTGGTCCACGTGGACTCGGGCTTGATAGCCATCTCACACGCCCCCAAATAGATTTCTGAAACACCGCCTCACTAGCTTCCTGCCCAACTCGTCGTTTCAAAAATCTATTTCAACCGTATTCGCTACAATTTCTCACAACTCCTCAATTGTTCACACGTTTCTAACCATATTCCCGCGGTCCTATCCTTACTCTTACAGTCCCCATTGTACTGACTTACTCTCATAAAATCTTATCCCTCATTGTTGAATTGCGGTCCTATTGTTGTCTGTCCAATGAATTACCCGGCGAGAAAAAAACTTTTTTTTTTTTTCATTTGCTAGTGTAGTAACGGAACAGGTGGATGGCGTTGTAATTTCCCCTGATCTTTCCGGTATGGATGTCTATCAAGGTGTATACGTTATCGTAAGGTATCGCACCTATTTTATATGGCCCCTCAAATAATCTCATAAATTTCCGAGTTATTTTCTTATCTGCATCTGACTTCGCGAAAGTCTTTAACTTCACAAGGTCCCCTATCTCGAATCGAATCAACCGATGATTCTTGTTATAATATCTTTCTTTACTGTCGGCCGCTCTAACTGTATTCAAGCGCGCCTGCCGCCGAATCTGGTCTATCGTCTCTAATTGTTGATTTGATTTACTTCGGTTTGCTTTAACAATATCGGTGGATAGTACGGTTTCTACTCCCCTGACTATCTCGTTTGGTGAATAACCCGTAGTGGTGTGTGTTACGCTATTATAGCAGTCTTCAATGTCAGTTAATAGATCAACCCACGATCTATGTGACCTGTCGCAATAGGTTCTAAATAGCCGCCCTAGTTCCTTATTTACTCTCTCAGTCGAGTTAGGTCGTGGATTTCGAATCGAGGTGTGTGTCAGCTCTACCCCCAACTGTCTAACCCCCGTTTCGAATATCTTTGATGTAAAGTTAGTGCCCCGATCTGAACATAAGTTCACTACTTTTAGCTCCCTGTGGAACTTTCTTACGCAAGTCAAAGTTGCTCTCCCCGACGCCTGTCTCAGTGGATACAGCCTAATGAATTTACTAAACGCATCTTGCATGACAAAGATGTATCTGTATCCATACCTTCCCGTAGGTAATGGTCCGTATATATCGCAAAATACCCGTTCTCCTATGTCATTGGCTATTACGGTTTTTATTGGCCCCGTGTGCGTTTCTGATGCATGTTTAGATTTTTGACATATCTCGCAAGTCCTTACAATTTTTCCTATCTCGCGTGACATATTAGCAAAATAATAACGTTTTCTCATCAGTGAATAAACCTTGTATAGTCCGAAATGGCCTATTTCCTCATGTATGCTTCTAATCAACTCGTTCTGTAATCTAATTGGAACATACAACTTCAATACTTCTTCATTCTTGTTCCTTTTGTAAAGTACTCCTTCTTTGAACAAGAAATATTTTGACTCCGACGTGCCTACTTTCTTAATACGTTTAACGATTTCCTGAGCTACCTCATCGTCCCGCTGATAATCCCTAATATCCTTCCAGCTCCGTCTTATCTTTCGTCCTAACGGTACCTTGAATAAATTCATCTCCGGTCCCGGCGTTTTGCTTGTTATTATATCGGTGGCCCCCGCAATATGTCGCGACAGTACATCTGCTACTACATTTTCCGTACCTTTGACATGTTCTACCGTGTAATCGAATCGACTTACATAGTGCACCCAACGTATCATACGTGCACTCAGTAATTTGCATGACTGTAAAAATACCAAACTTTTATGATCGGTCCGAATAATTAGTCGCGCCCCCCGTAAATACGTCTCAAACTTAGATAGACTATACACCACAGCCCACAGCTCTTGCTCTGTTACAGTCCAACGACGCTCTGTTTCCGACAAAGATTTGCTACAGAATCCTAAAACCTTCTCCTCTCCGTCATCAGTTAGTTGATACACGTATCCGGAGATCCCCAAATTACTACTATCAGTCTGTAAGTAATACGTCCCCTTAGGATCTGGGTGCGAGAGCAGTATTGTGTTTAAAAACAGCCCTTTCACTCTCTCAAAACACTCGTTTTCCCTTTTGGTCCAAGTCCACTTTGATTTTAACTTCAATAAATCGTACAAAGGCCTAACCTCTTCACTATACCTTGAAACGAACCGTCTGAAATAATTTATGAGTCCTAAAAACCCTCGTAATTGTTTTACGGTTCTCGGCGCTGGGAAGTTTGCTATAGCGTCCGCTCGATCAGGGTCCATACGTATCCCGTTAATGTTAACTATGTGCCCTAACAATTTTACTTCGACGCACAAAAATCGACATTTTTCTATTCTGCCTGTCATCCCCGCGTCCTCTAATTTCCCTAAGACCTGGTCTAAGTGGTCTAGATGCAAGTTTAGGTCCCCCGTAGTGAAAACGATGATATCATCCAAATAATTCATACAGAAGTCCCGGATGTCATCAAGGATGATATCCATGGCCCTAGAGAAGCCCGCTACTGAGGTCTTTAATCCTTGTGGTAATACGCGATAGGTATAAGTCTTCCCCATAAACGTAAATCCAGTGTACTTCCTAGAATCTTTATGCAATGGTAATTGAAAATACGCATCATTACAGTCAATCAAGCTTATGTAATTAACTCCGTGAAATGACTGTAATATTTCTGAGGCAAGTGGCGGCGATCCGGCGTCACCCTCCATCTTTTTATTGAGCTCACGTGCATCTAATAAAACCCTTATTGTCCCGTCTCGTTTTTTTGTGTAAGTTAACGGACTGCAATATGGCGTCGCCTCTTGTTGAATAACCCCTAAACTTTCTAGCTCGGCCAACTTTTTCCTAACTTGTTCTCTATGCCCAAATGGCACCGGATAACTGCGTCTAACAAACGGTTCCTCATCTACCAACTTTATGACGTGCTCGTATTTATTTGTTAGCCCTAACCTATTGGTAAAAACCTTGCTATGTTTTTCTAATACCGGTAACAATAGATCCTTTTGTTCGTCACTCAAAGCAGTATTGTCTAACTGTTCCTTCCAATTTGGTGCGCGATCGATCGTGATATTTGAATTGACATTTGTCTCGATATTCTGGTTTGACTTATTTGTTTGGTGAATGTCACGTCCTATCATCGAATTAATTATACTGGCGTTCGCTGCGCCCCCCAATCGTTCAATCTCGCAATTCGAATCTAATTTAATGTTCGATCTAACTCCCAAGTGTTCTATCGTCAACGTTCGTTCCTCCCCGCAATTTACCACCCCCTTCACACGTTCGAGCCAGTCGACCCCTAATATCAAAGACCTAGGTAGTCTACGCATGATCAGTACAGGTGCCTCCACTAAAGTGCTACCTAGTTTGAATTCTATTAACACTAACCGATTAGTGCTTTCACTTCGCGACCCGAAAGCCCCTTGCACTTGCACCGCCGGGATCGCGATCTCTGGTAGGTCGCCCCTTTCCTCCCGGATAGAATCATACAATTCCCTAGTTATTCCGCTAATCTGACTCCCTGTATCAATTAGCGCATTTATATTCCTACCGTATAAACACACGCACACCTCGGGTAACCTAGGTAGTGAGTAGTCATTACTCTCTTCATCTTCCTCTTCTAATTCGTGAAACATTGCAAACATCGCCCTAACTCCCCCCGTGCAAACGTCACATATCGATCCGCCCTCCTCACACGTCATGTTTGAATCAAACTGCCCTTCTAGTAAAATACCTACTTTTTTCGCCAGTGATCTATAATCTTCCCCGTCATCCCCAGTTTCGCCTAACGGTTTCCTTAATCCTACCCCACTCATGCCTAACCTCTCTCCCGCCTTCCATCCTAGCTTCGTGAGAATGTTATAAGCTATGTTCTTTCTGACATAATTTTGAGTCCTCCCGTTCCCCACATCACACATATCTAATCTTCTTGGACTCGCTTGTGTAGGGGACATTAGTTTTTTTGTTTTTCCTCCCCCACAGGTCGCGATGAAGTGGCTGGCTCATTTCTTTTGACAAAGGTAATAGCTGGCCTCCCTATAGTGTGTTCGTTCCTATTCATTGTTGGCGGCACGGCCCGATTATAGTTGGACCTATACCCTGCCCGGCCCCTCTGATAACCCCTTCCCCTGTACGAGTTCCACTGACCTCTACCTCGTACCTCAGCCGTTATAGTCGCCGTGATAGGCGGTCTATCGTGTCTGTCCCGCCTATTGTTCCTCACGAGGTGACTCACAGGTGTCACCTGTTGCCTGAAGACAATGTTTTGTTCGAGCCCCCTGAGAAAATTCGCGCCGTTTATAATAGTGGGTTCTCCCGTTCTAGTAAACCATAGTTGTTGTATGTCTACCGAATAATGTCTCATTATGGAGTTTACTAAGTCCCTCTCACTAAATGCAATAGTTAATGATTGCATAGATTCTATTTGCTCGGCAAAGTGTTCGGACATAGTGATACCGGAATCACGAGAATACACCCCCCTAATCAATTTATATCTTACAGCTTCTTGAATCTGTTCCGTCCAATAATTACGTCGGAAATCAGTCTCAAAGTCAGCAAACGTTGCCCATCCCTTCGAATACACCTCCATAACCTTTCGCACGTGCCCCGTGACACACTCCAGAGCGATATCTACCTCCCTATCGTGAGCGTTAATCGATTTGATATACTTTTTCAATCTTTTTAGAAATGTGATCGGGTTAATTTGCGATTTCCCGTCAAAGATGGGTTTGCTAATCGTAGGAAAAATGTTCCGAGTCAATGTGAGCCAATGTTCCGAGTTCACGAAAATGTTCCGAGTGTAGACGACATCGTACTATTGTCTTCCGTGATGAAAT
Source organism: Eugnorisma glareosa (assembly GCA_947578425.1). Lineage (NCBI taxonomy): Eukaryota > Metazoa > Arthropoda > Insecta > Lepidoptera > Noctuidae > Eugnorisma > Eugnorisma glareosa. The sequence goes on along the minus strand of OX387982.1, from coordinate 5,389,451 downwards.
TAGCTGTCTCTTGCGTACTAGCCCTAGGTCCTAAATCGTTAGAATCTCCTACGATTTCGTGTGAAGACGTACTATTTGCGCCTACCCCGCCCTCATTATTACCGTGCGAACTTATTGACTCGAGTTTCTGCTTAAACTCGTCCATTTTCTGTAGTAATATCTCTAGAGTGACGTTATCAATGGTCCCGTTAGAATGCCCCTTCAGACCGCTACTTTCACCTTCATGGATATTATCATCCATTGTTTTTTTTTTAAACTCCTGCCCCGTCGTTTCTCAGACATTTTACGCGTTAAACAAATGCAGCTACCCTTTTGAGCTTAAGATCCCGTAATCAACACCGCGCCCCCGGCCCACGCGAGTCCTATGTATTACAATGTTAGTTTTAATTTATAAGCCGAACGATACTGGAATTGCTAGTTATTATTATTATATTTTTTTTTTTTGTTTTGCTAATTTTATAATAAGACGAAGATGATTTGTGTATCTTCTTTATCCTGTAAACAAAATTGTTATGATTAGGTTATGTAAAATTATATAAATGACATTTATATGTTTATTGAGGCTTGTAGGTTTATATAAATAAGTATTCCCTTATAGTCCACCTCTGCAACCTTGTCTAGATGTAAACCTGTAAATTTACACGTGTATATTATATTCATAATTTTATACATTATACATAATAGTGCAGTTGTGCGAGGTGGAGCTTCATCTTTTCTGCTTCCTGCATCTCTGAAAGCGAATATCCTAACAATACTCTGTGCTCTATTTCCTACGTTGTGTGGTAATGTAGTGTATTTCTTAATTAGCTCTGGACCAGTCGCGTCGATTTTTTTGACACGTAGCTGCAATCCTCTGGTCACGGCATCATTTTTATGTGGTGGTACACCCTCTATGTGGAGTGTAAGGCATGTGATCGTCTATATATCGTCAAGTGCATAGAGTAATTTAGAATCAGCTGAGAGATACCATTGTTAAGAGATAGTGAATTATTGCCTCATTAGTCTTTATCGTCGTCTGCATTTACATTTATCCTAGTACATAGCATGGTCGGACAAAATATCGCCACTGGCCCTCTGACTAGGTTCACCTTAGATCATAGTTAACCTACCGTGTCTCTTGACCTTGATAGATTAACTCTACTAAATTAAGAAAGAACGATTATTATCTTAGATTAATTCAATTTCATTAAGTAAAACATTGTTTATATCAAATATTACCGACAACTTGACTCATTATATCCTAGTGGCAACTAAGGTTGAGTGTTCTAGTCAGTTGAACACAGGTGAACTTTACTTTGTAGAGATACTAGGTATCTGCACTGATCAAGCCAAGTTAGTGAGCGTCGGACTAATTTCCTAGGGCCCGGCTCAGGGCCTACCTTACGGTAGTTATGGAGGTATATAGACCTTTCCCTTATGTACCTAACCCGCTGCGAAGCGATCATAATCATAGGTGTGCTAAGCATATTTTTTCCTCCTGATCAGATATCTGTTGTATTTATGTATATATTATCAAACTACGGAATTTAACTGGGTGGCCACCCAAACAAGTCAGGGATCGGTCTGAAGAGAGTGTGAGTGACGCTCCCACTTGCACCTGTCGCCTCCCATGTATGTACTGATTCGTGTGATTTAATATAAGAATGATAGCTGCAGTGGTAGAGGTCTTTGAATGTAACCGGATGAACTATATCTGTCAACATCGTATCTCTGGGCCTCCTAACATGATCCTACTGCCTACTTTAGTTGGATTGAGAGTGAAATTTTAATATCCGATTGATTTGTCTGAAAGATAAGCTATCCCTCTCTAGATCTCCCTCTCTCTCCTTCGATCTAGTAATTAATAGTAGAACTAGTCAGGTTGGACTATCTTGATTTTATCGAGATTTAAGCCAAGATTCTGTGTTGAGTTACTGTCTTTAACAGACGGATTGCAAAAAGTGTACCTATAAGAGCGTTCAGAGTATATTTGGGTCTGGAAAAACAATAGAAATTTGTCCTAATTGAGTCGAATAATATAGTCAATTATGATATCTCTTGAAAGATTAATTTAGCCACAAGTACACAGGATAATAAATATAACCTATTCCTCCTTCGTCATAAACATAGGGAACTTATTCTATAAAGAAAAACAAATTTATAGTTTAGTTAATTAAAATCATTTATTTAATACAATCGGTGTTGATTCAGGGGAAGATAGGCGAGTAGTTTTTAAAAGGTCCAAATGGAACATCATGGTTTAAATTATAATAAAGTACGGTGCATCACTTCAACGCAATTCACTTGTACTACTATCTAGAGTATATCTTTAATTAATGAAAGTTCAAGTTCTATTATTTTATTGTTTCAGAACTATGATCTGCCCAGTCATTATTTACTCAAATCGGGTATCCAATGTAATTTAAGGTGGTGTATACTCTAAGGAATGTAATATCACGCCCTGTTATTTATTTGTTTAGGGTGATGATAGTTCACAGTCATGACCTCCCGTGAATTTACAGACTGTGAGATAACTCCTCGTTTAGCTTTGCTTCCCTGCCCCTTCATCACGAAACTGGTGTGTGAATTAACCCTACATCCAACATTAGTGAATGTAGAGCCGATATTTGGGTTCCTATGGCCTTGATATAATAACGGAAAAATCCAAATATCGAAACAGAAAAAACCGTTATTCTGCCAACAAACTTATAATAAACACAAATTGGATATATACATATAATTCATGATTATACGTACAATAACACAAAGACGGCCCGCAACCGTTCTCCTCAAAACATCCTCAGTCATATTATTGGCTGGAATTCATAATAAAGTTTGACGGAAATTATCAGTTAGCCGTCCAATAAAATTTACATTAGGGACTAATTACATAGACTTTAAATGATCAAATAGTCAGGGTAGCGACACACGCGACCCTCAGTCCTCCGGCTCCCTCTCGTCTCTACAGTCCCTGCATTTCTTTATCAGGACAATTATGATAATAACCCCGATTAAATAACCTGCCTCAATGTAATAACCCCGGAAAATGGGATGTAAATACTCTATGTTTAATTTCTTGAAGTTTGGGGAAGTATCGGGTTCCATATTAATAGAGATGTTATTCAATTTACTTATAGAATTTAGACTGGAGTTCGTGGGTGTCGTCCCCGTTAATTATTGTAACTCACGTGACCTTGTTGAATTTTACTCACGAACGATTCACTGTCGTGAATTATTCGACGTAGTAGTTGCTCTAGGTGAAATTCGCACTGAGGTTACAAATTTAAATCTAACAACACTTTTTACAAACAAAAGATAGGAATCAAAATATGCTACACTGCTTCTATTTAAAACTAATACAGATTATCGTAAAGAGAATCGCCTTGACGTCTCGAGAGTCGCCTCCGGTCTGTCCTGAACCTATGGATGCGTCCTTTCAAAAAAAAACCCAGGCCCCGCCCTCAAGCGCACTGTAAATTTTAAAATAACCTTGAGAAAAAAATAATGCAATCTCATTATTGGCCGATCCCTCCGGCGTGGGTGTGGCTCTGTCCAAAATCCTTCGAGAAGCTTCCTTAAGTCATCCACATCCTTAAGGCGTTTTTGTCTTAGCGACATCAAAAAAATCTTTGGAAACACGAGACATGGCAATTTAAGTATTGTTTCAAGTATCTAACCCGCGTCAAGACCCCAATAAATATCGAGTTATCTGACAGTTTAAATTGTTTTGCTTTCATAGAAATTATTTCGTTCTGCACGGTTGATAATTCCAGCGAACAAGAGGCACTTTGTCTTATTTTAGACATTTACGCATTACAGATGTGGTGTTTGTTAACTTACCAATGAAACATGGGAAAGAATTTGGTCCACGTGGACTCGGGCTTGATAGCCATCTCAGTACGGTAACTTAACTCTAACTTAAGTTAAGTAGACGGGTGCTTATTAGACATTCATTAAACTTAACTTTAACTTAGTCAGGTCGGAGTTTCCTATTATTGGAGTATAGTTTCAGTTAAGTATTTAAGTTAGTTTTAAGTACTTAATTAGTGATTACCATGGAGTTGCCTCCTTGGTCTTGTGGTCGTAATCGCTGCTGCTAAGCGTGAGGTCTCGGGTTTGATTCTTAGGTCGGACAAAGTGCTATTAGGTTTTTCCTTGAATAATTCGTAGTCTTAATAGCAAGCGTTGTGAAAAGACATATTATTATCAATCAATTAATCAATAATGTTTTATTCTAACCTGACGATACTCCATAAACAGAACATCACGCTTGTAATCCCCAAAGGTTAGACAGAAGTGTATCTAATAGTACTAAGTACACCCACATTTCGCCAGTTTTGTATAAGTCCCATGTAATAGGGGCCGAGACAATTGCCATCAACCGGGCACAGATCCAGGCTCCGTGGCTGCTACTGACAAATCATTCCATTTGAAAATTTCAAATACACTGGCCGACCCGAGAATCGAACACAGGACCTCATGATTAGCAGTCGCGCTTGCAGCCATTCGACCAATGACACAGTTTTCTGACAATACTTTCTACACTATAACCTCTTTAATCCAACCTCCTTACTCACATGCGTTATCTTCCTCTCTCACAACACGGCACAAAATCAGTTCCCATATCACGATACACTCGTAACATAAACCTGCATCTCCCTGATTGACGCATCATTACCGTTCCAGATTATACATATTTGTCCATGACTTGCACGTACCGTATCTTTTGCTATCCCTTTCATACTTCTGGCACAAAATCTTCCATCTCTCTCCCACGAGATGGGATTATCTTGTCGATATTTATACGCATGTTATTGTGTATTGATTTGTACATGTGAGCACGAAAGTGGTTTCTTGGATTAGTTTAAGTTTTGATTAATATTGATGTTTGGAGTTTTGATGAGTGAAAGCGAAAGTTTTGATGTGTTTTAGGATGATGCTGAGTCATGGGATTGAATTTGTTTTTATGGTATTAGTTTGTAAGATTAAGATGGGATAGTGTTATAATTGATTGAGATTTGTGATTGGTAGCAAAATAGTCATCATCATTTTTGTTACAGTGTAAATTGTATGCCTTTTGGTAATATAATGCTAAGGAAAGCAATACACAAAATAGATCAGCTATGAATAAGTAGCTAAGGACTGTCAAGCAGTTGTGTCAAATGTCAAAATTTGTTTCAACTGAAAGCCTTAGAAAATAATCATGAGATCAGATTTCCGAGAAACCGTAATTCTCCTACAAAAAAAAACACCAATTCGCTTTCAAGAAAGAAAAATAACAAAACATTCTGCACAAAACTCACATATTTCAACACAAAAATCCAATCAAAATCCTTTCTGGAAACCTTTTAAAACGCCATATTGCCGCCAAAATCGTGACCTGTCGTAAATCACGGAAATCCCCGAAAAAAGCCGAACGATATAATCATGCCATACATAACTCGGAGATGATAATCTAAAGGAGTCTAATTGACAGCATGATATACTTTTGTTAGCGAGTGTACCGACATGGATGGGAGTTCTATGGATGCGGTGTTTATTTTTTGCTTTGTTTTTTGTTTTGTTAAGGTGTGCTTTCATTGATGTTGCTGCCGATTTCTTTTGTAGAAAAGGTAAGGAATAAAACAAAATATTTGCACTAAACGTGACTTGTAAAAGTAAAGGACACAATAAAAAACAATTTTCAAAATGTGACCCATTCACGCTAATCACCCAGTTACGGTTTAGGTTATGCATTATTTAGGAACTGACGAACGAATACTGTTTGCCTGACTAATTTCAAATTCGTAGCTTTAATAATTTCGCGTCTTTAGCCGGATAATAAACCCATACAATATTTGACTAATAAAATCGAATCGCATTATGCAAATTAACTAAGAAAAATACTCTCATTTACTTATATCTATACTATATCTACACTAATATTATAAAGAGGGAAGATTTGTATTTTTGTGTGTATGTTTGTAATGAATAAACTCAAAAACTACTGCGCCGATTTCAAAAATTCTTTCACCATTAGAAAGCTACATTCACCCTGAGTAACATGCAAAGCCGGGACGGGCCGCTAGTTACATGTAAAGAGGTAAAGTTTGTGAAGTTGTAAGGGATAATCTCTGAATCGATTTTGAAAATTCTTTCACTAATAGGAAGCTGCATTATCCCCGAATGCAATGCTACGTGCCCGTAGGATAATTTCCGACCGAAACCCGAGCGAAGCCACGGGCTTCAGCTAGTAAGTTTAAAGTTGCATTAGGCAAATCAAGTTAAAGAAAACTACACATATACTTATAATAATGTAACCAAAAAAGTAAATTTTCTTAACTGCCAATTGCACTGCAAGACTCCTTATAAAGAAATTAATTAACGACACCTAATAAATTAAAACCAGTGACTTATTATCCTGTTTTCTTAGTTAATGTGTAAGTATTTAATGATTGAGTATTAACAGTTGTCTTGTTGAATATTTGCACCCAGTCTTAATCAATGTTATTTTATTTATTTATGTTTGTAAATGATAATTATTGCTATTTGTTTTATTAATGTTGTAATATTTCATGATTATGCGAACATTTGTACCTTTTTGCTAGCTGTTGTGCGCGACCTTCTTTAGCGTGAAATTAATATAAATCAAAATGTTTGAATCGGATTTTGTTGACAATTTTTTGCACATAACACTAATTTTCTAAAATAAAGTTAAGCTTAAGTTACTCCTTATAACATCAGCTGTCTGGCAGTTAAAGTCTCGTCGATATCGGTCCAACCGTTTCGGAGATTAGCCGGAACAAACAGACAGACCGACAGGCAAAAAAATAAATTAAATAATGTTTTTTTGTTATAAGTTACTACAGTGGCGAAGTTTGCATACAACTCGATTCCTACCGGCTTCCTTTTTAAAAATGGCACAGTCAGTATTTTATAGACAAATAATAAAATCACATTAAAGAAATTTACACCGGCTTACCTCTTACAAAAATTGACCCTTCGCTACTGGTATCGTATATACTTTTATATGCATTCCGTAAAAATCTGTTAGTTTGAAATTACAAACAAACACTTCAATAATTTTAATTATTTGTAGGTATAGATGTTTGAAAGTGATCATTATTGCCATTTGTTTAATTAATGTTGTTGTAATGTAAACATGTATACCTTTCACTTATTTTGTTATGAAGTCTTTTTGCCGTCCTCTCCTCTTAAAATGCCGCGTTCTTTTTGTCATTTTGTCTTTTCTGCATTCGATTTTTTTAGCATTTCTGCTTCTTAAAAACGTAAACATCTGTGTCAGTAGTCATCATTTCGATAGTCACTATTTAAATACTACAAAAAAATTATAAATCAAAAAAAATAAACAGAATGCATTTTCGTTTTTAAAAACTAGTTAAAATAATCCATTCAATTATTTATTTCATGACAGGATATCATCTGCCTCATCTGCTTAGCCTTTTCTCAACTAAGTTGGGCTCGGCTTCCAATCTTACCGGATTCAGATGAATATCAGTTTTCCACAAAAACTGACCTGGCAACCCATTTGGTACTGGGTAGTACGCTACCCCTTGGAAAGACTGGATCGACAATAAAAAAGCACATGTCTTTATTGAAGTTACGCGTAGAGGGAGCATTTTTAACCTAGTATTATTATCTTAGTCTACGCAAGCATTTTTTATCTCCTAGGCTCATATTTTCCAGCCTATATACTCGGACCCGGGTAAAGGAAACCCTTTGCCTGACATTTTTATTTTTAGCCTCCAACATGTTCTACATACGTCTAGTTGTAATAAATCTGCAGCCGGGTGTGTGGATATAAAAACAACCTCCCTGGATGATGTGGCTCCCTGGGCAGTCAGCCTCCAATTTGCTGACTGGGCCATATTTTTATCACGGCATGATCTATTATTAAAGAGCTGGGAGAAAAATAGCTTTTGTGATCATTAAATGGCAAAAAATAATTTGCTGTGTACGTACCGTATGTATTCATGCATGTTTTACATTATATCCTATACTAGCGAGCCGCCCCGGCTTCGCACGGGTACAATGTAATACATATAAACCTTCCTCTTGAATCACTCCAAAATAGTGTAAGTCTAACCAAAGATATCCAAGCAAAAAAAAAACACTGACAAAACTGATTTTATTTTGACCTAATGGATGTGTTTATTCTAGAGTGCCGCCGGCAATTTTTTGTTTTATGTCAAAATGAAATCACTTTAATCAGTGTTTTTTTTCCTTAGATATCATTGGTTAGAAGTCCGGGCGCTGTGTTAAAATTTGTCCACCTATTTTAATGGGACCTTATATATATATATACAGCGTGTAACAGAAAGGGTATAATCATATGGAATACTGTGGTACGGACCATCAAACTGAACAACTTTCTCTATGGGACCACCATCGAAATCGTAAAAAAATAATCAGCTGTCCTATACAAAATTTCAATACCTACTCGACCCAAATGTATGGGACAGCTGATTATTTTTTTACGATTTCGATGGTGGTCCCATAGAGAAAGTTGTTCAGTTTGATGGTCCGTACCACAGTATTCCATATGATTATACCCTTTCTGTTACAGGCTGTATATATGTATATTTAAATTATAACAATATAATCATTATAAAATATTTATAAATAAATATTTAATAAAATTCAATAAAATAAATTTAATTTTAATATTTAATCCTTTTGTACTAAAATATTTGAATTTATCAAAGGATAGAATCATCTACTAAAAAAAAGCGCATCAAAACCCGTTGCGTAGTTTTAAAGATCTAAGCATACAGACATACAGCGGGATGCGACTTTGTTTTATAACTATGTAGTGATTCAACAAACAGCATCAATCAAGAAACAGGAAACATGGTAAATATCCCGTTTCTAGTGTTAATGATAATCCTATATTCTGTCATTTTTCATTATATCGTACAACATCAAAGCGAGATCGCCATTTGTGAAAAATAAATCAACGAAAAATCGCTTTTCGTGTAATGTTATGTCATCGGGCCCCAGATTTTATAGAACTTATATGCATTAAGCGAGTCATGTCATGACATACGACGTGTACCAGAGGCTCTGAGTGTGCATATGCATGCGTTGCTATATCCTTGAAAGAAATCGCTCGTGCGAGGGCATCGAGCACAAATACCGGTTTCTATGTGTCTCTTGATGCAAAAACAATGTTGCAGATACGTGCTGCAAACACAACTGATGCTGTTTTTTCAAGTGTAGCAAAAAATACTAAGAATGTCACGTATACACGTACAGGCCGTATAAAAGTCCATTTTTGTAAATAAAAACACAAATATAGGTTCCTCCATATTTATTTCTATTTTCGAATCCACATCTCAAAGGGAAAGTACTACGCAAATAAACGTCCCATAAACTCTAAGAAAACTTCAAGAGATTATCATTAAAATGCAATATGGCCACACAAAGGAGTTAATTCTGTGAAATGAAAACCGACGCCAATTTCCATAATATATGATTGTGGGTCATTCTTCTTTTTAACCTACAAAAAGGTGTCTCCACCAGTCAGTGAAAAAAAAAAACAAGGGAATTACCGTAGTTTTTTCTTAATTGTATTTCAACAAGCACTGTACTATACACTTAATTGCTGAGCACGATTAAATAACATGTGTATTGAATAATTTCATTGTAAAAAATACGTTTCAGAGTTGTAAATCCCCGTGACAGAAGTGTATTTCATACAAAATAACAGTGTCTCCCGCTACCTCGGCTTGCGTATAATCCATAATATTACAAAAAAAATATATGATGACACAAAACGTAAAAATATCTTATAACTCCTAAATATATTACCTCTCATGTAATAGCGACCATTATTTTTTATCACTTTTAATAAAATATTTAAAAAATCTCAAATACTTGTCTCCTAGTACCTGTTGTTTTATTTTGTAAATTCTGTCACTTGGGTTGTCCTTCGAAATACGCGTTTGTGCCGCTCGACTTTGTGGCCTGCGATTTAAGGTTTAAACCCACTTCCCCCCATGGTATGATTTCCCCTCTGAGATCGAGAGACAGCGCGTCAGCCGCCCGAAAGCTGTGATAGGAGGTGCGTGTGTTTATTCGGCTACCACTTCGTCACGTAAGTTATTGATTCAAAATATAATGATTATTGTTACTTTTCGTTGTCTACTCTTACTTAATAAGAAATATTTTATTTCCAACGTGTAAATTATGTATTCTATGTTAACTTTTAAATGTTATCGACTTTGCCCCTCCGTCACATGACAACCCCATCACATATTTATTGTGACGGAGCGGTAAAGTACGTGACGGGGGGGGTAAAATAATCGATATGCTTGTTCTATTTATGCTGAATCCGAGAAATACTGAAATAGATATACTAGTTATTAATATGGTAATTATTCCTACGGAATGTGTTACAATTATTTTTATATCTTGTCGTATGTTTAGGTACTTATTAATTATTTCCTATTTCCAGATATGGTATCTGGAAATAGGAAATAATTAATATGGCGAAAAACATGCCGAAAAATAAGACATTAACACCAACAGAAAGACAGCGGCGTTGTCGGGAGAAACGAAAAAAAACCCTGACAAGTTAGCTGAAATAAAGGAGAAGGTATTTAGAAATATACCATGCGAAAGGAGCTAGTGGCTGCCATGAGCATGCGAAAACATCGAATCAAAAAGCAAATATGAGTTGATAAATTTCAAACTGCCGTAAGTCCACTACATGCAAAATTTGGGAAATTAACGTTTTTAGTTTCACATTACTGTTATGGAAAATTGTACTAACAGTGTTATAAAATGTTGACTATCGACTGTGTCTAAGTATTTTAATGAACAAATTTAACAATAACATTCATAGATATATATGAAAAAGATAAAAATAGTTTGGACTTATTGCCGATTGATATGCCCATACTGGACTTATGATATAATGATAAATATTGATATGATTAATATGGACTTATAGTTGTTTGAAAAATACTAACCTCTGTTGTAGACTATGGGCCGAACTCAGGGAGTAGTATAGTTAGCTTATTTAATTTAGCATAGTAGTACCTACATGGATATCTCAATGTTCATAAAATAAATCAAAATAAACATCAAATAGAAAAAATATTTATTCCATACATAATTATACAAAATAAGTCATACACAAATTACACAAAATCTAACACCTCATCCATCATGTATTCTTTAACTTCAACTTTACTTTAACTTCGTTTTGCTTGCTTTCTTCGCTATACTCTTCAATCTGTTTCTTTTACGTGCTTTATCTGGCTCAACAATATCAATTTGATTTAAATTTCCTTCCATTTTCTAAAAAAACACGAGGAGCGCAACCACAATCACAAAACTTTCGGCAAGACTGACGCCATATTGACAAGTTTGACGTTTTGTGATTGGTCGCAATGGACATGTGAGAATTTGAAGTAATGTCTTTGTGGACTTACTAGAATTTGAAAAAAACTGACTAATTTAACAAGGTTTTCAAGGCAATGCCTGTGACTTATGAGCTTTTGAAGTGAGCTGTCAAACATGAATTTAAAAGGTGAATACAACTAAATCAAAAAGTCAAATGTTGTTGTAGGTGGACTTATGGCAGTTTGATATTTATCAACTCATATGGCAAGAAGGAAATAAAACAGAAGGGAAAAGAAAAATATGCTTGAAGTACATTTAAACCCCCATCACCAATACCAGAAACCCGACGAATGACTCCATCTGCAACACCGACTCCCTCTGAAGTATCCACTCGTAGTTCAAGGGGAAGAAAGAAAGAGAAAAGAGATAAAACAAAGTTATACAGAGATAATATTAAGTTTCAAGAAAAATAGACCAATTGATGAAGAACGGCTGTTTTAAGCTTTCATGGTTTACAAAAAAAACTTTTACACTGTCACACAAAGATTCTTTTTTTGATTCGTGAAGTTGTAGAAAAGGCAGAGAAAAGGTTAAGGATTACAAAAAATGTACCAGTTACTGAAAATCTCACAATTGAAGAAGTTATCTGTATATTTGAGAGCGAGCTACAAAACTTCAAAACGCACATCCAGTTCTCAAATGTGATTTTATTAATTTTGTCTAAGTTCGATCTCATGTTATTTTATATGTTGTAACAAATCTACTAGATCCTGTTAAGAATTAAAGGATAAGAGTAGACTTGTACATTTAAAAATTTAATAGAGATATGGATGGTTTTACAAATGAGATAAAAAATACAAGTGTTTATAAAAAAGACGTATCAAACCCGCACTCTGGAAGCAGTTTTTGAGTATATTTACACGATTAAGTAGCACTGTTGAAGCACGATGAAATGTAGAGGTGGAGATGTAGGACGATGAATCAGGTCTGCTCCACAGGAAGGCGGCGTTTGTAAGAACAGGAGTTGAGGTCCTGGTAGATCTTTAGAGTTGGATCACCAGCTTTTAGCCCCTAGGGCAGCTCCGCGAGATGATCACCAGGGATGGCACAACGACAGTTTTTAAAAATAAGATTGGGAGTAGTAGTCCCAGGTGTATCTTTAGATGGATCACCTTCAAGAATCTGTCTTGTCTCCAATTTTAAGAATTCCTTCAGTCTCACATTCAAGAAACGCTCTCTCGTCTAGTCTCCTCTCGACTGCCTCGTCAGCTCGTTTCCACAGTAGTCTCCTTCCATTTTTGAATCTCAGATTTTCTTCTTGCGGCCATATATTCATCTCATCTGACAACTGTAGTCGGCCAGGACATAACAGACTTACTTCATAAAACCATGAGTGCGTAAAGAATTTATAAATATAATTTAAAATTAAGTTATTTAGTAAACAATCATTATTATCTATAAAATACAATATTTCAGCTAAACATTAAAAAATATAATTTAGATTAGATAAACCAAAAAGTATTCATCATAGACTAAGCTAGTAAGAAACTCTACGACAGAAAGTATGTACGTCAGTTTGGCAAATCTGACGTACATGTCACAACATTGAAAATTATGAAAATTAATATTTTATTTTAGCAAATACTATGAAAGCGAATCGTATTTAGATCGATTCGCCGAGTATAAATAAACAAATCAATAAAAAAGGATGATAAATGGTATATGGTATGACAATTGTAAGTATAGTACAAAGTATACGTATAGCATATACTATAATGTCAATGTTGAAGACTGATCAAGATTTATAACAAAATAAATTATTCTAGAAAAATAAACCTGTTTTATTGAAAAACGTAGCCTGTTATCCCCTAGAATAACAACTCTGTCACATAAGTTACTACTCTGTCATGATGTTGTCTCCTGGTAGGAAAATTGTTTTGGTCGTTTATATATTTTATTATGACATGTACAACATTGGAAAATTTATATTTATAATAGTTGATGATATTGCCGTCTGTGATATTCGTATTTATTTGTAAATGATAGTAAATATTGATTTATAGCAAAAACATACTTTATATTAGCAGAAAATGTGACAGAGTGGTATAAGATCATGAATAAAACATATTTTATAAATACAAATGTATTATTTTAATATGTTTTCTAAAAGTTCCTTTAGTTAATTAGTGTATCACAAAAGTACATGTTATTTGACAAAGCGTATTCGTTAGACTAAAATAAAAGATTTCGTGACGGAGGTGTAATTTTTTTTGTCGGTTTTATCTTTCAGGTCTTGAAAATCCTACAAAAATCTGTAAACTTCTCGGCCAACAACTTTTTCCGATAGAATAGAAATTCTGCTATCAGAATATATATAAATACTGACGAGAAAGCTTTATATTTTTTTTTTTCGTAATTGAGCTAATGTTTTATCAAATTGTAGGTTAAAAAGAAGAACGACCCTTGTATGTTTTATCTTGAAACTGGTGGAGACATGGAGTAAAGAAAGTACCACTTTCTTATTGTAAAAATTTAAAGAAACCTCCGACACAAAGATCATATAGAAAGGAATAGAAATAGAATATTTTAATCCAATTAAGCGTTGATCGTCCTCATCGCCCTTCAAATTAAAAAAAAACTGCTAGAATAAACTTGTTCTTATGGCCTTTGATAATAGAGAAGAGCATAAAGCTTCATATCTATCAACCTTCTCTCAATAGGACTTAAAAAAAAAAAAACAAATAACATTCCGAGGTTTTGAAGGACTCCTACATTTTTGAGGGTCTACTTTGATATCAATTTCTCTTTTTTTTTATTTGTTTGAGTTTTGTAGGTGTTCAAAAGCTACTTACAATTGTCTCAATTGAAATTAAAGGTTTCTATTTCAGCACAACGAAATAAACAATAACACGAAGTAAAACAACAAAAATATACCTATCCAAAATTGCCTGTAAATTAAACTTTCAAACGATAATAAACAGTAAAACTCTTTGATGAAACCAAAGTTTTTTTCTCCAATCAACAAATAACGCATTTCTCCTTTGATCAACCATTTACTTAATTTAACATCAACTCCGTCAAACGTCAACCCATCGACTTCTCCACCTTTGTACCCATCACTTAACCTTAACTAACTTGTGTTGTTATTAGACTTCAAAATGGCCGTCAAACGTCAAAGGTAGAATAATTAGCATCTCAAAGTTGATCTGTCAAAATAATTAAAGATGGCGCCTTCCGGCAGAAACAAGTGAAGTTAGAAGTTGTCAAAGTTGGAGTAAGTTGAAACATTTTTCATTGGTGTAGCTTTGAAGTTGAGTATTATGCCTTTTCCGCGATCTTAGGTGATGCGAATACCGTCTAGCGTCACTGAATAGATGGCAAAAAAAATACAAATACACGTCAAATTAAAAGTACGGAGTTTTTTACTATTGAGTTTATAAACAGAACACAATACATTACTCAGATTAAAAGTTTTAACAACGAAAATATTTATAATACTTTTGCTCCTATGTTGCCAAGTTGTCAGGTACATTACTCATTAATGTATAAAATTATTGAAATTTGATGTTTTAATACAATTTATTTATTATCCCTGTCCATTTTGGACATATAAACATTTAAACCTACCTCTCCCTTAAAAACTAATTCCAAGGGACGAACTGCGAATGGGACCAACTGCGAATGGGACCAACCGCGAATGGGACCAACTGTGAACGGGACTAACTGCGAATGGGACCAACTCCAAATGGGACCAACTCCAAATAGGACCAACTGCGAATGGGATGATTTTTGAACGCGGGACGACGAAGTCCGAGTAGGACGAAGAGCGCATAACCCGTGTGGTTTAATCAATTTCTTTCGTTTACTTATTCTGCAGTCGCTATCAGAACACGCGTGTTGTTTGAGCGTAGCCAAGCAGTTACGGGGTAAAATGAGGGATATGTTTGTTTAGGTACTATACTTTGTTCTGTATTGTATTCTGCTTCTAATTGGCATTTAATGAGTGTACCTTAACCAGATCATGATAATCCAGAAAAATACCCTAAACGAAGCTGAAAGGCACTTGTTCTGGACCATACCTTTGAAGTTACGAAGATATTGGGGGTCAAAGTTAAAACTTATTTTAATACCTACAACTTTTTAATGTGAAAGCAGTTAAAATTTTAATTTTAATACCTCCACATCCCCCGTAATATCCAATGCATCGATAAGCATAATATTTTGAGGGCGTTACATTGAGTCCTACCGTAAAACGTGACTTTTCCCCCCCAAAAAAAGTCATTCCCAGCAATAATTTTTGCGTTGTTACTTAGTTTTTACAGAATGCTTCGTTGACCACTTCGGGAAGGGTCCGTTCACACTCTGTATAAAATCGTATAAAAACCCACACTGCATCATTCCTGGTCAGATAGACAGCCGCTCTATGTAAAATACTGGTATTCAGCTGCATCTGGTTAGACTAGACCCCAACATAATTGGGAACATAAAAAGTACTTCATATAAGGTCCCATTAAAATAGATGGACAAATTTTAACACAGCGTTCAGTAATCAGTACGTCTAACCAAAGATGTCCAAGCCAAAAAAACACTGATTAAAGTGATTTTATTTTGATGTAAAATAATAAATTGCCGGCGGCACTCTAGAATAAACACATCAATTAGGTCAAACTAAAATCACTTTTTAACACAGAAGGAGAAGCACACCAATTTCAATAAGCACACCTGGAATGGGACCTCTTTCAATATAAAACACCCGATCTTAATCGGCATCCTTCAATACTCATTCACAGCTTTGAACAAAAACTATAAAAAAAAACAAAGATTTGTTCACTTTATAAAAACACCTTAGAGAATTGAATTTTATCGTATCACGGTACTTAAAAACATTATAAACTCAAAATTTCGCACTTACTTGAAAATATTCTCACACTATAACTTTGATTTTTTACATCTGCATTTATTGATGAACTTACATTGGACTTTAAACCCTAACCAGAACATTGTTAAGTCCATATCCGATGAACAATTTACTTTTTTTTGTGGAAGTAAATCAGAAATAACCTCATACAAAAACCTACTTTATGCTTTTGAGACAAAGTTCATTTTCTCTTGCAGCAGGTTACAATTTTAATTGATTTTGTTTTTTACACGGTGGGATCCGTAGCTTTAAAAAGTTATCGATTTTATTCACTGCATGCAAAATTGTTTAATCCTTCACAGGCGTTGCGTAATTGATGCATTTATATTTAAAATCTGCCTTTTGTATGAAATTTTTAATCATACATTTTTGATCTCGTTTTTACAGGAATACACTGCGGTAGGCAAACTGTAGTTTTCATGTGGTTTGGTTGTTATTTTGTGCCTGAAATGAGATGAGGCCAAACGTGGATATAAAATGGATGCTCATTACAATTTGAATAATTTTTGGAACTCAAAACGTATGCATACGTGCCAGGCATACCAAACGCGTGATCGTGTTTCGTGTGGAAGATCTCGATAATTAGCGTGTGTCCGTCGATGTGTGGCCGGCTCTGGGTTTCATCTCGATGGGTCTCCTGAACGCAAAGAAAGTCAGTGTCTTTTGTAGTACGAATTGGAAAAAAAAACGATTTGTCTTGTAAGAGGCAGTTTTTTTTTTATTCATTGATTATTAAGCTTAATTTGTGCTGGTTTAATCTAGGTCACCGTCAATTATTTTTAACTTAGTCAATAAGAAGATCACTGTGTCACATGGGCTGCTAATATAGGCCATTACAATGCACTAAACACATTCAACGCTGTTGGGTCTAAAACCATGAACAGACGCCAGCACAAGCGACCCGAAATTGTAAAATTTTCCCAATCAACTTTATACCTAAAGCTATAACGATAAAGTTGAAAATCTATTAAAGATCTTTGACAGATTGTAGTAGCTTGATGTGCGTCTGTACTAAATCGATTTTAGAAGTTTATGTCATAATGTTCCTTTCACCTTGTATTTACAACACTCATTCAATTATGATGATTGGCTTGAAATCAAGATCATCATGACTGCTTTTGACGGCTACTGGAGCATCATTTTAATTAATAATCACTTTACTAGACAATTAGAAAAAACGGCAAGTACGTTGTTATTTATACTCACTTTAACCAAGAATATAAAACGATGTTTTTTTGTTGGTACCTTCATAACAGAAAAGGTTTTATGACACAACCTTGCGGTACCCTAAAAAGGGTTAGAACCAACAAAAAAACTCAGCCTAATTGTCTTAAGTGGTCTAAATAAAAAAGGGCCCGGATTCTTTTGAATTGAAGTTCAGTTAGACCTTTGTTTCCCCACAAGTGGGCTATTGTTGTGGCCCACAATGAATTTTTTTAAACAGTCGGCAGTAAAAAGTTTGGCTTAGACATTTTTTTTTTATTCATTTGAAAAAGTTATCCAAATTAACACAATTTTGATTATTTTTGTTTGCTTTTGCTAGCTACTATAAAAAAATGTTTTAATGACGAAAGATCATTTTTGTGAGTATGATTATGTTTACAAAAAATTGTATCCACCTACCCCCCTGGGAAAAATATGTGAATTAATTTATGTAAGTATGTAAAAAAACTAAGTTGCTAATATTTTATCGGTATACAGGCATAAGTTAGTACGAAGACCGACTAAATCTCAATTTACCGTGATATACTCTTTAAGGATTAAAAGAACCATACAACTACTTTGCCTGACATAATAAACCCTAAGTTAGCATAATGGCATTGCTAAAATATTCAATTTAACAAAAACACATCTACATATTACGTCGTTTAAGTTCTAACACCATGTAAGTCAATTACTGACGGTTATGACTTTTTTGGTGCCGTTTGTTAGAGAATTAGAAGGCACAACGCGTCTTTAGATTCTCTCATCATCTCTCTCTTATTCTCTTGAGTCAATCAGAATCAAGCAACGTCTCTATCTAATTTAATGTGAACACGAATTATACAACCTGTTTTTTTTTGATATCCCATAACTCTAGGGTTATATTTTGTAGGTAAAAATAATACTAAACCTCCTAGAATAGGTGGTCCAAAAATGCATCGTTTCGAGATATCATCAATCATAATTAAATTAGGTCAAAAATTGTCACCAGTATGACGAATCTTTACTTTTGCAAGGTTGCCAAACTTCGCAGTAGTGTAGTAAAATAAATAGTAAAATAAAATATGTAGGTAGGTAATTCATTTTTATTCAAACCAATCATTCATATTTAAAGCTAAGAAAATGCGACGTTGTCATATTTCACGTAAGGGTGTTTTACATTAATAATCGTGACTTGCCGAATTATTTTGTATGAAAAATGAAAAAAAAAAAAATAACGAAGGATTGGAACATAACTCATATGCCAGTTGATTCTTTGATATGGCCTCAATCATACCCTAGAGTTATGGGATATCAAAAAAAACACGTTGTATAATGATATTGTACCATTAAAATAAATAAAATAAAAAAGCCTTATTTCTAACTTACTTAATAAAATGCATAATAATATGAACTCTTAGTAACAGGTTTAAATTAACTATTTGTTTTATACATAAATTTAAGTTTTAAGTAGTAGTCGCCTCCTCGGCGTAGAACTCCCCCATTATCTTCCACACATTTCTGTCCCAGGCTTGGGTCATCCAGCTTGGTACAGCTTTCTCTTTGAAAATGTCTTCCCTGGGCTATGCTGTATTTTCACTCTCCTGTAAAGTTGCTATTTTTGACTTATGTGGCATTAAAACTTAAGCGACGATTACAAATAAGTTGCCAAAGCACCGACTCCTTTGTGAGCAGTGATAGCCTAGTAGTGTGACCGTCGGACTTCCAAGACAGGTCTCGAGTTCGAACCCAAGATAACACCTCTGATTTTTCGGATTCAGGTGCGAATTGTATACCACATTTGTTCTCCTCACTCCTAGTTAAAATAATAGCTACGATCATAGCCTATATAATGCTCACCACCTGGCCTATCGATGGCCTATTCAATCCTTAATTTAATTCCAAAATTGATTGATTGATATTTGATACGCGTAAGTAAATCCAATTCTGAGAGCGCGGAAGAATGGAATCCGATTTTAATTGAATAATTGAAAAATGCCATTAAAATTCAATTATGTTGTCGTGAAGTGATCTTATCCTTATTTGGGGATTTATTAATCAATGGGTGCTGAGGGTACTGCTAATGACTTGTTTTAAAAGGCTTGATTATTGCTTGAATTGGTTCTGCTTTTTGTTGTTACGTTATGAGATTTCCCTTTCGGTTTTAAGCGAACAAAGTTGAGGTTTAAATACATACATGAGAATACAGGTAGCTACGTCTGGTGAACAAGCAGTGGTAACTAAATTCTAAATATATTAATAATTTACATAGTAGGTAGAAGTAGTAGTCGGCTTGGAGGCCAGAGTCAATATCTTTTATATAGGAGACCAGCACTTCGCCCGTGACTTCGTCCGCAGAAATTGTGATAGCTCGCTCGGCTAAGGAGATGTTCCAGAAATGTATGGAGCCTGGGCCAGCACTATGTACACTATATGTATAATATCGCTATGTATTACAGTAACCGTTTTTGATTGTTAATTTTCATTAATTTCACTTCTTTTTAAAGTTTATTCAAATTAACTTGGGCAAGGCGAGGAACACAAAATAAATTAAACATGGTGGATCGGATCAGCAGCAAGCGAAAAATGACATTTTGACAATAAAATTTGATTGACGTGTATCGTAATACCTGCGATAAAAATAAACAATACGAATTTCGAAAATCTTGGGTTTCGGTTTCGATAAAATACTACAGATCCAAACTCAAAGCAAGGAAAGACTCGAAAACTTCACTTCTTAAAACTGTCAAAGTCGTCAAACTTCATTTGTCAAACACAACTGTCATGGCTGCCCTAAAAATAGGGTTATTTTATTTAAAAATCTTTTCAAATGATCATTATTGTACCACTGAACCTTTCTTCAAAATATTTTTTTTTATTATTTTTATGAAATTCCCCTATTTTTCTCCTATTTATCTATATAGTGTACAAAGCGGTGGCCCAAAATCAAACATCTCCTTTGCATGATATAAATATAACTTCTATCCTATGTTACTTTCTGATAATTTAGCTTTCTAATAGTGAAAGAATTTTTCAAATCGATGCAGTAGTTTTTGAGTTTAATCGATACAAATCTTTCCTCTTTATAATATTACTAGCTACCCGCCCCGGCTTCGCACGGGTGCAATGTAATACATATAAACCTTTCTCTTAAATCACTCTATCTATTAAAAAAAACCGCATCAAAATCCGTTGAGTAGTTTTGAACATACTCGTATAGGCATAATAGGTACAGACAGCGGGAAGCGACTTTGTTTTATACTATAGTGAAGTGTACATTAAGCCAATTCTTTCTTCTACTTCTTTTTAATGTTACTAAACATGTGCCAAGTTATTATGATGTTAAATGGGTTGTGTACAACTTGACCTTTGTGTAAAATGATACAAAATATCTTAAAATCTAAGCCTTAATCATACTTTTGTCCACAGTACGACCACTCTGGGTGCGTCTCCAGGGCGGCAAACGCCCTCTGGTGGCGGGGCAGAGCACCGAGCTAGTCTGCCAGGCTGTTGGAGCTAGACCCAAGCCGACCATATCCTGGTGGAAGGGAGGAACCAGGCTGAAGACTGTTAGAGAAACTGTGAGTAGTAAATATTTTATTACAAGTAGGTGTATTATGACGGTTTTCTGACATAAAACAGAAACGTCACTTCGATTTCAACATTGCCATTAGTATATTGTTTTAGACCATAGACATAGAGAATGGACTGAGTATAGCATCAAAACAAAACAAAACTGACCACTGTCTAGAAATAGGCAAAGCGAATACGCGGCCAATAAATGTATATTTTTTGCAAGCCGCTGGCAAGGCGTAGAAAGAGACAACTATTGTTCGCTAATTCGCTTTATCTTTCTCGCAGTTCTCCGTCCATATTTACTTCTTACCTGAGTATGGGACACTCAGTCCATTCTCTATGTCTAGTGTTAGACTTGTAGTGCTAAAATATGATACAAATCTGAAACAGATCTTTCAAATTTTCGAATTTTCTGGGAAATTCAGATTTTTATTTTAAATAAACCACCACCTAAGACACTTTTGAATTTATTGTGAAAAGCAAAAAGTTGAACTAGTCACAACGCATATTATCTGTGAAAGTACTGTGGACTACTTTTGCCGGAGAAAGTACATTTCAATTTGTGTTTATGGAGTTTACTTGTAGCATTTCGCAGTCGTGAAAAAAACTGAAACAACTATTTATTATTTACAAAAGGACAGAAAATTTTGCAATGATAATTCCAATCGTATATGCCATGGATGTCATCTAAGCGTGAAAACCCCAAAAACAACTGAGACCATGCCCCACCCAATACTCTGCTTACCTACCAAAACCTGGACATTTGCATGATAAGCTTATCGCAACATTAGTCCAGCGAGCTTGCGAAGCGAACTCTGTTTACATTGCATCGAATTTCACGCCAGATGGCCTCTGCAAACGATAAATACGAACTAGTGCTGCACCCGGTTATACTTTCGGCCGAAACTTGAACTTAGGATGAAAGTTTGGTCTTGTGATATTCATGGCGGTAACTTACACTTCTTCTTCTTCTTATAATGAGAACAGTACATGTGGCTAACGGAATATAAGCTTTAAACTTGTAATTAAGTCAACCAAAAATGTTCATATTCATTGCAAAATAGATATTTCTGATCAGCTTTTACCCGTGGCCAACCGAAACGTACTACCGGGATAAAAAGATCACTCAGATCGGGTTCCATCTGTGTGAAAATTTTCATCAAGATCCCTTCGGCTGTGGAGCCGTGAAAAGATAACAGAGAAACAGATGGATGCAATTTCACATTTAAAAGCGGCTTAAGCATTTAGTCTATAAGAATAGCTTGCAATTTTCATACAATAATCAAAAAAGCTTTTAAAAATTATCAACACAGACTATACCCAATTTAAATCCGCAATATATCTTCACCAACCATTTTCGAAACTTAATTCAGTTAGCCTGCAAGCTTAGGTTTCGGCTTTCGCTGGACAAAATAAAAGCTAAAAGGCCGAAACTTAATTTACAGTTTGGTGCAACACTATAGAATCAGACTCCAAACAACATTGTTTCGTTTACAATATGCGGATCGGAATTCTTTATTTTTCGTTACATTGCTCCCTTTCTTTTTGAAACTATAACCAGTGAAGTTGGTGTTTTAAGGAAAGCAAGAGTAGCTTAATTTGCGTTTTGACAATAATTGTTTACTAGGTTTCAGTTCAGAATTAAAAATAGGTTTAATCTCTTCTTCAAGGTTTATTTTATAAAAGATGTTAAGTAACTACTTACATAACATCTTTTCAACAGAAATCTGACTTAACTTTAATATAATACTATTACTAGATTATATTTTAGCCAGATTTCTATTACCTACTTTATATTGGATTTATTTTGATAAATAAGCCTTGCTTAATTAAACAGTTTTAACACCTTCAAATTAAATTACAGAATTATTTTTTCTACAGAAATTAGTCGTCGGTATTTTCAAAAGACCAATTTTCTTTAAGTTTCTTTTATCGTTTTATTACAGAACTGTTCAAATATGTATCAATCTACTATAGCCTTGTTTCAGTACCATAATAGTCCGCGTCGACGAATAATACTACTAACGCCATCTCTTTACCGAAACCAGAATTAAAACGCGAAACTAATTCTGACCCTAATAGATGTCGCTACTATCGCGATGCCCTCTTCAAGTCAACGAACCTAATTATAAAGCATTACGACGATCTAGATTGACATGGACAGCACAATGGTAGGCTGTCATTTACCGGGAGTTGTATATTGAAACCCCGAGGGCGGAATCGAGAATCGTTAATGGTTTGATTCAAATCGATTAATTGAATAGTAGGGTTGACAGTTCGCTTTTAGATCGAGTTAAAAAGGTGTGTTTCTGGTTTTGCCGCATTTTTTAAGAAGCCTAGCAAATTGATGGCCTTAAAATGGCAGAACTTTCATTGAGTGAAAGTACAATTCCGAAAAGGACTGCTAACCGCAGCTGCGAATCCTGACCGTAGTAGTGACACCACTGGTTCTTTTACTTCTTTTAAACGTTTCTGTAAACGGCGACAATGCCGTATGCTGCTTCGGTTGAGCGGGCCACCATAGACCCCAAACCGTTAACATTGTTCTCACACAGCTATCGGAACAAATAACCTATTAACCCCGAACTATTAAGTTGGCTAACCTGCAGTTAATAATATTATATTTAAAAAAAAACACGCTTTAAAGTGACGTCATTTTGTTTCTCGTATTTTTCTCCGCAAACCCTTTCGTTTTGATACCCATATCATGGGAATGCATAAAAACTAACTAGTCCGCCATGTTTGGGAGCCGCCATATTGGATTTACAATGACGCCGGTTGCGGTTATTGTCAACTACAACACCGCAGTCTGCCGCTGGAAGTTTTAGTACGTTTGTTGCAACATTTGATTGACTGAAGGAGGAGGCTTTAAAGATGCTATCGAGAATGGGCAACGATTCCATTTAAATCGACTGTTGACATTTCTTTTTGTTTTTCTTTTTCCCCTCTAAGATTGTTGCAACATTCTCTTGGATTAAGCACCGACCTTTGCATATCCAGATAAGGAATTTATGACTTTGTCTTGATCTTTTTTCCCGACGTAAATGATTCTTATTGGTTTCTTCGGTAAATTGACTGGATTTATGAGATTAGTGCTCTGTGTATTTTCTTTTGGTGCATCTTCGTTTCTTCTATTTCATTTGTTTTCGAGCTTGTTGTGGAACAAAGTAGTTCAACCAAATTTTTTCTCTATCTAATCGTAAATCTAGGTGCTTATGCAAATCCGATAGCTTTCAAAAATTAACGACTGTTTCAACTACATAAACTCAGGACATAGGCCATATTCCTTCACCTAGTAGTCAGACTACTATTAATTTCAGTCACTTTCCCTTCAAGCCCGATTTCCTTTGACGCAATGGATCGTTCTAGGAATAGTTAATACCATTCTAAAGCCTCTATATTGTCCAAGAAAGGCCAGGCAAAGGAAGTGAATCGGGCGTAAGTGTGAAGTAATGCCTTCAGGTTCGTTGAGTCTTCCGAATCTGTACTATGACTGGTCTCAGCTCCAGCTCCATTCGTATGTGTGTATGACAACTGACTGCAAATCATAATTAAAACATACACGGATTGGATCGCTTTGGCAGAACTATCTTAAATCTAGTTCTAGTACATTCAGGCCTATCTTAAGTAAGTAATAAATTAATTTGTCTTTAAGATTACTTTTGTTTCATAGCAGTAAGAGAGATTTTCGTTGTAGGAGTTATGTGTGACTATTTTACAGATGCTTCTCACGAGTTACTTGCAATTTGCAAACTAGATGGCGCTGTATATTTACGTCACGTTTCTGAATCGCGGTGTTAAGATTCTCCACCGTTGAACGACCTTCGCGCAGTACAGTATAGAACTCATACTTACCTGGCATAGGGGATACCGTGATCAAGTAGGCGGTTCCCCCAGGGCGAGGCCTTTCCATTGCACTGCGGTTAGGTTGACCCCTGCGATTATCCCTAATGTGGATAACTCGGATGCGAAATTTTTGGTAGTGGGGACTGCGTACGCGCCGTCCCCCCAGAATTCTCTGAGTGCGTGAGTATGTTAAGAGTCAAACAGATACAAATGTTAAATATTGATTTGGGCCAAAGTGTTTTGTTTGGTTTAGTCCCAATACATGCAAGGTATTTTTAACTGTATTTCATTAATAATGTTATGAAGCAATAAGCTTCATAGTTCATAATTATATATTTTGATAATACAGATTTAAAAAAAAAATTGCATTCAATTTACATAATTTTTTACATACATTTTTTGTTGTAAATTGCGTGGACTCATTTTGCTGGATGGGAATAGTATCACGACCATACTTGGACTGACGTAGGTAGGTAACTGAATAATTCAGACTGTGGCTTGGAACTTTTTCTCAGAACTAAGTTCTAATAGATTTTTAAGGCAGTCTACACACAATTTTTGGAGTTATTTGCCTTTCTGAGCGCCATTATTTCATAGTTATAATAGTATTTATGGACGGACGGTTGACTTTACGGCATATAGCACCCGTGCGTTCCCAGGAGTTAATGCTAATTTTTCAACCAGATGGCGCTGCACATTTCTTAGTTTCGCTAGCTTATTGAGTTTGAATTTTTATAAAGGGTGACTGGTAATTAGTGATCGATACTTAAACATGTGATTGTACTCATGATAACAAACATGTTTCCCAAAGAAACATTTTTTATACACATTCAATGTTATCACAATAATACAACAGCCATATGAGATTCGCGCACGCGCGCCTGCTACCTATCAGCTGTTATAGCCGCATGACGCCGTTCTGTCTCATTACTATGGTACCGTGCAACACTGTAAGCAAATTTAAAAATAATATCCAAAGGCTGCGTGCGTAGATTTCAAATGGCTATTGTGACTTGTGTTGCATGTATGCTTGGCTCAATGCCGGTCCTGCTCCACAAGGACAGGGACGCATAAATTGATAACATTAAATAGTATTGTTGGAGCTGCTGAAGATTGTACAACTATCTTTGCATTGTATAGATTCAATATCTTTAGTATTATATAAAGCCCATATTGTGTGAGTGCTATGTACTAAAGAGCTATCGTTCACTGGAAACCTACGTCCTTTCCCGACTTGAATGTGCCCTGGCGGTTGAGAGTATGTCATGCTCACTCAATGTCTCGCTGATGGTGGCGCGTGTGTCGGATCATTTAGTTCCCTTCAAAATGGTTGAGTTGAATGGTGCTGATCCATGCGTCATGTTCGTGAACGGGCGCTGTCAGTTGTGACTGGTCATCTCTTAGTTGCCACGGCTTATTTTAATTAATTATTTTAATTGTCTTTTTTGTGTTTACTATGGACACTTTTAACGTGCACATCTTGCTACATCGTTCTCACATAATGTACCATCTCAATATGAATGATGTAACCAAGGTTTTGTAACAATATGCTGATTTAAAAGAGTGTCCATGGACTTTCTTGCCCGTTCTTCTCCATAGAGATCTACGCTAGGGAATGGGCAACTACAGTACTTTCACAGTTTTTATGCCTTGTGACTGGGACTGTAGCTACATTTCATTGTTATCTTTGTTTCGACAGTTCAAAAGTGCCTGTAACTGGCCTACTTGAAATAAATGCTTTGATTTTGATTTTTGATTTTGATTTTGTTATTGTGATTAAAGTGAATGAGTATTAAAACTATATATGTTTCTTTGGGAAAGTTGTTTGTTATCATGAGTACAATCACGTGTATAAGTATCGGTCACTAATTACCAGTCACCCTATACAGGGTTAGTTTCCAAATACCAGCCAAATTCTCAGATATAATGCAGTACATCATTCTGAGCCCCCCCACATAGAAATGTTTCTTCGGTTCTTAAAAAAAAATCTGCTGTTTCGTACAAAAGTGTAATACCTACATGGTCAAAATGTATGGAAAAGCTGTTTTTTTTTAATAACCGATGAAAAATTTTTTACGTGGCGGGGTTCAGAATGTCGTACTGCATCATATCTGAGAATTTGGCTGGTCTTTGGAAACTAACCCTGTATAAGCAATAATTGATGAAAATAACGTTGATTATTATCCAACACCTTTTCACTACGTCCTAACCTTTATGAATCATCATCATCTTCCTGTCCTTGTCCCATTCTTATTGGGGTCGGCGCAACACCTTCTTACGTTCTCCTCAACTGTCACGCAATAATTTACTTCTTTTTCTCTCCTTTCTCCTTTCTTTTTTCTTTTATCTTTACTTAATCATTAAATTATTTCTTTATTTTAACTTCATGTACAGTGGGCGGTGGCAGTGGCATCAATTGTGTACCCCAGTTGTATTAAAGCTTTCATACAAATGGGGTACCCAATTGATGCAGCCCACCGTACAATAGTCGAACATAAGCTTACTTATGCCACAAGGCATTGTCTATCGGTCAACGTTTTGGTTAGATAGTGTTAAGGTTTAAAAAAATGTCTTTGTCCTCAGACATCAACAGACGGGAACATCACCAGTAGCATCCTGACCTTCGTGCCCACCATAGAAGACGCTGGAAGGGTCCTCTCCTGCAGGGCTGTGCAGCCTAGTCTGCCGCATTCTACCCACGAGGACGGGTGGAAGATGGAGATACAACGTAATTTAATCGTCTATGATAGAAAACCTGTAAAAAAAATAATAAATTGAGTGTTTTCTTCAAATAAGATTCATAAAGGTCACAGTAACTCTGTTAGTCTATATGGTACCATCCACCTTCACGGATAGAAACAGTACTGTAGCAGAAAGTACTGCATCAACATAGTTCAAAAAGTACTACACCGCCATCCATGCCACGAAAGAAGAACTGACATCAAACTTCTGAATCGCGCTGTTAAAGTCATCCGCGACTTAAAACTATACATAGAAAAACCCGACAGCAACTTCTGTTCAGAGGAACGACCTTTTTCTAAGGGGGATGAAGAACTCTACACCCCGTTCATATACTCCTATAGAACTACTTGGGTTATGACATGGATTACTTTTCCCGGTAGTTCATTCCTCTAATATAATTTTGGACCGTCATGTGAGCGAAACCGCGGGCAAAACATGCTTGGAAATAGCTATTAAAATATTTCGCGACATACAAAAAGACGAGACCGTCTTCGTCGTCTGTGGCCTCTCATATACCTTATTAAAGAAATGTAAATCCTTTTTGCAGTACGGTCGGGTATAAATATTAGGTTTACAAATTAGGCCAAAGTCCATTTGCCTTCTGAAATAAGAATAGGTATTCATTATAAAAGGACTGTGGTAGTGGATGCCCTCTTCGACTCAAAGAGATAATGTTTAAAGTCTTACTTACTTAATAATACCTTATTTATATTTTACTTTTTCCTAATAGATCTACCGGTAGCAAAATTGGAGCTAGGTGCCAATCTTGACGCCAGCAAAGTGGTGGAAGGTTCTGACGTGTACCTAGACTGCAGAGTACGAGCAAACCCGTGGCACAATCATGTTTATTTTACACATAATGTAAGTAATAATAATGGATGTGATCTGATAAAAAGGGTCAACCCACAATGTTTTATTAATTCAGTTAATAGTCAATACTTCTTAAAAAATAGTAAAATCAGTCTCATAATGTATACAGGGTGTAACAAGACCCTTCACGAAGTCGTCAACCAAGCATTCTGTACATCAAACTCAGTAACTTTACGCAAAATTTATTGCTGAAAAATAACTTTTTTTTTGGGGTGAAAAGTCACGTTTTACGGTAGGACTCAATGTAACGCACCCAAAACATTGTGCTTGCATTGAATAGTACCGGGGTTGTGGAGGTGTTAAAAGTAAAAATCTTACATTAAAAACAAGTATTTAAAAAAATACATAGAAAAAGTCGGAATTTTGACCCCCAGTATCTCCGTTACTAGAAGGTTCCCAAGTATGGTCTAGAAAAAAAAATGACGGGGAGAACAAGTGGCTTTCGGCTTCGTTAAGGGTCTTGTTACACCCTTTATGAGACTGATTTTACTTAGTACCAAAACGTATGCTCAGAACACATTTGAAATTAATTAGCGTTTGCTATCAAAAATTGGGATGTGGTTTAGTACATTTTAGCAGAATTACGCTCATATCACAAATGTATTCTCATGTATGAACGTGACCGAAGCAAAATAAGTATTTAAGGTTCGTAGTAGGTGGCGTTCTGTGGTTTCTGCTTAACCTCTTGGGAAAAGGCGTGAGGTTATTTATGTATGTATATCTGTACTCCCTGAAGTGGTGTACGTCCAGTGTGACCGACTCCATTAAACTTGAAAGGAATCGGGGTCGTTCGTGCGTTTGCGTACGCGCTCGCACGTCCGAATTCCGTATGAAGAGGCGCATGCAAAGTAAAACCCACAATTTGGCACATATTTTTAAATTATAGGAGGCCAGCCTATTTCCATTAACAAGGCCTACTGGATTCTTGGCTGCTTATATGTTGTTGTACAGTAAAAAAAGGAAAAAAAAATAATAACATAAAAACATTGTAGATGGTTTATTGGGTTCTCCGACTCCTGCGATACTTGAAACTGCAGGAGCCAATGTCCTCCCCTAATAAAATGATGCATTTGTTTTATGACAAAAAAACAAAGCTAACAAACGAAAACTTCAATATATCCATCAATAATGAAAATTATCGAATGGATGATCCCAATTTGGAAACAATTGACAAATTAGACCTTGGGGATCCAACCGAAAATCAGCGTACAGCATTAGACAAACGAAAAGGCAGTCAAAAAAAATTCTGATGAATACTATTACGAAATGTTTGTCAGGTGCGTAGTACTCGTAACTGGCGTGCGTATAAAACCAGATAAATAATATATTGCCCAGTTTACAAAACTTGTGTAAATGTTCCTTACCTAGGTAGATAAGGAACATTTAAACCTTATAATAAAAATGAATTGTGTAGTTTGTTCACTTGACGATACTTTACCATCGATGACGAGTCGGTACTACGAAAACAAAATTTTTTGAAACGGTTGTGAATCGTTATCTTTTGTTTTCCGATGACGAGTTGGAACAATGACGAGTCGAGCATAAGCCAATATATGGACGGCTATAAAAACTATGGTTCGTTATGTAGTTTTTACCTACTCCATGGGGAATAATTCATGATGATTAAGATGTTCTAACCATTACCTTTTCCCACCAGGGTGTGGTAGTAAAACCAGGACCCGGAGTGCTCCTAGCCAACCAGAGCCTGGTCTTGCAGAGGGTGTCAAGGAAAGCGGCCGGTGCTTATGTCTGCTCAGCAAGGAACAGCCTGGGTGAAGGGTCGTCTGAGAGTCTCGTGCTGGATGTTAAGTGTAAGTAAACTGGAGATGAGATTCAGAAAGAATGAAAGTAAAAGTATTTGTTAGTCCGCACAGGACAAAACATTAAAAAAAAATGGTTTTATTTACAGTAGGTACAACAAAATTATAAAAGTGACAATAAAACTAAAAAACAAACGAAATTAGTCCTTTAAGAAGCCAAAAGGCTATCTCAGCATGATTACATTCGTAATCTATTTTCAAAATATAAAACAGAATATTGAAAAAAAAAAAAACAAATAAAACAGGATAATATATAGAAAAGGTGAATTCAAAAAATGCATTTTATATTTTACGCTGTATATCGTCTCTTTTACGAATATTTACAGGTATCAAAATATTACCAACCAGGTAACAATGGTTTCTTGAAAATGCAAAAATAATTGGACTGCCTTTGTCTGTTGTATGTACATTTATATTATATAATGTCAATATAATGTAGTATATACACTTTAATTATATAATGTCTAGATGGAGCGTCGCCCTACAATCAAAACAAAGAAAATGGGGCAACAATTTCAAACATGTTTGAGTGCAGCAGTGTGCGGCCGATGTACAGAGAAAATAAAACTGTGTAAACACTGTGCGTCTATGTCTCTGTGTGCGAACTTATAAGCCAACAGTTGGTTGATATTTTTTGACACGTTTTCGCACATTTGATGCTCCATCTAGACCATTATAAAGGGTGTAACAAGACCCTTAACGAAGCCGAAAGGTACTTGTTCTCCCCGTCATTGCGATCATTTTTTTGTTCTAGATTATACCTAAGAACCTTCTAGTTACGGGGGTCAAAGTTCCAACTTTTTCACAAGTTTTTTTTTTTTAATACATGTTTTTAATGCAAGATTTTTACTTGAAACTCCTTCACGACCCCCGTACTACACAATCCATCTATCAGCACAATGTTTTGAGTGCGTTACATTGAGTCCCACCGTTAAACGTGATGTTTCACCCCAAAAAAAAAGTCGTTTCCCAGCAATAATTTTTGCATAAAGTTACTTAGTTTGATGTATATAATGCTTGGTTAACGGCTTCGTGAAGGGTCTTGTTACACCCTGTATAATCAAAGGTAATACAAGATAAGTACAAAATAGAGAGGAGATACCTTCCTCCTCACTAATAATAGAAAAACTGATATTACTCTAATCCCTTTACGAAACTTGATGACTGTCAAATCACCCTGTTTATCCATTACACCATTTGACGACTGGTATATCGCTTCAAAACACAAATAATTTATCTAAAACGCAAACTTTCAAAGGAAACTAAAACCCATCTTACATTTATATTCCAAACTTGAAGAAATACTATAATTTATATCTTGAAACTTGACGTTAAAGTATAAGTTTTCGTGTCGCGACCCAACCTCCAATGATTAATATTTCATACCGACGCCATATTGATTTCACAACTTAAATCTTCATGTTTATGTTACAATACTAAAATTTGTTATTGCTTCCACACAATGGCGTATGCTGGTTATGTCTGGCCATTGAAAAAAGAATAGAAACGGTCTTGACCTAACTCCTCTTCTTCTTTATCGTGTGGTTAGTACGTAACCTGGTGTCAGAGTTTTTTGACCTACCTTATACAGTACTAAGGAGATCTTGACCGTGGGCGTTGTTGGTTTCCTAAAAATGTCACGCATTGTTTTGTGATAACAAGATGGCGGCTGCGTTTTTTTGTGATTTTAGCCACGTGCTAGCACATGTTTGTGCTGAATAAGATGCGATTTATACAGAAACGGCGTAAGGTGACGGCGCGGCGCGGCGCAGGCATGATGCCACTTCAAAACGTTTTCATACAAAATGTACGTAGGCGACGTGTCGTGAATTACACTCAAGCGGCGCGGCGCAGGCACGCCGTTCTATCGTTTTTTTTTTTAAATTCCACGCCTGTGCTGCGTCTGCGAAGGTGCGGCGCGCACCTTCACCTTACGCTGTTTCTATATAAATCGCGCCTTATTGTGCTAACACAAGTGAAGTTACTAAGTTTAGTTATGATTTAGAGTCAGTTGTATGTATTATTTTGTTTTGCAAAGTTATGTCTATCCATTTATATTTCAATTTTTTTCTCGAATACCACAAATAAAAGGCATGCAAAGTTCGGAAATGCGGGAAAAAAGTCCATTCGAATTGGTTGATTGTTTAAGCCGATGTTACAGTATACTATTTTTTTTAAATTGTTTGGGTGCCAGATTCAATTAAATGAAAGACCA
This sequence comes from Eugnorisma glareosa, assembly GCA_947578425.1. NCBI lineage: Eukaryota > Metazoa > Arthropoda > Insecta > Lepidoptera > Noctuidae > Eugnorisma > Eugnorisma glareosa. The sequence goes on along the minus strand of OX387982.1, from coordinate 5,356,954 downwards.
AAATAAAACTACTTCAAGCACTTAATTATTTATTTGTTTACAGTTGTGCCTACATGCAAGTCATCAGCTCCAATCGTGGTGAGGGCAGCGAGAGGAGAGGTAATTGACATCGACTGTGATGTGGATGCCAATCCTAAGGTAAGAACTTAAAGATCTACTCGATTACCTTTAGGATAAGATCATCATGCTTTGCATTTTGCCCATATCCCAATTTATTTGGGGGTTCTTCTTCAATAGTTCTCCGTCATCTCACCTCCGTCTTGCCATATAATTCTTCACACAGTCCATCCATCCATCTATCATTTTTTAGGTCTTCCTCTATTCTTATACGCATCCACATTTACATCTTTACGATAAGATGATACTGAGAAATCAAGAGTGTAGTGATATCCGTCACCCGCGAAATTTTCTTAGGATAAAGATTTCTGATGATTTTTTGGGGACATTAATATTGAATTTCATGGGCTACATTGAAGGAAACACCTTAATGACGATTTATCGTGTGTGGAACTGGAGTGGATGGAACTGTTTTTATAAGAAAAATGAAATAATAACCATGCCTTCGACCCTAGCCAACTTCTACAGAACTGACGATGGTCAAGAATGACCTAAAGTCTTTGGCCAAAAATAGTATGACAGCTAAGTGATTATTTTTTATCGCCGTGTCGTCTCTTCGCCTAACAATTTTGAGTCGATTTAATCGACTTTTAATATAATCAAAATATTTACGTATAACTTTCAAGATACTTATTTGTGATGATATTTAAGTTATTATCCAGCTAAGTGGCTGCCTAACCAATTACGAGTAGGTAAAATCAGCCGGTCGCTCCGATAACTTCTATTTACTCAAAGTTCGTCCCAACATCATTAAAAGGCTTATTTCCCCTCATATTTTTTCCTCTAATACCGTCCCATTAAACGTCTAAAATACATTATTAAAAACTCGTTCAAGAAAATAATTTCCGAAGATTTTGCCACAAAAGATATTGAAGAAGGGAAGTTCGATTCAAGGCTACCTCAAGGTCAAAATGTTGGTTACAATGGCTTTATATGAAAGTTAAGACGCGAATTTTCGACCTTGAAAGATGATTCTTGATAGAATTTTCTTCGATATTGCAGAGTAAAAAGTTTCAGTAGGACAAATCGTTTTGAAGGTGAATGTGAACTTATGTTTTATAAAATAGTACCGTTCAGGAGGCCTAAAATGGCCTCATATATATAGCAGAATCATAACGGGATAATAAAATTAACCACCAGTTAATAGTTAATATTATCAGTTGTCACTTTGTGACCATTTAACGAATTGTAACGTAATTCATATTATTATTATTCTAATGATTCTGTTAAAGTGGCCATTTTAGGCCCCCAGAGCCCTTCCATAGGCCCGGAGACGTCCGAGTGAATTAGTTCTATCCACATAACTATCACTTATTAACCTTTTGACCCCCAAAGTATAGCCGTACGCGCATGCCCTCCACACCAAACCACAATTTCACTATTTTGTCACATATTTGTGTCGTTTGGCGTACAGGGCACGCGCATGCTTGTCACGTAAATGTAATAATGGCGGTCAAATTAAGAATCTTCTAATGCCTTGAAAAAAGTTAGCAGACGAACTGAAGATCTTATTAAATTTGAGCTTCTGTATTTTTCTACTCTGTGCCCACATTATCGAAGCGTCACTAATGGTTACCTAAATCTTCAATTAATGGGTTAGTCAGCGTTTTTTTAAATTTAAGAATCATTTTTTGTAAAAAATGGCAGGTTTTTGCCAATAAAGTTTAGATACGAGGTCACATCATCTTGTCGCATTTAAATAATAACATTTGATAGATTGGCTGTGCTCCTCGGATTCGCTTGGGTGTACGTACGACGAAAATGTTTTTCTCCAACTACCGGTTACAACGGGGTGAATTCATACGCAGGGGTGAATAAAGACACAGAAAGGGATTTTAACGTTGAATTAATATGATATGTTGTTACCAAGAAATACCTAACCTATTTATTTACTTAATTATTTAGAGACGTTCTTGGCAACATACAATATAAATTCAACGTTAAAATCCCGCCGACTGCCTCGTTGGTCAAGTAGTCGCAATCGCGACTGCTCAGCATGAGGGGCCTTGTTTCGATTCCCGGGTCGGGCAAATTGGGTTCCTCCATCAAGAATTTCTCAGTATCAGTAGGCTATAGGCTCGCCCCTCATTTCATGGCCTTAAACATAACTGGCAGACTGTGGGTGTACTATTAGGGACACCTCTGCCTTACCCCTCGGGGATTACAGGCGTGATGTTATGTTATATTGTACAGTGTAGACAGAAGAGTTATGTTATATTGTACAGTGTAGACAGAAGAGTTATGTTATATTGTACAGTGTAGGTTGGGAATTCTGTCTGACCTAGTAGTCTTGATTGTAATCATTCAGTTATGTTCTCTGATAGTATAGGTAGAGGGCTAGGGAAATTGATCAGTAATAACCTGAGTTATTGTACCCAAAATTACTGTATGCCAGGGTCGACCTACAAACAGGTTATGGCATCGGTAAAAAAAATGTTTATAATCCAAATTCTACCATTACTGTATGTGTTGGTTAAATAGTTCTATTTTGACAATTTAAGTGGTAGAAAAAACAATTTTATACATAAGCTAAATAATCATGTACATTTTTCAGTAGGTCACTATAGTGACAGACTTATATATCTGGATGTCAACACTATTGTTGGTAAACTTAAGTCGACACGGGGTAAGGTGTATCTACCTGTTAGATGTAGACACAAAATAGCTAGGCTATAAGCTTTTAATATTCACTCGGACATAGGTAGTATGTCGAAGTTTGGTCATATTATTAATACTGTGACTATTAGTAATAATACTAATGTATAGGTGACCTTAAATGAGTATAGCATTAGTGCTATAAATGTTTACAAACATTGTACTGAGGAGGATCCATGTGTCACCGTGGAAAATTCTCAATTAGGGTGTAGTAGTGATAGGGTCTTGTTGTCTGGGGATGGCACCGGAGTCTCCGGCCTCACTCCAGGTATTAGTAGTAATTTAAACTAGGAAGTGAGACAACAGATGGTACCATTAATAATATTGTTAATCTTACCAACAGCAAGGTACCTTCTTGCACTCAATTAGGTAGTTAGTAAAAAAGGGCCTCAGCAGAACACCTTAAAATTATTCCAACAAAATATCCAAGGCATTTCTTCAAAATTATTAGAAATTAAATTGTTTTTAGAAAAAAGTATGTTTGATATTATTTGTTTTACTGAACATTGGCTAAAGGATTACCAAATGCTTATTAATTATGATAACTATACGGTGGGTAGCTGCTTTAACCGTAAATCTATGCTGCGTGGAGGTTCCCTAATATTAATAAAAAAATGTGTTAAATATAAGTAACGTAATGACATAGTAGGTCTCTCGGTTGAACATTGCGTCGAACTGCCCTGTGTTGAGCTGGATAGGCATGTAATTGTGTGTGTGTACAGACCCCCAAATTATCAAAACTTTTCCTTATTCGAATCAATAATGGAAGATGTCCTGGCAAAACTTTCAGCCAGTAATAAATCTGCAATTGTTTGTGGTGATTTCAATATCAATATTTTAGAAGAAAATTCCAATAGCAGTCGGTTATTAAATCATTTTAAATCATTTGATTTGACCAATATTTTTATAGAACCTACTAGAGTCACTCCATCTTCTGCTACTTGTATAGATAATGTTTTCTGCGATTGTGATTACTTAGATAAAGCCATATTAAATTGTTTCCCGTCTGACCACAGCGGACAAACTGTAACTTTTAGGTGTAACACACCATTGCAAAAAGTTCTGATTAAATTTAGACCTATAACTACTAGCAAATTAAATAGGTATAATATTTCCCTACAGAACAAGTTAAATGTTATGAGCCATCATATGGACGATATTAATATAAATCAATTGTATGATAATTTCTTTTCAATAGTTCAAACTGAATTCAACAAAACATTTGAAAAGAAGACAAAAAGTATTTGCCCTAAATTTATATTTAGTGATTGGGCAACTATCAGGAAAAGTAGGGAAAGACTATTTGAGCTTTATGACCTTAAGCCTTATATAAACACTGAAACTTTCAACAAGTATGTTGCTAAGTATTCAACAATTTTTAGAAATACATGCAAGGTTGCTAAAGCCCTGCACATTAGCAAGAAGATCAAAACAGCAGAAAACAAAATAAAGACAGTTTGGAAAGTCATAAATAACGAGACAAACAGGAAGAAAATACGTAACACTGGCTACATATTAGATACAGCATGTGGTCCTAAAAGCTCTAATCTGGAAGTAGCACAAGAATTTGTAAACTTCTTTGCCGATATTCCGTTAAAAACTACGGAAGCTCTAAATTCCTCACCTGAAGTCTCAATTGGTTTATTAAGGGCTCACGTGTCTGGATGCCCGGCTGAATTTAAATTAAAACATATAAACCCTATGATAGTTATCAAAGCTTTCCGGCAAATAAAAATCAAACTGACCGAAGATCTATGGGGAATGTCAATCAAAGTTTGTACATCCATAGTTGAGACTATAGCACCTTACTTAGCTTTAATTTTTAATTTGTGTGTAGACCAAGGAGTTTTCCCTGATTTAATGAAATACAGTAAAGTCATACCACTTTTCAAATCCGGGGATAGTAAAGATACTAATAATTATAGACCTGTATCCGTGTTGCCAGTTTTTAGCAAGGTTTTTGAAAAAGTAATGCTGAATCAAATGCTTTTAACACCAACAAAATCTTACACGATCAACAGTATGGATTCACCAAGGGACGTTGTACGACTGACGCCGGTGTAACCTTATTAAAGCACATATTTACTGCGTGGGAAGAGTCCCAAGACGCCACAGGATTTTTTTTTGTGATCTCTCCAAAGCATTTGATTGCGTAAATCACGACACATTACTTTTGAAACTTGAGCATCACGGACTAGGTAAACTTGCACTTAGTTTGGTAAAATCTTACTTGAGTGATAGACATCAAAATGTTCAAATAAATGGTATCAATTCACAGGGTTTAAAATTAAAAATGGGGGTTCCGCACGGCTCAATATTGGGACCTTTCCTCTTTCTAGTATACATAAATGATCTACCTTATTTACTGAAAAACCAACCTCAAAATATTAACACCATATTTTGAGGTTGGTTTTTCAGTAAATTTGCTGATGACACTTCTCTAATTTTTAAGATAAATAGACGGGCCCAAAATCTAGATGACGTGAATAATGCCCTACTTCAGGTTCAAAATTGGTTCACAGCAAACAATTTAGTATTAAACGAAAAAAAAACTAAATGCATTAGATTTGCTTTACCGAATGTTAAAAGTAGTGATTGTGATATAATATTGAATAAAGAGAAACTTAAATTCGTAGATAAAACGGTTTTCCTGGGGATTACGCTTGATTCAAGGCTACAATGGAGTTCTCATTTAACATCTATTGCGGGTGGCTAAGTTCAGCAGCATATGCTATTAGAAAAATCCGTCAATTTACAGATGTAGATACCGCTAGACTGGTTTATTTTAGTTACTTTCATAGTATAATGTCTTATGGCATTTTGTTATGGGGACGAGCTGCAGACATTCAGTCAATATTTATTCTGCATTAAAGAGCCATCAGAGCTATATATAATCTTCGTAGGTGCGACTCTCTAAGGGAACTGTTTAAGGACATTAACATCATGACGGTACATTGTCAATACATCTACAAAAACATAATGTACGTAAGAAAATCTGCATCTTTTTAGTAAAAGAGGTGACAGACACAATTGCAGTACTAGAAATAGGGACCCATTAGTTCAGCCAGGCTTCAGACTCGCTAAAGTAGATTCATCTTTCATGGAGTACTATTTGAGATGCTATAATAAAATTCCACAAAGTATTCTTGAACTCAATAACACGAAATTTAAAACATGCATTAAACGCACACTATGTAAGCAAGCATATTACAAGTTCGACGATTATATCGCTGACAAAAATGGCTGGCTCAATGCCGGTCCTGCTCCACAAGGACAGGGACGCATAAGTTGATAACATTAAATAGTATTGTTGGAGCTGCTGAAGATTGTACAACTATCTTTGCATTGTATAGATTCAATCTCTTTAGTATTATATAAAGCCCATATTGTGTGAGTACTATGTACTAAAAAGCTATCGTTCACTGGAAACTTACGTCCTTTCTCGACTTGAATGTGCCCTGGCGGTTGAGAGTATGTCATGCTCACTCAATGTCTCGCTGATGGTGGCGCGTGTGTCGGATCATTTAGCTCCCTGCAAAATGGTTGAGTTGAATGGTGCTGATCCATGCGTCATGTTCGTGAACGGGCGCTGTCAGTTGTGACTGGTAATCTCTTAGTTGCCACGGCTTATTTGTTTTTTTTTGAATTGTTTTTTTTGTTTTTACTATGGACACTTTTAACGTGCACATCTTGCTACATCGTTCTCACATAATATACCATTTCAATATGAATGATGTAACCAAGGTTTTGTAACAATATGCTGATTTAAAAGAGTGTCCATGGAGTTTCTTGCCCGTTCTTCTCCATAGAGATCTACGCTAGGGTATGGGCAACTATAGTACTTTCACAGTTTTTATGCCTTGTGACTGGGACTGTAGCCACATTTCATCGTTATCTTTGTTTCGACAGTTCAAAAGTGCCTGTAACTGGCCTAGTTGAAATAAATGCTTAGATTTTAATTTTGAGAAAGTGTAGTGAGTGTGTGTGTTTGTATGTAGTTGTGTGTGTGTTCAGTGTAGTGTAGATCTATAGTCTATCTCTGTAGAGTGTAGGTAGACTATAGATTATGACATAACATAAGCAGTGCCTGTAGCAGTATAAATTTACCTATTTATAAAACATCTAGATTATTTTTCCAAAAAAAGTATTTATGAAAAACTGGCAGAATTCAATTCTTATTACGTATTTTAATATCTCGGTACAGGTAAGGATTCCTTGGTATTTGATTAAATATCTTAGTGACGAATAGAAAGGATTCTGAAAAGATTCTCTTTCCTCGAAAAAAGAGTAATATGTTAAAAAGCCATTCAAGTGATTTATAAATTACTAATACAAGTATTAGCGATTTTTCCTACCTCACTTTCCGACTAATATGCTGTTCCCTGTTTAAATATGATATGTATTGAATTTTTAGTTTAAATTAATGGCAATAGGTCTTCAAATATTTATGTACAATTGTTGGCATAAAATTTACTAATTACCAATTAGCAAAGATTTGAATAATTTATACCATAAAATACCAAAAACCAGATTTAATAAAACATATTCACGCCAAATGATATTAAACTTAACTGTAACCATTTTAGTACGATATTGCCAAATATCAATCTCAAATTTATAAACTGTTTGCCAAAACTATATGTAATCGTCCCACCCGCCAACTAGACGACTGCCAGCCCGTTGAACAAGCCGGTTTCCGAAGTGGCCTCTCCACGATTGACCACATTCATACCGTGAAGCAGCTGATGGAGAAGAGTGCAGAATACAATCGGCCACTGTGTTTAGCTTTTGTCGATTATGAGAAGGCATTCGACAGTGTCGAGCATTGGGCCGTGTTTAACTCTCTCCATCGCTGCCAGATCGACAGTTGGTATGTAGACGTACTCAGGGAGTTGTACGATGCGGCAACAATGCAGGTCAGATTGCATGAACTCACCGCACCGATTTCGATCAAAAGGGGAGTGCGATAAGGAGATACCATTTCGCCTAAACTTTTCACTGCTGCCCTGGAAGAGGTGATGAAAACACTGAAATGGGACCAAAGTGGTGTAAACATTAATGGTGTCTACTTGTCACACCTTCGGTTTGCGGATGACCTCGCTTTGTTCGCCGAGTCCCTGGAAGATCTTCAATGCATGCTAAAACAACTTTTCGATGCTTCCCTACAAGTTGGCTTAAGAATGAACATGTCCAAGACGAAGGTGATGTCAGGCATTCCGGACGACTCTGTATCAGCTGTTATGGTTGGTAAAGAGCGTCTGGAAATGGTTGATCATTATGTTTATCTGGCACATGTTCTATCTTTGACAAGGAGCATCTTTTGTTGGAAAACAAGGAGATTTCTAGGAGAGTACAACTCGGATGGGCGGCGTTTGGTAAACTAGAACATATTTTTCGGTCCACAAATATCCCTCAGTGCCTAAAAACCCGCCTTTTCAACCAATGTGTCCTGCCAACAATAATCTATGGTGCCGAGACATGGACGTTCACAAAGGAGACTGTCCACCGAGTACGAGTAGCACAAAGGGCCATGGAGCGACCCATGCTCGGCATAACCCTCTTAGATCGAGTGCGTAACACCGAAATCCGCCGTCGAACGAAAGTCTACGACGTCGGGGATCGGGCGGTGCGCCTCAAATAGACCTGGGCAGGACATCTGGCTAGACGCGGAGATGGCCGATGGAGCAAGGCTTTGACCGAGTGGTGGCCAAGGTTAGGCCATAGAAACCAGGGCCGTCCTAAAGCTCGTTGGGTCGACGACATCGTCAAAGTCGCGGGAAACACCTAAATAAGGGACGCACGGAACCGGGAAGTGTGGCAGAAAAAATGGGAGGCCTATACCCAGTAGTGGGTGATTCCGGGCTGATATGATGATGATGATTGCCAAATAGCAGGAAATACCAACATAAAAATAACGAAAGCAAGCTTCATCAAATTTAATAAATATTGACACTTTTAAAATGGTTTGTGCTACCAAAAATAGAGTTATTTTCAATTTTTACGTACACACGGTGACACATCAATTATAAATTTCCAGTATAACATGGCCTCGTTTTGTACAGATTTCCCGTCCAATGAGAGATCTGCTGGTTTGTAAAGTTTAAATGCTCACCGTGCGTACAAAATATGTGCGTTTTGTTAGTTAAAATGCTGTAACAGTAAAACTATACGGTTAAACTCATGAATATTTATTGAAAATGCTATAACTTACTTACTAATGGAAAAAGCTTTATTTTTAAAACTGATATAGGTATTTGTTGTTTTTGTGATTGTTATTTCGATTGAATTCCCAAACGCTGTACAGTAAATATAAATCACTTTTTGTATTGTTACGTCGGTTGCCTTACGAGAACGAATATTCCTGTAAAGACCTGTTTAGAAGATTAGAACTGTGTAGAACTGTCTAGAAGATTCGAGAAACTTGTGGAAGTTTCTCGAAGGACAATTTTCTACTATGGAGCTTTCTAGAAGGTTAAAACTTTCTCGAATGATGACGTTTCACTATGCACTGTGAAGAACGTTCGAGAAGGTTGTAGATCTTTCTCGTAGGATCGGTCGTCATATAAATAGACGTCGTGTTTGCGGGAGGAGTCAGTCTGATTTTGGCTACACAACGAAGCGAATCGAAGTGAGATATCTAAGTGAATAGTGATAAGTAGTGTATTTGTGATTAAGTTTTAAGTATTTTGTGATTATTAAAGTTATTTGTTGTTCAATCGGTAGTATTTAATTTATCCTATACCCAGCTCGTAACAGTATCAATTAAACGTCTGGTTTATAATATTGGTATGAAGAACAGTGTGTAAAGTCCTTCATCCCCATCCCCCGTACAAAGGGGAGGATCCTTCGGCCAGATGGCTGGTGGGCTTCTAGTATGCAGGATGGAATTTTTCAACGCCACCAGGGAAAGTACTCTTAATACTGGAGATAGAAAATTTTACTCAAAGGAAACACTCCGTTATTTTTTAAAACAAATAAATTTGCATTCAAAGATTTTCGAAAATTCGCTTAACACACTCGGGAATCGAACCGGCGAAATTCCAAAAAAATAACATCTTGCACTTTTATGGCATCAATCGATAGGCTCAATCATACGGATGAAATCTCTCTAACAACATGATAAATTAAATGAAAAGAAAACCTAACCCAAACCATAGGAATATGAATGAAGAATATGAAGAATGATGATGAATTGATGACGCTTAATTAAAAAAAATCTCTTCCAGCATGTCTGAGAAAGAAGAGTGGATAAAAAAGAGATATACACCCCATTAGACATATTGACAGTTACAGTTTGTTTATAATTGGACATAAACGCCGTTTATGTCGGGTTTATACGGGCGTTTATGTCAAATTATAAACAAACTGTAACCGGAATGTAGGCGTGTCAAGTCCGACTTAAGTTCAATCCACGACTAAGAATACCGGTGTTAATGTTACTAGAGCCAGGAATTTAACCGACTTTCTTCAAAAAGGAGGAGGTTCTCAATTCGAATGTATTTTTTTTTAATGTTTGTTGCCTCATAACTCCGTCATTTGTAAACCGATTTGAAAAATTCTTTTTTCATCTGAAAGGATATGCTTCCCGATTGGTCCCATAGAAATGTCATCAAGATCGGTTTAAGAATTTGGTTGTTTTCCTCACGTTAATAAAATTGTCACATCACGCAACGTCGCGTGCAGGCGCTTTGATGTACATCACGCGACGTCGCGTGATACTTGCTAGTTAAATTTGACACACTTCCCGATTTCTGATTGAGCTGAAATTTTGCACGCATGTGTATATCGCAAGAAAATGCAATATTATGATGACATGGAGCTGATCTGATGATGGAGCTGGAAGGTGGCCATAGGAACTTTGTAATAAAACGACATAACCCTATCGAGTTTGGGTTCTTATAATTCATCTTGTCGAGTACTTTGTTTCTTGATGGTACCCAGGGTCTGGTGATAGAGCTGGAAGGTGGTCACAGGTAGTCCGTAATAAAATGACACAATCCCATCGAGTTTGGGCTCGTATGATTCATCTTGACCAGTACTTTGGTCCTAAATGGTATCCAGTTTCTGATGATGGAGCTGAATGGTGGCCATAGGAACTCCGTTATAAAACAACAAAACCTCATCGAGTTTGGGCTCGTATGATTCGATTGATGATTCGTCTTGACGAGTAATTTAACTAACTTCTAGTTACAATGTAAAAATTAATTCATGACAAGAGTTTGTGTGGTTATACTACAACTAAAAAGGGTAAAATAAAAAAACTTTCTGCGAAAACAAAACCGACTTCCAAAAAAAACACTAAAAAGCCTAAAATAACTTGACTTTCGGAAGTCGGTGGCAAAAAAGATACAAACGAAGACACCGACTTCCCAAAGTCAAGTTATTTTAGACTTTTTAGTGTTTTTTTTGAAGTAGGTTTTGTTTTCGCAGAAAGTTTTTTTAAAGTTACTGTGTACAACACGCACAATTTTTTTTATAAAAAAAATACTTCGCACTTTATCTCTCTATTTATTCTATCCAAAAAAAACTTACCCAACTTTTCTAAACAAATGGTACAGAGTATCTTTATCGGTAGCAGATCATAATAACACCGCATCCGTGCAGTATCCCAAAGCGAGTGTTTCTCATGAATAACATAATACTCCATCAGCGTGCTATATTACCTGCACTGTCGTATATTTTTACCCCAGATTTTTGTTTTGTTTACTTTACGCTGTCGGTACAGTCATGAGCACTGATGAGCACTGAGTGTATTATGTTTAGGCTAAAGATGGCTCTGAAGATAAACTACCGATTAGCCAGCTGAACTTAAGTTTAACCGCAACCCCTTGGCTAAAATGAAGAATGTTCACGGCGCCTTAAAATAAGTTTGATACCGGCAATTTGCTGCAACCAACTTCTATTTAGCGCTCGTTAGCCGCTGACGCGGTACCGCGCGCTACGCTCGCTCGGCTCGCTCGCGTTTGCACAGTTCTGACCTAATTTGATCTCAACTCGCACATGGTTGGTCATCATTTATTACCTACCTAATCCTAATTTTAAAAAAATACTTCACTTTCAATTAAGTATACGGAAATTATAGGATCGACAACTTTTTTCAATTCACACACATCTTTAGCCGTAATATACACACTTACCTAAATTCAAAAGCGATTTCTCGTGAAATAACTAATGCAACACTTTGAAATTATAACTATTTAAAAGTATCATGATAAAATGGCTTCCAAAATACTTAATTCATAACAACATGTAATTGCAATGAATATTGTATGAAATCTCTTTTAGAAGTTGCTAAGTGAATACATGTAGGTGCTCGTGACTGTACAGCGGAAAATATGGCAGGGCAAGTTAAATGAACTATATTTTTTCGCGTACAGCGTTTTTGTTTTATAGTCTATCGGTGATAGGGGGTGAGGAATTCGTGGCTATATAATAACAGCCGCTCGGGTTGATCTCGAGGTTAAGCCGCGCTTGCCTAGGTCGGTCCGGGGACCACCCATTACATACCGAGTTTCCTCCGTGCCTCAGAAAGCACGTTAAGCCGCTGGTCCCAGCTGTGTGTTGTAGATCTTTAACAGTCGTTACAGGTAGTCAGTGGTCTGAATAATATTGGGAATTGTCGATATGACGAAGAAAGAAAAGATACACTTTTACTTTTTCTTTTCTGAAAATAAGAAGCGTATTCACAAACCATAGTACTGTAAATTGAAAACAAAACTCACTGCAAGAAGTCCTAACGATTTGGGTTGCGGGACAGTTCGAAAGAGATACCGCGGCCCTGGAACACAAAAGGCAAAAGAAGGAACATGGATGGGTTTTAGTCAGTACAAGTCTAACACTCCCTTCCGCTCCATCCAGAGTGGTAGGGGTCATTTGAAGAATAAACACCCGAAAAAAAAAAATCTGAACGATTTTCAAATATCTCATTCGCATGTAAAGTACAGTTTCAGAAGTCAATACGACTTTTTAAACTTCTAGTTGTCTAAAATAAAATTAGATATTTCAAACTTAATCCTATCATATACCATTTTTTTATAGCCTGCCTTTTGTCCCAATGCTGGGAAAAGGCCTCCCCTTTCTCCCTAAACTATACTATTAAATAAGCAATATTTTATATCTATATAACATAACATCACGCGTGTAGTCCCCGAAGGGTGAGGCAGAGCTGTACCTAATAGTACACCCACATTTCGCCAGTTACGTTTAAGTCTTATGTAATAGGAGGCGAGCCTATTGCCATCACAAATCCAGACTCCGTAGCTGCTATTGAGAAATTCCTTATGGAAAAACTCGATAACACTTGCATCATGAAAGTTGCAATATGGGTGTTTAAGGGGCCATAAAATCGATCTAGCTAGGTTTCATATCTGGGTAAATTCTTTTCCTCTATTTCCACCCGAGCAGTGCTTGGTCGACCAGGTAATTCTTCTTTATTTCCTGAAGAGAAAGCTGTCAGCATTGTTTTTTATTTTCATAATTCGGTAAAATGTCACGATCTTTTCCGGGATGTCCTAACACATATTTGAAATCCACTACCTCGCAAAAGAAACGCCCCTCAACCTCCTCTCATAGACAAGAGCCTTATGTCACTTGTGTCCCAGTAGTTGGAACATATTACTGGCTGATAATATACGTTACAACACTTCACAAGACCCTTAAAGTTTGGCCAAACCAGTACCACAGTTTACCTAATAGTTTGGCTGAATTGGATCGACTGCGGACCCCCTCTAAGAGACACTTTTGGACAATACCTGTCAAAAACCTGTGTGAAGGATAAGTTCATCATTCTGAGCGCGACATAGAAATTTTTCATCGGTTAATAAAAAAAACTTTCTGCGTAAAAAACCGACTTCGAAACAACCGACTCGAATAACTTTACCTTTTTGGAAGTCGGTTTTTTTTTTGCAGAAGTTTAAGTTTAAGTTTTTTATTTTACCCTTTTTAATTGTTATAGTGTATTCTTGTCACGATACAATTTTTTACATTGTGAACCATCAAGTCATCTACATAGCCCAAATAGAAAAAAATACATCATTCATGAAAAAAAAAAACAAAATTACTGAACCGGGAAATATATCTTTTGTCATGAAAAAATATTTTTTCTAATCAGTTCATAAATGACGGAGTTATGAGGTAACATACATAAAAAAAACCTCCTCCTTTTTGAAGAAAGTTGGTTAAAAAATTAGCTGTTCCATTCATCTTGACCGTGTAGGTATTGCACTTTTGTAGGAAACAATTTTTTTTAACAACCGATGAAAAATTTCTATGTCGGCTCCGAATGATATACTGAATACGTGGTTTCAGTTTTCGCGTCGGTGTCTTTATAATGACGCTGGCGTTAGCGGGCAGAGAAATGATGCGACGGGATGGTAATAATACCTATTTACTCGGACACACAACATACAAGATGTACAGAGTAACTTAACACTTACTACCCATCGCGGTATGGAGCTCGCGTAGAACAGTTTAGTTATGGCGCCACGCAGTTGAGCGTGCGCACTCTGTAGCAACGAGGTACGCCGACTGATATTACAAATGGCGCCCAACGTGGGACTTCTGAGAGGACGATTAAAGAGAATAATTATGAAAGAAGGGCACATCTAAGTATTTTAATATCCAGTATCTGGAGCGGCGTCCGCAATTTTACTTTATAAGGGAAAATATGAGTGATCCACACTTAGATACAAAATGTCAAAAGCACTCAACTTTCCTGCCACTAATTGTTTTAACGTCAAAACTTACGAGAAAAGTGATTCTTTAAAACTCGTAACGAAAGAAAACAAACATCGGAAAATACAAATGACATTTCCGCCATTTTAAGCGAGACGCGACGTTCTCATTACGTCAAACAGATTCAATAATACGTATTTATCAACATGCATCAATTAATTGAACGAGTAGCGTCAGCAATCAAAATTATGTAGAACTGTCGTTGTAAAAGTAATGATAAATAAATAAATATCGCTGGACATTACAAACAGCGCCATCTAGGTGCCACACTAAGCAACGAGGCTTGTGTCGTGAGTAATGATTATTTAACGAATGTTCTTCAGCGACCCATATGACCCACGTGTTCTCAAGCTATTTTTTTGTGACGCTTTTGATTTTCGACTTTTTGGTGTTGAACTGAACGTGTATAATTCGACGGACCGCATTTCTAGCGCGTTAGAAAAGTGCAGTGTTCGTAATTCAACTCTTAAGTGCCAAGAAAACCAAGCGTTTAAACTCCACAAGTAAAAAAGTAAACCTAGGGATTTGTTCCCCAATTCCCTAATTAAAAACAACGACAAATTGTTATGTTTAAGTCAGCCAGTGTTATGCCAGTTATGTTTAAGTCCCGTGCAATAGGGGTGAGCCTCCGTGAGACTTCGTGGCTACTACTGAGAAGTTCCTAATAGGAAAACCAAATAACGATTTGCCCGACTTGAGAATCGAACTCAGGACCTCATGTTCAGCAGTCGCGCTTGCAACCACTAGACAATCGAGGCACTCTAATGTCTAAATTATTTACTAAGTATATAAATAATAACCTACTGAAAACGATAGTAGCTAACAAATAATTTTATGTCAATTTTGATTTTATGTATAAGCAACAATGCGACTTTCGTTGCTGTCCATACAAAGTTAATTCCAAATTGAAATAATCAAAATGGCGTCCCACGGCAAACGATTGTAATAACTGGGGCTGAAATGTATTTTCGACCGAAATGGGCCATTGGGCCAGTTTGGAAACCAATTAGTATTAGGTGTTGAAATCAATATGTAATCAAATAACCCGTTGTGAATAATTTATGGGATCAACGACTAATGGTTTAGATTTTTTTGTTACGTAAGATGAATTATTGTTAAACTTAAACCACTATAACTCTTTGGTCAAGAGCTGCACGCGTCTTGCTACAGTAAGTGCGGATAAAACCGATGATATTCTTTAGAACATGCAATGAGTCATCACATGGAGGCGCCCCGCTTGCCTAGGTAACACTGTGGATGGGTGACCACACGGTACATACCGAGGATCCTGCGTGCATCGGAAAGCACGTTCAGCCGTTGGTCCCAGCTGTCATTTATAGATCTTTGACAGTCGTTACAGGTAATAAGTGGCCCGAAAATCCGACAACCAGTCTTACCAAGGGGTATCGTATTACCCAGTACTAACTGGGTTGGGGAGGTCAGATAGGCAGTTGCTCCATCTAAAATTCTGGTATTCAGCTGCATCTGGTTAGACCGGAAGCCGACCCCAACTTAGTTGGGAAAAGGTTAGACAGATGATGATGCAATGAGTCATCGCGAGGCGATTTGCGAATGGAGCGATGGTACTGAAGCAAAGGAAACAAATAACAAGAAAAGCGCGGTCGTGTCTGAGAAGCCCGAGTCTGTGAAGCCTTATGTTACGGCCTATTTCTAAAGCACAACGTAATTGTTTCTGTAAGTAGAAATAATTATGCTTAATTACTGATATTTAAGCGTTCGAAAACACACTTAACTGTCTTCGGAAACAGGTAATTAACAAATGTTTTCTTGTAAATACAGCTTAATTAAGCTTAACTTTCACGGAAAGTTCAAATTATATGTTATTAAGTTTATCTATCAGGAATTTCTCAGTAGTAGCCCGGAGTTAAGGTTTGTTGCCTCCAATTACATGGGACTCGAATATAAGTGACGAAATGTAGGTGTTTTATAATAGGTCCTCTGCAAAAAAAATACTACTTTATTTCAACACCATAATGATGAATACGAACCGTTTTCTTTAAGTATAATTTTCTGGTGACAGCCTTGTTGATAATCATCCCATCTGCATAGCCTTTTCTTAACCATCGTTAAAAAAGGCTATGCACATGGGACACGGATCGTCTGATTCGTTGATCCACCTTATTAAATAAATAAAAATAAATAAATAAATATCGCTGGACATTACACACAGCGCCATCTAGGTGCCACACTAAGCAACGAGGCTTGTGTCGTGGACACCAGATAATTGATAATACTACATAGATACTTTTTTGTTTCTTAATACATACTTATTATACATATAAACATCCATGACTCGGAAACAAATGTCCATGCTCATCACACAAACATTTGCTCCTACCGGGTTTCGAACCCGGGACCCTAAGAACGTAAGGCAGCCTCACTACCACTGCGCCATTCGGGTCGTATTATTATTTGCTATACAATTTTAAACAGTTCTTTTCTTGTCCATAGGAGCCAATGTCGTACCACTGGTGGTTCAACAGTTCTGCTCACAGTAAACATGAGCTCACGACATCACCGATGACCACTGTACCCAATTTGCCAGGTAAGGTTTTTCGTTTTGTAACTGTGGATTATTTTAAATATTTTCAATACTATAAAGATCCCTATGATCTTCATTAAGATGTGACTTCACTGACAGTTGGTCTAGTGGTCGCAAGTGCTCCGCATGAAGTCCTAGGTTTGATTACCAAGTCAGGCAAAGCGATATTGAGTTTTTCCATCAGGAATTTCTCAATAGTAGCCACGGAGTCTGGATTTGTGCCCGGCGGATGGCAATAGGCTTGCCCCCTATTACATGGGACTTAAAACGTAATTGGCGAAATGTGGGTGTCCTATTAGGTGCACCTCTACCAAACCCTCTCGGGGAATTCAGGTGTAATTTTCTTCTCTCTCCCTCTGTCTCTCTTCCCCTCTACATTTAATTTCTTAAAGCACATAATATACTTATGATGTTTCTTAAAGGTACATACATTTACATGGTGAATACTTCATCAGACTATGGCTGGGTGCAATGCTCGGGGACCAACTCCGTGGGCCGGCAGACGAAGCCGTGTCTCTTCCATATATTACCAGCTGGTGAGTACTTAGACGACACAACGTATCTACTAGCAAGTGAATTACTTGCCATGCAAATTGTTTCAAGTATAAAAACACGCAATTCAACAAAATCTTCGTAGGACATGTAACCACATCTGCCATTCTCTTTTGTACAAGAATGTTTTGGCGCGTGGCAAAAAACTATACATTTTACACATGTTTGGGTTATTATTACCTTATCTTGTGGTAAGGTCGCTATTGTACCCATAGACAACTCTATAAGAGCTGGGTAACAATTTGGTGTACCTAGAATAAAGTATAGTCTGTCTAGCTATCTATTCGAGCACCTACAGATTCTTAAACAGCAGCCAATAAAATAATTTGACAAGAGAATTGTCATTTATAAGAATTTACTTGAATATAGTGGCCGTATTTCTAGTACACTGCCATAGCAATGGCCTATTTCCAAACAAAGATCTAGACAAAAAAGCCAATAAAATACCAAATTCCACAGTCAGCTCCGTACAAATCAAAGACCTTTGGTCGTTAAATGCTAGACAGGCTGAAGTACGATCAATTTCCGAAGCTTATTCCTATAAAATATGACGCTTCTCCTGTGCCAGACAGGTCTCCTATGTGTGGAGTGGAAATTATTAGGTCGGTTGTCAACATAAGGTACGAGATAATATGGGGTGATTTAGCTGTTTATAAGATGGTTAAGCTATTATACAAGGTGTAAATAGACCCCTCACGAAGCCGTCAACCAAGCAGTCTGTACATCAAACTAAGTAACTCTTCGCAAAAATTATTTCTGGGAAACGATTTCTTTTTTTGGGTGCAAAATCACGTTTTGTAGTAAAAGTCAATGTAACGCACTCAAAACATTATGCTGATGGATGCATTGAATAGTCAACGGGTCATGGAGGTACTTCAACTAAAGTTATAATCTCAAAAACTAGTATTGTATACTAATATTATAAAGAGGTAAAGTTTATGAGGTTGTAAGGGGTAATCCCTGGATCTACTGAAGCGATTTTGAACTAATAGGAAGCTACATAATCCCCGAGTGCCATAAGCTATATTTACAACGTGCCCGTGGGTTAATTTCCGACCAAAACGCGAGCGAAGCCGCGGGCAACAGCTAGTTAAACATAATCTTGTAAAAAAGATTTAACTTTGACCTCCAATATCTCCGTAACTAAAAGGTTCACAGGTATGGTACACAACAAAAAAAAATCACAATAACTGGGAGCACAAGTGCCTTTCGGCATCTTTAAGGGTCTATTTACACCCTGAATTGCGTAGATATTAAGCAAAATTAAAGACCTTGCAATGGACCCTTCCATTGCAAGGTCTTTAATTTTGCTTAATATCTAAACGCTGTTTTAGAGGTTCGTGGTCACATCAACCAACTAAACGCAAAGTGTGTTGTGAAAAAATCTAAGTTAATGAATGGAATTTCAGAATAACGCCCAATTATTTTCACCAAAGTGAAGAAGAGCAGAACGGAGCGGAATTGGAAATCGGAGCCAATCACATTGGTTGAAATCCTCATTGTGGCTCTTGTCTAGATAGATAGATAAATCATTTATTTAGTTACACAAAAGACACAACACACGGAAGTACAATTAAATTATAAAATTTACATGAACATCCCCAATGCGCCAGTGTGTCTCCTATGATTGGTCTATTCTTGCTCTTCTCCACTTTGAAACCGGACCTGAAAATATTAATTATTATCAGCCTGGATTTGCAGAATAAATAGTTCTTTGTTGTTTCCTTCTTTTCCATTTAATTTATGTCTTTCTCTTCTGTGCAGATAAGCCATCCACCCCCAAAGCGTGTGAGATCACCAACGTCACCTACGACTCTTTGACGCTGAACTGCACCCCAGGGCATGACGGAGGGATCCATCAGTCCTTCTTACTGGAGGTAAGGTTGATGATTACTATTTTAGCTCGTGGCTAAATAAAAACAGGCGCCGGCTGGTCCCTGGATGGGTGACCATCATTACATACCGAGATCCCTCCATGTTTCGGAAAGGAAGGTAAGCCGTTGGTCCTGGCTGTAATTTGTAGATTATTGACAGTCGCTACGGGTAGTCAAAAGCCCGATGGTTTTTCAACCAGTCTTACCAAGGAATATCGTATTGCCCAGTAACTGGGTGAGAGCAACGATAGCTCAGTGGTGGCGGCCGCGACTTACGAACAGTAAGTCGTGGGTTCGAACCCAGGCAGGCGCATTACTTTGTGTAATTTACTTCATCACCACTGCTCTCAAAATGGTGAAGGAAAACATCGTGAGGAATCCGGCATGCCCTAGAACCAAAGAATTCGAAGACATGTGACATCTACCAACCCGCACTGCCTTGCGTGATGAATTATAGCCCATTCCATCTCATGGAGACCCCACATGATGGCCCCACATGATGGCCCCCCATGATGGCCCCCCATGATGGCCCCCATGATGCTCCCCCCATGATAAATGGTGGGATGGATGGCCTGTGTCCCAGCAGTGGGAACATTATAGGTTGATTACGCATGCATGCAGTAACTGGGTTGCAAGGGTCAGATAGCCAGTCACGCTCTACAAAATACTGGTATTTAGCTGCATCCGGTTAGACTGGAAGCTGACCCTAACATAGTTGGGAAAAGGCTAGGCAGATGATGATTCTTTAGTATGTACACCATCCAAATAATATTTACATAAGATGTCATTTGTTTCCCGCTCGTCTCCGCTTTGAGGCCGGGCCTAATAAAATACTTCATGAACTGTGCGTTGCACTATGTTAAGAGCGTTAACGCCTAACGGCATTTCATACAAACTTTCAAGTGTTTTTTATTCGAAATTGCTTAACCGATTTTAATGAAACTTCATACGTATAAGCAGGATACATATGTCTAAAACGTTAACGGACAACTTATTTTTGGAATAAACGTCTTTTAAAAAAACCGGCCAAGTGCGAGTCGTACTCACACGCACATAGGGTTCTGTAGCACCAAACAATATAATAAAAATATTTTGAAGGCATTCGTTCATATGTTGTATTGTTTTACATTCATCAACAAAACTAACTTTGTTTTTCATAGTATGTTCAAGAAAAACAATGTTGTTGCTGCAGTTTGATGAAAAAACATTTTACCACTTTGGAAATGTTTATCTTTCAAACGATCGACTTTGAGAGAAAATGGTTTTAGGAACCTCAATGTCATTTTTAAAGATCTATTAGACACCCCGCACGTATAGGTTTGATGAAAAAAATATTTTTTAGTGTCAGTTCCATGTATGGGGAGACCCCCCTTAATCTTATATTTTTTTATTTTTGTACTAAGTTTCAACTGTGTAGTCATAATAGTTTCGGAGTAAAGTGGCTGTGACATACACGGACAGACAGACAGACTTGGCGAATCTATAAGGGTTCCGTTTTTTGCCATTCGGCTACGGAACCCTAAAAAAGATAATTGGAAATTTCTGTTTCTATGGAAAATCTAGAATCCGTCTAATTTAGCTGTAACACTAATTTTCGATAATTTTCTCTGTCAACTTTTTAGACCTATGTATCTTGCTTATGCGTATGAAGTTCCATTAAAATCGGTTCAGTCATTTCGAAAACAAATGACTTCAAATTTGTATGAAACGCCGTAAGACATTAGCGCTCTTAGTATTCATTTGGACTTGCTGTTAGTTTTCAATTTGCAAGTAGCAATTCTGCATTACATGCAAAGATCCGCATTAGTTTGTCCATTCACAAAATGGTCAACGTTTATTACAGAGTAAATATTATATTAGTATGTTCGAAATTCTAGCAAAATTACTAGTTTCAACAATTTAGCTGGGAATATTAGTAATTAGTCTAACTATTCAGTTTGCTGATTAGCAGCACTACAAATATATGAGATAGTTTGCAAATAGATATACATCGTAATTATCTGTATTAGCCTGTCTGTGTAGTCATTACTGTGACCAGCCATGCTGAAAGATTTTTCTTGTTCCAATGGATGTTAATTCCACTTAAACAAAAATAAACTTTTCTAAAAAAACAATAACTTACTTTCTTTCTGCCAAGAACAATTTTGTGATAAAAACTCAATTAGAGGTTGTTCTCCGGCTGTCAATTGTCAAATAACTTTTAATAGGAAAATAATTTGGAAGATTCGACAGCTTTTGTTTTTTAAATCTTTCCTAACTTGTAATCGTTTCTTGGAAATATTTGAAGGCTCTATTAATGTTTCTTTTTTCATCAAATGTTTTGAGGGCTTATTGTTACTGGCTGGCGTGGACACAAAAATTTTTTTTTTTTTTTTTTTAGTCTCTTTATCAACGTGAATGAATAAAATCGAAACACTTTAATTTCAAACCGCCGCGACTAATCACTATCACTACATAGTATAAAACAAAGTCGCTTCCCGCTGTCTGTCCCTATGTATGCTTAGATCTTTAAAAATACGCAACGGATTTTGATGCGGTTTTTTTGTAATAGATCGAGTGATTCAAGAGGAAAGTTTATATGGATAACATTGCACCCGTGCGAAGCCGGGGCAGGTCTCTAGTTGATTATAAAAGGTATTTTAAGCGATCTTTGAAAATCCTTTGATTCCGCCTCGAAATATAAAAAATGCATACAAGTCATACATAAACTCAATTCTTTCTCCAATGGGGGTGGTAAGCAGAGACTTCTGAACGCCACCAGCTATAAATCATCGCTTCGACTACGTCATCTTCATACATCTGGATGTAAACACACACCTGAATAACTACGTACCTGACCTTTATGAAAAACATCAGCAAGTCTAATTATGTCCTTCTAGGGCGACCCTTTTAGGTATTTCCACAGTAAGAAAGAAAAACAAAAAATTTGTTTCTCAGAAAACCCCTTATAAAATAAATCATAATTTATTAACAAAAAAAGAAATAGTGTATCTTTTGTAGTGGGCTTCATAAATTGCGTTAAAGATATCAATAGGCTTCAATATGTCTTGTTAACGTCACTTAGTTCGGTATAAATAAATCTCGGTTGACATAGAAAGTCTTTGTGAACAGAAAATGTATTACGTTTGTCTGGAAAAATAAATAACATTTAGTTAAAACGTTTTTTTAGGCCTAATAACTTTTTCTTGTTGTTTAGAAAAATATTTGTAGTATTTTTTAATTTTCTTCAATTACAATTAGTCATCGTCTTCCTAGTATTTTCTCAACTATTTATGTCAATGTAGCTTCTAGTCCAACCGCATAATCAGCCTATACTGTTCCCACAGCTGGGACAGGCCTCCTCTCTATGAGATCGAATCAAATTTTTGGTTCTAGGACATCCACACCCACAGTTCTCTCTCGATGTTTTCCTCCTTGAGAGTAGTGGTGATGAAATAAATTACACAAAGTAATGCGCCTGCCTGGATTCGAACTCTGGGTAGCATAGTACCCCATGTAAGAGACTGACTGACAAAGATCTATGAACGACCGTTAGGATCAACGGAAAAACGATGTTTTCCCATGCCCGGAGGAAATTCGGTATGTAATGGATGATCAGCCATTAACGGACCAACCTAGTCAGCGCAGCTTAACCGGAAAATCGATCCGTTCAGCTGTTATTATTTAACCACGACCGGGTGGTCAACCATTATTATAATAATAATCATTCTTCATGATAAAAAAATCAAGTATCTTGATTTTAGCACACGAGGTTGTCGGGTTGTCGTCAAGTGAGACGTAGACGCTATCTTTGTACCGATAGTCGTTACCGTTAATGGTCTAATAGCAAATAGCCTTGATCAACACCTTAGGAGACACTTATTGCGCGGCTGGGTCAAGGGCTTCATTCAGAAAGCAGTACTCCTGGACACGGCACGCATAGTGAGGCGGTTCCTCTCTCTGAAGCCCTGACCACCGGCAGCCTAGATCTTATTCCCGATGTCGATGGGCCATATGTTTTGTTTACTTTTGTTTTTAAAAATGTATTAAATAATAAAAATGATGAATAAAGGAAACAACAATCATTATTCAAAATACTTCTATTCTTCACACAGATCATCGACATGTCAACCGGTCAGCTTCTCCGCAATGTCAG
Organism: Eugnorisma glareosa; assembly: GCA_947578425.1. Lineage (NCBI taxonomy): Eukaryota > Metazoa > Arthropoda > Insecta > Lepidoptera > Noctuidae > Eugnorisma > Eugnorisma glareosa. The sequence continues at coordinate 5,333,325 of OX387982.1, read as the reverse complement.
CAGTGACGATCCCGAGTTCGAAGTATCTGGTCTGTCAGCAAGTAACTCCTTGTCAGTATCAGTGAGAGCCTTCAATAGGAAAGGATTCAGTGAGGCTTTGACATTGACGTCTAGTCTGCTGAAATACCCGCAACGGCATACAGGTATGGTTTTATAATTTGTTTTTTTCATTTGTTTTTTTTATTTTTTTTAATTTTTTTTTTATTTTTACAGTTACTAATAAGATTTGTACGTGTTCTTTCTGTACGAAAAATATTTTGTTATTTAGTCTATCTCATTGGTTTAGTAGTCGGAAGCTCGACTGCTGAGCATGAAGTCTTTGGTTCGGTTCCAGGATCGGGCTGAGTTATTGAAACTTTCCATAAGGAATTTATGATTTCTCAGTAGCAGCCATAAAGTCTGGATTTGTGCCCGGTTGATGGCAATAGGTTCGCTTCCTATAAAATGGGACTTAAGCATAACTTGTGAAATGTGGGGGTGTACTATTAGGTACACCTGTGTCTAACTCCTCAAGGATTACAGGCGTGATATTATGATAAAACATGAAAAATAAAAGCCACAGTTCTCCCCACAGCGCAAGTCCCCGTGAAGGTGGAACTAACAACAGTCCTGATAATAGTCCTGGGCGCAGTAGGAGTGATCGCCGCCATGACAGCTGTGTCAGCTGTTATCTTTTGCTGCAAGTACTGCAATAAGAGAGAGAGTGAGTATTGGTGCAATTTAATTGAAACTGAGTGTAGTTTAATTGAAACTGAGTGTAGTTTTATTGAAACTGGGTGTAGTTTAATTGAAACTGGGTGTAGTTTAATTGACACTGGGTAAATTTAATTGAAACTGGGTGTAGTTCAATTGAAACTGGGTGTAGTTTAATTGAAACTGGGTGTAATTTAGTTGAAACGTTAGGTGTTTTTTTATAGAAACTGGAGTATTTTAATTGGAACTATAGATAGAACAGAACAGCTCTAGATTTAACTTATCAATTTTAGTTGAAAACCGTATCTTGCATTATAAAACTAAAATGCAAGTAAAAACACATCAATTAGAAGTATATTTAAAATTACTTATTTTGTTGTTTTTACTGTAGAACTGGCTAAATATTACATTACAATATCTCTGAAAGATCTTTCACTTATATTGTAATGTAATATTTTTGCGGTGCAAAATAAGGTCGATTCTTCGAAAAGATATAAAAATGTTAATTAAAAGCAAACCGTTTTTAATCAAATTAAAAACATGTTCGTTCAAAAATTCAATGTTTTAAAAACCGTATCTTTAAATATTCAATGTTTTCAACAGAAGGATTATTAAATATTAATTATTATATTCCTAACATAATTAAATTCCAAATAAATCCTTTAATTTTGCTCTTTTTACTTTTCACCGAATTGAATAAATGTCCACTAAAGAAATTTGTTTGAGATTTCCAAGAAACTCGTTTCCTTTAAGAGTGAAACGGCCCAGTGGTGACGGCTGACGACTGGTCTTGGGTTCAAACCCAAGCTAACACAGTCTTTACATTGTATAAATTATTTTATCACCACTACTCTGAAAATGTGAAGAAAAATATCATGACGGAATCGGCATGGCATGAAACAAAAAAAAAAAATATTATGGTGTAATGTTCCTCAATATTCCATTGAAAAGGGATGGTCATAGACCATACCTGGGAACCTTATAGTTACGGATTTATTAGGGTTTAAAGAAACAACTTTTTCCACATTTTTTAATAAATAAAATACATGTTTCCAATGTAAGATTTTTACTTTAAACACAGCCACGACCCCTGTACTATTCAATCCATCCATCAGCACAAAATTTTGAATGTGTTACATTGGGTCCTACCGCAAAACGTGATTTTTCACCCCAAAAAAAAAAAGTATTTTCCCAGCAATCATTTTTGCGTAAAGTTTGAGAATGTTTGGTTGACAGCTTCGTTAAGATTCTTGTTACAGCCTGTACATATAATTATACATCGGTATTTAAAAAAAAATGCTGTTCTGTACATTTGACCGTGTAACGTGTGTTGCACTTTTATAGGAAACGGAATCCTTATAGAATCACTTTGTTGTCCGTCTGTTTGTCTGTTAAGACCCTTTTTCTCCGGAATGCGTGGCGGTATCAAGCTGAAATTAATACCAAATACTCAAGTCTGCTACCCCTTGGAGCAATGAAAAAAACAAATTTGTAACTCAACGTGATCAAAAGATATGACTGTATGTCGCATATTATGCGATTTCACAAGGGAATCAAAACCTATAGGGTACTTCTCTTTGTCCTAGAACCATGAAATTTGGCAAAAAGCAAGGTCTTACAGCACAAATAAAGGAAAAATTACAAAAAAATAATAAAAAAAGTTGAAAATTAAAGGGTGTCCCAATACATAGTTGACGCCAATTAAGTTTTTTTTTAGATAATGATACGAAATCTTTCGTGCGCGATTCCGACTCGCACTTGGCCAGTTTTTTTTTTTAATAACCGATGAAAAATTTCTTAGAATGATGTACAAAATACGTTGTAAGCGTTTTGGCGTCAGTGGCCCTTCCATTCCGTATAGTCTTAAGTCGCGGATAACTTTGATTGCGCGATTCAGAATTTTGATGTTAGTTTTCATTGGCATCATAGATGGCGCAGTTGTACTTTTGCTCTAGCATAGACTGCAGTACCTAGTCGCACGAGGCCCGCGTAAAGGATTATGGCTCACGCCCTCTAACAGAGAGAAAGTCGTTATCCCAGAATTGGGGAGAGTACATAAAAAAAACATCTCAACTATTGTTTCATACATAAACTGAAGCAGCCCCGTACTTTTGTCGGAGCCCTTAAGTGGTATTTTATCAATAAATATGATAATGCTAATGAACAGGAAAATATAAAAATAATATTAAACAGCTCTCGATGTGACAGGAGTGCACGTATTTGTATATGCGTGTGTGTGTGTAAGTGTATGTGTGAATGTGTGTGTGAGTGAGTATGTGTGTGTGTGAGTGTGTGTATGTCTGTGCGTGACTTTGTGTATGAGTTTGGGTATCCAGTGTGTTATCTTACCCTGATCAGAACAAAACAGAAATGTACAAGTTGATTGATTGACGTATGAGATTTAATTCTTCTTTTGTTTTCAGGAAAACACGAAAAGGACAAAAGGCAACAGGATGAAACTTCGAATATACCACTTACTGGCACCAAAGAATCGGAAAGTGTTGATAGTTTAGGTAAGGCGCGACTACAGAGCATGAGCTCATTGTTTTTTTTTTTTTTTTTTTTACCGATGGGAAGTCATCAAATAACCCCTCCCGCTCTGGGCTGAGCAGGAGGGAGTGTCAGACTTTTACTGACTAAAACCCATCCATGTTCCTTCCTTTGCCCTTTGTGTTCCAGGGCCGCGGTATCTCTTTCGAACAGTCCCGCAACCCTGGCAGGAGCATGAGGTCCTGGGTTCGATTCCCAGGTGGGCAAAGTGTTATTGGGTGTTTTAATCAGGAATTTCTCAGTAGCAGCCCCGGAGTCTGGATTTGCGCCCGGTTGATGGCAATAGGCTCGCCCCCTATTACATGGGACTTAAGTATAACTGGCGAAATGTGAGTGTACTATTAGGTACACATCTGCCCCCTTACCCTTCGGGTATTACAGACGTGAGGTTATGTTAGAAGCCTCTATTTTCTCACTATATTTCTTTGTAAATAATAAAAATCAATCTCTATTAAAAGAAAATTTCGATTACCATTGTACGTATTCCATATTCAAATCTATGTTTCCTAATCGATGTTATTTTCACTTAAACAAATATTCACTTCATGATTAAAAAATAAAGCTTATTAATTCAGAATGACTCATACTATATAACGAGTCATAAATTGTTTTGAAGTTGTAACGCGGTGTAGTTGTAGTGAATGTTGCTGAGTATTTTTTTTGTCAAAATATTTTTTTTTTGTTTAACTCAAGGTAGTTATTTTTGTTGGCCTTGATGGTAGACGAAATTCGCCAGTGTCGTTTATCGGATTATTTTGGCATTTTGTAGGTTATAAATAGGTTTACGTTGGCAATAAAAGATGTATTTGGCCGTTTTATGACCACTATTCCGTCTGTCTTTAATATGTTTCTAAAGCCATGACGTTAGTTACTAAAGTAATGACACTTCAAGTATAAAAATATAAGTGATACTGAAATTACAAAAAAAATAACAACAATTATAACAATTAAAATAACAATTACAATTAGTATAACAATTTTAGTTATTAAATACTTTTTTCTTTTCTTTTTTATTTTAAATTGCGATAACTAATAAAAATAAGCGTAGGTATACCGAAGAATTGGATCGTTAGATGACCATGATTATACTTAGGTCATCCGAAATAGTGTTCAAATTGAAAAGAATGAGCTAGCACATCCCCCACGGAACTAAAATGGGTGTAAAAATACCCGTAATGAATCCAAAAGGCACTTGTTTACCCCGTCATTGCGATTTTTTTTTTGTTTTGAATCATACCTGGGACCAATTCTAGTGACGGAGATATTGGGGGTCAAAGTTTCAACTTTTTCACAAGTTTTTAATGTTATAACTTTACTTTAAATACCTCCACGACCCCCATATTATGGTAGTGCATACCAGCCAAGCTTAGAAAAATCACAGTACAAGTTATGCACAGTACATAGCAGACTAATATACGAGATGGCCCGTTTTCATTACTCGTAGTCCAAAACTAATTAATATGAGTACATTACATTTAAAAAAATACTTCAACTAATATTGCATTCATGTGTTCTCAATCAAATATAAAGGGTGTAACAAGACCCTTAACGAAGCCGAAAGGTACTTGTTCTCCCCGTCATTGCGATAATTTTTTTGGTCTACATTATACCTGGGAACCTTCTAGTTACGGAGATATTGGGGACCAAAGTATTTTTTTAAATACATGTTTTTAACTTAAGATTTTTACTGTAAACAGCTCCACGCCCCCCGTACTATTAAATCATTTCATCAGCACAAAGTTTTAAGTGTATTACATTGAGGCCTACCATAAAACGTGATTGTTCTCCCAAAAAAAAAAGTCGTTTCCCAGCAATAATTAATAATTTTTCATAAAGTTTGTTGTACAAAATACATGGTTGACGGCTTCGTTAAGGGTCTTGTTACCCCCTGTACGTTATTAGAAAAATAAAAATAATACTTTAAAAAATAAAATTTAATTGAAAATTAGGTTTATCTAACAACATTCAATGCGTATAAAAAGTTTTGTGTCCGTGCTATTAACCGTTGAGGAGTTTTCTTGTGAGGAGGCGATCCTGGCTGCAGGATACAGTCATGTCTGTCATAAAAATGTATTGTCACCAGAACCAAAGGTGTGTGCAAAATTTCAGCTCAATCGGTTGCTAGTAACTGGTTTGAAATTCAGTTGCTAGATTTGACCAATACATACTAACACACACACAAACACAATACACACACTAAAACACATACCAAAGTCAGCATAACTAAGCAAGCCATAATAAAAGCTTATAATAACTTTAATGCCCGTGCGATGGCGTACGATGTCCATTTCAGTTTGTGTTATCACTTTAAATATTTTGATTATGGCTTTTCTAATAGTGTTAGTCATTCTGCAAATAACTATGTTCACACCAGCATTAAACTGTTATTTGTGCAAGTGGAAACAAGCACTTGAATTGTCTTAATGCTAAGCCAATGGTCCATAAAAGTTTTTAGAACGATCAAAAAGTCTTTACCACAATTGTTTATGAAATTATTGGGACCGAAAAAAACATCACCATTTGGGCTTAGTTTTCTCCTAAACAACAAAAAAATACTGAACATACATGGCGTTGTTAAATTTCCAACACCACGTAAGTAATTTTTGGCGGTTTTGACATTTTGTGTTTTGATGCCATTTACTAGAGGATCGGCCATCACAGATACAAGCAATATCTCTATATAATTTGAAGTGAACACAAATTATAAAATGGTATTTTACGTAGGTACAATTATGCAGTTTTTTCAATTTCCTGTAAAGTTGCTATTTTTGACTTACGTGATGTTAGAACTTCACCGACGAAGGGGTATTTCCTAAAGCACTTGAAAACAGGCCCCAAAAGAAAACGTTTTGGACCATTAAAAACGGTTGAATGTTCCAATGGTCCAATGTTTGTCTCTGCATCACCCAAAGGTTGACTGGTAGAAAATGCCTATGGCATTAAGTCCGCCTCTGTACTAAGTGCTTGAAGTGTTAAATAAATAAATAAATAAATAAAAACGGGGCACCCTATATAAAGACGTTAAGGCCTATATACCTGTACTCTGGGGCTAAACCATAAGCCGCCCTGACCGTCGACCGTACCGTAAGACCTCTTCAGAGCAAGCGAGCTAAAGCTAGACAAATGAATTACAAACCCTGGCTACCCACTGATACTGGCCTGAATATTTAATTGAACTACCCTCAGAATTGTGTGTAATTTGAATAGTATTCTGGTCTTTTGGTGAGGGTTAGGAGGCTTAAGTTCTGCTCCTTTGTTTAGGGTGAATTGAGGGTTGAATTCGAGGTTCACGGACTGGAAAATGTCCTTTTAGACTTATCTTAGACGAAAATACAGTTTTCTTCATGAATAAATCGGTTCTATAGTCTTTTCACAGTTTTACCTTTGATTTTACATCACTGCCAAATCAGTGATCTTTAATGGGGAAACAATAAGGTTGATATTGGGCTGGTGCCACTGATACATCTGACATTAAAATGACAATGATCTTTACATTCGAGTAGCTTATGTCCGCGGCATCGCCGGTGTGGAGTCCGGTAATTGAGCCACGGCCACGGGTTGGTACTATCAGTATAAAAAGTACCTTATGCGTTAACCCAGGTTATCAACTAGCTTTAAATAAATAACAACCATCCGTCCATCCATCGTCCCGTACTTTCGCATATATAATAGTAGTAAGAAGTATAATAAGAGTACTATTGGGTAGCAGAGAAGTCTCTCAAAGTTATAATGATCTTTATTCTCGTAACTATAAGTTTGCAATGGGATTGCTGCTGTCAGAGGTAAAATGATTGTGAAAGGACTTAGGTTTGTTTCATTTGAGAATATATCGCAGAATAAAATACCATACTATTACATGGGACTTAAAACAACTGGTTAAATGTGGGTGTAATGTGGGTGTGGGTGTGGGTGTTTAATGTGGGTGTGGGTGCATTTATTAGGTACACGGTTAGGTTGTGCCTTACCATTCGGGGATTGCGAGCGTGAACGGTTTATTTTAACTACTTTGTTTTTAAATTGCTGATAGTTATAATCTTTTACTCTGGACGCTCTTAATGTGCACTTCTTTCTACATCGTTCTCACATATATGTATAATCTCAACATGAATGATGTAACCAAGATCTTGTAACAATATTTTGATTGAATAGAGTGTCCATGGAGTTTCTTGCCCATTCTTCTCCATAGAGATCTACGCTTTGGAATGGGCAACTACAGTACTTTCACAAGTTATTATGCCTTGTGAAAAGAATCTTGTGAAAAGGTTGTAACTTTGACCCCCAATAGCTTCGTAACTAGAAGGTTCCCAGGTATGGTCTAGAACAAAAAAATGATCCCAGTGACGGGGAGAACCAGAGACTTTCGGTTTCATCAAGGGTCTTGTTACACCCGTTATAATACTGCTGCTATAATACTGTAATTTTTTTTTCATTTTTATTAAACCTCAAAAAATTAACAATATCTTCCCAAAAACACCAGAGCTATTATAATTTAAAATTCTTAGTCATTTTATAGCTAAAAACCTCTTGTAATTACAGACCCGAAACATCAAAAGCACTCGTTCCAATAAATTCACTTTATAAACCAACAAAAAACAAGAGACTGCGCACTAAAAAGAATTTATTATCCTCTCTTTACAGATAAAAACCCAGATATAATACCACTAGACGGAAAAATAAGTGACAGCTGCTCAAACAAATCATCCACGACCGACTACAGTTCGATACGACCACTCATATCGAAGACTACAGACAAATACGACATGTCTACCAACTGCGACCGGTTTTACGACCACAATATTGATCCTTGCAACCAATACATACAAGTTCGACCAATGGAATACCGTCGACCAACTTATGCGCCAACGTTGCAAATGCCCAATCTTGGTCCTAGTATACAAAGTTTGGGACCAATGAGCAGCTTGCATATGCCAAATGTTGGGCCCAATGATTGCCATAGACAAGCTTATGATAAGGTCTATGAGGATTGGCTGAAGTATAAGAACGCTTTGCCGTTGAATACAAGCGGTTTGGTGAGTAACGACATTTTTTATTGATTTGTTACTTGTACTGCCCCTTAAGCCTCGTACCTGCTGGGTGTGGAGTCCTGGGGTTCGATTCCCGGGGGGTCAGAAAAAGAGTTTTTGGGTTATTCTATTAGAAGTTTCTGAGTAGAACCCAAATAATGGAAGTCGACGGTGTGATATCCCGTTGGAAACACGTAAACCCGTTAAATTATTCCTGCATCTCTTCTCCCTCCAGTCGTATCCAATTGCCGACTATGAGAGTAAAAGAACAGAGACTGCATCTGTATTCAGGCACACACTTGTACACTTTAATATCTCATGCGTACTTGGCAGACCCGATGGCACCCAAGAAGCCTATTCCACCGACACCGACAGGAATCCACCGTACACCATACACCGTAGTGGCTACTGTAACCAAATAGTATAATTACTTAGCTTATTACTTATTATAACTTGAATGGAATAGAATCAAATAATATTTGGTTCTGAGTATAAGGTACGCATTGCGCTTTCTTTCTCCGATCGTGGCATCTGAGAAAGAAAACGCATCTTGGTCCTTTTTCCCATTTTTACCATTTTTTTTCACAGCTAAAACATGAAACTAACCAAAAAATTTCTATTACAGCTGCCAGCAGAACAACTGCTCCCCCCAGAGTTATACGCAACACCACCTCCGCCATCTCTCTACAGCAACCCTAACAGAAACCCACTGAACCTCACTCAGATGCCAGAGTTAGAACCCAGATACCACCTGGAACCCAGGTCTTTAGCGATGGACTCCAGAAGTTGCTCCAACTCCCCTCCAGTCCGATTCATCCCTGAAAACAACAGTGTATATTACACTAAAAGCGTGCTGGATAGAACTACCAATACGTTACCACATTTAAAGCCTACTAGGATGAATGGTAAGAATTTTTACGACTAGTCAAATGTATTGTAAAAACAAAATGGCGGCATTTGTACCTATCTCGACCACGCGCCGAAAGATCTTTGTATAACACTTTAGTCACTGATTAAGGTCCTATGTTCAATACAGTATAAAATCTTTTATATATAGTTTCCGTCGTCATAGTCTACCCAACTATGTTAGCTTCCATTCTAATCGTATGCAGCTGAATACCAGTATTTTACATGGAGCGACTGCCTACCTAACCTACACACTAAGCATTACTGGGTTATTACCCAGTTACCGGGTAATAAGATGCTCCTTGATAAGAATGTCTTCAAGGTTCTTACTGTCAGCAACATACAAAACAGATCCCGACAAAATTAACTGATTTATACGAAACTAGCGACCAGCCCTAGCGTCGCACGGGTGCAATGTTATACATATAAACCTTCCTCTTGAATCACTCTATTAAAAAAAACCGCATCAAAATCCGTTGCGTAGTTTTAAAGATCTAATGCATACATAGGTACAGACAGAGGGAAGCGACTTTTTTTTACACTATGTAATGATAATGCGGATGTTTTCGCTAAAATTTGTCTCTTTCGTTACAAAACTCGTGTAAACTAAACTGTATTTTATAAAATATTCCCTCCTCATCCTATCAAATGTTGAAGGATGGTTCTAAAAGATTTAATGAGGTAAGTATGCTTGAGTAAGGTCAAGCGAAGTGGAAGAGTCTCCAGTATTATTCGTGTTTCGGCTCAAACCGGGACGGTCTAGCATAAATTATATGATGGCTGTAGGCGGAAACTTAATCAAAGTAGGATTTAATGAGGTAGAATTAAGGTAGGTAAAAAAAACACAGTAATTCCCTGTTTCTGAGGATTTTTTAATCAGATTTGAAACGGTTTTGGTAAACATTGTGAGGAAATAAACATGTCTTTGAAATAAGTAATCGAAGATATGTTACGTTTAAGATGAAAGCGCCAATATAGCCCGCGAAATTCAAATTTTCTTACATTTTTGTAATTTGCAAGTCATATCACATACCAAATTTTAAAACGATTTGAGCATAATCTTGTATTGGTATCTTGTAAAATACCTGCGTCCTGCATAAAGCAATATTTTCTGAAACAGATAGCTTATTTTTAATGAAATCGAACATTTTGTTACTTTTACACTTAATATTAACCTACAGTACATGCTTGATGATTATAAAATATTTCAAATGAGTTAATTATAGTACATAAAATAAAAAATGGAAATCAATGCAAAAACTTCGACAACTTTTTGCTATTTTCATGTATTATAAAAATGAAACAGAGTTGCTCGTCTTTAGGAAGATATACATGCATGTTCGAGCAGAGTCCGTAAGTTTTTCGCTTACAGCATTCACAAATAAAATATCAGATCATACCCTACATTATTTGTTTAAAAAAACCCCAAAAACCGTACTCAAATAAAGCTTTAATAAAATACACTTTACATTAGATGAAGTAACCAGGCTACAAAATGACCAGCTTACAAAATGTTTTGGTTCTACCATAATTTCGCTGTGGTTTCATTTCAATATGTTCGGTAAACAGAAATGTTCAGGACTCAGTAAACTGATATAATCACGTAATTATATTCAGGCTCATGAAAAGATAATTGTCTTCTCATTGGTTATGTAAAATAATGGCTGAAAAGGACTTTGTCCAGAAAATATGGTTTGGTTCGAGGGCTCGATCAAATAAAACAAGGAAATGGTAAATTGCAAAAAAAAAAATTGGTTGGCAACGTATAATTTACTAAGTGCTATGAGTACTACCTATGGTGGAAAACAATGCGAAGCCTTACTTTTTACAGAAATAAAATGGCGACTTTTAATTGACTTACTCGGTCTGTTCCCTGACAGCCAGTCTTATAAAGGGACAACTTCTAAAAGGCAGAGGATTTCCAGAGGTTGAAAAAAAATGAAAAAGCGTTTATTCGTAATGATTGACATCCTAGGCATTAAAAAAATGTTACTTCTGCCAAACTATAAAGCAGTTTGTTGGCAGATGTAGCTCCCATATTCAATATAACCTATATGTCTATGAAAGACACTTAGGTACTTTTTCAGCAATAACATGGATAAACATTAACTATAACTAAGCACAAATATTTTACAATATCACAAAGGCTGACTAGTAGTGAATTGAAATGCCACTACGCAATTTAACATGCTGCAACAAATGCAAATGCAAATGCTGCTTAGCTAATGCTAATAACATCTTAAACCGGTTCAAACTCAAACTCAAAGCATTTATTTCAATTAGACCATAACAGGGACTTTTGAATGTCAGAAAAACAAATGTGAAGATACACTCACAGACACAAAGCATAATAACTTGTGAAAGTACTGTAGCTGCCTATTCCAAAGCGTAGATCTCTATGGAGAAGAATGGGCAAGATAGGATAAGAAGAATGGGCAAGATATGATGAATGGAATGGGTTAGATAGGCAGCCGTACAGTTCTGCTCCCACTGGAACTGGACCTGCAACGCTGCAATCCCTGTGTCACTGGTTTTCACCGGCATCTGTTCAGATTATAAACCAACCCCAACAAAGTTGGGAAAAGGCTAAATATCAGGCCCGAAGATACCTAAGAAGCCGATTCCTGCCGATTTTAAATTTTTTGTTATGCTTTGTATGTTTATTGTTATTTTTTTTGTTTTTTGTCACTGTATGATGCACGTCATGTCCCTGCGACAAATAAATATATTTTCTTTCTTTCTTTCTAGTGTATTACATTATGTCTGTTCCTGATGTGTGTTCTCTAATGTAACTGCAAATCTTAAAATTATTTTTCTTTTTCAGGAAATTCTCCAACTCAGATGCCAAGTGAGCCAAAATGTGCGACAAAATCTACCGATACGTCTCTAGAACACGCTAAAGTTACTAAAGAGTGCGACTGAGACAAAAAATGTTAAAAAGAGACAAAACATCTTTAGTATTACATCATGTCGACAAAGTGACCTAAGTGGACTAGGTAAAAAACGCCTCAAAGTGGGATATTTACAGGCCTGTGGCCTAGAAAAAAAGGCCTCAGTTAAAGTGGTTTTGAAAAGTGTACATTTAATGTGATAAAATTCGGCAAAAATCGGTTTGGAACTTGGACCCGTCCGTTGTGATTTTTTTGACTGTTTTCTTTTACAAAAGAATGTATTTTTTTTTCTTTCAGTTTAATTATTTCAAATGACAAATTTTATTAACACAATCAATTTATATTTCGTTGAACAATAAATTGCCTACATTTTTTTTTAAATAAAATAATATGCAAATAGATTTTTGAATTATTGAGTAATAGAATGAACGATAAATGTCAATTTGATAGAATGAAAAAATAACTAGATTGTAAAATAGTTTTACATCTTTCCTAAGATGTATAAGACTGAATTTGTGTAGAAGTTACACATGTTTAGATAAAACAATTATTTGATTACATTGTTGTAATTAATGATTACATTTTAAAAACAGCGCAAAATAAGTTTTATTTTAATTTAGTAAAATAACAAAATAACAGATTTACAAATAAATTTTCTTATTTAAATAAAAAAAGTTGGTTTAAAGAAGACTAGCTAAAACAAATATTGTTAAGTACGTTGTGAATGTAAATAGTGTAAATAATTATAAGTATGTTACACAAAATGTTGCCATACTAGTTAAATAGATAATAACATGTATCTAAAATAATAATTATTGTCACAAAATCGAGCTTTTATGTTATGAATGATAATTATCATTTAATTTTGTGTTGTGTAAAAAAGATAATGAACAAAGAAAGGTGATTTTTTTTGTGAAAGATATACGAAAAGAAAAATACTATCGACGCTTGTAAAGTGGAAATGTTAAAAATCGTAATGAATGTTAATATCTTCGGATTGTTGTTTTAAAAATATTTCGGAATATTGAAAGCTTACTCGTGGAGGGAAAAGCGATGTTGTTTAAATGTAAATTATATAAAATATTATAAATATGAATACTTTAATGTGATAACAGTTGCATGAATGAATGATATCTCAGTTCACGATATGAAAAAACAAATATGTTGTATTGAACGCGTTTCAATTTGGCCTAAACGTTTTTTAGTGATTAGTTTTTGTTGTCTAAATAGTGAAAAAAGATCACTTCTTTTAAGAAAATGTTATATAATATAATTACATTAAAGTAAGAACGTGCATAATAAATTCCTAATAGAATAATAATAAACAGTTTTCTCCATCGCCAATAATTCATTTGATTTGAGTAAGATAAAATCTTTTTGTATTAAAAAAGATAACTGTTTGAAAATATGAAAAGACTTTTGATTAAAAGTTCGTGAACTGAGTACTGAGATTAATGGTTTTATTTTACAATTCAAAATAGTTTTTTTCATTTTACTGAGTTTTAAACAGACCAAAATTGATTGCGGACTAATTGTACATTAGCATAATTATTATTTTAACTGTAAAAACATAGTACCATGACTTAGATTTTATAGATATTTTGAAGGTACAGTCGCTACTTAAATTATTTTAGTTACCACGGAAGGTTGAGTTCATCTTTTAATATTTTTAATATAGCTATTGTTGTATGTATCAAAAATCAAGAATATTCATTTTAGTTTTTTTCTTCTTTTTAGTATATTTATGAAAATAAAAATATACACATATGTATATATACTAGGTAATATTTTTTACCTTTTTGTAAATGACTGTACCTTTTGCTTTGAGCATTTAATAATTATTTTCAGTAATAATTACTAGCATTTTGTATAAAAAAATTAAGTGATTGTTTCGGTTTTTTTGTGATGTAAAATTCCTTTGGAAATAATAAATGTGAATTTATAATAAATGTTTGTTTTTATTTTTTATTTTCTAAATAAACAAAAATGAGAAGTTTGGAATTAAGCTCAATCTCAAAGATCGCACACTCAGCTTCGATTATAAGAGTTCTGGGTTCGATTCCCATGATGGGTGAACTTTAAGTGCTTATTAATTACCCGATGTAGAAAACCTCTAAAGAGTGCCTAATTGGACTAGCGGTCGTAAGCGCAACTGCTGAGCATGAGGTCCTGGGTTCGATTCCTAGGTCGGCCAAGGTTTTTTCATCGCCCTCCGTTTTACTACCCAACAATTTATTTGGTTTTATACATACATAACGTAACATCTGTAATCCCCGATGGGTGAGGCAGAGGTGTACCTAATAGTACACCCACATTTCGCCGGTAATGTTAAGTCCCATGTAAAGAGAGCCAGCCTATAGTCATCAACCGGGCCCAAATTCAGACTCCGAGGCGGTGACTGACGAATTCCTGATAAAAAACCAGGGTAGTCCACAACGGAACAAGACGAAAATAATGATATTCTAATATAATATAAGTTTATTCAATAAATTTCACAGAATTATACAAACATCTTATACGCTATGTTTTTCATTATGCAAAAGAATTTACCATCTGTAGCGGAACTAGGCAAAAGCCTGTATTGTAAAGCCTGTACTGGCTATCAGCGCCAATCCCCTCAAATAATTAATAATTAAAATAAATTCATTAAAATATATTTGCTAAAAATAATAATATCATTACGAATAAAAAAGTTAAATAAAATCTTTAAATTATTCTTGTTACTACTTTGTAACAAGTCGGTCAATCTAGTGTCACAGGTCCGCTTGTCAGGTGACCTACCATGACATCTTAAAGCAGGAATAATTCCAGTGGGGGTAAGAGTTAGCGCTAGACGACCTGCATAACTCTGTCTCTTTCCCACACTGGAATTACTCCTGCTTCAAGACGACATAGTAACCCCCCAGTTAGCATTCGTGTCAAAATATAAAATGTCCGAGATTAAAATTTTTGTACGACAAAGTTCCAAAATGGCCGTTCTGTAACTTTTTTAAATCTCTTTGGTAAAAATGTGACACACAGACAGACCGTGTTAGTTAAAACTAGCTGCTGTTAGAAATTAATGTAAAAATATTATTTCAATCTTCGAATTGAATTTTGAAATCAATTTCATGGTTTTTTTTTTGCACGGAACTAACCTTTTTCTAAATAAAAGTTACTCGTTATAACATCAACTATTTGCCACTAAAAGTCCCGTCAAAATCGGTCCAGCCTTTTCGGAGATTAGTCGGAACAAACGGACAGACAGACAGACAAAAATACATTTTCTTTAATTTTCGCGCATTTATTAAAATATGTTATTTTGAAATGACAAACAGAAACTTCAATATTGTTATTTAATTGTCAAGTAGATTTCAATGTTGTTTCAGTGCTACTGGACCGCATTATCCCATAGAATCAAACGAACTCAAACATCACTATTTGTGTTACCCATACACGACATGGGAACTTAGCTATGTAAACATTTTGACTGCGGTCTGATTGGAATCAATATTTGTTAATAGTCTGCTAACACCGTATCACCGGGAGAGACAGAAATGCTATTGATTGTATTGTATTTTTTTTTGAGAGTATAAAACAAAGACGTTGTGTGTCTGTGAGTTCTGTGACGGCTTAGATCTTCTCAATTTTGCAATGGATTTTGATGTAGTTTGTACCTTCATTTGGAACATTAAGGCCTTTTCAGAGTGAGACCGGCGCCGGCAGCGTGCGCCGGTCAGGTGTTTTGGTTACCTGTGATTTTAACACGCACGTTCAACAGTGAACGCTATCATATAAGTCTCATTATCTGTCTATCCTTTTCCGGAGTGTACGACTAAACGCCGACACTCACTACGCCGACAGACTAAACACCGACAAGACTTTACTTCGACGGGACTCTTCGCCGACAGAACACTTCGCCGACAGGACTCTTCGCCGACAGGAGTCTTCGCCGACAGGGCTCATCAGTGACGCAACTTATCGCCGATATCAGATACTTACTTTGTCAATCGATTATGCTTTTCTTGTAATTATATTGACAATAATCCGAACTATGTTGGGTTCGGCTTCCAGTCTAACCGGATGCGGCTAAGTACCAGTATTTTACATGGAGCGACTGCCTATCTGACGTCCACAACCCAGTTAGTACTGGTTAATACGATACCTCTTGTTAAAAGTGGTTATCGGAGTTTCGGGTCACTAACTACTTAACGACTGCCAAAGATCTACAATTGACAGCCGGGACAAACGGCTTAACGTGCTTTCCGAGGCACGGAGGAAACTCCGTATGTAATGGGTGGTCACCCATCCACGGACCAACGTAGGGATCGACCCTAGCGGTTGTTATTATTTAGCTACGAGCTCCTCGGCATCATACAAGTCTATGGATATTGAATCGCCCGACCGGCGCACGCAACCGGCGCCGGTCTCGCTCTGAACTAGGCCTTATTTCGGAAGATGTAGGTACTGTGTGTGCGAAATATGTTCATATTGAACTTACTTAAAGCTCAGAAATCTCGCCATTTCAACAAGTTGACTTAACAGGACTAAGTAAGTAGCAGAGGGGTGGTTTGAAAATCTAATTCCATTGGTTTCGAAGATCAAAGTGGTCACATACACAGACTTTCGTGTCTGTCTTTGGAGACTTTGTTTTATACTAAAAATATATGTGGCTAAGATGTAAAACAATATTTTTACCTAATTACTCTTTACTATGGGATGATATCTAGAGTAGAGGAAGACCAAAGAAACGATGGATGGACTGTGTGAAGGATGATATGGCTAGAAAGGAGGTGACTGCTGAGATGACGAGTATTATAGAAGTATGGAAGAAGAAAACATGCTGCACCGACACCAAATGAATTGGGATAAGGGCAGGAGAATGCTGATGATATCTACTTTTTCATGCGTTCTTTAAAAGTCACTTAACATTACTAATAATGACGACGAACCTTGGAGTTATCTAAGAGAAATTTTTACCAATGAGGTTATTACATATAATAATCAATAATGGCAAAGAAAATGAAAAATGGAAAAAGAAAATGAATGAAATAATAATGGCATATAATAATCATAATTCTTCCGTGACCTAAAATGCTCTTCAGTGCAAGAAGCACAACACGTCACTATAAAATTGGTGCGATCTGCAAAGTGAAGGCGATGTCACACTGATCTAAGTAATGAGGTGCACTTACATACTGTCGTGCCCTAGATCACTCTGGTTCCAACGTCCTCAATTTAGATAAGTCACTTCGCTAAACTGAACTCAGTAAATCACTTCATAAAGAATTCAAAAACTGCATGTCTGTCTTACAATTTTATAAAACTTTTTCTCCTATTTGCAGAAAAGGCAAGACTTGAAAGCAAGTAATACATTAAGTGCTTATCTGCCCAATTCAGTAGGAAGTCGACTGAGGGAACGTGGCACTATTGTAGTTTTTAAAGTACTAAGTGAAGTGAGTCTTGGATACTTTGATAAGAAAAGGCACATTAAAAGTACTTAGTGAACTGAGTATTTTTTATAGGCGATGAAAGAGAGAACTGATAGTAACGACCTTATTTTCTTTCGTTATTATGGTAGTATTGCAGTTTTAAAGAAGATTTTCTTAAAAAAAAACAAAAGACAAAATACTTTTTTTTTTATACTTAATAATATTTAAAAAACAAATTCACAAACTTTACCAGTTAGTGAATTTGTGAGTTTGCGAGGTTGTATGGGGTAATCTCTGGATCTACTGAACCTACTTTGAAAATTTTTCCACTAATAGGAAGCTAATACATTATTTCCGAGTGCCATAGGCTATATTTACAACGTGCCCGTGGGATAATTTCCGACCAAAATGCGAGCGAATCCGCGGGCAACAGATAGTTGTTAATAAATCGAAAACGACTGTGCTTTTTTTACACTAAATAAGTTTGGATGGCTGCAACTCGCCTGATGTGAAGCGATGACGCGGCCTAGGGTGGACCACGCTTGCCTAGAAGAAACCGATTCACTTGAACTTTGAAGAGATCCAGATTATAATGATCAGGGAACAGAGAAGCCGGCAGTGAATTCCACAGACTGACGGTTCACAAAATAAATGTTTAGCTTTGTTCGGGTCTTTGGGACTTCGACCATACAACATTGACGTTTCGCCGTATCTCCACTCACTGCTAGAAACGGCGTAAGGTGAAGGCGCGGTGCGGTCGTGAAATTTATAAGGTAATGAAAGAACGGCGTGCCTGCGCCGCGCCGCTTGAGTGTAATTCACGACACGTCGCCTACGTACATTTTGTATGAAAACGTTTTGTAGCGACATCATTCCTGCGCCGCGCCTTCACCTTACGCCGTTTGTGTATAAATCGCGCCGTAGAATGAGAATGGGGGATTTGAATTGTGTATTCCAAATATACCGATATGCATAAAACTCCCAAATGTTCAATGGCGTTGCTTCACGTGTCGAGCTATTTGTAATGAAATGCCCAAAATCGAATCCAGGATTGTTATGTTACAGTCCAGTGTGGGGGCCTGAAAACAGTGATTGACATAGGCATTTAACAGATTCGGCTTCGGATTTCGGCTATGGACAGAGTGGATACCACAGACAACGCAAGTATCACGATCCGTATGAGAACCTTGCGTGCCCTTTTTTGACTACCTACTACGACCTCTACGACGTCATAAGCACTATTTAGTTACTATACAAAATAGACAATGTTTTTGTTCTTTTAATGTCTAGAATAAGTCCTTGAGTTGTAACATTATTGTTCTAAACAAAGTAGCTTGCTGCGACAGTAGCCACGTTAAGCATGAAATGCTTAAGCCTTTTTTTTTTTTTCGGCTTTGAAATCATCAAATAAACCCTCCCGCTCTGGGCTGAGCAGGAGGGAGTGTCAGACTTTTACTGACTAAAACCCAACCATGTTCCTTCCTTTGCCCTTTGTGTTCCAGGGCCGCGGTATCTCTTTCGAACAGTCCCGCAACCCTGGCAGGCATCGGTCCTCGACCCCTTCCTGTTTGCTGACTCTCTTTGAGGCGCGCGTGGAACACGAACGCGCTATCGACACGGCCTGTCGTCATGAGACGGACGGTCGGCG
The DNA here is from genome assembly GCA_947578425.1 of Eugnorisma glareosa. Lineage (NCBI taxonomy): Eukaryota > Metazoa > Arthropoda > Insecta > Lepidoptera > Noctuidae > Eugnorisma > Eugnorisma glareosa. Next base: position 5,314,202 of record OX387982.1, on the reverse strand, counting down.
AGCTAGCCAAGAAATGCTTAATAATGCGTGCCTTTCGCACGAAGTAGGCGCTCTTATGTTATGGTATTTCTATATCTTTGGTGGATACGCTATTAGCTAACTGCCAATAATTGAACTTACTCCACAATCTAATTTAATTACACATTAGGGATTCCCATTAGATCTAGGCCAGTAGTTAGGTAACTGCCAGATAAGTTGAAAATGATATCCTTGTATGTGACAAGCATATAATTTTCTACTTTGTTCAAAATATATAACTTTCTGCCAAAAATACTCATAACACTACATAGTTGGTGAAGTCTTCTCTAAAGAAACGCCCCAACTTGAAAATGAAAGCGAGAAATGCTCCTCTGCCAATTCCTTTTGATACAGGCGAGGTGTTAGTTTAGCCCACCACACTATTAATAAACCACTGCATTTCCTGAAACCCAGAATCGACTGAGGCGACCACCAGAAAAGCGCCGAGACAATGAAGATCACCAAAGACCCAGAGAAACAAATTAACTTTCTTGGATCCCGCAACGAAATTAAACAGAAAATAATTGCGGAGCAAGAGGCAAGACAGTAATGAGATGATGGGTAAGTAATTAAGTATGATATGTGACTGACCAAAAAGCAGCGCAGATGATAAAAGACATAGGTGACCAACATTGTAAGGACATGCCTTTGCTGATCCTCATTAAGACAGTCGTCCAATATCATGTCACGATTCGCAAGCAAAGCATTATAACTAGTAACTAAGTAATCTAAGTTAGCAATATGATTCTTATGTTATAATTGGACAATAATAAAAGGAACTTTGTGTTGGTATTTATGTGGAAATAAATAGACTTATTTGAAAATGCTAAACGTATATTGATAAAACACAGGAGGTTAAGTAAGCTAATAACCACAGAGAAGATAGATGAGACAGAGTAGCAGAAATAACTGCCAGCTTCATTAAACACTATGGTTGCGTTCTCATTTACCAACACTCCCACAGAACGCAAACCCATTTTACTAATACAGAACACATGTTTTTCAAAAGTAGTACCTTTAGTCAAGTTATCAGCTACCATATTGCAACCATTTACAAATTCAAATTTAACTTTAGACTTAACAATGTTTTCTCTGAGAAAATGTAAACGAATATCTTTAAGTTTAGTTTTAGATTTATAACATTCTGTTGAGGCCAATCTTATTGCACATTGGCTGTCACAGTGGATAAGTATCGCGCCGTCACCGCCTTGACCGAGCTCGGACTGCAGTTGCCGCAGCCATAGAGCTTCCTGGGTCACCGCCGCCATAGCCATATATTCGGCCTCCGCCGTAGACAGTGCCACGGTTTGCTGCTTGCATGAAGTCCAAGATATACAACCATTCTGAAACAGAACAGAGTAACCCGTGCACGATCGTCTATCCACTGGGTCACCAGCCCAGTCAGCATCACAGTATCCGATTATTTCTTTTGAGTCATCTTTGACATAACATAGTTTTAGGTTTCTCGTTCCTTGTAAATACCTCATTATCCTTTTAATTCCAAGCCAATGTTGATTTCCTGGATCATTGCAATACTGACTTAACTTGTTGACTGCGAAAATAATATCAGGTCTTGTGACATGTGCCAGATATATCAGACATCCCACCGCTTCCCTGTATGGGATGTTTTTATTACCATCTTCAGGATTTTTATCAAATTTTGCATTTACCTCTATTGGAGTGTTAACTGGTTTGCATTGAGACATATTAAATCGTTCCAATATGAGGTTAATGTATTTTTCCTGATCTATCATAATCACACCTGCCTCTCGGTTTCTATTTATATTCATGCCAATACAATGCCTCAGTTCACCTAGGTCTTTCATACTGCATTCTTCTTTTAATTTATTCTTAATTTCTGTTGCCTTGTCCTTATTATTTGCAAAAATTAATAAATCATCAACCCTTACTGCAATAAATATAATTGTTGACTCATTTACTAAGTAGTAAATACAGGGATCCATTTGTGATCTTTGTAGGCCAATCTTTAATAAAATGCTGTTTAATTTAAGATTCCACTGCCAGCTTGCTTGCTTCAATCCATAAACTGACTTATGTAAAATACATGCTTGATCATTTTCTTTGAAGTACTCTGGTTGTGACATGTATATCTCAGTGTCTATGTCATCCTGAAGAAAAGCACTAATAGCGTCCATCTGTAACATTTCTAAGTCATACTTTGCAGCCAGTGAAAATAGAAATCGGACAGATGTGTATCTTACAACGGGAGCATATATTTCATCATAGTCACTTCCTTTTCTCTGAGCGTATCCCTTGATAACCAATCTTGCTTTAAAACGGATAATCTCACCTTTTTGATTCGTTTTCGTTTTGAAGACCCATTTACATGGTAAGACTCTTTTACTAGATGGTAAATCTACTAGTGACCAAGTTTTTTTTTAATCAAAGAGTCATACTCTTCCTGCATGGTCTTCTTCCATTGGTTAGCATGAGGTGAAGAAAATGCTTCATCTACTGTTTGTGGATCATTTAAATCAAATATTGGACAGAGATAACTTACATCATGATCATCAGATTTTGCATACCGACCATCTCTACGTGGACGTAAATTTATATTCCGCATTGGTGACTCAGGATCGACTGATTGCTCTGGTATGTATGATGGATCGTCATTGTCGCCAGACAGATAGTCCTCACTAGAAGATTCATATGTGTTGTCCTCTAATTCTTCTTTCCCGGTTTCTTCAAGAGGGGGTATCTCAGGACTGCTGCTGTTAGACGTACAAGGTAAGTATATATTATTATCATGTTTTTCTACATTTTCCAAAAATACTACATCTCTGCTTTTTATAATTTTATTCGTGTCAGGATCAATTAATCGATATCCCTTGGTAGATTCACAATACCCAACAAATACTAATTTTCTGGATTTGGTGTCCCATTTCAAACGTTTTTCTTTGGGTACTTGAGTCATCACTTCGCAGCCAAATACTTTTAAATTAGACAGATTGGGTTTCTTACCAGTCCAAATTTCCATAGGGGTTTTACCATGAATCGATTTTGTCGGTGATCTATTAATTACATAAGCTGCTGTAGCAAGAGCCTCTGCCCAGAACTGTTTTCCGAGATCAGCATCAAACAACATACATTTTGCTCTTTCCACTAGGGTCCTGTTCATCCTTTCAGCAAGTCCATTCTGCTGAGGTGAGTACGGAGTACTTGTTTGATGTTCAATTCCATGTTTGTTCAAGAAGTTTTCAAATTCTCTGTTACAATATTCCTTACTATTATCAGAACGAATTACTTTAATTTTTCTCTCATGTTCATTCTCTACTTACTTTTGTAATCTTTGAAAACTTCCACAACATTCAATTTATTTCTCAAAAAATAAACATGAACTCGCCTTGTGAAATCGTCTATAAAGGTGATAAAGTATTTCATACCTCCTAAAGATGTTTGCTCCATTGGTCCACATAAATCGGTGTGAACCAGCTGCAGTGGTTGTGATGATCTCGAACCAATGTTATTAAATGGCAGTCGAGTCTGTTTTCCAGAGAGGCAAGTGGTACACGTAACAGGGCCTTTACTTTTCTCTGCAAAGGGATGAACCCCCTCAGCACACTCCGGCAGCTTATTAACATCTGAGAAATTCAGGTGTCCCACATGCCCTGGTAACTTAGAACATTTTTTTTTCATTGCGAAAAGCGTCATCTATCCCCCAAGCACAGAAGTGTTTTTGCAGTGTTGCCACCTTTTTTGCTTAAAAAATTATAGTTTACACTAATTTTTAATTTTGTTAGCAACACTGAGTCTCAATGTCACAAGAAAATTTTCTACCGGTGTGTTTGCATGCTCGTGCGCATTTTTTCTTGTACTTTTTAGTGTTTTTGTGTTATTGCGTTGAGTCTGAACTGTAGTCCCTCCGTATATTCCAGAAATACCGAAATTCCAGCATAGTTTGTACTTTGTGAAAGTGTTTGTGACGCCATCTTCATACAGGCTCGAGAACATAATAATAAAACAAAAGGAGCAAAACGTGAGCGGCAAACAGGTGTTGTTATTAATGTTTAATAAATTAATTCAATAATATATTTTTGTGTTATTAATCTCGTTCCCTTTGTCCATTACATTTATATTTCCTTTATTAGATACCTAAATTGTGTTCACAACTAGTGTGTCTATAGATATCCATTAAAATATGCCTACGTCAACACGCAGTATAAAAGGTGAAACCGGAAGGGTGTTCAAATTTTCTTACGTTTCATGCAATTTTTTGGTCAGTGTCGGGCTGCATGTTGATTAAAATATGATTCGCGACCGCAAAAAATATGGCTTTACAGAATTATAATCATTTAAATCATCAATACAACCCCCTTAGTTCACATTGCCATTGAACTTTTTCATGAAATAGTAATTCAAGGGCACTATAATTATGAACTAAGAGGATTGTATTGATGATTTAAATGATTATAATTCTGTAAAGCTATATTTGATACGGTCGCGATTCATATTTTAATCAACATACAGCCCGACAGACCAACACATTCCTTAAAAAGTAAAAAAAAAATAATTTCGCGGGCTCCAGCTCAAATATTGACATATAGGCACCTACATAGCTACCTTTACGTGTATATATTCATTTAGTTCCTTGCTTGGCGTTCAGAGGGCGCTGATCGTGAACTAAATCAAAAAACGTCAGTTGCCAGTCTATCTCATTTTATATATATTAGTCTATGGTGTCCCATGCGTCTATGCCACAGGACAACATCATTTATATTATCGGAACATGACAGATTAGAAAATACTTCTCTGGGTGTGTTTAATAAATACAGATTATTTACTAGGGTGGCTGAACATATAAATTTGCCATTTTTATCATAAACATCACAGCCTTTATCTCTGAAATTCACTGTACAACCATTTCTCACCATAGCACTGACTGACAAGAGGTTTGCAGCAAGTTTAGGTATGTCTAAAACTTCTCTTACCTGATTTTATCTTCTTTCTTACCATTTAACAATAAATTGACCTTTCCCATACTTTCTACAGGTAGCGGTGTCTTACTGGCAACAGTTATGGTGGATATCGGTGGACTTGTAACTTCATACATCCAATCACGTCTATTGGTCATGTGCATGGAGGCACCTGAGTCCACATACCACAGATCCGGATTCATTGTCTGAGGAGATGCTGAAAATGCTGCAACAAAACCTTTTTTGTCATCTGTATTTTCTATATTCTTCTTTCTCGGAGCACGGCAATACTTAGCAAAATGTCCATGCTTGTTACAATTGTAACATCGGGGTCCTTTGTGAACCTTTGTTGTATCCTGTTGATTTCTGTGAATGACCTTTTTTCTTGTGAGAAATGCTGAATTTTCTGAGCATTGTACTTCTTGCAGGAGTTTGGTTTTAATAGAATCAGCACTTATCTTGATGCCAGAGCTCTCCAGTCCCATAACCATGGGCTTATATGTTTCAGGGAGGCCGGCTAACATCAATGTGCCTAGCCATTCATCATCAATGTCAAACTTAATATTGCTGAGCTTGTGGGCGGTCGACATTATTTTATTCACATAGTCGTCTACGCTTCGGGAAGATTCCAATGTAGTAAATGTAATCAAGTCTCTCAACAAAGCAACTCGTCTGTACAGCCCACTGTCATCAAAAGCCTGTTCCAAATTTTCCCAGACTTCTTTACATGTAGTTGCACTCTGAACATGTACGTAAATGATTGGGTCGAGTAACAAAATTAACTTCGACTTTGCCTTGACTTCCTTTCCTTTATCTGTATTGATACCGGTGACACAACTCCACAAATCTTCGAGTTCGAAATATGCTTGAATTGCGAACTTCCAACTGGCAAAGTTGTCTCTTCCGACTAAACGATCAATATGGAATGGATTATGACCTGAACTCGACATCTTCAATGCGTATTTACGATACGATTTTTTTTTTTTGACAAAAGAATTCAAATCTGGTCAAACACGCCGCGCCGGTTAATCTCAAAAAATATGACAGACAAAATACGTCAGCCGGTTTTCTTAGTTTTCACTACTATATCGATTATATTTCCACAAAACGTTATCAACCACGCTCTGCTACCATGATGGTATTTATGTGGAAATAAATAGACTTATTTGAAAATGCTAAAAGTATATTGATAAAACACAGGAGGTTAGTAAGCTAATAACCACAGAGAAGATAGATGAGACAGAGTAGCAGAAATAACTGCCAGCTTCATTAAACACTATGGTTGCGTTCTCATTTACCAACACTTTGGAATGAACAGTTGTTTCTATCTGTCTCCTATCCTTATGGAGACGTTTCATGGCGATCCTGCCAGGATGAGGATTATTGTGGTGTTTTTTTTTTCTACTCCATTAGGGCCTTATAAAATACCCTCAACTGATTGCCCACAATAACGAATACTTAAGTAGGTACTAGAAATCTGGGATACAACTGGAGTCCCTAATTTATAACCAATTTTCATTGCATCACAAATTCACCATCATAACACTTATATATTGAAAAAACGTTCGAAATTCGAAGCGATACATCGCCGCCATTTGCAAAATTGTTATGCGTTTATTTATTCTCAAAATATCTCAATTTATTTCGCATTTTAAATAATATTTTAACCTGTCAACGGTCAAAAATAATTGTGCGATATTTTTTGGATGTTATTTTATGATGTAAATGGTAACAGTTTTTGAGCCTGTAGCGATGATTTGGATAAAAGTTATTGATCGCTATTTTTATAACAGACCTTTCGGTCACGGTGGCCAATAGCCAAGAGTAGCCATCGTAGATAATAAACTGCTCAAGTGTGTCCGCAAACAATTTTTTTTTCAATACAGTGACAACATTGTTGGACATCTTAAAGTAACAACGTACAGACATTATGTAGGTACACAGATAGGTCCCCTGGCTCCCAAACAAGGTTTTACATATCACTTGGGAGACAGTGTTTCTCCATAAAGTCAAAACATAAATTGAAACTAAAAAAAAAAAAATTGAAACAAAAAAAAAATGTACCAAATAACAATCACTGGAAACATGAAGTGCATTATAGTGTTTTGTGAGAGGGTGTAGTACCTGCCTCTCTATGCACTCTCTTTTCCCTTGCACTCACAGTCCGATGGGACGGAAATCCGATAGGGTGAGGAGTTCAGGTGCAGGACCAGCGGCTTTACGTGCTTTCCGAAACTCAGCGGCATCTTACCACCAACCTTCGAACCTTCGTAGGCTACTGATGAGACATACCTAATGGAAAAATCCAGTAACACTTTGCCCGATTCGGTAATCGAACCCAGAACACTACATTTGACAGTCGCTTGTTTGCCATCATTGACCATTAGTCATTTATTCATGAACAATAAATTGTATCTTAAATTACAAATGGCGAAAAAAGAAAAACAAGAACACGCTAAAATATTACAACAATGCACAAATACAAAAACAAAATACACATATTATTATATAGGAATTACATAACTGGCATTGATGGTGTAAGCAGTGTAGATTATCATTGGCCTGGCCTTTTCCCAACTATGTAGGGATCGCTTCCAGTCTCTAACCCGATTTAGCTGAATACCAGTACTTTAACATCGTACCGTAATTTTTTGTATAAAAGACCCCTTCTTTTCTATAAGTATCTAACTTGACAGGACCCCATCTGATGACCGAACTTGTCAAGTGCAGCTGAAGTTCACACACCGTTCGAAGTGTAGGTATCGTTATTTCGACACACCATTAAAAAGCATCCATGTTATAGCCCAAAACGCTTAAAACTTTGGTCAGTAACAATTTAGACACTCATTTGAGGCCATTTTGTGGCCATTTGCCGAGATTACAGGCCCATTCCAATTAATTGTCGAGGTGTAGAAGATAATGAGGTGAATTGAAGTGTTTAACGATTTTGATTAAAATTATGGGGTGAGGGGCAAGAACTGGCTCGTAGTTTTTATTGCGGACTTATTGATACTTTGCAGCCTAAATTCTACGAAATAAGATTATTTTGCATGTTAAAGTAATTTTAGGGTCCGCCTGATCCCTCACCGGTCGTGCGGATTGCCGTTCCATCGGACTATGAGAGTTAAGGAACAGAGTCCATCTGTGTCTGCGCAAACACTTGTGCACTATATCTCCCGCGCCGATGGCTAATCTCCGCACTATAATTTAATTTTCCATACGTACGCCAACGAAAACGTGCCCTGTATGTATTGGAAAACAGAATTAGAGTAGTTTCAGACTAGTGAGTTATGATGTAAACATAAATACAATACAATACAATACTAGTACAATACTAGTCCAACATATTATGTAAATGCCCACTTGGTAGCGTCGGAAGTAATGCTGTCGCACTGCCTGTCCGACAAATGGTAAACACATCTCTGTGGACTGGAGTGCGGTCAGATTGTAGATAGATAAAACCACTGTATAAGTGGACTACACGGTCATAGGGACATTGACGTGCAAACTATAGGCATGAATTCAGCATATAAACCCGTTCGGAGACCGGGTTTATATGCTGAAAAAAATGTACACCAATCAAGTGACTTTTTAGCTTGATTGACGATATCTTGTTTAGATTAATCAAAATCTTCGGTGAGTTGATCATCACGACATGATTGCAGCAATATTAGTTTAAATGATTGAACACTCAAACAAATTTCTTGATTACCCTTAACATGACATCATTGTAGAAGAGTTAAAAAAGAGACAAGTTAAAAAAATTATAACTGTAACAAAATAAGTTAGTTGTGTCAATCAAGCATTTTGATAACTTCAATAAAGATCGTTTGACTTGATAGCATCTATCATTGCAATTAATTGTATTAATCATACAACTTAATCAAATCTTGCGCTAAATGTTTGCGCTAAATAAGATTCTTGGTTGCATTTATCACTATTTGGTTGTGTTTATTACTATTTGACTTGATTGCGGCAAATAGGTTTTGTGATAACTCCAATCAAGATCCCGTTTCAAATCTCAATCAAATAAAAGTAGTAGCTGTGATTGTGCTTGATAGGCTCTGATGAGCCTATCAAGCACAATCAAGTTACTTAGTCAATCTAAACAAAATCTTGATTGCGGCAACTACTTTTTTTTTCAGTGTTTTGTCGGTTCTTCATCTTCTTTAACCTTTGGCCACCCAATGCTGAGGTCTCTTCCAAATCTCTCCACTTTTGGCGTTTTTGTGTCATAGCTATCAGTAACGAAGGGTCAATTTTTATAAGAGGTAAACCGGAGTACATATGTTTGATGTGATTTTATTAGTTGTCTATGGAATACTGACTGCGCCATTTTTCAAAGGGAAGCCGGTAGGAATCGAGTTGTATGGAATCTTCGCCACTTTACTTTATTATTAAATTAAATTAAATTATTATTAATTATTACTGATAGCTATCCAGTTTCTTCCAGCCACTTTAATGAGATCGTGTGTCCACCTTGTTGGTTGTCTTCCCACAATCCTCCGTCTCGTCCTTGGTCTCCACGCCAGCACCTTCCTCCCCCACCTTCCATCCAGTCTAGATGGCCCGCCCACATCCACTTTCTTTTTGCTATGTCCAGAAGTCTCGTTCGGTTCCGTATTTCGGTTTTTTTCACTCAGTCGTAGAGGGAGATGCCCAACACGGCTCGTCGGTCATCATATCAAAATTAAAGTTGTTGACACTAACCGGGGAGTCAATTTTACTTGTACTTGTTGCAGACTGAAGAATGATAGGAGTATTAGAAAGAAAAAACATTTCATCATTATTCTCCTGCCCATATCTATTTATTTATTTAACACTTCAATCACATAGTACAGAGGCGGACTTAATGGCATAGGCCTTTTCTACCAGTCAACCTTTGGGTGATGCAGAGACAAACATTGGTAGGTGTACCTATTAGTGTTGCCCAAATGCAAGACCAAGACGAGACCTTACCCAGTCTTGGTCTTGGTCTTGCGTCAATGCACCTGGTCTTGGTCTTGGTCTTGGTATTGCGCTCTCAGTCTTGGTCTTGGTCTTGCAGCAAGAGTCTCGCAAGTCTTGCGAGACTCTACTACTTAGACTAGACTACTTTCAAATACCTATTAGCCTATTACTATGTAATAACCACGTTAGTTTAGATCTTAGAATAACGTAACAGAATAGGTACATGTTGAGCTTAAATTGACATAAGCATAGTGAACCACCTAATTAATAAAATTAACTTGACAATAATTAAAAAAATGACGCAATTTAGTAGGTACTAAGGCGTAATTACTAACTCTACTAAAATATCAGCCTTAATGATGAAACCTACACCTACTAACCTATACCTACCTTTAATGATTTTCTGTACGTATTTAGTGGCTGGCTATCCTAAACTCTTCACAAACAGCTAGCGGCTAAAATAATTATCACTTATACTTTTCATCTTCATCTGGACTTGATAGGTACTTAGGTACTTCTAACTAATATGTATACGCTGTAGTGTTCGAATTCGAGCTATTGTGAGAATGTTAAGAATGTATCTTCTATAACTCAGAGCATTCAATTTATACCTGCGGCTGAGACATCTTCTAGGTCATTTAATTTTATCCTCTTGTGCCAACCCTACCAAAATAGGTAACAATTTTGTGTGCCTCTGTCCGTACTCTGTGGCGGCGAATGCGGCGCTCAAACAGTGTCAAATGCTGTGTGATATACACTTGTTGCAGTCTTTGATGAACCGCGGCGTCTTTGTCGGTAAATTATCAAATAAGTAGGTACATAATACACCGACCGACCAACGGTTTATTCGCGGAACGTCAAATTTTTCCAATCAACCATGAACCTTAATGCTTAAGCGATAAAGTTGAAAATCTGTTAAGTTAAAGAAACTTGACAGACTGTACTAGTTTGATGTGCTGGCGTCTGTACCATAACATTGGCTGGCGTAAAAACTTTTACTAGTACTAGACCTACTCGACTCGCTGTTAGTTTTAAATTTTGCTGAATACTGGGCCATTCAAGTATTACGTAAGCAGATTTTTTACAATTATTTACCCCCCCCTTCCCCTTGTCAGCAAAAGTAAGCAAACAAACCTCTTCCCCCCCTCCCATGCTTATGTAATCATTTTAAAAGAAATTTAGGCAAGTGACAAGTGAGTGGCGTGCGGTAATTCCCCCACTCGCTTCTAAGCGAGTACCTATAACGTATTCATTATTTGTGGGAATCCCCGACATGTGTGTTTTGTTTTCAAGCATAGACAATTTGTGGGTTCATGCCATTTGTGTAAAAAAAGTAAATAATAACTGCTGACGTAATCACGATATCGACCAAAGCAAAGCAAAGACTCCCCCCTCAAGCGCTTACGTAATACTTGAACGCCCCCTAGAAGAATAATATAAACTTTGAAACATAAGTAGGTAGGTACCTACATAATGTTTACCAACCTACTAACTTTAGATCTGCACATTAGACATAAACAAGCATAATATAATACTACCTACAAGGTATGAAATGAACTTTGTCAGAAAGTTATGCTAGCTACACTTTTATCAAATGGGAATATATTTGTGAGTAACACGCTAGCAACTTAATAAATAGTCGAAATATAATAATCAATACAATACCATTTAGTGTTATGACGATACGGTTTTGATACTGGGGAACGTCTATCAAAATCAGGATTGAAACCAAATCCCTACTTAATAACGCCCAAAGCTCAGTTTGACTTAACTGCGAGACGCAAGAGTCTTGCAGGCTTAGTCTTGTTCTTGCTCAAATCTTGCAGGGTTCAGTCTTGGTCTTGGTCTTGCTACAATAAGCCGGTCTTGGTCTTGGTCTTGGTCTTGCAAAAATGCAAGAACAAGACCAAGACCGCAAGACCAAGACCGATTTTGGGCAACACTAGTACCTATGGATAAACTACAAGGATATATAAAATACTATAAAATATATCAAAATATATGTATATATATATATACAGCGTGTAACAGAAAGGGTATAATCATATGGAATACTGTGGTACGGACCATCAAACTGAACAACTTTCTCTATGGGACCACCATCGAAATCGTAAAAAAATAATCAGCTGTCCCATACATTTGGGTCGAGTAGGTATTGAAATTTTGTATAGGACAGCTGATTATTTTTTTACGATTTCGATGGTGGTCCCATAGAGAAAGTTGTTCAGTTTGATGGTCCGTACCACAGTATTCCATATGATTATGCCCTTTCTGTTACACGCTGTATATATGTGTAAATAGACATTTACACAAATAAACTAAAATAAAAAGACAAACAATGGAGAAAACATTAACATTGTGATTCCATATACCAATTTATTTAGAGTCGGCGCAGCATGTCTTCTTCTTCCACACTGCTCTATTCATCTTCTTTCTAGCTGTATCAGATTTCAGTCATAAAAAAAAGAAAAAAACCGCCCAAGTGCGAGTCGTACTCATACGCACACAGGGTTCCGTAGCACCAAACAACATAATAAAATTTTCTGAAGGCTCATTCATATGCTGTATTGTTATTCAACAGCAAAACTAAATTTGTTGTTCATGGTATGTTAATGAAAAACAAAGTTACTAATGCAGTTTGATGAAAAAGTCCCTTAACTCAAAAACTAAACATCAAATCTTATTCAAATCAATTTTGGTTGAATGTTTTATTTACGTTCTACAATGCTACATTTTTCAGAATTTTCCTCCTCTTACTTTAGAAATTGGAGGGGGACACATTTTGCCAATTTTGAAGTGTATATCTTTCAAACGATTGATTTTAAGAAAAAATGGTTTTAGGAACCTCAATGTCACTTTTAAAGACCTATCTACAGACAGCCCGCACGTATAGGTGAGATGCAAAAAAAAAAATAGTTTCAGTTCCATGAATCCCACCTTAATCTTTAACTTTATTTTTTATTTTTGTGTAATTTGTAGAAATCGGGAAGTATGGCAAATTTAACTTGCAAGAATCCGGAACAGACAGACACACAAAGGGACAGGTGAAACTAAATAAAAGCTTGTAAAAGAGACATCTTAAACCACAACCATATTAAACCTTATCGCTACACACACAACAAAGTGCAGGACGCAAAAAAAAACATTAGTTGCGCTATCAAAGTAAGTAATACCGCGACAAAGATCCGCGGTAGGACTGAGGGTAGATAAGATTATCTGGCGTTATTTACTACCGGAGGATAAAGAGGCAGCGTGGCTTGAGAATGTTAAGGATAGATATTTAAAAACTCACACATAGGACACTGAAGGAAGAGATTTAGAAGGAAAACATCGTGAGGACATAGATAACATGAAGTCTTTAATCCTCGAAGGTTAGGCACAGGTGTACCTAACAGTACATCCACATGTCGCCAGTTGTGTTTGAGAGTCCCATGTTTCTATGCTGAATACCATCAACCAGGCACAAATCCAGACTCCGTGGCTGCTACTGAGAAATTCCTAATCGGAAACCCCAATAGCACTTTGTCTGACCTGAGAATCGTACTCAGGACCTAATGCTCAGCAGTCGCGCTTACGACGACTATAGCTAGGAACAGTCATGCATCACTGCACTGCACTGCATTTTAACATGTAGCGACTGTCTATCTGACCTCCACGACCCAGTTGGCACTGGGTAATATGATACCCCTTGGCAGGACTGGTTGTCAGACTTTCAACTACTGACCACTTGTGATGACTGTCAAAGATGTACAAGTGACAGCCGGGACTCGGTATGTAATGGGTGGTCACCCATCCACAAACCAACCTAGACAAACACGGCTTAACTTGAAGATTGCTAGCCGCTTGCTGGTAGCCTTTACCATTCATAATAAAATAGATATAGGTACCTATTAATAAATGTTGCGTGCAAGTGCGACAGCTAAGCATGAGTCCCTGGGTTCGATTCTCAGGCCGGGCAAAGTGTTATTGGGTTTTTCCATCAGGAATTTCTCAGTAGCAGCAACGGAGTCTGAATTTGTGCCCGGTAGATGGCAATAGGGTCACCCCCTATTACATGGGACTTCAACACAGCTGGCGAAATGTGGGTGTAGAGGGCACATCTCTCCCTAACATTATAGGCGTGATGCTATATGAAACATGCTCAATTGCTCGGACGGCACTATAGCTAAAGAATAGAATTCTCCATTGTTAATTCTCCGGATTTCGTTACCAAAATAACAGTTCGGATCCCAACGAAAGCATTCATTGCAGGAAACAATACGATTACTATCTTTTTATTCGTTTCAAACGGTTTCCATCCACGTTTCCATTCTAAGTGGATGGAAACTGCGCTGGTAATGTGACCAAAAAGGCGATTGCTATGCATTCTCTTTGTTGTCTCTCGTTAAGCAGATAACAGGTATTTTATTTTATTTTTTATTGAAAGGAACAGCAAACAGTTACATTATAAGGACTTACAACTAGCTTAACAAAATAGCAATTGGTTATAATGTAACCCACAACGCTGTCCACAAGTAGACAAAGAAGTTTAAAAAAAAAGGACTAATCGCTAGGATCATTGATAGCAGTACGTGTAACAATTACTTAATTAAAATTAGATGGCATAATAACGACTAATAGAAAATTTGTTAAAAATGTAAGTTAATAGATAACATAATCTATACTAATATTATAAAGCTGAAGAGTTTGTTTGTTTGTTTGTTTGTTTGTTTGAACGCGGTAATCTCAGGAACTACTGGTTCGAATTGAAAAATTCTTTTTGTGTTGGTTAGCCTATTTATCGAGGAAGGCTATAGGCTATATATCATCACGCTACAACCAATAGGAGCGGAGCATCAATGACAAATGTTGCAAAAACGGGGAAAAATTATTCTGTTTGTTAGCTTCCGTTGCGTGCGCTGCGTAAACGGTTAAAGTTGCACAAATATAATGTAGCAGGGAATTATTCCTCATAAAAAGGTCTCAAAAAAAGTCCGCGACGGCACATGCCTATCTTTTAAGGTTGACTCACAATAACCATTTTTATGATTTTAAAATTTGGTCAAAATTAATGTTTTATTTGCGAAGGTGTTTTTACCGACATAGTATTAATCCTTATCAAAATAAATATGTTAGTCATCTTTAGCATTAAATTGTGACCAAAATTGCCCTTTACACTATTCAATTTAGATGAATATCTTAGGAGATATCACAGTTTTAAAATAACTCCGCATCAAAATAATGACCCGCGCGCGCTGCGAGGCGGGTGTTCATGTTGTTGGGAAAACCAATGTGATTAGATTCAATGCACAAATATTGTGGGGAACTTAGAGAAGGTTTTAGTTTTTGTTTCATGCTGTAATCAGTGCTCTCTATCAAAAGATTTATAAATTTAAAGTGTTCAAGAAGAACTTACCATCATTGTGTAAGATACATGCAACGACATCTATTGCACCAAAATGGTACTAATTAATAAAAATGTGCTCACAAGATAACTTTTAAATCGGGTCTGAGAACAAAAAGTACTCTAGATTAGTCTACATGACGCTATAACCCTGTAGAGTGTGTGTTCGATCGCTTTACATGCATTATATTTTAACGGTTAAATTTCGTGCTCGATAGATGGCGCTATTAATTTCACTCCATTTTCTGAGTCGCGGTGTTAAGTTTTCCGTGAAAGAATGACCCTCGCCCGTGTCAAATGTCTGAAGCTTGGTTTATTAACCAACGAAACAAAAAGAGGAGGTTCTCAATTCGACGCGTCTATATTTTTTTATTTTATGTATGACCTGACCACGCATAACTTTTTACAGAGAAGTCCGATATACATGATCTTTTGTTTTTTAAATTGAGAAATCATGTTTGGGCTCATTTCCTGCACCTTGATGAGAACTTTAGATCTAGCTGGAGTATGACGTCATCGAAGGTCTGACGATGGAGACGGAAGGCACTTGCAAGAGGTCCTCAAGAGTTTGCAGCAACAATAACGTGTTTGGGCTCAATTCATGCACCTTGATGAGAACTTTAGGCCTTGCTGAAGTATGACTGTCATCGACGGTCAAACGATAGAGACAAATGGCAGTTGCAAGCAATCCTAAACAGTTTGCAGCAGGTATAATGTTATTGGGCTCATTTCATTCACTTTGATGAAAACTTTAAACCATACTGAGTTGTCAGTATGACTTTCATCGAATGTCTGACGATGGAGAAGGAAAGCAGTTGCAAGTGGTCCTCAAGAGTTTACAGCATCTATATCGTGTCTGGGCTCATTTCATGCACCTTGATGAGAACTTTAGACCTAGCTGGAGTATGACTGTCATCGAAGGTCTGACGATGGAGACGGAAGGTAGTTGCAAGAGGTCCTCAAGAGTTTACAGCATCTATATCGTGTTTCGGCTGATTTCATGCACCTTGATGAGAACTTTCGTTCTAGCTGGTGTATGATTGTCATCGAGTGTCTAAAGATGAAGACGTAAGGCTGTCGAGGGTCGCGGGCCTGTGGACAGTGAGTAATGGGCTAGCTCGACATCCGTCCGTCTTATGACGACAGGCCGTGGTGACGGCGTGTTCGTGTTCCACACGCGCCTCAAAGAGATGTCAGCAAACGGGAAGGGATCCGAGAGGAGCGAGGCCTGCCAGGGTTGCGGGACTGTTCGAAAGAGATACCACGGCCCTGGAACGCAAAGGGCAACAGAAGAAACGTGGGTGGATTTTAGTCAGTACAAGTCTGACAATCCCTTCCGCTCCGTCCAGAGTGGGAGGGGTCATTTGATGATTATCCATCGGTAATAGTATATAATAGGGATTTACTCCTTTTGAGAGCTTCCGTTGTGCGTGAACGGTTAAAGTTACGCAATTATCATGTATGTCGGAATTGTCCCTCTTAAAAAGCTCCAAAAAAATATCCACAATGGCCATATGTCTAACTTTTAAGGTTGACGCACACTCTCTCTAACCTCTCTTTCTTTTATGTACGCACGCACGCAGACGAAGTTGCGCGGGTCAGCTAGTTATATAATATTACTTTAGTTAGGAGCACTTGTTATATTTAATAGGGAACGGCGAATGAGGTTTTTTAATTTACTTAATGTACAATTGAAGATGTCAATGTTTACAAAGGTACTGTTATATGTGTCAACCATACGGCGGACAGGTGAGCGCAGGCCTAGGTATAGGTAGGTATAGGGAAGTATATGGAGTTTAAAAGATAAGAGCCACGGTATAGAGATTGGAGGGGTAATCTCGTCTCCAAGCTTCGCCAGTTTATTTTGTAGCCTCAAGAGGACCAAACGCAGAACCTGTTACTCAACAATCGCACTTGCTTTTCAGGGTTTCGTACCCGAAGGGTAACCAACGGGACGCTATTACTAAGCCTCCGCTGTCCGGCCGTCCATCTGTCTGTCAGCGGCCTGTATCTCATGATGAATAGGTGGACAGTTGAAATTTTCACAGAATATGTATTTCTGTTGCCGCTATAACAAAACATAATAAAAGTAAATAAAAATTTAAAGTAGGCTCCCCCCACTACAATGGTACGGAACCTTTCATGCGCTAGTCCGACTTGCACTTTCACGGTTTTCTTTCTAGCCGAATTAGCTTGCCTTTCGACGCAACTTGCCTGATATGGAGCTTACCTTGAAGCTACCACAAGACCAACGAGAAAAACATATTACCTTCCCAAATAAACTAACCCATTCTGATAGGCACCAACAAATAAAACAAAAATAAAGATAGATCACAACACTTAACTCTCTGATACCAAAATGCGTCAAGACGACAGAAAGTAGTGCAAACTTATACCATCACAAGTCTGTAAAGCCCTCAGGCGGAGATAAGGCCCCCTGTTCACCCCCCTTACTCACTCCCCTGGGCTTCTTGGACGATGTAAATCTTCCGCGACATAGCACAGCTCAGGTTCAAGCCTCTACGCTTTTTATTTCAACCCTCGTTTCTGTTTTTTTAACGCTGCTTTTGGAGCGTTAACGTCGTACGGCATTTCATACAATCTTTCAAGTAATTTTTTTTCGAAATGTCTGAACCGATTTTAATGAAACTTCATACGCATAAGCAGGATACATACGTCTAAAAATTTAAGAGAGAACTTTTGGAAATGTCTTATAATAAAAAAGATAATTCGAAATTTCTGTTTCTATGGAAAATCTAAAATCCAATTATGTTTTTGTAGGTATATTTATTTTAGTTTTACATTTATTAATTAAAATAACCTAAAGTAAATAACCTAGCAACAAACTTAAAAAATGGCGTCAAAAAACTCCTTCTCAACGCTGTCAACTGGTAATGTACCCAAGAGACTGGCGGCGTTGCCACGTTGTATGGCAACGCTAAGCCTTTGGCCAAGGTAAAAGCCAGCCCTTGGGTCACGGGAAGTGTCAACGTCAAACGTTTTGAAATAAAAAGACATTTCGAAAAGTTCTCTCTCAAAGTTTTAGACATATGTATCCTGCAATGCGTATGAAGTTTCATTAAAATCGGTTCAGTCATTTCGAAAAAAAAATGAATTGAAAGTTTGTATGAAATGCCGTACGACGTTAGCGCTCTTAATAAATATGATGTTAATTTTTGAGGAAACTCATTCAAATCGTTTTAAATTTTTGTTTTACCCCAGTCGGTGAAAGTTGGAGCAACTTTTACCTGATGTGTTTTGAGGATTTTAGAGTTAAATCTACAGGACGAGACTTTGTTTCAGACATGTTTTGACAGCAATTTTGTTTGCCTTTTTGACAGGTTTTTCTACAAGTATATAGAGCAGCGGTCTTACGAGCAGTAAGTCGTGGGTTCGAACACAGGCAGGCGCAATACTTTGTGCAATTTATTTCTTCACCACTGCTCTCTAAACGGTGAAGGAAAACATCGTGAAGAAACCGGCGGCATGTCCTAGAACCAAAAATTCGAAGACATGTGACATCTACCAATCCGCACTGGGCCCTCGTGGTGGATTATAGCCCATTCCCTCTCATAGAGAGGAGGCCTGCGTCCCAACACTGGGAACATTATAGGCTGAATATGCTGAAATCGTTTTACCTACATGTTTTATACAACAGAATACCATGATACATTATCTTATACGCGAACTAAATACCGTGAAAACTTATCATTTGGGATATTTACCGTTACGATAGAATAAGATATAATGCCTTTGCTTTACAAATATATTTTTAACCATCTCAAGCAAAAATCAAATTGTAAATTTCTTGAGCATGAAAGCAATGCGTCCCGACAGTTACTTATATAAAGCATTTCAAGCACTATAGTAAGTTGGTAAGTTAAAAATAATAAATAAGTTAAGTGCAGAGTGCACTGAGAGTTATTGCGCGCACATTTTTCATTTAGAGAATATAAAATTACATAAGTGTAACTTTTAACAGGAACACCGTGTTGTAACATGTAAAATTATTAATCTGATTTTTTGGATTCAAGTGCGTATTGTATAATGTATCACTTGCTTCGGTGAAGGAAAACATCGTGAGGAAACCAGCATGCCTGAGACATATTTCTTGACAGCATGTAAAGCCAAGTCAGAAGCCCATGAGCGGAATAAAAACACGATAAAAGAAAAGATTACGGTATTTATTTTTCATCAAGTCAAGTTCATGAGTCTTAGGAAAAAGTTATCAAATATAACATAACATAACATCACGCCTGAACTCCTAGAAGGGTTAGGCGGAGGTGTACTTAATAGAACACACATATTTTGGCAGTAATGTATGCCTGAGAGATATAAATAATTTATATCTATATATCTATACATATAATAAAACAGTAAAAAAACTGTGTCTGTACGTTGAATATATTAAAAAAAAAATATTGAGGGGGGTTTGGAAACAGTAATAGAGCACGAATCCAAAAAAAAAAGTCTGTCTGTTTGTCTGTTTGTTTGTACACGCTAATCTTCGGAACTACTCGACGGATTTAAATGTTTTTTTTTGTTGTATAGGTATTAAATCTGGGCAACATCTATATTCTATATATATATATATATTATATACATATATATATATATACACATAATAAAACAGTAAAAAAACTGTGTCTGTACGTTGAATATATTAAAAAAATAATTATTGAGGTGGGTTTGGAACCAGTAATAGAGCACGAATCCAAAAAAAAAATTCTGTCTGTTTGTTTGTACACGCTAATCTTCGGAACTACTCGACGGATTCGCTGGCATAAGCAACAGGATCCGCGTACGAAGTCGCGGGCAGAAGCTAGTAATAAATATCGCTGGACATTACGCACAGCGCCATCTAGGTGCCACACTAAGCTACGAGGCTTGTGTCGTGGACACCAGATAGTTGATAATACTACATAGATACTTTTTTGTTTGTAAATACATAATTATTATACATATAAACATTTATGACTCGGAAACAAATGTCCATGCTCATCACACAAACATTTGCTCCTACCGGGACTCGAACGCGGAACCCTTAGAACGTAAGGCAGTCTCACTACCGCTGCGCCATTCGGGTCGTCATTCATCAGATATTTCTTGATGGCATGTAAAGGCTAGTCAGAGGCCCATGGGCAGCATAAAAACTGACAGCAGCTTAGGCACTAACCATCACACGATAAAGACGAGAAAGAGAAGGTGGTCATGTTTACGCGTGTAAGGATAAAACATGGGAATACATACGTATGTATACATAAATGGGCTGAACGCCGCCAGCCTTCCGCTTTAAAACCTTCTTTTGTAGAAGATTTTTTATCCACTGTTACATGACGGTGTGCAGTGAGGATACCTTACATCCACTTGGAATGTAGGTATGTGCTCCGCGAGATATATTAGCGGATACGCGCGGCAAGTGCCATTTATGAAACATAAGAAAATACAGAACTGGAACGACACTGTCAGGGTTGCCACGTAACTGTGATATATTTGAATATGTATTCATTTAACAATTTATGTACACACTAATTATAAAAAAAAAAGGTACAGAAAATAATACAAAGGTGAACTTGTACTTATTTCTAAAGAAATCTCTTCCAGCATACCTGCAAAAGAAGAATATAAAAAAAGATATGTAGACATAGTGTGTAAAAGAAGAAAAAAAAAATGGAATACACACATTAAGCAGAACTATTTAAATTACTAGAAAAAAAACATACTACTCATACCATAAAAGAATGTACTAACATACTTATAAATACAAACACAAAACATATAACAATACTATAAATACAATAAAATAACTAATAATACATACAAATTTATGCAACTATGACGAAATGGAAAGATAATGTTCTTTCACTCTTCTCTTGAAAACTGTAACAGTTTGGCAGTCCCTAATATCAGGCGGAAGTGAATTCCACAGCCGCACGGCATGCACAGTGAAGGAATAAGAGTAGAAGTCGGTAGAGTGTGGACGGGATTCCTAAGATGCGACCTGCAAGGTGCATCAGAACGCGCCGTCCGTCCGTCTTATGACGACAGGCCGTGTCGACGGCGCGTTCGTGTTCCACGCGCGCCTCAAAGAGAGTCAGCAAACAGGAAGGGGTCCGTAAGGACCGACGCCTGCCAGGGTTGCGGGACTGTTCGAAAGAGATACCGCGGCCCTGGAACACAAAGGGCAAAGGAAGGAACATGGATGGGTTTTAGTCAATAAAAGTCTGACACTCCCTCCTGCTGAGCCCAGAGCGGGAGGGATTATTTGATGATTTCCCATCGGTAAAAAAAAAAAAAAAAAGGTGCATCAGAAGGACGGGAGTAGGAAAAGCTTTCCCGCATGTATAAGTTATTGTTTAAGATTACTCAGTTGTCTGATAATAAAAATTGATTTTAATATGATTAAAGATTTTGATACTGTTAGGCTACGTCATCCCACTACTGCGCAAAAACCTCTCCCCATGACTTCCAGTTGATTCGATCCGGGGCGACTGTGGACCACTGGCCGTTGGTTTTGTCCAGCTTCTACGAGGTCTGCCAGGACGCCTTCTGGCTGTGTCAGGACTCCAGGAAGTGATTACTTTGGCCCACAGCTCAATGGGCATGCGGCAGACGTAGCAAGTTCAGTCCCACTTCAGGTTAGCGGCTTTTTGAGCAACGTCAGTAATTTGTGTTTTGGAGTGCAGTGTAGTGTTGCGTTCACGGTCGATAGGTTCAATTGAAAAAAAAAAAATGCTCTGACAGTTAACGCACAGTTCGTTTCACTTTAATTAAGCACAAGATTTCCGTGTATAGTATTTTTGTTGAGTTTTTTTCCAGTAAGTAATACAGCTATTGGGCTATTGTATAATTTTTTGGCAGAACTAATCTAAAAAGAAAATTCTGATTATGATGCTCTGTACGTCCATCCAGCTTAAAGTGAAAATATTCAGGAATTAATTTTATTATAATTATATTCAAAAGTTAAACAGAATATCATGATATTCTTATCAAAATAAATCATTGAAACATTCATAATTTCGAAGACTACTTGAACCATTATAAAAAATAACAATTCAACCCTAAAATACCAAACGAAACTTAATTTCACTCCCACATGAATATTTTCACCCCCAAAGTTAGTACAACCCTACCTCCAGTTAGAAGAATCACGGTTCACGACACCGTAAAACTAAAGTTAAAATAACAAAAACTGAAGTTGAAATTTAATTTCAACGGTCGCGTCGTACAAAACGTTTTGCTGAAAAGAATTCATTGAAAATTGCATTTCAACTAAATAAATAACTTTCAAAACGTACGTACAATGTAGGTTAGTATTTTTTTAATTAGAATTTGGCTGGTTTTATGCGAATTTTGTGGGTTATTAAAAATAAGTTTGACGGCACGGCTGGCGCAGTGGCTGAGCAACTGGCTGCTGCGCTGCGTGTTGCGGGTTCGATCCCCGCGCGAAACAAATATTTGTATGACGTACAGCTACATGTTCCGGGTCTGGCTGTTTGTGTATGTAAGTTTCAATGTTTGTAAACGCACCCACGACACAGGAGAAATTCCTGGTTTGAGACAAAGTTAAAAAAAAATGAGACATGTTAAATAATATAATCTTTATTTATTTATTCATTCTTGGTAAGTCACCTATGGTGATTGGAAGCGGTAATATTTTATTTTTATTTTTATTTTATTTATTCGGGAAAATAAACAGTTATACATTAAAATCTTACATTATGTTATAAATATATAAAGTTTATAAATGTATAACCTACGACATTTTCCACAACATATTTAAAAGTTATATTTAAAAATGCGCTATTCTAATATTTTAATACAGAAAAACAGTTAAAAATGAACTTACACATAGACAGGCATGCAAACAACAAAAAAAGAGAGAGAGATAATGAGCAAATAATATAAATAACTAAACTAACTATTATATTCTAAAATTATTTTGTTGGTAAGATTTCTAAATTTTTGAGCAGAGACAAAGAAGAAGTCGATGTCTTCAAAGATCTTATTATATTGGCTGGTAAGGCGGCGTAAGGGCGCTCGCAAGCCCGCGTTTGTGCGACAGGAACTTACTGCAAATAAAGGTCTGGCGCGCACCCCACGGCATATAGTTGTTCTGGGTACTACGTAGCTGATTTTGTTGCGAATATCAATACAGTCATAAGTATTACACAGATCAAACAAGAACATTGTTTCCAACATAATTCGTCTGGACTTTAAACTTTGCAGGTTATACTTCCGCAAAAGGTCATTGTAGGATGCATAGGTACGATGGCAACGAAAATGCATGGCCTTTAAAAATTTTCTCTGTACCTTTTCGATCATATCGGAATATTTACCATAGTGGGGATTCCATACCGAAATAGCATATTCTAGCTGAGAGCGAACTAACGACCGATACAAGTACAAATAGGTTGAGGACCGGGTAAATACTGTAGCCGTTCTCATGATGAAACCGAACATACGGAAGGCATTATTAACAATTTTGTTAATATGGGAATCTAAATGGAGTTTGTCATCCAACAGAATTCCAAGATCACGGACCAGAGTTTCTCTTTTTAGATTTTCATTTTGTAAGGTGTAGGGATATAGTATTTTATTTTTATTTTTGGTAAAACTAATGACATAACACTTGGATACACTAAGTTGAAGTTTATTGCGTGTACAGTAAGCTGAAAACGCATCTAAATCTTCCTGTAAGAGTGAGCAATCACGGTGGCTTTTGATAGACCTAAATATTTTAATGTCGTCAGCGTACAACAGTAATTTTGAATTCTTAAAACATTTGTCGACGTCATTGATAAATAAAATGAATAGGAGAGGTCCCAAAATGGAACCCTGTGGTACTCCAGAAGTAACATCTACAGTGGTAGAGCAAAAACCATTTATTACAACTCTCTGTGTTCTGTTGCAAACATATGAATGAAACCATCTTAGCAAGTCCCCACGTATCCCATTAAACGCAATTTTCTGCAAAAGCAGTTCATGGTCAACTTTGTCAAAGGCTTTCTTGAAATCAGTATATATGGTATCAGTTTGAGTACGGGCATCCAAGTTGTTAAACAAATAATCTGCGAAAGTCACCAGGTTCGTCGCGGTTGATCTCTTTTTGACAAAACCATGTTGCTGTGGTAATAGAATGCTGTGAAGTAGAGGGTACATTTTGTCGTGTACTAATCTCTCAAAAACCTTTGACAAAGCTGACAATATAGAAATTGGTCGATAGTTCTCGACGTCATGCCTGGGTCCTGACTTGTAGACCGGGGTTATGTTTGCGAGTTTCCAAGCTTGTGGAAATATCCCCTTTGAAATGGATAAATTAAAAATGGTATGCAATGGTATACAGAGATTAGTGGCAGTCTTCTTAATAAAGATTGCTGGCAAACCATCTGGGCCAGGTCCTTTTGAAGGGTCTAATGACTCGAGCCCTCTCAGTAAATCAGCCACTGAAAATTCAATGTCACTTATAAGCGAGCAGGCAGGGGAGCAGTCGGTATGCGAGGATGTTACATTTGTTAAGGTAGATGGTTCATATACCGAATGAAAAAAGTCAGAAAAAATATTGCAAATGTCTTCGGGGTTATTAGAAGGTTGATTTTTATATTTCATGGTGGAAGGAATTCCCGTAGTGGATTTTTGTTTGGAAATGAACGTCCAGAAATGTTTAATGTTGTCTCGAATACCATCTTCTACAGAATTAATGTATTTTCTATATGATTCTTTGCACTCAGACTGAAATCTCATGCGGTATAGTTTAAACAGCTCGTAGTCCGTTAAATTCTTGTACGTTTTCCATCTAACCCATGCTTTGGATTTGTTCTTGTAAATGTGTATCAGAGATTTTGAAAACCACACAGGAAACTTCAAAGACCTAGTACTGACCAAAGGCACATGTTTTCTTATTATGCCAAAAATTGTGTTATAAAACGTGCCTAAATACTCGTCAGGTGTTTGATCATTTAAAAACGTATCTTCCCAATTTATTTCTTTTAAGTCATGGTTAATGTTTTCATAATTGGCTTTAAAATAATTATATTTTTTAATTGTCTTACGAACCATTGAACAACTGGGTAATGAAACAGATATCAACACACAACATGGGGGATGATGGTTATCTAACTGCAGTAAATAATCCGTGGGCGAGTATGTGGTGCAGTCGTCGTTACTAATGACCAAATCCAATATTCTCCCATTCAGATTCCTTGTATTATTAAATTGATGTGCGCCGAGAAAGGACATGAACTGACATAAGTGGATACTTGTCGGAGAATTCCCTCTACAAGTCAGAGCAGTTTGTGAGGTACCCGCGGTGCACGTGACCCAGTCGATTTCGGGTAAATTAAAGTCTCCTAACAGATAAAAATGTTCAAGATTATTATGCCCAAGTAGGGATTGTAATAAATCGAAATAATCAACATATATACTTTCAGGCGCTTTAGGTGGTATATAAACTGCAGCAATAATTAAATTTTCACCTCGACCTGAGCATGGCAACTGTATTAGTACGTGCTCAATATGCGTATGTACAGAGGAACATGGAACTAATCTCACTGAGCGCAGTCCCTTTAACACAGCGACAAGAACGCCACCTCCGTCTTTCCTTTTGGTGGCAGCGCGATCTCTGTCACATCGGTGTACAGTATATCGTTCATCGATGAACTCGCTGTCAGCTATATCGGGCGTTAGCCAAGTCTCGGTCAAAATTATTACGTCATAAGAATTAGCAAGGATATTCATATATAGTGTATGCAGTTTCGTACGGATTCCCCTGCAATTTTGGTAATATATTATTAAATTATCCGTAACTGTAACTTTGAGCTACCCGGAATAAAATAGTGTCAGCGTTATGCATTCCGAATATTAAGATCATGAATAGTGTTGTAGTCTTAGGATATTCATTAAATATCAACACAGAATAATATAACCTCGAATGAAACATGTTATAGGCATGATACAATGTAAGTTTGTAGTTCAAAAAGAATTGTACAGAGTCCGGGCAAATATGATCTGATAGTTCTGATATGCCACCAACGCTTAGCGAGAAATACATTGCAATCACGTCGAAGAGGTTATTTACTACAAAATGAATTATTTCCATTTCAAAAGTTAATCCATTCATCTCCAATGCCAAGTACAACTGTATACAAAAACTGAAAAAAACATAACGCAATACAAATATAAACATGTAGTTCAAGAACAGTGAGAATCTCATTTTATAATCCAGGTAAATATTATGTGATGTGCCACCAACGCCTAGACAAAAGTGCATAGCAATTACATATAAACGACTTTTGACTTTAATTATTATAAAGGCAGAACATATTAAGATAAGGGCTTTACACGTAAGATCACTTATTATTATGAATACAAGAAGTGTCTTTCTCTCAAAAACTAGAACTGATACAATAAGGAAGTCTATGATAGAAATGCATGCAGTAATGTACAGTGCAATCAAAGAAGTAACATAAAAAAAGTATTTGCTGTAAGTAGCATAATTATAGCAACTTTGTCTCTTAAATTTTTGCAGAGCCAGGCTTGATTTTAGCGATGTCCTGTGGGATCCGAACTGCAATGGCCTTAGTGCCTTCTTTTTCACGGACAAGTATGGTTCCATGCTTGACCCAGATAAACTTATAATCATGCTTTTTGGCTGCGTCCCGGCATTCACGAAACAATTGTTTGTTTTTTAAGGTTAGGTGTTCGTGCATGTAAATTGTCAGTGAGGTACCCGATACTCCCAGTTGCTCCGTTGTGAGCCCCTTGCAGAGTCGATGAGCGCTCAGGATGTTGTCGCGTAATATTCTCGAAGCAAACTTCACTATAATATTTTTAGGCATGTTATTATGCTGGTGCGCGTGTGGGACTCGATGAATAGATATTATATCGTTTTGTTGAATGTTGCACTTGACAGCAGAGCCAATATTCAGCATTAAATTAATAAGATTTTCATTACGCCTTTCCGGTATATTGCATATTTCTATATTACAATTTCGTGCGCCCTGTTCGAGGCAATCAATCTTGGACACCAAATCCGACACCAGCTTATTTAAACCAGCGGACTCTTGAATTTGTTTACAACAGTATTCTATCTTTTTGCTGAGATCGGTGTGATCGTCAGCCACAAACTGGACTGAGTTCTTAAGGGAATCGACTTGACACGTCAGACTTTCATGTTTCTCATCTAGTTCAGATACTCGCTGGCGCAAAAGAAGCTGATCCGAACGAAGGGAATTAATATCATTCTTAATCTCAGAAGTAACTTGAGTAAGGGAAGCCAAGTCACTTTTTATTGATGCAACGTTATCAGATATTTTGGTGATACTGGCTTCCATGTCAACCCTCCACTCACTCAGTGTACTCTTGAACTCAGTAGTAAGATCTTTAATGGCCTGGATCCACTCATGATCCGGTTGTTTACGCTTACGTAATGACACATTTTGTTCGCCGATCGTTACTGTGCCAGGTTCTTTGTTTAAGTCGGTATCGGAAAGAAACTTTTTATTTTCTGAGAACTGCGACATTTTGTTGCAGTAGGGTAGAACCTCTAAACTTATTCAAATTATAGTAAATAATAAATGGAAAAAGTTTTGCGTTTAGTGGGATTCGATCCGGCGACACTTTGCGTAGGTCCACTAAGACAAAAAGCTTGACAAATACCACTCGACCACAGCGACTTAAACGTTGAAGGCGAATTTAAGCACAACTAGTTAAAGCACAACATTGATGAGCACGCACTGATCATGTGGCTGTCGGCTGCTTTGTTCTCAACACTGAGGAATTATTAAAGTTTTAGACCGTTTTTTGCGGATAACTGAGATTACACTGAGTTTATTACGAAGTTATTATGATAATTCGTTAACACTATAGTCACTGAATGCCACAATTAGATTTTGACCAGTTTAACAAGGTATTACACCACTTTTTCGATTTTATTGCAAGAACTGTCTATGACACACGGTACTCAGGTGATAGCGCACGGCGGAATGAGAGAATATGAAGAAATAAAATAATATAACAGTTCCACCGCTGGCACACCTCCTCTTTAAATGAGAGAGAATGGACCACATTCCAACACACAGGACCAGTGCGGGTTGACACGTCTTGTATCGGGGTATCGTATTGCCCGGTACTAACTAGGCTGTGGAGGTCAGATAGGCAATAGCTCTTTGTAAAATACTGCTGCATCTGGTTAGACTAGAAGCCGGTCGTAACATAGTTGGCTGATCAAAGAGGAAGATTTATTTATTTAAGATGATGATGAACGTGCCTGCCTGGGTTCGAACCCTTGACCTACAACTCGTATATTGGAGCCGTTACCACCCATCCAACACTGCTCCCTCTCTCGTACAAAAAAACAGCTTTATAATCCTTGAACATAAATATTGGCACAGCGGTTACAATCCACCACAAACTCAGTTTAATCTAAACCTAGATAGATTGTATTCAAGCCAACACGTCGGTAGAGATCTATCAATTCCCAGGATATTAGCCCCGTTCGATTTCCTTAGGGCGTGTCACTGACACGACTGAGAGAAATCTTTATGATGTTGACGAAGACTTGGCTTTTCTTATTTAAATAGAGCAAAGGACTTTGTAGTTTACTTTACATTATATAAGGTCCCATTAAAGTGGGTGGACAAAGTTTAAGACAGCGTTCAGTACGACTAACCAAAGATATCCAAGCACAAAAACACTGATTAAAGTGATTTTATTTTGACCTGTAATAATAAATTGCCGGCGGCACTCTAGAAGAAACACATCCACTAAGTGAAAATAAAATCACTTTAATCAGTGTTTTTGTGCTTGGATATCTTTGGTTATACGTACTGAACGCTGTGTTAAAATTTGTCCATCTAATTTAGTGGGACTTTATATAGTACTAGCGGTAGTTTGTGTTGTCACATAATATAACATCACGCCTGTAATTCCCGAAGGGCTAGGCAGAGGTGTACTTAATAGTACACCCACATTTCGCCTGTTATGTTTAACTCCCATGTAATGGGGGCGAGTCTATTGCCATCAACTGGACACAAATCCAGACTCCGTGGCTGCTACTGTGAAAAACCCAGTGACATTTTGTCCGACACGGGGATCGAACCCAGGACCTCATGGTCAGCGGTCGAGCTTGCGACTACTAGACCAATGAGGCAATTCGTGTTGTTTGTACCAGTTTGTGTTTCGAAAATGGGGTCGACTTTATCTGAAATCTTGAGAATCCTCCAAATTCAGCCTGATAGCACTTTGAGCGATCCAGGATACAAAATTAACATATTTTTCTCAACCTCTGAGGTTTTTCTTTTATTTCTGCGTGCTAAATCATAAATCATATTTATTTCTACAAATTGATTTTACAAAAAGTTCAACACTTTTACACGTCGATTTTAAAACTAGATGGGGCCGGTGTTTCGTAACTGACTACTCTGAGACGAAACATCCGAAACAAACTCAGAGGTCATAGTCACTTTTAAATTCCAAACATTGGTCAAGTCATGTGAGGACCATGCAAATTAATGTCTATATGTAGGTATTCCTTCTCACACAGTATAAAGAACGAAAATAGCTTTAGGTATCCGAGCTCAAACATTACCGAATAAGCAAAGAAGATACCGGGACTGTCTGGAATATTCCATAAGCTATCAAACATTATCACTCGGAAAATAACGTGGTGCACAGCAAAACGATTTTACTCTGACAAGAGAAAACTACGTATTCCGACTATGAAAAACAGAGCTATTTTACCTCCGTTATGTGCGCTGTCTAAGCAATTTGAAACTGCACGATATTCCACTATTTTTCTATGTGACAACATTCACGACAGACAGAAAAAAAATAGAACAAAATAAAAATTGAAAAAAGAACGCAAACATAAAATAAAACTCACATCTTTCCAATAACACAAACAGCACCGAACCAAATACGAGAACAATACCTACAATATTGGCATTCTAACTCAAAAATATCATTTTATTTTTCTGATCTGACATCTACTAAAAACTAAGTATCAACATACTTGCTAACGTGTTCCTAGCTTCCTGATTTCTAGCCATTTCAATTTCAACCCTAAATTTGGGAAGGTAGGGGTGAATCTTGGGGGGTGAAATTTTCTCATGAATAATGCACTCGGTACATTACATTTTATTATGGATTGAAAACTTGGCATTTGTTTCCATATGCGAACAGCCATTTGTTTGTACGTGTTTTGTGCAAAAGTTAGCTGTTTTGTCGCATTTAAATGTTATTTATTAAGGCTAAACAACGAATGAAGAATGGGAGTAGGTATTTACGGTGCTTTCGTCGGGTTGGGAAATTGTTAGCTGCTTTCATTATTATTGTGTGTTACGAGAATCTCACAATTTGATTAAGAGCGGCCAACCCGTCATACTTTTCATACAAACGCTCGTACTGTGATTAATGATTATGCCGTTGTTACACATCTATCATTGAATTTTTTTAACTAATAGGTATTTTGTGTACTATATCTAGGTTTCTGTGGATGCAAAAAAATAAAAAAAAAGTAGAAACAAATTCAGTATAAGCCTCCAAAAATTGCTGTTTTGCACAAATTTTACCTGAACTTAGCCGTTCATAATGTACTCATAAACTGTAAAAATAAAGAAAACATCTCGATAGAAACCTTGCACATGTAATGGAAATTCTTAATGACAAATATTTATTTCTCACACTTGTAAGACTTATTCGAAAACACGTATTTTCTGGAACAAGTTTAAGAAATTTTCGAACACTGTTTTTCGATATCGCATCATCATTATCATCGCGTTAGGCGGTATGAGGTGCATGGCAGACGAGTTGTGCGGGGTCAGGGCGGGGTAAGACGGGGGAGTCGAAAGAAATCGCGTTGACGATAGACGGGCCGAGAAGGCCCTCTTAAAAGTTGTTTTAAAAAATATGTAAAATTGGCTATGTACCACAAAAAAGAGGCATGTTTACTTTGTACTTCTTTTTAAGGATTTTAGTCTATACATCTATACAAATAAATAAAATTGGAGTGTCTGTTTGAAATTTCAAAATAGCAGCTTTTTACTAAGTGCATATGAAAGTATATACGGTACTTACAACAAAAACACTTTTATATTTGTCGGTCTGTCTGTTTGTTCCGGCTAATCTCCGAAACGGCTGCACTGATTTTGATGGGACTTTTACTGGCAGATAGCTGACGTTATAAAGAGTAACTTAGGCTTTATTTTAGAAAAAGGAAAAAAAAAATGGCGCAAAAAATATTTTAAAATCATGAAATTGTTAACAAAATGAAATTTATATATATTTTTTTTTAATTTACTCGGACAAAGGCCACGGAAAACAGCTAGTAAATCTCTAAAAAATAATAATTTTTAAGGTTGAAAGAGCAAACTAAAGAGCTTCGCCGGAAAAGCAACGTAACAAAAAACAAATGAAAATCTGTTTTCGAGTTCGTGTTTCGTTCCAGTATTTATTTCGTGAAACAGCCAAAGCTTTTAAAGTTTGCGCAGTTTTGACACCGTGACCTGCCTAACTGAGTGCGTCGCCGCGTCGGTTCCCTAGGGTAGCTGCAAGCTGGGTAGAAAAAACTGAGCGAATATGTTTCAGTGTATTTTTAAGGGTAAATGTACCTTCCAAGTGCGAGTTGAACTGGCGCACCGAAGGTTCCTTTTAAACTTGATTTTGTTATTAAACTACATATTTACGGTTTTTCTTAACATGTGCTGTAAGACATTGCTATTTGCCAATTTTCATGATTCTAGGTCAACGGAAAGTACTCTATAGGTTTTGATACCCTTTTGAAATTGCAAAATATGTGATATAAACGGTCATATCTTTTGATCGCGTTCACTCACAACTTTTGCGTTGTCTTGAATATTTCAGCTTGACGCGTTCCTGAAAAAAAGTGTCTTGACAGACGGATAGGCCAATGGACATCAAAGTGATCTTATAAGGGTACGAAACTCTAAAAAGGGGTGAAACTAAATAATATGAAATGTCAAAATCAAAATATTTTTATTTCACATAAACGGGTACTTATAAAACGTCGACAAAAAAGTGCACCGTTCGGGATTGTCGTTTCATATGGAGAAGAACCGGCAAGAAACTCCACGGTTACTCTTTTCAAATCTTTTGATGTTACAATATTATCATGTTACAGCATTAGTACTTAAGTATGGGGGACAGCATAGGCCCGACAATAAGTCGTTGTTTACTACACAAAAAATGTAAAACAAGATAAAAAATTGACAAAAGTAAACAAGCATCTGGGAATCTGCAAAGCCTACAATGTTCACACAGTCACAAACAATCGGTAAAAAGAATCTATACAAAGGTAAGAAAATATTGTAAAATACTAAATTAAACAAGTGACACAAATATTGTCATCAGTGCTGTAACTATTCTGAGTAAAATATGTATAAATGATTTGAAAACAATGTTCACACAGTCACAAACAATCGGTAAAAAGAATCTATACAAAGGTAAGAAAATATTGTAAAATACTAAATTAAACAAGTGACACAAATATTGTCATCAGTGCTGTAACTATTCTGAGTAAAATATGTATAAACGATTTGAAAACAATTGTAAAAAATCTGATTAGAAAGATGAGAAAAAATGACATTGAGAATAGTTAGAAACATCCACATATTTGTGCCGTTTATGAGCTACCAGGGGATCTGCTGAGCTGTCATTAACTCTCTTTTAAACGTTAATGAATAAAATACGTATTAGGTCCGTTATGCCCGAAGTGTTAGGCAGGTGTGCATAGAGTACCCTACATTTTGTCACATAATATGTCGAGGTCCTATATAATAAAGCGCGAGCCTATTACCCAGTGCGGT
The DNA here is from genome assembly GCA_947578425.1 of Eugnorisma glareosa. Classification (NCBI taxonomy): domain Eukaryota; kingdom Metazoa; phylum Arthropoda; class Insecta; order Lepidoptera; family Noctuidae; genus Eugnorisma; species Eugnorisma glareosa. The sequence continues at coordinate 5,281,095 of OX387982.1, read as the reverse complement.
ACCCGCTTTTCACTATACAATGACCACATTAATTTAGTCATCAAACATGACCAGCGGGCCTAATTATGAACTTATATATACAATGTGTAACAGAATAAACGCACAACCTCTTACTGGGTCATTGTACTCATCATTATGAATAACTTTCACTATGGGACCAACACTGAAATCGCGAAAAAAAAGTCGACTGTCCTATACATTTCTGTGCGCATAATTCGACAAAATGTACTGAACAGCTGTTTTTTTTTTCGCGATTTCGTGATTGGTCCCATAGTAAAAGTTGTTCATAATGATGAGTACAATGACCCCTTAAGAGGTTGTGCGTTTATTCTGTTACACATTGTATATAATTACAAACGCAGTTAAAATTATGAACTGTCACTTTGTGACGATTTTGCGAATTTTAATGTCATTCATATTATTCCTTTATTTATCATCTTTCTAATTTCATACATTAAAAATAACCTATTAAAAAAATATTTAAAAATATAAAAAATAGATGGCCCATCGGCATCAGGAACAAGGTCCAGGCTGCCGGTGGTCAGGGCTCCAGAGAGAGGAACCGCCTCACTATGCGTGCCGTGTCCAGGAGTACTGCCTTCTGAATCAAGCCCTTGACCCAGCCGCGCAATGAGAGCCTCCTAAGGTGTCGGTCGAGGCTCTTTGCTATTAGTCCATTAACCATCACGACTATCGGTACAATGATTGCAGAGTCCACGTAAGTGGTCATTTATAGCCCCCAGTAAGCAAAACATACATTTGAAATTCGAAGCCCAGCAACACATCAAAACAGATTTTTTTTCGAGAAAAATTTCCATAGGCTCGACGTATATAGAGGAAAGATCCCTCACGGAATACGGAAGAAAGTTTAAATTACTTATGCTTACAGAAGCACAAGAAGCGTTGATCGATCGTCTTGTGACTAGAAATCTGATAATCCGAATACCTACTTGTCTCCGAGGGGTGAAATTAGATTCCAATAAAAACTGTATTTAGGTTGGCATTGGGGGTTGAAAGGGAATGAAAAATGGCCGCGGCATTATCGGAGTCAATCGTACGTCAATTTCTAGGTTGTAGGTTATCTTTTTCTTTGAAATAGGCTGGCGAGAGATTTAGGGGTGTCAGATAGTTGTTTGGAGGTTTAAAGATTGCATACGGGATTATTTGGGAGCGGATATCGAAAGTAAATTGAGGTCTTAAAAATACTGTAAGGGCTTTTTTGGATACTATTACTCTACTTCATAATAGTCACTTATATAATGGATTAAAATGATTATTATTATTGAACAGAATTAGTATGAAAGCCAGTTATTTTTACGGAACCCGAAGGTGGTAGAAGGCTCTAAGGCGAAAAACGGCTATTTTCGAAAAGTAGGATATTTCACTATTTTTTTTAATAAATTCCAGCATTATTGACTGACTTGTTGGTCTAGTGGTCACAATCACAACTGCTGAGCATGGGGTCCTGGGTTTGATACCCAAGTCGGGCATATTTTTATTGGGTTTTTCCATCAGGAATTTCTCAGTACCTGTGATGGACTGTGGATTTGTGCCCGGTTGATGGCAATAGGCTCGCCCCCTATTACATAGGACTTAAACAGAACTGGCGTAATGTTGGTGTACTATTAGGTACACCTCTGCCTAACCGTTTTGGGATTACAGGCGTGACGATAAGTTATGTTTATATTCCAGCATTATTAGCAGATCATATAAATTGAAGATTCCACCGTTTGTTCAATGTTAAAATCAATTATTCAATTTTTATTCTCCGAAGTGTTAAAAATTAAAAAACTTTAGCACAAAGTGAAACTTAGACTAAAAAGATCTATCAGCAAGTTCACGGGACTTGCTCTTTAAAGAAAAGAGACTTAGTTAAAAGTTTTAGATTCTGAAGTCAAGACAGGATCAAAGATTGCGCGGTAGTTATAATTGCTGTAAGAACACCCTTAACGAATCTTAAAGGCACTTGTTCTTCCTGACATTGCGATATTTTTTGTTATTGACCATACCAAGCCCTTTTTTTTGTTTTTTGGATGGGATATCATCAAATAACCCCTCCCGCTCTGGGCTGAGCAGGAGGGAGTGTCAGACTTTTACTGACTAAAACCCATCCATGTTCCTTCCTTTGCCCTTTGTGTTCCAGGGCCGCGGTATCTCTTTCGAACAGTCCCGCAACCCTGGCAGGCATCGGTCCCCTTCCTGTTTGCTGACTCTCTTTGAGGCGCGCGTGGAACACGAACGCGCCGTCGACACGGCCTGTCGTCATAAGACAGACGGACGACGAGCTAGCCCATAGCTCACCGTCCACAGTCCCGCGCCTACGGTGGCCCGGTGCGTCTCCCGCGGCGGCTGGGACATGAAGTTCTCTCCCTCTCACGTTCCGCCACCTCCTTCTCTAGCATGACTGCTTCGCAGAAGGACCATACCAAGCCCTGCAGTCTCGACATAGATAGCGATCGTAAAACAACCGAATTCGGTCGCAAAGCCATAACGATGCGGTTTTAAGATGCGTCCATCTTCCGACCCGCCGGAGTCGGCTTCCACCTTAAATTGGCATCTTCTATTTACCGAGATATTCGAGGTCAAAGTTCTAAGTTTTGCATCACTTCTAGAAAAACCACAAGTTTTTAATGCACTTTAATTTAAACACCTCCATGACCCCCGTACTATTCAACGCATCTATCGGCATAATATTTTTGAGCGCGTTAGTCCTGACGAAAAACGTGAATTTTCTCCTCAAAAAAAATTCGTTTCCCAGCGATAATTTTTGCGTATTTATAGTTACTTAGCTTGATGTACAGAGTGCTTGGTTAACGGCTTCGTGAATGGTTTTACAACTTGTATTTATTATATAAACCTGTCATAGTACCATGTTGACGACGTGTAGATAGAAAACTAACTTTTTTTTTTGGTTAAAAACGATTGTTTTTAACTTTCTTTTTAAGAGTTTTTATTTTCAACATTTCTTACTTTATTGGTATTGGCTGAATTACGAACGAGTCATATTTATGTGCTACATATACCTGTAATAAATCCACCTCAGTTACAGGAAACCTTAAAACATAACTTTATGGAAAGATATGATGTAAGCAAATAAAAGTTTAACATTAAACTTTTGTATGAAGATTTACTGGCGCTTGTTTGAAAGAAAATAAACTTTTACTACATGTGACATGCGTAAAGAATTTAAAAGATGTTTGTATGAAATATGACTCATTTTACTTCATGCAATTTTAGTTTTTTTTTATTTTACAATTTATTCGTTGTTTGGCGAAACTAATTGAAAAAAACCAGCCAAGTGCGAGTCGGAGTCGTACATGAAGGGTTCCTTACCATCCTTGTAGGGGAGCCCCCTTCAATTTTTATTTTATGTTTATTATTTGTTGTTTTAGCGACAACAGAAATACCCATTCTGTGAAATTTTCAACTGTCTACCTATAAAGGATCACCGCTGACAGACGGATGGAAAGCGGAGACTAAGTATTAGGGTTCCGTTGGTTACCCTTTGGATATGGAACCCTAAAAAAACTTAAAATACAAAATATGGCAACAAACGTCCGTAAATACTCAAACAAGGACCTATTCAAACTTTGATTTATTGTTTCAAAAGGGACCTTAAGCTCTACATACTAACCATGAGATATTGGGTTCGATTCTCAAGCCGGGTAAAGTGTTATTAGGGTCCTCCATTAAAAAATTCTCAGTAGCAGCCACGGAGTCTGGATTTGTGCCCGCGTGAAGACAGTAGAGTCACCCCCTTTTAGTTGGGATATAAACATATCTGGCCAATAGGGTATATGCAAGAAATACAAAACTTTTTTGATTTCTTAAAAATGACTTGTATTGGACCATAAAACATTGTGGTACACTTGTTTAATTCTCTAATACAACACTTATTTTACAATTTAATACTTTATGTAGCGTGTTTTTGGTGAAACGGAACGCAAACACAAAAGGCATCGATTCCGGTAGTGACGTCAAAAGATATGTGTCAAAGAATCACTTTTAGTTGAAAAGTTCATAAAGTTTCACTAAAATTTTACTATAATATTGTTATTGCAATTTTTGCTTAAATAAAGCACTTACATTATACTCGTAGTAAAACTATTCTACTAAGGGCAAAAAATTAAATTTAAACAAGGCAGATAGAGATAAGTGACATCAAATGCTATTACATGAATGGAAGCGATAGTCATGGACGTTTGAACTGTCGTCGAAAATTGTAGGAGTTTAATTTTTTTTTGTGCGACAAGCAGTAGTTGAAATTAACTTTTAATTTTTTTCTTGGGTTGATAGTACTGCATATTATTGATTTAAGTGAAAAAAATATTACATGCATATTTCCTATTGTGTATGTACGATAAGTACACCTCTGGCTAACCCTTCGTGGAGTATAGGCGTGATGTTATGTTACCAAAAATGCAAAAGTTACACTTACACTACCAACTTAATAAATGGCTACAATTACACACAACCTGTATCTCAAATGTAAGTCAAAGCCGATACACTGCAGTGCACACAAATGTATACAGCTGAATTATTCCGCGTGATCGCACCACTACGGCGCTTGTATCAGATAATTGCACTGACGTGTAAGGCCTGGACAGTAACTAAATGCTAGACAGACACTGTCGGTGGTATGTGCTCATGCTTCTTGGGATTTAGGGGTAGGAAGACAAATGGGGCTAAATGAAAAGTGGTCGAAAGAGATTTTGAATGTAACATACCATTACGTCTGTACTCCCCAATCGGTTAGGCAGAGGTGTACCTAATAGCAAGTTACACCCACATTTTCTCAGGTATGTTTTGAGTTCCATGTAATAGGGGGCAAGCCTATTGCCATCAACCTGATAAAAACCCAATAACATTTTGCCCGGCCCGGAAATCAAACGTAGGACACCATACTGTATCACAGTAATACCCTATTTACAGGCAGCATCTTTCCCCACCTCAAAACTCAATTATCTTCCACAAAAGAAACTCCTTCCTCCATAACACCGTTTAGAGAAATATAATGACCAGATAGTCAAGCATCACGGATAATATTTTGAAGAATTTGTGGCTACATCAGCGGCAGCGAGGGAATACTTCGACGGTTGTATAGTTAATGAGACAACGCTGGTGGTTAAGGATGTCTCACAGATCCAGATAGGCGATGATGAAGAAATAGACAGCCATACCAGAAAAATAATATTCTTCTTAGTCTATCGAAATGAATCTTGACGGAACGGTTGGCGCAGTGGCTGACTGCTGCGCGGCGTGTCGCGGGTTGATCCCCGCACGGAACAAATATTCGAATGACCTACAGATAGTTGTATCGGGTCTGGCTGTTGGTGTATGTGAGTTTAAATGTTTGTAAACGCCCCCACGATACAGGAGAAATTCCTAGTGTCAACATAAAGCAAAATGCCTGAGACATAGTAGCTTCATAAAAAGCTGCTCTACTAGGTTCAACATCTTATAGCGTAGCTTTAGATGTGTGCTTCTAGACTTAACTAAGTAATTCGGTACCGCCTTCAATGTGGATTTTAGACTAGAAACCATGGCCCAGTTTGCATTACGGGTCTGACCATGGGGTATGAATATATTTAATGCTAAAAAGTGTTAGTTTGGAAGCTTTAGCACAAAACGGTCATGGTAAAATGTTACTAAGATATTTAAAAACTAATGAAAATTACCTAAATTATAATACACAAGTTGTATTATTAAAATGTTTAAAAAAAATACGTTTGTTGTTTAAAATTCGTTTAGCTAAACGCAAGCCTATTTAGCATTAAATAGGCTTGCGTTTAGCTGCAACTCGCCTGATGTGAAGCGATGACGCGGCCTAGGGTGGAGCACGCTGGCCTAGAAAAAACCGATTCACTTGAACTTTGAAGAGATCCAGATTATAATGATCGGGAAACTTGAGAAGCGATGCGATTGATACTCCCTTATTATTTCTAGAAGGAAGAGAATACGATACAATTTTCTTTATACTTGTAACAATCTACAGAACGTTTGCTTTTGCGATTTACGCACAAATCATCTAAGCTAGTTAGGCACTTATACAGGCTGTAAAGGACAGCTCTTAACAAACTTACAGGGTACATTCAGCTCCTTATTTTGAATCATATTCCACCGGAATTTTTCTCCAGTTTATTTTTTTCAGTTATTATTCCTTTAATTCAATGTATATTTACATTCCCTGTACACAGCACTTCCTTTATGTAAATAATACGGCAAAAATAAAAAATCCAACAATGGATGTTGAAATACTCTAACGAACGACGCGTGAAATCAGTTGTCCACTTCCTGAGCTACAGAGTTCATCGAGCACGTCGTCGCACTTGCCGTTCGCTACGTGCGTTTTGCCACGGTAACGATACATTGCGTATGAAGAATTAAAACAAATCAAAAATATTGGATTCCCATAACATTCCTGAAATAATTTCTTGTATCGGTCATCTTAGTGTGATAAATACTAAATTCACCCCATCAGTCTGTGGAGGGCTGTCCCTTACACCCTGTATGTTCACACTAAATCCTCGTCTTCCAAAAGAATCGGCCAAACCAGTTCTGATAAGTTTCAGTCTCTATTCCGGACACAGTCCTAACTGATTTGAACGATTCTTTAGATCATTCTCCTGCAATTATGCCAATTAATTTGGGGTCAGCACAGCATGTCTTCTTCATCTATATTCCACTTCTTTTACTTTATTTCTTTTGAGAAACTGAAAAATATAGCTAATATTAGAAAATAGATATGTCTTGCCTTCTTCTCCATATTCTTTTACTCGTCTTCTCAGCAGTCACCTCCATTCTAGCCATATCATCCTTCACACCGGACTTGGATAGATTATGTACAGAAATATCTGTCGGTGTCCGCAGCCAGTCCATAATCTGTCCTTACCGGTTTGCCCAAACCTTAAGACGTTACCAATACTTCGTCTTATCTATACTCTTCAATCCATACCGTGCCTAACCCCACGTCCGCCTGTAATCCGGACACCCGGTCTCGTCCGGAATCCGAAATTGAAGAGTAAGCTTTTTACTGGACTTGTTGTGAATTATAAATAACCCTGTCCGGTTTGGAATTAGGGTAAGATGCCGTCCAAATTGGGACGGATATAGTGGAAGGTGAAAATTTTGAATAATATAATGTACTATCAGTTGCCCGCAACCCTCGTTTGCGAGATATTATTATAAAAATATTACTTCCGTTTTTTAATTGGATTTTGTTACTTAACAGTTTTTTTCAAATTTTCATATTTTTTGCACGGAAGTCTAATTATTTTTCTGAAATAAAAGAATCCTAAGTTAGACCTTATAACATCAGCTATCTGCCAGTAAAAGTCCCGTCAAAATCGGTCCAGCCGTTTCAGAGATTAGCCGGAACAAACAGACAGATAGACAGACCGACAGACAGTTTTTTTTGTTTTAAATGTGTTTTTTTTTTTAAAGTATATACTTCCACATGCATTCAGTAAAAAGCTGTTATTTTGATATTGCCAATAGATACTCAAATTTTATTTATTCGTATGTATGTTTGTATGTATGTCTGTATAGATGCATAGGTAATCAAAAAGCTTAATAATAACAGCCAAATTGATCGAAGTTCAAAGTTAAGCAGCGCTTGCCATTGTCAGTCCGTGGATGGGTATCCATCCATTCTCTACCGAAATTCATGCAGCGTTTAGTGCTGGATATACGAAAACCCTTGGTAATACTGGTTGTCAGACTTTCAGGCCACTGACTGCCTGTTACGACTGTCCAGTCTAGAAATTACAGCCTAAACCAATGGCTTAAGGTGCTTAACAAGTCATTAACATTTAATTAAAATAAAAGTATCTTAAAATCCGACTACAAATAGTAGTATGAGCTTATTATTATGTATATATATATATATATTTGTAATCTCTTTTTAATTTACTTCATTTAGATATCGTACTCGATAGGTTTTGTTGAAAAAAGAAATTAACCATTTATAATTTAGCGCCAAAAATCCGCCATGTTGTTTTTTTTTAAAACACTTATATATATGAGGACACTTAAGTTTTTGAGACGAATCTAATGATACCGTAATTATTGAAATCTATACAGCCATTTGGAACATACGAGATAATAAAGAAATTTACAAACAAATAAAAAAACATACAAGATACGCGCGAAAAACATAACACTTCCTTGACATTCGGGTAAAAGAATCCTTACTTTTGTTCTGGAATAATTCGAAATTACAACAAGTTAACACATAATAACATTAAATACCCAATTCACAGCTCAACGTTGGAAATAACAGAAATACCTAATTATCATTGTGGTAGGTGAATGTGCAATATTCCGGCTGTGCAATGTTCGAGTCGAGATATAACGAACTACCCTTTGGGAATATAGCAGAAATCGCTACCCCTGACAGGTGGTAAAAGCGGGAAGCATGGAGAGGAAATTCTGGGTAGTGATATTCATTTGTTATGGTGACTACTTTGAAGCGATTTAATGGTACTTTGATATTGGAAACAGATAGAGTTATACAGGACTATTTTAGATTTATTCATTTGTTCGGGCATATCAGACGGGAGAGGTTTTTTTTAAATTAAGAACATAATATGATAACATCACGCTTGTAATCCCAGAACGGTTAGGCAGAGATCTACCTAATAGTACACCCACATTTGACCAGTTATGTTTAAGTTTCATGTAATAGGGGGCAAGCTATTGCGTTCAACCGGCCGGAATCCACATTCCGTGGCTGGTATATTGAGTGATTCCTGATGGATAAACCCAATAACACTTTGCCTGACCCGGGAATCGAACGCAGGACCTTATGCTCAGCAGTCGCGCTTGCGATCACTAGACCAACGGGGCAGTTAAATTATGAAGTCAGTAATAAATCTGTGATTGACAAACTGACACACCGAAAGATGCGTAGATGTATATAAAAGGGATAAATAGAGTATTGTTTTCACAGTCTGGGCACATCATCTGCATAGCATTTCCCTAACTATGTTGTGGTCGGCTTCCAGTCTAACCGGAATCAGCTGAATACCAGTCTTTTACATGGAGCCACTCCCTATCTGATCTCCACAACCCAGTTGTACTGGGTAATACGATACCCCTTTCAAGACTGGTTGTGAGACCCCGAGCAACTGACTGCCTGTATAACGATTGTCAAATATTAAGTAGAAATGGTAGCCGGAATTGACGGCTTTACGTGGTTCGAGGCACGGAGGAAACTCGGTATGTAATCGATGGTCACCCATCCACGGACTGACCCTGGCAAGCACGGCTTACCAGAAGATCGACCCGTGCGGGTGTGGTTATTTAACCACGATCTTCTCTTTCACCCTCTGATCACAGAATTGTATTGTATAGCAGGCTGGTAACTCCACGTCTAAGCGCATATTTTGCGTGCGGGTGGGAAATCTATTCGATCCACCCTAACTCCTCGAGAAAGGCCAGCAGCGCCTTGATGTTGCTTGTAATCTCGGAGAGTACCTGGGTTACCGAAGTACTTTGCCCTGTATGTTGCAACCCCTGGGCAGTGCAGAAGCACGTGGGCTGCTGTCTCGTCTACCTCCATGCAGGCTCGGCATAGGGGGCTGTCCGTGACTCCTATGACAAAGAGGTGTTTATTAAAAGAACCGTGTCCAGTGACGGCGGCTGTAACTGTGCGTAGCTGTAGTTTGGACAACCGAAGCGCCCGTTTGGTGAAGCGGCCGTCGATAATAGGAAGTGCTTCCTTGGCCTGCCTGCACTCGCCATGGTCCAGCCATAGCTGGTGGTGTTGTCCACTAGTTCGTTTCCTTAACCTCTGGTCACAGAATCTCCATTCTCCTTTAGATTAGGAAGAGATGTATCTTTGGTTTACCCACATTTGGTCTGTTTTTAATAAAGCTCATTTAATAAAAGTCGAGCCTTTTGCCATCAACCGGTGTCACAAATCCAGACTCTAGGCTGTAGTAGCCTAGAGTCTGGATTAGTGACACCGGTTAAAAAACTCAACGGAATGATTTTTTTTTTTACCGATGGGAAATCATCAAATAACACCTCCCGCTCTGGGCTGAGCAGGAGCGAGTGTCAGACTTTTACTGACTAAAACCTATCCATGTTCCTTCCTTTGCCCTTTGTGTTCCAGGGCCGCGGTATCTTTTTCGAACAGTGCCGCAACCCTGGCAGGAATCACTCTTTGATCTTGTTCAACGTATTTGTTTTTTTTTTCAAAACTCTCTCGAATTAAATACCAATAGTAGGGGCGGATAAAAGAAATATCCGGACCTTTCTCAACGATATGGTAACACTACTCGTAACTTGTTCATAAGGTATCCAATTCGAGGTACATCAAAACCACCCCGGGATGATTTTCAAACTGTGGCAACACGGTCCGGTAATTAGGGGTATTCCCAGGGGTAGTTTTATGAAATACGTGGTGGATTAAATGTATCGTTCGTTGGTGGATGCAGGTAGTATATTCCTGCTGTATTTGCATAGTTAGGGGTTGTGTTTTGTGGTTTACTGGTAAATATGAACGGGTGGTTTAGACAATACATAATTATATTATCTGCAGAACGAAAGGGGAATGCCCAATTTTGTATGGGAGTTCGGCTGTTCTTACGTCTCGACAGAATCATCGTGAAATATAGGATAATTATGTAATCCGGATTATGTTAATTAATAATTATTGATATAAATATTCAATGGCAGTTTTTTTTTATTAATAGGACATTTAATATTCCAATTATTGTGATATCGCACTACAATCTTAGGCGAAGAAGTAGGTATATAATCTCTTTGCTTAACAAAGACATTTAAGTTTTGAAATGTTTGTCACAAAATAAAACAGATTTGAATAAATTATAACAATAGACATATCAAAGGGAAAAATAGACATTTATGTCTATCACATTGACATTAACTATGACGTAGGTTACCAGCATAATAAAATTCATTATCCATATTAAAGCTTTCTTTGGTTGAATAAAAAAACTCTATTGGATCGTTTGCTTCAGGCTAAAATAAATATTATTATAATGTTATATGTATATTTCAAAAGAAGTTTTTTTTCATAAAAATGGAAAAGAAGCAGCTACAACCTGCTTTATGGCATTCTCCTTTATCTTTAATGACGTACGGATCGTTGCAGGTGGCATCGTTCTGTACTTTCTGCCTACCCCCATGGGCAAAACGCGTGGGTATAATTATAATGCAGTAAATGTAAAAAAAAATATATTATAAATTAAAACTAAGCGTCACCAAGTATGCATGATCTAAATTAAGAAAAAAAAACCTAATAAATCACACACAATTAATGGTTGTCAGACCGCAGATAATGATGAGTGAACTACTTTTTATTACGATACTTTTTAATACGATACTTTACGATACGATACTTTTTAATACGATAAAAAATAAACATTTTTTCAGACATGCATGATCAGCTATTTAACATTATTCCTCTACACAAATGTTTTCATATTTATTGGCCTACAGGGAGTACTTCCGGGTATTTTCCCCGCAACGGGACGTGACCGCAGATAGCCAATGCGGAACTGCACGGCACAAAGCCGGAACCGACTCGAAACCGGCTGGGTTTGCCGGAAATGCTGTCGTTTGCGGTTGTTGATTTTAGTTACTATTTCTGTGGTTTTTGATAGATTAATTCAGGGTTAAATGCCGGATGGAGGGTTGTGCTGATTCTGGTTGAACGATAGGTAGATCATGGTTTTTTGAATTATTAATGTGTGGTTGATGACGTCCCTAGCTAGGTTTAGTCCAGGACTCTTTCTGCGAAATTTCGTGCATAGACGCTAGTATTTGATTTTAATAAAATCGATAGTCTTTAATCTTTTCCGGATTTGTGGCCGGTTGATGGCAATTAGCTCGTCCCCTATTACATGGGACTTAGACATAACTGGCGAAATGTGGGTGTACTATTAGGTACACCTCTGCCTAACCCTCCGGGGATTACACGCGTGATGTTATGTTTGTAAAAAACTTTAGTTTTCCCTTCTGTCTGTTTTTGAGGCATGCAACATGATTGTTCTAAATTTTTGAGGCATGCAACATGATCATTCTAAATTTTTGAGACATTCAACATGATTATTCTAAATTTTGTTAAATAATAATTTGTAGAGGCACTATTAGATACTGCAGCAACATAGATTAAAAAGTACTACAGCGCCATCTATGTCACAGACAAAGAACTAAACACCGAAATCCTACATCGCGCAAGTAAAATTATCCGCGACATAAGAGTATATAGCAGAACACGACAACAACTGTCGGGCAGTAGCCCACCAGACATAACACTTTTCTGGTCGGAGGATCCACCCTTTTCTATGGGGGATGAAGAACTTTACACACTGTTCTCCATACCCACTGTCTGCGGTGGTAAGGACCTTGTAAGAATAGATTCAATTTTGACTTCAAACCACAAATAGAAAGTTGCACAGCGACAACAAGGTTGGAGGTAGGTAAGGAAATCACCATAGCTCGTTGAAATGTCCAGAATTATCAATCTTCGAAGGCCACGAATTGTAACACTTTACAGCGGCGTATCGTTCTTCTGTATTTTTGGCACAGTAATTTATTATCGGGCAACTCAGGTCCTTAGATGAAAATACAGAAATTAATCTTAAAAATAATACAATACATATAAACACATTAATCATCTATAAACAAACTCGAATCAGTCCAGCTTATCCAACTTCAGAAAAAGCATGTTCTTAAATAAAGTCTAAATAAAGCGTTAATGGCGTTGCTTTAGGTCTATGTCCTACAGTAAATATCTAGGTTTAAGCTGAAAAATGTTCCCTGAACAAGTTATTAACTACCAATATTTGTACTTACAAAAAATATCTTGCACAAATGACAACACTCCATAAATATTCATCTCAAAAACTTTATCGGGAAAAAAATCACGTAATATCTTTTCCATCAACCATCTTTACTAGACTTGTCACATGACGAACTGTCACCCCTGTGTTGCCGTGTTCTATGCGGGGAGCAACGGGTGAGGTAGGTCATGTAAGGTTGGTATTATTATACATAATGTGACAATCAATTTATCAATGTCAAGGGTGTGAAGACGGTGATAATGGAAGTCTAGTTATGATAAATGTGTGTTTGTGAACCGCAGGAGTAAATCTGGATACGTGGCTCCGGGTTGGGTATATTTTTAGTCACTGTGTGGTTTTGATTCAAGTTTGAAGCTTACTCAAGCAACTACACAATTCAAAAATATTGGTTATCGCATTTTTAAAGAAATTGTCGAGACGATCGAAGGTTAAGCAACGCTTCTCGCGGTTGGTTCGTGGATGGGTGACCGTCCATTACATAATAAAGAGACCTCTTCGTGCCTCGGAAACAGACGATCAAAAGGAACATGGGCATAAATCGAAATCAAAATCAAAGCATTTATTTCAAGTAGGCCAGTTACAGGCACTTTTGAACTGTCGAAACAAAGATTACAATGAAATGTAGCCACAGTCCCAGTCACAAGGCATAAAAACTGTGAAAGTACTGTAGTTGCCCATTCCTTAGCGTAGATCTCTATGGAGAAGAACGGGCAAGAAACTCCATGGACACTCTTTTAAATCAGCATATTGTTACAAAACCTTGGTTATATCATTCGTAATGAGATGCGTTATAAGGCACACGCGTTGTAAGGCACTAGTATTAAGAAGTAGACCCGAATAAATATCGTTGGGTAAAGGCAAGCAGGTGGACCTTTCAGGGCAAGGAGCAGCTCACTCCTCCCCTTTAACTGATACGGGGTTTATCGCAAGCAAATAGTCACTGCTGGGGTGATTGTGGAGAATACAATGCGTACAATGTGCACGCCAGCCAGAAGTGACGAAGAGGATCACCGTGTGGTTTTAAACAGGAGGAGTCTGACAGACCCGCCTACCCTGAGGACATGAAAAAAGATGGAACCTTAACAGGATTTTAACCGCGATCTGAAACCTCAAATCCTTCTAATTTTGAACCTAATAATATTATCATAAAGACTTTAGTAAGAACAGTAATAATAATAATCATTTATTTGCAGACATTGAAGTCCATAGAATTACATCAGTAGGTAAATATTTTTTTTTTTTTTTTGTTATATGATGTATCCCAATAAGGTAACAACATAAAAAATACAATCTAGCTTAATACTAAAGCTAATGAGTAATTTAATTCTAACTTAATTTGCTAGGAAGAGTAAACCTAAGAATGTGTCCATTAACACTTTTCTTATTGTCTCTATTAAGGGGAAGACACTTTGTTCTTGTGTACTTTATGGGTAGCACTCACTTCACTACATTAAACTAACACTTCACTAAACTAACTCGAAAGGTTTTGTCCTTTTTAGTCTTCTCACTATGTCCGTGTTGTCGAGGAGCTGGATAGCCTCGACGTTCACATGATGATGAAGCCTTCGTTCATGAGCTTCGGCGTTCGTTTTAATTATGTTTGTGACGAGGTCTACCTTGAGGTCCCGATGAAGGTCGTCATTTCTAATGTACCAGGGCGCATTGACGATTCCTCTGAGTACTTTGTTTTGGAATCGTTGAATAATTTTGATATTACTTTGTTTGGTACAGCCCCAAAGCTGAATACCATAAGTCCATACAGGCATAAGGACTTGTTTGTACAAAAGTATTTTGTTTTGTACTGACAACGAGGAATGTTTTCCAATCAGCCAGTACATTGACTTGTAGCGAAGCTCTAGCTCGTCGCGTTTCTTTTTAACATGAGCTTTCCAGCGAAGCTTTGTGTCTAGTGTCATGCCTAGGTACTTGGCTGTGTTTTCGTGCGGTATGACATGGTTGTTTATGTATACCGCATGATAATTTGGCTTTTTATTTGTGAAGTCTATGTGAACGGATTTCGTTTCATTGAGTTTCACTCGCCATTTTTTTGTCCAGTCAAAGATGGTATTGACGGCTGTTTGAACTTTTTCCACTGCTTCTTCTTGAGTGACACCTGTGGCCATTATAGCTGTGTCATCCGCAAATGTTGCAATGGTGTTGTTTTCTAACTCAGGAATATCGCAAGTGTACAATAAGTACAAGACGGGACCTAGGACACTTCCTTGCGGTACTCCAGCTGTTATCGACTTAAGTTCTGAATATGCATCATCTTGTCTTACTCTAAACTTACGCTGTGATAGGTAAGACTCTAAGATATCAGCAAACTGTTTTGGGAGCATGTTTCTTAGTTTTCTAATAAGCCCTTTGTGCCAAACTTTATCGAATGCTTGCGCTACGTCCAGGAAGACCGTTGAGCAAACTTTGTTTTCTTCTAAGGCCTTTTCTATAATGTTGGTAATCCTGTGTACTTGGTCTATTGTCGAATGTTTTTCCCTAAATCCAAATTGGTAGTCAGGGATTAAATTTCTTTCTTCGATGATGGGTTTTAGCCGTTTCAAGAGAAGCTTTTCGAATAATTTTGACATGATCGGCAGCAGAGAGATCGGTCTATATGATGTGGTTTCGTGAGGTGGTTTACCAGGCTTTGGTATCATTATAACTTCGGCAACTTTCCACAGATCAGGCACAGACTTAAGCCTGAACGTAGCATTGATAAGAGTTGTAAGTTTTACGATGGCTTTACGTGGGAGGTTTTTAAGAACTTCTCCAGTAATAAGATCGTAGCCAGGTGCTTTTTTTAGTCTAAGGCGCTTGATTTCGTTGAAAACTTCTCTAGGTGTTACGAATTTTATTTCTTGTTCATCATCATTTGGTGTTTCATCTAACAAAGCGCAGTCTTCATTTTCTTCATTCGGCTTAAAAATGAGTTCCAAGTGTTGTGCAAACCTTATAGCTTTTTGCTCGTTGCTTATTGCCCACCGCCCGTTAATATCTTTGATAGGTGGGATATGCATAATTGGCTTCTTAAAACTTTTTGTAGATTTCCATAGGGAGTAATCTGTCGTGCGATCGCTGGTTAATTGATTAAGATAACTGCTCATTGATTCATTTTTGAACTTCTGAATTGCATTCCTTAGTTGTTTTGTAAGGTTGTTCAGAAGCCTTTTATCTTGTGGAAATCTTGTTTGTTGCCATATTCGTCTCTGTCGCCTCTTTTCGGCTATGAGTTTTGTAATTTCTGCTGGGTAGTAGGTTAATCTATTTTTTAACTTGAATGTAGGTGTGTTTTTCCAGGCGCATTGTTGTATTTGAGTAATGAATTGACGGATATCCCGATCCAGGTCTTCTGGCTTCTTTAGTGGAACTTTTAAATCTATTATAGAGTCCAAGTCTATTTTAAAGCTTGTCCAATCAGTGTTCTTATTTACTAATGTGGGGTAGTTTTCTTTCAACATTAAAGACTCACTTACAGTAAGTATTATAGGTGAGTGATCTGAGCTCATATCATAACCTTCTTCAATGCGGAGAAGATTTGGTGATAGATTTTTATATATAAAAAAGTCAATGAGATCTGGAATCTTGTTTGGGTCAGTAGGCCAATAAGTAGGCTTACCTGTTGATAAAGCTTTGCATTGTGCTTCTTCAATTGCGCACAGTAGCTCTCTTCCTTTGGTTGTGGTCAGTCTAGATCCCCAAAATGTATTTTTAGCATTAAAATCGCCTCCCAATATAAATCTATTTCCAAGACCGTTTAGAAAGGTCATGTATTGATCTGTTTTTACCGAATACCTAGGTGGACAGTATATGGCTGATATGGAAACAGGGCAATATTTCGTTTTGACACAGACAGCCACTGCTTGGATTTCTTCTTTTTCATATTTGAGTTGTTCATAATGAAATATATTCTCCTTTATAATAACTGCACTACCACCTCTTGATGTGTTATTGGGATGCAATGCATGGTATACTTTATAACCTTTAATTTGAATATGAGATTCTTTAGTGAAATGTGACTCTGATATAAGGCACACATCAATACTTTCCATATTTAGGACAGCCGTAAGTTCATTCTGATGTTTGAGCAGTCCATTCGCATTCCAAGCCATAATTCTTAGTATGTTAGCCATTTATGATGTTTTTTTGTTGTTTGGTAGCTGCTCTAGTGCCACCTTCAAGCTTCTTCAGCCTTTCATCAAAATTAGTTAAGTAGGTAAATATTGACATCAAAACAAAATCATGAATTACAAATAATAGGCATAATAACAAAAATAACATAATCGAAATACATCACAAATTACATAATAATTACGTAATAAAATCAAATCTACAAGAATCATAAAAATCTTGACAAGTCTTCTTTTCAATTTGACGTATTCCTGGATTTAGTAATTTTCTTGAGGTTCAAAGGTTACCAATTAGACATTTATTTAACACTGTTCTGCGAAGATTTTATTAAAATATAATTATAAGTATCCTCTTAAATAGGTGGACTTAATTTAAATTAATTTTCGTTGGGGTCCTCGAAAAATATGTTCTTAATTAATTAAGATCTATCCATCGACGGTTCAGTGGTTCAAGAAGGTTTTTTTAATGTATTTTAGAATTTTACAGTATATTATTCCGTTTGGGTTTTGATAACAAACATCAGGTACGCATTCTTCTTTCTTTTTTTCCAATTCTGTCTCGTCCTTCTTAAAAGCGATTTTTACGTTTATTTTGTTTTGTGAATCGATTCGACACCGCTTGCGAATTATTTATTTCCGCCTTCCGTTTTTCGAAATAATTGTACGACAAAAATGTATGCAACAATTATTTTTTATATTACACGGGGTTAAACATTACCTACTGGCGAATGGTGGTATACTATTATTATAGATACACCACTGAGTAAGCCCTTGGGGAAGTACAGGCGTGGTGTTATCTCGTGGTGGAAATATCTCATGAAGACACTGTAGAGACCTTAACCATTATGGTCATTTAGGAATTAATTTTGGCACGTTGTAACGAAAAAGTAAATAAACAATAAGGTTCAAATTAGAATAAAAAAAGTAGTGACAGCTTAGGCGTCCGTCAAAGTGTGATAAATTCTTCTTCTTCTTATATTAGCGTGTCGATAGCAATCTAAATTGTGTCGGCCCAGAACTGAGCTACTAGTTTGGCGCATTTGGTAGCATAGTTCACGGGCACTACGGAGTGAACAAACAACAGGACACGCAGGACATTTATAGAATCTGATATTTGTAGAATCTGGCATTCATAGAATCAGACATTTGTAGAATCTGGCATTCATAGAATCTTTCGTTTTAAACTCGTCTGGCATATCTAGAATCTGACATTAATCGACAAATCCGTTTTTTCTTGTACCATTCTTCTTCTTAACGACTTAACGGATCATATTCTTCAACTGTTTGACAACTGACAACAGCATACATTAGAATAGAACGGCTATTTTAGACTATTTGTCACCTGAATAAGTAGCCTGACGGATCAGTGACCTCCTTGTAAACCAGAGTTCGCAAGTTCGAATTGCAGTCAGAATTATTTGATTATTTTTGAAACTAGAAATTTTGTTTTTCCATCGAAGATAACTAGATGTCACTGGTGTCCATTGCTTTAAAAAACCGTGAAGTCAGATCTCTATGCCGTATATAAAAAAAAAGTCCTTGTGCTACTTACTTGTTAAAATATCAGCAAGTCTAAGTTGACTACAAGGCTAACTGTCCAAGTTTCGACAGATCTGCACTCGCTCGTGGAGGTTCTATTAAAATGCAACCCGTAAATAAGTCATTTTCTCAACAAAAAAAACTTTTTCAAACAATTCACATCCATCCCTCACCGCTAGATGGCGCTTTTAAGAACCTTTAAAATAAAACACTTATACACTCTACTGTTACAGGAAAAAGACATTAACCAGCTAAAGGTCAGGTTAAAACATTTACTGCCAGCATTTTATCGACATAAACTTTGTCGTTGTGGTCCAAAGTTGGTTGCTGAAAGTTGGTAACGCGTATTTTAAGGGAATTAGCGTGGTAAACCTACGGGGTGTTTTGTTGCCTAGTTTGTTCATGTTGGTAGAACTGTTTTTGGTTCTAATTTTAAAGTAATTGGAATAGTCATGTGATAGTTTGACATTCTATAAGCCGTTTGGCAGCAAACTCTACGCCTGTGTCGATAACGCCTGTGGAGAAAACA
This sequence comes from Eugnorisma glareosa, assembly GCA_947578425.1. Lineage (NCBI taxonomy): Eukaryota > Metazoa > Arthropoda > Insecta > Lepidoptera > Noctuidae > Eugnorisma > Eugnorisma glareosa. The sequence goes on along the minus strand of OX387982.1, from coordinate 5,262,067 downwards.
AATGAAAGAAGGTTTTTTTTTCATTTTTAACACGCCTTCGCTTCATCTGTAATTAACTAAGTATCTAAGTAAAAAAAATTAGAAGTTAAATTTAACCCACTTTCCGATTCTCGATTGAGCCGAAACATACATTTTTATATTTAGATTTTTTTTTAATCATTCTACATCTCCTATAGGACCTGCGAGTCGAAAATCGTCCAAGTCTTTTCCCCACCGAAACCGGAAATGGACCCGGCCGCCATCTTGGATTTGAATCTTCTCTATAATTTTCCTCTACTCACATGGTGAAGTTACACATAAACGCAAAACATACCCCTGACCCATCTCTCACCCATTCCGAGAAACGACATGTCAATCAGTGAGTGAGTGGCTTTGTAGTTTTATATAATATAAATAAATGTATGCATGGTTAGCTAAATGACTTAATTCTAAATCCAATATGGCGGACTCCCAAAGATGGCGGACTAGTAATTTCTATGCATTCCAATGATATAGGTATCAAATGAAAGGGTTTGCTGAGATGAATACGAAAAATAAAATGACGCCACTCTAAGCCGTGTTTTTAAACTATAATGGTATTTATTCATACAGCATGAATAATTTAATGTATTCGAGATATGGAGACCAGGAGACCCGTAGCACAGGTTTTTACTTAGTATGGGCTCTTGTCTCCCATCCTCAAACTGTTTGCATCTTAGACTGTTAAAAAAAAAATGAATCTCCGTAACTTGCGAAGCGACATTCGAAGTCGTTTTCTGAGAATCTAAAAAAAGTAACATTTTACGTTACCAAAAAGTCTAAAATATAAGGTGTGTGTGTCTATTCATACACGAAATCTTTTAAGGGGTCATTGTACTCATCGTTATGAACAACTTTCACTATGGGACCACCCCGAAATCGCGAAAAAAAAATCAGCTGTTCAGTACATTTTGACGAGTTAATGCGATCATATTGTATGGGAACAGCTGATATTTTTTTTCGCGATTTCGAGGTTGGTCCCATAGTAAAAGTCGTTCATAATGATGAGTACAATGACCCCTTGAGAGATTTCGTGTATGAATAGATAGACCTTATATATTGGAGTGACAAAAAGTAACTACTGTAAAGCTTGTGTCAATCCTGTTGAAAGTCGATGTTGACATAGGAATCGCTTTGAAAACGATTACTACTTGTCTAGAGCTCCGCTCGGCTCGGAGCTCAGCTCTTGAGCGACATGAGATCGACCACGCCTATTTTTCTAGTAGAAAAACACAGTAACGTTTTGCCTGACCGGGGTCTCAAAACCTCTAAGCAGTCGCAGTCAAACTCGCGACTATCAGACCAAACATCTTCGTGCCCTTGTCTCATTCTACTTGGGGTCAGCGCAACACGTTTTCTTGTTCCATTCTCCCCTGTCAGACGTCACGGCATCATTTACTCCTTCCTCTTTCATATAATTCCTCACACAATCCATCCATCTTTTCTTTGGCCTTCTTCTCGCTCACTATCCATCGACATTAATATTCATCACTTTTTACGTGACATGCGTTTCATCCCTCCTCATTACGTGTCCATACCAAGATGGACGACTTCCTTTCTGTCAGGCCAAATAGACCGGTGGAAAATATAATGAAATTAAAACCATTCCTAGGTACTAACTTGTCATAATTCTGAACTTCTCGATATAAATTATCAGTTTCAAAACAATAAATGAAGTACCTAACTACAAACAATTCAGCACCTGCTTTTAGTAAAGTCTGAATTTAATATTAACTAAAACTTTTGATTAGGTACTCGCAGACGAAATAAACTAGGACAAACATATATTACAATCAAAATGGCGCCTCAATTTATTTGAAAGACTCGTGCCAACACTGTGGTACTGGACCGCAGAGTAATTAACTAAGGGAGTGATCAGACAAGAAGACTTTGATAAAGAGACAGTCTAACAGCCAGAATAATGATGAAATGTCAAAAAATTGATAGATTAACCTAACCTACTGAAAAAATTTTGGTTTATGTCTTTGTAGAAATATAAAGCACTTTGAAAGTCAATAGCGTGCTAAACACTATTGCAAAAGTTTTGTAGCAGTGGTACAAACAAAACAGGAGTAGGTACTAACTCAAAGTAAAATCCGTATCCTGATTAGTCTCGCTGTAAAATCAGTGAAGCAGAGTGACAGTGAGGTGTTTATGATAAATAATTATATATTTCGGCCTATAAACATCATATAGGTAAGATTAAAATCGCCTATGTAGTGTTAACGTATATAGGCAACGCAACAAGAAAGTGCAGACTTCTGCTCTTTGGTAAGAGCACAGTCAGTAAGGCTCGAAAAACTTGAGCATTCCATTTACTATCTATTCCAGGTCCTAGTGCTAAGTTTGCCTATTTTGTAGAAAAAAAAACTGATGGGCATAAAGCCATTACCATTTGCCATACTGGGTAATATCATTTGTAAGCTATAATTTTATGATGAGCTTAACCTTATTTTAATGTCACAATTGGCGGGCGGCACGGTTGGCGCAATGGCTGAGCGATTGTCTGCGGCGCTGCGTATTGCAGATTCGATCCCCGCAAGGAACAAATATTTGTATGGCCCACAGATAGATGTCCCGGGTGTGGTTGTTAGCGAATGTGAGTTTAAATGTTTGTAAACGCACCCACGATACAGGAGAAATTCCTAGTGTATGGTAACGTTGTTTTCACTACAATTTTGCACTTTAACCTACATAACCAGTCTTTCCAAAAGGTATCGTATTATACCCAGTACCAACTGGGTTGTGGAGGTCAGATAGGCAGTTGTTCCATGTAAAATACTCTTATTCAGCTGCATCCGGTTAGACTGGAAGCCGATCTTTAAGAGCGGCCAACCCGTCATACCTACTTTTATACAAATGCTCGGACGTGATTATGCCATTGTTACACATCTATCTTTGATCTATTTTTATTTGAACTAATAGGTATTTTGTGCACTATATCTAGATTTCTATGGATGCAAAAAATAAAAAAAGTAGAAACGAATTCAGTGTAAGCCTCCAAAAATTGCTGTTTTGCACAAATTTTACCTGAACTTTGGCCGTCCATAATGTACTCATAAACTGTAAAAATAAAGAAAAAATTTCGATAGAAACCTTGCACATGTAATGGAGATTCTTAATGACAAATATTTTATTTCATACCTTGTAAGACTTATTCAAAAACACGTAGTTCCTGGAACAAGTTTTAGAAATTTTCTAACACTATTTTTCGTTCATTGTCATCGCGTTAGGCAGTATGAGGTGCGTGGGAGACGAATTGTGCGGGGTCGGGGCGGGGGAGTTAAAAGAAAATCGCCGCTGTGGCTCTGGATGAAACAACAAGCTTTTTGACCATGCGCGCGTTGTAGACGGGCCGGGAAGGGCCCTCTTAACATAGTTGAGAAAAGGCTAGGCATCTGCCTAGCCTTTTACATGTAGTCTCATCATGATCTGATGATGAGACTACATGAATACGATAGTATTTACCTACCACCGAGATTTCCTGCGAAAAGAGGCATAAAAAAACCATATTCAATTCCTTGTTTCAAGATTTATGCAATTTCCACTCAAACAAATACTAATTTTATGCTTATTTCCGAATGCGAAGGTAAGAGTTACTAATAAAACTATCACATTGTTTAGGTTACTCAAAACTCAAAATATTTTAAGGCAGGCAGATTTTATTGCGGAAAAATTGTAATGTTCTCACGCTCAATGTATATTCTTCCCTAAAACATAATATAAACAAGTCTTACCCAATTGTTTAACTAAATAACCTTGACACTTTTATTACTGCTAGCAAAAGTAACTACGACACAGAAACAAGAAAATTATGAACCGAAAGCACTTCCCAGAAAATGTTTCTGTAACTTCATTACAGGGAGTTTCACATTTTCTAATTTTCGAAATAAACAGGGGCAAAGATAATAAGGAAAAGATAAAAGAAACCGCATTATTACTGAAAACGAAATATAGTCGGGGAGCCTGGGACTGATGCAAAAAGATAAGGACAGATTTATGGAGAAAGATAAAAATATGCAGTCTATTTAGAAGTAAGGAACGTTAAATATTATTTTGTATGCAGCAAACCGAGTGAAATTCACTTGAATTTTCGCTTTGGGTTTCTTCCCGTTTTTGTACAGTTATTTCTACAGTAATATTTTAGGGAAATGTTAGAATCTTGGGTCGCTTGGTTAAATTACTACAACGTAGTTCATTGTCTGTAAAACTTCCAGGAAATAATAAAGTCAGAACCAATGATAGCAATATTAAGCAATGAAAAAGGACAGAAATTGATGATTCTGTAATACTGTGATTACCAAAAACGAAGCTAATCATATAACATTACATCACGCCAACTATCTCCGAGGGATTGGTACGGTACACCTCCACTTACGAACTTAAGTCCCATGTAAGTCCATGGGAGTCTATTGTCATTAACTGAGCATAAAAGCAGAATATAATACAAATCAATTGAGATAATGGTGTTTTTTTTTGGATAATTATTGTGTAAAAAATAAACACAATCAGTTGAGAAAAAAAATATTTCTACTAGCTCTCAGTGTATTCAGAAAAGAGGGCCCGCCCCTTAATTTAAAATTTGGACTCCTTTGTTCGAATACAGGGACCATATTAACACTTGGTTCTATTCTCAAAGCACGTTTATTATTACAAACGTTTTCAACAAAATAATGTGAAGGTTTACGTGGTTTGATAAAAGGGGAAAAATATGGTTTGCAATCTCCTTTTGAGAGGAGGTGGGGAAGTAATTTAGTAAAGCTCTTTCGAAGACTTGAATTTAAAGCTCTCCAGTATAAGGACAGTTATAATGAACTTCGAAGTTTAAAATACCGATGTACTGTATTCATAAAATTTAAAAGAACGATTTGCGTGAGTTAGAAGGTACGCTATGACGAATTACTTAATTGAGAATGTTCATCATCGCGATGTACGGAACTCCGAAAGCTTGATAAGACGACATAAGTACTAAATTTAGAATGTTCATTGATTTTGAATTTATGGAATACAGTGCATCGGTATTTTAAACTTCGAAGTTCAGTACGACAGTCCGGTCTAAGTGAATCGTTGGTCTAGTGGTGGCAAGCGATACTGCAGATTAGTGCAGATCAGATAAAGGTCTTTGGTTCGATTCCCAGGTCAGGCAAAGTGTAATTGGGTTTTTCTACCATGAATTTCCCAGTAGCAGCAACTGACTCTGATTTGTGCTTTGATGGCAATAGGCTCACCCCTGCCGCATATAAATGGCCAAATTTCTGTGTAATATAGAGTGCATCTGTGTCTAATCTTTGTGCATGCGAGATATTATGTATGTTTGTGCCAAATAATAATAGTAAATCTGTTGAGTAACATGTTCCATATTTTTTTTCGTATTACTTGACTAACAAAAGCGTTTTAATAGTACTAACGGTGAATCAAATAGAACAAACCCTCAACTCCTTGAACACAGAATGCCCTCGAAACCCAATCTATAGATATTCTATTTCTTCAACAAACTTCGCTTTAAGCTCGAAGTAGATCTAAGAAAGTACTGGCATATACCGTATACACGTCGTACCCAGTTTGCGTCGAAGTCTCCGCGAAAAGTATCAAATAACACGGATTCCTGTATCAGCCATTGGTATTCCAATAAAATGTTTTGTCTTAGGGTTTGGTTACACTGTGCGAGTAAGCGTGCTGGCAAAGTCCAGTAACTACTTACACCTTGTGACCGCTTTAGATCTGTTACTTTCATAGTATTGGCGACTCGTTGGTGTAGCACGACTGCTGAGCAAGAGGGGGGTTTGATTGCCATTCCATTTTAAGAGTTTTAAATTTTAAACGTGATTCGTATTATGATTCTGATAAAGCAGCCATTGTAGGCCCCCAGGCCTGGCAAAGAATTCAGTAGCAGGGATTACAGGCGTGAATACTATGTTATGTATTTACTGATTATCGAACTTGGCGCGGGCATTAATGCTCCTTCGTAGAAAATCTGTTGGTCTAAAAGTCTATAGTTAATTCAGTAAGACATTTAGTACTTATATATCAAGTTTGATTGTCTTTTGAACGTATTTTGTTGGCGGTGCGCCGCGCGGGGACGCGGTGTGTGTCGTTAATCCGCGGGGCTGGGCGGTGTTCATGTGTTAGGCATCAAAAGATTTCATACAAGCCAATATGACGTAAGATCGTCTTCACCGCCGTGCCGTGCTGTGTTACAGAACTACTATCATGATAGTACACAATGTCAGAGCTGTCACACAGGCAGCCACTCGTGGGCTGAAGCTGAAAATAAACGTCAGGTGGTACACTTTGTGTTGCCATCCGGCTTTATGCTGAGCTGAGGCCCTTTTGGCATTAATAATTTTGTTTGTTCATTTATTTTGTATAATTTTAAGGTCATTATTTTTCTTTCAACTCGTACTGTGCACCCAAACCCTTACGAGTGTAAGAGTAATATTTAGCACAAGGATTTATTTGCTGAATGTTTCAGGCTCTGTGGTAGGTATGTTTGAAAGACATTTTTGTGTGGCTGGCTGGGAATTTGAATTGTTTCTTACATTATTTTTGTTGGTAAATGTTTTTTGGTGAAGTCGACAACCTTTTTAGTATGCTTAGATACTAGAAATCCGGTTAGACTGGAAGCCGACCTCAAAATAGTTTGGAAAAGGCTAGGCATATGATGGTGATGATGATGAATACTTTTTTTGATGTTAGATATTTAAGTTAGAAAAATAAAATTAAAATAAAAAGCCTTTATTTCCCATTACCCTTAAAATAACGTTATAAATGTACATAATATTTTATTTCTTTGTTATTAGTTTTCTTAATCTAAGTTAGTGCGTCCTTTGGGATATGGGCCCCTCCACGGGTGAAGGCCTCCTCCAGTTTTTTCCATTTGTCCCTGTCATTTGCAATATTCTGCTAATCGTTTCCTGCTGTATCTATTAAGTCATCAGACCACCTTCTCTTCGGTCTGCCTAGTCTTCTTTTACCATCTGGCCCTTTCCACTCCGTAGCTTTAGCTGTCCACCTACCGTCTTTATATCGTGCTACGTGGCCAGCCCATTGCCATTTCAGTTTTAGGGCTTGCGTAAGGGCATCATATTTACTCTTAATTCCAACTTTACTAGGCACACAGCACTTAGGTACAATGTATTTTCTCTGTGCTTTTATTTTTCTTAGTTTTTAATTTGTTTTATTTTTATGTGTGCTTATTGGAACTGACGTCAAATAAATTTTATTCTTTCTTTCTTTCTTTCTTTTTCTAACTATAAGCTAACATCATCACGCCTGTAATATCGAAGGGTTAGCCTGAGGTGGCTAACACTTCGAGATGAGGATTCGATGATGAGAGGCTTGATGTGATGTTATGCTATCTTACAGAAATTAAGGCTTTTCATTTTATTTATTTATTTATTACATTTAATACAGCAGCCATCAAAACTAAATTAAGTAATACTTTTACTCGGTCTTCTCACAGAACCACAAACATTCTAACATTATCGTCTTCCATTCATCAGCAAACAAGTCCAATCCAGGGTTGGTCTCCACGAGCGCGTTGAGCATCCTAAGCATACGCGGTATAGGGGAGGTGGATCGAGCTACACATTCATATTACTGTATAGCTTGATTAAAGATGATGCTTACTTTTTTCAGCGCGACTATGAAAGTAAACAGACTCGCTATTTCAAAGATCAGCAGACTTAGCTCCCGACAAAGAGCCTTTGTTTAAACTTTAAGTTTTAGTTAGATTTTAGTACCTACCTACAAGACTGAAACGCTGTAGTTAACTCGGTTCTAGAAATAACTTTTTTTATCATCGGCTAGTGTTAACTACTTTCGTGCGTCTTGATAAATTGTCGATAATTCTTTTTTATGTAAGGTTAATATGTAACTCTCACATTTTGGTTTATTTCAATCAAGATATTTACATTATTTACAAACTACAAATCTTTAATAGTAATAAAAATATGTACAAGTATCAAAAGGGTTACAGGCCTTAAAAAAATTCGTCCACATTGCTGTCAACAGGAAAAGTGCCCAGAAGGCTGGCATCATTGCCACGTTGTATGGCAATGTTGGTAAAGGTTAATATTGATAAATTTCCACAAGAAATCTGACGATATTAACTAAATGGTGGTGTAAACCGTCCTATTCAACACACATGATCACAATAAACAAAATGCGACTTTGTTATATACTATTTATAAATAATAGCTGTTGCTCGCGTTTTCGTTCGCGTGGAAATTTTGATAAATGTATGTGTGAGAAAAAAAGCCTTTGTCCTTCCCAGGATATCATCTATCTCCTTGACAAATTTCATTACGATCTGATCAGCCGTTTGAACTTGAAAAGGTAACTAACAAACAAACAGAGTTACTTTTGCATTTATTATATTAGTATGTATTTTTGCGCGCCCCTGATACGCTAAGCGCCACCTCGTATTGGATCTAGAACTCATACCTTTCAAACTGGAACGAACCATATACACTATCGAAATTGACTGTGTGGTTTCGAAGATTAGCGTGTACAAGTATAATGAACCGAGATTTTTATACTTTAAGACGGGTACCTTTAAATAAAAATCTGTTTGGAGGAACTATTATGAACAATTTCGCTAAAATTACTACTCATATACCCAATAACAAAACACATAAATCGCTTAAACTGCCTAACATTTATACACACCAAATTAAATCGAATGAAAACTCTTTTAAAATACATCGGCTGGGACTCGAACCCACGTCAATCAATCAAAGTTGATACCCATTAACATTACATCTGGTTATAATGATCGGAGAACGCACTTGATATCAATTATAATACAGTAAATGCAAGTTCTTGTCTGTCGGTATAAATTAAATAAAACATTTTTATAGTGCCCACAGACTACAGATTTTCTGTCGGGGCCCATAGTTTACTCGGGTTGGCCAGCAGTTCGCCGAGTTTTTATATTTTTTATTTCGAGGTGGAAAATCCTTTTGGATCCCCTCCACCCTGAGCCGGGTGGAGGGGTCTGTCAGACTCTAACTGACTAAAAACCACCCCGGTGTTCCCTTCCCACGCTTGCACCGGATCATGGGAACTAGTGCGCCTTCCACGATCCCCGGCCTTCCTAATCCCCCGGGCTAGCACGCACACTAGCCCAACTAAACGGTCAGGTTGCTGACAAATGAGCAAACCAGACCGACTGTCGGTTGACTTCTTGAACGATTTGCTAGTACGTAGGCGGCTTTTGAAAAAAGCGCTCGCAGAGTCGGACAATCGGCAAGTGTTCGCGCGTGATAAGCGCGCCTTACTGATCTGGCCATATAAGACCTAGCTCTTCAGCGATTTTCTATTGGACCTCCATAATCTACTAACACGATACCCCTTAGCAAGACTGGCTGTCACACATTGGGCCTTCAACCCATAATCACTTCAGTCTACGAATGAAATCAGGGACCTACAGTAGATCCCTGATTTCATTCGTAGACTGAAGTGATTATTACTGAAGAGTAAACAGTAACTGTTTAACGTACTTTCCGAGACAAGAAAGGGTCTTAATTTGTATTTTATCATATGTATGTTAGTCTGTAAGGTATATATCTATGGGCAAAAGTAGCCTGACAATAAATGGATATTGTTGTTAGTATGAAATGGGTAATGACGCATCTGCGAGCCGATCGCGGTTAGCGTTGCTTAACCTACGTACATTGTTATTAAAGTAGTATGGATTTCAGCTTAATTATGTTCTCTTTGAAAAATAGTACCTAATAAGTAGCCAAGTACAGTTACCATCATTTATATATCGTAGCGGGCGAGGTACTCAAATATTTCGGAGAAGCATTACTTTTCAATAAATTCGGAACACATAACGAGGTAAAAATATCAGAAAGCACAGAATTTCAAAGGTATCTATGCAGTCAGAATGATCATAAAGATCAGAACATTTATGGAAAATATACCTTGTGTCTGTATCACACAGTTTAAATTCTTTACTATATTGACTTTTTAGCTGTCAAAAATTATTTTGACAACAATTGTGGAATATATTTTTAAAAAGGTCGCTGTTCTTATTAGTTATGACAAATTGCATGTTCTGCTATTATTGACCACATCTAGTGTAACGAATGTTGAAAAGTAATGCTGCTCCGAAATATTTGAGTAACTCGCCCGCTACGATATATCGGATGGCGACTGTACTTCTTTAGTTACAGCAAAACCTTTTAAAGCAAAATCAAACAAAAGAAAAGCTTTTCGTAACACCACGCCTGTAGTCGCCGAAGGGTTAGGCAGAGCTGTACCTTACAACCACATTTGACCAGAGGAGGCGAGCTTATTGCCATCAACCGGGCGGAAATCCGGACTGCGTGGCTGCTACTGAGAAATTTCTGACAGAAAAACCCAATGACACTTTGCCCGGCCCGGGAATCAAACCCAGGACCTCATGCTCAGCAGTCGTGCTTGCGACTACTAGACCAATGAAGCCTTTCCAATAGGTACCTAAATTATTAATTGATGGACCCGTGTGGCTGTTACTTAGCCAAGAGCCCAATCTTTGATAAAATATTATGCACCTGCAAACAATCAAACCATTTTATCTGGCCAAATCGTTCCACTCTCACTGGCAAAGTAAATACACGATATAAACAATATCACAAGCAAAGCCTGGTGTAAACATTATGCTGTGAACGGTATTACTACGAGCAAATCTCATTACAAACGTAGTTATTGATTTATTTATTCAGACTTGTCATCACGTATTGGAAACTTAATTGATATTCAGTTTCAGTAATTTGGTTAACGATTTTCGTTCGCTCAGCTATAACCATAGTTTATCAATTATAATTAATATTATTATAAACGCTTTAAAGTAACTCTTTGTAATGTATCTGTTTAGTAATATTTTCTCACGAGAATGACTTACGTATAAACGGTGTAACAAGACCCTTAACTTAACGAAGCCGAAAGGCACTTGTTCTCCTCGTCATTGCGTTTTTTTTTTTGTTCTAGACCATACCTGGGAACCTTCTAGTTACGGAGATAAAGGTCAAAGTTCCAATAATTTCACAAGTTTTTAATGCAAGATTTTTACTTTGAACACCTCCACGACCCCCGTACTATTCAATCCATCCACCAGCACAATGTTCTGAGTGCGTTACTTTAAGTCCTACCGTAAACCGTGACATTCCACCCGAAAAAAAAAAGTCGTTTCCCAGCAATAATTTTTGCATAAAGTTATTTAGTTTGATGTACATAATGCTTGGTTGACGGCTTCGTGAAGGGTCCTGGTCCTGTTACACTCTATATGTACATAACATCACGGCTGTTATCCCCAAAGGGAGATGGCAGAAATTGATTAGGCACGGTACCTTATAGTACACCCAACTGGCCCACATTTCGCGAGTTATGTTTAAGTCCCATGTAATAGGGGGCGAGCCTATTGCCATCAACCGGGCAAAAATCCAGACTGCCCAAACTGGAAATCGAACCATATAAACGAGGGTCGATATTCAATGTAAAGCAGCGCTTGACAAGGTTGATCTGTGGATGGGTGACCATCCATTGCAATTTTTTATGTTATCGCTCTTTGACCTTTTTTTTATTTTTTCGTTTGGGAAATCATCAAATAACCCCCTTCCGCTCTGGGCTGAGCAGGAGGGAGTGTCACACTTTTACTGACTAAAACCCATCCATGTTCCTTCATCGCCCTTTGTGTTCCAGGGCCGCGGTATCTCTTTCGAACAGTCCCGCAACCCTGGCAGGAATCACTCTTTGTACTTGCTCAACGTAAGTATTTGTTTTTTTTTTCAAAACTCTCTCGAATTAAATACCAATAGTAGGGGCGGATAAGATATACAATCTCAATGTTTTGATGTACAAGCTTTTAGCCTCTCAAGATTACAAATAAACATTGGTATCGTCGTAATCGTAATTAACTCAAACTGTGACTCACACGCGAGCACTCGCTAATTTTAACACAACTGCACTTTAATAGCTATTCATATTCATTTATGATTTTTAATCGAAATGACAGGCGCTGCCCGCCAGTTATTGTGCCGATAGTCGTGTCGGCCAATAGCTTAATAGCCAATAGCCTTTTTTTTTCGGATGGGAATTCATCAAACGGCTCCTCCCGCTCTGGGCGGAGCAGGAGGGAGTGTCAGACTTTTACTGACTAAAACCCATCCATGTTCCTTCATCGCCCTTTGTGTTCCGGGGCCACGGTATCTCTTTCGAACAGTCCCGCAACCCTGGATAGCCTCAATCAACATCTGAGGATCCAGCTAGCAAAATACCCTTACAAACAAAAGCTTTAAGAGCGATGGTTTCATACAAGGTTTATATGTGTTCTGATTAAGGCAGGAACTCTAACAGTGGTATTTCATAAGTCTATTTAAGTTATAAGAGCATTCATACTTGTAACATATTCTTATAGACGTACATAAGAAAACGTAATATACGTTATAATCAGTAGGATAATTTTAAATAAATGCCTATATGTGTTAACTGCCCCGTTGATCTACAAACGGTCGCAAACGCGACTGGTCAGCATGGGGTCTTGGGTTGTATTGTATTGTTGAGGGCTCCCTTTTCCGCATTTAGACTCAAAGGCGGTCCATTATGCGTGTGGTGGGACGGTTGGCTACAGGAGCCAACCCAGCTCCTTCCAGAAACAGGCTTCTAGGAGCGACCTCGGACTGCCGAGGATTTGTGCCCGTTGGTCAGCAACCCCCTTACATTCCAGGATTACGTGGGCTGCCGTTTCATCCGCCCCTGCACAGCGGGCTGTCTGTTCTCGGCTCGTTGAAGGTGAACAGATGTTTGTTGAGTGGGCAGTGGCCTGTGAGCATACCCACCACAATTCGCAGGTCCGTTCGTTGGAGACTGAGTAGTCTGCTAGTCAGTCGCTGTGTTAGTGCAGGTGCCGCCTCTTTAGACTGTCTACAGTTGGTTGTAGATGCCCAGCGGGCATTGTGTTCTGTTTGGGTTAACAGATGCATCCAGGTCCTGATCTGACTGAATGGAACCGGCAAGTGGGGCTCGGGGCCGGCCATAACCCCTTCCGAGCCCCTCCTTGAAAGCTCGTCTGCTGCATCGTTACCCAATGATCCACTATGCCCCTTGATCCATTGCAAGGTGACCCTGTTGTGGTCGGAAATGGTTTGCAATGCTAGGTGACATTCATAAATAAGGCTGGAAGACATAATATTACTGTCTAGTGCCATTAGGACAGCCATGCTATCGGAGAGAATTCTAATACCGCGATTGGAAATCTTTCTTTTAATGACTGCGGTGGCAGCTTGGGAAATCGCTACACATTCACAGTGGAATATGGAGCTTTGTTCCCCTAGCGATAGTGATATTTTGATATTGAGATCCATGGAGAAAACACCAGCACCAGTACCGGTTTTGGTTTTTGAGCCATCCGTATAAATACGGACTTCGGGGTCTTGGGTTTCATTCCCAGGTCGGGCAAGGTGTTATTGGGTTTTCCATCAGGAATTTCTCAGTAGCAGCCACCGAGTCTGGATTTGTGCCTGGTTGATGGCAATAGGCTAAACATAACTAGCGAAATGTGGGTGTACTATGGGTACATCTCTGCCGCACCCTTCGGTAGTTACGTGATGTTATGTATTTAGTGAGCATTTATTCAGGCATCTATTTAAAAGTATAGAAAGTGGGCATTACATAAATAAAATGTTTCCTAAGTACGTAGCCTGTTATATCACCGGCACTAAACGAAACAACAAGGAAAACAAATCTGAAAAAAAAAACAAAAGTAGATACTTACGGTTTATTATTAAATAAACAAAAAACGCTACGTGTCTGAAACCCAAACTGTAATATTGTCAATATTGCCACGGAACCCTGCAACGTTGCAACACCAAATAGAACGTGATCTGAGGGCGTCTACACACTGTACGATGAAATCGGTCTGAAAACGCGGGACAAAAGGATCACCGCTTTTTCAGTTCATTCTTTCGCATAGAGAGGTCTGTGTGCTGGTTGTGGGAACTGTATGAGTTGAAAAGAATCAACATAGGTCGATGGACATGAGCACAATTAAAATATTTTATTTCAAACTAGCGACACGACCCGGCTTCGCACGGGTATAGTAGAGCAAGGTGGCTTGAGTTTTCAATTATCGTCATATTTCAACCAATTTACACAAAACCTTTACAAATTATTTACCAAAACCCTTCTCATAAATCACTCTATCTATTGGTAAAAACCGCATGAAAATCCGTTCAGCAGTTTTGAGTTTATCGCGAACAGACAGACAGACGCGGAAGAGGACTTTGTTTTATAATATGTAGTGATGATAGACCTATATGGGCACTTAAAAAACGTCAAGAAAAGGTGCGCGGTTCGGGTTGGTCGTTTCATATTGTTAGGTCTTGAAATCAAACTATGGATACTTTACGTCACATTATATTGTAAGAAATTGTAACCACACGTCACTCTCCCGCGCACTCCCGAATATACTGTTCTATCGATCGCTGTCGTGCCAATCGATAGTGTTACCCGCCCTGCTACGCATAGGGTTGGGACAACCATGGAATTGTCGCTATCAATAAGGAGAAGAACTGGCAAGTAATTTCAAGGTTTTACAATATTGCAGCGTAAGTACAGGACAGCGTAGGCCCGACAATAAGTCGAAACTTAACAACAAAAACGTAAAACAAGATAAAAGGAATCTGCACGGTCCCAATACCACGTGCTTATCTCGGTGACAGATAATTCTAAAGTTTCCGTCATCACGAAAACGTACCCAGAACGACCTAGCAGTTCGCTAGCTTTGATGATAAATTAATATAGTGTTGGAGTTCTAGGACATGTCCGTTTTCTATCTTTTACTTAGCTTGGAGGCATAATTTGGAGGTCACATAGCGTTGTTACAATTTCAATACACGACAATGGTTCGACACTTCCTTCTGGGAAACAAGCTATTAATTTTACGTTTAAGTATTTCTACAGCGATTCCAACGCTCAATATTTCATGTGATGCCGTTTCTTCTAGTGTGGAGTGACCCTAACATTTGAGGGCACAGGGATAATGTTTGAACAATCACAGGAAGGCTGTGACCGCGCATCTTTTACTAAATAGCTATTTGGTCTTGATATTTTTACTTTACCTTTTCTTACGCAGGAGTCAGGACTGTAGTTTTAAAGGAGTTTAGCCACAAGATACACGTTTAAGTGACAAGCGTGCTGCGACAGTGACTACGGTTAAAACAAATAATTATTACCTAATGTCTAAAAAAACAAAAAAAAAGCTTTCTTATATTCTTCTCAGGAAACCGTTTCATTTGATACCCTTAACACGGAAATGCTTAAAAATAACAAGCCCGTCATCTTTATGAGTCCACCATATTGGATTTAGAATGACGTCACTTCAACCATAAATTGTCATCCAAACTAGACATGTAGGTATGCGAAATTTCGGCTCAATCGAAAAACTTCTGAGATTTTTTTACATAGTTAGTTTATAGGTGAAGCTAATAAACGTGTGTTGAAAAAATAAATGATTCTGATTCTGAAAAGTTAACAAAAGAATGTTTTAAGTATACTAACAAATAAAATAAAAAATTCGGAGTATGCTGTTTGGCTACACGATTTGTGGCACGAGGGACAGAAACAGCCAACCACGCACGTTTTTTTAGGCAATTTGTTTCACCTGAGGTCGTGTATTAAGCGTAAGGATCGTCGCAGGAGGCATTCTGTAGGAAGAAGCGTGAGGTACCTGAGGAACCTACTCGTGAGATACTTTCATATCGTCTTGTTTGGAAAAAAGAAATAGGAAAAAGAAACTGAAATTAAGCACCTCACACGCTTCGAGCATGTTTTTAAACAAAAAGGAATCGCCTCATTATGTAGAAAAAAAGACCAATACTGGCCATCGGCAATACAAAAGCAGGAGAGGTAAACATTTTGGGGCATTAAACAATTTGTCATTTATGCACTGCAAGCTAAAAAAAAACTGAAAATACTACTTCTCAGCATACTGTAAGCTAATAGCACATAAAAGGCGTTGTTAGCAATAAAAACCAAACAGATTTTAAACTCAATCATATTTATTTCCTTTTGAATTAAACTTGACAAAAATAACACTTCAATATCACCAAAATAATAAGTCCTGTACTTACTTGCTAAGATCTGAATTTTAATTACACCAATGCTTGACTGCTACTGTAGACGTGTTCACAGCTCGGCATCTCGAACAAGAAGGCCGGCTGTCAGTTTTCTCGCGTCGTAGAATGACAGCGAATGTCATGATGAACGAATAATCGATTGAGTGACCTACCAGTAGTCAATTAAAAAGTAGGGTTACCAGATGCAAGCTAACAATTTAATAGTACCTAATACAATGTTGTATTAGGTACTATTAACTAAACTACAAAATGTTTAAATTGTTTTTTTTTTTAATATTTGTAAATTGTTTAGAATTATGTAAAGGGAATAATAATACAACATATAGAACGTAGCAATGTCAAGACAGATTTTCAAGCATCAGGTAAACTTTTTCGCTCCGTAATAAAACACCTGAATATTTCTTAGTAGATGACAACTAAGAGTACACTCGCTTTTTTAAAAAAGTTTTTTTTTACTAAGCTAAAATATATAGCTGACAAAAATTGTCAGTTAAACTAAAAAAATATGGCCGCCGAAAGCCGCCATCAAGAATCATTCAGCCATTTTGTTTCCCAAATGGTTGGTGATCCCTAGCTAGTGTAACGAGCGGCTGCAATGTATAATTTAAATCAATAAAACTTGCAAGACTGCTACTTAAGGGAACAGTTGCAAATTAATGTTTAATAATGCTCCTCTCAAATAGAAAGCCCTTGCTTTCAGAAATTATTTTTGGGACAGAATTATTTATAAGGGAGTATGTATCTTCGGTGCTCATTTGCTATAACGGGTTCATATTTCTTTTTTATTTATTGAATGTAAGTAGCTAAAATATCACCTCGTTTGCAATAGATGGTCATATGTATAAGCAGTAAATAGTGTCCCTAGTGCAAGTATGGATAAAAGTTCGGTCAGGACACGGACAACTTCATGCGATAGAACCATGTTGAGATATTAAACCTTATGGTTTTATTCCTTTTGGCCTCGTACAGGACCAATTTAGTTTTATGTATGTCTTATTTTTAATTTAATTTTTTTCTTTCGTTTTATTTTAATATAAGTAATTTTGTTTTATTATTAAATAAATGTTTTTGTTTTGTACTGTGCGAGACATATAAAATTTCTTTACTGACTGAAGTATCAGAAGATAGAGTGTCTGCAGCCGGTCTACAATTTGTCGGAAGCAGATTGACTTAAGATTGAATGGTGTTCTGTACATACATATTTAGACTTCAATGCTATTAAAAAGGCAAACAACGAACGATAATGCATTGACTTCTAATTCTAACCTCATACATTCAAACCAAGCTTTAAAATTCAAATCTGCATAGTATTAAAACTCGATTCCTATTCTCCTATTCAAAAGATATTCAATAAAGCACACGCAGCACAATGGTTGAATAGCCATATGTCTTCAAAACGTACGGTGTCAACAGCGCTCTCTCGTAAACCCGCCAGAAGCTATACTTTATGGCCAGGTTACGTGTTTAATTTATTGTTCTAATATTAATGATAATTCATCATCTGCCTAGGTTTTTCCCAACTATCTTGGGGTCGGCCTCCAGTCTAACCGGGTACAGCTGATTACCAGTATTTTACATGGAGCGACTGCCTATCTGACGTCTACAAATCACTAGTTAATAGTGGGTAATACGATACCCCAAGAAAAGGCTGTTTTTAAAAAAATCGGACTACCTGTAACGACAGTCAAAGATCTACATATGACAGCCGAGACCAATGGCGCGTGATTTCCAAGCTCCTCGGTTTTATTTTTAAGGTATTTTTTTTTTAAGTTAGCCTAAATCAAGATCAGGTGGTGCTCAGGAATTAGTTATAGAATCCAAGACCATACTCTCAGCATTCGTGCTTATGATAACTTGACCTAGTTGAAATACACACACCATTTATTTCGATATTCAGCAGCGAAGTTAAAAAAATATTTGTCTTCAAACAATCCGTTCGTTGTCCAAATATATCCCAACTTTTGGTCACCCGACAATAATGATCCGTACCCATAAAAAGGATTGATGGTGCTTTAAACATTGAAAAATTAACAGCATGTTGCCAACGCCTGGCTCGCTCGATTTCACAGAAATTCACCGACAGGTTGATCTACCATAGAATAGTACAGAAGCTCTACCCCATACAGCGATCAAAAACAGGCGCACGCACAAATAGACGCGTACGTACAGCGATCTCAAACAAATATCAGCCGCGAGTGTGCTTGCACTCGCTGTACGTGAAGCATGTCTATGTGTGCGTGGAGATCTCAAAAAAATGCCAGTCGCATGTGAGCTTAGACTTACCATACAATGCGTTTCAAATAAGAATAAGACTGACCTGTCGCCATAAATTGCAATCCTTACTTTTCAAGTGACAGTTAACAGATCGAGGTCATTGACGTTCCTATTCTTATTTCGTAAACGTTTTGTACGTGAAGCGTGTCTATGTGTGCATGGAGATCATAAACAAATGACAGTCGCAAACAAGTGCGCTTGCTCTAGCTGCACGTAAAGCTCGTCTTTGTGTGAGTGCGTTTTCACTCGTAGGAAGTCGACCTTCTGTACTTATATTTTATGTGGTTTTACAAAGTATGTAAAATGTACGGTCTTTATTTAACACTTAGCTATTGATTGGGCACTAAATACTGTGGTTATGATACATAGTGTTAAATATTAATGCTTCGTTTTTAATATTTTGAGACTGAAATAAGCATTGCAACATACAGAGACTTGGCAGAGAGCTGGCATTTTATTGCATTATCCACTTATCCAGACTGCTTAATAGATGGTATAAAAGTAGGTAGATTAGGTTTCATAAGGTTAAAGATGTGGGTTTCATAAGATTATTTAACCGTGTTGACACCTAAAGACAAGCTGTTAATCTTTTTTCTTTCAACTACGTAGTAATGTTATCATTAATCACTACAAAACCGATCACAAAGGACGTCTTTTTTGCTTAGAACCAAAACAGTGCAGAAATGTTATATGAAATCTCATTGTTGCACAGTTTTTCATTAATGCACTGTTTTTTATTTTTTTATTTAGATATTAATTTACCACAGATATTAACTGTCTCCCATTAAGTTTACTATAAAATATATGCATTTGATCAAAAAGATACTGGCTGAAAATAAAAATCGGCTGAATAAAATCGACGTAGTGAAATGTATCGATATGAATTCAACTCCAGAAAGTAAAAAACCGCTGCAAATGAAATTGTTAATAAAATTTTGCCACAAAAGTCGCGAGATACTTTGTTTTCATTAACTTGAGTGTTTATTGTGAGTAGGTATATTTTATCACGGTAGGTAGATTGGTAGTTGAAAGAAAAGTAGATTACGCACCTTGCTAAAGTGAGTAATGAATGCACTCGTGTTAATTTAGCCAACATAACACTCATGCATTAATAACTCACTTTGCGCTCGATGCAACAATCTACTATTAGAAGCTAAGGGCTTGATATAAAGAGACAAAAAACGCACGGATGGTATAATTTATACCAAACAATCTGTTATTGATGTAGGAACGAAATGTTATGATAGATGATTGGAATGAAAAGTAAAGATGAATGACAGACGTGAAGCATGTTGAATGAAAGAGATGAAAGTATGAAATAGTCTATGAGTGAAAGAGAAAGAGAGAATTTAAAAAAAGGTGAAAGTAAGGAGACTGGAATACAGGGAGAAAGGCGAAGGAGTTACAAAGACGTTATAAAATAAAATTCAAGATTATTAAAAAAAACAGTGCTTTTATTTGGCCTATATCGAACAAACACACAGTACACAGTGATCTGCATTGTGTCGAATATGAGTTACTGTTCTGCTAAAGTCCCTAGCATGCTGAAAAGGAAGAAAATAAATCCCCTAGTACATGGTATAGTACAATTCTCCCATTGTCTTACCCACCTCATTTAAAATTCCACGAACTAATCTTAGAAAACCTCTATAACAGCACAATTACAGCAATAATTGTGATTCTAATCCCAGAGCAGCAATATGCAATATAGTTGTTGCGACCGCCACCGCCGCCATATTGCAACCAACTAGCTCCCAGTATTGGCGCCAGTAACTTATATTGCAGTGCCCGGGGCAATGCAAACGGTCCGAGTTTGAAACTGGCAGCGGAACTTTGGAATGCACTGACCAACGGTATTTGGTTTGTCAATAAGCTTAGGAATAATAGTGTAAGTAGAAGTATTCCCTTATTTTTGGTATGGAATATTAAATCACCCTTGATTTAATATTCCAAACCAAAAAATTGTTAAAGTGCACTTCCAAAGTGAAAGCAGACCGCAAGACTCAATGGCGTTGCGGTTACCAATAATCGCAAGCGGCAGAGCCGTTGCGGTTTTAAAACCGAACGTGACGTCATAACTTCGCTGGCACCAGCATTTT
This sequence comes from Eugnorisma glareosa, assembly GCA_947578425.1. NCBI lineage: Eukaryota > Metazoa > Arthropoda > Insecta > Lepidoptera > Noctuidae > Eugnorisma > Eugnorisma glareosa. The sequence continues at coordinate 5,241,555 of OX387982.1, read as the reverse complement.
TCTTCTTTAGTTTCGCGAAAGTCATTAGTCAAAAAAAAAACAACTGTTTTAGTGACAGCCAGTGACGGGGCTACTAATTTGCAGTCTGTGGTCGCCACTAGACCGCAGCGTCAGGCAAAGATGGCGCTATCTACGGGAGCGTTTTCAAAGAGCTGCAAACTAGTCGGGTCGCTTCGGGCGCTGCGGGTTGCTGTTTTGATTGCGTTCGGAAGTGTACCTTAAATCGTGCTTATTACAGCGTTGATTGGAACTGCTATGATCAGCGCCTTCTAGTACAATCCATTCATCACTATCTTCCTGGCCTTGTCCCATGTGACACGTTTTTTTCTTCCATCCTCCCTTTTCACATGCTATCATGAACTCCTTTTTCTTTCATATAATTCCTCACACAATTCATCCATGCAATCTTATGAGGCAATGATGATCTATTTTTTTTTCTAAATAAACTCTTACAACTTGTGCCCGTCTCATTATGTACCAATAAGAACAATGTAGTCAATAGAATGATGTTTATTGTTATAGCAACATTGTGAACCTGTTATTTATTTCAGTCTCCATTGAAATCAGCCTATAATGTTCCCACTGCTGGGTCTCCTGGCACACGGAAAGTCCACTATCTCTCTGTAAGCACGTGGCTGCAGGTCCCAAGATATGTCTTCCAAGTTTACAACTTTCAGTTCCTTATAGTATGAAAATTTCTTCATATTTTTTATTTATTGACTAGCGACCCGCCCCGGCTTCGCACGGGTGCAATGTTTTGCATATAAACCTTCCTCTTGGATCACTTTATCTATTAAAGAAAACTGCATCAAAATCCGTTGCGTAGTTTTAAAGATCTAAGCATACATAGGGACAGTTTTTGTTGTTTTTATACTATGTAGTGATAATTAATTACAACGGTATATTAACTAAACCCAAAACAAAAGTAAAACATCCAGTTAACAACATTCAATGGTTTAAAATTAAATTAAAAACTATCAAAGAACAGTGGACACTCTTGCATACATTCTCTCACAGAATACCAGACATATACATACGTATTACCTTACTCCTTTCATCCGCAAACACATTACATTCAGGGTTGGCAGTCAGAAGGGCGTTGAGCATCTTAAGAGGACACACAGGAGATCTAGCTCTGGCAACAGTTTTGGATGACGGTGGAGCAAACAGATGTTCTCCTTCATAATTTTGTGGGCTGTGGTAATGTAACTATCTCAACATGAATGATTTAACCAAGGTTGCTGATTTAAAAGAGTGTCCATGGAGTTTCTTGCCCGTTCTTCTCCATAGAGATCTACGCTAGGGAATGGGCAACTACAGTACTTTTACAGTTTTTATGCCTTGTGACTAAGCTTGACTGTGCTTCATTTCATTATCTTTGTTTCGACAATTCAAAAGTGCCTGTTATTGGCCTACTTGAAATAAATGCTTTGATTTTGATTTTGTAATCAATTACACGAAGTGTAGTACCTGCCTGGGTTTGAACCTAGGGCCTCGAGAAACGCAAGTAGTTATTTTAATCCTACCATCCCATTTACTCCTACCAATCGCCAATCTTGCGGGATTGGTTAAACCATACTCACAATACCAGTAAATATTCACCGCAATATAGCAATAAGTCCGGTAATGTAGCCGCTACCGACCGGAATTAGGGTAATCAGTGATCCGGTGTAGTTCGAGTAGGATCAATTTGTTCCTATGAGCTCTGTGAAAGGAAATTGTGGAATATTGAAATGATAGCTGCTATTTCTGGGTCAGTTCGCTTCGTAAAAGGGATTATGTGGTGAAGGTGTAAAATTAACTTTGAAACGGTTACTTGTAGTAGATATCTAGGAATTCAAAGATCATCAACTGCCTAGCCTTTTCCCAACGCTGGGGTCGGCTTCCAGTCTAACCGGATGCAGCTGAATACCAGTATTTTACGTGGAGCGACTGCCTATCTGACCTCCACAACCCAGTTAGTACTGGGTAATACGATACCCCTTGGTAAGACTGGTGGTTGAACTACATTCTTAGAATTATGAAAGTATTACTTATGAAACAGGTTTTTTTTTAAATTTTCTTTAGTGTGGGACGCAACATGGTGTCGATACTCTTGCGCCATACCATCTTCCTAACTCATTGGGCTTGCTGGGGCTGCCACTGAGGCTACAGAGAACCGAGAGGCGTAAGTATAGTAACCTTATTGGTAACTATATTTTCGAGCCGTTTGAAAGCGCTCACAGCCTTTTCAAGGACATTTCAAGACGCTTAGTTGACACTTCCCGTGACCCAAGGGCTGGCTTTTATCTTGGCCAAAGGCTAGTGTTGCCATACAACGTGGCAACGCCGCCAGTCTCTTGGGTACATTGCCAGTTGACAGCGTTGAGGAGTTTTTTTACTCCATTTTTCTAATTTGTTGTTAAGTTGGTTAGGTTATTTAATTTATAAATGTATACAGGGTGTAACAGAACCCTTCACGAAGCCGTCAACCAAGCATTAAGTACATCAAACTAAGTAACTTTACGCAAAAATTATTGCTGAGAAGCGACTTTTTTTTTTTGGGGTCAAAAATAACGTTTTTCCGTACATCTCTATGTAACGAACTTAAATCACTGTGCTGATGGATACATTGAATAGTACGGGGGTCGTGGAGGTGTTTTAAGTAAAAATCTTACATTAAAAACTTGTATTTAAAAAAAAACCTTGTGAAAAAGTTGACCCCCAATATCTCGGTAACTAGAAGGTTCCCAGGTATGGTCTAAAAGAAAAAAATGATCGCAATGACGGGGAGAATAAGTACCTTTCGGCTTCTTTAAGGGTCTTCTTACACCCTTTATAATATTTAGATAATAAAGGGTTATTCTATTTTCAAATCGACGTTTTTATGTTACATTTACACCGCACGCTCGTGCTACCTCAGTAGTGAGAACAAAAAGCTAAAGATACACCCAGTGATACCCACATTTAAAAACCTAACTTTTAAACTTAAAAACCATCGCATTGAAACATAACCCAAAACCAGCCTTCCATGAAACAGATAAAAGTAACAATTAATCCATTCTTCGTTCCAAGGAGTCGCGAAGGGGAACTTGGGGGTATTTTAATATAATTTCGGCTTAAGACAAATGACTGGCCACAGAGAAAAATTACAACACTCGTTACATCGATGGTTCCATTAATTTCTGACACCCCATTTCCCCTCCCTCGCTGAGAACGTTATTTAGACCGGGAGACAGGGAGTCATATTTATTTGTTATCATAATATTGGGGTTTAACAACCTTTTTACACGAGGTTGTCGAAACCTTTAAGAAGGTATGTGACTTTTTCAATTATGTTAGGTGTCTAATTTCCGAATTTTTCTTCGCCGAAAATATAGGAAAGTAGAAAATAAGGAGCAATTCTTTTCTTATCTCTCGAATAACCACAATGTATTTGCTAGTCTGCCTCGAGGTAATAAGGCTGATTATATTATTACCTGTACTATTACTAATACTAAGCTATACACCGTGTAGATATTGCACTTTTGTAGGAAACAGCTGTTTTTTTTTAATAACCGGTGAATTTTTTTGAGTTTTCAAATTTTCTATGAGCTCAAAATGATGTACTGAATACCCCTCCCCGACCCTTGCTCGAGCCAGCCCGCGCAACTGAGCCTGTTGTCCAAAATCAGCCCCTAAATAATAACACCATTTAGATCCAGCCTGTTCCTTTGCTGTCCTCCCCCAGCGACGCCATGAGCCGAGGCTCGTACCCCACAGGGGGTGCCCTTAGCGTGTAATAGCTTAGTTTGTGAGTTTTTTGCCCTGGCTGGAGGCCTTACACTCAAGGCACCCACAGGATTGTCTGGTTAAGCAGTCGACAACCTCCTAGGTTGAACTGCGAGATGCAAGGCACAAAAAAAAAACTGGATACGTGGCAACCGTTTTCGCGTCGATGTCCCTTCCACCCCATATAAATTTAAATATTTATGCATTTACACAGAGAACAAGCGCAATTGGACTATTTTCTTTCGCTACAGAGGCTAAGGCCCTTCCAAAGAACATTCAAAATACAAATAGTCTTTGAGTTTGAATTAAATTTTTATTTTGTTTCAGTGCTCTTTTGACATCGATTATTTACTATTTGTAGGTATAAAGCCGAGAAAATTATCTGTCGAGAAATGTCGAACCTCAAATCTGTCTGAGTTATTTATCTCAGTCAAAGTATACCTCTTATATTTATATTAAAACATTGCCAGACATTACAGAGGTATTTTTATTATTCCAAAAGTAGGTATTTTAATTGCATCAGAAGACACATTTTATCAATAAATTATTTTCTTATTACTGAAAACCCTGTAGTGAGCTCATACAACATTTTGTTAGCTATGAAACTAATATGGAGAGAGGTCTTACTAAAACCACATCTGTTACTTATGTCACTTGCGACTAAATTAATAACTGTGTGACCTAGTAAATCAGCTTTCCATATTATGTAGTCATGCTTGAGAATGTACGCACGACAAACAATCAAGCTATGCAAAAACAGGATAACCGGCTCCTTCATTGTACCGGAAATCTATACAAAGTGAGGCCTTGTTATACTGGATATTTTAGCTAAGTTTGTTAATTGGCTTTTCTTCACTTATTGTGTCTTCTAGATTTGGTTTTAAGTTGTTCCTAGCAAATATCACACAACATTACGCCTTTAATTTCCAAAAGGTTAGGCAGAGATGTACCTAAAAGAACACCCACATTTCGCCAGTTGTGTTTTAAGTCCCATGTAATAGGGGGCGATCCTATTGCCATCAAACGCTACTGATAAATTCCACAAATCAAATAACACAAGCTTAGCATAATCTTTATATCTACTGCTGGAAACAGCAGGGCCCAGTGCTTGTTGGAGTATATCACAAATGTCTTCCAATTTTTGGTTCTAGGACATGCTGGTTCCTTAAGATGTTTTCCTTCAAGCCTGTATTATTTTGTCAAATTAATGTTCGTTTTCAATTCGAAAACAATTTCCTTTATTTTTAATTACTTAACAAAAACAAGATTTCCTTTGTCTTCTAAGATATTTTACTGGTTTACATAAACTTACAATCGGCGCTACGGACTTAATCCGAGGATTAACAAATTTATTGTTTATCTCAGTTAACACGGATTCTGTGATATCTACAAAATTTCGGGAAACGAAACATCTTGGATTACATTTTATCGTGTAAACAAACTGTTTGTATTTATCTTCGATTTGATTAACTTGTTTTACTTCTCGCAACCGTGATTGTTGAGGGTTCTGGGTTTGATTCCCGGGGCGAGAAATGTCTCATTGGGTTTTTCCAATTTCTCAGCAGCAGCCACGGAGTCTGGATTTCTGCTAATACAAACTGCGTTCATCGGCTCATTTGCCATCAAGGCCCGTACCTGGTGTGGGAAAGAGATCGAGCTATATAGGACTTCTAGCGCCATCTCTTTTCCACAATGACGTTATCAGAGGTCATGGAAGGCCACCAAGAGAACTTCCATCCATCTAATAGAGGCAAAGCATAGCATTAGTAGGCTCATGGTCATGCCATCGGATTTTCGGAATCGGATCAGTATTTCCGCAGACCGTAAATCGAAACTTCGAAACCTAAAAACTTGACCTCTTTATTATATTATGTAGTATAGATGAAAATAAAAAGTGCAGTGCTAGCTCCTAGCTTACAAGAAACTCTGGTTGAAACAAATTACAATCATTCATAACATTCCACCCTCAAATGTATACGATAAATATGAAAATAATCTTACTTTTTATTTATTTAGTAAAAAATAGAAAAAAGGCCAGTCTTTAAGAGGACAACATTTTAATATTTCTCAAAAACCTGCCAACATTCAACGAATGCGCGACGAAAATTTTAAACTTAGTGCGAGCTCAAGGTCCTTTCATACAACTGTCAATGATGGCACCACCATACGAGCAGTTTACGGCTCTCGATGCAGTAGCAACGCAAACACAAAACTCCCGCCATAAGGTCGCGATGCTGGCGCTGGCTGTGTAACTTCGCCAACATACCCACGATTCTGGATCACTACTATCGCGATTCTGTCGTGCTTCACTCGCGATTCAGCATCAATACAGAAATGCCTGTGAACTTTACTGTTGCAAGATGGAATCCGTAGAAACAGCGATTGCATAAATACAGTAGCGATGCTGACGATCGATAGCAGTGACCAGTGATAGATAGAGATAGACAGTGATAGCAGTGTTACTTCAAAAAACCACCGTGAGCGAAGGGCTAGGTTCAGCCTTTATACACGTGAAACATTCAATATTGATATTTGCTATCACTATATACAACAAAAATCACAAATCCACCGAACCATTTTTATGGCATTATTTCCCGGGCCTTTTCAATATCACCCAACATCCAACATGGCGGTAAAAATAAATAAAAACAGTAAATAGTTTCACTCTCGAGCGAGCTGCGATAGTGGACGATATAACTTGTAATATATTTTGATTTACCGACCCCACGATAACACCAAAACTTTTTTCTGTGATTGATAGTCTAAGTCTGGAGCGGAGAGCGATTTTCAATTTCAAGCTGACTGAAACGAGGTTTGAATAGCTTGGTCTGCGCCATGCGTCATGTTCGTGAACGGGCGCTGTCAGTTGGGACTGGTCATCTCTTAGCTGCCACGGTTTATTTTTTATTACTTTATTTTGAAAGTGTTGATTATTTTAATATTTTACTCTGGACGCTCTTAATGTGCACGCCTTTTTACATCGTTCTCACATATATGTATAATCTCAACGTGAATGATGTAACCAAGATTTTGTAACAATATTTTAATTAAAAAGAGTGTCCATGGAGTTTCTTGCCCATTCTTCTCCATAGAGATCTACGCTATGGAATGTGCAAATACAGTACTTTCTCAAGTTATTATGCCTTGTGTCTGTAGCTTAGCTTTTTATTTGTGTTTGACATTCAAAAGTGCTTTGAGTTTGAGTTGGAGTTCTGCCTACTCGACCGCCATTTTTTATTTAAATTGCTGCCTGTCTTTGTTTCTTTTTATATCAGTAGCTGGCATCATTACAAACAAGTATTCCAGCCTACCGCAGTCCACTGCTGGACATAGGCCTCCTCAATCGCACGCCGCTCAACTCGATTCTCAGCAACTCCCATTGAGTTGCTTGGACAAGTATTGTTTCAGGCATTTTTTTCTAAAGCGTGACGTTTTTGAAATATAAGACTATCGAAGTAGTAGTGATGGTTCCATTAGTAATTAGATTCCAATTTTGTTAGGTTATATCTCGGAAACATGTCGCTTTATAAGATTATGTCTCATACAAAACCTATTTGTATTGATGCCAGCTATTGATAAATGCAAGATTTAGGCCTGGATTTCACCAAAGTGGCCCCGAGCGAAGCGGAGCTAGAGGTGACGTGGAGGAACTGACTAATCACATTCAAAATAAAAAATAAAACAAAATAAATTTATTGACTATAAACATTGTAGTAGAGTTCGGGGTCCGGGCCTTATGTGGGGCTAATTCGTTAAGTTCGTTTAAGTTCTAACTTTGGTAGCTTATTTCTCGGAATATAAAATGTCGTAAATAAGGCACGACAAGGAACAAACCCCTTTTCTCCTCATCTTAGTGGGTATAAAAGTACCCCTAACGAAGCCGAAAGGCTCTTGTTGCGATATTTTTTTTTGTTCTAGACAAGACCTGGGAACTTTCTAGTTACGGAGATATTGGGGATCAAAGATCAAACTATTTCACTGGGTTTTTTTAAATACAAATCTTTAATGTTATAACTTTACTTGAAATACCTCCACGACATCCGTACTATTCAATGGATCCCTTAGCACAATGTTTTGAGTACTTATGTTATATTGAATCCTATCGTGAAATGTTTACCCCCAAAAAAAACTTATTTCCCAGCAATATTTTTTGCGTAGAGTTACTTAGTTTGATATACACAATGCTTGGCTTCGTGAAGGGTTCGTTTACACCCCCTATACTAATATTATAATGTTGAAGAGTTTGTTAGGTTGAACGCGCTAATCTCGGGAACTACTGGTTCGAATTCAAAAATTATTTTAGTGTTGGATAGCCCATTTATTGAGAAAGGCTGTAAGTTATATAACATCACGCTACGACCAAAAGGAGTGGATCATCAATGAATATGTTGCAAATACGGGGAAAATTGTATTTTTATAATAATTTCACGTAGACGAAGGTCGCGGGCAACAGCTACTTTCACTTATGAATTGCGCCAACAGTTCTTGTTATAATGGTGCACACCATTACTCTTTTTGATAGATTTTGGGGTCATTTATTATGTATTTCACCATAAGCTGACTATTTTCCGATATTTGAGTATTTTTTATCATTAGATACGACGTCATTTTAGTAAGATCCGCTTCCGGACAAATTATATTGCAATAAATTGGTCGGTTTACGGTGCTTCTGGTTTTTATTTTCAGGGATTGGTGGTAGAGCCGTGGACGTCAGCGAGCCGAAGACGCACCATAAGTCTATCACCTTCAGTCGAGTACATTCTTAATATCTGACAGTTTTGTCTGCGGATTGCGGGAGTGGCTCCGAACGTGGAAATCTCTTATCTATACGAATGTAATTGAAATATCTGTCAATGTCCGGTGTCAGCTGGTCCGGAGTTGGTCCGTGGCTGATCTTTAAAACTTACTTTTTTACTAGGTTATTTTTATAATTATTAAGCGCTACTCGTCATCGAAGTTTGGCAAATGAATTGTAAAACAAAAGGATGTTTGAAAAACAAAGAAATGATGACGTATTGTTTTGTTTTTTTTTTTGTTACTATCATATCGGATAGCTATATCATCTTAGAATATAAAACAATCAAAACGGTTTCAGTAACACGACTTTTGACCTTACCATTTTTGAGATGGAAAATACCGTTTGGCCCCATCGGCGCACACTGGTCCCAAATTAAAAAAAAGTGGACATTGATAGTAGACCGCTGATATTTTTTTTTATTGTTGATACAATGATAACAGATAAGGCAAAAAAATATTATTGTCCTACTTCAAATACTTTTCTGTAAAAAAAACATTTCTTTTTTTTTTTGTATGGGAGCGATTACATTTTACTCAATTTCTCAAAAACTTTAAGCGATGTCGAGATGGCAATCACATATGTTAGAAAACTAATAATTCTGAGTATTTGGCTCGAAGAAACTTATTGCTTATCTCTGCGTACTTTCGAGATAATAGTGACAGAAAATAACATTTTTTTTTAATGTTAATTTTTTGCTTTTTTTTAATCATAGCCTTACTTTAGCACATAATTATAATGTATGCGTAATGTCAAATAAGTAAAAAGAGACTTCTCTGTAAAAGAGGTTATGGGGGCTCACTAATGACTGAAAAGCTATGACCTTTCTGAAGGAGTACTTTCATCAGTTCTAAAAAACAATCAAAATGAAGACAAATAAAGCTGCAAACATAAAGTTGAATATGTTCACAAACGATTCTGAAAAAATATTATGGTGAAAGATTAATATTTGGGTCTATATTCTCTTGAGAAATCTCTATTTCCTCGTTTTCCAACGAAAGCAATTCATTGTTCAAGATCAAAGCACTAGCCTCTGGAAACAACTGTTTATGTAAACGAGCAAACTTTGGTTTGATATGGCTGATGTAAGGATCTGAGCTAATTAGAAAGCTGTGGATAATGTCTAAATTAGTCTGAACTTTACCGATTTTTCTTGTATGTGCCATTCTAACATTCCGGAAATCTTTATTCCTCGCTTCGGAAGCTTCTTCGGAAAGCATGCCTATCGGAATAAAGGAGAAATTTTCACAAATATCAGCACCGTGTATCAACAATTTATGGACACTTGAAGGCATGTAATACCATGGATATAAGTTTACATATAGATTTTAAAATCCAAAGATTCAAAATACAACAATAACAAAACAAACAAACAACAAGCATTTCTTCAAGCGCACAGAAAAAATAAGGACACGTCTTATCGCAACCACATTTAGTTGTACACTGAGTGAGGTGTACGCGCGCGATTCGTGACCGTATTACGTTACGTCATGAGAGGCGGCCATCTTGTTATCCCGGCAAACTCGCGTCGAAGCTCCATTTTGCTGGCCAGCGGACCTATTGCGATATGAGTAAGGCTATGATTAAAAAAAAGCGAACAATTAACATTAAAAAAAATTGTTATTTTCTGTCACTATTATCTCGAAAGTACGCAGAGATAAGCAATAAGTTTCTTCGAGCCAAATACTCAGAATTATTAGTTTTCTAACATATGTGAATGCCATCTCGACATCGCTTAAGGTTTTTGAGAAATTGAGTAAAATGTAATCACTCCCATACAAAAAAAAAAGAAATATTTTTTATAGAGAAAAGTATTTGAAGAAGACAATAATATTTTTTTGCCTTATCTGTTATCATTATATCAACAATAAAAAAAAATATCAGCGGTCTACTATCAATGTCCACTTTTTTTTAATTTGGGACCAGTGTGCGGCGGCGCAGCGACAATCCGGTCATAATTTCTCGGGTAGTGACACCTTTCAAAAATTGATAGATTTTCGGGAAATCGTGGTAATTTGGGCACAAAAAATATAAATAAAAAAAAAACATTGCGTTTTTAAATTTATTAAATGTTTGATTTCATGTTTATTTTATATTTTATTTGGGAATGTCGTTGGGATACCTATACCCCTTTTGGATAGGACAGTGTTCTGTAACATGTTATTGTATATATGATAACGTGACCCCATAGGTTATCAAAATATATTTTATAATGAGTTGGGATTACCGCTTTTGAAATGACAGTTCTTATCAGGGAATATGCCTAAAAGTCCTATTTATTAGGCGAAAAGTCAGCATTTGCATTATTATTCCAATAGCGATCACCAGTAGTGGACGCTCCATTAACCTCGGTTGCAACCACTTGGTATTTCAGAAGTGTACAATGTGTAGAACGCGGTGTGTGCTGGCGTTGGTAGCGCTGTACGTGGGATTGGCGCAGTCTTGGGGTGAGTTGTTTTCCTCATCAACAAATAAATTTTTACTAGCTTTTGCCCGCGACCTAATTAATGTAGACTACCCCCCCCCCCCTACTATTACTTCAGTATTTTAATCGGATTTTCGAAGACGCATCAGTAATTACAAAGATTAAGTGTAACAAGACCCTTAACCTCAATGTAACGCACTTAAAACATTGTGCTGATGGATGGATTGAATAGTACGGGGGTCGTGGAGGTGTTTACAGTAAAAATCTTTTTTTTTAAAACGTGTGAGACTGGGAACTTTGACCGACACACTCACACACACTTTGACTTGATATCTCCATAACTAAAAGATTCCCAGGTATGGTCTCGAACAAAAAAATGATCGCAATGACGGGAAGAATAAGGAACTTTCGGCTTCGTTTAGGGTCTTGTTACACCCTTTTTAAACTTATAAACTTACTTTGGTTTTTGGGCCGAAAATGAATGATCTCCTTTTACCTCCTTATTATATTAGTATAAATCAGCTTGAAACCTCTGGCGCTGGTCTAGTTGCAAGCGCGAATACTAAGCATGAGGTTAATTAAGTGTTCGATACCTGCAGGGTCGGGCAAACTGTTGTGTCAAGAATTTCTCGGTAACAGCCACGGAGTCTGGATTTAAGCATATCCTCTCCACTCCGCTTAATCGCTTGTCCCCGCATTAATGGAGTACGGGCCTGAGTACGTGGCCAAAGTAAACTATTTTTCTTTTGTTTCAGACATTGCCGCAACTAAAGGTGATCTCTTAGAATTTTATACCAACGGTATCAAAACAGACTCTGTACGTTTTGAATCGAAAAACCTCACAGCGTTAGCATACGACGAAGTTCACAACATGATGCTGTACGTGGACAAACAGAGCGGCAACGATGCTATCTGTGGATATGATATGTCTTCTTTAGAAAAGAAATGTTTCACTGAGAGAAACTGGCGAGAAATTCACGCTCTTGCTTTTGATCCAGTCACAGAGAAACTGTTCTTCAGTGACACTCGGGAGAGGAGCATTAATTGGATTTCTTTAAAACGTGGATTTCTTAACAATATTTACGGAAATCTTTTAGTCAGGACGGGTGATGGGATCCCCACAGATATTGCTGTGGATAGCTGTAGAGGGTACGTTTATCTTTATTTAATAATGTATATTTCAAAAAAAAACCTACTTCGTGATAGTTGAAACAGGTTTTCTTTTTACAGGTACGTTTACTGGATCAACACAAACCTGACGCCACCTACAATGGAGAGAGCTCGTTTTGATGGTTCCGAGAGGGAAGTTGTTATTACCTTAGTGTCTATCGATTCACCTTACAAACTGGAACCGTACGGTCTGGTTATTGACCAACAGACACAGAGACTGTACTGGATTGAGCCCGTAATTCCAACAGAAAGTTATATTTACTATGCCGATTTAGATAGTAAAAACAAAGTCTTTCTAGCAAGCTTAGTAGGTTGGGAACAAACGTTTCTTCACCCATCAACAAATACACTGGCCATTTCAAAAACATACCTCTACTTTGTGGACTTCTGCCCTACTTGCGAAATCGGTGTTTTGAAATTTCCAAAGACATCAGAGAACAAATATGGAACTTTGCCATTGCACACTGTAGGTCTCACAGTCGGTATAGCCACCAACTACAAAATAGAAGATCAACTTCCAGCAAATCAAAATTGCGATAGACTTAAGAGTCTCGTACGAAATAACTGTTATCGGCCATTTTGTGTTCATGGTATGCAAGTTAATGATCAATCTCTTTGCAAATGCACACCTGGTTACATCGGAGAACGATGCGATGTGTCAGCCTGCCAAAACTACTGCATGCAAGGAGACTGCAGTTTGAATGATGCGGGACTTCCTAAATGCAGGTAAAACTATTTCTAATCCTTGGATTAGTTTCCTCGTTTATTGAAATTAGACTGTTTAACATTGTCCTTGTTTCAGATGTAATGCTGGTTATTCGGGATACCGGTGTGAAGTGTACGCGTGCCACGGATATTGCCTGAATAACGGTGTATGTTCCCTCAACGAGATGGGTGAACCTTCCTGTCAATGTCTTGGTAAACACGATGGACCAAGATGTGAAGGTGCTGGACATGTCAGTAGCACTAACAAGAACCAGTACTAGACAATCCCAACCGGAACCCTTTTTTTTTTTTTTTTTTTTTTTTTTTTTATCGATGGGAAATCATCAAATGACCCCTCCCGCTCTGGGCTGAGCAGGAGGGAGTGTCAGACTTGTACTGACTAAAACCCATCCATGTTCCTTCCTTTGCCCTTTGTGTTCCAGGGCCGCGGTATCTCTTTCGAACAGTCCCGCAACCCTGGCAGGCGTCGGCCCTTACGGACCCCTTCCTGTTTGCTGACTCTCTTTGAGGCGCGCGTGGAACACGAACGCGCCATCGACACGGCCTGTCGTCATAAGACGGACGGACGGCGAGCTAGCCCATAGCTCACCGTCCACAGGCCCGCGTCTACGGTGGCCGGGGGCCACCACGTGGCCCCCGACGCCCGGTGCGTCTCCCGCGGCGGCTGGGACGTGAGGTTCTCTCCCTCTCACGTCCCGCCACCTCCTTCGCTAGCATGACTGCTTCGCAGAAGGAGGTGACGGCGTCCCATTCCGTCTCGCTCCGGACCATGGATTGAACCAGGGCCGGACGCGAGAGGTCGCCGCCGCCGATCGCCGCTACGAGGACACGGCGTTGCTCCGCCCAAGCGGAGCAGACCTGCACAGTGTGCTCCACCGTGTCCTCCGGTCGATCCTCGCAGTGGTGACACCCGGGCGTTTCCTCCCGCCCGATTAGGTGCAGGAACCTCCCGAAACAACCATGTCCGGTGAGGACCTGCGTCAGGCGGAAGGTGAGGGCGCCGTGGCGCCTCTCCAGCCACTCCTCAAAGAGGGGACTTACCGCCATTATAGTGGCGTGCCCTAACCGGAACCCTAGAGTTAAGAACGCAACACTTTTTAGTTTTCGCCTGAAGATGATCTTTATCTACTAAAGAGTAATCTAACTAATTTAGTTGATATGTTTTGTCAATAATATTTGTTACATTTATTATTTAACTTATCAAGAGACAGCATGGTTTGACTGTAGCACCCACGGAGTCGGGCTTTGTGCCCGGTTGATGGCAATAGGGTCGCCTTTACATAGGACTCAAACATAACTGGCGAAATGTGGGTGTGATGTTAGGTAAACCTTCGGCATTACAAAACATTTTGAAAAGACTGATGAAACTTGACTTGAAGAAAATTAAACACCGTAATCGTTATCTTTGTTGTTTTATTTGTTGTATATGAAAGCACAAAAAATATGAACACATGTTAATACTGACGTTCTTGCGTCCCCGTTGTTCCGTATGCACCATTGACCTGCACAATCAATGGTGCAGAGGAGACTAATTAGTTTTGTTAGCACCTCCAATGGCAAATGAAATAGAAAAAGTATGGTCTCATCTGCACCATTGAGAATGGTGCAAACGAAACTGCATTGATAGTATGGTCTCATCCGCACCATTGAGATGACACTATAGGTACTATCAATGCCGTTATAGGTATTTCCTCAAAGTATTTCCTCTTAGCATGTTCTAATATTATTTAAGTGTTGACAAGGTTTTGTTTCAATTCTTTCATGTTATGTCAATATTTGTAAAATCGGAGTTTAAACTATAGAACAAATTACAATGAGCGAAACTAATTTAACTTTTATTGCACAAAGTCGATGAAGACTTTTTGTTCGAAGGGTATCAATACCATTTTCACACACAGTACAAAAATTGAAATAGTATACGGAGGTGAAAATATAATTTAAAAAAAATACAGGATCGATTACCATTACAGAAGTAGAGTGAAGGAGGAGAATGCAGGAGGTCATATGATAATTATTAAACCTTACGTTCCCCCAACTAAAGTTTTGTAGTTTAGAAGATAGGTCAATTTTAATATTTTACTGATTTGCCAAAATTTGTCATTCAAGCATTCATAACTTCAGTTTTTTCATTATTTTAGTATTTTTTATTATTTGTTGGTAGTCATAAACATTTGTGATTAAAATACGTCTGAAATTTCCTCAAAATAGGGTTAAAACATAAGATATTACGCACTAAAAAAAAAAACTCAAAAAATACTTTACGATAAAGGTTCAATAATTAGTAAATGACCTCCTCTGTATGGGAATTTGTTATGGCGGGTCCAGATCCAGTCACCCTATATATGTAAAAAATTCTAAATAACTTAAAAAGATTTTGGATGCCCAAGAAGGCAGTGGTGCTGTCGTTTCGATGAGCGGCATCGTACGAACAACGTTAATGCACTAAGAAGAAATGCGGTAGGTATTTGAAGAAACTATTGCAGTCACTCAACCAGCGCTATTTCGACACTTGTGCGATTATTATAGACAACTACAGATCCGACAAGTAAAAAGTCATTATTCGAGGTTTGGCTCGAATATTCGACCAATTTAAAAGTTATTTCATAAACTGAATAAGAAGGATATATACCGTGTCCCTATGTTTTTCTGTTTTCATTAATACTCGTAGTTGTCAAATTTGTACACTAGCCTCTATTGACAGCGGTCCAAATAGGCAATTTTTGAGCATTTTGTAAAGGTTCTAGTGCTGATACAGATTATGTATCATCAAAAAGGAAAAAATAGGGACATAGAAGAGGTTAGTATTTATTTAACTGTAAAAAATCATAGCTTTAAAGTCATAAACCAGAAAGAAAACAGGCGAGATCGTTTGTATGGAGAAAAGACTCTTAACAACATACCCACATAGCAACATAGAAAAACACGTCAAGAACACGTAATACATATATGTATAAGGTGTAACTATTCATACACGAAATCTTTTAAGGGGTCATTGTACTCATCATTATGAACAACTTTCATTATGGGACCAACACCGAAATCGCGAAAAAAAAATCAGCTGTTCAGTATATTTTGACGAGTTAATGCGATCATGTATAATTGTAGGGAACAGTTGTTTTTTTTTCTCGCGAAAGATAGAAGATAGACCCTATATATTGCATGTGTAAATGCAATTAATTAATGGCGACGTTGACGTGCCGTTATTTTTAGAAAAGTTAATCTCAGTGTTCTTGTTTTAAAGTTGCAATTTTAAATAGGCAACAATAAAATGAAAGTATTTGTGTGGCGTCATTACATATTATTGTTGTTGCTTTTTGGTTGTTTATTTATATTAAAAAGTGGTTCCGCACATAAACAAAATACGGCCTATTCCAATAATTATTATTGTTTTTTTTTACCTATGACTAGGAAAGTATGGTGAAGTAGTATTACTATGAATGGTGCAAACGAAACTAATTAGTCTCCTCTGCACCATTGATGGTGCAGCAAGCTTAGCCAAGTTGACAATCTACAATCGTTAACGCTAATAGAAAACTAATCAAATGTATGGGGATGACGTCATCTTAGCGTTAAGTCACGTGGTCTAAACAAACGAATAGAAAATTCGTAGACAAGTTTACATCGTTCGAAATGACAGAATGAAATGTGATCCTTTCTACAACGTTGAACGCTACATCCCATATAAATCGTAGCCAAGTCACAGTTTTGACAAGCGCTAACGAAACGATGTCGAAGTTTATGAACGCCAGCCGAGCGATCGCCGAGACCCAAGAGAAAACGATAAAAAATGGCGCCTATATGAGCCAGCAGTGTTGAGACCGAGAGGTGTTTTGTTTACTTACCATAATTTTGGACTGTATTATATCATTTCAGAGAAACAAAGGGTCTATTGATAAGTAGAGGGTCAAACACCATTGTTTTGATTGTGTCATAAGTACACAATAGTATTAGTTTTACTTTTCTAACTTTCAATTGCCCAAGTATGATATATTTTAACAAAAGAAGATTACGAAATAACTAACTTACGTACCATTCCATAAATTCTAATAAAGCTGCGAACTGTTCCGGACTTGCTCGAGATCTAGATTCCATCATATAAAAGTTGTTCATTTAAGGTATCTTTCATTCAAATGCACGATATCATATTATTTTGACTGACAGTAATGTTTAAAATTACATTCCGCACTTGATATATTATAATCAACTAATTATAAGTAGGTAGAACTCGCACCTTATTTCGCTTACTTTTTTAACACGTTAGACAATTATTCCTTTCTTAACAATCCAAAACAAAACGTGAGCTCGCGCACTAAGTACACAACTGTGACCTTGACGTTAGTTTGACGTTTGTTGGAACGCTCACCATAGACTAAAGTATAGGTTTTGTCGAAGTTCATTGTAGAACGAGCGATCGACTCAGTCGTGTCAAGTTGGCTACCAAGTTCGCGTTTTCTACAATCGCTTGCGAAAGAGAATCGATACGAAACGTTTGTAACTTGGCTAGGCCTGCAGGTCAAAGGTTCATACGGCAAAAGTATGGTGAAATACTTGTATTAATATTAATGGTGCAAACGAAACTAATTAGTCTCTTCTGCACCATTGATGGTGCAGGTCAATGGTGCATACAGTACAACGGGCTTGCGTCAAGCTAAAATTTTAAATAATCGACACAGACAAAAGGAGCTGTTGGAGTTAAAACAGCCAAGCTGGCCACGTCGCACGGATGCACCCGAGAGGAGAGGTAGACAACTTGGAAACTGACTTGTCACTCACTGGAGGACTAAGGGGTCCACCCTCAATTCTCCCTGTCGCCGTCGAGGTCGACCGCGGCGAAGGTGGTGTTACGATCTGATCATGTTCGCGGGGCAAACGTGGCGTGAAATTGCACAAAACAGAGAGGTTTGAAAGAATAAAGGTTAGGCCCTTACCCAACAGTGGGACACAGTATAGGCTACGGAAAAAAAATCGACAAACCATCGTACTTATGCGACCTGCATACTGACAGTCCAGTGACGGGGTCATTGCTGCCGATCGACTGCTCCATGTAAAATACTGATATTCAGCTGCTTTTACTGGAAGCCGATGAGCCGTGAGAAAATGCACTTAATAGAAACTTACACAACACACTTACAAACTTAGTACAACCAGGTTCAAATATTAAGGCGAGTCGAAAGTAGCTAGCTAGACTCCAAGATGAAGATTGGAGATGCTCCGAACAAAAGTGACTTTTGAAATGTTTATTCATTTAGTGTTTAAGTATAGGAAGATTAAAGAAACGATGGATGGACTGTGTGTATACATGTTCTATACATTGTATACATTTTAAATTTTAAACAAATAAATAAAACTGAATTCTCTGTTCGTAATATCAAAATAACAGCTTTTTACTGAATGCATATGAAATTATATACGGCACTTTTAACAAAAAAACATATTTATTTATTTTTGTCAGTTTGTTTGTTTGTTCTTGCTAATCTCCAAAACGGCTGGACCGATTTTGACGGGATTTCTACTGGTAGATAGCTGATGTTATAACGTCTAACATAAACTTATTTTTTAAATTTAGAATAAGAATTAGTGTTCCGTGCAAAATTATATTTTGGGACGAAGGAAGCATATTGTTTGAGACGACTCAGGATTTTTTTATGTGGGACGAAACTCAGTGGGCCGAACGAAGAATAAATCAAAAAATTTAAACCCTTGAAATTGGTAACAAAATTCGATTAAAAAAGGGAAGAAACATTTTTTTATAATAATTTCACGCGAACGAAGCTCGCGGCAGGAGCAGCGGTGACCTAGTGGTAGCGGCCCCGACTTACGAACGGTAAGTCGTGGGTTCGACCCCAGGCAGGCGCATTACTTTGTGTAATTTATTTCATCACCACGACTCTCAAAAACGGAGAAGTAAAACATCGTGAGGAAACCGGCATGTCTTGGAACCAACAATTCGAAGACATGTGACATCTACCGCATCTATCTAACCCGCACTGGGCCCGCGTGGTGAATTATAGCCCATTCACTCTCATAGAGAGGACGCCGTGTGACCCAACAGTGGGAACATTATAGGCTGATTATGCTATGCTATGCTTGAAGGTCGCGGGCAACAGCTAGTAAAAAATAAGTTAAAAAACATCATTTGTGAGAAGATCTATTTTATGTTTGTTATAATTTTTCAGTCTGGTATGTTTGTAGTGAAGCATTTGACATAACTTTGCGTTACTTTTTCCTGGAAAGTGTAATAAGTTGTACGATCTTGATGGTGTTACTTTCGACCCGTATCGTGCTACTTTCGTCTTGACAGTCGGAAGTAGCTATGGTGATTTTTTTACTTGGAGCCCTGTAGTATTATATATTATACAGCATGACATTTTAATGGTTGTTTTCCCACAGCGAAATGGTTTTGCCTTGAATGAAGAAGATAGCTTATACCTTGGAATAGCACTTAAGCTATTTTTATAATAAAGTTCTTATGTGCAAAGTCACAGAAATAGCTAGTAGAATAAAATCCAATAAAAACTTTATTTTATAACACTTTTCTACTTTAGTGTACTCAGGCACAATACGATTCAACCGGTTCGTCAGTAAAGTAAAGAAGGTCATCGAAATGTATGAAACCGCCGCTTTTTGTGGTCATTCGAATTTGGTCGGAAAACCAACTGATGTTAACGTGTTATATTTTGTGTTTATATTTACTTAATGCGAAACATTCCAAGCTGAATATTTTCACTATATATTTTCGACTAAATACACTAATTATTGGTTTACACCTACTCATCTTGGGTTGAGCCGGTTTCCAGTCAAACTTTTTATGTTTATTATAAAAGTCAAGACGGACCAAATACAGTTTTCAGCGAGCTTCTGCGTTTTCTCATTTAGGCGCTACGATATTTTTTCGGGTTTTCAAGAAACCGCGATTACTTGAAAATCATAAATATTTTCTAAAATCTTATTCTGTGTGTATTACGCACTAACATAGAGCTACTCGTGTATGTTTATTCTACAGTCGCACATACTTTGGTTTTGGAGGTACACGATTCTGCAAAACGTTACCCTAGCAGGAAACGCAATATCTCGGAAACCTGAAAACGCACAACATATATTTTTGGTGCACTTCTTTACACAAACATAAGCTCTCTAGCCATGCAAAATATTTCTCTCTGCGATCATTCGTTTAGAATGTTTCTGCTGGAAGAGCGTTGCCCTAGCAGGAATCGTTTTTTTTCCATTTTTTTTCAAAACGACAAAGCGCACCAATTTTTTATGTGGTGCACATACACAGCAGATAATACACTAATTATTCGTCCCACTAATATCATTCTAGGAGACACTTTCCTGCTAGAGTAACGTACACAAAGTTTGTTTGGATGGTCGGATGGATAGATGTTTGTTACTCTTTCACACAAAAACTACGAAACGGATTTGGATGAAATTTGGCACATAGATAGATTATAACCTGGATTAACACATAGGACTTTGACTTTTTATCCCGGTAGTATAATCCTGTCGGACAATCATCGAGCTCCTCGCGGGCGAAACCGTGGGCATAAGCTATTTTATATAAAAAGCGTACCTCTTGTATTTAAAATCATTATAAATATTGCCTTGTCGTACACATAAGCTTTAAAAGTGTATCTAAGAAAACCTTAAAATTATAGAAATAGACATCTGTTCATTTCTGCTGTAAAGTAACAATAGCACCGTATATACATGATAATGTGAACCGATAGGTTATCAAATTACATTTCATAATGAATTGGGAAAACCACTTGCGTTCATTAGAGCTCTTATCATAGAGTCTGTTTAATCAACAGTATGCCTAAAAGTGTTACTTATAAGGCAGAAAGCCAGCATTAGCATTAGTATCCCAAGAGCGATCACCAGGAGTGGACGTGCCATCGACCTCAGTTGTAACAACTTTGTCATTCTGAAGTATACAATGTGCAGAGCGCGGTATGTGCTGGCGTTGGTAGCGCTGTACGTGGGGTTGGCGCAGTCCTGGGGTGAGTGGTTTTCCTCTTTTTCGACGATACTTAGGTATTAAAACAACGGAGTTACTTATATACCGGCTGTCGCTTTGCATCCTGGTCAAATTCAAGGAGGTAACTATACTAGTGATTCTCGACCCGAATCATTCATTAAAAGCTTAGGTGTTTTTAATTTTATTTTTTTCGTTTTTACGGAAACCGGTAAATGTAAACCACCCCTAGTTTCCATACTGTCCATAATTATACTGTGAAATAAACGTTTGCGTTTATGTGCGTGACAGCGCGTTTATTGGGCTAGGAACAGACGGGCTGCGATTTAATACGGGTGATTTACAATTACCGACATCCGTAAAAAAAGAAAAAAAAAAACGACCCTTTTTAGTATCGATTCGAGTTGAGAATCATTAGTATAGATACCTCCTTGAATTCGACCAGGATGCCAAGCGACAGCCTGTATAAACTTCTGCCGAGCTCGGTGCTATATTAAAAAAGCACGGGTCGGACCGCGATTAAGTATTGTTATGTATCGAGACCCTCCGTGCTTCGAAATGCACGTTGTGCCGTTGATCCTGTTTGCCATTCTTTAAAAAATTGGGACAGCGAAAATTGGTAAAATTTTGGCAATTTAAAAAATACAACTTACCATTTTTTTATTCTTAACGGCCTAAATTCATTTAAGGTTCATTTAATTGTACAGAGAGAAATTAATTTTGGCAAAAGAAGTGGGCCAAAATTAAATATGTAATGCTTCGTCATTCTTCATGATCATCATCTGCCTAGCCTTTTCCCAACTATGTTAGGATCGGCTTCCAGTCTAACCGGATGCAGCTGAATACCAGCATTTTACATGGAGTGACTGCCTATCTGACCTCCACAACCCAGTTAGCATGGGGTAATACCCCCCTTGGTAAGACTGGTTGTTCGACTTTCGGGCAACTGACTACCTGTAATTACTGTCAAAAATCTGCAAATGACAGCCGAGACCAACGGCTTAACGTGCTTTCCGAGGCACGGACGACACTCGATATATAATGTGTTGTCACCCATCCACGGACCAACCTCGGCAAACGCGGTTTACCTTACGAATCGACCAGAGTGGCACTTATTACTTAGCCACGAGCCTATCGTCACCTAAGCCTATTTACCTCTCAACTTGTAACCTCTTGGGAGTCCTCCAGTCCCAAACTCCCAAATAAACCGGGGATTAACCGGGTTAGGTAAACAAACCGTTACCGTGAGTATAAGTCGCTCCGTGTAACATACTATTATTCAGCTGCATCCGGTTAGACTAGAAGCTGACCCCAACATAGAACTTGGGAAGAGTTGGCTAAGCAGATGATGAACTTGTAACCAATTGGCCATGAGCAACACACACAAGAGACAAGCATTACTCGAGTGTGACAGTGGAGAAAACAAAAAAAAGAACTTGTTTAGAGTACGCAAGGCTCCAAAATTTCGGAAGAGTGGTTACACGCGAAGGACACAAGTGCGTCGGTTGGCACATCACCCGCGGCTGAGAACGAACCCTTTTTTTTTTTCGGATTGGAAACCATCAAATAACCCCTCCTGCTCTAGGCTGAGCAGGAGAGAGTGTCAGACTTTTACTGACTAAAACCCGTCCATGTTCCTTCCTTTGCCCTTTGTGTTCCAGGGCCGCGGTATCTCTTTTGAACAGTCCCGCAACCCTGGCAGGCCTTCTTTCAGGTCCTTTCGGACCCCTTCCTGTTTGCTTACTCTCTTTGAGGCGCGCGTGGAACACGAACGCGCCGTCGACACGGCCTGTCGTCATAAGACGGATGGACGGCGAGTAAGCCCATTACTCACCGTCCACAGGCCCGCGCCTGCGGTGGCCGGGAGCCACCACGTGGCCCCCGACGCCCAGGGCGTCTTCCGCGGTGGCTGAGACGTGAGGCTTTCTCCCTCTCACGTCCCGCCACCTCCTTCGCTAGCATGACTGCTTCGCAGAAGGAGGTGACGGCGTCCCATTCCCTCTCGCTCCGGACCATGGATTGAACCAGAGCCGGACGCGAGAGGTCGCCGCTGCCGATTGCCACTACGAGGACACGGCGTTGCTCCGCCCAAGTGGAGCAGACCTGCACAGTGTGCTCCACCGTGGAGAACGTACCCTAAGGTTAACTTTTTTTCTTTTGTTTCAGACTTCGCCATAGCTAAAGGAGATCTCTTAGAATTTTATACCAGCGGTATCACAACAGAATTTATACATTTTGACTCCAAAAACCTCACAGCGTTAGTTTACGCTGAAGTTCTTAACATGATGCTGTTTGTCGACAAACAGAGCGGCAACGACGTCATATGTGGTTATGATATATCTACCTTAGAAAAGAAATGTTTTACTGAGAGAAGCGGGCGAAACATTCACGGTCTTGCCTTCGACCCGGTCACAGAGAAACTGTTCTTCAGTGACACACGAGAAAGAAGCATTAATTGGATTTCTTTAAAACGCCAAGTTGTTAACAATATTTACGGAAATCTTTTAACCAGAACGGGTGATGGGGTCCCCACAGATATTGCTGTGGATAGCTGCAGAGGGTACGTGTACCATAGTTTCATAATGTAAACGGAATCTGTTATTACTGCTTGAATGTTAAAAGACGTTTTTTTTTACAGGTTCGTTTACTGGATAAATACAAACCTGACGCCGCCTACAATTGAAAGAGCTCGGTTTGATGGTTCCGAAAGGGAAGTTGTTATTACTTTAGTATCTATCGATTCACCTATCAAACTTGAACCACACAGCCTGATTATTGACCAACAGACACAACAAATGATCTGGATTGAGCCTAAAACTCTTTATAAATACCATTTATATATGTCTGATTTAAATGGAAACAACAAACAACTCTTTAATACTTTAACAGCAATGGACACAGCGTTGTTGCCTCAACCATCATCAAATACACTGACCGTTTCAAAAACAAAGCTTATCTGGTTGGATTGGTGTACGAACTGCGGGATCGCAGTGGGGGCATTATCAAAGTATACCCCCCCATTGATAAGACCCTATGAAAAGATTTTGTACACTACAGGTATTGCAGTCGGTATAGCCGCCAACTACAAAATAGAAGAAAAACTTCTAGAAATTCAAGATTGTCATTCATTAACGAATCTTGTACGAAATAACCAAAATGGCCAACCACAGGGTCAGCCATTTTGTGTTCATGGTATGCAAGTTAATGATCTATCTTTTTGCAAATGCACACCTGGTTACATCGGAGAACGATGCGATGTGTCAGTCTGCCAAAACTACTGCATGCAAGGAGACTGCAGTTTGAATGATGCGGGACTTCCTAAATGCAGGTAAACCTATTTCTAATCCTTGGATTAGTTTCCTCGTTTATTGAAATTAGACTGTTTAACATTGTCCTTGTTGCAGATGTAATGCCGGTTATTTGGGATACCGGTGTGAAGTGTACGCGTGCCACGGATATTGCCTAAATAACGGTGTATGTTCCCTCAACGAGATGGGTGAGCCTTTCTGTCAATGTCTTGGTAAACACGATGGACCAAGATGTGAAGGTGCTGGACATGTCAGTAGCACTAACAGGAACCAGTACTAGTACTATGCTGCAGAAACAATCCCAACCGGAACCCTAGAGTTAGGAACACAACACTTTTTTAGTTTTCGCCTGAAGATGTTTCTAATCTTTGTAGATAAAGAGTAATCTAACTAATTTAGTTGATATGTTTTGTCAATAATATTTGTTACCTTTATTATTTACCTAATAAGAGACATGGTTTGACAGCACCCACGGAGTCGGGCTTTGTGCCCGGTTGATGGCAATAGGCTCGCCTTTACATGGGACTCAAACATAACTGGCGAAATGTGGGTGTGATGTTAGATAAACCTTCGGCATTACAAAACATTTTGAAAAGACTGATGAAAATTTGACTTGAAGAAAATTAAACACCGTAATCGTTATCTTTGTTGTTTTATCTGTTGTATATGAAAGCACAAAAAATATGAACACATGTTAATACTGACCTTCTTGCGTCCCGGATGCACCCGGAGAGGTAGACAACTTGGAAACTGACTTGTCACTCACTGGAGGACTGAGGAGTCCACCATCAGTTCTCCGTGTCGCCGTCGAGGTCGACCGCGGCGAAGGTGGTGTTACGATCTGATCATGTTCGCGGGGCAAACGTGGCGTGAAATTGCACAAAACAGAGAGGTTTGAAAGAATAAAGGTTAGGCCCTTACCCAGCAGTGGGACACAGTATAGGCTACGGAAAAAAAATCGACAAACCATCGTACTTATGCGACCTGCACACTGACAGTCCAGTGACGGGTTCATTGCTGCCGATCGACTGCTCCATGTAAAATACTGATATTCAGCTGCTTTTACTGGAAGCCGTGAGAAAATGCACTTAATAGAAACTTACACAACACACTTACAATCTTAGTACAACCAGGTTCAAATATTAATTTATCCGCTAGAGGGCGTGGAGTCGTAAACAGTGTTTCTATTCGGCTCCTGATTTAAATTTGGATTCCATTGTAAAAACGAACAATATTGACAGTGCAACGGCATCGCTAGATGCATAAACTTATAACTCTAAAGTGATAGTGTAGACAAGTGAAAATAAACTGTTGGTGATGAGATAATTCAAACAACATAACTGCAATGGCATGCGGCATCGCCTAACAAAGTGACTATTTGAAAAAGTGACAGTTAATAGACCCAAGTGAAAAGACCAAAACACTCATAGTATAGTATCAACAGTGAGATACAACTAAAACAGTACCTACTAAACAAAGTGATAATAAACATTGCAACTAAATAAATAATCAAGTTAACCTCAAAGTTTTTGCTACAAAGTTATCCTCCAGCCAAACTGACTGTAGCTAATTCCATCTAGCGACAAGTGGACAGACAAGGCCTGTATCAAAAACCTACAACATTTCGCATTCACAACCACAACCAGCGCTACTAGTGGCAGGTAGGCGAACCAAAGCTTGTCTCAAGGACTCGTCACAGAACACACACGCAGGAGGTAGCTATCGCCATCTAGCTAAAGTGGACAAACCAAGGCTAGTCTCAAGGACTAACTACCATGCGTATGCGCATAGGGCTAGCGCCATCTAGCGAGGAATAGTAAAATCTCATTAGTCCACAAATTGGTCGACAGAGGTCTTTGACTTTAGCGCCATCTAGCGAGGAGTAGTAAAAGATTTTTAGTACAAAATTAGTCGACAGAGGTCGAGAGCAGAGCTTCACCAAAGAGTCCCAAGAAATAGGAATAAAACCAAAAATAAGAAGAAGAAATCCAAAATAAACACAAAACAGTGAGAATAGCTTGAATCAGTACCGACAAAACTTAACTATTAGTCATCCAACGTCCTCGGCCGTCATTGGATGTGGACGTGTGACCGTGTGTACAATTATTAACTGTGCTCCAAAATGACAAGTACTCAGCGCACCCCACCTAAGACGCCAAAAACACAAATAACAAATATGAGTCAGAGTCAAACCCAAACTCAATCTGAACCTGATATCAACACGGCAATAATGATGAGCGACTACGTAAACAGTAATCGTAATAAACGGCCTCGCCACAATAATTCGCCACAAGGCGGGTCAGATTTAATTTCTGAAGACCAGCAAGACAACATCATAGCAAAAACGCTAACAGAACAGACAACCCTAATGTCTAAACTGTTATCTGAGGTTGCTCAAATTAAAACACAAAACACCCAGATACAGGTTACCAACACGGAAATTCGTAAATCGAATGAAGAAATCGAGAAATCGATGTTCTTTATGAATCAAAACTTCGAAGATCTGAGAAAAGAAGTTGAGGACTTAAGGAAAGAAAGGCAAGAACAGCAAAAGTATATAGTAAGCCTGGAACAAAAGATAACAGATCTACAGCACAAGTCCCGTTCGTCTGGTATTGAACTGAGAAATGTCCCACAAGAAAATACGGAAACCCACTCTAGTCTCATAAAAACAGTATGCAGTTTAGGCGAAGCAGTTGGAGTGCAAATTCCCGTATCCGAGTTGCGCGACATCTATCGTATACCAGGGAAGTCTACCACTTCTGACACCCCACGTCCAATAATAGCAGAATTTACCAGAGTGCAGATAAAACAGACACTCTTATCCGCAGTGCGGTCGTTTAACAAGGATAAGGGAAAAGATGGAAAACTTAACACTAGCCTGATTGGATTACCGGGGAAACTCCAACCGGTGTATGTAGCTGAACAACTACCTGCCAGCACTAAGAAGTTATTTTACCAATCCCGTGAGTTCGCCAAAAAGTACAAATTCACATACTGTTGGATATCCAATGGTAATATTTTCCTGCGGAAGCAAGAGGGCGACAAACAGATTTTAATCACCACCGAAAAAAACCTACAAGATCTTGGAAACAAAAATATGTGACTATGCATAAAACTCACCATAAATCGTTTCTATTTGTTTAGAATTGTTAGATCATTTTTTATTCAATTTGTCACCTTCATATTATGTTATCAATACTTTTATTTTTATTTGTTTAGAATTGTAAGATCATTTTTTATTCAATTGGTCACCCTCATATTAAGTTATCAAAACTCTTATCTTTATTTGTTTAGAACTGTAAGATCATTTTTTACTCAAATTGTCATGGTCACGTTATGTTATCAAACCTTTTATTTTTATTTGTTTAGAATTTTAAGATCGTTTTTTACTCAAATTGTCATCCTCAAATATTATCAAAACATGCAGTCATTAACTAACACAACCATACCCTCACAAATACTACACAGTACAGAAAACCCTAATCACAAATATATCCACATGACATACACATACATAACACTACTCAATACCATAAAATACACATATTATTATGTGCGACGCCCATGCTATTTTAACCTTATGTACAAAATATTACTTGCTCATACAACTAGCTCACGCTCTGATAGTTATTTCTTAATTGAAAATGGCTAATTTGATTAATATTAATAACGACCTTGACGAATTTACCGTGGGCAACTCCTTTATATGTAACCCAGATGACTGTATAAAGTATGTAAACATTACTGGTAGCGATATTAAATTACTGCATTTAAATATTCGTAGTGTAAATAAAAACTTTGATCAGCTTCTAGTACTATTGCGCTTAACTAAAATTAACTTTGACGTAATAGTGCTGACCGAATGTTGGCTGAGTAAAGCTATTCATCTTCCAATATTGGAAGGTTTTCAGTCTCACTCAACTGAAATAAATAAAAATCAAAATGATGGAGTTATCATCTATACTAAACTGGGACAGCAAGCTAATGTATGGGAACCCACCTTTAGGGGCGGAAATTGCCTCATGTGTCAAATAGAGAACAAGTTAGCAGTAGTGGCAATCTACCGCTCTCCGTCATACAAGTCCAACGATGATTTTGATTGTTTCAAAACTAGCTTGAGTAATGTTTATGATACCATATCCGCCTGCCCAAATATAGTATTAGTAGGAGATTTAAACCTTGATATAATCAAACGTAATGAGGACAACAGATGTCTTGACTACCTCATCCTAAGTGCCTCTCAAGGGTTATTGCCCACCCACGAACTTCCCACTCGCCTGGAGAAAAGCCTGGATCACATACTTATAAAGACTAAACTATTATCGACCACACTTATTTTAGAGTCCCATATTACTGACCACAAGCCGATTCTCCTCGACATCAAGGACGCAAACCCTGCGCGCAGAACATGTTACCTTTCTACCCGCCTTAACCATGAAGCAATTAGGCTAGAACTGGAAAATACCGATTTTTCAAATATATACTCTGAAGAGGATGCTAATATCTCGATGAACAAATTTATAGACATCGTAACAATGGTCATATCCAAACATACCACTCAGGTTAAAGTCCCTAGACAAAAAAGAACGCTAAAACCTTGGATAACACCTGGTCTTCTTAAATGCATTAAACACCGAGATAAGTTACACATACGGTCCAAGAAAGCACCAGACAATCTTACACTCAAAATTACCTATAATCGCTACCGAAACTTTTGTAATGACCTACTCCGAAAACTAAAAATATCATACGAAAGGAGTGAGCTTGAGAAAGCAAGTAATAAACCAAAGCTTTTATGGAAAACAATAAAGGAAATAACAAACACTACGAAAATATGTACAAGCCCCGTTGAGCTATTAAAAATATGCAATGATCCTAAGTCTTCCGTAAATGAGGTCTGCAGTTTCTTCAGTAATGTAGGAAAAAAGCTGGCTGACAACATAATATCACATAACCACACCACATCACCTCAGACTAACGATCAGTCTCATCCAAATAGTATAAACCCCTCTCCTGTAAACTCTCTCGCGTTGTTAGAAGTGGATGAAGCTGAAACAGAGTCGCTTATCCTACAGTTACGTAATGACTGTGCCATTGGATGGGACGGTATATCGCCACTTTTATTGAAAAACTGTCGCCACGTACTGATACCACCACTTACCTTCATTTACAACCGCTGTCTAAAATTTGGCATGTTCCCAGATGCTCTTAAAAAGGCTATAGTCCATCCTATACACAAGGGAGGGAGCAGAATCTGTGTCAATAATTATAGGCCTATATCAGTTTTGCCGACACTTTCTAAGATCCTTGAGAGGATCTTAAACAATCGTCTCAGGTCCTTTCTAGGAAAACACAAAAGTATAGCAGACAACCAGTATGGCTTCCGAGTTGGTGTTTCAACAGAAGATGCTGTGATGGGATTGACACAAGATGTAGCTAAAAATCTAGACAAGAAGAAAAAATGTTTAGGAATATTCCTAGACCTGTCTAAAGCATTTGATACAGTTTCTGTTCCCATCCTTATCTCAAAATTAGAACACTTAGGTGTACGTGGCGTGTCACTTGAAATATTCAAAGATTATCTCAAGAATCGCACC
This sequence comes from Eugnorisma glareosa, assembly GCA_947578425.1. Classification (NCBI taxonomy): domain Eukaryota; kingdom Metazoa; phylum Arthropoda; class Insecta; order Lepidoptera; family Noctuidae; genus Eugnorisma; species Eugnorisma glareosa. The sequence continues at coordinate 5,211,806 of OX387982.1, read as the reverse complement.
CAGAGAGTTAAAATTGATACCCACCTCAGTGATGAGGAGCTTGTAACTTTCGGCGTTCCTCAAGGCAGCATACTGGGCCCCTCCTTATTTCAAATTTACGTCAACGACCTTTGCAAAATGAACCTTCCAAATACTAAGATTTATACATACGCTGATGACACTGCGATTGTGGTTCACGGCCCTACTTGGGATATAATCAAATCTTTGGCAGAGTCGGCAGTAGCGGAAATAATGAAATGGTTCAATTCTAATCTTCTCACCTTAAACATAAACAAAACCTGCTACATCCCATTTGCAATTAGGCGAAAGACCGCACCGTCACACAGTTTTTCAATTACTGCCCACTCATGCTCTAAGCGATCAGCACCATGCCGTTGTCCAGCACTAACTAGAAGTGACTACGTAAAGTACTTAGGAGTCCTCATAGATGATGGACTCACATGGAAAAAACAACTAGACGCCGTCACGACTAGAACTTTACGCCTCATACATATATTTAAATCCCTCCGAAATTCTGCTACCGCCGATATATTGAAAATGGTGTATTATGCACTATGCCAATCGGTCATAGGATATTGCATCACTGTATGGGGTGCTGCAACGAAAGGTTGCATGCTGAGGGCAGAGAGAGCACAAAGAGCCATACTAAAAGTAATGACAAGGAAGCCCTATAGATACCCAACAACACAGCTGTACGCAGACTGCAAGGTTCTTACAGTCCGTCAGCTCTTTGTGCTTCAATCTGTCCTTAGGAAACATAGCAGTCTTCCCCCGTCTAACCCAAAAAAGCGTACAAACCTTCCCCCAGGCACCCAACACAGAACCACGTTCGCACGGCATCAGTATTATGGAATTAGCGCGTACTTTTACAAAAAGATTCTTAAGCATCTGAATATCTTAGACCTCAACAAACACAACCTAAAACTTAAATTGACAGACTGGCTACTTAAACAGAACTATGCCACAACGGAGACCTTACTTACATACATTGCCTAATGAGCACACACCCATCTCCATCCTTGCACTAATTCTTCTATCCTCGCATCCATACACACTCGCACATACAACTCCCCACTCACGTACACACCAACACCACCTATTCACACTCACACACAAACACCTACACACCCATAATCACATTCATTCACCCTCACCCTCTCACACACTCATACCTACATAATCTTTATTGTATAAAATTTAAAACTATAGTAACTAATAACGTCTTTCCCTTCTGATGGTAAATCGACACAGTCCATTCATGCATCAATCAATTGGAACCTCATTGTGAAACACTGTCTCTTAAGATACAGGATACCCTAGTTTAAGAGACAGAGTTTAATCTATTGTGTACAGATTTCTGAAGCATCCATAATTATGTTTAATGTAAGTGTTCTCCATCAATCATTCAAAATTGTAAACTAAAGTACAATTATCTGTTTTTTGGGAAATAAAGATATTTATTATTATTAATTAAGGCGAGTCGAAAGTAGCTAGCTAGACTCCAAGATGAAGATTGGAGATGCTCCGAACAAAAGTGACTTTTGAAATGTTTATTCATTTAGTGTACAAGTAGAGGTAGACTAAAGAAACGATGGATGGACTGTGTGAAGGATGATATGGTACGAAAAGAGGTGTCTGATGAGGTGACGAGTAATAGAGAAGTATGGAAGAAGAAGACATGCTGCGCCAACCGCAAATATATTGGGATAAAGACTGAAGAATTATGATGAAATACGAGGGAAAGAGAGGGGAGGACAATATTTTAAGGCGTTAGAAGCGAAAATCTCATCAACTATACTTAAGAAAAGAGGTTTTGAGGTACCCCGATATCATTTTTTAAAAGCTATCGATCTCGGAATAAAATGGCTGTAGCATACGCACGGACCGCCAGACAGACAAAGAGATGGACAGGACGAATCTGTAAGGGTTTTGTTTGTGCCGTTCGACAACGGAACCCTAAAACATGGCTATTTAAGTAACTTGACACTTCGGGGACAAAAGTAATATGTTGACCTCTATATGTGCTTATGGCAGATATTCTTTAGCAAAAAATTGGAATGTCTGCAATGTGTAGATTGACGAGAAACCTAAAAGCAATTTAAAATTGGTGACATTAGACCTTAATTAACTCCCTTATACATGTCCTGAATTTTTTTTTTTCTTTTTTAATTTTTTTTTTAATATTTTAAACACATAAAAAAATTGAAGTGTATTTGTAATATCAAAATAACAGCTTTTTACTGTATTTCTTTGAAATTATATACGGTACTTTTAACAAAAACACATATTTTCCAATTTTTGTCTGTCTGTCTGTCGGTCTGTATGTGTGTCTGTTTGGCCCCGACTTACGAACGGTAAGTCGTGGGTTCGAACCCAGCCAGGCGCGTTACTTTGTGTAATTTATTTCATCACCACGGCACAATATAATTTATAATGTGACCACGGCAATACTTTTTCGTGGAACGTGTAATAATTTGTACGATCTTGATGGTGTTACTTTCGACCCGTATCGTGCTACTTTCGTCCAGACAGTCGGAAGTAGCTATGGTGATTTTTTACTTGAAGCCCAGTAGTAGGTAAATATTATATAGCAGTAGGGACACTTTTTTATATGGCATGGAGGCCTAGTAGGTTGAGTGGTCGCATGCGACTGCTGAGCATAAGGTCTTGGGTTCGATTCCCAGGTCGGGTAAAGTGATGGGTTTTTCCATATGGAATTTTTAGTCTCCCCCAAGGAGTCTGGATTTGTGTGCGGTTGGTAGCAATAGGCTGCCCACCCCCCTTGTAACATGGGACTTGGACATAAGTGGTGAAATGTGGGTTTACTAATAAGTACACCTCAGCCTAACCCTTCGGGGATTACAGGCGTGAGGTTAAGTTATAGGCATTTTAAAAATTTCTGTACAAAGACAACGTTTTGGAATCTGCAGTTGGTCACCAAGTGCATAGGATAACAAGTATAGTAAACCAAAAGGCAGCAGCACTTCAAGGAAAACTCCAACGACTTTAAATAGGTTTATTAACAATTTTGTTACGTTACACAGTACATACTATTACTTAACGGATCGGCAACTATCTTAATGTAGCCTCCACCCGTTTAGATCCCACCTAACACTTGGCGACTGAATAAAAAACGGGTGTGTACCTTAAAAAGTATATATTTAGAGCCCAAACTGGCTGAGCCGGAGGCACACAAAAATTTGTAGGTCGTGGGTGTACGGACATCTGTTGTCACTTCTGCAGGGATAGGTACTCCCCAGTAGTTGCAGGCGATTTCCCGTCGCTGCGCTGGCCGGAGACGAAAGTTGGCCGGAGCTCGTTCTGTGCTGTACGGTGACGTCGCAGGTAGTTAAGCGGCACGGCCGTCCGACTTGCTCAGCACACCAGTGGCGAAGCGTCATAATTAGCCCCAGACCGCAGGAAGCCAGACGCAAAGCTGATGCCGTTGATGGCTTAATGTGGTAGCGTGTAAATCAATTTGTACAGAAAGTTGTTCAATTTGACGGTCAGAATCACACCCTGAAATATGACGACGCCTTTCTGTTTCTCTCGTATTTACTTTATAACAATATGGTTGATAACCCGAAATCACTGTAAAAATTCAAAACGCTACATTTGTACCCGGTCTCCCTTACATGATTGTGCTTATCGGAGGTTATTCCAATCTGCAATTTTATAACTTGTTTGTTTATACGTTCAGGAGAGCAAAAAACTGGGTTTTTTATTGAAGAGAAACAAATCTTATGTTAAAGAGGTTATCAAGATATTCACTTCGAGCCAAAAAGATTCAAGATAAAGTCCCGACCCTGTGTTTATGAGAATCTCTACCTACCTCAGTAACATAGCATCACGCCTGTACTTCAGTTAGGGTACGGCAGAGATGTACCTCCAATACACTCACACTATACAGTACACTTGCAAGTTAAAGCAAGGCAAGGTAGTTTGTTGTTGTTTAAGTCCCATATCATTGGGGAACCTTTTGGAATCCACTAGCTGCGAAGCCATGCTCCAGTGCTCCAAGGACCTTTTGGTATTGAATCACATTGACGAGGGGTCACTATTAGAATAGAATAGAATAGAATAGAATAGAATAGAATAGAATAGAATAGAATAAACATTTATTCGCTAATGGACAGCAGCAACACAATAGAGCAGCACATACATATACATATACTAACAAACAGCTTAACAATTAATTAAAACAGCTCAACTGCGCTGAGCATGCCCATAACGAAAGGGTCACCTACTCAGCATATGCTGGGTGTAAAACACTCAGCGCTGGTTTTCAGTAGGCCCCCCGCAGTGACACACGGATGAGGGTAGTAGGTAGTAAATAAATAACGTTATTCTATTAAATGGGCATTTCTAAGTGTGTAATAAATAAATAACATAAAATAAATATTTTTGTCCCAGAGTCTAACATAATTATATCACTATTAATAGAACACGAAAATACCTGCCAAATAAATAAGAACTTATCCGAAAACGAAACACAGTTGATTGACATGACGCACTTCGCGCGGCCGATGCCGCATCGACCTATGCATTTTTAAGTTGCAATACCGCCATATCATTTAGTGAGAGTGAGACTACTGCCTAGTTAATAGGTATTATTTTATTGAGCTAAATAAAACAAAAAATAATAATACTTCCGAGAAAGTGTACAGTGCCTGTAGACTAATAATACTGCGAGCATTGAGTTCAAAAACAAAAATTAGTTTTTACACTGGAATTTGGAATTACAATGGAAGTCGGAGCAAAAGGATGATTGTACAAATGTAAGTGTGTGTATCTATGTGTGATTGTACACACACATGGATTTTGGCGATCGCAGACAAAACAGTAGTAGTAGATTAGTAAACATTTGTTAAATCATGATGGCTGAGTTAGTTCCAAATTTTGCCACGCGCCAAAATATCCATAATTACACAACTATGTATAAACATACGTGCCATTGTTTAGTGAAAAATCCAAATGCCATGTAATAAGCAAGATTATCATCATCATCAAACTACAGCAGTCCATTGCTGGACATAGGCCTCTCCAATTGCAAGCCAATAAGCTCGATTCTCGGCAACACTCATCAGCTGCTAACAGTCACATTGCGAAGATCTTCACTCCACCTAACCTGAAGGCGTCCCACCTTACGCTTGCCGATTTGCTGTCTCCAGTCAAGTACACGTCTACTCCAACGGTCATAGTTTTTCTATGGCTTATATGGCTGGCCTATTGCCACTTCAAGATTTGCAAGATCATAGCTTTATTTCGACCAACACGTGAAATTTCTGGAACGTTATTCTTATTCTTTATTGCACACAAAATTTTAAAGTAGGACACACAAAATTACAATATATAGCGTATGTACAACGGCGAGCTTAACCCAGAATTGGGTTTTTTTACAGCAAACCTTTTATTCTTTTTTTTTTGTTATCTTCGGCAAGTGGTGAATGAATATGCGGGGCCGCGAGTATTTTACTGTCCGTCTGTTTTCAATATCCTATTCCTACTAATATTATAAATGCGAAAGTTTGTTAGGATGGTCGGATGCATATATGTTTGTTACCCTTTCACACAAAAACTACTCACCGGATTTGGATGAAATTTGGCACACAGATAGTTTATAACCTGGATTAACACATAGAACTTTGACTTTTTATCCCGGTAGTATATTCCTGTCGAACAATCATCGAGCTCCACGCGAGCGAAGCCGTGGGCATAAGCTAGTTTATCTAAAAAGCTAACCTCTTGTATTTAAATCTATTATAATTTTTGCCTTTATTATTTAGATCCCTTCAAAATGGTTGAGTTGAATGGTGCTGATCCATGCGTCATGTTCGTGAACGGGCGCTGTCAGTTGTGATTGGTCATCTCGTTTGCCACGGCTTTTTTTAAATTAATTATTTCATTTTTGAATTGTCTTTTTGGTTTTCACTATGGACACTTACAACGTGCACATCTTGTTACATCGTTCTCACATAGTGTACTATCTCAATACGAATGATGTAAGCAAGGTTTTGTAACAATATGCTGATTTAAAAGAGTATCCATGGAGTTTCTTTCCTTAGAGATCTCCATCTTCTCCATAGAGATCTACGCTAGGGAATCGGTAACTATAGTACTTTCATAGTTTTATGCCTTGTCACTGGGACTGTAGCTATATTTCATTGTTAACTTATTTTATAGTTCAAAAGTGCCTGTAACTGGCCTACTTGAAATAAAATTTCAATTTTGATTGTGTGCCTTGTCGTACACAATAGCTATAAAAGTGTATCTAAGAAGACCTAAAAATTATAGAAATAAACATCAGTTCATTTCTGCTGTAAAGTAACAATGGCACCGTATACATGATAACGTTAACCTATAAGTTATCAAAATAAATTTCTTAATGAGTTGGGAAAACCACTTGCGTTCATTAGAGCTCTTATCATAGAGTCTGTTTAATCAACAGTATGCCTAAAAGTCTTACTTATAAGGCAGAAAGCCAGCATTAGCATTAGTATCCCAAGAGCGATCACCAGGAGTGGACGTGCCATCGACCTCAGTTGTAACAACTTTGTCATTCTGAAGTATACAATGTGCAGAACGCGGTATGTGCTGGCGTTGGTAGCGCTGTACGTGGGGTTGGCGCAGTCCTGGGGTGAGTGGTTTTCCTCTTTTTCGACGTTACTTAGGTATTAAAACAACGGAGTTACTTGCATACCGGCTGTCGCTTTGCATCCTGGTCAAATTCAATACTAGTGATTTTCAGCCCGAATCAATAATAAAAAGCTTAGGTGTTTTTAATTTTATTTTTTCGATTTTTTACGGAAATCGGTTTGCCGATAAGGTGACTGCGTGTGTGTAAGTATCAGAAGGTTTGGCAAATAAAAGGCGTGTTCTCTGTTGGAGGTTTACTGAACGACTGGTGAAGGTGAAGTTATGTGTGCAGCGGTTGGGAGAACTTAAATCTAACTTACGAGCTACGTCATACAATGCCTAAGATTAAGGATGTTTAATATGCCTACGCGCTACAATCCTCCCCCCTTAGATTAGGTTTACAATTAAGTTTGAATTAGTTACTACCCCAGAGAATACAAAATTATAAACTATATAAGCTATATACTAACTTGGACAATAAACACATTACTTTTATAACAATAAACAAATTGAGTTGCGAACAATAAAATTGTTTTACTTATATTATAACGTTCACAGTCTTTCGTCACACATTGTTTGGACTACAGTAACACTACACCGTATGCTTGTTTGAGGTTTGCACTCGCGATATTTGTTTGAAGGTTGGGCATCCCTGATGGTACACCGATAGTACGCTGTGTTATCGCGCGGCTGATTCTGGCCTCGACGGCGGCTTCGATGCGGCGCCTGCAGTAGCGCCACCCCACGTAGAGTATACATAGGGTTACTGCTGTGCTGACTAGGATGACTGCGGCCAGCGACATCTTGTGGGTAATGTTGAGTGTTTCATCTTCCACCAAGGCCTTGTTGTTGTTGCCGGCGGCTGCGCTGTTCTGCGCTACGATGGTCATCTTGCTAGCTGGCTGCCCCATGTTGTCTGACAGGACTGCTGACTGGTGTGACGAATGAGTGCGACGATAGTGAGCGTTCGTTGATGTGTGACGGTTAAGAATACCGTTGATAACGTCGTTGGTGGCGGCTCACATGTCGAATCTCACGGTCTTTTTAACTATGCGGCCCGATTTCGTTGTAACCGGCGGTGTCGAAGTGCTTGAGGTGTCGCATGAAGTCGTAACGTTTGCCGGGTGTGGGACGGTGTCGGGTGGCGTTATTTGGCTCTCTTGGCGTGGGACCGACACGTTATCAAAGTCTAATAGGTAAGCTGGTTTTAGACGATCAAGTGATACTGTGACTTGCCTTTTTTTTTTTTTTTTTTTACCGATGGGAAATCATCAAATAACCCCTCCCGCTCTGGGCTGAGCAGGAGCGAGTGTCAGACTTTTACTGACTAAAACCCATCCATGTTCCTTCCTTTGCCCTTTGTGTTCCAGGGCCGCGGTATCTCTTTCGAACAGTCCCGCAACCCTGGCAGGTGTTCCAGGGCCGCGGTATCTCTTTCGAACAGTCCCGCAACCCTGGCAGGACTGTGACTTGCCTGCCGTTACAGTCTAAAGTATAAAATTTTGGATGTCGCTTTATTACTTTATAAGGACCTTCGTACGGTGGTACCAAAGATCGCCGTGCTTCGTTCCTAACAAACACATGAGTGTTAATGGATAAGTCTTTATGAACGAATACGCTATTGTTGTTGCTATGTAAACTTGAATGAGAGAGGCTGGGAACGGATGACAATGAATTAGTTAAGCGTTTGATGTAGTTGCTCTCGTTAATATTTGTCGTAGGCTTTGGATTAAATAGGTCACCTGGGAGTCTGAGGCTATTGCCGTATAAAAATTGTGATGGACTGTATCCCAGATCTAATTTAACTGCCGAGCGTAACCCTAGGAGTACTAGAGGTAATTCCCGTAACCATTGTGTACTATTTGAACATTTTGCCATAATAGCAGCTTTTAGGGTACGGTGTAGTCTTTCGATCATGCCGTTCGCCTTTGGGTTGTATGCTGTTGTACGAACTCGTTCGATGCCGAGTCTTTTTAATAATTGCCGAAATAAGTCTGATTTGAATTGACGACCTTGATCTGAGGTTATACGTATTGGACAACCGAAACGAGCAATCCAATGCTCTACGAACACCTTAGCAACCGTTTCAGCTGTTATATCTTTGACGGGTATAACTTCAGGCCATTTCGTCACCCTGTCGATGATGGTAACGCAATATTTAAAATCCTCTGCCGGTGGCAGTGGTCCTATTATATCTATGTGTACGTGTTCGAAACGATTTCCTGTGTTGTCAAATTCGCCTATCGGTGTTACTGTGGTGGCGTTGAATTTTACATTTTTGACAGGGAATACACATTTTGACGTAATCTTTTATGTCGGTATTCATGCTGCTCCAAAAATACCTTGACTTAACTAAGCGTTGGGTAGCTGCGATGCCGGAATGACTCACATTGTGTAAGGTTTTGATGGCGAGTTCCCGGAACTGTTTAGGTAGATAAGGACGTATGTTATTTGTTGTTGTTTCGCAGGCTATCTTTATCTCCGAATCGGGCATTGTGATAAATTTAAATTGGAGTTTATCGTGTTTGCGTAAGTTTTCTAATTCTGTATCGCTTTTTTGTAATTCGGCTATCTTTTGGTAATCGAATAATGGTGGTACGATAATCTCATCGATTCGGGATAATGCGTCGGCAACAGTATTTTTGTCACCTTCTATGTACATGATGTTATAACAAAATTGAGAAATAAAGTCTAGCTGTCTTAATCGCCTAGGTGAGTCTGAAGGCGACACCTTTTTAGATAGGGCGAACGTTAATGGCTTGTGGTCCGTTAGGACTGTTAGCATTCTGCCTTCTACTAAATGGCGGAAGTGTTTTATTGCCATGTATATTGCTAAAAGTTCCCTATCATAAGTACTGTATCTTGTTTGGGTGTCGGTGAGTTTCTTTGAGTAAAATCCTAGAGGTTCTAATTTACCACTAACTCCCTGGTTTAAAGCTGCCCCTAAGCAAGTACCGGAAGCGTCTGTCATCAATACTAGTGGCACAGTTGCGTCGGGGTGTGACAACATGACTGTATTATTGATACTTTGTTTACATCGACTGAATGCTTCTAATGCACTTTCGGTCCATGTAATTTCAGTCTTGTCGCGTTTTTTTGAATTATGTAAATACGCGTTTAGTGGTGCTTGAATTTCTGCAGCTTTTGGAATGTTTAGTCTGTAGAAATTCATCATTCCGAGGAAACGGCGGAGTTCTTCGATTGTTTTGGGTTGTGAATAGTCATTTATAAGTTGAGTTTTGTTTGCACTTGGTTTTATACCCTTTGAGTTGATGTGGTACCCAAGGAAGTTTAATTCGGATTTACCAAATTCACATTTATCTGTGTTGATAGTTAAACCGTAATTGTTTAAACGTTCCAAAACTGTCTCCAAATGTTTTAAATGCATTTCTTTTGATTCCGACGCTATAATTACGTCATCAAGATAAGGAAATTCGAAATCTAGACTTTTTAATGCATTATTGACGAATCTTTGGAAATCTTGCGCTGCGTTGCGTAACCCAAAGTTCATTCGTGTAAACTCGAATAAACCGAATGGAGTTATGACTGCAGTTTTTGGGACGTCTTCGGGAGCCATTGGTATATTATGGTAAGCTTTCCGAACATCAATTTTTGAAAATATAGATTTGCCTTTGAGTACGTATGTGAAATCAAGTAGTCTTGGTAATGGGTAACGGTCGGGTGTAGTTTGTGCGTTAAGTCTACATAATCTCCGCACGGTCGTATTTCACCGTTTTTTTTACTAACGCATACAAGTGGGTTAGCCCAAGGGCTATTCGAAGGTCTACAAATACCTAGTTGCATCATCCTCTGGAATTCTGCTTTGGCAACTTTGTATTTCTCCGGATTAAGCGGTCGTACCTTTTCATGAACCGGTGGTCCAGTAGTATAAATGTGGTGTTGTACATCATGTTTAGGATGTGTTTTAAAGTTTTCCAATTTGGTGATATCGGGAAATTTTTGCAATATGAGATGGTATTCGTCGTTTACATCGATTGATCAAATACTCGGTTCGTGGCAATTTGTAATATTTGTGGTGCGTGATATTAAAGTGAGTTTGTCCATTAGTTTTCTACCATGTAAATCTACTACTAGTTTGTTCGCAGCAAGGAAGTCAGCCCCTATTATTGAATGTTGAACATCGGCTAGTACAAACTTCCATTGGAATGGGCGACGTAAACCTAAGTTAACCGTAATGGTTTTTTCACCGTATGTTTTAATTTTAGTGCCGTTGGCTGCATATAATATATAATCTGATGTGGGTGCGTTTTGCCTTTTACCGGCTAAAACCGATACATCAGCACCAGTGTCGATAAGAAATCTTGCACCAGTTTTAATATCTGTAACACACAAACGATAGGAATTGTTGACACCGGCGACATTGTGTATTTGACCCGGTGTCTGGATTAGTTTCCCGGGTTCTTTTTGTTGCAGTGTATTGTGTCGCCGCATTTACGCGCTTCGGTATCATAGGTGAAGTGATAGAAACACAAGTAATCCGCATCACCTGGTTTCGCTTTTTGTCTTAGGAAATTTTCCCTATTTTCTTGATTGTTTTTGCGACTTTTAGAGCGTGCCCGAGATGTACCACGGCCATAACGATCTCGGCTTCGCGACTCACGGTTTTGATGATTATTGGAACCATTTAGTTTATTACGTAATTCCGAAATTTCCAGTTTCATTTGCTTTAGTTCGCTAAAAATGGTTTCGGGGGTTGATTGGTCAGCGCTCGGAGTTGTTTTAGTAACCGGGGATATTTCCGATGGTCTGGTATTTTCCAGAATTTTATCTGCGATTTTAGCTAAACTGTCGAGTTTTACCTCGCCAGTGTCGCATGCGGTTATGACGGCCCTAATTGAGTGTGGAAGACGACCTGACCACAATAGTTTTAGAGTCTCGTCGGGCACTCTATTTTTACCCAAGTCTCGCATACGCCGCAGTAATTGTGAAGGCTTTTGGTCTCCGAGTTCGATTTCGTTTAAGAGTTGGTTCATTTGTTTTGTTTCCGACTCTTCGTAAACGGAAATTAACCTATTTTTAAGAGTTTCGAATTTATTACTCTCAGGCATGTTTTCAAGAATGTCACTTATATCAGGTAATTCGTCAGGTTTCAGCCTAGCTATTAAAAGTTGACTTTTGTGCAGGTCACTTGCCTTTTGTGGATCCACGATGGCGTTGAATTGATGAAACCAGAGCCTTGGTCGGTCTCGCCAAAAGTCCGGTATCCTCGGTGTGATGGAAACTGCCGTCATCTGTTGCGGTAGTTGCTGCTCCGGGGTTGACATGGCTGCGGGTTGTTGGAGAGCTGCAGCCTGGTAACGTGGGTCGTTCATTTTGACGCGCGATGGGCTATAGTCTCTTGGTTACTATAACTTGGAACTCGATACGCGCGCGGACACGTCGGTGTCACCACTTTGCCGATAAGGTGACTGCGTGTGTGTAAGTATCAGAAGGTTTGGCAAATAAAAGGCGTGTTCTCTGTTGGAGGTTTACTGAACGACTGGTGAAGGTGAAGTTATGTGTACAGCGGTTGGGAGAACTTAAATCTAACTTACGAGCTACGTCATACAATGCCTAAGATTAAGGATGTTTAATATGCCTACGCGCTACATCGGTAAGTGTAAACCACCCCTAGTTTCCATACTGTCCATAATTATACTGTGAAATAAACGTTTGCGTTTATGTGCGTGACGGCGCGTTTATTGGGCTAGGAACATACGGGCTGCGTTTTAATACGGGTGGTTTACAATTACCGACATCCGTAAAAAAAGAAAAAAAAAACTACCCTTTTTATCATCGATTCGGGTTGAGAATCATTAGTATAGATACCTCCTTGAATTCGACCAGGATGCAAAGCGACAGCCTGTATAAACTTCCGACGAGCTCGTTGCTATATTAAAAAAGCACGGGTCGGACCGTGATTAAGTATTATTATGTATCGAGACCCTCCGTGCTTCGGAATGCACGTTGAGCCGTTGATCCTGTTTGCCATTCTTTAAAAAATTAGGACAGCGAAAATTGGTAAAATTTTGGCAATTGAAAAAATACAACTTACCATTTTTTTTAATTCTTAACGGCCTAAATTCATTTAAGGTTCATTTAATTGTACAGAGAGAAATTAATTTTGGCAAAAGAAGTGGGCCAAAATTAAATATGTAATGCTTCGTCACATCGTAAGTAATAAATATTCTTCATGATCATCATCTGCCTAGCCTTTTCCCAACTATTTTGGGGTCGGCTTCCAGTCTAACCGGATGCAGCTGAATACCAGTATTTTACATGGAGTGACTGCCTATCTGACCTCCACAACCCAGTTAGCATGGGGTAATACCCCCCTTGGTAAGACTGGTTGTTCGACTTTCGAGCAACTGACTACCTGTAATTACTGTCAAAAATCTGCAAATGACAGCCGAGACCAACGGCTTAACGTGCTTTCCGAGGCACGGAGGACACTCGATATGTAATGTGTTGTCACCCATCCACGGACCAACCTCAGCAAACGCGGTTTACCCTACTAATCGACCAGAGTGGGACTTATTACTTAGCCACGAACCTATCGTCACCTAAGCCTATTTACCTCTCAACTTGTAACCTCTTGGGAGTCCCAAATTCCCAAATAAACCGGGGATTAACCGGGTTAGGTAAACAAACCGTTACCGTGAGTATAAGTCGCTCCTTGTAAAATACTATTATTCAGCTGCATCCGGTTAGACTAGAAGCTGACCCCAACATAGAACTTGGGAAGAGTTGGCTAAGCAGATGATGAACTTGTAACCAATTGGCCATGAGCAACACACACAAGAGACAAGCATTACTCGAGTGTGACAGTGGAGAAAACAAATAAAAGAAGTTGATAAGAGTACGCAAGGCTCCAAAATTTCGGAAGAGTGGTTACAAGCGAAGGACACAAGTGCGTCGGTTGGCACATGACTGAGAACGAACCCTTTTTTTTTTTCGGATTGGAAATCATCAAATAACCCCTCCCGCTCTGGGCTGAGCAGGAGGGAGTGTCAGACTTTTAGTGACTAAAACCCGTCCATGTTCCTTCCTTTGCCCTTTGTGTTCCAGGGCCGCGGTATCTCTTTTGAACAGTCCCGCAACCCTGGCAGGCATTGGTCTTTTCGGACCCCTTCCTGTTTGCTTACTCTCTTTGAGGCGCGCGTGGAACACGAACGTGCCGTCGACACGGCCTGTCGTCATAAGACGGATGGACGGCGAGTAAGCCCATTACTCACCGTCCACAGGCCCGCGCCTGCGGTGGCCGGGAGCCACCACGTGGCCCCCGACGCCCAGGGCGTCTCCCGCGGCGGCTGAGACGTGAGGCTTTCTCCCTCTCACGTCCCGCCACCTCCTTCGCTAGCATGACTGCTTCGCAGAAGGAGGTGACGGCGTCCCATTCCCTCTCGCTCCGGACCATGGATTGAACCAGGGCCGGACGCAAGAGGTCGCCGCCGCCGATTGCCACTACGAGGACACGGCGGTGCTCCGCCCAAGTGGAGCAGACCTGCACAGTGTGCTCCACCGTGGAGAACGTACCCTTTTTTTTTTTTTTTTTTTTTTTTTTTTTTTTATCGATGGGAAATCATCAAATGACCCCTCCCGCTCTGGGCTGAGCAGGAGGGAGTGTCAGACTTGTACTGACTAAAACCCATCCATGTTCCTTCCTTTGCCCTTTGTGTTCCAGGGCCGCGGTATCTCTTTCGAACAGTCCCGCAACCCTGGCAGGCGTCGGCCCTTACGGACCCCTTCCTGTTTGCTGACTCTCTTTGAGGCGCGCGTGGAACACGAACGCGCCGTCGACACGGCCTGTCGTCATAAGACGGACGGACGGCGAGCTAGCCCATAGCTCACCGTCCACAGGCCCGCGTCTACGGTGGCCGGGAGCCACCACGTGGCCCCCGACGCCCGGTGCGTCTCCCGCGGCGGCTGGGACGTGAGATTCTCTCCCTCTCACGTCCCGCCACCTCCTTCGCTAGCATGACTGCTTCGCAGAAGGAGGTGACGGCGTCCCATTCCGTCTCGCTCCGGACCATGGATTGAACCAGGGCCGGACGCGAGAGGTCGCCGCCGCCGATCGCCGCTACGAGGACACGGCGTTGCTCCGCCCAAGCGGAGCAGACCTGCACAGTGTGCTCCACCGTGTCCTCCGGTCGATCCTCGCAGTGGTGACACCCGGGCGTTTCCTCCCGCCCGATTAGGTGCAGGAACCTCCCGAAACAACCATGTCCGGTGAGGACCTGCGTCAGGCGGAAGGTGAGGGCGCCGTGGCGCCTCTCCAGCCACTCCTCAAAGAGGGGACTTACCGCCATTATAGTGGCGTGCCCTGCACGGGGTTGCGACAGTCGCTCTCTCCATGTCGCCATGAGATCACGCCGGAAGTCTGTCCGCTGAGCGACAATTTGCCGCGGCAGCGGAGTTTCCCCCCGGCGTAGTGCCTCCACGCGCCACTCGTGCAGGCGCGCGAGGACTATCGCCTCCAGATCCCATGGCGGCAATCCGGCAAGGAGGCTCGCCGCCTCGCCGGAGATCGTGCGGTACCCCCGGATTAGCCTTACGGCTACCACCCTTTGGGGCGCGTTCAGATAATGGGCGGCTCGCCGCCTCAAAGAACGCGCCCACACCGGGGCCCCGTAAAGGGCCATGGACCGCACGACCCCCGCGTAGAGCCTCCGGCAGGAGGCGTTTGGACAAGAGAACGTACCCTAAGGTTAACTTTTTTTTCTTTTGTTTCAGACTTCGCCATAACTAAAGGAGATCTCTTAGAATTTTATACCAACGGTATCAAAACAGAATCCATACACTTTGACTCCAAAAACATCACAGCGTTAGTTTATGCTGAAGTTCTTAACATGATGCTGTTTGTCGACAAACAGAGCGGCAACGACGTCATATGTGGTTATGATATGTCTACCTTAGAAAAGAAATGTTTTACTGAGAGAAGCGGGCGAAACATTCACGGTCTTGCCTTCGATTCGGCCACAGAGAAACTGTTCTTCAGTGACACACGAGAAAGAAGCATTAATTGGATTTCTTTAAAACGCGGAGTTGTTAACAATATTTACGGAAATCTTTTAACCAGGACGGGTGATGGGGTCCCCACAGATATTGCTGTGGATAGCTGCAGAGGGTACGTGTACCATAGTTTCATAATGTAAACGGAAACTGTTATTACTTCTTGAATGTTAAAAGACGTTTTTTTTTACAGGTTCGTTTACTGGATAAATACAAACCTGATGCCGCCTACAATTGAAAGAGCTCGGTTTGATGGTTCCGAAAGGGAAGTTGTTATTACTTTAGTATCCATCGATTCACCTTATAAACTTGAACCACACAGCCTGGTTATTGACCAACAGACACAACAAATGATCTGGATTGAGCCTGAAACTCTTTATATATACCATATATATGTTGCTGATTTAATTGGAAACAACAAACAATATTTAAACTCTTTAATATACAGTGATAAAGAGCCATTGTTGCCTCAACCATCATCAAATACACTGACCGTTTCAAAAACAAGGCTTTTCTGGATGGATTGGTGTTCCAACTGCGGGATCCGAGTGTGGGAATTATCAAAGCCTATAATGACCCCACTGACCAATTCCTATGAAAAGACATTGAAAACTACAGGTACTGCAGTCAGTATAGCCACCAACTACAAAATAGAAGAAAAACTTCCAGAAATTGAAGATTGTCATCCATTAATGAATCTCGTACGAAATTACTAACTCTAGCGGCCCGCTTCATCTTCGTATTTGTATAATTTATTTATGCATAACATATATATAGACTATGGTTTTAAAGTGTCACAAAACAATTCACGCATTCAAAATATATGTATGGATCTGTCCGTACATATATTTATAAACTGGGGAGCAGCACCAGATGGTCTCTTTGTTTCTCAGATGATTAATTTCCGTACCCGTACTAATAGCCAACTCGTTTGAGGGCCCAGTCTTGGCCATCTACTGGGCCCAAGTACTTTGAAATACAAACTGAACAGTTTAAAAAATCTTAGCAGCAATTAATCAAAAAATGATTGACCATCTGTCTTTATTATTAGGCATATATCCTTAAAATCCAAACCTTAACCGAAATGTACGTGTGTCATCAAAATTGTTGACATTACAAGCATCCCATAGGAATATAAAAAATACTTCAACTAATATTGCATTCATGTGTGTGCGGGATTGATCCAGGTATAATTAAGGGAATAATGAAAAAAATACGTTGCTTGATGTGAACGTGCAATTTTATTGTGTTAATAACACAGATGTAGGTAGGCGGTCGACAAATGTTAAAAATAAAAACGATTAGCCATAATCCACGTAGCCTCAACAACGGTATGCGAAATTTCTGTAGGCGCTTGCGGGAACATACCCCCGGGCGTTGAAAGCCTGCCTTTCAACCACTAAGAATCTTCAGACTCCGGATACATAGGCAGCGGACAAATCTTGCTGAATGATCTGCGTAACAGACCACTAGAAGTCTTGACGTCTGCAACTCTGACTACGCCGTCTGTCCCTGGATGCGTGGCAACGATCCGACCCATTTTCCACTTAAGTGGGGGGAGGTTGTCTTCTTTTAACAGGACCAAAGAATTCAGCTTCAAGGAGCCCTTACATGCTCGCCATTTCATGCGAAGTTGGAGCTCCGATATGTATTCTTTACTCCATCTGCTCCAAAAATGCTGTCGGAGAAGCTCAATACGCTCAAATCGAGTCAGAGAATTGATGGATTGGTCTCGATACTCAGGTGACGGCAGCGATGTCATAGGACGTCCAATCAAAAAATGGCCGGGTGTAAGCGGCGTCAGATCCTCGGGGTTCGATGATAACGGTGTCAGTGGTCTGGAGTTCAAAATGGCTTCAACCTGAACCATCATGGTGTATAGCTCTTCGTAGGTAAGGTTACAAAGGCCCAGCACTCTGACTAAGTGATGCTTGGTTGATTTAACACCAGCCTCCGCAAGGCCAGCGAAATGAGGAGAATATGCAGGAATAAAGTGAAAGTTAATTCCTTCCTTAGCCATCTCCTCAGACAACGAATCGCAACTCGCCTTAAGAAACCTAGAAAGGTCATTAGATGCACCAACAAATGAGGTGCCATTATCCGAATATATATTTTTAGGCTTTCCTCTACGTGAGATGAACCTCTTTAACGCCATAATGAAAGTATTGCTTGTTAAATCACCGACTAATTCAAGATGAATTGATTTTGTAGAAAAACAAACGAAAATAGCTATATAAACTTTTACTAATTTACAGCCACGACCTTGACGAACAGCTGACTGAATAGGACCTGCATAGTCCAAGCCTATATTTTCAAAAGGAAAACCTGCTAGAAGTCGCTGCTGTGGTAAATCTCCCATAATAGGACTTACGGTTTCGCCTCTAAATCGGCAACAACGAACACATTGTTTACAGCACATCCTGGCTAAATTGCGACCTCGAATGGGCCAATACGTATCTCGTATAGACGCCAACAATAACTGGGGTCCAGCATGGAACAATCTTTTATGCTCATAATTAAAAAGTAACTTGGCAAAATGATGACTAGATTGAATAAGAATCGGGTGCATTCAGATTTTCCTTATAATAATAAGGAAAATCTGAATGTTGTAATCTACCTCGAATTCGCATTATATTATGCTCGTCTAGAAAAACGTTAAACTTATTTAATTCACTTTTCTTGGGTAACGGTTTATTCATTAGTATTAGATTGTAGTCTTTAAAAGATTGCCTTTGAGATAAACGTATAATAAAGTTTAAAGCTCTTTCTAGTTCATGCACAGAAAGAGGACCGCGGATAGGTTGTTTTCTACATGCGTAAAAAAAACGAAAAACATAGGCGACTGTTCGCTGAAGTCTTAAAAGGTTTGAAAAACGTGTAAAATTAATCAATTCATCAAAATTGTTATTGAATAAAACGTGCAAGGTGACATCTAATTTCATCTCAGGCAAAATTTCGCTATTAAAATTCATTAATTTAGAAGGCCAATAAGACATTTCATTCATTAAAAAACTAGGATCTGACCACCAATCATCTAAACTAGGTAATAAATTACTGTCTAATCCACGAGACAAATAATCAGCAGGGTTTTGGTTAGTTGGGACATGTCTCCACTCACAGCCGCCAGTCTTATCTAAAATCTCGGCAACCCTGTTGCGAACGAACGGCTGTAATTTGTTTGGTAACATTTTTAGCCACCCTAAAACAATAGTGGAGTCAGTCCAAAAGAAAGTGCGCCGCGCGCTGACTCGTAATGCTGCCACAACCTTTTCAAAGATGCGAACACCTACAAGAGCACCGCATAGCTCAAGTCTGGGTATGGTCGTCGGCTTGAGTGGCGCAACTCTGCCTTTGGCTAACAATAAACGCACTAAAACCTGTCCCTGCTTATCAACGCTTCGCACATACAGACAAGCGCCGTAGGCGCGTTCTGACGCATCAGTAAAAATGTGAAATTCTAAAAACTCATAACAATCAATTAAAACTCGACGTGGAATATGAATTTCATTTAATTTAGGTAAATTAATAATCATTTCATTCCAAAGCTTACTAATGTCCGGTGATAGCTGTTCATCCCAAGACAGTTTTTTTAACCATAACTTCTGAAGTAACATTTTCATGACCATTACACACGGAGCCAATAATCCAAGCGGATCAAAAACTTGTGAAATAGTCGAAAGCATGTCACGTTTTGTGTTACTACAATTAACTGACTGACTAATTGGAAAACAAAGGTAATCTGACAGTGGCTGCCAACCTAGGCCTAAGGTTTTGGTTGACTCAAATCCACCAACATTCAAATCCAGTGAAGACTGGGGAAAGTCAGAACCAATTACCAATTGTATGTCATTCGACTTCCACTTTCTTAGATTCATCTGCGCTGAAGCGAGAGTTGAAGTAACTTTATGACGCAAATCTTTCACCTCATTGATGTCATCTCCTCCCGTGAGCAAGTCATCCACGTAAAAGTCGTGGAGGATGACGTCACCAATATCTTTATCAACACACTCCAGCCCTAATTGCCGAAGACACCGGGTTGCTAGGTAAGGAGCGCTGGCCGTGCCGTAGGTTACGGTATTAAGTTGATAAGCGTGTAATGGAGTTGACGGATTATCACGCCAAATTATTTGTTGGAGATACCTATCATTTGGATGAACAACTATCTGCCGGTACATTTTCTCAACATCAGCAGCTAAAATGTATTTATGTTGTCTAAAACGCAACAGGATCGACAAAAGATCGTCCTGTATCACGGGTCCAACCATCTGAATATTATTAATAGAAATACCAGTATTAGTTAAACTACTTGCATTGAAAACCACCCTTAACTTAGTGGTGGTGCTGCTTTCGCGCAGAACTCCGTGATGCGGAATGTAAAACGATTGATCATCAATAGTTTTACATCTAGACATATGACCTAAAGTTTCATATTCCATCATGAACTCTGTGTACATATTACAAAATTGAGTTTTAGATTTAAATCTACGTTCCAGAGAAGCAAAACAATGTTTGGCTCTTGACAAGGATTCACCTAAATTGTCCGGGGAACATTTTAATGGAATCCTAACACAAAATTGACCATTTTCCAAACGAGTTGTGTTTTTCATAAAATGCTCCTCGCATAGCTTCTCCTCTGAGGAATACGGAGACGAAGTACACACTTGTTCAAGTTGCCAAAACTTTGTGAGTTGTTGATCAACATTAAGATTTAATTCATCATAACAGTCTGAACTCACCTTTACAAAATTACATTTTAAAACATTAGAAGAAATACAACTGTTAATTGGGCCGGAGACCAACCAACCCAATTTAGTCTCACAAAGAATTGGTTGTCCATCACCCAACTTAAATCGTTGAGATTCCAATAAATCCCAAAAGATGTCAGCACCCAGCAACATATCGACAGGCGCCGGTGAATAAAAGTTGGGATCTGCGAGACAAACATCAGACGGAATTTTAATTTTTAACAAGTTAACATGTTTACTTGGAATCTTATCTGTGATGGATGGGAGAACAAAACAATTAATATCCATACCGAAATTATTATTTAAAGATTTGATTGATACAGAACACATTTTATTGATACAAGATGACGAGTTGTTAATACCTATAATAGAATTGTTTACAGTCTTGGCAGTCAAACCTAGGTGGTGGTATAATCTCTCTGTCATGAGACATGACGTGCTGCCACTGTCAAGCACAGCACGAGCAACATGCTGCTGACCATTAATATCCACGACCGTGACGAGTGCAGTGGACAATAACACGTCACCGTGTTCAACACTCGCGGACAGCGACACACCGGTACCTATATTAGTGGGCTGAGTGGAGACAGTCGCACTGCCATTCGTGTCAACAACAACACTGCTAGCAGAAGCACCACTTGCTTCTGACTTCAATGATTTATCAACATGTACAATAGTGTTGTGTTTACGACGGCATATTTTACAACCTAGTTTTTTGCAGTTGTTTGCATAATGTCCCAGACTTAAACAGTTGTAACAAACTTTGTATTTAGGTAATAACTGCAAACGAGCTTCATTGCTTAACGATAAAAACTGAGGACAACTACTTAACTTATGACTACCGTTACATATAACACAATTATTAGGCTTATTTGAAACACTCTCATCCTGTTTACTTGAACTTTCACCTGAATTATTTTTATTTGAATCCTGTACCAACATTGATCTAACCTTGTTTGAGTTTTTACCTGTCTGTGAGTGTTTAGTATTCGTAGAAGCTTCCAATTCGAACGTTTCTAATATCTCAGCACGGTTCTTAATAAAATTAATAAATAGTTCAAACGTAACTTTAGAATTCTTGTTCAGGCGGCCCTTATACTCACCCCATTCACGATAAGTTTTGCTATCTAATTTGTGTGTGAGAATATAAATGAGTAAAGTATCCCAATGATTAACAGGTTCATGTAAGGATTCAAGAGCACGTATGTTCTTGTGAACAACGTCGAGTAAACCCTTTAAATTAACTGACGACTCCTTTTGAAGGGTGTCGATTTGAAATAATGCAGAAACATGATGTTGGATAAGCAGGTGTTCGTTATTAAACCGCTCGCAGAGAAGATTCCACGCTACCGAATAATTTGCAGAAGAAAACTGAATTGAGTTGATCACCACAGCAGCAGACCCTTCTAGGGATGACCTCAAATAGTGAAATTTATTTATTTCGTTAATATCATCATTTGAATGGATGAGACTAACAAATGTGTCGTGAAACTCTAACCAGTTTGTATAAAAACCACTGAATTTCGGCAACTGAATGGTCGGCAATTTAACAAACTTATGATTGCTAGAACGCGACATTACGTCACAAGTATCATTAGAATCTCCTTTCCCTTTATCATCCAACATTTGTTGAGCTTTAGTTAGGGTTTTGTAATAAAGAGATTCAAACTCCTCGCGTTCCGACATCTGGCCATCCAAGTCATCAGTACTGCACTCCAGCAATAATTGCACCTCATCATATTGGGCATACAATGCCTCGAATCTAGTGAATCGTAATTGCAACTCGCTTACCTCAGTAGGACTCAAAGAAGAGGGACTCAAAGAATTTAAATGGTTTGAGAACAATGTCACCTTTCCTTTGCAACTCGCTCGTTTCCTAACGAGATCTTTAATGTCCTTAAATAATTCCTTATCCTCTGGCATTGCGTAAGCTGGTGTGATCAACCTGGAATGTATATAAATAAAGTTATAGCAACGTTCAAATTACAATTACAAATGATGCAGCCTGAAAAACGTAACAATATTAAAATACACTAGCTTTATAGTAAATATTCATAAATAATAATTTAGAATTTATAATAAACTATACTATACTAATATATTGTACTGAACTTTAATAATAACACTGCAATTGCAATGATTTCTATTGTCTATCCGTGCTAACTAATGTGATTACCTAACTGTCTCAATAACTGGAAAATTATTACACTGTAAAGCAAAATAATGCAGTTACTAAAATTAACTACTCTTTAACAATGTGTAAATAACAAAAATGAACATTCATTACTGATCAGTTAATAATTGTATTACAATTTGTAACCACTCACAGAACAAAGAAAAATGACAATAGGTATTTCGTACTAACCTGGCTATTAACGGCTGACTTACACTAATTATACCTGTTAAATAGAGTGTTGGGTACACAAATTTAATATTAAATAAGCCTTTTCTCAGCTATTAAGTATCCAGACCACGTAAGTTCCTACAATCTTCTGAATGACGTAGCAGAATTCACCGGCCACACCGGGCGTCGTCTATGATTTTTGATGTCCACCAATTCTCTTCAATCCCTTTGTAATAATTCGCTGATCGGAGTAAATATTCTTCAAATCTCCTTATCCGGCTCGAAGGACCATGTGCGGGATTGATCCAGGTATAATTAAGGGAATAATGAAAAAAATACGTTGCTTGATGTGAACGTGCAATTTTATTGTGTTAATAACACAGATGTAGGTAGGCGGTCGACAAATGTTAAAAATAAAAACGATTAGCCATAATCCACGTAGCCTCAACAACGGTATGCGAAATTTCTGTAGGCGCTTGCGGGAACAATGTGTCCTCAATCAAATATAAAGTGTGTAACAAGACCCTTAACGAAGCCAAAAGGGACTTGGTCTCCTCATCATTGCGATCATTTTTTTGTTCTAGACCATACCTGGGAACCTTCTAGTTACGGATATACGAGTATTCGGGGTCAAACTTCCAACTTTTTCACAAGTTTTTATTTTTTTAATACATGTTTTGAATGTAAGATTTTTACTTGAAACACCTCCACGACCTCCGTACTATTCGATCCATCCATCAGCACAATGTTTTGAGTGCGTTACATTGAGTCCTACCGTAAAACATAATGTTTCACTCCAAAAAAAAAGAAGTTTCCCAGCAATCGTTTTTGCATAAAGTTACTTAGTTTGATGTACGTAATGCTTGGTTGACGGCTTCGTTAAGCATCTTGTTACACCGTGTATAATACGAACGAAGTAAACACATTTACTTGGCACATGCCACAAGTACACAGTTTATGTAAAACAGTAAAATAACATAAAAGTGAGAGAGCAGTGGTGGCCCAGTGGTGGCGGCCCCGACTTACGAACAGTAAACCGTGGGTTCGAACCCAGGCAGGCGCATTACTTTGTGTAATTTATTTCATCACCACTGCTCTCGAAAACGGTGAAGGAAAACATCGTGAGGAAACCGACATGTCCTTGAACCAAAACTTCGAAGACATGTGACATCTACCAACCCGCACTGGGCCCGCGTGGTCGATTATATTCCCCATTCCCTCTCATAGAGAGGAGGCCGTCCGCCGTGTATCCCAGCAGTGGGAAAATTATAGACTGATTAATTGATTATGCTAAAATAAAGTAAAACCACAGATATTTCCTTTCGGTGTCTATGTTAAGACTAATTATATTCCTCACACAATAAATCCTTGTTTTCTTTAGTCTTCCTCTTGCTCTTCATTAATCAATTTTTTTTTATCGGCTGGTTAGTGCCTAACCTGGTGCCAGACTTTTTATGCCGCCCATGGGCTTGGCTTTACATGCTGTCAAGAAATATCTCTCAGGCATGCTGGTTTCTTCACGATGTTCCTTAACCCTTCGGTTAAGGAAAACATCGTGAAGTGGTTATAAGTTCAGCCGTGGCGAATGCATCTGATAATGTGCCAGTAACACCAGATGTGGAATGTGTCGATGTAGTCGATTGAGAATGAGGGGAGGGCAGCTGATGGTATATCATCATCGCCGCCACCAGCAGCGCAACCCGAGGCGCTTGCCACCGAAGGCGATCAGTCTCGAATTACTGGGGACTGCATTGTTGACGTACCAGCAGCACCATCACCCGTAATTTCACGCCAGAAGCGTCCAAGGAAGGTGGTAGATTACAGGAAATATTATTAATTGTTTGAAATATTGATACATTTCCGGAGATAAAAGGCATAATGTAACTTATTGCTCAAGTCCGGCCTAACTTCGCCATAACACAACAGAGACTAAGGATTTAAGGGACAAAATGCGTATAAAACATTTCAACATAATACATTTCGTTCATATTTAGTTTAATGAGACACAAAAATGTGTCTCCTGAAAAGTAGCTAATATGCAGTTACGCCCCTATTCGTAGGATACGACGAAATATCATCTCTACAGAGTCCTTCGGTTTACTACAAGTTTCCGCAACTTTTGGTTGATCAGGCCAAATGTCAGTGTTAACCATATCTTCCGAAGAACTGCTCTCCATCCAACAACTTCCGCTTGAGGGCAACCTCTAGTCATAACGTTTACAACACACTCATGCGTTTCTTTCAGTTCCTTAGATGACACACTCACTTTTGATAATGCGTCTGCAGCCACATTATTTTTACCTGGCACATATTCGATATCAAAATCGTACTCATCTAAAACCAATCTAAACTTTAATAATCTACTAGAAGGATCCTTTAAGCAAAATAAATAAATTAGAGGTTTATGGTCTGTATAAATCTTAAATTTGCGACCATACAAATATGGGCGAAAATGTTTAATACTCCACACTATAGCCAATAATTATTTTTCTATAGTGGGATAGTTTCGTTCAGCTTTATTGAAACTTCTGCTTGCATGAGCAATTGGCCTTCCATTCTGTTTAGACAAAACGGCGCCTAACGCGTATCCTGATGCATCTGTTTGTAGGTTGAATATATTGTCACTAGAAAAACATGGGTATTGCAATACCGGGCAGATATCAAACGCTGTTTTAATGTATCAAAGCTGACCTGGCAATCTTTATCATATTTAAATGTTACATTTTTCTTACTCAAATTATTCAAAGGATGAACTATATCAGCAAATTTATAAATTTTCTATAGTAATTGGCAAAAGCGTTTTACCTCATCTTCTGCAATTTTGTCTGGGTCTGGTAATACACTGAAAATAAAAATGTAAACTTAAGCAGGCACAGTACACTGTGTTGTATGTGCCGTCTCGGATGACATTGCTTATAAACCCAGCGTCCCGATCGCAGATGACGACGCCGGCCGCATTTGCGAGGGAGTTCGGGGACTATTGTAATATGAATGATATAGAAGAGATATATTTCATTAGAAATGGCACAAATAATTTGTTTATTGAAAAGTTGATATCCGAGATAACGAAAGATGCAAAATGACAGAAGAGTCATAATTAACGACTTTCACCTCTTACCCACGAGTGGCCACGCGGGTATGAGACGAATGTTAAATAATATTCGTAAATATTATTTCTGGCCTAGCATGGAACGAGATGTCCGTGATTTTGTGAAGAAATTTCATAAATGCCAGACTCAAAAACACAGCACATACAATAAAGAGCCAATGGTAGTGACGACTACTGCTCATACAGCCTTTCAGAAGGTATATTTAGATATAGTATGGCCCTTAGATAAGAATAGGTATAATTTTTCGTATATTTTAACCACACAATGTGAATTATCCAAATATATTATCGCTTGTCCACTTGTTTCTAAAAAATCAGACGAGGCCGCAAAAGCTTTCCAAACACTATAGCGACCGATCGAGGAGCAGATTTAATCAGCGCAATAATGACGGAGGTACGTAAAAGCTTAACTCCACGGCATACCATCACGAAAGTATAGGTGCGTTAGAGAATGCTCATAAACACCTAAGAGCATTCTTGAGAATCTAGACGGATAATCATCCAGAAACATGGAGTACATGGTTACCCTACTGGTGCTTCTCATATAACACTTCTGTGCATAGTGCAACAAATCATACTCCATTTGAATTGGTTTATGAGAAAAAATGTAATTTCCCTTATAGTTTGTCAAAAACAATTGAACGACTTTATAATCATGATAGTTACCCGCTTGAGTTGAAATATAGATTACAGGTGTCACAGTCTGAAGCACGAAATAACTTGATACAACAAAAAACCTTGCGCAAGTGTGACTATCTGTCACGTAATCTTAATTATTAAATAAATATTATAGTCTTCATTCTTAGTTTAAAAACTACTCACGGCATCTGCCACTTACAAACCCATAAATTTATATTTTATGATTTGCCAGCCTGACGGGTTACCGTTATTAATAACGAACGCAACGAGTCCTTCTTAGAAATTGTAGAAAAATATTGAAGAGCTTGTAAACTCTACGAACAAAACTAGCAGGCGCGCCAAGGCGAATCTTAAAGAATTCTAAGAAACTCCGATTTCTACTCGCCGCTCAACATCTGGTTGCAATACACCACGGTCAAAGCATCCTAAGGGATAATTAAAACAATTGAGACATTTGTACAAAAAACCAGCATTTCTGGGAAGAAACGCGTGGTGTTTTTAGAGGCTGAGGCCGGGGGAAGTGTGATGAACGAGGCAGTCGGTCTTATACCGCTATAGGGTACGGATCCAGACGATATAGGCTATTTTAGTAAAGTTAGGAGACTTGGTGAATACCGAGAGTCTATGTCCAAGTGGGTTGTCGCAAGAGTGCGATAATTGTCGAATAAGTTAAATATAGTTGGGTTAGAAGCCCTGTGTGTGTGTGTGTGTTTGTGGGTGAGCAACTGGGTGAGTCCTTTCTTCCAATAATTATCCTAGGCTGATGTTGTGATTAAAGTTCTTAAAACTACACAGACAGAAACGTGTTGCTGAGGAGTTTGTTGCGCCACTTCTTCTCCTCAGCTCCAACACTAGGAAGTGGTGAAGGGTGGGCGCTTTTGGGGCTGTCTTTAGGGTTTCAATAGAGTTGATCCCCAACTCTATTGCAAAATGGTTATTGAGTTTGATTATTAACTCTATTATCTGTTAATTCTTGAATTATATGTATTCATTAGCTCCGACCAACAATTCAGCCAATTTGCCTTTTGAGTTTCGAGTCTCAACCCTATTATGATCAACCATGTAGTGATTCAATTATAATATATGTTCTTTGTCTTTGACAAATGATTCGGTCAGGCTGACACAAGCACGTGTCTTGCAGATGCGCTAGTTGTACAGAAAGAGCACATGATCCATGGGGTGGGATTGGAATGGTTTGATACCACAACTATTATATACCCAGTCGAAAGACTGTTAGGGACCATGACTACTGATTAGCATGATGATTGACGTTCTGCCGCTGAAAAGCCGCCCTTGTCACGTTCACCAGTTCGAAAGGACTGCTAGGGACAATGCTCACTAGGAGCATGATGTCGACGTATTGCCGCTGAAAAGCCGCCTACGTCACTTATGGAAATGTTGCTCTGAGTGCACCAGGTGTAGATGTGAAGTATCGTGTAGTCACGACTGACCAATTACCTATTACGCTAGCGTAAGGGTTATTTACAAGAACTATTGGTTGTATATAAAGTATAATTATACTTTGCATCTCCCAGTTATGTTTTACCCTTTTGAAACCACTTTCAATATATTTCAATAACTATGAATTCCCTAATCTGATTTACTATATCTTTCAATCCTTTCCTTGTTCTAATAATGATTCAAGGCATTGGACTTCTTCATGTTAAGGAATTCAGTTCTCTTAGTCGGCGGGAAGGCGACCAGTCAGGGACGAACCTTACAGGGCCGTGCGGATGGCGGGGCGCGGCTTTTTCCCCTTCGGGGGAAACCGACAATATATACTTATATTTAAATGATTTAGGAAAAACGAAAATTTTATCAGCCTAGGGTAATTTAGGAACAGTCACACAAGCAACAATATGATTCCATTATGAGACCTATCATTTACAAACCAAACGATCAAATCCTTTTAAAAATAGAAACTGGAAACAAGTTCAGTCCAATTTTTTTCTGGACCCTATGTAGTTGTAAAGGACTTAGCACCAACAGTAGAAATAAAAAAAAAAACGGTAAAATAGATATAGTGCATAAGAATAGAACTAAGTTATGCACCTAGTAGATTTTATTTTTTATTTTACCTGCATACCTAGTTTAAATCATTTAGAGTGAGTGAATAAAAAAAATCCATATATCTGTAAGTTTTTTTTATTTTTTATTATGTGGGAGGTGTAGTGTGGGTCTCATGCCTATGTCTGTATGTGTAAGTAGCCTAAGTCTATATATTGAATGGTTCGCTAATAAATATGAGTTATTATCATCAATCCGTCTACTCTATTACGCCTAACCCTACAGTCTGTTTGTTGGTCAGTCTATCAGTCAGTCTGTCTGCCAGTCAGTCTGTTGGTCAGTCTGTCAGTCTATCAGTCAATCTGTCTTTCAGTCTGTCCTGTCGGACTGCTATAGTCAAAATTTATGTTCATTACCACATGCGAGTCATCCCTCCTCATCAGACGTCAGAGTAGATACAGCTCTGAATGAAACGTGAAACTGGTTGCCTTAAACCTGAACCTTAAATATGCTGAACCCACTGGCACGAACAGCGCCACCAGAAGTTCGCGGAACAGTGGAAAGCTCTAGCGAAAGAGCCAAAATGGTTTCTGGCACACGACACCCTTTACATCTTGATACCCTCGTGTCGCAAAGGCTGAAAAGCCGAAACAGTATTTTGAAGTGTGTCACCACAGCACACTCACTGGCGCGCGGTCTACGGAAAGACTAAAGCTGTGACGAGGTAGTGCATCCTTACCTAACCCATACGTTCCACCTGCTAAAAATCTCCCACCTGGACATGAGTTGCCATGGCTGACCTGCAAGTCTTTAAATAGACTCTGGACCCAGGTTGGTCGCAACAAGGAAAACCTGCTCAGGTGAAATTTCATTAATGACTCTGCTCTGGAGTGTAAATGTGGTGCTGTTCCACAAACGATGGGTCACTTAATATCGTGTCCTGCGTGTCCTGTTGTTTGTGCACTACAGGAACTGATGGACGCTACCGAAAGTGCCAAACTAGTAGCTCAATTCTGGGCCGACACCATTTAGATTGCCATCGACACGCTAGGAAGAAGAAGATCAGATGTCCACAACCATCGAATCTAACAGACAGTGGTGCTGGGGAGTTTGTTCCTACACTTCTTGTTCCACATAAAATACTAGGAAGTAGCGAAGGGCGGTCGTTTTGTGGGACTATCTCTTGTAAACTTTGACGTTCAAAAACTGCTATCTGCAAAATTTGAATAAATTACTTTTCATTCATACCAAGTCAGACAGTTCTCTTTTAACTACAACAAAAATAAATACTGCCACGCTGGCGTAGTGGTCGCAAGCTCGACAACTTGTCGAGCTTGCGACCACTACGCCCAGACCCACTTGCCCGCTTGCACTTGCTTGCCGCTGCTTGCACTTGCCAGACTTTGCCCGACCTGGGAATCGAACCTAGGACCTCATGCTCAGCTGAGCATGAGGTCCTGGGTTCGATTCCCAGGTCGGGCATAGTGTTATTGGGTTTCTCCATCAGGAATTTCTCAGTAGCAGGCACGGAGTCTGGATTTGCACCCGGTTGATGGCAATAGGATCGTCCCCTATTACATAGGACTTAAACATAACTGGCGATTGTATGTGTACTATTAGGTACAGTTACGAGCACTAATTTGATACACTTCCTAAAATTTAAAAGCCATTTACACGAAAACTAATAATTGTAACTTGGAGATAGGATCTTTCTCATAAAAATGTGAGTTCCTGAATACCATGTTTATAACAACATAAAATTTTAATGAAAGCAGTAGGAGAAAAACAATTTATAAGTTGTTAAATGGTTACATTATTGATGCTCGTGACTGTAATCCTCTGCCTAAAGCACAGTACACACAGAAAAGACGTAAGACGAGGGCGAGGTGCGGACGGCGCGCAGACGAGGGCCGTCGCGACTTTTTAAAACATGTAGAAAAGACGAGGCACGGACGCCGGGCGCCGGACGCCACACGATTCCCGGCACCCGCGCCCCACCTCGCCCGCCCCTCGTCCGCTCGCGCCCATGCCCCGTCCTATCTATCTGCTTTTACACTAGGCGCAGACGGGCAAGCGTCGTGTCCGCGCCCTGCCTTTTCTGTCGCGTTGTGTCGCGACGCTTCTCTACATTTTGTATGAAAAAGACGTGGAAGAGACATATGTCTGCGCCCCGTCTTCGTCTTACGTCTTGTCTGTGTGTCCTGCGCCTAACCCCTCAGGGATTACAGGGGTGATGTTATGTTATGTAAAAATAAATTAATATTACTATTTCTATTCTATTTCCAACTACATAAGCAAAAAAACTCACACCAGCACAAATCAAAGATTCTATTAAGGTTTATCTTTCAACCCACGTAGAGGAATGGGTTGTTGAGAAACAGGCGCCGTTGAGAGGAATCCTAATGGCTGTTATAGCAGAAACTAGCCTCGCTTGTGACTTTGTGGGACGTGGCGTAACAATTTTGAGAAGTTTTTTCTATATTATATTTTTGTCACGGTTTTTGTAAAGTGCTGGATTAAATGTTAAATGTTGGATTAAATGTTGAATTATATTCATTCCTCACACAATATATCCTTGTTTTCTTTGGTCGTCCTCTTGCTCTCCATTAATCAACATTTTTTTATCGCGTGGTTAGTGCCTATAACCTGGGGTCAGACTTTTTATGCCGCCCATGGGCTTGGCTTTATATGCCGTCAAGAAATATCTCTCAGGCATGCTGGTTTCCTCACGATGTTTTCCTTAACCAAATCAAGTGATAATTATACAATACGCACATGAATCCGAAAAATCTATAGGTTGGAATCGAACTAAAGACCTATGACTTGCCAGTCCTACGGTCACACTACTAGGATAACACTGCTATAATCATAATATACAAATAATATGTAGTCATAATATAAAGGGTGTAACAAGACCCTTCACGAAGCCGAAAGGCACTTGTTTTCCCCGTCATTGCGATCATTTTTTTTTTTCCAGAACATACCTGGGAACCTTCTAGTTACGGAGATATTGGGGGTCAAAGTTTCAACTTTTCGAGAACTTTTTTTTTGAATACTTGTTTTTAACGTAAGATTTTTACTTTAAACACCTTCTCGATCCCCGTACTATTCAATTCATCCATGAGCACAATGTTTTGAGTCCGTTATATTGAGTCCTACCGTAAAACGTGATTTTTCAGCCCAAAAAAAAAGTCGTTTCCCAGCAATAATTTTTGCGTTAAGTTGCTTAGTTTGATGTACATAATTCTTGGTTGACGGCTTCGTGAAGGGTCCTGTTACACCCTGTATAATACAAATAGTATACAAATAAATAAAACTGAAGTGTCTGTTTGTAATCTCAAAATAAAAGCTTTTTACTGAATGCATAAGAAAGTATATACGGTAGATAAAACAGAAACACATTTTTTTCAATGTTTGTCTGTCTGTCTGTCTGTTTGTTCCGGCTAATCTCCGAAACGGCTGGACAGATTTTGATGGGACTTTTACTGGCAGATAGCTGATATTATTATATTGTATCGTGAAACAAAAAACAAACCTCCTTTATGAAGACATGACATTAGAACCCCATAAAACAGGCCTCATCATTACCAACCATTGCTGCAATTACCGCCTTAACAACACCAATCTTCATACAACCAACCTCATTACATACAATAAATCCAAACCATTCCTGGCTACATGTGACTGATTAATAGTTTCCTACCTAGATTGTGGCCCACGTAATCAAGCCCTATCGATCACGGGCCGGATACGGGCCGGCTATGGCCACAACTATCGGCTAGCGAATCGTGAAAGTGAAGTACTAGGCAATAGATTTTGATCGAAAGTAATTAAAATTTGGTGGGAACTAGCTGGCTTTACCTTACTTAATTTCTGGCTTTAGATTGGTTTTTGTTAAGCTGCATGTAATAGGTGTAAAAAGAACCTTGACGAAGCCAAAATACTCTTGTTCAACCCGAATACTTAATCGTCGAGTCTGCCTCCACTGGTGGAGTCTGCCACCACTGGTGGAGTCTGCCTCCACTGGTGGTGGATTCCACTAATTTAAGTGTCATCTGCCACCAGTGGAGAGCAAATGCGACTGAACAGACGCAACCACCACCAGTGGTGGTAGATGCGACAAATAGTTGCAACCACCACCAGTGGGGACAGACCGGTGGGGGTAGACGGTAACTTTCTAGTTACGGAGATACTGGAGGTCAAAGTTCCAAATTTTTCAAAGTTTTTTTTCATAAATACAAGTTTTTGATGTTTTAACTTTACTTTATTTACCACCATGAGCCCTCTACTATTCAATGCATCCATCCATCAGCATAGTAAACTACTTTTCGCAGTCATGACGTGCAACCTCTCAACTTTTTTTTTTGTTTTATTTATAATTTGATATGCGTTGAATATTTAATGTTATTTTTTTCTCATGTTTTTGTATGCACGTTATGGCCCTACGACAAATAAATATTTTTTCCCTCACAAAGTTTTCAGTGCATTACCTAACGTCCTACCGGAGACCGTAATTTTTCACCTAAACAAAGACTCTTGTTCCAGCAATAATTTTTGAGTAGGGTTACTTTGTTTGATGTACAGAATGCTTGGTGAGGCTTCCTGAAGCTGAAGCTGCTGAAGCTTCCGTTTACACTTTTTGATTTGACTGCGGGCTAGCTACGGACACTACTTTCACAGATATTTCAGTACATTATAGTTCATGTCAATCTTTAGGTTAAGCCGTGCTTGCCTAAGTTGGTCTGCGGATGGGTGACCACCCACTACATACCGACCCCAGCTGTCATTGGTCCTAGCTGTCAACTTTGACAGTCGTTACAGGTAGTCAGAGACCCAAAAAGTCTGACAACCAGTCTTACCTAGGGGTATCGTATTACCCAGTACAAACTGGGTTGTGGAGGTCAGATAAGCAGTCGCTCCATGTAAAATACTGGTATTCAGCTGCAGCCAGTTGGACTGGAAGCCGACCTCAACATAGTTGGGAAAAGGCTAGGCAGATGATGACCCTACCTAATTATCAAATTTTCACGCTAAATACGCTTGCTGGAAAACCATGTGGTCTTTCCACTATTGCCTTAAACTCGGACAATTACTTCCCCTAACTCTAAGAATAATCCTTAAACGAAAAACTGCATTATTTTGTAGCAAATGCATGCTACCTTTCAAGGTTTTAAACAAAGTCTGCTACATTTCAGAGGCTGTTTGCCATCACGTGTTTTTGAGCGGGTCAAGCGACGCCATTTTTTATTTTTCACTATTTGCGCGGGAAAAGCTGCACAGTGCACGTACAATGTTTTAAATTATAAGCGGTGGCGACTATTGACAGTTGTACATTACTGGACATTTTGTATATCATTCGGGGCGGTCTTCTTCTTAGCGATAGCAAAAAGTAAACACTCTGATAACTTCACTGATCCATCAGAGAGATTTTCACCTGGACACACGTTGCAGTGGCCAACCTGGAAATCTTTAAACAGACTTCGAACCCAAGTCCGCGGGAGCAAAAACAATCTTTACTAATGGGTGGTCAGGGCTGGCTCGGATCCCAAGTAAGTGTGCGGCGTCTCCCCACAGACCGTCGTCGTCTTTCGTTCTTACGCTGCATGCCCTGTCACCTGTGCACTTTATAATTAACTAGTTACTGCATCGTGACCTGTAATGTAAGGTCTTACCTCTTATCTTAGATTAGTCTAAAGCGCGATTTATACACAAACGGCGTAATGCCGCTTCAAAATGTTGTCATAAAAAATGTACGTAGGCGACGTGTCGTCTCAAGCGGCGCGGCGCAGGCACACCGTTCTTTCGTTTGCTTATAAATTCCACGCCTGCCCTGAGCCGCGCCTTCACCTTACGCTGTTTCTGTGTAATTCGCACCATAGGTTCGTCTCTCTGACTCAAGCTTTATTTGCAATGGAAAACTACTATGATTTGATACAAAATGAAATAGGGTAGCAAGTATATTTAGACCAATATTTAAGAGGTAAAGTTTGTAAGGTTTTATGATTGTAAGTTTGGATATAGGCGGTAATCTGCGGAACTATTGATCATATTCCGAAAAGTATTTCACCAATGAGAAGCTACATTATCCTTGAGTGTTTATTGACGTTTCCGTGGAATAATTTCCAAGTTTAACGGAAGCTAGTAAAAATTTACTCAACACAAGTTCCGTTTTCCGCTTGTAACTTGGCCTGGGGATCGCAAGTCACGCTCCATGCCCAAACGCAAGCTGTAAGGCATACTTAATGCAGTTTTTGGCACAACCCAGCTTAACCTGCTCCGTCTCTTTTACAAATTGGTCACACCGAGATTTAGAGTAGGATTAAAGAGAAAAACTTACATGTACGTTTTTATTTTCAGAAACAGCTTTCGAAGTGAATAGTGTGGAAAACTGCTTCTTTATTCCACC
Organism: Eugnorisma glareosa; assembly: GCA_947578425.1. Taxonomy (NCBI): domain Eukaryota; kingdom Metazoa; phylum Arthropoda; class Insecta; order Lepidoptera; family Noctuidae; genus Eugnorisma; species Eugnorisma glareosa. The sequence continues at coordinate 5,176,908 of OX387982.1, read as the reverse complement.
AGAGTTTGCATTATAGACTTTGCCTAATTTTGTTCTTCCACCTGTTATAATCCATACTAATTTACGATTTATAGGTAAACAAATATCGAAAATAATTAAATAATTTCCTATGCATCCAAAAATGTAAGTCCTTATTCTTCATCTTTAACGTGTAGTTAGTGCCTAACCTGATGTCAGAGTTTTTATGCCGCCCATGGGCCTCTGACTTACATAACGTCGTGAAATATCTCTCAGGCATGCTGGTTTTCTCACGATGTCCTCCTTCACCGAAGCAAGTGGTAACTAGACAATACGCACATGAATCCGAAAAATTCGATAAAAATCAAATTTTAGATACTAGGTATACAGGACTGCACTACGAGAACTTGCATGGCCAAAACAATGTCTGGACTTCAAAAGACACCTGGGTTTTTGTACTGTTTCATCTCAAAGTAGTCAGATAAAAAACACCGGGTTCTTCTGTTCCGAGTTTGTAAAATAATGATGTGTCAAAGTATTTTTATTAACCTATTTACAAAATGAACTTTATATCACGTAACTCTAAGATGAATGAAGTAGGATCTTAGGACCCAGAGAAGTAGCAAATGATATAAAACAGGTTTGACTATTATCAGCTGTTCACAAAGATCAAATACATTTTTGACTTTACCATTACATTATTCAATCTCTGAAAAACACTAACAGCGCTGGATATGACGATATAACCACTAAAGTGATTAAAGCTACATCTGCCATTATTGCACCAATACTCAGTCACATTATCAATAATTGCAATGAGAAAGGCGTATTCCCAGAAAGACTGAAAATTTCAGTTATTAAACCCATGTTCAAAAAAGGTGACAGGCAAGATCCAAGCACTACAGAACCATTGCACTTATTCCGGTGTTCTCTAAAATATTTGAAAAAATACTGCATAAAAGTATATATTCCTTTCTAGTAACCACCAAAATCTTGATCAGCGAACAATACGGCAGGAAAATAAAAGTATTAATTCCGCATTATATGCGCTGGCGGAACACGTTCTGACTAATATGGACAGTAGAACTCCTGTAGTTGCGCTATTTATGGATATGTCCAAGGCCTTTGACCACGTTAACCATAAAATACTCCTAAACAAATTGGAAAAATACGGCTTCAGAGGCAATATCCTTGAACTCATTGAATCATATCTAACAAATCGGCAACAATTTACATGCATCAATAAAATCAGCCCCTCTACAAAATCAGAAATTATTTATACTTCTGAACTTCGCGAATGTTCATCTGGGGTACTGCAGGGCGGTGTCCTTGCACCATTATTTTTTATCGTTTATATTAATGACATGCCTAAAATAATTAATAATCCTATAATTTTATTCGCGGACGATAGCACAATATTATTCAAAAGTCAAAATGATGAGACATTTGAAAAACAGATAAACGACAATCTTAATGACATAATAACCTGGCTAATCGAAAATAACCTAAAAATAAACTTATAAAAAATAAACTACATCTCATTTGAACAAAGGACGAACCATAAAAAACTAGATATTCGATATGGTGACAAGAGTATTCGGGAGACAGATCATACTAAATTCTTAGGCATCTGGATCGATAAAAACATGAATTGGAAAATACATATTGAAAACGTATGCAAAAAACTTTGCCAATGTTCCTATGCCCTCTATAACCTAAAAAAAGTCTCAAATCAGGCAACTTTATTAATGGCGTACCACGGATATGCCTCATCAACATTACGTTACGGAATCATGTTCTGGGGGAACTCGCCAGACAGAGAAATGGCGTTTGAAGCACAGAAGAAATGCATAAGGGCACAAAAACACAGCACACAAAGCATACAAAGCACAGACAAGCCACATTTCCAAAAATTTCAGCTAATTACACTTCCGTGTCTTTATATATATAAAGTAGCCAATTACGTCAAAGCAAATCGACATCTTTAAAGCCACCCAAAGAGCATCTACAGTAGCAACTACAGTACTTTCACAAGTTATTATGCGTTGTGTCTGCGACTGTAGGTTCGCCTTTGTTTTTCTGACTTTCAAAAGTGCCTGCTAAGGTCTAATTGAAATAAATGCTTTGAGTTTTTGAGTTTTTTGCATACGCTACAAAAATACAATATGAACAACACGACACAAAAAAGCCGTTTTCAGTAAAAATGTGTTAGGTATGGCACCAAAAATCAATAATAAACTACCTAAACAATTTATAGATATTACGGATAAAGATCTATGTATTAAAAAAATGTTTGAACGAAGTTTTAGTTGCAAAATGTTATTATACAATTAACGATTATTTAAATAAAAGATTCTAGACCTGCTGCATCCGATTTATTATATTAGTAAAAACTTGACTTTGAATTAAATTATATTATTAAAATCCAATTGTAATACCCGTATAATTTTGTGACATTGTGCTTATTGTTAATAATTTTATTTTTATTTCAATTTTATATTTATTATTGTTTATTTATTTATTTATTTATTTAATGAAATCTCCCTTACAACATTGTGTACTTTTTTGTTGTTTTTATTGAGTTTTCATAGAAATTGATAATTGATTGTAAGTATTGCATTTGATTTGTACGCTGCAACGTAAGACATGGATGGTATTATATATTATATATAATGACGCTATATTGTATTTTTTAACACCCCTGTACCCCCTGTGTGTATTACGCACTAACATAGAGCTACTCGTGTATGTTTATTCTACAGTCGCACATACTTTGGTTTTGGAGGTGCACGATTCTGCAAAAAACATTACCCTAGCAGGAAACGCAATATCTCGGAAACCTGAAGTCGCACAACATATATTTTTGGTGCACTTCTTTACAAAAACATAAGCTCTCTAGCCATGCAAAATATTTATCTCTCCGATCATTCGTTTAGAATTTTCCTGCTGGAAGAGCGTTGCCCTAGCAGGAATCGTTTTTTCATTTTTTTTTTCCAAAACGACAAAGCGCACCAATTTTTTATGTGGTGCACATACACAGCAGATCATACACTAATTATTCGTCCCACTAATATCACTCTAGGAGACACTTTCCTGCTAGAGTAACGTACACAAAGTTTGTTTGGATGGTCGGATGGATAGATGTTTGTTACTCTTTCACACAAAAACTACGAAACGGATTTGGATGAAATTTGGAACACAGATAGTTTATAACCTGGATTAACACATAGGACTTTGATTTTTTATCCCGGTAGTATAATCCTGTCGGACAATCATCGAGCTCCTCGCGGGCGAAACCTTGGGCATAAGCTAGTTCATATAAAAAGCGTACCTCTTGTATTTAAAACCATTATAAATATTGCCTTGTCTTACACATTAGCTTTAAAAGTGTATCTAAGAAGACCTTAAAATTATAGAAATAGACATCAGTTCATTTCTGCTGTAAAATAACAATAGCACCGTATATACATGATAATGTGAACCTATAGGTTATCAAATTATATTTCATAATGAGTTGGGAAAACCACTTGCGTTCATTAGAGCTCTTATCATGGAGTCTGTTTACTCAACAGCATGCCTAAAAGTCTTACTTATAAGGCAGAAAGCCAGCATTAGCATTAGTATCCCAAGAGCGATCACCAGGAGTGGACGTACCATCGACCTCAGTTGTAACAACTTTGTCATTCTGAAGTATACAATGTGCAGAGCGCGGTATGTGCTGGCGTTGGTAGCGCTGTACGTGGGGTTGGCGCAGTCCTGGGGTGAGTGGTTTTCCTCTTTTTCGACGTTACTTAGGTATTAAAACAACGGAGTTACTTGCATACCGGCTGTCGCTTTGCATCCTGGTCGAATTCAAGGAGGTAACTATACTAGTGATTCTCGACCCGAATCATTCATAAAAAGGTTAGGTGTTTTTATTTTTATTTTTTCGATTTTTTACGGAAATCGGTAAATGTAAACCACCCATGGAAACTCCATACTGTCCATAATTATACTGTGAAATAAACGTTTGCGTTTATGTGCGTGACAGCGCGTTTATTGGGCTAGGACCAGATGGGCTGAGTTTTAATACGGGTGGTTTACAATTACCGATATTCGTAAAAAAAGAAAAAAACATCTACCCTTTTTAGTATCGATTCGGGTTGAGAATCATTGGTATAGATACCTCCTTGAATTCGACCAGGGGCCTTAGTCTGCTATTGCAATAGTGTCAGAATGGTCTATCATTGATTTAATAAGGCCCCTAGCCCACGGCGTATTGAAGCGCGTTCGAAACTCGTTTGACGTGCGTACAAAGGGTAATTCGTCTGCGTGGGGCCTTATTAAATCAATGATAGACCATTCTGACACTATTGCAATAGTAGACTAAGGCCCCAGGATGCAAAGCGACAGCCTGTATAAACTTCCGACGAGCTCGTTGCTATATTAAAAAAGCACGGGTCGGACCGTGATTAAGTATTATTATGTATCGAGACCCTCCGTGCTTCGGAATGCACGTTGAGCCGTTGATCCTGTTTGCCATTCTTTAAAAAATTGGGACAGCGAAAAATGGTAAAATTTTGGCAATTGAAAAAATACAACTTACCATTTTTTTTAATTCTTAACGGCCTAAATTCATTTAAGGTTCATTTAATTGTACAGAGAGAAATTAATTTTGGCAAAAGAAGTGGGCCAAAATTAAATATGTAATGCTTCGTCACATCGTAAGTAATAAATATTCTTCATGATCATCATCTGCCTAGCCTTTTCCCAACTATGTTAGGATCGGCTTCCAGTCTAACCGGATGCAGCTGAATACCAGCATTTTACATGGAGTGACTGCCTATCTGACCTCCACAACCCAGTTAGCATGGGGTAATACCCCCCTTGGTAAGACTGGTTGTTCGACTTTCGGGCAACTGACTACCTGTAATTACTGTCAAAAATCTGCAAATGACAGCCGAGACCAACGGCTTAGCGTGCTTTCCGAGGCACGGAGGACACTCGATATGTAATGTGTTGTCACCCATCCACGGACCAACCTCAGCAAACGCGGTTTACCCTACTAATCGACCAGAGTGGGACTCATTACTTAGCCACGAACCTATCGTCACCTAAGCCTATTTACCTCTCAACTTGTAACCTCTTGGGAGTCCTCCAGTCCCAAACTCCCAAATAAACCGGGGATTAACCGGGTTAGGTAAACAAACCGTTACCGTGAGTATAAGTCGCTCCGTGTAAAATACTATTATTCAGCTGCATCCGGTTAGACTAGAAGCTTACCCCAACATAGAACTTGGGAAGAGTTGGCTGAGCAGATGATGAACTTGTAACCAATTGGCTATGAGCAACACACACAAGAGACAAGCATTACTCGAGTGTGACAGTGGAGAAAACAAATAAAAGAACTTGTTTAGAGTACGCAAGGCTCCAAAATTTCGGAAGAGTGGTTACACGCGAAGGACACAAGTGCGTCGGTTGGCACATGGCTGAGAACAAACCCTTTTTTTTTTTTTCGGATTGGAAATCATCAAATAACCCCTCCTGCTCTGGGCTGAGCAGAGAGAGTGTCAGACTTTTACTGACTAAAACCCGTCCATGTTCCTTCCTTTGTCCTTTGTGTTCCAGGGCCGCGGTATCTCTTTTGAACAGTCCCGCAACCCTGGCAGGCATTGGTTCTTTCGGACCCCTTCTGAACGCGCCGTCGACACGGCCTGTCGTCATAAGACGGATGGACGGCGAGTAAGCCCATTACTCACCGTCCACAGGCCTGCGCCTGCGGTGGCCCCCGACGCCCAGGGCGTCTCCCGCGGCGGCTGAGACGTGAGGCTTTCTCCCTCTCACGTCCCGCCACCTCCTTCGCTAGCATGACTGCTTCGCAGAAGGAGGTGACGGTGTCCCATTCCCTCTCGCTCCGGACCATGGATTGAACCAGAGCCGGACGCGAGAGGTCGCCGCTGCCGATTGCCACTACGAGGATACGGCGGTGCTCCGCCCAAGTGGAGCAGACCTGCACAGTGTGCTCCACCGTGGAGAACGTACCCGAAGGTTAACTTTTTTTCTTTTGTTTCAGACTTCGCCATAACTAAAGGAGATCTCTTAGAATTTTATACCAACGGTATCAAAACAGAATCCATACACTTTGACTCCAAAAACCTCACAGCGTTAGTTTATGCTGAAGTTCTTAACATGATGCTGTTTGTCGACAAACAGAGCGGCAACGACGTCATATGTGGTTACGATATATCTGCCTTAGAAAAGAAATGTTTTACTGAGAGAAGCGGGCGAAACATTCACGGTCTTGCTTTCGATTCGGCCACAGAGAAACTGTTCTTCAGTGACACACGAGAAAGAAGCATTAATTGGATTTCTTTAAAACGCGGAGTTGTTAACAATATTTACGGAAATCTTTTAACCAGGACGGGTGATGGGGTCCCCACAGATATTGCTGTGGATAGCTGCAGAGGGTACGTGTACCATAGTTTCATAATGTAAACGGAATCTGTTATTACTGCTTGAATGTTAAAAGACGTTATTTTTTACAGGTTCGTTTACTGGATAAATACAAACCTGACGCCGCCTACAATTGAAAGAGCTCGGTTTGATGGTTCCGAAAGGGAAGTTGTTATTACTTCAGTATCTATCAATTCACCTAACAAACTGGAACCACACAGCCTGGTTATTGACCAACAGACACAACAAATGATCTGGATTGAGCCTGAAAGTCTTTATAAATACCATATATATGTTGCTGATTTAATTGGAAACAACAAACAATATTTAAACTCTTTAACATACAGTGATAAAGTGTCATTGTTGCCTCAACCATCATCAAATACACTGACCGTTTCAAAAACAAGGCTATTCTGGATGGATTGGTGTTCCAACTGCGGGATCCTAGTGTGGGAATTATCAAAGTCTATAATGACCCCACTGATAAGTTCCTATGGAACAGAGACATTGCACACTACAGGTATTGCAGTCGGTATAGCCACCAACTACAAAATAGAAGAAAAACTTCCAGACGTTGAAGATTGTCATCCATTAATGAATCTTGTACGAAATTACTAACACTAGCGGCCCGCTTCATCTTCGTATTTGTATAATTTATTTATGCATAACATATAGAATATGGTTTAAAAGTGTCACAAAACCGTCTGTCCATACATATATTTATAAACTGGGGAGCAGCACCAGATGGTCTCTTTGTTTCTCAGGTGATTAATTTCCGTGCCCGTACTGATAGACAACTCGTTTGAGGGCCCAGTCTTGGCCATCTACTGGGCCCAAGTACTTTGAAATACAAACTGAACCGTTTAAAAAATCTTAGCAGCAATTAATCACCATATCACTGTACTCACTCGCATCAAAGAAAATCAAAACATGCGCTTGCGACTCGCTCTCCGGGGTGACTGTTTTTAGTGTTTTACGTCATTACTGCACTGAGGCAAAGGGTGCGGGCGGGTGGGGAGCGCGAGACGCTACTAGTACAAGTACATTTTTGCCCCTTCCTGAGGTCAGACTATCAGCTGATAGATTGTGCCTACTTTTTATGTTGGGCGCGCGCGTTCCTAGATATTTTGTAGTTATGCGGACATACGTTGCATCTTAAAAGTTATACGTGGAACACGCAGTATTTGGATATTATTTTTTAATTTAGCGGCTACTTAACGGCGTCACGCGGCTCTACCAGTTGATAGGTCAAAAGCGCGCGCGTGGGAATTTCATACAGCTGTTGTGTTATTGTGATAAAATTAAATGAGTTTAAAAAAAAAGTTTCTTTGGGAAAGTTGTTTGTTATCATGAGTAGAATCACGTGTTTAAGTATCGGTCACTAATTACCAGTCACCCTATATTTATAAACTGGGGAGCAGCACCAGATGGTCTCTTTGTTTCTCAGATGATTAATTTCCGTACCCGTACTAATAGCCAACTCGTTTGAGGGCCCAGTCTTGGCCATCTACTGGGCCCAAGTACTTTGAAATACAAACTGAGGAGTTTAAAAAATCTTAGCAGCAATTAATCAAAAAATGATTGACCATCTGTCTTTATTATTAGGCATATATCCTTAAAATCCAAACCTTAACCGAAATGTACGTGTGTCATCAAAATTGTTGACATTACAAGCACATTCCTATGGGATATATAAAAAATACTTCAACTAATATTGCATTCATGTGTCCTCAATCAAATATAAAGTGTGTAACAAGACCCTTAACGAAGCCAAAAGGGACTTGGTCTCCTCATCATTGCGATCATTTTTTTGTTCTAGACCATACCTGGGAACGTTCTAGTTACGGAGATATTCGGGGTCAAAGTTCCAATTTTTCACAAGTTTTTTTTTTATATACATGTTTTGAATGTAAGATTTTTACTTGAAACACCTCCACGACCTCCGAATCCTATCGAATAGTATCGATCCATCCATCAGCACAATGTTTTGAGTGCGTTACATTGAGTCCTACCGTAAAACATAATGTTTCACTCCAAAAAAAAAGAAGTTTCCCAGCAATCGTTTTTGCATAAAGTTACTTAGTTTGATGTACGTAATGCTTGGTTGACGGCTTCGTTAAGCATCTTGTTACACCGTGTATAATACGAACGAAGTAAACACATTTACTTGGCACATGCCACAAGTACACAGTTTATGTAAAACAGTAAAATAACATAAAAGTGAGAGAGCAGTGGTGGCCCAGTGGTGGCGGCCCCGACTTACGAACAGTAAACCATGGGTTCGAACCCAGGCAGGCGCATTACTTTGTGTAATTTATTTCATCACCACTGCTCTCGAAAACGGTGAAGGAAAACATCGTGAGGAAACCGACATGTCCTAGAACCAAAACTTCGAAGACATGTGACATCTACCAACCCGCACTGGGCCCGCGTGGTCGATTATATTCCCCATTCCCTCTCATAGAGAGGAGGCCGTCCGCCGTGTATCCCAGCAGTGGGAAAATTATAGACTGATTAATTGATTATGCTAAAATAAAGTAAAACCACAGTTCCTTTCGGTGTCTATGTTAAGACTAATTATATTTCTCACACATAAATCCTTGTTTTCTTTAGTCTTCCTCTTGCTCTCCATTAATCTTTGTTTTTTTATCCGGTGGTTAGTGCCTAACCTGGTGTCAGACTTTTTATCCCGCCATGGGCTTGGCTTTACATGCTGTCAAGAAATATCTCTCAGGCATGCTGGTTTCTTCACGATGTTTTCCTTCCTTTTGATGGTTATAAGTTCAACCGTGGCGAATGCATCTGATAATGTGCCAGTAACACCAGATGTGGAATGTGTCGATGTAGTCGATTGAGAATGAGGGGAGGGCAGCTGATGGTATATCATCATCGCCGCCACCAGCAGCGCAACCCGAGGCGCTTGCCACCGAAGGCGATCAGTCTCGAATTACTGGGGACTGCATTGTTGACGTACCAGCAGCACCATCACCCGTAATTTCACGCCAGAAGCGTCCAAGGAAGGTGGTAGATTACAGGAAATATTATTAATTGTTTGAAATATTGATACATTTCCGGAGATAAAAGGCATAATGTAACTTATTGCTCAAGTCCGGCCTAACTTCGCCATAACACAACAGAGACTAAGGATTTAAGGGACAAAATGCGTATAAAATATAAAGTTAATTTATTGCAAATAATTCTAGCCGAACCATAAGACACCAATACACATTATTTGAAACCACCAATACATTTCGTTCATATTTAGTTTAATGAGACACAAAAATGTGTCTCCTGAAAAGTAGCTAATATGCAGTTACGCCCCTATTCGTAGGATACGACGAAATATCATCTCTACAGAGTCCTTCGGTTTACTACAAGTTTCCGCAACTTTTGGTTGATCAGGCCATATGTCAGTGTTAACCATATCTTCCGAAGAACTGCTCTCCATCCAACAACTTCCGCTTGAGGACAACCTCTAGTCATAACGTTTACAACACACTCATGCGTTTCTTTCAGTTCCTTAGATGACACACTCACTTTTGATAATGCGTCTGCAGCCACATTATTTTTACCTGGCACATATTCGATATCAAAATCGTACTCATCTAAAACCAATCTAAACTTTAATAATCTACTAGAAGGATCCTTTAAGCAAAATAAATAAATTAGAGGTTTATGGTCTGTATAAATCTTAAATTTGCGACCATACAAATATGGGCGAAAATGTTTAATACTCCACACTATAGCCAATAATTATTTTTCTATAGTGGGATAGTTTCGTTCAGCTTTATTGAAACTTCTGCTTGCATGAGCAATTGGCCTTCCATTCTGTTTAGACAAAACGGCGCCTAACGCGTATCCTGATGCATCTGTTTGTAGGTTGAATATATTGTCACTAGAAAAACATGGGTATTGCAATACCGGGCAGATATCAAACGCTGTTTTTAATGTATCAAAGCTGACCTGGCAAGCTTTATCATATTTAAATGTTACATTTTTCTTACTCAAATTATTCAAAGGATGATATATATCAGCAAATTTATACATTTTCTATAGTAATTGGCAAAAGCTACGAAGCGTTTTACCTCATCTTCTGCAATTTTGTCTGGGTCTGGTAATACACCGAAAATAAAAATGTAAACTTAAGCAGGCACAGTACACTGTGTTGTATGTGCCGTCTCGGATGACATTGCTTATAAACCCAGCGTCCCGATCGCAGATGACGACGCCGGCCGCATTTGCGAGGGAGTTCGGGGACTATTGTAATATGAATGATATAGAAGAGATATATTTCATTAGAAATGGCACAAATAATTTGTTTATTGAAAAGTTGATATCCGAGATAACGAAAGATGCAAAATGACAGAAGAGTCATAATTAACGACTTTCACCTCTTACCCACGAGTGGCCACGCGGGTATGAGACGAATGTTAAATAATATTCGTAAATATTATTTCTGGCCTAGCATGGAACGAGATGTCCGTGATTTTGTGAAGAAATTTCATAAATGCCAGACTCAAAAACACAGCACATACAATAAAGAGCCAATGGTAGTGACGACTACTGCTCATACAGCCTTTCAGAAGGTATATTTAGATATAGTATGGCCCTTAGATAAGAATAGGTATAATTTTTCGTATATTTTAACCACACAATGTGAATTATCCAAATATATTATCGCTTGTCCACTTGTTTCTAAAAAATCAGACGAGGCCGCAAAAGCTTTCCAAACACTATAGCGACCGATCGAGGAGCAGATTTAATCAGCGCAATAATGACGGAGGTACGTAAAAGCTTAACTCCACGGCATACCATCACGAAAGTATAGGTGCGTTAGAGAATGCTCATAAACACCTAAGAGCATTCTTGAGAATCTAGACGGATAATCATCCAGAAACATGGAGTACATGGTTACCCTACTGGTGCTTCTCATATAACACTTCTGTGCATAGTGCAACAAATCATACTCCATTTGAATTGGTTTATGAGAAAAAATGTAATTTCCCTTATAGTTTGTCAAAAACAATTGAACGACTTTATAATCATGATAGTTACCCGCTTGAGTTGAAATATAGATTACAGGTGTCACAGTCTGAAGCACGAAATAACTTGATACAACAAAAAACCTTGCGCAAGTGTGACTATCTGTCACGTAATCTTAATTATTAAATAAATATTATAGTCTTCATTCTTAGTTTAAAAACTACTCACGGCATCTGCCACTTACAAACCCATAAATTTATATTTTATGATTTGCCAGCCTGACGGGTTACCGTTATTAATAACGAACGCAACGAGTCCTTCTTAGAAATTGTAGAAAAATATTGAAGAGCTTGTAAACTCTACGAACAAAACTAGCAGGCGCGCCAAGGCGAATCTTAAAGAATTCTAAGAAACTCCGATTTCTACTCGCCGCTCAACATCTGGTTGCAATACACCACGGTCAAAGCATCCTAAGGGATAATTAAAACAATTGAGACATTTGTACAAAAAACCAGCATTTCTGGGAAGAAACGCGTGGTGTTTTTAGAGGCTGAGGCCGGGGGAAGTGTGATGAACGAGGCAGTCGGTCTTATACCGCTATAGGGTACGGATCCAGACGATATAGGCTATTTTAGTAAAGTTAGGAGACTTGGTGAATACCGAGAGTCTATGTCCAAGTGGGTTGTCGCAAGAGTGCGATAATTGTCGAATAAGTTAAATATAGTTGGGTTAGAAGCCCTGTGTGTGTGTGTGTGTTTGTGGGTGAGCAACTGGGTGAGTCCTTTCTTCCAATAATTATCCTAGGCTGATGTTGTGATTAAAGTTCTTAAAACTACACAGACAGAAACGTGTTGCTGAGGAGTTTGTTGCGCCACTTCTTCTCCTCAGCTCCAACACTAGGAAGTGGTGAAGGGTGGGCGCTTTTGGGGCTGTCTTTAGGGTTTCAATAGAGTTGATCCCCAACTCTATTGCAAAATGGTTATTGAGTTTGATTATTAACTCTATTATCTGTTAATTCTTGAATTATATGTATTCATTAGCTCCGACCAACAATTCAGCCAATTTGCCTTTTGAGTTTCGAGTCTCAACCCTATTATGATCAACCATGTAGTGATTCAATTATAATATATGTTCTTTGTCTTTGACAAATGATTCGGTCAGGCTGACACAAGCACGTGTCTTGCAGATGCGCTAGTTGTACAGAAAGAGCACATGATCCATGGGGTGGGATTGGAATGGTTTGATACCACAACTATTATATACCCAGTCGAAAGACTGTTAGGGACCATGACTACTGATTAGCATGATGATTGACGTTCTGCCGCTGAAAAGCCGCCCTTGTCACGTTCACCAGTTCGAAAGGACTGCTAGGGACAATGCTCACTAGGAGCATGATGTCGACGTATTGCCGCTGAAAAGCCGCCTACGTCACTTATGGAAATGTTGCTCTGAGTGCACCAGGTGTAGATGTGAAGTATCGTGTAGTCACGACTGACCAATTACCTATTACGCTAGCGTAAGGGTTATTTACAAGAACTATTGGTTGTATATAAAGTATAATTATACTTTGCATCTCCCAGTTATGTTTTACCCTTTTGAAACCACTTTCAATATATTTCAATAACTATGAATTCCCTAATCTGATTTACTATATCTTTCAATCCTTTCCTTGTTCTAATAATGATTCAAGGCATTGGACTTCTTCATGTTAAGGAATTCAGTTCTCTTAGTCGGCGGGAAGGCGACCAGTCAGGGACGAACCTTACAGGGCCGTGCGGATGGCGGGGCGCGGCTTTTTCCCCTTCGGGGGAAACCGACAATATATACTTATATTTAAATGATTTAGGAAAAACGAAAATTTTATCAGCCTAGGGTAATTTAGGAACAGTCACACAAGCAACAATATGATTCCATTATGAGACCTATCATTTACAAACCAAACGATCAAATCCTTTTAAAAATAGAAACTGGAAACAAGTTCAGTCCAATTTTTTTCTGGACCCTATGTAGTTGTAAAGGACTTAGCACCAACAGTAGAAATAAAAAAAAAAACGGTAAAATAGATATAGTGCATAAGAATAGAACTAAGTTATGCACCTAGTAGATTTTATTTTTTATTTTACCTGCATACCTAGTTTAAATCATTTAGAGTGAGTGAATAAAAAAAATCCATATATCTGTAAGTTTTTTTTATTTTTTATTATGTGGGAGGTGTAGTGTGGGTCTCATGCCTATGTCTGTATGTGTAAGTAGCCTAAGTCTATATATTGAATGGTTCGCTAAAAAATATGAGTTATTATCATCAATCCGTCTACTCTATTACGCCTAACCCTACAGTCTGTTTGTTGGTCAGTCTATCAGTCAGTCTGTCTGCCAGTCAGTCTGTTGGTCAGTCTGTCAGTCTATCAGTCAATCTGTCTTTCAGTCTGTCCTGTCGGACTGCTATAGTCAAAATTTATGTTCATTACCACATGCGAGTCATCCCTCCTCATCAGACGTCAGAGTAGATACAGCTCTGAATGAAACGTGAAACTGGTTGCCTTAAACCTGAACCTTAAATATGCTGAACCCACTGGCACGAACAGCGCCACCAGAAGTTCGCGGAACAGTGGAAAGCTCTAGCGAAAGAGCCAAAATGGTTTCTGGCACACGACACCCTTTACATCTTGATACCCTCGTGTCGCAAAGGCTGAAAAGCCGAAACAGTATTTTGAAGTGTGTCACCACAGCACACTCACTGGCGCGCGGTCTACGGAAAGACTAAAGCTGTGACGAGGTAGTGCATCCTTACCTAACCCATACGTTCCACCTGCTAAAAATCTCCCACCTGGACATGAGTTGCCATGGCTGACCTGCAAGTCTTTAAATAGACTCTGGACCCAGGTTGGTCGCAACAAGGAAAACCTGCTCAGGTGAAATTTCATTAATGACTCTGCTCTGGAGTGTAAATGTGGTGCTGTTCCACAAACGATGGGTCACTTAATATCGTGTCCTGCGTGTCCTGTTGTTTGTGCACTACAGGAACTGATGGACGCTACCGAAAGTGCCAAACTAGTAGCTCAATTCTGGGCCGACACCATTTAGATTGCCATCGACACGCTAGGAAGAAGAAGATCAGATGTCCACAACCATCGAATCTAACAGACAGTGGTGCTGGGGAGTTTGTTCCTACACTTCTTGTTCCACATAAAATACTAGGAAGTAGCGAAGGGCGGTCGTTTTGTGGGACTATCTCTTGTAAACTTTGACGTTCAAAAACTGCTATCTGCAAAATTTGAATAAATTACTTTTCATTCATACCAAGTCAGACAGTTCTCTTTTAACTACAACAAAAATAAATACTGCCACGCTGGCGTAGTGGTCGCAAGCTCGACAACTTGTCGAGCTTGCGACCACTACGCCCAGACCCACTTGCCCGCTTGCACTTGCTTGCCGCTGCTTGCACTTGCCAGACTTTGCCCGACCTGGGAATCGAACCTAGGACCTCATGCTCAGCTGAGCATGAGGTCCTGGGTTCGATTCCCAGGTCGGGCATAGTGTTATTGGGTTTCTCCATCAGGAATTTCTCAGTAGCAGGCACGGAGTCTGGATTTGCACCCGGTTGATGGCAATAGGATCGTCCCCTATTACATAGGACTTAAACATAACTGGCGATTGTATGTGTACTATTAGGTACAGTTACGAGCACTAATTTGATACACTTCCTAAAATTTAAAAGCCATTTACACGAAAACTAATAATTGTAACTTGGAGATAGGATCTTTCTCATAAAAATGTGAGTTCCTGAATACCATGTTTATAACAACATAAAATTTTAATGAAAGCAGTAGGAGAAAAACAATTTATAAGTTGTTAAATGGTTACATTATTGATGCTCGTGACTGTAATCCTCTGCCTAAAGCACAGTACACACAGAAAAGACGTAAGACGAGGGCGAGGTGCGGACGGCGCGCAGACGAGGGCCGTCGCGACTTTTTAAAACATGTAGAAAAGACGAGGCACGGACGCCGGGCGCCGGACGCCACACGATTCCCGGCACCCGCGCCCCACCTCGCCCGCCCCTCGTCCGCTCGCGCCCATGCCCCGTCCTATCTATCTGCTTTTACACTAGGCGCAGACGGGCAAGCGTCGTGTCCGCGCCCTGCCTTTTCTGTCGCGTTGTGTCGCGACGCTTCTCTACATTTTGTATGAAAAAGACGTGGAAGAGACATATGTCTGCGCCCCGTCTTCGTCTTACGTCTTGTCTGTGTGTCCTGCGCCTAACCCCTCAGGGATTACAGGGGTGATGTTATGTTATGTAAAAATAAATTAATATTACTATTTCTATTCTATTTCCAACTACATAAGCAAAAAAACTCACACCAGCACAAATCAAAGATTCTATTAAGGTTTATCTTTCAACCCACGTAGAGGAATGGGTTGTTGAGAAACAGGCGCCGTTGAGAGGAATCCTAATGGCTGTTATAGCAGAAACTAGCCTCGCTTGTGACTTTGTGGGACGTGGCGTAACAATTTTGAGAAGTTTTTTCTATATTATATTTTTGTCACGGTTTTTGTAAAGTGCTGGATTAAATGTTAAATGTTGGATTAAATGTTGAATTATATTCATTCCTCACACAATATATCCTTGTTTTCTTTGGTCGTCCTCTTGCTCTCCATTAATCAACATTTTTTTATCGCGTGGTTAGTGCCTATAACCTGGGGTCAGACTTTTTATGCCGCCCATGGGCTTGGCTTTATATGCCGTCAAGAAATATCTCTCAGGCATGCTGGTTTCCTCACGATGTTTTCCTTAACCAAATCAAGTGATAATTATACAATACGCACATGAATCCGAAAAATCTATAGGTTGGAATCGAACTAAAGACCTATGACTTGCCAGTCCTACGGTCACACTACTAGGATAACACTGCTATAATCATAATATACAAATAATATGTAGTCATAATATAAAGGGTGTAACAAGACCCTTCACGAAGCCGAAAGGCACTTGTTTTCCCCGTCATTGCGATCATTTTTTTTTTTCCAGAACAGTCCTGGGAACCTTCTAGTTACGGAGATATTGGGGGTCAAAGTTTCAACTTTTCGAGAACTTTTTTTTTGAATACTTGTTTTTAACGTAAGATTTTTACTTTAAACACCTTCTCGATCCCCGTACTATTCAATTCATCCATGAGCACAATGTTTTGAGTCCGTTATATTGAGTCCTACCGTAAAACGTGATTTTTCAGCCCAAAAAAAAAGTCGTTTCCCAGCAATAATTTTTGCGTTAAGTTGCTTAGTTTGATGTACATAATTCTTGGTTGACGGCTTCGTGAAGGGTCCTGTTACACCCTGTATAATACAAATAGTATACAAATAAATAAAACTGAAGTGTCTGTTTGTAATCTCAAAATAAAAGCTTTTTACTGAATGCATAAGAAAGTATATACGGTAGATAAAACAGAAACACATTTTTTTCAATGTTTGTCTGTCTGTCTGTCTGTTTGTTCCGGCTAATCTCCGAAACGGCTGGACAGATTTTGATGGGACTTTTACTGGCAGATAGCTGATATTATTATATTGTATCGTGAAACAAAAAACAAACCTCCTTTATGAAGACATGACATTAGAACCCCATAAAACAGGCCTCATCATTACCAACCATTGCTGCAATTACCGCCTTAACAACACCAATCTTCATACAACCAACCTCATTACATACAATAAATCCAAACCATTCCTGGCTACATGTGACTGATTAATAGTTTCCTACCTAGATTGTGGCCCACGTAATCAAGCCCTATCGATCACGGGCCGGATACGGGCCGGCTATGGCCACAACTATCGGCTAGCGAATCGTGAAAGTGAAGTACTAGGCAATAGATTTTGATCGAAAGTAATTAAAATTTGGTGGGAACTAGCTGGCTTTACCTTACTTAATTTCTGGCTTTAGATTGGTTTTTGTTAAGCTGCATGTAATAGGTGTAAAAAGAACCTTGACGAAGCCAAAATACTCTTGTTCAACCCGAATACTTAATCGTCGAGTCTGCCTCCACTGGTGGAGTCTGCCACCACTGGTGGAGTCTGCCTCCACTGGTGGTGGATTCCACTAATTTAAGTGTCATCTGCCACCAGTGGAGAGCAAATGCGACTGAACAGACGCAACCACCACCAGTGGTGGTAGATGCGACAAATAGTTGCAACCACCACCAGTGGGGACAGACCGGTGGGGGTAGACGGTAACTTTCTAGTTACGGAGATACTGGAGGTCAAAGTTCCAAATTTTTCAAAGTTTTTTTTCATAAATACAAGTTTTTGATGTTTTAACTTTACTTTATTTACCACCATGAGCCCTCTACTATTCAATGCATCCATCCATCAGCATAGTAAACTACTTTTCGCAGTCATGACGTGCAACCTCTCAACTTTTTTTTTTGTTTTATTTATAATTTGATATGCGTTGAATATTTAATGTTATTTTTTTCTCATGTTTTTGTATGCACGTTATGGCCCTACGACAAATAAATATTTTTTCCCTCACAAAGTTTTCAGTGCATTACCTAACGTCCTACCGGAGACCGTAATTTTTCACCTAAACAAAGACTCTTGTTCCAGCAATAATTTTTGAGTAGGGTTACTTTGTTTGATGTACAGAATGCTTGGTGAGGCTTCCTGAAGCTGAAGCTGCTGAAGCTTCCGTTTACACTTTTTGATTTGACTGCGGGCTAGCTACGGACACTACTTTCACAGATATTTCAGTACATTATAGTTCATGTCAATCTTTAGGTTAAGCCGTGCTTGCCTAAGTTGGTCTGCGGATGGGTGACCACCCACTACATACCGACCCCAGCTGTCATTGGTCCTAGCTGTCAACTTTGACAGTCGTTACAGGTAGTCAGAGACCCAAAAAGTCTGACAACCAGTCTTACCTAGGGGTATCGTATTACCCAGTACAAACTGGGTTGTGGAGGTCAGATAAGCAGTCGCTCCATGTAAAATACTGGTATTCAGCTGCAGCCAGTTGGACTGGAAGCCGACCTCAACATAGTTGGGAAAAGGCTAGGCAGATGATGACCCTACCTAATTATCAAATTTTCACGCTAAATACGCTTGCTGGAAAACCATGTGGTCTTTCCACTATTGCCTTAAACTCGGACAATTACTTCCCCTAACTCTAAGAATAATCCTTAAACGAAAAACTGCATTATTTTGTAGCAAATGCATGCTACCTTTCAAGGTTTTAAACAAAGTCTGCTACATTTCAGAGGCTGTTTGCCATCACGTGTTTTTGAGCGGGTCAAGCGACGCCATTTTTTATTTTTCACTATTTGCGCGGGAAAAGCTGCACAGTGCACGTACAATGTTTTAAATTATAAGCGGTGGCGACTATTGACAGTTGTACATTACTGGACATTTTGTATATCATTCGGGGCGGTCTTCTTCTTAGCGATAGCAAAAAGTAAACACTCTGATAACTTCACTGATCCATCAGAGAGATTTTCACCTGGACACACGTTGCAGTGGCCAACCTGGAAATCTTTAAACAGACTTCGAACCCAAGTCCGCGGGAGCAAAAACAATCTTTACTAATGGGTGGTCAGGGCTGGCTCGGATCCCAAGTAAGTGTGCGGCGTCTCCCCACAGACCGTCGTCGTCTTTCGTTCTTACGCTGCATGCCCTGTCACCTGTGCACTTTATAATTAACTAGTTACTGCATCGTGACCTGTAATGTAAGGTCTTACCTCTTATCTTAGATTAGTCTAAAGCGCGATTTATACACAAACGGCGTAATGCCGCTTCAAAATGTTGTCATAAAAAATGTACGTAGGCGACGTGTCGTCTCAAGCGGCGCGGCGCAGGCACACCGTTCTTTCGTTTGCTTATAAATTCCACGCCTGCCCTGAGCCGCGCCTTCACCTTACGCTGTTTCTGTGTAATTCGCACCATAGGTTCGTCTCTCTGACTCAAGCTTTATTTGCAATGGAAAACTACTATGATTTGATACAAAATGAAATAGGGTAGCAAGTATATTTAGACCAATATTTAAGAGGTAAAGTTTGTAAGGTTTTATGATTGTAAGTTTGGATATAGGCGGTAATCTGCGGAACTATTGATCATATTCCGAAAAGTATTTCACCAATGAGAAGCTACATTATCCTTGAGTGTTTATTGACGTTTCCGTGGAATAATTTCCAAGTTTAACGGAAGCTAGTAAAAATTTACTCAACACAAGTTCCGTTTTCCGCTTGTAACTTGGCCTGGGGATCGCAAGTCACGCTCCATGCCCAAACGCAAGCTGTAAGGCATACTTAATGCAGTTTTTGGCACAACCCAGCTTAACCTGCTCCGTCTCTTTTACAAATTGGTCACACCGAGATTTAGAGTAGGATTAAAGAGAAAAACTTACATGTACGTTTTTATTTTCAGAAACAGCTTTCGAAGTGAATAGTGTGAAAAACTGCTTCTTTATTCCACCAGAGTTTGCATTATAGACTTTGCCTAATTTTGTTCTTCCACCTGTTATAATCCATACTAATTTACGATTTATAGGTAAACAAATATCGAAAATAATTAAATAATTTCCTATGCATCCAAAAATGTAAGTCCTTATTCTTCATCTTTAACGTGTAGTTAGTGCCTAACCTGATGTCAGAGTTTTTATGCCGCCCATGGGCCTCTGACTTACATAACGTCGTGAAATATCTCTCAGGCATGCTGGTTTTCTCACGATGTCCTCCTTCACCGAAGCAAGTGGTAACTAGACAATACGCACATGAATCCGAAAAATTCGATAAAAATCAAATTTTAGATACTAGGTATACAGGACTGCACTACGAGAACTTGCATGGCCAAAACAATGTCTGGACTTCAAAAGACACCTGGGTTTTTGTACTGTTTCATCTCAAAGTAGTCAGATAAAAAACACCGGGTTCTTCTGTTCCGAGTTTGTAAAATAATGATGTGTCAAAGTATTTTTATTAACCTATTTACAAAATGAACTTTATATCACGTAACTCTAAGATGAATGAAGTAGGATCTTAGGACCCAGAGAAGTAGCAAATGATATAAAACAGGTTTGACTATTATCAGCTGTTCACAAAGATCAAATACATTTTTGACTTTACCATTACATTATTCAATCTCTGAAAAACACTAACAGCGCTGGATATGACGATATAACCACTAAAGTGATTAAAGCTACATCTGCCATTATTGCACCAATACTCAGTCACATTATCAATAATTGCAATGAGAAAGGCGTATTCCCAGAAAGACTGAAAATTTCAGTTATTAAACCCATGTTCAAAAAAGGTGACAGGCAAGATCCAAGCACTACAGAACCATTGCACTTATTCCGGTGTTCTCTAAAATATTTGAAAAAATACTGCATAAAAGTATATATTCCTTTCTAGTAACCACCAAAATCTTGATCAGCGAACAATACGGCAGGAAAATAAAAGTATTAATTCCGCATTATATGCGCTGGCGGAACACGTTCTGACTAATATGGACAGTAGAACTCCTGTAGTTGCGCTATTTATGGATATGTCCAAGGCCTTTGACCACGTTAACCATAAAATACTCCTAAACAAATTGGAAAAATACGGCTTCAGAGGCAATATCCTTGAACTCATTGAATCATATCTAACAAATCGGCAACAATTTACATGCATCAATAAAATCAGCCCCTCTACAAAATCAGAAATTATTTATACTTCTGAACTTCGCGAATGTTCATCTGGGGTACTGCAGGGCGGTGTCCTTGCACCATTATTTTTTATCGTTTATATTAATGACATGCCTAAAATAATTAATAATCCTATAATTTTATTCGCGGACGATAGCACAATATTATTCAAAAGTCAAAATGATGAGACATTTGAAAAACAGATAAACGACAATCTTAATGACATAATAACCTGGCTAATCGAAAATAACCTAAAAATAAACTTATAAAAAATAAACTACATCTCATTTGAACAAAGGACGAACCATAAAAAACTAGATATTCGATATGGTGACAAGAGTATTCGGGAGACAGATCATACTAAATTCTTAGGCATCTGGATCGATAAAAACATGAATTGGAAAATACATATTGAAAACGTATGCAAAAAACTTTGCCAATGTTCCTATGCCCTCTATAACCTAAAAAAAGTCTCAAATCAGGCAACTTTATTAATGGCGTACCACGGATATGCCTCATCAACATTACGTTACGGAATCATGTTCTGGGGGAACTCGCCAGACAGAGAAATGGCGTTTGAAGCACAGAAGAAATGCATAAGGGCACAAAAACACAGCACACAAAGCATACAAAGCACAGACAAGCCACATTTCCAAAAATTTCAGCTAATTACACTTCCGTGTCTTTATATATATAAAGTAGCCAATTACGTCAAAGCAAATCGACATCTTTAAAGCCACCCAAAGAGCATCTACAGTAGCAACTACAGTACTTTCACAAGTTATTATGCGTTGTGTCTGCGACTGTAGGTTCGCCTTTGTTTTTCTGACTTTCAAAAGTGCCTGCTAAGGTCTAATTGAAATAAATGCTTTGAGTTTTTGAGTTTTTTGCATACGCTACAAAAATACAATATGAACAACACGACACAAAAAAGCCGTTTTCAGTAAAAATGTGTTAGGTATGGCACCAAAAATCAATAATAAACTACCTAAACAATTTATAGATATTACGGATAAAGATCTATGTATTAAAAAAATGTTTGAACGAAGTTTTAGTTGCAAAATGTTATTATACAATTAACGATTATTTAAATAAAAGATTCTAGACCTGCTGCATCCGATTTATTATATTAGTAAAAACTTGACTTTGAATTAAATTATATTATTAAAATCCAATTGTAATACCCGTATAATTTTGTGACATTGTGCTTATTGTTAATAATTTTATTTTTATTTCAATTTTATATTTATTATTGTTTATTTATTTATTTATTTATTTAATGAAATCTCCCTTACAACATTGTGTACTTTTTTGTTGTTTTTATTGAGTTTTCATAGAAATTGATAATTGATTGTAAGTATTGCATTTGATTTGTACGCTGCAACGTAAGACATGGATGGTATTATATATTATATATAATGACGCTATATTGTATTTTTTAACACCCCTGTACCCCCTGTGTGTATTACGCACTAACATAGAGCTACTCGTGT
This sequence comes from Eugnorisma glareosa, assembly GCA_947578425.1. NCBI lineage: Eukaryota > Metazoa > Arthropoda > Insecta > Lepidoptera > Noctuidae > Eugnorisma > Eugnorisma glareosa. Next base: position 5,154,372 of record OX387982.1, on the reverse strand, counting down.
ATGTTTATTCTACAGTCGCACATACTTTGGTTTTGGAGGTGCACGATTCTGCAAAAAACATTACCCTAGCAGGAAACGCAATATCTCGGAAACCTGAAGTCGCACAACATATATTTTTGGTGCACTTCTTTACAAAAACATAAGCTCTCTAGCCATGCAAAATATTTATCTCTCCGATCATTCGTTTAGAATTTTCCTGCTGGAAGAGCGTTGCCCTAGCAGGAATCGTTTTTTCATTTTTTTTTTCCAAAACGACAAAGCGCACCAATTTTTTATGTGGTGCACATACACAGCAGATCATACACTAATTATTCGTCCCACTAATATCACTCTAGGAGACACTTTCCTGCTAGAGTAACGTACACAAAGTTTGTTTGGATGGTCGGATGGATAGATGTTTGTTACTCTTTCACACAAAAACTACGAAACGGATTTGGATGAAATTTGGAACACAGATAGTTTATAACCTGGATTAACACATAGGACTTTGATTTTTTATCCCGGTAGTATAATCCTGTCGGACAATCATCGAGCTCCTCGCGGGCGAAACCTTGGGCATAAGCTAGTTCATATAAAAAGCGTACCTCTTGTATTTAAAACCATTATAAATATTGCCTTGTCTTACACATTAGCTTTAAAAGTGTATCTAAGAAGACCTTAAAATTATAGAAATAGACATCAGTTCATTTCTGCTGTAAAATAACAATAGCACCGTATATACATGATAATGTGAACCTATAGGTTATCAAATTATATTTCATAATGAGTTGGGAAAACCACTTGCGTTCATTAGAGCTCTTATCATGGAGTCTGTTTACTCAACAGCATGCCTAAAAGTCTTACTTATAAGGCAGAAAGCCAGCATTAGCATTAGTATCCCAAGAGCGATCACCAGGAGTGGACGTACCATCGACCTCAGTTGTAACAACTTTGTCATTCTGAAGTATACAATGTGCAGAGCGCGGTATGTGCTGGCGTTGGTAGCGCTGTACGTGGGGTTGGCGCAGTCCTGGGGTGAGTGGTTTTCCTCTTTTTCGACGTTACTTAGGTATTAAAACAACGGAGTTACTTGCATACCGGCTGTCGCTTTGCATCCTGGTCGAATTCAAGGAGGTAACTATACTAGTGATTCTCGACCCGAATCATTCATAAAAAGGTTAGGTGTTTTTATTTTTATTTTTTCGATTTTTTACGGAAATCGGTAAATGTAAACCACCCATGGAAACTCCATACTGTCCATAATTATACTGTGAAATAAACGTTTGCGTTTATGTGCGTGACAGCGCGTTTATTGGGCTAGGACCAGATGGGCTGAGTTTTAATACGGGTGGTTTACAATTACCGATATTCGTAAAAAAAGAAAAAAACATCTACCCTTTTTAGTATCGATTCGGGTTGAGAATCATTGGTATAGATACCTCCTTGAATTCGACCAGGGGCCTTAGTCTGCTATTGCAATAGTGTCAGAATGGTCTATCATTGATTTAATAAGGCCCCTAGCCCACGGCGTATTGAAGCGCGTTCGAAACTCGTTTGACGTGCGTACAAAGGGTAATTCGTCTGCGTGGGGCCTTATTAAATCAATGATAGACCATTCTGACACTATTGCAATAGTAGACTAAGGCCCCAGGATGCAAAGCGACAGCCTGTATAAACTTCCGACGAGCTCGTTGCTATATTAAAAAAGCACGGGTCGGACCGTGATTAAGTATTATTATGTATCGAGACCCTCCGTGCTTCGGAATGCACGTTGAGCCGTTGATCCTGTTTGCCATTCTTTAAAAAATTGGGACAGCGAAAAATGGTAAAATTTTGGCAATTGAAAAAATACAACTTACCATTTTTTTTAATTCTTAACGGCCTAAATTCATTTAAGGTTCATTTAATTGTACAGAGAGAAATTAATTTTGGCAAAAGAAGTGGGCCAAAATTAAATATGTAATGCTTCGTCACATCGTAAGTAATAAATATTCTTCATGATCATCATCTGCCTAGCCTTTTCCCAACTATGTTAGGATCGGCTTCCAGTCTAACCGGATGCAGCTGAATACCAGCATTTTACATGGAGTGACTGCCTATCTGACCTCCACAACCCAGTTAGCATGGGGTAATACCCCCCTTGGTAAGACTGGTTGTTCGACTTTCGGGCAACTGACTACCTGTAATTACTGTCAAAAATCTGCAAATGACAGCCGAGACCAACGGCTTAGCGTGCTTTCCGAGGCACGGAGGACACTCGATATGTAATGTGTTGTCACCCATCCACGGACCAACCTCAGCAAACGCGGTTTACCCTACTAATCGACCAGAGTGGGACTCATTACTTAGCCACGAACATATCGTCACCTAAGCCTATTTACCTCTCAACTTGTAACCTCTTGGGAGTCCTCCAGTCCCAAACTCCCAAATAAACCGGGGATTAACCGGGTTAGGTAAACAAACCGTTACCGTGAGTATAAGTCGCTCCGTGTAAAATACTATTATTCAGCTGCATCCGGTTAGACTAGAAGCTTACCCCAACATAGAACTTGGGAAGAGTTGGCTGAGCAGATGATGAACTTGTAACCAATTGGCTATGAGCAACACACACAAGAGACAAGCATTACTCGAGTGTGACAGTGGAGAAAACAAATAAAAGAACTTGTTTAGAGTACGCAAGGCTCCAAAATTTCGGAAGAGTGGTTACACGCGAAGGACACAAGTGCGTCGGTTGGCACATGGCTGAGAACAAACCCTTTTTTTTTTTTTCGGATTGGAAATCATCAAATAACCCCTCCTGCTCTGGGCTGAGCAGAGAGAGTGTCAGACTTTTACTGACTAAAACCCGTCCATGTTCCTTCCTTTGTCCTTTGTGTTCCAGGGCCGCGGTATCTCTTTTGAACAGTCCCGCAACCCTGGCAGGCATTGGTTCTTTCGGACCCCTTCTGAACGCGCCGTCGACACGGCCTGTCGTCATAAGACGGATGGACGGCGAGTAAGCCCATTACTCACCGTCCACAGGCCTGCGCCTGCGGTGGCCCCCGACGCCCAGGGCGTCTCCCGCGGCGGCTGAGACGTGAGGCTTTCTCCCTCTCACGTCCCGCCACCTCCTTCGCTAGCATGACTGCTTCGCAGAAGGAGGTGACGGTGTCCCATTCCCTCTCGCTCCGGACCATGGATTGAACCAGAGCCGGACGCGAGAGGTCGCCGCTGCCGATTGCCACTACGAGGATACGGCGGTGCTCCGCCCAAGTGGAGCAGACCTGCACAGTGTGCTCCACCGTGGAGAACGTACCCGAAGGTTAACTTTTTTTCTTTTGTTTCAGACTTCGCCATAACTAAAGGAGATCTCTTAGAATTTTATACCAACGGTATCAAAACAGAATCCATACACTTTGACTCCAAAAACCTCACAGCGTTAGTTTATGCTGAAGTTCTTAACATGATGCTGTTTGTCGACAAACAGAGCGGCAACGACGTCATATGTGGTTACGATATATCTGCCTTAGAAAAGAAATGTTTTACTGAGAGAAGCGGGCGAAACATTCACGGTCTTGCTTTCGATTCGGCCACAGAGAAACTGTTCTTCAGTGACACACGAGAAAGAAGCATTAATTGGATTTCTTTAAAACGCGGAGTTGTTAACAATATTTACGGAAATCTTTTAACCAGAACGGGTGATGGGGTCCCCACAGATATTGCTGTGGATAGCTGCAGAGGGTACGTGTACCATAGTTTCATAATGTAAACGGAATCTGTTATTACTGCTTGAATGTTAAAAGACGTTTTTTTTTACAGGTTCGTTTACTGGATAAATACAAACCTGACGCCGCCTACAATTGAAAGAGCTCGGTTTGATGGTTCCGAAAGGGAAGTTGTTATTACTTCAGTATCTATCAATTCACCTAACAAACTGGAACCACACAGCCTGGTTATTGACCAACAGACACAACAAATGATCTGGATTGAGCCTGAAAGTCTTTATAAATACCATATATATGTTGCTGATTTAATTGGAAACAACAAACAATATTTAAACTCTTTAACATACAGTGATAAAGTGTCATTGTTGCCTCAACCATCATCAAATACACTGACCGTTTCAAAAACAAGGCTATTCTGGATGGATTGGTGTTCCAACTGCGGGATCCTAGTGTGGGAATTATCAAAGTCTATAATGACCCCACTGATAAGTTCCTATGGAAAGACATTGCACACTACAGGTATTGCAGTCGGTATAGCCACCAACTACAAAATAGAAGAAAAACTTCCAGACGTTGAAGATTGTCATCCATTAATGAATCTTGTACGAAATTACTAACACTAGCGGCCCGCTTCATCTTCGTATTTGTATAATTTATTTATGCATAACATATAGAATATGGTTTAAAAGTGTCACAAAACCGTCTGTCCATACATATATTTATAAACTGGAGAGCAGCACCAGATGGTCTCTTTGTTTCTCAGGTGATTAATTTCCGTGCCCGTACTGATAGACAACTCGTTTGAGGGCCCAGTCTTGGCCATCTACTGGGCCCAAGTACTTTGAAATAAAAACTGAGGAGTTTAAAAAATCTTAGCAGCAATTAATCAAAAAATGATTGACCATCTGTCTTTATTATTAGGCATATATCCTTAAAATCCAAACCTTAACCGAAATGTACGTGTGTTATCAAAATTGTTGACATTACAAGCATCCCATACGAAATAGGAAGTAAAAAATACTTCAACTAATATTGCATTCATGTGATCTCAATCAAATATAAAGGGTGTAACAAGACCCTTAACGAAGCCAAAAGGCACTTGGTCTCCTCATCATTGCGATCATTTTTTTGTTCTAGACCATACCTGGGAACCTTCTAGTTACGGAGATATTCGGGGTCAAAGTTCCAATTTTTCACAAGTTTTTTTTTTTTAAATACATGTTTTGAATGTAAGATTTTTACTTGAAACACCTCCACGACCTCCGTACTATTCGATCCATCCATCAGCACAATGTTTTGAGTGCGTTACATTGAGTCCTACCGTAAAACATAATTTTTCACTAGAAAAAAAAGGAGTAATCATTTTTTCATAAAGTTACTTAGTTTGATGTACGTAATGCTTGGTTGACGGCTTCGTTAAGAATCTTGTTACACCGTGTATAATACGAACGAAGTAAACACATTTATTTGGCACATGCCACAAGTACACAGTTTATGTAAAACAGTAAAATAACATAAAAGTGAGAGAGCAGTGGTGGCCCAGTGGTGGCGGCCCCGACTTACGAACAGTAAACCGTGGGTTCGAACCCAGGCAGGCGCATTACTTTGTGTAATTTATTTCATCACCACTGCTCTCGAAAACGGTGAAGGAAAACATCGTGAGGAAACCGACATGTCCTAGAACCAAAACTTCGAAGACATGTGACATCTACCAACCCGCACTGGGCCCGCGTGGTCGATTATATTCCCCATTCCCTCTCATAGAGAGGAGGCCGTCCGCCGTGTATCCCAGCAGTGGGAAAATTATAAACTGATTAATTGATTATGCTAAAATAAAGTAAAACCACAGATATTTCCTTTCGGTGTCTATGTTAAGACTTATTATATTCCTCACACAATAAATCCTTGTTTTCTTTTATCTTCCTCTTGCTCTCCATTAATCAATTTTTTTTTTATCGGCTGGTTAGTGCCTAACCTGTTGTCAGACTTTTTATGCCGCCCATGGGCTTGGCTTTACATGCTGTCAAGAAATATCTCTCAGGCATGCTGGTTTCTTCACGATGTTTTCCTTCCTTTTGATGGTTATAAGTTCAGCCGTGGCGAATGCATCTGATAATGTGCCAGTAACACCAGATGTGGAATGTGTCGATGTAGTCGATTGAGAATGAGGGGAGGGCAGCTGATGGTATATCATCATCGCCGCCACCAGCAGCGCAACCCGAGGCGCTTGCCACCGAAGGCGATCAGTCTCGAATTACTGGGGACTGCATTGTTGACGTACCAGCAGCACCATCACCCGTATTATCACGCCAGAAGCGTCCAAGGAAGGTGGTAGATTACAGGAAATATTATTAATTGTTTTAAATATTGATACATTTCCGGAGATAAAAGGCATAATGTAACTTATTGCACAAATCCGGCCTAACTTCGCCATAACACAACAGAGAATAAGGATTTAAGGGACGAAATGCGTATAAAATATGAAGTTAATTTATTGCAAATAATTCTAGCCGAACCATAAGACACCAATACACATTATTTGAAACCACCAATTCATTTCGTTCATATTTAGTTTAATGAGACACAAAAATGTGTCTCCTGAAAAGTAGCTAATATGCAGTTACGCCCCTATTCGTAGGATACGACGAAATATCATCTCTACAGAGTCCTTCGGTTTACTACGAGTTTCCGCAACTTTTGGTTGATCAGGCCAAATGTCAGTGTTAACCATATCTTCCGAAGAACTGCTCTCCAACAACTTCCGCTTTTGTCCTCTAGTCATAACGTTTACAACACACTCATGCGTTTCTTTCAGTTCCTTAGATGACACACTCACTCTTGATAATGCGTCTGCAGCCACATTATTTTTACCTGGCACATATTCGATATCAAAATCGTACTCATCTAAAACCAATCTAAACTTTAATAATCTACTAGAAGGATCCTTTAAGCAAAATAAATAAATTAGAGGTTTATGGTCTGTATAAATCTTAAATTTGCGACCATACAAATATGGGCGAAAATGTTTAATACTCCACACTATAGCCAATAATTATTTTTCTATAGTGGGATAGTTTCGTTCAGCTTTATTTAAACTTCTGCTTGCATGAGCAATTGGCCTTCCATTCTGTTTAGACAAAACGGCGCCTAACGCGTATCCTGATGCATCTGTTTGTAGGTTGAATATATTGTCACTAGAAAAACATGGGTATTGCAATACCGGGCAGATATCAAACGCTGTTTTTAATGTATCAAAGCTGACCTGGCAAGCTTTATCATATTTAAATGTTACATTTTTCTTACTCAAATTATTCAAAGGATGATATATATCAGCAAATTTATACATTTTCTATAGTAATTGGCAAAAGCTACGAAGCGTTTTACCTCATCTTCTGCAATTTTGTCTGGGTCTGGTAATACACCGAAAATAAAAATGTAAACTTAAGCAGGCACAGTACACTGTGTTGTATGTGCCGTCTCGGATGACATTGCTTATAAACCCAGCGTCCCGATCGCAGATGACGACGCCGGCCGCATTTGCGAGGGAGTTCGGGGACTATTGTAATATGAATGATATAGAAGAGATATATTTCATTAGAAATGGCACAAATAATTTGTTTATTGAAAAGTTGATATCCGAGATAACGAAAGATGCAAAATGACAGAAGAGTCATAATTAACGACTTTCACCTCTTACCCACGAGTGGCCACGCGGGTATGAGACGAATGTTAAATAATATTCGTAAATATTATTTCTGGCCTAGCATGGAACGAGATGTCCGTGATTTTGTGAAGAAATTTCATAAATGCCAGACTCAAAAACACAGCACATACAATAAAGAGCCAATGGTAGTGACGACTACTGCTCATACAGCCTTTCAGAAGGTATATTTAGATATAGTATGGCCCTTAGATAAGAATAGGTATAATTTTTCGTATATTTTAACCACACAATGTGAATTATCCAAATATATTATCGCTTGTCCACTTGTTTCTAAAAAATCAGACGAGGCCGCAAAAGCTTTCCAAACACTATAGCGACCGATCGAGGAGCAGATTTAATCAGCGCAATAATGACGGAGGTACGTAAAAGCTTAACTCCACGGCATACCATCACGAAAGTATAGGTGCGTTAGAGAATGCTCATAAACACCTAAGAGCATTCTTGAGAATCTAGACGGATAATCATCCAGAAACATGGAGTACATGGTTACCCTACTGGTGCTTCTCATATAACACTTCTGTGCATAGTGCAACAAATCATACTCCATTTGAATTGGTTTATGAGAAAAAATGTAATTTCCCTTATAGTTTGTCAAAAACAATTGAACGACTTTATAATCATGATAGTTACCCGCTTGAGTTGAAATATAGATTACAGGTGTCACAGTCTGAAGCACGAAATAACTTGATACAACAAAAAACCTTGCGCAAGCAACAATATGATTCCATTATGAGACCTATCATTTACAAACCAAACGATCAAATCCTTTTAAAAATAGAAACTGGAAACAAGTTCAGTCCAATTTTTTTCTGGACCCTATGTAGTTGTAAAGGACTTAGCACCAACAGTAGAAATAAAAAAAAAAACGGTAAAATAGATATAGTGCATAAGAATAGAACTAAGTTATGCACCTAGTAGATTTTATTTTTTATTTTACCTGCATACCTAGTTTAAATCATTTAGAGTGAGTGAATAAAAAAAATCCATATATCTGTAAGTTTTTTTTATTTTTTATTATGTGGGAGGTGTAGTGTGGGTCTCATGCCTATGTCTGTATGTGTAAGTAGCCTAAGTCTATATATTGAATGGTTCGCTAATAAATATGAGTTATTATCATCAATCCGTCTACTCTATTACGCCTAACCCTACAGTCTGTTTGTTGGTCAGTCTATCAGTCAGTCTGTCTGCCAGTCAGTCTGTTGGTCAGTCTGTCAGTCTATCAGTCAATCTGTCTTTCAGTCTGTCCTGTCGGACTGCTATAGTCAAAATTTATGTTCATTACCACATGCGAGTCATCCCTCCTCATCAGACGTCAGAGTAGATACAGCTCTGAATGAAACGTGAAACTGGTTGCCTTAAACCTGAACCTTAAATATGCTGAACCCACTGGCACGAACAGCGCCACCAGAAGTTCGCGGAACAGTGGAAAGCTCTAGCGAAAGAGCCAAAATGGTTTCTGGCACACGACACCCTTTACATCTTGATACCCTCGTGTCGCAAAGGCTGAAAAGCCGAAACAGTATTTTGAAGTGTGTCACCACAGCACACTCACTGGCGCGCGGTCTACGGAAAGACTAAAGCTGTGACGAGGTAGTGCATCCTTACCTAACCCATACGTTCCACCTGCTAAAAATCTCCCACCTGGACATGAGTTGCCATGGCTGACCTGCAAGTCTTTAAATAGACTCTGGACCCAGGTTGGTCGCAACAAGGAAAACCTGCTCAGGTGAAATTTCATTAATGACTCTGCTCTGGAGTGTAAATGTGGTGCTGTTCCACAAACGATGGGTCACTTAATATCGTGTCCTGCGTGTCCTGTTGTTTGTGCACTACAGGAACTGATGGACGCTACCGAAAGTGCCAAACTAGTAGCTCAATTCTGGGCCGACACCATTTAGATTGCCATCGACACGCTAGGAAGAAGAAGATCAGATGTCCACAACCATCGAACCTAACAGACAGTGGTGCTGGGGAGTTTGTTCCTACACTTCTTGTTCCACATAAAATACTAGGAAGTAGCGAAGGGCGGTCGTTTTGTGGGACTATCTCTTGTAAACTTTGACGTTCAAAAACTGCTATCTGCAAAATTTGAATAAATTACTTTTCATTCATACCAAGTCAGACAGTTCTCTTTTAACTACAACAAAAATAAATACTGCCACGCTGGCGTAGTGGTCGCAAGCTCGACAACTTGTCGAGCTTGCGACCACTACGCCCAGACCCACTTGCCCGCTTGCACTTGCTTGCCGCTGCTTGCACTTGCCAGACTTTGCCCGACCTGGGAATCGAACCTAGGACCTCATGCTCAGCTGAGCATGAGGTCCTGGGTTCGATTCCCAGGTCGGGCATAGTGTTATTGGGTTTCTCCATCAGGAATTTCTCAGTAGCAGGCACGGAGTCTGGATTTGCACCCGGTTGATGGCAATAGGATCGTCCCCTATTACATAGGACTTAAACATAACTGGCGATTGTGTGTGTACTATTAGGTACAGTTACGAGCACTAATTTGATACACTTCCTAAAATTTAAAAGCCATTTACACGAAAACTAATAATTGTAACTTGGAGATAGGATCTTTCTCATAAAAATGTGAGTTCCTGAATACCATGTTTATAACAACATGAAATTTTAATGAAAGCAGTAGGAGAAAAACAATTTATAAGTTGTTAAATGGTTACATTATTGATGCTCGTGACTGTAATCCTCTGCCTAAAGCACAGTACACACAGAAAAGACGTAAGACGAGGGCGAGGTGCGGACGGCGCGCAGACGAGGGCCGTCGCGACTTTTTAAAACATATAGAAAAGACGAGGCACGGACGCCGGGCGCCGGACGCCACACGATTCCCGGCACCCGCGCCCCACCTCGCCCGCCCCTCGTCCGCTCGCGCCCATGCCCCGTCCTATCTATCTGCTTTTACACTAGGCGCAGACGGGCAAGCGTCGTGTCCGCGCCCTGCCTTTTCTGTCGCGTTGTGTCGCGACGCTTCTCTACATTTTGTATGAAAAAGACGTGGAAGAGACATATGTCTGCGCCCCGTCTTCGTCTTACGTCTTGTCTGTGTGTCCTGCGCCTAACCCCTCAGGGATTACAGGGGTGATGTTATGTTATGTAAAAATAAATTAATATTACTATTTCTATTCTATTTCCAACTACATAAGCAAAAAAACTCACACCAGCACAAATCAAAGATTCTATTAAGGTTTATCTCATATTTTTGGGTCTAAAACCTGAACGATATCATAGCTTTCTGTTGTTTAACTTTCAACCCACGTAGAGGAATGGGTTGTTGAGAAACAGGCGCCGTTGAGAGGAATCCTAATGGCTGTTATAGCAGAAACTAGCCTCGCTTGTGACTTTGTGGGACGTGGCGTAACAATTTTGAGAAGTTTTTTCTATATTATATTTTTGTCACGGTTTTTGTAAAGTGCTGGATTAAATGTTAAATGTTGGATTAAATGTTGAATTATATTCATTCCTCACACAATATATCCTTGTTTTCTTTGGTCGTCCTCTTGCTCTCCATTAATCAACATTTTTTTATCGCGTGGTTAGTGCCTATAACCTGGGGTCAGACTTTTTATGCCGCCCATGGGCTTGGCTTTATATGCCGTCAAGAAATATCTCTCAGGCATGCTGGTTTCCTCACGATGTTTTCCTTAACCAAATCAAGTGATAATTATACAATACGCACATGAATCCGAAAAATCTATAGGTTGGAATCGAACTAAAGACCTATGACTTGCCAGTCCTACGGTCACACTACTAGGATAACACTGCTATAATCATAATATACAAATAATATGTAGTCATAATATAAAGGGTGTAACAAGACCCTTCACGAAGCCGAAAGGCACTTGTTTTCCCCGTCATTGCGATCATTTTTTTTTTTCCAGAACATACCTGGGAACCTTCTAGTTACGGAGATATTGGGGGTCAAAGTTTCAACTTTTCCAGAACTTTTTTTTTGAATACTTGTTTTTAACGTAAGATTTTTACTTTAAACACCTTCTCGATCCCCGTACTATTCAATTCATCCATGAGCACAATGTTTTGAGTCCGTTATATTGAGTCCTACCGTAAAACGTGATTTTTCAGCCCAAAAAAAAAGTCGTTTTCCAGCAATAATTTTTGCGTTAAGTTGCTTAGTTTGATGTACATAATGCTTGGTTGACGGCTTCGTGAAGGGTCCTGTTACACTCTGTATAATACAAATAATATTCAAATAAATAAAATTGAAGCGTCTGTTTGTAATCACAAAATAAAAGCTTTTTACTGAATGCATAAGAAAGTATATACGGTAGATAAAACAGAAACACATTTTTTTCAATGTTTGTCTGTCTGTCTTTCTGTTTGTTCCGGCTAATCTCCGAAACGGCTGGACTAATTTTGACGGGACTTTTACTGGCAGATAGCTGATATTATTATATTGTATCGTGAAACAAAAAACAAACCTCCTTTATGAAGACATGACATTAGAACCCCATAAAACAGGCCTCATCATTACCAACCATTGCTGCAATTACCGCCTTAACAACACCAATCTTCATACAACCAACCTCATTACATACAATAAATCCAAACCATTCCTGGCTATACTCGTATGTGACTGATTAATAGTTTCCTACCTAGATTGTGGCCCACGTAATCAAGCCCTATCGATCACGGGCCGGATACGGGCCGGCTATGGCCACAACTATCGGCTAGCGAATCGTGAAAGTGAAGTACTAGGCAATAGATTTTGATCGAAAGTAATTAAAATTTGGTGGGAACTAGCTGGCTTTACCTTGCTTAATTTCTGGCTTTAGATTGGTTTTTGTTAAGCTGCATGTAATAGGTGTAAAAAGAACCTTGACGAAGCCAAAATACTCTTGTTCAACCCGAATACTTAATCGTCGAGTCTGCCTCCACTGGTGGAGTCTGCCTCCACTGGTGGTGGATTCCACTAATTTAAGTGTCATCTGCCACCAGTGGAGAGCAAATGCGACTGAACAGACGCAACCACCATCAGTGGTGGTAGATGCGACAAATAGATGCAACCACCACCAGTGGGGACAGACCGGTGGGGGTAGACGGTAACTTTCTAGTTACGGAGATACTGGAGGTCAAAGTTCCAAATTTTTCAAAGTTTTTTTCATAAATACAAGTTTTTGATGTTTTAACTTTACTTTATTTACCACCATGAGCCCTCTACTATTCAATGCATCCATCCATCAGCATAGTAACCTACTTGTCGCAGTCATGACGTGCAACCTGTCAACTTTTTTTTTGTTGTATTTATAATTTGATATGCGTTGAATATTTAATGTTATTTTTTTCGCATATTTTTGTATGCACGTTATAGCCCTACGACAAATAAATATTTTTTCCCTCACAAAGTTTTCAGTGCATTACCTAACGTCCTACCGGAGACCGTGATTTTTCACCTAAACAAAGACTCTTGTTCCAGCAATAATTTTTGAGTAGGGTTACTTTGTTTGATGTACAGAATGCTTGGTGAGGCTTCCTGAAGGATCCGTTTACACCTTTTTGATTTGACTGCGGGCTAGCTACGGACACTACTTTGACAGATATTTCAGTACATTATAGTTCAGGTCAATCTTTAGGTTAAGCCGTGCTTGCCTAAGTTGGTCTGTGGATGGGTGACCACCCACTACATACCGACCCCAGCTGTCATTGGTCCTAGCTGTCAACTTTGAGAGTCGTTACAGGTAGTCAGAGACCCAAAAAGTCTGACAACCAGTCTTACCTAGGGGTATCGTATTACCCAGTACAAACTGGGTTGTGGAGGTCAGATAAGCAGTCGCTCCATGTAAAATACTGGTATTCAGCTGCAGCCAGTTGGACTGGAAGCCGACCTCAACATAGTTGGGAAAAGGCTAGGCAGATGATGACCCTACCTAATTATCAAATTTTCACGCTAAATACGCTTGCTGGAAAACCATGTGGTCTTTCCACTATTGCCTTAAACTCGGACAATTACTTCCCCTAACTCTAAGAATAATCCTTAAACTAAAAACTGCATTATTTTGTAGCAAATGCATGCTACCTTTCAAGGTTTTAAACAAAGTCTGCTACATTTCAGAGGCTGTTTGCCATCACGTGTTTTTGAGCGGGTCAAGCGACGCCATTTTTTATTTTTCACTATTTGCGCGGGAAAAGCTACACAGTGCACGTACTATGTTTTAAATTATAAGCGGTGGCGACTATTGATAGTTGTACATTACTGGACATTTTGTATATTATTCGGGGCGGTCTTCTTCTTAGCGATAGCAAAAAGTAAACACCCTGACAACTTCGCTGATCCATCAGAGAGCCTTTTACCTGGACACACGTTGCAGTGGCCAACCTGGAAATCTTTAAACAGACTTCGAACCCAAGTCCGCGGGAGTAAAAACAATCTTTACAAATGGGTGGTCAGGAATGGCTCAGATCCCAAGTAAGTGTGCGGCGTCTCCCCACAGACGATGTCGTCTTTCGTTCTTGCGCTGCATGCCCTGTCACCTGTGCACTTTATAATTAACTATTTACTGCATCAGTTACCTGTAATGTAAGGTCTTACCTCTTATCTTAGATTACTCTAAAGCGCGATTTATACACAAACGGCGTAATGCCGCTTCAAAACGTTGTCATAAAAAATGTACGTAGGCGACGTGTCGTCTCAAGCGGCGCGGCGCAGGCACACCGTTCTTTCGTTTGCTTATAAATTCCACGCCTGCCCTGAGCCGCGCCTTCACCTTACGCCGTTTCTGTGTAATTCGCACCATAGGTTCGTCTCTCTGACTCAAGCTTTATTTGCAATGGAAAACTACTATGATTTGATACAAAATGAAATAGGGTAGCAAGTATATTTAGAGGAATATTTTAGAGGTAAAGTTCGTATGGTTTTATGATTGTAAGTTTGGATATAGGCGGTAATCTGCGGAACTATTGATCATATTCCTAAAAGAATTTCACCAATGAGAAGCTACATTATCCTTGAGTGTTATAGACGTTTCCGTGGAATAATTTCCAAGTTTAACGGAAGCTAGTAAAAATTTAGTCAACACAAATTCCTTTTTCCGCTTGTAACTTGGCCTGGGGATCGCAAGTCACGCTCCATGCCCAAACGCAAGCTGTAAGGCATACTAAATGCAGTTTTTGGCGCAACCCAGCTTAACCTGCTCCGTCTCTTTTACAAATTGGTCTCACCGAGATTTGGAGTAGGATTAAAGAGGAAAACTTACATCTGTAGCCTTTTTATTTTCAGAAACAGCTTTCGAAGTTTAAATCGGTTTGAATAGTGTAAAAAACTGCCTTTTTATTCCACCAGAGGATCGACTTTACCTTATTTTGTTCTGTCATCTATCAAAATCCATACTAATTTACGATTTCTAGGTAAACAAATATCGAAAATAATTAAATAATTTCCTATGCATCCAAAAATTTAGGTCCATTCCCTGTTCTCCCATACCATACCCCCAGTTTCGTAGGGGAGAACAGGGTGTAGTTCTTCATCCCCCATAGAAAAGGGTGGATCCTCCGACCAGACGAGTGTTGTGTCTGGTGGGCTACTGCCCGACAGTTGCTGTCGGGTTCTGCTATATACTCTTAAGTCGCGAAGTTCTTCGCCTGTGACATAGATGGCACTGTAGTACTTTTTGTTCTATGTTGCTGAAGTATTCTTATAGTGCCGCTACATCCTTATTCTTCTTCTTCAACGTGGGGTTAGTGCCTAACCTGGCGTCAGAGTTTTTATGCCGCCCATGGGCCTCTGACTTACATGACGTCGTGAAATATCTCTCCGGCATCCGGAGGAAACCAGCGTTTCCTCACGATGTTTTCCTTCACCGAAGCAAGTGGTAAGTAAATAAACAATACGCACATGAATCTGAAAAATGAGATAAAAATAAAATTTTAGATACTAGGACTGCATTACGAGAACTTGCATAGCCAAAACAAAGTCTGGACTTCAAAAGAGACCTGAGTTTTTTAAATGTTTCATCTCAGAGTAGTCAGATAAGAAAAACTGGCTTCTTCTGTTCCGAGGTTGTAAAATAATGATGTGTGAAAGTATTTTTAATAACCTACTTACAAAATAAACTTAATATCACCAACCTAAGATGAACGAAGCAGGATCTTATGGCCCAGACAGGTAGCAAACGACTTTAAACAGGTCTCACGATTATCAGTTCCAACAAAAACATTTTTGATCAATCAAATACATTATTGACTTTTCTATCTTCGTTTTCGCTGAGAGAATAGCACTTTAACCAGACCCCGCTATCTCACTAGAAGGAAACTAGTTATGGCTGCCAATAAACGCCTGTTACACCGTTAATGTGTGCTATGCTGATGCCTTACTAATAGGGACCGAAAAGGTTACCCGTATACGTTATTTTAATCAAAACTCTACGGTAAAGGTTAACCCGTATTATAGCGTTAATCAACCTATAATAACCGGTTCGCTCAAAGAGAACATAAAAATACATGAACAAAATACATGAACATAAAAATATGCAAAAAAGTGACAGAGTTAGCCCGCTCTCGGAGCGCATATTTCATACAGGGCCGTTAAAATTTTAAAACTCTTATTATGGATTATGTGGTCAACCATAAAGACCATTTTAAGAATTTTAAATTTTTAACGTGATTCTTATTATGATTCTGATAAAGCAGCCATTTTAGGCCCCCTGGTTAACTAGCAATATTTAAATGGTTAACCCTTTGTATATAAAAAGGTTAACCAATATAATGTTTAATCAAACATATTATGGATTATAGGCCTAGCCGGTTAACCTTTTATTCCGATTAATTGGTCCCTGCTTACTAACCTTAGAGGCAAATGTAGAAAGCCTTATTCCTTTAGTTTCATTACCAAGCCAAGAAAACCATACCTAATGATCTCTACTACCACCTGAACTTACTTAAATGAACGCAAACTATCCCACTGCTGGGCAAATTCGCATTTCCAGCCCAACTGTAAAGCTAAACTTACAAAAAAATAAAGTCAAGCCCCTTTTCACAATGATAAATGCGAAGTCATACTCAAAGCGATGCGACAAAAATATCTCAGCATTTCTTACAAGAGGTTTACCGCATTCAAACCGCAATGGAGAACATTTCTCCCGAAACTCGAGCAGTAAGTCTCCGAATGAATGAATAAACAGGTTATTTTTGTGACAAAACCACTATTTTTCCTAAGTAGTAGCGATCTTGAACATAATCTGGACTGCTTTTGCACGTTTGTGGTGTGGTACAAGTTATAAGCGAGTAGCGTTTGATGAATTGTGTAGTCAGCAGGGGGCCTAAAATGGCTGTGTTATCAGAATCATAATACGAATCACGTTAAAAAATTAAAACTCTTAAAATGGACTTTGTGGTTATAACCTTAAAGACCATTTTAAGAATTTTTAACGTGATTCATATTATGATTCTGATAAAGCTTCCATTTTAGGCCCCCGGGGCTGTTATCTCTAGATAGGTATAGTGCGTAATAATTGTTTTGGCGCTTGAACAAAAAAGTTGGAATGGAGACGTTGTTTGTGAAATGGACTAAGAAAATTATATAGTTCTTTGCCTGAATGTACGGAAATACCACCCTTAAAATGAGCTGTCTCTGTGTTCTGACTTGATCGATCGATTTTTATCTTTAAATCATAATCTACAAAATTCTGAGCGAAACTGGCTGTTATTATTACTTATCGCTTTATTTTACTGATTGCGAAGCCAAGGATTCTTTTAAAGCGTTAAAATCACTACAATTGCGTACGACATTTTGAAATTTAAAATGCATTGCTTCTAAAAAATCGTTCGCAACGTAAAACAACGGAAAAAAAAATGTTGTTCAATTCATCAAAATAATAAGCTTTGGTAATGCAAATGTGCATATATGCAAAGATGTGTAAATATAATAACACGACACAGGGGATCCTAGTGTGAGTTTCAGGAATCAATGCATTGAATGTAATTTCTTAAACAATAAATTATTCTAATTTTATTAAACCGCGCCCGGGCCCGCGGCCGCCCTGCCCGCACCCAGGGAGGGGCGCAGGACAATTCCCCCCACTGAGAGAACCGCACCTGGAAGGAATCCAGTTCCTGCCGAACCAGGTTCAGAACCTGGTTCTCCACCGGCACGGGTTGGCTTTGCCGCTGCTGCTGCTGCTGGTGGTCCCCCTTTTGAGGCGATACGCGGGTACCCCCTCCACCCCTCGCAGACTAGCCAGGTCTGCTTGGAGCTTTGTGTTCTCCTGTTCGAGAAGCTCCGTGGCAGCCGTCAGGCGGGCCACCTCCTCCCGCAGTTTAGCCACTTCATCTCCCTCTAATATAGGAGATGAAGGAGGCCCCGCAAAGTTGGCCTCTGCTGTCGCCATGATAGAGGCGGAAGCCGCGGGTATAGCCCTGAGTTTTGATGAAGTCTTCATCTTCACAGCCACGTTCCTTATCGCGGCTTCCACCTCCTTCGCGAACCTGGCCTTACGCTCCGCCTCGGAGCCGCCAGGTGCACCTGCCTCGTCTCACAGACTCGGGGACAGTGTTGCCCTGGTGGCGCCCCTCCTCGGCAAGCCTTGCCGACGTCTCAGGCCTCACGAAGGCAGACCTCACGGAGGCAGAGAGGCCCCTTCTACTGCCCCGAATCCCACCACGCTTGTTGGTGGGAATCTTTCGGGCCGAGGCCTCCTCTTCTCCGGATGACGACCCCTGGTCGCCATCCCGCCTGGACCACTTCCGGAAGAACTTGCTGTTCTCCACAGCAGCCCCGGCCCTCACGCGGCGGGAGCTCTCTGAGCCTCCCGCGCTCACATCACTGGATGCAACGAGTATGGGGGAAATAAGCGTCCATCTGGGCAGAGACCCCTGTACCCAAGATAAGCAGAATTTAGCATTTATTACTTGCCAGGGGGTCTGCAGGTAACCTGGCAAGGGTGAGCACTAGCGACTGATTTGTTCCGTGGGAACACCACGAATTTATTCAAGAACCTACCCTACATCGCCGGTAATACATGCATTTTTGCCATACGTTGTAATTTATCAGATTTTTCCTTTAACGGTAGGTAATACATAAGCTACGTCATTGGCGGAAAGGAGTGGTTATTACTTTTTCTATGTACCTGTTTAGATTTTTTTTTTATTTATGTCAGTCTCTCGACATAGAGACTGACAGGCAGACAGGCTGACAGACCGACTGACAAGTCGGTCTGTCAGCCTGTCTGTCTGCCTATCAGTTAATACTTCTGTCTGTCAGTCTGTCTGTGTGTCAGTCTGTTAGTCTGTCGGTCAGTCTGTCTGCGAGTCTACCTGTATACTATTTATGCCAGTCTCTCTGTCAGTCGGTCTGTCTGCCTGTATGTCAGTCTGCCTGTCAGTCAGCCAGTATGTCTGTCTGACAGTCTGTCTGTCAGTCAGTCTGTCTGTCAGTCTACCTGTAGGTCAGTCAGTCTGTCTTTCAATCCGTCTGTCAGGCAGTCTTTCAATCTGTCTGACATTCTGCCTTCAGTCTGCCTGTCAGTCTATCAGTCTGTCTTTCAATCTGTCTGTCGGTCTGCCTGTCAGTCAGTCTGTTAGTCTGTCTACCAGTCTATCAGTCAATCTGTCGGTCTGTCTGTCAGTCTGCCTGTCAGTCAGTCAGACTGTCTGACAGTCTATCAGTCGATCTGTCTGTCTTTCCTTCTGCCTCTCAGTCTGTCTGTCAGTCAGTCTGTTAGTCTGACGGTCAGTCTGCCTGTAAGTCAGTCTGTTTAATCTGCCTGGCAGTCGTAGACCGACTGCCAGGCAGGTCTAATCTGCCTGGCAGTCGGTCTACGACTGCCAGGCAGATTAGACTGTTAGACACAGTCTATCAGTAAAGTTGTCTGTCAGGCAGTCTTTCAATCTGCCTGTCAGTCTGCCTGTCAGTCAGTCTGTTAGACTGTCTGACAGTCTATCAGTCAATCTCTTTGTCTTTCCTTCAGTCAGTCCTGTCAGTCTGACTGCAAGTCTGCCCGTATACTATTAATGTCAGTCTGCCTGTCAGTCAGTCAGTATGTTTGTCTCACAGTCTTTCTGTCAGTCTGCCTGTCAGTTGTCAGTCTGCCTGTCAGTCAGTCAGACTGTCTGACAGTCTATCAGTCAATCTGTCTGTCAGTCAGTCTGTTAGTCTGACGGTCAGTCTGTCTGCCAGTCTGCCTGTAAGTCAGTCTGTTTAATCTGTCTGTTAGTCTGCCTGGCAGTCGGTCTAACAGTCTATCAGTAAAGTTGTCTGTCAGGCAGTCTTTCAATCTGACAGGCTATCAGTCAATCTGTCTGTCTTTCCTTCTGCCTGTCTGTCAGACAGTCTGACTGACTGACAGGCAGACTGACAACTGACAGGCAGACAGACAGGCAGACTGACAGGCAGACTGACAGGCAGATTGAAAGACTGCCTGACAGACAACTTTACTGATAGACTGTTAGACCGACTTACAGGCAGACTAACAGACAGACTGACCGTCAGACTAACAGACTGACTGACAGACAGATTGACTGATAGACTGTCAGACAGTCTGACTGACTGACAGGCAGACTGACAACTGACAGGCAGACTGACAGAAAGACTGTGAGACAATCATACTGACTGACTGACAGGCAGACTGACATTAATAGTATACGGGCAGACTTGCAGTCAGACTGACAGGACTGACTGAAGGAAAGACAAAGAGATTGACTGATAGACTGTCAGACAGTCTAACAGACTGACTGACAGGCAGACTGACAGGCAGATTGAAAGACTGCCTGACAGACAACTTTACTGATAGACTGTTAGACCGGCTGCCAGGCAGATTAAACAGACTGACTTACAGGCAGACTGGCAGGCAGACTGACCGTCAGACTAACATACTGACTGACAGACAGACTGAGAGGCAGAAGGAAAGACAGACAGATCGACTGATAGACTGTCAGACAGTCTGACTGACTGACAGGCAGACTGACAGACAGACCGACAGATTGACTGATAGACTGTAAGACAGACTAACAGACTGACTGACAGGCAGACCGACAGACAGATTGAAAGACAGACTGATAGACTGACAGGCAGACTGAAGGCAGAATGACAGACAGATTGAAAGACTGCCTGACAGACGGATTGAAAGACAGACTGACTGACTTACAGGCAGACTGACAGACAGACTGACTGACAGACAGACTGTCAGTCAGTCTGTTAGTCTGACGGTCAGTTTGTCTGCCAGTCAGCCTGTCAGTTAGTCTGCCTGTCAGTCTTTGTGTCTGTCAGTCTGTCTTTCGATCTGTCTGTCAGTCTGTCACCTGTCACCACCAATTCACCTCTTAAAAAGGAACTGTTTTTTTTTCCTGATCGCACTTTTATCAAAGTCATCAGACACCTAACTCGATACCTTAAGCCCGTTTTCACCAACACTAAGTGTCACCTAACTCGATGCCTAAAGCCCGTTTTCACCAACACTAAGTGTCACCTAACTCGATGCCTAAAGCCCGTTTTCACCAACACTAAGTGTCACCTAACTCGATGCCTAAAGCCCGTTTTCACCAACACTAAGTGTCACCTAACTCGATGCCTAAAGCCCGTTTTCACCAACACAAAGTGTCACCTAGCTGAATACCTAAAGCCCGTTTTCACCAACACAAAGTATCACCTATCTGAATGCCTAAAGCCCGTTTTCACCAACACAAAGTGTCACCTAGCTGAATACCTAAGCCCGTTTTCACCAACACTAACTGACACCTAACACGATACCTTAAGCCCGTTCTCACCAACACTATGTGCCACCTATCTGAATGCCTAAAAGCCCGTTTTCACCAACACTAACTGACACCTAACTCGATGCCTAAAGCCCGTTTTCACCAACACTAAGTGTCACCTAACTGAATGCCTAAAGCCCGTTTTCACCAACACTAAGTGTCACCTTACTCGATGCCTAAAGCCCGTTTTCACCAATACTAAGTGTCACCTAACTCGATGCCTAAAGCCCGTTTTCACCAACACTAAGTGACACCTAACTCGATGCCTAAAGCCCGTTTTCACCAACACAAAGTGTCACCTAGCTGAATACCTAAAGCCCGTTTTCACCAACACTAAGTGCCACCTAACTCGATGCCTAAAGCCCGTTTTCACCAACACTAAGTGACACCTAACTCGATTCCTAAGCCCGTTTTCACCAACACTAAGCGTCACCTAACTCGATTCCTAAGCCCGTTTTCACCAACACTAAGTGTCACCTAACTCGATGCCTAAAGCCCGTTTTCAACAACACTAAGTGACACCTAACTGAATGCTCAATTCCTGTTTCACCAACACAAAGTATCACCTAACTGAATGCTCAATTCCTGTTTCACCAACACAAAGTATCACCTAGCTGAATACCTAAAGCCCGTTTTCACCAACACTAACTGACACCTAACTTGATGCCTAAAGCCCGTTTTCACCAACACTAAGTGTCACCTAACTGAATGCCTAAAGCCCGTTTTCACCAACACTAAGTGCCACCTATCTGAATGCCTAAAAGCCCGTTTTCACCAACACTAAGTGTCACCTAACTCGATTCCTAAGCCCGTTTTCACCAACACTAAGCGTCGACTAACTGAATGCCTAAAGCCCGTTTTCACCAACACTATGTGTCACCTAACTCGATGCCTAAAGCCCGTTTTCACCAACACTAAGCGTCACCTAACTGAATGCCCAACTCCTGTTTTCACCAACACTAAGTGACACCTAACTAAATGCTCAATTCCTGTTTCACCAACACAAAGTGTCACCTATCTGAATGCCTAAATGCCCGTTTTCACCAACACTAAGCGTCACCTAACTGAATGCCTAAAGCCCGTTTTCACCAACACTAAGTGTCACCTAACTCGATGCCTAAAGCCCGTTTTCACCAACACAAAGTGTCACCTAGCTGAATACCTAAAGCCCGTTTTCACCAACACTAACTGACACCTAACTCGATACCTTAAGCCCGTTTTCACCAACACTAAGTACCACCTATCTGAATGCCTAAAAGCCCGTTTTCACCAACACTAATTGACACCTAACTCGATACCTTAAGCCCGTTTTCACCAACACTAAGCGTAACCTAACTGAATGCCTAAAGCCCGTTTTCACCAACACTAAGTGTCACCTAACTGAATGCCCAACTCCTGTTTTCACCAACACTAAGCGTCATCTAACTGCATGCCTAAAGCCCGTTTTCACCAACACTAACTGACACCTAACTCAATTCTTATTACCTTTTCAAAATACTTAGGTCTCACCTTAGTTTTAACTGGTGACTTTATTCCCTCCTCGGATTTGTACTCTCTAGAAAATTTTATACGCAGACGCTATGCCAATTCCAAGAATATTTGCTGTTTCTTAGTAATTTCTGTTTTGTACGGAAATTGATCAGACGGCCAAGTTTCTTTCACATACTAATTATTATAATTAAACAAGTTTCTTTCACATACTAATAATTATATTATAATTATACGTTAATAACCATGTTTTTTTCATTAAATGTAAAGCACGTTACCTGTTAAAAATATTATACAAAATGTACAAATAACAAAATTTATACACTCGAAAAACCGTTACTCTCTTTTTGACGCAATCAGTCAAATAAGCATATTATTAACAACAAAAAATATGCCATAGGATTACTTCTCGATATGACAAAGGCCTACGATAAAGTACAATTCGACATATTATTAAACAAGTTACACAGCATAGGGATTCGTGGTAAATGCCATGAATGGTTCACGTCTTATCTTCAAAACAGAGAACAACTAGTAGAAATAGAGTTTTTTAACCACAATACTAATGAAATAAAATTATTCCGGTCCGACAATATACCAATCAATGCTTCAATCCCACAAGGAAGCGTAGTAGGCTGTTTTCTATTCCTCGTATACATCAATGACCTTCCTAATCACATCAATGAACCTTGTGTCCTTTTTGCAGATGATATTTATCCATTCTTACCTCATGCGAAAACAATATCAACATAAATAATAAATTAAACTCAATACTTAATGCCACAACAAACTGCATGACAGAACATAATCTTGAAATTAATTATAATAACACCAAACATTTCACCCCCGACAAAAAGTACCTATAAATATAAACTTTAGCTTCAAAGACTCCAAATTAGAAGTAGTCGACAATATCACCCTATTAGGCCTAGATATAGACACACATATTAATTGGAAGGCTCATATTCAAATAATTAAGATCGAAATTGTCTAGGTTTTCCTACGCATTCCGTGAGATCAAAAAAACTACAGACCTCAACTGCGCTAGTCATGTACTACGCGTATGCCTACGCATGGCTCAAATACGGTGTCATATTATGGGGCAATAGTACAGACGCGCCCACATTACTCACCCTACAGAAAAAGTTAGTTAGAATTTTAGTTAATATTGAAGAGATAGATAGTTGTAAACCACACTTTCAAGAACTCAAATCCTCACACTGCCTCTATATTTTTGAAATTTGTAAATTTGTACGCAGATATCCGGAATTCTACACTAAAAGAGAAGAGCTACAAAGTAATATTAAACTAAGACATAAACATAGACTACACATACCTACATCTCGACTAAAAATGCATTCCTCAAGTACCTGTGCCATGTCAATAAAATTATATAATAGATTACGTGAAGAAATTAGAAGCATCACAAGATATGGTGGTTTTATGAAAAAGTTAAAACTATTTTATTAGAAAAAAGATACTATAATATAAATGAATACCTATCTGATAAAATATAAATGTTAACAATAATTTTAATTTTTTGTATCTTGACTTGGCTCGCGAGGTTGTCGACATGTGGGATGTGGACTCAGCGATCATTGTGCCGATAGTCGTATCAGCCCATGGCTTAATTGCCAAGAGCCTCGATGAATACCTGAGGAGGCTCTCGTTAGGCAGCTGGATCAAGGGCTTGATTCAGAAAGCGGTACTCCTGGACACGGCTCGTATTGTTAGGAGGTTCCTCTCTCTGGAGCCCTGACCGCCGGTAGCTTGGACCCTGTTCCCGATACCGGTGGGCAACAATTTTTTATATTTTTAAATGTTTTTATATTGTTTTTTTAAGAAATATTTAAAAATGTAAATGATTTGCATAAAAGTTAAATAAAGGAAATTTTAAATATGTACTTTTAATATTATTAAGGGTAAAATGGTTATTAATTGTACACTTTGAAGTAAATACTACTATAGTAGTAACATAATGAATTATAATTAATTATGTTACCTGCCTACAGAATATGTGCCATAAACTAATATAATAATTTAAGATAAATTGATCTCAATAATTATATATAAATATCTACTATAATATAGTGCTCAGTCCAGATTTATAAATAAATATGTGAAATAAAATAATACTATTGATCTCAGTTTTATATAATATTGATAAATATAATTGAAACACGATTCCTTCTTTGAATTTTAGTACGTGTTGCGTAGCAGGGTTCCCCGTGAGAAAAATATGTAATATTCTACCGTTTATTATAAAACAATTATTTCAGATAAAATATCAATAAATTATGACTTTAAACTTTGTTAGTAAAAGTTATCTAAAATTAAAAACTGTTGGCCTAGAACCCGTGGCCTCACTGATCCAGTAACTCACAACGGGGTAATCAACCCTTTCCACAGTGGTATGGTTTAAGATGCTGCTAGCACTGTCACGCACTCGAAGCATCAGGGAGGCTTTACGTTTCCGCTGTAATTGTTTCAAAATAATCAGTTCTAGGACAGTAGGAAGGATGATAGGCATTCTGAGGTCTAAATGTAGACTGTCATTTCGGACATAGAACCCCTTCTATGTCCGAAATCTCGTGATTTTACGGAGTAATCGGTTCTGCAAAGTCTACATCCTATGGATGTAGCGGGGTTGGGAGTGGGCTCACAGTCCTGACGCGGTTTCAATAGGAACCAAGAAAAAAATCTTTTCTTTTTTCTCTCTTAACTTGAAGCACACCAAGAAAGTTGTAAACCGGGTCAAGTGTTACAGTTTATAGGTTTATAATGTCAAGCGGCGCACTCCCTCTCTATATTTTATAATAATTATAAATACCTAAGATACAATTACGAATAAAGAATATTCTTGTTCGTGAGAAAAACGAACAGATTTTAAACTTATATTGTTACATATGGGATATCTTCCGTGATAGTTCATTATTTTGAGCTCCCGATATTTCGACGCTCCCGTAAGTGTCAATATAAGTCTAGTTATATACCGTGAAAAAAAAGCTTAGGTAGAACAGATTTTAGTGGAAAACGAGGGTGGATAACGAAATATTATTGAGAGTTTTCTCTAGCTGTGGAGAAAATTCCTTATATATGTATACCTTATCCAGATTTTTTATAGGACATTGCATGCTCTCAACAACTGAATTAACCCTTCGTGTGCCGGGAACGTGGATCTACGCGAGACACAATAGCTTTTTAATTGTGTCTATATACTCGGCATACGAAAGGTTAATTTGTTTTCTTCGCACCTGACCTATCTGAAAAATCTATACAAAATCTATACAAATAAATTAAATGGAGTGTCTGTTTGTAATTTCAAAATTACAGCTTTTTCTGCATGCTGCAATTATTTATAAAAAAAAAACATTTATTTTTATTTTTGTCTCTCCCGGCTAATCTCCGAAACAGCTGGATCGATGTTGACGGGACTTTTGCTGATAGATAGCTGATGTTAAAGTAGTAACTTAAGCAATTTTTTTTGAGGAAACATATTAGTGTACCTTGCAAATAAATTAAAACCCCATAAAAATTTTAACAAAATCTGATTCGACTAAGGAAGTAATATTTTTATATAATAATTTCACGCGGACGAAGGTTGTAGCGCACTGCTAGTCACCAATATGATCAATGTATGTCTTTATAATAAAATTGAATACCTACTTTTTAAAATAAAATTTCTCTGAAAAATATTAAAGTACTAATGTTGGTAGTACTGTCCACGGAAACTGTCAAACATTCGGCACTAACTCAGTTATTTGAAAATAGAAGTCATATTTCCCGTTCCGGCGCAACGGAAATGACGTTCAAAGGGCGCGGACAAAATATATCCGGGTGGATATCTCAAGACGTGTTTCGTCAACTCCAATGGCGTAATTTAATATTTAGGTCCTTATGAAATACGTCATATTTCTTAGCAAAACATGACGTTGGCTAAGGTAAAATAATAATTTAACAAAACGGAGTGATTTTGTTTTTTCGCCTGTGTTTTGTCACCTGTAACGACCTTCAAAGATCTACAAATGACAGCCGGGACCAACGGCTTAACGGTACGGAGAAAACTCGGTATGCAGTCGGCGGTCACCCTTCCACGGACCAACCTAGGCGAGCACGGCTTAACCTAAAGATCGACCCAACGGCTGTTATTATTGAGCAATGAGGTCCTCTTTTATATCTGTGATCGAATCAGGAGAGACCTTACCACAGACCTTTTTCACGAAGAGCTCTACAGCGATTCTCAGTCCATTATGAAAAAAAATTTTAAATCTATACTCCTTCTCAAAATGCACTTGCAATCATTCTAAGCTATCTTTGTACAGAACGCGAAACTGGCTCTACAGTTTCAAATGACTCTACATTAGACTCTACATAGAGCCGTTCTAACTTTGTCTATAATCGTAAACCTGAACCGTGGACGCTGTTAAAACTATTTTACATGGAGACACGTAGAAATGTGTTTCGTGTAATACCTACTAATTTAAAAACTTTCTGCGAAAAAAACCGACTTCCAAAAAATACAGCCGAATTGAGAACCTCCTCCTTTTGGAGAAAGTCGGTCAAAAAGGATTTAACGCGCAATTTTTAATAATGCACTAATTAATTACTGCTGCACGGGTCAGTCGAAGGATAAAATAAAATAATTATTAAAGACTAGCTATTGCCCGCGGCTTCGCCCGCGTGAAGTTCGGTAACTGTCCCACGGGATCATACTAAAGGGATAAATAGTATCCTAAATGTTAATTCAGGTTAACGGGTCAAACCGTTTTGGAGGACTTCGATAACAAACAACGTGACACGAGATTTATATATATTAAGCTTTGACAGCGGCTTCGCTCGTGTCGAATTCGGGGTACTAATCACCGATGCAGAAAGTTTCCCGGTGAGTACTCCTCCCATCCCTGCGCGCTGCCCGCACTCGCCTAAGCACCGATTGACATCGATTTAGATGGCACCAAATAAAAATTTAATAACGTGTTAGGATGACGCGGGTCTCGTTCCATACCTCATAAAAGGAAAATATGGATTTATATGATTTTAGAAAAAGTACTTTCGTTTAACAGGCTAAAAGGTTTTACTGCGATCCATAGATACCCTAAAAGTATTTATCGTCTATCTAGGTATATACCACACACTATACAATTCCAATCATATCTATCATGTTCAACATGTACCTACGTTCACCTATCAGTAACCCTTCAACGAATAGACAGCAGACACAATAGCAAAATCTATTGTCATCACCTCCTGGGGGGTGATCTGATCGTTGATGAATTAAGGTAAAACTACTATTTAGCATATCAAGACCCTGCGTTCTAGGAAGCTGCATATAAAAGAGGGGCCAAGCTGTTTATCGTGATTTACTGAACCGTTTTTTTCCCTTTACCCTGAATTCGAATCGCTGACGTCGAATCCGCCATCTTCTGGATCTCAAAATAATTAGAATCACAATCACCATCACTATAACAATCACCATCACCATCACAATAACCATCACCATCATTACCACGCTCACCATCACAATCATCATCAATACCACCGTCATTATCACTGTCACTATCACTATGGGAATCACTATCACTATCGCCATCACTTTCACAATCACTATCACAATCACCATCATCGTTATCACAATCGTCATCGTCATTATCACAATCATCATCATTGTAATCACAATCATTATCATCGTAATCACATTCATCATCATCATTATCACAATCATCACAACAAATCAACAAAAACCCTGTATAGAAGTCAAATCCGCTATCTTCTGGATCTCAAAATAAATGCCATATTCGTAATCAGCACCCCTGATAATCTCGGAATAGACACCCGCCGACAGACCGCCACATTAAATCGTTGTTTTTGTAATACACCCGACTTTTTCACTTTTTTTTTTCAGACTTTGTCATGCCATTTTCGCCGTTAGGAGTTGAATTCTGAAAAAACCTGAAACTCAAATGATAACTCATTTATTGATAGGAGTACTCCTGTGAAGTTTCGAATAAAACAGTCTAACTAATCTTGTTTCCCCATACAAACTCCACTCCCGTTTCACCCCCTTGGGGGGTAAATTTTGAAAAATCCTTTCTTAGTGCACCCTTAGACCTCATAAAAAACCTAGGCGTGCTAAATTTAGAATCTCTAGACCCAGTGGTTTGGGCTATGAGTTCATTTTCAGACTTTGTCACCCCACTTCTCCATATTAGGGGTGTAATTCTGAAAAAACCTGAAATCCGTTTGTACTCATTTAATTATACTCGTAGGAGCATTCCTGTGAAGTTTCGAATAAAATAGTCTAATTAATCTTGTTTCCCCATACAAACTTTGGAGTCCGATTTAACCCTCTTAAGGGGTGGATTTTGAAAATTGGTGGCGGCCCTGACTTACGAACAGTAAGTCGTGGGTTTGAACAAAAGTAGGCGCATTACTTTGTGTAATTTATTTCATCACCACTGCTCTAAAAAACGGTGAAGGAAAACATCGTGAGGAAACCGGCATGTCCTAGAACGAAAAATTCGAAGACATGTGACATCTACCAATCCGCACTGGGCCCGCGTGGTGGATTATAGCCCATTCCCTCTCATAGAGAGGAGGCCGAGTGTCCCAGCAGTGGGAACATTATAGGCTGATTATGCTATAAGAGTAGAGGAAGACCAAAGACACGATGGATGGACTGTGTGAAAGATGATATGATGATATAACTGCATAGCACATGTGTGAGTACTATGTACTGTAAAGCTACCATTTACATTTAGTTATCCTTCATTGACTCGAATGTGCCCTGGTGGCTGAGAGAATGTCAGGCTCACTCAAATGTCTCGCTGATAGTGGCGGGTGTGTTGGGTCGTTTAGTTCCCTTCAATATGGTTGAGCTGAATGGAGCTGATGCATGCGTCATGTTCGTGAACGGGCGCTGTCAGTTGGGACTGGTCATCTCTTAGCTGCCACGGTTTATTTTAACTACTTTGTTTCTAAATTGTTGATAGTTATAATCTTTTACTCTGGACGCTCTTAATGTGCACGTCTTTCTACATCGTTCTCACATATATGTATAATCTCAACATGAATGATGTAACCAAGATCTTGTAACAATATTTTGATTGAAAAGAGTGTCCATGGAGTTTCTTGCCCATTCTTCTCCATAGAGATCTACGCTTTGGAATGGGCAACTACAGTACTTTCACAAGTTATTATGCCTTGTGTCTGTGACTGTAGCTTCGTCTTTGTTTTTCTGACTTTCAAAAGTGCCTGCGAAGGTCTAATTGAAATAAACGCTTTGAGTTTGAGTTTGATATGGCTAAAAAGGAGGTGACTGCTGAGATGACGAGTAATAGAGAAGTATGGCAGAAGACATGCTGCGCCGACACCAAATATATTGGGATGAGGGCAGGAGAATGACGAATTTTTAAAAGTATACCGAGGTAATCTCGTAGTGTTGTCTATCTGTAGCAGCGTAGATGCAGGGGCGGGTTACAAGTTTTTAGCGTTCCGTACCTCAATCGGCAAAACGTAACCCTTATAGCTTTGTTGTCCGTCTGTCTGTCAAGACCCTTTTTCTCAGGAATGAGTGGCGTATCAAGCTGAAATGAATACCAAATACTCAAGTCTGCTACCCCTTGGAGCATTGAAAAAATCAAACTTGTAAGTCAACGCGATCAAAAGATATGACTCTGATCGGAAGATATGTTTATGTCGCATATTATGCGATTTCACAAGGGAATCAAAACCTTTAGGGTACTTCCCTTCGACCAAGAATCGTGAAATTTGGCAAAAAGCAAGGCCTTGCAGCACAAATAAAAAAAAAAAAACCGAAAAAAAAAAAGTTGATAATTAAAGGGCAGTTGACGCCAATATTTTTTTTTTTTTTATATACGGCCCTCTTCGTGCGTGAGTCCGACTCGCACTTGGCCGGTTTTTAACAAAGTGAAGCTATCAGTGGCGAAGGTTCCATACAACTCGATTCCAACTGGTTTTCCTTTGAAAAATATCACAGTCACTATTTTATAGGCAAATAATAAAATCACATAAAAGATAATGTACTCCGGCTTACCTCTTACAAAAATTGACCCTTCGCTACTGGAATCTATAAATGCCTAATACGTTTTGTCTCTGCTTCGCCCTAATCTGGTAGCCTGGTAGTAAATAATGATGAATGAAAAATCCAGTAAATGCAATCCAAAGGCATGCCTTTTTTTTAAAAGGCATGAATTCCGCCTTTGTTAGTCAAAGACCAAGTCTGTATATGTCAGGATGGATTCAACTTGTCTTATCTAGAACGACACTTAAAAGTTTTATTAAATAAAAAAATACGTAGGGTATACGATGGGCCGCTGTGGAACGATACCTTTACGTCGCCATCCATAATTCCTGTTCACATCGCATTTGGCGGCCTCTATAGCGATAGTTTAGAATTACTGCCAAAACATTAATTGAAACCATATTTGGCAAACATTTGATTCGTAAACTATTGACTAAATTCACAGTATGTTGTGGCTCAGTGCCAAGTTCTGGACTATTGATTAAGGTCTATTGCCTAGTGGACAGTTTTTATGACGTGTTGATTTAGATTTGTCGGAGTAGTTGTGTGACACACTAACGGTCTGTCATGTTGACTATTCAACATCCTCATATTTCCAAATTCATTTGTGGTCGGCGCAGCTTGTCTTCTTCTTCCATATTTCTCTATTACTCGACATCTCAGCAGTCACCTCCTTTCTAGCCATATCATCCTTCATACAGTCCAACTTATTTAACGCTTTTTCTCACGACTCTTAGACGAACTTTTCAAATGGTGATATCGGTTGAATTATCAAGTATGTTGCGGAATCATCTCACATTTGAGTTTAATTCGCCGTTCAAGGTAGTTAGAAAACAGCGACTCCTTATTTAAAAACCAACGGGACGAGTTAAAAGTGATTCCATGTCCAATTATTAACTGAGTGTATTAGTTTTAAATTGTTATATTGTTTAAAGTTAGTTAATTAGATAAAAATAAATAAAGCAGAATAAATTCAATTACATTTCATTATTTTCTTAATATTTTTTTTACTTTAAAATGGCTTGCGTTTGGCTGCAACTCGCCTGATGTGAAGCAATGACGTGGCCTAGGGTGGAGCACGCTTGCCTAGAAGAAACCGATTCACACGAACATTTAAGAGATCTAAATTACAGTGATCGGGAAACAGAAACCGGCATTGAATTCCACAAACTGGCGGGTCAATATTATAGGTTTCCATTAGTTACTAGCTATTTTTAAAACTAACTAGAATCTAAACATGAAATTGAAAAGGTCACTTTAGTATTGCCAAGTTTCAAAACTGCAACTCAGTTCAAATTTACTACCACAGGTTACTAATAGCAAATAACTCAAGCCAATGCAGACAAGTTTTCTATATAAACAGTTTCCGTGAGAGAGAAGTCTTTGATTTCAACAGCACGCAATATAAGAATGAAGGTGCTATTCCACTGCTGCGTAGAATGTGCAAGAAGAAAGCAGCTGATCTGTACACATAAATAGGTTTTTACTTTATATATTACTAGCTGTTGCCCGCGGCTTCGCTCGCGTTTTGGTCGGAAATTATCACACAGGCACGTTGTAAATATAGCCTATGGCACTCGGGGATAATGTAGCTTCCTTTTAGTGAAATAATTTCAAAATCGGTTCAGTCGATCCAGAGATTACCCCCTACATATAAACTTACAAATAAATTTTACCTCTTTATAATATTAGTATAGAAGTGTAGACTAAGGCTAAGACGTTTCCCGCAACCTACAAAACATGTTTTTGTAACAATGTTTACTTCCCAATGAATACTTTGTTCGCAAGCCACGCGTCTCTTCGTATCGTGACTGTACGTCGCAGTGGAAGATCCCACCTACCTAACCTTATGCAGCAATAGAACAGCACCCTTTTTGCTTACGTAACTTTAACCGCGACGTAACAGCTTCATAAACTTGCTATTACTTAAGTTTATTTCGATCGCTAGGAGGCAAGTTTTCGATCATAGATGTTTTGTTTACATAACATTACGCCTCTTACCACTGAAGGAGTATGCAGAGGTGGGTGGCAAACGTTTCGCATAGTTATGATTAAGTGCAATTTATTTGCAAACAAAGCTATTGCCATCATATCACTGAAAACCGGATATAACCGTGTTTACCATTGTAAATATGGTAAATATGCCGTGTTAATGTTAGTGTTATTTAGTTATTAGTTTAAAAACTTGAAGCTTGTCGAGGTGGACTGTATTTCTTGAATAAAACTTCAGGTTCAGACTTCTTGTTTCTTTTTTATTCCCAGGGCTGGCTTGCTGCTTGACTGTTGAGTGACGACTACAAATGTTGAATTTTTTTTTTTCTTTTTTTTTAGGAGATGGCATCTCGCAGTTCAGCCTCTGAGGCTGGCTACTGCTTAACCGGTCTATCCCTGTGGTTGCCTAGAATTTAAGGCCTCCAGCCAGGGGAAAAATGAACTTATAAGCTAAGCGACCACTCGCTAAGGGCACCCCCTGTGGGGTTCGAGCCTCGGCTTAGGGCGTCGCTGGGGAGGGCAGCAAGAAAACAAATTTTGCAACAAGCCACCCGTTTTATATTCATTTTACATTATAATATAGTGCAAGTAGTGGGTAGTCTAATAAGCGCAGAGCATGATTACCCGTTTAGAGTGCGCGTTTCTTTTGATGTGTCGGGCGGTGTTCTCGACAGGTTTTGACTTGTCTATACCTGTCTGGATCGTGCTCTCTGCCTCTTACAAATGTCATGTTTGGCTACCTATGTTCTAAGGGATATTGAAACCACCCTAAATACACATTATTACGTAATGATCCCTACTATCAAATCAAGATTTATTGGTACTTATATCTAAACCATAAATAACACCAATAGCTTTGTTACGGACGACGCAGCTTATGTAAATTGATGTATATAATATGATTTTAGGTAAATAAGTTATGAAACAAATAACTTATTTACCTAAAATCATATTATATACATCAATTTACATAAGCTGCGTCGTCCGTAACAAAGCTATTGCCGTTAATTCGATTTTACTGAGATTGACGGTAGAACCAAGTATTACCAGAGCTTGGAATCGAACTTAGGATCAGACATAGTAACAGGATTTCTTTAGCCTTCCCGTAAATCAGCATCTTCTGCCTAGCTAGCGTTTTCCCAGCTATGTAAGGATCGGCTTCCAGTCTTACGGAATGCAGCTGAATACCAGTATTTTATATGGAGCGACTGTCTATCTGACCTCCACAACCCAGTTAGTACTGG
This sequence comes from Eugnorisma glareosa, assembly GCA_947578425.1. NCBI lineage: Eukaryota > Metazoa > Arthropoda > Insecta > Lepidoptera > Noctuidae > Eugnorisma > Eugnorisma glareosa. Next base: position 5,120,484 of record OX387982.1, on the reverse strand, counting down.
GTAATATGATATCCCTGGGTAAGACTGGTTGTCAGACTTTCAGGCCTCTGACCACCAGTAACGACTGTCAAAGATCTAAAAATGATAGCCGGGACCAACAGCTTAACGTGCTTTCCGAGGCACGGACGAAATTCGGTTTGTAATGGATGGTCACCCTTCCACGGACCAACCTAGGTACCTAAAGATAAGGCTATTATTATTTAGATACGAGCTCGTCCTGTCGGCCTTCATCATCATCATCATATCAGCCCGGAATCACCCACGGCTGGGTATAGGCCTCCCCTTTTTTCTGCCACACTTCCCGGTTCCGTGCGTCCCTTATCCAGGTGTTTCCCGCGACTTTGTCGGCCTTCAGCCTTCCCGTGAACCCTAGATATTATTAGTATTATATCTCTCAGTTTTAGGGCTTTTTCAAGCTCAGCGGCCCAAGACGACTGGGGAGGGCAGTTTTAAAGCATTTTGTTTCCCAGTAGCTCATGTGGATCCAATACGTGTTTGAGTTTTCTATCATTTTTATCGCTAACAGAATCTCACTTTGTCGCTCTGGTTTTCTTTTGTTAGGGTTCCGTGTCCAAAAGGTAACCAACTGGACCCTAATACTGAGCCTCCGCTGTCCGTCCGTCCTTCTGTTCGTCTGTCTGTCGGCGGGCTGTATCTCGTAATCCGTAATAGGTAAACAGTTGAAATTTAAACAGAATGTGTATTTCTGTTGCCGCTATAACAACAAAAATTATAAAAAAATAAAGGGGACCCCGTTTAATTTTTTAATAATTTTGTACGATGGTACGGAACACTTCATGCACGAGTTTGACTCGCACTTGACCTGTTTTTTTAAGCACAGCGGCCCTAACCGAGTGGCTTTCAGTTTCAAAGCATTTCGTTTTTCGGTAGTGCATGAGAATCCAATACGTGTTTGACTTTTTTATCATTTTTATCGCTAACAGAACCTCACTTTGTCTAGACGCTCTGGTTACCTTTTTTTTTGAAAATAAAAGGCGAACCCACAAAGTAATAGACGAATCCCTTTTCGAACGCCTTTTGCCATATTTTTGTATCACTATTTCCGTATGGTAAATGGGTACCATGACAAACAATATACTGAACTGTACGATGTTATGGTCTACACTACAACCGACAAAAACAAATGTTTGTTACATAATTATTAACGTATACATTTGTTTAATCTATACTAATATTATAAAGAGGTAAAATTTGTTTGTATGTTTGTATGTAGGGAGTAATCTCTGAATCTACTGAATCGATTTTGAAATTCATTCACTAATAAGAAGCTTCATTATCCCCGAGTGCCATAGGCTATTTTTACAACGTGCCCGTGGAATAATTTCCGACAAAAACGCGGACGAAACCGCGGGTAACAGCTTAACTAGCTGTCATATTTTCCTTATCTATTTGAGAATCGCTATTAATTAAGCAGACAAATAGTGCAGTCGGGAATAAAACAGAGTTTGTTCCCAGCACAAACAGTAAAATTTGTATGATGTATTTTTTTAAGTGGGTTCCGGCAAAATGGATGCTTTTTTACTACCGTCGTGGTGTCGTTAAAGGTGGCTGAGCCCTTTTACGCACTAGCGTTTTTAACCGTGTACTAGATTTTTAACTTTCCACTATAAACCAAGCGTTGAACATCCAATGTAGCATTTTAAATGTTCAAAACATGGCTCTAAAAAATTCTTATAACCGCCTCTTATTTCCGCTGTTTCTTACATTTCGACCTTAATTTAACCGTCAAACGATCAAGCACTGGGGTGTCTAGAATCATACAGATACTAAATCCATGGTTGGTGTGACGAAGTCCCTAATACTTATTCTTTATTCTACACTTTTATGGGATAAATTAAATACTACCGATTAAACACGAATTAACTTTATTAATTTCAAAACACTTACAACTTAATCACAAATACACTACTGATTATTCAATTAGATATCGCACTTCCACTTCACTTCGATTCGCTTCATTGTGTATCCAAAATCAGACTGACTGCTCCCGCGAACACGACGGCTATTTATATGACGACCGATCCATCGAGAAAAACCTTCCCGAACCTTCTTCACAGTCCGTAGTGAAACATGATCATTCGAGAAACTTCCACAAGTTTCTCGAATCTTCTAGAAAATTCCATAGTAGTACATTGAATTGTCCTCCGAGAAAGTTCCACCACTCTCTCGAATCTTCTAGACAGTTCTATAGTGGAACATTCAAGACTCTTATCTACTAAACAGGTCCTTACAGGAACATTCGAGACTCGCATGTAATCTAGAATGTTCTCGTAAGACAACCGACGTTACAATATATAGCTTAGGTACAACGGCGAGCTTAACCTAGAATTGGGTTTTCTTACAGCAAACCTTTCTTTGACTGTGAGATTGTGGATGAGGATAAACTTAGTTGCACAAAAGAACATTTCAAAACTTAAATTAACTTATTTTTACTACTAATACCTACCATACAACTAATACCATGTCATCACCTGCCTAGACGTATTACCCAGTATAAACTGGATTATGGAGGTCAAATAGGCAGTCGCTCCATGTAAAATACTGGTATTCAGCTGCATCCCGTTAGACTGGAAGCCGACCCCAACATTGGTTGGGAAATGGCTAGGCTAATGATGATGACCTTAAAGAGTGATCCATATTTTATAAGATAAGTTTAGAGGCATGATTGACCTTTCAAAAAGTGATCCATTTCTCCGACATCATCGTAAAAACTTGTAAATGTATGTAAAATATACGAAATATCGAGAACCAGTCACTAACAGTACCTGCAGTAAATATTTTGTCGCTCCAATACATTTTTCTGACACGGTTTTTATGTTTTCGGTTCTAAAAGAAAATAGAATAAGTCTGAAATACAGAAAAAATGGGTTGTTTGGTCGTATTTTTTAACCGACTTCCAAAAAGGAGTAGGTTTTATGGTGTTTTTAAAACTTTACAGTACAGTAAAATAATTATGTCATGTAGAGGGAGTTTTCCAAATTCAAGCATTTCTAGAAACAAATAAAGATATATAGACAAATATTCAAACTATTTTTTATTCGTGGTCAAAATTGGAACTAAAACCAAGTTTTTTCAATTTGATACATTTCACAGAACAATTTCATAAAAATGTTAACAGCTTCCCTCTGTCACTGCCATTCATTCGCCAAAACATCGTTGCAGCACTGTAAATATCGCAACTCTAAGTTCTTACACCAAACCGCATGAAAAATGTACTACAAAATACCTCAAAAACATCAGCACATTTTTAGTTAAACCACCAACAAAGACTATTCAAGCGTAAAACAATCTTCGTACGAACAGCCGCCAATGCATTAATTTTCTGCGAAAATCCAGCTACACCATTTTGCCGGGCGGCTGGTTTATATTTACTACGTATATATTTTACGAGCAGCTTCCATCGGATCGACAGATGACGTCACCCGTATATTACCTAGTAGGCTTGCTTTTACTGCCTTTTGCACTTACCCCCGTTTCCTAATAAGAAATGGAGCTCAGATGATCTTTTTTTAAATTAATTAGTTCATTTTCTTCACATTTGTTATTAGTGTCTAATTACCAAGCCAATTTCGTTACTGATTGTCGCACCTGCTCGAACTTATTAGAAGGCAAATCATCTCCGAGTAAAAAAGCTGTGACATTGGACATGTCGGGTTCCAATTCAAGGAACCCTATATAGAATGACCACATTTGATTTGAGGAATTTTCTTGGCTTGATACTCGAAACGAATGAAATGGCGTCTTTTCCGCTGAGCATAATCAGCCTATAATTTTCACACTGCTGTGACAGAGGCCGCTTGCCTATGTGGGAATGAAGTCTTATTCCCTTAATGACATGTTAATAAAGCTTAGTGTGCTAACTCCATAAAATTAAATTCTGGGTTGTATAATTTTTGCACTTGAACTGATGCTGATTGCTACGAGTAGCCCTTGCTACGAGGCGCCTACGAGCCTACGCGCCTACGAGCCTACGCGTCTACGAGCCTACGCGTCTACGATCCAACACTGCGAGTTGCTACAAGCGTAACGTTGTTTAATGGAATCTATATCTAGGTAACATAAATATTGTAAACTGAAGCCGTTTTTTGTGTCTGAATATGTGATAAACTACCCTGCATATTGACCTGGTGTACATTGTTGAATAAAATAAATTATTGAGTAGTGAGTTAAAACCCACGGTTTCATTCAATGTTTTACAATAAAACAATGAGTTGAACTTCCAATAAACAACTGAAAATAGAAGTGAATAGACAATAGTTAACAAACAATTGACAAACGTGGTGTAGTTAATAGTATGCAGTGGTGATACCACGCGAGTATTAATGGTTTGAAGCCGCGGTACGCGTACACTTGTGTAGGCTTGCGTAACGAGCTTCGAACCTAAGAAGCCGTCCAGAAATCAAAATGGCTTGTATACAGCGTATAACAGAAAGGGTATAATCATATGGAATACTGTGGTACGGACCATCAAACTGAACAACTTTCTCTATGGGACCACCATCGAAATCGTAAAAAAATAATCAGCTGTCCCATACATTTGGGTCGAGTAGGTATTGAAATTTTGTATAGGACAGCTGATTATTTTTTTGTGATTACGATGGTGGTCCCTTAGAGAAAGTGGTTCAGTTTGATGGTCCGTACCACAGTATTCCATATGACTATACCCTTTCTGTTACATGCTGTATATGGATGGATTATCATGGTGGCCCAGAGGTTACGACCTCGCCTCTCAATCACGAGGTTGTGGGTTCATATCCCGGCAATCACATTAATTTTGATTTTGACTTTTTTTTGAGACCCAATCCGTCTTAAAATGAAGCCGGAAGCGTCTTTCCAATGTAACTTCTAACAATACTGTCCATTATAAAACCCTTGGCAACAATGAATAAGTACAGTCTATTGTTCTCAGCCATTTAATTAATGACAAAAGAACCAATCAAAGCTTAACGGAACTTATCTTTCTAACCCAGCAAGTCGGAAGCATCCGATACGATTCCTCTCACTGTCAAGATAATCGAAAGAGGGTCCATCCCGCATCCTTTGAGATTCATCTTGAACTAGGCAATTAATGATCGTTTCCTCCATGTCACTGCAGGTTAGCGCAGTGTATGGATAGATTATAAGGACAAGGAAGCAGCATGACATCACGCCTGTAACCCGGGTTGGGCATAGGTGTACCTAATAGTACACCGATATTTCGCCAGTTACTTGTGTATAAGTCGCATGTAATGGTGGCGAGCCTATTGCCATTAATCCGGACTCCGTGGCTGCTACTGAGAAATGCCTTATGGAAGAAATGCCTAATACTGCCCGATTTCGGAATCGAACCCTGGACCTCATGCTCAGCTGTCGCGCTTGCGACCACTAGACCAACGAACCGGTCGACGAGTAAGAAAATACTGCAATACAACGAAACAAGCTAATGCCCGCGGCTTCGCCCGCGTGGAGTTCGGTAATTGTCCCATGGGATCGTACTACGGGGATAAAAGGTATCCTATGTGTTTATCCAGGTAATAAACTCTCTGTGTATCAGAAACGAAGACATCCGCAAGAAAACCAAGGTTACAGACGTAGCCCGAAGAATTGCCAAACTGAAGTGGCAGTGGGCAGGGCACATTGCTTGCAGAATGGGTGGCCGATGGGACCGAAAAGTTTTGGAGTAGCGACCGCGAACAGGAAGACGTTGCATTGGAAGGCCTCCCACTAGCTGGACCGATGACCTGGTGAAGGTTGCGGGGATCAGCTGGATGCGAGACACACGGGACCGGTGAATGTGGCGACCCTTGGGAGAGGCCTATGTACAGCAATGGTCGTTTTTCGGCTGAAATGATGATGATGAATTATCTAAAACCATTCAGTGCCGTTCAGTCACAGTCATCGTTCAGCGTTAAGCGTGATAGAGTTAAAATATCTCACCATATAATTAATCCATCCATCCTCACAAACCTTCTTATATTATAGTTGTATTCTCCGAGGGCTTGACTGAGTTATGTACAGCATAAATTAATAGTCGATATAGTTCTTTATATTCTTCTTATAATTTAGTTCTTTATATTCTGAATGTCTCCTAGAAGAAGGGCACTGGCTCCTGTAGCACAGCATAGCTATTCGTAAGTCTATCTCGAAAGTCGTATGTCTATCTCGCTCGTTTTCGTAAAGCGAAAAAAAGATAGACATACGACTTGTCGAATCGATATCGAATCGACGCATTAGTGGATAGCTACGCTGATTTATCACAAAGCACAGGAGTTTAGTAACCTCTTTCCTGTGTAATAAAGATTATTATTGATTGATTGAGTTCCCAATACGTAATCCACTACGTATGCGGGTAGATGGATCTCATGTTTTCGAATTTTTGATTCTAAGACTTATCAATTTCTCACTTACTAATGAAGGATTTTGAAACTCAATAAGTTTCGCTATCAAATCAAATAGTGTTAGACGTCCGCCTAGCCTTTTCCCTGCAATGTTCGGGTACGAAAAGACTGACTGTCGAAAAACACGTTTCTACAACATTACGTAAATACTTTCAGTCGTGCTGAATTCGAGCCGGCTCGTATATTCGGGTTCCGTCGTCCATATTATGTTTTTTAGAGTTTTGCCTGACGAAATATTTGCAAATGTTCTGCGTGTTCGAATTTTTGTTGGTTTTTTAAGCAAAATCCGCATGCTGCAATCCGGGCTGGCGGGCAATAATAGGGCAGAATGCAGGATATTTTTTCGGTCTATAAAAACAATATGGGGTCTGGTGCTTTGTTCGACTATGGAACTGCAAAGTCTCTCAAATTCACCACATTTACAAACGCACTACGCAACCAACTGACATTTTTGGGTAGTACTGATACATCATGTAGAATACATGCATCATCATCTGCCTAGCCTTTTCCTAACTATGTAGCGGTCAGCTTCCAATCTAAGTGGATGCAGCTGAATACCAGTATTTTACATAGAACGACTGCCTATCCAACCTCCACAACCTAGTTAGTACTGGGTAATACAATACCCCTTGGTAAGACCTGTAACGACTGTCAAAAACTTTTTTGCAAAAAATAAAACCGACTTCAAAAAAACAAAAAAAAAAACCAAAACACAAAAAAGTGAAAAGTGAATAACTTTAGCTTCAGAAGCCGGTGACAAAAACACCAAATCAATCGAAGTAAGGTTAACCTTCGAAGTCGGTGACCTTTGATTGATTTTGTGTTTTTGTCACAGACTTCGAAAAAAAAATACATACACACGAAAATATAACCTCCTCCTTTTTTTAAGTCGGTTAAAAATCTACAAATGACAGCTGGGACCAATCCCTAAAGTGCTTTAATGTGATAGATCGTCACCCATCCACATACCGCCTTGGCAAACGCAGCTTAATCTTGAAGATCGACCCGAGGGCCTGTTATTATTTCGAAGGCTAAATATGATCTAAAGAATAATGTATACCTTAGTTTAAACGCGGTATAAGCTTAGCCGGTTTAAAAATACAAATAAGGTTTTACAGTTTGTTGTTTATACAAGGGTGAAAAAGGTTGCCAAATTCGGCTTTGTCATAATTTACTGTTAAACGTGCATACATTGTTCTGACACTTTATTTGTTGCTAAACAACTCGTGTGATTAATCGTCGGTTACTGTATTGTTAACCTTATTAGGGAAAATCATGCTGGTTTACATTGTTTGGAGTTGTTTTTGCGTGTCGACATTAAGAACGTTCACGTCGTCATCCATTTCGCCTTATTTCCATTTTGTTGGGGCGATGCAGCGTGTCTTCTTCTTCTTGGATAGTTCTCCAATTACTCGTCTCAGTAGTCACCCCCTTTCTTTCAGCGGTCGTAAGTGCGACTGCTAAGTGTCGACCGGGGTCGATTCCCGGGTCGGCCAAAAAGTGTTATTGGTTTTGTCCTTTATAGGAATTTCTCAATAGGAAGTTTGAAAGCTGTCGGTTTGATACCCCCGTCCTTGATAAGCACGTTCAACCGTTGGTCTTGCGCATGATCTCTTTCAGGCTGTGTCAGATATGCTTTCCCATCGAGCTATGAGAGTTACGGAAGAGAGAGTGCACCTGTGCCTGCGCATACACTTGTGCACTATAATATTTATTTTTCTTGTGATAAGTGTCTAAATTAGTGTCAAAGTTTTTATGCCGCCCACTGAGTTGGCTTTAGATCCCGTCGAGGAACATCTCTCAGTCATGGTTTGGTTTCTTCACGATGTTTTCCTTCACCGAAGCAAGTGATAATTATACAATACGCACATGAATACGAAAAATCAGAGGTGCGTGTCTTGGTTGGAACTCGAGACCTATGAGTTAGCAGTCTGACGGTCACACCACTAAATTGGCCGCTGTGACGGAAAACGGTCAGGAGGACTATTTCTCGGGCCTAAGTCAAGTGGCCATTTGTGAGGTTAAGTGCGGCTATGTAGAAATGTATGAAGAATTAGATTCCACGTGGTTGTGCTCGTATGATATTGTTCGACTCACACGGTAGAACATTTCTTACTAGCCTGCATGTGTTTAGAATCACTGCCTTCAGCAGTAGGTGTTAGCTGGTAGATTCAGGGAACTAAGCGACTGATGAAGTTATTTGAGGACGATATGGAGTGAAACGAAACGTGTTTTCTGGGTTCATAACCTATAATGAAACTACACAAGTTGCGTTTTCTGGAGAACAACCTATAATGAAACTACACAAAATGCGTTTTCGGGAAAACAACCTTTTATTTTTAAAAGCATAATCAACATCAATAGATGTCGCTACTAGTGATAGATTACTTAGATTTCATTCAACAGACTTCTGTTGTAGATATAGCTAGGGTGACCATAAGCATTTTAATTATTTTTTGTAGGCGCCAAAGTCGGGCTATTTCGTCATTATCTGTCACACAGTCCATCCATCGTTTCTTTGGATTTTTCCGTACCTACTCTGAAAACTTTTAACTTTTTTTTTCTTCTATTGCTCTTAAATAAAAGCAAAAAATCGATTCCCAAAAAGCATTATTAAAACCATTTCTAATCGATTTCTTGATCTTTGATAATTGAAAAGTATCAAACACAACAAGTGATTTGAGTATCACAGAATCAACCAAGCTTTTTGAACCACAGTTTACGAGTAGAAGTGTGCCCGATCTCCGTTGTACGCTTATCACTGTTAGGGAAAATCGTGTGTGTTCTAGTATTTTTTCATTTTATTTTATACTATGTTTTTAAGAAAATAAATATTATTATAATAATAATATTATTACAAGACTCCTAACGAAGCCTAAAGGCACTTATTCTCTTCATAATAGCGATTTTTTTTTTTTGTTTAAGGCCATTTTATAATATACCTGGGAACCTTCCAGTTACGGAGATATTGGGGGTCAAAGTTATAACTTTTTCACAAGTTTATATTTTAAATTCATGATTTTAATGTATTTTTTTACTTTAAATACCTCCATGACCGCCGTACTATTCAATCCATCCATGAGCACAATGTTTTGAGTGCGTTACATTGAGTCCTACCGTGTAACGTTATTTTTAACCCCAAAAAAAAAAACGTTTCCTAGCAATAATTTTTGTACATAATTTGATGTACTGTGGTGCTTGGCTTACGGCTTCGTGAACGTTCCCTTTTTATCCCAAATGTCTGACAAATAAGCAACAGTATTTTCAGAAAGCGTAGAACAAACAGTCGTACGCAGTGTACATAGAGTTGTAATTTATCGAGTCAGAAATGCGTACGACTATAATTCTTTACCACACGTACGCTATATTGATTGTTAATGTCTCTGGGAGATTTACTGCCGTTGGTATTGCGTGTGTGAGCTAGGCTTTATTGTGTTCGATGCTAAGTCAATGTTGTCGGGAGGGTGATAATATTTTGTGATGTATCTTAAATCTTTATTAATGTATTTTTTTTGTGTTATTGGATAATTTACCTTAGGTGCCTGTCGGTCCGTGGTCACAAGCGCGAATGTTGAGAGTGGGATCTTAGATTCGATTCCCGGGTCGGGCAATTATTGGGTTATTGGGTTTTTCCATTAGGAATTTCGCTTTAGCAGCTACGGAGCCAGATTTGTGCCTGGTTGATGGCAATAGGCTCGCGCTCTATTACTTGGAACAACAACAACTCGCGAAATGTGGGTGTACCATTAGCGTTATGTTATGTATGTATGTTACCTTAGGTACCGGTTGGTTCATGGTCACAAGCGCGACTGTTGAACGTGGGATCCTGGGTTTGATTCCAGGATCGAGCAAAGTGATTTCGGAATTTCCCATTAGGAATGTTAGAAGTTGGTGGTATGATACTCCCGTCTCTCTGAAAGCACGTACTTACTGGATTCGAGTCGTTGGTCCTGCTCCTGATCTCTCATTGGTTATTGAATAATTGGTTTTATGACATGGAATGCCAGTCCGACACGAATTTATAGAGTATTGTAAGAATTCAAGAACTACTTAACTTACTGATAACAACTTAATTTTGAAACTGATTTTAAATAAACGATTAGCTAATTAAAATAATATTAATTCATGTCGAACATTGCGTTGGACGTATTATAAATCACAAATCTTAAAATAATGTTGTTATTTAATTTCTATTATATATGTGACATACACCATAAGTTGTGGTAGAATGTTAAGGACTTAAACAAACCCGTAACACCATACTATGTGACACTACATTTTTACAAATAAATATTTCTGTTTCTGTTTCTCTCCGGTCGTGTCGGATTGCCGTGCCATCGGAGTAAGAGATTGAGGGAAGAGGGAATGCACCTGTGTCCGCGCACACAATTGTGCTGGATTGAAAATGGTTAAGAGGACTACTACTACACACATATCCGGGTTGGGATGATTCGGCACACCCGGGCGGCAAAAAATCGCTCGGTTTAGCTCGTATCATAACGAGTGATTTAAATCTCTGGCATATTAAATTACTCGTGATTGGTTATCTTTTACACGTGCTGAGAAGCTCTACTAATGTGAGGAACCTTATTAATAATTCAGGTTGTAAAAGGACCATCTACAATGCTCGTCAACCAAGCATTATGTACATCAAACTAACCCTTAGCCAGTCGCGCACAAATACTTACACTGTTAGTCGCGTGGGGTACATACGAACCCCAGAATTAATTGTGAAAGATAAACAAGTTCAATAAATTCAAATATTTATTTTTTAAAGGAAATTGAAGAACAACATCTTATTTTAACAAAAATAGTAAACTTCTAGATAATAACAAAATATTAACTTCTAAAACAGTCTTGAAAGATAATTAGTAATTACTTTAGCACAGGAATCACAAACTTTGGTTTGGTGTTCGTTATGCATATAATATTTATTACAGTTAACACACTGGGTTCTCGTTTTTCTGTCTTTGGATCTAACACATAAATGACATCGGCCTTTGGAACCACTAGAATTGCTTCCAGATGTTGAGGGTACCGCGTCATTTACCAGTTGTCTTTTCAAGGGCCGTGATAGAGAGGAGATTCGTTTAGCAGAGCAGAAATTTCGCCGACATTTAGTTGACGTCTCCTATCGTGATGTTTTTTTTACCTATAAAGATGTAATAAATAATTAATAAACGTAAATCTAATTAAAATTGTGTTAAAAATTAACAAGATTTAATTTTTTACTTACCTAAACTTCTACTACACTATTAGTCGCACGACACAGACACCTCCGTGTGGCACTTGCGGTTGTCGCCGTGGCTAACGAAGCACTGAGGAGGGAGGGGCGCCTGAGCTAAGAACTACTAAAACGCACAGTCGCGTACCTGTAATACTTGCCGAATTATGACGAAATCTAAGTTGCTTGGGGTCCGGGGGACCCCAAGCGACTAATAAAGGGCTAAGTAACTCAGCGCAAAACGCGCGACTTTTTTTTTGCAGTGAAACATCACGACTTATGGTAGCGCTTAATGTAACGCTAACAAAACATTGTGCTTAAGGATGCTTTGAATAGTACAGGGGTCATGAAGGTATTTTGAGTTATTTATGATATAACTTTACATGGAGCGACTGCCTATCTGACCTCCACAACCCAGTAAGTACTAAGTAATACGAAACCTCTTAGTAAGACTGGTTGTTAGACTTTCGAGCCACTGATTACCTGTAACCTACCTGTGACAGCCGGGGCCAATGGCTTAACGTCGTATCCGAGGCACGGAGGAAACTCGGTTTGTAATGGGTGGTCACCGATCCACGGACCAACCTAGGCAAGCGCGGCTTAACCTGAAGATCGACTCGAGCGGCTGTTTTTATTTAGCCACCAGCTCCTACAGACTAGATTTTTACCTAAAACCTAAAGTAAAATTAAAATGGCGGCTACCTACCAATATAAAATTACGTAATAAATGAAACTCCGAGCAAAGTTTTCCCATTTATTTCTCTCGTTGGACTTTTGGGTTGCCACAATAAAAATTATATTTTTAATTTATTGTAGAACCACCTGCTGCTATTGGAACAAAACAGCATTTTATATCTTTTATTTTAAATGGTAACACTGTTTATAGCAGAAATAGGTAATAGATTTGATAATACATAGTTGAATATCTAAGGGAAAAAATTATGAATATGACTCGCTTGCCAAAAAGACATTGCATATGACTATATTTTATAAATACATTTTCTGGAGGTAGTCCTGGTAAATAGAAAGAAATCCAGGTAAAGATCAAGAGGTTGACGACCATAATGGTGTATTTTTTTAAATACAGATGTTTTATATAAACCTCGGCAGCCTCGTTAGTCGAGTGGTCGCAAGCGCGACTAAGCATGAGGTCCTGGGTTTGATTCCCGGGTCGGGCAAAGTGTTATTGAGTTTTTCCGTCAGGAACTTTTTAAGTAGCAGCTATGGAGTTTGGATTTATGCCCGTTTGATGGCAATAGGTTCGCGACCCTATTACATGGGCCTTCGGGGATTACATGCGTGATGATATGTTATATTTTGGAGCCTACTGGATCGGAAATCACCATCTGCCTAGCTTTTTCCCAAGGATGATGGGGGTCGGCATCCTTTTTAACCGGATGCAGCTCAATACCAGTGTTTTACATGGAGCAACATCTGACGTCGAGAACCAATACTGGGTAAGATGATACCGGTAAATATTTCCCAAAAATGCCACATCAATCTTTCTTCTCATTCCTTGCGCCTATCGGCTGACCCGTCACTTGGTGGTGAGATATAGCTCTATTTGACATTCGTTCTATGATTTATAGCCTCGTACGAGGATCCTCTGATATAGAAAAGGTGACCAATAGCTTGAAAACATGTATCGCAGTCTTGTATAATGTTGCTCATACATTTTGAATGGTTACAGGACCGTTTCCTTGAGAAAAATGTGGTTTTGGCTGAGGTTCAGGTAATAATAAGTCTATCTGGTTTCAAGGAAAAGGGGTTCTCCTGGAAGAATGCCATTCAATTTTGACCCTCGATACCAAGAAGTTAAGGTAGTGAAACTAGCCTTGTTCAAAAAAAACTTTAGCGTTTTACGTGAATACAGTATCAAATAAAATTAGCATAGAAAACTCAGCAGCTGTAATGAGTATCAATATAACTGACATAACAATATCTCGCTCGTAAACCTCGAAGGGTTAGACAGGGGTGTACCTAATAGTACACCCACATTTCGTCAATTATGTTTAAGTCACGTATAATATAGGGCGAGCCTATTGATATCAACCGGGCACAAATCGAGACCCGGGGCTGCTACTGAGAAATTTCTAAAGGAAAAACCCAATCACGCTTTGCCCGACCTGGGTATTGAACCCAGCACCTCATGCTCAGCAGTCTCGCTTGCGACCACTAGACCAACGAGGCAGTCGAGGCGTTTCGAGAGTACATAAGAGGTTGTGGTTGCTGTTTTTCTAAAGCATTACGTTAAAGGTTGCATAGAAAAAATTACAATTTCGCGTACAGCTTGATATGCTTGGCTTCTGTACATATAATGGAACGCGAAAGATAAAAAAAAAACATTAATTACATAGATATGATATTTATTGCAAAAAGAAACATAATCTTAAGTAAATGCTAACATATGTATTTGAATAGAATTGAATACCGATTTATTATATTTTATTGTACGTGGTCAACTTCAAAATGCGGTAAAAAATGGAAATGGAACCATCTCTACGACGTACTCCTAGGGCCTAGGGTGTATTAAAAAAAGAAAATCAACAAAAATTAGCATGAATAAACTAAGTACAAGAACTTAAAAACAAAAGATAGATACATAAGATAGGAGAGACTGTGATGTCCGAACACGACATATGATAAAAGGTATCAAACAATCAACAATAAACATTCTGTAATGACAACAGTGTAAATGGTATCAGGGCATTACAACTAAATCTGCTGAAAACATATTTCGTTCTAGTGATGTACGTAGATGGTCTATGTAAAAGTAAACTCTTCAACGGCTTCACATCTTGTGCTCATTCCGAACAAGCGCCGACTTTTCAGACAACTGTTGAAGGCGCTGAAATACTCGTTGACTTCACTCCTTTGCGTTCAGTAACTGACGTGACATCTGGAAAGAAATCCTAGGCACAATTAATCCTAGGAGATTACAAAAGCAATCGTACGTGACATTATCAATCTGAGCCTACGAATCTGTGCCACGTCGCTCGGCCTGACAAGATGTATGACACATACTTACGAGATCATGTAAAACACGATGTTAGTTTCAACTTCTAAATAACAGTGATCGTTCCGATCGTTGTGAACAATCGATCTGGAGTCCGTTACAGAACGACACAGTACGAATTAAAGGTTTTTGTTTAGGATAAGTGTGTAGATAGAACTGATCATGTTCAGATCTGTCTTTAGACAGATTACAAAAATTCTTACCTGTATTTGGAATGCCTCTCAACATTGATTTAAATCTGGTTTTCATTTTTGTTAAAAAGACGGGAACGTCGCATCTTTCACCCCCATAATCTCCCGAGCATTGACACACTGGCTCATTGTTCTCATTCAGGGAACATACACCGCTGTTCAGACAGTGTCCCTGGCATGCGAAGACTTCACACCTTTCCCCAGAGTAACCGGCATTACATCTGAAATTAAGAAAATTATCAAAATTGCAACATGAAAACCCATTTCTAGAAGATGTCGAAGCACATACTCTTCCTAGGGAATCTGTAGGTAGTCATAAAGGTTAGCAGTAACTGCTTAATAATTACAAAATCCGTAGTTTTTGGGGTTTTGTGTGGAATTTCTCACTGAGAACTGGATGTGGGTGCTCTATTGGCTTGGCAATAGGCTTGATGCTGTGGCTGTGCTTACCGTAGGCATTATTGATAGATTATATTATTTTAACTGTTTACTGTGTTGGTAGTAGGTACGTCTAACCAAAGATATCCAAGCAAAAAAACAGTGATTTAAGTGTTTTTATTTTGACCTAAAATAATAAATTGAATAAATATAATAAACACATTAATTACGGGTCGTAAAGTAGGTACCCAGTCAGTCAGTTCTAATAACGCGCGTCGCACGGCGCGGCGGGGCGCGAGTGCAAGTACCTACCCATCATAATGAATTTTTTCTAGAGTGCTGGCAGTTTATTATTTTAGGTCAAAATAAAATCACTTAGATCAGTGTTTTTTTTGCTTGGATATCTTTGGTTAGATGTACTGAACGCTGTGTTATTTGTCCATCTATTTTCATCGGACCATATATGAGCATGGACCCTATGTTGCGAAACCAGTAAATTGATATGAACTTAATGAAGTTAGTATACAGAGACAGATGGAAACACAATAAGGTTGCGTTCGGAAATAAGTTTTTGATAAAGATCAAGAAGCCGAGTCTACAGTTTTGCTTAGGATTTATTTTTTAAATTCATGGTTTTCCAGAAAGGATCACACTTATGATTCTATAACTTCCAGTTTGGTTCAGAATTTTCAGACTATAAAATAAAGAATTTAATAAGTATACTGAACCTGTTGATAGTTGTAAAACGCTTATGCAAAATTGTAATCTGTCTGTAATCTTGAGTACAAGTATCAGCATCTAACGCTCGCGCGCTCGTGCGCCTGTTATAACTAGTCCCTAATGGTATGAATATGTTTTACCTGCACTTAGCTTGTCCCTCAGCACTGGCACTACAATCTCCGTGTAAACAATAGTTGTGACACACTGAAACATCGCATCTCTCACCGCTGTAACCCTGTGTACATTCACAACGAGATTCCCCACTCATTTTCGTACCATGGACACAAAGCTGGCTTACATCTGATGAAACGTTGGTCACTGTGTTATTTGGTAGCAGATTCGTCAGAGCTTCACAGTTTTGAATTCCCCGAGTTAGATCTTCAATGTTATAGTTTGCGGCTATGTCCCTATAGCCGCCATCACGTTTCATTAAAAGTGTAGGTTGCGCGTCTATGTCACGAGGTGGATTCTTTGGAATTTTCCAGAACGAGTCCCTTATTTTCCAGTAAATAAGATCCTTTGATATGGACAACTTACTGCTCGAATGTTCTGGATATGTATATATTGTTCTTACGTTCTTTCCATTTAAATCTGCACATTTCAAGTAACCCGAATGTGTATGATAAGTATGGGCCGTGGCCATTACATGTCCATCCATTTTTTTATCAAACCAGTATATTTTCTGAGTCTGTTGGTCCATTTTGAAATAGAAAGAATTGAATTTATCGATAACAACTTCTCTGTCGGAGCCGTTGAATCTGGCTCTTTGTAAATTGTGTGTTCCATAGAAGTTGAACATGAAGTAAATAAACCTGAAACATTTTGTAAATGATATAATTATACATTTTCACAAAATTCGAAACGCATGTTGCTGATTTGTCATAAAACTATGAAATAATATTTTTCTAGTAACATACCCTCCACAGCTATCGACCTCAATATTAACGACACCGCGTTGAGACAAAACTAAGTGTTTCTCGTCCATTTTGTTGTTAAATCCAGGTTTTAATGAAATAGAGTAAATGTTTTCGAGGTGTTCATTCCAAAAAAGTAACTCAGTGGCCGGGTCGTAAGCAAAACTAATAAGTGCTCTGCTAGTATTTCTAACTAAAGATTCTATTGTCTTTGTAGCTATTTCGAAGCTATATATATTACGTGAGTCGGTAAATAGCACCCTGTTGTGTACTGGGTCGTAAATTGTATTACTGATTTCAAACGACTTAGTGTTTTCTGTGTGTGTTTGTGTTCCGTTAATATCATAGAATTCCAGTCGATTTCCACTGCTAATGACGATTTCTAAAACAAGAATAGTATATTTTGATATAAGTAGGGAAACATTGTTGCATTCGAGGTGAATTAGCACCCGAGCGGCAGGCGAGGGTGTTATGGAGTCGAGAATTGCAGTAACAAATCCCCACGCGTATCAAACGACGTTTTTCAATACACTTTCAAAGAAATAAAAACAAGTGAATATTTATTTTAAATAATCATGTTTATCTATGTTATTCTATTTCGAGACACAATTATTTAAATACTCAAAACAGCTTTACGCCGCGCGCCGCCGCCGTTAAGACGCATTACTAAATTCCGAAATTAAAAAAAAAACCGCATGTGCGGGGAAAAATCCACGCGTTTGAAATACATTGCAGTTGAAACTAATCGTAGTGCGATAAGAACCAGTTTTCGAGAAAGTGTATTGAAAAGTGTGGCATGTTTAGGGTTCAGTAGCCAAATGGCAAAAACGGAATCCTTATAGATAGATAGACATACGGACGGACAGACAGACAGATGGACAGGTGATTGTACATCTGTCTGTCTGTCCGTCCGTGTGTCACAGCTATTTTATTCCGAGACTGTTAGCACTACATAGTTGAAATTTTAGGAGAAGTTGACTTCTTTATACTGCTGCACAAAACTGCTAAATGAAATTATCAAAAAGTGAAATTATCAAAGTTTGTCATTTCATTTAAGGCAAGATTGCAGCCGAAAGTACAATTTTTTACGACTTTTTTAACACTCTATGCTCGAAAGAAGTAAAAAAAAAAATCCAGAACTTACCATTACTTACTCTGAAATTGCTTAGGTACCTACTATTTTTTTAGTGTGAATTTTTGCAATAGATACTTAGTCAAAAGTATTGAAGGATTGCTGGGGAACAATATTATAGGTAACATCAACATAATGTCTCGTCTGGATTTAGGCTTATGCCCGACTCGTCACTGTTCCGATGGGTCAGCAATTTTGTTTCCATACAAGAAGTTCCGATTCGTCATCAGTATAAAATTATACTTAAAAAACTAACAAATACACGGCAAATTAAAATTGAATGATTTAATGTAGTTATAAAGGATGTTTGGTGCATCGTTTGCCGAATTGAATGTGCCGAAAAGAAGGGGTCTCTTTTCAGCCCGTGCAAACGATGGACCAAGCACCCTGTATAATATGTTTTTGTAAATAAATAGGCGACTGTTCTGTAATTTCGATTTAATTGATCAACTATTTATCGTTTTTTTTTTTTGCATCTGCATCCTTCTACAAAATGACGATTATTTGTTACAAGTGAGTGTGATTAATACTTAGCTACAATGCATTCATAGCAACTTTTACCCTAGGAATGAATGCGCCTAAAAGTTATTTGATTGCTCCGTATTTTGAATTTAAGGTGAACGCGCCCGTGTAATACAAATTTTCTTAGGTTTTTTACAATTTGCAGGTAAGTGTCAGGCTGTATGTTCGCGGGCCTGTGGACGGTGAGCTATGGGCTAGCTCGCCGTCCGTCCGTCTTATGACGAGCCGCCGGGCCGTGTCAACGGCGCGTTCGTGTTCCACGCGCGCCTCATAGAGATGTCAGTAAACGGGAAAGAGTCCGAAAGGACTGATGCCTGCAAGGGTTGCGGGACTGTTCGAAAGAGATACCGCGGCCCTGGAACACAAAGGGCAAAAGAAGGATCATGGATGGGTTTTAGTCAGTACAAGTCCTACACTCCCTTCCACTCCGCCCAGAGTGGGGCAACGTGTCAATCATCAAATGACTTTGATGATTTCCCATCCGAAAAAAAAGGCTGTCTGTTGTATTTAGTTACAGAATTTTAATACTTAATTAAAGTCATCTATGCAACACTCCAAGTTCATTTAGTTAAAAAAATATTCAAAGAATACCTATTTCATGAAAACGTCATTATGGGATTAAATTAACTTAGAGGGTTGTATTGATGATTTTAATGATTATAACTCGGTAAAGCAATAAATTACGTTTCAAAACCCTAAGATCAATCCTGATATCCCTGTGTTACAGTAGGTTTCATAACGATACTATAAGTTAGTTACTTGAACATTCTCCTTTAATTGTGTACGTGAAATTAAACAAATAAAAAAAAAATATGTTAAAAAGATGGAAATCGGAATTGAAAACGTCGAGTATGTTTGAATGAGTTATCTAAATGTACTTTTTAGGGTTTGCGTACCCGAAGGGTAACCAATGGGACCTTATTCCTCAGCCTCCGCTGACCGTCCGTCCGTCTGCCCTTCAGCAGGCTGTATCTCATGATCCGTAGTCGGTAGACAGTTGCAATTTTCACAGTAGAAATTGTTAGAATATAATGGAACCCAACCATTTTAGTATGTATTTTGAGTCACGGCTGGCGCTGCTAATGTTTTATATATTATCTGTGTGATTTGATCGGTTGCTATCGGTTACCAATAAAACAAACCATTCAAGTTGTATCTGAAAATATTTCTTTATTTACTACAATCACGCAAATTCCTTCATGGTAGCAGAGCGTGAATACGATCCACGGACCTCTGCTTGTCATGTGCATGGATGCACCGGAGTCTATTAGCCATTTATTAAAATGAAATTATTAAAATTATTTTCTTCATTTATTTAAACAAACCATTCAAGTTGTATCTGAAAATATTTCTTTATTTACTACAATCACGCAAATTCCCCCAAACTAAAAATGAAAGGGGGCTCCTCGACTACGATGTTACGGAACCCTCCAAGCGCGAGCCCGACTCGTACTTGGCCGGTTTTAGAACTTTTTAAATCAATTTTTAAAAGCGGTAACTGGTGCGCGGTCCCAGTTCTATAGTGGGCCGCATGACCCCTAACCCGCATTAACAATCTAAATAACCATGAAATACATTTTTGACATAATTTACAGTTTAATACAGAGCGGTGATTGAGTCAGTTTGGTGCCGCGTACTACTATGACGACGTGAAGTGAACAGTGACGAGCAAAAGCTAGTTTGTCATGTAATGATTCTTCAACTTACCCCAAGAGAAGGAGTGCGCCAAACCCGCGTACAGCGATAACAGCGCCAACACACGTTGCGATAAATACATTTTGTCCATGTTGCGCCCACCCTTGGTCACCGCTCGTGGGATGTAGAAGCAACACGGTGGTTTTTTTCAACAGTTAATTCTATTTATACGTAGCTTAATTAGGCACCAAGCATTGATAACCTGAGAGGTCCTCTGATAAGAGGCAGAGTAGGAAAATCGAGCATTTATCCTCTACAACTGTTCGATAATCCTGCTTCGCCTGTTGCATTTTCTTAAAGTGTGACAGCCGTTTAAAACTAACATTTGCAATAAGTAAGGCTTTTTAAAATTATAGTAAAAACAACATGAAAATCAATTGTGATTTTGCGAAGTTTAGATGAACAAAGCAAACGGATACTTAATGAGACTTTGTTTTATGCTTTTAATTAAATTACAAGCCGTGTTCCCGATGGGATATTCCATATTTTGTTGTTCCCATTCTAACGAACCAGATGACATCATTTCGAGGATAAGGGGTGATATTATATTATTATAACTATGGAGCCGCTATTGTCCACGTGAAAGACAGCTATAAATAAATGAATAATAACAAAAAACCCCTTTATTTCATGCAAGTGATGTACAAAACGGCGCAAATACAATCATTTATTTGGTAGTTACGTGTTTGAGCAGGTTGGGGTTGAAATACTGGGGCCATAGGGTCCGAGTGCCCACCTAGTATTTGCGAAGATCGTCGATCCACGCGTTTTGATACTTTTCCTATTGACAGCGTTGTGGACGAATTTTTTGACGCCTTGTAACCGTTTTATTGCTTGTACGTATTTTTATTACTATGATAGATTTGTATTTTGTTGAGCATATTGTTACGTTTTTTATTAATACTACATTTAATACAATAAAGAGTTAAAATAATATAATCTATCAATAATGCCTACAATAAGCACACCCACAGCATCAAGCTTATTGCCAATAGAGCACCCACATCCAGTTCTCACTGAGAAATCCACACTAAACCCCAAAAACTTCGAATTTTGTAGTTATGAAGCAGTGCTCATAACCTTTATGACTACCTACAGATTCCCTAGGAAAAGTATGTGCTTTGGCAACCTCCGAAACCACGCCAAATGATGAGATCTAATATTTTTGAGCTGTTCTTCTTTTTAGGGTTCCGTACACGAGGGGTAACCAACGGGAGCCTATTACTAAGGCTCCGCTGTCCTTCCGTCCGTTCGTAAAAATTACAGGGGGCTACCCTACCACGGTGGTTCCGTCCCTTCATGCGCTAGTCTGACTCGTGCTTGGAAGGTTTTATTTCACATTGATGGTACGTCTTATTAATCTTTTTACTCACAGTAGGTGGCCACGTGAATAGTCTGATCAGTAGTTTTTTTTAAGTCTTCTAAAATGCAGATGTAGGAACACTTTGAACACGCCAGCAAGTGAGCTGGAGTGGCATGGTCTGATCGGGAGCACCGCACTTACATTGAGCTCTTAGAACCATGGAAGTACATGCCTATTTTGTATCACCATGATTAGAAAAATAAAGATAACTAAAAATTGCAATCCAAAACGTTAAAGGATCAAAACCTTTGATAGTGGCAGATTTTAATTCAAGAAAATCTGTTTCTAGGTGACGAGGATATGACAGTTACTTTCACAGGTCTGATGGATTCGAAATTTAGTATCCTTTACTTCATTTATGTTGCAAGAACTTGGTAACCTTGACCTGGTGCGAAGACATCACCTAGATCCTTCTGAACACCCAGTTCTTTACCAAGTTCGGAAGAGGTATCGTGTTTGGGCTATTTGGAATGGGGTCAATGAAAAGGTTATAGTTATATGAGATTTAGGTGATGTACACGCAGTATTCAGCGAGGCGAAATCTAAAAAGAATTGGGGAGGTCTTTGCTCAGAAGTGGGACAATATTGGCTAAACAAAACAAAAGGGAAGACATTAAGCAAGACATGATAAAGTAAATTTTACAAATAACTTTGTTTCGGTTCCAAATACGATGGATATTCAGAACATATCGACGAAGTCACATAATTGGTCCAGGACAGGCCTTTCGCCGCAAACAAATGAGAGTGTAAGAGTGCTTCACAATGCACTCTCACTTATTTACTAAATTAAATCCCGAGTTCAAATGACTCCAGACACACGGCCAGACATTGAACGTATACAAACATTACCTCTATAATATTGGTAGGTATACATAGCAAGTAGAGCTCATGGGTAGATAGTAACAATCGCAGATCGCTCTTCAAGGTTAAACAACACTTTCCGAAGTCGGTCCGTGGATGAGTTACGATCCATTACATACTGGGCTCCCTCCGAGTCCCGGCTATCATTCGTAGAACATTGACCCGAAAGTGCAGCCAACCACCAACCAGCCTTTTTTTTCGGATGGGAATAAATCATCAAATAACTCCTCCCGCTCTGGGCTGAGCAGGAGGGAGTGTCGGACTTTTACTGACTAAAACCCATCCATGTTCCTTCATCGTTGTGTTCCGGGGCCACGGTATCTCTTTCGAACAGTCCCGCAGCCCCGGCAGGCATCGGCCCTTGCGGACCCCTTCCTATTGCTGACATCTCTTTGAGGCGCGCGTGGAATACGAACTCGCCGTCGACACGGCCTGTCGTCATAAGACGGACGGACGGCGAGCTCGCCCATAGCACACCGTCCACAGGCCCGCGCCTAATACGGTGGCCGAGGGCCACCACGTGGCCCCCGATGCCCGGTGCGTCTCCCGCGGCGGGTGACAACTAGCCTTACCAAGGGATGTTGTGTAAGCCAGACCGTGAACTGTGCAGGTGACATAGGCGGACACTCCAGGTACAGTACTGGTATCCAGTTGCATTTATTGAAAGCTCAACATAAGGAATGACAGGAAAAGATAAGAATGGTTACAATTAAGTACTTGTTAAGTAGGCACATGATTGTGCTTATCAGGGGTTTGTCCAATTCGCAATTTAATAACTTGTTTACTGTACGTTAAGGATAGCGAAATATCTTGGGTTTTTTTACATCTACATGAAAACAAATAAAAAAACCAGCCAAGTCAGAGTCGTACTCACACGCACACAGGGTTCCGTAGCACCAAACATTATAATAAAAATATTTTGAAGGCTCATTCATATGTTGTATTGTTTTACATTCAACAGCCAAACTAAATTTGTTTTTCACAGTATGTTAATGAAAAAAAAAGTTACTGCTGCAGTTTTGATGAAAAAGTCCCATAACTCTAAAACTAAAAGTCAAATCTTATTCAAACCAATTTTGGTTGAAAGTTTATTTACGTTCTACAATCCTATATTTTTTTCACAATTTTCCTCCTCTTACTTTAGAAATTAGAGGGGGCGGTACACACATTTTACCACTTAGGAAATGTCTATCTTTCAAACGATTGACTTTAAGAAAAAACCCAGACAACCCGCACGTATAGGTTTGATGAAAAAAGTTTTTTTGCGTTTCAGTTCCATGTATTGGGAGCCCCCTCTTAATCTTTTTTTTTTGTATAATCGTCGTGAAGCGGTTCACAGACTATATCTACTTACTAAGTTTCAACTGTGTTGTTCTAATAGTTTCGGAATAAAGTGGCTGTGACATACACGGATAGACAGACATGGCGAATCTATAAGGGTTCCGTTTTTTGCCATTCTACTACGGAACCCTAAAAAATAAGTTGAAAAATTAAACCTAACTAAGTATGTCAAAAAAACAACTTTCTTTCTTTACCGTGCGGTTAGTGCCTAACCTGGTGTCAGAGTTTTCAGGCCGCCCATGGATCTCTGACTTGGCTTTACATGCCAAAAAAAACAACTAAAAAGCATCATTAAGGATCGATGTGAGCGGCTGCGATTATCTTTCTTTCCGTCCGTCTGTCTTAAGTTTAAGTTTTACTTTTATCAACAAACATTAATAATATTGCTTAAAGTACCTTCTTGTATACAATAGCTGTAAAAGTGTAAATCAAATCAAATAATATCTTTCTTAGCAAACATGGGTAAAAGATACATAATGATTCATATTTATAACCAATTTCTCCACATTTTACCGTCCAATGAGCATGCAAATAGTTTGTATACAGTTTCAGTTAAACATACTTAATTGAAAACATACTAAAATTAAAAAAAAATGTCAAACATGAATAATATAAGAAAGTGTATGTGTGTTACAAAATCTATTTACCGGAAAATACATCATTTTGTTTTAGCTACCTACTTATAGACGAAACAATGTCACCTACCTAACAATCATGGTGGCGTGACCCTATATATTATCATCAAAATATATTTTATAATGAGTGGGGAAACCCGCTTTTGCTAATGAGAGCTCCTATCACCAGTACCTGCACCTAATAATAATCCTATTTATATGGTGGGAAGTCAGCATTCGCATTACCTTCCTAAGAGCGATCACCGGGACTGGACGCACCAGCGACTTCAGTTGTAACAACGTTGAAATTCTGAAGTATACAATGTGTACAACACGGTGCATGCTGGGGTTGATAGCGCTGTACGTCGGGGTAGTGCAGTCTTGGGGTGAGTTGTTTTTATTTCCCTTTATAAACATTATTTTTACAGCAGCAGTCTTATTTTTCTTCGTGTCGATTTGTACCTAGCCAAGTGCTATGGAATAACAGCAGCACGGGTCGGTCAAAGGTTAAGCTACTCTTAGCGCAGTTGGTCCGTGGATGAGTGACCGTTAATTACACATCGAGCGAGATCCCTCCATGTCTCGGAAAACACAATAAGACGTTGGTCTCGGTTGTCATACGTGGATCTTTGGCAGGCGTTAAGAGAATTCAGAAGCACGAAAGTTGACAACGTTTACCCAGTGACTAGAAACCGACAGCAACTGCGAAGAAACAAACATGAAATGAGTTGTTTAGATAACTTTAGAGCATGCAACGAGCCGACTTGCGGAGCGTAAACTCGCGTGGAGGAACCACTTAATGCGTCACAAGTAGCATCGCTTGACGCTAAGAATAAACTAGTTTTCTTTTGTTTCAGACTTCGCCACAACTAGAGGAGATCTTCTAGAATTTTATACCAACGGTACCATTATAGATTCCGTACGTTTTGATTCCCATAACCTCACAGCCTTAATTTATACTGAAGTTCACAACATGATGCTTTACGTGGACAAACAGAGCGGCAACGACGTCATATGTGGTTATGATATATCTGCCTTAGAAAAGAAATGTTTTACTGAGAGAAGCGGGCGAAACATTCACGGTCTTGCCTTCGACCCGGTCACAGAGAAACTGTTCTTCAGTGACACAAAGGAAGGAAGCATTAATTGGATTTCTTTAAAACGTGGATTCAATAACAATGTTCATGGAAATCTCTTAATCAAGATAAATGACGGGATCCCCACCAATCTTGCAGTGGATAGCTGTAGAGGGTACGTTTACTATAGTTAAATAATTTCCACAGAAAAAAAATCATTTGAGAAAATCAAAAGATGTTTTCTTTTTATAGGTACATTTACTGGATCAACACAAACTTGTCGCTGCCAACAATAGAGAGAGCTCACTTTGATGGTTCTGAGAGAGAAGTTGTTATTACATTTAAGTCAATCGATTCAAATTACAAACCGCAAACACTAAGTCTGGCTATTGACCAACAGACGCAGAAAATATACTGGATCGTGCCTAAAACTCTTAGCAAATACCGAATTGCATATGCAGATTTGAATGGAAAAAACCAAAAGCACTTAATGGGTTTAGTTTATACTTCGAATTCGAGTATTTTTATCCCATATATACATTCATTGTCCGTATCAAAAACAGACCTCTACATCACGAGCTCGTGCTCTAGATGCGTTAACAAGGTTTTAAAACTCGCAAAGAGTCTTTCGGATACGAACCACCGATATGCAGAGTATTCTTTGGGCCCTGTTGATTCAGTCAGTATAGCCGCCAACTATAAACTCGAAGACAAACTTCCAGTAATTCAGGATTGCGAACCACTAACGAGACTCATGCAAAATAAATCTGATGGGCTGTTTTGTGTTCATGGTACTCAAGTTAATGGACAATCTCTTTGCAAATGCACACCTGGTTACATCGGTGAGCGATGCGATGTTTCTGTCTGCAACAACTATTGCATGCAAGGAGACTGCAGTTCGAATTATGAGGGACTTCCTGAATGCAGGTAAAGCAGTTTTCCTCCTTGGATTGATATGACCGTTAAATTTTCCAAGATATCAGTTATCACACACGTTTTCTTTATTACAGATGCAATGCCGGATATTCTGGAGACAGGTGTGAAGTGTACGCGTGCTCTGGATATTGTATGAACGATGGTAATTGTTCCCTGAATGAGAACAGTGAGCCAGTCTGTGAGTGTAAAGAAGATAATGTTGGTGGTAGATGCGAGGTACCAGACTGTCTCAACTACTGTATACAAGGCAACTGGAGTTTAAATGATGAAGGACTTCCTGAATGCAGGTAAAACAGATTCTATTCCCACAATTCGTTTCCTAGTTTATTTAAATCACACACTTTCACAGTTTGCTTATTTCAGATGCAATGCCGGCTATTCGGGGAACAGGTGTGACTTGGACGCGTGTTATGGATATTGTCTGAACAACGGTGACTGCTCCCTGAACGAGGAGGAAGAGCCTTACTGTCACTGTGTTGGTAATTACACCGGACCAAGATGTGAAGGTTTACAAAATGTCAGTTTTGCTTTCACTAACACCACAACGGATGCAGCAGAAAAAAACCAAACCGTAACCGATTTGCTGTAAAATTGGCGATTTAAAAACGTTCTGTAAAAATGTTTTTATCGCCGAAGAAGAATTAATAGAAGTTATTATTTAATATAGTTTAACCATAATTAGAAATTCTTAGTTAAATTTAATATTGTTTACATGTTAAACTAAAATAAAATGTTACAATGCTGAAATGCTCTTGGCTTCGTACAGGACCAATTTAGTTTAATGTATTATTTTTAATTTTAATAATATGGTTCCTTATGTTTACTTTTTACATAATTTTGTCTTGTTGTTAATTTAATCGTTTTGTTTTGTCCTGTGCGAGGCAAAAATATACTTGACTCTTTCTTTCTTATTTTATTTATCACGCTTAACGCTTAAGAACTAATTAATCTTTCTCACTGTGTTTCTATCTGTCTACTCCTTCTCCTTCATGCTGTGAAACTGTTGCCTTCTCGCCAAATAAACTTTCTTCCTCCCTGTGCAAGTGTACAAGCTTGTATTTCGTTCCGCAGACTTACTTACGACCTACAAGATTCACACGAAACCATCTTATTGAACTAGGTTTATGTCATTACTTCCCAGAATTCGATCCTTATTAGCGATACTATCGAATGATTTTACAAAATAAATGGGTTCGTTTGCCCATAATTTCGGATTTGGCCATCCACGCCCACTTGGAACATTCACCCTGTATATCAATTTTTTCATGAATAATCTGGGGTTGGAATTGAATGGCCGGCCTAACTTCGTTATTTTTTTTTTTCAAAGTAGCGCCCACGCTTATAATCAATATATCAATCGATAGCTGGCTTGCTAACTTCTTTGTATTGATGCCAGCTGTCGATTCATGTAGGTTTTATGAGTGGCCGCTATTTTAAAAATAAAATAAAATGGTGAAAGTTAGGCCAGCCAGGCTTCATAAAAAAATCTTCCAAGCCCAAAAGTAATTGAAAAAACGAAAAGAGTCAACTGTTAAAACTGAAAAGCAAGCGAATGGGACGCGCCTGCTTTCATCTTTGTTTAATTTTAAATGTGCTTGTTTTTCAGTTTTTACAGTCGGATTCTTTAGTTTATTCAATTGTTTTTTTTTTAGCTGAATGCATATGAAAGTTTATAACTATATTTAGTACTTTTTGTTCTAATTACCTTACAATTAATTTTTGTTTTTCTGTAAGTCTGTTTATTCCGGATAATCTCCAAAACGACTAGACCGATTTTGATGGGACTTTTTCTGGCAGATACCTAGTGTTATAAGGAGTAACTTAGGTTACTAACTTAACAGTCTTAATGGGTGGCCAACCATGACCTCTTATAGCATTATGTACTGTTCCATGTGGAAAGAGATAGAGTTATACGTCCGATATTGCTCTATCTCTTTCCCACACAAGTAATATTGCTATATGCGGTGGGCCATGGTCGTAGGTTCAATTCCTGGATCGTGATTAGTGTTAAATTTTCCTATCAGGAAGTCTTCCAGTAGCAGCCCGGAGACTAGATTGTGTGTCGGGTTGATGGGAATAGGGTCGCCCACTTTTACATCAGACTAAACATGCCAGTCATTTTATGCTGACGTGTGAAATTTCGTGGTAAGGTATTTCATAGTAATAAGGAAAGCGTAAAAAAAGAAACATATTTGAATAGATTAAGATTAGAATTGAATGTTTATTAATTTTGGTTGTATATAAACATAACTAAGTACAACAACCACTTGACAAAGTAAAAGGAGTGATAGAAGTATAAGATAGAAGATGATGGTGTCCAAAGACGACATTTGATAAAAGGTATCAAACAATCAACTCAGTATATAGCAGTCCACTGTTGGACATAGGGCTGTGCCAAGGTGCGGCATAACAGCCAGTAATCCGCCTTCTGCATCCAGCCTGTCCTGGCCATCTCTTGTAGATGACTAGTTACCCCGACTGGTCCATCTAGCTGCGGGAGACGCTTCGCTTACTACCTACTTAATTTATTATTTATTTTATTTCCACTCACTCCAACGACTTATTCACTAATACATTTTTAGGGGTAATGAACAATTAAACTTTAAATCTAGGGTGAATTTGTCACTTAAAGGTGTGCACAGCACTTACATAGATATTTCAAGTTTTTAATACAAACATATTACAAAGAGTACAAATTTAAGCTAAAAAAAAAACGTACATGAAAACAATATTGAAAATTAAAAATAAAGAAAAGAAATTACTATTTTGTTGCTCTAAAGAATCACACAATCAATTACAAATAATAAATAAGTAATAATGTTATAATTATAAATATTAACTGTGGCCACTGTGGATCAGAAACAATTGTCTGCGATATTGCAACAGCTTGCTGTCAATGCTATTGGAACGTGCATCCTGTTCATTGGTGCCGAATGTCCGAGGTTGGTTCTGGTTGGGCATGGAGTGAATACATGTAGATGGCGTTTAGATCTGGGTGTACTATGGCGAGGGACAGATATATTAATTTCAACGAGAAGCTTCGGAACTTGTATAGATCCATTAATGATTTTATGAAGCAAAATCAGGTCATTGCTATGCCTTCGCTGTTTTAAAGTTATCATTTTGAAGTGACTTAACCTTTGCGAGTAATCAGCGTCCAGAGGACAGCTATTAGATTTGTACCGCAGATAGCGTGTAAAGCTTTTTTGGACCCGTTCTATGCGATTCACAATAGTACCATAAGTTGGATTCCAAACAGGTGACGCGTATTCCAAAACAGTTCGAACAAGTGAATTATAAAATACTGTTAAGGTTTGGACAGTTTTGAAGGCGTAACAGGTTCTTTTTAGGAATCCCAGTGTTTTAGCGGCCCTAGAAACAATAGAGTCAATGTGAGGTATCAAAGTAAGCTTTCTGTCAAGGAGAACACCTAAGTCTCGGATTTTGTCGATTTTTTTAAGTACTCTACCGTTGAGCGAGTATGAAGAAGTAAGCGAAAGGTGTTTTTTTGTGAATGTGATATGGTAACACTTATCAGCATTAAGAAACACGTGATTTTTAGTACACCAACTATATACAGAGTTGAGATCCTCCTGAAGTAGGGCAATGTCTATACTTGTGTCAATGACCCGATATAGTTTCAAGTCATCTGCGAAGATGGAACAGGTACTGTGATTGACACTGTTTGCTAAATCGTTGACAAATATAATAAAAAGTATTGGGCCCAAATGGGAACCTTGTGGAACTCCGGATGTTGAAGGGTAAGATAGAGACTGATGACCCTTTACTACAACTCTCTGTTTTCTGTCGGTCAGATAAGATTTAAACCACAGCCAAAGTTCACCAAATATGCCGAGATTTGACAGCTTTTGCAGCAATATTTTGTGATCCACTTTGTCGAACGCACTGCTAAAATCAGTTTAAATAGAGTCGACTTGCTTGCGTGAGTCTACTAATTTGCAAAGGTCATTGACGTAAAGAACTAAGTTGGTCGTAGTGGATTTTTGAGCGGAAAACCCATGTTGTTGTGGAGCTATCTCTATTTTGGAATGAGCAGTTAAGATAGGACACACGAGAGACGAGAGAGATAGGTCGGTAATTCTTTACGTCATCAGTATCCCCTCTTTTAAAGACGGACACTACATGTGCTATCTTCCACTTATCAGGAAATTGTGAAGTTTTAATAGAGTGGTTGAATATTATTTTGAGTGGAAGAGATAGACCGACTGCACATCTTTTGACAAATATAGGTGGTAGGCCGTCTGGACCTGCACCTTTGCATACATTAAGCTTTCTTAGTGCTCTAATTACGTTTTTTCCGAGAAAGCAACGCTGCCCAACGTATTGCAAGCGTAGGTCTGCGCATCATCAGAACGATCAGAGTGTAAGGCGCGCGATTGAGTAAATGTCGACGAAAAGTGACTCGCAAAAAGATCGCAGATGCCGTCAGCTGAAGTGGCCACCTCAGTGCCCAATTGGGTCAATCTTTAGGTTAAGCCGTGCTTGCCTAGATTGGGTCGAGGATGAGTGACCATCCATTACATAGAGTCTGCTTCGTGCCTCGGATAGCTCGTTAAACTGTTGCTCCCGGCTGACATTTGTAGATCTTTGACAGTCGTTACAGGTAGACAGTCAGTGGCCCGAAACTCTGACAACCAGTCTTATCGTATTACCCAGAACTAACTGGGTTGTGGAAGTCAGTTAGGCAGTTGTTCTATGTAAAATACTGGTATTCAGCTGCATCTGGTTCGACAGGAAGCCGACCAAACATACTTGGGAAATGACTAGGCAGACGAGTTGATGATATTATTTTAATCGCAGTAACAGTTTACTTTGGTTATCGTCAGTCTATACAATATGTTGTACCGTCAATAAAAAAAAAATACTTTTGCTTTGGTGTTTTGTAATTTTATTATAAGTAGGTATGATGGTGACATTTATTTGTTTTTAGGGTACAAGTTACTTGAATAATCGGTTAACATAACATCACGCCTGTAATTCCACACTGGGTTAGGCAGACACCCTCATAGTACACCCACATTTCGCCAGTTATCGCCAATGTGGAACAAGATTTAAGTTTCTGAATCAAGATATATTGATCTAACTGCGTAATGAGAGCCACTGGCTATTAAACCATTGGATGTTACGGCCGGAACAAAGATAGCTAAGTTGACATCTCACAGGTCGATAGTCAAGTTAAAATACTTGAAATACTTATCTTAGGAACTAACATTTTTATAATAATTTGTTAAGAACCATGCTTGTTCAAAACCCGCTCACCAAAATATTAGTTCAAAATTTCTCCAAGTTGTTCATTGCATTACTAGATGGCGTTGACGGCGAATTAGAAGTCGATGTTAAGATTCTCCGCCGCTTGGTTGGGCTCATGTCAACAAGGTTAAATTTAAGGAAAAAATATTATATATATATATTATTTTTTTTTTTTTATGAGTATTCCAAATATATTTTTGTTGTTATTGTAAAATAAATAGTTTCTTTATTATTTATACTATACTATACATTAAAATTTATAAATTAAAAAAACCTAAAGTAACTAACTTATTAATAAAATTAAAAAATGGCGTCAAAAAACTCCTCTATAATTATAGATCAGTATCTAATAACCAGTTCTTTTAATTTGACATCAGTTCACAAGTACTGAGTGACCATCCTCCGCGTCCGGTACTCGTACTCAACACATTTCATGAGGACGAAGGTCGCAAGGCACAGCTAAGCTAGTTTACGGATAAGGAAATAAACAAATTACATTTAATTTTTTTAATAAGAGGAATTTCCTGGTTTACTCATTTGGTCCCCGCTTATCAGAAACCCGCTATTGTTACCAATACCGTATCTCAAATTTTGCAATGCATTTTATTTATTACATCCCACGAGCAGTCGTCAATGGTGGACGTATCGACTCTTAGCAACGTTAACTGGAGTAAAAAATGTATAGAACACAGTGCGTGTTGACGTTGATAGCTCTGTTCGCGGGGTTGACGGACACCTTCTCCTGGGGTGAGTACAAGAATTGTTTTTTTTTTTTGTGGCAATACTTGCTTAGCTTTTTGCGACAAAGTACTGAACCACATGACTAAAATGTGGACCCCAACACCTTTTTGCGGCCGCAGGTCTTCTTTATAGGCGCTGCCGTCTCTGGTCAGTCTCTCTTTAGGTGACTCAGTTCAGTGTCCGCCTGCTTGGAAACAGATATCCTCTCTATGAGATGGAATGGGTTATAATCAACCTATGGCCCATTGCGGGTTGTTAGATACGAATACAAATGCATATTCACATGTGTGTGAAAAACTGTGATGTGTGACTGTGAGGGAGTGAGTTGTGTGTGTGGGTGAGTAGGGGGTGAGTGTGTGAATGTGTGCATCTCCAAAAAATATGGTTATTTTAATGAGTATAGCTTAGCTTATTGTTTAAAAATAATATAGTTTTTTTCTGTGTCATCGTAATCCATGCCACCAAGATAACTTTTATTATGGGACTTGCATTTTGATCTAGTCCTTAGTACAATAGTTTTATTTAATTATTTAGTTTGCGGTAAAGAAATAGGCCCTTGTAATTAAAGCATATTTTACCATAATCTAGATTTCACGAGTCTTCGAATTTTTGGTACTACGAGTAGGACATGCCCGTTTTCCTCTCAATGTTTTCCTTCACCAGTTTGAGAACAGAGGTGATGAAATAAATTACATAAAGAGCCTGCCTGGGTTCGAACCCACCATAAGTAAGGGCTGTTACCTCTGGGCCAGAACTGCTCTGGCAGCCGTCAAAGAATTCAGAATGAATTTGAACCTAATGATAGACGTATTTTATAAAAATAAGAGGAACGGCTAGAGAGGAAAAGATTATATTACTTATAAATTACAAAATACGGAGGACTGAGGAAAATGTTGAGTATGAATGTAAATGGCTATAATAGTAGAGGAAGACTAAAAAAGAGATGGATGGACTGTGTGAAGGATGATATGGCTAGAAAGGAGGTCTCTGCTGAGATGACGAGTATTATAGAAGTATGTAAGAAGAAGACATGCTGCGCTGACCCCAAATAAATTGGGATAAGGATAAGGACAGATGAATAATCATGCTGTTATTCCTATGTTTCAGACATTGTCGTGTCCAGAGATAATCGACTAGAATTTTATAATAAAGGAATATTAACGCACTCAGTGTCGTATCCTACGTCAGATATCTCTATAGCTTGGATGACTTATGACCCGACCAACAACAGGGTGCTCTTTTCCAATAAATTAAATGATATAAATTGCATATCTACTTTTGACATAGCAACCAGAAAAATGCAATCTTCATTTAAGAGTAACCTATGTCAAGACATATATCCTGAATCCTACGTCTACGATCCAGCCACGGGATTGTTATTTGGCGCTATTGAGGGCTCTGGCGCTGTGTACTCGTTTCTCGTAAAATCTGGATCTAACAACGAAGTCGGAGACGGAAATCTTATGATGGATTCCCTATACCACGTCTATGAGTCGCAACCAATGGAATTAGCTGTAGAGAGCTGTGGGGGGTAAGTCATTTCGTTTTTATTCAGTTTTTACTAATTTCTGCAACAAAATCCGCGTAGAGTGAATCGGGTCCGTACATTTGCCGACGTATTTTTTTGGGTTGCCATTTTGAATTTAAGTAATTACTTTAACTTAATTATAGATACGGGTGTTAATTCGTCCTAAAGAAGAACTTTCTTGCCTTATTTTAAAGAGTTAGTTACCCCGATAAGTATAACACAAATATAAAGGGTGTAAAAACACGGTAATCAAAGGTGAAGCGTTCTTGTACTTTCCGTCATTGCGATCTTTTCCTATTTACGGAGGTATTAAAAATCAAAGTTCTAAATAACAAACTTTACACACTGTTTTTCTTTTAAACAATTTTTAAATCTTTTACTATTTAGTATTGTCATTACTTCTATGACACCTTATTTTTTCTTATTTTTTCGGATCGGTAATCATCAAATAACTCCTCCCACTCTGAGCAGTAGGGAGTGTCAGACTTTTACTGACTAAAACCGATCCATGTTCCTTCTTTTGCCCTTTGTGTTCCAGGGCTGCGGTATCTCCTTCGAACAGTCCCGCAACCCTGGCAGGCGTCGGTCCTGTCGGACCCCTTCCCGTTTGCTGACATCTCTCTGAGGCGCGCGTCGAACACGAATGCGCCGTCGATACTGTCTGTCGTCATAAGACGGACGGACGGTGAGCTAGCCCATAGCTCACCGTCCACAGACCCGCGCCTACGGTGGCCGGTGGCACCACGTGGCCCCCGACGCCCGGTGCGTCTCTCGCGGCGGCTGGGACGTGAGGTTCTCTCCCTCTCACGTTCCGCCACCTCCTTCGCCAGCCTGACTGCTTCGCAAAAAAAGGTGACGGCTTCCCATTCCGTCTCGCTCCGGACCATGAATTGAACCAAGGCTGGACGAGAGAGGTCGCCGCCGCCGATCACCGCTACTAGGACACGGCGGTGCCACGGCTGCCCACGTGGGGCAGATCTCCACCGTGTGCTCCACCGTGTCCTCCGGTTGATCCTCACAATGTGCTACCATTGCGTACCCGGGCGTTTCCTCCCGCCCGATTCGGTGCAGGAACCTCCCGAAACAACCGTGTCCGTTGACGACCTGCGTCCTGAGTCCTCAAAGAGGGGACTTATCGCCACTATTGTGGCGTGCCCTGCACGGGGTTGCGACAGTCGCTCTCTCCATGTCGCCATGAGATCGCGCCGGAGGTCTGTCCTCTGAGCGACGATTTGCCGCTGCAGCGGAGTTACCCCCCGGCGTAGTGACTATCGCCTCCAGATCCATGGCGGCAATCCGGCAAGGAGGCTGGCCGCCTCACCGGAGATCGTGCGGTATCCCCGGACCAGCCTTACGGCTACCACTCGGCTCGGCTCGCCGCCTCAAGGAACGCGCCCACACCGAGGCCCCGTAAAGGGCCATGGACCGCACTTCTATGACCCCTTTACTATTCAATGTACCCAATGGCATAATGTTTTGAGTGCGCTACATTGAGCGCTACCGTAAACCGTATTTTTCACACCAAAAAATAAGTCATTAATCCAGCAATATTTTTTGCAGTATTACTTATTTTGATGTACACACGGCTACACATCAAGCTATACAATTCCAGTATAAGCTGACCTCGCATTGTATGGAAATCCTATACAATGCGAGATCAGCATAAACTGGAAATGTATAGCTTGATGTGTAGCCGTGTGTACAGAAGGCTTGGTTAACCGTTTGTGTATGGTCATTTACACGGTATATAATCAAAATCATTTTCCTATGTAAAAAATAATTCAGTAAAATACGATGTTGGACTTCTAGAATAATTACAGTTATTTGCAAATTTCAGGTATATTTACTGGACCACAGACAATGCAACTAACAGAATAGAAAGAGCTCGATTTAATGGCTCCGACAGAGAAATTATAATAGACGGTGGTAATATGTATAGACACGCATTGACCATTGATTCACAAACTCAGAAAATGTACTTTTGTGAAAATGAATTCTATAGTTTTTTGGGTGTCGAATTTTATCTTGTAAGTGCAGATTTGGATGGAAAGAACAGAAAAATAATTTATAGTGAAATAGCATACAATCCACCATATCAATTGACCGTATCCAAAGATTTTATTTACTGGACAGTCGACAAAATGTCCATTTGTCAATTGCCAAAGAATCTATCAAACGACACGAATATAAAACCCAAACAATTTTTAATTGATACTACACCACGTGCCCTCCACTATATAGCTGCCAACTATAAAATTAAAGAACAATATCAGGGAACTCCGCTTTGCAAAGCTCTGAAGAGTGTGTCATCAAATGATTCAGTGACCGACAACACCCTCAATTTATCTACAGAAGTAGACCTGCTTCGTGTCAATGAAACGAAAGTTAGTGGAGAATCTCGGTTTAATGAGAGATACGATGTTTCTGTCTGTCAATACTACTGTTTGAAAGGAGAATGTAGTACCAGTGCTGACGGACAACCTAAATGCAGGTAAAATATTATGTTATTTTCTTTACGGACTAGTTATAAGGTAACAGCCTCGAAGGTGACTGCCTCATTGGTCTAGTGGTCAAAAGCACGACTGCTGAGCATGAGGTGCTGGATTCGATTCCCAGGTCGGGCAAAGTGTAATTGGATTTTTCGATTAGGAATTTCACAGTAGCAGCCACGGAGTCTAGATTAGTGCCCGGTTGATGGCAATAGGCTTGCCTTTTTTTTGTATAAACATAACTGGCGAAATGTGGGTGTACTATTTAGGGACAGCTCTGCCTAATCCTCCGGCGATTTCAGGCGTGATGTTATTTATTTATTTATATTTATTTATTATTCACAAAATCCACTGCTCTTTACAATTTTGTCTTAAACTATATAAACTAATCCTACAGCCAATTACGGATTTACAATTTAATAGCTATACAAAACATTGCTAAGAGTACAGCGTGAATGAGTGTGTAGGAGCGTGCATGAAGAGGACGTTAGATGCGTGCAATGCAATGAGGACTAACAGCCGCCCGAACGCTGTTCGCACACTCGGCAAACACAACAAGATGGCCACATTTTTGTGACTAGTTTAATTACAACGAAAAACGACACGTTACGTGAAATTCTGTAGTTTCTGCTTTGGGGATTTTACGTATATTTTTTAGCCTACAAAAAAAAAACTTTGCCCCGTACTAGGATTTTTTTCTGTGTCGTGAAAGCGTTTAGAACATTTAAATTCACAGACACAAACAGCCAGACCCGGAACAACAACTTGTAGGCCATACAAAGATTTGTTCCGTGAGAGAATCAAAACCGCGACACGCAACGCAACATCGTTCAACCATTGCGCCAACCGTGTCGTCGTGCATGTTTGATAAATGATAAGAAAAATAATCAAATTATTTTTTTCAGGTGTAATGCCGGTTACTCGGGGCTACGATGTGAAGTGGACGTTTGCCAGACGTTTTGTTTAAACGGTGGTATCTGTTCCCTTAATGCGAAGAGTGAGCCAGTCTGCCGATGCACACAGGGTTATGAGGGTGACAGATGTGAAGTTCCCATTTTTCAGCCAGAAAGATTACAAGATTTGTTTACAAAAACAGTCTTAATGTTGAATGAGATTCTAAACGAAGGTAAAAATCGTTTTAATTTACTTATAAAAACGGCGGACGATATGATATGTATTCCACCAGCATTTTTTTTTATGTGTGTATGCCGATTTCTCCATGATTGCTGGTCCGAATTAAGTGGTTCTTTTTTTGTTTGGTAGAAGAAGCTAGCGCCTTCACGTGGTTCTATATTAATTTTGTAAACTTTGCTTCGGTACTTTATGAGTTATCCTCTATAACAGGGATCCCCAAACTATTTTGGACAAGTGACCCCTTTTCCAAAATGAACTGTTACCTCAGACCCCCATGGCCAAATTACCTACTTTTAAGATCAACCCCCTTATTCATAATGGTCCGCTAACTTAAAACAGCTGCTACAGTGTGTTATTTTTCATTCTGACTTAGGTCAATAGAAGAAGACAGAGTGAGAATTAGCAATGCTTTAAGTTAGCAGACTATTATGAATAAGGGGGCCTATCTTTAGTTTTTTCCTATTGACACAAAATACCTAGGTACTAAGGTACCAATTGGAAAACTTTGCACTTGGTTAAGTGAGTAAAATTGACTTCATTTTCGTATCAAAATTTAACAAAATAAAAAGACATACAATTCAGTAAATATCAAGTTTAATTTATAACGATTATTACAAATTAGGTACTTAAAGAATTTTAAGTAGGTAGGAAATTATATTTAAAAAAGTATTAATTCGCAAAGAGAAAATAAAACATTCAGTGTGATGGATGAACCTGGTGACTATCTACCAATCTAGCTACATCCGGTTCAATATTGGTGAGTTGCAGCCTTAAATCTCCACGTTCGTTGATTTTCAAACGGTTTCTTTGTTTCGTCAAAATGTTTGTTACCACACTGAAGCTTTTTTCAACTAGGTATGATGATGGAAAAGCGATAAGGTATTTTTCAGCAATGTTCCACAATGTAGGATACTGTGTTTCAATGTTGCGTTGCAACCAGAACTTCTGATAGCCTTGGTTGAACTTCTGCTTAAGCTCTTCGTCTGTGCTGATGGTAATCAACTCTTCTTGCATTATCACATTGGCTTCTTCTATGGCTGTGGTATTGTACGGATTTATTATCCATTGAGGAATTTGTAAATTTAAAAGATCCTCAAACCTCTCCGTAAAATCCTTGTGTAATGCGTCCAAGTGAGTGACATATAATAAAATGTCATCATCTTGAAGCGTTTCTGGTAATTTTGACAAATGCAGAAACTGCGAATATTCTTTTCTGCCTAAATTTTGTTTATAAAGGATTAGTTTACCCACGAAGGCCGATATTATTGATTTTGTTTTAATCAAGTTAAGATCGTCACCCTGCAGCTGCAAATTAACTTTGTTGAACATTCCAAAGATATCAGTCAAGTAATAAATATCTGTTTTACAATTGTTCAGATTTCCTTTCAAATTCGGATCTTTTTCTTGTAAAAACTCCAACACAGATTCAAAAACGGCTGAAAATCTTTCTAAGCAAGAGCCTCTTGATAGCCAGCGAACTTCAGTGTGAAGAAATAATCGAGTAAAGACTTCGTCGTTTTCCTCACATAGCTGAGCAAATAACCGAGAGTTCAAAGAATTGCTTCGAATCTTGTTGATAGCATTTATTACATATTGTAAAGACTTATGCAATCTAGGACTCAGCTTTTTTGCTACTAAATGCTGCCTGTGAATCACGCAGTGAATGACCAGTACATCAGGCAGTTGTCGCTTTAAGTGAGCTATAAAACCACGATGACGACCAACCATAGACGGTGCACCATCAGTCGCAACAGAAACAATGTTCTTCCATGGAATAGCTTTGTCAGTAAAAAAATGTTCCACGGCCTGAAAAATTGATTCTCCTCTGGTATCAGTCTCTAAATATGTAGCAAAAAGCAGTTCTTGGCACATATTTTCATCTTTGATATATAGAACATATCCTAACAACAGAGCTTCATTGCCGGGTAATGTAGACTCGTCCAACTGGAGAGAGAATCTGTTGGTCTGTAAGAACTTGCATAAAATGTTTTCCACATCGCGTCCCATCTCGTCTATGCGTCTCTGAACGGTGTTATTGCTCAAAGGTATTCTCTTTAAAATATCATGTGCGGGTTTGTGCAATACATTGTTAAGGACCTCCGCAATGGCTGGTAAGATAAGCTGCTCTCCAATTGTGTGGGGTTTCCCCGACTTCGCTATTAGTAAAGATATATTATAGGACGCTCGTAAAACATCATCGTCTTTAATAGATGATGACGCAAACATCGATCTTATGGATGGCCTTTTGTCTAGTTTTTCTTTAAGTGCTTGAAAAAATGTCAAGGGCTTACTTTTTTTGTCAGCATGTACTCTCGATAAGTGGTCATCCATTTTTGAAGGCTTCATGGCATCGTTACTGAATACTTTTTCACATATGAGACACATCGGCAAGTGTTGATTTGATGGAGATGCAATAAATCCGAACTTCAAGTAGTCCAAACTGTATTGTCTGCATTTTTTTTTCGTGTCCGCCATCATAAAACTCTCAGTAATCCTGCAAATAAAAAAATAAGAAACTAAGTACCTAAATTAAAAACAATACCTAATAAACTGTTAAATTTACTGGTAAATTTTTACAATTGAAACAACTGAGGCAACTGCAAACTGTTGCAAACAATCTACAGATAGCTCAACTGATCACTATCACACAGTGTGCAGTGGGGCAATGCTGATGCGCTGTGCCGGATAAAAACTGTTTGGTACTTACCCTGTTAATTTTTCATAAACTGCAGATATTGTGTGGTTACGCTATTAACTCGCGTAGGGAGCTCAGCATTTTGTAAATTCTTTTTCAGTCACTTTACTTCACTTAATTTAGCTATGTAATAACTTTGTAATCTCTTGAAATAAATGAGTACTTATATGAGTTATTATCGTTCAAGCTCCAACGAATTTCAAAACGCAAATGAACTTTCAACCTAAGTGCAACCTCGTTAAATAGTAAAATATCAGGAACATGTTTGGACTTGCAACTTGATCATGAATTCGTTCGTGTTAAATCGCGCAAGCGTCAAATAGAGAGCAAGTCAAAACGCGCCTGAAAGACGTACGCTCGAACTCATTATCTTGCACAAACTTGTCCACACTGACTTGCCGAGTTTTTCATCTTGTACAAACTTGAGGCTTTATATTACTACAACAATGCTATTTCCTACATAAATATTAATTATTCTTAGTACACGTAACACAACATAAACAATACAGTACCTACCTACCTATCTTGAAAGTTTTAAATAAGAACTTGTGTTAATTTAATAGGGGTCGATTTTTAGACCTCGTCGACCCCCATAATCAGTTTTCGTTTATGTCGACCCCTAGG
Source organism: Eugnorisma glareosa (assembly GCA_947578425.1). Lineage (NCBI taxonomy): Eukaryota > Metazoa > Arthropoda > Insecta > Lepidoptera > Noctuidae > Eugnorisma > Eugnorisma glareosa. The sequence continues at coordinate 5,079,621 of OX387982.1, read as the reverse complement.
AAACCGATATCGACCCCAAGGGGTCGATATCGACCACTTTGGGAATCCCTGCTCTATAATATGTTTTTTCTTCTTCGTCTATGTGGACGATGTGCCAATAACTTATAGTTGAAAAGTAAAATTGATACTTGACAATGATTTGTGTGGATACCCACACAAATACAGACACTGACATAATTTCACACGCACACGTACATACAAATACACACGCATACACAAACACACACACAACACACGCACATACAAATATGTGCACTCTGATGCTGTCTGAGGACAGCGATAGCTGCTTAATTCATTTATTTTTAATTTTATTTTTTTCTTGTTCAGTCGTTTCATCATGCAACAACTTTCACTATGGGACCAACCTCGAAATGGGGAAAAGAAATCGGCTGTTCAGTACATTTTGACGAGTTAATGCGATCATATTGTAGGGAACAGCTGATTTTCTTTCGCGATTTCGAGGTTAGTCCCATAGTAAAACTTGTTCATAATGATGAGTACAATGACCCCTTAAGAGATTTCGTGTATGAATAGATAGACCCTATATATCATTGCTAAGATACCACCCAAGCGAAGAGTGAGAAAGCCCAGACACAAGTACTATTTGTAACTTACTGGGGCTGCCTCAGTTTATGTACGACAATGTTTTGGGATTTAAATAAATATATTTGTTTTTTTTTTTTATAGGGTGAAATAAAAACTTATTTTCTTCTTCATCTTTCAAAAAAGATTTTTAAATCCCCCCAGATGGATGAATACCATTCATGTAAATTTCAAGTTTGTTTTTATCTCCAAATGTGTATTACCTAATTGTTCATCTTCACGTTTTGTTTACATGTCACGTCAGTTACTGAGGGCAAAGGAGTCAAGTCGACGTGTGCCTCAACTGTTGCCTGAAGAAACAGCGCATGTTCGGAATGGGCACACGACGTGAAGCAGTCACTGCGAAGCTCAGTTGTACAAAATCTACCTAAGTTTTTAAACTGACTTGGTCACTAACATTATCACTAACGAAATAATTACCATGTTGAGTTTGAGTGGTTTTGAGATCCCGATATTTTTTTCTTTTTTTTTTACCTACTTTTTTTTTCTTTTTGGTATTTATTTCCTGTTGCAAGCACCATGATCACTGATAACTGAAGTTCTTGCGGGTGTTTATGAGCAGACAAATCGGTCTGCAGTATGGTAAATATCCCGTTTTCAGTATTAAAGATAAAATCGAACTAGTTTATTTAGCAATAAGTTAACGTCAAATTTTCGCAAAAATATATATATTCATATATTTTATCGTCTTACTTGCCGAAAATTTAGAATTAGTTTTCCTGCTAGCTATATTATGTTTCGAACAATCCGTATAACTGTTCTGGTTATTTATCAAAGTCGTTGCGTCGGGGGCCGTTTAGTACAGTCGCCATCGCATCAAGTTACTACAAACAGTCAAATTTTTCCATTCAATTTTGAGCTTAACCATCAACATTGTATGGTTTAAAACTGTAATTTAAAAATGCATTTAATCGCAAAATACTGTCACTTACTTTGATATTACATAGAATGTTCCTTGCAGTATTTGCTCATTATCGCGCGGCAACACGATCGGTTAGTGTGTTAATAGAGGGTGCGGATTTTTTTTTTAATAACAGATTCGTCTCCTGGAACCGCCACTAGGTTTTTCAAAAATCTATTACTGCTGTTATGTCTCGTCTAAAATCAAGTTCCTTTCCTTTGGATTTAGATATTATGATTTATATATGCACCCAAAAGAAAATCACCCTGCAAAAATCACCCTGTATAAACTAATGTCACTCAGTTTGGACTGAGTTTTGATCTTTACCGCGATACAAAATTATGTTTGATACGTCGTTTTCTCCTGGGTGTATAAATAGTTATACTGCCGTAGCTGTATAAAGAAAGTTAGTGGCCGCAAAAAAAAAAAAGCACCAATTTTGTTCATTGGCTTTTGACCATTTGTGGTTTGTAACTTGATGTGCAAGTAGCAAACAAAGCGGTAACCCGATGCAACGACAAGCGACGCTTGGATTAAAATGACCTACTTATATTAAATGTAGAGCAAGCAATATTTATTTTAGTTTTATTTCATTTTTAGAGCAACTCTTTTTAGTTTTATATTCTTTTTATGCTATCACTTGTTTTTGTGAATGCTGGTTGACCAGTAATTGGCGACTGTGTAACGCCAAGACTGTGGAACCTTTACTTAGGATATGATGTACACAGAAGCTGTTGGTAGACCTTTATTAATAAATAAATAAATAAATATTTAGATATATTTTTTCCTTTTTTTTGAGATGTCTGTGTAGGGGGTTTACCAAAAAAGTTTGGAAAATTACAAGCCAAGAATAAAACTATGTCAATAATCATTGGTTTTTAAATTATAATTTATTTTTCATCTAATATATTTTTTTAATATGTGAGCGAATAAACTTTTTAATGGTGACTTTATCAAAACTACAGGAGGGAAAGGACTTTTAATATTATTATCAAGAAAATTCGTTAAGTTCAATTAAATAAATCATTAGTTAAAACAATTAATTGTTTTCTTAATATTTTTTTTATTATCTTCTGTAATGTTATGAAATAGTGTTTCTAAAACAAGACCAAGAAGGTCTAAAATGTCCGCTTTAGCAGAATCGTATTAGGATAATAATATGAATTACGTTAAAATTCGTAAAATGGTCACAAAGTGACAATTCATAGTATTAACTATATGTTGAGTAATTTAGACACACACCTGGTTACCTAATTTATTTTTTGTCTCACTTATATATTGTTTTGAAATTAGCATCGTAATCATTAATGTTTGTATGCCAATTTCATGGCGAACTGTGTCATAGTACTATACAGCGGTAACAGAAAGGGTATAGTCATATGGAATACTGTGGTACGGACCATCAAACTGAACAACTTTCTCTATGGGACCACCATCGAAATCGTAAAAAAATAATCATCTGTCCCATATATTTGAGTCGAGTAGGTATTGAAATTTTGTATAGGACAGCTGATTATTTTTTTACGATTTCCATGGTGGTCCCATAGAGAAAGTTGTTCCGTTTGATGGTCCGTACCACTGTATTCCATATGATTATACCCTTTATGTTAGACGCTGTATATTATTTTTACCATCTTTTGTACCACATTTACTGCAAATAATAATTTTGACTTTGACTTAACTGCGTCTGTTAGTTGTGGGTAATACGATACCCCTTGTCCCCTTAGCAAGACTGGTTGTTAGACTTTCAGGCCACTGTTATAGCGTGTAACCTGTAACGGCTGTCAAAGATCTACAAATGACAGCCGGGACCAAGAGCTTAACGTACTTTTCGAGGCACGAAACTCGGTATGTAATGGGTGATCATCACGACATCATCATCGTCTCCATCCACGGACCCACCTAAGCAAGCGCGGCTTAACCTAAAGATCGACCCAAGGGGCTGTTATTATCAGTGATCGGAATAGATAGAGCTAATGTACCTAAAGTTCAAGGAACAGAAACGAAAAGTGGAGACTTCCTTACGACAAATTTTTTTTGAAACTCGGAAATGTAATATTCTGACTGAGTCTTAAGATTGGTAACTATTATAATTATTGAGGTAGATTTCTGTTTACGTTTAGTTCCAATAATTGTACAAAATGAATAAATGGTATGAAACCCTTTAAATTTTTACCTTGTTAGTTCTAACTATTAAAGCTGGTATGAAAATTAAATTAGCTTCAGCACTTACTTAAGGCGTTCAACGAAGATAAGGAGATTACCTTTTTTAAACAATAAAAGTCGTGCACTTTTTTTTTAAACAAATACAATATATGAATTCGATAGTTGTTTTACTTTATTAATTTGAGTTGTACTTAAGTAATGTTCCGACATTCGGAACAAATATTCCGAAAAAAAAAATAGTTGTAAGGAAGTCTCCACTGTTCGTTTCCGTTCCTTGAACTTTAGGCACATTAGCTCTACCTATTCCGATCGCTGGTTATTTTTTAATCATGAGCTCCTCCTTAACCTTATTTGCAAAAAGTTAAAGTGCATATTCCAACAAGTGAGTGTGATCAAGCGTCTCGTAGGAATAAGGTTCATTATCGAATGATGCGCGACTGAGCCACGTGTGAATTCTCCCTTACAATTTACCATAAGTTATAATATAACACTTTGGTAAATTGTAAGGGAGAATTGTAAGAGAAAATATTATTTTCTACAACGACAAAGTTAAGTCACGGCAAAGAGACTTAGAATATTTTATATTAAAACGTGTTTAGTCACGGTTCTTTCAACACTCAAATTCAATCTTACCAATTTAATATTATCCTTCAATCTCGTCCAACAAGTCTCTCCCAAAATTATAATCAAGCAAGCATTGTCGAAGTTTAAAACATTCAATGTAATTAAGCCTTCTATAATCAAAGTTAGTTCTCGAGACTTTGTTTGTGGACCAATGGAGGACCTTCAAGATCCTTTTAATCAAGACAGTGATAACTATTGGTTTGATGCTCTATAGAACGTAGTATGTAGCATTTTTGGAAGATGTTTTGTCATCTTGGTTTGATGGTTTGTACAATCGGAGATATCAATTGTTTATTTTTATATTAATTGTTTTATCAATTGTTTATTTAATTGACATACTCGGTCAATTTTCCACAGTCAATGATTGACAATTTAAGTTGGTTATCAAGAAAATTTCCTGACATAACATCATCAGGCTCAAGGCGGCACAGTTTTCACCCTGTATATCTATACTTCTATACTAATATTATAAAGAGGTCAAGTTTGTGAGTTTGTTAGGTGGTAGGGTGTAATCTCTGGATCCACTGAACCGATTTTGAAAATTCTTTCACTAATAGGAAGCTACACTATTTTCCCGAGTACCATAGGCTATATATTCCGACCAAAACGCGAGCGAAGTCGCGGGCAACAGCTAGTCAAGTAATAATAACCAGAACAACACTCAAACTGTAAAGGAATCTTTGACTGAGAACACTTGACCAACTTACAACAGCCCTCGTATTCAATATTGTCAGAAACCTGTCTGACTGCCTCGTTAATCTAGTGGTCGCAAGCGCGACTGCTGGTCATGAGGTCCTGGGTTCGATTCTCGGGTCGAGCAAAGTGATATTGGGTTTTTCTATCAGGAATTTCTCTGCCACGGAGTCTGGATTTGCGCCCGCAATAGGCTTGCCCCCTATTACATGGGATTTCAAAATAACTGTCGAAATGTGGGTGTACTATTAGGTACACCTCTGCCTAACTCTTTGCGGATTATAGTCGTCATAATGATGTTGATGTTTATGTCAGATACCCAGTTCTACTCTTGACAGAAAAACTGGTCGATTAAAATTGTCGGCTTTCAAAGGGACGCATTCTAGTTACAAGCTTAATCGAATTAAGATAAAGTTTATTATCTGAGGAAATTTTCTTTCTGAATATCTGTGGTTCATTGCTGGAAATTTAATAATGGGTATAAGGCAAAACGCGCAATACCTCTTCTGTAGTGAAGGAGACCATCAAACTGTACTAAGTTAAAGAACAAGCGCAGATAATGTCCTCCAGATTCCGGATAGAAGGCAACTTAGACGCGCCGCACATCCATGTAGGTACTATTTATCTACATACAATTATATAAAATTGAAGTGTCATGATTTTGCATGTAGTTTTTCGACCTTTTTTAGGGTTCCTTTGAAATTGAACAGTTGAAATTCTCACAGATGATTTATTTCTGTTGCCGCAATAACAACAAATACTAAAGACAGAATAAAATAATATTTAAGGGGCTCCCATAATACAACAAACGTGTTTTTTTTTAGTTATTGTTACGGAACCCTTAGTGCACGAGGCCGACTCGCATTTGGCCGGTTTTGTATGTTCCGCTAAACTTGCCAGTGTATTTAGTTATAAGTTTAATCGAATTAAAACAAAGTTTTAAATATCTGGGAGACCCATCTCGGATTCTAAGAAATAATTTATCATGGCATTTGAAAAAAAGACTGTACAAACTGATGCAATAGGGTATATGCAAGAAATACAAAACATTTTTTATTTCTTAAAAATGCCTTGTATTGGACCATAAAAACATTGTGGTACACTTGTTTAATTCTCTAATACAACACTTTTACAATTTAATATTTTATTTAGCGTGTTTTTGGTGAAACGGAACGCAAAACGCATCGATTCCGGTAGTGACGTTAAAATCCATGAGTCAAAGAAACACTTTTAATTGAAAAGTACTTAAAGTTTCACTGAGATTTTACTATAATATTGTTATTGCAATTTTTCCTTAAATAAAGCACTTAAATATTAGTAAAACTAATCTACTAAGGACAAAAAATTTGATTTAAACAAGGCAGATAGAGGTAAGTGCCATCAAAGTCCTGACATGAATGGCCGCGATAGTCATGGACGTTTGAACTGTCGTAGAAAATTGTAGGAGTTTAATATTTTTTTTGTGCGACAAGCAGTAGTTGAAATTAACTTTTAATTATTTTCTTGGGTTGATAGTACTGCGTATTATTGATTTAAGTGAAAAAAAAATTACATGCATATTCCCTATTGTCTTGCAGGTCGCAGGACGCTCGCCTATTGTTTCATTGATGAGGAAGTCACACGACGATGCGCATGAGTATCAACAACTCCTTACAAGTTAGTAGTTGACACAATCGGAGCCAGCAAAATACGTCCTTTACAGCGGGCGGGATTCACTCCAGTTTGGCCGGGGCTTAATATAACTCACCAAAAATATAAAACCTCATTGCTCCAAAAAAAGAATTTACAACAATCGGCATAAAAATATAAATTAAGACATTACAATTAAAAAGAAGAATATTAATGTCATTGGAAATGTCAATAATGCAAAATTTTCTTATGTGATCCTAAGTAATTTACAAATAAACTTGAACCAACGAAAATCTTGCGTATCTAACACAGCTGTTTTGGAAAATGATTTGAGGTCCGAGAATATTTGGTTAGTACTTGAAATTGCATTTCTAACTTTGTTCATAACTTCACTCATTCTTAAAATATTGTGAGTGTAATGTACAGACGCCAGCACATCAAGGTACCCGAAACTGTCAAAATTTCCCAATCAACCTTGAACCTTTTTACTTTAGCGATAAAGTTGAAAATCTATTGAAGAAATTTGGCAGATCTACCCCATCGTTGGCGAGAAAGCAATAGGCTATTTTCTCTCTGGGAACGTCGAAAAGATTGTAGGTTCCGTGTCAGTAAATAGATTCATTAAGAGTAAGATCTGAAGGCCTCCCAGACCTTACTTATTTTTCTGATTAACAAAATATGTGGCATCGAGTGGTGTCAGTATATACATAAACAGACGCTTTTTTTCCATGGGGTAGGCAGAAACCACAGAAAGCCACCAGTTACGATTCTGCTAAGCCTGATTCGTGTCGTACTCGCCAATGGTGAGGCAGGTACCTTAAGAGGGAACAGGGGCTGCGATTTTACATATAAATATATTCCCCCTTTTTCTTCCTGTTTTTTTTTTCATGATATGAAGGTCTCCTTCAAGGTCATCGTTCCTCTTATTTCCTTTTTCAGCAACTAATAAGTAAAGAAAATTTGACCCTCTAAAAATGACAAAAAATGCCACATTTTTACGGCCGTGATTAGAGGACTACCAGACAAAATCGAGAAGTTTTTAACATAAATGAAATTGATAGAATCCCAGAAATACTCTTTCTTAAAGTGTTAAAGTCAAAAATTTTTGAATCGGCTCTTTTTCGAGGGGAGAAATGGGAATACGAAACGTCCATGTTGTCAAAATTTTTGTGATAGAATCGGTCTGAGCTGCAGCTGTCCCTATCGCACTCTACGGACAGGCTTGACGCAGCGCGACGGTTAAGTTTCTCCAATTCATATTTTTAAAATTCCTCGCAGGCCATGTCCCCTCTTAAGAGAGAATTAAAGTCTAGCTCTTAAGCATTATGCTTGCTTGGTGATTGCTTTAATTTTGTACCATTCTACGTCGTAGAAAGCAGACTGGTTTAATGAAACAATGTACATTGTGCTCTTAATTAGTTATTGGTCGCAAACACGATTTGCGAGCCCGTTTTCCAACTTTAAATTTAAAAAATATATCCCATATAATTATATGTTTTACATACGTCACAATTCATACTTTGTTCTTATTTCCAACAAATGCTACGAGTATATTTTGAACTGCCAGCTTTCCGGGTAAACATGTTTGTTAGTTAGTGAGTGTTATTCTCAGTGATTTTGGTTAAATACTAACTTTCTATAGTCAAACATCATCAACTGGTCGGCCCCATTAAAACAATAGTATCAGCCCGATACTTGGCAGCAGGATTTTAGAAAGAAATTCTTATTACACAATCAAAAATATATGTAAAGAAAATGATAAAGATGAATAGAATACAAATATTTTGCTTACAGAAGAGGAGAGAAGATTCTTGAAATGGGCAAAACTTCTGAACTGAAAATCAATGATAATAATGATGGAGACGCAAAGATTCTATTCAAAAAATCAAATGCTTCAAATTTTTCACGATCAAGAACAATTTCAGGCGCATCACAGTTATATTCAAGAAGCGGTATAATGCAAATCAAGAAGAACTCAGGAACCAATCATCATAGGTATTATACAGACAGAGGGAAAATCAAAAGAGATTTTAGTGTAGAAACCGATATTTGTATTCTGCGAAGGTATTACAGAAAGAAAAAAAATAGCTTGCTCGGGGAAACCTCAGGAAAGTCCAGATACTCCACACTAATTGATACTGAGTGTGAAACAATTGAAGAATACCCAGACACAAGTGATTGCGGGGATAATGAGAACGATACCGAAAAGAGCAATCCACCACTCGACATAGCATCACTCATGATAGATAATCTAAAAGATCTGCTCAACCAATGGATACAGAAACATTTAATACAAAACAAGGACACCAAGCAAAAAATAGATACGGTGCTAGATTCTTTGATTCGTAAGTTAGAAACAAGAAATAATCTGGCTTCATCTTCAGGTTCCACTTATATTTTACATAAGCAGGCTGGCAAACAAGAAGTAAAAAATAAAAAAATTGCAACCGCTTCCCTCACTTGTCAGTGCTGCAAACACAAAGCCCGTTACGTGAACATTGAATCTTCAGCAGCAGTTAGCAGTGTAGCTCAAAAGAGGTCCTTTGGGGTCACTGAGCCTTTTAATTACAAAGATATAAGAATAATATCTACTTTGAGCATACCAAGAAGTTTCCACAGACGAGGATTAGAAGAAAAGAAGGAGCAAAACAGCTGGTACAGGATGAAAAAAATTAAACACAGAAATTTAGTCTTATCCATTGACCGATCAAATAATAAGTTTATAAATTCGTCAAGTTTTGATTTAGTGGCGATTTCAACTAAGTCTCTTGCAAAGAGGTCTACGAATAATGAGACAATCTCCAAAAAGAAAAAGCGACACATTGTATTCTTTCCAAAACCATTTTATAAAAGCGCAACAGAAACTTCAAGTGCGACAAATGATGGGAACTTACAAATAAAAAACGTCCATATTGACAAAGACCGGTTAGATGCCATACCAAGCCTTTTAGAAAGTCTCTACGCCAACGATCCCATTATGCCTGACAAAAATATTCATTTTGCTCGTAGTACCCAAAACAATAATTACACAATGACCGAAGATAATTCTATTTCAGAAGTAACAATAAATAACGCTAAAGTAGCCACTGAAATAGCAAACGATATTTACACCAAGCAAGCAAAAGAGAAATACTTAACTGAAGAAAATAAAACCAAACCTTTTGTTGCATTGGATCCTAAAAATCGTAGAATAGAATATACAAATACCAAAAAATCTTGTTTACAACTTCCGAAAACTAAAAATAACCGCAAGAAGCCCACGAATAAGGGTAAGATTAACAAACTCAGGCAGCGGACAACATTTCAAACCATCCACAATAAGCATTTTACATTTCTTTTCAAGAAAGCACAAAGCCAAACGTCTCCGGGACGAGAATTTTTAAAACACTGCCAAAACATAATGCAGTTTTTTGATGAATACAAAAACAACAATATAAAGTTAGATGTGCAAATAAATGTGTACCCTACGTGCCAATCTGATAAAAAAGATGTGTGCACTGATGTTAGTTACCAGACATTGGGTGTTTATGACATCAAATTTAATCCTACTTTACTGAATAATATAGCACCAACTAAAACAGACGCAACAATACACATGGATGAAGAACCAGTCAAATTCAAAATTGAAAACGAAAACTATTCGAAAGAACATCATCATCTGCCTAACCGTTCGAAAGAACGTACTCCTAAAATCATTCCTTTACTTGATAGCTCGGTCTGTCAAACTAAGTTGATTTTTGATGTGAACTCAAAAGAAAAAGTTGAAACAATGTCTAAACCAAACATAGATGAAAATAGCCCTAATGAACAAGGCACCATAACGACAGAATTAGAAATAGTACAAGAGATTAGTGAACTTCGAGCAGTAATCAAAGATTTAGCTGCAGCAGCAGAAAGATTCGTCAATGAACAGCTGAGGAGAGAGTCCAATAAATCAAATGCCGAAACTATCATAACGCGTAACCCTAGCAACTATACATCTAGTTCAAAAGTTGAAGCAGTTATTAGTCTTAGAAATCCGTCTAAAGCTATACAATATTCAAGAGAGGCTATTGATAAACAAAAACTAATATCCAGATTAAAAATAACCAATGAACCGAAGAAGAAAGAAACATGTGATTTTTACAATAAACTCGTAAAGAAGAGCACTTCATATCGCATTATCGATAGTGAATCTATTCTAAGAGTTACCGACATGACTTCAGGGGTTAATGAGATGAACGAGCCAACTGACACTCAAGAAACCACAGTCACCAAAGAAGCGTTACGACGTTCCACACAAAAATCCAAATCTTTATTTGAATTAACATCTGAACAGTCAAAGAAACGAAAATTGGTTTCCTTATATTGTGATGGTTATCGAAAGAATCTTCAATGTCGCGTTTGTAGTGTGCATCGTAATCATTTGCCTTCTTCTTGTAGCGACAAAAGCGATAAACAATTCAAAAAGTTGTTTGGCTGGACATCGAAGAAAGGTACCTGCCAGCGGAGCATTACTACACCAGAATTACCACCATGTATTTGTAGATCTGACACAAACTGTACCGATTCTATGCCAATGTTTCGTCCAGAGTCACTGCGCGTTCCTGAGCAAAACTCTTTCTCTTCTATAGAAGTCCTTTGTCCATGTCACCCAGAAAAGAAAGTAGTAAAGAACTGTAGCGTTGAAGATGAGATAACTCAGGATAAGATCAGAAGCAAAAAACGCAGAGGAATGGGTTTTGGCGAGGGCTGTGTGTACTGTGTGTTATTGTGGATCCCAATATTTTTATTAATCTGTTTGTTTTATGCTTATGTTTTGAGAGACCGAATTAAAATTTTAACAATAAATGAAACAAACAAGGCAAATTTCAGACGACATAATATTCAGAGCCCATCTACAGTTCGTCTCTCCGACTTAGGATTTTAATACATGGTCGTTATTATATAGTTTTATATATTTTTTGAGTCATAAATAAAAAACTTAATTGGGTATCTGTTTATTTCTACTGAAGTTGTTTAGAAATATTCTAATGAATGCGTAAAGAGTTTTTGAATTTTATCCGTTGCTTTATTTCCACGAGTACCTTATTTCGTGTTTGTTTCAGATAATCAGAAGATTTTTTAAATCAAAATGGAAGCAACGAAAGAAGCAGTCATTGGAAAAGGAAAACGACCTAAATCACCAACAAGATACCCAAAAAGAATGCCTACGTACGTAGTTGCGTTTGCTGTACAAGAAACTTTTGATGACCCTCATAAAGTTGAACAAATTACAAACAAGCGAAGTGCTGACAGTACCAACAGTATTAAATTAATCTCACCCACTGATTCCACTTCTACAAGAACATTCACTATTTCTCCAACTGAAACACTTCCTAGCGTAGTCGATATAACAAATTTGAAAGAAGTAAAAATTGATATTGTGGATGAAAACCAATGTGGAGATGTAATAGAAAAAAAGTCTACTCAATTCAGCAACTACATCATAATTGATAAAGGAACAGCAGACGAGCAACCTGAAACACCAAAAAATGGACCAGAACACATTAAAAGATGTAAAGAAAACAATAAATATCTAAGAAAAAAACTAAAAAAAAGTAAACCTGTCATCAAGCTTACAAATATTCATTTTAAATATAAAAAACCAAAGAATAGTATTACTGGAAGATTGGAAAAGTATTACGAAAATGCAAAATTGAATACACCAAATGCTGAACAAATTCAGAAACAGATTTATTGTAACGATCTGTCAATGGTTGTCTCTAGATCACGAGTTTTAAAAAAAGTTCTGGCAAAACAAAATTTACTAGCCGATTCCGAAAGAATTTCATCACACGACGATGTTTCCTTTGATTACGAATCCCTGAATTCTTCGCCACCAAGTGCAATAAAATCTTTTATAAGTCATACAAGTCAGAGAACATTAGTTAACAAGGAATCTTTTTCATCAAGAAATGAAGAAGAATATTGCAGCATAAAAGCTGCAAATTCAGTCATTCAAGCGACTTCAGATAAACAGGACGCCGATCAAACTGCTTGTAGTAGTAGTAATGAGAAATTAATGCATAAAGAAAATTTAACCAGCTCGGAAACATTTTTACAAAATAATACTACCGAACTTACGTCGAAGTCATCATCTAGTGAGGAACCCAAACCTTTTACAATCGATTACAATGACTTGAGTCCCATGAATATAATTGAAAACATTAAAAATAATGACAATATCATTCAAACAGTAAAACCTGTTGTAGAACGGTATAGTGAAGACGATACTTTTGTGAACGCTCAAACAAGTTCGGGTCTTAATCAATCGGGCATATCATCTAATTTCACATTACAAATTAACTCAGAAACAACGGCTCACTCTGAAAATATGCAATCCAGTTTACCTACCAACGATAACTTTTCAAACGATATTTATAAAAATAATGCTCTGTTAGACAAGGTAAAAACTCTGGGGTTTTATCCAATGAAAGCACCTATTGATTCTGGTACAAATATCGACTCTGAAACGAATGACGTACTGGTTACAGATAATATAAAGACTAGCTGGTCGTTTACAAGAAATACGAATAACTTAAGTGATGACTGTCCTACAGATACAAATAAAACATGCGTATTAAGGAAACTCGTTGAGATGAAGAATATGAGTTACTTCCAAAATAATATCTGTTTACCAGACGACGTTGCTATAAAAGCCAAACTAAAAGAAACAAGGGAGGAAAAACGATCGTGTGCTGATGAAGTTGGAAATAAATATCCTACAAATATGGGCGAAATGTGGGAGCAAGTGACTTTAGTAGTAGATTTAACCGTGAAGAGATTGGAGGAGGCTTTCGTTCATAGGATAGTAAACGATATAAAAGATTCACTAATAATCTTCAATCAGCCAGAGTACAAAGTACCAACGGCAGAAATCCCAAGAGCTACGACCACAGCAGTATCACTCAATGAAGAACGATCAATACCAACAATGCTTCATAAAGCAGTATTTGTTAAAGAAGAGCATCTGAAACTTGATGTAGACGAATGCGTCCAATGCGACTTGGTACAGAGACAAGTTATAGATCAGCTGATGCTTCAATTGTCTTTATTACCAAAACCCAATCCAGTTTCCGAGGAGGTTCTGAAATTACTGAAGCCACCTGAATTTCTAAAAGATCATACTGAAGTATTGAAACCGCCAGTTGCACATATAACTGACAGTGTGTCTTTAGAGGAAGGTAAAGGCGACACTGCGACTGTTTCGACGGCTACTACAGAGCTTTCAACTATGGGGAGCTTTAGCCGACTAAAGCGCCTCATTTCTTGTCCCTTTGAAGTTATAAGAGAGAATATGGTTATAATGACAAGTGTTCCGACGTTCTTCATTGTTCTGTTCTGTCTATACGGTGTTATTGTTGTAGTAATGAAACCTTGGTAATTTCGGTGAGTGATTCTGGAGTTTTATTTCTTAGCTAGATGGGGCAAGGAACAGCGGTGCGGGAGCTGCCGTGATCCAATGGTGGCAGCCCCGACTTACGAACAGTAGGTAGCAGGTTGTAATGTATTTCATCACCACTGCTCTTAAAAACTGTGAAGGAAAACATCGTGAGGAAACCGGCATGTCAAAGAACCAAAAATTCGAAGACATGTGACATCTACCAAGCCGCACTGGGCCCATGTGATGGATTATTATAGCCATTCCCATTATACCATTCCCTCTCATAGAGAGGAGGTGTGCCCCGGCAGTAGGAACATTATAGGCTGATTATACTTACACTTATGCTATGTCGAGCAGGGAACCTGGAAGGTCTACCACAAAGTCTTGCAAAAAAGTAGTTTATATTTATTTTTGCATATTTTTTTATTTTATGATAGAAATAACATAAGATAGAAAAAAAAAACAAATAAATACGCTTTTTAAAAACTCTTGAATCGTGTATATGATGACAATGTGAAGCAGAAAACATAAAACAAAAAAAAACTTCTATTTGACTCTTCGTGACATCTCATGAAGAAAATAAATGTCACAATTTAAATTATAAATAATACTATTCTAGGTATGAATTTAATAAACAGATTATAATATATTTTCAACAGAATTTTTACAACGTTTTTGATCTTGAAACAAGACTATATAATACTGGATACAAATCTTAAATCTCTTTCTTAGTTTAGCCATAACAAAGGAATAGCAATAATATTTACTATTATTGCTGCTTAATAATGTTTTTTTTTTTCATTTAATATAATATTAATAAATAAAACTATAAAACAACCAACAAACGAGTTACGGAATTGATACTAAAATTCTGTCGAAAAATATTAATGGTATCCAACAATGCATTTACATCTGGCATTGGTAGATGCAACGTAAACATTGCGCTAGCGTGGTTTCACGAAACACCATCGTTGCGTTGATGCAGAGTTAAGTCACGTTTACGCAGCGGTTACGCAGCGCTACCGTCGCGTATTCGCGGCATAAACGTAGCCATAGATGCGAAAGTTATATTTATTGGTATAACGTTTGTTTCAAGTCGTTATTTATTGTCCTTGCGCCAATACTAAGTGTCCGGATCTGTCCACAGTGAAGACTGGACGGACTCGACGACTCCTGAAATAATACAGTTTATATTAATGACGGAATTTTAAAACAGCTCATACAGGAGGATGTCTAAACAAAAAAGCAAGTACACTGCGACCAATTTGGATTGGAACAATAAGGTAAGGCCTAATTCTTTCAATCTGTCGGGAGATACGATAATGGCAAATGTAATGACAGATATAGTGATACCAATTTGTAAACCCTTGCATTTTCGGTAAGTAAATTTTGTTTTCGGGGTTTTTTATACATTTTTATTTTCTAGATTTAAGCACTGATCAAATTTTCGGTTGGCCTAAATCGAATTAATATTATCGTCGGTTTTCTCCAAATATTTTTATATTCCAAGCTGTCATTATTTTTTTATAAATTTCCAAACGCTCTTGATGAAGTCTGAACATGACTAAAGAGTTTGACGTCTTTTCCGCGTATTTAATAGAAAACTAATAAATCGCCAAAATTTGACGTGTGTTGCTTTATAATAGAAACTTCGAATTTGACACTTGTCAAGTACACCGAAAGTACCCTCAACCAGTCCAACGTGTGACTTCATTTGGAGGTGAAATGAAAGAAGTAGCTTTTTTTTTTTTTTTTTTTTTTTTTTTTTTTTTATCGATGGGAAATCATCAAATGATCCCTCCCGCTCTGGGCTGAGCAGGAGGGAGTGTCAGACTTGTACTGACTAAAACCCATCCATGTTCCTTCCTTTGCCCTTTGTGTTCCAGGGCCGCGGTATCTCTTTCGAACAGTCCCGCAACCCTGGCAGAAAGAAGTAGCTTCAAGTATTTTTTTTAAATAAACGCCTTCTTATAATTTTTAGAGCTCACAAGAATGTGTGATAGACAACAACTAAAAAACTCGACTACTGAAAAATCACGCGCTAATTAAATTTTGGGTTTACAAGGTAAAATCGACACTTCCTAATGTCAAAATCGGTTAAAATGTAGCATAAGTTATCTGGGCCATAATAACGAATCAATTGGCATCTTATTCATCAAAATCGGATGAATAGTTTAGGCGCTACGAAGAAACATACGTAAATACAAACAAACAAACATACATACACACATAGTTTGCTAAAATCATAACCCTTCCTTTTGGCTTCGCCGCAGTCGGGTAAAAATAGCAAAATCAGATTTAGAAACCTAAAATCTCGAAATGGTTTTGGAATCTGCATAGGTACCAGGTAGGTAGGTAGTAGGTAGGGGACGTAGATATATTTAATATTTCTATGGTAGGGGACCGACTGACATCTGTCACATAATATTACGAATAAACTCTTTGCCTTTAAAGTGTATCACGCTTTTAACCTAAGATCTTGTATATGTAGACAAAGATTGGTCACCTTAGTTTACCGCTTCTTTTCCTGTTGCCGTCAGCTATGGCCACTGCTTGAGCAACCACAGGACCCTCATCTGTCACCTGACAAACGAACAAAATGTGAATGGGCGAAGTTAGAAACTCAAGTACTTAATAATCCTCCTTTTGGCTTCTCCTTACTCGGGTAGAGAGCTGATGTCTTCTAATGAGGGCTATCGTTTTTGAACTCACCAGATGGCGCCACTGTCGAGTAAGGCTATGTCAATCATTATATTTTACGCTCTAAAGTACCTATAACTCCATAAAAAGTTTATTTTATTACTTATACGAGTAACAACATAATTTAAACTTCAGATACATATTTATGATTTTCTCCCTAAAATTAGCAGGCATGAAACATTTAAGAAATATTTTACCTCCAAATACTAACAAGTAAGATCCAAAGTTGCTACTTAAAATCTTCCAGTCTTAATTAATCAGAATCTATACCACAATTGTAAATGTTAGTATAAATCTATACTTATATTAAAAAGAGGTAAAATTTATTTGTAAGTTTGTATGTAGGGGGTAATCTCTGGATCTACTGAACCGATTTTGAAAATTCTTTCACTAATAGAAAGCTACATTATCTCCAAGTGCTACGCTATATTTCCAACGTGTTCGTGGAATAATTTTCGAACAAAACGCGAGCGAAGCCGCGGGCAACAGCTAGTACGTGAACGCAACGAGCGAACATTATGACATCTAATCTAACATTTCGGTGACCTCGCGCTATACTAGCGCCTCTAGTGGTAAATTGATACGCGATAGCCCCCGTTCCATAATCATCATCATTCTCTTGCCCTTGTTCCCATTCATTTGGGGTCGACGCAGCATGTTTCTTCTTCCATACTTCTTCTATTATTCCATTATCCAATTCCATAATAATTGTTCCCTAAATAGTTTATTGTTACATACCCATGTTGATTATTAAGCTCTTTGACATCAACATCATTTTTGATTGACATCATCTGCTTAGGCTTTCAGTCTAATCGGATGCTTAGGCTTCCAGTCTATCCGGATGTAGCTGAATACCAGTATTGATGGAGCCTAACTGACCTCCAGAACCCAGTTACTGTTTATACGATACCCCTTGACTTAAGGTAGTCAAGGGGTATCGTATAATTCTATTGTCATAAATACAATGTGCAAACCCGACAGTCAAGCTATACATACTGTACATCAAACTAAGTATCTCCGCAAAAACTGTTGCTGAGAAACTCTTTTTTGGAGTGAAAAACAGAAGAAACAATGTAACGCACGTACAATATTATAAGAAAGAAAACATATTTATTTGGCACAAGCCACAAGTGCTTACAACAAAAAATAGAATTAAAAACTTAAGGCTAAACACAAAAAGAAAAATAGAATAAAAAAACAAAACAAGACGAGAAAGACAAGACAAGAGATAATTGTGTGTCTCACGGCCGCGCCAATGGTAATGTAATGGGTGTATGAATGGTACAGGGGTCATTGAGGTATTTTAAGTAAAGCTTTAATATAAATACGCGCTTGGCCGTGGAGTTGCGGACACCAGCCCCTTATACAATACAATACAAAGTTTTAATATTAAAAATTGAATCAAGATAATTCTTCATATTATTTACCTCAACAGGTGATTCTGTTGTTGTGATGCCTTCGGGCGTTGCCTGCACTTTCGGTGGATAGGGAGCGCCGTATTGTGGTGAAACGCGTGGCTGAGTTCTAAAAACACAAACACATTTAATATTATTATAAGGTCAATAAAATTAGCTAGCTAAACTTCACATTAAGATTACTATCGATATCACATCATAGTTTTGCTGCGCTTTTTCCAACTATGTTAGTGTCACTGATTACCAGTGGTTTACATGGACAGACTGTCATTTTAATATTCTTAGTGTGCTTATATCCCCGTGGATGTTCTACGTGCCAGGCGGACGAAGGAGTCTGTCGACTATTACTATTATTTTCATAAGCACTTAAACGTATGCTCTTGAAACCTTAATAAACCCAGTATAATCAAAATACGATATCAAAACCGACTCATGTCTCTTACCGCAGTTTACCACGGACAATGTGCCAACATCAGAACATAAACAGTCTCATTACCAATGTGCAGGACGTAATACATTAAAATTCATCAATATTCACCCTCAAATAGGGCAATGTCTCTATTGTGTCGAGAAAATTTACATTTGCTGCGGCTGTGGTACGTGATCGCGAGGTAAGATTACTCGCACGAGTTGCGATTTTGAAGTGAATGACATTTTTTATTTTGATAGCGTCTCAAAAATAAAAACGGCGTTCACTTATTAGGGATGTTGGCGATACAAAAACGACGATTCCCCTTTCAAATCAGCAATGAATATAATAAGTAGCAAAGATGAAGTACCTACTTCATAATTTATTAAAATTGTCACAAATAAAGCTTTTATATTTGAAATGAAAATCAATATTCCAATACAAGTAAGACCCAGGCGTAATTATGTTAAAACTGGCCATTTCTTACGTTAGTGAGTTGTTTAAATCCTTACATTAATTTGAACCTAGCACACCTGACACATTATCCGTACTCCCAACAAAAATCGCCGCAAAAGTTATTATCAATTCAATACACACGGCAACCTTCGATTGCGACTAAACAGAACTACAAAACGCGACATACAAACATAACCTAGAAAACAATCGCATATCTACATCAACTCTTATCCTCACATTAAAATTCTAAGGGAACTTCATCTAACCTTGCTCCAAAGGCCGTTGCGACTGCTGTAGCCGTTCTACCTCCGTCTTGGCTGTCATCTTCTTGATCTTGAGGTTCCTCTATATCATTGCCTTGCTGGTTTGCATCTAGACCACTTTGGAGAGCATTAGGGCCTTGGTTTGGCTGATACTGATTCTGTTGCTGAAACTGGCCTTGCTGAAGTTGACTTTGGAACAACTGTGCTTGTTGGATTTGGCTCAGATCTTGGCCTGGGTAGTTGATGAGTTGGGCCTGAATGTAGCGTGGTTGTTGGTATTGGTTGGCTGGGACTAGCATTGGTTGCTGGTATAGTTGAGGTTGGTAAGAGGTATTTACGTTAGTTTCTACGTCTTGGCTTTCTTGGTCAGATGGGGGTTGGAATTGATTGGGTTGTGGCTGGAATTGACTGGGTTGGGGCTGCAATTGGCCGGGTTGGGGCTGAAATTGGCCCTGTTGTGGTTGGAATTGGCTAGATTGTGGTTGGAACTGGCTAGGTTGTGGTTGGAACTGGGTAGGTTGTGGTTGAAACTGAGCTGGCTGGGGTTGGAACTGAGCTGGCTGGGGTTGGAACTGCGCTGGCTGAGGTTGGAATTGAACCATCTGGGGCTGATACTGATCAGGCTGTTGGGGCTGAGGCTGAAACTGGATAGTTTGTGGTTGGTACTGATCAGGCTGCTGAGGTTGGAACTGAACAGTTTGTGGTTGGAATGGAGCTGGCTGTTGTGGTTGATACTGACCCGGCAGTTGGTTAGCACCCTGAGCTTGTAGGACTACTGGTTGAGCAGAAAATTGGGAAACTGGCTGCAACTGTGGCTGCGGAAAAGCATTTACCGTTTGGTATTGTGGAACAGGCTCAGCGTTTGGCTGTCCATAGAAACCTTGGGGTTGTACAGCTTGAGCAGCTTGCACTGTTACTGGCTCTGCTTGAAACTGTGGTTGTTGGTAAGCAGTGATAGGCTGGATTTGAGTTTGAGGTTGTTCAGCAACAAACAAAGCAGGATTCTGATAACCTTGCTCAACTTTCTGCTGTTGTAGCTTCTGTTGAGCTATAATCGAAGGAAGCGCTGCAAAGTGCGTTTGAGCGTCGAACCCTGCTACTTGCTTTTGAGACTGTACTGGTTGAAGATACAAAGGCGATCGGAGCTGCCCAAATTGCTGGAGTGGAACGAACTGGGGCTGTAACTGTAGCTGGGCCAGAGAACTGAGGAAGAATTCACCAGGATATTCCTGTAGTTTCTGTCTAGCTACTTCTACTGATACTTTAGTTTCTTTATTAGGAGATTCGCGAGTTTCGCCTTCGTTAAGGCTCTGTTCCGTGGTTGATGGTTGAGTGGAAGCCTCAGTTGTTGGTACTTCGGTTGTGGTGGTGGTTGAAGTGGTTCTAGGGGCAAATTGGGCAGGGATTTGGGGTTTCGGCAGTCTGTTAGCTGCGTTGAATTCGGCATCTCTCTGTCTCTGCCTTTCGAATTCGCGGTAGCGCTGTTGTTGTTCTTGGTACTGAAAATAAACATATTACTTTGTAATTTTTGAAGTGGAATAAATTGTGTGTTTACGTTAGTTATCTCCAAATTTATAATTTCAATGTTTTGTTTGTTTTATAAATATGAGCGGATTGATATTAAACGTTTAAGGAGAATGGCCAAAAATTTAGAAGAATTTATGTCCAGTTTAAAAGGGCTAATTATGTTGAACAATATAAATTGCTAAGGGGGGAAATCTCAGATTGCTGTCCGTTTAGAGATACAACTTTTAACATTATTTTTTTCCAGTCGTGTAAAAATAAACATAGAATTTATTTAAAGCAATACTTATACAATATAATTTTCAAGAATGTTTATAATATTAACTCGAAACCTATCATGAATCGGGGAACATACATGGAGTGTTTTCGAATACCCCTGGGGTGAAGAATCTAATATTTATTTAATGACGTTACTATTTGAACCAGTCTGTATACTGTCATATCGCTAACACTAATTAAGGATTTGTCTTTAAGTATTCTGGTACTTCTAACAAATCGGGAATCATGAAGCCTTGTGTAATTACCTGAATCTGCTTCAATCCCTGATTTAAGTTCTGGATGTCCGAGTTGAAGTTTTGCCCAACATTTTGCACCCCATTGACTGGTGACCGCTGGAAGAAAGCCATTTCCTCCCCCTGAGGAGGCAATCCTTGAACTGATACGTCTTCTTCGTTAGGAGTGCCGTATTCCACGTTCAGGTTGGGGTTGCGAGGGTCCACAGGTTGTGCTGATGGTGGCAGGTACTGTGAAGGCTGCTAAATCATAAATAGAAATTAGTGTCGTAGATTGCGCCGTTGTTCTTTTTACGTTTACCCATAGTCAGACTAACGCTGACAGGTCAGACATTGATCAGTCGTTAGTTTTCATTAGAAAGATCCTTAAACAATGTATAATTTCAACATCATCACCATCTGCCTAGCCTATTTCCCAACTGTATTGGGGTCGGCGTCCAGTCTAACCGAATGCAGCTGAATACCAGTATTTTACATGGAGCGAATTAGACTTTCAGGCCCACTGATTACTTAACAACTGTCAAAGATCTACAATTGACAGCCGGTAGCAACGGTTTAACGTGGTTTCCGAGGGACGGAGGAAACTCGTTATGGAATGGATGGTCACTCATTCATGGAACAACCTAGACAAGCGCGGCTTAACCTGAAGATCGGGCCGAGTGGCTGTTTCTACATAGGGGGCCTTTTATTTAAGTTTCCTTAACTTTTTCATTCCAGTAGATTTAAAAAAAATTAAGGAACATGTTAGGAAGCTCCACAATCTATGACTTATCCCTTCGTATTCTACTGTTATTTCTTCTATTTGCCTGTTTATATGTGAGTAAACAAGACCCGTATTAGAAAGCGTAACTTAAGATACTTCAGACTTGTTTCAAATCATTTGATTGGTTGAAAATTAATTTAAGTAATGCTGTAATATTAGTATCTAATAATAATTCTGTAATACGGTGTTGAATAAAAACAGAAACTTCTAGCTACTGTTTACCTGTTCTTGTCCCCTCTGAGGCAACACGAAAGCAGGTCCGTCAGGCCTCCACCCACTAGGCGCGTATGGCGCCGGAGGCTCCGCCACTGCCCCGCTCACAAGCAACGATATCACAGCCAGCAGCTCCTGAGATCGAAAATCAATTCAGTTTAGTTATACAACAACAATATCCATTTATTTTCAGGCTTCTTTGGCCCATAGATATATACCTTACATACTAACATACATATGATAAAATACAAATTGTGTTAGTAAATAGAACCTTAAAACTATTGTTAGTAACACTTCACTTGCGCACAATGCTATTATGCGTTCATTCCAAATGCGTGCGCCAATTTCACCAATTTAACTGAACGCGGTTAGCAAATCAGTTGTCGGTGTCAATATTCTGTAACAATGATGACGGTGAAAGTGGTTGCTGGCTCTTGAACGTGGCTCAGATATTAGGATCGCGTTCAGTTCCATTGGTGAAATGCGCCCTACAATCGGCACTTATGTTGTAGTCAACTCGTGTTTACTTGCTTTTTCAACATCATCATTCTCCTGCCCCTATCCGAATTCATTTGTGGTCGGCGCAGCATGTCTTCTTCTTCCATACTTCTCTATTGCTCATCATCTCATCAGACACCTCCTTTCATGCCAAATCATGCTTCTTATCATTGTCTAATTCAGGCATAACCCACATCCACACAAGAGCCTCTTGATTTACTCCTCATGTCAAGAGAACTTTTGTATTAATTTCATCACGTTTTCTAACTTCCTTGTTAACCTTGTTATCTTTCTCAAAGGCTTCTGTTTAATTAAGCTTTCATTACAGAATACCCACAACTAAAATACATCGGTAATCAAAATCATCGTTAATTGTCGGTATTGCAACAGTTATCTCAAATGCGACTTCATTTCTCGCTACATGTTGTTCTAGATATTCTTCTTTCATCTTAACTTTGGTCTATATGTTCAAACCATCTCATTTCAATCCAAAACTGCATGTTTAACCAAAGAAATCACCGTCTTCCTGCTCTTGTCCCATAATACTTAGGGTTGGCGCGACACGTTTTTTTCTCTCCACTCTCCTCTGTCAACCGTCACGCTATCATTCATTCATCATTTACTCGTTTTTCTTTCATATCTTTCCTCAAACAATCTATCCATCGTTTCATTGGTCTTATTCTCCTTCTGCATCCATCAACATTTATATTCATCACTCTTTTAGTCACATGCGATTTGTCCCTCCTCATCACATACATGTTTAACCAACAAAATATAATTCATAAATCCTTTCCTAAATAAATCAACACTCTTCCTTCCCTGTATCAAAACTCTGCAGTGATTTTAACACCCTGACATTATACTTTAAGTCAAAATAAACCAAAATTAAGCTTCCTACTTAAAACTAATATTGACACAATCCTTAACATCCAAATTCACAAAGATTTAAATCAAAAGATTAGATTCCCTCTACCGCATCAAAATATTACCACGCTCCTGATTTTTAACCGACTACTTCTAAAACAGGAGGAGGTTATGTATCCCACCAACATCTTTTTTTTCACCGATTTCTCCGTGATAACTGGTCCGATTTAAGTGTTTTTTTTTTTTTTTCATTTGGTAGAGGAAACTCGCGAAGTGGTCTCACATCAATTTTATTATCTTTGCCTTGGTATACTTCATGAGTTATCCTGTTATGCATTTTTACTTCTTCGTCTATATGGAATTTTTCACATTTTTATAGTATTTTCGCGTTCACTCATACTGAAAACCGTATTTTTCGTGTCCATGCGGCATGTGTGAATTCCCTCGTCTCAGTGTTAATATAAGAGACTAAACCGTTATCAGAAAGAACTACTTTTGTCCGGTTACAACAAACAACTATTTTAATATTACTAACATTCCTTACAAACTTTTTATTATATTTTTGTGACCCTTTAAAAGAATATATTTTTGTAATGTTTCTAGATCATTTATAACTAAGGCATTCCGTAAAAAAAGATTTTTAATAGAAGTAACGTTTTAATTTAATTACGGTTTTAATTGACCGAATAATTATATTAACTTAAAACAAGAACATTTTTTAACGCTTCCAAAGTACGGTGACAGCACATCTAACTATCTAAATCTTTTCTAATTCTGGAATAGAGGCTCTCGGCCAAAATCTTCACAATATTATGTAACGTTGAGTATTTAAGTCTTATAAAACTGGTTAAAGCAGGGTTCATAAGGGTCGGTATCGACGGACCCTCGGCCAACCCTTGGGTAGGGGATGCGAATTAAAATTGAAACAATAATGGGATATCTCGGTAAGCGGGCTTTTAATTTTAGTGAATAGTGGGTGTAGTGAATGTGAATGTTGTCATTTATTTTGCCTAGCTGTGCCTGCGTCTTCGTTTGTTTATTGTATGTTACCTTAAAATTAATTATTATTATTTGTTGTAGAAATGGTTACTTTTTTAAATTACTTTAAAAGACAACGACATGTTTTTTTTTGTCAAAAAAATTAAAGTTGTTTACAAATGACTTTTACTTTCTATCATGAGTGTACACATTTTAAAAATGACAATTTGTTAAATAGACGTTCTGCTAAACAGACCATCTGATAGTTGGACGTTTTGCTACATGGACATTTTGCTAATTAGACTTACTGCTCATTAGACGTTTCGCGGCAATTGGACATTTTGCCACTTAGACCTTCTGATCAGGAGGTTAAAGCGGCAACCGAAATACACATTCTGTGAAAATTTCAACTGTTTACCTATCAGAGATCATGAGATACATCCCGCTGACAGACAGATGGACGGACGGACAGCGGAGGCTTACTAATAGGGTGCCGTTGGTTACCATTCGGGTACGGAACCCTTAAAATACGAAAGTTTCTGAGGATGGATGTTTGTTACGCTTTCACGCAGAAGCTGCTGAATGGAGTTGGATGAAATGTGGCACACAGATAGTGCATAACCTGGATTAACACATAGGATACTATTTATCCCGGTAGTACGATCTTGTGGAACAATTACGTGCGCGAAGCCGCGGGTTTTAAACTAGTAAAATATACTTAGTGAAATGGATTGAGACAATCTTAGACATTTTTTCGAAGCCACTTTTTATAGTACAGATACGAGTAGATACACCACAACTATAACATAATATCACGCCTGTAGTCCCCGATGGATTAGGCAGAGTTGTACTTAATAGTACACCCACATTTTGTGAGTATATGTTTAAGTCCCATGGAGGATCCACCATTATAGGTAAAGACATATAGTACAGCCTTGTGAAAACAAACCCTGGTTTTTAGACCTCAATGGGTTACCGACTTTTCCCGACTATGTTGGGGTCGGCCTCCAGTCTATGCGGATGCAGCTGAATACCAGTATTTTACACGGAGCGATTGCATATCTGACCTCCACAACCCAGTTAGTACTGGGTAATACGATACCAGTTGATCAAAGGTGTTATGTACTATAATATACTACTTATGTATTGCTAAAGCGGTTCTAATATTACGTTATGGTTATTTTACTATACATGGCTTCAAGTGGTTACAACATACATATATGTTAAGGATGCAAGTAGGCTTCTAGGGTTTTTCGTATTGCGTAAATAAATACTAGAAAGAATGTGGTGAAACGTTTTTTTTTTTTGAGAATTGTGTTAACCCATCATTACTCAGGGGCTCTGAAAAGGCTCAATTTTATTTTATTTTTTACTCTTTTATTTTCATTTAATTGACATAGATACTGTCATATTACTTCAATGTTTTTATTGTAACAATAAATATTTTTTGTATATTTTAGCAATTATTTCAAAAGTTTCATATTAACTAAGGGTAAAACATTTGATTCACTACTTCCATCTAAATAAATAATTTCTATTATGTAGTAGGCTGATACTTCGTTACGTTCGATTGTTCAAAAGCTTAGTAAAGTATAATTTTTCACCAAAATTAAATGACCCACTAAAGAAAATTACACCCGAAACACAAACTCGACAACCCTACAAAAATCCATTTAAAAAACAAACAAATAAATATTTTAAATAAAGTTCAAATTCGGAACACAATCACAAACACACACAAAAACAAACAAACACTTTAAAAAAAGAATAACGTGTGATCACCTTCATTTTCATCGACTTTCGTTCTCATGCATCGCCCGCGCAACGCTTTTATAGACAATAGTGTTTGCACATTGACATTCGATGCGCGCGCTGTAGCGACCTTAGATCGCTAGGGTTGGCAGTTTCAGAAGTTGCAAGGTGATCAGGGGTTTTTTTTACAAATTACTTACAAGGTAAAGAAAACCGGCCAAGTGCGAGTCGTACTAACACGCTCACCGGGTTCAGTCGCACCAAACAATATAATAAAAATATTTTCAAGGATCATTCATATTTTGCTGTAGGTATTGTATTACGTTCAAACGCAAACCCAAATTTGTTTTCATAGTATGTTAATGAAAAACAAAGTTACTACAGCAGTTTGATGAAAAAGTCCCATATCTCAAAAAGTAATCATCAAATTTTATTCAAATTAATTTTAATTGAAAGTTTTTTTTAGGTTCTACAATCCTAATTTTTTCAGACCCTCTTACTTTAGAAATTAGAGGGGGAGGGGCACACATTTTACTACTTTGGAAGTGTCTATCTTTCAAACAACTGACTTTGAGAAAAAATGGTTTTAGAAACTTCCATATCATTTTTAAAGAGCTATCTATAGACACCCCGCACTTATAGGTTTGATGTTTATTTGTTTTAGTTTCTGTTCCATTTAAGGGAAGTTTTTTTTTTTTTTTAATTTTTGTACATAAAACGTAAAGCGGTTTACAGAATACATCTACCTACCAAGTTTCAACTGTGTAGTCCTAATAGTTTCGGAATAAAGTGGCTGTGACATACACGGACAGACATGACGAATGTATAAGGGTGCCGTTTTTGTACATTCGGCTAAGGACCCCTAAAAAATTGAAAACCTGTTTCAGCCTGCGTGCCAAGATTAAATATAAAAGGGGTTAGAAGATTTTTGCATGAAGTCACTCCCGATGACCCCACCACCCTCCTCCAGGAAAGCAGTAGGGAAACCAGCACACTATGTTCTATGTTAAGGGTTTGGTTTCCGCACTTAGTCCCTAAATTGGACCATTGTACGTGAGCCATGGTGGCCGTTACTCCAACCAGCCCACCTCCCTCCAGAAGCAGATCAAACTTCCCGGTCTTCTCAGGACATCCTCAAGGGATCTCGGTGTTCCAAGAGTCTCCTCACGGATCTGGGTGACGCCGGTGCACTTGAGGAGTACATGCGCTACAGTTTCCTCCGCCTCCATGCACGCTCTGCACACTTAGAAAATACAAACACAGACCGCCGTCATTCCGACCCCACCGCCGTGGTCCGTTGCGACGTCCCGTTTCAGACCCCCCCCCCCCGACCCTTGCATGAGCCAGCCCGCGATGCTGAGCCAGTAGCAATAAAACAGCCCCTAAATCAGATCCAGCCTGTCCCCTTGCTGTCCTCCCCAGCGACGCTCTAAGCCGAGGCTCGTATCCCACAGGGGATGCCCTTAGCGAGTGGTCGCTTAGCTTATAAGTTCATTTTGCCACTGGCTGGAGACCTTAAATTCTAGGCATCCACAGGGATAGACCGGTTAAGCAGTAGCCATCCTCAGAGGCTGAACTGCGAGATGACATCTCCAAAAAAAAAAAAATTGCTTGGGGCTTGGCCTGCCTAACTTCCACCACGCAATAGCGGCCATTAATCAATCATCATCCATCACAGCCCGACTTCACCCACTGCTGGGTATATGCCTCACTTTGCTTGTTCTAAGCTCCACGCTCTTGTGCCAGCCTCATCCAGGATATTCCCGCAATGGTAACAATGTCGTCTGCCCATCTTGCCACCGGATTAATTATTTTATCAATACAAACAAGTATTGAGTGAGACATAATTTTCTAAAGCGTTACCGAGATTTAAGCTATCAGGTTTAATACGTGGCCGCCATTTTGAAAATAAAATAAAATGGCGGAAGTTATGCAGATGCAGGCCAAATAACTCAAAGCCCTTTGATATAATACAAATTTGTTGAAAAATTTGGTGCTCCATCCCCCAGTGTCTCGAGGCGTAGAACGTTAAGCCGTTGGTCCCGGCTGTCCTTCATAGATCTTTGACAGTCGTTACGTCACCGGGGTTCCTATCCAGGGTTGCGGGAAAGAGACAAAGCTATACAGGTCTTCTACTCGTAGCGCCATCCCATTCCCACACTGGAATTACTACTGCTTTAAGACGTCATGGTAAGCCACCAGAAGCCAATCAGCTGACAATCAGTCTTAAGAGCTTCGTTAGCGCTTCGTGTCAAGAGTAACTGGAGCTATGAATATCAGAAGATAATAGCTTCAAGTAAAATACTGGAATTCAAATGCATTCATGGTTAGACTGGAAGCCCCCGCCAATAAAATTAGGAAAACGCTGGGCAGGTCCCCTCTCACCCTTCGACGCCAGTTCTACCCTCTTCCCACTCATTTTATCCCAGTCTTTTTGCAAGGCCCACTCAACAGAACAAGAAAAAAATCTTGACTTAAATTCTAATCCATTGATTGACTGTACAATGAATAAGATTTTTTATTAAATTCGTTAATTAACAATGAGATTCCCATCGCATGGAAACTATTAGCTGATCTTACTTGATAATCAGTTTTTGTCACCTGCCATATTTATGTCTACATGAACTTTGTTCCAAAAGTATTTGATGAAAGGAGATGTTTCATTTTTATAAAATAAATAGAATAAAGTAACATTTTTTATTTAATAATATATGGTTTTTATGCACACAATAAAAATTAAAAAGGTTTGACGTTTATCGTGAGTGTTATGACAGCTATGACAGGTTGTAGAGATGACGTTTGCATAACCTAGAAATTGTTATTTGATAATAGTTGTACAAAGCAAAAGTCGTAAGAACAAAACATAAATGAGAAAACGTAAAATAACACCGAAAGCCACGAAAGTCGAAACAAAGTCGTGACGAACGAGACTCGACTGACAGACACAGATGGGTTTTGTCAAAACAAAATGTCATTTTGAATTTTTCGTTCAGAAGTACACTACTGAAAAGTAGTACCTATTATATTTTTTTAACAATGAAACCATCACTCTTGCTTACAATTAGTCGAAAATTATGTATAAGAGTATAATAATACTTATTTATAACAAGAACATACTTTTCTTAGTTAACATCAACGTAATGGTATGTTTTTATGTGACATGATTTAAACGGAAGCAGACTATGCAAACAGTAGGACGCCATATTGAATAGAATATGGCAAGCAATAATTGAAAAAACTATTACTTTTCATGCACAACAAATCAGGCTTAAATTCTCGAAAGAATTTTTTTCCTAAATTCGTGGTATTTTTTCCTCTTTTTCGATATATGTGTACATTTATAAGGCCATATGATGCTGATGATTTTCGGCCATAAGATGTATCTTATGGCCGATAATGAAACATCTCCTTTGTTCCAAGAGTATTTGATGAAAATCTAAAGCCATCATCATCGTCCCGCCCCTGTACCTTGTTAGTTGGGGTCAGCGCACCACGTTTTTCTCTTCCAGTCTCCTTTTTCCTTCATATGAAAATGGAAAGCGAGAAAAATAATTTATTGTTGGGTTAATTATATATACTATAATATTATAAAGAGGTATTTGTTTGTAAGTATGTATGTAGGGGATAATCTCTGGATCTACTGAACCCATTTTGAAAATTCTGTCGCTATAGGAAGCTACATTATACCCGAGTGCTATAGGCTATATTTACAACGTCCCCGTTGAATCATTTCCGACCAAAGCGTGACCAAAGCAGCGGGCAACAGCTTGTTTATACTAATCACGTTTCCTCTGAACAGGCTCTCTGTTTATGAGAGGGCAGAGCATAATCCACCACGTGAGCCCAGTGCGGGTTGACAGTTGTCATAATATGTCTTCGATTTTTCGGTGCAGAACTGACATAGAACAGTAGTGTTAAAATGAACTATACAAAGTAAAGCACCTGTTTGTATTCAAACCCACGAACCACAAATCAAATCGTAATCGGGGCCGCTGCCTCTGCGCCACCACTAATTTCCCCAAGATCCATAAAAGAAGAGTTAATTAACTAATTAACACTTGGAATTAAAAGTAAACTTCCGACAACCCTATAACTTACGCAAAATATGACTCACTACTGGCCCTAAACCTGCCAAATGGACCAAGTGATGTCCGAAGACGTTAAAACGTATCCTATCCTATACTTTAAATGAGCAATATTTGCATATATATTTTGTAATTACGTTCTCGAAAACGGCTCTAACGCCCAGATACTCAAATAATTA
Source organism: Eugnorisma glareosa (assembly GCA_947578425.1). NCBI lineage: Eukaryota > Metazoa > Arthropoda > Insecta > Lepidoptera > Noctuidae > Eugnorisma > Eugnorisma glareosa. The sequence goes on along the minus strand of OX387982.1, from coordinate 5,048,989 downwards.
AAAAGAACTCATTTTTTGACAAACCACTTTTTTTTTTTTTTTTTGTTGGCCTATTTTTGGTCCCACTGCTGGGCAAAGGCCTCCCCTTTCTCCTTCCAAAACCTCTCTGTCCTGTGCAATATCTGGCCATGTTCGCCCCGCAAACGAGATCAGATCATCACACCACCTTCGCCGCGGTCTACCTCGACGGCGATTTCCTCCGACAGGCATCCAGTGAGTGACGATCGTTGCCCATCTCTCCGGGTGCATTCGTGCTACATGGCCAGCCAGCCAGCAATTTGAGTAATGGAGCGCAGGGTAGTGTTATACATTTTTCGCTTTGTTATGGTTTATTTCATGGATATGTAATGAGAAGGGATGAAACGCATGTTACTAAAAAACTGATTGACATTAATGTTGATGAATGGAGAGGGAGAGGAAGGCCAAAGAAAAGATGAATGGATTGGTTAAAAGAGAAAGGAGTAAATGATGGCGTGCCGTCTGACAGGGGAGAATGGAACAAGAAAACGTGTGAACAAGAAAATGATAGAAGTATAAGATAGAAGATACTGGTGTCCAAAGACGACATTTGATAAAAGGTATCAAACAATCAACTCAGCATATAGCAGTCCACTGTTGGACATAGGGCTGTGCCAAGGTGTGCCACAACAGCCAGCAATCCGCCTTCTGCATCCAGCCTGTCCCGGCCATCTCTTGTAGATAGTCGGTCGATCTAGCTGCGGGAGACACCACACTTCGCTAAATTAAAGTTAAATGAAATGTTACGTAACACTAAGGTAAGTAAGGAAGTACACTCTGTTATTAAATCTGCTGATAATATATTTTGTTCTAGTGAGAAGTACGTAGATGGTCTATGTAAAAGTAAATTCTTCAACGGCTTCACATCTTGTGCTCATTCCGAACAAGCGCCGACTTTTCAGACAACAGTTGAAGGCGCTGAAGTACTCGTTGACTTCATTCCTTTGCCTTCAGTAACCGACCTGACATCTGCAAAGAACGTATAAAATGCACAATTAATGCACCTAGGAGATTACAAAATCAATTTCAAATCTGAGCCTACGAATCTGCGCCACGTCGCTCAGTCTGACAAGATGTATGACACATACGACAGAGATCATGTACGACACGATGTTAGTTTCAACTTCTAGATAACAGTGATCGTTCCGATCGTTGTGAACAATCGATCTGGAGTCCGTTACAGAACAACACAGTACGAATTAAAGATTTCTGTTTAGGATAAGTGTGTTGATCACGTTCAGATCTGCCTTTAGACAAATTACAAATATTTTTACCTGTATTTGGAATGCCTCTCAACATTGATTTAAATCTGTTTTTCATTTTTGATAAAAAGACGGGAACATCACATCTTTCACCTCCATAATCTCCATAGCATTGACACACTGGCTCATTGTTCTCATTCAGGGAACAGACACCGCTGTTCAGACAGTGTCCCTGGCATGCGAAGACTTCACACCTTTCCCCAGAGTAACCCGCATTACATCTGAAATTGAGAAAAGTATCAAAATGGCAACTTGACAAACAAGGAAACCGAAAAATATTTTTGACGCGTTATAAAAGGCGGACGAGTCGCTGCATTTCTAAAAGATGTCGAAGCACATACACTTCCCAGGGAATTGTAGGTATTCATACAGGTTAGCAGTAACTTCTTAATAATTACAAAATCCGTAGTTTTTGGGGCTTTGTGTGGAATTTCTCAGTGAGAACTGGATGTGGGTGCTCTATTGGCAATAGGCTTGATAATAAAGTAATAATAATAAAGTATTTATTTCACAAAAACATAGCAAAAAACTTAATCATAAGTAACACAAGTGTGTATGTATGTAGGTATGTAGGGGTGTGTGGGTGTGTGTGGTATGAGTGGGTGTGTGTGTGTGTGGGATGTGTGTGGAGGGGAAAGTGATTCCGTGAATGTAACAAATATATAATAATTCGATGTATAGTGTGAGATGTAATCTATGAGTATGTATCTGATATTATATTATATTAAGAGATGTAAATTAGCAGATTCTCTGTTGCCAGATAGTCCTATTGTAATAGCCATTTACTTAATTCTTTCCTTAGCATATATCTATTTAAATCCAGTATGTTTAGCTTTTTGTGCAGATTTTTGTATATAATGAATGTTCCCACTGCTGGGACACTCAGCCTCTCTCTATGAGAGGGAATGAGCTCTAATCCACCACGCGGGCCCGGGAAATTAAAAGGGGGGGGGGGAATTTTTATATAATATTTTCTTACAGACAATCACGGAAGATATCCCGTAAGTGACAGTTTATGAATACATTGCGTATGAAGAAATAAAACAAATCAAACAAACTTTATTGGATTCACATAACATTCATGAAAAAAATTCTTAATTTCTTTTTTTTCTGTTTTGGTTTCTTTTTTCTTTTTTTTTCTTCTATCTTATTAAGATATACTGAATTTACCCCATCAATATCTGGAGGGCTGTCCCTTACACCCTTTATAAGGCTTTAAGTTTCCGCACTTAGTCCTTAACACTTTAAGGACTAACTGCGGACCATTGTACGTGAGCCATAGAGGCCATTATTCCAACTATCCCATCTCCCTCCAGAAGCAGATCAATCTTCCCGGTCTTCTCAGGACATCCGCAAGGGATCTTGGGTGACGCCGATGCAGTCTAGGAGTACATACGATACCTTTTCCGTAGTACATGCGATACCGCTGCGCCATTCGACGACCCGAATGGGGCGCAGCGGTAGTGTGGCTGCTTTACGTTCTTAGGGTCCCGGGTTCGAATCCCGGTAAGAGCAAATGTTTGTGTGATGAGCATGGACATTTGTTTCCGAGTCATGGATGTTTATATGTATAATAAGTATGTATTTACAAACAAAAAGTATCTATGTAGTATTATCAAATATCTGGTGTCCACGACACAAGCCTCGTTGCTTAGTGTGGCACCTAGATGGCGCTGTGTGTAATGCCAAGCGATAGGTATTTATTATTTATTTTCCTCTGCCTCGATGCATGCTCTGCACAGGGGTCTGTCAGTGATACCTAGGGTGTGACTGTGAAAGTGTTTTTCTACTACCTACCAGTCTTACCAAGAGTTATATTATTATTACCCAGTAACTGCGTTGTGGAGGGCATATGACTTCAAACCTTATTCCTACTTCTAAGATACATTATTAAACAGTTATTTACTACAACCCGTTTTAGCATTCCGCAAGCGTTTAGAAAGACCCTTAGCGATTGTGAACACGTTCCGTACGTCTGTTTGAAGTCTGTCGCGTTTTGACATAGTTTTTATACTTACTTATGTAATACTGTTTCTTCTACAAATTACTACCGATTGTACGCGGTGGAATTTATGATTGTATTATATTCTGTCGATTTGTAGTGCTGTTTTTATTGCACTAAAAAAATATACAGTTTGGCGTTATGGTTAAAGAACGTCATACACGATTTGTAAATAAATATATATAAACTTTTTAACCGGTGGTTGATGTGGGTTTTAGGGTTCATAACTAGACCCCTTTTATTTTTTATTTTATTTTTTTCGGATGGGAAATCATCAAATAACCCCTCCCGCTCTGGGCTGAGCAGGAGGGAGTGTCAGACTTTTACTGACTAAAACCCATCCATGTTCCTTCCTTTGCCCTTTGTGTTCCAGGGCCGCGGTATCTCTTTCGAACAGTCCCGCAACCCTGGCAGGATAACTAGATCACTATGGTGAAATTTTTGGAAAACTCGACTTTAAGTGCAAGACCAATAGGTAGATTTTTTGTAACGACATCTACCTAAAATGCTATTCATACATGCATCGAAATAGTCTGTTTACGTTTTTTTAAACGCTTCATTGGTCTAGTGGTCGCAATCGCGATTGACAAGCATGAGTCTTGAATTCGGCCAGGAAAAGTTTTATTGGGTTTTTGTATCAGAAATTTCTCAGTAGCAGCCATGGAGTCTGGATTTGTGCCCGGTAATGGCAATAGGCTCGCTCCATATTACATGGGACTTAAAATAGCGAAATGTGGGTGTAGGTACTATTAGATAAGTACACCTCTGCCTAGCCCCCTAAATGATGTTATGTTTTGAAACGTACCTACCTACTTCGACATCTTCAATCGTTTTTTGCGACGATCTTAATTATAAAGGGTGTAACAAGACCTTTAACTAAGCCGAATGGCACTTGTTTTCCCCGTCATTGCGATCATTTTTTTGTTCTAGACCATACCTGGGAACCTTCTAGTTATGGAGATATTGGGGTCAGAGTTCCAACTGTTTCACAAGTTTTTTTTTTTGAAAATCATGTTTTTAATTTAAGATTTTCACTTTAAACACCTCCATGATCCCCATATTATTCAATCCCTCCAACGGCACAATGTTTTGAGGGCGTTACATTGAGTCCTACCGGAAAAGGTGATTTTTAACCCCAAAAAAAAAATTGTTTCCTAGCAAAAATGTTTGCATAAAGTTACTTAGTTTGATGTACATAGTGCTTGGTTGACGGCTTCGTGAAGGGTCCTGTTACACCCTGTATAGACCGCGCAGAGTAGACCCCAATATAAGTACAGAATTTTAAGCATGTGTTATTTCTGGCATTTTTTCATGTTTTACGTGTTCCGTCAAAATCTCATACCGTGATTATTGAAAGGGCGGAGTTTTCAGCTTTCCGCTATGAAAGCCCAAGGGACGAGACGGGATCATAATATGAAATTCAGGTCGTGTTGGAAAAAAATATCAAAAACTAGCTTTTGCAATGACTTTTGCCAGAAACCTTCCCTGGCAAAAGCCCTTCCTTGGCCTTTCCTGGTAGAACAACATTGCAAATTTCATCAAATATGGTTCAGTAGTTTAGAGAGATGGGGTACCAACAAAAGAACAGATTAGTTCTAGTAAACTTCGTAAGAGCGATTGCCTGTGTTACTTTCGAGGGCATCACCTAATATTTACATGACATTCACGCCTGTAATCCCCGAAGGGCTATGCAGAGGTGTAGGTGCCTACTATTAGTACAACAAAGTTTTGCCAGGCATATTTAAGTCGTAGTAATAAGGGAAGGGGAAATACGGAAAAATCCAATAATACTTCGCCAGACTCGGAAATCAAACTCAGGACTTTATGTTCAGCGGTAGCGCTTTCAAACTAGACAATCGAGACGGTCCTAGTATTATATGCAGCAAATTATTGTTATTTTAGTTTTCAGACTAACCTACCATGTACGCAAAGACCACAATGCGCTCCAAAACACACATTACTGACGTTGCTGAAAAAGCCGCTAAACTGAAGTGGGACTGGACTGGCCACGTCTGCCGCATGCCCAATGAGCTGTGGGCCACAATAACCACTTTCTGAAAACCTGACATAGCCAGAAAGCGTCGCGGCAGACCTCGTAGAAGATGGCGGGACGAGCTTGATAAAACCAATGACCAGTGGTCCACAGTAGCCCTGGATCGAAACAACTGAAAATCATGAGGAGAGGCCTTTACTCAGCTGTGGGATGATGCAGGCTAACAGTATCAGGATCAGTTTTAGTGCAAGTTAAATTAGTAATAAATAAATATAAAATAAATATCGCTTGACACACAGCGCCATCTAGCAACTCTTACTCTTACCACACTAAGCAACGAGGCTTGTGTCGTGGACACCAGATAGTTGATAATACTACATAGATACTTTTTGTTTGTAAATACATACTTATTAAACACATAAACATCCATGACTCGGAAACAAATGTCCATGCTCATCACACAAACATTTGCTCTTACCGGGATTCGAACCCGGGACCTTAATAACGTAAGGCAGCCCCACTACCGCTGCGCTATTCGGGTCGTCTCCTATTATTATAATTAAAACAAAAGTGCTCGGCTAACAAAACGGATGAAAGATTTTTTTTTTTTAAGTTCATACGGCGCACTATACCATAGACAAAAGACAGAACTAACGAATTAAGACAAGATGTTTTGAGCCAAAATCATTTTTTGAGCACATTACAACACAAATACCAACAATTTAGGTCAGGGTTCATGAAAATTGGATTTCTCCTAAGTTTTATTAGCTATTTTTCAACTTTCAATAGATGATTACTCAAGGGAACGAAAATATTTTGTAAGCGACAACTTTAAGCTCAACTGTTTGTTACAACTTCAATACAACTTTTAGATAGGTACTTGAAAGGAAGAAAGAAAACATATTTATTTGGCACATGCCACAAGTGCACACAACAATAAAAGAAAAAAAAAAGAAAAAAACCGACTGCGTAAAAAAACCGACTGTTTAGTAAGTCGCTATGTTCTATGCTTTTTTTTTTACGCAGTCGTGTTTTTTAATTTTTTAAATTACCGTTTTTATTTTATTTATTTTTTTGTTTTATTATTGAATAATTTTTATTTTGATATACCCATTGTCACTCTCACAGTAAATACGAATCTAACGACACCTCTCAAGCTAAAATCCATCGAGCCGTTCAGGCCACAGAGCGTGCCAAACAATTATACATACATACATACATACATACATACAAACATACATACTCTCGAAAAACATAACCCTACTTCTGGCACAGTCGGGTAAAAATAATAAGAATGATGTAAAAAAACTTAAATCTACACAATAAAAAAAAACCTAAAACTAAACAGAAAAACAGTTTCTGCGAAAACAAAACCGACTTCTAGAATAGATACTTTGTCTTTTAATCCTTTTAGCAATACGCTTACATTCCCGTGAGGTGTTATATGGTGATATATTTCTGATCGGTTAAGGGAATTTTCGGCAATACTCAGAATTTTATTATCAGTATCAGACTTTACGTCAGAGGACTATTGCATAATCATGTTAGGTGAAGAAGACTTCAGAACAACAAAAAGCTACATTGACATTATTATACATATCAGACAAGTACTACAGGAAATCAACCATACTAACTTTATTTTATGCGCTCCAACATATAAATGTGAGAGTTACACTGATTTATACAACTCAAGAGTGGAGACATTTAATAACTTACTTTTCTTGGACATACTGACGCACGAATACGCATATCTAATAGACAGCAATACAAATCTCACCTATGACTACAATGAGTATAACAGACGGACTGGCGCAATAAATAATACTGGAATAAAAATAATTTTTAAGGACATAATTAATTTAATTGATGACATAAAATATAATAACCGGATGATATCGACTGACATGAGCTATAGTACGGATAATCTGTCACGTGGTGAACTTTTTCGTGACTAAACATCTGCATGTAATGCACCAGAACATAGCAGGTTTATTGAACAAGGCAGATGCGTTCACAGTTTGTCTGACTGAACTTGAAGAAAAAAATATACAAGTGGATGTAATATGCGTTACAGAACATTTTATGATGGAAGGCTACGAAAACCAGTTGAACATACCAAACTACTGCCTAGCAGCTCACTATAGTAGGAAAGAAGTTAAGAGAGGTGGAACTTGTATCCTAATAAGAAATGGGCACGAGTGGAAAGAGCTATTAAAAATCTCAAAAATGTCAATAACAGGGACATTTGAATGCTGTGCCATTGAGCTCACCAAGTACAAGACTGCATTTTTATGTGTGTACAGAATTCCAAATGCAAACAATATCAATAGTTTCTTTAATCAATTCGAAATAGTCTTAAATGAATTATCAAAGAGTGTCTATAAAAATATTGTCATAGCCGGCGATTTCAATATAGACATATTAAAAAGGAATTATCAGGCTTTGGAGTTTGAATGCCTTTTACTTAGCTTCAACCTAAAACTAGCAATAAATCAACCAACTCGAATGGAAAGTCAGACATGTATCGATAATTTTGCGCATAATTATAACAAGCGGTGTAAATCAGAGGTTTTAGAGTTTGCCCTTTTAGACCACACATCCCAGATTTTAAAATGCCCGGTAAATAAAATATGTACGATCGACAAATACGGTGTTTTAAGACGCAACTACAGCAAGGAAAATACATCTAAATTCAAATATTGTATTAGCAAAATGTATTTCTCCGAAATATATGAAACGGATGACCCGAACATTGCATACAACAAATTTCATGAAATATTCTCTTTCTTCTACAACCTCTGTTTTCCTAAGACTAGGGTTACAGTAAATGTAATAACAAAGCCAAGATGGATATCTAAAGGAATTAGAACCTGTAGTAAGAAAAAACGGCAACTTTTGTGGTCCTACAGATTAAAATCAAATGAATTAAATAGAAATCGCTATAAAGAATACTCTAAGCTTTTTAGAAAAATCATGACTCTAACACAGCGTTCACAAAATAACTATAAAATCAAAACATCACACAACAAATGTAAAACCGCCTGGCAAATAATTAATAAAGGTAAATTTAATGTGCCTAAAACCTATATTTCGAAAATTAAAATCAATAATGATAAAATTACGGATGCAAAACAAATCGCTAATCAATTTAATGACTATTTTATTAATAAAATACAACCCACCCAGTCAAGTTATAAAACTACACCGCCCATCTTAAACTCCAAAGACTCGATGTTTATGGCACCCTGCACACCACAACAGGCACAGACAATTATTATGGCATTAAAAAATACAAATAGTGTGGGGTACGATGGTATATCAACCAAAATAATAAAAGCTGTAGCATCTGAAATATGCAACCATTTGTCTCACATTATAAATCTGTGTATCATAGCCGGCACGTTTCCTGAGGCACTAAAGATCGCGATCGTCAAACCATTATTTAAGAAAGAAGATAGAGAGCTCATGGAATTCTACAGGCCTATTTCTCTGATTCCTATCTTCTCAAAAATATTTGAGAAATTCATTCAAACGGAATTAAATGGTTACACTGAAAAAAATAATATATTATGTAATGAGGAAAAGGGATTTCGCGAAAATAAAACTATAAATATGGCGATGTATGACTTTTTATACACTGTTTTGACAAAAATGGACAAAAAAACACCTGTATGTTCCATCTTCTGCGATATGACTAAAGCATTTGACTACGTAAATCATGACATTCTAATAAAAAAACTTGAAGCATATGGTATAAGAGGTAATGTTCTTAATTTAATTAAATCCTACTTAGACAATAGAAAGCAAAAGACAGAAATCACTAGAATTAATATAACGACTAAAAGGGAAGAGATATACCTATCAGAGGAACGTCAAATAACTTTTGGTGTTCCTCAAGGTAGTGTATTGGGACCTCCACTTTTTATACTGTATATTAATGACTTGCCAAAATCAGTTCCACACCCTATGACTTTATTTGCAGATGATAGCACGGTGACCATTTCTAGTAATAGCAATGACATGACCCAATATAAATTTGACATTCATAATACCTTGACATCTATAATAGAATGGTTAAACAATAATAATTTAAAGATTAATTTAGATAAAACGAAAATCATACATTTTAGCCAACGACTGACTATGGAACATCAGGACATAACTATAGATGATAAAATTGTTGAAATTGTAAATACTACTAAATTCCTTGGACTAATAATTGACAAAAGGCTTGACTGGAAATTTCAAATCGAGAACCTGTGTAAAAAAAATTGTAGTTCGGCATTTGCATTGCACTCTCTAGCTGCAGTTGTGAATGTAGATACCTTGCTTGCGGCTTACCATGGTTTAGTTGCGTCTCACCTAAGATATGGCATCATATTCTGGGGAAATTCTACAAACGCTAACACGGCATTTAAGGCCCAAAAGAGATGCATTAGATCTATGTTCGGGCTAAACACGATCGATACATGTAAGCCATATTTTAAAAGGTACAAGCTGTTGACTCTTCCTTGTCTGTATATCCTTGAAACTGCAATGTTCGTCAAAACAAACCCCAATCGATTTCCACGTTTACAGGACGTGATACCGCGTAACAGACGGGATATGACCATTCTTCGAGTCTATCCAGCAAAAACGGCACTCATGCGCAAAAGTGTATTTAACAAATTGCCTAAATGTTGGAAGGAGCTGAATGGTAAGGCATTCAAACGCCAATTAAAAATGTTTCTTTCGCAAAAGGCATATTATAGTATCTCCGAATTTCTTGCCGAAACTGATTTTTCTGTTTGACTGAATAATTTTATCTTTTCTTGACATTGTAATTTATATGAATTGAATGATTTACTTGACTTACTTGAATTGAATGAATTTTGACTATTATGTAATGTAACTATTTTTAATTTCTAATAAAGTATTGTAAACTATTTTGTACGCCGAATATGCCAAAACATGTTGAACCAACAATTTCTCGATCTCCATCCCTATGTGCATATTCATGTATCATGTCACACATGTTTTAACAAATAAATGCATCTTTCTTTCTTTCTTCAAAAAAAAAAAAAAAAACACTAAAAAAGTCTAAAATAACTTTACTTTCGGAAGTCGGTGTATTGTTGTCGGCTTTTTTAGAAGTCGGTTTTGTTTTCGCAGAAAGTTTTTTTATTTTACCCTTTTAGTTGCAGTATACCACACAAATTCTTGTCATGAATTTGTTTTCACATTGTAACTAGAAGTTAGTAAAAGTACTGTTTTAAACTGTCACGGTTTACACTTACAAATAAACAGTCACTTACGGGATATCTTCCGTGATTGTCTATTATTTTGAGCTCCCGATATTTCGACGCTGTTGCAAGCGCCATGATCGCGAACAAAAAACACGCGAAGCTCAAAATAATAGACAATCACGGAAGATGTCCCGTAAGGGACAGTGGAACTTGTAAACGCATTTAATATGTCATGAATTTAATTATGTCATGAATCCGTGCCCTTCGTCGCCACCGCTCAATACGCTGCCAGCAGCCGAGCGCGATGGACTAAAAATAATAAAAATACTTTGGACTAAATCTACCGAAATACATATTATCTAGAGAAAATATTTGAGAAAATATGCTCAGATTTTACTAGTAAGGGGCCATCCATTAATGACGTGAGATTTTTTAAGCCACTTCTTAAGCCCCCCTCCCCCTTGAGATACGTCGTCGTTTATGCTACCCCTTACATTTTACACGTCACACATTTATTTTTATTTTTTCATGCCATGAAAAACTACACGTGATTGTCACATTTTATTGGTGATTTATCGTGATTTTTTTACCAACCTAAGTATTCGCGGCTTAACATAAACATCGATCCGAGTGGTTGTTATTACATTACCAAAGAAACCCAAGACGGATTATTTCATACTACGCTGTTACTTCAACCTCAAGAACCTGCTGCGTCCAAACTATTTCAAATTTTTACACAAAAATCTTATTCAATTCTCTCAAACCATTCATCATACTCAGACCAAAAAGCACCGTCCACATCCTTCCTTTGGCGTATTTATTAAATTTTCATTTTATTATAAGCTGGCTAAGAGATATATTAAAATGTGCACTGGCCGGGATCCAAGTGAATCCATTGTTATATTTGGCGAGCATTCTGAATTGTAAATAGAATAAGGCTCGTTCACATGTCTGGTACAGCCATCAGTGTTTGATAATATGATGTTTATGGAAAATATTGGTGTTGTTCACAGAAATCTTAATAAAAAGATAAGAAGAATAAGATATAATCTGATTAAGATTTCTGTGCTGTTGTAATTGTAATTGTGCAGTAAGGAAGTCTGAAAATGGCGCCGGTGACTGAAAAGTTGTGTGGTAATCTATGCTTATATTATAAAGAGTTTGTAGGTTTGTACATAGGGGGTAATATTCGGAACAATGATCCAATTCGAAAAATTCTTTCACTAGCAGAAAGCTACATTATTCGTGAGTGCTATAGGCTACAAAATTATATTTATATCATGCATATTAGTTGAGCTATCACAACTTTTGCGGCCAAAGTTGCGGCCGTAGTGCTAGTCCATTATAATGGTTGGACATGTGTTGTAAGGAAATCTTTTAGACCAAAGAAACGATGGATAGACTATGTGAAGGATGATATGTCTAGAAGAGAGATGGCGAGTAATAGAGAAGTATGGAAGAAGAAGACATGCTGCACCGACCCCAAATAAACTGGGATAAGTGCAGGAGAATTAAGATAATTAGTGTTACAAATTCAGTGGCAATTGCTCGTGGGAATTCCTCTTCGCTGAAGGGTGCAGAGTGTTTAGGTATCTCTTGTCGAAGTTATCTTGAATAAAAAGAGACCATTGACGACAACATAAAACAACGCCATCTTGCGGCAAGGCTTTCAACAAGGAACTCCATGGCAGCCGAACGAAAGTAACAAACATGTAGCGCCATCTAGGCGTGGCTAAATTGACAGTTTTCTTCGCCTTAGACCGATGTTTGCTATGCAACCTTAGTTCAATATGTTCTGTGCCTTAGTTTAAGCTAACCCTAAAGGTCATACCGGGCATTCTTCACATCAATTTATGCTATGCAAAACAAATTCTGAAATCCGGAAAAAAGCACAATGAAAGGGTTCATTGTGTGGTTCACCGGGAATCTATATAATCCGATATTCTATAGAATACCAATGAATTCTGTATAATGCCTGTATAGAATAGTGTCTTACGTCACTCCCGCCATCTCGCCAACCGCGTAATCAACACATTGCCGACTAAACGATCGGTATTGTATAGAATGACTAGCTGGTATTCTATAAAATGTCTAAATTAATAAATGCTTTGCCGGTAACCTATTGTAGTAATTATAGACAATGTTGGTCATCAGCTCGCCATACAGGCAGTCTCGTCTTATCTTATCATCTTGTGTGTTGACGAGGTATAACACACTAGTGGGCTAACAGCCGTGGGTCCATTTTCAAGGTTAAGCAACGTTTAGCGAGGTATGCCCGCGGATGGGTGACCATTCGATTAGATGTACCTAATGTCAATCTGCTTAACAAATAAGGAGTTATAGCCTAGTGGTGTGACCGTCGGACTGTCAAGTCACAGGTCTCGAGTTCGAACCCAAGACACACACCTCTGATTCTTCGGATACATGTGCTTATTGTATAATTATCACTTGTTTCGGTGAAAGAAAATATCGTGAGGAAACCAGCATACCTGAGAGATATTTCTCGACGGTATGTACCTAAAGCCAAGTTAGAGGCCCATGGGCGGCACAAAAACTCTGACACCATGTTAGGCACTACCCAAGAAAGAAAGAAGCCTTAGAAGTTTATTTATCTGACTAAACATATCACCATCATATCATATCATACCATACCACCACACCATACCATACCACCACCACCACCACCATACCATACCACATCATATCATATCATCTGGCTCATTTTAACCTAAGAACATACATAACTATACTAATATTATAAAGAGGTAAAATTTGTGAGTCAGTCAGGTTGTAGGGGGTAATCTCTGGATCTCCTAAACCGATTTTGAAAATTCTTTCACTAATAGGAAGCTACATTATCCCCGAGTGCTATAGGCTATATTTACAACGTGCCCGTGAGATAATTTCCGACCAAAACGCGAGCGAAGCCGCGTGAACAGCTAGTTTAAACCATTTAAAGGTTATCTCCAATCTCAAATTGTAATGGATCAGCAGTGTGAATGTGTTATTATTCAGTACATACCACGTTTCTACATTTGGTAATGCGTGGTTGAATATCAATGATCAAGTCATGTGTTTAAATTGTGATGGTCAAGATTTTTAAGGACAATTTGGAGGGAATTTCCATGTTGACCATGGGTTTTGGAAGGTTTGCGGTAAACAAAAAGTTGGCCAAACTAGAAAAGGCAGTGGTTCCGTATCTAATCATAATATAACATCACGCCAGTAATCGACGAATGGTAAGGCAGAGGCGTACCCTAATAGTACACACACATTTATGTTTAAGTCCCATTTAATATGGGGCTGAAGCGGTTTGGGTTGTGGTTAATAAACCAACACAACAGCTTGCGTATAGAAGGTATATTTGACAAAAAGAAGTTCACAGAACACAGGTAACACAATACAATGTTGATAACAAAGTTCACGGAACACAGGTTGTACAATAGAACGGCGAGAAGTGCAGTTAACCGTTTAGCACACACAATAGTCCAATTACCAGTCTTTGGCAAACACTAGATACACACGATTTAAGTTTATCATAACACAATTGAATATTGATTGTCGGCTGTTTTTTACAGTACGAACGAGAGCGGCAAAACCTTGCGACCCGGTGACGTTTCTCCACTCTTTCTCAGTGTTGCCGGTCCGCGTTCCACAGACTACATAAAATATATTATCTAATAACAAAAATAACTGTTTGTTTGTTTATACAATACTGACTTACTTTACTAAATATCCTTTACAAAGTAAATGCGTAATTTATTAATAAAAAGAAGTGGCTACGCTACACGACCCCCCTCCAGAGACCGTCCTACGGGCGATAATAATCTGGCTGGGAATCTAACTCTGCGGCCCGAACGAGTTACTCTGACCGTGCTCTCTCCGGCGCCAGGTAAGACATCGGCATTTGTATTTTGAGTGGGAGTGTGAGTGGAATTTTGTGGTGAGTTAGTGATTGGGGTGTGCGTGTGAGGTAGTGAGGGTTGTCTTGCGTGTGTTGTGGTGTCAGGATCACGCAGTATGTAGGCAGGTTTTATTCTGTCGATCGATACGGTGACCATCTTACCTTTCACCATTAGCTTGAATGCTTTGTCTCCTCGTTGTATGACCTCATGGGGACCAGTGTAGGCGGTCTTCAATGATCCGGCCACAATGTCATCTCGAACGAAGACGTGTGTTGATGTGGCCAAATCCTTATAAACGAAGGGTGAGCGACGTCCACTATGACGTGACGCTGGAGTAGGTTGCAAATTCTTTGCGAAGCTCCGTAAGCGCGCGATGTAACTGGTGACGTCCGGGTCTCCGTGGTCCTCTGGACTGAAGAGGTCTCCTGGTAGACGTAGTGATTCGCCATACACCAGTTCAGCTGGCGTTGACTTAATGTCCTCTTTGAAGGTACTACGTACACCTAATAGTACAAGGGGAAGGGACTCGACCCAGCTGCTATCTGCGTGGCAAGTTATAGCGGCTTTAAGTTGCCGGTGAAACCTCTCCACGAGCCCATTAGAGGCTGGATGATAAGCCGTCGTCCTTTTATGTTGAAATCCTGCCATTTGCGATAAGTGGCAAAACAAGGCCGATTCAAATTGCCCCCCACGGTCTGTAACGACGTTCGTGGGGCAGCCGAAACGGGATATCCACCCACTAAGGAGGGCTTTTGCTACAGTCTCGGCTGTAATATCCTGTAACGGTATTGCCTCAGGCCATCGAGTAAAACGGTCGATTGCTGTGAGGCAATACCGGTATCCCTGTGATAGTGGTAGGGGTCCGACGAGGTCAATATGTAGGTCCCTGAACCTAGCGCGCGGTAGCTTGTACGTGCCCAACGGTGCAGATACATGTCTATGAACCTTTGACCGTTGGCATGCTAGGCAAGTACGCGCCCATTCTCTACAATCCTTCCTGATACTAGGCCACACATATCGGTCAGTGATCAGTCGGATACTAGCGTTGGCACCGGGATGGCTGAGAGAGTGCAGGCTTTCAAAAACCTGTCGACGTAACTCCTTCGTCACATATGGTCGAGGCGTTGTACCACTTACATCGCAAAACAGCTCTAAATGTGAGCCAGGTAGTTTAACCTTCTCCAAGTGTAGGGAGTTATTGCCATTCAACAATTGTTTCAGTTCAGGGTCGGTGTTTTGTGCGGTAGCAAGCTTTTGCGGGTCGAGAGGTAAAACGATCTCATCGATACGCGACAAAGTATCGGCTACCACATTATCCTTCCCTGCAATGTGCCGAATGTCAGTACAAAACTGTGAAATGTAATCTAAGTGGCGAAATTGCCTGGGAGGGCAGTTCTCTTTCCTGGAATGAAATGCGAATGTAAGTGGCTTGTGATCGGTATATATCACAAAGTCACGTGCCTCGATCATATGACGGAAGTGCTTGACCGCCTCATAGATCGCCAAGAGCTCGCGATCATATGGGGAATATTTGGTCTGCGAGGGGGACAGCTTTCGCGAGAAAAACGCTAGAGGTTGCCACGTATTTTCCTTTAACTGCTGGAGCACGCCACCCATAGCTACATCCGAGGCGTCTGTAACTAAAGCAAGTTTTGCGTCGCAGTCTGGGTGAGCAAGCATGGCAGCTTGAGACAGACTTCGTTTGCACGCCTGGAAGGCTTCCTGTTCTTGTGACGTGAGATGTACGGGATGGGAACCCTTCACGGAACCTGTCAAAAGAGCGTTCAATGGTGTTTGGTGTGTGGCAGCGTCGGGAATGAACCTACGGTAGAAATTAATCATTCCGAGGAACCTGCGCAACTCTTTTACCGTTTTTGGGACAGGGAAATTTTTGATAGCCAGTACTTTGTCTGGCAGGGGCTTGGTGCCATTCACCGAAATGCTGTAACCCAAAAATGTTACCTCCGAGGCTCCAAACTCGCACTTTGCTGTATTAATGACCATGCCATATTCCGCCAACCTGGTGAAAATTTGGTGTAGGTGGTCTATGTGGGTCGCCTGGTCTTTTGAGAAGACCAAAATGTCATCAACGTAAGGGTAGGCAAAATCTAGGCCGCGCAGCATTTCATCAACGAAACGTTGAAAGGTCTGTCCGGCATTACGGAGTCCAAACGTCATGAATGGGAATTCGTATAATCCGAACGGCGTTGTTATGGCGGTCTTCTCGATGTCACTGGGATTGACAGGAATTTGGTTATACGCCTTTACCAGGTCTATTGTCGAGAAGACGGTGCATCCTGCAAGGTTGTGGGAAAAGTCCTGGATATGGCGTATGGGGTACCTATCCGGGACCGTCCTGGCGTTAAGCATTCGGTAATCACCACACGGGCGCCAGCTGTTGTCCCGCTTAAGAGCGAGGTGAAGCGGAGAGGCCCATGGTGATTCTGATGGCCGACACGTACCTATCTGTAGCATGGCTTCGAACTCTGTTTTAGCAACTTTTAACCTATCTGGTGCTAACCTGCGTGGTGTGCTAGATACTGGTGGTCCTGGTGTGGTTCGTATTTGGTGCATTGTGTTATGTTTAGGTGTACGGTGCATACCTGAGGGTCGAGTGATGTCAGGATACTTTGCTAGTATAGCATGGTACACAGAATCATTTTTGTCACCCGACGTTACCTTCACCGAAGATACATCGTCAGAATAACTCGCGACCGAAGCCGCGGTGGTGAGCCTAGTATTACCATCTATTAAACATTGGTTACGTACATCTACAATTAAATTATAATAAGATAAAAAATCTACGCCTATTATGGCCCGCGTTACATCTGCTACTATAAATCGCCAAGCGAAGTCGCGGCGCAAGTTTATATTAATAACTAAATGAGCATACCCATAAGTATTTATGACTGACCCGTTGGCGGCAAACAGTTGATAGTTTGTTTGGCTCTGTTTACCTTTCGCTAATGTTCGTGGGAAAACACAAATATCACTGCCTGTATCTATTAAAAACTGCACTTTAGTCCGCTGGTCGGTGATAAACAAGCGACCGGGATTTGGGCAGGCGTCGGTCGCCATCACGGACTGCCCTATTCTTTTCCCTCAGGCTTATAGTCGCACGGTTTTGCACAGTTAGTTGCCTTCTCACCGAACTTTGCGTGGTACCAACACAATGGATATTTCCGGTAGTTGGACTGGGGGCGGTTCGAACGGGAATTGCTACGATCACGACTTTCAGGTCTGAATCTCCGTGACTTCGACCGTGACATCCTGTCTAACTTGGTCGTCAGCTTCTGCACCTGGCGTGTGAGTTCCGCTACTTGACAGCTTAACTCTGGGGATGTTGATGCTGCCGCTACGTGTGGGCTGGGGGCTGCAATGTCGTGGATGCGGTCAGCGAGCTCTGCGACCTCGTCCAGAGTAGCCCTCGACTGCGAGGCTATAATGGTCTGGATATTGTTCGGCAGGCGGCTGGACCACATGGTGCGGAGAAAGTCCTCCGGGACATCTGGTCCTGCGAGATGCTGGATATGGCGCAAGAATTGGGAGGGCTTTCGGTCGCCGAGTTCCTCACGCGTGACCAGCTGTAGGATCTTCTTCTCCTTGGAAGCAGAGAGTCGCCTTATTAGTTCCGACTTCAGTCGCTCGTATTTATTGGGTGCTGGTGGGCCTGCTATGATGTCCTCCACCTCCGATGCGTAAATGGGATCCAACTGCCCCATAGCATGATGGAATTTGGTGGTGTCGGAGGTTATGTTTGCCAGAAAGAATTGGCTTTCCAGCTGGTAAAACCACAAGGCCGGTTTCTCGGGGTAAAAAGGAGGTACCCGAATGCCAACTCGCTGGATGTCCTGCGATGTGCTAGGTGGCGCGTTGACGCCGCCATCTTTTGTGTCTTTAGACTCGGTCGACATGTTTCGTGTTCGTCGGGGTCACCAATGAAGCGGTTTGGGTTGTGGTTAATAAACCAACACAACAGCTTGCGTATAGAAGGTATATTTGACAAAAAGAAGTTCACAGAACACAGGTAACACAATACAATGTTGATAACAAAGTTCACGGAACACAGGTTGTACAATAGAACGGCGAGAAGTGCAGTTAACCGTTTAGCACACACAATAGTCCAATTACCAGTCTTTGGCAAACACTAGATACACACGATTTAAGTTTATCATAACACAATTGAATATTGATTGTCGGCTGTTTTTCACAGTACGAACGAGAGCGGCAAAACCTTGCGACCCGGTGACGTTTCTCCACTCTTTCTCAGTGTTGCCGGTCCGCGTTCCACAGACTACATAAAATATATTATCTAATAACAAAAATAACTGTTTGTTTGTTTATACAATACTGACTTACTTTACTAAATATCCTTTACAAAGTAAATGCGTAATTTATTAATAAAAAGAAGTGGCTACGCTACAGGGCAACCCTATTGCCATCAACAGGCACAAATCCAGACTCCGTAGCTGCTACTGAGAAATACCTGATGGAAAAACCCAATAACACTTTGCCCGACCCGGGAATCGAACCGAGGACCTCATGCTCAGCAGTCCTCTTTGCGACTAATAGACCAACGTAGCAGTCAATCATAATAATAATCTAATAAATTCACTGTGCCCCACTGATTTGTCTCACCAGCACACGTAGCATGACCACCGAAAAAACGGGTTTTATCGACGGAAGAATCGACAAAATGAAAAATTTCTTTTGTTGACCTGTCATTTTGTCGATTCTTCCGTCGAAAAAACGCGTTTTGACAGCGGTTATGCTACGCGTGCGTCATGATACAAAGGGGTTATTTTTTTATATTCGAGGTCCCCCTTGCCCCACTTATCGGTTTATTTCGCTGTGGTAATTAATTAATTATGATATTTATGTAGTGGTGGTATAATCCCCTGATTGGAGGCTGCACAACATATTATCGATGAAATAATTATTATTCACATACCAAACTTGCTTAAGGTGGAAGCGCAAGGGTAGCCCGCGAAATTTAAATTTTCGTACGTTTATTGCAATTTGCAGGTCAGTGTCAGGTGGTATGTTGATCAAAATATAAATCGCGCCAGTAACTAGTATGGAGTTATAGAATTATAGTCATTTAAATCATCAATCCATTCAATAGACATTTCATGAAAAAGTCACTCAATGGGATTAAATGAACTTTAAGGGTTGTATTGATGATTTGAATGATTATAATTCTGTAACTCCATACGTGTAGCTGGCGCGATTCATATATTGATCAACTTACAACATGACACTGACCTGCAAATTGCATTAAACGTAAGAAAATTTAAATTTCGTGGTCTACCCTTGCGCATCCACCTTAAAGTTGAGCATATTTTACATCGCTTTTATTTTGCCGGTCTACACACTCCTACGCTCATCATCATCATCATCATCATATCATCCCGGAATCACGCACTGTTGGGTATAGGCCTCCCCTTTTTTCTGCCACACTTCCCGGTTCCGTGCGTCCCTTATCCAAGTGTTTTCCGCGACTTTGACGATGTCGTCGACCCAACGAGCTTTAGGACGGCCCTGGTTTCTATGGCCTAACCTTGGCCACCACTCGGTCAAAGCCTTGCTCCATCGGCCATCTCCGCGTCTAGCCAGATGTCCTGCCCAGGTCCATTTGAGGCACACCGCCCGATCCTCGACGTCGTAGACTTTCGTTCGACGGCGGATTTCGGTGTTACGCACTCGATCTAAAGGGGTTATGCCGAGCATGGCTCGCTCCATGGACTCCTACGCTAGTCCCAATTATATTTCTGAGGGTTAAGCTTTTCTGCCAGGGTTGCGGGACTGTTCGAAAGAGATACCGCGGCCCTGGAACACAAAGGGCAAAGGAAGGAACATGGATGGGTTTTAGTCAGTAAAAGTCTGACACTCCCTCCTGCTCAGCCCAGAGCGGGAGGGGTTATTTGATGATTTCCCATCGGTAAAAAAAAAAAAAAAAAAAAAAAGGGTTTAGCTTTAGATCCATAGCAGAGAGAGCTTAGAAATTTAAAAAGGTACGTTTTTAGCGTTCCGTATCTTAGTCGGCATAAACGAAACCCTTTTAGGATCACTGCGTTGTCCGTCTGTAAAGACCCTTTTCCTCAGGAACGCGTAGATGTATCAAGCTGAAATTAATTTCAAATACTCAGGTCTGCCTCTGAACGTTTGACAACGCAATAAAAAAATATGACCGTTTATGTCGCATATTTTGCGATGTCACAAGGGAATTAAATCTATAGAGTACCTACTTCCAGTTGACCTAGAATAATACAATTTTACAAGAAGCAATGTCTTACAGGTTACAAAGGAAAAAAAAACTGAAAACCGTAAATATATGGATAGTTTAATAACAAAATACCTATAAGTTTATACGTAACCCTCGGTGCGCAAGTGCAACTCACATTGGCTGGTTTTTTTTTGGCATACGTATTCCTTTGACAAAACTGTCACAGCCCAACTTTACCAACTAAAAGAATGAAAGAAAGAAAAGGTATTTATTAGACTCTCAAAGGAAAATACAAAAAAAAAATGTTTGAATCAACATTTAAACAAAACGACTGCTGGGAGAGGCCTATACTCTATTTATTTGAGCCAATCGCCACGCTAGGTGGACCCACTGAGTCACACTCGATGATGTCACAGTGTGACTCGTTGGAACCTTTTTCCAGTGTGCTTTTTGTGTGCTTTTTCCAGTTTCACGTGTCACACTGCAATTTTATTATTCTGGTTCAATCACCTCCTTGCCTTTCTCATCCAGGTTTTACCCTCGATGTTAACATAGTCGTCTACCCATCTCGCAACTGATCCACCAACACTTAACTTCTCTATCTAATACTCCTTCACGTCACGACGTCACTCAGTAACAGCTTTACTCCACCGCGCCTTGCAAGGTGTGATACCCAACTTTACCTTAATTCCTTTTTCTCAATTACTCACAAGCATAATCAGCCTATAATGTTCCCATGGCTGGGACGCAAGCCTCCTCTCTATGAGAGGGAATGGGCTATAATCTACCACGCGGGCGCAGTGCGGGTTGGTTGGTCACAAGTCTTCGATTTTTTAGTTTTAGGACATGCCGGTTTCCTCACAGTGTTTTCCTTCACCATTTTGAGAGCAGTGGTGATGAAATAAATTACACAAAGTAATGCGCCTGCCTGGGTTCGAATCCACGACTTACTTACTCCTCGTAAGTCTGTGTCGCCACCACTGGGCCACCGCTGCTCAAACTACTTACAAATCAGTCACTTATATGCAAAATAAAACCGATAGGTGTATTTTCGTCACAGTCTTCACCGTTTCGATTGAATGTCACAGAATTACGTGCGTGTCATAATTGGGTGATGCGTTTCCTCAATCACTGGCAACCGTTGAATGTGGACCTGCATACGTCGAGAACATTAAGCAGTTTAAGTAGTTGTTAAAAATGTTGCTTGTTAACTGTAGAAGTTACTTATGTATTTATTATGAGCAATCATGTAAATAGTATTGCATCAGCTTATAATGTTCCCACTCCTGGTACGAGCCTCCTCTCTATGAGTGACAATGTGCTATATACTCTATTACTTTAATGGTAGTTTTGTGCCATCTATGGTCTAATCTAACCTGATCTAGGTTTTTGCGTGTGGATATTCTCATAGATTTCCTCCGCCTTCAAATACTTTTGGCTGGGGTGGTGGCGCAGTTTGTCACGGTCGAAGTCGAGACACAACGAATTTTTGTTTATATTTGTCATTTTTATTTTTGTTTGGCCGCTGGGCAAAAGTCTCCACACGATGGATACCGCAAGACGGACGCCGCCGAAGCCAGTCCAGAAAGAGGTGGCGAGACGATCTGGACGCGTACCGTGAAGGCTGGTCCGTGGCGGCACGGGAAAAGAGCTCTTGGAAGGAATTGATGGAGGCCTTTGCCCAGCAGTGGGACAGAACAAACTAAAAATATGTTTTAATGTTCAATAAACCTTTTTTCTTTTGTCAGGTACCCGCATAGCTTGCATGCGGACCCCAAACCGGTTGCAGCAGTACACCCCACCACTTGCTCCTGCAGAAACCTAAATTATCCAGCCTTTACTGTTGCAGGTTGTCCCTTCACATTGATATTTAACCTTGATTGATTATTTATCTCTCATAAACAAAATCTTATAAATTCACGACGTTTGCCCTATGGGGTAGGTAGAAACTATAGAAGCCAACTGCTACAATCCTTACCCTTTTGCTTTGTCTACGTTCATACTTCTGGCCATACACACTGGCCGGTTGCGAGTACGACGCATAGATTTTAACCTTGCAGGAATATTGATCCCTGCCCAATTTTACCTGGAAATATCCTTTGTTTATTATAAGCCGTGAAAATAAGGCCGGTTTCCTTAAACACAAGGTGGAAAGCACTCCGACGCTAAGACGGTTACCCATGTATTCAGTACAGCAGTCTGTATGTTTGTTTGCACGGCCTGCGGATAGTTGTTCCGAGTCTGACTGTTTGTGTACCTATGTTATAAAAAAAAAAATAAGTTATATATATTTTTTTTAAATACACACTTTTCACTGTATTCATGTTTGTTTTGTTTAGCCTGCGCACATACTTTTTATCTTTTAGTGTTTATTATATTTCCTATACTTCTTTATAATATAATTCAAGTAGGTACTGTTTGTTTTATCTTATTTCATGTAATTCAATATTTATGCTGTCTTGGCTTCCGTACGTTTTTTCACGGGTGACCACTGAAAACCAGCGTTATGCTGTGGCCCCCCATAGCACAGCATCATGCTGAGTGGTAACCTGCTTGTCGCAGTCACGACGTGCAAGCTGTTAATTTTGTATTTATTTTTCTTTGTATATGTCCTGTGTATTTATAATATTTGTTATGTATTGAATGATTATTGTTAATTTATTTCTTGTACGCACGACATGTCCCTGCGACAAATACACATTTTTTCTTTCTTCTAAGTCAGTTTGAATGTTTGTAAACGCAACCACGATACAGGAGAAATTCCTAGTGCTAGAAAACGTTTTATTAAAAGAAAAATACCTATTTTATGTCCAATATGCAAAACGAACTGAACAAGGCTTGGTGGATGCGCAAGGGCAGCCCGCGAAATTAAAATTTTCTTACGTTTATTGCAATTTTCAGGTCAGTTTCAGGTTGTATGTTGATGAAAATATAAATCGCGCCAGTAACACGTATGGAGTTACAGAATTATAATCATTCAAATCATCAATACAACCCTCCAAGTTCATATAATCACAGAGTGACTTTTTCATGAAATAGCTATTGAATGGATCCATCCAAGAAACGACCTTGCCAAGCGCGGCTTAACCTTGAAGATCGACCCGTGCGGCTGTAATAACAGCCGCACGGGTCGATCTTGCCATGCAAGCTTGCGATGCAGCCACGAGCACCTCTATGATTATTTTTAATGTTTTTTTTTTAAATCTTTTATTTCGGATAGAATCCATATAAGTGTTAGTATACTGAATACAATAACGAATTATTGAGTACTTAGACTGCCCCGTTGGTCTCGTGGTCACAAGCGCGACTGCTGAGCGTGGGGTCCTGTGTTCGATTCCCGGGTCGGGCAAAAAGTGCTATTCTGTGTTTCTAGGAAATTTCTCAGTAGTAGCCCGGAGTTTGGAAGTTGGCGGTATGATACCCCCGTGCCTCTGAAAGCACGTTAAGCCGTTGGTCCTGCGCCTGATCTCTCTCCAGTCGTGTCGGATTGCCGTCCCACCGGACTATGAGAGTAAAGGAACAGAGAGTGCACCTGTGTCTGCGCACACACTTGTGCACTATAATATCCCCCGCGCCGACGGCTAATCTGGGTTGAGATTGGCCGCCGTGACCGAAAACGGTCAGGAGGACTATTAATATTATTGGGTTTTTCCGTCAGGAATTTCTCAGTAACAGCCACGGAGTCTGGATTTGTGCCTGGTGGTAATAGGCTCGCCCCTTATTACATGGGACTTAAACATAACTGGCTGGAAATGTAGGTGTACTATTAGATACCCCTCTGCCGAACCCTTCGGGAATTAAATGCGTGAGGTTATGTTTATGTTAGTGCTTAGCCAGGTCTTAATTTATAGTTTCTTGGAGGTAGAAGTAACGATAGAGTTTCCCCGAACGACCTTCTTTTGGGGTGCGGTGGGGTTTGGGGATGCTCTGTCTGTTCTGCCTACTACTGCTTTGAGTTTGGGGTGCTAAACACTAGATCAGATCTGGCAAATTCAATTCAACAGTATTACAAAGCCGACCCGAAGTAAAAACCACACGCATTCGGCTTTCATACTTGCCGATCAGCATCTTACATCGGTGAATAATGTCCGCGTTGGTTCGGCACAATTCGAGCTGAATCCATGCTCTAGGCTTTTTCCCGAACGTAGCACACATAGATCGATTTTGCCGACAGACTTTGTCTACTACCTCATCACGTCGACCTGTATAAAGGGTGTAAAAGTGCCCTTAACGAAGCCGAAAGGTACTCCCCGACATTGTGTTTTTGTTTTATATATATATTTTTTTTATTATTTTATACCTCCACGACCCCCGTACTATTCAATGCATCCATCAGCACAATGTTTTGTGTACATTGAGTCGTACCGTAAAATGTACATAATGCTTGGTGGACGGCTTCGTTCGTTTACACACCTTGTATATGTGTTAATAATTCGTGAAAGCATGTACCATTAAGCAAATAATTAACACACAATACAAACCTATTTACCATAGCCCCATGACCAAATATAGTAATTAAATTCGCGAATCTCGTACATTTATGTAATCAAAGGATTTTTTTCTATCCCTCATTGGTGGTCAGACCACGCTTCGATATTGACCTGCACAAGACTTGCATAATAATACTAACCCTGGGCTTGTGACTCAAAACGTTTTGCTTATCGGTGGAACATTGACAAGAATATTATAGAGAGAGGGAGATCCCGTGATCGGCAGACCTTCGGAATTTTAATGAATATATATATTTTTTTGTAGAAATACCTTACTTTAAGTTAAAACAATTGGATATTATGAAAAGTCGGTCATGGTGTATCAAGATGTGCTAAATAGCTGCTAAATTACGTCATACTATAAAGCGTGATTTTTTTTATATTACACTAGCTGTTACCCGCGGCTTCGCTCGCGTTTTGGTCGGAAAATTATCACACGAGCATGTTGTAAAGATAGCTTATTGCACTCGGGGATAATGTAGCTTCCTATTAGTGAAAGTATTTTCAAAATCGGTTTAGTAAATCCAGAGATTACCCCCGACAACCTCACAAAACCTCTTTATAATTATTATACTATACAGGGAATAGTGAAATTACAGGAGGTAGTGGAATTTTTCAACGCCACCTGGAGGGAAAGTACTCTAAATACTGGAGATAGAAAATTTTACTCAGAGGAAACATTCCTTTATTTTTTTAAATATATAAATCTGCATTCAAAGATATTCGAAAATTCGTTTACCACACTCGGGAAAATAACATCAATCATATGGATCAAATCCCTCTAAAAGTACCCATAATTTTTTTTGGAATTTAGCCAGTTCGATTCCAGAGTGTGTAAGCGAATTTTCGAAAATCTTTGAATACAGATTTATTTATTTTTAAAAATAAAGGAATGTTCTTTAAGTAAAATTTTCTATCTCCAGTATTTAGAGTGCTGTCCCTCCAGGTGGCGTTGAAAAATTCCTCCCTGTATACAATATAGATGAAGGTTAGTATGATAGATTCACCTCCTCCACTGCCAGACACTTTGTGTGGTGGAAAACCCCCGCCAGACACCCTTAAAGTTTCGGGATGATGTATTGAATACCTGCCCCCCTAGCATGGCAATACTATCTCTAGTCTACAAGACACGACAATGCTCTTTCTATACAACTTGACATGTCTTGTCAGTCATTTCATAGATTTCTAACATCGCCATGCTTGCGACGATAGAAATCTTTCCACAATCTTTCATAAAATGACAATTCAATTCGACTCTTCGTCGACAAAACCCGTTTCTACGGTGGTCATGCTACGCGGGCTGGTAAGCGTTTCTGTGTCGGTTTCACCCTGATCATTAAAGAAATCGAATCTTATGTAATGCTGAACCAGTATTGTACAGGCGCCAGCATATTAAGTTATCACAAACTGTCAAATTTCACCAAATGATTTTAAACCATATTTTGACGGTTAAGTTCAAAATGATTAAGAAAATTTTACAGTTTATAGTACCTTGATACGATGTACTTGAATCAACTTCCTATAGACCTCCACAGCCCAGTTACTAGGCAGTACTACACTATACTAAATATCTCAAAACCGGTATTAATAAATCAAACAACACCATTACATTAATCTTTATATTCCTTTTCAATGATGGCGTTGTCTTTTTCATGTTCAGTCATTGGAATCTTCATATAGTCGTCAGTATTAGGTCTTGACCATCCGCCGTCGACCTCAACGGCTTCCTCCAGACCTGTCAGAAAAGTAAAGAACTTGTCCGCTTTTACCCTGAAACAAGATAGCACAATAACCAAGACCGATGGTGTAGAGACTAGGTCTACCGCAAGGATTTAGTCCCGACTCGTCACTGTTCCGATTGTTCACCAAATTTTATTTTATACAAGAAGTATGGAAGCAGAAGACATGCTGCGCCGACCCCAAATAAATTAGTATAAGGGCATGAGAATGACGAAGATGTCCCTATTCGTCATCTTAAGAAAACAAATGAATTTTTATTTAATATTGATGTTCCCGATTCGTCCTATCGCAGTCGTCGTTGTGTCAAAAAGTACAGTTAGTAAGCAAAATATAGTATGTCTTTTAATCAATTTATTTACAACAACCTCAAACAAAAAAATAACGTTAAAGTTACTTCTCAGGTTTGGTTAGTAATGATGGCTGACAGAATACGTGATATTAGCTCTTTCTCATTTATGACAACCTGGTATTCATAAGCGTGAGCAGCAGACCAGTTGACCGCACCATTGTGACTTTTGTCACAATTGAAGCCAGTACGATACGTTGGCATTTTATATCTATTTATTTATATTTCTAAGATGTTTCAATCCTTTTCTCTTTTCTACTTGGACCATAATGCATTTCTTCGTGCTAAAACTACGATAATAGTTCGAAAATGGTTCATTCGATTAAAACAAAAAAATCCGAAGTCAGTCTATGGTTCGCGCACGCGACACGGTGTTTACCTATGCTAAATTAAAGATAATTATTTTCGGTTATGTATGGTGTTTGTGAGAGAATTAGTGTTTAATATGGTTGATTAGAATATAGTGATGTATGTGCCACCAGATTGTAACTTGTGTTCGAAAGAGATACCGCGGGGCCTGGAATACAAAGAGCAAAAGAAGGAACATGGATGGGTTTTATTCAGTAAAAGTCTGACACTCCCTCCTGCTCAGCCCAGAGCGGGAGGAGTTATTTAATGATTTCCAACGAGAAAAAAAAAAATGTACGTATTTTCTATCGCGTACCAAGTCGCCCGCAAAAGTAAGTATTAAATAAAAAATCCAAACAAAAACATGACAAGAGAAAAACAAAAAATCATCATCGTCATGAGGAAAGACTTGAGTATTTTGTGTGTACAATAAATAATTAAATTTAAAAAAATTGGTGATCAAACGGAACAGTACTAGTCGGGAATAACTCGAAAAGTGCTACATACATGACTCAAACAATCGACACACACAGTCGTGAAGTGAAGCTAGATTATATCGGCGAGCAACTTTTTCAGAACAATGAAAATGGGTATGGGGCCTTTTGGCCTCGTACCGGACAAATTTTTGTTTTAAAGTACAACAGTAATTCATACAACAGCGAATTCCAATCAATCGATATTCTTTTTCTAAGTAAAAATTCGGTTAAAAATCAAATCCAAGCAACCCTAACCGTCAAGTTACTGTATAATATTATATTAATGTAACGTGAAATACGAACACAATCTTTTCTTATTTTTTTTTTTCTTGTAAGTTTAAACAATATTTATAAAAATCCAGATATTAATTCCAGGATCATAATGACCCTTGTTTACGTATTGTGTTAGTGTTGTTACTATCTAGTTTTAAATACTTTAAAATTGTAATCTGTGGAGAACGTATTGGGTAGCATAATTGTTTTAAATGTTATATTTAAGATATTATGTCAATTTGTTATTGTTCTACTGTTTGTTTTTTTCTTATAGTCTTATTTTTAAGTTCTTCTTATGTTTACTTATATATAATTTTGTTTTATTGTTAACTAGCTGCGCCCGCGGTGTCACCCGCGGTGAAAAGTTAGCACACGTACAGACGCCAGCACATCAAGAATGCAGTTTTCCTACCTACTATCTCCTTATACTTTTTACTACTCTACTCTATCTATCCTACCTACCTAACTTCCTACCTACTTACCTACCTACCTCGTTTGAATAAACAACACCTTGAATTTATGCTGACCTAGTACTTTACCTACCACCTATCTCCTTATACTTTTTACTACTTTTCCCTATGTACCTACGTAACTTCCTACCTACCTTATTTTTTGTTCACTGCGGTAAACCTACCCTACCTAACTACCTCGTTTGAATAACAACACCTTGAATGTATGCTGACCTAGTACTTTTCCTACTACTTGCTAGCTTACATACATATTTTCAGCTTTCTAGGACTTCAGGAAGCATCTTAAGCATTTTGATGATCGTCAGAGAGTAAGTCAGTAACGAAATCGGCGTGTATCAATAAAATTTAAAGTTTAAGAGATATTCAATTGAAACTTTATTTTTTAATAAGTCTACTATTGACATCGTATCACTTTGGAAAACTGGACGGATGGTGTAACAATTGGTGAATACAAGACTGCAAACTTGCGTTACGTAGATGACACCACCAGTCAAAGATGGAACGAGTGAGCCATGAGTTTGGACTAAAAATTAATCGCAGCAAGACCCAGGTGATGATTGTTGACCGTGCCAGGAATAATTCGCCTGAAGTGACCCAAATCGCGAATTGCAACGTGGTCCATTCTTATATTTATCTTGGGGCTCTAATTTCAAACAATGGCGGGTGCATCGATGATATCAAACGATGTATGGGCATCACAAGAACAGCGATGGACAAGATGCGGAAAATATGGAGGAATAGAAACATAACAAAAGCCACGAAGACCAGGCTCGTGAGGACAGCTTATATTCCCCATATTTCTTTTCGCACCTGAATCGTGGACCTTGCGAGATGTGGAAAGGAAGAAAATAGATGCTCTGGAAATGTGGTGCTGGAGAAGAATGCTTGGGATTTCGTGGACCGAGTTTCGCACGAACGTCTCGATACTTCAAGAACTCGGTATCAGGCAGCGTCTGTTTTCGATAGTACAATCTCGCATCCTGACATTTTTCGGACATGTTTCCCGGCGTGACAATCAGTCCATAGAACGCCTTGTCGTCCAAGGAAAAGTAGAAGGCACTAGACCGCGCGGAAGGTCACCCACGCGTTGGACTGACCAGATCAAGTCTGCCATTGGAGGTTCAGTTAACGAATGCAGCAGGATGACCTCTAGCAGGCAGCGGTGACGAAATATCGTGAAGTGTATCGCATCTGCCCCTTCCAATATTGCTACGAGTACTTAACGATCACGACCGCTCTGTCAAGAGCGTACCGGATAAGAAGAAGAAGATGACATCGTATCCCGAAAATTTTGTTTATCTGGTATAATACAAACCCAAGTTATGAGGTTATGATTCGAGAAAAGGTAGGTAGTGCCCTTGCGCTTCGCAAGGCACTGCCGCGCAGTGCCCCCAGATACTTATTTTCTTTCTTTCTTTACCTGCCATACTAAAAAGTTCCAACCCCTTAAGAGGGCCCTTCCCGGCTGGTCTATCGTCAACGCGAGCATGGTCAAAAAGCTTGTTGTTTCATCCAGAGCCACAGCGGCAATTTTTTTTCAACTCCCCCGTCTTACCCCGCCCCGATCCCGCACAACTCGTCTCCCACAGGAAATACGTGTTTTGAATAAGTCTTATAAGTATGTGAAATAAATATTTATCGTTAAGAATCTCCATTACATGTGCAAGGTTTCTATCGAGATTTTTTCTTTATTTTGACAGTTTATGAATACATTATGAACAATCAAAGTTCAGGTACAATTTGTGCAAAACAGCAATTTTTGGAGGCTTATTCGGAATTTGCTTCAATTTTTTTTTTTTAACTCCATAGAAACCTAGATATAGTGCACAAAATACCTTTAAGTTCAAAAAATTCAAAGATAGTGTAAAAACACATAATCACGTTCGAGCGTTTGTATGAAAGGTATGACGGGTTGGAAGAAGTAATACCTACAATATAAAATTGAAACTCTGTCATCTATCGTTGAAAGATGAATATAATGGGAGGGATGGGTGTAAAAAGACCTTAGACGAAGCCGAAAGGCACTTGTTCTCGCCGTCTATATGATCATTTTTTATTCATGCATTGCATGCATCACCTCGTCGCAAAAAGAGGAGACAGCATTTCACGCGTTCTCACTTCCAACCATGGATTGAACCACAGCCGGAAGCGAAAGATCACCTGCATCGAGTGCTGCGACGAGGGCGCAGTGCTGCTGAGCCCAAGCTGAGCAGTCCACCAGCGTATGCTGCGCCGTGTCCTCGGGGCAGTCCCCACAGTGGTGACAAGCGGGCGTCCGCTCCCGACCTATGCTACGCAGGAATCATCCATGTCCCTCCCGTAAGCACCGGGAAACTTCTTGTTACGGAGATAGTGGAAGTAAAAGTTCGAACTTTTTTTTTAAATACAAGTTTTATCTTTATTTTAAATACCGCCATGACCTCTATACTTCTCAATCCATCCATCAGCACAATGTTTTGACTTATTGAGTGCGTTACATTGAGTCCTACCGTAAAACCAAAGTTTTCACACCAAAAAATAAAAGTCGTTTCAAAGAAAAATCTTTGCGTCGACTTAGTTTAATGTTTAGAATGCTTAGTTGATGGCTTCGTGAAGGGTCCTTGTATTACGGCATGTGGCAGGGTCATTGTATTAGGGGGCATTGTGTTGAATTGCATGTAAAAAAGATTTAAATTTAATAACGCGCAGTACGCTTCACTCTTGCTATTCAAACATTCTACCTAAATTCCTTTTTCTAAATGAAAAGATGTTTGTGTTTTTATTATTATGCTATTTTATTCATGACATTTTAATTAATTTATAATCTAAATCTTTGACCATATTCACTATTTTTAATTTAACTTATTTTTATTATATTTTTATATTGGATTTTGGACATTTTTACATTTTATTTGACATGGAAAAGTATTGTATTAATTTTAAGATTTATTAGTTATTTTGATGTTAAATTTAGTTGGAATAGTATATAGTATATTGTGCATTTCTCTTTATTGTTATACTAACAAAATTATGGATCGTTGTGTCTGAATTAAATAAATTGAATTGAATTATGTACTTGAGTTTCCTTTAATGACTGATTGCGTAAAGGTGCTGTCAAACCGAGTAGACAGGACTACGGACTTTGACAAATATGTCAGTACATTATCTGTCCAAGTCCAGATTCCGCAGTCCAGTCCTATCACTTTAACCATCATCATCTGCCTAGCTTTTTCCCAATTTTGTTAAGGTTCATCTGCATTCAGTCTAACTGGATGCAGCTGAATACCCGTACTTTACATGGAGCGACTGCCGTTTGGTCGCTTTGACAGTACTACAAAAAAGATCGTGATCACACCCTTACTTACAAATTCATCAAATACTATTGAAACAGATCGTATCCCCCCCCCCCCGTTCTTCGTTAATTAAAGCAAGATCCCAAACAAATGAGCACAAGGGCAGGATATATATTTTTTTCCTCTGCCAATCTTTATAGGACATGACTTGTATGCGAGCCATCTCAATGATGATGTCAACTTTAGCCAACACGCTTCAATGCCAAGTGTTACTTAAAAGGTTTTGAATTAAATACAAATGTGAAACAGGCAGACCTTGTAACGACCACTGCATATTCTTGCATTGTCACAATCCTCCGGCATTTCATCCACTGCCTAGCGTTCCTAGGGGTCTTGGAGCGAATGCCTATCTGACCTTTAAAAAACGATTGCATGTAGTGGAGATGAAAATGTTAAAATGGATGTGTGGAGTGACAAGAATGAGTTTGTTACAGGAAGTTTGATAGCAGCGCCTGTTATAGAAAAAATTCAATGAAGTTGTTTGACTTGGTATGGGCATGTAGCGTGGAGGGATGAAACGCATGTGACTAAAAGAGAGATGGACATGTATGTCAATGAATGGAGAGGGAGAGGAAGGCCAAATAAAAGATAGATGGATTGTGTGAGGAATGATATGAAAGGGCAAGGATTAAATGATGCCGTGACGTCTGACAGGGGAGAATGGAAGAAGAAAACGTGATGCGCCGGACAAGGGCAGGAAGATGATGACTACTTATCTGACCTCCACAACCCAGCTGGAACTGGGTAAATACGATACCACTTGGTAAGACTGACTTTCAGACTTTCGGGTTTGACTAACTGTAACGACTGTCAAAGAACTACAAATGACAACCAGGACCAACGATTTAAAGTGTTATCCGAGGCCTGGATTTTTGGCACAGAATGCTTGGCTTACCAACATAACCTGAGGAGCTGTAGAACTACGAACTACGATTGTTATTGAATTTGACAGATGGATGACGTTTTTCAAAGCAAGCTTAGCCACACCGATATCTAGGACATTAGTGCGAAGGACATTTGCGCGAAGTACACGTGCGTGCATGGACTTTTGCGCGAACGGACACTTGGGCGAATGGCTTAGCGCGACTTAATGGCCTTCAGTCCCAGATAGACTGGAAGGAAATAGTTAAGATCGCAGTTTTTAAATTCTTATTTTAAATGCGTGTTCATTATCAGCATTTGTCAAAACGGAATGTGTTTGTCTTTTCACGCAAGTGGGTTCGCGCAAATGTATGTAATGGTTACACATGGTATACGCATCTACCGATTTTGGTAAAAAGGTTTGAATAATGACTAATAGATTGATTAAGAAAAATGTACTGAACTACTTACTCGTTACTATTACTTGCACTCCCCACTGTCTCGTCTTCTGGTTCACTTGCCTGAAAATACATAATTTAATTCAGTTTTTTCTTGAATATTGTATTTATTACATAACGGCCCGCTTCTTCTCCCAGGCAGGAGTGCCTAGCAATTACAAGACTATACAAACTGGCTAGACTATCTTCAACAATTTTGGGGTCGGTTTCCTATCTAATGGTTGGGAGCGATATTAGGGCTTGCGGAACCGGGTTTTAGCACCATATTAAGCGGCGGCGACCTCTCGCACCCGGCCCTGGTTCAATCCATGGTCCGGAGCGAGAGGAAATGGGAGAGGGAATGGTCGTCACTCGATCGGCCTTCTGCGAAGCAGTCATGCTAGCGAAGGAGGTGGCGGGACGTGTGAGGGAGAGAGCCTCACGTCCCAACAGCCGCGGGAGACGCCCTGGGCGTCGGGGGCCACGTGGTGGCTCCCGGCCACCGTAGGCGCGGGCCTGTGGACGGCGAGTAGTGGGCTAGCTCGCCGTCCGTCCGTCTTATGACGACAGACCGTGTCGACGGCGCGTTCGTGTTCCACGCGCGCCTCAAAGAGATGTCAGCAAACGGGATGGGGTCCGAAAGGACCGATGCCTGCCAGGGTTGCGGGACTGTTCGAAAGAGATACCGCGGCCCTGGAACACAAAGGGCAAAAGAAGGAACATGGATGGGTTTAGTCTAGTCTATAGTTTTATTGTAAATAAGTTAATTTAAAGACCGCACTATCGCATTAGGAATACACCTGTAATGATAGTTGTAAGGGAGATTCTAATATGATTACAAATCCGAAAAAAAAAAGATAGCCGATTAGCAAAACCCGGGGTTTTACTATGGGTCCGAAATCGGGTTTCGCACACAAGCAGGAGTGTTATCACACGCGGCAGCATCGACGATGTGCTCGGCAGCACGCTCGTTTCTCGCTCAAGCAAATTACAGTTCTAAGCGACAGAAAAGGATAGGAGCTAAGCTACTGCTTATTTGACCACTATAACCGAGTTCCTGTGTATCCCATGGTAAGATTGGTTGTCAGACTTATGATATATATTATACCGACTTGGGCAAGCATAGCTTAATCTTCGTCCGACCATTGTTATTATTTGTCTTCCGTTGTTATTAGTTAGCTACGAGTCATTAAATTTAACACTACCAACCTTAGACAGGTTAGAATTGTTTCGACCTACCGGAGTTACATTTTGTCATCTCGCCTTTTTTTTCGAATGGAAAATCATCAAATATGCTCTGGACGGAGCAGGAGGGAGTCCATCCATGTTCCTTTATCGCCCTTTGAGTTCCGGGGCCACAGTATCTCCTTCGAATAGCCCCGCAGCCCTTGACATCTTGACTCAAATAGAACTCTCAGCCTTATTCAATATCCAAATTACTTGTAACACTCATCATCTGCGCCCTAGCCTTTTTCCAACTATTTTAGGGTTGGCTTCAAGTTTAACCGGATGTAGCTGAATACCAGTATTTACATGGAGAAACTGCCTGTCTGTCTGACCTAGTTTGAACATTATTTAAAACAACAACTAATTGTACCCTCCAGGACTTGAAAGACAGAGCTGTCCACTGTCCAGGTTGCTACGTACTGGCCCTGAAGTGTGGACTTAGATAGCGATCGCAAAAAAACCGAATTCGGTCACAAAGTCATAACGATGCGGATTTAAGTAGGACACCGGCGGGTCGCGTCCGTCTCGCGTCCCCCTTAAATCCGCATCGTTACGGCGTTGCGACCGAATTCGGTTGTTTTGCGATCGCTATCCATTTCGAGACAGGCCTGGTCGAACAAAATCTGAGTCATCGAATCGAGAAGAAGAACAATATTATAAAGACATAAGTTTCAGAACGTCAAATTCACCTGAAGACAAGTAATTTCGCTATCTGTATTAACCATCTGATCGGAGAGGTACTGAGTGACATGGTCCTCCCGATCTACAATATCTATATCCTCATGGTTAATATTTCGGGGTGTAATCTTCTTGCCATCATATGATATATTAGTCTTTTGTACAACAACTCTACTTGGTGATGTACTTGGTGGAACCACCTTAGATGCATCACGCGCCAAGACATGGTGCATTAGTTTCTCTGAAAAAAAAAAACAAAATTGTTTAGTTTTATTTATGAGGTTCCGTAGCGTAGGAGAGCATAAGAAAGTTCAATTCGTCAAACAGGGGACGAGAGTTTGTATGGTAGTATATCATTTTTGCTAATGGAAGTCTTGGTTTGTTTGATAAATAAAAACCAATACATCGTTTAAAAATTTGTATTTTCAACAGCATGAATCATCAATCCTTACATACTCCTTTTGCCTCGTCCATGTCCAGTCCTCGTCTTGTCATACACGCACAGAGGATCATAGCAGGTGGCTCTCTGTGGTCACTTTGCCCGACCTGGGAATCGAACCCAAGACCTCATGCTCAGTAGTACCACTAGACCAGTCATGTAAATTATTGTTTTATTATAAAAATAAATTCAATGAGGGTGTTGGGCAATATGGCTCCTAATACAATAATATATGTGGGTTGATACAAACCAGCAGCGCGTTGCGTAAGAGTTTCAGCTTCATTTTTTGATGGTCCATATTTATCTCCTTTGTCGATAGTTCCCCGAATTGTTATGTCTGACGTAGGGTCGTGGCTGCCTAGCTGTTCCATTAATTCTGGGGTCATGTCATCCTCGTCGAATAATTTCGCAATATAAGTGTGCTGCAAATGTATAAACGAGTTCAAATTAGATTAGTTGATGAAACTCCGCAGAGATGGTGGATAGCGAGTTGTTCATCCCATCTGCTTAAATAATTTGTATGTCAATTGGCAAAACATAGCGCACAACCTAATTTTTAAGATCTTGTTATTCCTATACCTATGTTTATGAATAAATGATTCTGATGATTCTGCCTTTCCGAGTCAGACCTTAAACATAGAAGATGTAAAACACCTCTTAAAACGAATGGCACGTGTTTTCCCATCCCGACCTGCCTGGGAAACTTCTAGTTACGGGAAATTGGAGGTCAGGGGGCCTAAAATGGAAGCTTTATCAGAATCATAATACGAAAAACGTAAAAAAATTAAATACCTTAGTGGTTTATAAATGCTATTCTGGTAAAGCAAATTATGTAATTAAATTTTTAAATGGTAATAAATGAAAAAAAAAGGCCTTTATGGTTATGACCACAAAGACCATTTTAAGAGTTTTAAATTTATAACGTGATTCGTATTATGATTCTGATAAAGCAGCCATTTTAGGCCCCCAGAGTTCCAAAATTTTCATACGATTTTATTTTTCTTTTTTTTTACTAAATGTGCTTAATGTTATAACTTTCTATATCTTTAAATAGCTCCATGACCCATGCACTGTAGCTTAGTAGTGTGACCGTCGGACTGTCAAGTCATAGGTCTCGAGTTCGAACCCAAGACACGCACCTCTGATTTATCGGATTCATGTGCGTATTGTATAATTATCAATTGCTTCGGAGAATGAAAACATCGTGAGGAAACCAGAATACCTGAGTGATATTTCTCGACGGTATGTAAAGCCAAGTCAGAGGCCCATGGGCGGCATAAAAACTCTGACACCATGTTAGGCAACCACACGATAAAAAAAAAGATGCAAGCACAATGTCTTAAATGCGTTATTTTGTACTTACGTAAACCGCGATTTGTCACACAATAAAATAAATACAAAAGCCCAGTAATTATTTTTGCGGAATTATACTTAGTTTGATGGACAGTTTGCTTGGTTGACGAGTTTTTGAAGAGTCTGTTTACAACCTGTACAGGGCGAGATGTGAAAAGTACTGTCTGCCATCCCTATAGTATAACATGGCACATAATACACAGATGTGACTTACATCAAATTGATCTTCATTCCATGCTCCGGTGTGCACGAATCTGCCTATGAGTGTGAGTGCCGTAGCCACCACCAGAATTGCCAACTAAACAGAAAAAAATACGTTAAATAAAAATCTACAGTACATACTACTACGATTAAGCACATCACACAGAAAGCGGGTGTGGGTCGGATGCGGGTCGAGTCGTGTCCGTCGCGTGAGACGCGCTGTTCAATGCTGGCGCGTGTCAGCAGCGAGTCGGGCGCGGTCGACTTGATAGCGGCAGCGGTTGCTACGACGAAACCGTATTTTTGCATTTTTATTGTTTTTGTTACTAGACTCGTACAAACAAGTATGTTTACGAGCACATTATATAATTTTTCGTTAAGAACCATGGCGAAACTGTGTTTTTTGTTGTAAATATGCAAATAGTCAAAACCAACATGCACCGTGCCCTACCCGCGTCCGCATGTGTGAATGCCTGTCGGAAAATACGTATATTACGACGCTACAGTCGCTCCCGACCCGCTTACCCGCGCGTTTTGTAGCGGCGAGCGACTGGCGCGGCTCCCGCGCATCACCCAACACGCGCCCATCCCGCGCACTCTCTCTGTGTGATGTCGTCCATATAAATACATGAAATTACACCCGTCGTTCTCCCGACCCGTCCCGCGTCCGACCCGCGTCTGTTCCCTGTTTTTGTTGCGCTTTAAAGGTTTACCTAAGGTACACCCATATGCGGGAGCGAGCCTATTGCCATCAACCGGACACAGATTCCAGACACCGAGTTGTTACTATGAAATTTCTGATAGAAAAAGCCAATAACTGCCCTGCTCGACCTGGAATTACACCCAGGATCACTAGACCAACACGAGACAGTCAAAATTGATGCAGCTGAATACCAGTATTTTACATGGAGTGACTGCATATCTGACTTCCACAACCCAGTTAGTACTGGGTAATACGGTACACCTTTTTCTTTTTTTTTTTTTGTTTGGTAGTACATCGACTTTTACTGACTAAAACCCATCCATGTTCCCTCATCGCCCTTTGTGTTCCGGGGCTTGGTAAGGCTGGTTGTCGGACTTTAGAGCCACTGGCTACCTGTAACGACTGTCAAAGATCTACAAATATTAACCGAGACCAACAGCTGGAGGAAACTCGGTA
Organism: Eugnorisma glareosa; assembly: GCA_947578425.1. Taxonomy (NCBI): domain Eukaryota; kingdom Metazoa; phylum Arthropoda; class Insecta; order Lepidoptera; family Noctuidae; genus Eugnorisma; species Eugnorisma glareosa. The sequence goes on along the minus strand of OX387982.1, from coordinate 5,010,528 downwards.
TGTAATGATGGTCACCCATCCACAGACCGACCTTGGCAAGCGCGGCTTAACCTTGAAGATCGACCCGTGTGGCTGTTATTATTCAGCCACGAGCCCCTGAACATAGAAAAACAACAACAGAACAAAAACAATATGTAGCTAATTGCCCTCCGAGCCTATATGCACCGCGTTCACGATTCAAAAATACGCTCACAATAAAAATAAATATTATAAGCTAAAATGACACAGCACTAGCCCCCCAGTTATATCAATAAAAATATATAACAAAATCCACAATGGCATCAGAATGGAATAAAATGACAAAATATTTATAAATAGAGGCAGAAAACTATAAATATTGAATTGACAAATGCAATAAATAAAAAAATAATAATAAAAAAAATAATAAATATAAATAAATATAAACTTGTGGAATCAGAGGTACCGTACTACAAGTATGTACCCGACCCAGTTCTCGAGAAAGACCATGTCACGCTGTACTGGGATCGGTCTATCATCACTGACAGGACTATTGTCGCCAATAAGCCTGACATAGTGGTGATAGACCGATCAGCGCGCCGCGTAATGATAATCGATGTTACCATTCCACATGACGAGAACCTCGTGAAAGCTGAGAAGGAGAAACAAATAAAATATCTCGACTTGGCACACGAGGTTGTCGACATGTGGAATGTGAACTCGGCTATCATTGTGCCGATTGTCGTGACGGCCAATGGCCTTATGGCCAAGAGCCTCGACGACCACCTTTCGAGGCTCTCCTTAGGCGGTTGGATCAAGGGCCTGATTCAGAAGGCAGTACTCCTCGATACGGCTCGCATTGTGAGGAGGTTCCTGTCTCTGGAGCCCTAACCACCGGTAGCTTGGACCCTGCTCCCGATACCGGCGGACCACTATTTTTTATATTTTTAAATGTTTTTTTAATATTAATTTGTTTAGAAATATTTAAAAATGTAATTTATATATATATATATGAATAAAGGAAATAATAATAATATATAATGCAATTCAATTAATGATTTTTTTTATATCAAATTATATTGTATCAAATTATTATTATTTATATCAAATTTATTGTTTCATCATCTGAATAGCCTTTTCCCATGTATGAGGTCGGCATCCAGTCTTACCGGATACAGCTGAATATTTTACATAGCGACTGCCTATCTGACCTTTTCAAACCAATTGTTACTGAGTGATACCTTTTGGTAAGACTGTTAATGACTATAACTATATTTGACTTTTTATTCTCTATTTTACTTTATTTTTATTTTTGCAGAGAGATTATTTCCTTATTTATATGTTTTTTTTTTATATTAGGCTATTCTGTCCCACTGCTGGGTATAGGTCTCCCCATTCCTTTCCAACTCTCCCGGTGTATTGCCTTCTCTGGCTAATCAGTAAATCTAAATCATTTAAAATAACTTTTGCCCACAGCTTCGCTCGTGTTAAAATAGAATTTGACAAACAATTCGGGTGGTACTGTGCTTGTAATAATATAAATCAATCATGATTCGAAAGACACGTGGCGCCATCCCCGTTCACGCCCACCTCGACCCACAGATAATGACCCAACAGATTTTTACAAGTTACAACTAAGAATATTAAAAGTAATTACGCCAAAACATATAAAGAAGAAATACAATAACAATGACGGTGACCTTTTTAAATATTGCCAAGTAATGAATGTGTTCAATAAATTTGTTTTTTTTACTCTTGCGGAAGTCAATAGACCTGCGCTGCTACACGAAAGAACAAGACCTGACTTTCTGAGAACGATAATACATAAAAATACTCCCCAGCGAAGCCTTAAGCCGAGGCTCGCACCCCACAGGGGGTGCCCTTAGCGCGCTGTCGCTTAGTTTAAAAGTTTTATGCCCCTGGCTGGAGACCTTACACTCAAAGCATGCACAGGATAATCCGGTTTAGCAGAAGCCAGCCTCTTGGGATTGTCCTGCGAGAAGATATGTCAAAAAAAAAAGAAAAGTTTCTATTAATACACTCTAACAATGTTGCAAAAACTTTGACATTACAGAGAAGTTGCTACTGGCGCCCGCATAATATTTAATAATCAGTAACTTAGTTCATTACTATATTACCCGACACATTAACGCCCACACCATCACATACCTCTCCTCACACACTTCACTTGCACACTTCACTTGCACACATCACTTACTCACTTCACCTACACACTTCACTGGACACTTTATTTCACACACTAATTACACTACACCATATCTATTTTAAGTTTTAATTAAATATGTTTTATTTTTGTCCCTTCTACAATAAATCATTTGTCTGAGTATTCAAATTAGCTATTGTATTGTATGTAAACTACATCTAATTCGAGGTGAGAGCCTGGGGATCCATCACACAGGGTATCCTAGTATGGACACCAGTTTCTCTCAAAGGATATTATCTCTTTGTTAAAATGTTATTTTACAATTATATTTATTATAACGATGTGAACCTTTGTGAAGAGAGGAAATAAAGATATTGAATTGTATTGTATTGTATTGTAATACTGTATAAAATTGTTATGCCCGACATGTGAACCGACCATGTGAACTTTAGTATTATTTAAAATCTTATTACTATTATTATTTTAACACAAACATGTTAAATGCAATAAAGAATTCGATTGAATTGTCACAATAGTTATAAATAAACCAATAAATAAATATAATAAACAAAAACTTACTTTAATTTATTATAACTGTTTATCCGTCTGTTACTTTTTCCTACCTAATGGTTGAACGAATTTCGATGAAATTCGGCTTGCAGGTAGACCATAACCCTGGTTATGGCAGAGTATCTAAACATCTATAGAAATAAATACATTTGAAGTGTCTGTTTGTATTAGCAAAATAACAGCCGTTGACTGAATGCAATTGAAAATATATGTATACGGTAGTTATGACAAAACAACACCAAACACTAGGTTTTAAGGAAAACTTGACAAACAACAATAAATTATTTTCATTTTTTTTTAAACAAGAATAACACTTTTCTGTTCAATTTTTGTTTGTCGGTCGATTTGTTCCGGCTAATCTCCAAAACGGCTGGACCGATTTCGACAGGACTTTTACTGGCAGATAGCTGATGTTTTAAAGTCAGCAAAAAAATAAAACCCTTGAAATTGATAACAAAATTCGACTCAAAAAGGGAAATAATGGGGATTTTTTATAATCAATTCACGCGAGCGAAGATCGTGGGCAACAGCTAGTATCACTACATAGTATAAAACAAAGTCGCTTCCCATTGTCTGTCTGTCCCTATGTATGCTTAGATCTTTAAAACTACGCAACGGATTTTGATACGTTTTTTTTAATAGATAGAGTGATTCAAGAGGAAGGTATAACATTGCACCCGTGCAAAGCCGGGGCGGGTCGTTAAAAATAAAGTTTTATCGATACCATGATGAGGATGCTTCTGCCTGACCGAACTGAACAGCGCGCAAACCTGCGAGCTATATTGTTACCTCTAACACCTAAAACCTTCCACTCCCTCTCGATATCAGCGTCGTCTCTGAGAGTGGGTATTCCTAAATGCCCTAAGTATTTTAAATGTTCCGCTTTGACCACGGGAAGCTCGGACACTTACTCGTTCATAGAATAGAATATTCTACAACATGGGTACACCATACAAGTAACATTCATAAAAGAAAACCTTTCACATAGGGTGACATAATCCTTCCGCCTGACACAGGTCCTCACCGGACATGGTTGTTTCGGGAGGTTCCTGCACCTAATCGGGCGGGAGGAAACGCCCGGGTGTCACCACTGCGAGGATCGACCGGAGGACACGGTGGAGCACACTGTGCAGGTCTGCCCCGCTTGGGCGGAGCACCGCCGTGTCCTCGTAGCGGCAATCGGCGGCGGCGACCTCTCGCGTCCGGCCCTGGTTCAATCCAGAGTCCGGAGCGAGAGGGAATAGGATGCCGTCACCTCCTTCTGAGAAGCAGTCATGCTAGCGAAGGAGGTGGCGGGACGTGAGAGTGAGAGAGCATCACGTCTCAGCCACCGCAGGGGACGCCCTGGGCGTCGGGGGCCACGTGGTGGCTCCCGGCCACCGTAGGCGCGGGCCTGTGGACGGTAAGTAATGGGCTTACTCGCCGTCCATCCGTCTTATGACGACAGGCCGTGTCGACGGCGCGTTCATGTTCCACGCGCGCCTCAAAGAGATGTCAGCAAACAGGAAGGGGTCCGAAAGGACCGATGCCTGCCATCGTTGCGGGACTGTTCGAAAGAGATGCCACGGCCCTGGAACACAAAGGGCAAAGGAAGGAACATGGATGGGTTTTAGCCAGTAAAAGTCTGACTCTCCCTCCTGCTCAGCCCAGAGCGGGAGAAGTTATTTGATGATTTCCCACCTGAAAAAAACCAAAAAGGAAAAAAAAGAAAACAGGGTGACATAATGGGCGACATTATCGCTAAAAGTAATATTTCGAGCCAACCTTTGGAGGTATTACAGGAAGAATCAGAGATAATATTGCAGGTAGTCTGTGGTGTACCAATTACAGGTTTATGAAAAGAGGTAGTGATTTTTGATCATATTTTTGAAAGTAGACAAGATTTGGGCGCGCCTTATTGACACAGGCAATTCATTCAAATATAGCCATATAGCCAAACATTTTTCATAGAAGTTGGTAGAATGCATCGGCGGCATCTCTAGTGCCAGGTTTTGCGACGACCTCTGATATCTATCAAGTGTGTCATGAAGGAACTTGGAACGTTCTTTTAGATAGGAGGGGGGGTGTAGGATTGAACAGAATACTGTAGAGCTGAAACAAGATATGAGAATTCAGGTGAAGACGTATGGGAAGCCCTTGAGCTTGAGCGTTCGAAATTCAGAAATGTGATCATACTCGTATTTGCGCACGTCAAAGGAGGTGTTTTTTCCCCCATACAATTGTGGCCAAACAATGTACCTTAACAATAAAGGTACGAAGTTATAGGAAAAAAATCGCAGATTCTGAAAAAAAATATATTGAATTTATTCATGCATTTGTACCACCTGAAATTGTCGACCAAAGATGCTAAAACTTTCAACCCAAGAATTTTAATCTGGCAATCTTGTGATTCATTTCTCCGATGATGCGTTTCGTTACTTCATTTTATACACGTATGAAAACCAAAAAAAAATAAATATGCTATTTAGAATTTAGTTTTGCATTAAAGATAGGTTATTTTTCCCCGGCACACTTTTTTGTGAAACATTATGGGATTAAGAATTTAAAAAATACATTTATTTCACATTTCAGATTATTTTTTGCGTTTGGTTAGTTACTAGCCAAAAGACAGGGCTCCAGGGTCGATAATTTACTATTTTATTCCTTTTGTTGTTGTCGTTGTCAATATTGACATTCGGATTATTCTTGCCCTTGTCAGACGACCTATCTCGAAAGAGTTTAATATTTTGACAGATGGAATAGTTTGACAGCCGCCATCGCTGTTATGAACGTTTCTTTGAACGCAGTTACGATTCGAGGTAGTGTTTTTTCATATTCTTTTATTTCTTAACCTATCGAATATTGAAGGATTTAAAATACTGCTAATAACACAATATATTGGAAAGAGTTTAAATAGTAATTTGTACCTCGGTACATGTTTTGGCCGAAAAAAAAACACCTCCTTTAAATATTACATGCAAACATTTTGAAGTCGCTCAAGTTTATCTAGTTGTGACCCAGTGAGATCGAGATAACTGACATTAGCGTAATCAAGGATGGGAAGTAATAGGTATTGAGCAAGCGCAGTTTAAAGTTACACAATTGTCTCAAGGACATGGAAAATGCAAAGATTTTGCAACTTTCGTCCTGTAGCTTTGGACCCCAAGAACTCCAAGATTTTCAACCTTTTTGCTTGGCGGGAGAAAGCGGTTCCGTTGAACGGAACCTGTGGTAGCTGCGACCAGTTTACCTTGGGGATCATCCAGAGGCTCCTGGCATCCAGAAGCTACCAACAACGATGACCTGAGTCTCGAATGGGTTAACCTGTAACCATTGTCTCACTCCACTCGCAAATCGACTTTCATTGTAATAAAGGGAATATATAATATCGTTTTGGAACCAGCACGCCTGAGAGATATTTCGACGGCATTTAAAGCCAAGTCCCCTAACCCTTGGGCAGCATAAAAACTCTGACACCAGGCTAGGCACTAACCACACGATAAAGAAGAATAAAGTTCATTATAATTTACAAACATACTTATTAATTCTCGGATATCCTAATTTGAAATAAAGAAATGACTTACCATTACAGATTTATTCCTGAATAATGAACGAGTCTGAACGCACTGACATCTAAACCAGAACTGAAGAACATGATCCAAACCTCACTTGTGAATATGAGGAATTAACAATATCGCGATAAGGCTGAGATCGCATACGAAGACATTTTCTGCGATTGTCGCAACGTGCTTTAGGGATATGAACATCCAAATCACCATTACTAAATACACCGTTTGCTCAGAATGTTACAGCACTGATGACAACATTTGTGTCACATGTTTAATTCAGTATTTTTATAATATTTTTGTACATTTGTATTATTCTTTTTTACCGATTGTTTGTGAATGTGTGAACATTGTAGGCCTTGTAGATTCCTAGATGATTGTTAAATTTTTGTCTTGTTTTACGTTTTTTGTGTAGTAACCAACGACATACTTAAGTACTAATGCTGTAACATGATAATATTGTAAGACCAAATCATTTTAAAAGAGTAACCATGGAGTTTCTGCCGGTTCTTTTCCATAGGAAACGACCAACCCGAACCGTGAACCTTTTCTAGATGTTCTATCAGTAAGCCTGTGTGAAATAAAATATTTTGATTTGAGGGTGTGAAATTTTCATGAAATGGAAGGATCCTCCAACCAGATCGGTTCCGGTGGTGTTGTATCTGTTGGGCTACCTGCACGACGGTTACTAGTCGGTTTTATTATGGTCTTAACTCGCGCATAGCTTTAATATCGCTTTTCAGGATTTGGATGTTTTTCATTTGCGTGATAGATGTCGCTAGCATTCTTTTTGTCAACTTAATTATGTTTGCGACCGTAGAAACTTTCTCGCAAAGCACATAACGCAGTTCGTCCCTGCTGTATTTTGATGTAGGTGTTTGACAGTCATTGCGGGTATAGTCCTGCATAGTTATTTTGGTGTCTGCTCATAGTCGGAACTAGCACTTCATCTTGATTTTTTTATCCAATTTCGTGCAGAGAATAAAATTTGATGTTTAGTTTTTTAGATACTTCTGGATCTTTTTTATCAAAGTACAGAAGTAACTTTGCTTTTCATTAACATACTATAGCCTAGCTTTGTTTAGTTTTGCTGTTGAATGTAAAACAATACAATTTTGAATGACCCTTCAAAACATTTTATTAGGTATATTGTTTGAACCCTGTGTGCGTGTGAGTACGACTCACAAATGGCCGGTTTTTTCGTTTTCTAAAACTGTCATTTTTTGACGAATCAGCTACTTATACTTTCGATTCATCTTATTTAAGACTAATGACGTTAAATACTAATACTACTAACGTTTAATTAGGGTCATGAAAATAAAAACTCCATTGTTTTATTCTCTACTCCCTCGAGTATTTTGTTTATTTTCAACTTCATTCTTCACATTTTTGTACAAAGGAAATTTCGTTTTCGCTAAGCTAAAAAAATTGATTAAACAATTTATTTTTCTTCCTGTTAGGAAATGAAAGAAAATTATGTTGTCAAGCCACGTTTTCACTTAGTAATCTGAACTCTGAACGAGCAAGCATTCTGTCGCGTTATACTTAGATAAAGTCGTTTTGAACACGCTAACCTGAGACACGAACGCTCGGTGTAAACGTAATGCAAATACGAACAATTTTACAACTGAAAATATTCATTTTTATGTATAACTAGCTGTTGCCCGCGGCTTCGCTCGCGTTTTGATCGGAAATTATTCCACGGGCACGTTGTAAATATAGCCTATGGCACTCGGGGATAATGTAGCTTCCTATTAGTGAAAGAATTTTCAAAATCGGTTCAGTCGATCTAGAGATTACCCCCTACATACAAACATACCCCTTTATAATATTAGTATAGAAGTATAGAATAACTTAATTTATATAATTTACAAACTATAACCGTGCTGTCCGTGGTGCTTAGGCAATTGGACATATCCCAGTTGAAAACGTCCCTTTGCGACCTCGGCAAGCACTGCATAACCTTGAAGATCGACACTCACGGCTGTCATTTTTAGTTTTTTGTTTTGATTCTATTTAATTTTATCTGATCTTGTGTAATAATTTTTGTCTGCGAATTTATGTGTGGCAATGGGTGTTATTTACCTACAATAAATGAATTCATTATTTATTTATTCATTAGCCACTTTACTCGAGACATCACCATTTTTTTTTAAATACCGTCATCCCACCACAACCCTGCGACTTTAAAGTCTTAAGTAAACAATCGCTTAATCGCACCATCAGAACTTACCCTTATGGTGTGTTGATATAACGTTGCTATTGTTTACACGTTATCCGATATTGTTAGGCAGTGACCTGGCATAACAAACAGAATCGAATAATACTCATTCCACAGAAAAACACTGAAAACCCGGATGGATATTTAATTCAAATGTCATTTCTTTATCATCATTCTTCATATCAACATCATTTATCAATAATTATTATTATTGCTAAATGATAAAATAATGATGTTTATTTTGCAGATAGGTTGTTACAAACACTTTTACACGTCATTTTTTTTAAACAAGATGGGACCGGTGGTGTTTCGTACCTGACTACTCTGAGAAGAAACAGCCGAAACCAACTCAGAGGTCATGGTCTCTTTTAAGGTTCAGACATGATCTTGGTCAACTCAAATGAGGACTATGCAGATTAGTGTTTGAGATGGTCTCTTGAAGAAAGAACCACACAGATTTGAGTGATTCATCACTCATACACATTAAAAAAAAAAAAACTGTTATAAAAAAATGTGGTCCGGTGGTGCTGGGAGCAGGGTCCCAGCTACCTTTGGTTATAGGGATAGACACAGGAACCTCCAGACATAGGAACCTCCTCAAAATACGGTCTATCGAGGAGTACTGCCTTCTGAATCAGGCCCTTGATCCAACCGCCTAAGGAGAGCCTCGAAAGATGTTCGTCGAGGCGCTTGGCCATCAGGCTACTGGCCGTCACGACAATCGAAGATGAAATTTTGGATGTTGCGCTCATACAATGACTGTAGTATGGTATCTAGGATGACATTGTGGTTGCAGATGTTAAGGAATAAAATATTAAAAAGATATATATACAACCTGTTTTTTTTTGATATCCCATAACTCTAGGGTTATAATTCTGTAGGTAAAAATAATACTAAAACTCCTAGAATAGGTGGTCCAAAAATGCATCGTTTCGGAGATATCATCAATCATAATTAAATTAGGTCAAAAATTGTCACCAGTATGACGAATCTTTACTTTTGCGAGGTTGCCAAACTTCGCAGTAGTGTAGTAAAATAAATAGTAAAATAAAATATGTAGGTAAGTAATTCATTTTTATTCAAACCAATCATTCATATTTAAAGCTAAGAAAATGCGACGTTATGCGACGTATTTCACGTAAGGGTGTTTTACATTAATAATCGTGACTTTGCCGAATTATTTTTTGTGAAAAATGAAAAAAAAAAATAACGAAGGATTGGAACATAACTCATATGCCAGTTGATTCTTTGATATGGCCTCAATCATACCCTAGAGTTATGGGATATCAAAAAAAACACGTTGTTTTTCTATAAAAATACTTACATATATAAGGCCGCATTAAAATAGATGGACAAATTTTAACACAGCGTTCAGTACGTCTAACCAATGATATCCAAGCAAAAAAACATTGACTAAAGTGATTATATTTTGACCTAAAATAGTAAATTGACCGCGGCACTCTAAATTAAACACATCCATAAGGTCAAAATAAAATCACTTTGATCAGTGTTTTTTTTGCTTTGGTATCTTTGGTTATACGTACCTACTGAACACTGTGTTAAAATTTGTCCACCTATTTGAATGGGACCTTATATATCTAATGGGTATACAACTATGTAACCTTAATGAAGCCGAAAGGCACTTGCTTTCCCCATCATTGCGATCCTTTTTTGTTCTAGACCATACCTGGGAACCTTCTAGTTACGGAGATATTGGGGGTTAATGTTCCAACTTTTTTACAAAGATTTTTTTGAATACTAGTTTTTAATGTTATAAATTTACTTTTAATACCTCCAAGACTCCCATACTATTCAATACATCCATCAGCACAATGTTTTGAGTACGTCACATGGAGTCCTACCGCAAAACGTGATTTTTTTTTTAAATGTCGCTTCCTAGCAAAAATTTTTGCTTAGAGTTACATAGTTTGATGTACAGAACGCTTAGTTGACGGCTTCGTGATAGTTCTGTTTACATCTTTACCCATGACTTACCTTTACCACGTAATTAATCATCTAATTCTAATATATCTATAACTGGAGGTCGTGGCAAAACAATAACAGCCGCTCGTCTGTGGATGGGTGACCGCCCAGTACATACCGAGTTTCCTCCGTGCCTCGGAAAGCACGTTAAGCCACTGGTCCCAATAAGTGTGTTACGCTATTACTACGCGGGTAATAGATTTTTGTTATAAAAAAAGCCTAGTTCGTAAAAATATGTTTAAAAAAATAAAAACAAACCCATGCATAACAAATAAATAGCATGAGTATGTTGACTTATTTTAAGGAAAAGTCACTATTATATTATCTGAACCATGCCGATTACTATAAGCCATTCTAAGCTTTAATGGAAGTAAAATACAAAAAAAAAACATAAGAAGTAAGGAAATAACACGAGGATAAGGCATTATAATATATTATGATAATTCAAAGCCATAAACACTCCACCGATTATTAAACTAAAATTTAGTTACCTTACTTTACGAAAGCTAGTTACGCATTTCTGTACTACGCTGTAAAATAATCAAAATACGTAAAAAACATTATTCGACTTCGATCTTCCAAACAGGTTAAAACGGTTGATAAATTGAAAAACAAACTATAATAGTAATATTTCATTCGTCAATCGACATTGTCGATAGCCTACGTTAGTGGATCTGCACAAGCACGTCACTTACTCGTCGCAAGAAGCAGCGACCGTACTACGCGATCCTTTTAAAAAAGTATCGTTTTGTTATTTTTACATTGCTTGTCCAGTCACTTAGCGATAAACTTTGGAAGTGGTTAAGGAGCAATGTATTTGTTGCAAAAATAGTACAGTCGCTGTAATATTTGAAAACAAAAATAACATAGTAAGAGCTAGAAATATTTTACGATTTGTTGTTTTTCATGGTTTTAAAGACAAATGTATTGAAATACTTGTAGAAAGTGATTCGATTTACAAAGTTTTGGTTTATGCTTCGGTTTTTACAAAAAACCACTGAACAACACGGCAATCTTATAAATTGTCACGATCGCGGTCGTAAGTGTGACTATATGTCACGTACTCCTAATTATTAAACAAATATTTTAGTCTTGATTCTTATTTTAAAAACTACTCACGGCATCTGCCACTTACAAACCCATAAAATTTATATTTTATGATTTGCCAGCCTGACGGGTTATCGCAATTAATAACGCACGCAACGAGTCCTTCTTAGAAATTGTATAACAATATTGAAGAACTTGTAAACTCTTATGGGACTACGAACAAAAACTGGCAAGCGGGCCAAGGCGAATCTTAAAGAATTCTAAGAAACTCCGATTTCTATTCGCCATTTTTAACATCTGGTTGCAATATACCCCGGTTATGGGCGCCCAAGGAGGTACTTAAAACAATTGAGACATTTTTACAAAAAAACCAGCATCACTGGAAAGAAATGCGTGGTGTTTTTAGAGAGGTTGAGGCCGGAGGAAGGGTGCTGAACGAAAGGCAGTTGGTTGACTTGGTTTAAGATCGCGGGAGGGTCCGGACGTTGAGGCGAGTGGAGTTTAGTCAGGGTAGTGAGTCTAACACGTCGAAGTGCTAGGACGTCCTAGGTTAGACTAATGCAATTAACGTACTTTTGGTACAAAGATGCACAAGCGAAGCAAAGAGCGAATTATATTTTAAGTTAAATATGTATAAGTAGTATTAATAAGTCTAGTTGAAGTAAGTGTCGAGAAGTGGAAGGAGACGACCTGAGGCGGAGGCGAAACTGGTAAAGTGTGCAGCACTCTGCAAGTGAGTTGTAGACTTCTCTATTTTCAATGAACACGTGGTAAGTGTTAACTTTAATGAACTCCTAGCTTGCTCCTAGCAAAGTAACAGTTTGGCGGTAGCGCAGAAGAGCTGTTAATAATAATTTATTTCAGCATGACGGAGCAGCCGCTTTATATCATCACAATGTATACTATTATCTCATGTGTTATGTGTCCACCTCCTAATCCGCACCTCGGCAAATATCCGTCATCTGCATTTGGTTATAGGGAGCGAGGAACGCCTTTCGCTACACTGTTCACAAATTTCATGCATACGACATGTACACTGTACACTAATACACCCGACTATTGACGAATGACTTATATTCTGACGCACCACAAATGGAAGGCAGAATCGTAATATTCATACTTCGACTAGAACAATCTATATTGTCTAGACAATCATAGTGAAGGCAATTAGAAGGTATTCAGTTTGATTAAAACAAATTATATTTACCAGTTAGTTCTATATTGCCGACTTGTACTTGTAGTACAAACCAACCAAACGCTGCTGATGGATACTGCTTCCTATAGGGTCTTGCTCAGAAACATTGCGTAGAGATTGTTGGCGCACATTTCAGGGAGCGGGGGTATGCTTCACCAAGTATCACAAACTGAATTTGATAGCTACGTTCTAAGGAACGCTAGGGACTGTATCTTGTTAAAACTAACCCCGGCTGCCACAGGCCTTTTACTGAATCGACAATATTTAGCGAGACACGCAACCACGACATGGGGCAGAGTAAAGAAATGTGAAGTGACGAAAGAATTCCCACTTCGGCGTCCACCAATAACAATCGCAATATGTTCTGCTATAGACTGATTCGACGGTACGTTTGTGCAAATTGTGTTATGATATAGTAATTGGGGTAGACGGCCGTAAGGGTGTAAGTACGCGTGTAAGTAGAAATACTGAAAACCTGTCTTCCTCAATGGCAATGGTCTCACAACCTATTGCCTTAGGATTGGGAAAGACATGTAGATAGTGCTTAGGGAACGTGACCTGTTAGAGTTCGTAGCAGTGTCCTTAGTAGGACTATGCGCTTAGGTCTAACAGTACACGTACGGCTAACGTTGTAAGACGGTTCCATGTTGTAACATGGAATCGTTTGCGTTTGCGAAATATCTAGTATTTTGGAATCAAATAAATTAACGTAACTGGAAATAATGAATTTCCTAAGCGCAAACGTAACCCTTCCTTTACTAAACTTTTCACCATATATCATATATTTGCGCCCTCTTGTCTTATTAGCTTCATACCTTATTGATGTTTTGCCTCATAAGATATGGATATTATTCATGTATATGTCTAACTGTGAATTCCCAATATTAACTTCACCTTGTATCCCATCCCTGTCCCTTAGCCTTCAAGGACGGGACATGGCAACCCCAAATTGGGAATTCAGTCCTCTTAGTCGGTGGGAAGGCGACCAGTCTGGGACGAACCTTACAGGTGCCGTGCGGTAATGGCGGGGCGCGGCCCTTTCCCCTTCGGGGGAAACCGACAATAATACTAATATACTAAATATGATTTAGGAAAAACGAAAATTTTATCAGCCTAGGGTATTTTAGGAACAGTCACATTAACACACTAGTTCGCGGAGACGGCCATTTGCCTATGACATGCTTAACGTGCGCCCGTCGTGGCGACACCGACACGCCCCCTTGCCACTCCTCCTGTTTTTTTATATTTCTATGGGTTAAACATAAATATAGGTTACTAGGGGGGTTTCGTGTGACTCTTGCAGGTCGTAGGCAAGTGTCCGGAAATAAATAAAAGCTTGTACACTTGCACAGGGAAGAAGAATGTTTGGTCTTGCACAGTCCAGACCAAAAAACTAGATAAAAGGACTAGACAGATAGAAACACAGTAAGAAAGACTAAATAGTTCATAAGCTTTAAGCGTGATAAATAAAATAAGAAAGAAAGAGAAAAGTATTTTATTGCAAAACGATTAAATTAACAACAAAACAAAATTATATAAAAAGTAAACATAAGGAACCATATTATCAAAATTAAAAAAAAGACATTAAACTAAATTGGTCCTGTAAGAAATTGCCAAGAGCATTTCAGCATTGTAACATTTTATTTTGGCATGTAAACAATATTAAATTTAATATATTATATTTTATATACAGCGTGTAACAGAAAGGGTATAATCATATGGAATACTGTGGTACGGACCATCAAACTGAACAACTTTCTCTATGGGACCACCGTCGAAATCGTAAAAAAATAATCAGCTGTCCTATACAAAATTTCAATACCTACTCGTTCCAAATGTATGGGACAGCTGATTATTTTTTTACGATTTCGATGGTGGTCCCATAGAGAAAGTTGTTCAGTTTGATGGTCCGTACCACAGTATTCCATATGGTTATACCCTTTCTGTTACATGCTGTATATTTTCTGGTGTAATAATTATGTTTAAACTATATTAAATAATAACTTATAATAATTCTTCTTCGCCGATAAAAACAATTTTACAGATCGTTTTTAAATCGCCAATTTTACAGCAAATCGGTTAGGGTTTGGTTTTTTTCTGCTGCATCCGTTGTGGTGTTAGTGAAAGCAAAACTGACATTTTGTAAACCTTCACATCTTAGTCCGGTGTAATTACCAACACATTGTCAGTTAGGCTCTTCCTCCTCGTTCAGGTAGCAGTCACCGTTATTCAGACAGTATCAATAACACGCGTGAGCCTCACACCTGTGCCCCGAATAACCGGCATTACATCTGAAATAAGCAAACTATGAAAATGTGTAATTTAATTAATAAGGGAAACTATTGTAGGAACGGAAAATGTAAAGATAAAATCAATCCAGGTAGGAGGAGAATCTGCTTTACCTGCATTCAGGAAGTCCCTCTTCATTCAAACTGCAGTCTCCTTGCATGCAATAGTTGTTGCAGACTGAAACATCGCATCGCTCACCGATGTAACCAGGTGTGCATTTGCAAAGAGATTCTCCATTATCTTTTGTACCATGAACACAAAACGGCCCATCAGATTTATTCTGTATGAGTCTTCTTAGTGGTTCACAATCCTGAATTTCGGGAAGTTTGTCTTCTAGTTTATAGTTGGCGGCTATATTGATTGTTTCAAAACGGCCCAAAGAATACTCTGCAGATTGGTGGTTGGTATCCAAATCACTCTTTGCATATTTAAAAACCTTGATAATGCATCTAGAGCACGAGCTCGTAACGTAGAGGTCTGTTTTTGATACGGACATCGAATGTGAAATAGAAATAACACTCGAATTCTCAGAATAAACTAATTTCATAAAACTCGTTTTGTTTGTTCCGTTTAAATCTGCATATGCAATTCGGTATCTGTTAGGAGTTTTAGGAACGATCCAGTATATTTTCTGCGTCTGTTGGTCAATAGCCAGACCTAGAGTTTCCGGTTTGTAATTTCTATCGATTCTCTTATAAGTAATAATAACTTCTCTGTCGGAACCATCAAAGTGAGCTCTCTCCAATGTAAGCAGCGGCCGGTTTGTGTTGAACCAGTAAACGTACCTATAAAAAAAAGTGTTTGCGTCAAATAAAAAAAAAATCTGTTGGTTTCCATATGTTTAACTGCAATAAACGTACCCTCTACAGCTATCCACGGCAAGATTTGTGGGGATCCCGTCACCCATCTTGATTAAGAGATTTCTATGAACATTGTTATTGAATCCACGTTTTAAAGAAATCCAATTAATGCTTCCTTCCTTTGTGTCACTGAAGAACAGTTTCTCTGTGACCGGGTCGAAGGCAAGACCGTGAATGTTTCGCCCGCTTCTCTCAGTAAAACATTTCTTTTCTAAGGCAGATATATCATAACCACATATGACGTCGTTGCCGCTCTGTTTGTCCACGTAAAGTATCATGTTGTGAACTTCATTATAAATTAAGGCTGTGAGGTTTTGGGAATCAAAACGTACGGAATCTATAATGGTACCGTTGGTATAAAATTCTAGAAGATCTCCTTTAGTTGTGGCGAAGTCTGAAATATAAGAAAACTAGTTTATTCTCAGCCTCAAGCGATGCTAATTGTGACGCACTAAGTGGTTCCTCCACGCGAGTTTACGCTCCGCAAGTCGGCTCCTTACAAGCTCTTAAGTTCTCTAAACAACTTATTTCATGTTTGTTTCTTCGCTGTTGCAGTCGGCTTCTAGTCACTGGGTAAACGTTATCAACTTTCGTGCTTCTGAATACTCTTAACGCCTGCCAAAGATCTACGTATGACAACCGAGACCAACGCACTATGGAAAATCGTAGAACAACTGCTGATTAAAAATGGTTTTTGTCAATGTCGCTACTGGCATGCTTTTTTTATTTTACTCAATAGTTTAAGGACCAAACTAGACTATAATATCAAAAAATTATAAATATTAAATGAAATGATTTTTTTACAACACCACAAACTTTATAGTTTTGACGGACGTCCATGTCAGGCCCGTTCACTTCATCACTTTTAAATTGATTTTATTGTTATACGTTACAGGAAAAGGTATAATGTATTATATATTTCTGGAAACCTCGTCTTTTGAAGAATATGAAACAGCTAATATGTATTTAATGTTATGTTAAGGTTCGCCTTAAAATAATTGCAAAATAAAATATGGTGAAAAAAAAGTTTTTTTAAAGTTCAATGAGACTTTTGACAGTTACCCACGTTTACCCCTGCTTTACATTTAATGTTGATTTGTAGCCTAACTATCCATAAATATAATCAAATAATAACAGCTGCGGATATTTGCGGGTTTCGGAGTAATTAATATAAATGTGATAAGAGTCAGAAAACGGAATGCTCGCTATCTATTGCGTTTTGAAATGTTGCTGTTTACATCAATAGTTTGCGGTAAGTTTTGTAATTTATCATTGATATTAGGGCATTTATCATTTTTGCACTCATGTTGCGTGTGAAAATATTAATCAACAAAATGCACACTACCCTCATATTTCAAATAGTATATAAACAGTGGTTTCATTCCATTGTAAATAACAAAATAGTGGTGAATTAACAGAAGTGTAATTACATTTGTTGACTCTTCAAAATGTCTACTTTCAAGTGTTCTAAACGTGAAATAATACTTTCGTATATCGAAGGAGGAAAATCGTTGGAAGCATTATCAACAGTTTTGCAAGAAAAATATCATGTGTCTGAAGACAACTTATGTTTCATCCTCAGTGATTTTCAAAGACATATTATTCCCGCTTTTAATAAACGCTGGAACGAAGCTTCACGGAACAAGGATACATTTTTAATGAAGAACAGTAATTGGTTGGAATCAGAATATTCAATAACTTTACCGGACTCTGAAGACGTTACAACCGTCTTCAGCCATAGAAATTACAGACACAAGTGCAAAAATAGTAAGACTTCAAGATTTATTAGATCACACTGCAGCTAGAATATTGACAATAGATTCAGTCTATAGGAATGGATTGAATAACTTACTTCTGTATAGTAAATGGGGCTGTGATGGCTCATCCGGTCAAAGCCAGTACAAACAGAAACTGCCAGAACAGTCTGAACTTATTTCTGATTAGAATTTATTTATCACTTCTTTGGTGCCTATTAAGTTAATTAACGAGCTAACAGGTGATGTTGTCTGGCAAAATCCGGTACCTTCATCTATTCGTTTTTGCCGGCCTATATTAATAGAATTTTGTAAAGAAACTCCCGAGAAAACTAAAGCCGTTGTGGATGAAATAAAGGGTCAAATAAATTCCTTGAGTCCAGCATTAATTAACAAAGAAGGTGAGGGAGTGCAAGTGAAGCATGATCTCTTCCTTACAATGATAGATGGTAAAGTAGCTCAGGTATTAACAGATACGCCTTCGGGTTCCACATGTACAATATGTGGAGCTACTCCACGCCAAATGAACGATTTGACAAAAGTGACAGCTAGGCCTGAAAATGAAGATTCTTATCAATACGGACTGTCTACTTTGCACGCCTGGATTCGTTGTTTGGAAATGATTTTACATATTTCCTATAATCTGTCTTTCCAAACATGGTCAGCCACAAGTGAAGAAAAGAAACGACTAAAGCAAGAGAAGAAAACCCTGGTACAAAGGCGTTTCCGTGAAGAGCTAGGATTGATCATCGACAAACCAAGACAAGTAAGTGGTAATTCTAATGACGGTAATACTGCCAGAAGATTTTTTCACAATGCAAGCTGCTCTGCTGAAATTACAAGAGTGGATATAAGTTTGATTAAACGACTTTACATAATTCTGCAATCTCTTTCATCGGGTGTAATGATAAATGCTGAAAAATTTGGCAGTTATGCTATGGAGACTGCTAGGATCTATGTGAGCAATTATGAATGGTATTACATGCCATCTTCAGTTCACAAAATTTTGATTCATGGAGAAAGTGTCATAAAGCATTTTGCAGTACTTCCTATTGGACAACTTTCGGAAGATGCACAAGAATCTCGCAATAAGTATTATAAAAAATTTCATCTTCAACATGCTAGACAATGCTCAAGATCCGCTAACAAACGAAGATGTATTTCATACTCTTCTTTATACTTCAGATCCTTACATTACCAGCATTAGAAAACCGTATACTAAAAACGTGAAGGAACTTGATGAAGACACCTTAGATCTTTTGAAAGTGAACGAATTAATTTTAGATCCCGAAGTTCATCAAGTATAAATAACATAACATTTAGTAAACTGTACAATTAATTAATTAATCTGTGTTCGATTTTAATCTTTAAAAAAATGCTTTTTTTATTTTATTTGATTTTTATTTTGATGTACTATATGATATTTGGTTTTTGTAAACATTAAAATAATAGTATTCATTGTTAAGAAATAAACATTGGAGATTTTTTATAATTTTAAATTTGTTTTATTTTTTAATTTATTATTTTAAATTTAATCATAATAAATTACATTCTATTTGAAGCCATATACACTATTCTATATTTGTGCAAAATTTTAGAACATAATATTCAGAAATAAAGAAGTTATTGATTTTTAATCAGAAACAGACCATTATTTTCCACAGTGCAACGTCTTATTGTGTTTTCCGAGACATGGAGGGATCTCGCTCGATGTGTAATTAACGGTCACTCATCCACGGGCCAACTGCGCTAAGAGTAGCTTAACCTTTGACCGACCCGTGCTGCTGTTATTCCATAGCACTTGGCTAGGTACAAATCGACACGAAGAAAAATAAAAATAATGTTTATAAAGGGAAATAAAAACAACTCACCCCAAGACTGCACTACCCCGACGTACAGCGCTATCAACCCCAGCATGCACCGTGTTGTACACATTGTATACTTCAGAATTTCAACGTTGTTACAACTGAAGTCGCTGGTGCGTCCACTCCCGGTGATCGCTCTTAGGAAGGTAATGCGAATGCTGACTTCCCACCATATAAATAGGATTATTATTAGGTACTGGTGATAGGAGTTCTCATTAGCAAAAGCGGGTTTCCCCACTCATTATAAAATATATTTTGATGATAATATATAGTGTCACGCCACCATGATTGTTAGGTAGGTGACATTGTTTCGTCTACAAGTAGGGAGCTAAAACAAAATGATGTATTTTCCGGTAAATAGATTTTGTAACACACATACACTTTTTTATTATTTATTTTTGGCACTTTTTTATATTATTTTCAATTAAGTATGTTAAACTGAAACTGTATGTACACTATTTGCAAACCCATTGGACGGTAAAATGTGGAGAACTTGGTTATAAATATGAAACATAAGTATCTTATACCCTCTCATTAGCAAAAACGGGATTTTTCACTCATTATAAAATATATTTTGATGATAATGTAGGGTCACGCCACCATGATTGTTAGGTAGGTGACATTGTTTCGTCTATAAGTAGGTAGCTAAAACAAAATGATGTATTTTCCGGTAAATAGATTTTGTAACACACATACACTTTTTTATTATTTATTTTTTTCAATTAAGTATGTTAAACTGAAACTGTATGTACACTATTTGCAAGCCCATTGGACGGTAAAATGTGGAGAACTTGGTTATAAATATGAAACATAAGTATCTTATACCCATGTTTAGTTTAGTACTTAGTAAGGTTTTATTTTTCAACTTATTTTTTAGGGTACCGTAGCCGAATGGCAAAAAATGGAACCCTTATTGATTCGTCATGTCTGTCTGTCTGTCCGTGTAAGTCACAGCCACTTTCCTCCGAAACTATTTAGACTACACAGTTGAAACTTAGTAGGTAGATGTATTCTGTAAACCGCTCTATGGTTTTTATACAAAAAGAAAAAAAAAATAAGATTAAGGGGGTCTACCCATACATGGAACTGAAACTAAAAAATATTTTTTCATCAAACCTATACGTGTCTATAGATAGGTCTTTAAAAATGACATTGAGGTTCCTAAAACCATTTTCTCTCAAAGTCAATCGTTTGAAAGATACACACTTCCGAAGTGGTAAAATGTGTGCCCCCTCTCTAATTTCTAAGGTAAGAGGAGAAAAATTCTGAAAAAAAAAATTAGTATCGTAGAACGTAAATAAAACTTTCAACCAAAATTGGTTTGAATAAGATTTGATGTTTAGTTTTTGAGTTATGGGACTTTTTCATCAAACTGCAGCAACAACTTTGTTTTTCATTAACATACTATGAAAAAAAAATTTAGTTTGGCTGTTGAATGTAAAACAATATAACATAATATATGAATGAGCCTTCAAAATATTTTTACTATAATGTTTGGTGCTACGGAACCCTGTGTGCGTGTGAGTACGACTCGTACTTGGCCGGCTTTTTATTTGTTTTCATGTAGATGTAAAAAAACCCAAGTTATTTCGGTATCCTTAACGTATAGTAAACAAGTTATTAAATTGCGAATTGGACAAACCCCTGATAAGCACAATCATGGGCCTACTTACCAAGTACCTAATTCTAACCATTCTTATCATCTCCTGTATTTCCATATGTTGGGCTTTCAATAAATGCAACTGGACACCAGTACTTTACCTGACTCCAGGTACAGTACTGGTGACCAGGTCTGCGTATCTCACCTCCACAGCCCACTGACCGACTAACACAACATCCCTTGGTAAGGCTAGTGTTCACACTTTCGGGTCAATGTTCTACAAATGATAGCCGGGACTCGGAGGGAGCCCAGTATGTAATGGATTGGAACTCATCCACGGAAAGACCTCGGCAAGTGTTGCTTAACCTTGAAGATCGATCTGCGATTGTTACTATTTACCCATGAGCTATAGTTGCTATCTATACCTACCAATATTATAGAATCGTCAATGTCTGGCCGTGTGTCTGGAGTCTTTTGAACTCGGGATTTAATTTAGTAAATTAGTGATAGTGCATTGTGATGCACTCTTACACTCTCATTTGTTTGCGGTGAAACGCCTGTCCTGGACCAATTATGTGACTTCGTCGATATGTTCTGAATATATATCGTATTTGGAACCGAAACAAAGTTATTTGTAAGATTTTTTACCATGTCTTGCTTAAACTCCCCTTTTCGTTTGTTTAGCCAATATTGTCCCACTTCTGAGCAAAGACCTCCCCAATTCTTTTTAGGAACTCATTTTCTGCTTCACCTCGAACCAGTAATTCTCTCATTCTTTAAAATTTTGATACAAGGTTTTGCCTCGCTGAAATCTGCGTTGCCCACACCCTGATCACCTGACTCTGATCTATCTATAACCATTTCATTGAGCCCATTTCAATTAGCCCAAACACGACACCTCTACTGAACTTGGTAAAGAACTGGGTGTCCAAAAGGATCCAGGTGTCTTAGCACCAGGTCAAGGTTACCAAGTTCTTGCAATATCAATGAAGTAAAGGATACAAAATTTCGAATCGATCAGACCTGTGAAAGTAACTCTCATATCCTCGTTACCTAGAAAAGAGCTAGTGGTCTTCAAACGGCAGAACAGATTTTCTTGAATTAAAATCTGCCACTGTCAAAGGTTCTGATCTTTTAACGTTTTGGATTACATGTTTTAGTAATCTTTATTTTTCTAATTATGGTGATACAAAATAAACATGTACTTCCATGGTTCTAACAGCTCAATGTAAGTGCGGTGCTCCCGATCAGACCATGCCACTCCAGCCCACTTGCTGACGTGTTCAAAGTGTTCCTACACCTGCATTTAAGAAGACTTAAAAACACTACTGACCACACTATTCACGTGGCCAACTACTGGGAGTAAAAAAAATAAAAAGACGTACCATCAATGTGAAATAGACCCGCGCATGAAGGGACGGAACCACCGTGGTAGGGTAGCCCCCTTTAATTTTGACTGCGGAGGCTTAGTAATAGGATCTCGTTGGTTACGTATATGGAACCCTAAAAAGAAGAACAGCTCAAAAATATTAGATCTCATCATTTCGCGTGGAACATACTTTTCCTAGGGAATCTGTAGGTAAGCACTGCTTATTAACTACAAAATTTGAAGTTTTTGGGGTTTTGTGCGGAATTTCTCAGTGAGAACTGGATGTGGGTGCTCTATTGGCAATAAGCTTGATGCTGTGTGTATGCTTACCGTAGGCATTATTGATAGATTATATTATTTTAACTCTTTATTGTTTTAAATGTAGCGTTCAATAAAACATGTAACAATATGCTCAACAAACTACAAATCTATCATAGCAATCTATACTAATATTATAAAGCTGAAGAGTTTGTTTGTTTGTTTGAACGCGCTAATCTGAGGAACTACTGGTTCGAATTGAAAATCTTTTAGTGTTGGATAGCTTATATATCGAGGAAGGCTATAGGCTATATATCATCACGCTACAATTAATAGGAGCTGAGCATCAATGAAAAATGTTGCAAAAACGGGGAAAATTTATTATTTTTGAGAGCTTCCTTTGCGTGCGCTGGTTAACCGGTTAAAGTTGCACAAAAATAATGTATTAGGGAATTATTCCTCTTAAAAATGTCTAAAAAAAAGTCCGCGACAGCACATGCCTATCTTTTAAGGTTGACTAACAATAACCATTTTTATGATTTTAAAATTTGGTCAAAAATAGTGGTTTATTTGCAAAGGTATTTTTACCGACATAGTATTAATCCTTATCAACATAAATATGTTAGTCATCTTTAGCATTCAATTGTGACCAAAATTGTCCTTTACACCATTCAATTTAGATGAATATCTTAGGAGATTTCACAGTTTTAAAATAACTCCGCATCAAAATAATGACCCGCGCGCGCTGCGACGCGGGCTTCATGTTGTTGGGAAAACCAATGTGATTAGATTCATTGCACAAACATTGTGGAGAACTTAGAGAAGGTTTTAGTTTTTGTTTCATTGTAATCAGTGCTCTCTATCAAAAGATTTATGAATTTAAAGTGTTCAAGAAGAACTTACCATCATTGTGTAAGATACATGCAAAGACATCTATTGCACCAAAATGGTACTAATTAATAAAAATGTGCTCACAAGATAACTTTTAAATCGGTTGACCAGCTTTACAAAAAAGTTCTGATAGTAAAAAGTACTCTAGATTAGTCTACATGACGCTATAACCCTGTAGAGTGTTTGTTCGATCGTTTTACATGCATTATATTTTAACGGTTTAATTTCGTGCTCGATAGATGGCGCTATTAATTTCACTCCCTTTTCTGAGTCGCGGTGTTAAGTTTTCCGTGAAAGATGACCCTCGCCCGTGTCAAATGTCTGAAGCTTGGTTTATTAACCAACGAAACAAAAAGAGGAGGTTCTCAATTCGACGCGTCTATATTTTCTTATTTTATGTATGACCTTGACCACGCATAACTTTTTACAGAGAAGTCCGTTAAGCATGATCTTTTGTTTTTTAAATTGAGAAATCGTGTTTGGGCTCGTTTCCTGCACCTTGATGAGAACTTTAGATCTAGCTGGAGTATGACGTCATCGAAGGTCTGACGATGGAGACGGAAGGCACTTGCAAGAGGTCCTCAAGAGTTTGCAGCAACAATAACGTGTTTGGGTTCATTTCATGCACCTTGATGAGAACTTTAGGCCTTGCTGAAGTATGACTGTCATCGACGGTCAAACTATAGAGACAAATAGCAGTTGCAAGCGGTCCTAAACAGTTTGCAGCAGGTATAATGTTATTGGGCTCATTTCATTCGCTTTGATGAAAACTTTAAACCTAACTCAGAATGACTTTCATCGAATGTCTGACGATGGAGAAGGAAAGCAGTTGCAAGAGGTCCTCAAGAGTTTACAGCATCTATATCGTGTCTGGGCTCATTTCATGTACCTTGATGAGAACTTTAGACCTAGCTGGAGTATGACTGTCATCGAAGGTCTGACGATGGAGACGGAAGATAGTTGAAAAAGATCCTCAAGAGTTTACAGCATCTATATCGTGTCTCGGCTCATTTCAAGAACTTTGATGAGAACTTTCGTTCTAGCTGGTGTATGATTGTCATCGAGTGTCTAAAGATGAAGACGTAAGGCTGTCGAGGGTCACGGGCCTGTGGACGGTGAGTAATGGTCTAGCTCGCCATCTGTCCGTCTTATGACGACAGGCCGTGGTGACGGCGTGTTCGTGTTCCACACGCGCCTCAAAGAGATGTCAGCAAACGGGAAGGGATTCGAGAGGAGCGAGGCCTGCCAGGGTTGCGGGACTGTTCGAAAGCGACACCGCAGCCATGGAACGCAAAGGGCAATAGACGAAACGTGGATGGATTTTAGTCAGTACAAGTCTGACACTTCCTTCCGCTCCGTCCAGAGTGGGAGGGGTCATTTGATGATTATCCATCGGTTATAGTATATAATAGGGATTTACTCCTTTTGAGAGCTTCCGTTGTGCGTGAACGGTTAAAGTTACGCAATTATCATGTATGTCGGAATTGTCCTTCTTAAAAAGCTCTAAAAAAATATCCGCAATGGCCATATGTCTAACTTTTAAGGTTGACGCACATTCTCTCTAACCTCTCTTTCTTTTATGTACCCACGCACGCAGACGAAGTTGCGCGGGTCAGCTAGTAAAAATATGTACAAGTACCAAAAGGGTTACAGGGCGTCAAAAAATTCGTCCACATCGCTGTCAATAGGAAAAGTGCCCTGAAGGCTGGCAGCATTGCCACGTGGATGGCTATGCTGATGCTTTGGCCAAAAAAATAGGCCCGCCCTCTGGTCACGTGAAGAGTCAACCAACCGCTTGGCGATCTCCCAAAATACTAGGTGGGCACTCGGACCCCATGGCCCTAATGTTTCAACCCCAACCTGCTCAAACACTTAACTACCAAATAAATTATTGTATTTGCGCCGTTTTGCACGTCACTTGCATGAAATTTTTATTATTATTCATCTATTTATAGTTGTCTTCCACTTATACTGTAGTGGCTCCATAGTTATAATAATATAATATCACCCCTTATCCTCGAAATGATGTCATCTGGTTCGTTAGAATGGGAACAACAAAATATGGAATATCCCAACGGGAACACGGCTTGTAATTTAATTAAAAGCATAAAACAAAGTCTCATTAAGTATCCGTGTGTTTGTGCTTTGTTCATCTAAACTTCGCAAAATCACAATTGATTTTCATGTTGTTTTTACTACCATTTTAAAAAGTCTTACTTATTGCAAATGTTAGTTTTAAACGGCTGTCACACTTTAAGAAAATGCAACAGGCGAAGCAGGATTATCGAACAGTTGTAGAGGATAAATGCTCGATTTTCCTACTCTGCCTCTTATCAGAGGACCTCTCAGGTTATCAATGCTTGGTGCCTAATTAAGCTACGTATAAATAGAATTAACTGTTGAAAAAAACCACCGTGTTGCTTCTACATCCCACGAGCGGTGACCAAGGGTGGGCGCAACATGGACAAAATGTATTTATCGCAACGTGTGTTGGCGCTGTTATCGCTGTACGCGGGCTTGGCGCACTCCTTCTCTTGGGGTAAGTTGAAGAATCATTACATGACAAACTAGCTTTTGTTCTTGTAAATGTTGAAAATAATCCCACGTCGTCATAGTAGTTCGCGGCACCAAACTGACTCATTCACCACTCTGTATAAACTGTAAATTATGACAAAAATGTATTTCATGGTTATTTAGATTGTTAATGCGGGTTATGTGTCATTCGGCACAACTGTCTACCTATTACGGGTCATGAGATACAGCCTGCTGGCAGACAGACGGACGGACGGACAGCGGAGGCTTAGTAATAAAATATCGTTGGTTACCCTTCGGGTAAGGAACCCTAAAAAGTACATTTAGATAACTCATTCAAACATACTCGACGTTTCCAATACAGTTTTCCATTAAAAAAAAAAAAAAAATGTTTTTTTAAAACCACGTACACAATTAAAAGAGAATGTTAAGTGACTAACTTATAGTATCGGTATGAAACCTACTGTAACACAGAGATCTGCTTGATCAGAGGCTTGATCTTAGGGTTTTAGGGATTTATTATTATTTTTAGGGATTTTACAAATCAACAGACAGAATTTTATAATTAAAGACCCTCAAGAAATTGCTGAATCCTTCAATAATTTCTTTGTAGACCAAGGACAAGATGTATCAAACGGAAAAACCGAATCAGAGAATATCTCTAATATAGCTAATAACCCGAACTCTATGTTCATGCCACCAGTAGTTCCACAGGATATAGCTAGAGCATTATGGACATCAAAAAATAAAAAAGTCACGGTTATGACGGCGTATCAACTTCGGTGGTCAAATTTGTGTCTGATATAATTACTGTACCCCTAAGTCACATAATGAATACAAGTATTAGCTCAGGTACCTTCCCCAATAGTCTTAAAAAAGTAATTATAAAACCACTCCATAAAAAAAATGCAAAGAAGACATGGCTAATTATAGGCCCGTGGCCTTGTTTTCCAAAGTTTTTGAAAAAATTATATACGAGACAGTCTATACGTTCATAACTATAAATAATATATTATGTGACGAACAAAAAGGGTTCAGAAAAATAAAAATATCAATATGGCAATATACGATCTTCTAAACAACGTAATGCCAAGTGTGGACCACAAAATGCCTGTATGCGCTATTTATACTGATATGACGAAAGCATTTGATTACGTAAACCATGACGCTGCTATAAATAAACTTTACGCGTACGGTATTAGAGGAAATGTCTTAAACCTAATTAAATCATATCTTACTAATCGAAAGCAATACACAGAAGTGTCAAGGATATGTGTGAAAACTAAAGAAGATCATAAATACCTATCCGGCTGCAGAAAAGTCAAATATGGCGTACCACAAGGTAGTGTCCTTGGACCTTTATTGTTTCCTTTGTATATTAACGAATTGCCTCGCCAGATTCAACCACCAATGGTACTATTTGCAGACGACAGTACAGCAATAGTGAAATGCGGCAATAAAAATAATTACGAAAACGATATTAATAATACATTGAAAAGCATAGTAAATTGGCTTAATAGAAATAATCTAATAATAAACATACCAAAAACAAAAGTTATCCATTTTCACCAGCGACAAGGAGCTGAAAATTATGGTGTTGAATTTGAGGGACAAAAAGTAGAATCGACAAATGTTACAAAATTCCTTGGTATTCTAATTGATAATAAACTGACCTGGAAACCACATGCAGTGGATGTATGTAAGAGGTTAAGCAAGTCAGCGTACGTACCCTAGCAAAAAAGTAAGCACTCGCACCGTGCTGGAAGCTTATCACGGTTTAGTTGCGTCAGTTTTGAGATTCGGAGTTATATTTTGGGGCAACTGTACTGAGAGGGAGAGAATATTCAAAGCCCAAAAACGTTGCTTATGATCAATGACTAGTCTTAAAAATACCAATAGTTGTGCACTTGTGTTCAAGTCTCTAAAATTACTCACCTTTCCGTCTTTGTTATATACTTGAAGTTGGAATATTTGTTAAAACAAACATACATCTTTTTACCCTAATGGACATTATTAGAACACGTCCGGGACCTGTTAGATCGCAGTACAAAAATCTAATGTTTACAGGGAGGAACAAAACAGCATTATTAAGAAAAACAGTCTCGGAGTAAAATAGCTGTGACATACGGACGGACAGACAAACAGATGGACAGGTGAACCTATCTATAAGGATTTCGTTTTAGCCATTTGGATTCTTGAAAACTGGTTCTTATCGCGCTACGATTGGTTTCAACATGAAATGTATTTCACACGCGTGGATTTTTAATATGACAACAGTCGGCGGTGATTGTTATTTTTTTTTTTAAATCTCCGCAATGAGAAATGCGACTTTGAGGCGTAAATATTTTTTAAGTATTTAAATTGTGTTTATAACTAGAATATCATAGATAAACATCATTATTTAAAACAAATATTCACTTATTTCATCGGAAGTGTATTGAAAACGTCGTTTGATACGCGTGGGGATTTGTTACTGCAGTTCTCGACTCCATAACACCCTCGCCTGCCGCTCGGGTGTTAATCCGCCTCGAATGCAATAGTTTCCCTGCTTAAATCAAAATGTACTATTCTTGTTTTAGAAATCGTCATTGGCAGTGGAAATCGACTGGAATTCTATGATATTAACGGAACACAAACACACACAGAAAACACTACGTCGGGTGCAATCAGACAAACAATTTACGACCCAGTACACAACAGGGTGCTGTTTGCCGACTCACGTCATATATATAGCTTCGAAATAGCTACAAAGACAATAGAATCTTTAGTTAGAAAAACTGGCAGAGCACTTATTAGTTTTGCTTACGACCCGGCCACTGAGTTACTTTTTTGGAATGAAGACCTCGAAAACATTTACTCTATTTCATTAAAACCTGGATTTAACAACACAATGGACGAGAAACACTTAGTTTTGTCTCAACACGGTATCATTAATATTGAGGTCGACAGCTGTGGAGGGTACGTTACTAGAAAAATATTATTTCATAGTTTTACGACAAATCAGCATCTACCCTCTTATTAATAAACACGGAATAAATTTACACCAGGAATAACAAAGGAATAACCATACATTTTCAAAGGTTTAAACTTGGAATAACTTTATTCTGTGTTTATTAATAGGAGGGTAAGCGTTTTAGCCGAGTGCAATTAGGCAAAAAATACTCAAAAGGTGGAATGAAGTTTATAGTGGTCGGATTTTCATGGGACTTTTTTTATTGAGTTCCCATAGGAGTGGAGAAGAAAGTTAAAAAAAACATATATGTTTAGTTATCTATGAAAAAGCAACAGTTACCAATTTCAAACGAAATCTAAGTCTTAACTGTCGATATTTTAGAAACTATTGAAGAACATAGGAAATTAAAAAAAAAATACTTGAAATATGCATTACATCGACAATAATGAACAAAGAAACAGACCAAATTGGCGTTTAATGGATGCACGCAGGTCACACTATTACACAATATGAATTCGTCGAATTTGAAGTTATACATAAACGAAAAAAAAACTACCACTATAAACTTCGTTCCACCTTAATGTCTAATCACTCGACAGGCACTCGACTCTTTCAAATTTTGTGAAAATGTATAATTATTATATCATTTACAAAATTTTTCAGGTTTATTTACTTCATGTTCAACTTCTATGGAACACACAATTTACAAAGGGCCAGATTCAACGGCTCCGACAGAGAAGTTGTTATCGATAAATTCACTACTTTCTTTTTCAAAATTGACCAACAGACTCAGAAAATATACTGGTTTGATAAAAAAATGGATGGACATGTAATGGCCACGGCCCATACTTATCATACACATTCGGGTTACTTGAAATGTGCAGATTTAAATGGAAAGAACGTAAGAACAATATATACATATCCAGAACATTCGAACAATAAGTTGTCCATATCAAAGGCTCTTATTTACTGGAAAATAAGGAACTCGTTCTGGAAAATTCCAAAGAATCCCCCTCGTGACATAGACGCGCAACCTACATTTTTAATGGAACATGATGGCAGGGATATGTGGGATATAGCCGCCAACTATAACATTGAAGATCTAACTCGGGGAATTCAAAACTGTGAAGCTCTGACGAATCTGCTACCAAATAACACAGTGACCAACGTTTCATCAGATGTAAGCCTGCTTTGTGTCCATGGTACGAAAATAAGTGAGGAATCTCGTTGTGAATGTGCGCAGGGTTACAGCGGTGAGAGATGCGATGTTTCAGTGTGTCACAACTATTGTTTACACGGAGATTGTAGTGCCAGTGCGGAGGGACAACCTAAGTGCAGGTAAAACATATTCATACCATTAGGGACTAGTTATAACAGGCGCTAGAGCGCGCGCGCGTTAGATGCTGATACTTGTACTCAAGATTACCACAATTTTGCATTAGCGTTTAACTGACCACAAGGTCAGTGTACTTATTAAATTCTTTATTTTATAGTCAGCTGAAATTCAAACTTGCGGTTGCGGGACTGTTCGAAAGAGATACCGCGGCCCTGGAACACAATGGGCAAAGGAAGGAACATGGATGGGTTTTAGTCAGTAAAAGTCTGACACTCCCTCCTGCTCATCCCAGAGCGGGAGGGGTTATGATTGATGATTTCCCATCGGTAAAAAAAAAAAACTTTAGTCTCGGCTTTAGTCTGCGACGTCACTTATAAGTTAAAAGATAAAAAAGTTATTTCTGAACGCAACCTTATCGTGTTGCCATCTGCTTCTGTAAACTAACTTCAGCCATGCCCATGTAACTATATTTATAAAATAGATGGACAAATAATACAGCGTTCAGTACGTCTAACCAAAAATGTCCAAGGAAAAAAAACACTGATATAAGTGATTTTATTTTGACATAACTTAATAAATAGCTGGCACTCTAGAATGAACACATCCAGGTAGGTACTTGCACTCGCGCCCCGCCGCGCGCGTTCCCGTAAGTAGGTACCCCTGTCAGTTCTGTTATTAAAACTGACTGACTGGGTACCTACTTTACGACCTTTAATGGATGTGTTTGTTATATTTAAGCAATTTATTATTTTAGGTCAAAATAAAGTCACTTTAATCACTGTTTTTTTTGCTTGGATATCTTGGGTTAGACGTAATGACTACCACAGTAAATAGTTAAAATAATATAATCTATCAATAATGCCTACGGTAAGCACACCCACAGCATCAAGCCTATTGCCAATAGAGCACCCACATCCAGTTCTCACTGAGAAATTCTACACACAGCCCCAAAACTACGGATTTTGTAATTATTAAGCAGTTACTGCTAACCTATATGAATACCTACAGATTCCCTAGGAAGAGTATGTGCTTCGGCATCTTCTAGAAATGGTTTGTCAAGTTGCAATTTTGATAATTTTCTTAATTTCAGATGTAATGCCGGTTACTCTGGGGACAGGTGTGAAGTCTTCGCATGCCAGGGACACTGTCTGAATAGCGGTGTCTGTTCCCTAAATGAGAACAATGAGCCAGTGTGTCAATGCTCGGGAGATTATGGGGGTGAAAGATGCGATGTTCCCGTCTTTTTATCAAAACTGAAAAACAGATTTAAATCAATGTTGAGAGGCATTCCAAATACAGGTAAGAATATTTGTAATCTGTCTAAAGACAGATCTGAACATGATCAGTTCTATCTACACACTTATCCTAAACAAAACCTTTAATTCGTACTGTGTCGTTCTGTAACGGACTCCAGATCGATTGTTCACAACGATCGGAACGATCACAGTTATTTAGAAGTTGAAACTAACATCGTGTCGTACATGATCTCGTAAGTATGTGTCAGACTGAGCTACGTGGCGCAAATTCGTAGGCTCAGATTGATATGTCATGTAAAATTGATTTTGTAATCTCCTAGGTGCATTAATTGTGAATTTTATACGTTCTTTACAGATGTCACGTCGGTTACTGAAGGCAAAGGAGTGAAGTCAACGAGTACTTCAGCGCCTTCAACTGTTGTCTGAAAAGTCGGCGCTTGTTCGGAATGAGCACAACATGGGAGTTTACTTTTACATATACCATCTACGTGCTGCTCACTAAAACAAAATATTTTTCTGCAGATTTAGTTGTCATGCCCTGATTCCAATTATAATGTTGTCATTACAGAATTTACTTCCTTACTAAGGAAGTAAATTAAAACATTGAAACATTACATTTAACTTTTATTAAATAAGTTAAGTAAGCGAAGCGAGATGCTCCCCGCAGCTAGATGGACTGACTATCTACAAGAGATGGCTGGGACAGACTGGATGCAGAAGGCGGACATCTGGCTGCTGTGGCGTACCTTAGGAGACCTATGTCCAGAAGTGGACTGCTATAATAATATGCTGGGTTGATTGTTTGATACCTTTTATCAAGTGCCGTCTTCGGATATCACAGTCTCTCCTATCTTATTTATCTATCTTTCTTTTAAGTTCTTGAACTTAGTTTATTCATACTAGGTTTTGTTTATTAACTTCTTTTAATACACCCTAGAGGTACGTCGTAGAGATGGTTCCATTTCTATTTTTTACCACATTTTGAAGTTGACCGCGTACAATAAAAAATAAAAAAAATTCTATTCAATTCAAATATGTTAGCTTTTACTTAATATTAAGTTTCTCTTTGCAATAAAATATATCATACCTATGGAATTTACGTTTTTTTTTTTTAATCTTACGCATTCCTATAAGTACTTATCCTCCAAGGGTGTTGGCGTGGATAAGCATCAGGCCTTTGCGAACCACTGTATTATCCTCCTCTGGGGTTATAAACATTATGCATAATAAATTTGTTTAGTCTTTACTTTTACCAAAGAAAAACAAATTGATAACCTAGCAAGCAGACTTACTAAGTTTTGATATTGTTTTTACAGTAATATTTGAGTAAATTCACAAATAAAAATAAAGTATGAGCGATTAAGTGTAACCATAAACTGCACAACTTTTCGCCAAACATCCAAATCGTTATAATATGTACAGACGCCAAGTTTGTTTCATTCCTTTTTTTTCTGATCTCCTAGTAGTTCCTGCCACCTCGCCTCTAAAATAGGAATCTCACACAACTAAATCCATATTTCGATTATCATGCAGCAGGCATTAGAGATAATAAATACTTCTTCATTATTTTGGCTCCCTGGTTGTCTGTGAGACTATTATTGCCATTTTGCGTAGCCGTAATCTTCTTCTTTCATTAAAGGCGTATGGCAGTGGGGACAGTGGGAATAAAATTGCAGACTTCCTGTTGATCCCACCAGTGGGGCGGAGCAGTAGGGCCAGCGGGAACAAAATTGCAGAGTTCCCGTTGACCTTACCAATAGGACAGGGTAGTGGGGCCAACGAAACGATGGTTTTGATTTTTCCCGTTGACCCCACCAGTGGGGCACTGCCAGTGGGGTC
This sequence comes from Eugnorisma glareosa, assembly GCA_947578425.1. Classification (NCBI taxonomy): domain Eukaryota; kingdom Metazoa; phylum Arthropoda; class Insecta; order Lepidoptera; family Noctuidae; genus Eugnorisma; species Eugnorisma glareosa. The sequence continues at coordinate 4,977,043 of OX387982.1, read as the reverse complement.
AACGGGAATACACCAGCATATCAGTCTTGCTCTAGCTGCGTTTCGATGCGGACGTGTTGCAGACGCGAAACGCGACGGCGCAAGCCGTCGCTCGTAATTATAATCGCCATGGATCAATCACTTGTGGCGAATCAGTTATTGGCGTTCCTGCAGCAGAAGTTGGATGTGATGGACGTGCTGTCCGCGGTCCAAATCTGCGCTACGAACTTCAGTGAGAACGACATCGCTGCTGCCAAGCTGCTGCTGTACCGGTTGCTCAACAAGAGTGACCAGATGGTGTCCCGCCGGCGTGACGGGACTAAGAAAAGCATTCAGGACATCATCACGCTGCTAAAAGAAACCGATCCAACGTGCCAACGTTCGTGGCGAAGGATTTACACAAGCTCCCTCCCGTCACATTCGACCACGTCGATGTTACTAGTCTGCTGAAGGACATCGAAGGACGTCGAAGGAGACCAAAATACAGCATGCTTAAAGAAGTATGCAATTGAAAATAACGATGAAATGACAATTGCTTCTGTCACATCAAATGAGGTCTTAACTATAGTCAAAAGTATGGAGAACAAGTATTCTTGTGGTTATGATGAGATCCCAATATCCGTAATTGAAGAACATATTTCCATACTAGCGGACCCTTTGTGTGAATTTTATAATAAATGTATTGAGGAATCTGTCTTACCAGACCAGCTTAAAGTTGCCAAAGTAATACCGGTCTACAAAAAAGGTAGTAAAACTGATCCCAAAAATTACAGGCCCATCTCCTTGCTACCAGTCCTATCAAAGATATTTGAAAAGATCATAAAAAAACGACTATTAGCTAACTTGCGTGTAAATAGAGTGTTAAACCAAAGGCAGTTCGGTTATCAAAAAGGTGTTGGCACTTCTGACGCCATATATGTTACCTTACTTGATGATGTTATAGGAAAAATCAATAATAAAATGAGAGTAGCCGGAATTTTTCTCGACTTAAGTTCCGCGTTTGACACTATAGACCACGAATTACTGCTTACAAAAATGACGCATTATGGTATAAGAGGAAAGGCCTTGAAATTATTCTCTTCATATCTCAAAAACAGAAAAATGTTCGTAGAAATTGACAAAATACAAGATGGCTCCAAAAAAGTTTACAAATCGGCAACTGTAATGATGACTACGGGCGTCCCGCAATGATCTATATTGGGACCTGTTTTATTTATTTTATTTATTAATGACTTAATCAATTACATGAATACAATTTTACCTGACATTGATATAGTATTTTTTGCAGATGACACAAATGCCATAGTAGCAGCAAATGACAAAGATACATTAACAGAGACTGTAAATGCAGAATTTCACGTTCAATATCAAAAGAGCTTTTGTGTTACAAAAACGCGCAATTCGCACAATGGTCCGTATCTCGGAAAGAGAGAGTTGCCGTGAACATTTTATAAATCTGAATATACTAACAGTGCCGAGCATTTATGTATTTTTACTTCTAAGTAACATGGCCAAATATATGCATGAATATGAGACAGCAGAAGAACGACAGATTAGGGAAAGCAATACGGAGACAAGACATTATACGTTACAAGGTACAGCCTAATTTGAATATTGTGAGGCACAGTCCCAGATATCAATCAGTTATATTATTTAATAAGTTGCCTCTACATATAAAAAGCGCTATTTACTCAAGCTCCTTTAAAAAGCAACTAAAAAGTTTCCTATTGAATAAGTGTCTTTATGCATTGTTGTAATATTTTAGCGTGTTCTTGTTTTTCTTTTTTCTCCATAATTATGTAATTTTAATTTTCTATGTAATTCAGATACAATTTATTGTTCATGAATAAATGACTAATGACATCGTTTTTCTAAAGACAAGTCTAGTGGATGTGCTGAAGAAGTTGGATGCAACCCAAAATGCCGTCGCTGAATTACGCAACGAACTCAATGAATGGCGTCAAAAGGCAACGGTATCTGGGTCACCATCGAGTGCATCGAACGTTAACATGCGTCGCGGAGCTGGCTTCGATGTATCAACGACTTTTTCGACGACAGTTTTGTCGCCTTCATCACCGAAAAATGCTGAACCTGCAGAGTGCGCTACTCGTGCGCTCCCCTGCCCCACTCCCGTCCCGCCGGCTCCTTCCCTCGCCGCCGCAAGATCGCTTGACGCACTGCCTGTTTCTGCAGCGCCGGCAAAATCGCGACGTGTTCCTGGCGATTTCGCTAGCATAGTCGCGGGCATAACTGCTCCCGCTGGGAAGCCCGTGCTTGAAAAGGCACCGTTTCGGGCAGATGATAGTTTTGTGACGGTGTTAAGGAGGAAGCGCCGTCAACGTACCAACAAGAACCGCTGCGGTACGGCTCCATCAGAGCCCAATGTGCCTTTTCGTGCCGCGAAGCTGAACACTCCGGTTTACATCTCCCGCCTACACTACACCACTACGGCGGAGGACATCGTGGAGTACGTGCGTCAGAAGACCAAGTACTTGGCGAGGGTGCAGCTGCTTGAGTCGCGAGTGGTGTTCCGTTGCTTCCACGGGCAAGTGCCACATGAACACACAGTGACATAGTGCACAAGTGAAGTGTTACTAACATTTTCGTAGTTTTAAGTTACTATTTACTAACATAATTTGTACTTTATTAGTGTATGTATATTTAGGGTAAGGTATTTATCTATGGGTCTTTGTTACCTGAAATAAATGGTTTATTATTATTATATCAAGCTAAGCGAAACTGTAAATTTTTCTATTCAACCTTGAACTTAATGCTTTAGCAAAACAGTTAAAAATCTATGAAAGAAAGACAGGTTGTTTGGCTTGATGTGCTTGCGTCTGTACCTACTATGGAAATTCCTTAACACGGTTTTTCACACGTCAGCTGAAGACTGCTAATTACTGTCACTTTTTTGCCACGTTTCAAAACTTGATCTTTATATTATTGACTAGCAACCCGCCCGGGCTTTGCACGGGTGCAATATCATACATATAAACCTTCCTCTTAAATCATTCTATATATTTAAAAAAAAACGCATCAAAGTCCGCTGCGTAGTTTTAAAGATCTAAGCATTCATAGGGACAGACAGAGGGAAGCGACTTTGTTTTATACTATGTAGTGATGATGTTTCTTTATCAATTCTCGCCTTCTTCGATAGGCAGAAACATCAGAACGCAACCTGTTACGATCCTTATAATAATATACTCCTTTCACCTCGTCACATCGCATATCACACCTCAAAAGAATACTCTTCCAAACATTAAGAACAATCGGATTCAGTTAAAAATAGGCGAAAATATCCTTTAACATCATCATCTGCCTAGCCTATTCCCAACTATGTTGGGGTCGGCTTCCAGTTTAACCAAATGCAACTTACATGGAGCGACTGCCTATCTGACCTTCACAACACAGTTAGTATGGGTAATACGATACCCCTTGGTATCGTATACTACTCGTCGGACGTCGTTCATGGTTGTCAGACTTTCGGGCCACTGACCACCTGTACCGACTGTTAATCATCATCCATCGACACGAGCAGCTGTTATAATTTGGCTCCTCAGATAGTCTTAAACATGTAGGTATGAAAAAAATCATTCAATCGAATTGAAACCCTTTTTGAAGTCGGTTCAAAATAAATCGCTATTATATTGGTAATCGTTATTATGTTGGTATTGCGTAGACGAAGCTGCGAGCATTATCTAGACCAGGGATTCCCAAATCGACCACTTACCGATATCGACCCCTTGGGGTCGATATCGGTTTCCTAGGGGTCGACATAAACGAAAACTGATTATGGGGGTCGACGAGGTCTAAAAATCGACCCCTATTAAATTAACACAAGTTCTTATTTAAAACTTTCAAGATAGGTAGGTAGGTACTGTATTGTTTATGTTGTGTTACGTGTACTAAGAATAATTAATATTTATGTAGGAAATAGCATTGTTGTAGTAATATAAAGCCTCAAGTTCGTACAAGATGAAAAACTCGGCAAGTCAGTGTGGACAAGTTTGTGCAAGATAATGAGTTCGAGCGTACGTCTTTCAGGCGCGTTTTGACTTGCTCTCTATTTGACGCTTGCGCGATTTAACACGAACGAATTCATGATCAAGTTGCAAGTCCAAACATGTTCCTGATATTTTACTATTTAACGAGGTTGCACTTAGGTTGAAAGTTCATTTGCGTTTTGAAATTCGTTGGAGCTTGAACGATAATAACTCATATAAGTACTCATTTATTTCAAGAGATTACAAAGTTATTACATAGCTAAATTAAGTGAAGTAAAGTGACTGAAAAAGAATTTACAAAATGCTGAGCTCCCTACGCGAGTTAATAGCGTAACCACACAATATCTGCAGTTTATGAAAAATTAACAGGGTAAGTACCAAACAGTTTTTATCCGGCACAGCGCATCAGCATTGCCCCACTGCACACTGTGTGATAATGATCAGTTGAGCTATCTGTAGATTGTTTGCAACAGTTTGCAGTTGCCTCAGTTGTTTCAATTGTAAAAATTTACCAGTAAATTTAACAGTTTATTAGGTATTGTTTTTAATTTAGGTACTTAGTTTCTTATTTTTTTATTTGCAGGATTACTGAGAGTTTTATGATGGCGGACACGAAAAAAAAATGCAGACAATACAGTTTGGACTACTTGAAGTTCGGATTTATTGCATCTCCATCAAATCAACACTTGCCGATGTGTCTCATATGTGAAAAAGTATTCAGTAACGATGCCATGAAGCCTTCAAAAATGGATGACCACTTATCGAGAGTACATGCTGACAAAAAAAGTAAGCCCTTGACATTTTTTCAAGCACTTAAAGAAAAACTAGACAAAAGGCCATCCATAAGATCGATGTTTGCGTCATCATCTATTAAAGACGATGATGGTTTACGAGCGTCCTATAATATATCTTTACTAATAGCGAAGTCGGGGAAACCCCACACAATTGGAGAGCAGCTTATCTTACCAGCCATTGCGGAGGTCCTTAACAATGTATTGCACAAACCCGCACATGATATTTTAAAGAGAATACCTTTGAGCAATAACACCGTTCAGAGACGCATAGACGAGATGGGACGCGATGTGGAAAACATTTTATGCAAGTTCTTACAGACCAACAGATTCTCTCTCCAGTTGGACGAGTCTACATTACCCGGCAATGAAGCTCTGTTGTTAGGATATGTTCGATATATCAAAGATGAAAATATGTGCCAAGAACTGCTTTTTGCTACATGCTACACTGCGTGATTCACAGGCAGCATTTAGTAGCAAAAAAGCTGAGTCCTAGATTGCATAAGTCTTTACAATATGTAATAAATGCTATCAACAAGATTCGAAGCAATTCTTTGAACTCTCGGTTATTTGCTCAGCTATGTGAGGAAAACGACGAAGTCTTTACTCGATTACTTCTTCACACTGAAGTTCGCTGGCTATCAAGAGGCTCTTGCTTAGAAAGATTTTCAGCCGTTTTTGAATCTGTGTTGGAGTTTTTACAAGAAAAAGATCCGAATTTGAAAGAAAATCTGAACAATTGTAAAACAGATATTTATTACTTGACTGATATCTTTGGAATGTTCAACAAAGTTAATTTGCAGCTGCAGGGTGACGATCTTAACTTGATTAAAACAAAATCAATAATATCGGCCTTCGTGGGTAAACTAATCCTTTATAAACAAAATTTAGGCAGAAAAGAATATTCGCAGTTTCTGCATTTGTCAAAATTACCAGAAACGCTTCAAGATGATGACATTTTATTATATGTCACTCACTTGGACGCATTACACAAGGATTTTACGGAGAGGTTTGAGGATCTTTTAAATTTACAAATTCCTCAATGGATAATAAATCCGTACAATACCACAGCCATAGAAGAAGCCAATGTGATAATGCAAGAAGAGTTGATTACCATCAGCACAGACGAAGAGCTTAAGCAGAAGTTCAACCAAGGCTATCAGAAGTTCTGGTTGCAACGCAACATTGAAACACAGTATCCTACATTGTGGAACATTGCTGAAAAATACCTTATCGCTTTTCCATCATCATACCTAGTTGAAAAAAGCTTCAGTGTGGTAACAAACATTTTGACGAAACAAAGAAACCGTTTGAAAATCAACGAACGTGGAGATTTAAGGCTGCAACTCACCAATATTGAACCGGATGTAGCTAGATTGGTAGATAGTCACCAGGTTCATCCATCACACTGAATGTTTTATTTTCTCTTTGCGAATTAATACTTTTTTAAATATAATTTCCTACCTACTTAAAATTCTTTAAGTACCTAATTTGTAATAATCGTTATAAATTAAACTTGATATTTACTGAATTGTATGTCTTTTTATTTTGTTAAATTTTGATACGAAAATGAAGTCAATTTTACTCACTTAACCAAGTGCAAAGTTTTCCAATTGGTACCTTAGTACCTAGGTATTTTGTGTCAATAGGAAAAAACTAAAGATAGGCCCCCTTATTCATAATAGTCTGCTAACTTAAAGCATTGCTAATTCTCACTCTGTCTTCTTCTATTGACCTAAGTCAGAATGAAAAATAACACACTGTAGCAGCTGTTTTAAGTTAGCGGACCATTATGAATAAGGGGGTTGATCTTAAAAGTAGGTAATTTGGCCATGGGGGTCTGAGGTAACAGTTCATTTTGGAAAAGGGGTCACTTGTCCAAAATAGTTTGGGGATCCCTGATCTAGACTATAAAAAAATAATATAATTCCACCCTTTCACCTCGAATGTTATCATCTGGTTTTTACTTCGACGTGACAACAAAATTTGGGAAATCCCACACACGGGTTGTAATATAGCATGTAATATAGCTGAAGCATTAAGTGAAAAGTTGACTGGAAAATTTGACATACGGTATTTTTAAGGGGCTCTCACACAATTGTTAAATTCAACAGGCGAAGTAGGGTCAGGCAGCAGTTGTAGAGGGTAACTAACCGATATCTCTACTTTGCTTCTTATCAGAGGACCTCTCAGATCATCAATACCTGCTTGGGTATAAAAAGTAAGATCATTTTGCTCAAAATAAGTGTATTGCTTTTTATCCCACAAGCGGTGACCAAGGGCAACATTAAAATCTGTTGAAGTAAAGTTATCTGTACAAATGTATATAACGCAATGTGTGTTAGCGTTTTTATCGCTGTACGCGGGCTTGGCGCACTCCTTCTCTTGGGGTAAGTTGAAGAATCATTACATCACAGACCAGCTTATGCTCTTGTGAAAGTCGGAATGTATCGTCACAGTATTTCATGGACCATTGGCCATTTGTATTTACCATTATTAAGTATTAATAGGTCGATATTGTCCTAAGACCAAAAGATCGAAGACTGTGACATCTACCAACCCGCACCGGGTCCGCCCCGATTATTACAGCCCGTTCCGTCTCATAGAGAGTTGGCTATAGGTATACTATAATATTCTATTGTTTCAGAAAATGTCACCCGCACGAGAAAATACTATGAAAAACAAATTTAGTTTTGTTGTTGAATGTAAAACAATACAACATATGAACGAGCCATCAAAATATTTTTATTATATTGTTTGGTGCTACGGAACCCTATGTGCGTGTGAGTACGACTCGCACTTGGCCGGTTTTTACATCATTTAATCAACTTTATATATTTGTTAATCAATCTGTTAGTAAAAAAGTGTACTGTTTGAGCTAATATGGGTCAATGACCTGAAATAAATGAATTTTATTTATTTATTTTATTTATAATAGGAGGCACTTGAAAAAAAAATTAGAAAACATACATTCTTAAAAAAAAAAAAAATACGGAGATATATTCCAATAAAACAATATAAACTACTTATTCAAATTAACGACGAAGTACGTAAAAGATTAAACTAAAATCTTAGCCAAAAATCAAATGTACCTACTGTATTGAATTCAAATGAAAAGTAATATTCGACGTCTTAAATAATAAGTAATATTCTATGAATAATGAGATACTCGCAAATTAGGCTAAGGATGTGGGGCATTTTCACTTTTAAGTGTACCCTGATAAAAATACGAGTATTTTTTTAAAGTTATGTTTTTAAGATATTTAAAGGTCCTAGGCTGTACTAAATAGTCTGAAGGTCTGAAAATTGTATTTTATTTTAAATAAATAGCATATTTTCCTTATTAAAAATGGAAAATGAATGGACATTGTAGTGAAATAGTGGTCAGTTTGGTGACGATTTAAAAATCGTCCTGTTTTTATGTTTTAAGTAATTTGACTTATGTTTTAATTTCCTTCGCTACTGAATATTACAATCCATCGAAAAAAACAAATAATTATCTTGAATTGAAATCATATTTTTCTAAAATGAGGTTTCAACTTCGGTTTTGTGACAAGTGACGCTACGAAGATTGATTTTTTTATTATATTCCTTTGATAGTGTGGTTAGTTTATGAATATATTTTTCAGTTTTTAATATTTTATCTGGCTAAAACAATATCCAAACAGTTATTTAGTAAAACAACAAAACTAAAGTTATAAAAAAAAATATTTTGTCCACATGCAAATTGGGACAGTCACCAAACTGACACATTGAAAAACCTTAAGCTGAGGTTACATGATATAAAATAAAACATAGCTTTGGTAATTAAAAGTCTTTATTGTTTCACATTTTTTATTAAAAGTATTTGAACTTACATTATTAAATTTAATCTTATGTGTTATCTATCGACAACCAAGGAACATAATTTGAATATTAATCAATATGCAAAAGGGACAACCTCCCCAAAAGATATTATTATAATATAACTACGAAAGTACCTACAGTAGGTTTTTTAATTACCGTTAAAAGGAATTTAATCAGTCTCAAGTTAAATAGTCTTTGATATCACTATGTAGATTATAATTTAAATAGTAACTAACCTAGCTAACTGTTCTTCTTCTTAAGAAAACTAATCTTGGCACTTTATTTATTTATCTAATCAGTCTTATAGTAGAACTTACTTTATTATTATGATTAAAAGTCTCAATTGTTATTAATCAACCTAGGAATGTTATATCAACGATATATAATACCCGAACATATTTCTTTGGTATCTTATTAAATATAAAAAAAATTAAAAATATATTATGTTCTCAAAACTTAATACAAAATTAAGCGTATAAATTGCAAACATCACATTCATCTGGAGTAAAATGGTCGTAAACAACATAATTACAAGAAAAACACCAGAAGTTTGAACATTGCAACAAATTCCAAATATCCGTTTTAGTCATTTTCAAAGTGAAATGTTGTAGTCTTGTTGAATTGTTTATCTTTTGTTGACATCCAAAACAGTTATCACTTAAAATAAAATGAGTCATGGGCCAGGGCCAGGTAGCGTCATCAATATAAAACTGCTCCAAATCATGCCTTGTGAGTACCTTATCCACGTCATGGAAAATCACCATATTTTGCGATATACCTAATTGCATCAGATGTACTCAAGTGTAACCGGTCAATCAATCTGAAACAAAAATAAAAATATTTATAGAAAAAAAAAAAAACTTTGGTTGAATTAATCTTATAAAGTTCTACTAGAAAATACAGTACCTTCCAATAACAAACATGACTCGCAAACATAATTAGAGCAGTCAGTTTCTGCCATGCACTCATAACAAAACCAGTTTTTGCAAGAAATACATTTTCCTTTTTGGTTAAGAACAGAAGAAAAGCATTTATGGCATTCCAGAAAATTAATGTTTGATACAATTTTTGGTTTTTTGCAGATTGTTTTGCCTTGGTCTTTTACTGCACCAATTTTCTCAGAGAACTGTTTTTTTGCTAAAGTAGAAGCAGACATTTTGGTATCTTTAATTAACATTCGTACTCCTTTAGTTCTGGTTAATCGTTTTTCAGGTTGTCTCTTGACTTGTGGTGTTTTAATAAAAATTACGTTTTTGGGATCAACAAAGCAGTGACTTCCATCTGTAGGACGCTTTCCTTTTGGTAAATTTAAAGACATATTTTTAACATCAGAAAGCTGGGATGAAGTTGCAATCAAACCTGCACCATTACTTCCAAGTAAACCTTTCTCAGTATGCGATGAAGTGGTCACTTGTTCATTTTCAAAGGTAATAAGCTGCCATGACTCCTCGGTGTCTAGCTTAGAAAGTTTGTCGTCAAAAGTGAATGTTAAATTATCAATATCGATAGTATTCAAGTCAAAAGGTTCATCGATATTATTCAGTCCCTCGAATAAATCCGATGAGAAATTTAAAGAAGATTCATGGGCAGTTTCCATTTTGGGGTTGTTTGTCACTTGTTTGGGTCCATCATCCAGACTTTGCTCAGTTTCTACTTCGTTGTTCTCTTTAACGTGTTGGGGTATTTCTTCAACACATGGCCTTGAAATTTCTGAAGTTGAGGGGCAAATATCGGATGACTTATTTTTGCCACCTGAACTGATTACAACAGAATGTGACTTTGGTGAAAAACACGCACATTGACCCCTTAGGTCACCGCAAAAGCAGCCGACATCTCTATATTTTATAATAAACGATTCGTCACTTTGGCTGGTAGTAATTTGGTGTAATTGCATGGTCCCCTTTAATACCGGTATTTTATCCGGTAAAACTTTTGACACATTTTCAATTGCGCAACTGTCAATCAGGAATACTTTGGTCACTTTCAAACATCGTATTAATAAGTTATAAGCATCTTTTGCGTCAACAATATCGTTACCAGTACACACTTTTCTATCAAGAGTGCGTTTGATGCTCCCTCCTATTCCATCGGCCACGTTTTTGCCGTGGCCTGCCTCATAAAATGACCAAGTGGTATATTGCAGCAGATACTTTTTTGTATAGTGAACCAGCAAATAAAAGTTTTTTTTCTGGCGATATTGTGATGAGGGTCCATCCGAGAAGAAGTGTATTATCGCCGTTTCAGGGGTTTCCCGCTTTATCATCTCAATAATAGGAGTCAGGTGTGCCCAGATCGCTGCTGGTTGATGACTTGTATTGTCTGACAATGTGCAGAAAGATTGAGTGCGATCTTTCCAAAATACCATCCCAGTATGGAGGCATATTTGAAGGTTTGATGCCCCGTAATGCATAGACTGAATCTCCTCAGCAAGTTTGGCTTGGTAGTTTTCAGAGAAATCGCATACTATCACGGCTTCTTTTTCTTTTAGCTCATTCACTGCCTTTTTATATAGGTTTTGCTGATGTATCATGTTAAAGAAATGTTTTTTGAACATTAATAAGTCATTTTCAAAATCTTTTTTCAAGTCACTCAGAGTTCCTTTTTTTGTCATTCTTACTGTTTTCTTAGTTGTTATTTCCTTCATCTCTTGGTCTTCCATTTTCTGATACGTATGATCTTGTCTATCCCAACGTGACCATTCCACATTTTGCTTTAATTTCTCGGCACTGATTTGTTGATAATGCACTTGTTTGTCCTTACATTTCAGACATTTATTCCACATGCAATCACAGTAATTTATGTCACATGATACTTGATTTAAAGTATCTCGTATACTGCCAATGACTAAACCATTTTTGACCATAGCGGTATGAAGAAATACAAAGTTGCTGTGCTTCACGCACAAGCACGTAGATCTTGAAGATAAGCCAGGTGACAAAACAAAAAATGGTTTGTGTAAATAAAATGTGGTGAAACCATAACGCCCACCTTCAGCTTTGTATTTTTTGAAAGTATCTAGCAATGTGTCTAATAAATATCGAATTTGGACTTTTTCTTTATTTTTTGTTCGAACTTCCTTTTTACCGGCGGTATTACGACTAATGTCGTCTCTTGTGTAGAATTTTGTAATTTCTGCGATGCCACTGCGTCTTAATTTCTTTTTCTTTTCTCTTCCTTTACCCTTCAGTCCCAACATTTTAGAGATAACCGACTTGTTTCCGGAATTCGTTACCAATTTTCGTAAGGTTTTCTTTTCTTTCCTATCCGAGCAACTTTGATATGTTGTTTTTAGTGTGCTTTCTAAAATTTCCTCTCTAGCTTTCATTTTAACAATCTTTAAATTCAGGACTTCAATCTCTTTTGCCGTTTTTTGTTTGAACCTTTGGAACCGCTTTCGATAACTTTCCAGGTTCCTTTTAATTGTGTCATTGTATCTCGTGTACCGTTTACATTTATTTACAAGAACTTTATTTTTTTTTCGCAGATTCCGAATTAAAATATCATTAAAGTTATTTTCTTGTGTATCTCTACTAGAGACAGGTATAATGTTTTCATCTTGCGAAATAGCCAGAACTTTGTTTCTCTTTTGTTTCTGCCGGCTAGTCCTTTTATTCTTTCTCCACTCTTCCCTTCTTTTTTCGGCTTCTTCTGGCGTCAGTTCTGAAATTTTTTTCTTCTTTGATTTAATTTTTTCCAAATTTTTCTTTCTTTGGTTTTCATGTTTCTGAGGGTTTTCTAATTTTAATTTTTCTCTGTAACGTCTCGTCCTTTCCGCGCCACTTAATGGCATAGTGAACTATACTCGTATTAAAAAAAAACTACCTGAAAATAAATATTGCAAATTGTGGATGTTGTGATCCCAGCCTTATGTGTCAGTTTGGTGACATTTGTAGTCAGTCCTATATGTGACGGAATAAAAATGTCACCAAACTGACGTCACATTCACGGGCAAGATTAAAAGAGAAAAGTTTTCTAATCACAGTTAAATATTTCATAAGAATAAAGTATCTGAAAATATTTGCAAGTGATATCTTATTCGTTTAAAACAGTTGAAGGATATAAAACCTCCTGTCTTAATAAGGAAATAATATCACTAACCTGACAAAAAAGTGGAGACAGCCGCCGACACAAACAACACCACCCTTCACTCGAGACACTGTATCAAAACTGACGTTTTAATTATGCCGGCCGTGATCTTTTTCACAAAATGTTGCCATTTTAGGCACTATCAGTTTCTTAGTAATTATTTTGAACAACTGGAACCGTCACTAAACTGAAATGTCCAACCGGTTTAAGTTTAGAACGTTTTTTGAAAATGTAATTTCCGCCTGTGTTATTGGAGTTTAAATTGTACAAATTTAATTTTTGTGACGAGAGAAACATACACTATGGTTGCACCAAAACTTTTAAATGTATTCGTGGTACCATTTTAGTAATTTTGGCCAATTCAATGTTGGTAAGGGGTGGGACATGCCAGAAACAGTTACCCTGATTATTTAAAATACTCATAAATTAATAATTCAAACGTATTTTACCAGGATTGCAGATGGATTCGTCAATTAAATATATATTTTGCCGTTTTATTCCAAAAATTAGACAATATGTCCACTATTTATCTTGCTATAAAATTTTGAATAAGTGGGACAGCGTCAAAATGGCGGGTACACTTAAAAGTGAAAATGCCCCAATTAATAACATCCTAACCTACTTATTAAAACGAAAACAATAAATTCAAAAGAAATACTTAAAAATATTACAACCTAAATCGTAATCAACAATTTTTACAATTAAGTTACAACAAAGCCCCGGGCAAAGTTTATTTGAAAATACTTATCTAATGTACATACATAACTACATACTACTGCTGTAGCAGCGGCGTATCTTCCACAGGGTCATTCCTTTGGACGAATGCCTGGGGTGGCGCGTTATGTACATAAACATAATATCTATGCTCTGAATGCTCTCTAAAAGGTTTAAAATAAAAAAAGCAATATTAAAAATTAAAAAAAAAACCCACGGGAATTAAAAAGTAATTGAAAAAGTATAAAATAATTGCGTTCAAGATACTAATTTGGTTAAAACGACGCATGATTCCCAGAGTCGTCTTGTTGTCTAACCTAAATAAATAAAAACTCCCGAATTAAAAAAAATAAAAACCCAAGAATAGTCGTTGGGGGCTGAACATTGCAAAACTAGTTCATTTCATTGCAGCCCCCGACGGATATTCTTGGGTTTTGTTTTTTTTTTAATTTTTTCAAGACTATTCTGGGAACCATTCGTCGTTTTAACCAAATCAGTATCTTGAACGCAATTATTTTATTCTTTTGCAATTACTTTTTAACCGTCGTGGGTTTTTTTTTATATTGAAGCTACCGAGTAACTTATGTTTTTTCCTAGTAATAATCGGTACTTAAAAATATCTCTTAATTATTAACCTACCTAAAAACTTGTTTTCCTTGTAATAATCTGTACCTAAAAATATCACACAAGAGTTGATAATAAAACATTGTTTACTTTGAAATGACATGTTGCTGAAAGCCTATTAGTTCTATGGCTGAAGGAAATAAAGATTTTAACCTAGAGAATAGAGATGAGTATAGATTTTTGCAAGTTTTTATTAAACAACTCAGTCAAAGTAGTAGGTAATCCAATTTCATTCACAACTTGTATACCCAATATCCCCGTAAGCATATTCAAACAGACACATGAACAAAAGGAACCGCACTGTCGCTTGCGATGATAATGTACTCCTTTTTGCAATCGTAAGCGCTCATCATGTTGGTGTAACCCTGGTTCACGACCTAATCAATGCTCCAAACAAAAACTTACCCCTATAAAAGTTATGATCACTGTTTGATGGTCTTATTCCCGGTGTAATTCATCACAGCTTCTTACAAAATGGCACGAGCAGTAATGCGGTTGTGTACTGTGCGGTACTGGACTCAGTGATAGCATAAGCATAATCAGCCTATAATGTTCCCACTGCTGGAACACACGGCCGCCTCTCTATGAGAGGGAATGGGCTATAATCCACCACGCGGGCCCAGTGCGGGTTGGTAGATGTCACATGCCTTCGATTTTTTGGTTTTAGGACATGCCGGTTTCCTCACGATGTTTTCCTTCACCGTCTTGAGAGCAGTGGTGATGAAATAAATTACACAAAGTAATGTGTCTGCCTGGGTTCGAACCCACGACTTACTGTTCGTAAGACGGGGGCGCCACCACTCGGCCACCGCTGCTCTCGATTTTAATTTTGGGCTGACTCAATTTAAATTGTCATCGACACGCTAAAAAAAGACTGCAGAATGCTCATGGGCTGTCGGGCACGAGCATTACTGTGGTTGTGTACTGTGAGGAACTGGACACAGTGTTCGCAAATCTCCGGTCAGCTCTGGTTAATTGCTCATCCCCGCTGCTCCTGCACGACAACGCTCGACCTCACACTGCACAACAGACGGTCTCCAAGCTACAAGAGCCAAAGTTGGCAGTTTTGCGACTGCCACCGTAATCACGAGACCTTGCGCCACCAGATCTACTTCTTCCAGAATTGGGACATCTTCTTGGTAAGAAAAAAATGCAATACTCGAGAGGCGGTTATTTGCCTCCCGTCCACCCAAATTCTTCAAGTAAAATCCTCTTCAAGGAAAAATTCCCACTGCGCTGACAGAGATGCATCAATAGCGTCATCAAGTATGCGTCCATAAGCATACTTTGAATGAAAGAAGAACAAAGACTATTTTTTTGAATACAGAGGAGGCCTGTGTCGCATATGTGTAAGATTTACGAGCAAAATCTTTTCAGAACTTTTGAGTAACACAAATACGACGAAGTGTGACCTAAGTGTAGAGACTTCATAAGTGCGCAATGAAACATGAAGATTACCGAAGCGTATACTGTTTCTGGTTCCATTACTAAATACATACATTAACTTCAAGCATTTACAGTATTTTTCAGTAACGGGGTTTGAAAGGATTTTTTAACTTTTTAAGGATGCTCAGCGTTGGGACCTAAGATAGATCTTGAATTGCATCTATTTGCTTTGTTCATAAACTTCTTCATAGCGTGTCGATGGCAATCTCAATAAACTGATTTCCTGTTAATTTAACCCAGTCAGTTTATTAGTATACTAGCTGACCCGCGCAACTTCGTTTGCGTGCGTGCGTACATAAAAGAAAGAGAGGGTTAGAGAAAGTGTGCGTCAACCTTAAAAGTTAGACATATGCCAGTGTGGACATTTTTTTAGAGCTTTTTAAGAGGGTCAATTCCGACATACATGATAATTGCGTATTTTTAACCGTTCACGCACAACGAAAGCTGTCAAAAGGAATAAATCCCTGTTATTGAAACATTTTTCATTGATGTTCCGCTCCTCGATAAATGGGCTATCCAACACTAAACTAATTTATACCAGTACTTCCTGAAATTAGCGCGTTCAATCAACGAAACAAACAAACCCTTCAGCTTTATAATATTAGTATAGATTCAAGTAGTTAACAATTTAATTTTTCGGAAATATTTGCATTAATCGCAAACATATTCTACTTATATTTTTCCAAATAAGGCCTACCTTTTTTTTACCGATGGGAAATAATCAAATGACCCCCCCTCCCACTCTGGGCGGAGCGGAAGGGAGTGTCAGACTTGTACTGACTAAAACCCATCCATGTTCCTACATTTGCCCTTTGTTTTCTAGGGCCGCGGTATCTCTTTCGAACAGTCCCGCAACCCAGGCATGCCTCGGTCTTCTCGGACCCCTTCCCGTTTGCTGACATCTCTTTGAGGCGCGCGTGGAACGTGGCGTCGACACGGCCTGTCGTTATTAGACGGACGGATGGCGAGCTAGCCCATTATTCAACGTCCACAGGCCCGCGACCCTCGACAAACTTAGCCGACCATACTCCAGGCAGGTCTAAAGTTCTCATTGCCCAAACACGATATAGATGCTGTAAACTCTTGAGAACCTCTTGCAACTACCATTCGCCTCTATCGTCAGCCATTCGATGAAAGTCATACTGAGTTAGGTTTAAAGTTTTCATCAAAGTGCATGAAATGAGCCCAATAACATTATACCTGCTGCACACTGTTTAGGACCGCTTGCAACTGCCATTTGTCTCTATCGTTTGACTGTCGACGACAGTCATACTCCAGTAAGGCCTAAAGTTCTCATCAAGGTGCATGAAATGAGCCCAAACACGTTATTGTTGCTGCAAACTCTTGAGGACCTCTTGCAACTGCCTTCCGTCTCCATCGTCAGACCTTCGATGACAGTAATACTTCAGCAAGGCCTAAAGTTCTCATCAAGGTGCAGGAAATGAGCCCGGACACGATTTCTCAATTTAAAAAAAAAGGATCATGCATCAGGTTATACATAAAATAAAAAATATAGACACGTCAAATTGAGGACTTCCTCTTTTTGTTTCGTCGGTTAAAAAACCAAGCTTCCGACATTTTACACGGGCGAGGGTCATTCTTTCACGAAAAACACCGCAATTCAGAAAATGGAGTGTAATGAACAGCGCCACCTATCGAGCACCAAGTTAAACCGATAGAATATACAGCATGGAAAGCGATTGAACACACACTCTACAGGGTTATAGCGTCATGTAGACTAATCTAGAGTACTTTTTGCCATCAGAACTTTTTTGTAAAGCCGGTCAGCCGATTTAAAAGTTATCTTGTGAGCAGATTTTTATTAATTAGTACTATTTTGGTGCAATAGATGTCGTTGCATGTATCTTACACAATGATCATAAGTTCTTCTTGAACACTTTAAATTCATAAATCTTTTGATAGAGAGCACTGATTACAATGAAACCAAAACTAAAACCTTCTCTAAGTTACGCACAATATTTGTGCATTGAATCTAATCACATTGGTTTTCCCGACAACATGAACGCCCCGCCTCGCAGCGCGCGCGTGTCATTATTTTGATGCGGAGTTATTTTAAAACTGTGATATCTCCTAAGATTTTCATCTAAATTGAATGGTGTACAGGGCAATTTTGGTTACAATTGAGCGCTAAAGATGACTAACATATTTATTTTGATAAGGATTAATACTATGTCGGTAAAAATACCTTTGCAAATAAAGCATTATTTTTGACCAAATTTTGAAATCATAAAAATGGTTATTGTTAGTCAACCTTAAAAGATAGGCATGTGTTGTCGCGGACTTTTTTTTAGACATTTTTAAGAGGAATAATTCCCTCATACATTATTTTTGTGCAACTTTAACCGTTTAACCAGCGCACGCAAAGGAAGCTCTCAAAAATAATATGTTTTCCCCGTTTTTGCAACATTTTTCATTGATGCTCCGCTCCTATTAATTGTAGCGTGATGATATATAGCCTATAGCCTTCCTCAATAAATGAACTATCCAACACTAAAAGAATTTTTCAATTCGAACCAGAAGTTCCTGAGATTAGCGCGTTCAAACAAACAAACAAACAAACTCTTCAGCTTTATAATATTAGTATAGATTATTTTGTACAGGATATTAGGAATACGACTTCACGTTCCCATGTAATGATAACGCCAAAAGAATACGCACGTGAGTCAAGCCGAAGGAAAGCAACTCTGTTTGTTTGTACGACAAAACGGCTGATTGGATCGTAATGAAATTTGGCAAGGCGGCAGATTATGTAGCTGCACTACAAAAAGTGCAGTACAGTACAGCAACATAGAGTAAAAAGTACACCAGCACCATCTACGACACAGATGATGAACTAAACATCGAAATACATCTAAAATCCTACGTCGTGCAAGTAACAGCGACCGCCGTCCGCGACTTAAAACTATATTGAAGAACCCGACAACAACTGTCGGCAGTAGCCGACCAGACATAACACCCGTCCGGTCGGAGGATCCTCCCTTTTTATGGGGGATGAAGAACAACACCCTCTACTCCATACCACCAAAATTATATCCTGGGGAAAGACAAGGCTATCTTTTTTTTCTCACAGCCACATCAGAATCCAGTCGCGGGCAACAGCTAGTTTTATAATATCATTGGATGAGAATATACAATAGGCTCGAATGTAAAAATATATTAAAACTGTTCCCGTGGGATGATTACCAATCACACCGCGAGCGAAGTCTCACGAAGATGCTAGCATGTTATATTTTTTGTTGAAAATATAAGCTCGTTGAATTTCCGAAGAGTATCGTAATTTAAGGCTTGTGGCGAAAGCGTTATGAGCGGCTGCGAGTATCTTTCTTTCCGTCCCTCTGAGTTATTAACAATCATTACCTACAGTACCTTCTAGTATACAATTGCTGTAAAAGTGTGTGATTGTTACAAAATCTATTTACGAATATGTACAATTTATTTCAGCTACCTACTTATAGATGAAACAATGTCACCTACCTAACATGGTGGCGAGACCCTATAAATAATATCATCAAAATATATTTTATAATGAGTGGGGAAAACCGCTTTTGCTAGTGAGTGCTCCTATCACCAGTACCTACACCTAATAATAATCCTATTTAAATGGTGGGAAGTCAGCATTCGCATTACTTCCCCACGAGCGATCTCCGGGAGTGGACGCGCCATCGACCTCAGTTGTAACAGCATTGAAATTCTATAAAATGTGCAGAACGCGGTTTGTGCTGGCGTTGATAGCGCTGTACGTCAGGGTAGTGCAGTCTTGGGGTGAGTTGTTTTTCGTCCTCTTTATAAACGTAATTTTTACAGCAGCAGTGTGACTTGTACTTAGCCAAGAGCTATGAAAAACCGCAGCAGGGGTCGATCAAAGGAACTACGCTTACCGCAGTTGGCCCGTGGATGAGTGACTGTTAATATATTATCTCGACATACCTACTTACCTAATTGTAATCATAATCAAATCGTTCTAACAATCGAACTGGTCAACGCAAGTAACTTGTAACTAAGTAGATATATACATGTGGAGCCTTGTAATTAGCAAATGTCCCTACTTATGTATAATATTTAATATTGTTATTAGTCTGTGAGCTTTCTTTAAGATTAAATAAATAAAAAATACAAATCGAGCGAGATAAATAAATAATAAATAAATAAATATCGCTGGACATTACACACAGCGCCATCTAGGTGCCACACTAAGCAACGAGGCTTGTGTCGTGGACACCAGATAGTATATATTTTTGAGATCCCTCCGTGTCTCAAAAATAACAAAAGACGTTGGTCTCGGTGGTCATTACAAGTAGAGAATCCGGAACGCCTCTCTGGATCTTCTTGCGTCATATTTGAGCGATAGGATTCAGAGAGTTGATGTTAACGGGAAAAGATCCCCCGGATCCGTAGTAAGAATGGGGTACCCCAGGGCTCAATTCTTGGCCCATTTTTGTTTCTTATTTATATCTTTTTGTGTCTTTCTACATCGTTCTCACATATATGTATAATCTCAACATGAATGATGTAACCAAGATCTTGTAACAATATTTTGATTGAAAAGAGTGTCCATGGAGTTTCTTGCCCATTCTTCTCCATAGAGATCTACGCTTTGGAATGGGCAACTACAGTACTTTCACAAGTTATTATGCCTTGTGTCTGTGACTGTAGCTTCGCCTTTGTTTTTCTGACTTTCAAAAGTGCCTGCGAAGGTCTAATTGAAAAAAATAAAAAATAAAAAAAATATAAATGACTTGCCTTACCTCCTAAAGGATAATCATGACATAGTGTTGTTTGCAGACGATACCTCTCTTTTATTTAAACTCAAACGTCAGCAGCTAGTTACGGACGATGTTAATAGCGCCCTGGCAAAAGTCGGTAATTGGTTTAAAGTTAACAATCTACTCCTAAATGAGAAAAAAACTAAATGTATTAAGTTTACGATACCCCATGTAAGACAAGTGGAAACTAGTGTACTAATCAAGGATGAAGAGTTGAAACCGGAAGATAACCCAGTGTTTTTAGGCATAACTTTGGATGCCAAGCTTCAGTGGGGCCCCCATATAGACAAATTGTCAAAAAAACTTAGCTCTGCAGCATACGCCGTTAGAAAAATTCGTGATTTAACTGATTTAGAGACAGCCCGTTTAGTTTACTTTAGTTATTTCCACAGTGTGATGTCGTACGGTATTCTCTTGTGGGGCAATGCCGCCGATATTCAGACAATATTTGTTTTGCAAAAAAGGGCAATTCGTTCAATTTATAAATTAAGTCCTAGATACACGCTCAGAGAAAAATTTAAAGAGATTAATATACTTACTGTCCCCTCTCAATTTATTTATGAAAACCTTTTGTACGCACATAAAAATATTAATTTGTTTAAAAAATACAGTGATATCCACAACATAAATATGAGGAATAAACACAAATTTGTTGTTCCTGCAACGAGGCTAAAAAAATATGGGGTACGTTCAGATGCCAATGTATACGTTTTTACAATAAACTTCCGAATCATATTCAATTACTAAGCCTAAATAAATTCAAATCGTTTATAAAACGGAAGCTATGTCTACCTACCTGCCTACTATAACATTAATCACAATCTCGAAGATAAAAAGGCTTGGGATTAAGCTGCTCCAATTAAATTTACTCTGTGAATGTCAAAATTTCGGACTTCGCTTGTTTATTATTGATTCCTTTCTCATATAGACTGACATTTAATTTATTTGACATTGAATACTTTTAGTATTGTATAATTATTTTATTATTATTTTGTTTCATATTTTTCTTATTGTTATATTTAATGATTTGACATCAATACTTACTTTGCTAAGTATTTTACTTTTATTTTTATTTTTTATTGTTAATGGTCACATTTAATGACATTTATTTTGTACTAGCTGACCCGCGCAACTTCGTTTGCGTGCGTGCGTACATAAAAGAAAGAGAGGGTTAGAGAAAGTGTGCGTCAACCTTAAAAGTTAGACATATGCCAGTGTGGACATTTTTTTAGAGCTTTTTAAGAGGGTCAATTCCGACATACATGATATATGATGCCGTTCACGCACAACGAAAGCTGTCAAAAGGAATAAATCCCTGTTATTGAAACATTTTTCATTGATGTTCCGCTCCTCGATAAATGGGCTATCCAACACTAAACTAATTTATACCAGTACTTCCTGAAATTAGCGCGTTCAATCAACGAAACAAACAAACCCTTCAGCTTTATAATATTAGTATAGATTCAAGTAGTTAACAATTTAATTTTTCGGAAATATTTGCATTAATCGCAAACATATTCTACTTATATTTTTCCAAATAAGGCCTACCTTTTTTTTACCGATGGGAAATAATCAAATGACCCCCCCTCCCACTCTGGGCGGAGCGGAAGGGAGTGTCAGACTTGTACTGACTAAAACCCATCCATGTTCCTACATTTGCCCTTTGTTTTCTAGGGCCGCGGTATCTCTTTCGAACAGTCCCGCAACCCAGGCATGCCTCGGTCTTCTCGGACCCCTTCCCGTTTGCTGACATCTCTTTGAGGCGCGCGTGGAACGTGGCGTCGACACGGCCTGTCGTTATTAGACGGACGGATGGCGAGCTAGCCCATTATTCAACGTCCACAGGCCCGCGACCCTCGACAAACTTAGCCGACCATACTCCAGGCAGGTCTAAAGTTCTCATTGCCCAAACACGATATAGATGCTGTAAACTCTTGAGAACCTCTTGCAACTACCATTCGCCTCCATCGTCAGCCATTCGATGAAAGTCATACTGAGTTAGGTTTAAAGTTTTCATCAAAGTGCATGAAATGAGCCCAATAACATTATACCTGCTGCACACTGTTTAGGACCGCTTGCAACTGCCATTTGTCTCTATCGTTTGACTGTCGACGACAGTCATACTCCAGTAAGGCCTAAAGTTCTCATCAAGGTGCATGAAATGAGCCCAAACACGTTATTGTTGCTGCAAACTCTTGAGGACCTCTTGCAACTGCCTTCCGTCTCCATCGTCAGACCTTCGATGACAGTAATACTTCAGCAAGGCCTAAAGTTCTCATCAAGGTGCAGGAAATGAGCCCGGACACGATTTCTCAATTTAAAAAAAAAGGATCATGCATCAGGTTATACATAAAATAAAAAATATAGACACGTCAAATTGAGGACTTCCTCTTTTTGTTTCGTCGGTTAAAAAACCAAGCTTTTGACATTTTACACGGGCGAGGGTCATTCTTTCACGAAAAACACCGCAATTCAGAAAATGGAGTGTAATGAACAGCGCCACCTATCGAGCACCAAGTTAAACCGATAGAATATACAGCATGGAAAGCGATTGAACACACACTCTACAGGGTTATAGCGTCATGTAGACTAATCTAGAGTACTTTTTGCCATCAGAACTTTTTTGTAAAGCCGGTCAGCCGATTTAAAAGTTATCTTGTGAGCAGATTTTTATTAATTAGTACTATTTTGGTGCAATAGATGTCGTTGCATGTATCTTACACAATGATCATAAGTTCTTCTTGAACACTTTAAATTCATAAATCTTTTGATAGAGAGCACTGATTACAATGAAACCAAAACTAAAACCTTCTCTAAGTTACGCACAATATTTGTGCATTGAATCTAATCACATTGGTTTTCCCGACAACATGAACGCCCCGCCTCGCAGCGCGCGCGTGTCATTATTTTGATGCGGAGTTATTTTAAAACTGTGATATCTCCTAAGATTTTCATCTAAATTGAATGGTGTACAGGGCAATTTTGGTTACAATTGAGCGCTAAAGATGACTAACATATTTATTTTGATAAGGATTAATACTATGTCGGTAAAAATACCTTTGCAAATAAAGCATTATTTTTGACCAAATTTTGAAATCATAAAAATGGTTATTGTTAGTCAACCTTAAAAGATAGGCATGTGTTGTCGCGGACTTTTTTTTAGACATTTTTAAGAGGAATAATTCCCTCATACATTATTTTTGTGCAACTTTAACCGTTTAACCAGCGCACGCAAAGGAAGCTCTCAAAAATAATATGTTTTCCCCGTTTTTGCAACATTTTTCATTGATGCTCCGCTCCTATTAATTGTAGCGTGATGATATATAGCCTATAGCCTTCCTCAATAAATGAACTATCCAACACTAAAAGAATTTTTCAATTCGAACCAGAAGTTCCTGAGATTAGCGCGTTCAAACAAACAAACAAACAAACAAACTCTTCAGCTTTATAATATTAGTATAGATTAATTTTATTTGATTGTTGTGAATGTGAGGGCCATGTGTATCTTTTTCCACGATTGTCTGGCAGTTTGAGTACTATAAGCGACCTACCCAGATGTCCTTTCTTTGGTATTGTTCGTCGTGTCGTTGAGCTCCTTGAGTTATAAGTCGAGCTACACGATAACTGACAAATGCTTGCACTGACTGGACAGGTCCACTCAAATCTGTGGTTCTTTCTTCAAGAGACCATCTCAGACACTAATCTGCATAGTCCTCATGTGAGTTAACCAAGATTATGTCTGGACTTTAAAAGAGACTATGACCTCTGAATTTGTTTCGGCTATATCTTCTCAGAGTAGTCAGGTACGAAACACCGGCCCCATCTAGTTTAAAAAAGAGACGTGTAAAAGTGTTTTTAAAAACCTATTTGCAAAATAAACATCATTTATCGTTTATCAGATCTTTGGCAGGCGTTAAGAATATTCAGAAGCACGAAACTTTGACAACGTTTACCCAGTGACTAGAAGCCGACAGCATTTGCGGAGAAACAAACATGAAAAAACTTAATTGGAGTACTTGAAAATAAATTATTTTTCTTGTGTTTCAGACTTCGCCACATCTAGAGGAAATCTCATAGAATTTTATACCAACGGTACCATTTTAGATTCCGTACGTTTTGATTCCCAAAACCTCACAAAGTTAATTTATAATGAAGTTCACAACATGATGCTTTATGTGGACAAACAGAGCGGCAACGACGTCATATGTGGTTATGATATATCTGCCTTAGAAAAGAAATGTTTCACTGAGAGAAGCGGGCGAAACATTCACGGTCTCGCCTTCGACCCGGTCACAGAGAAACTGTTCTTCAGTGACACAAAGGAAAGAAGCATTAATTGGGTTTCTTTAAAACGTGGATTCAATAACAATGTTCATGGAAATCTTTTAATCAAGATGGGTGACGAGATCCCCACAGATCTTGCCGTGGATAGCTGTGGAGGGTACGTTTACCATAGCTTTATAAAATGTATAACTCAACGAAATAGATTTTTCTTTCAGATAATTAAAAGATTTCTCCTTTCTACAGGTACGTTTACTGGATCAACACAAACCTGAAGCCGCCTACAATAGAGAGAGCTCAGTTTGATGGTGCCAAGAAAGAAGTTATTATTACTTCAGCTTCTATCGATACACCTTACAAACTGGAACCACACAGCCTGGTCATTGACCAACAAACTCACAAAATTTACTGGATGGAACCCGAAACTAGTTTCCAATACTATCTTTATTATGCAGATTTAAATGGAAAAAACAAACAATATTTAAATTCTTTAACACAACTCGATACATCTAAACCTCTTTCCCAACCCTTGTTCGGTACATTGACGGTTTCCAAAACAGACATAGTCCAGGTTGTCTGGAGCTCTGAATGCGATAACGTAGTTTGGAAACAAGCAAAGACTGTTTCAGCGCCATACCGGATTCAAAACATTGAATTGCATAAAAAGATTACAGGAATAGCCGCCAACTACAAGATAGAAGAAAAGATTCAGGGTATTCAGGATTGCGAAGAACTAACGAGTCTTGTACGAAATAACTCAGATGTACCGTTTTGTGTTCATGGTATGCAAATTAATGGACAATCTCTTTGCAATTGCACACCTGGTTACATCGGGGAACGATGCGATGTTTCATTCTGCAATAACTATTGCATGCAAGGAGACTGCAGGTTGAATGATGAGGGACTTCCTGAATGCAGGTAATTCAGATTCTCCTTGGATTTATACCATCATTAAATTTTCCAACTTATCACACACGTTTTCTTTATTCCAGATGCAATGCCGGATATTCTGGAGACAGGTGTGAAGTGTACGCGTGCTCTGGATATTGTCTGAACGATGGTAATTGTTCCCTGAATGAGAACAGTCAGCCAGTCTGTGAGTGCAAAGAAGATTATGTTGGTGGTAGATGCGAGGCATCAGACTGTCTCAACTACTGTATACAAGGCAACTGCAGTTTAAATGATGAAGGAATTCCTGAATGCAGGTAAAACAGATTCTATTCCTACAATTCGTTTCCTAGTTTATTTAAATTAAACATTTTCACAGTTTGCTTATTTCAGATGTAATGCCGGTTATTCGGGGCACAGGTGTGAGGTGGACGCGTGTTATGGATACTGTCTGAATAACGGTGACTGTTCTCTGAACGAGGAGGAAGAGCCTTTCTGTCAATGTGTTGGTGATGACGCCGGACCAAGATGCGAACTTGTTCAGAATGTCGCTCGTACTTCCACCGACATCTCTAAGTACTACCCAGCAGTAACAAACCTAACCCTAACTCATTTACTGTCAAAGTGGCGAAAACCAAAAATGTTTGTTCTCGTTGAAGAATAAATCTTGATCTAGACAAGGTAGCACTGACAATACGACAATAAATTAAAACATTGGTAAAACTAGTTCATAAGAATATTTTTTTCAATATTAAATAAAACTTAAAATCGTATTTTTTTTTAACATTTAAATAGCACAAAACTGTTAACAAACTAAAACACCATTTATAATTAGTGGTAGAAAACCAATCACTTCATAAACTACTTTTCAACCTTAGGTATAATTTGCACTGATTTGCGAGCGTGCCACAACCAGTGATGACTTACGGATCTGAAACGTGGTAACGTTTCAGATCCGTAAGTCATCACTGGTAACACAAATTGGTTATAAACCCTAATTTTGAGGCACTGAGGTATTTTGGACGAGAAGACATCGCCTAGTTTTCCGAATGCTGCCCAGCCGAGTTGGATTCGACGATTGACCTCTCTCTCGAAGTTGGACCCTGTTGATTTTCTTAATAACAAGATTATATTTTATTTCTACACACTTCAGTCTATCCTTTTAACGGATTTTTTTGACATGTAATGAGGAGGGATGAAACGCATGTGACTAAAAGGGTGATGGACATGAATAATGATGGATGGAGAGGGAGAGGAAGGACAAAGAAAAGAGGGATGGATTGTGGGAGGAATTATATAAAAGAGAAAGGAGTAAATGATGCCGTGTCATCTGACAGAAGAGAAGAAAATGTGTTGCGCCGACCCCAAATAGAATGGGACAAGGGCGAAGATAATGATGATAAATATTGCTTAGAGTAACTCGTATTTTACAACGGGTATGTATACAGGATGTAACAGGAACCTTCACGAAGCCGTCAACCAAGCTTTATCTACATCTAATTGAGTAACTTTACGCAAAAGTTATTGCTGGGAAAATACTTTTTTTTTTGGGTGAAAAATCACGTTTTACGGTAGGACTCAATGTAACGCACTCGAAACATTGCGCTGATGGATGGATTGAATAGTACGGATGTCGTGGAGGTGCTTAAAGTAAAAATCTTCCATTATAATAATAATAATAATAAATCTTTATTTTCAGATCAGAGATCCATAGGATAAAAATACAAATACAAAATAGCTTGGCACTAACTAAATAAAATAAAATAAAACTTAAAACACATGTCTGAATGACGGTCTGTGTGCCGCTACCCAGTGGCACATTATTTTGCCATCCACTCGGCCGGCTACAGTAGCCACAAGGCTGTTGGGGCTGCCGCGCACCCGACGCATCAGCGATGCGATTCGCAGACGTAGCAACGAGCCAAAATCCGGAACGCGTGCGTCCGCGAACATCCCCGACGCGCTACAGAAGCGCGGCAGCCCCAACAACACCCGGAACGCGTTATTATATTGGACTCGTAGAGCACCGTACGAGCCCTGTGTATAACTGACCCACAGGGCGCACGTGTACAGCGACTGGCAATAGGCCCTGAACAGTGTTATTTTAACCTCTCGCGTACACCGTGCGAACCTGCGGGCCAGCATGTTACACCTGACTGCCAGCGCTCTACGTTCCCTCTCTAAATAAGCGTCATCCGTCAGCCTATCGGTGACCCAGTGCCCCAGGTATTTAAATCGATCGACTCTTTTCAGCGGAACTCCGCCCAAGGTAACTGATGGAACAACGTCGTAAATTTTATTTTGTGCCCTAAACACTAAAAGCTCGCTTTTGGTTGAGTTATACCTGAGACCATGAGTCACCGAATAGTCTTCACAGATTCGGAGGAGCTTTCTTAACGCACTGATTGATGGGCTCAGCAGCACCATATCATCCGCGTAACTAATATTATTGGTACATTACCCATCAATAGTGTTTACTACCGAGCTGGTAGTGTTGGACTAACACACTTGAGGGAACACTAAAAGGGTTGAAATTGAAATAAAACCAAATTGTGTCCTGATCTAAGCTGGTAATATATTGTCTAAAATTCACCCGAACCCAACCAAATCGTGGTAACACAACGATAGCGAGATCTAATTAGACGACAACGCCATCTATCGAGCTTGATGTTCAACTTTTGTACTTTACACTAAATCATTACGGTTTCTGCATTAACATACCGCCCACCAAGGACATTTAGTGACGGAATGTCCTTCTTAAATTATCTTTAAGTCTAAAATTTGCACTTTGTATACAGTTTAAGCCATAATACTTCATAAATCTAAAAAATAACAATAAAAAATAAACAGTCTTCAACATATCAAAATATCTAAAACAATTGTAAAAACTTAGTATATAGTTAAAATATGCGTTGATGGTTTAACAAGGTAAAAATAAACCTATAAAATGTATAAAATAAAACATGGTAAACTGTGTAAATATACATTTGATCTTAAAATTAACATTAAAGATTTGATCTGCAGAAGTTTTACTTAAACTTGATAAAAAAAAAACTATTTATTGAGCTATTGGTAAAACACATAATTTGGAAGTTGGTCTCTTAATTGTAGAGGATTTAGTACGCAATGTGACCACACGGGTGATGTTATCATCACCGGGGTGTTTGTCCACAACCCGTCCTAACAACCAACGACTTGGTGGTAAATCATCTTCCTTAATCAAAACAATGTCCCCGATATTGGGCTCCGGAACTTGGGAAGACCATTTGTATCTGTTCATGAGATTTGATAAATACTCGTGGGACCATCGTTTCCAAAAAGACTGCATCATTCTTTGAACTAATTGCCACCGAGTCAAATAATTTACATTTGAACTTTCGTAATTTTTATCTGGCACATTAACTATCGGTTCGCCGATCAGAAAATGTCCAGGGGTTAACGGCAGGGGTTCACCAGGATCAGCAAAGTTAATAACGCTTATCGGTCGCGAATTTAAGCAGGCTTCCACTTGGTTGAGGAGTGTAGACATTTCCTCGTACGTAAGTGTAGAGTCCCCGATTACCCTTTTAAGGTGAAACTTGGTGGATTTTACGCCTGCTTCCCAAAGACCGCCGAAATTGGGAGCATGAGGCGGTATAAAATGCCACTCAGTATTGTTTGCTTCCAGGTGTTCTGCGATTGCTGGCTGTATAGAGGCCAACTGTTGTAACTCTCTGGAGGCACCTACGAAATTGGTACCATTATCGCTCCACAATTTAGCACAGTGACCTCGTCTTGACACAAATCGCCGAAAGGCAGCTAAAAACGCCTGTGTGCTCATATCACTGGCTACCTCTAAGTGAAGAGCGCGTGTGGACATACAAACGAAAAGGCATATATAGCCTTTGTACGAACGATGACCACGGCCTTTTGTCGTTCTTATGTTTATGGGTCCAGCATAATCCACTCCGCTATGCAAAAAAGGTCTTGCTGGTCTACATCGGACTGATGGAAGATCACCCATCAGTTGATTTCTAATGCTAGCCCTCTGTTTTGCACAAGGAACACATTTGCGAACATATTGTTGGATAAGAGATCTAGCACCTATTATCCAATAAGCTGACCTTAAAAAGTTTGACAGCAACTGAGGACCACCATGCAGTGTTTTCTCATGCGCATCTGCAACTATAAGATGAGTCAGATGACTGGAATGTGGTAAGACTATCGGATGTTTCGAATCTTCGTCCAGTTCCGACTTTGCAAGTCGTCCGCGAACTCTCATGATACCCTTTGTGTCAAGAAAGGGGCAAAGTGACTTCAGTTTGCTAGATTTGATGTTTAAATACCCTTTTTCTTTTAACTGTGCATATTCTGTTGTAAATATCTCTGTTTGTGTCTTCTTTATGCAGGTTTCTAATGCTGCTTCTATTTCTTGATCCTTTAAATATGTACTATTGTATTTGTCCTTCCTTAAAAATCGTCGGCAATACGCAACTACTCTAACTAGTTTTCGTAGACTAGAATAATTTTCTAGGATTACGTGCTCTGGTATGACAGCTGCGTGAGCCTTTATTGTTTGCTCTAAATCTATTTTTAAATCCTTTGGCTTTTTGTACTCGATTATTTTGTTTTTCAGGAATGGCGGTCCAAAAAACCACAACTCATTACTAACCAATGAACTGGGTAGTATTCCCCTTGAAGCGCAGTCTGCTGGATTCTCTTTGGTCGACACGTGAAACCATTGAGACGAACTCATTGCACTCAATATTTCAGCAGTCCGATTCGCAACAAACGTTTTCCACCGGCTAGGATGGCTATTAAGCCATGATAGCACAACTGTCGAATCAGTCCACGCTGAAATCTTTTCCTTGGGTATATTTAAAACATCTGCAGACTCTGTCAATAGCTTGGCTAAGAGTACTGCTCCACATAACTCCAGCCGAGGAATACTGACTTGTTTGATTGGGGCCACTCTTGTTTTTGCAACCAACAACGAAACATGAACCTTGCCTGTGGTATCAATTACCCGCAAGTAGACGACTGCTGAGTATGCAGCTTTAGAGGCGTCACTAAAACCTTGCAATTCCAGATCATCAGTTGAACTAGTCCCAAGCCAACGACGTATTCGAACCTTGGTAAGCAATTTTAACTCTTTTCGGTAAGTACTCCATTCTGTTCTTAACTCTGTAGTTAACTCCTCATCCCAACTAACACCTGCGAGCCACAACTTCTGGATGAACACCTTTGCTACAACCACACTGGGAGCTAACCATCCTAGCGGGTCGAACAAACGAGCTATGTCTGATATTATAGATCTTTTTGTTACAGGTACCGTCGTCAGCGGTGGGAGATTTACCGCATACTGGAAGGAATCTTCGTGGCGATTCCAGGTAAGTCCCAAAATTTTTGTAGTACTATCTGGTTTAATTTCTCTGTCCTTATTATTTATTTCCCTTTCTTTTTCTATCATGTCCTGCTTGTCCTTATTCTTAGTTTCCTCATTTTTTATGCTTTTTTGACCTGTTTTCAGAATTCCTTCATTCCTATCCATAGAACTTATGTCATCTAATAATTGCCGATTATTGCTATTCCATTTCTGTAATGTGAATCCTCCTTTTCCTAATAGTTCTGACATTTGATTACAGATTTCTACACCCTCTTCGACGTTGTTACATCCAGTCATTAAATCGTCCATATAAAAACAATTTAAAACTCTGTCTGCTGCAAGTGGGAATTTGTCTCCTTCATCATATGAAACCTGATGGAGCGATCTAACTGCCTGGTATGGTGCAGATGCTGTCCCGAAGGTCACTGTTATCAGCTCATAATCTCTGATTGGCTTTTCAGGATCGTCTCGCCAGAGTATGCGCTGGAAGGCAACATCTTCATCGGCCACTCTAACTTGACGGTACATTTTAATTATGTCCGCCACTATACCAATAGCATGCATTCTCCATCTTAAAACAGTGTGTCTTAAATCTGCTTGCAGCGTTGGTCCTACCATTAGAGTGTCGTTTAATGACACTCCGTTATTATTCCTTTCTGAGGCGTTAAAAACAACACGAACCTTAGTCGTGATCTTGTCATTTCTTATCACCGCGTGGTGTGGGAGATAAACGGCTTCATCCTTTTTACCATCCTCATCTTGTACAGGTCTCATGTGTCCTAAATGTAAGTATTCGTTAATTACCTCTGTATATTTTTCTTTTAAATCTGTGTCCTTACTTAATCTTTTTTCTAATGATTTAAATCGTATTTCAGCTATATCACGTGAACGTCCGGCCCTACAAGCGGGTTCTTCATCTCGGAATGGCAGTCGTACAATGTATCTGCCAGTATCATCTCTCTTAGTAGTTTTAATATAGAATTCTTCACACCGTTGCTCTTCTGGATTAAGTAATTTCCTTGTACTAGTTTGTTCTTCAATTTCCCAAAATTTCTTTAAAATGTCATCTTCATTGAACTGTGCACAATGTACCTTTATATTTTTTGTGTGATGCTTTGAACTCTCGCAACTTGGACTGACTACACCTGAAAGGACCCAACCTAAAGTGGTGCTCTGTGCAATGAGAGTGCCGGATGGACTCTTAACTATACCTTCCTTCACAATGTAGCAGTAAGCATCTGCACCTAAAAGAATATCTATTCTATTGGGTGTGTTAAAATTAGGGTCTGCGAGACACAAATCATTTATGACAATCCAATCCAATGAACTTGTGTTTACACTTCTCTCAGGCAAATATGAAGTGATCTTACTCAAAACGTATGCGTTTATTTTGAGTTGAAAATCGGGATCAATTGTTGACTCAATTGTCAGATTCACCATGTGCTTGGCAATGGTTGATCTATCGTCACCTAGGCCGGAAACGAGACCTCTGACTGGAATTTTCTTCAGCCTAAGAAGTTGGACTGTGGCCTCTGTAATAAAACAAGCCTGTGAACCTTGGTCTAATAATGCTCGAACTGTTTGAAGTTGACCCGTCTTGGACTCGACTTTTATTAACGCTGTGGCTAATAAAACCTGTCTGGGTTTAGAGACCTTGCCCGTAGACAAGCATGCGACTATCGGATTATCACTAGTTGAAGGACTAGTGTTATCTATAGCTGGCTTAACGGTAGCATCTCGGCTTTCGTTTTCTCCGGTAGGTTCTCCATTCGGGTGCAGCAATGAATGGTGGCGCTTGTTGCAAACTTTACAGACGGTCTGCTTTTTACAGTCGGATACTCTATGATTGCTGCCCAAACAATTAAAACATATTTTATTTTTTGCTACGAATTCGCGTCTACTTTCTGTGGGCTGTTTTGCAAATTGCTTGCAGAAACATAGCTTATGGACTTCCGAGCAGTATTCGCAACGCATATTGGACGCCTTTGTGGCTAGCATTGCTTTCGAAGTATGAACCTGTGAACTATTACTGGCCTGGTGAGCCACGGCTTTTTTCGGCTCTATACACTCTAATGCGCGAAAACGACTTTCAATAAATATTTTAAGTTCCTCAAAGGTTGGCAACTTGTTGCTTAAATCGCTAGAACTGCTTAACTCCCATTGTTTTCGCGTTTCATTATCTAATTTGAATGTTACTATATGGATGATGATAACATCCCATGTAGTCACATTGATGTTTAAATTTGTAAGCGCATTAAGGCAGTCACTTGTGGTATCTAACAGCTCCTTTAATGCGGCGGCTGATTCTACATTTAATCGCTTCTGGCTGAACAACCTTTTCAAAATACAATTGACTAAATACTTTTTATTAGCATACCGCTTCTCCAATTGAGACCAACATTCGCTGTAGTTGGCATCTGTGATTGGGGTATGCCTAATCAACTGTTCGGCTTCACCAGTAAGATGGCTTTTAAGATAGTGCAGTTTTTGCACATTATCTAAAGATGCATTATTGTGTACAAGTGACTTAAATAGATCGTGGAAGGCAGTCCATTCACTGTATTTTCCAGAAAAATTAGGAATTGTGATCTTTGGTAACTTTACTAATGAATTGGATGGCTTAGAAGAATTATTATTGTTTGATCCACTATTTTGTGGTACCGGTTCTCTAAGATTGATCTTATTAAAAGTCGCTTTCATAAGAGATTTACATGATATATATGTATCTTCGGTGGCATCGTATATATCGACCACCTTTTGACCTATGTCTTCTATCTTGAAACTACCATAAAGTTGAGATTTGGTTTCCTTAAATGAAGACCAATCATTTTCTAATAATTCAAGCCTTGTCTCGATATATTCTACTGTCAATCTGTCTTTAGGACTCTTTTTAAAATTGATAAAAGCCTTTTGAATAACATTTTGGAGGTCTTTCAATATATTAACTTGACCTTCCATCATGAACAACAAAAATATAATTTAAAAAAACTATGTAAAATTCAAAAAAAACCTTCCAAAAGAAAACCTAGATTGAAACTTAAAACTTACCAAGTTTAGTTCTAAACAAAAACGTACAGATTTTTTCTAAGTCTCAAAAACAGCCAAAAATGTTACAAGTGATTTTAAGCAAACACTGCCTGGTAGAAATCGGGCATAGATTCCCCGTTCCGTCGTTTTTTATAAAACTATTCTAAGTCCTTAACTAACATGCACAATTTTAAAGCTAAGTTAAAATAATTGTCTAAATGTATAAGTAAAATTCTTCTTTAAAATAAAGTTCCAAATTGCTTGGCAAAATCTTCTTAGTCACTGCTACTATTATTTATTAAATTGTACTCACGGTTGCACTTCACTCACACTTCCAAGTTGATTTCGTAATTAATCACCGGTGGCGCCCCCCTGTGGCGTCACTTGGAACTTCAACTGCTGGTTGTTGACGTCGATTTCGTTCACCTTGCTGAACGAAGCTGCCGCATGAACTCGAACACTGATCTTCTGTTGAACTGTTGGTCGCGCCCTCTGTCGCGTCACGTTGAACTAATAGTTCCACAGCGGCTGAGCTCGTCCACCTTGCTGGACAAAGCTGTTGCTGCCTCTGCGGGATGCCCGGTACTCCTGTTGCAGCGATCCACTGCGAGTACACTGGGGTGCGGTCCAAAGCTGGCACCGCTAACTTCAGACTTTCTGAGTCTGATCCAGGGTCGATGGACCAATGTTTACTACCGAGCTGGTAGTGTTGGACTAACACACTTGAGGGAACACTAAAAGGGTTGAAATTGAAATAAAACCAAATTGTGTCCTGATCTAAGCTGGTAATATATTGTCTAAAATTCACCCGAACCCAACCAAATCGTGGTAACACAACGATAGCGAGATCTAATTAGACGACAACGCCATCTATCGAGCTTGATGTTCAACTTTTGTACTTTACACTAAATCATTACGGTTTCTGCATTAACAAATAGAGCAACCGAATTGGGTGTTGCTGAGCTCACATATCAGCTGGTTGACATACAGGTTGAAAAGTCTGGGCGAGCTAAGCCCCCCTTGCCTCACGCCGCACTCCAACCTGTACGCACCCGACATGGCATCCGCCCATCTAACGTAGTTGGACTGGTTGCTGTACCAGTACCTCAGTACAGCAATCAGTCCCCCAGGAAGGTTAGTCTCATGGGCGAGTTTCCTCCAGAGACAGTCATAGGAAACTAGGTCGAATGCCTTGGAGAGGTCCAAACACGCATAAACTGGTGTTTTCCTTGCTGCATTGTAATGGACAGTATGCTTGAGACAGAGGATTGCTGTTTCAGTCGACAAATGTTGCCTAAACCCAAATTGGGCGTCATGTAGGGTGATATATTTATCCAACTGCCTGTCAATCAGACAATAGTCGCCAAGGAGATAGGCCTGTAGTTGTTCTTGTCACTCGTATCTCCAGTCTTGTTCTTTATTATAGGAACGACAATTGTTTTCATAAGGTCCTCTGGAAGATACGAGTGACTCATACATAAATTAAACAAGAGAGCTAAGACACGTGGTAAGTGCTTACCTGCATTTCGTAGATGTTCTACACTTAAGCCATCATGTCCAGGAGACTTACCCCGCTTCAGCTCCTTTAAGACAGACCCAACCTCCCCAGCGGTGAACATGACAGGCGTACCCTCCCTAGCATCCGACCCACCCGTCGATGGACCCAGTGGTGACTCTGTCCTAAACGACGCCATAAATAAATTGGCAATAGCCTTAGGTTCGTTTAAGCCACCGACGCACACTGGCAGGCCCGACTTGGTATTCAAGCTTTTCGTGGCTTTCCAGAAACTACTAAAATTTTTTAGCTTCGTGATGACTCGCAATTTCGTTCATCTTTAACTGATCTGCGTTTTTTTGACACCACTTTAGCTTACTTCTAAAGTTTTTTCTACTTTCCACCATATTTTCATATAGCGACCCCGTTCTAGGCTTACCAGCTGCCGCCCAGCTCAGAAAATGAAGCCGAGCCTGCCCGTGCGCATCTTTAACGTGTTTATTCCAACCCGTTTTATTATATTTCCTGCGCTGACCTTGGTAATTGTGACTAGTAGTTGCAGCCTCACAAAGAATATCTACAATATTTTTATATAATTGTCAACTATTATAAGATGTTCCAAGTTAGTACAAATAT
The DNA here is from genome assembly GCA_947578425.1 of Eugnorisma glareosa. Taxonomy (NCBI): domain Eukaryota; kingdom Metazoa; phylum Arthropoda; class Insecta; order Lepidoptera; family Noctuidae; genus Eugnorisma; species Eugnorisma glareosa. Next base: position 4,941,077 of record OX387982.1, on the reverse strand, counting down.
TTTCATTACGACTACAATTAATAAACTCTGTTGGAAAATCAATTTCTCTTAGCTTCTCATTACAAAGCTTGATGTACAGAACAGTTTGCGTAGGGTTCCTATATCCCCACTTTACTTTATTACACTGAGACTGGACAGATGTACATTTAGGTTTTAACATGTCAAGTTCACAGTTTATTTTCAAGGGGAAATGATCAGACCACGACACATCATAAACCACACTAATGTCCTTAATAGTGTCCCAAGCTGCTTTAGTTACTACACAGTGGTCTAACCAGCTAGTCGTACCATGAGCATCACTTACATAAGTGTATGTGTCCGATCCACTGCCAAGTAGTGTAACGTCAGAGCACTGCCACTGCACTTCAGAGGAAAAGTTGATAAGTTCTCTACCGAACAGTCCACTTGGTTGTGCATTATAGTCCCCGAGCATAAATACTGCATCCACCCCACTACTTTCAATGATGGCGTTTATTTCACTTAGGCAGTCTACAAATTCACTAAGATTGTCATTCGATTCAGTTGGCATGTAAACCGAGAACAATACAAAGGATCTCGCGCCTACACAGATTTTAATAGCAATAAGACGCTCACTCTCACAACTTACTACCAATACGGACTGATAAACACTCTTACGCCACAGTATCGCAACTCCTCCGTACGGACGCCCTCGCAGAATGCCCGCTGAGGCATCCACAGCTGATTTTCCAACGTAGTCGAAGTTGGGGTCAATACCTCCCAACACAGAGATGTCGTGTGGCATCAACCAGGTCACCTGTAGCGCAATGATGTCCGATGTTTTGCATAGTAGTCTCACGTAGTCTATTATCTTGTTAAAGATCTACAATTATAGGTTACAAATGTATTTATCTTCGACTTCGATGTGTTATCCACGATTTAGTGTTTATTTGCCGATTGCCTCGGTTGTTCTGTAGGGTCTAAAGCAACGACACGTAACACCGGCCGGCCCCAGTTCATTGTTCAGAAATAAGTTTAACTTATTCCTGTTAATGACTACTTTATACGCGTGTTATAAACATGTATTTAAAAAAAAACTTGTCAAAAAGTTGAAACTTTGACCCCCAATATCTCCGTACCTAACTAGAAAGTTCCCAGGTATGGTCTAGACCAGTGGTGGGCAAACTTTATTCACGGGGGGCCAGAAAGTTGAAACAATTTCAGAGGAGGGCCAGAATTATAGCCAAAATGCATTATAATTTGAAATCTTTTAATCATAAAAATACACATTACACACCATGTTATTTACAAATTACAATTTAACTTTTATTCGAAGGCCCTACCATCTACCATGGTACCAGCAGCGAGAAAAGGTGTTCATCATTATCATGGTTTTAGCATGTTTGGTGTTAAAATGGCGAGCGAGGTTAAAATCTTAAATACCGCCATCGCTTCATTACATATAAGACATATTGGCTTACCCTTGTATTCTGTAAAGAAGTATTTCCAAGCCCACTCTTCTTTAGACAGTCGACACTCAGTGTTCGCAGACTTTTCGTTTTTTAACCCCCGACGCAAAAAGAGGGGTGTTATAAGTTTGACCGCTATGTGTGTGTCGGTCTCTGGCACCTGAACCGATTTGGATGCAGTTTTTTTTATTTGAAAGCTAGTTGCTAGCAGCTGGCGATGGTTCTTAGATATGTTTTATCAAAATCGGTGCAGCCATTTACTAAATATGGGGGATGAAAGTGGGTATGAATATTTTCAAATATACCCAAGTTCATTTGTTGCGACCCGCAACAAATGAACTACGCAGCTAGTATCGCTGGCTGCTTTACCTATGCATCTATTATTCTACTTCATACTGTTGATACGACAAAATATAATTATAGCGGGCCAAATTCTATTCATTTTGAAAGACCGTCGGCGGGCCGGACAAAATCCTTTCGCGGGCCGGAGTTGGCCCGCGGGCCGTACTTTGCCCATCACTGGTCTAGACCAAAAAAATGATCGCAATGACGGGGAGAACAAGTGCCTTTCGTCTTCGTTAAGGCTCTTGTTACACCCTTTATCATGCTCGAGTGTCGTAGGGTATATTAGAACAATACCGTGGGATAATTACCGATCACATCACGAGCGAAGTTGCGGGCAATAGTTAGTTTGTTATAAGATTAGTCTACACTAATATTATAAAGAGGAAAGATTTGTATTTTTCTATGTATGTTTGTAATGAATAAACTCAAAAACTACTGCGCCGGTTTCAAAAATTCTTTCACCATTAGAAAGCTACATTCACCCTGAGTAACATAGGCACCCGTGCGAAGCCGGGACGTGCCGCTAGTAGAAAATATAAGCTCTTGGAATTGCCGCAGAGTATCTTTTGGCACGTGGTGAAAGCGATATGAGCGGCTGCGAGTGTCTTTCTTTCCGTCCGTGTGTCTTCAATTTAAGTTTTTACTTTTATCAATATCATCATCTGCCTAGCCTATACCCAAATTTATTGGGGTCGGCTTCCAGTCTTACCGGATGCTATGATGAACACCAGTATTTTATATGGAGCGACTGCCTACCTGACCTGCACAACCCATTTAGTACTGTGTAATACGGTACCCCTTGGTAAGACTGGTTGTCTGACTTTCGGGGCTAGTGATGACTACCTGTAACGACTGTCAAAGATCTACAAATGATAGCCGGAACCAATCGCCCAACGTGCGTTCCGAGGCACTTTTAACAACACAACACCATCACGCCTGGTAATTCCCGAAGGTTAGGCAGACGTTGTACTCGTACCTAACAAGTACACCCTATTTCGCCAGTTATATTTAAGTACCATGTATTATAGGGCGACCCTATTGCTATCAACCGGGAACAAATCCAAACTCCGTGGCTTCTACTGAGAAATTCTTGATGGAAACGCCCAGTAACACTTTGCACAACCCGAGAATCGAAGCCAGGACCTCATGTTCAGTAGTCGCGCTTTCGACCAATAGACCAACAAAGCAGTCTTTCTCACATTTATCAGCGATCATTCATAATATTGCCAGCAAACAGTACCTTGTCGTATGAAATAGCTATAAAACTGTATGTGCGTTACAAAATCTACTTACAGGAATATATATAATTTTATTTCAATTATCTACTTATAGATGAGACAATGTCACCTACCTAACATGATAACGTGACCCTTGTATCATCATATTTTATAATGAGGGGAAAAACCGCTTTTGCTTTAATGAGAGCTCTTATCGGGGAGTCTCTCACCAGTATACCTAAAAATAATCCTATTAAATGGCGGCAAGTCAGCATTCGCATTACTTTCCCAAGAGCGGTCACCGGGAGTGGACGCACCATCTTCCTCAGAAACAACAACAACATTGAAATTCTGAAGTATACAATGTGTAAAACACGGTGCGTGCTGGCGTTGATAGCGCTGTACGTCGGGGTAGTGCAGTCTTGGGGTGAGTTGTTTTTATTTCTCTTTATAAACGTGATTTTTACAACAGCAGTTTGACTTGTACTTAGCCAAGAGCTATGGAATACTCGTAACAGCAGCAGGGGTCGGTCAAAGGTTAAGCTACGCTTAGCGCAGTTGGCACGCGGATGAGTGACAATCGATTACATATCGAGCGAGATCCCTCCGTTTCTCGGAAAGCATAGAAGATCTTGGTCTCGGTTGTCATACGTAGATTTTTGGCAGGCGTTAAGAATATTCAGAAATCCGAAAGTTTAACAACGTTTACCCAGTGACTAGAAGCCGACAGCAACTGCGGAGAAACAAACATGAAATAAGTCGACTTGCGGAGCGATGGTAAAGTCGCATGGAGGAACCAATTAGTGCGTCACAATTAGCAGCGCTTGACGCTGAGAATAAGAACTATTTTTCTTCTGTTTCAGAATTCGCCACAACTAAAGGAGATCTCATAGAGTTTTATACCAACGTTACACTTATAGATTCCGTACGTTTTGATTCCCAAAACCTCACAGCGTTAATTTATAATGAAGTTCACAACATGATGCTTTACGTGGACAAACAGAGCGGCAACGACGTTATATGTGGTTATGATATATCTGCCTTAGAAAAGAAATGTTTTACTGCGAGAAGCGGGCGAAACATTCACGGTCTCGCCTTCGACCCGGTCACAGAGAAACTGTTCTTCAGTGACACAAAGGAAAGAAGCATTAATTGGATTTCTTTAAAACGTGGATTCAATAACAATGTTCATGGAAATCTTTTAATCAAGATGGGTGACGGGATCCCCACAGATCTTGCCGTGGATAGCTGTAGGGGGTACGTTTATTATAGCTTAATAAAATGTATAACTCAACGAAATATATTTGTCTTTGTGTCAATTAAAAGATGTTTTCTTTCTATAGGTACATTTACTGGATCAACACAAACCTGAAGCCGCCTACAATAGAGAGAGCTCAGTTTGATGGTGCCAAGAGAGAAGTTATTATTACTTCAGTTTCTATCGATACACCTAACAAACTGGAACCACACAGCCTGGTCATTGACCAACAAACTCACAAAATTTACTGGATGGAACCTGCAGCTACTTTCAAATACTGGCTTTATTATGCAGATTTAAATGGAAACAACAAACAACAATTAAATTCTGTATCCAGTGATAAAACGGTATTGTTGCGTCAACCATCATCAAATACACTAAGCGTTTCAAAAACAAAGCTCTTCTGGGTGGTTTGGTGTACCGACTGTGATATCGTATTGTGGGAATTACCAAAGTCTATAATGACCCCACGGATAAGTTCCTATGGAAATTTTACATTGCACACTAAAGGTATTACAGTTGGTATAGCCACCAATTACAAAATAGAAGAAAAACTTCCGGAAATTCAAGATTGCGATCCATTAACGAGTCTCGTACAAAACAACTGTAATCGGCCGTTTTGTGTTCGTGGTATGCAAGTTAATGGAGAATCTCTTTGCGATTGCACACCTGGTTACATCGGGGAACGATGCGATGTTTCAATCTGCAACAACTATTGCATGCAAGGCGACTGCAGTTTGGATGATGAGGGACTTCCTGAATGCAGGTAAAGCAGATTCTCCTCCTACTTGGATTGATTTTTTCGTTAAATTTTCCAAGTTTTCACAGTCATTATCTTTATTACAGATGCAATGCCGGATATTCTGGAGACAGGTGTGAAATGTACGCATGCTCTGGATATTGTCAAAACAATGGTAATTGTTCCCTGAATGAGAACAGTGAGCCAGTCTGTGAGTGCAAAGAAGATTATGTTGGTGATAGATGCGAGGTACCAGACTGTCTCAACTACTGTATACAAGGCAATTGCAGTTTAAATGATGAAGGACTTCCTGAATGCAGGTAAAACAGACTCTATTCCCACAATTCGTTTCCTAGTTTAATTAAATTACACACTTTCACAGTCTGGTTATTTCAGATGTAATGCCGGTTATTCGGGGCACAGGTGTGAGGTGGACGCGTGTTATGGATACTGTCTGAATAACGGTGACTGTTCTCTGAACGAGGAGGAAGAGCCTTTCTGTCAATGTGTTGGTGATGACGCTGGACCAAGATGCGAACTTGTTCAGAATGTCGCTCGCACTTCCACCGACATCTCTAAGTACTACCCAGCAGTAACAAACCTAACCCTAGCTGATTTACTGTCAAAGTGGCGAAAACCAAAAATGTTTGTTATCGTTGAAGAATAAATCTTGCTATAGACAAGGTGGCACCGACAATACGACAATAAATTAAAACATTGTTAAAACTAGTTCATACGAACATTTTTTTTAATTATTAAATAAATCTTAAAATCGTATCTTTTTTTAAACATTTAAATAGCACATCGTATTTGTTAACAAACTAAAACGCCATTTAAATATTGGTAGAAAACCAATAATTTAATAAACTCCTTGTCAACCTTAGATATAATTTGCACTGATTTGCATTTGGAAATAAAATTTAAGTAACGAATTTGGCAAATCGTTTTTTTTTTGAAGTGGCGAGTTCAAGATGTTTGTACTGTTTATACTGATGCGGGGGTCAATAACCTGTCGGTGCTAGCCAATTATTATATACATCATGTAGAAAATGCTGAAAATTAAAGATAATGTCCAGTGACTAAACTACTGGATATATTCGAAAGGTTTTTTGTATGGTAACATCAAGAGGTATAGTAGTTTAGTTGCTTGTCGTATTTTCAGCGCCAACCTGTTTATAGTTTAGATTAGCTGTGATTTCTCAAATTTCTTTTTCTTGAGTTAATAACATCAAAAAATTGTATTATTCTAATTTGAGTTTAGAACGACGCGCGACGTTTATTCAAGACATTGTTTTATATCTCAGTAAAAATTGATTTAATAAATTCACATGAAACAAATATATTGACTTTTTATTTCTTAAATTATAGTACTCCAGTTTTAAGTTGAAACAGTCGGGGACCTACATTATCTAAAATCCCCTTTGTATAAAAGTAAATTTAAATCTCATCACAATTTATTTTGTTCCTTAAATAGACATGTTTATTGTATACTTTGCTTTAAAATTTTTATTTGTGACACTAGGCGTCACCTTTATGTATATTGATAACTAATATTAAAAAGAGGTAAAATTTGTTTGTTAGTACAAACTTACAAACAAAATTTACCTCTTTTTAATATTACATACAAATTTAGGGGGTAATCTCTGGATCTACCAGTTTTGAAAATTATTTCTTTAATAGGAAGCTACATTATTTTCGAGTGCCCTAAGCTATAATTACAACGTGCCCGTGAGATAATTTCCGACCAAAACGCGAGCGAAGTCGCGGTCAACAGTTAGTTTATAATAAAACCCCTTTAATACGTAAGTATGTTGTAAGTGCGTGGGGTCCTGGGTTCGAACCCCGGGTCGGACAAAAAGTGCTTTTGGGTTTTTCATTCGAACACATAGACTGTCACTTACGGGATATCTTCCGTGACAGTTTATGTGTAGTTTTAAACCGTGAAAGTTTAAAACAGTGTTTTTCATTCGATTTTTTTTTTTTATATGTTCTGCACACACTTTCATATTATGCATTCAGTAAAAAGCTGTTATTTTGAAATTAAATAACAGACACTGAATTTTATTTGTTTGTTTGATGTATAAATAGTCAAATATGAATGAGCAAGACTTGTTAAAAAATATATTTATCTAATTAAAGATACATGTGCTCAGCATGAGCTTTACAATACGAGAACCCTTAAATCTAAGGCCCTTAATCTAACCCTTAAAGTTACAAGGACTTATATACTAACAGAGGGTTTACATGTGTGTGTCTGGAAGGTTTTACATGTGTTGTGTCTGTGGTGGTTCCTATCAATAGGAATGCAGCTCGTATGACGGATCATAATTCTAATGTTTTTGACGGTCATTACTTTAGGATTTATTGCCTTTATGTATTATTACCAGAAACTACGAGTGGCACATTGTGAACGAGCCTTGTAGTATATTTCTTGGAAATGGTTAGCTAGGCGTAACTCATTACGGTTCGTGACAATGGTTGGCTATGTTCGGTTTGTGACAATGGTTCTCTATGCATAACTGTGACAATGGTTCACTATGCATAACTAGATATTGCCTTGAGTAACTCGCAGTTTACAGTGGCGCCGTGTATTCCCGATAACGTGACCGTTGAGGTCACTACAATAGTAAATTAATAAGCCTGAGAATTCCGCGTCCTTCAATATCGACACTTATCATTTAAAAGGCAGAAAGTTAGTTTATGCATTAATATCACAAGAGCGACCACTCGGAGTGGACCCAAAATCGAATTCAGTTGAAAAACATTGTATTTCCGAAGTATTTTTTTTACTGACATTGGTACGAGGGGTTGGCGCAGTCCAAGGAACTTATATAAAGCCACTGGGGTCAATCTTCAAGGTTAAGCCGGGCTTACCAAGGTCGGTCTTTGGATGTGTGACAAGACCTAAGGTGAGTTTTTGGTTTTTTGAACGGCATCTTGCATTTCAACCTGTGAGGCTGGATCCTGTTTAACCGGATTATTCTGTGGGTACTTTGAGTGTAAGGACTTTCTTCAACGTTGTTTCTTATAACAATAGGTGGCTCTGGCTGGTACACGGACTCGTGAATAGCAATCTTGTGAGCTCGTGTGTAAGAACAGCACCTCGCGTCGTTTAAAACGGTTAAGCTATGCTTGCTGCTGACGGAACATAGATGAGTGACCAGCATTCCTTATAGAGAGCTGTTCGTGCCTCGGAAAGCACGTTAAACCGTTGACCCTGGTTGCTATTTCTAGATCCTTAGAAGGCGTTCAGAGTAGTCAGAAACCAGAATGTCTGACAGTCAGATTTAACATTAGCATTAAACTTTAGTGGTTTAAAAATGCTATTCTGCTAAAACAAATGTAATTAATTTTTAAATGGTAAATAAATGAAAAAAAACAAGGGGCATTGTGTTCCGTGATTGGGTTGTGGAGCTTGGATTGGCAGTCGCCCATTTTGATACTGGTATTCAGCTGCATCTATTTAAACCAGATGTAGAAGCTAACACCAACATAGTAGGGAAACGGTGAGGCCGATGACGATGTGACTTGATAGACGTTTCCCATATAATAAAATGTTTGTTATTGAGCACTTCATGTGGCCTTTTTTTTACTGATGGGAAATCATCAAATAACCCCTCCCGCTCTGGGCTGAGCAGGAGGGAGTGTCAGACTTTTACTGACTAAAACCCATCCATGTTCCTTCCTTTGCACTGTGTGTTCCAGGGCCGCGGTATCTCTTTCGAACAGTCCCGCAACCCTGTTTGCTGACTCTCTTTGAGGCGCGCGTGGAACACGAACGCGCCGTTGACACGGCCTGTCGTCATAAGACGAACGGACGGCGAGCTAGCCCATAGCTCACCGTCCACAGGCCCTCTCCTACGGTGGCCCTCTCGCTCCGGACCATGGATTGAACCAAGGCCGGAAGCGAGAGGTCGCCGCCGCCGATCGCCGCACTTCATGTGGCCTAGGTTAAGTTCTAGACTCTAATCAAAGATCTATTCAAAGTTCAAGTGAATCGCTTTCTTCTAGGTAAGCGTGTTTGAGGAGGCACGGGAAAAGAGCACATGGAAGGAATTGGAGGAGCCCTTTGCCCAGCATTGGGAAAGTATAGGATAAATAAGCGTGGTCCACCCTAGGCCGCATCATCGCTTCACATCAAGCGAGTTGCGGACAAATGCAAGCCTATTTAGTGTAAAAAAAACCTTTAGTAATTAACGCGCAGTAAAGTAGCTTAATATATGTTTTTAAGCTGTTATGGTCACTAACATTATCATTAACAATAGTAACGGGAAATTTACCACGTTTACTGTTCATTTTGAGTTCGGCACTGTTGGAAGCACCATGATCACGGATAAACTGAAGTTATTGCGGGTGGGTGTTTATGAGCAGACAAATCGGTCTACTCTCTTTCTTGTTCATTTTTTGCACTCAGTACCGCTACCACTGTCACTCGCAACTTGATTCTGTTCTCGACACCCGAAGCTCACCATGGGGACTCACAACAACTCAACTCGACTCTCAACTCTTACCCTCAATATCGGGAACTCAAAATCATCAGTAAGCATGGTCAATATCGCGCTTCTAGTGTTAATGCTATGTAACATACATTTTACTATGAGGATAATTATTTTGTATTGTTTCAGACTGATGTACCGTAGAAATTTCAACGATACCAAATCAGACACTGTAACTTTTAAAACTTGAACCTCGCAGCATTAGTTTACGATGTAATTCACAACATGGTGCTGTTCGTCGACAAACAGAGCGGCATCATTGCCGCTCACGTCATCGTTGTAATAAGTGTTTATGACATATCTTCCAAAGAAAACAAATGTTTCACTGGGAGAACTGGGCAAAACATTCATGGTCTTCCTTCGATCCGGCAACACAGCGACTGTTCTTCAGTGACACAGAGGAAAGAAGTATTAATTCGATGCCCGCAAGCAAGAAGTCGGTAATGTGCTATTATGAACTTTTTATTGTTATGTCAAATTCGGAACCCTGAGTTTGGATACATCTTAGTAATTTATTTCAGATTTTTCGTAGTGATATTTACGAAGATATCATGCAAAACACTTTTATTGTAGGGAAATTAAAAAACGAAATTATGACGAGACAAGTATCATTACGTATCAATACAAAAGTATATTTCGTATTTAATTTTGGTAAGTTGCTATTACCGACTTATTGGCGGGAATGAATTTCGTGCAGTTTTTTGGTAAACGCTAGCACGTTATTGTTGTCGGATTATTATGAGTATGCTCCAACAGTAATGGGAACTAACAAGGTTTTTAAAGTAAATAATGTATTAATAAATATGTGTACAATTGCAATACGTATCTAATTTGAACATGTCTGGTCCCATTTTCGATATTGCTGTTCATATTTTCGCGCCCACCAGTTTGCAAGACGCATTGGTCTCTTCTCCCTCAGTCTCCCTCAGTAGTATACAAAGCAACTTCAGTCGTTTCCCCAGTAGTTCATCTAGATAAAGAAACGGAAAATCAGTCTATTATCAAGAGTTCAACAGAGCAATTCAGTAGACAAGAAGACGAAGATTTAACTAACAAATCTTTCAAGTTAACTCAATCAACATCAAATCACTCTCTAACCGATGACTCTCGATCAGATGCAGATGCCACATTACAACCAGAGCAATGTATGCAAAACGGTGAGTTACTATTAAACAATCAAATTGATGTCAGTTTGACTGACTATACACAAACCGATTGCGCATATGGTGAGGATAGGACTGAAATTGTTCGTAATTTCACCATTAATGTTGATGAAGTAGATAACTGCACAAATGATGATCTTGAAAATCAGCAAGAACCCTCTACATCGGGAGGAGAAAAACGATTGACTAGGAAACGTAAGCAGAATGTAAACGAGTGGCGTTGTAACAAAAACAAAATCTTGAAAAACTCTGGCAAAGACTATGAAGGCTGCAGTTCAAAAATAAAATTCCCTAAAAAATCAATAGATCCTACTTGCACGTGTAAAAAGGGTTGAAGCGAAATTTTTTTAATTCTTGTTTGAAAGAGAATATATTTGACAAATTTTACAGTCTCGCTGATCGCGGACACCAATGGTTGTATATTGGTTGACACATCCAAACTGAACCTATTAAACAAATGACGTTAGAACGTAAAAACAACCGCACGCAAACAGTTAAATATCTTTTACCTTTAAATGATAAAAAAGTACTTGTATGCAAGATTTTCTTTTTAAATACTTTACAAATTGGAGAACAAATGGTATACACAGCTATAGAAAACTTGAATGCAGAATCGGATTGCAAAGATAAAAGGGAGACGCATGGTAACAGACCAAGAAGAATGAGCACTATCACAGAAGGCACTATTAAAGCTCATATTGAATTATTTCCGAAAGTGGAATCCCACTATACGAGAGTGAGTTCTAAAAGGGAATACCGTTCAGAAAATTTAAACATCTCAAAAATGTATCTCTTTTATACCGTCTGATACTTCCGTCTGATCTGGTTTGCACAACAAGGTTACATTTATGTTGTAATGGCATCTAAGCGACAATATGAAACAATTTTTAATACACAGTACAACTTACTATTCATTTTTCAAACCCAAAAAAGACCAATGCCCTTCGTGCTCTGTATATGATCAGGCTGATCCTGAAGTAAAAGTCACCCTAGAAGAAAAACACAGATGCCATTTGGAGAAAAAAGTAATGATTCGACGATTAAAAAGAGAAGAGATGGACACAGCTGACAAAAACAATACTATAATAGCTATTTTCGACCTACAAAAAGTTTTAAATATACCCCAATCTGAAGTGGGTCCATTTCATTACAAACGTAAACATCCAGTCTACAATTTTACCGTGTTTGATGATGCGCTACGCAAAATAGGTTATTGTTATGTATGGCACTACCAAATAGCAAAAAGAGACAGCACAGAAATAGGGAGCTGTTTGTTAAGTTTCTTTAAAACTGAAAACGATAGAGGCATTACCAAATTTTCATTATATTCTGATGGATGTTATGGGCAAAATAAAAACCGATACATTTTTGCCCTTTACGTTTATGCTGCCAAATTACTTGGCATATCTATCACGCACAGGTTTTTTGAAACTAGGCATAGCCAGAACGAGGGGGATTCTTTGCACGCCTGTGTAGAAAAGAACCTACAGAACAAAGTTTTATACACGCCCGACCAAATATACAGCATTATTTTAAATTCTTAAATCTCTGATGAAAAATACCGGCTGAAAGAATTAGAGCAGTCTGAAATTTACGATATTAAGCCACTTGTAGAGCCCAATCATTGGCGGCGTGATGTAGATGGAAACATAATCCGATGGGCTGATGTGATGGAGGTTAACGTTACGCAAGAAAGTAAGCTGTTCTATAAGAACAATTTTAACGATACATATTCCGAGCTTGATTTAAATAATTCTCACACTGCCTTAAATTCTAGACGAAGGGGACGAAAACGAACACAAGATGTATCCATAGGCTTAAATAATGTAGAATTGCAAAATCATTCCAATTAGTAAACCTTTGCATACAGACCTTATGAGTTGATGTAAAAATGGAGCAATTCCAGGATTTTACCATCCTTTTTATGAGTCATTGTCGTATACTGATACCACGAACGATAATATAATTGATACGGATGAAGACTGATTAATTAAGTATCTCATTATGATTCTTAGTTATTTAAGTACCTAAATATTTCTAAAACCTTAAAGTGTTTTATGTGACGATATTTTATTGCTGTCTTTAATTATCATTGAAATACTAATTGTTTTAATGTTTAATCATGACTGTCCCTATATTTATTTTCATTGATAAATGTTTATCTTAATTCTTCTGAAGGTTAAGACGTTAAGTTTCGACTCTCTCTCTTCAAGTTCTTCTCTCTTTAAGTTTCGCGCGCCTCAAAGAGAGTCAGCAAACAGGAAGGGGTCCGTAAGGGCCGACGCCTGCCAGGGTTGCGGGACTGTTCGAAAGAGATACCGCGGCCCTGGAACATAAAGGGCAAAGGAAGGAACATGGATGGGTTTTAGTCAGTAGAAGTCTGACACTCCCTCCTGCTCAGCCCAGAGCGGGAGGGGTTATTTGATGATTTCCCATCGGTAAAAAAAAAAAAAAAAAAGTTTCGACTCTGATTTCATTGTTGTGATTATTAAACGGTATTATACTCATCATCTACAGTCATTTCTTGTAATCCTAGACATATTGCACTTTAAAAATTTATAAAAAAATATTAGCACTGGACGGTTACACAAAAATATTTTACTAAAATTAGCTCCAAAAACAATGATTTGAAACGATACTGTTACTGTGTCAATTTAAAATAACCACAATAACACCGTAATAACCAATTACATATCGTCTTCAAGACGTTTTTCGTCTTGAAGACGATATGTAATTGTTAACTTCTATTTCCAATAACGTTGGAAAAGACCGTATTGTAATGTTACGTATCAATACTGTTTACAAATTTACCGCAATAATGGCGTAAGTGTATATTACTTAAACAATTTACCTAATATATATTTGTAATATTTATTTTCATAAATTGCAAGGCTATCCACGCACAAAAAATAATGCTAAAATAATAATTGAATTCAACAAAAAAATTGCTTTCGTTTGATCTATCAATGACCTCAGTACTCCGACTCATTGAAAAGCTTATTCAACAAAAACAGAAAAACATTTCTCCTGTAAAATTTGAGTTTTACGATTACCGACTTATTGCTTGGGGGCATTAAAACATGGATTTATGTACTAACAGTGTTTACAGAAATCTTTTAGTCAAGATGGATTCCGGGATCCCTACAGATCTTGCCGTGGATAGCCATAGAGGGTACGTTTACTGTAGTGAAATAATGACTCAACGAAATAAAATAAAATCTATAAAAAAATCAAAAGTTGTTTACTTTTTATAGGTACTTTTACTAGATCAACACAAACCTGGCGCTGCCTACAATAGAGAAAGCTCGGTTTGATGGTTCCGAGAGAGAAGTTGTTATTACTACCTGTTCTATCGATTCAGCTTACAAAGTGGAACCACACCACCTGAATATTGACCCAGAAGTCACAGAAAATGTTCTAGATTGAACCTTTGACTAATACAATATTTACTATACAGATTTGAATGGTAAAAACAAAACAAACATATACGAGTTCAATATGTTAAAAAACCCTATTCGATCCGTGAGGGTATTTTTAGTTATCATTAGATTCTATTTAAGTAGTCCTTTTTGGATTAAAATTAAAAAAAACTCCGATAGAAATTTAATTAAATGTACTTAAATGAGGAAACACATGACAACACAAGGGTGCGGGCAGTGACACTCTGGTCGCTTCTGATGTAGCAATAGTGACATCATACACAAAAACATGAAGATGGTGTTATCGCACGTTTTATAAGTCTGTACGATATTAGGGAAATGGTGGTAATTTGGGTACAAACATGAATATTTTATGTTTCGTATTTTATTTGGTGTAAAGTCATTGGTATACCTACCTATATGCCTCTTTCGGATCGGGCCGGGTTTTTTTGACATATTGTATATTTTATCCGGTAGTACATATATCTCCCCAGTGTAAGGTTACTTAGTCAAATAGGTACCTTATTTAGTATGCACTCATGAATACAATGTATTAGTATTACACTTAGTAAATATTGAAATAGTGGTTATTTTTTGTTATTTTAGTTTAAATATTAAATCGATTATTAAATTGTATCGAATCGAATCGGACTTCACTATGGCCATACTTAGTATGACATTTTTGACGTTTGAAAGCGAGGTAAAATGAATTCATTCGATTTTGGACGGTTGAACCGAACACTAAGACTTGTGTGAAATAAATCCGTTTATATCTTCGTAATCATCGTTTTATTGGAGAGATAAAGAATAGATCCTTTACCAGTTATAGTTGTCTAATGTAATAGGGGGACGAACCTATTGCCATCAACCGACCTAACATCCAGACTCTGTGGTAGCTACTGAGAAATACGGATGGAAAAACCTAATAACGCTTTGCCCAATCTGGGAATCGAACCCAGGACTTCGTGCTCCTGCAGTCTGTTCCTTTCCTGATCAGTTGGTTTCCTTCTGTGATTATATTACACCTTCTAACATTATCGTTATTAACTTTTTACAGATGTAATGCCGGTCATTTGGGAAACAGGTGTGAAGTGGACGCGTGTTATGGATATTGTCTGAATAACGGTGACTGTTCTCTGAACGAGGAGGAAGAGCCTTTGTCAATGTGTTGGTGATGACGCCGGACCAAGATGTCAAGGTTATCAAAATGTCACTCACACTATCCAACTTATAATAACTCAACCCTGCCCAAGCCGGTTCAGTGACATATTGGCGAAAAATAAAAATTCACGAATCGTTGAAAAATATGATGACTTGATGTGACTCTTTAATTTGTTTGTATTGAGTAATAAATGCATTCGTAACTACGGTAGGTACGCAGAACTAAATTTATAAGTAATTCAATAAATCAGTTTGTCTGTCACCAGGCTGTATCTCATGAACCGTGATAGACAGTTGAAATTTTCACATATAATGTATTTCTGTTGCCGCTATAACAACAAACACTAAAAACAGAATAATATAAATATAAAAGGGGCTCCCATACAACAAACGTGCTTTTTTTTAGACTATGGTACGGAACCCTTCGTGCTCGAGTCCAAGTCGCACTTGACCGGTTTTTTTTATGTATGTTAGAGGGTTAAAATCGTTCAGCAATTTATTTCTTTTATTCTATTTTTCTGTTTAGCAATAGTTTATGTTCAGTCAGGAATTAACTGGCATCAATGCTGCCACCTCAGCAAATTGAAAACATAAATAAAGTAGATATTATACTCTGTATTCACATCCCACTCCTGCGTTGTAGACATTAGCGAATATTATGCGAAGCTGAGAGGGCAGATACGCCACCTAAACATAGTTATCTGTCAACGGTCAACGCATAATGAGGGCTATCGTTTTTCAGGTCACCAGATGGCACCACTGTCGAGTAAGGTTCTGTCAATAATTCTATTTTATACTTTAAAGTACCAATAACTTCATAAAAGTTTATTTTATTACGTAGACGTAAACTTCTGATACATAATTATATAATTAACTTATCAAAAATCATTTTACCTCCAAGTACTACTCGTACCACAAATATAATCTTAAGTTGCTGCTTAAAATCTTCAAGTCATAATTAATCAGGAATAGCTCAATCTAGACCACAATCGTGAATATTATTAAAAATATCCGTTATAAAAGCACGCAACGCGCGAACACTCTATGACATCTGACATTTCGGTGACCTCGTACTACACTAGCGCCTCTAGTGGCGAATTCATACGCGATAGCCCCCATTAACTTGCATGATCTTGTAAAGTCACCTAACCATAGATATTCACTTTCACTACAACCAAAGATTAGAGAAGAGGTCTGTACTTCGTGCTGTTCTGTTTACGTTAGTTACTTTCCTCGTAACTGTCAAACATGGAGTGATCTTTATTTACGTAGCAATAAGGTTGCTGTCCCGTTGCTGTCACTGACAACTCGTCTTAGCCTATCATGTGTCTCACTCCCCCTTTTCCTTCTAAGCCTCTCTATCGTGAGCGATATCTAGCTATCTTCGCCCCGCAAACAAGATCAGATCGTCACACCACCTTCGCCGCGGTCAACCTCGACGGCGATTTCCTCCGTCAGGCGTCCAGTGAGTGACGATCTTTGCCCACCTCTCCTGGTGCATGCGCGCGACGCAACCAGCCCACTTCCAGTTTAGCTTGGTTGTTTGTTCTCCGACAGCTGCAACCTCCAGAGTTATGGAGCGCAGGGTAGACGCCCTAGATGCTTAAAAGGACAAACCTCTCTCACCACCTCACCTTATTGGTGAGGTTCTTCAGAAAGGTCAGGATGCCTACCACGAGCTCTTAACGCGATCCATTTTAGGACCTAAACTGAACTGTTCTCCTAATACGTACCATGACGACAGTTTATCGATTCAGTTTAGGCCATGCCATCTGACAGCGATTTTCCTAAACTGAGTCGCAAGTTTTGGTTTCATTCATTCAATTTTGTACTTGTTTGGTACCATGACGTCCATGGAGCAGCTCAACTGAAACGCTCAACTGTCAAAATAAGCGATTCAATAAAAGTTACTATTTCTCTAACCTAAACTGAAACGTTTGGTGAATTATTGACGAAAATAAAGTTTTTTAGTGCTAACATAGTGGAATTTTAGAAAACCAGTGTAAGTGTACTTTAATCTTTCTTCTAAAGTCTAAAATACTTATTTTACATGCATTTTTAACCGCATTTGTTTTTCTTTAACAGATGTCTGATGAACTACTTTTGTTTGAGTTTTTTGAGGAAGATTCTGCCTCACACAATGCCCAAAAACGTAAAAGGCTCCAGTTACGCGGCCAATTGGACCCCTTCAATAACTTTGAGGATGCCGAATTCATTAGGCGCTAAAGGCTATCCAAAGAATTAATCACATCCTTTTGGAATATTCTCGTTATGAAGATGTCAGTAGCGTTCATTTATCATCAAATAATATGTCCGCTTAGCGCTTTATAGGACAAAACATTGTTTTGCGAACTAAAATTGGCAAACTTACACCGAAATAAAATATTTAACTATAGAATATGTTTGAAAATACCTGTCCGATCCGAAAGGGGTATATAGGTTTACCAATGACATTAACAAATAAAATAAGAAACATAAAACATTCATGAAAGTAAATATATTAATGAATTTTAAAACCCTGATTTTCGTTCCGACTTCCAGTTCCATTTCTCTAAAATCTAACAACCATTCAAAACCTGACAACACCATCTTCGGCATTAGTATGTTCGATCGTCAGTTGTTTGTTTATGACGTCACTACCCGAGAAGCGACCGGAGTGTCGATGTCGCCGCCCGCGCTCCTGTGCTGCCATATCAGTTTCCTCATTTTAGTACACTTTATTTAATTTTATCGGGTTATTTTTTTACTTTTTATCTAAAAAGGACTACATAAATAGAATCTAATCTCGATACCTAACAATACCCAGACGGATCGGACGGAGTTTTTTGTCATATTGTATAAAGAAAAAACTCTAAAAATGGTTTTTTCTGCTTACATTAAATAAACTACCAAAGACGTAATTAATTACAGTACAGTGCGGGCAACTTTGATAAAAAACGGTATATGAAAACATTTTTTTTTTAACTTTGGCGGTTTATAACTAAATTCATACTATAAAACTTACGGGATATCTTCCGTGATAATTCATTATTCTGAGCCCATTATCCGATCCGCGATCATAGCGCTTGCAACAGCGTCGAAATATCGGGAGCTCAGAATAATGGATAATCACGGAATCCCGTAAGTGACAATATAAAATTAGGAAAACATTGTAAGGAAACTTGAATGTCCTAGAACCCAAAAAATCGAACACATATTGTGACAAGCTCGTAAAATGCAGATTTTGTACTTGCTCCTCTATCCAGCAACAGCGGGTCAATTTGATAATGATAAGGGGTCAACATAACATGATTATCACTACTTCCCAGAACTTTGTGGAATAAACATATTATTTTACTGTGAAATTAAGTCGGCACTTCAGTTTAAAGAAAACATCAACGTGTTTTAGTGCAGTTTTAACCAAAAGACAGTTAAGTGAGTGGTTTTGAAAAACTTTGATTTACCAAACATCAGTGTGATCATGATTTCAAGCTAAAGTGAGTGTTTTCTGTAATTGCGCAAAATGCGGATACCTAGAATTGTTCTTACAAATCAGTATTGTTAAACCAGTCATACACACGCTAATTACTCAACCAGTCTTACCAAGGGATATCGTATTACTCAGTACTAACTGGGTTGTGGAGGTCAGTTAGGCAGCTCCATGTAAAATACTGGTTTCCAGCAGAATTCGGTTAGACTGCAAGTCGACCCAAACATATTAGGAGGATGCTGGACAGATGATGACACACACCCAGTCACTTGCACAAAATACCTGATTAAACGTTTTTTATAACGGTTTGGTGATCTCTTTATTGCCCTACATTTATGTTATTATGAGCATAGTAGACTTATAGAAGCCAAGGTAGCCCTCTTCTGCCAGGGTTGCGGGACTGTTCGAAAGAGATACCGCGGCCCTGGAACACAAAGGGCAAAGGAAGGAACATGGATGGGTTTTAGTCAGTAGAAGTTTGACACTCCCTCCTGCTCAGCCCAGAGCGGGAGGGGTTATTTGATGATTTCCCATCGGTAAAAAAAAAAAAAAAAAGGTAGCCCTCTTAATGCAAAAAGCGTAAGAAAAATTGACAAACGCGCGCGACCCTGGAGCTTCCATCTATCCGTAAATTTCAACTGTATCTAACAGTTGGTTGGTATGTCAGTTGGCTCATCAAATCCGTAAAATATGTTAATTTTGCAATTGATAGCTGCAATCATCTTTTAACTAAATTTAAATCTATGTTGTTGCGCAAATTGTTAATGGGTTTTTCCATTAGGAATCACTTAGCTACGGAGTCTGGATTTGTGCCCGGTTGATGGCAATAGGCTCGCCCCTATTACATGGTACTCAAACATAACGAAATATGGGTGTACTATTAGATACCTACACCTCTGCCTAACCTTCGGGAGTTACAAGCGTGATGTTACATTGATTTTGTTATAATATTTTTACGACGTTGATGGCAAAACAAGATATCTGAACTTATGTAATTACACCTTTTACACCAATGTTTAGCAAATAAAAACCTTTAGCTTTTAACTGTAAAGTTTACACAGAAAAAAAAAGGTTAAACTGACTAACTGATTTCAATTAAATAACCTGCGGTCATTGACCCCAAACACTACAAATCCAACCATTATATTTTTGGTCTCATATCTTGTATTTTTGGTTTCATATCTTGATTAGATATTAATCCGCATCACGTCTGTCACCACTTTTGTAATATTTTAACATGAAGTATTTTCAATTTACACAATTTAATATCAACGCCCACTCAATAAATCTTTTTTTCTTTCAGAACGAAAATGAAACAACTGCTAATCCTGTTCGGCCTGTCGGCTATAACGAGTGTAATATCCGGCAAAAGCCATTGTCATGCTTGCTTCGACAGCATTTGCTATTCTAAAGCTCTAATATTTCAAAACTATCCAATTTCCGGGCAATTAGCCGTGGACAGGGTCGCCAACGTTGTTTATTTCCACTACGAAGACTCTCAGCCCTTGGACCACACTGTTGCATTCGATTTAGATGATATTAGATTCTTGAGTATCCCGGATATTCAATTTTCCTTTGCTCGAACTGTTGACCAGTCTACAAGAGATGTGTACATAGGCGGTGCAAACGGAATCTACAAATATAACCCTGAAACGAACGAAACAAGTCGCTTCGGCCTTTTTGACAAGACTATTTGGCACATGCAGTTTAAAGACAAGATATATTACACTGTCTTCACGACAAAAGGTCTTAACACGTTCGAGAAGAAACAGTCAAAGACTATTGCAGCGCTCAAAGATTACAACATTGATGATTTCATCGTTGACAAAAAAGATGATATTTATTTCATGAGCAATTTCACAGTGTATAAGCTGAAGAAGGGAGAGACCAAAGCTACCATGTTCTCGAGTATAATATACTCATTAACGACTGATATGAACGATAACGCATATTTTGTGCAGAGAGAAACTAGGGGATTGTATAAGATTGACTACAGTACTGGTGGACTGACTGAAATAGGTGCTTTTGGAAGTGGGTCACCTTTTCGAACAGTATTCGATAATTACAACAATGTGATTTATTATGATGCTGTTAGTGACCAGTTATTTTATTTGACGCCCAATTACGGACGATGCAAAGTGACGAATGAAGGAAAAGGGAAGAAATTGAAGAAAAAAGTGTCGTCGTTCTAAGAGTGACGAATAGTAACGGGATCTGAGTATTCGGCTTTCGGCTAAAAGTGATTGTTTACGATGTTAAAGCCGAAGAGTGTAATTTGGTTTGGTGACTTTAATAAAACATTATTTATATTGTCTGTGGGTGAGTTTTACAAACAAAAAGTTAGAATATATTGCTTTGTTTTATTTCTTCGTGTGTAGTGTGGAAAAGAGATGGCGCTAGACATTCTGTATAGCTCTGTCTTTTTCCCACACTGGAATGACATTAAAACAATAGTGCTTTAAGACGTCATGGTAACCTCACTGATCTTGCAGTACACTAGACACCTAGACACTACTTCGGAACAGTACACTAGACACCTAGACATTACTTTGGAATCGGCTTCTTAGGTGTGGTTATTCTAGTTGTCATTAGGTTTATGTCAGAGTTGAAATAGTAGTGAAACGATTGTACAGTTTTCGTTGGTGAGATGGTAACACAAAGACAAAGCTGTAATCTTACACTGTCACACACGGGATATCTTTCGTGATTGCCAATTATTTTGAGGTCCCGATATTTCGACGCTGTTGCAAGTGCCATGATCGCGGGTGCGGGTAGTGACAGTACAAAGGCAAAAAATCTTTATTTTTAGCAAAAAAGTTTTACATTAGTTGGTGATTGGAGTCTCCTTTTAAACAAGTAATGCCTGTGTTAGGAGACTCCGCTCTTCCACAGCAATATTCAATTAAACAGTACCTTAGACATAAACGACTAGATTAAATATATAAGTTTTTTTTTTTTTTTTACCGATTGGAAATCATCAAATAACCCCTCCCGCTCTGGGCTGAGCAGGAGGGAGTGTCAGACTTTTACTGACTAAAACCCATCCATGTTCCTTCCTTTGCCTTTGTGTTCCAGGGCCGCGGTATCTCTTTCGAACAGTCCCGCAACCCTGGCAGGTATCGGTCCTTTCGGACCCCTTCCTGTTTGCTGACTCTCTTTGAGGCGCGCGTGGAACACGAACGCGCCGTCGACACGGCCTGTCGTCATAAGACGGCGGCGGGACTGCGAGCTAGCCCATAGCTCACCGGCCACAGGCCCGCGCCTACGGTGGCCGGGAGCCACCACGAGGCCCCCGACGCCCGGTGCGTCTCTGATTAGGTGGATTAAAACCGTGAAAGCTTAATACAGTGTTCAAAGCTGTAATGTTTGAAGTACCTGTAGGTAACTGGACTGGGACACGTAAGCTTTGGAACGGAGTACTTACAGCATGATAGCGGCAGAAAGGCGAAAAGGGTCCTACCCTGTTCCAAAAGTTTTTACACACCTTTAATACCCGAAGGGTTTGGCCACAGATATTATAATACTTCGTCTATGAACAGTAATAGATTTAAAAAATGTTTGAATTTACTTAAAATGAAACAACTAAACGTAATTACGTAACGATTGTGGTTACAGTGTATGTGACAAATTGAGTTAAACGCCATCTATTGCAAAGAGCTCTAAACAAAATGGAAAACAGATAACTACTATTTATCATTCTATGGGTCGAATAGAAGACTTAAAAGTCTTCAGTTATCTTTTTTGTCGAAATTACGTGATTTATTGATTTATGAGTTTAAATAGATAAATAAGCATTAAACAAAGAAGTTCTAATTTTTACTAATCTTACTTCAGCCAAAATCTGCCGTTTAACGCATTTTAGTGGTTGTTAATATCATAACTGTTACCTATGCTGCCATCTTAATTTTTTTTCATTGACTAATTATAATTTGTTCGAGTTGAGACCCCATATTTTGGCAGACGTGCACCTAATATAACACCCACGAATTCAGACTCCGTTGCTGCTTCTGAAAAGCTTCTGCGCACACAGCGCTAACACAGTGCGACCTGGGAACGGAGCCCATGTGGCTTACCATGACGTCTTAAAGCAGGAGTAATTCCAGTGTGGGAAACAGACGGAGCTGTACAGGTCGTATAGCGCCATCTCTTCCCCACACTGGAATTACTCTTGCTTTAAGCGTCATGGTAAGCCACTAGGGGGGTTACTATGACGTCTTAAAGCAGGAGTAATTCTAGTGTGGGAAAAAGACAGAGCTATACAAATCGTCTAGCGCCATCTCCTTCCCACACTGGAATTACTCTTGCTTTAAGACGTCATGGTAGGGCACCAGGACCTAATGTCGGTTCGGTCCAGAGTTCCATCCGTATTTTTTTTTTTTTTTGTAAATTACTTCACTTTAAGCAACTAATTTTAATATTTTCGTATTCCAAGCTGAAGCAAATTTTTAACAAATTCCCAAAACTTTTGCTCGTGATGACGTCAGAGATGAAGCTGAAGATTTCGATGTCTTTGCCAGGCAAAACACAAGAACAAGTACAATCTATCGAATTTCTTTAATAGATTTTCAACTTTATCGCTTAAGCATTTATGTTCATGGTTGATTGGGAAAGTTTGACAGTTTCGGGTAGCTTGATGTACTGACGTCGAAACAAAAACAAATACATACATACATAAGAAGCATACATGTGTCTAAAAAGATGAAAGAGAACATTTTCGAAATGTCTTTGAAAAAAAAGATAATTGGAAATTTCTGTTTCTATGGAAAATCTAAAATCGGTCTAATTTAGCTTTAAGGTGGATGCGCAAGGGTAGCCCGCGAAATTTAAATTTTCTTACGTTTATTGCAATTTGCAGGTCAGTGTCAAGTTGTACGTTGATGAAAATATGAATCGCGCCAGTAACACGTATGGAGTTACAGAATTATAATCATTCAAATCATCAATACAGCTCTCCAAGTTCATATAATCACATTCAGTAGCTATTTCATGAAAAAGTCACTTTTTGAGATTAAATGAACTTGGAGGGTTGTATTGATGATTTGAATGATTATAATTCTGTAGCTCTATACGTGTTACTGGCGCGATTCATATTTTCATCAACATACAACCTGACACTGACCTGCAAATTGCAATAAACGTAAGAAAATTTAAATTTCGCGGGCTACCCTTGCGCATCCACCTTAACACAATTTTTCGAAAATGTTCTCAGTCGTATTAAAATCGGTTCAGTCATTTCATACAAATGAGTTCAAAGTTTGTATGAAATGCCGTAGGACGTAAACCGATTCCATGAAAAGTTTTGTTAATAACAATCATGTTTATGAGAAGAAATCTTTAATATGTTTGAGAAATGAATAATAATAAATATCGCTGGACATTACACACAGCGCCATCTAGGTGCCACACTAAGCAACGAGGCTTGTGTCGTGGACACCAGATAGTTGATACTATTACATAGATACTTTTTGTTGATGATTGAATTGATGCGAGAATGCAATAATTTATCTTTCGGCGGCAGAAAGTTTAAAGGTTATCCGATGAAATTGTTTGTTACTAGTGTCCAAATATCAGTATTTTTGCATCGAATATGTAGTAGTATTAAGGGAGAATACCGGCCAAGTGCGAGCCGTACTCACACGCACACAGGGTTCCCTAGCACCAAACAATTCAATAAAAAAAAAATAAAGGCTCATTCAAATGTATTGTATTACATTCAACAACAAAACTTTTGTTTTTCATAGTATGTTAATGAAAAACAAAGTTACTCGTAAAGCGGTTCACAGAATATATCTACCTACCAAGTTTCAACTGTGTAGGTACTCGTATAGTCCTAATAGTTTCGGAATAAACTGGCTGTGACATAAGGACGGACAGACAGACAGACATGACGAATCTATAAGGGTTCCGTTTTTGCCATTCGGCTACGGAACCCTTAAGGTGGATGCGCAAGGGTAGCCCGCGAAATTTAAATTTTCTTACGTTTATTGCAATTTGCAGGTCAGTGTCAAGTTGTATGTTGATGAAAATATGAATCGCGCCAGTAACACGTATGGAGTTACAGAATTATAACCATTCAAATCATCAATACAGCTCTCCAAGTTCATATAATCACATTCAATAGCTATTTCATGAAAAAGTCACTTTTTGAGATTATATGAACTTGGAGGGATGTATTGATGATTTGAATGATTATAATTCTGTAACTCCATACGTGTTACTGGCGCGATTCATATTTTCATCAACATACAACCTACCACTGACCTGCAAATTGCAATAAACGTAAGAAAATTTAAATTTCGCGGGCTACCCTTGCGCATCCACCTTAAAGTGAAGTGAAGTGAAGTGTTACTAACGTAGTTTTAAGGTTATTTTTACTAACATAATTTGTATTTTATCATATGTATGTTAGTATGTAAGGTATATATCTATGGGCCAAAGAAGCCTGAAAATAAATGGTTGTTGTTGTTGTTGTTGTTAAAGCGTGTTGCGCCGACCCTAAATAACATGGGACAATGGCAAGACGATGATGGTGATTTTCTACCTAGTAGTAGTTCTCCAGAGCGAATTTCGACCTTGGCGGTCAGACTCGGCGAAGAATACGTAGTTATCGACGCGGGAGACATTGTATTTGTAGTGCACAGGTGTCGGCGCAACACGTTTTTTTTTTACGTTCTCCCCGGTCAATTGTCATGCTATCATTTACTCCTTTTACCTTCATGTCATTCATTCTTCACATAATCCATCCATCTCTTCTTTGGTCTTCCTCTCCCTCTCAATCTATTATAGTATGTTTTATATCGAGGGACTAAATGTAGTCATAATATACCAGAGATGGTTTGACTCGCGAGCGTGCGAGGGTGTCAATGAAACCGAGGGTATATTAAGTTGGCGTTTAGGAGGTGTAAACTGTACTTTTCACTTTGAGTGCAAGAAAAATAGTAAATTTAGTACACAAACATTTAATAAATATTCTTTATTCCTCCTTAAAACTTTCGTAAGTTTTTAGGTAAATCTTCCGCGATTTTGGCGGCAAAAGATTATCTATTATGTCTTTTGCTCTTTGCTCGACGCGACGTCACACTCTTCACTGTCACTGGACCTTCTTAATAAATGTAAAACCGAACTTTACACAGTTCTGAAATTTTCGCAGTCCGTTTTTTTCTTCTAAACCAGTCACAGATTAACAATTTAAAACACATGGCGCCACCTTCCTTGCGCAAAAACCTTGGAACTAAAACTCTCAACATTTTCGCAATGAAGATCAGATGGTCCACACTCCACAGATAATAGATTTTACTGGCTGTTTGAGTTTGTCTATGTCACATGAAGGAAATTAAAAAACTAATTACTTTTCACTCCCTAGAGACTAAAGTGGTCACCTTAGTTCCACTTCGTAGAGCTATATTGATGTACTTTAAGAGCATGAGAAATGAAAACATTTATTACATTCATCACTTTTTTAGTCGCATGCGGTTCGTCCCTCCACTTCCTTTTCAGTCCACACTCTCATACTCCGATGGGACGGAAATCCGAGGCAGCCGGAGAAATATCAGCATAGCTGTTCACAAACGCTTCGATTCGATAAGTCGTCTATCTTTTTTTGGCATTACGATAGCGAGCGAGATAGACATGCGTGTTTCCGAATCGAAATCGAATCGAAGCCTTTTGTGAATAGCTATGCTGGTGTAAGACTAAACGTGGCATTCGTGATACAGGGATATCCCACAGCCAATTTCCTCAGTACGGGCTGCTACTGAGAGATACGTAACAGAAAAACACAATAACACTTTGCCCGCCTTCGGAATTTAACCTGGGACATCACGCTCAGCAGACGCGCTTGCGAACAGAATACCAACGGGGCTGTCAGCTTATAGTGTTCCCACAGCTGGGACAGACAGGCGTCCTTGCTGTATCTGGTTGGTAGATGTCACATAATCCTTGAATTTTGTTTCTAGAACACACAGGTTTCCTCACGATGTTTTCCTTCAACGTTATCAGCGAATTTCTAGATAAACTTAGAAAGTATACTGGGTGGAAGGGGAACCAACGCCCGCCGTGTCCTCGTAGCGGCGATCGGCGGCGGCGACCTCTCGCGTCCGGCCTTAGTTCAATCCATGGTCCGGAGCGAGACGGAATGGGACGCCGTCACCTCCTTTTGCGAAGCAGTCATACCCGCGAAGGTGGTGGCGGAACATGAGAGGGAGGGAACCTCACGTCCCAGCCGCCGCGGAAGAAGCACCGGGCGTCGGTGGCCACGTGGTGGCCCCCGGCCACCGTAGGCGCGGGCCTATGGACGGTGAGCTATGGGCTAGCTCGCCGTCCATCGCCGGCAGTAGCAGAAAAAGATACGCAAATCAAGTATCTTGACTTGTCTTGTCGACGGTGCGGTCGTGTTCCACTCGCGCCTCAAAGAGATGTCAGCAAAAGGAAGAAGTCCGCAAGGGCCGATGCTTGCCGGGGCTACGGAACTGTTCGAAAGAGATACCGTGGCCCCGAAACACAAAGGGCGATGAAGGAACATGGATGGGTTTTAGTCAGTAAAAGTCTTACACTCCCTCCTGCTCCGCCCAGAGCGGGAAGAGTCATTTCATTACTTCCAATCCAAAAAAAAAAACGGTCACCAACGCGTCAGTGTCTCGCGTCGGTGTCTCGGTGTCCCATGGAAACAATCACATTGGTACTTGCACGGATTGGATTGGAATGAAATGGTTAATATGTAAAAATTGCTGCCGTAGCTCATAAAGCTTCGAAACTAAAATGGGACTGAGCAGGCCATGTCTGCCAGATCGGCCGGCAAAGCTGTGGGCCCGCATATCGCAACGCTGGAGCCCTGAAACAGCTAGACGGGGTCGCTGCAGACCGAGGTGGGAAGAGGCGCAGCTTCGAGAAAAGTGGAAGGAGTGGGACAGTTAAGGCTAACAAAACAAGATGGTTGCGGTTCTCCTGACGTAAGAAATTATGATAAATGATGTTTATTTTGCAAATAGGTTTTTACGAACCCTTTTAGACGTCGACTTTTTTTTAAACTAGATGTGGACGGCGTTTCGTAGCTGACTTCTCTGAGAAGAAATAGCCGAAACAAACTCAGAGGTCGTCTCTTAAGGTCCAGACATAATCTTGGTCAACTCACATGAAGACTATGCAGATAAGGTGTCTGAGATGGTCTTTTGAAGACAAATTTGAGTTTCAAATTGTTTCGCTTCTTCTGACAATAACAATTTCTACTAGCTAGTAGGAATTCACACCTCTGTCAACCTCCACTCCGAGAAAGACAAGCTTGATGTTCATGTGAAACCTACACGTAGCTCTTGCTTGCAGATAGGTCTGGTACAAGAGATGTTTTATTAAATTAATATGAAAATATTACGTTTTACATAGTTGCAAGTAAATATTTATATTTCAAATTGAACCTTATCGGAATCTCTAGGTAGTCGTACAAGGATAGGTCATGATCAAGTTAATATATTGTTATCAGTCATTCAGCGTTGTTTTATTCATAACATTAAATCACGCCTCTAATCGACGAGGGGGTAGACAGTTGAGTTAGTAGTACACACAGATAGAGAGCGAGCTTATTGTCATGAACCGGGCACATCAACTCCAAATTCCGGGCTACTATTGAGAAATTTCAGGTGAAAAAAACCCAGTAACACTATGCCCGACCCGCGAATCGAACCCAGGACCTCGTGCTGAACAATAGAGATGGCGACTACTAAACTTTCTTTAAATTTAATTACTTAAAACAAATACAGTCCAGTAATTAATCTATTCTCTTTTAAGTGCGGGTGCAAGTGGTTCTGCTATTTTTATGCTGATGTGTGAAATTTCGTGTTAAATAATAAAAGCCGCTTGTGTCGATCTTTAGGTTAAGCCGTGCTTACCTTGGTTGGTCTGTGGATGGGTGACCACCCATTATATACAGTTTCTTCCATGCCTCGGAAAGCACGTTACGCTGTTGGTCTCGGCTGTCATTTGTAGATCTTGACAGTCGTTACAGGTAGTCAGTGGCCCAAAAAGTCTGACAGTCTTACCAAGGAGTATCGTATTACCCAGTACTAACTGGGATAAGGAGGTCGGAGAGGCAGTCGATCCATGTAAAGTACTGGTATTCAGCTGCATTCGGTAAGACTGGAAACCAACCACAACATAGTTGGGAACAACCTAGGCAGATGATGGTGTCTTCGTTTTTAGGTATTTCATAGTAATAAGGAATGCGTCAGGAAACATCTATGTGTATGATTTTTATTGCACAGGGTCTAATTGACCCTGTGGACCCTGTGCGGAGTTGTAACGCAAGTTTTATTTACGTCATAAGGTGAAGCTCATCACCTCCGTAACCGCCTCCACCTCCAGTAAGAAGGCCTCCGTTGCAACCCTAATATACAGGGTGAATTTTCCAAGTGGGCGTGGATGGCCAAATCCGAAACTATGAGGAATAGCGATAAATACTCAAAGGAATCTCGAGCCCGATTTTGATGAAAACTAAAACTGCATCATTGAATTTTTGAAAAATCAATATTCCTGGCCAGGAATCGAACCTGTTAGTTTTGAAAAAAAAAAACACACTGCATAAACTGTGCATATAGTTGATATTATTGAACTCCACGACACAGTACTGGGTAATATGTCAAACTTTCTTGCCACTGACTACCCGTAACGACTGTCAAAGATCTACAGTTGTCAGCCGGGACCAACGGTTTAACGTGCTTTTCGAGACACGGAGGAAACTTCGTATGTAATGATGGTCACCCATCCACGGACCAAACTCAGGTGAGAACACGGGGCGTCTACAAAAGTTTGTGAAAAAACACAATTTGACAACAAACTAGCTTAAGTTTAAAAAAAATCGCTTCACTTTTTTGCTACGTTTCAATACTTGACTTTTATATGGGAATACATACGTACATCTATTCTCATCTTCTTCCATGGGGGTAGGCACAGACTTCACAACGCCTCCGCTACGATCCTTTCGCCTCGTCACATTCATATATCAGGTCATATATGGGACTACTCGGAAAAATACTCTTCCAAACATAATAAGAATAAACAAAATCAGTTAAAATAATCCAAGATCTCATCAAACTTGTACTTAACTTCATCCATAATTGCACAGACAAAACCTTTGGTTTCTCCGAAGAGGTCCCCGGAACGTAGTAGCCAGGCTACGGACGCTGATAGGTCTACGGACGCTTAGCGCTGTCAAACTATTCCAGCTGTCAAAATATTAAACTCTTTCGAGATCGGTCGTCTGGGATGCTTTTAAGTAAGCCGGCGAAATTTTC
Source organism: Eugnorisma glareosa (assembly GCA_947578425.1). Classification (NCBI taxonomy): domain Eukaryota; kingdom Metazoa; phylum Arthropoda; class Insecta; order Lepidoptera; family Noctuidae; genus Eugnorisma; species Eugnorisma glareosa. The sequence continues at coordinate 4,911,101 of OX387982.1, read as the reverse complement.
GCCGGATAAAAATTAAACTAGCGAGCGACTCGGCTCGAACGGCTCGCTGAACGGAGTCATCGGTCTAGATCACAATGTTGACTGTCAAATTCAATTGACAGCTCAACTTGTATATCATTCTGCCCCTTTCGTCTACAACAATTTGCATCTTAAGTAATCATAACTTCATCCATAATCCACAAATAAAATTCACGGAGACGATGAAGATATATTCGTTTCTAGGGCGCGAATCTAGCAAATAAAACTACAGACAGCTCAATGTCAATGTCAATCTGACAGTAGAATAAAAATTTGCGAGGTAAAAAGGTCGCGGCGACCGTGAACGGGGCAGATTAAATTTTAGTCAGTTTAATTTTTCACCTCGCGGTGTGCTTGAACAGGGTGTTTGACGTTTAGTCAGTTTAAATTTTAAACTGGATAATTGACTTAAACGCACCCCTGACAAGGGCTAGAATATTCCGAATGACAATATTGACAACGACAACAACAAAAGGAATAAAATAGTAAATTATCCACCCTGGAGCACTGTCTTTTGGCCTGTAGCTAACCAAACGCAACAAATAATCTGAAATGTGAAATAAATGTATTTTTGAAAGTCTTGATCCCATAATGTTTCACAAAAAAAGTATGCCGGGGAAAAATAACCTATCTGTAATACAAAACTAAATTCTAAATAGTATATTTTTAGGTTTTCATACGTGTATAAAATGAAGTAACGAAGTGCATCATCGGAGAAATGAATCACGAGATTGCCAGATTAAAATTCTTGGGTTGCAAGTTTTAGCATCTTTGATCGACAACTTCAGGTGGTACAAATGCATTAATAAATCCAATATTATTTTTTTCAATACACTTTCTCGAAAACTGGTTCTAATCGCACTACGATTAGGTTCAACATGCAATGTATTTCACACCCGTGCGATTTTAAATATTATTCCGCACACGTGCGGAAATAAAAATTTGCACAGATAAGTCTAAAGGGTTCAATGACTATATCTATAGTCGGCGGTGATTGTTTTTTTTTAATCCCGGCAAAGAGATATGCGTCTTTACGGATTAAGTATTTTTCGAGTATTTAAATTGTGTTTATAAAGAGAATATCATAGATAAAAATGATTATTTAAAACAAATATTTATTGTTATGAACAAATTAACATCTTAACGTGCTCTAAATTAAAAAAAAAAAAAAAACTTTTTTTCATAGTAGGCTGTATACAGCATCATACCTTTGCATCTTCTTCAACCTGGCGAAAGCAAAGCGCGGGAAAAAAAGCAAATTAAATCATAGTTTCCTAATAATTCCTGACAAAAATACTTTCCGTTCTAATATTTTATTTCTTCAAAAGTGTATTGAAAAACGTCGTTTGATACGCGTGGGGATTTGTTATTGCAGTTCTCGGCTCCATAACTCCCTCGCTTGCAGCTCGGGTGTTAATTCCGCGCTCGAATGCAATAACAAAGTTTCCCCACTTATATCAAAATGTACTATTTTTCAGAATCTGCGATTTTTTACCTATAACTTCGTACCTTTATTGTTAAGGTACATTGTTTGGCCACAATTGTATGGGGGGAAAAACACCTTCTTTTATTTACTTACATAGAGTATAGACATCATTGATGCTACCAGTCCCCACTTCAATAACAAATGTGGGGTATATGAAACCGCACGTTGTGCCCAACGTAACGTCCAGCCACGTGGTTTACGGACGGTTAAAAAGTCTTGCGTTTACGAAAATACGGTATTTTTATGGGGCTCTCAGATAATTGTAAAATTCAACCGGCAACTTTGGTCGCTGACCCCACTAGTCAGTAAGCAGTTGTAGAGGATAACGGCCCGATATGCCTCCTATCAGAGGACCTCAGAGACCTCATCCCGATATGCCTCCTATCGGAGGACCTCAGGTTATCAGTATGTCTAATACCTAATAACTCCACGAATTCATAGAATTATCTGTTTGCATAAAACTAGCGTAATGCTTCTATTACTTCTATATCTCACGAGCGGTGACCAAGGGTGGACCCGACATCAAAATTTGTTGAAGTAACGTTGTCTGTATAAAATGTATATAACGCAATGTGCGTTAGCGTTATTATCGCTGTACGCGGGCTTGGCGCACTCCTTCTCTTGGGGTAAGTTGAAGAATCATTACATGACAGATTAGCTTTTGCTCGTTTGAAGCTCTGACAGAATCCCACTTCTTCATCTATGCTGAAAAAAACGGATCATTGACCATATCCATGCAAGTAGGTATTCATGGGCGCTGGCAGCAGGGTGCAAAGGGTTACTCTTGCACCCCCCTGTCGGGAAAGAAACTATATAGAAAACATTTAGATTCAGACAAATCTGTCCGAGTCGGAAAGCAAAAATTTTCGAGATCGCTTCGCTCGCTCAGACATCTTATGACCTTTACATGCATAAGCTTTTCTTTATAAATAGGCCAAATATACAATAGGCTATTTCTACAATAAAGGACAAAAGATAACCTACCACATACGAGGTGGATGCTAAAATTTTCAAGCTCCCCACGCCCTTAATTACTTTTTTTTTTCGATCGATATCTAGGCTTTTCTGTATAAATCGACAAAACTCTTTGTACGAATTGACAAACGAAAATCTAACATATCCGAGATCACGAGGTGAAGTGCAAAAAAGTTCCGAGCTGTTTTCATGGAACTGAAGATAAATATAATATAATCCTGGGGCGCGGTGCACATGTAGGTATTGGCAATCTCCTGTTCAGAGTTTATTTTTATTTGTAGCATTAAAGTAGGTAATAGAAAACCGTCTCCGCGAATCCGTCTTTGCGATCATTTTTTTGTTCCAGACCATACCTGGGAACCTTCTAGTTACGGAGATATTGGGGGTCAAAGTTCCAAATTTTTCACAAGTTTTTTTTTAATAAGTACATATTTTTAATGTAAGATTTTTACTTTAAACGCCTCCACGACCCCCGTACTATTCAATTCAATCCATACATCAGCACAATGTTTTGAGTGCGTTACATTGAGTTTTACCGTAAAACGTGATTTTTCACCCCAAACAAAAAATTCGATTCCCAGCAATAATAATAGGGTTTTAGGTAAATCAAGATCAAATTAACTCATAAAAAACGGCCTTCCTTGGTATACAGGCAGCAGCTCTGCACACTGAGATGTAGTATGTAGGTGGACGAATCACACGGGATGTGTACAGGAAATAAAATCACTGCTTGTGTCTGTTAATGATTGACCGTTTATTAGGTAAAACATTAAATTATATAATGCCTAAAGTAGGTGACTTGTGGCTGGCGTAATCGCCTAGTCAGCGAATGTACATAAATCAGCGAATTAGCAACTGCTTGTTCAGGTAAAAACTAAAACAATTGTTATCATGTGGCGATGCTCGTACATTTGGGATCGCGCTCGACTCAAGGCTACAATGGGCTCCTCAGTTAACATCTTTTGCCGGACGGCTGAGTTTAGCAACATATCCCGGAAGAAAAATCCATTACACTGATGTAGATACCGCGAGGCTAGTCGATTTTAATGATACCATAGTGTAACATCTTACGGCATTTTACTATGGGGACGGGTTACAGACATTTATTCTGGAGAAAAGAGCCATCAGAGCCACATTTAAGCCATAAGTTAACTTGTCAATACATCTATGAAAATATCATATACAACTCTAGTTTTATCTAATTTTAATCTGCATTTGTTTAATAAAAGCGGTGCCACTTATTCCAGCCAGGTTTCTGGCTAGCTAAATTAGGCTTATCTATATCACATCATGGTGTACTGCTTAAAATGTTACAGTCAAATACCTCCCGACATAGCAACTGAATGAGCCGGAATATAAATCTAGAATAACACACTCAAGCAGTAGAATAGAACAATTTTTGTTCTGAAACAGGAAACACATTTTATTATACTTTAAAAAGCTCAATTACCACTGACTCACTGATTGACATAATTGTTCTCCCTGATGGTGCATGGGGAGGTGGGTATATTTTGACAGATTCGTAAACAAGTAACTCTCGCGAGTACGGGAAAAGGCCCAAACCCCCCCTTTTCGCCCCCTCCCCCCCCCCCTCCCTATCGTATCTCGGAAACTAAGAGACCCGTGTTCTTTTTTTTACGGATTCGTATAGAGGGAGCTCGGAAAAGTATAAAACATTTTTCAAGATTGCCCCCCTTCTCCCCCCATTTAGGCGAATCTCGGAAACTAAGAGACCCGTGTTCTGTTTTTTTACGGATTCGTGTAGAGGAGGCTCGGAAAAGTATAAATCATTTTACAAAACTCCCCCCTTTCACCCCTCCCCCCATCGTATCTCGGAAACTAGGACACGCAGCAGCTTTTAGATTTTTTGCTATTCCTTATTATTGAGGGTGTTGAAATTTGTATACCTTCCCCTCCCCTCCCCAACCTCCTTTAAAACTGAAAGGGCTGTAACTTCGTAACCGTTAGAGATAGCCTTAGCGAACCTGCGAGACCGAGTGGAGCGAAGGGGGTGGTGCGAGCGAAGCGAGCCGGCGACCTCCGTAGCGTAACGAAGGTTTAGTGGGTGAAGCGTCCCCAGGGTTATGTTTGTCATTTTTACTAAATTTAGAGGTGCTTGCACCTCGCGCAATGCCCAAATACTAGTTATGTGTATATGTATTGTAGCAGGTAGTGTGGAAGGTATACATCCGAGAATGCAACTTTATATTTTATTCACACGTACGAGCATGTGCCAGAACCAAAAATTCGAAGAATGTGACATAATTATAATAACCCGCACCGCCCATTACCTCTCATAGAGAGGAGGCCTGCGACCCAGCAGTGGGAACATTATATTCTGATTATGCTTATACTATTGTACGTAAAGGTACCTACTTTATTATTCTCTTGTTTCAGAAATTGTCGCCCGCACGACCAGTGGACTTGAATTCTATGATGTTAACGGAACCCTGTCGCACAAAGAAGACGTTGCGTCGGGTTATATCGCAAGCTCTATCGAAACAATAACTTACGATCCAGTACATAACAGGGTGCTGTTTGGTGACAATAATAATATAAATAGCTTTAATATAGCCTCAAAGAAAATCGAAACTTTAGTTACATTTCCAAACAGTTCTATTTTTGGTTTCACTTACGACCCGGCCGCAGAGTTACTGTTTTGGAATGAAGAACACGAAGCAATATACTCATTTTCATTGAAACGTGGATCTAACAACAGAACTAACGAAAAACAATTAATTTTATCGGAAAACAATGTGAATGAAATGACCATCGATATCTGCGGAGGGTAAGTTACTAACAATGACAATATTTTATAATTTTACAACAAATCATGCAGCAGTGTGTTCACCTTAGTTTGTGAAAATTGATAATTAGTAATATTTCATAATGATATAACATAACATAACGCCTGAATCTAATAGTCACAACTCACATTACACCAGTTATATGTAACTCCCATGTAATAGAGGGCAATCCTATTTTGTCAAGCGGTCACACAACAAAATAAAATTTCTTATCAAATTATTTCAGGTTTGTTTACTGGATCTCTGCCTTAAATGTACAGAGGGCTCGATTCGATGGTTCTGGCAGAGAAGCTGTAACCGATCGAGTCAGTGCAGCCTTTGTAAACATTGACCAACAGACACGCAAGATGTGCTGGTATGATAATTTAATAAGGAGTACTACATGTGCAGATTTGAATGGAAAGAACACAAGAGAAGTGGATCAAAAACGGCGACCGCGAATTCTGTTTGAAAGCCAACAATTTACCTTCTCAAAGGACCACACCTACTGGAAATTTTGTGACAAAATTTACTTAAACTGTTCCATCTGGAAATTTCCTAAGAACGCACCAATCAACACAGATCGTCATAGTGTATCTAATCTTTTTAATGAACGTGACAACTATATTTGGGGAATAGCCGCCAAATACAGCATTGAAGATCTGACCTGTGAACGTCTGAAAAGTCTGCTACCAAATTAATCAGCTACCAACATTTCTTCAGATGTAAACCTGGGGGCCTAAAATAGCCGCTTTAGCAGAATCATAATAGGATAATAATATGAATTGCGTTACAATTCGTAAAATGGTCACAGAGCGATAATTCATAAATTAACTGCGATTGTGACCATTTTAAGGATTTTAACGTGATTCATATTATAATCCTATTATGATTCTGCCATAGTGACCATTTTAGACCCCCTGATTTGTGTCCATTGTACGAAAGTTAGTGGGGAATCTCGTTGTGAATGTGCACGGGGTTTCAGCGGTGAGAGACGCGATGTTTCTGTGTGACCCAGGAATTACTTCTTTTTTTCGTTTTTTTTTTTATGTTTACTTTTTTATATAATTTTGCTGGTTTTTGGTGTTTTGTCCTGTGCGAGTTAATAAATATTTTTCTTTTCTTTTTTTACTTTTTATTGCACATAATATTTATGTATAGATTTAAATAAATAACTTAAATTTCAATCTAGCTGCTTAAAAAATATGAGCGATAGCTTATTCAATGACAAATTCAATAACATGATTCTTATCATGTTATTAACAAAAAACAAAAACCAAAAAAAAGGTCTTAATTACTACTTATATAAGCGATATCGAAAATCTGAAAAAGAGGGTCCTAAAAAAAGTCTCGGCTCCCGGAATTCCATAAGCATATATTTTTTATTTAATATTGAAAATAGGGTTGTGCGCATGCGCGCCGCGCTTTCTCTAGAGAACCCTACTACCTTCGTTCACAAATAATTTGCGGTCTGCCCGGTCTTCCATTTATTCATTTTCTTCCTTACTCTTTACATTTTTACCCCGGGCCTGTTTATGTTCAGGTGACAGACTCCACAAATCTGTCACCTGCAGGCCACACCGTATGGCGGCCGGAGAGCGATGTGCTCGCTTCGGCGTCCGGTGCGTCTGCTGCGGATTGGGAGGTGACGGGGTCCTACGCGCTCACGCTCCCGAACATGGACTGATCCACAACACTATGCCGTCACCAGCGTGTCATTAACAGATCAAATCAAATCAATTTATTTGCTATGAAGTATTGGTACAATTTCGGTCTTAACATAAATAAGTAATCCATATCCTTAATACTAAGTCATAATAATGTGACATGCAAACATTTGGGCTTATGATTATTATCATTAAATTCATATTTCAATGTCAAATAAAATTCGATACATTTTCCATTATTAAGTCAGTTAAATAATTACCGTTATATTTTATTTACCAATGTCTTATTTGAATTAGTCACTTACTGAGTATGAGATGAGATGACACCGACACCATGGAGAAGCGCACCCCGAAGCACCCAGATGTTTCTTAGGAGCGGTCCCAGAACCAATCCCTGTGGAACACCACATGACATCTCTCACCGACCCCATCCTTCTCGACCCGGGTAGATGATATCTCTGTCCGTCAGATAGACCCCGATTATGCGCAGAGGTAGGTACAGCATAGGAGTGGCATGATATAGGAATGCCTCGACCCTTCTTTTTTTCTCGAAGTGGAAATCTTCCGCCCTTCCGCCCGTTGCTTCAGGGCGCAGCATGATCTACGCGGGTCCACCAGATCAGGCCTCTCAGTGGTCAAGTGCTGGACTAGGCGGTCTGTAATTTTCCTTTAAAAGATTTTGCCCACCTCATCCAGTATCACCATAAGCCGGTATGCAAATGTGGAGTCTGCAGGGCACCCTTTTTTCTGCAGCAGGACCAGCTTTCCAGTCTTCCATCGGCATGGAAACTGACCCCGGTCCAAACATGTGCTTCCAGAGTCCAGAATCGGGGCCAGAGTCCCAATGGCCAGAAACCATGCATGGCCTGGTATGTCATCGGTTCCTGGAGCAGCGTTTTTGGCCTACAGCCTTTGGAACACTAGTTTGTTTACCACTAATCGCGAGTTATGGAGAGAAATAGCAGTGAACCATTGAATGTATTCAATAAATAGGCACAATTATAATAAATGGCGATTTTAATACTCGCCCGCCTCGTTAGTCGAGTGGTCGCAAGCGCGACTGCTGAGCATGAGGTCCTGGGTTCGATTCCCAGGTTGGGCAAAATGTTATTGGGCATTTCCATCAGGAATTTCTCAGTAGCAGCCACGGAGCCTGGAGATTGTGCCCTGTTGATGGCAATAGACCTCTGTTACATGGGGCTTAAACATAACTAGTGAAATGTGGGTCTACTATTAGGTACTTCTCTGCCTAGCCCTTCGGGAATTACAGGCATAATGTTATGTTTATGTGACTGAATAGATTTGTCATAAAATATGTCAGCTCCGATGCATTTTGGAAATAATTGTTCTTAGAAGTCATGAATGTCTTGCGTTCTTTCTAATGAAATACCTTCCATTAGTGGCTGCTGAATTGAAAAATCACGCCATTTTACACAAACCCCCGTGTTGAAATACCAAAAATGTATATACTACCTGAACGAGTAGTTCTTTCTCTTTTAATATAACGTATACACATGACCTCATTGAGCAGTCTGTGAGCAGTCTATAGTGTAACGCTAGATGTCGCTAGCCAGCCGTTAAGCCGGCTGTCAAGCCCGCCACGCCTAGCCGCTACGTCACTTCCCCACCACGTGAACCTTGCCCCGCCAAATTCCGAGCCTGGGGAGGTGAAGTAGCCGCCAGCCAGCCAATTATATAAAAGCCCGGAGCGATGATTTTGTGCATTCACTTGTTGTTAATAATTGTAAGGGAAAACTCTGCCCGAATAAAAGTATAAGTCAATTCTCTCGTCAAGTCTCTTTATTTTTACCACTGTCGTTATAATAGCGTGTAGCTCAGCAGAATACACACCTTCCTGAAGGAATTTTATTAAATATTATTCGTCTATATTAATCATGTCTTTCATTGGTCTTATAACCTAATACCCAGTAATTAGGTAATAGGTACAGATAAACAAGGAAGGGTCTCAGATTTGGTATGCTTCGTGTTTCCAATTAATTAGCTTACCTAGTAGTAGCGCCACAACACCCGGCAGTGACCAAGCTTTTTAGTTTTGTTTCTTATCTCTCGTTGCGCTTATGAATTAAAGCTCTCTGTTGGTTAAGATGTAGCCTCCTTCACTGAGTCGTGCATAAAAGTTTTCGGGTAATCAGATTGGTCCGTGGATGGGTGGCCGCCCATTACATACAGAGATCCCTCGGTCCCGGCTGTCACTTGTAAATCTTTGACAATCGTTACAAGTCAGTGGCCCGAAAGTCTGACAACCAGTCTTAGCAAGGGTAATCGTATTACCCAGTACTAACTGGATTGTAGAGGTCGGATAGGCAGTCGCTCCATGTAACATACTGGTATTCAGTTGCATCCGGTTAGACTGGAAGCCGACCCTAACATAGTTGGGAAAAGGCTAGGCAGATGATGATTATAAAAGACTCATGTATCGATAAGGTTTGCCTGTAGTAGAGATCCATCTTGTAATCGGGAACAGATATCAGGGGGTCTAAAATGGCCACTTGATCAGAATCGTAATACGAATCACGTTAAAAATTTAAAACTCTTAAAATGGACTTTCTGGTCATAACCATAAAGACCATTTTAAGAATTTTAAATTTTTAACGTGATTCTTATTACGATTCTGCTAAAGCTTCCATTTTAGGGCCCCTGACTACTGCCTCATACAAATAATTAATTAACCATATTGAAAAAGTTTACTGAAGCTTGAAGATGGGCAAAAAACGACGTAGATATCAGGGCAATGCGATACCCCGTTACACTGGAGTAATGTCAAAACCAACAACCGAGGTGAGGCAATGCTCAACTTTATTCTTAGCAATAATCTTGTATTACTCAACAAAGGTTCAGATCACAACTCTATCAACTATAGGTATCTCCAATTCCATCCAGGACTGGCATGTGTCCAGCGAACTATCATGTTCGGATCACAGATGGATTCGATACACCATGAATTTCAACCTACCAAAGCCACAACCGAGGAGGATCCCACGAAACCAAAACAAGCTCATAAGGCTAGTCAAGGCAGAGTTTGGTAATTTAACCTCCCTTCCAGCTGAAATCCCTTTAATCAATTTAGATGAACACGTAAACCACCTCACATCAATCCTTCTAAATAGCTTTGAGCAGTCTTGCCCACTCACTATACCAAGACAGGGGGCAAGGCAGTCCAGTGCATTGCTGGTGAGGTCCAGAACTAGAAAGACACCGAAACAGGTTGCAGAGCCATGAACACCGCTCGCCAGGCGACTGGGACCGTTACAAAACAACCCGTAAAACTTAAAAAAAAAAAACTAATACGCCTCAGAGGAAAAAACGGCTGGAGGCATTTTTGTACTAACATGGAGAATAGCAACCAGGCAATAAGGGTCAAAAGTTTTCTCGCCGCCGGGAATGATTTAAATAGGATGCCTCAAAAAACCAGACAGAATAATTACACAATTAACGATGCGGAGACTAGCGAATTACTTCTCACCACCCACTTCCCGCAGGCTGCCGGATTGCGACCCAACAGAGCTGGGAACCTTACAGTGAAAGGGCTACGAGCAACCTAGACTGGGAGGTGGCTTCAGAAGTAATAGACAAAGACAAAATAATATATGGGCAATCAACACCTTCCTACCTTTCAAGGCAGCAGGGTTGGATGGTATTTTTCTGGCTCTGCTCAGTGGTGACCCGCTAGCCGAATACCTTGTCAAGATTTTCCGTGTCTGTCTAGCCCACCGCTACATCACCTTGAAATGGCGCGAAGTAAAAATAATCTTTATTCCAAAACCAGGTAGGAGCGATTACACTCAACCCAAGTCCTTCAGACCCATCAGCCTCACCTCGATTTTCTTGAAAACACTATTACGAATCAAATTTCGCTACTTAAACCTTTATACCATAATCAACACGCCTACTGCGAAGGCAAGTCAACTGAATCCGCACTCCACAGCGCAGTCACACGAATAGGAAACGCTCTAAAATCAAAAAACCCAACACTGGGCGCCTTCATAGACAAGCCCCCAGGGCTTTTGACAAAAACGAACTTCGCCAGCATGGGCCAGGTACTAGTCGTGCACGATGTGGCGCCAACGCTTATACAATGGATTCACAATATGTTAAAATACCGCGCTATTCAATTTACTGTGAACACCACCACACGAGGTATCGTTAGGGGCTGCCCACAGGGTGGGGTGCTGTCACCACTACTGTGGAACCTAGAATTAAATGAGCTCATTATAGAGCTTAACGCTAGCAGTCTGTACTCGGTGGGTTATGCAGATGACATAGCAATTCTAATGACGGGGAAATTTGAAGGCATCTTAAGTGACCTCATGAGAAAAGCCTTCAAAATAATCGAGAATTGGTGTACAAAACACGAACTATCGGTTAACCCCACTAAAACAGAACTAAAAATGTTTACAAACAAAAGTCCTTGGACCACACAAACTTCCTAAACTATTCAACACCGAACTAACACTTAAAGAAGAAGTCAAGTACTTAGGAGTGATTCTTGATAGCAAATTGCTCTGGAATCATCTTGACTACAAACTTGACAAAAGCACAATCGTACTGTACCAATGCAAAAAAAAAATAGGAAAAACAGGTGGCTGTCTCCAAAGATCACGTTGTGGCCTTACACAGCGGTGATCAGACCAATGCTGACTTATGGCGCTTTGGTTTGGTGAGCTGTTCCAAAGGCTGGCCTGTTTCGCTATCACGGGCTGTACGAGGACAACCCCAACTGCGGCAATGGTGATAGCCCTACAAAGAACTCCCCTTGAATTGTATATACAGCAGGAGGCAGCACTCAGGCTTATGCACTTAGGCATATGGGGCAAGAACCACACCAGTCCCCACGCAGGCATCCTGGACGACTGGATCCTGGACGGGTGATTGAGTATCAACCTCTCATCGCTGCCCCGTGTGATAGGACACCTAATAAACATATGTTTAACAAAAGCTATAGCATACAAACAACAGAAGAATTAAGGGATCAGTCAGGAGTCAATGAAGTACGCATCTACACAGATGGCTCTAAAACTCAAAACGGATCAGGGGCTGGCGTACACTTCCTAGACCTCAACATTAACCTTCACCTACCACTAGGCGAACACAGCTCGATATTCCAATGCGAGTGTGTCGACCTAACACAAGCTGCAACAGCCGTAAACCGTCGAGGGATTCACAACTACGCAATCAGATTCGTATCTGATAGTCTAGCTGTGCTTAAAACCCTAGAAAACAAACAAACAGTAAATTCATATTTGAATGTATCACCTCGCCCTGGAGAGTATATCGCTGTCTAACAGAATCATCCTCCAGTGGATTAAGGGGCACAGTGGATCCCTAGGCAATGACGCCGCTGACGAACTTGCTAAGAGAGGTTCCGAGATGGCAGTGCTAGGCCCGTACCCACTCCTTCCCTTACCGTTCTCACAATTCCGTACATGGCTTCGCCAGAGATCAACTGAACTTCATAACAAAAAATGGTCACGGTCTACAGACTGCAGGCAGTGAAAAAAGGCGATGCCAAGTCTACATCCGCGACTAACAAAACTATTGCTAAGCGTAAGTAGAAATAACCTCAGAATAATAATAGGGACAATAACGGGCCATTGCCCTCTAAACAAAAATCTCTTTAACGTAGGCGCCACGGACAGCCCACTCTGCAGGGGCTGCTTTGATGCCGAAGAATCAGCCGCCCATGTCATCCTGGAATGCGAGGCCGTGGCTACCCAACGCAAACAAATCCTGTGAGGTCGCTCCGCGAAGCCTGTGAAGCTCCCGGGACACTTCTGTGTTTCTGGGCGGAGCTAGGCTGGCTAACTTAGCCAGGACACCTAAGCACAACGGACCGAATGAGAGTCTAAGTGCGGAAAATGGAGTCCCTACTCTACTCTACTACCCCGTTAAACTGGTTGTCATATTTTTGAAAGGCATTACCTACTATTGAGCAACAAAATGAAAACCCCATTTGATAGAAACTTTTATTGTAAAACACTTTGAGCGTACAGCGTAAATAGATTGACGATAAAATATAATGAACATTCAAATCTAAACGCATAAATATTAACAACGACGTGGAAAACACCTTAAAATTAACAAATATATGGATAAAAATTTATAAAGTTTGCAATAATATTATATTTATCAACTAATTTATTTTTATGGAAGTTATTTTACTGCTTTTTATATAGAGCCGATTTTAATATCGATAGCGGAAATATGAAGTAACGCAAGATACTGCCAAGCAACGTTTTGTTGAACTTTCGACTTTCAACGTAGAGAAAAACGTTGCAAATTCAACAAGCGCTCAATCTCTTAGAACCAGTCCACACGGCGCGTTGCATCGACGTAGCGCTGTCGCTGCGTCGTTTTACATACTAAAAAACCGTAGTGTACACACGGTGCGCTGCGTCGATGCAACGCACAACATTTCAGCCCCGGAGACGAAGCTGGAGGGGTGTACTCATCGCGACGCCCACGCCGGAGCGACAGCGCTCAGTTGCGTCATAGCAACGCTGCTTTGACGCAGCGCCAGTGACCGGCAATGCGTCAAACTATTGGTGTTGTGCCGCGCCGTGTGGATTGGTTACGGTATTTCAAATTGCCACCCTCGATAATTATGTGCGATAATTAATCATTTTAAACAAGATCGTTCCGACTCATCAGCCTGGCTGATGGGACCAGGGTTGGCTAAGATCTTCTCAAAAGTCATATAAAACCTTTTTATCAAAAAAGTTTTCATAAATCATCTTGTTTTAAATTGCGTTTTGAGCCAATTAAGCCAAATATTTAAACATTTTTTGCAGTCTCATACATTGTGGAAGAACCATTAATTGGTAGTTCAAACCAAACGAATGTCAATAAAGACATAATTATATTTAAAAAAACTTATATAACTAAGTATACATCAATGAAAGAACTTTACGAAGCATCGATAATTTCTGGTTGTCGACAAAATTTTACCAAAATAAAAATACTCAAAATTATACATTTAAAAATTGTATGAAGTTTCACTTTATACCTTGACACCTATTTATATGAGTATTAACGATGACATTATAGGATACAATAAGCTCAATTATTTGTTATATTTCATATATTTTTAAAGTTACTAAATATTTTTCATATGAAATTTCATTTTAAGTATATTTTGCAAAGTTCAGATGACAAGTATTTTTGACGCAGTTTTTTGCCGGTGGTTACAAAATATGGCGACATAAGTTAGTACAATCAATTGCTTGCTTATTAATTTCTTTTTAGATCATTATAAATTTCAGAAATAAAAATCGAATTAATTTGCAACACCATCAAATAACATATCAACAGAAGAAAAAAATGCCATAAGGGACCCAACCGTGGTCATGACCACGGTTGGGTTTGCAACGTTAAGCTTGCCACCGAAAGTTCAAAAACACGCTTCATGAAATCATGTCCCTCGTCGATATTACAGTAAATGATGCGCGTTTACCTAACTCCCGTCAAAACGTAGCCATCTGAACTAAGCTTCAGAATTTTCATAAAGTTTACTATATTTTTTTAAAGTCTCTAAATTATAATAAAATGCAAATTGTCATGATATACCGTTACAAGACCATTCACCCAGAATATTAGTTAATAAAATACAAAAATTATTTAAATATATTCAGTCCTTTTATACTATCCAATCCACTAACGATTTCTTTCAATTTTGGAATAACTAGAGGTTTAAACTTTGAACAGTACAAACAAATACAATTTGACAAGTAGACGTTATTAAAAAAAAAAAAATACGTCCTTTCATAAAACAAATAAAACTAACATAATACCATAACATCACGCCTGTATTTCCCGGGGACTAGGCAGAGGTCTACCAAATAGTTATGTTTTATAAGTTCCATGTACTAAGGGACAAATACAATGAAATTATATTAATACTAATAATTATTTTTAAACGTACCACAATTTTGTTTACTTTTTGACTAACTTCAAATAATAAAGAGTCAATCTCACAATAGTAATTTGAATTACGAAAAACGCCCTTACCACTACGTAATAAGGGCTATCAACATCAAATTGTCAACATGAACGAAGGGACTTCTACAAAAAAAAAACATTCAATTTACAAAATACATCTACAATACGTTTTTAAGACACCCATTATAACAGCACCTTATAAAAACACTACAAATAAGACAAGACTTACAATGGGGATGGCAACTGTGTAACTAATGGCGCTAGCATTGCATGTACCAAGCATCATAATTGGTAGAAAATGTGTCGATGTCATTTTATATTCCAAAATAGCTTGACCTCATTGGTCAGATTGGGACTAAGCTATGGACACGCCATCTACAATTAACTCTGACTTGCCTTCCCCATTTCAAATCAGTCTCGTAGTTACAAAATTCAAACAAAATCGTCAATGGATTGGGGACACTACACCCAAGTTCGTTTACATCGCCTCTCCGTCCATATCGTGTGGATGGGTGCTAGCGACGGCGACGACAAGGTCTTCAGCCAAGGCTTAGGGCTTCGCTTCTGGCTGAAAAAGGGATAGTTAGTGCCAAGTCAATTAGTGTGTCTATCTACTATGGTTTTCAAACTATATGAGGTTTACGCTGGAAATAAATAATTATTATTACATACATCGTCTTAAACATACATTTTGGTGTGAAACATCTACATTGTACTCGTATAAAGGGTGTAACCAGACCCTTAATGAAGCCGAAAGGTACATGTTCTCCCCGTCATTGCGATCATTTTTTTGTTCTAGACCTTATCTGGGAACCTTCCAGTTACGGAGATATTGGGGGTCAAAGTTCCAACTTTTTCACTTTTTTTTTTAAATACATGTTTTATTTTATACGTAAGATTTTAGTTTTTTTTTTTAGAGTGAAAACTCCTACACGACCCCCGTACTATTCAATCCATCCATCCGCACAATGTTTTGAGTGCGTTACATTGAGTTCTACCATAAAAGGTGATTTTTCACCCCTAAAAAAGGCGTCTCCCAGCAATATTTTTTTGCGTAAAGTAACTTAGTTTGAAGTACCATTAGCACAAGATGAATCTGCTCACTTTTAAAACAAAATCCCGTGCACACGATATCCACATCTGTTCACCACCCTTACTACTATTGGTCAGCACAAAGAGAGTGCGGACCAATAGTAGTAAAACAAAAAAAAAGGGTCGACCTCTTTACATTGTCTTCTGTTTTACAAAAATTCTCAGGCTCTGAGAATGGACACAGATGTTTGAACACCCTTTTTTGACTAATAGGAATAACACAAAAAAAGAACCAAAGGAAGAGAAAGTTTTTTTTTTAACTAAGCGCTTTCATAGCGGGCGGATGCCGCAAGCAAAAATAATCCGTAAGGTGCTCAGATTCATCTTGGGCCGATTGTACATAATGCTATGTTGACGGCTTCGTTAAAGGTCTTGTTACACCCTATATGCGCGCCTAGGGAGTAAAACCGACTCCTATGCCGTGACGGAAGATGGCATGAGGCTGTCAAGACGTGATGCCCGTCTAAGCCACGTAAAATCAACCTTTTCCTTTACAATAAAGTTTGTTTTGGAACGAGTCTTGTGAGTAAATAAAAGTCAAAATAACGTCTCTTTATAATGATTTTAATAAAATTAATAATAGTTTTTTTTTTATTTTGTTTTTTTTAATTAGATGAAGAAATGAATAAAGGAGATAATAATAAGAAAAAAAAATGATTTTAATAACGTAACTATTTTTCTCTATATATTTCTTTATAGGTTTTTTTATTAAATATTAATTCTAATATTAACAGATGTTTCACGTCTGCCGGGCGTCCCGTGGCGGTCAATTTTTTAGTTTAGTCAGTGCCCAACAAGAACAAAGCCTAATCTTTACATAGTACAAAAAAAGACGGTTTGTACTCTTAGAATTTTTAAACTATGCAGCGGATTTTAATGCAGTTTTCAGCAATAGATAGAATGACGTAGGAGGAAGGTTTATATTTACATGTGTACCGTGTACCGTGCGAAGTCGGGGCGGGTCGCTAGTTTTATATAAAATCTAACTAAATTGAAAACTAATGAAGATGTAATAGAGGATATTATTATTAAGTTCGTACATCTCCGATAGTAAACGAGAGCTTTCCCAGATTCTGGAAAAAAAAAACATTGTAGTAGATTTCTAGTTAATTTGTAATTACTTTTCTATAGTTACTATTTAAACTTACTTAATCACTACGTAGTATAAAATAAAGTCGCTTCCCGCTGTCTGTCCCTTTGTATGCTTAAATCTTTAAAACTACGCAACGGATTTTGATTCGGGTTTTTTTAATAGATAGAGTGATTCAAGAGGAAGGTTTATACAGGATGTAACAGGATCATTCACGAAGCCTTCAACAAAGCATTATGTACATCAAACTAAGCAACTTTACGCAAAAAAAATTGCTGGAAAAAGAATATTTTTTGGAGTGAAAAATCACCTTTTACGGTAGGACTCAATGTAATGCACTCAAAACATTGTGCTGATGCATGGATTGAATAGTACGGGGGTCATGAAAGTGTTTAAAGTAAAAATTTTACATTAAAAGCAAGTATTTAAAAGAAAGTAATGAAAAAGTTGGAACTTTGACCCCCAATATCTTCATAACTAGAAGGTTCCCAGGTATGGTCTAGAACAAAAAAAATATCGCAATGATGGGGAGAACAAGTGCCTTTCAGCTTCGTGATGGGTCTTGTTACACCCTGTATGACATTGCACCCGTGCGAAGCAGGGGCGGGTCGCTAGTAACATTATAAATAGGTAAAGTTTAAATGTTTGTAAGGACCAACGGCTTAACTTTCCTTCCGAGGCATGGAGGGAACTCGGTATGTAATGCATGGGCACCCATCTACAGACTGATCTCGGCATGCGTTGTTTAACCTTGAAGATGTACCCTTGCAGCTGTTACAATGTAGCCCGATGTAGCTGAAGTTACTATGATAAATGTAATTTAGTCTATAATACATACAGTGCACTCTTTTTCTTCTGGTTTCTTGTTAGCCATTGTCTCTGGATTGTATTCATTCTCCAGGCCGAAGTGCTGAAATATTATAAAAAAGCCATAAATATTATAGTTACATACATAACATCACCGGTATGTCCTAGAACCAAAAATTCGGAGACATGTGACATCTACCAAGCCGCACTGGGCCCGCGTGGTGGATGGTGGAACCATTCGTATAGCCCATTCCCTCTTATAGAGAGGAGGCCGTGTTTCCCAGCAGTGGGAACATTATAGGCTGATTATGCTTATGAAAGAAAAAAAAAAATATTTGCCGCAAGGACATGACGTGCATCATACAAAGTGACAAAAAACAAAAAAAAAAGAACAATAAACATACAAAGCACAATTTTCATGCTATTTAAAAAAAAAGCAAAGCTGTTATTTAAAGTTTTATTGTTTTTTTATTATTGCTATTTTTTTGTTGTATATTACGTTTTTTTTTTTTTTTTTTGTTATGCTAACCTAACCTAACATCGCGCCTGTGATCAACGAAGTGAAGGGGCAGAGGATTACTTGGAATACACTACACCCATATTTCCCATGTAATAGGGAGAGAGCCTATTGCCATAAATTCTTGTTTAATTGGTTTATTAATTGGATGCACTGACTTAGATTCATAGGAAACATGATCGTGGGGAAAAATAAAAGTTTAGATTTAGTCCAGTAAAATTGGGACGAGCCTATCAACCGGGCACAAATCCAGAGTTCGGGCTGATAGAATAATCCAGTCACACTTTTCCCGACCTGGAAATGGAGCCCAAGATACTAATATAAAGGGTGTAACAAGACCCTTGACGAAACGGAAAGGCACTTGTTCTCTTCGCCATTGCGATCATTTTTTTGTTCTTGACCATACCTGGGAACCTTCTAGTTACGGAGATGTTGGGGCGAAAGTTCCAACTTTTTCACAAGTTTTTTTAAATACATGTTTTTAATGTAAGATTTTTACTTTAAACACCTCCACGATCCCCGTACTATTTAATCCACCCATCAGCACAATGTTTTGAGTGCGTTACATTAAGTCCTACCGTAAAACGTGATTTTTCACCCCAAAAAAAAAGTCGTTTCCCAGCAATAATTTTTGCGTAGTTACTTAGTTTGATGTACATAATGCTTCGTTGACGGCTTCTTTAAGGCTCTTGTTATACCCTGTATATAAGCTACAGACCTTACCTTACAAGACCTTCAAAATCAAAATCTTACATTAAAAACATGTATTAAAAAAAAAACTTGTAAAAAGTGACCCCCAATATCTCCGTAACTAGAAGGTTCCCGGTATAGTCTAGCACAAAAAAATATCGCAACGGGGAGAACAAGTACCTTTCGGCTTCGTCAAGGGTCTTGATACACCCTTTATATAATATGAAGAGTTAAAAGTTTATAAGTATGGATATAGGGGGTAATCTTCGAAGCAACATTTTCGCCGAATGTCATAGGCTATTTGCAAGACGTTCCCTTGGGATAATTTCCGACCATAACGCGAACAAAGCCGCGGGCAAAAGCTAATAAAAAATTAATAGACAAACCTGCAAAATCTCCTTATTAGACAGGTGGTCTCCGGGTCCAGTCTGGGTAAAATGGCGGAGCAATTTCCCGCCCTTTTCAACCAGTACAGCTCCCCCGGTTTGCACCCAATCTCCCTTCAAATCACCTCCTAGCCCTATTATCATACAAAAATAAAGAAAAATAAACCTCTAATATATCCGTGTTCGGGTATCGCTCTCCAGGGCCCAATTGTATGAAGCGGTGCACCAATTTCCCGCCTTTTTTGATAAATAACGCGCCGCCATTTTGTAATCCGTCACCGATTAGATCGGAATCCAGACCTGTGACGTACTTTTAATGTAAGTTTTTAGTAACTTTTACTACAAATATGACCGAGGGCAAATTTCACATGAACTGAACGCGATCCAAACCTAAACTGTGTTTAAGAGCTCTCAGTGTCATATTTATTCCCTTTATTTATTTCTAAATATGCATCTTCATTTATTCATTTTTAAATATTCCTTTTAAAAAAGTAAAAAATTGTAGCCCACAGGTGTCGGAAATAGGGTCCAAGAAACCGGCAGTCACTGTTCCAGAGAAAGGATCTTCCTAACACCACGAGCCGTGTCCAGGAGAGCTCTGTCAAGAGCCTCGACCAATACCTGAGGAGGCACTCGCTAGGCAGTTGGATAAGGGCTTGATTCAGATAGCGGTACAATTAAGCCATTGGCTGATAGGACTATCGGCACAATGATGGACGAGTTCACATCCCACATGTCGACAACCTCGCGGGCCAAGTCAAGATACTTGATTTGCTTATCTTTCTCGGTTTTCACGAGATTCTCGTCATCATTATCATACTCATATCAGCCCGGAATCACTGGGTATAGACCTCCCTGGAAACACCTGGATAAGGGACGCACAGAACCGGAAAGTGTGGAAGTGTTTCCCGCGACTTTGACGATATCGTCGACCCAACGAGGTTTAGGACGGCCCTGATTTCTTTGGCCTAAATTTGGCTATCACTCGGTTAAAGCCTTGCTCCATCGACCATCTCCGCGTCTAGAGGTCCTTCCCAGGCCCATTTGAGGCGCACCGCCGGGTCCCCAACGTCGTACTTTCATCCGCGGCGGATTTCGGTGTTACGCACTCGATCTAAGAGGGTTATACCGAGCATGGCTCGCTCCATGGCCCTTTCTGCCACTCGTACTCGGTGGACATTCTCGTCCTGCAGTGTTATTATTTTCAAGTACAGAATATTGACTCTAACAGCTCTTTTAGATTTGTTCATTGCGTTTAGTTTTACATGTGAAATTCGCCCTAAATTAACTAAAAGCTTACGATGATAAATGGTGTCACAATCGGCCACGGATTTCAAATACGACTAGACCTACATGGAAACTTGTGGAATTTGATGAATAAGCAAATTAACTATCAACCAAAGTATCCGCTTTATCGTGTTACGATATCAATACCCATTACGATTGCAGAGTAGTGCTAGCTAATTTAATTTGAACTTGACAATAGTTCTTACCCATGCCGCGTCCTTTAAAGATGGCGTCGCGCGACTGTTTCCAGAACAGTGACGTGATGATCGTGACCACGTTGAATCTTTTGAAGCCCAGCGCTTGATACGTCGAGATATTGTCCACGTAGTAAAGTTCTGAAAGTTACAGATAAAAATTAAAAAAAAAAAAAACAGGTCATTGACCCATATAAGATACAAAACAATATACACTTTGGTAAATTTTATTTATCGACTAGCTGCTGCCAGCTACCTTCGTTCGCGTGAAAGTGTTACTTCGCTGAATCAGATTTTGTTAACATTTTCAAGGGTTTTAATTTTTTTTTACGGAACCCTGATGTTTTTCTAAAATAAAAATTGCCTATGTTACACCTTATAACTTCAGCTATCGGCCAGTCAAAGTCCCGTCAAAATTGGACCAGCCGTTTCAGAGATTAGCCGGAACAAACAGGCAGAGACAGACAGACAGACAAAAATTGAAAAAAAAAATAGTTTTTGTTATTAGTGCCGTATATATTCTCAATTTCTAATTTTTCATATGCATTCAGTAAAACCCTGTTATTTTGATATTACAAACAGACAATTTCATTTTATTGATTGGTATAGAATGGATATATACAGGGTGCAATTTAAGTCATAGGCAATATTTTAATCTAAGGCTCTACTCACGATACTGATTGCATTAGGGCGGCCGGCCGCAAACTGTTTATTATTATTATTTGATGTTTGTTTACTTTTCGTTACGCGTTAAAAATTGTCAAATTGCGCCAAAATTTTAAAGCGCGTACTGCGCTTTAAAATTTTGATACTTCAAGACTTATTGGGGTTTAAGAAGTATTTTTTTATTACTTTTAGTGTTTATTTGCAACACTAAGCCTTTGCAATGTGATTACAACATTTTTAAAGTTTTCCATACTTGCATTCATAATATTTTTGATTTGCGAATTATTAGCCCTAATGCAATCAGTATCGTGAGTAGAGCCTTTAGATTAAAATATTGCCTATGACTTAAATTGCTCCCTGTAGAAGATGTATAGATATCATCTGGTATTATTTGATAGCCAGTATTTTTGTCGAACAGGGGTCAAAGAATCTACATTAATATTACAAAGAGGGGTTTTCTGTTGTTACTGCCTCGCTGGTCTAGTGGACGTCGCTTTCACGACTGCTAATTATGAGGTTCTGGGTTCGATTCCCAGGTCGGGCAAATTTATATTGGGTTTTTTTCATCACAAATTTCTCAGTAGCAGCGAAGATGTTTAAATTTGTGCCCGGTTGATGACAATAGGCTCGCCCCTTATTACACAAACATAAACATAACTGGCAAAATCTGGGTATACTATTAGGTACACCTCAGCCTAACTTTTCGGGAATTACAGGCGTGATGGTATGTTATCCTAGAGCCACCATAAGCTTACCTCCATCGAAGAATTTCCCGTTGATGAACTCCTTGGAGCCGGCCTCCTCGACACCAATGCCAATAATTTTTATGTTGTGTTTGTTCAGTACTGGTGTAATTTCTCCCAGCTGGAAATTAATACCATTTTGTATGATTATTATGTAATTTTTGACGATTAAAAAGTGACGATTCTTACCGTAGCATATTCAGCCTATAATGTTCCCACTGCTGGGACACACGGCTTCCTCTCTATGAGAGGGATATTTAATCCACCACGTGAGCCCAGTGCGGGTTGGTAGATGTCACATGTCTTTGAATTTTGGGTTCTAGGGCATACCGGTTTCCTCATGTTTTCCTTCACCGTTTTGTGAGCAGTGGTGATGAAATACGCGCGACTGCCTGGGTTCGGACTAACGACTTACTGCTCGTAAGTCGGGGCCGCCACCACTGGGCCACCGCTGCTCTCATTCTTAGCTTAATTTTAGTAAATGACTTGATTTATTGATCACTAACTGTTGCCCGCGGCTTCGCTTGCGTTTTGGTCAGAAATTATCCCACGGGCACGTTGTAAATATAGCCTATGGTACTCGGGGATAATGTAGCTTCATATTAGTGAAAGAATTTTCAAAATCGGTTCAGTAGATCCAGAGATTACCGCCTACCACCTCACAAACTAACGAACTTTACCTCTTTAAAATATTAGAATAGAAGACTACCTATAGATTAAAACTGACTGTTTAGTCTAGTGGTTGCTAGTTATACTGATGTAGATGTCCTGGGGCCATGAGTTTGATTCCCAGGTCGACCAAACCGTTTTTCCATCAGAAATTTATCAGTAGTCCGAAGTCTAGATTTATGGCCCGCATGATGGCCCTATTAGATAGGACTCAAAAATTTGAGCGTCCTGTCGGTAGTTAGGAACACACAGCTACACATCAAGCTACACATTTCCAGTTTATGCTGATCTCGCATTGTATAGAATTTCCGTACAATGAGAGATCAGCTTATACTGGAAATGTATAGCTTGATGTGTAGCCGTGTGTACACCTCTCCCTAAGCCTTCCGGAATTACGGACGCAATGTTTATTTTTTACAGTATTATTTACCTTTCATCGATCATGTTTAATTTTTGTGTTTGAATTCAACTGGTCTATTTTAGGGTTGCCTTACGGCCGTTTTTTATAACTTACTTACGAATAACGGTTAGTTTATATTATGCCTTACTCTATAAGCTATCAGTGTTTCTATAAAAATAGTTAGCAATGAATTGACAGGAATATCCTATCCACATCACTTATGTCTTCAGAGGGATGACCGTTTATGTTTCTTTAACTGTTTATCAGAGAGAGCATCGTTCCGTTAACTGTTAGTAAGTTATTGAAAACGGCCGTAACAGTGTTACCGGTCAGATTACACGGAATATTTTTACTGATACGTGATTCCCGAAATAATCAGGCGCCAGTCAAGTCTGTCAATAGTAGAGAGAAGGTGAGCTTTTACTCTACACCCTAGTTTAGGCCTTATCACATTAGTACGATAGGATTTAATCCCGTGGGCTTAAAAGCGTGTAGCGGGCATCGAAGCGCGAACTGTTTACATGAATCCAGTACATGATTCTAGACCCATAAGCGTTGAACTTCTAGTCAGTTATTGAATGAAACTGAAGAGAAACTGCCTCGCTGGTAGAGTGATCGCAAGCGTGACTGTTGAGCATGAGGTCCTGGGCTCGGTTTCCCGGGTCGAGCAAAGAGTTATTGGGTTTTTATCAGGAATTTTTCAATACCGGCCACGGAGTCTGGATTTGTGTTCGGTTGAAACCAATGACAGTTTTGAGCTCACCAGATGGCGCCACTGTCGAGTAAGGTTATGTCAATACCAAAAACTTCTTAAAACGTTTATTTTGTTACTATAACAACATAGTGTAAACTCCAGATACAATTATTTACAATATTCTCTATAAAATTAACAAGCATGAAACATTTAAAAATCATTTTACCTCCAAGTACTAACAAATATGATCCTAAGTTTCTACTTAAAATCTTCAAGTCTTATTTAATCAGGAATTGCTCAATCTAAACCACAATCGTGAGTATAAATACGTGATAAAAAGCACGCAACGCGTGAACTTTACACTAGCACCTCTAGCGGCGAATTCACATGCGATAGCCCCCATTGGCTCGCCCCTATTACTCGGGAACAAACTACATAACATAACCGCGAAATGTGGGTGTACTATTTGGTACACCTCTGCCTAAACCTTCGAGAATAATAGGCATACTTTTTTTTTCGGTTGGGCAATCCTCAAATGACCCCTCCCACTCTGGGCGGAGCGGAAGGGAGTGACAGACTTGTAGGTACTGACTAAAACCCATCCATGTTCCTTCTTTTGCCCTTTGTGTTCCAGGGCCGCGGTATCTCTTTCGAACAGACCCGCAGCCCAGGATTACAAGCCTGATGTTTTGTATGTTGTGTTTGTGTTATTAAATTAAATATTATAGATTTTCTGGCAACATATACTACATGTCGGTGTCCTTAACACCGTGTATAGTTATCAAAGTCAAACCATTTACCTATATCAACTAGAGGTCGCCCAATGGTCAAAATTTTACTGAAATTAATTCTCCAATGGGTTCATACAATGTCAAGGTAGTGAAAATAAATACTAATTCAATAGCTGCTAAACAAAAATAATAATTAAAAAAAACGATTTACAAACAGAAGAGAAAATGGTAGCTGCTTATCAATGTTTTCTTTGCCTATTTATACACATGAAACTAGCGACTATGCCTACATTTTTAATAGCGTTCTTACAGTTTATTATGACCTTTTTATGAGGAATAATTCTGTATTCAGGAGTGGAAACTGATTCCACCTCTAAAATACTGACCATTTACTGACCAAATCTCTAGAAAACTGACCCTTGGTCTGTCAACATGACATCGAAATACGAATGTTAGTTGCTGTTAGTTAATTAGGTTAATAATATAATATGGAGAATGTTTGTAAATAAGTAAGAAAAATGTTTTTGTGTTTGGCCTCCACCATCCCCATAGCCAACCTGCACCTCCATGTATTATTAAAAATAAACTTAAATTATTGCTACTTAATGAATTTATTGTATTTTAAACAAACAAACAATCTATTCATTTTTTTTAAAAAAGAGAAGACGTTACTTGGATAGGTTGTCGCGCCACACTTAAATGTGATTGTGTTTTTAATTTAATTTTTACATTTTCCTTATGCTTTTTGGATAAAACATGCTGTTCTACAGCTTCAAAGCCCCAATTTATGTTGAATCTTTTTATGCACAGAATGCAGAACATCTCACTTTCGGTTTCCTTTCTACCCCACTTCTCTACTACATGTCCACTTTTATCAGTCTTTTTAAGCCAGTCCTCGTTAAATTTGCACTTTCCCATTTTAAAGTTAGTATATAGTAAGTAGTTACCCACAATATGCAACAAACACAACACAACATGCACAGCACATCAACTGTAAGAAAAACAAACAAAAAAAGTGTTCTTCAGTCCATTCACAGAGTTATTTATAATAAAATTATATTGGTTTACGCGGTTCACACCAGTAATTCGGCATGATTATTTCCGATATCCGTGAAAATTTCATTGCTCGTGACTGTACACGTATTGGAAGCGCCGTTATTTGTAGCAGTAGGGGTGATTTTGGCACCTCTTTTTTTGTGGTTTATTGTACACTCTAATCCCCGTGTTTAAGACAGAACTATAGGAAGATATTATGTATTTTTTATGTTTGGGGAAGAATAGTTTTCATGGGAAAATCTGGCATCTGTGATCGAAGTTGTGGAAAGAGCCAGTTCACAAATAATTTCACTACGTAAATGTCGATAAAATACTGCGATGGATAAGTAAATATGTTTTATCAATATACTCGTAGCACACGAAAACCGCGTGTTACCTGCGCCTAGCATAATATTTATCTTCCGTACTAATGTTATAAATGGGAACGTAACTCTGTGTTTTACCTTTTCGCTCCTAAACGGCTAAACTGATTTGCATGAAACTTGGCATACAGGTAAACCATGACCTGGGTTTGAATATAGGTACTAAGGATACAATTTTTATCCCCGCAGTGCCTTCTCGTGGGATAGTTTCAGACCTCCACGCGGGAGAAGCCGCATTTAGAAGCTAATCTTAAATACGCTAGAGATTGTATCAATACGTGCAGTCACCTTTTTAGAAGTATTTTAATCGCGATAAATTTATATATTTACTTAAATGGAATTTGAAACTCTTTATATCAGTATTTATAAGTAGATAATAATAAAAAGATGATGTAAAGAAGTACATAATTATTACGTTTTCTCGTAGATTCGATTGTAAATATTTTGCTAGGACAATTAAGTCTGCGACGTACCTATTGTTTTGATCTTAATTTATGTGAGATTTTACCTAGCTTTGTGGGTATAATCAAGAATTCACATCGTCCTAGCCTTTTCCCAACTATCTTGGGGTCGGCTTCCAGTCTAACCGGATGCAGCTGAATACCAGTATTTTACATGGAGCGACTGCCTATCTGACTTCCACCACCCAGTTATCTAATACTGGGAAATACAAAACCCCTTGGTAAGACTGGTTGTCAGACTTTCGGGCCACTGTACCAGTAACGACTGTCAAAGATCTACAATGACAGCCGCGACCAACGGCTTATCTTACTTTCGGAGGCACAGAGGAAACTCGAAAGGTAATAATGGATGGTCATTGGTCACCCATCTACGGACCGACTTAGGCAAGCGCGGGCTTAAGAGCGGCCAACCCGTCATACTTTTCATACAAACGCTCGTACGTGATTATGCAGTTGTAACACATCTTTGATTTTTTTGAAATAATAGGTATTTTGTGCACTATATCTAGGTTTCTATGGTAGCAAAAAATAAAAAATTCTAGAAATAAATTCAGTATAAGCCTCCAAAAATGGCTGTTTTGCACAAAATTTAACTGAACTTTGGCCGTTCATAATGTACTCATAAACTGTAAAAGTAAAGAAAACATCTCGATAGAAACCTTGCACATGTAATGGAGATTCTTAATGACAAATATTTATTTCACACACTTGTAAGACTTATTCAAAAACACGCGTTTCCTGGAACAAGTTTATGAAATTTTCGAACACTATTTTTCATTCAATGTCATCGCGTTAGGCGGTATGAGGTGCGTGGGAGACGAGATGTGCGGGGTCGGGGCGGGGTAAGACGGGGGAATTGAAAGAAAATCGCCGCTGTGGCTCTGGATGAAACAACAAGCTTTTCGACCATGCTCGCCTTGACGATAGACCGGTCGGGAAGGGCCCTCTTAAGCATAAAGACTCTTTGACTTCTGTCCCCGAAGTGCCCGGCCTCCTTCGTCGGCCTACGGCCCGGTAACCATGCCGCCCTTAGAAGAAAGCGATTTAAAAGAGACAAGACACGTGGTATTTTGACAAGCTAGACAGGCCGATTTGTTACTAAGTAGTAACAAGTATAGGCCAGGCAACGAATGCCCAAAAAAGGATAAGTATAGACGGAAATGCTTGGAACACAATTTTAGACTTCGTAACTTTGTTTGGATTAGTATTAGGAGGTGAATATATAAAAAGTCCCCGAGCCCTTGAGCTGGAGGGAGGGAGTGTTTAAAGGTCTCATTTTTCAGTTTTTCGCTTATATCTCGGAAACTATCTTCTATCTAACTTGCTTTTAGTCAATTATCCTAATTCTATTTTTGATGATAACTATTAAACTTAATTATAAGTAATTTTATTTTGTAACCTTTTGCCGCATGAAACTTACCCAATTGTTACCTAAATGGAAGAAGTCACTGGCTCCTGAAATACAGGTACTCTAACCTAGCTCTGGAGCCAGAATCTCAATTTTTTCTGTACCCTGTTTTTATGGCAATAAAGAATTTATTTATTATTATTTATTTACTATGCGCCCGAGCAACATGACCACTCTATAAAAATTAAAGCTGATTAAATTTGCTACAAGTTTTACTCGATCAAGTTTTTCGATATCGTGTATAGTTTTCGACATATCCGTTCTTAAAAGTCTGTAATTTTGGAAGAAAACATTTTGCACATTTTTCGTTGCCTGCCCTAATATGACCTAGCAAGGCGCGGTGATGGCAGGTGGAGTAAAGCTATGACCGAAGCTATGACAGCGTCCAAGGAATGGAAAAAGAAGTGTTGGTCGTCCGGCGGCGAGATGGGCAGACGACATTGTTGCTATTGCAGGAATAACCTGGATGAGGCTGGCACAGGAACCTGGAGCTTGGCACATGCAAAGAGAGGCCTATACCCAGCAGTGGGTGAAGTCAGGCTGTGTATGCTGATGATGGATGATGATGATGGCCTAACATTGATTTTCAATTTTCTTCGTCTTGTCGTAAATATTTGAATGTCTTAGGGCCGTTATTATTTCGCCACGAGCACAATCAAGAATAGAAACAGTAATTATCATTATTGTAGTCTAATTTCGATGTTGTCTAGACTAGTGTTAATTAGAAACGGGCAAATGGCTCTTACATAACCTTGAGTTAACTAGTACCGACCTACCAATGTAGTATGCATAATTCATCATGTAGCTTAACACTAGGTACTCGTATATTACAGTGCGTATTGGTATTGTGTGCCAACATTACAGAGGTCGAAACATCTTCTTAATCGTGTGGTTAGTGCCTAAACTGGTGTCAGTTATTATGCCGCCCATGGACCTCTGACTTGGTTTTACATGCCGTCGAGAAATATACAGGGTGTAACAAGACCCTTCACGAAGCCGTCAACCAAGAATTCTGTACATCAAACTAAGTAAATTTACGCAAAAATGATTGCTGGGAAACGACATTTTTTTTGGGGTGAAAAATCACGTTTTTCTGTAGGACTCAATGTAACGCACTAAAATCATTGTGCTGATGGATGCATTGAATAGTACGGGGGTCCTGGAGGTGTTTAAAGTAAAAATCTTAATTAAAAACATGTATTTAAGAAAATGTTGGAACTTTGACCCCCAATATCTCTGTAACTAGAAGGTTCCCAGGTATGGTCTA
Organism: Eugnorisma glareosa; assembly: GCA_947578425.1. Lineage (NCBI taxonomy): Eukaryota > Metazoa > Arthropoda > Insecta > Lepidoptera > Noctuidae > Eugnorisma > Eugnorisma glareosa. The sequence continues at coordinate 4,881,693 of OX387982.1, read as the reverse complement.
GAACAAAAAGACGATCGCCATGACGGGGAGAATAAGTGACTTTCGGCTTCGTTAAGGGTGTTGTTACACCCTTTATATCTCTCAGGCATGCTGGTTTTCTCACGTTGTTTCCCTTCACCGAAGCAAGTGATAATTAGGTACCTATACAATACGCACATGAATTCGAAAAATCAGAGGTGCGTGTCTGGGGTTCGAACTTGACTCCCCTATGACTTAGCTCACGGCACACCACTAGGCTATCACTGTATAGGTCGAATAAAAGAGATACATTAAGTTTGACGGCACGGTTGGCGCATTGGCTGAGCGATTGGCTGCGAGTGGTTTCGACTCCCGCACGGAAAAGTTTTGTGTAGCCTATAGGTAGTTTTTCCGGGTCTGGCTGTTTGTGTATGTGAGTTTTAATGTTTGTAACGCACCCACGATACAGGAGAAATTCCTAGTGGGGGCAAAGATTAAAAAAAGAATAAAAAACATGTCATGCTAATTAGCGAAATTAAAATTGAATATCTCCATGAATATATACCTCGGCCAGATAGTCTCTTTCTAGGCAAGACAAGATAAAGAAATTGCTCGACGCACCAAGAATGCCTGGAAGAGCTATTCTGGTCGATCAAACATTTAATGAAGAACTCTTTCACTCAAACGAACGGTCATGGACATGTGCATTCCCCCACCCTCACCTATGGAGCGCAGACATGGTCGCTCACAAACCGTCAGAAGTCCGCACTTGGTGTCTGCCAACGACCTATGGAGCGAAGTATACTGGGTGTCAAACTTACGGACCGCATTAGAAACTCCATACTTCGTTCTAAAAGCCAAATAGCTGATGCTGGGCTTACAGCTGCTAGGTTGAAGTGAAACTGGGCTGGTCATATCTGTCGCATGTCGGGGGAGCAATGGGCAAAAATTACCACACACACCAGATAGCAGGAAACGACAACGCGGCCAGCCCAGAAGGAGATGGCGGGATGAACTGGTCTCTTTCTCAAAGGATTGGCCTACAATCGCACTAGATAGCGAAATGTGAAAGGATGAAGGGATCCTCTTTTCCCTGTAGTGGGAAATAGGCTTATATTAGTTTTAATATATTAAAATACACAGCGTAACACATTTTCTTCTTCCATTCTGCCACAGCATTATTTACTCCTTTCTCTTTCATATCATTCCTCACACAATCCATCCATCTTTTCTTAGGCCTTACTCTCCCTCTCCATACATCAACATGGATCCATCGTTCTTTTAGTCACATGCATTTCATCCCTCCTCATCACATGGCCATACAAAGACACACGACTGCCTAGATTATAGCATAAAATATTTATTTTACAATTTCTAAGTAAAATAAATAATCTATGCTAAAATAATAAAGCTGAAGAAATTGATTTATTTGTTTAAACTTGTAGAACTAACTACCAATAACATTTGAGAAAGTCTTTCTTGCATTTGATAGTCCACCTTGTAACGAGGCTATTCAACAACACGCTACGACCCTCACTCCACTGCCTGGTTGGTCTAGCGATCGCAAGCGCGACTGATGAGCATGAGGTCCTGGGTTCGATTCCCAGGTCGGGCAAAGTGTTATTGGGTTTTAGTTTTTTCATCCGGAATTTCTCAGTAGCAGCCACGGAGTCTAGATTGGCGCCCGGTTGATGGCAACAGGCTCACCCCCTATTACATGGGAAATGTGGATGTACTATTAGGTGCACCTCTGCCTAACTCTTCGGAGATTATAGGCTGTGATGTTATATTATGCTACGACCCTAAAGAGCCCCGAAAAAAGAAAAAAAAACAGAAAGAACGCGATTTAACAACGCGGGCTGTCAATGCGATGCGGTGGGTCGGGTGCCGGGGCTGGTGAAACCGTGAGCCACAGCTGGAGTAAATGGTGGTGAAATCGCATCAAAAACAGGATCAAACAGTCGGAGGATTATTATGAACTAGCTTATGCCCGCGTCGAGTTCGATCATTGTCCAACGAGATCGGACTACTGAGTTAAAATGTATCCTATGTGTTAATCCAGGTTATAAACTATCTGTGTGCCAAATTTTATCCAAATCCATTCGGTAGTTTTTGCGTGAAAGAGTAAAAAACATCCATCCTCAAAAACTTTTGTATGTAAAATAGTATAGGTAGTAAGATATCATCTTACCTCTTTCGCCCACAGTCTGCATAGCATGCATCCCCAGCGTCTGAAGAATATGATGGCAACATTCTGGTCCTCCCAGAAGGATTTCAACTCTAGTGTCTGGAAAATAAAATATACTTTATGTTACTAAACAGAACTTAGATTAAACTATGGTCTCTTTGCTGCTTTCATGAACGTTTTATAGATTTTAAACAGGAAAACATAATTATTTATTTTTAAATATTCTATTATAGAATTTTGTTGTGCAAATAGGTTTTTCTTTGTTTTTTCTAAACTAGATAGGAGCCGATGTTTCGTGCCTGACTATGACAAGAAACAGCCGAAACAAGCTCAGAGGTCATAGTCTCTTTTAAAGTCCAGACATAATCTTGGTCAAATCACATGAGAACTATGCAGAATAGTGTCTGAGATGGTCTTTTAAAGAAAGAACCACACAGATTTGGGCCTGTGCAAGCATTTGTCAGTTACCGTAATTCGTAACATAGTTGATTTGTAACATCAATTTCTTCAATCAGTTTAACTAATTGCTCCATGTAAATAACCATGTGTAACCCAGGTTTTTTTTAAAACAAAATGCTTTCTTAGAACTTCTGTTTACATTTTAAGTCATGTTATTAAAAACTTAGCATAGTTTAATTTAATACAATAAGAATATTGTTTTCCTTGAGAAAAATGTTGCTTTTTGGAATACTGGGACGATGACTGTATTCAAAAGAAGACGAATAAATGTGGCGTGTTTTCAAGAAACGAAATGGAAGGGTGAATGGAAGGGCTTTGTAGATTCCCAGATGCTCGTTAACTTTTGTTAACTTTTCATCTTGTTTTACATTTTTTGTGTAGTAAGCAACGACCTATTGTCGGGCCTATGCTGTCCCCCCATACTATGCTGTAACATGATAATATTGTATCACCAAATGATTTGAAGAGAGTAACCATGGAGTTTCTTGCCGGTTCTTCTCCATAGGAAACGACCAACCCGAACCGTGCACCTTTTTGTCGACGTTTTATAAGTGCCCATCTAGGCCTAAGAATGTGAAATAAAAATATTTTGATTTGATTTCATTTGGTACACACGGCTACACATCAAGTTATACATTTCCAGTTTATGCTGATCTTGCATTGTACAGGATTTCCGTAAAATGCGAAATCAACTTATACTGGAAATGTATAGCTTGATGTGTAGCCGTGTGTACGAAGTCGTCATTCCTCAACGTGGGAATAGTTTTAGAAAGTAATTAATAATGTTTTGATGAAAGAGAAGTTTAGGGGAGAATTTTGACACCATTTTGATGAACATCCCGGTGCATGAAGAATTGATAGTTGGAGGTGATTTCAATGGAAAGTCTAGGTCAACAGTGTCCTGCCAGGGTTGCGGGACTGTTCGAAAGAGATACCGGGGCGCCGGAACAAAAAGGGCAAAGGAAGGAACATGGATGGGTTTTAGTCAGTAAAAGTCTGACACTCCCTCCTGCTCAGCCCAGAGCGGGAGGCGGTATTTGATGATTTCCCATCGGTAAAAAAAAAAGTCAACAGTGTGAGAAGAATTATGAAAGAGTGCATGGGGGTGGGGAATCGGGAATCAAAACAATGAGGGGGACTGCCATCCGCGACCGCATTTGATAGATACGGCTACAACTTGGTGGTCGACAGAAATCAAGAATGTGTTGAATGAAAAAAAGAGGAAATTCAAGGAATGGCAGAGTGTTGAAGTTGCAAGTGTTAGTTTGAAAGCTGAAAAGAAGAGTGAGTATGATTCACTTAAGAAAAAAACCTAGAAAGCTGTGGCTGTAGCTAGAGCAAACGCCCAAGACAAGCTTTATGACACGGATAGTACATGGATAGTATAGCAGACTAAACCCAACTATACCGGCTTGCTAGAGCTGGAGAGAAAGGCGAGGGATGTATGTCAGATTTAAATGCGTAAAAGATGAAGCTGGAATGGTTATTTCGGATTATGAGGAAATTAAGGATAGGTGGAACGGGTACTTTGAAAAACTGATGAAGGTGTGCTGGACAAATAAGCCAGTGAATGAGGGGTGAGTGAGAAAGGTTAGTATGGATGAACTGAAAATAGCATTAAATGGAATGAAGAATGGTAAAGCGTTAGGACCTGACGGTATACCAGTTGAAGTTTGGAAGTTATTACGGGTGGGTGGATGGACGTAGTTAGCTATATTTTTCAATAAGTTGTTGATGGAAGAAGCCGTACCTGACGAATGGTGCAACAGTTCGCTGGTGCCCATCTTTCAAAATAAAGGTGATGTTCTGGAGTGCAATAACTTTATAGGAATAAAGCTAATGGTGCAAAGTATGAAAGTTTGGGAGAAAGTTATTGAAAGACGACTGAGAGAAGAGAGTGAAATTTTACGAAATCAATTCGGTTTTATGCCTGGTCGGGGAACGGCGGATGCCATTTTTGCCATCCAGCCAGCTAGCCAGCTTTGCGAGTGATGCAGAAGTGCGCACAAAGACTTGTACATGGTGTTCATCGACCTCGAAAAGGCTTACGACCGAGTACCTCGTGAGGTTTTGTGGTGAGCCCTGAAAGAGAAAGGTATGCCTGCGAAGTTTGTGATCCGAGCGATGTACAGTCGATGTAGTACCCATGTCCGGTATACACAGCGGACACTACCCAGCAGCTTCAATGAGTCTGTAGGCTTGCACCAAAGGGTTGACTCTAAGGCCTTATCTCTTCCTGGTGATAATGGACGCACTTACGTCGGAAATCCAGGAAAAAGCTCCCTGGTGTATGCTGTTTGCCGGCGACATTTTGTTGGTTGCCGAAAATGGCCTAGAAAGTCCAGAGTAGATTGGGGGTGTGGTGGCAAAGACTGGAGAATGCTGGCCTTTTTTTTCCGATGGGAAATCATCAAATGAGGGAGTGTCAGACTTCTACTGACTAAAGCCCATCCATGTTCCTTCTTTTGCCCTTTGTGTTCCAGGGCCACGGTATCTCTTTCGAACAGTCTCGCAACCTGAAAGTCAGTAGGACCAAAAAAGAATACTTATTCTGTGATTTCAGCGGTCTCTCCTGTTCTGTGCCCATAACTCTTGCCTGAACGTCCATACAAGCAAGCGAACCGAGGTACCGAAAATCAGAACAGATCGGTCCGATTTTCGGTACCTCGGTTCGCTTGTCCAAGGGGATGGAGAAGTAGACCGAGACGTAACGCACCGGATCAACTAAGGATGGATGAAATGGCGACAGGTCACTGGAACAACTTGGTGGATGTGTGGTGTGAAATGAACGGATAAGGTAAGGAACGAGTCTTATCATTAACACTAGAAACGGCAACTCAAAAACAACCGTAAACATGGTAAATATGCCGTTTCTAGAGTCAATGATAATGATCATGACCAAAGACTTATTTAAGAAACGAGTATATTAAAGGAAGTTTAAAAGAAAAGTTGAAAGGGAATCGACTGTCGTGCTCGAGAGATGAGGAGGAACGAATCGCATGAGACTAAAAAAGATGAATATAAACGATGATGAATGGAGAGGGAGAGGAAGACCAAAGAAACGATGGATGGATTGTGTGGGGAAAGATGAGAAAGATAAAGGAGTAAATGATAGCGTGATGATTGACAGAGGAAAATGGAAGAAAAAAACGTGTTGCGCCGACCGCAAGTAATATGGGACAAGGGCAGGGAGATGATGATTCCTTGAGAAAAATCTAAATTAGTTTATTATCAAACAATTGTTTACAAGTCTGGGAAAATAATAAAGTCACACAGTTCAGACCAGAGATATTATAGATATGATATTTCGGATCTGGATACGGAGATGGATAAAGAAATAAAATTATATCGGTTTCGGATATCGTTGTTTCGGATATGGTTGTTTCGGATAGTTTCGGTTACAGATATTATATTGAAGTAAAATATAAACACAAATAGTATTTAATTATTTGGTTTTATTTAAAGGTTTTATCTAGTCTAGGTTATCATTTGGTATTATAATAATCATCAGTCATATTGTCGTTGTCAAAAGCATGTCGTTTTATTTTGACTCCGCCCTTTTATGAAACTATCCGAAACTTGTGAAACGGATACGGTTACGGATATATTTTTATTTCGGATATCCGATAGTTTCAGACTTCCGGTTACGGTTATGGAGCTCCATAACATCCCTGGCTCAGACTTAGCCTTAGCTTTATTCTACCCAGGTTTAGTGTATTTATTCCTTTTTAATTGTTATGATGTACGGACACGATGGATGGATTGTGTGAGGAATGATATGAAAAAAAAAGTAAATGATCGTGTGACGGTACTACTTATTGATAAGTAAAGTATCAAGATCAACCTGTCCAAAGTTTTAGGGTCCCATTAAAATAGATGGACAAATTTTAACACAGCGTTCACTATGTCTAACCAACGATATCCAAGCAAAAAAAACACTGATTAAAGTGATTTTATTTTGACCTAAAATAATAAATTGTCGGCGGCACTTTAGAATAAACACATCCATTAGGACAAAATAAAATCACTTTAATCAGTGTTTTTTTTGCTTGGATATCATTGGTTAGACGTACTGAACGCTGTGTTAAAATTTGTCCATCTATTTTACCATTAAAATAGATGGTAAAATGGATAGAAGGTGCCATGACCTTATATACATATATCTCAAAGCAGTTGCATTAAAAGAAATGTTATTTTTATTACTGCAGCTGTGCATAAACACAGACTGCACGATAACCTGTGGCCTTTTGAATCTTTTATGTACTGATAACGGTGTTATTCTACATTCTATACAGGTGATAATAGCATAGAATTAATTTATCTATACAAATAAATCAAATTAAAGTGTTTGTTTGTAATTTCAAAATAACAGCTTTTTACTGAATGCTTAGGAAAGTATATAAGGTACTTTTAAACAAAAAACTTTTTTATTCAGTTTTGTGTGTCTCTTTGTTCCGTCTAATCTCTGAAATAGCTGGACCGATTTTGACAGGGAGATAGCTGATTTTATAAAAAGTAACTTCGGCTAATTTTATTTTAACCCATGAAATTGTTAACAAAATCAATTCAAATATGGAAGTAATATTTTTATAATAATTTCATGCAGACGAAGGTGGCGGGCAACAGCTAGTTGTCTATAAATAATACAGTTGAAAATCAATATCATTAACAAATTAAATTTCAATGAATTATAGGTTACAAATACTTTCATGAATGCTTCTGACAGTATTTCTGACTTATTATTCAAAATTGCCTGAGAGGTATTTCTCGATGGCGTCTAAAGTCAAATCAGAGGCCCATGGGCAGCATCAAAACTCTTGACACCAGGTTAAGCACTAACCACATGATAAAGCAGAAGATTAAAAACTTCTATTCATATGCAAACATCATTCATGGGATGTAGTCATAATATTAAAGTAATCAGCCCGTTACATATCCACTACAAAGAACAGTCTACTCTCTGTAAGAAGTGGCTCATAATTTACCCAGCAGGCCTAGTGTGGGCTGATTCTTCTATTTGAGTCTTTGGTGACAGCAGATGGCGTTCTGGTGTTTCTACCTACCCCCCATAAGATAAAGGCGTGAGTTTATAAGTATGTTTGTCTACCCTGAAAGTATTAAACATGCACTTTGATATTGGCTGAATAATACCTGTCTTAGGCAAGACTAGGTAACAATTAAAAAAATACAAGAGTATTAGTAATACCGGAAGCTGGAAATTAATACGTCCTGCAATTACATGCAGGTAATACAATGGGCACATACATTCTAAGTAATAATCGTTAATAGGTTTAATGAGTATGGCTCATATATTTATCGGAATACGGAAGAAAAAACTCAAATGCGGTTGTAAATGCGTAGAAAGATTTAACATAAATCTGAGTCAAACTTAAAACCGGTACTCACACACGACTGATTCTATTATTACGGGTTTTGATTACGAAACTTGCAGCTGCAAGCCGGTTTACATTACATTTTGCATTATAAATAACATTTTAAATGCAATATCCGCAACAATACAACATTTTAAAATGCTGGTAGCCCAGAAAAATAACTTTCAAACATTAATTTGAAATTTTGAAAGCTCAATTGTAAAACATTCTTCATTAGGCGCGGCGTAAATTAAAAAAAGTAACCATGTTCAATGGAAAAGATAATCGTTACCTCGCCGCTGGCGATGCTCTTTACTTTTTGTACCCCAATCTGAGCGATATCTGTAGACATTTTCGTTGTTTTTTAAAACTTTAATTTTACAAACACTCAAAAAGTTCTAGACACTGCAAAGTGAACAACATGAATGAACTAGAAGTAAACTGTAAAATACAATTTGACACTTTGACAGCCTGTTGCAGTGTTTCCACTTTAATGATTTCCTTTCCCTACGCATCAATTGAGATTTCCCCTTCTCAGGACTTTTTTCCCCTCAAAAATTATTCTGCTATAGTTTTGGCACTAGTAGTAAAAATCTGCTCAACGGTCACTTATCATTTGGTCACATTATATTATGGTAGTACTATCGATAACAAAAGTGTCAAAGAGTGTGTTTTGTGTAATTTGACTTCCTAAGAAAAAAAAAATCAGCTGTTCCCTACAATATGTTCGCACTAATTCTTCAAAATGTACTGAATAGCTGATTTTTTTTTCGCGATTTCGGTGTTGGTTCCATAGGGAAAGTTTTTCATAATAATGAGTACAAAGACCCCATAAAAGATTTCGTGTGTGAATAGATACACATATTATGATAGATAGATATACATATTTGGCAACGCCACGTAAAAAAAATTGATAGAAGTATGTTTTCAGTAACTTTGCTTCACACTCAAAATAAAATCATGCGAAAACATCTATTATTTATACTTATTTATTAGAATGTCGGAGTTAAATTTGTCAAATAAAAAACAAATATTATTTAATTGGAAACGAATTGAAATTGAAATCGAGGGAAAAGATAAAGATATTTTTCATCGTTTGGATGAAAAATATCTTTATCTTTTCCCTCGATTTCCCCAGTACATCTCTTTCCCCTTTTTCTTCCCCTCTGGACCCTAATTTCCCCTCAAAAGGGGAATTTCCCCTCATTGTGGAAACACTGAGTCTGTTGTGATGTTGGTTGTGTCATGTGTGACTGTCAATCGGCCATTCTTTGGTGTTGTTGAATGAACGTTTGAACGGCCAAAACCTGTTTTTCGACCAATAGCAGAGAAGTTTAGGATTGTCATAGAAAAAAAAAGTTGTTGTTTCTTGGGGTCCAAAAGTCCAATGTTTTATTCGGAATCGGATCATAATAATCATTCCTTTTGACTAATGCGATAAAATGCGAATTAGGTTGGTTAGATCAGATAGCCCAATTGCGTAATGGCAAGTAATTACCAAGGGCCAAACCGTCTTAAAAATACAGTTATGATGCTATTCTTACATTATAAACTGAATAAACAGTTGATTAATTAATTACGCATGGCTGCTGTTATTGGAGCTCTATTCTCAGTATTTGGAAAAAAAGCAATGATTATAAATGACCAATATCTTAGGCCGCATTCCGAATTACAAAATAATCACTCACAGCGCTCACATCTATATTTTGCGTTCCGTTTTAGATATCACGATTATGACAGCTGAGAGCTGTCATCAATTTGGAACGCTCGTAAACGCGTTCACAGTGAACATAACCCAAACCGAAACCTTCGACAAGACCTATTTTTGAAAATGGACGATATGTTGGTTGACTCTGTTGCACATACAACCCTCCAAGTTCAATTAACCCCATTCAATAACTATTTCATGAAAAAGTCACTCAATGGGGTTAAATGAACTTGGAGGGTTGTATTGATGATTTGAATTATTATAATTCTGTAAGTTCATACGTGTTACTGGCGCGATTGTTATTTTCATCAACATACAACCTTACACTGATCTGCAAATCGTAAGAAAATTTAAATTTCGCGGGCAACTCTTGCGCTTCCACCATAACAAAACAACACAACCTGTGAACAGAACTGTCATTTTTGACAGCGCTCACGGTGATATTTATTTGGGGCATGGTCGGTGTAATCGCAAGATGGCGCATGTCATGACGTCATCTATGACGATTCAAGGGACATCAATATCGCGCTCACGGTAATACGGAACGGGTTTATGGACGCTCAAATCGATTACAGCGTAATTCGGAATGCAGCCTTAGTCATCATAACGTGATCCCTGCCCGTGCCTATACTATCTCAGATCCCACATGGAGCTTTTATTTATTTACTTATTATAACAGAACTATAAGCACATAATGTAACAAAGGCGGACTTAATGCCTTGCCTTTTAGGTGTATCTTTTATTTTGCTTTGCTATCCCCAGAACTGAATGTTTGGAGTAACAGTGTTATCCTATCTGTAATGCTAATTGTACCTAGAAATTCGTCTTTGGATTCATTAAAATGGGAAAATATCGATAAGTCTCGCAATCGTTTCAGTTTATGGCATCCATGGGCGATCTGTTCTGTTCATCACTATTGCGCGGCTTTTCTATAAGGATGCCGAAAGCATCAAAAAGTGTCGATAAATATTTTTTCGAGCTTTTAAATAGGTTAGCACTCGATTTAATAAATAATAATATAGTAATTTTTTTATTTATTTATTTATTGGTGTAATACTACAAGATCAATTTATCTGTTTTTATTATCTTTTTAAAACTCACTTGGGTTTTAGTTTTTTGGAAGTCAGTAAACCAGAGTTACATGTCATTGCAAAAAACTTCATGAAAACTCATTTCATGACTCATTTTCTATTGATTTCCGTATGGTCAACCATACGAAAACCAATAGAAAATGACATGAATGTCTTGATTAAATATTTTTAGTTGCCTTTTTTGTCATGGTTGGGTTTATTTATATTAGAGCGAGAAACAGAGCGTACTGCCAACCACATCCTCGTTGCTGCCACGTGCTATTCCCGCTCTGTCACAGTCATGACGTGCAAGCTGTGGACTTTTCTTTTCTGTTCCGTCCCGTCCTGTTGAATCTGTAAATTATTGTTATGCGTTGTATGAATATTGTTATTTTTTTGACATTTTGTATGATGCACGTCATGTACCTGCGACTAATAAATAATTTTTCTTTCCCTCTCTGGTTCTCGCTCTAGCAAATGACGGCTCTGAGCGTAAGAAAAGAATTGGAGCATGGAAATGTGCGAAGCCATGCCCTAAGTTAACACTTTACCCATTTCGATTCTTCTTAAAATTAAAATAGTAAATATCGCTAGTCAACAAGACAACAAGTCTTACAAAGAGGTATCATGTGACCCATTATGTCACCAATTTTTGTCTGTCTGTCTTTTTGTTCGGGGTAATCTCCGAAATGGCTGGACCAATTTTGACGGGACTTTGACTGATGTTGAGCTGATGTTGGAAGGTCTAACGTAAGTTACTTTTATTTTAGAAAAATAATCAGAATTCCGTACAAAAAAAATGCAAACCATTGAAATTGTGAACAAAATCCGATTCAAAGCGAAGTAATATTTTTTTGCGAACGAAGGTTGCGGGGGGAATAGCTAATGTTGAATAAAATTGCAAAAGGATCGATATGTAAAAATTATTTACTCGATATTTTGATAAATCGATATCCTTTTGACAACCCTACCTACCTACCTACTTTTCATTCTGCCTTGATTGCTTGTCACCGCGTGTTTCGCCGGTCTGAAAACTTTGTTATTTATCTCCGCACTTGGTGAGTATTCATTTATTCATAATTAATTTACAGATTCTAGTAACTTTTCTTTACATCAAAGCTAATTTTGTCAAATAAAACAACGTGATAATTGGATGCATTTTGACCTTGTACATTCGAGTCATTTCGATTGATTTTTTGTTACGTTTATTAGTCAGTTTTAAGAGTTTTATTGCGTTGTTTGTCTGTTTCTACTGTGAACAACTGGTTAAGTTTTCATCCACGTCTATTTTGTACAAGGTCAAATTAACTTGGAAGTTGAAATTGAGGCTAAGACGGAGGTAGGTACCTACATCAACTTGTAAAGAATCTAATAAGCTTAATTTAACACTTCGTAGTTGCTAGTGTACACTGGGATTGTCTCAAGCGTTTTTATTGATGTGCCTACTGTCAGCTACGTCATTAGCATTTTTGAACCTTTTTTATCTGGACCTACCTATTTCAAAGTATTTTGTCATCATAACCGTACTTTACTCATCTTGAAGCAGTTAATGTAAATAATAAAACAGTGTTTGAACCCTAAGCAGTCATTAAATCTAATTTAAGTGAGCAATTTCCTTACTAATCATGGTATTTAGGACAAAGTCAGAAAAGTAGGTCACTAAATCTATGGTGGCTATTGGGTTTTACTATCTGTTTAAGGCATTTTTCTCTATGCTCGCCCTAAATTAAGGAAAATACTAAAACACCTTTTTATTGAATCAATTTGGTTTATTGATGCTATATATCTAGTTAATATCTTCAGCATATTAAAATTATAGCAGTTTAAAAGAACTTATGCATACAGTATAAACTTGCAATATACTTATATATTTTTTAAACTATGCATCATTTTTATGAATTTCTGGCATATAAAGGTACCTTGTTGAGGGGTGTTGAGCTAGTAATTGGGTTGTTGTGGTCAGATAGGCAGTCGCTCTTTGTAAAACACAGGTATTCAGCTGCATCCAATTACACTGGAACCCAACGCCAAAAAATTTGGGAAAAGGCTAGGCAGATGATGAATGAACCTGAAATAAAGGCATCTGTGCTTAATTCTAACTGTATTTAAATAATGCTGTTCAATATGTTATATTTTTAAAGATAAATAAATAATTACTTACTTATAAAAATACAAGTATTGGTTCTAGAATTTGTCAGTATCTTCACGATGATTTCCTTCGCTGTCTTGACAGCTCCTGTAGCACAAAATGTTTATAATTTGATTATTTTCATTTTTAAACCTCTGTAATAGACTTACCCCTTGTGTTCATACAAACATTGTAAAATATTTGCCAATGGCAATGTATTTCCAATGCAGGGCTCCTTTTTCAACTTTACTGGCCTCCTTTTCCATCTTGACTACTTTTACTAAACTTCAGCCATCCTTGACCTTCTCATTTAAAAAATTATTCTATCAGCTCAAAGCCCAAAACTGAGCAAATTATTATTAAGCAAGTAAGTAAGTTCTAGTGACAAAAACTGACATTAAATCATAGTCTAAGATACCAATTTTTTATTAAGATCTTAGCATTTGTAGGAATAAAGTTTAAAATTCAACTGTGACATGTTGATTTGGACCTGGGCCTACAAATTGACCAATGAGGCTGATATCTAAAATGAGAACAACCATGACTAAGTCAGCAAGTCAGGCAGACCTTAGCAGAGTGTGCGGTGTAAAAGTAACGTAAATACATCAATTTTTTTAATGAAATACAATTATCCTATAGCAATTCAGTTTATCGGTTTGCTACAAGCACAATCAGTATCATTCGTAGATGTGAATAAATTCTTAATATTATGAAAATATTATATGTGAATCGTGTATTTTAAAATTTACATTAACACTACAGCTAGGCCCTCGGTAACTCACTGTCATCAAAAAAATTCCTAAACCGATTACATACCATCTCATAACATCCAAACGATTATTAACCCTAATACTTACTCAATAAAATCTGTATTAATCTTTCATTCTGATAACAAACTGATAAACTATTAGATTATTTGCTATATTCAAGTAGATTATCTGAACGCTATTAGATTACATTATCTTCTGATTGTAATGTTTAAATGAATGTGCAATTTTATGTACAATGTGGATTTATAGAAAACTAGCATGAGTTTGATGAAATATCTTTTGTTATTTATGGGAGTGATACAAAAACATAGCATAATATATATCATGCCTGTGTGTGATCAGGATCACAGAAGCTGGTTTGCAATCCTTTGTTGCAAAAAAAAAAAGATGTTTACTGAGGCAACTTATCGTAACATCATACCTGTATATTTTAAAGGTATATGGAGTGCATTGGCATTACAATATTATAACAATAATGCTGAAGGGTTAAGCAGGAATGTAGATAACTATATAGTTTATAATAATACATTTTACTTGTTTTCAAAACATAATAAATGTTTTCATTCTGTGTTTTGGAAAAAAAAAACATCTTCAAAATTCACACAATAAAGATTTGAGCTACAATTTCTAACATTTTTACGACTTGTTCAATAGTACTGGTCATTCAAAATCAACTTAATTTACATTGGCATAAAATTGATATTCGTTCAAGTGCGAGGACTTTAATAGTCTTTTCATAAGTGCCATTAATCAGTTCACTTATTTCCTTAAGTGTATTATTACTGTAATTTACACCTTAAGCTTGTGTAATAAAGCTTGTAGTTTATTGCAGTGTGTGCTATAGACTACTTGAAGTATGACTGTGAGTTTCTTGAGAAATCCTTCATGTCGGAAATGATTAGATCATGTTTTAATTGGTATCAGTCAAGTTTTTGTGAAGAGGATACATACCATGAGAAAAGTCTTGAATATGCTATAAGAGTAGCGTACCAAAGAAGTGATGGTTGGTCTGGGTGCGGGATATTATGGCTGGAACGGAGGTGACTGGTGAGATGTTGAGTAATAGAGAAGTATGGAAGAGGGAGATAATGCTGCGCCGAACCCAAATAAATTAGGTTTAGGACAACGGCAGGAGAATGACAATATGACTGAAGTTAAGGTTTAGTCATATTTTATAAATGGCTCCTTTTATTGGCGTTGAAGGAACTCGAATTTATTTGTTTTCACTTTGAAACGGGATTCCGGAAAGAAACCATGGTCTGCTTACTTCTGATGAATAAAATAAGTAACAGTAAGTTTGCCCAGCAGTAAGAAAAAAAAACCCGCCATTTTGTCGCTCATTTGGCGCCCTAAGACTTAAGACATCATACTTTACAACAAATGGTTTAAATGAAACAATGTCACGATAAATCACAGTAATTGAACGCACAACGAAACAACAGTTTAGTTAGTGTTACTACAGCTATTTTATTAGTTCTAAATGATAGTTAACTGCGCATTCTTTAGGTCTCAATCTATTATACAGCTGTCTTAAGCGCCGACTCGCTGCACTGGAGTTTTGCTTTTTGATATTTTCATGAAGAATATTTATAAATGACTATAATACTGACTTCCGCCTCCCTTCCCGATGGTCGGGCAGTGTTATTGGGTTTATGTATCAGGAATTTCCCAGTAGCAGCTACGGAGTTAGGATTTGTGCCCGGTTGATGGCAATAGGCTCGCCCCCTATTACATGGGACTTGAAACTTAAGTGGCGAAATGTGGGATTACAAGGCATGATGTACTAGTTATCACAAGTTTGCGAAATATTGTTTCTGCCTACTCCCATGGGAAGAAGTCGTGAGTTTATGTTTTAATACATATATTAACTATCAAAGTGTCACGTAAATAGTGGGGTTAGTTGTATTGTGTGACTATCTCCACACGCCAAAACAACCATGCAGCACTATGACATGTAAACACTATAATGTTAGTTTGGTTAGTTAACAAGAAAATTGACACCTACGATGACGATTTAAAGTTGTTAATTGTTATGCCAACATGTTTAGAGACCACATCACAGAGTCGTCCTCGTCAAGTTCAGGCTCAACTTAGGTTCCCAGTTTCATTCCATTAAAAAAAAACGATGGAGTGACGATCTGATCATGTTCGCGGGACAAACGTGGCCAGTTATTGAACAAAATAGAGAGGTTTGGAAGAAGAAAATGAGGCCTTGGCCCAGCAGTGAGACAGCATAGTACCTATAGGCTATGGAAAAAAAAAACAGCTGGTTCAATGTGGAAGTACTAGATATAGATCATCTCTGTCTAACACTTATGGGATTGCGTGAGGTTATGTTTTTCTTCCGCATCGTGTTATTTCCATAACTAAGAAGTAAGAATCATGCATACTTATGACAATTTTCACAAACACTAGGTAACACCCAAACAGATGACTGAACAAAAGAGCACTGCTGAATTTTTAAAGCTCGTCTCACAGACCAAATTACAACATTGCATTATATTTAGGCATTTCCTCTGATGTCCCTTCATGTTAATCACAACGGGCATTGGCGGAGCGCAATGGAGCAGACTGCAATGACAATGCACCTAAAAACATATAATAAGTAATCATTGACGTAAATGAAATTGCCTCGTGATTTGTCTCCTAATTTAAGATAGTCTAGTACTCCACAACAGATTTAGGTATTCTACCTAAAATCATGATTCAACGCGCTAGACTGGAAGTCCGGACGTAGTTGGCGAAAAGCCAGAAAGACATAAAATATTCCGCAAAATCGATATCGTGTTGTTTTGCGAGCGAGCGGCGCCATAGTTCTGACATCATTTTGTCTCACTTCACAAGCTTTGAACGACCGCTGTGGGTCAACATTGACTTTGACACACAATAAACAAAGTCGGAAAGGTCAAAAGGTCATGAAATTCCCATGAACCGTATTGCTGTACAGTTATTTTTAATTTGGTATTGTTTTATATGTATCTAGTTTACCTCTTTACCCAAAATTGAATCTAATCTAAAATCCAGTATTTTCCTGGAGCGCTGCATATAATAATATTCAGCTGGATCCTGTTATACTGGAAGCCGGCCCCAACGTACTTGGGAAAAGGCAAAACAGATGCCTATGAGGTGGCCACATTAATCACGGCTTCAGTAGCGTTCTTTATGTCATCAAATATGCAGGACCACTCTTTCGACGATCCAACAAGTGGGCCATCGTCTGGTCAGTTGCAGTGGTGCTACTGGCGGCGATAGGTGACATAGGACCTATAATACTCGCAATGAGTGTCAGAAGGATCTATATAGGATAGGGTCTATATATTCCCACTTTGCCGGATTACGTTTGAAGCGGCCTTCTTAGCACAATTGATGGAGTGCTTTCCATATAAACCATTGCAGATCAGTTGTTCTTGGAGTTTTACAAGTCGGGTGGTGCTTGTTGAACGATAGCCTGCCCTCATCTCCCAAATTGATGTAAAATACTCAATTTGACTGTAAAGCAATTGTATCCATTGGCCATTGTACCTACTGCGGTTTTTTTTTAGCTTGCTTCGTTTGGAACCTTGCTGTGTTCCCGCCAAGGAAGTTTATTTGCTGCAACGGCATAATATCCAATTCTCCGACTTCCAAGAAAATTGTAGAAGACTGAGTGACTCAATCTTCTACGGCCGCATTCATTGGCAATTGCTTTAGCGATCTCCACTCAAGTAATTGTCACGTCTGCTTTTATAGTCCAGACCAATGACCATTCAAAATCGAAAAATCTTAGCAAAAGCATTTATTTCAAGTAGGCCAGTTACAAGGCACTAGGCACTTTTGAATTGACAACAATAAAATGAAGCTACAGTCCAAATCACAAGGCATAATAACTGTGAAAGTACTGCAGTTGCCCATTCCAAAGAGTAGATCTCTATGGAAAAGAACGGACAAAAAACTCCATGATTCAGTGCCTAGAACATATGAATCGACAATAAAGAGCAGGTGAGACATTTCTACAAACAGTTTCCTGGGTAAGTCAGAGTGTAAGAGCAGGAGAATTGTGAGTTTCCTATGCAAGTCATCCATACAATTTGTTCGTCATCACTCATCATGCTGTAATGCGGAAAAATATTGGAATAAATAAATGCATCCTCATTCAAATCATTCATTCATCACCGAGGACATAATATTTTGTCAGCATATGATTCAGCACTTTTTTAAAAGTAATTCTTATTATTCGTATACCAGTCATTATTTTTCGCGCGGTTTTGTAACAAAACCAGTATAATCTGGCCTCTTATTCTTTTGAATCTCCGTACTACACTAGGCCAGCATTGTCTAAAGTGCTACCAATACCAATGTCGTACGGCCAAAAGCTCAAGCCAAGCCGCCAGCTAGCAAGCGAGGCGGACGAGGCCCTTTTCATACTTCGTTCGGCTCTTTCTAGACGAAACCAAGTATGAAACCAGAAACGAAGTATGAAAAGAGCCTCGCTCGTTGGCTCGCTAGCTGGCGGTTTGGCCTGCGCTTTATGCTCACTAGAGAGTTATAAGCATCATTCAGTCGAAAAGCCGAAGTATTTTTCCTTTTTGACCCTTATTTAAATACCCAAAAAATTGCTTATAAATCCAAATCTAACTTACATGGCGGTTACCAAAAAGGTTCAGTTATGACAAAATCTGCCTTCTCATTGCGATGACATAATATACCTTTATCTTCTATTACATGATTTGAATCATCCAACGATGAAGTTGTAATATCATTATCTACTAAACCAGAACAAGGATAGTTATCTACTTTTTAAGACTATCATGATTAACCTTCCACTGAAAAAAAATCTGGCTACTCTTGATTATGCTGCGTTTTTAGAAGTTCACAGAATCGAACTTATTCCAAGGCCTTATCAGCCATTGGAGGATTTAAGCATTTAAAACAAGATCAGCCCGCGTAGCATGACCACCGTAGAACGTGGTTGTCGACGAAGAATCGAAAAATATGACAGATTGTGGAAAGATTTCTATCGTAGCAAGCAAGGCGATGTTAAAAATGTATGACAGACATGACAAGTTGTATAGAAAGAGCTTTGTCGGTTCTTGGTAAAATAGAGATAGTATTGCCATGCTACGCGGGCTGATTCGTGATCTTGATATTCTTAAGGTGCTGTCAAATTGAGCGAATTAAACATTGGAGTTTGACAGATATATCGGTATACATTATCTGTCAAAGTTCACTGTCCGCGGTCCGGTTTGCTCTCCAGACCGCTCGGCTTGACCGTACCCTTACCAAAAAACCTAATAGCTTGATGACCTCCCACATTGTCAAGCAACGTTTTTTCATAACACACAGTCCCACAGCTTATTATTAATTATTTTTTACAATTCGATACATTGCTTTATTTACGTTGTCGAGTAGACGAATGCCTTTGGAAGTTCGGATTGTGATAAAAGAGGAGTTACGCAATTAACATGCTGACTTACCTGAGCTAATATTAAGAAACCCACTTAATTTCCCCTTTTCTTTTCTAAAAACGTTCCTCCTTAACAATAGCACAAATTACCGTATTAAATAAATTATTCCGCTTATTTATTTCAATATCTTCTTTTATAGCTTATTCACCTGTAAGTACAAATTAAAACCAATTAGACTTTGAAAAAAGGCGTGAATTTGCTTCTAGATAAGCTTTACGCTCATTTTCCCTATTATGATGAACACAGCTCTGTAATTTCATCTTCGGCTTCAATTTCATGGTATCCCATGTCGTTTAAAACCATCCTCAAAAACACTCCGGATTTTGTATTCGCCCAAGTCGGAAGTCCCATTCTTTTTATCCATTTTTTATTTTCGCTGTCCTGCAATTTTGCATCAATGTTTCCTTGGGTGTCTCTAAAGGTATGTTCCTCTTTTCGAATCGGGTTTATTTTTTCGATCTGTCACTTGCCAGGTAGCTATTTAATAGCCGCTTCGTGGCTTAGTTCTGGCCCGATATAATTTAGATTGCCTTCGAAACGCTATGTTAGCACGTATGTAGTTCTATGGGCACCCAATAAATGGGTCACGTTTCAATAACTCTGCACTCACATTATGTGTCGGATGGGTCCATAATCACCAATTTAACCAAGTTGTATTTGCAATGGCCTACCTGGACACTTTATGAACGTGGCAGATGTTTCTAGTGTTCCAAAAAGTCGGATGGTGGTGGGTGCTGTTATTCCCAAAGCTGTCTTTTCAATATAGGTGATCTTGGACGGCCTGTATACATTCCAGAGCAGATATAAATCTTTTACAACATCTATGTTCCGAAACCGAGATGAGATGGATAAAGGGCAGCATTCTCCGTGAATCTTTATCATTTTTGAACCCCATACGTTGCATATTGCTTCTTCTCTTTGATTCTTGTGAGGTTCAACTTGTATACACGGCTACACATCAAGCTATATATTTCCAGTTTATGCTGATCTCGCATTGTATAGGATTTCCGTACAATGCGAGGTATCTTAAAAAAAAAGTTTGACAGTGACTTGATCACATCGCGTCGTCGTTCAATTGTGTAGTTTCGCTCGAGCTTTTCCCGTCTAGGAATCTATCATCAAATTCATTTTCTGCTTCACGTATGTCTCCTCCAAGCCAAGTACCTATTGCGGGTCCTCGTGCCTGCGCTTACCACACGGCGTGGTTTTTAGGATTGATTTACAATTGAGGTCTTGATTTGAATTAGTACGACGTGCCCAAGTATTAAAATACAGGATGCATTTTCCAAGGGGGCGTGGATGGCCAAATCCGAAACTATGAGGAATAGCTAAAAATGCTCAATGGAGTCTTGAGCCCGATTTTGATGAAAACTAAAATTGCATCATTGGATTTTTGAAAAATCAATGTTGCTGGCCAGGAATCGAAACTGTTGGATTTGAAAAAAAAACACACTGTCTTTTTACACCATTCGATAGTGTTCCTAATAAGGATCAAATTCTGTGAAGTAATTTTAAAACCAACACGTTCGATTACCGGCCAGGAATAAGCATTTTTCAAAAATTCATTGATGCAGTTTTAATTTTTCCTCAAAATCGGGCTCGAGACTCCTTTGGGCATTTTTCGATATTCCTCACAGTTTCGAATATATAGGATAAGTTGATTTCCATCTACTTTTTCCTATAATAATAATAAATATCATTTATTTTCTCTACACAAGTTACTTAATGCTAGGGTTAAAGTGGAGCACGAACAAGGAATTAACTTTTTGAGAGACTGGTGCTTGAAGTAGGTTTCTATAGAAACCTGTATTACAAGTCACCAGGGCCCTCCCGCAGTTATTTGCCTGCTAACTTTAATGGAATAGTTTTTGCATATTAAGAAGAGTGCAGGAAACTAATTTAAAACACAAACTAAAAACATAAAATAAAAAATACAAAATTATTGTGGATATATCAGAACGTGTGTGAGTATCTTAGAGAGTGTGTATGATCGAAATGTGATTAGGTGTCTATGCGTAGGAGGTTGATTGTGTGACTCTGATTTGAGGATGGTTGAAAGTATATTTGGCGCGATTAAGATTCGAGGAAGACTGCGGTTCGAGTACAATAGTATTTAAAAGCAGCAGAAAGGATGGTTAGCTAGAAGAGATTGTCTATGTGAGAGGGATCAACAGTTTTTCTGTTTTCTGGTAGTCTAAAGTTTTCAAATATGTAGTGACTGAGGTTTTACATTTATATTTCGTTAGAGGATATTAAGAGTGTTGTTTAATTTATTATACAGGTATGGTCCGAGAAACAAGAAGAAATTATGGGAGTGAGCACAGTTGCATGCTTGTGTCCGGCAAACCCTGCCTTTTAGCGCTTACCTTTTGAAGATTCGGTCCGGGACCGGGGGTTTTCGGTTCGGGATTCGGTTCTATAAAATGGCGCAATCATTTACCTATTTTACCAGCATGGTAAACCAAATTAGGTTATCATATTGCACGATGTACATCCATATACCTAATATGTAATTTTAAATTATGTTGTGGTCAACTGATTAGGTCGTACGGTATACGGTTCCGGTGATAAGAAACATAGGTACCTATTTATTTATTTAATAAACTTTCAGGTACCTGTAAATTTCATCGTTTTCCTAGTCCAACCTAACTATTGCTACCAACTAGAACATTAATTATGTGGAAAAATGTTTTCTGGTCAAGTTGGTATGGTATTATGTAATTCGTTCTAAATAATAATGCTCTACGTTTTCCATGAAGAAAACATGGCCGAATCCAGATAGAATTCAGATGAACCCGGTAAAACCAGTTAGAAAACGATCCAGTTAACATTTCTCTGAAATTTTGCCATCAGAACAGGGAAGCGAGTCATCATTAAAGTATTCTGTCGCAACATTTTCGCCAAACGATCATGGCTTCATGATACACAAAACTTCCCGAAGGTAGGCTCACGATGACTCATCATTACATTAATAAAAATAAAAAACAAAATGACGTCACTGAATTGAGACGCCAAGCTCGCAAGAACAACATAGGTCGTACTCAGACTCGATAAAAGTCTAAACATAATGACACCGATAGATTTATTCCGCGTCATGCAGCAGCGCTGTATTACTGTCCTTGTCATGAATATGATAATTTGTTCGAGAAAGAAAGTGACAGAAACATTTTGCACGCGATTTGTCATTACCGCGAATGAGACAGCACTACGACCAATTAACGCGCCAAAATAGTACTGTATAAAACTTTGCGGTAGTCTATGGCCGCGTCAGTATTCATTTGAAAGCTAACCAGTGAGGACGTGTGTGAATATAAAAGGCATAATAATTAATTGCCGAGTCTGATTTGACCTGTGATACTATTTCTAAGAGTTAAAATAAAATTACTAACGGTGAGTGAAGTGAAACAATGTGATTTTCTTTTAATACTTTAGATTATAACAATGTAGGGTTTAGTGTTTATGGTTTTCCACACGTAGCATAATTATTATTATAAGTAGGTATCATTAATTCAGTGTTTGAAGTTTTAAACATGTTATTTGTCCGTGGAGGCAAACCAAGATGATCCTACCGTCGCGTTTGTATCATATTTTATTTACTTACTTGCTGTTTCCCGGGACCTTCGTTCGCGTGAAATTATTATAAAAACCCAGCCAACTGCGAGTCGTACTCACACGCACACAGGGTTCCGTAGCACCAAACAATTAAAAATATTTTGTAGGCTCATTCATATTTTGCATTGTTTTAAAATTAAACAGCAAAACTAAATTTGTATTTCAAAGTAGGTATATCTTAATGAAATACCAAGTTACTGCTGCAGTTTGATGAAAAAGTCCCTTAACTCAAAAACTAAACATAAAACCTTATTCAAACCAATTTTGGTTGAAAGTTTTATTTACGTCCTACAATCCTACATTTTTTTTTAGTTAGTAATTTAGAAATTAGAGGGAGGGACACACATTTACCACTTCGGATGTGTCTTTCTTTCAAACGATTGACTTTAAGAAAAAAATGGACTTCGGAAACTCAATGTAATTTTTAAATACCTGTCTAAGGACACACCGCACGTAGGCATAGCATAGGTTTGACGAAAAAAAATTTTTTTAGTTTCAGTTCCATGTAGGGGAGCCGCCCCTAATATTTTTTTTTTAATTTTATTTTTGTATAAAAATGAAATGTACCGAAAAAAACAACTAACAGTCGTAATAATAGACCACTGTCAGTTAGTAATCCAGTCCTTAGTCGCAATGTTAATTTTAGGTGAGCAAGAAAAAAAGAAGTACCACTAAAGATCTTAACAATCGTATTATATCAACATCTATGAGCGCCAGCATTTCCAACGGTGTGTATCTGCATGATTGCCTCCCCTGGCTTAAAATATTATCAAAAAATAGATTGAAAAGCCCAACATAGTAATAGAGAACCTAACCTTATCAAAGCGGGATGCTAACATTTTCATGCATTATGCATTCTCTTCAAAAAGTGATCAAAGTTACTCCTCTAACTGTATAATTCAACAAAATAACCTATCCGAGGATTTACATATTTTACGAGGCGAGGTGTGAGCTCATTTTCCTCGCCCTCGCATCCTATGTTCTCTTAGTGAGTCAGCGTTCTACAGAACTCGACATTAATTAACTTCTTGTATGAATGATCAAACGGAAACCTAATTAATCAGGGGTGGAATGCAAACAATTCAATTCTCTTTTTGAATCTAAAGTTGCACTCTCTGGAAATTCAACGCCGCCCATATCAACACGCAAGAAGGACACAAAACAATGAAAATAATAAGATTCATGAAAATATGGTAGATCGATATACAGCGTGTAACAGAAAGGGTATAGTTATATGGAAGAGTGTGGTACGAACCATCAAACTGAACAACTTTCTCTATGGGACCACCATCGTTATCGTCAAAAAATAATCAGCTGTCCCATACATTTGGGTCGAGTAGGTATTGGAATTTTGTATGGGGCAGTTGATTTTTTTTTTTGTGATTACGTTGGTGGTCCCATAGAGAAAGTTGTTCAGTTTGATGGTCCGTACTACAGTCTTCCATATGACTATACCCTTTCTGTTACACGCTGTAGATTTATTGCCGATAAACCCTTCCATTAGGGCGATAAGATACAATTGCAATCAGTTTTTAAAAAACTGAGTATGCTTACAACACCAATGAGTACTAACGTTTTTTTTTTTGTAAGGTTCCATTAACATCAGCTTATAACAGCTCACTGCTGGAGATAGGCTGCACCACAAAGCCCTGATCGCTCCCCTCCAGTGTCCAGTGATTTTGGTGTTGGTCCCATAGTGAAAGTTGTTCCTAATGATGACTACAATGACCCCTTAAGAGATTTCGTGTATGAATAGATAGACCTTATATTTACAACGTGCCCGTGAGATAACGAAAACCCGAGCGAAGCCGCGGGCAACAGCTAGTTTAGTAATAAACAGCGATATATTGGACAGATAGATAGATAAATCATTTATTTAGTGAACACAAAAGACACACACGGAAGACACACACACAGACAGACAGACGGACAGATATTAGCGACGTTTCCAGAATGCACCCTCATCCAGATGTCATTTCTTAAGAATTGACATTAAACCCATTCATTTCCTTATTTCCAGATAAAATGTCGATCCACATCAAAGATATCGATGACCTGAAGAGCAGGCTGGCCGAGGCCGGTGAGAAGCTGGTCGTGATCGACTTCATGGCCACCTGGTGTGGACCCTGCAAGATGATCGGGCCCAAACTAGACGAGATGGCCAATGAGATGGCTGATAGCCTTGTCGTTCTTAAGGTAAGAAACTTGAAAGAACCATAGTTACCTGACTGCGCCAGAAGGAGGGTTATGTTTTTCGAGAGTATGTATGTATGTATAATTGTTTGGCACGCTCTGTGGCCTGAACGGCTCGATGGATTTTAGCTTGAGAGGTTTCGTTAGATTCGTATTTACTGTGAGAGTGACAATGGGTATATCAAAATAAAAATTATTCAATAATAAAACAAAAAAAAAAACGGTAATTTAAAAAATTAAAAAACCCGACTGCGTAAAAAAAAAAAAAAAAAGCATAGAACATAGCGACTTAACAGTCGGGACCCATTTACATGTATAGACCGGCTTAAATCGTCCCAATAATGGGTCCCCGACTGTTTAAGTCGCTATGTTCTATGCTTTTTATTTTATTTTTTTTACGCGGTCGGGTTTTTTAATTTTCTAAATTACCGTTTTTATTTTAACTTAATTTTCTCGAAGGAATATAGATTACTCTTTTTGAGTAATAACAGCCTCATGGTTAAACAACGCTTGCCGAGGTGAGGTCTATCTGTCGATGGGTGACCATCTATAACTTACAGAACATCTCGGAAAGCACGCCGTTGGTCTGAGGCTCCCGGCTGTCTTTCATAGATCCTTGAAAGTCGTTGTGTAGTAGTCAGAGGCCCATGACGCTGATATCCAGTCTAACTACACAACTACATAATTATTGTTTTAAATAGCTACTAAGTAGTTTTTCCACTGATCTGTCATTTCGTAAGGGTGCCTTTCCACCAGAGATGTGCTATGCTGCGAGAATGTAAAATCTAAGCTACGAAACTATGTGACTGTTTCCACTGATGCTAAGCTATGTAGCGGTGCGAGTAAGATGTGTTATGAAAATGCGCCTCCGCAAGGTAGCTGTGCGGGGAAGATGCGCAGCTCAAGCTATGCTACGTATAGGTAATAGAGAAGGCACGGGCCTAGCTCGCATCCATAGCACGCATCCATAGCTCGCATCCATAGCTCTCATCCATAGCACGCATCCTTCCATATAAAAAACGTAGCTTAGTTGAATTCTTTTCCACCAGTGCTATGCTATGATTGGTGGATATCAAACGCATCCATAGTAACGTTGCATAGCACATCTCTGGTGAAGCAGCAGTACGAGTGTATCTTCAATGAGAAAAAAATAACTTCATAGTTAAGTAGCATGGATAACTGCTTTGAACAAGTCAGCCAAACGCACAACCGCTAAAAGTTACAAAATTAAGTTCTTAATTGCGACATAGTTGATGACTTTCTTCAAGCTGGGTACAGTTCCGAACGATTCAATTAATACCGATATTGCTTTGTGCTGGCGATACATCAACGATTAGACTAATTGAAAATAAATAACTTTATTTGCGTAAAAATAATGTTATATATTGGCTTTTAGATGTAGACTTCTATTTAGATTTATATGTTACGGGTAATGCTAGAAAAAGTAAACTTACGTTGGCTGTCTGACTGCTAAAAATCAAATCATGATAAATTGTAGTACTTCAAGGTGTAAATTCTTAAGTAAGTACTAATTCAAGCAAAAGTTTAGCTCTTAAATTAATCGTAAACCATGTTTCAAAAAAAATTATCGCTTAAAATATATATATTTTTTTTTAAATATTCGCTTTGTCATGCAACCAAAATATTTGATTGAATTCGATTATTTCACCTTCAAAGTGTTTATTCATATGTATTAGTAATTTAGTATACTCGTACATATTTCAAGTTTTCAACAGAAATTTCTTATTTCATTGCACACCAATCTATCCAAGGAACGCTCTCACATGATGAGTATTTGTCCCGCTTCTGATATCTAACGATAATTTGCTGCCCTTTAGAAACTACACTGGTAGAACAGTCAACATCGGTTTGGCAAAGATGTTTTCCATTAAAATTATAATACGACCTTTGCAGGCCGAAAACATTATAACATGATGAGTGTAAGTAATATTAACTGTCGTTAAATCAGTCATATTACTTTTATAGCTGATTATCTGAAAAAGAAATGAATATCTAAAGCTCAGACGCTGCACTTTAGTGACTTTTTTCATTCCATGTTCACACAACACAGAAAAAAGAAATAACATACTAAATGAATTCCATCCTTCCATTTTTAAAACTGCCTGTGATTTTTTTTTATGAAAGACAAAAATGTATGTCTGAAATTCGTTTTAGTGCACAGCTAAGTGTCCAAGTAATCTACACATTCTACACTTTACAAGTTCCTAGAATATAAAAAAAAAATTGAATGTCGATTTGAATAATGCTTGGTTCACTTGTGGACCGAATGTACTATAGAAGATTCTTTTACACGTTTTTTCTATTTTTAGAAGAATATTTTTCTATTTTATACTTTATTTTATTGTATAGAAGATACTTTATTGATACGCCAAGCACATTGAGGTACCCGAAACTGTCAAATTTTCATAATCAACTTTGGACGTAATGCTTTAGCGATAAACTTG
This sequence comes from Eugnorisma glareosa, assembly GCA_947578425.1. Classification (NCBI taxonomy): domain Eukaryota; kingdom Metazoa; phylum Arthropoda; class Insecta; order Lepidoptera; family Noctuidae; genus Eugnorisma; species Eugnorisma glareosa. Next base: position 4,854,326 of record OX387982.1, on the reverse strand, counting down.
AAAATCTATCAAAGAAATTTCACAGATTGCAGTAGCTTGATGTGCTGGCTTCTGTTCACCAAAATTGAAACACAACTGTTTTACAATATTGCTAATTTTGTAGTTACAATAGCGCAATTGCTGCAAGTGATATCTTCCAGACAACCTTTGGATGGACTCTATAAAATAAAAGGCAGTCTTTATTTTTTTCTTCATCAACAAATTTACATTTGTGTCGAAGAGTGGTTTTAACATTAAATTAAATAATCATCGAGAAGCCGGGAAAAAAAAACAAACACCACATTGCACATTGGTCCCAACATTTACTCTTAATAGTTATAAAATCTAACTCAACATTAATTGTGCTCAACATGTCATCAAAATGTGTCCAAATAAAACAAATTATTAAAATATTATTAAATTATTAAAAATTCAAAATCAATATACCTAAATTCAATTCAAGGAAATGTGTAATGTCATGATAAACTTTTCATAGTATACAAGTTTCCATTCATTAAATTGTAGGCAAAACCATTCAGATACACAAAAATGCTCAATAAGAACATTTTTCTTCCTTCCTCCAAATACATCAAATAAACAGGAAAATTGACAGTTTTTTATTTATTACAAGTAATAAAATTTAATTGTTTTATTACCTACTTATATCCGAACACGTTGACTGACTGCTAAGCATGAGGAATCGGTTCGATTTGGTTTTTCCATCAGACATTTCTCACTAGTAGCATAGGGATGCTACTGAGAGATGTCTGGCAGCCGATTGCTGGCAATAACCTCACCCCAAATTACATGGGATTTAAACATAATTGGCCAAATGTGGGCGTACTGTAGTTACACCTCTGCCTTCCCTCCGAGGATTAAAAGCGTGATGTTTCGTCTATGTCTACATATACCGTTTCTTAGTTACGGTTGAATACAAACAAAGTTAGACGTACCTACATTATATTTAATCACTCGATCAATAATGCCGTATAATGTTTCTACCGCAGTATCCATGCAGCTAGCCAAGGTTTTTTGCGGTATTTTGAAATCTGTACTTCTATACTAATATTATAAAGACGTAAAGTTTGTGAGGTTGTAGGGGGTAATCTCTGGATCTACTGAACCGATTTTGAAAATTCTTTCACTAATAGGAAGCTACATTATCCCCGAGTGCCATAGGCTAAATTTACATGCCCGTGGGATAATTTCCGACCAAAACGCGAACGAAGCCGCGGGCAACAGTTAGTTATGTATAAAATGACATGGCATAATTTTAACACAGATTTTCTTCGTCTACGTATAACTGTCACTTTTTTTTGTAATAAAAACTGGTCATTTTTATTACTTGAAAACTTCTACTGTTCTTGTAATTTGTCGTATCAAAAAGTAAGAGATGGAAGCCTTAAATACTATATTAATTACTGTAACGGTTAGCCTGCCGTATCCCACTGCTGGACCAAGGCTTCTCTCCAAGACTTCTAGTTCTTTCGATCTAGGGCTAGACTACTGGTCGTTGGTTTTGTTCAGCTCGTTCCGCCATCTTGTACGAGGTTTGCCATTTTAATGACAAAATTTAAATCATTATACACACCTTCAATCACAGACAGTCCTTTCGTTGATACAGGTAAAAAACTTCTAGTCATACAGAGAAAGAATAGCTAGGCCCATCTAGTTAAAAAAAAAACTCTAGTTTCTTTTGGCGTGGGCCCTTTGAAAATATGTCTTACCAGCTTGTGCCTGCGGCTTCGCCCGCGTGGCAATTGTCCCACGGGATCCTACTGCCGGGATAAAAAATAGCCTATATGTTATCCCAGTTTATACAGTATGTGTGCCAAATTTCATCCAAATCCGTTCAGTAGTTTTTGCGTGAAAGAGCAACAAACGTCCATCCATCTTCAAAAACATTTACAAATAGTGGTATGAAGATTTTGAGTCAAACAGTCGGTGCCTCCAACTACTATCTCTTACCCACGTACGATTGCAATCCAAATAGAATTAATAACATAATCACTGCTATCAGTTTACCTGATAACGCATGTCTATGTTTACATTCGCGTAGAAGTTACTTCGTCGCGTTCAAATTGATAATATCAAGAGATATAATCAAAAGTCGCAAGGGAAAATTGAAAATTACCGTGTCATGATGTGTGAATTCAAAATGGTGGTTAGGTAAATGACATCAATATTGTTTTAGTCCGCTCGATCAACAGGAAACTATAATCCATAGGTACAGGTACAGATCTTCCAGGTAAAGTATGCGCTTCGGTAATCATCGACTATCTTCGGAAATATGAACTCGAAGAGCTGTTGCAATTTGTGGAATTACTTGCCTATTTTGTATTCTCATGGCTAGACAAATAATTGTCCTGTAATTGATATCATCAGGATTTTTCAGTCACTATAAAAAATATAAAATAGAAATCCTGTGACACAAGACATTATTCCAAAAACGACTTGCAACAGAATTGACACAATGTTCATCGGTACAGTATGACTTACTTGACTTTAAGTGTGCAGTTCAAAGTGGTGCTTGTCACCGGGGCTGCGGGACTGTTCGAAAGAGATACCGTGGCCCCGGAACACAAAGGGCGATGAAGGAACATGGATGGGTTTTAGTCAGTAAAAGTCTGACACTCCCTACTGCTCAGCCCAGAGCGGGAGGAGTCATTTGATGATTTCCCAACCGAAAAAAATAATAAAAAGGTGGTGCTTGTCAAGTAAAAATGCATCGATATGACAAACTTGGTATATTTATTCCCGCCTGCACAGATGAGTTGGTTGAAGGGTAGCTTGTGTTGATCTACATTTTTGACTTTTCCGCCAAGCTGATGTCGCCTTGTCTAGGCCAGGGTCAGGCAGCTATTCGGTAAGCTAGTGTCTAAGAAGTGGAGGGAGGCCTTCGCCCAGGAGTGACACAGAGCAGGCTAGGAAAAAAAAGCAAGTCTCTATCGATTTCAATTGTGTTGTCCTTAGTTCTTCAACGTGCTTGCTAGGCGGTCAATCACGAACTAGTTTATGAGGCCACTTAGCAGTGGCGCGCTGTTACGCAACACTGGCTTACGAAGCGGTGACGTCACCTTGTCATAATGCGGAGATAAACTTGAAAACGTGTTTTTTTACTCAAGTGGAGCATTTTAGTCGCGTTTCCTTTAAAAAACCTTTGTGTTAAGTCAGTACCGTGAATAAAGATAATTATACAAATATGCAGTTTAATTTTTTTTTAAGTATATGACATGTATATTATCTACATTGCATCCGTGCGAAGCCGGGGCGGGGAAAATATTATATATTTTTATGCTTATAGTTTTATTTAAAGTTATTTAATTCTATAGTGTTTTCTATAAACCTTTTAACGCGTAATAATTTTTTTGTATTGGCCTATGTCCGTAGAACAATGAAAGGGTATTGTATAGAAATAAATGTTTAATTTGAAAAACCGTTTTATACTTATTGCGGACACTAAAACTATTGTATTATATATACAATAAAACTTTGAATATTTTCTAGATAGTTATCATTAAGTAATTATTTATATTCCATAGGCCGACAATAAATTGGACGGAGTGAGAAAATAATTAATATTTACTTGATAATTCGTATAATAGGCATAGTACATTGTTCTTATTTCATAAAGCATATTATTAATTTAATATCCTTCACTTAGGTCGACCGTGTCTTTAGGTAATGATATGTAGTTCTATATTTATGTAAATCAAAACTATGGTAATCAGCTGAGTCAGTTCCGAGCTTCGAAAAACATCTAGTCATCGGGAAGTCCCAAAGCGATTTATATTTAAACTTTTCCTTGTAAAAGTTTTTAAAGCATGTTAATATTGGGTTCCCTATTTGAAATGGAATGACGTGCGATCGAATAACACTTGTTCGAAAACGTTAACTCGATAAATTATGAGTACGACAGTCAGTTCACTACCTCGATGCATCAAAATCTCGAATAACTATAAGCTCGAATCATATCGGCAGCGCGAAGGCCCTTATTAGATTTTTTTTTCTTTGATCATTGTCCATGCTGATTCATAATCATAACTTGATCTCTTTATTTTTTTACTGAAATTGCTTTTTGTTTAAACGCAATATTACGCACTCGTTTAGATATGCGCAGAAGCGCCAAAACGCGTTCGGTTATGTGAAGTAACAATCAACATTGATAATGTTTTTTGTTATTTTCAAAATAATTATCATGATAATTTAGCACTTCGAACCCTGGTTCGAGCGCAGTCAGGCATTTTTTTTTAAATTATTCACTGCCCTCAAAACGTAACCATCGTATCGGAACAGGAATATGCCCTGGATTTTACATTTAAATAAATTTGGTACATTTAGAGACGTGACATTCACCGACCCTCACCACGTGATGGATTGCGCCATTGCGGCCCACTCTCTTTTATAGAGGGAATTATGTGACCTAGGGCTTTATTTAAGTTTCTAAACCAAGGTTAATCAACAGTGGTCTCACTTTACTTCATAAAGACTTTACTAATAAAGTACTATTTCCACAAAAATTATAGTCGCTAGAGCCATCACTTAGTCACCGTAATCTGACCAAGCATCTAATTTATATTGTCGCAATATTTCGGAGCCTTTTAGTCAAATTAAACCTCGCTTGGTGAGTAGTACAAAACAAATGACTCACTCAGTCTATCCGTTTGTGAGCGTATTACGGCCGTTTTCAATAACTTACTAACAGTTAACGGAACGTTGCTATCTAAGATAAACAGTTATAGAAACATCAACTGTCAACCCTCCGAGAGACAGATAAGTGACGTGGATAGGATATTCCTGTCAATTCATTGCTAACTTTGTTTATAGAAACACCGATAGCTACTAGAGTCGGGCATATTAACCAACCGTTATACGTAAGTTATAGAAAATGGCCGTTACTCGAAAACCACTGAACTATCGTAGTTGTGACTTTTAAGTAATGGAATAATGCTGTTTGTTAGTTACTGTTCCTTTTGGCAAACATAAAGCACATTTTAATGAGTACTTACTAGCTTTTGATTGCCTCGTTGGTTGAGTGGTTGCAATCGCGACTGCTGAGCATATGAGGTTCTGGGTTGATTCCCGAGTCGGGCAAATTGTTATTGAGTTTTTCTATCAGGAATTTCTCAGTAGGCAGCTACGGACTGTGGATTTGTGTCCGGTTGATGGCAATAGGCTCGCCCCCTATTACATGGGCCTTAAACGTAACTGGCCAAATGTGGGTGTACAGGTACACCTCTGCCTAACCGTTCTGGGATTACAGGCGTGATTTTATTATGTTACTAACTTTTGTCCGCGGCTTCACCCGCATGGAGGTCTAAAATTAACCCACGGGATCGTACTACAGTGATAAATAGTATCCTATTATGCCTGCCCTGAGGGTCGGGGGGCTTTTGGGACCGGGACCGCGGTCCCGGATTACCCTTATATATTTTTGTGTGGTATTTCGGGACCACAAGAAAAACAAAACAAAGTCGTGTCTTGGGAAAGTACGGTCAACCAACCAATTTAGAAGATATACAAATAAAAGTATTTTTATAAAACCTAAAAAAGTAAAAAGTACTCATCCATCATCATTCTCTTGCCCTTATCCAGACCGGGTCTATCGATATGCTAAATTTCATCCAAATCCGTTAAGGCGTGAAAATGTAACAGACACAGAGATATACGTTTTTAAAATGAATAGTAAACTTAGTAAATATCGTTTTTAATGTTAACATACACAGTTATTTACGTATTTTTATAATATTATTCTACAATAAATAACATGCACATATTTATACGCTATCACCGCATGAACAATATACCTATGACCGCTAAATACTGACCTCACACACATGATAAAAAAAATCCAGTTGTTATTATAGGTTTTAGTCAGTATGATAATATTATTCCACATACTTAAGTACCTTTTTTGATATGCTGCGGTCACGGTAATATCAGTTACTAGCAGTTCGCCGGCGACTTCGTCCGCAAAAAATGTGGTAGCTCGCCTAATATGTCAGGATATAATATCATTTATAGCCTATAGCACCCACAAATAATGTAGCTTTCTGCCAGTGAAAGAATTTTTAGAATTGGATCATTCGTTCCGGAGATTACCCCCTAGATAATAAAATTAACAACCAAACTTACAAACAAATTTTACGTTTCTATAATAAATTAGTATAGATTAGACAACCCCGGCAAAGCTAAAAAGAAAGATTAGGATTGGGATCCCTTAACGAAGCTGACAGGCACTTATTTTCCTCGTCATGGCGATATTTATTTTGTTCTAGTCCCATAGCTGGGAAACCTTCCAGTTACGGAGATAGTGGGGGTCAAAGTTGCAACTTTTTCACAAGTTTTTTTTAATTCCTGTTTTTAATGTAAGACTTTAAATACCTTCAGAACCCCCGTACTATTCAATCCATCCATCAGTACAAAGTTATAAGTGTAGTTCCCTTCAAAATGGTTGAGTTGAATGGTGCTGATCCATGCGTCATTATCGTGAATGGGCCCTGTCAGTTGTGACTGGTCATCTCTTAGCTGCCACGGCTTATTTGAATTAATTATTTTTATTTTTTTGAATTGTCTTTTTTGCTTTATAATGGACACTTTTAACGTGCACATCTTGCTACATCGTTCTCACATAATTTACCATCTCAACATGAATAATGTAACCAAGGTTTTGTAATGCTGATTTAAAAGAGTGTTCATGGAGTTTCTTGCCCGTTCTTCTCCATAGAGATCTACGCTAGGGAATGGACAACTACAGTACTTTCACAGTTTTTATGCCTGACTGGGACTGTAGCTACATTTCATTGTTATCTAATTATCTTTGTTTCGACAGTTCAAAAGTGCCTGCAACTGGCCTACTTAAAATAAATGCTTTGATTTTCATTTTGAGTGCGTTACATTACATTAAGTCCTACCGTAAAACGTGGTTTTTCACCCCCAAAAAAAGAGTCTTTAGTTTTTTACCCAGCGAAAATTTTTGTGTAGAGTTACTTAATTTGATGTACAGAATGCTTGGTTGACGGCTTCGTGATGGGTCTGTTTACACCCTGTATGTGTACAATTTGGTACTACCGAGTTCACTAACTGTCGAATACATCTCAACCTTATTACTTAGGGCATAAGGGTGAAAAGTTGCAGACCGTTAGTAAACTTTAACTTTGTAGTACATTAGTAAGTGGATTGCGATAGGCTGGGTGGGGCATGATTAGTATTAGTACGATGCCCGTCCCTGTTTTGCAAACCGTCGAATAAGTGCAGTTGGGCTCGATGATCTCTTTATACCTAACTAGCTGTTGCCCGCGGCTTCGTTCGCTTTTTTGTCAAAATTTATCCCACAGGCACGTTGTAAATATAGCACTCGGGGATACTGTAGCTTCCTATTAGTGAAAGAATTTTCACTATATGAAGTTTTTCCCTACAACCTCAAACTTTACCTCTTTAACTTCCTGGATGCCAGCGTGATTCCTGACTATAATCACGCGACAATGATTGATATTTGGGCTGCAGAAATGGTATTATAATAACGTTTAAATCTTTATGTAATATAGGTATGACGCTGGCATCCAGGAGATTTAAATATTAGTATACTCGTAGATAGTGATATACAGGGTGTAACAGGACCCTTAACGAAGCCGTCAACCAAGTATTCTGTACATCAACCTAAGTACCTTTACGCAAAAAATATTGCTGGGAAACGACTTTTTATTTTGGGGTGAAAAATCACGTTTTACGACAGGACTCCATATAAAACACTCAAAACATTGTGCTGATGGTTATATTGAATAGTACGGGGGTCGTGAAGGTGTTTAAAGTAAAAACATCACATGAAAAAAAAAGTAAAAAAGTTGGAACTTTGAACCCCAATATCTCCGTAACTAGAAGGTTCCCAGGTATGGTCTAGAACAAAAAAATGATCGCAATGACGGGGAGACCAAGTGCCTTTCGGCTTCGTTAAGGGTTTTGTTACACCCTTTATTATATCAGACAAGTTTGGAATGAATATAAAATAGCAAATACACGACGAAGATAACATGCCACCTATTTTTTGAATTCAGTTTAAAATCACCACAAATCTTTTTGGAGTCAGTTTTATAGAAAGACATTGGTGGATTCGGAATCAGAAAGACCAAGTGTGTCGTGCTCTCAAACGACATAGTGATAATTCATAATATTACCTGCGTCTGTGATTGATCATATTAAGAATTTTAACGTAATTCATATTAATATCCTATTCTGATTCTGATAAAGCGACCATTTTAGGCCCTCAGAATCTCAGATGTATGAATATGAACGATGTAAAAGAAATATGTATCTAAGGATCTGAGCAGTTGGTGTTCTGTAGTTCGTACCTCTCCCACAAGGCGAGAGTTTATGTCTAGCCGCGTTAGACAACAATTTTTATTTTTCGCCGTTACCTAGTGTCGCAGAAATGCTCGTAAAACTGAAAAAGAAAATTGGCATCTAAAGTCTATTTTGCATTCACAATTCTAGACTAGACGGTAGATTTAGGTAGGTACGGATGCCAACAGTTCCCAGTTATAGAAATTCAATCATGCGTTGCATTAAAAACAAACTGTTTTTGTTGACTATGAGGTCATTTTTATATTCAGGTTCAGTAGTCATTGAAATGGGTGACGGTCATTTTTTTACTGTTAGCCAGTGTCATCCCGCTGCAAAGGCCTCTCCCCATGACCTCCAAATCTTTCGATCCAGGGCCAATGTGGATCACGTCGTTGGTTCTGTCCAGCTGTTGCCGCCATCTCCTGCGAGATCTACCGCATCGCCTTATGTTCCTCGTTGGAAACGAAAAAGCTTCTGACGTGCACGTGTCATAAAGACTCTTGCAGTTTTATTTGAGACTTGCTGTTGCCCGCGGCTTGCACGCGTTTTAGTCGGGAATTATCCCACGGGCACGTTTAAATATATGTAGCCTATGGCGCTCGGGGATGATGTAGTTTCCTATTAGTGAAAGAATTTTTTAAATCGGTTCGGTAGATACCTACAACCTCACAAAAATAACCTCTTTATTATATTAGCATACAGGATGTAACAGGACCCTTCACGAGTCCGTACTTTACGCAAAAATTATTGCTGGGAAACTACTTTTTTTTTGGGGTGAAAAATCTCGTTTTACTATAGAACTCAATGTTACGCACTCAAAACATTGTACTGATGTATGGATTCAATAGTACGGGGGTTGTGGAGGTGTTTACAGTAAAACTCTTACATTAGAAACACTTATCTAAAAAAAAACTTGTGCATATCTTGCAACATTCACCCCCAACATATCCGTAACTAGAAGGTTCCCAGGTATGGTCTAGAACAAAAAAATGATCGCAATGATGGGGAGAACAAGTGCCTTTCGGCTTCGTGAAGGGTCTTGTTACACCCTATAGATAAAAAAAAACATGAGCTACAGAAAATGTTCGGCTTCTAGTGTCGTTACTGTCATTTATATATTTATAATTATGTGACGATATCTTTCTAAAGGTTGTATCAAAAATTCATAATTATAAACACACGAGAACTGCACAATCATTAGCAACACTGACCAGGCGTAACTCTTTTTGTAATAAAATATAGAAATCCAAACATGTAACGTAATACTTCGTATCTCGAAAAAAGTGATAAATATAAAAATATGCGTCTTATCAGACATACGCTTTAATATTGAATACTACAAAAATAAACGTAAGCAACGGTTATAAATATCCATGATTTGATTCGCAACTGCGATAGTGCTCGTTTTCACTGAAACTAAGTGTAACCTAAATTTATGCCTAAAGGTTATTGCAAGGTTATGACTACCTCGTTAGTCACAAGCGCGATTGCTGAGCATGAGGTCCTGGGTTCGATTCCCGGATCGGGCAAAGTGCTATTGGATTTTTCCATCAGGAAATTGTCACTTGTCAGGAGCAGCCACGGAGTCTAGGACTGTGCTCGGTTGATGGCAGTAGGCTCGCCCCCTCCGCGCGCTGCATCGAGTCCATTGGGGATAAAATTACACAAATTTAATTAATATTGTTGTTTATATTATTTCTAGGTTGACGTCGACGAATGCGAGGACATAGCGACCGAGTACAACATCACCTCCATGCCTACCTTCGTCTTTGTGAAGAGCAGCAAGAAAATAGAAGAATTCTCAGGAGCCAACGTTGACAAACTGAAGAACACCATTCTCAAGCTGAAGTAGAACGGCACGCGGGCATTGTACGCTAGCCGGCTTTCCCGCCACGAAAAACCTTACAAAAGGACATTTAAACAGCATTTGTGATTAAAGAAAATAAAATTCTATTTATATATTTAAGCCATTTTAGATGTTTAGTTGCTGGTTGACTAAAATATACCTGTGTACGTAAATATTGTTTGTCGAGACGGCCCTTAGACTAGGATACGCTCTATTGCCCCAATAACACATCGCCAAGACTGTATCATACGAACTTTTTAAATAAAATCTGCTGTTTTTCGAATTTGCAAGGTTTTTTACGTTGGAGGTTATAATATAGCCGCTGGTAAAAAGAACATAACACACGGCACTTACGCATAATAATTATGTTAATTTCTCAGCCATCAGAAGGATCACATTTTTTTTGTTGTTTTTAATAGTATTTTTTTAACGAAATGTAAGTAGACGTATTTTTCTAATGCAAGTGTCTTAATAGCACTTAGTGTGCTTCAATTTTAGCACTTCCTGCGTTCGGTATAGCGTACAAAACTATTATCGTATTATTTGCCGTGTATTTTTCATTATATATGTATGTTACAGAGTATTGTTACTTCAATAAAATATTGTCTAAAATATAAATGAATTGTTTTAATTTTTCCTTACCTAATTGAGTGTTATTTGATAACCAAATTACCTACATAATCGATTTCCCTAAGGAAAATGTAATGTACATTGTACAGTCAACATAAATTACGACCAGCAAAAGATCTTAGAGGGGAAAAAGTTCGAAGAGCTAAATCTTTTAATAGTCCATTTGATTTTTGGTAAGAGTAGGTATCCACAATTTTCTTAATATACTGAAAAGACCCAAGAAACTGGTTGTAAGAAACCAGTACCAATAGAATTCCTTAGAGGCGCTCCGTCACCGGGAGAGCGTTCGCCTGTAATGTAACAAGTCCAAAATTCCATTTAGAACATTTAAGTTACAAAAAGACGCTCTCGGTGAGAGAGCATTCTCATGCAATGTAATAAAATCCAAAATTCGATAAATAGACATTCTACTATACAGACCATCTGATAGTTGGACGTTTTGCAACATGGACGTTGCTAATTAGGCGTTTCGTGCTGTTGGATATTTAGATAATTAGACCTGATCAGGAGGGGGCAAACACACAAGTGATTAATGCGTAATGATACAATTTGCAACAAATTTTAATGTAATGCTCAAAATCGGTGGTGGTGGTGAGTTGGTGGTGGAGGTTGGTTGGTGTTGGACGGTGGTGATGTTTGGTGATGGTGGTGGTGGTGATGCTGGTGTTTTTTTTGTAGCTTGATGTGGTGGGGTCTGTACTTATGTATATGTATACGGTGTGGGAAGGACATCGACGAGAAAACGGTTACCACGTATTCAGTACATCATTCTGAGTCAACCCACATAGAAATATTTCACCGGTTAATAAAAAAGAAACAGCTGTTTCCTACATCACTGCGATATCTATACGGTCAAAATGTATGGAACAGCTTATTTTAAAGAATATTACCGATGAAGAATATCTATGTGGTCCTCCAAATGATGTACTGAATACGTGGTAGCCTTTTTCGCGTCGGGTGTCTCTTCCACCCCGTATGTAATAAATGTTTTGATTGTAAAATCAATGTTTTGACTGTAAAATAATAAATGTTTTGACAGTAAAAACAATAAATGTTTTGACTGTAAATATTTACATACTTATTACCAAGTAGTATTATTTAAGTAATTTCTATTTATGTCATAAATGTTTTAACTGTAAATATTTATTCGTTTTAGTCTACTACTTACTTTCTATCAATGTAGTGTTATTTATGTATTTTAAAATAAATGTTTTAACTGTAAATATTGATTCGTTTTATTCTATTACTTACCTATTACCAAAAAAGAACTATCATAAATTAATAAGGTATCGGGTCCGATCTGACATTATTGCTCTACTAAATAAATCATAAAATCGAATACTACTAAATGGCAACACTAAGTGTTCAATTTCATTCATTCATTCACTCTATACGTTTATGTACGACTAACAAATAATGAGCAAAAGCAAATTGAAAAGAGAGAAAAAAATAACAGGTGGCGCTTGATCCGTGGTAAAATTACAGTCTAGTAAATTTACAAAAACGACTGTAGTGTGGTGTGGAATCACCTTTACAAGTGGCGTAATAAAGATAAAATTATTTTATGACCGTCATAAAACACGAAAATGTTCAAACGCACATAAGCGTCGTGCCGCACTTGGGCAAAGTATTGAACGACGCACTAATGCGTCCAGCCGCACTGGGTAGACTTTCTTCAAACGCACATACGCGTTCATAGCACCACACGAAATATTTATTGAACGCGCATGTGCGTTTGCCGCACCGGGCTAGTGAGCTATTTACTTAGCGTCTGCAATTATGTTGCAATTAATTCAGCAGGTAACGCGTTAATGTAATGCTCAAAATCGATCTTGGATTGTTACATCACAGGCGAGTGTTCCGGTGTGGGATCGCCTTACAAGTTAAACAGCGCTTCGCTCCAATTCTATTGGTCAAAATTTGCTCAGATCCGCTCCTCTCTTCTGGACTGTCGCTAGTATAGCCTGGTCACCTCTTTATACAATAATATCTTAGTTCCTACGTCACTAGGGTGCGGTAGTCCACTACTAGTAGACAGGCTTCTCCAATCCCATGCCGTCAGCCCACTCTCTGCTTGCGTTCTCGTCTAGCTGCTACTAGCCACCTTGCTGTGTGATCGAGTTGTTTGTACATTTCCATCTGACGATTTGAATGGCGCAGCGGTAGTGAGGCTGCCTTACGTTCTTAGGGTCCCGGGTTCGAATCCCGATAGGAGCAAATGTTTGTGTGATGAGCATGGACATTTGTTTCCGAGTCATAGATGTTTATATGTATAATAAGTATGTATTTACAAATAAAAAGTATCTATGTTGTATTATCAACTATCTGGTGTCCACGACACAAGCCTCGTTGATTAGTGTGGCACCTAGATGGCGCTGTGTGTAATGTCGAGCGATATTTATTTATTTGTTAGCCTATTCAAGAAATATCTATTTATTGTAATATCTCAGAAATAAGTAACCAACCCTTAGTCAGTTTGCGTGGCCGGCTCTCCCTGTGGCCACGCAACGCACGTTGCTGCACCCGGGGGCAACATCGTCAGTAGGTCCGGCCTGGTCGAGCAGGCGGCGCACTCGCCTGGCGGTGACAGCGGCCGAGGTGGCGTGAACAAAGCGCCGCGACCGTGTCAAAACCAGCCAACCACGTTCCCTTGCGGGACGCAGCAACACACAAATAACTGGGTTCTGGAGGTCAGATAGGCGGTCGCTCCATGGAAATGCCTGGTATGTAGCTGCAGCCGTTGGACTGGTAGCCAACCCCGACATTGCTAGTTGGGAAAATGTCAGACAGATGATGCTGATCTTTGAAAACAAATAACTTATCGCCCAAACATGCGAGGCGTGTTTTCCCGACCTCGTCAGGACGGTTGTTTATGAATTATTTTTTTGGTTTGTGCCCCGTTGATAGCAATAGGCTCGCCCTATTACATGGGGCTTAGAACATGGCCCTTTAACCCTTCGGCGATTACAGGCGTACTGTAACATTTTTCAAATAAAACAACTCGTTAGTTACAAGCAAAATTTTAATTAGCAATAAATTGCAGAAATCATAATATAATATAACACATAAACTTATAACTATAAAAGAATGTTCTGTACAATACAAAAGCATTCGTTGAACGTCTTATTGCTATCTGAATATAACTAGCGCATTAATCCTTATATACACCTCCCTTATCTGAAACAAGAAAAAATACGAATTCAAAACACAATTTATATTTTTATAATAGGTGTAAAAAGACCTTTGACAAAGCCGAAATATATTCTGGACCCTGACCCTGACCCTTCTAGTTACGGAGATATTGGAGGTCAAAGTACCAACTTTATCAAACTTTTTTTTACCCGACTACGGCTAGCACGTATGTATTTACGTATGTTCCTCCGTAGCGCCTAAACTATTCATCCGATTTTGATGAATAATGTGTAAATCGATTCGTTATTATGCCCCCCGTAACGTAACATAGGCCATAACTTTATCTTAAATACCTCCACGACCACTGTACTATTCAATGCTTTCTTCAGCTGATCAGCACAATGTTTTGAGTCAGACAAAATAACACAATGTTTGTGTGTTAATGTTTTGGGTGTTTTGTGTGTGTTTTCAATCAATCGTACCGTATTTTTTTAAAATATATAATAACCTTTAATACTGTCACAGTTTACAGGAGTGAAAGGCAACATCGACGCACCGTGTGTACCACATGACAAATCAATTTCAATAGGGGAATATGCATGTAATTTTTTTTTTCACTTAAATCAGTAAAATGCAGTACTATCCCCAAGAAAATAATTAAAAGTTTATTTCAACTACTGCTTGTCGCACAGAAAAAATATTAAACTCCTACAATTTTCTACGACAGTTCAAACGTCCATGACTATTGCGGCCATTCATGTCATAGCATTTGATGTCACTTACCTCTATCTGCCTTGTTTAAATCTAATTTTTTGCCCTTAGTAGAATAGTTTTACTTTATAATGTAAGTGCTTTATTTAAACAAAAATTGCAATAACAATATTATAGTAAAATCTTTGAGAAACTTTAAGTACTTTTCAACTAAAAGTGTTTCTTTGACACAGCTTTTGACGTCACTACCGGAATCGATGCGTTTTGTGTTTGCGTTCCGTTTCAACAAAAACACGCTACATAAAGTATTAAATTGTAAAATAGTGTTGTATTAGAGAATTAAACAAAGTGTACCACAATGTTTTTATGGTCCAATACAAGGCATTTTTAAGAAATAAAAAAGTTTTTTATTTCTTGCATAAACCCTATTGATAAAATTAGCGATGAAAACTTTCGTGGAAGGAAATATTCGGAATGATGTAATGAATACGTGGTAACAGTTTGTGGGCGATGTATTCCACCCTGTACGTTTGTAAGATTTGGCGCCAGTTTACCAAAATAACCTCAAAACTTATTAAAATCAAGTAAAACTCACAACTAATCCCTCCGCTTCTTCCCGTGCTGGTCGTGTCGATCGTGATGGTCTCGCTTGCGTCCCGACTTGTCGGCGCGCTTGGCCTCGCTCAAGAACCGATCCAGACCGAACGGGTCGAAGTCTGCGTCCGGCTGGTTGCTGCGGGAATGTGACTGTGGACGAAAGGGAGCTGTTAGATGAGCGGTAGAATGTAGTTCTTAGGATGTAAAGAATAGAGTACAAAGCGTGCCGTGTTTTTCTCCTTTCGTGTGGATACATTTTCCAGATTCATAAATATAAGAAAATCATAACATCACGCTGTAATCCCCAAAGGGTTAGGCAGAGGTGTTCCTAATAGTACACACACATTTCGCCAGTTATTTTTAAGCCCCATGTAATAGGAGACGTGCCTATTACCAACAACCGGGCGCAATTCCAGATTACGTAACTGCAACTGGGACCCTAAAATGGGAGCTTTATCAGAATCATATTAAGAATCACGTTAAAATCTTATAATGGTCTATAAGCCCAACTAGCAAAATCAGTACTTATAACGCTCTCAAGACTACTTTTATTTTTACTTATAAATTGTTTATAATACGCTAAAAGCCTGGATTTGGGCGCAGTTATAGGAGCGTTTATTTCTATAACTATCTTATAATCAACTTATTAAATGTTACTGAACTCTATAATATACTTGAGAAAGCGCAATAGCTTCTATAATGATCTGAGACTACACAATTACGAGCACAAACGCTCTTGTTAGTATCTGACATAAGTATCTTACCAAAGCAATTTTGTTTATAATGCACTAGTAACGTACTTAGTTTTTGGTTATAAATATATTTTTATTGAGTTTGTTGTTGCTTCGGCTGGTGGTTCCGGTTGTTTTGTGGTAAAACTTAATAATAACATAAGTTTCTATTACTATTATTGTAGAATATTAATTACAAAATATATCGTTATTATAGTGTATAAACTCGTGGGGAAGTCATTTTTACTGTAAATATGTACCGCAATTAAGTTAGTTTTTACAATCCCCTCCGAAAAATAGCACATTAGTATATTGTTGAAAATAAAATATTTCATCAATTCCTATGAATATTCGCCATTGCTCTTCATTAGGTACTTTGTAGAACTTTATAAGTAAATTAGTACTTGTAGCAAGTAAGTAAGTACTCTATAGGCAAATGAGTACTTGTAGCAGTTTCAGCCCAGATAACTCGCCTCCATCGGCCTCCATTTTAAAACAAATTAGGGTTCCCTTGGAATATGCCTGGTATACCTATTTTTCACTTTTCTCCTGTAACCAACACTCATTTTCAATCGTTTCCAATCGCTTAAATTCATGTTTAGCTTATTCACTCAACAACTTAAATTCGACAAAATGGCTGAGGTTTACTAATAAAGTTATTGATCTAGTAACTTATAAGCTTTTTTGATCATGAAGCGCTCTTATCAAGTACTATTAGATTTAAAAGAGTCTTGAGCAAAACTATAACGCCGCAAACTTAAAAGTGATCTCAGCTAAGTATGTTATAATATCTTGTTCACTCACAAAATGCTATTATAGGATCAAAATGTTATTCTAGATTATTTAGTTTTACTGTAGACAATTATAAGAGACTTATTCCTAAAAGTGTCCTATAAGATAATCTTGTAGCTAACTACAAGACTGAGATATAAAAGCAAATGCACTTGAGAATATCTACGCTTTTGAAATGCTATTACTGGTAAAAGTGTCCTATACATGTTTAATAGGTAAGTCTTGTAGCTAACTACAAGACCGAGATATAAAAACTAATGCACTTGAGTGTGTTAAGGCTTGGAAAATTCTATTACTAGTTAAATAGTATACCGCAATGCCTTTATAAGAACGTTATTAGTAATGATAGACTTATAGTCTTTTTTATAGGATTACTTTGCTAGTTGGGAAGGTTATGACCACAAAGTCGATTTTAAGAGTTTTAAATTTTTAACGTGATTCGTATTATGATTCCGATAAAGTGGCCATTTTAGGCCCCCTGACCAATTCCTATTGCTGATGGAAAAACTTAATAACACTTTGCCCGACCCGGAATCGAACCCAGGACTTCATACTCAACAGTCATGCTTGCGACCACTAGACCAACGAAGCAGTTTCAGCCAGATTCAGATTCAGCCTATAATTTTCCAATCCTGGGGCATAGGCCTCCTCTCTATGATGGGAAGTGGGTCGTAAGCCATCACGGGGGCCCAGCGCGGATCGGTCCATGTCACATGTCTTCAAATTGTTTGAATTCTATCTACATAACAAAGCAGTGATAGCATAGTGGTGTGACTGTCGGACTGCCCAGTCATAGGTCCCAAGACCAGATTGTTCGGATTTATGTGCGTATTGTATAATTATCACTTGATTTGGTGAAGGAAAATATCGTGAAGAAACCAGCATGCCTGAGAGATATTTCTTGACGGCATGTTAAGTCAAATCAGGCTCCTGGGCGGCAAAAAAACTCTGACACCAGTTAGGCATTAACTACACGAAAAAAAGAAAAGTTATATCTATAGCTTTGGCTCTAGGGCAGATGTCATGGTGTATTTCTTCACCGTTAACAAGAGCAGTAGGAATATTGATTTTTCAAAAATCCAATGATGCAGTTTTAGTTTTCATCAAAATCGGCCTCGAGACTCCTTTGATCATTTATCGCTACTCCTCATAGTTTCAGATTTGGCCATCCAGGTCCACTTGGAAAATTCACCCTGTATATATTAGCTTTATTAGGTTAAACTTAGTATAAAAGATTCTAACGGGTTCGTCTCGACTGGTCGGCGCATCCTTCTCGAACTGTACGGGACCCGCGCGGGAGTTCCCGCTGCTGGTACCAGCAAACTCTTTGTCGGCAACGAATCTGGAATAAAGAAACGATAGGATTCATTTAAGTACTTATTTAGTGTTACATCTTAAAACATTTTCCTAGGGTGGCTAGTAGCAGCATTCTCGCACGAGTGAAAAAAATTATGCGAACCATCAGTAGGCACCATTCAATACTAACTACAATGACGCGTAAGCGCAGTCAACGTGGACTCACAAAAATTAGCCAATCCTAAACCAAACCTCGCCCCCAAACCCCATTTGATTGGGAATGCAAAGCAGGACCATGACATTTAAACAATCAAACGTCATCGGTTTGTTGTTGTATATCCAGCACAATACGAGCGTAATGTACGTAATCACCTGAATTCCGTGTTTGGCGATCACTGGATTGGACGGGGTGGTCCAGTTGCTTGGCCAGCAAGGAGCCAGGACCTTAACCATCTGGATTTTCATACTGTGTAGTGATGACAAGCGGTAGCAAAATCGAGGTCGCACGCGCGACTGAGCATGAGGTCCTGAGTCCGATTCCCGGGTTGGCTAGTGGTATTGGGGTTTTCTGTAAGGAATTTCTCAGTAGCAGCCACGGAGTCTGGATTTGTGCCCGGTTGATGGTAATAGGCTGGCTCCCTTTTACATGGAACTTAAAACATAACTGGCGAAATGTGGATGTACTATTAGAGTAGACCCCTGCCTAACCCGAGGATTACTGCAGGCGTCATATTATTATGTTATGTTCGGGTAAAAGCTGCTCGGCTTAGCTACGAGTTAACAAAGGTTGACGCCGAACGGAAACTGCATTGAAAGTCAAATATGTGTTGCAATTGTTCTTTTTTTATGTGGCCACTCGCAGTTCAACCAGGTCTATGTAGTAGCTTTGTTGTACAACAATACTGGCGAATTGTATGCGGCGACTCAATAAGTGTGTAGTACGACGTACGTGGATAGTGTCAATGTCTCCTTCTATCAGTTGTGTTTGTCAGCATTTCTGGAGGGGTCAGTGTATGTGTGGGTCTTGCTTACAATCACATTACGAGCCTTTAATGTTCCTTCTGCTGGGACGTACAATCGACCCAAAATGAATCTGATCACCTTACGGACTATTTTTACATGCAGCATCCTGCCGCTATAGAAGCGCTTAGTTAACTTTCTCTTCATTGGTTCTTTTTTGTGTTATTCCTATCAGTCAAAAAAGGGTGGTCAAACATCTGTGATCATTAACAGAGCCTGAGAATTTTCGTAAAACAAAAGATAATGTAAAAAGGTCGCATTTTTTTTTGTTTTACTACTATTGGTCCGCACTCTCTTTGTGCTGACCAATAGTAGTAAGGGTGGTGAACAGATGTGGATATCGTGTGCGCGGGATTTTGTTTTACAAGTGAGCAGATTAATTTTGGTGTGGTGGAGACCTCCTCTTTGAGAGGGAGCAGACCATTATATTTTGTGCGCCCAGTGCGGCTTCGAGGAAATCTCAAGCCTTCGAATTGTTACAAGATGGTTATATTAAAATGAGTTGAACAAACCTGCGCGTGTTGGCAATAGCGTCAATATCTCCTCCGTAGTTGTCTTTGTCAGCGTTTCTTGAAGGTCTGTATATGTGCGCGCCAACGTTGTCCTGGTTGCGCCAAGGTTTGTCATATACGTTGTACGCTTCGTCGTCGCCGTAACCTGAAGATGAAAGTTATTTGATTGATTATAATTATTAATGATGGCCAGGTAAAATGATTCGAGACCACATTATTATTTACACGAGAACAATGTCGGCTATCGTTTTTGAGCTCACCAGATGGCGCCACTGTCGCTTATGGTCATGTCAATAATTCTATTTTATACTTTAAAGTACCTACCAATAACTTCTTAGAAAGTTTATTTTATTACGTATAACAACATAGTGTAAACTTCAGATACATTTATTTACAATATTCTTCCTAAACTACAAGCATGAAACATTTAAAAACCATTTTATCTCCAAGTACTAACAAATAAGATCTTAAGTTGCTACTTAAAATTTTCAAGTCGGTAATTGATCAGGAATAGCTCAATCTAGACCACAATCGTGAATATTAGTAAAAAATACGTGATAAAAACGCACGCAACGCGTGAACTTTCTATGACATCTGACATGTCGATACCCTCGCGCTACACTAGCGCCTCTAGCGGTGAATTCCCATTGAGTGGGAAGACAACCAACTAGGTGGATAGACGATCTCATTGACCAGAAGAAACTGGAGAGCCATGACACAAAACCGCCAAAAGTGGAGAGATTTGAAACAGACCTACACTCAGCATTGGGTGGCCAAAGGTTGAAGAAGAATTTCACATAAGCAATATGTGAACATCGAAAGAATCATTGAAGTTCAATCGTGCAATTGGAATGTAAAATATATCGCTCGTTGGTCTAACAGTAGCAAATGTTAACGCTCAGCATGATGTCCTGGTTTCCACTCTCAGTCTGGAATTTCTCAGTAGCAGCCGAAATTCAGCCTCGTTGATGGTAATAGGCTGGCTCGCAATTATTCACCAACACAACACTAAGAGAAGCCTAACTAAATGCCTAAGGCTCGTTTTCACCAACACTAGGCGAAGCCTAACTAGTTGCCTAAGGCTCGTTCTCACGAACAGTAAGCAACCCCTAATCGAACGCCTAATTCCCAGTTTCACCAACACTAACCGAAGCCTAACTAAATGCTTAATTCCCATTTTCACCAACAGTAAGTAACACCTAACCAAACGCCTCATTCCCAGTTTCACCAACACTAAGCGAAGCCTAAGTAAATGCCTAAGGCTCGTTTTCACCAACATTAGGCGAAACCTAACTGGTTGCCTAAGGCTCGTTTTCACTAACACTAGGCGAAGCCTAACCGAACGCCTAATTCCCGTTTTCACCAACATTAGGCGAAACCTAACTGGTTGCCTAACGCTCGTTTTCACCAACACTAGGCAAAGCTTAACTAGTTGCCTAATTCCTGTTTTCACCAACACTACGCAACACCTAACCGAACGCCTAATTCCCGTTTTCACCAACACTAAGCGAAGCCTAACTAAATGCCTAAGGCTCGTTTTCACGAACACTAAGCAACACCTAACCGAACGCCTAATTCCCGTTTTCACCAACACTAGGCGAAACCTAACTGGTTACCTAAGGCTCGTTTTCACCAACACTAGGCGAAGCCTAACTAGTTGCCTAATTCCCGTTTTCACCAACACTAAGCGAAACCTAACGAAATGCCTAATTCCCATTTTCACCAACAGTAAGCAACACCTAACCGAACGCCTAATTTCCGTTTTCACCAACATTAGGCGAAGCCTAACTGGTTACCTAAGGCTCGTTTTCACCAACACTAGGCGAAGCCTAACTAGTTGCCTAATTCCCGTTTTCACCAACACTAAGCGAAACAAAACTAAATGCCTAATTCCCATTTTCACCAACAGTAAGCAACACCTAACCGAACGCCTAATTTCCGTTTTCACCAACATTAGGCGAAACCTAACTGGTTGCCTAAGGCTCGTTTTCACCAACACTAGGCAAAGCTTAACTAGTTGCCTAATTCCCGTTTTCACCAACACTAAGCAACACCTAACCGAACGCCTAATTCCCGGTTTCACCAACAATAAGCGAAGCCTAACTAGTTGCCTAAGGCTCGTTTTCACGAACACTAGGCAACACCTAACCGAACGCCTAATTTCCGTTTTCACCAACATTAGGCGAAACCTAACTGGTTACCTAAGGCTCGTTTTCACCAACAATAGGCGAAGCCTAACTAGTTGCCTAATTCCCGTTTTCACCAACACTAAGCGAAGCCTAACTAAATGCCTAAGGCTCGTTTTCACGAACACTAAGCAACACCTAACCGAACGCCTAATTCCCGGTTTCACCAACAATAAGCGAAGCCTAACTAAATGCCTAAGGCTCGTTTTCACCAACACTAGGCGAAGCCTAACTAGTTGCCTAAGGCTCGTTTTCACGAACACTTAGCAACACCTAACTGCTTGCCTAAGGCTCGTTTTCACGAACACTAAGCAGCACCTATACGAACGCCTAATTTCCGGTTTCACCAACACTAGGCGAAGCCTATCTAGTTGCCTAATTCCCGTTTTCACCAACATTAGGCGAAACCTAACTGGTTGCCTAATTCCTGCTTTCACCAACAGTAAGCAACACCTAATCGTACGCCTAATTCCCGTTTTCACCAACACTAGGCGAAGCCTAAATAGTTGCGTAATTCCCGTTTTCACCAACACTAGGCGAAGCCTAACTAGTTGCCTAATTCCCGTTTACACCAACAGTAAACAACACCTAACCGAACGCCTAATTCCCGTTCTCACCAAGCGAATCCCCTAACCTAACTAAATGCCTAACGCTCGTTTTCACCAACACTAGGCGAAGCCCAACTAGTTGCCTAATTCCCGGTTTCACCAATACTAGGCGAAACCTAACTGCTTGCCTAAGGCTCGTTTTCACCAACAGTAAGCAACGCCTAATCGAACGCCTAATTCCCGGTTTCACCAACACTAAGCGAAGCCTAACTAAATGCCTATGGCTCGTTTTCACCAACAGTAAGGAACACTTAACCGAACGCCTAATTCCCAGTATCACCTAAAAAAGCGAAGCCTAACTAAATGCCTAAGGCTCGTTTTCACTTCGCCATGTAAAATACTGGTATTCAGCTGCATCTGGTTAGACTGGAAGCCGACCCTAACATAGTTGGCAAAAGGCTAGGCAGATGATGGTGATGATGATGTAAGACCATCAAGGTAAACCATTTTCTCAATGGGAACAAAATCGAATCAATCGATCAATCTGGGTCAAGTAGGTGTTGAAGTTTTGTATGGGACAGCTGATTATTATTTTTCAATACACTTTCTCGAAAACTGGTTCTTATCGCACTACGATTAGGTCCAATATGCAATGTATGTCACACGCGTGGATTTTTAATATTTTGCCGCACACGTGCGGAAATAAAAATTTCCACAGATAAATTCAATGACTATAGCTATAATCGGCCGTGATGGTTTTTTTTAATCTCGCCAAGGAGATATGCGTCTATACGTCGTAAATATTTTTTGAGTATTTAAATTGTTTATAAATAGAATATCATAGATAAACATGATTATTTATAACAAATATTTACTTTTATGAACAAATTAATATTTATTTGTGTTCTAAATTCAAAAATATTTGATTTCTTTCTTTCATAATTTATTGTTTTTTTTTTCATATTAGGCTGTATAGCGGCATCTGACCTTTGCTTCTTCTTCAACCTGGCGAAAGCAAAGCGCGGAAAAAAAAGCAAATTAAATCATAGTTTCCTAATTATTCCTGACAAAAATACTTTATAATATTTTATTTCTTCGAAACTGTATTGAAAAACGTCGTTTGATACGCGTGGGAATTTGTTACTGCAGTTCTCGGCTCCATAACACCCTCGCCTGCAGCTCGGGTGTTAATTCCGCGCTCGAATGCAATAACAAAGTTTCCCCACTTATATCAAAATGTACTATTTGCTGACAGTCAGACTCGACACCACAAGACACTTTTTAAACCAACGAATATTCAAAATGAAAGACGTACCACTATCCATTCCTTTACTGTTGTTGAAGAGTCTCTGGTCGAACATCGCCTCGCCGCCCTGCGTCGTCTTAGCGGGCAGGCCGAGCGCTATCTGTTCCGAGATATCGCGCTCACGGTCCTTCACTAGTTTCGATCTGGAAAATTAAAGAAAAGGTTTTGAAAATTTGACACACCTCCAAGGCCGGCCCAGAAAGAGGTGGCGAGATGATTAGGAGGCGTAACGCGAGGGCTGGTTCGAAGTGGCACGGGAAAAGAACACATGGAAGGAATTGGGGGAGGCTTTTGCCCAGCAGTGGGGCAGTATATACTAATATAAAAAAAAATGCACATGAGACTTCAACTTTTTTTCAATGTTGGTATATACAGCGTGTAACAGAAAGGGTATAATCATATGGAATACTGTGGTACGGACCACCAAACTGAACAACTTTCTCTATGGGACCACCATCAAAATCGTAAAAAAATAATCAGCTGTCCTATACAAAATTTCAATACCTACTCGACCCAAATGTATGGGACAGCTGATTATTTTTTTACGATTTCGATGGTGGTCCCATAGAGAAAATTGTTCAGTTTGATAGTCCATACCACATTATTCCATATGATCCTTCCTGCTACACGCTGTATATCAAAAGTTCTTGTTATAGTTGAAAATGATTATTTCGATGTGTTTATCTAAGACTTAGGTACACCTTTTTATTATTAAAAATATAACAGCCACTCACACTTGTCTCTCGAGGGTTAAGCTATGCATGCAGAGGTCAGTCCGTTGATGGGTGACCACATATTATATAACTCTGAAAGCTGTTGGTTCCGGCTGCCATTTGTTTATCTTTGACAGTCGTTATGGGTAGTCAGTAGACCGAAAGCCTGATAGTCTTACCAAAGACGGCGCGCAATTTTTGCGAACGAAAACAAATCCCCTATAAACGTCTTAACCAGTAACTGGGTTTGTGAAGACCAGATAGGCAGTCACACCATATTGAATACTGGTATTCAACTGCATTGGTTAGAATGGAAGCAAACTCCCAAATATTTAAAATGCTAAACAGTCTATGATAATAAATCTATACATGAAAACTTAAACAGCACCTATAACAAAACATTTTTCTGTCTGTTTCATTTTTTTTGTCTGTTTGTTCCGGCTAATCTCCAAAATGACTTCCCCGATGTTGACGGGACTTTTACTGGCAGATAGCTGATGTTATAAGGGCTAACATAGGCTACTTTTATTTTAGAAAAATAAATAGGGTGCCGTGCAAAAAATCGAAATCCCTTGAAATCGGTAACAAAATCAGATTCAAAACGGGAAGTAATATTTTTTATAATAATTTCACGCGAACGAAGGTCGCGGGCATCAGCTAGTACGTATATGTGTAATATTATTCTCTTTACCTCTTATCGGGAGCAGCTCTGGCCAGGTTCCTGTCCCTCTGCCTTTCCTTGTGTCTGTCAGCCCTGAGCTTATCTCTCTCGGCAGCTGTCAGGCCGCTCTCGTCAATCTCATTGATCTCTGGTTCATCGTCAGGGGCTCTGATACCTGGAGTAGAAGATCTGATTTGAGATGTTGAAGATATGGGTTCGGAGGTTTTGAGAACGATTGGAGTCCCCAGGCTTTTTAAAATGGTTCAGATTAAGAAGACAGTATTAATATTCCAACTGTGTCCCGGGACACAGGCGTCCTCTCTTTGGAAGTGGGCGCTAGACTCTAGGCTCTAGGTCTCAAATCTCTGTCGATCGAGGAGCTACAAGAACAAGGCCCGGCGTGCACGCGCAATGGACAACACAATCCCTTTCTCTTCGCGACTAGAGTAGGTGAAATTGAATACATTAATAAAATAGATAGGGACAAGCCGCTCTTCAAACGACAGGCCCCCTTTCGACAGCGTAGGCTCTGACTGTAAAATTAAATAAATAAACAAATTAATTTCCGTACACACCAACTTCAATCCGGATTTTGGAAAAGCCAAGGAACAACACCACTTATAAACACCAACTCACCCGCTCTATGATCTCTAGCTCTCTGCGCCAACATCCTCAAATGTTCCTCCTTCTTCTCTTTCTCTCTCTGCGCCAATCTCCTCTCCAGCTGTGCTCTCGCTTCCACGGCTTCACGCGCTTTCCTGTCAGCGATGTACAGCGCTTCAGCTAGTTTGGAGAAGTTCTCGTTGATGTGCACTTGTTGGAGACCGCGCCCGTCTGCCGCTAGACGCTTGTCGAGGGGGATTGTGTAACCTGTGGAGGAAATTCATTATAATTAGTGGTAAAGTGATGTTAGTTTGACGATTATTTGGTTTTCTGCTAGTTAATCTTTTGCAAGTTGCATACGAATAGTGCCGTGACACTAGCAGGCGCAGGTCAAGTTGCGCAGATTATGCGATTACGCATTACATAACCATTACCTGGCAAGTGATTATATCAAGATCAACAGGGCTGAGCAAAACAAAAAAATAGTACTCTGTTTCTGTAAAAGGGGGCGAGCCTATTGCCATCAACCGGGCGCAAAACCAGACTCCGTGGCTGCTTCTAAGATATTCCTTATGGAAAAACCCAATAACACTTTGCCCGACTTGGGAATCGAACCCAGGACCTCATGCTCAGCAGTCGCGCTTGCGACCATTAGACCTATGAGGTACTAATAAGAATAACTGTAAAAATAAAGTGATGCTTTTGTTTCCCATCACGGCATAACCAGTAGTCTTACAAAATAACGAAGTTTTTCGATTTAGTTTAAACCCGTGTGTGTTTTTCTAATTCTTCTCCTCTTAAACGGCTAGACCGATTTGAGTGATTTTACTACTTTTGGTATAATCTGGAATCCTGGATGGTCCTTAGCTATAGTTGGACTTGGTTGGTGGCGCTGTTATCGATATCAAGAAAAGGACAGAATAACGTATGTCAGGTCAGCTAGTATTAGTATAATGTGTGTATAGTACCCTTAACGAAGCCGAAAGGCACTTGTTCTCCCCGTCAGTTTTTGTTCTAGACCATGCTTGGTAAATTCTAGTTATGGAGATATTGGGGGTCATTTTTTTTAAACACGACTCTTTATTGCTGTAATTTTACTTTAAATACCTCTATGACCCCTGTACTATTCAATGCTTGCATCAGCTGGTCAAAACAATGTTTTGAGTTAGTTACATTGAGTCCTATCGTAAACTGATTTTTCACTCCAAAAAAGGAAGTCGTTTCTCAGCAATAATTTTAGCGTAGAGCTACTTAGCTTGATGTACAGAATGCTTGGTTGAAGGGCCCGTTTACAGGTCGTAGGTTTACCTTTGGCGTTCTTCCAGTGGCTGACGCAGGGCGGCACCTTCCAGTCGCGCTGCTGCTTGACGGACACGCGGCGCGGCGGCGAGTGCAGCACGGGCGCGGGCGGCGACGGCGCCGCGCGGGGGATCTTCTTGTTGATCTGGAAGCGCGGCGGCTCCATCGGGTCCGACTGGGCCTCCACCATCCTGGGGGGCGAGAGCCCGGCTGATTATGATACTCATTTGTGTACGTCTTTTGTTGGAGATACCAAACAAATATATTGTTGCTGATAAAGGTGGCTATATTAAGAATGACTGGCCACGCATAACGTAGTTTAAGTTATAGGAATACCACTGTGGAACAGAAGTTACCTAAATTGATTTTATTTTTGTCTGTTAAAAATTTTAAAGATTTTCATACTTTTAACATTCTGTGTTTTCAATTTGAACAGAACTCAAAACTAAAGGCGAGATCTATAAAAGCAACTCTTACGCATACAAGAACATTTTTAACTAAGCCAAACATACATGTTGCTGTCCCTGACGTGGACTTGTAGTTCGACACTTTTATGACGAGTGACAATAGTAACGCGAAGTGCGTAATATGTAACATTTATAGAACTCGGCCTAAAAGTTAGGTAGATAAGGTAAAAAATGCCACTTACCTGATAACCCTCTGCTTAGCCCCCGAGTTGAACTGCCCTCCTTGCTGCGCCGGGGTGTATCTGATGTATTGCGCCGGAGCCTGCGGGGGTATCGTACTATCAGCGCTATTGATAAGGATGTGGTTTTCTCTTGGAGTTGAGAATATTGGTTAGAGAATGTGGGACATGATGAGTATGTTTACAGTTGTGTTTGGAACTTGTTTTTTTGGTGATTACAACCGTTTTTGTTCACTGTCTCTTCCTTCACACTCATAGTCAGATGGAACGACAATCCGGCAGGACTGGAGAGAGATCAGGCGCAGGACCTACTGCCAACCGTCAACATCCAAGCTTTGGCCTGCTACTGACAAATCCCTAATGGAAAAACCCAATCGAAATTTTTCCCGACGCCGTAATCAAACCCAGGAACCCACGCTCTGCAGTCACCCTTGCAAACAGCGGAGATCAACGGAGAGGTGAAAATAGATCTGGGATTATTTCTCACAACGAATTACGGCAATATATTACAGTAGCTGGACATAGGCGTCTCCCATAATCGCCGTGAACAAACACAGCATTCATTTACTGAACAAGAAAAACTTGCAGAAATAAATGTCTTGCTATAACTAAAAAGTTTTAACTCACTTGCTTGCTATAAATTAAGTAGTCTTATCCCTTGCAGGAATAGAAGTGTTTTTAGCGCTCAGCAAAAAATACAGCGACATATAAATATCATCATCTTTCAGCGAAGACAACCACTGCTAGACAAATGCCAACAATTGTTTAAACTAACTAAGTATAAGAAACTAGCGACCCGCCCCGGCTTCTCAAAGGTGCAATGTTATACATATACTCCTCTTGAATCACTTTATCTATTAAAAAAAATCGCATAAAAATTCATTGCGTAGTTTTAAAGATCTAAGCATACATATGGACAGACAAACAGCGGGAAGCGCCTTTGTTTTATTCTATGTAGTGATACGGGATGAAGGTCCTGTATCACTACACTACTCTCTACTGCTTGCTAAACTAGGATGAAAATTATAGTCAAATAACATTAACTCACGGCTTTTGGAGCTGCTTTCACAGGCAAAGCAGCAGAAATCTTAGCATTGGTCAGTTTCTCCAGCGCTTGCTTGGTCTTCTCCGTGATATCTTGGATGTCGTCATCATCTGGTTTCTGGAGAGTTGGGTCATCTTCTGCGAGAACTTCTGCTGGCAATAGGTCTGTGAGTTTTGAATAGATTATCTGGAAAAAGGAGAGGTTTAAGATTAATTTGGGTGACAAGTACTCATAAATAATACAATGACAAGAGTTCTTTTCTTTAACATCTCGTATTTTTATGTAGTAGAATGAAGATCTATTAAAAAAAAAAAATTACTTTAGTCTCCCAGAGCCTATACCAACGCGAATTAAACGCACTACCGTGTGCTTGATTTTCTGCGCAAGGCAGCGCATTCCTGACACACAAGAGGTTAATACAAATTTTTAGGTTAATTCAGAGGCATTGTTGATTGAAATCGCTATGACAAACAATAGCATCATTATAACAGCCAAAGAACTCTTTAGATAAATTAATTAACCACCTGAGTTACATAGGATAATTTTTATCCCAGTAATAATTATGTTACTGTGCAATAATTTCTAACCTTCCAAAACCCCAGACAATAGCTACAATTCATATAAAACTTCAATATTACACAATATTATGGAATAAACAATGTAGAAGCCAAATATCACAATATGATCAGAATTACCTTGTCAGCACTATGTCCTTGTCTTGCAATAGCAGAATATTTAACTCTTCCTGACTCATCTAGTTGTACTGCTAAAGCATTTGACGTGCTCTCCTTGCCTCGCGCGCCCATACCCAGCGGGTACTGGGCCACGTGGATCTCTGGGAAAGCACCTCCATCTGGAAAAATGGATGTAGGAGTTTAAATTATGATTTATATGAATTTACCTGTGAAACTTAGTTCTAAATTTAAATTAAATTACCACGTCGAAGTCTATGATGATGTGAACTGTGAAGCTACAATACCTATGGTTGTAGAACCCAAATAAAAAATCATTGAATCAGTGACTTTTCTTGTATTATGTTTAGAAACCCATTATGTCTGTGAAGTTCCCTTAGGTAATTCAAATTGGCCCTGTTTAATACTAGAAAAAGGAACTGCATTCAACCCAGTCTGACCCTAGCTGCCCTCCCCTCAATGACGCACTAAGCCGAGGCCCGGACCCCACAGGGGGTGCCCTTAATGATCATTCATTTAATGAATGACTTTAGTTAGTAAGGCCTGGCTGGGAGCCGTAATTTTTGGACACCACAGAACAGTCCGGTTAAGCAGTAACAACATTCAACAGTATGGATGATTTCGTGAAAAGTGATATTTCCATACTAATATTTGTTTTTTCTTGGAGTCTGAACTGATTATGATGCCATTGCAAACTATAGTTAGAGTGAAAAAAGCTGCAGTGTACTGTGTAACTTAAATTCTCAAAACACATTTTATGACAAAAATATATACCTACTTGAATTAGTGAAACCAACAGCACATTGAAACAGGTGTTTTGACACACTACCCTATATCCAACTACTAGTACAGTTTTTAAACTCTAAAAGGTAATTTAACAATTAATCCAATTAAAATGAAATTAGGAAAAATATAACTATGCGTCAAAGTTACAAACAGAACAAAATGCGAGACAACAACAGCAATTTCATAGTTAAAGGCCTATTGTTACTTCCTGCATCTCAGCCATTAAAGATTTGAGTAAGAAATGTAAATAAAGTACAAACTATTCTATTCTATTATTGAAACTATTCTATTCGAAGATGTTGTAAGATTTGCTAAATAACCAAAAGTAAACTTATTTTGTTTGTTGTTTTGAATAATTTCTATAAGCATCAAATGTGCAAAAAGGTGTCTGATGAGATGACAAGTAATAGGCATAAGAAGACATGCTGCGCTGACACCAAATGAATTGGGACAGGGGCAAGATCATGATGATGATCAAATATGCAAAAATGGTAATTGGTATGGTGGTATGGTCAAATATCTCTTTGAGAGAGGCCTGTGACATTGTAACAGTGAACTTTGACAAAATGAGCCACATTTCAGTGAATGTCATTCATTTTTACACTACTGCCCTGATCAACTAAACATATTTTTTTAAGCTCTTTGTCTTGGTAATTAAGGCCGGATTTAATTCCAGACTGACATAAGTACACCGCCTAATAGACATAAATTACAATAGATAATATCTGACCTCCAAAATCATCTTCAGCTCTTGGGATCCATCCCTTCCTCTGTCCATAAGGTGGGACACTGGTCTGTGACACCACCAGGGCACTTCCAACGCGTTTCGCTTTCCTCTCATCATCACGGTCCCACACCTGCTGTGTGGGCGCTGGTAAAAGGCTGAAATTAGAAAAAGACGCGATTAAAAATGCGAATTTGATTACACTTAACACTGATAAGGTTATCTTTCAACAGCAAAACTTTATAGGAAGTTGTGGTTAGGATAAAACCGGTTGTAGAAAGTTATTCAAGTAGCCTATTTTGATTCGCTGATATATCACGAAATTTTGATTCGCCATGCAGTATTTACCCTTTAAGCAAGAAAAACAGTTTTTATCAACACGTTTGTATTTTGATAGGTACTGCAAAATTCAAGGAAACTTATTTCGCATAAAACACAGTGTAGTTTCCAATTAAATTATTAAGTATTGTTTATTTTTGATATGGTATTCGTAAACTAAAAATAAATAGAATTCAACACAACTCACCTCGACAACGACGCCATTTTCTTTGGTGACTTTTGAAAGATTTCGTTTAGAAACTGTTCAATATAATAGATGATTGTACACATGCACAAAAAATCTGTTAGCAATTAAAAAATAAGTTTCTACCTAAGTTTCTAAATTAATTACTCAGAATGAATATTTGACACAACCGTATGACCGTTGAGATTTGTTGTTATAATAAATAAAATTAATTCTCCCTTTGTTTCTAAACGGACTCATTAGATTTTATTTTTAAAATACACTACAAAATAATATGGCCAAGTTTAAACTCATTCAGCCAACATAATTCTATTTGTGGAAATATCTTGCATTAAACTGCTCTTTATTTATTAAAACTAAACTATTACAATTTTTGAAGTAATTAAGCTCTTAATTCAGCCATCACAGTTGTGGATTACGTGGATAATCATAAATCGACCATAAAAAATGGTGGAGAAACTGTCAAATTCGTATATAAATGAAGTGGGCTGCGAACGTCCCCCTTTTATAACCTCAAAAATGCGCGAGAAGTGTTAACATTCTGATGGTGAAGTGAGCTAATTTTATCATTTAATTGGTGTTAAAGTGAACGGATTATCACAATGCCTTCAAAGAAGAGAAAATACAATGCAAGGTTTCCTGCCGTAAGTTGAGAAATGTTAATAAACAATCATAACAAAGAGAAATTGGGTTTTGTTTTCGTCAATAATTCTGAGAGATTGGTGATATCATGACATTGTTTGTTTGTAGGGGCGAATCAAGAAGATTATGCAGACTGATGAGGAAGTGGGGAAAGTGGCCCAAGCTGTGCCAATCATTATCTATATCCTTTTTAAATAGCACTGCTAAACGTTTGCACTGAGTTTAAAAATCGTATGTATTTACATTTTTTGATCGTACATTTACTAATTTAGGCTTTTAAATGCTCCATACAGAAGTCTATTTGTTACTAAAATGATAATTAATTCGTTCTATAAAAATACAAAAACTTAAATATAACCTTTTTGGGGGTTTACATAATCACAAACTTGTTTTAATGTAGGTTTGTTTGTTTTAACATGGCTGAATGTTTTCGTGTTGTTGTCAGGTAAATAATAGATGGACACTATGACTACAATGTCTGCTTCAGTGGACCCAGAGCTGAACTAAATTCCATTTAGATTTGTACTTAAAATTAAGAAATAACATAAATTCACAATCTTGAAATGTCAAATTTCATAACACAAACAAACAATTACTATCCTTAATATAATGTTAATTTACTATCGTAGTTCAAAATGTTCAGATATTGAAATAGGTTCCATGGTATAATCACTATTATGATAGGTCTTAGATTTTAACTCATTTAATGGCTTGTTAATTTAATTGATGTAACAGTGCAACTCAGAATTAATGTTATTATACATCAGTACAGTAGTAATCCAATTATTTTTGCACAGCCAAATTGGCAATTTCTTTAAATTAATTAATCTCGTAATCAAACCTGGTAGTACCAGTTCTCTGCTTGCTGGAGTCAATGTAGTTTAAATGAGTTGAGGCCCAGCAGGTGGCTACCCCATTCGTGGCATCAGTGGTGTTTGTGAGGTCTATAGAACTTGTGTTCTAGGTATCAAATCAAAATATTTTGTTTCACATAGGCCTGCAATACTTATAAAACGTCAAAAAAAGGCTGGTTGTTTCCTATGGAGCTAAAATCTAATATGACCCCAACAACATGATGTGAAGCAATTATTTTTTGAAGTCCATTGTCAGCTAACACAACATAACTATAAAAATTTCAGAACATTTTCTTAATTTCATTTTCATTTTCCTATGTCTCCAAAGGGTCAATGTTGAAGAATTTATTTAAATTAATAATACTATTTTTACCTGCTCCAAAGTTTGTTACTACATTCTAATATAATGCATTGGTAATTTAGTTTCTGGACGTATGATGAACACGTAATATTTTTGGTAAAAACAATTTTATACCCTCTTTAACAAAGATCAGTTTGCACTACAACTTCAAGCATTTTTTGGTAGTATGAAGTTTTCTTGAATTTTCTTTGTTACACTAAATAGGCTTGTGTTTGGCCTCAATTCTCATGATGTGAGGCATGACATTCACAAATGGCGATTATCAAATAATGATACCTATGTCCAGTCTATTCTGGATTGTTGGGCCTGCTATCTTACTAAATTTGTATTTTTACCATGTGGCATGAGCAGTTTATTCATATACAGCATGTATTAGAAAGGTCGGGTGTGTTAGAGACCGTCAAACTGATCCCATTTAAAATTTCAATACCTATTCGACTCAAATGTATGGGACAGCAGTTTTTTTTCGCAATTTCGGTGTTGATGCTCTGTGTATGTCACCCTTAAATATGGCCACACCTCTCTGGTACATGTGTTTGTGTAATAAAAGAAATCACGACCCTCCCATAACTTTATCATTCAAAAAAACCCAACTAAGTGCGAGTCGGACACGCGCACGAATGATTCCATATCATAATCTAAAAAAAAACAACATGTTTGTTGTATGGGAGCCATTATTATGTTTTTAGTATATGTTGTTATTGCGGCAACAGAAATACATCATCTGAGATAATTTCAACTGTCTAGCTATACAGTTCATGAGATACAGCCTGGTGACAGACAGCCCGACAGACAGACAGGATAGGATCCTGATTTTACCCCTTGGGTATGGAACCCTAATATACATTGTGATGTATACCCAACCCATAACATTGCCATGTCCTCAACAACGTCACAATTGAATTAATTCAATTATTAGAACAACATGTGTGTAAATATTACCAGTCTGCTAGGTATTAATTACCTTAAGGTGGAAGCGTCAAGGTAGCCCGCGAAATTCAAATTTTCTTAAGTTTTTTACAATTTGCAGGTCAGTGTCAGGTTGTATGTTGTTGAAAATATGAATCGCGCCAGTAACACGTATGGGTTTACAGAATTATAATCATTCAAATCATCAATACAGCCCTCCAAGTTCATATAATCACATTCAATAGCTATTTCATGAAAAAGTCACTCTTTGGGATTATATGAACTTGAAGAGTTGTATTGATAATTTAAATGATTATAATTCTGTAACCTCATACGTGTTACTGGCGCGATTCATATTTTCATCAACATACAACCTGACACTGACCTGCAAATTGCAATAAACGTAAGAAAATTTAAATTTCGCGGCTACCTTTGCGCATCCACCTTAATAACGATTACTAGTCTGCCATCTGTTTGATTAGCCCCAAATGCTTCTTTTGCAAATGGCGCAGCAACGTAGGTATGTTTATTATGTCTGAAATCAATAAGGTAGGCAGTAAATAGTCAAATTGTGAAATTACTAGTAATTCTGTAGGCCGTAGACCTGTAAGGCAGTAATGACCGCTTTTCCCCACATGTTGAAGCATAATTGAATGTCTAAATAAAAGTGTGCTGATGCAGATGGAGGGCTTGGCTCAGTGTTGAGAGTTGAATTTCCGAAATAGTGCTTTTAAATAGGTGTAAACGGAAATCAATAAGTAATACCAAAGTAATAAATTTTTGTGGTAATACTAAAATAAAATGTAGACAGAGACAGGAAAGCTATCCAAATAGTAGAATCTAGTTTCATGATAGTCCTTTAGTAATTAAAGTCCTTTCTTTCTCGTTTTAAGTAAGTGTATTTTTAGTTCAGCAGACGGTTAGATACTTACTTATACAGAAAAGCGAATAAAAAAAACAAGCGCAGGTTTAGATAACACACTGCAGATACGCAATCAACAACTTTATTAAAACATAGTATATATTCATTGATAAAATGTGTACCTCATTTTAATGAATGAACAAAGATTTTGTGATACTGGTATATCTTTTTACTGATAATAGTTTCGTACGACCGAGATTCTCCTAAAATAGAACAATTTAATGAAAATAAAAATTAGAACAGTTTCGTCATTCGAACGAAGTGAATTAACTTATATTATTTTATAAATAACTAATATTATATGAAAACCTGGTAAATACACTGCTCCTTTGGCAGACTAGTATATGTATAGTCGCAAACCTACGCTAGCCTACTGCAAAACATGAGTTGTGAGGGTTAAGTTCGATTCCTTGTCAGAATTTCTCAGCAGCTGCCCGCCTGGAATTGTATTGGTGATGGCAAT
This sequence comes from Eugnorisma glareosa, assembly GCA_947578425.1. Lineage (NCBI taxonomy): Eukaryota > Metazoa > Arthropoda > Insecta > Lepidoptera > Noctuidae > Eugnorisma > Eugnorisma glareosa. The sequence continues at coordinate 4,818,857 of OX387982.1, read as the reverse complement.
AACTTCGGCCCCTATTAAATGGGCAGGACGAAATGAATGTGTACTTCCAAAGTACTATAGGGACACAAGTGCTGTACCTTTCGAGGATTACATGCGTAATGTTGAATATGCTGTAAATAAACTCGTAAAGTATTTGTTTTATGGTAGACTTGTGACTTGCAGACGATAAAAGGTCATGGCGGGGGTAGACGGGGTGAAATTATTTTTGCTAAAAAATAAACTGCAAAAAAAAACGACTTCCAAAAAGACACTAAAAAGTTCTAAAATAACTTTATATTCGGAAGTCGGTGGCTTTGTTTGTTTCATTGACTTTTTGCGTTTTTTATTTTTAGTTGTAGTATACCACACAAATTCTTGCCACGAAACAATTTTTTACATTTTACCTAGCAGTAGGAACCACCATGTCATCTACGTAGCCCAAGAAGAAAAAAATTACTGAACTTTCCTTTTGATGAAATTTCCATGGGACCAATCGGGCAGAAAATCATTAAAAAAAAAAAAACAAATCGGTTCATAAATAACGGAGTTATCATTATCAGGTAACAAACATAAAAAAATATAGCCGAATTGAGAACCTCCTCCTTTTTGAAGAAAATCGGTTAATTAATAAAAGTTCGTCCCGGCCGGGCGGCTCTATGGAACCAAGTAGATGTATTATAGGACATAGGTATAAATAAAGTATGTTGCATTAACAGCATAAGGGTCTGGCCACACTAAGGCAAATCCTGAGCGGGGTGCCACTAGTCGAAGTCACGCGATTATTCACGCCATCGCCAGTTTGAATACCCCTCTTTACAAGTTAGTTGACACAATCGGCAGAAGCGGAAATCATCTTGTGCAGGATTCTCATCAGTTTGACTAATAAAACTTGAGTTATATTGCAGTTTTAAATGACGTTGGGAAATTATGAAAAATAATAGGTAATTAAAAAACCGGCCAAGTGCGATTTTGAAGGCATTCGTTCATTCATATGTTGTATTGTTTTACATTCATCAACAAAACTAAATTTGCTTTTCATAGTATGTTAATGAAAAACAAAGTTGTTGCTGCAGTTTGATGAAAAAGTCATGGGACTTTTTCATCTAAAAAAAAAACATCAAATCTTATTCCAACCAATTTTGGTTGAAATAATTTTTCTCCTCTTACTTTAGAAATTAGAGGGAGGGGGCACACATTTTACCACTTTGGAAGTGTTTATCTTTCAACTTTGAGAGAAAATGGTTTCAGGAACCTCTATGTCGTTTTTAAAGACCCATTTAAAGACACCCCGCACGTATAGGTTTGATGAAAAAAATATTTTTTATTTTCAGTTCCATGTATGGGAAGACCCCCCCTTAATCTTATTTAATTTTGTATAAAAACCTTATAGCGATTCACAGAATACATCTACCTACTAAGTTTCAACTGTGTAGTCCTAATAGTTTCGGAGTAAAGTGGCTGTGACATACACGGACAGACAGACAGACTTCGTTCCGTTCTGACAGGTTCCGTTTTTTGCCATTCGGCTACGGAACCCTAAAAAGCGTTTATTCGTGGTAACATAGATACTACAAGCACGAACTCGACTATATGAACTCTTTCTTGCCAACTCGTACTTAACCTAACCTTTGGACTGTTTCCATTTTTTATTAATTCTTAGTTACCTACTTCTCGCGTGTTTTATTTAAAAACACCTGAAGTCTGAACCGATACAAACTCAAATTTGTTTTATCATTATTTCCGTTAACACATCTCATGAAGTCATGGCGATAACTGGTGTCTGATAAATCTATAAATAGGACAAATATGCATTTATTTTGTCACCAAAATTAGTGCCTAGTGTTTATTTTATTTATTTGACGACCTGTATTTGTCCTTCTCCTAACTACTGTAGGGCAAAGTTCTTCAAAAATACTTCCCAAAACCTTTCCTGTTTCTCTGAACGCCTCCCTCTGCTCTGCGATGATGCCCTCCTTTCGACACCCACACGGTGTGATGGTTTCAGCCCATCTGTCCCAGTGGATTCTTCATATACATGGGCAATCCAATCCTACTTCCGCCTAGCAGACTTATTACCAACATCAGCAATTTTTGTTTAGAAGCGTTTTGTGCTATTATCTACATATATTTATTTAGTAAGTTGGCTTGGTATAAATCCCTAAAAAGCTAATCGGTTTCTACAGACCCGGGCAGGGCTTGAAAAAGCCGATTAGCTTACTTATCATATTTTAACTGTAACATAGTTGACTGAAAATAACTGGTAGACAATTCATTCCTTAAAATAGAGCTAAAACCTACTTATCGGGGTTACAGTTAAGTTATTCTTACCAGTCTAGACTGCAGTATTGATCTAGGTATATTAGGCTAACTTGGTCTAGTTCTTTTATTAGGTACTAGCTGTTGCCCGCGACCTTCGTTCGCGTTTAAATCGGATTTTGTTGTCAATTTCGTGGGGTTTTATTTTTTTTGCACGGATCCCTAATTCTTATTCTAAAATAAAAGTAGCCTATGTTAGATCTTTTAACATCAGCTATCTGCCAGTAAAAGTCCTGTCAAAATCGGTTAAGCCGTTTCGGAGATTAGCCGGAACAAAGAGACACTTCAATTTTTATTTATTTGTATAGATTAGTTCATCGCGAGAAGTCTCCCTCATGCGGCCCTTATAACCGACCATATAGCCGGTTATTACTTTCGCCTGTATTTGCCAAAGTGACCGAATAAGTGTTTGGTTAAGTTTGCTTATGGGAAAACACTTGCGATATTTTGTTTGCCAGAATTCTGGTTCTGTAGGCCGGTACAAATGCCGAGGATAATGCTTTCGAATCATAAAGGCGGTTTCAGATTAGCGTATTTCGGCGAGTAAGCTAGTTTTTGGACACGTAAACGCACGCGTGCCTTTTGCTGACAGCTGTAATTTTAATCAAGCGAACACGCTGGAATAAGCGCGAAACTAGCATATACATGCTACTAAATACGCTAGTCTGATACCGCTCGCATGAGCAATTCTTACAGTTGGCTGCTTTACAATAGGCTTTGCTAGGCTAAAGTAGCCAACTGGAAGAATTGCTCAAGCCGTGCTCAAATGATTGTAGTGAGCAAGGTGGAAGAAAGACTGGCTACCCTACCCTACCTATTGCCATCCTTGGAGACTTTTAATGCATCTCTGGCAAATGGTAGAAGATGATGAATCAGTAACCTTGAGTCTAAGTTATCTGCTGTCATGTATCTCCGGCATTTCCTTTATAGGAAACAATGCATTAATGCCAAAAAAGGAAGTCGGCATTACATGTATGTATGCATTTTGATGTCTGCGGTATATTTTTGCATTTGCACCCGAGATAAAACAGGGACAAATCATCGATCCAACGTATAAAGCAACTTGAATTGACCTGTTACCTTAGATGGCGCAAAATGGTTCGTAGTGCTGAAATATGTTGCACAAGGTAGCTGTAATCAACCTTGATTGATTTCGGACATAATTTCGGGTGTTTTTTACGATACTGTTAACACAAACCTCGCACGGTCCATTTCATTGCCCTATTGGCCTCTTTGTTCCAAGCGCGCGTGTTGAGCTTAGGGGTCCTGGATTTGATTCCCAGGTACGGCAAGTGTTATTGGGTTTACCCATCAGAAAATTAAATTGAAATTTTCGGTAGAAGACCAGAGTTAAGAAGATGCTGACGTAAAGTGCCTCTGGAAGTAGTAGTAGTAGCCGATGGTCCTGTGCCGGATCTTTCCCAGGTCTTGGCTGGTCTCCTCTGAGAGTGGCCGCTATGACCGAAATTGATTGATCAAAAGGAGCAGGTTGTTTTCTTGGTCGTCTCTTGTAAAAAAAAATGAATCCTTTAGAGTATACACAATACACTATACACCGCATCTCCTTTAAAATACATAATAAAACAGCTTTTGGAAAACAGTTTCGCTCATCATTATCTTAGATTCCCACCCAAGTAACACATCAAAGCAGTATAACGGCCGACTTACAGCATTTCTGTATCGTTTTCGCATTTTGAGTTAGTTCTATAGTAGAATTACAAACGTTTATACGGCTACTGTAATGCTTATTTGGGCACAAATTATACGGCTTTAGATCCTAAATAGGTTCACAATAGTTGTTTAGTTGCATTACAGACGCATTATATTAGCATTATTGTGGCCAAAGAACGTACCAATCGCATTACAGAAGCATTATTACGGTCAATGAAGTTACCAATCGCATTACAGAAACATTATACTAGCAATATTATTGATAATGAAGATGTTGTTTGCATTACAAAAGCATTAGACTAGCATTAGAATGTAGTAAAAGAATGATTGGAGCTATTTAAGTGTTCACAGTTAGAACTTAAATAAACCCTACATCATTGCAAAAACATCTCTAATACCACGGTACAAATGTCATAATACAATTAACGTGGAATATAATATGGACGACGACTGTCAAAACTGAGTGAGTGACACCATATTTGTTTGCATCAAAAAAAAATTTCTAATAATGGGTAAGTTTTTGTTACTTCATGCCTTCAAATATTATTCGCAATGTAGTTTACTGTAAATGTCTATATAAGTTTCATTGAAAATTTTCACGCGCCTTCGATATTTTGTGGTTTTAATAGAAAATGTCATATTAAAATATGTGTGAAATCACCAAAACAATTGTGTATTCCTAGTATAAAACGAATTTTGCTTAATTAAAATAATAGTATTGGTTGGGCAGTATTAAATCAAGTTATATCATTATGTTAAAGGTCTTTTACTTTCATAAATAGGTCCGGTATATGTTTTTTTTTTTTTGGTTATAAAGTATGTACAAAATGGTGTCGGGGTATAGCAGCCCAGTGAACCTTTAACAAGGCTAATTAATGCTGCCAGCTGTATAAATACTCACACGTGAACCATTATTAAGCCAGAGACAAGAGAGAAGGCTTTTGATGAACCACTGTAGTGGCATTGTCTATAAAGTAGGTCTATATGGGTTCACTAGTATACCAGTAGATTTGATGTAGACTGAAGTAGTGCCATTACTTGAACGCAATTTTGGGGATCCTTGAGCTAAACAATAAAACCCATTTCAGAATTTATACAATTTGATTTGTTTGCCAAGTTGATAAAAAGGCGTCATTAAGATATTTTTCCGTAACTATTTTATAGAAAGGATCGTTATTTATTTCATACCCGGTGTAGACACCCGGTGTACGTAGTCAGGTACAGTAGCCATCACTTTAAAATAGCCAAACTTTTCAGAAAACGCAATAATATCTTTTTATGGGTGATGCTTTTTAAAAATATTGTTTTCTTATTTTCAGTGATTTTTATACCAACCATACAATGCCGTACAAAATAGAACAGACGATACAGAAAAAGGAAAAACAATACGAGGTAGTCTTTGTGGAAGGAAAATGGTAAATTGTGGTGGCCGCCTAAAAAGGCAGTACAAATTAATGAAAGATGAGCAATCCAAGCCCGATAAAAAGAATGGACATTATAGGAGTGCTATTTTAAAATGAACAATATTTGGACATATGAGCTTGCCGAAGCTGAATTATCAATAATGGAAGAACATTCAGACACAGACGCGAATGACACAGGCACGTTAAACACAAATAAATATACTGCTACTACTACGTTTGCACCCTGGACGACAATAGTTCAAAATCAAGAAGTAATGAAAATAAAAATCCACCATAAAAATTGCTGTTGTTTTATTGATCATTTGATATGTGCTTTTCCCCAATATGTCCGACAAAAGGTTCTACGAATACAGTAAAATGAATGTATTTACAGCTTTATGCATTACAATAACTCACGTATATTTGATTAAAGAGCTGCTAGCTGTACCACACAGCTAAGTTGATCTTAAAAAATGCAAGCATTACATTGATTCACGTTTATGCTGTTCAGCAATACTAGGCTTTAACTTACCACTCAAAAGTGCTATTATACAACAAAGGGCACTTAAGACAGCTCAAAGCTGTGTAACGGTTTTACGGTGCATTATAACGGTAAAAGTTTAAGCTTTTAAATAGCATTAGGCATTATCTTACTACTTAAAAATGCTATTGTAGACCCTAAGGCACTAAAAACAACTGAAAGTTGTATAGCGGATTTACGTGGCATTATAATGGTTCATATTTGTGCTGTTAAACGGCATTAAGCATTTATTTACTACTTAAAATGCTACTGTAATTCCAAATGCACTAAAAACTGCTGAAAGCCGTACAGGTGCGTTGTGGTTTGCCGCACTAAAACTAAAGGGCTTACAAAAGCATTTTGATATGCTATTATCCAACCGTTATTCAGTGTAAAGCATCATAATGGTTTTGAAATACCAATATAAAGCGTCAAGATGCTCGGTGAACTTATTTATGAGATTATAAGGACCTTAAGTTCTACACAAGTTTGCTATTCGTTTGTTAGAATGCTTTCTGTGTTACTTGGGCATGGGGTCGGCGCAACACGCTTTTTTTCTTTCATTATGTCCTCTTACTCTGTCAGAATTCTCCTTTTTCTTCCATATGATCCTTCACACAATCCACCTCTTAGTTGGTATTCTGCCTCTCTATCCATCAAAATTTTTACCCATAATATTATTTCGCTTATCCTTCAAATGACTTCTCCAAAGTTTATATCGGGTCCTTGAACCAGTACATATAAAAATGTACCCTGTTTAGCAGCGATCCTTGCTGGCTATGATGACGTCAACGGACAGTCGTATTACGGATGATAGAATTAGTCATGTGGACCAGAATAGGACTGCTATTACACTCAATACATATACAAAGCGAATACAGTTCAAGATGTATCGTATTACCGTTTCCTTGTGGGGAGTCGTAAGGTCTTTCAAATTAATCTTGGGTTTGAGTTAAGTAAGTACTTAATTTTTCATCTGCACCAGTATTTTTTCTCGCATATGCATTTTCGGGGTCTACTGAAAAAAGTTTTATTATCTTTAATGGATGGTTTTCTTGTGAAAAAAGACCGCCTTCTACATATATCCTAGAGACAGTCGGGTCTAAAAACACAAATCTATAGTTCCCAAAATATTGTCGCGTGGTTTTGACAGCTTCTCGTAGAAAAGTCGAGATTGGATTTTTTTGAGAAAACTAATTTTATTATCTCTGTTATTGTATCCAGAATTATCCAAACACTTGATCTTCACTTAGATAAGCATTCAATCAGTCAACGCACACCGCAGGACGCCAAACGTTCAATTGCTTCGCAAACAAAGTCTTTGTAGTTCTAGGTTTTTCTGATCTTGTTTTTGAAGTTGCTCTTGCAAGACTATATGTTTACGTCTGTACCTTTAATTTATAGAGCTGGTAAGCGGGAATAGTGAGTTCAACTCGCACTTGGACGGTATTTATTTTTTTCTGGACTGTCCTTGTAAACCTTCTTCAGTACAATTTTTTAAGTGCGTACATTCAGCGCGACCATCAACCGTGATTTTACTCACCAAAAAAAACATATTTGCCCAGTGTTTCTTATTTTGATGTATAGAATGCTTGGTTGAGGACTTCATGAAAGGTCTATTTACACTCTGTATTTAATGTGTCATACGACATAAAAACGGGTGAGGTTTCAAAAAGAGGTTACTCTCTCATTTGGCTAGTTATGGTCAAGATCCATAAAATACAGCGATGACAAGCCTATTACCATTAACCCGGTTCAAATCGAGATTTTTGGGTGCTACGGAAAATTCCCAATTACACTTGGAAATGTATTCTAAATATTTCATCCGAATCATATTAATGTTTTCCTTTGTTCACAAACCTATCTTACACCAAATTCTGTTGTTTCTTCTCAACGAAATGTAGATCCAATGGAACATAGATGCATTATTTATAGTCTCTTGGACGTAGTTGACCAAAAAAATGCATACCTATAAAATTCAATATTTTTAAACAGTTGTAACATGTCCTTCAAATGACTGGATGAAAATGCTGAAATGTTTTGCATGCCAAATTTATTCAAGCTCTATAAATCTAGTTTTTATTAGATCATCATACTATTTTTTTTGCCAAATGTTTACCCCACGTCGTCATTGAAATATTTTGGGCGTTCAATTTAAATCTATACCGTTCGTATTTAGACAGAATATTTATTGCTGATGGCAGTGCTGACTATAGATTTCTCAATGAATGAACATATAGAAAAGACGGTCGACAGATGTATGATAGATTAGTTGGATTGATGTGCAAATTGCAAAGCTGACAATTACGACAGCCGAGCCGGCCATTCTGAAACATAGCATAATCAGCCTGTGATATTCTCACAGCTGGGACAAAGGCCTCCTCCCTGTCAAAGGGACATTCTCTCGTCGTGATCGCTTTTAATTGGGGAGAAAGTACGGACACGTCCAAATATTCTCTCAAATACTTTAAATCTTCATACGATAATGTGTTCAACATTTATCTTGGAAACAACACAGAAGATGCTAATATGATCGGAAAAACCCCTACTTACTGTAAATTATGATACACTTGGGTTTCTCCATGGCCATTAAGTATAAATGGATATGAAATTCATGAGATTACGTCTAGTCTCTTATTGCGTGGGACTCGAGCTCCGTTCGCGACCGCAGGCGATGCGACTTGTACTTGCGTCATTTGTTCCTTCCCGCAAGTACTTTCGCGTCGCATTAACTGAAAAAGACTGAGCTCCTCTACCACGAGAGGAGCTCAGAGGCTTTTTCAGCAAGCTAGAAAACTTTCTAGCTGGGTTGAAGGTGTAGGTGAGTTCACGAAAACCATAGACACGATCCCAAACTTATTGTAAAGTTACATTAAAGTTATGATGGATGCCAATCCGCGGTTTTATATCGCTAAGGGTCAGTTCAGACATTGCTGACTACTACGTACTGGCTGCATTGAAAATGGGACTTTATCATTGTTTAAAAGCGCGCGATTTAATCGCGAGTAAGCGCGAGGCGTCACTATTGACGTCCAGGATTTTTCGTTCACTCTGAACTGAAGTGACCGTATGGTGGTTGTTGGTCAACTAAGGTTAGTAAGGTAGTTAGTAGAAGAAATTAATATAAAAATAATTACAGAAAGTAGATCGCGGCGTTAGAAAATGATTTTGCCTGTATGTGAACCGTGCAGGGTTCGTGCGTATCTACCTTTAGCCTATGGGTTTCTCAACCATCGTGGCATGGTGTAAAGAACATTTTTGCAACGTTCATTTGTTTTCCGCGGCAGCTGGTGAGTCACGCGTATATCTTGGTCGAGTAGCAAACGGTGACACTAGCAATTTGCAACAATTGCATTCGACAAGTCCCCAAGTGGGGTTATTTGTGTACGTCCGGCGCACCCTAAGCTGTGCTATCATCCTTGTTGATTGGCATCCTGCCATTGTATAAAACTTCTTTTCGATCGATTTCGTCGATGGTAAATGTAACATGTACTATTATTTTGAATAATTTGGGCCCAATATGGGGTAAACTCAACGTAGATGGGAAAAGGCTAGACAGATGATGAGTTGGCGATGCCGATTCCGGAATCATTGGCGATTTTGTGGTCCTCGATGAATAGTACAGGTGTTTAGTCAATTTTTAGAATAATATATGGAACATGGTTTGTCAGGAGCATCGCCTATAAAAACTGTAAGGCGGGCCTTTTTAGAACTAACGGAATCTAATGTTATAACATTTGAAAATCGCCATTTAATGTTTTGACTATTGCCATACCAAATTCAAACCTGCAAACTCCTTAACTCAGCACTATTATCCGCAACACCTCGCACCCTGGAGCTGTTCGTGGAGTCGTTACTCAGTAAAGCGATGCAGGTGACGATGGCAAGGAACGCGAAGACCCTCAGCCCTTCGCACGTCAAGCAGTGCATCCTGGGAGAGTCCAAGTTTGACTTCCTCAGAGATCTGGTAAGTTTATAAATGGCTGTCTAGGTTTTTTCAAGAGGAAGCTGGAAAGATGGCGGGTCATCTTGAATGGCTTCCTCATTCTTCTTTACCGTGTGGTTAGTGCCTAACTTGGTGTAGAGTTTTTATGCCGCCCATGGGCCTCTGACTTAGCTTTACATGGCTTCAAGAAATATCTCTCAGGCATGCTGGTTTCCTCACGATGTTTTCCTTCACCGAAGCAAGTGATAAATTATACAATACGCACATGATTCCGTAAAATCAGAGGTGCGTGTCTTGGGTTCGAACTCGAGTCTGAAGGGCAAGAAGAAGCACAACATCGAGAGAGGTGGAAGGAAGCTTGTTAAGAAATGCAAAGCAAGCAGAGTATAATAAGAAAAGGATTTCGAAAGCTTTGTTTACATCAAGCTCTTACAAAGCAAAAACTAGAAGACTTTTGAAAACACCTTTGAATTTCTTTGTTTAAAGTGTCCATTGTTAGAAACAACCCTTTACGATTTTATTTTGAAAACAAAGCAAATTTTAGCGAAGCCTACAACATTCTTCATTTTCAATTGAAGAAACTGAAAACACGCAATTTATTCTCAAGTTTCCACACCTTTTATAAAAGCTTTATCAAAGAAAGAAAACAGAGTAAAATTTTCACGACTAACCGAAATGGGATTGCTTCATCTTCAATCTTCTAAGTCGTAGAGACGGCTCTCTTTCCCTGAGAAATAAGACAACAATTCTATGCAGTAGTTGTAATGGAGGAGCTCGTAGCTTAATAATAACTGCCGATCGGCTCGACCTTCGAGGTTAAGCCGCGCTTGTCTTGGTCGGTATGTGATGGATGGATGGAAACGACTGTCATTTGTAGATCTTCGACAGTCGTTTTATAGGTAGCACTGCAGGGCTATTGCGTATCACTGTTGACAGTTCATAGTGTCACTTGGCGAGTTTTGATATACAATTACCGTTCATGTTGGTTTCAACTGACGCTACCCGTGCAGAACTGTCATTGTATATCAAAACTCGCCAAGTGATGATCACTATGAACTGTCAACAGAGATACGCAATGGCCCTGCTGGTCACCACTAGTTTTGGTGCCGAATTTTTTTATTAACTTAGGACCGTATGCGAATTACTGGCTAGGCTTCCTACGTGCAGTTTTCTAGATTTGACTTGTACAGAAGAAAAAAAAATACAAAGAAAAACAGCATTTATTAAATTATCATGTGCATAAAATCTTTCTTCTTCGCGATTTTTGTGAATGAGGTGTACCTACCTATTGGGACAATCACATTGCATACCCACCATAATGCCGATCCCATCGGCCTTGGTACCTCTTTAACTTTTTTTTATAAAATCAGGTTATAAAATTAGGTTTTCTATACTTTTTAAGTGTGTATTCAACTATCTATACATATAATAAAACAGTAAAAAAACTGTGTCTGTACATTGAATATATTTAAAAAAAAAATAGTGAGGGGGGTTTGGAAACAGTAATAGAGCACGAATCCAAAATAAAAATTCTGTCTGTTTGTCTGTATGTCTGTTTGTTTGTACACGCTAATCTTCGGAACTACTCGACGGATTTAAATGATTTTTTTTTTGTTGTAAAGGTATTAAATCTGGGCAACATATAGGCTATAATTTATCTTGGAAACTTGAACATCAGATGCAGCACCGCAACAGACCAGCTAAACTATAAGAGATACAAAAACGGTACCATAGCAAAAATTGTTCCACGTGATGAGCATTTTCTGCTAAGAGAATAAATTTGAAGATCTGGAACACCTGAAGTGGAACTCCAAGAGCCCAGCTACACTATAACATATATAGGAATGACGTCTTAGCAAGAGTTGTTCAGCCTGATGAGCACTCTCTGTTGTCGTATAAAATTTGAAGACCTGGAACAGCTGATGTGGAACTCCAAGAGCCCAGCTACACTATAACATATATAGGAATGACGTCTTAGCAAGAGTTGTTCAGCCTGATGAGCACTCTCTGTTGACGTATAAAAATTGAAGATCTGGCACACGCGTTGTGGAACATAATATAAAAAAAAAATTGAAGACCTGGAACACCTGATATGGAAATCAAAGCTATCACTAATTTCACTGTATAATTATAAAATAACATAAGCTGGGAGTACCTCCACGCGGTGAAGGCGGTAACAGTTTAGGACTGATTTTCGATGAAAATTCGATGAATCATTGAAAATTTGACTCTACTGGCCAAAATTCCCATTTATTATTTTATTTTATCAAATAAATAAGCCTAAATAGGCTTATGTTATTTGAGTGTTTAATTTCCTTTTTCATTTATTTTCGTGACACGGTAGCCTACCCGGTAACGCAGGGGAGCAGTCATTTAGATTTTAATTGATCAGTTATCTTCAGAATTAAACTATAACTATGTCTAGAAAGAGGTCAAATCTTTCCCAACGTTCCAAAGGAGCTAAAAGATTGAGGATCATAAGATCCCAAGAATCTACCGAAGAGCGTCAGGAGAGACTTGATGCTGTTCGAGAACATCAGACTGCAACTCGCTCCGTAGAAACCTCTTCGGATCGCGAAGAACACTGGAACACCTGATATGGAAATCAAAACTGCATCTGATGTTCAAGTTTCCAAGATAAATTATAGCCTATATGTTGCCCAGATTTAAGACCTTTACAACAAAAAGACCCTTCACGAAGCGGTCAACCAAGCATTCTGTACATCAAACTAAGTCTTTACGCAGAGAGTGCTCATCAGGCTGAACAACTCTTGCTAAGACGGGTCAACCAAGCATTCTGTACATCAAACTAAGTCTTTACGCAGAGAGTGCTCATCAGGCTGAACAACTCTTGCTAAGACGTCATTCCTATATATGTTATAGTGTAGCTGGGCTCTTGGAGTTCCACTTCAGGTGTTCCAGATCTTCAAATTTATTCTCTTAGCAGAAAATGCTCATCACGTGGAACAATTTTTGCTATGATACCATTTTTGTATCTCTTATAGTTTAGCTGGTCTGTTGCGGTGCTGCATCAGATGTTCAGCGAGGAAGTGAGGAAACTCGGTATGTAATGGGAGGTAACCCATCCACGGGCCAACCTAGGCAAACGCTTAACATAGCGGACAGTCGCGCATCATGTTCCGCACTTATCTCTAGAGACCTAGAAGCAGATGCGTAGATACGCTGAGAACTAATGCGCAATTATCTATCCGTGAACGTCTGCGACTCACGAGACAATGCATGATTTCTTCACTGGTCTCTAGAGACCTGGATGTAAATGCGTAAATACGCTGAGAACGCAGGTGTGCTTCGCGATCCGAAGAGGTTTCTACGGAGCGAGTTGCAGTCTGATGTTCTCGAACAGCATCAAGTCTCTCCTGACGCTCCTCGGTAGATTCTTGGGAATCTTATGATCCTCAATCTTTTAGCTCCTTTGGAACGTGGGGAAAGATTTGACCTCTTTCTAGGCATAGTTATAGTTTAAATTTGAAGATACCTGATCAATTAAAATCTAAGTGACGGCTCCCCTCCGTTACCGGGTAGGCTACCGTGTCACGACGATAAATGGAAAAGGAAATTAAACACTCAAATAACACAAGCCCGAAGGCATATTTATTTGACAGAATAACGGGAAGAAAAGGTATTTGTTGTGTAGGTATTAAGTCTGGGCAACATATAGGCTATAATTTATTTTGGAAATTGGAACACCTGATGCAGAACCGCATCAGAACAGCTAAAGTATAAGAGATATAAAAATGGTGTCATAGCAAAAATTATTCCACGTGAAGAGCATTTTCTGCTGTGAGAATAAATTTGGAGATCTGGAACCCTGTTGTGAATCTCCAAAGCCCAGCGACACTATAACATATTAAGGAATGACGTCTTAGCAAAAGTTCTTTAGTCTGATGGGCATTTCCTGTGGACTTACGAAAATGAAAGATCTGGAACGTCTTCAATCGTCTCGCTCATCCAGTTGTTTTCCCGTCCCCGGGCCTCAGAATTCTACATCAAACGTTTCAGATCTTCGATTTTCTTGACGACCCCGTTGTCGCTGGCAAAAGCAACAGGATCCGCGTACGAAGTCGCGGGCAGAAGCTAGTCATTAATAAAAACCATTTCTAGTGTTACCAATGGACACAATAAAAACCACAACGGCTAGCTCTGCACCAATTTTCTTTTAATTTTTTGACCAGTGTTGTCAGTGGCCCGAAAGTCTGACAACCAGTCTTACCAAGGGGTATCGTATTACTCAGTACTAACTGGGTTGTGGAGGTCAGATAGGCAGCCGCTCCATGTAAAGTATATATTCAGTTGCATCCGATAAGCCTGGAAGCCGACCCTAAAATAGTTGGGAATAGGTTAGGTAGATGATGATTCCATAATCGCAGATAGACTGGAAGTTGACCCCAACTTAGGCGAATGATGATGAAGAGTTGAATATGCTAAATATTTCTGTTTAAATTTTTTCAGGTAAAGAATATACCAGATGTTTCAGCGGCAGAAGAGAAAGAATTGATGAGCGCTGAAAGTTCGCCCAACTCTTCTAGGTAATGTTTCTTAATTTATTACTAGTTTATGACCGCGGCTTCGGTCGTGTTATGGTCGGAAAATAGTCATGCATATAGTAATGGTCGAAGTGGTTATAGTAATGGTGTTAGAAAGAAAGAAGTAAAAATGTTTATTTGACGTCCACAAACACAATCATATTAAAAAAAGTACCAAAAAAAAGAGGAAATACATAGTATGACTGTACTGTGTGCTGTGTGTGTCCATTTCAGCGTTCATGCCAGACAGGTGATGCTGTCTGACGCTGGTCTTCCGCTGGTGTTCATAGAGCTTAGAACTTAGGTACTACAAGAGGATTGTCCTTTAAGAGGGCCCTTCCCGGTCCGTCTATCGTCAACGCGAGCATGGTCGAAAAGCTTGTTGTTTCATCCAGAGGCTCTGCGACGATTTTCTTTCAATTCCCCGGTCTTACCCCACCCCGACCCCGCACATCTCGTCTCCCACGCACCTTATACCGCCTAACACGATGACATTGAACGAAAAATAGTGTTCGAAAATTTCTTAAACTTACAAGTATGTGAAATAAATATTTATCATTAAGAATCTCCATTACATGTGCAAGGTTACTATCGAGATGTTTTCTTTACTTTTACAGTTTATGAGTACATTATATGAACGGCCAAAGTTCAGTTAAAATTTGTGCAAAACAACAATTTTTGGAGGCTTATACTGAATTTGTTCCTAGAGTTTTTTTATTTTTTGCTATCATAGAAACCTAGATATAGTGCACAAAATACCAATTAGTTCAAAAAAATCAAAGATAGATGTGTAACAACTGCATAATCACGTACGAGCGTTTGTATGAAAAGTATGACGGGTTGGCCGCTCTTAAGCTTACAGTCAGCTACAAGACATCATCATTCTCCTGCTTATATCCCAATTTAGCTGTCGGCGCAGATAGTCTTCTTCCCTTATACTCGTCATCTCAGCAGACATCTCCTTTCTAGCTGTATCATCTTTCACACAGTCCGTCGTTTCTTTCGTTTGTTTGGTCCTCCTCTACAAAAGTGTTACTACTATTATAAATGCGAAAGGATGGATGTTTGTTACTCTTACAACGCGAAAACTACTGAACGGATTAGAATGACATTTAGCACACAGATAGTTTATATCCTGGATTAACCTAGAGGATACGTACGACCCCGTGGGACAATTACTATTAATTAACAGCTTACACAATCTATCTATACAAACAAAATGATCATAATAAAATAATAAGGTCTGTCTGTTCCGACTAATCTCCGAAACGGCAAGACCCATTTTGACGGGACTTTTACTGGCAGATAGCTGATTTTATAAGTATTAACTTAGGATAGGAAAAAAATCCGATTCAAACGGAAGTAATATTTTATAATCATTTCACGCGGACGAAGGTGTTGGTCACCAGTTAATTGACGATAAAAGTTTAATTGGTGTTGGCCTACTTTCAGTACATTACCTACTATAACAAAAATATTTTATGGGACTTTCTTAACACACATAGCCCTTTTAATACCGATAACATTAACGGGTGTGAAGAAACATTGTTATTAACACCTTTTACTAACTTCATGAGTGTGTGGAATTAGAAAGCCTGTTAATTGCTCACAACAAAAGAGTTGTGGCGCTTGGTTTATGATGATTGATTTGCCATGGACCATAGCACCTTATGTGGTGCAAAGTACGGTTCATAGTTGACTGCTGTAAGGAAAATATGCCTTTTCGTAATCCTTCGCAAATCTATACTAATATTGTAAAGAGATAAAGTTTATGAGGTTGTAGGGTGTAATCTCTGGATCTACTGAACCGATTTTGAAATTTCTTCCACTTATAGGAAGCTACATTATCCCCGAGTGCCATAGGCCACAGTTTCCGACTAAAACGCGAGCGAAGCCGCGGGCAACAGCTAGTTCAAATTATTCCGAGAATAAGCAGTTTCAGTCTCAATAATTTCAATAAGCCCACCCTACACGGAGACTACCACATACATACATAACATCAGTTTCGTAGGGCCCTATTAGGCCTAGCTACGCCACTTGTCCTATGTAATAGGGGGTGATATTACCCTATTGCCATCAACCGGCCACAAATCCAAACTCTGTGGCTGCTACTGAGATATTCCTGATAGAATAACTCAACAACCCTTGGCCCGACCTGGGAATTAAACCAGTACCTCATGCTCAACAGTTACATTTGCGACCACTGAACCAACGGGACTACTACATTATTACTGAAATGATTTTCATTTTTAGTCGACTTTGTGATAGCAATGAAAGGATTAAGTTATACACATGTATCTAAGTGGGATTCTTTATACATCATTTCTTTTTTATCTCTTCTCAGGTTTTCAGAAATGCCAGTCCCACCCCGAAGGATAGCAAGGGAAGACTCAAACAGCTCGAGCAGTTGCGACGTCAAAGTAGTTACACCATTACCTTTACAACCTCCTCGAGACCCCCTCAAAAGGGCACTCTCCACAGAGGTAGACCTGACCCACAAACTAGCACGAACAGAAACTGTGACCTCAACCTCATTAGACACTGCCATAGACCTATCAAAGAAGTCCACAGAAGAAAAACCGGTTATTACCGCGAATTTTTACCAAGAAACTTTATTAACCGATGAAGTGCAACACAGAAGTGTAATCAAACTCAATCCTACGTATGCAAGCCCGCAACCTTCAACGAGCTACACGCCTGAACCTCTTAAAATTGAAATGGTGCCGAAACCAGCCATCATAGAAAAACCAATAGTAGCGCCTAGGACGCCCGTAACACCAATTACACCTATCCTAAACATAGACTTTACAAAAAATTTTGCAAACCCAGAAATAAAATTGCTGGATACAGCAGCTATTAATGTGAGCGTACCTCCTAAAAGAGAGAATTCGTTACGGCAAATTCATAGACAGAACTCTAAAACGATTAGACAAGAAGTGAAAAAGATTGAAATTAAACCCGTGTTGCCGCATCCAGTCGATATAGACTGTTTGAATTCTGGCAACCTGCAGATAGATGAAGACTATGATACCTGAGTATGTGTGTAAGTTTGTTTTTGTTTTAAGTTTTTTTTTGGCGCGATATTTGTTGTCCGTAGTCGATGATTTAATGTTTAGGTGTTAACTTTAATACTCTTGTGCACAATGGCCTGTGATACTAATCTATTGGTATATTTCACAGAGTAGTAACAAAATGGAGTGTTAGGTTAAGTTCAAACTTGCATATTTTTATTAGTGTTCTTCTTAATGTTTTTTTTTGCATGTTTTAAAATCACTCTATTTTTTTACAACTCTGTGCGTTTGTTTCATGATTATCGACCAACCGACATAGGCCATTGTATGCAGGCTCCTATTAAATGAATTTCGTTCTTACATTCCGTGTGAAAATGTTTTATTTAGTCATTCACACACGGCAATCGAATATTTGTGTAATATAATGATAAGTTTTTTTTATTATAATTTTTAAATGTGGTCATTTTTTGAACAAATACCATGATTGTATTTAAACTGATTTTTTTACGGATGATAAATATCGCGATCCAGTCAAGTTGTTTACCAATTTAGAATTATGAATGGTAAGTTTTCAAATGTAAAATGTTTTTATGAACGTTAGAGTTGCGGTAGGTATTCGTAAATGTTTTTGACGTATGGCTGATATGTGGCCCAGTTTAGGTAGAGCCTAGTCTTGATGGCAGGTTTAGACTTTTTGCTAACTACTAAATTATCATCAATTTGTTTTTGAATTATCCTACGTTAGCGCGATTCGGTAGTCAGAGACTGTCTATTTTCTCTGTACCGCTATGCTCATGTTGAGCGTAGTGAACGCCATTTCATATAATGTTTGCACTATATCGTAAATACACAGAAATCCAATTATGATATGATTATTTCTCTAAAAACATTAACGAATACCTCATCCGGTAACGTCTACGTGAAATAACGTTTGTTTTTATCTGTCAGAATGAGATTGTTTATTTTAGAAAATCACATTGTCTAACGTAGGTTAGGTACATTGTAAAATATTATTTCTTATGTGAGCTTGATCATGAAACGATGACATTAAAAAGGGACTGTTATGTAATTTATGTGTAGTTGAGGCATTTAGGTGGTACTCTCGGCACAAAAAGTCGCTGAACTCAACCCAAGTTACAAAAATCCGTTCACTTCGCTGAAATATATTCTTAAAAGCTCAAACTCAATTGTTCTGTAGCCGTAGGCCATTTTTATCTAGAAAATAATTAAAAGTTTTTTCTGTAAATTTTAAATTATGGTACTGACTTATGGTGCTGACTGTACGTACCTCCCTGACTTGTTAAGCGCTGGTAAAGCAAATGTAAATAAAAAAATAAATGCTATGACAAAATTGATAATGTTTTTTTGTCTATTGAAATTCGCCACGGAGTAGTCGGGGAATGGAGTGAGCATATTCAGTGATATATTCTAGCTTATGAAAAGTGTGGCATAGATGAAACCCTTGGAATGACAGTTATCGTTCAATATTGGGATACTCATAACTTCTACGAAGTCGCAGGCAGAAGCTAGTGTGTTAACATTTTGTGCCGGTAGATTCGCTGCATACTTTTATTTAAAAAAAATATACCACTCCATTTCCTGCCTATTCTGTGTATTTGGCTTGGTAACACTCGACTAACTGCCCTTAAAATGTAGTAGCTAGTTATATGCTGAGCATCAGGCATGCTACGGTTCAAAGCTTTCTGTTTTGAATTATAGCTACACAATGATTTTTTGCGCGTAGCCAGAATTAGAAGTAACCGCCGCGCCGCCATCTTTTTTTTTAAATACATAAGTACGACCAGTTTAAGTTTACAGTTCATGGTGGCGCTGCTTACCAAGAAAACTGCAAAATTAAATGTGAAACTTGAACATTTATTTTAGTTCTATGTTTAGCCGCCTGAATAGGTCGAAATGTAACAACAGCGTAGCGTCGTTTAAGCGCCAAGAGATCATTGTAAAAATATAAAAAAACAGCAGTAATATTTTTTATTTAAAGTATGCCAGTACCAGCTTATCGCCTTTTGTAGTTGACCGTACAGATATGATAAAAATATGAGAAGCTGACGAATAAGTGAATATGGAAATAAATGTATGGCTAAGACATGTATGGGAGTTTACTGGATTATACAAAAGTGTTGATTGATTCTAGTAACACCCAATAAAATTGTTACGAACTACCGTCGTAATGGGACAAAAAGTAGGTAACTATTTAATACTTTCCATAACTTTTCTGAAATTATTGTTGATTGTTAGAATGTAAGGATGTCTTTAGAATGTGATATTATCTGACCTTTTTAAATTCATATGAGTTCAGAGTTGAGCTAAATTAGGTACCTACTTACTTTACCTTTAACCACGTAAAATGGCGGTGAACCATTTTTGAATCCTAAAACTAAGGGCATTAGTGAAAATGGTTAGCCTTTAATAACATTTTTCAATGCAATATAGATTTCGGATTCAGCATCAGGCAAATAGTGCCTATACCTATTTTTAGACCAAATCTTCTGGAATGTCTGTTTAAAAAACACTGTAAGAGCCCAAGTAATAGACATATATTTTTCACACACAGAGTTAGCTTGAATTATTATCAAGATACAGCTCAAATAGCTAAATAATACACGCACAGATACACAGTCTTTTATATTATATCGCAACTACTCACTAAAAAGATTCCATGATTTATAATATCCTGCCAATATAATTGATTCCTTACATAATATATTCTACATTATACCTTTGTATTTTACAACACAATTTATATAATCGTTGCATGCTTATTGGCATCAACATTCACTTTCAATTTATACTTTTTATATCTATCTTATAAAGAATCTACCTTTAGCCCCGTTTTGAATGGGATCTGCGTCCAAAAATAAGCAATATGAGTATAAGTGTGATTCTACGAACGTTAGACTATGTGTACAATGCTATTGTATGTTGTAAATTATGATTAGAAATACAATTGGTGATACGTATTCGTAGTTTCATTTCCCTAAAACCCATTAGGTACCAATCCGCAGTAGGCTGTTTCATGCGTGGTTGATTCGGGCTTGTCTCATGAAAAGGATCCCTGTGTGACCCAGCAGTGGGAACGTTGTACTCTGCTTATGTAACCAATCAGACACGAAGGCAGATTGGCACAGAGTCGCGTGAGGTATACCCACTCCAACAAAAAGACGTTATAATAATAATATATAATTTATTTCAGGTAACAAAGATCCATTATATTTATAACCATACATATATATAAAAACCAGAAAATATAACTATTGTACACGAAGTGACGGCGTCGTGTTGCGCTGCGTGGTGTCGCGTAGCCTTCCGCGGAAACGTCGATACATGACATCCTTCGGCCAAAACTCTTCCTTGAGGA
Organism: Eugnorisma glareosa; assembly: GCA_947578425.1. Lineage (NCBI taxonomy): Eukaryota > Metazoa > Arthropoda > Insecta > Lepidoptera > Noctuidae > Eugnorisma > Eugnorisma glareosa. The sequence goes on along the minus strand of OX387982.1, from coordinate 4,798,091 downwards.
AGGTCTCAATATGATGAGTCGGAACTCGAACCATGAACGATTTGAAATTCGTGTTGTGGCGCGACTCCCAACTTCTCAACCCTCAAGGTCCAGCTGGTCTTCGATCGGACATACTCCACGATCTCCTCAAACTTCGTGGTGTGATGTAGCTGCGTCGTTGGTATTGCCGGACGCAGCACTTTGAGTCCTGCCAGTGCGGTCCCGCACTGGGTTAGGGGGCTTCTTCCTCTCCCATCACGAAGCCCTCCTTGTCACACGTGCCCGCAGCTGGACCTTGCGTGTGACAGACACTGGCAGAGCCACCATCAGGGATTTTAATTTTGATAACACGAAAATTTAGTCGCTAATTAGTCGAAATTAGTCGCCAAATATCAGATTTGGTCGGTCACTCGTTCAAAAGATATAAGGGTTTATAGGTGGCCGATCTGGAGAGAGCCTACCCCAGCAGAGCCACATTAATATCTCAAAAACTAGAGCACCTAGCGAAGTCCTGTTTTCTCCCATATTTACTCGCTAATTAGTCGAAACTAGTCGCCAAATATCAGAATTGGTGGGTCAAGGGTTCAAAAGATATAAGGGTTTATAGGTGGCCGATCTGGAGAGAGCCTACCCAGCAGGGCCACATTTATATCTCAAAAACTAGGGCACCTAGCGAAGATCTGTTTTCTCCCATATTTAGTCGCTAATTCGTTGAAATTAGCCGCCAAGTTACAGAATTAATCGGGTCCTAGTTCAGAAGATATAATGAGTTCAATTATTAAGGTATAGTCCAAGAGCTAGATCGAAGAGTTCACGAAAAATTGCCAAGAAAAAGTATATTTCTATTAATATGTGTAATATACTTCTAGTTTTATCGGTCTGAAGTCCTTAGAAATGTCCCAGAGAGATAAATTGTCTATTAAATACATATTTTAATGTTTTTAACTACTAGGTTAGAGTGTCTTAAACATCTTTGAAACCATTAAACCTTGCTCTTGGTCTATTTAGTGTCAAGATGTACAGTCGCATGCAACTGTTTTACTAATTTACAATGTTGAGCTATAATTAACGTTGGAATAATAAATACGTTAAAATTATGGTACCTTTAGTAAAATGTAATACTTAAACGTTGAAAACGTATTGTATGTAAGTATCAAACCATTGCTTGAAATACACTACAAAAAAATACATACTTATTTAATAATCTTAAATCAAAGTTGTAAATACTTAGCATACCTAATATGAGCATTAACGGCTCCAATTAAAGTTTAATAGGTAAGTTTATTTACTGTTCCATAGAAATACAACATGTTGAACTGTATCTAAATGCCGGAAATAATATATAAATCAAATCAAATTATTTTATAAAAATGAATTTCCACAAAGTTGTGTGTGTATTTTGAGGTGAGTGTTGTGTTGTGGGTGTATGTGTATTGTGTCGTGTATGAATTCCTCCAGACGTCGTAGATACATCTGTCTAGAAACTACTTTAAGTATTTTGTACTTGCTTGTACCACTGTATGGGGAAATTGAATTCTTTAATATCTTTTTAATGACACACCGACTGAATCTGTAACTTGGCGACTAATTTCGACTAATTAGCGACTAAATATGGGAGAAAACAGATCTTCGCTAGGTGCCCTAGTTTTTGAGATATAAATGTGGCCCTGCTGGGGTAGGCTCTCTCCAGATCGGCCACCTATAAACCCTTATATCTTTTGAACCCTTGACTCACCAATTCTGATATTTGGCGACTAGTTTCGACTAATTAGCGAGTAAATATGGGAGAAAACAGGTCTTCGCTAGGTGCTCTAGTTTTTGAGATATTAATGTGGCTCTGCTGGGGTAGGCTCTCTCCAGATCGGCCACCTATAAACTCTTATAACTTTTGAACCAGTGACCGACCAAATCTGATATTTGGCGACTAATTAGCGACTAAATTTTTGTGTTATCAAAATTAAATCCCTGATGGTGGCTCTGCCAGTGTCAGTCACACGGACCTTGCTGTTTCGAACCCCTATTTGCAGGTTCACAGCAGATCTTATCCCCGTTCTAGGTCTGCGACACAGGTTTGCTATAATCGTCTTGTCTAAGAGATAAGCCACACTCCCGAAGGTATGGAACAAGATGGATGACTTGTATAACAAAAGTAAAGCCACACCCCTTATGGTACCTATAGAACAAGATGGGTGACTTGTCTAAGAAAAGTTAAGTCACATTCCCTAAGGTAAAGAACAAGATGGGTGACTTGTCTAAGAAAAGTTTAGTCACACTCCCTTAGGTAAAGAACAAGATAGGTGAGTTTTCTAAGAAAAGTTAAGCGACACTCTCCAAGGTATAGAACAAGACAGGTGACCTGCCTAAGGCGGGGAAAGGTAAAACTTAAAAATCTCGAGCCCCTTGACGACACTCACGTTGTCATGCGAGGGACTTTTTTTTACTAAATAGGCCTGCGTTTGTCCGCTAACTTACTCATGATAAAGCAATTAAGAGGTCGAAAATACCTACAGTTCTCTTGCTAACGGATACTAGTTCGGGCCAAAATCAGTGCCTTGAGAAACACCCGGAAGAAATTGCATTTTGAGTAATTAAAAAATCTTGCAAGAATGTATTACAGACTTGGCTAAAGGAATCAATTAAATTTGCCAGCAACGTGAACGTAGTTATTTTTTAAAGCTTAGTTGAAAAACAAGTGTTCTGTGACAAAACCTTATCAAAGGCCTTGCAAAAGTCTGTGCCTTTTAAGGTTATACAGGAACAAAGTCATTTTCTACTAATAAAGAGAAATAGGAACTAAACCGGATTTTAAAATTCTCATTGTTTGTTAAGTTGTTTTGGGGTCTAATATTAGAATCTACCTAAAGTTACTAGTAAAGTAGAAAAATAAAACTAGAAATATTGTCATCATGTACAAAAATATTTCATTTTAATGTCGTTATTTAAATTAAATTATTGTTACTTAACAATAACAAGTTCTTAAATTACTGCTTACAGATACAAAATTTTGAATTTCTCCTTCATATACCTAAGTTTTACATAATTCAGGATACAAATAAAAGCCAAAACATGTGAAATATATCATTATTCATTAATGAAAGGTATTTCAATCAGGATATCGGATAACTAAATGTATGTTTGCTTTCAGAGAAGTTTAATTTGTTCAGCCTCTAAACACTGGTCTGAAATATTGTAAGAAAAAAAAATATAAATGTTAACAAAAAGATTTGTTTCAACCTTTTTTTTTAGAATTACGCAGAATACTATTTTAAATTAGAAAATATGTTTTCCGGTAGTATTATTGGCAAGATCAGATTTTAATAATATTTTTTTTTTCTAAAAATTATTTAATAGTATTTAAGTTTATTGCTTTTTAGGATATTTCATAATAATCAAAACATTCTTGAAAATAAGACATTAAACTGGTCTGCAGATTTAAGAGGTCCACAATTTTGAGATTCTGTAATCATATCAAGTAACCAATGAAAAATACTAAAATAACATCTTATTATCTAAATGGAAGTAACAAAATGGACACATTTATACCTACATAACAGTCTGTTGTCGTTCTATCACTTAAAGCTATTATAAAACGTAATATAAGATCCCGTAGTCGAAGTATGGTTTGGTGTTTGGTAAACTTGTCTAGCAAAAGAAGCAAACTGCCCAGTAGATAACATTTTACGTCTAAATTATGAAAATAATTTTATTTATAGTTTGTTTTGTTAATATTTGGAAATTTTTACCATGAAGGTTAATTTCAATCAGACTTTATTAAAAAAAATTGTTAAAAAAAAAAGAATTCAAATCCTTTTGATTTAAGCATGTCCAAACAAGTTTACTAAACAACATTTTTTTTAATTATGTTATAATGTCGATATAAATTAGGATATTGTATTAATACTGATTACATTTACTTATAAAATGGTAGTTGATGGCAATTATGTACATCATTGTGGCATGGAATATAATTTAGTTAAAAACAAAAAATGTATATAGACCCGCATTTTATATGCAATATCAAAACTAAATATATAATACAACCAAATAACTAAAAACTAAAATAAATTAATTCTAGAAATCGTATAAACTACTATTTAAAACTATTATGCAAAATGGTTGCACTAAAAATATATATAAATATTTTCTTGAAAACATTATATTTCTACATTAAAATATTATTAATGAGCACCCTATTTTTTACATAACGGTAAGGCACATTATTGGGTATTTATTAGAACACTGAGTAACAAAGTTTTAAATAAAATAAAATTGGCAGAAGACCAAAAAATTATTGGTGAAACTTTACCTTTTAGTGTAAAAAAGCTAAGAACTGTCAAATAATTTTACTTCAATATATTTTTGTACCACTCAAAACAGCACAGTGTCCCAATATTTTAAACATTATTGCATTAAAGGAACATACTCTAAGAGGAAGACTGAGTAACACGTAATTACAGCTTAAAAACGAACAATAAGTACACATCATATTACAAATGTTACAACACTAAAAATTAATATAAATTAAATAGAGCTAAATACTATGTGTAACTAACTAAGCAAAGTTTGGAATGTAAAATGAGTTGGCAGTCTTTGTAAATAAGAGTTTATTTCAATGCAAGAGTGGTGTGCTAGACCTTACTTATGTCATGAAAACATATTATGTTAGGATAGAACATATTTGACACAAAATCAACTTGAGGCAGCAAATTAGTATAAAAGCCTGAAAAATCTCAAAAAGCTGTTTGATTTTCGATAAGTTTTCTCGAAAATTCATATTGTTGAAGTATTTTTTCAATATTTCGCCTGGTCTAGCATAGTAGCAACTAGTATTTTCCTTTTATTAATTCCAGAACAGGACACTATGTCAGATATTCAACTAAACTCATTACCTTCATACAAACTTTCACAGACCTCCAACAATCTTAGTACAGGACTTATGTTGTATGGGAACAGAGACTTTGATACCAGTCTGCTGATTTGCAACCTCAACCTTATAAGAACCCTCATAGTATCATCCAGACCTCTACTTCCCCCAGAATCTGTTTGCTGGCAAGTCTCCAAAAACTTCGGCCAGTTCCTTCTCACAAACTTTAGAAACCTCAGCAAGTATAGCAAGAAGCATGTCTCATTGCTCACAAGATAGTCCAGTAAAACATCACTATCATGAGATACAACCTTCAGGAATTCTATGAATGAAGATATGGGGTTCAACATTGGTATTAAGTCTGGGTACATCGAGTTTCTATACACAATCCCTACAGTAATATCAAGAGTACACACCATTGATTCAATCAAATAGTCATCTTGCTCACTGAACAAATGTATCAGCATTTTAGTAAAAGGTGTCTCAGGATGGAACTCTAGGCTGTTTCTGATGAAAACGTCTAGCTTTTTCAGGACATCGCGAATAGATCGTTCTACAATCTGCATATCCTGTATTGCATTGTAATCTGAGGAGTCTATTGAACTGTCAGATGAATCGCATCGCATTTCTTTTACCGTGACGGCGACAGATTTCAGAACTAATAATGACATTCTCTGCAACATTGTTTTGTCAACTTCCCCTCTTTGTGAATCGTCGTTTTCATCTTCCCCATAACTCTGATCTACAAGTTGAATGGACGACGATAAAGGCGCTACTTCTGGGCCTAGAGCATAGTCTCTCAGGATTGTGCACTCATGTCCTAAGAATCCAAACCCACTTCTACTTGTCTGAACCCTCACATCACTTAGTAATCTGAAGTCTTTGACAAACCTCACAATAGAGTGTGCCAGGCAGCATATCTCTTCAGGCAAAATATCTTGTAGCGCCAATGTTGACCCATAACACAGAACTTCATTGAACAAACTTAGTAAATGAGTATATATTAGACTTGGTAGCACTGTATTTCTTAACAGGTCTACAAAGCCTTGCAAGTCAGCATAAAATGGTTTTGTGTCTATAACTGAGAGATTCGCTTTTACACTTATAATATTCTCCCATAACGAGAAAAATGTTAGTATACAATTTTCAGCATTTGCTAAATTCAGGTACCTTAGAAGAAGAAGCTTCATATTTTTTACTAGCACAGGCCAGTGATGCTCTAGCGTTTTTATTGTTAGGCATTTTATGTGTGAGGTGTCAAAGGATTCCGAGTCAGTGAGTACAACAGTGACACAACCATGTTCGTTAACTCTCTCTATCCTTGACTGGGGAGGTTCAGGGGATTCAGAATGCTCCATCTCTCTTTGTTCATTAGATGATAGCTTTAATACTGGCTCATTTAGTCTGAATGTCGCTGGTCCCTCCTGCTCAGATGTGGATGGTGTCCCATGTGTTTGTAGATTAGAAAACGCATTATGCAGGTTACTGTGGGAACTTGAGGGCATCTCGCCACTACTACTACTGTAGCCAACACTACTCCTAAACGGGTTATCCTCCTGCACTTGCTGCATGTTTCCCACTGAATTAATGTAACTACTGTCCTCTAAAGGATGCTGTTCCACATCCTTCCACTCAACTATCCTTTTTATTATATCTAGACTGAAGTTTATCTTTTGTACTGTGATCCTATTGATTCTATCAAATAGGTAAATGTTTTCAGCGATTTGCTGTAGCCAGTTCTCATCTACTGTGTCTTTGGAGACTATTAGAAAGCTAGCGAGTACTCTACAGGCTACAAATGTTATGAATTTACTCTTGTGGTCGGCCAATTCAACAACCTCAGTTATCCAGTCATGCCTATTTCTGACAAATATATCACACGCCTGCATAATTTTTGAACATATGGTGCCTGTACCGTTTTGTTTTAAATATATATCGAACATAAGCTGCATAGTAGATAAATAAGTAAGGGAACATGTCAAGGGCCAGGAAACAATATTGAGTTGTCTGTCAAAGAGCTGTGATACTGCTGTGTCGTTAAATCTACATAAACACTGACCAACAAGGGCATCCTGTAGTATTCTCAACTCAGCAAGCAGTTTATCATCCTCCGAGTTCCAATGTGGTGTTGAGTTTGAACACGATGGTATGATTTCCACATTGGTGTCACTAGGGAGTCTCAGGAGACTGGAACAGTCCACAGCATCCTCGCTAACTGTGCCGCTGTCTGGAGACTCACCATTCCTTGACGGGAACTCCTCAGATGTCTCAGCAGGGGTTGTCTCAGAATCGAATATGTCAGTAAGTACATCCTCCGTAGATCTGTCGCTACCATCATCGATGTCAGGCGCGTCAATCCGCTGTTTCTTCTTCACAGGTTGATCTGAGGCCATACCTTCATCTAACTGTGGTCCACAAAGGTGCCCCCTCAAAACCATGAACACTGGTCCTGGTTCTCAGCCCAAACTATAATATGCGTTGTTCGCGCACCACAATTGCTTTTATATTACGCCGATCATCGTTCTGGAAACAAAAAGGTGAATATGAATGCATGACCTTTCCGTTTTGCTACTCAATTACGCGGGCGACAAAGCCTTCGAATTTTTGTACGATTACGACATAGCACGTTGCAACTAACTTACAGGGATCACAATTTATGATGTAAATAAGGGTATTCACGTAAGATAATGCACTTAAAACTGTTTTTTATGATAAATTGAACGAACTTTCCAAAATATTTTGATGTCACACATACCATTGATAAAACGAGGTAGTTTGAAAGCTTATTACCGCTTAAGGTATCCATAAATTATCTATAACCATTCACTGCAATCCAGTAATACACAATAACAAACAGTTTTATGTGATATTTCGTGTAAAATTATATAATTATTTCAATTACAACTTGTCGAAAAGAACATCGACTCCATTACGTACAAATGACGCTCTATCAATGTAGCAACTTTTTTCAATGGAATTTATTACATATTAGTAAAATTATCGTTTATTCTACACAAATTATATATTTATAATTCTGATATTGAATTATTTGTCTAATTTGTAAAAATAAGAAGTCCAAATAACTGTAATAAGTTTAAATAACATCTAAAATGTAGACAGATTTCAAAGAATTTCCGACTCCACTTCCGGTAGAGACGTTGCCAGTCTGACGACTTCTGTATTTAGCAAACAGTGGCACCTTTTTGAGTAGATTTTTTCTTGATTTGCAATTTTGAGCTAAAAAGGTTATAACTGGAAATAAAGTTGCAAGTACATGTTACTTATTATAAAACAATACATAATTATTTAAATTACTCTTAAATAACTTCTACGCGGAAAGTAAACTCAGTTACTTTGTAAATAAACCTAAAATCGATACTTCATTCACTTTGTATTGATAAAAATATCGAATTGTAGATAATACATAGCTCGGTTAAAATATTGCCTTACAACATCTACAGAATTAAAGAAATAGTTGTGTTATTATTTTCAAAACTTACTGTAAATAAATTGTAATATTTCTATTATAGCAACACTGCCAGTGTCCCGAGTAAAATGTCTGCTTCGAAAGGATCGAAAAATAATTTAAACAAAATGATTTAGTAGCCATAGCCAAAATCAATTAAAGTTAACGAAATATCCAGGTGAATATCATAAACCTGCAGTTGTGGTGTTGTTTAAAAGTGTAAACGATGACTCATCTAAGTGTTTTTGCATAACAATCGATAGAAAAAATATAGGTTAAGATCTCAGTGGTATTGTGTTCGGTTCCGAGCGATATAAAAATATATTGAAAATAGAAATGCATCAACGGGATGTTACATTAGCTGCACGCAAGTATATGTTATTGTTTATTTATAGTCGCGATGCGGAAATCGTATCGATATGTCATGGTGATCATTATTCTTTTTTTGGTATAAAAATGTACATTATAGCTAATTTGTGGGGGATTGCGAAAGTGCTCTAGTATTGTGTGACACCCGCAACCTTGCAATCAATAAATAGAAAGCAGTTGTCGCCTTTTGAATAGTTAGACAATAGCGAAAATCGGTTTTTATTTCCTGTTGACCCTAGACTAGATCTATAGTGGGTAGGAGTTGCATTCGCGGCGACGATGCTGTAATATCGACTTATTTTAAAACCATTTATACTTGTTAGTGTTTATTTTCCGGCTTAGACTTGAATGTAGGATTACTATAGGTTTTTATGTGAGTCACTTCTACACAGATTTCATAAAATATCTACTCTTTTTTTACTTTTCCATTGAGATACCATCGCTGGATAATCATTGTTAATCTTTTCATATTTTATTCTGGGAACACCCCATATTCAGACTAAATAGTTGTAGTGTTTCCTTGAGTGCTTGTAATAAAAAAAAAAATATAAACAATCAGATTTTTGTAAATAGAACATTGTTTTAGTCAGCTTATCAGGGACTTATCACTGTGATGATAACAGCCCTTTAAAAACATCACTTTTTAATGATAACACTAATGATATATGAAGCTTAAAATATTTCTTTAATGAAGACCAATTCTTTGTAACACTAGAAATCTATTTCTTTAATAAAATACTTGTAGAAAACTATTTTTAATACTGGTGACCTTCTAGTAACAAGATGTGAAAAGCTTCAATAAAATTCTATTTTAATATTTCTCCAGGTTATGAAATAATAGAACTAGTTTCATTTTATAAGAATTTCTGACAAAGAACATGTTCTAGTTTAATAATATTTTTTTAATTAGATCACAGGAAACTCTATTTTGTTAAGTTGAAAGGAACTGAACTACTTCTGCTAGGAATGATGAAAAAACTAAGTTTTTAGCTTTGGAACTGGCCATTGAAATACACAAAAAAGAAAAATATAGCATGCTCTAGCTTTTAAGCAAGCACAAGAACAAACCACAAACAGCCAACACAAAACCTCTTTTATTACAGATGCTGAAAAAATAACTCAAATAACAATGGAACACACTAATGAGACAGACAAAACAATAAGCTGCATGCCTTAAATTGTTTTTTAAAAGTAGATTTTATACATGAATCTCGTAGAACTTAGTGTAAGTGTAATATGAAGTGATTTGTCGCTAAGTGCTGACATTTAGTGAGTGACCGATGGTTGATGGTGTGAACGGAGCCAACATGTCTGACGAGGAAGACCTATCGCCCGATCGGGCTTTGGGACCCACCAATAATGTACCAGGTAATATAATTTTTTTAAGTTTGATTCCACAAACTGCTCAGTGTATTTTAGTTTGGAACCTTAATTGTGTGATCCTGACTCGCTCTTGGCCAATTTTTTGTGTGTTTTATAGCATTATGAAGACTTTTGTAGATATAACTAGACAGTTACTGCATCTGATTTTAAATGTGAGAGTTCTCAACTAAATGCAAATACATATACATTTGGTTGTGCAGTTGCATAAAACTGCTTACTTTGTCATTATACCTTTACCAAAATTGTGTATCTGTGGTCAATGATTTCTATTTCAGTTAATTGATGTAAACAAACATTTTAAACATTCAAAACAGACAATGCTGGTATTTCCTATCCAATTATTCTGAGAAGAAATTCTGAAAAATTCTCAGATCATCAAATGTATCTTTTATTTTTGCCTAGTACTAAGACTGTTTTCACAGAAGTAAAAGTAAACAAACAAAACTGAACAATTGAAGGTTCAATTCTCAGAGGCAGAGAAATTACTGGGTTTATCATTTTGGAAATAAATTGGCAACAAAATGACAACAAATGGACTGATCATTTTGCCTGAAAGTTTCTTGTAAAATGTATTCTATTTTTGTATTCCTTGTATTTTTGGGACATAAAATGTGTCACATTCTTTTACCTGACTGTGACAGACTCCAAAAAGAGGATAATATTTTTATCCTATGGCCTTTCCATCAGTGAAAGAATTTTTTAAATTGTATGAGGAGACTCCCTGGAATATCCAAACTATCAAATGTTACCTTTTTATAAAATTAGTATAAATAGACAGTTCATCATAAAACTATCTACCTGTAACCTGCATGAGCTCACCCAGGCATGTCAACTCAGTAGAAAGTTGCTGCAAATTACCACCTAGACTTATCTGGTGTTACTAACACCGACCACCTATCTCTATTTTGTGCTTATCAGGTTACCCGCAGATGCAGTTTTTACTGTCCTATTTATTTATTACCAGCGACCCAGCCGGTGTCCAAAACTGTCCTATCTTTCAAGCTGGAACCAGAGATACACATACATAATTTTTTATTTAAATTTGTTGGGTGATTTTGGAAATTTTTGTGTACAAATATAGTGATTTTAAGATTATGAATGCTACATCAGTAGCATGACTGATGGCCGTTTTATGGTCCCTTATTTTAATGAGGCTATTTACTGCATCAAAGGCAGTTTTAATAAGGCAAGCAGAGTTCTAAATTAAAAAAGATGGTAGGTATAATTTGAAAATAAAACTGAAAGAAGTTATGTTAATAGACAGACTCTATCCATATTCTTATCAGAGAATAACATTTAGAAATAATTCCTACTTTCAACAGAGCGTAAGGAAGTCTGGAAACTTGATTATTCTTGACATTGAACCCAGCCATGATAATAAAAACTATCGGAAATTGTTATCATAATTCAAATCTGAGGTTATCAATAATAGATAACAATCTAAGTTAAATAATGTTGTCAATACATACTAGAAATAATTAAGTAGATGTTTAAAATGATCATATCCATTATTTTACATTAAGAATGAGATTATTTTATAACAAGAAGTGATTAAATAAATAAAATTAAAATACCTAATTAGAAAGTTTGAATACATATAATTAATAGACAGATTTCAGAATCAGACCAATGTTAGAAATCTGAAGAAATATCTTAATTAGATGAAATTTAAAAGTTTGTTTTCGTATCAATACACTGACCAGTTTCACTGTTTGTAAATAAGTAAATAATTCAATGAGGCCTATTTGGGTTTTTTGGCATAGCCTAAGTAGCATAAAATGTACCCACCCAATGGCTACTGGAGCTTTCCTCAATTTAGATTGCAGATGTTTTCCTCAATTTCCTAAGTATAGTACCACCTGTACAGTAAAATAAATCAGTAGATGGTACTGGAGCTTTTCCAAAAGTAACCAGTTGTTGGTTAATTATAACAAAAATACAAAACGTCATGATAAGTTTTGAGATTAAACAAAAATCTCTACATTTTGTATAAATCTTTAGTGCAGCAACATTGATGAATTGCCCCAACATAAATTCGCGCTAAAATCGAACAGATTTCCACACGTCTGTCAAAATCTATTTTTTAATTGACACCTATCCCAAGGCTGCGGTATTCACTCATACAGCCAATTATCTAACTAACCATTGTTAACTAATTAGCATTGCAGGCGTAACTGATTCATTGTGTTACTATGTGCGCTTATGATGTACTGTTTATATTATTCTTTTTTTGTAATGGGATGTCCTTTTTAATTTAGCTATGTTATTTCCTGCTTGATTGTTTGTGTAATGAGGTTTTTCGTGTTAACTCGCCAGGGACGGCGGTTCATCGACATTTTAATAGTTGGTTCGTTCATTTCTAATGTTTTATCGAAATATTTACGGTTAAAAACTGTCTCTTGAACGCAGTTAATCATTATTAACTACCCACTTTATGCAATTTTTTCTTCAGCTACCTACAATTTGCGTAATTTTGGCATGGAGTGCTCAAAAATAAAGCTTCTTAATTTGGGTTGCATCAAAATTGGCATTTTGCCCTTCATAGCGTAAAACCTTTGGTCTCCCGCCAATTCGGTCATAATATCGGGGTTCTGGAGCAGCTTTAGGGAAAGCTAACCCATTTTACTCTCCGTATTTAGCGAGTTGCCAACACTCGCGATTTAACTTCCAGATTTGGACATCCATACTAATATTATAAATGCGAAATTAAGTCTGGTTTATTACCTTTTCACGCTTAACCACTGATCGGATTTTGTTGAAATTTGGCACAGGGATGGAGTATCCCTGATTATCAGGACATAGGATACTTTCTATCTCTGTAGTAAATTCCCATGGGATAATTTCCGAACTCCAACCAGGTGAAGCCGAAAGCAAAAGCAAGTATTGCATAGATCTTCAAGTTGAAGGAGTCCCAAGAAGAATACAAGCTAAAATCTAGCCTTCGGAATGAAAATTCCAAATTTGAGTCATCCTGCTTATAATATCTTCATATACTTCAAAAATTTAAAGTAACGTCAAGTTTTTAAGCACAACTAGGTGTTTCTGCACTTAGAGGTAAGTATTTCCACTTAGTGCAGATACTATTCAGAATTATCAGTCATAGCTATGTGTGACACACAACTTTGTTTTAAAATTGCGCTTTGTTTACGATCGCAAGGCATTATAATTATGCACAATATACACTTGGTACAGATAACGAGGAAACCGACATGCCATAGAGGCTGGAGGCCTTAGTATTAAAGCAAAGCACCAACAGGATTTCTCGTTTAAGCTGACGACAAATTTCTAGGTTGAACTAATTTCATTGATGTAGCCTTTTTCTAACAATTTTGGGGTCGGTTTCCTATCCAGTCGGATGCAGCTGGAATCCAGTAATTTTCATGAAGGGACAGCCTATCTGACCGTGACATCCACAACCCAGCTGCTGGGTAAAACGATACCCTTTGTAAAACTGGTGGCCTGGAAGTCGGTCCGTCGACTGTTATTGTTTATAAAATTATCTGTATAACGAAGGATTCTGTATTCGTAACGCATGAGATCTCAGAAAGTTCTAAAATTGCGCTTTAGAAATGCTTACATAGCCTCACCCTGTTGCGACACATCGCTAGAATCCCCGCCGTCTACATCCGCATCTAGTCTATACCAGCTAATACTTATGGTAGTCGGTCCATCAAACGAGTGCATCTCACCCTAAACTTGCTAGTTGGCGCTGTTCACTAGAAGACCTTTTAACACCTACAAAAGATGAATGATTAGAGGCTGACGTATATTTAGGCGCCCCGCAACACAAAAATCTTCCTACATCTCTGGGTCTTTCCCACCATTCGACGCGCTTTAAGAATGTCATCTTTTAGGATCGTTTAGATTGTAGCGGAAATAATCAAATGGGCAAAAAGAACACTAGCAACATCTATGACGCAAATGAAGAACTAACGTCGAATAACTGTAAGGCAGTAGCCCACCAGACACAACACCCGTCTGGTCGGAGGATCCTTCCTTTTTATGGGAGATAAAGAACTTTACACTTTGTTCCTCATACCCCTAAAAGAAAATTCGCAAGTAGAGATGCAAAAGGAATTTTAAACGTTTTAAACCCTTTTGTTTTAAACCGTTTTTTTGGTTTAAAACGATTTAAAACCACACTTAGCGGTTTAATATGGTTTAGAATGATTTTTTTTTTGGAATGCACTGAGGCTTTACACGAAGTTATCTAGACCACACCTTCCTGATTTAGAATATATAAAAGGAAAATAAAATAAAAATGTTTTAAAATCAACCTTCATTAACATGACAGACAAACATAAAATTGATCCCTATCTGCCCCATCTCTCCCCGTTGCGATTTTGGTAGCAAAGTGAAAAATAAAAATGCGGCATTGCCGTTTTATTTTAATAAATACCCAAAACATGATTGTGTTTTCAGTGTCTAATCCTAAATAGTAGTATAAATATGATATATGACTTCACATATATTAACCTTTCGTATGCCGAGTATATAGACACAAAAAAGCTATTGTGTTTCGCGTAGATCCACGTTCCCGGCACACGAAGGGTTAATAAAAATGGTAAATGATTTCAATTAGCCTTTTAAACTGTAATTCGTAATCAAGGTACGGCCCACGTGGTCGTGGTTTGAAACAAATTTAAAACGGGTTTTAAACCACTGATTTTGGTTTAAAACGGTTTATTTACAACTATATTCGCAAGCAGCTTTTAGCTTCCTTCTTCGACACGTAGCCCCTGCAGATATGAAAGGGCTAGCACGTTTACATCTATGAGCGCTGTTGAGTCAACCCAAACAAGCACTAAAGCAAGCATTGTCGCACACAATCTTGACCTATTCTAATCAGTCAGTTTGTTTGAATTGCTCAAGTACTTGATACGGCTACTGGTCACAGAAAACAAAGGTGTCAACAAGTTTTCTTATCAGTCAATAGATCGTTGAGTATATTTTAATCGTATCAATGGGGTTTATCACGCATGAATTCGCCGCTAGAGGCGTTCGTGTAGAGTAAGGTGTTCAGAAATGACGCGTGCGCGTTGCGCGCTTTTTTACTGCGTATGGTTTTACTAATTCACGATTGTGGTCAAGATTGAGCCATTCCTGATTAATTATTGCTTGAAGATTTTAAGTAAGCAAGTTAGGATCTTATTTGTTAGTACTTGGAGGTAG
Organism: Eugnorisma glareosa; assembly: GCA_947578425.1. NCBI lineage: Eukaryota > Metazoa > Arthropoda > Insecta > Lepidoptera > Noctuidae > Eugnorisma > Eugnorisma glareosa. Next base: position 4,782,858 of record OX387982.1, on the reverse strand, counting down.
AATAATTTTTAAAAGTTCCATGCATGGTAATTTTACGGGCAATATTGTAAATATGTATCTGAAGTTTATACTATAAAGTTTTACGTAATATAAACTTTGTATGAAGTTATTGGCACTTTAAAGTATAAAATAGAATTAATGACAGGACCTTACTCGCCAGTAGCGCCATCTGGTGAGCCCAAAAAGTATAGCCCTCATCGAACAGCTAATGTAGGACATGCACCAGTTTAAGGGCTGATTGAATCTTCCTATTTTTTTTATCTGCTAAGGAATTACTTTTGCCAGCTTCTATGATTAAATTATCGACCAAATTATAATTTAAGCTGTCCCTTAGTTTATGATGTAGAAGTGAGGTGTGAATGTGGTTGAAGCAAAACTCGATGTATGTAAGGAGTAAAGCATTCTGCGGTGTCTGCCTAACCACATGGAAACAGGCGTGAGTTTATACTATACTAGCGGTTGCCCGCGGCTTCGCTCGAGTTTTGGTCGGAAATTATCTCACGGGTACATTGTAAATATAGCTTACAGCACTCAGAAAAATTTCAAAATCGGTTCAGTAGATCCAGAGATTACCCCCTACAACCTCACAAACTTTATCTCTTGATAATATTAGTATAGATACGTTGTGTGTTCTGTTTTATACGTGTAGCTTGTGAATTAGTACTGCAAATAAGAAAACATATTCCGTAGATTCAGAGCTTGATGTCCCAAAAATTGTCCCTGAAACTGGTAGCAAGTGTCCTTTATGGGTTACCAGCCTGCGATGTAGAATTATGCGACTTGAGCGAAAAATAATGAGGTCACGCCTGAAGAGGTTATGCATACATTTATTATTTCTTTATTTACAAACAGCCCAGAGTTTGGATTTGTTCCCAGTTGATGGCAAAAGACTCTGCCCCTGACATGAGACTTGTAAACATAACTCGCGAAATGTAGACTATAGACATCTGGCTAACCCTTCGAGGAGAGGAAATACCCCCGTGATGATGTAGTAAATCAACATATCCCGAAATTAACAAAACCCAGATAAGCAGATGTTGTCTTTTAGCGGCCGTTTTGTATAACGGTTAGTTACTATGCCTTACTCTAGTAGCTATCGGTGTTTCTATAACCAAAGTTAGCAATGAAATGACAGGAATATCCTATCCACGTCACTTATCTGTCTCTCGGAGGGTTGACAGTTGATGTTTCTTTAACTGTTTATCTGAGATAGCGGCGTGCCGTAAACTGTTAGTAAGTTATTGAAAACGGCCAGAATAAACCGCACAGTGTATTTTGAGTTATTAGTAAACAAACCTTGTTATGTTTTCAAGGAGAACGAGGAAGAATCGTACCAAAGAGATAAGCTTTGTACTCACGGATTCATAAACAAGGTTTTAATTGCGGTTAAAATTAAAAACGCGACCGACATCCGTTGCAGCTGCCAATCAAATGCGTAATACACATATTGACGCGATATGTGCGGGAGGGGGCGGCCTAGAAGGACATACATTGAGATGCTATAATAAAATTCCACAAAGTATTCTTGAACTCAATGAGACGAAATTTAAAACATGCACACTATGTAAGCAAGCATATTACAAGTTGGACGATTATATCGCTGACAAAAATGCTTGGCTCAGTGCCGGTCCTGCTCCACAAGGACAGGGACGCATAAGTTGATAACATTAAATAGTATTGTTGGAGTTGCTGAAGATTGTACCACTATCTTTGCATTGTATAGATTCAATCTCTTTAGTATTATATAAAGCCCATATTGTGTGAGTACTATGTACTAAAGAGCTATCGTTCACTGGAAACCTACCTACCTAACCTGAAGTCCTTTCTCGACATGAATGTGCCCTGTCGGTTGAGAGTATGTCATGCTCACTCAAATGTCTCGCTGATAGTGGCGCGTGTCATCTGATCATTTAGTTCCCTTCAAAATGGTGAACGGGCGCTGTCAGTTGTGACTGGTCATCTCTTAGTTGCCACGGCATATTTGAATTAATTATTTTTATATTTTTGAATTGCCTTTTTTGTTTTTACTATGGACACTTTTAACGTGCACATCTTGTTACATCGTTCACACATAATGTAGCATTTCAATATGAATGATTTAACCAAGGTTTTGTAACAATATGCTGATTTAAAAGAGTGTCCATGGAGTTTCTTGCCCGTTCTTCTCCATAGAGATCTACGCTAGGGAATGGGCAACTACAGTACTTTCACAGTTTTTATGCATTGTGACTGAGACTGTAGCTACATTTCATTGTTATCTTTGTTTCGACAGTTCAAAAGTGTCTGTAACTGGCCTACTTGAAATAAATGCTTTGATTTTGATTTTGACGTTATTGGTGAGGATCTTCAGAAAGGTCAGGTGCGTAGTACTCGCAATCGGCGTGCGTGTGTGACCAGATGTATGAACGTGGACGAGGCAAAAGGAGTATGTAAGGATCGTAGCAGGTGGCGTTCTGTGGTTCCTGTCTACCGCGATGGGAAAAATACGTGAGTTTATGGATATGTGTCGATTTCGGAAGTACTGAAAATGACTGAGATCCATCGCTACTCGGGTATAAGCCTTCACAGGCACGCTGAGGAGTCGGCACAGCTTCATTAGGTCGATTACTTTAATCAAAGGCATTCCCACCATTACACGTGTAAGCAGGCACGCCCTTTATGCCAGAGACAGTAGCACGAGTGTGGGGTATAAACGTAACGTAAATACGTCGATTCTTAAATTCATAAAAATACTCGTTTACTTATATATTTTAAAATTTTATTCATATCTATGGATGACACTGATTGTGCTTGTTGCAAACATTATGTTTATACGTCTAATGTGACAACCATTTTAATTTATTATTTGTTTATGATTACGTAACAATTAACATACTGATGATGATGATGATTGAGCACCAGACCCAGCCAGGAGCAAGTCTGACCCGAACAAGCCGGATACACCAGGGGGCACGATTTTGTAAGGAAAGACATGCTCTGGGATGGGAAAGGAAACTCGACCAACCGCAGCCAGTCGGGCACAATCAGCCGACTGTGCAGCCTAGAGCCAATATAGGAATAGTGGTAAAGACAGGTACAATCCATAGGAATGAACATTGGTGTTTTGACCTTCATTTGATTGGTCTCTTCTATCATTGGAGAATCATGTTCGTTTTTGGAGGTTTCGATTCCATTCGTTTTGACACGTCTTATTTAAAAATATTAAGTTCGCGTGTGTTTCATCGTCAGTAGTATTTGTTTCACTGTGTTTAAGTAACAATTAACATACTTTGTATAAAATCAGGTTCTTCTAACAGAACCTAACAGACAGATGTGTTGATGAGGAGTTTGGTTCGACAGATCGTTCTAGCTAAAACAGTAGGAAGTGAAAAATGGGGGGGGGGGAATTGGGCGACAGTCTCTTGTAAATTTTACCGTACAAAAAGTGCTGATTATCAGCCGAAAGGATTTTGATAACAGTGCTAGTTCATAATTAACCAATAACTTCACACAGGACTCAGGCCTCCCCTGGGAGTCGACCGTAATACCACGCGGGCCTAGTGTCTGGTTGGAATATCTGGTTCTATAGCATACCTTGGCGGATGTAATATGTCTTCGAATTTTTGTCAAGGATATTGTGCCGGTTTCCTCACGGTGTTTTTCTTCATCGTTTGGAGGGCAGAGGTCAGGCCCAGTGTATCACGAAGAAGCTGTGACTCCTTATACATCCCCCTCTGGGGGTCTGAAGAATATCGGTTCACCTGATACCTAGACTCTCTGGAGTAACATATAGGATATATTTTATCCGTATAAATACACAAAGGTATTTGCTTTAGGGTGCGGGGGAAACCACGGGCGGAAATAGCATTATTTTTATTATCTATACTAATATTATAAATAGGTAAAAGTTTGTTAGTTTGTATGTAGAGGGTAATCTTCAGAACTGCTGATCCAATTGCGAAAATTATTGCAATAATGGGAAGCTATCTTATTCCCGAGTGTCAAAGGCTATATTTAAAATGTTTCGTGGGATAATTTACGACCATAAGGCGAGCGAAACCGTGGCTTAAAGCTAGACATTATAAAATCGCATTCAAGTCAACAATTTCATTAACATATCAACTATTTTGCGCCAAGCTTCCGTTAGTTTATAAATATATTTTATTGGTATATTTTGCAACATAGGAAATCGCAAATCAAAGGTATGGCTTTATATTGTTTACGTATATTGAAAATAATGTATGTTTTTTTTTCCTTGCCATTTTCCTAGTAAGACTGTTATTGGTAATTAATATGATTGTCATTGATTTATTAATGAATGCATTTATTTAGTTTAATGTAAAGATTTAATAAACCTAAGAAATTCAGCTAGTCGCGGTAACCTAAGAAGTTCGGTTAGTCAAGATTGGATTAAAGTAAATACTATACCGTTTTTTTAAACTTTTATGTAAAGTTTAAGGTAAATGTAAAACATAAACAACTTAATGAGATGATTAAAATTACCTTGCATCTTTTCTCAAAAAATAACACTTCGAAATGTGTGGTCCCTGCCCCTGCGCGTAGCTTCTTCCTTTGCGCTCTCGCGCATTTATCATAATATAACACATAATATTACGCCTGTAATTCCCGAAGGGTTAGGTAGAGGTGTTTCAATAATACACGCACATTTATCCAGTTATATTTAAGTCCCATGTAATATGGGGCGAGCCTGTTGTCATCAACCAGACAAACTCCGTGGCTGCTACTGAGAAATTCCTAGTGAAAAAACACAATAACTCTAACCTGGGAATCGAACCCAGAGCCTAATGTTCAGCAGTCGCATTTTTTTTTTTAAATATTGTTTTGTTTTATTTTTTTATTGTGAATTGTGACATTTAATGATTTGACATGAATACTTACTTTGTTAAGTATTTTACTGTTCTTTTTAGTTATTATTGTGAATGACCACATTTAATGGTTTTTATGATTTTTATTGACATTTATTTTGTAAACTATTATGTACTAAAAAATATTTGATTATTGTGAATGTGAGGGCCATTTGGGTAATTTTGGTGTTCGTTTTTTTTTCCCACGATTGTCTGGCAGTTTGAGTACTATAAGCGACTTACCCAAATGTCCTTTCTTTGGTATTGTTCGTCGTGTCGTTGAGCTCCTTTAGTTATAAGTCGAGCTACACGATAACTGACAAATGCTTGTACTGACTGGACAGGTCCACTCAAATCTGTGTGGTTCTTTCTTCAAGAGACCATCTCAGACATAATCTGCATAGTCCTCATGTGAATTAACCAAGATTACGTCTGCACTTTAAAAGAGATTATGACCTCTGAGTTTGTTTCCGCTGTTTCTTCTTAGAGTAGTCAGGTACGAAACACCGGCCCCATCTAGTTTAAAAAAAAAATGACGTGTAAAAGTGTTTGTAAAAACCAATTTGCATAATAAACATCATTTATCTTGCCCAATCATTGAATACATCGTCTTTTCCACAGTACTGGGCATCAAGCGTCTCAAGCAGATCGAGACGATGTTCATCTCCCGGCGGCTGCAAGCTCCAAGGACCCACGGGCTCAGCGTGGAAACCTTGGTGGATATGCTGCTGATCTTATACGACGAATGCTGCAACAGCAGCCTTCGGAGGGAGAAGGCGGTGGCGGATTTTATATCTTATGGTGAGTTGATTTGAAAATCTATTTTCTTAACTTATAGAATCGTTTGCCCCGACTGATTATCTGCACAGCTCAAACCACTGGACAGATCGGGCTAAAATTTGGCATACTTAGAAATAGCTATTTCTTTCGTCTTTCGTCTTCGACGTAGGAATCCGCTAAGAAAGGATTTCGGAAAATTCAACCCCTAAGCTGGTGAAATAAGGGTTTAACGTTTGTATGAAAATCCGTCACTAGGCAAAACTGGTGCGGGCCGGTTAGTAAGGTATATAAGTAGGAGTACACTAAAGAAACGATGGATCATTTGAAAGATGATATGGTTTGTAAAGGGGACTCCTGAAATGACGACTAATAGAGAAGTACCGAAGAAGAAAACATGATGCGCCGACCCCTAATAAATTGGGATCTTCTTTCTTTTTCGTGTGGTTAGGTCCTAACCTGGTAAGACTTTGTATGCGGCCCATGGGCCTCTGACTTGGCTTTACATGTCTTCAAGAAATCTCTCAGATCTCTCTCCCATCGAAAAGAATCTCTCAGGGATGCTGGTTTGGTTTTCTCACGATGTTTTCCTTTACCGAAGCAAGTGATAATTATTCAATTTGCACATGAATCCGAAAAATCAGTTTGCAGTCCGTACTTGACAGTCCGATGGCCACACCACAAGGCTATCTATATACCTGCTATGAATTGGGATAAGGGTAGAGCAATTATGATGAATGAGCCGCAAGATAAAACCAAGCTTTTCTTAGGAAAATTGCGAATAGCGACGCTATGTTTGAACTCCTGATTGGCAGATATGAACGTTATGCGCTGACGGATGCATTGATTGGTTAACAGTTTTACTTGAGCCATGTTCTAACTAACCATAATAAAGTTGGTTTGAATAGATTTTTAGATAATCTGTTAACTGTATTTGGTTTACCTCTGATTCCGTAACACGTAGATAGATCTTTACTGGTAGTTACCACGTTTAAAAACAGAATGAAATGGACGACCAATAAAAAAATTGTCGTGATGTATTGGATCAGCAAAAGTAGAAGACGGATAGGTCAGATAGCTAGTGGATTGACACAGGGCAATGACTAAAATCACGTACCTATTTAAAAGAAGTTTACTAAGGTGGAAGCGGCAGTGTAGCCTGCGGAATTCAAATTTTGTTACAATACAATTTTGTAACAATAATGTACCTATTTAATGAACAGACTCTGGACCCAGGTTGGTCGCACCAAGGAAAACCTGCTCAGCTGGAGATTCATCAATGACTGCACTGGAGTGTAAATGTGGTGCTGTTCCACAAACGATGGGGCACCTAATATCGTGTCCTGCGTGTCCTGTTGTTTGTTAAGGGAACTGTTGGACGCTACCGAAAGTGCCAAACTAGTAGCTCAGTTCTTGCTGTTTCAGTTCTTCTTCAATATTTGCTGACGCTGCTGTTACATAGTGAACATCTGCAGAACATTTGTTAAATATTTTTTAACGTTGTAATGTTGATTGATATGGTCGAGATGTAAATCACAGTTTGACCTAATTTCAGTCTCAGTCCGCTATGCAGGCGATCAATTGAGCTATCAATTGAAAAATGTGCCGAGTCAATAGAGAATATTTTGTGACTACCATTTTGTCTCGAGTGAATAGCTTCTAGGCAAGCATGTTCCATCGTCGACAGGCATCATCGCTAACCATCAATAGGTCAAATGTGATGGGTAATAAAACAAATAATCATGAGTTTTTACGTTAGCGGTGAAACTTTCAGCATCTTTACGTATTCGACGTCTTTTATGCACTAATAATTCGAGAAAAACTGTCAATCCTTTAGTGACCTAATAACTCGAGAAAAACTCGCCCAATATACATGATTATTGCTTTACTACGTATACAAGTGCTCTCTGAGATTTTACTATAATCCTACTAATATTATACACGCGAAAGTTTGTGAGGATTGATGATGGATGTTTGTTACTCTTTCACGCGAAAACTACTGAACGGATTTGGAAGAAATTTGGCAGATAGATAGTTACCTATTAACATATAGGATACTTTTTTATCCCGGTAGTATGATCCCCTGGGACAGTTACCTAACTTCACGTGGGCGAAGCCGCGGGCATAAGCCAGTAAGTAAATAAAATATGAAGCCAACACGAGCGTCACCACACCGTACCTATCAATTGCTATACAAAAAGTTACAGGAAGCGAAAAAATCTCCTTACCGTTTCTAAGAAAACGACCACCCACGGATATTATAATCTTATAATCGATTAAAGAAATAAAGGAAAACGAGAACTAATTAGCTATTAATAGCCTGGCTCTACAGCGCATCCTCAGTTCGTATCGATCACTTGGTATATATCTAGAACTGTGTGAAATCTAGACTCGGTTAGGGTACTCTTCACTCCGCCGGAGGTTCCACGGTAGTCGACATACTGCAGTTAGCTCGACATGTTCCTCCTACCTCTACGTTATAAAAGTGTTACCTAACTTTAAAGATATCGATTTTAGAGTGGTCTCAAAACGATGTGCATTGAAGTTGTGTCCGATTTTACTGGAATATGTGTAGCTTTAAGCTTGAAAACGGTCTGAAGGGGGCTCGATGACGTAATGCGTTGCAAGTTGCAAAAGGTGTGACCTACATAGACAGGCTTGGTCGTTCTGTGGGCCTAAAATGGCTGCTTTATCAGAATCATAATACGAATAACGTTAAAAATTTAAAACTCTTAAAATGGACTTTGTGGACATAACCGTAAAGACCATTTTAAATTTTTAACGTGATTCATAATAAGATTCTGATAAAGCTTCCGTTTTAGGCCCCCTTTAGTTCAAGCATGGATCAATACAGGGAAATGAAGTTATATCATAAGTGGCTGCATTGGCAGTCGACTATTGCGTTTTAGTTCGGAATTATTTGAAACCCAGTCTTCAAATATGAGGTAAGCCAAGGTGTGATCTACTTAGAATGATATGAAGTTGAGGTATCGCAGATCCGTCATTTTTTTTTTGTACCATTTTTTTTGTTATTCTGGTCAAATAAACATAATATTCATTCTTTCTTTTCTTTTCTTTCAGTTTTATTTAATAAAGTTACATCATAAATGGAGCATTGGAAGTTGCCTGAATGGCTCGGATTTTCGTGACGTTCTTCAAGTCTGGTGTGTTTTTAGACGGAACCCTTTTTTTAAGATTGGAAATCATCAAATGACTCCTCGCGCTCTGGGCAGAGCAAGAGGGAGTGTCAGACTTATTGACTAAAACCCGTCCATGTTCCTTCATCGCCCTTTGTGTTCCGGGGCCACGACATCTCTTTCGAACAGTCCCGCAACCCCGGGAGGTACGAAACCCTTCGTGCGCGAGTCCGACTCACACTTGGCCGTTTTTTTTATATTACATTGGGCTAGTATGATCAATCATTCACCTCCTCCACTGCCAGATACTTTGTGTGGTGGAAAACCCCCGCCAGACACCTTTAACTATGTTCAATTGTGAGTAAACTAGCCTTTATGTAATATCAAATAAAATCGGCCAAGTGCGAGTCGGACTCACGCACGAAGGGTTCCGTACCATTATCTAAAAAAAAAAAACACACATTTTTTGTATGGGAGGCCCCCCTTAAATATTTATTTTATTCTGTTTTTACTAATTGTTGATACAGCGTAAACAGAAATACATCATCTGTGAAAATTTCAACTGTCTAGCTACTTATTAATAGGGTTCCGTTTTACCCCTCGGGTACGTAACCCTAAAAATCACGCTTTATAGTGTTGGTCAAGTGTGAGTTGTCCATAAAAATAAGTCAAGATGACCAAATATTTGTTCGGCTCTGTTTCTCACAAGAATCATTTCATTATATCGGATGGAAAAAAATCGGGATTGCGAAAGTGTGTCCAACTTGATAAAATATTTTTTCATTCAATTTGTATTAAAATAAAATTGTCAATTTTTTTTTTGTAATGCTGATTTTGTCATTTCTATGTAAGGATTATTTCATTGAATCAGGAGAAAAACATTTGGACAACAGAACTGGGGCCTTAGTCTGCTATTGCAATAGTGTCAGAATGGTCTATAATTGATTTAATAAGGCCCCTAGCCCACGGCGTATTGAAGCGCGTTCGAAACTCGTTTGACGTGCGTACAAAGGGTAATTCGTCTGCGCGGGGCCTTATTAAATCAATGATAGACCATTCTGACACTATTGCAATAGCAGACTAAGGCCCCTGAATCATAACTGATGCACGCAACGTCATAATGATATTCCAAAAAGACAAGATCATAAATAAAGTAATCCCATTGGTTATAAAATTATGTGCGATCCACGCTGCCAGCTCTCACTCTACTCGGTCCTACAGCGCATCCTCAGTTCGTATCGATCACTTGGTATATATCTAGAACTGTGTGTAGCCTAGATTCGGTTAGGTTACTCGTCACTCCGCCAGAGGTTCCACGGTAGTCGCCTCACTGCAGTTAGCTCGATATGTTCTCTTACCTCTACGACCGACAGAAGTGTTATCTAACAATTCTAACATAAATGATATTGGTTTAAAAGTGGTTGCTCAATGATGTGCAATGAAATTGGGTCAGATTTTAGTGGAAAATGTGTAGCTTGAAAAGGTCAAAAGGGGAATCGTTGCCAGTTGCAATAGGGTGTGATCTACTTAGACGGGCTTGGTCGTTCTGTAGTTTAAGCATGGATCAATACAGGGATATGAAGTTATACCATATGTGGCAGCATTGGAACTTTGGAAGTCGACCATTGCATTTTGATTTGGAGTTATATGGCACTTAGTCTTCAAAAATGAGGTGTGACAAGGTGTGACCTACTTAGAAAGACTTGACTGTATGAAGATCAAGGAAAGTGGAATGAAGTGGTGTGCTGCGGGACTGTTCGAAAGAGATACCGTGGCCCCGGAACACAAAGGGCGATGAAGGAACATGGATGGGTTTTAGTCAGTAAAAGTCTGACACTCCCTCCTGCTCAGCCCAGAGCGGGAGGAGTCATTTGATGATTTGCCATCCGAAAAAGAAAAAAAAAAAAATATACGTAGTGGTTGCATTGGAAGTTGATCATTGCATTTTGGTTCGGATTTATATGAATCTCAGTCTTTAAAAATCGCCGAAGTGAATTATTGAAGCTGACTGTAATAGTTCGCCTTTTCGTGATGTTTTGATATAAAATGTAGCTTAAAACTTGGAAAAGGTCAAAAGGGGAATCGATGACGTAATGCGTTGAAAGTTGCAATTTGGTGTGACCTACTTAGACTTGGTCGTTCTGTTGTTCAAGCATGGATCAATACTGGGATATGAAGTTATATCGTAAGTGGCTGCATTGGAACACGACTTTTGCATTTTGATTCGGAATTATTTGGCACTTAGTCTTCAAAAATGAGGTATGGTCAGGTGTGACCTACTTAGAAAGGCTTCAGTATACGGGGATCAAGGAAAGTGGAATGAAGTTATATCATAAGTAGTTGCATTGGAAGTCGACCACTGCTTTTTGGTTCGGAATTACGTGATGTTCTTCAAAATCAGGTGCGTACTGCATAGAAAATTCTAGCTGAACATGTACGTGCACCTGTCTTGAGACATTTCGTTTGTCTGGTGCTTTCTAAGGAGGTATCTCCCAATTGGTTACCTTGACGGGGCGGGGTGTCTCAGCACTGGGGCATTCTTGCGTATAGATTTAGATGTTTATATTATGATGAGTGTTGTCCTATTAGTATTTAAGTACTAATAATAGTTTCTTAGTGTCGAATACCAACCTTTGGATCTAGTTGCCAAAATTAAAAAAAATGAAATTTGTTAGTATAGGTATTCGTAAAACGGGGCGGGGTGCGTATTTGACTGGATCGCCTAGAACGTGATTGGAGCAAAAGGAGTATGTGAAGATTTAGCAGATAGGATAGCCTTCTGTTGTGGCGTGCATAGGGGCTAACAATACGGCAAGCCCATGAGGCAAACAGACTGTTCAGAAACTTTGAAGCTTTTATAAAAGTAAACCCACTATTTACTATGTAGTTTCGGCCTACCCCCATGAAAAGTGAGTGAGTTCATGTGTATATAAAGTGTATGTGGTATGCCACAGTGAAGGTCACTCCGCCCCGTCAAGATAACCAATAGGGAGCTATTGGTTATCTTGACGGGGCGGAGTGATCTTCACTGTGGCAAACCACATGCACTTTATATACGTAGAAAGGAGGCCGAGTGTTCCAGCAGTGGGAACATTATTGACTGATTATCTATTACAGGGACTTAAACATTTAACTGGTGAAATGTGTGTGTGCTATGCTAAACCTCTGCCAACCTAAACTAAGGTGGAAGGTGTGATGTTATGTCGCCCGCCGCGCTATAATTTACTTCATTTGCTTTCATATCATTCATCATCAGTTACACAATCCATATTTTCTAATGTAATCTTCTTTGTTAACAGTGAAGCCTGTGGCGACGGCGTTGAAGAGGCTACGGCTTTCAAGAGATGACTTCGAGCTGGTCAAGGTTATTGGAAGAGGGGCTTTCGGGGAGGTGTGCGTCGTGAGAGCGTCTTTTATGCAGGTACTGTATTATTGATTGATCCTTTTTGTTTGTAGCATGAGCTGTATCTGCTCGCGGGTCTGTGGACGGTGAGTAATGGGCTAGCTCGCCGTCCGTCCGTCTTTGACGACAGGCCGTGACGACGGCGCGTTCGTGTTCCACGCGCGCCTCATAGAGATGTCAGCAAACGGGAAGGGGTCCGAAAGGACCGATGCCTGCCAGGGTTTCGGGACTGTTCGAAAGGGATACCTCGGCCCTGGAACACAAAGGGCAAAAGAAGAAACATGGATGGGTTTTAGTCTGTACAAGTCTGACACTCCCTTCCACTCCGCCCAGAGTGGGAGGGGTCATAATATATGATGACTTCACATCCGAAAAAAAAAATCTATCTGCTGTGACAAAGGCCTCCCCACCTTCCTTCCATTACTCTGGATGTTCCGCCTCTTCTAGCCAATTAATGTGGGAGCCATCCCAGGCGTCCCGCCATCTTCTCATCGGTCTGCCGCGGCTTTCTCTAGCTGTCTCTGGGCTCCAGATTTGAACTTTAACTTAATAAGGCTAAAGGCTATAATACGGGGTGGAATAGAACTCCGACGCGCAAACTCTTACCACGTATTCAGTACATCATTCTGAGCTCCCCCACATAGAACTTTTTCATCGGTTATTTAAAAAACCAGGGTTCCGTACCATTATCTAAAAAAAAAAAAAAACTCAATTGGCGTCAACTATGTATGTATGGGGACACCCTTTAATTTAATTTTTTTTCGAATGTTTCCTTTATTTGTGCTATCAGCTTTTTGCCAAATTTCATGATTCTAGGTCAAAGGGAAGTACCGTATAGGTTTTGATTCCTTTGTGAAATCGCATAATATGCGACATAAATAAACAGTCATATCTTTTGATCGCGTTGACTTACAAGTTTGATTTTTTCTTTGCTCCAAGGGGTAGCAGACCTGCCCGCGTAGCATGGCAATACTATTTCTATTCTACCAAGAATCGACAAAGCTCTTTCTTTACAACTTGACATGTCTGTCATACATATTTAACATCGCCATGCTTGCGACGATAGAAATCGTCGATAAAACCCGGTGGTCATGCAACGCGGGCTGAGTATTTGGTATTCATTTCAGCTTGATACCGCCACGCATTACTGAGAAAAAGGGTCTTGACAGACAGACAGACGGACAACAAAGTGATCCTATAAGGGTTCCGTTTTGCCGATTGAGGTATGGAACCCTAAAAAACTGCTGTTCCATTCATATTGACCGTGTAGGTTAAAAGTGTTTGAAAAGGTGGTGTGTGAAAGTTCAAAGTGTTTTCCTATACTCGTAATACGAGTCACGCGACCTTGATTCGTTCGTCGGCATCGTTGTAAAAAAATATAAAAACAGTTTTAAAATCCTGGCTGGAGGCCTTAAATTCAAGGCATCCACAGGATTAGACAGGTTAAGCAGTAGCCAGCCTCATAGGCTGAACTGCGAGAGCCATCATAAAAAAAGAAAAAAAAAATGAACTCACTTGTTTTGCTGGTTCTAGATAAACCGCTTTCAGGTTTATATTAAAAAAAAAAAATGTTAGTCTAAGCAAAATGGTAATGAGGACTTAAAAAATACGAATTTTATGCAAAGCATTTTAAAAGAATATTATAAGCATTTCGAAGTAAAGCAAATAACCTGTCCCCGATTCAGAATATAGACAAACTTATTACTAGACTTTTTTTAAATCTTTATTTTTAGAAAAAGGCTTTTTATCGTGAAGCGATTATGTGGGCCTCATAAAACTAGTTTGGTTCGCATATTTTGTATTTTTTTTATTGATACACACAGTCATTGACTAAAAGTAAAGCAAATTGTTGTGGTACACAATAATAAAATTAAAAGTTAATGAATATAATATAATTTTTTATTACTTATTTTTATTTTCATTGCGTTGATTTTTCGTTTTGCAAGACTTGTTTTGATTGGTAACACTATTTTCTCAGTAGAGTATAAAAACAAATGTTGAAATATGAAACCCTTTTTGTTTAAAAATACAATACGTAACAAATACCCCATCATTTCAATAAAACTTCGCAAGAAAAACCTTGTTTGGTTTCTCAAAGTTTTTTATTGTTGTAGCAACGTGACTGGTTACGTGGAAGCTCTAAAAATAAGTTATGAAAAGATATAGAGGACTCTTTTTCTTTACCATTTCGTACACGTTTCCACGGGCGCTTTGCAATGCGGGATATTTAAACCGCGCAATGGACTTTCAACTCTCGACATTTAGAAAAGCGTTGAAATTTCAACAAAGCTCGTCCCCAACGCGTTGACAAACCATTGGATTCTCACATGAACATACTAGGCTATTTATATTTGAGTAGGAAAAAAAATGATACCGAAAATTTAGTCTAATTTAGTAAATTTAGTCTATTATATTTCCCTACAGAGTTTGAATCGCAATTGGCGTCGAACATAACGTGTCAATTACACATTATAGTCATAGTAAATTACCTACAAATTATTTTAATTTTTAAATCACACACATGCAATTGGGTTTGTTGTGAAATATTTCTCTTCTTAGTAGTTTCATTGATAATTTTATTAAAGTTTTAAAAATCTCGAATGGATGATGCTGGAACAACAATTCTTTAGTGTTGTCAAGTTATCATCTGCCTAGCCTTTTCCTAAATATGTTGGGGTCGGCTTCCAGTCTAATCGGATGCAGCTGAATACCAGTATTTTACGTGGAGCGACTGCCTATCTGACCTCCACAACCAAGTTAGTACTGGGTAATACAATACGCCTTGGTAAGACCGGTTGTCAGACTTTTTGGGTCACTGACCTGTAACGACTGTCAAAGATCTATAGATGACAGCCGGGACCAACGGCTTAACGTGCTTTCCGAGGCACGGAGGAAACTCGGTATGTAATGGGCGGTCACCCATCCACAGACCAACCTAGGCAAGCACGGCTTAACCTAAAAGATCGACCCGAGCGGCTGTTACTATTTTGCCACGAGCTCCAAAATTGGAAGTGAGTCACGTACATCAAAGATTTTTTCGTAATGTTCTAAAAAGTTTGTTTCCTCTACAGGCCACAGATGGCGGCGGCAATATGGCGATTGCGACCGCAGGGACCACTGGCACAGGAGAACGAGTTTACGCCATGAAAATACTCAATAAATGGGAGATGCTCAAGGTATATCAACTCAATATTATTGTACAACTTATTTTCTCTACCTTCCAATAGACCATGTCGGGAAGCGTTGAGCATAATGACCTGTTCTATGGCTCTGTTGATATTTTGGCGACTTGATTGCAGTAATCGTTTGAGCATTTGATGGAAAGTTTACTTACGCCGCCGGGAGCAGCAAGCACTGCGTTACCGTGCTTCGGGTGACTGATCTCGGCGAGCCAAACTCGTCGCCGAATTTTGGGCTGACTCAATTTAAATTGTCATTCAAAAGAAGACAGCAGAAAGCCCATGCGCTGTCGTGCTGAGTCAAAATATGAATCGGGACAAACTTTTGAGCATTACATTATTGGAATAAGCACACAACTGTCACTTACAGTTGGATGCGACTAGTCTTGTGCTTCTTCAAGACAGTTTTTGTGGCCTTTATTCTTGAGATTTCAGAAAAAAATTGACTTTTCAAAAAATCAAGATGGCGGACAGTGTGGCGGTCATCTTGTAAAAATGACGAAAAATCACAATTTTCGACACGATAAATGGGACAGCTACCATCCCCCGACTGGATTGTGTTGAAGACATTTAGGAAAGCTTATGCCAAGCTGTGGACCTTCTTTCGCTGAAATGATGTTTATCGGCACGAGCCGATAATCCCCAACAACGCGAAAAGAAATGAGTTGGATCAACCTTGTTAACAAAGCTCCCAAGTAACTCCCGTACAACTCTTTACCTATAGTTCAATGGATATTTTAGGTAGATATACATTTATAATACGTGCTTGTATCTTGCAGAGGGCGGAGACGGCATGTTTCCAAGAGGAGCGAGATGTACTGGTGTTTGGAGACAGGCGATGGATCACCAATCTGCACTACGCCTTCCAGGACGAACACAACTTGGTGAGTTGGACACTTATTTTGATTTTCTGTGGTGATTCTCTAAGACAAATGAAATAGCTTGTTGAATCAAGCAATCATCATAACCCCCTTTGGGCTTTACCATAGCCAGATAACAAACATAAAAATGGCAAAGAAACCTCGCGTAAAATGGAACCAAAGCAGAGTGTAATTTTTTTTTTTAAGTTTGCCTGACTTTTTTGAATTCTACAAAAATAATGTATAGTTTGTCGTAAGATCATCATCTGCCCAGTCTTTTCCCAACTGTTGGGGTCCGCTTCCAGTCTAACCGCATACAGCTGAATACCAGCATTTTACATGGAGCGACTGCCTATCTAACCTCTACTACTGTAAGACTGGTTGTCAGACTTTCGGGCCACTGACTACCTGTAACTACACCCAAAGATCTACGAATGGCAGCCGGCACCAACAGTTTAATGTACTTTCCAAAGCACGGAGGCAACTCTGTTTGTTGCGGATTGTCACCCATCCACGGACCAACCTTGACTAGCGTTGCTTAACCTTCAAAATCGCATGCGGCTGTTAGTATTTAGCCATCACGAGTTCCTTTATTTCACAACATTATATGGGCTATTTTCGTAGAGTGAGCGTAACCACGGCTATGGGCTTGACTATACGTACCAACTACGCTCACGTTGCACGCATGCGTAATCAACATAAAGCTCACGTTGACTTGCCACGCCTCAAAGTAAGGGCGTGGCGAGTCAACGTGAGCTTTTGCGTAATCAGAGGGGAGAGATTATTTCTTTAAATGTATTTTCTAAGCGACTCAGTAGCCATGGATCTGTCGTTGGTAGTGGTTGGTTCAAAAGTGTATTTAAAATACTCTGACAGAATTACAAACAGAAGATTGCTTCTCCACAAACGTTATTCGACTGTCTAGTGACCGATGGTCGTTATTACCCGAGTACCGCGAAGCCAAAAGGAAAGGTTATGATTTTAGCTGTCTATGTATTTATGTATATATGTATTTACGTATGATCCTCTGTAGCGCCTAAACTATGCATCCGATTTTGATGAATAAGGTGTCAATCGATTCGTTATTATGGCCTGGGTAATAAAGGTAACATTTTAACCGACTTCAAAAATATGAGGAGTCGATTTTACCTAGTAAACCCCGAATTTAATTACAGCGTGATGTTTCAGTAGTAAAGTTTTTTAGTTGTAGTATAACACTCAAATTCTTGTTTTGGCAGATGTGTTTGAAAGTTTAGACACGACTTAAATAAAGGGTGTAACAAGACCCTTAACGAAGCCGAAAGCCACTTGTTCTCCCCGTCATTGCGATATTTTTTTTTGTTCTAGACCATACCTGGAAACCTTCTAGTTACAGAGATATTGATATTATATTATAATATTATATATATATAATATATTTAGTCAAAGTTCCAACTTTTCACAAGTTTTTTTTTTTGAATACATGTTTTTAATGTAAGATTTTTTACTTTAAACACCTCCACGACCCCCGTACTATTCAATGCATCCATCAGCACGGTGTTTTAAGTGCGTTACATTGAGGTTTACGGTAAAACGTGATTTTTCACCCCAAAAAAAAGTCGTTTCCCAGCAATAATTTTTGCGTAAAATTACTTAGTTTGATGTACATAATGCTTGGTTGACTGCTTCGTGAAGGTCCTGTAACACCCTGTATAGGTCTAATTTTATATTATTGGACTCTGATTACTCCTTCGGGAAAAAATGACGTGATACAACGAATCAACGATTAATTAGGTCGACATTTAGTCAGTTCTGATGATATGATGATCATCATCACCCTATTAATTTACTTTTGGTTTATTTTTAAGATAATGGCGATGGCTATCATTATTCTCCTCCCTTATCCCAATTCATTTGATGTCGGAGCAGCATGTCTTCTTCTTCCATACTTCTCTATTACTCATCATATCAGCAGTCACTTCCTTTCTAGCCACATCATCCTTCAGACAGTCCATCCATCGTTTGTTTGGTCTTCCTCTACTCTTATACCAAAAACTACTACTCAAAACATTCAGTTGGCTCTGTCCCACTCCTGGGCGAAGGCCTCCCTCCAGTCCTTCCACTTCTCGCGAACACCCGCAAGTCATCCTTCCAGTTCGGACGGAACTTATCCAGTTCGTCCCGCCATCTCGTGGCCTGCCGCGACCCCTCCTTACTGTTCCTTCTTTTTAAATCAGTAATTAAAAAATAATCTATGTACGAGGTAACAGTTTTCGCGTTGGTGTCTTATTCCACCCCGTATTTAGCAGGATGTAATGTAGTTTTTAGGGTTAAGTTTGTCTGTCTGTCCGTGTATGTCACAGCCACTTTACTCCGAAACTATTAGGACTACACAGTTGAAACTTAGTAGGTAGATGTATTCTGTGTACCGCTATAAGGCTATATATACAAAAATAAAAAAATATACAACATGTAACAGAAAGAGTATAATCATATGGAATACTGTGGTACGGACCATCAAACTGAACAACTTTCTCTATGGGACCACCATCGAAATCGTAAAAAAATAATCAGCTGTCCCATACATTTGGGTCGAGTAGGTATTGAAATTTTGTATAGGACAGCTGATTATTTTTTTACGATTTCGATGGTGGTCCCATAGTTGTATAAGATTAACGGGGGTCTCCCCCGGCTCCGGGACTGTTCGAAAGAGATACCGTGGCCCCGGAACACAAAGCGCGATGAAGGAACATGGATGGGTTTTAGTCAGTAAAATTCTGACACTCCCACCTGCCCAGAGCGGGAGGGGTTATTTGATGATTACCCATGCGAAAAAAAGAAAAAAAAAGGGGCGTCTCCCCATACATGGAACTGAAACTAAACAATATTTTTTCATCAAACGTATACGTGCGTTGTGTCTATAGATAGGTCTTTAAACATGACATTGAAGTTTCTAAAACCATTTTCTCTCAAAGTCAATTTTTTGAAAGATAAACACAAGAGGAGAAAAATTCTGAAAAAATATCGGATTATAGACTTTAAACTTTCAACCAAAATTGGTTTGAATAAGATTTGATGTTTATTTTTTGAGATATGGAACTTTTTAATCAAACTGCAGCAACAACTTTGTTTTTCATTAACGTACTATGAAAAACAAATTTAGTTTTGTTGATGAATGTAAAAAAACAATACAACATTATGAACGAATGCCTTCAAAATATTTTTATTATATAGTTTGGTGCTACGGAACCCTATGTGCGTGTGAGTACAACTCGCACCTGGCTGGTTTTTTGTAACGAACTAAGTAACTTCATCTGCATTCGCTTCGAGTAGAATCTGACCCCAATATAGTTGGAAAATCCTAGACAAATAATGATGAATTGTGGTATCACAATTTTACGTTAGAATTATTTTCCTCTAAATTTTTTCCTCTTTATTACAGTACCTGGTAATGGACTACTACTGCGGCGGCGACCTCCTGACATTACTATCGAAGTTCGAAGACCGACTTCCTGAAGACATGGCCAAGTTCTACATCGCGGAGATGGTGTTAGCCATACAGAGCGTGCATGAGCTCAGATATGTTCATAGGTGAGTTGGAAATGACAATGCCCTTCAAGATGTGGGCCAATACCTATACATATTTCGGGTTTTTAGCCTCGTTCGAACGGGTGGTTTTCAAAATGGCGATTTTTTTTATCTTGAAATTATATAGAGGATGAGGAACAGGGTGGAAACTCCTCATCTTCTATTGAAAATGGAGGATACACCGACCAGACAGGTGTTGCGTCTGGTGGGCTACTGTCCGACGGTTGTTGTCGTTGTTGTTGTTGTTTTCATATTTGGATCTTGCGGAGACGGCCTGCGCGAACCGTTCGACCCTTGCTTGCATCGAGCCAGCCCGCGCGCTGAGCCTGTAGCTTTAAATTCCCAAAACAGTAATAATTCGAACCAGCCTGTCCCTAGCTACCCTCCCCTTAATGACGACTAAGTCGAGGTCCTAACCCCATAGCACCCCCTATGGGGTTCGGACCTTTATAGCGAGCGGTCATTTGATAGCATATCCTAATTTTTAAGCCCTGGCTGGGGGCCTTAAGTTTATTTGAGGTCACCACAGGATAGTGCTGTTGTGCAGTATTGCAACCTTATCGAATTGTACTGCAAATGGCCCTACCTAAAAAAAAAAAATGCTGGCGCGATTCAAAATTTCCGTGACGTCAGGTCTGGTGCGTAGTTACAAGAAAGTTTACCGCCGTCCTTTTTTTTACTTTATTTAATTTTTTCCTTGGTTCTCTTAATAAAGCTTTTAATTAAATTCCTCAGGGACATAAAACCAGACAACGTCCTCTTAGATGCGAGCGGTCACATCCGACTGGCGGACTTCGGCTCGTGTCTGCGTCTGGGAGACGACGGCAAAGTGCAGAGCAACGTCGCCGTCGGCACGCCCGATTATATATCGCCCGAGATATTACGGGTAAGTTTCAGCTAACTTGAATTGGAGGAGATATATTGAACAAGAACTACAGGCCTCGCCCACCTTGCCAAGGTGGGCGAGGGCAGCCTCTGGGAAATCATTACGCTCCAGGTTGCGTTGGACGAAGCTGGGTAATCAAACGCGTGATTTTTAATAAATTTTCTTTCGGAAGTGGGTGACTTTGTTGTTTCACTGACTTTTTTGCCAATGACTTCCGAAAGTAAAGTTATTTTGGACTTTTTTTGCTTTTCGTTAGAAGTCGGCTTTTTTTTTACAAAAAGTTTTTTATTTTACCCTTTTAGTTGTAGTATACCACAGAAATTCTTGTCATGAATCAATTTTACACTGTAAATGGAAGTTATTAAGGACCATCATGTAAAAACCAAACTACTGAACCGATTTTGATGAAATTTCTATTGGACCAATCGGACAGTAAGTATATCCTTTGACGTAAATAATTTTCAAATCGGATCATAAATGACGGAATTATGAGCTTATCAGGTAACAAACATTAAAAAAAACAACCGAATTGAAAACCTTCTTTTGAAGTCGGTAAAAAACACAGATACCGTCCGACAAACTCCTAAAAAAGCGACTAAAATTGTAAAACTCGGCCAGTGAATACTGAGGTTAATACATCAGTAACAAAAAACCCTGTTTATAATAAATAACTTATTTTATTTACAGGCCATGGAAGACGGTCAAGGCCGATATGGTCCAGAATGCGATTGGTGGTCTTTAGGTAAGACGCCTTTAACTTAATGATTACATTACATTATTTCACTTAAGACTTACATGGGCACTTAACGTACCTGCACGGTTTGGATTAATAATAATAATAATAATAAATATCGCTGGACATTACACACAGCGCCATCTAGGTGCCACACTAAGCAACGAGGCTTGTGTCGTGGACACCAGATAGTTGATACTACTACATAGATACTTTTTTGTTTGTAAATACATACTTATTATACATATAAACATCCATGACTCGGAAACAAGTGTCCATGCTCATCACACAAACATTTGCTCCTACCGGGATTCGAACCCGGGACCCTAAGAACGTAAGGCAGCCTCACAACCGCTGCGCCATTCGGGTCGTCAATATCGATATATCGATTGTTTGCTTTCTATGCAGAAGACCCAAAACTAAATCTTTATTTAAATAGTATTTTCGTGTAAAATACATTTACAAAAGCAGTCTGTTAAATTTCGCCTGTGCAGTATACAGGGTGTAAACAGAGCCTTCACGAAGCATTCTGTACATCAAACTAAAGCAAAAATTATTGCTGGGAAACGACTGTTTTTTTAGGGTGAAAAATCACGTTTTACGGTAGGACTCAATGTAACGCACTCAAAACATTGTGCTGATGGATGTATTGAATAGTACGGGGGTCGTGGAGGTGTTTAAAAACCTTACATTAAAGACATGTATTTAAAGAAAAACTTGTGATGGAGTTGGAACTTTGACCCCCAACATCTCCTTAACTAGAAGGTTCCCAGGTATGGTCTAGAACAAAAAAATGATCGCAATGACGTAGAGAAGAAGTGCCTTTCGGCTTCGTTAAGGGTCTTGTTACACCCTTTAGATTATAGAGAATCGATTCATCACTGCCCAAAATTTTGATACAGAATTTTATTAATAAATATTATTCTATACTCTTTCCAGGTGTGTGCATGTACGAGATGTTATTCGGCGAGACACCGTTCTACGCGGAGTCGCTGGTGGAGACGTACGGCAAGATCATGAACCACGCGCGGTCCTTCCACTGCCCACCCCCTGACGACCATGCCGCGCAGGTACTGTTGTACTCTATGACGCACTTGTTGGTTCACGACTATAAGTTGACATCAATCATCGTGCAAGTGAAGTGTTACTAACATAGGTTTTAAGTGGCTTGTACTAACAAAAAATAAGTATGTATATTTAGGTTATGGTAAATACCTTATCTATGGGTCTTTGTTACCTGAAATAAATGGTTTATATTATTATCATCATCTGCCTAGTTCTATCAATTCTAATCCGAACTGTGTTAGGATCGGCTTCCAGTCTAACCGGATGCTGCTGATTACCGTAATTTACATGGAGCGACTGCCTACCCGGGGGGTTACTATGCCCTCTTAAAGCAGGAGTAATTCCAGTGTGGGGAAGAGACAGAGCTATACAGGTCGTCTAGCGCCATCTCTTCCAAATACTGGAATTACTCCTGCTTTAAAACGTCATGGTAGGCCACCTGACTTCCACAACCTAAGTTGTCATCAATAAAGTTTGAAAAACTAGGCATGGATTTATTCTCCAAAAATATTCTCTTCATCGTTATAATTTGTATGCCTTTATTCCATTTTATCAGTGCTCAGCACGGAATATTTCAGCACGGAATATTTTAATTTTCCATACACTTTTATTAGCCGTCAACTCAGTAAACGAGAGGTAGAAGTAAAACAACGGCACGGTTGTGTCAGTGGCTAAGCGATTGGCTGCGTCGCTACGTGTCGCGGGTTCGATCCCCGAACAAATATTTGTATGACCTACTAGTAGTTGTTCCGGGTCTGACTGTTTGTGTATGTGAGTTGAAATGTTTAAATGGACACATGCATTTGTTATTGTAAATGCACCCAAGATACATTAGAAATTTCTTAAAAAAAAGTATTAATTTTAATAACCTTCGTTTGTCAGGTATCAGAAGAGGCGAAGGATCTAATCCGCAGACTGATATGCTCTTCAGAAAATAGATTAGGGAAAAATGGACTGCAAGACTTTAAGGTAAGCTTTCATAGTCAATGTTTACGACCTCATTTGCACTTGGCTCATAGATTGGATATACAGAGTGGAAGAAAAACCGGCGCACAAACGGTTGAGCCCCCCCCCCTCCCTCCCAAAGACATTTTTCATCGGCAGCTAAGTGCAATACCTACACGGGCGTATACTAAGACTAGTATTTGCGTGTTGCGCGACGTGCAAGCACCTCGTGTGCTTGTGGTGGTAGATATGCCAATTTAAAAAAGAGAGGGGGGAGTTTTTAAAAATGATTTTCACCAACTCTGGGCCCGTTTATATGAATCTGAAAAAAAAGAGTTCATAATCTCTTAACTTCCGTGATCCGCCTAAAGGGGGGGCAATTTGAAAAATGGTTTTTACTTTTCCTACCCTCCTCTATACGATTCCGTAAAAAAACAGAACACAGGTCTCTTAATTTCCGAGATACGATAGGGAGGGGGGCAAAAAGGGGGGGTTTGGCACTTTTCCCCTACTCGCGAGAATTACTTGTTTACGAATCTGTCAACCCACCTCCCCCTCCACCATCTGGAAGAACAGTTATGTCAATCAGTGAGTCAGTCAGTGAGTGGTAATCGAGGTTTTTATAGTATACTAAGAAATAAGAGACTTGTATGTATCTATCTATAAGCGCTATGCAGGCGAGCGGGCTGCGACCCGCTCCGGGAACTTACCTCGTACGCTAACCAATAAACAGTATGCAAAGACCTAGCGAGTTTTGATTGACGTGTACCTTCCGTATACGTACCTACTCTCGTATCTAACACCTTCCCCATCCCTTCCACTTCCCTTGATGTGGTGCTTCTTTCGCCAATCATTCCTGAGTAAAAATAATATGTTTCTATTTAGTCCGTCAGTTAGTTGTCGAAAAATATTCAAACTCAAACTCAAAGCGTTTATTTCAATTAGACCTTAGCAGGCACTTTTGAAAGTCAGAGAAACAAAGGCGAAGCTACGGTCACAGACACAAGGCATAATAACTTGTGAAAGTACTGTAGTTGTCCATTCCAAAGCGTAGATCTCTATGGAGAAGAATGGGCAAGAAACTATAGTACTTTCACAAGTTATTATGCCTTGAGTGAAAAGAGTTTTGATTGAAAAGAGTGTCAATGGGACACTCTTTTCAATCAAAATATTGTTACAAGATCTTGGTTACATCATTCATGTTGAGATTATACATATATGTGAGAACGATGTAGAAAGACGTGCACATTAAGAGCGTCCAGAGTAAAAGATTATAACTATCAGCAATTTAAAATCAAAGTAGTTAAAATAAACTGTGGCAGCTAAGAGATGCCACGGTTATTGGATACGTATTTTTTGTTTTATCAAATCAATAAAAAATATCGAGGATAAAACGCATCAAATAATTGAAGTGGTGGCTTGTGACGTCACTTGTCGGTAAAAAGTGTACATACAAGTGAAGTCACGCGAGTTTTCGACGCACTGTATCGTCTTTTTTTGTTTACGTGAAAAAATAAAAAATACGTATTCAATATTTTTTGGAAATCTATCTCACGGACTAATTAGATTTTTTTTGGTCAACCCCAACCACCCTATTCATAAGGAAGTCATACGAGGTGTCCCGCCATCTTTTCCTCGGTCTTCTGTAATCCCGATATTCTTCTTCTGCCTAGCCATTTCCCAACTATGTTGGGGTCGGCTTCCAATCTAACCGGATGCAGCTGAATACCAGTATTTTACATGGAGCGACTTCCTATCTGACCTCCACGACTCAGTTAGTACTCGGTAATACGATAATCCTTGGAAAGACTGGTTTTCAGACTTTCGGGTAACTGACTACCTGTAACGACTGTCAAAGATCTACAATTGACAGCCGGGACCAACGGCTTAACGTGCGTTCCGAGGCATGGCGGAAACTCGGTATGTAATAGGCGGTCACCCATCCACGGCTGCGGCTATTATTTAACCGGGAGCTCTTCGACCCCGATATTGTTTCATTATAAAAAAAACAACATTCACATAGCAAAATAGGCTCTATTATTTGATCTTATGGATTGTATTACAGAATCACCCGTGGTTCGCGAACCTAGACTGGGAGAATCTCCGCGAGATGCAGGCGCCGTTCGTACCAGATGTCTCGAGCCCCACCGATACCTCCAACTTTGATGTCGATGATACTGATATCAGGTACAACTAAACACCATATTTGTTTCAATACCATGATTTGTATGGCAAGTTCCGTTGGGAACTCATGCTTTGTTTTCCTTATAGACTTTTAAAGTAATTGTTGGAGACAACTCACTGTTTTGGACATAAGATGAATTGCCACATGAAACACATCTAAAAGCCAGTGTTGTAAATCTTTAAACATAATGGAAAGCAAATAAAATATGAGTATAATTATGTAAATTCTTTGGGACATTTCTTGTAAGCTTGTGCAAAAATCATAAAAATGGTTTTGAACTGTAGTCACTGTCAGAACCGGGGGTCTAAAATGGCCGCTTTATCAGAATCATAATATGAATCACGTTCAAAGTTTGAAATTCTTAAAATGGTCTTTATGGTTATGACCACAAAGTCCATTTTAGGAGTTTTAAAGGAGATCACCCAGCCTCCATACATTTTTGGGCTATTTTCAACGAAAATAAACATATTATTTAGATAGAACATAACATAATAAACACTTTTTATTATTACATCTAAGTCATACGTCAATTCACCGAGAAGTTATTCAACCTCAAAATATCTGAGATCACCCAGGTTGAGCAAATTTTTTTTTGCCGGTTCTTTACATTAAACGCAATAATTAAATAGAGCTTCTGGATATAAACATTTTTTATTATTCCTCCCAAGTTCTATACCCAAGTTATAAGTAAATAATAAAGATTACAATGTTAAAAAACCTACATATAAATAGTAATTGGACGATGAATTATGGGCTAGCTCGCCGTCCGTCTTTCTTATGACGACAGGCAACATGGAAGGGTTTTAGTCAGATACCTTCCGCTCCGCCCCAAGTGGGGGGTGTCATTTGAGGATTTCCAATCCGCAAATGATCCATTTTGTCTGCGGAATAGAACCTACAGAACTTGGTACCTAATTGCCATGATTTTATTTCTCGCAACAATGTAAGAGCCCATAGAGGACGCCGTTTTTTTTTAATAGAAAGAGAGATCCTGCCGCATGAAGCCAAAATCACTATGATTTTAATAATGTTCTTACGACCAAATGAATTTAATTCGTTACAATTTATTAATCAATGAACTATTTAGATCATATTATTTTTATTTATTAACCCTATTTTTAAACGCAATAAGTTGAACAATACATAATTGCCGGACATGACATTGGCTAAATGCACAAATCGTAAAGAAAGACGAAAAAAAAATTGCTCAACCTGGGTGATCTCAGATATTTTGAGGTTGAATAACTTCTCGGTAAATTTATCTACGACTTAGGTGTGATAATAAAAAGTGTTTATTATGTTATGCTGTATCTAAATAATAAGTTTATTTTTGGTGGCTGGCACTTTTGGAAATAGCCAAATCTGGGTGATCTCAGATAATTTGAGGTTGAATAACTTCTCGGTGACTTACGACTTAGGTGTAATAATAAAAAGTGTTTATTATGTTATGCTCTATCTCAAAAATAAGTTTTATTTTTGTTGGCCCAATCTGGGTGATCTCCTTTTTAACGTGATTCGTATTATGATTCTGATAAAGCAGCCATTTTAGGCCCCCAGCTATTACTCAGAGTCATACCCGGTATGATCCTGACTGTTGGTAATAAAAAATAAAATTGAATAATTCGAAGTGACGTTATTAATTTGTCAGGTATGTTTCATGTGACACCTTTCTTTTGACTTTGTACTCGGGTAAAATCTATCACAAACTCGGACGTTATAAGATACTGATGGTTCTCAACTCACTCAGAGATATACCTCTACAGGGTGTAACAAGACCCTTCACGAAGCCGTCAACCAAGCATTATGTACATCAAACTAAGTAACTTTACGCAAAAATTATTGCTGGGAAACGACTTTTTTTTTGGGGTGAAAAAACACGTTTTACGGTAGTACTCAATGTAACGCACTCAGCACATTGTGCTGATGGATGGATTGTATAGTACGGAGTTCGTGGAGGTGTTTTCAGTAACAATCTTACATTAAAACAAGTATTTAAAAGAAAAGTTGGAACTTTGACCCCCAATATCTCCGTAACTAGAAGGTTTCCAGGTATGGTTTAGAACAAAATAATGACCGCAATGACGGGGAGAACAAGTGCCTTTCGGCTTCTTGAAGGGTCATGTTACATCCTTTAAACAACAAATGCATTTTTATCTCTGCTGCAATTTAACAACATCTTTAAATCGTCTTGTTTTCTTTCAAGACTATCCGAAGCCGTCCCTCCACCCTCCGCGTCATCAGCGTTCTCCGGCCTGCACCTCCCGTTCATCGGCTTCACGTTCACGGCGGGCTCGCGCCTGTCCGATCTGGGCGCACCCGATAGCCCGCTCAGTCCAGCAAAGAATGCACCTAGTCAGGTTAGTCAATCATATTTATTTCTGTAAGTTGGTATTAAAAAACAGTTTTTCACGTCACTTAAGGTCATGTTTTAAAACTAGATGTGGTCGGTGTTTCGTGCCTGTCTTCTCTGAGAAGAAAGAGCCGAACCAAACAAAGGTCACTTTTAGAGTCCAGACATAATCTTTGTTAAGTACAGTTTGTTTTATCACAATACAGTTCAATCAGAAAGAGTATACGCTTCGGTAATCTTCGTGTTCTTCTGTAAACTTTTGTCGAGTCGCGTTTTGTAGCTTATTTAACTATTATTACCTATGCATTTGTATGAAGTGTTTCTTCCTCCGGTGCTAGATCGTCATTTCTCACAAAGTTGTTAATTGTTTTTGTGGTCATTGCAAAGAGTTGTTAATCTATAATTTGGTTTTATGGTAATATAAAATAAGCCCATTTCCATAGTTGTAACAGCTTTTTACCAGATCACAACATCAAGCGTTCATATTTCCAAAGATCGACGATAATTTCCGAAGCGCATACTTTTCATTCGCTATCTTTAAGTGGCAAATACGATTTTCTATAAAGTGTATTCGCAAATCATACTTTGGGGTATTATTTTAATATGAACTCTCTGAAAATAAAGTAACCTCTGTATCGTGTACAAGTGTCCACTGTATGCTGTATGCTGTATGGTGTGTACTGTACACAGGCGCCGTCGAACTGTGCGTCGGGCGCGGCGCTGAAGGCGCTGGAGCGGGAGAACGCGCTGCTGGCGCAGACCATCGCCGAGCTGCGCGCCGGCGGGGCCGCGCTGGGCCACGGCAGCGGTCACTACTACACACTGCTATCTGTTACATCTTACAAACCCAATGGGGGCTATCGCGCATGAATTCGCCGCTAGAGGCGCTAGTGTAGCGCGGGGGCACCGAAATGTCAGATGTCATAGAAAGTTCACGCTTTGCGTGCTTTTTTAACACGTATTTTTACAAATATTCACGATTGTGGTCTAGATCGGGTCATTCCTGATTAATTAAGATTTGAAGATTATAAGTAGCAACTTAGAATCTTAATTTTCAGTACTTGGAGATAAAATGATTTTTAAATGTTTCATGCTTGCTAATTTTATGGAGAATATTGTAAATATATGAACCTGAAGTTTACACTATGTTGTTATACGTAATAAAATAAACTTTTCATGAAGTTATTGGTACTTTATAGTATAAAATAGAATTTTTGACAGGACCTTAATCGACAGTGGTGCCATCTGGTGAGCTCAAAAACGATAGCCCTCATTGCACAGCAAATCACTCATCACATTTGTTTTACTTTAAATGCATTTATATCAATAGTTGACAAAAACTAGGATTTTAAAACGTTAATAAAACTTTCAACCAAAATTGGCTTGAAAAAGAGTTTGATGTTTAGTTTTTGAGATACGGGACTTTTTCATGAAACTGCAACATTAATTTTGTTTCTCATTAACATGCTATAGCTTAGCTTTGTTTAGTAATTTATGTTTGAAATACCTTTAATTAACTCTTTCTCGCACTCAGTCATGCAAACGGGCCATACAGTTCGGATTCTAGCAAAACAATGAGAGGAAATGCCACGAAGAACCGATAATTTTGCATTATATTGACATATTAAACTAAACTCAAACAATAATGTGCTTGAAACCACGCCAATGATTTTAATCTTGAGTAGAATACAGTTGTAACCCACTTGAGATGTTTATACTTTTGCCTTGTAGTTGATTCACTAAACAAATCAACTCAAGCGTACTTAGGCGCTGATTGAAAATTCCATTAAAAACAGAAAACTTGGAAGACATATCAACCTGACGTGTCCCACTGCTGGACAAGAGTCTCCCCTATTAAATTTTCACTCATAACTTGTTATTAATCTGTTAATAATGTCTTTCACAGAAGATCTTATACAACTGAAAGAAGAACTAGCGACGTTATCAAAAAGGAACGCAGATTTAGAGGCGCAGGTTAGGTGTTACGAACAACTCAATACTGGCATTAGTACACAGGTAAATAATATTATTAATTTTTAACAAATTAAATACATTTTTACATGTCAATCAAAAATATAAAAAATTGTAGCCTACCGGTCAGGGCTCCAGACAGAGGAACCTCCTAACTATACGAGCCGTGTCCAAGAGTACTGCTTTCTGAATCAATCATTACTAGTATACATATGCGACGTAAATAAAACATGCGTATGTCGAAGTTAGAAGGGAAAATACCTTCAAATGCATTACCTCCACGTTTTTGGAGTCGGTAAAAAGGGCGTCTAAGTATAAATATAGCCCTCTTTTTCTTCTGCGTGTCGCTGGCACGACAATTTTTTATATTTTGTTAGCCTAGCGCAGAGGTCACTTCGGCTGCATGTTTTTTGGCTAAGAGGGCAGGATATGAATTGGAGCATAGTTTGCGACACAGCTCCACAACCGCACCCGCTACCGTTTCATTGAGGTATCCTGAGGTATCTTGAGTCCTGAGATGGTTCAAGGACGATAAAACCCTTGAACAGGCAAAAAATGAAAATGCCTATTTATTTTTAGGACATGCCAGCAACTCCCCAGGAGATGATGACCCGCATCCGCGAGATGGAGGTCATCATACAAGCACTGAACATGGAGAAGGAGGAACTATCGAAGGACAGAACTGACTCCGTGGAGAAACTTAGGCTGCAGGTAAGGATTTGGGTTCTATAAACTGGCCCCAAGTTTTGGTCAGTTGACAGGAAACATTATTTTGTTACATAATAATCATGCGTTTATACCGCGCGCTCATGCTAGTCATCGTGTTTTGTTAGCTTATGTACCAAGTTAAAGAATGCACGTTGCATTTCTACATCCCAACGCAGTCCAAAATAAAACACGAGCTGACTTGTTGAACAGAACTTTCGTTTGTTAGGGTTCCGTAGCTAAAGGGTAACCAACAGGGCCCTTTGACTAAGCCTCCACTGTCCGTCCGTCTGGCTGTCTGACAACAGGCATCTGTATATTTTTCATGAATTCATGATCTGTAATAGGTAGACAGTTGAAATTTTCATAGAATTTGTATTTCTGTTAGCAACAAATAAAAAATTAATGAGGGAGTCCACTTTAATTTTTAATTTATTTTTGCTCACCTACTACAATGATGCGGAATCCTTCACGCGCGAGTCCGACTAGCACTTGGCCCTTTTTATTCTTCTTTAACATATTATTCTCTACCCAGGACAAAGAACTGAAAGACGCGTTATCACAACGCAAGCTGGCTATGACTGAGTACAACGAAGTGACTGAGCGACTGTCTGAACTGAGGCAACAGAAACAGAAGCTGTCGCGGCAGGTATGATGATATTCTGTTATTATTTACGCGGCAATATTTTGGTGACTAACGAAAGGAGATATAAAGGGTGTAAAAACACTCTTAACGAAGCCGAACGGCACTTGTTCTTCGCGTCATTGCGTTACTTTTTTTTGGTCTGGGCCATACCTGGGAACCTTCTAGTTACGGCAGTGGCGTGCAGTGCTCCCGAAGGCGGGCAGGCCAAGCAAAAAAAAAAAAACTCGCAACATCACAGCAGCGTCGCTCTACTTAGGATGACCCTCAAATGAGAGACAACGCCATCTAGCTTAAATATAAGGAATTTCAATGGTATTCTGTCAATACAAGAACGAAGGATGTCGCTTCGTTACAAAAAAACCTAAAAAGTAAAACAGAGGGCGCTGTAAACAAAAAAAAATAGTTTAGTTTTCGTTCCGTACCCAATTTTGAGCGTCTGACCGGAATATTTGAAAAAAAAACATTGAAAATAAGCCTGTAAAAACCAAAGTTATAAATACAAGAACTCACCACATTAATCAAGGTTCAAATCACGATTTTCTGACAATGCAAACAGAAGAAAGATTCATTTGAAATACCGAGTACGAGATGAATTTTGGGTTAATTCTCGTAATTCGGGTATCTACACATTTTCCTTTAGACACAACTTGAATCTTAACATCAAACAATCGTGAATACTTATTGTTTTTAACTTCTGACAAACACATTATCAGCGCAAACTTCACAACAGAACACCATTTTTAAGTAAATAAACAAATACAACAAATAATATTTACACTACTGTACGTTTCAAAACGAATTACAACCGTCAGATATTATAATAATCAAAACATTCAAGATCACGAAATAAATTTTGCTTGTCACATGAAACAAATATGGCTTCTAAGAAAAATACAATTGTTATTTTGTCAATGAAAAAAACACTACCAAATATAATTGCATCACCGCATACCGTTTTAGCCGGATAATACTTTGTGGGGCAGCCAATCAGTGGCCAGCTAGCCAGCTACACTCGCAGGAGTTTACGCCCCTATTTACTATGTGTGCCGTTCGTATTTCCGTGTATATACACGAAAATACTTATCAGTGTGCTTAAATTTATCAATGGAAATTAGGCCGGCTGGGGCCTTGCCTAGACGGCCGGGAGCGAGCCAGTTACGTCATACGGCCGCGACAAGTTGCTTTAAGTATTATAACAGGCGTTTTTTTTTTTTTTTTTTTATTAATATAGTTATAATAATTGCATTTGTTGCGTTGTTGGTAGGAATGGTAGGGTAGGCTAGGCCTAATTGCCTCTATGGACGGCACGCCCCTGAGTTACGGAGATATTGGGGGTCAAAGTTCCAATTTTTGATCTTTTTTTTTTTTAATGTTTTTTGTTTACTTTAAATACCTTTCAGACCCCTGTACTCCTGCCAGGGTTGCGGGACTGTTCGAAAGAGATACCGCGGCCCTGGAACACAAAGGGCAAAGGAAGGAACATGGATGGGTTTTAGTCAGTAAAAGTCTGACACTCCCTCCTGCTCAGCCCAGAGCGGGAGGGGTTATTTGATGATTTCCAATCGGTAAAAAAAAAAGGACCCCTGTACTATTCAATGCATCCATCAGCACAATGTTTTGAGTGCGTTACATTGAGCGCTACCGTAATCCGTAAATTTTCACACCAAAAAAAGTTGTGCAGTGTTACTTACTTTGATGTACATAATGTTTGATTGGCTTCGTGTAGGGTCTTTTATACCCAGTATTGTGTTGTTGTCTTAATGTTCCACTTATCTTAATAAATAGTACTAGACCTCAAGCTTTAAAACTAATTTTATTTCCAGGTCCGCGATAAAGAAGAAGAGTTAGAAGTAGCGATGCAAAAGATCGACGCGTTACGACAAGACATACGACGCGCTGAGAAGGGAAGGAGAGAGCTAGAGGCGAGACTCGACCAGGCCATATCTGAAGCTACCAAGGTACTCTATTCGATCACTATGAACAGTGTATTAAGAACCCGGTTGTTGTGTTATTATTTAAGTAGTCATCATTGCTGGTACTAGAGTTCAACTCCGGGTTCGCTACGATTTGTAATTTTGGTCGTATCGAAGCCAGAGTTGAACTATCGATTACTTGAATGAAAACAAAATGACACAAAAATCGGGTTCTTTACACGCTGTGCTACTTATTACCCTTCAATAATAAACTTGGAATAAAGTTGCAATTTAATTTTTCAAGGATTTGTTTAGCATAACTCTGCGTTTTTTTGATGTTTGTTATTCAATTGGTTGGATTTCTCTAAGAAATAGTTTATTTTTGTTATTGCTAAGCTTTTCCCTTTCGAAACCTTCGGTTGAACTGATCTACAGTAATTACTTGCAAAATATTTTTGGCGCTCAAATGACGTTACTGTGGGACGCTGTTAGTTCCAATTATGGCCCCGCTCTTAAAGATCTTTGTAAAGCTATACATCGAGTAAGATTAAAAATCTTTGAAACGGAGGAACTAATTTAAAAAAAAAGTTCTTTCTAAAACATAGGTACATAATATTATAGGTATATGTATGACTAACTGAATGAATAATAGGTATAAATATTTAACTTATACTTTTAACAAACCCTTCCTTCAGCTAGGCTGTACTCAAAACATTGATGCAAATGAATATCAGAGTTTGATAACCCTGATTATGTAGACCGATAGTATTATGTAGTACTAAGAAAATGCTACTTCCTCCCAGGAGCGCAAGTTACGTGAGGAGACGTTACGTTCTCAGCGCGTGGATTCTGGAGCCCCGCCCTCCGCCGCGGCCGACGTGGCGCGGCTGCAGGCTGAGGTGGAGACGCTAGAGGTAAGCATTGCCAGTTCTGTTCTTCGGAGTATACACTTCCTCCCTTTTGTTTCACGCAATCCTGGTTTTTGTGGAGACGAAATACTCAGAAAAATATCAGTCAGTATCAGAAGATTAGAAAAACCGATATAAATATGTAATTAGTGTGCAGTGTAATGTATGAACTGATACTGCAGCTCGTTGTAATAAGATTCATATATTGTATATGCATTTATTTTTTGTAGATGCAATATAAGGAATCGCTACAACAACAGCAGGCAAGGTTCCAGGCTGAACTTGCGGCACTCAACGACCAATTGCAAGAGGGCGATGCTTTACGCAATGTTCTCAATAGAGAGGTATGGATGACGACACATTTATATTCAACTATAGTTTACATCCACACATTGCATTTTTTGTAATTTTCGCGAGACAATAGACTTGCCATTTTATTTTATCTCTAAGCCTATTTTGGATTTCCTCAAAAGCCTTTGACTTTGTTTACAACAAAACTTGAACGGAATTCATGCTATTATGAAAGCTGATCTTGATCTACAAACTGCTTTTTTATTCAAATGATAAACAATTGGACAGTTTAAGAATTAAAGATTTCTAAGATCTTCAGGATCCCCTTGAACATGTGAGTGTTCCGCAGGGTACTATTCTAGGTCCATTTCTGTTTTAAAAGTTTACATATTGGGCAGAATCTAACGAGTTTCGAAATACGGTAACCAACGACGAATTGCAAATTGTGCTATAAAACTAAAACTATCTAAGTATTTCAATCTGTAACCCTTCACTTTAACTATTTGTGTTAACTTGGTCCTTTCATTTATGTTTTACGAAAAATCTCTTGTTGCAGTTGCAAACATCAAAAGAGAAGCTCGAAAGCCGCCGCATAGAACAACTAACCGACAGCGAAGACAAACAGATGCTCATGAACGAGAACCGGAAGCTGGCCAAGGACCTGGACGCTGTGAATAACAAAGTCCATACTTTTGTGTTAACATTCTATAGTTATAGGTCCTTACTAACTGTACCCTTGGTCCTGGTTAGGTGTCTGTGGACTTTCTCATTTAAAAAATAATTTCTCAATTCCATCTGGGATTACATCCGTTTCCTAAATCTAGTCTAGCCCTAAATCATAACGTGTCCAGCATTTTTAGTGTTAGCGTCTAGTTACTAAGATTGATGTAAAGAATGCTTGGTTGACGGCTTTTTGAGAGTGCGTTTATACCTTGTATAGACCTTTTCATTAAAGAGTTATTTCAAGTGAAAATCGCAATCGAAAAGGTCAGATCTCTGAGATAAGTGTACCTAATATTAACCGAAAGTTAACAAAATTGCCTAAATTATAAATCCCGGTCGGTAAATAAACAGCTCCTTTATAATGTCAAAGTAGCATATTTTATGTATCAACTAACTACCTTACACAAAGCAAATCTAGAACTCCTCTCCATTTTCCCCCAGCTGGCAGAGAATGGCAGAAGATGGCAAGCTGAACGGAGACAGATGGAAATAGAGTTAGAGGAACTTAGAGCTAAGAGAGATACCATGCAACACTGGGAGACGCAGGTCAGTGATGTAAGTTCAACCCCGATAATGCACCTTATTGACACTAACTTACACTTGAAACCTGCCTGATTGTGTGATGATCCTGCCGGTTTGTATTTTGACCTATAGGTTTGTATGGTTAATGTCTGTTTGTTCTTTGACCAAAGAGATTTCTTGCAATACACACTAGTTTGGATTAGTCTGATTCGGTACAGCCGGGCTTCAAAGTATACATAAGATTTTGCAGGTGGGTGTTCAAAATCTGGCTGATCGGAACATGTGTGCACCTCTTACCAATTTGAAGTTTTGTTCATTTGATTTTGCATGTGAGCTAAAGAGTTTGTACCCTGATCCGACACAACCAACTCATCAAACCATTTTACATTATGAGTAGTCGGACCCATAGTTGAATACTAGCACGAGTTTTTTGTATGTAACACATTCAATTTGTTTTGTCACCGTCTGGTATGTCGTACTAATAAGTTGTTTTTATCAAATCTATCTGCATATGAGTTAGTGAGTTGACCGTCCCGTCCATACATAGTATGTATGTGTAGACGGTTGACCCACAGTTTTGGACAAGAAGATATGACTCTGTCCTAAATAAATTGGGATAAACGCAGAAGAATGATGATACATGTTTTCGGCCGACATCTAACACCTTTTTTCTCTCCATCTTCATTTAGATAGCTGACATCATCCGATGGGTGGCTGATGAGAAGGAGGCTCGTGGCTACCTTCAGGCGCTCGCTACTAAGATGACTGAGGAGTTGGAGTATCTTAAACATGGTGAGTTTGGAACACAAATATACTATCTGCATGGCTACTGGAAAATGTTGTAAGTTAGACAGTGCCTGGATTAAAATTTAAAACGAACTTCGTATTTGGGAATGGGTAAAAGAACTGGAAGTCTTACCACTGTGACTGGTTAAACGAAATTGCAACAGTTATCGAACAGTCGGTCACCATAACTAGGGTTTCGTGACTTTCATGTTTTGTCTATTCTATTGCTCTTTTAATAATTCTCATATTTGACAAATTATATTTATATCGTCGGATATAATCAAAATCTCCTTCATCAGTTGCTTCCAGACTCGAGTCTGGAAGCAACTGATGAAGGAGATTTTGATTTCGTGCTGTACGAATGGTACATGCATATCCTCAATCCGACAGACAGTTTTTTCACAACACTATAACTGTCCCCACAGCAAGCGCCTCCCGCTCCTCCCTCGTGGTGGCATCCTCCCCGCCCTCCGGGCCGGCGGGCTCCGCGCCCGACGGCCGCTCGGGCACGGGCGGCTGGCGCAACCGGCGCTCACAGAAGCTAGACAAGATGGAGATCCTCACGCTGCAGTCGTCGCTACACTCCGAGATACAGGCCAAGCAGGCCGTGGGAGAGGAGCTCAGTCGCACCAGGGCCGAACTGCTCGCCAGTCAGAGGTCAGTGTAACTGCTGCTGGTTTATAGATGAAAGTGTTGATCCTGGGTTCTAGTGGGTCTAGCTTCGATAAGGATCCAGGAAGTCTTGTCCGAGACCTCAGGTTTCCTGAACATTGGTGGTTGGCCCTGGTACCTGGTATGCCCTTATCAAGAAATGTGTGGATAGCTAGCCGACTACAGAAGAAATGGCTGTCTTCTCTCGGACGGAGGACTCGGATAACCAAAGAAACCTAAAATAAACCTAATAGTTAAGTCGCATAGTGTCGGTTTCTGTCGGGCGACTCACCTGGTGAGGGTGTCGTGTCGCGCGTCACCTGGAAGCGCAGGCGCAAATCTTTTTCCGACAAAAACGACGCTATGCGATATAACTATTAAGTTCATTATAGGATTCTTTGATTATCTGCGTCCTCGCCACGTCTCTACTGTATAAACCGCGCCTAAGGTTCCTACAATGTGAACCTAACTATTTTAACCTTATAGAACAAAATCTCAGTTTTAAGTGCATGATTAAATTAACAAAAAAATATTAATTCCATCTTGATACTAGCTGTCTTCCTTCTAAAAAGATAGACGATTAAGTGTTCTGTTTTTCTTAGTCTTGTAGTACACACAGAATCACATTGCTATAGAGCTTCTTGATATTTTATACTTCACTTGATAAATAATGTAAAGAATATTCGAGCATTATGATTTTCTTCTCTAGTTATGTTCCACCATGGTGTCGAGATTCTTCCAAGTAAGACTTACATCAGACTATTTTGCCCAATCTACTATTAACTATAGCTAAGTTAATATAAAGCGTAAGTTTTATATTAAAACCTTAAACGGGCATGGTCACAACCTCATCAAAACATAACCATTATTCGATAAATGTTTATTTTACTTTAATCATTCTATCTTGAAATTGTTTTTGGGATTTATGCATAATCATATGACAATTTATTGCTCAAAATAATTGATAAATCACGTTGTATTGTACTGTTTTGTTTTTAATCACCTAATTAAACCGTGTGAATTTTAAGTCTTTCGTGTTGTTAGATTGATTTCGATTCGTTCAATAACTTTGCTCGGTTGTAAAAAAAATGTTCAGTTTTCGTTTGTGTCTCTGGTTTTGCTTGTATTTACTTGATTTATATGTAACATAATTACAGAAATGCAGCATTCAGAATATTCACTACATAGACATTGACAGAGGTTTGATGTATGTTCCCACTACGAAAACGTGTAAACCGTTTCATATACTATTTGAATTTGATAAATAGCTCTACTTAGCTGTGTGTGTTGAATTATTTATCGTAGTATTACATTAAAAGTTTCATGGTTTTCGTCACCTTGGCGTTATTTTCTGCAATTTTGTTGTTGTGTTACGGTGAAATCACATAGACACGCACGGATTTGCGTTTTCGAGTATCTCTATATCATTCTGTCACGTAGAGGCATCATTTGGTGGACCGAGGAGTGCAATCGCAAGCATCCGCATTCATTCGCATCGGACCTCTCACTTTAGTGAGTTGCAATTCTAAGTGACAGAAAGGGAAAAAGATTCTAGAAAATGATGATCTGTGTATGTAAATGTGATTTCACTCTTACCCTTCACCCTAAATTACATTTTACTCCTCAGAGAGTTACTGGAGACCCGACAGCGACTCGACTCCCTAGCGCACGACATGAAGCGCAAGGAGCAACACATTCGTGACATGCAAGCGCGGCTCGACGCGCCGCACCAGCCCGGCAACTCCTGTGAGTATACTGTAGTGTTTTTATGTTGGTAAGGACCCGGACGGGGTAAGCAGAAGTATAAGACTACTTATTTTGAATAAACCTTGTGATTTACTGATAAAGAGTGTCGTTAGCACCACTCGAGTTACTGCTATTCACGAATTTGATTTGGTGTGCAAAGCTGAACTCAGGTTTTGACGCCACGATACGATTTTGAACATAGACCTTATTTTGAGGTATGAGGGTGTAAACTTCCACTTCCTCCATCGACCAGACTGTTCTTATGTCTGGTGGGCTCCTTATTATCTAACAATTATTTTTTCGGGTGTCTGTATATATGTTCATCGCGCCGATTACATAAATAGCTATTGCGATGTAGAATAATTATTTGCCAGCATAGGTTTCACACATTCAATAGACGGCTAATTAAATAGATTTTGTAGTAATTATTGTGATTATTTGTGTACAATAGTGGGGCTAATTTTAAACTAGTGTAGTATAGCTACCGAGTTTTGTCGTAATGTTTTTTTTATTTGTTTGGCGCCCTCTAACGCTAGTATTTTGAACTCATTTGTCTTTGGGTTAGTGTAAAATGTATGCTTACCCCGAATGGGATTAATTGGGAACTTTTATTTGAAGATATTATTTTTATATGGGAGTTGAAAAGAGACAGAGCTATGGAATAAAAACTAGCACTTGCTAAGATTCCCACGAACCGTTACGGACAAATTGCGGACACAACTCTAGACACCGGACACGGACAGATCATCATCTGTCTAGTCTTTCCCGAACTATGTTGGGGTCGGCTTCCAGTCTTACCGGATGCAGCTGAATACCAGTATTTAACATGTAGCGGCTGCCTATCTAACCGCCACAATCCATTTAGTACTCGGTAATACGATACTGCTTGGTAAGACTGGTTGTCAGACTTTCGGGCTACTATGCCTGTAACGACCTCAAATTTCTACAAATGACAGCCGGGACCAACGGCTTAACGTGCTTTGTGAGGCACGGAGGAAACTCGCTGTGTGTACTCTACGGACCAATCTTAGCAAACGTGGCTTAACCTTGAAGATCAACCCGTGTGACTGTTAATATCTAGCCACACTAATACTGACAGACACTGTAATTAAAATTTCTGTCAGTGTCCTGTGTCCGCGGCTGGCCCGGAAATTGTCCGCACTAGTTTGACCGAATCTTAATAGTGTTTTGCATGGCACTTGCTTTGGTATAAACACGGTATGATTGTACAGTTGAGGAGAAAAGTGTTGTCATGTATGTAATGTATTGCATCACGCTTTAAAACAACGGCACATAAGCTCTCTGGGTATGAATATTTTTTTAGTTGAGTAAACCTATTTGCTTTCATATTTAATATTAAAAAGATGGCTAGAGACAAAATATGGCTCTTCTCAACTCCTTGGTCATTGCTATAAAAGTGAGAAGTATTTAAAAATGAAGACTTGGGCTTTATTTATTTTTTCAGTTTTAGATATTTTATGTTGGTTGATAATCTTCTTATTTTTGTAGTACAAACTCAAAGATACTTCGTCTAGTATCTTGTTAAATATATTTTCAGCACAAATCTACATAAAATTAAATATGTTTATTTAGTGCACCATTTCTTTTTGTTTTCGTTACATGTTACCGCACATTCCTACCCAATACACAATATGAAACTTTCCGTGACCTCACTATTCACGACGAACGCACTTTTATCGTCAACGGAATCTTGGCTCCCACCACAAAGTCCAACGTCGTCCACGACGAAAAAAACGGAAATAAACGAAAAAAACTGCACAACACTATTTATTTATAAAAAAATGTGAATATGGACTCTATATTGTTGTGTTTGAAATTGGAACTGTGATTTGATATTCCAAAAAAAAAAAATGTTAACGAAATTTTAAAATTCGAAAATTAACGTTCTCTTTTATATTTGATAACGAACATGTATTATCTGTGGCATTTAATGTTTTATTATGATGGCGTATAACGCTCTTTTTCATTTTGTTTTTAACTACGTATTGGTGTATTATTCTTGTTTCATTGTGCCGTTGATACTTTTGCGCATGTTAGTTCGGATATGGTTGAGGAGCAACATACCACTGTTTATAGGCGTGACGTCATGTATATGGGGTGTTGCCATTCTTGTGTATCACCATATATACCCCTGATACATATTATTGATTTCTATAGTCACGGCAATGTATGTTTTACGTGTATTGAGTTAAAGCAGCTATTTATTACCTTTGAAAGTAATTTAAGTTCTTCAGTGCGTCATACTGCTTTATTATGACTTTGAGAAATGTAACTTTTTTTAAATACTCAGGGAAATATCAGTGCTGCATTGAACCTTTTTTAGCAGCTTTCAAAATAAGAAAAGAAAACATGTATAAGTTTTCATTAAATAATGCAGCTTTTTACGATAGCAAGCAGCTACGAACACAGTATTAGAATTAAACATGGCTTCATAATTTTATTTATTTTATTGTGTTTGGGTGGCTTACAGCTAACACAAAAATGTATAGTGAGGCAATCAACGACAAGCCATTTACAAGCCTCCACAGTTAGCAATAAACTATTGTTGCACAAACTAATAACTAAGTACAGAATCAATATCTAAGCATAATATGAATAACTAAGCATAATTTAATAACAAAGAATATGACTGAATATACTACTAAATTAAATACCTGCACAAGCAGGCATGCATGCGTAACCACTATTAAAGATCATAAGAAGCAACACAGCTTTTAGACAAGGCAGAACTACTTGTGGCTAGGCTGCTTGCAAACAAATCAATTGAGGGGTGTTCGTTCATTACAACTTGGTTAAATATTTTGATTGAGCGGAGCAAAAAGGAATTGCTACAGTAAACTGTGCGAGCGAAAGGAGCACGGAGAAGATTTCTCAAGCGAGAATGTCGAGATGGAACATTCAGGGACATAATACATGGCTGTGTCGTGGCTATAGATTTCAATTGAAATTATTCGTAAATTATGAATTTAAAATAAAATATAAATGAAATTTTATGACACCAAAATTAATCAATTTCGATTTTAATATTTGATAAATTGACAAAATTATTTGTAGAAAATTAGTGCTCAAAATTTTAACGTGATTATTTTTAACTTATACATTTGTTATAGAATATTGATAAAACTACGCCAATTATTCTCTTATTTTAAACTGTAATCTCACCAAAGTATATTCATTTCTAGTCTTCGGAAATTACTCTAGTCGAAAAAGATGATTGCCAAAGATTTTTTAAACGATAGTGTTGTACCCCAACCGTTCGAACTAGTCATTCAAATCGATACGGTTTTTTTATCGGTTTTTTATATGTGCGTGAAATAATCTGTATAGAGATCTACTGAAGGAAATTATGTATGGGTTTTGCGGGAATAATGCTTATTTTATAGTTTTTGTCTGTATTGAGTATTGACCAACCTTTTACGGTATTTCTGAGTTAAATTAAAAACACAGCAATAACTATAATTATGATTATTATATTTACATTTTTTTTCCGGACCAGTGATTGAACATTCTGTTTATATTTACAATTTTTATTTTGCACCAGTGAATAGAGTGATATTCATAATTGAATCTAGAAGATTAAAATATTATTTTAGAATCAATGTTGTTCTGTTTAATTTTTTTTTACCAATGTTAATATTTGACACGTCAAAAGCATAGGTATTGATAAATAAAATGTATACAACCGCACATAAAAACTTTAATATTTACATTTTGTATAATCGATCGATTACCAAAAATATTGACAGCACAATGAAAAGTTTTTTTTTTATTTATTGCTTAGTATAAGTTTTTCTATTAGCTGTAGAATCTCAGTTTTTTATTTTTGTTTTAATTGTGCTGAGTTTCAAGACCAAACATGCTTATTTAACGAAGTATTATAACTATATTAATAAAGCAATACGTAAGATTTTTAAAGTATTTTAAAAATTATGAACTGATATTTTATATGTACGGTCTTAAAATTCAACGAGTGAATCTTGATTTCTCTTTTTTTTGCGTATTATTTATGTTTTTAGTTATTGTCAGCACATTTAATCTGCATTTAACGTGTATTTTTGTTTTTACTATTAGGCCGTTTGTACACACGTTTTTTCTCTGTGAAAATGTTCGGTTGATTCGAATTTTAGGTAAAAAAAGAACGTGTGTATAATTGGTTTTAGGTTTATATTTTATATACTTCACTCAGTGCATTACTGTACTTGTCCAAGTAAACTTCGTACATTGTTTTGTACATAAGTTATTAAAAGTTCTGTTGTACTTAGTTTTTGTTATTTATTTTTAACACTTTTTTATTGGGATAAGTTTGTTAAATAATATTGGTTTTATTTAGACTAGAATTGGGTATTTATTTAGTACCATGCTTTAAAATGGTGTACTTTTAGTACAAAAGGGTGACACAAATTGAAAACCCCTAAATTCAGGGAAGTATTAATATTCAATTTCTTTCGCATTTTGTAAGCCGAACCCATGGGCAATGGCTATAAATTAACAATAAAAAAATATTCAAAATCCCACATTTTCGGCTCCACAATCAAAATTGTACTCTACCACAATACAATTAAACACAAAGTTATGCGCAAGCAGCGAGGCAAGGATCGGCGAAATCTTCATCGTACTGGAGCGGCAAAGAAGAGAACGGTTCGTTTATCATAATATTAGCTAAAACATCCTTTTAGAAGTAGACTCATCGTATGTGACCGTTGTAGAGATGGACGATTGCGAATTTTAACAATCGATAATCGTACTTTGAATCGAATTGCTGTATATTATTGTTTTTTTTTCTGGCAATATTTTACGACCTCATTTTTGAAACGGTAGCTCTGGTTAGGAAGAATAAGGTTAAAAACATGAGTATTGAATACTAGGAATCAGCAATTTTCAAGCCGCTAAACTATTTGTCCGGCCTACGTCTTGAACGATCAAAATTAGTCAATCTGTGCAGTAAAATCAGAAAAAAAAACATGAAAATACCTGTTTAATATTACATTTTTTTTTTCACTCAATACATAACTTTTCAAAAATAAGTGTTAAATATTCCAAGAACTTGATTATTTTCAAAATAAGAAAATCAATGCATTTATTTCAAGTAGGCCAGTAGGCCAGTAGGACAGACACTTTTTACAGTCGAAACAAAGAAAACAAATAAAACGAAGCTACAGTCCCAGTCACAAGGCATAACAACTGTGAAAGTACTGTAGTTGTCCATTCCAAAGCGTAGATCTCAATGCTGAAGAACGGGCAAGAAACTCCATGGACACTCTTTTAAATCAGAATAATGTTACAAAACCTTGGTTTCAAACATGCACGTTTGATCGATACTCTCTTGGCGTAGTTGTCTTCATTTGATCAAACCAATTCATGACGCGTGATCGTCTTTCGTTTGAAATAGGGGGGCGGGTGTTATTTTAGTAAAAAATTCGCAATCGTCTATCGCTAGACTGTGTGTTATTTTGTCCCTGTAACATTACCTGTTGTTATATACGATACGCTTTGCTGTCAATAACGACTTTTTTTTTCTTATA
Source organism: Eugnorisma glareosa (assembly GCA_947578425.1). Taxonomy (NCBI): domain Eukaryota; kingdom Metazoa; phylum Arthropoda; class Insecta; order Lepidoptera; family Noctuidae; genus Eugnorisma; species Eugnorisma glareosa. Next base: position 4,738,522 of record OX387982.1, on the reverse strand, counting down.
ATGCTTCAGAAACCATCTTGGGGCAATTGGTTTTTCATTTAACCGTTTAATTTTGTCTTTCATAAAAATATATTTAATTTAAAATGATAATCGCAGTTTTTAAATATAAAAAAAGATTAAACATGATAAATTGATAAGGAAAGTACAATCGGTAACAAAATTTTCAACGATTTTTTTTTGTTTCGTTGTTTTTAAACGATTAATTAATAAATATTATTATAACGACAGATAGTGTGTGTTTTTTAAAGGTGTAAGTTTTTAGTCTTTGTGCTGCGTACGTAGTTTTCTATCAACTAGTTTCATTTTGTCTATGATGGCGTCCATTGTAAATACGAGCAAGTGTAAAGGGAAAAGTTTTATAAATCATTTAATAAATAAATTAAATATGTCACTGTTTTGTGGGTTTTTTGACTGAATTATTGTTCGTTTGCAAAATCAAAAAATAAGGAAGAAAGAAAAATATATTTTCCTTGTTTTATCATAATTGTATGATTAATCCATGGCATATATTTTCGGAACTAATTAGCTAATTCAACATTTGCGTTTCGGTTTGTTATTTCAAAATTGATAAAGATTCCTTGTTAATTAAATAAAATATGACTCCAAAACAGTGATGCTGAACAACATTTTCATGTTTTTTATGCAATATGAAACATCTTCTTTTATTGCAAATCGCTTCGCTTTTGCTTGAGCTTTGTTGCGGTGGCATGGATGTGACGAAAAAACGGCTCTAGTACTCAATTTTAACATCCATTGCTCTACTGGTATAGTAAAAATATACACCTACCAAGAAAAATGTTGAAGAAAAACGTCAATGTACGTCAAATTGTGTACTAGAGCCAATCTTTCCTGGTTTTTCTGACAGAGTCCATTCACCTCATAACGCCCTAAGCGATTGGTTTTTCCTTTAACACTTGTTTTGTATACGCACATAGGTATTTTGACTAATCTGTTTTTTTTGTTGTAATTGTAAACCTTTTTCCGAACTTAATGGGTTTTTTGTAACTTATGTCAGCACACGAGTCGACATTAACAGTTTTCTTAACATTAATATAATTATACTTTTAGTCTTACTTAAACATTAATAAATCTTATCTTGTAACTATGTTATTATTATTTTAGGATTTATGTGTTTTTTTTTAAATTGAGTAACATTACAGATTTCAGAAAGGTTAATAACTTGATCCTAACTGTTTCAAACGATTGATTGAATAATCTTTATTCGGGTCTGTTAGTTAAGTTACATTTGTTTGGACTTTGCAATCGTTAAAAAAATACCCGTTTAGCTTACCCGGTACTCGCCAAGCAGACAGGCGGAGTGGGAAGGTTTTTATATAAGGTCTATCTGTTCATACACGAAATCTCTTATGGGATCATTGTACTCATCATTATGGACAACTTTTACTATGGGACCAACACAGAAATCGCGAAAAAAAAAATCGACTGCCCCATACATTTCTCTGCGCATAACTGGACAAAATGTACTGAACAGCTGATTTTTTTTTCACGATTTCGGTGTTGGTCCTATAGTGAAAGTTGTTCATAATGATGAGTACAATGACCCCTTAAGAGATTTCGTGTATGAATAGACAGACCTTTTATTTAGCATATTCATGTATTTAAGTAAATGTTCTCGTGTGCTGAAGGTAATAGTTTGTACAGCGTCAATTGTAAGCGTCCAACGTGCATGTCTTAGATCCCCGTCTTATATCACTAAAATGTGTTCATGTACAGTCGACCACAAAAGTATTCGTCCACTAAAAGTTCATTACGTGGAGCAATTTAATAGCCCGCCACGAAAAGTTGGATACAATGTTAATGTTGCACCAACCAAAACGAGAGTATGGTGTATTTTTTTTATTGCTTCTAATGTTTGCATTCAACGGTCTATTTTATGCTCCAAAATAATTATGTTAGTATTCCTAATGCACTAAGTATATCAGGAATATTCTTAGTATTTCTTATCTCATCTCATTATGCTTAATTTTTAACTCGTATATTAATAGCTAGATAACGCTTTTGTGGTCGACTTTACGTAAAAAAATATTAATAATTGTAATGTTTTTTAATTACTGTTTTGTGAACGTGGTTTGGGTTGGGATTTGGTTTCTGTGTTTTATTACATATTTTTAATTATAAATATACCCCTTTTTCGTATCAAAAAATCCAATTTTCTTTTTTATTTATTTTTTTCTATTTATAATACCAATCTAGTGTTTCGTTCCAGAATGCACTAAGAATTTGTCTAGGAAACGCTGCGATTTAGAATCTTTCATAATTTCCACTAAAGGTGCGGTCAAACTGCTGGATTCCGGACTGGCTGCGGACTTCCGGACTTGGACAGTTATTATCTGTCCATACCGGTTTGACTGCTCCCTAAATGTATTTTTGTTTCATATTTTAATGACCTCTACGTTCTATAAAGATGGTTATGATAGATTTTAACTTTCATATCTTTACTTCTTGTATGTTTGCGAACGAAACACTAGAACCAAAAAACTATTATTTCTTCAAAATACTGACGTAATCCTAAATATTACAGTCCTGGACCGGCCACCTTCTCAGATGAGCTACCTAGACCAATTCCTGAAAGAAGCGCCAACGGAGCGGCACTACGATAATGTGGCTACTATCAATGAGCAGAAGGTAGGTTCTGGCTTGAGTCTATTTTGTATCTAGATTATTTTATATAACAATGCTTTTGTCATTCATTCATTACATCTATTTTTGGAGCGTGTTCCAACATTTGGTTAATATAAGAAATCATTTTTTGCTCGGACATTGAATGTTCAGGAATTGATGAAGTTTTCAATTATGTATATAAAATAGATTAAAAAATTGTACACAAATATTAAGGTTTATTTTGATTTCTGGAATATTATTATTTATTATCAGGCAGGCAGTTGAGAAACTGATAGCTGCCTGTATCCTGTTATTACCCACTAGATTTTGATATTCATTATGGTTTTGACAGTATTTTTTTTATGTTGTCTGGAATTTGATCACGACATTTTTTAGGTACCGAACGAGGCCTTATACACGGTGGAAAATACATCGTCGCATAAACGAATACCTCTTATTCAGTACATCATTTCGAAACCCCCTACATAGAAGATTTTCAAAATCAAAAAAAAAATCTGCTGTGTCCTAGAAAATGTGCAATCGATCGAAACGATTTTTTTTTTTCAAATATCGATAAAAAAAAATGTTGCTTCAGAATTATGTACTGAATACATGGTATTGGTTTGTACGCCGGTGTCTCTCTTACCCTGTATACATACAAAAATTAAACAAGGTCATAATTATGAGCTAATATGCCAATATTGATTTCAGTGAGGTTTAAAAAACTTAGTAAAAGAAAATTACACTCATTTGTTTTCGGAAAGTCTATTAATTTTGTTGTTGGAATGCGTTCAATCAAAGCTTAATTTTTGTGACTAATTTTTAAGGTGACAGTTTATTTTTTTCATTATTACACTGTATATCATCCGTCATATGATTTCATTATGTGTAGATAAATGCTCTTACAGCCTATTAACCTATTCTAGAAAAAATATCGTTTCGATGAAATATACTGTAATAATGAAAGCTTTATATTTTTGTTTGGCCATTTTGTTTTTTGGTTATCTGTTGCTCGCACAGATGTCGCCGCAGTACCGTTACAGAAACCAGCATTGTTGCAATGCAAAGGTATTATATGCTTTTATTTATATTTCTTATTTTTTATCAGCTTGAGGGATTGTTTCATTACCTTCAAATACGTTATCTATCAAGTAGATTAAGAGGCATACAATAATTATGAAATTACCTGCCAGTTAAAATGGCCGGTACTTATCCGGAGGTTTTGAAACAAACTGAAATCAAAATATTGACTTAAAAAGCTGAACAAAATGTTTTCTGAAAACCTATTTGATCAATATTATCCTGCCAACTATGATTTCATTATGACTTTTATTATTGCTACGAGACGCTAAAGCCATCTGTGGTGGCATTTGGTGTGCAATTTTCATCACTTACTATTAATACCTACGCTTTAATTTCATACTAAAACTTCATGGCAAAATCATTCTGAACAAGCATCGTGTATTCCACGATGTTTTGACCCTTTGTTTTAAATGACGTTATTTTATTTTATGTGACCAGATTTTTTAACAAAGTAATTTGTAATACTTACGAGCGATAGACTAAACAAGACGAATAAAATCGTAATCCAATACTTGTTGCCCGCTCGTCAGGTAGCACTCGTGAGTGAAAATCTAAAATGTTTGAAAAATTTTGTATGACAATATTCCCAATGTCCGCTCAATAACTATTTTAAAGATTTCTTTGATTTTTCAAGTACCAAAAACTCATTTTTGTCTATTGACTGTACAAAATTAATTACGACTTAATTTCATTCTTTCACCCCATCTACAACAATGACACATTATACAGTTAATGTACGGGTCCCAGCAATCGGCCGCGTTGAGTGGATCTGTGGAGCTACAAGACGAGTTGGAGCCTCGGGCTTCGTCGCCGGCCTCCAGTAAGAGCTCCCCTAGTGAGATGTCTACAGTTAGTATAGTAAGTGTGGTGGGTTTTTATTATTTAATACGTTTTTTTATTGAACAATCCAGAAGCTTGCCAGAGCAAGTTAAACATTTACGAAATAATGCTAGATTTAAGGGTGATCGTCCACGAAATAGAAATTTTCTTAAGTTCTGTATTAAATGAACTTAAGAGCAAATGCGGGTGGTCTTTTCTCCGTACAAACGCTCTCGTCTGTTTTCTTTCGGGTTTATGACTTTAGAGCTATGGTTTATTACAGTTAAATAAATATCAACCTTTTGTATGTCCCTATGTTTTCCTTTTTGATGATACATAATCTGTATCAGCACTAGAACCTTTTCAAAATGCAAAAAAAAGGCCAATTTGGAACGCTGTCAACAGAGGCCTAGTGTACAAATGTAACAACTATTAATGAAAAAAGAAAAACAGGGACACAGTAAATATCCTTCTTATTCAGTTTATGAAATATCTTTTATTTTGGTCGAATATTGGAGGAGGAAATAGTCGAGAGCCAAACCTCGAATTATGACTTTTTACTTGTCGGTTCTGTAGTTGTCCTTATCGCGCTCGTAGAAGGACAGCAATAGTTTCTTCAAATACCTACCGCCTTTCCTCTTAAGGTAACTAACTCTTAAGTTATAACTTTGTAAATACATGCGAATTACGGCCCCAAATCATATTTTGCTCAACTTAAAGACTGTCAAATTGCAAAAAACGTGAATTTCGTGAGCTACCCTGGCGCATCCACCTCAATCATGTGCGTGTGTTCACTCATAGCCCTTATCAGGAACAAATCTATCGGAGCTGTGGTTGTTCGTATTCTCCGGTGTAGATATTTCACAAAGAGTTTTACAGCTTCAGATTCTGCCTGTTGAAGTACAGCATATTCGAGATCAGGCCAAAAATATCTGTGGCTTTAGTCGCAAAGGGAATAGATAATATGAAATTACTAAGTTTCAAGATAATAAACAATTTCAGTAGGTAAAATTATAAAACGAAGAATCTAAAAATCCATAGAAATAAATAAATTTGAAAGTGTCTGTTTGTAATATCAAAATAACAGCTTTTTACTGAATGCTTGAGAAAATAATTACAACTCATAATAAAAACACATTTTTTTTTTAAATTTTTGTCTGTCTTCCTGTCATTTTGTTCCGGCTAATCTCCGAAACGGCTGTACCGACTATAACATAGGCTACTTTTATTGTAGAAAAATAATTAGGATTCCGTGCAAAAAAAAAATTAAAACCCTTGAAATTGGTAACAAAATCTTATTCAAAGCGAAGTAATATTTTTTTTATAATAATTTTACGAAGGTCGCGGGCAACAGCTATTTGCACATATTTTTAGGGAGATTACTATCTCAGGATCTGTCAAATGTGTCTCTTCAACAATTCATAATGATATGTTTGTTCACCAGGACCCATCACTAGGCCCCTCGGTACCAGGCAAGCAGAAAGTGCATCAGTTCTTAGTGCGAACCTTCAGCAGTCCCACCAAGTGTAACCACTGTACGTCGCTCATGGTGAGTATTGGTCGAAAATAAAGTTTCTTGAAAAACGTCGAATGAAATTAGGGGGCGCATCGCCTGAGCGATTGACAGCTGCGTTGCGTGTCGCGGAACAAATATTTGTATGGCCTATAGGTAGTTGTTCCGGGTCTGGCTGTTTGTGTATGTGATCCCACCCACGATACAGAAGAAATTCCTAGAAAGGATAAGGTATTAAAAAAAAAAAACCAGTCACTTATTGTTGGTGTGTGAAATTCAGAAGAGTCATGAATAACGCCTTGTAAGTCATCACCTAATACTTTAACTTCCTAACATTATACAGGGTTAGTTTCCAAAGACCAGCCAAATTCTCAGATATGATGCAGTACATTCTGAGCCCCCCCACATAGAAATTTTTCATCGGTTATTTAAAAAAAACAGCTGTTTCATACATTTTGACCATGTAGGTGGACTTTCACTTTTGTAGGAAACAGCTGTTTTTTTTTTAATAACCGAAGAAAAATATCTATGTGGGGGGGCTCAGAATGATGTACTGCATTATATCTGAGAATTTGGCTGGTCTTTGGAAACTAACCCTGTATTTTAGTCATAGCAATTGAATAACATGCTTGTGTGCCTTTACTATTGAAGCAGGATTAAGCGCTAATGTCGTATCAACAATTATTTTATAGTGTAGTGGACTTATTTCACCCAGTAGCTTTTTTCTTGAATTGGAACAAAATCACTATGAACATTAGCAACAATTGTAATTTTTTGTTGACTGACTTCATCGCCGTCTCAGGGCCAGACAGGATTGCTATACTATTGTTATTTAACAACTTTGATTGTTGACTAGTTTTAAAAACTTTGTCTATTAATTTTTATTATTTGGATCTTGTCGACAGATCGGTCTAACTCGACAAGGCGTGGTCTGTGAGACGTGCGGTCTAGCTGTGCACACATGGTGCTGTGCACGCGTTGCTGCGCGGTGCCCGCTTCCCGCTGAACGGTCGAGGAGACCACTTGGCATAGACCCTGCGAGAGGACAGGGGACTGCGTACGAGGGTTATGTTAAGGTAAGGCTATCATCATCATCGTCGGAAAGTAAGACGACAAGGCGTGGTCTGTGAGACGTGTAGTTTAGCAGTCCACACGTGGTGTTGTGCCCGCGTAGCTGCATGCTGCCCGCGAGCATCGATTCTGCACGAGGACGGGGCATAGTGTATGAGAAGAGTAGTATGAGATGAGTATGAGATGTGAAGCTAATGCTATCATTATCATCGGCAGAAAGTACAAGGCGTGGTCTGTGAGACGGGTGGTCTAGTAGTCTACATCTAGTAGTCTACATTCAATCTAAAAACTCGCGTGTATTTACCAAATCAACCAGTCCCCGACCTGCCTGTCAATCTTACTCAACCTTGATTGCTAGCTAGAAACCTAATAGGTTTTGTTAGTACATAAATCGGGTACCTAATAATTTATTTACAAAGCGTCGCTCGACCGAACGAGCTATGCATAATATATCAATGAACTTAGTTACTTTGTTGTGGCAATGAGTATACCGTATACCACACCAGGAGCTAAGCGAACCTAGTATTAGGTTCTATTTATACTTGACTCCGCTTGTGTTTGGCCGCAACTCGCCTGGGCATACTATGACGTCTTAAAGCACGAGTAATTCCAGTGTGGGAAAGAGAGAGCTGTACAGGTCGTCTAGCGCCATCTCTTTCGCACACTGGAATTACTCCTGCTTTAAGACATGATGGTAGGCCACCTGATGTGAAGTGATGACGCGGCCTAGGGTAGAGCACGTTTGCCTAGAAGATACCGATTCACTCGTCCAGATTATAATGATCAGGGAACAGAGAAAGCATTATTCATATTCATTTATCATTAATCTCCTGCCCTTATCCCAATTAATTTGTGGTCGGCGCAGCATGTCTTCTTATTCCATACTTCTCTATTACTCGTCATCTCATCAGACACCTCCTTTCTAGCCATATATGTTTTATAAAGTCTACTATTCCATTATTCATTTATCACTTATAATATTAAATTGTAACGTGTTGGTTTAGGGTACAGAGGGCCTAGCACGAATCATAAACACTGACCTCGACGTAATTTGAAACTGAGAGCTTAACGTTCGACCTGAAAAAAATTGTTCCTCGAACGTACGGTAGATGCTTTTTGAATTAGAGTAAAAATGCCTTAAGTTAAGGTTAAGTAAGCTTACATTCCAGAATTTTAAACGCATTTATAAAAAAAAAAAAAAACTGAAATAAATAAAATGAATTCAAACTATGTAATTTTCGCTCGTGCTGCTGAGTCCATGGACCATGTCAAAATCTAGCAATTTAAAAATCGATCATCTCTTAAATATTTAGGCAATGCATTACTTATGCATTTTCAATGTAATAAATACTATGTAATTTTCGCTCGTGCTGCTGAGTTTACGGCCATGTCCAAATCTAGCAATTTATAAATCGATCAAAATATTTAAGCAATGCATTACTTATGCACCCTTTATTTAAAGGTCTTGCGTGCGTATATACGAGTAGACAATGACGTGCGTGCAATTTAAATTAAAAGCTTCTAAGCTAATGTTGATTAAATTTCTAAGAAATTAAAATAACTAATTATTTAGGTTGTGGCAATTTCAATGGTATCGTTCAGTTCGTACAGTTGGTTGTACTGCATGCGATGTTACAACATGTTTCCTTCAGCCAAATAAATGTTACTGCAACATAGAGTGCAATCCTTATTAATCAAGAATACGATGCTTCCCCAAGATTTTCGTAGAAATATGTCTGCTTTGTAACGATGTTTTATTGATAATGTTCATTGTTGTCTGCAGGTACCAAAACCGGGTGGCGTGAAGAAAGGCTGGATGAGACAGTTTGTCGTGGTGTGCGACTTCAAATTGTTCCTCTATGACATATCACAAGACCGGTAAGTTTCCTTCTTACACATTACTATCTTCTTCGTTTCTTTTCTTCTTCGTTGTGCCCACAATTTAGACCACGACGCGTCTGCATGTTATTCCGTCTTCTGCATTGTGGACCGTTCGTTACAAGCTGCCTCTAAGTCTTCTTAATCGCGTTTCACCATCTGGCCGGTGCTCTTCCTAAAGCGTGTTTTTTGACTATCAAATTGAAACTGCTAGTAAATGATGGCTCTTTACAGGATATCGTGTACTGGGGGCCTAAAATGGAAGCTTTATCAGAATCATAATATGAATCACGTTAAAAATTTTAAATTCTTAAAATGGTCTTTACGGTTATGACCACAAAGTCCATTTTAAGAGTTTTAAATTTTTAATGTGATTTTAGGCCCCCTGGTACAGTTTAAGCAAAATACCCATTCTTGTTGTGACATAGGTCATAAACAAGTTTCATTTTTATTTTTGTTTCTACAATTCAAAAGTGCCTGTAACTGGCCTACTTGAAATTAATGCTTTGATTTGGATTTTTAAATATAACTGGTGAAATGTGGGTGTGCTAATGGGTATACCTCTGCTTTATCCTTCGGGTATTAGAGGCGTGATGTTATGTTTATTGTTATAGTCAACGTATTCGTTCATCCTTTGTTTACCAGATATTTTAAGCGTTGCAGGGTACCTAACCATTTTCCTCCAAGTAGTAAATAAGTAATCGTTTGTTTCAGGAACGCGTTACCGTCAGTATGTGTAAGTCAAGTGCTAGACATGCGCGATCCGGAGTTCAGTGTCGCTTCCGTCAAGGAATCCGACGTCATACACGCCAACAAACGGGACATACCTTGTATATTTAGGGTGAGTTTATACTTCAGCAGCTTACGTCTACACAAACAAAAAACGCGGCATAGAACCGCGTGATTTATATAAAAATTGGTTGTTTTAATTCAAACAGCATTAATACAAGACACAAACTCATTGGTGCTATTTTGAAGTCTTTTATCTTGTTTATCTATGGCTGTTGCTAAACTCGTCCCATAACACGCTGATAACTTGCAGGAACACACGTAAAAGAACCTTTGTGTGACCTATAAAGGGTGTAACAAGTAACAAGACCCTTAACGAAACCGAAAGGCATTTGTTCTCCCCATCATGGCGATTTTTTTTTTTGGATAGACCATACCTGGGAACCTTCTAGTTACGGAGATATTGGGGGTCAAAGTTCCAACTTTTTCACAAGTTTTTTTTTGTAAATACATGTTTTTAATGAAACATTTTTACTTTAAACACCTCCGCGACCCCCGTCGTTCAATCCATCCATCAGCACAATGTGTTGAGTGCGTTACATTGACTCCTACCGTAAAACGTGATTTTTCACCCCAAAAAAAGAAGTCGTTCCCCCGCAATAATTTTTGCGTAAAGATAAATAGTTTGATGTACATAATGCTTGGTCGACGGCTTCGTTAAGGGTCTTGTTACACCCTGTATTGTATCTGTGTATCTTTTGTTGGAGATCCAAATAAATAAATAAATAACAAGATCTTAGTGTGATCGGTGATTGGGAACATTTAAAATTGCTTACCTACTAAAACAATTGATTTGAAATAACATGGCTAACAGGGATTTTATCTATATTCTATTTCAATCTCTGGATCTACTGAACCGATTTTGTGAATTCTTTTACTAATAGGAAGCTACATTATCCCCGAGTGTTTACAACGCGCTCGTGGGATAATTTATGACCAAAACGCGAGCGAAGCCGCGGGCATCGACTAGTGTCTGATACAAAAATGCTGATTTGATTTGATTTTGTCTGCAGATATCAACATCTCAATTAGAAGGCGGAAAGCGTTCGCATACACTCATGTTAGCAGAATCCGAATCAGAGAAGACCAAATGGGTGGTCGCACTCAGCGAGCTGCATAGGATACTCAAGAGAAACAACCTGCCCGACAAATGTGTAAGTGTTAAATAAGATGTAAACATCTGATCTTTAACCGACTTCAAAAAATGAGGAGAGGTTCTCAATTTGTCGGGAATCTTTTTTTTTCCTTATAAGGTGAATGTTTGAGTTCATCGCATGGCATGTTATACTGTACTTAATTATGTTCGAGCTTCTCTTGTATCTGTCTGCCAATGGGTTTTCATACAAGGTCGAAAGTCCGGCTTGCCCTTATCAGTCCATATATTCAAATCGGAACTTTTTTAATTGGAAGACTGCTGTATGAAATTGCTTCAACTCGATATATTGACATACAGGGTGTAAGGGACAGCCCTCCACAAACTGACAGGGTGCATTCAGCTCCACCGGAATTTTTCTACGGAAAATTGTTTTTTTTTTTCAGTTGCTATTCCTGTATTGCAATGTAAAATTACATTCCCTGTACGCAGCGCTCCATTTATGTAATTATTACGGCTAAAATAAAAAAATCCAACAATAGATGTTGAAATACTGTAACGAACGACGCGCGAAATCAGTTGTTCACTTAGCTACAGCGTTCATCGAACTCGTCGTCGCGCTTGCCGTTCGCTACGTGTGTTTTGCCACGGTAACTATAGGTAAATTGCGTATGAGGAAATAAAATAAATCAAATTTATTGGATTCCCATAACGTTCCTGAAATAATTTCTTGTACTGGTCATCTTAGTATGATATACTGAATTAACCCCATCAGTCAGTCCCTTACACCCTGTAAAATGTCATTTGACTGTACAACTTGTCCAAAATGAATAAGTTAGTCCCTCTCCGTCGTCAGGTATACAGCGCCTGCGTGCTGCTGGACTCGACGGCCGCGGCCACGGTCCGCAACGCGCTGTGCGCGTGCGTGCTGGAGCGCTCGCGCATCTGCGTGGGCGGCGAGGCGGGGCTGGCGCTCATCGACCTGGAGCGCGCCGAGGTCACGCCGCGCAGGGCGCACGCGCCCATCTCGACCATAGCCTATGTGCCGCACGAGCAGTTGTTAGGTACGACATACCTTACTTTCAACGTCAGCTGGATTTCAGTCTGACATTATGCAGCTGAATACCAGTGTTTTACATGGAGATACTGCCTAACTGACCTTCAGAACCCTTTTGACAGAAGATTGCTTGGAATTGACGGCTTGAAGTGCTTTTTTAAAGCACAGAAGGTCTCTAGGTAACACGCTGCGTAATACAACTGGATGTTAAACCACCAGACTTTGAACTACCCGTAACGACTGCGGTGATAGCACGTTCATCGGCCCATATGACATGATGTTGGTGGTCCCATTGATGGTAGTGGTTTGTCGCTATCATGGACACAGCTTTTTTTTATCTGTGGAAACTTGTAAATGGCCTTCAAATTTGTATTGTTTAAGAACATTATTTATATTAGCTGTAAGTTTCCCTAATAGAATAAAATAAAACAGAGAATGGACCGAGCATTAGCCTCACAAAACTGACCACTCTCTAGAAAGAGACAAAGCAAATACTCGGCCAATACAAGTCTCTTTTCTGCAGGCAGCAGACAAGGCGTAGAAAGAGACCAACTGCTGGCTGCACATTCTCTTTGTCTCTCTCGCACTTCTCATTTACTTCATACCTGAGTATAGGACGCTCAGTCCATTCTCTATGTCTATGGTCATTATCTACTACCAGTAACGACTGTCAAACATCAGCGAATGACAACCAGGCCAACGGCTTAACGAACTTTCCAAGACACGGAGACTTCTCGATACAAAATTGATGATCCTTGGTAGACGTAGCTTAATTTGATCGATAAACCGTACGGTTTTTACTTAGCCACTGAGTTGCTTGGTAAATATTGCGTATAATATGTTGAATGTAAAGTGGACCTCTACTTTCATTGATTTGATATAAGTTTTTTACTATTATCTCTCTTCATATAATGTCTCTAGCAACTACCCCAAAATGATTATAAAATTCTGTCCGGTCGACCACTTTTCAATTTATTACTTAGGACATAAGGGTGAAAAGTAGCAGAATTTCACGAAGTCGGTAGTATTGAAAAATACCACTGTCTTGTGTTACAAATACCCCTTTAGCGACAACTTAGCTCCACATTCCGAAGATCACCGAAGACTGCGTCGTTCGACGTCGGTGAATGCCAACGGATTTCATAGCTGCTAGCTATACGGAGAAATCCCTTGATATTCACCGGTATTGCGCGACGCACATCATCATGACAGCGTGCTGCGCGGGAAAATAATGGGTGTAAAAATATCCTTGACAAGGCCGAAAGGGGACTTGTTCTCCCTGTCATTGCGATCATTTCTTTGTTCTGGACTATACCTGGGAACCATCTAGTTACAGAATTCAAAGTTCCAATTGTTCCATACGTTTCTTTTTAAATACACGTTTTTAATGTTATAACTTTACTTTAAATACCTCCACGATCCCCATACTATTCAATGCATACATCAGCACAATGTTTTGAGTGCGTTACTTAGTCACGCGTTAGGCGCCAGGCGTCAGGCGTTTACTTAGTCTTATCATACGATAAGACTAAGTAAACATTGATTTTTGACTCTAAAAAAGAAAGTCGTCTCCCAGTTTTAATATTTGCGTAGAGTTACTTAGTTTGATGTACAGAATGCTTGGTTGACGGCTCCGTGAAGAGTCCATTTAGACCATGTATTGTTTAATTTGTTGGTTGTTTTCATTGTTGGTTTATGGACTCACCATATACATGATATTGGCTAGAGCCGGACAGAAACAGCTTTATGTCTATACAATAAAAGCGAAAAGACGTCATTCGTCCAAATTCAGTTCAGACTATTTGCTTAGTAAGTGAAGTCATTCTAAGGATTATTTTAGCTTTAGCTCAGAGTCTTAGAGATTTTATTTTTACCGTGGTTAATAAATATTTTTGTTTATTGAATACGTTTTTTTGCCGCCTTGCCAATGGTCTCTAAGCTGACTCTAATATTAATGCCTGGTTTTTGTGTGAATTTCCTGAACTTGTATACCTTTTCGGGAATGTTATTTCTATTGTTTGTATTTTATGAACTGTGTGTCTATTTTGAGACTTATAGACGTGACAATAAGAACTGTTTTTTTTTTCAGACAATTTGTACTAATAAAAACCTTTTCTACATTCGTAAAACATGTATTATTTGTCCCCACAGTAGTGATAGCGGGTCGCGGGCGGCACGTCCGCCTGGTGCCTATCCGCGCGCTGGAGTGCGCCGAGGTGGAGTGCGTGAAGCTGGCCGAGAGCAAGGGCGCGCTGGCGCTCGCGGCCGGCCCGCTGTCGCATGCGGCGCACGGGTTCGCGGTGCTGTGCAAGAAGCAGGTCGGTACACCAATCATACTATATACAATAGGTACCAGAGATTAATACAATGTTACTGACACAACGTGTGCACGTGATAATGGTTCAGACAATCGATGCAGTATATACACGACTATATCGAATATCGCGTCCTCGAAGGCGTCATTTATGCATATAGAAGTGTATAAAAATGAGATAAATTCGTAAACACTTCGCCTTCGTCACAAACCGTGGCTGTGTAAACAACGCCCTAGGCCCAGGCTGTGGCTGTTCCCGCACCCCACTCTACCACCGCCACCCCGCAGCCTTGCCTTCGAGATGAACCTCATCTATCAATCACATTTTTCCTTACTCCTATTCTTTTCTGCCGTTCAGAACCGTTATTTGCTAGGCTAGTGCAAGAAACATGTGTCATGTGGTTCAACCTTTTCAGAGAATTTGGGTCCGTCTGCCTAGAATAAAGCTCACACAAACAGCCTGAAGCAGATTCAGCCTGTTTCGAAACCGCCCTGATCGCTATATCCCAAGGCTGCTTCCTTACTTACCTCTAAAACTTTGTGTTTTTTTTTTAATTTCCAGAACGCGTACGTAGTAAACGTGTACGAAATAACACGGACGGCAGCTCGAAGAGTTCGAGTAGCAGAACTGAGAGCCTGCGGAGCCGTGTGCAGCGTGCAGCTGAGCGGCGCGCGCCTGCTGCTGGGCTACCGCGGGGGCTTCGCGGCGCACGCGCTGCCCGACCCGCGCCGCCCGCACCACGACCAGCCCGCCGTCTGTGAGTCACCCGCCCTACCTGCCTTACCCGCCTTACCCGCCTTACCCGCCCGGAGTTACCTATAGCTGGGTCATCAGCGCAGCAAATGCGACCCATCATCATGGGCTGGATGCATCTGAATACCATACAGAATAGAATATAAATAATTTATTTGCATTGAATGTAGGCACATACATGAGTTATTACAGTAATTATTAGTTCCCGGTACATTCTACCATTTGGCATGCAAAAATTTATACATAAAAACAATTACACAACTAAAAGTTTTCCAGAAAAAAAAAAAAAACAAATCTAAATTAAAGTAACATAGTAATACAGCTATATTTAAAAACAATAATCTAATATATTTTATCTGTTAGGAAATCTGATACAGAATAATAATATTTTTGTATCAAAGGATGAAAGCTGTTTTTAAAAAATTCTCAGATTAGTATTTAACATAGTATTTTACATGGAGCGACTGCTTATCTGATCTCCACAACACAGTTGGTCCTGGGTAACACTTATCATATATATCCCTTGGTACGTCTGGCTGTCAGTCTTTCGAGCCACTAACTACATATACCGACTGTTAAAGATCTACACAAGACAGCCAGGAGCAACGGCTTAACGTGCTGTAAATTGAATATTACCTGTAGTCGTTGTTGTCTGAACCGCTCCCCAGCCGACTACGTTTATTCCGGTCAACTTGAAACCGTTTTTATTTGGTCGATTTTTCTTCAAAACTAACCCTGTCTTTTTCTAATTTCAGCCCTCGTCCATCCAGAGAACCAAGTTAATCTGTTCCTGTCTCACTCTGGCGCCCGGCCTCTAGGCGCGGCGCCTGTATCGGGGTCTGGCGACACACTGCTAGTATTCAACTCGCTAGCTCTGTACGTGGACAGGAACGGGCACAGAGCGAGGGACACTGAGCTCATGTACACTGCACACCCCATGCATCATGGTAAGCATCATCATCGTCTGACTAGTATTTTCCAATTATGTTAGGGTCGCTAAAAAATGCTAGAATTCAGCAGCATCCGGCTGCTAAATTCTAGCATTTTGCATAAAGCGACCTCTTAACTAAATATATCCTCAAATCAGTTGCTGTCGTGGTGTTGTGTATTTCTTTGCTAAGACGGTACTTGGCTTCCGACTGCTCGACTACGATGTCAAACATCAGGGGCCTTAGTCTGCTATTGCAATAGTGTCAGAATGGTCTATCATTGATTTAATAAGGCCCCGCGCAGACGAATTACCCTTTGTACGCTTCAATACGCCGTGGGCTAGGGGCCTTACTAAATCAATGATAGACCATTCTGACACTATTGCAATAGCAGACTAAGGCCCCTGGCCATCAGTGGCCTAAAGTTCGCCTGTGCCGATGCATTCCGAATAGGGTTGCTCAGGGTTCAGTTTAAATAAACACAAAAAAATCTTTACTAAATTCTGTTGTAATTTTTAAATTGTATATTTATTTCTAGCCATCAACGATACGCACCTGTTAATATTCACAGCGACGCACATCGATGTGTACGACATCGAGACCGGCGACTGGGTACAAACTATGAATATACGTAAGTGTTCATTTCATAATTAATTCATTCATTTTTCTTTTCTTATATCTATGTTTCTGGTGCGTTCTGAAGCCGAGATAGATTAAGGTTACTTTGGCTTACTCATATTCCCTGCTGAATCTAGCACTTTTAATTTGACAGTTTAGTAACGGTGGCAGATATATCGATTACCCTAAGTAATTGCTAAGTAACATTTTTCAATCTCTGCCACATATTCCATTTCTTCATCTTCTTTATCGTGTGGTTAGTGCCTAACCTGGTGTCAGAATTTCAGGCCGCGCACGGGCCTCTGACTTGGTTTTACATGCCGTCAAGAAATATCTCTCAGGCATACTGGTTTCCCTACCATGTTTCTCTTCTCGGTTGTAATTATACAATATGCACATGAATCCGAAAAATCAGAGTTGCGTTTTTTGGGTTCGAACTCGAGACCTATGACTTGGCAGTTCGACGGCCACACCACTAGGCTATCATTGCTAACACTACAGGCTACTGTTGATATTCCACTAAAGGAATATGAGAGGTGGAAAGTCAAATCATAGCTATATTATACTTACTTCCCAAAAGTATTTTACTATGTCGAGTGACTGGCTCGTGGCACTATTAGGTACACCTCTGCTTAACACTTCAGGGAACACAGGCTTTTTTTTTTGGGTGGTAAGTCATCAAATGACTCCTCCCGCTCTGGGCTGAGCAGGAGGGAGTGTCAGACTTTTACTGACTAAAACCCATCCATGTTCCTTCTTTTGCCCTTTGTGTTCCAGGGCCGCGGTATCTCTTTCGAACAGTCCCGCAGCCCCGAGGGATCACAGGCTGGCGTGATATTATGTTTTAATTTTGTGTTAACTATTCTAGTTTATTTTCCTAAATAAAATGTTAATATTTCAGCAAATGCCAGGCCGTTAGACGAGACGGGCTGGATCTGTTGCGTGAGCGGAGGCGTGGGTAACGGCTTCCCGTTCTCTACCGACGCGTCGCCCTTCATCGTGTACCTTAGACCGTTGCTTACACGTAAGTATTTGAAAAATAAGTATGTAATGCGCAAGAGTTACTGCATCTAAAGACCATGAACGGTCAGGTAAAAACTGCCTGAAATCTAGGTGTGCCACTTTGTGCAATTTTCATAGGAACACTGCCCTGAAGATGATGCAGGAATACTGCACATTCAAAGCTCAACAGCCTAGCCATTTGTCGAAAAAATCGGTCTTCTTTCTTTCTCGTGTGATTAGTCCCTAAATAGAGTTTTTATGCCGCCCATGGACCTATGGAAAAAATCGGTTTATCTTCGTATTTTTTCGACTTGTCCTAAAACAAGATTCGATCACATATATGAAATTCACCAACCCACAAGGAGCCCAATAATTTACACTGGTACTGCCCTAAAATCAGTACTGGGAACACTATAGACCGATTATTCTATGCGTATGCTTGTTGAATATTTATGAAGTCTTGTGTCATGTTACAGATCCGCGAGCGTCGGACCCGCCAATCGCCGTAGATACTTCACTATGGGGCAACAAAAGAAGGTTTTCAGTGCGAGAACAATCACATCAAGCGATTGAAGCGCACAACAGATTGTAAGTTTATATTATCTTTACGTAACATAGAACTCACACTGGGAGAAGAATCTGCACTCAATAAAATTATATCCAGTCACTAGCTGTTGCCCGCGACCTTCGCTCGCGTGAAATTATTTAAAAAATATTATTCGTTTTGGATCGGATTGTTATTTTTTGCATGGAATACTCTTTTCTCTAAAATAGAAGTAGTATATGTTAGACCTTATAACATTAGCTATCTGCCAGTAAAAGTCCCGTCAAAATTGGTCCAGCCGTTTCGGAGATTAGCCGGAACTAACATGCAGAAAGACAGAAAGACAAAAACTGAAAAAAATGCGTTTTTAATAAGGATTGCATATGGAAATATATAAGTGCCGTATACATTTCCACGTGCAATCGTTAAAAAGTAGTTATTTTGATATTACAAACAGACTTCTTTTTTTTGTGTAGATGTATAGATATAATATTGAGGTGTGGCACAAGTTTTTAAATTATGTGTCAGATAATTTTGAGCACATTCAATTTTTTGAGTTTTTTTTTATGACGAATTAGCTGTTACCCGCGACTTCGCTCGCGTTTTGGTCGGAAATTATTTCACGGGCACGTTGTAAATATAGCCTTTAGCACTCGGGGATAATGTAGCTTCCTATTAATCAAAGAATTTTCAAAATCGGTTCAGTAGATCCAGAGATTACCCCCTACATACAAACTTACAAACAAATTTTACCTTTATAAAATATTAGTATAGATTATGAAAGCATTTAGGCAGAAGCGATTTTACGCGCGTTTGCTTGAAATGCAGCGATAGTTTCGGCGCTGGGGGACATCGTCGGGCGGCGTGTCACTCAGCGCTCCTGTACACGAGCCCTAAGTGATTGCTGAAGTTCTATTTTTTTTACCTAGTTACTCTATTTTTCAGATCAGAGCGTCGTTCCCGGCTAATATCAGCGCCGACGAACTTCGCGCACCTATCGCACATGGGCCCCGGCGACGGTATCCGCTCGCAGCGACTCTTAGACCTCCCTACCACTGTGGAAACTGCCGATGAACATCCGATGGTAAGGCAGACAAATAAAAAGACTAATTAACTACTATAATGTCTATTTTTTTTTATAAAAAGCTCAATTATACTGATCATTGGCCTAAATTCAGGTATAAGGATTACCAAAGCCAATTTTCGAACTTAAAAAGGTCAAATTCAAGTCGCAATCTTATCTCAGCGACAATCGAAATCTAAAACTAACCTAAAATGCAGGCAAACTAAAGAATTTATTAACAAATTAAATAAGAATGCGATTGTTCCTAACTACTGCGGGAATCACTCTAGCTGCTAGCCCGATTTCTATAAGCATTCGAATATGAAACCACCAGTGTAGTTACACTTTAAATTATTTTATTTCAGATTTTTTTTTATCTATATAAGTTTGTAATGGGCGTGTCTTTTGTATTTTCAGATGTACAGCAGTCGAGAGAGCAGTAAACGCACGTCGCCGCTAACGATATCGCACGGTACCGGATCCTATAACGGTATGTACAAGACTACAAGTTAATTCAAGTAGTGAATTGTAGTAGACTTGGTTCGGAAAATTATTTAGCTTTGCTGTGATCTGGAAGATACAGGGTGTAACAGGACCCTTCACGAAACCGCCAACCAAGTATTATGTGGCATGTATATTAGAATATCACTGTACGATTTAGTATATGCATGTGTATGTATGTGCTGTGGGTGAACCTTAAGTAAATAAATAATTATGTAAGTAAGTTAATAAATATATGTACATCAAACTAAGTAAAGGAGAATGGGCCTCGTCGATAGGCACCTGCCCCAAGGTCCAATAGCCCTAAGATATACATAATTAAAAAGAGCTTTTCAAGGAGAAACTTTACCAACCCGAATTAAGATATATATATTTTTTTGATAATGATTCGGAACTCTTCGTGCGCGATTCCGACTCACACTTAGCCGGGTTTTTCAGTTCAGCTCCCGTCTCGAACCAGAGAAAGGCATAGCGTTCACTCGTTCGAGTGCACGCGTTTATTTGTTACAAGTAGCTAAAACACCGCGGCGCGATACGAATAGTTCGGTAACCAGTTGAATAAAGAGTATCGGGCGCGCGCGCACGTACTCACGTTCGCTTGCAGCCCGCGCCGCCGTGCGCGTCCGGTGTGCCTATCGTTCACGAGCAGAGCGACGCCGCTCGCATTAGTGTCGTGTGCGAAAATAATTTTTGACGAATCAAGTCTAACCGGAGGCAGCTCAATAACAAAATGGTTACCTCGTACTGTAACAGGGTCGTGGCGCAGCGGGCGGCGCGACCCGCCGGGCGAGGCCCCGCCGTCCCCGCCGCGCATGGAGCGCTCGCTGGGGGGGGGCTCGCAGGGCAGCGGCTCGCTGCTGCTGGAGCGGTCCATCACGCCGCTCAGCCTGGGCAGCATGAGCTCGCTGCACGATGTGCTCAAGGTACCTACACAACTCATTTTTTTTAATTTTTTTCCTTCCTATATAGATCTGCTAGTATAGTTAGATTAATCTATAATTAAAATGATCAAGAAAGACTTACAGATCATAACGTGATTTTTAACCCAAACATCTATCTTCAACATCCAGAATTTGTTATTTGATCAATAAAAAAAAATGTTCTTTATGCCCTCTGCGTTTAAGTTTACTTTGTATTAATGTTAGAAGGCGAATATTTACCCAGGTTTTCCAATTAGTCTGGTACCAGCATTATATATTTTTTTATTACAATACTGACCATTACGCACACGCAGTATGTCCCGGGACAGGTGAGCACGGACCTGGGCGACGGTCTGCACTCTGAAGACAGCAGCTGCGGAGCCTCTCCACCGCATCCCATGGATCCTTGATGGTGAGCTAACATTTGATATTAAAAGGGCAACATGCCGCCGGTCTGTATCCCATATTCACGCTAAACAGACCGGCTGAAAATGGCAAAGGCCCAAATGATCAACCTTCAATTTAAAGTGGAAATAAAAAAGTAAAGTTCTATTTATCAATATACGTTATGAAATTCTAAAATTCAAATAATACGCAGCCTAAAACTTCGTGTTTAGTATTTGGAAATTTTGCTCAAAAGTTCCTACATACAAAAAATAAAATAACAAAGCTAGAATGAAAATTCATCCCTTATAGGAGTTAAATAGAGAATGAAAGACTGGAAATTCCATAGTGCATCCGGCTTAGTTGTATGGTGAATACTAACAGCAATCAGTTGCAGTTAATACGAGTATTGATGAGAAAGTTATCTTTCTATCTCGTCTCTATGCGACCACGGCCATGTTGGCTTGGCTGGCGGCCTATAAAAACTAGAATTTGATAAACAATGCCATAGTCGTATTAGTGCTAGCTGGTAGGTAAAGCCGCCCGAGATGCGCGGTATTACGGATCCCCACACTCATCTTTTTGATGCTAGATTTTACATCGTGTTGTTGATGTCAGAAAGATCGTATTAGGCCGCATTCCGAATTACGCTGTAATCGCTTTGAGCGTCCATAAACCCGTTCCAAATTACCGTGAGCGCGATATTGATGTCCCTTGAATCGTCATAGATGACGGCATGACATGCGCCATCTTGCGATTACACCGACCATGCCCCAAATAAATATCACCGTGAGCACTGTCAAAAATGACAGTTGTTCACAGGTTGTGTTGTATTACTAAGGCCGCATTCCGAATTACGCTGTAATCGCTTTGAGCGTCCATAAACCCGTTCCAAATTACCGTGAGCGCGATATTGATGTCCCTTGAATCGTCATCGATGACGTCATGACATGCGCCATCTTGCGATTACACCGACCATGCCCCAAATAAATATCACCGTGAGCGCTGTCAAAAATGACAGTTCTGTTCACAGGTTGTGTTGTTTTGCTAAGGTGGAAGCGCAAGAGTTGCCCGCGAAATTTAAATTTTCTTACGATTTGCAGATCAGTGTAAAGTTGTATGTTGCTGAAAATAACAATCGCACCAGTAACACGTATGAAGTTACAGAATTATAATCATTCAAATCATCAATACAACCCTCCAAGTTCATTTAACCCCATTGAGTGACTTTTTTATGAAATAGTTATTGAATGGGGTTAATTGAACTTGGGGGGTTGTATATGTGCAGTAGAGTCAACCAACATATCGTCTATTTTCAAAAATAGGTCTTGTCAAAGGTTTTGGTTTGGGGTTATGTTCACTGTGAACGCGTTCACGAGCGTTCCAAATTGATGACAGCTCTCAGCTGTCATAATCGTGATATCTAAAACGGAACGCAAAATATAGATGTGAGCGCTGTGAGTGATTATTTTGTAATTCGGAATGCAGCCTAAGGTGGAAGCGCAAGAGTTGCCCGCGAAATTTAAATTTTCTTACGATTTGCAGATCAGTGTAAAGTTGTATGTTGATGAAAATAACAATCGCGGCAGTAACACGTATGAAGTTACAGAATTATAAACAGGTGTTCACTGTGAACGCGTTCACGAGCATTCCAAATTGATGACAGCTCTCAGCTGTCATAATCGTGATAGCTAAAACGGAACGCAAAATATAGATGTGAGCGCTGTGAGTGATTATTTTGTAATTCGGAATGTGGCGTTATCTTAAGCTTTCATGGTTTTTAACTCAACATATACTGTCGCTTCGGGATATCTTCCGTGATTATCCATTATAAAAGTGGGTGTTGTGTGTCAAGTTCCAGTAGTGCGCGTAGCAAAAGACTAAGAAAGACTAGACAGATTTTTCTGTACCTAACAATTTATTTACTATCCACCCGCATTCTCTAGTCATCCCGCGATCATGGCGCTTGCAACGGCGCCGAAATATTGGGAGCTCAGAATAATGGATAACCACAGAGGATATATCCCGTAAGTGACAGTATTAGCAAAACATTCGTCTTCGGGCGCGTGATCTTTAAGAGGTTAGCAATACGGTGTAAAGTCCCTTGTGGAACTGAATACTCGCTAAGTTTCTGAAAAGACCTTTGTTATTATCTCCCGCAGAAGCCAACTGAACTCGTCGTGGACACTAGACATGTCCCGTTTCTACGCTTGCTTTTGTTAAAGTAGTATCATTTGCGACCGGGACAGGCGCGGATGATTATACGCCGTATGTCGACAACACAGAGTTCATTGTTACGTAGCAGCCAATGCTTAAGCATATTATGTGGGCGCTTTTGTTTATGATAGATATAATGAGTTTAAATGTCCTAAGACAGTGGTAACGGTTTTTGTCTCGTATTGGCTAGCCGAAAATAGCTCTTATCACAGTGAAAATAACAGCCAGTTTCGGGCGACTGTATGCCAGAGATTCTTAAGCATCACAGGTCTTAAATACTAAGGTATTACTATATGTCATTCTTGACCTGAAGAAACAATTATGTCTGTAATAAACAAAAGCGCGGTTAAATAAATAAATTATTATCAATATATTTGGTTCCTAAAAGAATTATATGGAAGATTTATTTTGCAATGTTATTAAATTATTTATCAGAAACGAAATAATAATTAAATGTAATGGTTTTCTGCATGACACATAATACTAAACCTTCCATTAAAAGATAATAACAAATTTAAATAGATATTGTTAAGCTCTGTACACACTGACTGAATATTAGGCGTAGGAGAAAATCCCAAGAATTATCCAAAAACTTAGTTTTCTTAGTTTTTTGACGGATATTATTTATTGTGTATTCTTTTTAGGTAAATTGTTTAGTGGTCAAAAAATGCTATGAAAATTGTAAATAAAAATATTGACTTTTTTGCCACTAGTATGTGACTAAAAGCATTTAAATTCTTCCTTAGTCCCAATTCATATTCAACTAAGTCGAAGTTTTCACCAACACTAAGAGATACCAAAATAAACAGTTGAACTTGCAACTCTGAAAATTCCATAGTGCGCTTTTATTTAGCAGTTTATTCATTCAATCTAGAAAGAAAAATGTGTTAATTGGCTTTATGAAAAATAGCCAAATACCTTAAAACTAAACAAAATAAATAAATAAAACGATTCAATGCCAAAAGGGCCCCAGCTCAACATAACGCCAGCAGTCAACACAAGGTACACCAACTGACGCTGAATTTCAGCTGCAGCCTACGAGTACCATACGCAAATACTGAAATAAAATACAAAAACCAATCTAAATAAAATGTTTCGACTCTCGTATCATTGTTTTAGTAAAAACTGAATTAATCATATTGTGTGTTTGACTCTTTAATTCTTATGAAATTGATTTCAATTCTTATGACATTTAATTTATTCAAACTTTTCCTTTTTCATAAAATTGTTAGTAAAACGTTTTCCTAATACGGTCAGTGTGTGCGCAGTACTAGTTAATAGACCCAATGTGGCTTGTAGGTCAATTAGATTCCTCTTAACACTACGTATTTTATATCTGCGTACGTAAGGCGACGATTATTTGTCGATGTTAGTTTATTTGATAGCTAAGAACGCTTTGTGAAACTGTTATTTTTTTGGAAAGGTAATGACAACAAAATAAACTCCTGACAGTTGGAATAATTGTGTGAAAACTGTAATTGTAACCATATTAATTGTCGGGTTAACTCTGGATTAAAAATAACTCAAATCTATTCAAGATTTCTTAGGATGCGTCCAGATTAAGTAACATTTAACAAAACTTGAGTTGTTTAACACGTCTACATTACATAACATTGCTAATTTTTCTATTGAATATTGTTAAATAACAATGTTTTGTAACATGTTATGTTCCAAGTGTGGATCCACCTTTACACAACTGACAAACACTCAATGCTCTATCGCGGAGAAGCTTCCAGGTAACAATCTATGTATGAGTTTGTACCTAATATAAAAATAGGTTTCCGAAAGGACTTTCACATGCCTTTGAAAAGATCTCTTTGCTCGCTAAATTGATATTTAAATATCCTATTAAAAATACTAATTAATTTAATTTTAAACAATTATACATTTTTTAAACACCAAAACAAAAAAATATCATTTTCACAACCCTGGAATAAACTAACATCTACCAATAAGCAAACTATATAATAATATAAATAAAATAGTTGTAGGATTTTATTAACCAAATTGTATTTAATTGCTTTTATTTTTAATACTCTCTACGCCATTTTGATGACGTAATAGACCGCCGAAGTAAAACCAGAATGGTTTATAAGTTTTAATGAATTATAAATAAAAACATGAACAATTTTTTTTATAAAATGTGATGTCCTGACAAAATTATTACGACTGTGACGGTAATAGAAATATGTTTAAACCCAAATGTCTTCAGTTTTGTTGTGTATATTGTTTGAATGTGTCTATGAAACTAAAGAAAAATAATTAGAAAATTGACAGTAACTTATTCAGTTAGTCTCGCATTTTTGGGTTCTCAAAGTATTAACATCGTTTTCTTTTTAATCGTTTAGTTAGTGCCTAAACTGGTGTCTAGAGCTTTTTATGCCGTCCATGGGCCTCTGACTTGGCTTGACGACATCGTCAGGAAATATCTCTCAGGCTTGCTAGTTTCCTCACGATGTTTTCCTTCACCGAAGCAAGTGATACATTACGCACATGAATCCGAAAATCAGAGGTGCGTGCCTTGGGTTCGAACTCGAGACTTATGACTTGTTCAATTTTCATCTATCGGCGCTGAGCCGAACATTGCAAATCCGTAGCGCGCTCCAAATTGAGTTGTAGGGTTGCACTCTGTCTCGGCTTCGTTCTCCGATAGAAATTTGCTGCTTTTTTTTTCGCCATCCTATTCTATAGTCGGCTTCGTTTTTAGACTCGATAAATCCCATACGGCATTTAAAATTTCCAATGTATTTGATTATTTTAGTTTAAATTAGCCTTCCGTGTTAGGTATTCACTATTCATGCCAAGGTTTATATTATTTATGACAAGCTAAACTAAGCTTTGTCTTATGAGTGTGTGGACTCAATTTACAGGCACTTTTAAACAATATTCACAGTCGAAACTTAACTTGAAATCACTGCCATTCCTGTATAGGTAGGTAGTAGACAATTCTACAGTGGAACAAAAATAGGAGAATCACTAGATTTCGTTACCTGTTCATATTGGTATCGATATGTAAAATAATATCGATGATTCGTCGTTTGACCGCTTATTATATCGACTATCGATAATATCGTTATCTATCCTATTATGCTAGATATAATAATTATAAATATCAATAAATTAACATCATTATTTATCGATAGGACGGTGTACCGTTTCTAAAAGCACTACGATATTCATCGATATAGATAAATTGTAATTAAAAACAATATTATTTTTAACCTTTTCGCTAGGCATGTATACTATATACATAAGGTTTGTATATTAATAATAAAATAATGTGATTATTTCCATTTTTTTATGAAGTTATAAAGTATATTACCAAAATAATCGTCACATTTAATGTTTAAGTTAATTATTTATAAAACATGAAAAAAATATCGCTTTATTTTAATGCTTTGTGTGTTTTAAGAAGTTCTTTAATTCAGAAATGTCGATAGGTAAAGTTTACTGTACAAGTTACGAGTATTATAAATATTATGTTCTGGTTAAAAGCCATTAAAAATACATGTTTCAGATATATTTGGTCGTTATATTAACTGGTGGTTAAAACTGTCAATTGTATACTTAAGTCCGCAGTTATTTTTAACTATCGACACTTCTATACATTTAGCGCTAGGTATTAATCCAATATTTTGTAACAAATCTCATGATTTTTTTGTGATTATTCTCCCTTAACAGTAAGCAATATTTTTTTTGTAATAATTGTTAATTTTTTAACAATCTAGTCTCTTTTTTTGTTTATTTACGACCATAATGTATTATTGCGACTATGATTCGTCTTCAATGTATTTTAAGATTAAACTAGTTGGACGTAGACAAATGAGATTTTTTTATAGCTTAGATTTTTATTGTTTGTGTTTATAGGGTGCCTCTGGAAATAGGTTGGGTTACGTGATACTCAATTTCAAGGTATCGTATATCCAAAAAAATATGATGAAGTCAAAAAGAATCTCGTTAAAAATGTTTGGTTGTAAGTTTCGTGAACGTTTTTGAGCTAAAAATATAAAAATTCTTATGGGTCTGAAGTCTGAACACAAAAAGAAAAATATTACAAAAAAACCTAACCTATTTTGGCGCCCCCTAACTTCTGATGTATAATTATTATTTTCTTTTGTATTTTTTATATAAACATCGATGAAATATAAGTTATCCAAAGATCTTTGTATCGAAATATTTTTAAATTCTATCATTCTGCCGAAATCAGTTGTAAAAGTGATAGAAAGAAAATAAAAAAGTCTAAAAAATACTTGAAAGTAATCGCAAAGTATGTAATAAATATGTTACATATTCTTCAGAAATGTGTCGATTTACAACTGATCAAGGCAAGGTATTATATTATATTTTAATATTAACTAAATTATCTCTCGAGTGAATAAGTTCTCACATTCAAAACAATATAACTATCATGATATCTTAATAATATTTAAATTCGAGAACTTATGCTTCCAAAATTAGTATTACCACATTTTGATATAAAATAGTGATGGCCACTATAATGATATTGTAATACGTTTTAGTTGAAAATTCTAGTTTTAAAACTTATATGCACCAGAAAGAACTGAATGTATATTGTTTTTTTTTATGTAATTGTGTATATTAATGTAAACGTATATATGTATAT
Organism: Eugnorisma glareosa; assembly: GCA_947578425.1. Lineage (NCBI taxonomy): Eukaryota > Metazoa > Arthropoda > Insecta > Lepidoptera > Noctuidae > Eugnorisma > Eugnorisma glareosa. The sequence continues at coordinate 4,710,727 of OX387982.1, read as the reverse complement.
TAACAAATTTTGTGTAATATCCGCTTATTTGTAAACCGTTTTTGTCGAACATTTTACTAAAATTGTTGTTTATATCTTTCTACATTAAAGAAATGATTGTAAACCATCCTTACAGTTCAGTTTATTTTATTTCAGAATAATGTCTACGTAAAAGAAATAAACAGCAATTTCAAATCCTTAGTATTACAACACTACATTCCGTTGATTTCAACACTGAACCAATCTCATATCGGTAGTTTCGATAACTCGGTAAGTATTCACATAACTATCGATAAGTGACGCGACACATCACTACAAAGCATTTACCTTTGTCAATTGATATTAATAAAATTATTATCGAGGATACGTAAAGTAATAATTGGCGTTATATAACCTAATAAATTGTATATCTCAATAAATTTGTTGATCGAGAAATACGCTAGGATAAGATTATATAAAATTGTATTTAATAAAAAATCCCAAAACAATACGCAACGGGTTTAGGAACGTAGATTTTGCTAAAATTGATATTTAAAATGCATTTTATATTAAAAATACGCTTGTATTATTCGAAATTGTATTGTTTTTTTTTTCACTTTTACTGTTGCGATATATGAGCTAATTATTTTTAGCCTCTAATTACTCGTTTTGGCACTTCTTATCTTTCGACTGTATAATCTGAAGTTATCCAGTGATATTTACGATTTTCACAACTTTTCTTGCCATCAGATACTTGGGTAACATCAGGAAAAAATCAGAAAAACAAGTGAATGATGGCTAGAAAGGCTATTCGAAATAATATCTAAAATATGCTTGTGTGCCATGGACAATATTATCCGAAAAGTACTCGTAATTAACACAAACACGCGTCCGTGCGTGGGCCCTCCACATTACCCAAGCATTTAGACTTCTAATCCACTAGGCATTGCTTACAATAACCAATGTTTTAACAAAATATCCTGTATCCAGCTACTGTTCTGTAAACTATGTTATTATTTCATTGTAAATCTAAATTATTGTCAAATATTATATTGCATTATGTGAATTTATCTCAATACTTAATTATTTTATGTAAATATATCTGAATAAAGAAACATTTGAATGAGCTTTTTGTTTCATTGTTTGTCATCTACCTAGCTTCTCTTAATGTTGGTGTCGGCTTCAAGTCTAACAGGTCAGGTCAGGCGGCAGCTGAAAACTAGCGTTGATAGCTCTCTTAAATAACCATTTGGTATTGGTTGATTGTTTACTTAGGTAGGATTAGGAATTAGGAACGTAATCAAAACTTAAACTTAAGTCTTTTTGCAGGAAGCCATTTCACATAGAATTAGTAAAGTAGAATATAAAAAAATGTAAACTTTTTATTATTCGTATTATCGAAATGTCATCATGTCTCATGTAACCTGCATAGGTATGAGTATTTGTAGAAATGTAACTATAGCTTAATTAGCTAGCACATTGTCAAAGTCTATGCGTTATCCCGCTGCCTTTGCGAAACTGGCTAACAATAACAAAAATGACATACCTAAGTACATCTTGATTTCGGGTATTGTCTTGAGCGGGGCGCAGGAGGGTGAGCTATAACAGCGGGACGCTTATGCTGGTGAAAACTAGTGATAGAATAAGATCACATCTAATGTTCGTAATACCGTAATCATGGTATTGGGGCGTCAATACCGGTATTGAAAAAGGCCCATATTAAATCCGGGATCCCGGAATACCGGTATTGAAAGCCCTAGTTGCTAACGACCTCTAGCATAACTCTCTTTCAAGGAATAGGTCGTTTCCCCTGTCACCCTATATGCTGCTGTTAATGCTATCGCAAGCGGCAGCATCGACGATGTGCTCGGCAGCACGCTTTGATTCTCTGTGGATATGTATGAGGTTCAACCATAATATGATTTTATTTATAACTAGCGGCCCGTCCCGGCTTCTCACGGGTGCCTATGTTACTCAGGGTGAATGTAGCTTTCCAATGGTGAAATAATTTTACAAACATACACACAAAAATACAAATATTTCCTCTTTATAATATTAGTGTAGATTTCATTAATTTCCTTTATTCATATAATAAAGCTGATGAGTTTTTTTGTTTGGTTGAACGCGCTAATCTCAGTAACTACTGGTTCGAATTGAAAAATTATTTTGGTGTTGGATAGCCCATTTATCGAGGAAGGCTACAGGCTATATAACATCATAGGAGCGGAGCTTCAATGAAATTTTTTGCAAAAACTGGAAAAATATAATTATTTCACGCGGACGAAGGTCGCGGACAACAGCTATGTATACAATAAAACCAGTAGGTACTTTAAATGTATGTTTTATTTAAAACTTCTATTACACATGTATTGTGAAAGATTTTTGACAACTTAATACGTTTTTGTTCCACTGAGCAGGCGAAGCAACGGCTTCACATCTTGTGCTCATTCTGTACAAGCACTATTTCTTCAGACAACAGTTGAAGCACACGTCAACGCCACACTATGCCCCGAGTAACCGACGATACATCTAGAATAAAACGCAGAATTACTACACCTCATGTCACCCAAGATTGCAATTAACTCATGCATTGGGGCGGCAGTTATAGTCCCGAATGGGACATGTTTTACCTGCAACTAAGTTGTCCCTCAGCACTGGAACTAGTCTCTTTGGAAACAATAGTTATGACAAACTGAAACATCATATCTGTCTCCCTTATAACTATAAGGTCCTGTGCATTGACATCTAGCTCACAATCTTCATTCAGGGAACAGACACCGCTGTTCAGACAGTATACTTGGCATGCGTAGACTTCACACCCTGCCCCAAAGTAACCAGCATTACATCTGAAATAAGTTTTACTGTTACTGTTTATCTTGTTGTTTCCCTTTTCTATATTGGTCACAATTTTTTTTAAATCTTTTTTTTTATTTTAGTCTTCAGTATACTATAAGAGTCTGACTACTGTAGAAGACAAGGATTCAACCAAAAATAATATTATGTTATCCTTTTGAAGTTTTTCCTTGCTTTTATACAATAAAAAAACAGCTGTTCCATACATTTTGGCTGTGTAGGTATTGCACTTTTGTAGGTTGTGATTTTTTTAAATATTCTGTGAAAAGTTTATATATGGGGAGCTCAGAATGATGTACTGAATACATTGTAACCGTGTTCGCATCGGTGTCCCTTCCACCTCATATTTATAACTATAAATAAAATTATTATGTTTTACCCAATTATATAAAAACTGCGTCCTTCGTTTTACCTGCATTTAAGTTGTCTCTCAATGCTGGTACTACAATCTTCTTGTAAACAATAGTTATAACTCATTGAAACATCGCATCTCTCTCTACTATAACTCTGTGTACATTCACAACGAGATTCCCAGCTAACTTTTGTACCATGAACACAAAGCAGGCTTACATCTGCTAAAGAAACATTGGCCAATCAGTAATTTGGTAGCAGACTCTTCAGTGAATAGCAATTCGGAATATTAAAGTTATTGCCTATACCTTGACAAACCACAGCAGCTTTGTGCTGTTTTTTGTGTGCGTTAATTGAAATTTGTTTAGGTTTCTCAACAGTATTGCTTGGTGGAATCACTCACACTTTTATACCTCATGTCTTTACTATATTCTACTCTTCTGTTCTTGCCATTCGAATCTGCACTTCCAATAGCAAACTTTTGGATATCTTTCAGCCCTGTCTCAATCCAGTACATTTTCTGTGTCAGTGGGTCAATAGTCAAAGCTGTGTGGTCAGTGGGTCGTCTTAGGGGTGGAGTTAATACTAGTACTATTTACATTTTTGTTTATTCTCGGAACCAATAAATCGAAACCTATTATTATGTTCTTCCAATGTGTTCTGAGTATGGGGTCATACAAATATATCTGAAATTGGGAAGCAAAGCACTATGAGCTTTCACAATAATTATGGAAACAAGCTTTTTTAGAGAAATGTTAGGAATGCGCTAAACAAATGGTTTGGGAGAAGGACTGACACAATCATCATATTTTTATGGAAGCGGGTGTTAGCACTGAATCACTGATAAGTAAGATTACTTATTTTTAAGATTTTTGAAACACAAATTTATAACGATTAACGATAATTTGTAACGATTATCAAGTCAATTACAATGAACAACTTTTGATTGCTTTATAGTGTCTTTTTTTTAAGTAATAAATTATCTTACCTTGACTATTTAGAGTTTGAGGTAAAACATCACAGTCATATTCCCCATCCAAGCCATCAGTGCTTAAAGCTATCATCGCCTTGATTTGTTCTTCTACATTATCCAAACGAGGTGCTGTATTCCTACCACCTCCGGTTTTGTAGAGTTGCGAGAGTATTGTAGCCGACTTTTTCCTGACAGTACGTTTTAGGCCTTCATACTTAACCTTTAATGTTTTAGTTGATCTGAATGTCGAGCCAGATCGAGCATTAAACTCATTTTGTATGCTTTCCCAAGCCACTTCTTTTGTTTTCCATGTGGAGGCATCACTTTGTTTATTATCAAGTACAGCTTGGTATTTCTGTACTAGCGATACCAAAATATCCCTCTCATGTAAAGAAAAGTTTGCACTTCTCTCCCTTTTAATTTGTTTATCCATTATAGTTAATGGTAGTTCAATGTAAACTTAAAATAAAATAACACGCAGCAAATCAACACAAGACGAAAACACAAAAATGACTTTTAATGACATTTGACGAGTGACGTTGACGTAACATTGAACGAATGTAACGTATGATTTGTTGCGTCATTCACTTAACCAGTAAGTTGAAAGCTTCATTTTTGCTTGTGAAATTGATAGAAGATACTCGTCACTTCTACTTGCCAATTAACGCTAATTGGTGAGTAACTAATCAACACTTTACTTGAGGATGGTGAAAGAAGCCCAAACACTATTTTAATTAAGACTATTCGCCTGCAGACCCTGCAGTCGAACCTGAAATATTGCAAATCCAAAAAATTACCAAATGAAAGCGTGGTGTGCTGATCAGTGTTGCCAGGGCCCTTGAGTCGCAAGATACGTTTCGTTTCCTGAAATGTTACATTTTTGCTGTAAAAGTTACATTATTGTTTTTTTTTTTTAATTTACCTGTTTTGGGGTCGGAGGTCGGAGGCAAATTGATGTCAGTAAAATGGCGAAATGTAAAGGAATCTATGATGTCTAATGGTGTATATAGGGTCTATCTATTCATACACGAAAATCAAAAAAATTCAAAAATCCTTGAATATTTTGATGCACCAGGTTGATACTATAGAAATCCTCTGAACATTCTCCTGATTTATTATCTAGCTTCCTTAAATTATTGCAAGAGGTATATAAATCGTAATCGAAAAATGTCGTGATGGCCCAGAGGTTAAGGACCTCGCATCTCATGTACGAGGCGAGGGTTGTGGGTTCAAATCTGGGCAAGTACCAATGTGACTTTTTCAATTCATATGTACTTTCTAAGTTTATCTTAGACATCACAGACATCGGTAAGGAAAACATCGTGAGGAAACCTGGACTTATAAAAGTCTTAAATCGCCAACTTGTCTTGAGCAAGCGTGGTGATCAATGCTCGTGCCTTCTCTGTTGAGAAGAGGCCTTTGCCTAGCAGTGGGACAGTAATAGGCTGGTATTATTATATAAATCGCGAAGCGGTTCACAGAATACATCTACCTACTAAGTTTCTACTGTGTGTCCGGTCCAAGGGCGGATCCAGCTTTCATGTCAAGGGGGGGGGGGTCACATAGTTGTGATCTAGTCATGAGAGGCTCGAATTCGATTACAATAATAATTCAAATTAAGAAGAAAGTGTTTTATTACTAGTACGTCAAAATATATTTACTTAATAAAATAACTAAATCAAATTTTCTCTTATGTCTTTAGTAATTTTTGTAACGTGTAATGACTTTTGTAACGGCTACGAGAATGAAGATATAAGATGCTCTGTGGATTGAAGCATCTAGACATAGAGCATGGACTGAGCCTTCCGTAACCAAATGCAATGATGTTATTATATTTAACCTCATTGGCCAAATGTCAAATAAAATTGACCATGAAATGCGAGAGAGACAGCAATGGAGCGGTCATGGTTTGCCCCAGGTATTGGCCGCATCGCATCATCGCTCTGACTCTTTCTACAGAGTGGTCACTTTTGGGAGGCTAACGCTCAGTCCATTCTCTTTGAAGGAGGTTAGGTTAGTTTAGTCCATAGACATAGAGCATGGGCTGTGCCTTCCCCATCCAAATGTCAAATAAAATTGACCATGAAGTGTGAGAGAGACAAAACAATGGAGCGGCCACGGCACAGGGCCACGGTTTGCCCCAGGTATTGGCCGCATCATCGCTCTGTCTCTTTTTACAGAGTGGTCAATTTTTGGAGACGTTAGACATAAGCCGGGTAATCGGGTATCCACTAGAAGCAAATTTGGGTCGAGCAGCCTCGACTAGAAGCAAACAGCCTCAGTTTGAGGCTGCTCGCTCTGAGGCAAAGACTCGAGGCACGTTGTGGATCAGCTCAAGGCGAGTCGCCACAGCTTGGTCCACAACGTGCACAGTTTAAAGCCAAAACGCGATGGCACCAGACGTGCGTCGAGTAGCTGCTGATTTAATAATAGCAATAACTATAATTAAAAAAAGAGGAAGCAAAAAAAAAGCTATACTAAAGAGGAAACATCGATCGGATCCCAGAGAAAACGGTGAACCTCATATAATTTTATCAGTATAACAGCAGTTTCGTTGACCATTGCGATCCGGGGCGACACGCTCGTCTCCTTTGAGCACGGCAAAAAAACCAACAAATATGGCTCAACCCGCGGCGACGAATTTTCCTCGTGTCGCGGCGTTCCTCAGGTTGAGCAGCGTCTCCACTTGCGCGGCCTCAGAGCGAGGCAGCCGCTCGACCCGGGGCTGCCTCTAGTAGATACCAAGCTATAAACAGAACCATAACAGAGCGCAGGACGCGGGTGTCACTGTCACGAAATGACATATCGGATGACAAGAAGCGCGGCCAAACTGCGCGGTAGGATCTATTATTCTATTCACAATGAACGATCTGGTGGACTGTGCATTATAGGTAGGTACTACAATACATGTTTATTATTATAAACCACACCTACACCACCTACAGCATACCTATCGTAGTCGTAATGTAGTTGTATTATGCGTTCGTTCGCGAATGTATTTGCCATCATACAAAGTATGTATTGTATTTTTAACAATGAGATTAAAATAAAATGCTTAATAATTTATTAAAAAAAACAGAAAATATTACAATTATAATTATATATTTTTTTCAGTCCAGGGCGGGGGTCATGACACACGACCGGACCAAGGGCAGATCCAGGGGGGGGCCCCTGGATCCGCCCTTGGTCCGGTCGTGTTTGTGTAGTTTCGGAATAAAGTGGCTGTGACTTACACGGACAGACAGGCATGACGAATCTATAAAGATTCTGTTTTTGCCATTCGGCTACGGATCCCAAAAAAGGGTAGGATGCATTAGCGAGGGAAGAGAGCTCGAAAAATTTTGCATTCTGCCTCTGAAAAGTTACTTTCTCTTGTTCAACGAATAAGCAAAAAGTCAATAATTTATAAAACCGAAAAATACCTATTCTCGTCGATGTTGCCAGCAGCTAAGTACATACATCGTAGTTATACGTTTCATAAAACCACACAAGAACTTGCACACGGTGTTCATTGGTCTAGAATTCTAGAGACACCGTATGATACCCTCGTGATGTGTTGTGGTGGGCCTTGAACACAGAGCATCTTATATATACTGGAACCAGAAAAGTATGCCTGGGAAGTAACTGTGTAGAGTTAATTCATGCTATGTAGGTAGTCAATAAATGTGGATGGATCGAGTGGGAGAGGAAGACCAAAGAAAAGATGGATGGCTTGTGTGAGGAATGATATGAAAGAGAAAGGAGTAAATGATAGCGTGACAATTGAACGTGAACGTGTTGTGCCCAACCCAAATAAGTTTTTTTTAACAGCTCCGGGAAATACTGTGGGGCGCTCTCACTTTCTCGGTATAGGAGAAAGTCCCCACTCACTCGGGCCAGCGAGTGCACGTACCCTTATAATTGTTCATCTACTTACTGTTTGACAGTTGTACTATTGCACAATGGTACATCTGTCAAACACCAAATGATTTTAAACCATTAAACGTTGGTGGTAAGTCCAAAATTTAATGAAAACAGGTTGTGGTAACTTGATACGCTGGCCACTGTACTTCCTATTTGGGTCCATAATAGAATCAGATTGATTAATGTTTAAATAAAACGCATAATTACAAATACAATTTTATTCAGCAAGTCGCTAGGTCGTATAGTTAATATAAACGCAACACTTAAAAACAATCTTAAGTCTTTGTACAAGGCAATTTTCATGTTAACAATATCGACACCAACGGGATGGGGCAACTGACAGTGAAACATTTCCATTTGACATCCCTACTTTCCTAGGTCGGACTCAAACCATAAATGGCAACATTGATCAGGCTGAATCAGGGTGAAGTAAGAGTTTATAGGAGTTGGAAAATATGCTGCTAACTAATAATAAGCGACCGGAAAATAACATTCGATATTCTATTCTTGTATCCAAGCATACAAGACAACCAGCTACACACAAACAGGATGACATAGATTTTGCATCCGTCTCGGACACGGCGAAAAATAAATTTTATTAATATACGAAACGCTATTTTACTAAAAACCCATAATAACTATGACTGTTTCGTAATCTGTACAATATTTTCTATAATTTTTTATGTCATTATAAAAAATAGCAATTACTAAATAAAAATATGGGTTTTGCTATTTCGCCCATTTTTGTTATGAAATACATACGACCTGCCAGCGTAGCATGACCACCGTAGAATTGGGTTTTGTCGACGAAAAATCGAAAAAATGACATATTGTGGAAAGATTTCTATCGTCTCAAGCATGGCGATGTTAGAAATGTATGAAATGAATGACGAGTCATGTCAAGTTGTATAGAAAGAGCTTTGTCGAGTCTTGGTAGACTAGAGATAGTATTCCCATGTTAGGGGGGCAGGAGTAATTCCAGTGTGGGAAAAAGACAGAGCTAGAGCTATAAAGGTCGTCTAGCGCCATCTCTTTCCCACACTGGAATTACTCCTACTTTAAGACATCATGGTAGGCCACCAGGTAGCCCTGAATTATACAAATATTATTATGATCTTAACTGTCAGTTAACCCTCCTCGTTCACGTTTCAACCTCCACGAACAATCCATTAGTTACAGTTAGAATTTGATTAACCCTAATGTTTCGTGTATTCAAATAATTGTAAAATAATATATAAAATAAGCGAACAGATAATTTGAGTATTGCAACGCATATTAATAATAAATTTAAAAGTTATAATTGTGGTATACTTTTAGCGTTGCATTTGGGAAATAGGGCGAAAATACGTTTTTTTGTTGTTGGATTAATGACATATTTAAAATCCTTCTGTTTTGTCAATCGCAGACAGAATAGTGTTTAAAATAAACTTTAGCGTATTATGTGATGCATGATGCGGGTTTTAAATGCACAATAATCACATAGAAACAAATATGACTCAAATCTAGTAGGTAACGCTAAAAGTATAACGCTATAAAAGGTCTATAAAGGTCTAATATTCTAATCTCAATAAGTACGTAGATCGATACATTTTAAATTATTGAGCGCTCAATTCAATTCAGGAATGTGATTTTGACCATTTTTCGAGCGAAGCGACAAGCCAGAATACGCGTCCATATAATGTTTTAAACATTATTTTATCATTGATGAGTAATAAATTATTATTTTACGCCCGATCAAATATAGAATTTTATTTAAGTTAGCCTATTTATATAAAAGGCATACTCTATAAGGTCCAACAGTATTTTTTTTTAAGTTTATAAAAACATTAGAACCTAGTCGCTTCACACAAGAATTGGTTGAGGCGTAAATGATAAAAAAAATCTTCAATAAATATTTCACATGATTTCGTGAGTCTCATTTCCATCCAATGTTTCCTTTAATCTCTGTAAAAATAAAAAATAAAATAATTGGCGATACTTATACATTTTTAACTCCTAGTAAGCGATTTTTTTTCTAGGGTATTTTTAAAGTATATAAGCAAAGTACCCAAAAAAAATACAAATAATAATATTATAATACTTTGATGAACATTTTATAAGTCTCAAGTTTATGAACTAAATAAATGTAATTATTCTAATTTTGGTGCACTAACTAAAACACTCGTGATTGATAAATGCTTGGTGAAGGACTGTTTAGTTTTAGTGAAAACCACATTATGTCGCAATGGTGATAGCTGATAGATAACATTACATACCTGTATTTCTCCCAAGGTTTAGACAGAGGTGTACCCACATTTTGTTTTTGATTGCGCTGTGAGATAAAATCAACTCTAAGCACTGACCCCAGCGATGAAAACAGAGCATTTTCGTTTTGACATGTCATTTAGGTGTTTTTGCTTCTCAAATCGGTGACTCAAATTATTTCAGACTAGTACGTAGCGACCTGGACGCCTCTGTTGTTGCCTTATTCAAGTCCTGGTGGCCTACCATGAAGTCTTATAGCTGGAGTAATTCCAGTGTGGGAAAGAGATGGCGCTAGACGACCTGTATAGCTGTCTCTTTCGTACACTGGAATTACTCCTGCTTTAAGACATCATGGTAATCAAAAAATGGTTTAAGTTGTGCGAGACGGGCAAGAGAAAAAGTGTGGCATATTCTGTGTCGGGGTCCATGGTCACATTGCGTCCTAAGACAATGAATGAATTAAAAACAGGTGTAAATACCAAAACTTTGCACCACCATTGCTCATAACATAATTTACAAAAACTAAACAAATCTTTTACGTTTCAAACTGTGAGATTACAAATACTAGTGAACGTTGAAATGCAATACATTGAGCCAACTTAAGTCTTCCAAATATTCTTTCAAAGAGTAGAATACTTATACCAAAAGGAGTCTTTCTCACAACAACCAAAGAGTAAAAAAAAAAAGTTAAAATTTCGTTTGTCGCTTGTCGTTGGAAATCAGGAACCAATGTTTTAAAAAGCAAAAACGTTTTAATCAGCAAAGTCCATAGATTTAAATCGTCCCATGTGCAATGCGCACGACCTGGGGGTTACTATGACGTCTTAAAGCAAGAGTAATGCCAGTGTGGGAAAGAGACAGAGCTGTACAGGTCGTCTAGCGCCATCTCTTTCCCACACTGGAATTACTCCTGCTTTATGACGTCATGGTAGGCCACCTGTACGATTTCGTTACAGCGTCTACAATAATGCGAAGATTGAACTCACACATACCGATGGAACGATATAATGAGTCGACCAATAAGCAAAAAAAATAGATTCGTCATGTCCAGGGGTAACCGAAAATACTCCATCTATATGTAGGTATTCTGAGATTGTTACGGGAACCGTTTTAAACAAAAAAAAAAATTACACGGCTTTTTCACACGTTCATTTAGAGGCATTTGTTTAATCTCATTATCATCATAATTATATAAATCGAATGATTTTTGAAGAACCTCTTATAAAGGCGGATTACATGGGACGTCTACATAAGTGGCGAAATGTGGGTGTACTGTTAAGTACACCTGTGCCTAACCCTTCGCGGATTACAGCGTGATGTTATGTGTCTTTTAAAGGTCGATTCACGAATTATAACTTGGAAAACTATCAAGAATCGCGGAACATACGTGGCAGGTGTATTTTTGGGCATGATAAATCTATAATTGTTTATGACGTCAGTATTTGGACCACCGTGTATATTTTGAGTATGAGTGATTGAGATAATACTTCCTAAATGACCTTATAGACGAAAAAACAGGAACTAGACCATCACTAATCACGGTACATTGAACGATTTAAATCTTCGGCAGATGCGATATTTTTGTACCCGCCTATTCATACAAATAAATGTTATGAACTACAATGAAGTTTTATATACAACGTGTTTTTTTTGATATCCCATAACTCTAGGGTATGATTGAGGCCATATCAAAGAATCAACTGGCATATGAGTTATGTTCCAATCCATCGTTATTTTTTTTTTTCATTTTTCATACAAAATAATTCGGCAATGTCACGATTATTAATGTAAAACACCCTTACGTGAAATATGACAACGTCGCATTTTCTTAGCTTTAAATATGAATGATTGGTTTGAATAAAAATGAATTACCTACCTACATATTTTATTTTACTATTTATTTTACTACACTACTGCGAAGTTTGGCAACCTCGCAAAAGTAAAGATTCGTCATACTGGTGACAATTTTTGACCTAATTTAATTATGATTGATGATATCTCCGAAACGATGCATTTTTGGACCACCTATTCTAGGAGTTTAGTATTATTTTTACCTACAGAATATAACTCTAGAGTTATGGGATATAAAAAAAAACAGGTTGTCTATTGTCCTTTCACTTCTTTTGTGTGAAAATTACAAGAATTAGAAGTATTACATAAGCGTTTCTTTAAATGCAAAGTTTTGTTTTTATGAATAGAAGGGACAGTTACATAAATATTCGTTAAAATTATATTTTTATCCTAAAACAAAAGATTCATAACATATTTTTGAAGGCAAACAGAACAATTATATTTTAAAAGAAGACATTTCAGTAATAACATTGAATTGGGCATTTAATGCGGGTTAAACTATCCATTATAACAATAAATGATTGTAATATGAAATTAATGAAAAGATAAACTAAAGAATACAGCTTAAAATTAAATCAGATAATACGAATATACGTATTGTATTGATATTTAACTAAGTTTAGTCCATTTACATAAAAAAAACCGAAAACAGTGGATTTTTGGCCATAGTCAGAACCTTATACATACAACCATCTTGTTTTTAACCGACTTCTAAATAGGAGGAGGTTCTATTTTCACAAATGTGTAACAACAGCATCCTCCTCACAAGTAATTCAAAAGCCAAAATAACCATGTAGTTCTATAAAGCTTTTAAAAAAATAATCTTACCTCTGTCATCTTCAAATGATTGCTAAGAACCACAATTATTATGTTTAAAGCGTGAAGGTGTATTTGTGTTCAAAGTGAGCCTTATCCTAATTAGTAATGGGACGTATTTTGTCCCACTTTTAAATAGGTTAAGGCCCACTCATCATCTGCCAAAACTTTCCCCACTATATTGGGGTTCAGTCTAACCAGTATTTTACATGAGGCGACTGCCTATCTGATCTCCACAACCCAGTTAGTACTGGGCAATACGATACTCCTTGGTAAGACTAGTTGGACAGGACCTGTAACGACTATCTTTATCCGACTTAACAAAAGGGGAGGTTGCGTATTCGCCGCGTTCTTCTTGTTCTTGTTGTACATACTGTTTCCTCTAGCCAATTTATATACGTAGTTAAATATCAATACTTTCTTCTAAAATGGTATGAATCGAGAACTACATACAAACTTTACTATATTTTAGTTTTTATGATGATACTGAAGTAGGCCGGCCGCGAATTCAGATACCAGTGTTGCCAACGTCTTTATAGATTTTATTTCTAGCCATCTTAGTAGATAGTGTTGCCAGGCTGTCATAGTACAGGTTGCTGAATGACTTAAAATCTAGTTTTGTGCCAAAATTTTATTAATTTTAGATAGATTTTTACATTTCCTAAATTACGCACACAACGGCTATTTAGGCCAAACTAATTTTTGCTCTGGCAACATCATTTACAGAGACAGCATAGAGAATAAACATCCTAAGCTTTCAACAAAAAACTGAGTTCAGTTCAAATATTATCATTACATATCATAAATATCACTTAATTTAAGTTCAAAAACATTTCAAATTCACACATTTTGATAAATTTAAACTGACCTCAGTCCACGACCTTGACTTTTGACCTCTATAAGGACAACCCCCACTCTACAATAAGGCCTTAAGGCCTCAAAAATCTATGTTGACCTCTAAGGTCACAGAAATTTCAAAATTTTGCTCTAGAAGACCCCAAGGACCTTTAAATTTGGTTGTTATAGTTTATTTTGATAGCTGTTCCCGACAGTGTAAACAAAGCATGCATACCATAACGCCTCTAATCCCAGAGGAGCCCCTAGCACTCGGTGGCGGTTTTTTGACAGCGGGTACCACTGTTTTTAACCATTCCCGTGAACGACAAAACGACGACAGGACAACTTCGTTTCGCGAGCAAAAGCTAGCAATCAATATTTCTTCCTACGGGGCCAAAAATCAGATGTCCTATACATTCAGGGTCACAAATAACATAGGGAGCTGAATTGTTTTCTTAATTTCAGGACCGTCTTGAAAAAAAAACCACAATAATTGAGTACAATGACCCCTGAAGAAGCTGAGGCTAAATCAAAACTAAGCTTCTATTATGATGTTTGTTTACACTATCACAAAACCCCCAAAATCTTAAAATTTTAAGCATGTTATCTCTTCTTTAATATCTGCCTACCTCCATTGGGAAAAGGTGTGAGTTTATGTATTTACTACTTGATCAACATATCTTGATAAATGGAAGAAGTTGAAACTACATTTGAAATGCATTGTATTGGCACGTCGATATTAATTTTTAGCAAGCAGTGTTAAGTTGGTAAAGTATTATCGGGCAATACTATAAGGGCGTGTAGTACTCATGTAAATGAACAACTTTTATTATGGCACTTACTATGAAATATTAGCTGTTCTATAGATGTATGGTCGCATAACTCGAAAAAGAGACTAGAGAGAGTTTTGGAAGAGACCTACCTACACTCTGCATTGGGTGACCAAAGAATGAAGAAGAACTCGAAAAATTTAGGAAACCGCCGATTGTTTTTTTAATCATATTTCAGAGTTAGTCCTGAAGTAAAAGTTCCTTATATTAATGAGGACTTTACTCCCTTGAATTTACCAACAACTTGAGACATTAGGATGGCGCTGTTTGCTGAGAAAATCCTCACCCACCTGTCAAATACGGTACATTACAAACATAGTTACAAATTCTGCCACATATCAAGATATGATAGTCAATTAGTAAATACATGAACTGATCTCTGTTGGTGTGTGATCTCTGTAGGGTACTGAACCCGCGGCTATGGTCGACACACGCTACGCACGCGTCTAGTCGGCCTTCCGCGGCCTTCGCTTGCGGACCTCGGAGCGCTCCGCGGCGTCCGACGGCTTGGTGTCGCCGCCGCCTTCTACTGGCTTCTCTTTCTCTTCTTCCGACGACTGTGGGACAAGAGAGGATTATCAATATGATTGTCACAGTATTTAAAAGATTTGCAGTGGATTTTTTTGCCAGTTCTTCTCCATACCTTCTAAAGAACTGACAAGGGCCTTATATAGCGCTTAGAGCGAGTGAGTAGCGCAGCGAAACGATTGTTCTAGAATTTTCGCATCCGGACGCCCTTGATGTCTGCACTAGCAAGTACCACTAGGCTCTATGTAAGGCACCTCTCCGTGCGTTCAAAGCCTCAGGACAAATAGTAAATTTACTGAGAGAAAACTACAGCTGGAATAACCAAGATTCTTGTTCTTAGTTTACCATTTTACTGAAAAGATATTTTTCTGTGTTCGTTATAGTAGCTGTCCACGACAAGGTTTCCACCAAAGCGAAGACGAGCGGAGTGGAGACGTCCAAGATTAGACCAATTATAGGAGAGCCACGATGTGGATTTCAAACAATTTTATAGGTCTATCCCGCTCCTCTGCACTCCGCTCGTATCCGCTTTAGTAAAAATAAAAAAAACCATTCCATAATCCTTTAGTAATATTTAGCGAAACTTAGGAGTGAAAGAGAGAGCCCACTCTTAACTAAGAATACAAATGAGTATAACTCACATCACTGGGGGAGTTCTTCTCTGCATCACTGTTGTCCACGTTCTCCTCGTCATCCACAATGTCGTCGTTGATCAGCTCCTGAAAAATACAAACAAACGTACTTTAGTTAGTAAGCAGCTACTTAGTAGAGATGGGTCGCCTGGCAGTCTAATCGTGCACTACAAATATGGCCGGATAGTCGGCTTACCTGAGTAGTAGGTACATCTCTAGTAGTTAGGTTTCGTATGGTAAGTGACGACTATTGCAAGCGAACTACCAAGAATATGGTACTCAAGTCACGATGGGACCTGCAATGGTGCAGTTATGCTTGAGTTGCAGATGTTAATGGGTGGCAGGTATTCATTTATAACAACCTCATGTTCCATTAATTAGGTTAGGCCCAATTGCTCCCATCCCTCCAATTCTCAAACGAATGACAGAAGCAGCACGATATTTAAATTCGTTTAGCTCTCTCGCATGTTTCTCCATCAAATGTCGACATTTTTACAATAGGGATGATTCTTGAGTAAAAAAATATGATTCTATTTAGATTATCAAAAAATATTGGTTACGAATTTTTTAGTACATCAAATCAGTAAAAAATTACAAAGATAAAACGCATTAAATAATCGAAGTGGGGACTAGTGACGTCACTTGTACGTAAAAAGTGTACATACAAGTGACGTCACGCGAGTTTTCGACGCACTGTATCGTCTTCATTTTTTGTTTACGTGAGAAAAGATGTATTCAATATTTTTTGGAAATCTATCTGATGGACTAATTAATTTTTTTTAGTCATCTATCCTATTGCCATACAGAAATTTTAAGAGAAATTCCTTTGCGATTCGTCGTTTAAGCAGGCTTTAATCTGTTTTATTATAATAAAATTTTGTGTGTACCTGGTCATCATCAGACTGCTTATCCTTGCCATCTTGGTCGCCGTGCGCTCTCTTGTCCAGCTCCTTTTGCGAGATGAACACCTTGTCTCCTCGGCGAGGCGGGTATAACAGGTCGATGATGCATACTAAGAGCTGGAAGAAAATTGTTTAAGGTTAGTATTTATTTCCCTTAAATCCATCCAAAGGTTGTCTTTAAAAGATCGCTTTTAGCGATAAGACCGCCCATTGTGTCACCCCTTTTATAATGTTTTACATTTATATCTGTAATTTTTATGGTGTACATAATAAAGAGTATTCTATTCTATTCTATTTATTGATATTATTAATTACAACGGTTATGCACCAGTAGCAGTAATTAATTATTTTTTCAAGTATTATATAAACTAAAATTTCATCAGGATAGGTACAGCATTAATATACAAAATAAAATAAAAAGACACAAAATACAGGTCAGTGAGGTCGTCTTATGCTCATTTTGTTAGGTTACAAATTATTAGGACATACAATTATTCATATACATAAAATAACATATTTGGTTGAAACTGTCATTCAACACGTCACAATCGGGTAGGTCAAAAATAAGGGCATTGATTGCGCTGCGCATGCGACACAGCGGGGAATGCGCACGGGACACCGTGCGCTACTGTGCGAGCCGCGAATAGTCTGTGCCGGCTGTGGCGGCTAGAGCGGTGGCGTAGGTAATTGTCAGGGACTTCAAATGTGCGTAGTATGAGAATTACTTTCGTAAAGAGCAAAGAAGACTCTCCTGGAGAGGAGACGGCATGTCGGCAGGCGTATTGTGGCATGCACCGACAACCTTAAAAAGGTGGCTGGGACAGAATGCCTGTAGAAGGCGGGGCATAGTCACACGCACTAATTTGTAAGCACGTAGCAACTTTTAACAGTGATTTTCTTCTACTGTATTGATTAACGTTTTACGTTATCACCAACATAGTGTAGTGGAAGCAATGCTATTATCAAAGAGGTCTCATCTCGAAGTAGATATTAATGTTACGTTATTTCAAGAGAAAATCGCTTTTGAATTTTTATGAGTGTAAATATATTAATGCTGGTGACTGTACGCGGTTTCGGCAGATATCCAGCAGTGGACTTCAATAAGCTGAGTTGATTTAAACTCTCGTTAGGCGGTTTTGCCGTTTAATTTTGTAGTTTTATGGACCTTGCGCACTGCAAGGCCACGACTTGTGGCAACTTTTCAGTTGAGCATAGCTAGTTGAGTATAGCTTCCTATAACCAGGAAAGTTTGGTCGCATGAACGGACGAGCGTCCTCCCACTTTTGTTCGGGATAGCGGGCGGTCCGGCCAAAAGTCGTGGTGGTTGCTAGTCCCTTACTTCTGAGTTTATTTCGGGATTGCCAGGCTACCGACGAAATTTGAAAGTAGGAACAAAAAACCTTTGAAAAAAAGTGAGTGGATGACTGTCTAAGAGCGTGTAAAGGGTGCCTTCACATACATACATGACTGAAGGGTTGATGAGGATTCCTCTTCCTCATCCTCATAATGAGGAAGATCCTCATTTGTTAGCGATTCCTCATCCTCTTCCACATTCTCAAAATCAGGCATAAAATATTCCTCTTCCTCTTCCACATCCTCATTAATTAAGAGGAATTTATGAGGAAGTGTTGTTGACGTATTCAATGTAAATAAAAGTAATCTCCGTCTTTTGCTCGCTGTATTAGGTACTTTCACGATCAGGCTTGAACGTGTTTTAGAAATATAACACAGCACGCTATTGTGTGTGTCACTGTGTGTGTGTAGTACTGTAGTGTACGTACCCATCCCACTGTAGCCACTTAGCCAGTCTTAAGAAACGAAACCGTCTATCTGGAGAAACAGCTTCAAAGTTAATTTTCTAAATTCAACCTCCCTATTGTGAATTTTGACTATTAAATTGTCTTTTTTCCTTTCTAAATATTAAAGGGCCCATTCGCAATCTTTCTTTTATTTAAAATTTCAATTCCAAATCACAGGTTCTATATTCCTCTTCCGCATCCTCATCCTCTTCCCCAAAACGTATTTTTAATAGTTCCTCATCCGCATCCTTTTCCTCATAACCACTTCCTCATCAACCCTAGACTGAGTTAGGGGCGCGCTTGATTAACGCTTCTTTATCGTGTGGTTAGTGCCTAACCTGGTGTGAGTTTTTGTGCCACCCATGGGCCTCTGACTTAGTTTAACATGCCGTCGAGAAATATCTCTCCGGCATGCTGGTTTCCTCGCGATGTTTTCCTTCACCGGAGCAAGTGATAACTATGCAATACGCACATGAATCCGAAAAATCAGTGGTGCGTGACTTGGGTTCGAACTTAAGACCTATGACTTGGCAGTCTAATGGTCACGCCACTAGGCTATCGCTGCTTTATAAACGCTTCTGCTCCTTCTGTTGCTATATGAGGCTTATCTATACTAATATTATAAAGAGGTAAAATTTGTTTTGTAAATTTTATGTAGCGGGTAAATCTCTGGATCTACTGAACCGATTTTGAAAATTCTTTCACTAATAGGAAGCTACATTATTCCCGAGTGCCATAGGCTATATTTACAACGTGCCGATGGGATAATTTCCGACCAAAACGCGAGCGAAGCCGCGGGCAACAGCTAGTGTTTAGTAAAATTAAGTCTACTTTTGATTTTTTGGTAGCTGGTGCTTATACCCAGAAGAGGGAACCAGGTTATAAGATACTGACCAGTCCAAGCAGAGCTCCGATGAAGATGGTGGCTAGTGCGAAGATCAGGTAGGACCCCCATGTCGGCAGTCCGTAAGTCTCCATCAGCATATTGTGAACACTCTGTAACACCGAACGATTATTATATTATAGCCCCGTGTAAGATTTTCAAGTATATTTCTACATCGTGACCTATTTCCGCTTCTTCAATACTTTTTACGTCTTGACCTGCGTCATCTAATTATCTCAGTAACACAGATGTGTATACGTATGTATAGTACATAAATACGGCATGCTGTTCAATGCGGGTTTCAAAACAAACACATTTCGAAGAACTGGAAATCATGATAATTTTTCAAGCGGTTGGACTAAGCGCAGCCCAGGATGAGTTCATTGGACCCAGCATAGCATCCGAGGAGCAGCATGGACACTAACTCCATGCTGAGAACCTGATTAGTCTATCAATTACAACTAGTGAATCCTATATACCCTCAATGCCTGGCTGAGCTTGAAGAACTCAGCAACCAGGGTCATCTGTATAGAGTGCGGCGCCTTCCATGAGGGCACTGGTTCAGTCTGCTTCCACCGCTGGTCTTCCACGTAGCCCAGCATAGATTCCACATCGCGGGGACCCTTGTATTGGCGGAATTCACCGTCGATCACGCTGTGGAGAAAAAATAAAAGAATTATAAGACATTTTCTATCATCAGAGTGCTACAGAAAGTACGCAAAGATGTTGGTCCCGGCTATTATTTGTATTAGATTCTTGTAAGTCGTTACGGATATTCAGAAGCTTAAAAATCGGACCACCACCCTGACCAGGGGGTATTGTATTACCCAGTAAACTGGTGTGGAGGTCAGATAGGTGATCGCTCCGTGTAAAATACTAGTATTTAGCTGCAATCGGTTGAATTGGAAGGGTTGGAAAAAAAGTTTTTTTAAAAATTTTTATAAAACAATCAGATCAAATTCTTTTAAACAAGTTTGTTTTTTTAGTTTAGGGCATTATTTCAAATTCATTCGATCCGATATCATTATTTATTCGATTCTATATTTCATTTCTAAACTAGATCTTTACAAATTCGCCATAATAAACCAAATATTTACAAAAAACTATCAATGGATAAACATTTATTTTATGTTGCGTATCTCTAATCAATACTGAACGCTTTACATTCACCCTGCATGTTCTAACTAATGTTGATTTTTAAATTGGGCGACATAGGGACTTTTCTACGGGACTATAACGGCGGGGAATTACCTATGAACTATGTATTCTATTCTATGAATAGGGGCAACACCAATATTTGTATTAAAATGAGGGGAATAACCACTAGTCCATTGTTTTACTTTCTTTCGACAGCCGACATTAGGGACTTTTCTAACGGGACTTTACCGGCGGGAAATTACTTATGAATTCTATAAATACAATTGCCTTCCTTTCTAATATTTCATTTAATTATTAATTCTGCGTCTGATCATAACACCTCATTAAAATTTCAACTCCAGGACGCAAAGAGCGTGCAATTTGGGCACGATTCACATGGATCCCCCAAGAAAATACCACACTGAAGACCAATAAAAATGTAAGAAAGAACTAGTTGGACTTGTGAAAAGAATCAACTTAAATATGTTAAGCTATGTATTTAGACTCCTAAATATTAATTTATTTTCATTTTATGTCCATTCATTCACCATGAAAAGTTCTTAATGTTCTATACAAAAAAACACGGTTTAAAATAAAACTGTTTTAAACCAACTTGTTTTAATCATGCCAACCCTGATTGGAATTCGACCCCAGCATAGTTGGGAAAAGCTTGGGCCCTAAACAGATGATGATCCTATAATCCTCGTCTTGGAGGAGGACTTATGGCCGCAGGGAGTGGTCTTCCTCCGCGTCGTTGCCACGAGCAAGTGCCACATGAACGCACAGTGACGTAGTGCACAAGTGAAGTGTTACTAACATAGTTTTAAGTTTATATTTACTAACATAATTAGTATTTTATCTTAAATATGTTAGTCTGTAAGGTATATATCAATGGGCCAAAGTAGCATTGAAATAAATGGATGTTGTTACTTGTTCTAACGACAACACGCACTGCTGCTGCACCGCGTGCTTTGTATGAAAACAAACAACCGTCCGTGCGCAATCCGACAAACGCACGTTTTCGGCATCCGAGTACTTACATATCTGTTTCTCAAGTTAAAAGAACTTGCAGCATTAAAATAAATTTCAAGTAGTACTTCATTCGTCTTTTCAAGACGACACTAGGATAAGTTTACCCAACATACTTAAAACCGATACTCACTGAAATATAGTAGGCAGAGCAGTAACAACGAATCGTCCACTCAAACCGGGAGACTTGGTGACGTCAACGCCAGCAGTCCTCACGCCCAGCGTCTTGCGGGTTGCACGCGAGGATAGCTCCCGCCATGCTGGAGAAAGGGCGTTGCAGGCTGGGCACCAAGGAGCGTAACTGGAAAAGATGGATTATAATGTTAATAATAGGAAAATGTATCGCGTTGAAGGTAGTAAGTGGCCCGAAAGTTTTTTTTTTCGGATTGGAAATCATCAAATGACCCCATCACTCTGGGCGAACTTGTACTGACTAAAACCCATCCTTGTTCCTTCTTTTGCCCTTTGTGTTCCAGGGCCGCGGTATCTCTTTCGAACAGTCCCGCAACCCTGGCAGGCATCGGTCCTTTCGGATCCCTTCCTGTTTGCTGACATCTGTTTGAGGCGCGCGTGGAACACGAACACGCCGTCGACACGGGGCCCGAAAGTCTGACAACCAGCCTTACCAAGGGTTATCGTATTACCCAGTACTAACTGGGTTGTGGAGGTCAGATAGGCAGTCGCTCCATGTAAAATACTGGTATTCAGCTGCATCCGGTTAGACTGGAAGCCGACCCCAACATAGTTTTGAAAGAGCTAGGCCGATGAATAGGAAAATGTATGTCTTTGAGATGTAGTTATTTATCTATCATGCCTTTTATATGTGTAATCTCCGAAGGGTGAGGCAGATATGTACCTAATGGGAGTAAAAAACGTGTTTTTTTTTTAGATCTGGGACCACCCAGACCTGGGTCACCAGACCCAGATTGTGCCAGTTATGTGTAAGTCCCTTGTAAAAGGGAGTTGGCATATTACCATCAACCGGTCACAAATTCATACTCCGGGCGGTATTGAGAATATCCTGGCCTGGCAGAAGAACACAAATGACACTCCGCTCGATCCGAGAATCGAACCAAAGTCCTCATCTCAGCTCAGCTGTAGCGGTCTGCGCTTGCGGCGACTAGACCAAAGAAGCAGTCGAGATAGATAAGAATATGTTAAGCGATATAAACTTAAATAGTACGAAAGTGCAAAGTAATAAGCACTATGTAATTTGCAAGTATTTGTCGATAGCTCTCCCTATCTAAAAAAAAACTAGCATGTAGCATAGCTCTATTTGTAGCATAATCATCCATGCATTAAACAAGTTGTTACTTTTTATGCACTTGTACTGTTTCGAGTTTATCGATTGCACTCAAGTGGAAAGCTTACAAAGTTGCAATTGTTTGTGCATTTTTGTAAGACTGAATGTTACTGCAGATTTATATTCAAAGTAGAATGGGTTATAGTGACAGTTTTATTCTAACTATTATAAACGTGAAATTTTGCGTGGGGATAGATATTCATTGTAACTCTTTCACGCAAAAACTGCTGAACGGATTTGGGTAAAATTTTGCCGGTAGTATGGATCCTGTGGTATAATTACACCTAGTAGTTTATTAAAATGAGTATTTAAAGTAACAATGTCGCTTTCAGTTAGTATTTACAACGACAAATTCTAACAGTTTTACGAGGCCTTTCGCAGGAGATGAAGGATTGAAATCTAGCAATTGTCGTCAACCTACAACTTTGTATCACTACTCCGTATTTTTTATCGAAGGTGCTTTTAGATTCTATACAGGGTGTAAATAGAGCCTTCACGAAGCCGTCAACCAAGCATTCTGTACATCAGACTAAGTAACCTTACGCAAAAATGATTGCTGAGAAACTAATTTTTTTGGGGTGTAAAATCACGTTTTACGGTAGGACTCAATGTGACGCACTCAAAACATTGTGCTGATGGATGGACTGAATAGTACGGGGTCGTGGAGGTGTTTAAAGTTCTTCAGGTGTTTTAAAAAAAAATTGTGAAAAAGTTGGAACTTTGACCCCCAATATCTCCGTAACTAGAAGGTTCCCAGGTAGTCTAGAACAAAAAAAATATCGCAATGACGGGGAGAACAAGTGCTTTTCGGCTTCGTTAGGTCTTGGTAACATCTTAGGCTAGGCTTTGAAAAACACGTTTTTTTCAGTCTCTGTTCCCTAATTTTCATTGTCTGATAGGATGGAAATCCAACACGTCCGGATGGACATCATGTCAGTCGCAGGAGTAACGGCATAACATGCTTTCCGACGCCACCAACTTCTAAACTTTGAGATACCAGGTAATTGAATCAACGATACAAAGTTTAGCAGCCCCGCTTGTGACCATAAAGACAACAACTTGACACGCATACCGATAATCGATATACAGGGCTATTAAACAATATAATATCAACATAATATTGTTTACCGAGTAATAGTCGGCACATTATTATTGTTCAATCAATACAAAGGTTACGGACTTTCCATATGAACGCGATGAATAGGTAGAGGAGAATAGATAATAACTGCATTTTTACATGTTTTTTTAGGGTTCCGTAACTCAATCGGCAAAACGGAACCTTTACGGATCACTTTGTTGTCCGTCTGTGTCTGTCAAGATCCTTTTTCTCAGGAATGCGTGGCGGTATGAAGCTGAAATTAATACCAAATACTCACGTCTGCTACCCCTTGGAGCAATGAAAAAATCAAACTTATACCTAAGTCAACGCGATCAAAAGATATGTGACTGTTTATGTCGCATATTATGCGATTTCACAAGGGAATCAAAACCTATCCGGTACTTCCCTTTGACCTAGAATCATAATATTTGGCAAAAAGCAAGGCCTTACAGTACAAATAATGGAAATGTTTAAAAAAATAAAAACAGTTGAAAATTAAAGGGTGTCCCCATACATACACAGTTGACGCCAAATAAGATATTTTTTTATTTAGATAATGGTACGGAACCCTTCGGCCGGTTTTTTTATATACATGTGGCTATCACAAATCGCTTAATATATGAGATATTTTTTCCTAGGTTTGTGTAGAACCACCACCACCCCAGCTACTAGGGCCTAGGTAGACCTTTCAGTAAGTCTGTCACCGTGAAACATCTTAGTTCCTGTCGTTACGTAAGATTACATTTAAAGATAGTTCAGTGTGTAAGCCAATGAGAAAGTTTCGCCATTATACGATTGAGCGTAGAATCTCCAGAAATGAAATTTGAATGCTATTACTTTAGGTATGGACTGCCTGGTCACGAGTGCTACCACAGAACATGAGGTCTTGGGTTTGAATTCCAATCGAACAGAGTTTTTGAGTTTTCTCGGTTGATTTGTTCCCGGCTTACGGCAGCCTTGTTAGCTTGCCCCTTATTATATCTATAGGACTTGAAACATAACTAGTGAAATGTGACTGCGCAAGAGACCAATCGAACTTCGAAGGGAAGGGCTGTAGACGTAATAACAATTATCACTTCAGAAAATCCCTTACGTACGAGCCCTTAAGTTGGAGGTACATCTGCCTGACCATTCGGGCATTACATGCCTAATATTAAATTTATCATAATAGAACTCAGTTCATCATCATCCATCATTTCAGGCGAAAGACGTCCACTGCTGGACATAGGCCTCCCCCAAGTGTCGCCAATCAATGTGACGAACTCAGTTCACTATGATAAAAACAACTACCGGAACGAAACTGAAGATCATACTTCCAGTTGACCTTCCACTGACAGCCTTGAGCAGGTTGAACGGTAAGACGACATTAAGGTTGAAGACAAACAATGACTGTCCACGATTGTACGCAGTGAGGCAGAACAAACAGTATCGATCGGCAATTAGGTATTTCAAGTCTTTGTGAGCATAGGTTGGCATAACATTTACCTCCGTAGTTCTTGGTGAGTAAAAGATTAGAAAAAATTTAGACAACATAAGCATTGCGCCTTTGATCTCCGAAGGGTCACAAATCCACACTCCGTGGCTGTTAATAAGAAATTCCTAATAAATAAACCCAATTACACTTTGCCCATTCAGGGAAACGAACCCAGGACCTCATGCTCAGCAGTCGTGCTTGCGACCACAACACCAACGACGCAGTTTTCTTCCACTACTTTTAGTTTACTTGAGAATTACCAATCCAACTTTCTAACTGACGATGTTGATTGAATTTTTTTCTTCTCGATATTCAACTCTCGGTATTGAGCCGAGCATACAATCCAAAAGAGCGTATCCCATCATCCCCGCGGAAAAAGAGCACTGTTCAGTTTCCAGCACAAATAAAGTACGCGATAAAAAATCGTCACATTGTAAAATCGGCCGTGCGAAAGAGTGCTGACATAGCACTTTTAGCAACGGTGGCTCTGTTTGGTAGACAAAACAAAATATTCCCAGGTGGGCGTGGCTGGTGATAACATGCAAGCAACAATCACATCATACAATGATGAAACGTGTCGTCATCATCACAAATGACATCATACCGTCACACTGTTTACTGTTAACGACTTTGCTGCTAGGAACTGGCAGTTTATCTTTACAAGACCAGAGTAATGAACATTACGAACGATAAAACACCGGTTTTTGAGATAATTTTTAATGAAACACCTCATTTGTGTTCGAGGAAAAATAGCGGTTTGATGTTTACTTTGTTGAATTCTTTTATTTATTTAGTTAAAATACACTCACTACGTTTTAGATTTAGAGTAGCTAGTACTATGAGCAAGAGTAATCTTTATGGTGGCCGACCGAGGCAGGGCGAGTGCGAGAGTGTACAGCTAAGCGGGGAACAAGGAGGGTATAAATAAACGGATCCTTCAGGATGCCGTCAACCAAGCATTCTGTACATCAAATTATGTAACTCTACGCAAAAATTATTGCTGGGTGTGTGACGCATTCAAAACATTGTGCTGATGGATGCATTGAATAGTACGGGGATCGTGGAGGTATTTAAAATTAAAACATAAAAAATGTTGGAACTTTGACCCCCAATATCTCCGTAACTAGAATTCTCCCAGGTATGGTCTAGACACTCTAGAAGTCTAGACCAAAAGAACGATCGCAATAACGGGGAGAACAAGTGCTTTTAGGGTACTTTTACACCCATCATTACACACACTCACACTCGGGAGTGTTTTGGCGAAAGTATACAGCCACTTTTATACAGGTGAAACATTCCCATAAAACATGATGACATCTCTAAATCTCGCTGTCTTCTCTTAGTTGAAAATGAAATCTCTATCTCATTAGCCAACATGCTTGTATGTATGTAAATTTTAAGCCGGTGTTAAGGCACAGTTAGCGAGCATTCGATCGCAGGCAGGCCGTTCCAACAAAACCATTTTGTCCGCAATTGAATTACTAATTCAATTTTAGTGTTTCAGGTTTCATTTTCATTTTCAAAAATCCCCAATATGATACATGTTTGAAAACTCAACACACTCACACACACACTCCACCCCAATTTTCATCTGCCTGAGCTTGGTAGCGAATTTTCTGAATATTTGTGCAATATATTTCCTGATTTTCTAAGTTTTACAGTCTGAAGTCTTGGAGACTTTTTTCCCATGCGTTTAAGTTCCCCAAGAATGATGTTTTACCCCAAAGATCCCCTAACTACCAACGGCAGCTCCCGTCATGTAAATGTTGCTTACGAATGCTCGCAATGGAAACACCTAATGCTCGAATATAATTCAAGAACAGTGTTCGAATGTTCCTTTTTAAACAAGCCATTATTTTCAAGTGCTGTTTTCTTCCCTTCTTTCAGTTTTTTGGCTTATTGCCAGAATAGTCTATACGCTGAAGATATTGATGTAAGAGCATGTACTTGTTCAAGGACATTCATTAGTCTGCATTAAGAAATGTGGGTGTACTATTAGGAACTCCTCTGTCTAACCCTTCGGGGATTATAGGCGTGTTGCCATGTTATGTTATCGTAAAGAACAATGGGAAACGGCTGCCAATTACGAGTGTAGGTTGTGTCAAACGTGCCTACTAATTTGTACAAAGTGATTGTGAAGAGGCTGACACAAGAATGTGGAGCTTGGCAAAAGCAAAGGGAGGCCTATACCCAGCAGTTGGTGAAGTCAGGCTGTGGATGATGATGATGAATTGTGTAAATTATTTACCACCACTACTCTTAATATGGTGAAGGAAAACATGGCTAGGGAACCGGCATTCGTCCTAGCACCAAAAAAAACGAAAAATCATGACATCGAACTATTGCGCACTTGGCCTATGAGGTGGATTACAATCCACTCCCTCTCACGAGCCTGTGCCTCATTGCTACTGTGCTGGGACACAACCTTCCTCTCTGTGAGGAAATCATTAAAGGGTGCTTATAAACACACACACAAGCACACTTAGAAATGCCCATTTAATAGAATAACGTCATTTATTTACTACCTACTACCCTCATCCATGTGTCACTGCAGGGGGCCTACTGAAAACCAACGCTGAGTGTTTTACACCCAGCATGCACTGAGTAGGTGACCCTTTCGTTATGGGCATGCTCAGTGCAGTTGAGCTGTTTTAATTAATTGTTAAGCTGTTTGTTAGTAATATGTATGTGTA
Source organism: Eugnorisma glareosa (assembly GCA_947578425.1). Lineage (NCBI taxonomy): Eukaryota > Metazoa > Arthropoda > Insecta > Lepidoptera > Noctuidae > Eugnorisma > Eugnorisma glareosa. The sequence goes on along the minus strand of OX387982.1, from coordinate 4,682,632 downwards.
TGTGCTGCTCTATTGTGTTGCTGCTGTCCATGAACAAATAAATGTTTATTCTATTTTATTCTTATGCATCAGTAAAGTATCTCATTTGCTGCTGCCATTTTTATCCTCATAGTACTACCAAATTCACTGACGGTCGCCCAATAATCAACCTTATTACTTAGGCCATAAGGTTGAAAAGTGGCGGACCGTATGTCATTATGAAAAGAAACAAAAATAATTATTATGCAATCAATGATTTCATAAAACAGTGTTGTGTCTAATTTGTTTCAGCTATAATTAACATTCATGTTTTGTGTATGATTTTCTGTCAGGAATTATAATAATACACACAGATTTTTGTTCAAATTCTTGTTGTGGTTTTGAGTCATTATTGTTTTCCTCTTTCAATTTATTCTTTGAACAGTTTACATACTCATTCTTATTCTTTATTGCACACTAAATATAAAAGTAGGACACACAAAATTACAATATATAACTTATGTACAACGGCGAGCTTAACCCAGAATTGGGTTTTCTTACAGCAAACCTTACGTTTGATTGTGAGATTTGCGAATGAGGATAAACCTATGTGCACAAACGAACATTTATAACTTAAATTTACTTATTTTTACTAAACTAATACATAAAATATAATAAACGTAACATATTTGGTACGTAATGTAACATATTTGGTTATAACATCATAACATCTTGGAAAGATATTTTTTGGTCATAAGCAAATCAAAAGTTGCTGAATTCAGCAATTTTTATCTCTCCTCATCCTCATTGATTGTGAGGGAGAAGAATGTCATAGAAAAAAAAAAAAGATGGATTGTGTGGTCTTAATTAAGAAACAGAAGTACCCAATCCCACATTTCGAGGGTTGGGTTCAAGTCCCATGTTAAAGGGGGCGACGATAGTGCCATCAACCTGGCACGAATCCAGACTCCGTGGCTGCTTCTGAGAAATTCCCGATAGAAAACTCAATAGCACTTTGCCCCACCCGGGAATCGAACCCAAGACCTCATGTTCAGCAGACGCGCTTGCAACCACTCCCCAACAGGGCAGTCTAGGAGCCTTCAATGAAGTAATTTCAATCCTAACCTATAATGATATTCAAAGAAAAAGATAATACTATTGTTTGAAATTCCTTTTGAAATAAGCTGTGCCTTTGTACTCATAACTTATGTTATGATGTTTCCTTATGTTCTCTCTTTGACATGAATGATTTAATAAATTAATAATAATTTTAATGTTGCTTTCTATTTAGCATAATCAGCCTATAATGTTCAAATTGCTGGGACACACAGCCTCCTCTCCAGCAGAGGGAAAGGGCTATAATCCACCACCGGGCCCAGTGCGGGTTGGCAGGTGTCACATGTCTGTCACATGCCTGTTATACAAAAAGCTCAATATCTTGTTCATGCATATTTAGTTGTACTTGTTTGAGTTTTAGTTTTTGACAATTGATATCATTATAATAAACTATTCAAGTCTACACCAAACATCAATATTTGCATGTAGCATGACTAATAGTGCTGCGAATTAGCATTAATGTATGGCATAGTGATGTAACAGCTTTGAGTCGACTTTCAACTGTAGAGTGACTCATTGGCCCAAATTGTCTATTACTTGGCTTGTTTTGTTCTTGGTATTTTAAGAGGTTGGCATACATTGCAGTAAATGCAGTAATTGAATTTGATAATTACATGTTTAGGTATTTATTCCATTAGCTTTGATCAAAAGAGTCAACTATTTATCTGATCTGTTGTTGTAACAATCATAATGGTCTTATTTTGCATGCTTGTAAGTATTAATCATTTATGCCTGGTAATTTATTAATTCCTGCTATGGTTATTTAAATATCTATATATAGGTTATTGATATATATTAATCAGCTTGTATTGTTCCCACTGCAGGCCTCCTTTCTATGTTGGGGAGTGGGCTTTAGTACATCACATGGGTCCGATGTAGATTGTTGGATTTTTTTAAATTTATTATTGGATGTTGTCAATAGACAACATCCAATAATAAATTTCCAGTGAAAATGCAGGTAGACCAATAGGTCTACCTGCATTTTCACTGGAAATTCGGTTACAACGGAGACTATAATTAATATAAGTATTTCTGTATGACTATTAGGTATAGTTTAGTATTTGATTTGTGAAATTCAAGAGGGTCTAATGAACTCAGACAAAGTTTTCTGTCAACATACATACTAACAAGAAAGTATTAGCATGTTCCATTAACACATTAGTCAAATTATGGACGTAGACTGTTTGCTTGACTTTTAATATATATACATAGGTACTGTGAATCCACATTCCTACCATTTTGAAGATGTAAAGGAGATAATATCTCCTTTTTATTATTCTGCTATATCAGATAATATTCATATTGCCTGGCAGATTATAATTTCAATTTGAGATTTCTTCTAATATTTTTATGTGGATAATAAACCTGTTGCTCATAGATGGATTTTGTGAGAAACCAAGTTATTAAATACAATGTTGATAATTTTTGTTATTAAATAATTAAAGTATCATTAGAGGTTGATGTTTACAATTTAAGATTTTAGTCAATAATCTGTAAAACTAAGCTATACCAAGGCGACAAAACATGTTGAGGCAAAAATTGTTCAATGGATTTTTTTCCATGGTGTAGCACAAAATGGAAGCTGAATTTCACACGGAGCGTGCCAGCGTACGGAAGTATCAGATATGTACCAACAATAGACAATGCGTCACGGTTTTCAAAACGGTTCTTTTACATAGACCCTATCGACCTTGTAGTGGTTATTGAACCCAAACGAGTGGGCTGTTCCTAGAGTCCAATTACACCATAAAATAACTCTTTCTAAAAACAAGGACTAGTGCTACATAAGAATTAGGTATATAAGCATAGTTTTATGCACTGTTTGAACCTATGATAACGCAATTCACATCCAAATAATCAAGGAAAAATTTTGACACGTTCCCCGTAAATTGGTTGAAACCGGCTATAGTAAAAAATACTTACAACTCGACCATCCATTCTCCTTCGAGGATGTCCTTCCAGTTGTCTTCATCTAACTCGCGGTTGGCACTCACAAAACCAGTAAAACAACATAAAATAAATGAGAAATAAAGGAAAAAATGTAAAATTTGAGGGACCGTGTGTACGCGCGCCATGTTTAATTTTGCTGTAATGTTGCACTTGTTTAAAGTTTTCTTACTACTAAAATCATTAAAGTTTTGCTAGCGTAAAATAAGAAGTCCTAATGTGGTAGATCCAAATTTATGAAATGTTTTATTTTAAATCAACTGTGTTTCGTTAATTCTAAAACAGATTTTTATTGTCATCGAGGCTATAGATTTATTTACAAAATAAAAACTAAACAATACAGCTGCTGCCATCTAGTGTGTAGAATATGCAAAACGTTTTGTTGCGAACATTGTTCACAAGATGTCGCTATAAGTACATGAAAACATGATGAAAAGCAGTATCCTTAATCCTTCTTTCTTTTCTTCTACCCTCGTTTGCATCATGTTTGCAATAATTCATGTTACGTTTATAGGTAATCATAAACATAAATTAATGAATTGCGATCAGTATCTAAGCACAAGCACTCAATACAAATATTACATAGATCAAAATAAAAATCAATTTCGAAAAAATGTACCTATGATGAACTTATTTTCTGTTGTTTTTATTGTCAAAACTATCCACCAAAAACGAACTGGATAGTGAACAACACACAATATGACATTAAGCTAGGTATGTATTCGAACATTGACTCTATAACCAATTTATTATTTTTTTTTATTCTGAGGGTTTCATCATAACATTTAACATTTCCATCTCTTTTCAAACTAACGTTATGACACTGAAACTATTTGAAACCAAACATCACGCCTGTAAGTGTATTCCACGAAGGGATAAGCAGAGGCTATAGGTGCTAGGTGTTCCCAGGTCAGGCGAACTTTTATTGGTTGGTCCATTATGAAGTTTTCAGTAGCAACAGCAGAATTTTGGAAACGGGTATATTAAAGAACTAGCTGTTGCTTCCGGCTTCGCTCGCGTTTTGATCGGAAATTATCCCACGGGAACGTTGTAATTATAACCTATGGCACTCGGGGATAATGTAGCTTCCTATTAGTGAAAGAATTCATCAAAAGATTACCCTCTACAAACAAACTTACAAACAAATTTTACCTCTTTATAATATTAGTATAGATTTGCGAAGCCGTGGGCTCTAGCTATACGCCTGATCTCTCTTTGATTGGCGTCCCATCGGTCTATTTGAGTGCACCAAGACCGACTGCACCTTGATCTGCCACACACTGTATTGTGCAATGTAATTTCATCATCTGCCAAGCCTTTTGCAAACTATGTTGGGGTCAAACGTATACCCGCAGGATACCAGAATTTTAACGGAGCGACTGCCTATCTGTCCTCCATAACCCAGTTAGTACTGGATACCTAATACTTTACTCCTTGGTAATACTAGTCGCACCTCTGATTTTCGGATTCGTGTGCGTAATATTGTATCATTATTATCACTTGCTTCGGTGAAGGAAAACATCGTGATGAAACCGGTATGCCTTGAGTGCCATGAGAGATATTTCTCGAACCATGGGCGGCATAAAATCTCTGACACCAGGTTAGGCACTACCCTAACCACACGAGAACAAGAAAGAAGGTAAGACTGGTTATCACATTTTCGGGCCACTGACTACCTGTAACGCCGTGTACCTTGTGCGCCGTTCGTGGCGCATGCCTCGCAAAGTCTGGATCCACCTTTAATTGGCGTCAACTATGTATGTATGGGGACACCCTTTAATTTTCAACATTTTTTATTTTTTGGAATTATTCCTTTATTTGTTCTGTAAGACCTGGCTTTTTGCCAAATTTCATGATTCTAGGTCAAAGGGAAGTACCCTATAGGTTTTGATTCCCTTGTGAAATCGCATAATATGCGATTTAAACAGTCATATCTTTTGATCGCGTTGACTTACAAGTTTGATTTTTTCATTGCTCCAAGGGGTAGCAGACTTGAGTATTTGGTATTAATTTAAGTTTGATACCACTGCGCATTCTTGAGAAAAAGGGTCTTGACAGACAGACATGCGGACGATAGAGTGATCCTATAGTAGTTCCGTTTTGCCGATTGATGTACAGAACCTTAAAAAAGAACTTGAAGTAATTCCTCAACTCAGTAATTTTTATAAAACGTTAAAAACCGTCATCCAGTGTCGCGCTTATCGACAGCGGTGTCGATGTCGCGGTAGTAGGGCTTCGTCACCGGCTTCGTCTACTATCGATCGGCTGTACGTCCTCCGTTATGTTCACGACTAAGTGTACCTAACTGGAGTCGGCTGGTATTTTAATAATTACTTATACAAAATTAGTAGCTGACCCAAGACCCAACAGACGTCCTGTACTTTCTGTATGTCGATAACAGCGTCACCTACAGGGTCAAACTATAACTAAGAACAAGAGGTAGGTACAAAAATACATCAAATCGGTCAAGCCATTTATCTAGGAGAAGAATAATTACGAATACACGCATACCGGAATTTTATTTATGTATGTACCTACTAGCTGTTGCTCGCGACCTTAGAACGCGTGATTTTTTTTAAATTTATTTTTTTATTGGTTCGCTATTTGAATTGCATTTTTTTCATGTGCTCTATTTTTTGCCCTTACCCTAATCCGTTTTTCTATTCACCTGTCTAGGATCCCGCAACGAAATTACTTACTTAAAAAGAAAACAACAACTGAGGAGTTAGAAATAAACATAATTGCGGAAGAAAGCAATAAGAATAAAGACAAGCAATTTCATCAGAATGGAAGTCAAAAGCCAACCACCCAACCGGCCACTGCGTCGAGTTGATTTAATTGAAGTTTAAAAGCAATCTAGATCTTATCTAGCATTTATATAAACCAGTCTCAAACGTCGTTATACAACCGCAATTAAAACTAGCCCCACCATCGAAACTAGAATTTACAAAGCAGAAGCAACGAAATCAAAAAAATAAAACATATTAGTTCGGTCTCGTAACGCATAAGCATTTAAATAAATAAATAGATATCGATCAAATCCTACGTGACAGTTGTCAAACATCAAAATATTTTACGCGCGCTTTTTTGTGATACGCTGTCTATGGTCAGGGTTGTCTGTAATGGAATTATTTAGGGGTGCTGGGCGTTAATTTTTGTTTTTATTTTTGCGATGACTAATTTGGCTTTGAATATTTAATTTTGGGGTATAGTATTAACCTGTCACTTGTTGTGGAGTTGTGGAATCATTCAGTTGTATCCGGTTAGCCTGGAAGCCCATACCAAATAGTTTTCGAGATAGATAATTATTGGCTTTTTATTAGGTTTTTGGTGCTGGTAAAAGTATTTAGTATGTTAAAAACAGGGCTATAGGATTCAATTTTTTTTTGCCAATTATCTAAAATATTGTATCGAAATGTAAATTGTATTAATTACTGATTATGATTGTGAAGACGTTCTTAGAAATCCCATGTGAGTTGTGCGAATGACGTGTGAGATATGATTGTAGAAAACCTTTGTGATAAGTAGGTATGTTTCTATCTGTAATGAACTTGTCATTCCATAAATATATTATACTAGCTGTTGCCCGCGGCTTCGCTCTTGTTTGGGTTGTAAATTATCCCACGGGAACGTTGTCAATATAGCCTATGGCACTTAGAGATAATGTAGCTTCCTATTAGTGAAAGAATTTTCAAAATCGGTTCAGTAGATCCAGAGATTACCCCCTACATACAAACTTACAAACAAATTTTACCTCTTTATAATATTAGTATAGATTAGGTTTTACTGATCAGTAAGTATGTAAGAATGATATAATATAAGAGGGACGCATCAAGAGGGTTCTGAAAAAAAGAAAAACCTTGTAATTAATTTTCCAATATTATCAAAGTGACAACCCTAATACCTGCCCTAGTTTCATTCGAAATTCAAATGCAGCCGTGTCTATGAGCGTTTTATTTTTTCAATTTTCAAATATCGAACGAATGGAAGCTTCAAATCAGTTGTTTATTTTCATAAGCATAATAGCATTGTTTGTGGACAAGATTATTTCGTATCTCGATCAATATGGCGTATTTATTTTTATTTTGGAGTGTTTGATACGTAACAAGTAAGTTTTTGTGGATGACTATGCGTTTTACGTTTTATTCTACCGGGACTTTGATGTGGTGATCATTTTTTGTCACAAATATCTTTTCCTGTCATTCAAGATTGTCTATTTTGCGGTTAACAAGTGGGGATGGCCATTTGAGCAATTTATAATGTTGGTTAGCTATTAAAGGCATAGGCGTAGAGTAGAGATTTGGTTGGCAGTTACGTCGGAGTTTTCATTCATTAGAAAAACAAGGTCAGGCTCTTTTTACCACCAGCTTTCTTAACTTTCATCTATAGCTTTAATTTAATCAGTCAGTCTTAAACATAACTTAACACCACGCCTGTAATCCCGAAGGGGTAGGCAGAGGTGTACCAAATACTGCACCCACATTTCACCTGGTATGTTTTAAGCCCCATGGAATGGGGTACGAGTCTATTTCCATGAACCGGGCACAAATCCAGACTCTGTGGCTGCTACTGAGAGATTTCTGATGGAAAAACCCAATAAAACTGCCCGAACCGGGAATCGAACCCAGGACCTCAATCTCAGCAGTCGCGTTTGCGACCACTCGATCAATGAGGTAGTCTTAAACATTGGTCATAAATGGGGTTTCTTAAATTGTATAGATTTAGATGTCAAGAAGAGGATTGAAAATTCAGTAGGTAAGTAATCAATTTAGCAATTGAGCAGCTTGCTCAAGGCGTCACATACCTACCTAATTGCAGATGAAGTTTACAAACTTCCGAATCAAAGAATTATGAACTTTCTTCGAAGTCGAGTTCGAGGATTGTGACAGACAACTAAGATGCGGCTACTTTAGCAATCAGCGCTTTTCTTCTTGGTTTCGTATCGATGGTACGTTTTATCATAATTACTTATAAAAGGCCCACAAGCGCCGTTCACTTCAGTAGCACTCTTCTTCTTCTTTATCGTGTGGTTAGTGTCTAACTTGGTGTCTGAGTTTTTATGCCGCCCATGGACATCTGATTTGACTTGACTTCGTAGGACTTAAAATCAGTCTTTATATTATACAAGGTATTACAAGACCCTTAACGAAGCCGTCAACCAAGCATTATGTACCTATATCAAATTGAAAAAAAAAACATTGTGCTGATGGATGGATTGAATAGTAAGGGGGTCGTGGATGTGTTTGTAGTAAAAATTAAAAAAAAAAACTTGTGAAAAAGTTGGAAGTTTGACCTCCAATATTTCCGTAACTAGAAGGTTCCTAGGTATGGTCTAAAACAAAAAAAAAAACGCAATGACGGGGGAATAAGTGCCTTTCGGCTTCGCTAAGAGTCTTGTTACACCCTTTATTTATACCTAAATTCACGCCTTTTTTTCATGGGGGTAGGCAGAAACTACAAAACGACTTTATAGTAATGCCTTATCAGAAATTCCACTTCTACAAAACTGTAGAGTCATTCCGGGATTCATAGACAAGGCATCGATAGATAACGGCCATATTGCTCCAATACTCGGCCGTTATAAAAACAATTTGATCTGATCTATGGTCACAGTCGCTAGTCACGAGATTATCATTGTGTGGTCTGTGACGTCAGAGAAGGGAATGCGTGCGCGCAGGTTTGTTGGAAGTTACGAATTATTGGATAGTTCAATATTAGTAGAAGCTTGGAGTCTGGACTTGTGCCAGGTTGATGGCAATAGGTTTGCCCGCTATTACATAACAACTTAAATGTGGGTGTGGAATCAATTAAAAAGATGCGAAATTAACCCCTTTGTGTGGGAAAAGTAGGCAAAATCGGGCCGAGTAGAGACGTCGTGTGCATCGGCAGGTTAACGTCTTTGAAGAGAGAAAAAGGTCGCAGTTACATTTAAGACGTGATGACCTTAAAGCTAGGCCACTTACAGCTATACCCTACAATGTCGCCAATGGTGTTCTGACGTGTCCGCTTTGTGATCGGTTTGTTTGGGTTCAGCTCTGCCTAAGCCTTCGAGAATTACAGGCGTGATGTTATGTTCGGTGATGATTATAGGCATCTTGAGGATTCAATGAATTTAAGAGAGCCAGTGGGATGATGTATACTAATCCGGAATCTGAATGGATTAGTCTGCCATAATAAACCCCAGTAATATAGGTAATGCCTATAGGGAGTATGACTGCAATTTCTGCCCCCAGAGTGCAACACTAGCGAAAACCGTAAACAGTTTTTTGAAAAGTCGTGCATCCACTTTTAAATGTCCGTACAGTACAGGTATATACATGATTAATGATAAATAAAACTATTCTAATTTAAAACGTTTTCACAGATTATTTGTTACGAATAAATATGACATGATGCATGACGGCGGTTTGTTTACTGTTTGTGCGCCCCCTTTTTTTTTTTTTTTTTTTTTTCGGATGTGAATTAATCAAATTTTAATGACTCCTCCCGCTCTGGGCTGAGCAGGAGGGAGTGTCAGACTCTTACTGACTAAAACCCATCCATGTTCCTTTCTTTGCCCTTTGTGTTCCAGGGCCGCGGTATCTCTTTCGAACAGTCCCGCAACCCTGGCAGGCATCGGTCCTTTCGGACCCCTTCCTGTTTGCTGACGCTCATTGAGGCGCGCGTGGAACACGAACGCGCCGTCAACACGGCCTGTCGTCATAAGACGGACGGACGGCGAGCTAGCCCATAGCTCACCGTCCACAACGCTGAGTTTTGCGTAATTTTCAACACAGTAGAACAATCACAGACAAAGTTTTGTCCTAGACTCGAGTAACACAATTTGTTCTGGCCGCTTTTATTAGAGATTACCCTGTACGTCTCGTGGTCGCAAGTGAGACTGCTGAGCGTGTGGTCTTTGGTTCGATTTCCAGGACGGGTAAAAAGTGCTATTGAGTTTTTCCATTAGGAATTTCTCAGTAACCGCCCGGATTTTGGAAGTTGGCGGTATGATATTCCCGTGCCACGCAAAGCATGTTAAGCCGTTGGTCCTGCGTCTGATCTCCCTCCGGTTGTGTCGGGTTACCGTCCTACCGGCCTATGAGAGTAAAGGAACAGAGATCGCACCTGTGTCTGCGCACTTACGCACTTTAATACCTCCCGCGTCGATGGTTAAATCTCCGCTGAGATGACGGAAAACGGTGAGGAGGATTATACATATACGGTGACTGGTAATTAGTGACCGATACTTAAACACGTGATTGTACTCACGATAACAAACAACTTTCCCAAAGATTTTTTTTTTTATACTCATTCGATTTAATCACAATAACACAATGTAACAGTGCGGTATGAAATTCGCGCGCGCAGTCCTTGGATATTATTTTTTAATTTGTTTACACTGTTGCACGGTACCATAGTAATGAGACAGAACGGCGTCACGCGGCTATAACAGCTGATAGGTGACAGGCGCGCGCGCGCTTATATCATACGGCTGTTGTGTTATTATGATTAAAGTTAGTGAGTATAAAACAAGTGTCTTAGGGAAAGTTGTTTGTTATCATGAGTACAATAACGTGTTTATGTATCGGTCACTAATTACCAGTCACCCTATATAATTAGAAACAGTTTCCGTTTCATCCATTTTAAGTAGTAACTACATTGGTAACAATTAATTCCTAACCTTGCCTGCTTCATTTGTAGTTAGCCTTTCATTGTCCACTCAAATTCTCCACAAAAGTAAATAGGGGCGCGAACCCAACTGATTACAATCTAGGACCCCTTTAAAGCGTCTGGCATCCCTTTTTTCACCGTCTAATACCTCCATGACTAATGCTACAATCACTTGAACTGCCTACCCCTCGACCTTTAAGCACGTGAGCTTATGTACTCGACTCTCTTCGGCAGGAGAATGACATTTTGTGGCACTTGACATTTGCATTGTGTCTTTGGGGTTTCGTTAGGTATTGTAGAAGATTAGGAATCGTTATTCAACATCAGTCTACAACAATCCATTGCAGGCTAGATGCTTCTTCAATCGCACGCCATCGTTACTGATTGTTCATAATTGCCGAGATTTCTAGTCAGATTATTGTTGGTACTTTGAAGAAGGACGGACGGGTAAGAAAAGTATAAGGTAGGTACAGACAATCTATGCGAAACTGTCAAGTTTTCTCAATCAATCTTGAACCTAAGTAATGCTTCGGCGATAAAGTTGAAAATCTATTAAAGAAATTTGACAGATTGTAGTAGCTGGATGTGCTGGCGTCTGTACTTTTTTCTCTCCTTTGTTGAGGGTTGCCACAACTGGTCCGGAATTTCAGCTCAGTGTCCTAAATGCGAGGGCAATTCCAAAGAAAGATAATAATGTAGGTATATTAGGTATTAAAATTATTGGAAGACTTCTTGTAAGTTGTAGGTGCCACTTATTGCCGCAAGACACAACGAAAAACTTCCTCAAACGTCAAGAGCTACAGATACAGAAAGAACCAGAAGCCGCGTTCAGCTGTAATTGCAAGTCGCACGCTATGTCCTAATACAAAACAAGCGTCCCCGCCCGCCTCACTCCCTACCCGCGTAATGTGGCTAGCTCAGCCAATAATTATTAATTAATCATTAATTGGTGTGAAGAATCACTCACCGTCGCTGATTGGCACAGAGGCAGTGGCACGCGTCGACAAATTCTCTTACCTCGGGAGCATTGTGGCAGTGACTGGGGGCAGTGAAGAGGACATCGCTTCAAGGATCGCCAAAGCCCGAGCTACCTTCGCGCAGCTGAGACCTGTTTGGTAGTCGCGGAAACTAACCCGAAGGATTAAACTTAATATATTCGGGTCCAATGTGAAATCCGTGCTGCTTTACGGGTGCGAAACGTGGAAGGTCACAAAGGACATCTCACGCCAAATCCAAGTTTTCGTCAACCGCTGTCTTCGTCGCATCTTCGGAACTTACTGGCCCGAGACCATCTCCAACGTAGAGCTTTTGGAGAAATGCCTCCCAGGGCGATCGATAGCCAGATCAAGTGTGCAAGTGGAGATGGATTGGCTACACGTTCCGAAGGGACCCCGACCACATACCCAAACAAGCTTTGGACTGGAATCCCCAAGGTAAAAGAAAACGTGGCCGTCCCCGTCAAACCTGGCGTCGCACCGTGTTGGCAGAAGCGGCGAGCATTGGAATGACGTGGAGCGAGGTGAAGCGTGAAGCTCAAGACCGATCGAGATGGAGGACATCTGTGGACGCCCTCTGTCCCATCTAGGGGACGTAGGACATTAACTAACTACTAATTATTAATTGTTAATTATTTATAAGACACCGGTAAAACACGTTACGCGATACGCGACGTTCCCAGAGTAACTGATCGGCTGCGTGTCAATCTTCTCTTTAAAAGAGTAGTTTTTGTCGCTTCAGTAATAGGCGCGCTCACGGCTTCTGGTTCTTTCTATATTCTGAGGTCAAGAGTTTGAAGATGTTGTCATACTTTCCAGCCAATAACATTTCAAAACAACAGCCTTCAAAAACAGAAGACGAGACTTAATCCTCAAACCAGTCGAACAATATTTGATGTCCAAAAATTCTAATCATAATTTTTGTTGAAATTCTACAATGAAATATTAAGCCATTTCATCGGAGTATACCTTCATATCGAGAACTGTCAAATATCAACGGAAATGTGACACGACTGTCAAGTTTTTTGTCATTACACGATGCAGATGAATCAAATTGTGTGTTGCCTGAGCTTTAGAATGGTATTTCCACAGCATTTTTGGAAATCTGTTTGGACTTGGGCTGTGAGATGTAAAAATTTCTTTAAGGTCCTATTAGTATAGGACTGCCATAAATGCTAAACGCCACCTGGGACATTTGTAATGACAAGATACATTTTCGAGGACATCTTTTGTCTATGAAGAGGTTTTTCGCAGAGGTCCAGTTTTGAAACCGTCAGTTTTTTAACGCATATTTCAAGAATCTGTACTGATGGGTCAAGTCAACCAACAGAACGGAGACCAACGACTTATTACAATCTAGTGTGATACAACGTTACAAACCGGGACATGTCCCGGTGTACCGGGATGAATGGCAGCCCCATATTAGTACATATCTAGTTAATAGAGAAGTCCGATGTTGTCTTGCGGAAACGTTTTATTTATGTGTATATATGGATGGTTAAAAAGACTAATGGACCCCTTACATTCAATACCATAATTTGTAGATTAAAAATCCTCAGGATTAAAGTCCCTTACTTGAGGGTAAACCCTTATCAAACGAAATCTGGCAACACCAGCCAAGTTTTTCATGCAACCGCAGTTGTCAAATTAGACGGTGTTCGATATTTAACACTTTGACACTGGCAGCTAATCCTCTCGGTCACTCCTCTTTTTGTCGATGGTCTCAAGTGTCATGGCCGACGTCGAATAATCCTTTTAAACGCGCGCTGTTATTAAATAACCTGTGTCGTATTTCTGTTCTTATATGCTCATATTTTATGTAAAAAAATGTAATCGGAAACTTTGAATTTGGATAAAGATAGAGTGAAGTTGGATAGCTGAAGCGATTGAAGTCGCTAAAGCGGTTTTTATAAATAGCACGTTGTTTATCATTAAACATAGCTTTAGCAGAACCTAATGCTTGTAACATCACGTTTCACAATTTAGGGTTACATAACTTTCCTAATGATACGCGTGCACCTAATTCCAATCAAATTGCGATAGAAAACTGTTAATTTCTGCCATTGATTTCTGCACTTGTAATACTGCGTTTTGTCCAGACTCGACCATTCTTGAATTCAAGGAAGGATAAATTCGAGCTAGCGCGAAGTGTTTTCTCAAATTAGATTGGTACCAATAGATAGGACTGACTGACATGATTGATTGTAACACCAAATGATTTGAAAAGAGTAACCATGGAGTTTCTTGCCGGTTCTTCTCCATAGGAAACGACCAACCCGAACCGTGCACCTTTTGGTCGACGTTTTATAAGTGCCCATCTAAGCCTATGTGAAATAAAAATATTTTGATTTTGATTTGATTGACTCCTTGGTCTAGCAATCACAAACGCGCGACTACTGGGCTAATTGTCCTGGGTTCGATTCCCAGGTCAGGAAAAAGTGGTATGGTGTCCGAAGAGCGCTTACACCTTGTATATCACCAATTTTATACATCTGGTATCTAACACCTGTATTTTTTTCCCAAAAAAAAATGTCTATCCTGTGCTATCTCTGGCCATGTCATGTATGAGAAGTATGGAAGGAGAAAGACCCTTTCCCAGCCGTGGGACACGATGTAGGCTACTTTATTCTTGATAGGTTTTTACCCAACAATTTCAAAACCGCTACAAAGCCCAAGCCAAGAGTACAAGCTAACCGCGGTGACACAGTTTCCTTGTAAAAGCAATTTTAGGCGCCATAAATAATTGGTACCTAATTGAAATAAATAATTGGTAATATGGTTTTTATTGTTACATGTACTTCCCTGAATGAAATAAGGAAAACCACAACAAAAACTTTGAAAACGTTTAGAAATAAATTCATGAAAATTAGCTAAATAATAAAGCTAAATAAGCTTTTCCGTCTAACTGTTCATCTGCCTAGCCTTTTTCTCAATTGTGTTGGGGTCGGCTTCCAGCCTAAACGGATGCAACTGAATACCGATACCCCTTGCTATGACCGGTTGTCAGACTTTCGGACCACTGACTAACCTGTAACGACTGTCAAAGATCTACAAATGACAGCCGGAAACAACGGCTTTTCCGTCTAAATAATCTTGGTTTTGCTATAAAGCATTTTTCTTTTAATGTTAGTCTGTTCTGTCATACTATAGCAAAAATACGTCCCTCATAACTTTCCAATCTTCCTTGTGTCTTGTCTCCTCCGGCCAATCGGTTAGGAATGAGCCCATATCGTGACACCAGTGCTTTTTGATCCTGCCACAGAATAAATAGTACAAGTAGTCCTGCCTCGGTTACTTACGACGCCCTTCTGCAGCCACCAACAGTGTGGTTATGGGATGCATCCGATACCGATACCGATATATCGACGATATCGCGAGTTTTCTGATATATCGAAATCGGCGATATTAAATTTGCCGATGCACCGATACTTTTTGCATTTGAAGCACAACAAATTTCAGTTTCCAAATGAGTTCTGTTGCATCTGAAAGACCTGTCGTCCAGCCAGACTGACGAAATCGGCTTTTACTGAATAATTTAAGAATATGGTGTTTCCTGAATAAAAATCTCAAGACTGTAAATTTTAATTATTAAGTTTTGTTTTCTGATCTGTTATCAATTATAATTTCTAAATAAATATTATTATAGTATGAGTAATTTTGTCTGCTTCTAAAGTCACTGACTTTTATACCTTTCTTTGAATCTTGACTGTCCGTATCGGTATCGCTATCGGTATCGGTATCGCTATCGGTATCGATATCGGTATCGCTATCGGTATCGGTATCGGTATCGGCGATACTTTTTTATAAATATCTGTGTCGGTATCGTATCTGGTGAAGTGCGTATCGATGCATCCCTAGTGATTATTCCCGCCCATCTGTCGTGATCCATCCAACTAGAAATCCTTGGAAATGTCATTAAATTGATACTTCTCGTTTCTGGAATTAAAAATTTATTAATTGTGTCATCATCTGCCTAGCCTTTCCCCAACTATGTTGAGGTCGGCTTCCAGTCTAACTGGGTGCAGCTGAATACCAGTATTTTACATGGAGCGACTGCCTATCTGACCTCCACAACCCAGTTAGTACTGGTCTGCACTTTGGTAAGACTGGTTGTCGATGTTCTGCACTGACTAAATTACACAATAATTATTATCGCTACTGCTAGCACTTAGCAATTGTTGTGGAGTGTCTAAGAATACGAGGTTAAAATAACTGAAAACAGAATTCTGTATAAAAGCGCCCACTAACTAATTTTGTTATTAAATTCTGGCTGTTTTGTAGTAACAGTTGTATTTTTATAATTAATCGTTTTCATTGAGTGTTATTGATTGCAATGCTAAATACTCGTTTATTACAGTACATTAAAGTTCTTTTTTCATTTACTTAAAAACATGCAGACAGTTACTGCCTTTGCTTTTTATTTTCTCTACAAAAAAGTTTGATTTTACAGGCCTTTAGATGTTTTCCCAACGGGGTTGGACTCGGCTTCCAGTCTTACCGCATACGACTTACTCTTACGTTAGACTGGAAGCCGAACCCGTCATGCTGCATCTAGTTGTATACCAGTATTTTGAGGGTTGAAATATCGGGAGTTCAAAATAATGAATAATCACGGAAATATCACGTAAGTGACAGTATAAGTTTAAATAGGTATCTGTACCATATTTATGATAGTACTAGCTTGCCCGCTAGCCCGCGACTTCGTTTGCGTGGAAATTTTGTATCGGTGCATGTGGGAGTGGTGTATCTGATCTTGTTTGCGGGGCGAACATGGCCAGATATTGCACAGGATAGAGAGGTCTGGAAGGAGAAACGGGAGGCCTTTTTGCCCAGCAGTGGGACATTCAAATATAAAAAAATAGCCTTCTCCAGGATATAATCTATCTCCTTGCCAAATTTCATTACGTTCCGATCAGCTGTTTAGCCGTGAAAATGTAACGAACAAACAAACAGAGTTATTATTAGTATGGATAGAGTTCAACTGTTCGTGGATTTGAACATGAGATTTGAAAACGCACCCACAATACAGAGGACTGCCTCGCTGGTCACAAGCATGACTGTGGATCCCCAGATCCACGTTTGTTATTACGTTTCGACCTGATGTTAGGAAATAGTATATTTTGATATAAGTGGGGAAACTTTGTTATTGCATTCGAGCGCGGAATTAGCACCCGAGCTGTAGGCGAGGGTGTTATGGAGCCGAGAACTGCAGTAACAAATCCCCACGCGTATCAAACGACGTTTTTCAATACACTTTCAAAGAAATAAAATATTAGAACGGAAAGTATTTTTGTCAGGAATTATTATGAATCTATGATTTAATTTGCTTTCGCCAGGTTGAAGGAGAAGCAAAGGTAGGATGCCGCTAAACAGCCTAATATGAAAAATAGAAAATTAAAATATTTTTGAATTTAGAATACAAATAAATGTTAATTTGTTCAGTAAAGTAAATATTTGTTTTAAATAATCATGTTTATCTATGATATTCCAATTATAAACACAATTTAAATACTAAAAAATATTTACGCCGTTGCCGAGATTAAAAAAACAATCCCCGTCTACTATAGACACAGTCATACGTGCGGAAATAAATTTTTTAACAGATTACTATTTATTTAATTACATAGACTAAGTCCAAATGGGTTCAATGACTATAGTCGGTGGCGATTATTTTTTTTAATCTCGGCAAAGAAATTAGTCTTTACGTCGCAAATATTTTTTGAGTATTTAAATTGTGTTTTTAAATAGAACTAGTATTCGCGTGTTGCGCGAGGTGCAAGCACCTCGTGTGCTTGTGGTGGAATATCTTTCACTTTTAAAACCCCTAAATGTAGTAAAAATTTTAAACATAACCCGGGGGGACGCTTCGCCCTCTCAACCTTCGTTATGCTACGGAGGTCTCGCAGGTTCGCTAAGGCTATCTCTAACCGTTACGAAGTTTCAGCCCTTTCAGTTTTAGGGGAAGTTTGGGAGGGGAGGGGAGGGGAGGGTATACAAATTTCAACACCTTCAATAATAAAGAATAGCGAAAAATCTAAAAGCTGCTGCGTGTCCTAGTTTCCGAGATACGATGGGGGGAAGGGTGAAGGGGGGAGAGGGGGGAGTTTTGATAAAAGATTTTTACTTTTCCGAGCCTCCTCTATACGAATCCGTAAAAAACAGAACACGGGTCTCTCAGATTCCGGGATCGGCGTAAAGGGAGGGAGAAGGGCGGCAAGGGGGGCAATTTAAAAAAATGTTTTTTACTTTTCCGAGCCTCACCTATACGAATCCGTAAAAAAATAGAACACACCTCTCTTAGTTTCCGAGATACGATAGGGAGTGGGGGAAGAGGGGCATAAAAGCGGGGCTTTGGCACTTTCCCCGTACTCGCGAGAGTTACTCGTTTACGAATCTGTCAAAATATACTCACCTCCCCATCCACCATCTGGGAGAACAATTATGTCAATCAGAGAGCGAGTGGTAATTTAGCTTTATATACATAGTATAATATCATAGATAAACATGATTATTTAAAACGAATATTTACTTTTATGAACAAATTAACATTTATTTGTGTTCTAAATTCAAAAATATTTGAATTTTCTATTTTTCATATTAGGCTGTTTAGCGGCATCCTACTTTTGCTTCTCCTTCAACCTGGCGAAAGCAAATTAAATCATAGTTTCCTAATAATTCCTGACAAAAATACTTTCCGTTCTAATATTTTATTTCTTTGAAAGTGTATTGAAAAACGCCGTTTGATACGCGTGGGGTTTTATAACTGCAGTTCTCGGCTCCATAACACCCTCGCCTGCAGCTCGTGTGTTAATTCCGGCTCGAATGCAAAAACAAAGTTTCCCCATTTATATCAAAATGTTATATCGTCTGTCCATCTGTCGACCCTTTTTCTCAAGAACGCGTAGAGGTATCAAGCTGAAATTAATATCAAATACTTAAATCTGCTACTCCTTGGAGCAGTGAAAAAATCAAACTTGTAAGTCAACGCGATCAAAAATTATGACCGTTTATGTCGCATATTTTGCGATTTCACAAGGGAATCAAAACCTATAGTTGACTTCCCGTTGACCTAGAATCATGAAATTTGGCAATAAGCAATGTCTTACATGACATTTATAGAAAAAAAAAAATTGAAAACCGTAAATATGTAGTTTATAACAAAATACCTATAAGTTTATACGAAACCCTCGGTGCGCGAGACCAACGCGCACTTGCCGGTTTTTATCTGGGCCGCATCACCACCTTTTAGAATTTATTAGCCAAAAACTAGAAGAATTCCGAAAGAGTCGAGGTTTCTCGAGCACCGCGCAGTTAGCACAGGTCTATTTATATCACGTGAGGTCGCAAAATATCCACTATACAGGGTGTAACAGGACCCTTCACGAAGCTGTCATTCAAGCATTACGAGTATGTACATCAAACTAAGTAACTTTACGCAAAAATTATTGCTGGGAAACGACTTTTTTTTTGGGATGAAAAAATACGTTTTACGGTAGGACTCAATTTAACACACTCAAAACATTGTGCTGATGGATGGATTTAGTAGTACGGGGGTCGTGGAGGTGTTTCAAGTAAAAAAAAACCATTAAAAACACGTATTTAACAAAACACCTGTGAAATAGTTGGAACTTTGACCCCAATTATCTATGGTTATCTAGGTATGGTCTAGAACAAAAAAAAATATCGCAAATTACGGGGAGAACAAGTGCCTTTCGGCTTCGTGAAGGGTCTTGTTACACCCTTTAGGTACTGACGTTTTGGGATGTTGATAGATCTATCACGCGATTTTTGAATTTACGGCTACTGGCTTAAAAGGTTTCGCCTCCTATTGCACGAAATTTATAAATACCTGGCAAAATGAGATATCTGCATTCATAATTTTTGTTTTTAGGTAACGGAAAATTTAATGGGGCTAAATGGCAGCTTCCGTGGGAGTTCGTTTATGACTCGAGACTTCAGTCCCATTCGCAAATATATACACTCGGAGACTCGATATTGATATCGAGTCTCCGAGTGTGACTGCGATTAATATAACATACTATACTGGTAAGCTTCAAGTTTCCACACGGAATCTTCTTCTGGAGTTGAGTAACAGGAATATCCTTATTCTCCTAACCTAATTTAAATTTATTTGGGGTCGTCGCAGCACTCGCAGCATGTCTTCTTCTTCCATACTTCTCTATGAGTCGTCATCCCATGACCCAGGAGCCACCCCTTTTCTACCTATATCATCTTTCACACAGTCCATCCATCGTTTCTTTGGTCTTCCACTACTCATAAAGCAATACAAATGTATACTCAGAACTTTCCTTACGATACTCCGCATCTTAAGGTGCGGTTGTCTTTCATTCATCCCTTTTGTGGCCCAAAATTCTGGTTACAGGAACATGTAGAGATTATATTATGTATAGATTAATAAAGTTCTCTAAGTACAATTTTATTTCACAATATATAGTGTAATTATTATACTTTTCTGTGGCTGAGATGAGAATGCTAATGCTGATGTGTGGTGTTACGCAAATAGATAAAATAAGTAATGAGTACATAAGAGGAAGTCTGAAAGTGACCGGTGACTGAAAAGTTGTGTGGTAATAATCGTTTGAGGACAATGAAGTTCTGAGTATGAATGTGGAGCGAGCAACGATGGATGGACTGTGTGAAGAATGATATGGCAAGAAAAGCAAGAAAGGAAGCGACGGAGATGACAAGTAATAGAGAAGTATAGAAGAAGAAGACATGCTGCGCCGACCACAAATAAATTGGGATGAGGGTAGGAGAATAATGATGATATTAAACTTTTCTAATACGTTTCAGATGTTGGAGCTGGTAATGCACAGAAGTATCCAATAGATAAAAAGGTCAGAGAAACGGTGATGAATATTACTATATCGATGTATTTTTAAACTCGTAGAATTAAACTTCGGCAAGAATAATTTTATTTCAAAATGTTAGGTTATACTGTTCTTATAAGTTTCAGATGGCCTCATTATTATACAGGCAGCGAATTTTACAAAAAATTAAGGAGAGAAACAAAAATACTTATATTATATGGGTTTATTTTGAAATTCCGCTGAAATTAAAGTAAAATTACATATCTATAAATCCAATAAAAAATATTCGAAACTAGCACACGGACGGAATATCTTTAATATATCATCGAAGGATAAAACTGACATGAGTAAGTGAATGTTATATTGTGACAATATTCGCACGCGGTCCTGGGTTTGGTTGCCCGGTCGGGCAAAGTGTTATTGGGTTTTCCATCAGGAAATTCTAAGTAGCAGCCACGGAACTGTACCTACACCTCTGCCTAACCCTCCGGGAATTACAGGAGTGATGTTATGTTATATTGCTGTTCTTGCAATGCTTTTCGAGGTGTATTGTTTAATTGAAAAAAATCAAAAAAATCTGTAAGAAATATGCAAAGGAAGGTAACTATTGATATGTGTTATTTATCTTACAGTTTGTTCGTTTATTAAAAATGACTATGACCTAGTGATGGATTTAAAAAATGAATATGACGGTAAGCCATTTTGTAATAACTACCCTATTTTAAAATAAACATTATGATAAGTTTACTTAACCACTTGTCTCGATGCCCACGAGTTACTCACGACACGAGTAAGCTGTTACATGGTGGCCTACCATGAAGATATAAAGCAGGAGTAATTCCAGTGTGGGAAAGAGATGGCGCTAGACGACTTGTATAGCTCTGTCTCTTTCCCACACTGGAATTACTGCTGCTTTAAGACGTCATAATAACCCCCCTGAAGCATGCTAAAAATTATAAGCTCCGGATGGAAATTTTGCCCCACATCATGACGCGGAACGCAACGTTGCACAGTGACCCGCAACATGCCCTGCAACACTTTACGTGCCGCGGGACATGTTGCTTACTACCCGCTCCGAGAGAAAAGAAAACAAACCCGGCCAATTGCGATTCAACTCGCGCACGAAAGTTTCTTTGGGCATCTACCCTATTATCAAAACTTTGATTACCTACCAACAAATAATGATATTATGAGGGTGAATGAATCGGGCCTGTGGACGGTGAGCTATGGGCTAGCTCGCCGTCCGTCCGTCTTATGACGACAGGCCGTGTCGACGGCGCGTTCGTGTTCCACGCGCGCCTCAAAGAGAGTCAGCAAACAGGAAGGGGTCCGTAAGGACCGATGCCTGCCAGGGTTGCGGGACTGTTCGAAAGAGATACCGCGGCCCTGGAACACAAAGGGCAAAGGAAGGAACATGGATGGGTTTTAGTCAGTAAAAGTCCGACACTCCCTCCTGCTCAGCCCAGAGCGGGAGGGGTTATTTGATGATTTCCCATCGGTAAAAAAAAAGGGTGAATGAATGACGACTAACAGGGCAACAGTGCAGATGTGAGTGGCAACTTACTGGGATTTTCATTGAGCTTTTAAGTTTCTACTAGAGGTGTTGAGAAGAAAGATAAAACAAAATCGCCTCCCGCAACTTTTTTCCTAGCCTGCTCTGTTCCACTCCTGGGATGAAGGCCTCCCTCCGTCCAGTCCATCCATTTCTCGCAAACCAGAGCGTCCTCCTTCCAGTTCTGTCGGAAAATGTCCAGTTCGTCGTTTTAATTTCCTTTTAATAATTTCTTTTTTGTTTATGAGTATGAAATTCTTGAAACTTGAAAGGGGAATGACTATAAAATGCTTGAAATGGACAAAAACTACGAATAGTCCTTAATTGTTTTTAAAATAAAATATGTCTAATGAAATAATTCTCAGGTTTGTTTAGGTAGGGTATAAAAATATAGGAATCGTTAAAATATTTAACTTGATATGCGTTTAACTCATTCTTATTTTATTGGAGGTCAGTGTTTATTTGACACGAGTAAGTGACATTCAGCCAAACAAGAACCGTCACATAATCCCTAACGAAGTAATTTACAGAATTAGTGCACAGTTATCATTATTTTAATAAATTGCGACCTATGTGTACCATAAATCTAATCAAAATAATATACGCATGTCAATATTAATTAAAATCAAATCTAATCAAAATAATATACGCATGTCAATATTAATTAAAATCAAATTATTTTTTAAATAGAAAACGTATAGTAGGCTGTATGAATCACATGACGTTTGCCTTACTGACAGTTTCACATTACTGCATTTCGATTGTTTGTTTACAAGTTGATTCTAGCGCTTTCAACTTGAGTTACGTACGGATTGTTTTTTTTTAATGATATAACGACGACTGTGGCCATTTTTTAAGGATTTTGATTTTACTTCTGCGCACGATACCCATTTTTTAATTACATTGGAACCGCCTAATCGACGACTCAGCTTTTTGACGACGGACCTGAAATCCTTAGCCTAGACCTAACCTATATTTCAGAAAAAGGTTTGTAACTGACTTCTACCTAGTTTTTTTTGATAATTATTGAAATTGTAATGGGTTACCTATGATTTTTAGTAACATTTGTAGTATATTTCATTGTTATTCATTTCAGGCATTTTTTTATATGGCCGATGGGCATTCGCCTTTGACGAACTAACACATAAGCTTTCTAATGGTGAAATAATTTTTGAAATCGACGCATTTTGAGTTTATTCATTACAAACATACACACAAAAATAAAAATCTTTCCTCTTTATAATATTAGTGTAGATAAAAACGAGACGAGATCGGTGTTTCGTATCCGATTACTCTGAGAACAAACGCAGAGGTCATAGTTTCTTTTAAAGTCCAGACATAATCTTGGTCAATTCACATGAAGACCATGTAGATTAGTGTCTGAGATGGTCTATTGAATTACGATTCATACAGATTTTAGTGCACCTGTCCAGTCAGTGCAAGCATTTGTCAGTTATCGCGTCACAACATTCACACGAATTTCCATGATCGAAATCACAGATCGAAATCGAAATAGTTTTTGACAAGTCACACGTAACTTTGAATAGGCGAATGTATCGTCCACCCGTGTCAAAAGTAAAAATGGCTACCCAAGTAGTCGTATTGTCAAGTTTATTGCTAAATCATTGATCGTCAATAAATATGTGGATCATTCACACGGTGGATCTCGACAGGTGGCAGCACTTGCTATGTCACTCATAGATCGAATCGCAGTCTATTGAATTAGATTCCTTTTTTGAAAAGATGTGACGTTTGTGCGTGAGGTTGGTTCCGTGAAATTATTTGGGCATAAAAAATCACTTTTCGTAATATAGTTAGATAAATTATAACGACCACAGTCGATTGAAAACTTTCACGGATCTGATTAGGAATTTCGGTGATTTCGTTAAAATACGTACTTGAGATATTTTATATCGCCGTAATCAAACACAAAGAAAAGCTAGAATTAGAGAAGCTATCTACAGTTACTTTGAAGCATTACGAAAATAATCATCGGAAAATGATTGTTTTTTATTTTCATAGGTAATACGGTCTAGCGCAATTTTTGTAGCATGACCCGCCTTAATTTTACATATGGATCTTGCGGATCCCCAAAAGTAGACTCACGAACGACAAATATTTTGTAAGCGTTCGACGTTGTTTTTTTGAAATATGAATTTGGAAGGCCTCAGGTTCAGTGTGGCCAACCAAAATGCGTTTGTCGTGTAATCCTCAAGGGATATGGATTATGTTTTTCTCATTTTTTCAATCAATATATATATTTTTTAAACATTGTCCTTTGCGTGGGATATTGGGCCGTAGGCACGTCGAGTATTTTATACGGTTTATTAATTTTCTATTAGTTTATTGTTGCGTTTTTTCTTTGTTAGGTGACACGTCGATCAAGAAGGAATTCAATTACTGCGACGCAAGGTTTTTTTTTTCCAATAAAATCCTTGATGAATGTGAAGATAACAACAATCTGTATTTCTCCGAAGAGTTAGGCCAAAGTTTCGTCAGTTATGTGTAAGTTCCTTGTAATATCAGTGAGCCTAATACCATCAGCCGGCTGATGGCCGGGCGCTTTGAGACTCCCGGCTGTTACTGAATAATTCCAAATTTAAAAACTCAATAAATAACACTTTGTCTAAACTGCGCAACGAATCGGGACTTCATCCTCAGTAGTAGCTACCACTATTAGATAAACAAGGCAGATATAGATATCAGAGAAAATATTTTAACTCTTGTAAGTAAGAGTTGCAACTTGAGTAACTCAAGTTCCAGATGTTGGAGAAAAAACAGCTAAGCTGAGCTGAAGTGGGAGTAGGCTGGCCACGTCGCACGAATGCGCCCGAAGAGATGGGAAACGATCGTCACTTACTGGACGCCTGTCGAGGTAGACCGCGGCGAAGGTGGTGTGACGATCTGATCTTGTTTGTGGGGTGAACATGGCCAGATATTGCACAGGATACAGAGGTTTAGAAGGAGAAAGGGGAGGCCTTTGCCCAGCCGTGGAACACACAAATAAGTTAAAAATATTAAAAAAAAACTTTTTTGCAAAAAAACCGACTTCCCAAAAAACACTAAAAGTCTAAATTAACTTTACTTTCGGAAGTTTGTTTGTTTTAGAGTATTTTTGTTAATTTATCAAATCAGTTCATAAATGACAGAATTATGAGGTATCAAACATAAAAAACAATCGAATTGAGAACCTCCTCCTTTTTTCTAGTCGGTAAAAAAACCGGCCAAGTGCGAGTCGGACTCGCGCACGAAGGATTCCGTACCATTATCTAAAAAAAAATATCTTAATTGGCGTCAACTTTGTAAGTATGGGGACACCCTTTAATGTCAACTTTTTTTATTTTTTGGAATTTTTCCTTTATTTGTGCAGTAAGGACTTGCTTTTTGCCAAATTTAATGATTCTAGGTCAAAAGTCATATCTTTTGATCGCGTTGACTTACAAGTTTGATTTTTTAATTGCTCCAAGGGGTAGCAAATTTAGCCGCGGCAAATCGTCGCTCAGCGGTCAGACCTCCGGCGCGATCTCATGGCGACATGGAGAGAGCGACTGTCGCAACCCCGTGCAGGGCCAAGTCCCCTCTTTGAGGAGTGGCTAGAGAGGCGCCACGGCGCCCTCACCTTCCGCCTGACGCAGGTCCTCACTGGACACGGTTGTTTCGGGAGGTACCTGCACCGAATCGGGCGGGAGGAAACGCCCGGGTGCTACCATTGTGAAGATGGACCGGAGGACACGGTGGAGCACACGGTGGAGATCTGCCCCGCGTGGGCGGAGCACCGCCGTGTCCTCGTAGCGGCGATGAGCGGCGGCGACCTCTCGCGTCCGGCCTTGGTTCAATCCATGGTCCGGAGCGAGACAGAATGTGACGCCGTCACCTCCATCTGCGAAGCAGTCATGCTAGCGAAGGAGGTGGCGGAACGTGAGAGGGAGAGAACCTCACGTCCCAGCCGCCGCAGGAGACGCACCGGGCGTCGGGGCCACGTGGTAGCCCCCGATACCATAGGCGCGGGCCTGTGGACGGTGAGCTATGGGCTAGCTCGCCGTCCGTCCGTCTTATGACGACAGGCCGTGTCGACGGCGCGTTCGTGTTCCACGCGCGCCTCAAAGGGAGTCAGCAAACAGGAAGGGGTCCGAAAGGACCGATGCCTGCCAGGGTTGCGGGACTGTTCGAAAGAGATACCGCGGCCCTGGAACACAAAGGGCAAAGGAAGGAACATGGATGGGTTTTAGTCAGTAAAAGTCTGACACTCCCTCCTGCTCAGCCCCGAGCGGGAGGGGTTATTTGATGATTTCCCAAGTTAAAATCCTTCTCAGAAACTTCAAGAGAGTGCGTTGCTTTGAATGAACGCTCAGAATAGCGTCTGAATAAAGTTATTTTCCGTCTCACCTCGGCTGTTTAATTAAATACTTTGTACACTTTAACGTAAAAGAACAAAGTTAATACTGTTATTGCAGTAACAGTCAACGGGAAAATTCGAGGTTCTTTTTGTCGGAATTTTCCGGTGTTTTCTAACTAAACAGGGTGCTAATTATTGTTTAATTATTCTAAAAATAGCTGATGCCCACGACTTAATGTGTCTGCGTGTATTTTGTGTTTCATAACTTTTATTCCAATTATCCAGGCTTAAATAACAGTCACTCGGTTCGATCTTTAAGTTAAGCCGTGCTTGCCCAGGTTGGTCCTTGGACAGTCGTTACAGGTAGTCAGTGGCTTCAAAGTCTGACAACCAGTCTTACCAAGGGGTATCGTATTACCCAGGACTAACTGGGTTGTTGAGCTGTTATTATTCACGTGTAAGTCTATTCAAGTCTACTTATCAACACGTAAATGTTTAGAGTAGACATCTTGTCTTTGCTCTGTCATGCGCAAAACAGTCTATTATACTTAATTAATAATCAGGAAGGAGCAACTGATTGAAGCTCTGAACTAATTTCCTACAGTCCTGCAAGATGATAAGCTTCGTATACCTTCCGCCATTAATAATTTCCATGCAGTATTTATTACTGTTCAGTAATCCTCGAAGTGAAGTCTTGTGTGGCCGTTCGGTTGGCTCCCCTGGGACTGGGAACACAACGGTGTTGTGTTACCGTTTGCTTTGTTATGTTGGTAGTTAGAGGTTAGGGAGGGGTGATGTGTTTTTTGTTTTGGGATAGTTTTAGTAAGGAGGTTGAGAGACCTGGACAATGTGATAATTTCGTATGTTGATATTGATTCAACAAAATTTAAAAAAAAATCGGTTCAATTAATGTTTTCATAACTTTTTGTAATGAAGTATTTGATTAGAATATTTAACACTCAAATGCGATTAATAAAAGAGATCTTAATTATTAAATTTGGCTGGTCATTTAAAAATAAACCCTATACGTATAGCAATCTGAATGTGTTTGAAAGAAAATGCTAATTGTATAATGCAATTAATGTTGTTGAATTGTTGAAATTAAAGGCAATGCATCAAGCTACTATAATCTGTCTTTCTTTAATAGGTTTTCAGCTTTATCGTGAAAGCATATTAGGTTCAAAATTAATTGGGAAAATTTTACAGTTTCGTATAGCTTGATGTGCTGTGATGTACGTCTGTACGTTTTAATACCGTAAAATAATGTCTCTTCCTTATTACGACTGCGATATTGCACATTGATTGAAAACTACCTAAACGTGTTCATTATCTGCCTAGCCTTTTCCCAAATATGTTAGGGTCGGCTTCCAGTCTTATCGGATTCAGCTGAATACCAGTATTTTACATGGAGCTACTGCCTATCTGAACTCTACAACCCAGTTAGTTCTGGGTAACACCATACCCCTTGGCAAGACTGGTGTCAGATTTTCGGGCCACTAACTACCAGTAACGACTGTCGAAGATCTATAAATGACAGCTGGTACCAACGGCTTAACGTGCTTTCCGTGCTTTACAACCTAAACGTATTCATTTCATACAATTTCTCGTTTAAAAATGGAACATGGAATAGAATTTAACTCAGTTCAGTCCGTTACCGAAAAAGCTTAAATAAAAAAATAAAAACTTTTCTCGATGGAAAAAACCGACGATGGATTAAGGCGCACGCTTCATTGCCGATTATAATTTTCGCTCGGAGAATCGGCATCTCCTTTTTATTGTTAGCTATAGTTGAGCCGTGGGTTTGCTTGTATTTTTATCGATATTTTGGATATGTAAATACACGATGAATTTAATTCAGAAAAGAGAAAAGATGAGAATGAATTTTTTTTGACGTTTTGGACAGTTAAATCCACTTTATGCCGATATCTACATAATATATTGATCAGCGGCTCGTCAGCCACGCAGGTCAATCTTTACAGAAGCAACACTTGCCATGTTCATTCAGTGGGTGGGTGAGCCCATCTGTGCTTTGGATATCATCACGTTTAGCCTTTGTTCCCGGCTATTATTTGAAGATTTTTCGCGCCATCAGAAACCCGGAAGTCTGACAGCCAGTCTCACCAAGTAGTATCCTGTTACCCAGTATTTTGGTTGAGGAGGTAAGATAGGCAGTCACTCCATGTAATATACTGGCATTATTTGCATTTTTCATCAAGCGTAGCATAGTGCTACGATATATGTAGCTACGCTGCTACGAAGGTCTACGAAAACAATGGACACATTTTTCACTACAAAATTGGTATAATTTTCCATACGACTCAATCGTTGCCACCCTGCAAAAATCGTCGCTCCACCGAGCCTGAGGGTGTCCCACTTTACGTTTGTCGATTCGCGGTCTCCACTCAAGAACACGTCTACCCCAACGGTCATTGGTTCTACGGCTAATGCAACCGGCCCATTGCCACTTCAGCTTACTTACTCTGAGAGCTACGTCGACCACTCTGGTTCTCTGTCGGATTACCTCGTTCTGCGTGCGATCCCTCAGAGAGACTCCAAGAATAGCCCGTTCCATAGCTCGCTGAACGATCGTGTTTTTTTTTCGTACGACATTTCATGGCAAATCCAAAGTACGTATCCCTATCAAACAATCAAAAAATATACAACGAACAAACATACAATAACTTAGTTACGTATTTATTCGTATATCATCTTGGCGAAACTTTTTTTTAACTTTTAATCCTCCAGGTGGGCACAGAATGCTTTTTAATTGGGACGTTAGGTTACAATAGCGCGCAACCCTTAAAGAAATTGTTAAAGAACGTGTGACAATGCTTCTTATACTATAGAACTAGTATAGTGCGAATATCATAACAGTGGGAGGTCGCGTGAATAGAAGGTTACGAGGTTCTATGATTCTATTTTTCAATTTTTGTCTAGTTTGGTAGTTTGAGTACGATCGAGGATGGTCTTTAAGAGTACGGGAAGACCAAAGAAACCATAGATGTGAATGAATCCATGACTGTGCTAAAAAAAGATGACTACGGAGATGAATAGTAATAGCGAGGTGTGGAAAAAGAAGACATGCTGCGCCTACCTCAAATAAATTGGGATAAGGGCCGAAAGACAATGAAGAGTTTCAATTTTAATGTTTGTGCCAGTATGTTATGTACACGTATTCGGCGATGATTGATGGATATTCCACAGTGTTGATTAAACAACAAAACCGAAACCAAGTTATTAATCACCACACTAGGTAAATTCTGCTCGTGGCGATAGAAAAACTTCATTCAGCATGCACATGCTGAATCATGTTCGGTTTGGCTTAATTCGTGAAAGTTTCACTGGCCTTTTTTCATTAATACATAAACATGATGTAACAAGACTAGAGATGCAAAACGAGTTTTAAACGTTTTAAACCATTTGGTTTTAAACGGTCTTTTTGGTTTAAAACGATTTAAAACCACACTTAGCGGTTTAATATGGTTTAGAATGTTTTTTTTTTGGAATGCACTGAGGCTTTACACGAAGTTATCTAGACCACACCTCCTTCCTGATTTAGAATATATAAAAAGAAAATAAAATAAAAATGTCATCAATGTAACCTTCATTAACATGACAGACAAACATAAAATCGATCCCTACCTGCCCCATCTCTCCCCGTTGCGATTTTGGTAGCAAAGTGAAAAATAAAAATGCGGCATTGCCGTTTTATTTTAATAAATACCCAAAAGATGATTGTTTTCAGTGTCTAATCCTAAATAGTAGTATAAATATGATATTTATGACTTCACATATATTAATAAAAATGGTAAATGATTTCAATTAGCCTTTTAAACTATTTTTTTAAGTAATTCGTAATCAATGTACGGCCCACGTGGTCGTGGTTTTAAACCGTTTTAAACAAATTTAAAACGGGTTTTAAACCACTGATTTTGGTTTAAAACGGTTTATTTACAACTATAAACAAGACCCTTAACGATGCCGTCAACCGCAAAATTTTTTTTTTTGGTTGCCATATCACATTTTTCGGTATGACTGAATGTAACGGACTCATAACACTGTGCTGATGGATGGATTGAATAGTACGGGGGTCGTAGAGGTGTTTAAAGTAAAAATCTTGCATTAAAATTATGTATTGCATTTTTCAAAAGTTAAAAAAAGCTTGTGAAAAAGTTGGAACTTTGACCCCCAATATCTCCGTAACTAGAAGGTTCCAACATATGGTCTAGAACAAAAAAACATCGCAATGACGGGGAGAACAAGTGCCTTTCGGCTTCGTTAAGGGTCTTATTAGACCCTTTATTTCATTTTTTTTTCTTTTCTTTTTCTTTTGTCTATCTTGTTTTTTATCTGCAATCAGTCTTGAGTACTTTAAGCAGATGTGGTGAAGGACATTTGGCAGTTGGAGTGTGCTCTCCAGCGAGAGCAACTACTCATAGGTGTAGCATATATTTATGCTACTCAAGAGGGTACAGACAAAATGTCTTTTCTTTTGAGCCGTTTTTGGTACGTCCGTGTTGTCAGTCCAGCAGCCAGTTCATTTGGATGCCTCTCCAGCCTTTCCAAGTATGTTTTGGTGATGGCCAAGATCTTCTCTTTCACCGAGTTCATCTGAAGTTGGTTGTGTTTTCGCTGTATAATGGAGATATTAGAGCTGCTACAGCTCCACCATAGTTGGGTGCCGGACATCCAGACAGGCTTTAGAACCGTTTTATATATAAGGAGTTTGTCGTCTGTAGATAATTTACTGTTGCGCCCTAATAGCCAGTGTAGGTTTTTGTAGCGCAAGTTGAGCTCATCTCTCTTGGTCTTTATGTGCTGCTTCCAAGTCAGGCGGCGATCGAGGTGTAGTCCGAAGTATCTCACACAATCTTTATGAGGTAGTAAATTGTTATTCAGCTTTACTGCGGACAATCGCCTCTGCGTAGCATAAAAGTGACCTGTACCGATTTAGATGGGCAGACTGCTATTCGCCACTTTTGCAGCCAGTCAGATATTTTGTCTAGACCTTTTTGCAGCGTTTGTGAAGCAATTGTGGGGTCATAGTTGCTAGCCAGAATTGCAGTATCATCAGCAAATGTAGCTGTAGTCACGCTGTCCGTTGCTGCCAAGTCTGATGTATACAGCGTGTACAGAACTGGCCCCAACACTGATCCTTGCGGGACGCCAGCCTTTATTTCCAATAGCTTCGACATTGCCTCAGCTTCTTTGACTTGAAACAGTCGATCTGTTAGGTAAATTTTCATTAGCTCATAGAAGTTGTGGGGAAGATAAGCCTTTATCTTATAAAGTAAGCCCTTGTGCCAAACGCGGTCTAAAGCCTGTTGAATATCCAGGAAAACTGAGCAGCAGAACTCCCTTTCCTCCAGTGATTTCCTAACCCTGTCGCGCACTCTGTGAACCTCTTCGACGGTGGAGTGCTCAGGTCTGAATCCAAATTGGTGCCAAGGTATGCCGTTATTTTCCTTTAAGATTGGTTGTATTCTACAGAGCAGGAGTTTCTCAAAGATTTTCGACAGTACTGGTAGTAAGCTAATAGGCCTGTAGGATGTCACTACATTGGGTGGTTTGCCTGGTTTATGCACCATGAGTATCTGTGAAACCTTCCATTCCTGTGGAAAGTATTGCACTCTTAGGACCCCATTGTAAAGTGTCGTTGGAAACACTATGGCTTTTTTTGGTAGTTGTAGTAAGACTTCCTTCGTGATAAGATCAAAGCCGGGTGCTTTTCTAGTACCGAGGTTTTTTATTGTAGCCCAGACTTCTCTGGCAGTGACGGACCGCGGCGGGGGTGACATTTGAAAATCTTGTTTTAGAAATGAGTTGATTTCTTCTTCAGATACCGTATTTGTTGCCTCGTTAATACACTTACCAGATGCTCAGCAAATGTATCAGCTTTTTCTTAAGGTGTTCTTACCCAATGTTGGTTCCTTCTGAGTGGTGGTACAGCTACCTGGGGTCGGGTATATTGCTTTGTGAACTTCCAAAGAGAGTAATTGGTTGAAACTGAAGGAGTGAGTGATTCAAGCTGGGCTTCTAGGGTGTTATCATGCCAGGTTTGAAGCAGTTCTTTTAGTTGGTTAGCGGCCTTACGGAATTTGTACTTGTCTTCGTTCAAGCCACTTTGGTGCGATACCTCTCGAAGTCTTCTTTTTTCAAGCAATGATTCTTTTATTTCCAGGGGGTAATCAGAGGATTACTTGGATATTCAGGAGTACTGTTCCAACATGCTTCTTGGATCATATTTGTTATATACTGAGTAGCAGTATCTATATCATCTGGAGTCTTTAATGCTATTTTTTCTCAATATTATCTACAATATACTCCCTAAAACACTCCCAGTCGGTGTACTTATTAGTTAGTGTCGATGGTCTCGCAATTTCAATCGGTCTTGAACTTATTGTGAATAATACCGGTATATGATCAGATGATGTATCATAACACGGTTCTGGCTTAAGGTAGCCTCTATACAAACCTGCGTTTTTTTGTGAGTCGCTCGGCCAGTATGGTTCAGCAGTAGAAATTATAGACAAGTTGTTTTCTTGATTTCATTATGTCCACATAATTATATTCGATTAGGCCGCCCATTGCCGTGGCTATGGCGATCTTTGCTGAATCAAATCGATCCGAAAATATTGTGTGTCAAAGAAGAATTTAGGTAATAAAAATAAGGCAAGGAAATTAAAGGTCCATTAGATTAATTGCTTTTTTTCCAATATGCAATGATGGTGAAACGTTCTCGCATGGTTACCTGCTAGTGCATCGAATAGTTCACCTTTGTTCACTTGACTGGTGAATGGTTACCCTAAGTTCTTATTTTGATTACGAAAATTAAGGGGCTAAAGCAAGATGGATGGATGTGAAGTTGATATTTATTAGAACTTGAATCATCATCATCATCATCATAATTTCAGCCGAAAGACGTCCACTGCTGGACATAGGCCTCTCCCAAGTGTCGCCACATTGCTCGGTCCCGTCACGGGACCGGTCAATGTGGCGAAGCATCCGCTGGATGCGAGACGCACGGGACTCCCGTGCGTCTCGCATCCAGCGGATGCTTGCAACCTTCAACAGGTCATCGGTCCACCTAGTGGGAGGCCTTCCAACTCGGATAGTGCCTTCTTTTTTATATTAGCCTATTCTCACTGCTCGGTTTCCAATTTTATTTATCACTAGCTGTGCCCCGTAAACTTGAAATTGTTAACAATTTCAAGGTCACGGGGGTAATCCTTTTTTGAAAATAAAAGTAGTCTTAGTTCGATATAACTTCAGCTATCTGCCAAAAGTCCCGTCAAAATCCCGTTAAGAATGATCCCAGATCGTCTTGCCAGCATTTCTTGAGAGTTGAGACTGCCTCAGTTGCGATGGCCGTCATTAGGCACCCACTATGTGACTATCTTTGCCCATCTGTCAGGCTTCATCCTAGAAACGTGACCCGCCCAGTCCCATTTTAGCTTCACAGGCATTTGGCCAGTATCAGCGATGCCTGTTTTAGACCGTATTAAGGTTTTGCGCATTCGATCGGAAAGTCTAATATTGATAGTGCCTAGTGATTAAATATCCACAACAAAAAGGGTCTCCAATAATAACTTTGTTCTTTGATACTTTACGACTTCCTTTTTGGTACGGACTGAATACAAGGACGAATGGGCACAGCTTGTGAAGCCCATAGACATATTTGTCAGGTGAATTACTGTTTCATCAAATCTCTTTACTTTTTAAGGGCAAGATGCTTTATTTCATCCTGGTCGTAAGAAATACGTCTGTTTCCTGTCCAAACTATCCGACATACAGAACATCCGTTTTATTATATTTGAACACATTAAAACACCCTGTTCCGTCCGATTAATCCCGAATACGACCTGTAACTAAATCAATTATACAAAAAATCTATTACAAATAAATCCGAAACTATAAAAAACACTAAAGTGACCTTCTGATCGGTCAGGAAACGAAAAAATACACCGAAAAAAACTATAAAAGCCATAATTCACAATTAAAAACGGCTACTGGTCATGGCCAAAAGTATACATAATAAATTTCTTCCTTAAAAAGGTCGAATGAAAGAGGCAGGATACAGGCACAAAGGCGGGACAACGTCGGGCGCAGCGAGAAAAAAATAAAAGTTGTTTATGGTCATTTTGCCGCCAACGCTCCGAATTTTAAATTTAGAATTAAAACTTTTTAAAGCGAGGTAGCGATGTGTAAGTTTAATTCTGTATTCTGTTGTGTCTGATAATTTTGGATTTTTAACCTTATAACGACGGTATTCATCTGAAGGATGCGATACGTGTTGGCTTGGAGGCAGGAGGCATATTCAACTTTATATTAGTCATATTTGTTGATTTAAAAGTTCATTTTTACGGCAAAAGGCAACTCGTATCTGCCTAAAGAAAACAGAATTTTATAAAAAGGAGTACGGAGAGACCGTATACTTCGAAGCGCAACAACTATCAGGTGTAGCACTCCGTTAGTGCACAGAAAAACAAAAAGCAGTTCATAAAGCCATTAACTATATGCAAATAAACAAACTGGCTTCTCTGTTCCTTGATCATTATAATCTGTATTCAAGGTTCGGTGAATAGGTTTCTTCTAGAAAGGCGTGCTCCACCCTAGTCCTTGCTTCATACCAGGCGCGCAGGCGCAGTTGTGGCCAAACGCAAGCTTAGTACTTATAAAAAAAAGTGTTATTTTCTGATAGAAGGATGATACAACGCAATTTTTACATAATCAATCTATTCTAAAATAAAATTCCTATACCTACCATATCTGAACCACCTGATTTAGCTCAGGTTTACAAGCAGGAAGACGTTTAAAATGTAACCTACCGAAAATATGTTTGTCCATTTTTCTGCAAGCGAGGTAAGGTAGGTAAGGTAGGTAAGGTAGTATAATGATGTAAAAGGGAAAACTAGTTTAAACCGGTCTAAAATGTTTCCACCTTAAAGACCGTTGTTATTCCTTAAAACTATAATAAAATATGAATATATTACACTATAAACCGTCCTCTTAAAATGTCTATTCGTAATTCAACATGTATAAAATGTTTCTTATATTTATTTAGCTACAAGTAACCAAACAATGAGACTGTCTAAAAGAGGCTGGTTTCACAAAAATATCAAACAAATACACCTGTGCTAACAATCGATTAAAAAAACACGACAAAACTTCATTCATAGAGAACGGAACTGACAAATCATTGACAAAGGATGCGACGGGCCGTAGACAAATTCTCACGTTTTTTTTAAACACATTGATGACCACGGTAGCAAAATTTATGACGTCTAGGTGCGAAAAGGTTGTGAAAAAAAGGTTAAATATGGCTTTGAAAAAATATGAAATGCGCGGTAAGTAGAATTTAGCATTACTAATGATAATGTGCGATTATAAATGAGATAAAAGCGTATAATTTATAGCGGTTAATTATCGTACTATTAATAATAATGTAAGAGAAAGTTGTCTGTTTGTTGTCTGTATGTTTAAGCTGATAATACCCTTTTGTGTTTGATGGTATGCAAAATAAACATAAACAACTAAAGAGTTTGGCGGTATAGAGTTTTAAATGTCACAGCTGGGAGCCGGATTGGAGGCCAAAAAAAAGATCAGAGAGTATTTTTCAAATGAATAGAAAAAGGTAACGATATGTCGTATATAAGGTAGTTATGTAACTATGTATGTCGTAGATAATCAGGAATCAGTAGCGGCCTATTTCTGGATTTGTGCCAGGTTGATGGTAATAGGCCCGTCCCTATTACATCGGACTTACAAATATGTATACCTATAACTAGCGAAATGTGGGTGTTCTAAATGGGGTACTCGTATGTATTTTATGTGTATACATAGAAGGTACCTATATTTACTTTAATTAGGTATTTAACATCGTGGATAGATAATATATGTTTTAAAACTGTCATGGTCACTAACATTATTATTAACACTAGAAACAGGATATTTACTAGGTTTTGAGTAAACACCCACCCGCAATAACTTCATGTGATCCGTGATCATGGTGCTTGCCACAGCGCCGTAATACCGGGAACTCAAAACCAACACTAAACATGGTAAATATCCCATTTCTAGTGTTAATGATAATCGTAGATAGATAATTAATCAATTAATACAGTTCGTAAAAACCCCAACATGATAATCATTAATTAGATTATTGATATAAATCGATTATGACTATTATCTTCCAATTACAGTAGCTCAATTTTCAGAGTCACGAGCACAAACTGGGGGGTTACTATGACGTCATATAGCAGGAGTAATTTCAGTGTGAGAAAGAGACAGAGATATACAGGTCGTCTAGCGCCATCTCTTTCCCACACTGGAATTACTCCTGCTTTAAGACGTCATGGTAGGCCACCTGATAGTATTTCCGCAAGCGAAAAGATAATAGTTTTTAATCGCTATCTGTTACATGGAAATACCTTTTTGTTATCATGTTATTTTATCAGCACGAGGCCGTTAGGTCCGCGGTTAGATTTCCGCGTCGATCAAAGTGCTGTTCGGTTTTTACACCTTGATTTTCTCAGCAGCAGCCTAGACTCATGATTTTTGCCCGGTTGATGGCAATAGATTCATCCCTATTACATGGGACTTAGATATACAAGCGTGAAGTTATGTTAAGATATCTTTTGGATTACTTTCAGTACAACCCTACTCTAATCTAGAACCAGCTTGATTTAAGAGAATGGGCTGTTTTACCCAATTTTCTTTTTCTCAAGAATGAAACTAAGATCTTGAGACATCATCAACATTATCATTCTCTTGCCCTTATCCCAAATGATTTGGGTTTGGCGCAGCATTTCTCCTCCATCCATACTTCTCTATACAACGTGTAACAGAATAAACGCAAAACCTTGCACTCATCATTCTGAACAACTTTAACTATGGGACCAACCCCGACATTGCGAAAAAAAATCAGCTGATCAGTACATTTTGGCGAGTTATGCGCACAGAAATGTATGGGGCTGGCGATTTTTTCTAAAGAGCTTTTGCGTTTATTCTATTAAACGTTGTATGCTTAGGTACACAAAAATAGAGAGAGTATTCGAGGACATGTGACTTCCACCAACCTGCACCGCGCCGCGTGGTTGATGACTCACGGCACACTCCATCACACATAGAGGAGTCCTATGATCCAGCTGTGGACAGACGGTTGATTATTCTACCAACCCTCATCATCTGCCTAGCCTTTTCCCAACTATGTTGGGGTCAGCTTCCAGTCTAACCGAATGCAGCTGAATGCCAGTATATTACATGGAGCGACTGCTTATCTGTCCTCCACAACCCAGTTGGTACTGGGTTCTGGGCAATACGATACCCCTTGGTAAGACTGGTTGTCAGACTTTCGGGTAAATGACTACCTATAACGAACAACTGTCAAAGATCTAGAAATGACAGCCGGAACCAACTGCTTCACCACTACCGATACTGACAGACAGTAAATTAACTATTATTCAAAAAGACGCAACTACATCAGCATTGCCTTACTTCAGCCTATGACAGTTAGTTACCAACCCATTTCATAAACTAATGAATTCTTAATGAAAACCTTATCTCTCATCAACAAAAGGAATCCCAGTTTTCATTCAAAAGAGTTTCGTTATACCATATACAAGCGACCATAGAAAGGAGACCATAGACAATTGATAGAGCCTCGTGCGAGGCACGCGTCGGCGGCAAGTGGCACAAATTGAGTGCTCCAATTACGGTGTCGGGTTGACTGTGTATAGGGTGTGTTTTTTTAGGAAGATAGAGTTTTGTAAAGTGATAATGTTTAACGATGCTTTATTCGGTTTCATTTTGAGTTATCTGAAGTTAGATCAGTCATTCTTTCTGTTATCAGAAGAAACTATGTGTATCATTAGCATTAGGTATTAACTTAAAATACGCGTGCTTTCTCTGTATGGAAAGACGCGATCACGTATTATTATTATAAATGGTATTATCGTCGTTACACGTTATAATTATTTATTTGGTTTAGGTGAAACCAACAGCAGTACATACAAAACCTTAATAGGAAACCATTAAAGTGCTGGTATATGTACCTATGTGTAGCCTAAAACAGGTATACGTATCATTCACTTAACACAAACACGAAACTACAAATCATCTAAAAATGCAAAACACAATATTCATATCGGACATAGTCGAAATACATATTGCACAATTCATTTTTGAGGTTTTGCAAAACACACAGAGCTTGAGGTAGTGAAATCTCAAAAGAAACATCCCTGTAGTCCAAAAAACATCGTGACGGACCCAAATAACCATAACAGTACCCAGACACAATTCTTTATTCACCAACCTTTTCATTACACATTCTTGTCACTTCTCCCACCCTGTATAATATTTCACCAACTTTACCCGCCTTTGTAAACCCCGGCCATATTTGCGTTACGCACGTGACTTGAAAATGGCGTCGTTCTAAATTCGAATGAATCAAGAGGATTGGCGGGTAATCGTGCTAAAACATCCGTTATGGTTATTGCTGAGGAAGTGTTGGTGTTGCCATGGTATAAATTAAATATAAATAAAGAACCCTCTTTATTTACATTTAATTGTAAAGTTGAACTTTTTGATTAGTTGGTAAAGAGCGGTTTGGTTAATTGATGAATGATTTGTTTGCGTGCTTTATGCTATTAAAATATTAGTTAATACGATACATCTCCCTGTTGCTTTCTCAAGGGGAGTTGGTGGTGGTGTATCTACACTAGCCACATTTCGCCAGTTTCCCAGAATAGGAGCAAGCCTTGCTGCTGGGCCACACAGGACTCACGAACTACACCTTCAAGCGACATACCACAATCTGTCTAGCTTTTGACCCAACTATGTCGAAATGGTCATCCATTCGCACTGGATGCAGCGAATATCACTCAGATCCAGCCTGTCCCTTTCGCGGGCCTGTGGACGGTGAGCTATGGGCTAGCTCGCCGTCCGTCCGTCTTATAACGACAGGCCGTGTCGACGGCGCGTTCGTGTTCCACGCGCGCCTCAAGGAGAGTCAGCAAATAGGGAGGGGTCCGTAAGGACCGACGCCTGCCAGGGTTGCGGGACTGTTCGAAAGAGATACCGCGGCCCTGGAACACAAAGGGCAAAAGAAGGAACATGGATGGGTTTTAGTCAGTAAAAGTCTGACACTCCCTCCTGCTCAGCCCAGAGCGGGAGGGGTTATTTGATGATTTCCCATCGGTAAAAAAAAAAAAAAAAAGCCTGTCCCTTTGCTGCCCTCCCCCAGCGACGCCCTAAGCCGAGGCCCGTACCCCTTAGCGAGTGGTCGCTTAGTTTTTAAGTATAGTTTTAAGCCCCTGGCTGGAGGCCTTGGATTCATTTTTAAGGCATCCACAGGGAATTGCCCGGTTAAGCAGTAGCCAGAGTCAGAGGCTGAACTGCGAGATGCCAAATCCAATAAAAAAAAAACAATGGAGAGACTGCCTACCTAATCTCTGATCTACCTAATATTTTGATGTAAAAGAGTGTGCATGGAGTTTCTTGCCCATTATAAGCTTTTGAATGAGCAACTACAGTACTTTCAAAAGTTATTATGCCTTGTGACTGGGACTATAGCTTTATCCTTTTGTTTTTGACCTGCAAAAATGCCTGTAACGGTCTAAATGAAATAAATGATATGAGTTTGAACTTGCGAAAAGGTTTGGAAGATAATGATAATACACGCTTATTTTCTTGTAGTGATTTCAGACCAATGATCGTTAGAAGAACCTACCAAACAGGTAAGTTATAAAAAAAATATTCTATATTGATCATCATAATAAATTTAAATGTGTGCAAGTACAACATATTGATTAATTCAATCTTGATAATAATATATTTGGTGGTCCGACGAGTCTCGTATGGGCGGAGACTATAAATGTATCTTTTGACATATCGAAGTATGTCTGTCCCTGTCATTGATAATGTCAAGTTTATATACAGCTTTCATAGGAGTTTGTTAAGCGGTCAAGTTTCTATATTACTTCGAAAAGCTTCGGATAAAAAGTACAATCGACCAAAGTTGCGTCTGCTCATTTTTAAAACATAACCTCGTGTACACGATGACCACATCTGTTTACCGCCCCTTTTTATGCGGACCAAAAAATATGTAAGCTTTTTTAACATAGTAATATTTTGTTAAAAACAACTCAGGCTCTGTTAATGATCACAGATGTTTGACTAAAGTTTTTCGACTAATAGGAATGAAACAAAAAAAAAGAACCAAGGAAGAGACAATTCTTGAGAATAGTAATTATGGTGGTCAGACGCATGTTTGGATGACTTACATACAATTTTGGTAGAGTTTTATGTGATAAGGAGGTAACATAACATCACGCTGTAATCCCAGAAGGGTAAGGCGCAGGTGTGCCTATAGTATAATCACATTTTGACCAGGGTACAAAACGACAGCCTGT
The DNA here is from genome assembly GCA_947578425.1 of Eugnorisma glareosa. Lineage (NCBI taxonomy): Eukaryota > Metazoa > Arthropoda > Insecta > Lepidoptera > Noctuidae > Eugnorisma > Eugnorisma glareosa. The sequence continues at coordinate 4,641,833 of OX387982.1, read as the reverse complement.
ATTTAAATCCCATCTATTAGGGGCGAGCCATAGCCATCAAGCAGGCATAAATGTTAAGGAGATCATATCACTTATGCCTGTTTTCACATTTGTTGTCACGTTGTGTATTTTTATTTTCTCATTTGCCCCCCTAAAGTGGGTACATAGGTATTCAAACTTTGTACATTTTTCTATGTACGGTATACGTTCGAGTTTGAATCACTGAAATTTCAAGTTAACTGGTTTAGTAGATTCAGAGGAAATCGGCTGTGACAGACGGACAGACAGACACTCGGCTCAAATCTAAAAACTGCAAACTAACTTTAGTTTCGGAAGTCGGTGACTTTTTTTTGTCCCCCCCTACCCCTCCCCCCTCCTCCTCCCCTTTTATTGTCCCTGCGACAATTAATAAATATATTTTCTTTCTTTATATCAGAACTTGACCAAATTCATATGGAACCACGGAAGGATACACTTAGACCAAAAAAAAAAAAATTTCGCCATTTTTTTCCTGACTTCGTTTGTTTTACACACGCAAAAAAAAAATATTCAGTGAAAAAATTATCAGAATTGCGAACCGCCTGCTTTTTTAAAGTCGGTTAGGAACGTGAAATTTAAGAATTGTTAACTTCCACGCGGACGAAGCTGGGTCAGAAGCTTGTATGGCATGGTTGTAATCCTATTATAACGCCCTTTAACCTCGGAATGATATCTTCTGGTTTTTACGCTAAAATGGGAACAACAAAATTGGGAAAAACCCATCGGGTTATAATAAAATAGAGGTAAAGTTTGTGAGGCTGGATCTTCTGAACCGATTTTGAAAATTCTTTCACTAATAAAAAAAAAACGAATATAAAAAATACAACGTGCCCGTGGTATAATTTCCGACCAAAACGCGAGCGAAGCCGCAACAGCTATAATAATATTAGTATAGATATAAAGGGTGTAACAAGACCCTTAACGAAGCCAACAGGCACTTGTTTTCCCCGTCATTGAGATCACATTTTTGGGTCAGAGTGTCGTCTTAGGGGCACTATGAAAAAAATACTTAGAAAAATTTCGCGTTCAATTTCGAGGTAGCGCTCGCCGGCCGCTGCCGCGGCACCGCTCGCTTCGCTCGCTCAGCTCGTGCGTAGTTGGTCACAATTCTAACCTAACTTAACCTATGGATATATTTGCAGGTACACACCGTTTTGTTTTCTGCACGGCTCATGGTGCCTATAAGCGTATGATACCAATATGAAAAAAAAAAAAAAAAACCAAAAAATTTCTAAGTCCCGCGCCATAGCGCCCCTAAGGCCAGTTTACTCCAGCCCATTTTTGTTCTAGACCATACCTGGGAACCTAGTTACGGAGATATTGGGGGTCAAAGTGCCAACTTTTTCAAAGTTTTTTTTTAATACATATTTTTAATGTAAACACCTCCACGACTCCCATACTAATCAATGCAACCATCAGCACAATGTTTTGTGTGCGTTACATTGAGTCCTACCGTAAAACGTGATTTTTCACAAAAAAAAAAAGTCGTTTCCCAGCGGTACATAATGTACGTGTTGACGGCTTCGTGAAGGATTTTGTTACACCCTGTATGCTAAGATTTTCTAAAACTTCACAATTAGTACGTTACAGTAGTTAAAATGCTTGAAATTCCTAATTAGTGTGAGTTTTATCAGAGGACCTCTTAGGTTATCAACATGCGTGTTGCTTAGTTTTCATGAAATCATTTCTGCACAAAACAATCGTAGAATAAAAACAGCAAATCGGTGGGTTTTACTTTTATATCCCAAGAACAGTGACCAGGGTCGGTCGTATCTTCTACTTCATAGTTCAAACAACGCTGTCTGGTCTAAAATGTATACAGCGCATTGTGTGTTGGTACTGTTATCGTTTTACGCGGGAATGGCGAACTCTTTCTCCTGGGGTGAGTACAAATGTCATAATACAGATACATATTTTCGACTTTCTAGCTTTAGCTCGTGTGTTTAAGTTTAAGACAGTGACCAACTGACTCATTCAACGCTCTATACTCTACGGAACCATCATCTTCCAGCCCGTTTTTTTTCTTCTGGCAACCGTCAAGTTTTATCATTCACTCCTTTTTCTTTCATAATTATCATTCCATCCATCGTTTCCTTGCTTTTCCGCTCCCTCTTCATCCATCAATTCTATACTCTATGGAACCAGCGTATTTTTTGAAAAGATAATAGAATGCTTTATGTGCAAAGAATGTAGGTATTACAAATAGGTGTTAAAATGCTTAGTGCTTGTACATTCTGCCTTTTAGGCATGCAAGAGGAGAGATTACACACGCAAAAGGTTTTAAATAATATTATTTTGTTTCAGAAATCGTTACGACTGCTGATAGTAGCAATCGACTAGATTTTTATGATATTGACGGAACACTAACGCACTCAGAGAACATTACGTCTCCGTCGGGTACAATTAATAATATAATTTACGACCCAGTTCACGACAGGGTGCTTTATGCCGACTCACGTCATATATATACCTTTGAAATAGCCACAAAGAAAAATGAATGTTTAATTAGAGATACTTACAGAAATATAACCAGTTTGGCTTACGACCCAGCCACGGAGTTACTCTTTTGGACTGAATTCTACAGACGTTTGTACTCGATTTCATTAAAATCAGGATTAAATAACAACAAAGTTAACGAAAAACAATTAATATCGTGGGGTCATATGTGGATTCTTGATATGGCCGTCGATAGCTGCGGAGGGTACGTTTTCATTTTAAAGGATGTAACAAGACCCTTAACGAAGCCGAAAGCCACTTGTTCTCCCCGTCATTGCAATCATATTTTTGTTCTAGACCATACCTAGATATATTGGAGATATTGGGGGTCAAAGTTCCAACTTTTTCACAAGTTTTTTTCTTAAATACATGTTTTTAATGTAAGATTTTTAAACTTTAAACTCCTCCACGACCCCCGTACTATTCAATCCATCCATCAGCACAATGTTTTGAGTGCGTTACTTTGAGCCCTACCGTAAAACGTGATTTTTAACCCCAAAAAAAAAGTCGTTTCCCAGCAATAATTTTTACGTAGCAATAAGTTACTTAGTTTGATGTACAGAATGCTTGGTTGACGGCTTCGTGAAGGATCTTGTTGCACCCTGTATAGTTTTACAACAAATTGGCAGTATGCGAGTTGGACTTTGTGAAAATTGTTAATTATAATCATAACATTTTCCAAAATATTTCAGGTTTATCTACTATTCACAAGTACTATCATCCAACTATTCTGTCACATTTGAAAGGGCTCGATTCGATGGTTCAGAGAGAGAGGTAGAGGTAGTCGTCGACAGAGACGCTGATATCTTGTTTGACCCTGACCAACAGTCACATAAATTGTACTGGTCTGAAAAAAAATATGATGACACCACTGGTACTTTTAAGTTTGCCTTAAAATATGCTGATTTAAATGGACGTAACATAAGAACAATACGTCAATTAAAACCAAAACTGTTCTCCTATTGGCTGACTGTATCAGAGGAATTTATCTACTTGCGAACTAACGACTTCGAATATGGCAATGGTAGCATCTGGAAAATTCCAAAGAAACCACAGCACGACTTTGATATTGAATCTCAACTTTTTATTGAAAGTGATCAGCATATTTCGGGAATAGCAGTGAAATACAGCATTGAAGATATAACTCGGGGACATCAGAACTGCGATACATTGAAGAGTCTGCTGCCAAATAACTCAGTGTCCACAGATGTAAGCCAGCTTTGTGTTCATGGTACTGAAGTTAGTGGGGAACCTCGTTGTGAATGTGCACAGGGTTACAGCGGTGAGAGATGTGATTACAAGATTTCAGAGTGTCACAATTATTGCTTATACGGAGACTGTAGTGTCAGTGCTGAGGGGCAACCTAAATGCAGGTAAAATATGATCAGTCCATAGAGGAATAGTTATAACAGGCGCCCGAGCGCGTTAGAAGTAAAAACCACTTCAATAGTTTTGCACAACATTTTATGTTCATTAAACATTACCAGACGCATTATTTTGTAATCCTTTTTACAAACTAGCTTTTAGCCCGCGGCTTCGCTCGCCTTATGGTCGGAAATTATCCCACGGGAACGTCGTAAATATAGCCTATGAAAACTCGGGGGTAATGTAACTTCCTATTAGTGTAAGAATTCATCGGAATCGGATCAGCAGTTCCAAAGATTACCCTTACATCCAAACTAACCAACTTAACCTCTTTGTAATATTAGTACTTGGATCACAAAATTCACAAAGCCGCGATTCAGACGTCACAATGGCGGGTTGTGTCGATACCAATTGACCTTTGATAAACTGTGCACACAATGATAGCGTGTCTTATACTTCGATTTATAAATATTATTGAAATGAACTATGATGGCTCTAAGACCCAGAATTACGAAATAAAAGTAATTTGCTACTCTAACGTGGACAACTAGGGCTTATATTCGATCTTCGGTATCATTTAGTACTTCAATTGTTATCAAATAAAGTTAAAAATGTTCGCGGCGACTCGCGCGCCTGTTAGAACTAGACATGGTTATTGTTGATTTTCTTGCTTAATAGTTGTCCTGTATCATAATTTTCTTTATTTTAGATGTAATGCCGGTTACTCGGGAGACCGCTGCGAGGTGAACGCGTGCCAGGCTTACTGTTTGAACGATGGTGTCTGTACCCTGAGTGAGGACAGCAAGCCGGTGTGCCAATGCACACGAGGACATGAGGGTGACAGATGCGAAGATCCCTTCTTTCTAACAAACTGTTGTCAAACAGTTTCTATTTTGGGAGACTTCTTAAATAAAGGTAAGAAACTTTGTAATATGTTTAATGGCAAATCAGTGTATATGTTACCGGCCAAACCCGATTTCAGGCCAAACTAGTTTGTCCTAGGCCAAACCGGTTTACTGGTTTACCCCGACTAAATGGGTTAGGTTAGGTTGGGTTGGTGACCAACCACATCCAGAAGGTCGCATTGTAATTGCTTTGTTTGGTTTAGACACGCTAAACCAGTAAACCGGTTTAGGCCTAGGACAAACTAGTTTGGCCTGAAATCGGGTTTGTCCGGTAACATATATATAACATAACATGACGCCTGTAATCCCCGAAGGGTAAGACAGAGGTGTGCATAATACAACCATTTTGCCAGTTATGTTGCAAGTCCCGTATGTAATAGGGGACGAGCCTTTTGCCAAAAACCGGGCTCAAATCCGGATTCCGTGGCTGCTACTGGGAAATTTCTGATGGTAAAACCCAATAACACTTTGCCCGACCCGAGAATCGAACCCAGGACCTCATGTTCAGCTGTCGCGCTTGCGACCACTCGACCGACGAGGCAGTCAGTCATCAGTGTACAGGACAGTCAGTTCTAACTTCATATCCACCTCTTCTGAACATAACCTTCAGCTAGTACTATGTCTGACTGTTAAGGACTCTGATTACTGGTTAATAGACTAAACAGTGACATTAACATCGTGTCTGTGTATGTACCTTGTCAGACTGAGCGACGAGGCGCAGATTCGTAATGTCATTTATAACACATTTGTTAGTAAAGGGTCTCTTATTTCACCAATTTCAATTAATGATTAAACGAACTTACCTGTACGTGAAGTTCTATCATAATTATATGAAGACTTCGTATGAAGGTATTAGTAACGTGAGATTAATATAAGAACACTATGTAGTAGGCATAATAATGTCTTCACTCGTTGCACTATAGTATAAAGTAAGAGAAAATAATGGCCACACGACTAGGGTGTGGCAACATTATTCTTTATTCCCGCCGCTCTGTAGCGTGCTCGCCTGCGCTGCGCTCTTCATTTAGTTTAGAGATAATGTTATAGCTAGATATTTCCGTCGCTTGGGATACCTGGGGAGGGTGGGGTTACTAATACCTTCATACGAAGTCTTCATATAATTATGATAGAACTTCACGTACAGGTAAGTTCGTTTAATCATTAATTATATTCATCCTTCGTATTCGGTATTAGTAACGTGAGATTAATATAAGAACACTATGTAGATGTTGAGAGTGTTTTTAGGAAATATCGTCAAATAAAAAACGTGATTTAAATCAAGTTGTTTTATTTAACACAATTTTAAAAGGTGTACATGAGTACGAAATACTTATTAAGTACATAAGTAGAATAACTGAGCTAATCAAGTATAATATAATATAATTATTATACACTTAGGAACAATGTTCATCAATATTTATTGTCTACAGATTAAATAGAAATACTTTTACTTTGAGAACTTAATATTGATCTGGCTAAGACCATATTATTTTCATTATTCAATATTGGTCTATTGTAGAATTTAGCAAAGGTAGTGGAATTGCCACTCCATCCAGCAGTTTGTCGAATGACATCAAGGCTGACTCCCAGTTTGTGTGCCATAGAAGTTGAGGCATGGCGCGTACTATGGGATGAAAAAATGGAGACATCAATTCCACTATCTTTCAATGTTGACTTAATCCAGCGACTAAGGGTTTGTGAACAAACACAGTTATAAGGTTTACGAAAACTTATGAAAAGATTATTCGATTTCCGAAGATTTTTAGTTCTATCTATGTAAGTTGTTAATGTTTTTGCGGGGCATATTTCAGGATGTTCATTAAATAACGGCAAATGTAAGGACGGTTGTTTAACACCCACTTTTGAGGTTTTGATATGTTCCGGTATTTTAATAACAATACCATTATCAACTGTAACGATTTGATCTACGTGAATTTTGGACAGAGTTTGTACTCTATGTGCTGTTACAAGTGCTAAGAGAGTTATACATTTTCTTGACAATTCCTCTAAGGTTAGGTTTTCGTTTGGGAACATCAATGATAGGTGGTTCAAGACTATGCTTGCACCCCACGTGGTGTTATACTTTGGCTGTGGCGGCCTTAACTTATATACACCCTTACAGAAACGTGACAGTCGATCATCCTCCGATATTGATCCGATGATGAGGGAAATTGCCGATCTGTGACTGTTAATTGTCCCGAACTGGCCACCCTCATTATTTTGCGTTAAAAAATGAATAATCATGGGAACTGATGGTTGGTACATATCTATGGAGTTTATGTTGCAAAATAAATACCAGCGTTTGATGCAAACATCGTATTGTTTCCAAGTGTTGTCCGAAAGTGACGCCAGCATGATGTCTAGGGCGGATTCTGGGACACAGCGTCGTAAGAGTGCCGTCCGGACAACACTCCGGCAACCAGGGTAAGGTGTGGTCGAATGTTCATGTGAGTGTGAGGTTGGTTGCTGGAATGAGGAATGAACACGTCATCAGAATTTAGTTTGACAATGTCTGAGGTAAGTTGGCGAGTAAATAGTGGGTACCATGGTTGTGTGGGCCAATCAGGTACAACCATGATACCCTCTTCTTTATCAGATATTATTTTTCTTATGACCTTGAGTATAATGGCCACAGGGGGAAAAGCATAAAAGAATAGATTTGACCAATCCAAGGTAAAGGCATCTGATGCAGAGGCATCAGGATCTCTATGCCATGAGGCATATACCTTGCATTTTTTATTAAGGCGAGAGGCAAATAAGTCAATTTGAGGGGCAGTGAATTTGTCTATTAATTTTTGAAACCCTGTGTCAGACAACTCCCATTCGCCGTCTGGATGGGTTCGTCGGGATTCCTTGTCAGCGACCACATTGTCTGATGATTTTATGTAGAAAGCTACTATGAATATTTTGCGAGTCATACACCACTGCCAAATATCTTTTGTTACTTTTGTTAAGTGAGGGTATCGGATACCACCCATACGATTAATATAACATATCGCGGTTGTATTGTCAATTCGTAATAATATTTGACAATTGTAAAATTCTTTGGCAAATATTTTTAGGGCAAAAAAGGCTGCTAATAGTTCCAGTTGGTTAATATGCAATAGTGTTTCACTATCAGACCAACGACCGTTAGCCGTTTCATCATTGCAGGTAGCTCCCCACCCCGTTGTTGAGGCGTCAGAAAAAATCTCAAGTTCATAATTGTCGTTCCTAATCCTATGCACGGAATGATCGATAGTACCTAACCACCAATTTAAGTCCGGTAGTACATGATGTGGCAAGGTCATATATTTTTCGTAGTCACCGTCATTTCCAAGGTTGAGAAACTTACAGCGTTCAAGCTCTTTTGTATGTAACCATCCATACTCTATGGCGGGACAAGCCGATATCAATAACCCTATGAGCTGCGCGAATTTTCTAATTTTACATCGTTTTATGTTTTTGATGTTTATCAATTCCGATTTTATTCGAGTTCTCTTTTCTTGAGGTAAACTCAATTCCCACTTGTGGGTGTCAATTATATATCCTAGATATTTGCAAGATTTTGAGGGTATCTTGAAACTCTTTTCTTCGTTTATGATGAACCCTAGTGACTTTAATAACGATTCCGTAAATTCAACATTATGTTTGCAGTCATCGTATGAACTACCTGTTAGAAATATGTCATCTAGATATATAGACGAAATAAGACCGCGTGACCGTAATAATTTCATTATCGGTTTCATTAATTTGGTAAAGATAAATGGCGCGGTGCAAATTCCAAATGGAAGAACGTTAAACTGAAATATTTTATCATCCACTATGAACCGTAAGAATTTACGTGAATCTGGATGAATGTTGATCAAAAAATACGCATCCTTGAGGTCTAGCGTAGCAACATAACAATCATGAGAGATTAGTTTCAGGCATGTTCTTATATCCTCTAATTTAAAATGTTGCGTATTTATATGTTTATTTAAGCTTTTTAGGTTTAGTATAAACCGCATTTTACCATTAGGTTTTGGTACAAAAAATACACGAGACACGTATTGATCTGAGGAGGGTTTGCATTCCGAAATAGCTCCTATATTCAGAAGATTAGCTATTGATTCTTCTAAAACCATGCGGTCTGATTCAGAAAAGTTATTTGAGCTGGGCGGGTACGATTGACATATAGGATTATTAAATCTTATTTTGTACCCACTGACCCAAGACAAAATAGTACGGTCCTGTGTTATTAAAGACCACTGTTTGTAAAAATGGGCAAGTCTACCCGCATAGCGTACCGGATCTAGCGACGTCGCGACTGTCTGGCCCGATGAGAGTAGTTGCGCGATGAGGTCCCCCGATGCGGCGCTGCAGGCGGTTGATGGCGCGGCGGTGGACCCGATGCTTGCCTGCGGTTCGATGTCCCCGCCTTCCAGTTTAAATTCTTATTCGATGTTGATGAAAAAAGGAGCGGTGTTTGTCGCAGGTTGCCGGTTTTTTCGGAGTATCAAATTTCAAGTCTGTGCTAGACTTAGATACAGCCTTTGCTGCCTTAAGAGTCTCCGGGAGATCTTGACCAAAAAGAAATTTGTCAATTTTTGTTGTTGTCAGCTGATCTTTCAGTTCCTTTTTAACTGAGTACAGGGCGAAGTTACGCCGTGTAATAGATTCAGTATGTTGGACGTCGCATAGGATTCTACCCACGTCCATGAGATCTTTTACGAGCTCGTGGTTCTTTTCCGGGAGGAAGAGTTGGCTGGAAATGATCTTTCCCAAGCAAGAGATACCCGCTGATATTTGTTTTTGTTTCAGTTCAATAGCTTTGTCTCGCTTATTAGCTTGTTCGTTAATCGCAGCTTTAATTTCGAGATTAAGCTGGGGAGCATCAGTGTATTTGCAGTTTGCGGGTACTAGGTACTTATTTAGAAGGTCTCTTCGTGTCTCTTTGTTCAAACCTGTGGTTGCCATGTGCTCGAATCTATTCGCAACTTCCTTGTTGATTTCGGGACCATATTCAATTGCGATCGTTGGGTCGACCCCAAGAATGTCTAACAATTCCGAAGTATTGTCGATTTCTTGTGCGTCCTGGTTTTCCAGTGCCGGTTCCGGTGCTGGTGCCGGTTCGGGATCCGGTGCCGGTGGTGGTTGTGATTCGTCGACTATATGCACGACGATGATGACACACTTAAAAGTCGTCGTCGTTTCGCTGTACGTGATTTCTTAACTTCTTTTTCTAATTTACGCATTTTATTGTAAATGAAATCTAACTTATCTTCGTTATTTCTCTTCGGCATGATTGCGAAGGAGTTTTTTGGTTTTGATGCGATACGAGTGGTTGAGCACTAAAACGCGAATGAAGAGCGCAGCGCAGGCGAGCACGCTACAGAGCGGCGGGAATAAAGAATAATGTTGCCACACCCTAGTCGTGTGGCCATTATTTTCTCTTACTTTATACTATAGTGCAACGAGTGAAGACATTATTATGCCTACTACATAGTGTTCTTATATTAATCTCACGTTACTAATACCGAATACGAAGGATGAATATAATATCGTATTGTATCTAATTACGGAGTTGTGCGTTATACGCACGGTTTATTTGATGCTCCGTCTAAAACGAACGGTATTTTTTTAAATCTTAGCAAAGAGTTTTTATGTCAGAAAAGTGGTCAACATTTTATGAATAAAATTAACTTTGGGAGATAGATTAAAATGAATAAACATTTTATTCTATAATTTAATTAATTTTGACAATAAATTACAACCATTTATCTGTAACAAAAACACAAAAATATTAATTTACTTTATTAGTAATACTGGCTGTTTTTTTGTGACTTTGCCTTAAAAAGAAGCGCTGAACCGTGCGCATCGCTAATTTCTGAACAAGTAAAAATTATTCCGCCGGATTTTTCTTTTCGCTGTATTAATTTTATTTGAAAATGTCGTCAAGTAATGATGAATGTCGACACCGCCAGAAGTCTCAGCGGCAGTTTTATTTATTTCCTCGCAAATGTGTTATAAAACGTCGTATGACATACGTGCGCTTTGATAATTGCGGGCTCTGCTTTTTTGTAGCCCGAGCCGTAGGCGAGGGCTAGCAATATCGCCTCGGCTGTAATTTTCAACTTACCGCACTTATATCATAATGTACTATTACAGTGAGTTATAGTAATTTGGAAAAATGGTTGAAATTTTATTGGAATACGAATCGAAAGAATTTTATAATTCTTTTATATACTTTCCTCATATAAATAAAATATTTGAGCAATGTTGATTGTGGAGGGTGGAAGTCACTAGATCCTAAATTAAATAAAGACTTTTATGATAATATTATGCTTTTACTTTTTTAACGTTTTACATAGTTTTCCATTCATACATAATCTTCTTCCTTTTTAAATTGACAAATAAGTATAAAAAATAGGTAAAAAAATAATAAATACATACTGCCAATACTAAAATATTATCAAAAGTTTGGTCGGTCCACAACATTTATAAAATAAAATAAATTACAAGATTCTAAAATTATAAAGAATTATAAAATTCTATCCATTCGTATTCTAAAATCAACCATTTCAGCAAAGGTGGGTCAGCTAATTGCTTAACTCACTGTACTATTGCTTAAATTATGATGTCTTAGATGCATTCATTGTGCATTTTATGCGTTTTCTTCACAGATGTAACATCGGTTAATGGTGTGAAGTCGACGTGTGCTTCAACGCCTTCAACTGTTTTCTGAAGAAACAGTGCTACGGAATGAGTACAAGATGTGAAGCCGTTGAAGAGTTTACTTTCACATCTACCACCAACAGTCGAACAAAACCTAACAGATAATAATTAAAGCACTTTAGTAATAAGTTATATAAACTAAAGTATAAAAATAGTTATAATTATGATATAAGTGCGGTAAGTTGAAAATTACAGCCGAAGCGATATTGCTAGGCTACAAGAAAGCAGAGGCAATTATCAAAGCGCACGTATGTCATACGACGTTTTATAACATATTTGCGAGGAAATAAATAAAACTGCCTCCGAGATTTCCGGCGACGTCGAATTAATACATTCATCATTACTTGACGACATTTTCGAATAAAAACAATACAGCGAAAAGAAAAAGCGCGCGGAATAATTTTTACTTGTTCACAAATTAGCGATGCGCGCGCATCAGCGCTTCTTTTTAAGGCAAAGTCACAAAAAACAGCCAGTATTACTAATAAAGTAAATTAACATTTTTGTGTTTTTGTTACAGATAAATGGTTATAATTTATTGCCAAAATTAATTAAATTATAGAATAAAATGTTTATTTATTTTATTTTATCTCCCAAAGTTAATTTTATTCATAAAATGTTGACCACTTTTCTGACATAAAAACTCTTTACTAAGATTTTAAAAAATACCTTTCGTTTTAGACGGAGCATCTTGATAAACCGTGCGTTTTACATTACATTACCGCACAAGTCCGTAATGAGATACAATACGATATTGAAATTGGTGAAATAAGAGATCCTTTACGAGCAAATGTGTTACAAAATATATTGACGTTAATTCTGTTACACCTTTACGCGTCAACTTCAACATTTTCTTGCCTTATCCATGGGTCAAAACAAGAAAATATTTTAGGAAACTAAATGGGAGTGTGCGTGGGTTTTTCTATGAGAGGGAATGGGCTGTAACTAGGGCATGCGGAGCCCACCACGCGGGTCCAGTGCGGGTTGCTAGATGTCGCATGTCTTCGAATTTTTGGTCATGCCGGCTACCTCACGATGTTTTCCTTCACCGGTTTGAGAGCAGTGGTGATGAAATAATATACACTAAGTAATGCGCCTGCCTGTGATTGAACCCACGACTTACTCCTCGTGAGTTGGGGCTGCCACCACTGGGCCACCGCTGCTCTCACTAGTGTCTTTATATTAACCGCTGTTTTTTTTACTTACTTTTGGAATTCAGGCCCTTGACGCGAGACCAACACTCACAAAGTCTTCATCATATGCCTAGCCTTTTCTTAACTATATGTGGGTCGGCTTTCAATCTAACCGGATGCATGCGAATACGATTTCAAAATATACCTTAAAATTTTAAGTATAGAATACGTTGATCGTATTCTATACTTAAAATTTTAAGGTATATTTTGAACTATTTTATTAAAAAACGTGAATTCGATACTAGACTTCATTGCACTACATGAAGAAATAATTTACCTATGGACCCACCTAATTATATTTTTTAAATTAATAAACAAATATTTTATTTTAATACCTTTTACCTACATATTTCATCTATTATTTCGTCACTCACTAATATAGCTGTTTTGCATTAAAACAAAACAGATTTTATGTTATGAAAAACAGCGTTGGATTGAAGAAGCATCTAATAAATTTCGCCTTGTAAAGAGGGCAAAAAAAGGCAAAAATATATTTTATCTTGGAAGTTAGTGACTTCGTTTGTTTCATTGACTTGTTTGCCACCGACTTCCGAAACTAAAGTTTGGAATTTGGCCTATATTTATAATAGGATATATATGCAAGAAGTACAAAACTTTTTTTATTTCTTAAAAATGCCTTGTATTGGACCATAAAAACATTGTGGTACACTTGTTTAATTCTCTAATACAACACTTATTTTACAATTTAATATTTTATTTAGCGTGTTTTAGGTGAAACGGAACGCATCGTGACATCGCGCATCGTGACGTCGAAATCCATGTGTCAAAGAAACACTTTTAATTGAAAAGTACTTAAATTTTCACTAAGATTTTACTATAATATTGTTATTGCAATTTTTGCCTAAATAAAGCACTTACATTTTAGTAAAACTAATCTACTAAGGGCACAAAAATTGATTTAAACAAGGCAGATCAAGTGACATCAAAGTCCTGACATGAATGGCCGCGATAGTCATAGACGTTTGAACTGCCGTAGACAATTGTAGGAGTTTTTTTTTTTTGTACCACTTGCAGTAGTTGAAATTAACTTTTAATTATATTCTTGGGTTGATAGTACTGCATATTATTGATTTAAGTGAAAAAAATTACATGCATATTCCCTATTGATGAATGAATTAATTAATTTCACATTGTAACTAAAAGTTATTCAAAGATCATCATCTCATCAACATAAAAAATATGGATTAAAGAAGCTAAGTCATAAACTACTACTACTCAAGCAAAGACAATAAAATGCTTAAATGTTACTTCTACCAAATGAAAAAAGATTCATGTAAATCGGCATAGTAATCACGAAAATCACGTAATCGGGGCTCACACATAAAGGAGAAGCCGGCTGCATACATAACCTCCTCCTTTTTTGGAAGTCGGTTAAAAAGTGAGATGTTTTGGCTTTCAAGCGAGCGTGCAAAGTCGAGCGTTAAAAATACGATAGCACGCTTTTATTAAGGTGTTAATTTGGATATTAAACGAATATAAGTGTAGTAATGGCTGCCTCATTGGTCTAGTGGTCGCAAGCGCACTGCTGAGCATGGAGTCCGGGGTTCGATTCCCAGGTCGGGCAAAGTGCTATTTTTCATCAGGAAAGTAGAGTCGGGAGTGTCAATTTGAGCCCGGCTGATGGTATTAGGCTCGCCCCCTATTACATAGGACTTAAACATAACGGGGAAATGTTGGTGTACTATTACGCACACCTCTGCCTAGCCCTTCGGGGACTACAGACGTGATATTATGTTATGCAAGTGTACTAATACCTACATATTTCTGACACCAAGCAGTGTCAGACACATTTAAGTTTGAACCACTTTGAGCCATCCCACAAAATTGAAAATGTATGTTCCATGATTCAATTTGTTAACAAACTAGCCCCTTCAAATCTGAACTAACATCAAAGTAACATCCCTATTGTCCCCACGATATTTAGGATCAAAACCTATACATATCGGCACCAAATTAAATTGAAAGTAACCTGTTTTATGCTTACACCAATCATTTCATGACTGATAAAAGGGGCAGCAAATTGAAAAGTCGAGTCCCGTGTAATCGAATAATCATGAACCCACATCAAAGAAATTTATCAATTTAATTCGAGAAATCGACTAAAAATTACTTAGCGAGCAAAATTGGCGCCTCCCTATAACATGGAAATGTCATTTAGATATTGTTTTCCGCGCGCTTTTCTTCTAGCTTTTGAATTTGGAACGTTTAGTGGCTCTTGACAATTTGAATAAAGTTGAGAAAAATACTTTTAGCAATTGGGGGACTCGCAAAAGTCACTAATCATAACTTTAAATAGAAATTGGGGGCCTAATTTTCAAGTTTTGATATTCAATTTAAGATGATAGAAAGCTGAAAGCGAAATTGAAAACATATATTGTATGGTTTAAGGTTATACCAACTGAGTTATGGATTGTGCTTATAAATTATGTAGTTTTATCTAGGGATATTCATAGATACCTATCTGTCAAATGAGTAGATCGATCAGTAATACTGTTATTCATCTTTCTTCTAGAATAGCACAATATACTATTTCACTAAGCGCTTGGTGGCAAACTGACAATGCGGTAGCAAGCTGTAAAAACTATCTGATGAAAATAAATCAGAACACTCTCAAGTAATATGTTTTTACAGAAATTAACATAGAAGAAACGCCTGTAACTGGCAAGTAAAAGAAGTTTGAAAAAACCTATGCGATCTGAATTCTGATTTCAAAACGACGCGATTTTCAACATATGTTTGCAAAAAAAAAAGTCTCGAAAACAATATTGCGAATAAGAAACAGACATTTTCCAAATTCTTCGTCGTTCGAAATTCAAAGTGTTCGTCGGTGCGTTCGTTAAAGCGTTACGATTCGATTTGTCGCCATGTTAGGTTAAACCGCGTCCGAAAAGTAAATTTATTGCATTATTCCCGCGTCGGTACGCCCTCGTTTCCCGTCTTTGATCTACAATTTTCCCTTTTTTCATAAAACGGTTACTGATTGCTTTTTATGTCATCGAGATTTTTCTAATTTCAATTTTATCTATGGTTGGATGGACAAATTAACCGTGTGGAAATTGACTTGAGTTTTTAGTTTTAGTATTCTGTTGAGATAACGCTGTGTCAGATCTACACTACTCGTATTATTAAAAAAAAAGTGGCAGAGTTTGTAAGTTTGATTGTAGGGTTGTACCTTTCAAACTATTCATCCGAATTCGGAACTTCTTGACTAGTAATGAGCTAGCTCGCCGTCCGTCCCTCTTATGACGACAGGCCGTGTCGACGGCGCGTTCGTGTTCCACGTGCATCTTAAAGAGATGTCAGCAAGCGGGAAGGGGTCCGAAAGGACCGATATATGCCAGGGTTGCGCGGGACTGTTCGAAAGACTTACCGCGGCCCTGGAACACAACGGGCAAAAGAAGGAACATGGATGGGTTTTACTCAGTACAAGTCTGACACTTCCTTCCACTTCGCCCAGAGCGGGAGGGGTCATTTACTGATTTACCATCCGAAAAAAAGGGGGGTAATGGTAAATTTTCGCCTATTTCAAACTATTTATCTTAAAATTATTAAAAATAAAATATATAATTGAGATGCTGACAGTGAGCCCTTTAATTTGATATGTAACACGATATAATTTGCAAAACTTTTTACTTTATTTTCTAATTTGGGGTAAATTAGAAAATAAAATAAAAAGTTTTGCCAAAAGCGGCCCCCATATTTGAAATTCATTAATTTACGTTACTCGCCCGTCTTTGGGTCACCGACTTACAAATGTGTGCCAAATTTCAACTCAATCGGTACAGGAGTTTCGGAGTAAATTGTCGGTGACAGGTGGACAGACAGACACGCGAGTGATCCTGTAAGCGGTTCCGTGTTTTCTTTTTGAGGTGGGGAACCCTAAAAAGTAATCGTCATAAGCATTGCTTTAAATATTTTTTGATTTTTTATTTTTTATTTTTGATACCTACACCAATATAAAGGACAGCTATCGAAACTTAATTTTATTTATTTCTGGGTCATACTAGCTTATATTTAGTAAGATTCTCATGCGCGCTAAAATGTCCAACATAATTATGCACTTTAAGTCTGACATAAAATACTAATAACAAATTGAAATAAGCTGCGTAATGTCAGATATAGCTAGGTAAATACTAAATAGCTATCAATGTCGATTAATCCGTGTGTGTGTGACTTTTATCTTGTAACCACGGTTTAATATCCGTGTCTAATTCTAGTTTGTTCATTCAAAAGCAATATTTGCGTTTTTATGATAATTTCATTATTCGCTAGAATGTGAACATTTTCATTCACGTATCGTTTATTTTTAAATTAGCTTTAGACCGCGGCTTTGCTCGTGTTTATTAAAAATTGGGTGTTATTTAAATGGCCGATGATGATAACTAAACTAAGAGGAACATGATAAATGAAAGTAGCTGTAAGAGTAGAAGAAGATCAAAGAAATGACGTTTAGTTAGTAGTAGTAGTAGAAATTCGTGGACGTGAGCTGTCAGTTGGGACTGGTCATATCTTAGCTGCCACGGTTTATTTTAACTACTTTGTTTTTAAATAGTTGATAATTATAATCTTTTACTCTGGACGCTCTTAATGTGCACGTCTTTCTACATAGTTCTCACATATATGTATAATCTCAACATGAATGATGTAATCAAGATCTTGTAACAATATTTTGATTGAAAAGAGTGTCCATAGAGTTTCTTGCCCATTCTTCTCCATAGAGATCTACGCTTTGGAATGGGCAACTACAGTACTTTCACAAGTTATTATGCCTTGTGTCTGTGACTGTAGCTTCGCCTTTGTTTTTCTGACTTTCAAAAGTGCCTGCTAAGGTCTAATTGAAATAAATGCTTTGAGTTTGAGTTTGACGTGGACTGTGTGAAGGATGGTATGGTTAGAAAAGAGGTGACTGCTGATATGACGAGTAATAGAGAAGTAGGTATGGAAGACGAAGACATGCTGCGCCAACCCCAATTAAATTGGAATCAGGGCAGGAGAATAATAAACTAGATCATAGGTCGTAAAATTCCCAGACAGATTATTCCATTACTTACAGTATGACTGATTTTCGTTGGAAACGCCTACTTAATTATATTTTATACAAGCTCTGACATTTGGGTGATACATGCTGAATAATGTCATTCGTTTTTTTTTTCTTTTCGGAGAATTCAATAACGAATGACATGACATATACAGCATGTATCAGAAAAGTGTTGTCATATTTTTAAGGTTGCGGTAAAACAATCAGCTGTCCCATACATTTGGGTTGATTAGGTTTTAAAATTTTGTATGGGATCAACTGCATATGTTTTCGCGGTTATGATGATGGTTGTATTGAGAAAATTGTTCACTTTGATGGTGTCTATACCGTTTTTATGGCCACGCTTTTCTGATACATGCTGTATGTATGAACAGGACGTTAATAAGTACCTATCATCAACATATATTACTTGTTATTTGAATGATGTAGTATGCAATATGTGAGTCATTGTAATAACAGGCACCTTCACATAGAGGAAATCCACAGCGTAACAAACGCAATGTTGAACTTCAGATTAAGTATGTTTCGAAACATTACGCCTGTAATCCCCGAACGGTAAGGCAGAGGTGCACCTATTGTACTACCACATTTTGCCAGTTATTAAATTATAAAGCTGAAGAGTTTGCTTGTTTGGTTGAACGCGCTAATCTCAGGAACTTCTGGTTCGAATTAAAAAATCTTTTAATGTTGGATAGCTCATTTAGCGAGGAAGGCTATAGGCTATATAATATAACATTACACATAGGAGCGAAGCATCAATGAAAACTTTCTCTCTCTTACGTGACGCAGACGAAGTTGCGCGGGTCAGTTAGTCATTTATAATAGGGAATGAGCCTATTGCCATCAACCCGGCACAGATTCTGACTCTGGACTTCTACGGAGAATTTCTTCATGGAAAAACCCAAAAACACTGCACGACCTGAGAATGGACATCATGCCCAGCTGTCGCGCTTGGGACCACTAGACCAACGATGCGCTTCTCCTTAGCGTGTCCATGACAATCTTCAGTAAATTAGCCCAAAATTTGGCGATGAGTTGGCCGGCTGACACGAGCTGATCTCCTGTAATGTGCAAACAATAGGACAGGTAAGACATGGTATTAAATATCCCATCTTTTGTGGAACAACACCACATTTAGGTATGTACTTCCGAGCTTACTGACGGTCTGCCCCTTTACATCCTTATGCCCTAAGAAATAAGGTTGAAAGAAAAATGGTCGACATACATTACAGGGCAAAGTCCTAAATTAATCTAAGTGAGTAAGTTTCAAATATCAATTTAATAGTTTCCAAAATACCCTAGCCATTTGCGGTTTCAATAAAACCAAAAAGTACTACAACAAATAAGTATTCAACACTCCAAAATGCAACCCTAAAAATAATTTCGCGTGTAATGTCTCGAAAAAAAAGCTTAAATCCCTCTCTATGCCCAGCGAGGCAGAAGAAACACTTCCTTGCGCCAAATGTCCGATTGAAACCACCCCCGCGAAACTACCCCAGTCCTTACATGTTAAAGAATCCATAAATAATAGAGTTGACGTGCGTACGGATTGTGTTACCGAATCACCCCACCCCATGTAAATAGCGATTCTTGTCTATGCGCCTAATGCCTCTTTTGTCTGTGGTACGGATTTATTATTCATTTTGTCTAATACATCTGACGCTTATGAGTTTTGTATTGACGATTTATTTTGTAATGTGATAGTGGAGATGAGGATTGTCTTTTGAGGGTCAAGTTTCTTATTGAGGAGTAGCGTGTGGTGACCTGGGGCCTTAGTCTCCTATTGCAATAGTGTCAGAATGGTCTATCATTGATTTAATAAGGCCACTAGCCCACGGCGTATTGAAGCGCGTTCGAAACTCGTTTGACGTGCGTACAAAGGGTAATTCGTCTGCGCGAGGCCTTATTAAATCAATGATAGACCATTCTGACACTATTGCAATAGCAGCAGGGCCATTGCGTATCTCTGTTGACAGTTCATAGTGATCACCACTTGGCGAGTTTTGATATACAATGACCGTTCTGCACGGGTGGTGTCAGATGACACCAACAAGAACGGTCATTATATATCAAAATTAAATGCGCAATTTAGTAGTAAGCTACTATGACTCTCGGTCTACCGGAGGATGACTATATCGGAGGAGACCTACTTAGTAGAAGTCATATTACAGTACTACCTCCTACCTATCTCCTATCTCCCCCTACCTCCTCGCAGAATGTATGGCCGATGGGGCCGAAATGTTCTGGAGTGGCGATCGCGAACCGGGAGCCGGAAGACATTGCGTTGGAAGGCCTCCCACTAGGTGGACCGATGACCTGGTGAAGATTGCAGAGATCCGATGGATGCGAGCGCACGGGACCGGTGAGTGTGGCGACACTTGAGAGAGGCCTATGTCCAGCAGTGGACGTATTTCGGCTGAAATGATGCTGATGATGACTACCTCCTAGGCTGTTGTGGAGTATATGCAAATGTATCGACACAGTTTGCTTAAAAAAGTCTGCCCACCACACATGTACCATACCATGACCGTGTTTTGAACGTATCAAGCAAAATTATTTTTTTGTATAATGGGCAAAATCCTTTAGGCTTTGTTTAAGTATGAAATGCAGCAGTGCCTACATTTTTGATCTTAAAGAACCGTTTGTTTTATCCTTATAACCATCTATTACAAAAAAAAATCGTTCTATTTTTACAAGGCCTTTGTTTTAGCACTACGCGCATGTCTAATAAAAGTTGGTAATTCGCTGTGCCAAGCGTTGCGGTTTTCACATTCCGCTTCGCCATTTCGGCAATCATTTAAGTGTAGCTAGTATTAGTAAAAAAATAAATCTGTGTCACAAAGTCTACTTAAGCACTGATTTAGGTAAGTACCAGATACATTTCTATGAACCAAGACTGACGCAAAGAGGAATAAGTATTTTTCCTAAACAAACAACACAATTTTGTGTAATGCAAGTCTCGTGTCACGATTTGTGAGTGACCTTTGAGTAACAAATGGCGGAGACCTCGACCTTTAGCTTTGTTTGAGTTCGTTTTAATTCGATTATGTATGACTACCTACGTGAATCAAGGATACCACAAGTACGTAATACTTACCCAACGCAGAGGTAGCAGTTTGTCCGTGTAATTAATACATCGGTAGTAGCCGTTCCATTTTAGGTGCATAGGGATGAAACTTTTTGGAATTCAGGATAGGTAGCTCGTGGGCAAATCATAACTGACGCACGGATCGATCTTCAAGGTTAAACCATGATTACTTAGGTCGGTCGGTGGATGGGTAGCAAAACACTACCTACCGAGTTTCCTCCGTGCCTCGGAAAGTAAAGCGGTTGGTTCCAGATGTCATTTGTAGATCTTTGACAGTCATTACAGATAGTCAGTTGCAAGATAGTCTGGCAACCAGTCTTACCAAGGGGTATCGTATTACCCAGTACCTACTAACTGAGTTGTGGAGGTCGGCTAGTTAGTCAGTCGTTTAAGAAATGATAGTCATGAAAATAGTCTCGGTCGTCTTACACGTTATTCTTAAAGAGCGAATTGTAGCTAGCAGTGGCTGGTAATGGTTTCAGCCAAAGTTAGGGTTATCTCTCTTTGCAGTTAATAAGAACGGCTGTCGAAATTGCCTAAAAGGGCATCTCGTGTTAGCTTATGAAGTTTCAAGAAATTTGTCTTCAAAAATTCGCGAATTACAAGTTTTTAGTAATCATTCGTGACTGTAAACCAATGGTTTTCAAGCGACTTTTATTCTAGAAGAATTGATTGCGCTAGGTATCAAAAACCCAAGTTGAAATAACAAAAAAAAACAATACGGTAATTATTGTCAAAAACATTAATTCACTCCACTTCTCTACCGCGCAACCATAGACAAAGTAAACCGGTTGACTGAATTGCGAAATATCAGTGAATAGCCCATTTGTTTGAATTGCCATAGACTTATAGAGTGGCCGAGTGGCGCCGTGCCGTCGTTTATAAAACACGCACCATGACACCTACTCATGCAGCCTTGTTCTGCCTTTTGAATTGTTCTATTATGAAGCTTTTGAAGTTGATTTTAGAACGATATTACTTTTTTGTTTGATGAGGGGAATGGAGTACTCTTTCGAAGTCTTTGGATATGCGATTTATGAAAGTTAAGGTCCCATGTAATAAGGGCGAGCCTATTGCCATCAACCGGGCACAGATCCAGACTCCGTTGCTGCTACCGAGAAACTCCTGATGGAAAAACCCAATAACATTTCGCCCGACCCGGGAAACGAACCCAGCACCTCTTGCTCAGCAGTCATTGTCGCTTGCGAACACTAGACCGACGCCAACGAGGCAGTCAGGAATGTATTCATAATATTATAAAGAGGTAAGGTTTGTGAGGAGGTTGTAGGAGGTACCTAATCTCTGGATCTGCTGAACCGATTTTGAAAATTCTTTCACTAATAGGAAGCTACATTATTCCTGAGTGCCACAGTCTATATTTATAACGGGTCCGTGGGATAATTTCCGACCAAAACGCGAGCGCAGACGCGGGCAACTGCTAGTAATTAATAAAACAAGTATTTGAACAACATAACACATTCGCCATTACAGACAGCCCACACAATACTCCAAGTCTAGTTCAAATAGAATACCGTGTAGTCCCAGGTGGACAATATTCCCATACACTAACAATTATGCGAGCATATTGTGCTCTAGTAATACTGTGTCTACGTTGAGGCACAGATTATATACGGATCAAAGCAGATTGACCGCTGTTTGGCCGATTTACGTTTGTTGTGAAATATTCTGATGTTAGCAGTAAGATTTGTTGCTTATTTATCTGGTCAGTAGCTTTAGCATTAAGGACTGTAAGAAATGATCGTAAAGACGAATTTCGCTATTGAAACTAAACGCGACATATCTAAACTGCGTTCAAGAACTTTCAGTGTAAAATTGCACAAGAATAATGACACTGACGCCACTTGAACGTGGTTTGCCCGACACAGCAATCAAACTTAGGAACGCTTGCTTAGCAGATCTTGTGAGCATAGACAAGGTACGAGGTAGGCTATTTAACCCTTTCACGAGCGTTGGCAAAATATTTGCCACGGCAGTATTTTAAATCTGGCGCGTAATCGATTTGACAAAATGATATTTTTATTCTACGTACTACTAGCACCATTACCCAAAAACATCCTACAGTTCGTTTGGTTTCATTCATTTGAGTGATTGACGTATTATTTGACATTCAGTGTCACCACGTGCAGTTTGCGGTGCATTTTGACAGTCGTTGCGTAAAAAATCAAGTTTAATCTCCAATTTGGCCGTGAGAAATGTAAGTATCTTTATGTTTTTGTAATAATTATTGACCATGCTACTACATTCACAACTTATTTCGTAAAAAAACTAAGCAGTATTAGGATAATGAGTCCAAAAACATGAACTTGCCACTGCCTTGCACTTGTGGCAAAATAGTTGCCTATGCTTGTATGGGTATGTGGCTGGTGACAAATATTTGCCAATGCATTGTTTTGTTCTTGATTTTAGATGTCATCACGAAGAAAAAATCTAAACCATAGAGAAATAATAGAACTGATCACTATACCAGATAAGTCGGATTCCGAAGATCATCTGGAAGACCCCGATTCAGACGATGAAGATTTTTTTAAGTCTAGTTTTTGTAAAAGTTTGTTTTGAGCCTAATAAATGATTTGATTTATATTTTTTATTGATTTATTTTAATTTAATTAGGTTTCAGTAGAGCATAGGAAACATAAATTATATAATTGTATCGCGGGCATTGGCAACTATATTGCCAAAAAAATATATAGACGTGACATAGGCAAACATATTGCCACCCCCCATAAAAGTAAGTAGGAATGTCTGGGGGGGTGCAATTAATCAGAAATGTTTTGTAGGGGCCCTGTAACTACGTAAACACTCATTAAAACGAAAAAAACTTATGTATTTCGTACTGCCCGTTAAAGGGTTAAGTTAAAAAACTGCATTTAAAAACAGAACATAACATCTGCCTGTAATTCCCGAAGGGTTAGGCCGAGGTGTACCTAATAGTACACCCACATTTCACCAGTTACGTTTAAGAGGGCCTTTCCCGGCGCATCTATCGTCAACGCGAGCATAGTCGAAAAGCTTGTTATTTCATCCAGAGCCACAGCGGCGATTTTCTTTTAATTCCCCCGTCATACCCCGCCCCGATCCCGCACATATCGTCTCCCGCGCACCTCATACCACCTAACGCGATGACATTGAACGAAAAATAGTGTTCGAAAATTTCCATTCCATTCCATTATAAACATCCATCCATTTTCCATTTTTATTTCCATTTTACACTTGTTCCAGGAAATACGTGTTTTTGAATAAGTCTTACAAGTGTGTGAAATAAATATTTGTCATTAAGCATCTCCATTACATGTGCAAGGTTTCTATCGAGATGTTTTCTTTACTTTTACAGTTTATGAGCACATTATGAACGGCCAAAGTTCAGTTAAAATGTGTGCAAAACAGCAATTTTTTGAGATTTATACTGAATTCGTTTCTACAATTTCTTATTTTTTGCTACCATAGAAACCTAGATATAGTGCACAAAATACCTATTACTTCAAAAAAATCAAAGATATATGTGTAACAACTACATAATCACCTACGAGCGTTTGTATGAAAAGTATGACGGGATGGCCGCTCTTAAGTCCCATGTAATAAGGGGCGAGCCTATTGCCATTAACCGGGCACAAAATCCAGGCTCCGTGACTGCTACCAAGAAATTCCTGAGGGAAAACCCTAATGACACTTTGCCCGACCCGGGAATCGAGCCCCGGACTTAATGCCCAGCAGTTGTGCTTGCGACCACTAGACTAACGAGGCAGTCGAACCATACCTATTATTTCAATTATATTAAAAGCATGGCGGACTTCGATAATTAATCAATCTTGAATATAAACAGATTAAATTAATTAAAAGATAAAAAGATTAAAGACCTTAGTGTCCAAAAGAAACTAATGATTTAAAATCAATTTATTGACAGTTTCTGTGACCCCAACTTTATTGTTTTGACATTAGAAAATTAATGATTGAATTAAAGTCGTATTTCATTATTTTATAGACTCCAAATAGATGACGTGGTGCCTGATTTAGAAAAAATGAATACCGCCGGTTTTATTCTTTAACTAATGTAATAAAATACAACAAAATAAAAAGACAAGCCTCGATATCTAAAACATTAATCAATTAATTGTTTAACGATCAAAGAGTAGATGGAGATCAAAGAAATGCTGGATGGACTGTATGAAGGGTGATATGGCTAGAAAGGAAGTGACTGCTGAGATGACGAGTAATAGAGAAGTATGGAAGACGAAGACATGCTGCTCCGACACCAAATCAATTGGAATAAGAGAGAGGAATGATGATGGTAAAAGAACAATCAAAGATTTCAAATCACACGTGAAACAAAATCGATTCAGGTGGCCTACCATGAAGTCTTATAGCTGGAGTAATTCCAGTGTGGGAAAGAGATGGCGCTAGATGACCTGTATAGCTCTGTCTCGTTCCCACACTGGAATTACTCCTGCTTTAAGACGTCATAGTAACCGCCCTGAAGTCGACTTTGGCCATCGCAGTTTCTCGTTATAATGGTTAACAGGGTTGAAGAGGGCAGATAGGCAGACGCTCCATATAAAATACTGGTATATAGCTGCAGCCGGTTAGACTGAAAGCCGACCACATTTTTTTTTGGAAAATGAAACATGATAACTTCTCGATATAGCTACACCGAACAGTAAGTCGTGGGTTGGAACCCAGGCAAGCGCATTACTTTGTGTAATATTTCATCACCACTGCTCTCAAAACGGTGAAGGAAAAAATCACGAGGAAACCGGCACGTCCTAGAAACAATAATTCGAAGACATGTGACAACTACCAACCCCCACAGCAGTGGGAACATTATAGGCTGGTTATATGCTATGAAAGCAATTTTACCTACAAATCCAAGTACCTAGATTACTAACCTACCTCGAAAACTTTTCCAAAATGAATATATGCCATCGATATTGGGTAGAAATTCACTGTTGATCGATTGTCCTTATATAACGCAGTATATATACGTATATATTTATATACGAGACGGAGTGAGAGTGCGCTTGGACGCTCTTCTTGTAATATATAGCTAGGAGTCGCATTCTGAAAGTTTTGGACGGGCTAGAGTACTCGTATTTTGAACCGAGGTTGAAGTAAATGTTTTTTTGTTGTTTACAAGTTAATCTCGTTGAAAAGATTAATATACTTAGTGTAATAACTAAGAAGTTATGATAATAAACTGAAGTTAGTAAAAAATCAAAAATTCATTCGTATTATTGTTATAAAATCCTAAGTAACTTGTTTGTAATTTGTTTTTTGGTTGCTTGTTTTTTTTTTTGTAAAATTTTGTTTTTGTTTTGTCCTGTGCTATTCAAATAAAGACTTTTTCTTTTCTCTTTCTTTAAACCACTGAATCGATCATTTAACCACAGTGATCGTTACAGACTGTGCAGAAACCCTAAAATCATGAAGAGTAGGAGGTAATAAGGACAAGCCAAGCTTTTAGTCAGGAATGAAAGTACTGCCACTATAAAGAATGCCTAAGTCCGCCTCTGTACCTTTTTGTGTTTAAAGTTTTAATAAATACTCGTTTTTTTTTTATGTCCTGTCCTGCGTGTCCTACCTATTGTTTGTTCACTACAGAAATTGATGGACGCTACCGAAAACGCCAAACTAGTAGCTCAATTATGGGCCGACACCATTTAGATTGCAATCGACACGCTAGGAAGAAGTACGCTCATAATTTGCTCGTTCACTATTTACGCGAAGACACTGCCTCCTAAGATACAGGATCGTCCTAGTTTAGGAGTCAGGGCTGTACTTTGCCCATCTCTCGCACACTACTTTTTTTTTTCTAATTTTTCTGTCCCCTAGTGACTGCTTTGTACCTTAATATGTGTCAAACTTGTATTTTGCTAATAAAGACTATATTTTATTATTATTTCCTTTATTTATCTTTTTTTTTTCATTTCTAAATATTCCTTATAAAAACAAATAAAAATACAAAATAAATTGTAGCCCACCGGTATCGGGAACAGGGTCCAAGCTAGGTCAGGGCTCCAGAGAGAAGAACCTCCTAACAATACGAGCCGTGTCTAGGAGTACCGCTTTCTGAATCGAGCCTTTGATCCAGCTGCCTAACGAGAACCTCCTCAGGTATTGGTCGAGGCTTTTGGCAATTAAGCCATTGGCTGAAACGACTATCGACTATATTATTATTGTTTTCTAGAATAAGTCTAACATTTTACCTTTCACTCAGAATAAAAACCGCAAATTCTAACACGTCTGTGATATTAGCCTTATGAAGTAATGCTAAATGTTTTCAAACATCATCCCCATCATTATCATGCTCCTGCCCTTATCCCAGATTATTTGTGGTCGGCACAGCATGTCTTCTTCTTCCATACTTCTCTATTACTCGTCATCTCAGCAATCACCTCCTTTCTAGCCATATCATCCTTCACACAGTCCATCCATCGTTTCTTTAATCTTTCTCTACTCTTATAGCCATCCACATTCAAACTCAAAATGTTCCTCATTACATTTTCCAAATGTTTTCAAATATATCGAAACGAAACTCTATTAGTAGGAGTATTTTGTCTTCGCCCTTTACGAGCGAGGGAGGAGCAGCGAGTTCTATTATAAAAATAAACCAGGTGGGCTCGTTAGAACTCACCTGGTTTATTTTAATAAGTATTTGTCAATATTTTATTAATTATTATGTAAATGACATTATAATACAAGTTACGAGACAAGAATAGGTACGAGTATATACCTACGAGTATAGAAATAACTTCATGTATTAATAGAATAGCCGTTCTCCTGACGAGAGTAACCATCAGCAAATATGAAAAATATCATTCCCTATTATATCATACGGAATAGTTTAAAAAAATCCTTCATTGTTTACCTTCGCGCTTTGCTCTAGACCCAGTAGTTTAGACTGTGCGATCATGTGTGGCGCGCCTAGGGGCCAACAAGCGGCAAGCCCATAAGATAAACAGACTGTTTAGAAACCTGGGGGGTTACTATGACGTCTTAAAGCAGGAGTAATTCCAGTGTGGGAAAGAGACAGAGCTATACAGGTCGTCTAGAGCCATCTCTTTCAAACACTGGAATTACTCCCGCTTTAAGACGTCGTGGTAGGCCACCTGAACATCATGAAGATTAGTAGGCTTTAAGGGAAAACCAAGATTTTAGGCTTGTATGGAAGTACCGTCACTAGGCCTGCGATGTGTGCCAGTAAATTTACGAATTTTATTATTATGTAGCTAGAAAAAGTATGATATCTTATAATTTCCGATATTTTAGCATTATTTGTGCAGCAATTCGATTCGACATTCGAATTGCTTGACATGACAGGAGCGGAGCATTATTGTGATGCCTGGCCGAAAAACGAAGAAAAATAAATGATGTAATTAACAATTTTATATTTCACAGGAGCAAATAAAAAAAACTTTTCCCTTTTCTCCACGGAAAATACAGGTTTTCTTGTTTCATTCGTTTAAATCCACGGAAACAACGTGTTGCTATTAGGTAGTTTAGTTAGGTAGGCAGGTCTGTCTTCGGGATAAAGATTTACCTATTCTTAAAGATTCTAAAGTATTTTCTGCCAGACCAGCCAGGTGTTATTATAAAAGTATCACAAATTAAATACTTCGCCTCAGGTGTAACTTGACATTTAGGCACCAATCGAAACTGGCTAAATGCAGTTAAGAAGATAATTATATTGATTTGATGAATATAATAATACCACTCACTTAGCTAAATACCGAAATAAAATAAACCAAATTGGATTTTTATAAATTGCCACAATATCAGCTTATTTGGTTTGGCCGCCGTTTAAAATAGTCTCATTTACTTCATGCCAGTAATGATTATAGCCACTATAACTATAAATCAAACGTATTTTATAGCTAACTATTATTAAGCAAAATAAAAATAATGAAAAGCAAACGAATTGCAGAATGTGACGTGTTACGCGCAGCAGCCGGGGGAGAGGGGCGCGGCGTGCGGGAAGCAGATAAGCGGCTTAACTCCGCACCCGCCTGAGATAGCAGCATACGAGAAACCCACGAGCCAGAGCGAGAGAGAAATACATTACTATATACAGCTGCAAACATTACTGCGTACGCTCGACGCGGGGCGTTCTCATTTCAAACGTGCTAACTCCCTTTCCCTCCATTCCGTTTTGACATTTAATATCAAAAGATAAGTACGATTTTCGTTCTCACCGTTTTGGTAGTTTACCCGAACGGGGTTGCCACAATAAAATAAAAATACATTTTCCAGGGAATATCTACGTGGGTACAAGTAAAGTTTGCGTTTGTAACGTATAGCTATGTGTGTCGCACAATTCAGCGGGCCCGTCTAAACAGCTAATTTTAAAGAAGTCCAACAGAGTTGGGGGATATTTTCGACGACATTGCGCCGACATTTTTTGTGTGACAGTAGTTTTAATGTGTCTTTGAATATCAGTTGGGGGTTTATTAAAAAACGGATTATTTTTGTCGAAAAAATTCTATGAGTTTTTTGGGCATACTTTTTACTACTTGCCGTTTGATGAAACTTCGCTTGTGAATGACGTGAAAGGCCAACGTTTAATATGCTTTAGAAAACAGTAACAGCTAAAAGTAACTCTGTAGAAGCTGTAAGTACCTACACAAGTTTCAATTGCTTTCGAAGCGTTAGGTATTTCAACAGGATTGGCATAGCTTTTCGGTAGCTTATGTCTGTCGTTGATAGAATATCGCTTTGTCTAGTATAGGACCCTCAGGTATTCTCTTGAGGTCTGCCGCGAACTCTAACAGGAGATGAAGTGGTCTGCTCAAACACACCTTGAAATTTTTGTTGAACTTTTCTTGTACGTTTTGAAGGCAGTGCAAGTGCAGACCATTGAGACTATTAATTTAAAACTGAGAATTTTCTGAACTTGAACCTGTGAGTGTAAACTTTAGACTGAAACCATTTGCACTGTAGAATGGCACATTGTCGATGGATGTGATCTGTTATGTAGTGCAGATTATGACTGGGATCACATTTAACGAGATCTTGAAATTAAAAAATGCCCAGATGTGAAAATAGCGTTGTTTTTTGTTTGCACCGTAGGTAGTGAGCCATTGCCAGGGTTGCGGGACTGTTCGAAAGAGATACCGCGGCCCTGGAACACACCGGGCAAAGGAAGGAACATGTATGGGTTTTAGTCAGTAAAAGTCTGACACTCCTTCCTGCTCAGCCCAGAGCGATTTTGATAATTTCCCACCCGAAAAAAAAAAAAGGTAGTGAGCCATTGGGATTTAGTTGACTGGCTTATGTTTTCATACGAGTATGGGCTATTCATTATTTTCCTGCCCTATCTCAATTTTTTTGGGATCGGCGCTTTATGATATGAGCTTTTTATTTGCCGATATGCGAAAAGCATCAATGAGTTACAACTTGACAAAACATTGAGGTTATTTATTAGCTTACCTATGTAAGTTTAATAACATATACATAAACCTTTCTGAATAAATTCTGTAACTGATCGTGAAGACCACATCAAACTCCGTTGCGTAGTATTGAAGAACAAAGAGGTCAGACAAGATGAGCCACTTTAATTTGTAAAATCAATGTATAATGTTCATACCTCCAGAACAAGTCACAATTCTTGTATTCTTATAAAAAAAGGTAATTAGATTTTCCATAAAAACAGAAATTTCTAATCATCTTTTTTTTTTTTTAAGACATTCGAAAAGTTCTAAATTTAAAAATTATGTATCCTGCTTATGTGTAAATCGGTTGTCATTTCGAAAAAAAAAATGACTTGAAAGTTTGTATGAAATGCCGTACGACGTTAAGGCTCTTATCAATTCCTTCGTCTACAACTGAACGTTCAGAATCAATTAGTCCTTACCGTATGTGTGTCGAATGCGAATCCTAATCTCCTAACGGATAAGCAAGCGGTGACAGTCGAGTGGCTCCAGCCAGAATCACAGACTACTCACAATCAATACAATTTGTTTAACAGTGACCTAGATTGTTAGGGATGTTGCTGCTCTCGGGCGATTTTCTGTCATAGTTCGTATTTTGCATGCGCTCCTTTCTTATTTGACGAGACCAAGTAAATGAGGCAAGCAGCTTTGCCTAAATATCAGACAGACATGGATCAGATACGAAACAAAGTAGAAGCCTTTGCACTGCAGTCAACAAATAGTCAATAAATAAAGATTTTTTTATTTTTTTTTATTATTATAGCAGTGAAAAAAAACAGGCTTATACATAACTTAACATAATGACTGTAATTTCAGAGGGGTTAGAAAGAGGTACACCCACGTTTTGCCAGTCTCATGTAATAGTGAGCGAGCATAGGCTCGCCACGAAGTCTGGATTTGTGGTAATGGGCATAGGCCCATTACCACAAATCCAGACTTCGTGGCTGCTACTGAGAATTTTTGATGGAAAAACGTAATAACACTAAACAGGTGGGAAATAAAACTAAGAAGATGCTTTGGAGTTGTCTTTTGCTCTAGCATTACAGTTAATTGTAACTGTGTTTAGTTAAAATACAGTAAATAACTTTTGACTAAGTACATGTTAGGTCTCAGGCTCATCACGGGAACCATCATTGTATAACTTACACGCCAAAATTATTAATGCAATGACTATTGTTCGTAAGTTGTGTTTATATTTTTAAGATACCCATATGTAGTCGAAAATGTCTTGAGGAAATTTTTGAGTTAAGAGTAGGCAAAGGCTAAAGAAACGATGGATGGACTGTTTGAAGGATGATATGGTATGAAAGGAGGTGTCTGATGAGATGACTAGTAATAAAGAAGTATGGAAGAAGCAGACGTGCTGCGCCAACCCCAAATGAATTCAGATGAAGGCCAGAGAATGATGACGCTGATGTAGGTGGAGATGACAGCTTATTTATAGACTGTTCTAAATACAGTAGTTTTACAGCTATTTTCGCCAACATTATCCATTTTCTTCACCCAAGGTTTGTTTGTTTTTCCGCTGGATTAGCTTAAAAACTTTCGCCTTCCCAAGGCAGTACCAATTACAGTAATTAGAGGTGTAGTATCGTCCTCGAGTCGTTCGGGTCACGTCACGTTGGACGTTGTAGGACGTCCTGCGATGGCTTCAGTCGTCGAACTCGGCTCGAGTTACTGGCACGCGAGTAGCGACCGCATTTGAACGAAGCACCGGGCGGTGTTGAATTTTATAACGTTTGTCGATATATTTTTAAGGGTAGAATGTATTATTTTGTTCTTTTTTTAAATAGTTTTATACTTACGTTACATAACATTACGCCTGTAATCCCCGGAGGCTTAGGCAGAGGTGTAACTTGTAGTACACCCACATTTCGCCAGTTATATTTTTAAGCCTATTGCCATCAATCGGGCACAAATCCAGACTCCGTGGTTGCTACTGAGTACTTCAAGATGGAAAAACCCAATATCACTTTGTCTGACCTGGCAATCGAACCCAGGACATCATACTCAGCAGCCGCGCTTGCGACCATTAGACCAAAGAGGCAGTGAGTTTTATACTTATTACAGGATTTTTTCCAAGTTTCAACCACCTAGTTATCGTTTAGTCTATTTGATGATGTGATCGTAAGCATCCTTATATTGCTCGTATTATGGTTATAGCTTAATAAATAATCCTTGAAAAGTTAAACTTTTGAAAACCTTCTGTTACCGTAACAACATAAATATCATCTTACTCCTCAGTTGTTAACAGTTAGAGGTTGTCTTGGATTTTTTTTTTGTCAGTCGTCGTCGTAGCACGGAGGTTGCTACGCGCGTGTTAGATGCTTGCGTTCAGCTGATTCCCACTAAAAATAGTAAGGATTATGCTGCTATCTAGAGCGAATTCTCATATTATGACCATTTTGCCACAATGTGCAATTTAACAGAATTATTTTATTCCTTACTAGTCATTGTTATTGGCTATGGTAAAATACTTCTTGTTTCTTTTTAATCTTGTTTTTTAAATAGTAATACCATATTACCAGAAGACGTTTTTTACGTTATCACAGCAGGAAAACAATTTATCATAGACTTTATATTAGGTAATATTTTATGTAAGTAAAAGAAAACTTGTAAGTAAATGAGTTTATTTTCTTGAAAATGCCTTCGTTAATACTTTTTCTTTCATTTTTTTTTTACCTGGTAATTGGAGAAAATTGAATACCTACACATGGTATTGGGTAGCCAAAAGTTGAAAAAGAAAAACAGGGGGGGTATCGAATTTAAGTACCTACTAATCCGTTCCTGATCAGATCCGATGGACTGACGACTTTTTAAAATGGTGGCTGGGTCAGACTCGAAGTGGAAGTCGAAGGATAGGGGGTTCCGGCGCAGCTGGGCTAGCA
This sequence comes from Eugnorisma glareosa, assembly GCA_947578425.1. Taxonomy (NCBI): domain Eukaryota; kingdom Metazoa; phylum Arthropoda; class Insecta; order Lepidoptera; family Noctuidae; genus Eugnorisma; species Eugnorisma glareosa. The sequence continues at coordinate 4,608,685 of OX387982.1, read as the reverse complement.
AAAGGCTTGGGTAATTGTGGAGAACGCAATTCGTGACCTCTGCCAGAAGTATCGAGGTCCGACAGACGCCTCGGTGGACTCTCAGCAGCCCCAGTAAAAAGGGGCCTATGTGCATCATTGGACTGTAATAAGCTGGGTTGATTGGTTAGACAGTTCGCTTAAGGATTTTTTCCAAAATGAAACACAAAAAATGTATTTTATATGCATATATTCGGATTCAATATTTCAATAGCTATCAGTAATTAATACAACTTAACTTAAAAAAAATACACTGACTCTTCATCGTACCGTACAAGTAATGTACTTAACTAATTTAGCTATGTCCAAGCTTATAATTACTATAAATTACAATTTCATTACATTTAAATACTACAAAGTTGGGAATTTTGTTTTTTGGCGCTGGCATCCCTCAAACATCGACCGTAATCGTAATAAAAAAAAATATACTACTCTTGTTTAAAAAGAAAAAAACATTTATATAAAGTATTTATTTCGAAGTCTAAAATACAACTTAAAATTGTCTATGATTGCTATAATAGCTTGCCTCCCTTACTTGGTTTGGGAATTAAACAATCGTCATTGACGAATATTGTAAAAAAAACTTATGTTACTTTTTCTTGTACCTTTTTTTCCTTTAAGAAATGTTTCCCATTTTCTGAAGTAAAAAGGCAAGCTATAAAAAACATTTTATACGTTAACCGTGTTTATAAAAAATAAAATGTAAGTACTTCGATGTTTAAGTAACCCCAATCGCAAAGATGCTTTTCTTCACTAACAAAGGCATTGGCGACAATATTCTTGCACAAAATGATCCCATCTTATCTGTAAAATAATATAAATTAACTAATAATCTCATTAAATTACTCTCATGTGAATTTATTAGGCTCGAAAACTCGACTTTGAGCCAATATTATTTTTATTAAACCGCCATTTTTGTCGGCAACTGTCATGGGTGCCAATCTTGGTCGCCATCTTTATTCAGGTTTTATTTTTATATCATTTTTATTTGCACAAATAAGTGCAACAAAGTTATGTTTGTTCAACAAAAATGTTTAGAATAATTGAAAGATCGTCGATCGGATTTAACATTTTTTGAAATTATAAAAATCTAAAAATATAAATGTTGGTTTTCGATTTTTTTTAAATTAATTAATATTTACTATAAAAAAAATCTCAATACAAGATGGCGACGCGAAGTTTACACTTACTTTCATTGTTTTACGAATTAAATTATTTGTATAACATATGGCAGGGTTTTCACTGGTCTAAAAATAATAAAAAAATTACGATCACTTAAAACTAGACAATAGTAACCCACATATACATTCGTAGCACACACATATACAAAATAAAACTCTTAACATACAATTTATATACAATAGAACTATGTGGCGTTACTTATATTAAAACTGAATTATATTTAGGTAACAATCAGCTACACAAAATGAAAAAAAAACCTAAGTGCTAGAAAAAAAAACGAATAGCTTCTATAAGGTTTAAACTTAACTTTACAATGGATTTAGATATATTTTAGTGTTATTTTATTACAGTAAAAACCTCAGCCAAACATCGAAGTTTTTTGTCTTTTTATAATTATTTAAATGGCGCTGATGTTAATTTTGTTGTTTTAATATAAGTAACGACAGTTTATTTCGTTAATTTAGCGAATTCCGTCACTAAATTTAGCCTAAATTAACTCGTTTTAAATATAATAAGTGATATGATTCTGGGTGTTTTCTTTACACGGGCGCAAGGAAGCAAAAATAGGAAAAGAATTTTATACAATTCAAGAGCTTTCCTCTTTTTCTTTGCATTTGAACACCGAAAACGAGGAGAAATACACAAAAAAACCTTTATTTTTCTAAAATTTTAAATAATTTTGGCGCTCAAATGAAAAATAAATAATAAACTCCACAACAACGTGTCCTTCGATACACATATTAGGCCTCTCGACAATTTAGTTTTCGTTGAAAATCGTTAGTTTAGTAGCGTTTAGATGTAACATAAACTTTTGTATTTTCTGTAAATTATAATTTAAACAAGGCTTGAGTTCATATTTAGTGTAAATCGATGTTTTTTTTTGTATTTTATTTTCTAAATTTTAATAATAAATAACTTTTTTTAGTTTTATTTCTGTAAAATTTTCTAAATATGATGGCAAGTCTTGTTAAAAATGTTCATTTACAATAATAATAATAACGCTTTCTACATTTGAAGTAAATATGAACGATCCAAAGTGAATTTGTATGTTTTGTTATAATAATTGAATATAAACGATTTTATTGATATGTACTTAGATCGTATTTTAGTTAATTTTCAAATTTGATTACACTCAAAGTAAGAATATGAATACAGTTAAGTAAAATAACAAAAAAGGAAAATTACAAAAAAAATACGAGAAAAAACTGTTAACAGCGAAAGCATTAAATGAAAAATGTTGATTCAATTTCTATTTCTAACGACCAAAAACATTTTTCAATTAAAACTCCAAACAGTAATGACACAGGTATGACAAGGTTCCAAAAACATACCAACTCCCTTTGAACCGTTCTCACACACCCACTATACAAGAAATATGTACAACTACAAAATAAAGGACTAGATGTACTAAACCATATTGATACCATACTTTTCTGGCGCAAAATAACTGTTCCCCGTGTTAGAAAAGTTCGTAATTTGGGAGGCCTGTAACATGCTCAAATGTGGCGAATTTTGGGACTGGTTTTCTGGGGATTCTGGGCCCGAAGACAGGATGTTGTGGTGGGATGCCCAGGCTCCTGGTGGGGATGGGTTGCCGAAGGAGACTTGGTTGTAGAGCTGGTTGCCGTTGGCAGTCAGGTTGTGGCCGTGGTGACTGCCGTGCGTCTGGTTCACGGACGTACCGTTAAAGTACTCCATCTGGAAGAAAATAACGGTTACAATTTGGTTGAAGTCTTCCACCTAAAGTCTAAGAATGTAATCAATCGGCGTTTAATTTAGTTTTATTCATACGTTACTATTTAAATGTAATTACTTTGTTTTAAATATTTTGAAATAAACAACGTTTAAAAAAAGTAAAGTTGATTGGGTCATTAAGAATCAAATAATATCGCTAAGCGCAAAAAAACGCATAAATTACTAATTCTATTACATTTCTTAGGCCAAAAATTCATCAATATTATGATTGACACCTCAATCGCATTTAGAAGATTAGGCAATATTTCTAATTATAATAAAAAATGCCATTGAAATTTATAATTCCATTAATTTGCAAGATTTTAAAAACAAGGTTGATAACAAAACATATTTTAGTAGTAAGCTAATTAATATTACGGAGAGGAATTTTAATTTAAGAACAAAAACCGAGATCCGTGAGAGAGTGTTATGCTAAACGATTCTAGTTATAACTGTAGAAACAATTCATTTAATATTACAGGCAAAGAGAGAGTTTTCTCTGTTTCAATTCACCATTTTCCTTTGATTAAACGAAAAATCCTGTGAAGTTTTATTTTCAGACACGGCTTTCATTTTCTTCAAACAATGTTGTTTTAAGTGAAGCCCTACCAATGTTTTTGCAATACGAAATAACAAGTTGTATTAGGTATTTAATAAACGGGTAGTTTTAAAATAGAATATTTGTGTCGCTTAACTTCAAACTCGGATAAATCCAATTCTGATTTTTGTTAAGATTTTGTTATCAAAAGAAAAGAAAACAAGAAAGCTTTAAAACAATTGTATCAGTTGTGTATAAATCCGAATGGTTCTTGAGAAATTAACCGTAAAAAGCAGATTTTTTTTTCCAAGTCAGATAGATCTATGAGACAGTTTTTTTCAAACGTAGTTTAGTCCATGAGAGCCAATCAGCTACTAGCGTTTGTTCAACATGGCTGGCCGTCGACGTAAACGTAAAATTCAGATAAATCCAGACCTATTAAATCAAAATTCTATAAATCCACACTGAGTTTTTTCAAAGATAGATAAATTGTATTCCATTATATCAAATGAAGGTAAATCCAATCTTAATATTACATTTTTGAAAGGATGAATGGTTTAAATACTGAATTTGCTGAACAAAATAGTTTTCTTCAATACTGTTGCCATAATAAAAAAATACTGCCTTTTAATTCATGAAATTAAGACTATTGTCACTTTTTTTTTTAAATATCTCTTATGAGGGTAGAGTGGATTTATCCGAGTTTGAAGTTAAGCGACACATTTATTCCCCTCAATTTCCATATTTTTATTTCTTTACACGAAGGTCATCCACCCATTACCCATACCTCCCGTATGCGTATGCGCTTTTTTTTTTTTACCGATGCGAAATCATCAAATAACCCCTCCCGCTCTGGGCTGAGCAGGAGGGAGTGTCAGACTTTTACTGACTAAAACCCATCCATGTTCCTTCCTTTGCCCTTTGTTTTCCAGGGCCGCGGTATCTCTTTCGAACAGTCCCGCAACTCTGGCAGGCGTCGGTTCTTACGGACTCCTTCCTGTTTGCTGACTCTCTTTGAGGCGCGCGTGGAACACGAACGCGCCGTCGACACGGCCTGTCGTCATAAGACGGACGGACGGCAAGCTAGGCCATAGCTCACCGTCCACAGGCCCGTTGCGTATGCGTTTGCGTACCCATTTCATTCGATCCGATCTTATACAGTCACATTGAATATTACAAATATAATAAATGAAAACATTAGAATATTATATAAGACCACACGACGTATATTACTAAATGAAGTAGTAATTTCGTAAACTTACCTGACTAGGATAATAAGGAGAGTTATACGCGCTCTGCCCGTATCCCTGATGATGGTGTGACGTGGAATAGCTCCGGATATAGTCCGAACTGCCCGGCCAGTGGAAGCTGTTGTAACTGTCCGGGTGATACACGTTCCCCGGCCCGTTTATACTCTGAGGAGTTATAGGAGGAGACGGTGTGGTCATAATCGAGGAGTTCGACCCCAAAGGAGTAAGATTCCCTGTCAATCGGGAGCTGTACTGGTCCTTAACCAGGTTGCTCCCGAATTTTTCCGTGTAATCCAACTTACTGGCGTAGTCCAGTCTCTTTGGACTGCTGTACAGTTCTTGTTTAGGAGTGACTCCGTAACCATGGATGTTGGATACAGGTTCCGAAGGCGAGGACTCTTTACCACTTATTCTGAGCTCGTTAGAATTATAGTGTGATAGAGAGGTAAGACTATTATTCTTGTTGAGAGAGGAACTCTCATAGTTGGATCCTGCCGACTCCTTCTTGCAAATAACGTTGATAGGAGGACTGACTGAGGTCGTTGGCGTTATAGGAAGATTCGGAGAAGACGTGCTGATACTAGAATTCTGTGTTGTAGGTACATTTGAAGAGCTGGTGAGGGATTTGGAAGTGGTTATCTTAGTAGAACTCGTTGAAGCTTTGATGCTGGTGTTGGCGACTGTCGTCTTCGAGCTGGAGGTGGATTTACTGGATATTTGGGTGTTGGTCTGCTGTTGCAGCTGCTGTCGACATTTCGCTCTTCGGTTCTTGAACCAGACCTGTTGGCAAAGCATTGTTTGGTTAGGGATAAATTTACAGGATAAATTAGGATTAAGTATCGTAGTTGGTTAGACTCCATTTATGAAATAGTGATTAGGACTTATAAATAACCATGAAGATAATCTATGGTGTCTTTATTTGAGGACAGAACTTAGTTAAATGCTTTTGTTCACTTAAATTATTTTTGAATTTCAATAAAGTGATATTTCGCTCGTTCTACAGTTTTATAAACCGAAAAAAATCTGAATAATAAATCTATCATGTTATTCCTGCCTGCTGCCTTATTGCCTTTTACTGTCAATTAACAAAAACTACAAATTAACCAAACAACTCAACCGAACCCTAACTCCGTAAAACTCGCAACACATCAAGATGCTTCCAGCAACTGTGTATGCCTCCTACTATTTGTTCGTTGCAGTCGTGCACGGCAATTACTCCGCGTTCGCGCTTTTAGTGTGCACACCGGATTATGAATGATTTATTACAAGTATACGTGAGTTTCGTGCCGGTGGTAGGGGTGCCTTTTTAATGTTGTTGTTTTTTTTTGTTATTTGGTTGGTATACTAAATTGTGGGATGAAAGAATTAGTGAGCCTTTTTTTTAGTGCCCGCACCGGTCTAAGAGATTAATTGGGAGGTTGTATGTCGATTCCCTTTACGTCGACTCGTGATTTTTCTTGGTTTTGATGTATTGTCTTTTAGTTTCGCCTCGACATGGCTGTCACAGAGTACAGTCATATTAAAAACGAAAACGAAATGTGGCTGTGCTTTTAATTAATTAAGTAATTTTGCTCATCCGGTGATACCGTATTTTTAATTAAAAAAAATAATTTTAAATTTTTTGATTATACCTATAAGTTACGCATTCACCGCAAAGCTGTTGAAATAGAATATATTTAATGTAATGATTTAGTGAATAAATCGCTGGTGTGTCATAAATAAATAAATAATAATACATTGATAACCCACCAAAAAGTACTAGGCTAGCATAGGTTCAAGGTGTTGGGTATTTTATATTCCGGGTATGTAATACCGAACGTGTACGGTTTTTTTGTCTGTTATGACTGTTCAGAACTTCAGATAATTATCACAAATTCTCTGTTTTGGCCGCCACCCTAGACTTGTTAGGAAAATATTGAACTTTTACTGATGCGAAGTTAGCTTCAGATGTGGATGTACAGACGCTAGCACATCAAGCTACCCGAAACTGTAAAATTTTCCCACAACCTTGAAGCTAATGCTTTAGCGATAAAGTTGAAAATCTATTAAAAAAATGACATATTGTAGTAACTTGATTTTCTGGCGTCTGCACAGATGATCTGGTCATTTGTACATCAACATCTGAAGCTATCGTCCTGTTGGACGTGGACGAGGCGAATGAAGTTTGTAAGGATCGTTCACTGGTCGTTCTGTAGAAAAAGGCTTGAGTCTTTAATAGTACATGCAGTATTTTTGTTCAAAATTCAACTACTACAATAACCATCAGAAAAGCAAATATGTCACTTTGCCTCAAAAACCCGTACGACTTTTCTCCACACCAGAGATGAGCGAGGATTCGTACCGAGGGATGTGTGTGAAACTAACCAATAATATCGTTTCTTTTTCACAGCTTGAGATATCCTAGCTATGTAAATTGCTCTCATGGGTAAGAGTATATTCTGCATGGCCCCAAAATTATACAACAAGGTACCAAAGGCATACAAAGATTTGAGTATAAATATTTTTAATAAAAGCCTGTGTTGGCATCCCAACATAGATAATAAGATTTTTACGTCAGGCAACATTGATTGTAAATGTTGTCTATGACGGTTTCCTTTTTTATTCTAACTCGTACGGTGGCAGCAGCCATACTTGCAATTTTTATTACCTTGTTCTACAAATTATAAGAAGTATAAAGTCCAGAAGTCTTTTCTATCAAAGGAATACCTTCATCCTCACTACTACTAAATGAACTAGCCTAAAAGACCTAGGCACACCAACAGCCTGAATAAACTTTAAATAAATAAATGCTACTATAATGTTGCCGACTATTTAAATGGTGTGCTTTAGACATTTTTATTCATTTAACGTAACTTTTTTATTTTTTTAATGTATCTTATCTTAAATATTAATGAATTTCTGTCAGAACCATTCAACCATTTACTGTGACATTGATTTAATTATGATTTTATTGAGGTGTAGTATATGTATGTACTTAGTACGTAAGATCTATGTTATAAAATGTATTACATTTGTATTAAGAGAATAGTATTAAAGGCTGATCGATCGGTAACGGTTGTTTCAATAATACGAGTTCCCTACATGGCGACCCTTGCCAGTTATGGGGCGCGTGACGTGATCACTGTCGGCTTAGTGTTACGGCTCCGAAACATGTAAAACAAAGAAGATAATTACGGCGTGATACAATATAAACGTATTCTTGTTTATTCAATTCGGCGAAAATCGGTTCACAATGTGTCGATCAAATGTGGAAAAGGAGACAGTTTTCTTAAACCAGAATGCTGCGGGTTCGAACAATGCCCATGTCGAAGAAATGAAGATGCACATGTCAACTATCAGTATTGTTCTGCTGGTAATTTGTACACTTTTGGGTCTTGGCGCAGCGTATTTTGTGTATAAGCAATATAGAAAATGCCACCATTCATGGATCAGGGAGCAGATTGTACAAAATAATTTTCGGCGATCGTTGAACCGTTCCAGAGGAAATCGTGGAGATGATCGAGAGGTTCATGTCCCAATGAAGTAGATGGAAGCAAAAGTGCAAGTGCTTATTTAGTGAATGAGTAGTGCGGTTTCAGTATTATAAAATGAGTGAAATAATGAGCGTTAGTGATATAAACAGTTACAAACAAAGTAAGAAGTAACGTAAATACAAGAAGAAGGACGTTCAGGATTTTAATAGTGACTTTAATACTTATAGTAATAACTGTGTAAACGTGTTCCAGTTTCACCTTCTGAGTTGTATTTACTATAGCGAGCAATTGCATTCCAATGTATCAACTTACACCTTTGTCCCCTACTATGGTAACTCACTACGAGAATGTGGTATGTAATTTAAATAATAATATATAATTGTGAGTTAGGGAATGGAAGAAGAATTACTTAAATGTTTAGACGAACTTACTATAATAAGGAAATATCTAGTTAAGAAAGGAAAGTCTCGATTTAAGGGTAATGTTATAAAAAATAAATTAACAGACACAGAAATAATATTTGAGAAAAGTAATAAACTAATACAGTTGTTGACTACTAAGGAAGGAATAAAAACTGATATTTTGACAAGACTAACTTCAATAAGAGATGAAATAAAATCGTGTTATTTACAAATAGTAGAATTATGTTCCGAAACTAAGGAAGATAGTAGTAGTGGAAGTGATTTTTGTAACGTAGACTCAAATCTAGAAGTAACCATGGAATTCGATTTAAAAACCGCGTGTAGTTTGATTCCTGTAATGAACAGTAAAGAAAATAACATCAAAAGTATCATTGACTCTGTAGAAATGTATGCAGATATGTTATCAGAAGCAGGGAAGACATTACTTATAACATTTGTCTTGAAGAGTAGACTGTCAGAAAATGCTAAATTACGAATGAACAACAGTTACACATCAGCAAACGATCTTGTAAGAGACTTACGTTCCGTCTTGTTACCAAAAAAGTCATTTACTGCAATACAATCGAGGTTGCAAAACACAACACAAGGCTGGCGCACTGTCGACCAGTACGGCACGGAAATAGAAAAACTATTCACGAATCTTACAATATCGCAAGCAGATGGTAATTCCCAGAATTATGCTGTATTAAAACCTTTAAACGAAAAGCAAGCAATTAAACGATTCGCAGATGGGTTGAGTGATTCCCGGCTCAGTACAATTATTGCTGCACGTAACTACGACAGTTTGAAGGACGCAATCCAGGCGGCGAAGGACGAGGAGTTGGCAGTGGCATCAACTTCCAGAGGTGAAAATGTCATGCAGTTTTCATGTCGTGCTAGAGGTAAGTTCCAAACTAATAATTCTCGCCGACGGCAATCCTATAATCGTCAACCACGAGGACAGCGAGGATACTATCATCATCAGAACTGTCATCAAAACTACAATAATTATGACAGAAGGAATTTTGGACAATCGCGTGGACGATCATTTTATCGTTCCCGTGGAGAAACTCGAGGTACATTCAACACAAATCGTGGACGAGGTTACCAGGTATCCAGCAAAAATCAATCGAGTTATGAAACTCATGGTAGTGGTAATAGTAATGGTAATCGTGTGTTTTATACGGATCAATCTAACAACAGCGAAGCTGTGACTCCTAAAGCAGAGGAAATGCAGTTTTTTCGATCAAAAACATAACATTTTGGCGTTGGCAGGCAAAGCAAAATTTATAACCTTATATTTTGGCAATAGAAAGTATTTTTGGTTAGTAGATACGGGAGCATCCATTTCCATAATAAAGAGAGTCGCGTTACCAAATAACATCACCATAATTAAAGATGAGACTATCATAAATGGTATTGCGGGTCAAACTCAAGCAACTGGATTTATTAATCTTAGCCTGACTCATCGTGATGAGAAACAATACGTTGACTTTAAAGTCAAGTTACATGTTTTCGATAACATACCATTAAAGGCTGATGGAATTTTAGGTTTAGATTTTCTATGTCATCATGCATCGAATATCAACTTGGAGACTAACATCATCACCTTGTCTAAATATGGAAAGGAATGTTTATTAACGCTACGTGACACTGTAGATTATTCAAACGAAGTGTTACACATTCCAGCCAGAAGTGAATCAATTCAATATTTACTCTTGAATAATAACTCAAATAATGACTGTATTATTCATAGCAAGCAACTGACGGAAAATGTTTTTTTAGCAGGATGTATAGGGACAATTAAAAATAATAGATTAGCAGTAAAGATATTAAACACCAATGAACACGATGTCACTTTACCAATGTTTGAACCAGAGGTTTTTTCGGTACAAGATTATGATTTATGCGATTTTAAATATAACTGCAACAGTTTAGAGAGGGCGAAAACATTATTAGGTATTTTGAAATTAAATCATCTTAACGTGGAGGAAAGCAAATCAATACAAGAGTTATGTGCTAAGTATTCGGACGTGTTCTTTTTACCCGGTGACAAATTAACAACTACAGACGTTTATGAGCAATCAATAACCTTAAAACCGAATACTAGTCCGGTTTATGTAAAGCAGTATAGGCTGCCACATTCCATGAAAAATGAAGTAAAGAAACAAATACAAAACATGCTTGACAATGATATAATAGAGGAAGCAAAGAGTGAGTGGTCGAGTCCTATTTTATTGGTACCAAAAAAAACTGGAAACGACAAAAAGTGGCGACTAGTAGTCGATTATCGTAAACTTAATGACTGCATTGTAGACGATAAATTCCCGTTACCAAATATTACCGAAATTTTGGACTCACTCTCTGGGTCAGTCTATTTCTCACATTTAGATTTAAATCAGGGTTATTACCAAGTAGCTTTGGATAAAAACAGTAGAGAGTACACGGCGTTTACTACTGACACTGGACAGTACCAAATGAAGAGGTTACCGATGGGCCTCAAGACAAGTCCAAGTGCTTTCAGCAGAGTAATGTCAGTAGCTATGTCAGGATTAACTTTTGACCGATGTTTTGTATATTTAGATGATTTGGTAGTTTTTGGTAGAAATTTAGCTATCCATAACAAAAACATGATGGATGTATTAGAAAGACTGAGAAAAATAAATTTGAAATTGAATCCAGAAAAATGTAACTTCTTACAAAAAGAAATTCTTTATTTAGGTCACTTAGTATCACAAAATGGAGTCTTACCCGACCCAGCAAAAACAGAAGTATTACAAAAATATCCCACACCGTCTAATACAGATGAAGTAAAAAGATTCGTAGCATTTTGTAACTATTATAGAAAATTTATTAAAAATTTCGCGGAAATAACCTATCCTTTGAACAAATTAACCAGAAAATACGAAATATTTAAGTGGACTGATGAGTGCCAAAAAGCATTCGACACGCTGAAGCATGCTTTAACAACACCACCAGTTTTAGAATTTCCAGATTTCTCAGAGGAAAATGAATTTGTAATACAAACGGATGCATCAGGTACAGCTGTAGGAGCAGTTTTGTGCAATAAAAATATGAAACCGGTAGCTTATGCAAGCAGACCACTTAATAAAGCTGAACTGAATTATCCAACCATTCAAAAAGAATTAGTTGCCATTGTGTGGGCTGTGAAGTACTTTAGACCATACGTATACGGTAAAACATTCACAATTATGACAGACCACAGACCATTAATATATTTATTCTCAATGAAAGATCCATCAAGTAGGCTAATTAAATTAAGGTTAGCGCTAGAAGAATACCATTTTAAAATAATATATGTGAAAGGTAAAGATAATAGTGTCGCAGACGCATTGTCTAGAATAATAATAACATCAGATACCTTAAAACAAATGAATGAAGACATTATGTTAGTGATGACTAGAGCGCAGAAACGGCGTTTAGATATAGGCAACCAAGTAGATGACACACCTGTACTTAGCAGACCCGACGAGTCGTGGCCTGATCAACCACACGTAGTTGAGGTGCTTAGAGTGCCAAATGAGTCTATAGAAATGACTTTTATAAATAATGAAGAATTAATGAAATTAAGAAGACAAAAAAACATAGACGCAGAAAAAATATGTTTTATTTACAGTCATCGTAAAAAGACGTTGTACATTAATCTTAACTTTAAAGCACAATTTACGCGAGACGAATTTGTGACTCAGTTAAGCAAGCAAGCAATTTTGTAACAATATGAATATAAAAGAACTATGCATTGTAAAAAGTAGAGAATATGAAAGTTTTATAAAAGACTTATTGAAAGAAATAAAAAATAATACGGATTGGACCGGTCCACGAATATATGTATTAAGAGGAGTTAAAAGAATTGACGATGAGGAGAAAAAAAACTATATTTTACAAGATTTTCATCTATTACCAACTGCAGGTCATGCAGGTGTACGTAGGATGACCAATAATATTAAGAGGAAATTTTACTGGCCAGGCTTAGATAAAGACGTACAAGAATTCGTTAGCAAATGCATAAAGTGTCAGAAAATGAAGCATTGTAGATATGTCAAGGCGCCCATGGAAATAACTACAACTGCTTCACATGCTTTTGAAAAGATTTTTCTTGACATTGTAGGTCCATTAGAAAGGGATATTGAAGGAAATTGTTATATTTTAAGCCTGCAGTGCGAGCTAACTAAGTTCGTAGAGGCATATCCATTAAAAAACAAGGAAACGGTAAGTGTAGCTAAAACATTAGTTGATAATTTTATACTAAGATTTGGAACACCAAATACCATTGCGACTGATCGTGGAACAGAATTCGTGTCTTCAGTAATGGAACAGGTATGTAAATTGCTAGGAATAAACAAATTGACATCCACTGCTTATCACCACCAATCTATCGGTGCCCTTGAAAATTCACATAGAAATCTCGGTGCTTTTTTGCGAATATATTGCGATGGAAAAAAAGAAACATGGAGTCAGTGGTTACCATTTTGGTGTTACAGTTTCAATAATACTGTTCATACGGAAACAAAGTACACACCTTTCGAACTTGTATTTGGTAGAGCTAGTGTATTACCATGTAGAGTAAGTCAGTATATAGAACCCTTATATAATCCAGAAAGTTATCCTTTAGAACTTAAGTATAGGTTACAAGTAGCACACCAAGATGCTCGTAAAAATTTAGTTTTAAGTAAGCAAAATCGTAAGTGTACTTATGATAGAAAAGTAAATAATGTAACGTACAATAATGGACAATTAATTCTTATTAAAAATGAAACAGCTGCTAAATTAGATCCCCAGTGGGATGGCCCGTTTGTTATTTTAGAAGATTTAGGTGTTAATGTTCAGATTTTAAAAAACAACAAACCTTATGTTGTTCATAAAAATAGGACTAAACTATTTAGAACGTAATCATGTAACCTTATAAGCTAAAAAAAAAAAAAAATAAGATTCATGTATAATCAATTTTTTTTTTTCTCTCGCCCCCGAGGTGAGGTGTAGTATATGTATGTACTTAGTACGTAAGATCTATGTTATAAAATGTATTACATTTGTATTAAGAGAATAGTATTAAAGGCTGATCGATCGGTAACGGTTGTTTCAATAATACGAGTTCCCTACATTATTAATTACTTTTGACTTGACTGTATTATACTTTGACCTATATTATTATTTATTAATTATTTTAATGATGATTTTTATTTTTATTCTTTTACTTTTGACATGTATCATTTTAACATTTATTACTAGTTGCTAATTTTATAGACATAGATTAATTTATGATTGTTTATTTTTGTAATGTTTATTTTTGCGATTTAGTATTTTTTTTTTGTTAAATTCACTTCATTCAACATTTGCACGCTACAATATGTGGCAAACATGTCTGAACGATTTTATTTATTTTTGTTACCCTACTTGCACTTTTTATTATTGTGTACACATGTTTGGGCAAATAAATATATCTTATCTTATCTATGTAATTGGTAAGTCCCACACACATTATCGCTACGCATTTTAGCTCACTTCTGGTGGAAACGCAGCCTTAGAGCCAAAACCTCCTAAATCCAAAACAGTGGCGTTAGAAAACGGTAACGTCACTGCATTCGCCAGAGGGCGCTACGTGCTTCGCCACAGCAACGCGGGATTACCCCACCCTCGGGTAATAATGAGCTAATAACGTTTTTTTTTTTGTGAAAGAAGCTAAATGTTGCTCGACAGATGGGATGCTAATTATTCATAGCATTGTTATTGTTGCTTTGTTGGAAAAATTTGGCTTGAAGTGTATTTAATTAGTTAAGAGATATGTGGAATATACCGGGTGTTGAAATGGTTTATCGACTTTCCGCAAAGGTAAAATAAAAAATAAACAAGGTAAAATAAATAAAGTAATTTTCTATCGTTCTGTTACATAACATAACATAACGCATGTAATCCTCGAAGGGTTAGGCAGAGCTGTACCTAATAGTACACTCACAATTCACCAGTTATGTTCAAGTCCCATGTAATTGGTGGCGAAACTATTGCCATCAACCGGGCACAAATCCAGACTCCATGGCTGCTGAGAAATTCCTGATGGAGAAACCTAATAACACTTTACCCGACCCAGAGACCGAACCCAGGACCTCATGCTTAGCAGTCGCGCTTGCGGCCACAAGACCAACGAGGCAGTCTCGTTCTATTAGGTAGATTACAAAGGCTATCCTTTGTAATTGAGTTTAAAAACCATAAGATGGTATGATACTGAATGTAAGGCGATAAAAGACTACCAGAAAGTAACTATACCAATTATAGCATTGTTTATCGACTTCATTGTGTGGAATGATGTGCTTACAAATTGTGGATTGTGTCTTTCTTTTTCAATCGCCCATAAGGATTGCAAGATGTTGAGAAATGTGGACATACACACGCTGCAAACCACAAGCACAAAGCACAACAAGGACCAACAGATTATGGATCACTTAGTGCTTTTTCTAACTAAACCGAAAAATCATAGCCCTACTTCATTTTAATATCTCGTAGGTACTCCTACATGCCTGGCGGAACTAACAAACGCATGATACTGCCATTTAACTGCCTCAATCTGCACAAACCACCCACCATAATATGTCAGCCGACAAAACGCGGAACTAACTCCTAACTCCATAGATTGTAGACATTTTTCTTTGCAACCAGCGCCACCCCGGAGTTTCAAGATATATTGGTCGTGTACGGTCCCCTAGCATCATTACTGGTATCAGACAATGCGATCTAAACGGACCAATTATGATGTGTTTGAACTAATGATATCAGATTTAAAGGGACATCAAATGGATGGCCTTTTATGCTTTGTTTTGATTTGAGGAAGCTTATTGACGAAGGATGATGAGAATGGTGTAGACTAGAGATGTCTAGAACAGTGGAAAATGCTGATAAGATTCTAGTTAGTTTTGCAGGAGTGAAAAATATCAACATGTATTGGAAATGGTATAAGTATTATTTTAATAAAGCAGACCAACCAACTCTCGCCGTTTTCAACTCATAGATATACAGCGCGTAACAGAAAGGGTATAATCATATGGAATACTGTGGTACGGACCATCAAACTGAACCACTTTCTCTATGAGACCACCATCGAAATCCTAAAAAATAATCAGCTGTCCTATGCAAAATTTCAATACCCAAATGTATGAAACAGCCGATTATTTTTTTACGATTTCGATGGTGGTCCCATAGAGAAAGTTGTTCAGTTTGATGATCCGTACCACAGTATTCCATATGATTATACCTTTTCTGTTACACGCTGTATATAAATAGTTTGATGCAGTACACAACTATTTTCGCAACAACACTATACATTATCATTGGCAATCTTTCAGCATTACTTCTCTGAACAAACCTCCATAAATCAGTGTAGTGTGATAAGTAAGATAAACCCGTTATGAACCGAAATTACTGTTACATTTTTAACACATCGAAATTTTTTGCAATTGACACCCCTGTTCAAAACGCATTCGATTTTTAAACTCCCGTTTTACCGCCATGTTCATAACGGTGTCCCTAAAAGCTTTCCAAGTACTTAACAACTCGCGAAACAATCGAATAATTCGATTTTCAAATTTCAAAATTGGAACGTAATTTGATTGGTAGCGCTAATGCTCTATCCGTGTTGGTATAAATTGAACGTTTGAATGAATTAGAACTCAGTCGAGCGTTGCTCTTCGACTACTGTGGCCGGAGATTTTATTACGTTTATTTTTTAATGGCGTTTTGGGTGGCTCACATTAAGATGGATTATATTCACGTATTAGATGCGCTATCTCGAGTTAATTGAAACTTAATAATCTACGGATTTTCTCCGCTTGCTTGATAAGACTGATGGTAATTTTATAATATATTAACTAGATTATGATTATGAGTAGGTTTTGTTATGCAAAGGTGCGTGGACTGTTGGTTAAGATGTTCAAGTTAAAGAATGTGATATTGAAAAAGGCCTTGAATTTGAAGGCACTGAAGCTAAACGCAATGAAAAACAGTAAAATAAGATTATTCTTTTTTCGCCATAATAAAATAAATAAGCCATTTTGAAATCGTTAGCCAAAAAGAAGGAAACTGAAAAATTAATTTCCCTAACAAATTTTGGCAATAATGCACAATGCGACGGGCTTAGAGATTTTAAACCCTACTGTGGGACTGACTTCTTTTATCCGCCGGTGACCAAGATCACCGAAAATTAACTGGCGACATGAAGAGGATTCAAGTATCGTGATGGGGAATACTTGAGTAATAATGATCTGCAATGGCCTATTTGTCGAGAAATGTTACCTTATCTGCGTAAGCCACCAAACTTTATAATATTAATGAAATGTGATGAAGAACATTCCAATTCATCATCATCCACCTAGCCTCTTTCCGACTTTGTTGGGGTCGGCTTACAGTCTAACCGGATGCAGCTGAATACCAGTATTTTACATGGAGCGACTGCCTATCTGGCCTCCACAACCCAGTTCGTACTGGGTAATACTGGTTGTCAGATTTTCGGGCTGACTACCCGTCAAAGATCGACGAAATGACGGTCAATTTTTGATTGAATTGATGGTCACCCATCCACAGATCAACCTTGGCAAGCGCAGCTTTACCTTGAAGATCGATCCGACCTGCTGTTATCATTCAGCAGTTATGAAGTAGATTTCCCAACATACCTGAACTCTACTCTCGGGAAGGTTGATCTTGAGCGCCACCTCCTCCCTCATGAAGATGTCAGGGTAGCGCGTCTTGCCGAACAGCGCTTCGAGGACATCCAGCTGAGCACGGGTGAAGGTCGTCCGTTCTCTTCTCTGCTTGCGAGGGTTCACGCCTGGAGACAAGGTGATGAGGGTTAGAAATTACGGTAGTATGGAGCTTAAGGCTGTTCGTCAAAAATTCAGAAAGAAAATCATTGACAATGGAATATTAATAGGTATGCTAAAAGCTTGGATAAGGGATTCGAAAAGTAAATAACCGTGGCAATTACGTGAAGCCCTGAGAGAGTCAAAAGGCGTTGTGGGAGACCTCGTAGAAGATAGCGGCTGGACACGACCACTCGACCATAGTTAGACCTGCATCGATAAAACTAAAAATCGTGGAGAAAGGCCTGTGTGCAGAATTGGGAAAAAACAGGCGGTCTCAGTATCAGTAACTGATAATCCTGTTAACTTAAAATTGTTTCAGTACAAACGAATCGAAATACTAATGACTTATAGTTAATAGGATTCGAATCTAGTGACGGCTCATCCAAATGGATTTATGAAAATGTGAACTTAGACGAAAGTGGTAATAAATAAGTGAGTGTGTAATGGACCGACAGGAAGCGCAAGGTGGAGAGTCCTGTTTTATTTTTCAGGGATAGTGAAGGCAAGGCTTTTGAGCAACGATCGTTCATTATATTCAGCCTGTTACGATAAGAATGTTGTTGGACGTAGACCTCTCCCAATCTGCGTCATAAGGGTATAGTTTCTCGAATCCAGTCTGTCCCAGCCAATCTTTCAAAGTCAGGTGGTGAAAAATTTAACTACTTTTCGATGGCACGGTTGGCGCAGTGGCTGAGCGATTGACTGCTGCGCTGCGAGTTGCGTGTTCGATCCCGGCACGGAAAAAATATTTGTATGATACAAGTAGTTAATCCGGGTCTGGCTGTTTGTTTATGTGAGTTTAAATGTTTGTAAACGCACCCACGACACAGGAGACATTCTTAAAGTGGGGCAAATTTCCTTCCAAAAAAATTGTTATTTGCATTGTAAAGGAGGATCCATCCACTTTGTGTGAACCAAAAACCCAGTAATAGATACGAACAAGCTACATACCAATTGATTCTTTGTAATGTAAGAGATATTAATTGTCTAGGTTAGAACCCATAAATCCATATAAGACAAGGAGCTACAACTTGCTAAAGTTTATGTGAAAAATCTAAATGCGCAATCGATGTGAACAGAAACTTGCTATTTCCCGTATTAATTGTTCCCCTTATTGACTCGTAAAATCAAAGGTGTAAAAATAAAATATTACGATAGACATGAACAGCTAAGTTATCACATTAAAATATTTGACAAATCGTCAGGTCTAGCGACAAATATCACAGTTAGACATAATTAATATGATAATATTCAAACCAGTTTGCGACCGCGAAAACTTAGGATTGAGAATATTTGTAATGGAGTGCTTTTATAAGAAGAATATAAATATGAAGCTTGGTTACCTTTTCACATCCAAACCACTGGACTGATCATCCTTAAATTTTGCATATACGTTGTTAGGTGTAAAGAAACGGACATAGGGTACTTTTCGTCCCGAAAAAAATACTGTTCACGAAGCAAACAAAAATAACGTTCTTATAGATGGTGCGACATGTCTTTCGAATCATGATTGAATATTACAAACAGTACAACCCGAATTGATTGCAAATTTTAAATAAACGCGAGCGAAGCTGCGAGCAAAAACTAGTTGATAAATAAAACAACGTAGAAGTACAGATTTCTACATAACTTCCTTTCTGTAAATTATAACCAATGATGTTTAACCTATGAAGATTATGTTACTGTCAATGTACTAATAAATGGAGGCTATTTTTGTGAATATAAAATAGACGTTTACGAAGTTTTTGGAAAAACTAAGACTAAAGGTCATCAAAAGATTATAAATTCTTTTGTTTGCTTATTTTTGTAATATTTATATAGGCAAACAAAAACGTTTCGATAATCCTGATGTTTTTTTATCCTCTACCTTTGTTTAATAGTTTCATATAATTTAGGTTTAAGAAGCATTTCGAAGTCTCATAGTTTTATTACACTTTTTACGATGGATATTAATTTTTATAACAAATCTTCGGGACTCTTCTATTACGTGGTATAACTTATACAACAAAACAAATTATTTATATGATATTTTATGTCTAAAACGATACCAATAAAAAGTCATAAAACTTTTCTACATATTTTGTATTCATAGATTGGTTCCATAGTGTTGTGTTTGTGAGAATGTTACTAGTAATTTTTAATCTGTGCTACTAAAATGTGAGATGAGGGAAGTTGTCAAAACCTTATTTAGTAAAAAAAGTTAACTTAATCTATGTTTAAAATAAAAAGCCAAAGGTTTTATAGTTTTATATAAAATTGGATTTGCATCATAAATGTTGACATTTTCACATAAAATTAGATGATATCTGTTTAAAAATTATGTAAGTGAAAAAAAAAATAACCTTACACGTGAGTGTGATAAACTAAAGAAATGCAAAGAGGTGCCATACATTTTTTAATCTAGCCTGTACTTAAAGTGTGTTTATTGCTGAGCAAATGCCTCCCCCAAGACCAGGAGTTCATATCCCGCGCTACCTGGAACCAGCCAGCTACTACAACAGCCAACAGCAACAGCTACGACAATATTTACACGATAATTGTTTTAAACAACCACTCATAACTAACAGCTTTTAATAAAAAGCTCTCATCTAGAAAACACCCTATAATAAAAACGCATAAATTACAAACGCATTTAACTAGAATTAATAATTGAAAGATAACGATCCAACTATCTACAGCCAACTGAATAACTAATCGATTAGACTAATCGGTAACTCGGATCTTAGTCGATTATCAAGTCCCATCTCTACAGCCACTGGTTTTTCCCGTATACTATGAATATTAATATTGAAATGACATTAATTGTTCAACTCATCATAATAATATAACAGGCTTCTGTTCAAACGCTTTCTTTGATTTTTTGTCTATTAAATTTCATGGTAATGAGAATGAAGATGTCTATTATGTGGCTAAAATAGATGGAATATGAGGAATATGTTATCTGACTATATTTTAGGAGCTAAAATTTTTTATTAAAAAAGAAAACTTAACTTAATGGTTGATTAACGCACAGTGAGGCGAAGGCTCGGCGGATCACGAAGTGAATGGTTGATGGAATTAAATAGGTTTCATCTAAACTGGAAGAAGGAGGCGTAGTAGGTCTATAAAAATGGAAGGTGTCTTTGCCTAGACGTGTTGCACAGGCTAGGTAAAAAGAAACATAGTCACCCGGGCGCCCGGAGCGTAGAAGGCTCTGACCCGGAACTGTGTACGGATGTTTTAGTGTTAAAAAGCAAGTAGTAATTCATCATTGCTGCGGAAAACATAATCCTCCGAAAATTGATGAGATCAGTGAGAGGATTCAAGCAGCTAAGCTGTTTCAATTTGAAGAATACACTTAGGCTAAAAAGCAACTTTTTAAGAGACCATCAATCATTTTCATTAAATGCATTATATTGAAGGCAAGTGCAGATTAGATAGACAGAACCGTCTTTATTATGAAAGACGATAGAGATACTTTATTATGAGAGATGATCTATAAGAAAAAGTATGGACATGTGATGCGGAGGAATGAGGAGAATGTATTGAGGAAAATGTTGAGTATGAATGTAGATGGCTATAAGAGTAGAGGAAGACCAAAGAAACGATGGATGGACTGTGTGAAGGATGATATGGCTAGAAAGGAAGTGACTGCTGAGATGACGAGTAATAGAGAAGTATGGAAGAAGAAGACATGCTGCGCCGACCCCAAGTAAGTTGGGATAAGGGCAGGAGAATGATGATGATCTATAAGAAAAAGTAGAAAATGATATTGAGACGGCTGATAGGGGAAAAAATGGAACAAAAAACGGGTTGGATCGACCCTATGAAATGAAAACTGATGATATGATTAAGTTTTTAAATGTAGAAATTAATCATACCAGTGAAATCTATAATAAAATACCTACAAAGGGAGAACTTTCTAGTACAATACAACTCCTGTTTCTTTCAAGAAAACATCTACAAAAACCAAAAAGAATAGACCAGAAAATGTGTCACAATGAGAAAGGAATTTATCCGCCATTACTCATCTCAACACATGTAAGACAAACAAATAAACCAGGTCATACGTCCACTAATACCTTGTAATCCTCATAGAAATTAAAAATCATTAACAAACCTAACATAAGTCAACTCCAAATTACATCCAACAGGGTTGTTTAGTCACAAAGTTCAGTGATAAATAGTTTTGACACATGTTTTTGACGTATGCTCTTCTGAATTGTCAAAGACAGACTGCGTGTCGCGAGCGCGCGCTCGACGCTTTTGTTTGCCATAGACAACTGAGCATAGAGTCTAGAGTAATTCTTTATTTTCGGTTATGGAATGTCTTTTTGAATGGGATTAGAATGTTGGTTTTCGGGACTGATTAGGTTGTTACAGTTTAGTAGATTATTGACTATAAAGTGAGTATCTTCTTCAATTCATTTGCTTCATGGAAAATTTGTTCCTTTTGAAACATGAAACCAAGAACGATATGATAGCTCCCACTATGTTTAGTTTATGCAGTTTATTGAGCAAGTTCTTGCGTAATCATGGCATTCCATCAGAACTAATCTGTGGCAACAGTAATGTCTCTAATAACATGAGGGTCTAAGGTACCTACACTACACAATTATAGTCATCTTTGTTTAAAACTTAGCTCTAAAGTCAGTTAAAATTAAGCAGACTTGCTATCACCATCATAACATGATAATTTGGGATCGGTACATCATTTCCTCCTTTTCAATGCATCTCTATGGTTCGTTATCTCAGTGGTCATTCCCATTTTAACCATATCATCTGTCACACAATTACCCGATGCACTTCAAAAATCTTAAAAGTTGGTAACAAAGCTAATTACAATTAATTTATTCAAGACTGAGACGTATACCGACTCCTGTATGAAAGTGGTCTACGTAAACCAGATATACTAGATATTGGTGTTCTGGTCAGAGCAAGTTCCTGTTTTACAAGATGTCGCAATTTCTAGATGTGTAGGTTTCCTAACACGGATCTAGAATGAATGGAAGTGTTTTGAAGCCATATTTTTAAATATAGTTGTTGCCCTTGGCTTACTCACACACTACGGGAAAATATAATAATTTTAACATTTTTTTTTTCTATTTTTTTTTTAACATTGGTTTTTCGTGAAGGAACGATGTATGACTGTGTGAAGGATGATGGCAAGAAAGGAGGTGTCTGATGAGATGACGAGTAATAGAGAAGTATGGAAGAAGAAGACATGCTGCGCCGACCACAAATAAGTTGGGATAAGGGCAGGAGCATGATGAAGATTTAAGGTTTTTTGTACTGGAAGGCGCACCATGGGAAGACCAACAACAAGATGGATCGATGACCTGCTGAATGCCATGGGAAGTCGCTAAATGCTAGACGCACAGGTCTGGTGAACGTGGTGACTCTTGGAAGAGGTCTAATATAGTAGTCATCATCATCATCATATCAGCTGAACTACGTCTTAGTTCAGCTGATATGATGATGATGCCATATTTCCTGGCAAACATTGCGATCTTTTTAATTAATTAAGATGTTCACGACTTTCATGGCTCTGAAATCTTTGAAGAATTAAGATTTTCTTGTAAGAAAAGGAATCTAATTAGTTTCGAACTGTTCTATGAAATTGGAATCCTAAGCTTAATAACAATAAGAGTCTAGATTGAAACAGCGGTTCATTGAACTTCAAAACCATATAGAAATTAAAAAAAGTCGGGTACGAATTTAGCACTAAAGCGGTCAAAGAATCAAATATCAAAAATACGCATATCGCATTTTAATATCACAAAAACAAATTCGATCTACTATTTATAACAATTCGCCAAAAACTGATAATAGCTGTGAAACGGATTAAAAATATAAAAATAATACAATATCCATTTTGGAACGCGCTCGCGATACCCCATTGTGACTATCCAAACAAACATTCATACGAAATCTGTCACATGTTGAAAAGTGAAAATGTATTCATATGCCTATCTCTTTTACTCCTATAGAATTGGGGCGAGTAAGAGAAAGATGGATAGATTTCAATTGTCATTTGACAATGGCCCGAGCGCTAATCCTAGTGACATGGCGGGTTTGGGGTTCCGTAGTTATATTATAAAACCTCTGGGAGTGATACACATGGTGTTGTGGATATTTGTAGTTCGCGCCCGTTTTCAACAAATGTATTATGGCTTTTATTGTAATGAATATGGGGCACGGATGTTTGTACTATTTCTCTTTGTGATCTGTTAAATGGGTTACGAGAAAATGGGTTAAATGTTCTTGTGTCCATTGGTTTTCGATGGAAAGCTGCGATGTCAAAATGTTGCCTATTCTTATTTATAACAAGCTAATTCAATCAACTTATCTGTGCACGCGAGAAAACACTGAACTAAAATAAATGTACCAACTTTGAAATTTCGATGCATTTTTGCTTGACAAGCAACGCCACTTTGAACTGCACATTTAAAATGGTCATGCTATAACTGTAAACTCTTGTTATCTTGATGTATGAAACTTTCGTAGAAAAATTTAAATTGCAGCTACATTATTGACTTTTGACAATGTATTTTGTATTTCTTCAACAAATGTTTAAAGGAATGACTTAAGGTTTCGGTAGCATGAGTTAATCCCAATACAGTATGACCACTTTGAGTATGCAGTTCAAGGTGGCACTGCATGTCAAGAAAATATGCATTTATATGTCAAAGTTGGTACATTTATTTTAGTTCTGTGCTTTCCCGCCTGCACAGATAAGTTGGCTGAAGTGCAACTTTGATAATTCCAACTTGGTTATCAGTGTTGCCACTGTCAGAATGTCATCATGACAATTGCAATGCTGGTGTATTATCTAGATCAGAATCATGTGCTTTTTTTTTTTTTTACCGATGGGAAATCATCAAATAACCCCTCCCGCTCTGGGCTGAGCAGGAGGGAGTGTCAGACTTTTACTGACTAAAACCCATCCATGTTCCTTCCTTTGCCCTTTGTGTTCCAGGGCCGCGGTATCTCTTTTGAACAGTCCCGCAACCCTGGCAGGCGTCGGTCCTTACGGACCCCTCCCTGTTTGCTGACTCTCTTTGAGGCGCGCGTGGAACACGAACGCGCCGTCGACACGGCCTGTCGTCATAAGACGGACGGACGGCGAGCTAGCCCATAGCTCACCGTCCACAGGCCCGCGAGATAAGTTGGCTGAAGTGCAACTTTGATAATTCCAACTTGGTTATCAGTGTTGCCACTGTCAGAATGTCATTATGACAATGCTGGTGTATTATCTAGATCAGAATCATGTGCTGAATACTCAGTTTTTTTCCTTTTTGTCCCAATGAACTTACACCGTGTAGAAATATTTAAAAACTACTCCAAATTCAACGTCATCTCTTATTGTAACAGCATTTAAATAAATTCCAGTTTCTTTTCCTTTGTCTACATAATGTTTGTTACACTTTTTTCTCCCATCGATCGTATCACGGGTCGATTGCTTTCCGATAGCTACTGCTCGCCTAATGGTGGAGTCGTGTTTGGACTCCTGTTTCTAATCCGAGGAGATCGGGACGATAGTCGACAGTTTTTGTACGGTCAAATTACTTGAATGTTTGAGTTGTGCGTAAAAACTTTGTGGAGGCAAGAACTTATCAATGGATATGTGGAATAGATTTGTATTTTTCAATTTAGGTGTTGATGATTGCAAAAACACTTTATAAACGTTGGGTACGTAGAATTTCAAGCACCAGATATGGAATCAGAGTTGTGCAGTTGAAATGTAGTTGGTGCCAATTGCAGCAAGGGTTTTGTGGGACGTATTAAAATTGTAGGACTTTGCTAGCAAACTTTTAACAGCTATGCTGTTCAAAATTCTCCTGATTCTAACCAAGCCGTGACTTATGAGTTACGATATTGATGTCTTTTGGTCCTTTTAGTTTCCAATCTTTCTTTGTTTCGGTTTTTGATGCTCAGGGGAAGTCCATGACCAGCAGTGAACGTCTTTCGATTAAAATAAAGATTAAATCAGCAGGGCTATTGCGTATCTCTGTTGACAGTTCATAGTGATCAACACTTGGCGAGTTTTGATATACAATGACCGTTCTTGTTGGTTTTAACTGACACTGCAGAACGTACGTTTCCGTGCAGAACTGACATTATATATAAAAACTCGCCAAGTGATGATCAGTATGAACTGTCAACAGAGATACGCAATAGCCCTGCAGGACTCCTTTTTTCAACAAAACGTAACAGAATAATAGTACAAGATTGTTTTAAGCTTTCACGGTTTAAAACCAAAGTTTATATCTGTTGCAAGGGCATTGATCATCCCGCGAACATGGCGCTTGCAACAGCAGCGTCGAAATATTGGGAGCTCACAATAGTTGAAAATCACGGAAGATAACAGTAAGTGGCAGTGTAAGTTTAATAACTACAAAATGTTTTGCTGAACATTAAAAATCCTTAAAAACACAACCAAACATCACACCACATAAAAATAAATCGTGAAGCTAATTTGTTGAGTACATAGAGGGGCCAAACGCATTATTTTCCCGTTTTTCACGGCGTTTGACCCCGACCCCGTCCCCGGAGAATGAAGGAACCCTAATGACGTGTAAAATACTATTGAGGGTAGTCCACAGCTGCAGGGGATTATAAAATGTCATCTTTGTCATCAATAGAATAGGAGCTGTTTTAGATTGATTTGATTTGCATTTTTTTGGGGTACTGGCCAGCAAAAAAATACTATTTCAATTAATATTACTTACAAGAGATTTTTTGTAGGCTACTCAAAGTTTAGAAGTTCTTTTAAATTTAATATTTATTTCAAAATCAGCAAATAAAATTAAACATAATCAGACTGCCATAGCCTGTCACATTATTTTTACATGGTCAGTTATTATTTTTTCCAATTACACTAAAAATAAATTAAGAATTAACATAAATTAATTAAAAACAACAAAGCAAGAACAGAGGAACGCAACATTTCAAAGCCTTTCTCTTAAAATGGCGGGAACGTCAACTGTCACTTTGACATTTCGGAGGGGGCTTTAATGGGCGCGTTCGGATTTAAACCGG
Source organism: Eugnorisma glareosa (assembly GCA_947578425.1). Taxonomy (NCBI): domain Eukaryota; kingdom Metazoa; phylum Arthropoda; class Insecta; order Lepidoptera; family Noctuidae; genus Eugnorisma; species Eugnorisma glareosa. Next base: position 4,582,201 of record OX387982.1, on the reverse strand, counting down.
ATTGTTATTTTAGAGGAACATTCTTGCCGAGGGTAAGTTGCCAAACATCCTATTTGATTAGATGTGTACTGTTACTTTTAATACAATGATTTTGAGATGCGTGAACAAAAAATAATGATTTCATTATTGGTAATGGATTGTTTTAGATCTGACCGTTTGATTAGAATTTTAGGTTTATTTTGACGAATTATTATAGCTTTTTTCAAAGTTGAATGCTTAGAGTTCTGAATGTAATTCATCATCTAGCTAGCCTTTACCCAGTACATGTAAGAGTCATCTTCCAGTCTGACTGGATGACAATTGCTTATCTGAGCTCCACAATCTTAACTAGGTTTTGTAGGAGTGTAACATGGTACTGCTCGGCAAGACTAGTTTTCAGACTGTCGGATTTCTGACTATGTAATGAATGACTGTAAAAGATAGCTGGCCTACGGATTTACATATTTTATTTTGTAGACTTCTGGAAGTGACTAACTGTCGCAAAATTTGAAACAATGGAAAATTATGTACGGCTTTCCAGCTAATTTACATACAAAATCAAAGATTATATACCTCTACGTAAATAGAAATAGCTCATATAATAAAATAGGTAGCAACTAGCTACACCCACTGAAACGAGGGTTGCCAGCCTATAAATCATGTTAACACATAAATTGCGCTGGCAACTCTGCCGCAGGGGTGCGAAACATGACAAGTTGTGATAGATTACTGAAGGGAAAGTAGGGCCTAGCCACTGGGGTATTTCGAACCTTAAGACATAAGGAATAAGAGTGATGGTAAATTGTAATGTGTACAGTATGCAATGAGTTATTTTATTACTTGGGTAATGTAGCAGCCCTGCCGTAGGGTTGGCTAACCGAATTGTTGGTAAATTGAAATATATCTTATAAATTATTGCTTATTTGTTGCACTTCGTAGTTGGGGTGTGGATGTACTGTAATGAATGTAATAGATGTATGGGAGAGTGATAATTTCTTCAATGGATTCACGGCGTTACCGAATATAAAAGGGTCTGTGGAGACACACAATTAATATTTAAATGGCTATAATAATTCAATCTTCTTTACCGTGTGGTTAGTCCCTAACCTGGTGTCAGAGTGTTTAGGCCGCTCATGGGCCTCTGACTTGGCTTTACATGCCGTCGAGAAATATCTCTCAGGCATGCTGGTTTCCTCACGATGTTTCCCTTTACCGGAGCAAGTGATAATTATACAATTCGCACATGAATCCGAAAAATCAGAGGTGCGTGCCTTGGGTTCGAACTCGAGACCTATGACTAGGCAGTCCGACGGTCACACTACGAGGCTATTACTGCTAATAATTCAATTTAAATCGCTCTAAATTAGTTCGATAATAGAAATAAAAGTGTTATGTTTGAGATATTGATATATTCCTTCGTTCGTGCCAAAAGAGTATCTAGGAACAGTAGCAATATTCTCTTTTTGAGTTTCTGTAAACATCATCATTCAATGATATAAGCATACTTATATCAAAAGACATTCAAATTAGGCTAAGAGCACTTTTTGATCTTTTTGGACCGTCCGCGTCCCCCAAAACCCCCCTTCACCAGTTCCTAGTGTTTTAGCTAGAAAGAATAAGAAATATTATCATCATGATCATTGGCCTGCCTTTTGCCCGTTACACCGTAGAATCGATATGGAGGCCATTGTGTCAGTGTGGCGAGGAAGCCTCTCAAAATTAAGAAGATTGAGAACCGACACTTTGGGCCGCTTTTTAAACGATTATAAATGCTTATGTTTTGCTTCTAGATTGGTAAGTGTTTAGTTGTAAACCGTGTCTTTTAATGATTTCATAACACATGCCTACTTTTGCACTATGACAATTTTTTTGGACTTTCAAGTAATGGGTAGCTCAATGCCAACATTTTGAAACCACCATACATTTGATCGCGTGATGCCAACAATCGCATTATGACAAAAAAAACACATAATACATTGTTCTAATCGCAGCATGCCTACTTCGGATATCGTCAGTACTTTCTATATTTATGAGGCCTACAATATGTACAGTCAAACACAAAATTTGTTTTACTTTGGGTGTTTCGTAAACATTACATTCTTAATTAATTAAAGTTGATTATCCCGAAAAAAATACAGAGAAATGAGACGCACATCATTGTCTACCTGTTTTCCTATCTATGTTTGGGTCGGCTTCCAGTCTAAACGGATGCAGCTGAATACAGTGTACTTTACATAAAGCGACTGCCTATGTGACCTCCACATCCCAGCTAAGTACTGAGTGGTATGATACCCCTTAGTAAGACTGGTTGGCAGACTTTCGAACCACTGACTACTTAACGACTGTCAATGATCTGCAATTGACAGCCGGTATCAACGGCTTAACGTGCTTTCCGAGGCACGAAAACTCGGTATGTAATGTATGAATTCGCCGCTAGAGGCGCTAGTGTAGCGCGAGGTCACTGAAATGTCAGATGTCATAGAGTATTCGCGCGTTGCGTACTTTTTTATCACGTTTTTTTACTAATATTCACGATTGTGGTCTAGACTGAACCTATCCTGATTAATTATGACTTGAAGATTTTAAGTAGCAACTTAGGGTCTTATTTGCTAATCTTGGAGGTAAAATGTTTCTTTAATGTTTCATGCTTGCTAATTTTAGGAAGTATAGTGTAAATATGTATCTGAAGTTTACACTGTTGTTATACGTAATAAAATAATCTTTTATTTAACTGTTATTGGTACTTTAAATTATAAAATAGAATTACTGGCAGGGCCTTACTCGAAGGTGGCGCCATTTGGTGAGCTCAAAAACGATAACCCTCATTGACCAACCTAGGCAAGCGCAGCTTAACCTGAAGATAGACCTGAGCACCTGTTATTATTTAGCCATGAGGACCTCTCTCTGGAAAGGAGTTGCTCCACGAATTCCTGAACAACACATACACGCATTATATTAAGTTATAGAACAACTAGCGACCCGCCCCGGCTTCGCACGGGTGCAATGTTATATAAACCTTCCTCGTGAATCACTCTATCTATTAAAAAAAAACGCATCAAAATCCTTTGCGTAGTTTTAAAGATCTAAGCATACATAGGGACAGACAGCGGGAAGCGACTTTGGTTTTATATGTATGTACTATGTAGTGATAGAATAATAATAAAATGACCGATGCTTAACTTTTATCTAGTGCTTTGGGCACTAGGTAATGGTTCCAATCATAACTATTACAAGATTCTAGCCAAAATCAGTCCCAAAAAATACTTACAAACAAAACCTACAACCAGACAAGGACCTCCAATATACCTCTCTCTTTCCCACACAGAGGATTAACTTATCGTAGACTTCCACGATAAACATGTTACGAGTGGGCTACCGAGATAAGGGCGGGGGGTTCGATTCCCAGTTGCGATTTATTCCTTTAATGACGTAGCAAGTAATGGGGGGTTTTGTTTTCGTATCTAAAGGAGGTAGTGAGGTGGGTAATTTGTTTTCAGTGGATTCTAGAGTGGGTGAATTGAGAATGGGGAGATTTCTTATTTTTAGCAGACTTTTAGAAAAGTAGGTGGTTATAATGTATTCCAATAGTATCTTTTTTTTTTCCAAGTTTGTTCACCGATTTCTCCGTGATTACTTGTCCAATTTAAGTGATTATTTTTACGTTTGGTAGAGAAAGCTCGCGCGGTGGGTGGTCTCATATTAATTTTATTAATTTTCCTTCGGTACTTTATGAGTTATCCTCTATAAAATGCATTTTTTCTTCTATGTGTATGATATGCTAATAATAATTTCTAGTTACAATGTAAAAATGGCGGAACGTGAGAGGCAGAGAACCTCACGTCCCAGCGGCCGCGGGAGACGTAGACGGGAGACGTAGGCGCGGGCCTGTGGACAGTGAGCTATGGGCTAGCTCGCCGTCCGTCCGTCTTATGACGACAGGCCGTGTCGACGGCGCGTTCGTGTGCCACGCGCGCCTCAAAGACATGTCAGCAAAAGAAAGGGGTCCGCAAGGGCTGATGCCTGCCGGGGCTGCGGGACTGTTCGAAAGAGATACCGTGGCCCCGGAACAAAAAGGGCGATGAAGGAACATGGATGGGTTTTAGTCAGTTAAAGTCTGACACTCCTTCCTGCTCCGCCCAGAGCGGGAGGAGTCTTTTGATGATGTCCCATCCGGAAAAAAAAAGAGTGTGTTGCCTTTCAGTTAGCAATAAAGTATTTATTCTGCCATTTTCTAAGTTAGGTGCAGTGGGAACACTTTTTTCATATTTGTTTTCCAATTAATCTCTCCTCCCACCATCCCTGCATAAACATTAAAAATTCATCACAAACTATCAAGTCATCCTCTCAATTATTAACTGTAAATATATTCAGTGCGAATTGCTGTGCAAACAGATAAAAGTGGACGCGTGGGCGACACGTGCGCTCCCCACGCCCGCTCACTTACGACTGACGGTTTCAACGACCATAGATAATGAGGTTTCCGTTTTCTGAATTTAAATTTTAAGAAAATGTTTATGTGGGTGCTTGAGGGTAGTGTAGGGTAGTGTTTAAGTGCATGTGTGATGTCATTTTCTCCTAATTTTTTGTCATAAATTAACACGACGAGGAAATTCTCGGTATGTTTCAGAGTGTTCATACCTGCTTTTGATATAGAAATCAAAAAGAAAATTAGAAGCAAACGGGCTTTAATAAAATTTTGATGCATAGGCAAAGGTAACATTTTTGGCATGATAAAAAATCTTACCTACTAAACCTAAATTTAGTACGAAAGGACCACGCAGTTTCCACCAAATTCAGTCACCAACAGTGACAAGCCCACAACACTACCAGTAGGTAATATCTAAACAATAATTCAATTAGTGAGAGACACATCGGTCATGTGTGCCTACACCGCATTACCAACACGAGTCATACGTCACGCGGCACGTGTGTAAGTAGGCACATGTTGGGAGTGTGTTGGATCAAAGTGGTGAGGATACAAGGTGTTTTCCTAACACGGGGTCTTTTGGACCCCAACTCTTAAACGTTCTAAATTGCAAAAAGTGAAATAGGTCATTTCATAAATGTCATGTTCCATGTTCACCTCAAAGTCATCATTATATGTTTGGCAGCCCATGTATCAACTAAAAAAAATATAGCTGAAGTAAAGATTCGTTACAGTTACTAACATAGTCACAAGTCACGCGGCACGTGTATAAAGTAGGCACAATTATGTTTAGGAAGAGTGTGTGCGCTAAAGTGGCGAAAATGTGAGGTGTGTTTTCTTAACACTTCGCTGCTGTAGCGGGGTCTTTTGTACCGTCTAGCTTTCTTTATTGCAGAGAGTTCTACCTGCTGCATACTTAGTCATATTTCATGATAACTTACAACAGTTTTAAGGATATTATTTCTCAAAACGTCTTATACGATAATTCCTAATTTATTGTATGCTTTAAATATCAACCACTATAATCGCATGGACACTGGGAAGTACTATTAACAAAAAAAACACATTTCTAAAGCTATACATGATAAATTATATTATTTAAAAAATTGCTTAATTACTTAATGATGTAAAGGTATTGGATACTGAGTTTTAAATACGTTTTTCTGTTATAGAAATTTAAGTTACGTGCTGTTAAAGGTAAGATCAGTGAATTAGGTAGCATTTATTTTAACCATATTTACCAGCAAAAGCTCTCGCCTATTTACTGTATAGGATTAGAAACATAGGGCCGTTAACCGAGGGATTTACTAAGTTTAAAAGCGGTTATTTTCATTAAGTTTTAGATTTCAGTATAGACAAAGGTTGGCCTCGCTGATAAAAGCATTTGGCATAGCATGCTGCCTTATAAAGCAAGCAGAAAAAAAATTGATGCACCATGTTACTGTGGATATTTTATTTGAAAAATTGTTTAACGAAAAAGTGATTTTATGGGAATTCAAATTGATTTATATTTTTTTTTTCAGAAAGAAAAAAGAAAATTTGTGAACTAAGGAAAATCATAAGAATGTGATGAACTTACTCCAACTCCAGGGCTTTTCATACTGATCTGGGGATGAAGGAAAAATAAATATTATCTTCTTGTTTAATGAGGGTAGTCATGAATTAAATTAGTTGTAAAGAGGGTGGGGTTAGAAACTTTAAACCGTTAAAAAAAAAAAAAAATTTAGTTTTAGGTAAAGAAGAGACTATGTTATCGAAAAATAGGAAGCATTTAAGTATATGATATTTCTCGTATTTTCTATTACCCTTTGTACCGAAATAAAGTAAAAATACATGCATAAGAACTTGGATACAAATCTCAAAAACAGCACTTTTTGAACGTTAAAATTAAATACTTTTTTTTAAGTTTTAGCTGAGTAAAACAAGAGGTGAAACAGTTTTCTGAATACAGAGAAAAATAATATAATAATAAAAACATTCCATAATCTTTTTTTTCATCTTTCATTTTTTTAATCTGTGAAAATCACAGTAAAATTGTAGCTAGAAAATATAGTAGCTAAGTAGATGAAAAACTTAGAAGACAAAGTAAATTTCGGAAAACTTCAAAAATGTTTCCCTTATAATTTAGCATAAACACATCTAGAGGAAGACTTAAAAAAATATCGCAACATCCACTTCACACCCTCGCACACATCCTGGGGACATTTGCACCCGGGGGTGATGCACTTGCCAAAAAATACAAACAATCACTAAAAACAGTTTTCTGAGCAAACACAGTGTTGACTTTACAATTAGCGGCGGGCGCAGGGTTGGGGCACTTGGAGTACAAAACAACCCCGGAGTGGAAATGTATCGTTTTGCCTATTAGGGGCCTTGAGGCGTGTTGGAGTGCTTTATAACGACACGTGTTGAAATAATAGGTTTGGAGTGTGGAAACGATCTTATGATTTTGTTGATAGAATCTTATTGGTAAGAATCTGTTCTCAGTTCACACGAAAGTAGATTACATAAGAGTAAAACTTCGAGATGAAAACTGTGTAGATTTATTGCCTATTAGAAGACACTCCAAATTGCCCGCATGTTAACTTCAAGAAGAATGCTATAATAACCATAAGGACTCTTTTCGGTGGCATTTATAATATTTCATTAAAAATAGCACCTCGCTCAAGTCATATAAAGGACCTCCCTAGGGTCAAACTTTTCTCCAAAATATTGACAGCCATAAACCAAAAATCACCTCGTTATTTTTTTAGTCTGTGGTCAGAGTTAACCCTGCGCGTGCCAACGGGCGGGTGATTAAAGCCCAGAGCATAAATAAACAGCGCCAGTGTTAACTTTCACACAGTGTCCCCTGACAAACAAACTAGAATGTTTAAATGAATAATAATGAGAGTGTGTCGATGTTGCTGTCTTAGAGGAGCTGGAGGTGCTTTTGGATGTGGGATAGTGTAAAGTATCTAAGATTATTAAGGAAATTCGAAATCCAAGCTTCATCTTAAGTTTTAAAAAGTCTGCTCGAGAACGTTAATAACGTAATGATTATTGTTGAATTGCCAAAATTATAGCCATTAACAATCAATTCCAAGTACGTTGATAAGGGTCCTGCTTTTTTTTAGTTTTAGATAATCATTATTTGATATCAAAATGCTGATTCAAAGAAAAGAAGAAGAAATGGAAGAAATATTTTAAAGTTTTCCTTCGACGTAAAGTCAGCAAAGTTGAAAGAACTTTCTTGTATAGTTTCATTATTATGCTAGAAAAAGAGTAATAACGTTGCACGTGACAGGTTAATTAAAAAATGGCCGGCAGAATATGCTTACGTTAAGATTGCCTACGGCTATTACATAATATTATTGTAGTGGGCGTTAGCTACAAAAAAAGGAAGCTTATTTTTTAATGGAACAAGGATTACAAAATAATTACTTTGTTTATTTGGATGTTGTTGTTATCAAATTGATATTAAGGTACAGTCGCCAGCACATCAAGCTTCACGAAACTGTACAATGTTCCCAATCAACCTTAAACCTAATGCTTTAGCGATAAAGTTGAAAATGTAATAAAGAAATTCGACAGATTGTGGTAGCTTGATGTGCTGGCGGCGTCTGTACATTTTATCATACTTAATCTTTTACTACAACGTGGGAATTATCAAGGATTCTTAGTAAACAAAAAATAATTTCTGAATTTATTCCTGTGTTGATGTCTCTAACAAAGCTATATATATATATATATATAATAGTGAAAGATGCTTAAATATGTATATATTAAATATTTTTCGTTTCTTGGCTTTTAAAACACAAACATATTTTACAGCTTTTTCTGCCAATATTTTAGATTTTATAATAACTAAAGGACATATTCTATAACAACGCTACACAATAATCAAATAACCGTTCAAAAAAAAACAATAAAAAAATCTACAAAAAGAAAAACTAAACAGTTACAAAGTAAAACAACAGACATTTTCTTTTAAATTATGCAAAATACGAAACAATGGTGTTTGAAATCAGGCGGAACCAACCCTCAGGATGTCGCAGTGACAAATGAATTAACCCTCCAAACGCAACGGGGGCCTGGGATACCCGACCGTGAAAAACCCGAGTGTCAATTTTCACACGGTTTCATTTATGTTTTTCGTTCCATGCATAAAAGATTTTCGCTATTGAAGGCACAGAGGATTGATTCTTGATGTCTGAATCAACGGGAATTGGTTTTTTTGCGCGTTTTGTACTTTTTATTAACCGTCTGCGGCTGACGCGGTAGTCCCACAGACACCGCGAAATACAAAATCACGTTTTTTACCGACATTTTTCAAATATGAGCGCCACCGCTGCGAGTACCTTACCGTAGAGTGCTCGCGCGTCGGTCAGTGTGCGGCGGGGGGTCGCAGTGAGCGCACGCGTGCGTAGCGGAGGGAAGGTGTCCACAAGACTACCACGTCAGCGTTAAGGTAAGTGTCCACGAGATTACCACCTCAGTCAAATGGTTATATCTTCATAGTGTTTCCTAAACAACCATGTCAGTCAATAAGTTTAAATGATTTATTATTTCATGTTTGTAACAACTTTTTTGTTGAATATGGCCAGAGACTTAGTGCTGGATCACATGAAAAACCGAGTGTACAATGAAAGATTGCCAAGGGAGCTGCGAATGACTATCACTAGAGTTTTAGGCAAGGATACCCCCCCTCCACCTCCAGTAGTTCGATCTGTTCCACTAAGTGGCAAAAAATTATGTTATATTTGTCCAAATAAAATAAAAAGACAAACTAAATACCGTTGCTGTGATTGTTCGAAGCCAATTTGCCTTCAGTGCTCTAAGCCACTGTGTGATAATCAAACAAAGCTGTGATTTTGAAACTCTATAGTTTTTAAGTTGACCAACGAATGTATCTCATTTTTCCTAGACTGATTAATGTTATTGTGAACTTTTAAAATGTATACTGTGAAATTTGAAAAAGTTGATTTTGTTATTTTTTTTATGTCATAAATGTTCAAGGAGAAATTTATAGACTGATTTGTGTTAAGTAAATAAACCTTGTTTAATTTTGAAAGTACATATTGTTTTTCTTTATTTCAAGTAAATATAACTTATAAAATAGGCAAGAAATCTAATAAATATGAATAAATTAGCTGCATACTTTAATTCTACAAAAATATTTGCTGTTGAAATGGTGTCTCGTATACTACCACCTCAGTTGAATTGTAAAAATTTAACTACGTCAGTTGCAGAGGGTTAAGCTAAAAATATTCTTTCGACGATTTCCTTTTGATGTTTATCGTTGTGATAAGTAATTCACACTCTGTAGAGTAAGATACAGTACTGTGTATTTAATACTTAACATAACAACACGTACGATTTCTCCGAAATATTAAGCAGAGGTACAGTCATAAGCACCAATATGTAAACACTTAACAAGTTTTAAAAGTGTTTTTCGCCTACTGCTCTGATTAAAATTTCATTTTGTTATGAACATAGTATTCTGACACTCATATATTTATGAAAAAGATCCTAGAAGTTACAATCGTTATTTCTCGCGAAAAATGCTTTTAAATTTAGGAAAGTGTGTACATATTCGTGCTCGGGATTGCACCCATAAAACACCCACATTTCGACACTTACATACGTTTAAGTCTCACCTAATACTATAATTTTAAAACATTTTACCAATACTATGCTTGCTTAATCAATTCGTACCGTGGGAACTATCATTTCTCAAATATAAAGTTACTATATGCTGCCCGGGACTTCGTTCATGTGGAAAATTTGATGTGAAATTGCCTCTCTCCACAGGATATAATCTATCTCCTTGCCATATTTTATTACGATCCGATTGGCCGTTTAGTCGTGAAAAGGTAACAAAAAAAAAAACAAACTTACTTCTATCTACAATTTTTCGTGAAATTTTGATACTAATTCACTGATTAAATAAAAAAAAACATTTAGTAAAAAAAAAAGGTCATTTTACATATTTCTTTTTAATTTATGCCAATCGATCCTGTTTCTAATACTGACTGTTTCTGATACTAATACTGATCAAAAACTTCTATATTATGGATTCGTATAGTATGAATGATTTCAATCACCTTGCCAATCACAATCATTGCATTATCCCCCATAGAGATTAATCAAATTAATTAATCATCAATAACTATAAAATTAACTTCAGTCAGTTAAAACCGAACCTGCGGTTTACTTACAAAGTTATCTTAGACCTTACTTTATCTCACGAAGGTAGCAAATTTTTTACATGTCATTTTACTTAAATGACAGCTCACTGATAATGGTTGACGTTGACAGGAGCATTGCATTAAGTTTTTTTTTTTTAAAGCAAGAAGGTTAGATATGTGAGAATAATTTGTGACGGGTTCTGTGGGTTACTGGCGGCATTTCAGAAATGATGACCTTTTTTGTACGTCCATGATTGTAAGTTTAATTACAAAAAACATAGTATGTTTTAATTTTCAATCAATGAAAGGTCATATCATTTATTGTATTTCATGTTAATAAGATTAACTATTAGGCGTGAAGATTACTTTTACAAAGTTTATAAAAGATACTTTCTTAGTGCAATTACTGCTTCGTTTTATGTGGTTCAGATAATTAACAAATTCTTTTAGAAATTTTATAACTTTTTTATGGATGACTTGGCTCGTATTTATATTTTTTTATCCTTACTCTTCATTGTAATCTCTATTTTTAGCTGACATTAAATACTAAATGATATTCTACATCTACAATCCCATAGATTAACACTTACTTTTAGAAATTACGCGTTTCTAGATTTATCCTAATCGATTGCCCGCTTTTATTAATCGTAAAATAAATGTTTAGCCGTTAACATTTAAGGGAACCCTAAAAAAAACAAAACAAACATGGCGGTGGCAAGATGGCGGCGCGTCAAAGGGCCGCCGCCAGTAGCCGCTCGCCGCATCGGAATTCATAAATGATAAATTTAATATAATTTATTACTCTTAGTCCGTAATTGGAGCTGGTGATATGTGACCAAATACCATTTTGGTGTGACAATATTTTTTTTCTTTACATCGTGCACCGGTAGGACGGTAGTAAAATTTTTATAGCAATATGTAAATTCTAGATTACCTATTTTGTATCGAAATGTGCTTATTAAGACGAAAATGTCTGTTTTATGTTTCTTTACGAATAATGTTTGAGAATATGACATACCGGTAGCCTAAACTGTATAAAGGAATTACAATATTGTAGATTTTCTAATAAGAAATCGAAACGTTGACTTTTTAATATTATTCTTTCCAAACCCGATTATGGAAAGACATTAAAAATGTAATGTATTACTTACGTCGATACTTATCTCGCGAAGTTCTTAAAAAAGTTAATACTCAATTAATTATGAATAATTCAAAAGCGAAAACATTTCAACATTTCTAATGGGCAGTAATTAATCAGCCAATCACCGAGTGGTAATCAGAAATAAACATCAACGGCAAAATATGACATTTGACTGTAGACCAGGCGCCAATATGTCGGATGTCAAACCGTAGCGTTGAGTGGCAGTTAACTAAGTATACCTGCTAACTTTACACATTAAACTATCTGAATATACAGATTTTACTCACAATCACAGAAAAAAAAATAACAAATTACTTTGACGTAACGTGTAAATTAATCTTTAGCTTCAACAAACGGTGTCAACAACTCTATAGGTATCACAAAATAAGTTGGGTTATATAAAATATGATAGTTAATTTAACTGGTCTTTCTTAGCGACACCACTTTGGCCTCGAGACTCGTGTGAAGGACCTCTAGTTAGTCGCACCTTCGTTTTGTCAAAGACTCCCAAATGCTCATCTTTTAGGGTTTTTTCGTCTCTCGTTACGGTTGTGGGTCAGTTTTTGGCTTTATAGGCACCAGTGGCTGTGGAAGGGTTAAGATTTTAAGTTGGATCTACAAGGTGTAAAGGTAAACTTCACGAAGCCGTCAACAAAGCATTCTGTCCATCAAACTAAGTAACTCTACGCTAAAATTATTGCTGGAAAACGATTTTTTTAAAGATGAATTTTAAAGGACACGTGTGTAAAGGTTGTAACTTTGACCTCCAATATCTCGGTAACTAGAAGGCTCCCAGGTATAGTCCAGAACAAAAAAAAATCGCAATAACGAAGAGAATTAATGCCTTTCGGTCTTTTTACACCATATAATGTTTTCTAGGCCTTGAAGGAGATGGCGTGTATGGAGTACATTCTATCTAAGTATCTATCTATCTACGACATCCCGTATTTTGCATTTAATTATGAGACCTTCAATCAAAAATAGGTCGGTTATTATAACAGTAAGTAAATAAACGGAACCAGCCTCTCATATGTGAGTCATTTAGAACTGGGACTCGCTTCTGATGAGTCACAGTTTACTGCCGTATGGTTTCCGTTCTATTAGTATATTTTGAAGTTTATTGCAATCGGAAGTTTTGTTTGGTTATTGTGCACTATGATTTTCTGTATCTACCTAAAAAAAAGTGTAAATAAATATATTGATTGTCAGACAAGCCTCATGGCTAAATAATAACAGCTACTCGGGGTCGATCTTCAGGTTAAGCAGCGTTTGCCTAGGTTGTTCCGTGGATGGGTGACAATTCATAACAAAACGAGTTTCCTCCGTGTCTCTGAAAGCACGCTTAACCTTTGGTCCTGGCTGTCATTTGTAGATCTTTGACAGTCGTTACAGGTAGTCAGTGGCCCGAAAGTGACAATCAGTTTTACCAAGGAGTAAAGTATTACCCAGTACTAACTGGGTTGTGGAGGTCGGATAGGCAGTCGCTCCCTGAAAACTACTGGTATTCAGCTTCATCCGGTAAGACTGGAAGCTGAGCTGACCCCAACATAGTTGGGTAAAGGCTAAGCAGATGATGATGTCTATGACTCATTTCTCTGTGTTTTTTTTTTCTAAAACTCCTGTCTGGTTTTGGAGTAATCTTTATCGAAGCAACTTTATTTAATTAAGAATGTATTTAAAAGACACGGTTTACAACTAAACACTTACCAATTTAAAAGCAAAACATAAGCTTTTAATCGTTTAAAAAGCGGCCCAAAGTGTCGGTTCTCAATCTCCTTCATTTTGAGAGGCTTCCTCGCCACACTGACACAATGGCCTCCATATCGATTCTACGGTGTAATGTTTCACTGCAAACCAATCAATTCTTTATGGTACAGTTTTGAGGACCAATTACACCAATAAAACTGAACATGATCAGCACATTTAAACCGCGTTCAATAGCTGACTTTCTTTCTTTATGGTATGGTTAGTGTCTAACCTGGAGTCAGAGTTTTTATGCCGCCCACGGGCTTCCGACTTGGATTTACATGACGTCGAGAAAATATCTCTCATTGGTTTCGTCACGATGTTTTCCTTCACCGAAGCAAGTGATAATACAATACGCACATGAATCCGAAAAATCAGAGGACCGTATGGGTTCGAACTTAAGACCTATGATTTGGCAGTCCGATGATCACACCACTAGGCTATCACTGCTTTATCATTAAATATGAAATCTTATTTAGAAGTGGAAGTAATCAGCATGGTAACTAAACCACAAAATAAATTCCACAACAATGATGACTCTGACATCTATTGAACGTAGTTTAGAATTGTGCTGATCGAGTTAGGTGGTATTGGTGTAATTCGCCCTTAGTGGTGGACACGAATTGTGAATTACCTTTGTCTCAAATGAAATGTAAGTCTACAAATATTACATACAATGAATGGACTGTTATTAAAAACTCCAAGTCATTTCACGCATATTTTTTATCACTATGCGTGGATCAAAAATAAATGGACGATAAATGAATTAGGTATTGTATGATAGGAATGATAATTCGGTAACTTATCAGAGTTACTGGCAATGTTTACATAGCATAACATCATACTTGTAATATCCGAAGGGTAATCTATAGACGTACGTACTAGTACAGCCACATTTTGACAGTTATGTTTAAGTCCGATGTAACAGGGGGCGAGCCTATTGCCATGCAACCGGGCAAGAATCCAGACTCAGTGACTGCTACTGAGAAATTCCTTTCCGGAAAACCCAATATAATATTGCCCTACAATATAGTTAGTTGTATATCAGACAAAATTACATTATATCAGCTATAACGTCAAAAATACACGTTGTAAATATAGCCTATGGCACTCGGGAATAATGTAGCTTCCTATTAGAGAAATAATTTTCAAAACTGGTTCAGTTGATCCAGAGACTACCCCCTACAACCTCACAAACTTTACCTCTTTATAATATTAGTATAGATTACATATCGAGTTTCCTCCGTGCCTCGGAAAACACGTTAAACCGTTGGTTCTGGCTGCCATTTGTAGATCTTTGACAGTCGGTCCAGGTTGTCAATGGCCTGAATGCCTGACAACCAGTCTTACCAAGGGGTATCGTATTATCTATAAATAACTGGCTTGTGGAGGTCAGATAGGCAGTCGCTCCATGTAAAATTCTGATATTCAGCTGCATCCGGTTAGACTGGAAGTCGACCCACACATAGTTGGGAAAGGTTAAGTTAATATGGTTAGGTTAAATATACTTTGTATGCGTATTTCTGTCTAACCCTTCGCGCGTTACAGGCGTGATGTTATTCAAATACTACACATATTTTATTCGTCATAGTTCAATGCTATGTCACATTCTTTTAAAGCAGCCACCCTCGGTACTACCTACCTATTGATTAAAGAAGCCTCACAGCTGTAATCCTGCCTATACCTACAATGTCTCTACGTAAAGCTTTGTTTTTGTTTCGTACTAGTCTTATAAGGTTAGTATCTCCTTTGGGAATAACCTGTTTTCTTTGTAGACAGAGGAATTGGGAAATGACATAGTATTCAGTTGTGTCTCAAATAATTCCCTATTTTGATTTCCTTAAAAAGTTAATGGACACGTTATGGTGTTACTAGCCTTAGGAGGCGTCTTGGTGTGCAATGGATGGTCTCCATCTACGGACCTATCTCGGCAAGTGTTATTTAATAGCCTAGTTATTATTATGGAGCCCTTTTTGTGGTCCTCAAATAATTGTAATATTCTTTTCCTAAAAATATATTAAATCGATACGCTATTGCAGAAGAGCGTGTTCTCGTGACAGCAGGCCTTGCAGGTATATCTATCTACATATTTAAGATAGGCCGCAGTGTAGGATACCAAACATTATCTATCAAAAAATATACTAATTTGCAACCAGCTGTGCTCGCGGCTTTGCTCACGTGAGCGCGTATTCTTTTGGCATTATCACGGAACATTACATGGGAACGTGAAGTCGCAGTATATTCCTATTTCTACAAAATAATATACTAATAAACTGACTTCCTGTTAATTTAAACTAGTAGTATTAAGTACTAAAGGAACTCATAGTCAAAACCTTTCTGGGTTCGTTCCCATTAGTTTTACTAAACAGTTCTACGATAGAACTAATGGAAATATTTTTTTCCACTTATAATGCAGTAATGAAATATTTGTATTCTTTAAAAAGGTAACAAGGTTGACATAATACTTTTCGATTCAAGTAATGAACCAGGGACCCCTCCTCGGTTGCTCAATAGTTGCTCTTGCGAATACTAAAGATCTATGCTACGATGGTTGGAAAAGAGATACCGTGGCCCCGGAACACAAAGGGCGATGAAGGCACATGGATGGGTTTTAGTCAGTAAAAGTCTGACACTCCCTCATGCTCAGCCCAGAGCGGGAGGAGTCATTTGATGACACAAAATACAAAAAAAAAAAAAGTTTGGAAAAGCCATATATCTTTCAAGGCTTCTTTCTTAACCCAAAGATAATTTTAATTTTTTAATATTTTTCTGCATCATGACTGCGCTTCGGTATTGTAAAATTGAAACGCAATCGTCACGTATATGATAATTTTTTGATTTGACAGATGTATAAACTTCGTTTCTTCTTCAAAATGTTTGAAAATTTTATGATCTTGACAAATAAGTAGATAAACGTAAAAAAATTAAATTGACAATTTGAAAGCGATTAAATTCGTGCGATACGAAATTGTCATGATAAGATTAGACTGCCTTTGAGGAAAATCAAAAATAAATATTTAGGTCTTCTCATGAATCATAAATCATAATGCTAAGTAAAAAAGTTTTATTCATTAATGAAATTGATACTACTGTGGTAACATAAAGATAAAAACATCTTACTAAATGTTTTTTGTAAGATGTCGCTATCAGCTAAACTATTGGACTCCTGAATAAATACATTTATTCAATAAATAGATAAAAATCAACAACTTAACAATAAGCATTCACCTATATCCGGCTTCCGAGGTCTCTATTAGAATAGCAGGAAAAGAAAAGAAAAAAAAAAACATATTAATTATGCCAGCTAAAAGATTAAAAAAGCAACTGGCCATAAAATTCTAAGGGATGCCAATAAAAAAGTGATACAACGAAAAAAAAGAATTCAAAAAACGAATGCCCAGCTGCCATCGTTACGCCGAACGCATCTATTGTATGAGAGAGACAATAATACATCTTTTCGGGAGCGAGAGAACGAGACAGTATATGGATTAAAAATTGGAAGTCGGCTTAATTTTATTGGAGAATTAAGTGTATATTGCGTTTAATAGGTCGCAATTCGTTAATTTAACTATATTTACAGATTTTTAGTTTGAAACAAAGATACATCTTTATATAAGTTTATTTCTGTTGTATGGCTGGTTGTCGACGTGGATGACATACGACAGGGTGTTTTGGCGCAGCTTGGGAGAGGCCTATGTTCATCAGAGGCCTGTGATAGACTCAGTTGATTGAAGTCTCCTTTTATGGTGGACTTGAATTAATCAGTACACGAATATCAAATGAATATCAGTCACGAATGTCAGTGAATATCAAATACACTAGAGAATTTATGTTTTTTTTTTTTCGTAATTCACATCAATTGGCAAATAAAGGAAAAGCTATGACAATAATTTTCTAAGAAAGAAGAAAGAAATGAATTTAAAAAATAAACAAGGACAATCTAATGAATGAAAAACTCTTCATGCTCAGTTTTTTAGTTACAGTAATATCGAGGTGAACTAAAAGACTAACCATCAATGTCACTCACAAAATAATTCCAGTGAACAGAAAAAAAAAAATAGTTTTTAAGAAAAAATATAAAAGATGGCTACCTGAAAGCCATACGCTAAAAATATCGCCGAATATTTCCTGGAACAACCCTTTTCGGGATTAAGAACCCATTTTTTATAAATCAGCACTACGTAGTACTTCGCGTACTTTTAAAAATCCTTTTACTTATTTTACTTGAGTTATTTGAAGAAAAAATGCTTTACACTCTCTCGTAATATCTTGGAGAATTAAGAAAAAAAGATGTTCTCCTTTAGCTTCGTTAATCCGTAAATTTTGACGTCATATTTTTATATTAATCTGTTGCACAAATAGATTATTCTCATCCCATTCAGAAATCAATGATTTAAACCTTTTCGCATGATGATTTCAGTCCTATAGACTTTTATTCAACCACGAGTGTCCTCCAAGCATTAGCTGGAGACGATAAAGTATTTTAATATTCACCATTAATTTATGGAGCAATTCACTTATAAATAAGAACAGGAACAGGACCAATGAAAGATCCTTGTGGCACTCCATCACTTTAAACAGTAATTTACTTCACAAACCCCAACAAAATGAATCCCAAGTAATTAATTATTTCAATATTAACATAAAGCAAGTTCTTCTAAGTAAAATACAAGTCTATACCATTACATTGTCCACAATATTTATATCTACAACCTTCTCGAATGCCAGTATCAAAACGTTACTTCTAAGAAATGAAGGGAGGTTAATCCGGATCCTGAGATGCCTCCCTTTTGAATTAAAAATGTCGACGTTCCATTTTCTTTTTGGAAAATTTTAATGTTTGTTGTGATTGGTCAGTTTTTTTGTGAGTTGGATTTGTGTTTTAGTATTTTTTTACAGCCTTTACTAAGCATGTTTTTTTAAAGGACATTGCTTAAAGATGGAATATGGGAGAAATCTAAATGTATATAGAATTTTATTCTGAGCA
Source organism: Eugnorisma glareosa (assembly GCA_947578425.1). Classification (NCBI taxonomy): domain Eukaryota; kingdom Metazoa; phylum Arthropoda; class Insecta; order Lepidoptera; family Noctuidae; genus Eugnorisma; species Eugnorisma glareosa. The sequence continues at coordinate 4,563,752 of OX387982.1, read as the reverse complement.
ATATGGTTCTGAATAAGTATTTTGATTAAAAATTATTATTTAAATGAGGTGGGTAACTAAACATATTTGTAAGATGCAACAAAACGTGTTTTTTTTTCATGCTTAACCCATCGAGGACTAGAGTCGTGACGCTATGATTATGTTAAACTGCCTCGTAGAAGATAAAATACCTCTCTCTCCTACTGACACACTCCCGAAGGTCCACAGAGAAACAGTTTCTAAAAACGTTTACAAGCAAGAGAAAAAGGGTCTAAAAACAAAACACGGTAAATGTTGCCAGCATCAAAACTCAAACTGCTACTAATTAAAGCGAACTAACAAGCGACTTCCCGTTTCTCCCACATTTCGGGGGTAGCGTGGCAACACAGAGGGTGGGGATAAGCGGCTTATAGGGGGGAGAGGGGCTGTTTTGATTATTTCGCAAGGATGTCTTCTTGGTACGTAAATTATGCAGCGTTCCTTCTCTGCTGTTGTTTTGAAAATGGGCTTGCGCTTGCCTGTCACACTGTTAGTTGTTTGTATAGATACATTTTGTAATTTTCGTTAGATTGGCGATGGTGGTAGTCTGTTGTAAGACGTAATTAGGTTAATTTTCGATATTAGAGACAGGAAGTATGATAGAAGAATGAAATATGAAGAAGGACGCCTTATAAATTTTCAAGAATTTTCTGGAGACCCAAAAAATTCTCGAAATTAAGATCGAACTGAAGTTAAGTCATAAAAGAACCGTTCGTAAAAAAAAAAAAAAACAAAGCATTTTTTTCGTTGATAGATTACCACATATATTTTACAGCAAATTAAACATTAAACTTAAGAATCAGAAGTCAAAATGCAAATGGTGTAGAATATTTTACTCGTTTTGACAAAACTTACAAATTGTGGTCATTAGTTTGACAAATGGAGTGCCTTTTATGTTAACAAAGTTGAACTGAGCATAAATTCAGATATTTTGACAAGGTTATAGTATGAATTTTGGTATTTCTAGTGCTTTTTCTTTGTAGGAAATCTTAATACTGACATAATATATGACGAATCAGGAATAGTTTTGAGAAATTATTAATTTGGGTGTAAGAATTTTCTGAGCAAACTACTACTTTTTCTGAAAAAGCTTTTCAAAAAGTGAAAAGCTTTTTCAGAAAAATATTTATTTTATTTATTTTTTCCTTAAGCGAGATAAAGAATCAAGAAAAATAAATGAAATGAGCGTCAATCTCATTAAAAATACCGCTCAGTGATGTTAAAGGTCTCGCAATAAATTACATCCTGAAACCTCGATGAAATTCGTTTTGTCGCCGTTATATTGGAGAGTTGTTTTCCGCTCTTTTTCTTTCAGATGTATTTTTTTAAAGCCTTATTTTAATGGTAATTTTAAACGATATTAATGTTTTTCTATGAAGTTTTGTTTTATTTATATGTAGTTTTGAATGAGGCACCTAATTTGAGCTATGACAGTCGTAATGAATTTCAAAACCATTACTTTTAACTGAGTAACAAACAAGCATCTAAAACCGTCTAAATTACTTAAAACATCATATTTCAAGTAGTCCAATCACAGTAATGCATGCGTATTGATGCAAAGTTCTTAAAACCCATATTTATTACTATTTTAATATATAGCTACCGGGTATTTGAAATTTTCTATCAAAAACAATCGATGACTATTTAGTATGCAGCCAATATTAATTTAATTAAAATAGGTTTTAGCACAGACATGAGATAGGTTATATGTTTTGATAAATAATTAATCTATAGTGATCGAATCATAACCGAAAGTAACCACGCATCTGTTGTAAGAAACCAATTAGTATATAAATTGCATTATTGTAATCTTAAGCAAAACAAAAATCTTACCTTGAGGAAACCCAACAGCTTCTAACCCGTGCGGCGTTAACCCAAACGGGCCTAACCCTCCAAGCGGCCCGGGGCCCATTCCCATATGATGAGCGCTCGAGTGATGAGCATAGGGATTCTGGGCAAGCGGAGACGGCTGCTTCAAGTAGTGGAAGTAGTGATGCAACGGCGTTGCCGAATGGGCCTGAGGGGCCGTCGGCCCGCCGGCCGTCGGTCCCGTTGCCGACGCCGAATTCGTCAGCAACGCCATCTTGGTTTTTTCTTTCTTTTTGACGCAAACTTATTTAGTCACCGCATCAACCTCTTTCGTGTGTGTATTGACATCTTTGCGGTTTGCTCGTTGTCTTACGTTACTTGAGGGAGGGTGACATTATGTTTTTTTTTTTTGGTTATCTGAAACAAAGGAATGGGATGGTTAGTGAATTTTGATTTTGTTAATACTTAAAGTAAAGGCTATATTTTTGATCGACAAAACAAGCTCAGTAAAAATGTATTTTTGTTAGTCCCTTGCTAATCTTTTTTGCTTAAGCATAACATCAATACAATACAAGATAAATTGGAATATGATGAGAGTCAATACGTCTTCAATTTTCTCGCGCAACTGAACATTAAACGCAGCAATTATGTACGGCTCATACATTCATAAATAAACAGTTTATGCACGTCTATTTCAATTATAAGCTACGCCTTGTTGTTTTTTGCTACAAACTACTTATTTTACAATTACCCATGACAATGGTAGATTTTCTGCACTATTGCAACACTAAAAACGTTTAAAGTCAAACACGTGGAACGCCTTCCAATTTCGATTTTTGAATGAGTGTCTAGCGTTCCATTCGTCACGATTCGGTAGTTCAGAATTCAAAAGTATTATTTTTTTGGGTTCAATGAAAAAGGTCTGAGCAAAACTGATTCGTTCTTTGGTTTAGTTCTTTGCAAAAAATGTCTATCTTTAGCTTTTTTTGTTGGACGATTAAAAAGAAGAAAAGTCCGTAGGAATTCATTGAGATTGAGACTTTGAGAGCAGTGGGTTTCCGAACACCCACATCTACTTCGGCAAATCATTGAAATAGGCAATTTAAAGTGAAACCTTTATAATTATGTCACTTAGCCTAGTCCAAATATATCTCTGGAATGGTAGGATATTCATTAAAAATAGAAATAAATTATTCGCCGAACCGGGCCCAGGTTGTATAGACATGAATGCAGAGTAAATAATTTTATACTCAAAGAGAACTATGAAAAAAACATGCATTGACCGTGTACCTTTCCGTAGGATATATTCTTCGTTTTTTTTTAAATGTTGGCAAAGGTGTAGTAGGTACATGTTTACTGACATTTTGTCACGTTTATTTTTTTTTCTGGCTGGTACCTGGGTTGCCTTTGCCAAATTGAGGGGCTATCACGTGTTGCTTTTGTGTTTAGAAAAAAATATTGACGAGCCGTATCAAAGTGATGACATTTGAGAAGAAAAAGTGTATGATATGTGTATGGTATTATAAGATATGAAAAAACGAAGGATAGTTTTGTTGGTTGTTACGGGAAGGCTGTACTAGTCTTTATTGAAATGATTTGGAAAGTTAGACGCTATAATTTGTAGGTCTTTTTAATAACTTATAGATCAAAATTAGGGCAGTTAACCTGACTAAGACCAGTACTAAAATAATAATACCTAACTAATATAAATCATTAATGCCATCCATTTTACTTTGCGGAATTTGCTTTAAAGTATGTTATCCGTTTTACTTAAGGAAAGAGTAACCTATCAAAATAGCAGCTTTATCTTCAATGGTGTCCCAAAAAACTATAGTTTACATAGTAAAAGTGAAAGAAAAAATAAACATTGTCACTTTCAATGTCCTAACCGGCGGAGGTTCGCAGAAACCGCACTTTTGTACCACATAATCTATCAACAAAAGATTATCCCAAAGCCCTGAGATACTATCTACAGAATCCAAAACTTATACTATTCGAAATACAACTCTATAACTACTATGTTAAAGTGGAACGTTCTATGACATTTTTAAGGATTTTGCAAAAGGATTTCCGCTTAAATAGAACGTTAAAGTTTGCCGCCAAAAACCCTTAAAAGGTGTTCAATTGTATAACTTAATGTAGATTTTGTAGAAGATTTTCGAGTCCCAAAAGTCGGTGGTTCTGAAGAGTTTTCACGTCAACGATTTTTTGACAATTAGGCAGTTTTTTTCTTAAGTTTCGTAGAAGTTTTCTACGGTTAACAAAAGCGAGAACCGCAACTAGAAAAAGTTTGGTTTTGCCAAGTTGAAAATTAGAATGCGGCAGAATTTCGCACGTACGAGTACCTATTTAAAAATAAATATTGTCAAAAGATACAAATATCGGTGGTTACGATATAATATTTTTAAAAAGAGCAAACACTCGGTAACGCTTAGAGATTCATTAAAATATTAATTAAACCTTTAATCAAGTGTGTTAACTTTTAATAAATGTGAATTAATCTCATTATTTAATGTACTGCTATATCTCACCTTATTTAAAATGAAAATCAATTTAGTGTTACCAAAATGGAATTAAAACGTATTAACACCAACTTCTGCCGAACGAAATAAAATAACAAAGCCATCTTTTAAAATACGGTGTCAAACTCCGTAAATCTATTTGTCAAAGTGCAATAAACGCCATAAATAATAACATTGCAAACATCATCCATATTGTGTGAAGGAAAACAAACATTCGCGCCCTCGTTCTGTTTGCGCAGTTGGCAGCGTCGGCTGTCAGTGTGACAAATTGAGAAAGCGCGCGCTCCGAGGGTCAAAAGTCATAGATATTTTTGAAGAAAATATAAACCATTTTTGACCATTTTTAATGTGTCGTTTGGTAATATTAGTAAATGTATTTTATAATATTTCTTCATCAATAGCAGAGGCAGCTTTCGATGCTATTGTGTACTATGCTAATTTTAACACAGTTATTTGTCTGCTGCATTTCATGTTGCTTAAGTTGAAAATTATGTAGTACATACCTAATACATTACGTACAACCGTTGACAGTCTGAAACCCATATTCGTCCAAGAAACACTCGAAAAAAATGCTTCAAGCTTCCATAAACGCCTACACAGGTCAAAATCATTTACAAAACCCCATTTTCTAGTCTTTACCAAGCTGCAACCTAACCACACGATGTTATGACAAAGACATAAATACAGGGCGTGATAATTGCCCGTCGGGGGCATCTATTGTGACAAATTTCGCGCATCGAAACACACTATTAACTATTTCAATGGCCAACATGTATTTTTTTCCCAGTAACCATTTGTCGATGGCACAATGGGCCTGCCGGCACTTTTTGTGGTATAGCTGAGTGAACTGATTGTATCTAAATTCGATAGTTTTCGATGGAAATCGAAGTGGAAATAACAAAAACTAACTCTGGTTGAGCTATGACGTCAGTTTTTGAAAGTTTCTGTTAAATTAATCTTCCATTTTTCTTGGACACCAACTTACTTAAGTATCTAGTATAACGTTGTGGTTAACTGGAATTCTGAGCTTTCGCAAAAATAGTAAGTATTGTGACTGAAAATGGCTGAATAGGGAATAACTACTGTTAACCTTAAGACGATTACTTGGAGTATGGAAGAAGAAGACATGCTACGCAGACTACAAATACATACGAAGAAGGGCAGGAGACGATGATGGTTTACTTATTTACGATTCAATGAAACATGGTAAGGTAAGATCACTGCATTTTAAGGCATCGCCCCGGTTTCTAGACATAAGAATACACATTTGAAAGGCAAGAATGATCCCTGATATCGATTAAAATGAACTTTTTAATTAAGTATGTCAAACTCACGACACATACTTGTTATTATAAAAGTAATCAAATATCACACCGCTTCCTTTTCAAAACCCAAAAATATTTTAATTTGACATCCACATCAACGGAAATGCCACGGTAGCCTCAAATATTTATTCCATTTTTCAAACCATCAGAAAAAAAATGTTATTGGACACGCGCATTAAGGACGAAGGCGCAACGTATTCTATTGTCGAACATGACAGTTGCTAAACATTCCATATTTGGATGTTACTTTGAAATTGGAACGTCTTTATTGAGTTTTCCAATGTGCTTAAGATAATTCGATATTTAAAGTGTAAGTAGAAATCGTTATAGTTTTAGTTTAGTTTAATGAAGTAAAGAGTGTTTTCAAGTAAACAGCTTTTTCTATAAAAGTAAAAGAATTTGGAGCGTTAGTGTTGTAATTTCACTGATAACATAAAATAACGTCACGCATTTTCACGAAAGGTTTAGGCAGAGGTTTACCAGGAGTACAAGCACGAGCAATATGTATACACTTTCCTAAATTTAAAAGCATTTTCGCGAGAAATGACGGTTGTTATTTAGAGATAGCATAAAAATAGGAGTTCCAGAATACTATGTTCTTAACAACATGAAATTTTAATCAGACTAGTAGGAGAAAAACAATTTGCAAAGCTGTACACCGGCCAATTATGCTTCATTCCCATGTAATTAGGGTGAGCCTATTGCCATCAACCAGGCCCAACTGCAATCTCCGGGCTGCTACACAGAAAATTCTGATAGCAAAACCGAAAAACACTTCGCCCGACCCGCGTATCAAACCTCATTCTCAGCTCGTTTTTAGCCTCCCATCCCACTCAAAGTACTTAACACTAATTTTTCAATCAAAATCTAAACACTCTCAATAGGATAAGTAATTTAGGTTTTTCATTAAAATGACTGATAAAAAAAGTTGTTATTCAACTACCTATTATATCATTAAAAAGATTTTAGTCGAGATTATCACATTCGGTTAATATCTTGATTTCCCATAGTGCTACTTGTGATACGTAGATTTAATCGATTTTGATATTTATCTGCGCAAAGATAAAATGTCTATCGTTTTATTACAATAGGATCTGATTCTGAAATACTTGATACACTGCTTTGATTTTATCAGATGTACAGTCGCCAGCACATCACGTTTCCAAAAACTGTCAAATTTCTCCAAATGATTTTAAACCATAAAATGTTGAGGGTTAAGATCAAATTCGAATGAGAAAATTTGACAGTTGTAGTAACTTGATGCGCTGGCAACTGTACAGTCGACAAAACAGATTAGTGTTCAGCTGTGGAATTTGAACTTTTGTTCTTTTCATCATTTCACAAGAGTTACCGGTCGATTTAATCATAGAGGTAATCACAGATTTGAATGCTGTCTATCTCTCGACGGTTTTCACAACAATCGTCTTACCCTGCTCTTGTTCAGCAGATTCACATCATTGTTCATCTTATTGCCATTTTAAATGGATGGATGTGTATATGGATGTTTGTTACTCTTTCACGCGAAAACTGCTGAATGGATTTGGATGAAATTTGGTACACAGATAGTTTGATCCAGGTTATAAACTATCTGTGTACCCAACGCGGTAGTACAGAGTGACAATTACCGAATTTATCAGCTAGTAATTCAACTTCTAGGCGAAATTCACAGACATTACGTGTGATATGTATAAAAACATCTTTTAACTTAAGAACAATGAGAGATGGCACACACAACATGGTTAAAAAAGTTATAGTTAGTCAGCTACATGGTTTTTACTTCTTTTGTCGACTGTACCACATATTTTCAAAATTTTGATATCTTTCAACAATGATTTGTTTAATTATTATGGAATACCCAAGGCATCGTTATCATAGCGATATCTCTAATTTACCGGCAATAAATATTATGAGTAAGTAATTATGTTTAGATAATGAGGTTTTCCTTCTATATTGTTGAAATGTACAAACCCGGTCAGGTGTTTACATGGTTGAAGTTTCATGTTTGTCAACTTTTGATTTTTGAATCTCTTTGTACCTACTATATCGTTCCGTCTTGTACACACGGCTACACATCAAGCTATACATTTCCAGTTTAAATCTATCTTAGCTGGGATCCTGTCTTTCATATCTACATGAAAAAAGCACCAATAATGGTAAAGTAGATGAAGATTAACTTTTCAGAGCAGCCTTGGAGTCTGGATTTGTTGTCGGTTGATTGCTATAGGCTTGCCTGCTATTACATTTATTTATTTAAGGAAAAACAAACAGTAGCACAATGAGAATATTAGTAACAATATTTAAAATATTAAATTTTAGAACAATTATGCTACCCACTACGTTCTCCACAGATAGACAATTTAAAGTATTTGTAAAAACTAGCTAGTAACAACACAAAATATAATACATATACAACGGTCATTTTCATTTAACTAATATGATATTAAAGAAAAATTAAATTTGTGTGCGTATTTAACATTATGTTATTATATTAGAGTATCTAAATTATACAGTAATTTGCTGGTCCTTTAGGGTTGCTTGGATTTGCTTCCTAAATGCATTTTTACTTAGAAAAAAAATGTCGATTGAATGGAACTCATTGTTGTATGTCTCAACTAAACGATGAAGTGGTGAACGCGAGCCAGCGTTGGATTTACAGTGGCTAGTAGCAAAGAGACGTCGAGTACGTATCTCACGTACGTGAACTGTTCGAGGAACCAGGTAACACAGACTCCTAACCAAGTCCGGACAGTCAAAATGATTGCGGCACACATTGTAAAGAGTCATAGCTTCCAAAAGTTTCCGCCTTGACTTTAAGGTCAGAAGATCATACTTTTCAAGAAGTAAATGGTATGACTTTTTTTTCCGATAACATCTAAAATTCATAGCACGAAGGTATTTACGTTGTACTAGTTCTAATCTTTCACTGTATTTTATGTAGAAAGGGTTCCAAATAGGTACTGCGAACTCTAACTGTGGCCTAATTATTGATTTATATAAATGCAAAAACGTAGAAGGTCGGCGAAAATCTTTGGATGATCTCATAACAAAACCAAACATTTGGTAGGCCTTGTTTACAATTTTTTCTATGTGAACATCCAGATGGAGCTTCGAATCTAGCAGAACACCAAGATCACGGAGAAAACTTACTTTACTAATTGGCGTATTGGCAAGACGATAGTTGAACTTAATAATATTTTTTTTTTGGTAAATGTTATAACATGACACTTTGGAAGACTAAGGTAAAGCTTATTGGAAGAGCAGTAGTTAGAGAAACGATCAAGATCCTGCTGGAAGTCAAAACAATCGGCGTTATCAGAAATAATTTTATAGACCTTTAAATCGTCCGCGTACAGAAGAAATTTTGAATTTTTAAAACAGTCTTTTATATCATTAATGTATAAAATGAATAATAAAGGGCCTAAAATGGAACCTTGTGGTACACCGGAGGTGACCTGAAAAGAGCCAGATTCAAAGCCATTAACAACTACCTTCTGTGTTCTGTTAGTTATATAAGATATAAACCACCTTAAAAGGTCCCCTCTGATGATACATGGGTCTTAAACCTAGCTGGCGAAATGCGGGTGTACTGTTAGGTACACCTTTGCCTAACTATTCGTGGATCCGGGGCGTGTTGTTATGATATAGCATTATCAGTCTATAAAGTTCCCACTGCTGAGACACACGGCTTCCTCTCTATGAGAGAGAATGGGCTATATAATCCACCACGCGGGCCCTGTGCGGTTTGGTAGATGTCACATGTGTTCGAATTTTTGGTTCTAGGACATGCCGGTTTCCTCACGATGTTTTATATCACCGTTTTGAGAGCAGTGGTGATAAAATAAATTACACAAAGTAATGCGGCTGCCTGGGTTGAAACCCACGACGGTTGTTAAGGTATGTAGATGACATATTATAAAAGTTGTGTTGACCAGGATAAGCGAAGGATGAATAATTTTTCAGTTCATTAGATACAACCAAGAAAATTATCATTTTAATCATCCAAATAATGTATGTACAAAATGCAAAATGATCAAAACTTAACCTAACAAACCATAAAGACTCCAAAATAGATCAATTCCCCAGGGTTGCCAGCACAAAAAAAAAAAACAATTAGACGCACAGTGGGTCCAACATAATGCGCACCAGACAAAAACTAAAAGCAAATCAGTTGAACCTCTAGGGAGGAAACTTGATACAGTCATTACTTGCTCGATTATTGCTCTAGTTGTGGTCGTAAGGGGTGAAAGATGTTGATGGAGGGGTGAAATATTGATGTTTGAAAAGTATCTTTGGTTTTTTGCGCTTTTATAGATTGAAAATGCTATTAGACAATATATTTTTGAGTTTAACTTTGCAGGTGGTTGGGTTCAACGGGTCAGGTTATTGCTGTGGCAAGTATGTATACGTTGTACAGACACCAGCACATCAAGCTACTACAATCTGTCAAATTTCTTCAATAGATTTTCAACGTTATTGCTAAAGAATTAGGTTTAAGGTTGACTGGTAAAATTTGACAGTTTCAGATAGCTTGATGTGCTAGCGTCTGTACCATTGAGATTTCCAACATAATAATTTCTTATGTTTATCTCGGACGTCACTGATTAATTAAGATTTATTCTTCGTTCGGCCCACAGAGTTTCGTCCCACAGAAAAAAATCCTGGGTCGTCCCTAACAATATGCTTCCTTCGTCCCAAAATATAATTTTAAAATATAGATAACATGGATTTGTAAAGCAGATTAAATTGATTCTCTAAAAACTCAGTCTTAAAATGATAATCGCCATTTTATTCAATGATCTGTAGGATTCTTGCTTGAGGTCCTGGGTTCGATTCCGGGTCGGGCAAAGTGTTATTGGGTTTTTCCATCAGGAATTTCTCAGTAGCAGTCAGGAAACCGGGATTTGTGCCCGGTTGATGGCAATAGGCTCGCCAATTTTACATAGGATTCAAACGTAACTGGCGAAATGTGGGTGTACTATTAGGTACACCTCTGCCTAACTCTTCGGAGTTAGAGGCGTGATGTTATGTTATTTTTCTTGAACTTTAAGGTTTTTTTTAAATCTACAGCTATGTACTTTCTACACTCTCACACTCAGCACGTATTACAAATCAAAGATCTGGGGGCCTAAAATGGCTGCTTTATCAGAATCATAATATGAATCACGTTAAAAATTTAAAATTCTTAAAATGGTCTTTATGGTTATGACCACAAAGTCCATTTTAAGAGTTTTAAATTTGTGGGGGCCATTTTAGGCCCCCAGAGAGTAATAATCAATACATGCATGTTTAGTTTTTTTTTTTTTGAAAAATCAAAGTTTGAAGTATTAGATACATGCCGTTTGATAATTATCCAGTTGAAGTGCCCAAACGTCAATCAAATGGTGTTCCCTTCATAGAAGTTACTTTCATTTTGACCTTCTGCAGTGACAAGCATAGACGGATTCGTATTATTGAATTTAGTATTATTGATGTCACGTGTAACTATAATAAACACTATAATTTTCTAGGAATTCATTGAAGTGTTATCAGTAATAATATGTTTAGTACGAGGCTCACTGATAACGAATTTTATTTTATCAAGGTTGCTAGGCTTGTTCTGCTGAACAAAGCAATAATCATCACTACCATGAGCATTAAGTTTGGTAGACCTGAGGGGGTACTATCTGTCAGGGTTGCGGGACTGTTCGAAAGAGATACCGCGGCCCTGGAACACAAAGGGCAAAGGAAGGAACATGGATGGGTTTTAGTCAGTAAAAGTCTGACACTCCCTCCTGCTCAGCCCAGAGCGGGAGGGGTTATTCGATGATTTCCCATCAAAAAAAAAAAAAAGGGGTTACTATGACGTCTTGAAGCAGGAGTAATTCCAGTGTGGGAAAGTGATAGAGCTATACAGGTCGTCTAGCACATCTCTTGCCCAAACTGGAATTACTCCTGCTTTAATTCATGGTAGGCCACCTATTACCAACATTAATTTGTATATCTTCATCATCACCTTCCAGCCTTTGTCCCATGTTAGTTGGGGTCGACGCAACACGTTTTTATCTTCCATGCTCCTGTCAACCGTCACGCTATCATTTACGCCTTTTAATATTAATTTGTATGTAAAATCCGGTAAATAGGTAATATCGTTTTTTGTTTTATTTAAATAAATCATGACATACAAATAACCAGTTTAAAAATATATATATTATTTTTACTACACCTCGCTACGTTGAGCAATGATATGTTTTCTTTCATTCTACTGATTTGTTTGACTGATTAACACTTGCTTAGTAATCACTAGGTTTCTCGTCTTGAAAACTAGCTTAATATTACATAATATAAACGTAACATCACGCCTGTAATATCCGAAAGGATAGGCAGAGGTGTACTACCTAATAGTACACCCACATTTAGCCTGTTATGTTTAAGTCCCAATGTCCTATTACAAAAGAAATGTGGGTGTACTATGCGAGCATGAGCAGTAATGGGCGATCCTGACTCCGTGGCTGCTTCAGAAAAATTCCTATTGGAAATTCCCAATAACATTTTGCCCGACTTGGGCACCGACTAGGACCTCATGCTCAGTAGACGCGCTTGCGACCACTAAACCAGCGAGGCAGTCAATTCAAGTTGTATTGAAAAGCTTAAAAGACCATTCAAATAACACGTTATACCTTTTTCTTTACCACGTTATTGCTACTAAAGCACCTAATAAACAACAAAGGAAGACCCAATTCAATTTCCCACCAAACATGTGCATTTAATAACATACCGAGAAACCGAATATTAAGCATATTTCAACAAAAACTGCTACCGCGCTTCTGTCCGTAATTGCGACGAAGCACCAGGGGGCGGGTACCCTGGGGAGTCGGTAAGGGCCCATGTTAGCAAATAGCTGGGCTTAGCTGGCCGACTGTGTAGTGAGGAGCGTCACTTTCATGTTTTTTTTTTGCATTTTTACGGCCGTAGCTTGAGGGCGGGTTCAACTAATTTGTGTGTGGTTTTTAGATCTCGTTTGTAGATCGATTGATGGATGCTGTGGGTAATAGAATTTGTTGTGAATTGGTTCGGTTTTGTTTTTAAGGGCCCTTGCTTTTTCTATTTGGAATGTTCCATCCACATAGGTTGGTACTACAAATTTTGCCAAAACAAGTTTGAACATTCGGAGATTGTAATCTCATCGATTCGCATATCTTTCAGTACTGTATTGAAAAATATACTAATCGTTGAAATAAAACAGCACAATTGCTTTTGCTTGGCAAATGGTAGCAGACACAGGTTTGTTAATAAATGTTTCCCGTGTAAATATTATTTATTCTATACTACCAACGCATTCAATTCGTAGATAAACCGACAAAAATAGACCAGAAACCCCAATTTAAGTCATCAGCAAAACCAATCTGCAATACTACCCCATATCATTATCAACCTAACGCCGAAAATATTCAAACAAAGTGATCCATAGCTAATTCAACTTGCATTAACATGATTACAATCTCAATACCATAAGGTTTCCCATAGAATTAATGGTATCAATACGTTTCATATTTTCTCCATTGTAATTTTGGCGGGAGAACGCTGTTTGGAACAATGTGCACGTGGCAGCCATTGTTGGGTGGCTAGTGTTGCCAATTGATTATATTAATTTCGTGGAGTGCTCTTGATTTTTGGGTTCTTAAATTAAAAGGTTTTCGTTGAGAGTATTTTGTTTTTCGTGAGATTTGTATATTTATTAAGGCTCGCAGGCTGGTCTTAAAGATTTTTTTGTGGATTTACTGCTTTAACAATTAAACCAGCGTGAAAACGATACTGGTTGGCGAAGATAGACATAAAAACATATGTCGCTAGGTTTCAGGCTCTTCAGACTAAACGAAGTCTCCTGTGCCTGTTTTTCCACCAGCACCATAATTTTCTAAATGGTAAACAGCAAGCATCATTATCACCGTCATTAATTTCATCCTGCCCCATGCTTGTCCATGTTACTTGGAGGAACAGCAAAACAATGTCATCATGTCATGTGTGTATTCATTTGGAGTTATGAAGTACTTACTCGCATCAACTCTTTCACAATAAGGTCTTCTAAACCAAGTACCAACCTAAGAAGATTTGACACTGTCTGCTTAAACGTCAAAAGAATACAAATGGTGCCAACGACGTGTTGCCAGCATAACTACGAGCATCTGCCAAACAGTCACTTAATTTTAGAGATTAATAATAATCATTTGATTTTAAATTAACAGTGTAATAAATCACACTCATACAGATGCTAATAGTCGAGAAGTTAGTGAATTAATTACGCATATTAATCATGGAGTCACTTTATCAGAGATACGAAGTAAATAAAATTGATTTCTTGATCATTTATCGTGTATTTCATATTTATTAGGTATTATTTTTCAGTAGATATTACCTATGTTTTGCGTAAAAAAACCTGTTTAATTAGTGTGTACTGGTTATCATAATGCAAAAAAGAGTGTAGTTTGTATATAACTCTCACATTTAAAAATGTGAGATTATATTTCGAAAAATTTACTGAAATCCATATTAAACTTATAAACGCGAAAGAAACTCAGAATTTCTGTTACCATTAATTTCACATCTAAACGGCTAAACGAATTTCGATTAAATTTGGCACGCAGAGTGTCCATGACCGGTGATATCTTCCCGTAGGCTTATTCTCGAGCTCCACGCCAAGAGCAAATCGGAATATGTAAGATCGAGTTACGGTAGAGATCAGTACCTAGATAGCTCTCTCTATTTATGAGAATTTCAATAGTCGCTACCACGGAAAGGTAGATGATGAATTTATTCATACCATCACACCTGTACCTACTCCCCAAGGGTTAAGTAGAGGTCTACCTAATAGAACACCCACATTTCGCAAGTTGCGTTTTAAGTCCCATGTAAAAGGTAGCGAGCCTATTCCCAATTTCTGATGGAAAAACCCAATTTACTCGACCCGGGAATCGAACCCAGGACCTCATGCAATTAATATTAAACGAGTGAATTTTTACTAAACGAAGAACGCTAGTGGCTACATCTACAACCACCATGTTTTCTTATTTTTCCTACTTTCTACTACTATAAGAACCAGATGAAAATTAACGCTTTGAAAAAGCTTGACTAACCATTTTATAGTTATTTTGAGAAAACTCAGGGTTAAGTTCGATAAAACAAATGTTAGGTACCTTGTGAAAACATATTTTCTGTTAAAATTGCGTTTTAAGCTTCAATTTTGTCCGTCACCCACTGTAGAAACGTGTTTACCATATTATTTAACCAGTCAATAAACTGATATAATGTTCTCTAATCCATAAATGACAAATACGCAATCAAATAGCCGATCATATTTCATAGCAAAACCTATTTAAAAAAATAAAGTAACGAAAAAACTCTCCGACATTGGCAACATCGACACAATTACATATAACGCCACCATGTGTAGTTCACACAAGTTATTACAACCTATCGAACTAAATATAGCTACGGAATTTGGTCGGGTAAACAAACTTGGGACGGCATAAATCGATAGTCGCGTGTGAGCGAGACGGCACAACTATTTGTACGAGATAGAAAAAGATAGGCACAGCGGGGTGTTTGTAAGGCGTGGTTACGAATTCGAAAGTACTGTAATGAGAGTGAGCGAGACGGCTATAGGTTTGTCGTTTCGTTGAAATGCACGTTGTAAAGAAAAAGGTTTTATTTGAAACCTAGATTGTAAATAAAACATATGACTTATGGAACTGTTTTTAGCTTCTCGTTTCTTGTTATTGGAAAATGCTTTGTGAGTTATTACTGCGAGGTTTTATTGGTTTATTTACATTTTGCTGAAAGCGTCACTTTTATTGGAACTGTGAACAATGAGTAGGTATTACGTGTAGTGTAAATAGAAATGGTAAAAAGAAGAATTATTGTTAAGGAATGAAACTTTTATTCATTCTTTGAGAATTCCTATGGCGTAGTTACAGCCAACAAGGGTTTATCACAATCCAAAAATGGGTCCTATATTAGGTAAAAACCACCTAATGACAGCACAATAAGCGGTGTTTTGAGGTTGATTCGGTCAATTACTGTATTCCTCGGAAGGCATGAAAAACATATGTTTTAGCTCAGTAACCGGGTAGAAAGAGTCAGTCACTTTTAGAACAATATTCGTATTCGACCGAATTTCGTTGAGCTAAAAACTAACACACCCACAAATTCTTTGAAAAAAGTAAGGCATACGACTGTAAGCTGAAAAAGTAGTAGGTACACGCTAACAAATTCTTTGTCAGAGAAGAGAAGGCACAAGTAACACATCTTTTGAAATAGAAATCATTCACACAACAAAATTTTACACAAAAAACCTTAACAATTTTTAGATTGGCAACTCCGATTCATGCGTACCAACACGCACATTCTAATTAATGCATCCTCTACGTGACTTTGAAAATAGAACACTAACAAAGGTTAATTTATAGTGAACGTTTTGTGCATGAATGCGTGTACGTGATTGTAACAAATAGTAGTGTTTTATTGTGTAGTGGCGATATGAAAAAACCTTTAATTTCGCGTCGTGTGTGGGTGGAATTATGAAATGAATAATTTGTTGGAATACAAATGGGATGATTTTATTGATGTGTGAAAATTATTTTGATAATTATTATTTCTGAATATTTGCCATCATTATTTAATAAATAAATTACTAACTTTATATTTACGTATTAAAAAAACCCATGGATTATTTTATTCTTCAAGTAAATTTTACGTGTATTTTAGTGATGTTTGTATATTTTCAGTACTAGATCTGGAATTTGTAGATTCTGCGTAATGTTAAGTTATAGCTATAGTCCTGCTTGCACCCGTAATCACTTAACACCTACGTCTAGTTCTAAACGAATTTAGAACATCGGTCTGTTTCTATAAGTTGGTTTATTACCTCAACACGCCACATTCTAATTCCTGCTATTCGTTAATCCAGATTTACGTATACGGAGAATCATACATTTAGCTGGGATGCTTACAACGTTGCGTCCTATTTACAAGGTGTAACAGGACCCTTCACGATGCCGTCAACCAAGCATTATGTACATCAAACTAAGTAACTATACACAAAAATGATTGCTGGGAAACGATTTTTATTTGGGTAGAAAAATGACGTTTTACGATAGGATTCAATGTAACGCACTCAAAACATTGTGCTGATGGATGCATTGAATAGTATGGGGGTCGTGGAGGTTTTTAAAGTAAAGTTATAACATTAAAAACTTTGACCCCCAATATCTCCGTAACTAGAAAGTTCCCAGGTATGGTCTAGAACAAAAAAATATATCGTCGCAATGACAGGGAGGACAAGTGCCTTTCGGCTTCGTCAAGGG
Organism: Eugnorisma glareosa; assembly: GCA_947578425.1. Classification (NCBI taxonomy): domain Eukaryota; kingdom Metazoa; phylum Arthropoda; class Insecta; order Lepidoptera; family Noctuidae; genus Eugnorisma; species Eugnorisma glareosa. The sequence continues at coordinate 4,546,739 of OX387982.1, read as the reverse complement.
TATTTTTACACCTAATTATACTGAGCAATGTCGTTTGGAAGCCACTGATATCTTTGAACCTATTTTTACAATAGATTTTTTTTTACGAAACCTTAATGTCAACTAATAGCAGATTGTTCGCGACAGTCATAACTACAAATTATTGCGACATACAAAAAAGAAATTAGGACAAGGCAAGACTTCTCAATTGTATCTATAACTCGCCCAACCACTATAATTATCATTATTCCAACAAACGGGTGCTGATTTTTTAAAGGGGCGTTTTCACCCCTGCCTGTGATACTGGGCCACTCTTTGTCAAATTGGCTATGTACCACAGTAGGCATTATGTACTCTCGAACATCTGCCTCACGAAAAAAAACATGAATGTTTATGGTCGTCAAAATGGCGATGGCGGGAGCATTGTTTCGGTTTTATAAACCCTTTCTAGAGAGAATGCTTGTTTTTGAATGGCACTGCTTTTGCAGTTGTGTTTTGTTTTGTAATAAAATATTTTACGTTGAAATTGATGGATTTTTTAAACAATACACAATACAGAAAATTTTCCTAGTGTGGGGCAACCCACACCAGGAAATTTTCCTGTAAGTATTGTAAGTGCGTTTACAAACATAGAAACTCACATAAACTTTATATACTATTCTTAGTGGCTTCAAATTTTTCAGAGGCATACGAAGAAAGTGCTCTTTCCCGCTAACTACGCAATTTTGACGTAAAGAATACTGTATCTCCAATTACTCCACGAACCAACCTAGGCAAGCCCGGCTTAACCTAAAGATCGACCCGAACAGCTGTTATTATTCGGCCACGAACTCCTCTACTCGACTGGATGCAGCTGAATACCAATATGTTACAAGGAGCGACTTACTGACCCGCTTACTGGGTAACACTATACTATCTAACCCTTGGTAAGACTTATTGTCAGACTTTCGGGCCACTGACTACTCGTAACGACTGACATAGATCTAGGAATGACAGCCAAGACTAACAGTTTAACGTACTTTCCGACGTAAGTAAGTTCTTGCATCTTACAATTGACTTGTAACGACTGTCTTGCTGGTCTAGTGGTCGCAAGCGTGACTCAACTTGGGTTTGATTCCCAGGTCGGGCAGTGTTATTGGTTTTTTCATTAGGAATTTGGCTGTAGCCAGACTGGCCGGTTGATGGCGAAAGGCTCGCCCCACATGGGATTTAAACATAACCGGTGAATTGTCGGTATATAGGTAGGTTATACTATTAGCTATACACTCCTGCCCGTGCCTTTGAGGTAATACATGATTGACGTGGCTATGTTGTGAAATTTCAACCGAAATTTCCTGAAGAAGAATCAGCAAGAAACTCAATACGGAGACGCCAGAACAAGGTTGATAGACAGCCAGACATGACTCCTTTACTTACTGGCGCCGTATGACCTTACAACCATCAAAAAAACATGAACGACCATCATTGTGTATAGCTTTACATACAAAATACTAAACAAACTACATGGTCCATTGTGTGGGCTGGTTCTAAGCCAACATTCACGCTCGCCTAATTGGGAGCCGAGCAGTGAGTCAGCGAAACGCTTTGTTACTACTGAGTTACGTGTAACAGAAGTAGCAATAGAGGTTTTTGTTATTGTTTGGGGTGTAGGAAATGATGACTGTTAGTAAAGTTGGCTATGGTTGAAAATTGTGGTTCTAATTATGAAAAAAACTTATCGTTTAGACTTCTGTCTCTTACGGGATATCTTCCGTTCTTTATGTCATCTCTCGATGATGGTGCTTGCAACAGCGTCGAAATATCCGTAGCTCAGAATTATTGATAATCACGGAATGTCTCCGTAAGTGACAGTGTAAGTTTGGTTATTATAAGCTGTGAAAGCTTAAAAACAGTGTTTGAACTTATCGTTTGTTTTCAAATCTTGGGTTTTATCTTTAGATCTTCGTCTTCAACTCATCATATTGTTTTTAAACCTCTGGTCTTATCTATGGATCTTCTTCTTCGTTGTGTTGTCTATGGGTAAGATTCCTGAGAGTTTAGACAAGTGACAATCGCTTTCAAACATTTTCATATGTCTAGATCGAGTTGACTGTCGAATATGACAGTCGATTGTTTTCTAGTCATACATGAACTACATAGTTACATACAAAGGTATCACATGCAATTTTCCTCAAATTACAAATACAATGACATTAAACTCAATATTAATGTCAATTTTATCTCTGTTTGTATGAATCCTACCATGGCTTGCCTAATCTTAGGAGATTTTATAATCATTAGGCGTAACGCTTTGCTACACTACAAGCTACGCGCTACGAGCTACGACGCGTAGCGATGCTAAGAAGTAGCGTAGCGGCACGCTTACCGAAAATTATTTATTTTCTGTGATATTGATAATAGTCGACAAAATTTTGGCATGACGTGTCATATAGTAAGTATTTTAAAAAGCATTGCAGGCGGAAACACGAAGAATTATCGAATAATATTTTAAAATATGTGATGTCTGTTTCTCATGTGTAGTTTTTATAATAAAGCGATATTCATTTGTTTCCTGACAGTGTCATCAAAGATTGTGTCAAATAGTATACGTGTATTTAGGTGTCCATGAAACATAGTTTTATTCAAGTCTATTAATGATTAAATGATTAGAACCGTGAAAATGATAAGATATTCAATTAATCTGACGTAATGACGTAGGTTTATTAAGTATTAACGGGCAACGGAATTGTGATACTAAGTCACAGCTTAAAATCATTAGCACTTCTCCTTTCATCATTTCAGCCGAAAGACGTCCACTGCTGGACATAGGCCTCCCCCAAGTGTCGCCACACTGACCGGTCCCGTGCAACTCGCATCCAGCGGATCCCCGCAACCTTCACCAGGTCATCGGTCCGCCTAGTGGGAGGCCTTCCAACGCAACGTCTTCCGGTTCGCGGTCGCCACTCCAGAACTTTTCGGCCCCATCGGCCATCCGTTCTGCGAGCAATGTGCCCTGCCCACTGCCACTTCAGTTTGGCAATTCTTCGGGCTACGTCGGTAACTTTGGTTCTCTTGCGGATGTCTTCATTTCTGATTCACTTCTCCTTTATCCATTCCAAAAATAGCCTAATACAGAGGAGGAAATTGCTGCACCGCCCCCGGTAGCGCGTATAACGACGGTACAAATCTACAAAAAAAAAAAGCATACAAGCCTACAAGCTAATAAAATCTCCATAAAACTAAGTTAGTCAGAAAAAAAATCTTAGACAACATAATTATAGCCTGATAAGCCTTCCTACAACTGCAGATTCAAGTCTCTCTGCAATCATCCTCAGGATTTCGTTGCCACTTTCTCGAATTTGGCGAATTAGTGAGGCTGACTTTTTGCGCATTACAGCGTAAAAGTCTTTATACTGTCATGGTCACTAACATAATTATTAACACTAGAAACGGGATATTTACCATATTAACTGTTCATTTTGAGTTCCCGATATTTCGGCGCTGTGGCAAGCACCATGATCACGGATAAACTGATAAACTGAAGTTAGTGCGGGTGGGTGTTTATGAACAGACAAATCGGTCTACCCGTTCGTTTCCTTTCGTTTTCGTCCGTTCCGTTCTTCAATCCCGTTTCTAGTGTTAATGATAGCGTAAACATCATCCACCCTTTTTTTTGTTTCTTTTTTACGGATGGGAAATCATCAAATGACTCCTCCCGCTCTGTGCGGAGCAGGAGTGTCAGACTTTTACTGACTAAAACCCATCCATGTTCCTTCATCGCCCTTTGTGTTCCGGGGCCGCGGTATCTCTTTCGAACAGTCCCGCAGCCCCGGCAGGCATCGGCCCTTGCGGACCCCTTCGCAGTCCCAGTCGCACCAGAATCCTAAAGGCGTTGTAACCTGCTACTCTTCATGATGTCAGGGTTTCTGTACAGGCTGCTTGTCTTATGACTTTGTCATATAATTGGCCCCTGGGAACGGATACAACATAGCATCGTAGTCCGCCTGCAACGCCCCCAGTGTTGGGACTCAGACCCGCCGCCGCCAGAAGAAATGAGGCCACTGACACGTTTTGTATGGAAAATATTGACATCAAGTTCTGAGAACCGCAAATACTTCAAATAATATTCGTTTATCGCGTATCTTGAGCTGGTCAACCACCCTTCTGATAGGCGTTAAATTAAGATTAGCCATGTCAGCGTGAAGGCTCCGTCGTGATTCAATCAAGTTCCTATATGGCGCCAGTGGCATTGACTGTGCTTCTATGGAGAAGGGTTATTTTATCAATGTTTTTACATTTTTACTAATAATGATATTAAAGTTCAGTGTTGTTTTTGTTTACAAAGAACAGACCAGTAGTATTATTCTTTGAATAAACATCACTGAAGGACGGTTCTAAAGTGTGAATCCGCGATAGCATAACATCACATACACGCGAGGGAGTCGAAGTCCATGTACCAAGTAGTACACCCACATTTAGCCAGTTACGTTTTAAGTCCCTTGTAATAGGGGGCGAGCCTATTGCCATCAACCGGGCACAAATCCAGACTCCGTGGCTGCTACTGAGAAATTTCAAATGGAAAAACCCAAGAACACTTTGCCTGACCCGGGAATCGAACATAGGACCTCATGCTCAGCAGTCGTGCTTGCGACCACTAGACCAACGAGGGCTTATGCCCGACTCGTCACTGTTCCGATTGATCACCAAATTTTTTTCCATACAAGCAGTCCCGACTTGTCATCATAAGAAAACAAATGATTTTGTATTTAATTTTGATTTTCAGTCCGCGATAATTTAGTTTAAAATACAAATATCAATACCGGACTTCAAACATTTATCTATAACGTAAAATATTTCATATTTTCTTCCAGCAGTAAGCATCCTTCTAACAGTAAGGCAGAGATGATCTAATCTAAACGCTTAACATCAGACTAGTTAAGTCACAAGGAGGCAATGAGGCTATCGATTTGAGCTCACCAGATGGCACCACTGTCGATTAAGGACCTGTCAAAAATTCTATTTTATACTATAAAGTACCAATAACTTCATTAAAAGTTTATTTTATTACGTATAAAAACATAGTGTAAACTTCAGGTTCATATATTTACAATATTCTCCATAAAATTAGCAAGCATGAAACATTTAAAAATCATTTTATCTCCAAGTACTGAAAATTAAGGTTCTAAGTTGATTTACTTAAAATCTTCAAGTCTTAATTAATCAGGAATGGCCCAATCTAGACCACAATCGCGAATATTTCTAAAAATACGTGTTAAAAAAGCACGCAAAGCGTGAACTTTCTATGACATCTGACATTTCGGTGCCCCTGCGCTACACTAGCGCCTGTAGCGGCGAATTCATACGCGATAGCCTCCATTGGACACATACCCAGACTCCGAGCTGAAAAAATCCTGAAATGGTAAAACCTAATCACACTTTCCCCAACTGATTGTTTGAAAATTCATCCCTTAAAAGGGGTAAATAGAGGATATAAGTTGGGAAATTCCAAAGGGCTCACGGTATGGATTTTAGCATCCTTGTCACCAAAAGATGCATGTAGCGGAGATGAGAATATTGAGGTGGATGTGTAGTGTGACAAGAATGGATAAAGTGAGGAATGAGTATATTACAGGAAGTTTAAAAGCTGCACCAGTTACAGAAAAGTTGAAAGGGAATCGACTGTCTTGGTATGGACATGTGATGAGGAGGGACGAATCGTATGTGACTAAAAGAGTAATGAATATAAAAGTTGATAGATGGAGAGTGAGAGGAAGACCAATGAGTAAATGATAGCGTGACGGTTGACAGAGGAGAATGGAAGAAAAAAACTTAACATGGGACAAGATGATGATGACCCGATTTTTTCCAACATTCCATTGTTTTGCAATAGTCCAACAGTCATTTATATATGGAACATTATTCATCATTCACGTTTATCTTTAGGAAATGTACAACCGGTATTGAAATATAATTTAATGCTTCAGTTCGGTGTTCAATCATGATACCTTATCTCCCAGATAGTGTCGAAATTATCTTGTTTTTTAAACAATTTCAAGTTATTACGTGACCTCCTTGTTATTTTGTGTCGATTAGTTTTTAGGTATCATGTTTAAACAAGATGGGGTAAGCAGAAATCGAGTAGGTATGACATTTCATTTTGAGTAGGCATCGCAAGTGCGAAATTTTGTTAAGATAAGGAAGTAGATAATTAATTCCTATCATGTTGCTGTCGACTGTTTTTACGATTACAATAGGTTTTAAAGCAATATATCTTGAACTAAATAATGAGAAGCTTGGGAAAGTTTTTAGTCGTAGCTTCGCCTATGTTAAGGCAGCATTCTTAGCCAAGTAGGTATCTTGTGGCCTCTACAAATGATTTCACGCTGGTCAGTCAACACCCGTTTCTAGACACACACAATCAGCTTATGGTGTTCTCACTGCTGCCACACAGAACTTTATTTCTGTGTTAGTAAGTGGACTAGAATCCACCACGTGGGCGGTGGTGGGTGGTGGATGTCACGTTTCTTCGAATTTTTGGTTCTAGGACATGTCGGTTCCCTCACAATCTTTTCTTTCACCGTTTTGAAAACAGCGGTTATGAAAATGATCACACAAAGCAGAATGCCAGCTTTGACTTTGGCTTTGGCGTTCGTGGTGCGAATACCAACATGATATCTGCACCTCGTCTTGGAGGAGGACTTTTGGCCGCAGGGAGTGGTGTTCCGTCGCGTCGCTGCCACGGGCAAGTGCCACATGATCGCACAGTGACGTAGTGCACAAGTGTTACTAACATAGTTTTATGTTTCTATTTACTAACATAATTAGTATTTTATCTTTAGTATGTAAGTCTATAAGGTATATATCTATGGGCTAAAGTAGCCTGGAAGTAAATGGATGTTGTTGACGTTGTTTGACATCTAATTTGGGGCCCAGCTGCTTTTAGCCATGTAAACTGGGCAATATTTTCATAACATTGCATGAGCTAGGTACTCCCGAGCTCACTGAAGTTAGACGACTTTTCTTAACTTTATTATATCATAACCTCACGCCTGTAATGCACAAAGGGTTAGGCAGAGCTATACTAATAGTACACCCACATTTCACTAGTTAAGTTTAAAAGTCCCATGTATTAGAGGCGAACCTCTTGCCATCAACCGCGCAAGTCTAGACTCCGTGGCTGCTACTGAGAAATTCCTGATGATCTGATCGAACTCAAGGACCTCATGCTCAGAAGTCGCGCTTGCGACCACTAGACCAACGAGGCAGTCAACTTTATTACTTAGGTCATATGGGTCAAAAATGCAGGCCGTGAATTCGGTATTAATATTAAATTCGAACACCATGGGCCATTGAAAAGTTTTTCAAGATTATTATTGTAGGTAACTTTTTCCGCAATAAGTACCTATTATAAAGATATCTACATGTTTATTGCAAGTAAATAAAACAGGCAAGACTGTATGATTTACTCTCAATCAACTTTATGATTTCCGTTTATGATAAGTTACGATTTCTTAGAATTACGATAAACACTATTTTAATCTTGATATTTGTTGATATGGCTAAATAATTTACGTACGATTAGGATTCTAGCTGTCGTGGTATCTAAATTAATGAGGATGAGCAGAAACCCCTTGTTTATCAATAAATACTAGAATTACACCACGAAGAAGCTCGTAGCAATATAATAACAGCCGGTCGGGTCGATCATTAGGTTAAGCCGTGCTTGCTTAGGTTGGTCTGAGGATGGGTGACCGCCCATTACACACCGAGTATCCTCTATGCCTCGGAAAGCACGTTAAGCCGTTGGTCCCGGCTGTCAGTGGCCCAAAAAGTCTGACAACCAGTTTTACCAAGGGGTATCGTATTACCCAGTACTAACTGGGTTGTGGTCGTCAGATAGGCAGTCGCTCCATGTAAAATACTGGTATTCAGCTGCATCCGGTTAGACTGGAAGCTGACCCCAACATAGTTGGGAAAACGCTAGGCAAATGATGACCAGAGTTACACCACGATGGTTATCTAAGTACAACCGCGCTCACTGACGGTCGAACAATTTTCAACCTTATTACTCAGAGCATAAGGGTGAAAGTAGCCGGCTATCAGTGTTCTCGAGATTCTGGCACATTCCTAGGCCTAGATAATGTGACAATCTATCAGCGATAGCGATGACCAGAAAGTTAATAAATTAACCTTAAACAATTAAACAATATTATACAAATGAAAAGAATAAAAATAAGTTTATCTATCAAAATTGAACGTGTATACAAAGCTTCCTGTCCATGCTATTAACCATCGAGAGGATCTCTCGCGAGGAGACGATGCTAGCTACAGGATCAAATCATATGTGTCAAAGGTGTATGCAAAATTTCAGCACAATCACTTGCGGGTACTGGTTTGAAATTCAGTTGCAAGATTTGACCAATACATACTAACCAAATATAACAAGGCAAGTTAAATAAAAGCTTACCAAAAGTCTGACAACCAGTTTTACCTTAGGTATCGTATTATCTAGTAATAACTACATTGTGGAGGTCAGATAGGCAGTCGCTCCATGTAAAATACTGGTATTCAGCTGCATCTGGTTAGACTGGAAGCTGACCCCAATAGTTGGGAAAAGGCTAGGCAGTTGATGATGACTATTGTAGATCAGTAAAGAATACATCACGCCTGTAATTCTCGAAGGGTGAGGCAGAGGTGTACTTAATAGAACGCCCACATTTCACCAGTTGTGTTTAAGTCCCATGTAATATCGGCCGACCCTATTGCCATTAAACGGGCACAAATCCAAACCCCGTGGCTGCTACTGAGAAATCCCTATTGGAAAATCTCAATAACACGTTCGATTCTCAGGTCGGGCAAAGGCCCGACCTGGGAATCGAACCCGGGACCTTATGCTCAGCAGTCGCGCTTGCGACTGCTGGACCAATGAGTCACTGGAGGATAAGGGCAATGGTTAAATAATAAGGACTTATTATAAAGTGTGTAACAGGACCCTTAACGAAGCCGAAAGGTACTTGTTCTCCCCATCATTGTGATAATTTTTTTGTTCTAGACCATACCTAGGAACCTTCTATTTACGGAGATATTGAGGGTCAAAGTTTCAACTTTTACACAACTGTTTTTTTTTTTTAAATACATGTTTTTGATGTAAGATTTTTACTTTAAACACCTCCACGACCCCTGTACTATTTATTCCATCCACCAGCACAATGTTTTGAGTGCGTTACATTGAGTCCTACCGTGAAACGTGATTTTTCACCCAAAAAAAAGTTGTTTCCCAGCAATAATTTTTGCGTAAAGTTACTTAGTTCGATGTTACATAATGCTTGGTTGACGGCTTCGTGAAGAGTCCTGTTACACCCTGTAGAGAGTTCTAAGATATCATTGCTACAGTATTCTTTAAAGCGCACCGCAGAAAGGAAATAAGTACTAAATCAAGTCCGATCAAACGTTTGTCGGTGCCCACAATAATTAGACGGGCCTATAAATAAATATAATCATAAATATAATCTCTTATCACAGCCGTAACATGTGATTAGATTATTATCAGTTACATTTTGTATCTGGGACAGTTATCAGTGACAATAAACCGAATTACTCAATCTAACTGGTTTTATTATTTCTGTTTTGTTTAACTATTGAAAAAGGTAATTTACTGTAGTAATCTTGAATAGTGTAGCAAGACGATATTGCTGTAGTAGTTAAGTTTAAGGGTAAATTAAAGTTAGATTAAATGTAATTATGAAATGATTTGGATTGTATTGTATTAAATTAGGTTAAATTGTATTAATTAAGTAATTTGGACGATTCAATTGGGCTGTTGTGAGGTGTTGTTTTAAATTGATTTTTTCACATAATGTCGTACTAACATAGCTCCTAAGTACTCGCTACTAACCTCTATGGACTCTTGTTCGAAATAAAGATTTTTGATTGATTGATTGATTAATATTTCATTAGCAGGAGGTTTTAATTAGGTTCTTCTTGTGTCAATGTTTGTGCACTATTGTTTCTGGATGTCATGGATAAATAAGGAGAAATGATTTAAAAAAAACGGACAAGTACGAGTCGTACCCCGTGTGGGTACGACTCGTACTTGTCCGGTTTTTTTACACAGGGTTCCGTAGCACCAAACAATATAATAAAATATATTTTGAAGGCTCATTCATATGTTGTAGGTATTATATTATATTTAACAGCAAAACTAAATATGTTTTTCATAGTAGGTACCTATGTTAATGAAAAACAAAGTTACTGCTGCAGTTTGATGAAAAAAAAAGTCCCATATCTCAAAAACTAAACATAAAATCTTATTCAAACTAATTTTGGTTGAAAGTTTTTTTTACGTTCTATAATCCTATATTTTTTTCAGAATTTTCCTCCTCTTACTTTAGAAATTAGAGGGGGGGGGACACATTTTACCACTTTGGAAGAGTCTATCTTTCAAACGATTGACTTTGAGAGAAAATGGTTTTAGAAACCTCAATGTCATGTTTAAAGACCTATCTATAGACACCCCGCACGTACAGGTTTGATGAAAAAGAAACATTTTTAGGTTTGTTCCATGTATGGTGAGCCCCCACTTAAACTTTTTTTTTTTAAATTTTGTATGGAAATCGTAAAGCGGTCCGAAGAATACATCTACCTACTAAGTTTCAACTGTGTAGTCCTAATAGTTTCGGAATAAAGTGGCTGTGACAAACACGGACAGACAGACATGGCGAATCTATAAGAGTTTCATTTTTTGCCATTCGGCTACGGCCCCTAAAAACAGGATTGAATGAAAAGTACATTGTAATCTTCATGATGAAAATATTTATATCAGCATCATGTTTGTAGTAAGAGAATGGGAAATAAGATTTTAATTATCTTAATCTAATTATTAACCAGAAGACAGATTCGATTAAGAACTTAAACCGGTTGAGAATTAAGATTTAAGTCATTCAAGTTTTAATATTATCTCTTTGTAGGTAGGTACTCATGTAAGTATCTTTTAACAAGATCATTAGGTATTACAGTCACTTGAAGATTACCCCGTTATCTTAAAAACACCTATAAAGAGGCGCAAAAGCGAAATAAAAGGCGTTTTGCGATACTTAAAAAATCACAAATAAAGATTTAAACGTAAAAATTACATAATACCTTAATCTCAAAAACAGACAATAAAAAAACAAAATCCGCACCAAAAAGTAAAGACGTCAATTAAAAAGTAATCTAAATTCCACAAAATAACTTATAATCTGGCAATACTAAAGAATTACGCGTGTTACTTGTTCAAATAATAAAAATAAATCGAATCACTTGATATTTTTGTTATCTGTAATTACCAAAAATTCCTGATAAACTTCGAGATAAAGGTTTGTAATGTGTACTGATAATATCAGAAGTGTCAGGATATAGATAAAATACGAATTGATGATTTATTTTGGCTAATCTAATTACGAAATAAAAATCCAATGTTAATTTGATTAGGTAAAGACAAAGGCGAGTTTTATCACGTGTTGTGTTGATCAAATACCTAAAATTAGTAGCGGCGTGGAGTCTGGATTTGTGCCCGGTTTATGGCAATAGGTTTGCCCGCTATGCACATGGGACTGCATGGGGCCAAATTGCACTTATACATAACTGGCGGAATGTCAAATGACGTGTACTATAGATTACCTCCGTTACCTACACTTTCGGGTAAATTAGACGCAATGTTATGTAATGTTATTAAATTATCAAAAATATGTCTGCAGCTGCATTTAATTTAGTATTTATAAATGTCTGGCAAATTTACATCTTTGCCAAAGTTTGTTAAAAGCAGTAAAAATAATAGTCAATGTGTCGTAAAAACGTAGCACTTGCGAAATAATCTTACTTAGAATTGTATTCAAACTCCTTTAAGCACCAACTTAGGCTTATTTTTTCACTACTAATAATTTTTGATAACATTAGCTTTTGCCCGCTAGCGTTGTGGTCGGAAATTATTCCACAGGATCACCCTGTATATTATAATAGCCTATGACACTCGGTGATAATGTAGCTCCCAGGACTGAAAGAATTCATCGCAATCAGATAAGTAATTCCGAAGATTACTTCTGGACAAGGCGCGTATTGTTAGGAGGTTCCTCTCTCAGAGCCCTGGCCACCGTTAGCTCGGACCCTGTTCCCAATGCTGGTGGGCTGCTATTTTTTAATGCTTTTTTAACTGTTTTTGATATTTTAATATCAAAAAATCTAATTAATATGGTTAATGAATGAATAAAGGAAATATAAAATTTATTTCAGACCAAGTCTATATTTAAAAACATCTTATTTTAAACTAGCGACCCGCCCCTGTTTCGCACGGGTGCAATGTTATACATAAACCTTACTCTTCAATCACTCTATCTATTAAAAAACCGCATCTAAATCCGTTGCGTAGTTTTAAAGATCTAAGCATACATAAGGACAGACAGTGGAAAGCGACTTTGTTTTATACTATGTAGTGATATTTAAATATACTTCACTTCTTTTTAATATTATGTAAGTACCTATTATTTGGCAAAAGAACATTCTAGCGCTTCATAAAATAATAATTACGTAGGTATGTTTTCATAACAAACCTCATCATAGCATAATTCAATTAATAATTTCGATTTGCGAAAATAATTTCACGTTGTGAAATCTATGCTACGTCAGTTGGCGGGAAAGAGATATCGCCATTTTGGTTTCACAAGTCCTTCTCTCGCTCACCACAATGCTATTATTACCACATAATTCACGTAAAGTATCAATGTTATTATTTTGCCTGCTCAGTTGGTTTAATTACACAAATGTTCAATTCAGTATTAATTTAACATTTGACTAGTAATTGGCACCGTGTATCATTAGTTTTGTAAGCTTTTGTGCCTAATTAGCGATGGTGCGTTAATATGTTAAGTCATTTGTTTGTTGGCAAAAATGGTTTTGTTTTTGTTCTTCTAAGCCTTATTGGCTATGGTTGGTTAGTGATGTAATGAACTGTGATAAGTTTTACGACTATATTACCTCTTTTGTGAAGTTAAATTGCATAGTCTTGTACTGTATAAGTAAGATTTTTGTTTCAGTTGCATCTGATTAGATGGAAGCTGATTGGTTTTAAAATAGCCCAACCCAATTGATTTTTGATACATAATTGACAGCAAGATTTTCATAAAGTAGTTACCTACTTGTTCCAATTTTGCCGTAAGTTGCCAAAAACATTTTGGCTATAAGCCTTTTTTGTTTTATTTGTACTGATTATCCAAAATCGCCCTTTGAATTATGCACGCTAAATCAACCCCTTTACTAGTTTAATCTGCGATTAGATTCAAAGTGCAGCAGACGTCCAATTAGCTGGTGATTTGTTTGTTTGCTAACAAACGGGGCTCACGGGGTTCACGGGGCTGTAACAACCCCTGACGTTCGCTAACGAGAAAGCTAATTAAATGGATATCGATGGCAGATAAACGTGTTTTAGGTATTAGGAGAAATAATGACGTGTGACAATAAATTAATGCTTGTTGACTAGAAGTTAAACATTTGAATTTAGAATACCTACTGTATTGTTTTATTTGGTTATAAACGACGAAGAATTTATGCTGGCTGAGTTAGAAGTGGAGTATTTCAATTTAGAATATCCACTGTATCTATTTTTCAAGTGTTTTGTTTATTTGATTCTGTTTAACAAATGAAAAGAGTATTTATGGCGCAAGGTTATTAACGTTTGAGTGTTTTTTTATGATACTATATTACAGACATAGAGAGTGAATACCTACTGGCCGAGTTGAAATTGAATATTAGAATTAAGAATACAATTATTTTTAGAAATGTTTTGTTTATTTGACGCTGATATGGAATTAAGTAATTGGACGTCTTGTTAACTTTTTTGTGCTGAGATAATTTCTTAGTAACTGAATGTAACTGTTAGTAACTGAATGTTGCAAAAAATCTTGGTTAATTGAGTGAAATAACAATCTATAGGTACTTAATTAGTGTTTTATAACACGTAGGTAATAACGGTTTTAACTGGCCATGAAGAGTTCAAAGCAAATCTCGAAAAAGTGATTCCATAATTTAGTGTTGATTTTATTTACAATTGCTATCTAACGGGGCAATGCTGCCAGACTTCTTGGCACTTTTATTATTGATAGCGATGTGAACGAATTTTTTGACACCCTGTTTTCTTTTCCCATTTTGATCTTGACATTTATTTTTACTATTATTTTAGATCTTTTTGTAGTTTTTAAATAATGGTACATACTGAATTTAAATAAAGCATATGATTAATTTTTTTAAAATAATTTGCTTGTATGAAAAACCGTTATTGGTCACCATCATCAGTAAAAGCTAAACTTACATTAGTGGTTACTTTATGTTCAAAGTAAAGATTTTATATGCTCTGACATTTTGAACTGAAAAACGCTGGTCATGGAATTATTTACTTGGCCTATTTACTGATCATGATTATAATAAATTATTTAAACGTTATTTCTCGATTCATTTATTACGACTATGTTATTAATTTCCAAAAAATTCGAGAGAAAGTAAATACTTTTCTAAAAACATGGACCAGTGTATACAGTTTTTTATTATAAGAAATAGTTCCACAAAATAAACAAAAATATTGAAAGAAACTTCTAACTAAAAAGGCTGTCACTAAAAACTTCCATAGACAAATATTTTCCTTTCCAAAAAATCACAGACTAAAATTATGTTACAACCACAAGCAAGATAGAGTGTAGGTACCTAAAATCTTTCTCATAAAAAATGTGTAAACTTCACCCCAGTGACTTGGGGTAACTCAAAATGGTAATAAATCGGATGGGCGTGGCTTAGTTTGTCACGCCCAGAGGGGATGAGTTGCCCTCAAGACCGGTATACTGTCGAGTACCAAGTAATGTGGGGTACTTTGGCACTATAAGTGCCTCAGTCTGCGACGGACAGAGAATGTGTTTTTTTTTTTTCGAAATACTTAAATGTTTTGAGGTATTTGTAAGAATGATTACAAATTAAAAAAAATGCTACAAGAGAGTTCTTGTATCGTTTTTTTTTAATTGTGTAATCTTTTAAAAAAAAATCAGCTGTATTTAAATCTGATTTCAAAATAGGTTTTCTTTGCAGTAAATAGTTTCATTCCTACAAAATTCAAATGCAGTTGTCTACGGAACATATGAATCTAACTGTGGTTTTAATTAGCAACAAAACAACAATGTAGGTAGAAAAAAATGCATCTTTTTTACATGTACACACGCCTACACATCAAGCTATACATTTCCAGTATAAGCTGACCTCGCATTATACGGAAATTCTATACAATGCGAGACCAGCATAAACTGGAAATGTATAGCTTGATGTGTAGCCGTGTGTACACAGATAAAAAATGAAGTAATTTATTTACCACGATGGCGGGTCCCAGTTACTTTTGTAATTACAGGTTATAAAAGATTGTTCTTAGCGACGGACCACCGCGAAAATAAATTCTCAGCAACATTGTAATAAGACTCCATTTATATGTTTTTGAAGCGTAAATACCATAATGAAATTGCATGTTTCTAACGGCTGTAACACTTCAAAAGCCTAAAGTTACTTGTGTTTCTCTTTATTGTGATAGGATATTCTCCTGGTTCTGAAACCTTCCGATTACGGAGAAATAAGATCAAAGCGTCTTCACTTTTCTTAACAGAAACACTTTATAGCTAACTTTAACCTTTTAAACGCCATTGTCACATATACGTGACAAGCAAGCGCGTGACCTGTACGCCAAACGACACAAATATGTGACAAAATGGTAGGAGCAATTGTGGCTTGACGTGGAGGGCACGCGCGTGCGTTTATGCTCTGGCTAGCTCAAAAGATTAATTACTTCCACGACTTCTATACAGTTCCATGCAACTGAAAGTGCAAAGTTTTGCGTGATGCGTGCTACCGAGAACAGCGGTTTTTTCAACCTAGATTAAAAGTCGGTTCCAAACAAAAATTTTGTTTCAATAATAATAGTTTTGATGTACAGAATGCTTTGATGATGGCTATCTGCTGGACCGTTTTACAAACGTTTTTATTAGGCGATATAGATACTGCATAAGGTTAATAGGGTACTAGCTTCAGGGCACGGCTGCGCTCCCGTTATGTACGGAAATTAACCCACGGGAACGTTTTAAATGTAGCCTATGACAATTGTGGATAACTAGCTGTTGCCTGCGGCTTTGCTCGCATTTTGGTCGGAACCTATCCCCCTATAGCACTCGGGGATAATGTAGCTTTCTATTAGTGAAAGAATTTTCAAAATCGGCTCAGTAGATCCAGAGATTACCCTCTATATACAAACTTACAAACAAATTTTACCTCTTTATAATATTAGCTTAGATATAGATGTAGCTTCCGAATAGGATCAGTAGTTCCGAAGATTACCCCTACATAAAAACTTCTACAATATACTAATATTAGTATAGATTAGAACCTTCTTGCTTCAACAAAGTATTAGAACTGTATGCAGTACGATTATGTTTATTACAGTGCCTTTGCCGTTAGAATGCGCATTAATCCATATTTAAACAAGGCATATTATTAATTCGAATGTAACTGTGATTGCCTGTCTATAACGCCTCAACCACTGATCCAATTGCTATGAAAGAAACTTAGGTAATCTAGGACTTCGTAAACCACATTAGCTATTTTTCCATTCCAGATATTTTAATGAAGAAATACAGAATACACGCGGTCTGCGTGTATTCTGTATTTCTTGATCAAAAATATTTCTTTGAAATGAAAACTTGGTACAGCAACGTACACAACAAACTACCACATCCCAAAAAATCCATTATTATTATTTTCAAATAGCTTCTTTTTTCTATTCCAAAGCATCAGCAGATTAAATTCGTTCTAACAATAGCGTTGCACCCCAACATTACCCGTATCGTCCCCAATTGTTGCCACACGCGAAAATGAATTATTATAGAGTTGCCAACTGGGGCGGGGTGGGCTAAACCGAGGGGCGTAAGGGCGTACCGGATATTGGTCATATAAATAAATTAGTAGACGAAGGAAATTCATGTTAATTTCTAGATATGGGTATGTGTTACTATGAGTTATAGCATAGGGTGTAGTACCTACTAGGTACTAACTATAAAGTTCGTGGAATTATTGATGAAACTAACTGAACCGTCTAAAATCACAATACCCGACGAAAAAGTGCTTTTAGCAATATTTGTAACTGTTAAATGTAATTAACTTACGTTACTACCATACATATAACATGTTAAACAGCGTTTTAGTCTACGTAATAAAAAAGTCAAAATGTTTTGCTCGGTAAAGTTAAATCATATTCCTGACTTAAAATCTCATATTCTAACCTTCTAAAATTAAACATTAATTTACGATAAAATCACAAATATGCAATGACAAGACGTAATAATTCAAAAATCGCGTTGGACAACGCATAAATATTCAACAACACTTGCCGAACGCAATTTAAAATCAAATCAAATAAATTACATTTTTATTCACAAATTCCGCTTCGTTTGAGGTGAGAAAATACTATTGATATAAAAATAAATCAACATAGGGAATAAGACTTAGATTAAATGCTTTCATTTTTCACGTAAAACAGAAAAAAAAGTTTAATTCATCGCTTGATCAATTTTGTAGTTTTTTTGTAAATGAACACGCGAGCAAATCGCATTAATATTATAAGAGTTGCTACTGACAGTTTCCTTGTTTTTTTATTAACTGAGGATGTTTGGCTAAACAATGAATATGTTTATAAATGTTTTGTTGTAATTTTAACTTTGAACTTATCCGACGCTAATAAATTAATTACCATTTGGTTTTTTTTTAACTTTTGTTATAAAATCTTGTCATGGATAGCGGATTCAAGATAGCAATAAGATGTCACAAGTACTTTCAACTGTTTCAGTTTTTTATTTATTTAAAAACACCCAAGGAAAAATTTTTTTTTTAATGTTTTTTTCTTTTACTATTCAACAAAAATTGGTACACCGAGCCGATTGGGCAACACAATCGCCTAAATAAATTAGTTTATTGCACATATTACTTTTGCTATTTAGATTGTGCAATTGATTTCATTTCGTAATTCCTAATTCTACAAAATATTAATCGGAGATACGCGTGATATCGACACATGTTATCGTAAAACTGACATTGTAGATAGGCCTAAACTGGCACGCGACGTTCGCCTCATTTCCTCACGTTTTTTACTATTTTTTTTCACTTTTTACAACTTTCACTGACTTCAGACACGTAATAATGTAATTATAACTAAAAGAAAAATAGATAAAATTATCTTTTGTGCGCGAAGGTAAAGTTTTTGCAAAACGTCAGATAATCTTGTTGTTCTTCTAGGTAAGCGATCAGTTTTCATTTATCTGAGGGTACATTTAAAATAATAATAACACTGAATAACTAACGTGAGTGTATAGTATTAAGATTAGAGGTTAATGACTCGTTAGAAAAAACTCCAAATAAGCACTCAAAAAAACTTCTACATTATTTTTTTTTCGCAAAAACAAATGGCAGCACCATCAGATTGCGTGAATGAGAACTTCAAAAAAAAAAAAAAACAGAAAACTAAATAAAGACTTACCTATTTACGTCAAAATCCAAACTTTCAACTGTTCACGAACGCACTGACAGTGAAACTTCTTAATGCACTCGAGAAAAATAATAGACAAAAAATAAACGCTTATTATCCACGGCACGAACAAGACACGACTGAGACGTTCTCAACGAATTATCTTATCAAAAAACACGTTAATTACTATTGGTAGTCCGCAAAATGTGTTTCGTTGTGTACTTAGGCCTTTTTGGTAGCGAAAACACTGCACTTGGGTAGTGTCGTGGCGATCGACGTGAGCGCTGGCGAGGTCGGGGCCAGACTGCCGCATCGCATCGCCCCTCTCGTCCCACGCCCCACCCCCGGCACAATTTTCAGGTAAAAAAAAAACGGGAAAACAGATAACGTTTTCTGTTTATTATCTATTTGGCGACAGTTTTTTAGTTACCACAGTGTATAGGCTGTATGTTGGTGGTCCTTTGTCCTTTTGTTTCTTCAGTTTATGGTCGTTTGTTTTTTTTTTGTGGGCGTTGCTGTTCTTGGCGCCGGAGCGGAGGCACGTGCCATTATTGTTTTAGTTAATTATTTAATGGTTGTAGCCATTTATTGAAGGCGTTTATTAATTTACAGTAATTGGTGTTTTCTGTATTTTTTTAATGAGAACTACCATTTTCTATTAATTTATTGAGAACGGCTGTAGATTTTTATTTATATTGTATGCTTCTAAATATATAAGAAATACAAATGCATTCCATATATTTTTATTACACTCTCGTATAATAAAACACCTGTTATTTTATATAAGAACTTTATAAATAAGCTATTAATCCATGTAACGATTATTTATGTAAAAATAATTGAGACATTAATTTACCCATCGGTATGCTAGTGTTGATAATTTATACATTTTATACCATCAATTATATTTTGATACTACTCCGTACATCTATTGAATGTGGCATACGAAAAAAAACTTGAAAAATTACAAAATTAATAATTGATGAGCTACGGTGTACTGTGCTCATGAATTTGCATTTTTTTAGTGTTAGTTTTAAGGTTTCTATAGGATACACGGCAGATACCTAAATAAATAAATGAAATGTAAAAATTGTTCAAACATTTATTTCTTTAATTACAATTATTTTGTGACATATTTATTTTAGTGTTTTAATATACCTAGTAATTTCTTATTGTTTATGGTCAACTTTCCAGTAATAAATATACTTGCTTAATTCTGCAAAACAGAAAAGAAAACAAACAGCCGTATTTTCTTAAACGAAAAGATTACCATCATGTTTCGTAGTAAATTCACAGAAACTTATTAAAACGTCTTATTTTAAGTGACAATTGTCAATGTTGGTAGCATCGTCAGCTTAACTCGCGTCAACTTAATCCACCCTTTTATTTAACAGGTTGAAAACGGTTAAAATGGCGCGCAAATAGCTTTTTTTTAATTCGTGTAAAAAGGTTGGATTATGAAATACTTAAAATTGTCTATGGTCTGAGAGAGTTCGTTTTAAAAAGATTACATTAATCTCTTGCGTTTTCGAGAAGTGATGTATTTGTTTCTCGCGATGGCTTTTTGAGGGTAAAAATTGTAGTTTAGTCATGTTAATCTCCTGATAAACTGTCTATTAATATTCTTAGAACGAAGTTTGAAGTAAACTTTCCATTTCACTTTTTATATAAAAAATTAAGTTAATGTTTACTCTCTTCGTAAATGATAACAGTAGCAGATTAGTTGGTCTAGTGATCACCAGCGTTACCGTTGCGCATGAAGATCGATTCCTAGATGGAGCAAAGTGTTATTGGGGTTTTACATCAGGAATTCCTCACTAGCTTGCCCTATTACAATGGGACTGAAGAACATAACTGGTGAGTTGTGGGTGTACTAGGTATAAGTTCATCTCTGCTCATCCCTTCGAGGAGAAACTAGCGTGATGTTAGTTATTGGCACAAAAATCTTAGTGCGCGTTGAAATCTTTTAGGGTTACGGAGTAAGGCCTACGAGCCTACGGACTACGCGCTACGGGCCTACGAAAAAAAAAGATGGTATCTTTTGTTTTAATCAAATTCTTTGATCTGATTGGTCGGATGAACTCGTTCGGCTTTTTTTGGTATGGGTCGGTTTTGTGGATGGCTGTTGAATATATAATATGACGTATGTGTACTAGGCATAAGGTAGTAATTGCTCTGGAAAATTAAGACTTGTTAAAGAATTGTTGATTAATTATGTAAGATAATAATATATGTTGGTGATTAATGGCGTTGTTTCCCTTTAATGGGGAGACTGTAGCACCATGTTTAATTTGTGATTCTTTTCGTATGTGTCATATCTTTTATCTTTATCTTTCTCCTACCCTGAACCCAATTTATTTGAGGCTGGCGCAGCATGTTTTCTTCTTTTAATTTTTTTATATTTTCAATTATTAGAAGTATAATGACCACATTCGATTTTATATTTTTGTACCTAAATATTTTCATTATTGATGGCACGGTTGGCACAGTGGCTAAGCGATTGGCTGGTGCGTTGCGTGTCGCGGGTTCGACTCCCGCACGGAACAAAATATTTAGTAGTGTTTCCGGGTCTGACAGGTAGTGTATGCGAGTTTAAATGTTTGTAAAGGCATCCATGAGAAATTCCTGGGGCAATGTTTTTTAAATAAATAATTTTACTTTAACAAACTTTAAAAAATCCCAGTCTTCAGTACACTTCCTAATCTTTCAAAGTACTTTTAGTTTATTACACACAAATAAACTAAAACCCCTAGCCCCCACAGACGGCTCACCTAATTGATATGACGACCATAAATTAATCCAAGATGGCTACCGGATCGTAACAGTAACTATATCGTTAAAGGATTAGAACATAAAGTAGGCAGTAAAAGTAAGTAGGATATAAGATCGGAATGCCGGTTTTAAAACCGTGCTTGAGGCCGGAATCGAACTTGTAAACTTTCAATTCCTATTTTGACTAGTGACCACTTTTTACCTGACTACAGCAAAGTCAAAAGGAAGGATTTCGGTGAGCTATTTAAAAGAAGAATAAATATTTGGAATTTCGCAAGAGCCACTTGTAGTCTAGATTTGTGACCGGTTGTTGGCAATAGGCCGTATTTGATCATCATCATTTGCCTAGCCATTTCCCAACTACGTTAGGGTCGGCTTCCAGTCTAACCGGATGCCGCTGATTACCAGTATTTTACATGGAGCGACTGCCTATCTGACCTCCACAACCCTGTTAGTACTGTAGTAGGTACTGTGAGAGGTGTGCCCCAGTACCCTGTTAGTAGGTACTGGGGCACACCTCTGACTAACCTTTTGGGAATTGCTGGCGTGATGTTACGTGTTATTTATCATCTTTAGAATTGCCTAGAACTAAATGTAGGGTTTAAATATCAAAATATTACAAATATCAGGTTCCAAAGCCCTATAAAGAGTGGTTTTGGTTATAAATCTTATTTCGGTAACATTTGGTATTTAACACAGGTGTCTTAACCAGGTGCGCTACTTAGCAACTGGGTTTTGGAGGTCAGGGGGGTTACTATGACGTCAAAGCAAGAGTAATTCCAGTGTGAGAAAGAGACACAGCTATACAGGTCGTCTAGCGCCATCTCTTTCCCACACTGGCAATACTCCTGCTTTAAGATGTCATGATAGGCAGTCGCTCCATGTACTGATACTGATATTTAGCTGCATACAGTTACACTGCAAGCCGACTCCATCATCACAGTTGGGAAAAGGTTCGGCTTATGATTATCTTGCTCCTCTAAAAATATTAGAATCAATTTGACCAGTAAGCTATTTTAGAGAAGAATCGATGTCTAGTAGTGCAGGCCGACGCAAAGTTATCAATTCAAGACTGTAATGCCATAAATATTGCAAAGATATGTGAGCGTATAGTATAAGTTATTCTCAATTTTACTTGTAAATATTCAAACAAATTAGAGTGTTGCCATAAAATTAATGATTTTTACAAATAACTCTCAAGAAAGTAGTTTTCACTACACATACAACATTCGTTACTGGCCACCGACCGAATTCAAATTTCGAACACCGTGCGTGCCTACTCAAATGTCATAAGATTCACACCTGTCTAAAAAGAACGATAACACTAATTATCTGCTATATGAAAAGAATGTTTAACGTACGCTAATAAAGTTTATAACGCCATGTACAACTTAGCACTTCTACCGTTTCGATATCAAGAGGTGGTAGTAAATGTCAATGGTTTTGTCCAACTAATGAAGCAAGATTTGTGTGGATAAGACTTTAATGTAAGTTAACTCAGGATATAAAATAATGCACGGATGGTAGGTACTTTGTGCTAGTTTATGTAACTGAAAAAAAAAGAGAAAATGATAAGACGCATATAGTATTTTCAAGAGGACTAAAAGTATGTGATGTAAATAAAGAATTTATTTTTGATCGAAATTATTGTGTACGTGATTTGAGATAAGTCGCAAACATTCATAGTTTTTATCTCTTCAGAGTACAGGTGAGCGCGATAGCATGTTGGAGTTGGCGATAATGTCAAGGTAACATTAATCTAGTGCAAAACCAAATGATATCGTGAAATCCACTAGGAAAGACAACAATACACAATTGGAAATCGACAAAGATTGTTAATTAGTGAAAGATATCGACTTGGTTTACTACAGACCTGGGGCCTTAGTCTGCTATTGCAATAGTGTCAGAATGGTCTATAATTGATTTAATAAGGCCCCTAGCCCACGGCGTATTGAAGCGCGTTCGAAACTCCTTTGACGTGCGTACAAAGGGTAATTCGTCTGCGCGGGGCCTGGGTATTAAATCAATGATAGACCATTCTGACACTATTGCAATAGCAGACTAAGGCCCCAGGAACAATCCTCTGATATCGATGTCTACGTTAGGACCTTATATATTTATCTCGTAGCAGGCTATCTTATACTTAATATTAGGCTCAAACTTGAGACTCCTATTTAGGAAATAACCTTTAATTTAATGTGAAGAGTTACGCGGAAATCAACTAGAAAACTTTTCTGCTAAACCATGCACTACAATTTTGTAAGCCATGATATGAATGAATGCAAGAACTCCTTCAAAAAAAATCAGATCTTCTAATAAAAGTCAGGTCCACCCTAATTATCCACGATCGTTCGGCGCGCACCCAAAGTGTTCCACGTTTAAATATGATATTTTTTTCTAGTTTTCAGTGCGTCGCGTCCAGCCGCACCGCCATACAGCCTATATTTATGTGTTGCCGCGTAATTTATTTATTTTTATTTATTCACCGCTTTGTAAAAGTCGGTATTGGACTGAGGTTTATGGCTCGGGGACTAGGAGTAAGAAAAGTACTTTTAGCTACAATATTGTGACTGTTAAGCACTCTAGACTCTAGAAATTCATCATAATCATCATGTCAAGTTAAAAAATAATACGGGTAAGAGTTTGTTACTTTGACTTAATAACCAACCGCAATAATTGCTAGGTATTAATGCAACCACAGACTACATCTACATCAAAACTACTTAAATTCAAAAGACAAAGTGAACACAGTACTGTTGATACGTAAGCTTTGTAGCCAGTTTGGTTACAAACAGAAAAATTACCGTAGTCTTCACACTTGCTAAGCAGATTGTCGATTGCTGTTCATTGTTGATATGACGAAATGGTGATTATCATTGGCAGCAATTTTCTCAAATTTCGGCAGTTTAAAACATAGACCAAATACCAAACCTCTTTCAGTCTTTCTCTTTCGTTTAGCAGCCAAAACTTGCACACTTCAACCAACTTATCTCTGCAGGTGGGAAAACAAAGAACTAAAATAAATGTACCAAGTTTGACATAACGATGCAAATTTTCTTGACAAGCAATGCCTATAATGGGGTCTATTGCGTATGAATTCGCCCCTAGAGGCGCTAGTGTAGAGCGAGGCCACCGAAATGTCAACTGTCATAGAGAGTTCGCGCGTTGCGAGCTTTCATATCACGTATTTTTACTAATATTCACGATTGTGGTCTAGTTTGAGCCATTCCTGATTTATTATGACTTGAAGATTTTAAGTAGTAACTTAGGATCTTATTTACTTCGAGGGAAAATGATTTTTAAATGTTTCATGCTTGCTAATTTTAGGGAAAATATTGTTAATAAATGTATCTGAAGTTTACACTATGTTGTTATACGTAATAAAATAACCTTTTTTGTTTTTTTAGTTATTGGTACTGTAAAGTATAAAATAGAATTATTGACATAACCTTACGCGACAGTGGCGCCATCTGGTGAGCTCTAAAACGATAGCCCTTATTTCGTTACTCGAAGCCAAAGGCAGCGCATGCGTATCCATTGTGATAAGTCATTCTACCTCCATGTGATCAGAGTATGCCGGAGGTCCCCTGATCTTCTGTTAAATGCTTTATTTAAGTGTGTTATTGTACTGTTAGGCTTGTGGTGATATAAATATGGAACAGTAAAAAGTCTGAAGAGGAGTATACGGTCTGATTGGAAGTCTTGAAAACTAAAGTACATTTATTTTGAAGATATGGGTACTTACCTTTATTTTTTTATACTAAATCTTTCACTTCACTTGATGTGAAGCGATGACGCGGCCTAGGATGGAGCACCCTAGCCTAGAAGAAACCGATTCACACGAACTTTGAAAAGATCTAGATTATAATGATCAGGGAACAGAAAAGCCGGCAGTGCATACCACAGACTGGCGGTTCGCACGTATCTCTAATCGTTCGAAGATAGCAAAGACTATCTTTCTACGCACTCGACTAACGAGTAAAACTCGAATAGTAAGCGAAATTATAGTTAAGTGGCCCTGAAGACCTCGCCAAAGTGACATTCTACTATGAGTGATCGATAACAATAACGAAAAAGTAAAAATGTATGGGACAATATGTCACCGTAAAACTTAGGTCAGCTGTTTCAATACGAAACACTCTGACAACGATTGCCTAGGCCCCTGATATCTCGAATCTCGTATCTGCTTAAACTATAAGAGAACAAAGCTCATACCGTATTTAAAATATTAGACAAATCTAGCAGTAGTTACAATGTGGAAATCTCTTCGCTTCTGCTCAAAGTTTAAACCTACTAAGGTATACAATTCATTATTAGTCCTGAGATGCAGCAAAAGCGACCTCTGCACTGCCACCGTGATTCCAGCAACATGTCATGCCACACGACACCAAGAACAAGAAGCATCACCTAAAAAAGAAAGCCTTTATTTTCCAATAATTTACAATTCTAGTTTTTTTAACTTAACCTATTAAGGGGTCATCCATCTCTGGATAAAAGCCTACTCCATCTGTTTCTATCTATATCTATTTTGGGCCATTCCGGGCTACTCTATCGCAAGAATCCTTACCTCGAGCCAATCGGGACTCCATAGTGGAACACACACCTATAGGCAGAGGTACCGTATCGGCCCGATAGATGACTCAATGCAGAGCTTATATGTGTTTAAAGCGCAGGTTACAAAATCATCCACAAAAACAAAACACGTTCAATCTCTGTCTACCCCGTGTCAGACAAAGCGTGAAGTTTGTCAATAAAACAGGTTGCATGACAAACACATTGACCTATTACCTCCAGAAGGTCACGGATCGTATTTTTCATTAAATTTTGACATAATTATAAATATCATTATGAATACGATGTTTAGACGAGGTCGCAGAGAGAGCGGTGACGCAATCGCTTGAGCGATTTTGTTGGGAGATAAATTGTGTCATTCTTATTTTGTCAGATTATTTGAATAGTATCATTTGAATTGTGAAAAAAGGCACGAGTTATTGTAATATACTGGTATTCAACTGCATCCGGTTAGACTGGAACCACAGTATTATCATCATCTGCCGAGCCTTTTCCCAACTTTGTTGGGGTCAGCTTCTAGTCTAACCGGATGCAGCTGAATACTGGAACCATAGTATGCATTTATGATGTATCTGGATTCAGCTAGATATAAAAATCACAAGACC
Source organism: Eugnorisma glareosa (assembly GCA_947578425.1). Lineage (NCBI taxonomy): Eukaryota > Metazoa > Arthropoda > Insecta > Lepidoptera > Noctuidae > Eugnorisma > Eugnorisma glareosa. The sequence goes on along the minus strand of OX387982.1, from coordinate 4,520,264 downwards.
AGTCTTTTTGGCGATGTATGGAGTGGCTTTTTCCAGCAGTGTGTTGTTATATTCAATTTAATTTCCATAGGATATAAAGAAGTAGATAAAAGTGAATGATTTTGCGTCTTAGCAATTATCTTTTTACAGCTATGAAACTGTACTTTACCAAGCATAGTAATAACCAATGACGTCATAACTTACTGTTTGTGCAACTATGCGTACTTATTCCATTTTCTGAAATCGCTCTCAGGTCATCGAAAATTCTATCGTCACTAATTACTTACGCTGGCAGCCTGACCTCGCCTTAGAACCTGGTACGGTACAAAACTTTACTCACAGACGAAAACTATAAAAAAGCCGACGCGATCACCTTCGCGACCTTAAATACACCTAAAACAACCTTCAAATACATTGCTTGCTCTAAAACACGAACAAATAAACTTTTTCATACAAACCCCGCTATGCACGACGAAGTATTAATAACCGTTGAGCACGGCATTCGAATTATAAAGTTCAATAATGGAATCCCGCCGCCCGGAAACGTATAAAAAAGCGCGGCAAAACTTTTTCAAACTCGGAACGTTGAATGGAACGTCATTTTTTACCTCGGTTAGGGATGTCGCAGTGAAAAATGATATAATTTATATGGTTTGGTAGCGGCTACCCGTTTTGTTCGACAAAATACAAGTAAAAAAAATGTAAAAAAATATGTATATATTACAATATTTTTTACTCTTTTTACTACTAATTTAAAATGTTTCCTTATCAACGCGCGGCGCGATGCGACAAAAGGTTTAGTGATGCGCGTGTTTATGAAATCAAAAGCATCGACGTCGGTAGTTTGTCGAATACTTTATTTTTATTTTTTCTGTATCTTCAATTAAAAGCACATCACGCAAAGAGTACTACTACTCGTAAATATAGCTTTACTTGACAGGATTGTAAATTAGATATCAATCAGTTGTTTTTATAACTCAAGGTAGTAAATTGGATCTTAATTAATCCGCAGTATAAATTACTTCTCATTAATAAAACTAACTAGTAATAGCATGATATCTGGTAAGTTTTTATACTGTTTAAATAAAGTTTTTAATCAATCTTTTTATTGCTAATAAGGGGATTTCAACGTTAATTCGCAATCACTTATTCATTTACCAGTTTTTAAATTATGAGTAATTTTTCATTTTAGCCTGTGGATTTGCTGATAATTTATAAAAAGATCTTTTGCTACCTCGTTGAACACTATAAATTCAAAGTAAACAATAATGATTGTTTTTTTAACCCAAAAAAAACCTTACCTTACCTTTTAGCCTTATCGATATATCCCATCCTTACGACCCACACAGACAAAGCAACAACACAAATCAAAGCGCGCGCGTCGTACGAGCGAGAATGAAATATTCAAATTTGGAAGCTGATTCCGTTTATGGCTACTTAATTTGGGTGATTCGATTTGAATATTTAAAAAAGGTACGAAGGAAAAAAATGTATAGCCATAGACATTCCTTGAGGCGAGTGGACACGGAGTTTTTAATGTAGCAGATTTTAGGTAATTTATTATCTGTGAGCGGTGTGTAAGATCGGTGAGGTTAAGTTGCGGTGATTGAGTTCTGGATTCGGATGGGTGGTTGAATGGTTGAAATGTAGGTTTACTTCAAAGAATTGGGGTTGCTTGATTTACTTTAAACTTTTTTAAGAATTAGTTTATTGTGACATGGTTATTGGGCATCAGATTCGCGGTTAATTCGTTAGTCATGCTTGCTACCTGAAATTGCAAAAAGAACATAAATTGTGATTTAGGGAATCTATCCATCATATTAATTATTACGTCTTGGCGTTAATAGCTTGTGGTTACCATGTGAAGATAGTGGATAAAAAGTTTTTGGTCATAGGTAAAATCAACTGCATGGACCTCCTAGTTGTGACTCATTAATGTCTAATTTCATTTGCTTCTCGTGTCACCATATACAAATTTACAAGAAACTGGCTCTTGTAAACTAAGGAATTTACCAGTGAGCATAATCGGCACATTGCTTGCAAAACGAATGGCCTATAGAGTCGAAAAGTTGTGGAGTTGCGACTACATTCCGGCACACACTGTGGCTTATTTAAGGTGACCTTGTGAAGGCTGCGAGAATCCGCTGGGTGCTAGAAATTGATGTGGTAAAGCTTGGGGGAGCATTATCAAGTAGTGAACGTTTTCCAGCTAATATGATATGTAGCGAAGCCCTGAAATTTGTTGTCAGTAGAAGAAATACAGGGTGACCTTCCGTTCCTCGGACATTCTTCGTCTCTAGAGTATAGTGGAAGTCTTAGGCCGAGCAGCGGTGGCCCAATGGTGGCGGCCCCGACTTACGAACAGTAAGTCGTGGGTTCGAACCTAGGCAGGCGCATTACTTTGTGTAATTTATTTCATCACCACCGCTCTCAAAAACGGTGAAGGAAAACATCGTGAGGAAACCGGCATGTCCTAGAACCAAAAATTCGAAGACATGTGACACCTACCAACCCGCACTGGGCCCGCGTGGTGGATTATAGCCCATTCCCTCTCATATAGAGGAGGCCGAGTGTCCCAGCAGTGGGAACATTAACACATTCAGTGCCGGGAACCCACCTGGTGGGTTCACTCAAGTCGCACTTGGGATGCCAAGAACCCACCTGGTGGGCTCATTTTAAATGTAGGTTTTTCTTAGCGAATACAGAATCAAATAACGAAAAAATTAAAACAGTTGTATATTTTAACAAGATTAATAAGAATACGCCGTGGTTTCAAATTACAAGCATTTTTATTTTCAATAAATTTTCGACCTCTGCCTAGATGCCGAGAACCCACGTGGTGGGTCCTATTTCAGGGGTGAAAAACCAAAGGCACGATTTTAAATATTTTCTAAAAATAATTGTTTTTACATTTTAGGACACGAAAATGAGTTCATAATCGAGGCTTTTTAGTGTTCGGTATCAAAATAGACAAAAACTAATACTTATTATTGTGCGATTTAGTCTGCCTGCCCGTTTATCTCTCACAGTCACTCACAGCTACATATTTCAGAAACTATTATCGCTACAGACTTGACATTTGGAATACATAATGCTAGCATTTTTCAATTGAATTGCCTAGACTACGATCCCCTTCGTGTTAGGTTTCTTTAAACCTCAAACATACAAAATGTCGATAAAACAAGCAAAAGCACCGACTTCCGAAAGTAATTTTAACTTTTTTGTATTTTGTTTTTAATTCGTTTTGTTTTGCAACATTTTATTAGTATATCGTATTTATATGCCGTGAAGTTTAAGCGAGCAAGCTCATCTCAGTGTGAACACGGTCGCACGAAGTACGGCAAGGGCACATCTACGATTTAAATCGATGTTGTATTTAAAATAACTGCACTACTTATGGTCGTTAACCTAACAAAATGTCATTAAATCCGTTTTTTGTTTGGTTTATTATGTTAAGATATCGATATCCATCACAGCTGCGGAGTATCGCTAGCTAATATAATCCGGTATTACAAGAGTTACTGGGTGGTTCACACAAAACTAACTGTCAAATAAACTACCTACAAATGCAAATCCAATGTTTGTAATCATTCAAAAGTTTTAAAATGTTATTTATTAAAATCTAAAAGTAACAATAATTGCGACTACGTAAATTAAATTTAAAAAAAAAATGCATGAAAATCTCACAAAAGGTTGAACACCCCTGTCACGGGATCAGAGCGGGCGATTTTACTTTTTCAATTTTTTGTTATTTCTTGATTATTGCACTTCCCTATCCTACTAGGGCATGAAATTACCCCCACAGATAGCAAATATAGCGATAATACCCCCTGAAAATTCTATTTTACCACTTATTTTAGGGTTTTAAATCTTAATCTCAAACCTAATGCCGAGAGCCCTCCAGGTGGGTTCACTTTACCGCAAACGTAATGCCAGTGACCCACCTGGAGGGTCCACTTGCAATATGTATGGTGGAATGGCACATGCGCACTATGAAACTGGGGTGGACTCGAATGTGTTAAAGGATGATTATGCTTAGGCCGAAGTCTCACAGTTAGGTACTTGGCTTCGTACCACGCTTAATGAGTAGCGTAGTATGTACCTCAAACAGGTGACAAATCAGTTATGCTGCATGTCACTAAGCTTCACGTCATTCAGTGTGGTCATTCGTATATTCGTCATAGAATGCGTTGGTTTACTATAACGCTAGTCGCTTCTCACCTAGCATGCAGCTAGCACTAAGGCCACGTACTCGTATCTGACCACGGCCGATGCGATTTTTGTCAACCGACACACGTCACTTCTGTCGCTCGCATGAGTACCGTCGCTCCTCAAGTCGCATCGGGGTGAGTCGTAGCATGTCCTTAACAACTTTTATCATTTGTTTTGACCGCAGTCGCTGTCGGAACGTGTGTAGCTCGTGGCCAAGAGCTAAGCACTAAGCGGATCATCTAGCTGTGTGGCTTTGACCTTAGAGAAATCATAGTAAGTCGGTGACCCTGCTTGGTTTTGACTTTTACGAGTTTTTACCATAGGCCTGTTTATACATTAGAAAAGATGTTTCTTTTATGGTAGTAACTTTTATTGCTTTAATCAGGATATAGCACAACTAGGCCGGCAGATGTTTTACTCGTTAGTTTGAGGTTTTAGAGAAAATATTGTCAGACGTCAGAACTGTTGTTTGATTACTCCAAATAACTTTGTGGTTAGTAATCTGGAGTCCGACATTAATATAAAAACGGTTCAGTGGTACCTATGTCGAATGTGTAACTTACCTAAAATATGTTAAAAACGGAAAGTTTTCGAAATAAATGTGTAGTTGGGCTCCAGGAGGCTGATGTACGGTAAAATCCGCCACCAAATAGACATCCACAATATGAGAGGCTTCACAGTGTTGTCTTCACAGACAAAGCTGACGTCACGTTTCACGTGTCTGCTATCTGGGCTCCCCATCCAATAAGCATGCCAACACGGGCTTATCATGCAACTCAACGGTTCAAAAGTTAAAAATACAAAAACAAAGAAAATGCATTGGCCCTGCAGAAAACAAAAGAAAGCGCAATCAGTTTCCAAGCAATTTCAAATTTCGAAAACAAAGATGGCCGATTCAGGGCTACCAACATTGACAAATCTCAGTTAACGGCGTACATACATGCCACAGGCTATGCAATAATCTTGTGCTAGTTCTAAGCTTTCCCCGTCAACTCCGAGAGGGATAGAGATCACTCCAGTTTGTCTAGGTGCCTTTGAGAAATTTACCGTGACTCGTAACAATCGATGTGTTTCGATTTTTGCATCATTCGTGGTGTCCTATATAAATTGTAATCGCTTTCAACTTGACGACTTTCAAAGTACCAACGGATTTTCATAAACTGTTTGTTAAATTGACTTAAGTTTTTGTTTATTTATTTATTATTAAAGGTGTCAAATCCCAATTTGAATACATAATTACTTACAATTTAAAACATTACAAAATTATACAATTGCACTTGATCTTGATCTTGGGTCAGTCCATTAATAACTTTATCAGTAACATACATCGTCATACATCGTTTTTGGTAGCTTATGTCATTCCAATATATTTTTTACTTTTCCACCAATTTTTTTTAATCACTACCTACATAGTATAAAACAAAGTCGCTTTCTCTGTCCCTATGTCCCTTTGTATGCTTAAATCTTTGAAACTACGCAACGGATTTTGATGCGGTTTTTTTTAATAGATAGAGATTTTAGTGATTCAAGAGGAAGGTTTATATGTATAACATTGACCCGTGCGAAGCCGGCGCGGGTCGCTAGTTCATGGATAAAATGTCAATTTGCCTCAGGGTACTTAGTGGTCCTTCAAAACAAGAATTTTTTTGATATACTACGACTAAAAATCTAACTACTGAAAAATCACGCTCTAGTTTATGGGCTTCGTTACCCGGACCATAATAACGAATCGATTGACACCTTATTCATCAAAATCGGATAAATAGTTTAGGCGCTACAGAGGAACGTAACTTACGTAAATACAAACATACATACATAGAGTGCTAAAATCATAACCCTTTATTTTTATTAAAAATTTACTGTCGTATTCTTTACTTGCCAAAAAATCGATATGATCCTCTTTTTTATTTTCTGCACAACTTTGATGTATGTCAGAGAGCCGAATCTTGAAGAGGCCAGCTTATTCTGGTTTTGTGATCATCGACGGTACTACACAGCAGAAGCCGTCAAGCAAGCATTCTGTACATCAAACTTGACGACCCGAATGGCGCAGCGGTAGTTAGGCTGCCTTTCGTTCTTAGGGTCCCGGGTTCGAATTTCGGTAGGAGCAAATGTCTGTGTGATGAGCATGGACATTTGTTTCCGAGTCATGGATGTTTCTATGTATAATAAGTATGTATTTACAAACAAAAAGTATCTATGTAGTATTATCAACTATCTGGTGTCCACGACACAAGCCTCGTTGTTTAGTGTGGCACCTAGATGGCGATGTGTGTAATGTCCGGCGATATTTATTTATATTATTTATTTAAAGCAAATAACTTTACGCAAAAAATATTGCTGGGAAGACTTTTTTTTTTGGGGTGAAAAATCACGTTTTACGGTAGAATTCAATGTAACGCACTCAAAACATTGTGCTGGTGGATGGATTGTATAGTACGGGGGTCGTGGAGGTGCTTAAAGTAAAAATCTTGCATTTAAAACATGTATCTAAAAAAAAACTTGTGAAAGAGTTGGAACTTTGACCCCCAATATCTCCGTAACTAGAAGGTTCCCAAGGTATGGTCTAGAACAAAAAAATGACCGCAATGACGGGGAGAACAAGTGTCTTACGGCTTAAGGGTCTTGTTACACCCTTTAACTAATACTACAACGAAATACTTCTGCACTTGCCCATAACCAAGGTATACCCTATATCAGTCAACTAACTCCATAACATAAGCAGATACAGTCTATGTTTATTATAACCAATATTTCAAAGTTAAACCAGCGCGGATGACGCGAGTATTTTGCCATAAGTCGATGGGATCAGCCGGAGATAGCGTTGTGCATCGTCGTAAAATATCGATACTTTGCCATCGACAAATCGATGCGAGCTATTGATATTGCTTAAGTAGGAGTTGATAGGTGGATTTTGAGTTTTATTTATCTATGCACCTAAGCATGTGTTTATGTTTGGCTATAGAGCATTGATAAAAAAAAAACTTGAAATTTGTAAATAGGTTTACATTATAAAAACAATTTTCTATCTGATTGAATAACTTAAATAGATTCTAGACGCTTAATTGAATTTCAAAATAAATATAATGCAATCTGGTATCTCTCATTCGTTTTTATGCGGCAAAACTAATTGCTAAGTCAATGAATTCATTATAATGAATGATGTAGCATCAACAAAATTACCAATTCAAAATAACTACGTCAAAGAACATTAATAAACAATACACTTAACTATGTACCTTCTGTAAAATATATACCCAATAAAATTATCCAGTAGGCAGTAAGTGATGTTAAAAACATGATAAATATTCAAGGCAATCACATCGTTTTAAACGACCGCTCGCGTCGGTGGACGCTGAGCGAATGAGCAAAAAAGCGCGCGAGACGTTCATCTGACATCCAACGCTGGGTGGGGCCTGCCGCTTCCCGCCTCCCCAAACAAGCACCACCATTGGCTCATTTAAAAATCGATTCCATTTTATAAATATGTAACCACTTTCCTTTCCCGCGCATTGAAACAGTTGCAAGGCACACACAGCGCATCACAATTCTCGCCCTTATTTTGACAACTTAAGAATTCAATTTGAAAAATCAAACAGCTAGTGTTGTGTCGTTTACTATCGATAAACCCTCAATTGTTTTACCGACATGTCTTTGTGGTCTCTTTTGTTTTATTTAAAGGAGAACAGGCCCAAGATGTTTTTTTGTTGGAATTATTTTTATTATAGGTCCGTGTAGGTAGGTCGGAATAAACAAGAATACGTAGGTGGGTGAAATTGTATCTGTAATAAATAATGGTGTATTTATGATTTATGGTGAAACACGAGGGTTTGGGATAAAGATTACCTATAGTTGTTTTGTTGGAACATTTAATAGTAATGATCTTTACTCTATGCTCTTGGAGAATTTTCAAGATGGCGGGCGGTTTAATGAGGATATTGAACGCTGTGTATTTCACCTGTTTGATCAAATATAATAATATAACTTTGGCTTAGCGGCGCGTGGCTCCGTAACAACCGCAATGGCAAGGTTAAGCCTTACTTAAAGTGGACAATCTGTGGATGAATGTTCGTTTTTCACATTAGACTTTACAGTATCTCCAGATATGCTACACCGCCCGTCAGTACCGGTAGTTTTATCCTAGAATTTCGTTATTACATATCCTTCATTTTAGATGTCGTAAATGGACACATCTGGTATTCAGCTGCATCCGGTTAGACTGAAAGCCGACCCCAACATAGCTGGAAAAAGGCTAGGCAGATGATGAATCGAAATACGAGCTACTGTAAACTCTTCCATGATCCTTTATTTTTAAATTAATCTGTTCTGTCCCACTTCTGGGTCACCTTCAACACCTTTACAATTTGCTTTGTGTTTTAATCAGTGATGAGTTCAAATCGCCACGCCAGCTTGTCAAGGGCCTGCCTCAGTGCCAACACTGACATCCAACGCCCAACTTCAGGCACCCACTGTGTGACTATGTCATAGTGCTGATGCAGTGTGATACTTTAAGAGCGGTCAATCCGTCATACTTTTCATACAAACGCTCGTACGTGATTATGCAGTTGTTACACATCTATCTTTGATTTTTTTGAACTAATAGGTATTTTGTGCCCTATATCTAGGTTTCTATGGTAGCAAAAAATTAAAAAAATTTAGAAACAAATTCAGTATAAGCCTCCAAAAATTGCTGTTTTGCACAAATTTTAACTGCAACTTTGGCCGTTCATAATGTACTCATAAACTGTAAAAGTAAAGAAAACATCTCGGTAAAAACCTTGCACATGTAATGGAGATTCTTAGTGACAAATATTTATTTCACATACTTGTAAGACTTATTCAAAGAAACGTATTTCCTGGAACAAGTTTAAGAAATTTTCGAACACTATTTTTCGTTCAATATCATCGCGTTAGGCGGTATGAGGTGCGCGGGAGACGAGACGTGAGGGGTCGGGGCGGGGTAAGACGGGGTAAGACGGGGGAATCGAAAGAAAATGCCGCTGAGGCTCTGGATGAAACAACAAGCTTTTCGACCATGCTCGCGTTGACAATAGATGGACCGGGAAGGGCCCTCTTAATGAGTTGTAATAAAAAAATGCATTACACTACATTTCTGCCCACCCCTTCAAACAAAACGGGCGTGATTTTAATTCATCAACAAACCATAGACGGTGCTAAACAGAGTCCATTACAAGGATGACATCCCGAGGCTATTGTTAAATTAAATGGCGGATTCAGGATTGTGCGCGCCGTGTCTTTAATTTTATTGTATTTTTCTTTTTGTTAGGCAAATGTCCGTGGAAGGTATTTTGCTTTTTGTCTAAGTAGAAATATTTTAAATTATTTGTTTAAAAAACTGGACAAGGGCGAGTTTGACTCGCGTGGAGAGGTTCCGTACGTTTATAGATTTCTTATAGGTTTTCCTGTAATCTATAGACAAAAACTATTTTTTGTATTTTTTTCATAATTTTCGGCTTTGTAGTTTCGGAGTTAAGGTCAATGAATGGTAAATTTTCGCCTATTTTCTTTAATAACATCAAAACTATTTATCTTAAAATTACAACTTTAAACTCAATCAGTCCAGTAGTTTCGGAGTAAATTGGCTGTGACAGACGGACGGACAGACACGCGAGTGATCCTATAAGGGGTTCCGTTTTTTCCTTTTGAGGTAAAAATAATTAGTTTGTTTCGTCTTTCTAGAATAATGGTTTTATTTGGTTAAATATAAGCTACTTATACCTTTCGTATAGTTAAGAGATAAAAAGTAAGACTTGCTTTTTGACTACTGTACTTCATCATCGTCATTTCAGCCGAAAGATGTCCACTGCTGGACATAGGCCTCCCCGATCCAGCCCTGGTTCAATCCATGGTCCGGAGCGAGACGGAATGGGACGCCGTCACCTCCTTCTGCGAAGCAGTCATGCTAGCGAAGGAGGTGGCGGGACGTGAGAGGGAGAGAACCTCACGTCCCAGCCGCCGCGGGAAACGCACCGGGCGTCGGGGGCCACGTGGTGGCCCCCGGCCACCGCAGGCGCGGGCCTGCGGACGGTGAGCTATGGGCTAGCTCGCCGTCCGTCCGGCTTATGACGACAGGCCGTGTCGACGGCGCGTTCGTGTTCCACGCGCGCCTCAAAGAGAGTCAGCAAACAGGGAGGGGTCCGTAAGGACCGACGCCTGCCAGGGTTGCGGGACTGTTCGAAAGAGATACCTCGGCCCTGGAACACAAAGGGCAAAGGAAGGAACATGGATGGGTTTTAGTCAGTAAAAGTCTGACACTCCCTCCTGCTCAGCCCAGAGCGGGAGGGGTTATTTGATGATTTCCCATCGGTAAAAAAAAAAAAAAGGCCTCCCCGAAGTGTCGCCACATTGACCGGTCCCGTGCGTCTCGCATCAAGAGGCTCCTACTAGAAAGATAGAAAAAAAATTATTCGACGTCAGTACATTAGGCACACACACAATAATATTAAAAAAAGTTACAAAAAAGAGAAAAATACATAGTACATGTGACTGTACTGTGTGCCTAACGGCTGCGCCAAAAAGGTCCACTTCAGCATTCATGCCAGACAGGTGAGGCTGTCTGACGCTGGTCTTCCAATGAACCTTGAGAGGGTAGGTGACATAAAGAAAACAGTTTCAAAGATAGTATATGAATAAAGATTAAGTACAATAAATAGATATCGAGTTAATTTATGAAATTTGTATGCTGGTACGAGTTAGGATAAAAATGTGAGTAGGTAATAAGTATTATAACGTGTTCGAAAGTAATACTGGTTACAATAAATAAATACAGAGACAAGCCAAAACAGAATAAATATTACCTATTACAAGAAAAATATAATAAACAGTATTTTAATTATAATATCAAACAAGTAACTTTATTACTACCTAATTACTACTTACTGTACCTACTTAAAGTTACCTATACATCAAAACAATTTGCTTAGCTTATAAGTTCATTTTGCCCCTGGCTGGAGGCCTTAAATTCTAGGCATCCACAGGGATAGACCGGTTAAGCAGTAGCCAGCCTCAGAGGCTGAACTGCGAGATACCATCTCTTACCAAGCTCTTTGAAATACAAAATGACATTTCCAGATTTTCAACCAATGACGATGCTAAGAACCAGCGATGCTAGCGCCATTAGTTCCACAAGTTGTCAGCCCCATTCAATTATTATTTTAGCATTGTACCAAACTAACACGACAGGTGGTGAACACAAAATCGCCAATGATTCGAGTCTGAGTACTATAAAGTACACTTAACTACACGTACAAGTTCACACTCTGATATTGACAGTTAAAAAACAAAAAAAAAACGATATATTTGACGCGTTTTTTGCGACGTTGACAACTTTCAGAATACACTATACTCGGTGTAGTTCGTGGCCTGATGGTTAGCATTAAGGGCGGTTTTCCTAGACCAAGTTTTACTACTGCACGTGGTTGGCGATACCTACTACAGTGAGTGCAAGGGAGTGCTATTCAACCCCCAGGCCGCGAAATGGCCGCACAAAGGATTGTTATGAATATTACATTTCACCCCTCACTTGATGCCGCGTAAGAGCATAGGGTTGGGAATTTTGCACATTTAGAAGTTTGTTTTTATCGATATATCGATAGTTTGCTAACTTGGTAATATGTTTAATGCTGTAAGGTGGTAAATTAAATTAATAGCTACTGTCGGTGTGGTGCTGAAAAAAGGGTCTTTGATCCAGTGTGATTTTTTTATATTTTGAAAGACATAGGGGAAAGCGTTATTATCGTAAGTTGAATGTTATCTAGTGGTAACTATTAAGAAAGGTCAGCTTTTTACAATTTGCTATCAAATATGACACCGTGTACAACATATTATAAATTACAGTTAATTCCCAGAGGGTCTAAAATGGCCGCTTTTGCAGAATCATAATAGGATAATAATAACATAATACGAATTACGTTTCAATTAGTAAAATGGTCACAAAGTGGCAATTCATAATATTAAGTGTGTCTTCCATTTTAAGAATTTTAACGTGATTCATATTTTTAAGCATAATCAGCCTATAATGTTTCCACTGCTGGGACACACGGCCTCCTCTCTATGAGGCTATAATCCACCACGCGGGCCCAGTGCGGGTTGGTAGATGTCACATGTCTTCGAATTTTTGGTTCTAGGACATGCCGGTTTCCTCACGATGCTTTCCTTCACCTTTTTTGAGAGCAGTGGTAATGAAATAAATTACACAAAGTACGCCTGCCTGAGTTCGGATCCACGACTTACTGTTCGTAAATCGGGGCCGCCACCACTGGCCCACCGCTGCTCTATATATTATTATTCTATTAAGATTCTGCTAAAACGGCCATTTTAGACCCCCAGTGTTGCACACTGGTATCAAACACAGGACCCCACGATAGTGAATCTCACAAACTTGCGACCACTAAACCGTTTTTATTTAGTTTTGGAGCTTCTTCTTATATAAGAAACACCGACCACATCTAGTTTCTGAAAATAATAATATACAGGTAAAAACATATGTATACTTACAAAAGTAATTAACATCGCACTACCTATCGCTTTAGGGACACCTGTTATAATAGTTGTAAGTGACATTTTAATAAATAAATAACATCACTTCAAAAATCATCGACAACTTTCCCGCCCAAAATCACATTACTCCACTCTACTCTATGGCAATTACTCGACGGGGTTGCCAGCAATATTCACTAGTATTACTACGAGCCCACATGTGTACCTCAGACCTCAAGCACGTCACAATTTCACGCTCGCATAGCAGGGGTATGAGCAGACATTGAGGTTGCATCACAGCTTGATGAGAGGGTCAATAGTTTGAAGATGTAACAACTGTTTCTAATGGGAGGTATGTTGTGGTTTTTAGGAGCGATGAGTCTTTTTTTTTTAATTATGGCATGTGGCGTATATTGCGCTGTATGTGGTCTGAGTTTTAAGCAGTTTATATTAGGTGATAGCCTATTATTAATTGCTAGATTGTTGATGTGTGACGTTGTATCTAAATCCTCATTAGCTTTTCCAGCCTGTGATGTTCCGACTTCTCTGAACTCATCGCTGTACTTCACACTAGATCCGCGTATAGGGCTTTGACGCAAGAAATGCATATTTATGTTTATATTCTGATCTAAATTCTTGTTGATTATTATTAGACTAGCGACCCGCCCCGGCTTCGCACGGGTGCAATATAAACCTACATCTTGAATCGCTCACTATATTAAAAAAAAAACGCATTAAAATCCGTTGCATATAGTTTTAAAGATCGCATAAGCATACAGAGGGACAGACAGAGGGAAGCGACTTTGTTTTATATTAGGTAGTGATTAGTGGCTACTAAGTATTACCTAACAAATGTCATAACAGCACATATGCTTGCATGTTTGCTGACTTATCTGTGATCTGTGAACCATTGTAATTAATTTAACCCACTGTTCCATCAAAAAATTAACAATATTGTGTGTGAATGTGAACCGTAATGCAGGGAGTGGAATTACTGCTGCTTTAGACGTCATGGTAGACCACCTGGTCTGGACATCTTTATACTTTTACACCCCAACCGTAGTGGTTCTTCATTTTTCTTCATATCGCTGGCACGACTAGCCCAAATCTTCGCCAGTTCCACCGTCGTCGTCAGTGGCAGCACAAAGGTCACTTCGGCTTCAAGTTTTTGGGCTAAGAGGGCTGGATAGGAGATGGAGCATAGTTTGCGAACTTGCGGCTTTCATTTATTATTCGTGATAGCCACAATCAACTTTATTCATTTTTGTTGATGCCTAATTCACGCTTGACCAAAAAATTTAAGGTACCAAAATGGTGAAGTCATCAACCAAGCGTTCTGTACATCAAACTTGACAAAACCATATATTCCATAGCATCAACGCAGCCATCCAATATCTCCGTAACCAGAAGGTTCCCAGGTACAGTCTAGAGTAAAAAAAATATCACAATGACGGATTAGATTTAGATGTCCCCACTGCCCCAGTTAAAAGAAACACCCTGTATATTACCCAACATACCTTGTAAAACCTTCACAATTTACGAATCTGCTTGACCTGTATAATTTTTAAATCCAATAAATTAAGCCTGAGCCAGGATTTGTCTCGTGAACTTTCGTGTTTCCTTTGATTATGCTAAGGTCGTTTGCAAAGCGAGACAAGGTCGAAAGATGTTATTTAGAAAAAGGTAAATAAACGTATTTTTGTACATTAGTTTTATTTTTTGCCTCGCTGGTCTAGCGGTCGCGAACGCGCGACTGCTGAGCATGGGGTCAGGGGTCTGATTCCCAGTTCGGACTTTTATTGAGTTTTTCCATAAAAAAATTTCTTAGTAGCTTCGGAGTCTGAATCTGTGCCCGGTTGATGGCAATAGGCTCGCCCCCTATTACATGGGACTTAAAACATAACTGACGAAATGTGGGCGTAGGTACTATTAGGTACACCTCTGCCTAACCCTTTGGGGACTATAGGCGTGATGTTACGTTACATGAGATTTCACCAAGTGTTAATAAATACAGGTTTCCTACTTATTACACAATTACGCCTAAAATTGCTGTTAATTAGATTTATCATCATGTTAATAAAAGAACCACTTTTCACCCTTATTCCTTGAGTAATAAGGCTGACAAGTGCTCGACTGTCTGTGAGCGCGGTGTGTGATACTCATTTTAAAAATACGAACTAACCAAACAACACAATTAACCTTTCGTATGCCAAGTAGGTATATAGACACAATTAAAAACCTATTGTGTCTCGCGTAGATCTACGTTCACGAAGGGTTAAAACTATTTTGATAATCGAACGTTCGACTATATCAATACAAGACCTCCTTTAAAAACTAATGTGGAACGCGACGTATTTCCGGTGCGCGGCAGTGCGCGGTCGTAAAGTGTTGCCAGTATAAAAAGAATCCTATTTTATTGGAGCAAGGAGGTTGAACACGGGTCAAGAAATATTTGATTTATTGACAGGTTTCCTTTGCTTTGTCATTTAAGTTTAAAAGTGTTATAACTGTCACTACCTTTTTGATTGTAGTTTATTGGACCTGTGGCTGTTCATAGTAGGTAAGTTACTAAGTCAGGTCCTTATTTGGTTAGTAGGTTCTTAATACTGAGATATTTCTGAAAAAATAACGGTAGCAAAAATACCCTCAATGAAGCCGAAAGGTACACTTGTTCTTCCCGTCATTGCGATATTTTTTTTTTTTATTGGACCATACCTGGGGACCTGCTAGTTACGGAGATATTCGGGGTCAAAGTTCCAACTTTTTCACAAGTTTTTTCTTTTAAACATGTTTTTAATGTAAATGTAATGTAAGATTTTTATTGTAAACACTTCCACGACCCCCGTACTATTCAATCCATCCATCAGCACAATGTTTTGAGTGCGTTACATTTAGTCCTACCATAAAACTTAATTTTTGCACCCCAGAAAAAAAAGACGTCTCCCAGCAATATTTTTTGGGTAAAGATACTTACGAGTAGTTTGATGTACATAATGCTTGGTTGACGGCTTCGTGAAGGGTCTTGTTACAGCCTGTATAACAACTATTTTAAAACACAAATACACTACATACTTTGGTCCAATCCACTTTCCCGCTATTTGGCAGCCATTTTTTTTTGTGGTTATCTACGTACGTGTGTACAAAAAAGTTACTGAGATAAAAATATACTTATTCGAAGGGCAATAATATTGTTTATTGTTAACATTGCGAAATTATGGGTTCACATTTTTTTAACTTTCAGAAACTCCAAAACATATCCAAAAAAATTACAAATCGTCAATTTTTTGTGAACAAACAACCAATTTTTTTGTCAACCAATTCTTTGCAAATCAACCAAATTGTGCATTAAAACAGTTGTTGTATAAGTAGGTACCTAGAATATCGGTAGTCCATGACCGGACACATTGTTTAAACGTTACCTAGCATGAGCCAATAGAAATAAAATCCAGATATGTTAGTTTTATAATCATCTTTTATTTAAAACATAGAAAAACATTTAACGCATTCCTGATGGTGCAGTACGCCGCAATTCCATGCCTATCGAATACAATAACATTGAAAGTTATGTAATTTTTTTTATAAATTTTTCATAACATTGTCATTACAGTTTACTTGAAAATTACCTACTTTTTTATTTTTTTGTGGAATTTGGAACAAAACTAAAAACGAACCCTCATAATTTTGAGTACAGACAAGCTGCTGTGATTGGCTGGTAGAAATAACGACAGTCAATCAAATTAACTGTCATGTTTGACTGTTTATTACTGTCATGCGGATTTCAAGAAGCAAGTGGGACTTGCCCGCATTCGGGGCGCTTGCAATTGCACCTTGCGTAGGTAGAATATTTTACTATTTTGGCAGTGAACGTACTAAAGGAATTTTTCTTATCACGCAGGTTTGCGCCCGTGTGTCGAGTAAATACCTTAGTTACATTATGAAAAGGTGCATTTTGGGTATCCCGCATCCGAGTAAATCACGAGCGAAAGCTTAACCGCATAACACTTAAAACAACTCTCCCGATAATCTGTGGTAACAGTCTGCTCATCAATATCCTTTACACCCTGTCTAACTTATGGAGCCTACACAACAAAGCTGGAGACATAATGCCAACTGGCTTTCGTGTGTAGCTCATCAGCCACAATTAATCGAACACAAAGATGGGCCAGTACAGTTATTCATTTTATTGTCTCTTTCGCACAAGAACGGAGAAAGAAACATGAACATTGCAGCATTGACTACTATTGATCAATAGTAGTTAATGCTGCAATGTTCATGTTTTTAGATGTATTATGAGATTCTTGAATCTTCCTTTAGGCAATGATATTAGTTCTGACAAAAATGGTGGATTCGGCGCACTGTACAGTAATTGTCAGGAGGATCTGCCGGGCTGCATTTGCGCAAGGAATGTTCTGGAATTGTAAAATAAATTGTTAAAATTGTTTGAAACTGTGGGTAACTTGAAAACAACATGCCTATCTGACCTCTACAATCCAGTTAGTACCTACTGGCTGGGTAGTACGATACTCCTTGGTAACACTGGTTGTCAGATTTTCGGGGCACTGACTACCTGTAACGACTGTCAAAGATCTATGACAGCCGAGACCAACGGCTTAACGTGCTTTCCGAGGAAACACGGTAAGTAATAGGTGGTTACCCATCCACCGACAAACCTACGTAAGCATGGCTATACCTGACCGAGCACCGTATTCCATCATCTTGATAATACTTAATTAACAGAGTTTCAAAATTCAAAAGAAATTTGTCTTACCCCACAATATCCTTGAGATCTGTTGCCTGACACAAGTTGTTATGCCCGAGGCCGCAGCCCCGTTCGAACGTGTGGAACACAAGCGGAGCCCCCGTCGTGCCGCGGGAGGCCTTCACTTTGTCGTGCAACTGAGGACAGTTACAAATATTCATAGTCATCATTTGGAGATGGAGCAAACAAGGTCAGGAGACCGCGTATTTGCAACCACAGCTTTAGACGTCAGCGGGACGTGAGAGGGAGAGAGCCTCACGTCCTGGCCACCGCGGGAGATGCCCTAGGCGTCGGGAGCCACGTGGTGACTCCCGGTCACCGTAGGCGCGGGCCTGTGGACGGTGAGCTATGGGCTAGCTCGCCGTCCGTCCGTCTTATGACGACAGGCCGTGTAGACGGCGCGTTCGTGTTCCACGCGCGCTTCGGTCGCTGGCCCTGACTGCTAACCGGATAAAGCAACATTCTGGTATTTAAGACTGACTGACTATCTGACTTCCAATGTCATCTAATGATCCAGTTACTGGTTAAGGCTAGTTGTAAGACTTTTGGGCTTTTTCTACTGCCTTCCCGACGATTTTTTAAGACTAAGTAATAAGTTTCAAAAAATCGGCCATGTGCGAAAACTCGTGCATGAAAGATTCCGTACTATTATATAAAAAAAAAAAAACATTTTGTTGTATGGGAGCCCCCATAAATATTTATTTTATTCTGTTTTTTATATTTGTTGTTAAAGCGGAAACAGAAATACATCATCTGTGAAAATTTCAAATGTCTAGCTATCACGGTTCATTAGATACAGCCTGGTGACAGACAGCCAGACAGAGAGACAGACGGAGTCTAACAAAAATCGTTAACAGAAATGGTCTGAGCATTCTTCCCTGTGGAACTCCATACACGATAGACAATAGAATCGAAAACGTTGAGAAAAGGTTTTAAGGAACCATAAAATATGTTATACCTGGTATTCCTTATTGATGATTACCAGAAAAGTCAGATGCGTAGTATTCCAAACCGGAGTGCGTATATGACCATCATTATGTAATTTCTGCCTAACGCTACAGGAAAATGAGTGAGTTTTGTTTATTATGTATTTATGACGTTACCTTGCAAGCCAGATTATAGGGAACAATCTTGTCTCCCTTAGAGTGGAGCATGAGGATGGGGATATGAGGAACGCTGCAGAGGTACTGATCTGTGTCAAACGAGTACTCGGAGGATGCTGTGAATGGCTTCACGAATGTGTCCTTGTAGTAGGGTAGCCAGGACACCAGCTGCAACCAGAACATTTAGCACGTCTATAAATCGCCAGCCAGAATTTCGACGGTTTTCCTTATTTTTAGGAATGATCCGTTTAATGAAAAATAGATTTTCAAAACGAATATAATGAATCGGTTTTATTTTCAACTCTTTAAGTAAGATATTGAATTTGAATAAAATAAATACGCATTCTACCTTAGCGAAGGGATGACTCGTGATCTCATCCATGAGGTTATTGAAAGGCGCCTCGAGCACCAAAGCATCAGGACACGGTAACTGTGGATGGCCCTGGTTGGTACACAGCTCAGATAGATGAGCTGTCATGTTCGCTGCAACTGCAGTCCCTGGTGATGGCACAGAAGTTGGCAACAGAGAGTAATATGAATGTGGAAAAATCTTCCAGGCGTGATTAAAAGAAGTGTTATGCACGGTTCATATTATTCCAGTTGCATTCCAGTCCAGGGATCTAATCTAGGGCTGGATTGCAACATAAAATAATATACAGGGTGCTTGGTAATTGGGTGCATTCCTTGAAATGGGTGTTACTAGAACAAATTTGCAACAATTTTGACTCCGATAACTTGGGGTCCAAACTGGGTTGTTTTTTGAGGTATTGAACTTTTAAAGTTTTTTGGAAATTTTCCATCCCTCCACCATAAACTTCTGATTATAAGAAATCTACGATCAGGATGTTCAGGATGTTGTTGTCAGGATTTTATTGGAAAGTTATCAAAATTGGGTCAAAATTGTCGCAAATTATGTCTAGTATTACCCATTTCAAGGAATGCACCCAATTACCAGTGACCCTGTTTACCGTTACTGGAATGCACTGGATCTAGTAAGAGATCCAGTCCAGTAACTGGATTGGAGGTCTTATTTTCAATTCAGCGCCCCCATTCCAGCTCAACTGGAATCGTGTAGACGGCCAATCCAATGCTGGTAGAACCTTCAAGTTTCTTGCGGATAGGCTTCCCGTTGGGCTTTATGCAGCCCAAAATGTGGCGCGCATATACAACCTTCAACGCCCAACTATCCCTCCTCTAGAAAGCATAGACTAACCTAGGGAGTGTCCCCATATCAAAACGGTGGGTCTATCCGTAGGACTTAGCGACTCTATCAGCCAGGCGTATACTGCCAGAGCGTCTTCCACGACACCCTTCTCCGTGGGCCTTATATGAGTTGAGTCTCCATACCCTGGAATGAAGCAAGTAACACTGAGTCCTGTGATGTCCCGCCTGCTGTAGACCACTTACTGGGCCCAACACAAAATTATGGGTGTAACATCGAAACATTGCGTGGGCCACGTACGCTATGGTTGTACATAGTTTTGGGTGTGTAGTGTGTACTGCAGTGGAAACGTAGACCCACGTTGTCAAACAAATGAATCCACGCAGCTAAAATGCGCCGCGTGACCGCGCAAAGCATGCGCCGCTGTGGGTTTGCGATAATTCTTGAAATACTTTACCGTTTCAAGTAAAAAATCGTACCACATAGGTAGAATACAATTGGATGGTTGTACACTGTTTTACAGACAGAAGTTCAAAAGAATTTCGTTTCATATATTTTTTTTCTCATAATATAATTTCACAGAATAATCAATACGCAGAAAGCTTGCTTCGAAAAACCTTAAATCATAGATTTTTGTTACTAATAAAATTAAATGTTTCGATAATTCATATCATACAATAACAAATCAAATATTCTTTATGAGTATAATATATTGTTTAGTTAATATAAGACTCATTACCAAGAAAAACATTTTATCGAGTGACAGTTTCTAAAATGTTTCAATTCATACCTTTGACAAAATGCATACCCTCCAATAAAATTAAAACACCATGAAATTTACTTGGACTATGTTATAATTGATAACATGAAAGCGTTTCATAATTGTCTTAAATTTTCTAGAGAATATTTTTGATAACTTCGTGGTATTTTTTCCTCTTTTTCGATAAATGTACATCTTACGGCCGAAAATTAAACATTTCCTTTTCAATTCATATGTATTTTTAAGTTTATCTTAGTTGGAAATCACAGACATCGGTGAAGGAAAACATCGTGAGGAAACCTGGACATATAAAAGTCTGAAATCGCCAACCCGCTTGAGCAAGCGTGGTGATCAATGCTCGTGCCTTCTCTGTTGAGAAGAGGCCTTTACCCAGCAGTAGGACAGTAATAGGCTGGTAATATTATTATTATTAAATAGTCGTTAAAACAATAATATTCGAAATAAAAATACAAGATCCAAATATTATAAGAAACATTTTCGGCGAAACGAATTTCTATGAAATTTCTGTCTGTAAGTCGACACCGAATTGGATGCGTCGTCGTAAAATAACAAGCATTTCAGTAAGTACTTAGTAAAATACCTCGATAGTCAAATGTGATCACATGAAAGTTTAGTTCTTGGAAAACTTTGTACATTTGCAGTCGGTGAGGCGATGCGCGGTGGTTTGAATTACCTGCGAATTATTCACGTTTATTTAAATCAGAATATTTTTTAAGAAAAGATGGGGAATGGATGAAAAAAACGTGTTGCGCCGACGCCCCAACAGTGCAACTGCAGGTTTTTTTTGGCGCTTAAATTATCCTCAATGATATATCATTCTTACCATCATTTATTTATCCTTTCCCCAACTCTGTTGAGGCTGTCAGTCTTACCTCCATAAGGCTACGGGCACGAAGTCAGCGGGTGCGAGGAGCGGCGACGCGTTTCAATGCTTATATTATGTATTTATGGAACTGGTCTCTAAGGCAGCGGCGCGGGGTGTGGAGTACGAGCAATGCGCACCAGTCTAGCGGTGCCGGCGCGTCTGCTTTAACGTAGTGCTGTGCATTTTTTATTTTATTTTTAACGACCGCTGCGCTACTTAACAAAAATTTTGTATCAAAAAGATGTTGTCGTCGCTGTTTAGACATTTCGTTCCCGAACAAAGACACTAATTTCTTAATTTCTAATACACTACGCCGCTAAAGCGCCGCGCGATCGGCCCGCTGGGTTTGAGTCTGCGTTGCCCCCGCCCCATAATCGCCGACTTCGAGATCGAGGCCAAACTCAGTAGTTGGGTAATACAACACCCCATTTGGTACCTTTGGGTACGATATTATCTGTGCTTTGGGTTTGTTACGACCCACAACAACATAATTATAATTAAAGATATATTACTCGTCTGAATCATACCCATCAGTAGTTTTTCAGTAGCTCGCCCCCACATGGGACATAAAATAACTAACGAAATACAGGTGTGTTGTACTATTAGGTACATCTCTGCCTAGCCCTTCGTAGTTACAGGCGTGATGTTATGTTATTTCTCGTACATAATACTCAGTAACTGGGTTAGGGGGGTCAGAGAGGCAGTCACTCCTTGTATAGTACTGGTATTCATATACATCCGATTTGACAGAAAAGGCTAGGTTATGTTTTTTCTCACCATGACAGTATAAAACGACTGTGTTTCTAGTTCTCTTCAGTTCCTCATGAAGACGAGCATCCACCTTCAAGTAGTCGCGGATGACGAATACTTCGCGAAACATGGAACATGGAACAATGTGCCATACTCCTGCAACATAACACAACTTGATTGAAATATTTAATCTGTACCCGGCAATAAATCACTAGGTTTTTTTTTGGATCAAGACTGCCACACTATTCCCAAACAACTGCAACTCATGAGAGCCAGAATCAACCGTCGTGATCACCAGAAAAGTGCCGAGACAAGCTTGAAATCCAGGAGAAACCATTTAACCATCTTCAAACGAAATTAATCAGAAAATAGCGGAGGAGTAGGATAAACATAATTTTATTGTAAGCGGTCTAATTTACCTACGAAACTTCGCAGATATTTGTTTAATTTTGTTTATGACGGGTGTAAAAGGCATAATAACGAAGCCGAAGGGCACTTGTTCTTGCGGTCACATTACTGGGAACCTTCTAGTTACGGAAATATTGGAGGTCAAAGTTCCAACGTTTCCACAAGTTTTTCTTATTATAACTAAGTTTAAATACCCCCATGACCTCTGCGCTATTCAATGCATGGTATCAGCACAATGTTTTGATTGCGTTACATTGAGTCCTACCGTAAATCCTACCCATTTAAAAAAGTCCTTTCCCAGCAATATTTTTTGCGTAGAGTTACTTATTTTGATGTACAGAATGCTTGATTGATAGCTTCGTGAAGGATCCATTTTTTTGATATCGAGATCCATCACGCCTGCAAAGTTTCGTTAGTTAATTTAATTTGTCTCTGTAAAGCACAACGAGAATCATAAAAAACTGGCTTTGTTGTGTCTCCTTCCGAAGATCAATGTGAAACCAGTGTTTATTATTGGCAGTATTGGCACGGTTGGCGCTGTGGCTGAGCTATTGGCTGCTGCGCTGCGTGTCGCAGGTTCGATTCCTGCACGAAACCAATATTTGTGTGGCCAACAGGTAGTTATTTCGTGTCTGGCTGTTTGTGTATATGAGTTTAAATGTTTGTAAATGCACCCACGATACAGGAGAAATTCCTAGGGTGGGGCAACGTTTAAAAAACAAAATATGACCCGCCCCTGCTTCGCATTGTTTATACAACTTGACATAACATGTTATGACTGATGTAATACATAAAGCGCAGGCCACACCACCAGCTGGCGGGCGGGCGAACGACGTCGTTTCACCTCTTTTCATACTTTCGTTCACACCGCGAACTAACGAAAGATTCGAACAAAGTATGAAAAGGGTGTCGTTCGCTTCGCTCGCCCGCCCGCCAGCTAGCGGTGTGGCCTGCGCTTAAGCGTCTGGAACAAATTCTTTAAGTCATGATGAAACCCGCTTCAACTCTTAGCGTCATTTAAAAGCACTACATTATTAAACAAACGGACTCAAAAACCGACTTTAATTTATACTAGTTAGGAGTAAGCTAAAATTGTAGTTTTTAACAAGTAAAATAAACACAATTACCAAGTTTGACAGGGCAGTTGTCTACAACAGAGTTGAACTCAATATTAAAGTGTCTTCCTCCAACGACATTGCAACTCGAAGGGTTCTTATAGTCCAAGTTTCTTGGATAGTTTACTGCAAACAAAATTAACTTGATACTTCCAAAATTTATAAGCAACTAGCTGACCCGCGCAACTTTGTCTGCGTCACATAAGGGAGAGACATTTCTCATTGATGCTCCGCTCCTATTGGTCATAGCGTGATGTTATATAGCCTATAGCCTTTCTCGATAAATGGGCTATCTAACACAATTTTTTTTTTTATTCGAACCAGAAGTTCCTGAGATTAGCGCGTTCAAACAAACAAACAAACTCTGCAGCTTTATAATATTAGTATAGATATGGAAACGCCTGACAAAATTGTTATAGCAAAGTTATTCGCAAGCAGTTGTTTTTTTTTACAACAGGCGTTATTTAACTAAAAACAACGCCTAAGCAAAGCATTAAAGCAAAGCTGACAAATGCTAATAAATGGTTGCTATTCTTAATGCATCAGGCGTCTGAGTTTTACGTCAAAATAAATACTTACTACAGTTAGAAAAGACAATTTTCCTTTGAACTGACTTGCTGTATTTGAATACCAGAGGCAATACAGCCACCTGAACCATTATTAAACTGGCTGTCACCGACGCTCCTGCTAGTAATAATGCCCTGAGAAAGAACGATTTTACTTTATGATATTATAAGTCTTATTTGAAATTGAATAAAAATATGACGGTTCAGTTGGCGCAGTGGCTGAGGCGATTGGTTGCTGCGCTACGCTACGTGTCTCGAATCCCGCAATGAACAAATATTTGTATCGCCTAAAGGTAGTTGTTCGGGTCTGTGTGGTTATTGGGTATTAGGATACCCCTTGGTAGGACTGCTTCCTGTTAGGTGTATAAAGCTGCACCTTATGCTATACAAACAGACAGGCAGACGGCTTAGTAGAGGTTGACGTTCCTGAGGTACGGAACTTTAAATTATACAAACTAAGCACTACTAGCTAGGGCACTACCAATATAAATCAAACGCTTACGCAATCACCATATTGATTTGGATATAACCTATATCTTTTTACTTTTATATATTGTTTATTCTTTTCTCTACAATGTTTTTCATACATTTTATAATTTTTATAGATATAATAATATTTTTTCTAAAAAATCATTTTTAGTTGATTTACACGTCAAACAAGTGACACTTTTTAAGATTTTGTCATTTTTATTGGCGAAGCTGCTCTTTGGCAAGGCTCGAAAAATATAGGCCGATGAAATGAGTTTTTATTTTCAGAGTGTAGTTATGGATATTATACAGTTTAAAGAGTGTAACAAGACCGTTAACGAAGCCGAAAGGTACTTGTTCTCCCCGTCATTGAGATCATTTTTGTTCTAGACCATACCTGTGAAACTTCTAGTTACGGAGATATTGGGGGTCAAAGTTCCAACTTTTCATAAGTTTTTGTTGTAAATACACGTTTTTAACGTAAGATTTTTACTGTACCTTCACGACCCCCGTACTATTCAATCCATCTATCACCAAAATGTTTTGAGTGCGTTACATTGCGTAATACCGTAAAACGTAAATTTTCACCCCAAAAAAGTCGTTTCCCAGCAATTTTTTTTGCGTAAAGTTTGATTTACATAATGCTTAGTTGACGGCTTCGTGAAGGGTCTTGTTACACCCTGTATACAGTGGAAGAAGGGAACACTGACGTGCAATCGCGCCAGGCGCGTCGCGTGAGCACGCAAGGCTCGTGCGGAGTTGTGTCGTGCGACACCGCGCCCGCCAGAGCCGCGCGCCGTCGCTGGCGATCGAATCGATCGCATCGTGACGAATAGTACGTCATCGCGCAAACAGGCGCAGATGAGTTATGCGTAGCTACGCGTCTGTGATGAAGTCGTATGTTCGGCGGCGCGCTGCGAATGCGGGGTGGGAGCGAGACAAAACAAAAAAAACCCTTTTCACTGTATTAATGTTTGTTTTGTTTAGCCTGCGCACATACTTATTATCTTTTAGTGTTTATTATATTTCCTATATTTCTTTATATTATAATCCAAGTAGGTACTGTTTGTTTTATCTTATTTAATGTAGTTCAATATTTATGCTGTCTTGGCTTCCGTTCGTTTTTTTCACGGGTGACCACTGAAAACCAGCGCTGTGCTGTGGGCCCCCCATAGCACAGCATAATGCTGAGTGGTAACCTGCTTGTCGCGGTCACGACGTGCAAGCTGTTAATTTTGTATTTATTTTTCTTTGTACCTATATGTCCTGTGTATTTATAATATTTGTTATGTATTGAATGATTATTTTTAATTTATCTCTTGTACGCACGTCATGTCCCTGCGACAAATAAACATTTTTTCTTTCTTTCTTTCAATCGCTTACCACGTTTTCAGGTACACCATCTTATTACAAAAATTTATATGTGGGGCCCACAGAAATTTTTCATAAGAAATCTAAAAAAAAAATAGCCGTTCCATACTTTTTGACAGTGTAGTGTAGGTATTGCACTTGTAGGAAACAGCAATCTTTTTTTTCGGCACAGTTTGCGCAGTGGCTGCTGCGCTGCGTCTCACGGGTTCGATTCCTGCACAGAACAATTATTTGTATGGCCTACAGGTAATTGTTCCGGGTCTGGCTGTTTGTGTATATGAATTTAAATGTTTGTAAACGCAGCCATGATACAGGAGAAATTTCTAGTGTGGGGACACATTTAAAAAACAAACGTACAGGGTGGAGGGGGGGCATCGACTCGGGCATTCGGTACATCATACCAAACTCTCCCATTTAGAATTTATTATCTGCTGTTCGCCAGTTATGTTCAAGCCCCATGTAATAGGAGTCGACCCTATTGCCATCAACTGGGCACAAATCTAGATTCCGTGTCTGCTACTGAGA
Source organism: Eugnorisma glareosa (assembly GCA_947578425.1). Taxonomy (NCBI): domain Eukaryota; kingdom Metazoa; phylum Arthropoda; class Insecta; order Lepidoptera; family Noctuidae; genus Eugnorisma; species Eugnorisma glareosa. The sequence goes on along the minus strand of OX387982.1, from coordinate 4,493,701 downwards.
AATACCAAAAATAAAACAGTTGTTAATTTTATAACAAATATAATGAAGTTCAACTTAATAAATAAAACAATGCAGACAATATTCAGTAATACCATTTTGACTTTACAAGAATAGATGTAAGTCATAATATCAATGTCTCATAATATTCTATATAATAAAATAATAAATAAATACTTACAGTGGGAGAAAATTACTTTTAAAAGTTACTTAATGTATACATATTTGTGCTCGTGGTTGTACAATCACGAGCACCAATATTATTATGTAAACACTTCTCTCCTACAGTTCTGATTAAAATTTCATGTTGTTACGGACATAGTATTCTGGAACTCATATAAAATAAAAAAGATCCTATCTCCAAGTTAAAATCGTTATTTCTCGCGAAAATTGCTGTTAATTTTAGGTAAGTGTATACATATTGATGCTCGTGACCGTACATAGTACAATAAAATATATATTGTCTATCTCGCCTCTATCATTACGAAAAGCTACATTATAAATATATAATGCACCGTCGGTATTACTTTAGCTACTAACTATCTAACATCAATTCCTCAATATTGACTAGTCAGCCTCGTAACTGCTTTACCACCCTGAAGGAAATAGCACACAATGACATATCCACTCGGAAAGGGATCGTCACCGTATCGCTTTTCACCTCCTGTGTTTCGTGATCTTTTCCCGAGGCGATGCGATTACGTTACGATTCCGATTAGTGTGCGTTGCAGTAGGGATTTTCATGCAAAGAATACTGAATGGCTCGAGATGACGATCCCTTTCCGATTTGATATGTGTGCTGTGACCTTAATGGTGAAGCGCCAAGGTAGCCCGCGAAATTTAAATTTTGTTACGTTTTTTGCAATTTGCAGGTCAGTGTCAGGTTGTATGTTGATGAAAACTGAGTCGCGTCAGTAACACGTATGGAGCTACAGAATTATAATAATTAAAATCATCAATACAACCATCTAAGTCAATTTAACCCTATTCTGTAACTATTTCAAGAAAAAGTCATTCAATGGGGTTAAATTAAGTTAGATGGTTGTATTGATGATTTTAATGATTATAATTCTGTAACTACATACATGTTACTGGCGCGACTCATTTTTATCAACAAACAACCTGACACTGACCTGCAAATTGCAAAAAACGTAAGAAAATTTGAATTTCGCGGGCTACCGGGACGCTTCCACCTTAAGGCTAAATATTATTACTACTTCATAAAAAGACAAATGTAATATTTAACTAAGTAACAATTAGTACTGGGGTTTGTATTTTTTGGGCTGGCTTACTTGCGCCATTTTTTTTCTATCAAAGTACTGAAACCTGTATTAAACAATAGCTGGCTTCAATACAAACAAGTTTAGTGTGAGTCAAAATCATATAAAGAGTCACATTTTGGAGATAAAAGTTATCAAAGTTAGAATATATTCACTGATGGCACCATCAGTATAAGTTTGATTGTATTAGCCGCGCATAACGCCTGTATAAATCAATAGCTGTCGTCAATACAAATAATGTTTGTATGATACGACATCAAGTCGTTGACGGCACGGTTGGCGCAGTAGCTGAGAGATTGGCTGCTGCGCTGCCTGTCGCGGGTTCGATCCCCGCACGGAACAAATATTTGTATGATCTACAGGTAGTTGTTCCATGTCTGGCTGTTTGTGTATGTGAGTTTAAATGTTTGTAAACGCACCCACGATACAGGAGAAATTCCTCAACGTTTAAAAAAAAAGTTGTTCTAATGGCGAAGGTTCTAAGTTTGATAGCTTGGAAATGTGACGCTTTAGAAGATATTGTATCAGGCAATTTTTTTTTTCTTGTTAGCTATTGAATTATTAGAGGTTTTATGCGTGGCCGATATTTTGGAAATCAAATAAAAAGGTAGAAGTTAGACAGGCCAGGCTTCGTACAATATTCCAGGCCCTTTCAATTTAATGGGCAGCCAAAAGTGGTAAACCAAAAGCGTCGACTACACATTAATTCTATTTTGTGACGTAGGTAGGCCTTGCATTAAAATTAAAGTTACAGCCTTGTAAAATAAATTATTCCTCATTTACATTGTCATGGATCGTCAGCAAAATGAATTGTTAAGCAAGTTGACAACCTTTGTCTGTTTGATATTTCAGGTGGAAGCACCAGGTCAGGACTTGCGCCACCCCAACTCGGACAGCTTAGGTTCGAAAAGGATGGCGGGGTCTAGTGAGGGAACTAAGACCCCGCCATCCCCTTCGTGTTAGGCAATCAGGCTGTACGTTAAACAAAATCTGATTCGCAACCGTATCACATTTGTATTTACAAATTGATAATAATTAAAATCATCAATTTAAACTTCTAAGTTCATTTTAATCCTATTGAATGACTTTTCATGAAATAGACATTTCATGGGATTAAATGAACTTTGCCGGTTGTACTGATGATTTTATTGATTACTAGCTTTTGCCCACGGCTTCGCTCACGCTCTAATCGCCTAGCGGTGTGAAATATACTTTACGAGCTATTCTCATATCTACCAAACATAAAAAAAAACATCGGTCGAGCCGTTTCGGAGGAGTGCGACCACAAACAGCATAGCACGAGATTTTTATATGTAAAAAGATAACGATTCTAACTCATGAAATCCATATTCAATTCTTAATCATATTTTAATCAACATACAACATGACAATGACCTGCAAATTTAAAAAAAAAAAAGTAATAATATTTGAATTTCGCTGGCTACCCTGGCGCTTACCCCTTAATGCAACTCTCAAAAAATTACAGTTAGTCAATTTGCTTTAAAATTAATGAACCTGACGTTTTTGAATATAAAATTCAACCATTTTATAGGGTGTAACAAGACCCTTAACGAAGCCGAAAGGCACTTGTTCTCCCCGTCATTGCGATCATTTTTTTGTTCTAGACCATACTTGGGAACCTTCTAGTTACGGAGATATTGGGGGTCAAAGTTCCAACGATTTCACAAGTTTTTTTTGAAATACATGTTTTTAATGTAAGATTTTTTCTTTAAACACCTCCACGACCCCCGTACTATTCAATCCATCACATCAGCACAATGTTTTGAGTGCGTTATATGGAGTCCTACCGTAAAGGTGACATTCAACTAAAAAAAAAAGTAGTTTCCCAGCAATAATTTTTACGTAAAGTTACTTAGTTTGTTGTCTATAATGCTTGATGGACGGCTTCGTTAAGGGTCTTGTTACAGCCTGTATGCCAAGAACACTTAGGCAGAGATGTTCAGTACACCTACATTACACCAGTTATGTTAAAGGTGCTGGTACAATAAGCAAATATTGTGCTAGTGTCTTCTAGATTTTTCTATTATTTTATCTATTAGGAACCCTGGGTTGCACTGAATCAGTTGTCCTAACTTTAATATCAAAATGGCCGGTTAAGTCGAGGCGACGCGACGTATCGATCGGTAATGGAAGATCGCCATTTGATGCTGTTTATTTGACATGCTGATCGACGAAGTCCCTGTAAATAGAAAAACAATTAGTAACATAACAGGAATTCACGCCTGTGTTTCCCCACATGGTTATGCAGGGGTGTAGGTACTATCGAGTTCACTAACGGTCGACCAATTTTCAACCTTATGACTTAGGGCATAAGGGTCAAAAGTTGCAGACCGTCAGTGAACTCGGTATGGGTAGTACCTTTGGTACAGTAACGACCAATTATATGTATTCACGAAGAAAAGTGTTCTACTGTATTGATTAACGTTTTCTTGAACATATTATTCTAGAAGTGATACTATTACGAAATTAGTCTTATTTTAATTTCAATGTTTTCTTTTTTTTCATTTTGTTCTGTTCGTTTTTTTTTTAAATTCAAGTTTTCATTTGTTTTTTTTTTACGAGATAATCGCTTTTGTTTTTTTTTTTAACATTTCATTGCTTGTGACTATACACCAACATTTCGCCAGTTACGATTAAGCCCCATGTAATACGTGGCGAGTCTATTGCTATCAAGCGTAAAAAAATCCAGACTCCGTGGCTGGTACTGAGAAATTCCTGACAGAAAACCTAATAACACCTAGCCCAACCTGGGACTCAAACCCAGATGGGCAGCAGCCGCTATTCAGCCCGTTTAACCCCGTAACTCACCCTATAACGTCGGGCAGGTCCGTCGCGTGGCAGATCCACTTGTGCCCGAGGTCTTGCTCGCTGGAGTACGCGTGCAGCAGGATGGACGCGTCGGCGTCCGTGCGCGACTGGACTATCGATCTGTATAGCTGCGAGGGAGACCAAAATTTTAGTAAACCTACGTCTTTTCTTGACTTGAATGTGCCCTGGCGGTTGAGAGTATGTCATGCTAACTCAATGTCTCGCTGATGGTGGCGCGTGTGTCGGATCATTTAGTTCCCTTCATAATTGTTGAGTTGAATGGTGCTGATCCATGCGTCATGTCCGTGAACGGGCGCTGTCAGTTGTGACTAGTCACCTCTTAGTTGCCACGGCTTATTTGAATTAATTATTTTTATTTTTTGAATTGTCTTTTTTGTTTTTACTGTGGACACTTTTAACGTGCACATCTTACTACATCGTTCTCACATAGTGTACCATCTCAACATGAATGATGTAAGCAAGGTTTTGTAACAATAAGCTGATTTAAAAGAGTGTCCATGGAGTTTCTTGCCCGGTCTTCTCCATAGAGATCTACGCTAGGGAATGGGCAACTACAGTACTTTCACAGTTTTTATGCCTTGTGACTGGGACTGTAGCTACATTTCATTGTTATCTTTGTTACGACAGTTCCACAAGTGCCTGTAACTGGCTACTTGAAATAAATGCTTTGATTTTGTATGAACATAACATTAAGCCTGTTATCCACGCAGTTATGAATGGTCCCAAAGATGGTGAACTAGTTATTTTTTAAACATTCCCATGATATGGGTATCAAATGTATGGGTTTGCTGTTCGAAAGAGATACCGCGGCCCTGGAACACAAAAGGCAAAGGAAGGAACATGGATGGGTTTTAGTCAGTAAAAGTCTGACACTCCCTCCTGCTCAGCCTAGAGCGGGAGGGGTTATATGATGATTTCCCATCCGAAAAAAAAAAGAAAAAAATAGGTTTACTAAGAACAATACGAGAAATAAAAGGACGTCACTCCAAAGCGTATTTTTAAACCATCATATTTTATTATCTTTATATTGTGTATTCTAATGGTATGTGCCAAATAAATGTATTGTCTATTGTTTAGACTTACCCTCAGTCCTACAACGAAAGGCACAACAACATCATCCTTGGCGTGCAGTATGAGTATCGGCAGAGACTTCACCTTCGTGAGGTGCTCGTCGGACTTGAAGGTTTGCTCGTTGTTCGAACGGAAAGGTTCCACAAATGTATAGTCGTAGTATGGAAGCCACGTTACTAGCTGTGGAAGTGAGATAAATAATAACTTTTAATGTATACAACAATTTTTTTTGTATTGAAAATTATATTCTAAAGGGGTAACATTTATTGTAAGTTTGCATGTAGGGGGTAATCTTCGAAACTACTGATCCGATTCCGAAAATTCTTTCAATAATGGGAAGCTACATTATTCCTGAGTTTCATAGGCTATATTTAAAACGTTTCCGTGGGATAATTTACGACCATAATATGGCGAGTGAAGCCGTGGGCTAAAGCTAATTGAAAATATGTACAAAAGATGGTTGTCGATATCTAATGAGGCATTTTTGCGACATCACGCGTGTAACCAATACATATTAGGCAGAGGTGTACCTACAGTACACTCACATGTCACCAGCTACGTGTAATTTCCATGTAAAGCGCACCTGACCTAGATTTCGTATGAATATTGTTTTTTTTTTTATTAAAACAGCAGGATTTTTCTAAAATATATATATAAAAAAAATAAAAGATATTTTCTTGGCACAGAGATCGAATCAGATAGTTTTTTGAACTACAGATCAGATTAGAAAATGCTTTTTACCTTCGATAAAGGATGTTTAGCGACCTCATCGGCCAAGTTGTTGAAAGGCGCCTCAAGTATAAGTCCTCTTGGCGGAGGGAGCGGGGCAGAGCGGTCCAGTAGCCGCACGGACAGCTCCCGCAGGTTGCCCAGCAGGTGCGACGATATTGCTGTACCTGTAACGGAAGATGATACAATACTCAATATTCTTATTGCATGCCACACGTAGGTTTCTTAGGTGGTAAACTTATAATTAGATCATAAGGACCCTGTCGGGCACAGCAAAATAAGTGAGTTAGGAGAGAGGAAGCATTTGTAAAAATATATACCACTTAATTATGAGGAAACGGAAGAGCTCTTGAAACCTACGACATAACTTATTTTCTAACACGCAGGCACACAAACAGACACACACACACACACAAACTTTATGCAAATCTTGTTTAAGGTGGTTGCGCAAGGGTAGCCCGCGAAATTTAAATTTTCTTAAGTTTATTGCAATTTGCAGGTCAGTGTCAGGTTGTATGTTGACGAAAATATGAATCGCGCCAGTAGCACGTATGGAGTTACAGAAATTTAATCATTCAAATCATCAATATAGATCTCCAAGTTCATATAATCACATTCAATAGCTATTTCATGAAAAAGTCTCTCTTTGAGATTATAAGAACTTGGAGGGTTGTATTGATGATTTGAATGATTATAATTCTGTAGCTACATACGTGTTACTGGCGCGATTCATATTTTCATCAACATACAACCTGTCGCTGACCTGCAAATTGCAATAAACGTAAGAAAATTTAAATTTCGCGGGCTACCCTTGCGCATCCACCTTAATTACCTTATGTTATATATGTTATTAATAGTTTTCATTCTTTTGTTATGGAAGAGCGGAGTCTTCTAATACAGGCATTGTTTGCTTAAAAGAAGGCTCCAATCACAAATTAATAGTTGTAATCTTGTTGAACAATATAAACGATTTTGATTTTGTTTTTTTTTTTTTTATACAGCGTGTAACAGAAATGGTATAATCATATGGATTACTGTGGTACGGACTATCAAACTGAACAACTTTCTCTATGAGACCACCCTCGAAATCGTAAAAAAATAATCAGCTGTCCTATACAAAATTTCAATACCTACTCGACCAATGTATGGGACAGCTGATTATTTTTTTACATCATTTTTTATTGATGCGGGTAGTTTATTATATAATATTATATAATCGGCTTAACCTGGTCAAACTGGGCGCAGCGGTGGCTCCAGCTTACGACTCGTCGTGCGTTTAAACCCAGGCAGGCGCATTACTCTGTGTAATTTTTTATTTAGTGTTTTCTCTTTTTTATATTATTAGTGACTTTTATACGGGTGTACACGTCATCTGTGTAATTTATTTCATCACCACAGCTCTCAAAACGGTAAAGGGACCAGCGGCTTAACGTGCTTTTACGACGCATGGCGAAGTTTGATATGTGATGAATGGTCACCCATCCACGGACCGGCCCCGGCAAGCTTAGCTTAACCTTCAATCGACCTGTGTGGCTGTGATTGTTTAAGCAGACGCCTCACGAGATCAGATAGACAGTCACTCCGTGTAAAATACTGGTACTTATTCAGCTGCATCCGGTTAGACTGGAAGCCGATCCCAAACATCGTTCAGGGGGCCTAAAATGGCTGCTTATCAGAATCATAATATGAATCACGTAAAAAATTTAAAATTCTTAAAATGGTCTTTAAGGTTATGACCACAAAGTCCATTTTAAGAGTTTTAAATTTTGGCCAGGCAGGTGAGTCGTATTAATAAACTGACTTACCTAAAGAGTGTCCCCACACGAATATATCCCTGTTCCCGTTGAGCATAGACTGCAGCCACTCGTACACGACGAGTGAGTCTTCCACCACGCCCGCTTCCGTCGGCCGCAGGTTCGTGGAGTCGCCGTAACCTGAAACAGACAGATAATAAACAACTGACAACAATCGTTAGTGTTGGAAACCGTGCCTGGCTTCTTCCGATCCCAAGACATTGTCGTAGGGCTAACCTAACCTAAACCTAAAAACTAAACGTACATAACTCATAATATAACGCAATTGCACTCACACACACACACACACACACACACACACACACACATACAAAAACCCACTCGCATACATCACTCAACTGCGCTCCTGTTTAATTTTTAATTTTTATAACTTTAGTCTTTTAAGTTTTATATTTCATTTCTTTTTATTTGTGTTCAATTGCATACACTATAATGTTAATTGGAAGAGCGGAGTCACCTATCACAAGCATCTTCTTGCTTAAAAGGTGATCTCCAAATCATGTTTGTTAAGCCGTATGTAATTGAAATAAACATTTTTATTTTTTTTATTTTTAACTGAAACCTCTCAGCTTGAATACGCCGTGCCCATCTGGAACCCGTATTATAAAAAATATATTGATATGCTAGAAAATGTACAACGCAAATTCCTTCGTGCAATGTATTATAGGTGTCACAGATCGTATCTGCCGTATGACCAGTTGCTCAATAAATACAAACTCCTGACGCTCAGCTCCAGACACAAACAATTAGAAGCAATGACCTTGTCCAATATTGTTAATGGCAAATTTGACTGTATTGACCTGAATAATGAACTGTGGTGAACTGTTCATAGACGCCAGGTGCGCGTGTTAGATTTATACCGATGTAATTAATACATAACAACGTTTTTCATATTGTAATATAAAGTAATAATTAATTTCTAGTTAAATGCAGTAAAAGTATAGTAAATAACATCATTTTAAGGTGTGTTTAAATTTTGTGTAGCAAATAAGTATGAATCATGTTTGCTTGTCATCGTTTATGGAAACATGAATCATACTTGTTTGTCGCCGCTTATAAAAGCGAGTGTTCCGACTTCATCGGCTCACTTTCGCTTGGAACGTTGACTGGTACGGAGCTCCCGAAGAAAATAATAGATAAGTATAACTATGGTGTAATGTATAAAGGCTATTTTTTTTAATCAATAAATAAATGTGTAGTTATATGTATAATAATATAATATATACCTAGTTGATATGAAATAATAAAATATATGTTTCTTGAACAAAGTACTTTCATTTCACTATTTTGTTTTAAATTATAATATTCTTTGAGTATGTGTATATAATGTAGAACTAATTAATTGCTCTTTAATGTTGCTTTTATTTCTTTATTCTAACATCAGAAGTGGGATATCGGCCTAATTTGCCCATAATAACATATCTATGTTTATGTACAGGTGATGGAGCCGTCTCAACTACTGGAAGGTCTGGTGAAAGCCATTCAGGAAGCAATAACCTCAAATCGGCGCTCTGATGACATCGCTTTGCCTATCTTCGACCCAGAGAAAAACGATAATGGTGCTGAAGGATGGTGTCGGAGTATAGAGAAACTTGGCGCTGAATTCAAGTGGACCAGCATCCAGCAAGCTGCCACAGCAGGTAAGGCCCTACGGGGTTCTGCATTAAAATGGTTCGAAACATGGGAACCAGACACCGAACGGTCTTGGGAAGCTTTGCGTAAGGATATAATTGATTTATATCCAGCAAAGAAGAATTTAACCGAAAAGATGTCAAAGGCCATTTTATATACATCTGAACTTACCGACACATATTGTGAATATGCGAGGGAGAAAGTCAGGCTATTACGAGGCACAAAGGTAGCTTTTACGGAATTACAGTTGATTGAACTTATTTGTGGTGGCATTAGTGAAGTTAACGTAAGAATGGCAAGCTTAAATAGTTCGATAGGTTCCGTACCAGACTTAATAACGCTATTCTCTACCTATGAAAAAGCCCCCAAAAAGAGATCTTTGGAGATAGCTGCAAACTCTGGACAAAACGGTACTAAACGTTTTAAACCTAACATGGAGGCCGGGCACAAAGAAGCAAAAACATGTTACTCATGTGGAAATAGTGGTCATCTGATGGCTCGTTGTCCAAAGCTTGAAGCCCACTCCAGTAACAAAGAGTCAAACTCTTCATCAAACTCTTCAAAAACTTTGCGAACCATTAAAATTACTTGTTCTTTTTGTAAGAAAGAGGGTCATTCCTTTGAAAAATGCTTTCATCGAGTAGCTTGCACGGTTTGTAACAAGATGGGTCATTCACCCGACAGGTGTTTTCATAGAATTGAGCAAAATAAAAACATCAATACCGCAGAAACCAAATGACTATCTAGCAAATTTACTAAGATTCACATAAACGGTATCGAAATTCATTCTTTGTTAGACACTGGGGCTGACTGTAGTTTAATAAGAGAATGTGTAGCAAGGCGCCTAAAATGTAACTTAGTACCATGTTCATTATATTTAGACGGCATAGGTCATGGTAAACTTCATGTTTTTGCAAAAATAAACGTACCCGTTCAATGTGGAGACTTGTGTATTGATATAGAATTTTATGTAGCAGCAGATAAAGATTTCCATTACGATTGTATAATCGGCCGTAACGCTGTTAAACACCCTAATGTAGCGATTGTATTAGATTCCTTAAGTACCAAGTTAGTTAACATTAATAACTATACGCCTCAATTGGTAATTGGATCACTTCAAACGCAGATAAATTCTAGTATAGATATAAACTCTCTCACTATTGCTCTTACCCATCTAGACACATCCCTACAAAATAGTATAATTAATATCTTTCAAAAGTATCCTCATATTTTACCAACAGACAATAATATAAGTACAGTAACAACAGGTCAGCTTAAAATTCGATTAAAGTCTAATAAAATTATAAACTACCGTCCGTACCGTTTGGCCCCGATTGAGAGGGAGAAGGTTAAACAAATAATTGACGATTTACTTGAAAAAGGAATCATACAGGAAAGTGAATCTGAATATGCGAGCCCTATCCTGCTTGTAAAAAAGAAGGATGGAAGTGACAGGCTTTGCATAGATTATAGAGCATTAAATCAAATTATTGAAAAAGAACGATATCCCCTCCCTCTCATCGAAGACCAAATAGATCGACTAGGGAAGGCTAAATATTACATTGCTATCGACATGAAAAATGGGTTTTATCAGATTGGCATTGAGCCACAGTCCACAAAATACACGGCTTTTGTTACACCTGATGGACATTTTGAATTTTTGAAAATGCCTTTTGGTATATGTAATGGTCCCTCGGTTTTTCAAAAGGCTATTACTAAAGCAGTAAAGCACCTTAAATTCATATTAGTTTATATTGATGACCTGTTAATCCCTTTTAGCACAATACCAGAAGGGCTCGATTATTTAGATCAAACCCTTAACGCTTTAACTAATGCCGGATTTACTATTAATCTTAGCAAATGTAACTTTTTCGAAACCAGCATTGAATACCTAGGCCGTATTATCTCACAGGAAGGAGTAAAACCCAGTCATAGAAAAGTATCTGCTTTAGTAAACGCTCCAATCCCAACCAACGTAAGACAGGTTAGGCAATTTATGGGGCTTGCTAGCTATTTTAGGCGTTTTATACCAGAATTTGCTTCCCGGACTGCTTCTATTACAAAACTTGTTAAAAATAACCAAAATTGGGAATGGGGACCGGAACAAGAAATGGCTCGTGATTATGTTTTGAATCATTTGACAAGGGAACCTTTATTATCAATCTTTAACCCAGACTTACAAACAGAATTACATACAGATGCCAGTGCTATAGGGTTTGGTGCTATACTATTACAAAAAAATGACTCGTTAAATCGGGTAGTTGCATATTATAGTAAGAGAACAAGTCCCTGCGAATCCCGTTACCACTCCTATGAATTGGAGACGCTTGCTGTTTATAATGCATTAAAACATTTTCGTGTTTACCTATTGGGTATTAGCTTTAAGATAATTACTGATTGTAATGCTATAAAGTCCACAGTAACTAAAAGGGACATTTCACCTCGAGTAGCACGATGGTGGACCTACATGCAAGACTTTTCTTTTGAAATTATATATAGGAAAGGCCAATACGTTGGTCACGTAGATTACCTTAGTAGAAACCCAGAACCAAGTTTAAGTTCTTCCCAAGATGTAGCTGTTTTATCCAACCCTCCCCAAAATGTTTCAATCAACCCAATAGACTTGCCACGATCTTGGTTAGAGGTAGCTCAAGATAGGGATTCTGAAACCCAAACCCTTATAGAAAAGGTTCGGACGGGCGACTTGGATCGTAATCAATATATAGTTCAAAATAATTTATTATATTACAAAAGCGACTCAATGTCTGCGACTAAGTTGTTTGTACCAAAAGGGAGTAGGCTCGACATTCTTCGTTTATTCCATGATGAGAATTGCCATGTGGGTTTTGGGAAAACATACCATAAATTATCAGAGTACTTTTGGTTTCCTGGCATGTCAAAATTTATCAAAAAATACATAGCACATTGCCTAGTTTGTGTCGAAAAGAAAACTCATCATGGACCAAAACAAGGAATGCTGCATCCAATAGAAAAAACCCCAGTACCTTTTCATACAGTACATTTAGACTGTACAGGCCCTTTTCCGCAGTCTAACAATGGTCATAAACATTTGCTCATCATAATTGACGGGTTTACTAAATTTTGTATATTAAAACCTTTGAAAACAATGGGTGCTGAGGAACTAGTCGAGATTTTACGAAGTTCTCTTACGGACTACGGCACACCATCCTTAATAATAACCGATCGTGGAACAAATTTTTGTTCAAGGCAGTTGCGACAATTATTTGATGAATGGCAATCTAGGCATCACATGATAGCAACCGGTACCCCCCGGGGGAACGGCCAAGTCGAACGATACGTATCCACAATAACAAACATGATAAGCACTTCTTGTACTGATGTGTCAGACTGGCCGAGCGTTTTGTGGAAGGTCCAATTGTCCTTAAACACTACTGTACAACAATCAACTGGCTTTTCCCCTATTAGGCTGCTTATTGGCAGAAACTCTAACATCCCGTGTATACAAGCTAGATTAGATGAGGTAATACAAGATGATAATATAATTATCGACGTAACGGCCGACCGTCAGTTAGCACATCAACGTCTTAAAATCGTTGCCGATAAATTCAAAGACCGCTTTGACCAAACGCGTAGAGATAACATGAGTTATAGCGTAGGTGACACTGTTTATGTAAATCAAGACCATAGGCGACATGACAAACTAACAGCAAAATTTAAGGGACCTTACGAAATTATGAACATATTAGATAATGACAGATTCTCATTAAGGGGTATTGGAAATTTAAGGAATATAATAGTTGCAAAAGAAAAAATTCGCCTATGGCCCGGAGAGTGGACTGAGCAAAACGGGGTAGTAGGTTTATTATAATATTAATTTAAGATATTATTGTATTATAGATTAAAACCTTAGCTGTGGTATGACATTCACTGGCTGCGGGTGATTAAGCTTCACTGACTGCGGGTGTTTGGTCTGCCCAGTAAGGTCTGATTATTGATTATAGCATGATTACTATGAAACGATTACTGATATTATGTAAATAAAATGTACCCATATATATTAAGAATATTGTGTTTGTACTTCGAGAGCGAAGTACTTGTCAGTATGGCCGTGTTAGATTTATACCGATGTAATTAATACATAACAACGTTTTTCATATTGTAATATAAAGTAATAATTAATTTCTAGTTAAATGCAGTAAAAGTATAGTAAATAACATCATTTTAAGGTGTGTTTAAATTTTGTGTAGCAAATAAGTATGAATCATGTTTGCTTGTCATCGTTTATGGAAACATGAATCATACTTGTTTGTCGCCGCTTATAAAAGCGAGTGTTCCGACTTCATCGGCTCACTTTCGCTTGGAACGTTGACTGGTACGGAGCTCCCGAAGAAAATAATAGATAAGTATAACTATGGTGTAATGTATAAAGGCTATTTTTTTTAATCAATAAATAAATGTGTAGTTATATGTATAATAATATAATATATACCTAGTTGATATGAAATAATAAAATATATGTTTCTTGAACAAAGTACTTTCATTTCACTATTTTGTTTTAAATTATAATATTCTTTGAGTATGTGTATATAATGTAGAACTAATTAATTGCTCTTTAATGTTGCTTTTATTTCTTTATTCTAACACGCGCAGGTACACTATTTGTAATAGGTACCTGCCGATCTAATACTGGCGAGCGTTCACCAATTCGGCGAATGGCAGCATCGTACAATAAAGAACTCGAACACATAGACATATTTACATGCTCCATGCAAAAGTTTCGACGCCCTTGTATGAGACACTTATGCTCTTGAATTAATTTATATTCTTAGCCATCTATATAAGTAATTTATCATTAGTAGGCATAAGTCTTGATTGCTTCTCTTTTTGTATTTATAATGTATTTTAACTGTCATGCATGAACAGTTTATTTCCAAGCAATTTAAAGTTTAGTTATTAGTGGTAATCTGTGAACAGCGCTGTGGGCTACATTATTATTTAAGTTATTTATGATATTGTGTAATGTGTTGTAATATTCCATAATGTAGCTGTTTGTTGTTCCTATTTGATAAATAATATAAAAAACCAAGCTTTTAGACAAAAAAAAGTCTTAAGTACCAGGTTCATTTGTAAGGAGTAAGGATGATAAAGCAATACCTAGAACCATGCTAGTGTTTACCTATGCCTTATAATTACATTAGCTTACAAACTTAAGCATTTATAGTAGTGAGATGATATTTCCATTTTCACAGTATACAGAGGTATCAATAAAGCATGTAGAATCATTTAAAGGGATTGTTTAAAAGGAATCTGAACATTATTCTCATTACTTTAACGTTTATATTTGTATGGAGCACTAAATTTTCTTAACAAAGAACTTTTTCGCATTGCCCCTTTTGGGGTCTCTTTTTAACCGACTTAAAAAAAGAGGAGGTTATGTACTCAGGGAGTATTTTTTTTACCAGTTTTAGTTAACTAACTCACCTCTATAATCAAAGGTTATGGCGTGAAACTCCATCTTCTGGAAGAACTTATACAGTTCAATCCTATGCGTCGCCGCGCGGGAGTTGGAGTTGCCTGAAATATTAAATGACAGAATTTTAATCCTCATCTACCTAGCCTATTCCCAACTATGTTGGGGTTTCCAGTCTAACCGGATGCAACTGAATACCAGTATTTTACATGGAGCGGCTGCCTATCTGACCTCAACAACCCAGTTAGTACTGGGTAATACCTACGTAATAAGATACCCCTTGGTAAGACTGGTTGTCAGACTTTCGGGCCACTAACTGCCTATAACGACTATGAAAGATCTATAAATGAAAACCGGCATAGCTATTCACAAACGCTTCGATTCGATTTCGATTCGGAAAGTCGTATGTCTATCTCGCTCGCTTTCGTAATGCCAAAAAAAGATGGACATACGACTTGTCGAATCGAAATCGAATCGAAGCGTTTGTGAATAGCTATGCCGGTTTTCATTTATAGATCTTGACCCACCAAAATGAGAGGTCCAACCGCAGTGCTTCCGATGCGAATGAATGCGGATGCTTGCGGCCGGACTTCTCGCTCCACCAAATGACACCTTCACGCGACAGATAGAGATACTCGAAAACGCCGATCCGTGGGTGTAAATGTGATATAACCCTTCGGCATTTCTTCTAGTTGGATTGTGGATCGCCAGCTAGATGGCAAATATTTGAGCTGGGCTATGAGTTCCGGTGAACTTTTAAACTGTTTGTAGGCAATACATAGTATAATGGATGTAAAATAAAAATACTCTACTTCTCTTCGTCATTACGATCATATTTTTGTTCTAGACAAAAGGTATGCCTGGGCACCTTCTAGTTACGGAGATATTAGGGGTCAAAGTTCCAACTATTTCTTAAGTTTTTTTTTTTAATTCAAATTTTTATGTAATAACTTTAATTAAACTACTTACTTTCACGACCCCCGTACTATTCTACGCATCCATCAACACATTTTTTTTGAGTGCGTTACATAGAGACAAACCGAAAAAAAAAATTCACTCCAAAAAAATGTCGTTTCCAGCAATAATTTTTGCGTAGAGTTACTATAATTTGATGTACAGAATGCTTGGTTGACGGCTTCGGGAAGGATCTGTTTACACCTTGTAGTATAAGATTAGACTGTAAGCCTCCTAAATCTATACATCTATACAAATCTATACATACATACGAATAAATAAAATTGAAGTGTCTTTGTAATATCAAAATTACAGCTTTTTAATGAATGCATACGGAAATATATACGGCACTTATAACAAAAACACATTTTTTTGCAT
Organism: Eugnorisma glareosa; assembly: GCA_947578425.1. Taxonomy (NCBI): domain Eukaryota; kingdom Metazoa; phylum Arthropoda; class Insecta; order Lepidoptera; family Noctuidae; genus Eugnorisma; species Eugnorisma glareosa. The sequence continues at coordinate 4,477,544 of OX387982.1, read as the reverse complement.
TTTTGTCTATCCGTCTGTTTCTTCCGGCTAATCTCCTAAACGCCTGGACCGATTTTGACGGAACTTTTATTGGCAGATAGCTGATGTTATATAACGTGTTTTTTTTTTGATATCCCATAACTCTAGGGTATGATTGAGGTCATATCAAAGAATCAACTGGCATATGAGTTATGTTCCAATCCTTCGTTATTTTTTTTTTCATTTTTCATACAAAATAATTCGGCAAAGTCACGATTATTAATGTAAAACACCCTTACGTGAAATATGACCGATGTCGACAAGGTAGCTTTCCCTTCACTAGCTGCCGCCGAGAAGCCCCGATACCAACATACCTACATATTTTATTTTACTATTTATTTTACTACACTACTGCGAAGTTTGTCAACCTCGCAAAAGTAAAGATTCGTCATACTGGTGACAATTTTTGACCTAATTTAATTATGATTGATGATATCTCCGAAACGATGCATTTTTGGACCACCTATTCTAGGAGTTTTAGTATTATTTTTACCTACAGAATATAACCCTAGAGTTATGGGATATAAAAAAAAAACAGGTTGTATATCTAATATAGGCTATTTTTATTTTAGAAAAATAATTAGGGTTTCGTGCAAAAATATAAAAACCCTTGAAATTGTCAACAAAATCCGACGAAGGATGTCGCTCCGCTACAAAAAATTCTAAAAAATAAAACAGAGTGCGCTGTAAACAAAAAAAAGGTAGAGTTTTCTGACCGGAATATTTGAAAAACAAACCTTTAAAATAAGCCTATTAAAACCAAAGTTATAAATACAAGAACTCCGCATTAATCAAGGTTCAAATCACGATTTACTGACAATGCAAACACTCAAACAGAAGAAAGATTAATTTGAAATGACGATGAATTTTAGGTTAATTCTCGTAATTCGGGTACCTACACATCTTTCTTTGGACACAACTTGAATCTTATCATTAAACGATTGTGAATACTTACTGTTTTTAACTTTTAACAAACACACTAACAGCGCAAACTTCACAACAGAACACCATTTCTAAGTTAATAAACAAATACAACAAATAATATTTACACTACTATACGTTTCAAAACGAATTACAAACGTCAGATATTATTAAAATCAAAACACTGAAGATCGCGAAATAAATTTTGCTAGTCACATGAAACAAATATGGCTTCTAAGAAAAATACAATTGTTATTTTGTCGATAAAAAAACACTACCAAATATAATTGCATCACTGCATACCGTTTTAGCCGGATAATACTTTGTGGGGCAGCCAATCAGTGGCCAGCTAGCCAGCTACACTCGCAGGAGTTTACGCCCCTATTTACTATGTGTGCTGTTCATATACACGAAAATACGCATCAATTATCAATGGAAATTAGGCCGACTGCGGCCTTGCCTAGACGGCCGGGAGCGAGCGTCGTAGTATTTATCAGTTACGTCACACGGCCGCGACAAGTTGCTATAAGTATTATAACAGGAGTTTTTTATTTTTGATTAATATAGTTATAATAAATGCATTTGTTGCGTTGTTGGTAGGAATGGTAGGGTAGGCTAGGCCTAATTGCCTCTATGGACGGCACGCCCCTGCGGGCAACAGTTAGTAATAAATAAACTTCCTCTTACCATGACAATACAAGACTACAGGAGTCTTGGACGTGGCCAGCTCCTCATCTAGTATTCTATTCAGTTCTTCTTTATCTGTATGGGACTCGAAATTACCTTTTAATCTCTCATACACTGTCTTTGGTAGTATGTGCCAAATACCTGCAACAGAGGCGGACAAAATTAAGGAAAGTTAAGTTTAAAACGAGTATATTTGGGATTGTTGTAACAAACTTCCAAATTACGTAAAAAGCCGTGTAACCTTGCATTGTTAAAAAAAAAAAACGAAAGGAATTCCTTATAAATTCAATACATAACTTTTTTAATGACAAAAATACTGGTGACCACACCTTCAGATAGGCTGTGCCATATTACATTGAAATTATATATTAATATTAATGAATAATTTATTTTAATTTAATTAATATGAAATCAATGTATTATTTAATTTGTTTAAATCTGACTATGTGAATAAATAACTTAAACATGATGAATGGTGGACATTGAATTAGGACGAATAGTGACTTTAATGTTAAATAAATATTGAACCTGCACTAAATATTGTACACCATAGAGGGTATGCTCAGCGAGCCTCTAAGTAATAATCGCAATAACTTATATTCACCTGTGAAAAACAATAAATGAATTTGAAAATAATTAAAACGGGTTATACGGTTTTCCGGGTAGGTGTTATTTCCTACTCCACCGCTTTTTTTCTGATTAATTTGGGAATAGTGTGGTTGGTTTGTAACGATAAATAAAAAAAATGCCAACCCGAATATAAAGTAGAACAAAGGCAAAGGTGTCATTTACGCAGACTCAGCCGGAATGGCACCTTTTTTAACTTTATTACGTAACCTATTAAATACTTACCAATTTTAACCTTGCACTTGTCCACTTTGGACTCATACTCAATGCTAAGGTTGCGCGCGCCATCGATGCCCGCTGATGACGGCTCTTCGAAGTCCGTGTGTAACGGCCATTGTACTGAATTGAGAAAATTAATACGTTTTCAAAAAATGTTGCGATGGACCAGTGCTCAGTGTGGTGCAGTGCAGGGTTTGGTGCAGTGGGCTTCGCCTCTAAAGCGCGAGGTTATGGGTTCTGGGCAAGTTGCAATGTGACTTTTTCAATGTAGATACTTTTTAAGTTTATTTTGGACATCACTAACATTGGTAAAGGAATACGTCGTAACCCGGGCATGAATAAATCTGAACTCGACTATTTGATCCGCATTGAGAAAGAGTGCTGATCAATGCTCACACTTTCTCTGTGTGAGAAGATTCAAGGCTAGGCTGGTATTATTACTATTAAGAATTCACAAAGAGTAAGTATGAGCTATATGAGAGAAGCGGCAGGGTAGCCCGCGCAATTAAAATTTTCTTACTTACATTTCTTGCAATTTGCTGGCTGACCAGCAAAAAAAAGAAAACCAAACACAAAAAAAAACAAATGTGTCAAATCCTGACACTGATGTCAGGATTTGACACATTTGTTTTTTTTTGTGTTTGGTATGTAGAACCAAATATGATTCGCGACCGTAACACGTTTGTATTTACGGAATTATAATCATTTAAATCATCAAACCTCAAGTTCATTTAATCCCTTATAATATACTAGCTGTTGCCCGCGGCTTCGCTCGCGTTTTTGTCGGAAATTAACCCAGGGGCACGTTGTAAATATAGCCTATGGCACTCGGAGATCATGTAGCTTCCTATTAGTGAAAGAATTTTCTAAATCGGTTCAGTATATCCAGATATTACCCCCTATATACAAACTTACAAACCAATTTTACCTCTTTATAATATTAGTATAAAAGACAAAATTAAAAAAAATAATAATTATATATATTTATTGACATAAAAACATTGTACACGGTGTATTGGATTCTCTGACTCCTGCAATAGTTGAAACTGTGTTGCAGGAGCCAGTGTCCTCCCCTAATAAAATGATGTATTTGTTTTATGACAAAAAAAAGCTAACAAACGAAAACTTCTACTTGAAAAAAAAAATACAAAATAATAATATATAAAAACTAAATGAACCACATGAGAGAAAATATTTAACTAAAGCGCAAGTGTTTGTTAACGTGTGTGTGCATGAGTATGGTGTATTTATGTGTGTGAGTATGTATGTGTGTATTAGTGCGTGTGTGTGTGTGTGAGAGTGTGTATGTGTGTTCAGGCTTGAATGAATTGCTTGAAAGAGGTACTCTCCCATGCCGAAGTATAGATTATCATCCCGTATATTTATTTCGGTCGCGAATACAACAACAACATACAACCTGACACTGTCCGGATATAACCTCATTGCTGTCCGGCAAATTGCAAAGAACGTAAGAAAATAGATGATAATCAAATGATAACGAGTTTATAATTGGGTAGGCAAAATAATTATTTAACATTTTTTTTATTCTAAATTAATGAATCCTAAGGTCACGAATAGTCATGACTAATTAATTATCTTTATGCGCATAACAAACAAGGACATGGGGCACTAAAAAATGAAGTAACTATACCTAAGGCGAATAAGAAACATTAATCTTTATGTTATGCTCGTACTTCGTGCTCGCTAATCTCCGAAATCATCCAAACGATTTCAATGAAATTTTGTGAATGAGTATTGTTTGTTTCAGCAGAAAGATAGGATAGTTCTGGAGTCGATAGGTGGTGCTTTTGTCGCATATAAATCTCGGATGTTTTGTCATGTGTGCATTGCACCCGCGCGAAGCAGGGGTGCTAGTAACCTATATTTCATACTCATTCTTAACAGGAGATGTGTTGTGTTAAGCGAATGGATAAAATAAGAAATAAGTACATAAGAGGGAGTCTGAAAGTGGCGCCCGCCGGTGACTGAAAAGTTGTGTGGTAATCGGTTGTCGTGGTATGGGCATGTGATGCGGAGGAATGAGGAAAATGTCGTTTGAGAAGTTCTGAGTATGAATGTGGATAGGTATGAGAGTAGAGGACGTCAGGATGACCAAAGAAACGATGGATGGACTGTTTAAAGGATGATATGGCAAGAAAGGTGACTGATGAGAAGACGAGTAATAGAGATGTAGGGATGAAGACATGCTGCGCCGACCCTGAATGAATTGGTCAAGATAATGATTCTTATCAGCAGTTTACAGGCATTTCCAAAAATTAGCACTCATACTTTTATGCATGTCCCAAATTCCATGAAGACTATACATAGGGAACAAAAGGCTTCATTCAATTTTTTTTATGCTACTCTTTTATTGAAAAATATCAAAATATCAGCTCGATCTATCGTGATTAAATCTTACCGAGTGAAAGGTGATTAACAAAAGGTATTTACAAGGCATAAGGGTGTAACAAGACCCTTAATGAAGCCGAAAGGCTGTTGTTCTCCCCGGCATTGCGACCACTTTTTTGTTCTAGACCATACCTGGCAACCTAGTTACGGAAATATTGAGGGTCAAAGTTCCAACTTTTTCTCAAGTATTTTTTTAAATACATGTTTTAAATATAAACTTTTACATTAAACATCTCCACGACCCCCGTACTATTCAATCCATCCATCAGCACAATGTTTTGAGTGCGTTACATTGAGTCCTACCGTAAAACGTGATATTTCACTTCAAAAAAAAAAAGTCGTTTCCCAGCAATAATTTTTGCGTAAAGTAACTTAGTTTGATGTACAGTACAGAATGCTTGGTTGACAGCTCCGTGAGTGGTCGGTTAAGAACCTGTATGTGAGAGGCAACGCCGGGAGGAGACGCCCTAGAAGGACATACACTGACCTTATTGGTGAGGTTCTTCAGAAAGGTCAGGTGCGTAGTACTCGCAACCGGCGGCTGGTCATACACGCCATGACCAGCCAGATGTATGAACGTGGACGAGGCGAAAGGATCGTAGCAGGTGGTGTTCTTTGCTTAGGCGTGAGATTATGTACTTATGTATGTAAAACTTACCAAAATTAGCGAAAATGAGGCTTCTTCTAAACGCCTTAGAGTATTTGAAGATCAGGGGCACCACAGCTACGTGGAAGACGAATAGGCTGGCTGATATTGAGGCTCCTAGGATTAGCACCCTGGAAATTATAAAATACATCAGATATCATTTTTCTCTTTATACTTTTTTTCAACACCAAATACCACTTATAGACTGTTGACCTTAAACACATACAGGGTGTAACAAGAACCTTAACGAAGCCGTCAACCAAGCATTATGTACATCAAACTAAGTAACTTTACGCAAGAATTATTGCTGGGAAACGACTTTTTTTGGAGTGAAAAATCACGTTTTACGGTAGGACATTTTGAGTGCGTTACATTGAACGCACTCAAAATATTGTGCTGATGGATGGATTGAATAGTACGGGGGTCGTGGAGGCGTTTAAATTAAAAATCTTACAATAAAACATGTATTTAAAAAAAAAACTTGTGAAAAAGTTGGAACTTTGACCCCCAATATATCTGTAAATAGAAGGTTCTCAGGTATGGTCTAGAACAAAACAATGGTCACAATGACGGGGACAACAAGTGCCTTTCGGCTTCTTTAAGGGTCTTGTTACACCCTTTATAGCATCGCTTTCGCCAGTGGATACACCTCTGCTTAGGCTTTCAGGGATTTACAGACGTGGTGTTAAATGCTAGCTATCTTGCATATTGAAGATACATATTTTGATAAAAATGAGGAGCTTGTGGCTAAATAACAGCACAGCTCGATCTTCAGGGCTAAGCCGCGATTGCCTAGGTCAGTCTGTGGATGGGTGACCATCATAACATACCGGGCTTCTTTCTTGCCTCGGAAAGCACGTTAAGCTGTTAGTCCCGACTGTCATTTATAGATCTTTGACAGTTTTTACAAGCAGTCAATGGCCCGAAATTCTGATCTTTCCAAGGGATATCGTATTACCCAGTACTAACTGGGTTGTGTAGAGGTCAGATAAGCAGTCGCTCCATGTCGCCTGCCTAACTTAAACCCCGTTCCACCTTCCTGCCTAGTTAGACTGGAAGCCAGCCACAACATAGTTGGGAAAAGGCTAGGCAGATAAAGAAGATAAATATATACAACCTAGCATGAAGTTGCAAAGGACAATAAAATACATGCATCAGAACCGACCAGTGTCGTCACTCTGTGGGTGCCAAAAGACGGGCGTCGTCACCGAGAGAGGCCTAAGAAACTGGCTGCACATACCTAGATGCGTTTATGAGAAACTGGCTGGAGAAAACGCACAGAAAAACGGGTGGAAGGTTCTGGTGGAGACATTTGCCCAGCAGTGGGACACTATAGGTTAATGAAAAACTTAAGAAACCAGCCAAGTGCGACTCGGAGTCACACACAAAAGGTTACATAAAAAAAAAAAACAGAAAGAATACATTTCTTTTTACGTTTAATTTAGTTTGTTGTCATAGCAACCTATGCACACTCTGTGAAAATTTCAAGTGTCTACATATCGTGGTTCAAAAGATACAGCCCTGTGACAAACGGACAGACAGCAGGGGGTCTAAAATGGCCGCTTTAAGAGAATCATAAAATAATATGAATTACGTCACAATTGGCAATGAATACGTTTGTTTGAATATATAATTAACATCATTATCTTTTTTAGTCTTAAAACAAGATAACACATTACTATATTTTTCCATAGATATATCTGACTTTCATATGAAAAAATTACTTTAATGCCTGGAATTAAGATAAAAGTAATTAGGGACAGATAAATTTACTAAGTACACAATATTCTGATTAATTTTTGCATGTACCTATGCAGATTTCTTTTGTTTTGTATTTATCTTTGTCCAACCAAGAGTATGGGGCATTATAGCTTAATTAAAAAATAAAATACACACACATTATTTAGGTTCGTATATTCATGTAAGTTGGTAGATTTCATGCAGTTCAAGTTTTTGTTAAAAATAAATTATTTAAGAGGTGTCAGACTCACAGTCTTTATTTTAAGTAAGAAATCTGTTGCACACAGAGACCTCTGACTGCCAATAAAATAAATAGGACACTGCAGTAATTAACTTTCTTTTAGTCAAGCTTTCTCCTTTCAGTTTATAAAAAAAAAGTAAACTGTGTACATTATAAAATAAAAATGTAATCAGTGTACATTATAAAATTAAAAACAGGTTTTAGACCATTTGGGTCACGAATTGTGTCCTTTAATAGAAAAGGAAAAAGGTAAGCGTTTATTAGAAAAGAAAATATAATAATTTTACTTACCCCGCGGTGTAAAGAGGCACACATATCAACAGTCCTCCAAACTCTACCATAATTAGCAATAAACAATAACGAAAAACAGACAAACAAACTTATTAACAACAAATTATCAACTACACTGCTTCAAAATTATTAGTAACAAAAAAAACAAATACGTGCTTGTATCTACGAAAGGAATCTTGAAATAATAAAATAAGTAATGAATGAAAACTGTGTCGAGACTAGGCTAAAATATTATTTAACGAACTCTTAATCTATTTTATATTTAGATTATTAGTTATCGGTCAATTATTACGAATTAATGCAAAATCATGAACCGAACCTTCGTACTTTTGACGACATTTGATTTGATTTGACAGACGCGACGTCAAAATCTTGTTACTTCTGTTGACATTGACAGTTTCGTTTAGAAATGGTGGAATGGTGGTGGTGAATCTTTTGTTATTCACCATCAAACCTATCGGTTTAACTCCTTGAGCTGAGCACCCTGACTCTTAGTGCGAAAACGCGCTAAAAGCATTGATATAATAAAAAAAACCTAGGTGAGTAATTCCTTGAACTAGTACTTAATAGAACTACTTCCGTGAGCTTTTGGTCGAATGTGACTCCCAGATCTTTTAGGATTGTTGTTTTCACCATCGTGTTTTTGTTTAAATTGTAAAAAATTTAATTGAGTGCCGCTTTCGACCGAATTACTAAAATTCTAAAATCCACTTGTGTATAGCAAACCGCATGTAGTCACACAGTAGGGCCCTGATGCAGTTTTAAATAGTCATGTTAGGAGTTTACTTCGAGGTTCAATTTAGGTTATTAGCATAATAGACATGCTTAACTTGAGGGCGTTCATGTAACCTGATTATAAATAATAAAGGTCCCGAAATTGCACCCTGACCAACTCCGAAACGAGTGGGGTAGGTCATAGGTGGTTTGTTAAATTGCTCTTCTACGGCATTGCGGAGAATGCTTTCAAAGACTTTCGCTGGGAAAGATAAAATAATTGCAATAAGGCGGAAATGTTTAACGGAACTTAACTTTGCCGACATTGCATGTGTTGACAAACCCAAGGCCTGAAATGTCTTTTTTTTAGATAATCATAAGTCTGTATTAATCTTCAGGAGGAGGTTATGTTAGATGCATGTCTTTTTTTTTTTTGTGTGTTACCTGATTTCTCCCCCATTTGTGGATCGATTCTCAAAATCTTTTTCTATATAAGAAAAATATATATTTTCTGAAAGACTTTACTTCTGAGGTGGACCCATTTAAATTTGGTAAAGATGCTGATGCTATGATGATGATGATATTGATACTGATCTTCGGAGATATACTATGGAACTCTTCAAAAATAGACGGCAAATCTGTCGTGATTGCTGCAATCGCTTGGATGTTTATTGTTTATACAACATCATGACGTAACATCACGACTGTATGCTTTGAGGGGGTATGCAGGTGTGTGCAATACCCAGATTTCCATTTATTGGGGATAAGCCCATTACCATGACATGTCGTTTGTTTGCGACAATAATGACATAACTCAAAAAATAAGAAATACAGGACAGTGTTTTTTAAAGTTAGACTAAAAAAAAAACAATTTATTGCCAATATTTTTTAGCATATAAACTTTTTATCAAAAGATTAAAGTTTTATTTTACGTATCTCATTATTTAATTTTATACTTACTTTCCTCATTTTATGTAGAAACAACGCAACGTCGAAAAATACAATTTTTTTGAGTTTTGTCGTCCTTGTCGCAAACGAGCGATGTATTGTTCATCATCTGCATCATTTTCCCAACTATTTTGTGGTCGTCTTCCAGTCTTACCGGATGCAGCTGAATACCTACCCGTATTTTATACACAACACAATAGCCACGACATAAATGTTAGTATAAAATAATTTCTAAAGCTATAGAGACATTTGCGTATGGTCATCATCATCTCATGACGCTGAGCTGATGAAGGAAGGTACAACTCTTTGACGGTTAGGAGTTAGGTTAGGATTTCTTGTTCTAGAATAATGTATAGATAATGCGACTTGTCGATATCGATAGTTGATTTCTCTAGAGACAACAGAGTGAGTGCTAGAAACTAGAAGTATTAATCATTTTAACCGACTATAAGAAAATAACTGTTCTTGTCATTTAGACGCGTATTTAAACGCGGGCGTAGCCGCGGCGTGGAAAGCTAGTGTGTACTAAAGTGGCATACGAGTATAAGCTGTAGAGCGTCGTCTAGAGGAACAGCATGTTGCATGCGGTTTGTGAATATTAGTCAATTATTCGCAACCTTACGGCGTAATTTAAAGATAAATACTGGTAATGAACACTTTAGGGATCATTCATAATATATATATTTAGGTTCCGTAAATTGGGGTTAAGCCTATTACCATGACATGTATCGTTAATAATGTAAAATAAATTCATGGCGACATGGGAACAACTAAAAATGGAAAAATAAATAAAAACTTTTTTTCAAAACATAAAACCGAAATAAAAAAAAGTACAATAAAAAAAGAAAAACAAAAATAACAAGTGTTGTGAAGTTCAATTTGACGGAGGTATCGCTCGCCATAATGATATAATGATTCGTTAAACATAGGTAGAAAAAAAATAAAGCCGACTTAAAAAAAAGTACAATAAAAAAAAAGAAAAACAAAAATAACAAACCAAAACACTAAAAAGTGAAAAATAACTTTAGCTTCAGAAGCCGGTGACAAAAACACAAAATCAATCAAACAAAGTGTTGTTGTGTTTTTGTCACCGACTTCTGAAGCTTGACCTTTGTTTGATTGATTTGGTGTTTTTGTCACCGGCTTCTGAAGCTAAAGTTATTTTTCACTTTTTTGTGTTTTGGTTTGTTATTTTTGTTTTTCTTTTTTTATTGTACTTTTTTTTAAGTCTGCTTTATTTATTTTTTACCTATGTTTAACGAATCATTATATCATTATGGCGAGCGATACCTCCGTCAAATTGAACTTCACAACACTGACTGAGCTTTCGCTTAGTTCTTGGTGTGCACGGGACATATTTATAGTTAAGCTCAGTTTAGCTTAGCTTAGCTGGTTTAGTTTATCTTCGGCATAGCTTAGTTTTCGGTCTGCAACCCGCATAAAAATTGGGCAAAGGACCGCTGAAAATATTTTTAAGGTATTTATTGATGAAGCCCCGGCCCCGGTAACATTCCCCATGTTACCGGGCCCAATAGAGCTATTAGGTTTCAGTTTAATAGGCCTTTTACAATACCTGTACAAGGGTGGTATATCGGTTTATTTATGCAGTTGCCGTTACTAGACTAGTATGTGGACTGGTAGTCGTCAGGCAGAAATAACTAGCAAAGCTCCCCCCCATGCTTTGCTTCCCGAAGAAGTTATAAAAGATCTACGAATGACAGCTGAGACCTACGGCTACGGCTACGGCGGAGAGAACTCGGTATGTCGACCTTAGCGAGCATTGCTTAACCCTGAAGATCGACTCGTGCGCCTGTTATTATTTAGCCACAAGCTCCTCGGGTCAATACAGCGTAGGTAAGTACGATGACGCGAGGAGCACAATTAATAAAAATAATAACAAAGTCAACTACATCATACATTTATTTTCTTAATCTTTCTCAGATTTTTTGGTTTTTGAGTTTTTATATAAATAATCCTTGTCGTATTGTTTTTCCGTATTATTTTCATTGTAGGTCGCTTCTTTCTAGGAGGTTCTACGATGACGCCGCTTAATTTGTCATACACTTCCAGCCTTGGGTTTGTAAAACACCTTACTTCTAGAATTTCCGTGGTGATTATTTCTTTTGTCATATTACCGGCTTTCAAAATATCTTTGACTGCTGGAGCCCAGAAGTGGTATGGTCCCAATGGTGTTGCATAGGTGAGTATGACCTGACCTGAAAGTTGTGCTTCATACACCAATTTCATAACCACTATAGCTTTTGTAGCCCTTAATTTCGTAACTACTGTTTGTCCTGGTTTGACCGTAATGAGACCATTTTTAGTCACGCCAATAGGCAATTTAATCATTTGTGTACTTTCGTTTCTCCATTTTCTCACATATGTAAAGTTTCCATAACCAAAGTCTATGCTGAAATTGGTGAAGATTTCATCTTTCGGTAATCCAGTTGTAGACCATGTAGAACTGATGTTGTTTTCTATAACTGCATGCATGCTTCTTTCAGATGTTATGTTATTAGTTGTATTGTTGATATGTTCGTGAGTATCTAGAACAATGTCTTCATTCAAAATATCGATAATTTTAGACTTTTTAAGTCTGAGCCTTCTTTTCATTTCCTCCCAATGATATTTCTTGAATAAATTGCCGTGAGGCGTAGGATTCTTCAGGAATATGTCGTCCGATACGTTACCTAGATGTACTTTTATTGCTTTATTGAGTCTTGCTGTTGTAATGTTGAAAAGTTTTAGTTCTTCATCTGTTACGACTTTAAAGTCATATCCGCTGTGATTTGTATTGATGAGTACATGACTTTTATTTGAGAACACTGTTATATTGATGCTTACTCTCGCCTCCACTATCATTGGTAATACAATTAAAAGTATTGGTAACATTTTTACTCTTCGTACACTTGGCACGTGTACCTATTTTCTACGATGGCTTTTTTGGCAGGTATTTTTTTACTCTTGAGCACTATTTCACCACTGACAAGCACAATCTAATTTGAATCAGGTATTTGGTTGATGTATGCACTTGAATTTTAAATATGTTTCAACTTATCCTCGTAAGATGGTTCGCTACAATAAAATACGTATCAATAATATTATAATCTATGTATAATGACTTAGGGATTCAAGATCTCGTACTTGACCTTATTATCTCTCTCAGTGTACTTATCATTAACAGCAGTTAATACGTTAATGTAAACATTGTTAAAATAAGTGTGATCATTTTGTCCGTTTATCTTATAGTTTCATGTTTCACGGAATCACAAAAACCCGGCCAAGTGCGAGTTATACTCACACGCACACAGAGTTCCGCAGCACCAAACAATATATAATAAAATTATTTTGAAGGCTCGTTCGTGTTGTATGTGTGTATTACTTTCAACATCAAAACTATTTTTTTTTCATAGTATGTTAATGAAAAACAAAGTTACTGCTGCAGTTTGAGGAAAAAGTCCCTTAACTCAAAAATACATGAATGAATAAGATTTGATGTTTAGCATCAAATCTTATTCAAACCAATTTTCGTTGAAAAATTTTTTTACGTTCTACAATCCTAAATTTTTTCAGAATTTTTCTCCTCTTACTTTAAAAATTAGAGGGGGGGGAACACATTTTACCACACTGGAAGTGTCTATCTTTAAAAAGATTGACTTTGAGAAAAAATGGTTTTAGGAACCTCAATGTATTTTTTTTTAGTTTCAGTTCCATGTATGGGGAGAAAAAACAAATCTCCTTAATTTTTTTTAATTTTTGTTAAAATATTGTAAAGCGGTTCACAGAATACCTACTAAGTTTCAACTGTGTAGTCCTAATAGTTTCGGAACAAAGTGGCTGTGACATACGGAAGGACAGACAGACAGACATGACGAATCTGTAAGGGTACTGTTTTTTGCCATTCGGCTAAGGAACCCTAAAAAGATCAAAAGTTCACATACGAAATCAGACGCTCTACCGAAAATCAGCCAGTGTTACTATCAAATTCACCCCAGTACACAGCTACAGATATTAATAATAAAATGGGTCTTAAATTACTAGTATTAGTGCTTTTAATAAACATTGTAGCAGCAAGAATAAACATTGACGTAAATGTAGACAAGGATCAAAATTTAAACATATCATACTCAGGATCAGAAACAGATTTAATCACGGATGACGACATCAAATCTTTTAAAATCGAGAATCAGAATTTACTCACGGCGTTGAAGGAACATTTAGGAAAAAGGCCTAAAAATGCTTACCTTAGAAGTCCAACTCCTTGGGGGGACTTGTACAAGTCATACAGTTGGGAACCAGTGAAGAGAGTTTTGTCGATAAAATCAGCGACAGTGAAGAGCCTGACAAAAAATCCCATCGTAGTCCTGTCTCAAGACTTCGAGAATTCTTCAAACAAGACGATAAAAGTGAACACGGGTATAACACACAGCGTAGAAAACACTTTGACAACGAGTTGGTCAAGAGAGAAAGAACTTACAGTATCGCAAGAAATAGAATACGAATTCAATGTGCTCATCGCAAAAGCTAAGGGAACAACCGGTTTTTCCTTCACCACCAGCTGGGGAGTCAGCGAAGAGAAATCGAAAACCGAAATTATTGGTACTACTAGCGGCATGGAGGTGGAACTCAAGCCAGGAGATGCTGTGACTGCGGTTTTGTCGGCAGACGCCGGTTATTTAGAATTAGAAGTTGTGCATATGGCTTCGTTGACAGGCAATGTTGCAGTGAACTTCAAGAAAGCACATAGAGGTCATCATTTTTGGGGACCTTTCATAAATAATGTGATGGAAACTGGTGGTATTAAGAACGACGTAACAACGGTAGAGACACTACGCTTTGGGTACCACGTTGAAGGGAAGTTAAAAGTGTACGACAAGGAGACCGGACTGCCGTTATGAAGTTGTACCTAGATAATAAATTCATTAAAGTGGTTGTACTTGTGAGGTTTTATTTCTCGTATCTCGTATTTGCCTTCTGTGTCTCAAGTTCAAATATGTCGACGTAGCAATCGCGACTGCTGAGTGTGTGGGGTCCTGGGATCGATTTTCAGGTCGGGTGAAGTGTGATTTTTCCGTTAAGAATTTCCCAAGCGCAGTGAATTGTGGCACTTCGGATAGACTACATTTTCTTTTAAAGTAGGTATTAAAAATCTATATAAAGGGTGTAACAAGACCCTTAACGAAGCCGAAAGGCACTTGTTCTCCCCGTCATTGCGATCATCTTTTGTTCTAGACCAGGGATCCCCAAACTATTTTGGACAAGTGACCCCTTTTCCAAAATGAACTGTTACCTCAGACCCCCATGGCCAAATTACCTACTTTTAAGATCAACCCCCTTATTCATAATGGTCCGCTAACTTAAAACAGCTGCTACAGTGTGTTATTTTTCATTCTGACTTAGGTCAATAGAAGAAGACAGAGTGAGAATTAGCAATGCTTTAAGTTAGCAGACTATTATGAATAAGGGGGCCTATCTTTAGTTTTTTCCTATTGACACAAAATACCTAGGTACTAAGGTACCAATTGGAAAACTTTGCACTTGGTTAAGTGAGTAAAATTGACTTCATTTTCGTATCAAAATTTAACAAAATAAAAAGACATACAATTCAGTAAATATCAAGTTTAATTTATAACGATTATTACAAATTAGGTACTTAAAGAATTTTAAGTAGGTAGGAAATTATATTTAAAAAAGTATTAATTCGCAAAGAGAAAATAAAACATTCAGTGTGATGGATGAACCTGGTGACTATCTACCAATCTAGCTACATCCGGTTCAATATTGGTGAGTTGCAGCCTTAAATATCCACGTTCGTTGATTTTCAAACGGTTTCTTTGTTTCGTCAAAATGTTTGTTACCACACTGAAGCTTTTTTCAACTAGGTAAGATGATGGAAAAGCGATAAGGTATTTTTCAGCAATGTTCCACAATGTAGGATACTGTGTTTCAATGTTGCGTTGCAACCAGAACTTCTGATAGCCTTGGTTGAACTTCTGCTTAAGCTCTTCGTCTGTGCTGATGGTAATCAACTCTTCTTGCATTATCACATTGGCTTCTTCTATGGCTGTGGTATTGTACGGATTTATTATCCATTGAGGAATTTGTAAATTTAAAAGATCCTCAAACCTCTCCGTAAAATCCTTGTGTAATGCGTCCAAGTGAGTGACATATAATAAAATGTCATCATCTTGAAGCGTTTCTGGTAATTTTGACAAATGCAGAAACTGCGAATATTCTTTTCTGCCTAAATTTTGTTTATAAAGGATTAGTTTACCCACGAAGGCCGATATTATTGATTTTGTTTTAATCAAGTTAAGATCGTCACCCTGCAGCTGCAAATTAACTTTGTTGAACATTCCAAAGATATCAGTCAAGTAATAAATATCTGTTTTACAATTGTTCAGATTTTCTTTCAAATTCGGATCTTTTTCTTGTAAAAACTCCAACACAGATTCAAAAACGGCTGAAAATCTTTCTAAGCAAGAGCCTCTTGATAGCCAGCGAACTTCAGTGTGAAGAAGTAATCGAGTAAAGACTTCGTCGTTTTCCTCACATAGCTGAGCAAATAACCGAGAGTTCAAAGAATTGCTTCGAATCTTGTTGATAGCATTTATTACATATTGTAAAGACTTATGCAATCTAGGACTCAGCTTTTTTGCTACTAAATGCTGCCTGTGAATCACGCAGTGAATGACCAGTACATCAGGCAGTTGTCGCTTTAAGTGAGCTATAAAACCACGATGACGACCAACCATAGACGGTGCACCATCAGTCGCAACAGAAACAATGTTCTTCCATGGAATAGCTTTGTCAGTAAAAAAATGTTCCACGGCCTGAAAAATTGATTCTCCTCTGGTATCAGTCTCTAAATATGTAGCAAAAAGCAGTTCTTGGCACATATTTTCATCTTTGATATATCGAACATATCCTAACAACAGAGCTTCATTGCCGGGTAATGTAGACTCGTCCAACTGGAGAGAGAATCTGTTGGTCTGTAAGAACTTGCATAAAATGTTTTCCACATCGCGTCCCATCTCGTCTATGCGTCTCTGAACGGTGTTATTGCTCAAAGGTATTCTCTTTAAAATATCATGTGCGGGTTTGTGCAATACATTGTTAAGGACCTCCGCAATGGCTGGTAAGATAAGCTGCTCTCCAATTGTGTGGGGTTTCCCCGACTTCGCTGTTAGTAAAGATATATTATAGGACGCTCGTAAACCATCATCGTCTTTAATAGATGATGACGCAAACATCGATCTTATGGATGGCCTTTTGTCTAGTTTTTCTTTAAGTGCTTGAAAAAATGTCAAGGGCTTACTTTTTTTGTCAGCATGTACTCTCGATAAGTGGTCATCCATTTTTGAAGGCTTCATGGCATCGTTACTGAATACTTTTTCACATATGAGAAACATCGGCAAGTGTTGATTTGATGGAGATGCAATAAATCCGAACTTCAAGTAGTCCAAACTGTATTGTCTGCATTTTTTTTTCGTGTCCGCCATCATAAAACTCTCAGTAATCCTGCAAATAAAAAAATAAGAAACTAAGTACCTAAATTAAAAACAATACCTAATAAACTGTTAAATTTACTGGTAAATTTTTACAATTGAAACAACTGAGGCAACTGCAAACTGTTGCAAACAATCTACAGATAGCTCAACTGATCACTATCACACAGTGTGCAGTGGGGCAATGCTGATGCGCTGTGCCGGATAAAAACTGTTTGGTACTTACCCTGTTAATTTTTCATAAACTGCAGATATTGTGTGGTTACGCTATTAACTCGCGTAGGGAGCTCAGCATTTTGTAAATTCTTTTTCAGTCACTTTACTTCACTTAATTTAGCTATGTAATAACTTTGTAATCTCTTGAAATAAATGAGTACTTATATGAGTTATTATCGTTCAAGCTCCAACGAATTTCAAAACGCAAATGAACTTTCAACCTAAGTGCAACCTCGTTAAATAGTAAAATATCAGGAACATGTTTGGACTTGCAACTTGATCATGAATTCGTTCGTGTTAAATCGCGCAAGCGTCAAATAGAGAGCAAGTCAAAACGCGCCTGAAAGACGTACGCTCGAACTCATTATCTTGCACAAACTTGTCCACACTGACTTGCCGAGTTTTTCATCTTGTACGAACTTGAGGCTTTATATTACTACAACAATGCTATTTCCTACATAAATATTAATTATTCTTAGTACACGTAACACAACATAAACAATACAGTACCTACCTACCTATCTTGAAAGTTTTAAATAAGAACTTGTGTTAATTTAATAGGGGTCGATTTGTAGACCTCGTCGACCCCCATAATCAGTTTTCGTTTATGTCGACCCCTAGGAAACCGATATCGACCCCAAGGGGTCGATATCGACCACTTTGGGAATCCCTGTTCTAGACCATACCTTGAACCTTCTAGTTACGGAGATATTGGGTGTCAAAGTTTCAACTTTTTCACAAGTTTATTTTTTTAAATATGTGCTGGACGGGCGTGATCGCTGGATGCTATAGGTTGAAGAATGTCCAAGCGGCGCTGACGTCCTACACCTGTTGGTTCAGTTGACTGCATGAAACTACGGCGATGATGCTGAACGGGAGTAACTAGGATGAGGCTTCGATGAAATAAAATCAACAGCTATAAGTCTTCATAACTTTTCAGGAAACGACTGGCGTAACTCTTCAGGAGTACTTTAGAGTGAAAGAGAGAGAGATATATCTTCCTTGCCGATGACTACGATTAGCCCGAGAGCGCGCGTTACTAAAGTACTGCGAAACTTTACCGTAACGAGGACCGCTAATCGCTTCCTGATTTAACCTTTATTTGTAGAAAATATTGCTTGCGCGTGCGTACACAGTAGTGATTATTTCTAGTGTTCTGACTGTGACCTAGGTCATGTAGGTCATCGTTGTGAACCTTAAAATATTGCCCGTCTCCTGAAATCATGACGTCGATTGCATCTATAACTACTGAAAAACTATTGCAGTGTAAAGGAAAATATTTAACAAAATTCTACTATTATTCAGCTTTACAGGCCAGTATTTCAGGAGGCGTTACAGCGATTGTTTTGTAACAAGTGGCGTTAAGTAACCAATGTACTTCTTTCATGTAATCTACTATGTACATAGACACACCTATGTATTTCAGGGCTTCAGGCCCGTTTAAATTAGGGGGAAATAAAACAAAATAACGATAATCTTATAATCAAAAGTTATGTACGTAACATCTTGCGACCTCGGTTAAGTGGATTATTTTAAGGGTTTACACTACAAAAATTAGGTCCAGGCCTAGGTCTCAACCTAGGCTACCTGGATATATTAAAAACAAACTATATTTCGGCTATTTGCCCACTCAAACGAAGCTACAAAATGGATTGTACTTACGGTTTTACACAAACTAGATTCTAGGTACTATTTAAAACACTATGTATGCTAACTTTATACACTTCACTAAATTGTTTTCTAAGTTATCACTTATGATTTGTTGGTGACGCTTCGTCGCGAACAAAATACCTGTTTTTAATGTTAGATTTTTACTTTAAACACCTCCATGACCCCCGTACTATTCAATCCATCCATCAGCACAATGTTTTGGGTGCATTACATTGAGTCCTACCGCAAAACGTGTTCTTGCTGGTGACTCTAACTCCAGCTGCCGTAATCTTGAAACTGGCGTCCCTCAAGGCGGTATTTTATCTCCACTATTATTCTCTATTGTTATAGATCTCATAACTACCGAGCTTCAGTGTGCGTATCATCTTTACGCTGATGACTTACAGCTCTACTGTCAGGCAGGTGTTGACAGCTTATCCGGTGTGATCGAGGAGCTAAACCGGGATTTACGTGTAGTTAAAAACTGGTCTGATCGTTTCTGTGTGGTGGTGAACCCAACCAAGTACCAGGCTATTATTGTTGGGAGCCCCCATAGCTTGAGAAGGCTGAAGTGGTTAACGGTGCCACCGGTTACTTTTGACGGCAGAGTGATTCCGTTTAGCTCCGGCGTCAAGGATCTGGGTTTGCATGTTGACACTTGCCTTGACTGGCGTAAGCAGGTCGCGATTGTGAGCAAGAAAGTCACGGGAACGGTGCGGTCGCTCTATCGGTTGAAAATATTCTCCCAGCACACATTAAGGCAATGCTTGTACAGTCGCTAATCTTGGTGATGTGTGCTACTATGACCTGAATGCAGATCTCCTCAATAAACTTGACCGACTTCTTAATAACTGCATTCGATTCGTCTTCAATCTCCACAAGTATGATCATGTATCTGCGCATCGATCGCTTTTAAGGTGGTTTCCACTCCGACAGCGCAAAGCATTGAGGGCCTTGATAACCCTGTTTTCTCTTCTTCACAAACCTACTTCTCAATCTTATCTGAGTTCTAATTGTCAATATTTATGCTCTGCGCTCAGCAAGAATCTTCGTCCCACTAATAACCGTCTTCTACGATGTCCTTCTCACCGCTCTGGTTTTATAAAATCTTCTTTCTTTGTCCAGGCGGTCTTTCTTTGGAATGTGCGCCCTTAGAGTATTAGGACGGTGACCAGTCGGTTCACTTTCAAAGTGAAAGCTCGAGAACATATATACGCAAGAAGTTGGCAGATTCGTCTGAGAACTAAGTTTTGGTAGTTTTTCTTGTATAACTCTCTTAGCTTTATATATTTTGTTATATGTATGTATATATGTATTTATTCTTATATGTTTTAGTTATAAATATTTTCTAGTCTTTTTTTCTGTTATTGCACCTCCTGTATGTTGTCTCTGCATCACCCTAAGGTAGACTGGGATAAAAATGCCCAAGGCATTAGGTCCGCCTTTGTACAGTTTTTTTACTTGTGCATAAAGTTTTAATAAATAAATAAAACGTGGTTTTTCACCCCCAAAAAAAAAGTAGTTTCCCAGCAATATTTTTTGCGTAAAGTTACTTAGTTTGATGTACAGAATGCTTGGTTGACGGCTTCGTTAAGGGTCTAGTTACAAAAAAAAAAGTCGAGTTAGTTACACTATTTTAACTCAAGAACGGCTGAACCTATTTGGCTGAAAATTGGTGGAGCTTAGAACCAGGAGACGGACATAGGATTTTTATCTTTTTTTATTTTATTTAGCAGCTAGTATTTTAATAGAAAAGTGTGTTTTGTTGACATAATATATGCATATGTCGGAGGGTCAGGATTTATTCCGCTGGGCTTCTACATCATGTGGGCAGACGATGGGTTTTGTGCTATGAAAAGACACTGAGCGATACATTGTTTCTAGCAAAACTAACGAATTACTTGAGATTACAACTTAGCAAAATAACAAGGGGACAATGAATCGGGTACAGTTCCAAGAGGTATTAACTCGGCCGCGATCAAACACTGACTGACTGTCGTCCTGGCTCAGAGTTTACCATCTTGACTCTGTAACAAGCAAGCTGTGGTGTGGGTAGATTTGTAAGTAGATCGCGTGATGTCACCACCGCGTACTTGTGATTCATTTTAAGCCCGTACCAATGACCGTCTCCGACACATAAAAGAGAGCGAACAATACTCGACAATTTGAGCACCTCGCCTCGGAAAGGTATGTCAGATTTTCTTGATCACCATTCAACAACTGATCAACATCGTCTTCATGCCCGTGTCCCATGTCACTTAGGGTTAGCGCACCACGTTTTTTCTCCCGTTCTCCCCTGACATTCGTCTTTACACCATTCATACAAAATATAGTAAAATAAAGTCGCTTCCCGCTGTCTGTCCCTATGTGTGCTTAAAAATACGCAACGGATTTTGATGCGGGTTTTTTTTAATAGATAGAGTGATTCAAGAGGAAGGTTTATATGTAACAGAAAATTTCTTGGAATATTTTTTTTTATTAATACAATCATTCATTTAAAATGTACAAACTAAAGAGAGATAAAAATACACAGATGGAGAAAAACTAACAACAAATTAATTTTGAAAAGAGTCTGCCATCTCCTTAAGTAAGTGTAAAATATAAATTAAATGATGTGTGAAGACACTATAACGGACTTAAATTGATATCATGCAATAACTAACTATTGGTTGATATACAAAGAATATAAAATTGAACAATTTAAGTAAATTTAAAATATTGATAGATACAGTCATTCTCAAATATTTACATACTTTCATAATAATTTAACAAATAATGAAATCACTTCTTGAGTTGAACCAACTACAGAATTTACAATTATAGTGATAAAAATATTAAATTAATCATGAGTAGAATAGTAAATTAATAATTGCTGGAAATAGGCCTGTGCCAAGGTGCGTCACAACCCAGTGATCCGCCTTCTGCATCCAGTCCGTCCCAGCCATCTCTTGTAGATAGTCGGTCCATTCAGCTGCGGGGAGCACCACGCTTTGCAGGCCAGACAAATATTAACTTAATTTGTGGAAAAAAAAGACGTTGAATGGAATGTTTAAAACATGATGTAGTAAGGAATGAAGCGATATTCTATTAACGACCGATAATCAGGATCAGAGCAAGATGACCATGACGAATTCCAGGTTCTCTAGCGATAGGTTGTCGCCAACTTATTACTAAAGTACCTAGTACCTAGCAGTACGTAGTAGTGGTGGTAGATGTAAAAGAAAACTGTTCAATGGGTTGACAACTGCCGAACATGTACCGTTTTATCAGACAACAGTTGAATGTGCTGCAACAGTTGTCTAAAAACGGCGCTTGTTCGTCGCCGCCGCAAAGTTGTATGGTTGTCGGTCTTTTGCAGACTATACTTCGGTGAGTGTGCCCAAGAGCTCCATGAGCTCATTCTACCATCTCCCTTCTTCTATCGGGGATCCAGACGTACTGTGGGTACCCATATATACCGCTGTCCTATGAAGCGCTTTGCTACATCTAAAAGATGTCGTCTAAAACATGCGCACAGCCATGGAATGGAATTCCCTGCCTGTGTCGGTGTTCCCGAGTTCATACAACCCCTATCTATTTAAGTCGCGAGTTAATAGGCGTCATCTTTAGCTTGATCCAGCGTCGACCTCATCTCTGTCCTCAGGAGACGATTGATGTCCAGAGTATGCCCACTTATTATAAAAAACGAAAAAAAATATGATCCCTTTGCCGAGAATATCCCACCGATGTTACATCTATAGAGAAAACAAATAAAAGTCATAATAATGCAGAGATTACATGCCATCGTACATGAAATTGTCAATCTGAGCTAAAGAATCTGCGCCACGTCGCTCAGTTTGACAAGATATTACACTTACGAGATCATGTACGACGCGATGTTACTGACAGTGATCGTTCTGATCGTCGTGGACGATCGGTCTTGAGTCAAATAAAGAACAAAGGGATGATTTTTTTGAGAATAGATGAAGTGAAGGTAGAACTGATCATGCACTGATATAAAGATTCTTACCTGCATTTAGGATGTCCGTCATCATTGAATCTGTTTGTTTTTAATGTGTGCGATTTGATACTTGGCATCTGTCACCTTCATACCCTTCTGTGCACTGACAGAGTGGCTCATTCTTGTCATTTCTTGTACAAACACCCTCGTTAAAACAGTAGCCTCGGCATATGTTCATTTGGCAACGTTCTCCAATGTAATAGTCATAACAACTGAAATAAAGAGTACTCTGAAACGGCAACTCGATAAAGAGGGAAAAACATAAATATTTGTAACTGATTATCATACATAACAGACGCGCGAGTCGCTGCGAACATTTCTAAGCTTCATTTCATAACAAATGAAATATGAAATAAACCCGAAACTCGAAGGCCTGAAAATACGTGCGGTTTCATGCAAAATGTAAAACGCGCAATCAGAGTGTGCACAGTTTCTTAACACAACCTTTGACACCGCCATTCTGACGTCAGAATGGCCGTTTACTTCAAAAATAATGGTTTCTGAACAATAAAGTAACATCCTTTTTATGAGTCAATAATATTGAAGTAACAGTAAACGGTTAAAACAAAAATGTGGTTCTCTTGTCACGTTAGCCCAATGTTCGATCAGCGACTAACGCGTGCGCTTCGCCGCCTGTTATTGTCAGACCTTTTGAACGCTAGAGCATAAACGCACACATTCGCACACGCACAATTGCACCTACCATTCTGTCACATATTGGTCTTGTCACGTATATGTGACTAAAGGTTAATGTAATGATCGTGTTTTACCTGCATTTAGGTTGCCCCTCAGAACTGACACTACAATCTCCCTGGAAACAGTAATTCTTACACACTGGAAAATCGCATCTCTCACCGCTGTAACCCTGTGCACATTCACAACCAGATTCCTCGCTAGCTTTCGTGCCATGGACACAAAGCAGGCTTACATGTGTAGACACTGAGTTATTTGGTAGCAGGCTCTTCAGCGTATCGCAGTTCTGATTTACCCGAGTTATATCTTCAATGTTGTAGTTGGCGGTAATGTCCCAGACACGCAGATCATGTTCAATAAAAAGTTTAGATTCCACATCTATATCACTCGATGTATTCTTTGGAATTTTCCAGATTGTATCTAGTCCATTCTCGTATATATACCAGAAGATTTGATCCTTTGACCAGGTCAGCGTAACGTATTGCTTGTTTTCTGTGTGTGCCTTATGTACTGTTCTTATGTTCTGTCCATTTAAATCAGCACATTTAATGACACTCGCAAAAAAGGGGGCAGGCGTGTTTTCGGCAGTCCGTTCAATATCAGTCCAGCACATTTTTTGTGTCTGTTGGTCAATGGTTAGAGAGAAAAAATGATAACTTCCGGCCAGACGTTTATAAAGTGCTAGGATCTCCGAAAAATCCTTTGGTTGGTATTCCCGATATTTCTGAGAACCCATTACGATTTCAGCCTCGGAGCCATTGAATCGGGCCCTTTGTAAACTTTTCACGACACTCTGGTACCCGGTGGCTAAGACCCAGTAAATATACCTGAAATAGTTTGTAATTTAATTAATATTTTAAAATTAATTTTCACAATGTTTATCACATTACCTTTCCTATACGTAGTACGTAGGTTTATAAAAAAAAAAATGAAATTTGCATTTCATCAACAACAATGTACAATTAAACAGACCGAATGAGCGTTTAATGGATGCACACAGTATGACGCCACGATCTAAATTCGTCGAATTTCAAGTTACATGAACGAAAAAAATAAACAAAAATTTAAAAAAAATGTCGGGAGGGGCCATTTTTTTTTTACTTTAAAGTAAAAAAAAAAATAGGTCGCTCGATAAAAATGTCCCATGAAAATCCGACCATTATATACTCGTACTTCGTTCCACCTTTTGAGTATTTTTTGGCTAATTGCTGATTATATGCAAAACCATAACATGTGAAGGATGATATTAGGATACCGGCAGGAGAATGATGTAAAACCATAACATCATACGCCAAAGTCACTTGTTTTCCCAGTCAATGCGGTATTTTTTTTTGTTCTGCACCAATCCTGAGAACCTTTTCACGATTTTCAATAATACAAGGTTTTTTTTTACTTCTTAACTTCTTCTTACTTCCATGACCTTTACTATTGCATGCATCCAAACCCAACACACATAATGTTTTATGTGCGATACATTGCGCACTTCCGTAAAAAGTGATTTTAGTCACTAAAAATAAAAATCGTTTCTTCGTAGACCCAGATAACATTGAACAAAAAATACTACATTTTGTTCATTGTTTTGTTTTGTTGTGTTTGGTTTCATGTTCAGGATGATTTCATTATGACAGCTTATTGGTAGTTTCCTTTACACCGTGTAGAATAACATTGTTAGTAACATGTCCGTCGTCTTGTATGGATCAGAATGTTGGGCCACAAAAGGGATGAATGAAAGGCATTTGCATGTGGCTGAGATGAGAATGCTAAAGGGGGATGTTTGGTGTAATGGATAAAATATGAAATGAGTACATAAGAGGATCTTAAGAAATCTCGAGGTCTGAAAGTGGCGCCGGTGACTGAAAAGTTGTGTGAGAAAGAAACGATGGATGAACTGTGTAAAGGATGATATGGCAAGAAAGGAGATGTCCGATGAGATGACGAGTAATAAGAAGTATGGAAGAAGAAGACATGCTGCGCCGACCACAAATAAATTGGGATAGGGACAAGAGAATGATGAGTAACATACCCTCCGCAGCTATCGACGGCAATGTCAGAAATCGCCTCTTCCGACAAAATTAAATGCTTTTCATTAACCGTGTTGTCAAATCCAGATTTTAACGAAGTCCAGTACATGTCCTTTTTGCTTTCAATCCAGAAGAGTAACTCCGTGGCCGGGTCGTAAGCTAAATTACTAATGTAGTGGGCAGGTGTAGTTCTGATTAAACATTCGGTTTTCCTTGTAGCTGTCTCAAAGCTATATATATTTTTTAAGTCGGTATACAGCACCTTCTTGTGCACTGGATCGTAGGTTATTTTATCCGGTGTACCCCAAGGAATGAATTCTATGTGTGTTAGTGTGCCGTTAATATCATAAAATTCTAGTCTATGGTTAACGACTACAACGAGATCTGGAACAAGTAAAAAATATTTTAAAATTCTTGCCCTCTTTGGGGTTGAATCTCATCTGTCGGCACGTAGTCACATTTTCGCATGCTCCTATCCTATTCTGTCGCTCAGAACCATCATTTGCTAGAGTAAGAAACAGAACGTGCCGAGAACCGTCGATGTTTTCGTTCCGTGGTCTACCTGGAAGTCCTCGAACCGTCTCCGGACTCAAGTGGGAAGTTGTACCTCCAACCGTTAAGTGGGGTTACCGCAATGAAACAGCAGCGGGGTGTGGTTGTGGAGCTGTATCGCAAACTATGCTCCACCTCCTATCTTAGCCCAAAAACATGCAGTTGAAGTAACCTCTGCGATGCCATCGACGACGCGGTGGAAGTGGCGAAGTTCTAACTGGTAGCTAACAAAATATAAAAACTGCCGTGCCAGCGACACGAAGAAGAAGAAAGTACTCATAATAATGATGAATGAATAAGTGAAATAGGAAATAAATGGCTCTAGTACTTACCCCAGGAAAAGGAGTGCGCCAACCCCGCGTACAGCGCTAACAGCGCCAACACCCACTGCGTTGTATACATTTTATTATAACGTTGTTTCGACGGTGGCAGAGGATACTTTCCCTGGTGAGCGCTTGTGCGATGTAAAAACCGAATGCTGTTTTTATGCAAAAAGTAAACTATTTATAGCGGAGTTAGGCATCGGTCATATTGATAACATGAGAAGTTTTCTGATAAAAAGGCGCACTAGGTAGAGATATCGAACTGTTATACAGGTTGACTTGCGGCAGCTTAAGTAGGGTATATAAATAAATAAATAAAGAAATACCAAACTTTTTTTATTTCTTTAAAATGCCTTGTACTGGACCATAAAAACATTGTGGTACACTTGTTTAATTCTCTAATACAACACTTATTTTACAATTTAATATTTTATTTAGCGTGTTTTTCTTGAAACGGAACGCAAACACAAAAAGCATCGACTCCGGTAGTGACGTCAAATCCATGTGTCAAAGTTAAAACTTTTAATTGAAGATTCACTTAAAGATTCACTAAGATTTTACTATAATATTGTTATTGCAATTTTTGCTTAAATAAAGCACTTACATTTTAGTAAAACTAATCTACTAAGGACAAAAAATTCGATTTAAACAAGGCAGATAGAGGTAAGTGACATCAAAGTCCTGACATGAATGGCCGCGATAGTCATGGACGTTTGAACTGTCGTAGAAAATTGCAGGAGTTTAATATTTTTTTTGTGCGACAAGCAGTAGTTGAAATTAACTTTTAATTATTTTCTTGGGTTGATAGTACTGCATATTAATGATTTAAGTGAAAAAAAAATTACATGCATATTCCTTATTGGTAACAGTGTATGATTTAAAATATGTTTTTCCAGTGGCCGAATTGGGATTTCAAAATTTTTAAACAAAACTCCAAAATATATTACGTTAATTGAACCTGGGTTGTGGAGGTCAGATAGGCAGTCGCTCCATGCAAAATACTGGTATTCAGCTGCATCCGGTTAGACTGGAAGCCGACCCCAACATAGCTGGGAAAATTCTAGGCAGATGATGATGAATTAAACCGGATTTCATAGAACATGAATGCGGATTTTAGTTTAAAAAAATATTCAGTCTAAATGTTTCCCGTCGCATCATACACACTCCTGAAATCTGTCGACCGTATATCGCACAACGCGCTAGAAAAGTGATCGCGGAATGTTGTTGTTTAGTTCCAGAACGGTATTTTCTTTCAGTTCGAAAATGTTTGCTGGATTTGTTGGATAAACTTTACTCTTGAGGGATCCCTATAGGAATAAATCCATGGGGCTGAGATCTGGTGATCTTGGTGGCCAAGAGAGAGATGTCTCCGAAACGGCTTAACAGTTTGTTTGGGAAAAAATCTCGCAACAAAGCCATGGTGTTTCTAGCAATATGTGGCGTTGCGCCATCTTGCAGAAACCATGTGTGTGAAGTTATGGAAGGATGATATCCCTCAGTATTGAAAGAAAATAATCATTGATTATGCGCCGATAAGAATTTCCGCCCTGGCGCGAATTATCGCGCAAATTGTCCACGACGAGTGCAATGATGTCTTCGCTTGACGTTCGGCTGGGCCCCGGCCGCGGATTACAAAACTGCCACCTGCTACAAACCTCTTACGCCTCCTCCACGTTTATACATTATACTCTTTCAACTTTTGCATGAAAGTTTGAGAATTACGGATACTAGAGCGAGTACCGCCTGTAGTCAAAGCCCCCATAGCCACCGTATTGATTGGTCAGAGTGGATTTTAGTTTTCAAATTTTCCGTGACAAAATACTTCTAGCACCAATTTTTTGTAAACTCAAAACTTCTTTAAATGTCGGCGAAACGATCCATCGACTTATATGTATAAAGGGTGTAAATGTACGAAGAATCCGAAAGGCACTTACTCTCCCCATCATTGCGATCAGTTGTATGTTCTAGACCACACCTGGGAACCTTCTAGTTACGGAGATATTGGGGGTCAAAGTTCCGACTTTTTCACGAGTTTTTTTTTTTATTACAAGTTTTTAATATAAAAACTTTACTACAAATACCTCCACGATTGTCGTACTATAAAATGCATCTGTCAGCACAATATTTTGAGTGCGTTACATTGAGTCCTACCGTAAAACGTGATTTTTCATCCAAAAAAAAGTCGTTTTCCAGCAATATTTTTTTGCGTAGCGTTACTTAGTTTGGTGTATGCTTGGTTGACGGCTTCGTGAAGGGTAAGTTTACACCCTGTATTGTGCAGTTTGCACAAACGCAGAGACTTTACTTTATACTATTTATTAACAACCCCTGTACCCGGTGGGTTTTTCCGAATTTTGTTATTCCCATTTTAACGTAAAAACCAGATGATAATATCATTGCGAGGTTAAAGGGCGATATAATATGATAATATTTTTGCCATCCTAGCATCTATCCGCAGATTCGTCCGCGTGGAAGTCAACAATACCTAATTAAATTACTTGTAGCAAAAGTCGACAAAGACAAAAGGAGGGTTAAGTGTTTGACCTGTTTGTATGTAAGTCTGCTTCTTTGTTGTCTCGTAACTCCTAAACTACAGATGCACCGTTTATGAAAAAAAAAAAAAAATTATACGTCGTTAGATTGGTCTCGGTGGCGCGAGTGTCAATCACAAATATACATCAAAATTTAAAAATATATTATAATAAATAAATATCGCTGGACATAACAATAGCATGTGTCTGTGTCAATTTTTAGAGTTCAATACCTGTACCTCAATCAAAAAACGGAACCCTTATAAGATCACTTTGTTGTCCGTCATGTCTGTCTGTCAAGACCCTTTTTCTCAGGAATGCGTGGCGGTATCAAGCTGAAATTAATACCAAATACTCAGGTCGGCTACCCCTTGGAGAAATGAAAAACTTGCAAGTCAACGCGATCAAAAGATATGACTGTTTATGTCGCATATTATGCGATTTCACAAGGGAATCAAAACCTATAGGGTACTTCCCTTTGATCTATAATCATGAAATTTGGCAAAAAGCAAGGCCTGACAGCACAATTTTTTTTTTTTTTTAGGTAATTTTACGGAGTCGCGAGTCCGACTCGCACTTGGTCGGTATTTTTATGTCATAATAATATTATTGGCATTCGATCAAATGGGTTTTCTCTTGCTCACTCAGTTGCAAGTTCTAAACTTGCGTCCTTGTCAGCTGTTAAGCGCTGACCAGTTGCGAATTTTTGGTTTGCACTGCCGCAGTACGGCTGGAGGTATAATGAGTTTCAAACAGAAGTATGGAAGTAGAAGACATGCTGCGCAGACCCCAAATGAATTGGAATAAGGGCAGGAGGGTGATGATATTTGCGTGAGTTAAACTTTTATTGCAAACAGTGCTTTTCAAGTGACAGTTGACAGATAGGGGTCATTGACGTTACTATACTAACTTAATATTTGTACTATTGCTGCGTCTTTGAACTAAGATTATATAAGAACTATGATTTCGGTACCTTTAACCCTGCGGGAGTGTAGTGGGGTGTGATATACCCCATCATCGGATGATGAGATCATCAGATGATGGAGTTTTTGTTCAGATATCTTTTTATTTGTCAAAGCGACATTTTAGCGGCTTCGCGTTGCTGGAGCTAGGTAGGACGCGGGGCGATAGTGGCGTGATCTGGGTGTTGCGTCAGCCGAAGCTCGGGATACATGCGCGTACACGCTCGCGTGGTAAGTGACACCCCGCCACACATTCCGTTCGTGTGTGCGTTTTGTGACAAAGCTGACAAAATTTTGTGTTTATTTCTATGGGTATTTTAATTTTCGTCTTCTTTTTAGGTTTTTAATTCATGGAAGATCTCATGTTCTTTATGTTTTTAGAGTTTTTTTTTGTTTGAGTAAAATAGCTTAATGATAATTAAGTCATTAAAATGAGCGCTGTGATTTGTGTAACGAAATATTAGTGCCATACCATAGATGATAAAAATAATAAAAATATATTAAAAATAATAGTTGTTTTATTTGATATTCTCTAGGTTGATCTATATCACAATAAAAAATAAAAACCTAATGCATTTACGCCAAATACAATAATATACAGTCATTTTAGTGGCTGGCCATATCACACCCCGTCACATACTCGATGTCATCTTCTGTTACCACACTCCCGACGGGTTAAATTATTCCAATATGCCAAATACAAAAACAAAATTAATAGAAATAATTAAAAAATAGACAAATAGTTATGGGTTTAAAAAGACCCTTAATGAAGCCGAAAGGCACTTGATTTCCCGCCGTCATTGCGATATCTTTTTAATTCTAGACCATGCCTGCAAACTTTCTAGTTTTGTTTTTTTTTTTTTAATGCTAGTTTTTACGGCGATAACTTTGCTTTAATTACCTCCAAGACCCGTTTACTATTCAAAGCATCCATCAGCACTATGTTTTGATTACTTTATATGGAGTCCTAACGTAAAACGTGATTTTACACCCCAAAAAAAAAGTCGTTTCCCAGCAATAATTTTTGCGTAGAGTTACTTAGTCATCGATGATACGTTTTATCAAATTATTAACACCCAGGTGGATACGTTAATCGCGGCATCAAGCGATTTTGACAGTAAGCCCTCTAAAACGCAAGTGTAGGGATACTTTGGACACTCCAGCAAGTCGGCCATGGTCTGATCGGGAGCCGCGTATGCACATTGAGCTGCTACAACCATGGAAGTACATTTTTTGTCTATTATGTATTATGTATCACCATGGTTAGAAAATTACAGATTTACGAGTAAAATCTTTTTAAAACTTTTGAATTACACAAATAAGACGAAGTGTGACCAAAGTGGAGAGACTTCATAAGTGCGCAATGAAACATGAAGATTACCGAAGCGTATACTGTTTCTGGTTCCATTACTAAATTCATTAACTTCAAGCGTTTCAGTAACGGGATTTGAAAGGATTTTTATACTTTTTAAGGCGTTGGGACCTAAGATGGATCTTGAATTGCATCTATTTGCTTTGTTCATAAACTTCTTCTTAGCGTGTCGATGGCAATCTAAATTAACTAATTTCCTGTTAATTTAAACTAAAACCAGTCAGTTTATTAGTAGGTATATTATTTTGTAGAGGATATTAGGAATATACCACGACTTCACGTTCCCTGATAATGCCAAAAGAAATCGCGCTCACGTGAGTGAAGCCGAAGGAAAGCAACTCTGTTTGTTTGTAACCTTTTCACGACAAAACGGCTCGTTGGATCGTAATGAAATTTGGCAAGGCGGTAGATTACGTAGCTGCACGACAAAGAGTACAGTATAGTACAGCAACACACAACAAAAAGTACTACAGTGCCATCTATGATACAGATGATGAACTAAACATCGAAATGCATCTAAAACCTTACATCGTGCACGTAAAGTTATCCGCGACTTAAAACTATATTGAAAATCCCGACAACAACTGTCGGGCAGTAGCCGACCGGACATAACACCCGTCCGGTCGGAGGATCCTCCCTTTTTTATGAGGGATGAAGAACTTAATACCCTGTACCCCATACCACGAAAATTATATCCTGGAGAAAGACAAGGCTATCTTTTTTTTTCACGAACGAAGTCGCGGGCAACAGCTAGTTTGTAATAATTTTTGATTAAATTTAATTGTACAATAACGTACATTGAACGCCACCTTTTTGCTCTTGACGTCAACGGCAGGCGGCACGTCCCACCGCTGCACCGTCTCTGGGAGGACAGGTTGTCGGGCAAATCCGAATTGGGACAAGCCATTTTCCAAGCGTTCAACGCATTGGTCAAAATCGGTACCTCAAGTTCAACCCAGTGAGGAAAACAAAATGTTCCTGGTTAATTTTTCGGTACCGTAGACCGAGGAGAGGAAGGCTGGCAAACTTATACTAGAAATTTTGCGGACGCTGAGGCTTGCTGCCAATGGGGCTGCGGGACTGTTCGAAAGAGATACCGTGGCCCCGGAACACAAAGGGCGATGAAGGATCATGGATGGGTTTTAGTCAGTAAAAGTCTGACACTCCCTCCCACTCCGCCCAGAGCAGGAGGAGTCATTTGATCATTTCTCATCCGAAAAAGAAAAACACACTTGCTGCCACGCTCGGTCATCCGTCCTGCAGGGCTATCTTTTTGATGGTCAGAGACTATAAAGCTTCAGTTATACTCTGAACACTGATGACAACTGAGAATGCCATAACAATGGTATTACGTATCAAGTAATTTAGTTTGGGGTGAAAGCGCCAGGATAGCCCGCGAATCTCAAATTTGATTACGTTTTTTGCAATTTGCAGGTGGCCATGATTGTAATTCTATAACTTCAAACGTGTTACTGGCGCGATTCATATTTTTATTAAGATACAAGCTGTCCCTGATCTGCAAATTGCAATAAACGTAAGAAAATTTAAATTTCGCGGGCTACCCTTGCGGATCCACCGTAAGTGAAAAAAAAGTTAATAGGTAATAAACGTGTGTCTTTATGTATAAGTATATGTCTTTATTTAAAGTAACATTTAAAAACAAGAAAAGAAATACCAGCTAAGAGCAATTTATGTTCTCACAATAGAATAAATTGTACACCCGTTCGAATGGTAAAGATACGCCATACCATCAATTATTTATTAAAACAATAAGCACTTGTAAAAAACACTATACAAAGGCGGACTTAATGCTTTGGGCATTTTCTACCAGTCTACCTTAGGGTGACGCAGTGATTAAACATAGTAGGTGCAATGTACCAGAAAACTTAGAGTAAAATGTTATAATAAATACACATACTCAAACAAAATTTACAAACCAAAGAGAGATAAAAATACACAGATGGAGTAAAACTAACAACAAATTAATTTTGAGACGTGTCTGCCATCTCGCTAAGAAGTGTAAAATATAATAAAATGGTGTGTAAAGACAATGTAACGGACTTAAATTGATATCGTGCAATAACTGTTGGTTGATATACAAAGAATATAAAATTGAACAATTTAAGTAAATTTAAAATATTGATAGATACAGTCATGGTTCTCAAATATTTACATACTTTCATAACAATTTAACAAATAATGAATCACTTAATGAGTTGAACTAGCTACAGAATTTACTATTATATAGTGATAAAAAGATTAAATTAATCATGAGTAGAATAGTAAATCAATAATTGCTGGAAATAGTCCTGTGCCAAGGTGCGTCACAACCCAGTAATCCGCCTTCTGCATCCAGTCCGTCCCAGCCATCTCTTGTAGATAGTCGGTCCATTCAGCTGCGGGGAGCACCACGCTTTGCAGGCCAGACAAATATTAACTTAATTTGTGGAAAAAAAAGACGTTGAATGGAATGTTTAAAACATGATGTAGTAAGGAATGAAGCGATATTCTTTAATGACGACCGATAATCAGGATCAGAGCAAGATGACCATGACGAATTCCAGGTTCTCTAGCGATAGGTTGTCGCCAACTTATTACTAAAGTACCTAGTACCTAGCAGTACGTAGTAGTGGTGGTAGATGTAAAAGAAAACTGTTCAATGGGTTGACAACTGCCGAACAAGTACCGTTTTATCAGACAACAGTTGAATGTGCTGCAATAGTTGTCTAAAAACGGCGCTTGTTCGTCGCCGCCGCAAAGTTGTATGGTTGTCGGTCTTTTGCAGACTATACTTCGGTGAGTGTGCCCAAGAGCTCCATGAGCTCATTCCACCATCTCCCTTCTTCTATCGGGGATCCAGACGTACTGTAGGTACCCATATATACCGTGTCCTATGAAGCGCTTTGCTACATCTTTTAACATGCGCACAGCCATGGAATGGAACTCCCTGCCTGCGTCGGTGTTCCCGAGTTCATACAACCCCAATCTATTTAAGTCGCGAGTTAATAGGCGTCATCTTTAGCTTGATCCAGCGTCGACCTCATCTCTGTCCTCAGGAGACGATTGATGTCTAGAGTATGCCCACTTATTATAAAAACGAAAAAAAATATGATCCCTTTGCCGAGAATATCCCACCGATGTTACATCTATAGAGAAAACAAATAAAAGTCACAATAATGCACCTAAGAGATTACATGCCATCGTACATGAAATTGTCAATCTGAGCTAAAGAATCTGCGCCACGTCGCTCAGTTTGACAAGATATTACACTTACGAGATCATGTACGACGCGATGTTACTGACAGTGATCGTTCTGATCGTCGTGGACGATCGGTCTTGAGTCAAATAAAGAACAAAGGGATGATTTTTTTGAGAATAGATGAAGTGAAGGTAGAACTGATCATGCACTGATATAAAGATTCTTACCTGCATTTAGGATGTCCGTCATCATTGAATCTGTTTGTTTTTAATGTGTGCGATTTGATACTTGGCATCTGTCACCTTCATACCCTTCTGTGCACTGACAGAGTGGCTCATTCTTGTCATTTCTTGTACAAACACCCTCGTTAAAACAGTAGCCTCGGCATATGTTCATTTGGCAACGTTCTCCAATGTAATAGTCATAACAACTGAAATAAAGAGTACTCTGAAACGGCAACTCGATAAAGAGGGAAAAACATAAATATTTGTAACTGATTATCATACATAACAGACGCGCGAGTCGCTGCGAACATTTCTAAGCTTCATTTCATAACAAATGAAATATGAAATAAACCCGAAACTCGAAGGCCTGAAAATTCGTACGGTTTCATACAAAAGTTCACCGCCTGGGTGGCAACGGAGCATCTTTGTACGAAGCTGCGCGGGGGTCCGTTTTACGCAGTTTCAGGCCGAAATACATTCCCTAGTTGTCCACGTAAGAGTAGCGAATTACCTCGTTATTTCGGGCCTTGTCTCTAGTGCAGGCTCAAATAATATTTTAATGTAAAACGCGCAATCAGAGTGTGCACAGTTTCTTAGCGCAACCTTTGACACCGCCATTCTGGCGTCAGAATGGCCGTTTACTTTAAAATAATGGTTACTGAACAATAAAGTAACATCTTTTTTGTGAGCCAATAATATTGAAGTAACAGTAAACGGTTAAAACAAAAATGTGGTTCTCTTGTCACGTTAGCCCAATGTTCGATCAGCGACTAACGCGTGCGCTTCGCCGCCTGTTATTGTCAGACCTTTTGAACGCTAGAGCATAAACGCACACATTCGCACACGCACAATTGCACCTACCATTCTGTCACATATTGGTCTTGTCACGTATATGTGACTAAAGGTTAATGTAATGATCGTGTTTTACCTGCATTTAGGTTGCCCCTCAGAACTGACACTACAATCTCCCTGGAAACAGTAATTCTTACACACTGGAAAATCGCATCTCTCACCGCTGTAACCCTGTGCACATTCACAACGAGATTCCTCGCTAGCTTTCGTACCATGGACACAAAGCAGGCTTACATCTGTAGACACTGAGTTATTTGGTAGCAGACTCTTCAGCGTATCGCAGTTCTGATTTACCCGAGTTATATCTTCAATGTTGTAGTTGGCGGTAATATCCCAGACACGCAGATCATGTTCAATAAAAAGTTTAGATTCCACATCTATATCACTCGATGTATTCTTTGGAATTTTCCAGATTGTATCTAGTCCATTCTCGTATATATACCAGAAGATTTGATCCTTTGACCAGGTCAGCGTAACGTATTGCTTGTTTTCTGTGTGTGCCTTATGTACTGTTCTTATGTTCTGTCCATTTAAATCAGCACATTTAATGACACTCGCAAAAAAGGGGGCAGGCGTGTTTTCGGCAGTCCGTTCAATATCAGTCCAGCACATTTTTTGTGTCTGTTGGTCAATGGTTAGAGAGAAAAAATGATAACTTCCGGCCAGACGTTTATAAAGTGCTAGGATCTCCGAAAAATCCTTTGGTTGGTATTCCCGATATTTCTGAGAACCCATTACGATTTCAGCCTCGGAGCCATTGAATCGGGCCCTTTGTAAACTTTTCACGACACTCTGGTACCCGGTGGCTAAGACCCAGTAAATATACCTGAAATAGTTTGTAATTTAATTAATATTTTAAAATTAATTTTCACAATGTTTATCACATTACCTTTCCTATACGTAGTACGTAGGTTTATAAAAAAAAAAATGAAATTTGCATTTCATCAACAACAATGTACAATTAAACAGACCGAATGAGCGTTTAATGGATGCACACAGTATGACGCCACGATCTAAATTCGTCGAATTTCAAGTTACATGAACGAAAAAAATAAACAAAAATTTAAAAAAAATGTCGGGAGGGGCCATTTTTTTTTACTTTAAAGTAAAAAAAAAAATAGGTCGCTCGATAAAAATGTCCCATGAAAATCCGACCATTATATACTCGTACTTCGTTCCACCTTTTGAGTATTTTTTGGCTAATTGCTGATTATATGCAAAACCATAACATGTGAAGGATGATATTAGGATACCGGCAGGAGAATGATGTAAAACCATAACATCATACGCCAAAGTCACTTGTTTTCCCAGTCAATGCGGTATTTTTTTTTGTTCTGCACCAATCCTGAGAACCTTTTCACGATTTTCAATAATACAAGGTTTTTTTTTACTTCTTAACTTCTTCTTACTTCTTACTTCCATGACCTTTACTATTGCATGCATCCAAACCCAACACACATAATGTTTTATGTGCGATACATTGCGCACTTCCGTAAAAAGTGATTTTAGTCACTAAAAATAAAAATCGTTTCTTCGTAGACCCAGATAACATTGAACAAAAAATACTACATTTTGTTCATTGTTTTGTTTTGTTGTGTTTGGTTTCATGTTCAGGATGATTATATTATGACAGCTTATTGGTAGTTTCCTTTACACCGTGTAGAATAACATTGTTAGTAACATGTCCGTCGTCTTGTATGGATCAGAATGTTGGGCCACAAAAGGGATGAATGAAAGGCATTTGCATGTGGCTGAGATGAGAATGCTAAAGGGGGATGTTTGGTGTAATGGATAAAATATGAAATGAGTACATAAGAGGATCTTAAGAAATCTCGAGGTCTGAAAGTGGCGCCGGTGACTGAAAAGTTGTGTGAGAAAGAAACGATGGATGAACTGTGTAAAGGATGATATGGCAAGAAAGGAGATGTCCGATGAGATGACGAGTAATAAGAAGTATGGAAGAAGAAGACATGCTGCGCCGACCACAAATAAATTGGGATAGGGACAAGAGAATGATGAGTAACATACCCTCCGCAGCTATCGACGGCAATGTCAGAAATCGCCTCTTCCGACAAAATTAAATGCTTTTCATTAACCGTGTTGTCAAATCCAGATTTTAACGAAGTCCAGTACATGTCCTTTTTGCTTTCAATCCAGAAGAGTAACTCCGTGGCCGGGTCGTAAGCTAAATTACTAATGTAGTGGGCAGGTGTAGTTCTGATTAAACATTCGGTTTTCCTTGTAGCTGTCTCAAAGCTATATATATTTTTTAAGTCGGTATACAGCACCTTCTTGTGCACTGGATCGTAGGTTATTTTATCCGGTGTACCCCAAGGAATGAATTCTATGTGTGTTAGTGTGCCGTTAATATCATAAAATTCTAGTCTATGGTTAACGACTACAACGAGATCTGGAACAAGTAAAAAATATTTTAAAATTCTTTCCCTCTTTGGGGTTGAACCTCATCTGCCAGCACGGAGTCACATTTTCGCATGCTCCTATCCTATTCTGTCGCTCAGAACCATCATTTGCTAGAGTAAGAAACAGAACGTGCCGAGAACCGTCGATGAAAAAACATAAAACGCGAGCGGTAGTGCAGCGGGCACTACCGCTCGCGTTTTCTCTTCTTTTAATAAAATAAGCAACTCATGAAAACATCTTTCTGCAGGGTCTATCCTTCCGTGGTCTACCGGGAAGTCCTCGAACCGTCTCCGGACTCAAGTGGGAAGTTGTACCTCCAACCGTTAAGTGGGGTTACCGCAATGAAACAGCAGCGGGGTGTGGTTGTGGAGCTGTATCGCAAACTATGCTCCACCTCCTATCTTAGCCCAAAAACATGCAGTTGAAGTAACCTCTGCGATGCAATCGACGACGCGGTGGAAGTGGCGAAGTTCTAACTGGTAGCTAACAAAATATAAAAACTGCCGTGCCAGCGACACGAAGAAGAAGAAAGTACTCATAATAATGATGAATGAATAAGTGAAATAGGAAATAAATGGCTCTAGTACTTACCCCAGGAAAAGGAGTGCGCCAACCCCGCGTACAGCGCTAACAGCGCCAACACCCACTGCGTTGTATACATTTTATTATAACGTTGTTTCGACGGTCGGTGGCAGAGGATACTTACCCTGGTGAGCGCTTGTGCGATGTAAAAACCGAATGCTGTTTTTATGCAAAAAGTAAACTATTTATAGCGGAGTTAGGCATCGGTCATATTGATAACATGAGAAGTTTTCTGATAAAAAGGCGCACTAGGTAGAGATATCGAACTGTTATACAGGTTGATTTTTTAAACAACTACTTGCGGCAGCTTAAACACTTTTTTTATTTCTTTAAAATGCCTTGTATTGGACCATAAAAACATTGTGGTACACTTGTTTAATTCTCTAATACAACACTTATTTTACAATTTAATATTTTATTTAGCGTGTTTTTATCTTGAAACGGAACGCAAACACAAAAAGCATCGATTCCGGTAGTGACGTCAAAATCCATGTGTCAAAGAAACACTTTTAATTGAAAAGTACTTAAAGATTCACTAAGATTTTACTATAATATTATTATTGCAATTTTTGCTTAAATAAAGCACTTACATTTTAGTAAAACTAATCTACTAAGGACAAAAAATTCGATTTAAACAAGGCAGATAGAGGTAAGTGACATCAAAGTCCTGACATGAATGGCCGCGATAGTCATGGACGTTTGAACTGTCGTAGAAAATTGCAGGAGTTTAATTTTTTTTTTGTGCGTCAAGCAGTAGTTGAAATTAACTTTTAATTATTTTCT
Source organism: Eugnorisma glareosa (assembly GCA_947578425.1). Taxonomy (NCBI): domain Eukaryota; kingdom Metazoa; phylum Arthropoda; class Insecta; order Lepidoptera; family Noctuidae; genus Eugnorisma; species Eugnorisma glareosa. The sequence goes on along the minus strand of OX387982.1, from coordinate 4,438,194 downwards.
TGGGTTGATAGTACTGCATATTAATGATTTAAGTGAAAAAAAAATTACATGCATATTCCTTATTGGTAACAGTGTATGATTTAAAATATGTTTTTCCAGTGGCCGAATTGGGATTTCAAATTTTTTAAACAAAGCTCCAAAATATATTACGTTAATTGAACCTGGGTTGTGGAGCTCAGATAGGCAGTCGCTCCATGCAAAATACTGGTATTCAGCTGCATCCGGTTAGACTGGAAGCCGACCCCAACATAGTTAGGAAAAGGCTAGACAGATGATGATGAATTAAACCGGATTTCATAGAACATGAATGCGGATTTTAGTTTAAAAAAAAATTCTTCACACTCCTGGAATCTGTCGACCGTATATCGCACAACGCGCTAGAAAAGTGATGGCGGAATGTTGTTGTTTAGTTCCAGAACGATATTTTCTTTGTTTGCTGGATTTGTTGAATAAACTTTACTCTTGAGGTATACCTATAGGAAAAAATCCATGGGGCTGAGATCTGGTGATCTTGATGGCCAAGAGAGAGATGTCTCCGAAACGGCTTAACAGTTTGTTTGGGAAAAAATCTCGCAAAAAAGCCGCTGCTGTTTCTAGCAGAATGTGGCGTAGCGGCATCTTGCAGAAACCATGTGTGTGAAGTTATTGAAGGATGATATCCCTCAGTATTGAAAGAAAATAATCATTGATTATGCGCCGATAAGAATTTCCGCCCTGGCGCGAATTATCGCGCAAATTGACCACGACGAGTGGAATGATGTCTTCGCTTGACGTTCGGCTGGGCCCTGGCCGCGGATTACAAAACTGCCACCTGCTACAAACCTCTTACGCCTCATCCACGTTTATACATTATACTCTTCAACTTTTGCATGAAAGTTTGAGAATAACGGATACTAGAGCGAGTACCGCCTGTAGTCAAAACCCCCATAGCCACCGTATTGATTGGTCAGAGTGGATTTTAGTTTTCAAATTTTCCGTGACAAAATACTTCTAGCACCAATTTTTTGTAAACTCAAAACTTCTTTAAATGTCGGCGAAACGATCCATCGACTTATATGTATAAAGGGTGTAAATGTACGAAGAATCCGAAAGGCACTTACTCTCCCCGTCATTGCGATCAGTTGTATGTTCTAGACCACACCTGGGAACCTTCTAGTTACGGAGATATTGGGGGTCAAAGTTCCGACTTTTTCACGAGTTTTTTTTTTATTACAAGTTTTTAATATAAAAACTTTACTACAAATACCTCCACGATTGTCGTACTATACAATGCATCTATCAGCACAATATTTTGAGTGCGTTACATTGAGTCCTACCGTAAAACGTGATTTTTCATCAAAAAAGTCGTTTTCCAGCAATATTTTTTGCGTAGCGTTACTTAGTTTAGTGTATGCTTGGTTGACGGCTTCGTGAAGGGTAAGTTTACACCCTGTATTGTGCAGTTTGCACAAACACAGAGACTTTACTTTATACTATTTATTAACAACCCTTGTACCCGGTGGGTTTTCCCGAATTTTGTTATTCCCATTTTAACGTAAAAACCAGATGATAATATCATTGCAAGGTTAAAGGGCGATATAATATGATAATATTTTTGCCATCCTAGCATCTATCCGCAGATTCGTCCGCGTGGAAGTCAACAATACCTAAATAAATTATTTGTAGCAAAAGTCGACAAAGACAAAAGGAGGGTTAAGTATTTGACCTGTTTGTATGTAAGTCTGCTTCTTTGTTGTCTCGTAACTCCTAAACAACGGATGCACCTTTTATGATAAATTATACGTCGTTAGATTCGTCTCGGTGTGGGGCTGGCTTGTATTTATGCTTTTGCGGTTGCACAACGACATGCTTTGCTTTCGCTTTGCTTGGTAGTATAGATGCAGGCCTACCTTACTGCTTCCCTCTGAGGCGGCAAGGTGGCGGGGTCTTGAGGGAGACCGCTACAGTCGTGTAGATCCTTAAAGCAAGTCTGGTGAGTTCACCTTCACGTGGTTGCCGCCCTGTTCTTGGTCCAATTCCTTAAGAAATGGACGCAACAGAAACCACCAGGCGCTTTTCAACCTAACTATGACCCTCCGTGACTGAGTGGTTGTGGGCTCGGCCGTCACTAAACCCAGCTGGCGACGAGTAGGTAATCTAGTCACCTGCGCTAGGACCTGCGCAGTTGAGCGCCGTAAGCGGGGATGAAGGAGTCCTGGAGGGTTGAGCCAAGCGGCACTGGCGGTAATGCGTCCGTGAGGCAACACGCCCTCTTTGGTCTGGATTTCAAGCAAAACGGTAGCCCTACCCAATAGCCAAGGGTAGGGAAATGGCCACAGTGTCCCGTCAGAGGGCCACGGCGAGGGGCGGGAGGTCCGCGGAGGTCGTCCTTGGATGGCCGAAGTGCTGGGTGAAGGTCATGCTGAAGGTGCAAGTAAGGGTTAAACCCGAACAAGCGCCCGATGTCGCACTGTAAGCCAGCCTCACGCCCCTATATCTCGATGGTAATCCTAACGGTTTAGCTAATTTGTAGCGAGACGTTCCCAGGTGCGGGCTCCAAGGAGGGTGGGAAGCCGGAGAGACGAATTTTTAACACTGAACTATGGACAATTTAAACAAACCCATAAACACACACACACCACACACTCACACACCAACTACACACTCAACAACCACACACACGCACACTACACAGGTACACACCGGAGTGGAGGCGAAAGCCAAGGAGACTCCAAAGGGGGGTGCTCCCAGCACCTCTCTAGCCCCCTGATGCTCTGCTGCTCACACAGCGGGCTCCAGTGCGGGTACCGGTCCGGCAGGGGCGAGAACCGCTGCCAAGACCAAAAACAAGTCCCGTAATAAACGGAGGACGCTGGAGCTGCCCGGGACCAGTACCGCTCCTTCTTCTTTTTCAGGCGCAGAGCCCCCCATAACCGTTAGCTCTGGTGGGCGGGCTCCCCTTATACATCCTCCTCCGCCTATTGCGATTCAAGCCGCTCCCCCCCGGCTGGCCGTCACTGGTCAACCGGAGGTGGTCAGCACCACTGGTGACGTGTTCACGCTCGCCTGGCAGGTGCAGAGGAGTAGGCACAAAGGCAGGAAGGAGGATAATACTCCGGCACCACAATGCCACCGCGCTGACCCATCAGGGCAAGCTGCTTCGGCTCCTACGGCTGCTAAAGCCAAGAGGAAGAACAGGCCGTCCCAGAAGCAGCGGCGTCAGAAACTGTGGAAGGGTAACGAATAGCTGCGTACATACTTAGATTTATAGATAACTTACGCGTTAAAGCGGCTGACCGAGACAGCCGCCAAACCGGTTTCTTATCAGTAAGCGAACTCGACGCAGCGCAAAGACTGCTAATTACGTTAGTACAAATGAAATCGTTTCCAGATATTTATAATAATTTAATCAATAATCTTCCTATTAGGCGAAACTGTAAACAATATAATAAAGTTTCTAGTCTTAATATTTTTATCGATGAACATAATATAATGCGGGTTGGCGGAAGATTATCTAATGCGACTAGTTTTACCTGCGACAAAAGACATCCAGTTTTATTGTGTAGTAAACATCCATTCACTGTTAGTTTATTTAAATACGAGCATACACGTTTATTACATGCCGGTCCTCAACTGTTACTGGCTACTGTGCGTGAGTGCTGGTGGCCATTAAATGCTAGAAACTTAGCAAGAAAGGTGGTACATGAATGTGTGACGTGCACACGAATCAGGGGTAAGACGTTAGCACCTATCATGGGCAACTTACCGCCTGAGCGTTTAGAACCGGGTTACCCGTTTATGCGAGCCGGTGTAGACTATGCGGGACCAGTCTTCATATTAACCCGAAAGGGCAGAGGTTCCAGATTAAGTAAGGCTTACATATGTCTTTTCATTTGTTTCACGACACGGGCTATGCACTTGGAACTCGTGACGAGTCTTTCCACAAGTGACTATTCTAGCATTAAAACGTTTTATTAGTAGACGAGGTAAACCTTGCACCATCTTTTCCGATAACGGCAGGAATTTTGTCGGCGCGGAAAAAGAATTTCCTGTATTCCTAGAAAAGGGTTCAGAAGATATCATTAATTATGCTTCCAATAACAACATTGAATTCAAATTTATTCCTCCTTATTCTCCACATTTTGGCGGACTGTGGGAGAGTGGGGTGCGGTCATGCAAGCATCACCTGAGACGCATAGTGGGTAACGCACGATTGACTTACGAGGAATTTTCCACAGCTTTGACACAAATCGAAGCTGTCTTAAATTCCCGTCCAATCTCACCTCTTTCCTCGGACCCTTCTGACCTTACCCCTCTCACTCCCTCCCATTTCCTCATTGGCCGACCGTTGACGTCGCCACCTTCGAGAGATGTTACAGACCAGCCGACTTCAAGATTAACACGCTACGAACGCATCGAGCTGCTGCGGCAGCACTTCTGGCGGCGCTGGTCCACTGAATACGTGTCGGAGCTGCAACTGCGAACCAAATGGAAGACCAAGCAGGATGACGTCACTCTGGGCAGCCTTGTCCTCATTAAGGACGACCAGCTGCCACCGTTAAAGTGGCGGCTAGGCCGCATTCTGCGTATATTTCCAGGAAAGGACGGCGTGGCTCGAGTGGCTGACATCCACACAGCTACCGGGACAATCAGACGAGCCTTCTCCAAGATCTGCCCGAAGCCGTGCTTCCAAGGCCGGCGGCATGTCCACGCCAACTGCTAGCGCCACCTATTGTCGCGGTGCGCTCAACCTGGTGCGGACTGGCGGCGTTCCCACGACATCTGCCGGCGAGGGGAGTCACCAAATCTTCGGTTCATTCCATCGTTCGGTCTCATTCTCAACTTCAATCAACCGTGCCTATAAAAGGCTTTGCATTGTATCGATTCATTCCTTCTCATTCTATCTCCACTCCAGCAACATAGACAAACCGCCTCCCGCGACCGCCACGGCGGACTGACAAAACTTGTAACTAGCTTAAGCGTTTTTACCAATATATGTATCAAATTACCACGTTGCATCATTTACGACGGAAACAGACCTGATCCCAAACAGTAGGGATACTTTGGACACTCCAGCAAGTCGGCCATGGTCTGATCGGGAGCCGCGTATGCACATTGAGCTGCTACAACCATGGAAGTACATTTTTTGTCTATTATGTATTATGTAACACCATGGTTAGAAAATTACAGATTTACGAGTAAAAACTTTTCAAAACTTTTGAATTACACAAATAAGACGAAGTGTGACCAAAGTGGAGAGACTTCATACGTGCGCAATGAAACATGAAGATTACCGAAGCGTATACTGTTTCTGGTTCCATTACTAAATTCATTAACTTCAAGCGTTTCAGTAACGGGATTTGAAAGGATTTTTATACTTTTTAAGGCGTTGGGACCTAAGATGGATCTTGAATTGCATCTATTTGCTTTGTTCATAAACTTCTTCTTAGCGTGTCGATGGCAATCTAAATTAACTGATTTCCTGTTAATTTAAACTAAAACCAGTCAGTTTATTAGTAGGTATATTATTTTGTAGAGGATATTACGAATATACCACGACTTCACGTTCTCTGATAATGCCAAAAGAAAACGCGCTCACGTGAGTGAAGCCGAAGGAAAGCAACTCTGTTTGTTTGTAACCTTTTCACGACAAAACGGCTCGTTGGATCGTAATGGCAAGGCGGTAGATTACGTAGCTGCACGACAAAGAGTACAGTATAGTACAGCAACACACAACAAAAAGTACTACAGTGCCATCTATGATACAGATGATGAACTAAACATCGAAATGCATCTAAAATCTTATATCGTGCACTTAAATTTATCCGCGACTTAAAACTATATTGAAAAACCCGACAACAACTGTCGGCAGTAGCCGACCAGACAAAACACCCGTCCGGTCGGAGGATCCTCCCTTTTCTATGGGGGATGAAGAACTTAATACCCTGTACCCCATACCACCAAAATTATATCCTGGAGAAAGACAAGGCTATCGTTTTTTTCACGAACGAAGTCGCGGGCAACAGCTAGTTTGTAATAATTTTTGATTAAATTTAATTGTACAATAACGTACATTGAACGCCACCTTTTTGCTCTTGACGTCAACGGCGGGCGGCACGTGCCACCGCTGCACGGGCTGCACCGTCTCTGGGAGGACAGGTTGTCGGGCAAATCCGAATTGGGACAAGCCATTTTCCAAGCGTTCAACGCATTGGTCAAAATCGGTACCTACCTCAAGTTCAACCCAGTGAGGAAAACAAAATGTTCCTGGTTAATTTTCGGTACCGTAGACCGAGGAGAGAAAGGCTGGCAAACTTATACTAGAAATTTTGCGGACGCTGAGGCTTGCTGCCAATGGGGCTGCGGGACTGTTCGAAAGAGATACCGTGGCTCCGGAACACAAAGGGCGATGAAGGATCATGGATGGGTTTTAGTCAGTAAAAGTCTGACACTCCCTCCTGCTCCGCCCAGAGCGGGAGGAGTCATTTGATCATTTCCCATCCGAAAAAGAAAAACACAATAAGGCTTGCTGCCACGCTCGGTCATCCGTCCTGCAGGGCTATCTTTTTGATGGTCAGAGACTATAAAGCTTCAGTTGTACTCCGAACACTGATGACAACTGAGAATGCCATAACAATGGTATTACGTATCAAGTAATTTAGTTTGGGGTGAAAGCGCCAGGATAGCCCGCGAATCTCAAATTTTCTTACGTTTTTTGCAATTTGCAGGTGGCCATGATTGTAATTCTATAACTTTAAACGTGTTACTGGCGCGATTCATATTTTTATTAAGATACAAGCTGTCCCTGACCTGCAAATTGCAATAAACGTAAGAAAATGTAACATTTAAAAACAAGAAAAGAAATACCAGCTAAGAGAAATTTATGTTCTCACAATAGAATAAATTGTACACCCGTTCGAATGGTAAAGATACGCCATACCATCAATTATTTATTAAAACAATAAGCACTTGTAAAAAACACTATACAAAGGCGGACTTAATGCTTTGGGCATTTTCTACCAGTCTACCTTAGGGTGACGCAGTGATTAAACATAGTAGGTGCAATGTACCAGAAAACTTAGAGTAAAATGTTATAATAAATACACATACTCAAACAAAATTTACAAACCAAAGAGAGATAAAAATACACAGATGGAGTAAAACTAACAACAAATTAATTTTGAGACGTGTCTGCCATCTCGCTAAGAAGTGTAAAATATAATAAAATGGTGTGTAAAGACAATGTAACGGACTTAAATTGATATCGTGCAATAACTATTGGTTGATATACAAAGAATATAAAATTGAACAATTTAAGTAATTTTAAAATATTGATAGATACAGTCATGGTTCTCAAATATTTACATACTTTCATAACAATTTAACAAATAATGAATCACTTAATGAGTTGAACTAGCTACAGAATTTACTATTATATAGTGATAAAAAGATTAAATTAATCATGAGTAGAATAGTAAATTAATAATTGCTGGAAATAGTCCTGTGCCAAGGTGCGTCACAACCCAGTAATCCGCCTTCTGCATCCAGTCCGTCCCAGCCATCTCTTGTAGATAGTCGGTCCATTCAGCTGCGGGGAGCACCACGCTTTGCAGGCCAGACAAATATTAACTTAATTTGTGGAAAAAAAAGACGTTGAATGGAATGTTTAAAACATGATGTAGTAAGGAATGAAGCGATATTCTATTAACGACCGATAATCAGGATCAGAGCAAGATGACCATGACGAATTCCAGGTTCTCTAGCGATAGGTTGTCGCCAACTTATTACTAAAGTACCTAGTACCTAGCAGTACGTAGTAGTGGTGGTAGATGTAAAAGAAACCTGTTCAATGTGTTGACAACTGCCGAACAAGTACCGTTTTATCAGACAACAGTTGAATGTGCTGCAATAGTTGTCTAAAAACGGCGCTTGTTCGTCGCCGCCGCAAAGTTGTATGGTTGTCGGTCTTTTGCAGACTATACTTCGGTGAGTGTGCCCAAGAGCTCCATGAGCTCATTCTACCATCTCCCTTCTTCTATCGGGGATCCAGACGTACTGTGGGTACCCATATATACCGCTGTCCTATGAAGCGCTTTGCTACATCTAAAAGATGTCGTCTAAAACATGCGCACAGCCATGGAATGGAACTCCCTGCCTCCCTCCCTGGTGTTCCCGAGTTCATACAACCCCAATCTATTTAAGTCGCGAGTTAATAGGCGTCATCTTTAGCTTGATCCAGCGTCGACCTCATCTCTGTCCTCAGGAGACGATTGATGTCCAGAGTATGCCCACTTATTATAAAAAACGAAAAAAAATATGATCCCTTTGCCGAGAATATCCCACCGATGTTACATCTATAGAGAAAACAAATAAAAGTCATAATAATGCAGAGATTACATGCCATCGTACATGAAATTGTCAATCTGAGCTAAAGAATCTGCGCCACGTCGCTCAGTTTGACAAGATATTACACTTACGAGATCATGTACGACGCAATGTTACTGACAGTGATCGTTCTGATCGTCGTGGACGATCGGTCTTGAGTCAAATAAAGAACAAAGGGATGATTTTTTTGAGAATAGATGAAGTGAAGGTAGAACTGATCATGCACTGATATAAAGATTCTTACCTGCATTTAGGATGTCCGTCATCATTGAATCTGTTTGTTTTTAATGTGTGCGATTTGATACTTGGCATCTGTCACCTTCATACCCTTCTGTGCACTGACAGAGTGGCTCATTCTTGTCATTTCTTGTACAAACACCCTCGTTAAAACAGTAGCCTCGGCATATGTTCATTTGGCAACGTTCTCCAATGTAATAGTCATAACAACTGAAATAAGGAGTACTCTGAAACGGCAACTCGATAAAGAGGGAAAAACATAAATATTTGTAACTGATTATCATACATAACAGACGCGCGAGTCGCTGCGAACATTTCTAAGCTTCATTTCATAACAAATGAAAAATGAAATAAACCCGAAACTCGAAGGCCTGAAAATACGTGCGGTTTCATGCAAAATGTAAAACGCGCAATCAGAGTGTGCACAGTTTCTTAACACAACCTTTGACACCGCCATTCTGACGTCAGAATGGCCGTTTACTTCAAAAATAATGGTTTCTGAACAATAAAGTAACATCCTTTTTATGAGTCAATAATATTGAAGTAACAGTAAACGGTTAAAACAAAAATCTGGTTCTCTTGTCACGTTAGCCCAGTGTTCGATCAGCGACTAACGCGTGCGCTTCGGCGCCTGTTATTGTCAGACCTTTTGAACGCCAGAGCATAAACGCACACATTCGCACACGCACAATTGCACCTACCATTCCGTCACATATTTGTCTTGTCACGTATATGTTACTATTGCGGTCAAAAGGTTAATGTAATGATCATGTTTTACCTGCATTTAGGTTGCCCCTCAGAACTGACACTACAATCTCCCTGGAAACAGTAATTCTTACACACTGGAAAATCGCATCTCTCACCGCTGTAACCCTGTGCACATTCACAACCAGATTCCTCGCTAGCTTTCGTACCATGGACACAAAGCAGGCTTACATCTGTAGACACTGAGTTATTTGGTAGCAGACTCTTCAGCGTATCGCAGTTCTGATTTACCCGAGTTATATCTTCAATGTTGTAGTTGGCGGTAATGTCCCAGACACGCAGATCATGTTCAATAAAAAGTTTAGATTCCACATCTATATCACTCGATGTATTCTTTGGAATTTTCCAGATTGTATTTAGTCCATTCTCGTATATATACCAGAAGATTTGATCCTTTGACCAGGTCAGCGTAACGTATTGCTTGTTTTCTGTGTGTGCCTTATGTACTGTTCTTATGTTATGTCCATTTAAATCAGCACATTTAATGACACTCGCAGCAAAGGGGGCAGGCGTGTTTACGACAATCAGTTCCCTATCAGCCCAGCACATTTTTTGTGTATGATGGTCAATGGTTAGAGAGAAAAAATTATAACTTCCGGCCACACGTTTAAAAAGTACTTGGATCTCCGAAAAATACTTTGGTTGGTATCCCCTATATTCCTGAGAACCCAGTACGATTTCGGTCTCGGAGCCATTGAATCGGGCCCTTTGTAAACTTTTCACGACACCCTGGAACCCGGTGGCTAAGACCCAGTAAATATACCTGAAATTGTTTGTAAATGATTTAATATTTCAAAATTAATTTACACAATGTTCAACACGTTACCTATAGGTACATTTATTGCATTATATTGTATGCTACGGAATAGCAAACAATATAATAAACATATTTTGAAGGCTCATTCATATGTTGTAGGTATTGTATTACATTCAACAGCAAAACCAAATTTGTTTTTCATAGTATGATAATGAAAAATAAAGTTACTGTTGCAGTTTGACAAAAAGTCCCATACCTCAAAAACTAATCATCAAATTTTATTCAAACCAATAATTTTGGTTGAAAGTTTTTTTTTATGTTCTACAATTCTACATTTTTTCAGAATTTTCCTCCTCTTACTTTAGAAATGAGAGGGGTACACACATTTAACCACTGTGGAAGTGTCTTTCTTCATTGGAAGTGTCTATCTTTTACACGATTGACTTTGAGAAAAAATGGTTTTCTAGAAACCGCAATGTCATTTTTAAAGACCTATCTATAGACCTCCACACTTCGCACGTATAGGTTTGATGTTTTTTTTTTTGTTAGTTTCACATCCTTAAATGGGGAAAAAAAGTTTAAGGGTGCCTCCCCTTAAAGTTTTTTTAATTTTTGTACAAAAAATCGTAAAGCGGTTTACAGAATACATCTACCTACCAAGTTTCACCTGTGTAGCCTAATAGTTTCGGAATAAAGTGGCTGTGACATACACGGACAGACATGACGAATCTATAATGGTTCTGTTTTTGCCATTCGGCTACGGAACCCTAAAAATGAAATATGCAGTTCATCGACAACAACGTACAAATAACAGACCAAATGGGCGTTGTTTAACGGATGCACAGTTGCACTCACTAATTTCGTCGAATTTAAAGTAATACAAACGAAAAAAAAATGCAAAAGCAAACATAAGAAAAAATTATCGCGAGCGGCCAATTTTTTTAACTTTATTCTCCATACTTTATAGGTGTGGAGAAAAAAGTTAAAAAATAATAATAGGCCGCTCGATATAAAAGTCCCATGAAAATCCGACCACTATAAACTTCATTCCACCCTTTGAGTGTTTTGTAATTGCTGATTTTATGAAAAACCATAACATGACGGATGAAATTATGGCAAGAAAGGACACCTCCTTTCTGATGAGATGACGAGTAATAGAGAAGTTTGGGAGAAGAAGACATGCTGTGCTGTCTCCAAATAAATTGGGATATCGGCAGGAGAATGATGTAAAACCATAACATATGTCAAAATACGCCAAAGTCACTTGTTTTCCCAGTCATTGCAGTAATTATTTTTTGCGGGTCAAAATTGGGCAAACCCAATTAATTTTCAGACTGCTATGGTGACTTTATAAATACAAGTTTTTATTGTTACTTCTTAATTTTAAATACCTCCATGACCTCTACTACTATTGCATGCACCCAAACCCAACAAACATAATGTTTTGGATGCATTGCGCACTACCGTAAAAAGTGATTTTAGTCACTAAAAATAAAAATCGTTTCTTAGCAGTATTTTTTGTTCAATGTTATCTGGGTCTAGGTTTCATGTTCAAGATGATCATATGATACTTTATTGATAGCTTCCTATAAACCGTGTAGAATAACATTGTTAGTTACATGCCCTCCGTCTTGTATGAATCAGAATGTTGGGCCACAAAAGGGATGAATGAAAGGCATTTGCATGTGGCTGAGATGAGAATGCTAAGGGGGATACGCATAAGAGGATCTTAAGATATCTCGAGGTCTGAAAGTGGCGCCGGTGACTGAAAAGTTGTGTGCGAAAGAAACGAAGGATGGACTGTGTAAAGGATGATATGGCAAGAAAGGAGGTGTCCGATGAGATGACGAGTAATAGAGAAGTATGGAAGAAGAAGACATGCTGCGCCGACCACAAATAAATTGGAATAGGGACAAGAGAATGATGAGTAACATACCCTCCGCAGCTATCGACGGCAATGTCAGAAATCGCCTCTTCCGACAAAATTAAATGCTTTTCGTTAACCGTGTTGTTAAATCCAGATTTTAACGAAGTCCAGTACATGTCCTTTTTGCTTTCAATCCAGAAGAGTAACTCCGTGGCCGGGTCGTAAGCTAAATTACTAATGTAGTGGGCAGGTGTAGTTCTGATTAAACATTCGGTTTTCCTTGTAGCTGTCTCAAAGCTATATATATTTGTTAAGTCGGTATACAGCACCTTCTTGTGCACTGGATCGTAGGTTATTTTATCCGGTGTACCCCAAGGAATGAATTCTATGTGTGTTAGTGTGCCGTTAATATCATAAAATTCTAGTCTATGGTTAACGACTACAACGAGATCTGGAACAAGTAAAAAATATTTTAAAATTCTTGCCCTCTTTGGGGTTGAATCTCATCTGTCGGCACGTAGTCACATTTTCGCATGCTCCTATCCTATTCTGTCGCTCAGAACCATCATTTGCTAGAGTAAGAAACAGAACGTGCCGAGAACCGTCGATGTTTTCGTTCCGTGGTCTACCTGGAAGTCCTCGAACCGTCTCCGGACTCAAGTGGGAAGTTGTACCTCCAACCGTTAAGTGGGGTTACCGCAATGAAACAGCAGCGGGGTGTGGTTGTGGAGCTGTATCGCAAACTATGCTCCACCTCCTATCTTAGCCCAAAAACATGCAGTTGAAGTAACCTCTGCGATGCCATCGATGACGCGGTGGAAGTGGCGAAGTTCTAACTGGTAGCTAACAAAATATAAAAACTGCCGTGCCAGCGACACGAAGAAGAAGAAAGTACTCATAATAATGATGAATGAATAAGTGAAATAGGAAATAAATGGCTCTAGTACTTACCCCAGGAAAAGGAGTGCGCCAACCCCGCGTACAGCGCTAACAGCGCCAACACCCACTGCGTTGTATACATTTTATTATAACGTTGTTTCGACGGTCGGTGGCAGAGGATACTTACCCTGGTGAGCGCTTGTGCGATGTAAAAACCGAATGCTGTTTTTATGCAAAAAGTAAACTATTTATAGCGGAGTTAGGCATCGGTCATATTGATAACATGAGAAGTTTTCTGATAAAAAGGCGCACTAGGTAGAGATATCGAACTGTTATACAGGTTGATTTTTTAAACAACTACTTGCGGCAGCTTAAGTAGGGTATATAAATAAATAAATAAAGAAATACGAAACTTTTTTTATTTCTTTAAAATGCCTTGTATTGGACCATAAAAACATTGTGGTACACTTGTTTAATTCTCTAATACAACACTTATTTTACAATTTAATATTTTATTTAGCGTGTTTTTCTTGAAACGGAACGCAAACACAAAAAGCATCGACTCCGGTAGTGACGTCAAATCCATGTGTCAAAGTTAAAACTTTTAGTTGAAGATTCACTTAAAGATTCACTAAGATTTTACTATAATATTGTTATTGCAATTTTTGCTTAAATAAAGCACTTACATTTTAGTAAAACTAATCTACTAAGGACAAAAAATTCGATTTAAACAAGGCAGATAGAGGTAAGTGACATCAAAGTCCTGACATGAATGGCCGCGATAGTCATGGACGTTTGAACTGTCGTAGAAAATTGCAGGAGTTTAATATTTTTTTTGTGCGACAAGCAGTAGTTGAAATTAACTTTTATTATTTTCTTGGGTTGATAGTACTGCATATTAATGATTTAAGTGAAAAAAAAATTACATGCATATTCCTTATTGGTAACAGTGTATGATTTAAAATATGTTTTTCCAGTGGCCGAACTGGGATTTCAAAATTTTTAAACAAAGCTCCAAAATATATTACGTTAATTGAACCTGGGTTGTGGAGGTCAGATAGGCAGTCGCTCCATGCAAAATACTGGTATTCAGCTGCATCCGGTTAGACTGGAAGCCGACCCTAACATAGTTGGGAAAAGTCTAGGCAGATGATGATGAATTAAACCGGATTTCATAGAACATGAATGCGGATTTTAGTTTAAAAAAAATATTCAGTCTAAATGTTTCCCGTCGCATCATACACACTCCTGGAATCTGTCGACCGTATATCGCACAACGCGCTAGACAAGTGATCGCGGAATGTTGTTGTTTAGTTCCAGAACGGTATTTTATTTCAGTTCGAAAATGTTTGCTGGATTTGTTGGATAAACTTTACTCTTGAGGGATCCCTATAGGAATAAATCCATGGGGCTGAGATCTGGTGATCTTGGTGGCCAAGAGAGAGATATCTCCGAAACGGCTTAACAGTTTGTTTGGGAAAAAATCTCGCAACAAAGCCATGGTGTTTCTAGCAATATGTGGCGTTGCGCCATCTTGCAGAAACCATGTGTGTGAAGTTATGGAAGGATGATATCCCTCAGTATTGAAAGAAAATAATCATTGATTATGCGCCGATAAGAATTTCCGCCCTGGCGCGAATTATCGCGAAAATTGATCACGACGAGTGGAATGATGTCTTCGCTTGACGTTCGGCTGGGCCCCGGCCGCGGATTACAAAACTGCCACCTGCTACAAACCTCTTACGCCTCCTCCACGTTTATACATTATACTCTTTCAACTTTTGCATGAAAGTTTGAGAATTACGGATACTAGAGCGAGTACCGCCTGTAGTCAAAGCCCCCATAGCCACCGTATTGATTGGTCAGAGTGGATTTTAGTTTTCAAATTTTCCGTGACAAAATACTTCTAGCACCAATTTTTTGTAAACTCAAAACTTCTTTAAATGTCGGCGAAACGATCCATCGACTTATATGTATAAAGGGTGTAAATGTACGAAGAATCCGAAAGGCACTTACTCTCCCCATCATTGCGATCAGTTGTATGTTCTAGACCACACCTGGGAACCTTCTAGTTACGGAGATATTGGGGGTCAAAGTTCCGACTTTTTCACGAGTTTTTTTTTTATTACAAGTTTTTAATATCACATTTTTACTACAAATACCTCCACGATTGTCGTACTATAAAATGCATCTGTCAGCACAATATTTTGAGTGCGTTACATTGAGTCCTACCGTAAAACGTGATTTTTCATCCAAAAAAAGTCGTTTTCCAGCAATATTTTTTGCGTAGCGTTACTTTGTTTGGTGTATGCTTGGTTGACGGCTTCGTGAAGGGTAAGTTTACACCCTGTATTGTGCAGTTTGCACAAACACAGAGACTTTACTTTATACTATTTATTAACAACCCCTGTACCCGGTGGGTTTTCCCGAATTTTGTTATTCCCATTTTAACGTAAAAAACAGATGATAATATCATTGCCAGGTTAAAGGGCGATATAATATGATATTATACGTCGTTAGATTCGTCTCGGTGGCGCGAGTGTCAATCACAAATATACATCAAAATTTAAAAATATATTATGGCAGTTTTGTGCGCCTTATTTCGTGTGTGGGTTACGATTTTTTCTTTTCTTCCAAACCTTTCGAGTGGGGTATCAAAATGAATGAGTTGTAACAGGTGATTACAAAAATAACAATCGCATGTGTCTGTGTCAATTTTTAGAGTTCCGTACCTCAATCGAAAAAACGGAACCCTTATAAGATCACTTTGTTGTCCGTCTGTCTGTCTGTCAAGACCCTTTTTCTCAGGATTGCATGGCGGTATCAAGCTGAAATTAATACCAAATACTCAGGTCGGCTACTCCTTGGAGAAATGAAAAACTTGCAAGTCAACGCGATCAAAAGATATGACTGTTTATGTCGCATATTATGCGATTTCACAAGGGAATCAAAACCTATAGGGTACTTCCCTTTGACCTAGAATTATGAAATTTGGCAAAAAGCAAGGCCTGACAGCACAATTTTGTTTTTTTTTTAGGTAATATTACGGAGTCGCGAATCCGACTCGCACTTGGTCGGTATTTTTATGTCATAATAATATTATTGGCATTCGATCAAATGGGTTTTCTCTTGCTCACTCAGTTGCAAGTTCTAAACTTGCGTCCTTGTCAGCTGTTAAGCGCTGACCAGTTGCGAATTTTTGGTTTGCACTGCCGCAGTACGGCTGGAGGTATAATGAGTTTCAAACAGAAGTATGGAAGTAGAAGACATGCTGCGCAGACCCCAAATGAATTGGAATAAGGGCAGGAGGGTGATGATATTTGCGTGAGTTAAACTTTTATTGCAAACAGTGCTTTTCAAGTGACAGTTGACAGATAGGGGTCATTGACGTTACTATACTAACTTAATATTTGTACTATTGCTGCGTGTTTGAACTAAGATTATATAAGAACTATGATTTCGGTACCTTTAACCCTGCGGGAGTGTAGTGGGGTGTGATATACCCCATCATCGGATGATGAGATCATCAGATGATGGAGTTTTTGTTCAGATATCTTTTTATTTGTCAAAGCGACATTTTAGCGGCTTCGCGTTGCTGGAGCTAGGTAGAACGCGGGGCGATAGTGGCGTGATCTGGGTGTTGCGTCAGCCGAAGCTCGGGATACATGCGCGTACACGCTCGCGTGGTAAGTGACACCCCGCCACACATTCCGTTCGTGTGTGCGTTTTGTGACAAAGCTGACAAAATTTTGTGTTTATTTCTATGGGTATTTTAATTTTCGTCTTCTTTTTAGGTTTTTAATTCATGGAAGATCTCATGTTCTTTATGTTTTTAGAGTTTTTTTTTGTTTGAGTAAAATAGCTTAATGATAATTAAGTCATTAAAATGAGCGCTGTGATTTGTGTAACGAAATATTAGTGTCATACCATAGATGATAAAAATAATAAAAATATATTAAAAATAATAGTTGTTTTATTTGATATTCTCTAGGTTGATCTATATCACAATAAAAAATAAAAACCTAATGCATTTACGCCAAATACAATAATATACAGTCATTTTTGTGGCTGGCCATATCGCACCCCGTCACATACTCGATGTCATCTTCTGTTACCACACTCCCGACGGGTTAAATTATTCCAATATGCCAAATACAAAAACAAAAACAAAATTAATAGAAATAATTAAAAAATAGACAAATAGTTATGGGTTTAAAAAGACCCTTAATGAAGCCGAAAGGCACTTGATTTCCCGCCGTCATTGCGATATCTTTTTAATTCTAGACCATGCCTGCAAACTTTCTAGTTTTGTTTTTTTTTTTAATGCTAGTTTTTACGGCGATAACTTTGCTTTAACTACCTCCAAGACCCGTTTACTATTCAAAGCATCCATCAGCACTATGTTTTGATTACTTTATATGGAGTCCTAACGTAAAACGTGATTTTACACCCCAAAAAAAAGTCGTTTCCCAGCAATAATTTTTGCGTAGAGTTACTTAGTCATCGATGATACGTTTTATCAAATTATTAACACCCAGGTGGATACGTTAATCGCGGCATCAAGCGATTTTGACAGTAAGCCCTCTAAAACGCAAGTGTAGGGATCCTTTGGACACTCCAGCAAGTCGGCCATGGTCTGATCGGGAGCCGCGTATGCACATTGAGCTGCTACAACCATGGAAGTACATTTTTTGTCTATTATGTATTATGTATCACCATGGTTAGAAAATTAAAGATTTACGAGTAAAATCTTTTCAAAACTTTTGAATTACACAAATAAGACGAAGTGTGACCAAAGTGGAGAGACTTCATAAGTGCGCAATGAAACATGAAGATTACCGAAGCGTATACTGTTTCTGGTTCCATTACTAAATTCATTAACTTCAAGCGTTTCAGTAACGGGATTTGAAAGGATTTTTATACTTTTTAAGGCGTTGGGACCTAAGATGGATCTTGAATTGCATCTATTTGCTTTGTTCATAAACTTCTTCTTAGCGTGTCGATGGCAATCTAAATTAACTAATTTCCTGTTAATTTAAACTAAAACCAGTCAGTTTATTAGTAGGTATATTATTTTGTAAAGGATATTAGGAATATACCACGACTTCACGTTCCCTGATAATGCCAAAAGAAATCGCGCTCACGTGAGTGAAGCCGAAGGAAAGCAACTCTGTTTGTTTGTAACCTTTTCACGACAAAACGGCTCGTTGGATCGTAATGAAATTTGGCAAGGCGGTAGATTACGTAGCTGCACGACAAAGAGTACAGTATAGTACAGCAACACACAACAAAAAGTACTACAGTGCCATCTATGATACAGATGATGAACTAAACATCGAAATGCATCTAAAACCTTACATCGTGCACGTAAAGTTATCCGCGACTTAAAACTATATTGAAAATCCCGACAACAACTGTCGGGCAGTAGCCGACAGGACATAACACCCGTCCGGTCGAAGGATCCTCCCTTTTTTATGAGGGATGAAGAACTTAATACCCTGTACCCCATACCACGAAAATTATATCCTGGAGAAAGACAAGGCTATCTTTTTTTTTCACGAACGAAGTCGCGGGCAACAGCTAGTTTGTAATAATTTTTGATTAAATGTAATTGTACAATAACGTACATTGAACGCCACCTTTTTGCTCTTGACGTCAACGGCGGGCGGCACGTCCCACCGCTGCACCGTCTCTGGGAGGACAGGTTGTCGGGCAAATCCGAATTGGGACAAGCCATTTTCCAAGCGTTCAACGCATTGGTCAAAATCGGTACCTCAAGTTCAACCCAGTGAGGAAAACAAAATGTTCCTGGTTAATTTTTCGGTACCGTAGACCGAGGAGAGGAAGGCTGGCAAACTTATACTAGAAATTTTGCGGACGCTGAGGCTTGCTGCCAATGGGGCTGCGGGACTGTTCGAAAGAGATACCGTGGCCCCGGAACACAAAGGGTGATGAAGGATCATGGATGGGTTTTAGTCAGTAAAAGTCTGACACTCCCTCCCTCTCCGCCCAGAGCAGGAGGAGTCATTTGATCATTTCTCATCCGAAAAAGAAAAACACACTTGCTGCCACGCTCGGTCATCCGTCCTGCAGGGCTATCTTTTTGATGGTCAGAGACTATAAAGCTTCAGTTATACTCTGAACACTGATGACAACTGAGAATGCCATAACAATGGTATTACGTATCAAGTAATTTAGTTTGGGGTGAAAGCGCCAGGATAGCCCGCGAATCTCAAATTTTATTACGTTTTTTGCAATTTGCAGGTGGCCATGATTGTAATTCTATAACTTCAAACGTGTTACTGGCGCGATTCATACAGCTGTCCCTGACCTGCAAATTGCAATAAACGTAAGAAAATTTAAATTTCGCGGGCTACCCTTGCGGATCCACCGTAAGTGAAAAAAAAGTTAATAGGTAATAAACGTGTGTCTTTATGTATAAGTATATGTCTTTATTTAAAAACAAGAAAAGAAATACCAGCTAAGAGCAATTTATGTTCTCACAATAGAATAAATTGTACACCCGTTCGAATGGTAAAGATACGTCATACCATCAATTATTTATTAAAACAATAAGCACTTGTAAAAAACACTATACAAAGGCGGACTTAATGCTTTGGGCATTTTCTACCAGTCTACCTTAGGGTGACGCAGTGATTAAACGTAGTAGGTGCAATGTAACAGAAAACTTAGAGTAAAATGTTATAATAAATACACATATGTTGGCAACACCGTGAATTTCTGCGCTGCGGCCAAAGGATGCGTAACCAAGCCAGTAAATCGTATCCTACCTGCGTAAATTGTATCTAGCATATAAAAGAGTTGCTCGTCGAGAAATCGGGTTCACTTTGTTTTTTGGCGCCTTTAAGTTAATAAGTATTTTGTGTATAGTAACGGCTACGTAAAGTGATCTTTTAAATATTATATAAAAATGTAAAAAATGTAGTGAATAAAAGTAGTTCGTGTTATTAAAATATTGGCTATTATTTCAGGTCTAACATCTATTTATTTTAACATCAGAAGTGGGATTCAACACGCTCACAGAAATGGGACGTGATAAGAGGCGTAAAAAGAACAAGAGTAAGCGTTCGCGTGCACGTTCATCGTCGTCCTCAAGTTGTTCAAGTTCAAGGACGCCCTCGCCTCCACCGCCAAGGAAACGAAGCAAGGTATCACGAAAAGCTGATACCGAAACCGTGAGTACGAGTACCATGACATTACACAACATGATCCCCGAATTTGAACCGTTAACTGATAATGTTACTGCATGGTTGAATGTTATCGAATCATATGCGAGAACTTTTTCATGGACCGATGGTATGACCCGTTATCAGGCTCTAAATAAACTAAAAGGCTCCGCCAAGACTTGGTATGACTCTTTGTTGCGTAACGATCATATTTGGACTACGTGGATTTGGAAAGATTGGAAAGAAAAGATTTCTTCCACTTTCCAGGTAAAACGGAATATGTTTGAATTGCTAAAAGATATAATCGATAAAAAAGCATGCGAAAACCAGTCTTTGTACGACTTTTTCTTCGAACAAAAGTCTAAAATTGATAATTTGCGTCTAAATTTTTCCGATTTTGATATAATTTCGATAATATTAGGGAATATAGGAGACAGTAATATTAGTGCATCGGTAGAAGCAAGTAATTTCAAAACTTGTGACAGTTTGGCAGGATTTTTACACAGTCGTATTTATAAAGCTAAGACAACGAAACAGAATATGAATAGCTCAGCTTCTCGAGAATCCATGATTAAACAAACACCTCAGCAGACACAGTTGACCTCATCTCAACCGATACCTACTCAGAGTGACCGTGAACAGGAACAGACCCCTGTACCATCAACAAGTAAAACATTTGTTCCCAGTCAGAATCAAAATCGGAAACCAATCGAATGTTTTACTTGTGGCGGTAATCATAAAAGGATTCATTGCAGTATTAAATGTGAATTTTGCAAAAAACGGGGACATACAGAGTCTACTTGTTTCCATAAAAAGAACACCCTTGCTGATACAAAAATCAAAGAAGGAACAAAATTTGTGAGTTCTCCAAGTACCCGCGATAAATTTTGTAAAAAAATTGTTATCAATGGTTTTGAACAAGAAGCTTTTATAGACACAGGTAGTAGTTGTTCACTGATTTCTGAGTTCTTGGTTAAACGGTGTATGCTGGATGAGTCACCTTTAGAATCTCCTGTTCTTTTGCAAGGTTTTTCAAAAGATAGTAAGAAAACTGTCACAAAGTTAGTTCGTTCTGACATATTGATAGATTCTATTGTTCTAAAAGATGTTGATATGTACGTAATTGGTGATTTGTCGGGCTGCGATATTTTGATCGGACGAAATATTACTGAAAGGTCAGACATCATGTATTCTCGCATTGGCGATTCACTTAATTTTGATTACGTTTCTAATTTTCATGAATTCTGTAACGTTGTGAATGACATTAATCTACAAATTAACGCGGACTCGCATCTTAGTGAATTGGTAGCTTTGTTTAGAAAATACAGGCAATGCGTGACTTTAAGTGTTAAGGAGTTGGGCAAAGTTAATGACTTTGAAATGACCATTGATGTTGTTCATCGGTGTTCTTCCCAGACGTCTTAGCGGCGAAAAGGACACTCAGAGACGCAGTTCTCACACCGATCCATGTACAAGTCCTAACAGGACACGGAGGATTCTCAGCGTATCTCCACCGCTTTCATCTCAAAGACAGTCCCTCGTGCGTCTGTGACCCCAGCTGCGATGAAACAGTCTGGCATCTGCTCTTCGAATGCCCCAGATTCAGTCAGGACAGAATGGAGCTGGAAATCAAGATCGCAACCCAGCTGAGCCAGTCCACACTCCACACCATCATGGGGAGACCGGCCACCAGAAAACCGTTCTTGGCATTCGCGAGCAAAGTCGCCAAAGTCGCAGCAGAGGCTAACAAAACGGACGCGACCTCACAAAGTCGAAGCCGACTACCATCTAGACGAACAATCCCGACCACAACAACAACACGGACAACAACAATACAGACAACAACCACGACAACAACAACACAAAACAGAACACACACACCACTCACCACAACACAAGGTACACACGCAAGAACCAACGAACAGCAAGCACCAGCGGCAGCAGCAGCAGTAGCAGAAGCTAGCCTACCACCAGCCCCCAGCGCCATGCCCATCACGGAATTCCTGGCATGTGCAGGCGACGGAGTCCCAGGCGTCAGACTGCGACCTGTCGCTCTGTTCATGAACAGAGATACAGAAAAGCTGGGCATAAGCTTTTGCATAGGCTCAAGCCGAGCTGCAGCCCGTATCCCAATTTCACCAGGCCTTGCCGCCTTGATCAACGGAAGCACCACCAAAGCGAGCATGAAAGGCAGCAAGTACGCCGCACTGCCTCAAGTGGAAGTAGCCACTCACCGATGCCGTCTAGTGCGATTCAAAGGAAAGACGATTGCACTACTCGAGTGGCGGGAGGAGACTTCATTTGCTCAGGCAAGCTCATTGCTTCAAAAGATCAGGGAGACCGGAGAACAAGCGCAGTCACAGCCCGCATAATAAGTCTTGACGCGATGGAGATCGGAGGAGAGAGAGGAGACGTCGCAGATCGCTTCGGCTGCTTAAAAGCCTCGGAACAACATGAGGTAGTAGTCTATGAGGACAGAGGGGAAACTCTAAGTTTCCTTAAAGCCCCCAGAGACCCAACAGCCATCGCGACGAGCTCCACATCTAGCCCGATCACACAAAGCGGATCAGAGAGGGCTCAGCAAAAGGCAGCCGCCGAAAAAGCTGCAAAGGAGCAGAGTGCCACCACCAGCCCTGAGGAGCAAGCTAGGTCGAGGAGTCGCCTGAAAGCTTTCGGCACTTTCCTCAAAGCACTGCTCCCAAGCACCAGCCGCGCGTCACCAGCTGAAAAACAGGAAGCAGCTGTGGAGAGGTTCTTCAGGAAAACGCCAGCAGAACCGACACAACGGAAGCCTACACCAACAAGAGCCGACAAGGGGCAAGTCAGCCCGCCTGTCCTCGCAGTTAACTCGGGCACCACAGACCACGTGAAGAGCGCTTTCCTCGAGTACGTAGCAATCGTGAGGGCGACCAGAGAGGTCAATCTCATGACTTGCAGGAAGATCCTGCAGACCTTCCAAAGGAACACAGAAGGACTGCTAAAGGTACTACTCGAGGAGGCAGAGGCAGCGGTGTACGACAACGTCAAATCCCAAGTCATCAAAGGGGAAATGACGGGGTCGTACATGGCAGCCTACAGCGCGAAGAACGGTTTTGTAGCCCTGGACGAGGAGGAAACGGAACGCGTGGGCAAAATAAAATTCCGAACACCAAATGACGACCCGATAGTGATTACCGCCAAATGTACCAAGATCATGCTGGACGATAAGATCCTTGAAATGGCACAGTCCATTTCGGGGATCCTGGACAACACAGCATCGCAGGGAAGTTGGACGGTACCCAATATCAGGTGGGTAAACGGAGTTCCGGGTTGCGGCAAGACAACCTGGGTGGTGAAACACTTCGATGGGGAGAAAGACGTTGTAGCCACCACGACGACCGAAGCTGCCAAAGACCTCAGAGAGAAGCTTGCGCACCGCTTGGGAGACCGAGTAAAGACAAAGGTGCGCACTATGGCCTCAATCTTAGTCAACGGGTTCAAGAAAGAAGAGAAATGCTACCGCCTAACGGTAGACGAGGCTCTTATGAACCATTTTGGGGCCATAGTTATGGCAGTAAAGTTGTCAGGAGCAACCGAGGTTGTCCTCATCGGAGACGTAAACCAGCTACCATTTCTGGACAGAGAGAACCTTTTCAAGTTAAGGTATACCCGTCCAAACCTGGTGGCTGGCATCACCCAGGAGCTGCTTTGCACACACCGCAATCCGATGGATGTGGCATTTGCGTTGAGCGAGATATACTCCGGTATATACTCCTCCAAGTCGTCGCTGTCGCGGGTCCACTCACTGAGCGTCAAAGGTTACACAGGAGCGCAAATACCGAGCACCGCCCAAAACACCCTATTTCTGGTTCATACGCAAGAGGAGAAAGCTCTCATGAGCCAGGGATACGGGTCCGGCGAAGGGTCGCGCACGCTAACCATCCACGAGGCTCAGGGTCTGACCTTCGACAGCGTAATTATCATCAACACCAAGTCCAGAAGACCCCAAATCCACGACAGCATCTCCCACGCGGTAGTGGCGGTGTCGAGACATACAGTCAGCTGCGTCTATTACACCGACGACGCCGATGACGCCACCGGCCGCTTTGCAAAGAGAGCGATGGATGCGCCAACTAAAACGGTCGTCGAGTACAACTTGAAGACGGCCATGCAGCATCGAGACGCAGTCGTTGTGGAAGCTTTGCTCAGGCTAGCGAAGTCCCTGGTCAGACGACGAAATTAATAAAAAAAAAAAAACCCATCCTAGCCCCAAAACCCAACGCCAAAAGAACCCAATCCCTAACAACTCTCAATTAACAAAAATAGTTTATGTACAACTGCATGGCAGAGTGAGTCTGTCATACTCACGTAAAAGCTTTGCTGATGGTGGCGCTGCGCATCCGGTCGTTAAGTTCCCTAAAAAATGGTTGAGCTAAGCGGCGCGGATGTGCGGGTCATGTCCGTGAACGGATGCCGTTGGTTGGAGCTGGTCGGCTCACCTTGCCATGCAGTTATCAGACCTCTGTCCTCAAAATTATATTGCGTAACCTTAGATTAGAAGCTTAGTTAAGAAACTTTAGATTTAATTAGTCGTAAATTAATTTAAACAAAAAAAGGAAGCCTGAAAAAAAAAAAAAAAAAAATTTTCATGAGCATGTTAATAAAAATAATAAAAAAAAAAAAAGAGATGGACTCACGTAGATTTTAAGTTATTACATTTAAGTTCTAGAATAATGTAACGTGTCCGATGTAGGAGCACGAATGTCATCCTTAGTTATAAAACAAAATGCAAACAATTAATCTTTCAAACAAGGGCGCGGACCACCATGTCTGCGGTAGTTTTACTCATTTAAAAAAAAAAAAAAAAAAATGACCATTGAATTGAACAGCTCCAAACCAGTGCAATATAGGCCGTATAGAGCTTCCCATTCTGATAGGCAAATTATACGAGACATTGTTAATGAACTGTTAGAAAATGGCATAATACGTGAGAGTAATTCTGAATATGCTAGCCCGGCCCTTCTAACCGATAAAAGGGGCACTAGTGACAAACGGTTGTGCATAGACTACCGCGCGCTTAATAAAATTACTGCCAAAGACAAGTACCCAATGCCAAGGGTTGAAGATTTGGTAGATAGGCTCCAGGGCTGCAAATATTTTACAAATCTCGATTTAAAAAGCGGTTACTATCAAATTAAAATGAGCGAGGAGTCTGTACACAAAACCGCATTTGTAACTGAAGATAGCCACTATGAATTCTTGCGTCTCCCGTTTGGGTTATGTAATGCTCCTTCTTGTTTCCAAAAAATTATGAACAAAGTCCTCGGAAACCTTCGTTTTGGCAAAATAATTCTGTATTTAGATGACATTTTGATTGCGTGTGAAACTGTTGAAGAGAATTTACGGTTATTGGAACAGGTATTGCAAATATTAAAAAATAACGGTCTTACATTGAATTTAAAGAAGTGTAATTTCCTTAAAACGGAGATAGAATTTTTGGGGTATAAAATAAAATCAGGGTGCATCAGGCCAAGTTCAGAAAAAGTAAGAGCTGTAAAAGAATTTCCAGTTCCAAAAACCGTACACCAACTTCGTCAGTTTCTCGGATTAACTAGCTATTTCCGCAAATTCATAAAGAATTGCGCCTTGTTGTCAAGTCCTTTAACGACATTGCTAAAGAAAGACGCTCCCTGGGAGTGGAACAGCATACAAGAGAATGCTTTTAAAATTTTAAAGAATTCTCTTACCTCTGAATCCACTTTGGCCATTTTCGATCCAAATAAAGGATGCGTTTTGTGTACAGATGCTAGCAGGGAAGGTTTGGCGGGTATATTAACGCAAATAACACAAGATAGTGAGCAACCAATACATTTTTACAGCCGCCAAACTACAATAGATGAAAAGAAGTACCATTCTTTTGAGCTAGAGTTGTTAGCAATCGTTTGCTCTTTACAGAAGTTTAGGCTTTACTTACTAGGGTCGCATTTTAAAATAATCACGGATTGCAACGCTGTGCGGTTTGCTTTATCAAAAAAGGAAATTATTCCAAGGATTGCACGTTAGGTACTTTCTACTCAAGAATTTGATTTCGAAATAGTACACAGAGAGGGCACTCGCATGCGTCATGTCGACGCTTTAAGTCGAAACCCCGCGCAATCCGGAGAAAAATCGGAGGCTGAAATAATATTGTCCATAACAGAAGCTGACTGGCTGTTGTCTGTCCAGCTACAGGATTCTGAACTCGTAAAAATCAGGGAGACTTTAGAATCAGGGGAGGCAGAGAAGCATAAGGATATATTTCTAAATTATGAACTTCTTGGTAACAAAGTATATAGAGGGACTGACAAAGGACGTCGTTGGGTGGTGCCCAAGAACTGCATATGGCAAGTTATCAAATGTAACCATGACGACCTTGGTCATTTTTCCGTTGATAAAACGCTTGAACGTATTTCTCATCAGTATTGGTTCCCAAAAATGCGACGAACTATCAAAAAGTACATTAAAATTGTCTAAACTGCATTTATTATAAAAACAAGGGAGGTCCCAAGGAAGGAGAGCTATTTCCATTGCCAAAATATGCTCAGCCGTTTCATACAGTTCACGTCGATCACTTGGGCCCTTTTGTCGAAACTGTTATTAAGAACAAGTACTTGTTTAGAACGAATTCGTGTTTATAACAGCTGTGCCTAACACCGAAGCTAAATATGTTCTTAGGGAAATGGATAACATTACTAAAATTTTCGGTAATCCGCGAAGAATAATTTGTGATGCGGGTACCGCCTTTACATCACAAATGTTTAAAGATTTTTGTAAGAATAAAAATATTCGACTTCATTTCGTTGCTACAGGGATGCCTAGATCCAATGGTCAGGTGGAGAGATTTAATCGCACAATCTTAGAGTGCATGAAGACAATGAGTGCCGATCTTGAGGATGATAGATGGGACGAATGCATTAAATCTCTTCAACAGGCCATTAACAGTACTTACCATACAACCATTAAAGCTGTACCTTGCGAAGTTCTGTTAGGTTATAGGTTGCACACTGATAGTGATAAGTTAGGTCCTGAGCCTGATCACGGAAATCCTACGGATGTAACGAGTTTGCGTAAATGGGTTGATGAAAACATAAAAACCAGTGCAGACAGACAGAAAGAGAGGTTCGATGGTACTCGTACAAAGGCAAGGCAATATCAAGAAGGCGAGTTGGTGTTAGTTAAAATTCAAAGTCAGACAAATGACGGTAGAAGTAAAAAACTGTTACCAACATACAAGGGCCCTTTTCAAGTCAAGCAAGTATTAGAACGCGACAGGTACAAAATAGTTGATCTTAGAGGCAGTGAACGTAGCACCAAGAAATATTGTGGCAATGCTGCTGCAGAAAATATGAAGCCCTTGATTAATATTGCTGGTTGGAGTGGTGATGATTAATTTTGGGTAAATATTAATTAATGTGGCCAAGTTGGCAATGGGTAAAAATAAAAGGCAGGTATAATTTATCATAGTTTTTTTTTTAAATTTAATAACTTAATTGTTTTTTTCTTTCAGTTTTCTTTTTTTTTGCGTTGAATGTGTTGCTGCTGTTGTACATAGCTAGCTATTTTACAGAAAATGCTTCCCTGATGTTAACTTCATTTGCTACAAAACTAAACAGGTGCCTAAGTTTAAAGGAGCTATTTGGTGACAAAAATTTAATCTTTTCCTAAGACTAAAGGAAATGATTAAATTTAACTGTATGGATTCATAATCGTCATTAACGTCGTCTAAGACTAACGACGAGACGTTTATTTGACGTAGGAATCCAAATTTCTCGTGATTTTTAACATCATTATAGGCTGAACTTAATTCTAATTCAGATAGTTTGATAGTGAAATAACAGAGAGCTTTAAATATTAAAATCCATTCGTTTATTTACAGGTTACGACTAATTTGAGGTGGGATGCCTGGGGTCAGGCATCATGCAGCATGGCCGTGTTGGCAACACCGTGAATTTCTGCGCTGCGGCCAAAGGACGCGTAACCAAGCCAGTAAATCGTATCCTACCTGCGTAAATTGTATCTAGCATATAAAAGAGTTGCTCGTCGAGAAATCGGGTTCACTTTGTTTTTTGGCGCCTTTAAGTTAATAAGTATTTTGTGTATAGTAACGGCTACGTAAAGTGATCTTTTAAATATTATATAAAAATGTAAAAATTGTAGTGAATAAAAGTAGTTCGTGTTATTAAAATATTGGCTATTATTTCAGGTCTAACATCTATTTATTTTAACACATATTCAAACAAAATTTACAAACTAAAGAGAGATAAAAATACACAGATGGAGAAAAACTAACAACAAATTAATTTTGAGACGAGTCTGCCATCTCTCTAAGAAGTGTAATAATAAAATGATGTGTGAAGACAATGTAACGGACTTAAATTAACTTCATGCAATAACTATTGGTCGATATACAAAGAATATAAAATTAAACAATTACAGGTAAATCAAAAATATTTATAGATACAGTCGTGTCCCAAATATTTACATTATTTCCTAATAATTTAACAAATAATGAATCACTTATTGAGTTGAACTAGCTACAGAATTTACAATTTTAAAGTGATTAAAATATTAAATGAATCTTGAGTAGAATAGTAAATTAATAATTGCTGGAAATAGGCCTGTGCCAAGGTGCGTCACAACCCAGTAATCCGCCTTCTGCATCCAGTCCGTCCCAGCCATCTCTTGTAGATAGTCGGTCCATCCAGCTGCGGGGAGCACCACGCTTTGCAGGCCAGACAAAATTTAATTTTTTTTGTGAAAAAAAAAGACGTTGAATACAATGTTTAAAACATGGTGTAGTAAGGAATGAAGCGATATTCTATTAACGACCGATAATCAGGATCAGAGCAAGATGACCATGACGAATTCCAGGTTCTCTAGCGATAGGTTGTCGCCAACTTATTACTAAAGTACCTAGTACCTAGCAGTACGTAGTAGTGGTGGTAGATGTAAAAGAAACCTGTTCAATGTGTTGACAACTGCCGAACAAGTACCGTTTTATCAGACAACAGTTGAATGTGCTGCAATAGTTGTCTAAAAACGGCGCTTGTTCGTCGCCGCCGCAAAGTTGTATGGTTGTCGGTCTTTTGCAGACTATACTTCGGTGAGTGTGCCCAAGAGCTCCATGAGCTCATTCTACCATCTCCCTTCTTCTATCGGGGATCCAGACGTACTGTGGGTACCCATATATACCGCTGTCCTATGAAGCGCTTTGCTACATCTAAAAGATGTCGTCTAAAACATGCGCACAGCCATGGAATGGAACTCCCTGCCTCCCTCCCTGGTGTTCCCGAGTTCATACAACCCCAATCTATTTAAGTCGCGAGTTAATAGGCGTCATCTTTAGCTTGATCCAGCGTCGACCTCATCTCTGTCCTCAGGAGACGATTGATGTCCAGAGTATGCCCACTTATTATAAAAAACGAAAAAAAATATGATCCCTTTGCCGAGAATATCCCACCGATGTTACATCTATAGAGAAAACAAATAAAAGTCACAATAATGCACCTAAGAGATTACATGCCATCGTACATGAAATTGTCAATCTGAGCTAAAGAATCTGCGCCACGTCGCTCAGTTTGACAAGATGTTACACTTACGAGATCATGTACGACGCGATGTTACTGACAGTGATCGTTCTGATCGTCGTGGACGATCGGTCTTGAGTCAAATAAAGAACAAAGGGATGATTTTTTTGAGAACAGATGAAGTGAAGGTAGAACTGATCATGCACTGATATAAAGATTCTTACCTGCATTTAGGATGTCCGTCATCATTGAATCTGTTTGTTTTTAATGTGTGCGATTTGATACTTGGCATCTGTCACCTTCATACCCTTCTGTGCACTGACAGAGTGGCTCATTCTTGTCATTTCTTGTACAAACACCCTCGTTAAAACAGTAGCCTCGGCATATGTTCATTTGGCAACGTTCTCCAATGTAATAGTCATAACAACTGAAATAAAGAGTACTCTGAAACGGCAACTCGATAAAGAGGGAAAAACATAAATATTTGTAACTGATTATCATACATAATAGACGCGCGAGTCACTGCGAACATTTCTAAGCTTCATTTCATAACAAGTGAAATATGAAATAAACCCGAAACTCGAAGGCCTGAAAATACGTGCGGTTTCAAGCAAAATGTAAAACGCGCAATCAGAGTGTGCACAGTTTCTTAACACAACCTTTGACACCGCCATTCTGACGTCAGAATGGCCGTTTACTTCAAAAATAATGGTTTCTGAACAATAAAGTAACATCCTTTTTGTGAGTCAATAATATTGAAGTAACAGTAAACGGTTAAAACAAAAATCTGGTTCTCTTGTCACGTTAGCCCAGTGTTCGATCAGCGACTAACGCGTGCGCTTCGGCGCCTGTTATTGTCAGACCTTTTGAACGCCAGAGCATAAACGCACACATTCGCACACGCACAATTGCACCTACCATTCTGTCACATATTTGTCTTGTAACGTATATGTTACTATTGCGGTCAAAAGGTTAATGTAATGATCATGTTTTACCTGCATTTAGGTTGCCCCTCAGAACTGACACTACAATCTCCCTGGAAACAGTAATTCTTACACACTGGAAAATCGCATCTCTCACCGCTGTATCCCTGTGCACATTCACAACCAGATTCCTCGCTAGCTTTCGTACCATGGACACAAAGCAGGCTTACATCTGTAGACACTGAGTTATTTGGTAGCAGACTCTTCAGCGTATCGCAGTTCTGATTTACCCGAGTTATATCTTCAATGTTGTAGTTGGCGGTAATGTCCCAGACACGCAGATCATGTTCAATAAAAAGTTTAGATTCCACATCTATATCACTCGATGTATTCTTTGGAATTTTCCAGATTGTATTTAGTCCATTCTCGTATATATACCAGAAGATTTGATCCTTTGACCAGGTCAGCGTAACGTATTGCTTGTTTTCTGTGTGTGCCTTATGTACTGTTCTTATGTTATGTCCATTTAAATCAGCACATTTAATGACACTCGCAGCAAAGGGGGCAGGCGTGTTTACGACAATCAGTTCCCTATCAGCCCAGCACATTTTTTGTGTATGATGGTCAATGGTTAGAGAGAAAAAATTATAACTTCCGGCCACACGTTTAAAAAGTACTTGGATCTCCGAAAAATACTTTGGTTGGTATCCCCTATATTCCTGAGAACCCAGTACGATTTCGGTCTCGGAGCCATTGAATCGGGCCCTTTGTAAACTTTTCACGACACCCTGGAACCCGGTGGCTAAGACCCAGTAAATATACCTGAAATTGTTTGTAAATGATTTAATATTTCAAAATTAATTTACACAATGTTCAACACGTTACCTATAGGTACATTTATTGCATTATATTGTTTGCTACGGAATAGCAAACAATATAATAAACATATTTTGAAGGCTCATTCATATGTTGTAGGTATTGTATTACATTCAACAGCAAAACCAAATTTGTTTTTCATAGTATGATAATGAAAAATAAAGTTACTGTTGCAGTTTGACAAAAAGTCCCATACCTCAAAAACTAATCATCAAATTTTATTCAAACCAATAATTTTGGTTGAAAGTTTTTTTTATGTTCTACAATTCTACATTTTTTCAGAATTTTCCTCCTCTTACTTTAGAAATGAGAGGGGTAGGTCAGGTGGGCAACAGTGAACCACAAAAAATTCAAAGTTGTGTCATGTACTCAAATTAAAAGTTTTCGTTTTCTTTTTTCATACATACCATTTAGTGTCTAATAGACTTAAGGTTTTTTTACAAAATTAAGCTCAAAAACTGATAGGTTAGACATTACCAAGTGTTTAAAAAAAAATGGGAATTGGTTCACTGTGTACACTCTTTGGTACACACTGATCCATGATGAAGTTCACAGTGAACCACTGTTGGACACAATGAACCATATCAGAATAAAACGAAGATAAGTTATATTTTAACTGGACTAATTCGGGTAAATCAGTCATCAATCAAAAATGCGTCATTAAAACAAAGTTTTTTCATTCATTCAAGAAGGTTTATTGCTTAGAATGTCAAGAAAAAACAAAAAATAGAATTATAACTTAATCAGGATAACATACACAGCACATGTATTTAGAAATAATTGTTAAGTTGGTATACAAAACCTTTAAATTTCTGTAGAACAGTAACATAAAATTCTAAAAAAATACAATCAATGCGGTTTTTATTAATTGAGATCTATGTTATCAACTTATTATCTATCGTATAAAAGCAGTCTCAAAGTTGCGTTTACAGCCTCAATAATTAATTATGTAATCTTTTAACACTAGTTCCTGGTCCTGGGAAAATACTGCATTGACTTCGTAATTAGGAACTAAGTTAGTGTTTTCATCCGACTGGATTTTTTTTGGGGTACCTCCGTAGCGTAGGATAATGCCAAGTGACACTCTTTAGCGGCCCTGCGTATGCTTCCAACATCTTTTATAAGCTGAAGTGCTTGCACCATATCATCCTTGCTATGCCCCCCAATCTTTCTTTTCACTGCCTTAGTTCGACCCATCCTGAAGCAAAAAAAGTTGTATCTATTTAATTAATTTGATGTTGAACTTTGGTACACAATGAACCATCAAGCGGTACACACTGAACCACGGTTCACTGTGTACCCTGCAATACTGAGTCACTGTGTACCACCTACGTTATTTGACATTTGATGTTGAAAAAAGGCAATTGATCAAAGAATATGTTTAAAACATAATAACTATATAATTGCTAGATAGTGACTTTACATGTATATAAAATTCGGTACGAAAAGCTCAGAAAACACGACTTTGAAGAAGAAAAGCAAAACTTACCTATTTTTTACTATTCGCACGGGAAAACACAAATCGTCGCACTACACGACCGCTTACAGCGGGCGCTCGCCCTCAACTGGGGAGTGAGGGAGACGTAACGAAACACGTTGCTACGTGTCGGTTCCATGATCCGGTAACTACTAGTTTTGAATATAATAATACCGATTCTCTGTGTACCACTGGCTCACTGTTGCCCACCTGACCCTACACACATTTAACCACTTTGGAAGTGTTTATCTTTTACACGATTGACTTTGAGAAAAAATGGTTTTCTAGAAACCGCAATGTCATTTTTAAAGACCTATCTATAGACCTCCACACTTCGCACGTATAGGTTTGATGTTTTTTTTTTTGTTAGTTTCACATCCTTAAATGGGGAAAAAAAGTTTAAGGGTGCCTCCCCTTAAAGTTTTTTTAATTTTTGTACAAAAACGGTTTACAGAATACATCTACCTACCAAGTTTCAACTGTGTAGCCTAATAGTTTCGGAATAAAGTGGCTGTGACATACACGGACAGACATGACGAATCTATAATGGTTCTGTTTTTGCCATTCGGCTACGGAACCCTAAAAATGAAATATGCATTTCATCGACAACAACGTACAAATAACAGACCAAATGGGCGTTGTTTAACGGATGCACAGTTGCGCTCACTAATTTCGTCGAATTTAAAGTAATACAAACGAAAAAAAAATGCAAAAGCAAACATAAGAAAAAATTGTCGCGAGCGGCCAATTTTTTTAACTTTATTCTCCATACTTTATAGGTGTGGAGAAAAAAGTTAAAAAATAATAATAGGCCGCTCGATATAAAAGTCCCATGAAAATCCGACCACTATAAACTTCATTCCACCCTTTGAGTGTTTTGTAATTGCTGATTTTATGAAAAACCATAACATATGACGGATGAAATTATGGCAAGAAAGGACACCTCCTTTCTGATGAGATGACGAGTAATAGAGAAGTTTGGGAGAAGAAGACATGCTGTGCTGTCTCCAAATAAATTGGGATATCGGCAGGAGAATGATGTAAAACCATAACATATGTCAAAATACGCCAAAGTCACTTGTTTTCCCAGTCATTGCAGTAATTATTTTTTGCGGGTCAAAATTGGGCAAACCCAATTAATTTTCATACTGCTGTGGTGACTTTATGAATACAAGTTTTTATTGTTACTTCTTAATTTTAAATACCTCCATGACCTCTACTACTATTGCATGCACCCAAACCCAACAAACATAATGTTTTGGATGCATTGCGCACTACCGTAAAAAGTGATTTTAGTCACTAAAAATAAAAATCGTTTCTTAGCAGTATTTTTTGTTCAATGTTATCTGGGTCTAGGTTTCATGTTCAAGATGATCATATGATACTTTATTGATAGCTTCCTATAAACCGTGTAGAATAACATTGTTAGTTACATGCCCTCCGTCTTGTATGAATCAGAATGTTGGGCCACAAAAGGGATCAATGAAAGGCATTTGCATGTGGCTGCGATGAGAATGCTAAGGGGGATACGCATAAGAGGATCTTAAGATATCTCGAGGTCTGAAAGTGGCGCCGGTGACTGAAAAGTTGTGTGAGAAAGAAACGTTGGATGGACTGAGTAAAGGATGATATGGCAAGAAAGGAGGTGTCCGATGAGATGACGAGTAATAGAGAAGTATGGAAGAAGAAGATATGCTGCGCCGACCGCAAATAAGTTGGGATAGGGACAAGAGAATGATGAGTAACATACCCTCCGCAGCTATCGACGGCAATGTCAGAAATCGCCTCTTCCGACAAAATTAAATGCTTTTCGTTAACCGTGTTGTTAAATCCAGATTTTAACGAAGTCCAGTACATGTCCTTTTTGCTTTCAATCCAGAAGAGTAACTCCGTGGCCGGGTCGTAAGCTAAATTACTAATGTAGTGGGCAGGTGTAGTTCTGATTAAACATTCGGTTTTCCTTGTAGCTGTCTCAAAGCTATATATATTTGTTAAGTCGGTATACAGCACCTTCTTGTGCACTGGATCGTAGGTTATTTTATCCGGTGTACCCCAAGGAATGAATTCTATGTGTGTTAGTGTGCCGTTAATATCATAAAATTCTAGTCTATGGTTAACGACTACAACGAGATCTGGAACAAGTAAAAAATATTTTAAAATTCTTGCCCTCTTTGGGGTTGAATCTCATCTGTCGGCACGTAGTCACATTTTCGCATGCTCCTATCCTATTCTGTCGCTCAGAACCATCATTTGCTAGAGTAAGAAACAGAACGTGCCGAGAACCGTCGATGTTTTCGTTCCGTGGTCTACCTGGAAGTCCTCGAACCGTCTCCGGACTCAAGTGGGAAGTTGTACCTCCAACCGTTAAGTGGGGTTACCGCAATGAAACAGCAGCGGGGTGTGGTTGTGGAGCTGTATCGCAAACTATGCTCCACCTCCTATCTTAGCCCAAAAACATGCAGTTGAAGTAACCTCTGCGATGCCATCGACGACGCGGTGGAAGTGGCGAAGTTCTAACTGGTAGCTAACAAAATATAAAAACTGCCGTGCCAGCGACACGAAGAAGAAGAAAGTACTCATAATAATGATGAATGAATAAGTGAAATAGGAAATAAATGGCTCTAGTACTTACCCCAGGAAAACGAGTGCGCCAACCCCGCGTACAGCGCTAACAGCGCCAACACCCACTGCGTTGTATACATTTTATTATAACGTTGTTTCGACGGTGGCAGAGGATACTTCCCTGGTGAGCGCTTGTGCGATGTAAAAACCGAATGCTGTTTTTATGCAAAAAGTAAACTATTTATAGCGGAGTTAGGCATCGGTCATATTGATAACATGAGAAGTTTTCTGATAAAAAGGCGCACTAGGTAGAGATATCGAACTGTTATACAGGTTGATTTTTTAAACAACTACTTGCGGCAGCTTAAGTAGGGTATATAAATAAATAAAAAATAAATAAAGAAATACGAAACTTTATTTCTTTAAAATGCCTTGTATTGGACCATAAAAACATTGTGGTACACTTGTTTAATTCTCTAATACAACACTTATTTTACAATTTAATATTTTATTTAGCGTGTTTTTATCTTGAAACGGAACGCAAACACAAAAAGCATCGATTCCGGTAGTGACGTCAAAATCCATGTGTCAAAGAAACACTTTTAATTGAAAAGTACTTAAAGATTCACTAAGATTTTACTATAATATTGTTATTGCAATTTTTGCTTAAATAAAGCACTTACATATTTTTAGTAAAACTAATCCACTAAGGACAAAAAATTCGATTTAAACAAGGCAGATAGAGGTAAGTGACATCAAAGTCCTGACATGAATGGCCGCGATAGTCATGGACGTTTGAACTGTCGTAGAAAATTGCAGGAGTTTAATATTTTTTTTGTGCGTCAAGCAGTAGTTGAAATTAACTTTTAATTATTTTCTTGGGTTGATAGTACTGCATATTAATTATTTAAGTGAAAAAAAAATTACATGCATATTCCTTATTGGTAACAGTGTATGATTTAAAATATGTTTTTCCAGTGGCCGAATTGGGATTTCAAATTTTTTAAACAAAGCTCCAAAATATATTACGTTAATTGAACCTGGGTTGTGGAGCTCAGATAGGCAGTCGCTCCATGCAAAATACTGGTATTCAGCTGCACCCGGTTAGACTGGAAGCCGACCCCAACATAGTTAGGAAAAGGCTAGACAGATGATGATGAATTAAACCGGATTTCATAGAACATGACTGCGAATTTTAGTTTAAAAAAAAAATCTTCACACTCCTGGAATCTGTCGACCGTATATCGCACAACGCGCTAGAAAAGTGATCGCGGAATGTTGTTGTTTAGTTCCAGAACGATATTTTCTTTGTTTGCTGGATTTGTTGAATAAACTTTACTCTTGAGGTATACCTATAGGAAAAAATCCATGGGGCTGAGATCTGGTGATCTTGATGGCAAAGAGAGAGATGTCTCCGAAACGGCTTAACAGTTTGTTTGGGAAAAAATCTCGCAACAAAGCCGCTGCTGTTTCTAGCAGAATGTGGCGTAGCGGCATCTTGCAGAAACCATGTGTGTGAAGTTATTGAAGGATGATATCCCTCAGTATTGAAAGAAAATAATCATTGATTATGCGCCGATAAGAATTTCCGCCCTGGCGCGAATTATCGCGCAAATTGACCACGACGAGTGGAATGATGTCTTCGCTTGACGTTCGGCTGGGCCCCGGCCGCGGATTACAAAACTGCCACCTGCTACAAATCTCTTACGCCTCCTCCACGTTTATACATATACTAATACTCTTTCAACTTTTGCATGAAAGTTTGAGAATTGCGGATACTAGAGCGAGTACCGCCTGTAGTCAAAGCCCCCATAGCCACCGTATTGATTGGTCAGAGTGGATTTTAGTTTTCAAATTTTCCGTGACAAAATACTTCTAGCACCAATTTTTTGTAAACTCAAAACTTCTTTAAATGTCGGCGAAACGATCCTTCGACTTATATGTATAAAGGGTGTAAATTTACGAAGAATCCGAAAGGCACTTACTCTCCCCGTCATTGCGATCAGTTGTATGTTCTAGACCACACCTGGGAACCTTCTAGTTACGGAGATATTGGGGGTCAAAGTTCCGAATTTTTCACGAGTCTTTTTTTTTTATTACAAGTTTTTAATATAAAAACTTTACTACAAATACCTCCACGATTGTCGTACTATAAAATTCATCTATCAGCACAATATTTTGAGTGCGTTACATTGAGTCCTACCGTAAAACGTGATTTTTCACCCTCAAAAAGACTTTTCCAGGAATAATTTTTGCGTAGAGTTATTAAGTTTGACGTATGCTTGGTTGACGGCTTCGTGAAGGGTAAGTTTACACCCTGTATTGTGGAGTTTGTGTGCACAAACACAGAGACTTCATTTTATACTATTTATTATTTAACAACCTGTACCCGGTGGGTTTTCCCGAATTTTGTTATTCCCATTTTAACGTAAAAACCAGATGATAATATCATTGCGAGGTTAAAGGGCGATATAATATGATAATATTTTTGCCATCCTAGCATCTATCCGCAGATTCGCCCGCGTGGAAGTCAACAATACCTAATTAAATTACTTGTAGCAAAAGTCGACAAAGACAAAAGGAGGGTTAAGTGTTTGACCTGTTTGTATGTAAGTCCGCTTCTTTGTTGTCTCGTAACTCCTAAACAACGGATGCACCTTTTATGATAAATTATACGTCGTTAGATTCGTCTCGGTGGCGCGAGTGTCAATCACAAATATACATCAAAAATTTAAAAATATATTATGGCAGTTTTGTGCGCCTTATTTCGTGTGTGGGTTACGTTTTTTTCTTTTCTTCCAAACCTATCGAGTGGGGTATCAAAATGAATGAGTTTTAACAGGTGATTACAAAAATAACAATCGCATGTGTGTGTGTCAATTTTTAGAGTTCAATACCTGTACCTCAATCGAAAAAACGGAACCCTTATAAGATCACTTTATTGTCCGTCATGTCTGTCTGTCAAGACCCTTTTTCTCAGGAATGCGTGGCGGTATCAAGCTGAAATTAATACCAAATACTCAGGTCGGCTACCCTTTGGAGAAATGAAAAACTTGCAAGTCAACGCGATCAAAAGATATGACTGTTTATGTCGCATATTTTGCGATTTCACAAGGGAATCAAAACCTATACCTACCTACCCTTTGATCTAGAAATTTGGCAAAAAGCAAGGCCTTACAGCACAATTTTTTTTTTTTTTAGGTTATGGGACGGAGTCGCGAGTTCGACTTCCGACTCCGCACTTGGTCGGTATTTTTATGTCATAATAATATTATTGGCATTCCATCAAATGTGTTTTCTCTTGCTCACCCAGTTGCAAGTTCTGAACTTGCGTCCTTGTCAGCTGTTAAGCGCTGACCAGTTGCGAATTTTTGGTTCGCACTGCTGCAGTACGGCTGGAGGTATAATGAGTTTCAAATAGAAGTATGGAAGTAGCAGACATGCTGCGCAGACCCCAAATGAATTGGGATAAGGGCAGGCAGTGGCGTGCAGTGGTTCCCCACGGAGGGTAGGCCAGGCATACTGATACCCAAAAAAAAAACGCAACATCACTACTAAGATGACCCTCAAAGTAGTCACATCTATTGACCACTCACACGTCCGCGCCGGCACCTGCCCCTGGTGTTTTTAGTAAGCGTATGAGAAACAACGCCATCTAGCTTAAATATCAGGAATTTCAATGGCATTCTGTCAATACAAGAACGAAGGATGTCGCTTCGCTTAAAAAATCCTAAAAAATAAAACAGAGTGCGCTGTCACCAAAAAAACACCTCAAAATTGTCTTGGTTTAGTTTATAGTTTTTGTCTGGGGCTCAATTTTAGCCATGGGCGCCTGGCCGGAATATTTGACGAAAAAAAACATTGAAAATGAGCCTGTAAAAACAAAAGTTATAAATACAAGAACTCACCACATTATTCAAGGATAAAATCACGATTTTCTGACGATGCAAACAGAAGAAAGATTCATTTGAAATGACGAGATGAATTTTTTTGGGTTAATTCTCGTAATTCGGGTACCTACACATCTACCTATAAACACAGCTTGAATATGATATCACACACATTATCGGCGCAAACTTCGCAACAGAACAACATTCTTATCAACTCACGCAAATTATATATTTGCGTGAGTTAAAATTTTATTGCAAACAGTGCTTTTCAAGTGACAGTTGACAGATAGAGGTCATTGACGTTACTATTCTAACTTAATATTTGTACTATTGCTGCGTGTTTGAATTAAGATTATATAAGAACTATGATTTCGGTACCTTTAACTGGGAGTGTAGTGGGGTGTGATATACCCCATCATCGGATGATGAGATCATCAGATGATGGAGTTTTTGTTCGAGATATTTTTTTATTTGTCAAAGCGACATTTTAGCGGCTTCGCGTTGCTGGAGCTAGGTAGTGCGCGGGGCGATAGTGGCGTGATCTGGGTGTTGCGTCAGCCGAAGCTCGGGATACATGCGCATACACGCTCGCGTGGTAAGTGACACCCCGCCACACATTCCGTTCGTGTGTGCGTTTTGTGACAAAGCTGAAAAAATTTTGTGTTTATTTCTATGGGTATTTTAATTTTCGTCTTCTTTTTAGGTTTTTAATTCATGGAAGATCTCATGTTCTTTATGTTTTAAGAGTTTTTTTTTTTTTGGGTAAAATAGCTTAATGATAATTAAGTCATTAAAATGAGCGCTGTGATTTGTGTAACGAAATATTAGTGCCATACCACATGATAAAAATAATTAAAATATATTAAAAATAATAGTTGTTTTATTTGATATTCTCTAGGTTGATCTATATCACAATAAAAATAATAACCTGATGCATTTACGCCAAATATAATAATATACAGTCATTTTTGTGGCTGGCCATATCACACCCCGTCACATACTCGATGTCATCTTCTGTTACCACACTCCCGCCGGGTTAAATTATTCCAATATGCCAAATACGAAAACAAAAACAAAATTAATAGAAATAATTAAAAAATAGACAAATAATTATGGGTGTAAAAAGACCCTTAATGAAGCCGAAAGGCACTTGATTTCCCCTTCCTTGCGATATCTTTTTAATTCTAGACCATGCCTGCAAACTTTCTAGTTTTGTTTTTTTTTTAATGCTAGTTTTTACGGCGATAACTTTGCTTTAATTACCTCCAAGACCCGTTTACTATTCAAAGCATCCATCAGCACTATGTTTTGATTACGTTATATTGAGTCCTAACGTAAAACGTGATTTTTCACCCCAAAAAAAAAAGTAGTTTCCCAGCAATAATTTTTGCGTAGAGTTACTTAGTTTCATGTAAAGAATGCTTGGTTGACGACTTCGTGAACGGTCTGTTTATACCTTGTATACGAGTATTTAGATTGCCATCGACACTAAAAAAGAAGCTCGTACAGTGATCGCGTACTCATAGAAATACAAGCCAATGCGACGCGACGTGAGATCTGCTTCACCGCCCAACTGCGTGGACGAGCGCTGTCTTGTTATAGTTAGCTACAACTGAGACCAATGAATGAAGGAACAACACCTCCTTTTAAACATAGCATTACCACACTTTATAACTAATGAGCATTTCTTCTTACATCCCTAATTTAACATTGAATATTCAATCGCCGAAGGTCGTTTAATAAATGATTGTATCGTGCACCTGACCTGAGTTATTTCGTAACCATTTTTGTTGCATATGAGTTGTTTAGCACATGTTCGGGTCCCCATGTTTTGGCTCAGCCGGGCGGTATGAATCGAAAATCACTTGACACGTGGCTTCACCCGTGTGGATTACAGTAATTGTCCCACGGGACCATGCTCATCATCTTCCAGCCTTTGTTCCATTCTATTTGGGGTCAGCGCAACACGTTTTCCGTTCTCCCCTGTCAGACGTCACGACATCATTTACTCCTTTCTCTTTCATATCATTCCTCACACAATCCATCCATCTTTGGCGTTCCTCTCTCTCTCCATCTATCCCAAGGGATCGTACTACCGGGAAAAAAATATCCGATGTTTTAATTCAGGTTATAAACTATCAGTGTGCCAAACTTCATCCAAATCCGTTCAGTAGTTTTTGCGTGTAAGAGTAAAGAACATCGTTCTATCCTTCCTTGTTTTTCGATATTATATATTTCCTCAGCTTCATCACGCTATGACCATCCAGGGCCGAGTAGTGAAGGTAAACATCAAAGCTCTTATTCAAAGAAGAGCTTTATTTCCAACACAAAAGGTTGCCTAATATCGTCTGCAACGAATCGTCATTTGTTTGATCTCGTCACACAATTCTATCTTTTGTTTGCGTTCATCTCCGTCATCAGGAGTGTGGCCTTGCCCTTAATTTGTATTACCTCTTAAGAAGCCTGCCCACAACACCGTAACGTAACATGACCGTTCTATGGACGTAACAAGCACGGGATGAAATGTCACACGCACTACTCTGCCCATTAGCAACAGTGTATCATACCCGTTTGTAACAGGTTTAGAACGGTCACCATGCGCGGTTATAAGTATTATTCTTTGTATTGAAAAGTATGAGACTATGTCCACTAAACCGTTCTGTCACCGACCAACACCATCGCATGCATGGAGCGTATATCCGCAAAATATTCTCGCCGACAATTGTTGAGTGTTGATCGGCGACCGAACGGTCTATTGGACATAGTCTCATTCTTTTAAGTACAAAGAATATTTTTTGCCTGATACGTGTTTAGCACGGTATGATACGGTGTAGTGGGTCGACTCCTTTATTGCACAAGTCGTGATGATACGATTGTTCAGGCGGTCTGGTGGACAATATTACGATTCCGGTTTTTAAGTGGTTAATTGGGATCTTCTGTTCTGGTTTTATTTCTTGAGCCTAGATGACCAAATATAGAAAAAAGTCAAATTAAGCATACGTAGTTTAAAAACATAATTATCATCAATTTCTTTTTTGGAGATGGCATCTCGCAGTTCAGCCTCTGAGGCTGGCTACTGCTTAACCGGTCTAATTCTGTGGATGCCTAGAATTTAAGGCCTCCAGCCACGGGCAAAATGAACTTATAAACTAAGCGACCACTCGCTAGGCACCCCCTGTGGGGTACGAGCGTCGGCTTAGGGCTGGGCAGCAAGGGGACAGGCTGGATCTGATTTCGGGACTGTTTTATTGCTACTGGCTCAGCATTGCGGGCTGGCTCATGCAAGGGTCGGGGGGGAGGGGGGTCTGAAACGGGACATCGCGACGGACCACGGCGGCGGGGTTGGAATGACGGCGGTCTGTATTTGTATTTCCTAAGTGTACTGGTTTCCCTACTGCTTTCCTGGAGGAGGGTGGTGAGGTCATCGCGAGTGAGAAGAACGTGCCGTGGACGTCGAACGCTACTGATACGCGATGGCTCATATCGGGCGGCCGATGCGATAAGGCGGTTTCTGTGCTTGACAGCTGAGTCGAAGAAACGTTTTGAAAGACGTTTCATAAATTGCTGGGTGGTTAGGCAATTTGAGGTCTAAATGAAGGCTTTCGTTGCGGACGTAAAAGGGAGCTCCGGTGATCTTACGGAGGAATCGGTTCTGATTATCATCAAAAAGTTTAGGAACAGCATAACACATAGTTTGCACCATTTCTACAGATAAGTGTTTATAACCTTGTTAAGATTACACTCAAATTCAATCTATGCACTAACGGAGTAACAAATTCATTTGATTTAATAAAAAAAATTAAATAAAATCACTCTGGCAACCGGTAACTTTTGTGACTTATTTGTTTTGAATTGAATTATTTTAAACAACAGAAAATATAAAGACGAGAAAGAGGACAGCACTATAGTCGCCAGTTTAATTAAAATCATTTCTTTGATTAAAGAATAAAGTGTAAGGAGGAGAAGGAGGTTGCGCTCGCTCTGATCCACAAACTTCGCACAAACAGCTTTGTGCACAGCTGGAACTCAGGCTTCCTTTATATGAGAGGTCGTGGGCTATAATCCACCACGCTGCCGGCCCAGTGTAGCTCGGTGGATATCACAAATCTATACAAATAAATAAAATTAAAGTGTATATTTGTAATTTCAAAATAACAGCTTTAAGGTTCCGTAGCCAAATGGCAAAAAACGGAACCCTTATAGATTCGCCAAGTCTGTCTGTCTGTCTGTCCGTGTATGTCACAGCCACTTTATTCCGAAACTACTATGATTTCACAGTTGAAACTTAGTATGTAGATGTATTCTGTGAACCGCTTTACAATATTTATACAAAAATTAAAAAAAAATGAAGATTATGGGCTCGCCATACAGGAACTGAAACAAAAAAATATTCTTTTTCTTCAAACCTATACCCGTGTCTATAGATAAGTCTTTAACAATGTCATTGAGGTTCCTAAAACCATTTTTTCTCAAAGTCAATTGTTTGAAAGGTAGACACTTCCAAAGTGGTAAAAAGTGTGCCCACCCCCTCTAATTTCTAAAGTAAGAGGAGGAAAATTCTGAAAAAATGTAGGATTGTAGAACTTAAATGAAATTTTCAACCAAAATTGGTTTGAATAAGATTTGATGTTTAGTTTTTGAGATATGGGACTTTTTCATCAAACTGCAGCAGTAACTTTGTTTTTCAATAACATTCTATGAAAAACAAATTGAGTTTTGCTGTTGATGTAAAACAATACAACATATGAATGAGCCTTCAAAATATTTTTATTATATTGTTTGGTGCTACGGAACCCTGTGTGCGTGTGAGTGCGACTCGCACTTGGTCGGATTTACTAAATTCATTATGAAAGTATATAAGGTCCCATTAAAATAGATGGACAAATTTTCACACAGCGTTCAGTACGTCTAACCAATTATATCCAAGCAAAAATAAACACTAATTAAAGTGATTTTATTTTGACCTAAAATAATAAATTGCCGGCGACACTGTAGAATAAACACATCCATAAGGTCAAAATAAAATCACTTTAATCAGTGTTTTTTTCGTTCAGTACGTCTAACCAATGGTATCCAAGCAAAATAAAAACACTAATAAATTGCAGATGGACAAATTTGAACACAGCGTTCTCTACGTCTAACCAAAGATATCCAAGCAAAAAAAAAAACACTGACTAAAGTGATTTTAGTTTGACCTAATGGATGTGTTTA
Source organism: Eugnorisma glareosa (assembly GCA_947578425.1). Taxonomy (NCBI): domain Eukaryota; kingdom Metazoa; phylum Arthropoda; class Insecta; order Lepidoptera; family Noctuidae; genus Eugnorisma; species Eugnorisma glareosa. The sequence goes on along the minus strand of OX387982.1, from coordinate 4,393,654 downwards.
TTCTAGAGTGCCGTCAATTAATTATTTCATGTCAAAATAAAATCACTATCAGTGTTTTTTTTTATGGATGTCATTGGTTAGACGTAGGTACTGAACGTTGTGTTAAAATTTGTCCATCTAATTTAATGGAACCATAATATGTATAAAAATCTCGTGTCACGGTGTTTGTACAGACGGTGTTTGTTTTTGGTGTTGCACTCCTTCGAAATAGCTAGACCGATTTTTATGTTTTTTTTATGTATATTTGGAGGGTTGAGAATAGGTCGTAAAGTATATTTCACACCGCAAGGTTGTCAAATTCTAAATAAACGCGAGCGAAGCCGCGGACAAAAGCTAGTATTTTTACAATAATTTCACGCGGATGAATGTCGCGGGTATCAACTAGTCTTAAAATAATTTGCGAGGTTTCAAAATGAAGTCCCATTTCACAGGTTGCCTCACTACATGACCTAAAATTGAACCTAATCTACATTTCTCACGATTTAACACCGTGTCTCATAATTCTATCTCATAAACGTATTATGAAGAACATCAATGTTCAACCAATTGCACGTTGCGACAGATTTGGGATGAGCGTTGGTTACTAACGTTGGGTAAACGTATTGTGTATACTGTGTATAGTACACAGCCCTATGCAATAAGCAGGTATCTTACAAATCTGGTCCAGTGACCTATTTTACAAGATGTAAATGAACCCTTCACGAAGCCATCAATCAAGCATTCTGTACATCAAACTAAGTAACTCTACGCAAAAAATATTGCAGGGAAACGACTATTTGGGGTGAAAAATCACGGTTTACGGCAGGAGCAGGACTCAAACATTGTGCTGCATTGGTATTTAACGTAAAGTTATAACATTAAAAACACGTATAAAAAAGGGTCTTCTTACATTCGTTGTAATAGTTTTATTTCCTACTATAAATACCCACGGAAATTAAGTAGTAAATTGCAGTTACAGGTACAACCTGCCAATCAATTTTAACTAAATTAGGAGAGACGAACAATCAGCTAATATTGCATTTTTTTGGGGCTAGACATAATAAAACTATAATTATTTGGTTGGTGATTTACCAAGGATAATGTTTTCTGAATAGTAGGAGTTTAGGAAGACATTTGAATGTTAGTTGTTGAATGTAAGATGCGGTAAACTTTAAAAAATTGTCCTCCAAATGCTCCGACCTATGTATCATCCATTACTACATAGTATAAAACAAAGTCACTTCCCGCTGTCTGCCCCTATGTATGCATAGATCTTTAAAACCACGCAACGGATTTTGATGCGGTTTTTTTTATAGATAGAGTGATTCAAGAGGAAGGTTTATATGCGTGCGAAGCCAGGGCGGGTCGATAGTGTATCAATAAAACTCTGCCCCGGATTGTAAATGTAGTACTGTACTGTTCCACAAACGATAGGGCAATTAATATGTTCTTCGTGTCCTGTCGTTTGTTCATTACAGGAACTGATGTACGCTACTGAGGACGCCAAACTTTATTTTTATTTTATATTTATTTGGTTATGGAGTAAGTTTATTAAAATATATTACAAGGAGCAAGAATGCCGACCGATCGTATCCCAAGTTTTCGATAATTGCTCAAAATAAATTAGTCAGTAAATTTTCATCTCCGGGTTCGGTCGGTCTAGGTCCTACAGACTCAATTTAGATTGCCATCGACACGCTATGAAGAGAGCTATGAATTATTGTATTTATAGGCCAAAGACGATTATTATTGTATCTAAGGCAGGAGTAAGTAGATACTGCCTCGTTAGTCTAGTGGTAGTAAGCGGGACTGCTGAACTTGAGGTCCTGGGTTCGATTCTCATGTTGGACAGTGGCTATGGTGTTTATCCCTTCATCTGAGATGGCAATTTTCCGAACATGACAGCTTTAGTGTCGCCATTTTCTTTTGTTTATGTTAATTCGGCGCGTCTGACGTAAACGACGATATACCCGAAATTACGTTAGTTAGGTCGCTACCAGTTCTATCCTTGGAATCGTTATTAAATTAGCCAACAGATTATGTATGGGTAAATGTAGTTTTGCCTTATAATGTATTAGTAATTTAATGTGTGTTCAGTGTGAGGTAATTTTTCCCAGTTTCTTGTGTCAGGTCATTATAATTCAAAAACTAAACCATTATTTCAAAGAGTTATTGTTTTACTTCCACAAATACACACTCTTGCTTAGTTTAGTTTTAAGAGCGTTAACGTCTTACGGCATTTCATACAAACTTTGAACTCATTTTGTTTTCGAAATGTCTGAACCGATTTTAATGAAACTTCGTACGCATAAGCAGGAAGAACATAAGAACATATTATAGCTAAAAAGTTGACAGAGAACTTATTCGAAAAATTGTGTTAAGATTTTCCATAGAAACAGAAATTTCCAATTATCTTTTTTTTTTAAAGACATTTCAAAACTGTTCTATGACAACTTTTTAGACATATGTATCTTGCTTATGCGTATGAAGTTTTATTAATATCGGTTCAGTCATTTCGAAAACAAGTGAACTCAAAGTTTGTATGAAATGCCGTAAGACCTTAATGCTCTTAAAACTAAACTAGATACTACTGCCACTGTCCAACATGAGAATCGAACCCAGGACCTCAAGTTCAGCAGTCGCGCTTGCTACCACTATACCAACGAGGCAGTATCTACTTAGGAAAGCGGCAAATGGCGCATAGTTATGAATAATTGTGTACGTTTGGGCAGGTTTCTTTACTAGTATGTTGCTCGCTAGGTTGACACCTACCTTGGGTTGATCGTACCTTGGATATTTCATCCAATAACCATCAGCTACTGCCTGCCTATTCCCAACTATGCTGGGGTCGGCTTCCAGTCTAACCGGATGCAGCTGAATACTAGTATTTGACAAGGAACAACTGCCTATCTGGCCACCACAACCCAGTTAGTACTGGGCAATACGATACCCCTTGGTGAGAATAGTTGTCAGACTCCGGGTCATTGACTACTGTAATGACTGTCAAAGATCTACAATTGAAAGTCGGGACCAACGGCTTAACATGCATTCTGAGGCACGGAGGAACCTCGGTATATAGGTGGACAAATTTTAACACAGCGTTCAGTACGTCTAACCAAAGATATCCATGCAAAAAAAAACACTGATTAAAGTGATTTTATTTTGACCTACTGGATGTGTTTATTCTAGAGTGCCGCCGGCAATTTATTATTTTAGGTCAAAATAAAATCACTTTAATCAGTGTTTTTTTGCTGTGTTAAAATTTGTCCACCTATTTAATGGGACCTCATATATCATCTATGACCAAACCTTGCCTAGGTTTGGTCATAGTACGGCTTAACCTGAAGATCAATCAGAGCGGCTGTTATTCTTTAGCCACAAACCCCTCAAGTGCAATCAAATAAAAACTGTAAAACAATCTCCTAAACCGGTCTTAATCCAGTGCAGCATGAAGACGACCTCACTTCCAATATCTGGATCACTAAGTGTTGACACACGTAAATACTATCAATACACAATGTATCTATTTACCAAGTTACCACATCACCTCAGAAAATAACCTTGCGAACTTTTTAACAAGGCTCTAAAGCTGCAAATGCAATGGTAAGAGTTTGGTGCAGGTGTAAATGTAACGTGGTATATAGGAAGGTATTGTTACGATTAGTTTGTATAAATAGATGGAGAGTTCAAGATGTTGCCATTCGAACTTCAGATCAATTCGAGTCGTATCTTCTTTAGTTGAAGGGTGGGTTGATTTTCAAAAAGGTATCATCAAAGCCTAAAACATAAACTTTGCGTTAAAATATCGAAAATAAAAAATTAAGGACCTGAAAAACATAGAGTAATAATTATAACTGAGTAAAATTGTTCATGGTCAAAATACTTCTTATTCATTATTGCACGCAAAATAAAAATTTACATACAAATTGCAATAATATAGCTTATGTACAAAGGCGATTTTAACGTACAATTGGGTTTTCTTACAGCAAATCTTACTTCTATTGCGAGATTTGCAAAAAAGGATAAGTATATACCTATGTGCATGTAAGATTTAGATTTATTGACAGTTTCATCACATAACAACAAAAAAATAATCGATTGCAACTACAGAACTGAGTAAATAGACAATCTTATAGTTTGTCAACTGAAACTTGAAGAGTAACATAAAGTTTTCTCCTACATAGAAACCTCTTTTTGTCTAATTTATAAATGTATCTACGTCTCCTAGCCAACTTTCCTGTTTACTGGAAGACATTTCTAAAGAAATAAGCAGCATTTTACCTTGTATCTTTATGAATTTTCTTTCATTACCGTTAATTTTGTGTGTAAGTAAATAATTAACATGTTTTTTCTGTTTCAGTTATAAGTATTTGGTGTTTGATCTCAACTTAGGAAAATGAAGGTAAGATACTCATTAGCTAGTCGTACTCTTTTTTCGTACCTTGTATTGTGTCCCACAGCTGGGCAAAGGCCCTCCCTTTCTATTTCCAAACCTCTCTGTTTGGTGCAATTGTACTTTTATTGTGAAAACAATTATTAAAACTTTCAATGACTCCTATAAATTACTAGCTGACCCCGCAAACGTTATTCTGCCATATATTTTTGTTTGGATAGGGACACCCTAATCACCTAGCGGTGTGAAATATACTTAACGGCCTATTCTCATACCTACCAAATATACATAAAAAAAATCATAAAAATCGGTCGAGCCGTTTCGGAGGAGTGCGACCACAAACACCGTGACACGATTTTTTTTTTAAATACAGCGTGTAACAGAAAGAGTATAATCTTATGGAATACTGTGGTACGAAGTTACGAACCATCAAACTGAACAACTTTCTCTATGGGACCACCATCGTAATCGTAAAAAAATAATCAGCTGTCTCATACATTTGGGTCGAGTAGGTATTGAAATTTTGTATGGGGCAGTTGATTATTTTTTTAACGATTACGATGGTGGTCCCATAGAGAAAGTTGTTCAGTTTGATGGTTCGTACCACAGTATTCCAAATGATTATACCCTTTCTGTTACACGCTGTGATTTAGGGTTTCAAAAGTTTATCAGCTCTATAACTCTTTTCTTCTTAGTCATGTCTTTAATTTCTTATATTTCAGGTGTTCATACCGCTCTTATGCATTGCTTCGCTAGTCGTTGCCGAGCCTCCTGTCGGGTAAGTCCATTTATTTTGTGTACTTGTTCAGAAAAAAATCCAACAAATAATATCTCGTAAACTTTGATCATTTAAGCTACCACTACAAAAATAAGTAATTTAAGTAACACAATTACTTAAGCAATTAAATCTACTTAAAATCTCATTAATCTTTAAATAGTTTTCGAACAAAATAACACTACGTCAATAAAAACTTCGCTGAAATAAAAAAAAAACATCAATAATCCCAGCAAACAAATTAAGTTCATTATCAAAAAAAAAAAAAACAATCTTTCTTTTTCAAATTCCAGCGATGGCTACGCATCTTCCCGCTCCAGCCACCATCATGACCACGAGCATGATCATGACCGCAGCCTCGACTTCCAAAGATCTCCCTCCCAGGAATATGGACCTCCCACCTCAGGTACCTTCGGATCCTCTCGCAACGCCCTCTCAACTGAATACGGACCTCCAAACGCAAGAACTGCTAGCCCTAGAACCAGTTCCTCTCAGAGTTATCAACGAAGTGGAATTTCTCAAGAATATGGTGCTCCTAATACGAGAAGTCACGTTTCTTCATCTCGGAGTCTTTCGACGGAGTATGGTCTTCCGAACGCTCGAAGCTCACCGTCTACTGAATATGGAGTACCAAATGCCCGAAGCTCACTGTCTACTGAATATGGAGTACCAAGTGCCCGAAGCTCACCTTCAACTGAATATGGAGTCCCAACCTCCCGAAAATCTCCTTCTTCTGAGTACGGTGTCCCCAATGCCCGTAACAGTCCATCTCAGCAATATGGCGCTCCAGCCTCTAGAAGCTCTTTGTCCCAGGAGTACGGCGTCCCAGCAGCAGGAAGCAGGAATCCTTCCCAAGAATATGGCGTCCCATCTACAAGGACACTCTCCTCTCAGTACGGAGCACCTGAATTTCGTTCAGAACCCTCAGAAGAATATGGAGTACCATCTCAAAGGAGTTTCGGAGCGCGCACGCCTTCCCAGAAGTATGGACCACCGACATCCCGGAATTCTCTTTTCTCACCAAACTCTCTTTCCCAAGAATATGGCGTCCCTTCAGCCAGAACTGCTGATTCTCAAAGCTTTACCACACCTAAAAGTATTGGAAAGGGTTTCGGGAGAAGTTCCGCCCGTTCATTAAAACCTCAGTCGGCAGCAAAATCTTCTTTCGGTTCTCGTTCCCCGTCAACCAGCTATGGTGCGCCCAGTGCAAAGAATGCTGACTCTTATGCCTATGATTCCAAGGCTCCTTCTCAATCGTACGGTGCGCCTGCCCAGCGTGATTTATCTGACACTTACGGAGCGCCAAGTGCGAGGGGTTTGTCTCAAGAGTATGGTGTACCTTCAGGCCGTGCTGCTGAACGGAAGACCAGTGCTATTGCTTCGTCTTATTCTGATACTGCATCCAGGTATAATATTCTTCATTCATTAACATTAAGCTGCTAAAATTCAGTCAGTGACAAGGTCAAACATCAATATATCTTATTTATACACTAAGATAGGCCCATATTTATAATAATTTCTGTGCAAGTCACAATGTAAACTAAAATGCCAAATTTCTCTATCAGACAAAAAACTTGACAGACTTGTAATACTACAAACCCCACTAGAACAGCTGATGAAATCTTGTGTATTCCCAGATCTTCGCCATCAGACACGTATGGACTACCTGCAGCCCGCGACTCCATGCCCTCGGACCAATACGGAGTACCAGACCAGTACAGCAACCAGAACAACCAGGGATACTCTTACGCTAGGGATGCTCTCAACGAACTACAGAACCAGGTAACTGGAATTTTTGTTCATAAATTATTTTACTGACATGAAATTATTCATTGGACTGCCTCGGTAGTCTTGTCCTGGTTTTCGGATCCGAGGTTGAGTAAAGTGTTATTGGGTTTTCCATTGGGATTGTCTCAGTAGCAGCCATGAGTCTGGATTTTGGTTGATGGCAAAAATATCGTCCCATAATACATGAGACTTTAACATAAGGATAAAATCAGGATTCAACGCTATTATATTATTTATAATAAGGTTTAACAAACTTGAAATAAAAACTGAATAGGTACTAATATTTTTTAAATTTTCAGGAGCCAGCCAACTACGACTTCGCATACAAAGTGAACGACTATGAATCTGGCAGCGACTTTGGGCACACGGAGTCGAGGCAAGAGAACAGAGCTGAAGGATCTTACTACGTTGTACTCCCTGATGGCACCAAACAGGTTAGCTACTAAAGGCAATGTAAGAAGGACAAAATTCTAACATCTGCCAAGCCTTCTCCCATCTATGTTGAGGTCAGCTTCCAGTCTCAGCAGATGCAGCTGAATACCTGTATTTAACCGACTTAAAAAAAGGAGGAGACAGGAATAACACTTTGGCCAACCCGGGAGTCGAATCCCGGGTTGACCAAAGTGTTATTCCTGTCTCCACCAGGTTTTTTTTTGTCGCAGCCCGGATTCAGGACCTTTGCCCGGTTGATGGCAATAAGCTCTGCCCCTATGGCGCATAAACTGGCTAAATGTGTGTGTGCTTTATGTAAACTCCTGCCTTACCTTTCGGGGATTTAGGTGTGATTTTATGTTATCCCACTGTTGAGCAAAAGACCTCCATAATAATTTCCATCGAGACCGGTTATCTATATAATTTCATTCTCCTTTTCCAGACGGTTGACTACGAAGCCGATGAGCGTGGCTTCAAGCCCAGGATCTCAGTGGAGCCAGCAGACCTTGGACGGTCAAGTGGATATGATGGCAACGCCGCTGATCTCACCAGGTCTGGTGACGGACCTTATTAGAATGATGTATGAAATGAGAAGAATGGTGAAATGAGAAGTGGTATTATGGGTTCTTCCTTGAAGTTTTGAAAAAAGTAATGCTGGAAAAAAGATTGAAGAGATGACGATGGTTAAAAAAAATGTTAGCTACCTTTGTATTGTAACTGACTTCGGCAAAGACAAAAGGAAAAGTTATTATTCATATTGCTAAAGTAACCTAGAAGGTATATATACCAATTTTTGTCCTATAGTCTTTTCATACACTGTACCAAAAAGTATGAAAAACCTTAGTAAGAGCACCGAAAGTACAAAAAAAAACATTTCAACTTCGAGAAAGAACGTAATTTTTATATTTCGGATTATAAGTACATAAGTACATATATTAAAATAATGCAGGATGATGACTACTTTGTCACTGTTTTTAAAGATATTTTTTGTAAAATTAAGATTGTCTTCACTTTATATCAGTGCCTCTAGCGGCAAAGTTTGGAACTAATATTACTTTTCATTTCATCACTTCGCAAATCTAAGTCTGAAACTGTAAAATGGCATTGTAAATGGATCTTTTGTAAAATACTCAATTATTTATTATTTTCTGTAGTAAATGTATAAAAAACTGTAAAAAAATATTGAAATGTACCTCATAGTTTGTAAGTTGCTTGTGGTGTAGTGATTTAGTGCAAAATATAAATATTTTTTGTGATAATTTTATTTTTTCTTTACCTGAAAATCGTGTAATTTTGGTATATTCGCAAGGAGTAAACACACCTTTCACTGTTCCAACTTGTCATCGAAAAAAATAAAACCGACTTCAACTAAACAATTAAAAAAAAAACAAAAATAACAAACCAAAACACAAAAAAGTGAACAATAACTTTAGCTTCAGAAGCCGGTGACAAAAATACCAAATGAATCAAACAAAGGTCAAGCTTCGAAGTCGGTGACAAAATCAATCAAAGGTCACCGACTGTTTTGTGTTTTGGTTTGTTATTTTTGTTTTTTTTTTATTGTTTAGTTGAAGTCGGTTTTATTTTTTGAAAAAAAGTTTTTATTTTTCCATTTCTAGTTGTTCCCATGTCGCCATGAATTTATTTTACATTATTAAATACGCGTCTAAATGACAACAACAGTTCTTTTCATAAAGTCGGCTAAAATGATTAGTACTTCTAGTTTCTAGCACCCACTCTGTTGTCTCTAGCGAAATCAACTATCGATATTAACAAGTCGCATTATCTATACATTATTCTAGAACAAGAAATCACCTAACTCTTAACCGTTAAAGAGTTGTAACTTCCTTCATCAGCTCAGCGTCATGAGATGATAATGACCTTATGCAAATGTCTCTATAGCTTTAGAAATTATTTTTTACTAACATTTATGTCGTGGCTATTGTGTTGTGTATAAAATACTGGTATTCCGCTGCATCCGAAGACCACAAAATAGTTGGAAAAATGAAACCAAAACACAAAACAGTCGGTGACCTTTGATTGATTTTGTCACCGACTTCGAAGCTTGACCTTTGTTTGATTCATTTGGTATTTTTGTCACCGGCTTCTGAAGCTAAAGTTATTGTTCACTTTTTTGTGTTTTGATTTGTTATTTTTGTTTTTTTTTTTTAAATTTCTTTTGAATGTATAATTTATTAATTAAAATAACCTAAAGTAAATAACCTAGCAACAAACTTAAAAAATGGCGTCAAAAAACTCCTCCTCAACGCTGTCAACTGGTAATGTACCCAAGAGACTGGCGGCGTTGCCACGTTGTATGGCAACGCTAAGCCTTTGGCCAAGGTAAAAGCCAGCCCTTGGGTCACGGGAAGTGTCAACTAAACGTTTAGAAATATCCTTGAAAAGGCTGTGAGCGCTCGGACCCCACGGTCCTAGAGTTTCAGCCCCAAACGGCTCGAAAATATAGTTACCAGTGAGGTTACTTCACTGGTAACTATATTTTCGAGCCGTTCACACACACACACAGGCACACAGCCTTTTCAAGGATATTTACGCCGCTTGAGGTTCTCTGCAGCCGCAGCGGCAGCCCCAGCACAGCACGATGCGCTAGGAAGATGGGATGGCGCAAGAGTATCGACACATGTTGCGTCCCACACTAAAGGCCTACCCATCTTCCATGGAAACAAAGACATCCCGTCCGGTCTCTTGCCATCGTCGCGTGCCAAGCCATTGGGTTCTAATATAGCTGGAACGCCGACGGTGACAAGAGCTCGTCGGATGATGTCATTTAAATTCGCGTGCCGTGCAAAACGGCCCGCACTTCGGCTGCATGACAGGCCGTGATGTCCGAGGCTGTTGACAACTTCACCACAGTGACAGCGATGAGGAGAACATAATGCGGCATAATTTTTATTAATATATAACCCCAAGTTCATGTATCCCCTTCAATAGTTATTTCATGAAACAGTCACTCAATGGGATTAAATGAACTTGGAGGGTTGTATTGATGATTAGAATTATTATAATTCTGTAACTCCATACGTGTTACTGGCGTGATTCATATTTTCATCAATATACAACCTGACACTGACCTGCAAATTACAATAAACGTAATTAAATTTAAATTTCGCGGGCTACCCTTGCGCATCCACCTTAAAGAGTATAGTTCGTCACGCAGCCGATCAGTTACTCTGTGGAAGAAAGACAATTATGATTTTAATATTATCATACCTTGACTGTCACCGTTTACCCCAAAAACGGTCCAATATTGTCTGAGCTAGCTACATTACGCGAGTGGGAAGTGAGGACACAGCGTGCGACTTGCAAATACAGTTGAACGCCGCTTTTGGTTCTTTCTGCATTCTGCTCTTTTTATACGTCAAAATTTACAAGAGTAGAAATTCGATTCCTTATGAGATAGGCAAAGAGTAGAGGAAGACCTAAGAAACGATGAATAGACTGTGAATGATGACATGGCAAGAAAGGGGAGTGTCAGACGAGATGACGATCAATAGAGAAATATGGAAGAAGACATGCTGCGCCGACCCGAAATACATTGACATAAGGGCAGGAACAGTGATGAAGAGAAACCTGGGAACATTAAACATTTTTTATTAAATGAATTTGGCATACTTGGTCAAATGTGATTTGTCCATAACAACCGAACAAGTGCGACTCGGACTTGCACGCGGACACACCGTTATTAATAACAATGAAAAAACGCCGAAAAAAACACGTTTCTTGAATGGGAACCCTTAAATTTTTTTTCAATACACTTTCTCGAAAACTGGTTCTTATTGCACTACCATTAGATTCAACATGCAATGTATTTCACTTGCGTGGATTTTTAATATTTTTCCGCACACGTACGGAAATAAAAATGTCCACAGATAATTCCAAATGGATTCAATGATTATAGCTATCAGTCGGTGGTGATTGTTTTTTTTTTTTATCTCGGCAAGAAGCTAAAAGTCTTTTCGGCGTAAATATTTTTCGAGTATTAAATTGTGTTTAAAAATAGAATATCGTAGATAAACATGATTACTTATTTGAAAAATATTTACTTTTAGGAACAAATTAAAATTTATTTGTGTTCTAAATTCAAAAATATATAAGAATTTTTTTTTTTATATAACGCTATATAGCAGCATCATACCTTTGCTCTTCAACCTGGCGAAAGCAAAGCGCGGAAAAAAGCAAATTAAATCATAGTTTCCTAATAATTCCTGACAAAAATATTTTCCGTTCTAATATTTGATTTCTTCGAAACTGTATTGGAAAACGTCGTTTGATACGCGTGGGGATTTGTTACTGCAGTTCTCGGCTCCATAACACCCTCGCGTGCAGCTCGGGTGGTAATTCCGCGCTCGAATGCAATAACAATGTTTCCCCACTTATATCAAAATGTACTATACTGTTTTTATAACGGCTTTATAATGCACACTCTGTGAAGATGTGAGACAAGGTCTTAGTGCGAAAGTAGGCATCGGGCTGCAAAATCAAATATACAGTCCTGTAACAAACGGCGGTCGAACGGTTATTCGCACCAAAATTACTGAAACTGAACAAATTTTTAATGTTTTTCGGCTCTCTCTTTCAATTAATTGTATGGTAAGAAAAAAATCGGGTCATCGACGGCAATAATGATTTCCCAAAGTGTGTACTAAAAAAAGCTTACAGATCTCGGTCTCTGGGCCGCGGCGACGAACGTTAGGATAACTATCTTGATAATAACTATGAAATACTGCCTACTGTAGGTAACCTGTCTTACCCAATGTTATAACGCGACGTTCTATGTCACTAACGCAGGTACCTGCTTTTATAAGGGCTCTTAACAGGGAGTCATACAGTTTGCTTAGAAACCCTGTTTAGGTGACGCCAGCGTTTAGATACATTTGGAGGTGCGCTGGGGTTTGAACAAAAAACACGTGATAGGTACGCGCTGATCAGAAAATCCTAACAGTTACAATACCAAGGTCAGTAAGACGACCAGCCACCACAAGCAGCACTCATTTACGAGCTTAGCGCAAAAATTGTACTGTTATTTCGCCATATTTGAGGAAGGAGGCAACCTGACCCCAACGCTACCGCAAGGGCGCAAGCAATGACATCTAACGTGAACATGAACTTAAATCCTTTGGATTGTGATATAAAGGGTGCAACAAGACAATTAACGAAACCGAAAGGCACTTGTTCTCCATACCTGGAAATCTTTTAGTTGGGTCAAAGTTCCAACTTTTTCACAAGTTATTTTTTTTAAATAAGTACCTACATGTTTTTAATGTAAGTTTTTTACTTTAAACTCCTCTACAACCCCCGTAATATTCAATTTATCCACCAGCACAATGTTTTGGGTGCGTTACATTGAGTAAGTCGTGATTTTTCACCCCAAAAAAAAAAGTTATTCCCCAGCAATCATTTTTGCGTAAAGTTACTTAATTTGATGTACATAATGCTTAGTTAACGGCTTCGTGAAGGGTCTTGTTACACCCTGTATGTATACTTAGTGTGGTACTAAATTATGTGGCTGACCTTTCCATACAAAGAACGGAAAGACCTTAAAAGCCTACAACTCTTAACATCAGATCAAGCCTGTAATCTCAGATGGGTTCAGCAGAGGTGTATTACCTATCTAATAGGACATCCACATTTCGCCAATTATGTTAAAGTCCCGTGTAATAGGGGGCGAGCCTATTGCCATCAACCGGGCACAAATCCAGACTCCGTGGCTGCTACTGAGATATTCCTGATAGGAAAACCCAATAACACTTTGCCCGGCCCGAGAATCGAACCCAGGACTTCGTGCTTAACATGTCACGCTTGTGACCACTAGACTAACGAGGCAATCAAAGACTGCAAATAATTCAATATTATTCCGCCTAGCCACTTACCAAATGAGTTGGCTTCCAATCTAACCGGATGCAGCTGAATACCAGTACTTTACGTGGAGAGACTACCTATCTGACCTCCACAACTCCATTGAGTATTGTATCATTAATGTTGATAATCCAGAGTAAGGTCAAATTGCAAATAATGCAAGTGCGTAGTATTAGGAAGTGTATGTTCTTGGTACATCCTTGAGTGATATATTGATAGCTTAAGAAAACTGTGGAGTAGTGTGTGATGTAAAAGATTTGAGTAGGTAAGCTTGTGAGATGAAGACGGATTGTATTATTTATATTAGTACAGATGCCAGTACATCAAGCTGCCACAATCTGTCAAATTTCTTTAAAAGATGTACAGCTTTATCGCTAAAGCATTAGGTTCAAGTTTGATTGGGATTTGTCAGTTTCGGGAAGCGGTATGTGGTTATTGTTTTTTTTTAATTCAGGGTAAGTTTAGTTTAGTGGCAGACATTTTGTTGAGAATATTAGGTTTTTAAATTCCAATCATTTAAATGTTGCAATATTTCAAGTCAAATAGAGAAGGAAAACGTGTGCTTCGGAAAGACCTGTATAAAATTTTGTAACCAATAAACAAAACAGAGCAAAAATCCAAGAAAAAAATAGTCACAAGTCGATTCCACACCATCTTCTGTTCCAAATCACGTTACACCTTGAAAGCTCATCTTTTATGTGTCTAATGAGCTTCAATTTTTCATCCCCAAACCTTTTGTAGACATGTCGTATAAAAACTCAACACAAAGTGGTGACAGTATCATTACAACAAGTCACATCTGTACATACAGACTTAGCTTCGTCATTAGTCGTGTTGTAATACCTACAAAATGAAGGTTTGTTTTAATATTTTGGAAATGTAACAGCTATTGGATTGCAGTGTTTAGCGTTAAAGGACCAAGTTTGAAAATTTGGTCCTCTTGGTTTCAAATCGAAAGTGCCTGTCCTATTCTACGCTGTTCATCAGTGGTCCTGTTACCCCCCGCTCAGACTGCTTTCATCTGTACGTCATATTGCAGTATAACTTTGGGATCACATGTTGCTTGTTAAACAGCCAAATAATAACAATTGTCTTCATCACTACATAGTATAAAACAAAGTAGCTTCCCGCTGTCTGTCCCTATGTATGCTTAGATCTTTAAAACTACGCAACGGATTTTGATGCGGTTTTTTTAAATAGATAGTGTGTGTGAATAGATAGTGATTCGAGAGGAAGGTTTATATGTGTAACATTGCACCCATGCGAAGCCGGGGCGGGTGGCCAGTTTAATAATATTCTGCCTTTTTTCAGACCATCGCAGCAGTAGTGCTCCTTGTAACGTTCGTCTCTGCCGAACCTCCTCCTTCAAACAGGTGAATAACCATTATTTGTTTATGAATGAACTCTAGCCTCCATTTTTTTTATTTACAAAATCTTTGCCCCGCACTAGGAATTTCTCCTGTATCGTGGGTGCGTTTACAAACATTTAAACTCACATAGACAAACAGCCAGACCCGGAACAACTATCTGTAGGCCATACAAATATTTGTTCCGTGCGGGGATCGAACACTCGACAAGCAAAGCACCAGTCAATCGCTCAGCCACTGCGTTAACCGTGCCGCCAATGGTCCATAGACAACAAGAAATATATCTCCAGAATATTTTTCTGTGCAGCTTTAAAGTTTTTGATTGTCTTAACAAGCATTTTTTCTTCACAAATAATTACATTATAACAATAAATAATGGGTGTACTCGTAAACATTACAAAATTCTGAATCCAAATTGATATATTTCCAGCTATCTGCCGCCTCCGTCATCAGCCCGCGGTGCTGGCTACCCTCAAGGTCCGGCTAACCAGAACTTTGGAGCTGGACCTCAGATAGTGGCTGCTAGAAACCTGGGCGGACCTCAAGGACACGCCGGTGCGGGGGCTCATGGTGGAAAGAGTGGTCATGGATCGCAAGTTAATGCTTTTGGAAGGTAAGCTAGGAAATAAGATTTATCTACATGATGTTATGGCGATTCTAACACGACACCTCATTCGCGCGGTGGATCCAGTGAAGCGGATCTCACGTCGCATTTGCTAGTACGTAAACCGTTGATTAGACGCGTACACCGCCCGGACGCTGGACTATACTCTAGGAATCTTCTAGTTACGGATGTAGTTCAAAGTTCCAAGTTTTTTTTTTTTTTAAACACTACATTTTAAGGTTATAACTTTACTTTAAATACCTCCAAGACTATTAGACGACGATGACGACCCGAATGGCGCAGCGGTTGTGAGGCTGCCTTACGTTCTTAGGGTCCCGGGTTCGAATCCCGGTAGGAGCAAATGTTTGTGTGATGAGCATGGACATTTGTTTCCGAGTCATGGATGTTTATATGTATAATAAGTATGTATTTACAAACAAAAAAAGTATCTATGTAGTAGTATCAACTATCTGGTGTCCACGACACAAGCCTCGTTGCTTAGTGTGGCACCTAGATGGCGCTGTGTGTAATGTCCAGCGATATTTATTTATTTATTTATTAGGTATTAGGTACTATTTAATGCATCCATCAGCATAATGTTTTGAGTGAGGTACATTGAGTTTTACCGTAAAACGTCGTATTTTAGCAATATTGT
Organism: Eugnorisma glareosa; assembly: GCA_947578425.1. Lineage (NCBI taxonomy): Eukaryota > Metazoa > Arthropoda > Insecta > Lepidoptera > Noctuidae > Eugnorisma > Eugnorisma glareosa. The sequence goes on along the minus strand of OX387982.1, from coordinate 4,377,784 downwards.
TTGCATAGGGTTACTTAGTTCGATGTATAGAATGCTTGGTTGACGACTTCGTGATGACTTTCATTTACACCTTGTATTCATAGAAATGAACTATTTTAACAAAGGGATGATGTGAATTTGAAAAAGTATCGATATCTACGGCATCACTTCGTTTTCCGTTTTTCTCCTTTAAGATAGTGATCCTCTGTTAACCTAACACACTGTTTAAATCAACAAAAATATTCATCGTAGAGTAGGCCTGACCGATGTTGCCGAGAGTAGAGTAGCCTGATTAAACAGTACCTGTTGAACGACAAAATTTACAAGAAACAGTCCATTATATTATAACGCTCGGCCTTCGCCTTCGCCTTCGCCTCTTTCAGCATCGTCATCATCTGTCTAGTCAATGCTTGTGTTAGAGTCGGCTTGCAGCCTAGCCGGAGGCAGCAGAATAGATACTAGTATCAGTATCTTACATGGAGCGACTGCCTATTACAGCTGTACGAACGACTAATATCATCAATAAATTGGTCCTCAGGTCCGGTCCCCAGGAACACGGCTCTGGTGCTCATACCCGTCTTGGTGGCGAGGAACCCGCCGGCTACGACCACAGTGCTGCTGCCTTTGCCAGGAACGCACTCGAAGAAATCAATTCTGTAAGTAAAATAATCTTAATTCTAATGAGAATGGCGTGGGAATTTGGGGGCTACAGTCTAAGAATTCACAAATACGAATATTTTTAAAACAGCAGCAAAATGGTTTCGTACAAATTAAATTATTATATTCTGTAGTTTTCAGCCAAAAATTTAAAGCTCAATACAAAATAGGTACATATTTCCAACATATGAGGTATATTGACCATGAAATTCGCCTTTTATAACTAATTTAAAATCATATTGATACCTTACATCATGATTCAAAAATAAACGTATCATCAGACATTTTGTTTGTCTGCGTATGAATCACTACACTGTACTTCTTTAACATTTGTTGGCCTATGAATCGCTAGGTGATTCATAAACTTTAAACTTTTCCAAAGCATCGTAGGTAACCAGCTTCTCATTTACTTACAAACTCCTGCCAACCAACTACTAACATCACGCCTGCAAACCTGGAAGGGCAAGGCAGAAGCGTACCTAATAGTACACCCATTTCTCGTCAGCTATCTTGAAGTCCATTAACTATTAATTATTTAACTATTTACAAATTCTTGATTAAAAAACCCAATAACACTTTGCCCTACCTGGGTTTTGAACCGAGGACCTCACGCTCAGCAGTACCGCTTCCGACCACTATACCAACATCACTAACCAACTGCTATAACTCGATAGGAGCCAGCAAACTACAACTTCGGCTACATGGTGAATGATTACCAGGAGGGCACCGACTTCGGACACCACGAAGAGAGGCAGGAGGAGCGAGCCCAGGGAGAGTACCACGTCGTGTTGCCTGATGGCAGGAAGCAGGTCGGTAGATTGATTTTGAACAAGTATGAGTTGCTGAATGGTGGAATCTATTATATATCTGGAGACTTAAGAGCAGCCAACCCGTCATACTTTTCATACAAACGCTCGTACGTGATTATACCGATGTTACACATCTATCTTTGTTTTTTTTAAACTATTAAGTATGTTGTGCACTATATCTAGGTTTCTATGGTTGTAAAAAATTTAAAAAAAAGTATAAACAAATTCAGTATAAGCCTCCAAAAATTGCGGTTTTGCACAAATTTTAACTGAACTTTGGCCGTTCATAATGTACTCATAAACTGTAAAAATAAAGAAACATCTCGATAGAAACCTTGCAAATGTAATGGAGATTCTTAATGACAAATATTTATTTCACACACTTGTAAGACTTATTCAAAAACACGTATTTCCTGGAACAAGTTTAAGAAATTTTCGAACACTATTTTTCGTTCAATGTCATCGCGTTAGGCGGTATGAGCTGCGTGGGAGACGAGTTGTGCGGGGTCGGGGCGGGGTAAGACCCGGAGTTGAAAGAAAATCGCCGCTGTGGCTCTGGATGAAACAACAAGTTTTTCGACCATGCTCGCGTTGACGATAGACGCGCCGGGAAGGGCCCTCTTAAGGATAATTTCCACCACGACTCGCACCGCATCAGATCGGAATAGATTTTACAATCATGAAACGATATTAAAGCGTGTACACAGTATTTAAAGTCTATATATTACCAAGCCGAGCACATCAGCTTTGACCGCGGGCGTCTTCCGCGACACGCGATCGTAGACAAAAGTATGAAGCGACGCGCGATCGGCTACGGTCGCCTGTCGTCGTATCCGACACGGTAGGAATAAACTATTTGACTAGGCGCAGAAACGGATACGTTCGCAAGCGACGGTACGGAGACGATGGTACGCATCGACATCCTGCCGGACGCGATGGGCTACCGCCGCATCCGTTCTTAGCCTTTCCGATCCGATGCGATGCGAGCCGTTTGGTGGAAATCATCCTTTACTCGTACAATTAGTTTTAAAAGTATTTCGTATTTCAAAAAGCTGATTAACCTTTGCGGTAGCTTGTATCAATCAAAATACATACATACATACATAAACTCACGCGTTTTTCCCATGGGGGTAGGCAGAACGCAACCTGCTACGATCCTTACAATTATATACTCCTTTTGCCTCGTCCAGGTTCATACATCTGGTCATACATGAAACCGTAACAGAATACATTTTTAAAATGAACATCGTTAACGCTATTAGAATGTATCTTTGTCTAGACTCTCTGGACTGCCAGAGCTAGACCTATTCAGAAAACACAAGGAGTTTTTATTTTGACATCCTTGGCATGGCAGTTAAATTCATGATGTATCTTGCCTAGTTTGCGTCGGGCCTTCCTTACATTACAATTTTTATAATTCATGAAACTTCTTTACCGTGTCTTGTTGCTGTTGCTGGCTCGACAATTCTTCAAATTTTGTTGGCCTAATCTTCCTTTTTTATCGTGTGGTTAGTGCCTAACCTGGAGTCAGAGCACCGATAGACTATCGCTGCTTGGCTTTATAAAATATAATTATTATTTTTTATGTCCACCTGTAAAACCACAAAATTCTTTCAGTAACTAGGTTATCCATTATTTGTTTCAGACCGTAAGCTACGAGGCTGACGAACGTGGTTTCAAACCCCAGATCTCTTACGAAGAATCTGAAGACCAAGCCCGTTCAGGAGGCTACGACAACAACGCCAATAACGCACGCAGCAACCAAGACAATGGTTACAGCAACCAGGCTGGCCACGGCGACAGTGACAATGGTTACTCAAGCCACGGAAACGTTGACAGCGGTTACCCTGGTAACCACGGTAACGGGAACGCACGGTCCAATGGTTACTGACTAAGACATGGCCGTCTTAAAGACGTCGTCTTATTTTTGAATTGTATTTATTTTTTATTTTATGGTATTGGCACGTAATTCGTGTATTTATTTTTATTTATTTATTTTACTATTTATGTACACACAGTAGATTACACAGGAAAATACAATTACAAAATATGAGTACAAAGGTACTGCTTATTTCTTAAGAAATTTCTGCCAGCAGACCTGCAAAAGGAGAAATGAAAAAGAAACGTAGACTATAGTGTGTGAGAAAAGGAAAAGAATAATGTGTTTATGTCCCTTACCTAACTTAATCTATAATATTAAATAAACATAAAATACACATACTAAGTGAATATGAATATATACTTATATAAATACATAATGAAAAGATATATAAACAATAAAATATATATATATAATAAATCATAATTGAGAGGAAAGGTAATGCTCTTTCACTCTGGTTTTGAACAATGAAATGGTCTTCAAATCACGAATGCTAGGCGGAAGTGAGTTCCACAACCTTACAGCATGGACGGAGAAGGAATATGAGTAATAGCTGGATTTATGAGGATGGGATTTAAGTAGGGATCTGAGGTGCGATCTACACGGTGCGTCAATAGGGCGGGCATAAGAAAAACGCTCGCGCAGGTACGAAGGATAGGATGGGTTATGTAGGATATTGAAGAGAAGACATAGGATCCTAGTGTTCCTGCGAAGGCGGATTGGGAGCCACTTGAGCTCTTTGCGAAGGTGAGAAACGTGGTCATATTTACGGAGACCAAAAATAAAGCGAATACATAAATTTTGCAAGCGCTCAAGCTTATTTAATAGCTCCTCGTGTATTTAATTTTCTTTTTGGGTGATTATGGAAAATTTAAATTTGTTTTTATAAGCATTTGTAAGCTTATTTATACTATGTTTTTTTTTTTATTATCAATAAAGATTACATATTTACGTACAGTTTTATTTATTTTTCTAGAAAAAAACCCTATGCTTCGATACATGTACACAACACATCTGTTTTACTAGAAGGGTAAAGCAGAAGTTTATTTTACCTATACCCATAAAAAAGACAGCGAGCTTTTTGGGTGTATTCCCGTTCCCACAATTTTTAATTATTTTATCAATTCCCGTTGACCCCAGCGCCCGTGACCCAACTGGTGCGGTCAACGGGAACAACTTTTAATTATTTTATCAATTCCCGTTGACCCCACCGCCCGTGGCCCTACAAAAAATGTTCCCGCTGGCCCCACTGTATTTTTGAGTAATAAAATATTACTCAAAAATATTGTATGGAATCGAGTAGGTAGTGTTGGTACAGTGTGCTAGTTACGGCCAACCTTACGAACAAAACAAATATGAATCAAAGATGCATGAAACCAAGATGGTGTTTATACTAGAAGATCGTACCTACCCAGAATTATTATAATCCACCTCCACCGAGGTTATGCCAGCCTGGTACTTTTTGGGGAATTTAAGTCATATTATATGCCTCACTGGCAACAAACGGGAACTTTTTTTCCGCTTATCGCCAGGGAAAAATATACAAGACCGTGATCAGAGCTATCTTACTGTATGGATCGGAATATCTATTTGTTTCTGTAAAAAAGTGAGTGGTGTTGGGAATACTGGGCTGTGAAAAAGATGGATGAAAAACAATTGCATGTAACGGAGCAAGAATCTTGAGATGGATGTGTGGAGTGGTAGGAATCTAGGAATCTAGGAATGAATTAAATAGCGAATGAGTACATTAGAGGAAGTTTGAAAGTGGCGACTGTTACAGAAAAAAATAAAGGGAGTCGTGACACGAGGACATGTGATGAGAAAGGATCAAACTAATGAAACTGAAAGGGCGATGAATACGAATGTTGGTGGATTGAGAGGGAGAGGAAAACCAAAGAAAAGATGGATGGTTTGTATGAGAAATTATATGAAATATAACACAGGCGATTGGCAGGAGAGAAACAAGTATAGTGTATGTAGTGTATGTGTGTATGTAGTGGCACTACAAACAGTGCTACAGGAACATAGGACAAAAAGTACAGCAGGGCCATCTATGAAGCAAAGAACTATTATCACAATCCGCATGCAGTTAAAGTTATCCGTGACTTAAGACTATAGAGCATGTAATAGAAAGGGTATAATCATATGGAATACTGTGGTACGGACCATCATACTGAACAACTTTCTCTGTGGGACCACCATCGAAATCGTAAAAAAAATAATCAGCTGTCCCATACATTTGGGTCGAGTAGGTATTGAAATTTTGTATAGGATGGCTGATTATTTTTTTGTGATTACGATGGTGGTCTCATAGAGAAAGTTGTTCAGTTTGATGGTCAGTACCACAGTATTCCATAAGATTATACCTTTTCTGTTACACGCTGTATAGAAAAACCCGACACAACAATTGTCGGATAGTAGCCCGACTGCCACGAAACCCGTCTGGTCGGAGGATCCTCTCTTTTTTAAGGGAGATGAAGAGGTTTACACCCTGACCTTCATACCCCTATAGGTATGCGTAACTTACCAATGGTGTGTTATCGAAGGCGGTTAGTGTCGAGCAGACGAGATCAAATGATGTTTTTTTTTTAAATTCATTTTGTAAGTATAACATGTAAATAAGCATTATAGCAATTAGACCCATCCAATGGGGACGAAGCACATAATACCTAAACATGTTAAAAATGTTAAATAAATTTAATGTTATATATATGTTTTTTATGTGTGATGTAGGTAGCTACCTATTTCATACAAATAAAATCAATTCCCACTAACATCTTAAGGTTTGTTTAATTCCTTAATTGTTCTGATTTCCTAGTAGTTCCTGCCACCTCACCACCAAAATAGGAATCTCACACAACCAAATCTCTATTTCGAGTATCATGCAGCAAGCAATAAAGATAATAAATACTTCTTCATGATTTTGGCCTGGTAGTCTGTGAGAGTATTTTCCTTGTTTCTCATCTCCCAATTGTCCTTCCCATTATCCTTATACGTAATCTTCTTCTTTCATAAAAGGCGTATGGCAGTGGGGTCAGCGGGAATAAAATTGTAGACTTCCCGTTGACCCCACCAGTGGGGCGGAGCAGTGGGGTCAGCTGGAACAAAATTGCAGACTTCCTGTTGACCCCACCAGTAGGGGGTAGTGGGGCCAACGAAACGACGGTTTTAATTTTTTCCGTTGACCAAACCAGTGGGGCCACGCCAGTGAGGTCAACGGGAATACACCGCTTTTTGCCATTAACCGAGTACATCTCCAGTTCTCCGGTTTGTCACTAAGAAATTCCCGATGTATAAACCCAACAGTTATACTTTGCCCGACCTGGGAATCTAATCCAGGTCCTGACGTTCAGCAGTCGTAATTTTAATCTATAGCCTAGTACTACAGATAAAAAATTTGAATTAGAGCAGAATTCAGATAGATGAAGTCCATCTAATAGCTCATTATCATAATCTGCCTAGCCTGGCATCGGTCGGCTTTCAGTCTAATCAGATGCAGCTGAATACCAGTATTTTACATGGAGCGACTGCCTATCTGACTCCACAACTTAGTTATTACTGGGTAATATGATATCCCTTGGTAAGACTGCATGGTTGTCAGACTTTCAGACTTGTTTTTTATCTTTTATTACTCAATAAATACTTACAACTATTAACAAAAACGAAAACATCGTGGGTTTAACAGTGGTATGCCAGACACGGCAACTCGGTGCCACAACAATATTAATCAGTACATCATCACAATCAGTACATAACTAGGTTTAGTATAGGAATAAATAGAACAGTATAGTATAGGCACTAAAAAGACACTTCCTAGATTGTACCACAATCCAGAAAGTATCTCTTTAGTACCTTCCAGCAAGCTACATAGTCGAATGGCAGCAGGGATCAACGCCTTAACTTGCTTTCCGAGGCACAAAGAAAACTCGGTACATAATGATGGTCACCCATTCATGGACCGTCCTTGGTAAGTACTGCTTAACCCAGGTATAAACTAAAAACCCCACACACTACAGTCGTACATACGACCACTATACCACCGAGAGACTTTTTTATAAGTACCTATTACGTCTCAAATCTTAACTAGACAAATCAAAAGCAAATAATTGTATGTAAATAATTATTAGCAGAGCGGAAAACGAGCAAATATTTAACTAATATAATTATTGAATATATAGATCGAATTCTGCCATTGGCCTTGAGACAACATATTGCCTTATAGATTTCCGTACTAGACCATTAGGTGACGTGGTTTTTTTGCAGGAACGTTATATCAATATGGTTTGTTTGGTGATATAACAAAAGACGGCTTGGTCTGCTTTATTATGGAACTACCTTATGCCCGCGCCCGCGGCTTCGCCCGCATGTAGTTCGATAATTGTCGAATGGGATCATACTACCGGCATAAAAGGTATCCTATGTGTTAATCCAGGTTTTAATTTATCTGTTTGCTAATTTCATCCAAATCCGTTCAGTTGTTTTTGCGTGAAAGAGTAACGAACATCCATCCCTCCATCCATACATCTTCACAAACCTTCGCTCGTATAATATTAGTAGGATAGGAAGTAGGATATCATTAGGTACATTAACCAGGATGAAACCCTGTTTTTTAAATTCAACAAAACATTACGCCTGTTATCCCCGAACAGAAGGGTTACGCAGAGGTGTACTTAATAGTACACCTCATTTGCCATCAGTTATGTTGTGAGTTCCATTTAATAGGGGGCGAGTCTATTGCCATCAACCAGGCACAAATCGAATCGATCGATCATCAATCAATCGGATGGCCGATGGGGCCGAAAAGTTCTGGAGTGACGACCGCGAACCGGAAGACGTTGCGTTGGAAGGCCTCTCACTAGGTGGACCGATGACCTGGTGAACGTTGCGGGGATCCTCTGGATGCGAGACGCACGGGACTGTTCAATGTGGCGACACTTGGGGGAGGCCTATGTCCAGATGTGGACGTCTTTCGGCTGAAATGATGATGATGATGAGGCACAAATCCAGACTCCGTGGCTGCCACTGAGAAATTCCTGATAGAAAAACCTAATAACACTTTACTCGACCCGGGAATCGAACCTAGGACCTCATAATCAGCAGTTGCGCTTGCGACCACTCGCCTTAGCTCAAGATCAGCCTTTAATGTTCCCACGGCTTAACACAGTAGGACGTTGTCCACCGCGCGGGTCCTCTGCGGGTTTGTAGATGTTATATCACATGTGTTCGAATTTTTCGTGTCAAGACTAGCCAGTTTCTTCATTAAATTTTTCTTCACCGTTTTGAGAGAACGGTTTGTAGTAGATGGATAAGTCAGGGGTATATCGCTGGGCCACCATTGCTCAAGTTCAAATCTTGACCCACAATAACAAAAATCGAAGGAGTGTTTACGTGTTTACCTTTACAAACACAATTTAATGTCACATAATTATGCCAAAACAATCAGACTTGGAAAAACCATCTGCAAGCCATACCTACAACCAAGAATGTGACATGGGTTTCTACCCTTACAAAACATTCCTTGCTGTAGCTCAATAGCGCTGCCACATCACGAACAAAATATAAAATGATTTCACAAGTCAAATTCGAACATATATTTTTCTAATCACTTTCAACAATTTTTGTTCAAAGGACGTACAAATTGTCAACTTACCAATGGTAACATTTAAAATAGTATTCTTTTTTCTAAAGTCTAACACGATATTATTCATTTAAGACACAAGAACACTGAAAATAGATGACACAATCGATAAAACTCTCATCAGTAACTACGAAGACGTGCAAAATCTAACCTCTATCAAACCAAGGAACGGTCGGTAAACTAAAGTATAAACTTCTACATGCTCTGCTTACCCCACTAACCTCATCAAGCAAATGATAACACATGACCTTCACAACCCATCTAACAATTAATTCACATTAAAAATTGCACAATTCGATCTCAATCAAATTCCGTTCAGCCAATATTTGTACTAAATGTTGATCAAGGCCCAAGCCATTGTTTGACTTATATTTAGTATAAAACTGGGACCTTTTGAGGATAAAGCATCATTCGAAGAATCAGTTCTTTAGATCTCATACAACATGAAGGTAAAGAAAGCATCCCTGGTTTATTAATATTCATTAATTTATCTATTCTCCATTTTCCATCAAAAGATTTCTCTTTAATTGACTTAGCAAATGCTTTCTGCTCTAATTATTTTTCATGTTTTATATTTGTTACCACATCATTCGGTTTATTACTTTTTTCTCTTGTGTCAGCACTTTCATAATATTCATTTTTTGATTTATAAGCTTCTTTTTTAAGCAAAAAATTTTTAAAAGCTCCAGCTTCAGTGGTTGAAATGGACTAGTTACTTAATCTACTAATTTAAAAACTAGATCACTTTTGACTTTTAATCCTACTGATTCTCGTATAATTTCAACTGTGGTTTTAAAAAGGTTTCTTGCCAACCAATATTAATTTCATCCAATGTCTGTACCTCTATCATACACTTCAAATCGTCAACATCCTGTTCATCAATTATGTTGTCATCCCTTGTCTCCAGGTCCTCATCGCTGTTATCCTCGCCATAGGCTCCGTGTCTGCTTTGGGTTCTGGTCCCTACCTGCCAAGTGGATGGAGGCCCCAGGGTCCTAGCTTCTACCTGCCTTCTGAAGTTTCGGTAAGTTATCATACCATAAATGTAAATGATCATCATGTGATCCGAGTCAATTTGCAATGAAGCTTTCGCTATCAAATCAATTATTTTGACCGTTTTCATAAAAAATACAAATATTACATGCCAGATAATTTACCAAGAGGTAATAGAAGGTGACGAAAAAATAGATAGTTCAATTATTTCTTCGGCTCTTAAAGCAAAGATCTCTTTCGAATTTATTACAAAAATCATACGGGTAGTATGATTTTTGTACGACTATTATGGTAGACAATATACACAGTTGCTTCATTGACTCCATCTTATTAATCACTAATCATGCATCTTATTCCAGAAACCATCGAACAGTCCTCTCAAAGAGAACCTCGTTCAAGAGACCGAGGCATCCGGCTCTGATGCCCTCAGGGAGTACGGACCTCCGAAGGTCGAGGAAGTCGTCCAGTTCAACGTCAACCAGGGCCTGCCTGATGTGGCTACTGAACAGAGCTTCTTCGTGCAGTCTCTAGCTACCCAAGAGTTGCAGTCCGGTGCTGAGGAATCTGTTGCTGTTGAAGGTATAGTAGTTTTGATAACTGTCTTTGTAATGGGCGCATCTATACTAACAATAGAAAGCTGAACAGTTTGTTTGGTTGAACGCGCTAATCTCAGGAACTACTGGTTCGAATTAAAAAAATGTTTTTTGGAAAAAAAAATTGAAGAAGGTTAGTTATATACAACATCACGGTACGACCAATATAAGCGGAGCATCAATGAATTTTTTTGCAAAAACGGGGAAAACAGTATTACAATAATAATTTCACACGGACGAAGGTCGCGAGCAACAGCTACTTTTATATAATTTTACAAACCCATAAATACTTGAAATGGAAGAAGGAAATAACCAAATAACACACCGATAAATAAAATAGGGACAAACGTATGTTTCTGATTTCCTATTTAACCGAAGTTACTTTCTAGAAATGTTCATCTCTGTGTTTTGTTTTAAATACTGTTTTTTATATAAATATCTGAAATATCTGTTTAAATATCTCCATAGTCAAATCAACACCAATGAAAAAGAAACAAAATATTCCTATTCCAACATAAGCTCATCATAATTCACAGCAAACACAGAAAAAGCTGCCTTTTTTGTCGGAGAAGGAGCAGCCACAACCGAGGCGCAACTCGCTCAAATAGCCGTCGAAGAACAGGCCACTGAATCCCTCGCTGAAGCCCAGCCTACCTTTGAAGTCGTAGCAGAGATCGTTGAACAGACTTCCGAAGCTGCCCAGATTGAGGAAGCCACACAAGCAGCAGTACAGCAAGAAAATGCTGCACCTACTGCAGTGTACGCTGAAGAAGAGATCGTCGCTACTGGTGCTGCGGCACAAGAGTATGTTTCTGCCGTAGTAGAAGAGGCAGTGGTCCCCACTGCTGCGGTTGTCGAACAAGTGGTTGCTGAGAGAGTAGCAGTCAACAACATTGCTGAGGCCTTGGTTAAGTTGGAGAACGAAGTTAAAGCTACTGAGGTAAGCAACATTATCTTACCATACCAAATTAAAACTTTAAAGTAGTTACTTTGAACAAGACTTTTGTCCTGCAAACCAATTAAAAATAAACAGTAGAATACTTATAAAAATTAAGAGATATCATTTAATATCCGTTCAAACAAAACGTTTTCTATTATTTTCAGGCTCTTGCTGCCGTTGAAATCCAGTCAGAGGTATCAGGGTAAGTTTTAGAAAAGCTACTAAAATATCGTATTGGCATTTTTTTAGTTTATATCTACCAGTCCTTCTCATTATCGCCAAGGATATTGGCGGTAATGAGAAAGATTATATTAACCCTAAGCAGCAGGTATTAGAATTTATATGCACTGTGTTTACAGATCCCTGCAACAGGGCCCTGAAGGTTTCCTCGAATACGGACCTCCCGGCTTCACGGAGTACGGACCTCCCAAGGCGGAAGACATCGCCAGGCCTGCTGCAGTTCAGGTACAAACTCAAATCATCAGTAGTTTCCATGGGTACATTGTATACTAGTATTTTATTTCAACATTCAACTGAACAACGTCTACTGGCGGAATAAGACCTTTCCCAAGTTTAGCTGCAAGACCACAAATAGCTTGCACTAAGCAAAATCTCAGAAATGTATTGGATAATAAGCTACTGAAGAGCTTATGTCAATCCTGTTGCAATTCATCACATCAATCTTGTAATCCCTGAAGGGTTAGACAGAGGAGTACCTAATAGTACACCCACATTTGGCCAGTTACGTTTAAGTCCCATGTATTAGGGGGCGAGCCTATTGCCATCAACCGGGCACAAATTCGGGGCTGCGATTGAGAAATTCCTGTTGGAAAAACCCAATAACAATTTGCCCGACCCGGGAATCGAACTCAGGACCTCATGATCAACAGTTGCGATAACGACCACTAGACCATCGATTCAATTGAATTGAAATAACTAATTGAATTGAATTGAATCCTGTTGAAATTCGTTTTGAAAATGCGAAAGTCTTGGGAACTTACTATTACTTGTCTAGGCTTTACGCTTCTTTCATTTCTACTTTGTTCATTCCTTTTAATCATCCCGCAACATTTGTTAACAAAATTGATTTATTTTATACTAGCTGTTGCCCGCGGCTTCGCTCGCGTTTTGGTCGGAAATTATCCCACGGGCACATTGTAAATATAGGCTATGGCACTCGGGGATAATGTGGCTTCCTATTAGTGTTAGAATTTTTAAAATCGTTTCAGTAGATCAGGAGATTACCCCCTACATACAAACTTACAAACATATAACAAACTTACAAACAAATTTTACATCTTTATAATATTCGTATAGATTTGTTACTCATTTTATATTTGTTACAGGTTGCTCCTACCAGCGCCTTTGAGAACAATGAAGTCAGGAGGAGGCGGTTCTCTCCTAAATTCAAGTAAATATTTGTCATACTATTACGCCTTTGAAAAAAAGACCATCGTCAGACAACTAGCTACTTGACACTTCCTACGCAACTGTGAAAAGTTGAATGAAATTATAATTTATCTCATTGTATCTACTTAAAGATGGATAGATAGCAATCTCGACTATTTTTCCCTATGGAAATCCATCTCAGGGACAGGGTTAATAAAAAACAATACCTACAGAGCTAATGAAACGTGATTATTGATTGTGCTTTCAGGTCAGGACACAAGAAACACTAAGTTCGAAAATAAACGAACATCACAACAGGACCAAGGAACGGCGAGAAAAATGGACTCCGTAAACAACTCTTTATTTAAAAAAAGCAAATGAGAAAACCCTTTTCGCCATTGAAGTTATTGACAGCAAGTCGCCATCATCTTTCTAATTTGAAATGCGAATGATTAATTCGATAGAACTTATGAAACTTTTTGGCAAAAGTGATGAAAATATTCGTGTAAAAGTGATATTATGAAGAACCCTGCTTTTATAAAAAGTACAATGATATCACTTTTTATAATTATTTTATCAATGATGGAAAATGCTGTAATGTGAAAATTACATAAATGAATTTGAAGATTTACTTAATGGTCTTATTTAATATACCTTTATTTTTTTATAAACACACTGTCTAGTCTCATTAAACTTAAGTCTAAGTATAGGTACCGTTTGTTTCCCACCTTTGGTCTAAACGACTAACGTGGGCTTCAATCCTAGCTAGCTAGTAAAACTAGAACTCATATTCATAAATCTTTATTTATCTCGTTATACGGTGCCCTACCATGACGTCTTAAAGCAAGAGTAATTCCAGTGTGGCCAAGAGATTGCGCTAGACGACCTGTATAGCACTGTCTCTTTCCCACACTGGAACAAGACAGGCGCTGGTTCTCATATGCACAATCTTATACACCGTGACTTTTTAGGCGACTTACAAAGGCAGCCCTCTTCATGTATCTATTGACTACTAGACATTAATAAAAAAGATTTGAAAAATTTAAAAATAAAATATTATTCATTACTATGACACATGACGTACATAGGCGCGGTCCGTATTTATTTTTCTTTGCACCTATTTTCTATGTATTATCTGTAATTGATACCTACATAGGAACCCTAACCTGTTTACTTTTTTTATTATTATTTATTATATTAAATGAATATAAAAAATAATTAATATAATAATATCAAATTATCAGAAATACTTTATCATCCATTTTAAATGTGGCCTTGGACGATCGAGCTTGGACACAAGCTACCCTTCCCATTCGTATGGGAGGACTCGGCGTCCGCAAAATTACTAGTATTAGTTTACCGGCTTTTATATCCTCGGTCCACGGCACTGAGAAATTAATGAGGAATATCCTGGCTTCCACACTGATTGATTTTGATGTGCCGTGCTTCTCCGAGGCTATCAATGCCTGGAAACTCGCTTGCCCAAATTCTGAAGAACCCGACCATCCATTTTCCCAAAGACGGTTGGGACGAGCCGCAATGCGGAGTAGTTCAGAACAATTTACTGAACACGTCTGCTACTACTGCTGAGCGCGCTCGTCTGCTGGCTGTGGGTGAGTGGGAGTCGGGTCTTTGGCTTCACGCACTACCGTCGTCGAACACAGGTACGTTGTTCGACGACACTACTTTCCGCCTCGCTGCTTCTCTACGCCTAGGTTCCGCATTATGTTCTCTTCATCGCTGTCACTGTGATGAAGTTGTCAACTGCCTCGGACATCACGGCCTGTCATGCAGCCGAAGTGCGGGCCGTTTTGCACGGCACGCGAATTTAAATGACATCATCCGACGAGCTCTTGTCACCGTCGGCGTTCCAGCTATAATAGAACCCAATGGCTTGGCACGCGACGATGGCAAGAGACCGGATGGGATGTCTTTATTTCCATGGAAGATGGGTAGGCCTTTAGTGTGGGACGCAACATGTGTCGATACTCTTGCGCCATCCCATCTTCCTAGCTCATCGAGCCGTGCTGGGGCTGCCGCTGCGGCTGCAGAGAACCTCAAGCGGCGTAAATATAGTAACCTCATTGGTAACTATATTTTCGAGCTGTTTGGGGTTGAAACTCTAGGACCGAGCGCCCACAGCCTTTTCAAGGATGTTTCAAAACGTTTAGTTGACACTTCCCGTGACCCAAGGGCTTTTACCTTGGCCAAAGGCTTAGCGTTGCCATACAACGTGGCAACGCCGCCAGTCTCTTGGGTATATTACCAGTTGACAGCGTTGAGGAGGAGTTTTTTGACCCCATTTTTTAAGTTTGTTGCTAGGTTATTTACTTTAGGTTATTTTAATTAATACATGTAAAATTAAAATTAGTTCCATAATAATTTATTTATTATTATAAAGTCTTTCTAAGTTTATCTTGGACATCACAGACATCGGTGAAGGAAAACATAAGTCTGAAATGGCCAACCCGTCTTGAGCAAGCGTGGTGATCAATGCTCGTGCCTTCTCTGTTGATAAGAGGCCTTTGCCCAGCAGTGGGACAGTAATAGGCTGTTATTATATTATTATAAGCCTATATTGTCCCACTGCAGGGCCAGATATGACCAGCCCAGTTCCATTTCAACCTAGCCGCTGTAAGGCCAGCATCAGCTATTTGGGTTTTGGAGCGAAGTATGGAGTTTCTGATGCGTTCCATAAGTTTGACACCTAGTATTATTTTTTATGTCTAGTTATATAAGTAATAATAAACGGTAAAAAAAAGTCGTGCCTAGAGGTAGGCCAATTCATTCGGGGTCGGCGCAGCATGCCTTCTTTTTCCTTACTTCTCTATTACTCGTCATCTCATCAGACACCTTCCTTCTTCCCATATCATCCTTCACACAGTCCATCCATCGTTTCTTTGGTCTTCCTCTACTCTTATACCCATCTTCATTCATACTCAGAACTTTCCTCACGACATTTTCCTCACCTTTCCGGCTTAGATAAATATGTCGGAGTGGCAGGATTTATTCCGCTAGGCTTCTACATCATGTGGGCAGACGATGGGTTTCGTGCTATGAAAAGACACTGAGCGATACATTGTTTCTAGCAAAACTAACGAATTACTTGAGATTACAACTTAGCAAAATAACACGGGGCACAATGAATCGGGTACAGTTCCAAGAGGTCTTAACTCGGCCGCGATCAGACACTGACTGACCGTCGTCCTGGCTCAGAGTTTACCATCTTGACTCTGTGACAAGTGACACTGTGGTGTACGGGTAGCCTTGTAAGTAGATTGCGTGATGTCACCACCGTGTACTTGTGATTCATTTTAAGCCCGTACCAATGACCGTCTCCGACAAATATGAAGTTCGAGACATGTCAATCGTTGCAAGTCGTATGACTCTGTCAGTCTGTGTACCTAGTTTTGGCAAAATTAATTGTTTACTTCGTTTTTTAGCTTTACATTATAGACACAATTATGGAATAAAACATTTTATTTATAGAAAAAAATTAAGTCAAGATACTAAACTAGGTTAAAGTACCTTTGAATTTATGTAAAACAAAACACGAAATTGACATATAAACGTAAACTTACTTGAAGATTATATTTCGAGGTCCGACCTAACCCCACTGAGGCAAAGTATCTAAGTTTCGAAACAGCCCTGCATTGTGGTTCTGCACCCATTATTGCATGTTGTATCGAGTTTTCGCTATCTGATAGGTACTCAAAAGTTTTAAAAATAGGCACGTTGTTAACATCCACCTTCTGCCCTTGCCCTTGCCTCATTTTTCTTCTATTCTACCGTCTATCGGTATCGTTATCACTAACTCCCTCTTTCATATAAGTAAGTACTCCCATTGATGTAACAGCTGTATAAAGGGGGTAACAAGACCCTTAACGAAGCCGAAAGGTACTTGTTCTCCACGTCATTACGATATATTTTTTTGTTCTAGACCACACCTGGGAATCTTCTAGTTACGGAGATATTGGGGGTCAAAGATCCAACTTTTTCACAAGTTTTCTTTTTAAATACATGTTTTTAACGTAAGATTTTTACTGTAAATACCTACACGAACCCAGTACTATTCAATCCATCCATCAGCACAAAATGTTGAGTGCGTTACATTGAGTCCTACCTTATAACGTGACTTTTCAGCCCCAACAAAAGAGTCGTTTCCCAGCAATATTTTTTGCGTAATGTTACTTAGTTTGATGTACATAATGCTTGGTTCGGCTTTGTCGGCCCCGTATTAGATTCCTTCATTATTTATTTTCCCGAAGATAGAAAATGATTGCCGAAGCGCATACTTTTCTGGAACATCGATAATAAATAAATAATAATAAAATCTTTATTGACTAGTGATTGCTCAAACAGCAGTGTAGCCCTGGCTCTTGTACTAGGAGTTCCTGTATCACAAGAGCCAGATCTATATTCTAACCTAACTGATCTGGGTGGTTTCATTCCAAATATTTTTTTAAAGAAACTCCAAGTATAGCTTGCTTCATCATCATCAGCCTATGGCAGGAGTGGGGCTACTTAAATAATAATATTATAGTTAAAAACACGCTTTAGAGTGACATCAGTTTATTTCTCGTATTTTTCTCAGCAAACCCTTTCATTTGATACCCATATTGAAGAACTCGTTGAACGCTGGCAGCGAAGGGGTGGACTCGATGGAGACAGCAGGTTTCTTCCAATGAAACTCCCAAGTACAATAAATGAGGTTTAATAATGACTTTTACAGAAAGTTAATAATTGAGATCGACACACTATAACGACCGGTGTCGTTGGCAGGCAGAGCGATGAGCAGTGGGGCGCACCGCGCACCCCGCACGCGTAATGTTGCCACTCGCGCAGTGTTGCCAGTCGCGCCGTGCCGTATGCGTGTGGATAAAGGCGTGTACATACACATGCAAGGCGTCAACATGTTGCCCCCCTCGGCAAGGGACTGTGGCTTGTAGTCACATCAGGCCGATCTTCAACTGGTAGCGGGCACAGTCGATTGAAGGCGCGCCGAAGAGTGCCCGATGAAGTCTTCACGTCTGCTACCCTGGTCACACCGTCGGAACCTGGATACACGCTGGTCACTCGCCCGAGCAGCCATCTGTTTGGTGGCAGTCTGTCATCCTTGACTAGCACCATCTCTCCAAGTCGTAGGTCTCTTCCACCTCTGCACCATTTCTGTCTTTTTTGCAGCTCTGTAATGTACTCTTTGTAAAATCTATCCCAGAAATGGGTTTTCAACTGTTGAGTTCTCATATATCGTGAGAAAGTGCTCAACCTTGTAGTGTCTTGTGCCTGAGGAGAGGGTAAAACAGTTAGGGTTCGTCCAAGAAGGAAATGTGACGGTGTGAGGGCTACTAGGTCTGAAGGATCAGAAGATAAAGGAGTTAGAGGCCTCGAGTTCAAGATAGCCTCTATCTGGGTAAGTACTGTGTTCATTTCCTCGTAAGTCAAGTTTGCAAGAGCAAGTATTCGTTTCAAGTGATGCTTGACTGACTTCACGGCACCCTCAGCTAAACCGTTAAAGTGTGGACTATAAGCTGGTGAGAATTTAAAGTTTATTGATAAATTTGAAGCATGTGCACTTAAATAGTTTGCATTTAATTTTAAAAACCTAGCCAGTTCATTACGTGCTCCTACGAAGCATGTACCATTGTCCGAGAAGATGTTGACAGGTTTTCCTCTACGGGCAATAAATCTGTTTAAAGCAGAAATAAAGGTTTCGGAGCTGAGATCTGTCACAAGCTCTATGTGTACTGCTCTAACAGCCAAGCACACAAAAATGCAAATATATGCTTTAATTAAATTACTACCTCTACCCTTTCGGTTCAGAATCATCACTGGTCCTGCATAATCTACTGCTGTGTTTATAAATGGATAATCAGCATGTAGGCGCTGCTCAGGAAGGTCGCCCATTATTGGCTGTGTGATTCTTCCTGAAAAACGACAACATGTAACACAGCTATGTACTGTTTTTCTAGAAAGATTTCTACCATTCAATGCCCAAAATTTATGACGAATGTTTGACAGCAGTAATTGTGGACCAGCATGCATGAGTAATTTGTGATAATGTTTAAAAATAAGTACTGTAATGTGGTTGGATGCATGTAGCAATATAGGATGTTTGGTATCATACCTATAATGTGAATTAGACAGCCTGCCTCCAACTCTAATAAGATCATCAGAATGTAAAAATGGATTCAAAATAGTTAATTTGTTTTTTAATGGCAATTGTTGTTTGTTTTTTAATAATTTATACTCCTGATGAAATGATTGATGTTGTGAAATTCTACATAATGTAATTAAAGACCGATTAAGTTCACATAAAGTTAAATACCCCTTACATTTGTTTTGTGAATTACGACAATTATATGTAAATCTCAAGATATAGGCTGTAATGCGCTGCAGCTTACTGAAATCTGAAAATCGGCTCACGATGTCGAAGTCGACTGATTGTTGCTCTGAGACATTTAAATGACTTTGAACCTTGAATTCGGGCAAGTCCTCTTCCTTAATGTTTGTTGGTGGGCCAGGCCAGTTAAACTCTGGTTCTGTTAAAAATGCAGGTCCTGACCACCACAAGCTATTAGATTCCAGATGGCGAGCATCTGCGCCACGCGACCCTATATCAGCTGGGTTCAACTTTGTAGGTACATAACGCCAAGTACCTGGTTCTGTAAGAGACTTCAGTTCATGAATTCTGTTATAAACAAATGGTTTTAATAGATTGGCCTTGGAAGTATTAATCCAAGCTAATACGATGGTTGAGTCACACCAATAAGTACAACTGTGGACTCCCATTAATGAAGATTTTACCTTATCAGCTAAACGAGCTGCTGATAGAGCTCCACTCAATTCCAACCGTGGTACTGTCATTGGTTTCAGTGGAGCCACACGGCTCTTTGCAGTCACCAACTTCACTGTCACTTCATGATTTTGGGAAACAGACCGTAGATAAATACAAGCACTGTAAGCTTGTGTGGATGCGTCGCTAAAGGCATGCAATTCACAAGTGACAGGATAGTCACAGGTGACATGTCTTGATATTCTTATTTTCCTAATGTCATCTAATGATTTAATAAAGTTACACCATGCTGCTTGAATCTCACTTGAAACATTTTCATCCCATGTTATTTTTAATGACCATAATTTTTGTAGAATAATTTTAGCTTGCAATATGCAAGGGTTAATGAGTCCAAGTGGATCAAATATTTGTGCCATGGTAGACAAGATAGTGCGTTTCGTAATGTGTTCATGTTTCTTAATGTTTGCTGAAAATAACAACACATCTTCTTTACAACCCCAAAGTAATCCTAATGTTTTTGAATACTCATGGTTACTCAAATTAAGTAATTCATCTTTGCTATTTTCACCTATGAGTTGTTGTATAATGTGTGAATTATTGGAATTCCATTTTCTTAAAGAGAGTTGTCCGCTTTCAAGTTGGTTAATGACGCCTCTGCAGATATCCACCAGCTTAGACATGTTGTTGTGACCATATATAAAATCATCAACATAAAATCCTTTAATGATAGCATCTGAAATGGACTTATCAGTGCATTCTTTTCCCAGCTGAATGAGACATCGTGTTGCAAGATATGGTGCAGATGCGGTACCATAAGTTACAGTGCTGAGTTTATACTGTTTGAGTTGTTCGTTAGGTTCGAAACGCCATAGTATCTGTTGTAACATATGTTGGCTTTCAATTACCTTTATCATTCTATACATTTTTTCAACATCCGCAGTAACAACATATTTAAACTGTCGGAATCTAATTAATATACTAATGAGGTCACTTTGTACTGTAGGGCCTACCATTTGAATGTTGTTAAAAGATAACCCAGATGAGGTTACTGCAGATGCATCAAAAACAACTCTTAATTTAGTTGTTAAACTTGTTTCACGTAACACTCCATGATGTGGCATAATGTATGTGTATTCATCCCTATCTAGAGTTGTATTTTCAGCCATGTGACCTAATGATATATATTCCTTAATGAATTCAGCATATTGCCCTTTGAATACAGGGTCACGTTTGAATCTACGTTCTAATGATATGAATCTAGACAGGGCTTGTTCATATGAACTACCCAGCTGTTGAGGAGATTCTTTTAATGGAATTGTTACAATGAATCGACCATCATTATCACGAGTCGTAGTTTGTATGAAATTGCTTTCACATTCCTGTTCCTGTTTGGACACAGGTTTGTGCACTGTGATCGTTTCAAGCTCAAAGAATTTGGTTAATTGATCCTGAAGTTGATCATCATAATGTGTAATTGAATGATTGCAGTGAACTGTATTAATGCTATGTTGTATTGAGTGTGTGGGCCCAGATATCAGCCATCCAAACTTTGTTTCACTTAATGTGGGCTTATTCTTACCTAATGAAATATTATTATTTAACAATACACTCCAAAATAAGTCCGCTCCAAGCAGCATATCTACTTGTGACGGTGTGTGGAATAAAGGATCCGCTAATGTAATATTTTGGGGTATATCTAGCCCTTTATGGTTGACTTGTTTGCAAGGCAATGCTTGAGTAATGTTTGGAACCACAAAACAATGTATACTCTCAGAATATGAATTGATAAGTGATGATATAAAGACATCACATCTTTTAAATATGCAACTAGATTGACCGTTTAACCCTTCAACTAACGTCGAGGTTGAACGAGTTGATAATTTGAGTTTGTCACATAGGCTCTTTGTAATGAAGCTTGATGTGCTACCATTGTCTAATAATGCACGGACCTTGTGTTTATGACCACTGTGATCAGTAACATTAATGGTAGCCGTTGACAGCAATATAACGCATTGAGGATTGTGAGTGGCGGACAGAACCACATTATCTTGTGAGCTTGTTGACAACTGTGTGTTTGACTGTGCTGTGCAGAGTACTACACTACTAGCACTAGGAGTTGGCTGTGTAGAAGTAGGTGGAGAATCAGTACTACCATTTTTTGTATCCTGTGTACTGGATGGCTCATTCAAATGCAACATGGTGTTATGTCGTTTATGACAATGGCTGCAACCACCCATCCTGCACTTGAATGATTTATGACCATTACGTAAGCAGTTAAGGCACAGGTTAAGGGATCTTGCCTTCTCAATGCGAGCTTCAATAGAAAGCGACTTAAAACTTGAGCACTGATAAATCGCATGGTTACCCTTACATAATGGACAACTGTATGGTCTGTTATTGCTAGAAGACTCCGAGTTAGCAACAAATGTCTTTTGCTTATGTGTACTGTCACCCTGTTTGGGTGTACTACCACTATGTCTCCCTTTGGAACCATTGTTATGAACTTCCGCAATAGTTTCTAATAAATCTGCTCGATTCTTAAGAAATTTGTTAAAATCAGCAAGTGTGGCTAAGTCCTCCAATGCATTACGGTAAGTTTCCCATTCCCTACTTGTCACTGAATCCAATTTACTAGACACTATGTGTATAATGAGCACATCCCAACCATCTGTGGGCAACTTAAGTGTTTTCAAAGCTCTTATATTACGATTAACTGTATCAATAACGTTGCGCAGAACTTTAAAAGATTCTTGTGTTCCATGTTCAATATTAATGATAGCCTGAACATGATTGTAAACTAGAAGCCGTCTGTTGTTGTAGCGGTCACATAGTAGCTGCCATGCAACATCATAATTCTCATCAGAGAAGTCAAGAGAACTTATTATTAAAGAGGCACTGTCTTTTAGAGCAGCTCGCAAATAATGGAATTTACTAATTCTCGGAATACTGTCATTTAGATTTTTTTTTTTTTTTTTTTTTTAATCTCCCTTTTTTTCTTGCAATCTGTCTTGCCGACATTAAGCTAGATTTTATGTATGTACAAATATGGCGAGCATGGTACAGTATCCAATGATATGTCCATCTAGTATAGCTTCTTTATATTTGTGTTAGAGAAGATCTTGAGGAGCACGTCTCTTTAGCCTTTTGAATGTGCGATTTGGTTGTTGTTCCATTAAACTTCTTGCCAATTGGTTTGGATGGTTTACAATTCTCTTGCAGTAGGGTAGTAAAGAGTCCTTTATTTCATCTTTGACTGTCTTGATTTTTAGATCACGGTGTAGGTGATTATTTGTAATATACCATGGTGCGCCAGTTATCATACGTATGGTTTTTGACTGGAAGCGTTGTAAAATTTCAATATTTGATTTGGATGCAGTGCCCCATAGCTGCAAAGCATAAGTCCAGACAGGTTTGAGTATACACTTGTATAGAAGGAGTTTATTTTCCAGTGTAACTTGGGATTTTCTTCTCATGAGCCAATAGATCTTTCTCAGTTGCAAGTCAAGCGCCTTTCTTTTAGTCGTTATATGTTTTTTCCAGGTAAGTCGTCTGTCTAAGTAGACTCCTAAGTATCGAACCTCATCTGCCTGGGGTATCTTTATTTGATTTAGTTCAACTTCTGGACACGTTTCTCTTCTTAAAGAGAAGGTTATTTGGACTGATTTAGCTTCATTTGCCTTTATACGCCAGTCTTTCAGCCAGTTCGAGATATCATTTAGATTTCGTTGTAACTTCGCCGATGCTCCAGCTGCGGTTTCATCAATGGCAAGAACCGCTGTATCATCAGCAAATGTTCCTGTCACTGTGTCTTGTCTGTTTGGTAAGTCTGAGGTATATATAAGATAGAGCATTGGGCCCATTACACTGCCCTGCGGCACTCCTGCTCTTATTTTGTGTAACTTTGTGGTAATGTCGCCATATTTAACATAAAAGTGTCTGTCGCTAAGATATGACTTGATGAGAAGGTAGAAATTTATGGGTAGGCCTTTACGGATTTTGTACAAAAGTCCATCATGCCAAACACGGTCGAACGCTTGCGAAATGTCCAGGAAGGCGGCAGAACAGAGTTGTTTGCTTTCAAATGTGTAATTGATTTTTTCCACTAGCCTATGTACTTGCTCTATTGTACCATGGCATTGTCTGAAACCGAACTGGTGGTCGGGGATTAGCTTGTTGGCTGTGATTTCCGGTGTAAGACGTTTCAGTATTAGTATTTCCATGACTTTAGATGGAACTGGAAGAAGACTGATCGGGCGGTAAGATTTGACATCAGTAGGGTCTTTGCCAGGTTTAGGAATGATAATGATTTCTGCAACCTTCCATTGTGGCGGAACAAAGTTTTTCCAGAGACATGCGTTGTATAGATAAGTAAGGAATGTAATGCCGACGTCAGGTAGCTCTCGCAAGGTCTTGGCCGTAATAAGATCATACCCCGGTGCCTTATGGATGTTGATTTTTTGGATTGCTGTTAGTACTTCCTGCTTAGTGAATTTTTTTATGGGTTTATCTAGTTGATGTGGTTTATCTAGTTCAGATTTGATTAAACTGGTTTTGCTAGATCCATGGTCGGTGTTTGGGGTAAAAACTTCGGAAAGGTGTTGGGCGAATACATTCGCCTTATCTTTGTCACTTTTCGCCCATGTGCCATCTGGTTTCATAACAGGAGATCGATGTATTATTGGTTTCTTAAGTTTTGCCGTAGCTTTCCAAAGAGAATAATCAGTGGCTGGGGTCGCATCAAGACTTCTGAGGTAGTTTTCCATTTCTTTGTTCGTGGTCGTTTTTAGGGCTTTTTTCAATTTCCTTGTAAAATTATTAAATGCGGTTTTATGTGCCGGATATTTTGTTTCATGCCATAGTTTTCTGGCTTTGCGCTTCGAATTTACCAGTTCCAAGATATATTTGGAACACGAACTGCTGGGTTTATCGTTTTCAAGATGAGGCGGAGTTGCGGCCCATGCTGCTTCCTGTATATTCTTATTAAAATACTCGACTGCTTGAATAATATCCTCATCTGTTTTAAGAGGTATCTGGCAGTCTAGGGATTGCTCGACAAGGTCGCGGAATAATGACCAGTTTGTCTTTTTGGTATGTAGCTTACATGTTTTGGCGACATTTGTGACGTTACAGTTGACTAGTGCAATTACTGGTGAGTGATCTGACGACATTTCAAAACAAGAGCTACACTTTATTGATGACTGAGGTAGTCCTTTGCAAATAAAAAAGTCTATGAGATCAGGTTTTTTACTGACATCGGTGGGCCAGTATGTTGGTTCCCCCGTTGACGTGACAGTCAGTTGTAAAGCCTTGATAGTTTCCATAAGTTGGCGTCCTTTAGGTGTAGTTAGTCGTGACCCCCATTCAGTATGCTTCGCGTTGTAGTCACCGCCAGCTATAAACCGATGCCCTAGAGTTTTGAAAAAGGCATTATATTTATCAGTTTTCATGTTATGTTTGGGAGGAATATATACTGCAGACAATGCTATCTCGCCTTTGGGGTCTTCGATTACTATATTAGTGGATTGTATTTCCTCTGTGCAGTACGGAGCAGCAGCATAATGCCTTATTTTTTCTTTGATAATTATAGCTGAGCCACCGTGAGCTGTGCCATCTGGGTGAATTGTGTGGTAAAATTTGTATTTTGGTATATTAAAATATGATTTGCTTGTGAAATGTGTTTCTGTTACTAGCATAACATCTACATCATGTGTTTCGAGAAACAGTTTAACTTCATAGAAGTGTTGTGACAGCCCATTGGCATTCCATAATACTAATTTGAGTTGGTTGAATTTTTGGACATTATTGACATTAGACTTGTAAGCAGATTTGTTATTGTACCCATTTGATTCATTATTTGTTTGAACATTTCCATGAGCTGTTTCATATCGGTTAATTGGTCGGATGGGTGGTTTGCGTGTGATTGCGGTGTTTCATATTCCTTGTTCAAAAGTACATCGCTATAGGTTCTTTTATGTTGTAGGTTTTTTTTATTGTTTTGTGTTAAAGGCTCTTCAGCATTTTCAGGGTTACCCTTCTGTTCAATCTGTTTCCTTCGTAGGGGTGGAAATTTTTGTTTTTGTAAGTCCTTGTATACGCTACAACCTTTATAGTTTGCTGGATGGTTTCCACCACAAAGTGCGCATTTCACTGAATCAGAACGTTCTTTTCGGGTGCAATTGGCTGATAAGTGGCTGCCTGCACATTTTATGCACTTTGGTGTACGATGACAGTATGCTTTTGTGTGCCCATATTGCTGACACTTGGCACATTGCGGTATGGTGCGCACTGGTCTTGGTGGTTCAACTTTTATACGTATGTGTAAGAGGCTTTTAAGGTCGTATATTTGTTTGTTGTTACTTTTTGGTAGCAATTCAATAATGAACATATCCAGAGGCTTTTTGGTTGTTCTCTGCTTAATGTTCCAAATGTTGACAGTGTCATGACCTATTTCTTTTAGGGCTTGGTGAATTTCTAGTGTATCAATGGACGGGTGAATGTTTTTTAAGACTACTTTGAAATTGCGTTCCTGCTTAGGCTTGTAAGTGTAAAACTCCGTTTCTTTGGTTTCTAGCTGTTTTACAATTTCTTTATATATAGTATGTGTCATAGTTTGAATTTTGACCTTGTTACTATTTAGGGTTTTAATTTCGTAGTCACCCGTAGCATGTTGTTCAAGGAGTTGTTGCAGCGGCCGTATGTTTTCGACATTTTCTACGAATATAGGTGGTGGTTTGGGAATTTTCCCCTTATCTTCTTTTTGTGGAGCATTGTCTGGATTTGGGTAAACCTCTAGTTCCTCAAACCTGTTTGATGTCGGTACTGGTTGGCTGAGCCAGTAGCTACTAAGTTTGGTCTGCTTTTGAGCATGGTCGTTTGCGTGTTCGGGACTCTGTCTAGGACGCTTTCTTTCGTTTACTTCTATCCATTGGGATGGGCATTTTGGTTCGCCAGGTATGATGTTTTCAGATAGTGTTTTGTTGGGTTCATTCAGTCCAGTTGTTTTATGTGCCATGCGGTCTTCACTTAGAGATTGGGCCCGAGGTCTGTTCACGAATAGGCCTTTATGGAATATTTGCTGAGTTAAGGTTTTATTTTGCTGTTCAGTTTGGTTAATCGAGTTGTTTTTAAGTATATTATCATTCATGTTGTTCCCACGAGTAGGGTCGATTTATAAGGTCACTAGGAGGGTGACGCCCATTCCCCCTAGAAGGCATATACAACGATGTTTACCAGGTCCACCGAGGTTGATCGCTTGCGACTGATCTCCCCATCAGCCATGCATCCTTAGGCACGTATCGCACCGTAGAGTTGGGGTAACTTTTTATGGAGGTTTTTCTACCTCTTGGCCCAGGCGGTTAAGCCAAGGCCTCCGGTTTCGCAAAGTGTGCAAGGCGAAGTTACGGATTGTGAAGGTCATTTCCTACCTTCACTTAAGCTAGGCTAGTTAGGCCAGCTGAGTCGGGTTTATCAACCGTCGCCCAAGGCTCGACGTTTGCTGCTCGTTTAGCACCACCCAGGGGACACGTGTAGGGTGGGGTCTCTAGGAAAAGATGGTAAGTCCTACGGACGCGAGCAGCTTCATCCCCCAAAATATGCTGGATGAATTAATTTCATTTAGATGAATTAATGAGATATATGTGTCATGGAACTCAAGCCAGTTGTGATATTGACCCGAAAAGGTAGGTAAATGTATTGTAGGAAGTTTAAGTTTTATCCCACCTTTATTTCCAGCAACAGTACTAGTACCTGTAACCGATTCAGTGCCCGCAGAGGCCCCCTGCTTACTCAACAGCTCCTGGGCAACAGCAACCGCAGCATAGTACTGGACCTCGTAGGTTTCGCGTTCTATAAACTGGTCTTCTGGAATATCAGATAAATTCTCTATGTTACTTTGTATACTATCATATTCAGGATATAACTCCTCTATTTTTGTTAACCTTATTTTTAATTCACTAATCTGCAAGGAACTTAAAGTATCACAACTTGATACCAGTTCTAAATATGATTTAAATTGAGTTAATTTAGCCTTAAAGGTTCCACGTTTTTTAAGCAATGATTTCCAATCCATGTTAACGATTCACAATCCACTTGATGAAAATTTAAGTTCAAGACAAGCTACGAAAATCTTTAAAGTAAAAAGTGCAAGGTTATACTCAAATTTTATCTGCAAGGAAGCAGTGAGGGTGCGCATTAAACAAAGCCAAACACCAAGCAAGCGAGTGCTACGCGCTTGCGGGAGCCCCACGGCACGCAAACATGCCACGCGGCTAGCGAAGCGCCCACCCAAGCAGCCCAGCCGCGTATGGCAACAGCGACCACGTTTTCGCAAATTTATGTATGAGCTGTGAACACGAAATAATCACTATGAGTTAATGAACACAATAAATAACCATTCAGGGGCGTTACAAGATGCTAAAGGCCTGACAATGGGATTTTTATAGAAACGAATTTAACACTCGTAATTATTAATAAAGGGACGTAGCGTTGGATAACCCAACGTTAAGGAATTTATAATGAAATGAGGATGGACTTTCACTCTGTTTGCACTAAAGGTTGGCATTAAGATCCATGAATTCCCTCCATGATATATTTTCCTTTCAAATCGATGATATTTCGCACGATTCCACGTGTCGTGCTTGGTTAGGTGCGTAGTCCACGTAATGGCCGCCTCGTGCGCAGTTTCTTTGTTCTCGTCACGTCGCGTCGTCTGTAATCCGGCTCGTCTGGACCAAAATGAAGAACTCGTTGAACGCTGGCAGCGAAGGGGTGGACTCGATGGAGACAGCAGGTTTCTTCCAATGAAACTCCCAAGTACAATAAATGAGGTTTAATAATGACTTTTACAGAAAGTTAATAATTGAGATCGACACACTATAACGACCGGTGTCGTTGGCAGGCAGAGCGATGAGCAGTGGGGCGCACCGCGCACCCCGCACGCGTAATGTTGCCACTCGCGCAGTGTTGCCAGTCGCGCCGTGCCGTATGCGTGTGGATAAAGGCGTGTACATACACATGCAAGGCGTCAACACATATCATGGGAATTCATAAAAAGCAATAGTCCGCCATCGATCGTCAACGACGTCACTTAAGTAAACTTTCATCCAAACTAAACTGCATGCAAAATTTTAGCTCAATCGGAAGCCGACAAATGGGTCAAAAACTCTAAGATTTTTTTACATAGCCAAGTGAAGCGTAAAACAAAAGCGTGTTGAAATTGAAAACGCCACAGACACCGCGACTTACGTGGCCACGTACTGGCCCCAAGAAAATTAATCTGTCGTAAGATCAATACGAGAGAAGAACTAGTGGACTACCGCACATAAGCTTTCCCAGTTGCACGCCACTCAGTTTGATCTTCGGCCGATCACATCCAGCTGCTACCAGCCACCCTGCGG
The DNA here is from genome assembly GCA_947578425.1 of Eugnorisma glareosa. Classification (NCBI taxonomy): domain Eukaryota; kingdom Metazoa; phylum Arthropoda; class Insecta; order Lepidoptera; family Noctuidae; genus Eugnorisma; species Eugnorisma glareosa. Next base: position 4,348,716 of record OX387982.1, on the reverse strand, counting down.
AGATTGTCGCTCTATCAAACTTCGCGCAACTTTCAAACTTCCTTTAATATATTCATTCGTTACTTTATCCAACGATCTTGTATCTTAGCACCCTAACAGCCGTTTAAAATTTAATCGCCGGTTATTGCCTCATTTCATATAAAATGTTAATTGGGCCTCTGTAATCTGCGATGACTTCAGCTCCTGATACGCCTTCCAAAACCTCGAGATCCCGGCCCCGATTTGTGTAGTGACATAATAAAATAAAAACTTCAAATAAATTCTGCGGAAATTAAAATTTGTTACTTTTCGAAAATTATTTTGTATTTGTGATTGATGCAATCGAAAGCCTCAGACAGGTTGGAAATTTTAATTTGTGGTAGGATTAAGTTACATTAGCTTATTGTAGATGTCGAGAGACGTTACAAAACCTACCTTTTATGAAAGTGAATCTTGTTCGTCGCTGGAAAATAATTGAATTAATCTTCTTAAATCTTATTGCTTTTGTTGGGAAAAAGAATTCAAACTTTTGTATTTTTATAAAAAATATTGAAAGTTAAAAAGAAGCTTTTTAACTTTCAACATTTCTAGCTTAACTTGTACATAGTAGTAATAGTAGTACATAGAAGTAACTTGTACATAGTAGTAATATAAGCTAGTGGTTGTGGGCTTGACTAAACCATGAGCGTTTGGAAATAAACGTCAGATAATTAACAGATACGATTAGTCTGCGTCTGAGAAATTCAAATCTTAAGGTGAAAGAGCCAGGGTAGCCCGTGAAATTATTTTTTTTCTAAAACGCGAAACACAACTCCATAATTTCATTTAATTCCATTCAATAACTATTTCATGAAAAAGTCATTCAATGGGGTTAAATGAACTTAGAAGGTTGTATTGATGATTTTAACTTTTATAATTCTGTAACTACAGTGTTACGGAAGTGAATCATATGTTCATCAACATAAAACCTAACACTGACCTGCAAATAAAAAAAAACGTAAGAATTTGAATTTTGTGGACAACCCTTGCACTTCCACCTTTAAGGGACGTTAAATAAGATCATTACATTAGTCATCAAAATCATATATTTAAAGTATATATTATTTACATGTATTAACATATTTTTATCATCTAAACGTGATATCATTTTACTTTAAAAGTGGCATTTTCATGATATCACTTTTACTACTATTTTTCCTCACCAAAAAGCTTAAATTATTCTAATTTCAAATTAGAAAGGATATGGCGCCTGGCTGTCGATAACATCAATGGCGAAGTCGTTTTTTCATTTTCTATTTTTAAATAAAGAGTTGTTTACATAGTCCATTTTTCTCGCTGTTCCCTAGACCTGTGGTGCTTTTCCTATATTTGGGACCTTAGTGTTTCTTGGCTCCAGACCTGAAACCAAAATTATATTTCATTACTTACTGTAGGTAAAAATTGATCTGTTTTTTTCATCAAAATCATGCCTTCCAGTCTCTTAGATTGGACGCGATTAGGGTGTGCGAGAGAAGGATTGGTAAATTGGAAATGCCAGGTTGTACCTTGCATTACCTAGCTACGGCCCTGGTAGTGTAAGGTTTATAACTGATCTGGCGATGATAATTTTTAAAAGGAGTGAAAATATGAATATATTTACTTGAATTTGGGAGAGAAGCGCCTCCTCCTGACTTCGTTGTTTTCAAAGACACTGGTAGGAGCAACCTGAAATTAATGATATATGATTTTAAAATATAATCGACTACCTTTGCGAAACTTTTAAGGGATGATAAAGGTAGCAAAGTTGACAATGACAAAAATAATGATCAATCATAATTATATAGTTTAAAACATTGGATGGACTGTGTGAAGGATGATATGGCTAGAAAGGAGGTGACTGCTGAGACGAAGGGTAATAGAGAAGTATGGAAGAAGAAGACATGCTGCGCCGACCGTAAATAAATTGGTATAAGGACAGGAGAATGATGTTGATGTAGTTTTAAACACTACAATGTCTTTCATCAGTTTGATTGACAAAAGATTTTTAGTGGTATATTAAATCCAGCATATTTTGGTCTTTTCCAGTATCATTATTGCTGGTAGAATGTCACTTTGTCAAGACAGTCAGCTAATTGTGGTCGTTACAGCAAAGCTTATTGGAGGTCTCCAGTAGTTAACTTTTTCCCGCTAAATGATGACAATTACGTAATAGATCACGCTGTACTAGTTGGAAATACTGATGATTTGGTTCCGTACCTGTACTGCAGCAGACCTGGCGATGTCCTCCGCCTTGGGGGGTCCGTACTCCCTGAAGCCGGGGGGTCCGTATTCGAGGAAACCTTCAGGGGCGGGTGCTATGGATCTGTGAACACATTGAAGTAACAATTCTAAAGCCTACTTCAAAGGGTTCTATATGCTCGTTGATCATAAGCTTGACATTATGTGAGTAGTAGTTAAAAGGCAAATTTAAGTCAGTACTCGTTGTTTGTAATAGAGGTAGCTTTTATAGAACTTACCCTGACACTTCAGCCTTGATTTCAACAGCAGCTTCCAGCGCCTGAAATCAATTGAACTAATTTACTTGTGGATTCTATTGTAAATGAAAGTTAAACTAATGGAAAAAATCGTTAATAATGAAAATCAAAAGTGCTCTCTAGTTATTTGTGTCTTACTGTTAAGGTCCAATTCTTTTGCAAATTAACATTATCTGGATTTTTAGTCTTTAATGTATGTTTGTTACTCACCTCTGCAGCTTTAACCTCATTCTCGATCTTGACCAAAGCTTCCTCAATGTTGTTGAAATTCTCTGCTACTCTCTCAACAGCCACTTGTTCGACAACCACTGCAGGCACTACAACCTCTTCAAGAACAGCAGCAGTGGGTACCGCAGCCTCTTCTAAAATGGCAGAAACCTCTTCTTGTGCCGCAACTGTAGGAGCCACGATCTCTTCGGCGTAAACTGCAGTAGGTGCAACGAGTTCTTCTTGTACTGCTCCTTCAGTGACTTCCTCAATCTGGGCAGCTTCGGTCTGTTCAACGATCTCTGCTACAACTTCGAAGGTAGGCTGGGCTTCAGCGAGAGATTCAGTGGCCTGTTCTTTGACGGCAATTTGAGCGAGTTGCGCCTCGGTGGTAGATGCTACTTCTTCGATGAGGCCGGCGGCTTGTTCGGTGCTTGCTGTGAATTAACATAAGTATTTGTTAGAGTAAAGTTTATAAAATGGTTTCAGGTGTAACTATGGAGATTTTGGAAGAGCAGTATGCAGAGCAAAAGACAGAGATGGAAATGTCAAAGCTGCAAGTTTGGTAATGCTTCTGTTAGTTAAATAAATTAAATCAAAAGCACAACAGCTACCATTCATGTTTGTCCTTATTTTATCGCTGTTAATCTATGTGGCTATTATATTCTACTCTTCTTTTTGTGGTATTTATGAGTTTGTAAACTTATATAAAATGTCCATTTCCAAAGGACGCTAAAAAAATACTATACCTTCAACAGCAACAGATTCCCCAGCACCAGCCTGCAACTCCTGGGTAGCCAGAGATTGTACGAAGAAGGTCTGTTCAGTAGCCACATCAGGCAGACCCTGGTTAACGCTGAACTGGACGACTTCCTCGACCTTAGGAGGTCCGTACTCCCTGAGGGCATCAGAACCAGAGGCCTCGGTCTCTTGGAGGAGGTTTTCTTTGAGAGGACTGTCTGATGTTTTCTGTAGAATTAAATTTCTTAGTAAAAAGTAGCGAACAAGCAATAAAAAATTGAGATTTCTTATCACCAAAACACTCTTATGGTATTATTAGGTGATTGTTTTGAATTTTAAGCCCCGTGTAACAGGGGGCGTTGAAATGAAATGAAATTGACTTTATGTGTTGTCATTATATCAAATGAAATAGGACTTACCACTACTTCGGAAGGTAGGAAGAAGCTCGGACCCTGGGGCCTCCATCCACTTGGCAGGTAGGGACCAGAACCCAAAGCCGACACGGAGCCGATGGCGAGGACTACAGCGATGAGAACCTGGATTCAAAGGATCGAAGGATTAAGCTTAATTATGATGAACAAAAGGTTGATGATGATATGAAGCGTGTAATGGAATGACGGCTGACAGGAGAAACTGTAAGAATAAAACGTGTTGCGCCGACCCCAAGTAATATGGATCGAGGGCGGGAAGATGTTGATGAAGATGATAGAGCTACACAAATCTTTATAACAATAACGAAAAACGATTTATTAAACTAAACTAACAACTAAAAGTGCATCAAAAAACTCCTCCTCGTCACTGTCAGCTGTTAATGAGACTGCTGCCCAAGAGACTGGCTGCGTTGCCACGTTGTATGGCAACACTTAGACTCTGGTCAAGGTAAAAGCCAGCACTTTGGTCACGGGAAACATCAACTAGGCATTTATAAATTTCCTTAAAAAGGCTGTGAGTATTCGGACCCCAAATTGGATGATTGGATATTGGATGATATGAAAACTTTTAAACAGATCATAGTTAAATATATGCGAGTAGATTTCAAAATATATAGTGATTTAATATAGAAACCAGGTGATTAAGTAACTAGCGCGGATATGGACCACTTTCTATTTAAAATGTAGTAAGTCATGCTATAGAACAAAAAAGTGAACATAAGAAAAGTGCTGACAACAAAAGTAGACGTAATGAAACGAAGTCGAATGATTGAAGTGTTGAAAATAATAATGAAGCAGGACGAGTCAATTAAACGGAAATCTTTTGATAGAAAGGGAAGAATATTTAAGTAATAAATATTAATAAACCAGGGATGCTTTACCTTCATGTTGTATGAGATCTAAAGAACTGATTCTTCGAATGATGCTTTATCCTCAAAAGGTCCCAGTTTTATACTAAAATAAATCAAATAATAGCTTAGGCCTTGATTGAGATTTAGTTCAAATATTGGCTGAACGGAATTTGATTGAGATCGAGTTGTGCAATTTTTAATGTGAACTATTTGTTGCCGACAATACCAACCGATTATCGCTGGGATAGACGTGTTCTTGAGTGGAGACCGCAACTCTGCAAACGTAAGATGGGACGCCCTAAGACGAGGTGGAGTTTCGATCTTGGCAGGTAGCTGGTAGCATCTGGATTAAATTTGCCTACAATCGATCTGAATCTGTATCCAATCCACACATTTTAAAATTGTACGTCTTTCCCTTTGTCTGCGGTAATTTCGGAACGGCTTCATCGATTTTTCTGGGACTTTCACTAAAGCTGAAAGGAGTTTATGAGGCTACCTATAGGTTATTTATAGTATTTGATATATAGTATAATATTTTATATATCCTTGTAGTTTATCTTATTTTCAGATAGACACCTACCACTGCTTGTCTATGAATCACCCAAAGGTTGACTAGTAGAAAATGTCCGCCAAATGTACTTAGTGCTTGAAGTATTAAATAAATAAATAAATCTAGGTTTTATTTTGAAAATAATTAGAGATGGAGAGATCCTGCCTAGAAATGTTTTACCGAATAAAATAAGAAAAAGAACACTGCCTTGTGGGTTAAAGGGCAGCGCACACCGGAGACGGCTGCGGCATGAGGCAGGGCAGCAGATTTTATTTTTACCCACCGTAAATTCATATGTAACTGGTGGTAATAAGACACAGATTCTTATGTTTAGAGATCGACCCCAAAGCATCAAAGGGGATTTCCGTTCGCGGCATTGAAGAGCCCGCTAGAGGATGCCGCTGCGGGATGCGACGAGAGGTAACAGCACATTGCATGCTTAGGGATGGCAAGCTGAAGGATCAGGGACGTCAAGGCATGCGACGGTATGCAATGACGTGTACGGACGCAAGTTGGCCGTGATCGTGGCAAAAGTTGCCCTGGCCGTCTCTGGCCTTGAGTGGTCGCACGCGCTACCGTGGGCAATGAGGTCATGGACTCGATTCCTTAGGAAAAGTAGCAGCCAGGAGTTATTTTGCTGCCCGGTATACGTACAGGGTGTAACAGGACCCTTCACGAAGCCGTCAACCAAGCATTATGTACATCAAACTAAGTAACTTACTAACTCACCCACCATACACACCCTAACACTCACCACACTTCACCCACATACACATACACACACACACAAACACTCTAAAAACACAAACCTCTTGTCTTCAAAATTCAAATTTATATTTAAAAAAAAAAAATTATTTAATTAATAGTTTTTAGTTGGTTAACTTAATTACTTCTATTCATCTAAATGTTTGTAGTTAGTTCAGTTAAGCTAACATTTTACCCGTACTTGGGAAGAGACTGGACCTCACGACACAGGGTATCCTAGTGTGGAGTCCAGGGAACGAGTAATAATCTAGCGCTTAAGGATCATTGTCTTCTGTAACTAGCTTTTTATTTACTGTACCTTGTTATGCGAACTGAATAAATTTATTATTATTTCCTTATTATTTTTGTTTTGACATTTTTGTTTCTCCGGCTAGCCGGGAAGTTCTAATGGCACGGGCCTAAGCCAAGTGTTCATCAGTTGGGTTATGTTCGGGTATGGAAATGTTAGATTCTCTCCTTATTATTATTATTATTAACTTTACGCAAAAATTATTGCTGGGAAAAGACTTTTTTTTTGGGGTGTTAAATTGCGTTTTACGGTAGGACCAAATGTGACTCACTCAAAACATTGTACTCATGGATGGATTAAATAGTACGGGGGTCGTGGAGGATTTTAAAGTAAAAACCATACATTAAAAAACTAAAATTAAAAAACATGTATTTCAAAAAATACTTGTGAAAAAGTTGGAACTTTGACCCCCCAATATCTCCGTAAATAGAAGGTTCCCAAGGTATGGTCTAGAACAAAACAATGATTGCAATGACGGGGAGAGGCCTTTCGGCTTCGTTGAGGGTATTGTTACACTCTTTATGTATAGTGAGAATTAAACATTACTGGTGCAATGAACAGATCTATAGGGGGTGGAAGAGACACCAACCACGAAAACGAACACCACATAATCAGTAGATATGTTACCGGCCAAACCCGATTTCAGGCCAAACTAATTTGTCCTAGGCCAAACCGTTTTACTGGTTTATCGTGTCTAAACCAAAAAAAAAAACAAACAGAATGCGCCCATCTTGCGCGATCGGCGGCGGCGACCTCTCGAGTCCGGCCTTGGTGGCCTTGGTGGCCGCGGGCCACGTGGTGGCTCCCGGCCACCGTAGGCGCGGGCCTGTGGACGGTGAGCTATGGGCTAGCTCGCCGTCGCGTCCGTCCGTCTTATGACGACAGGCCGTGTCGACGGCGCGTCCGTGTTCCACGCGCGCCTCAAAGAGATGTCAGCAATAGGAAGGGATCCGAAAGGACCGATGCCTGCCAGGGTTGCGGGACTGTTCGAAAGAAATGCCGCAGCCCTGGAACACAAAGGGCAAAGGAAGGAACATGGATGGGTTTTAATCAGTACAAGTCTGACACTCCCTACTGCTCAGCCCAGAGCGGGAGGGCCATTTGACGATTAACTACCCGTACAAAAAATTGCTTATTATGATGTACTGAATACGTGGTAACCGTATTCCCGTATAGTGTTATTAGCCGGTTCAGTCCCCACAGCTGGGGCACAGGTCCACCTGTATGAGAGACTAACTAGATTATTTTGTATTGTATGTACCCTGTATTGTATGTACTCCTTGGCCGAAGCTTTAATGTTTTGTTCAGTAACATAATGTATTATCGTTTTTTGTTATTAATACATTTATATTTATCCTCCTACGAGTACATCTAAAATATTAGGCTACTGTGTTACATAGTTAGTTAATTTAGGTTAGGTACTCCTTTATGATTATTTTTGTTTATTATGTTGTTTTCAAATATTAATTTATAGTAAATCTAATTGATTATGTTATCTGAATTATTATGTTTTAAATGAAATTAATGTTTAAATAATATTTTGTTATTTTCAGTTATTGTTTTTATTGCTTAAAAGTGTTTTGATTTTTAATATGTTATTTAATAGTTTTATGTTTCGTCGAATTTGTGTTTGAAATTATGGATACTTTAGTGTGACTAAATAAATGAATTGAATTGATAACATAGCATCACGCCTATATTTCTCCGAAAGGTTAAGCAGGGGTGTACTATGGCCACATTTCGAGAGTTAGATACGTATCAGATGTGGAAACGGAAGACTGGGTCTCGAGGCCCAGCTTGGAAGCGGTCTTTGCCCAGCAGTGGACCTGGTTTTTTAATGAAAACTTTGCCCCACATTAGGAATTTCTCCTGTATCGTGGGTGCGTTTACAAACATTTAAACTCACATAAACAAACTACCTGTAGTCAAACAAATATTTGTTCCGTGCGGGGATCGAACCCTGCGCCAACTGTTAGTTGCTTGACCGATATCTGAACTCCATAGTCGGGTAACACGGTATCTCTTGGTGAAACTGATGGTCAGAGTTTTAAATTCCTATCCTTGACAGCTATGACCGACCGGCTTCACGTGCTGTCAGAGGCACGTGGAGGTATCACACGATCTCAGGCTGATTCTAGTTCTATTTGTTTCAAAGCAATAACATTACTTCACGCCTGTGTATATGCCCGAAGGGTTAGGTAGAGGTGTTCCCATTAGTACACCCACATTTTATCAGTTATGTTTAAGTCCCATGTAAAAGGGGGCGAGCCTATTGCCAACAACCGGGCACGAATCCAGCCTCCGTGGCTGCTACTGAGAAATTCCTGATGGAAAAACCCAATAACACTTTGCCCGACCTGGGAATCGAACCCATGACCTCATGCTCAGCAGACGACCTTACGACCACTAGACCAACGAGACATTCAAAGCAATAATAGGACTCTTTCTTAATCAGAGGCCTGAAAATAGATATGTACATGAAAATATAACCAAGTTAGGAGCAAAATAAAATTCAGTGTTCATTTGCAAAGATATATTTTTCTGGATATTAATATCATCATATTAAAAGATTTTTCTTCCTTTCAATTCGAGTATGTATTACATTTTTTAATTAAGGGGACAATACATCAATTAATATCTATAATACTGACTGTACTAGATTTTATAATTCGTTAGTACTTTTTTTTTAAGCAATAGAAAGCTCGGTTCGCACTGCAGAAATAAAAAAATAAATTTTGTTTTCAGAATGTTTCAAGATTCTTTTGACAAACCACTTCTAGACTTTGGCAATTGGACAGCCATTTTTGAAACAATGAAAATAATAGTTGAATTACAATACCTAATTAAACACAAAAAGTTACAATTTTTTGTCACCATTTTTTATAACAATTTAAAACATCAAAGCTGTATTCGTGTTATAAATGTTAAAGATTTCTTTGAAAGCATACAATCTGCGTTTGCGGACACTAACAATTGGTCGTAGTTCTGTAAAAATGACCCAACCCACACGATCTCTTATTAATTCAGTTAAAAGCGATACTAATCCAACATTCTAAATGTGATATTTTACTAAAAGATTAAAAAAAAACAACAACAATTACTTCGAAAATCAGGAGAAATTTTGATGTCGGTTGGTATACTTTGGCAGAACTACGGAGAACTTAGCTCACATGTGAACATCAGTTCCAACACAAAATATAATAAATGAGATTCTATTCTAAAATATTATCGTATACGTGATTTTAAACAATCAAACTGCTTCATATTAATAATACACACTTCTTTCCCAATTCGCGTTCGACCGAAATTCGAAAATAGAATGATGTTTTTAGAACAGCAAATGTTAAACGAAACATAATATTAAATACAATATTAAAAATACAACACTTATTAAAATAATAAAGTGTTATTATTACTTTATTATCATAGGAACTTGAACAAATATTATTAGACAAGTTTTTATTATAATCGGTTTAATACCTACACATAACCTTGTGTTGCCATTGGGCATTATGCTGTGCTGAGGCCCTTTAAATAAAATCATCAATATACATATAAGCAGGTTGTGGTTAATGCATGAGTACCTAAGGTAGATAAGTAACCTAGTTTCCTTAAAATAATTAAAAATAATAATTTATAAATTCGTTTATTCTTATCACAAAAAATATGTCGACTGACGCATTTTGCCTGCAAAATAACGTCATTACCATAAATGGAAAATTAAGAATAAATTAGAAAACAATATTTAAAAAAATATTATAAAATGATTATATTTTTATTAAAAAAACAGAAAAATATTTAAAAAATCGATGGCCGTCAGATTTATTTTTAAAATTTCTGATTTTTGGAAAAGTCATCAGACAGCACAATTTTCTATGGTATTTATTAATTGTTTGGCTTGGGCACAAATCTGGCCGGCGATTCGCTTGTCCACATTACATGTCTACAATACGTTCAAAATTTGTATAAAGATTCAAATTCAGGCGCCAAAAAACGCGCTCGAAAATTTTGACACGATCAGCGGAAATGCCGCTCAGATGTGTGCCTGCCTTAAGTTACAAAATTGTAGTAGCACAAAACAAAATAATACGAAAAAAACTTATAAAACTAAATTGACTAGTAAAGCCAGCGAACAGTAAAATAATAGCCCTCATACAAATCGGGTGAGATCATGAAGTCTATCATTTAATTAGTCCGCTAGCCGTGACTAACATTTCGTATGAATACACACACCTGACGCTTGTTTTTTGCCTAATACAGGAAAATTTGCCAAAAAATTATACAAATTATGAAAAACAATTGAATATAGGCCGAAATCCTGAAGCGTATTGCATTTAAGGTTTCGAAATGTTTAAAAATGTATCTGAAAGCTTTTTTTTTGTTTCTATGTTTCGTTGAACAAAATAAATATACAAGTTACACCCTGACATTGTGAAGAAAATTCTGTATTTTAACTTTTTCAGGTTTTTTTTTTGTAAGGATCAGTAGAGTGTTCTATACATATTGTAGAATTTTGAAACATATTTAATGAATGAATACTTGACTAGTCTTTCACGTTTTCAATTTGATCCCATAGTTGTACAGTTGCCAGCAGATCAAGTTACCACAAACTGTCAAATATCTCCAAATGATTTTAAACCATAAAAGGTTAAGTTCAAAATCCAATGAGAAAATTTGACACTTTTGTCAGGAGTGTGTGATGAGTACAGTGACCTCTTTTCAGGTTTACAGTTATTTCAACTACACATACATTAATTAGTTATTTCAACAATCCAGACTGATTATTCGTTTTTTCCTGTTGCATGTACCAATTTCATTTATTTTATCTATAGCATATTTTACGTCTATTTTTCCTGAACCGGGAATCCCAAAAATTACGTACTTAATAAATATTTTATTTGGTATAGCGTCACTCTTGAGAATGTTTCGAAGAATATAATAAAATTATACAACGAGTAACAGAATAAACGCAATAGTTCTAGTCTATCGCAGGGTATCGATTCAAATCATGTTATAACAATAAAATGATTTAAACTGGTTTTACATCCTGGTCAAATTCAAGGAGGTATCTATACTTGTGATTCTCGACCCGAATCGATAATAAAAAGGGTAGGTTTTTTTTTTTTTTTACGTAAATCGATAAGTAAACCAACGGCTAGTTTCCATACTGTCCATAATTATACTGTGGAATAAACGTTTGCGTTTGTGTGTGTGACGGCGCGTTTATTGGGCTAGGAACAGACGGGCTGCGTTTTAATACGGGTGATTTACACTTACCGACTTCCGTAAAAAAATAAAATAAAAATAAAAAGCTACCCTTTTGACTGTAGGTTCGGGTCGAGAATCATTAGTATAGATACCTCCTTGAATTTGACCAGGATGCAAAACGACAGCCTGTATATGATGTATATTTTATTTTGTTTTGATATTAATACTCATCATTTCCGTATAATTTCGTTAGATAAATGAAATAACCCTGTATATTCTATCTATTTGTGCAGTTGTTAAAAATTACGCTTATTTTGTTACACGCTTTTCAAAATGGATACCTACTTAAATATGCGCACAATTAGAAAAAATACAACAATATTAAAGCGCAAAATCATCGATACACAGTCTGTTTCAACATTTTTATCGTAATTATGCAACAACCATACATTCTTAACTATGCATAACAAAATAACAAGCTATGTCAAACATTTTGTCTTTTTTCCTCGTATAAGTACAACAATTTAAATAATTTCTAAAATGTTTGGTCGTGGTTCTTGATTTTCTGGATAACTTTTCGAAAAATCTCCTTTTTTTAGATTTTTGATGATGACACTTGAACATAGAGTATTGTGTTTTGTCCAGTCAAATTGTTGTCATTTTCTTTATGCTGAAACAATCATTAATGGAAATGAATAAAAATAACACGAATATAAGGGTGTAACATGACCCTTAACGAAGCCGAAAGCGACTTGTTCTCCCCTTGGTGAAAAATCACGTTTTACCGGGAAACTCAATGTAACGCACTCAGAACACCGTGCTGTTGGATGCATTGAATAGTACGGAGGTCGTGGAGGAGTTTAAAGTAAAAATCTTACATTAAAAACATGTATATAAAAAAACACTTGTGAAAATATTGGAACTTTGACCCTCAATATCTCCGTAACTAGAAGGTTCCCAGGTATGGTCTAGAACAAAAAAAATATCGCAATGACTGGAAGAATAAGAGTCTTTCGGCTTCGTTAAGGGTCTTGTTACACCCTTTATAAGTGACGACTTGTCGTTGGCTGGCAGTTTCACGTACTATTTTAATCTGTTTTGTTAGCCGTTAGTCTTCCATAAATGATACACGAATAAATAAAAGAAGTTGTCCATGGACGGCTACTTTGTATTACTTACAGGTGGTGCGTCGGCCATCTTTATATCTCCCTTCTTCATTCTTCCTTCTTCGGCTTTACGATCGTCACTTTCAAATATGACGTGTTCATTCTGACTCGTTTTTCCATTTTTGTTTTCTGCTGCAACCTGATCGTTTATACTGTTGTCATATTGGTGAATGGATAATTCTTCCTTTTCTACCGGCGTGCTGCAAGGGAAATAGCCATTTTTAATTATTTGACATTTTACACTTTAAGTGTAAAATGTCAAATAATTAAACTTTTTGTTTTTGACAACTATAAAGAATCATCCTAAAAGTTGATAAGACAAGTACGTAGACACAATTTTCGAAGATTTAGGAAATTAAACACCCGTTATATGTATTGTTACCTAAGAGGATATTCTTGGACTGATACTCCTCAACCATTGCTGCTTCGGTTTTTCGGTTCTAACAAAGATAGGTAGGAACATTGAAAAATTTTTTTTTTCTTTTTTTATGTTATGGCCCATAACCTGTAGAAAACGAAATTACTTGCACCCGTTAGAAGTAACGCCTTCGCTGCTTTAATTGCAATATACATTATATTCTTAAGTTTTACGGAGCTATTCATCTGCTTAGCCCTTTTTTTTATTTTAAGGAGCTCGTGTCTAAATAATAACAGCCACTTGCCTAGGTTGGTCCGTGGATGGGTGAACACCCATTACATACCAAGTTTCCTCCGTACCTCGGAAAGCACGTTAAGCCGTTGGTCCTGGCTGTCATTTGTACTTCTTTGACAGATAGTCAGTGGCCCAAAAGTCTGACAACCTGTAGCAGTTAGACTGGAAGCCGACCCCGGCATAGTTGGGAAAAGGCTAGGCATATGCTAAATCTTATTTTTAACGGGTCCATGTTATTTCCCACAGGTGTAATTTAAGAAAATCTGAACAGGAGTCACTGTACCTAGTCCTCATTACGAACCACTTTTACTATATGGCTTCTCTCTTTTGTGCCTGCTTGACTAGTCTGTGCGAGTTTCAACTAGTCTATTTACAAACTAATCCAAAATAGTACATTATGATATAAGTGCGGTAAGTTGAAAATTACAGCTGAGGCGATATTGCTAGCCCGAGCCGTAGGCGAGGGCAACAAGAAAGCAGAGGCTGCAATTATCAAAGCGCACGTATGTCATACGACGTTTTACAACATATTTGCGAGGAAATAAATAAAACTGACTCTGAGACTTCTGGCGGTGTCAAATTAATATATTCATCATTACTTGACGACATTTTCAAATAAAAACAATACAACGAAAAGAAAAAGCGCGCGGAATAATTTTTACTTGTTCACTAATTAGCGATGCGCGCGCATCAACGCTTTTTTTTTAAGGCAAAGCCACAAAAAACAGCCAGTATTACTAATAATGTAAATTAATATTTTTGTTACAGATTACAGAACACTAAATTAATGTAATGTAATGTAATTTAATGTCAAAATTAATTAAATTAAAGAAATAAATGTTTGTTTATTTTATTTTATCTCCCAAAGTTAATTTTTATTCATAAATGTTGACGCCTTTTTTTACATAAAAACTCTTTGCTAAGTTTTAAAAAAATACCGTTCGTTTTAGATGGAGCATCTTGATAAACCGTGCGTTTTACATTACATTACCGCACAAGTCCGTAATGAGATACAATAAGATATTGAAATTGGTGAAATAAGAGACCCTTTACGAGCAAATGTGTTATAAATAAATATTACGTACCTTTGATACCCTGAAGAAAAAATGGAGTCGGGGTACTCCATTTCAGGCCTTCTGTTATTAATTATAGGGCCGTCCTGTCTCTTTAACAGCGATGACTGCAGCCTCTGGTCTGCGAAGTCTATGTAGCCTACCACGTATCCTTCAGAAGGAGTCGCTCTGCAAAGAAAGAAATCTACCGTTATTATGGGGTCTAGACTTGTAAGAATTGCCAAGAATTGTCTTAATCTTTTTCTTCTTTATTGTGTGGTTAGTGCCTAAGCTGGTGTCAAAGTTTTTGTGCCGCACATGTACCTCTGACTTGGCTTTCCATGCCGTCGAGAAATATCTCTTGGGCAGGTTCATTTCTCTAGAAGTTACTTTCGAAATGTCTGTGGGAGATCAATGGCTACTAAAAACAGGCACATTTTTCACAGAACAGATGGTTTATTGGATCGAAATTATGGAGTGGCGCTCACGTATCGGAAGATGGACTAGACTTCAAAAAGTCGACAGATGACCTAAGGGCAACATAATATATATATAGGTCTATCTGTTCATACACGAAATCTCTTAAGGGGTCATTGTACTCATCATTATGAACAACTTTTACTATGGGACCAAACCCGAAAAAAAAATCGACGGCCTCATACATTTATCTGCGCATAACTCGACAAAATGTACTGAACAGCTGTTTTTTTTTCTCCCCGGTTTCAGTTGTGTTGATGATGTTGATGTGTTGCAATGTACCTTTTTGTACCCTACCTACCTACCTACCCCCTAATCACCTAGCTAAATATACTTTACGGCCTATTCTCATACCTACCAAAAATACATAAAAAAAACATAAAAATCGGTCGAGCCGTTTTGGGGGAGTGCGACCACAAACACCGTGATACGAGATTTTTATAATATACATTTATAGTTTATAGAAGATTATAAAGAGATAAAATTTGTTTGTAAGTTTGTTTGTAGGGGTAATCTTCGGAACTACTGATCTAATTCCGAAAATTCATTCACTAACGGCAAACTACATTATCCCCAAGTGTCATAGCATAGGCTACATTTAAAACGTTCCCGTGGGTTATTTTCCGTACATAATGGGAGCAAAGCCAGCAAAAGCTAGACAGCAAAAAAGATGATGGAACGCCGGAAGTGGGAGGAGCTTCAAAAGAAAAGTCGATCCTATTGTCGCTTTTGAAACCCATAAATTCTAGCCACTATTATGTCTGGGCACTGGGCAGGTCAAGCTCTTTACTGCTGATATGACTATTCCAATATTCCTGAGATTTCACCGACTACGAGTCAAAGGGACGAGGATAATATTGAAAGATAGTTGTAGACTGACAGCTGTCTGACCCTTGCGTGCACTAGGGATATTAATAGTTGCCGTTGATAAGACAAAACAAAACTATACGGGGCTATCCTATGTTACGCTTTTCTGGATTTGAAATGGCGATCTTAATTTTTTTTCTATTTGACGTTCTTTTAGGGCTATAGTCGGCTTGTGCAGAACTCAGAAATTCACAGCAGAAAACAAATCGTGTGTGCGGGGACCTCCCCCTTTGACACCTAGTCTTAAATTATTAGTAAAATTGCTCTACCAGCCTATTAACTGACGAAGTGAAATTTGACAGAAAATAAAAGATTTTTTACAAAAAGTAACGAGCCAACTTTGAAGACTAGGATATAAAGGTATTTATTGGGTCGATAGATTTTGTGATTTAGCCTCTGTTGCCTCTGAAGGAGTGCGGAAACAGAACTCGTACTCGCGTTGAACCCGAGAGTCCTCTTTTCAACGCCAGATTTACGCAACAAGAGCGAGTTTTTTGAAGTTTAAAAAATACGTACTTATTAAGCATATAACCAATATTATGGTGCACTAAAAATAATTGCAATTCCTTCATAACTTTAGTCGAAAAAAAATTGTAAACCTTTCGCGAACATTTCGACGGGCTGTCAATGTTACCGGACTGCGCCCTTAACATCACTTTTAAATTCAAACATCGCGGTGCGATTTGTTTTTATAAAAATGAATTCGCTTTCGTATTATGCAAGTAGTCCAGTCATTATATATACATTTGGAAATGCATGTGAACCAAAAAGGCTAAATTTTGGATATTACGTGGGGAGCTAGAAAAGCTTAACTTCAAATTGTCGACCAAGATTTCCTATGTGCATTTTCTAACCTTGGAAAAAGAGTTCAATTCATTTTTTTTACAATGACTCGGTTCTCCGTTGAGATACGACAATTGTGATGAAATACTTTTGTGTTGCTTATTTTACGATCTACAATTAAAATCCTTAACATTTTTCACCTATCGTTCATCGTTTTTGAAATATTGATCGAAAAAGCCAAAAATTTGGGAAGTAAAATTAGTTTTTTGCTATTTTCTTTCTTCTCCTGATAGGTATCGAAAAAATGTTTAAAATTAAACTTGTAGAGCGTTTCCAGACCTACAATTTCTTTTTTTATTTTCGACAAAACTGACCTCTAGAGTGCCGCAAAGTTGATCGCAGCGCGCCCGCCGCTAATATTAATTTCAAGGGATTTAATCTTTTTGCACGGAACCCTTATTCTTAAATAACGTCACCTATCTGCCAGTAAAAGCCCCGTCAAAGTCGGTCCAGCCGTTTCGGAGATGAGCCGTAACAAACAGACAGACAGACCAACAGCCAGAAAGACAAACATTAAAAAAAAAAAATGTTATAGGTACCGTCATATGCATTCAGTAAAAAGCTGTTATTTTGATATTACAAACAGGCACTTTTTTTTTGTTTTTTCTATTTTTTTTATTGGTTGCACAATTGCACATACTGTATATGTAGTAACCGCTTTCGCGTCGGGGTCCCTTACACCCTGTATAATAGAGATGTATAGATTAAAGTCTGTATCAGGATCCAACTCCCCCATCCCCAGAACTTGCAGGCTTCTTAATAATTGCGATGGATCAATAGATATTTTTTCCACAACACTTCAAAAATTCAAGCGCCATGTTTATTAAAACTATAACCACCATATAATTGACTTTTTTCTTTTCTGTAATTTTTGTATTTACTGTATATCTTAAGCTACCCACTGTTGTTGTAAGTGTTATTTCTGCACTATATTGTATTTTTTAAATGATTTAATTTAGTTTTTTTGCATGCAGTGTCTATTGCATCATATTGTACACTATGCTTGTATCATATTGCTTGTATGGTTAGGATAAACAGTGTAACAATTGTAGATAGGCCAATAAATAAATAAATAAGTCGATTTGGCATTACCTGCAAATTATAGCTGGGATGAATAACACGTAACGTAACACAAAGAATCAACACGTAACGTATTGGCACAACGTAGGAGAATCCTCGTCAGTGCCCAAAACCGAACTAAGGAGCTCCTGAATAATATCAGCTTTAAATACTAACTTCAACAGTTTTCCTCAACGTCATTCCTGATTAAGAATTGCGCAATAAGGGATGTGGTTTTGAACTTATCAAACCAGATAATTAAAATGGTCTTAATAGGTAAAGGCTATGGGTCTATACCGATAAAAATAATGAGCTGAATGGATTATCCTATTGGTGGTATAAATTTCCTTAAAACTTCCCGTTCTGATGAACTAGCATTAGAAGTCTTGAAAAATAATTATAATCTAACTTGTGTTTTAAACTAAATTAAGAGGGCTCTTCCCGGCCCGTCTATCGTCAACGCGAGCATGGTCAAAAAGCTTGTGGTTTCATCCAGAGCCACAGGGGCGATTTTCTTTTAACTCCCCCGTCTTACTCCGCCCCAACACCGCACAACTCGCCTCCCACGCACCTCATACCGCCTAACGCGATAACATTGAACGAACAATAGTGTTCGAATTTTTTTTAAACTTGTTCCAGGAAATACGTGTTTTTGAAGAAGTTTTACAATAAATATTTGTCATTAAGAATCTCCATTACATGTGCAAGGTTTCTACCGCGATGTTTTCTTTACTTTTACAGTTTACGAGTACATTATGAACGGCCAAAGTTCAGTTCAAATTTGTGCAAAACAGCAATTTTTGGAGGGTTATACAGAATTTGTTTCTACTTTTTTTTTTTTTGGCTCCATAGAAACCTAGATATAGTGCACAAAATACCTATTAGTTAGATGTGTAACAACGGCATAATCACGTACGAGCGTTTGTATGAAAAGTATGACGGGTTGGCTGCTCTTAAAGCTTTTATTGTTGTTTTGTTCGTTTTACCGATGGCCGATGGGGCCGAAAAGTTCTGGAGTGGCGATCGCGAACGCGAAGACGTGGCGTTTGAAGGCCTCCCACTAGGTGAACCGATGTGATGGTGGCGGGGATCCGCTAGATGCGAGTCGCACGGGACCGGTCAATGTGGAGACGCTTGGGGGAGGCCTTTGTCCAGCAGTGGACGTATTTCGGCTGAAATGATGATGATGATGATGAAAGCGCTTTATTGGGATTTAGTAATGCCAAAATGAGCTAACCCGCAATCTCTTATTAATTCTGTTAAACATTTCCAACTTATTCAACATTGTGGTGACTGCCTCGTGGGTCTAGTGGTCGCAAGCGCGACTGCTGAGCATGAAAAAGCTTTACACCAACAAATGCTTAAGCCGAGAAACACGTATTGAAAATGTCCAAATCGTGTTCATTAATAAGTTTATTAAAACTTCTACTCGCACGGATCAGAAACGAATTCTGCCTGTACTCGGACTTGGAATGAGGGGCATGCAAAAAACTAGGTTTGCGAAACATTTTGCCATTTTGCATTTTGCATAATGATTCTTCTTTCTCTTTCGTGTGATTAGTCTAACCTGGTGTCAGAGTTTTCATGTCTCCCCAGGGCCTCTGATTATGTGATCATTATAGGTATTCGTACCTTATGATCACATCATGACATCATGACCAAAATCATTCAATGTCTTTACTAAAAAAAAGTATTTGCCCAATTGGTTATTTCATCGGGCCCACGTCAAATGAATCATGCCTATTGCTTTGTCTCTCAATTGTACTCAATTCATATTGACCAGCAGAAATTATTTTACATCTCTGACATAAACCTTATATTTCTCGTTCTTTGACAGTCGTTACAGGCTAATAAGGGTATACTACCCAGTATTAACTGGGTTGTGGAGGTCAGATAGGCAGCCGCTCCATGTAAAATACTGGTATTCAGCTGCATCCGATTAGACTGGAAGACACCAACGTATTTGATGGTACACCCCTGCCTTCTCTCTCGGATAACACACACTTGATGATGTTAACTTATGTAACCCAGGTCAATATTTTGTTTGCAGTTGTCATATTAGTACTGTACTGTGGACCAATATAATTTGCATTTCAGCATTTGTCAAGTAGAAAATAAAATCATATAATTATTTCTAAAAGTGACATCAATATTAGTTACAGACTGCAGTAGATGTTCCGTACATGTAATTAAATTTACTTTTGTTTACACCGAATGATTCCACGAGGTTCAAAAACATCAAACACAAAAAAAAACAAATATCAAACAAAACACAACATACCAACTGTGAAACGAAGTCTTCGAATTGCGCAACACAAAATTATTTAAACTATTCACTGACTAAAATGGAATTAAACACTTTAATTGTATTATTATGACTGATATTTTACGACAATACTAACGATATTGTCATACAACACAAACTAGGCAACTAATCTGAATTCCGTCGTCATGACGAATAGTACGAATACTCACATTCACACCAATACTATAGTTTATATGTTCAGCTCACTGAAATGAGTGACCGCTTCATTGTCATTGCCAACCAATCAGCTTCGTTTTCATTCGGCAGTTTCCGCCGTATGGTATCCGAATGACAGCCGAGCGCTATATTCATGACAATGCAGGTTCATATGCCAATGTATGGATGTATCTACATAAATAGTAATCTAACAATCAATCCTTGTGACGCTGCGTCAGATTCTAAAATGTCAGAGACATAATATTATGACGAAGAGTCCGCTCGCTTGAAAAGTGAAGAGACAAACTAGCAACTAGGGGTTTATCGACATCTAAATAAACGCCTGCCTACGGCTGTCTGTCCACTGGACATGGACATGACACTAGTGTGGAGAGTGGAGAAGAGAGAAATTGCAAAAAATGAAAGAAACGGAGCGGTGTTCCGATTGTATGCCATGCCATTCTATAACGACTGTCAAAGATTTACAAGTTGACAGCCGGGACCAACGTCTTGACGTGCATTCCGAGGTCCCGAGGAAACTCGGTAGGTAATATATATAGGTTGACACCCATCACAGCTGTTATTATTTGGCCACAAGCTCCTCGGATCAAAACAGATTTTATGCCATTCTTCATTGATGAAACTTAACATAGTTCCGTTTCAATGGACGCGCTGCCTAAGACGAGGTCTCCACAAAAACGGAGACGCGCGGAGCGAAGAAGAGACGTGCAAGATTTGACCAGTCACAGTGTAGCGGCACTACAAGAACACTGCAGCAACATAGAACAAAAAGTACTACAGCGCCATCTATGTCACAGACGAAGAACTAAAATATCGAAATACATTGAAATCCTACATCGCGCAAGTAAAGAATATACATAAGGCAGAACATAATACCCGTCTGGTCGGAGGATCCTCCCTTTTCAATGGGGGATGAAGAACTTTACACCCTGTTCTCCATACCCCCAACACAGGAGAGACAAGACAAGCGATGCCAACCAGTGTGATTGGTCGATGTAGTAGTATTTGTAACTGACGCACATAGGCACTGAATTTAAATTTAGATTGGTTGAGATTGGCAATGAACGTGCTAATGTAACGAGGCCATTGAACTCTTGACTTCCTTTTCAGGATCTGGCGCGTGCTTAGCATAACATCACGCCTGTAATTCCCGAAGGGTTAGACAGAGGTTTACCTAATTGTACACCCACATTTTGCCAGTTATGTTAAAGTCCTATTTAATAGGGAGCGAGCTTACTGCCATCAACCGGGCACAAATCCAGACTTCTTGGCTGCTACTGAGAAATTCCTGATCGAAAAAACCCAATCACACTTTTGCCTGACCTGGGAATGGTCCCGCGATCCCATGATGCACATTCTCACTGACCCGTCACTCAATCAATAAATGAATGTTACGATAGCTGTTATAATTAATGAATGGACCATTCATATAACGTGTGAAACACATGTCGTCATCAATGTCACCAGCTTGACATTTTCCTTGTATGGTTATGACGGAGTTTGATTGATTATGGTGAACTTGCTAATTAAATAATCTTAATGAGTAATTTCGCGTTCCTATTAGTCAGGAAGCGTGGATATTATTAGTTTTGTTCCTAGTACCTATTATACTCATCACCACCTGCCTAGCCTTTTCTGAAACCATGTTAGGGTCGGCTTTTAGTCTAACCGGATGCAGCTGAATACCAGAATTTTACATGGAATGACTGCCTATCTGACCTCCAAACCGAGTTATTAATTGGTAAGGCTGGTTGTCAAACTTTTGAGGCAACTGAGTCTGAGTACCTGTAACTGTGTTCTTAAGTACCAAACTTGTAAATAGAAAACTTTCCCAAATACCTGTTTATAGTCTCATGGAAAAAAATTAAAATACTTATGTGGAATTTTACAAAACCATGTCACATTAAATTCCATGATCTTACAATAGTCTGTTTATTTTGACAATTTTGTCGCGAATTTTAAAAGATTAACTGAGAGATCCTATCCTATGGAATCTTTTTCATTAATGTATTCTTTGCGTTAGTTCTTTTTTAGAGTTCCGTACACAAGGGGTAGAAACGGAAGCCTATTACTAAGCCTCCACTTTCCGTCTGTCTGTCTGTCACCAGGCTGTATCTCATGAACCATGATAGCTGGACAGTTTAAATTTTCACAGATGATGTATTTCTGTTGCCGCTATAGCAACGAATGCTTAAAACAGAATAAAATTCATATTAAAAAAAAACGTTTGTTGTATGGGAGCCATACAACAAAAGTTTTTTTTTTTTAGGTAATGATACGGAACCCTTCGTGTGCGATTCCGGCTAGCACTTGGCAGGTTTTTTACAATGTTTTCCATTTTTGCAAACTGCAATAACATACTTATTACAGAATTACAGAGTAGGTATATGTATAGTTTAATCTTTATTTAGTTATTCTGGTAATACGGGATTATGAGACACTTGAGGACAGAATTAAGCGAGAAGCTACAAGACGTAAGGACTTACAATATAGCATACAACCGCATTTGAAAGTAGTCAGTCATGCTGCATGCGATCAATCAATTAAACTATTTAATAAACTACCTGTAGAATTAAAGTCAATTTATAATATAAATCAGATTAAACACCAGCTGAAGTCATTTCTGAAAGAAAAATGCTATTATACACTAGATGAGTTTCTCAGTGACGTGAATTTCTAGATAACATTCATGATAATTAACCATTTTTTGACATTATCTATATTATTATTTTTTTGATTATTTTTGTAATGATTATTTTTTTATTAATATTTATTTTCTTTGCTAATGTACCGAATTTTAATTGTATTATTAGATATTATTTTGTTTTAGAACTGTAAACCTTTTATGCCGTGTTGTGTTAGTTTTTAGTGAGTTTCGATACAATGTAAAAATTGTTTATGAAATAAATGAAATGAAATGAAATAAAATCGTCGCGATTTTCGATGAATACGAATTACGAATACATAATCATACTTACAACAGCTGTCCCATACAAAATCAATACCTACTAGCCCCAAACATATGGGACAGCAGATATTTTTAACAATTACGGTAGTGGTCCCGTGAAGAAAGTGGTTTAATTTGACGGTCTGAATCACACCACAGAATCATGCAATCACGAGACAGAGGGTCAATAGAGGTCTTGGCACATTACACAGACTCGAAGTCGACTCCACTCTGACTCGGCTTTTGCGAGACATGTCTGCATACATTTTCTAAACATACCTAAATAAGGGACTGGTTTTTTAAGGAAAACTTTCATCCGGCGACTGTTGTGCAGGAGCAGAAGGTCCTGGGTGCGATTATCAGGTCGGGCAACTGGAATTTTCCATCACGATTTTCTCAGTAGCAGCCACGGAGTCAGGATTTGAGCCCGGTAGATGGCAATGGGCCCTCTTTAACGTAGGACTTGGCGTAATGTGGGTGTAATATCAGGTACACGTGCGTAAAAAGTTAAAACTAAGATAATTCATATTATAAGTGCTAATATTTAAGTGTTTTCAAGTGTAAATAATGTAAATATTCGTATGCCGCCTTTAGCGGCGGACATGTCCTGGGGGCCTCAAATTGAAGCTTTATCAGAATCATAATATGAATCACGACAAAAAAAATAAAATTCTTAAATGGTCGTTATGGTTTTGATCACAAAGTCCATTTTAAGAGTTTTCAATTTTTAACGTGATTCGTATTATGATTCTGATATAGCAGCCATTTTAGGCCCCCCTGAACCATGCTATTTCAATTTAATAACTTTGTGCCTACCGTATCCTACGAATAAATTAATGTCTTTGTCTTTGTACACCTCTGCCTTACGCTTTAGGGGTTACAGGCGTCATGTTATGTTAAATATGGGACGGCTTTTTTGGAAACCTTTCATCAGTCGCTAGGCACCAACTGAAATATTTTCGAACTAAAGTGCTTGGAGCAAGCCTCGGCATGACTTGCCAACTAGGTATTTAGTTAATATAAATTGCCCATCAGAGAGTCAGTATTCCGTTAGATATCAATGAATATTCTCTGAAACACTGGCACTGTTCTTTGAAAATGATTATTTGACAGATGGGTATTCACATCTCGAAATTGATTCGAGTGCATGATGCATTAATAATTTCTTGAATGGGTTCGCAATTTCGATGGCGTCATGCGGGTAGTCCGAAGTTAAAACGGAAGCAAGCCATCAACTTTGAATGCTAACAAACATGTGGAGTTATAGTGTTACGATACATTGCCATCCCACGTGGCAATGCTGCCAGCCTTCTGGGAACTTTTCCCATTGACAACGATGTGCACGATTTTTTTTACGTAGGTACTTTAATTCTTTTTTCCATATTGATACTTGTACATATTTTATTCGTATTTTAGATCTATTTGTAGTTTGTACACCATATTTTCTGTAAATAATTGAATTAAAGTTACTTGTACAACATTTAAAACTAAATATTTACAAAAAAAAGGGATTAATAGAAATAAACAGCAAGGCGCTTAAGCGTCTAAGTAATTCTCCACATCGCTGTCGAACGTGCCCAGAAGTCTGGCAACATTGCCAAGTTGTTTGTAAATACCGAATTCAAATAAATATCATAAGGTAAATATGTTTTCGATCATTGTAAGGTGTATCTACGATTCACATACAAGGAGTTCCGTTTCGAAATTTGAAAAATCTTCTATGTCCGTATATTATATTTTCTTTGAGCATGAGGTCCTGAGTTTGGTTCCCTGGTCAGGCAGAATGTTATTGGGTTGTTCCGTCTGTAATTTCTCAGTGGAAGCCCGGAGTCTGACTTTGTACCCGGTTGATGTTAATTATATACATGGAACTTCAAAATTTCTCGCGAAATGTGGGTGTACGGAGATACTCCTCCTCAGCCTATCTCTATATCATCTTAGGAGTGATGTTTATGTAAATGTAAGATTTCCTTGATTAAACAATGATCTTGGTGTTTATCGATTCTTCAACACAACCATAAGTGTATAATACTTATTTTAAATATGTTTGCCCTTTTAGTTTCTATGTGGTGTAAAATAAAAATAAAATGATCGTAAACAATAATTAATGAATAAGTACATCGCGTGATCGATTATTCAGTTGTTCTTCAAACAACAAAGCTAAATGGTTATGTAATATTAATTACCTGGGTAACCGACCCTTCACGAAGCTGTCAACCAAGCAGTAAGAACATCAAATTAAGTAACTTTACGCAAAAAATATTGTGGGAGGGAAACAACTTTGTTTTGGGGTGAAAAGTCATGTTTTTCGGTAGGACTCGATACAACGCACTCAAAACATTTTGCTGATGGATGGATTGAATAGTACTGGGGTAGGTGTTTAAAGTAAAAATCTTACATTAAAAACATGCATTTAATAAAATACTTGTGAAAAAGTTGTAACCTTGACCCCCCAATATCTCCGTAACTAGAAGATTCCCAAGTATGGTCTAGAACAAAAAAATGATCAAGTGCATTTTGGCTTCGTTAAAGTCTTGTTACACCCTTTATTCACATACGTTCGTAGCTTATGGCTTCGTTAAGGGTTATAACGACGGTACGGACGATAAGCGCTTAGGCGTCAAAGTACTCCTCCGCACTTGCTTATTTTTTTAATGTCAATAATGCAAGGTTGCGAAATGCTACGGCTACATTGGCGTCTGTGGCTGTTTTCATTGCGTTACATAGAAACCAAGCGCTGCGGTCTGTATGGGTATAGGGGCTTTGCATTTCGGTTTTCAGTTGCCTTCGGAATAGTACCTGTAGAAAGCGGTTTGAATTATTTTGCCTGTCTAACTTCCGCCATTTTAGTTTATTCTCAAAAAACTAGTATTAATTAACAGCTGGTATCAATAAAAAAAAGTTTTGAATGAAACAAAATCTTCTAAAGCTTCACATTTCTGAAATAAGAGGGCAGTCCCAGAAGTACCCAACCCAGGGGGCTACTATTAATTCCAGTGCGGGAAAGAGACAGAGCTATACAGGTCGTCTAGCGCCATATCTTTCCTACACTGGAATTACTCCTGCTCTAAGACGTCATGGTAGGCCACAGCTAAGAAAACACAAAAACACATAGTTTTTTCAAAGGGCCATACAAAAAAATGCCTGAAATGAACAACAAAATGAAATATACGCGAAATTAATTTATTATTATATAGGTATTGATAAATTAATCCTCTACTGAGTCCCCTTTTAAGTCTTTGTAGGTACACATATTCAAAACCGAATCATTCTACGAAATCAAGGTTGGTACTCTCTACCAAAGACATTATTTTCAAAACAAACAAACAACAAACTCTGACACCAGATTAAAAGAAGAAGACATTTTATTTTCAAACAAAAACTGCCATCTATACGTCAGGCCGGGTACTTCTGGAACTGCCCTAGTTAATGCTATAGACTTAGTAACTTTTTATATCTCAGAAACGTGATGATTTAATATATTTTGTCCCACAGAATACTTGTTTGTATTTATGCTAGCTATTAATTAATATAGGAATAGGATTAATGCGTGGCCCCTATTTTGAATATAAACTAAAATGGGGTAAGTTAAGAAGGTTGGCCCTTCATACAAAAATCTTCGAACCTTTACCATAGACAAGAACGGATAGTATTTTCCAGGTTATAGCTATCGGGAAACACAGACTACACGTAGGGAGTTCCACTCGTAAATGTATTTAAACATTGAACGTTCATAGAAATAATAGTTTGGCACTATTTCTTGTATTCCTGAGAGCAATAAAGTACATATCGACAGTAGAATGTGTTATTTTCCTAATGGTTTTGTAGAAAATCTAAATATACATCAGCACGTCATGTATGTTGCATTATTTATTGCACCATTTTGTGCAGTCCTTCATAATTATGTGCCTTTACACTGATGCATAAAAGTATTTTCTATTTGGCATCAACAATTTTTATAACAAGTTCCCCATACATAGTAAACAATTACCAACTCACAATAATATAACAGCCGTATCTATAAACAAGTCAAAGTGATTACTTGAGTTAAATTAATTATTTAAGATACGAAATTTATTCTGTAGTTTAGTAATTCCTTGAAGTTGAACTCTCAAAAGTTAGAATTCTTACTCTGGTGTCCGTTGTCAAGTTAAATTAATAACTCTTACTCAAACATCTCTATGCAATAGATAGGAATATAATCGAAGTGAGAACCGTCAAAGAAAGCAAACCAAAGATAAGAATTCAGCGAATTTCAAGAACTCGTAGAACTAAAGTTGTTCAGTTTCATCAATGGACCGAGAGACCACACGGTAAGTCTTGCGTCTATTATGTTACACGTTGTATGTAAGAAGGATGTAGAAAAAAAACGATACAAAATATAAAGATTAGGGTACGATCTGGGATCTGGCAGTTAAGAGATGACCAATTTCAACTGACGACGCCCGTTCACGAACATGTCGTCGACTGTTTCGTTTTAAAAAACTCAATAGTCAAGACTGATTAGCAATGTTTTATTATTATGTATTTCAAACAAATGTGGCTATTTATAACATTTAAATAGTAAACATTGCTAAAAATAGATTACGTACAAATGAGTAATTCCTTATCTAAGGTTGTCGTCTGGCTGAGCGTTTAACCGCCGCGTTTTGATAACATTCCGCGTTAGTTTTATACTGTGTACCTACCTATATTTTGAACACGTTGTAAGAAATGTTATCTTGCTTTCAATTTTGTGGCAGATCCATTATATCCATTCAAATATTATAAACGCGGAAGCAGCTCTGTCTGTCTGTTACCTTTAAACGCCTAAACTATTGAACCGATAGTTATAAAATTTGACACATAGGTAGCCTAGGAGTTAGCCCGGGCAGAGGCTTTTTCTGCCTTTATCGCGGAAGCAGTCGCGGGCTCCAGCTAGTAATTTATAAGCGACCGCGACCGCTTTTGTACAGTGTTACTTGTGTATAAAGTTTGTAATAAATAAATTATCATTTTGAGGCGTTTGTGAGAGATTTGCCGGAGAAAACCGCACAGAGAGAAGAGTGACGGCTTTGGGGGAGGCCTTTGGCTAGCAGAGAGACGATATAGGCTAACAAAAAAAAATGTTTTGTGTTCGTTATAATTATTTGCGCATATATTAGCACCAGTCAGTTTAAATTATAATAAAACTTTTTAAATTCGAAAAATGTTCTCAAGTTATAATTTGTTCGTTGTGTTCGTAAAATGTTTGTTAGAGTCTGTACTCCAGTTGGCAAATTCAATAATAATTTATACTGTGCAGGGATCGATGCCTAATTAGTAATTACAATGTAAATGTACTCGAAGTTGCAGACGATTATGTCTACCTGAGAAAACTGTCCAGCTAGGTGGTAGGTCTAACTTTGAGACAGAGGTCAACCGTCGAATCAAACTCGAATAGGCAGCGTTCGGTAAGCTGCGTGGTGTCTTCTCGACCAACTCACCGCAGTGTCTCAAGACGGAAGTATATGACCAGTGTGTGTTGCCAGTGTTCACGATGGGCCTCATTCGAAGGCTTAAAGTCACCCAAAGAACAATGGAGAGGGCTATGCTCGGAGTTTGCTTGCGTGATCGAATCAGAAATGAAGACATCCGCAAGAGAACCAAGGTTACCGACGTAGCCCAAAGAATTGCCAAACTAAAGTGGCAGTGGGCAGGGCTCATTGCTCGCAGAACGGATGGCCGATGGGGCCGAAAAGTTCTGGAGTGGCGACCGCGAACCGGAAGATGTTGCGTTGGAAGGCCTCCCACTAGGTGGAACGATGACGACCCGAATGGCGCAGCGGTAGTGAGGCTGCCTTACGTTCATAGGGTCCCGGATTCGAATCCCGGTAGGAGCAAAAATGTTTGTGTGATGAGCATGGACATTTGTTTCCGAGTCATGGATGTTTATATGTATAATAAGGATATAATATTTACAAACAAAAAGGTATCTATGTAGTAGTATCAACTATCTGGTGTCCACGACACAAGCCTCGTTGCTTAGTGTGGCACCTAGATGGCGCTGTGTGTAATGTCCAGCGATATTTATTATTTATTTATTTATGACCTGGTGAAGATTGCGGGGATCCGCTGGATGCAAGTCGCACGGGACCGGTCAATGAGGCGACACTTGGGGGAGGCCTATGGTCAGCAGTGGACGTCTTTCGGCTGAAATGATGATGACAATGTGAATCACAGAAACGCGCGGCAGTAACAAAAAGCCTAGTCTGTAAACACCCTTATTTTATGTATGTAGGTACGTTACAATTAAAATAAGGTTGTGATTAAATAATTATCGTTGACTGAATGCATTATGTCTGAAATGTAGTGGGATGTTTAATTAATATAGCAAGGTCGCCATCGTAATCACTTGAGTGCATATATGTAGATGTGATTTTACGGACATAGTATTTTGGAACCAATAAATTGTGACCCATTTTAAGTAAAATACGTCTTATCTTCTAGCGTTCTCTCATCACGGCCCACGTACTCATTGAAGCTATCAAGTTTTCTAGCTGAATAACCTTGCTGAAAACTGAAGACCCTCTGAGCTACCCCTAGCATTAGTTTTAATGAATCATCATCATCATCAGCCTACCGCAGTCCACTGCTGGACATAGGCCTCCTCAATCGCACGCCACTCAACTCAATTCTCAGCAGCTCTCATGTCTCATCCAGTTGCTACCAGCCACCCTGCGACGATCGTCGCTGAGGGCGTTCCTTACGTTTGCCGATTCGCGGTCTCCACTCAAGAACACGTCTACTCCAACGGTCATCGGTTCTACGGCGAATATGGCCGGCCCATTGCCACTTCAGTTTACTAATTCTGTGAGCTATGTCCACAACTCTGATTCTCTGTGGGAGCACCTCGTACCGGATGCGATCCCTCAGAGAGACTACAAGCATAGCCCGTTCTATAGCTAGCTGAGCGACCTTGAATTTATGGGCCAACCGTACCATGAGTGTCCACGTGTCGGCCCCGTAAGTCGTTTAAATGAATGAATGCTGATTTTATATCCCGTACCTAGTTAATAATATATAGGTTTTTTGTACAAATTATGCGACAGCCGACGTCACAACTCTAATTTAAAATCTATATTACAATCTATACTAATATAAAGAGGTAAAATTTGTAAGTTTGTATGTAGGGGGTAATGTCTGGATCTACTGAACCGATTTTGTAAATTCTTTCATTAATAGGAAGCTACAATAACCCCGAATGCCATAGGCATAAATTTACAACGTGCCCGTGGGATAATTTCCGACCAAAACGCGAGCGAAGCCGCGGGCAACCGCTAGTGTAGAATAAAGTCACAAATTATCTAAAGGGTGTACCAAGATCAAGAGTGACGACGTTAAAATATGACCCATGGTGACTTTTTGCAGCGAT
This sequence comes from Eugnorisma glareosa, assembly GCA_947578425.1. Classification (NCBI taxonomy): domain Eukaryota; kingdom Metazoa; phylum Arthropoda; class Insecta; order Lepidoptera; family Noctuidae; genus Eugnorisma; species Eugnorisma glareosa. The sequence continues at coordinate 4,318,244 of OX387982.1, read as the reverse complement.
GAAGTAGCTAGATGCAAACGTAAAACTGCCTCGGATGCTGTCGATGGCTGTGTACTCGTACTTCGCCGACGTAACCACGATTCTGTATCGCTACCATTGAGACACTATCAGTCTTCGTGTGAAATACCTAGGCTTATTTCAGGTCCTGGCTATTAACATGACTAAAATAATATGAACTGTACATGTGCATGTGCATGTGTGTGGGTGTGTGTGTGTGTGCATGTGTACTGTGTACATTGTATCCTGCCTTGGTTGAGCCTGCGTACCGTCAGAAAAACGTAAAAAAAAAGGGAAATCCAATCCCTGACAACTGATACAATGTAGTTTCTTGTAAAGGAAGCCACAGTTCCAACAACAAACACTATTAAACATTGCATTAAATGGCTTCGAGTTTCAACTCATTAATATTACGATGGCGTACGTTCTTACGGTGTATCCACACAATTCAATGTAAAATTGCAAGTGACGTGACATATGGTGGACACTGTTCGTAGAATTCTCCTTCTGATGGTTAGTGGTCGCCGTTATCTTTGGACATCTATACCATGTCATAGGCATCACAAATGCCTTGCCCTATTCCCCAAAGAGAGATAAAACTGGAAATACGAATAGCTCATGTGTCGGTTATTTGAAACAATCCCGAATTCATATTTCCAAATCGGAGCACAGTAACGCTATTTTCTAGCAGAAAGAAGCTTGGTGATTCGGTGTAAACATTATCATTAACACTAGAAACGGGATATTTACCATATTTTTGAGTTCCCGATATTTCTGCGCTGTTGCAAGCACTTCAATAAGCTGTTGCAAAAGTAATTTATTCCATTATGTCTATGACATTTCCAAGTTTCTTATCGAATGGACACAATTTTAAATAGAGACAGAGAAAAAATGTCGTGCCTCAAAAGTGCAAAAATACGACAGATGGATGGACTCCGTGAAAGATGAAGAGCTAGAAGTAGAAGTAGGTTACTCATGAGATGATTGTTATACACAAGTATGGAGGAAGAACAAATGCTGCGCCGACCCCAAATAAATTAGGACGAGGGCGGGAGAGTGTTGATTTTATTCGCATTCATTTATATACGTCCAAGATTGAGTAGCGATTTCACCTTGTCGCTGACACGTAACGTAACTCATATGTAGACCGTATTACCATACGTATATTATGTAACTACAATTACGAGAATTGGTACAATAGCTCTTTGCGTATAAATCATCGTCACTCATGATTCATGATTGTACGGTATAAATTGATAGGGAATTTTGCATTACAATGACTCCCGAATCGATTGCAATCTTTTTCCTGATTCCTGGGCTCCAAAAATGGTGCTATTGTTTGTGGTAATTCAATACCACAAAAAAGGTTATAGTACATGGAGGTTCCTAATGACACATTGAGGTTTAGAAAGTCATGCAAGGCATGACGATACTCAACTTTACCAAACTTTTTCTGAACATCCTTGTGTTATTTTACGGTACGGTACGGTAAACTTGCATTGTAAACTATACGCTGCCCAGATATAGGTGCCTTATACTGTATAAATCGATTCTTCTTTCTTTGTCGTGTTTAGTGGCTAACCTGGTGTCAGAGTTTCTGGGCGTCTGACTTGGCTTGGCTTGGTTTTTCTAAATCGATAAAAATAAACTTTTAAATATTTTTCCCCCTTTTTTCTAAACAAGTTTTTCTCGAATTTCCCAATTTTTTGGGCAACTTTTCCAGCTTTTGTTTCCCCGAAAAGCCCATTAGGGCTATTAAATTAACCAAATCATTCCAGCAGGGGGTCTAAAATGGCCGCTTTATCAGAATCATAATACGAATCACGTTAAAAATTTAAAGCTCTTAAAATGGACTTTATGGAGTCCTACCGTAGAACTGTGTAGTAGAACTAGTGGGAATGATCCATGGTTATGACCACAAAGTCCATTTTAAGAGTTTTAAATTTTCTCAGGTCTCAAGTGACACGCTTACCCATATAATCAGCCTATAATGTTCCCACTGCTGGGACGCAGGCAGGAGGCCTCTTTGATGAGAGATGAGATGGTGCGTGATCCACCACGCATAGTATATTTTGATAAAATAAAGAAAACACTAATGAGCCTAGCATTGTGCCAAATAAAACCATTTAGCTAAAAAATAAAATAAAATAAAAACCATTTATGACCACGAGGGCAGATGTTAGTGCCGTGGCTGAAAGATGGCTGCTGTGCTAAAAGTATCGCGAGTTCAGTTTCCACCGCGAAATAAATATTTTTATCTTACCTACAGTTGTTGTGCGTTGGTAGATTATGTGCATTGTGACTAATTACGTATATATTATTATTACATTTATAAACAGAATGGATTTTTACGTACCGGAAGGATTTCTTCCGTTAGGGTATCCTAATCTGGAGCATGCGTTCTTATCACGAACACAAGTGATATACCGCAGTACATGTGTACTCTGCAATCTTTATCCAATTAAACATATTACACGATAGCATATACTCGTAAGTAGTTTGGTCATAATCGAAAAATATAAATTGGTCGGTTGGATGGATCGGTTTGACTAATGGTGAAAACCAAAACAAACTAGATTTAATTGCTTTAATAATTACACTCGCTGATTAAAAACCGCTTTTACAAAGAATTAGTTTCGCGTAAGAGTTTGCAACAAACTCTTGTAAAATGTCCAAAAACGAAATTGAGCTAAAAAAAAATCGTAGTTCTCGTTGTTTTCTGTTTTTTTTTTTTGTAAAACTACCTTCACGGTCAAAATTTATGGTGAAATTGTTTTTTTTTTATTGCAATTATAGTGAATGATGTACTGAAAACGTGCTAGAAAACCGTTTGTGTCTCGATCCACCCTGTAAGGAGGAAAAAAAATAAAAACCCTAAGTACCTCCTACAATTATGAATATGAAAGTTGAGAATTTGCGTGTTTCATCGAACACACTAATGACTGAATAGATTTAGTAGATGTAGACCATAAAATAGCAGGTTACATGTGAGGATATTTTTATCTCGTGGTTCCAGTTGGGATGATTTAGTTTCATCAAAGACAGGCAAAAACTAGTACTTACATAAGACCATAAATCAGTAGTAGGTTCCTACTCACTGATGTGGAAAAAAATATATATACTACATACATAGGTACTTAATAAGTACCTATAACAACAACTAAATAACATTTTTATCTGGTGTGGAAAAATTCATTCGAGAGGGCACCAACTTCACGTGAAACACAATTTTAATTCGCGGGCAAATCAAAAGCTCAATCTGTGGCTTCAATCAATGTCAATTTAAAAGTTGACAGCTGTAAACTTTTTAATGAAGTAAGCTATTTATGTAACCCTTTGTTGCTCACAGTAAAAAAAACCGGGTGCATAATCGATCAATACACAATTAATAAAGTAGTTAAAAGACGTAAAGAAATAACTTATAAACTTATTACACCTAAAAGAAAAAAAACTGATTCAGAGCCAAAAGTGCTGCTACATTCAAAAATAAAAACAATTTTACAGTACTTACTTTAAAACTAATCCAAAAAGCATAAGGCTGGCAATGACACTGAAGTTATCCATAATGTTAGTATCACTCCACTTTTTTTGGTGTTAGTGCTACCGAAGCAAAAGCTTTTCACAAAATGTAGCTCGTTTGGTCTAGTCCTTAGTTTTTATACGCCGGTCACGACAAGTGAATTAGAAAATTATTCTATAGATATGATAATCACCCAATTATTATTTATTGAGAATTATTTCAGGTCATTTATTTATTCATTATGTAGAAGTGTCGAAATTATTTATTGTAGTCATTATCGCGTGTTATCACTTTTCTAATCTCACGGTCAATTCAAAAACCTGCTTCAGTTTTAACTGTGGTCTATGCACTCCGTCATGTCATGAGGCCAGCATTATCATTACTTTTAGTACCTATTCTCTTATATAAGAAAGTATCACAGACAGAGGTACATAATATTTTGTTCTTCTTCAGAATACTGAATAAATCAGACGAATTAAAGTACTAAGTGCTCCTAAAGTGATAATTACTCTGTTTCTGTGCAATGTTTTCACGATAAACACGTTCGAAGCAGACGAACGTCTCGTAACTTTATCATTATGTAGTTACCGCTCATCTACATTTATAAAGACGCCTAATTATTTCCTTCGTCATCAACGTTTTTTCCCACATGGCCTATGTAGCTGAAATTCAGCCGGTAATAGACTGTGAAAAGCGTCATCTATTACGTGAGGTCAGAAACTTTTAGTATTGAGGTTAGTATAATACCAAAAGTATACCGTATGTGGTGATAGATGTCGCTTGCGCGCGAATCAAAATCAAACCAACATTAAAAAATCTTTCTCTCATTCAGCATTCGCCTGTACTGTAATTCAAAATTCAAGATCGGTATCGTTACAGATTAACTGTTACATTAGGTACAGGCGAATGCTTCTGGTGAGGGAGTGAAAGAGAGTGAAAGTGAAGAAATCTTTCAAAGCAAGAGTGAATAAATGAATCTTCTGGATAATAATATGCTTGTTACATCCTAGGGTTTAGATAGGTAGGTACTAATCTCTCTCACCATACCCAAATAAATATTTATTACAAACATAGGCCGCATTCCGAATTACAAAATAATCACTCACAGCGCTCACATCTATATTTTGCGTTCCGTTTTAGATATCACGATTATGACAGCTGAGAGCTGTCATCAATTCGGAACGCTCGCGAACGCGTTCACAGTAAACATAACCCCAAACCGAAACCTTTTACAAGACCTGTTTTTGAAAATGGACGATATGTTCGTTGACTCTGCTGCACATACAACCCTCCAAGTTGAATTAACACCACCAATAACTATTTCATGAAAAAGTCACTCCATGGCTTTAAATGAACTTGGAGGGTTGTATATATGATTTAAATGATTATAATTCTGTAACTTCATACGTGATACTGGCGCGATTGTTATTATCATCAACATACAACTTGGCACTGATCTGCAAATCGTAAGAAAATTTAAATTTCGCGGGCTACCCTTGCGCTTCCACCATAACAAAACAACACAACCTGTGAACACAACTGTCATTTTTGACAGCGCTCACGGTGATATTTATTTGGGGCATGGTCGGTGTAATCGCAAGATGGCGCATTTCATGACGTCATCTATGACGATTCAAGGGACATCAATATCGCGCTCACGGTAATTCGGAACGGGTTTATGGACGCTCAAATCGATTACAGCGTAATTCGGAATGCGGCCATACTTACAATTCTTTATCTAAATTAATAGTGGCCTAATTTTATTTTTCTGAGTTAGTAAGTTACTAAAAACTGTAAAAACCAACTGTGTAAACAACCTTACCACGTTGCACAAAATCGTGAAAATTAGACAATAAACTACCATTAAAAGTTATCGCAAGGCCAGGCCTCATCTGTGCAATGTTTTTTGTTGTTTTTGGTATTAGTTCACCTGATGATATGGGGTCACTGCCCTCTTGAGGTTCTGACCCCCATGCATACCGGCAAAAACTAAAGACATCGCAATTAGGGATTGCACTTCGGTCCGGTAGATCCGGTAATCCGTCGGATTCATTTGGTCAGCTACGGTATTAAGAAAAAAATATGCATTATGCGTCTCAGTTAGGTGAAGGTCTATGTAATTAAAAAATCTTACTGGACTTAGGATTAACAATTGACTTTTACAACAGAAAAGCTTTATACTTTTGATCATTAATTTAATGTATTGGAAATTGATTTCTGTTGCCAACACAAATGAATTTGGAACGGGACTTCCCCGGTAAAGTAATACTAATAAAGCGTAGCACACATGATCTGGCAACGTTTAAAGAGTAATAAAAAATAGTGAATTGATGCTACACTCTAACAAACGATATCATTTTAAACTAAAATATTTAGAATTTGAATTAAATAAAAAACTAAAATATTTAGAATTTGAATTAAATAAAAAATTTGAAATAATTTTCAAATTTTTTATTTAATTCAAATTCTAAATATTTTAGTTTAAAATGATATCGTTTGTTAGAGTGTAGCATCAATTCAATATTTTGGTGGTTAACTGGTTGCCATAAACCGGCTGAATATTAAAACTCCTTGGATGCTCCAAATAATTTTGTCGGAAGGTTGGTTGGATTGACTGTCAATTCTGTGCTGCCACAAAAAAAAATTAAACAAAATCGAGGGAAATTAATTGAAAAAATCCTACCCTATCCTTTGAGTTTATGATTTATGACTTAGCATAATAGTATGACAACGTTTTATCTGTTGGAGCACAAGCTTTTTGTGAATGGGAGAGTGTCCACAGCCATGCGTGGATTGGTATTTCGAATTCTTGGCTCTTGGAGAGCCGAAAAACTAGTTTACTCATATGAAGGACATGCAAAACTTTATCCATGTTCAGATTTTATTTACCCGGCTCTGGGAAGTAACTATGTTTCCCTTTACATTTTTTTTTAATGCAGTTGTGATGAAATAAATATAACTTTTTGTTCTTAATATTGAAGGAAGAATAAAAAAAAATATTGCAAAACATTTTGTCTGAAATACTTTTATTGTATAATTATGGACCTTGGCGCTTGGTAGATTTTAAATCACGCTATGGCAACACAGCTAACTCACGTCATTCATTCCAATCAGTTCGAAGTTCGGTACTAATCGGTACGTCTCGCTTGTTTGTTTTGTTTACGTTTTATTTTCAATTAAAAACTTTTCTAACAACGCCGTCCTTTGTTTACATTAGTACACTAATTAACACGAGAAACGTTCAAGTGTTGTGCGCAACTGTGATATCTTATGTAATTGTATTGCAATAATTTGCGTGAGTTTAGTCATCGTTCGTGAATTTTAAGTTCTGGTTTTCTGTTTTTGTGAAATTTTTCGTGAATTTAGTATTACAATGCGATTTCCGCATTGATCCAGTGGCGAGTGGAGGTTAGTGTTGTTTTTTTTATTGATTTTCCGGTATCTGCTATTGATAAAACGTGTGACATCCAGTATCTTGTTTTTGCCTTTTTTGTTTTGTCATTGCGTTTTTTTTCTGTCGGCGCGGGTGACCTCGATTCTCTTTTCAAAAGTTAACTTTTTCTGTTATGGTGATTACGATCATAAATAATCTGAACTTGTTTGTTATTCTCTTTAGCAGTATTGCGTTGTTTAATCGAAAAGTGTGAAATTGTTTTGGAACTTTAAAAAGACCCTAAAAGAAAAAAAAAAAGTGTTTCGTCATAAACTTTACAGTTTTACATACCAAATACTCTTTACTTAAAATACATTTTAATTGAGCTTTAAAGCACAATTTCTAAAGTTATAAAAGTTTTTCTCTGCTTAAAAACAACAAGTTTACAAACCATAACAGTCTAAATATAGTATTCAGTCTTAACTGAATCTTTTTAGTACTGACTTTGTGCATTTGTGATAAAAGTGTAAATGGTACTCATCTATGTAAAGACAATATTAGAAATCTGATTGATTCCCTACCATAACTGATTGACTCTTGGAACTGTATTCCACAAAGTCAATCATATTGTGTCATTAAATTAATGGGAAACCTGTTTCTAAGACTCGGAACATTACCCTGATGATATTTTGATAGAATACAGGAACACACAATGTGCACACATCTTAATTTCAATTGTTATTCTCCTTAAAGGACCTTATAAACACTTGATGGGAAACTAAATAAGATATACAAAAGAAGTTGCAGTGATATCAAGCCTGTAGGTGTTTACTGTCTCTCATGTTAGTTATCTTTTATGAAAAATCTCTCAAAGCTTAACCTCTTGTCATACAAGACTTGACAATCTTTAAAAAGTCTTATTTACTTATAATTTTTTTTAAACAGTTATGGCTAGTGAGTCTTTTGGGAGAATCAAAGCCTAGGTTACCACATAATAGTATAACACACTTCATTTAGCCCGTAATATTTGGTATTAATCCCATTTAATGACTTTTTCATGAAATAGTCACTCAATGAGATTAAATAAACTTAGAAGTTTGTAATTCTGTAAATTTATATGTGTTACGGTGACAAATCATATTTTGTTCAACATACAGCCTAACACTGGCCTGTATGTTTAAAGCAAAAGTAAGAAAATTTGTTTTTTTTTTTGGGGCTGCCTTGGTGCTTCCCTCATAGATTCCCCAGTCCCCATACCTTAGTGACAGAATATATAAATATTCTGACACAATATATAAATATTCTGTCACATAAAATAGCTGAAACAGGAGATGAGCCTATGGGCATCAACTATGAATAAAACTACACCAGAATAGACTAAGAACTATGTCATAATTTTGAAATAAATAAAATGACACACTTTTAACATTCAATTCGCAACTCAGTGTACATTTATTTACCAAAAACCTGAAAAATCCTTATTTGTAACACTCAATATTGAAATCTATTTTAATTTTAACACACAAAGCGCATTTGGAATTTATTGCTCTTGTCGCCCCATGTATGGTATCATTGCAGTGGGTGTATAATTATGTCCCACACTGAATCCTTGCCAACATCTGTCATATTGTTATTCACAGTTAAGTTTATAAAATGACTGTTTTTTTTATCCATGTTTTTTAAAACTCAGTTTATTGTGTTTGTCGTGGGAATGTGTTATTATTATTTTGAAAGGACGAGTGCAGTAGCTTTCTTATTTTAATAAGTAGAATACTTAAATTGCAAGCTTTCATTCATCATTGTTTGCTTTTTTCAATTATTTTTAGGTCAGCTCCCAGTTGAATGAATACCAGTGTTTTACATAGGCAATTGCCTTTCTGATTTTCACAACTTAGCAATTTTAATGGTTTCAATCAATTAAAAGAAACCCCACAGATGATGCAATTAACGTGGCCACCTACTGGGTGCAAGAAATTTGCTTAGTTGTACCATATACGAAATAAGAAGCAGAAGATACAGCATCAATCATTTCTAACTTCATATTAAATTAAACCAAGTAAGTTGCACGTGACCGAAGAGGGCAGGGCGTTTTAGTCAGTAATAGTCTGACACTCCCTCCTGCTCAGCCCAGAGCGGGAAGGTTATTTGATGATTTCCCATTGGTAAAAAAAAAAAAAAGGCCTATTTTTTGTCCAAAGAATCAGCATTGTCATACCACGTGGTATTGCTGCCAGCCTTCTGGGCACTTTTCCAATTTTTTTCCTGGGCATTTTGACTCCCTGTAACCCTTTTGATACTTAGTACATATTTTCATTACTATTTTAGATTTTAAAATATTGGCGAAATAAATTCTACCTTGTAAATTTTAATGTTTATTTACTTGATTTGTGTTGTGTTGTTATGTATGAATCACATTGTTAATGTTTTCCTGCACATTTATGTAATATCGTAATGTATTTTATTTGATGAATGAATTCATACCTAACTTAGTAACCACAATATAAAATAAGTAAACAAATAATAAATTGTTGTAATGAGCAATCAAAACTGTTTACACACAAAGCAAGTAATTCTATTTTTATATTAGTTACTTTGCCTTTTGTTTGATAAACTCTGGTAGCTATGGGCACATGAGAACTGCCCGTTTTATAAATGCCCATGTAGGCCTATATTATGCCCCGGTGTGGGCGCGTTCTTTGAGGCGGCGAGCCGCCCATTATCTGAACGCGCCCCAAAGGGTGGTAGCCGTAAGGCTAATCCGGGGGTACCGCACGATCTCCGGCGAGGCGGCGAGCCTCCTTGCCGGATTGCCGCCATGGGATCTGGAGGCGATAGTCCTCGCGCGCCTGCACGAGTGGCGCGTGGAGGCACTACGCCGGGGGGAAACTCCGCTGCCGCGGCAAATTGTCGCTCAGCGGACAGACTTCCGGCGTGATCTCATGGCGACATGGAGAGAGCGACTGTCGCAACCCCGTGCAGGGCACGCCACTATAATGGCGGTAAGTCCCCTCTTTGAGGAGTGGCTGGAGAGGCGCCACGGCGCCCTCACCTTCCGCCTGACGCAGGTCCTCACCGGACATGGTTGTTTCGGGAGGTTCCTGCACCTAATCGGGCGGGAGGAAACGCCCGGGTGTCACCACTGCGAGGATCGACCGGAGGACACGGTGGAGCACACTGTGCAGGTCTGCTCCGCCTGGGCGGAGCAACGCCGTGTCCTCGTAGCGGCGATCGGCGGCGGCGACCTCTCGCGTCCGGCCCTGGTTCAATCCATGGTCCGGAGCGAGACGGAATGGGACGCCGTCACCTCCTTCTGCGAAGCAGTCATGCTAGCGAAGGAGGTGGCGGGACGTGAGAGGGAGAGAATCTCACGTCCCAGCCGCCGCGGGAGACGCACCGGGCGTCGGGGGCCACGTGGTGGCTCCCGGCCACCGTAGACGCGGGCCTGTGGACGGTGAGCTATGGGCTAGCTCGCCGTCCGTCCGTCTTATGACGACAGGCCGTGTCGACGGCGCGTTCGTGTTCCACGCGCGCCTCAAAGAGAGTCAGCAAACAGGAAGGGGTCCGTAAGGGCCGACGCCTGCCAGGGTTGCGGGACTGTTCGAAAGAGATACCGCGGCCCTGGAACACAAAGGGCAAAGGAAGGAACATGGACGGGTTTTAGTCAGTACAAGTCTGACACTCCCTCCTGCTCAGCCCAGAGCGGGAGGGGTCATTTGATGATTAAAAAGGCCTATATTATAATACAGGCGTTCTGCTAAATTTGCACTTAGCTCAGGGAGGGCTAAAATTCTGCAAACAGTGTAATAAAAATATGTCTTCATTCATTAAGGTGGATGCGCCAGGGTAGCCCGCGAAATTTAATTTTTCTTACGTTTATTGCAATTTGCAGGTCAGTGTCAGATTGTACGTTGATGAAAACATGAATCGCGCCAATAACACGTATGGAGTTACAGAATTATAATCATTCAAATCATCAATACAACCCTCCAAGTTCATATAATCTCAAAAAGTGACTTTTGCATGAAATAGCTATTGATTATAATTCTGTAACTCCATACGTGTTACTGGCGCGATTCATATTTTCATCAACATACAACCTGACACTGACCTGCAAATTGCAATAAACGTAAGAAAATTTAAATTTCGCTGGCTACCCTTGCGCATCCACCTTAAGATGTTGTCATTTGATTTGTTCAAACAGCCTTTTATAATAAATAAATAAATAACAAATCTAAGGAAGACTATATAATCTACTAAATAATTAACTTATCTAGAGTTTAGTGTACTTAAAATTGCAATAACTAACATAAGATTGAATACTACAATTTACAACATCCATGTTAATGACACTAAAACATCATGCATGTCATGAAAACACGACATTATAAAGTTTGTCCTTAGGGTACGAACAAATACCGCTTTCTACGCAAATGCCGTGGTACTTACAACGATTATACAACCATTCATTTCAATTCCGCTAGTGCACTTTGCTTTTCCTTAGTAAAGTAAGTAATTATTGTAGTTATATCTGTCTGAGGAGCTCGTGGCTAAATAATAACAGCTGTTCGGGTCGATCTTTAGGTTCAGCCGCGCTTGCCTAGGTTGGTCCGTGGATACGTGACCACACATTTAATTCCGTGTTTCCTCCGTGCCTCGGAAAGCACGTTAAGCCGTTGGTCCCGGCTGTCATTTGTAGATCTTTGACAGTCGTTAGTCAATGGCCTAAAAGTCTGACAATCCGTCTTGCCAAGGGGTATTAGGTACTCAGTACTAAGTAGGTTGCGGAGGTCACATAGACAGTCGTTCCATGTAAAATTACTGGTATTCAGTTGAATCTGGTTAGAATGAAAGACGACCCCACAACGTACTTGTGAAGAGGCCAGGCCGATGATATCTGTTTGAGGATACTACGATGATTAGGCAATCTATCCAGTATCCTATGAATTTGCGAAGCTATGAATATGGGGACTAGGCCAAGTTACAATACGTGCCACGAAAGATGAGACTTGACACAACATGTAGTTTGACTTGCGCACAGTAGACGATTTTAACGACTATTGAGTATGAGGTATGAGGTCTACTGCGCAAATCAAACCACTTGTTGTGTCAAGTCTCATCTTTCGTGGCGCGTATTATACCTGCTAAAGTTATACACTCGGCACCCACCCTTATACAAAGCTTCTTATCAGATAATCATGGCTTCTCTGAATAAGACTGGCCACAAAGCTTGAAATTATGCAGAGTGTTTACGATTCTAGACCACCACCAGACCACCAGACTTTCTCACGATGTTTGCTTAGGTCCTGTCATCGCCAACGGTGTGTAAGATTTGCCTTCTTAGATCCTAAGACCACACCACCAAACCGATAGACCCACTGACCGATTATTACCTGCACAGAAATTGGAAAAAGTTAATTACATTGTCACTTACCAAGTTCAAACTCGAACCTGCAAACCATTATCAGGAAGCGACGTCTTTTCGTCACCCCTGACTGTTTTCGGTCACGGCGGCAAATCTTGACGGAAATTAGTCACCGGCTCGGGAGATATTATAGTGCACAAGTAAGTGCGCAGACAGAGGTGCATCTCTATCCTTTACTCTTGAAGTCTGATTCGATCACGGCGATCCGGCACGACCGGAAAGAAATCAGGCGCAGGACCAACGACCTATGGTGGAAGCGCAAGGGTAGCCCGCGAAATTAGAATTTTCTTACGTTTATTTCAATTTGCAGGTTAGTGTCAGGTTGTATATTGATGAAAATATGAATCGCGCCAGTAACACGTATGGAGTTACAGAGTTATAATTATTCAAATCGTCAATAAAACCCTCAAAGTTCATTTTACCCCATTCAATAACTATTTCACGAAAAAGTCACTCAAAGTACTTTCTGAGGCACGGGGCATACCGCCAACATCCAAACACCGGGCTACTACTAATAAACTAATGGAAAGCTCTATATCACTTTTTGCCCGACCCGGGGATCGAACTCAGGACTCGGGGCACTAAATTATAAAGTAAATAGCCGTCTCCACGGACATGCCGTGTACCCGTTGGCTATTGCACCTACCTACCTAACCAATTATAAATTTAAAACATGCCACCTGTCACTTTCTTTAGTTTCCGACTTGAATGTCGTAGTATGTTCGTGACAATGTTCAGCATTGCTAATTGTTGGTTAACTAGAAGGAAAAAGTACAACGGATGTAACTTTTTCCTTGTCACAAATCTTATTAACAATGTTTTTGGTCATGTATCAAGTTGTTCAATAAATTGTAGGGGCGAAAGCATCAGAGGAATAAAATCGTCACATCACCTTCCTTTCCAATACTTTTTGAAAAAATAAATTGTGGTGCTCAAAAAGTATTACTTACTTCTTATCCGTCATCTAACTCAAGTTACTCAATACCGCGCCATAAGTTTGTGCTAAATTCAGCTGTTATAAGTAAGACACTGATTCCCATATGTCGCACTTTAGTTCTTATTTTTTAATGTCTTATATATTTGCCCCCCTTTTTAAAATAAATCCTTCTACATTGTACAACACCATATATTCCCTATCTTTTAAATAGATACCTACCACAATTTCCAGTAAAGTTAATGTCTCTATTTTAATTTATTTGAACAAACTAAAACAATTTACATTAATTAACTCCGTAAAACGCCGTTTAAATACAATCTGAATAATATTTTAATTCCTCAGTATAATTATACGAGGTAAAAGATTTGTTTCTTAATAGTTTACTTTCCTTACTGGATGGGATGAGCATCAACGTATCATGTTGTTCCTTTATCATGCCACACAGTAACTGATAATAGAGATACAGGCTAATAAGCAAATATTGTATGTGAACGGCGTTTTGCGTTCTAGGTTTTAGTTCCGATTATCTTGCGCAAAGGGTATAAGAGTATAGAAAGACCACAGAAACGATGGATAGACTGTGTAAAGCATGATATGGTAAGATTGGAGGTGTGTGGTGAGATGACGAGCAATAGATAAGAAGACATGTTGCGCCGACCCCAAATAAATTGGGCTAAGGGCAAGAGAATGATCATATCTTGGGTAAAGGTAAAGTGATATTATAAACAGCAATAACAATGACAGAAAAGACAGAGAATATGCATGTAATTTTTTTTTCACTTTAATAATTAATATGCAGTTCTATCAACCCAAGAAAATAATTAAAAGTTAATTTCAACTACTGCTTGTCGCACAAAAAAAATATTAAACTCTTGCAATTTTCTACGACAGTTCAAACGTCCATGACTATCGCGGCCATTCATGTCAGGACTTTGATGTCACTTACCTCTATCTGCCTTGTTTAAATCTAATTTTTTGCCCTTAGTAGATTAGTTTTATTAAAATGCAAGTGCTTTATTTAAGCAAAAATTGCAATAACAATATTATAGTAAAATCTTAGTGAAACTTTAAGTACTTTTCAATTAAAAGTGTTTCTTTGACACATGGATTTTGACGTCACTACCAGAATCGAAGCGTTTTGTGTTTGCGTTCCGTTTCACCAAAAACACGCTAAATAAAATATTAAATTGTAAAATAAGTGTGGTATTAGAGAATTAAACAAGTGTACCATAATGTTTTTATGGTCCAATACAAGGCATTTTAAAGAAATAAAAAAAGTTTGGTATTTCTTGCATATACCCTATTGTCAATGGATTGAATCTATCGAAAGGCAAGGAAATATTGTGGAAAGCCCTTCTAAAAATACGAAGGAAATGCTTTAAAAGCGATTGCCACTAGTCTCTGAGGGGGGCCACAAGGGCCCTCTATTAGAGAAAAACCAAATGAAAACGTCGAAAACTGCTTGCAAAAATGGTATTTGGAGATTCATCAGGGATCTTGATAAGAATGACGTCAATTTTTCTTCTTACTTAATTTTTCTGTGGGTTTTTTAGGAATATCTGCTAACATTTAAAATTCACTTCGAACTTCACCCAAGTGTCCGCACTTATTCAAAAGCGAACTCGTTTGTTTCTAGTAAATCATCGTGGATTCAGCGAGATACCTATAGTTCGATTCAGAAGTGGTGTTTAGATATACTGAACTACAATTTTATAAAATTTTACAAAATGTGCCCAAAGCTTCAATGTCCCACCTATTCTTGTCTATTTCCTAGTCTTAGATCACAAGCACTTCATCTTCCTACTCCGCCACGAGTCTATAATTAACAGAATTGGGTTCCAAAGCATCCTGCAGTCGCGCCCCATTTTCACACATGTTTAAGATATCAAATCGGTCTCAATTGAACACTGTTCCATTAGTGTTGTTGTGAGAAAAACGCATTAGACTTAGGACTGAAGATTTTATTGGATGACTCATTTTTATTGATAAATGATTTTCATGAAGACCTATAGCTTCCATTCAGCTATACAGACTTGAGATTTTCAGCTGTAGAATTAATCGATCAGATGCTTAGTTCAATGGCTATAGAGACTGATTATTTGCGAGCTTAGTATCAGTACGACAGTTGCGATAGCACTGTTGACGATAGCTGGACTCACTGTTACCGCTGCTTTAAGACGGGTCAAAGACATGCCTTAAAGCACCTCGTCAGTGACAAGACCTTCAGCAGTGTAGTAATTGAACAAGAAGAAAAATGCTTCATTTCTAATCAGAAAATGTAATGCTCATATATTATTAATCGATAAGAATAATGACGTGATAATACAGAAGTACCTATGTGTTAAAATCAGTGAAACAAGTGAGAGCGTTAAATAGTATATTCTTATTTACAACGTATCACAATTGTTACATCCAAAATCCGTTCCAAATCTAAATGTTTTTCATAGATCCCCGTTAACGCGCCCTTGCACACATGACATCTGTCCCCTCCGGGTTGCCATCTTTTTCTTTTTACCACAGAACTACTTAATTATTCAAAATTTCGCGCAGAATGTAATATTTGATGATAGCTGGTCTAACAACTGCCAATATTGATGTTAAGCCTCTACTAATAATGGAAATAATTTAAATAATTAACATATATGGAAGAAGAAGACATAATGCGCCCACCCCAAATAAACTGGGTTATGGGCAATAGAATAATGATGACGATTATCAATTGATCCAAAAAAAAAAACGGTCTCCACATCACATCTTATTCCATCATTCTAGCTAATCGTATGCCAGTCACGACTAAAATTGCGAAAGTTTACTTTCTGCTATAAAATCTTCTCAATTTTACCCCTTCTTTAACACTAATTAATCAATGCGTATACTCACGTAAAAAAACGCCATTAGAAAAACTATATACTCACAACAAACACGTAAATTGTAAGCACAGGCATTAATGAATTCAAACAATATAGATTTTGCGTTGTTTAGCATACATTTGAATATTAAACCAGTCACGTTTTCAGGCGGAATGGCGTTTAAACAAATTGTTTTAGCAGTTTCCTTCATGCCTCTATTGGCATCGATTTAACGTCCTTATAAATTGTGCTTCTGTTTTAAAGTATTATGTGGCTTGTTTATCCATGAATGTTGGATTGCTCTTTTGGAGGTTGTTAATTCTTATTGAAAGATCGAAAGGTTGCGACCGTTACAGTATAGTGGCCTCTATGTTTAGTTCTGGTAGTCTCAAAGCATCCTGGTCCACGCTTCTTAGCAATTCTAGCATTCGATCATAGTATTTAGAGCACTTAAACCCTAAAATATCATTGACTGAGAGGCTGAGACGTTTTAAACTTGTAGCAATCTGACATCATCCGAATTCCATTCCTTATGCGTTAGCTATTATTTCCAAAAGATTTTCTTTTTGGATTATCTAAAATAAGGAAGTTTGTCCATAAAATGTCTGAAACATCTTCAAGCATCCATCTCCGTATTCCGCAGCCCCAAACACATGGACAAGTTACAACTTGCAAACCGTAGAGGCTAGACTAGACCATGATGTCATCACATAATTGCCTGCACGCAGATAAATCGAGACCCTGCAGTCTTAGCCCACACCACAAGCCACTCTCACTCTTAAAACAATAGTTGTAATGACTAATATGGGTTGCTTAAACCGCAGTAGGCGTTAGAAAGTTAAAACTCGCTAAATATGGTTTTTGAAGAAGATCAGGGGCATTATCTTGACGTAATGGTGGATAAGTTGAGAGAGGTTCTTTATGATTACTCCGAGCTGTTCTTGTTTTGCCTGAAGGGGTGTATTTTATGTCTCATCGAGTACATTCGTTGTTTTACTGCTTCGTTTAACGAATGTAGAGTACTGAGTGGTTAATTTAAATATATAAAACCATGCGCTAGCTACTGAGTAGTCTACACGTACGAGAAAAAATATTTCTAGTAACGCACTCAATATCTAATCTTTTTCTTTTGATCTAACTGTTGTCCTTATTTGCTTCCAGCTTCAAGTCTGGAGTATTTCTTTCGGAATGAGTTGTATTCTTAGCCTCGGAAAACCCTGTAGCAATTTTGCTGTTGTATGAAGTCATGACGTTTTTATAAGACAAGACATTTATTTGTAGAAACATGAGTATACATACAAGACATGCAGGTTGTTCATAAACAAAAAAGATCCATCATGTTCGGCCTTTGGGGCATACAAATATATAGGTAAAAAAAGTCATGGCGTCATAACTCGTAATTCAAGAAGACCTTGCATATGATGTTGTTTTATTAATGATGCTCACGATTTAAAAGAAAACAACGTATTTTTCCCTTAGCTACAAGGAATAACAAGCAATGCCAACCGTATCAATCCTATTACGTATGCCAAGACCGTGATAGGTTTAAGGACCTTACAATAGTCAATAAACACATCGGCAATAGATTGTTACACCTGGGCAATAAATAGCGTTATTGTGCGACATTGAATTCAGAGGCTTTTATGAGCTCTTGTTGGGTGTTATATCAATCTTTCTGAATACAAAGTAATCATGAAGATGTAGACAGCTGGTAGGACTTTTTGGATGATTTATGTCAATTCAATGTATGGCAATTAAAGCGACAGGCACACTTCAAGTTTAGGCGTCAGAGGACCAAAAAATAAGGTACCTAATGTTTGATAATAAGGTACGTTTTATTTTGTGTAAAGCCTGATAGCATTCGCTACACAAAAATAACATTATTATTATGCAAAATATTCCCGAACTTATCAAGACTTGTTTCGCATAAAAAAAAACAAGTTTATTTGGTAACTGATAAGTGATAACCTCTGTAAAAGCCGGCAACGCCAAAATAACTTCACGTCAACATTATGTTTAACTCCGTACGCTATACGTAATTATGAGATATCAAGATTTCGCCATCTTTTTAACATTCGACACACTTTGCCGTAGCGGTATCGGGAATCAAGGAGATTACCATGAGACACGGAACTCGGATGACCAGCGCAAAAAGTCCAGTATGAGCGCTGAATTTGTGGTCTTTTGACAAGTTATTGGCAAGCGAGCGTTATTGAGTATCAAGTTGATACTCAATAAGAGAGGTGAGTTGATACTATCAACTCACCTCTCGAACCTGTCGACCTATGTTACGTAGTGACATTTAGTCGTTTTGATCATGCTATCAATTCCTGGTTATCTTTGGTAATTAAACTTTTCCCTATATACAATTTTACAACATATTAAGAGCACACTCCTGACTCCGCTATTGTCGAAAAGTTTCTATTTTCGGAATTGTGCAACGTCCTGTCCTTGCCTGACGCTTTTCTCAAAATGTTGCATTGCAAAACATCCGCTAGCTCTTTAGGCCAACTATCCATCTTTGCCTACTCCACAAGTCTGTAAAACAAAGAAAATAACTGCTTAACAAAGTAGGTGCTTAGCTTTGAATAAATCATTGTATTTAAAGATGGGTGCCCCAAATTCTTGACACTCGGGCGCTATTGTCTTTAAGTGAAACTAAGTGATTTACTTTGGCTTTTCGAAAGTCGGTGACTTGATAATTAAATGCCAGCGATCGGTCTTTGAGTTAAGATAATATCTTTTGGTAAGTGAGCAGACTAATGTTACAAATTACGAGAGCATTAAAAAGGTCAAATGATTAGTTCTCGAGAACGACGAGCTTGAATAAATAAGTAAGAAAAATACATGAGTTGATATGGACGAAGTTTCAAGTATTTTTATTAGAGGCATAGCGTTTTGTTGTGCATGCGCCATGCATACATAAGTTAATATCATTGTTATGAAAAAAGATCAGGAGAATGCCATTAATTATCGCGATGGCTGAAAGTTTCTGGAGTGGTCATCACGTACCGGAAGACGCAGTTGGAAGACCTCTCACAAGGTGCACTAATGTCCTGGTGAAGGCCTCAGGAAGCCACTGCATGCAAAAAGCACAGTACCGGTCGACGAGGGTGACGCTTGGTGGAGGGCTGTTAGTGCTGTTACAGCAGTAGACGTGATTCAGCTAATACGATACGGTGATGATAAGAGTGAAGGTCAAAGAAGCGATATGGTGTGTTTGTATTGCAGTCTAGCTAGATCTATTTTCTACCTGCCTAATAATCTAGCGTTAATACACCAGAAACCTGGCGTAATCAATCACCCAGACATGGAATGTTTCTACATTTATACAATAGTTATTTCTTACTTAGAAATCTATTTTCAGCGCTGAAAAACATCTTTCAATCGGTGTGTAGGTAACGCTAAACTGTAATGGAAAAACAACGTTTGCCAAATGCAACGTCTTATTAGATAACCGGTGTTTTGTAAAGACGCGGGAAGAATTAGGACGCCATTTGTAAATTGAGATGTTCTTTTTTTCTTTGGATGAATCCGGGATGTGTGGTTCCTGTGTTCCCCTATGGAAATAATATTATCATCTGCAGTTTGATTTTTAAATGATATTTGCTATTTACGACTTTATTGCTTTTCAGTAATTTTTCTCAATAAATTCATACATTTGTAACTGTGCCAGTGTGTACGTACGATTTGGAGGTTTGGCACACGGATATATATATACGACTATGACCTGGGTTAGGACAAAGGATACTTTTTATCCCGGTTGCTCGAATGAAAAACGAGCGAAACTGCGGGCAAAATTTAGTAGTTATTTAATATTTCAAACAAAGCAAGCGATTTTATCACAATGCTAATTAAAAAAATATTTCCAAAGTGAATATTTTGCAAAGAGGAGATAAAATGAAACAATACCTGACTATCTGCCATCTGACACACTTGTGCGATTGTTCATTTTAATAATATAATTACCAATTTTGCAATTAACTGTATTTTGTATGTTATCATTTACCCTTGATGGAGGTGACTGCTGAGAAGACGAGGAAAAGAGATATGCTGCGCCGACTCCAAAAAAAAATGGGAGAATGATGATGATGATCATTTACCCCTAATTTTGATGGATGGAGAGGAAGACGGAAGATACGATGAGTTGTATGAGGAATCACCTAAATGAAAGGAAAAGGAGTCATTAGTGATAGCGTGGCGGTTGACAGGGAACATTGGAAGAAAAATCTAGGACAAAAACGGGAAAAGTTATGACACTTGATTTAATTACTAAATTATCTATGTTTCCTCCTTGACTACTGATTGCTGATGAAATATAGTTAGTCATTAACGGTTCATCGTTACTGATTTTAATTACTGTCAGCAACAATAGAATCGATTTGTATCCCAATGAAGACTTTTTGTCAGAAATGCACTAGCCCCGTCATAACAGATGACGTCACAAGAATACGCAACGAATAGCCTCGGCTGATGTTTTTTTTTATAATTGCATCGCACGACCGTTCTGAAACCATTCTGCATAGTTGCTTGGCGGATCGAATCATAAAGTTTTTCCCAAGCTGAATAAAGGGAGTGCCACGGTCAATTCTGTTTTTTTTTTTTCGTAATTCGAACGTTCGTGATTTCGAAAATATGACAATGGCGGACTTTGGCGGGAATTTTAGATTATTTTCGTAAATTATGAAGAATGTAACAAGTTCACGTTTTTTCATGCTGGGAAAAAATAAGCGTTGAACAAATTAAGAAGAATTCATGGGGTTGGTTTACTGTTAGCACGCATTGCCGTCGCTGAAAAATAGCGCTATGGTGCCACTTACGAAGAAAAAAAAATTGTTTAACTTTCTGGCGGCATTTTCTAAAACCCAAAAAATTAAGACATGTGACATCTCCCAACCCGCACTGGGGCCGCGTGGTAGATTACTACCCATTCCCTCTAATTAAAGAGGATATCTGTGTCCCAGCAGTGGGAATATTAAATGCTGATTATTATTTTAAAGTACTTATCACAGTCCATCAGTAAGGCACCATGTAATGTGTGCAGTCTGGATGCAAGTCCATGCGATACAAATGCGTAACTGTCGTCGCATGGCTTAGAGCCAAATAACACACAGCATTATCTCTAGATACCATTTCCAGGTATGTAGTTCCGTTTATTCTAGCTAGAGGAGGCTAGGCAGAGGCGTACTTAATAGTACACGCACATTTCTCCCAAGTTATGTTTATAGTGGGCGAGCCTATTGCAATCAACCGGGCACAAATCCAGGCTCTGTAACTGCTACTGACGAATTCCAAGAGCAATTTTTCCGACCTGGCAATCGAACCCAGGACCTTATGCTTAGCAGTCGCGCTTGCGATCACTAGCCGAACGAGGCAGTCCGTCTCATAGCATCAGCGGCCGGATTAACCATGTCGGGGCCCCTAGGCAATGTAATTCTCGGGCTCCTTTTTGAAGATTATTAGCTCTTCCACGTTGATGAAGGGATGTGAGTAACTTCCAGAGGTCAGATCGATTCTAAATGGTATCCTGTTACTTCAATGTATGCAGTGATAGGATATGGATATGCAACAAAATGGTTATCTCAACCTGATGCTGCAACTGCTGCATCATCAGCAGCATCGTCCGCCTTATGCTTAACTCCTCAGCCCCAACATTTTCAATTTATTATTTATTTATTTTGGATTACCAAGAAGTCACGTTACAATTTATCTTATATAAATGAAAACTATTACAAAATACATGGTCATGTAACGCACACTCAATTACAGGTAACCACAGCTTACACATTATCGAGTACAAAGCTCTAAATACATAATTTAACACAAATTAAAATTAGGAATACATATAATTGAACAATCATGCTATTATTAATATTAGAATAAAGTCAAATCAAATAAAAAAATACATAGTCATGTCATGATCATTTAATAATGGTTGGAATTGAGATTAAAAATATAAATTAAAATACAAATTATATTAAACTACAAATTAAATTACAAATTAAATTAAAATACAAATTGAATCGAATCAATTGAATCGTATAAAAATACAAATTAAATTAAGTTAAAATTGTGTTGGTAATAACTATTATTTAATTAGTCATTATTGGAATGATAATTCAAATGTCCTCTAACCGAAAGTGTTTATATAATTTTCTTTTAAATACGTTAAGACTATCGATATCGAGCTCAGCTTTGCGCCATATAGCGTTATACAATTTGGTTGCTCTCGTAAGGGGAGAGTTATCGCCTAAGTTGGTTTTGTGCATAGATTGTCGGAACAGATTATATGTATGTGACTGTGGTATCCTGCTAGGAACATTGATCGATATTTTTGATAGAAGGTCAGTATTTATTTTTGATGTAATTTGTGAAGGAAGCATAAATCCAGTACTTCTTCCCTCTTTTTCTTCTTTTGTGTGTACGCGTTGCTGATGTGGGGCCCCTAGGCAGTTGCCTACTCTTCCTAATGGTTAATCCGGCCCTGCTTAAGCTAGAGTCATCTTATCCCAGAACGATATTGTTCTGGGATAAGATGAATGGCTGTAGGCACTTGCTGGATTGCAGGAGGTGCCCACAGCTCACTGACCACGCAATCATCTGCAATACGTCGTGTGGTGAAAAGTGATCAACATGTCAATGTCCTCTTTGACCGTTCAATGCCGTGTTTGGGCTGATGCGTGCGCATTGCTAAATATTCCTTCAATTAGATGCGTCAAAAGTCATAGACGTGAAATTTCACGCGGGTTCGGTACTCAAGTAGATACTCAATTTCTCGCTTCTTGGTAAATTCTGGTATTCAGCTACATCCGTTTAGACTGAAATCCTACCCAACATATTTGGGAAAAGGCTAGGCTGATGATGACCCTGGACACTTTCACAATCAAATAGATGTGTGATAAAACCCTGCAGATTGAATGTAGCAAGAGTAACCGACCAACCCACATGATAGTTACTTCAAGACCTGACGTCACCATTGCTGTATTTACAAGTATAATCTACTTCCAAGTATAACCTAAGTACTTAGATTAGCATTGAATTTACAGAGAAACGGATGTTAGAAGATTTCTTTTACAATGTAACTACTTGATCCCAGGAAATCGGGTAGTACAAGCTATGTAGATTGCTAAAGTAACGTAAGCGACTGTGGTGGCCAGCATTGAGAGTACATTTAAATCTGAAGACAGTCCTTCGTGGCTGATCACCCTGCCCCAGCGGAAAAAGAAGTCTATCTCCATCTTTAATTATTCCAAGGTCCCAAGCTATAAGCACAGAAATGACAACTGACAACGTAGAATGTTAGAAAATTCTCGACATAAGAGAGCTGTCTTTTATAAAAATCTAGGTAATGAAAGGCGTCTGCAAATATTCCTGACAATCACCACCGCTGATGACCAATCAAGCGAGAATAGCCATTTTAAATCACTTTTAATTAACTAAAGTCGGTCAAAGTCTCGCCATGCCACTAAGAAGACAGAATCAGAACAATGAACAAAGATATTATCATCTTACGAGACACTTTCCTCGTTCATGATACTGAATTCACTTTCGTTATGTCTCGCCTTTTTTTAATACTAATACTAACATTACAATGTACAATGATGTTGCAGAAGTATTGTTATACATAATTTATTGTATGTTCCCACTTCTGAGATACATTACAGGACTCCTCTTTCTGGGAGAGGGCGTCGAATCCACCACGCGGGCCCTTTAGAAATATTGATAGGGAACTATGATTGGAAATCACCAACATGCGGTGAGCGAGTAAGCGAGCCGATCAATGGTCGTTCCTTCTCTGATTTAAGAGGCAAGCAGCAGTACGTAACTGACTATAAAAAAATAAGAAGTTTAGCATCAGAAGTGTGTGCTTTTGTTGGTGACCCTAACAGTAAGAACTACCTCTGATTTTTCGGATTCGTGTGCGTATTGTATAATTATCACTTGCTTCGGTGAAGGAATAACATCGCGAGGAAACCAGCATGCCTGAGAGATATTTCTCGACGGCATGTAAAGCCAAGTCGGAGGCCCATGGGCGGCATAAAAACTGAAAGGTTAGACACTAACCATACGATAAAGAAGAAAGTAAGAATAATATTTTTAAGCTAAACCCACTGGTTTAAAGAAAATTGGTTCCAAAGGTTACATGAATCAGTAACAATTTTTTTTAAGATAGTGACTAGGATATCATTGATCCTAACAAATAGACAGCTTAACTAAACAGGCAGCCAGTTACACCAGTATTTTACAAATATACACTTTGTTTCAATTAAAACTACTTTAACTTATCTGCGTAACTGTCAATCTTTAAAACCGTACACTTACTGACTAGGAGACAAATCCTCCACAAACTAAACCATATGTGTATACAGTTAGAGTAGATATTACACTAGCAAGAGTAGCTAGTATTTCGCAGATAATGACTTCGTTGTGCCCTCTTAGATAACGATAGTTCTCTGTATTTTGTTGAGTGGAAAAAACCGGTTACTTTATTCAAGTACGAATATGTAGCGTTTTGTTTCTATTAATATGTATTTGGTTTAATGTACCTACGTGAAAAAAGTGGTGGTTCTACTTTTGGTTCATGTTCTGATGATTTCCGTATAGTTCGGAACTCAGAGAATGGCAGAGAGACTTCGCGTTGTTCTCAAGTTTCAGGATTAATAATATTCTTGAAGCACTGAGATCTAGATTCAGGCAATCAAAAGTTAACTTAGCCTATTGCAGTCCACTGCTGGACATAGGGCCCTCCCAAACTGCACCAAAACAGTTTGGTTTTCCCGACATACATAGATCAAAAACACCCACCATACAGGAGAAATTTCTAGTGTGGGGCAAAGTTTAAAAAAAAACAAAAACTCTTGGGGTTTGTGGTAAAATCTAGTTTAAAATAATTATGGACAAGGAATGACGTTGACTGATATAGACTTTTGTGAGAAGAATACTTGAAGTCACCCCAAATACATCGCAACACGAGAGAAAAATAATAACAACCACAAGAACATAACCAGAAACTTGATTAGGCTTTTGGAAACCCTAGTTTAAAACCTAGAATATCCTAATCCACCACTATTAACCATAGCGGCCCTACTATAAAGTAATCGTAATCCATAGATACTATAAATTCCTAAGCCGAACTAAATTCCTTTTGATTAGTGTTAGATCTGAATTCCTAGCCATTTTATGTATATTGCTCGTTTATCTAAGATATTTATAGCTTCAGTTTATGCGAAACGTGATTGTCTAGCAATAATTCCTTGGAAATTGTTTAATAGTCTAGATTTATTGACTAAGTTCCTGTTCCTGACATAATGTAATGTCCTAGTTTGTATTTGGTGGTAAGATTCAGCCCCACTTGCTTCGTTAGTCTTGTCTTCATGCTGGTTTCTACAATTAAGACATCTCTTATTCTACTCGCCCTATGCTTAAACTCTTCTGAATGCCTTGACCTAGGGGTAATCGCATCCACAGCATTTTGTGTTCTCACATCGACTTTGAACAGAACTGATATTAATTTTTCGGTAGCTTATGTCAAATCAGTACCGCTGGGCTGGAATGTCACTTTTTCTGGGCCATCTGGCTGGCTTAGCTTAAAATTGAAATGCTGAGAATCTAGTAAGTCTTCCTTATTTACCTAATAGAAATCAAGTCGGCAGTCTTTGATCACCTTGTAAGGTCACACATGATCTAAACAGAAACACAGGGTTATCATAATTAATATTCTAGTCTCATACAAGTACGTCTGTTTCTTAGTCATATGTTTATACTGACAAATGTGGACCGTGATATAATTCAGCATATATACATAGAGGAAGTTTATTTTGCTCAGAAATCCCCTGAGACAGTTTGACTACATGTGTGTGATGCGTCATATCGGTGTCTTTACCCCTGAAGATACGCTGAATGGTTCATAAGCTTCATAGCTGTTCTAGCTTCTTGATGTTAGTCGAGATCGTTTGTAGTGAATCATAATCACATCATGTAAGTTGGAAACTTCATGTCGTCATGATCCTGGAATCCAGTTTAAATCTGTTGCTGCTGATTCAATCAATCGACTCGGCCGAGTTGATACCTTTTGCCCGCGTGGAATTCTGTATTCGTCCTACGGATTCGTACTAACGGAATAAAAGTATCCCGTGTTAATCTAAATCTGTTCTGTAGTTTTTTGCGTGAAAGTGTAACAAACATGGCCATCCTCACAAACTGTCGCATATAAAATAGTATATATAGTAAGATGACTTTTGCTGTCCACTGCTGGACATAGGCCTGTTCCAAGCTGCGGCACAACACCATTTCCTCCACCTTCACTTATTCCTGGGAAATACGTATGCTTTTGACATTCTTTGTGGCGCTATTGGGCATTCTCATCAGCCTATAGTTATCTTCTGCTACAAAGATGCTCTCTTAGGTCTCTTTTCAGATTTTATCATTCGCATCTTTCCATTGCCTATTTTCACAAACAACGCCTTATTGATACATTTTATGCTCCTACCCGCGGCTTCGCTCGCGTTAATTTAGAATTTGACCACCTAGCTGTGTGAAATAGATTTACTAAACGACCTATTCTCATACCTACCAAATATCCATAAAAAAATCATAAAAATCGAGCCGTTTCGGAGGAGTGCGACCACAAACACCGTGACCCGAGATTTTTATATATATATAGATATATATATATATAGATTTAGGCATTGAAGATGGCTAGAAGTGGACTGTTCTAGGCTAATGATGATGATGATTTAGGCAGTCATTTACAAGTAGATGTCGCCGAGTGTTCTGTCATCTGTGATAATATTCAGAGCAATAGGACGAAATAATACCGTAACACTGCCCTCTATTTCCCGCCGTAATATTCAATCACCGACACAAAAATCCATAAAAATAAGTAAGACACGTCAAAATTTAAATCGTGTCAGTGCTATAAAACTTTAAAACGACCTAACAGTTTCCTAGAACATCTCCGCTGGTATGCTAACATAAACAATCGCTCGTTACGTACAGGAGTCGATTCAGAGAATCGAGTTGCTGTGCAATCGGATTTTAATCGATACCTGATATGTTTGTACTTTGAGTGTGGAGATTTGGATGTCATCGGGTGTCTGTATATGGGTAGATGACTTTAATGGTATGGTGACAGGTTACTTACGAGTAACAAAACAATACGCCTGTAATCTTCGAAGGTTTAGGCAGAGGTGTACCCATTAGTACACCCACATTTCACCAGTTATGTTTAAGCCCCATGTAATAAGGGGCGAACCGGGCACAAATCCTAATTGATGTAAAACCCCAGCAACACTTTGCCCGAACTCAGGACCTCATGCTCAGCAGCCGTGCTTGCGACCAACCAAGGCCAACAAGGCAAATACGAGTAAGTTATAGAAAAATGTACTGTAACTGAACTGTTGTTAAGGTTTAGAACTGTCATTAAATGATAAGCGGATAAATATCTACGGGGTCTCCCACTGAAAACTATAGGCTCCGCTAGTATTTAATGCAATAACATTATTGGAGAAATGGATGATAGTATTTAAAGCCAGTTTATAGTGATTCCACGGTGAACGGTGAAGGGAAATTCGGGAGGTAACTGGCATGTTCTAGAACCAACAATTTGAAGGTATATGACATCTAGTATCTACCAACCTATACCGGGCCCGTAATGGTGGATTATCATCCAACAACTCCTACAGAGAGTAGACCTGTGTCACGACAGCGGGGACATACATTAATTATACAGGATGTGAGGGACAGCCCTCCACAAACTGACTGGCTACATTCAGCTCCTTATTATGAATAATATTCCTCCTGAACTTATCTCCGGTTTTTTGTTTTTAGTTATTTTCCCTTTATTTTAATGTAATATTATATTCCCTTTACGCAGCACTTCATTTAAGTAAATAATGCGGGTAAAATTAAAAATCCAACAACGGATCTTGAAATACTCTTAGGAGACGACGCTTGAAATCATCTGTTCACTTCCTGCCTAGCTACAGAGTTCATCAAACTCGTCATCGCGCTTGCCGTTCGCTACGTGCGTTTTACCACGGTAACGATACATTGCATACGAGGAAATAAAACAAATCAAATTGGATATTGGATTCCCATAACATTCCTGAAATAATTTCTTGTACTGGATCTTAGTATGATATACTGAATTCATCCCATCAGTTTGTGGAGGGCTATCCCCCTGTATAAAGTTACTAACCAATATTCTAGACGGAGAAACACCAAGTGCTAACTCCCGTTGTTAACACTATATTCTCCAAACTACACCAAAAAGAATACACTAAAAACCACAAGCACATATACAATTCTAAGTACCCCAACAGCATCACGCACGCTAGCGGCTCGATTGTATCAATATAACAACGCAACGCATGTATAATGTATAAATTGACTAAATTGACCATATTGTGATCGTCAGTACTTTCTAATGTACGTGACGAAGGTATGGGTTAAGTTAGAAGATGGTTGACCCCTTTGTCTTCATCGGACTTAATATTTGGATGCGGGGTGTGGGTGATGTTGCATTTCGTCCCCTCTTTAGCGATCAGTGCTGAAGATAACCACTCCTAAGTCGTCCTCAAGCTATGCGGTGGTGGGACCTTCTTTATTTGGTCCCTAGAGTTCTAAAACCGTAGTGGCAACCGGCCAGCTGTCCTAATCGAACCTTTAACATACCTAACCAGGTCTCTAAACAGTTGCAAATGGTTAGATCTAATCATTTGTCTTACTAGTTTATTCTAAGGCTAAAATTACTCTATTATCACACCTATCCAAATATATTCTTCTACAATTCTATCAGTATGTGTTCTCGAGTTGCTTTAAACCCCAGAATATCCTGCCTTTAGATAACGTCGCGTCGTGATAATCTCGTCGCTTACACCACCCGCCATCATTGTATGCGGTGACTCAGCAACATTTGAACCATTGTTCAACTGACGGACTCGATCTACCTTCATCAAATTATATCACTGGCCGTTTTTTTTCCATCTGCTTTAAATAACACTTTTAGTACAAAGCGTCAGCTTTCGCTCAGTCTGAGATGCATTTAGGACAGTAGCATAATGCGTTGAATGATCTCATTGCATAACAGCATGATCAGCTTATAACGGTCCCACTACACAAGGAGTTGACCATAATTCACCACACGGGCTTAGTTAGTAGATGTCGCATTTGTTTTTTTTGGTTCCAGGACACGCTGGTTTCCTTTCAACATATGATTTCTTTGATGATTAATTTCTTCCGAAATAATAAAGTAATTCGGTATAGAGCAATTTTTAGTACCAGTAATATAAACCCCACTGGTCATAGTTTAACCAATGCCATCTCTTATTAAGCTATCTAAATTGTACTAATGTATAACAAGAGGCCACAACAGTAGTAATCTTGATGAGGAAAACCAATCCACAAAAAAATCGTTACCATTTGTTTTTACTTCTCAAAGTTATCACAAGTTAAAGATAAGGAGATGTTCATGAATAACAAACCTATTTGCTCAAACGATTTGTATAGAGAGTTGGTAGAGTTGCTACCGCTGTACCTCTCAAGGTCGTATGACAATGACATGTTATTATGTTTGTAGATCGTCTGTCAGTGAGGGTCTTTCATTCATGGTTTTAAACGTTGTTTTGACTATCTCACATAGACGGGATGAATCAGATAGACCCACAAAACACTGAACGGATTTTCGACTGCATGAAATCGTGAAATGAATGTGAAATCTTTTTCTAATTATTGCTGAGATCAGTCGAAGCTACTTCTTGGAAACTATGGCCTGTAGTAACACCAGTATTGACATTTTTTTTGTTCTTTAGCAGATATTGTCCCACTGCTGGGCATAGGCCTCCCCCATAGCGTTCCACTCTTCTCTCCGTGCGGTTTTCTCCGGCCAATGTCGCAAAAACGCCTCTAAGTCATCACGCCAGCGTTTTCTGGGCGACGACGCCTGTCTTCTGGCACCCACTGCGTGACGACTCTGGTCCATCGGTCTGACTAAATGAAACGAAAAGTAATTTAGGTATCTGTGATGTTGAATTTCTGCCCAATGCTTTGCAACATATCATTTGATATGTTGTTGGAGATGATTTGAATTACTTATGAATTTATCTCATACGTTTACAAATAACTTAATTTATCTATGATGTATGGAATGGCAAACAAGGAGGTGTCTGATAAGATGACGACTTATGGAGAAGTCTGGAAGAAGACGTGCTGCGCCGACCCCAAGTAAATTGGGATACCGGCAGGAGAATGATGATCTAGAAAATATTATCTTTTACCATCACTTTATTAGCCCTTTCCTTTACTATGCCTGTAAGTTATAAGACCCTTGAAGACTGCTGCTTGGCATACAGTGCCTTCATCATTTCTTGCAAACATTTTCTACTCAAACTTCTCGCATATCTCAATATTTTAACATCTCTATCATCAGAACGTGTAGTAACTTCATGAATCTTCCATAATAAATCTCTTATCTTTTCACTTTGACGTCGGATTTCTGTAAAACGGATAAGATCATTTGAACGTCTGATAAAGTTGACATACTATGTGTTTTACCTACATTCGTGTTCCGTAATGTTTACATATTCAATGACCTAGTGGCGAAGTAAATATTGTGGCGGTAAATGAAGGATTGTTGGTACATAAGAGTGGGCTACTGGGTGGTCTTACTGCCTACTTGGTCTGAGGTGGTCGCGAGCGCTACTGCTGGGTTTAGCTCCAGGGTTCGATTCCGAGGTCAGGCAAAGTGTTATTAGGTTTTTGCATCAGGAATTTCTCAGCAGCATCCACGGAGCCTGGATTTGTGCCCGGTTAAAGGCAATAGGGTCATCCCTATTACATACACTTAAACAAACTGGCGGTATGTGGTTGTACTATTAGGTCCACCTCTGCCTAACCCCTCGGGGGTAACAGGCGTTATGTCATGGTCTGTTACTGGGTGGTCTGTCTTGTCCGATAGGAATTTTAGAAATGAAAGCAGTGCTGAATGGTTTGTTGAATTAAATTAGCGTGTCGTGATTAATAGTTGGGCGTTACCCGATTCTAAGTTGTGTTTTAATATATCCGATCGTTCGTCTATCTTTGTTGTCAAGCAAGTGAACTTCAGCTAATGTCTTTCTTTGGGTATTTGTTTAGGCATCTGTGGCTATTCGTGTTTCATTTAAAAAAGTATCTAAATGATTTCTGTTATAAGTCATAGTCATTTGTGTTATAAGATTTCACAATGCTTGGATTCCACTGATACTTCAAGAGATCTCTTTCCGCTTACTTCAAAGGAACTTCACCTTGACCTTATACGTGTTACAGGCCAGCTGATCGCAGAAAATTCTCTTACTTAAGTAGTTAGCTGCCATAAAAGCAACAGGACTCCGCATTAGGTGCAGTCTCCCAATTCTATGGTCCGGTGTCAACACCCTGATGACGCGGATGTGCTAATAAAACGAGTTATACCTTCTTGTGGGTCCTGAGGAAACTTCTTGCTTGTTATTCGTTGGACCTAGTCAAACCATAGTTCGTAAGTTTTTAACTTTTTTTCGGGGGTAGGTGTGAAAAAGTATAGACGTTTCAAAAATTCGGAATTTTATTTAAAATATAATTAATTGGAAAACTTATTAAGTTTACATCAGAAATAAGTTTACAACAGTTTTATAGCTAGTACTCACGTTTGTGGCACATTTATGTGACATTGAGAAGTTATATACACCACCTGCCAGCTGTTCAACTACGCCATAATACAAGTTTAAGAAGCACTACACAACACATAATGTCACAATTTGCTGAAGTCCTGGCTGCACAAAAAACACTGGAGGAAAACTTCGTGAGGAAGATGGGTGAGCTTGAAGCACAGATACAGTGCGCTGGTCCTGCCAAGGACACAGTGGCAAAGATAGCTGAGGAGTTTCGTGGCTTTCGGGAGCTTGTGTTCTCAATGCTTGGTTTGCTGCGAAGCCAAATCAACGAATGTGCCAAGCAAATTGATGGCTTGGAGACCAGGCACCGACGGAAGGCACTGGTTTTCCAAGGGCTTGCTGAAGCAGACAATGAAGACTGCAAGGCTGTTATCTTGGATGTTCTAAATACCAAGCTGGCACTCAGTAATGTCTCGGCACCTTCAATTAAAGCCTGTCACAGACTGGGGGCCCTCAGCAAGGATCATCACAGGCCTATTCTTGTTAGGTTTGCCAGTGTAGAAATGAAGTCGTCGGTTTGGAAGGCAAAGAAAGGTTTGAAAGGCTCCAAAATATCTATGAAGGAGTTCTTGACTAGGACCAGGCAATCTGTCTTCAGTAAAGCACGGGAACACTTCAGCATGCGGTCATGTTGGACTCAAGACGGGGTTGTCTTTATAAAGGCTCCTGACGGCAGTCGGCATAAGATAACTTCTGTTGATGAGCTGAAGCCTTTGGTAGCCCAGTATCCCAAGGCACCGGACGTGGCTCCTTCTACTAGTGGAAGAGATGCCGCTGTCGGGAATCTGAAAAACACAACAAGGAAATTATAGGTTAGATTGTTTGATGTTTTTGATATTGTTGGTGTTTTTGATATTGTTGTTTCTTGATTACTTAGTAGTTCTAGATTGTAAATTTTTACTTACCAGTTTGTAGTTATCCAGTGTTATGGTTATCTTTCTTATGTTTTGTACCCCAACTGTTTATTTCTGTTTCTTTATTATTAATAGGTGTACTGGTAGTTAGATACCCTCAACTGTGTTTACTTTTCTTATTATATTTGAGTGACTGTTACATTTTTAGCACTGAACGGTTTATACTGTTTATGTTGTGAATGTCAGCTTCAGCTTGTCAAATTGACGTTTAGATTTCGAAATATTTAAGTGACAGTGAACGTCAGTGACGTTCCAAGTATACGTTTTGAAATGATTGAGTCCACGGAACACTATTTCACATGTACAGATTATATTGACAGTAACGTTTCGTTCCAAGTGCTACATTCACATAATTTGCAGTTGGGTCTTTTTCTTTATTTAACTTTTACTCTATTTTTTGCAACTTTTACTTTTTGTCTTATAAATCTGGGAACTACGGCTTTAACTTTCCTTTTTTGTGTTGCTGTGTACATATATATGCTATATTTTACGCTTGTTTTATTGTTGCTAGTGTTGGTATTAGCTGGCGGGTGGTGCAGAGTTGTGCACCAGTTAGTCATTGTTTTGTTTTTTAGTAATAGCTTAATTGTAATTTTCTATACATATATATATTTATTTAATTTTATTACGTATATTTATGTCAGACAATGAAATTTTCTTATCCGCGGACGAATCTGCTGCTTCTTCAAGCGATGGAACCTTTTGTTCTTTCGATGATACTCTTGGCGATTTTTTGCAACACAAATTTAATGATACGTCTAATCGGTTGGTGAATGTGTGTCATATTAATGCTCAAAGCGTTCCGAGCCACTATAGTGAGCTGTGCGATGCCTTTAACAACACCAACGTTCATGTCATCCTGATATCCGAGACTTGGCTCAAACCACATCTCCTGTCCGCTACCTACCCTCTTACTGGATTCATTCTTATACGGAACGACAGAATTGGTAAGGGAGGGGGTGGTGTGGCCATATACCTCCGGAGTGACTTTCCGTATAAAATACTTGCTTCTTCCTCATCGCACTATTCTGCTTCTGCCGAGTTTATTTTCCTTGAAGTCTGTGTCAAAGGAGCCAAAACTGTTATTGGTGTCGTTTACTGTCCTCCCACTATTGATTACTTCACTGAATTCGAATCAGTACTTGAATCTTTGGGTTCAGAGTATGCACACCACATCATTATGGGTGACTTCAACACTAACCTACTTGCCCGTAACGCCCCTCGCTCCCGTAAACTCCTCCATCTTATCGAGTCGGTTAGTCTGCACGTGTTGCCGCTCCAACCTACTCACCATAACACCGCTGGTGATGACACCTGGCTTGATCTGATCCTCACCTCGAACCCTTCCCTCGTGTCCTCCCACGGTCAACATGACGCTCCTGGCTTTTCTCATCACGACATGATTTTCCTTTCATATATCCTGAAACCTCCCAAACCTAAACCCAAGGTTCTGTACAGGCGTTGTTTTGCGCGGATGAATGTTGAGAAGCTGAAGAAGGATGCATCCTTGATTGATTGGGAGCCTATGTTGGAAGCCCCTTTGGTTGACGATAAGGTTGTGATCTTTAATGATGTTGTGGTCAACCTCTACAATACCCACGCACCCATCAAAAAAGTTAAATTGAAACGTCCTCCTGCTCCATGGATGACAAGAGGGATACGGATGGCAATGCGACGTAGGGACCGAGCATTCCGTAAATTTAAGAGGGATCGTACTGACGAAAACTGGTCACTATACAAGGTTGCAAGGAATAGATGCAATCAGATGATACGCAACGGTAAACGCCGCCACATTCTGGATAACATAATCTCTTCTTCTTCTGCCGATACTTGGAAATTTCTTAGAACTCTAGGTATCGGCAAACCGCGACCTTTAGACCTTCCAAACTCTATCAACCTGGACGAGCTTAACCGTCATTTTTCTTCCGCCACCACCATGGATCGCATAACTAAGCAACAAACTTTGTCCGTAATTTCTGGTCTAACGCGTCCACATATTAACCACTTTTGCTTCGTTCCAGTTGAACCAGGAGAGATCAAAAAGATCATTCTCTCTATCAAATCCAAAGCAGTGGGTTGTGATAATATCACCCGTGGTATGATAACTACTCTTTTGGATGATCTCCTACCTGCAATTACCCACATTGTGAATTTTTCCTTGTTTTCTGGAGTATTTCCTTCCCTGTGGCACAAAGCCTATGTTTGTCCACTACCCAAGGTCACTAATCCCTCTCTTCCTATCCATTTCCGTCCCATTTCGATCCTTCCTTTTCTATCCAAAGTGCTTGAGGCCTGTGTGCACAAACAATTCTCTAATTTTGTCCATCAGAACTCTCTTATCAGCCCTCTTCAATCTGGGTTCAGGCCCGGGCACAGCACTGTTTCCGCCCTTCTTAAAGTGACTGGCGATATAAGGGCAGGTCTTGAAGACACCAAGGTAACTGTACTAGTGCTGGTTGATTTCTCGAATGCCTTTAATACCGTTAGTCACGACATCCTGTTAGCCATTTTACCCCATGTTATGGTCTCTCCCGGAGCACTGGAATGGTTCTCCTCTTACCTTCAGGAACGCCAGCAGTCAGTTCATGTCGGGGATTCCTCATCAAGTTGGTGCGATTTGGAAACTGGTGTTCCTCAAGGCGGTATTCTTTCTCCTCTTCTATTTTCTAT
The DNA here is from genome assembly GCA_947578425.1 of Eugnorisma glareosa. NCBI lineage: Eukaryota > Metazoa > Arthropoda > Insecta > Lepidoptera > Noctuidae > Eugnorisma > Eugnorisma glareosa. Next base: position 4,282,876 of record OX387982.1, on the reverse strand, counting down.
CTTTATTAATCTTCTAACTTCTGAGCTTCAGTGTGCGTATCATCTGTATGCCGATGACTTGCAGTTGTACTGTCAGGGGAGGGTTGACGAAATACCAGATCTGATCGCTAGTTTAAATAGGGACCTGATGGCAATAAAAACCTGGTCCGATAAATTTGGTGTCTCAGTTAACCCTAATAAATGTCAGGCGATCATTATTGGGAGTTCTCGCAGTCTCAGTAAGTTGGATGGTAGAACCTTGCCTCCAGTTCTTTTTGACAGTACAGTCGTTCCTTTTAGTGCTGATGTAAAGGATCTAGGCTTGCATATTGATAGCAGTATGAAATGGCATACCCAAGTCGCTCGTGTCAGCCAGAAGGTTACTGGTACGTTGCGGGCTCTGTACCGTTTGAAAAACTTTTTACCGTCTAATACGAAAACAATGCTTGTACAGTCCTTAATTTTTCCTATCATCGATTATGGTGATGTGTGCTACTTTGACCTGAATGCGGATCTCCTAGACAAACTTGACCGTCTTCTAAATTACTGCATTCGATTCGTTTTCAATCTGCGTAAATATGATCATGTCTCTGAGCACCGGTCTCTTCTTAAGTGGTTGCCCATACGTCAGCGTAGGGAGCAAAGGGCGCTAACCACCTTGTTTTCTTTTCTTGTTTCTCCCTCTTCCCCTAGTTACCTTGCTCCCCACTTTCAATACATTTGTGCCAACCATGACAGGAGTCTGCGCTCATCGCATAACCGAGTTCTGCAATGTCCCTCTCACCGCACTGACTTCATTCATCGATCATTCTTCGTTCAGTCTATTTCTCTGTGGAATGCTCTTCCCCAGGAAATCAGGATGGCAACCAATCGTCTATCTTTTAAAATTAAAGTTCGCGAGTACATTCGGAAAAAGCTGGCAGTTTCGTCACAACGTTAATGTTTTCTCCATTGTTTGTCCTTTTATTTTAGTTTATTTGTGTAAATGTCTATTTACACATGTATGTATTTTTTGATATATATGTATAGTATTTTGATATATTGTATAGTATTTTATATATCCTTGTAGTTTATTCATAGGTACACCTACCAATGTTTGTCTCTGCATCACCCAAAGGTTGACTGGTAGAAAATGCCTATGGCATTAAGTCCGCCTCTGTACTAAGTGCTTGAAGTGTTAAATAAATAAATAAGTGTTGAAAATCTTGTGTCAATCTAATTTTGAAACTACGTCTTTAGCTTGATAATTATGTAAGTCTAAGTAACGTAAAGTATATTTTCAAAAGGAAGGTACCATTAAAACCATTCCACTCCATACCATTCTTCGGCTCCTAACTTCTTCTTCGGCTATTAACTTCATTAAGCACTGTGATTAGGACGTTTTTGGGCAGTTTCTATGCCAAGTATTTACGTTAACTATTGACAGCCCCTAGAATGACGCGAATGCTTTTTGCTATGATGCTCACACAGCAGAAATACTTTCCTAAGTAGCTTTTAAAGTTTACAAGGCCATGAACTCATCCACCAGCCTGAAACAGCACACATTGAGGCCAGCAACCGCATTAACCCTACCACGACCAACCATGAGACTTCTCATAAACTGACTTTGTATCTCCGTAACGCCTAATTACTTTCTTAACAGTTGTTTTACGAGTATTAAATGAGATTTACGAGGCCTTTGAGCTGGTGTTTGGATAACCAGGATTAGTAGTGATTTGTGAAGCCCGTTTTATGCTAGACTTCCTACATAGCAATTTACAAGGCGATTAATTAGGCCAGGTACAATTTTGCTTAGATTTCCCGATTTGCATTTACCAGAGCGTCGCGTTTCGAGAATTTCGAAGCCAATCTAGTATAGAAACTTCTTTTTTTTAAGAAAACAGTTTCGGAAACCAGCACTTCGAGCAGGTTAGTATGAGCACACAAAGAAGCTGGTAAAAGATCTCTTTAAAATACATTCATAAACTTATGCTTCCCTTGGGTGTCCCCATGCAGAAACTGCAGAACCTGCTAATCGTTACATCTTTTGGCTCGTCCACGTTCACACATCTGGTCATACTCGCACGCCGATTGTTAGTACTACGCATCTGACCTTTCTGAAAAACTAATCTTAAAATACTAAAATAAAGAGTTATGGTATATGTACACCATTCAATATTTATTGCAAAAATATTGTAGTTTTACAACCACTCATATTCCCAAAGCTAAACTGATGAAATCTAAATACAATCACTTAAAAATACTAAAGTAACACTAGTTTATTGCAAAATCTCGTTATATAATGTCGCTTTTGTTTTATTTACAAGTTTCGCTTGAATACACTTTATGAATCTTTCTTTGGAATCTATTGCGAAAACAGATTCAGTATTTCTTGATTTCTTGCTGTTTTTGGAATTAATTTGTCTTGGTTCCGTTTTACAATAACGTTGAGGAAAATGAATTCTTGTAAGAAAATCCACAACTTTCTGTCTTTTTGCAATAAATATCTGTTCAACCCTAGGTTATACGGTAAACATTGCCTTGAGCACTTAAAAGGCTCTCATTGTTGTTTTCTGTTTTTTGTTGTTTTAACTATTCCTTTTTTTTTTTTTTTTCTTGTGAGGATATTGTATTGTATGTATGTCCGTTTCGCAAGGTTATTCATCACTTTTTGCATCTCTTTTATACACATTAAGTATTTTACTTTCATTCTTCTCGACCGTAGATCTGTGTGTCGAATATGACCACCAGTTGACTACGGTATTTCAGTATCTCTTGGGAGTTAGATAAGTGGTACTTAAATGTTTTCGAATCGTATCATATTTCTTTAACTGTTTTAAATAGGAATGAAAGGAACTTTTCGGTTGTTGTGTCAATTCATTTGTTGTCTTTTCATCATCGTTATATCTCATAGAATGATATTTTGTCTGGGTCCTCTTGTCTTTTTTTTTGCTCCGTCCTTGTGTTGTATGCGTTGTATGTTTCTTGTTTATTTATTTTTTTTGTCATTTTCTATGCACGCCATGTCACTGCAACAAAAATAAAATAAAAATTATTTCTTTCATAGATTCAAGTATCTTAGAACTTGCATGTATGTGAGGAGCCTCTCTGGCAATTTCTTCAGTAACCCCAAAAAAGGCATCATTTTCTTATTCATCGCCAAGATCTACTTGAGACTTGCGCATAATTATAAAAGACGTCTTTACTCACACATTTGTTTATCTTTTTTCATTTCCTTTCGTAACTTCGGACCGGCTCTCTCGATATGGACAGTTGGATGTGGGTTCAATCCGTGCACAGTATACACTTAATGCTGTATCGTGTGGTTTTTGTTAATATCTTCTGAATCTCTGTAGGTGGTTTGGTTTGATCTGATTTGTTATGGGTTTTAGTATTTCTGGCAATTTTGGTATAGATTTGTGGGCGTGTGGTTTTACTTTGATAGCCTTTGCTTTTTTTGTGACCATTGAAACTTCGAAAGCTGTGGATTTAATCGGTTTGGTGATTTGAAGTTACTGCGATGATGTTTTTCATATTATAATAGTAATATGAAAGAATATTTGGCCTTAATACCTAAACAGAGACGCTTTTATAAAAATATAGATCTAGGAATTTTATAGATTTTACTTTCGGTCTTTAAGCTCTAAGAAAGTCTTACTTATAAGAACGAGATTTCTGACCTATGAATCTTAAGAAAATCGCTTTCTACTCTTGTTAATTGCTCCGGAAATTAACCGTCAACTAAAGTATTAGCAATTATAATACCATATTTAATACCCGGATCTCTGAACTGGAACATACATAACGCCAGTTAAGATCACAATCCTCAATACACGACGACTACCCACTTTATAGTGACGTGTATCATTCAAGTATGCGCGTGAGTTTCGTAAGCTTGTTTGTCTACATCAACTTCGCCATCAGCTGTACATCATTATATGTTTGCAGGGTTGGCAAGTAAAGTCCTACCAGCAGGATTTTTTTAGAAAATATCTTATTTCATGAACGTAGATACGCGTACTTCAATTACTCCGTAGATGACTAAGTACGAGCTGATTGTACTGGTGTTCGAACTCAACAATTGCCTTGTACCCGAAGGGAAGCCGGCAGGAATCGACTTCTTATGTAACTTCGAGCCTGGCTGCTGGGTAATATGGTCCCCTTGGAGAAACAGTTTGTCAGACTTTCGGGCCACTGACTACCTGTAACGACTGTCAAAGATCTACAAAAAACAGGCGGAACCATCGGCTTTCCGAGGCACAGAGGAAACCTAGTATGTTATGATGGTCACCCATCCGACAGATCGACCTAGGCAAGCGCGGCTTAACCTTGATCGACATGATAACCTCTCTACATATAGTATCTTAAAATATATAAATCTCTGCTGCCAACCCTACTCCCAGTTCCTTCGCAAAACATTCACAATAATAAACATTACGTTACTTACGTCTGTTACACAACATTGACTCACAAAATGGCTGCGGTGACGTCATCATCGCCATGGTAATTAATTTAGCGATAGATCATAAAGAATTGACCTTAATTTGAATATCTCGCTTGCGAGTTATTGAGTGCGTCTGCACTGGTGTTGGGTGTTAGTAAGGTCAAGTGTGTGTTCTGATTTGCTTACTTAATTTTTAACCCCCGACGAAAAATAGGGTGTTATAAGTATAACGTGTGTAACTGTGGATCGGTGTGTCTGTCTGTGGCATCGCAGCATTCGTAGCGCTAGCGCCCCAATGGATAAACCGACTTCGATTCCGTTTTCTTTTTAGGGTTCCGTATCTCAAAAGGTAAAAAAGGAACCCTTATAAGATCACTCTCTTGTCCATCTGTCGGTCCGTGTGTCACCACCGATTTTACCACTCACAATAAAATATTCTTGAATGATATATCGATATTCAATCCAGTTTATTTTATGCGCCTGTGAGTCAATGGTCAAGCAGTTTCTAGTTATTCTCTTATTATTGTTATCTATGATAACTTCTCTCTCAGAACCATTAAATCAAACCCTTTCTATTATGTTAAGAGTCATCGTATGTGCTCCAGTAAATATACCTGTAATAACCTAAGCAGCACGCAAGCGTTTTTAACATCAATTCACCAGCTCATTTAGAACTTAAAGTTTTTTTAAAGACGTACAAGAGTGTCAAAAGATGCTTTTATCGTTATTAGAGGGATTTTTGAGTTGTTGTACAGCTTGAGCGGTATAAGATCTGCATTAAGGGATCCGCGTCAGCTTGGGGTATTAAAACATAATATCAAAGCACTACTATACAACTTTATGTATTTTATGACACGTTAAGCTAGTTTTATCGTTAAAGCTGTATAAAGACTGTATATTGCATGTGATCACTTACTTACTACTACTCTAAGTGTTATTATGATATCACTCGATACTTTGTTCTGTACAATGTTATATGAAAACTGCTTTATAAAACTTATTCTTATGGTGTAATTAGACACTCTTGTGAATACAGTGGCTTTGTAACTTCTGTCTACAAGGGTGCTTTAAAACTAATAAAATAAATTACATCAACAGTGCAGCTTTAGCCTGCTTCACTGACAGAGTCGTCACGATTGCCATTACCATCCATGAACCATCGATGTCCAACGATGGTTCCGTCGGAAAAACAAATGGTTTCGAATGTGTGGATTTGGTTAAACCTTTGGAATTTGATTATGACGTTTCTTCGTGCAGCAGCATAAGTACTTCAAATAATCATGAAGACGAATTTTCAAAAAATATGTTGTTTTGTCAGCAAATAAAGAAATGGACTACAAAAAGAAATATATCTGAAATAGCTCTAAACGATTTAGCCGCAATTGTAAATAGAAAATTTCCCGGAATATTACCATGTGATGATGTGACTCTAGAACAATTTTAGGTTCTATCAAACAAATACATAACGTGAACGTCATACTAACCCGGTGACTCGATGTGAGAGACAAATTAGTTGCGGAGACAAAAGTTGCTCGTGCGCGCTAGCTCTTAATATCGAGTGTATAAGATACGTAGATCAGATTTTTAAGTATAGAGGTAGCATTGATAGCTTACTATCAGATTGGGGGACAGGCGTATCTCGCCAAGCTCAACCGTCGTCGGATTCTACGAGTTCAGTTATCCTGAATGAACCTGATGAACCTTGTAGCAAATCTACCTGACCCTATTAAAAATTAAAGGATATAACTTGACTTGTACATTTAAAAATTGAATAGTGGAAGATAATGAATTTACAAATGAAATTAAAAATACAACTCATTATAAAAAAGACCTATCTAACCCGCACTCTATGGAAGTAGTTTTAGAGTTAACACACACAATCAGTTCAGCACTATTGAAAAGGCAATCAGGCGTTAGGGTTGCTTTGTAGAACGGTACATCAGGGCTGCTCCGCAGGAAGCCAGCAGTGCAGTTCACAGGTCAGACGTCAAAGGCTGCTCTGCGAGAGAGAACCAGGGCAGGCACGAAGATAGTTTCGAAGAACGGGAGTAGAGGTCCCGGGTGAATCTTTTAGTAAGATCAGCAGCCTATAGACTCAGGGCAGCTCCGCGAGACTAACACCAGGGCCGGCACAAAGACAGTTTTTGAAGATTGGGAGTAGTGGTTCCAGGTGAATCTTTAGATAGATCACCTCTCACATTGAATAATCTCTCTAATCTGACCGGTTCGTCAGCTCGTTTCCACAGTAGTGGTCCTTTCGAATTTTGGAATATTAGTATTCTTCTCTGTGCTCGCGAATAGTACGAGCATCGTGCTCAACATCAAATGCTGGAAGACCCAAAGTCGTTCTGGAATTATGCTAAATCTAGAAGAGGTAGTAGAAGTCCGCAAAAGAGTTTAAAGAATGACGAGGTGTTGACTGATGAACAATGCATTCGGGAGTTTGCTGAGTACTTTTATTCGGTTTATAGTACGGAGCTAGTCGAGTCAGATGTAAGTGCAGCTATGGCTGAAGCGGGCGCGGGGAACGGAGCGGCGCGGGTACATCTTGATCTCTGGGAACTGTCGGACGTATGTTGCGCGCTACAACAACTTAAACCGAAAAGGTCTTGTTTGGGGCCGGACGGCATCCCGCGTTACATCTTTAGTTAGGGATTGTCGAATGGTGCTAGCCAAACCGTTGCAATATATCTACACTAATATTATAAAGAGGAAAGATTTGTATTTTTGTGTGTAACATACACACAAAAATACAAATCTTTCCTCTGTGTAATGAATAAACTCAAAAACAACTGCGCCGATTTCAAAAATCACCATTAGCAAGCTACATTTACCCTGAGTAACATAGGTACCCGTGCGAAGCCGGAATATGTGGAATACGCGGGGCACAAGTCAGAGCCATATTTTACCAGATCTGGGGTGAGCCAGGGCAGTAACCTTAGGCCTTTGCAGTTCGTTCTCATGATTGGTTGGTGGAACATGGTCTTGCTGTGTCTAAGTGATTAGAATACAATAGAATAGAATGGTCATTTACTTCTTACCACGAATGAAATATCAATATTTATTATCACCTGCCTGTGGGAGACTGGTGTCTACAGAGTCGGACTTATAGAGACGCACTGATTGGGTTGCATCTATTTGGAAGTGTGTGCTGTGCAACTTTATCTACGGAAACTATCATATAGGCGGTAGCCTATATGATATTTTCCGACCATGATTATCTGGAGGTCATTTCGTCGAATCGGGAGGAATCGAGCTACACTTCGCTAGGCTCAATTATGACGATTTTCAGATGATACTAATGTCACGAAACTCAAGTTATTTTTGAGTTGGAGTTTATAATGTGCTGACCATACAATTTAAAATAATTACACAAAATGAAAAATGTAAATAAAATAATAATTACAATTATTTGTTTTAATTAAATGTGGTTATGGATAGTCGATAATATCCTTTAGACTCGTAATATTAAATTCCTAATATGTTGAACAGTAACAAATTATTAATATCATTATAAGAAATAATCTAGATGTATATGTCGTCGCATTAAGGTAAAACGAAAAAAAAACGACTCTTACCGATTTTGCCCGATTTTATAAATTATCCGACGAAATTAAGCTATGTTACTCAGCCATTGGCTGGGGTTCATAATTGTCAACGTCAAGTGTGAGTCTCTTTCCTGCGATATGTCAAATAAAATTGTGTATAATTAAGAGTGTTGCTGTTTGTACACTATCGCATTAGGTAACCCTGTAAAGATAGTTGTAAGATGGAGAAAAATAAATAAATAAATAAAATAAAAAATCTTGCGGCTATATAATCATCTCATACATGATAATCATGACATAACAGACTTCCTTCATAAAACCATGAGTGCGTAAAGAATTTATAGAATTTTAAGAATATTATTTAGAAAATACAATATTAAATTTCAGCTAAACATTGATAAATATAATTTAAATTAGATAAACCAAAAAGTATTCATCATAGACTAAGAAACTATGAAAGAAAGAAAAAGTAATTGACAGTTGGCAAATCTGACATACACGTCACAACATTGAAAATTATGAAAATTAATATTTTATTTCAGCTAATTCTATGAAAACGAATTGTATTTAGATCGATTCGCTGAGTAAAAAACAAACAAACCAATAAAAAGAATGATACATGATATATGTATGGTATGTCAAGTGTAAGTATAGCATAAACTATAACCTATAATGGAAAACCCATACGGTCAGACCGCGGTAGATGCGTTTGCGGTTGGAAATGTTGAGTCGCGAGTTCCTATTGCTATTGAAGAAAAGGATGATGATAATTAGGTGGATTGTTGGGCCGAAGAGTGTGAGAGAGGGATAGGTGCAGAGACATCCACCGGGGTCAGTCCGTCAGCGCAGCCTGGTCTGGCAGGGCCTGCGAGTGAGCAGGCAGGAAATACCGCCTCCGCCGCCTTGGGCCCGGCCCACGAACTCCTGGTTCCGTCACCCACACTCACACGCCAAACGTCGAAGCGTGTTAGAAAACTAATAGACTATAAATAATATTTCTAAGTGTTACTCATTAGTAAATTTAACGAATCGATGGTGAATAAATTTAAGTATTGTTTGTCTACAAGTTCCAAAACGAATTGGGGAGGAATGATATATAATTATGTATGTATAAGTATCTTTAGCGCGTGCTGCGACGCGCGCTCCTTGTCAGCTCAGTAATAAACCAGCTCACAGCTAACGAGGTTGTTTCACTAGCTCCATACACTTCAGTAACTCTCGTCATTCAGGGAACAGTCGCCTTTGTTTAAACAGTGCCTCTGGCACGCGTCCACTTCACATCGTTCACCAGAGTAACCAGCATTACATCTGAAATAAGTTTTTCTTTTACTTTTTGGCTAATTATTTATCCTGCGTAGATTGTAATCTTAGAAGAAAAAGAGTAACATGGAGCAAGTTGATAGTTTAAAAATTACAAAAAAATGTGGACATCTTGTCGCGTTTGCAGAATGTACGGTCAGCGACTGAATGCCAGTGCGCACCGGGGATAGCAGGGAAGAGCATTTTATCTTTACCCAACGTAAAGTCATACGTAGCTAGCGGTATCAAGATACAGATTCTAATGTTGCGAGATCGACCCCAAGGCATCAAAGGGGATTTATGTATGAACATGTTTTACCTGCATTTAGGTTGTCCCTCAGCACTGGCACTACAATCTCCGTGTAAACAATAGTTGTAACACACAGAAACATCGCATCTCTCACCGCTGTAGCCCTGTGCACATTCACAACGAGATACCCCCCTAACTTTCGTACCATGAACACAAAGCAGGCTTACATCTGAAGGAACATTGAGGGAGTCGAAGTCGTTGGTTGCCGAATTATTTGGTAGTATAAGACTCTTCAGTGCTTTGCAAAGCGGAATACCCAGAGTTTGCTCGTCAATTGCGTATTTGGCGGCTATAGCGTAGACAACTAACTTAGGATCACTCGCAGTTACGTTGCCAATTGCAATTTGTTTTGATTTTACATCAGGGTTGCGTTGTTGGCTCTTTGGTAATAGCCAGAAATTCGGTTGACCCCAATCCAACCAGAAGATAAAATCTTTTGCTATCGTTAATACTCCTGGGTCCATATGTTGCGCTGCACGTATGTTTTCAACATATAATGTTATTTTGTTCTTTCCATCCATATCGGCACTCATGATAAAAAAATCTTTGAAGGTATATCGATATTCAACCCAGTATATTTTTTGTGCCTGAGAGTCAATGGTCAAGCATTCTCTTCTTATTCTCCTATTACTTTTGCCTATGATAACTTCTCTGTCGGAACCATTAAATCGAACCCTCTCTATTGAGTTAGAGTGTTCCCATGTGTTCCAGTAAATGTACCTGTAGGAAGGAACTATCAATTAATGCAATGTAATTTATTAAGTTTTGCTGAGTATTAATAAATTTGTTTACTCATAGGTTTTCAAAAATATTTAGTTTTTTTTTTTGCTTAAATTTTTCCGTCCCACTGCTGGGCAGAGGCCTCCCCCATTTCTGAAGTGGACATGCGGGTGGATGAACTTCCGAAAATTAGTAGGAATGCAACGATATGTCTATTACGATACCGATACGAATAACGAATGCATCGTAATAGCTTATACTATAACGAATGCATTACGATTATTTTATTTACATCAATATTTATTTAAATTTTAAAGACAATTTAGCATGTCATAATTAAAATCAATTTCTTTCAACAAAAAAAAAAAAAAAACTTGCTTCACATAAACTGTCACGTATTGGGATATCTTCCGTTATTGTCTTTTATTTTGAGCTCCCGATATTTCGACGCTGTTACAAGCGCCACGATCGCGGGTTGAATATCGGGAACTCACAATAAAAGACAATCACGGAAGATATCCCGTAAGTGACAGTATAATTATGTGTAGTTGTAAACCATGAAAGTTTAAAACAGTATCTGGTTTCAGTATATCTCTTATCCGTATGGAATAAACCAGCTGTGGTGTGGAGATCAATCTTTCCGAATCTAAAATATTGCAAAATATGAAAGATCGTCTGTCATTAGCGTTGCTAGCGCACATCGATGCTGTCTACATTCCTTTTCACAAAAAAAACTTACATTAAACTAGTTTTAACAATCATTATTAATCGTAATACTTTTTACGTTACGGATGATCGTCAAAAATTACGATAACCTGCGGTTTATCGGCTTTGGTATCGTTGCATCCCTAAAAATTAGGTGCGAGTGCGATTTCGACATTGGTGCGATAAGGACAACTGCAGAGCCGACTGAATGGCCTACGTAAAAAGTCATAATTCGAGGTCCCAAGACCTCTCGACTATTTCCTCCTCCAAAATTAAACGAATTTAAAAGATATTTTATGAACCGAATACGAAGGATATATTATTATACTGTGTCACTATGTTTTGCTTTTTTTCATTAATAGTTGTCAAATTTGTATACTAGGCATCTGTTCACATCGGTCTAAATAGGCAATTTTGAGCATATAGTTCGGTAGTTCGGTTCGGTGTAGTTTCGGTTCTAGAGCTTATAAAGATAATGTATCGTCAAAAATGAAGACATAAAAGAGGTTGATAATTATTTTACTGTAAAAACGATCGTATTGAGAAAAGAGCACCCGCATTTCCTCTTAAAATGAGTAACAATTAATTTAAAATGGAATTATAATATTCAAAAATGCTTTGTATGAACATGAAGTGACGTACCCTCCACAGCTATCCACGGCAACTTCAGGTGAATCCGCCTCCTTTTGCAAATCGATCACAAGATTTCCATCAATTTCGTTGTTGGATCCAGATTTTACGAGAAACGAGTAAATAACATTATCAAAAGTCCCAAAAAGTAGACCCGAAGCCGGGTCGTAGGCGAGTGCCGCACTCGTCAGGTCTAGTTTTATCTTAACGAGAGATTGCGTTTTCTTTGTTGCTATGTCAAAACTATAAACTTCGTTCCCGTTGTCATTGTAGACAAACAACACCCGGTTGTTAAATGGATCGTAAGTTATCCAGAGGATATCATTATACGCAGGGGTCACTGAGTACGTTAATGTTCCCTCATTATTATAAAATTCAAGAGTTGTGGTTCCGACGACGATATCTGAAACATAAAAATAAAACATTTTTCTAATTTATAACAAAATCTTCCCCGTCTTAGTCATTTTGCTTCTTAATGTAAAACACAAATATAAATGGGCCCCAAACTAATTCTCACCAACCTGCTTCGAAGAGCGTACAATGATTTCCGGCCGCTACAAGGTGTGGCACTGTGACCTACAGGTAACAGACTTCGGCAGGCACCTGGACAGAAACAAGCCCGAAACGCCAAGAGGAACTACCGTACAGTGACGGCCGACGCGGGTGGTAGGGTTACCCATGCAATTTATTGATTGGCATGGTACACACGGCTACACATCAAGCTATACATTTCCAGTATAAGCTGATCTCGTATTGTACGGAAATCATATGCAATGCGAGATCAGCGTAAACTGGAAATGTATAGCTTGATGTGTAGCCGTGTATACGTCATACGGACCTATAAAGTAAATCCGAACCTCTGGGAAACTGTAGGGTTTGGGTTAGTCTGCGGGACTGTTTGAAAGAGTTACCGCGGCCTGGAACGCAAAGGGCAAAAGAAGGAACATAGTTGGGTTTTAGTCAGTAGAAGTCTGACACTTCCTTTAGCTCCGCCCATAGTGGGAGGCGTCATTTGATGATTACCCATCCGAAAAAAAAAACCGGGTTAAGATAAGTGCGATACCCAAAAAAACATGGACTTGTACTCACCCCAGGAGAAAGAGTGCGCCAACCCCGCGCACAGCACCAACAACGCCAGTACACACTGCGTTCTATTCATTTTATTCTCCCGACAACGTTGTATCAACCTATTATATAGATGATGCGTCCATTCCCGGCGACTGCTCGTGAGATATATATATATAAGCAAAATGCTGAATATCCTCAAATTATTATTATAAATAGCTACTGTAACAGATGTACCTATTAAGTATTGGAACAATAGCGGCTCTCTGATAAGCAGTATTCAAATGGAATCATTAAAACCGGCCAAGTGCGTTTCGGACTCGCGCAAGAAGGGTTCCGTACCATTATAAAAAAAACACGTTTTTTGTATGGGAGTCCCACTTTTTTTTTTTCTGGTGTGATTTCATCAAATTAATAACCCCTCCCGCTCCAGGCTGAGCAGGAGGGAGTGTCAGAAATTTACTGAATAAAACCCATCCCTGTTCCTTCCTTTGCCCTTTGTGTTCCAGGGCCGCGGTATCTCTTTCGAACAGTCCCGCAACCCTGGCAGGCATCGGTCCTTTAGGACACCTTCCTGTTTGCTGACATCTCTTTGATGCGCGATCTCTTTGCGCGTGGAACACGAACGCGTCGTCGACACGGCCTGTCGTCATAAGACGGAACGGACGCGACGGACGTGGACGGGTCCAATTGGAGCCACCCTTTTTTTTTATTTGCGGGTGGGAAATCATCAAATAACCCCTCCCGCTCTGGGCTGAGCAGGAGGGAGTGTCAGACTTTTACTGACTAAAACCCATCCATGTTCCCTCCTTTGCCCTTTGTGTTCCAGGGCCGCGGTATCTCTTTCGAACAGTCCCGCAACCCAGGATGGGAGCCCCCCTTAAATATTTATTATATTTCTGATAGTTGAAATTTTCACGAATGATGTATTTCTGTTGCCGCTAAACAAGAAATACTTAAAACACGGTTCATGAGATTCAGCCTGGTGACAGACAGCGGAGGCTTAGTAAAGTGTCCCGTTTTAATCTTTGGGTAAGGAACCCTACAAACAACTTACGTACTTATATCTATTTCAGAATAAATATTATTCTGAAATAGATATAAAATGTTTTTTCCTTGTGAAACTCATGTATATTTATTTATAAATAGTTATGAACTATTTTCACTAAATAGTTTGTCTAGTAGTTGCAAAGCACTACTACTGAGCATGAGGTCCTGAGGTCAATCCCGGGTCGTGGAGAGTTATTGTGTCTTTCTATGAGTGTGAAATCGAAAGCGACCATAGAGCTTCGTTGCGTGGTGGGTGTCTTGTTTCTGTCTGCAGCATTTAAAGGAAACAACTAAAGTTAACAGCGGTTATTCTTTATGCAACATCATACTTCTCTTCTTCTCTTCTTTCCTCCTTCTTTTCTCGTCTTCTTGTTTCTTTTCTTGCTACTATCCTGCACTTTCATTATTGCGGTTGTGTCGAGGGTTTGTCTTCTGTTGTACTTGCAATGTTATAGTTTAGTGTTCTCGGTTATAATTGGGTAGATGATTCGTGTCAGGTAACTCAGGTTGTCTGCAAATGTGCTCTAAACACAGTATCAAAATGGAGATAAGAATTACATTTTACAATTATAGTTCAATACTAAATAGACCATTATTACAATACTTGAGATGAACGAACACAGACAGATGAATTCCATTTATTACGTGATTGACTGTTTAAGATCAACATTTGCTGCCGAATGTTGCGAAAAGGTTTAACAGACTGACTTAGAATGCTTCATGTGATTGTAAGAAGATGTTTTAGCTGCAGTAGAGAATAGTAGGGGGGGGGGGGTAATTGATTTTTAATTGCCAAACTTAAGTGGCAGTGGGCAAGGCACATTGCTCGCAGAACGGATGGTCGATGGGGCCGGAAAGTTCTGGAGTGGCGACCGAGAACCAGAAGACGTTGCGTTGGGCCTCCCACTAGGTGGACCGATGGCCGGATGAAGTTTACGGGGATCCGCTTGATGTGAGGCGCACGGGACCGGTCAATGTGGCGACACTTGGGGCAGGCCTATATCCAGCAGTGGACGTCTTTCGGCTGAAATGATGATGATGATGATGGAGACAACATTACGTTGTCTAAAATATGGATAAAGTAAGAAATGATTAGGGATATTGGAGAAGGATTGAAAGTGGCGCCAGTTACACAAAACTTGAAAGCTACCAAAAGAGTGTAGTGCACTGGCTGATGAATCTCCCCTCAACTTATTGCAGTCTCGGCCCGGACTGTTTGACTATTGTCATCATCATTATCGTTGATATCGAATCCACTGCTGGACAATGGCTTCTTTAAGAAACTTGTGGGGGTGAGCAGAAACTACAGAACGCCACCTGATACGATCATTAAATACTCCTTGCGCCTCGTCCACGTTCATACATCTGGTCATACACACGCCGGTTGTTTAAACATTCAACAGATAATTTGAAAACCATCATTAATTGAAATCACAACTTCCGTAAACTTAGTTAGTTTGGTGTGGCAAAAGATCCAATGATTATAATGTCGTTAGTCCATTATCCTTGTTGACCCAGTTTATGACTTCATCTATTTATGTCTGTTCTCTACAAGACAAATAATAATTAATTTATGATAATTAACTGTAGTCTAAGGCGCCTGCTTTTGGTCATTACAGGTCTCTTCCAAATAGGGATTTCATACGATCAAAGCGGTTGCTAACATCCGCCTTTGCTCTCCATCAAACAAGACCATCAATCAATAACGCTACGGCGGAAGTAAGTTCCGTACTGATTAATGATTTGTAGTCATGGATAAAGTATTCATCATAAGATTCAATTCTATTCGCTTCTTGAGTGAGCCTCGTTCTTGAGTTAGAATAAAGAGCCCTAGGCCGAATTTAGTTACTATGCTTTCAATTTTGTGTCATCATCATATCAGCCCGGAATCACCCACTGCTGGGTATAGGCCTCCCCTTTTTTCTGCCACAGTCCCCGGTTCTGTGCGTCCCTTATCCAGGTGTTTCCCGCAATTACGATGATATCGTCGACCCAACGAGCTTTAGGATTTTGTATAGGTAAAGTAATAATAAATCCTGTTAAACTTTTATCAGTCAAGACATTACCAATTTTGAGCGATTTGGTTGGAGTTCTGAACCTATTCTCCAACTGCCTCAGAATCCTGTCCTTCCTGTAGAGTTTGTTCTACCACTTCATCTCCTCATCTAAAACAGTAGAAAATGATGGTCAGCAGGCGTTTTGAGGACCTGTCTTATTTAATTCTGGCGTTCAAAAAAGTATTACTCAGCTCATTTGAATACTTGACTTCTGATTTTGACCTCAGTTAGGAATCCCTTAGGGATAAACAGAAATTTAGATAAAATCCCCTTTCATCCATTTTTTACTTTTAAGGATTTAATTGGATTTATTATTTTATTATTCTTATTAACTATTTTAACTTTAACAAATCCATATTTATTAGGAGATCCTGATCAACTGATCCGGACCAATATGTTAGGTGAGGCGCCACACGGGGGCCTGTGGACGGCGAGCTATGGGCTAGCTCGCTGTCCGTCCGTCTTATGACGACAGGCCGTTTCGACGGCGCGTTCGTGTTTCACGCGCGCCTCAAACAGAGTCAGCAAACAGGAAGGGGTCCGAAAGGACCGATGCCTGCCAGGGTTGCGGGACTGTTCGAAAGAGATACCGCGGCCCTGGAACACAAAGGACAAAGGAAGGAACATGGATGGGTTTTATTCAGTAAAAGTCTGACACTCCCTCCTGCTCAGCCCAGAGCGGGAGGGGTTATTTGATGATTTCCAATCGATTAAAAAAAAAAAAAAAAAAAGGGAACCGGTCTCATCATTAAAAGAACATTGCAGAAACGCTGAAACCAATGTTTGGCTCGTTTCCTTATATTACTATGTAGGCACTTAGCAATTTAAATGTGTTGTTTTATGTGCAAACATTGTCCTCGTGTCATGCGCTTGTCACGGTGGTACTGCCTTTAACGGTGTAGGGTGAGGCATCGGATGTAGCGGATTCGTTTTCACGTGGTATAATTTTTAGGTCATGTCGTACATTTATGGTGATAGAGGAATGAAAGATGTCGGTAAAGAAAAGTGGCTGAAGCGCTGACAGGAGTCTTACTTTCAAACTTAATGTAGTTTTAGTTCCGTAGGCATATTCCGTAGCCTTTATGATTAGCATATTCAAATTGATTGATTAATTTTTGTTGTACCTACTGTAAATTTAACCATTTTTTTGTTTAATGTCTTGTCCTGTGCGGGCTAATAAACACCTTTTGCTAATAAACACCTTTTTGTTTAAATGTCTTGTCCTGTGCGGGCTAATAAACACCTTTTGCTAATAAACACCTTTTTGTTTAATGTCTTGTCCTGTGCGGGCTAATAAACACCTTTTCTTTCTTTCTTTTTCAAATGGGTTTTCAGCGACGACCCTGCTTTAATTGACAGCACGGTTGGCGCAGTGGCTGAGCGACTGACTGCTGCGTTGCGTGTTGCAGGTTCGATTGTTCTATAGATGTAATAATTAACTTGACATTGATATCATATTTTTCGGTTTTCGTGTTACCGGAGTCACACATTCCTAAATATCATCATCATCATCGTCATTTCAGCCGAAAGACGTCCACTCTAGACATAGGTCTACCCCTAATCCTCGCCACATTGACCGGTCCCGTGCGACTGGCATCCAGCGGATCACCATTACTAAATATGTCATGTATTATATTATATGTAAGTAGACCTAGACGCGTACGACTCCTGGTTAGACGAAAGCTTTTAACCCTGCCGTAGTCGGGTAAAACTGTAAGTCCCTTTCAACCCGCTTACCGCTCTACACTTGCATCTGCGCATACTATGTGACAAGCCTGACAATCTTCCTTGGTACTTTGAACCACGTCTGTTGTCAGTGCGTTATGACCTAAAATGGATGTTTTCGCTAGTCCTTGCAATGTTAAACGTTGCACGTTTTTGGTACTTGCTGATTCCGTGAGCATAACCGCCGTATTGTTATGTCTAGGCAATGAATTAAGTCACTGAAGAATTCTTAAAGTGATGTATGATGTAATGGATGGAAGAATAGACCTTTGCTTGGACCTCTGTTGTTTGTTTAATATAACAATATCAGTTAACTGGCTTGGCTATAACCTACATGTAGATATACCTTGTTTGAGTAGAACCACTATTATCTATACATATAATAAAACAGTAAAAAAACTGTGTCTGTACATTGAATATATTTTAACAAAAATTAGTGAGGGGGGTTTGGAAACAGTAATAGAGCACGAATCCAAAATAAAAATTCTGTCTGTTTGTCTGTATGTCTGTTTGTTTGTACACGCTAATCTTCGGAACTACTCGACGGATTTAAATGATTTTTTTTTGTTGTAAAGGTATTAAATCTGGGCAACATATAGGCTATAATTTATCTTGGAAACTTGAACATCTGATGCAGCACCGCAACAGACCAGCTAAACTATAAGAGATACAAAAACGGTACCATAGCAAAAATTGTTCCACGTGATGAGCATTTTCTGCTAAGAGAATAAATTTGAAGATCTGGAACACCTGAAGTGGAACTCCAAGAGCCCAGCTACACTATAACATATATAGGAATGACGTCTTAGCAAGAGTTGTTCAGCCTGATGAGCACTCTCTGTTGTCGTATAAAATTTGAAGACCTGGAACAGCTGATGTGGAACTCCAAGAGCCCAGCTACACTATAACATATATAGGAATGACGTCTTAGCAAGAGTTGTTCAGCCTGATGAGCACTCTCTGTTGTCGTATAAAATTTGAAGACCTGGAACAGCTGATGTGGAACTCCAAGAGCCCAGCTACACTATAACATATATAGGAATGACGTCTTAGCAAGAGTTGTTCAGCCTGATGAGCACTCTCTGTTGACGTATAAAAATTGAAGATCTGGCACACGCGTTGTGGAATATAATATAAAAAAAATATAAAAAATTGAAAACCTGGAACACCTGATATGGAAATCAAAGCTATCACTAATTTCACTGTATAATTATAAAATAACATAAGCTGGGAGTACCTCCACGCGGTGAAGGCGGTAACAGTTTAGGACTGATTTTCGATGAAAATTCGATGAATCATTGAAAATTTGACTCTACTGGCCAAAACCCCCATTTATTATTTTATTTTATCAAATAAATAAGCCTAAATAGGCTTATGTTATTTGAGTGTTTAATTTCCTTTTTCATTTATTTTCGTGACACGGTAGCCTACCCGGTAACGCAGGGGAGCAGTCATTTAGATTTTAATTGATCAGTTATCTTCAGAATTAAACTATAACTATGTCTAGAAAGAGGTCAAATCTTTCCCAACGTTCCAAAGGAGCTAAAAGATTGAGGATCATAAGATCCCAAGAATCTACCGAAGAGCGTCAGGAGAGACTTGATGCTGTTCGAGAACATCAGACTGCAACTCGCTCCGTAGAAACCACTTCGGATCGCGAAGAACACTGGAACACCTGATATGGAAATCAAAGCTGCATCAGATGTTCAAGTTTCCAAGATAAATTATAGCCTATATGTTGCCCAGATTTAATACCTTTACAACAAAAAGACCCTTCACGAAGCGGTCAACCAAGCATTCTGTACATCAAACTAAGTCTTTACGCAGAGAGTGCTCATCAGGCTGAACAACTCTTGCTAAGACGGGTCAACCAAGCATTCTGTACATCAAACTAAGTCTTTACGCAGAGAGTGCTCATCAGGCTGAACAACTCTTGCTAAGACGTCATTCCTATATATGTTATAGTGTAGCTGGGCTCTTGGAGTTCCACTTCAGGTGTTCCAGATCTTCAAATTTATTCTCTTAGCAGAAAATGCTCATCACGTGGAACAATTTTTGCTATGATACCATTTTTGTATCTCTTATAGTTTAGCTGGTCTGTTGCGGTGCTGCATCAGATGTTCAGCGAGGAAGTGAGGAAACTCGGTATGTAATGGGAGGTAACCCATCCACGGGCCAACCTAGGCAAACGCTTAACATAGCGGACAGTCGCGCATCATGTTCCGCACTTATCTCTAGAGACCTAGAAGCAGATGCGTAGATACGCTGAGAACTAATGCGCAATTATCTATCCGTGAACGTCTGCGACTCACGAGACAATGCATGATTTCTTCACTGGTCTCTAGAGACCTGGATGTAAATGCGTAAATACGCTGAGAACGCAGGTGTGCTTCGCGATCCGAAGAGGTTTCTACGGAGCGAGTTGCAGTCTGATGTTCTCGAACAGCATCAAGTGTCTCCTGACGCTCCTCGGTAGATTCTTGGGAATCTTATGATCCTCAATCTTTTAGCTCCTTTGGAACGTTGGGAAAGATTTGACCTCTTTCTAGGCATAGTTATAGTTTAAATTTGAAGATACCTGATCAATTAAAATCTAAGTGACTGCTCCCCTGCGTTACCGGGTAGGCTACCGTGTCACGACGATAAATGGAAAAGGAAATTAAACACTCAAATAACACAAGCCCGAAGGCATATTTATTTGACAGAATAACGGGAAGAAAAGGTATTTGTTGTGTAGGTATTAAGTTTGGGCAACATATAGGCTATAATTTATTTTGGAAATTGGAACACCTGATGCAGAACCGCATCAGAACAGCTAAAGTATAAGAGATATAAAAATGGTGTCATAGCAAAAATTATTCCACGTGAAGAGCATTTTCTGCTGTGAGAATAAATTTGGAGATCTGGAACCCTGTTGTGAATCTCCAAAGCCCAGCGACACTATAACATATTAAGGAATGACGTCTTAGCAAAAGTTGTTTAGTCTGATGGGTATTTCCTGTGGACTTACGAAAATGAAAGATCTGGAACGTCTTCAGTCGTCTCGCTCATCCAGTTGTTTTCCCGTTTCCGGGCCTCAGAATTCTACATCAAACGTTTCAGATCTTCGATTTTCTTGACGACCCCGTTGTCGCTGGCAAAAGCAACAGGATCCGCGTACGAAGTCGCGGGCAGAAGCTAGTATGTAGCATAAAGATATGAAGAACAGGGTGTAAAGTTCTTTATCCCTCATAGAAAAGCGAGGTTATTGCGACCAGACGGGTGTTGTGTTTGATGGGCTGCTGCCCGAGAGTTGCTGTCGGGTTTTTCTATATGATCATAAGTCGCTGATAACTTTAATAGCGCGATTCAGAATGTTGAAGTTAATTCTTGATTTATGTCATAGATGGCGCAATAGTACTTTAAGTAGTGCCGCTACATACCTACTGTGAGACACAAGCCTCCTCTTTGTGAGAGGAAGTGGGTCGTATCGTAATCCACCACGAAGGCCTAGTGCAGGTCGGATGTTGGTTGGTACTCGTAGATGTCACATGCCTTTTCTGAATTGGGCAACTCTGGTGTGGGAATATCCACTGCTGGGACACAGGGTTCCTCTCTTTGACAGGCTAAAATCTAATAAGCGGGTTAAGAGCCCCTATCAATTTCTTCGCAGTACTAGTTTAGGTAATTTCGGAGAAATGTGCGCGTGTGAGCGTTCGAAATATCGCCAACGATCGTAGTGTGCGTAGCCTCATGCAGTGCAGCGGGAGCAAACAATCTTGGTCCGTAACAGTATTAGATATACATATATTTTAAGCAAATCAATTTGCATTTAAGCTGCAATTTTTTTAATGTTTCATACATTATCAAAACCAATTAAAATAGAAAAGTTAAGACTATACAACAGCAAATAATATTATAGGAAAAGGTTGAGTGAAAAAAATATTTTAACAACTAAATATATTTCATCTATTTAGTGTTGTTTATTTTTATCGCTTGCGTATGTCTGTGTGTGTGACATCTTATTGCTGTTTTATTTAATTTTTAACTAAGGAAGTGTTTTTTCATTTCAAGTGAAAGAAAAACGAGATATCTACTTATTAATTTCTTTATTATAAAAAGTGTCGGCGACAAGGCCATATCCAGGGAGCAGGGTGCAAGTAGTGGCGGTACCTAGGTGTGTGCACTTTCTATTGCAAGTCGATTTAAGTTGATTAGTTTCAATTAGATAAACGTAGGGTTACTAACAAGAGTAAATAACTTATGATAATTACATTCTAGTTAGATTAATTATAGTTTGGTTTTTCTTATAAAAATAGCGGTAAGACGACATTAGGCGCGTATAATTTCTATAAACGTTTTGTTGTTGAAATGCAAGTTTCCTGATTATGCTGAATATTTGCAATATTTATGTTAAGATTAGCTTAATAAAGGATTTTCACAGTTGGTTTTCCTATTAGAATAATCGTATGACTGAATAAATAAAGTTTTAAGCGAATTAATTAGGTTGAAAATTCGATCTCATAGAAATTACGTAAGTTGAAAATGAGGTTTTTTATTATTAGAGATATCTTATCGAAATTAGTGTCAAATGAAAGGATTATGTGTAAAACTAAATGTGTTAAAGGATTCATGTCGATAACTCTATTAGTATAAGAAATATAAGGCAATTTGTATAATGAAAATTTGTTCAGCTTAATTTTTGCAGTATAAGTTCTAGGACTTTTTTATTTAATTAAGATTTGTTATATGTTATTGTTTTATATGACAGAGCAAGTTAGACCTGTAAAATAATATATAATACATAAGTTTTTTTTGAAGAAATAAATAAAATATGGGGTTCCAACGTTTCGGCTTTAGTAAAAATGACGCGTAAAATCGATCCAAATTACGCGGTTCTCGCGATCGTAAGCACGGCCCGTTTAAAAGACCGCTCTGTCCGCTCAGTAGTCAGTCGCAGTACGGCCACCGAAGAGGCAACAAGAAAAGGAACAAGGAAAAGCCGAAGCCTAGGGAACAGGGGAAAAACTATATCAAGAAATAGTTTTTTATTCCTGCCTACCCCTCCGCTCAACGTTCCAGCGTTCTCCTCCGAGGTCTAAGTGGGTTGTGCCCAGTACCCATACTCTAACGCATTCAGGGGTGCGTGGCGACGAGCGTCAGTAGCAAAGTATTGTCAGCGTACGTCAAACGTAGTGGGAGATTGTCCCAGGAGTCTGGTCTCCGAAACAAGAAGTATAAATATTGATAAATTTTAACCTGCCTTTCGACG
The DNA here is from genome assembly GCA_947578425.1 of Eugnorisma glareosa. Classification (NCBI taxonomy): domain Eukaryota; kingdom Metazoa; phylum Arthropoda; class Insecta; order Lepidoptera; family Noctuidae; genus Eugnorisma; species Eugnorisma glareosa. Next base: position 4,260,114 of record OX387982.1, on the reverse strand, counting down.
TTAATTTAATACGAAGTGCTCCGAATGTCCGAGCTTTCCTGGAATCAACGATTTTAAAATGTTTTTAATTTTGGTTCCGTTTTGTTTGCAAGAAGTCGTCGTCTTTTGCAATTCTTTCGACTTTTACAGGCTTATCCGATCCAGTCCACACAGCAAACAAACATAGTATAACAAAAAAAAACATTCTCACAGTATCAAAACTAGTCAGACGTAATACAAAATCACGCGCGATTCGCAAGTACTTTACGTCGGGAGCGGCAGTCGCAGCGACACGGGTCCGTCGTCGAGTAGCCCTCGGGCGCGACTGAATGGAACGAGCAAGCGCATCCGCTTTTATGGCATTATTTAAATATTTTATTACAATTAAATAAGTAGTCAAAAAATTATTTAAAAAATTGAATTGGATAGATAAATACCTTAAGTTTTATAATATTTCATATTTATTGATATTTTCAACATATTGTTACGAGTAGACGACGGTTTTGCGTGAATCACATTTTTTTTAAAGCACTAATTAAGTTTATTTTAAAATAAAAAATCGTAGACTTACTATTTTACTATAGTAAGTACGATTTTTTTTCAAATTATAATTCATTACCTGTTAGCCGAAAAAGCTATTGAAAAACCTGGTGTTTCGTGCTTTCGTAAAAAACGTATGTTTGATTTTTATTTTTCCTAATTTATGTTGAGTGGTTATCAAAATTATAATTCGTACACTTACTATATATATGGGTGATATATAACTTTGCATTAAAAAAATTACCAGATACCTTATCGTTATTGAGAAATTTGCACTGAAAAAAGTAGTATTTTCTGTTTTTAGACCGCGAAATTGATAGGGGCTCTTAAGTGCGGGTTGGCTGATGTATAATCGACCCCAGATGAATCTGATCACCTTACGGACTATTTTTGCTTACAGCATCTGGCCGCTATAGAAGCGCTTAGTTAAAAAATTCTGCTCCTTGGTTTTTTTTTTTTCGATTATTCAAAAAAGGGTGGTCAAACATCTGTGATCATTAACAGAGCCTGAGATTTTTTGTAAAACAAAAGATAATGTAAAAAGGTTGCATATTTTTTTTGTTTTACTACTATTGCACTCTCTTTGTGCTGACCAATAGAAGTAAGGGTGGTGGACAGATGCGGATATCGTGTGCACGGGATTTTGTTTTAAAAGTGAGTAGATTCATTTTGGGGTAATGGTACATGTCTTACATTTCATAGTTATACAGGCAAGAAACTTGAATGAAAATCTTATCGACCATAGGTACTGATAAAATCAACAATGACCACTTATCGATTTCCTTTTCATAATACGAGATTACAAAGGCTCTTTGAATGAAATTGGTACTCGTTGCCATAGAGTAGTGGTACACCGTTTAGAAAGTATAATGAAGTATCAATAAGACTACTTGATAACAAGACGAATAGTAATAGACTCGAACTATAAATGATAATAATTTGCCAAACGCTCTCAACCAAGTCAGCCAATTACAGTCCACTGCTAAACGTAGGCCTCGACTTGGGAGAGCGTATTATCACATTATTATTATATTATTATTAAGTCGACGAATTTTTACTTCCGCGAAGTAAAATTAAAGTTTGGGATCCGACGGAAATACATAATAATGTTTTGTGGGATCCAACGCCAAAAATATTAAACTGGGATTCAAAACGGATCCAACGAAAATAAATCGATTAAGCAATGTAAGCTTTTTGGTTGTTCAATTCAATACATTTTTGTCTTTTCTTACTTTTGATGAAAACTATCGTTTTTCGGAATTTGATGTTATGTCATACATGTGCATTGTGCACCTTTTAAATGCCTTTATTCTATGGTATCTCAAGCAATAAGTAAATTAACACCTATCAGCTTCATAATTGGTGTTTCAAAAGCTCTTTCATAAAACTGTGAGTACAATGAAGTATGAAGTGCTAATAAAATAGGTCGGACTGTGTGCGTATTGTGAAATTAGTTAGCGACTGCGCAAGAGTATGTTTGGGTTGTTAACTCCATATTAGGTACGTTGAAAAAAGGAACTTCTCTGTTAGTATTGTTCGGTTTTTCAATGGAGAAAAAGACTTTTAAATCCCCAGTTTGTCTTGTGTCACTTGCTGTCACGACCCCATTGATATTATTTTCAAGATATTTTTATATTTCGCCTTTAGACTTTTGTTTTGATAAGATTTTGATGTACGTCTTTACCTATCGCCTTAATTACGAACCTCATGTGACTAAAAGAGTGATGAATATAAATTTTAATGAATGGTGATGGAGAGAAAGACCTAGGAAACGATGGATAGATTGTGTGAGGAGCGACTTCAAAAAAAATTAAGTAAATGATAGCATGACGGTTGACAGAGGAGTATGGAAGAAATAAACATGTTGTGCCGACCATAAACTGACGACCCGAATGGCGCAGCGGTAGTGAGGCTGCCTTACGTTCTTAGGGTCCCGGGTTCGAATCCCGGTAGGAGCAAATGTTTGTGTGATGAGCATGGACATTTGTTTCCGAGTCATGGATGTTTAATAAGTATGTATTTTCAAACAAAAAGTATCTATGTATCTATCAACTACCTGGTGTCCACGACACAAGCCTCGTTGCTTAGTGTGGCACCCAGATGGCGCTGTGTGTAATGTCCAGCGATTTATTTATTTTTATTTATTTATAAACTACATGCGACAAGGAGATCCCGAATCCTGATCCTGGATTCCTGGGATGGGCAGGAAGAGGGTGAGTAACTGACGGAGCTGCAAATGCATCAAAATTGCAGAATTTATACACTTCAAGGTCAGTAAGGTTTTTAAGAAGTATTGTCAACAGCTTTCCAGTCTTTTGACATCATAAATCATTGAGTAACCATTCACGACAAAATAAATTTAGAAGTTTATTGACTAATTGTAAAAACCTTCTCGGAATCAACATGGCGACTATAATTGGCTACAATAGTTGTTAACTCGTAACTTTCTTCATTCGTAATGTAGATGGCAATTATTTTTTACGACCCCCAATCAGCTGCAGTATCTAAGTGAATACTGGTATCTTAGCTATTGACTATCCCGCATGAAGTGGTAATTGTCCTACTTTGATAAATTGTGAGCAAGATGTTAATAGAGAGTATAATGAAGATAATGCTGTTATTGATAAACCGAAAATTAAGAATGAAAAAAACCATTATCAAATGTCAAGGTGTACTGTATACCTTCACGAAGCCGTTAACCAAGCATTCTTTACATCAAACTAAGCAATTAAACTAACTAGTAAGTAGTAACTAAGAAATAAGTAGTAAAATGATTGCTGGGAATCGACTTCTTTTAAGGTACCTACATTTCGTCAAAAAAAAAACTACCTATTGGTGTTGCACCTAACGTCGAGTTTTCCGAAAATTTCACCATACGGGTTCTAGTTATGACCAATCTCGCGGGTAATCATCAAATAACTCCTCCCGCTCTGGGCTGAGCAGGAGGGAGTGTCAGACTTTTACTTACTACCCATCCATGTTCCTTCCTTTGCCCTTTGTGTTCCAGGGCCGCGGTATCTCTTTCGAACAGTCCCGCAGCCCCGGCAGGAGATAGTTATGGCCCCTAGAGCCCAAATCAACCGCCGGTTAAAAAGTTTATAGATATGTATTAGATGATGCGTCCAACCGGCGCGGCGACCGCTCGTGGGATATAAAAGCAACATGCTGAATATCCTCAAATTATTATTATAAATAGCTACTGTAACAGATGTACCTATTAAGTATTGGAACAATAGCGGCTCTCTGATAAGCAGTATTCAAATGGAATGATTTAAAACCGGCCGACTGTGAGTCGGACCCTCGCACGAAGGGTTCCGTACCATTAGCAAAATTTAAAAAAAAAACACGTTTGTTGTCTGTTTTTAGTAATAGAAATATACCATCTGTGAATTTCAACTGTCTAGCTATCACGGTTCGTGAGATACAGCCTGGTGACAGACAGCCAGACAGACAGACGGACAGCGGCAGCTTAGTAATAGTGTCCCGTTTTAATCTTTGGGTAAGGAACCCTACAAACAACTTACGTACTTATATCTATTTCAGAATAAATATTATTCTGAAAATAGATATAAAATGTTTTTTTCCTTGTGGAACTCATGCATATTTATTTATAAATAGTTATGAACTTTATCTATTTTTACTAAATAGAGTCTAGTGGTTGCAAAGCACTACTATTGAGCAATCAACATATTAAAAAGGGTGTAACAAGACCCTTAACGAAGCTGAAAGGCACTTGTTCTCCCCGTCATTGCAATAATTTTTAGGGTTCCTTATCCGAATGGCAAAAAACGGAACCCTTATAGATTCGCCAAGTCTGTCGGTCTGTCTGTCTGTCTGTCCGTGTATGTCACAGCCACTTTATTCCCAAACTATTAGGACTACACAGTTAAAACTTAGTAGATGTATTCTGTGAACCGCTTTACGGCTACAGGGACCCCATGGCCCCTATACAGGTACTATGTACTGTAAATACCCACGTATTTAAAGAAAATTAAAAATAAAAACTTATGAAGAAGTTGGAACTTTAACCTCTAATATCTCCGTAATTAGAAGGTTCCCAGATGCGGTCCAGAACAAAAAAAAAACATCGGAATGACCAGTAGAGAATAAGTGCCTTTCGGAAGTGCCTTTCGGCTTCATTAAGGTTATTTTACATCGATTAGCAGTCAAGGGTTCAGATCAGAATGCAGGCAGAGATAAGGATGATGGAAATGACATGAAAAGTAGTATCGAAAAGCTGACAATCTAGCTAATTGTCAGTGTAGAAATACGAAACAGTTTGAAGGCGGTTACCACTTGAATTGACCCTCATCACTGTTGGTACTCTGATTAAATGAAATGTGACTGCGGAGCCTCATCGCAGAGGACGACCCACCTCCGGTCCTGCTCCTTGTGCAACTCCACCTGCACCTTGAGGGAAAGGTGGCAAAGTACAGCTTAGGGGGAGAATGCCGGTTTAGCAGAATCATAATAGGCTAATAATATGAATCACGTTAAAATGGTTATAGACGCAGTTAATATTATGAATTGCCACTTTGTGAACATTTTACGAATTGTAACTTAATCCATATATTATTATCATATTAAGATAATAAATTTAAAAAAACGGCTATTTCCCATGTTTACAATGTATTGTATAAATGGTAAAAATGATAAATATCCCGCTAAGATAGTGTTAGTGACCATCAATTTAAAAACTTATACCTGTAGAAGTTACGGATACTAAGACTTGTTTAAAATTTAATCTATCTACGAGTTTGACGTACTCATTAAAATTAGGATTAAGAACTCTATTATTATTTACGAGACAAGCTTGTGCGGTCCAGATCGTGTAATCATGTAGGAAGGTATTTGCCAAAACTGGTACCAATAACTTATTTAGACAACATTAAGCTACTGACCTTCGCGTGCTTACTGCCTAGCTTATAAAGTTTAAAAGTAACTCTTTTTTAATATTAAGACATCGTGACGACTCTTGCAAGTTATTTATCGTCATGCTTTATTTCTTGGTATTCTTAATTATTTTAACCACTGGATTTATACCAGAGGCTACAAATGAGAATTATACTTATAACGTGAGTGAGTGATTTCTCTCAAGGAGTAAAGTAAGGTCTCCTTCTCTTCGGTGTGATTTAACTCTTGAACTTTCTTTTACTAGCGAAGAAGTTATCTTGCAGCACTCTTCTCTTACCACAGCTGAATTAGCGTCGTGGGTCCTCCTAGTAGGGCTGCGGGACTGTTCGAAAGAGATGCCGCGGGCCTGGAACACAAAGGGCAAAAGAAGGAACATGGATGGGTTTTAGTCAGTACAAGTCTGACACTCCCTTCCCCTCCGCCCAGAGTGGGAGGAGTCATTTGATGATTACCCATCCGAAAAAAACCTTCTATCGCCCTGTATTTCTCGATATATTTTACTGATCAACTTGACTTGCTAGATCTATACTTTTCTCAGCATTTGCCTTTAAGCCGCAGTTCTCTAGCTACATGATCTCACATTTCACCATTGACGATGTGCAAGATTTCAAGAAATATCCGTAAAGCTTTTCTCATCTCTTCGTACTTTACCAATAACCGTAGTTACGAAGTAAGATAATGCTCAACCTTCCCTTCACTAACAACTTGAAACTTGACATCTGATCTGTGGACTCACGCAGCAAAAATAATGTCGTTACTGACTCTAATAGTTTTGTTAGCCAATCATCTCTGGATTGCAGTGACCGTTATTTTGTGACTGTTGAAGATTTGAGTTAATCAATTTGATAGCTGTTTGTAGAATAGTTTAATGGGGGCGTATGAATTCGCCGCTAGAGGCGCTAGTGTAGCGCGGGGGTACCGAAATGTCAGATGTCATAGATTGTTCGCGCGTTGCGTGCTGGTTTTACACGTACTTTTTACAAATATTCACCATTGTGGTCTATATTGAGCCATTCCTGATTAATTATGACTTGAAGATTTTAAGTAGCAACTTAGAATCTTAATTGTCAGTACTTGGGGGTAAAATGATTTTTAAATGTTTCATGCTTGCTAATTTTAGGGAGAATATTGTAAATACATGAACCTGAAGTTTACACTATTATGTTGTTATACGTAATAAAATAAACTTTTTATGAAGTTATTGGTACTTTAAAGTATAAAGTAAAGTTATTGACAGGACCTTACGCGACAGTGGCGCCATTTGGTGAGTTCAAAAACGATATCCCTCATTGACATTCTGTCTAGTGTCTTCTCCAAACGCCTGATGGATGACTGAAAATACAATATCACCATCAAGTTAGGTAGGCTGATCACGGTATTCTGATAGAAAATTCATGTCATACTTAATTAATTAGAAACATTTTAAAAGAATAATGATGTACCTTCCCGCCCATTCTTCTCCATTCGAAACTACCCAGTGGCAATTAGAGTTTGACGTTGAAAAGTGCGTTTTACTGACCTAATTGAAAGAAGAAAGAAAGAAAGATTAAAATAAAATAATCTTAATAAAACTATGAGGTGAGATGTTTGATAAACAAACTTGCGAGGTGAAAGTGGAAATTTAAAAATCCGTAGTGCAAAAGTTACGAAGCGCCAAGCCGCAAATTCCGCGTAACCGACATTATCATCCGAACATTTAAACGCCCAATCAGATGCTCAAAAACTGCTATAAAAATCGGATCACCCAATCAATCGTGGTTATTTCAATTAAAACATTCGGCTTGACCCCGAGCGAGGTCGCGCTATCGCATGTGTAAACACGGCGAGTATTTTTGATCACTGTGACGTAATCCCGTAATGTAACGAACGGAAGTCGCGTGCGCCCGCGTCGATACGATTTATTTTAAACGTTGTGTGCGATTTTTTTACGTAGACGAATTGTTTTGGTGTAACTGAAATAGTTGTTGGTCAGTGCCCTGCATTAAGTGAACCCGCTTCCCCTCTTCTATGTAGGTATTCTTCTTCTTGGGTATGTACGTGTATGGTCACCAAAGGAGATAAGTAACCAGGGTCGTCGGATATAGTTGAAGTTTAGTAAGAAACCGATGGATGTTTTCGAATAAAATTTAATTTAGTTAATAGAACACAAACAGTTCATTTATCAAATTAAATTTCATTCGAAAACATCCATCGGTTTCTTATTAAACTTCAACTATATCCGACGACCATGGTTACTTATCTCCTTTGGTGACTGTACCTAATGCAGTTTTGTAGGGCACCGAATGTACCTCCAATCAACCGTACGTCAGTCGTAACAATTTGACATTGACAGCGCCTTATATGTCGTAGCAGTAAGGGCAGTTTTTCGTTACCTACCTAACCTACAACTAAAATGTGGGCATTTGTACTAATACTGCTGTTGTCAAAATATTGACTTGTATTCGGTTTTTAAATTACGTTGATAAGTGATTTCCTAAGTTCGTAAAGTTACAATGTTGAAAGCCATAAAAGGCGTAACCACCATAAATTAACAAGTTGTGATAAGATTCAAGTAACAAAGTTATTTGAACAACTAACTAACCCATACTTTTTAAACCGCCTACGCAGTTAATGGGGATTCAATAATGAATTAAACATTAATGTTTGACCTTGCACTGTTCGTAAAATATGCCAAAAGGGTGTCTGTGGTGATTGTTATACGGTTGGTTACCATGGAAGCCATATTATTAATGCACCTGCCTGGCTTGGGCACCTGGTAATTTTTTTGATCATATCACTTTGAAATTTAACCTCAATCGAGGTGCTGGATATGGCTTCAGGATACTAAGGAATCCACCGGCCAAAAAACTCTTGACTGTGGTTTTGAACCCTCGAGGGAAACCTCAATAATTTATACGATTTCTCGTATTACCTAAGAAACTGTACAAGAAGGATAGCCAACATAGAGAGAGCAGAGGTGTACCTAATAGTACACCCACATTTCGACAATTATGTTTCAGTCTAATGTAATAGGGGGCGAGACTATTGCCATCAACCGGGCACAAATCCAGACTGCGTAGCTGCTACTGAGAAACTCATGATGAAAAACCTAATAACACTTGATCGATTCCCAAGTCGCAAACCTGGGAATGGAACCTAGGAAGCAGTCACTGTGTAAGTGATTATAACAATGCAATATGTAGCCTCCCGGGTCTGCTTGGTGTCTGTAAGATTATCTACTCATGCGGTAACATTAACTCGCTAATAACTTCGCTGAAGTTATGCAACTCTAAGTTTTACCTAATTGTCTAGAAAGTGCTTTCCAAACGGACCGAAACGCATTATCCATCCATTATATCTGTCAAAATGGCCTAATCATTTTGTAATAGCAGCTGCACCTTGATCTATAACCAATTAATTGTAATGTTATGCATCAGTAGAAGGTAACAGGAATTGGGATGTCTGAAAAGTGGTGTGGAAATTGGTTGTCTTGGCATGTGCTTGTGATACAAAAGAAAAGTAAAATTTTATTGAGAAAAGTTTTAAAATAATGTAGATGACCAAAGAAAGAGGGATGGACTCTGTAAAAGGTGATAAGGGTAGGGTGACTACTGATATAACAGCTAATAAAGAACTGAAACTACAAGACATGCTGCGCCGAGCCGCCGACACTAAATGTATTGCCAAAAGGGCAAAATACTGATGAAGATCCGTCAGAACATGGTTGTCTTTCATACTAAGCTACACTTACGGCTTGCAATTTCTTCATTTAACTTTCACACTGCCAAGATTTGCTTGCCCGAAAATGTCATAGGTCATTTAAGATCAAAAATTGAATTGTCGTAGAAAATAATGCTATAGTGTGTCATCACCTGCCTAGCCTTTACCGTCGGCTCGTCGGTCGGCTTCCAATCTAACCGGATGCAACTGAATACCAGTAATAAACATGGAGCGTCTGCCTATCTGACCACCACAACCCAGTTACTACTACTAGCTGACGACAAAGATCTACAAATGACAGCCTGGACCAACGGCTTAACATGCTTTCCGAGGCACGGAGGAAACTCGGTATGTAAAGGGTGGTCACCCATCCAAAGACCAACCTAGGCAAGCGCGGCGTAACCTGAGGATCGACATGAGTGGTTATTAGTATTCAGCCACGAGCTGATCCCTACATAATGCTACAGAGCGTGTTCTTCTTAAAGATTCACGCGCGCTCCTGCACTTTCACAGTATAACGACCAACCTGAAAACGCCTGATGTGAACTTAGGTTCCGATTACGCAACAAATACGTTAATAAACTAACAAAACGCAACCCTCGACTACCTACATAAGATATGTGATAACGCCGACAAGCATCCTACTAATTAAGACCCCATACATCTGCGCTTTCTAACGCTGCGCTAATTATAACCCGCGTCGATGAAATGTAGGAAGTTGGCATCTGAGGCAGTGCCAGATATTCTGTGATGAAATTTATAAGACAAGGAAATGGTTGAAGATTTCTTAAAAGGGATTTTTGAAGGAGTGTTAATTGTTGATTTTGGGTGATGATGTGGAATGTAGGGCATGATTTCCGGATTTTAAGTGTTAAATGTTTAGCTTCTTCTTTATCCGCATTGTTACGTGTGCTTTTAACAGATCTGATGCAATGCGATTGATTAGAATAGTGTATACCAGGAATAATGTAGACCATTGATCAAATCATGATCATCAATCATCACGATGTTCACCTGCCGTACATAGATTTGCTAAAGGCAGAGGTAGCGCTATTCCACGCAGACAAGTCATGGTGTCTCCGTCGAAGATGCGCACTCGACTCCTGTGCCACTGTCACTTCCGTGCCGTTTTGTAGAATAAACTACAATAAATAAATAAGCGTAAATCAAAAACAAGATTGATCTCTTGTACTAGAGCTAGATAATACAATACCTCTTGACAATCAACTGATACAGATCACGTAAAGACTATTGTGAACGACAGAAACAAAAAACAGGAAGTTATGATGAGTAATGTACGTAAGGGTCTAAAGGTCAGCATAGTGGAGCAGTAGTAACAGGTTGATATCCTACTCCTACGCCTAATGAACTGCTTCCTGTCTGGTATAGCGACTAAAAACTTCGAAACGCATGGAACAAGCAACAGCACATTCGGTTTTAGCTACTAGGAAAAACTTCAAATTATGAGTCTGTTTTGGACACAAACCTGTTCTAAGTGACGATTCTGTGAATAGTGATCGTTTAACGAACTGATTTATCAAGATTTAAATATAATGTAACTCATATTTTATTTTTTCGTCGGCGAAAGCTAGACAAAGATCTAAAATTGTAAAACATGAAAAATAAACGTATCCCAAAGAGTAGTACAGTTGTCATTAATCATTTGATGAGGACCTTCATAAAACAGAGGAATGCAGTATTTTTGTCTTTAATTACAGTCATCAGATATTGTAGAAGCTGAAGACTGCAAACTGGACACTTACTGTTCTGCTCGTAATTATCGATACATTGTGTCTTCAAGTTCCAAATGGGAATTCCGTCGAGTCCAAACTGCTTGACACCGGTTGCATGTCGTTCTATTGAGGTCCTAAACCAGCCGTTAGATCTAGAGTAGGTCATCTGCATCCAACGACTTCTCGCTTCAGTATCTCGTAAATACGCAATTTAGGACATTCAGCGATAACCGGGACGATCATAAAACATGATACTTTATTGTATCATCGTGTGTACTGGCAGCAAAATTGAATGATGTGCAGGTATGTTCCAATTCAAATGTTCTGAATATCGGTTAGACGGCTATACGAAAATAAATTATAATGTGATAAAATGATCAATCAGTCAAGAAGGATCCTAGCGGGGTTGTGATCCTGTATCGCGTTGGACGAAGGTATTTGATGGCCTCACTTGGTAGTAACATATGGAAGATGAAGACATGCTGCGCCGACCCCAAATGAATTGGGATAAGGGCAAGAGAATGATGTATAGATGGTAAAGAAATGAGTAAGGTTAGTAGTAGGGATGGCTACTCAGCATTAGTCTGGACACCAATAGTGTAAAGGGTTCTAGAGCACTCTACGATTGTACCCTACTTTTCAGTATCTTCTTTCGCACTATCTCACTTCTTCAATCCATAAACAATATATCCATGCATTTTCGATTATAGGTCTTCTTTATGTCACGTAAATTTTTCATGGTCAGAAGGCCCAAGCCTTCTGCATAGTGCTTCTTGCTACCATCTGGCTCGTAGTATACTTATGCTCTGACGGCAAGTTCTAGGTCTCTTACTCAAAAATATTTCTATACCCGAGTATCACGTCGATTTTCGTTATTACCCTGCACACATAACCATTTCGTCGCGTGTACTGCGCTACTAGTTGCGAGACCTAATTGATGGTGCATCGACCTTACGCCTTTGTATACTAAATGCGTTCGCATGACTAGCTGACCTGTTGGGATTATGATGTCATCATCTGTTAGTTGTGTGTCTTAAGACGATCTGTTGCTTAGCTATTTTAGGTTGGTGCAATGAGAGGTAGGTATAGCCTAGTTATGGTTTAGGAATTTGAGGTACTGATAAATGATATTTAGTCTTAAAATTGGTTTTTACAAAGTACAAACACTTTCACCGGTAATTTTATGATAAAATCTAGATTAGCGAGTGTTTTTTTTTTATAATGGATCAGGTCGGTGTTTCGACTACTCGACACTATTCGACTACTCTAAGAAGAAACACCGAAACAAAACTTGTTAGTCACAGTCTCTTTTAAAGCCTAGACATAGTCTTGGTCAAGTCATATGTGGACTATTCAGTTTAGTAAAGCTCTTTACCTTAAGGTGGATGCGCAAGGGTAGCCCGCGAAATTTAAACTTTCTTACGTTTATTGCAATTTGCAGGTCAGTGTCAGGTTGTATGTTGATGAAAATATGAATCGCGCCAGTAACACGTATGGAGTTACAGAATTATAATTATTCAAATCATCAAAACAGCTGTCCAAGGTCATATAATCACATTCAAAAGCTATTTCATGAAAAAGTCACTCTTTGGGATTATATGAACTTGGAGGGTTGTATTGATGATTTGAATGATTATAATTCTGTAACTCCATACGTGTTACTGGCGCGATTCATATTTTCATCAACATACAACCTGACACTGTCCTGCAAATTGCAATAAACGTAAGAAAGTTTAAATTTCGCGGGCTACCCTTGCGCATCCACCTTAAATTATTCTTCTTTATTCTTCAAGGAAGATTAAAAGAATCAAGAATATTATACCAAACAATACTGAATGCCTTCTTCATGCAGTTCCACTCTCCATAATGAAAAAACCGTGACCGGCGCAACTCAAGCACCAGCAGTTAATTAACATAATTTATAACTATATCCTCTCTCCAACTAGTCCATTTTACAGTTACGTAACTGTCTTTTATTACGAACAAAACTTCCTGCCTCCTTATACGATAAGCCGACTCACGCGCCGAATTTTAATTCGAATATTCCTTTTACAGATGATCCGATTGGTGGTCCCAGCGATGCAATTGCCGGATACGTCACCGTGATGACGCGAGCTTCGCTGTGATTGGCGGAGCGTGTGCTTGCTGTCCTCTGATTGGTGGAAAATGTCCGGATTGCAGGCGAGGACTGAGGAGCCGATCAATGGAGTGGATGTTAGGGAGCAGGGCAGCGCTTTGAGGTCAGTTTTTACTTTCGTGTTGTATAATAATTTGGAATGAACGGTTGTTAACGGTTCAGAGAGCAATAAATTATGGCTTTAATTCACGTGAGTCTTTAAAAGTCAATAAATTATCAGGTTGGACATTAGAGCCTGAATTTATGGATTTAAAGATCTTTAGAGAAAAATACTATTGATTGTCAAAATCTGCAAGCAATCTTAAATATTAAGGTCAACTGGGACAGCATGGTGAATAACGGCCCACTCTTTCTTAAAGAGAGGAGGAATGAGTCCCAGCGGTGGGTTCATGACAGGCTCATAATGCTACGCTCTTTTTGCATACAAATGAGTTCTTTTCTATACTATCTATACTAATATTATAAAGAGGTATAATTTGTTTGTATGTAGGGGGTAATCTCTGGATCTACTGAACCGATTTTGAAAATTCATAGGAAGCTACGTTATCTCCGAGTGCTTTAAGCTATTTATAATGTGCCCGTGGAATAATTTCCGACCAAAACGCGAGCGAAGCCGCGGGCAACAGCTAGTATAGAAATAAATGCGTTGATAACTGCTAGTGTTACCAAACTAAAACTGCACTATCGCATCTACCCAACTTCCTGCAATAAAAGAACAAACATGATTTTTCCAAACCGCAATAGTTTGTAGGAAAACATTTTATTTTTCTATTATCTAGATTAGATAATTCGATTACAACACAACCACTCTATTCTAAACCCTATAAACATTACGATACGTATTTTTCTGGCTTGGTAGATTAAGCTTGCGCCGTATGAGGGTAGCCAGTAGAGCGAAAAATTGCTAACTACCCGCACGAATATATTTATTGTGGTTTAGAGTACATTTGTGTATCAGTGATTGTAGGTTAAAGTGATGTAACGGAACTTAAGTGTAGTTTAGTGCGTTTGGTTTTATTTTCTTTGCGTGTTTATTTGAATTGGTTGAGTGTAGATGATGGTTTAGTTTGGTAAAGAAATAGTAGAAATATCAATTCACTCATCACTTCTTTTTTTCTTACTGTCGCTGGCACGCTAACTTTACATTTTCTTGGCCCAGAACTGCGACAATTCTAAAATTCCCTTATTGCAGCTTCTTTGCTATTACTAGCGACCCTGCCCGCCTTCGCACGGGTGCAATGTTATATTATAAAACTTCCTCTTGAATCACTCTATCTGTAAAAAAAACCGCATCAAAATCCGTTGCGTAGTTTTATAGATCTAAGCATACATAGGGACAGACAGAGGGAAGCGACTTTGTATTATACTATGTAGTGATATGCTGGTCAAAGAGCCCATGATATACACAACCCTGTCATTATTATTGTCTACTGCTTAGAAAAACTGGGTAAGGTATGGATTTAGGGCACCTGAATTGGGGGGTGGAGGGGGGTGTGGGGGAGGTAGGGGGAGTTGTAGAGTCGCCACCCACTTCCCCCCCTTGCCGGACGTGCCTAGTTTTTTTAAAATAAATTTTAAAAAATCTCATTTCGAGGTTATGTTTTCGTAATGTTTTTGACAATAAAAACCTATTTATGCGGGGAGATAGTTGGGGGAGGTAAACCCCAAGCCACTCAACGTGGCGCAGTCGAGGGAAGCCCTGTCGACGGAGCCCCGCTTCGCGGGGCTCCTACTTCTGGGTGGTTTATAAGAAAAATAAAGTCCCGAGCTCGCTTCGCTCGCTCTTGCTCTCAACAAAACACCAAGATATTTACTTTTAAAATTACTTTATTGTTTTTTGTTCATAATGATGAGTAAAATGACCCCTTAAGAGATTTTGTGTATGAACAGATACACCTTATATAAAAGTAGCTTCCACCATTTGCAAAAAAGGATCTTTGTGAAATTTTGCCGCCGCCACAAATACTCTAGAAAGAAAGAAAAATATTTATTTGGGACAAGCACAGGAACAACAAAAAATAACAATAAAAAAAAAGAATCTAAAACTAAATAATAAAAAAAGACCTGTGCGAGGCCAAAAAGGCCCCTATCTCAGCATGATGCTGCGATAGATGAAAAACAAATACCGCAGCGCTGGTATTCTGATAGGGCCCACTGTGACGTCACGGTCACAACTACGGACACACAATACATTAACACAAAAAATAAAATAACATAATATTCACTTATATAAAATAAACACTGTAACTTTACAAACAAAAATGATTAAATTAAAATATTAATAATAATCGGCTCGGCCGCACCGAACGTTCCGACTTCGCTTGTCAACGCTACAGACTATTAATGTCTATGGTCCATGACAAGCGAAGGGACGCGAGCGCAGCGTAGAGGGAGGATACATTTTGGCAACTGGCTGTCAATGTCAAGGTGTTTTTAGAGAAACAACATAAGAAAACAACAAGAAAAACTTCCGAAACAATAAAGTACAACAAAATAAGGAATGAGTATATCAGAGCCCAGCGTATATACTAAGTTATAACAGAAAAGGTAGTCAGTGGGTCGTCTTAAGGTGCAAATATATTTAATAAAGTGCGTCGGTGTTGGTGTTGCTTGTGTACATGGTAGTGATCCAGGCAAAAACTCCGTTAAAATACCAGTACTAGCCTCATGCGGTCTTAGGGTAAGTAAAATTAGTGAGTGGTTTTTGTTTGTAACTGTAGCAAGTGTCGTTTATAATTATATCTAAAGGTCCCCACTCTACTATGGCATCACCAAAATCTTCCGGATAAAAAAACGTTTCACGGCTCGCCACTGTGACTCAATTCTTGACGTAAAATGCATCTGTCACAGTCTACAAAATGGCCGGCCTAGCGATTCATTTTACGCATTTTGAGATGACTTTGACAGATGCAACGTCAAAAATGTTAGAATTTAGTTAAATGTACGTTCCATTTCAAGTATAGTTGAAAAAAAAAAATCGCGGACCCTGCTCCGGCAACAAAAATCGCATGGGGGTGCTTCAGATAAAACCCCCTGGCCTCCCCCATAGTGACAGAATCCTGAAATTCAGATGTCTGAAATCCATACCCAACCCGAAAAACTTAAGAAATATATCCGTATCCTAGGTACAGTCACTACGCAAATTCCAAAATTCGGGTGGTTGACCGTATCTAGTGACGTAGTTTTACAATGATAATATTAATAGTATTAATGCACGCAATGTTTTGAAGGCCTATGTATGTACAGAGTGCTGTCATAGATCGAATCCAGACGCAAATAAGACTTGTTGGACTTAAGAAAAAGTATTTGTTACACAGGGATGAGTAATTGACTGCCTCGTTAGTCTAGTGGTCGCTAGCGCGACTGCTGAGCATGAGGTCCTGGATTCGATGCCGGGTTGGGCGGTGTTATTGGGTTGTTCAAGAATTTCTCATTAGCAGTCACGGAGTCTGGATATGTGCCTGGTTGATAGCAATAGGCTCGCCGTTTTACATGGGACTTTAACATAACAGGCGAAATGTGGGTGTACTATTACGTACACCTCTGCCTAATCCTTCGAAAATTGCAGGCGTGGTGTTATGTTATGGATGAGTAACTGCGAAGGCGCTCTAGAAAGAGACATTGCCAGGTATTAACGGTATAGTTGAACTATGCCACAATAAAATAAAATAATAATAAATCTTTATTTAGAATCCCAAAAGGTAAATACAAGATTATGAATCTAATACTAACAATGTAGAAATATTAATGTATGATGCCTGTTCTAGGATAATCCTGTATCGCAGGCTGCAGGGGGGTTCTAACAATATTCTATAAGTAGGACAGTAGATATTTAATATTTAACATTACATTAAGACAAACTTATTTTGATAAACTTAAACTCTAATAACTTTGAACTAAACACATAGGTAATTATTACACGAAAATATTTGCGTCAGCAGAATTATAAACTGACAGAACAGAACAATGGAACAGAACTGGAACTACCAGAAATTATTCACCAAATTAGTTACCATTCAATATGAGACATAGGCAATATAGTGACAACAATAGCGTCATGAATAGCTAACCAGACTATGTTTAATTTTGAATAGTAAGTCATGATCGGCTGGTTTCGCAATCTCCTTTTATTTATATCGTTACTATGTGCTTTATAGGTTACATATTGGCATGGAGTAAATAGCCCGTGAACAGAATATCCCGATTTAAGTACAATGGAGCGAGCGAATTTTGTGGTAGACATGTCCGTGGCTGACGAACGCAAATGGTTAAAAGTAAGGTAGATCCCTCAGGACATATTGCTAGTAGAGCTTTTGTGGGGTAGACAAGTTCCATCCTTTAAGCGATATTGATGTTCGAAAAGTAATAAATATATTGGATTTTCAAGCTACTGAAAAGCATATGTCTTGCTGAAAGTCGAAGAAACACTTTGAAAGCGATTCCCATTGTCTGGGTCTTATGGCCACCCTCAGGCTAGATGCAACTCGCTGGCCCACCACGGTGGCATACAATTGAAGGGGTTTATAGCAATAGACAGATGATGGTGAAACCTCGAAAGTAATGCTATCATCTCTGGTCTCGACAATGCAGAGATAGACAGGAGTTAGTAACGAAGCTATAACTGCACAGGATATACCGAATATTCTTGAGAATCGTCATTTGAAGACGCTCTTTTAATGCAAAGTCATTGGGGCATTGAATGTGATATTTAGAACATTTCTCATGAAATCTAAAAATGAGATTATGACAAGATACAAATTATTCAGTGATCCCACGCATGATTACCAAGAAAAGATTGATTCACTTCAAAGTCTCTCAAGGACTGTTCCAGAATTTCTTCCCAATGTTTGTACAGAAAGTGGATGGGTATATGAGTAGATGAAGACCAAAGAATCGGATGGATGGACTGTTTGAAGGATGATATGGCACGAAAGGAGGTGTCCGATGAGATGACGAGTAATAAGAAGTATGGAAGAAGAAGACATGCTGCGCCGACCACAAATAAGTTGGGATAAGGGCAAGGAAATAATGATGATTTGTACAGAAAGTGTACCACACTCGTTTTATAGCGCGTTCCAAGTAAATTGTCATAAACGAAAATAATATCGTGATTCATTATTATCTCAAGATAATCAATGTGTTTCAGGGAAATTCTGCGTCAATACGATACTAAGAATCGTCGCATTTGCATTTATTAATATTAAAGCGAAATTAACTTATACAGGGTGTAACAGGACCTTTCACGAAGCCGTCAGCCAAACATTAGGTACCGCAAACTAAGCAACTTTACGCAAAAATTATTGCTGGAAAACGACTTTTTTTTTCGGGGTGATAAATCACGTTTTACGGTAGGACTCAATGTAACGCACTCAAAACATTGTGCTGTTGGATGGATTGGATAATACGGGGATCGTGGAGGTGTCTCTCCAAAAAACTTACATTATAAAAGTATTTAAAAAAAAAATGTGAAAAAGTTGGAACTTTGACCCTCAATATCTTCGTAACTGGAAGGTTCCCAGGTATGGTCTAGAACAAAAAAATGATCGCAATGACGGGGAAAACAAGCGCCTTTCGGCTTCGTTAAGGGTCTTGTTACATCCTTTATTTTCAACCTGCTCCAGGAATTAGCGTCTTGATTTAAGGAAATAAACGTTTAATTTTGTACCTTTAAACTCTCGGACGAAATGTCAGTAAATATTGAGTTGACAAGCCCGATTTTGATATCGATTTTTAAGCTTTGACATTTTAAGCCCTCGGTCTTTAAGTCACGAGATCCTGTCAGTATATATCATCATACTTTTAGCCTGTGTTAGTTTCTTTCTCATGAAAAGGAGTGTCCAGCAGTGGAAACGTTAAGGGCTGACTTTACTTAGCAGTATCACCACTGCCACGCGACCGCAAACCGGACGACGTTGCGTTGGGAGGCCTCCCATTAGATGGACCGATGACCTGGTGAAGGTTGCGGGGATCATCTGGATGCGAGTCGCACGGGACCGGTCAATGTGGCGACACTTGGAGAGGCCTATGTCCAGCAGTGGACGTCTTTCAGCTGAAATGATGTTGATGATCGCCACGAACGAAGAACGCTTCTAGCCATTCGTATTTCTTAACTCCTCTTTTAAGACCTAGGTGTCTAGTTAGGAAGCTTCGTAATACATTGCAAAGTGAAATGTTGAATTGAGGTCACACCCGACAACTTCACTGCCTCTTTGGTCTAGTGGTCGCGCTTGCGACTGCTAAGCATGAGGTGTTGGGTTCGATTCAAGGCCGGGCAAAGTGTTATTGGGTTTTTCCATAAGGAATTTCTCAGTAGCAGATTTGTGCCCGGTTGGCGGCAATAGGCTCGCCCCTATTATTTGGAGCTTTGGAAGTTCAGATCCGTGCCGACCGATTCCCTGGAAAATATACGGATTTT
Organism: Eugnorisma glareosa; assembly: GCA_947578425.1. Lineage (NCBI taxonomy): Eukaryota > Metazoa > Arthropoda > Insecta > Lepidoptera > Noctuidae > Eugnorisma > Eugnorisma glareosa. Next base: position 4,240,697 of record OX387982.1, on the reverse strand, counting down.
TATTATTACCTTACAGTTTGCTTATCCATAACTGCATTGATAATTGAGTTGATAAGTGTAGGAGTAATGACATTTGAAACCTTATCAATTGATTAACAAAACTGATTTCATTTCCTTACATCGGCATTCAACTACAATCTAATAAAAAAACCTCTATACACAACAATCTATCGTTATTTATAACAACTACTTAATAGATAAGAAACATAACCTAACTTATGTTATTTAATGTGAATATGAATTTGTTTGTTTGCATGTCGCACATTCACGCCTTAACGACTGGACGGCTTTTGATGAAATTTGGCTTACCGGACGATTTAGGACAATCCCGTGGTATAATTTCCGATCTACATGCGAGCGAACCAGGCGGGAGGACTAGTATAGTATTATGTAAAATAAAACCTATTTATTTATTTAATCTTTTCGCATAAAATGTGCTAATGCCCCAGGAATTTTCGACTACTCAACAAAAGGAGAGAGATAACATGGCAGGTGCTTTCGCTTATGAAAAACATTATATAAAAAAAAATATTCAAAAGATATCATTATTATAAATAAAACAATCACTATAAATAATCAATCGTTTTCTATAAAAACTATTGCACAAATAACAAACACTTAACAATTATCAGAAACATTGTTTATAGTTCAACGGAACGACCGATTCAGATATAGATCGCACTATCTATATCCCACGCGGTTATATCATTCAGGTCAATGACATTATTGTAAACTGTTCTTGTGTAACTGGCTTATAAATAAATCTCTTCACATTTAATGAGCTCTTGAAAGTTTCTTTTGATAGTCTAATTGGCAATTGCGGATTTGGTCAAGTTGAAGGAAGTTTTTTTACAATAAGCCTTTTTTTTCTGATGGGAAATCATAAAATAACTCCTCCCGCTCTGGGCTGAGCAGGAGGGAGTGTCAGACTTCTACTGACTAAAACCCATCCATGTTCCTTTATCGCCCTTTGTGTTCCGAGGCCACGGTATCTCTTTCGAACAGTCCCGCAGCCCCGGCAGGCATCGGCCCTCGCGGACCCCTTCCTATTTACAACAAGGCTGACCTGCATATTTCTGGTGTTCCGGTTTTAGGTGGAAGCGCCAGAGTAGCCCGCGAAATTCAAATTATCTTACGTTTTTGGGATTTTGTAGCCGAATTGTAAAAAACGGAACCCTTATAGATTCGTCATGTCTGTCTGTCTGACCGTGTATGTCACAGCCACTTTATTCCGAAAGTATTAGGACTACACAGTTGAAACTTGGTAGGTAAATGTATTCTGTAAACAACTTTACGTTTTTTGAACAAAAATAAAAGTTTAAGTTTTCCCCGTAGATGGAATTAAAACTAAAAAAGAAATTACATCAAAACTATACGTGCGGGTGTGTCTATAGATAGGTCTTTAAAAATGACATTGAGGTTCCTAAAACCATTTTCTCTCGAAGTCAATCGTTTGAAAGATAGACACTTCCAAAGTTATAAAATTTGTGCCCCCCCCCCCTTCTAATTTCTAAAGAAAGGGGAGGAAAATTCTGAAAAGATCTTGGATTGTAGAACGTAAAAAAAACTTTCAACCAATATTGGTTTGAATAAAATTTGATGATTAGTTTTTGAGATATGGGACTTTTTCATTAAACTGCAGCAGTAACTTTGTTTTTCATTAAAATCTATGAAAAACAATTTTAGTTTTACTGTTGAATGTAATACAATAGTTGTTCCGGGTCTGGCTGTTTGTGTATGTGAGTTTAAATGTTTGTAAACGCACCTACGATACAGGAGAAATTCCTAGGGTGGGGCAACGTTTTTTTTTTTTATTAATAATAAAAATGTATTAAGAACGAGCCTTCAAAATATTTTTATTATGTTGTTTGCTGCTGTGGAACCCTATGTGCGTGTGAGTACGACTCACACTTGGCCGGTTTTTTTTGTATTTTCCGGTCAGTGTCAGGTGATAATATGATTCGCGCAAGTAGTACTTACGTATTTATGTAGGTAAGGAGGTCAGAAGTTATAGCCCTCGAAGTTCATTCAATCCCAATCTATGTTTTTTTTAAACAACTTTTAACAGATTTGACGTAATATGCTTGTGCTGTATGTTTGTAAGTCAAATCTTGCTAATTAATTATAAAACAGTTATCTCCAACTGATTTGCTGTAATTTTGCATACACGTTTTACGTACGTTAGTTTGGATAACAATACGTGGTTAGCTAAGTGATCATCATTCTAAATCCAATGTGGCGGACTAGTTATTTTTATGCTCCCCCAAATGAGCTGAGCAGGAGGGAGTGTCAGACGTTTACTAACTAAAATCCATCCATGTTCCTTCATCGCCCTTTGTGTTCCAGGGCCGCGGTATCTCTTTCGAACAGTCCCGCAACCCTGGCAGGCATCGATCCTTTCGGACCCCTTCCCCGTTTGCTGACATCTGACTGTGGCGCGCGTGGAACACTCGCGCGCCGTCGACACGGCCTGTCGTCATAAGACGGCAGACGGCGAGCTAACCCATAGCGCACCGTCCACAGGCCCGCGCCTACGGTGGCCGGCGCCAACGCGACGCCCGGTGCCCGGTGGTCTCTCCTTCTCACGTTCCGCCACCTCCTTCGCTAGCATGACTGCTTCGCAGAAGGAGGTGATGGCGTCCCATTCCGTCTCGCTCCGGACCATGGATTCAACCAAGGCTGGATGCGAGAGGTCGCCGCCGCCACCATCTGCCTAACCTTTGTTTAACTATTTTGGAGTCAGCTTCCAGTCTAGCCGGATGCAGGTGAATACCAGTATTTTACATAGAGGGTCTGTTTATCTAACTGCCACTATCCAGTTACTGGGTAATGCAGCTTCTCTCTTCGTTTTCTACTTATCGGCCTCTTTAGGCCTCCTGTTTTTCTTTCGAAATACCGCGGTAAAACATAAGGTTGACTAACAAGTAGCGGTAACTCAAGGTCTCTAACAGTTTTCACACAACGCATGACGTGGGTATCTATTTCATTGAGTATGTAGGCTTTGCCACCCACTGAATTTACTTAAATGGTGTGGACAAAAGTTGAACCGTTAATTTCGTCATAGTGTCATTGATTTGTTAAACAAAACTAAGGTCGATAGCGATACTCAAGGATCTTATTGACACATGAAAGACAGAAAAAACCTAAATAGTAAAATTTAGAAGCTTGAGTGTGCACTGAGGCTGAGTTTAGATTAGGAAGTCGGCGGGAAATCGGAAAAAAAAAATCAAATGACAAGGGATACAAGGGAAGGGAAAATCAGCGTCAATGGTATATCTCACCTATTATACCGCGTGTTTCTATCTGGTATTATGCTAAACTGAAGCATTTTTAGCAATAAAACAATTGTATTTTTGTTTGTTTGTTGTAATGCAAATAAATGCACTCTTATATAATCGCAATTTGAGTTCGAAGCAACCCAATTTTACAAGATGCCTTAGGGTTGCGCCTCATCTAGCAGCACGGAATCGCATTTTTCCATGCTCCTATCCTTTTCAGCGCTCAGAATGAGAAACAGCGGGAGTGCTGTCGCACGCGGCAGCATTGACGATGCGCTTTCGATATAGCCTTTTTTAGAAATAGAACGTCATCTTAGTCCATAATTATATTCTCAAGTGCGTCACACAATAAATCACATTACATATCACCGCAAGAATAGAAACTGTCTTCCCATTATCATTTTGTACTTACATAAGTGACGTATGTAACACATAAAAGATTGTCCAAGGCAAAAGCTGCTTGTTACATAAAATCTTGCTTGTATTCCTTGATGGTACATTTCGCAGTTTTGTAGGTCTGTGTAATCTGTAGAAAAAAGTTGTCGATAGATCATCCCTAGGGGCTCCCCCCTATCTATCGACAACTTTTTTGTTGTTACGGCTTAGCCCCAAATATCTCATGAGGAGGGGCTAGAGAACTGGCAACCGCTTTCAATAGTTTTTTTTTAAATATAACAGCTTAATCTCTCATTACAGGGTTTACCCTAATGCGACAGTTAAGAACTTAATCTAATAACCTAAACTATATAGTTTAACTAAATTAGAAACATTAAAAATAACATTATTAAATTAAAACACAAAACCTAGCATAACATAATTACTTACATAAACGTAGAACAAACATAAACACAAACATAATTTAGTAACATTAAAAAAAATACTTAAGTATTATTTTGTTTGGAGCAAAATCGTTTCGTGTTTCTACGACTACTTCAACAGGACAAATATACGTTTTCGGTAGCATATGTCAATCCAGTTTTTATTTGATTTTCCCATCATCGTATAGATATTAGAATGGCATTTTGTCTCGTAAAGACTTGATCATTTAGAAGTATCCCAAGGTCTGTAGAACCACTTCGCCGGTCCACCGATGACGTCCGCGTCACCGTTACTGTTAAGTACCAAGTACAGAGTACAACTTACAAGTAATAGAGGGCGAGTCCTGACCCTGGAATGCTAATGAGCAAACCCCTATAACACTTTGCACAATCTGAGGATCGAACCCAGAATCTCCCACGCTCCGCAAACCCACTTGCTTCTACTCGTATTTAACCTTCGAAACACTAATCATAATGCTGATTATTACGACAATTAACCGTAACTACTCGTACACCTAGTTATAATACTATTAGAAGAAACGCAATACAAGAAGTAATTACACTTTTTGTGTAACGTAATCTTTAGTGCATTAGCAGATAATGTATCTTTTTACTGGTAACATTATTTTTTTATAAGATGAGGCAAGAATCGACTCAATCTTTACCGATGTAGGTCTGTTATAATTTCAAAGAAATCTCCTAAACTAACATCCGTTACGATCTGAATAACATTTATCAGGAGATCTCGATTAACTCTTGATTGAATGCAAATCACAATCAGTTACTAATTTTATAACGATCTTAGATTGTGATTATGATCGAAACTTCGAGATCAAGAAAAATTAGACTAGATGTATAGTCAGGGTACTTTCGACAGCGTTCATCAGTTTTGCTAGACTGATGCTGACTTATGCAGCATAAGTCTAGCCATTTACTGTAAACCACAGTCACTTTCAATAGCAAATAGCGATATTGACTCAATGATGACCCAGAAAACCATTTGGAGATGAATGTTTACGAGAGCCGACTCAAAATAAAGATGGGAAAAGGACAGAAGAAAAAGAACATTTACTTTCAACAAAATATCACTCATAAAAATCTTAACCTTACTCCAATTATTTACTCCAACGTCTGATTACCTTCCATCCAATCACAACAGCATATGTGACATTAGCCGCGTCTATACGGCTTCAGACTCCTGACCTTGGAGGGATGTCGCTTATTGGATGAGGAGTCTCCGTGAGCATGAACGAGGATTAGTGATTATAGTGGACACTAGATGTTTGTTGTGACTGGCTAGGTTTTGTAAACAATCAGTCTTTAGATTGTTTCTAGATTTTTCTGAACCTGCGTTTGGTCCATTGATAAAATCCTAGAAACAATTTCAAGCTTCGAAAGTGGAGCGATGTGAGTGCAGAGTAAGCCAATAACAACTGAAATTCATCAGGAACTGTGCAATATTTGGGCATAGACACTATCAGCGAAACAATAGTTTAAAAGTACCGTAAAATTTTGAAAGCGAAGAAGGCCGAAACTTGGCCTAGCCTTATTAACATGCATGATCACATCCTACGGTTTTCAAAAAGCTGACTGGTGTTACTGGTGGTATTAATTCGACGTCAGCTGGAGGTGACTGCTGAGATGACGGGTAATAGAGAAGTGTGAATGAAGAGGTCTTCATCCATACTGCGCTGACCCCAAATAGATTGGGACAAGGGCATTGAATCATGATGATATTCCCATGTCTGCATGATGCTGTAAATTCAGGTGATAATGGGCTAATTTGCAAGTAACCATGAACGACGACGTTAGCAATGTGGGTGTTAGTTCGGAAATACGCCCTTGTAAAAAAGTATCACAAAAACATAGAACAATTTTAACTGCACCAACAATAAACCAGGCCTAAATACTACGTCCTGGAATTAGCAGCGCACTCCTTACAATTCAGTTCATTACATTGTAAACTGGAGTGCACTGTTCGCCTGGCACTGGCTATTATCTCATAGGTGAATGATCTATGATCTCATGCAGATGCTACGTATACCTCCTTGTAATCCTGTCCGATATGTCGGTATAAGTTAGATGTAGACATCATAATCTTAGTTAATCCTTAATGTAATGTAAGCTCGTATGGTCGATTTCACTAACATTAAACGAAACCTAAGTGAATGTCTAAATAAAAGCGATCAAGAATTAAAATTCCGACAGTGCAATAATACTCATCCGATCAGCTGTCGCCGAGAAAACGGGCAGTTATGTCTATTTCCTATTATGTTACCAAGGTTGAGCATTTTCTTCAATTTAGGCTTGGTCGCGTCCCTTCTAAGTAGGTAAGATTCAACTCTAGAATCAAGATTGTATGAAGAGTCCTCCAATTTAGAAAGTCATCCATCAATCTCATAAAATCCAAGCATTTACATCTGCCGGAAACCCTCAACTTTCCCACAATTTCTAAAACAGTTCCAAACATATGCTGACAATTTTCATCACTCCAAAACCGGGCGGTCTATTCAGCAGGACGAACTGTCACTATTACAAAACAGTGAACTCTGTAACTGTCTTATATTTATTTGTCAGGAAGTTATATTTCGGTGTCAACATCAAAGCTGTTTGGGAATTAAATATACTGTTTGATGCAGGGCTGTCGAGCGGTTTTATGGTGTGATTTGGGATTAAAGCATTACTTGTTTTATTTTAGATGATTGTTTTTGAGCATATTAGAATAACACGTGACACAGAGTGTGTGGCGGCTGTCATATATTTAAATACTAGGAATTTGTTTCCAAATAAAGAAACTGGATGCTTTAAGGGGTTGTAGTTTAGTCACAATCCCGGATTGTATGCTTAGTTCTGGATATATCTTGAACTTCTTCCTCTTTTTTTAGCCTCTAATGTCCCACTGCTGGGCAAAAGCCCTCCACATAGTCCTCCGCTCTTCTCCCTATGCCATTTCCTCTGGGCAGTCTCTCACAATCGCTTATAGGTCGTCATGCCAGGGTTTTCAAGGCCTTCCTCGTACCTAATTCTGTTTAAATGAGGTTCCATTCCATCCAGACGCTGCCGCATCGTCGGCGTTAGCATTGGCTTCGGCTTCAGGTCCCTCAAAATGAAGGTGCATTTACTCATAGATCAGGATTAGAAGTGGGACATCGTTTGTATTGAGCCTCTGAAATGCACTTTAGTTTCATCCCGTCTTTATTATTAGTGTAATTAATTAATTATGCCTCATTAATAAAAGTATTAAGACTCCTAGAGACCAGAGCACGTGCTTATCATTATAGTACTTAACAACTCTGCACATCCTGTGATAAGTATTATTTAACGAAACTGCCAACCCTATAGCACAACTCTCGTTTTCGCAAAGCATGCATGACTAACACCACCATTCTGAATTTCCGCTTTCCGGCAAAACAATTTTATCCGGTATTTATTTTAAAGTTAGCTCATCGGTTCTTAAAATACTGGCAGCAACAGCAACTGAGAAAATACATAATTCTAGCCTACTTGGCGACCAGCAGTGAGAAGCGGCTCCCATTAACCGTCACGTCAATTTTAATCGGATTTTTTTAATAAATCATCGTTAACCGAAGATCAGCCCTAGCACGAACAATAATTAAGCTAAATTGATGCAACTATGAGGTCGATGCCCCGTCAGTTGTATTCCTGGTTCCTGTCCAAGAGTTTGTGAATGTGTGATGTTATTCTGGCCTGTTTTATGCCTATGAAGTTGTGGACTTTGTGAGGATTTTTGACATTCACTTTATGACTGTGGTTCGAACTCGACTCGACTCGTCTCGTACGAGTATTTACCTACGAAACTGTCACTATGTTCATCATCTGCCTAGCCTGTTCCCAACTATATTGGGATCGGTTTCCAGTCTAACCGGATGCAGCTGAATACCAGTATTTACATAGAGCGACTGCCTATCTAACCTCCACAACCCAGTTAGTACTTGGTAATACGATACCCCTTAGTAAGACTGGTTGTCAGACTTTTCGGGCCACTGACTACTTGTAACGACTGTAAAAGATCTACAGATGACAACCGGGCCCACGGCTTAACGTCTTTCCGAGGTACGGAGGAAACTCGGTATGTGGGCGGTCACCCATCCACAGACCAACCTAGGCAAGTACGGCTTAACCTAAAGATTGACCCGAGCGGCTGTTATTATTTTGCCACGAGCTCCTCACGACTAGCCATGTTATTTAAGAATTAATTGTGATGAAGACAACGCTCTAAAAAGACGATTTTTGCCTAAAAAACTAAACAGTCATCATCAATGTACAGCAGTCCACTACTGGACATAGGTCTCTTAAATCGCACGCCACTCAACTCGATTCTCGGCAACTCTCATTCCAGTTGCTACCAGCCACTCTGCGAAGATCGACGCTCCACCGAGCCTGAGGGCGTCCCACCTTATGCTTGCCGATTCGCGGTCTCCAGTGGAGACCGCGAATCTCCAGTCTCCACTCAAGAACCCGTCTACCCCAAAAACCCGATAGACCGTCATACTGTAGAATATTGATCAATCAATCAGATCTTCCTTGGAACTCAGATCTGAGAATGATTGCTGCGTAAATTAACGGAATTACCTAATTAGCCGTATAAAGGTGGTTGATTAATTTGATAAAAAATTACTCAATTTGTGTTTTGTTTGAAATCCACTGTTTTAAGTAATCGGAGAATCAATTAGATTTGATTGCTACATACGATAACGCTTTGTCAATGAAGTGTTAAACGTGTTTTGACACATAAAAGCTTTTTATTGCTGGAGATAACATTACAAAATTCACACGTTTTTGCTATTGTATCAAAGCAATCTGAATTGATTAAGATATTTGCTACGACACATTTACGGCGTTTCCGCTGAAAATTTGGAGTGTTGGTTTATAATTAAGTTATTATCGTGTCAAAGCTGATACGAACAAAACTGCTACTCTGGGGAAATACCTATTGCTAGGTATGGAGCAATGTTGCTGTGTTCTAAAAGTATAAGCTGGTGTAATTCTTGTCGTTTGGGTATTCACTCTGGTATTCCAGTGCAAATGTCCCTAAGCAGTGGTGACCAGATACGATCAGATTGGTCACATACTTCGTTTCCACCCAATGCCATCAATAAAAAAAAAACAGATCATTTACCAAGTGATATCGTATTACCCAGTACTAACTGGGTTGTGGAGGTGAGATAGGCAGTCGCTCCATGTAACATACTGGTATCCAGCTGCATCTGGTTAGACTGGAAGCCGACCCCAACATAGTTGGGAAAAGGCTAGGCAGAAGATGATGTGCGTGTGCGTTCTTATATTAACTTTCAAAGTACTAAAGACACTAATCAGAATTTGAGAAGTTTCATTTCTCTTACGGCCCCGTCTTTATAACTCAGACCAAATAGACTGGGGTGTACCTCCATCTCCTAAAGCAGTATCATTTTAATCGTACCTCAGTGTGGGAGAGAACGCTGCTATAAGAAATAGTGGTGCTTCCCTGACCATCTTTTCACCCACAAACCGACTGCCACGTCTCTTCCCCCACATTATCTTTGCCCTAGTCAAAGACTCGTGACGAAGGAATGATAGTAAGAATGTGAGTGTGTTTGTGTGTTTTACTCGTATTTTATACGGAATGCTGTCTAATTTTATATTAGCGAGATTCGAGGAGTGATTCATTCATTTTGTATGTGTATGAGGGAGGGGTTCGATGATGGCGCTTGTATTTCTGGATGTTTTTGTGTGTAATCGGTGGATTAGTTGGTATTTTTGGAGTGTGATAAGTATTTGAGCTTGACTGATTATGATTATCTATACTAATGCTAGCTTTTGCCCGCGGCTTCGCTCGCGCCCTAATCACCTAGCGGTGTGAAATGTACTTTACGACCTATTCTCATACCTACCAAATATACATCAATTTCATAAAAATGGGTCGAGCCGTTTTGAAGGAGTGCGACCACAAACACCGTGACACGATATTTTTAAATATGGATTATAAAGAGTTTGTTTGTAAGTTTGCGGGATTGTAAGTTTATAAAGGTAGGGGGTAATCTTCGGAACTACTGACCCGATTCCAAAAAATCATTCATTAACGGGAAGCTACATTATCCCCGAATGTTATAAATTTAATACGTTCCCTTAGGTTAATTACGGTTAAAGATATTTTGTTTCTCAAAAGAATTACAAATTCTCTTACAGAGAAAAACATAAATAGGTTAACAATGTTATCCTTCAATAAGCGTAGATATGAACAAATTATGTATCTTAGAACTACGCTACAATAATATTTCGACTTAGCAGTCATCGTTTTAGCATGACAAGTACAAAATTAACAAATATCAGAAAAAGGTACGATGAAGGTAAGAACACAAAAATTTCAAGCCGTGAGCTAAAAGCTAGTAAGGTGTATAATAGGATGGATGTTTTGCTATAACATGAACTTAGGAAAGGTATTTTGTATGAAGCTTAGCTTGTAGTTTTATCTTTATTCCTCTACCAAACAACAAAATTTGATCGTTACTTCCTTTTTCACTCAAACCTCCCTGCCTCTGAACCAGTTTCGTCACCACACGTGATCAACTCGATTCAAATTCTTTTAATTTTATAAAGAGCCTCATATTGCTCTAGTTCTTCCCTTAGAGAGATTCAATCAATTTCATATTTCATCCGGTCCTTCCCCCATACCCTGATTAAAATCACCATGACTATGAAAACCCGCACAACTCCCGCACAATTGCATTTACAATAAAATCCCATCTAAATCTGAATAAATGTCTGTGTTTTCCAAACCACCGCTCCATTTGTCCAGTTAACCATTGTCGCTATAACAATTATTCTCAATTGTACTGTTTATAATCAACAATTCTATTCGAATTAGGTTTAGTGCTCTACCGTTGTTGTAGTCGGTAGTTCCCGCGTGGTATTATTGTTGACGTACTACCGAGTTCACTGAGGTCCACTTTTCAATCTTATAACTTAGGGCATAAGGTTGACAAGTGCCAGACCGTCAGTGAACTCGGTAGTCCGTTAGCTGCTGAACAATGGTTTCCCCAAAGCGACGACACATCGCGCAGTTCAGAGTTTCTCGCATCTAGTGGATTCCCGAAGCCTTCACCAGGTCAAAGGTCCTTTAGTTACCTACTATCGTTTGGTTTCGTTTCTGGCAAACCCAATAAGGGTTTGCCAGAAGGCGACAACGCCGGGCATGCGTATTGGATGACGTCCCGAACCCTCCAACAGAGGGTAGGTCTAACCTTATGTTATAGACAGATTCGTCATCATCACCATCTGCTTAGCCTTTTCCCAACTATGTTAGAGTCGGCTTTCAGTGTAACAGGATCCAGCTGAATACCAGTATTTTTAATGGAGCGACTGCCTATCTGACCTCCACTAACCAGATACTGGGTCAATACAAAACATACATAGACTCACGCATTTTTCCCATGGGGGTATGTAGAAACACACAACGCTACCTGCTACGATCATTACATACTCCTGTTGCCTCGTCCACGTTACTGGGTAATATACTGATAAAAGGCTGACTATGGTAAACCAAAAATGTTCCAAAGTTCATCTGTGCTTAGTAACTGTCAAACAAAAGACCAACCATACATTAATAACTAACTTCCCCACACGACAATGTACTGATGAATCAACACATGCATTTCTATTGTGACCCATTTACAAATTGATGCAACGCCACTGATTGAATGAGACCGCCATTTTAGACAATTGTTCTGAATTGAAGCAACATGTGTTCGTAATTTCAATAAACGCATACGATGTCCAATGTGGTGTATTATAGTTCGATTCATGTGTTAGTCGGGTTTGATCTGAGTAACCATTATTATTATTGGGATTATGCTAGATGAGATAACATTGATTATATACTGATGTCGATTTGAGTGGTTTATCAAGAAAACTTATTTTAAGATACTAACGAATGAGATATAACTATTTCGTAACTGCGGTCTGCGGGAATATTCGAAAGAGATACCGCGGCCTTGGAACACAAAGGGCAAAAGAAGGAACATGGATGGGTTTTAGTCAGTACAAGTCTGACACTGCCTTCCGCTGCGCCCAGAGTGGGAGGGGTCATTTGATGATTTCCCAATCGAAAAAAAAGGTACTGCATAAGGGGCAGGGGAATCACCAAAGGAAAATGCCTTTGCCTACTGACTGAGTCATCAAAAAGTCAGTAAATCTTCATCTAAATTACTAGCTTATGCCCGCGGCTTCCCCCGCGTATTATTCGGTAATCGTCTCCTAAGATCATAGGTACTACCAGCATAAAAATTATCATAGTTGTTAATCCAGGCTATGAACTATCTGCGAGAATATGTTCTTCGAAATCCCTTCACTAGTTTTTGCGTGAAAGTGTAAGTACAAGCATTCATCCATCCATCCACATAAAGTTTCGCATTTATAATAGTAGCAAGATTTTGTCCCAATACTGCACCACTTCGATGACGTCGTCGGTGTCAGCACAGAGGTCGCTTTGACTGCACAAATATTCGGTAGCTTTTTCTGCTGTATTTCTAGCAAATTGGACAGAAAACAAGTGACGCACAATAAAAAGTGATGAAGAAGAGTAAAGTAAAGGTAACACAAAGCTCACTTAGCTGTTACTTAACACCTCCAAAGAAAAACAAGATATAAATTACACCACGTTACAACATAATTATAGATCTCTGACTCGCCATCCAATTTCGGGTTTCACTTTCAAAAGATTTTCCCTACAATTTAATAATTTTCTGAGTCAATGTGAAAGTTTTATGCTAATCCGAGCAGAAACCACTGGATGAAATAAATAAAAAAAATTAATCATCGCAAATTGTTGCGTTTACCTTATTATAGAGGTTTCTTTGTTAATATAAAACTTTATGGACTGGTTATCTGTGCGTTTACCTTTTATGAAATGACTTGGTAAATATAAATGTAGAATTTGTTTGTATATCGGTATTAAACTTGGATCGTGTATACCGTTTTATATGCGTAATCGGCCTCCAACTTCTTTTCTCGTATTACTAACGTTAGTAAACATTAAACGAGTCTTAGGTGCTTATTTTCTGACAAATAAATATCACAGAATTTGTACTGGGTTTTTGTCTGTTTGGTACTTGGGTCTTCATTACTGTCGGAAATCTCTTTTATTGGCATTAGTAGCAACACTAGCCGGATTCCCCTGGCTCCTAATAACATAACGATCTAATCACCAATCTGCCTGTCTAGTTTGGTGATTATGGAAGTAGCCTTCTTATCCTCATTATCATCCGGATGCAGCTGAATACCAGTAGTTTACATGTAGCGACTGCCTATATGACCTCCACAACTCATTTAGTACTGAATAATACGATACCCCTTGGTAATACTGGTTGTAGCCTTCTTAGAGGACCAAATAATTGCAACAGAATACCAATGTTCACTAGACAAGTTGTATGATGAGCATAATATCAAATGTGCCTTTTGTCCCCATACAACCGTTACACAAAGATTCACTTCCCAAACACAAAAAGATCAGCCAAAAAATATTCAAACCGATTTTTCATAATAAACCCAGTCAGATAATAAATCGGCCGGTGAATCACAAATCACAATGAGCCCGGTCATCGGTGGTCACAATCACAATGCACAGACTCAGGTAAAGTTTATTGATCCTGACGCTCTTTGTACTTAAATATGCGACTGAAATAATGAACCAATAACAATGAAAGTACTTAAATTTGAAAATGAGGAAATTGAACAAATTCCCTGATTGGAGATTAAAGCGCTCAACATGATTAACAAAGACATAAGAACACCGAACACGTCACAGGTTTAAAAGCTTTCATCCTTAGTGGCGATGCTTTCATAGAAGCATAACAGCTTGGTTTCCCCTTTAACCATGATGTTGGCAACACTAACAAAGATTTATTATTATAATTTTACTTGCAACACTGGAGTTGTGTCAATCATGATAGTGAATAGATACACGCGAGTTGATTGTCCTACAATATATTATATTTTCTTGAGAAGAGTTTGCATTTCCAGTCGCCACACCCTGCCACCGAAGCCAAAACACCAACGTTTACAATTATTTATACAGTCCACTCATTAAGACCCCAACACATGATTTTAGGGTTTCTGAACAATCTGCTTACCCTACAGAGGTTTGCCGTATTGTTGGCTCCTAGGCACGCCACTGGTCACCCTCCTACCTTGATGGCAATAGTTTCTAGGTCATCAAGGATGACTTCTTTTTTCATGACTCTATCAGCAGTATCAGCTGTCATCTTAATGTTCATATTTTTATATTCATGATGATGCATGATGTTCTTTGGTCATCCCCTAAACAAAACGACGGGAGCTTTTTTAAGATGATTACCGAAGTCAACTCTGATGAGTACCAAATTTAAGTCAAATCTCAATCGAATTGTAAAAATAACAAACAGAAAAAGTAAGCCTACCACATTTTGAAATAGATGTCTCTGTCAAGATATAATACGGAGTTGACATAGAACCAGCAAACAATAAATTAATGCAAATTCCAAAGCAAGACAGTTACTTTGTCATGGGTCCTGTTTCTAAAATGGATACTGACATTAAGCCTGCAGACTAAATAGACCGAATTATAGATATCTACAAATCTGCCTCGCATTGCATTCAATCCGCGATCAGACATAAAAATATAAATCTAACACCATCCTTCAAAAACTAACTCTATTGCCCTGTATCAAGGTTGAATTTGAGTATGTCAATAATAATACCAAACATATCATACCACCTTTCATCAATAATCAACTCTAACATCTTTCAACAAGGTTTGATTTCAGTATGCCACCTAAAACTTTACCACCAAATAAATTATCTACTATCCTTCAATTATCAACTCTGTCACCTATTCCCAAGGTTGAATATCCGTGTGACAGTAGCCCCTGACTCATAAGATAACAGTAGACGGCATGAACAATGAGATAGCGACATGACAAAAACACTGTTTCTAGATCATGATCTCGATGTGGAACTATGTTAATTTGTGGTTCATTTGAATAGCTTTTATGGTTGTAGTTTTTGGATTGTTGGTCATGGTTATGGCGGCTACAACATGTGTTTGTCTATGGGTGGTGAACAAGACCCTATTGCCTTCTGTAAGGAGATGATCTTCTGACTTTCCACAGATGTTTATTTTACGAGAGGGATTAGGAGCAATGATGGTACCTTATGGAGCTTCCATTTCTCTTTTGTCAGCACCAATCGAACGGGTTCATAGTTTAGTAGAGCTGACTGCCTGCATTAGGCCCTCAAGAAGCACTCCCTCCAAATAGATGAGTAGCTTTAGTAAATTGAAATATTGACACGCCCCTGTATGCTGTTTCATTTAATATTTTGCTGCAGCAGGTTTACGTTTATTATTTTCATTACATTTGTGTAGAAATTATAACAATCCAATAAAACTCAACAACCTTACCTAGATGTTGAATTAGATGAGCCTTTTGAACCGAGAAATTCGAAGAATTACGGACATCAACTCGAGTGCAGTGCCCGATAACGTGGTCCGCTAACCCCAATTAATTTATCAGTGTATTTATAAATCTGAAGAGCTGTCATATCAGATACAATTAGGTTTACAAGTGATTTGCATTTAAGTAGTGCCTTATCAGTGGCGAAAATGAATCGTTTACGACGGGTCATGTAAATTTACTTATCATTATTATAAAATTCGGCTTTGATGCAATAAAGGCTTAGCTAAGTGTTCTATTTGACGCAGATTTTCCGGAAGACGAGATTTTTCCTAATTTTATCAGTTGCTAGGCTATTGGACGAATATGACACGTAGCGTAGGCTAATAGAGAAGTATCAAAGACAGCATGATTTTCCGACTTCAAATCGACGACGTGCGACGATCTTCACAGGAAGTCATTAGCAGCACAGAAGCAGCTGTATATGAGTTGCCGACATCGTGTTGAATGGCGAGCGATTGGAAAGACCTATAGGTCTTTAGTGGGTATACCCACTATCCAGCACGACTGCTAGGCTGATGAAGATGATGATAAGGCGCAAAAGGATAGTGATAGTAGTTCGGCAGTCCTTGTGTATATTCATAGCAATACAACTGAACTACCGAACCCTAGGCAATTCAAATTCAAATGTTTATTGCTCAAAACAGTACATAATCATACATTTCTAGATGTCAAGTGAATGCGCAGTGTTGTACCAATTCAGTTTGTAACGCTTCTTACCAGTCTCACAAGCACTTCAATAACATCCAGACCAGTTCCTGGGTAACATTTTAATGAATCTTTCTAGCCTAAATTCACCTTGTAACATAAATTAGCACCATTGAACATACCCACATAAGCCAGCACGACCTTAACATGGCAAATATATTCGGTAAACTAAACTCGCATGTCTGCTCCAGTTAGAGATGACTCAATAGACAAACATGCTGGTATCTTATCTTTGTCTACATAAGATGTGTTACATGCCAAAGATTTCTCACTAGTAATACACTATTCTATTGAGTTTGCTGGAGATAGTCAGTTCTATGGCGAAGTAGTTGTGACATTAACGTCAGGATTAATTTTACTTGAGGTAACTTATCACTTATCAGCATTAGTTTTAGAATCTTACTCATTATCTTCATAACTTTCAAAAGTCACCTGCTGCTAGACATAATAATTTTGCACACTTGTAATAGTAGTAACATTTTTCAGCAACACTTAAAACGAGATATTTACCATGTTTATTATTTGTTTTGAGTTTCCGATATTTGACACTGTTGCAAGCGCCATGATCACGGAAAAACTGAAGTTATTGCGGGTGGGTGTTTATGTGCAGACAAAACGACCTTGTTAATGATAGTGTTAGTAAAATATTTTTAGTAAACAGAATCTCTTTTCGTAACACTTTGCTCGGTGATATTCTGATCTCTCCATTTCCCAAGATACGTTTGCTGTTTTTGTTTTTTGCGTTTTCGGCTTTCACGAGGTATTGATCATGTGGGACGGTGATATGAGTACCAAACTAAACTTTGTTTGCTTACTACTAAGGATGTACTACTGTAATCGGGTTTACTAGCAACAATAATTCCGTTAGTGATGGCGAATCAACCACAACTATTGTTATAATCATCGAAATTTTTATATTTATCATCGGCAGTAGTTTTATAAACTGCTGATTATAAAAGGGCCCCTTTTGTACCACACTTCTGTAGTCCGTACGATTCTCATCGAAAAAACAGTCCATAAAATCTTCGGCGATCAAGTTTCTCTTTAAAGATTTGACCCCTGTTTGTCTCGTAAAGTTCTTGGTACGAAAACGTTAAATAAGTTTCTTTATTACATGTAGATAACAATAGGAAGCAGCCTGAGCAAGTTAGAATTACAATAGTTACGACTAAGTTTATATAGTTATTCGATACTTAGAATTTTATGAAGCCCGACCATCATCTTTATATTATTATCGCTATTATCCGAGATGCTATTAAAATCGAATTTGTGTACGAAGAAAACATCTTGTTTTCTATGTTTATGATTATCCTAAATCAGTATTACGTAATTACTTTATTCATGCTTGTAAATGGGAATATTTGTAATCGTTTCACTTGGAATTATTCCATCAGTGTTAGCCTTGGGAGGCTGGTGTCACGTCTCTTTCCATAGCCTACCATAATCAGCCTATAATGTTCTATTCATATCATCTTCCAGACTAATATTCCATCGCATGTGAATCATGATCGTCATCTTTTCTTCATCTTTTCTTTTCTTCGTTGGCAGCCTTATTTCATCGACTATTGACTATTTTTGTGGTTTATTGAGGAGCTCCTGGGTAAATAACAGCCGCTCGGGTCGATTTTCAGGTTATGCCGCGCCTGCCTAGATTGGTCCTGGCTATCATTTGTACATCTTTGATAGTTGTTATAAGTATTCAGTGGCCCGAAAGTCTGACAACCAGTCTTACCATGGGGATCGTATTACCCAGTACTAACTGGGTTTAGGAGGTCAGATAGGCAGTCGCTCTATGTAAAATAGTGGTATTGCTTCATCCGATTAGACTGGAAACTGACCCCAACATAGTTGGGAACAAGCTAGGAAGATGCTTCTCTAGGCGCTTCCAGGTCTACGCCACGATCGTTTAAAGGTCGTCCACCCAGTTGGTCTGCTAAGCCAGGTTCGCCTCGCTTGTTAATAAAATTCTCAGTACTTGTTTGTCATCTTGAATCTCTATTTTTTTTTCCTTAAATCACAATAACCAATACCATTTAACAAAAAACAAACAGCCTATTATCTAGCAGGTTAACCCTCACCGCAAGCACTGGAGCCTAAACGACAAAACCTCTAACATTACTATACATTTGACACCGTACTGTCATATGATACTGCAGTAGAGGAGGGTTGAGTTACAGCGCCTTATGATATTTGATACGTGGTTGATAAGTTGTTGCGTTATTGGTATTGGTGGTCGGTGAAGGGTGGATTCCAGATTTAATCTATGTTCTTCCACGACTTCTTAACTATGTATCTGTCTGTCTTCTTACCTATGTAACCGCTACTTACCAATGACCGGTCGTGGGTTCGAACATGGGCAGGCATTATTTTGTGTAATTTATTTCATCAACACTGCTACGAAAAAGGGTGAAGGAAAACATCGTGAGGAAACAGGTCAGGCCCTTGAACCAAAATTTCGAAGACATGTGACATCTACCAAGTACCAACCTGCACTGGGCCCGCGTGGTAGATTATAGCCCATTATCTCTAATAGCGGGGAGGCCCCTGTCCCAGCAGTGGGGACATCATAATGTTAAGGCGTTGGTCCTGGCTGTCATGTAGATCGTTGAGTCGTTACAGGTAGTGAGTGTCCCAAAAGTATTCCCAAGAGGTATCGTTTTACCAGTACTTAAATTGGCTTGTGGAGGTCAGATAAACAGTCGTTCCATGTAAAATATTGGTATTCAGTTGCATCCAGTTGGACTGCAAGCCGACCCCATAATGGTTGGGAATAGGCAGGCGGTTGATGATGAATATCATAATACGAACAATTTGCGAAAATGGGCCAAGGTCAATATACAATCAATGATTCAATCAGCAAGTACCTGCTTTGAGTGCATCAGATTGTAGCTCCCACTTGTCTGGTCGTAACCGGTAATAATGTAGCCAATTGATTGGTGAATAAAACATTATTGATGCGGGCCATAAAGATTGATGTTCTGAGTATATGCTTGTGATCAGAGTGATCTCGTTAGAGTAGTTTGACCTGGCTGAGAATGGTCATTCTTTATGACTTGAAAAAGGCACCTAAATGTGAGAAGCCATGATTGGGTGATTTATACATCCAAAAGATCTCGTCTAGTCGAATAGGTCTAGCTGACAAACAGCGCCATAATAGTCTTCTTTTTTTCCTTGGGATCATATCTAGCTCATACCGTCTTAAAACCGACTCATTGCCTCTGATATCATGAATTCAAAGGCCAGGGTACATGCTCCACAAATCTCCGACCCAGATCTGCTAGGTTCTTCATCAAATCTAATATTATTCAAACCATAATGTTAATCGCTCCTTCTCAAAAGTAAGATTAGTAATTTGCTTGTGGTTGAAGTATAAGCGGGTTCACCAGAAGTCAATGGTGCAATGAGCGTGGTTCGAACCTATGACCTCTACCGACAACCCGACTCATTAGGCTATTTCGAAAGAGGAGCTGCGGGACTGTTCGAAAGAGATACCGCGGCCCTAGAACACAAAGGGCAAAAGAAGGAACATGGATGGGTTTTAGTCAGAAGAAGTCTGTTACTCCGTTCCGCTCTGCCGAGGGGCAGGGGGTCATTTGATGATTTCACTTCCGAAAAAAAGGCCCATTAATCACTAACATTGTTTCCTTTTCGGACAGTAGACATCGTCCTTCTACTTACTTTCTTCAAAAAATTAGAAACCCTTTTGAAAAACCACAACAACATAAGACAAAAAATAACTATATTTACAAAACGACACGTGAGTTTGTCTGCAGCTATTCCTGTTTACAACTAACCTATTACCCAAACACAAACTAAAATACACCTTAAAACTATTACCATAAAACCCAAACAACCGCAAGAGACATTGACTCACCGATCTTCATGTTTACTTAGTGAAAACTTTGCTGAAGGAACTGCAACCTTATTAAAAAGTGTTAAAGGTGTGTCTAAATATAGTTGTTTAACACCAGGATCCCGTTAACGCGACAGACGGTTAGCATTAGGTTTAGTTTAGTGATTGATGGTGAACAGAAAGGGATTCGAACCCGGGATTCGTCATCGTAGTGTCAGATTCTTGTTGGCTTGGTTTTAGCTGTGTTTATTGACGCTACAGCTTTCGAATCCTATCCTAATATTATAAATTCGAAAGTTTGTGAGGATGTATGATGTCTGGATGTATAGATGTTTGTTACTCTTTAACGCAAAAACCACTTAACGGATTTGGATGAAATTTAGCACAAAGATAGTTTATAACCTGGATTAACACATAGGATATTTTTATCCCGGTAGCATGATCCCGTGGGACAACAATCGAACTCCAACGAAGCGGCGTGCAAAGGCCAGTAGTTTATATCAAAGGATATTTGCAAATATTCCTGAACAGTGGGATAAAAAGATACGACCAAACAAAAAATTGAATGGATTGTGTGAAAGATGATGTAGAAAAAGAAGTAAACACTGTGAAGACGACTAATGGTAGAAGTACAGTAAACAAATCGTATTTACACTTAACCCATAATAAAGAAGTGGTATCTGTTCAACAAGAAACGCAAACGCGGTAGACCCTACAAACGCTGGAGCGATGACATAGTGAAAATCGCAGGAAGAAGGTTAGCCTGGGATTGATATGACTGGCAGATCAAGGAGGAGGCTTTTACCGCCTTAGGCGGTCCTTACATTTAAATGATTTTAATGTTATAATTTTAGTCGCTATTGGCTAGGCAAATAAAAGAACCTTTTACTTAATAGGTTTATTCACTACGTGTGATAGCGCGCGGCGCGAGAGACTGTCTTGCCATTTCAGACGGGCTCGTCTAATAAAGACAGTTTTAACATTACATTGACATATTTGTGTGCGCAGGTATACAATCCAAGTGTGTTTGTATGCATAGCGCCCCTACATAATATTAGGTATACTGTTATGTTCTTTTTGATATTCATGTAATTTATTAATAATGAATTTGAAATAATTGGTTACGATTGTCAGTTTTCTGAGTTGCATGTTTATAAAGACTGTCGATTTTTTTTTTCCATGAAATGTAAGGAATCAAATAAAAGCTTTAATAAGGAAGGTGCGATTTTAGTTCTAAGCATCGCTAACTTCGTGGCTTGTTGGATAACGAATAACATAAGCATCGTCACTTGTGAAACCTCTTCTGATGTAAATAGAAGTTTTTTTGATTTTAAACGGTTGTACCATGTTCAAGCTAGTCATAGGTTTATCATATATCATAGGTTTTACTTTCCGCGATTTTATCTACTCCTCTTCTATTGCTCACAGTAATCGCCCTATAGAACTCGATCCTCTACCAAAATTAATTCATGCTTAAAAAAAACTAGTCTCAAAACTAACTAACGCCAAATAAAGCCAAGTAAAGCCTGTAAAGGGCCGACTGAAACAAAAATAAAAGGTGCACGCGCACGATGCGCGGATGCTACTCGAAATAGATTGTCGCTTCCTCCTACACTTTAATAATTTTCAAGTGAATCTGTAAGCTATAGACTTAAAGCTCGAATTAATAAACAACTGCATGTTTTTCTAACCTAAAGGGACATTTGTTATTTCAACGTGTGATCTCGAAGCTCTTCTTGGTTGGTCATGACAGCTGGGTCATTTGTAGATCTTTGACAGTCGTGACAGGTAGTCAGTGGACCGAAAGTCTGACAACCAGTCATACCAAGGGGTATCCTATAATTATATGGGGGCTTATCCTACCCCCACTCCACCATACCGCTGACAATTGAGCTTATACATATAGGCTGGAAGTGTTTTGTCACACTGCTCTAATTTGATACCTAGCGCCAATGACAGCATGCCAAGATTGCACACTCAACTGGAATTGCAGGTCTAGATGTGTTCACATTGATATTCCTTGGCTGAGTTTCAATAAACCAATTTTGCATGCTATGTTGGCGCCACAAACACTCGAAACAGATTGTCCTTTCTTACTGATAACCAGTGTTATGCCTTCGCTTCCATTAGTAAGAGGACCTTACGAAGGAAATTAGTAACTTTTACCTTTAATAAAACCTGTATAAACTTACAAAACTGTAACATCACGTACGCGGTATTACTTTTCTTCTAATGTCTATGATTCAGATTTTATCCTACGATTCATCTAAACCAGTCTGTGGCCCGAGAATTTGACAACCAGTTCTACAAAGGGGTATCGTATTACCGAGTTCTAATTGGGTTGTGGAGGTCAGATATGCAGTGGCTCCATGTAAAATTCAGCTTCGTATTCAGCTGCATCCGGCCAGACTGGAAGCCGACCCTAACAAAGTTGGGAAAAGGCTAGACTATGATGATGATTTGAAATCTTCGAGTAGTAAAACGTTTTTTTATCAGAAGTTTTACAGTACATGATGTTGACCGCCTAACCACTACCTATAACTTCAACACTTGCCACCTATTCATTAAGTTGTAAACCTGTCCCCCAGCTAGTCGCAAGCGCAGCACGATGCGCAGGCGCCACTCAAAATAGATTATCGCTTCCTTCCCGTGACCCCGCCGTGTAATGTTCAGCACTTCCAGCTATAGCCCTAGGGGTTTTTTTGGCAAATGTTTCTAGGTAAGGCAAATGTCTCTGCCATTTTTGAGGTTTCCTAACGCCGTGTGTGCTTGCAAAGTGTGTATTAGATTTATAGAATTCGATGGTAAGAACAAAGCAATATTTTTCTCTTGCAAGCTTTTTAAATGAAAAACGTACTGTTAGTCATATTATGTTGACACCAGTTCCCGCAAGTTTAAAATTTTTATGTGCGCCTACGCTGGTTGTCAAGCAGCCATCTTTACCTCATCATCATCAGCTATAGCCTGACTTCTTCCAGTACTGCACTTTGATTATAGACTTCTTTCCACGCTCTTATGCCAGCCTCATTCAAATGTTTAACTCTTAAACTTAGCCTATTACTAATTAATCCCACTGCTGAACACAAGCCCCTCCCATGCCATACCAAAACACTTGTTTCTAAACCTGAACATCACAATTTTAATTAAGTCTGCATTGCAAAGGGTTGGCCGCAAAACGAACACTATAAAAGTGCACGCGTCGGACGACCGGCGCGAGCGCATCGAGATCGGCTATAAATAGAGTGTCTCGCGTCTTTCTTCCTATAATTATGAGTTATGATCCCTTATTCGGATTAATTAAAAACTGAAGATTTTTGAAAGTTGAATTCCAGGTCTAAATAATAAAACCATAATCTTTTAATAATTATGTGAATATTTAGTTGAGATATAAGTAATACTTATTGAAGAATAATGTGTTCACGGTAGTAGAAGCTTTGACCGACCAAAACAAGAAGGGTGGAAGACCCCCAAAAGATCGCGGAAAAGGCCTGGTTAAGAGTCGCACAGACCAGGGAAGCAAGCAAAGGGAGGACTATAATATAATCAGCAGTGTGTGGGACAAAGCTGCGATGATAATGAAGTTTATTTATTTATTTATTTTAGTACATGGAGGACTTACAGCTTATAAAAACAAACAAAAAGGGAACCCTAGTCACCAGAAAGCCAATTAAAAGCCTCACGTATAGACTTATAATAAAAATAAAAAATATAGTGTGAGCACAAAAACAGAAAACTCACCGCTTAATCAAAGCAAGAAGAATACTCGTATAGATACTTGGTTTGCAATTACACGAAGTTACTCATTATATTGCGTATTTCCAATACAGTAATAACAAGATAAAAATTCAAGCGGTATAGTGTTTGTTTCTATATAATAAGCCAAAAGAAGGGATAAGACAAATATGCACGTTAATAGTAAAAGGCGAGGCATTATAACAAGCTGGCAATCACAAATATGGCATCAGACCTAAATACTTACTCCCTTTAGGTAAGATGTTTAGTCATGCAGATGTCGAACACAGTATTTTAATGAAACTATTAGTTAACAAACCATTCCAAAATGGAGCGTATCTATTACATGATTTTAAAGAAGAATGTGTTTACCTTATTTATAAAACACGTACAACTTTCGGGACTGCCCAATTTTGTCCTAACATGTGCGAAGGAAAGCATTTGGGCAATGCCAGAGTTCATTTACGAGCGAAATACGATAGCGGTCGACTTTACAAAAAATGTTTACTTCGTCATCATCCTCATTAAACAATAATAAACACCAATAAATCCCAAGAATGATTTAATTTGAAAAAAAAATCGTTTATTTAACTTGGAATTACGTCTAGGCTTCCATCATATCCGTGTATATCTAGATGATGTAATCCCACAAACATCCGTCGGGATCATTCGTCAATAGTCGGAAACCCCTTGAACTAGCCAGATGGCATAGCAATAAACGCTGTTTAATGCATTACTCGTAACTTTGCAATAAAAGCCGCGTTGAAAATAACTGCGTTATATCTGCAATTAGTTTTTATATGGCAGTTCGTTTGTGAATGGCTTTTGAGTGGTTCGTTGATCGATGTGTTTATTTTGTTGTGTTGTAACGCAAATATATCAATAAGGAAGACAAGACAAAGCCATAACAACAACATACATATAAACTGACGGCTTTTTCCCATGAGGGTAGGCAGAATATCTACAGAAGGCTACCTGTTACGATAATTAAATACTCTTTTTGGTTCTTCCACGTTCATACATCTTACTACTATTATAAATACGAAGTTTGTGAAGTACGATCCCGTGGGATAATTACCGGACTCGGCGGGGCGGAGCCGCGGTCATAAGCTAGTCTGGTCAAACAGGCACCGCCGGTTGCGAGATACCAACATAATTTACCAATAATTTATGACACTTTTTTGATTTGTAGTTGGCATCGATTGATTTGAGATTCAAAACATGAAGACATTGATAAAAATCCAACATCTTCCCTTTTAAGGGAGGAAAGAAAGAAGTAATCGCAGACCATACTAAACAAAGTCTTCCTTGCAAGCAGGACGAACCTTTAATAACTACTCCAAAAATAACAACAGTAAAATTATCTTAACCGACCTGTAATACTGGAAGCTGTACAATATCTACAGAGGAACTCCATATTTAGTCGTTGACATACGTCATTGCCATGATGCCTTGATTTTTATCATAGCAAAAGATCAACTCATTTAAAGAATTCATCATTTTAAGCCTCTTCGTAATTATGTCTTCAAAACAGCTATAAACCTCCGACGTATAAACATATCAGGCTAAAAGGTCACTTGTAAGGTTCTTAATCACCATTAATAATGAAAATTTTAATTGAAGATATAAGGAAATATTCAAATAAGACGTAGAACCTTGCTGATCTTTGACTGAGTAGTAAAAAAATGTGATTTATGCGCCTGAGTGCCGGTTATTCTCGTCACAATTCGCTTGGGTAAACTTAATCACAAGACAAAGTCCTCTATCAGACGTCTCGACGTGCGTACCACCAACAGAATTCATCACTACATAGTATAAAACAAAGTCGCATCCCGCTGTCTGTTTGTCCCTATGTATGCTTAGATCTTTAAAACAGCGCAAGGGATATTGATGCGGTTTTTGTAATAGATAGATAGTGATTCAAGAGGAAGGTTTATATGTATAACTTTGCACCCGTACGAAGTGGGGGCGGGTCCCTAGTATTTCATAAAGGTTTGACAAATCTGCGATACGTTACATCCTTCTGAGTTGGCATCATCTCCTTTCCCAATTTATGGACCATCGGTGTCGTGTGAAAATCGCCTAAGAGCAAATGATGCGATTTCTCACATGAATGAGACAACATGCTACTAATATTTTTCTTCTCATTTATGGTGTTAGTCGTCATTTGAATACTGCGAAACTACACTTCACTTCTTCAGTTTATGAAAGTCGTATTCATGTGTACTGTTTCTGCTTCCAGGGTGGCGACAAATACTCCGCATTTAGTGAGCCTCGGAACTGGTCGGCTAAGCACTGCTGTCACCTTACATCCTATCAAGCAAGGTATGTTTATAAGTTATCTTTTAATAGAAGTTGCCAGCTGTAGTAAGAACCACGAGCTTCATACTCAAACGACAATGGTGGTGCTAAAGCGACTGCAGAGAAAACAAAAGGAAGAATTTGTTTAGACCATGTCACGGGCCACTGCGACGCGATATATGACGTGACGTGACAGTACTCACGCGAAGGAAACAAGTGACACAAGCGCGCTTCGCTTGACGCAATTTGCCGTCGTTGCATCACCTAAACTCGTTAACTAGGTGTAATTTGAGATGTTTTCTGTAATCAGATTTTCATTACGGCCTGAAATGGCCTCGTCCTTTTAAAATTGACGTTGGGGGATTCTATTGTATAACAGACTGGTGTCCGCAACTCCACGTCCAAAGCACGTATTTTGCGTACGGGTGAGAAAATTATTCGATCCAATCCAGCTCCCAGCAATGGGGGATTGTCTTCAAACAAAATGCTATAACTCTGCTATTTCTTAGACCATTTTGCTACGCCTAACTCAAACCCATTTATTCTCTCATTTTCAGGTCGTGTAACAATAGGCTCGGACCCGACATGCGACATCTACGTGGTCGGCACAGGCGTGTCAAGCGTGCACAGTCGCGTGGAGAACTCTCACGGAGTCGTCACGCTGTATCCGCTCAGCGGCAGCACGCTACTAGACGGGCTGCCCGTCGACAAGCCCACCAGACTGTCGCAAGGTGTGTTTGTAGCCTTATTACGAAAAAAACCTCTGTATCGAAGATAAACTGGGCGTATTATACGCCCGAAAATAAGAGTCAAACATATCATCAGAATGTTTTTTTTATGGACCCTGTCAATGATGATTGTTATAATGTTAAAGATGATGATTTACGTGTTAGGTTTTTTTTTGGAATGATTTATGTTTTGTTATTTAATTAATTATACGTGATAGACGAGAGACCAAGGACAACATGTCACAATAGGGAAGTAATCACAATTCCTGTCTAGACTTTAATTTGGTCAATTTGTCGCAGTTGACATCCGAAACTGATCGGTTTCCCACTAGTGCTTGGACACTGTTCAATTCAATAACTGTTCAGTGCCACTAGTTCCATTGCCGATGTTGTTCAAATTTTGTTTCTAAACTTTCGAACCAATTTTTTCTTCGACTTTGGGAGATATTGCGTTTTTTAAAGTTTATGCATGTAGGTAATGCGCTTGGGGGTTACGTAAACTTTATCCAGCGTATTATTCTTTAATCAGAGTTCATTCAGTTACAACTGCCTACTGAAAACCAGCGCTGAGTGTTTTACACCCAGCATATGCTGAGTAGGTGACCCTTTCGTTATGGGCATGCTCAGCGCAGTTGAGCTGTTTTAATTATTTGTTAAGCTGTTTGTTAGTAATATGTATATGTATGTGCTGCTCTATTGTGTTGCTGCTGTCCATTAGCGAATAAATGTTTATTCTATTCTTATTCTAACTGGAGTATTTCAGTAGTGGATGCGTATATCCAGCTCCAGCAGTAGACACTGAAATCATGATAAAACCGGTCCTACCGAGGAAGACCGTATTGCGCAGTTACTGAGTTGTGGAGCCAGTCGCTCCATGGAAAACACTGGTATTCAGCTGCAGCCATTTAAGACTAGAAGGAGACCTCAACATAATTGGGCAAAGGCTAGCTAGGCAGATGATGTACATTCACCCTACCGGCCGATATGAACGTTTTATAGATGATCACATCTGGTGAGAAAATAAATATGACGGGTTCAGACATGCCTGCTAATATTGAACTAGCTCAGTAGCACCAACGTGCGAACTAAAATATCATGATTTGTGACACTTACACTTAAATCTAGTAGACATCTCGTAAATTTGTGTTTAGGAGACGTAAATGTGGCTGGTCTGGGAATGTATCCTTGTTCAGAAGAAAATTTGAGAAATTAAATAAATACTCATTTGTGGTATAATTTTAACATTTATATTTCTATTTCGAGTGAGGAGTTCGGTAATTGTCCCACGGGATCGTACAAACGGGACAAAAAGTATCCATGTAAATCCAGGTGAAGGAACTATCTGGGTGCCCATCCAAATCAGTTCTGTAGCTTTTGCGTGAAAGAGTAACAAACAAACCTCCAGACACGCACCACGCGCGGTCAGCAGACAGGAAGGGGTCCGTAAGGACCGACGCCTGCCAGGGTTGCGGGACTGTTCGAAAGAGATACCGCGGCCCTGGAACACAAAGGGCAAAGGAAGGAACATGGATGGGTTTTAGTCAGTAAAAGTCGGACACTCCCTCCTGCTCAGCCCAGAGCGGGAGGAGTTATTTGATGAATCCGAAGCGAAAAAAAAAAAAAGACATTCATGAATCCTCACAAACTTCGGCATTTAAAATATTAGTAGGAAGTAGGATTATAATTGAATGTTATCATTATGATTGATATACCTCTGTTTTGGTTCAATTAATAAGGCACACTTCATGGTTCTTTGGCGCATGGCTATAGCCGGAACTTGCACCGCCATCTTGTATCCCAATGCAAGCACACGATTGTCAACCAACAGAGGGCTCTGTTGGTTGAAATGACAATAGAATGAAATATGTTTTATTTGTGCGAAAACGTGGTACAGTCAGCATCAGAAGTAGATTAACACTACTCAAAGTTTAAAAGCAGGTTTTTTAATAAAAACTTGTTAGGTATTACTCGTTACTAACAAGGTACTGAAGAGTAAGGAATATTTTAAAGAATAATCTTCTGAAATATTAAAAATAATAGCTGGAGTCCTGTACATCAAATAATTGAAATTCCGAAATGTTAAGCTACTTCTGTTGCTGACCGTACATTAAGGTCTTATATATTTATAAGACCTTAATGTACCACGTTTTTACGGGTTCATCTTACATGTTTCCGCGTATCACTGCGGCGTCAGTGCTATCTAAGTTAATACTTTGACATTGACATTCCATTATTAATCATTATTTGTAAACATAGTTATCCTCTTCGTTGTAATCTATCAATCTAACATAAACTTTATTTCCATTTCCAGGGAGCATGCTAACAATAGGGCGGTCAAACTACCTCCGTTTCAACCACCCAGCCGAAGCCAAGCTGATGAAGTCTGTGCTACCGTCAGCGCACGTGTCCATGGCGCCTGTCCAGTTCCAGCCCAACGACCAGTGTGCCGCAGGTAACGTCATTATCTCCCTAGCCTTGACTCAATTATGCTGGGGTCGGCTTCAAATCAAACTGGATGCAGCTGAATACAAGTAACTACCTATCTGACCTTCCCAAACCAATTACTGGGCAACACGATATCACAAGATAAGACCGGTTGAAAGACTTTCGAACCGAATGACATTCAGGAACAACGTTCCGGAGCACAATATGAAATAGATGGTCAGAACACTTCTACGAACCGGTGGCATCGGCAAGTGATCCGTTCGTCTATTTTATGCGGCTTCTCGAATGTACTGCAAGACAAACAAATCCGAATTATTTCATGGGTCTACCCCTATTTCTTACCTTTTCTACTAAAATACCGTCGGGGTCACCAGTTTAGGGGTATGAAGAACGGAGCGTAAAATTTCTTCATCCCCTGTAGAAAAGGGAGGGGCAAGATGAATGTTGAGGTCTCGTGAGCTACTGCCCGACAATTGTTGTCAAGTTCTTCAATATTCTCTTGAGTCGCACGTAACTTTAAGGTGAAAGCGCAAGGGTAGCCCGCGAAATTCAAATTTTCTTACGTTTTTTGCAACTGGTCTATTTCAGGTTGTATGTTGATGAAAAATAAGTCGCGCCAGTAACACGTATGTAGCTACAAAATTATAGTCATTAAAATCATCAATACAACCCTCAAAGTGCATTTAACCCCATTGAATGACTTTTTCTTGAAATAGTTACAGAATAGGGTTAAATGAACTTTGAGGGTTGTATTTGTGATTTGATAATGATTATAATTCTGTAGCTACGTGATTATATTTCTGATACGTGTTACGGGCGCGACTCATTTTTCATCAACATACAACCTGAAACAGACCTGCAAATTGCATTAAACGTAAGGACATTTAAATTTCGCGGGCTAAGTTCTTCATTTGTAGCATAGATGGCGCTGTAGCACTTTTTGTACTAAGTTGCTGTAGTACTTTCTTGTAGTGCCGCTACAGTTCCTTTGTAAAAGGTCCAGGAAGTCGGTTTTGTACCAATTTATTTACCTAGTCTAGCAATTTAATATTACTTTGAAATACTTAGTAAATTCTCTTTTTAACATAATTTATTTTTGTCCACAGCCTACGTTACCCATCACACAGAGAGTTACCAAACGACAAACATACAGAAGATATACAAAGACACCTCCCTCACGCATTTAGACCAAGAACTAGACATGACCCTCAAAGAAATGTCTAGAAAAAAGCCTCCAGTCGCACCCAAGAAACCTTACAGAGACTTAGACCAATCTGACTCAAATTCAGACCAAGAATCTAGACCGAAATTGTCAGGAATCATGGCTAAAGTTTCAAAATTCGAGTACTACGCGAAGCAACAAAAAATTGGAAGAAGTCAATTCTATACGGCAAACGAAAATGAAATATCACCTAAAGTCTTCAGCTCGAATTCGTTAACAGTCAATACTCCAGCTAAAGATGTTCTAGGAGGCAAGACTTTACCTAACTACATGAATAAAATACAAAAGAATGTTCTAATAAGTGAAAACAATGCAGTTGATCCCAAAAATTGTTCTTACGCCAACGTAGCCATAAGACATAAAACAAAAATCGACGACATCGTAAAAAACTTTAACGAACCAACTAAAGACTACAACAAGTTACCAAAAAAAGTAAACAACGACCAACAAAATGACAATATCTACGGCAAAATTAACGTTGACAGAAAACCGGATGAAAAACCCAGTCAAAATGGTCTGGAATCGGGTAAAAATGTTATAGAACCGGGTAAGAATAATCTAGAATCGTATAGCTCGAATATGATGGACAGAAATGAAGTGTACGGGAAGATTTCTGAGAGGAATATGAATATATCGAAGGGGATGAGTTTGCCGTCGCCCGCTTACGACAGAAATCCTCAGTATTCGCCTGTGTATGCCAACAGCTATGATCGGAGTATAGAAGCTGAAACTAGAAGATTGAGGGTATGTGTCTACTTTATTCATTTTATTACAAGCTTTTATTTTATTTGCCTGTTAATTATATAAATTGGTGAATCTTGCAACTGAATTTTAAACCAGGTGGCCTACCACGACGTCTTAGAGCAGGAGTAATTCCAGTGTAGGAAAGAGATGGCGCTAGACGACCTGTATAGCTCTGTCTCTTTCCCTCACTGGAATTACTTCTGCTTTAGGACGTAGTAACCCCCCAGTTCCCTCTAACCGATTGAGCTGAAATTAAATAATGTATGTATGGCCAAACATACAAATTAAATATTTGTATGGCCTACAGATTCACATAGTGATTTCGGGTCTGGCTGTTTATGTATGTACACATACAGTAAAAATTCCTAGTGCGGGAAAAACTTTAAAAAAATTCACACACCTAAGATTTTGGTGACAATACAAGAGAGCTCCACAACGGTTTATAGCATGGACACGAAACTTTTAACACACTTTCACTTTTAAAAGATAAACATGATTTTCTTCTTTAAATAGGCTTTCTAATATTGTTTAAAAAAAAATGTAACTTTAAGTACTCTTCTTCGAAACTTACTGCGTCGTCGCACCGACAGAGGGCGCTTTACCAAAATTTTTACTTACGTTATGTATTTGTTTTGTACCTATTGTACTAAGCACCGTCAGGCCCCGTTCACACGGCTTTGATCTGTACGATATTTTGCAGCATAATTTTTGAGATCACATGGCAGTTCCATACCCCATTTGTTTTTAACTGTGTGAATATTTATATAATGACGTGTGATCCCAACTTTAAACTGTAAAATTTCGTGCCGTACCGCACCATGTGAACGCCCGCTTAGTCAGTCTTTAGATGGTTTACAAACAACCCTCCCTGTCGGAGAGCATGTTAAACCGTCAGCAAACAGCCATAGCTTAAAAAAAATAAAAAACAACTCTGCGGTGCCAACAGTCTCGGAGTAAAATGGCTGTAACATACAGACAGTCAAACGGACAGGACTAAACTTTAAGGGTTCAATTAAAATCAATTATTTGTCGACGGAAACCCTCAAATTTATATGATTACACTAGCTAGCGAGCGACCTTGGTCCGCGTGAAATTATTATAAAAAAATAGTACCTACTTCCATATTTGAATCTGATTTTGTTTACACTTTCAAGTATATTTTTTACACGGGGTTCCGTGGTCCTTTTTATCCCTTTTTGAAAATAAAAGTAAGCCTACGCTACTCCTTAGAACATGCCAGTAAAAGTCCCGTCATAATCGGTCCAGCCGTTTCAGAGATGAGCCGGAACAAACAGACAGACAAATGTTTAAAAGAAAATGTTTTTTTTGTTCAAAAAAGCTGTTATTTTGAAATTACAACACTTAAATTTTATTTATTTGAATAGATGTATGTAATATATACATAACACTAGTTTAGGTGGAGTCAGCGGTGTAAACCAAACACCCATTGTTTTCTCAGTCAAGACTTTTCCTGCTAATCTTGCCAACGAAAAAGTCCTGATTAAATATGAAACAAAGATATTACTATCACTGACGAACAAACGCCTGTAATACTTCGGTATCGTTGTGCAAATTGATAACATATTCAGCTATTTACTGTAATTATATGTTTAGTTAGATGGTTTGAATGACCTTCTAGAAGCATACGTCCTTTAACCTTTTAAAGGACGTATGCTTCTAGAAGGTAAGGTACCAGACTTTGAGCATAATATGGTCTGAAAGGAACTGCAGGTTACTTTTACAATAAAACAATTTATTGTATCAGGACTTATGTTACTAGCTGTGCCCGTAACTTCGTCCGCATGGCTAGCTTTCAAAGAGAAAACATTTGTCATTGATGCTCTGCCGCTATTGATTTTAGCTTTGCCGCTAGTGATTATATATATAGCCTATAGCCTATAGCCTTCCTCGATAAAAGGGCTATCCAACATTAAAATAATTTTTCAATTCGAACCAGTAGTTCCTGAGATTAGCGCGTTCAACCAAACAAACAAACTTTTCAGCTTTATAAACTTTTTATATACTATAGATATGAAAATTTACAAAAATCAACTTTGGAAGGAAGCATTAAATTATTATATTAAATGCACCTAATTAAAATAGTAGGTAGTCTTAAACTAACAATAAACCTGCAAGCCTGAGAGATATTTCGACGGCACATGTAAAGCCAAGTCAGAGGCCCATGGGCGGCATTAAAACTGACACCAGGTTAGGCACCAACCACACAAAATGAATGAAGGTAACAAAACGATCTCGAACCTTATAATTCCTTTACATGAACGCACGGCGACCATAATAAGGTATCTGTTTAGAATTAAACAAACTTTTGTTTTATAAAACTTGTATTGAGAATTTACAAGTTTTATGTATTTCGGTTGATATTGTCCGTGTGTAGATAATTCACAATTAACGTGTTATTTGAACGGTCGTCGATGCGGAGTGTCGCGCCGCCGCCGGCCGCGCCCTCGCCCCTCGTTCGTCCAACTAGTGATGCGCGCATGCACTAGTGCTGTGCGCGTACATCCTCCCGGGCCTTGAAAGTGTGGCTTTCAAAGTTGAGCTCTATTTGTAGTTGTGTGTAGAGCGCCAAGATCTTGATTCTTCGCGCCGTCTTCCTTTGCGTCATTAGAGGCCGGTAGTATGCACATTTTGTTAATAGCCCTCCTTAATGTGCCCTTTGAAGTTAATAAATCGGCAACTCTGCAGATTCCATCTTTCCCAGGGTATAAATGGGTGATGCGGCCAAGTTTCCATTGAAGTGGGGGAAGATTTTCTTCTTTGAGGATCACCAGATCGCCCACACGAAGCTCGTATTGCCTCGTTCTCCACTTGGTGCGCTCTTGGAGTTCAGCAACATACTCCCGGCGCCATCTGTCCCAGAATTGTTGTCTCAGCTGTTCAATATACTGGTATCTGTTGGGGTGCTTGCAGGTGATAGGCAACGATGGCACTGAGGTGAGAGGTCGCCCTATAAGAAAGTGCCCTGGGGTTAGAGGGGAGGGATCGGTTGGATCGGTTGAGAGAGGAGTAAGGGGACGAGAATTTAGAATGGCTTCGATTTGTGCAAATAGAGTCGCGAGCTCCTCGAATGTCAGGGAAGCATTGCCGGCTACACGCTTAAAATGGTGCTTTGCGGATTTAACACCTGCCTCCCATATGCCTCCAAAGTGAGGTGAGTATGCGGGGCTAAACACGAATTTAATGCCTTCATTATTGGCAAAATTAATAGCTGACTCACGACTGGACCTGAGTATTTTACATATTTCATTGTTCGCGCCCCTGAAGTTGGTACCATTGTCACAATACATAACATTAGGTTTGCCTCTTCTAGAGACAAACCTTCGCAAAGACAAAATGAAAGCATCAGTGCTCATATCGCTGACTAACTCCAAATGAATCGCTTTGGACGAGAGGCATACAAACAAACATAGGTAGCATTTTGAAATACGATTGCCTTTACCCTTACGGCTAGAGATCATAAACGGGCCAGCAAAATCGACACCGCACGAGTAGAAAGGAAACATGGAATAGCTTCTTTCGGCAGGTAAGTTTCCCATTAAAGGTTGTAATGTCTTCCCACGTAGGCGAATACAAACTATGCACTGCTTTGTCGTGCTACGTGCCAAGTGTCTGCCACCTATTGGCCAAAATCGTTCTCTTATTGAGGCTAGAAGATGCTGAGGACCAGCGTGAAATAAGCGTTCATGTTCGGACCTTAATATTAATTTAGTTAAATGATGTTTTGCATCTAAAATAATGGGGTGTTTCTTATCATAAGCGAAATCAGAGTTTTGAATTCGACCCCCAACTCTTAATATGCCATCTGAATCAATAAAGGGATTTAGAGGCAATAATTTAGACTTACGACTAAGAGTTTTAGTATTTTTAATTACTTTAATTTCTTCTGCATAGCTTTCTAACTGACTTAACTTAACTAACACTAGCAAAGAATCATTTAATTCCTTAGTATCTAATGGTCCATTAATATTTGCGTCTCTATTTTTACAATAATTTAGGAAACGCTGTACATAGGCATATATTCTCTTTAATCTATTTAAATTAGAGTATTTCTCAAACTGAATTACTTTGTTTGTAACAACAACATGACATTCAATGGTGTGCGAGTGCTTAACTTCAGGTAACATGTTGGGGATATGTGTGTGGTTTTGTGTAGGCCAACAAGTTGGGTCATTAGCGAGGAACGAAGGCCCTTCCCACCAGAGGAGAGAGGACTGCAACTGCTTAGGGGTAACACCTCTAGATGCAATATCTGCAGGATTTTGATCTGTGGGAACATGACAAAAGGTGAATCCGCTTGCAAGTTGATTGATTTCATTTACTCGGTTACACACAAATATTTTAAGATCCCTGGGTGGGATTTTCACCCATCCTAATACAACCTGTGAATCAGACCATATAAATTTACGATCGATATTACAACTCAATGACTCTAACACCTTTGAACATAAACGTGCACCTAACAAGAAGCCACACAACTCTAATCTTGGAATAGTCGTTGGGTTCATTGGTGCAACTCGTGCCTTAGCACACAACAACCTGATTGTAACTTCCTGATTCTGATTTACAGAACGCAGGTAAATGCAGGCTGCATATGCTTGTTGAGAGGCATCGACAAAACAGTGTAATTCTATATTATTGGGTGTATCACACAGAACTCGCCTTGGAATACGAATATTAGTAAAATTTGAAAATCCCTTTAATAGCTCAGCCCACTTCTTACAAAACTCAGCTGGTACTGGATCATCCCATTCCAGCTTAGAAGACCATAGTTGTTGCAGTAAAATTTTAGCTACTATTGTGCAGGGACACAATAATCCTAAGGGATCGAATACCTTAGAAGTAGTAGAAATTATTGACCTTTTAGTAATATGAGTAGAAGGCTGTAGGTCTGTAGAGAATTGCAGTGAATCGGCCTTTGGACACCAATTGAGACCTAATACACTAGATTCCTTGTTAAAATCAATGGGTTTTGAAGAACCACATTCACTGTCAAATAATTGAGGACAGTTCGTGCGAAATTTCCTGAGGGGTAGGCATGCAGAATTAAGTGTATTTACAACTTCATGATATATGTGTTTTAGCCCTTCTATAGATTCTGACCCGGTATTTAGGTCATCTGCATAAAAATCGTTTCGTATTACACGAGCTATAGACTCATCCTCACACTTATTAGCCAATTGTAAGAGGCATCGAGTACTTAAAAATGGTGCAGAGGCAGTCCCATATGTAACTGTATTGAGTTGCAAAACATCTATCGATTGGGATTTATCATCACGCCACAGAATAAGCTGCAGATGGCGCTGCTGCCGCCCGACTTCAATTTGCCTATACATTTTCTCGATGTCGCCTGTGAGAATGAATTTATGCCTGCGAAATCGCAATAAAATAGAGATTAAATCACTCTGCACTACTGGACCAATCATTTGAATTTGATTCAGTGATTTACCAGAGCTAGTTTTAGAAGAGGCATTGAATACTACGCGGAGCTTTGTAGTTTCGCTCTTTTCACGAATGACTGCGTGATGAGGCATGTAGTACCCAAATACTGGTTTATCAATTTTAGTTAAATGCCCTAAACTTGCATATTCATCTATAAATGCCTTGTAGTTCGCCTTTAAATCAGGATATTTTATAAATTTTCTTTCCAAACTCTCAAAACATTTTTTAGCTATATAGTATGAGTCCCCAAGAGCCCTTTCAGGCGACTCTTTCAAAGGCATTAATACAGAAAATCTACCATTTGATAAACGAGACAAGTTTTCTTTGAAGTGATCTTCACAAAGTTGCTCTTCGATGGAATATGTTTTTGTGGCCGGTAAGTCATCAATTTTCCAAAATTTTTCTAATGAGTCCTTTATCTCTTGAGTAAAATTACAATAAACCTTTGAAGTGGACTGACTACCGTGTATGGGGCCACTTATGAGCCATCCAAGCATAGACTCCTGCAGAACCAGTTTGTTACTACCTAACTTAATTAAATTAGAACCCACTATCTCCCAATACACATCTGCTCCTAAGAGGATGTCGACCTCAGCCGGGGTAAAATAGTCAGGATCAGCTAGAGTAATATTTCCAGGTAACTTTATATGGTCTGTATTAATTGTAGCATTTGGTAAGATTCCCGTTATTCTAGGTACTACAAGACACTTAACATTTAATTCGAAAGGCATACATCTAGATTTTATTTTAATATTACAACTTTCAGTAATATTACATGTAGCGTTATTTATCCCACAAATGCTCACTGAACCACCGGGGTTGATTGCTAGCCCTATCTTCCTTTTTAATTTGTCTGTAATGAACGATGATTGACTACCTGTGTCCAGCAGCGCACGGGCTGTATATGTTTTATTATTTATGATAATTTGGACTAGCGCTGTGCTTAACAAAACCTGGTCATTAGATGCCACTGACAGTGACACAGGCAATGAGGAAGATGTAGAGGGTTGTTCAGTTTCAATAGTAGATGTAGAGTTGCTTTTAGTTATATGAATTAATGTGTTGTGTTTCTTTTTGCATTGCCGACAAACAGCCTTCAGCTGACATTGGAAGGCATTGTGACCACTGCGCAAGCAATTCTTACATAACTTTAACTTGTTCACTTCATGTAGACGCTCATCTACATTCATATTTTTAAATTTTAAACATTCATGCAATTGATGATTTTCATTGCAAAAAACACAACAATTCTTGTTTTCTTTTTTATCAATGGATACAATAAGGCTTTTAGATTGGTTGGTTACCCTCTGCTTGTCAGGACGACTACTATTAGAATAGGCAGTCTCAAGTATGTCAGCTCGACTACGAAGAAAAGAATAAAATTCACTAAGTGAAGGTAAATCTGTAAGATTGCATTTGTATTCTTCCCATTTTCTACTCGTGTGAATATCTAGCTTTGCTGAGACCGTAAAAATAATAAGAATTTCCCACATATTAGTAGGCTGACCTAGAGTCGCCACAAGAGTGTCAAGAGCCCGCAAATGTTTTGACACATGGTCAACAATAAACCGCAATGATTTATAAGATTCCCTTTGAATCAACTCAATGTTAAACAATGCTTTTAAGTGATTATTTATTAATAAGTTTTTGTTGTCAAATCTTTGACATAACAGGTCCCACGCAACCTTGTAATTTTTTGAACTAAATTCTATTGACTTAATAACAACAGATGCACTACCTTCAAGTGAAGATCTGAGATAATGGAATTTATTAATTGGGGCAATACTTTCATTGCTGTCAATCACTGACTGAAATGTGTCTTTAAATTCTAACCAGTTAAGGTAATTACCATCAAATGTAGGAAGTTTGATTGTAGGTAATTTTATGCTATTAAATGAACGGCAGCTAGCATTTGATGCATGTTCGCTATTTTCTCCGTCACAATTTCCATTCTCAGCCCTTTTGCAGGGGGAATTAGCTAAGGTATCTTGGCTCTTTGCTATTAAGTGAATAAACTGGGTCTCTAAACTATCTCTTTCTTTAATTTGCTCTGTACTATCAGAATGCAATAAATCTATTTTGCTTTGAATAACCTCAAACTCTTCCATAAGCGATTGAATTTTATTCAATTTTAATTCTAATTCTCTATATTGAATAGAAGAGATTTCTTTTAAACCAATTAAACTATTTAAATAATCGGAAAATCTTGTTACCCGTCCCTTAATAATACCACGCTCCCTGACTAACTTCGTTAATTCTACCTTGAGCTCTGCTTCACTCATTTTTATAGATTGTAATTGTACCAAACAACAACAAAGGTGAACGAACAATGAAATAGGTACCAAATGTGCACTCAAACCCGTTTGAAGAGCCGAGAAGCTCAGGTCCAGTCGCTCGCGCTGGTGCTAGCACGACACGATGCTCAGGGCAGCTCGCGCCGAGCAGACAGCTTAGGCCAGCAGCGCGCGGGGCTGCGCACGCGACGGAACCGGACGGGCGGCGGCGTGCCGAGACCGATGCGCTCCTCTTCACGGAGGTACGCTGGAACAGGTCGGCATATGGTATTGAAACCACGGTAAGCTAGCGCAGTGCAGGGGCTGCAGGGGTATGTAGGTATTTGATAGGTTATATGCAACCTGTGTTTAATTTATGAGAACATGCATAGAACGAGCTGGATGTGCTAGCCGGTTGAAGTTATAGCTGGAGTTAGGCTTTAGCAGAAAGAATCTATACCAGATTATGTAAAATGCGTGAATAGGCGTGCTTAAAGCATGGGCGCGTGCTCGTATTTTATAGAAATAATTTAGTTATTAAGAAATCTAACGCTGCACGTGCATGTATTTTGAGTAACACCATTGAAAGCTAACTTATAGATAAACCCAACACTCGAGCAGCAAGTCGGCCATTCACACAATGCGAGAACAAAGGATCGAAAGATAAGTAGGTACCTGAGTTGGTATGAAAAGGTTAGGACTTTAGGACAGGGCTTACTCTCCTTGGGCTAGACCTCCGGTTCACGATGTCCCCAAAGGCTCCCGAAGCAGCAAGCGCCAACAGCAATTCCTTTTCTTTTCTTCACTCGACCGGGCTCGCTTCGTCGGTATAGCAAAAATGGCGGCTGCCGCCGTTCTCTTGTGACGCCCGCAAAAACGACCTTTTTACTTGAAGATTAATGTCCTGTCACGGTCGCCACTTTTGTTTAGAATTAAACAAACTTTTGTTTTATAAAACTTGTATTGAGAATTTACAAGTTTTATGTATTTCGGTTGATATTGTCCGTGTGTAGATAATTCACAATTACAACTATTGATGCGCGCATGCACTAGTGCTGTGCGCGTACAGTATCCATTATTATCTGCCGAGCCTTTCCCCAACTATGCTGGGGTCGGCTTCCAATCTAACCAGCTGCAGCTGAATACCAGTATTTTACATGGATCGACTGCCTATCTGACCTCCACAGCCCAGTTAGTACTGGGTAATACGATTCCCCGGTTTGACTGAAAGCCGGCCCCAACATCGTTGGTAAAAGACTAGGTACATGATGACGATGACGCTTGGTAACAGATTCGTAGTACTTGAACTCTGTGCATACAGGCACTAGGAACATTTCAATTTTATCTCTGGTATAAAAAGCCACAAAAAAACTGGGTATTCAAAAGGGCTCTAAGCCAAATAAGGTCAAAATCAACATGCTTGGTTATTTGTACATCGAACTGAACTGGTGCAGTCCAATATTGAGTTTTTGTTTTGATTATCGTCCGCAACAATGCGTCATTACTACGATAGTGTTTTTTATACAACTAAATAGTTTTTATAAACTTACAAAACATGCGCCATTTACAAAGTATACAGCGTGTAACAGAAAGGGTATA
The DNA here is from genome assembly GCA_947578425.1 of Eugnorisma glareosa. NCBI lineage: Eukaryota > Metazoa > Arthropoda > Insecta > Lepidoptera > Noctuidae > Eugnorisma > Eugnorisma glareosa. The sequence goes on along the minus strand of OX387982.1, from coordinate 4,200,050 downwards.
ATCATATGGAATACTGTGGTACGGACCATCAAACTGAACAACTTCCTCTATGGGACCACCATCGAAATCGTAATAAAATAATCAGCTGTCCCATACATTTGGGTCAAGTAGGTATTGAATTTTTTTATAGGACAGCTGATTATTTTTTTACGTTTTCGATGGTGGTCCCATAGAGAAAGTTGTTCAGTTTGATGGTCCGTACCACAGTATTCCATATGATTATACCCTTTCTGTTACACGCTGTATAAGGTCCCATTAAAATAGATGGACAAATTTTAACACAGCGTTCAGTACGTCTAACCAAACATATCCAAGCAAAAAAACACTGATTAAAGTGATTTTATTTTGACCTAATGTATGTGTTTATTCTAAAGTGCCGCCGGCAATTTATTAATGGTCAAAATAAAATCACTTTAATCAGTGTTTTTTTTTGCTTGGATATCATTGGTTAGACGTACTGAACGCTGTGTTAAAATTAGTCCATCTATTTTAATAGGCCCTTATATCAGTCTATAACCTGTATGTAGGTCACCTTATCACGGAACACTTGCTATAATACAATTGAAAATAAATAAACATTTAAAAGCATTCACTCTTATCAGCTCCCAACGACCTTTGTGATAAGAGTGTCAATACTCGGCCTTCGCAAGGTAACATGTCATGATGTCAATGATATATACAACACGCCTTTTGTTTTCGTGGGTAGGTAGTGTTGTGTTGATCAAGGCTGAGAGTTTATCTTAATTAAACCTACAAGTTAATCCACATTTCGCCAGATATTATGTTTAAGGTGGATGCGCAAGGGTAGCCCGCAAAACTTAAATTTTCTTACGTTTATTGCAATTTGCAGGTCAGTGTCAGGTTGTATGTTGATGAAAATATGAATCGCGCCAGTAACACGTACAGAGTTACAGAATTATAATAATTCAAATCATCAATACAACCCTCCAAGTTCATTTAACCCCATTGAGTGACTTTTTCATGAAATAGCTATTGAAGGGGTTAAGTAATGAACTTTGAGGGTAGTATTGATGATTTGAATGATTGCGAAAAAGTTGGAACTTTGACCCACAATACCTCCGTAACTAGAAGGTTCCCAGGTATGGTCTAGAACAAAAAAAAAATCGCAATGACGGGGAGAATAAATGCCTTTCGGCTTCGTTAAGGGTCTGGTTCACAGCCTTTATAAATACTCATTCATCTGGTCATACAAATAATTTGGAGTCCAATATATATAATTTTATTTTATTGTAGGCAATACAAGGTCATGTAAACCGGAAAATGTAAAATGAAAATAAATCATAAACCAAGCGATAGTGATAATTAACATGTTACTATCTTATCTATGATGTCAATGTTTATCACTAAATACTCGTACATGTGCGTCTGTCAATTGCCGCTTAAAGAGCAAGCGCCGTCGTTAGGTCAGAGATTAAAATCAATAAATTAATATTATTATTCATCTAACCTAAGTTAATGTAGGGGTCGCTACTTAGCTAGCTTGAGCTCCTTGAGTTATAAGTCGAGCTACACGATAACTGACAAATGCTTGCACTGACTGGACAGGTCCACTCAAATCTGTGTGGTTCTTTCTTCAAGAGACCATCTCAGACACTAATCTGCATAGTCCTCATGTGAGTTTACCAAGATTATGTCTGGACCGTAAGAGGAAATGCGGTAGGTCTTTGAATAAACCATCGCTGTGAAATTATCCCACGGGCACGTTGTAAATATAGCCTATGGCACTCGGGAATAAGTAATGTAGCTTCTTTATTAATGAAAGAATTTTCAAAATCGGTTATCCAGAGATTACCCCCTACATACAAACTTACAAACAAATTTTACCTTTTTATAATATAAGTATACATAGTTTATATAAACTGAATAAGAAAGATATAATTATACTGTGTCTCTATGTTGTTTTTTTTTTTTTCATTAAAAATTGTCAAATTTGTACACTAAGCCTCTGTTGACAGCGGTCCAATTAGGCAATTTTGAGCATTTTGTAAAGGTTCTAGTACTGATAAAGATTATGTATCATCAAAAAGGAAAACATAGAGACATAGAAGAGGTTGATATTTATTTAACTGTAAAAAACCATAGCTCTAAAGTCATAAACCAAAAAAAAACGGGCGTGAGCGTTTGTATGGAGAAAAGACCTCCTTTTGATCTTAAAAGAGACCTCTGAGTTTGTTTCGGCTGTTTCTTCTCAGAGTAGTCAGGTACGAAAGACCGGCCCCATCTAGTTTAAAAAAAATACGTGTAAAGGTATTTGTTAAAACCTATTTGCATAATAAACATGATTAATTGTCATTTAGCTACCTACGTAATACAAGGTTGAAGGGACACAGACGAGAAACGGTAGCCCCGTATCCAGTACATCATTTTGAGCCCCCCTGCCCGGGGACATAAAGTTTTGATCGGTTATTTAAAAAAAAAAACAGCTGTTTTCTACAAAAGTGCAATACTTATCTACACGGTTGAAATAAAGGGTGTAACAAGACCCTTAATGAAGCCGAACTTGTTCACCCCGTCATTGGGATATTTTTTTTGTTCAAGACCATACCCGGGAACCTTCTAATTACGGAGATATTGGGGGTCAAAGTTCCAACTTTTCCGCAAGTATTTTTTTAAATACATGTTTGTAATTATATATTTTTTTAAATACATTAAACAACTGCACGACCCCCATACTATTCAATCCATCCATCAGCACAATGTTTTGAGTGCGTTACATTGAGTCCTATCGTAAAACGTGATTTTTCACTGCCAAAAATAAAGTCGTTTCCCAGCAATAATTTTTGCGTAAAGTTACTTAGTTTGATGTACTTAATGCTTGGTTCCGTTACACGCTGTATTTGTCTGATTGAGAATTGTTGAGCTGATCCGAGGAAACCAGATGGTTGTTTATTTGCCTCCCGATGTTGCCTTATCGAAAGACTAGTACAGACTTGACATGTCCAGAAATTCTTTTGTTTGGCAAACTAGAACATTAAACGTCTTTTAACTTGCGTAAAGTTACTTAGTTTGATGTACATAATGCTTGGTTGACGGCTTCGTGAAGGGTCCTGTTACACCCTGTAAATCGAACAGCTGACTTTGAATGATGTACTGAATACGTGGTAGCCGTTTTCGCGTCGGTGTGATTCCACCCTGTATTTCTTCTGAATACGGAGTACCTCTACTTCATCATAAGCCTAGCCTTTTCAAAACTGCATTTGGATAGGGTTTCAGTGTAACTAGACACAGCTGAATACCCGCTTTTTATATGGAACGATTGCCTTTCTGATCTCCACAAGAAACACTAACAGTATATATAGGGTGACTGGTAATTAGTGACCGATACTTAAACACGTGATTCTACTCATGATAACAAACAACTTTCCCAAAGAAACATTTTTTTTTAACTCATTTAATTTTATCACAATAACACAACAGCTGTATGAAATTCCCACGCGCGCACTTTTGACCTATCAACTGGTAGCCGCGTGACGCCGTTAAGTAGCCGCTAAATTAAAAAATAATATCCAAATACTGCGTGTTCCACGTATAACTTTTAAAGCGCGCGCGTGGGAATTTCATACAGCTGTTGTGTTATTGTGATAAAATTAAATGAGTTTAAAAAAAAAGTTTCTTTGGGAAAGTTGTTTGTTATCATGAGTAGAATCACGTGTTTAAGTATCGGTCACTAATTACCAGTCACCCTATATACTCTTGGTAGGACTGGTTGTCTGACTTTCGGGCCACTGTCAAAGATCTCATCGGCTAGGATCAACGGCTTTCCGAGGCACAAAAGGGTTTTTTGTATACGTAATAGATGGTCACCCATCCACAGACCGATCTTGGGACAAGCGTAGCTTAACCTGCGTACGTCCCGTGCAACCGAACAAAATTCTGCACTTACAAATTCTAATTTTGATGATTTTATTAAATCAAAAACGTGATATTTTTCCTTGAAATAGTGTTAGAGAGAGATAAAAGACAAATAAAGCGAGACAGCAAATAACCGTTGATTAATATTTGGGTTATAATCTTACAGAGAATGTTTAAAACGTGAATCTTATGCAAATATGTGTTTCGTCAATAAACAGTTTGTTTTGCTTTACATTCGCAGAATATTATGTAAGACAGAAAAGTAAACGAACCAGTTTTAAGATCAATTTTATACAAATTAATGATCCCTATAAAATGCGGTCTGATTGTACAGACGCCAACACATCAAGCTACTACAATCTGTCAAATTTCTTTATTAGATTTTCAACTTTATCGCTAAAGCATTAGATTCAAGGTTGATTTTGAAAATTTGACAGTTTCGGGGAGCTTGATGTGCTGGCGTCTGTACATAAATAAAACTAAAATAATATCAAAGTACTTTATAAGTTTATCTTGGACATCACAGACATCGGTGAAGGAAAACATCGTGAGGAAACCTGGACTTATAAAAGTCCGAAATCGCCAGCCCGTCTTGAGCAAGCGTGGTGATCAATGCTTGTGCCTTCTCTGTTGAGAACAGGCCTTTGCCCAGCAGTGGGACAGTACTAGGCTGGTATTATTTATTCATTTATTTTAATATCAAAATTACTAATGTAAAATTGTTAATGGCAAGGATCAGAAAGATTAGTTAGTTGTCGTTGGTAAAGTGCAAGCAAGTGGTCGCAAGCGCGACTGCTGACCATGAGGTCCTGGGTTCGATTCCAAGGTCGGGCAAAGTGTTATTGGCCTTTTCTATAAGGAATGTCTCAGCAGCAGCCTCGGAGTCTGGATTTGTGCCCGGTTGATGGCAATAGGCTCGCCCCCTATTACATGGTACTTAAACATAACTGGTGAAATGTGAGTGTACTATTAGGTACACCTCTGCCTAACCCTTCGGGGACTACAGGCTTTATGTTATATTATTTATCACTACATAGTATAAAACAAAGTCGCTTCCCGATGTCTGTCCCTATGTATGCTCAGATCTTTAAAACTACGCAACGGATTTTGATACGTTCTTTTTTAATAGATAGAGTGATTCATGAGGAATGTTTATGTATAACATTGCACCCGTGCGAAGCCGGGGCGGGTTGCTAGTTTCAAATAAACCATTTGAATTTTCAAGGTATCGGCTAATATACGGAACTCAACAGCGAAAACCTAATATATAAAAAAATCACATAATCTCAAGATAGTCAAGGCGTTATAATTGAAATTAAAGAAACAATAGCCTTATCACTGATAAGAGCCGACGTTCAGATACCCCAACTACTGCGGAATCGCAATGCGACAAATGTTATATGTAGTGTATTTTATGCTTTACTTTGAGAATATGTAACAACTCAATTATGTGAAGTAATTTTAGGAAAAAACGGTTTCTGTTGGCCATACAAGTTTAAAGTGCGATTAACTGTGTACCTATTGGCTATATTGATAAGTGTGTGAACATAAATCGATTGTGTTTTCTAAGTAACCTATACAAGAAATAAAATGTTTAGCCTATATTGTCCCACTGCTGGGCAAAGGTCTCCTGTACAACAATAAACCATTAAAATTAAATATTCTGTCAAAGCTCTAACGATATCTTTTTGGAAAAAAAAGTAGTGTTGATAAAAGTGCTAGCTTTAAATTGCAATTCCGCGCGAACGTTTTCTGTTGAAAGTTTCTTTAAAATTGGGTTACAAATCTTTTTATTGGTTTTACTTGAAGAAATATTTCTTTTAAGCGGGAACCGCCAGGGTGGCCCGCGAACTTCAAATTTTGTTACTTTTTTTGCAATTTGCAGGTCAGTGTCAGATAGTATGTTGATTAAAACATGATTAGCGGCCGTAACAAATATGGATTTACAGAGATTTACACATTAACGTGGAAGCGCAAGGGTAACCCGCGACATTTAAATTTGCTTACGTTTATTGCAATTTACAGGTCAGTGTCAGGTTGTATGTTGATGAAAATATGAATCGCGCCAGTAACACGTATGGAGTTACAGAATTATAATCATTCAAATCATCAATACCACTCTCCAAGTTCATATAATCCCAACTTTGATGTGATTGACTTTGACTTGTGGACTTATGCTTTGACATGTGACTTTTTCATGAAATAGCTATTGAATGGGGTTATATGACCTTGGAGAGCTGTATTGATGATTTGAATAATTATAATTCTGTAAGTCCATACGTGTTACTGGCGCGATTCATATTTTCATCAACATACAACCCGACACTGACCTGCAAATTGCAATAAACGTAAGAAATTTTAAATTTCACGGGCTACCCTTGCGCATCAACCTTAAAATCATCAATACAACCCCTTTGAGGTCATTTAATCCCATTGAATGACTTTATCATGAAAAACTGAAATAGTCGTTTTTTGTTTAACGTAGCTTGACACTGGCCGGAAAATTGCAAAAACTGAAGAAAATTTGAATTTCACGTGCTACCCTAGTTTTATCACTGTTAATAGTTTCTGTCAACCTCAAATGACTGTAATAAATCTATTAACATTCTCGACCTTGTAAATCTAGGCAGTTTCCTCTAAAAAAGACATCTAGACGTCCTTTTCCTTTCAGTAATGTCAACACTAAAATCTAATTGCTAAACAAATTTAGACATATGAAAGTCTTTACATAAAATTCTATTTCCATAACTAAGATCATCTTTGCCAAACGAAATTGAACTTTACGTGTGTTACGGCTAAGATCTTTTAATATCTATGCAAATATTCATGTTATGTGATATACACAATCAATGTCAAGATTTTGTTTCAACTTTCATTTATTTTAAGACTTTATGGCAGTATTCATTGAGCCTCGAACTGTTTTGGTCAAAATGTAGGTATGTTCACGGTTAAGCTTTTGACGTAGACAGAGTTGTTGACATGTGAAGTTATTAATAACATGATTTGTTGTGTTGTTTGTAAGTGGCTTGTAAGTGACAAAGTGAATTCATTAGTGCTGAAAATTACAAAAATATTTGTTTAAAAATATATAAGAGAAAAGGTCGGAAAAATGGCGGTAAAAAACAAAAAAGTACCAGCACATAAACGCCTATTAAAACTCTTCGTGAACAACCTCAAGAAAAACACCTTAGCACTGAAAGAGCTAAAACAATCAATCGACACTTCTCAACGACCAAACGATTATGAGAAAATCATCGACATATCGAACTCCGTCAACGAAAAACTCGACGTCGTACACAAAATACGAAACGACATCAAAATCTACAAAACTATTAACACTATACTAACAAATCATTATATAAAAGTGACCAGGGATCACGAAAACTGCATCGGGACAAAAATCGTCAAGCTAGAAGAAAAAATCAAACAGTCGTACGATAATTTGAAATTGGAACTGACAAAGATGGCGTCCGTCGGTGTTGCCAGTCAGAATATTTCGTCGCCGATACAGAATAGTAATGTGATTTTAGTTGGTAATGATTTGAAGTGTAATCAGTTCAATCAGTTGTATGTTAAGAACGAGATGTATAATTCAATTATTAGGAAGATTGATAAACTGTTCTGTGGGATGGTGAGTTGATACATTTGCAGTTTAATACTTATTTATTAAGGTAGTAAAATATTTTCTTGTGTCATCATCATTCTTCTGCCCTTATCCCACTTTATTTGTGGTCGGCGCAGCATGTCTTCTTCTTTCATACTTCTCTATTACTCGTCATCTCATCAGACACCTCCTTGCTTACCATATCATCTTCTTTGGTCTTCCTCTAATCTTATACCCATCCACATTCAAACTTAAAACTTTCCTCACGACTTTCCTCACGACTTTTTCCTCATCTCTCCGCATCACATGGCCATACCGAGTCAACCGATTCATCATCAGCCTACTGTAGTCCACTGCTGAACATAGGCCTCCCCAATCGCACGTCACTCAACTCGATTCTCAGCAGCTCTCATCCAGTTGCTACCAGCCACCCTGCAAAGATCGTCGCTCCACTGAGCCTGAAGGCGTCCCACCTTACGTTTACCGATTCGTGGTCTCCACTCAAGAACACGTCTACCCCAACGGTCGTCGGTTCTACGGCTAATATGACCGGCACATTGCCACTTCAGCTTACATATTCTGTGACTATGTCGACAACTCTGGTTTTCTGTCAGATTACGTCGTTCCGAATGCGATCCCTCAGAGAAAGTCCAAGTATAGCCCGTTCCATAGCTCGCTGAGCGACCTTAAATTTATGGACCAGCTGCACCGTGAGTGTCCACGTTTCGGCTCCGTAAGTCATAACAGGCAGGACGCGTTGATTGAAGACCTTAGTTTTTAGGCTTTGTGGAATACGCGACGAGAAGACCTGGCGAAGCTTCCCAAATGCTGCCCAGCCCAGCTGAATTCTTCTGTTGGCCTCCCTCTCAAAGCCATGCCGAGTCAACCGATTACCACACAACTTTTCCGTCACCGGCGCCACTTTTAGTCTTGATTGTTTTCTTGTATGTGGTATCGTATTACCCAGTACTAACTGGGTTGTGGAGGTCAGATAGGTAGTCGCTCCATGTAAAATACTGGTATTCAGCTGCAGCCGGTTAGACTGGAAGTCGAACCCAACATAGTTGGGAAAAGGCTAGGCAGATGATGAGTAGAAAAAAATCTTTTTTTGAATTTTATTTATTCCATGCAAAAAGCCGTTAATAATATAACGGTAATACAGTTACCGTTATTTTAACTTAACTTTCTCAACTACCCTCGGTAACAACAATTAGGTAACCTCGTCAAAAATGACAGTGTTGCCAGTACAGCCACTGCATCCATATTCAATAATGACAGTAAAAGTGGCCCATGGGGAATCGTACCAATCAGTATAGATAGGTACACAATTAAATTATGCTTGCACGGAAACGGATATACCCCATTAGGTACAATATTGTCAACCATCATTTTAATGGTTTATTAATGATGAAAATAATCAAGCTATCTACAAAACTATGTGCGGAATTCCATCAGCTGATGTAAAACATATTACGGTATTAATAATACAGTATTTTATTTCCGAAATCAATGGCTTCGATTCCTGGCTAGGAATATTGATTTTTTGAAAAACGAATATAGTTTTAGTTTTCATCAAAATCGGGCTCGATGCTCCTTTGAGCATTTTTCGCTATTCCTCATAGTTTCGGATTTGGCCACCCACGCTCACTTGAAAAATTCACTCTGTATACATAGAGTGCTCCAACATTTTGTCAATTATGTTTATCGGTCCCCATGTATAGCAGCTGTCTTAAGTGTACTTGACGAAGAAAGTAGTAAACTATTTAAAATAAAATTGAGCAGAACCCACATTCTGTTTTCAGGTTGACTAAATATGCTGCATTTAAAGATCTATCCATCAATATATTTACGTTATTAATAATAGTACTCCCAACTTGTTTCAGGCTTACCAGGATAGAGTAAAAGAAGAGGAGCAGAAAGAAGCGGAGACGGCCCGGCTGGAAGAGATCCTCACCATGTGCGCGGAGTATGAAAGGCAGATCGCTTCAGGTGGGCCAAGTAATACAATCATCTTCTTATATCTTCTAGCACTACTCCCTTCCCCCACCCTGTCTAATAGAATTTTATTGGAAAAAAGGTACCTCCTAACCGGTGTAGGAGGATATCGGTTGGGTGTACATAAAGGGTGTAATAAGACCCTTTACGAAGCCGAAAGGCACTTGTTCTCCCAGTCATTGCGATCATTTTTTTGGGAACCTTCTAGTTACGGAGATATTGGGGGTCCAAGATCCAAAATTTTCACTAGTTTCTTTTTTTTTTTTAATACAAGTTTTTAATGTATTTTTTTTTTACTATAAACACCTCCACAACCCCCGTACTATTTCTTCCATCCATCAGCACAATGTTTTGAGTGCCCACCGTAAAACGTGATTTTTCACACCAAAAAAAAAAATCGTTTCCCAGCAATAATTTTTGCGTAAAGTTACTTAGTTTGATGTACCTACTCATAATGCTTGGTTGACGGCTTCGTGAAGGGTCCTGTTACACAGTATATATGGTGGAAATCACTTCGAAACCCATGGATGGAGTATGGAGTAATTTAGTAGTACTAAGCAAATAGATGTCATCATCATCGAGTCCCACGGACTAGAACAAAGTGCTATGCCTCCACATTTATTGTGCTAAACGATCATTATAATCTGGACCTCTTCAAAGTTCGAGTGTCGGTTTCTTCTAGGCAAGCGTGCTCCATCCTAGGCCGCATCTTCGCGCGCACATCAGGCGAGTTGCAGCCAACGCAAGCCTATTTAGTTTATAAAAGATATCTTCAATTTATTTATTTATTATTCACAAAATCCACAGCTCTTTACAATTTTATCTTAAACTATATAAACTAATCCTACAGCCAATTACGGATATTCTATTCTTGCCACAATTTAAATAATTCTAGTAAAATGTAAGCCATATAAGCAGTGACAATACTAAGTTACTTTTAATGTTATTTACCAAAACAATGCTATATCACCAACCTCCTTCACACGATCTTGAACAATAAACCTTCACATTGTCATATGTTCAAGGTTCCCTCCGAGCTTACTAACGTGTGTTTAATATTAAATTACTTACTTTATAACATATCAGTTTCTGTAACACGTAATATGTGCTACGTCATTTTTGTATGTGCTACGTCATTTTTGTTGATACAAGATCAAGTTATTTGAGACCGGAATTACCAAAATATACAATGCTACTGAAAAATATTTGCAGTGAGTATTAAAGTGGGCTATGACGTATATTTTTACAAAAATACTGAATTATTTTCTCGTTTTGACACTAGCAATACGACTATCATCCCTTAGTATAAATTCTACTAGTGGTTGGTTGAATATTGCCCTAGAGAAACATAAATACAGGGCGGCGACGGCTCGTTCCATCACAGACCTCATCTATCGCTTTACATTAGGCGTGATCGAGGTCAAGAGTAGGCGCATTCTGTAATAAAAAAATAAAAAAATGAAAAAAATACAATTACGGTTATCTATTAACCTTTGGTTATAGAATCTTGCGGAAATCCATAATATTCATTGTTATGCAAAATAATTATTTAGTTTTAATTCCGCAAAAAGATCTACGCCTGAATGCAGAATGGGCAGGGAGGGCGGTGCTGCATCCAGGCCTGAATCTTTTCGCGGAATTAAAACTACATATTTTGCATAACATTTAAACTAAATTTATTGGTCGTTTTGTAGTGGATCCGTAATATATCGGAATTGCGCGGATCCACGTTTCAATACCAAAAGTTAATGATCATGGTTTTTGAGACCGAGAACCTCGTCTTCTCTTATGGTTTTAAAAGAAAGAAATGCAGAGCACTGACTTTACGATGTCGACCATCCGACCATCCAACGAGAATATTGCTGGAAATGTACCTTTTTGCACATATTTTTCATGAATATTTACTCCACCAATTTCACAGATGACTCATATTTCATTTTATTTTATGTTACAGGCATCCCAATGACCCCAACAGAGAAGAGGCCGCACAATAAGATCATTACGAACGGTTCACTGCCGCGCAGTGTTGCCCTCAACAACCCCAACTTTGTGCAGACCAGCGACGGTTATTATAAGTGAGTTATCTTTTTATCATCATGTTCTGTCTAGCCCATTCCCGACTATGGCGACACCAAGCCTTCCAGTCTAACCGGATGCAGTTGAATACCAGTATACAAGGTAAAAGGGACACCGACGGTAAAACGGGTACCAAAAATTTAAAAAAAAACTAGGACATCATAGAAAGAACATCGGTCACGATCCGAACATGCTGTGACCTGATAGATAGATAGATAAATCATTTATTTAGTGAACACAAAAGACACAACACACGGAAGTACAATTAAATTATAAAATAATACCACCTAATATAAAAATACCTGGCTATATAATATCGCGAACATGGCTAGTGTATGGATTAATCCGCTCCCCTAGGCGCAATCATCAATCCTAAATTGAAAATATATTATTTAAAAGCCGAGGACGTAGAACGTTACACTTATGTATTTCGTCACTTTTGAGGTTATGATTTAATAAGTCTGCAGCCAAAACTACAACCTCGGGTAAAACCATTGATATAAAAACTAAGCAGAAATAAATAACTATAGTCAATGGCTAAAACCACAAAAATGAATCATAATCTTTCTAATCTTTTACGAAAGCAACGTAGGACTGCGCGGTAAACGCTTTGACAGCTCTCTCTCATGTCATAATACGTTCCGTTTTAAGTATTAGTACAAAAGTCAACCTTTCATTTGCAACTCATTTCGGAATACTTATCTATATCCCCATCTAATAATGATGTTATTGATAACACTCTACAAAAATAAATAAAAAATCTACAATAAAATCTAGTATGTAGAAAAGTAAACGCTTAGTCAGTGGTAGTGTAACTTTAGTATTATGGTGAAACGTGTACCACGGATAAAAACGGGACGGGCTTAGATGCGTTCAAAACCTATAAAAAGTAGTAAGGAAATGAGGTTTTTATTACAAAGCTAAATTATTTTACCGGCTCTAATAAAATAAGCTAAACCCCGTAATTTAATATACACTTAAGTCACTATTTTTTACGTATCAATCATTGGTAGTCGGTTCATATTTTGGTCAGGTCGAATTTGACAGATGTTCTTTTGAATTACTTAGTAATAATTTAAAAAAAAAACTGCTTTCCCATACATTTTGGCCGTGTTGGTCCGTGCACTTTTCTAGGATCTACTTGCAATAAATTCTAACAACAGCATTTCTTCTATTCCAGGTTTGAAACTAGTCATAACAAAAGCTCCCCAATGAGCCAATCTCTTCCCATCCAAAGGAATCTCTCTAGCTACGAGAACTTCGACGTATCCTCTCCCACAGAACTCACCCCCGAGGTCGTCATCCCCCAAAACAACTACGAAAACATAGGCAGGATGGATGAGATAGGCATACCCGTCTTCGACGACCCATCCCCTAGAATGCACGATTTGTCTAGTCCGATTATGATTAGGAAACTTCACAACCAAACCGGGGATCGCGGTCCGAACCTTTCCTCTCCTATAGGTTCGCCTTACGAAAACGTTTACTATAGAAACAACGTTTATGGCAACCTTAAACCTAAGTCCCCAAACACACAAAGCCCTAGGACCAGAATCAAGACAACATTCGCTCATAAAAATCTACCAAATCAATCGCCCCAGTACTTTATATTCCCTACACCGCCTCCAGTAGATAATTCTAAAAAGCCTAACTTTGAACCGGAAAAACAAGCAAGTACAGACACAGACAGACCAAAATTCGACGGAATTGAAAAGCAATTAAGTCTTGAAGAAGAAATACCAATGATAGACGATGATCTGACAAACGACTTGGAATTCAGATATTCAAAAGTACTGAACGAAGATAAGAAGGAAGAGACTCCCGAAAAGAGTCCGGAAGTAATCTTGACTAAGAACCAAAGCTTTAATGACATGAAGCAAGAGTTAATGGCTGACATTCCAGAACTAGAAGAGTTTGAGAAAGACTTGAAAGAGAATAAGAGAGAGAAGATAATTAAGAACATTACAGAAGATATGAAGAAAATTGATATTGAAGCTGATTCTTTGGACAGTGCAGTTTTAGATGAAAATGTTGATGAATTGAAGACTAAATATGAGAAATTGAAAGAAGATAGGAAGAAATTGGTGACGGAGATACATGAAATTAAGTGCAAGATGTCTGAAATTAGGTTGCAGGAAGACGATATTTTAAGAGAGGTAAGATATATTTTTTTTACTTTACTGATGCAACTCGAATCTAATCTGTTGAGATTAGATTACGAAATCTGTGTAGGAAATAAATTGATTGGAATGCCATAAACAAGTTGATGAATTAATGTGGTATTTAGGAAACTTACTTTTTCTCAATTCTAGTGAGTATAAAAAAAGAAATACAAAAATTAATTGCTAACTCTTGGGTTAGTAGCGATATTTCGATCCAAAATTTTGTTATTGCCTTTAGGAACCCCTCAAAAACACATTATAATGTAGATTTCAATCATTATCATCATATGCTGCGCCTTTTGCCAATTATTATGTTGTCTACCAAGCTGACCTCCACAACCCCGCTAGTGGTAGGGAAAACAACAGCAATAACATTCATAGAAAACATTGCCAACTTTTTCAAAAGTGACACAATAATATTAAATTTACAGTTGGAAATGGAAAAAGCCCTAATCAAAGGAGAATACGATTCAGAAATAGCGATCTTGAACATAGAACAGAAGAAGAAGATGGACTTAGTAGACAACGCAAAGAGGATAGAGGGAGAGATCCGACAGCTGAAGGAGAAGCAGGAGACGAGGATGAATGAGATGAGAGATCGAGTGGAGATCGCTACTTTGAAGGTTGAAAGGTACCCTCTAAAATGGATTTTTTTTAATTTTACTTTTGCCGTGACGACAGCGGATTTTCTTGTGAACAAGATATCACTTTATGGTACTTTCCCGTGACGCAAGGGCTGGCTTTTTCCTTGGCCAGAAGCTAAGTGTTGCCATATAACGTGGCAACGCCGCCAGTCTCTTGGACACATTACCAGCTGACAGCGTTAAGGAAGAGTTTTTCGATGCTCTTTTATAGTTTATTGTTACTTTTTAATTAATAATGTATATTTATAGTTAGTTTACTCTACTTATTAAATAAATCCAAAATAGTGTTATCGAATAATTGTTGCTACGTTTTGCTCACCAGGATTGAGAAAGACTGGAAAGACCACACCGCCACACTTGAAGAATTGCAGAACGCACAGGACATTCTAGATAACGAGACCAAGATCTTTGAGGACCTGGAGTTCCAGCATCTTGAGGAGGAGTCAGAATTGTAAGTAGAACATATTTTTTGGGATCTCAAAAAAAGATATACTCTAAACACTTTGACAAAAATAGTATGTCGACACTCTCATCTTCAAAATTGGTTTTAAACTTCTACAACCAAAAGTGGTTTCGACTAAACAGTCGATAAGGTTGATTTGCGTCAAGTAGCTCATAATAGGGATGCCTATTATGCGCTACTTTGCGGAAACAAGGCCTGGCACGGAGCCAAAGCCATTTGACTACCACGGGCCAGCTCGACTCTCAAGCTTTTTCTGTACTTACTTAAATACAGATGGACAGTCATCATGGCTGTAGCTGCTAACCGCTCGTAGCGGCAATCGGCGGCGGCGACCTCTCGCGTCCGGCTCTGGTTCAATCCATGGTCCGGAGCGAGAGGGAATGGGACGCCGTCACCTCCTTCTGCGAAGCAGTCATGCTAGCGAAGGAGGTGGCGGGACGTGAGAGGGAGAGAACCTCACGTCCCAGCCGCCGCGGGAGACGCACCGGGCGTCGGGGGCCACGTGGTGGCCCCCGGCCACCGTAGGCGCGGGCCTGTGGACGGTGAGCTATGGGCTAGCTCGCCGTCCGTCCGTCTTATGGCGACAGGCCGTGTCGACGGCGCAAGAATGTTCCACGCGCGCCTCAAAGAGAGTCAGCAAACAGGAAGGGGTCCGAAAGGACCGATGCCTGCCAGGGTTGCGGGACTGTTCGGAAGAGATACCGCGGCCCTGGAACACAAAGGGCAATGATTTGATTTCCCATCCGTAAAAAAAAAAGCTAACCGCTACACCCCTATGCCCTATGACCTTTGGAGCTGAGACAGGCCTGCAAGCTTAAAAGGACTTTATAACAATAAAATCGTATTTTCCCACAGGTTATCAAACAGAGAAGACATCCAAAACGACATAATCCTACTAACAAAGAAGATTGAAGCGCAAAAAACCCGAATCCTAACCCTGAAATCCGAAGCGAACAACAACTTAACCTCAGCACTCGACGAAACGAAAATACTACACGCAGAGTACGTAAGACTACTAAACTTAGTCGAAGAATTAACTGGTAAGGTACAAACGGTGGAAAAAGAACTCAAACCTGTTGTAGCCAAACTTAATGATATAGAAAGAACTCAATCTCCAGATAGTGCATTCTACACAGACCAAACCAGAGCTAAGTCAGGAGAGTTCGGTTATTCTCCACAAAGTTCAGACAGTGATGATATTGATCTAAAAATGTCGACGTTCGAAGATCATACGAAACATTTGAAAGATAAGTTTAATTCTATTGATCAAATGTCACAATCTATGACGGTAGATATAGAAAGAAGAGTCATCACTGAGATCGTTGATCATGATGAGAGGTTTAGTGAAAGTCCATCGAAATCATCAACTTCTTCGAAAGAGAAGAAAGGTTTTTGGGAAAGGAACTTCGATTCGTTAAAAAGGAAGAGTAAGAAACCCAAATCGCCTGAGAAAGTTGATATAATGTCGCAAAGTTTGAATGAAAACTTGTTCTATAATGATAATATAGAAGCTGATGTTAGTCTCGATAAATTTAATAGTCTAAGACATTCAAAAAAGAAAGAAAAAGATAAGAATACAGGACCAGTAAAAAGCAATTCTTCATCAAAAATCCCTACATTCGCAGCTTTAGGCAAAATTATGAAAAAAGATTCATTCACAAAGAAATCCAGAGAGATGAGTATTAAGAACGACGAATCGGACAAGGAGAATAATTCTAAAAACCGTTACATCAAAAACACTAAATGTATGACGGTAGACAATAATAAATACGTCAAAGCGAAATCTCTATCTCCCGAGAAGAAAGAAGAAGATATACAAGAAGAAACGACAGAAATAAACAATGAACAAAAAACTAAAGTGACATTTGAAAATACGCCGCCAAAAACAGAATCTACAGTAGTACAGACAGCTAAAATTCTCCATCGCAAGTCGTGTGGTGACGAACCAAGTATAAAAGAGTTTAACAAGATGACCGATACTAATAAGGTACCGTCTCAAGATGATATTGATAGGATATCTAAAGTGACGATAGATGCACCGATTTTGCCGAGCGATACGGATATGAATTCTTTGGGGAAACGGACCCTGGATAGCTTGATGGAGGTCGAGAGGAAGAGGATGGAAATGTTGGAGGAACAAGGTATCTATACTAATATTATATAGATTTAAAATTTGTTTGTAAGTTTGTATGTATTGGGTAATCTTCGGAACTACTGATCCGATTTTGAAAATTCTTTCACTAATAGGAAGCTACATTATCCCCAAGTGCTATAGGCTATATTTACAACGTGCCCGTGGGATAATTTCCGAAAAAACGCATGCGAAGCCGCGGGCAACAGCTAGTGTAGAATAAAGTCACAAATTATCTAAAGGGTGTACCAAGACCCATAACGAAGCTGAAAGGAACTTGTTCTCCCCGTCATTGCGATCATTTAATTGTTGTAGAACATTCCTGGGAACCTTTTAGTTACGGAGATATTGGGGTCAAAGTTCCAACTTTTTCACAAGTTTTTTTTAAATACCTACATGTTTTTAATGTAAGAATTTACATTAAACAACTGCACGACCCCCGTACTATTCAATCCATCCATCAGCACAATGTGTTGAGTGCGTTTCATTGAGTCCTACCGTAAAATGTGATGTTTCACCCCACAAAAAAAAACGTGGCTCAGCACTAATTTTTGCATAAAGTTTCTTATTTTGATGTACATAATGCTTGGTGGACGGCTTCGTGAAGGGTCTTGTTACACCCTGTATACTATACGTATACATATAACAAAATATATAAATATAAGAGAGATAAACAAGTTAAAACTACCACAACTTAGTTCTGAGACGAATCTGCCAACTTCTTGTGTATATGATCTCGAGCTTTCATTTTGAATGTGAACCGACGACATATTGTATTTTAAAAACACTAGTTCATTCTTAACCACCTTTTAACACAATTTCTTTTCAAACAGGATGTCAAGTAATCGAAAACGAACGCGAGAAAATATCGGAGCTAAAGCGTCGGGTGCAAGACGAGACCAAAAAACTCTGGGACCAGAAGTACCGTTCGGAGCATAGCAAGTCGTTTGAGGAGCAGAGTCACAGCCTACCCCCTATGTTGCCGCCGCGTGAAGATGACAAGAGCTATGACAGGAGTGGCATGGAGGATTCTAGTCTGATCGATGATAGCTTCATGGCGAATTGTAGCATGTTTGAGGAGAGGTAAGTTCGAGATTTTTAGTTAATATTTTATTTAACTTAGTAATGTTACTTAAGGTTAGGAGGAGCTCGTGGCAAAATAACAACAGCCACTCGGCTCGATCTTTAGGTTAAACCGTGCTTGCATAGGTTGGTCTGTGGATGGGTGACCACCCATTACATACCGAGTTTCCTCCGTGCCTAGGAAAAGCACGATAGGCCGTTGGTCCCGGCTGTCATCTGTAGATCTTTGACAGTCGCTACAGGTAGTCCTAAAAAGTCTGACAACCAATCTTACCAAGGGGTATCGTATTACCCAGTACTAACTGGGCTGTGGAGGTCAGATAGGCAGTCGCTCCATGTAAAATACTGGTATTCAGCTGCAGCCGGTTAGATTGGAAGCCGACCCCAGCATAGTTGGGAAAAAGCTAGGCAGTTGATGATGAATGCTACTTTGACTTCTGTCCCCGAAGTGCCGGGCCTCCGCCGGCCTCCTTCGTCGGCCTAGGGCCCGGTGCCCATGCCGCCCATATAGGATACTGACTGTCGCGAGACGGTCGTCACCCGTCTCGCGCCAGTGTCATATATATACGGTGGGTCTGCATCTCCTAGGTGCTTAGTTGGTTACAAGCATTGAATTAAATAGTTCAGTATATGGTATGAGACCTGGTTCTATACGTAGGGGAATAAAAAAACAATGGATGGATTGCTTAAAGGATGATACAACTAAAAAGGAGGTGACTGCTGAGATGAACAATAGAGAATTAGTGAAGTTTAGCTTTTGCTCGCAGCTTCGTTACCGTTATGTACGGAAACTAACCCACAGATACGTTTTAAATCTATGTAAATAAAGTGTATTTTAGGGACGGAAATACTTTATTTCATGTAGTCTAAACTATTGAACCGATTTCATAAAACGCAATGTCAATAAGTTTCTATTAATTCAGGACACACTTGTCTATCTGTGTCCTTTCCCTGCCTACCCTCTAATAATATAAAGCGTAATACCACACTAACAAACCACAGCTTTCATGAACACTACCATGAAACACCTGACTTATACAAGTAATGATTCAAATCGCACTGGTCACTGATAAGATAAGCAGTCATTCCGCGACACTGGACGCAGGCGGCCGTACGCGTCCTCAACGGCAAACACGATACTGTAGGCTTATTTAGTTATAAATATAGGTGTATTTTGTAAGCTGGTGGTGAATTTACTTATAGGTAGAAATTTTTGGTGGTAGAAACGAAGGATTGACCTCTTTCATCGCCGGTAATGTAAGAATTTGTGTGGTATACTACCATTAAAAACCTGACTACTGAAAAAGCGCGCTAATTATAATCGGAGTTTTTTTTTCGGTTTGGAGCCTATGTTACCCAGGCCATAAATAACGAATCGATTGACACCTTATTCATCAAAATCGGATGAAAAGTTTAGGCGCTACGGAGGAACGTAAATACAAACATACATACATAGACTGCTAAAATCACAACCCTTCCTTTTGGCTTCGCCGTAGTCGAGTAAAATGAACGTACACTGTGTGACTGTTAAACACTTAAAGGCATACATCCGACCCATCCCGGGCAGTCAGCCCAGGCTTTCCACTGTACAGCTCTTGTCAATGCTGGGAAAAGATAGCATACCAAAATCTTACTTGTAAATAGTTTTTGAGAAATAGAGGAACTTCAATGTCCCGAAGTCTTAAATCGATAATGTCCTTTCAATGGCAAATTTTAAGGACTGTTCTACATTTTATCGATAAATTAGTCTAAAATAATACAGTCGTTACAGGCAGTCAGTGGCCCAAAACAACCAGTCTTAACAAGGGGTATCGTATTATCCAGGACTAACTGAGTTGTGGAGGTCAGATAGGCAGTCGCTCGATGTAAAATACTGATATTCAGCTGCATCCGGTTAGACTCGAGGCCGACTCCTACGCAGTTGGGAAAACGCTAGGCAGATGATGGTGGCATTATTTTATACTAATATTATAAAGAGGTAAGGTTGTTTCGGATCTACTGAACCGATTTTGAAAATTCTTTCACTGATAGGAAGCTACATTATCCCCGAGTGCTATATTTCCAAAGTGCCCGTGGAATAATTTCCGACCAAAACGCGACCGAAGCTGCGGGCAACAACTAGTCTAAAATAAAGAAGTCTCATTGGTACTGTGGTCGCAAGTGTGGTAGCCAAACATGGGACCTAAGAGTTCGGTTTAAAGAAATTTATTTCTCAAAAAAAACATACATAGTTCACTTAAATATGAGAAACTTAGCATAAAAAAAAAAAACTTAAATAGTAATTTGTCGTTCGAACAATCGAGTACAAAATGTAGGTAGTGGTATATTATTGTTGGTTGGCCAAATACAACTTTAACCTATTTTTAAATATATTAATAGATGAAGAATCCCTTATGTCCTTTGGTAATTTATTAAAAATCTAAGAGAGTATTCTCAGGAATTTGCGAAATAAGTACCTAACAAATCAAATAAAATGACCTATTAATTTTAGAATAAGAACTCATTTGCAAAACAATTCAAACTAAAGAAGTAATAAATTTTCTAAGTACCTAACAGCAGGAGACTAGCTAACTGTAAATCTGCACACTGATAAGAAATGAAAACATTACAGGCTTATGTTTCTTGAGCAAAAATAACTAGTGATGTAGTGAGTCAGCTTACATGATATGTTGTTTAGAATTCTTTGAAAGTTGTTTAAATTAATGCCACTGCTTTGTACTGGTACTAAATTTTTTTTTTTTTTTCAATTTCGTCAATGGTGTTCTGACTTGTCCGCTTTGTGCTCGGAGTTTTTCGGACAAAGTTGGATATGCTAGCCACTTGAGAGCACATGATAGAGCAGCACACCAAAGCTCTCGACAACATCCCAAGAAAGCCATCGAATTCAGTCGCTGTGCCCGAAATCGGCTAGATGGCATCATCGTCATCATTAAATGTAATTTAAATAAATACATATTTCTGGGATCTCTGGTGACTGACTATGAAGTAGGTAATTTACAATTTGAGACTAGCCAAATCCTTGTCTTCCCTTGTTTACTTATTAGTAGAACCGACTTTGACTGATTTAAGTCTAGACGCGAATTTATCTTTAAACGGCCATCTAGATATATTAGAAAAAAAAGGTTTACAATAAAACATATTCATATACTTTATTGTGAACCAAAGATTGTACCATTAATTTGCAAATTAACATAAAATTCTTAATTTGCTACTAAAGGAACAGTTTCCTCTTTGGTCAAGGCGGCGACTCACGACTGCAATTGCTATTGCTCCTGTCCGGGTCCTGGGCTGGAATCCCAGGTCATGATAAGTGTTATTAGGTTTTTCTATCAGAATTTCCTCTATAGCAGTCAGTTGTGCCAAACAGTAGACTGGCGCCTTTTACATGGAACTTAAACATAACACAAATGTGAGTCTACTGCAGTTACACCTCTGCCTATCTCTTCGGGGATAACACACGTGATATTATGGAACAGCAACAATTTTTAATGCCTATAAAATATATTAGAAAGTATATCTACTATGTACATTATATACAGACTACAAATATAACTAAAATAATGCTAAAAAGAAGACTAAAAGTAAGTTACTACATTTTATAGGGTCTATCTATTCATACACGAAATGTCTTAAGGGGTCATTGTACTCATCATTATGAACAACTTTTACTATGGGAACAACCGCGAAATCGCGATCAAAAAAAAAACAGCTGTTCCCTGCAATAAGATCGCAATATGTCGTCAAAATGTACTGAACAGGTGTTTTTTTTTTCGCGATTTCGGGGTTGGTCCCACAGTGAAAGTTGTTCATAATGATGAGTACAAAGACCTCTTAAAAGATTTCGTGTATGAATAGATACACCTTATATACAACGACGACAATAGGACACTTAGGCGTCAAAGTACTCCTCCCCATCGATGTCATCCAGAAACGTGCCCAGAAGACTGGCAGCATTGCCACGTTGAAAGGCAATGCTAATTCTTTGACAGACAAAGAAAGAGCCAGCCCTCTGGTCACGCAAAGTGTCAACCAGTCGGCGAGATATTTCCTTAAAAAGGAGATAGTATTTATAATTGTTTCGAATTCCCTGATTGTTTAATTTTTTGGCATCACATCACGATAATGGATATGACATCAGACTATGGACGCATCCATAGTCTGATGTCATATTTATTATCATGATTAATTTCACTTTATGAATAGATTTATATCTAAGTATGTGATACTGGACATTAGACAATGAACAATGATCGTGGTGGAAGAATTTAAAAAAAGATTTAATAGAATGTTTGGTGTTGATAGACACATTAAATACTCTTTATTATGTACACCAGTATAGGTATAAAAAGTATAGACATTTTACATAGGGTAGACAATGGTCTGTCACATCCTTTCAAGACGACCTTTGAATGGGTTACAAGGAGAAAGAGAGTAGGTAGTAGTCAGGGATTGCCGTGGTTTACGAGTAGTTCATGGTGGGTTCGAATCAGGCAGGCGCGTTATACTTTGACTAATTTTGGTCATCGCCACTGTTCTTCAAATTGTAAAGGAAAACATCGTAAGGAAATCAGCCATGTCCTAGAAAAAAAAAACGAAGACAGTGGCATCTACCAATCCGTGACCGCGTAGTGGATTAGAGCCCACTCCCTCTCACAGATAGGAGGCCCGTATCTCAGCTAGGCCATGCAGAACTGGGATTTACTACAGAACCGGAACCGGTTCTGTATGCCCTAGTCCCAGTAGAGAGAACGCTATAGGTGTAACACACAAAACCTAGGTTTTAATCACATGACCTTTGCATAGTCTCACTAACCTTATTTTCGTGGGCTGCAGTGACGAATCCTCAACTGTAGTAATAATACTTTTCTCAGAATCTAATAAATAAACTACGCTAGTAACATTACCCACAAGTCGAATGAATCAGCTGTTAAAAAAAAACATTAGCTTCTCAGTATCTTCTAATACCAATTTATTGAACAGCAATATATTTTTCATTACAAAACAAAACTATTAGTTAAGTTTTTGTAGTGTTTTGTAGTGTGTTTTTGAAGTATTTATTGCGTGACCGGTTTAGTTGATATATCTATTAGTTGAGTTGCTTCATTTTTGTTTTGACGTTAAACATTTATTGTGTACTCTAAGTGGTTGCAATATTTTGCGATCACTAATCCGTCGTAACCTAACAGAGATTAGGTACTGATCTTGTGGCCCATTTATTGAAAGTTGCACAACATTATTTTGGATAGAGATATTCTAGCAGCCGGACTGCCTCGTTAATCGGTCGCAAGCGCAACTGATGAGCATGAGGTCCTGGGTTCGATTCTCAAGTCGGGCAAAGTGTTATTAGGGGTCTACTTTAGGAATTTCTCAGCAGCAGCCTCAGAGTCTGGATTTGTGCCCGGTTGATGGCAATAGGCTCGCCCCCTATTACATGGGACTTAAACATAACTGGTGAAATATGGGTGTACTATTAGGTACACCTCTGCCTTACCCTTCGGGGATTAGAGGCGTGATGTTATATGTTATACTCGCAATTGGAATACCCTTGTATCGAGTACGTTTACAGATATGAATCTAATATACAGAAATACTTAGACCCGGTAATAAATGTTTCATGCAGGGATTGTAGACATCTGCCAGGGTTGCGGGACTGTTCGAAAGAGATACCGCGGCCCTGGAACACAAAGGGCAAAGGAAGGAACATGGATAGGTTTTAGTCAGTAAAAGTCTGACACTCCCTCCTGCTCAGCCCAGAGCGGGACCCCGGGTTATATGATGGCACCGCATCAGAAAAAAAAAGGGATTGTAGACATAAAACATATAGAAGCGCCATCTATTGCTAACTCTGTAATCAAACGGAGTAACGCACTTATCGCGATGCCGACTGGCAATCATTGCGCTTTACGCAGTCAATCTCGATCGTATCTTCATTTTTCAAGCGAAAGACGTCCCCATCCGTCCATACGCCTATAGAGGTATATGAAGAACAGGGTGTAAAGTTCTTCATCCCCATAGAAAAAGGGGTTTCCTCCGACCAGACGGGTGTTATCTGATGGGCTGCTGCCCGACAGTTGTGGTCGGGTTGTTCGGATGACATTAACTGCGAGAAGAATTTTGATCCAACCCTAAGCTTCACCAATAGGGAATATGCAAGTAATCAGTACTATCAACCCAAGAAAATAATTAAAAGTTTATTTCTACTACTGCTTGTCGCACAAAAAAAATATTAAACTCCTACAATTTTCAACGGCAGTTCAAACGTCCATGACTATCGCGGCCATTCATGTCATAGCATTTGATGTCACTTACCTTTATCTGCCTTGTTGAAATCTAATTTTTTGCCCTTATTAGAATAGTTTTATTATAATGTAAGTGCTATAATTACGCAAAAATTGCAATAACAATATTATAGTAAAATCTTTGTGAAACATTAAGTACTTTTCAAGTAAAAATGTTTCTTTGGCACATCATTTGACATATCATTTGTCGTCACTACCGGAATCGATGCGTTTTGTGTTTGCGTTCCGTTTCACCAAAAACACGCTACATAATGTATTAAATTGTAAAATAAGCGTTGTGTTAGAGAATTAAACAAGTGTACCACAATGTTTTTATGGTCCAATACAAGGCATTTTTAAGAAATAAAAAAAGTTTTGTATTTCTTGCATATACCCTATTGAACCGATCATGTAATTCTCACATCGTATGAATCGCAATAATAATTTTTCACTGTGTACCTAAATTGTGCCCAAAACCACTTTTATTCCCCGCCCACGTCATAAAATAACCCCGTGCCACTTAATAAACTTTCCTGCACAAGTTGGGCAAACACTGTCAGTTCGAATGTATCTAGATAGTGTCGCCCAGTTGCCTATTTAGCTATCTATGTCAATAGGTCTACGATACGACTGATAAGGAATCTATGTGGTGATAAGTGCACTGTGGAGTATTCGTGATTTTATGTACCGTGGAAGTAGGTTGATTTTCAGAATTATTGATAGACTTTTCTATGATACTGCCTCGACCTGCCTGCCTGCTTGCCTGTGACTGCCTCGTTGGTCTAATAGTAGTCGCAAGCGCGACTCTGAACATGAGGTCCTGGGTTCGGTTCCCAGGTCGGGCAAAGTGTTTTTGGGTTTTTCCACCAGGAATTTCTCAGTAGCAGCCACGGAGTCTGTATTTGTGCCCGGTTGATGGCAATAGGCTCGCCCCTTATTACATGGGACTTAAACATAACGAGCGAAATGTGGGTGTACTATTAGCTACATCTCTGCCTACAAGCAGTATGTTATGTTTTCCATGAAAAGATAAAATATCTGAAGCCCTTGAAGTGCATCGATGGCTATCAATATCTCTCTGTTTTCAATATCTGGCTTTATTTTCGGTTCCTAGGCCTGTGGAGTTTGTGTATGGGTGTAAATAGGGAAAACAGCCAGTTCTAATAATTAGAATTGTAATCAGCAATCTTACAAAAATCATCAACAATATAGGTCGGAGCACGTTGCGTTAACGATTAAAGGGTGTCCTATCGCGGACCCGGCTTGTGAAGAAGTGAAAGAGTATACTTAGTATAAGATAAAATATGGCGACCAAAGCGCTAGTGTTGTAACGAAAGTTACTAAATTAGTGTTGGGATTCCAACAAGGCCTTGAAACAGTAATTGAATTTTTCTTTCAGGAAATTCTCAGTAGAAGCCTTGAGTCTGGTTATTTTCCGGTTCTTTATAAGAACTTGGGCTACCGAGCTCTATTCGGAACAAATTAAAGAAAACAAATTAGATACTATAGTACCTAGCTAGATCCGAGTTTTTGCCCCCGTAAAACCCTATATTGCAGCTGTCATCGAAATCGTTAGGGCCGTTTTCGAAAAGCGATTACAAATTAGTATAGGTTAGGCACGCCCGTGTCAGGCGCGGATCTAGCCCTCAAAAAAGGTTGTGGGCACGGCCGCCCAAAAATGGGCAAAGCTTCGAACAAAAAAAGGGAGCTCGACTTTTTTGCCCCCGCTTCTGAAATGTTAGATTTTCAGAATAATCAACACAAGACGAAAATTTTAACAGCTCTCCTCCGATTTGTAACACTATGTATAGGTACCATTTATATTTTATGTATTATTGAAATGATTTTACCGACTTTGACAAAAAAGTCTCGGAACCATGAATTTTTAGGGTTCCGTAGCCGAATGGCAAAAAACGGAACCCTTATAGATTCCCCATGTCTGTCTGTCTGACTGAGTATGTCACAGCCACTTTATTCCGAAACTATTAGGACTACACAGTTGAAACTTAGTAGGTAGATGTATTCTGTGAACCGCTTTACGATTTTATACAAAAAATAAAAGATTAAGGGGGGCTCCCCATACATGGAACTAAAACTAAAAAATATTTTCATCAAACCTATACGTGCGGGTACATTCAGGTTCCTAAAACCATTTTTTTTTTTCTCAAAGTCAATCGTTTGAAAGATAGACTCTTCCAAAGTGGTAAAATGTGTGTCCCGCCCCCTCTAATTTCTAACGTAAGAGGAGGAAAATTCTTAAAAAAAAATAGGATTGTAGAACGTAAATAAAACTTTCAACCAAAATTAGTTTGAATGAGATATGATGTTCAGTTTTTGAGATATGGGACTTTTTCATCAAACTACAGCAGTAACTTTATTTTTCATTAACATACTATGAAAAACAAATTTATTTTTGATGTTGAATGTAAAACAATACAACGTATGAATGAGCCTTCAAAATATTTTTATTATATTGTTTAGTGCAATGAAACCCTCTGTGCGAGTGAGTACGACTCTCACTTGGCCGGTAGAACATCAGACTATCGGCCTCAATTAGGGTTGTGGGCATGCCCACCGTGCCCACAGCGGTGGATCCGCGCCTGGCCCGTGTTAACATGAAACTAAGATATTATAATTAGCGAAATATAGGTGAACTACGCACCTAGGCCCAAGGAAAACTTCTCAAGGTTCTTGCTTAGCTATCTATTCATAAAGTATGGATGTATCATAGAAACAGTTAAGCAGTGATAGCCTAGTGGCTGAGGTAGTGGTGTTCCTGTCTGACTGCTACGTCACAGGTCTCGAGTCCCAATCGAAGACACGCACCTCTGATTTTACTTTTCATGTGCGTATTGTATAATTATCACTTGCTTCGATGAAGGAAAACATCGTGAGGAAACCAGCATGCCTGAGAGATATTCCTCGACGGCATGTAAACCCAAGTCAGAGGCCCATGGGCGCCATAAAAACTCTGACACCAGGTTTAAGACTAACCACACGATATAGAAGAAAGATACAGAACAGTTTACGAGGAAGCCCTTCACAACTGTAGCGGCACTACAAAGAGTACTACAGTAACATATAACAAAAAGTACTACAGCGCCATCTATGACACATGTGATGAACTAAACATCGAAATATATCTAAAACCTACATAGCGCAAGTAAAGTTATCCGCGACTTAAGACTATATAAGGTCCCATTAAAATAGATGGTCAAATTTTAACACAGCGTTCAGTATACGTCTAACCAATGATATCCAAGCAAAAAAAAACACAGATTAAAGTGATTTTATTTTGACTTATTAGATGTGTTTATTCTAGAGTGTCGCCGGCAATTCATTATTTTAGGTTATTTTAGGCTATTTTAATGGGACGTTATATAGAAGAACCCGACAACAACTGTCGGTCAGTAGCCCACCAGATATAACTCGTCTGGTCGGAGGATCCACCCTTTTCTATGGGGGATGAAGAACTTAACACCCTGTTCTCCATACCGCCAAACAACAATGTGATGTGTGATGTCTTTCACAACATCCTACAGTCCCGTGAGTACTCCATGAATAATTATAATTAATTAAACAATAACTATACTGACCTCTTGGCTTCACAATCACGGCTAACTGCTGGTATGCGACACGCGCGCGTATATAGGCCGTACGTGTTAAAGCATCAGCCTGTATACTATGCGAGTATACAGGCTGATGCTTTAACCTATCATTACGAAGATGTTCTAAGAACAAGAATTTGTGTGGTATACTACCACTAAAAACAGACTACTTACTGAAAAATCACGCTCTAATTAAAATCGTTTTTTTTTTCGGTTTGTTGCCAATGTTACCCGGGCCATAATAACGAATCGATTGACACCTTATTCATCAAAATCAGATGAATAGTTTAGGCGCTAACATAAGTACAAACATACATACATAGACTGCTAAAATCATGACCCTTCCTTTTGGCTTCGCCGTAGTCGGGTAAAATGAGTATTTATTTTATAAAAGCAAGTGTTTTACTGGAAGAGCGGATGACGTTTTGACTGAAAGGAAGTGCTAGGACTCCTTATCAAAAAAAATATATTTTGTGTGTCTTTGATGTAAGGAGGCTTCTTTGATATAATGCCCAGAATCAAGAGTTTTAGTACGCATTTTAGGTCGCATGCAGCACGTTGTTATGAAGTCGTATAAAAAAATCCAAGAAAAGTTTTTCTATTTTGAATTACAGGGATTTGCTAATAAATGTGTAGGTACACTAAAAAAATTGACCCAGTTTTATTTTTGTCTTTAATATGTTTAAAATACCAAGTACTTGGGAAACTGTTTGTCGTTGGTACTTTTGTTTATAATTCTTTATTGCTTCCAATATCGACGGCACGTTTGGCGCAGTGGCTGAGCGATTGGCTGCTGCGCTGCGTGTCGCGGGTTCGATCTCCGCACGGAACAAATATTTGTATGATCTACAGGTAGTTGTTCCGGGTCTGGCTGTTTGTGTATGTGAGATTAAATGTTTGTAAACGCACCCACGATACAGGAGACATTCCTAAAGTGGGGCAACGTTTAAAAAATAAATAATTTTAATATATTAACGTTTAGTATATATATAACAGAAAGATACATAGATTTAAATGAGTCACCCAAAATATATCACTATCATTACATAGTATAAAACAAAGTCGCTTCCCGCTGTCTGTCCCTATGTATGCTTAGATCTTTAAAACTCCGCAACGGATTTTGATGCGATTTTTTTTAATAGAGTGATTCAAGAGGAAGGTTTATATGTATAACATTAATTGTACCCGTGCGAAGCCGGGGCGGGTCGCTAGTAATATATAACACAAAAATAACATAATCTACATCATAATCTGTCTAGCCTTTTCCTAACTGTGAGAGGTCGACTTCCAGTCTAACCGGATGTAGCTGAATACCAGTATTTTACATGGAGTGACTGCCTATTGACCTCCACAATTGAGTTAGTGCTGGGTAATACGATACCCCTTGTCTTAGTCTACTGTACGGAGGGTAGACTCTTGGGCCACTGAATTCCTGTAATGACAGTCTTAAGACCTACAAATGACAGCCAGGACCAACGGCTTAACGTGGTTTCCGAAGCTCAGACGAAACTCGAAAAAATAAATAGGTAGGTACCTAACTTGCATACCTCAATTATTTATTACTAACAAAATTCTCGTCATAAACCTTTTATCGGGAATACCGGTAAAAACAAGATTATATTTATAGAGATTTATCAACTGAACATACTCGTATTGATAACGTTATCAGACGCTCCACGTTCTTAGATAACGGACGGTGAATGTTTCATGGGTTCATTTATGGTTCCTATCGATTTCTTTGTAGGCCTTTTTGCAATATTAGTCAGTAAGGGCTTCATTTTATATTTTCATGTGGGTTATATTACTTGAGAGTCGATATGACATACTAAGGATATGAATTAATAATAATAATATAGATATTGAGTCTAGCCAGTCTACAAGTCTTACCAAACGGTAATAACCTAGCTACTGGGTTGTGGAGATCAGGGGGCCTAAAATGGCTGCTTTATCAGAATCATAATACGAATCACGTTAAAAATTTAAAACTCTTAAAATGGACTTTGTGGTCATAACTCTAAAGATCATTTTAAGAATTTTACATTAACGTGATTCATATTATGATTCTGATAAAGCTTCCATTTTAGGCCCCTTGATAGGCAGCTGATTTGGTTAGACTGGTAGCCGACTTAAACATAGTTGAAAAAGGCTATACAGATGATGATGATTTTCGAATCAATTTTGATTAACTTATCACCTGTCAATAGCTTTGAAAACTTTGTCAACTACCTGATTTACATTTCGATAGTGTCTTTATCTCCCACATCGTGTTTTACATAATCAATTATTTAGCTGAATTAGATTTCGTAATCTACTAGGCTTTCCTTAGGCGGTTGGAGCAAGGGCCTGATTCAGAAGGCAGTACTCCTCGATACGGCTCGCATTGTTAGGAGGTTCCTGTCTCTGGAGCCCTAACCACCGGTAGCTTGGACCCTGCTCCCGATACCGGCGGACCACAATTTTTAGTATTTTTAAATGTTTTTTTTTAAATATTAATTTGTTTAGAAATATTTAAAAATGTAATTTATATGTATGTATATGAATAAATAAAATAATAATAATACTATATTGATACAAGTCCTTACAATATGCTTAATATCTAGCTAAAGTTCTCAATAATTAAAGGCACACAGAAGTTGAAACCCTGACTCCTAAACTAGGAATACCTGTGACTTAGGAGTGTTCTGCTGCCACTTGGACGCTATAAACCCTTATGAAAATTAAGAGCTTATGAGAGATTAAGTAATAATTAAACTAATTTTATTAATGTGGAAAATTCAGGTGAAATTAAGCACATAATAGAAGTCAGACAACGGTATAAATTAAAACCATTTTGATTTCCCTGCTCTAAATCCATTGACACCCCAATTTT
The DNA here is from genome assembly GCA_947578425.1 of Eugnorisma glareosa. NCBI lineage: Eukaryota > Metazoa > Arthropoda > Insecta > Lepidoptera > Noctuidae > Eugnorisma > Eugnorisma glareosa. The sequence goes on along the minus strand of OX387982.1, from coordinate 4,169,264 downwards.
TTTCATCTCTCCTGAATCTATCCTATTATAAAGAATCATAAAAATAAAGGTAGAAAATAAATAAAAAACGTTACTTTGACACTTTATAAAGTGGGAATCGTCGTTGTTGACACACGCGAGAGACTCAAATTATTAAAAACGTAAAACTTACCAAAATAGAGGTTGTGATCAAAGAGTAAAAATAGTTATTTTTAACACAACTGTCACTGCAATGAACGTAAATTGGTCTAGAGTGTTCCTAATGCTTAATTTGGTTTTAATTTTAGTCCTCTTTTTTAGATTAAAGTAAATATGGTATAGACAGGAAGTGTCAGTACATGTAGGACTGTGCACATTTTTGCGATGCGGAAATAAAATGTATGTGAACGAAATAAGATGAGACAAAACATAAAGGATAAGTAAATCTCCCAATCTTTAAACAAAATTACGGCTATCGTTGAATTTATTGTCATCCTTTCAGGGGCCTTAGTCTGCTATTGCAATAGTGTCAGAATGGTCTATCATTGATTTAATAAGGCCCCGCGCAGACGAATTACCCTTTGTACGCACGTCAAACGAGTTTCGAACGCGCTTCAATACGCCGTGGGCTAGGGGCCTTATTAAATCAATTGTAGACCATTCTGACACTATTGCAATAGCAGACTAAGGCCCCAGGCGTATAGTATACTCAAATCTTCATCAAAACAAACAACTTTTAGTATGGAACTAAAACATAAACTTAATCAATATTTTATAATTTAATAATTTTAACAAGTTCTACATAATATTAGGTTTACCTATGAAATCAGCGTTTTGTTTGGAGGATTTTAAAGAAGTTCCATTTTTCATACGAACATTTTCTTAATTTATTTAACAACTATGAACACTAATGTTTTAAAACTTTTATGCAATAATGTTTATAAACTAAGATAACCTATGCCACTTAGATTAAGCGACAAAAATATTTTTTGGCTAAGTTTAAACAAATAGAGGTCCTCTTTTTGCTAACAAATGCGTATAAACCTTCCTCTTGAATCCCTCTATCTATTAAAAAAACCGCATCAAAATCCGTTGCGTAGTTTTAAAGATCTAACCATACATAGGGACAGACCGACTTTGTTTTATACTATGTAGTGATAGTGATTATTGACACAATAATATAATATAGTTTGCCAATCATACCTAACTTACTAACTCATTCCCTCCATCCTACTGATGAACTCAAAAGCTTAAGGATCTCATACATTCTACACTATGTACATATTATCACTTTATCAGTCACATTAACAACACGCCGTATACAACGTAAACTCATTCCCTTCTATTAATAAACACAGACTAAAGTTATTCCAAGTTTAAACCTTTGAAAATGTATGGTTATTCCTTTGTTATTCCTGGTGTAATTTTATTCCGTGTTTATTAATAAGAGGGATTGTGTCAACGCATATTATAAACTTCCCTGCATCCAATTGAGTCCAACAGATGTTTGCGCTCGCGACTCCACGCATTCACTGTTCTTTATTACGCAGTCGGTAATATATCGCGCGCGCGTGCTTCTCTACTGATTTATAAGGCGAAGTTTTCGTAAAAAAATATACTTAGTGCTGTTTATATTATCCGAAGTAATATAAAATGTGAAAGTGGGGTTGTTTATTTGTCACGCCTTAATGGTCGAAAGGATTTGAATGAAATCTGGCGCAGCCGGGGTGGGTAGACCATGGTCTACCCCGGCCATGGCCAGGGGTAGGAAATGGGATACTTTTTACCCCGGTTTTACGTTCCTGTGGAATAATTTCTGACATCCATGCGAGCAGGACAATATCAAAGCGTTGTGTTTAGGGTTCCGTACCAGAAGGGTACCCATCGTTGCATTATTACTAAGCCTCCGCTGCCCGTCCGTCTGTCTGTCTGTCCAGCGGGCTGTATCTCATGATCCGTAATAGGTAGACAGTTGAAATTTTTACAGAATGTGTATTTCTGTTGCCGCTTTAACAACAAATAATACAAAAAGGGGCTCCCCTGCTGCGATGGTACAGCAGAACCCGCATGGACTCGCATTTGGCTGGTTTTTTAAATAGTGCTGTGTAAAGTATAGTGTATAAAAATATGACTTACGATGGTGGTGTGAAAAGATATTAACCAAAGATAGTTTGAAACTATTATACACAAACTTTACCGTTAGTGAGAGCTACTAACGATGTTAGTCTTAAGGAGAGTTATGTATGATTCATATGATTTATTTTTGGAAAGATGTCTAGTGTGTTTATAATTTTACATATGTAACGAAAACATTTAACAGCTTTTGGGACTGGGACCAAAAAAGTTTTGAGCAATTTCCGATTTTTTAGTAGGTACTTCAACCTAGGTGGGTCCTTTAAACGTTTTATCAGTTTTAGAAAAAGGATGGGTTGGCATCAAAAAAATGTTTCGTGTAAAATGGCAATTTTCTTGCTAACTGTACATTCTTTTTTTAATCCGGGTATGTGGATCAATATTTTTTTAAGTGCTACTATTTGTTATTACCCTTTATTTTGTACCGGTACTGATAATTAATTCATGTAATTGTTGATCAAAATATTATATCAGCTTTCTTTGACTTCTTTTTTCTTGTGGTCCCAAAATACTACTCAAAAATAATTATTGTATTTATAGGTAGAATCCGGAACCGCAGTCCCGGTCTCAAAAGCCCCACGACCCGTATACCCAAAGGCATAGGCGGAAGTATTTAGTATACCTTCATAATTTTCACCACTTATTAATATTCTCAACTAATTTTACAATTGAAAAGATTTTGTTAATATTTTCTTAATCTATAGTTAGTCATTATTAGTAGTCAGACACCCGAAAATCTGATAACCAATCTTACCAAGCCGTATCGTGGTTACCAGTACTTGGATTCTAGGGGTCAGATAGCCAGTCGATTAGACTGGACCACAAAATAAGTGGGATAAGACTAGTCTTATCCCACTTATTTTGTAAGTATAAGACAAGTGTGTTTATAAGTGGGATAAGACTAGTCTTATGGTAATAAGGCAACTCATTATAATACAAAAGAAAGTTTCTAATGACACCCATCCGTCTATCACTTTGTCTGCCTTAGCTAAACAGTCTAATTCTCTTCTGAACATACTTGACAGAATTCTCGCTGCAATAGCCAGTTTTCCAAGTAAGGTTTTGATGTGAAAATAATCATCTGATGATCAAGTAGGAGGCCTATACAAAGTAGCATACTATCATTATCAGCCATAGGAAACTAACTATGATAAGTCGAAAATGTATTGAAATGACATAAGCTCCCGAAAAGCTTATGTCAATCCTGTTGACAGCCGTTGTAGAAATACGAAACGAAATTTGAATTCGACTGTCACTGGTCTAGACCGAAAGGACATTCAACCTAATTAGCGAAACGTCAAACTAGTTAAAACAATAATTAAGACTTAATTATGAATTACATCCTAGTCGTCACCATATGGTTGGAACAGATGATGTAATAAATTTAAACAGTTGAGAAGTGAACTCATGGTGTGAAACTGAAAGTGACAGTTAGTTTTTTTATTTATTAAGTGTATGACTGTCCTGTGAAAGTGTTGTGTCGCACTTGTGTTCAAAATGTCTAAAACTAAGGAGAAAGATAGGAAATGTTCGCTGTTGTGTTGGTAAGTGTTTTAAATCATCATCATTCTCTTGCCACCAACCCTACTTATTTGTGGTCGGCGCAGCATGTCTTCTTCTTCCATACTTCTCTATTACTCGTCATCTCAGCTGTCACCTTCTTTCTAGTGTAATAACTAAAACTAGGGTTGCAATATTAATAAAATATTATGTCTATACTAATATTATAAAGGTGTAAATTTTGTTTGTATGTAGGGGGTAATCTCTGGATCTAATGAACCGATTTTGAAAATTCTTTCACTAATAGGAAGCTACATTATCCCCGAGTGCCATAGGCTATATTTACAACGTGCCCATGGGATAATTTCCGACCAAAACGCGAGCGAAGCCGCGGGCAACAGCTAGTGTTATATAAAGCATTGAGAGCCATCCTACAAAATATACCTGAGCATCTTTTTTATCAGCTTAAACTAAGCTAATATTTTCAAAATGATAATTTTTACAAATATGTTTTTGTGGTTTTACCTTCATAAAATATCAAGATAGTCATCAAATTTGTCGATTTTTGGGAGTTATTTTTTACCCTCTTCTGTTGTCTATTATTAACAAAATAAACCTCTTCTGATGTCATTGCATATCCCAAAAGGATAAAAAAACTAAAGAGATAGAGACCGCTACCAAATCCAATCACCAAAAAACTGGCGAATCCTGGTGATTTTGACAATATCCATAATACCCATGTCATTATCTATGCAGATATTGAAGTAGGTAAATAAAAGAAGCCTGGCATGTTCTATGTTAAGGGTTTGGTTTCCGCACTTAGTCCCTAAATTGGACCATTGTACGTGAGAAGTCTGGCATAAGCTGTTTACAGACTGATGTATGCGTTCATGTCATCTTAGAGGTATGTTAAATAGTTCCTGACTATTACAGATGGTTTGAAATGACTCATGTACGTATTGTATGACATAATGGATGCAACCTAATTAATAACAATAGGAGTCTTTAATGAGATATGAGCTGCAATGTAGAGGATGTATTACTAATGTGATATCCAAATGTAGTTATGAAAAACCGTTACCGTATTAGTAAGTGTTGTGCTTAGTGACACGATCTTACACGGTACACTAACAAGGCCAGAAAGTTAGTTAAGGAGTAGGGAGTAGAGGGTTCAAACCTGAATAAAAAAGGCGAAACAAAGGGCAATTACGTACATACTTTGTTTTACAATGTTACTAGATAGTTGGGAAATAAAGCACTGGACCGTCTCTAGATTGACCTGGTCGCCTACCATGACGTCTTAAAGCAGGCAGTAATTCGAGTATGGGAAAGGGAGAGCTACAAGTTGTCTAGCGCAATCTCCTTCTCACACTCGAATTACTCCTGCTTTAAGATTTCATAGTAAACCCCCCTGAACACTACTATGTACGCTCAACAAGGCGAACCCACTGAATTGTCCAGGCTTCAGGGGGATTTGAATTCACACTCAATTCCACTCTCTCCTGGCTACGGCCCTGCGTACTAAGTTATATTTAAGAGCGTTAACGTCTTACGGCATTGCATACAAACTTTGAACTCATTTGTTTACGAAATGATTGAACCGATTTTAATGAAACTTCATATGCATACGCAAGATACATATGTCTAAAAAGTAGACAGAGAACAGTTTCGAAATAGTACATTTTGATATAAGTGGGGAAACTTTGTTATTGCATTCGAGCGCGGAATTAACACCCGAGCTGTAGGCGAGGGTGTTATGGAGCCGAGAACTGCAGTAACAAATCCCCACGCGTATCAAACGACGTTTTTCAATACACTTTCGAAGAAATAAGATAGTAGAACGGAAATTATTTTTGTCAGGAATAATTAGGAAACTATGATTTAATTTGCTTTTTTTCCGCGCTTTGCTTTCGCCAGGTTGAAGAAGAAGCAAAGGTCTGATGCCGCTATACAGCCTAATATGAAAAAAAAAACAATAGATTATGAAAGAAAGAATTCAAATATTTTTGAATTTAGAACACAAGTAAATATTAATTTGTTCATATAAGTAAATATTTGTTATAAATAATCATGTTTATTTACGATATTCTATTTATAAACAATTTAAATACTCAAAAAATATGTACGCCGTAAAGACGCATATCTCCTTGGCGAGATTAAAAAAAAAACCATCACCACCGATTATAGCTATAGTCGTTGAACTTATCTGTGGAAATTTTTATTTCCGCACGTGTGCGAAAAAATATTAAAAAAAAACACGCGTGTGAAATACATTGCATGTTGAACCTAATCGTAGTGCGATAAGAACCAGTTTTCGAGAAAGTGTATTGAAAAGTCTTTTCTGTTAAAATCTAAAATCGGTCTAATTTAGCTGTAACACTATCTTTCGAAAATGTTCTCTGTCAACTCATCTTTTTAGACATATGTATCCTGCTTATGCGTATGAAGTTTCATTAATATCGGTTCAGTCATTTCGAAAACAAAGGAGTTCAAAATTAGTATGAAATGACGTAAGACGTTAACACACTTGAAGTTTTTTCTTTCTCTGTTTAGAAGAGGCCTTTGCCCAGCAGTGGCACAGCAACAGGCTGGTATTATTATTATATATAAGTGAATATAGCTACGACTGAGCCAAAGTTCAGCAGTTTAGCTGTCAAAATGCAACAAACCTATTGCCATACGCAAAAAAGTTATTTTCGCGTGCAAAAAATTCATATTCATGCGATTGAAATTATTTTTAAGTGCCCTTCCTTTCCTTCATGGAGCATTTAAAGAAACGTTTGATAGTATGAAACATTCTGCCATCTGAAAGCCATTTCCCAGTTGTCACTGTGTGTCATACTCATATACTAACAAGTTGGTTTTTTGTTACAGTTCGGGGCTTATGTCATCGTCAATTGAAGAGGTGAGTGATTTTTGTTTTTATTTGAAAACGGCGCCATTTTGTATGAGAATGTAATCAATGTGTATAGAGTAGTATGGGTTCTTCTGCAGCTTCAATGGCATTGTGAGGAGGGCGCTGTTGGTAAACATTTAATGTTGTGAAATTGTCTGTGGTAATTCTATTGAAAAAGTAAGATGGCGGTCCGACTATGGATTGTTGATGAACATTTACCAAACAATACAGGGCGGAAAGGATATCGAGGTACACACGGTTACAACGTGTTCAGTACATCTTACCGAACCTCCTACCTACATAGAAAGGGCTTGGAAGATGTTTGTATGAAGCCAGGCCAGCTTACCGCCATTTTAATTATTTTTCAAAGTTGCGGTGACGCGTATAACCTATATTAAGTGGCGGACCTATCATGCAAGCCGAAAAGCTAGGCTTGTCTTACAATCAAACTCAACAAATAAAAATAATAAAAAACATTCTTTAGGTTTCTTTAGGGGTTTCGGCCTGTGCTAACGCTTTCTCTTTCACACCCGCTGGCTTGCATCTGGCTTCTGACCTCTCACTTTCTACTAGCAAATTTTTAATATATCTGTAGGTATTTGGAGATATTGTAATGAATTGATTGTGGTAATTGGGCTTTGCCTCCCTCTCAATGAAAAGGAGCGGGCACGCTACTGCCTATATTAATCGATAGCTGGTATCAATACTAACAAGTTTTATATGAGACAAAATGTTCTAAGTGTCACATTTCCGAGATATGAGCTATCAAAGTTAAAGTCGATTCGGTGATAGCCATCTTCAGCACAACTTTGATGGCTTATAATATCTCGGAAACATGGCACTTTAGAACATCTTGTCTTATACAAAACTTGTTTATATTGATGCCAGCTATCGATTGATACTAGTTTCATGCGTGGCTTATCAAATCCATGTTGTTCTGAAGATGTCATAAGTGTATGGACTTATCGGCGGCGGCGACCTCTCGCGTCCGGCCCTGGTTCAATCCATGGTCCGGAGCGAGACGGAATGGGACGCCGTCACCTCCTTCTGCGAAGCAGTCATGCTAGCAAAGGAGGTGGCGGGACGTGAGAGGGAGAGAACCTCACGTCCCAGCCGCCGCGGGAGACGCACCGGGCGTCGGGGGCCACGTGGTGGCCCCCGGCCACCGTAGACTCTGGCCTGTGGACGGTGAGCTATGGGCTAGCTCGCCGTCCGTCCGTCTTATGACGACAGGCCGTGTCGACGGCGCGTTTGTGTTCCACGCGCGCCTCAAAGAGAGTCAGCAAACAGGAAGGGGTCCGTAAGGACCGACGCCTGCCAGGGTTGCGGGACTGTTCGAAAGAGATACCGCGGCCCTGGAACACAAAGGGCAAAGGAAGGAACATGGATGGGTTTTAGTCAGTAAAAGTCTGACACTCTCTCCTGCTCAGCCCAGAGCGGGAGGGGTTATTTGATGATTTCCCATCGGGTGTATGGACTTTAACTTTGCTAGCTCATATCTCGGAAACGTGACACTTTAGAACATTTTGTCTCGTACAAAACTTGTTTGTATTGATGGAGTTTTTATGTGTGGCCTCAACGTTGAAAGAAAATGAAAAAGGCGGAAGTTAGGCCAGCCATTAAATTCAAACCCCTATCTTGTCAGTATTTTTTTAATCAGCTGTTTTCCAAAAAAGTGCAATACCTACTCGGAAATGCCCCTTACATCTTGTTTACCTAGCTTTATTACAAAAAAGGTGTATCTTTATTAAACGCTTAGACTTCAGAGACTATTTTCGGTAACACAACTTGTATTCTAATCACATTAAAGTTATTTGTAATTAAGCAATCGGACAATCAAAATACAAAGTGTATGAGCACCATGTGAATTCGATGTGAGTTCACTTAATTATTTACTAAAGAAATCCCTTCAAATATTTATTCATGACTAGCGAAAATTACGTTAATGTGATAGCCTATAGATCCAAGTTCCCCAGACAAGCTCCAATTTCAATACAGATATCCGCCAAATTCCAATACAGATATGTTGTTGCTGAAATGACCTGTCACGAACTTTTCACTTATATTGGTATTTCAATAAAACTTGTTTATTCTTTAAAAAACAAAACAAAAAATAGACACATAAAAATATGCACATGTTGCAAACATTTTTGCGGTCTCTCCACACAATCTGTTTTTTCACCAATAAAACGTTAAAAAGTAATAAAAAAATACACCAACTCCTTTACTTTCTTGAAATATTCAAATGAACAAAGGAAATGCGCGGGCGATGATAGTTCAGATGATCGTCCACTCAACGCTTTGAAGAAGAGCAATTGAACATTTATTGTAAAGGTTTGTGACCCCTAAATAGGTGTCACTATGCGGGTAGACGGTGGAATGTCTGATGAATCATTTGAGAGTCGTAAGGAAGTTGTTAGTGGGTTCTTGGTCTAGTGGTTACTGATTGGCACAGCAGTGATAGCTTAATGGTGTGACCGTCAGACTGCCAAGTCATAAGTCTCAAGTTCGAATCTAAGACACGCACCTCTGATTTTTCGGATTCATGTGCGTATTGTATAATTGTAACTTGCTTCGGTGAAGGAAAACATCGCGAGGAAACCAAACCAGCATGCCAGAAAGATATTTCTCGATGGTATGTAAAGCCAAGTCAGAGGCCCATGGGCGGCATAAAAACTGACACCAGGTTAGGCACCAACCACACGATAAAGAAAGAAGGAACTGGTTGGTGTTTGCTTTCAAACAAATAATAATATGAATAAAATTGAAGCTCTGTCAGTGAAGATACTGTACAAATGGGCGCGTTAACCTAGCCTTCTCTCTTAACTAACTGTGGTTTGTATATTTTTTTCATATATTATGGCATGTCATTTGTATTTTTAGGACAACAGTTTATTTAATTCCCTGCTAGGCTGGTCTCTCTCATACTTTAGTTCCAATAGTCAACCTGGGACGTGGCGGTTTGGTACTGAGTACTGACGCAAGGGCTGAAAACCTGGTGTATCCTAAAGTGTAATAGTAGGTCATTTGATAGTGTGATATAAAATGATGGTAAAGTAAAAAACGGCCAAGTGCGAGTCGTACTCACTCGCACATAGGGTTCCGTAGCACCAAACAATATAATAAAAATATTTTGAAGGCATTCGTTCATATGTTGTATTGTTTTACATTCATCAACAAAACTAAGTTTGTTTTTCATAGTATGTTAATTAAAAACAAAGTTGTTGCTGCAGTTTGATGAAAAAGTCCCATATTTCAAAAAATAAGCATCAAATCTTATTCAAACCAATTTTGGTTGAAAGTTTTTTTTACGTTCTATAATCCTATATTTTTTTCAGAATTTTTCTCCTCTTACTTTAGAAATTAGAGGGGGGGCACACATTTTACCACTTTAAATTGTTGCTGCAGTTTGATGGAAAAGTCCCATATCTCTAAAAATAAACATCAAATCTTATTCAAACCAATTTTGGTTGAAAGTTTTTTTTACGTTCTATAATTCCTATATTATTTTCAGAATTTTCTCCTCTTTCTTTAGAAATTAGAGGGGGGGACACACATTTTACCACTTTGGAAGTGTTTATCTTTCAAACGATTGAATTTGAGAGAAAATGGTTTTAGGAACCTCAATGTCATTTTTAAAGACCTATCTAAAGACACCGCACGTATAGGTTTGATGAAAAAAATATTTTTTAGTTTCAGTTCCATGTATGGGGAGACCCCCCTTTATCTTATATATTTTTTTTATTTTTGTATAAAAACCTTAAAGCGGTTCACAGAATACATCTACCTACTAAGTTTCAACTGTGGAGTCCTAATAGTTTCGGAGTAAAGTGGCTGTGACATACACGGATAGACAGACAGACGGACTTGGCGAATCTATAAGGGTTCCATTTTTTGCCATTCGGCTACGGAACCCTCAAAACGTGTTAGTTTGTCGTAAGCTACTGAAAAGTATATGTCAATCCTGCTGAAAGCCGATGTAAAAGGATAGAAGCGCGGAAAACTCGATCCCGTGCTGACAGATGTGGTTCAACCCTAAAGCTGTACTCGGCGTTTGGTTTAGGGGTAACTGAGAGATCTTTAACGGCTTCACAACATTACTCGATATTCTAAGGTAAAACGAATAGCTAAGTCCATAAATTTCACCGTTTAGTGACATCGGAATTTCAAAAATCAGCTCGACATCTTTATAAAAACATCCATTTATTATTCAAAACTCTTGAAAACATAATAAACTTCAACATAAATAGAATTCCTCAACACATTGTCACGCGTTTCGTTTATTAAACTCGCGCCGTTTCGAAAACACATAATATTTTAAAGTTCGTATGAATGGAAAAATTCAACTGCTTTAAGTTTTATTTATAACAGGATTTTCTTGTATACGTCATGTCTGTGATATGCTATCTAATCTTAGCTCAGTAAAATATGTAATTGTAATTCCGCAAAAAAAAAAAGATTCAGGCAGTTATGGGGGATTACCATGACGTATTAATGCAGGAGTAATTCCTGTGTGGGAAAGAGATAGAGCTATACAGGTCATCTAGCGCCATCTCTTTCCCACACTAGAATTACTCCTGCTTTAAGACGTCATGGACGGCCACCTGGATGCAGGAGCACCGCCCTCCCGCTCGCAAAAATACCCACATGCAGGAAAATCAATCATAATTAACATGTCATGCACCCAAACCTATATCAACTTGAGCATAGGTTCTTAATTTCCGTACATAACGGGAGCGAAGCGGCGGCCAAAGTCTAATAGTCTCATAAATCCCAAAAGTAGGCGTGACAGTAGACAAAAATAACACCAAGAACCATATCCTCAAACTCATTAATTCTACTAACGAAGCAGTATAAATACCACCTGTACGAGTATTCTATGAAGACAAACGACTCAAACGAGCGTTTCCCTTACAAGCGCACAGCGGATCAGCAGGAAGGACTGAATTACAGCTTCCTGCACTATTAGCTACAGAAATACCCGCTTTGATGGCACTACTATTAATAGGCAAGGATGGATTAAGGATTTTTATCTAATATGGCGTGGTTTTCCTGTGGAAGACACGGGATATTTTTGGTGGAATAGTCTATGGTATTGATAGGGATATTGTATTACCCGGTACTAACTGGATTGTGGAGGTCAGATAGGCAGTCGCTCCATGTAAAATACTGGTATTCAGCTGCACTCGGTTAGACTGGAAGCCGACCTCAAAGGCGAGGCAGATGATGATGATGAGGCTATGGTATTGAAATACTGATGACGTTGAAGTTAATGTTTCATCCTCATTTTTAGGGTTTTTTACCCAAGGGGTAAAAACGTGACAGTGGAGTCTTAGTAATAACTAAGACTCGCTGTCCGTCTCTCTGTCTGTCACCAGGCTGTATCACATGAACCGTGATAGCTAGACAGTTGAAATCACAGATGATGTATTTCTGTTGCCGCTATAACAACAAATACTAAAAACAGAATAAAATATATATTTAAGGGGAGCTCCCATACAAAACGCGTGTTTTTTTTAGTTTGTTATGGAACCCTTTGTGAGCGAGTCAAGTTTTTTTAATAAATTTAAATTGACTGCCAAAAGTACAGTCAAACAATCAGGTCCGCATCCTCAACTCCCAACATCACCTGCCCAACTATGTAATAAAAGTAAAAGTAATTTATGTCAGAATAATTTTGTATTCCAAAATTAAAAGAACACTTACCGCTTTTTCGAACATGTTTGTTTTTTTTTTTTAATTTTCTTTTTTTATTCAACCTTCATTGTCACACACAAACACCTAAATTACTGTTTTTGATTGTCATCATCTGACTGCCTTTTCTTTTCCCAAATATGTTGGGGTCGGCTTCCAGTCTAACCGGATGCAGCTGAATACCAGTATTTTACATGGAGCGACTGCCTATCTGACCTCCACAACCCAGTTAGCACTGGGTGTTACGATACCCCTCAACCTCAATATTAATTTAAAAAATCACCCTGAAATAAAGTTGTGATGACTATTTCTTACCAAGAATCTACAACATACTAATAATACAAGATCTGTGATTATTACATGAGGTGATTCACATGGCGCCTCTCCCAATTGCTCAAATTCATTGTTAATATTGGCTCCACTTCAACATCAATTAACAGTTCATGGTTTTCATATTCCCACCACAAACCCATCACTAAAAATTCAACCATTGAAGAGGTCATTCACTGTACCATTTGATATGATTGTAAGGGATCCTACACACGGGCCTGTGGACGGTGAGCTATGGGCTATCAGCTAGCTCGCCGTCCGTCCGTCTTATGAGGACAGGCCGTGTCGACGGCGCGTTCGTGTTCCACGCGCGCCTCAAAGAGATGTCAGCAAACAGGAAGGGCAAGGGCCGATGCCTGCCGGGGCTGCGGGACTGTTCGAAAGAGACACCGTGGCCCCGGAACACAAAGGGCGATGAAGGAACATGGATGGGTTTTAGTCAGTAAAAGTCTGACACTCCCTCCTGCTCAGCCCAGAGCGGGAGGAGTTATTTGATGATTTATCATGCGGAAAAAAAAAATGGTGATTCACATGGCGCCTCTCCCAATTGCTCAATTTCATTCTTAATATTGGCTCCACTTCAACATCAATTAACAGTTCATGGTTTTTATATACCCACCACACACCCATCACTAACAATTCAACCATTGAAGAGGTCAATCACCTGCCAGGGTTGCGGGACTGTTCGAAAGAGATTCTGAAATTCTCTGGAAGATTCTCTAGAACACAAAGGGCAAAGGAAGGAACATGGATGGGTTTTAGTCAGTAGAAGTCTGACACTCCCTCCTGCTCAGCCCAGAGCGGGAGGGGTTATTTGATGATTTCCAATCGGTAAAAAAAAAAAAAAAAAAGAGGTCAATCACTGTACCATTTGATATGATTGTAAGGGATCTTACACACATGTTAAATTTGACATGATTCGGCACGGCTAGCGGCTGGGCGGCAAAATCTGTACAAGTAAATAAAATTGAAGTGTGTTTTTGTAATTTCAAAATAATAGCTTCTTAAGGTGGATGCGCAAGGGTAGCCCGCGAAATTTGAATTTTCTTAGGTTTATTGCAATTAGCAGGTCAGTGTCAGGTTGTATGATGATGAAAATATAAATCGCGCCAGTAACACGTATGGAGTTACAGAATTATAATCATTCAAATCATCAATACAACCCTCCAAGTTCATATAATCCCAAAGAGTGACTTTTTCATGAAATAGCTATTGACTGGGTTTATATGAAATTAGAGGGCTGTATTGATGATTTGAGTGATTATAATTCTGTAATTCCATACATGTTTCTGGCGCAATTCATATTTTAATCAACATACAACCTAACACTGATCTGCAAATTGCAATAAACTTAAGGAAATTTAAATTTCGCGGGCTACCCTTGCGCTTCCACGTTAATGAATGCTTAACTTACTTCTGTGGAAGTTTGTGAGGATGGATTGATGTTTATTACTCTTTCACGCGAAAACTACTCAACGGATTTGGATGAAATTTGGCATATAGATACTTTATAACCTAGATTAACACATAGGATACTTTTTATCCCAGTATTATGATCCCGTGGGACAGTTACCGTATTTAACGCGGGCGAGGCGAGGCGAGGCCGCGGGCATAAGCTGATGAAAGTATAAGTAGGTATACAGTAGTTATAACAAAACAAAAAAAAAACAATATTTTGAATTTTTGTCTGTCTGTCTATCTGTCGGCCTGTCTGACTGTCTGTCTGTTTGTTCCTAATCTCCGAACGGTACAAGATGAATGAAAGCCGAATATGTGAATTAATTGCTTCGAGTTGGATTTGTTGTTCAGCAAACACTGCCGAATCGAACAAGTGTGTATAGCCTCCATAATGGCGCCTACGCATCACCATCTTGTATTGACAACCTGTTGTCCATCAGACTGCCAACGCTTGCAAACACAACGACTTCCCTTCGCTGATGTCTTGACAGGCAGTTGATGTTCCTCCGTCGGATATTACGAAATAAACATGATATAATGCATGCTGGTAGAATTAGGGCTCCGCAGTAAAACTAGGTGAATGTCTACTCGATCGTATTCTGTCACAACTTCCATTTGAGTGCAGTTCGAAAACTTTTTGGGCACTGAAAGTCTGAAACTAAAAAAAGCAAACAGTAAGTGCAAATGTCGCAGTATAGAATGACGTCTGTATAAAAATCCTGATTCTCAAAAAAAAAACAGGCTACCTGCAGCTAAAACCTAAATAAAAATCATTTCATTTATTTTACTATTGAAAGATATTCATCACATTCGCGTACCACGTACGGAATCCAGCGTAACATCAACAATATGCGTTTGGCAATCTTTCCTAAAGTTGTCTTGACTTCCTCCAGCAAGATGTTTATGTTCAATTGTGTAAGATTTTCTTTCGAATTTAGATCGCGATCCGACACCATTGCAAACATATCGGTTTACACAAAACCGTTTCTTTTATTAATGTTCACTTTATTATTAATGGTTTTCACGTTTTAGTCACGGTATCTTTCATAAGGGTAAGGAAGCGACAAAGCTGTGTCAAGAAAAATATCTCCATTTCTTTTTTTTATGTTAGAAATAATTGATGTCAGGATGTTGTATTTTATTAATGCCTTTTAGAACGGATACGTCGTTTTTTTTAACATAATTAATCTACATAATCAGCCAGTTACGTTCTCCTGTAATACAGGTCAGATTCCTTTCTGCGATAGACTGTAATCTAAAATCCACCATGCATGTCTTGACAGATATCATCATCTATTTCGATGTATCGCGAGTAGCACATGCTAGTTTGCTCACGACATGGAATTAAAACTTATATACCATCACCATTCTCCTGTCCTTATCCCAATTTATTTGTGGTCGGCGCAGCATGTTTTCTTCTTCCATACTTCTCTATTACTCGTCATCTCAGCGGTCACCTCCTTTCTAGCCATATCATTCTTCACACAGTCCATCCATCGTTTCTTTGGTTAATGGCGTAATACGATAACGAGTATAAGGAGTAATTGTGTTTCAGTAGCTTCAGTTTTCTACCAAAGCTTAAAATTATTTTGCTACCATAGATTATTATGTCGTTGAGATAATAAATAACTAAAAAAAAACTCTAAAATCGCTTGTAATTCACATTTTTCTAAAACAAAGACGCAGATATATTATTCGTAATCCATTACTTTATCTTGAAACCCATTTATTTAGTCACATACATAACATGTAAGATAAAAACTAAAAAACCGGATTACCACAATGCAAAATATGATAAGCATTAATCTAGTCGTTGCAAAATTATTACATAACAGACAGACAAACTGACGTACTCATAAATTAAATAGAAAGCTTTAAAAACACAATTACGAAGTCATGGTCATCTCACTTCTATACTAATATCATAAAACCTTCACCGTTTTATTTTGTTTGTATGTTTGTTAGTTTCGATGTGTAGGGGATCTTCGAGACTCATCATTGCATTCTCCCGGGGTCCTAAAATGGCTGCTTCATGAGAATGGTCTTTTTTGGAAATTCTTAAAATGGTCTTTGTGGTCATAACCGCAAAGACCATTTTAAGAATTTTAAATTTTTAACGTGATTCATATTATGATTCTGATAAAGCTTCCATTTTAGGCCCCCAGCTCTTATTCCAACTTATTTGAAGTCGGCGCAGCATGTTTCCTTCTTCCATACTTCTCTATTACTCGTCATCTCAGCAATCACCTCCTTTCTAGCCATATCATCCTTCACACAGTCCATCCATCGTTTCTTTGCTCTTCGTCTGCTCTTATACCCATCCACGTTCATACTCACTCAACACTTTCCTCACATTTTCCTTCTGGAATTCTTATCCGATACCAAAGCTTCTTTCACTAATGGGAAGCTAAATAATCTCCGATTGTCATACTAATCCTAACTTCCTAATCCGAAATTATAAATGCGAAAGTAAGTTTGTTTCTTACCTTTCCACGCCTAAACCACTGAAACGATCATCCTGAAATGTTGCATATACGTTGTCAGGTGTACAGAAACGGACAGAGGATACCTATTGTCCCGAAAAAAAGTACTTTTCCCGAGGAAAACAACAATAACTTTCTTATGAAAATACGCCACGTGTATTTCGAATCATGATTGAAATATATTATTAAAGAAACTAGTAGTGAGAATTGATTGTCCAATTCTAAATTAACGCGGCAAAAGCTAGTAGGTTATTTTGAATCGTTTCCGATCATAAGGCGAGCGAAGCCCCGGACAAAAGCGAGTAGATTTTTAATCACACTTTTCTCTTGACTCTTGTCCAAATATATTTTTACATAGAAACTGCTTTGATCTTAGACGTATAGTACTTACTGCCACGACTTCCTGCTACCATAGGTTAAATTCAAAATAAGAACGAGAGTTTAAAATTTAATAAAAAGTGTAATGTTTTTCCGGTGGCAACTTTTTATAAGCTTGGCAACACTAAATGATGTTTATAAGTGAGTTTTGATTGGTTATTATTCAAATATTTTATAGGCTTGCTGACTGATGTTATAGTTTTGGCGTTTTTTTAATAAATTGGGATAGATTTATCTTACATTAGTGGTCGGCGCAACACGTTTTTTCTTCCATTCGCCTCTGTCAACCAACACGCTATCGTTTATTTTATTTATGGTTTCATACCTCAAAAGGAAAAAAACGGAACCCTTAAATCTTTCAATCTAAGCTTTGTGTTGGTTTTTGTTTGTTGGCATAACATAAAGCATGTATTTTTATTTTGTTTCAAAATATTCTGTACACTTGCAAATATGATATTCTTGTTACAACTCACAATCATTATGTTTATATATTTATTTTCCAAATATGAGACACCATAGCACACACCATGGCGGCGTCAATATGTCACTCCTTTGGTCTTTGCTGAAAATCAGCGCTGAGGACTTCCGGTCCGTCCGAAGCCACAGCATTTAGCTGAGCATCGACCATTTTTGCACGGATGGGACGCGCAGTTTCATTTATGTTTCACATAGTTATCTTGCCTTCATAATTATTGTAATGTTTTAAGTATCGTTTTGTACATGCCACAGAGCATCTTATATATACTGGTAGTACATGCACTGATGTGATGTGAATGTTTTGGGATCTCCTTATGTCATCGTTGTGTCAAAATGTCGCGTCGAAAGTGCTCGTCTATGGTGTCACCAAAGCCAAGGACGTGCACTTTCTCGGGTTCGCTACGTAGCGATGGTGTGACCACAGGGGATCTCAAGGCAATCGTAGACGGAGAATAGTATTCTCTGCGAAGGAAATATTAGATTTTATTTTATGTTTTTTAGCTTTGATGTTCTTTTTGTATTTTATAAGGTTGTGTTTTATTATTGCGCGTTTGTGCAAAATAAACGAATTTTCTTTCTTAAAGAATAGAAAAGAATAGAGTTTCTCTTTAATCGAGTATCCAAGACTCAAAAACTGTTAGTATAACTTATACGACTACGTTATAGGATCACTTTGTTGTCCGTCTGTATGTCTGTCTGTACGTTTGTCTGTGAAGACCCTTTATCTCAGGAACGCGTGGAGGTATCGAGTTGAAATTAAAACTCAGGTTTACAGTCCCTTGAATCTGTGAAAAAATCAAACTTCTAAGTTAACTTAAAAAAATATACGGCCGTTTATGCCGCAAAAAACGTATGTTTCGACAAGGGAATCAACATTTATAGGGTACTTCCCGTTGACCTAGAATCATGAAATTTTGCAAGAAGCAATGTCTTTCAGCACATGTTAAGGAAAAAATCTAAAAACCGTATATATGTAGTTGAATAAAAAAATACTTACAAGTTTATACGGAGCCCTCAGTGCGCGAGTCCAATTCTAACTTGGCGGGTTTTTTTCTTCAATATTATTCCTCATACAATCCATCTATAGTTCCCTTGGTCTTCCTCTCCAAAGAACAAGCAAGCAACATATCCCTCAATCAACGGAATGAAATAACAAGGATATAATTAAAACAAAATAGCTAAGCCCCACCTACATACAATAAACAACATGCAATTAAAGTGCTTACAATAATCGATAATCTTATCTGTTATCGCGACTTTTATCGTCAAATTATCGACTAATGCATTCCATAGAACATAGGCACCACTACTGCACTAGTGTCAGATCTGAGTGGGGTGAATTATATTCAAAAACTGTCCGAAAGTCTGAAAACCAGTCTTATGAAGTGATTACGTATTACTCGATACTAACTGGGTTGTGGAGCTCAGATAGGCAGTCGCTCCATGTAAAATACTGGTATTCAGCTGCATCCGGTTAGACTGGAATCCGACCCCAGCATTGTTTGGGAAAAGAAAAGGCAGACAGATGATGACAATCAAAAACAGTCATTTATGTGTTTGTGTGTGACAATGAAGGTTGAATAAAAAAAGAAAAATAAAAAAAAAACAAACATGTTCGAAAAGGCGGTAAGTGTTCTTTTAATTTTGGAATACAAAATTATTTTGACATAAATTATGTCTTGTAATATAGGATTTTTACGGCAAAAAAAAAAGAAAATTTATGATTGTTATCTGGCTAACATTTTTCAGTACAATGCCTTGCACTTAGTTTTTTTTTTTATAACCTTGTTTCAGTCATATATCGTCAATCGTTATCTGAAAGTCAAGCATTAGGTCGTCTACCTTAGCAAAAATAAGTGCTATTTTATCAGGTACATATTTGCGCCAAAATTGTTGTTGATTGTGTTTTATTTTACCATCATAACAACCCGTATAATTTAGATACTGTTGAGGTTTTAACTGCCATTTATTTTGAGTTACTGGCATAAATAATAAGAAGAGTAAGGGTTGAGCCTGATCTATCAGCAATAATCAGCATGGAATCACAATTTTTCCATGCTTCTATCTTTTCCTTTGGCTCAGAACTGTCATTTGCTAGAACGAGGCGATATCACCCCAGCTCTGTTTGATAGATGAGGCTCAACCCGTATTGTGATTATTGAGAATAGGTAAGAATTGAGTGTGTGATCGCATAGCCAGCAGGGACCTATACAGCATGTAAAAAAAAAAGAATGAATATAAGAAACATCTTTAATTTACGTCGATTCCTATAACTACGATTAAGAATCTCGTATATCTTAGAGTTTATAGTTCTATGACATACCGTCTTTCACTAAGCTTGTTTCAAAGCAGTAAGCAGCAAAATGTCTTCTGTTGGACACTGGCCGCCGGCTGTAGGCATAAACCTGCAGCAAAACCTTTAAAAATAAACAACTCAGCAGTCGGTTTTTATGGGTTTCCAAACATATAATCAATTCCCCATCGAGTTTAACCTTCACTATATACCATCTATTATATTTCACATAAACTAGTCAATAAAACAACACGGCTGTGCTTTTAGCCTTGTTTTTAAAGTGCGTCAATATTAGACGTCCTTTAAAAAGGTCTTGTAAACAAGTTAATGGTGGTACAACAGAGGAATAACAACGTGATGAGGAGGGACGAGTCGCATGTGACTAAAAGAGGGATGAGTGAAGAGTTATAAATGTTGATGGGTGAAGAGGGAGCGGAGACCAAGGAAACGATGGGTGGATTATGTGAGGAATGATGTGAAAGAGAAAGGAG
Source organism: Eugnorisma glareosa (assembly GCA_947578425.1). Classification (NCBI taxonomy): domain Eukaryota; kingdom Metazoa; phylum Arthropoda; class Insecta; order Lepidoptera; family Noctuidae; genus Eugnorisma; species Eugnorisma glareosa. The sequence continues at coordinate 4,149,173 of OX387982.1, read as the reverse complement.
TAAATGATGCCGTGACGTCTGACAGAGGGTCTAAAGTCCATTTTAAGAGTTCTAAATTTTGAACGTGATTCGTATTAAGATTCTGATAAAGCGGTGATTTAGACCCCCTGAGGAATAATAGTTTTATCATGGGATTAGAAGCGTAATTGTTTAGTTTCGACATCATCATCAGCAGCCTTGCTCCACCCACTGCTGAGTAGGCTTCCTCTCTTTTGTGTCATGCTTTCCTGGTCTGCGTGACCCGCAGACTCATCCAGGTGGATGAGACTGCGTTCCGGCACGATCGCATACTTAGCATACATAAGCATAATCAGCCATAGTGTTCCCATTGCTGTGACACCCGGCCTCCTCTCTATGAGAAGGAATAGGCTATAATCCACCACGCGGGCCCAATGCGGGTTGTCACATGTCTTCGAATTTTTGGTTCTAGGACATGCCGTTTTCCTTCACCGTTTTGAGAGCAGTGGTGATAAAATAAATTACACAAAGTAATGCCCCTGCCTGGGTTCGTACCCACGACCTTACTGTTCGTAAGTCGGGGCTGCCACCACTGGGCCACCGCTGCTCTCGATCGTGTACTTAATTCAGTTGAATACTTTAAAAAATATCAATTCTTTAAATACTAAGAAAATAGCAGAACATCCGCAGCCAGCTGAACCTGTCAAAAGCACGTTCTAACCGACCGTTAACGAACAGTTGGCTCCCAGTACAACTGTGCAAAGTCCAAGACTTGATGACTTCTTGTCACAATCACGTGTTAATAACTAGAGTGCGTCCCAACTGTAATTCAGTTTTGTGCGATGTAGTTTCGTGACTACTGCATCGGATTTATAGTTACTAGGTGTGGCTTCTGTCAAAAGCTTTGAATGCAAATTCAATCGCATCAGATGAATCTATTGTGTTGCCGCTCCTAGGTCATTCAATTTGGATGTTATCAACGAATGCATTCGAGACACGTGCTATATGGATGAGTAGCTAGTCTAATGGGATTGTCGCTGCAGTCGCGCCAATTTGTAATTAAAAAGAAACTAGCAAAATGTTCCAAATCTTTGCGAAAAATGCTTCCTCCTCCATAAATACAGTGACGACTGTGTAAGAGATTTATCTTCTGAAATCCTGACGAATTGCTTGCACGACTATTTAAAATGTTCTTGGACTAAAAATTTGTAGACACGACATCCACCCACCCGCACTGGGCCTGTGTGGATTACGGCCCGATCCCACCCATAGTCAAAGTCAAAGTCAAATTATTTATTTGCGGTAAATGTGGTACAAAAAGTGGTAAAAATAACATAAAGTGCAATGACACATTTCGCCATAAAAATAGCATGCAAATATTAACAAACACAAACATTCAATTATGTAGATAACTAAATAAAGTAGAATATTTCTAAGTTTAATTAACACAACACAAAACAAAATTTTGCTGTAAATACTACAAAAGAATTGTTAGCATAATAGAGTATTTTTAACGTACAACTTTTAGCTTAATAAAATTGTTAAAAGAAACAAGCACAACATCATATAAAGTAGGTAATTCTTTACGATGCAATTCGGTAGTGTTATGATGATTGACAATTGGTTTTTTTGAGAAATTCCGCAATAGAATAAATTCTATGTGAAATAAGCCATTTTTTCAGAACTTATCTTATAGAGGATACTTGTGTCATAGCAGTGGAAACATTATGTGTCGCTTTAAATTCCACTTATTAAAAATCTAGGTCTAGTCGTCATCTTCCAGCACTTGTCCCAAGCTACTTGAGGTCGGCGCAACACGATTTTTTCTTACACTCCCCTCTGTCAACCGTCACGCCATCATTTACTCCCTTTTCTTCCATTTCACTCCTCACACAATCCATCCGTCGTTTCCTTGGTCTTCGTCTCCCTCTCCATCCATAAACATTGGATGGAGAGGGAGCGGATGACCAGGGAATCGATGGTGGATTGTGTCTAAAAAGATCTAAGTCTAGTATTCATAAGCAATTTCTTCCTCATTTACAAAATCTCAAACCCAAAATACACTCAAAACATTCCACCAATCCACTTCTCCCCAATTATTTCTACCATTAATTCACATCAAAATGTCTTGCAAGCTCACTCGACCGTTGTGGATATCATTAAAAAGCCATATTTTTCTGTCAGAATCTATAATGAGCTGAAATATCCACATCTTGTAAACAGGATTTACATAAGTGTCCACGAGTGTTTAGTAAACAGACATGTTGGCAACAGTTGAGTATGAAAATTTTATTTTTTAATGAAGAATATTCCGACATGCATGCACGTCAGTCAGGTAGGAATTACTTTTAAATATATCTGAAGAAATAAAGATAAAGTAAGAAGCGTTTATTTCAATATTAAAAACCTAAGCAATGCTACAGATGTACAAAACAAAAAAGATGAAAGCTGTTTTATGTTTCCTTTCCAAAGCTTTGCTTTGCGGTATTCTGATAAATGAGAAATGGAAGTCATATTTCATTCTAACTTTCATCATTCATTCTTCTTTCATCATTTATACTTTCTTTCTAAAGGGATTTCGTCATCATCAGCATTCTTCTGACCTTATCTCAATTTATTTGTGGTCGGCGCAGCATGTCTTCTTCTTCCATACTTCTCTATTACTCGTCATCTCAGCAGTCACCTCCATTCTAGCCATATCATCCTTCACAGTTCACACAGTCCATCCATATAGATATATATGTTACCGGCCAAACCCGATTTCAGGCCAAACTAGTTTGTCTTAGGCCAAACTAGGGATCATCACAAAAGGACAATCATAGAGCACCCCGACTAAATGGGTTAGGTTAGGTTAGATTGGTGACCAACCACGCGCGAGCAGAGCGAGCGTAGCGATCGGTGTCGCGGCAGCGGCCTGCGAGCGCTACATCCAAGTTGGGCGCAGTTTAATTTCAGACCAGTAAACCGGTTTGGCCTGAAATCGAGTTTGGCCGGTAGCATATATATATATATTTATCATAGATAATCGCCAATCCGCCTTGAGCAAACGTGATGATCAATGCTCATGCTTGCGCATGCTTTCTGTGTATGACAAGATTCGACGCCTTGCAGTGATTCAATAATAGGCTGATATTATATCCTTAGACAAAAAATTGTCCATAACGACGGTGTAAAACTGGGTGTAAATAATAAAACGTTAGTTCACACTCTATCCCGCCCACGATTCAACTTTACTAAAATAAACATTTTTAATTTTGTCTTCCAGCTTCCTAAACTCTAGTACGACGTCGGCCGTAGCCCGCATGACCGTGTGCTCCGAACAAGGGCGAGGCTGTTTAAAAAAATAACGAAAAACGTTTACTTTACTTTTGTCTTTGGTTTAAATCGCGCGGGAAAGTTTGACGTTTCGCCATTTTTTTTTATTGTATTGTTTTTTTTTCGTGTTGAGTCAGTGTAATTTTTAAAATGAACTCTTTTTTGGTCATTTAATACAGGTATTAGAAAAAAAAATCCTTTTAAAGAAAGACAATAAATAATAATTTAATATACGGGGTGTTTAGTCGCGTTTTTTTATTAGAAAAACGTATTTCATAAAACTTGATGCAATGAAACTATCTACTTAATTTTTTTTTCTTTGTATCACAATAATTAATGGTTTTGAACACAGTTCGATATCTTTTTATGGATTACTTTGATAACCTCTTGTATTAAGTAAACAGAGCGATATGTGTGATACGGACAATTAATAATGTTGGAATTTTCACCAAAAAATGTCATATTCTTATTGGTTAGTGTAATTTTTATTAATAATCAGACATTCAGTCTATATCGTTCCCACGACTGGCCTCCAGCTTTCCACTCTGTAAGAAGGAGCGGGCCGTAATCCGCCTCGAGGGGCCCAGTCCGGATTGGTGTATGTCAAATTTTTCCATTTCATAATACGCCTCAAAAATACTTAATTTTAGAACATTCACATATCACGCCTGTAATCCCCGAAGGGATAGGCAGAGGTGTACCTAATAGTACCTTACGCCCACATTTCGACAGTTATGTTTAAGCCCCATGTAATAGGGGGCGAGCCTATTGCCATCATCCGTCAAAAAACCAGACTCCGTGGCTGCAACTGAGAAATTCCTAATGGAAAAACCTAGTACGACTGCCCGACCTAGGAATCGAACCCAGGACCTCATGCTTAACAGTCTCGCTTGCGACGACTAGACCAACTAGGCTTCATTTATTAAATGTTTAGGTATTTATACTATGTAGGAACATGCAATACATTATAAACCATGCTAACTAGTCATATAAACCTCTGCAATACATCTCCATTCTCCATCTCCTATAATTTCAGCCGAAAATTAAGTTATAACTCACACTGTTACGTGAAAATGAAAAGCTAACAAAAGACGGGGCAACAAATCTTTGTAACTGACAGACAAAAGCTACAAGCGTACATCATAAACATTTGAATGCGTCATGTATTCAGAAAATATAATTATTTTAGCGCATACCTTCGTCAAAGGGAAATTATAGTGAGTGCAAGGTTTTATGATTATTCAAGATTTTGTCTTTGAATTTATGAATATTTAATATACAATGTGTAACATAATTAACGCACAACCTCTTAAGGGGTCATTGTACTCATCATTATGAACAACTTTCACTATGGGACCAAAACTGAAATCGCAAAAAAAAATCGACTGCCCCATACATTTCTGTGCGCATAATTCGACAAAATGTACTGAACGGCTGTTTTTTTTTTCGCGTTTCGGGGTTAGTCCCATAGTGAAAGTTGTTCATAATGATGAGTACAATGACCCCTTAAGAGGTTGTGCGTTAATTATGTTACACATTGTATATAATCTTTATACACGGTGTACTCGTATGAGACAAATCATGACAAACTATAACCATAGATCCAAAACATTCTTATTCTTTATTGCACAAAAAAAAAAAGTATACATAAAAATTGCAATAACTTATGTGCGATGATAATGGCGAGCTTAACCCAGAATTGGGTTTTTTTTCAGTAAAACTAATTTCGAATTCTATTCTATTATTATTAGCTACTATTTCTAATTTCTCGAGATTTCCAGAAGATGATACTCCTATGAACATACATTAACAGTACATTCAAACGTTACGCTAGACTCACCAATTTACAACTTTTTCTTCAGTTATAACGAAAATACAATGGCGCTGTGTTGATATCGTCTACCTATTTTTTTCTGCATTTTGGCGATCATCATCAACTTTACGCGGCTCTTCAGTTGTATGGTCGGCACGCCATCTCTTGTTCTTCTTTAAGTCTCAATATCTCTATCAGCCGTAGCTATAACCCATCATCTACTTTTTTGCCTTCCTTTCTTCTGTATTTTACAAAATATTTTGAGAAATACTAAACTAAGACGTGACGACCAAACGTGATGCATTCTCGGAGATGCACTGAAGCAGAAAATACAGCTTTTCTCAAAGCATGGACGTTAGAGTTACTAAGGTACATCTCGCGTTCCCATTTGGGATCTTCTTGCTAGCTTGAACTATTCCCGTATAATTTACTAACACACCAGAAAACAATTCTCGTAGACACTCATTGAAAATCTGATAAAGGGTTTTTTATTAATGAAATAACTTCGGAATAAACCCACGTGCTTCTCATAATAAACAAGAAAATGCGTCATTCATTCAAAACGCATTATTATAAACGTAAACACTGCGAAGGGAAACATTGTAGGCGTTATATGAACCGCTTTAAGATGTTATTATATGTGAAGAAAGGGATGCTTTTAGCTCTAATTATGTTAACATAACGATTGGTCTTTGATCTCTAATTGTGTGAGTTGTGTTATTATTATTACTGCTACAGCGCATCAGTTTAAGTAATTATATTTAACTAGCGACGCGCCCCGGCTTCCCACGGGTAATGTTATACATATAAACCCTCCTCTTGAATCACTCTAACTATTAAAAAAAAACCGCATCAAAATCCGCATACATAGGGACAGACAGACAGCGGGAAGCGACTTTCTTTCATACTATGTAGTGAAGCGGCAAGATCATTTCAATGTTATTAATGCCTAATTACAGCATTAGACCGCCTTCTTGGTTTAGTGGTGTAGTGGTGGTTGCGACTGTTGGCCATAAGCCAAAAACCCTAACTAAGGCAACTAAAATGTATAAACAAGACATTGATGTATTTTTTTCGGTTTTCGTTTAACCGGAGTCACACCTCAGCACTATCTATATAAGGGGTAGACGTACTCTTCACGAAGCCGTCAACCAAGCATTCTATACATCAAACTAGGTAACTCTACGCAAAAAATACTGCAGGGAAACGACTTTTTTGGCATGAAAAATCACTTTTTACGGCAGGACTCAATGTAACACACTCAAAATACTGTGCTTATGGATGCATTGAATAGTACGGTGGTTATGGAGGTTAAGAGTAAAGTTATAACATCAACCAGTTGGAACTTCTAGTTACGGACATATTGGACCCCCAATATATCCGTAACTAGAAGGTTCCCAGGTCCATACCTGAACAAAAGAAGGATCACAAGTACAGAGAGAACAAGTACTATACCTTTCGGCTTCGTTAACGGTACTTATTTTACACCCCTTATAATCATGCGATTCCGGTGATACGAAAACCGAAATAAATACATCAACGTCTTGTTTATATGTATATACATTTTTTGTTGCGGATAATTGGACAATTCTTTCTTCCCAAAAGTAGTAGAAACAATTGACGAAGGAGAAAAGCTGTATTATTTCAGTACAATGTTGTTGCAACCTCGTTAAGGTACATGATATGTGCTAGTATGTGAACAACCATGTAAATATTGAGAAGAGCAATGTATGCAATGACGCGGGTGACGTGTTGGTAATGATAGGTTCGATTGATGTGTAGCGGTGTTTAGGCTATGTCTGTTGAAAGAATGGCTAATTGGCTCGCCTATCAAAGAAGAGCTATTTAACGGGCTCGGTGTTTCAGTTAGACAATTCCCACTCTTTTGTTTTTGTGCCGGGCTATAACAGAAACCGCCCGTTCATAAAATACGCATCCATAGAATTTGCCGCACTAGCAGAAAGTTAAAGTTGTCCTGAGGATCACAGTTTCAAAAAGCTAAAGATACGATTGGAATTGTTAACACTTGCCGCTTGATGAAGATTTTGACTAAACGGACTTAGCTGACTGCAAAAATAAGCTATACTTCTCGAAAAAATCCTCGCGTTATGTCAGTAATTATTCTAAAAGATCATGAAAAACGCAGCATGCAAGTTTAAGAAAACAAATGTACGAGTAAATTATAGCTCACAAAGATTTATGGCTTTATTAAACAACATTACTTTTAAGTTTTTTATGCAGACGCGTGTAACACTGGCCAATTTCAAATTCTGCATCGCAAATGAGTTATGGGCCGTTCTTGAAAGTTTTGGCTGAGAATATCTTAGTGCACACCTGTCGCTGCTATTAAACTGCGCAGATAAACATCCCCTCAGTGATTTTATCGAATTTTTGACGAGTTGAAGGTGGCATCGCCTTCAATAGCATTCACCTGTTCCTGAGACGTGCGGACAACAGGACAGGTGGAACACGATATTAAGTGGCCCGCAGTATCCTATAGTCCCTCAGTCCTCCTGACCGTATTTTGGCCATGACCGCGATCTTAGCGGAGTGCAAACACGGGTGCACTCTCATTTCCCTTATTTTAATTGTCCGATGGGACGGCAATCTGGCACAAGCGGAGAGAGATCAGGAATAAAACTAATAATAAGGCTAATGTGTTTTATCTCCTTAGTAAGGTGGAACTGTGTCATTAAAAACATTTCAGTACCTTAATAATGCCAAAAGCATTCCCAGACAGGAATCACCTTATAAGTAGCTACCTATATCTGAATAGTTTAAGTGGAAGTCTGAAAATGGCGCCGGTGACTGAAATAACTGTTCAGTAATCGGTTGCCTTGGTATACCAGCATCTGGAATAATGAGGAAAATGTCGTGAGGAAAGTTTTAAGTATGAATGTGGATGGGTATAAGAGTAGAGGAAGACCAAGGAAATGATGGATGGACTGTGTGAAGGATGATATGGCAAGAAAGGAGGCGACTGCTGAGATGACGAGTAATAGAGGAGTATGGGAGAAGAAGACATGCTGCGCCGACCCCAAATAAGTTGGCAGGAGAATGCTGATAAACATGAGTTCAATCTTGGAAAGTTATGAAAGAGAAAGAGAAGCATATGAATGCACTCGTCAAATTCAGTATTTGTTTTGGCTGTTGCTGTGTTGTGTGAGGTGCCAAGCAGCCTTTTTTTCGTACCAAATTACAAAACAAATGTTAAGATGACGCTTTCTAACGTTTATTCCAATATTGGTTATTGGGTGCCACAATGTTTCGTAATGTCAACAGATTGTAAAAAGCACATATTTGCAAAAACGGTCATAAATAATCAAGGAATTTACTTTGCGTTGATAGATGAATACGTGATATGGAGGCTTTTGGTACTGAAATCAATCAATTATTCTGTGACTGATATACCCCTCATCGTAGTTTGAAATCATATATGAGAATCAAGCTTACATATATTTTCGCGCCTACCCAAATCACCAAGGACAAACTAAAAATATTCGCGCTAAAACCAGAATAAACGCAAAACTTTTGTATTTCCAAACAGATATTTCCGAGGAATTATAAAGAAAACATACAAACGTTCGTAAGATATGATAGTCGACTGTTATAGTGGCACGAATTTGTGACGTCTTAGTCGAGTCATCGTAACTCGTGTGGGTAGTTAAGCATTCTTCGGATAGGGTTGTCTTGTGAACCTCTTATCTGGAAAAAGAAAATATACTTTCTTCGAGTTGGACGTTATTTCAAAATCTTGCAATAAGTTTACATCTTCGGAGTTTCGCTTTTAGTTTTATCTGAGTAGAAATCTAATTAAATTAGTATATATTATTATGCCTTTTCCGCTTAATTAATGAATGCTTTGAATAACTCTTTATGCTTTATGCTTTTAAGCTTGGCGCCCAACTGGGATCAATGAGTCCCAGTTGTGCGGCAATAACGCTACTTTCGGAATCAACCTTTTCAAATAAACAGATATTAACACTACATCTAACGTATGTAATGAATTGAATAGAAAAGCAAGAAAATAATTATTTCCTACAAGAACTTCATCCTGTAAGAACTTCTGACACCCCTAAAATGTATCGAGAAAACAGGACGACTAGCATACCTAGGTCATTGCCAAGCATTTAAAATCCAGTACATCCATAACCGCCACAAATATGAACTATTAAAAAAACTAAGATGTCACACTCAACTCATAATCATAAACTGAGTAATAAAATTAAAATAAATTAGTGTGAGATGACCACTTGTTGGCCGAATGCCAGCAGACGTTAAATATGTTGATAAAATGATTTATAGCTTGTTTAGAATTTAAGTTACCGTCGTTTTGTTAATGTCGAGGTATGCCAGGTAGAATGAATCATTAAGAAAATGTTTATGTGATTTGATTTGTGAGACTGTGATAATCGTAATTCTTGGTTTCTAGTAGCATGATCAAGTCTTTGATCAGTTTTGCTGTCAAATCTTGTGTCAGATTCCCAGCAATCATATGCGTGTGTTATATCATTGTTAAAATTAAACGCGAACCGTTTAATTTTAACAATGACATATTTCCGAAACTCTGGATTAAAATACATTATAGGCTATTAGATTTTAAACCTACTTCAAAAAAGGAGCTAACCAATTCTTATCTTTGTAGTTGACAATGCATACATACGAAAATTGCTCTTTCGACTCTTTAAATTAACTCAGCAAAGTAACAAAAGTCTTAAATTCTGGTAAAGAGAGCAACCGGCGGTGCCTCCACTAGAAAATAAATCCTCGACACAGAACTACGCCTCGCATATTATACTTACTTAAAACATTATTTTTCATACGTTTCATAAACTGCTGCAAAAACGAAAGTTATGGCTGAAATAAACGCAAGATATTTGCGTAGGTTGAATAAGAGTTATTTTAGAGTCGCTTGCAAACGAGACTGAGCGACGCTATATACAAAATAAAAGAATCATTGCAGTCTTGAACCGTTTGTGGGAGCGGACTCAAGAGCACAAAAAGACATCTGCTTTTATCATGGCGTATTCGGCCATATAGCAATCCTCTTTGGATTTTGATGATAGACAGAAAGTAGGGACTCCCATCGGCGAAAATCTTTATAGGACGATGGTTTAATTATTGCAGGGTTCTTTAGTCATTGCAGCTTCGATAAGATCCCTTCCTTGAAAAGCCTCTATAGATAAAGTACAAGAGGTAACACAAAACCTCTTACAATTCAAGTTTTCTTTGAAACAATGGAAGTCGTTATCACAAGAATGTTTCGTCTTAGCAAAATGATCAAAGTCGAGATTAATTGCCCCAACATTACATCACATGATGGTACTAATAACATCACTGGCCGATTATGTATGCCTATTAATCTGAGGGGATTACATACAGACAGCGTACAAACAAGTAACAAGTATTAGACAGCATAGAACACATGTTGACATACATATGTAAATTATTCCAGAATGCTGGGGTCTACAATTGTAGACCCCAAGTAGTGTGTAGTGTGTGTGTGTGTGTGTAGTAGTGTGTGTGTGTGTGTGTGTAGTTGGTTAATCTAGACAGTACGTAATTATGTACTGTCTAGATTAACCAACTAGCAAGATTTTAGCTAGGATGGCTGCCCAAAGTGCAAATAGGTCGTGGAGACAAATATTTCGGCTTCTCCAATTCTCATTAATGTGTGCAAAGGACTCCTATCATTATTTCCACTTCTCACGACTGTTCGCTGCCGAGCTCTTTCATAAAACCATCGAATTCATCTCGCCATCTTCACTTAGCCCTTCCATAACTTCGGATTTCCTCTTTTGGCACCATCCTTGTTACATCTCGCAATGTTTAATAACATTCCTTGTTTTCTTCGCCGCTTTAGTCGGTTTAACGATAAATGTTAGTATAACAATATTGTAAACACCGGGTCACCCGTCCGGGAGTGTAAACATGAGATTCACATTTTCGCGTACACATCTACTTGGCCGGAAATAGCGCGTTGCGTGCGTAAGGTTATAAGCACCAAGGTTTCAATAATTCTCGGAGAAATATTGAATAACAACACATAACCTATTGTACATGATCTTAGGTCCTTGGCTTGTCAAGATGTTGGTTTGAATTGTACAAATCCACGTCCAGAGCGCGATTGCGTATGGTTGTCAAGATGTTTTTCGGCGTTTCCTCTTTTCTATTAGAAACTAGGTTTATGATTATTAGTTGTTCTTCGTAGTTATAGTGCCCTTGGGCTTAATAAATATATTGTTGCCAGAAGTTATTCTTGAACGACCCACATTAGATAGAAATTAAGGGAGAGAATCTAGTAACACTTGAGGAAAATAAATACAAATAATGGGGCATAATGAATGTGTAGGGCGCAAAATAATTCAAATTATGATGGAATTATGAGGCGTAAGAGGTGTTAAGAAGTTTTTGAATCACCGACTTTTATAATCGTCTTGTTCTAAATTCTACGGCTTCTAATTTATCCCACATAGCACCTATCGTCATTCATTTACATACAAGAGGTTCCCAAAGTCCATCATCAATAAAATATCTCAAACACCTTTAATTTACACAGGAAGTACCTACACTAAAAGTAACTAAAATCGTATCAACAGCACCTGACAAATTAATATCAACCAACACATTATTTACGACATCACTATAAAAACCATAAAAAACAAGGAATACGAAACTAACGTGATTATCTATCTACAAGATAATGTTGGACTACATGAAACAGTAAATAATTTGTACGTTTATGTGAATATAGTGGAACATAATGTCAGTGTGGTTGACTTTAGTGAAGAGTTCGCACTGGGGACTTACGTGCAATCCTCGACCTGTTTTTGTAAGTATTTCTGCGCGTCTTGTCGTCATAATTATGTTTATTGTTATATTTTATTATTTCTTATTGAATCCGGTAGGCCGCCAGATACTACTTAATCATTTTACTAGAAAAACGTATCTCTGAAGGACAAACTTTTTCATCAGCCCGGAATGTGCTAGAAAACTAAGAGATAAAGGTCTAGCCATGTGAATATTTTAACGAAAATTAGATGTGGTATCTATCAGACGCTCAGAGCTAGATAATTCTAGATATAGAGCAATGAACAGTCTCGGCTAGATGTCTGTGTTTTATGCAGCGACTTCTTAAACCTTCCTTAGTATATTGAAGAATAAATTTACCTATAGGCATTAAATTAGCAGAGTTGACCAAGTTCAGATAGAAGTTACTATTCTTATATGATACAGGTGAAAACGAAAAAGGCTTACCAACCTGTGTCATCAAATCATTAATTATAAAAACACGTATAATATGTTCTTTAACACAAACCAACTGCAAAAATAGTACAAAGTCTGACATCTGAAAACTCCAGAAAACAAAAATACAGACAATATTTACGGTCAACTTTTTCAATCAATCGTTTTCATAATAGTTTTTAAGATATTATCAACCCCACGTCCTACACAATTAAGCTCAGTAATTTAGTAAACCAGATTTTAGACCAATTTATACTATTTAGAATACAACGGACTACTTATTTTAAACACCGTAAACAATTCTTCCACTAATCACAGTTGCGATGAGACTATCCAGTAAATTGCTAGGCTTATGCTCGATGGGATCGTTAAGAATTCGAAAGACGATAAATCGATTTACTATTCAATTTAGTACAGTTTATTTCGGGAAGGTTTTTTGAAGGTCTTGAGCTTGGGACGATGTGCAGGAAGTTTTTCATAGATAAAATTGAATGATATTGCTCTTAGGTTTGATTCACAGGAAAAATATGTTGGGAACCATATTAAAATGCACTAGATAAACGAAAGGGTGTGTTCGATTTCTCCCGTTTAGAAATCCATGATACTTTATCAATCGATCCCACCGGTTTTGCAAAATAATATGTTGCTTTCCAAGAGTTTTACTGTGATCCTATTCAGTAAACTGTTCCCATTAGGAATCTTCTGAAAAATGTGCAGGCAAGATGACTAATATAATTGCAACGTTATTAATGTGAGTGTCTCTTTGTCAACAGCTCCAAGTGAGGAATTCGCGCACCGAGTCTAATGAAGACGACAAGCGCAGTGACGACAGCAGACCGCTCAGCCATGCATCCGATTTTAGCAGGGACAATATTTGTAAGTATCCCACATAGCAAAACCAACACATTAACGTTTGTAAAGATTGCCAAATTCTTGGCAATAATCACAGCTAACCAAAGTTTTACGTAAAAGGAAAGACAGCGAGCAAAAGAGCGAACTTTGGAACTTAGCAACTTTGGAAGATGTTTTCCGATATTTTCATCAATCTTTTAGTTAGTAACCAAGCCATCAAACTTTATTAGTCCTTGTATCTAAGAGTTAAAAGCCTCAGAGTGTGTGTGTTTTTTTCTACCTACGAGTACTAGTAAACTTATCAAGTGCTAATCTATAACTTGTTATTACTTGCAGTGTCGCTAAGCACCGCGCCCCGTCGCAGTCGACGCGGCGTGGCGCCCTACAGCGAGTCACAGCGTCCGCTCACGCGGTACTTGCCCTCAGACAGAGACGACTTCGATCTGCGCCGACACGTCGAGTCAGCTGGTCAGTGTTTACTCACCATTCTGCGGGACATAAGCCTCATCCATGAATCGTCACAACCGATCACATGATTCACACCAACAGGTTCCCGCAATCTTCACCAAGTTGACGGCCCACCTAGTATAACAATACCTGTATAGTGTATAGGAGAGGAAAAAATATTATCATCTTTCTCGATTTAGCCAACGCTTCCGACACTGTTTCTGTTCTAATCATTCTGAGAAAATTATAGTTAAGAGGCCGGCGACCGATGCGTTTTTCATACAAACGTAATACCAAAATAACTTGTAAATCAAAAACATTCTTAAGGTACTGTCTCTTTATTCCGATCGAAATACAAAATATCTAGGTTCCCAATGAAATATTTTGAATGGACACTGATTTAAACAAGAGTTATGAGAAAAATAAGTTTTCTATAGAAATTTTAAATTCCTCATATCTCGTCTTTATATCATTGTCCTTTCAAAATATTTCATTGGGAACCTAGATATTTTGTATTCCAATCGGAATAAAGAGACAGTACCTTAAGAATGTTTTTGATTTACAAGTTATTTTGGTATTACGTTTGTATGAAAAACGCATCGGTCGCCGGCCTCTTAATCAGTTATTGCAAGATCTAACTTAGTTTTTTAATGACTATCTGACTTACAGGGAACAAAGTGTGAAACTGACTCACTGTATGAGTCATCCTGAAAAAAATCTTTAACGGTGTAACCCAAGGAAGCCTCCTGGGGCCTACATTATTTTGTGATAGACTTTTAATCTACAAATGAATCAGTCAAATAGTCAATTCGGAACATAGTTGTACTATTTTGTGGACATTCCTAGAATTTCTTATACCGAAACATGTTTGAATGGTTTCGTTAACATGACGTTTGTTGATGCAGGTCACCAGATCGAGGTGTGTCCATACGTGACGGTGACGCCGACGTCGTGTCGCGGCTACCTGCACAAGCTCGGCGCCAAGTTCCACACATGGTCCAAACGGTAAGCTGCTATCTTACTTCATTATTCATTCATTCTTGATTATGCCATAAATTTTTATCTGATCAGAAATGGAAATGTACTAAAGATTATTTCTCCAAGTACACACAGCGGCATATCAAGCTTTACATAACCAGTATAACCTGACTTCGCTGTGTTTCAGCTTCCCGTACGATGAGAGATCAGCATAATTTGTTTTTGCATAGCTTGATTGGCCGCCGTGCGTACAACAGTATCATGTTTTGTGTTTGCAGATGGTTCGTTTTCGACAGAGAAACGAAAACGTTCGTCTACTACTGGGACAAGAGTGAGAAGAAGCCCAGAGGAGGAGCCTACTTCCAAGTGAGTATTCTTCAAACTTACTCTTCATTCAAATGTTCATCCATCTGTGTTCTTTAGTACTCTTAAACCTCCACTTTAGCATCTTAAAATGATCTCGGCTTGCTTTTAGTGCAATTGTATGTGAAGCTGGAGGCATAGCTACTTATTAATCGAATCAAAGTCTTTATTCACTGTGAGAAATAAAACACTGCTCGCAATCGAAGTCCAGGGATTGATCCTTAAATCTGGCAAAAAGCCAGTCAATCATTATTTTTCACTAATTATAAATAGTGAAAAAAATAATGATTGACTGGCTGCAGACACCGGACAGTCCGGACACTGACAAGCAGTCTGGTATCCGGAGTTGCTTTTGCAATTTGTCTGTACCGGTTTGACCGAATCTTTAGTGTACCAAACATATTTACAACAAAAACTAAAGATTACTGAGTTACATTTTATCTTTGCCCAGTACTTTGTACTTCAACACAATTATTGTATCTCTATCTCCCCAGGTAATAGAAGAAGTGTACCTAGACCACGGAAACACGTCGAAATCACCGAACCCGGTAACAACCTTCATAGTGAAGACGAGACAACGAC
The DNA here is from genome assembly GCA_947578425.1 of Eugnorisma glareosa. Classification (NCBI taxonomy): domain Eukaryota; kingdom Metazoa; phylum Arthropoda; class Insecta; order Lepidoptera; family Noctuidae; genus Eugnorisma; species Eugnorisma glareosa. The sequence goes on along the minus strand of OX387982.1, from coordinate 4,133,620 downwards.
GGTACTACCTCATGGCGCCCTCTGGTGAGGCAGCCAGGATATGGATCGACGTCATCTTCACCGGGGCACAAGGATACACCGAATATCTAGAGTGAAGTAAACGGGGGTAGTTAGGAGAAAAAAATGTAGGTACAATGACAGCTGTCAAAGTGACATAAAGTCTCGGATTTGTCATGCCAAGTCAGTTTTGTGACGTTTTTTGTCATGAGTAGTAGAATCTAGGTTTTTGTGTTGTCAAATTACGCAGTGATGACGCCATCTGTTTTGCGGAGTCATATTGGTAGAGTAATTTTTTGTCATGACCAACAAATGGAGTTTAGTTTGTACCCAGTCGAGTGTGTTGGTTTGACTTAATTTATCATAAAAATCCTGCTTTTTCTTGTCATGTTTTGTAGTACCGTTATTTGTATAACAACCACAACAAAGATTTTCAGACAAGAGAGATCAGCTTTCGCCATTATGAGGCGTAAAAATATTTTTATTATTTTTTTAATTTTTATGTTCATTGGTGTTGAATATAGCAGTTATTTTCGACCAATTGCGAGTGGAAATCTATTATTTGTATCTACACTTTATTAAGTGGTAAGCTGATCCGTTCTTGTCGATACCATGTCTGAAAGTTTTTGAATGGTACCCAGAACCTACTGCGGAATCTATTTAATTTAAATTATTTACTTTTGCTGATTCAAAGCTACATAGTTCTTCTGGCACTTCAATGAAATTAACATGAGGACGCTATTGATTTGTAATAAAATTGTCTGTGTGTGTTAAATGTATTGAAAATATAAGATGGCGGCATTCGCTCCGATTAAAGCCACGCGCCGAATGAATGATGCATCACCATACAAAATAAAACTGCCAAAAAAGGCTTGATTTAAAAGATCATCATTTTGTAAATACCATTTTAAATAATACCCGTCCATTTTCATTTTACCCTAACGTCACAAAGTAATAGTACTTATGAAAATAGCTAGCTAAAGTAGAAATTCAATCAGTACCATAGATTTAAGTACATTTTATACTAAAACTGTCAATTAAAAGGTAGATAGAAAATATTGGGATGGTCAATGTGTAAATTGACCAGTTAGAATTACGACTTTAACCAATTAATATGAAGCTCAATAAACGGCTAAATACTAAGAAAATATAATACATATTTAATGTTTTTCAAGCCGTTTATTGATGAAATAAAAATGAAATCATACGATTCCATACTTTTATTGGATACTAAATGTATCTAAAATAAGGCAAAATGAATCGTATTTACAACTTGAATAAGACATGATATTGCAAGGCCAGGAATATTTTATTATTATACATGAGAGTTTTATTATATAAACCATTTTATTATACCTACACGACGCAGTATTTTATCTAAACATATATTTTGGTAACTATTTTAATATATGAAGGGTAATGTCTCGATTTTAGCAATAAAACTATCAGCAATACCCGGTTATTGTAAGAATCTATCTCTACGAAAGTGGACATTTGATATGCCTAAGGGAAATTGGACGTGTTGTTTTATTTTCAACATTAACCGCTGAGCCGGAAAGCTTACAATCAAACAGCACCCTGAAAGACATTTCAAATTTTACCAAATTACCCAAAACTTGACTGCAGTAACCGAGCAATGTTGATAAAAACCTGATAATAAACAAAAGTGCCAATTTTACATTTGTCATAGGAAACTTTACGGCAGCTATTTTTTTACAACAATATTATACAAAATCGGTGCCTTGTATAAGACTGAAGAATATACAAAAATACACGAAAATCGTCATAATTATGTACTATTTTAGTATAACAGATGCTTGCATGGTTATAATATTAGAACCTAATCAAATAAGAGTGTGATTTTGAATTTTCGTTTTATTCCAAAACTATGTGGATTAAGTACCTATGCGTTTTAAAAATTGAAATTAAGTGATTTTGTATGTATTTTATACTATTATTTTGCAATATAGCATGAGTATTTTAAACTTTGAAATCGGAAGATAGAATTTGCTTAATCGAATTAATGTGGCGGACAACCTTATTTGTGATCCCAAATGACGATCATTTTTCACCAATGTTCGCCTTTTCTTGTCTAAAAGATGGCAGCACTACCGCTTGGGATCGCAAATAACATTATTGTACATATAACATCACCATTAAAGACTATACGCATTATATAAATACTTATTTTATCATATAAAGTACAGAGAATCGCAAAAGAGTTTTCTTTTTTGTGGGCAAGTCCCCACAAGAACTGTAAAAAGTGAAATGCTTGTTAAAAAAAAACTTTATTTCAACAGACATCCGGTGCAAAGAATGATATAGTGTTGCCAGGAAGAATACCATCTCAAAATGTTTTATCAATCGGTATTTCTACCCTTGTATCAGGCACTTTAGTGTTATTCTGCACGCTTATATTATTATGCAAACATGTTACCGTTTAGTGTATAAAAATGTAATAAATGAATTCTAAGCGGAATAAGGTCTTATTTTGCATGCCTACCGCTTTTTTAAATAACGTAGCCAGAGCAAACCGAAATTGATTTATTTCTCAATAAATTATTTTCTAACAACACACATTGTTTTTGGTCTGGCTATACCTGCTTTTAAATATGGCAACTATAATAGCTGCCTATACACGTAAGTTACTAATTATTTTAAACTAATGAAGTTATTTAAAATTACCGTTTTATGTCGTAATTGTTAAGTACAAAATTGTGATTACTTATCGAATCGTATTACCAGTGTAAAGAATCGCTAATAGATTTACAACATTGTATTTTTCTTGCGTAGTTTAAAAGGGCTGATACCAATTTTACTTTAGATTTAAGATAAATAAATCACATTGTATTATTAACCTAATGAATTAAAGTTCATTTTAATATAAACCTGGTTTTGTTTTCTTCGAAACTATTAAATTCTGGTCTCAGAAAACCTCGATCGGTCTGATATACGATCTAGTGTCTGCTGATTCGAAGTACCCTAGACCCTACCTGTCTAGCACAAGCGATATTAGAATCCTTTGTGCTTTTAAACCATTGCCACCAACGAAGTCGTGGAAGTAGCAAAATTTGGGCCAATACAACATAATGTCATGCCAGTGACATGCCAGTAAGGGATTAGAGACCCCAGGGTGGTCGAAAAGTAACTATCACCAATAGAAAAAAAGCAAGTCAGCTGGGATTCATGGCGTTTATTCGCGCGGCCTGCCACTCTCAAATTGAAATTACTTTTGTTTGATTACTTATTCTTATTGCATATAATTGACATTATTTACAAAATGATAAAATATGACTTTACTAGCCTTAAAGATAATTTACCATTGACATGCATGTAAAATAAATTATATTTGATTAATTATTTATTATTAATACATTTAATTCACAATATTTACTCGAACTTGACTTTGTATTGTATGGATTCAGACCATTATATAATCAAAGATTCAGACTTATTATTAAAAAACTAACATTTGTACACCAATGTCATTGGTAGGACACAGAGCTCGACTAAAATGTATACATAAGACCTTATTGTAATACCTGTGTTCACAAATAAAGATTGATTTGATTTGATTTGATTTGATTTGAAAATGTTTTTAAATCGGTCACACTGATATTAGCATGGCACTGTCAGCATTGGCAGTCAAACGTCAACGTCACTGTGACGTTTGTGCTTGACTCATAAAATCGTACGAGCTTCAAGAATTTGATTTTGTTGCCGAGAACACGAGTTGTGAAATACAGTTAATGCAGAAGTTAATTTATTTAGTACTTCTCCGGAATAAGTAAAGTTTACACGTGCCTCGACGATACTACGATATATTCGTCGTTAACTTTTACCATCTCGTAAACCAAACAGTGTAGGCCAACTGACAGAAGTAATCGATCAGAAACAAGACGGAAAAATGGAATTTGTGAAGAAAATTCAACAGTTTTTCAGCTACTGGTACCTTCGGTACATATTGGTAACAGAACTGTACATGGTTGATACCTGGGAGAAGATTGTAGTGCGTATCCTTTTAAAAAAATATCGTATTTATATTACAAAAATTGTAAGTAAAATCACTTCGATTTTCCACTTCGAATACTTTTGAAAGTAAGGAAAACTTTGCTATAATTTATTACTCCTTTTAATATCCTCTTAACTGGGAAAATGTTTACGGAAATGAATCCATTTATTTTTGATGTTTTCATTAAAAAATCTGAAAAATAAAACTACCTGAAGAAAAACTTCGTCATGGTGTCTTAATGGTGCGAGACGATGGCCTTGCCTATTAAGATCTAATAGATAACGATGCTAGTTAAAGTCACACTCCTTTATTTTGACTACTAAGGTAACCTCTTTAATTTATATTAAAACTATTGACCGGAACATCCTTTTTTACCATGTGAACTCAAGCATAATATTACATTATAATATTAATTAAGATTAAAAGATTCGTCTTAAAAAACGAATACAGGAAATGTGCTTTAAGTAATCTTTTAAATACGAAACATAAACAGTGCTAAAGGAGGTAACTTTCCCTCACTTTCACTTTCTGCCAATAGCCTTAAAACCTGTTTTCTTCTTTATGTAATGCTTGTTATGTTACTAATTTCTTGTTGATATTGTATAACTTTTATTTTAAAAGGATACTCTTCATTTTATAAAAGAATTTATTTACTTATCATCTTTTAAAAATCTTTTCATCATCGTGATTCTCCTGCACTTGTGCCAATTTTTCTGGGGTCGGTGCAGCATGTTCCTTTCCATACTTCTCTATCTATTCATCACATTTTAGTACATGATGGGGAAGCTAAATAATAAATTATATTTAAAGATGTAAAGTCCCTAGGACATAGTTTACAGTTTTACACCCACTTTGCACTATATTTAAGTGAGTTTTTCATTGACAACTACTTGCTTACATAGTCTCAATTTGTGTCCTGTTAACCTTTGTTTTGCCGACAGGGATCCGCGCAATCCCGTTATACTGGCAGAACACGGATATCCACGACAAAACGGCACCTCGCGTTTTTTTTTTAGATAAATTTAGTTCTCGGATCCACATACCGATACCAAAGGTTAACTGCAAAGGGTTCTCCACTATTACATTTTGGCTGCTGAGCAAAGGCCTCTCCTAAATCATTATGTTGGTCTGATAGTAATCTTTAATTGATAATATTCCCTTTTTGTTGCATGTTTATTAATCAGTTATAAGTAACTTTGACTCATTGATGTTATCAATATTGCTCAGCACTTACAGATAAATTATCTAGGCTTCAATTTTATGGCTTTAAATGAAGTGGCGGGCTAAAAAAAATGAACATGATTATATTACTTCCTTCCTTGATAATGTTATGGTTGGAGTGTAGCCTTAGGGGCGCAATGGCGCGGGACTTCTTCGATTTTTTTTTTTTTTTTCAAATTGGTACCATACGCTTATAGGCACCATGAGCCGTGCAGAAAACAAAAAAAAAAATAGGTAAAAGAAGTTTTTGGGACTTAGGGAGTACGGTTAGGGGCAAACACTTAGAAAATTTTTCGAAAAAGTTTTTTTTTTCGAATTGGTACCATACGCTTATAGGCACCATGAGCCGTGCAGAAAACAAAACGGTGTGTACCTGCAAATATATCCATAGGTTAGGTTAGGTTAGAACTGTGACCAACTACGCACGAGCCGAGCGAGCAAAGCGAGCGGTGCCGCGGCAGCGGCCGGCGAGCGCTACCTCGAAATTGAACGCGAAATTTTTCTAAGTATTTTTTTCATAGTGCCCCTAAGACGACACTGACCGAAGTCCCAAAAATTTTTTTAACCAAAAAAATTTTTTTTTCGTTTTCTTTGCTTCTCATAGCGCCCCTAAGGATATACTCCAACTCCTAAAAATCCGCCCCTAAGGCTACCCACTGACCAATGTTATTTCAACAAAATACTAAAACTAGAGTCCATAAGGATAAAATCTAAGGACCAAGTGCATGCATTTACAAACTACAGGAAAATTACTAGTTTGCTCAAAGTGGAAACCTTGGAAAGTACTTCTGATATCATAAGTCAATGCTGACAACATCCTTATCATTTGAAAAAGGTTTTTATTTATGAAGAATATTCTTTGATAAATGTCAGTTTAAAGATTTTTTTAAATTCATTATTTATGTAATTTTTTGCTTGATAACTATTTTGTAACTCAACAACTATTATGAATGCATAATTTATTTAAAACCAGTTTTACTAAATAAAACGTGCAAAGTTATGTAATGACTAAGTAGGTGGATTGTCAAAATTGATAGGTTTTGAACCCATAAAGGAGAAACCCAAACTCTATAGAAACGTGGGCCTGGCGTTACAGAGCTGAAATTTTGCCATAAATTAGAGCATCTATAAAGGTTGCACTAGTCCAATTTGCACGTCTCCCAGCAATGGCCAAATTGGTAAAATCAGACAATGCCCACATTTTAGGTTATTCTATTTTTCGAGTTATTTAAATAAAAATATATATTTTTTTGAGGCGTTGTTTCCTACGTAGGTAAATCTGGAACGCACATGCGCTGAGCTGCAGTGCCTGCAGCCTATCATAATCTGATTGATCTTACTTAAAACCTCAGCCTGAAAACTATGTACATTAGAAAGGACCACTTACTTTACTACTGGCTTGCATTTGTTAATATTGTATCTACTACCTACAAGGGGATTTGTGGCTATCTGACATTACTAACAGTAATCTCAGATTCAGCAATCTCAGATTACTTACAGTAATCTGAGATTGCAATAAAAGGGTACCATTGAAATAAAGAACGCATAATTGAGATAGGGTTTTATTAATCACCTTCTTCGTTAGGATTATCATAGTATCACAGAATCTAGGAATTGTGCAGGAGGTAATTGACTACCCTGGTGCCGTGCCCAACCAAGATACCATATTATGCTCATGGTGTGGGCACAGCAACCAACCGTTCTTTTGCCTACAATGCAGGTGCAATAATATTGGATTATAGCATCCCTTCCACTTAGAGAGCTGTCAACTAATATATAAACGAAATACATCCTATTACTAATATGCCTGGATTTTATTCGTCCTCTTAACAACCAGGTTGAGTCCAATGTTGACAGGTCTTGCCACCGGCTTGGTCACCGTCTACCTCTCTACACACTTCTATAACATAATTATGAGCTATTTTCCTGTACCAGTCCTAAGTTGATGGCAACGAACTCTTCTCAGAAGAGAACGTCCACAGTGAATACACACTCGTCGGTGTCCTATAGGCGCCTGTTCACTCTCTTCTGGTCTATTTCCATCAAGAGAAACAGCATTAGCATGATTCCAGCAAACTTGGCAGATAAAGTCATTTTCATTTACCTGAAGCAAACATTTATCATTTGTCTATTAGTTCTAGCACTAGCATTTAGCAATAAACAACTGAGTAGCACATGTGGGTTAACATAAGCGGCCTTATTACATTCCCACTGCAACGAAACAGGCCTCCTCTCTAAGAGAGGGAATAGACCGTAATTAATTATGCAGGTTCAATACGTTATACATAGAAATATCGGATACTAACCGATTGAGGAACGACCTGTACAATTGAAAGAATCATTTCATCTTCCAATCTTCGCCTTCCTATTGTGTTGCAGCGGTCCGTTGCTATTCCGCAATTAATGCACAGGCTCATGATGTCGTATTAACTAGTCGTCAAAAGAGCAATATTCAGATCCGGCTTTCCAGCAAAAGTCAGCAGGGATGGCAGGGTACGGTGTCGAATGTTCAAGCGAGGATCAGTCAGCAGGCAATCAATTTCGGAGTCAAGTATTCGACCAGAGGTCTTATGAAATAATGTTGTAATAAATCTCGAGAAACGGAAAAACACATTCACTTGCGCAAAGATAAGAAAAGCGGATGACATTTGATAAATAACCATATAAGCATGACAATTGACAGACATTGACATTTGCCGTTTACTAGTGTAATCCGCGTTGCAATCGATTTTATCGATTAATTATTTCTTTTACTGATTTTTTAATTGTACTTACTTAAAAACCCAATTAAGATTCCAGAATTTTTTATTCTACATTGATTTCAATATCTAAAAAACAATTAGACTGAAACAATGGAGTATTCATCAATTATTTGTAACTATCGATATCCACTAAATCGATCAAATTCCTAAGGCACGCTCTATGGTTTAAATGTAACGTTTGCGAAGAAAGTGATGTGTAATCAAATAAGTGCTGTAACGGTTTACAAAGGTTGTTTAAAACGAAAAAATAGAAATCTACATAATTTTTAGACTTGGCCATTGTAATTGTGGCTAAGATTTAAATGGGTTCATTAAACAAAATAGTAGATTTTTTTGGTACATATCTGATTCGTGTAACGGCTAGGCCCAGAAACGGGTTTCTCCTTTATAGAATTTAATTTTTTACTATTAATTTATTTTTTGTTATTTTTACACTGGTTTCGTATTCTCAGCAAGGGGGGTTCCTTGAATTGATACCCATATCATGGTGGTGCATAAAAAATAACTACCTACTCCGCCATCTTTGGGAGTACAGTATTTTGGATTTAGAATTATGCCACTTAGCTAACCATGCATTGTCATCCAAACTAAATGTGTATGCAAAATTTGTATAACATGTAAATAACTGTTTTAAAATTCAGTTGCAAAATTTGACCTAAACAAACATGCATACAAATAGTGCAAGTTAAATAAAAGCTTGTAAAAAGGTTAATTCATTCTTATTTGTAATGCATGTGGTGTACCATCGTCTACCGCATCAGACATTAGTAACATCGTGCCAGTAAGCCCCAAAGGATTGGGCAGAGCTGGTGTCCGTATAGAACACCCACATTTTGGCTATTACGTTTATTAAATCACATGTAATAGGGCGAACTTATTAAATAAATAAATATCGCTGGACATTACACACAGCGCCATCTAGGTGCCACACTAAGCAACGAGGCTTGTGTCGTGGACACCAGATAGTTGATAATACTACATAGATACTTTTTGTTTGTAAATACATACTTATTATACATGTAAAAAAGTAACACATTTCTCTCAATGATATATTGTTGCGCTAATCGAACTATGACCTAAAAAACTATAAAATCCTTAGCACATCCCAGATATCCTGTTCGGTGTAATCTTCACAATGTTCTGGTACTTCAACTACTCCATCATCGTGAGCGGAATCTCTCAGCTACGCAGCTCAACGACGCACGATATAGAACAGATTTTATGAGCAGCTATCAACTATAGCTACGAAATCAAATTATTGTTAAATTTCTATCTTGATATGATGATGTAGCCTGTAAGATACCTAAGTAGGTATTGTCACCTTCTAGCTAGCCTATATTTTCTTAGTAAGAATGTCTTTGTATTTATCGTTGATCCAGCGTGAATTTCATTTTTTTCACCAAGGTGTTGAATTTTTTGGCGCGTTTAAACGTTGACGCTGGACATACACTTATTACAAAGACACTTAAAAATTAAAAATATACTCTACACCTTCCGATGTAGGAAACACCATAACTTCAGGACTATATTGTGCCGACGGATAGGCAGAAGTTAATTATGATCTAAACATGGTAATGATAAAAAATCGGGAGATGTGGTAATTTTTTACACCAATGAAAGCTAATGAAGGCTATTTGCACTCAAATATTATTGTAAGGTTGTTTGATTCAAACATGTTGAGAATGTTTAACAAATGGGTGCAATGTTTTAGATACAATTACTCATACAAAGCTTTCTTAAGTGAAAGTGGCCCATGAGATTGCAAATGTCAGTGCCTGACCTCGGTCAACCATTCACAACTAAATCCGTTGTCAATTTTGGCGTCAAAACGGTAGGTACTACAGTCCTTTTATATTTATTTTACCTGTGATTTCACATTACAGTAATCTTCATCCACATTGAAATCTGTGTGTAAATCACCCTTGTTCTTGTTGAAATAAGGCAACTTTTGGGTTGCTTCTGTCAAAGGTAAAATAAATTTGAAAGGGCTGCGTATGTATAGTTTCATACATTGAGTACGTACTTCTTCTGGTAAGATTCATTTTTCTATGTATTGCGTATTCAAGGATGCTTGAACTAAAAATATAAAATTGATATCGCTCTACGGTTCTGATATTTGATGGCAGATTTTTTCATTAATAAAAATGGGTGTAATTGTTGCATCTTTATGATCTGTGCACCTTTTATCACAATTCTAGGATAATAATATGGTAAAATTCGACTTGTGTAATACACACAAATCAGTTATTTCCTCAAAGGAATTACCTACTTCTAAAGAAATCTAGAATAAACATTTGAATGGCCTTTTGGAGAATACGCAACAAACTTTTGTAATGGCACTACAATATTGTAATTAAAACACTATTTTGTGATTATAAATAAGGCAACTATTATTAGAAAATCCATTTTAGTACTATGTGGGCACAAAGTTTCTGTATGTCATTTTCATTCCATGTTATATTATTACTTGTTACCAAATAAACGCTTTTATTTATTAATCAAGTTTGTGTTTTTAACTAATAGGGTTGAACCTCATCTGACAATACGGAATTGCACTTTTCCATGCTGTTATCCTTTTCTGACGCTCAGGGGGTCTAAAATGGAAGCTTTATCAGAATCATAATATGTATCACGTTAAAAATTTAAAATTTTTAAAATGGTCTTTATGGTTGGTTATACACAAAGACCATTTTAAGAGTTTTAAATTTGATTCGTATTATGATTCTGATAAAGCAGCCATTTTAGGCCCCCAGAACCGTCAACCAACATATCAGATAGATATGTTGGTTGACGGAACAAACTCTCCAGCAACACGCTGGGGAGTTTGTTCCGCCACTATAAAACACTAGAAAGTGGTGAGGGGTGGGCGTTTTGAGGGACTGTCTTTTGTAAACTTTGAAATTCAAAAAGTGCTGATTGCCCAGCGCCCAGCATATGGGTCGAATAATAATTCGTTCGTGTGCCCACAACCCGTATCCGAGTCGTCGTATAATTATCTATAGATGACTTGTATTCATGCCCGACTAGCGAATCCATAGCTAAGTAAGCTTTAATAGCCTAATTTGAATAAATAACTTGGAGTTGCAAGAGCGAGAAGCAGAGCGGGAATGTTTTCACACGCGGCTGCATCGACGGTGCGATCGGCAGCACGCTGAGCAAAGGCCTCCCCATATTCGTCCTCTTCTCTCTGTGCGTTTTCTCCGGCACTCTGTGCGTTTTCTCACAAATAAATAATTATTTATAAAAATCCTAAACATGGAAAATCAATTAATGTAACATCCAACAAAAAACCTAATTAGTTATGCTAGATAAACGAATTAAGTTTATGGTTTGTCTATTGTTTTCATAGTGGATTAATTTTTCATATTAACTGATAAACAAAGTATTTGTAAAATTTTATTTTCTGATTTAATTGAGTATGCTAGTACCAAAATTATACTAGCAAAAAACAACGCTGTCTTACGTGACGTGCAGTCGGGTAATTAGAGGTCAGCAGCATGTGTTGTCGATGGAGGTCATGCATGTTCAGAACAAACTTAATAAATAAAACAACCAAATTCCTTCGCAGATTTATTGGAATCAAACTTTGAGATAGCTTACACAGTAACCATTGGTGTTACGGAAGTATTCCGGTACTTTTTGCGACATTTTCTGCAAGTGTGCGAGACCCTTGGTAAACATACCCTTAGATATTTCAGTAGTCACCACTCCAGGATCTGAAATCCATGACTCCACCTCTTCGTTCATACAAAATTCAACTTTAAACAATATTTTTGTAACAGATGTAGACTGCAATTCAATTTTATCACTGAAAATCGTATCCACGCTATTTCTCAGCACTTGTAATTCTTTGTCCATCACCCAAATAAGCATATATTGTTTCTTTGTAGCCGAAATTGTGCATTCAAGAACTATTTTACACATCACTGTATATTGGAAGCCAAGGTTGAATTCTCTAGTCATAAACTCTATGGTGTAAATAAAATCATCTGTATGTATATCTTGTACGGATTTCTGAGCAAACACCATTGACTCGGCACCACTTTGCTGCAATTTCATCTCAGAGTTGTACAGTTTGACGGTGTCTTTGTCCTTCAGGCCTAGCCAAGCTAGGCACCTGTTGCAATGATACACTGCTCTCTTAGAGTTGAATTTGTTAGTCTTATCCGATAATATACTATTGTTGACGACAAAAAAAGTCAGTCTATATAGAAAATCACTTTTGTTTGGCTTTATAACTCCGTCTGTCGGTGGCGGGGTGTCGCTGTGGCCGTGACTGTGGCCATGTCCGTGACAGAACCATTCCGACATGTCCAAGTTAGCGGTCGGTAACTCTAGAATTCTGTCGAACTTCACACTATTGCCAGAAACCACATTGGAGCAATTCGCGCATGTTAGTTCGAGTTCTTCTCCCACTTTCACATTTAATTTTAAAACATTTCCTTTGGTAGAGCTATCAAAATTATTGGTGGACAGCAATTCTTTATAAAAATTGCCACCGTTCTTAGGTTCAGTCAGTATTCTGAATGATATTGTACGCTTATCTATTTTGAGACATGACATAGAATTTGGTATGATCTGACAAAACGGGTGGACTGGAATCACGCAGCTGACTTCGTATTCATCTTCTGAATAGCAGTCCGAGAGGCTTTCGATAGAAGAGAGGCTGTCCCTTCTCTTACACTTATCATAATCGTCTTTATAATAATTTAAGACGATACAATTGGTTTTTAAACATATTTTCAAATTACAATTCTTGGTAATATCAACTCCGGTTGTTATAAAAACGTTGCAACTCCTCAATCTGGAGCGGAGCTCAATGAAAATGTTTTTGATCAACATTTTTACTGTTTACACTTAAAAAATAGAAATAATTATTTATCAATTAGTTCAATATTCTCGATATTGGGTTTAATTCTTTGCACATGTCCGTTGGTTTCGTAGATGTTGAAAATGTTGTCCATTTCGCGAATGGTGAATGGTAATGTAGCTTTTTTGTAGTAGTCACCGATCATGTCGATGTTATCGATGACTGTGTCGAGGAGGTGTGACTTCTCGGCATAGATACCGGGCGCCTCGTGGCGAAGGTACGTGAAGTGGACGTGAAGATGGTAGAACGAAGGCTGGTAATGGAGGTAGATACGTAGTTGTGTCGCTGGAACCTTATATTTTTCGTATATCTTTTTCTGTGAAGAAGAAAAGGACAAGAATTAAAAAAAGACTTTAAAGTTGACCAATAAATGACCTCCTTCATCAAAGTGTTAAGTTCTAGTGTGAAAAGCAGTGATCGGAATCGATAGAGCTAATAAACCTAAAGTTCAAGCAAAGAACAGAAACGTAAAGTGTTCCTTACGACTAAATTTTTTTTTCCTCGTCGTCGTGCGCGCATCGCATTATTCACTCCTGTAGTTTCTCAAGTTGTGTACGCATATTTGACTCGTGAATTGTTTTTTTTATACTTAATCTATACCTACTTGTTTTATCGTTCTTGGACCTACTTCACATGACCACCGCAAGTAGTTTTGATTTCTGTTTCCGTTTAGTTCCAATAATTGTACAAAATGAATAAATGGTATGAAAACCTATAAATTGTTTTTTCTAACTTGTTAGTTCTAACAATTAAAGCTGGTATGAAAATTAAACTAGCTTCCGCACTTACTTACTGCACGAGGCGTTCAAACGAAGTTATGGAGACAACCTTTATTTTTTAAACAATAAAAATCGTGCACTTTTTTTTAACAGAAACAGTAAATGTATTCGATAGTTGTTTTACTTTATTAATTTTAGTTGTACTTATGTAATGTTCCGACATTCGGAACAAATATTCCGAAAAAAAAATGTAGTCGTAAGGAAGTCATCACTTTTCGTTTCTGTTCCTTGAACTTTAGGCACATTAGCTCTACCTATTCCGATCACTGGTGATAAGAGAGATTGTGCAGATACGTCAGGATAACATGATTCTGTCATATTACAGTTTTCAATTATTGAAATGGAAGATCTAAGGATAACTCTAGATTACGAAATAACCTTGGTTAACACATTTGGGCCTAACTTTGCCTCGTGAGTGCTTGTAAAATTTTGTAAGGCGAAAATCATGATCCATACCTTGCCCTCGTCCCGAATCCTCTTCAAAAGTGGCAGATGTGTCTCATCCAAATCCCTCAACGACTTAATGCCCCTTCTCCTCACGATAGCTAGTAAGTACAGGGTCTCCTTAGTAACACCGTCCCATTTCAGGTCAGGGAGTAACACAAAGCCGTCCCGCTCGCACTTGTTGTCGTAGACTATTCTGTCCTGCTCACTCTTGCCTTCTAGGATGTTGTATACCCACTGGAATAGAAAAGTTTAATGTTTAGTTATCTGTGCTTATAATATGTTTATTTTTTAGAGTCTTTTACACTTCAATGTTTTAAGCTTCCACTGTCATTTATCACGGAAAAATGACAGTGGATTTTTCCGTGATAAATATCACGGAAAAATGAAGAAGTAAATTCCATCTGCTGCTGGTATAATCTTCTACTCTTATAATGGCACAAACAATATGAGGAAATTAAATTCTTACACTGACTACTTATATGTATAGCAACAGATGTACTTCTACACTTTTGTAGAAACAAATAAACAAATCCACACTGCGCCGCTCCTCGATCATTCTCTGAAGTAAAATAAATAACGTAAATAATTGAAAGAAAGTAAATATAACTCTTATCTTGGTTAGGGTGAGTAAAAGACATTAGTTCATGACACTAGGAAAAGTGTATAGTTGCATATTATCTATGAAGCCTCTTAATACAATTAGAGACCCTGCTTGGCATGTTTCAAATGTACAGCTAGAGACCTGTTACACACTCACAACTTTATGAACATTCCGGAATACATTCTCAAAAATGTGTGAAAATCCATCGGCATCGGTTGCCGAGTTTAGAAGAACAATTTGGCCACACTAACAGACGCGAAAAGCGACTTTAAATTATATTATGAATATTAGTTAGTTTGGACTGCGTTTCCATCAGAGATGAGCGAGGTTGCGTAGCGAGTTATGTGTAACTAACCAATCACATAGCCAGAATAGCTCAAACTGTGAAAAAGAAGCGATATTATTAGTTAGTTTCACACACATCCCTCGCTAAGCATCCTCGCTCATCTACGGTGGAAACGTAGGTAGCCTTACTCTGTTTCACTATCTTTTGACCGCGATTTCGTACGCGTGTAACTCGCTGTGTTACACATAGAAACTTGAACACCGTATTTCTTCTGGACACTACTTACAGTTTAGGCAAACGACAAGGCTACTTGAGAGCAAAAATTTAATATTTGCCCATTTCGTACAAGGTTAACAGACATAGTATTATTTTTTAGTATAAAACAGCACACATTCTGCAGTCTCTGAGTAACTATACTAAAGTGACAGTTATGATATTCAAATAGGATTGCAGTCAAAGAACAATGGTTCTAAACAACTATTGTTAATAGATTACTTTGTTACAACAGGCCTGATTTAAAGGTTGGATATGTTTGTAAGAACTATAATAATTATACAAGTTTATTACTGTCTCACTGCAGATAAAGGCCTCTTTTACAGTACTTATTATTTTACCTATGGTCTATTAAAATAGTCATAATAAAGTGAAAATATCAATACACCTCTGGAAGCACCAGCTGACTGGTAGCTTCCACGCAGCATAGCATGAGTATCTTGCATATTTATAATAGTTTGTGCTAATATGGCCAAATGGCACATGCAACTAACAGATGCTATGGATGTATGGCACATATTCATAAATTGACGTCTTTTCCCATGGGGGCAGAAATCACAGAAGACTGCCTGTTACAATCTGTACATACTTCTTTCGTACATGCGCGTCATTAGCAATACTATGCACATGACCTTTCTAAAGAACATAACCAATATACACATAATTGACAGCAGTTCAAGTTTTTTTTTGTCATAGCATACTGTGGTACATAACATCATGCCTGATATCCCCAAAGGGTTAGGCACAGGTGTACACCCACATTTCGCCAGCTATGTTTAAGTCCCATGTAATAGGAGGCGAGCCTATTGCCATCAACCGGGCACAAATCCAGGCTCCTTGGCTGCTACTGAGAAATTTCTGAAAATTCAATAACATTTGACTGCCCTGGGACCCGTACCCAGGACCTCTTACTCAGCAATCATGCCTGCAACCACTAGAACAAACAAGCCACATACATACTGTAATTGTAAATTTACCTGTAAATTAAACTGCTCCTTCGTAATATGAGGCAGCGTTTGCTTCTCATACAAGTCCGGTGTCTCCAAAACAATGTGTGACTCCTGCTGACTAAACTTAGCAATATGCTTCTCTGTTGCTGGGAAGATGATCGATGTCTTTATACCTGGAATGTGGAATAATATAAGTTAGTTCTCATTGGTAGGTAGCTGGCGAGACGTGAAATCACTTCACTACATAGTATAAAACAAAGTCGCTTCCCGCTGTCTGTCCCAATGTATGCTTAGATCTTTAAAACTATGCAACAGATTTTGATGCGTTTTTTTTTAACAGATAGAGTGATTCAATAAGAAGGTTTATATGTATGTCATTGCACCTGTGCGAAGCTGGGGTGGGTCGCTTGTACTAAATATAAATAAATATCCCATTTTCAGTGTTATTGATAATGTCAGTGACCATGTCAGTTTCAAAACGATGGTTAAGCTATTTTGTTTTTTGTTTTTCTGCCTTATAATTCTGGGAATACAGGATTTAATCAGTAATAATTTTTCTAGGATTTAGTGTAATAATTGGTAAATGAGTTGTGGAGGTCAGATAGGCGCTCCATGTAGAATACTGGTATTCAACTGCATCTAGATATACTTGAAGCTGACCCCAACATGGATTGAAGAAGGGTAGGCAGTTTCCAACAAGAATTGGATTTAGAATTATGCATTGAGTTACATATTCACTGTCCAGAGACACAACATTTGGTTCACAAAGATTAATTAAACCATTTTTGTATGTTTCACAGTCTGCTTCAGTTTTGTGGCTGATAACAGCTGTCGAGAGTTAATTAGGACCAACTTAATTGGCGTAAGAGAAGTGAGCTACACCTTAAGGCTGATTTTGATAAATGATTAGCTTAACTTGGATCTATCAAAATAAGATTATGTACTTCTTTTTACCCAACTAAGGAAGGGTTATGTTTTTCCTTACACAGTTGTTCATTTAAACAATAAGTGCTTTTAGACGGTGCACATTACTCACTATTAAAGTTATTTGCTTTGTTTCATTGTTTGCAAAGCTGATTACACTACACTGGCTTAGTAAAATCTAAACAAAGAAGTTAATTTCCTACAACTTATGGAACAAGACTAGTCTTTCTATCTGTAAATATTCTTTGCACAAATGAAAGTTAACAATACGTATTTAGTATGCTTATCGAACCTTATCTGACCCGTGTGTCCGCTAGACGAAACAAGGTTTTGACCAATTAACGCTGAGAATCACCAGTTTACTAATTGCTACAACCATATGGCAAGAAATTCATGACGTAAGGACTTTTGTAACCACTTTGATGAACTGTTCAAATATTACGTTTGACGAACGTTTCCTATAGAATTTTAAATGAAAGACTCACGAAAGTCCCAAAAATACACTCGAATGCTCTGATGACTAATATTTAAAGTGAAACACTCAAGAACCTTGAAGTTTTGAAAGCCACTCACCGTTCAAAGAAGGACGGGGAAAACACTCGTAATTCCCGTAAATATCGTTCTGGAAGAACGTCTTCAGTTTCGTGTCTACGGAAAAGTAACCCCGGCTGTCCAAATCGTCTTCCGTGAAAGCATTTTTCTCTAAAAGAATCAAAGCCACGCCACTTTTGTCTTTGAATTTTCCTTGAACACAGACTGTTTTCCTAACCGTATTATTATTCAAAATCTTCTCCAATTCAAAGTCTTTCAATTCTAACTGATTTTCATTCACACCATTATCATTTACATGATCAATTTTAATTTTTTTGCTGCTAGGTTCCGAATCTGACTTTAGGTTTTTACTGTCGGACATTTTGTAACAGAGTTACCAGTTGCAATAAATAAAGCGCACCAAAGTTGCCAGTTTCAATATTTTTATTACAGTCCCAGAAAGTTTTCAACGGAGTTTTTATTTTGATAAGATATTACAATTATTTACAATAGAGTTACCAAATAATACAATAGCAGCTCTAAAATATGAAACTCCTAAAGAGAATCAAAGCCATCTGTTGGCCTGATAACAAAGTTAAAAATATAGGAACAAAATTATTGGCGCAATGAGTTCTTTACAGGCCAGCTTCCACTAAAAAAATATAGATGGCGCTGCCCGTATTAAAACGCAGTCCGTCTATTGCTAGCCCAGTAAACGCGCCGTCACACGTTTATTCCACAGTATAATTATGGACAGTATGGAAACTAGGGGGTGGTTTACGCTTAGCGATTTCCATAAAAATATAAAAAAGCCTACGCTATATCAATTCGGGTCAAGAATCACTAGTATAGATACCTCCTTGAATTTAACCAGGATGCGAAGCGACATCCTGTTTAAAACCTGGATTTGTTTTTTTTAGGTTTAGTTTTACTACAGCAGAATTTCCAACCATTCTACATTATTCTACTTGGTAAAGCTAACTTTTTGTTTCGAACTAACACCATTCGTTAAACTACCATCTCCGAGCTCCTTACTCAGCTCCGCCTCGCAGCCCGGAACACGCCTCAACCGTGAGCACCGTGTCTCCGATCGCTGCAGTTGCGTCGAGCTCAAGTGACGAGCTTTTCTCCCAGCCGTCGACTCCACCACCACCACGACGACGAAGAAGAGGACGGCCACCAGCTTGAGACCTCCAAGCCAACCGGCCCCGAACCGGGTCCCTCGCTGCCGGTGAAAATCAGCCTGATGGGGGCTCGTATTGTTAGGAGGTTCCTCTCTCTAGAGCCTTGACCGCCGGCAGCCTGGATGCCAGTGGGCTACAATTTTTTTGAATTTATAAATAAAAAGTAATTAATTTATACAGAGATAAATAAAATAATGTTATGTACCAGTCCACTTTTACTACTTAAACAAATACGTATTATGCAGGGCCTTACCCGTGCTAGTTTGATGTAGGTAACCGAGGTATGGTTACTGGGACTAGATCAATGCAAGGTATGTCTACATCCTTGTTTAGACGGAGATTTTCAGAGGTCCTTTGTTGTTCCGTTTGTGTATCTACATCCTACATCCATTATTAATTGAGTCTGCGATGTAGATGTAGACTGAAGGTTTTCAGGTGCTCTTTCTCGTTCTTGAGCAGTAAGTAATATATTGAATTCATTTAGGCTTAATGTGAAACTTGTTTTGAAATTCTTAAAACATTAAAATATGGTGTCCCCTCTACACGAAATATCCTATTCTACGACAGTAATCATCATTTATGTACACTTAAACTATGTTTTAATAAACTAGCCGTTTAGGACTTCAGTGACGTACGCACGTGCAGAAGAATATATAACTAACACACAACACACACCCCCCCTGACACAAGTCAGTTTAGTCTCTGAGATTAAAAACAGACTAAAGCTTCTGCACACAGGTTCGCCCGCGTGGTATGTAGATGTAAATGGATCACTACTTTTTAAATATAAATTATTGTCTATGTAATCTGGTGTATAAACTATAACACCCATCATCTGCCTAGCCTTTTCCCAACTATGTTGGGGCCGGCTTCCAGTCTAACTGGATGCAGCTGAATACCAGTATTTTACATGGAGCGACTGCCTATCTGACCTCCACAACCCAGTTAGTACTGGGTAATATGATACCATTTGGTAAGACTGGTTGTAAGACCTGCAGACCAGTGTAATTAGGTAATGCATTGGGGTGGGCTAACAACTAAGTGTAATTGCGCCTTTATAGACGGTAGCTCCATAATCATAAAACGGCATCCTATTAAACAAAAGGTCTGATTAAGAGCGGCCAACCTGTAATACTTTTCATACAAAAGCTCGTACGTGAATTACGTGATTATGCCGTTGTTACACATCTATCTTTGATTTTTTGAACCAATAGGTATTTTGTGCACTATATCTAGGTTTCTATGGTTGTAAAAAATTAAAAAAAGTAGAAACAAATTCAGTTTAAGCCTCCAAAAACTGCTGTTTTGCACAAATTTTACCTGAACTTTGGCCGTTCATAATGTACTCATAAACTGTAAAAATAAAGAAAACATCTCGATAGAAACCTTGCACATGTAATGGAGATTCTTAGTGATAAATATTTATTTCACACACTTTTAAGACTTATTCAAAAACACGTAAGTCCTGGAATAAGTTTAAGAAATTTTCGAATACTATTTTTCGTTCAATGTCATCGCGTTAGGCAGTATGAGGTCGGGTCGTGGCGGGGTAAGACGGGGTAATCGAAAAAAAATCGCCGCTGTGGTTCTGGATGAAACACCAAGCTTTTCGACCATGCTCATTGCTCGCGTTGACGACAGACGGACCGGGAAGGGCCCTCTTAAGGAACAATAATTCTCGAGACTTACCTACAAGCCCACATATCTTTTCTAGCCAGACACAATACTGTAGATATAGGTTTGGGTGCATGGCATGTTACTTCATTATTATTGCTTTTACCTGCATATTTTGCGAGCGAGAAGGTGGTTCTGCATCCTGCATGCAGACCTAGATCTTTGCCTGGCAATTTTTCATCGGTTATTAAAAAAAAAACACATTTTGACCGTGTAGTTAGTACATTCTTTTAAGAAACAGCAGATTTTCTTTTTAATTACCGATAAAAAATTCTATGTGGGGTGCTCAGAGTGATATACAGTGTACTGCATACGTGTTATTAACAGTCTTCGCGTCGGTGTCCCTTCCACCCCGTATAGTAATAAGGCGAGCCTATTGCCATCAGCCGGGCACAAAGTAAAACTCCAGGCTGCTATTGAGAAACCGCGATAACACTTTACCCGACCCGAAAATCGAACTTAGGACCCGTGCTCATAAGTAACGCTTGCTACTCTTGCTACCACTATACCAACGAGGCGGCCAGTGCTACCTTCGAGTGCAATAATATATTGCGCCGTTCAAGCGGGCGAAGTCGCGGGTGAAAGTGAGTATAAAATGAATACTTTAGCCGTAATTCATGGACAAAGCGCTGGTCGTTGTGTAGTGAGTGATGAATTGATCGCTTATCGTCCTGTGCCTCGTACGGTACAATAGGACAACAAATAATTCCTATTCACTAAACCGACCAGTGCAGGGTGTTGTGGGAAATCTTGCCGAGATGGAGTGGTTTTTTTTTTTTTGATGCTGGTAGTTTAGTGGGTTCCAAGGCCAACAGTTTTTGATTTTAGATAAGTTTTACCAACATAAATTTATGGCATTACCAACAATTTATGGATTTTTATCTGAAATAAATGCTTAATAAAACTTGGCACATAGTAAATAGTGACTTCTAAATGTAGATTTTTTATTTATTTATCCAACAGCATGTCTATACTAACATTATATCTTTATAAAACATTATATTTTTATTTTACCTCTTGGTAAAATTTGTTTGTAAGTTTGTATGTAGAGGGTAATCTCTGGATCTACTGAACCGATTTTGAAAATTCTTTCACTAATAGGAAGCTACATTATCCCCGAGAGCCATAGGCTATATTTACAACGTGCCCCTGGGATAATTTCCGACAAACGCGAGCGAAGCTGCGGGCAACAGCTAGTGTGTATTATACATTGAGATTGTTAATGATTGATGCCAATTAGTATCTATTAAAAATGTACGAAAACAGTGAGGGGCCTGCGGCAGTTCTGGTAGTCAAGCCGACATAATTATTGCCGACCATAATTATTTAAACGAAGCCATAATATTGTAGACGTCAACGTGTCTGCTAATCGAAATCATAGCAAGAATCTTTGCTGTAACCTCGGTGTTCTGTCTTTTGTCTGCCATGTTTCATATCATCAACTAAAATCATGCTGATGAATGAATGAATGAATGCTGATGATGATTGAATGAGTGACAGGTGAAGGAAAAAAACAAGATGGCGTTTCAGAGAGAGAGAATTAGAAAGAAAAGAAAAGTTTTAATAAACTGTTGTTTCGAGTTATCTGGCGTTTTATTAGGGATCTAGCACAGTACATTTGTTAACACTGTTCAAGTCATTTCCGTACGAATAACAACTGTAGGGTCTGTGGGCTCAACAAAAAACAGCGCTTACTTTTAGAATCCCGCTGTATACGATGGACGATGGTAACATGTTTATAAGACGTGACCCTACACGCGACGGAGATCAAAGGTCAGATTCACACTTGAGGTACTTAGGTAGGTATGTACTTTCTTTAGAGAAGAATCATTTTGTTCAACAGATTCAATACACAGCTTACTTATGTGATATTTGTTAATGGAAAAACATCACGATTTTTTTTCAATCGTCCACATTAAAAAAAAAAAACGAAAAAATAAGATGATGATTTTTTTTTTAGATAAATTTAAATCATGCGGAAAAATGTGTCCCACACGGGCACAGACCTCCCCTTTCTGCTTCCACACCTTGTACGATCACTGGCCATGTTCGCCCCGCATAGGTACAAGGTCAGATCTCAAAACCACCTTCGCGGCAATCTACCTCTGCGGTGATTTGCTCCATCAGATGTCCAGTGAGTGGTGAATGTGACGATCCGTACTGCCCACCTCTCTGGGTGCATTCGTGCTACGTGGCCCGGTAGCCAGCAAACTTCCACTTTAGCTTGAAATCTTATCATAATAAAATTAAAAATATAAATACCACCCATTTAATAGATTATTTACTTTTTAAATTGCATGTTGAGTAATCAACTTCAATAGAATTTTATTTGTAAGTATTAGATTTTTTCATAAAAGTCTAAGTACAAGAGATTTAACTTTTTTATACTACGTTACAAATGATTTTAATTCCAGCTAGTGCAATAATTTACAATAACACCCGAAGCTCGGGCTATATATTTTTATTCATTTTCATTGCATCTTACCCAACATGTTTTTTTTTTTAATTAGGTTCATTCATCGCTACAGTACTTTCACTGTCATTTTACTGAACTGGCAGATGCGGTCCACCAGAAGCCATATTAACACGGAAATAAAGATCATAATAATTTTGACAGACATGTCGGTGATAGCAACCTAATAACAACCTTAATGCTACGTGCAATTAGGTTGTGATTTTGACAGCAATGTAAGAGCGGAGGTTTTTAACTGTCAAACGACTGTAGGCACAGACGGCGCACTTCATACAGCCAATTCACAACCTCGTTTATCGCTCAAGGGGCTTCTAATATCGTAAATAAAAATAAGGTAACTCGTTAGTGGCCAGTAACATTATAACTCGCCTAATTGTGTTTACAGTTAAATAAATAAAATTAAATAAAGGTTTTATGATTGGTCATACTTTTTTTAAGGGGCGGAATTTAGTTTGCTTTCAACTTTCATTTTATTTGTTGCGTTAAAAAACCTTTCGTTTATTAAAAAAAAAACAAGATTGGTCACTATGGAAATAGGATTGTACAAAGTTATTCATGTAACTAAGTCGCCAATGATATTAATTTTAGTGAAGCTCATACGAATTTTGACAATAAAAATAGGTAGTATAAATAAATCAAAGAAAGTAGGTAGATAGGGTAGAGGCACCAATTATCAGCTATGCACGACTACATAATAAGTTTTATTTAGGAAAATAAATAAAAAGTCTAATTAAAAACCATGGTATAATTAAGCCCAAATAGGTACAGGGCAATGATAAATAATCAACCTTTTTCCTTAATTGGTTATAACGACTTCCACATGCCTACGAAATAAATAAATAAAGTTTTTTTTTTAATATTTAAATTAGATAACATATCGAAATATGTAAATGTAATGAAATTAAAGTCACTTGTATCAACACCCACAGAGTCATATTATAATAAAGAAATCATAAAAATATATTACCTATAGTGATTGCTCTAATAAAACCTTAATGAATTTTAAACCATAAAAAATGTTGGCGCGTAGTTTCATAGAGTTCAATAACTTGGTCAATTTATCTAAGTTTGCTCAACAATTTACTTTTCATTGGTGAAACAGGGACAGTTTAAGCCTGCATTTATAGCTGCATACGTCTTAGAAAAGCTTTAAAAACATACACAACATCGAGTCTGTAATTGTTAAAATAATTTGGTACACTCCATATCTGGCAACATTTTTATTATTAAAAATAAGTTAGATATTGTAAGTCCTGGTAACACTGTACTTTCATTCTTTTTGTCTTCTGCTAATGTCATCGTCTCTAAACCTAATATAATGTGCCTCCTGTAAATCTCTGCTCTGTGATCTCAGTAATTAAATTATATTCTGCCCAAGTCGTTTTACATTCAACCACTGCGATACATCCTGCAAACAGTAATTACTGAATATGTAGGAAGGCGTTAAAGTAGGTAGGTACATACTAGCTTAGTACAACCACAATTCGTCAGTTTTTGTAATTAGGAACACCTTTGATAAAATTAAAATTCTAATTTAGTCACAGGATTATAACTTTCGTCATCATTCTCCAGCCCTTTTAAAAAAAATATCTTTGTGTAACAAAAGTCTCCTTCATATACTTCCAGGTACTTTTATCCGGAGCCCCCTCGAACCACCCTTCGTGATGCGCGTCTAGATCATCTCGCCACCTTTCCCAATTTATTCGGGGTCGTGACTTCTTCTTCCATACTTTTCTATTACGCGTCATCTCAACAGCATAGCTTTGTCCACGTAAAATAGGTACTCATTAATTACTTACTCCTTGCATTTAAATAATATTTAAATTTAATATCCTCACCTACTTACTCCTCCTTAATCCCTAATTAAGCGACCAATAATGAGTAGTATCACAATGTCCATCATTACAACCTAGTGGCGTTTTCAAAATTCAATTCATTATCGAAATGTTATAATAATATCGATAGCAATCGATGCAGGTGTTTGATTTTATGAATCGAGTTAATTAAGTCATTCGAGAGAGTTGCTTTGTGCCTCTTGCTTTTTTAGGATTCCGTATCCGGGCCCGCGACTCGTGGTAGTCATGGTAGTAGCAGGAACAGTGGGGTTTTAGTTGGTTAGAGTCCGACATAACCCTTCGATTTCCCCAAAGGACAGCTGTTTTCACATTATGCGATAACGATAACGACACGATATCGTGGGACTGGCAGTTTCAATTTATCTGACAATGTCGAGACGATAGTAACCAATAGCTTGTACGCGTTATGTTATGCCACTGAGCAGCCTCGAGTACCTAGTCGACTCCCTCCAGCAACCTACATTGTTACAAAATGTATGAAACTACTAGTCCCAAGATATCGTGTCGTTTTCGTTATCGCCTAATGAAAACTTGATCCATGAGGATTTCCGATACCGACGAGAAGTGAGAGATGTGGCATGTTTTCGCGTTTGCTCTTTATTTGAATGCATGCTCAACCCAACTACGGAACCCTTGATTGTGCGTGGTCCAACGCGCACTTGGTCCAATTTTAATTATTATTAATCTGGATGTGTTACTGAATTACTTTTTATGATGATGTTTTTAGTTGCTTCATTGGAGTTTGAGAAAATGTAGAGATTTAACTGGAAGCAGAGTTACGTCATGTAATGTTGTAGAAGAGTGGGCTGATTTTAGATTATTATGACTTGATTTAACTTTATTGACTTCAACCACGTGTTACTTGAGTGTGTCCAAAATCAAGAAAGCACCCAGATAAAATTGCCATTTCGTAATTGACAGGATAAGCGTAATGCAAAAAAAATAATGTTTCACGTTTTGATCTTTCTTTTTTCATGAACTTTCTATTTTATTAAAAAAGAACCTATAAGCCCAGTAAATTCCAGACAAAACATAAGGCTGGACAAAGTTTGACCGAGAAGACTACAAAAGGCATTCTACATAGAAGCAATACCTAACGGGGTTGGAAAGTCGATAACGAATTTATTTGACATTAGCTACCGAAAAGCATTTAATATGTATTCAATCCTGATGATTGTCACTGTCGAAATACGAAACGCTTTGAAAACGTCTGAAACTTGTCTAGGCCGTCTTATGTTTTCATAACAATTCCTAAAAAATACCTAAAATGTATACATAAGTAAAAAACAAGTTTTTGAACACAGCTGTTCTAAAACTATTAAAAGTTGACAGATTTATGGTCCTACATTTTTCAGGACTTCAATTCATCCAACCTTGACTCGTTGTTATAACTATTGGCAGTTACAGACTTCCTTGTTATCTTGTAAATTATACTAAGGTACTGCAACTTGACTGCATCGTTGATGTTATCAAGATCCTAACTAATCATAAGCCTTGGGTTCAATGTAAAGGTCGGTCAGTGATTTTAGGCTGCTAGTTAGATTTTTTTAGTAGCCGCCTGGGACTAAGTTTTTTTGCCCTTTTAATATTCTTCTATGACAATGTGATCCTTTTAAGTCGATGTGGTCTCTCCATAATGCAACATTACATCACGCGGTCACGCCTGTAATCCCCGGCGGGTTAAGCAGAAGTGTACCATAAAGTACACACACATTTCGCCAGTTACTGTTATATTTTCAAGTCCCATATGTAATAGGGAGCAAGCCTATCACCATCAACCAGGCACAAATCCAGGCTCCGTGGCTGCTCTGAGGAATTTCTGATGGAAAACCCCAATAAAACGTTGCTCTAACTATTAGGAATCGAAGACTTTACTAGACCAAGGCCCACAGGACCTCTCCAGACCAGAGTAATTAAAATAAATGGTGCAACATGGGTAAACAAGTACCTACTAAGCTGTTTACCAACACCTCTACCTACACCCGATCGGGAACACAAGCGTGGTGTTACATTGATAGTACACCATTACAACAATTGTCTTATCTTAGTTGAGAGCACATCTTTCATGCATTACGACTAAATTAAAGGTGATACATTAATTGACTGGATACTTGTAAGGTAGGGGGGCACACTGGGCCCGTTTTAGTTAGGTTTGCCCTACGCCCCGAATTTTCCGGATAAGTCCGGAAGTTTAGCTCACTGTCCGGAAATGTCCAGAAAATTCTCCGGCAAACAAAACACAAATCTGAGAACCCTAGTTTGAATATACCGGCTGGTTGGTTAGAGCCGATCAAAAAAAAAAGCCTAATCGTGCCCATACCCAATTTAAGTTCGACTGTATTATTATTATTATCAAAATAATAAATACAAGTCAAAAGATTATTCTTTCCCCTCATTGTGTCCCTTACACATCTAATCATCAAGAGCCGAGCGTCGGGCGCATGCGCCAGCAATGACAGTTCCAACTCGGTTTCCCGCCAAGACGCGCGCGTTCGAATACGCGACCAATTAGTTATATCGTTCACAAGATTTACGATTTTTGTTTTTAATTTCAATTAAAACTTTGTAAGTGCTTTGTGATCTTGTTGGTAGATAATTAAAAAGAATAATGTCTGGTCATTTGAAATATTTATTTGGATTGGTATCTACTTAGCTGATCGTTTTTTTCACCTAAAAATGATTTGATCCAGGTTATCAAGTGCAAAAAAATATTTGAACAATCAAGCCGAAACTTGAGATTAAAACTTAAAGTTTGTTAAAAAAAAAAGACTAATTAAGTCCAGAGCGCTACATTACAGGCGGTAGACCGTAAATCCTATCATGCCGGCGACCGAAACACGCACAATACAAAATAAAAGTAAAAAATGCTGAGTTTAGTCACTGTACATCCGTCCTCTTTGCAACCAATTAATTTTTATTCTAAAATGAAATTCGGCGCGCTCTTTTTCTTGATTACGGTAACTGAAAAACTGAATGAGCAATGAAATAATACGAAATTACCATTGAGAAATAATAATGATATTTTATCTTTTAGAAAAATCTTTGAATTAAAAAAACAATTAATAATAACAGTCTTTGACATAACACAATAACACGCGCCTGTAACCCGCGAATGGTTAGGCAGAAGTTTACCTTAGTATACCTGTAATAGGGGGCGAGCCTATTGCCATCAACTAAGCAAACAAATTAACAGTACTCATCCAAGTATCACATTATCTGTGTCATAAGTAATCGTAACTATAAAAAAGTCTGCCAACACCATCTTTTTCTTTTAGAACCAGCAAAACTTATAAAATGAAGTCATTCACATACATAGTGTTGTTCTTATTTACACAAAACACAGTGAAAAGTGAGAAACCCTTCAAAAGTATACCAGTGACTGTAAAAACGTATGAAAATGACACAGTTCTTCTACCGTGCTATATTGATGAAAACGGTGAGTTATTATTTTTAGTTATAGAAATACTACTAGCTTACTGCCCGCGATTTTTCCCGCGTCGGAGAAACATTTTCAATGGCATTCGGATAAATTTCCAATAACCACCCACAACAACCACCACCAACCTTTTCTTTTTAATTGGAAAAGCATTTTCGGAGATTATTACCTTCTACATCCGCTCTTACAAATCCAAAATATTAAAAAAAAAGTTCAGTAACAACAAGCGACACCTTTATGAATGCCTGTTATAAAATTACAGTTAGAATTTCAATAATTTATTTTAATAATGTTAGGTAATTAATAATATTTCAGAAATCCAACGGTACGAACCAAAAACGCACAAGATTTTCAATAAAGATGTTTAAAAAAAAATATTTGTAGATGTCGTGAAAACGAGCCTATTGTTAGTTTTGAAACAATAACATAATAATCTGATAACCCGTCTGTCATTCTGTCAATCAATCAGTCCGTTTGATCCATTGGCAGCTGTTGGGTCCAAGAAGTTCATTAAGATGTAAGTAATAGATTAATGACGGAATAGGATATAGGATCCGTGGCCCACTTTAAGGCATAATGGAATCCTGTAATAACTAATAGAAACAAAAGATCATGATGTCGTTGCTTTCTTAATAAGGTATCTTATTAATTTAAAAAAGTTGTCAGCTTTTTTTTAATTTTTGATCAAATTAGCAACCTCAATACCCAAAAAAAAAGTTAACTACCAAAGAATTACCAACATAACAATAATGGTATGCCTAATTAGCTCAGTTAAACATTGAGAAACGTAAACATGCGTGATCCTAACCGGTACTTTCACCCTACTAACCCTTCGAAGTCTCATTAACATCAAAAAGGCGGGAATTTAAAAAATAAATTAACACCATTATTGTATTTTGAACCATAAAACTATCAGTCTAAGGTTTGATTTCGTTCGAATGTTGAAAGGATATGTTTATTTTGATACGTGATGAAGAATAAAGTATCATAAAGCATAGACAAGAATCTATATCATCCATGTAATAAGTAATATTAAAGTTGTCTATGTTAAGGAATGTTTTTAAGTTAGTGCTCTATTGAATAAACAAATAAATAAATGTTTTGTTAAAGAAACTGTTATTTTTAAAAAAAATCGATCCACTTGTTACAGTTTCACTTAAAATAATTAAAGTTCAAGTCTATTATTAAGTTTTATAATACCTACTAATAAAGCATTATTGTATTTATTTTTGAACTTGATACAAACAGATTGTATCATGCTATAGGTACATAATATCCAGTTTTTATCCTTCGAGAGAACCACCATAATAGCTTTCTTCATCATTTATTTATGTACATAAATATGAAATTACATAACGCTTTAAATTGATACCCTATTCAGCTGTCTTCTAATTTTCAAGCTCCATAAAAATGCCGCGGAAATGTATGATTACTTAGTTGGGCTTATTACTCTAGGTACATACCTACCGACGTACAATACACTTTAAGGCTGGTAACAGACAATCATGCAGTCATCCATTGTGTAATCCAAAGGATCTAGTTTTTAGTTTTCTTTATTTCGTTAATGTAAATGAATCGATGGTTAAATCGGATAGATACGAGTATTACATCTATCCGATTTAAACATCGATTTCACCTTGCTGTAAGAGGCGGGTGCCTTTCACAGCAAATATGGAGTTGGTAAGACAAAGACGGAGGATACGGTAGGCAAAAAGTTGATAAAATACCTATTATGGTTCAGGACATTAGGACATACCCGCCGCTAGAAGCGGCATACGAATAATGTATTGGGCGTATCTTTTTTACTTTCTTCATACTTGCCTTGGGAAATCTTTATCTTCCAGCCCGTGTCCCATTCTACTTGGGGTCGGCGCACCACGTTTTCTTCTTCCATTCTCCTCTGTCAGACGTCACAGCATCATTTACTCCTTTCTCTTTCAAATCAGTCTTCTCAAAATCCATTCATCTTTTCTTTGACCTTCCTCTCCCTCTCACACACGTTCATGTCCATCACTCTTTTAGTCACATGCGTTTCATCTCTCCTCATACATGTTTCTGTAACTGGCGCCACTTTCAAACTTCCTCTAATATACTCATTCCTTACTTTATCCATTCTTGTCACATCCATCTCAACATTCTCATCTCCGTTAGATGCAATCGCTTTTCATCCATCTTCTTCACAGCCAAGCATACTGATTCATACAATAGGTACGACAGGTCTAATCACGGACTTGTATATCTTCCCAAGTTAAACTTGAGGGGCATCCGTGGGTCGCAAGTTGTTCCAGTGACCTGTCGCCATGGCATCCAATCTGAGTTGATCCGGTGCCTTACGTCCCGGTCTACTTCGCCATCTTCTTGGACAAGCGATCCGAGGTACCGGAAGTTGGAGCAGATCGGTATGGACGTTCCGGCAAGAGTTATAGGCACTGGACTGGAGAGACCGCAAAACAAGTACATATTCAGTTTTGGTTCTACTCAATTTTAGGTCAACATTCTCCAGTCTTTGTCACCACACCTCCAATCTGCTCTGGATGTTTTCCATTCGTCAACACTTGTTAGGTTATATTTACCTTCATGAGTACGAAAGCGTAGACTGTGTTGCTCTATTAGATCGACTTGATGAAAGGGTGCTTCGCATGTTGGCAGGCGAGGCGTCAATCAATAGGCTTTTTGTAATTCTTCTTATTCGCACATTATTGTCCAACAAGTTTTCTCATGGAAAATCACAAAAAAGACAGTTTTTTTTAAATGTATGGAATCAAGCAAACTTTTAAATGGTAAAGGTTCTGTAGGAATCGTGCTTGAAATTTCGGAAATTATTCTAGTAATTTTGGTAACATTAGGGAAAAATCAAATCCCCATTACATATTAGCTACTTTTATTTCGATATTTACGTGTCGTTAAAATGCATTTTAATAATATTGTACCCGCTCTAATCCATACAAATACAATCCGACAGTGCGCACCAATCCTAACAAAAAATAAAAATCGGACCACATTTCATAATAACAAATTGCTCTCATAGATTACGGCTAAGCCTTATTACACACTATTGTAATAATGATTTATAATTCAGTTTAATACAAACAAACACGATATAGGTTTCATTATACTAATCAGAAGTGGTCGGTCGTTTGGTTTTTATGTTTTGAAATTGAACGATTTGTATTTTGTTAATTTTCATTGAAATCAAAATTGGTTATGTGGAGTCTGTGGACATCAGCAGTTCCTGATTGTGTAACACACTTTCAATTACAATCTAAAGTATTTGAAATTCCTTATTTTGAATATTTTTTTCCTCAAGGTGGAAATCCTTAATGAACATCCTCCGCCGTGGTGAGAACGGAGGGTCTTTCAGACTCGTACTGACTTAATATAAGACCCCTTGCTAAGACTAGTTGTCAGAATGACTTCATGAAACAAATCGACACGTGGGAATGAACTCAGTAACAGAATTTTTGAACAATTTTTCTATATCAGTTTGAAGCTTTAGAAGAATCTATGATCATCATCATCATCCGCCTAGCCTTTTCCCAACTATGTTAGGGTTGGCTTCCAGTCTAACCGGATGCAGCTGAATACCAGTATTTTACGTGGAGCGACTGCCTATCTGACCTCCACAACCCAGTTAGTAATGGCTAATACGGTATACCTCTTGCTAAGACTGGTTGTCAGACTTTTCGGGCCACTGACTACCTGTAACGACTGTCAACGATCTACAAATGACAGCCGGGACCAACGGCTTAACGTGTTTTCCGAGGCACGGAGGAAACTCGGTACCTATTTAATGGGCGGTCACCCATCCATGTTAGAAAAATCTAACATAATAATAATAATATGAATTACGTTACAATAGAATTTTCACAAAGTGGGATTTCATAATAATAACTGCATCTGTGACCATTTTAAGAATTTTAACGTGTTCATATTAATATTCTGTTATGACTCTGTTAAATCGGCCATTAGGCCCCCTGATCCCCAAACCTAGCCCGGAATCGAATAAAGGAATGACCGGCAGAGTGTGACAAAACGGATGTTCTATATCTTTCTCTTTCTATCCCACTTAAGTGCATAAAAAGACTAAATAAGAAAAGAATGCTAACAATGCGTGAGTGCATACGGTTCATGAAATGACGTCAGATGTATAATAAGAGCTAATAGTGCTGTCTGTTGGTTGGTTTTCAAAGTTGCTTATCATGACGCTTGTCACCTGACGGGATAGGCAGAGGTGTAAAGTACACTGACAAAATTCTGCGAAAAATACAAATAGGCTTGGGGTGCTGCTGATTACCGACTGACTGATTTCTCACGTATATAGAAATCAATCTTTGCCCAATCTGAGAATCGAACCGAGCGACCTCGTGTGCAGCAGTACAAGGGGTCAGACAATTTTCATGTATGAGGCGTAATTAGCTGATCCCACAGCTGGGTCATAGTTCTCCTCTCT
This sequence comes from Eugnorisma glareosa, assembly GCA_947578425.1. Lineage (NCBI taxonomy): Eukaryota > Metazoa > Arthropoda > Insecta > Lepidoptera > Noctuidae > Eugnorisma > Eugnorisma glareosa. The sequence continues at coordinate 4,100,894 of OX387982.1, read as the reverse complement.
AAGGCTAGCTATAAACCTCTCTAAGACTGGGCTGACTGGTCTGTCCAGTGGTGACATGCAGGTTTCCTCACGATGTTTTCCTTCACCGTTTTGTGAGCAATGGTGATGAAATAAATTACAAAAAGGAATGCGCCTGCCTGGGTTCGAACCCACGGCTTGCTGCTCGTAAGTCGGACCCGTTAGTAATTGGCCCCGCAAGATTGAGGTTTCAAGGCCAATACAGATATATCATTATCATTATGTTTTCTTTATTTACTGCGGCTAACGCACAGATCTGCGCGTTTTTCGGACTTTTAACATGTGCTCGCGGGCGCGTATGCACGTCCATTCAATTTACAAAACTTTCTTCGAGTTCGATGCGACGCACCTGTGCGTTCATTGTGCATCACTATTGTTTCGAAAACGTCGTAAAATAAGGGTCTGTAAGGGTGTCTACACTGTTTAGCTAGTTACAAAATAAATATAGGTCTGATATTATTGCTCTACAAAATAAATCATATAATCGTATACCACTAAATGGCAACATAATATTCTGAGAAAAAAAAAAACAGGTAGCGCTTGAGGTTACATTACGGCCTAGTAAATTGACAAAAATACTGTAGTGTGAAATAACCTTAAACATGTAGCGTAATAAATATAAAATTATTTTATGACCGTCATAGAACGCGAAAATTTTCAGACGCACATAAAGTATTGAACGCCGCAATAATGCGTCCAGCCGCACTGGGTAGACTTTCTTCAACCGCGCATACGCGTTCATAGCACCAGACGAAATATTTCTTGAACGCGCAAGTGCGTTTGCCGCTCCGGGCTATTTATTTAGTATACAATTATGTAGTAAATAATTCAGCGGGTAACGCGTTAAGTACCAGATTGAGGTTTCAAGTCAATTTGTTTTCACAAATTTTCTGAGAATCATTTTTAGCAATATTTAAAAGTACTTGGTGTATTCACGATTTCTTCCTCCATAATTCACTATCGGTGTCAGTGGACACTTCGCTGATATGGTTGGTGGTTGGTCGCAAGCGCAATTTCTGAGCATGAAGTTCTGGGTTCGATTCCCGGGTCGGGCAAACTGTTTTTGGGTTTTTCCATCATGAATTTCTTAGTAGCAGCCATGGAGTCTGGATTTGGGTCCGGTTGATGGCAATAGGCCTTAATAACCTTATAAATTGCATGGGACTTGAACTTAACTGGCGAAATGTGGGTGTATTAATGGGTACACCTACACCTGCCTAACTCTTCCATCGGCCGTGATGTTATATTATGTTTATCAGTGGACACCTCAGTTTTCACCCTCTTATGAAGGAATCTTAGTATGTGATATCACATACTTAGATTTCTTCATCGCAAGCAGTGATGCCAGATTGGGGGGAAGACCCCCAAATCTGGGGTTTTTTAAAGTTATGGGGGGAGAATTGGGGGGACAATATCTTTGGGGGGATTCATGGAGGGAAAAAATCAGGGTTTGGTGGGAATTAGGGGATATAATTAATATTTTTGTTAGGAAACTGGCATTAGGAATTTTATCGTTGCGTTTTTCTAATGCAGTTGTGCAAAGACCCTCCTTCCAAGTAGTAATTATTAAAGACAAGCTTCGATACAGATTAGCTATTCACACTGCCAATCCATTTTGGTAATAAGAAATTCATTGCTAGAAGGATGTGTTCATTTTAAACCCAGTTCAATTATGCTAAAGAGATTTAACTCAGAAAAATCTGTACGAAACTGTATACGACACGACGCGCGACACGAGTGACGATGCGGATTCTGTAATGGAAGCTAATGCTGAAATAGTATAAAATTTTAAATTTCATTAATAAAAAAAAATTGCCATAAGCGGGGGTTTTTTTCTTCAAAACCTAAATTTTGGGGGGATTTCGGGGAAGGGGAATCGGTCATCTGGCAACACTGATCGCAAGGAGTTACTAATGTATTATACCTAAATCTCCCAAGGCAGTCGGTCCCCTTTGAATATGAGTGATGTCCCCTCTAGAAAACATTCCGTTAGTCACCTCACAGCTTCCTTCCTTGTATCATCTTAATCTTATTGACACAGTCCATTATAGGACAGTTCGCGCTCAGTAGCACAAGGCCTATAATTTTGTTATTTCGGCACGGTTCCTGTTTTGAAACTAGTACGGGATATTCTTGTACCTAGACACCTAGACGCGGGGATCTAGTTAGTGTGATGGATGATCAATATACTAGTAGAGTTCTTTTAGAAGATGTTTGTTAATACAGGGCGTAACAGCAGGACCCATCACGAAGCCGTCAACCAAGCATTATATCTACATCAAACTAAGTAACTTTACGCAAAAATGGTTGCTGGGAAACGACTTTCTTTTTTAAACGTGAAAAATCACGTTTTGCGGTAGTACTCAATGTAACGCACTCAAAACATTGCGCTGATGGATGGATGGGGTCGTGGAGGTGTTTATAATAAAAATCTTGTATTAAAACCATGTAAGTATTAAAAAAAAAGTTGTGAAAAAGTTTGAACTTTGACCCTTTGAAAAGAAGGTTCCCAGGTATCAGGTATGGTCTGGAACAAAAAAATGATCGCAATGACGAGGAGAACAAGTGCCTTTAAGGGCATATAAATATCCTGCCAGGGTTGCGGGACTGTTCGAAAGAGAAACGGCAGCCTTGGGACACAAAGGGCAAAAGAAGGAACATGGATGGGTTTTATTCAGTACAAGTCTGACACTCCCTTCCCCTCCGCCAGAGTGGGAAGAGTCATTTGATGATTACCCATCCGAAAAAAAAAGGGCATAAATATGTAATGTAGGGTATATGTTATGTATAAAAAATGGTTAAACCCTTTCTATCTGAGGACCTAGACAATGAATTATGAGTAACTAGTTGTGCCCTACGACCTTCGTCCGCGTGAAATTATAAAAAATTAAATTACCTACTTCCCTTTTTAATGATAAATGATGTTTATTTTGAAAATAGGTTTTTAAAAACACTTTTACACGTCTCTTTTTTTTAAACTAGATGGGGCCGATGTTTCGTACCTGACTACTCTGAGAAGAAACAGCCGAAACAAACTCAGAGGTCATAGTCTCTTTTAAAGTCCAGACATAATCTTGGTTAACTCACATGAGGACTATGCAGATTAGTGTCTGAGATGGTCTCTTGAAGAAAGAACCACACAGATTTGAGTGGACCTGTCCAGTCAGTGCAAGCATTTGTCAGTTATCGTGTAGCTCGACTTATAACTCAAAGAGCTCAACGACACGACGAACAATACCAAAGAAAGGACATTTGGGTAGGTCGCTTATAGTACTCAAACTGCCAGACAATCGTGGAAAACGATAAAAAAAAACAACAAAAAAAAAATTTGAAGCGGGTTTTAATTTTTTTGCACGGAGCCCTAATTATTTTTGTAAAATAACAGTAGCGTGTTAGAACTTACAACATCAGCTACCAGTAAAAGTCCCGTCAAAATCGTACCAGCTGTTTCTGAGATTAGCCGAAACAAACAAACAGACAGACAAAAATTAAAAAAATGTGTTTTTGTTAAAAGTGCCGTATGCATCCAGTGAAAAGCTATTACTTTGATATTATCACATTTATGTCTAGATCTAAACCTCATGCATGAGACTTGTTGCTTCTCTCAGTGACGTAGACGTGCTCAGCACAATGCATGATGCGTTGTGGTGACGCATGCGACTCGTCCTTGGTGGGTGTGACCCACGGAATTGGCAGATGTTATGTGGGAGAGAGCTCGCATCTGTCTGCCAATTCCGTCACTTGTTCAAGAAAACGTAGGTAAATTGAAACCAGCCAAGTGTGAGTTGGACTCGCGCACCGAGGGTTCCGTATAAACTTGTAGGTATTTTGTTATTAAACAACATTTTTAAGGTTTTCAGATGTTTTCCTTTACATGTGATGCTTCTTGTCAAATTTTATGATTCTAGGTCAACGTGTAGTACCCTATAGGTTTTGATTCCCGTGTGAAATGGCAAAATAAGCGACTTAAACGGTCATATCTTTAGATCGCGTTGACTTACAAGTTTGATTTTTTCACTGCTCCAAGAGGTAGCAGACCTGAGTATTTGATATTAATTTCACCTTGATACGTCTACGAGTCTACGCGTTCCTGAGAGGGTTCCGTTTTTTTCGACTGAAATGGAACCCTAAAAAATAAGAAGCAGTAGGTACGTCTTTGAGTCACGGTATTCTTGAACATGTACTGCACGATTGCTCGCTGGGCTTAGTTTTCTCCTAAGTATAGTTTGCTGTCGGTCACCGAATAACCAAACTAGGCCAGGAGTTCGTTCTCTGTTACCTATTAAAAAATAGAGGCACAGAATATCATACGGGCATTGACGAAGGAATCAAAAAAATTACGGTGTGCTAGGAACGCGGCCGACCATCAAATGCCATTTAGTATTTTTTCAAGATTTTAATCCTAATGTTACTTTTTAGGCCAGTCTCTTTCAGACTGGCGGTTGACAAAACAAATATAATAACAAGAGACCTTCAATTAAGACCCTGGTGGGACCCCATAAGTTCCAAAGTTCAACATAAGTGAAATCGTATCAAGAACAATATTCCTTTTGATAACATTACTATGAGAACCGGTATTTCAAACATTGGGACAGCCAGATTTAATGGATTCCATACATAAACGAGCCCCCATGGCTGTCGATAAATCATAGGGAACAAAAGCGATATATTTTTGTGTTCAACACGTACTGAGGAGGTAGATTATAATGTGGCGTTCAGTTGTATTAATAACGTAGTAAAATGGATACGGTATACATTAGGAACCATAACTGATAGATTATTATTACAGAGGAGCTCGTAGCTGGCTACCCAATATATACCGAGTTTCCTCGGATTTTTTGTAGCAGTTCCCGAACCTTGGAAGTTGGAACGTCCGAACCTCGGAATGACCGAACCTCGGAACGTCCCAACTTCGTCCTGGCTGCGACTGATCTCACTCCGGTCGTATCGCATTGATTGCCTTCCCATCGAACAGCGAGAGAAGATAGAATGCGCTTATCGGGCGCACATACTTGTACACATTTTATAAATGGTACTAGAGCTTTTACGCAAAATGCTACAAAGTAAGTATTCTGAAGGTGGGGACCGCGAATCTGTAAGAGTATGGTGGGAATGCCCTCAGGCTCGGTGGAGCGACGATCTTCGCAGGGTGGCTGGTAGCAACTGGATGAGAGCTGCTGAGAATTGAGTTGAGTGGCGCGCGATTGAGAAGGCCTATGTCCAGCAGTGGACTGCTGTTGACTGATGTTGAAGTATTCTGATTATTTTCCATAAATAGACATATCTATAAGTAGAAGTAAAGAATGTAGATTAAAACCATGACTGTTAGAGTGCTTATTACAAACTTTGTGTTCATTAATAACGATCAATTAATATTTCGTAAGAATGAGATTCATTGACCCAATGTCCTAGTGCTGCAAATTGTTCCCAATGATTGTTTAAATGAGATCATCATGATCTTTTCTTTTTAGAGTTCCGTACCCGAGGGGTTAGTAACCAACGGGACTCTATTATTAAACCTCCGCTGTCTGTCATTCTGTCCGTGTCACTTTTTTTGAGCGGGCTGTATCTCATGATCCATAATAGAAATTTTGACAGAATGATATTTTTTAATAAAAATAAAATGAACATTAAAGGAGCTTCTACTACGATGGTACGGAACCCTACATGCGCGTGTCCGACTCACACTTGGCCAGGTTTTTTTTCCAGAGGGCTTTTTTTATCTGAATTCAGTATGATTTACAAACTACAAATAGATTAAAAATATTTATAAAAATATGTGCAGGAAAAAAATTACAGGGCGTCAAAATATTCGTCCACATCTTCTCTTGTTTGATAAAAAACACAGAAGGCGATCGGAAGCGCATGACGCAATCGAAGTCAACATGATCGTCATCTTTTTGTTCCAAATAAGAGCAGCTCAATTCTAGATACTTGAAACTTTGAAATTAAACTAAGTCTACACTAATATTATAAAGAGGAAAGATTTGTATTTTTGTGTGTATGTTTGTAATGAATAAACTCAAAAACTACTGCGCCGATTTCAAAAATTCTTTCACCATTAGAAAGCTACATTCACCTAACATAGGCACCCGTGCGAAGCCGGGACGGGCCTCTAGCATATACAAAAACTTAGTAAGTTCGAAAGATGGGGATGTCAGAAAATTGCTTGCAAGCTTCCTAAAAAGTCAAGATCAGGTAGATGGGATCATCATTAGCTGCCCATCACGTCTATGGGTGGTTAATTTAAAAAAAAAACTCTTTATCGTTCACTATTGTATTGTTTATAATACTCGTCTCTTTTAATTCACCTTATCCGCCTTTTTCTCCTTACATTTTCGCTCCATTTGTTTCAAAATTCACTGAATCCAATCTTCAAATGCCTCCTCCACAACTGTCTCGCTTCGTTCTCCGTCTTGTAAACGGGACAGCATACAGGAAGGAGCGTAGATCCTCATCTTTGTGGCCCAATTGTGTCTCCATTGACGGCGACCCCTTGAAGAATCAGCCATTGTATGCTTTCTTTGACCGTCTACAAATCTTCCAATATGCTCGTTTGTTAGATAAAACAGAATTGATAATTGGCATGATGAATACAATAATGCTAAAATTATCATCATGCGTTGTCTGACTAGTTTGATAATATAGGCAGTGTTGTTGGTGATTTTAAACTACTATGGTAATAGACGGGCTCGTCTATACTAATATTATAAAGAGTTTTTTTTTAAGTTTGTATGTAGGGGGTAATATTCGGAACTACTGATCCGATTCCGAAAATTCTTTCACTAACGGGAAGCTACATTATCCCTGAGTGTTATAGGCACATACATTTAAAATGTTCCTGTGGGTTGATTTCCGTACATAACGGGAGCGAAGCCGCGAGCAAGACCTAGTGGCTAAATGAAAACAGCCGCACGGGATCATTTGAGGCTAATTACTAAGTAACGCTGATGAGGTCGCTCGGTAGGGGTAGTAAGAACCCCGAAAAGCCGACACTGAATTCGGCTTGGTTGTCGCTTTTCTTACCACGGCGACCGGGGTATCGGTATTACCCAGTATTTGGGCTGTAAATGGGCAGTTGCTCCATGCATGTAAAGTACCTCCTGACTGCATTCAGTTAGACTAGAAGCCGCCCTCAACATAATAGGAAAAAGGCTAAGAATGTGTCATTGGTGATGGACAAAAGTCTACCCCCAACGGTTGGCAAAAAGCTATAGCAAAAGGTCCTTAATGTTTGTCAGGAAAAACTTGTCTTACTAAATTTTCTTTCAGAGAGCAAGCTACGCGTCCGCTGGTACAAGGACAAGAAGCTGCTGGGTGACAGCCACACTCCCCACGAGATCCTCCCGCCCCGGGTGAGGATGCACTCCAACTACAGCCTCCAAGTCGACGTGCTGCAGGCTGCGGATACCGCTGACTACACTTGTGAGGTAATACTAGAAACTATTTTAACTTAGTACGATCAGCACCAGAAGTAGCTTAACATTTCGGAATTTTAATTATTTGATTTATAGGACTCCAGCTATTATTTTTAATGTTTCAGAAGATTATTCTTTAAAATATTTCTTACTCTTTAATACCTTGTTAGTAACGAGCATTAACTAACAAGTTTTTAACAAAAAACCTGCTTTGAAACTTTGAGTAGTGTTAATCTACTTCTGATGCTGGCTGTACACGGTCTTTAGAGCGAATTCAAACTTTCCAAAAGCTAAGAACAATAGAGTTTCATACGAAATCTTGTTCAAATGTGCATATTCTTCTAACGCGACTGTGATCAAACGTGCAGTTTCGTATGAAATTACGTATGTTTCAAACCGTATAACCTTACTTGACTTAGCCAAGACTAAATTCTCTCTGTAGTTCTCACCTGAAGCACATAACCTCTTCACCATAAGTCCTCAAATAAATTGGGATGAGGGTAGGACATTGAGTGCAGCTTGACAAAATATTGATAAAAAGATTCAACAGGCGGCGTTCACACAGATAGATACAATTTTATTGTACAATTACAATGTTCTTCCACAATATTGCTTATTCTATTGGTACATACAATGGCGGTCTTATAGTCAATATCTTCCATCAGAATATACCTACTTTACTTGGTGTACTGCTGATAAATATGGAACTACACTCAATACATACAAATAATACACGTACAGTAATTTACTTATACAGGTTGGAACACCGACGTTGCAGGTAGTCCGTGGCCCAAAAAGTCTTACAACCAGTCTCATCAAGTGGTATCGTATTAACCAGTACTAACTGGGTTGTGGAGGTCAGATAGGCAGTCGCACCATGTAAAATACTGGTATTTAGCTGCTTTCGGTTAGACTGGAAGCCGACCCCAACATAGATGGGAACAGGCAAGCAGATGGTGAGGGTGGAACATCGACGTTAATACGGATACCACGTATTCAGTACATCATTCCGAACCCCCCAACATATAATTATTTACAATACATACTTATACACACAACACATAATTTTTTTTTATCGTTAATTTAAATAAAAACAACTGTTCCAAGCAAGACAGCTGATAATTTTACTGCGCGACAGATTGTGATTTAACAGTTTCACTTCGATCGATTAAAATCTACCGAAAAATAATGCGTTAAATTGTAAGCAGTATGTTAGGTACGGTTCTCAAACTTTCGACAATTTACAATCTCGCGAGATAGAATATAATCTAACGGTATTTACAATTTTACAGTGACATTTTCACTCAACAGCTCGAATTAACAAACAAGTATGGCGGCGCGGGGCGCATGTCTTTCAACCGATCAACGCGCGAGGTGCTTTCCGTCGCATGGCATTTTACAATTTGACGGTTTCACTTCTATAGATTATAATCTACCAAAAAATAATGCGTTAAATTGTAAGCAGTATGTTACGGTTCACAATCTTTCGACAGTTTACAATCTCGCGAGATAGAATATAATCTAACGGTATTTACAATTTTACGGTGACATATACAAGCACGGGTGGCTGTGCTTGTTTATGTCACCGTAAAATTGTAACGTGATTTTTAAATAAGTATTTTACATTAATACTAAACAAAAAGGTTAGAAAGGGTGCATTCTATTGAGTTGCGTTGTGCAGGGAGATTACGTTGTGAATGAAGCGTCGACGACGTCCGCTCTTCTTTTCATGAACACTTACTTTACCTTCAACATAGAAGCTAAACTTAATCGTTTCTGTCGTTGTTAAATTATTCTTGATGTTTCCAGATTCCATCACACCTTCGATCGATTCACAGGCCTTATCAACATGAAGTCTCAATCCAAAAGGGATGACACAATCACAATGTATAGGCACATCCCCTTTAAGATAAGCCTGATGCACAACTTCCATTTCCATAGTACCGGCGTTTGCTGTCAAAACCGCAGTCACAGCATCTCCTGGCTTCAGTTCTACTTCCATGCCGCTAGTAGTGCCAATGCTTCATTAACCTCCCTTGGTAGCAAGAGAATACCCTTTTTTAACTCCAACACTGACTCCGCTTTCCCAGACACTAACGCTTACCTGGCATTCTACATCGTTGGATACCGAATACTCGCGTTCCTTTGACCAGCTCGTTGTAAAAGTGTTTTCTACAGTGTGCGATATTCCTGCGTTCACTTTTATAGTGTGATTCGATAAGTTCTCAAAGTCTTGTGACACTACTATGACTGGTTCCATATTTAGGCGTTTGACGGTTGCTGACTTTATCGATAAAACTCTCTTCGGTGGTCCACAGGTGTCAGAATCGTGGTACAAACCAAGTAAAAGTAAATTTTCTTTAAATGCTTCGCGTAACTACTCTTTTCCGATTAAGGTATGGATTTCATTATCTGTGAGTTACGAGCTTCTGATCCTTTGTATGTCACGTCTGCTTCCTGCTTATTTATATTCACACCAAGTGTTATTCTGGCCACCACCAGTTTTGTTAAAAGCAATGTCACTATATAGTAATTTCAGATCCATTTTTATTATTTAATTCAGTAAGTAACTGTGTATTGGTCAGAGACTTTTGTAACACTGGCTGATTTTTGTGAAGCTTTCGATTTGATATAATTGATACAGGTCTGACCTTTAGATCTTCATTAGAAAATTAAGGATAAGCAAATATTATTCCTAAAACTTTATTATCTGAAGTAGTCGTTAGGGAAAACCCTAATGAACAGATAATGGAACCGCTAACGGGACGACAGAAGTATTGTTTTAATGAAGAAATCTTCTAGTGATGATTCGTTCACTCACACTAACAATTCTCATCTCGGAGAAACGATTATGAGCTTCATTAGCTGTCTTATAAGGCGGTCGTCTCGAGCTGAAAGGGCATCGATGACGGCCTGGACCTGGCCTTTGCGTGTAAGAAACTGTCTCACTAAATCGTCTGATGGGCATCCCGACCAGTGGTTCAAGTAACACCAAGTTTATTCACGACTAGTTGTTGCTTGCCCGCTGCTTCGCTCGCGTTTTTGTCGGAAATTATCCCACGGGCACGTTGTAAATATAACTTAGGGCACTCGGGGTTAATGTAGCTTCCTATTAGTGAAAGAATTTTCAAAATCGGTTCATTAGATCCAGAGATTACCCCCTACATACAAACTTACAAACAAATTTTACCTCTTTATATTATTGGTATAGATTTGACGTTGCTGTGCCCAGCAGTCCAGCACCAGCTAAAGCCGCAGCCCTAGTTGCTCCTGTAGTAACGGAACGTCAAAAACAGTAATGATAAAGAAAGAAAGACCACATTCATTTGTAAGATCGTTAGGAATAGAAATTCACGCTTATATTACTAAAATGTTCAGCAAAAGAGAAATCAGAAAAAAAACCTTGGATGTTTAATTTATTGTTGAAATACATACATCACACAAACATGCATCGCGATAAGCATTACTTCACTTATGCAAACATAAAAACCCTAAACGTAAGCAATTAAGAGGGAACAGGACCAAAAAATAGGTATTTGAAGAAACTATTGCTATCGCGCTGCGTTAAGCCCGCCTCGGTAGAGTGCGATTGGGACAGGTGCAACTCAGAACAATTATATCACCAAAATTTGACGAGATCGACGTTTCGTATTCCTGCTCGAAAACTTCAGCCGATTCTATTATTTTTTCACATTAAACTACCTAGGTACTCTTCCAAAAACAATTTTTAAGGAAGAGTAGGTAGGCTGTAGGTTTCTATATTCTTTTTTTATGTTAATTTTTTTTCGAATTTGTCTGGTAGTCCTCTAATCACGGCCATAAAAATAGGTATTTTTTTTGTCATTTTTAGAGGGTCATATTTTCTTTACTTTTTAGTTGCTGAAAAAAAGGAAATGACAGACCTGTTTACAGTAGACCTTGATTTTATGAAAAAAATGATTGCCCTAGAGGTATTATTCAGAAAGAAAAAAGGAGAATACATTTGTATAGAGAAGCGCAATCCCACGTTCCCTCTTAAATAAGCTTGTGATTGTTGTTTCGAAAGAAAAGATCTACTTGCTTAGTAAAAATGTATCAAACTTCAAAAAAAGAGTACAACCAATTTTGAAGTGATCTCGACGTTAAATTGCAAGCGGAACAATAAAAAGTATTTCGTTGAGAATACCAATTAGTTTAACTGATAAAAGATGGCCGCCCTTCGATCTTAACTATTTTTAATTTGTTGATAGTGATGTCACTTGTGTATTGATAGATGATGTCGATGGCTACAAGTCGCGAATTATATCGAAATTTCGAAGATGTCCAAATGTTTAAAAGGTCTTTTTCTAAAAAAATATTAAAAAAAAAATGATTGAGTATATAAAAATTGCTTGAAGATCAGCGATCTTCAGGTTAAGGTGCACTTGCCATTTGTAGACCTTTGAAAGTCGTTACAGGTAGTCAGTGGCCCGAAAGTCTGACAACTACTTAGTCTTACCAAGGGGTATCGTATTACCCAGTACTAATTGGGTTGTGGAGGTCAGATAGACAGTTCTATGTAAAAACTGGTATTCAGCTGCACCCGGTTAGACTGGAGGCCGACCCCTACATAGTTGGGAAAAGGCTAGGCAGATGATGACTTTGAATCATCTATTAATATTATAACGGTATCGGAAGATATATTTGGGCAAAACCTGCCGAGATTTGTCCAGAGAGCGCAAGTCATTATTGAAAGAGGCGTGCAACTGTAAACATTGTCATGCTCAATTAATTTAGTTACTTTTTTTTTTTCTGTGTGTAATCTCACATGTCTATATTTTATGTTTTTCTATTTTAACTGTTTATATTTAATGTTTTTTTTTTTTTTTTTTTATATTGTATGTCTTATAGCATCGTATTGGACAAGTCTGTAAAGATGTTATCATTCTTGGTAAATAATAAATAATGATTTTCAACTGTTCTTCTGAGACTGACCCTGATTTGAAATTTTATCTGTCGTGCGTAAATTACCTGCTCACTGTTATGAAAATATTTTGTCGAAACACGAATATTATCTATTTAGTAAAGAGGTCTATGATAAGTAGGACAATTTCTGGCAGTAAGCCGTAAGCGTTAGAACGTTAAAATGATCCCGAAGCCAGTCAAATTCGTAATCGGTTTAGGCGACCCCATTGTTTATGATTTGATTAGGGGATTTAAAAAAGCCCAAGGCGATCGCTATGCCCCTTGCACTGATCCAAATCGAAAGCAAACATCTAACTACCAACGAAGTTTAGGCTGATTTTTGCATAAAGTCGTCTTCCATAAAAATGGCCTTTGTGAATGAATTCAAATCAAATTACGTTCATTTGCGAACACGAGTACAAAATAGATGTTACAAAAAAAATTAGGGGCCGTCCGTGTCCTGCCACTAGACAGTATTATTTATAAAAACATCGATAACATCCTCTTCCCAGCTCTATCCACTATGTCCGCTTCAGTGTTAGCTCTCAAGTCGGCCCAATTATGCAATTAATCAATTTGTAGTAACTCTTTTGTTACAGACCATTGTATTTTGTAACTGGCACAAAACTGTGTGTTTTCATTGAGGCGATGTTGTCATGACTTGATGTAATGTAGGTTCAAGACCACTGTCATCCCCAAGATACAGACTAACACAGAGCATCTTATATATACTCAGACGTCTTAATTTAGGGATCACTGTTCAAATTGCTTTGTTCAATGTACTTGATTATTAATAAATAATTTTAATATCTAATAGTATTCTAGATGGAGATCAAAGAACATAGGTTTTAATCAGGGTCACCCATATTTCCATAATTTTTTACCCGACTGCGCCAGAAGGAGGGCTATGTTTTTCGAGAGTATGTATGTATGTATAATTGTTTGGCACGCTCTGTGGCCTGAATGGCTCGATGGATTTTAGCTTGAGAGGTGTCGTTAGATTCATATTTACTGTGAGAGTAACACTGGGTATATCAAAATTAAATAAAATAAAAAACGGCAATTTAAAAAATTCAAAAACCCGACTTCGTAAAAAAAGAAAAAAAAAGCATAGAACATCTATCTATGCTTTTTATTTTATTGTTTTAGGCAGCCGCGTTTTTTAATTTTTTAAATTACCGTTTTTTTCCATCCAGACTTCCGCGTTGGTCTAGTGGTCGCAAGCGTGACTGCCGAGCACGTGGTCCTGGGTTCTATTCCCAAGTCGGGCAGTGTTTTTAGGGTTTTTCCTTCAGAAATCTCTCAGTAGCAGCCACGGAGTTTGGATTTGTGCCCGGTTGATGGCAATAAGCTCACACCCTATTATGGAACTTAAACGTAACTGGCGAAACTGGGGAACTCTGGTTCTGCCTCTTCGGCGATTACCGTCGTGATGTGATGTTTATGTCATCCATTTTGTCTCCTCTTAGAGTTTTGTCCGGCTTGGTGCCAACTGCCAAGTAGGTATAATATGTCGGTCCGGGTTGATTCTTGAAATTTCCAGAAATTGAAAAAAAAAATAGCCGAGGATCTAGTTTGATGGCGTGCGATTAGGAAGGTGTATGTCATGCGGTAGACTGCTGTAGGCTGATGATGAACATCTTTTTTCCAAATAATTTAAACCACTAGGATTGTTTGATGGGAGGGCGATTTGGGGTACTGGGGTGTCTTAGTTGATTTTGCCGTTCGAAAAGTCCAGAATTCCAGATTATCACCCTAAATTAAATCAACATAAAATGACTTATGATTTAGATAGCTTTGGGCCCGAGTGCGCAAATATCTCGCCGACTGATCGACACTTCGCGTGACCAGAGGGCTGGCTCTCTATTTGGTCACAGAATTAGCATTGCCATTCAACCTGGCAATGCTGCTAGTCTTCTGGGCACGTTTCCTGTCGTCGTTGTATTTATGTAGGTACTTACTTTTAGTCTTCTTTTAAGCATTATTTTAGTTCTATTTGTAGTCTGTATATAATATAAGTACAAGGAAATACTAAGTACGTCTTTACAAAATAAATAGCTTTGAAGTTGTGTTGTACACGCGGCTACACATCAAGCTATACATTTCCAGTTTATGCTGATATAGGATCTCGTAGTATAGGATTTCCGTACAATGCGAGGTCAGCTTATACTGGAAATGTATAGCTTGCTGTGTAGCCGTGTGTACATGGAATGCTATGTTAACTTGTAGGAAGAGGCAATTTTATGTCGTGGTATACATAACATGACCCACATCTCCAGTCACCATCTCCAGTTACTCTTTTACTAAAACAAATTCAGAATGGGTGCTGTTGGTGTATTCCCGTTGACCCCACCGCCCGCCCGTGGCCCCACTGGTGGGGTCAGCGTTACCCCGTCTTATGCAAAAGGAAGCGGCTAGTTAGTTCAATAGGCGGTACTTAGCCAACTATAGGGTAATTAGCTGACCACCCTGTATGGTAATGCGTGCCTGTCAGTCTGCATGTTTTATTTAAGTTGTTGGAGAATTCTGAGGAATGTTGACTAGAAAAAATGCGGTATTTGGAAAATGGTCTCCAAACTATTTCTTTTATAAAATCTTTTAATTGCTATTACCATTTACAGTATGATTTCTCATTAAATCTCTCGACGCCTTCCTGTTAGTTTTTAATTAAAGGACAGGAACCAATCGAGAGGTGTGGTGTGAATTTATTATAAAGGGTGTAACAAGACTCTTAACGAAGCCAAAAGGCACTTGTTCTCCCCGTAATTCCATATTTTTTTTGTTATAGATCATGCCTGGAAACCTTCTAGTTACGGAAATATTCGGTGTCAAAGTTCTAACTTTTTCACAAGTTTTTTTTTAAATATATGTTTTTAATGGAAGATTTTTAGTTTTACGTTAAACACCTCCACGATGGACGTCAATCCATCCATCAGCACAATGTTTTGAGTACGTTACATTGAGTCTTACCATAAAACGTGATTTTCAACGCCAAATAAAATGAATTGTGTAAAGTTAAGTACTTAGTTTGATGTTCATAATGATTGGTTGACGGTTTCGTTAAAGGTCTTGTTACACCCTGTATAGTACCTACTAGCTGTGCCCGGCATGCGCTACAATGCACCTTTTTTACCCTACCTACCTACCCCTTGATCACCTAGCGGTGTGAAATATACTTTAAGACCTATTCTCATAGCTACCAAAAAACAAACATAAAAATCGGTCGAGCCGTTTCGGAGGAGTGCGACCACAAACACCGTGACACGAGATTTTTTTGTTTAGGAAGATATAGTTATTATAGCTTTGTAGGTAGGTTTCTGTTGCAACCTACTTAGAAAACTTTTAAAGAATTTAAAACAAATTGCTCTTCTTTGTTCACAGATTATCAGGCCCGAGCCATGGGGTCCCATCAGGCAAACACATTCCATAGAAGTTTTGTGTAAGTTTGTGTAATACTTGTAATACTTGAAGTATATAGATTGGAAAGACGCGCGCTCGTTTGTCGTATATTTGTTGAAAACTGATAAAAAGTTACGTTCTAAATAATAACGTTAGATATACAGGGTATAACGATACCTTCGCGAAGCCGTCAACCAAGCATTCTGTACACCAAATTATGTAACTCTACGCAAAAATTATTTGTGGAAACGACTTTTTTTTTGGGTGCAAAATCTCGTTTCACTATAGGACATTGTGTTGATCGTACATTGAATGTTACGGAGGACGTGGAGGTATTTAAAATATAACATTAAACACTTGTATATGAAAAGAAACTATTGTAAAAAAGTTGGAACTTTGACTCGCAATATCTGAGTTACTATAGAAGGTTCCCAGGTATGGTCTAGCTAGAACTCTAGAACAAAAAAAATATGAACCTATGAACGCGACTTAAATAGATTGGGTCATTATAAACTTGGGAACACCGACGCGGGCAGGGAATTCCACAATTAATATTTATTTATTTATCTTATCTCATTATTTATGTACACACAAAATTATATTGTTCATAACCATAGAGTACAAATAACAATAAAGAAATTGGTATTATTAGTAACGGCTTATTTGCTTTTAGACGTCTAACACGGACGTACGAACCGCAGCTCCTATCAACATCATTTCAGCCGAAAGACGTCCACTGCTGGACATAGGCCTCCTCCAAGTGTCACCACGTTGACCGGTACCGTGCGTCTCGCATCCAGCGGATCTCCGCTTCACCAGGTCATCGGTCCACCTAGCTTCAGCAGCTATAGTAATACCATGTTTAATAGGTGTGGTGTATATTGCAGACTCACCAACAATCAAGACAGTGCCAGAGGATGGCTTCCTGGAAGTTCGTAAGGGGGACTATGTGGACATCGGGTGTGAGACCACCGGCACACCTGCTCCTATCGTGGACTGGAGGAAAAATGTAAGTAACGTGTGCTTCCTCGTCTTCCCACCTGAATATCTTAGTCCAATTATTTTACTCTCTATTTCAACACAGATCTTTCGTTGAAATCCATCTAAACATTAAATTAGTAGTATCACAATCCTCATCAGGGAAAAGTTGATATCGGATCTGAGAATTGGTATTAGTAAGTATTTACCACGACACTTAGAAAAGAAAGAAAGAAAGACAAAATCATTTATTTTGCACCGACTACAAACGCGCAATAATAAAACATAACCATAAAAAATAGAAAAAGAACATCAAAGCAAAAAACAAAAAAAAAAAAAAAAAACTAATATTATTACCTTCGCAGAGAATACTCTTCTTCATCTACGATTTTGTCTTGAGATCCCCTATGGTCACACCATAGAGAACCCTAGAAAGTGCATGTCTTTGGCTTTGGTGACACCATAGGCCACACACACACACTTCACACTTCAGCACACATTTTAAAAGCTTTATGTAATAACTACACTGAAGGCCTCGATTTTATCCATTACAAATTCTTCCTACGGGGTCTAACAATAATTTCCTAATAGAAAAACGCAAGAACATTTGCCTGACCCGAAAACATAACTTCACTTTTGAGATTAAGTCTGACTCCGCTTACAACCATTAGAACCGCGGTCTTACTCCTTAAATACAAGCTGGCCTTGACAGAAAATCTTAAATCAGTATTCCCAAAATGTTTATTCTCCAGGGAGAATCTTTGGCGTTACTAGAGCATCGATCCCGCATCAGATTCAGGGCGGAGCACCGGTTGCTGGCAGGCGTGTACCAGTGCATCGCTAACAACGGCGTGGGAGACCCAGCCAGAGCCTCTATCACTGTTGTTATTCAAGGTATGTTGTAGAACTAGCGCAAAATGGTAGACTTCACGACGGCAGAAGATCTAACAAAGCCTTTGGCGGTCCTTTTCTACTAAAACTTCGAATGAACAGGATTCTGTAATTTAAAACCTCAGCCACCATTGGGATATGCTTGTAGTGTGACAAGCATAGAAATATAAAAATATATCCAGGGTGACAAGTGACAAACCTCCACGGTAGCATTTTTGTGCCGCGGTTCCCACCGGTATACACTGGCCCTTTATGGGACTACTTCTCTGGTGACGGTACCTAAACCTACATGTGAAGCTATGCTGAAAAGATAAACTATTCAGCTGTCGTTGGAGTTCAACACTGGTTTATTTCAGAAGTTAAATAATATAATATGTGTTCGGCGGTGTAAACACCAGAAACAGGTCTGGACGATACTTGTTCCACTGTGTTCAACCTAACCCAGATACCGCGGGATCTTGCATAGGGACAATAAAGAGTCCTAAACTCTAGTCCTGTCGTTGACAAAATGCTTTAATAATAAAACCTATCTCAATAAAGTATGTCTCCCCCAGACGCGCCAGTAGTAACATCTTCGCGCACATACGTGCACACGGCGGTGGGTCTCCGCGCTGCGCTGGCGGCCACGCTAGAGTTCGCCGCTCCCCCCGCCAGGACCAATTGGTACAGAGACGGCAGACCTGTCAAGACTGATGATAGGTAAGACCTGATGGTAGACCTACACGTGGTGCTTGGAGTCAGTGTAGCAGGTTTGGATGGGACAATGAAGTTCGCCGTACCAGCTGCGAGGACTACCGAGACGGCATGACTGACGATAAGACAAGATATAATGCAATTGGTTTAAAGATCCGACATGAGCAAGGTCTTTTTAAGGTTCCGTAGCCGAATGGCAAAAAACGGAACCCTTATAGATGCGCCATGTCTGTCTGTCTGTCTGTCCGTGTATGTCACACAGTCACAGCCACATTATTCCGAAACTATTAGGACTACACAGTTGAGACTTAGTAGGTAGTTGTATTCTGTAAACCGCTTTACGACTTTTATTTTTTTAATTTTTGTATATACATGGAACTGAAACTAAAAAATATTCTTTTTCATCAAACCTATACGTGCGGGGTATCTGTAGATAGGTCTTTAAAAATTACATAGGGGTTCCTAAAACCATTTCTTGTCAAAGTCAATTGTTTGAAAGATAGCTGTTCCAAAATGGTAAAATGTGAGTCTTATTTCTAAAGTAAGAGGAGGAAAATTCTGAAAAAAATTAGAATTTTAGAACGTAAAAAAAACTTTCAACCAAAATTGGTTTGAATAAAATTTGATGAATAGTTTTTGAGATATGGGAGTTTTTCATCAAACTGCAGCAGTAACTTTGTTTTTTCATTAACATACTATGAAAAACAAACTTAGTTTTGCTGTTGAATGTAATACAATACCTACAACATATGAATGAGCCTTCAAAATATTTTTATTATATTGTTTGCTGCTACAGAACCCTATGTGCGTGTGAGTACGACTCGCACTTGGCCGGATTTTGGCACATAATTATTTTTGGTGACTGGCGAAATACGTTCTGCACAGTTGAGATGACGAAAGAAGGGAAGTGAGCTGCGAAATTTAATATGAATTATGTTTGCAAGTGTCCAAAGGAAGAAGAAGGAGAAGAAGAAGGAGAACCTGTGGTAGAAAAATACTTAAATAGACCGAACCCCATTCAATGATAACCAGCAGTCTTTATACTACCAACACTTATACTGAGCTTTATGCTTCTCCTAAGTTCGAAACCATAGTTTACCATAGATAGTATCATTTCATTTAAATCCAGTCTATAGAACTAGCAGTCAATTCAGTAACTTCTTCTGAGAGCAGACAACCAATGGAAAAGATCTCCATACGATGTTTCATTTTTTTTCTCATTCTCTTCCAGGATAGTACAAATGATTCAAGACAATGTGCACCAACTGATCTTCAGAAACGTTCGGAAGCCAGACCTCGGGAACTACACGTTCAGAGCAGAGAACAAACTGGGTATGGCGGATTTGATGTTCAAGCTTACTGGTGAGTTTAGATTGAATATTTTCAAAATCATCATAGATATATCGCATCGATAGCAAAAAACTTGCAATCAAAATCAAAAATTAATCAAAAATTAAAATACCTACGCGAAGTGAAGGAATTCGATGCATTCAATAAGCAAATAAAGTGCGCAGGTGACAGGGCAAGCGGCGCAAGATGGATCGTGGGCCAGTCTCTGTGGAGAGATGTCACATTCGCACTTGAAATCTGAATCGTTCATGATGACCTCCATCTGTGGCGAAAGGCCATGAAATTGATGAACAATTAGGAATATAGATCTGGACAAAACCCTGGAAAGCTAAGCAGACCCTAAGTCGGCCGATATTGTCTAAATGTTTATTTTATTTCAAGTTGTTTCTTTACGTTGTCTAGGTGTTCCCAACGCAGCATCATTCAAGGTGGATGTGGTTCTGAACAAGCCAACTGCCACCAGCTTCACACTGATTTGGGAAGTGGATTCCTATTCCACTATTATTGGTAAGCATATAATTCCCTTGTTCTTGAAGGGAAGCCGGCCGGAATCGGCTTCTTAGATGGCTTCGGGCCTGGCATATACTGGAAGGGACACCAACGCGAAAACGTGACGTATCCCTTCATCCTGTATACTATTAATGGTACCCATATTGTTCCCATTGCTGACACTTGGCCTTAATTCACTAGACGAGCTCATTACGCGATTGGGGGATGTCTCTTTCATTCTGGTTAATCAGCAATATTTAAATGGTTAACCCATCCATATATTATAAGGATTAACCTGTATAATGATTAATCAAATATATGGGTTTATAGGTCTAAACACATTTATAGGTCACGTGAGCCGCATGCATAATGACCGCTGGGTAAAGGTTTCAACTTTCAACACGATGGAAGCCTGAGGATGGACGGCGCCGCCGAGGCCGGCCTAGAAAGAGGTGGTGACATGATCTAGACGCGCATCACGAAGGCTGGTTCGAGGTGGCGCAGGAGAAGAGTACCTGGAAGGATATGGAGGAGGCCTTTGCCCAGCAGTGGGACATTCAAGGCTATTGAAAAAAAAAATAGGTCTAAACGTTAGCCTTTTAACCCGATTAATCGGTCACCGTAACTGACGAATGTGGTACTATTAGACCTCTGCCTAGAGCTTCGGGGATTATAGGCGTGATTTATGTTATACTTTTTAGAGTACAATCTCTGGCTGCGTCCATACTACGGTCGCCTGGTGTCACCGGAACCGGATGCCTTCACCACGGAGCCTCCAGCCAACCAGTGGAGCAAGATCGTGGTTCCCGGAGATTCCAGTGATGGTACTTATAAGTTTCAATTGTTACTTGCACAACAAACCAGATACGTTTAGCTACACGAATTTATAACATCATTCTGATTTTTTTTTTTAAGTTGACGGGGACTTATTGATATTTGGATTAAGTTTAGCAATAAAATGTAAGTTATATGTCTAGTTTCATAAAAGATAAATCCTGATAAAGTATTTCTAAGACTACGTTTCAATCTTCTGTCGCCTCTCAAGTTGTAATTTCGTGCTTGCCTCATTATGGTAGGTACCATGGAAATACATTCTTCTTTGTTTTTTTTTCAGGCCCCATCCACAGCGCAATTTACACAGTGCGAGGACTTACGCCATCCACTGTTTATGAAGCCATTGTTACTTCGAGAAACAGGTAGGTATTATATTAATAAAAAATAAATTATGAGATACTTTAGCTAGGATTTCCAAAAAACATACCTACGAGTAATTAATTACTACATTGTTATGTTTGTTTTTCTTTGTTTATAGATTTGGTTGGAGCAAACCATCTTCAGTCCTACACTTTGCTACGGAGCCAGGAGGTATGATATTATTTTTGTTTTACAACTAAATCCCGTGTATCTGCCGCCCTGTCCGAACGAAAAACTCGAAGACATGAGACTTCCTCAATTCCTCACCATTCTATATTTTTTCTTTTTCTTTACGTTTCAGTGGATAATATGCCTGTTACGTGAAAAAGTAAAAAAAAAAACATAAAAAATGTACGTGTAATCGTGTCGTGTGTGTATGTGTGTGTTGTCGAGTAATGTATGTGTGTGTATGTGTAATTTATGTGTGTGTATGTATGTATGTGTTAAATGAACTTTAGAGGGTTGTTTTGATGATTTAATGATTATATCTCTGTAAAGCCATGTTGTTAGCCGCGAATCATATTTTAATCTCAAACAATCTGGCACTGAAATGTAAATTGCAAAAAACTTAATAAAATTTGAATTTCGCGGACTACCTACCTTAGCGCATCTTGTTTTTCAGAAATTGCTTTTTCTTCTCCTTTTCGACTCCATTGTAATGTCCGTTAATGCATAAATATTTTCAGTGGCGAGGAAAGCATGTTCATTAATTTTTTCCTTCTTTTCCAGCCGGCCGAACGAGACCCTCAACCGCAGACTACTCAGAAATTACTCCGATACTCGTAGAAACGGAACCGGAACCCTATAACATATCACAGGCGCAGATTTTTGAACGATTAAACGAACTGTCAAGCGGAGCGCGGGAAACAATGTCATTCACCGCTATCTTGGTTTCATGTAGTGTTGCGTTTAGTTTCAGCTGATTTATGGGGTTGTTGAATAAGCTTTTAACCGACCAAGCCATTTAGACCCACTATTACAATAAGAAACTCGTCACGTATGTGAAGCGCTCTAGTATTTTTTCGGAGTATTTCGTTCAACCTTTGCAATAACTTGATGATATTCACAATAGTTAGATATTTATAATTCATAGCTATTCCTTTGAGTGTTGAAACTGCTTGTAAAATACAATATTATTTATTTAGTTTTAAATTGTTATTAGGTAGGAGTAATTAAAATTACTTCGAAAGTACAAGCCCGATTGCACCACAAATCGCTAAACACATTTAACATTTTATAAAGGAAGTTTTTTTCTGTAAGAACTTTAGTGTTTTGTTTTACAAGTGAGCTAAATCTATACAAACTGAAAAAATACAGAACTTGTAACAAAAACACATTTTTTTTTTAATTTTTGGCCGTCTGTTTGTTCCGGCTAATCTCCGAAACGGTTGGGCAGATAGTTGATGCTCTGTCTAGCTTTTATTTTAGAAAAATAATTAGGGTTCCGTGCAAAAAATGTAAACCCTTGAAGTTGTTAACAAAATGCGATTTTAAAAATGGAAGTAATATTTTTTATAATAATTTCACGCGAACGAAGGTTGCGGGCAACAGCTGTGTCAAATTATTTAATTACATCATTTTCATCCAACTGATGTCGATTTTTTTTTTTCAAGGAACCACTTTACTCTTGCATTCTAACAAGGTTCCTTGTGTAAATATTATTTGAGGAATTGCTAAATATATTTTTTAACAGTAAAAGGTGTTTTTTTTTTTGTCAATTCCTGTTCTGTCAATCGTTTTATGACGGAGAACATCTTTAGGGTTGCGCTACATCTATTAGAACAGAATCACATTTTTCCATGGTGCCGACCGCGTCCCACTATTTCTCGCTCTAGCAAATGTCGGTTCTGAGCGCCGGAAAAAGATAGGAGCATCAAAAAATTCGATTCCGTACTGATAGATGATGTTCAACCTACTTTGCGAGTTTCGGTGCAACCGTGCCTTAAAAACAATGGGTTTTAAAAATAAGACAACACATGTATGTACGATTAGGTATTTATTCCATATTTTTCAATACATTTATCATCATTTTTAAACAACCATATCAGGCTGTGCATAAGCACAAGCCTTCTTTTACACATAACTTTGGTTTTTAATCAAATTTGATACCAATACGCTTAGAGACACTAAACACGGATACTTTTCTTTAATTATTCTTAAAATTTACTACAGTAAATATTTTAAAGTCTCTTCATATAACTAATTAGTGTGATTGATTTGTATCAAACCCATTTGATGTTTTATTTACGTTAAAAAACAGTTAAAATACATTATTTTTTTATTATAATTAAACATTGAATACATTTACTTATTTTGATACAATATTAAATTTTTTGCTCTTTAGTACGGAGTAACAAACTTTTACGAAAAGGGTTGAGGCTTTCGCTGAATAGAGGTCTAACACTGAATTTTCCAGTATTTTTTTTTAAACCTGCCTTTATTTTTTAAATTAAGAATTCGATCCTGACGCAATCGCGGGTGCGATCAAATAATCGCAAACGCAAATCGAAATATAAAATCTTTTGTAATTTTCATAAGTGAGCCCTCGTATCTTACAAAAACTTTCAAGATTTTATATTTTATTACTACTTAAATAATATTGCATTTAAAAGTGTTTTTGAATTTTTCTTTGAGTGTAACACCTCATAAACAGATAACCAGAACCATTTTCGCGAATATTCTTATTTATAAATATACAAAAACATTTTGGTCATTTTATTTTTTCAAATTCAACAAAATAAAATATAATGTGAATGATTTTGGAAAAAATACTGATCCATAGATTATTCAACATTAGCTTTATACGGTAAAAAAATGTATCTGTGTGAATTTATAAAAAACTTTTTTTTTTTACTTAAAACTATATTGTAAACGTACATAATTATTTGAAACATTGATATTATATTTAACTCCAACCAGATTAATGTCAACTATATTTTAACACTAATAATAAATATATGACGTTTTGTTTCAATGACATTACGAATATTAAAATTTACAATACACATTAATTTTTAGGTTATAATAATAATAGAAAAAATTACAACTTTGAAAAAAAAATATGCTGATGTCTAGGTAACAATACTACCCGTATTTTCAAATAATTCTAATTAAATAAGAATGCATAATCTATAGTACATTTGTATTAATCTAGCCTAAATTTAAATATAAATTTAATAAGAAAAGTTACAAGTTTTAAAATAAATTTTAAAATACGAAAAGTTTTAAAATTGAACCGAGATTAAAGGTTTTATTTTGTTGTATTTAAACTTAGGCTAGACAAAAAACGCAAAGAAGCTTTTAAAATGTTTAATATATAACAATGAATGGGATATGTTAACATTTTGTATATCATATACTTTGTCATGATTACATCAATGAATAGAAATAGCATTATTTTCTCGACACAACTCATCGCGATAACAAATACAACATTTTTAAATAACAATTTTGAAAATCAATGCTAAGTCATGGAAGACTGAAATTGTAAAAAAAAACGGATATTTTTTTTCAAAACATACATATTATGGCACAATATAACATTTTACATAATAGCGTTGGGCATTAAAAAATTAAATTAAAAAGTTAAATGTGGCCCAACACTATGTTTTCACATTAAAGACCATGACGAATTGATGCGCCCAATTCGATGCGATACTTTGCTAAAACACCGAATAAGTTTTACAGTGGCAACACCATACACAGCAACACTATAACTTTGACACTGGGTATAAAAAAGCGAAAGAAAAAACGTTGCCACCCCAAAAAATGTTTCATGTGGTAACCACATCAACATTGTCACTTCACTGTCTGTTTTCAGTGTTGCTATCATGAAAAAATGTCTTGCAACACTGGCCTCAACTGGCTTTAGTACACCACATTCCTTGCTTTATAAAAAAAAATATTAATACTATAAAGGAGTAAGCCTCGGGTTGTCAGATCTAAAAATACGTACATCTATTGGAAATGAATCGCTTAGTTTGATTTTATGCAAGTTGTTCCTTTGTGCATGTATATTAATATAACACTTATTGCTTAAAATAATGAAGCTAGTGGCCAAAATGGCTCTTTCTATCAAAATACCACGACTTTTGTGCAATTGTATGAAGTTTTACCTCCAATTACACGACGGGTTCTGATTATTTCGAATATCCTTACTTTTTGAAAATTTATCGAACGCGTGAGCGTTTTCCGATAACGGTTTAGATTTGAAATGGTTCGATGTTTTTTATTAAACTTATTATTTTTCATAGATCTGATGCATTTATCTCATGATAGGTCCTTCTTTTTTCTTTATAAAAACATGTTTCTTTCATATTTCTTGATATTCCTTGGTAAAGTCATGTATGTGGATTTTTGAGACGAAATCTTTTTCTTTTTGCAAATAACACAATCAGTTTACTTTTCTTTTAGATAAATCTCTCAACTTTTAGCCTAGTTTTTCATAGAGGTCTCAAGTCCAGTTCATATTAAATCCACATGACAATCCACCAATTTCTCTCGTTTTCTTTCTGATCTTCAACTCATGTTTTCTTAGATTCCCATCTATCTTAGGTGAAATCAGAACTTTCAAGTCCATTTTTATGAAGCGGTGAGCAGAGATTTCCGCTTTTTATGATACGCCTTGAGATTAGACATGTCCTTTGCCTGCAACCTCGCCTTGGAAATTTTCGCACTCTTGGAGGGTAGGTAGCACTCTATTTTGTATGCACTTGTGGGTAGTTAAAGTTTTCACTTCTTCACTTCTCCATTTTTGTATTTAATTCAGTTTTGCCATAAGTACTGAATACCTTCGAGCTTACCGTCAATGTTTTCTCATTGCACAGATATGATAACTCAACCATATCTGTTTTTGTTTCAAAACCTTTTTAGGGCAGTATTTTCATGATGCAACACATGCATGATTACTTGATGTAATTTTTCTTCTTACCAAACCAACATTTTATGTAGCTGATGACCATAGAAGTGCATAGTTTAGATGTTTGGTTTACACCACAAGTGCGAATCCTTCAATCTTCAATCTTGATGTCCCTACCCCGCTGTGCAGCTGGAAGCTATGCGGCTATGCGGGCGCGGGCGCGTGCATGCCGCCCGCGGAGTGCGCCAGGCGCGCGGCGCGGTGCAGGCCGCGCAGCACGGGGTAGCACCACAGGCACGGCACCAGCAGGCTCAGCAGGCTCACACCCATCCAGCTGGAACCATACAAGGGAAAAGTTATACAAACGGCTATTTTAGATTATACACATTGGGGCCACAGCAATGTTTTACGTCACGACCGCTATTTTAAATCCCGAACGCAGCGAGGGATTCTAGAAGTTCCAAGGGGAGCGCTTTCAGTCGAGGGACTTAGCGCTAGAATCCTGAGAGCAGTGAGGGATTTAAGCTCGCTCAAGAAGAAGAGAAACCTTTATCCCCGAGGAGCATACCTCTTCAGCTTCACACATTTTTTTTTGTTTAATTCGTAACCAATTACTTGAGTACTTTTTGTGAATAAAAATAGTTTTTTAACTATTTATTTGTTTCGTTTGTATAGCAGAGAAAAACGTTGCAAAATGTATCATATTGGGGAAAAATGCGCACAACAGCAACCAATCAGCTGTTGCGATCGACACTTATGCCACACTTACCGGTACAGATAAAAAGCTTAGCGCGATTCAATTCTTCATTCATTTTGGACTTGACAATTTGCTTTTTGATTTGATTTGTTTCACGTATTTAATTAATTTAGATGTTTTTTTTCTTATAATAATTATTGATTTATTTGGGTCGTCGACGGCAACTAAAATCTACAACAGGGACGTGCCGTCCATAGAGGCAATGAGGGCTGTTGGGACGTAACTCCCAACAGTGAAAACGTTATGTTGATCTTGTATAGGAATGTTATGTTGATTGAGTAGACAACCGACTGATATAAATGTTTAATTGCTACTAGTACTAAAAATAACATGTTATAAAGTAATAATGTACACTTAATGCTGGATTAAACAAACTGCAATATATCACTAAAAGTAGGACAAGTTAGTGGCATGTACAGCGTAGCTCGTACAAGAGCTATCCTTTTTTGAGCTCATCAGATGGCACCACTGTCGAGTAAGGTTATGTCAATAATTCTATTTTAAACTTTACAGTACCAATAACTTCATAAAAAGGTTATTTTATTACTTATAAGAACATAGTGTACAACTTCATATTAATTTATTTACAATATTCTTCCTAAAATTTGCAAGCATGAAACATTTAAAAATCATTTTATCTCCAAGTACAAGAACTAACAAAATAATAAGATCCTAAGTTGCTACTTAACATCTTAAAGTCTTAGTCAATCAGGAAAAGCTCAATCTAAACCACAAATGTCGTGAATATTAGTAAATCGTGAATATTAGTAAAAATACGTGATAAAAAAGCACGCAACGCGTGAACTTTCTATGAAATCTGACATTTCGGTGACCTCGCGCTACACTAGCGCTTCTAGCGGCGAATTCACACGCGATAGCCCCCATTAGGCCTAGCCTACCCAACTATTCCTACAAATAACGCAACAAATGCATTTTCTTTCAACTACGTAGTAATGTTATCATTAATCACTACAAAACCGATCACAAAGGACGTCTTTTTTGCTTAGAACCAAAACAGTGCAGAAATGTTATATGAAATATCATTGTTGCACAGTTTTTCATTAATGCACTGTTTTTTTTTTTATTTTATTTACCATAGAGATTTACTGTCTCCCATTAAGTTTACTAAAAAATTTATGCATTTGATCAAAAAGATAGTGGCTGAACATAAAAATCGGCTGAATAAAATAGACTTGGTGAAAAAAAAAATACAAATGGCGCAAATTCTGTACCATAAATCGTAACACTTTGATACTTCGTATTTAGTAAGAAAAGTTAAAAAAATGGAAATAGACAGAGATATCGATATGAATTCAACTCCAGAAAGTCAAAAACAGCTGCAAATGAAATTGTTAATAACACACAAAAATCACGAGTACAAAAGTCGCGAGATACTTTGTTTTCATTAACATGAGTTTTTATTTTGAGTAGGTATATTTTTATCACGGCAGGTAGATTGGTAGTTGAAAGAAAAGTAGATTACACACCTTGCTAAAGTGAGTAATTAATGCACTCGTGTTAATTTACACACCAACACCACCAAACCAACACAACACGCTCGTCGTTGTTGCTCGGGCACCAACATAACACTCATGCATTAATAGCTCACTTTGCGCTCGATGCAACAATATACTATTACTTATTAGTAATAAAATAATACAGAATATTAAAAAAAAAAGATAAACTCCTGTTATAATACTTATAGCAACTTGTTGCGCCCGTGTGACGTAACTGATAACTCACACTATACTGTAAGTACTACGACGCTCGCTCCGGACAAGCTAGGCAAGAACACGGATGGCCTAATTTCCATTGATAAATTTACGCACACTGGTGCATATTTTCGTGTATGAACGGCACACATGTACAACCTGTTTTTTTTATATCCCATAACTCTAGGGTTATATTCTGTAGGTAAAATTAATACTAAAACTCCTAGAATAGGTGGTCCAAAAATGCATCGTTTCGGAGATATCATCAATAATAATTAAATTAGGTCAAAAATTGTCACCAGTATGACGAATCTTTACTTTTGCGAGGTTGCCAAACTTCGCAGTAGTGTAGTAAAATAAATAGTAAAATAAAATATGTAGGTAAGTAATTCATTTTTATTCAAACCAATCATTCATATTTAAAGCTAAGAAAATGCGACGTTGTCATATTTCACGTAAGGGTGTTTTACATTAATAATCGTGACTGCCGAATTATTTTGTATGAAAAATGAAAAAAAAAAATAACGAAGGGTTGGAACATAACTCATATGCCAGTTGATTCTTTGATATGGCCTCAATCATATCCTAGAGTTATGGCATATTAAAAAAACACGTTGTATAGATCATAGATAGATATGGCGTAACTCCTGTGAGTGGAGCTGGCCACTGCATGTTGTGATTGGCTCATGGCTGCCCCACAAAGTATTAACCGGCAAAATTCTGTTAACCGCTTTTTTAAACGGATCACGGTTTGCAGTAATGCATTTTTATTTGGTAGTGTGTTTTTTATCGATAAATGTTTCATGTGACAAGCAAAATTTATTTCGTGATCTTGAATGTTTTGCTTTTTATAATATCTTACGGTTGTAATTCGTTTTGAAACATACAGACCCCGACACGAAAGAGAGGTCGTATCATTTGAACAGAACTTGTCGACGCTCAGAATTGTTTGACGTGAGGTATGAGGAAAGTAGTTATTTATGATCACAATAATTTATTAGTCCAAACAAATCAGTGTTACATACCGCTTGGCGCAGGCCTCGTCGGGCGGTGCGCAGGCGCACGGGTGCAGCGCGAAGTCGCCCTCCGCGTCCGACATGCAGTGGTACAGCATACACTGACGGAATAAAAACAGTCATTTAGTATACACCCTCACATCAAATAACCAATCTAAATACTAGCGTTAACACCTTGATTACATGAAGCTGTCACCAGGCGGTACCAGAGCATTTCGCAGTGGCATACAGGCAAGTTGCGAGCGCCACGGCCTTCCTTTGCGGAGACTCAGCGACATCCTGACATGTGCAGAATATAGTGGCGAAACAGAAAACTCGGCCTATTGCTGGGGAGCTACATTCGATCGTGTGCACTGTTTCTGCTCTGTATTGGCACTACCTCCCCAATGAACTCAATATAATCAAGGCATAAGGCCGAGATTTCATCAAATCGGAGACGAGCGAAGAGGTGTGGAAACCTGCAAAATTCAACCAATCACAGAAGAAACGAGAGACGCGATCTGAAATTTAACGAATGAGATTGGTTGATTCCCGCACGTATCCAATGTGGTGGAATCTGGGCATAGCTTGATCCTGAACGCGTTGATAAAGGTGTGATTACCTGAGCGCACTTGATACAGGACACGCAGTCGATGCAGGAGCGGAAGCAGTCGGGCGCGAACTCGCACGAGCCCGCGCGGTTGGCGCTCTCCAGGTACCACTCGTGGCAGTGTCTGGACATGTCGAACAAATGTATGAGGGAACAGGAAAGCACGGGGTAACCAAAGGTGTTATTTAATTCTGTTTATGTTAAGTCATAAGCAATTCATTCATTTGTTTAACATAGGTACAATAATAATGGTATATCATGGAAATTAAGAGTGTGCTATGTTATGCCACAGGGCGTACAAATGTTAGTCTCAATAAAATAACAACTTTAAAGAATTGTATACTACAAATTAATGAATAATAAATAACAATATAAATCAATGTTAAAACAAAATAATATAAAAATAAAATGTCAATACAGTAAAAATGTCAAGACACAGACTGAAAATCAATTATAACACAATGTCATAAATGTGGCACCTTATATGCACGTTACAATTCATCATCCGAACCTATACTATTAAATTAGCAATATTTATTTGTAATCACGTTTTCGAAAAGCCTCAAACGATTTTGATAAAAGTTGCCATATGGCTTTACATCGATCTATCTAGGTCTCATCTCTATGAAAATTTGTTTTCTCTATTTTCAACCGAGCAGAGCTTGGTCGTCCAGTTACTTATCAAATCAAATGAATCCGTGTATGCTTTTTAAGCTCGACAAAGTAAAAGACTGCAATTTGACCTTGACAAGTGATTAACATATCACTGTTAATTTTAAGTGTTAACCCACCTGCATTTCAGCCTCGCCTGGAAGGTCTCGGCCGGCTTCTTGTCCGGCAGCGGCGGGGGACCGGTGCTGTACCCGCCCTTCTTTAGCGACCCTGGAACAGTACACCAACAGACAGTTCAATATATTGTTTAGTGTCCAAAAACTAAATTTAGCTACACTTTTTTGTACAAGAGTATTTTTTCTACGGTAAATATGAGAATCAGGAAGGGCCTTTCGACCATTGGCTCGTATTAAACTGAAAGTCATAGGGAAAGACCTTTGCTCAGCAGTGGGATTGTGTAGGCTAAGAGTAACAGTGGTAATATGGGACTTCGAGTATTAGAAATAGTCTAGCGGCTTTCTGGAGATTATTATGTAATTTTTAACGCGTAATACTAAAAACTGACAAGGATTATTAATTTATGGGACTGGCCAAGCCATGTCTGCTGGATGTCGTCACAGCTGAGTGCCCTATGGAGCCTTATAGCTAGACGGGGTCGCGGCAGACCAAGGAGATGATGGCGGGACACCTTTTTTTTTATTACCGATGGGAAATCATCAAATAACCCCTCCCGCTCTGGGCTGAGCAGGAGGGAGTGTCAGACTTTTACTGACTAAAACCCATCCATGTTCCTTCATCGCCCTTTGTGTTCCGGGGCCACGGTATCTCTTTCGAACAGTCCCGCAGCCCCGGCAGGCATCGGCCCTTACGGACCTGGCCCGCTGGCTGGCTGGGCCTGGCCTGGCTGGACCTTATGGGCCTGGTCCTGTTGCTGACTCTCTTTGAGGCGCGCGTGGAACACTCTTGCGCCGTCGACACGGCCTGTCGTCATAAGACGGACGGACGGCGAGCTAGCCCATAGTTCACCGTCCACAGGCCCGCGCCTACGGTGGCCGGCGCCGACGCCCGGTGCGTCCTCTCACGTCCCGCCACCTCCTTCGCTAGCATGACTGCTTCGCAGAAGGCGGTGACGGCGTCCCATTCCGTCTCGCTCCGGACCATGGAATGACCCGCGGCCGGACGCTCAGGTCGCCGCCGCCGATCGCCGCTACGAGGACACGGCGGTGCTCCGCCCACGCGGGGCAGATCTCCACCGTGTGCTCCACCGTGTCCTCCGGTCGATCTGAGCAATGGTAGCACCCGGGCGTTTCCTCCCGCCCGATCCGGTGCAGGTACCTCCCGAAACAACCGTGTCCGGTGAGGACATGCGTCAGGCGATGGCGGGACACCTTGGATAACTTCCTCACAAATTGGCGCGAAGAGGCACCTTTGCCCAGGAGTGGAATAGTACAGGGTAACAACGCTGGTGTCTGCTACATACAATCGATCGTAATGAAATTTGTCTGATAGGAATACTAGGACTGAAAGAATGATATATCTTTCCTATAAGCCACTTCATGGCTATGCATATGGCATATGACAGATGTCAAATACGCTGTGTAGAAGTCTCCGTAGTATTTTAATTTCGTAAAAATAGTTAAAAGCTGTAAAATCAGGAAAACGCGTTACTAACAAGTGTTAAATAGACCAATTGTTAAGTGAAAGTGTTATCACAACGTAAATATGGATAAAAACATTTAAAAAATCAAGTAATATAGTGAACATTAATTCAAGAAAACAAGTGCAGAAACGTAATATTAGGACAGTGCAAGTAAAAGATACAAATTAACATTACATATAAAGTGATCAAAAGTGCCAGACAACAAACAAAAAGTTATTATTAGTTAACCTAAAGATTGATTAGTGAACAGTTCATAAATTGTTGGGTAGATTAACAAAAACCATAATTGTGTCTAACAGACAGACCCTACTTTCATCAAAAAAATCGATATATTCCGTAAAGGATCTGCAATTACGAGACAGTTATCAACTGCACGGGTGGCGAACTTGGTAAAAGCTGTACACGACTCCTCCATGCGCTCGGTCGCTGGTTCGAACCTGACTAGCGACGAGGCGACTTTTTGTGGATAGTGGATGTTTCATAGAAAAATATCACATCAATATTGTGCAAAACAACTCACAGCACAAAGCAACGAACGGAGCGTGATCTCAAAAAAGAAATCGAAATACATAACATAGCATCACGCGTGTTTTCTCGAAGGTGTCGGCAGAGGAGTATTGATAATATTGGCAATGGAAATGGATCTAGAATACATTACTATTCGTAGACCACAGAAATCGACCTCATTAGATAATATTTTCAAAGAAACCACGGTACTAGATACTACCATGCTGAGTTTGCCGAGCACATCGTTGAATGAAAGCGACACTACCCTGGATCTAAGAGATACTGTGAAAAGATTAACCTTACAACTAGAAAGCGCTCACCAGGAGATTGATAACTTAAATAGCGAAAATTTCCGTCTGAAAATGGATATTGGTCAGTATCAAAAACTTATTGAAACATTTAAGAAAGTAAACTTATTGGAGAGAAAAAGTATAACACCAAAGTCTTCACGCCAATTAAATTTATTAAGGACAAGCTGTTTTTCAACGCCTACAAAGATAGATTCCTCTCCTAAGGTGACTAATTATCCATCTGATACTGTCGAATTGGCACAGAATGATGGTCATAGCTGTGACAATTCTTTTAATTCAGCCTTATCTGGACGTATTGCTGAGGGAAACTTGGAGGTTAAGTCGCCGAAAGATGTCATCTGTAACTCATTCACACTCCCGGTCAGCTTAATCCAGGGTTCGCAACATGTTGATGAGTCTATTCCCACATCGCAGACAGAGTCTAATGGTAGATGTTCTTCTGCTGACTCCCAGCAGTCGACCATTATCTCTCAACCTCATTTGCAAAACGGAGCAACTCAGAAAGTCGCGATCTTCGCTGATCAAGCTGGATATGGTGTTCGTAAAATCCTTCAGTACTATCTGGGGTCAAAGTTCATCGTGACGTCATTTATTAAGAAAGATGCAACTACGGAGCAGGTTTTGAAATCTTGTGCAAGTATGTGTAAAGACTTTAGTAAAACCGATTTTGTCATAATATTAGCTGGCACAAATGACAACAATCCCATGAATATACAAACTTATCTATATTATACATTATGTCAACTAAAATCCACTAATGTGTTGGTAGGTCAAATTTACAAGCACAAGTTTCTAAATGTAAAGAGTGTAAATAAACTACTAAAGTTTGTGTGCGTTAATTGTACAAATTCTACGTTTCTTTCGTTACATAGTGATGTTTACAGGCCTTACGTAAATAAACTGCATGCTTGTAGATTAATACATAGGCAGATTCTACATATAAATTATAAATACAATTATCAAACATATAATGAAAATATAGTAAGAAAGAATGCTAGCGTACAAACAGTTTCTTTCAAAAGTGTTGGGGTCCAGACTGATGATGTTGATACAGCGATAAAAACAAAAGACTTATCTCTGCAATCAGATTTTTTTCGTGAATAGTAATAGTGATATATCTGTAAAATGTACTAACAATGTTAATATTGTCCCAATAAACTGTACACATTTAATAATCTTTCACCAGAATATATGTGGTATTTCTAACAAGGCAAACGAATTAGAAGCCTATATACAAACTCTTGGGACAAAAGTAGACTATCTATGCTTGACTGAGCATTTCTTAAGTAGTGTGTCAATAACTTCTTTTAACTTAGATGGTTACAAATTAGCGTCTTATAATACACGAAATAAGAAAAAGAGAGGAGGGAGCCTAATCTTAGCTCAAGCAGACAAGAAAGTAGAGAATATTTCTGCAATTGCTAGACTGTACGCTGTAGAGAGTTTTGAGGTGTGCTGCATAAGGGATACCACAACTGGAGTGTATGTATGTTGTGTATATCGTAACCCTAATGATAATAATTTTGATATTTTTATGAAGAAAATGGAACTATTGCTTGAGTTTTTATTCAATAAGAAATGCATAATTAGCGGAGATTATAATGTTAACTTGCTTCTGGAAAACAAAAAACGTGCAGAATTTTTGAGTTTGTTTGGCATGTTACAATTTTAGATGTCTTTTTGATAGCCCCACTTTTATTCGCAACAACTCGTATTCCTGCTTAGACAATATTATAACGAACCTACAGGAAGAACAGGTATTAAGAAGTGAAATTGACCACAATGGTTTAGGAGATGGACATGGAGCACAATTATGTGAATTTTTAGTAGAAAATATGTTAGGAAATAAAAATAATCAATATTTAATAATTAATAAAAGAATCTTTAATTGCAGAAATAGTAAATCTTTTAAGGCCAGACTATTGAATGAAAATTGGAGTTTAATGGGAATTAATTCATTTTTGAGAAATTTTAATACCAGTTTTCGGAAAAGCTACAAAAAACGGGAAATAAAAATCAAATTGAAAAGGGGATCACAGTTAAAGTGGGTAACTAAAGGAGTAAAAACGTCTAGTAAAATGAAAAGAGTTTTATGCACAAATACTGGTTATCATGTTCATGAAAGTGTACTCAATTATAAAAATAAATATATTCGCATATATAGAAGAGTCATGACCAATGCCAAAAAAATTGCGGTCGCAGAGAAAATTGACAATGCTAAAAATGTAAGTAAAGAAGTTTGGAATGTAATTAATGACCGTACAAATAGATTTAAAAAAGTGCAACAGGAACCACTCTTACTAAAAATTAATGAACAAATCATAGACTCACCAACTGCCGTAGCTAACATGTTAGCAAAACAGTTCAACCATAATTGTGATTCAGATGAAACTAAGACGGAAGAAGCTTTATTGCTTCTTCAACATAGTTTTGAAAGGGTTGTAAATGATATGTCACTCACGCCTACTACACCCATAGAAATAACAAAAATAATTAAAACTATGTCAAACAAGCACTCCAGTGGATATGATGAAATCCCAATTGCTATTCTTAAAGAACACGTAAAAATATTGGCTGGGCCACTGTCTACATTCATTAACAAATGCCATGAGCAGGGTATTTTTCCGGAACAATTAAAAATTGCAAAGGTTGTGCCAGTTTATAAAAAGGGTTCAAAAACGGACCCTAAAAATTACAGGCCCATCTCGCTTCTACCCGCACTTTCAAAAATTTTTGAAAAAATATTGAAATCTAGGTTATTGACTCATCTTCATATAAATAAAGTTCTACATGATAGACAGTTCGGTTACCAGAAAGGAATTGGCACTGGAGATGCCATGTATAAACTTTTAGATGATGTGACTAGTAAAATAAATCTTAAATTAAAGGTAGCTGGTATTTTTCTGGATTTATCTTCCGCATTTGATACGATAGATCACAATCTACTTATTGCCAAACTAAATTATTATGGTGTCAGAGGCAGTGCCCTTCAATTATTTACATCGTATTTAAGAAACAGGAAAATGTATGTTGAAACCAGCACTATGGAACAAAATGGACAACGAAAAACATACCAATCATCCATGATTAATATTACCATGGGCGTACCGCAGGGTTCCATATTAGGCCCAATTCTGTTTATTATTTTTACTAACGATTTGATAAATTATATTAAAATAAAAATTCCAGACATTAATCTCGTAGTGTTCGCAGATGACACTAACGCTGTAGCAGGGGCGAAAAGTATTGGTGAGCTGACAGAAAAGGTCAATACTACGTTGGCAGCATTTCAGTTTTGGTTCAATACAAATAGATTAATAATAAATATTAAAAAAACGAACGTCATGTTGTTTCGGACCACTGCAGGCAATAAGGATAATATAGATATAACCCTCAACAATGAAAAGATTGAATTAGTGAAAGACGTCAAATTTCTGGGTACCCATTTAGATGATCTGCTGAACTGGAAAAAGGAGCTAGCACACATAGACTCCACTATATCATCTGCGTGTTATGCGTTGAGGAAATTGAGAGACGAAATAAATACAGAACAGTTAAAGATGGTATATTATGCTCTTGTCGAATCCAGACTTTGATATAGTATACAGTTCTGGGGGAAAAGTTACGGTTATAATCCTCAACGAGCCTTCATTCTCCAAAAAAGAGCAATTCGTACAATTCTCAGAATTTCACAAAGAGAGAGCTGTCGAACTCATTTTAAGCGTTTAAATATTCTAACATTGCCCAGCTTATACATACTTGTTATGTCCATGAATTCGAGTCTGAGGAAGAAAGAACAGCCAGGGAAAACACTCGTAGGAAGGATTTTAAAAATAGAGTTGTACCTAATTTCAATATTGTCAAGCATAGTCCTCATTACCAAGCTGTACAAATATTTAATAGACTGCCAGCGGACTTAAAAATCTTATTTTACACTAGCTCTTTTAAGGCTAAGCTAAAAGCATTTCTGTTGGATAAAAATTTGTACTCAGTGGACGAACTGTAATTTATAATTCTAATTTTACTATTTAAAAAAAAAAAAAAAAAGATATTAATTGTTAAATTTATTTTTGGGAATCATGTATTTTTTTTAAATCTTGTATGTTTTTGTTTTTAATTGTTGCTGCATGTTTTATATTATTGCATGCTTCTTCGGAATTTATATTATTATTATTTATAATGTATGTAATGTATCAAACACAATGTAAATTGTTCCTGATAAATAAAATAAAATGAACCTGAATATCTATTAAAATGACGAAATACAAAATAAAGGGTTTAACAAGACCCTTAACGAAGCCGAAAGGCACTTGTTCTCCTCATCATTGCGATCATTTTTTTGTTCTAGACCATACCATCTAGTTACGGAGATATTGGGGGTCAAAGTTCCAAATTTTTCACAAGTTTTATTTTTAATACTTGTTTTTAATGTAAGATTTTTACTTTAAAACCTCTACGACCCCCTTACTATTCAATCCATCCATCAGCACAATGTATTGTGTGAGTTGTATCGAGTCCTACCGTAAAACGTGATTTTTCACCCCAAAAAAAAGTCGTTTCCCAGCAATAATTTTTGCGAAAAGTTCCTTAGTTTGATGTACATAATACTTGGCTGACGGCTTCGAGAAGGGTCCTGTTACACCCTGTATAGTCTACAGGCAAGCTAGTTTCTAATAACAAACAATGAGTAGCTAACCTCCGACCAATATGTAAAAATCAGTAGTCTCACCAGAATCTCGTTTGAGCATCGGCGGCTTCGTGTTGGGCGAGGACTTCTCCGAGCTGATGACTCCGCCTGCGCCCACCTGCGGGTACGTGTACTCGTGCACCTGGAATAGTTACACTCGTAATAAGTTATGGAATCAGGCGTTATTTTGCGAACTCCCATGACATTAAATGTTAAGGCCTGCAAAAATATGCAAATGCAGGAATAATTTACTAATTAGAGCTTGGCATACTTGCCATGCACCCAAAAAGCCCCGGTTAGCTCCCGATCGGTCTTCAAGTTCTCCATAATTTACTGCACGATAAATATAAATTGACACAGTGTTTTTTACAGTCTGTGGGCCAAACTGTTGTTTTATTTTATAAGTTTGAGTTTGATCGATTTTGATGAAAATCGAAAGTATTTAAGTGGTTCTAGTTTGATTTGATACAGGCGCAGCCTAGTTTGGGGACCTCCATTTTCTATATATGTTAAAATTTTACTTGTTACGTTGATTCATAGCGCTAAGTTAGGTTAAGCAATTATGTTTTTGTAACAATGGTTTAATAAATTTATTCTTATTTATTATAAACTTACAGCTGACAGATGAACGTAGGGACATCGGTCAGGATCGGAGTCGTCCACATGCAGCTTGTCGTCGTACTGAGCCTCGTACTGCTTCAACGAATCTGAAACCATACCACGCTTCGGTTGAAGTATTGCTACATTGCTGAGGTTATCATGTTGGTCATCTCATTATTGTAAAAACTAAGCTTCCAATGGACACCAGGCATTTTAGAATAGTTGAAATTAATCCATAATCTTATTAATATTATAAATGCGAAAATACGTTTGTTTGTTTGTTACCGTTTCATGCCTAAACCACTGAACCGATCATCCTGAAATTTTGCATATACTTTGTCAGGTGTACAGAAACGGATATAGGGTATAGGGACCTATCATACCGTGTCACATTCTAAATTAACGCAAGCTAGTATAATATACTTGGAGTAGTTGATCTGTATCTGCAGTATGTTTTACCTGATAGCGGGTGCCTGGGCAGGGTGATAGCAGATAGTATGGGCGTCTGCGTGATGTCATCAGCGGGTCGGTGACGAGCGCGGCTGGCGGTAGAGTTCTCTGAGCTAGAGCGAGACTCTGATGGCAGGTTTAGACACTGGAAATAAAGAAATGTGTTAGTCTATAGTACCTACTACCTTTTTTAGTGGCAGTGGACAGGGCACATTGCTCGCAGAATGGATGGCCGATGGGGCCGATAAGTTCTGGAGTGGCGACCGCGAACCGAAAGACGTTCCATTGGAAGGCCTCCCACTAGGTGGACCGATGACCTGGTGAAGATTGCAGGGATCCGCTGGATGCGAGTCGAACGGGACCGGTCAGTGTGGCGACAGTTGGGGGAAGCCTATGGAGCAGCAGTGGACGTCTTTCGGCTGAAAATTATGATGATGAT
Organism: Eugnorisma glareosa; assembly: GCA_947578425.1. Taxonomy (NCBI): domain Eukaryota; kingdom Metazoa; phylum Arthropoda; class Insecta; order Lepidoptera; family Noctuidae; genus Eugnorisma; species Eugnorisma glareosa. The sequence continues at coordinate 4,061,343 of OX387982.1, read as the reverse complement.
AGTATCTTCAAATAATTGTATTATTTGGTGCAAGGGACCATTTTCAAGATAGCTAGGTCACAGGCCTCTGCTATGTGACCGGGAGTGGGTCCACCACGCAATTTAAGGAAATTGGTGTACTCTCCATGTTGGTCGTGATTAGGCCTTTCATACTGTATGGATCGGAATGCTGGGCTGTGAAGAAGATGGGTGAAAAAATATTGTATTTGGCGAAGATGAGAATGTTGAGGTGGATGTGTGGTGTGACTTGAATGGATAAACACTCAAACTCAAAGCATTTATTTCAAATAGACCCATGACAGGCACTTTTGCATAGTCAAAAATAAGCTACCTACAGTCCAGCCACAGGCATAATAACTGTGAATAGACTGTAGTTGCCCATTCGAAAATAGTAGATCTCATGGAGAAGAATGGGAAAGAAGCTCCATGGACACTCTTTTTCAAATCAAGTTAGATATTACATAGACTTGGGTACAGTATTGTTGCTTCTATATGTGAGCACAATGTAGAGACAGAAAAGAAAAAAAAACGCAATTAAAACCTTAAATATTAGGATAAGCCCTACTAACCCTAATAGAAAGTCTACATGGTACTCACATTTACAAAAACTGAAAAGGAATGAGTACATTAGAGGAAGCTTAAAAAATGCTCCAGTTTCAGAAAAGTTGAAAGGGAATCAACTGTCTTGGTTTTGAAAGAAAAGATACTGAGACTTGGATACACACTTAGGCGTGTGCGTTATTTCACGACACTAGATACAATAACTAGTTACGCGGCATGTAACCGAATCACTAGTTTCGAGTCAAGTTATAAGTGGTGATTTTTGTAAGTGCGTTATTACTGTTATCTGTGATTGTTGGGTGTGAGTAGCTGAGTAGTCGTTACGTTATTCGAGCAAGCGAGAGTAGAGTAGACTGTCAGGTCGGTAGTGTCGGTTGGTCGACTGGTCGATCAGTTTCATAGTAAACACTAGTAAATAATCATAAAAACATTTAATGCAGTCAGTCCTAAGCCTAAGTACAGTATGAAGGGAAGTTAATTTATTGATTTAACAGTATAGCTACAGACACTTATGTAGATAGTGATTTAATTCGTTTTCGTTTCATGTGTAACTGTATAGTTGGTGGAGGTACTAACAATCACAGTAGCTGAATAAAAATAACTAGTTACAAAAATCACTAGTTTTGAAACAGGTGACGCCGACCAAGTAACTGGTTTCGTTACGTTTCTTGAAAATGGCGTAACGAACCACCTCTATACACACTTTTTATCAACTGTCTAAGGTTTGCACTGTACAGCTCGACGGTTACAAAAATATTAACTCCCAAAACAGTATTCCATTTACTCGACAGCTCTGTGTCTATGTTACCAAAGAGAGGGGAAAGCGCGCCATTTTTAGCCAATAGGATGGCGAAGTTAATTCCATAGTCGAAAGTATTTGCTAAACATTTAATTTTAATGGTTTTAAATTGAATTTACGTTAATTTATAAGTATTTCATCATTAAATAATATTTAATCAATTTATTAAGTTTTATTGAACTCAATTAATTACTTTTACTAGTCAAATTACGCACTTTTAACACTTTCAAATGCCTGTACTTACTTACAATTCATATTGAAATAGTAATTGCTTACAGTATGGGCACGTGATGAGGAGGGAAGAATCGTATGTGACTAAAAGAGTGATGAATATAAATGTTGATGGATGCAGAGGGAGAGGAACACGAAGGAAACGATGGATGGATTGTGTGAGGAATGATATGAATGAAAAAGGTGTAAATGATTGTGTGACTATTGGCAGGGGAGATAGGAAGAAAAAAAAACAAGTTGTGCCGACCCCAAGTAACACAAGACAAGGGTAGGAAGACGATGATTTACTCTCAATGTTTCCTTCACAGTTCTGAGATCAGTGGAGATTAAATATGCATAATTATATTAAATCAAATATGTAATTTAATTTTATTTTATATTTGCACGCCGAAATTAAAGGCAGAATAAGAGAACAATTCTGTAATTTTTTACCAACCTTCTGTACCTTATTTATGCAAATAAATGTTTTTTTTTTTTTTTTTGAATAATTGTCGCAGAGGAAAGTGCTAGCTTGGGTTCGTAACAATAGGGAATTTGCATGTATTGTTTTTTTCACTTAAATCATAAAATGCAGTACTATAAACCCAAGAAAATAATTAAAATTTAATTTCAACTACTGCTTGTCGCACAAAAAAAAATTAAACTCCTACAATTTTCTACGACAGTTCAAACGTCCATGACTGTCGCGGCCATTCAAGTCATAGCATTTGATGTCACTTACCTCTATCTGCCTTGTTTAAATCTAATTTTTTGCCCTTAATAGAATAGTTTTACTATATTGTAAGTGCTTTATTAAAGCAAAAATTGCAATAACAATGTTATAGTAAAATCTTAGTAAAACTTTGAGTACTTTTCAACTAAAAGTCTTTCTTTGACACATAGCATTTGACGTCACTACCGGAATAGATGCGTTTTGTGTTTGCGTTCCGTTTCTACAAAAACACGCTACATAAAGTATTAAATTGTAAAAAAAGTGTTGTATTAGAGAACTAAACAAGTGTACCACAATGTTTTTATGGGCCAATACAAGGCATTTATAAGAAATAAAAAAGTTTCGTATTTCTTGCATATTATTTTACCCTATTACCTGTGAGTAGTAAACTTTGTAAGGTGCGGATTGCGGACGACACTACAGGTAGGTCGCTAGTAATAGTTAGTAGTAACGAGCGGCAGTATTAAATAATTACAAAATGAATGTACTATCAGCCCGAGATGAATCTGATCACCTTACGGACTATTTTTGCTTGCAGCATCCGGCCGATATAAACGCGCTTAGTTAAAAAATTTCTCTTCCTTGGTCCTTTTTTGTGTTATTCCTATTAGTCAAAAAATAGTGGTCGAACATCTGTGATCATTAACAGAGCCTGAGAATTTTTGTAAAACAAGATATAATGTAAAAAGATCGCATATTTTTTCTTTTTTGCTTTATTCCGCACTCTCTTTGTGCGGGCCAACATTATAGTAGTAGGATGGTGAACAGATGTGGATATCGTGTGCACGGGATTTTGTTTTAAAAGTGAGCAGATTCATCTAAAAAGAAAAATAATCTTACACACCCTCTCACACTCATTCACGCACACCTCCATCACACACAAATAGAGGACTGGACACACCATGTTACCTTTCAAATACTGTATTTTTTTTGTTTTTTCTTTCTCAGAATTTAATTTTATAAGTAGAATAAGATACGTACATTCATACATGGTATCAATGCTCTATCATAATAAAAATATTTAAATTGTAACTCAGCGTTGAGGGCTGAAATACAGGTTTTGCCTAGTTCGGTGAATATACGTTATTATTATTCTCGTTTATTCATTTTTATACATACCTATTCTTTATATTTTTACATATTTTTTTTTAAAAACATTTAAAAATATAAAAACTAGATTTCCGCTGTTGTCGGGAGCAGGGTCTAAGCTACCGGTGGTTAGTGCTCCAGAGACAGGAACCTCCTCACAATGCGAGCCGTATCGAGGAGTACTGCCTTCTGAATCAGGCCCTTGATCCAACCGCCTAAGGAGACCCTCGAAAGATGTTCGTCGAGGCTCTTGGCTATAAGGCCATTGGCCGTCACGACAATCGGCACAATGATAGCCGAGTTCAGTTATTATTATTACTATCTCGGGCTGACAGCTGTACCTACACATCTGCCCACCCCACACACATCAAACTATATTAAACCAGTTTATTTTGACTTACCTCGAATATATTATTCTCTTCATCATCATCTTTCGGCGCTGGGTTGTGTTTTTTGTACGCGTGAAGTGATGGCCACGCCCCGCCCAAACCTTTGTAATTTATGACATGAAATTTTTTAGTATACAGTATTCCATATGTGGTTAGTTAGTTGCAGAAGCAATACCCCTTGATTTTTAGTAAGTAGTTTGTTGGTGTAAGCCTGTATTGTTTCGACTAAGCTATTATTTGATTTGACTATACATTCAGTTATTTTGACTTTTTTTCCTAGTACAATTTAATGGAGAACACGGGCAGTTAAAAAAAGATATTAATTATACAGCGTGTAACAGAAAGGGTATAATCATATGGAATACTGTGGTACGGACCATCAAACTCAACAACTTTCTTTAGGGACCACCATCGTAATCGTAAAAAAATAATCAGCTATCCCATACATTTGGTTCGAGTAGGTATTGAAATTTTGTATAGGACTAAGCTAAATAGTTATTAGTTGTAAGGCCATATTCAAACTTTATGGCGGCCCGGAAGTTAGCTGCGAGTGACGGTCTGCGCAGGTATAACGGTTCAAACTTTATGGGGGCTCAGAACATCTAACGTAAAGCTGCGCAGAACACAATTTTAGGTATTAGCGGGGCGCAGAGGACGCATCGTCTTGACTGTATAATGCGCAGACCGACACTCGCAGCTAACTTCCGAGCCGCTATAAAGTTTGAACAGTACTTATAGTTTCATTGATTTAGTATTTTGTTAGTTATCTTAGATTTATTACGGGAATATTTATACACTTCTAGAATAACTGCCGTAGTTGAATTCCTAATATCCAAGTTGTAGTTAACTTCTACCTAGCAAAGAATTTACACAAGTTCTACTTCATCTAGTTATATTTCTGGCTTTCTGCCTACCCCACAAGAAGCATGGCGTAATGTTATATTCGAAACTCACCGTGTAGGAATCCAGTATACGGTAGAGGAGGCAAAAGAAAGCACATTAGATAAATTAGTTCGTTATTATGTATATATATAGTACATACAGCAACAGTACATAGCAGTAGCAGGTATATAAGGCATACAGCTGATAATAGAGGAGCGTTAACGTCGTACGGCATTTCATACAAAATTTCAAGTCATTTTTTTCGAAATGGCTTAAGCGATTTGAATGAAACTTCATACGCAAGCAGGATACATATGTCTAAAAATTTGAGGGAGAACTTTACGAAATGTCTTTTAAAAAATAATAATTGGATTTTAGATTTTCCATAGAAATATAAATTTCCAATTATCTTTTTTTTTTAAAGACATTTCGAAAAGTTCTTTCTCAAATTGTTAGACATATGTATCCTGCTTATGCGTATGAAGTTTCGTTAAAATCGGTTCAGTAATTTCGGAAAAATACGACTTGAAAGTTTGTATGAAATGCCGTACGACGTTAACGTTCTTAACGAAGCCAAAAGACACTTGTTCTTCTGTTCTTGTTCGTCATTGCGATAAGTTTTATGTTCTAGACCATACCTGGGAAAGTTTTAGTTACGGAGATATTGGAGGTCAAAGTTCCAACTTATTCACAAGTTTTTTTTAAAATGCTAGTTTTAAGGTTATAACATACTTTAAAATATTTCCACAACCCCATGCTTTAATTGAATAATGCATCCATCAGCACAATGTTTTGTGTGCGTTACATTGACTCCTACCTACAGTAAAACGTAATTTTTCACCTCCTAAAAAAAAGCGTTTCCCAGCCATACATTTTGCGTAAAGTTACTTAGTTTGATGTACAGAATGCTTGGTTGACGGCTTCGTGAAGGGTACTTTTACACCCTCTATGTAGATCTTACAGTTAATCACTTCATGATGTGGTAGGTTCCATTTTATGAAATGGTTGGCTACATCATGAAGTGATCAATTCTAAGATGTGGCCACGACAAATAAATAAAATGAAAGAATAAATTGAATCCTGCTAAACCCCAATATGGTAGGAGATTGAAGTTTTTTATCAATGTTAAATTCAAAACCATTTATTTTTATTTTTTCGTGTGGCATGATCTGTATACAGAGTCAGAATCTAATTGTTAAAGCTTATATCTGCATATGGTGCCACGCCCTTAGCTATATGGTAAATAAGATATTACAGAAATAAACTAAAGCACATATAAATATTATGTTCAGCACAGCCAAAGCCATATAAAGCCGAAGGATCATTCTTCAGATGTTTTTTTAATACTTTTTATGATACATACCACAGTAAGCGCAGTTTTTGTCGTTTTGTGAAAACTATATGGAAAATCCTAAATGTATTTTAAGTCTATTGCCTAAATGACCACCGTCTCATCTGCCTAGCCTTTCCCAACCTTGCTCGGGTCGACTTCCAGTCCAACCGGATGTAGCGGAATACCAGTATTTTACATGGAACGACTGCCTTTTTAAAATTCAAATCAAACCCACCAAAAAAAATATATATATATATATACAATGTGTAACAGAATAAACGCACAACCTCTTAAGGGGTCATTGTACTCATCATTATGAACAACTTTCACTATGGGACTAACCCCGAAACGCGAAAAAAAAAACAGCTGTTCAGTACATTTTGTCGAATTATGCGCACAGAAATGTATGGGGCAGTCGTTTTTTTTTTTCGCGATTTCAGTTTTGGTCCCATAGTGAAAGTTGTTCATAATGATGAGTACAATGACCCCTTAAGAGGTTGTGCGTTAATTCTGTTACACATTGTATATATTATATCTAATCTGCAAACATATCCATGAAAAACCAGCCAAGTGCGACTTGGACTCGCGCACCGAGTGTTCCGTAGGTATTTTGTTATTAAACTACTTTTTTACCGTTTTTCGGATATTTTCCTTTACATGTGCTGTAAGAATTGCATGATTCTAGTTCAACGCGGTAGGTTTTGATTCCCTTATGAAATCGCAAAATATGTGACATAAACGATCATATCTTTGATCGCGTTGACTTACAAGTTTGATTTTTTCACTGCTCCAAGGGGTAGTAGACTCCAAGGAGTATTTGATATTAATTTTAGCTTTATACCTCCACGCGTTCCTGAGAAAAATTGTCTTGACAGAAGAACAGATAGACGGACAACAAAGTGATCCTATAAGGGTTCCGTTTTGGCCAACTGAGGTACTTACGGAACCCTAAAAAATTTCCCACCCCACAAAAACCACCCCCATCAACACTGAAGAACGACCCCCCACCACAAAACATAGCTTACCGTCTAACAGCTCCTCGATGGCAGTCCTCACGCCTTTATCGAACGCGCGGGCGTCAGCAGCGGTCTGGAACGTGAGCCCGAACCGCTTCTCGTCAGTCACCCAGTGGTGGAACGTTGGCATCACCTTGTTGTACTGGAAGTCTTTCTTTATCGTGCATTCGAGGACTATCTGGAATGGCGGAGTATGGTGGTTAGAATTAGTATAGTATAGTACAGGAATAATTTTTATTTCAATCAAGATATTTACATTATTTACAAACTACAAATCTATAATCTATAATAGTAATAAAAATATGTACAAGTATCAAAAGGGTTACAGGGCGTCAAAAAATTCGTCCACATCGCTGTCAACAGGAAAAGTGCCCAGAAGGCTGGCAGCATTGCCACGTTGTATGGCAATGCTGATTCTTTGGCCAAAAAATAGGAAATACAGGAATTCATTTAAAGCGGACTTAACGTCAGCCCCTGGCAGTCCTGGGACTGAAATCTACAATTTAACCTACAAATTTTCCCAACCTTTGGCATGATTTTATGTTATCCTTATCACAAATACGACAGAAATAATTATCAAAATCAAAAGTAATTTATTCAGATTAGGCTGTTAATCAGCACTTTTTGAACGTCCAAAGATTACAAGAGACCGTCCCCCAAAACGCCCCCCCCTTCGACACTTCTAATGTTTTATCTGGGAAGAAAAAGTGGGGAAACATAATTACGTGTCTTTTGAGAAGGTATAGGATATTTTATATGGAATTTCACCTGTATCGTGGGTGCGTTTACAAACATTTAAACTCTCATACACAAACAGCCAGACCCGGAACAACTACCTGCAGCATACAAATATTTGTTCCATGTGGGATTCGAACCCGCAGCACAGCAACCAATCGCTCAGCCATTGCGCCAACTGTGCCGTCATATTTTTAGAAATATGAAACGCGTATTTTTAGGAATAGTGTGGTTCTACTCATGGGTTTGCCTCTGTTAAATTGTTCACGTTCTCACTCAAAGTAATATTAGTTTATAAAAATGGGACAACAAAATTGTATCCAACAGCAATTTTAGATATGTATCATAACCCTCCTTTTGGCTTCGACGTAGTCGGGTAAATTCTTTTATACATACATACATCACGCCTGTAATCACGGAAGGGTTAGACAGCGGTGTAGGTACCTGATAGTACACTTTTTTTTTTTGGAGATGGCATCTCGCAGTTCAGCCTCTGAGTCTGGCTACTGCTTAACCGGTCTAACCCTGTGGATGCATAGAATTTAAGCCTCCAGCCAGGGGCAAAATGAACTTATAAGCTAAGCGACCACTCGCTAAGGGCACCCCCGGGTATGAGCCTCGGCTTAGGGCGTCGCTGGGGAGGGCAGCAAAGGGACAGGCTGGATCTGATTTAGGGGCTGTTTTATTGCTATTGGCTCAGCATCGCGGGCTGGCTCATGCAAGGGTCGGGGGGTGGGGGGTGGGGGGGTTGAAACGGGACGTCGCTACGGACCACGGCGGCGGGGTCGGAATGACGGCGGTCTGTGTTTGTATTTTCTAAGTGTGCTGGTTTCCCTATTGCTTTCCTGGAGGAGGGTGGTGGGGTCATAGCGAGTGAGAAGAACGTGCCGTGGACCTAAAGTCCCATGTAATAGAGGGCGAGGGGGCACAAATCCAGGCTCCGTGGCTGCTAATGAGCAATTCCTGATGGAAAAACCAATAACACTTTGCCCGATCCGGGAATCGAACCCAGGACATCATGCTCAGCAGTCGCGCTTGCGGCCACTAGACCAACGAGGCAGTCTTCTTTTCCACTTACCATGCTATCGCTGATTCGTTTCCCGTGTATGAAGTATTCGTGTGTCGGTGCGTTTGCTGACGACGATGTTGTGGTGTCGCCATTGCTGTCACTTCCAGCTGGAAAAAACACAACATATTAGAACCAGGCTCATCAATGTGACTGGCTTCATATTCATCATCATTTCAGGAGAAAGACGTCCACTGCTGGACATAGGCGCCCACGTGCCGCCACTTTGACCGGTGCCTTGCGTCTCGCATCCAGCGGATCCCCGCAACTTGCACCAGGTCATCGGACTGGTGACTGGCTTACTGGGAGGCTTTGATTGATAGGCGGAAAAGGAAGTTAAACACCACTTTTTCTGTGGCGATATCTACAGGGTGTAACCAAACCCTTAACGAAGCCGTCAACCAAGGATTACGTACATCAAACTAAGTAAGTTTACGCAAAAATTATTGCTGGGAAACGATTTTTTTTTGGTGAAAAGTCACGTTTTACGGCAGGACTCATTGTAACGCACTCAAAACATTGTGCTGATGGATGGATTGAATAGTACGGGGGTCGTGGAGGTGTTTACAGTAAAAATCTTACGTTTAAAACATGCATTTAAAAAAAAACTTGTGAAACAGTTAGAACTTTGACCCCCAATATCTCCGTAACTAGAAGGTATTGTCTAGAACAAAAAAAAAATGATTGCAATGATGGGGGAAACAAGTACCTTTCGGCTTCGTTAAGGGTCTTATTACACCCTTTATACCGTCACGTAAGAACCAACTAAGAAGCGGGCTAGGGTAGCTCGCGAAATTAAAATTTTCCTACGTTTTTTGCAATTTGCAGGGGGCCTAAAATGGCTGATAGATCAGAATCACGTTAAAAATTTAAAATTCTTAAAATGGTCTTATGGTTATGATCACAAAGTCCATTTTAAGAGTTTTAAATTTTTAACATGATTCGTAATATGATTCAGATAAAGCTTCCATTTTAGGCCCCCTGGTCCGTGACTGGCTGTATGTTGGTTAAAATATGATTCGTGGGCTATCCTGGACCACCTTAACATGGCCACCAGGCTTGTCGGATGATACTTCCTTTTCTTTTTCAACTTCAAACGAATCACAGAAAGAAAACAATGTCTTAAATACGTTATGTATTATATTCATAGGTCTCGAGTTCGAACCCAAGGTAGGCGCCTCTGATTTTTCGGATTCATGTGCGTATTGAACATCGTGAGGAAACCGGCGTGCCTGAGAGTTATTTCTTGACGACATGTAAAGCCAAGACAGAGGCCCATGGGCCGCCTAAAAACTCTGACACCAGGTTAGGCACTAACCACACGAAAAAGAAAGAAGACTGGATATTTAGTGATTCGTATTGCAAAAGTGTGCCTTCAGATTAAAGTTTGTCAGGATTTATGGATGTCTGAACGTTTTTTACCATTTTTTTTTGCGGATGGATAACTCCTCCCGCTCTGGGCGGAGCAGGAGGGAGTGTCAGACTTTTACTGACTAAAACCCATCCATGTTCCGTCATCGCCCTTTATGTTCCGGGGGCACGGTATCTCTTTCGAACAGTCCCGCAGCCCCGGAACGTTTGTAACCCTTTAACGCAAAAGCTACTAATAATAATAATAAATTTTTAATCAAAGTTAAAATTGGTACATACAATACAACATAAATCTTAGAAATAATGTAGGACCTGGTATGTGTAGGATACTGATTTGGATGAAATTTAGCACACAGATAGTTTATAACCTGGATTAACACATAAGATACTTTTATCCCGGTAGTGCGATCCCGTACGACAATAACCGAACTCCAGGCGAAGCCGCGGGCATAAACTAGTAATATTATAATACAGATACATAGTAAGTACTACATCAGTCACCGAGGCTCTTTGCTGCACCACAATAAACAAAGTCATAGTGTATCGACCATACAGGTATACAGACAAATAACACTAAACTTTAGGCAAATTAATACATAGCGCGGGCATCGAACCCCAAACATAAAACCATCAAGCCTTACACCAAAGGGAACAATATCTCATTCACCTATTTCGTAACTTATAGGAAAATGCTAACAGTCTTGCCTAATTATGTACCCGCCCCGCTGCCGGCGATTAGCGAGTAGAGCTAGCCACAATAATATTATAGTTTAAGAAAAACTAAATAACACGCTTTAGAGTGACGTTATGTTTTTTCTTCACAGCAAACCCTTTCATTTGATACCCTTCACATGTAAATGCATAAAATATAACAAGTCCGCCATCTTTAGGAGTCCGCCATATTGGATTTAGAATGACGTCACGAAGCTAACCATGCATTGTCATCCAAACTAAACATGTATGCAAAATTTCAGCTCAATCGGAAACCGGGAAGTGGGTCAAATTTAACTTTACACAGTTGGTTACAGGCGAAGAAAGAATCAGTTTAACATCCTAAACGGCGTAGATTGGCACAATCAGCAGTTTATGATGGAGAGGTGGTAAATTTCCAAAAAAAACTTCAAAAGGTTGATTTCTACAAAGCAACCCAGTCTGGACCCCAAGTTTTCGGGTCAAAATTGACGCAAATAAGGTATCACAGATTTCATGGAATGCACCCAATTAACAATCACTCTGTTATAAATTGTACAATTCTTGAACTAGAAAATATACGACAGCTAACCGCTTCCTTGTCGGTGCGACAGAGCCTTATAAACAACTAATGAATCATTTTAATGAATGGCCCTCTTACAGACCCCATTGTGTTCGCCTACTATGCATTATAATTACTTGCCATAGATTGACATGTGATTATGGTGACTACAATGTCGGTAGTAACTACGAGTATTATGTATTCTGTGGTAATAATAAAATGCGTATAGGAAAAAATGCTTTGACATTCATGGGGATTTGTTTGAGGGATGTGGTATGAGAACCCATACTTGCAAAAATCAAATGCCCGTCGTCGAGGCGACTGCAGAGCATGAGGTCTAGGGTTTGATTGCTAGGTCGGGCAGTGTTTTGGATTTTTTCATCAGGATTTCTCAATAGCAGCTGCGGAGTCTGGACTTGTGCCCGGTTGGTGGCAATACGTTCGCCCCCTACAACATGGGTCTAAAACATAACTGCCGACATGTGGGTGTAATATTAGGTACACCTCTGCTTAACTCTTTGGGATTACAGGCGTAATGTTACGTTTATGTTACTCATACTTGCAATAAGGAAAACTTATGATTGCAACTAGAAACAAAGTGGCTATGAATACTGTGATTACGAATTACGATTTAGGCAATTTCGAAAGTTACTATGCTTACCTACGCCTTATATTTCGGTGACATCCTTATAACCTTCTTAGCAATACGTAACTTTCGAATGCATCAATATCTTTAAAAGGTAAACAATTGATCATACGCCCACGTTTTAGTGACATTTTGTAAGACCTACTTTCATTTGTTCTTATTTGGAGATCTTTAACGTTATCTTACAATACTTGACTAAAGTTTTGTGTTTAATATTATGTAGTTGTAATTGTAACCTCCAGTCTCGACATAGATAGCGATTGCAAAACAACCGAATTCGGTCGCAAAGCCATAACGATGCGGATTTAAGGTGGACGCGAGCCGGAAGCGACCCGCCGGTGTCGGCTGCCAGGACTTCCAATTAAGTTATTATTTATATTATGGTCGATGGTACACAAGGAGCTTGTGGCTAAATAACAACAGCCTCTCCAGTTGAACTTTAGGTTAACCCGCGCTTGCCTATGTTGGTCTATGGATGAGTGACCTCCCATTACATACCGAGTTTCCTCCTTGCGTCAGAAAACACGTAAAGCCGTGGGCCCCGGCTGTCATTTGACCTTTGACAGTCGTTACAGGAAGTCAGTGGCCCAAAAAGTCTGACAACCAGTCTTATCAAGAGATATCGTATTACCCAGAACTATCTGGGTTGTGGAGATCAGATGCGGTCGCTCCATGTACAATACTGGTATTCAGCTGCATCCGGTTAGACTGGAAGCCGACCCTAACATAGTTGCGAAAGGGCTAGGCAGATGGTGATGATGCACAAGCATCATAAGTACTGGCAGCATATAAAGTACCCACTGCTGACACAGGGCTCCTCTCTGTCGGAAAGAGTGATTCATAACCACGCGGATCAGGTGGCCTAAAATGGCTGCTTTATCAGAATCATAATACGAATCACGTTAAAAATTTAAAACTCTTAAAATGGACTTTGTAGTCAATAACCATAAAGACCATTTAAAGAATTTTAATTTTTAACTTGATTCATATTATGATTCTGTTAAAGCTTCCATTTTAGCCCCCCCAGTTATGTCTTCGAATTTTCGGTTCTAAGATTTACCCGTTTACTTCCGATGATTTCCTTCATAGCTTTGAGATGGTGATGGAAAGCTGACCATCATAAAGCTGCATTTGAAACTATTTGGACAATTGATAAGATGTTGAGCTCACCTGAGGACCTATGGGGGCGAGCTCGCTTCCCGACCATGACATCCGCGAGCCCGCCTCCCCCGAGAGCCACCCACCCGCCGGTGCCCTCGTCGCGGCACATGACCTGTGCTCGCACCCGCACCAAATAGGCACTGTGGACAAAGGGGATATGGGTTAGAATCGGCTGTAAAAAAACACATTTATGTATGTACTAGCGACCCGCCCGGCTTCGCACGTGTGCAATGTTATACATATAAACCTTCCGCTTGAATCACTATATCTATTAAAAAAAAACCGCATCAAAATCTGTTGCATTGTTTTAAAGATCTAAGCATACATAGAGACAGACAGACAACGGGAAGCGACTTTGTTTTATACTATGTAGTGATATTGCATTTACTATGTATGAAGGCCTCCCACTAGGTGGGCCGATGACCTGGTGAAGGTTGCGAGGATCCGCTGGATGCGAGACGCACGGGACCGGTCAATGTGGCGACACTTGGGGGAGGCCTATGTCTAGCAGTCGACGTTTTTCGGCTGAAATGTTGATGATGATGATTCTGCATTCGAAATGGTATACATGATTAAGTTTACGCTTAAATTCAACATTATTTTTTTCAATTTTATGGTGTCGGCTGCCATTTTTTTATCTTTGACTGTCGGTACAGGTAGTCAATGGCCCGACACTCTGACAACCAGTCTTGCTAAAGGATATCGTATTACCTAGTACTAACTGGGTTGTGGAGGTCAGATAGGCAGACGCTCCATGTAAAATACCGGTATTCAGCTGCGTCCGATTAGACTGGTAGCCGACCCCAACATAAACAAGACCCAACAACAACAACAAGACCCTTAACGAAGCCTTTCGGCTTCGTTAACTTCGGCACTTGTTCTCCCCCGTCATTCCGATCATTTTTTTGTTCTAGGCCTAGGATACCTGGGAACCTTCTAGTTACGTAGACATTGGGGGTCAAAGTTCTAACTTTTTCACAAGTTTTTTTTTTAATACAAGTTTTTAATGTATTTTTTTTACTTTAAACACGTCCACAATCCCCGTACGTATTCAATCCATCCATCAGCACAATGTTTTGAGTGCGTTACATTGAGTCCCACCGTCAAACGTGATTTTTCACCCCAAAAAAAGGTCGTTTCCCAGCAAACATTTTTGCGTAAAGTTACTTAGTTTGATGTACATAATGCTTGGTTGACGGCTTCGTGAAGGGTCCTGTTACAACCTGTAGTTGGAACAAGATTAAGCAGATGATGAAACTTTTTGAAAATGCAGGCCGAGGAACTTAGACGTTTTCACGTCAATACCATCGACAAATTGACGTTTAGCCGATCAGTAAGTCAAGCTCAAAAACAACAGCTCGCTGAAACAAGAACGGTATGAGTCAACTAAAGACTAAAGGAAGTCGGCCATTATGAGGCCAGTAGGCGCGCAGTTGGTCAATTGCACTGTAATGAACGGTGGCCAGACATTGATGCATCCGCGATGCAATTGATGCAATGTTTTACAGCAGAATTGTCACATGGGAGTTAAAAATAACGAGGGAATTGCTGGAGTAGTGTACACTTCTGCTTACCCGTTCAACATACAGAGGTACAGCTATCATCATCTGCCTAGCCTTTTCCCAAGTATGCTGTGTTAGGCTTCCAGTATAACCGGATGCAGCTGAATACCAGTAATTTACATAGAGTTACTGCACAATGGAACACAAATCGAGAGTACTTTTTTGGTTGCGGGACTGTTCGAAAGAGATACCGCGGCCCTGGAACACAAAGGGCAAAAGAAGGAACATGGATGGGTTTTAGTCAGTAAAAGTCTGACACTCCCTCCTGCTCAGCCCAGAGCGGGAGGGGTTATTTGATGATTTCCCATCGGAAAAAAAAGGCATGTTGTTATTTTATTAGTTTTTGCCTCACTGCAAGTCTCAAGCTATTTTTCATAATTATAATTATGTAATGTAGAATTTCAGTAAATCATCAGTTCTGTGTATTTTTAATTAACTTTTCAACTTGCATTATATTTTTAGTTTTACATCCCACATTTCCGTGATTTTTTTGTTTTAAAGTATAGTGAAAAAATATGAGCCTGTCACCAAGATACACCAGGCCCAGAAGTGCATATAAGTACCATCACTCCTGGAGCCAGAGGCTTTTTTATTACACCGATTCGTTTTTTAGGGTTCCGTAGCCGAACGAACGAAAGCAAAAAACGGAACCCTTATAGATTCGCCATATCTGCCTGTCCGTGTATGTCACAGCCACTTTATTCCGAAACTATTAGGACTACACAGTTGAAACTTACTAGGTAGATGTATTTGTAGGTTGTGTATTAACCGCTTTACGATTTTAATACACAAATAAAAAATAAAGATAAAAAATTTTTTTTTTCATCAAACCTATACGTGGGGGGTGTCTATATGTGTAAAGGGCTTTATAAATGACATTGAGGTTCCTGAAACCAGTTTTTCCCAAAGTCAATCGTTTGAAAAATAGACACTTCCAAAGTGGTAAAATGTGTCTTATTTCTAAAGTAAGAGGAGGAAAATTCTGAAAAAAATTAGGATTGCAGAACGTAAATAAAACTTTCAACCAAAATTGGTTTGAATAAGATTTGATGTTCAGTTTTTGATATATGGGACTTTTTCATAAAACTGCAGCAGTAAATTTGTTTTTCATTAACATACTACGAAAAACAAATTTAGTTTGGCTGTTGAATGTAAAACAATACAACGTATAAACGAGCCTTCAAAATATTTTGAATACAATATTTTATACGGAACCCTCTGTGCGTGTGAATACGACTCGCACTTGGCCGGTTTTTCTATACAGCTTCTATTCTGCCAAATAAATGAAGGCGGTAACGTTAAAATCAGCCAAAGAGATTTAAAAGAGTCATAGAACGACCATTGACAACATTTTCATGCAGAATTTTCATCTGGAACATTTCCGATTGCCACACGAATGGCTACCTGATTCGGAGAGGCGTAGGTATGACACTAGACATACTGACTCGCTACAAAGTAGTAGCTTTAAAGGAGACGTTCCAGAAATGTATGGATCCTGGGCCAGCACTATGTATACTATATGTAAATATCGCTATGTATTACAGTTACCGTTTTTTATTGTTAATTTTCATTAATTTCACTTCGTTTCAAAGTACATTCAAATTAACTTGGCCATGGAGAGCAACAAAAAATAAAATTAAACATGGTGGATCAGATCAGCAGCATGCGAAAAATGACATTTTCACAATAACATTTGATTGACGTGCATTGTAATACCTGCGATAAAAAATCACAATACGAATTTCGAAAATCTTGGGTTTCGATTTCGATAAAATAAGACTACAGGTCCAAACTCAAAGCAAGGAAAGACTCAAAAACGTCACTTCTTAAAGCTGTCAAGTCGTCAAACATCATGTCAAACACAACTGTCATGGCTGCCCTAAAAATAGGGTTATTTTATTAAAAAAACTTTTCAAATGACAATTTTTGTACCCTTTTTCAAATTATTTTTTTTAGTATTTTTATGAAATTCCCCTATTTTTTTTCATATTTATCTATGTAGTGTACATAGTGGTGGCCCAAAATCAAACATCTCCATTCCTACGTCTTTTCCCGTCTATCGCTCGTAAATATTTGTGTCTTTGTAATTAGTGTTAATAAATCACCATTGCACCATATAAGTCCTTATAAGACCAACAGGGTTGTCGTATTGATCCAGCAGGGCTTAACGTGCTCCCTGAAGCACGCAGACCACTGAGGGGTCCTGCAGAGTGTAGGTAGCACAGTTACACCTGAGTGCATTCACAAGGTAGGGTGGGTATATTGTGTACGAGGTTATTATGTTTTATTGTGTGGGAGTAGTGATCGTTTTATTGTATTTTTTAGGCTTCAGAGAGCAGTGTAGGCCCAGTGGAAACTGCCGCGATATACGAGTTGTATAGTACGTAGTAAGCTCCCAAACATAAAGGAAAACATAGTGAGTAAATAAACCAGCAACTAAATACGTGAATACGAAAAAACATGAGATGCTGCAACGTTTGTGTTCGTATAACATGACAATGTAGGGAAACTGTTTTTTTTTCGCGATTTAATCATCATCATCATCATATCAGCCCGGAATCACCCACTGCTGGGTATAGGCCTCCCCTTTTTTCTGCCACACTTCCCGGTTCTGTGCGTCCCTTATCCAGGTGTTTCCCGCGAATTTGACGATGTCGTCGACCCAACGAGCTTTAGGACGGCCCTGGTTTCTATGGCCTAGGCTTGGCCACCACTCGGTCAAAGCCTTGCTCCATCGGCCATCTCCGCTTCTAGCCAGGTGTCCTGCCCAGGTCCATTTGAGGCGCACCGCCCGATCCCCGACGTTGTAGACTTTCGTTCGTTCGGATTTCAGTGTTACGCACTCGATCTAAGAGGTTATGCAGATATACCGATTTAATATATTGCCTTTTAACTTTATTTACTTTTTGAAAAGCCCTAGGCAGCTGATGATTATATTAGGCTTCTGTACCCGAGGGGTAAAAACGAAACCCTATTACTAAGACTCCTCTGACCGTCTGTCTGGCTGTCTGTCACCAGGCTGTATCTCATGAGCCGTGAGAGGTACAGTTGAAATTTTCACAGGTGACATTTGTGTTGCCGCTATAACAACAAATACTAAAAACAAAATAAAATAAATATTTAGGGGGGCTCCCACACAAAAAACGTATTTTTTTTTAGTTAGTTGTATGGAACCCTTTGTGCGCGAGTCCGACTCGCTCTTGGGCGGCTTTTTAATTATTATTTATTAATTATTTAATTATTTGGGGTCTGCGCAGAATGTCTTCTTCTTCCATACTTCTCTATTAGTTCTATTACTCGTCATCTCATCAGACACCTCCTTTCTAGCCGTATTATCCTTCACACAGTCCATCCATCGTTTAACTTTACCGCGTCCTCCTCATGAAACACCATCCTATAAGCAGCACTTCTAGAACACAGATCTTGTCTGTTTGAAAGGACATGTCAGTTTCCTCACAATGTTTTCCATCACCATTTTTTTAAAGCTCATCGTGCCAGTTCGAAACTCAAGCCTATGTTAAGTCTAACTAGTAAAGCGAGCCATCTTACTGACCAATCGATTTTCGACGGAAGTAACTCGTCTAAATTGCAGAGTGTATTAATGAGCTATTTGTAAGGTTTGATTTCCGGTGGTCCATTCGGCTGTAGCTCCGTGTCTAGGAAAGCACGTGAAGCCGTTGGTCCCGGCTGTCATTCGTAGATCTTAGACACTTGTTAGATAGTCAGAAGCTCTAAAATCTGACAACCAGTCTTACCAAGGGGCAAGCATAAGCATAGTCAGCCTAAAATGTCCCCACTGCTGGGACACACAGTCTTCTCTGTATGAAGAGGGAATAGGCTTTAATCCACCAAGTGGGCCCAGTGCGGGTTGGTACATGTCACATGTAGATAGATGTCACACGTCGTAAGTCGGGGCCGCCACCACTGGGCCTCCGCTGCTCTCTAGGGGCAAGTATTACCTGGAATCTGGGTTGTGAAGTCAGCTCGGCAGTCGCTTCGTGCATGCGTTCAGCTGCATCCGCTTAGGTTAGAAGCTGACCCCAGAATGTTGGGAAAAGGCTACGCTGATCATGATGATTTTAGGAAATAATCGCCTTTTAAGATGAATGCTTCGAAATCTGGCCAGTACCAGTATGACTAAAAACGTAATATTATTGTGAAAGCGGCCCTTAACACGGACACGTGTGATGTAAACCTTAGAATTCTTGGATCGAAAATACTACTAGCCTGCAACATTTGGTACTAACTGGGTTGTAGAGATCCGATAGGCAGTCGCTCCATGTAAAATACTGGTATTCAGCATCTGGTTTGACTGGAAGCCGACCCCCACATAGTTGGAAATGGCTAGGCAGGTGATGAACATTTTGTTTATTTCCAAAAATATCACCCCGTTTGCAATGACATAAGCTACCGAAACAGTTCTGTCAAACCTGCTGAAACTGTCGTTAGAGTACGTACTTGGAAACGAAAAAAATTGTCACTGATGTACAAATTGTGTGAAAAAAAGACAACTTCAGTCGCCGATCGACTTTCGTTTGTTTTTCATACATACTCACAGTTAAAAAAAAGCAAAATCAGAAATCATTTATTTCTTCAACATAAGTATTTTTCAAGAACAGAATTAGTGATTGGAGCCTCCCTTTAAGCAAGTAATGCCTGTATTGGGAGACTCCGCTCCTCCATCTTGGCTAGTGTCAAATGTTTAACATAGGTAAATTCGAAAAAAAAAAAAAACTCTTACTGAAAATCTTCTCTTCGTTACTTAGTTTTAAGTAAGATTTTATTTAGATCAATGGTTAATATTAATTATGCTTGTCACAAAAAAAATAGCCAAAATGTTTTCATCATTCTCTTGCCCATAACCCAATTCATTTGGGGTCGGCGCAATATGTCTTCTTCTATACTAATATTTTATAGAGGTAACATTTGTTTGTAAGTTTGTATCTCTGGATCTACTGAACCGATTTTGAAAATTCTTTCACCAATAGGAAGCTACATTATCCCCAAGTGCCATAGGCTATATGTACAACGTGCCCGTGGGATAGTTTCCGATCAAAACGCAAGCGAAGCCGCGGGCAACAGCAAGTGTTCCATAAGACATGCTCCGCCGACCCCAAATGATTTGGGATAAGCGCAGCATATACAATTTAATTATATTCTTTCAAATGCTACCGCCAGTTAAACATTTTACTTTATTTCTGTGTGATAGTAATTGTACTTTCGGTTCAAAAAATGATTCAGGATGCGCAAGTTCTTGAGAAAAAGACGTAACTCAGGTATTCTTTAGTTTCTGCATACTCTTATGTGGGCAAATGCGTGAATGCTATATAGAATCAATAGTTCAAATCCATGTTTCCATTTAAACGAATATTACCTATAAGCTAGTGTTAATTAAGCGCAAACTGAACACACTGCGCATTGTAACGCAAACTGAACTTTATGACTGGGGAAGAAAGTCGTTTCTCCAAAAACACATTTTTGTTTACATATTTGGAAACTTGGAAACCAAACTAGGAAGGAAAAATCTGAAAAAAAAAACATGGTTGCAGGTAAAACAAAACAAACGAAAATAAACAATACCACAGGAAAAGTATTGTTGCTCTGATTGTGTTAACATGTTTGGTTTAATGTAACATTACTACCTAACAATTTCAACCTGCTCTCTTGTAATCCGACTGACTATCTCATCGGTCTAGTGGTCGCAAACACGACTGCTGAGCATGTGATCCTGGGTTCGATTCCCGGGTTGGGCAAAGTGTTATTGGGTTTTTCCATCAGGAATTTCTCAGTAGCAGCCACGGAGTCTGGATTTGCGCCCGGTTGATGTCAATAGGCTTGCCTTCTATTACAAGGGATTTAAACAATACTGTCAAAATGTGGGTGTACTTTTAGATACACCTCTGCCTAACGAAGAAAAATCTATTATATAATCTATAAGAATCTACTGTATCACCCACCTAGTCATAAAGATATATTTATAAAAAAATGTGTTTAATATGGTGTATACTGATTTATAATAAAATTCCAAATGATTTGAAAGTATTGCAGAGTAATATATTTAAAAAAAAATTGACAGAGTGGTTACAAAATAGTTGTTTCTATAGCGTTAAGGAATTTATGGAGTTTAAAAATTAATATTAATGATGAATGAAAATGAATAATTGTATTTTTTTAATAATTGTAATAATATTAATTGCATGATAATAATGATATAAATAGATGTACTTAAATAATTTGCACGCTTGCTTGCAGGCAGAATACAATGACTTATAGGACATAAGATCTTCCCTTGTAATTTGTACCTATGTATTTTCTTGCAAATAAACATATTTGATTTGATTTGATTTGATAACCCTTCGAGTATTACAGGCATTATGTTATGTTATGTTTTATGTAATCTGTTATGATCATATTTATAAATCCATTTAAATGAATTCTATCTTTTAACTATGGCAATGCAATTAGAACATTTTGTTGTGGCTTATTGTAGTGTTTGCTTACCCTGGGAGGTATTGTAATAGCAACTATGAGTTGAATGATATACGGCCAAGTGAAAGGCAAATTTTACCCATAACTAAACAATATACTGTTTATATATAATTATTTATCCATGTTTTCTAAGTATTATATTGGTTCTTCAGCAATATTCAGTGTATAGCACTTGCAAATGGTGTGCATGTGTCTAGGGGCCAATAAGACGGCAAGCCAACTGTTCATAAACCCTAACACCGTGAAGAGAAGTAGGCTATAAGGGCAAGCCAACGTATGACCAAGGGGATTACTATGACGTCTTAAAGCAGGAGTATTTCCAGTGTGGGTGTCATGTACATGATTGTAGTTTGTTAGGATGGATATGTGTATAGACTATTGAGGGTACTTGTTTCTCTTGTTGACATATAAGATGAACTAAGTTGGGGGTAGGTTTGAATCTATACATTGTGTCAGGCTACCTAGCTGAATAAACATGCAGTTACCTAATTTTGTGTTTTAATGATATTTCTGGACATAATAGTGGGAAAGAGACAGAGTTATACAGATCGTCTGGTGCCATCTCTTTCCCACACTGGAATTACTCCTGCTTTAATAAGTCATGGTATAGGCCCAGACGTATTAATACGAATGAAGTAAGTGGAGTCGTGTAAGAATCATGTGTATAAGGTAGCATTCTGAAGTTTCTGCCTCCCGTATGTGAAATGATAGTATGAATATTAATCTTAATAAATGGTCATGTCTTTGTAATCTTACCACCTAATTTCACATTGTAGAATGCAATAAATATGTATATTGTATTGAAAAAGGTGTGAGATTATGTTTTTTAAGTTTTGTGTTCCGTGATAATTGTTATATCACAAGCTTTTGCCATATCTGTTTTTTGCAGTAGTTGAGCTGTGATAGCCTAGTAGCCTAATGGTGTAACCGTTGGACTGCCGAGTCATTGGCCTTGAGTCCGAACCCCCTCTGAGATTTCGGATTTGTGTGCATATTGTATAATTATCACTTGCTCCGATGAAGGGAAACATTGTGAGGAAACCAGCATGCCTGAGAGATATTTCTTGATGGCATGTAAAGCCAAATCAGAGGCCTATGGGCGGCCTATAAACTCTACACCAGGTAAGGCACTATCCACACGATAAAGAAAGGTCTGTTTTTTTTTAAGGTTGTGTTGAATGGTGGATGTAACAAGCTGGGAGATTACTATGAAGTCTTAAAGCAGGAGTAATTCCAGCGTGGGAAAGAGACAGAACTATAAAGGTAGTCTAGCGCCATCTCTTTCCCACACTGACATGTTAGGCCACCTCCTGATCATAATATGATGATGTTGTGAAAGCATAGTGAAAAAGAAAATAACATAGTGCTTGAGGGTCAACTCAATTTTTGATTAATTTTATGGTTTCATGAATCAAGGTGAATGAGAAGTGGAATTAAAACAGTCAAGAATCTAATTTTCTGTTAGAGAGTGACATCACATTATCTTTAGTGTATGTAGTTTGTAAATGATTGTGCTAATGTCTATACTTAGGCAGATATTTTCTAATTTAACATTAAAATTTTGTCAAACATTTGTGAAAAGAACACAAACTATTAAAAACAATGTTCATTCAAAATTACATGATAAGACATTGAATAAAGCTTATCATTATTTTGAAATCTTATCTTGCAACATTTTCATTACAAATAACATTTTTAATCTTTTACAAAGTTACACTGTAAATATCTGACACATTTCTAACAAGATAAAGTACTAGGGCAACATAAAAACAAATAGTACAACCAATAATATTTGATGAGCTAATTATTTAATGCAGCAGATGGTACTAACATCGCATCAATCTTGTAAAATCTTATTGTTTAATCATTTTTTTACAAACACACTGGCCACTTTTGTAGAACCAGTTTTTATTTGCGCGAAAAATACGCGAGCGATTCATAACGCTTGCCATCAGTAAAACAATTCATTGAGGAATACAATACAGCTTGAATTGAAGTAGCTTCAAATGACCCCGAAAGGAGTTACCTACTTTAATTATTGTGAATGAACGGAGAACTCATTGATTATAACTAGCTACACAGGATAGGGTTGACTTAAGGGCGGCGGTCGACACTTAGTTGTATGCATTTTTCATAGTATTTAGCTCATAAAACCTATTCCCAGCGCTCATACACCCCATTCAGGAGCTATAGAACTTTAGAAAACACCATAAATCACATCACACATTCCATGAGCTATGGAAAATGGCCGGGGTAAAGCCCTACCTAGCCCGAACAGGGCGAAGCAAAAATCACAAAAAACTGAGTTACAGATACACCACTTACTTTTCAGATGCCTCGGTCATGATTCGACACGTCGAATATCCTAATTTCTACTCGCCACTTCACAGATTTCACCATTTTTATGACATAAATACATCAGATTCACTTACGAACCGTTCTTATTTCGGCCCTTTGTTGGGCCTCAGTGCGCTTGCGTCAATAAAACAGTCCGGGCGGGTTATTCAATGAACGCGGCGTGTTCGCGCGACAGGTGGCGTGTCAGTCGCGCACAACTTTGCTACCTAGCCTCGCGATTGGCCAGACGGATGTTCTATCGCTTTTCCGCCAATGACGTAGCTTGACAGTCTATATCCACCAGTAACACCCCCTTCAGGGCGAATAAAAATAAATGGCGCGCTTTTTAAAATATTAGGCTGCCGGCAGCGATTTTTTAACACCCTTGCTCCTAAGTTCTGGGATTTAGGAACACACAATTATGTTATGAAAATGTACTGAAATACACGATAAAATCACTAATTTCACTGTATCCTGATAGAAAATCGCGATATTTGCGGCTCGCGAGCGGAGAGCGGAAGTAGGTCACGCCGGCCTCGAGGGTTCGACTGTTACTGAATGAAGCGAGCCTCGCAATGGGCCCATCCCCGTTCATGCACCGACCCATTGAAAAATAAATAGGTCAAATCATTGCAACGTGCCCTACATGCAGGTTGCCTGCACCATTCATAGGCGGCGCTTGCATTCGGGCCCCCGGTTCTATTTATAGCTGCTCTATATTTGGGCAGGTCATTCGCAGCGAACGTAGATGCAGCCTCCGTAAACTAGGTTACCTGATTTTCTTTGTTAATAGCCGGTGCAGTGACGTAGTTCGCGTTTGTCATGACGTCAGTAGTAATTTTTGATTTGCTTGTTTAATATTATAAGTAGTTAAATGTTTTAAAATTGATGATTATATAATTAATGGTTGTTTTGGGGTGATATAGTTTTAAAATTCCGAACGAAAAATTATTTAGAGCAATTGAAGGGTAAAAATAAAAAGAATATTTGTTTGTTTTTGTTTTTAATCATTTTGATTTTTATATTTGGGAAATAACTAATCTTTGCATAGGTACAACCTAAGGCTATGTGAAAATTAAGTAATTATTGGAAATTAAATGTTTTTTTTTTCTTTAGACTTTTGCTTACTAGCGCTCTCTCAGTACGAAACTATACAAAGCAACTTCTTAGCATAAATTACCTAAACGTTACTAATTAGATTACTTAAACTTAATTGGATATTTTTCGAGCCAATTTACTGGATAATATTTACGTAATCCATTTTTATTCCATTAGCCGCGAGTCAAAGGTCAGGTAGAAAAATAAATAAAAACGTCGTGTATTTTTTTTAATAAATTGACCTAAATTCCGATGAGCCGGTACTAGGGCAAGCTTGAATGACGTATTTGCTGTTGCCAACCGGTCGGGTCGACGATTGACCCAACTCGTCGAATTTATCAATGGTGTTGGTGAAATCGGGAATTGAGTCTCTCGTGTGAAGAGAACAAAGGATTACGGCATAAACGTAAACGTTACGAATATCTGCAGTATCGGTCTTAGGTAGTGTTTATAAGTAAATTAATGAACTTTTTACAGTTATTTTCAAAGTTTTAAAAACAGTGCTACAGATCGATCGTTTGTTGCCGCCCTTATTTCAGCCCGCTCAGTATCTTGACCTAATATCGTCATAGTTACGTATTATCTATGACGCGCGCTGAGTGATGCAGTTTTTAAGCTCGTTTTAAGTAGAAAGGATTAATTAGTAGGTAGGTACCTACTTCTTAGCCTAGGGAAGTATTATGAACCTAGAAAAGTAGTTTTATTATAGACTAGCGGGACGATTTTTGGGGGGAAAGATATTTTAAATCCACCGCTCTTTTGTCTATTCCCGTCTTTAGTCTTAGATAGTGTCTTTGAAATTTTGAATTTATAATCCACCATTATGGCTAACTACTAGACTAATTTGTTTGCCTAGCGCAATATTTAGATTATGAATGGCGTTACATGACCTCGCGTCATTCATTCAAGCTTTCTTCAAGGAGGCTCATACTTATTTTTATTTGCTGGCTCTGTGGCTGAATGGGGCAAGGACAACCAACATGGAGGTACCTACATTGATTTTAGAAACAAATGAAGTACCTATGGTTACTTACATGATTATAGTAAATTCGTAAACTCACGCTTTTTCCCCATGGGGGTAGGCAGATGCAGAAACCACAGACTACTACCTGCCACGATCCTTTAGTCTTTATTGCATACGAAAATAAAAGAAAACATCATTTCGCCTGTAATCCTCGAGGAGTTCGGCAGAGACTGCGTTTGAATGTGGGTGTATTAGGTACTAAATACACATTATGTAGCACACCGGGACGAGCCTGCAACCCTAATTACACTTTGCCCGACCCACATCGACATCGAACCCAAGACCTCATGCTCAGCAGTCACACTAGACCAACGAGGCAGCCTGACAAAATTAAAAAATCAAATTGCAATAATATTGCTTATGTACAACACCCAGAATTGGGTTTATAAAGGGTGTACCAAGACCCTTAACGAAGCCGAAAGGCACTTGTTCTCCCCGTCATTGTGATCATTTTTTTGTTCTATTTACACCATACCTGGGAACCTACTAGTTACGGAGATATTGGGGATCAAAGTTCCAACTTTTTCACAAGATTTTTTTTAAATGCTTGATTTGAATGTAAGATTTTTACTTTAAACACCTCCACAACCAATCTATTACTATTCAATCCAATGTTTTGAGTTCGTTACATTGAGTTCTACCGTGAAACGTGATTTTTCACCCCAAAACAAAAGTCGTTTCCCAGCAATATTTTTTGCGTAAACTTGTTGACGGCTTCGGTATAAGGGTCTGGTTACACCCAATTTTATTTTTTATTTTTTAGTATTTAAATTGTGTTTATAAATAGAATATCATAGATATACATGATTATTTAAAACAAATATATACTTTTTTGAACAAATTAACATATAATTGTGTTCTAAATGCAAAAATATTTGACTTTTCTTCTTTTCATATTAGGCTGCATAGCGACATCATACCTTTGCTTCTTCTTCAGCCTGGCGAAAGCAAAGCGCGGAAAAAAAGCAAATTAAATCATAGTTTCTTAATAATTGCTGACAAAAATACTTTCTGTTTTAATATTTTATTTCTTCGAATTTTTATTTTAAAAATCTAGTTATATTTGATAACATTGTACACACATTTAATTTATTTATAACACATTTGCTCGTAAAGGGTCTCGTTACGGACTTGTGCGGTAATGAATGAATGTAAAACGCACGGTTTATCAAGATGCTCCGTCTAAAACGAACGGCATCTTTTTAAATCTTAGCAAATATTTTTTATGTCAGAAAAGTGGTCAACATTAAATAAAATTAACTTTGGGAGATAAAATAAAATTAACTTTGGGAGATAAAATAAAATAAATAAACATTTAATGCCTTAATTTAATTAATTTTGACACTAAAGTACAACCATTTATCTGTAACAAGCACACAAAAATATTAATTTACATTATTAGTAATACTGGCTGTTTTTTGTGACTTTGCCTTAAAAAGAAGCGCTGATGCGCGCGCATCGCTAATTTGTGAACAAGTAAAAATTATTCCGCGCGCTTTTTCTTTTCGCTGTATTGTTTTTATTTGAAAATGTCGTCAAGTAATGATGAATGTATTAATTCGACACCGCCAGAAGTCTCAGAGGCAGTTTTATTTATTTCCTCGCAAATATGTTATAAAACGTCGTATGACATACGTGCGCTTTGATAATTGCAGCCTCTGCTTTCTTGTAGCCCTCGTCTACGGCTCGGGCTAGCAATATCGCCTCGGCTGTAATTTTCAATTTACCGCACTTATATCATAATGTACTATCACGTACTCATACCTTAGCAGTAACAAAAACTATAAAACTGTTTACGTCCGTCACATTACCATCTCAGGTCCAGTTGAATACCAGAGTCGGGCACAAGCTGCTCGGCAGTTTGCTGAACTGGGCCTATCTGGCGCAGAGCCGTGAGACACACAATTATCTCTTGTCTTGTCTTGTTATTTTGATTCATTTTTTTTTGTGTTTAGCCTTAAGTTTTTAATTTTATTTTTTGTTGTGTGTACTTGTTTTATTTTTTGCTTGTGCCAAATAAATATGTTTTCTTTCTTTTTTAATACATGTTCACAGTATAAACTGAGACATAGTAGGTAGCCGTTTTCGTGTCGGTGTCCCTTCCACACCCCGTATAATCGATCAGATGAGCTGTCGGAAATATATATAATACCTATCCTACCTACGTTACCTAGATAAAGCAGTAAAGATTACTAGGTGAACTTTTGTGCAACGGCGATCTATCGACCACCATGTGACACCGTGTGAATGACCTTTCCGTACGATAAGAAATATAACACGCCTGTAATCCCCGATGGTTTAGGCAGAGGTCTACCTAATAGTACACCTACATTACGCAGGTTATGTCATAGTGTCATCAACAGGGCACAAAACCAGACTCCTCAAAATTCCTAACGGAAAAAACGCAAAAAACGTATCGTTCTAATATTGTCACAGTAATTATGCCATGTGACTGGGACTGCAACTTCATGTTTTTGTTTTTGACAATGCAAAAGAGCCTATAAATCCGCGGTGGCCTATTTCAGTTTGATACGATGGTGTATTATTGTCGGATTATTTATGTAAGCCTATTCGTCATTTGATGATTTCCCACCAAAAAAAAAAAGGGGAAGTTCGTGGCTGACTAAAACAGCTGTTCGGTTATGCCAAGCTTACCTAGGTTGGTTCGTGGAAGGGTGACCACCAATGAGGGCTATCGCGTGTGAATTCACCGCTAGAGGCGCTAGTGTAGCGTTAGGTCACCGAAACGAAGCGAAGTTCACACGTTGCGTGCTTTTTTATCACGTATTTTTACTAATGTTCACGATTGTGGTCTAGATTGAGCTATTCCTGATTGAAGATTTTAAGTAGCAACTTAGGACCTTATTTGTTAGTACTTGAAGGTAAAATGATTTTTAAATGTTACATGCTTGCTAATTTTAGGGAAAATATTGTAAATAAATGATCTGAAGTTTACACTATGTTGATAAACCTAATAAAATAATCTTGTTATGACGTTTTTGGTACTTTAAAGTATAAAATAGAATTATTGACATGACCATAAGCAACAGTGGCGCCATCTGGTGAGCTCAAAAACGATAGCCCTCATTACATACCGAGTTTCATCCGTGCCTCGGAACCAGCTGTCAATTGTAGATCTTTGACAGTCGTTATAGATAGTCAGTGGCCTGAAAGTCTGACAACCAGTCTTACCAAGGGGTATCTTATTGCCCAGTACTAATTGCATAATAGGGCATTAAGTCCGCCTCTGTACTTGAAGTGTTCAATAAACAAATTAATAAAAATAACTAAATACTGTCGTGGCAGGAAACACCGATTACTGGCTGTTCCAGCCTGCCGTACTGTTGCACACTCCAAGTCACCCATTCCTCGGACATTGGCCGCTGTAAACGCTCTCCTGAACTCAAACACAGATATTGATATGTTTGCGAATGAATGGAAGGTGATAATGTCAGAATGTTTGAATTTTTGTGAGAAGAATGCATGACTGTGTTATTAAATGATATGTTTAAAAAGTGTAATTGGCTTTGGCCGTTCTATTTAAATAAATAAACTGGGTTGTGGATGTCAGGTAGGCAGTCGCTCCATGTAAAATACTGGTATACAGCTGCATCCGGTTAGACTGGAAGCCGACCCTAACATAGTTGGGAGAAGGCTAGGCAGATAATGAACTGTTAGCTTACTTTTTCAGAGAACGCTGGGTAAAACACGTCGGTCGAACAGTTACGGAAACTTTTTTTTTTTTTTTTGTCGGATATTTAATCATCAAATAACCCCTCCCGCTCTGGGCTGAGCAGGAGGTAGTGTCAGACTTTTACTGACTAAAACCCATCCATGTTCCTTCCTTTGCCCTTTGTGTTCCAGGGCCGCGGTATCTCTTTCGAACAGTCCCGCAACCCTGGCAGGCATCAGTCCTTACGGACCCCTCCCTGTTTGCTGACTCTCTTTGAGGCGCGCGTGGAACACAAACGCGCCGTCGACACGGCCTGGCGTCATAAGACGGACGGACGGCGAGCTAGCCCATAGCTCACCGTCCACAGGCCCGCACAGATAAGGAACCTGCGGAAGGAACTCTATTCGACTCCTAAGCTTTGTCTGAAAATTTTGTCAGTTTTTTTTTCTTTCTCGTGTAGATATTGCCTAACCTGGTGTCAGTTTTTATGCCGCCCATGGGGTCTCCGACTTGGCTTTACATGCCGTCGAGAAATATCTTTCAGGCATTCTGGTTTCCTCGCGTTTTTTTTTATCAGCGAAGCAAATGATAATTATACAATACGCACATGAATCCGAAAAATCAGGTGTGCGTGTCTTGGGTTCGAAGTTGAGACCTCTGACTTGACAGTCTGACGGTCACACCACTAGAGAATCACTGCTAGGGTAGCCCGCGAAATTTAAATTTTCTTAAGTTTATTGCAATTTGAAGGTCAGAGACGGGTTGTATGTTGATGAAAATATGAATCGCGCCAGTAACACAGAATTATAATCATTCAAATCATCAATACAACCCTCCAAGTTCATATAATCCCAAAGAGTGACTTTTTCATCAAATAGCTATTGAATGGGTTTATATGTATAAACTTGGAAGACTGTATTTATAATTTGAATGATTATAATTCTGTAACTCCATACGTGTTACTGGCGCGATTCATACTGACACTGACCGGCAAATTGCAATAAACGTAAGAAAATTTAAATTTCGCGGGCTACCCTTGCGCATCCACCTTAACGCTCGTTTTCATTTAGGTACGCTAGGCGGCGCCTACGTGAATGACTAAACAAGGCATTCTTTCTTCTAAATTCGGCGCTCAACGAAACGTCGAAAACTGGCAAAGCGAAGCTGTATTGTACCATTACGGAATGATTACTGACCGTATAATGAATTACTGAATTAGTATCTATCAAATTTCGGTGTCCACATTCAGTCTGGTCGGTTTGACAGCACCTTAATGGAGCTTAGAGACCAAAGCCAAATCATGTCGACAATTTTCGTACGCTGTGCGTTCAATTGGCATGTCGACTTTGGTTTTAGTATAGCGCCAAGCAGGTAGCACGTAAAATTGAAATTTTGTCGTTTTTTGCAATTTGCAGATCAGTTTCAGGTCGTATGTTGATAAAAATATGATTAGCGACCGTAACAAATAAGGCTGTATTGAGTCATTTTCATTAACATCATTAATACAACCCTCTAAGTTCCTTTGATGATTTTAATTCTGTAATACATAATGTACGTGTTATGGTCGCGACTAGAAGGTTCCCAGCTATGGTCCAGAACAAAATAATGATCGCAATGGCAGGGAGAACAAGCGCCTTTCGTCTTGTTAAGGGTCTTCTTAAACCCATTTGATAAAGATTGATTTATGGTGTAAGGAAAAAACACAATGAATAAATAAACCATTTATTGAATAGTAAATACATTTCATATAAAAGGTAACAACTGTATACATTTCAAAAATATTATCTTAAAATAGTATATTGCACTTTTCATTTAAAGATGGCGCTAATTAAAGTATTAGAACTGAATTCCTGTGTTGTAGATAGGTAAAGTAATGGATATATCCTAAATGATCATCATGTCTCACTAATTATTAGGGTATATGCAAGAAATACAAAACTTTTTTTATTTCTAAAAAATGCCTTTTATTGGCCCTTAAAAACATTGTGGTACACTTGTTTAATTCTCTCATACAACACTTATTTTACAATTTAATATTTTATGTAGCGTGTTTTTGTTGAAACGGAACGCAAACACAAAACGCATCGATTCCGGTAGTGACGTCAAATACTATGTGTCAAAGAAACACTTTTATTTGAAAAGTATTTAAAGTTTCACTAAGCGCCTTATCATACTAGCGGATTGCGAACGTCTCCAAAGCGGAGCGGGCGCGCAACGAATTCGTTACGGACACACAACGAACACGCCGCGCATGCGCAGCGAATTCGTTGCGGACGCGCAACGGGATCGCCGCGAACAGCAAAGTGGACGCCATTTTGTACTGCTACACATTTGCTACAAACACGCGACGAAAACGTAACGTATTTGCCACGCGTCCGCGACGTCCTCGCTGCGCAGCCGCGGCGTGTTCGCGACGCATGCGCTGCGCGTCCGCTCCGCCCCGCAGCCGCTTCCAAACCGCTAGTATGATAAGGCCCTAAGATTCTACTATAATATTGTTATTGCAATTTTTGCTTAAATAAAGCACTTACAATATAGTAAAACTATTATATTATGGGCAAAAAATTAAATTTAAACAAGGCAGATAGAGGTAAGTGACATCAAATACTATGACATGAATGGCCGCGACATTCATAGACGTTTGAACTGTCGTAGAAAATTGCAAGAGAATATTTTTCTTTTGTGCGACAAGCAATAGTTGAAATTAACTTTTAATTATTTTCTTGGGTTGATACAACTGCATTTTATTGATTTAAGTGGAAAAAAAGTTACATGCATATTTCCTATTACTTAGGACGCGATCTTTAAACATTACTTAGCACATGCTTAGTTTACACTATTATGTTCCTGTCTCACCTTGCACTTTTAGTTTGACAGTTTTGCGTCAGTGTCCGGAATAACGCTTATTCAAAGAACGTCATAAGTAACCTTTATAAATCTCAGTTTCACATTTGTGAAAATCAAATCTCTCTAAGGAATTGCGCAAAAAGATGTATTAATTTTTCAAAATTGTTTTTCTCTTACAATTGCAACATTAATGCTCGTCATCATTTAATACTTATAAGAGAAAGAAATCGATTTCACGTTATCGTTGTACAAAAAATGGTCGTATTACTACACACTTCCTTATAAAAGAGTTTAGTTAAGTCTATGTTATTTTTCAAATCAAAATTAAAAAGGTATCCTGCATTACGACATCACAGAGGGAAAAATTCTTATAATTATTCTTATATTAATAATATGTATAGTCTTAAACATTGTCAAACTCTGGCACAGGGCTCTTAGTGGCTTGTGCGATAGCTGCCTTCGTCAGATCCTCGCCTTGGTTGTTCACGGAGTTCAATAGGCGCTGTGGAAGAAATAAAACAAATTAATAATGTCACACTTAATCCTGCACACCTTTTTTCAAAAGTTCAAGATTCTAACACTTCCAAGTCTTTATATCTTTGAATGCGCTAAATTTGTGAAAATGCATCCGGAGTTGTTTAAAAAAGCTCAGGAAATATTTCCAAAAAGTAATAAATATCGCTGGACATTACACACAGCGCCATCTAGGTGCCATACTAAGCAACGAGGCTTGTGTCGTGGACACCAGATAGTTGATAATACTACATAGATACTTTTTGTTTGTAAATAAGGCAGCCTCACTACCGCTGCGCCATTCAGGTCGTCAATAGGCATAGAAATAGAATAGTTTTGCCCATAATTCCTAGGATAGCATTATACAGCAAGAATAGCTATGCAAGGTTGTTCGCATATTTAATGCTACACCTGACAGAATTAAAAACTTACCATCTAATAAATTTGCAAGATGGGGAAAATAATTTCTACTCATTATGTGATTTATTTAATAAGAAATTGGTAAATAAAATATAACGGTAATTATTTAACCACTGACATAATATTAAGGAAAATGTATCAAATTTTATTTGACATTGAAATATGAGTTTAATGATAATAATTATAAGCCCAAATGTTTGATTTAATACTAATAACATTGTGCGGGGGGTTACTATTACGCCGTATAAATGCGTATAGTAAGTGTGGGAAAGAGATAGAGCTATACAGGTCGTCTAGCGCCATCTCTTTCCCGCACTAGAATTACTCCTACTATAAGACGTCATAGTAACCCCCTGCTGTCTTATATGGATCAGAATGTTGGGCCACAAAAGGGATGAGTGAAAGTCATTTGCATGTGGCTGAGATGGGATTGAGAGTGATGTGTGGTGTTACACGAATGGATAAAATAAGGAATGAGTACATAAGAGGACGTTTGAAAGTGCGCCGGTGACTGAAAAGTTGTGTGGTAATCGGTTATCGTGGTATATGGACATGTGGTGCGGAGGAATGAGGAGAATGTCGTGAGGAAAGTGTTGAGTATGAATGTGGATGAGTATAAGAGTAGAGGGAGACCATAGAAACGAAGGATGGACTGTGTGAAGGATGATATGGCTAGAAAGGAGGTGACTGCTGAGATGACGAGTAATAGAGAAGTATGGAAGAAGTATGGAAAAATGTAACGCACTCAAAACATTGTGCTGATGGATGGATTGAATAGTACGGGGGTCGTGGAGGTATTTTAAAAACATGCATTTAAAAATTAACATGTGAAAAAGTTGGAACTTTGACCCCCAATATCTCCGTAACTAGAAGGTTCCCAGGTATGGTCTAGAACAAAAAAATGATCGCAATGACGGGGAGAACAAGTGCCTTTCAGCTTCATTAAGGGTCATGTTACACCCTTTATACTTACAATGTGTTCCAGTCCATCCTTGTTAGGCCTGCTCTGAGAGTACACGAGGTTCATCTTCGTAGTCTGCACAGCGATAGGGCTCTTAGCTGCGATGTTTTCTGCTATCGCGAATACTTTAGCTAAGGCACTGAAAACAACAAGATGAATTAACCGGTGTTAATTTTATGATACTCACAAAAAACATAGTCACAATCATGTTGTAACTTCGTATTCTGTAAATGGTTTAACAAATAACCTAAATTAAATTCATGCCGTTATAGCTGACGTTAGTAGCTAGTTGAGCTCTTGGCAAACTAATAACAGCCATTTGGGTTGATCTGTAGGTTAAGCCGTGCTTGCCTAGGTTGGTGTGTGGATGGGTGACCGCCCATTACATACCGAGTTTCCTCCGTGCCTCGGAAAGCACGTTAAGCTGTTGGTCCCGGCTGTCATCTGTAGATCATGCACAGTCGTTACAGCTGAATAGCTGACGTTAGTAATCAACAGTTTTATTAGAATCAGTTTTATTGTTTTAGTAGACAAAATTTGATTTGATTCGAATGTAATTCATCATCTGCCCAGCCTTTCCCCAACTATGTTTGGGTCGACTTCCAGTTTAACCGGATGCTGCTGAATACCAGTATTTTGCATGGAGCGACTGCACTCCACAGCCCACTTAGTACTGGGTAATACGATACCGCTTGGTAAGACTGGTTGTCAGAATTCCAGGGGCCTTAGTCTGCTATTGCAATAGTGTCAGAATGGTCTATAATTGATTTAATAAGGCCCCTAGCCCACGGCGTATTGAAGCGCGTTCGAAACTCGTTTGACGTGCGTACAAAGAGTAATTCGTCTGCGCGGGGCCTTATTAAATCAATGATAGACCAATCTGACACTATTGCAATAGCAGACTAAGGCCCCTGGCCACTGACTCAAATGAAATCAAAATTATTTATTTGCGGTAAATGTGGTACAAAAGGTGGTAAAACTAACATAAAGTGCAATTACACATTTCGCCATAAAAATAGCATGCAAATATTAATAAACACAAACATTCAAACTATCTGTAACGACTGTCAAACATCTACAGATGACAGCCGGGACCAACCGCTTAACGTGCTTTCCGAGGCACGGAGGAAACTCGGTATGTAATGGGCGGTCACCCATCCACGGACCAACCTAGGCAAGCGCGGCTTAACCTGAAGGTCGACCTGAACGGCTATTATTATTATTTGGATCCTTAATTTGAATGTAATTGCGGTTGTGCATTAATTGACTTGATTGTATTGAGGAAAACCAGGAGTTGAGGTACCAGGAGTTAGGTACTTTGTAATGAGGGCTATCGTTTTTGAGCTCACCAGATGGCGCCACTGTCGCTTATGGTCATGTCAATAATTCTATTTTATACTTTATAGTACCAATAACTTCATAAAAAGTTTATTTTATTACGTATTACAGTGTAAACTTCAGATCATTTATTTACAATATTCTCCCTAAAATTAGCAAGCATGAAACATTTAAAAATCATTTTACCTCCAAGTACTACCAAATAAGATCTTAGGTTGCTACTTAAAATCTTTAAGTTATAATTAATCAGGAATAGCTCAATCTAGACCACAATTGTGAATATTAGTAAAAATACGTGATAAAAAAGCACGCAACGCGTGAACTTTCTATGACATCTGACATTTCGGTGCCCTCGCGCTACACTAGCGCCTCTAGTGGTGAATTCACACGCGATAGCCCCCATTGTTTATTTTCTAGGCAGTTGTAAGACTTCATTCATAATAGCAGTGATAGCCTAGTGGTGTGACCGTCGGACTGCCTAGTCATAGGTCTCGAGTTCGAACTCAAGACACACACTCTGATTTTTCGGATTCATGTGCGTATTGTATAATTATCACTTGCTCCGATGAAGGGAAACATCGTGAGGAAACGAGCATGCCTGAGAGATATTTCTTGACGGCATGTAAAGCCAAGTCAGAGGCCCATGGGCGGCGTAAAAACTCTGACACCAGGTTAAGCACTAACCACACGATAGAGAAAGGAGATTCATGATAAATAACCTACTATGTTTATTGTTTACTTGCTATTGCCTGCGACATTCATCCGCGTGAAAATATTGTTAAACATTACTTTGAATCGGATTTTATTAATAATTACAAGGATTTTATTTTGTTGCACGGAACCCTTATCATTTTTATAAAATAATAGAAAAAATATTAGCGATAATAGCCTTAGTTACTCATAATATCAGCAGCTATCTGCCAGTAAAAGTCCCGTCAAAATCGCTCCAGCCGTTTCGGAGATAAGCCGGAACAAACAGACAGACAGAGTTTAAAAACGGTTCTTTTTTTAATTTTTAAAATTGTTTTTAATTTTAAGCATAGATTACTTTAAAAAAAAAGTAAGCGATGCTATGTTCAGTATTTAACGTAACCAATCGGCGGCGGCGACCTCTCGCGTCCGGCCCTGGTTCAATCCATGGTCCGGAGCGAGACGGAATGGGACGCCGTCACCTCCTTCTGCGAAGCAGTCATGCTAGCGAAGGAGGTGGCGGGACGTGAAAGAGAGAGAACCTCACGTCCCGTCTACGGTGGCCGGGGGCCACCATGTGGCCGCGGTAGACGCGGGCCTGTGGACGGTGAGCTACGGGCTAGCTCGCCGTCCGTCCGTCTTATGACGACAGGCCGTGTCGACGGCGCAAGAGTGTTCCACGCGCGCCTCAAAGAGAGTCAGCAAACAGGAAGGGGTCCGTAAGGACCGACGCCTGCCAGGGTTGCGGGACTGTTCGAAAGAAATACCGCGGCCCTGGAACACAAAGGGCAAAGGAAGGAACATGGATGGGTTTTAGTCAGTAGAAGTCTGACACTCCCTCCTGCTCAGCCCAGAGCGGGAGGGATTATTTGATGATTTCCCATCGGTAAAAAAAAAAAAAAAAAAAACGTAACCAGCCAGTAAAATTATTTTTTTTTTATTGCACACAGGGCTTGCTCTTGACCTCGATCACGCCTGATAGAAAGCCATGGATCCTCATCATTCCATATATGATAGAATGAGGGTGCCCAGAAGATGCCTGTTAATTTTTACTATAGAGGCAGACGGGTTAAATGTGGGAGGGAACACAGATGCCAGCAGAGTTCCACACTTTGGCTGTGCGCATAGTACACGTGGAGGAGAAGCGCTGAATACGACTTGATATAAACTTACGTTTCCTTATCAGGGAACACTTCGCTGACTAGTCCGATTTCCTTCGCCTCCTTGGCGTCGAAGTTTCTGCCGGTGAAGCACAGCTCCCGGGCCACTGACACGTTGCCGACTACCTGTAATTATAATATTCATTCGGTAATAATAAGCTTCAAAATAAAGAAAGAAAGCTCAAGTATTTATTTTCACACAGGGCAAAATAAAATGATTTAAATTCTGTATACATATAGGGTGACTGATACTTCAACACGTGATTGTACTCATGATAACAAACAACTTTCCCAAAGAAACATATTTTTTTGTACTCATTCACTTTTATCCCAAAAACACAACAGCCGTATGAAATTCGCGCGCGGGAGCTCTGCCTACCCACTGTTGCACGGTGGGATAGTAATGAGACTTAACGGCGTCACGCGGCTAACAGCTGCTAGGTCACAGGCGAGCGCGCGCGACTTCATACGGCTGTTGTGTTGTGGGGATAAAAGTGAATGAGCACAAAAAAAATATTTTTCTTTCGGAAAGTTGTTTTTTATAATGAATATAATTGCGTGTTGCATCGGTCACTAATTACCAGTCACCCTATATAATAAAATTGTAATAGGCCGATGTATGTACATTGAAGATATTGACGAAAAAATTATATGGGGGGTCTTTATTAGAGCAACAGAAGCCAAAACAACAGTTTTTAGATTTTTTGTCTGTCTGTATGTTTGTACGCTCATCACGCAAAAACTACTGCATGGATTTGAACGCAGTTTTCACCGCTCTAATGCAAGATGTTTAACTTAAAATGTAGGCTACATTAGATATAGTTTTGGACCCGATAGGTGGCGCCGTGCGAAACAAGGTTGGGTCGCTAGGAAATAATAAAACAAAAAATATAAAAAACCAGCCAAGTGCGAGTCGGACTCGCGCACGAAGGGTTCCGTACCATTATCTAAAATAAAATAAAAAGACGTTTGTAGTGTGGGAGCCCCCTTAAATATTTATTTAATTGTTTTTAGTATTTCCTCTTATAGCGGTTCACGTTACCCTAGCAGGAAAGTGGCTCCTAGAGTGATATGAGTGGAACGAATAATTAGTGAATAATCCGCTGTGCACAACATAAAAAATTGGTGAACTTTGTCGGTTTTTAAAAAAAAAAACACGTTATAGCGGCAACAGAAATAAATCATCTGTGAAAATTTCAACTGTCTAGCTGTCACGGTTCATGAGATACATTCTGGAACAGACAGCCAGGTAGACGGACAGTGGAGTTTTAGTAATAGGGTTTCGTTTTTACCCCTTGGGTATGGAACCCTAAAAAGTAAAGCTAAAGCCAAATTAGATTGTAGACGGTGAGCTATGGGCTAGCTCGCCGTCCGTCCGTCTTATGACGACAGGCCGTGTCGACGGCGCGCGAGTGTGACACGCGCGCCTCAAAGAGAGTCAGCAAACAGGAAGGGGTCCGTAAGGGCCGACGCCTGCCAGGGTTGCGGGACTGTTCGAAAGAGATACCGCGGCCCTGGAACACAAAGGGCAAAAGAAGGAACGTGGATGGGTTTTAGTCAGTAAAAGTCTGACACTCCGTCCTGCTCAGCCCAGAGTGGGAATAAAGACATTTGAAGATTTACCAAAAGCAAAAAAAAAAAAAATGTTTGATCTAAACTTAAGTATGTATTTCAGGCCTTACTTTTGGCAGTCTTTGCAGCGTGCCTACATCAGGAGCTAAACCAACGTCCACCTCCCGGACTGAGAACCAGCAGTCTTCTGTGCAGTATCTGTAATGACGACATTCGATCATTGGATTTGTCATGATCATAGGGGCAAATCTAGAAGTTGTTTAGATAAAAGTTTTTATTTTACCCTTTTTAGTTGTGATATCTCATAATCTCACACAAATCCTTAGCAAGTATCAGTTTTACATTGTAACAAGAAGTTACTAGCACACCACCATATAGACGAAGATGAAAAAAAATCCTAATAATTATAAAGGATAACGTAAGAAAGTACCGTCAATAAATTGTATACAGGGTGTAACAAGACCCTTAACGAAGCCGTCAACCAAGCATTATGGATATCAAACTAAGTAACTTTACGCAAAAATTATTGCTGGGAAACGACTTTTTTTTTGGGGTCAAAAATCACGTTTTCCGGTGGGACTCAATGTAACGCACTCAAAACATTGTGCTGATGGATGGATTGAATAGTACGGGGGTTGTGGAGGTGTTTAAAGTAAAAATGTTACATCAAAACTTGTATTAAAAAAAAATACTTGTGAAAAAGTTGGAACTTTGACCCCCAATATTTCCGTAACTAGAAGGTTCCCAGGTATGGTCTAGAACAAAAAAATGATCGCAATGACGGGGAAAACAAGTGCCTTTCGGCTTCGTTAAGGGTCTTGTTACACCCTTTATATGGGACCACCGCGCGATAAAATGTATACGGTACTCATTCCATGTTTTAATAATTTCAACGGGTCACTTTGGCGCTTTAGTTTTTTTTTTTTTTTTTTAATTACGCTGGCCACTGCATTTTTTTTTTGCAACAGGCTCCCTCTCCCAAGTGCCTATTAAAATGAGTCACCACACCTAACAACTACCTAATATTATTACGAGTTACAACTGAAATACAATAGACCTCTCCGGAGATGGACGAGCTGGACAGAACCAACAACCAGTGGTCCACATTAGCTCTAGATCGGAAGACTTCGAAGTCATGGGAGGAGGCCGTTGCCCAGCAGTGGGATGACACAGACTAACAGTAACAATTGAATTATCCGTATCTTACCTCATGTCAGCCGCTGTGATCAAGTTGACTGCGGCTCCAATACAAGCGTTATGTGAAACTGATATAACTGGCTTCACACAGTCTTCTAGAGATGTTATGGTATCCTGTAACAAAATGATTATTTATGTTGTGACTTATTTGAAAAGGTTTTATGTAGAAAATACTCATCAAGAATTTTCTACATTGAACTAAATAACAACGCGAAATTAATTTTGCTGGGGAAACGACTGTTTTTTGAATGAATGAATGATACATTTATTTGCAAGAATATAGGTAGTTAACATAAGTTCTTAATATCTATTCGTTTCACTATATTCGGCATTTCGGCCATACAAATATTGAGATTTTACATTTCGGCATAATGATAGCATGCAGTACACATTTATTAATTAGCAATTATATTTAGATACATAACATAATTAAAATTACAAACCAATTCATAAAATTAATATAGATTCGTTTAAAATAATAATTTATACATATTAAAACGGCGATCAATAATAATTATGTCATGTTAATAAAAATAGTATTGGTTGAGTCAAAAAAAAAAAAAACAATAATATAATTTTGACGTGAAAAATGTATTATAATATAATGGTATACGGTAGCGCTCAATGTAACGCACTCAAAACATTGTGCTGATTGGTGCTTTAATAGTACAGGGGTAATGAAGGTATTTATTTAAAGTAAAGATATAACATTTAAAACTTTTTTTCAATAAAAACCCGTTTGAAAATTTGAACCTTTATCTTCAATATCTACGTAACTAGGAGACTAGGAGATTAGGACAAAAGGTGTGGTCCAGAACAAAAAAATGATCACAATGAATGGAAGCCCAAGTACCTCTCTGGTTCGATAAGGGTGTTTACACCTGTGTATGTGATATACTTTTTATCGTAAAATATCATACGGCGGTGTACACACGGCTACACATCAAGCTATACATTTTCAGTTTATACTGATCTCGCATTGTATAGGATTTCCGTACAATGCGAGGTCAGCTTATACTGGAAATGTATAGCTTGATGTGTAGCCGTGTGTACGACTATACATAAAGGGTGTAACAAGACCCTCAATGAAGCCGAAAGGCACTTATTCTTCCCGTCATTGCGATAATTTTTTTGTTCTAGACCATACCTGGGAACCTTCTAGTTACGGAGATATTGGCGGCAAAGTTCCAAGTTTTTCACAGGTTTTTTTTTTTAATGCATGTTTTTAATGTACTGTTTTTACTTTAAACACCTCCACGACCCCCGTACTATTCAATTTCTCCAACAGCTCAATATTTTGAGTGCGTTACATTGAGTCCTACTGTAAAACGTGATTATTCACCCAAAAAAAAAAGTCATTTCCCAGCAATAATTTTTGCGTAAAGTTACTTAGTTTGATGTACAGAAAGCTTGGTTGACGGCTTCATTAAGGGTCTTGTTACACCCTGTATAACTGGTGACACCTCTATCGGCAAGTAAAAACAGCAATGGCTTTGTTCTGCACATAATTTAGATAAAAAGCTGCAATTTGTTAGCAGATATTAAATAGGAAGTACCTGTGCATATTTGATGAAGTTATAATGGAAGCGAGCCTTTCTCGCGACGTCATCCAGCTCGTCGGCCTCGGCTGCCATTTGCACTAGGGTTTGTAAATCAATGCCTAAAACAGGAAGAAATCAAATAAGAATCTAGTTTTTAATTGTAATTGGTCTATCATGCATATAATATGACGTCACGCCTCTAATCCCCGAAAGGTTAGGCAGTGGTGTACCTAATAGTACACCTACATTTCGCCAGCAATGTCTAAGTCCCATGTAATAGGGGGCAATTCTATTGCCATCAACCGGGCACAAATCTAGATTCCGTGGCTGTTACTGAGAAATTCCTGATGGAAAAACCCAATAACACTTAGCCCGACCTGGGAATCGAACCCAGGACATCATGCTCAGCAGTCGCGCTTTCGACCACAAGACCAACGAGGCAGTCTGCATCATACATAATACTCTCTGGAATATTAATTGTTTGAGCTCAGATAAATCAATGCCTGTTAACGAATTCCAATAAGAATCAGGTTTAATTCTTGACAGTCTATCATACATGAACAGGATATTATTTTTCTTTCAGATCGGAAGTCAAGCCCACATTTCCTGAGGCGCATAATCCGATAGCCCAGCCACGGCGTCTACGATATCCAGGCTGGGCGACTATTGAGAAATGTCTGGCGGAAAAATCCGATTTTACTTTGCTCGATCTGGGGAATGATCACCAGATCCTGTGCGCGGCAGTAGCGGGATTGGATTGACTAACGAAGCAGTCGCCCATTTAAAACACGACTTAGTATAATGAGGGCTATCTTTTTTGAGCTCTCCAGATGGCGCTACTGTCAAGTCATGTCAATAGTTCTATTTTATATTTTATAGTACCAGTAACTTCATAAAAAGTTAAAAGTTGCTACTTAAAATCTTCAAGTCTTAATTAATCAGGAATAGCTCAATCTAGACCACAATCGTGAATATTTGTAAAAATACGCGCTAAAAAGCACGCAACGCGTGAACTTTCTATGACATCCAAATGACATCTGACATTTCGGTGACCTCGCGCTATACTAGCGCCTGTAGCGGCGAAGTCACACGCGATAGCCCCTATTGTGCCAAGGGAACCGAGCTCTGCTCGAGTGAAAATAGAGAAAACTAATTTTCCCAGTTTAAATACAAATATTGCTTACTAAATAGTTTATTTTATTAGCCTATATTATCCCACTGCTGGGCAAAGGCCCATTGCCGTCCACTCTTCTGTACGTGCTGCTATCTCAGGCTAGTCTCGCACAAGCCTCTAAGTCATCACTCCAGCGTTTTCTAGGCCTCCCTCGGCGACGACGCCCGTCTTCTGGCACCCATTGAGTGACGACTCTGGCCCATCGGTCCTGATTCATTCTAAGGACATGGCCCGCCCACTCCCACTTCAGCCTAGCAGTCTTATTGCCCACATCAGCGATTCCAGTTTTTGAGCATATTGTGGTATTGCGAATTCTGTCGCTGAGCTTAGTACCCAATACACTACGCTCCATCGCGAATAGTATAGGATGTAATTGTCCACTTACCCCCACAGAAATGCTTTCCTTGACCTGAAAGCACTATAACTCTACATTGAGGAATGTGGCTCAGTGTTGAGAAGCATGTGTTTATTTCTCTGAAAATATAAAATGTTAATTGTTGGCAGTACTTTGTTTTGTAATTGTTCATTTAAACTAGATAAAGTGAGTAAGTATTCTTAGTCAGTGTCAGTGTTTTTATAAAAATGCTATATTTCATATAGCATTTTTATTGCTTATTAATGGCAAATAGTCAAGGACAGCAAAGGACTGGACAAGGCGGAGAGAGTTTGAGGAGGCCTTTCCCAAAAGGCAAACAGACAGTGAAACTGAAGTAGAATAGGTATACATTTATAGGAACTAATTTTGTATTATTGTCCGAATAAAAGGCTATTTTATTTTATTTATCTATTTAATGGCAAGTAGTAGTAAGAGGAGGCCTTTGCCCAGGAGTAGACAGTAGCGGCTAAAAAAAACGAAGCAGTAATAGAGTCTTTATAGTATCATAAATCACACTGATTATTATGTTTTAATAAATCCCTTGCTTCATAATGTTTGTTAACTTAGTCTGCAACATAGGCTATGCAATACATATAGTTGAATTGTCAAAATTAATGGTTACCACATTCACTATACGAATGAAGTGAATGTGTTAAGCAATTGCCTGAGAGGTCCTATAGCTATTAATTTATTATAATGGTCCGTTCATTGATGACTCTGCTTGGAGTGTAAATGTGGTGCTGTTCCACGAACGATGGAGCACTTAATATTTTGTCCTTGTGTCTGTTATTTACAGGAACTGATAGATGCTACAGAAGAAGAAAGAAGAAAAGAGGCTGACCAAGAGCCTTCTGCGCCTGAATAGAGATAGCCTGCGACTGGTGGCGGGGACTATCACTGGACACTGCTCACTGAACAAACACTTCCACACCCTAGGTATCACTGACAGCTCCCTGTGCAGAGCGTGCATTGAGGCAGAGGAAACGGTAGCGCATGCACTCCTCGAGTGCACTGGCGTCACCCAGATCTGCGAGGACAGACTCTTGGAACGCTGAGATCCCTTGTGGATGTCAAAACTGTACGTAAATC
Source organism: Eugnorisma glareosa (assembly GCA_947578425.1). Taxonomy (NCBI): domain Eukaryota; kingdom Metazoa; phylum Arthropoda; class Insecta; order Lepidoptera; family Noctuidae; genus Eugnorisma; species Eugnorisma glareosa. The sequence continues at coordinate 4,017,039 of OX387982.1, read as the reverse complement.
CAATAATGTTTTTAACTAGTTAATATTTCTCATGTAAGTGAAATTTCTAATGGGAAATAAAGACATCTCAAACCCGAACCCGATGTCCTGGAAAGACCGGGAAGTTTGATTTGCTTCTGGAGGGAGGTGGACTGGTTGGAGTAAAGGCCACCATGACTCACGCAAAATGGTCCACTTTAGGGACTAAGTGCGGAAACCAAACCCTTAACATAGACATAGATGCTACTGAAGGCACCAAACTAGTGGCTCAGTTCTGGGCCGATATAATTTATATTACCATAGAAATGCTAAGAAGGAAATCGTCCATGAAGTCCACAGAGGTACCAGCACATGAAGTACCAGCGCTGTGACGTTTTAAATGTTACAGCACCATGCTGAGATAGAGGGGCCTTTTGGCTTCGTACAGGACTAAGTTCATTGTTTTTTTTTTAGTTTTACTATTTTGACCTGTACGGGCTAATAAATACTTTTCTTTCTTTCAGAGGTCTATGTCTATGAATAAAATTAAAACTTTATGCTTTGTGTATACTTACTGCCACATGGTCCTAGTTAATGTGTTAGATTTCTTTGGCCTGTTCAACTCTACATGGTATACATATTTCTTTGGTTCGGACACAGCTAGCGTTTCAAATTGAGGTAGTTCTGCTTTAGTGAATGTGCGGATCAGGATATCTGGAAAGGTATAGTATTTAATATTAATAACTAAAATAAATAACTAAGAAGCCCAGGTTTCCTCACAATGTATTCATTCATCAATGTTGGTCAGATCTAAAGAATACATTAGACCATTGGTAATCACACTTTTCTAGTGAAGGGCCACATAGGACAATGTGAGTATCACTGCGGGACGCACATTCTTGTATCATTTAGTTGACACTACCTACTATCAATGGACATATTTTTATTAGCTGTCAAAACCCAATTGCCGTATGGATGTGAATGGCAATTGTTACCTGTGACCAATGCAAAATCTTTATTTGCCAACTCAATCAACGCACGGAACAAAACAAGTGGATCGCACAAACATTTTTCTCGGATGGGAATTTAACCCACCAACACCCGGTGGAGTGATATTCCAAAAATCAATGTGTTCCTGCTTTTCACAATGAGACACGTACCACAACTAATCCCCCTCCCACAACACGCTCACTGAAACAAGCGATCGGAATGCAGGAGGAAGTTTGTACCTACCCCATCTACTCGTATTTATCTATTTATTTTCTTGTGTAAAATCATATTTAGATAATTATTATCTACTAAAATTATTTGTTTTGTAGTCGTCAAATATCGTCGGCGGGCCGCAGTTTGACAACCGCTGTTTTAGACAATGCAGGGTATGATCTATCTACGATGAGTTCAATCTAAATCAGTCCGGCCGTTTATGGCTGGTTGAACAACTAAACATTCAAACATCTTCAGAACCAACATTTCACACTTAGAGTGTGACAGTGTGTGAATGTTATTTTTTGCACTTGGACGGACTTTGCACTATGATAAGTTAATCTTTCACTTTATCGAGGTACAAAATCCATGTTATGCCTCCTTATGTTGCTATTCTTGGATAAAAACCGGTTATCAAGTATAAACGAATACAATATCAAATCTAAGTAAAAACAAAAAAACAATAGTATGCTAAACTATGATTTTATTATTTAGAACTTAATAAAACCAACAGTAATACGTGAAATTAATAAAAAACAAATAAATTACAATATTTAAATAAATGAAATTATTTACCAAAAACATTGAATACTTACTTGAAATTATTTTCCTAGGTTGGTTAAAAGCAATTGTTTTGATTAACGAAGACATTGTTCTTTTGTTGAATACTATATTTTAGTTAGAAACACGTTAGAATTCGCAAAAGGCTCTATACAAAATGAAAACAACAAAACACAATCAGCCAAAGTCCAAAGTTGAAAATTCGAATACAAGTTTCTGTCAAAATTGACATTGTCGATTTGCATTTTGTTACAGTTACAGTTGTGATTTCGTTGTGATTTTAGCAGCATAATATAGATAGTACTAATTAAACTAAAATGCAGTATCGTGTATTTATTTTTTCCTTGTGTTTTGTGTATTACGTAAACGAGGAAAATCGGTATTCAGCTATATCGATTACATTGCGAAGTGAATAAATAAAACGCAACGCGTACATACAGTGATTTTGGAATGAATCCTGCGGTCAATGCAAGCGTAAATGTGAATGGCTACAGGCTGTAGCACAAATTACCTCTTAGTACCTACTAGTACAAGGCTGTAGTCGTCTGTAATATTTTTATTTTTCATGCAATAGGCTTACCGAAAGAGACAGAATAACATAAAATATTTAAAAATAAGCTCACCCCTATTATAAAACATGGGCCAAAAACGTCGAAATATGCGTAACACACTTGTGCCAAACCTTTGAGTTATTGTGGAACCATCAACCTGTAACACAACGACTTTATTTTCCGAAGAGGTAGGCAGATGCGGAGGTGGAAAGTTATACGTGCTGTTAATGATTTTGGTATCATTTACATTGGTGCCGATTCCCTTGGTCACAAACTAAACTAAATTTAAGTTGAGTGCATCTTTTTCTTTCTATTTCATTATGAAAAGGACCGAAGATAAATATTAGTTTAGTCCTGTCAAATTAGTCGGCACCTGACGTAATTTGATGTAATTTTAGTGGTAAACTTTTTAATCGCGTCTAAACTTGTAATAAGCGCTGATTAAATTGACAGGACTAAACTAAAATGTATCTTCTGTCCTTTTCTTAATGAAATAGAAAGAAAAAGATGCACTGAACTTAAATTTGGTTTAGTTTGTAACCAAGGGAATCGGCACCATTGTTCGACAAATTTCTTTTTTGATTTTAAATGTTCGAAGGAGCTGATTGCCGGGGATCTGTGAAAGTCTTTCTTGGCACGTCATGATGGGTATACTTAATGCATTGGGTGAAGTTGGTACAGTTAAAGTATCTTCTCATTTTTAAATGAAGTATGTGGATAAGCTTATAAAACTACTTCTAAATAATTTAAAAGCGGAAGCTTTTAAAGACATCCTGCCACCGTCATATTTAAATATTTTTGACAGTTACGCAACTCGTCCCGTATGTGGCCTAACTTTAACGGAATTCCTGCTAATAAAAAGGGCCTCTAACGATGCCGTAGTAGATCGATCCCATACAATTTAACAGTAATTAGTAATTCGTTCACGCTTCCATGCGGGACAGCGAACCGAAAAGGGACGTGTGAGTCAAATATCTAATACAATGACTCATGACTTCGTGTAGCCAAAAATCGGTAAGATTTGGACGTATGATACCGTGCACTTTGAATTTGAATTTGGAATTTTAGGCGGTGGCTATGATTTTGGGAAAGTGAAGCCTTTTGTATAAAAGGCTGCTTGATGTGTATACTTGATTATACGTCATCATCATTCTTCTGCCCTTTTCCCGACTTATTTGTGGTCGGTGCAGCATGTCTTCGTCTTCCGTACTATTACTCGTCATCTCAGCAGTCACCTCCTACTAAGTCATATAATCCTTCATATAGCTAGTCTATTCATCGTTTCTTTGGTATTCTTCAACTTTATAGAGATCCATATTCATACCCAAAACTTTCCTCAAGACATTTTTATCGAATCAATTCGTGTTACACCACACATCCCCCTAGCATTCTCATTTTGGCCACATACGATTGCCTTTCATTCATACATTTTATGCCCAGTATTCTGATCTGTACTACAAGACAGCAGGTAGGTCGTATGGTTTTATACTTTCTTGGCTTACTTTGATGAGTTGAGAAACTACCTAGGAGGTTCAAAGTTATAGGTCCTAATAAATTTTAAAACGCACAGTCACTCTACAGTATTACGGATTCGATCAATCAACATCCTAACATGACATCAACCGTGCCGCGACTCTACTTTCTCACAAGTCTAGCTGCTTTATAGGGCACCAAAGTCGGCTAACCTAATAAAATGCAATGAATAAATTATTATAATAATTCATAGACAATATTTGTGTTGCAGTAATGGCGAGAATGTAAATGGTAGCTATTAGACTTGATCAGGCGCTAAAGACATGCCGCAAAGCAGAGTTTAGCAATAGTAGGTATACCCTAAAAGCACTGCACTGTATCGGTACAGTATGACCTTACCTCATTTTTGATAGGTGATCCCGAACCAAAGCGGTGGCGTTACGGCGCTTCTAAGTGTGCGTTAAAGCATGGAGTTTTATACAAAGGATCCTGAAGGGCTCTAGTTGACGCGATGTTGATCCCATGCAATGCTTATGTGCGTTGAGAAACATGAGAAAGAGGTAGCGGAATGGCTATATGACCGTCGCGTCGCGTCGAAGGACCGATGGCAGAATTAGACAAAACTTTGTGCGATTACTCGCTAATCGACAAGGTCAGCATGAGAAATAGACTGGATGCGGTAGTGTTGTGTTTCAACTTGGGCAGACTGTAATTACATCCAGACTCAGCTAAAAAACAGAGAATCAGCTAAAAAACAACGCAGGACCTGAAGAAAGTAATGGCGATAATAGGGGAGACATGCACCCAGGAGTGGATATCTTTTGCTCGGGATGATGATGATGATAATTCATGGTGTTTAAGCAGATTTTCCACCATATGAGATATCTTTATAAACCGTATTAGAACCGTTTAGGTATCTACGCATGTCTAATTATGACTTTGTATAGTGGTTAAATTTAAAGCGTTCACCGTAGGAAATGAGCGTATAGAGTTTATAGGGTGTAACAAGACCCATAACGAAGCCGAAAGGCATGTGTTCTCCCCGTCATTGCAATCATTTTTTTTGTTTTATACCTGGGATTGGAACCTTCTAGTTACGGAGATATTGGGGATCAAAGTTCCGACTTTTAACTAAACACCTTCACGACCCCCGTACTATTCAAACCAACCATCAGCACGATGTTTTGAGCGCGTTACATTGAGTCCTACCGTAAAACGTGATATTTCACCCCCAAAAAAAAGTTGTTTTCTAGCAATATTTTTTTCGTAAAGTTACATAATTTGATACACCTACCTGAGATCATCGAAATATAATATACAGCCTGTAACAGAAAGGGTATAATCATATGGAATACTGTGGTACGGACCATCAAACTGATCAACTTTCTCTATGGGACCACCATCGAAATCGTAAAAAAATAATCAGCTGTCCTATACAAAATGTCAATACCTACTCGACCCAAATGTATGGGACAGCTGATTATTTTTTTACGATTTCGATGGTGGTCCCATAGAGGAAGTTGTTCAGTTAGATGGTCCGTACCACAGTATTCCATATGATTATACCCTTTCTGTTACACGCTGTATACCTACTTTAGCTTTATGTCACTTGTATGTGATCTATTACCTATTTTATATCTGAAGTGAAAGCTTGCTTTGATCAAGTTCTTCTACAATTTAGAACGTCATTTGCCATTTTGCGGTTAACCGCAGGGATAAGGAAATTATCAACATAATTCTAACTGATCTAAGAAATACGATATTATGCCTGTAATAGACACCTATTTATATTAATTTTAACAACTACCAATGAGAACTTCCGCTACAAAAAAAAATAGCTGTTGTGTGACTACTAATCATGAAGTTAACTAGTAGATATAATATAGATGTATGTATGTAGTGTAGGGTAATAAAGTACCCAATAAAAAAAACATTTTATATGCAAAGTTGCTCACGTTGTCGTTTAGTGCGACTATGCTTTTTACCCTGGATTTTCTCGATAACCGTACTTTAGAAGTTGACAAAAAGCCAAAACGCCCAAACGCTAAAATTATTACCTTTCTTGTGTGGGATAGTATATTTTACATTGACGAACCGCGCAAGGCAAAGAGGGATGATACCTGCACTCTGCAGGGTGGCTGATAGGAGTAGGATTGAGTTGAATGGCGTGCCATAGCAGAAACCTATGACGACCAGTAGACTGCTCAAGGTTGAGGATGAGCCAATAGACCTATTCAATATGAAACTAAGTAAGTAGGTACTTATTAGCAGCTACTCTAAAAGTACCTACTTAGTTTCAAGTACTACTTCGAAAGTCTTTTTTCAAATTTCTTTTATTTTTAGATCTAAAATCGAAGAGATCGGTTATTTTCTAAGTAAGAGCAAAAATAAGCAGACAGACGGACAAATATTTTACCATGCTTTACTATACAGATAATGTAGGTATGTAGGCTTAGTATATTTGAATACGGTTGATTTATTAGTGTTGCTAAACAGTTTACTTATTTAGTATGTGTCACACCTTACCGGTAACGAATTTGGTATGTAGAAAGCCAGGTATTAGTCATAGTTTAAGCACTAAAAATAGAAGTTAACTTTGTGTGGTCAAACGCCTTACAGAATTGTAAAGATGTATTAGATTAGAATATTATATCAAGCTATATTTTTGTCATCGACTAACCAATAATTAGACAGAGTAGAACCGACACCGACACGAACCATGTACGTATTGCACTTTTGTAGGAGCTTATAAAAAAAAAACGGAATACTAATACAGTTATCCTATCCATAGTTGACGATGCATGCATGCGGATGACAATAAAATAATAATAATTTACGCTAATTGTAGCTTTCAAGCGTAGTCTTTCAGAGGTTTTCAATAATAAGCAATTATTTATAATTTCTGGATGGGCAATTTTTTTTTTTTTAGATGGCATCTCGCAGTTCAGCCTCTGAGACTGGCTACTGCTTAACCGGTCTAACCCTGTGGATGCCTAGAATTGAAGGCCTCCAGCCAGGGGCAAAATGAAATTATAAGCTAAGCTACCACTCGCTTAGGGCACCCCCTGTGGGGTACGAGCCTCGGCTTAGGGCGTCGCTGGGGAGGGCAGCAAGGGGACAGGCTGGATCTGATTTAGGGGCTGTTTTATTGCTACTGGCTCAGCATCGCGGGCTGGCAAATGCAAGGGTCGGGGGAGGTTTGAAACGGGACGTCGCGACGGACCACGGTGGCGGGGTCGGAATGACGGCGGTCTGTGTTTGTATGTTCTAAGTGTGCTGGTTTCCCTACTCCTTTCCTGGAGGAGGTTGGTGGTCATATCATCATAGGTCATAATAAAAAGTAGTAAATGTGGGTTGCCCAACCTTTTGGATAATACAGTCGTGTTGTTAGATAATATATTATTTATACATTCAGAGTACTGTTGCTATGTTCTTTTTCGGATTTAATTTTCAGGGATCAATCTTTACTGTGTTCGGTGAATTGAATGTGAAATTTTAATTCATTTTGGCAGCACTTAAGCTTTTTTTTTTGTGAGGCAAACACTTTTGTCTGACACACAGTTGTCAGTAATGTCATGGTAATGTCATCAAATGTCACGTCAGTTTGGCTTGTTGTTTTGTTTGACAGAAGCTCTAGTGTTTGTGTTTGTTTTGTCGACTCCACGTGTTGTTTTTGTATATGCGTGGATACTAATTCCCATTCTTTTGAAAATACTATGGAATAAAGTTGCAATGTTTTGTTTATGAAGTTAAAATAAGTAATTTTTCGTCATAATGAACTCCGACATTGCTAAAACGACGTTTCAATGCATTAATTGCGGTATAAACATGTCACGACTAAAAAGACAATGGATGGCCGAAGAAACCGAAGAATTACTAAAATTATTGAGTGATTGGACATGCAAGGAGGTAATTGGCACCTTAATTATTAAGTTATTTCAAGGTATTGCTCAACGAAACGATATTTACCTCATTCGTCCGCATCACATGTCCATAGCACGATAACCGATTGCCACACAATTTTGCAGTCACTTTCAGAATTCCTCGTACGAAGTAATTTCTTATTTTATCCATATGCGTTACACCACACATCCTCCTTAGCATTCTCATCTCAGCCACATGCAATGGCCTTCCATTCATCCCTTTTGTGGCCCAACATTCTGGGCTAGAACTGAAGAATACCTATGAAATTACATACACAATATTTCACCACTTCGCCAGTTATGTTTGAAAACTTGTTGCCATCCAGGTACTTATCAAGACTGGGCAGCTGCTGAGAAATCAGCACTAGGGTTTGTGACTGACTAGACCAATGAGACAGAATTACTGATCCAAAATCTTTTTTTTTATTTGCAGCCTGAAGACAGTGATGTAGTTTGCATTCAATGCTATAACTTATTACACTTGGCTCTAGAAAGTGAGGATAAATCAAGGAGATTTGGCCACAAAATCACATGCCTGCCTTGTGGTCGCACTCTGAACAGAGTCCGGCCATCACCATCGTTGGCCGATCATCCTGAACATAAGCTTGTTATTGCTCAGTGGACCCCATCTCATCAGGTAATTATATGATATAAAAACATTATATAAATTCAAATGTTTTTCCCATGCAGGTTGGCAGAATCTACAGAACCCCACGCTGTACGATTCTTACGTACTCCATACAAGAGTTACTGAGATATAATGAATATAAACATGTCCTACTGCGGGGCAAAGGCCTTCCCCTTATATCATTGCAGGTACTCTTTTCCTGCGCCTTTCATTTAGTGTATAAATTGGTTTAAAACTGAAATGACAAAAAGGATATTTTTTTCTGAAATATAACTTTATTTTCAGGTGAAACGATTAGAGCATGTATGTAGAAAGTGCTGGGTAAAAGCAGACCGGGTTGTGAAAAAGCAAAACGAAGCGCATTCCAAATCAAAAGAAGTGACAGTAAAAATTGAACCGTTACAATCATTGCTGTTACTAGGGGACGGTGAACTAGACATTCCTGCATCACCAGACTCGCAATCAGAGGAAGAAAATGTGCCCGATAAAAACCCTTTACCCCTCTCAATATCCATGGCAACTTACAAACGGGCTGCTGATACTTCTGCCCGTTGTATTTTCAAGAATTGTAAACAAAAAGATCGGTTAAGACCTCCTAGAACTATCATACAACGCTTACTGATAGATTATTCTTACTACATCCCAACTAAGTCCCGTATTTGCAAACAACATCAAATCAGCACTCACAAAGAATGGCGGGAACTAGTCAATGACAGTAAAATTACAGACTTCAATGTTGCCCATTTAGAAAACTTATGCTCCATACTTAAACACAATAGATGTAACTCTTATTGCAGAAATTTTGAGTCCGAAATCAAACGTGATGATTACTTATGTCAATATTTGTTAGGTGTTGATTATAAGAAGTTCGAAGAAATGCTGAAAGATATCCAACCAATAAGAAAAAAAGTTTGGTGCGTTAAAAAAGCTTTAGCTATGTATTTAATGAAGAAGCATACTGGTTTCAGTTGTGAAAAAGTTTCCAAGTTTTTCGGTGTGCGTTTGAAGTTGTTAGTTATGATTATGCATAGGGTGCATGCACATTTTGAAACTTTGGTCGCGTCTGATGATAGTTACGTGGCTATACCTACTGTTGGGTGTGACAATAAAGAAGAAATAGTTTATTATAGGGTATGAATAGTGCGACCTCCATGAATTACGCGGAAACGTCGTCTTGAGTCAGTCTAATGCTCATTATGAGGGTCCATTCTGGAATTTTGCATCGTCACAAATATCAGTAAAAAAAATCGCTGTTACAATGAATTTCTTTAACATTAATTAATAAATTAAAATGGAATATCGGCCTGTGTTGTATGTACTAAAATATTGATTATGAATTGCAATACTTAACTGAATTTGTTGAACTGATTTTTTACCTTTACCCAGGAGTGGGGACAGTTCAGGCTAAGAAAAAAAACGGAAATATTTGTCAGATATACATAGTATTTTATTCTGTTGCTAACTTTCAGAATGCACTGTCATAAGTGCCTACAATAAAAGCGAAAACGGAGTAGGTTTTTCTGTTTTGGTTCGGACAACGTGACTCGGACTCGACATTACGCCGAACTAAATGCAAAAAATGTGATGATCAGAGGTGAGGTGATGATACTTTATATTCCGCGTCGTTAAGTGCGATCACTCAATAATTTTGAATTTTGCGGGCTACATCGGAATCACCGCCATTATTATGTAGGTACATATTTTATATTTGTGTAAAACACAGAGTACTTTTATGTGTAAAACATGGATATGAACTAACATGTTTTGCCATAGAATGGCATACAAACATACAACATGGTAAATACGAAACATGAATTTGTTAAAATGTACAGTCGCCAGCACATCAAACTACTAGAATCTGTCAAACTTTAATAGATTTTCAACTTGATCGCTAAAACATTAGCTTCAAGGTTGATTGGGAATTTTTTTGACAGTTTTGGGTAGCTTGATATGCGCTTGTACCTTAAGGTTATCGTAAGATTTGAATGGAATATGCTGACACTACAATTTGTAAGTTTATTTAGTGTTGATTGAGTCAATTAAAACTGTTTTATAAGGTTTAAATTTATTGTTTCTGTTGTGGTCCATAGACCAAAGCGAAGGCCCTAAGGCTACCCACTGACCAAAAACTTCTATTTGCCCCGGCGAGGGTGGAGTTTCTTCGGTCTTAGACCGCTCTTTCAGCATGGTATTACATAACCCTCACAACATTAATGTTACACTGCTTCGTTTAGACTAGTGTGGTAGCAAGACTCGGAAGCGCAATTGCTGAGCGTGAGATCTGGGGTTCGATTCCTAGATCTGGCAAAAGTGGCAGTATAATTGGGTTTTTCTTCCTACTGAGAAAGTCCAAGTCAAAAGTCTGGTTTTTTGCCCAGTTGATTGCAACAGCGATCCTGTTTCCATCTACCGCGCACATATTATATGGGACTTCAATTTAACTGGCGAAATGTTGGTGTGCTGTTTTAGGAACCTACCTCAGCTTAACCCTTCAAGGATTATAGCCGTGATGATATGTCAAATTCAGTTCTCTGCCATCGGCATTTGGTACTTTTTGGCAAGACCGCCAAGAATTATCTGGTTTTCACGGTTGGTGGCCCTTCCACCCCGTATGTACAGCAACCGCACAGCTCTCGTTGGCTTCGATTGAATCCTGGAAGCTGCAGGTGGCTGTGCAGGATGGTCAAGAAAAGGGGCGGGGCATATCCTGCAGAGGAGCTCCACACTGGCATCGTAGAAAGGAGGTGGGGCTATGGACACTGGCGCTGCAATGGCTGATGAAAAAAGAGCAGTGGTCGCTTGGCTCTCAAGATGGTGTAGATGCAGTGGAAGTTAGAACCAAACATTCGAAGGTCCAGTCCCACCCACAGATATGAGGTCTGACTACATAGTCAGACGACAGGCGACAGTATTATAGACTCATCATCTGACTAGCCTTTTCCCAACTATGCTGCAGTCGGCTAACGGCTTCCAGTCTATTCGGATGTAGTTGAATAAAGTATTTTGCATGGAGCGACTGCCTATATGACCTCCACAACCCAATCAGTATCTACTTATTTGGTAATTTAAAGGGTGTAACAAGACCCTTAACTAAGCCGAAAGGCATTTGTTCTCCCCGTCATTGCGATCGTTTTTTTGTTCTAGTTAGACCATACTTGGGAACCTTCTTGGCGGTCCAAGTTCCAACTCACAACTTTTTTTTTAAATACCTACATATTTTTAGTGTAAGATTTTTACTTTAAACACCCACGACCCCCGTCCATCCAACAGCACAATGTTTTGAATGCGTTACATTGAGTCCTACCGTAAAACGTATTTTTGACCCCAAAAAAAAAGTCGTTTCCCAGCAATAATTTTTGCGTAAAGTAGTTAGTTAGTTAGTTTGATGTACATAATGCTTGGTTGACGGCTTCGTGAAGGGTCCTGTTACCCCCTGTATTACGATTCCTCTTGGTAAGACTAGTTGTCAGACTTACGGGTCACTGAGATGTAATTACTTTCAAAGATTTACAAATGACAGCCGGGACCTACGGCTTAATTAATGTGCTTTCAGCGGCACGCAGGAATCTCGGTATGTACCTAATGGATAGTCACCCATCCACGGACAGACTTTGGCAAGCGCGAACCTTGAAGATCGAGCTTTGCGGCTGCAATGTTATTACTTATTATACTATAGCCACGAGCAGTACCTTCGATAGTAGAGTATTTGTTCAATAATTAAGAATTTAAAACTTGAAGGTGTCCATCGACTCGACGTCGACTATACTTTATGTAGGTACACAGCAAAGGTCGTAGTGTCAATGTTAATTTGAGCTCAGTTGCGTCACAGGCACCGCTGTGCATCATATGCGCGATAACAACGCGAAACAGCGATAAAAGGATATTTCTAGCACTTCGGATTGTGAAAGTGAAGTCGTAGACGCTCTGGCTGTACCTATTCTTATAGAGGACAAAGGTCACTATAGATTCGCACATTTTAACATTCGTAAAAAGACTGATCTGTACTGCCTTGTTGGTCTAGCGTCGCAGGCACTACTGTGAGCACAAGGTTCGACTGCTTGGACATACAAAGTAGCATTATCTTTTCCCCTAAAGAATTAACAGAAGTGGCCCTAATACTGAATTTGTGCCCGATTTATGGCAAAGGGGTTTTTTTTTAGGTACCTACTCGCAATTCAACCCGATAAGTTTGCAATAGGTACTGCTCAACCAGATTATCCTGTGGTGACCTCAAATGAATTTATGGCCCCCAGCCAGGCCTTACAAACTAGGATATACAATTAAATGACCGCTCGCTAAGGGCACCCCCTGTGGGGTTCGGACCTCGGCTTAGGGCGTCATTGAGGGGAGGGCACCAAGGGGCAGGTTGGGTCGAAATAATAAAAATATTGCATTGCGCTCGCTTGCTTGCTCCCCCATATTACATGAGACTCAAGCATAATTGGCGCCATGTGGTGATGTGGATGTACGATTAACCTGACCATTTATTCTTTGACTCAAAACGGGACATTGGCTTATTTAGGTCGAATCGTAAGGTACGAATCACATAATATTAATATGATATAATATAATATAAGGTACTCTAAATGTTTAGTTATATTTTTATTTATCAGAAGAATAAATTTGTTTTAATATGGCTGGTGACGATTTCAAGTAAGAATGAAACTCTTGGCACGTTTTTCTTTTATTCAGCTTAATTATCAGCATCGCCTTTAGAACTGAAATTTGTAACTGGGTTTTCTCAATGTCCACAATTTGTTCATAATAGAAAAAAACTCTTTCTACTGGAGCATTTTGTAGCAGGCAAATATAAAATATATTCTATAACGATAGAAAGTTTTCATGTTGAAGATAACTACTGAAATTTTCGCGCGGTTTCTGAAAACGGGACAATTTTGCATCCCACAGTTCATTTCGGGGACACCAGGACTCGTAATTGTAAAAAGGGACAGTCCCGTTCAAAACGGGACGTCTGGTCACGTTATGTATGATACGCCTCTGCCTAGCCCTTTTTGCTTTTACACACCTATTATCCCCGATATAATAATATGCGTGAAGTAGCTATGTAATGCTAATTTGCCCACATCACAAGGCAACGAAAAAGTTTTATAATAGGTATTAATGTTGCCACGTCCAAAACTTTTCCTTTTCAATGTTGTCAGTTAATTACCAAGGTCACTAAAGATAAAATTACCTACAATTAAAAGGGATAACTGGTTTCAATAACATCATTTACTATATAAACGACAATATTAATAGTTTAGTAATGCAGGAAGAATTTACTTTAATGGTGGCTTATGTTTTTATCTATGGTTTACGTGGGTAATTAATTATACAATTAATTTCTGTGATAGTATGGGAATGGGGAATTATAAAGTGTTAATAGTAAGCGATGAAGACAAGTATTCTTTGATATAGGACCAGATGCCTGATCGTAGCAGGTGACATCCTGTGGTTGATGCCTACCCCAGGAGGCAAAAGGCGTTAGTTTATGTACCTACTATTTGTTTACTACAGAAAGTGAAGGGTAATGAGTTTAACAGCTATCGTATTGTATGCGTCTCTGACTGCCCCGTTGGTTTCGTGGTAACAAGCGCGACTGCTGAGCGTGGGGTCCTGGGTTCGATTCCCGGGTCGGGCAGAAAGTGCTATTGGGTTTCTCCATTACAAATTTCTCAGTAGTAGCCCGGAGTTGGAAGTTGGCGGTATGATACCCCCGTGCCTCGGAAAGCACGTTAAGCCGTTGGTCTTGCGCTTGATCTCCCTCCGGTCGTGTCGGATTGCCGTCCCATCGGACTACGAGAGTAAAGGAACAGAGAGTGCACCTGTGTCTGCGCACACACTTGAGCACTATAACATCTCCCGCGCCGAGGGTTAATCTGCGCTGAGATTGGCCGCCGTGACCGAAAAATGGTCTATGTGTCTCTGAAAACATGTTTGTTCATAAACCAAAAACTCATCATATTCCCGTTATTGCCCCATGGTACTTGGGGTCGGCGCAACACGTTTTTTTCTTCCATTCTCCTTTGTCAACCGTCACGCTATCATTTACTCATTTCTCTTTCACATCATGCCTCACACAATCCATCCATCGTTTCCTTGGTCTTCCTCTCCCTCTTCATCCATCAACACATTTTATATTCATCACCCTTTTAGTCACATGCGATTCGTCCCTCCTCATCACAGTCATGTCCATGTCAAGACAGTCGATTCTCTTTCATTGAATCTAAAACTGTTGATCAGATTTTGACAAATGAGGGGTCGATTGATTGAGACATGTGGAACGGAGGAAAGAGGAAAATGTCGTATGGAATTTTTTGAGTATGAACGTGGATTGCTATTAGAGAAGATGAAGACCAAAGAAACGATGGAGGGACTGTCTGAAGGATGGTTTTAGTCTGGAAAGGAAGTGGCTGCCATGTTGACATGTCGAGTAATAGAGAAGTATGGCAGAAGAAGTCATTCTGCGCCGACTCCAAATAAGTAGCGCTAAGCGCAGGAGAATGGTAAATGGTATCGATTGATTTGTTTTTCTTTATTGTAAGGGTTATGGGTTATGTTACAGATCGATGATATTTAATAAACGACAATAATTCTAATTTGATTTTAACATTTTGTATTTAATTATAAAGTAATTATATAGTGATTTTTAATTTGATAGTCGGTAATTTAAAATAATCAGAATACTCTTACAATGGCACCTTCCGCTTGTCAGCTTCCGGTGCGCCGAATATTATATTATAATTAGTTAAGATGTTAATGATTATAGATCAATAAATTAGTTACTTAATATTACACAGTATGGTGAGTGATTTGATTGTAATGTTTAGGTTTTTGTAGAAAAGTTTAAAAATTCGATACGTCGGGTATTTGAGGGGAGTCGTTTTGTAACCGTCAAGCGAATAAGTAAATCGTTATAGTGAGCGCAACCAAATTCTTATTATTTTGCCATCGAATCTGACCACCGTTTACAGTTATTATGATTAACGTGAGTTAAAATATTTGATGACGGGACGAACTCGATATTTTTTTTAAGATTAGCCAATAAAAGCTGTAGATAAGGACAAGTGGAAGGGGGGAATCCCAGGCCTTTGCCCTGGAGTGGGAAAAAATGACAATAATAAAATAGTTACCTACTTACTTTCATAAATTCATATTTTGTTGACGATAGAAAAAGTTTCACGGGTCCTCGTGATCGGGGCTACGCCCAAGTGTCTATTTTCCAGAAGGAAGACGAGCTGGTATCGTGGGAAGGACCTAGGACTTCACTTAAGTAGGGACAGAAACAGTAATATGCACCTCTTCATTTCAAAAAACTGCCGTTGGTCTATAGAATAATTTTTATTTGTGTAAAAACATGGTACATTATGGTCTTATAAATAGGGTTGTGAACTTACATGTTTCGCCATAGAATGGCATACAAATATTAGTAATATAAATATTAGTACGTGTTAGACGTAGAATTTTAATACGATACATCAATTTGTTTAAATATTAATACAATCATATGTCTTGGTAATAAGAACACCACTTAACAATTTATTCGAAATCTTAACATTAACAGATGCGTAAATTGAAAGAAAACATTAAAAAATAAAACATTTTAAAACACTCTGTAAAACTCAGCAGCCATATCTATCGGTTACTTTTTTTTTTGTTTCAAGAAATTCTTTTACACTATAGAAACACAAGAAAAACAAACAATAAGCCATTTATGTAATTTGGATTTAAAATATTTTAAGGGGAGTTCTCTCAATTCTTTGGTATGTTGTTAAAAAAAATTATTGCAGTGATTAAGGTATTTTTTTGGCATAATGTGCTTTGATGTGAAGGTATTCTTAATGTTGTGGGATCTGGACGAGTGTATTTCGAATGCAGGTCACATGCTATAAAAATGTAGAGGGTTCCTTCACAAAAATACCAGCTTGCATAATGAAAAGACCTGTTAGGGTTAATAGTTTTAATTTTTTAAACAGTGGTCTACAGGATGTTAATGGGCTGATACCGAAAATTGCTCTTAGGCATTTTTTTTTAACAATGAATTCACTTACATTTGTTTAGTTCCCCCAGAGTAGGAGTCCATACCTGAGTAAAGAGAATACATACCCGTGGTAAGCAGTAAGGGCGACTGCTTCACTAGCGATAAGCCTAATACGTTTGAGAGCAAACACAAATTTTTTGAGTTTTTTTTTGCAAACGTGTTCTGTATGTAATTTCCAGTTACAATGCTGGTCAAGAATGAGCCCAAGAAATTTGTAATCATTAACTTCGTTAATTTGTTGTCCTTGACATTTAACTTCATATTTTTTTGGTTTTGAGCTGTAATTTCGAAAATGTATGTATTTGGTTTAACTTAGGTTTGCACAGAGATAATTATTTTCTAGCCATTTTAAAACTTGATTAACTATTGTATTAAGGTGTTTTCGTGATTTATGTCTGATTTATCATCATTAGTAACAATTACAGAAATATCGTCAGCAAAAAGTATGCACTGTTGTTGTAAAGCAGTGGGCAAATCATTGATATAAATAAGGAAAAGTAATGGGCCCAGTATGCTTCCTTGTGGTACACCTGTTTTGGTCTAGTGGGAGCATGAGATCCTGGGTTCGATTTACAGGTTGGGCAAAATGCTATTGGGATTTCCATCAGGAATTTCTCAGTAGCAGCCACGGAGTCTGGATTTGAGCCCGGTTGATACCAATAGGCTCGCCTCCTAATACATGGGACACATGACTAGCGAATTGTGGGTGTACTATTAGGTACTCCTCTGCCTAACCTTTCGGGACTACAGGCGTGATGTTCTGTTATGTTTCATTTTAAATATTAACCTAATTCAACGGGCATTAGGTTAATATTTAACTTATACTGGGCCACACCAAAACGAATGCTTGAACTTTTTTCAGTGCACGGCCGAGAGGTATAATTTTTCATAGAGAGGTACTTTGGTACTAGCAGGAATGTTAATTGATAAGCATGTCTTGTATTGGTTAAAATATCCTAGGAAAATCACAGACTCTAGACCACACGATGATTACATTCACACAATAATTATTATAAAATTATGAATGACTGCATCTTACAAATATAGTAATAATTGCATTTTGCAATAACAAGTGTAACGTTTAACACTAGATAACGCTAAGATGATTCTAGGAACCATTCTTATTCATTGTTTGTTTATATTGTACTCAGATAATGAATGACATATTTGTCTTCTTAACGGCCTATCTTTTGAATGTCGGGGCGGGCGAGTGATGAATTACTTTGGTCTAGATTTGAAAAAAAAAAACGTTCTGTCAGATTTTCCCGCGCGCATTTATCAACCAGTCTACATTCAGAGTTTCACAAGTAGGTATCTCTACGTAGTCTTTGGTTGCAACTGCTGCAATACTTATTGTATTGCTTGCCTCAAAACATAGCGAAGCTGCGGGACTGGGATCCCGAAGTCCCGACCCTTCCATTAATAAATAGCTTGTTTGTGCGATGATGACATAACTCGAAAAATAATAAATAGGCACAGGGCAGCGTTTTCTATGTTAGACTAAATATATTTACATTAAATATTCGTATAAATTCGTCGCTAGAGGCGCTAGTGTAGCGCGAGGCCACCGAAATGTCAGATTTCATAGAAGGTTCACACGTTGCGAGCTTTTTTATCACGTTTTTTCTATAATATTCACGATTGTAGTCTAGATTGAGCTATTCTTGATTAATTTTGACTTGAAGATTTTAAGTAGCAATGATCTTATTTGTTAGTACTTGGAGGTAAAATTATTTTTAAATATTTCATGCTTGCTATTTTTAGGGAGAATATTGTAAATAAATGATCTGAAGTTTACGCTATGTTGGTAGACGTATTAAAATAAACTTTTTATAAAGTTATTGGTACTTTAAAGTATAAAATAGAATTATTGACATAACCATAAGCGACAGTAACGCCATATGGTGAACTCAAAAACAATAGCCCTCATTTTATCTATATTTTTTTGCATTGAAAACTTTTATCAAAAGATGAAAGGTTTATTTTACGTATTTCATTACTTAATTTAATACTTACTTTCATTAATTTTATATTCAACTACAAACAACTTCGAGAAATCTAGTTTTTTGAGATATGGTGACATATCTACATAATTCGGAATCCCATGGAAAATTTTCATAATAATTAATCTTCTTTTTCGTCGTGTCGATGATTTCCCTTTTCTTTTAAAATTAAATTAGTGTTCACCAGAACTCTGCCACCTCGATGGCGTTGGTGGTGGCCTCGGACAGGTCCCTCAGAGTGCACGTGGAAACACACATAGCACAACAGGAGGTGAGCCATAGTTTGCGTTGAGGCACCGCAGTCACACATGGCTTCATCGGAATACCCTCATTGGACCAGGATGTATCCGCAGCGGCCCACCTGGTTTTGCAATTGGTTTAGGGTCTTCCAGGTGGACCATGGCACTCATGGCAGCAGGTGTCCCGGTGGGAGTCTTTCTGCAACTTCGACATCTATATCTATATTATTTACATATAATAAAACAGTAAAAAAACTGTGTCTGTACATTGAATATTTAAAAAAAATATTATTGAGGGGGGTTTGGAAACAGTAATAGAGCACGAATCCAAAAAAAAAATCTGTCTGTTTGTCTGTATGTCTGTTTGTCTGTTTGTTTGTTTGTTTGTACACGCTAATCTTCGGAACTACTCGACGGATTTAAATGTTTTTTTTTTTGTTGTAATGGTATTAAATCTGGGCAACATATAGGCTATAATTTATCTTGGAAACTTGAACATCTGATGCAGCACCGCAACAGACCAGCTAAACTATAAGAGATACAAAAATGGTACCATAGCAAAAATTGTTCCACGTGATGAGCATTTTCTGCTAAGAGAATAAATTTGAAAATCTGGAACACCTGAAGTGGAACTCCAAGAGCCCAGCTACACTATAACATATATAGGAATGACGTCTTAGCAAGAGTTGTTCAGCCTGATGAGCAATCTCTGTTGTCGTATAAAATTTGAAGACCTGGAACAGCTGATGTGGAACTCCAAGAGCCCAGCTACACTATAACATATATAGGAATGACGTCTTAGCAAGAGTTGTTCAGCCTGATGAGCACTCTCTGTTGTCGTATAAAATTTGAAGACCTGGAACAGCTGATATGGAACTCCAAGCGCCCAGCTACACTATAACATATATAGGAATGACGTCTTAGCAAGAGTTGTTCAGCCTGATGAGCACTCTCTGTTGACGTATAAAAATTGAAGATCTGGCACACGCGTTATGGAATTGAAAATAAAAAAAAATAAATAAATTGTAGTTCTGGTACACCTGACATGGAAATCAAAGCTATCACTAATTTTACTGTATAATTATAAAATAACATATGCTGGGAGTACCTCCACGCGGTGAAGGCGGTAACAGTTTAGGACTGATTTTCGACGAAAATTCGATGAATCATTGAAAATTTGACTCTACTGGCCAAAACTCCCATTTATTATTTTATTTTATCAAATAAATAAGCCTTCAGGGCTTATGTTATTTGAGTGTTTAATTTCCTTTTTCATTTATTTTCGTGATACGGTAGCCTACCCGGTAACGCAGGGGAGCAGTCACTTAGATTTTAATTGATCAGGTATCTTCAGAATTAAACTACTTATAACTATGTCTAGAAAGAGGTCAAATCTTTCCCAACGTTCCAAAGGAGCTAAAAGATTGGGGATCAAAGGATCCCAAGAATCTACCGAAGAGCGTCAGGAGAGACTTGATGCTGTTCGAGAACATCAGGCTGCAACTCGCTCCGTAGAAACCTCTTCGGATCGCGAAGAACACTGGAACACCTGATATGGAAATCAAAGCTATCACTGCATCAGATGTTCAAGTTTCCAAGATAAATTATAGCCTATATGTTGCCCAGATTTAATACCTTTACAACAAAAAGACCCTTCACGAAGCGGTCAACCAAGCTAAGTCTTTACGCAGAGAGTGCTCATCAGGCTGAACAACTCTTGCTAAGACGTCATTTCTATATATGTTATAGTGTAGTTGGGCTTTTGGAGTTCCACTTCAGGTGTTCCAGATCTTCAAATTTATTCTCTTAGCAGAAAATGCTCATCACGTGGAACAATTTTTGCTATGGTACCATTTTTGTATCTGTTATAGTTTAGCTGGTCTGTTGCGGTGCTGCATCAGATGTTCAGCGAGGAAGTGAGGAAACTCGGTATGTAATGGGAGGTAACCCATCCACGGGCCAACCTAGGCAAACGCTTAACATAGCGGACAGTCGCGCATCATGTTCCGCACTTATCTCTAGAGACCTAGAAGCAGATGCGTAGATACGCTGAGAACTAACGCGCAATTATCGATCCGTGAACGTCTGCGACTCACGAGAAAATGCATGATTTCTTCACTGGTCTCTAGAGACCTGGATGTAAATGCGTAAATACGCTGAGAACGCAGGTGTGCTTCGCGATCCGAAGAGGTTTCTACGGAGCGAGTTGCAGCCTGATGTTCTCGAACAGCATCAATTCTCTCCTGACGCTCTTCGGTAGATTCTTGGGATCTTATGATCCTCAATCTTTTAGCTCCTTTGGAACGTTGAGAAAGATTCGACCTCTTAGACCTCTTACTAGGCATAGTTATAGTTTAAATTTGAAGATACCTGATCAATTAAAATCTAAGAGACTGCTCCCCTGCGTTACCGGGTAGGCTACCGTGTCACGAAGATAAACGGAAAAGGAAATTAAGCACTCAAATAACATAAGCCCGAAGTCATATTTATTTGACAGAATAACGGGAAGAAAAGGTATTTGTTGTGTAGGTATTAAGTCTGGGCAACATATAGGCTATAATTTATTTTGAAAATTGGAACACCTGATGCAGAACCGCAACAGAACAGCTAAAGTATAAGAGATATAAAAATGGTGTCATAGCAAAAATTATTCCACGTGAAGAGCATTTTCTGCTGTGAGAATAAATTTTGAGATCTGGAACCCTGTTGTGGATCTCCAAAGCCCAGCGACACTATAACATATTAAGGAATGACGTCTTAGCAAAAGTTGTTTAGTCTGATGGGCATTTCCTGTGGACTTACGAAAATGAAAGATCTGGAACGTCTTCAATCGTCTCGCTCATCCAGTTGTTTTCCCGTCCCCGGGCCTCAGAATTCTACATTAGACGTTTCAGATCTTCGATTTTCTTGACGACCCCGTTGTCGCTGGCAAAAGCAACAGGATCCGCGTACGAAGTCGCGGGCAGAAGCTAGTAATGTAATAAAAAAGGTTAAGTATTTAAAAAAGAAAACTAGCTGTTCCATTCGTTTCGACCGTGTAGGTGTTGTAAAAAACGGCTGTTTTTTTTTAAATAACCGACGAAAGATTGATATGTCTATCAGAATGATGTACTGATTACTGAATATGTGGTCACCATTTTAGAGTCGTTATCCCTTCCGCTGTGAAAAGCAGGTGTCACGTACTAAATTACATGACCATTTAGCCGCTATAAACAAAGCTGATTTATAAGACTGGAAGCCAGACCACAATTCAGTTAAGAAAAGGGATGATGTGATCCTACGCTGTAAAACTGACGCAACCTATGTTATGTCATCCTTTATAATTGTCAACCAGGATAAAACGCAGCTGCAGTGTTGCGGTTAAAAACATGAGTTGTATGCTTTTTTCGTCTTATGATCCTCCGAAATCATGAGGATGAATGAAGAAATGAGAAGAACGATCATATTGGTTTCATTTTCGAAAATTTTATAGTCTATTAAACATTTAGCTTAGCATAAATCTTACTAAAGAGTGTTTAAGTTTCAGCAAGCTTCTCTTGGCGAACAGCCAAAACCCTCGCACATTATCATCACGTTCAGTTAACACTGGAGCTCTGGCGAAAAAAAACAGACAATGGCTAAATGTTAGAACCTCAAACTAGTCTTGAAATCTAACAGAAGATCCTAAATAACTAATTATGCCTCTGCGTACCGTAAGAAAATATGGTGCATTTGCGGAAACGAAATGGGCAAAATGAGCCTTATCCTATTATAGATGCATCTTTTTTGTTCAGTAAGACCTGGACTCCACCAAAGCCGAGACGAGCGGAGCGGAGAGCAGAAGTGCGGAAACCAACCAATCACATTCGTTGAAATTCGGGCATGCGGAACGGGGTTTCGGTCCCATAGTCAACCGGTTTTTCCCGGGATTTACTTAGAAACCGAACCGAAACTGGAACCGAAACCGGGATTCGGTAATCTACATCGCGTTTCTAGTCTCTCGTGTAATTGGTCACATCTTGCACATCTCCTCTCCGTTCCGCGTTTCTTCGCTTTGATGGAGTCATCATTTGCATTTGGAGTAGAGTGCTGACCAAGCCTATGTAATCAACTTTGATTTCGAGGATAGTTGGACAAATCTAACAAATGAAATATCTGTGTTGTACTGGTTCATCATGTGCCTAACCTTTTCCCAATTATGTTGGCGTCGGCTTCCAGTCAAACCGGATGCAGCTGAATACCAGTATGTTACATGGAGCGACTGCCTATCTGACGACCACAACCCAGTTAGAAGTACTAGGTAATACGATACCCCTTTGTAAGACTATGGTTGTCACACTTTTTGGGTCACTGACTACCTTTAACGACTGCCAAAGATCTACAGATGACAGCCGGGACCTACGGCTTAACGTACTTTCCGAGGCACGGAGGAAACTCGATATGAAATGGGAATTCACCCCTCCACAGACCAACCTAGGCAAGCACGGTTTAAGAGCGGCCAACCCGTCATACTTTTCATACAAATGCTCGTACGTGATTATGCAGTTGTTACACATCTATCTTTGAATTTTTTGAACTAATAGGTATTTTGTGCACTATATCTAGGTTTCTATGGAAGCCAAAAATAAAAAAATTTTAGAAACAAATTCAGTATAAGCCTCCAAAAAATGCTGTTTTGCACAAATTTTTAACTGAACTTTGACCGTTCATAATGTACTCATAAACCGTAAAAGTAAAGAAAACATCTCGATAGAAACCTTGCACATGTAATGGAGATTCTTAATGACAAATATTTATTTCACACACTTGTAAGACTTATTCAAAAACACGTATTTCTTGGAACAAATTTAAGAAATTTACAAACACTATTTTTCGTTCAATGTCATCGCGTTAGGTGGTATGAGGTGCGCGGGAGACGAGATGTGCGGGGTCGGGGCGGGGTAAGACAGAGTAGTTGAAAGAAAATCGTCGCTGTGGCTCTGGATGAAACAACAAGCTTTTCGACCATGTTCGCGTTGACGATAGACGGACCGGGAAGGGCCCTCTTAATCGAAAGATCGCCCCGAGCGGTTGTAATTATTTTGCCAGGAGCTTTGGTGGAATATTTTGTTTTATTATTTTCCGCTGATGTGCCTTTTCCTTACAGCGACACTAATAAAATGGTCAGTTAGGCCAGATATACAGGGTGGAAACTTTCAGCAGGGCAGTAAGGGGAACTATCTTGACCGTTGCAGCTACACAAAAATGGTCTTGGGGGGGGGAGAGGTCAATCAATGAGTGAAACACTATTAGGAGCAAGGAGTAACTTTGTCGATTTATGTATAAAAGCCTATCAATTGAGAAAAGTCAGGATTCAAGAGCGAGCGTAGCGATCTCGTTAGCACCCAGTTCGAATTTGATAGGTTTTCTTTTTGTCTAGTAATATAGAAATTGTGTCAGTTTCTAAAGAAAAACCGAAAAGAACGCAGTAGGTCAGAGCGAGCAAAGCGAGATCGAAAATTGCATATACCTAAGTCTAAGACCATTCATACAGGAGTTAAATATGTAAGTACCTACTGCAGAAAACTCTTGGGAATTAAGAGAATGCAAGAGCCAGCGAAGCGAACGACAAAATGTTTGCCCCCTTCCTCAGTTTAGATTCTTTTCGTTCATTCTTACAGGAATGATAATAGGAGGAACTCTGTAAACTTATGCAAAATTGAAACAGTACAGGAAGTATTACCTAGCGAAGCAAGCTCGAAAATTTTAGCACCTCTGAACAGAAATGATAATAAAAGTAACTCCGTCAGCATAAAGAACTCAAAAAGGGTAGGATGCATTAGCGAGCGAAGCGAGCTTGAAAATTTTAGCATTCTGCTTCAGAAAAGTTAGTTTCTCTTGTTCAACGATTAAGCAGGAAGTTAATGATCCATAAAATTTTCGAAAAATAGCTAGATAGATTTGGAGGTCAATCATGGCCCCATGACCCTTGAGACCGTCTATCCATATTTTTTTGTGAAATTTTGATACCTATTCACAGATTTAAACAAAATTAACAGTTAGCAAGAGTTACTGCCCCGAAAGTTTCCACCCTGTATACTAATGTTACTCATTTTCACTAACACTAAATATAGGTCATACTAACAGTATCTATGACTAACCTTGCACCTCTTAATTCGCAACAAAGGCTCCACTTATGTCACCCACCGTATGTCATCCATTACAAGTATATTGTTTCTCAAAATGGCCGACAGCCCTGCGGTGCACGTGACTAGATAACAAATGCAGGCTATGAGTAAGCTTTTCTAAAGATGCATATTTGGTGGTTTTCTAATGTGATGGGTTACTGTTTGTCTGTCTGTCACATCTTCTAAGCTTGAAAATGCTGAGCTAGAAATCTATTTTTAATAGGCCATTGGTAAAGACTAGCATTACCACAAATTGGGTTTTTATTTTTATTTTAAGTTGAAAGTTAAAATTATATTCATTTTAACATCACGCCTGTAATCCCCGAAGGGTCAGGCAGAGGTGTACCTAATAGTACCTACGCCCACATGTCGCCAGTTATGTTTAAGTCCCACGTAATAGGGGTGAGCCTTTTTCCATCAACCGGGTACAAATCCAGACTCCGTGGCTGCTACTGAGAAATGCCAGCTTTATTGATTTAGTTGATCTATTGTATCATCTCTGTATTTCATAAAGGGTTGGCACATTACATACCAGTTATTTTAAGTCCCCTGCAAAAAGAGGCGAGTCTATTGCCATCAACTGATTAATTTTTAATCCGTGATGCTATTACTGAGAAATTTATGGAATTAGTCCTGTCTGCCCAACCCGGGACTCAAACCTAAGATTCTTGTCCGCCGGGGCTGCGGGACTGTTCGAAAGAGATACCGTGGCCCAGGAACACAAAGGGCGATGAAGGAACATGGATGGGTTTTAGTTAGTAAAAGTCTGACACTCCCTCCTGCTCAGCCTAGAGCGGGAGGAGTTATTTGATGATTTCCCATCCGAAAAATAAGACCTCTTGTCCAGCAGTAGCATTTGATGCCAAGAGGCAAAGGACTAGAGTATCAATAAAATTATGCCCCGCCAAGTTGCATGGTTGTCAGTCTTTTAAAGGCTGTACTTCGGTGAGCATGCCCAAGAGCTCCATGAGCTCATTCCCCTTCTTCCATCGGGAGTCCAGACGTACTGCGACTTATCAACCATACCTTGTCGATGTTCCACACATTCGCCCTAAGCGCTTTGCTACATCTTTTATTAGGCGCTCAGCCAAGGAGTGGAATTCCCCGCCTGCCTCGATATTCCCGAGTTCTTATGACCCCAGTCCCCAATCTATTTAAGTCTTCATCTATTTAAGTTTTAAGTATTTCTTTTTGGTTAGCTCGTTCCATCGTCGACCTCATCTCTGTCCTCAGGAATAGATTGAGGTCAAGAGTAGGCTTATATAATAATTTAAAAAAAATGTAGTACGCAACTACAGGAGTCAACCTAGTATTTCAGATGACCTAAGAAAATAAACAATTAAATGTTATTATGTCATCACTACGTTCTTATGACTTTTATATTAATACGAATTGCCGCCAATGTGTCACCGACTTTAATATAATAGGAGGATAAGTAGGTTTAGTACCGACAACCTCCAAATATAATTAAGTAGTTATCGAAAGAAAAACCAGGACAAATGACCTGGTCCAAACGCCAGAGATGTCGCAATAGAGCCGGACGGTGAGTTACTCTATCGAAAGCGCAATGTTGCTGAACGCAACTTCCGTTTTTTATACTGTGACGAAGTGGAAAAACTTTCGCTTGCAATGATGTATGAGAAAAATTGAGATCTTAGACATATTTTGCCCGATAACTCTCAGTGCTAAATTTACGAACTGAAAATGACTCGGAGATTAGAGGTCCTCATGGAGTACCAAGGCACTGTTTAGTTCTTCCAGGATTAAAATGGCTAATTGTTTATCGCCGTACTGACCATTCTATGTAGTCGTTAAACTGCCTCGACAGTCTGTTTTTATGTTAATCTGTTTTTTTTTTTTTATGTTAATTTTAAAGCGGGCTGGTGTCCGCACCTCCTCGTACAAAGCACATTTTTACTGATATAAAACTGGCACGGTTGACGCAGTGGTTAATCGATTGGCTGCTGCGATGCGTGTCGCGGGTTCAATTCCAGCACGGAACAAAATATATTTGTATGGCTTATAGGTAGTTGTTCCGGGTCTGGCTGTTTGTGTGTTGTAGGTAAGTTTAAATGTTTGTAAACGCACCCACCATACAGGAGAAATGAGTGTTTATAAAAACGTTCCTGTAATTTGCACGACAAATGTAATACATTTATTTCGAGAAAACTGCTTCGAATACCAGGGAAATTTCGAAAAAAAATCAGAACACGACCTTTATGGAGCTTAATTTTCAAAAGCAGATGTGCTTTTATGACAAATTGGTTTTCGAAGTATTTATTCGTTCATGAGCTATCAGAAAAGTATCAGTTTAACATCCTGAGCGACGTAGATTTCTCACAATCACAGAAGTGTATGGTGGAGAGGTGGAGCATTCAAAAAAACTTTAAAAGTATTATATCTCAAAAACAACCAATTTTGGACCCTAATTTATCGAGTCAAAATTTTTGCAAGTTAGGTTTAGTATATCACCCATTTCAAGGAATACACACAATTATTACCAATAATTCTGTATGTACATTTTCGGGTAATATAATGATACGATTTTTACGAAAATAGTCTGGCAAATCAAAACCTCATTCCGTGTCTAAAGTAGCATTTGTTACATGAAACACTGTTCCAATACTGAACCTTATCAACAATATCAATCAATTATAAACTTTCATCGCTATTACCGACAGTATCACCAATTAATTTAAAATGCTAAGCAGGTAGCACAAGGAAATGGCTGGACCGACACCTGCCATGATTGTCATTATCCTGACTGCTTTGGTTACCAGGAATAAGCACTCACCACCTGCTTGCAAGCTTATGTCATGCTTTATCTTAGGAGAAAACGCTGGACGTGGTATCTTTTCCATACTAAGTATGCTGTGCTTTGAAATAACCACCATAAGTAGCGATACAAAATAGAAGTATACGTCCGGCGTAGCTTAGGCGGTCAGACTCGCTATCGTTATGCTTATTGGCTAATATTTTTATCACATTAGCATTCTTGTTACAGTGGTCGTAACTTCGGGAAACTTACGACCAGAATTTCGTAGGTCGTGAGTTTTAAATCTGCCACACCGCACCTGGCAGCTTACTATGTCTAATTTATTTGCCACCACTGCTTTTTTTTTTCGGATGGAAATCATCAAATAACTTCTCCCGCTCTGGGCTGAGCAGGAGGTTTGTCAGACTTTTACTGACTAAAACCCATCCATGTTCCTGCTTTTGCCCTTTGTGTTCCAGGGCCGCGGTATGCTCAGGCAAGCTTTAGCGATAGAGCCAAATGGTTTTAGACACACGACACCCTTTACATCTAAATACCCTCGTGTCGCAAAGGCTGAAAAGTCGAAACAGCTTTCTTAAGAGTGTCACCTCAGTCACTGGTCGCGGTCTACGGAAAGACTAAAGTTGTGGCGAGGTAGTGCATCCGTAGCCGTACCTAACCCATTCTTCCCACCTTCTGAAAATCTCCCACCTGGACATGAGTCGCCATGGCTGACCAGCAGGGCTATTGCGTATCTCTGTTGACAGTTCATAGTGATCATCACTTGGCGTGTTTTCATATACAATGACAGTTCTGCACGGGTAGCGTCAGTTGAAACCAACAAGAACGGTCATTGTATATCAAAACTCGCCAAGTGATCATCACTGTGAACTGTCAACAGAGATACGCAATAGCCCTGCTGGAAGACTTTAAATAGACTCCGGACCAACCTGGGTCCGGTCGCAGCAAGGAAAACCTGATAAGGTAGAGATTAATTAATGACCTTGCTCTGGAGTGTACTTGTGATGCTGTTCCACAAACGATGGGGTACTTAATATCGTGTCCTGTCCTCCACACTTCAGGAACTAATGGCCGCTACCGAAAGCGCCAAACTAGTAGCTTAATTCTATCCGACACAATTTAGATAGCCATTTGCCATCGACACGCTAAGAAGAAGACACACTGCTCATATCCATCAAAAGGCATTGTCGATTGTCCCACTTCCTCACTTCATGAGAGGCGTCTTGAGTCCCAGCAGTGAATACGTTATAGGCTGATTCTTATGCTTCCCGAGAGAAGAAGTTTCAATTAACTTGAAACTAAAACAACTAGAAGTCGGTGATCAATGAATGATCATGTTATCTTCATTTCTCATGAGAAGAATCTCGTGAACAATGTCATGTCATCAATGTCATCAATGTCATCATTATTTTAGATGACTTGGACAAAATGCTGAACCAAGATTGAATCTTTTTTATTCTATTCCATTCCTTATTATTTTATTCCAAGTATGTCCAACGGAGTTTTGGGAGTTTTTTCATCTGAAAGGATATGCTTCCCGATTGATCCCATAGAAATTTCATCAAAATCGGTTTAGGAATTTGGTTGTTTTCCTCACGTTAATTCACATCACGCGAGGTCGCGTGAAGGCGCTTTGATGTACGAGTACATCACGCGACGTCGCGTGATACTTGCTAGTTAAATTTAACACACTTCCCGATTTCAGATTGAGCTGAAATTTTGCATGCATGTGTATATCGCAAGACAATGCAATATTATGATGACATGGAGCTGATCTGATGATGGAGCTGGAAGGTGGCCATAGGCACTCTGTAAAAACCGTCGAGTTTGGACTCGTTTGATTCGTCTTGACAAGTACTTTAGTCCTAAATGGTAACCAGGGTCTGATGATGGAGCTGAAAGGTGGCCATAGGAACTCCGTTATAAAACGACATAATCCCATCGAGTTTGGGTTCGTATAATTCATCTTGTCGAGTACTTTGTCTCTAGATGGTACCCAGGGTCTGGTGATGGAGCTGGAAGGTGGTCGCAGGTAGTCCGTAATAAAATGACACAATCCCATCGAGTTTGGACTTTGGGCTCGTATGATTCGTCTTGACGAGTACTTTGGTTCTAAATGGTATCCAGTGTCTGATGATGGAGCTGGACGATGGCCATAGGAACTCCGTTATAAAACGACAAAACCTCATCGAGTTTGGGCTCGTACGAGTATGATTCGTCTTGACGAGTACTTTAACTAACTTCTAGTTACAATGTAAAAATGAATTCATGACAAGAATTTGTGTGGTACATATACTACAACTAAAAAGGGTAAAATAAAAAAAGCTTTCTGCGAAAACAAAACCGACTTCCAAAAAAAAAACAATAAAAAAGTCTAAAAGAACTTGACTTTCGGAAGTCGGTAGCAAAAAACTCAATTATACAAACAAAGACACCGACTTCCGAAAGTCAAGTTATTTTTTTTCGAAGTCGGTTTTGTTTTTAGGAACACAATTTACAAATCTATACAGGCTGGAGGGACACTGACGCGAGAACGGTTACCGCGTATTCAATAAATCATTCTGAGCCAAATTATACATCAGCTGTTTATACTTTTTTTTTTTTTGGAGATGGCATCTCGCAGTTCAGCCTCTGAGGCTGACTACTGCTTAACCGGGCATTCCCTGTGGATGCCTTAAAAATGAATCTAAGGCCTCCAGCCAGGGGCTTAAAACTATACTCAAAAACTAAGCGACCACTCGCTAAGGGCACCCCCTGTGCGGTACGGGCCTCGGCTTAGGGCGTCGCTGGGGGGGGGCAGCAAAGGGACAGGCTGGATCTGAGTGAAACTTTTTGACCGTGTGCGTGTGGTATTGCACTTTTGTAGGAAACAGCTGTTCTTTTTAATAACCGATGAAAAATGTCTATGTAGGTAGGGGCAGGGGGGGCTCAGAATGATGTAGGTACTGAAAACGAGGTAACAGTTTTCGCGTTGGTGTCTCTTCCACCTCGTATACGGTCTTCTCTCCCTCCTCTTTAACCTTCGCCAGCAATGGAGTGTAGGTCTCTTCCGAATCTCTCAATTTTTAGGGTTCCGTAGCCGAATGGCGAAAAACGGAACCCTTATAGATTCGCCAAGTCTGTCTGTCTGTCCGTGTATGTCACAGCCGCTTTACTCCGAAACACTACAGAGTTGAAACTTAGTAGGTAGATTTATTCTGTGAACCGCTATAGGTCTCCCCATACATGGAACTGAAACTATAAAATATTTTTTTCATCAAATTTTCATTTCATTTATACGTGCGGGTCTATAGATAGGTCTATGAAAATGACATTGAGGTTCCTAAAACCATTGTCTCTCAAAGTCAATCGTTTGAAAGAAAAAATAAATAAATAAATAAATAAATATCGCTGGACATTACACACAGCGCCATCTAGGTGCCACACTAAGCAACGAGGCTTGTGTCGTGGACACCAGATAGTTGATAATACTACATAGATACTTTTTTGTTTGTAAATACATACTTAATATACATATAAACATCCATGACTCGGAAACAAATGTCCATGCTCATCACACAAACATTTGCTCCTACCGGGATTCGAATTGTTTGGTGCTACGGAACCCTATGTGCGCGTGAGTACGACTCGCACTTGGCCGGTTTTTACGGTTTTTTGTCATAACTGTCCGGTTTTTTCCGGCCACTAAGATCGTCTGTCGTATCCCCTGGCTGGAGGCCTCCATTCCAGGCATCCACAGGATAGCCCGTTTAAGCAGTATCTAGCCTCATAGGCTGAACTGCGAGATGCCATAAACAAACAAAAAAAAACTTCTATCGTATTTATTCGTATACGGTCTTACTAATTCTCTCCTATTTGTGTGTGTATAGTTGTGGCTGTTTTTATCTAGACTAAGCCATTTCTTATCTGGCCTACGGTTGTTGTTTAATGTAGCTTCGGTTTCTTAGAATTATTCTCAAGGAACTATTGTTTTGTTAATATAGAATGGATAAGTAGAAGTAATTTATGTTTCCTGGCATCCTGGCTAATTGGCTGGTGTTTTGGATGATTTGTTGTTGTGCAGTGTTGACAGGATATAATATTGAGAAAAACGTCGTGAAGAAGTTTTGATTATGAATGTTGATGGCTTTTTGAGTCGAGGAAGACCAAAGAAACGATAAGGTCCTGACTTACAACTACGGTCGTGGTATTCGGACCTGGGTAGGCGCGTTACTTTGTGTAAGTTATTTCTTCACCACTTGTAGATCTTTTGTAGCCGTTACAGGTTGTCAGTGGCCCGACAGTCTTTCAACCAGTCTTACAAAAGGGTTTCTTATTGTCTATGGCTTGTGGAGGTCAGATAGGCTAGTCGCTTCATGTAAAATATTGGTATTCAGCTGCATCCAGTGAGACTGGAAGCCGCCCAAATGATAGGCAGATGATGATGACCACTGAAAACATCGTGAGGAAGCCAAGAAATGTATTAGAACCAAAATTTCGAAAACATGTGACATCTATCGACCCGCACTGGGCTCGCGTGGTGGATACGACCCAATCCTCGCAGATTCTGGCAGAGAGGAGGCCTATGTCCCATATGTCCCAACAGTGAGAAAACTATTAACTGATTATTATTATTATTAACTGATTACGTAGGTAGTGTAGTTAGAAACGTTTGAATGAAGAAGAAGAAAATGTAAACATATTTTTTCTTTGTTAAACTTACTGAATACTTACGTACGTGAACTGTTAGTGACATAGGTATTATTATTTCGTATAATATCATAATATTAACTGCATTTGATGTAGCCAAAGATAACTTTTCTAACTACACAACGCAGCTTCAAAAATATCCTTCTTTAGAAAAGGAAACTTGTATTATTCAAGTCATAACTCTCCAACATAAAGTTACGGACACTCAGACAAATCTTTTCATAATTGCTAAACGAGATATGAAAATAAAAGATAAAAGAAAACAGGCAGAAACGTTTTCATTTATTTCGGTATTTCGAATCTGTTGTGCATCACTGACTTTTATAAACCCATTTAATTATCAACCTTAGCTTGCTCCAATAAGGTAGAGTTTTCAGTGGCGTAGAGGTCTTAAAGCTAAAAGCTCGATATTTGAATGTGTGCCGTAAAGTTTTTCGAATATAAACCTTAATATTCAAAGCATAAGGTTGAATTTTCGATGACATAAAGTCTTAAAGCTCTAAGCTCAATGTTTGTATGTGTGTGTAAAGTTACAGCGTTTACGTTAGTGTGAGTGTGTACGTGAATGTGGGATACTGTTACTGCGTAGTGATGGGAGTTTGTTTTGTCGATAAATAAGTCTGCGCGTATACCTACTTCATTTTTTATGATTACAAATATTTTTTTGTTTCTTAATCGTAGAATAGTCCAATCACATCATCTACTTTTATAATATTTTTTGCCAATTGTTACAGCGTTTGTAAAATCCAATTCAATACAATTTTGTAATTATCATTTGTCAATAGAGATTATATTCTCTTATTTTAATTTATAAATAATAAAATAAAATGAGAGAGTACAATTTCTCTATGCTTTGTTTTGGCACCGGGCTTATGTTTTGCATAGTGCTTAAAATAAATTTAAAATAAAGGAAATTTCCGTGTAATTTTTTTTTGTGATTTCCTTTTTTTTTTTAATACACATGTTCTTGATTGAAAAACAAAAATACTCTCTATTTTTTGCTTTTATTGTTTTAGGATTTTACCCCAATGTATTTGTTTATTTGATTTTAAACTTTATGCGCAAATTATAGCACTTTCTTTCTTTTGTTTAGAAGTTTTTGGGAATTTATGTAGCTTTTATCAGAGAAGTATCTAAAAGAAAAAGAAATGCTGCGTCGGCTTCAAATAAATTGGGATAAGGGCAGAAGAATGATGGTTTAGCTTTTGCAAACCCCGTTGCTATCCAATGGTTGAAACTTATATTTTGTAAGAAATCAGGAATATTATTCACGTTTTTATCATAACTTGAATGTACCTACAATAGGTATAAATTCATTGCATGACATCGATATTACCCCATCACTAGTACGCACACACTGAAGAACCTTGCAGAAGATTCAACACGCGTACCGCGCTCGTTCGAAAAGCGATGCGAGCGGAAAAATAAAAGTTTGAAGCCGGCGGTTCAGTTCAGTCCGAGAGCGCGGCAGTCAAGTCGCGTCGAACGATAACACACGGTATGTCGACAGCAAGCGAATTTACTTCAAAACTGTTCTAAAACTAGTAAACCTAGCTTAAAAAAAAATCGAGTACGTTCCCGTATTATTTTTGTGTTCCGATCCAATTATTTTTTTCATTCATGATTTGTGGTAAAAAGTGCAAATTCTATAAACCTATATTCAAATTTCGAGGTGACGTGACAGTGAAAAAAATAAATGAAAACACAGTGGATTCTTTTTGCGGTGCATTTGTTTCGTCGCGGTTTTATTTCTAAATATAACCTATGTCTAAGCGTTTTGTGTCTGAGTTGTTTATTATAGAAAGCAAAAATAACTGTGGAGCGGTAAGGGATTATTTTAGACTTTAGCTGTTGGCTGCGTAACTAATATTTTATTCTCTATCTTAGGTACTTTCTCTTAGTGATAAATTTATTCATCGTTCATTGAAGACGACCCTGAAATGACAACATTAATTACGAAAATGCCGAATATTACAAAATTGGGAAATAAAAACTGCAAGGGAAATGATAATGGTACTATATATTCAAATGAATTTACGAAAAAAATGATAAGAAATATTTGATACAATTAATCGATAGATTACTTTTTTATCATACGATATCTTGTTTCCATTTTTTTTTTCATTATCATTATCGCAGGGGCCTTGAATCAAAAGGTTGTGTTTATTTTTTTGCCAATTATGTTTTGGTAATTTGCTGCGTCCGAGCGTCAAGTTTAGGATCTAAGTTATTACTTGTCTTCGTCATCTGCCAGTAAATAGTTGTAGAACTAAAAACTGGCGTCTTTAAAAAAATATTATATTTTGGTTGAATTATAATTATTCAAAATTACGAGTAGATAATATCCACATAATTATTACGAAAACTGGCAGTTGGTAGCTTTTAGAATTATGACTGTTCAGTAGAAATAGGTACCAACATGAATTAGTAATAATGTTAGAAGCAGTTAACTCGAAGGTCTTTTTGTCAATAGATTTAACTTAAATGTGAAGTCACTTGCATTATGTTTTTTTGTTAGAATTTAAAGTTCAGTTTGACGCTAGAGTTTTTCTAAATTGTTTTTTGTACTTCATGTTTCTAAATCCATGCATTGTCTGGATTATAGCGTTATTTTAAACTTTTGTCGAACTCGACCGGTGGTACCAAAGACTACAATAGTATACGGGCAAGGTGGTACACTACCACTGGTAGGGCCACCCGGGCTAGGCGCTTCGATATTCAAAACTGTATCGATATCGATAGACTCGTCGTCGTCGTCTCGTGACTATAAAATTCCTCCGTACAGCCAGTCTCCGAAATCGTAATTTTACATCCGAATGCCGTATAAAAATGAATTGTTCTGTGAATTTTGTTACTTTCTTACGCAAGTAAGTTATGCTACTATTATTTCGATGGGTATGAATTCTTTATCATTATCAGATAAAGACTAGATTGGTCAACGAGTAAACACAACTTCTGTTTAACAACCTACTTGAAGGTTTGCGCAATGTTTGGCTAAGAGTGGGTTTTTACTTGAAAATATGTTTTACTGGCACTTAGAAATTATTTTTGTTCCGGAATATTGAAGATGAGGCATGAAATTTCTGTGTTTGTTGACTACTTTCATCAATTATAAACTTCATAGCGGAAAAAAAGTGTTTTGTAGTACCTACAATATTAAGGAGGATATTTTTGTTCATTGTATTTTAGTTGTTAGGCCAGAAGTCCCGATAAATATCCATTCCAAAGATTTTTTTAGTGAAAATAAAAAGAAGGACATCTGTTTCCCTACAACCGTCAAAGAAAGCTATTAATTACGCATATTTCTAATGTGGTAACATTTCCACGTTTTGCGTCTGCCGGTGTCGTTGACCTATCTGGCTGTCAAAGCGGCACACTTACGCCGGTTTTACTATAGCGTTTATGTTTTTGTTATTTTCTTGAGACAAATATTTTTAGAAGTTTTTTTTTATTTCCTTGAATGTGACATAAATACTTTTCGTTCCTTTTATCTAAAGCTTTTTTCAACTAGAATTTTGTGATATGATTTGTTTCTAGTGTTCGAAGGAACGATTGAATTCTAAGAAAATTACAATAATTAGTATGATCTCCCGCTGTTAGCTAGTTCACATTCATTGCCAAGACCGCCATGATGTTTTTGATTTTATTGCTTCCATTTATTTCCGGAAGACCGAACATAATAGCCTTTTTATGATATAATAGAAGTAGAGGCGCTTGTAGTTAGGTCTCCTCCTGTACTCCTGTAGGTAAGTAAGAACAATAGGGATGTTCCTGGATATTATTTTGCGATGTGACCACTATTAGTCAAGTTTATAGATCTGTGAAATATCTTTAAGTTTTAAACATTGTCTATTCTGCTATTGTACATTGTCTATTCTGCTCATACCTAAAATTTTAAGAAACATCTGACGTCTCCCAAATTACAACAGAAAAGGTAATGTAAGTAATGACGAAAGATAATAATTTTATTTTCTTAATTACGAACTAAGAATGGAGATTTGAGATAAAAACGGGTCGTAAGAGGAAACTGCTAGTTTTTCTCGTAATACCTATTATCCATGACTAATGGCAGGTATGCCTAGACTCAGATACAATTACTGTAGCTAGGTATACTATTCAATTGAAGGCCAAATGAAAGAATTTAAATTATTCGATACTTGAACACAAATTGTTTAGAAGGTCTTAGTTTGAATAGGAATACTTTAAGAATACAGTTTGAATTTCGAATGACTAGATGTATTGGAGAGGTCTAACTCAATTCTCGTCTTATTGAATATCTTGCTTTAAAAGCAACCAAGAAGCAGATTTTCAAGCCAAACAGAATAGGAATAGGTAGTCTGGAATTAATTTAACCACCATTATTACGGCTTTTTTGTGCAGTAGGTCGAAATTCTGTGGTAACAGAACCAGTATAAACTAGCCTGTTATACATACTATTCAAACTTCGTACCATGCAATGTTAGCTTAAGGTTTATGTTTTGTCAGAAACTTTCTAAAAAAGATCGCCCGAAAATTCCTTAATTTGCTATGCCTACTATAAGGTCACATTCAAGTCTCGACCTGACACGATTAAATAATAATTTATGTAGCGAATATAATTTAATTCGACCGATTTCATTTTTACATTTTTATAAGCATTAAAGCTAAAAAAACCACCTCATCCAGTTCCAAAGTATAGGTTAGTAGTATTACTTCGCATATCGATTATTATCAATAGCCGTTATCTGAGAGATATCTCGAAATCGCAACTGATAATAATTTGAGGTCGCTAGCAGGGTTTATGTACCTCAATATTTTGTCAACACGTTTAGTCATTCAGACTTATGAATACGTAACTAGGTTCTTTTGGCGTAGATGACAATAATTATGTACAGTCACCAGCACATCAAATTACCACAAACTGTCAAATATCTCCAAAAAATTTTGAAGAATAAGCTCAAAAGCGAATGAGAAAATTTGACAGTTTGTGCTAAGTTTATGCGCTGGCGACTGTACAGTCAGTGTTACCTACTCATTTAAAAATAAGGTCTGATGGTTTTAGGGTTTTCCGAAAATAGGGAAGTTGGACTAGAATTTGAGAATAATAAATCTATTAAGTATTCGAGAAAAAAAACTGATTTTGCCTTAACTTCACTTTTTCAACTTTCATCCTCAAGTTGACCTTTCACTCTCTCAAATGTATCTGTTTTTACTTATTGCACATAATTACTAATATTACCTATTGTTGTTTTGCTTAAATATTGTTAGTTGTTTCTATTCTGAAAAAAAAAACAAAGGAATAAAAATGAAATATCGGAACAAAAAGCTTCGTATAATTTTATTCGCCTTTTGTAATTATGCACATATATTGAATAATTAACCAAACGACCACGTGACTTTGGTTTCTAGGTAAACAATATTGTTACGGTAATATAATTATTACGACTGCTACTTTGAAGAAAAAACGTAGGTATGCAAGCGAACATAAATTAATTATATCATTCAGAACGGTTTATAGTTTTAAAGTTAGTTTATCTTCAATTTTTCATGTGGGTTTATAAAAAAACTCTGCAGCATAACTTAGGTCGAGCTATTTTGGTTAGCATAAAAAACAACTAAAACTTGATCAAATTATATAAAAAACTATCGATAAAATTCCCATCACTACTATTAGTGTAAATATGCAAAATGGCGCACGTAAAAGTCAAGGGTACATCAGATAATAAACATAAATACTGCAAACGTTGAATAACAATTATGCAAAATTTTAGCATCATTCACACTAAAATGCGAAAATTACTCTGTTTGTCTATTGCCTTTTCACGCCTAGCGCCTTAACGGCCGAAAGGATTCCGATGAATTTTGGCAGTCAAGAAGACCACGGCCTGGGTGAGGATTGGACTAAGGCTACTTTTTGTCTGATGATACCTATTGTGGAAAGAAGCTAGTTTCACATAGAGAGATGACGTAATAGTACAAAACATTTGTGTACGCTTTTATTTTTAGAAAAAATCGCTCGAACGGTTTTTCTCAATTTTTGTCTAGAGTTGTAGACTAATTAGGTGTCCTTGTCATTATTTTAAGCACTTACGTTAGGTCTTATGTATAGTGTTATTAGAGGTGACTTAAAAAATTAACTCGACTGCGACTAGGTATTCAAAGGCACATTTTTTTTGTCGTCGTCCACTCTGTCATATCATTCAAGAACAAAAAACTGACATTAAATTTTATTCACTACATTTCTCCGATGACAACGCCATTATCATTTACCGTGGTAATGTACCTTACAAAATGGCGGCAACAAAAACTGAACCCGCATAATTTACCATTATACGCCAAATTACGTGACGTAAATATAATTAATTATTTATTAATCCCATTTAAACGATTCATGCCATTGAAATTTAAATACATAGTGAAGGACCGGTATTTTTCAAGGTCCCTGTCACCGCTTTTGAAAGTAGTCTTCACACCTTTTTACTTTTTTTTTGCTTCTCGAGTTACCTGTATTGTCATCTCCCCTTATGTTTGCTAAATGATTTTTTCAAGGTTGCCAACTGTCAAAAATCCCACGGTATTCGGCTGTTTTATAATAGGAACGAGTTTGATTATGACAAACATGATGATAAATCATAAATAGTACTTAATAGATCCATGGTAAAAAAGAAATGGTGTAACCAAATTTACATTATATTTAGTCATTTTATTATTTCTATTAATAATTCCTAGAAAATCAGGAATCATGCCAGCTGAATTTGATCTCGTTTATATGAAATTACAGATTAAATAGGTTATGTAATGAATACTGGGAAGTTTCTAGTAGAAATTGGAATATTTATAAGATGCACTTGGCACAGGCTGCATTTATCAACGTTATTTTCTCCATATAGATTTATACAGCACATAAATTGAAGTATCTGTTTCCCGTTATATTGAACATACGTATGTTGTGACACTACGGACCTTGATAAAGGTTTAAACATTGATTTTGTTCCTTGTAAATCTTTGCGTATTGTGCACGATACTCCTATGTGTTTTGCCTTTTTAAAGAACCAGTGCTCCTGCCCTTGAAAAAGGATGATTTAGTTATCTTTTTATTTCATTTTCTCTTATCTTAAAGTTCCGATGTGTGTTCGTATTTTTGTCTCCTCGAAAACGACTTGACTGATTTTGATGTTTTTTTTTTTTGGTACTTTTTTGATCACGTGGTTGTTCTTAATTATAGTTGGACCTGGTAGGTGCTCGTGTTGTCGACATTCAGAAAAGTATAGGAAGTATAGGGGCTGTCGGTTCAGCTAGTGGCCCTATAAATTTATGGGAAGCCTTGATTTTATGGATTGAAACTAAAACTACGGAGGTGGGGGGTAACATTTATGAAAAAGCGTGACCTTTTGTGGCAACTACACAAATACAATTACCATTACTGTATTTTATAAACGCCCCTTATATTTTAGCACGTAAACAGAACAATATAAAGGAACGGTAACTTTATCTGCGTAATGTAATATTGACATAAAACATACGGCCAGCATGTTTATCCACATTCATAGATATGGACCGTCTACAATTTTATCTTGGTAAGTTAACGTACTTAGGTACCTACTTACTTACTATGTCTGGGATTGACGGATGATTTGAGTAAAATCTTTTATGTACATAGGTTTTATTATATTTTTTTCTGATTTAATCTGCTTCGTTGGTCTAGTGGACGCAAGCGCAACTGCTGGGCAGGTCTTGGGTTAGATTCCCGGGTCGGGCAAAGTGTTGAGTTTTTCTATCAGGAATTTCTCAGCAGCAACCACGGAGTCTGGATTTGTGCCCGGTTGATGGCAATAGACTCGCCCCCGTTACAATCTGGCGAAATGTAGGTATTAGGTACATCTCTGCCTAACCTCCGGGGAATACAGGCTTGATGTTATGTTGGGCTAGGATGTTATGTTTTCTGATTTAATTTGATGTCGTTCACGTTTGAGAAAGCGGTTGGTTTGCCAAAAGCAATGTCCTGTCTGTAGGACATGTTTGAATGAACAGATTGAATGTATCAAAGAATCATTCACGGGTTTTAGAGGTTTTATCTAAAGTGGTAGCGTGTATGTATACCTACTTTCAAAAAGATCTGTTAAGTAAGAAAGATAAATAAATATAAATGAATATCAGTTCTTTTAAAATTGGATGTCTAAAAGAATTAATGAACTTAAACGATTTTACAACAAGTTTTTTCCTCACATAAAAATGGTAATTACCAACAATTACATTATTAACATTGATAACCTTAATTGTATAGGAGAAAGAAAACGTGTACTGGTGTATTGTCATACTTTAATTAAAATTACGGTGTCCCAGATGGAGGAAAAATTTTAATCGCTGGTATTCAGAAATGGCGGGCAATTTACTGTCCAAGTTCTTACTTTAAATGTGTTTTGGTAGTGAAGAAAATCTAAAACTTTTAGATAATTTATTTTTGGTTTGCCAATGTATGTTTCACTTTTTAATCGATTCGTCCAATTTCAAAAACGCCATCTCCATTTTATCCTGTGACTTAAAAACATCATAAAATGGAGTATACGAGAGTTCAACTCAAACCAGCTCGACCCCATGTTTCAAGAACCAAGAACGGAACCAGTTATGCTAATCATTCCGTTCACTCAATATTCAATACCGGCCGGTGAATGAGTTGGAATTTCGGGTTCGATGTTCGAAATTCAAAATATATTTAAAATTGTGTTTGTTTTTATGCATGGGAGTGAATGAAATGTCCTGGGGAACAGATGGTTGTTCTATTTTTAAAATTAGTCTTTCGTTTTGGTTATTGTTGCGCTACACACACCTAATTTTGCACACACATCATGTAAACTCGTTGAACTGTTGGAAGGCGGAGCAAACTGCGAAGTCGATCTTTTAAGTTGATAATGTGTATTAATTTTATTTGATTATTGTGAATGTGAGGACCATGTGGGACTTTTTTTTTGTTTGTTCCTTCTTTATTTTTTCCACGATTGTCTGGCAGTTTGAGTACTATAAGCGACCTACCCAAATGTCCTTTCTTTGGTATTGTTCGTCGTGTCGTTGAGCTCCTTGAGTTATAAGTCGAGCTACACGATAACTGACAGATGCTTGCACTGACTGGACAGGTCCACTCAAATCTGTGTGGTTCTTTCTTCAAGAGACCATCTCAGACACTAATCTGCATAGTCCTCATGTGAGTTAACCAAGATTATGTCTGGACTTTAAAAGAGACTATGACCTCTGAGTTTGTTTCGGCTGTTTCTTCTCAGAGTAGTCAGGTACGAAACACCGGCCCCATCTAGTTTAAAAAAAAAGAGACGTGTAAAAGTGTTTTTAAAAACCTATTTGCAAAATACCTAAACATCATTTATCATTTATCATAAACTTATGATATAGAACTTAATATGTCATTAATAAGATAAAACAATCTTCAAATCCGCCATCTTGCATCATGGCGATCCAAGATGGCGATTATAGGAACCTTTTGCATTTCTGACACAGAATTTGTGCTGTGCCAATTTTCAACCGAAACTAGACTCAATAAAACATCAACAGTAATAACAAACACAATTTAATTCAACAATTCTCTTCCAAAATAGATAAAGCTGCAATAAATCGTTGCATTGAAGACTCCCTTTATCAAGAAAGTCGCTCTACTGACCTGTGACACTCAACATATTTCATAATAACTGTAATAATATAAACGTTAGGAAATTAATTCGAACAAACAGTGCATGTTTTGTAACTTATTCTTCTTTATGGCCCTATGTCAATGATAAGGTATGAAAAGTAAAAGTAATTTGTTTGTTTATAAATCTTATCCACTTTGTCAGTCTGCTGTTTTCTGTTTTGGTTTTATTCAAAAGTAAAAAAAAATAACTTATGCAACTTTGTAGCGAGGATGACGGATGAGGATTTACCTAAGTCTCGTTTTTAATGCTTGTATTCAGAGTTATGTGACATTCACGAACCGGCAATGGGCCCGCGAGGTGTACTATGTGTGTCTATGTCTAATATGTGTGTCTATGTTACATTTCCTCTCTGTGAGAGGAGGCCTGTGTGACCCAGTCACGGGAACGTACTAGGCGGACTGCTTAGTGCTAGTATTGATGCATTAGCAACTAGTAAGATTGTGGAACTCCAAAAGGCTCCATGCAAAATCCTGGTAGTCAGCTGCATTCGGTTAGATGGGAAACCGACCCTAACATAGACAAGAAAAAGGTAAGCAAGATGACAACTTAATCAATTTGAAAGGCAGAAATAAGTCTTCAAATAAAGACAGCATATTTGGATTAGGAAAAGAGAACAGCTAATAAATAGAACTTTTCTGCGTGTTTTTTGTGTGGGTAGTCGTGAGCTGAATAGACACTTAGGCAGAAAGTGCCAAACAGGCCTAAAACAGTAACTATGCCAATTGTAGGCGTTTAATTAACAGCTACTGTCGAAAATGTAACACTAACTAGTTTCATTTTCCTATCATGATTCACTGTTTTTAAACGCGTAAAGTGTACAAATTCACAGTTATTTTATCTCTGACATAAGCCTTATGATAACGAGAATATAGTTACTTCAAGTCTTAGTTAAAATAACAATGGAAGGACAATAAAGTGCTATTCTGTAAAATTGACTTAGAGCCTCATTCAAGTGAGGGCATACAATTGAAACGCGAACTCATTTTTTTTTAACGTAAATCATCGCAGACTCACAACGAATTGAATTTTGTATGTATGTTTTAAGCATTAACTGAAATAATGACATTAATTAAAAATGCCCAGTATTTTCATTGCTCTCTTATTTTGACATCTGTCAAACTGGGAACCCATTTGGACAAGTTGCCGCTCTCAAACTGTGTCTACTGTCTACTAAAATATAGTCCTTGATTGGGAATTTGGGTCTTCCAAAAAGAGTCTCAAAATCTTTGAGGAAGCCATGTACCGATCTTTGATCTTCAT
Organism: Eugnorisma glareosa; assembly: GCA_947578425.1. Lineage (NCBI taxonomy): Eukaryota > Metazoa > Arthropoda > Insecta > Lepidoptera > Noctuidae > Eugnorisma > Eugnorisma glareosa. The sequence continues at coordinate 3,973,911 of OX387982.1, read as the reverse complement.
TAGCGTAGTTTATTCCGCCACAGATTATAAAAGTAAACATTTCCTAACTGACCTAGGATGGAATTACTAATTATGTATCTTTAGCAGATAAGTTACGAGTGTCTTATCATTGTTCGTAAGTAATTACTTAATAAACATGCGACAACTCAACAAGTTAACAGTGGGTTACTAGGCGTTTCATTCGCCAGAGCATCAACTTACCACAAACTTTCAATTGACCCAGTTGTCCCATTACAGGGTCTTTCCAGGCCCCGCAGTCTCGACATAGAAGATGATCGCAAATCAACCGAATTCGGTCGCAAAGTCATAACGTTGCGGATTTAAGGTGGAAGCTGACACCGGCGGTTATGGCTTTGCGACCGAATTCGGTTGTTTTGCGATCGCTATCTCTGTCGAGACTGCAGAGCCAGGATTAACCCATTTTTGTACAGAGATGAAACTGGACTGATAATCGCTGGGTGTCGACGATTGCATTATGAAATAAGCCTCAGTTGCTTGAACATGTTTTCATATGCGACTTACACTGAAGGCAATACGTCACTCCTATGTACCTTGGCCCGTATACTGTTTGCAGGACAGTTTAAACGCAATCCAGGTCAAGGTGATGTAATTGCTTTGCACATGGTTCAAAATCGCTTGATATGTCACTGGCGAGATTCACTCTTTTTGATACTGTTTATCAAGTATTGGATGTATGGTAACCTTCCTGGGAGCCTAGACAAATGAGAATTGTTTCAAAGCGTTGCAAATTTCCACAATGACTTCCAAAAGGATTGACTGCCTCGTTGGTCTAGTGTTTGCAAGCGCGACTTCTTCGATTACTGGGTCGGGCAAAGAGCAAGGTTTTTCCATCAGGAATTTCTTAGTAGCAGTCACGAAGTCTGGATTTGTGCCCGGTTTATGGCAATAGGCTCGCCCCCTATTACATGGGACTTAAATATAACTGGTGAAATGTGGGTGTACTTGTTAAGTACACCTCTGCCTACCCCTTCGCTGATTAGCCGACAGAATTTTTCTATATCTAGGCCTATGCAGGGGCATACTGCTATACAAACGCTTCGATTCGATTTCGATTCGACAAGTCGTATGTCTATCTTTTTTTGCCATTACGAAAGCGAGCGAGATAGACATTAGACTTTCCGAATCGAAATCAAATCGAATCGTTTGTGAATAGCTATGCTGATCTGGGCTGATATGAGCACGTGGTTATAGGATTCTAGATTTCTAGTACATAGTACATGCGTATCTCGACTAGGCTCGTGTCTGCACGCGTATCCGTACGCGCATAAAACTCCTTATCTGGTCTCTCTATGTTATTCATTTACAACGCAGTAATTTTTATGATCACTCTAGTAACTAGCAATTAAAATTATTGTAACCTTCCGCTAATTACCGGGGTATGCCAGAGGCAACTCCATCTATTTTGACAATAGAGACTTGCCTGGTGATGTCATCAGTGCCTGATTAACCCAGTCGCAGTAGTAGCAATTCCTACGGGCCCCGCGTATCCAAACCCGGCCACACCCTTTGGGGGTTCAAATGCCTCCGAAATCTCGGACAACTATAGAGAATCCATAACCTCCCCCCGAATCAAATTCCTGGCTACGGCCCTGCCCACCACCTACAATAGACAACTGGCCAATGGATACTTTGTGGTAGCAAAAGCTACAAGAATTTTTAACATACTCGTAATTCTAAAAGTTAGTTCCGGGCACACCGCAAATTATTTGTGAACGAAGTTGACAAAATATTTTATGGGTTCTACCTCCTTTGGTAGATCAAAGGACCCTCGATAGAATTTTCTACGGGCCCCACGCTTGCTTAGGTAATCCGTCACTGGATGTAATCATCATCATACCTGCCTTTTTCCAACATGTTGGGGTCGGCTTCCAGTCTAAGCAGATGCAAGTTTTTTAACATGGAGCAACCGCCTATCTGTCGCCCAAAATCCCACTCCTGGTTAACATAATACCCCTTAGAAGACTGGTTGTCAGACTTTCGGGCCACTGACTGACTACCTATAAAACGACTGTTAAATATGTACAAATGGCAGCCGCGACCAACGGTTTAACGTGCTGAACAAGGCACGGAGGAAATTCGTTACGTATTGGATGATCACCCATCCACGGAATAACCTTGGTAAGAGCTGCTTAACCTTGAAGATCACCCAGTGCGTCTGTTATTATTTAGACACGAGCCTCTCCAGGCTAAGTCACTTATACAAACCTATCGATTTAGGTCATTAGAATACTGAACCGCGGTCAAACTGTCAAAGTAAACAGACAAACATACGGACGGACAAACAAAGCTAATGTCACGTTCACTTTTAGTGTGAACGAGATAGCCGATTAGGGAGAAAGAGATAGCGGATTAGTGAGAAATATGTGAGTTGAGCGTGACTTTCTAGTTTTATAATAATTGTTTGGGAAAGCGTTATCAGCTGGTGAACCTGTTAGATTTTAAGGTGGATGCGCAAGGGTAGCCCGCAAAATTTAAATTTTCTTACGTTTATTGCAATTTGCAGGTCAGTGTCAGGTTGTATGTTGATGAAAATATGAATCGCGCCAGTAACACGTATGGAGTTACAGAATTATAATCATTCAAATCATCAATACAACTCTCCATGTTCATTTAATGCCATTGAGTGACTTTTTCATGAAATAGCTATTGAATGGGGTTATATGAACTTGGAGGGCTGTATTGATGATTTGAATGATTATAATTCTGTAACTCCATACGTGTTACTGGCGCGATTCATATTTTCATCAACATAAAACCTGACACTGACCTTGGCAAATTGCATTACACTTAAGAAAATTTAAATTTCGCGGGCTACCCTTGCGCTTCCACCTTAAGCAGTAGCATATTGTCTTGGTATGTTTTTGGAGTAGACTGCTGACCAAGCCTATGTAATCAACTTTGATTTCGAGGACAGTTGGCAAAATCTAAATGAAATATTTGTGTTGTACTGGTTCATCATTTGCCTAACCTTTTCCTAACTATGTTAGGGTCGGCTTCCAGTCTAACCGGATGCAGCTGAATACCAGTATGTTACATGGAGCGACTGCCTATCTGACCTGCACCACCTAGTTAGAACTGGGAATTACAATACCTCTTGGTAAGACTGGTTGTCAGATTTTCGGGCTACTGATTACCTGTAGCGACTGTCAAAGATCAACAAATGTCAGAGAGGCTGTCATTTGTTGATCTTTGATAGTCCAACGTGCTTTCCGAGGCATGGAGGAAATTCTTCACGAGATTTTTTTTAATACATTATTTTTAATTTTTTACCTCATAATAAATATGTTTAAAAAATTCGTCTGCTCGACACCATAAATAACGCAATGACTGTTGCTGCATTGACAAAATAAATTGCATTGTCAATGTTAATGTGTTAATCAATTACGCCCCAAAACGAGAATTGACTTGAATCCTCCCAAATTCCGTCACATTGATCCTAGACAACAAACGTTTCCAGTCTATTTCCACATTTAACAAGACAATTGTTATAGCCATTATCATCAGGGTCATGGTCACTGAGTTCAATGGGACGTGAACCATTATGGCTGAAGGTCGAGCCATGGCGTCTGCGAGCTTTGGATGAAGTCGTTATGTCAATTGTGATGGATTTATTGTTGTTTATAACTAAATCGTTGGTCTAGTGGTCGGAAGCGCGAATATTGAGCATGGGGTTCGATTCCGGGTCAGGCTAAGTTTTGTTAGGTTTTTTCATCACGAATTTCTCAGACACAGAGTCTTGATTTGTGACCGTTGATGGCAATAGGTTCACCCCCTATTACAGACATTAAAAGGGAGAACAAGTGCTGGAACAAACTCCCCATCAACACGTCTATCTGAATCAAAGATTTGAATCAGATGATCTCAATAGCATGTAGTGTATTGACGGTTTTTAGGGTTGCATACCCAAGGGGTAAAACAGGAACTTATTACTATGATTCCACTGTCTGTCTGTTACCACAGGCTGTAGTGCAGTCTCATGATTGTACGGAACCCATCGTGCGCGAGGCCAACTCGCACTTAGCCAGTTTTTTTTGCAAGTTATTTTCAAGTTTCTTCAAGAAAAAGGAACTGAATAACGGTTTCCATATTTAATTTTGTTCTTTCTAGTTCATAGTCCACGCTTTTTGTTCTCAGTGAGTTCAAATTTAAACTAAACGTATAAACGAATCTAACTCTAGATGCTTGATAACATTTAATTTATTATCCGTCTATTGTATCTTTAGTTTATTCTTATGCTAATTTCCTTTCTAAATCCTTTGTCTCCGTTTGATCGTGTTTTCGTGATAGGTTAGTCTAGACTTCTAGGTTGAGGGAAAGCTTCTTTGTTGAGTTAAATGGGAGGAATTTACCGCCATTTTTGTGTTGTGCTTTCTACGTTAATAGCAGGATTAATGTCATGATAAGTCTTCGCCTCTCGTATAGGTTGTGCATTCAAAAATGGGCAAGCGCCACCCAATGATTTCTTTTTTAAACTTATTTCTCCTGTATCGTGGGTGCGTTTACAAACATTTAAACTCACATACACAAACAGCCTGACCCGGAACAATTACCTGACTATCATTGGTAGCTACTATGGTTCTTTCTAACTATATGTTAGACATCACTGGTTTGAAAAAGTAAAGTAGTAAAAATTATAATAATTATTATTCATTGACTCGAATGTGCCCTGGTGGCTGAAAGAATGTCAGGCTCACTCAAATGTCTCGCTGATAGTGGCGGGTGTGTTGGGTCGTTTAGTTCCCTTCAATATGGTTGAGCTGAATGGGGCTGATGCATGCGTCATGTTCGTGAACGGGCGCTGTCAGTTGGGACTGGTCATCTCTTAGCTGCCACGGTTTATTTTAACTACTTTGTTTTTAAATTGTTGATAGTTATAATCTTTTACTCTGGACGCTCTTAATGTGCACGTCTTTCTACATCGTTCTCACATATATGTATAATCTCAACATGAATGATGTAACCATATCTTGTTACAATATTTTGATTGAAAAGAGTGTCCATGGAGTTTCTTGCCCATTCTTCTCCATAGAGATCTACGCTTTGGAATGGGCAACTACAGTACTTTCACAAGTTATTATGCCTTGTGTCTGTGACTGTAGCTTCGCCTTTGTTTTCCTGACTTTCAAAAGTGCCTGCTAAGGTCTAATTGAAATAAACGCTTTGAGTTTGAGCTTTGAGTTTGAGTTTGAATTACTTCTGTGTAAAATCACCATCTGCCTAGCATTTTCCCAACTATTTTGGGGTCGGCTTCCATTCTAACCGGATGCAGCTGAATACTAGTATTTTACATGGAGCGACTATCTATAGGGTAATACGATACCCCTTGATAAGACTGGTGGTCAGACTTTCAGGCTACTGACTACCTGTAAATTTCTATGTAAGAAAACTTACTTACTTTTCTTTAAAGCAAAATTAAATACAACAAAAAAAATACGGAAACCTCAAAATAAGCTCATGAACCTGTGTCCGTAATTCGCGTACCGTCCTCAATTTTACGGAACGATTAAAACTGTTCACCATCACATTTGGGACACGGTAATTTAAATTTAATTATGACAATACGCGTTTTTATACCGCACAGCTTCAAGGTTATTAGTACTTACAATCATTTAAGAAGAAAAATTGATGTGAATTCGATGTTTGTCATTTTTAGTGGTCTCCGGACTCTCTTTGTATCATTGGGAATGTCAGTTTTAAGTCAGCTGAAATTTTGTGCTTTCTTATAAACATCCTTCTGTTTTTGTCCCATTTACGTACATAGTCGTATAACTAGTTGGTGCAGTTCTTTCTGTTCCATCATCACCTTCCTGCCCTTCTCCCATGTTACCTGGGGTCGGCGCAACACGTCTTTTTCTTCAAATCTCCTCTGTCAACCGTTTACTTCTTTATCTTTCATATGATTGTTCACACAATCACAATGGGGAGCAGCGGTGGTAAGTCGTGGGTTCGAAACAAGCCAGGCGCATCACTTTGTGTAATTTATTTCATCACCACTGCTCTCAAAACGGTGAAGGAAAACATCGTGAGGAAACCGGCATGCCCTAAAAGCAAAAAATTCGAAGACATGTGACATCTACCAATCCGCACTGGGCCCGCGTGGTGTATTATAGCCCATTCCGATCTCATAATGAGGACGCCGTGTGTCCCAGCCGACGGAACATTAAAGACTGATTATGCTCACACAATCCATCCATCGTTTCCTTGGTCTTCCTCTCTTTCTCCATCCATGCAGTTCCTTCTGTTCCATCATCTTTATTAACTGCCATCTCAGTGTTCACTTCCTTTCCAGGTTGATTACCATTCACACAAACCATCTATTTGTGGATGTGCCAATTTGCTTAATGAAATTGAAACTTGTGTTGCCATATCACATTTTAATCATAATTATGTATCTTCACATTCTTTACTTGATTGACTTTATGGATTTACTAATTCAAAAGCGTTGACATTTATTAATATCTGCCACTAAAATGGTAATATAATATAACTTTAATAACATATTAACCTAGTTCTAAAATTACGTGAGAAAAACATGATAAAGTCCATTATAATCACGATATTTCTGAAACAACTTAATTTTTTCTCCATTTATAAAGTTGGAGAACCGAAAACATACCAGATCATTATCTCATTTTAAATTAGTTTTCACCAATCAATGTTTAAAATTATAAACTTTTGTACGAGCCCGTTATTTTCGAAAATTAGTTGCATCCGCCATTTTGTACAGCAATCGAGCGATAGAGCATTTTAAAGGTGCAAGTTAGAAGAGAAAGTACCAATAAAGTAAATTAAACAACTTGATTCGCATGCCAACATGACTACTATTTAAAGAAACAAGAGAGTATGATGGTAACCAGTCTTACCAAGGGGTTCGTATTAACCAGTAACTGGATTGCGAAGACCAGATAAGCAGTCACTCCATTTAAAATACTAGTATTCAGGTGTATTTAGTCTGGAAGCCAACTCCAGCATAGTTGGGAAAAGGCTAGCTAGGCAGATAATGAAAAGAGCATGATTAATGGATACGTACTTGGAATCAGATCACACTAAAGAAGGAATTAATGTTTTTGTCACTATCACTTAGATAACTTCCCTGTAGATGTAGGAATCTAGATTGTAGTGTTAATGAATTCTTATAATTTTAGGGTTCTGTACCCGAAGGGTAACCTACGGGACCCTAATACTAAGCCTCCGCTGTCCGTCTGCCCATCTGTCTGTTTGTTAGCGGGCTGTATCTCATGACTCGTAGGTAATAGGTACAAAGTTGAAATTTTCACAGAATGTGTATTTCCGTTGTCGCTATAACAACAAATAATACAAATAAATTAAAAAATAAACCCTGCTACGATGGTACGGAACCCTTCATGGCCGGCTTTTAACATTTTTTCGATAAAACCCGTTGTTTCTTTTCCTCCTCTGTCGCTTGTCCCTTGAACCAAATCATCAATATTTATTAGGCGAGATACGCAATAATCACAACATAATTAAACCTCCATGGGAACCAGAGGTCCAAGCAACCAGTTTTGTGACCTCAAATTGTGTTGCAGCATTAACTAATAGTGAATTCGGACACGAACAAAAACAAAGGTTTATCGTTGTGCTGCCTTTGTCGTTTTGGAACAAGCAATTAGAAAGCTCATGCCATGCTAAAAAGATTAACAAGTTTGTGAGGTTCATCGTGTAGGGCACTATTGTAATGTTACAGATTCGAATGAACTGCTTTCATAATTAATTCATAAACGAAACTTACAGACGGACGGACAACAAGACAATCAGCAGTGATAGTCTAGTGGTGTGACCGTCGTATTGCCAAGTTCGAACCCAAGACACGCACCTCTGATTTGTCGGATTCATGTGCGTATTGTATAACACTTGCTTCGGTGAAGGAAAATATCGTGAGGAAACAAAAGTATGCCTGAGAGATATTTCTCGACGGCATGTAAAGTCAAGTTACAGGCTCATGGGTGTCATACAAACTCTGACACCAGATTAGGCACTAACCAAACTATAAAAAAGGAGAAAAGTACTTTCAGATCACACTGTGCAGTGAGCGTCACTGTAATCTTATCGATTCTCTACTAATATCTAGAAATCATAACTAGACAGCAAAGTAAAAGAAGATAAAACCGTATTCATCTATAGCTAAAGTAAACCATGATGAGTAAAAAGTAAAATCGATGATCTAAAATATACGAATGAAGTCAATACTTAGAAAACTGCTGTTGGCAAGGCGACTCCAGCCACGTTCATAGATAAACTAAACTCACAAGCTAATAAAACCTTCGAACGTGGAAGCGAAATAAAAAGGCAACAGGTTGTCAATCCATTACCACTTGTACTATGTGACGTGTGACGTAACACTTTCCCTACATTGCCTTTTACGACCAGCCCATTGATAAGCCGCTGATAATTATGTTCTATAGTTGGCTTTGGATACGTCGGCTATTTATTTGTAGCATTTATCTAGCACTTATGGTTACTCATTTAATGTTGAAGAAACCATTTCATCATCATTGATGCTAGTGGTCGCAATCGCGACTGCTGAGCATGAGGACCTGGATTCGATTCCCGTGTCGGGCAAACTGTTATTAGGTTTTTCCTTCAGGAATTTCTCAGTAGCAGCCACGGAGTCTGAATTTGTGCCCGGTTGAAGGCAGCTCTCCCCACGCACCCCATAACACATGGGACTTGATTAGCTTTTTATTCTCATTTGTGGATTCGTTTCCCGACCAAACGAAAACATTTGATACTGTTAGTGTCTTGTACAAAGCAAATGCCAACTGATTCAAAATATTCGGAGACATTGAAAGGTCTATTACTTTTTTTTTGCCAAAGCTGATATTGTAGCAAGACAAAAAATTTGTATTGTATTGAAATCATCATTTCCGCCGAAAGACGTCCACTGCTAGACATAGGCCTCCTCCAAGTGTCGCCACATTGACCGGTCCCGTGCGACTCGTATCCAGCGGATCCCCGCAACCTCCACCAGGTTATCGGTCCACCTAGTGGGAGGCAACGCAACGTCTTCCAGTTCGCATTGAAATAACTGACCGAAAGGCTTGTCAGTCTTGTATAAAAGTATTCGAAACAGGAACTGCTTTGGAAACAATTGCAAGTTGACAACGGACTAAATGATTCATTTTCTTAGGGATACCGCAAGGACTTATCAAGCAATTTACAACCTAGCCATAACTAACACTTGTATCCTTTCAAACAACGATATTTTCAGTACCAAGTACATGCCTATAATTAATAACCTCATCGTAAACCAGGAAGAAGATACTTATGGCACTGTTAGTTAAAAATAACCAAAGATTTATTGGTTCAGGCCTTCCGTCCGTTCGTCCCTTTGATGTTGAAGCCGTTACTGTATCAGAAAGAGAGGGTAGTTGGAATGTTTTTTGGATAATATGGAGCTTGTTGGTCAGGATTAGGGGCAATTGATGATTTCTTTATGGATCGTGTTTTGTTTATTGGTATGTTTTTCGTGTGAGGTTATGGGGTGAAAGATTTGTGGCACACGATTGGAGATTCTACTAATTATTGTATTGATATGGTGTAAATAATAAAGAGTATTCTATCACCAGTATGTGTATATAAACAAGGCAAAGTGATAACTTGAGTAATTACTTAAGATACGATTTTAATTCTGTAGTCTATATTTTTTGCTTGAAGTTAGAATTCTTAACTTTACTTTCTTTGACGGTTCTTACTTCGTTCAAATTCTTGTCTAATGCATAAAAACGGTTACTTAGACTGAATTAATTACTTTAATTTCAAATTTATGACTTTAAAATTACTATTTACCAATTGGTGAACCCATTATTTTAAAGATTATTTTCATGAAAACGCGTCTTATTTTAAATACTGTTTTCTTGTCTTCAAATCAGTAGTATCATCGGCAAAAAATAATGTTGCTCTGTATGGCACTTCAAAATTATCTCACACAATATGTTACAATTTAAGGACAACTAGTTTAACAAAGGAAAACCTTCGAAACGGTTTCGTCTATCCATCCTAAATGGAAGTTCATTGCACTTACATAACTATGTGGCAATTCTTTATAGAATTTTAGCTATTGTTTGAATAGCAGTCTGTGTTTCATGCGAGAACTATTAAAGTCGCGCGTTAATAGGTTTCTTTTGAGTTAGTTCGTTCTATCGTCGACCTCATCTCTATCCTCAGGACAAGATTGAGGTCAAGAGTAGGCCCATTTAATATAAAAAGAACTGTCTTTTTATGTATCTTTAATCCTCTTCGTTTGGGCTATGTTGACTTTCTTCTTTGTCTACAGTCCGTTATCTTTTTCTCTAACTCGAGTACACATTTCGCCAGTTTATGGGGTTGAATCTATTGCCATCAACCGGACATGTGAGCTGACTCTGGGCTCCTACTGAGAAATTCCAGATAGATCCGTCTTTATCTAGAGCAAAACTCACTCGTTTGATTTATTTTCTTCATTCGAACTGTGTAGAATCTTTCTAATTTCTTTCTCTTTCTCCAAAATTCTCGTCTTTAATCAAAAACACTATTATTTCCCCCTAGCACTTCCAGGCTATCCTTTCCTGACCTATTAGGTGTTACAGTAAGTATATTTATAAATGCCTAGACCACAGGCTATCGGGTCGTGTCGTATCTCCCCGACGTGTCGCCAGTGTCACAATGTCAGTCTACGGTATCTTGTTAGGCTATGTAATGTTTATGTAGACGGTTTTGTAATGTATGTGTTCGAAGGTGGGAAACGTCGCAAGGGACATCGAGCATGCTGTGGGATTTTCAACTTTTGATGCTGAGACGAAAGTTGCAAATCCAAAAATGCGTTAAATGTGCCTTACGGTGTTTTAAATGTTCACCTTCGTGTTAGGCTGTTTTAAGTTTTGCTTGTGAAGTTGTGAATATTATTTGTGAGTTGTGATTAAGGTTTAAAGCGTGATTGTTGGATATGGTGCAAAATGGGATTGAAGTTCTATATTCTAAACTCAAAGTTTCAAGTAGACTAGTAATTAGCGGGTCTAGACAAGTGACAAACGCTTTCAAAGTGTTTAGCATTTGTAACAGGATTGACATTATTTTATGCTTTTCGGTAGCTGATGGCAATCTTCAACTCGTGTCAATACTCAATACGTTTATTGCATTATTCATTTTATTTATCCGTCTTCGTTATCGCTGATTACACGGTGTTTAGACCCTCAGCTGTAGTTACTAAAAAAAAAGAAACATCTCTCTTTCTGTTATAACAATTTATATATTTATAGTTTATTTCACACTAGCGACCCGCCCCGGCTTCGCACGGGTGCAATGTTTTACATCCAAACCTTCCTCTTGAATCATCACTGTATCTAAAAAACTGCAAACTCTTCTAAAAAACCGCATTAAAATCCGTTGCGTAGTTTTAAAGATCTAAGCAAACATAGGGACAGACAGCGGGAAGCGACTTTCTTTTATACTTTGTAGTGATAGGCCTCATGGGCACTTATAAAACGTCAAGAACTAGGTATTTAGTATCATCATTACATTCCCATACCCATCACTTTGTGAAGGTTCGCTAATTCTAGTAGAATCACAACAATTTTGATGTTCAGTTTAAAAAAATGTGTGTCTAGTAACTATACTACACGTTGTCGAGGGTTCGCCTTCTGTAGGGGCACACTAGGGGGTACACTTCCCGTTTGAGGACAAATATTTGTTCAGGCACTGGATTCTGTATGTTTGTTGACATCCATCTAGCAGGCTTAGAGGTTATTCTAATGGATTAATTTCTTGCTTTAATATATCAGAAACTAGAGCAATGAACTCTAATGCTTATTGTTTAGTGTCCAATATATCTATTCACATAATGACAAACCTATGTATGCGTTTTTAGGAATTCGAAACAAGTAATAACGACCTATTTAGCCTCAATATCTGCCAAAAATAATCAATTGAAAATATCATAACAGTACTAAAAATATATCGTCCACAAATAATGTGTATTCTGGTAATAAACACGTTTATTACTGGCCATAATTTAGATGGCAACACTTAAAGAGTTGGGGGGAATGCCATTAAGGTTTTATAGTTGCTGTGTTTGCATTTCGAACGCCATATCTCCGGCCTTTACTTTTTAAGAAATGTTTTTGTCAGTTATGTCTTGTCAATGGTATTCGTTTTCCAATTTAGAATGTTATTTCCCTATTAATATCCTCTCACAGTAATATTCCCTAGTTAACACATGATTTTGTACATATGTCAAATGAAAGATAAATTATGTGTGAATAAACTGTAGGCACTGTACTAGGTAGAGTGGTTATGTGTGCAGGCTTTATGGGACCTCTCGCACTACGCGGCCCAGACAACAGCTTTTGGCCCGATTGGCCGCTATCTTGAACAAAACTGGTCGTGCGACCAAACTTTCTTCCTGATTGGAGCTTCTGCGGCCAAAAGTCGTGGACCCATAAAAGGAATTGGAATCAACTTAAACACTATTCTATAATTAATTTGACGTTCGAATCGGTTTCTTTACGAATAGTTCCAAACTGCAGATGCAACCATAAATTCCAAAAGAATCTCGATCATAAATAAATTAGCATGAAATGATTATTAGTTTGTCTATAACAGTCATGTATAACATTGATAATGTCTACAGTTGTTTATGTTGGCAATCAAATGAACGACCGAATCCGATTATGTTTAGCATGAGTTCGCTAACGGATAATTTTATTGGTAGGCCTGTTTTTTTTTGTTATGATTGATTCGACATATGGCTGAGAATGTGGACTAATGATTTGTGTAGAAACAACGGTTCTTCCGAGTCTATTTCAATAATTTATGATGATTTTTTCACTGTGTGTAGTTATAAGATCTGTGCGGTAAAACTATGCAAATGTTGGTAGGAAATAATTTACCGTAAAGTCTATTTCTGTTTGAATAACTAATTGTATGAAAAAGTAAAGATTAGTTCGAGTGATGATAACATTTGGCAGGATTTAATTTTTATCAAAATTACGAATTTATTTTCGATGAACGCATCGAAATGTTTTCATTAAATTAATTGCTTTTTATCGGGTAGTCAACTAAAAAGTACCTAAATTAATTAATACAATCCTTTAAAAATAGCAAAGTCGTAAAAGCAAAATTTTGATATACTGCAGACCACGCTCCACGGAAACAAAATGCACCGCTGTCAAAAAACATTAAAAAAAAAAAAAAAACGGGAACGTATTCGAAAAGAGAACATTGGGATCCGTATTCTGGAAACGATACTCAAGAACAAATCTCGATTCGACAAGAAATATTTCTGTCGATCGAGATTTTATGCTCTTGTCGTTAGAATACGAGGTCTAAACAACTGAAAATATTCATGCAGGCATTTATGATTTATTTTTCTTTTCCAGATTAAACGAAAAAGTGCCTGAATTACGACAAAAGGAGTGCCTTCAGTGATAGTGCCAGTGTTTTTAACAGTTTTTGATCAGTTTTAGTAATATTTTTGTTACTAAGTGAACTGTATAGTGTTTTTGTTTATTTCTAAGTGATATTTAGAAGACGAGCACTATGGAGCTTAGGAGGTTAACCATTTGTATGGCGATGTTCGTGATGGCGATTTCTCATTGTTCAGGTGAGTTTCTTTAATCATTTTCTTGATGAGATCTTTCGAGTTTTTACTTGTATTTAAGATAGAACGATGGTCAGTCGGGCAGGCGGACTTTCCAATCAGGAAACAAGAAACCCTTGTCTAGTTGTCTCTCATATTATATCTATATTTCTTATTTTTTACTCCAAATTGTGTACAAATTCTACTAATAATAATATATGTAATATTATATACTATTGAATGCAAAAATAATTCTGAGACATTTTTACGTATGATGGAGTATGGTTTGTACTAAAGGCCACTCAAAAAAAATGTGTATTTTCTCGTAACGGTTTTTTGACACATAGTTTTAATTTTTTTTATTTATTTTCGGCACGATTCATTTCGTTCAGAAAAACGGTTATTCACCGGACGTTTACTCTATTAAACATGAACCATTGTGTATACAGTTTCTCACACCACTAAAAAACCCGAAAAAGTATGACACAAAACCTACATAGCCATACAAATTGAGCCCAGTAATCTAGGTATACAGTAGCATCATCAAAAATAAAACAATACCAGGAAATCTAAAGTTCTAGGATGAGTAACAGACAAGTTTAGGTTTCTAGGTCGACGTGACCAGCCAACTGTGAGAACATAATGACAGTTGTAAAAGACGAGGTCGAATTTTATAGCAAAAAAAAATGTATGCTGCCTTAGGCCTGTATTTAAGAACGATGCTCAAGTTTTGAATATCGAATCGAACGATTCGAAATCGAAATGGATATGTGTGGAAACTGTCGGTAATGATTTGAGATTCATGCATGACTGAGCATCTAGAATATGGATCTTTCAGTTGATATGGGTTTGTAAAAGTAGTAGATGTTTTATAATAATTATGGTAGCACGTACTGACAATGTTTCCATAGCCAAGATTTTTGCTCAGCCTGTATATTGTAACGTGGCACGTGCCACTGCAAGGTAAATACCTGTTCCCATTCAATGATTACCACACATACCCTTTGCGCTTTGACATTTTTTTCTCTACCAATTCGGGTTTCCGTGAGTTTTTTCCAGTTTTCCAAATCTGTTCAAAATGTCTCCAGCTGGCTTTCGCATAAATTAAGTTTTTATTTTTTGTTAGTCTATTTTGTCCCACTCCTAGGCAAAGGCTTATCTCCATTGCATCCGTCTTTCTCAAGCCCGCGCTTCTTCCTTCTAGTATTTTCAGAAGCTATATAAGCGTAGTCAGCTTTAAACGTTCCTAGTGACATGCATCCTCCTTGTGCGAGCCCAATGCTTTTTTTTTTTTCTTACCGATGGGAAATCATCAAATAACCCCCCGCTCTGGGCTGAGCAGGAGGGAGTGTCAGACTTTTACTGACTAAAACCCATCCATGTTCCTTCCTTTGCCCTTTGTGTTCCAGGGCCGCGGTATCTCGAGCCCAATGCTGGTTGGTTAAAAGTTGTTTTTTCTTTTTTTCGATTTATAAATACAAACATTGATGACAGTTACTAATGAGAAATACTTATCGTGTGTTACTTTACAAAGTGTAAGACAAACATGAATGAATGTAATGAATCATTGATAAAACGATTATTTTTCAGTGTTTGTTCAGGGACTCTGATACTTAAGTCCTGGTATTTTCACTTAAAGGCCATTGCTCTTTCCGTTTATAAGTTACTGAGTGTCAAGGGAATAATATTTGCCGATTCAGATAAATGTTTGAAAGGAAATCGTTAAGTGTTGGGAAATATTTGTCTATGGATGTAAGTAGTAAATAATTAAATAACTGTAGCTAATATAAAAGTTTAAGTGTTTAGGTACTGAATTATTTGTTTCCCCCTGTCTTTAGGCTGAGGTAAAAGGTTTCTGATAGTTAAAACAAAATAAATAGGTAAATATTGTTCAATGCCAAAAAAAATTACCAAGGCAAGAGATGTTTGCTTGTAACGTTAGGTTAGGTTAGCAACAGGGAATATGGTAGAAGAAAACATTAAAGTAAACCAACAATTATTTAGAATTAGAGGACAGAGGAGCTGATGGGTGCGAGTGAAAGAGCAAAACTCATCATCAAATTGTGGAACGACTCAAAGAGATTTAAAAGATTCATATGAGCGGATATTGGGAATATTTACAAACAATTTGGATCCCGAACATTTTATATTTAGACACGAATACTATTATAGACAGACCGACTTGTCAACAAGTATTGTATTACGATTTTCTTCGTCTCGTCCCGTCTATCACTCGTAAATATATGAATGATTCTTGAGCGCCCCAATTTAGATTGCCATCGACACAATAAGAATATAAAAGAAGACGCAATGTATAAAACAAAGAAGGTCACGGGAAAAGGAGTATTTCTTCTGTACCGTTAACAACAAAAAATAAAGAGTTATGAAACTGCGTAGGTACCTATTTTTAGATAGAGTCAACAACACTTTGAAGGTTAAGGCAAGTGAATAATTCACTCGGGCGACCATTCAGACAATTTTTGAATGAATAAATACAAATGTATGGTGTGCGGGCGCGGTTTTATTTTTTTAACGTAAAGATCAATACATGTCAATTCGTAAAAAATGGTCTTGCGTGATCTAAATGACAATGAGAGTTGAGACAGTCTATAATGGAGGCTTAAATAACTTTATAATGCTATAACACTATAATGCTGCTTATTTCTTAAACGAAATTATAGTGTTACTGTTAGCCTGTGTGATTATCTTCCAGGTCTTGTGATCCAGGACCAATGTGGACCATTGGTCGTTGGTTTTGTCCAGCTCGTCTGCCGCGATGCTTTAAGCAGCATTAAAGAAACGCCACACATCATAATAATGCATAGGTGTCAAACTTTTAAATTTTAGTATTTTTTTTTTGTTGTATTTTATTGCTCGCATATAATTGTTCTTTACCTCAACGCAGTGGCGTGCGGTGCTTCCCGAAGGCAGGCAGGCCAAGCAAAAAAAAAAAAACTCGCAACATCACATCGCTCTACTTAGGATGACCCTCAAAGTAGTCACATCTATTGATATATTCACTAACCCTCCCAGGCCCCCGCATCTGTCTTCTAGTCTTCTTCATCGTCTTTTTAGTAAGCAACAACAACGCCAATGAGAAACAACGCCATCTAGCTTAAATATAAGGAATTTCAATGGTATTCTGTCAATACAAGAACGAAGGATATCGCTTCGTTACAAAAAAACCTAAAAAATAAAACAGAGGGCGCTGTAAACAAAAAAAAATAGTTTAGTTTTCGTTCCGTACCCAATTTTGAGCGTCTGACCGGAATATTTGAAAAACAAACATTGAAAATAAGCCTGTAAAAACCAAAGTTATAAATACAAGAACTCACCACATTAATCAAGGTTCAAATCACGATTTTCTGACAATGCAAACAGAAGAAAGATTCATTTGAAATACCGAGTACGAGATGAATTTTGGGTTAATTCTCGTAATTCGGGTATCTACACATTTTCCTTTAGACACAACTTGAATCTTAACATCAAACAATCGTGAATACTTATTGTTTTTAACTTCTGACAAACACATTATCAGCGCAAACTTCACAACAGAACACCATTTTTAAGTAAATAAACAAATACAACAAATAATATTTACACTACTGTACGTTTCAAAACGAATTACAACCGTCAGATATTATAATAATCAAAACATTCAAGATCACGAAATAAATTTTGCTTGTCACATGAAACAAATATGGCTTCTAAGAAAAATACAATTGTTATTTTGTCAATGAAAAAAACACTACCAAATATAATTGCATCACCGCATACCGTTTTAGCCGGATAATACTTTGTGGGGCAGCCAATCAGTGGCCAGCTAGCCAGCTACACTCGCAGGAGTTTACGCCCCTATTTACTATGTGTGCCGTTCGTATTTCCGTGTATATACACGAAAATACTTATCAGTGTGCTTAAATTTATCAATGGAAATTAGGCCGGCTGGGGCCTTGCCTAGACTCGTAATATTATTACCAGTTACGTCACACGGCCGCGACAAGTTGCTTTAAGTATTATAACAGGCGTTTTATTTTTTTATTTTTGATTAATATAGTTATAATAAATGCATTTGTTGCGTTGTTGGTAGGAATGGTAGGGTAGGCTAGGCCTAATTGCCTCTATGGACGGCACGCCCCTGCCTCAACGCTAACCAATTAAACTTATCTGTAGTTAATTGAATGGCAAAAACCATTGTTTGCTCTGTAAATCATATGATTTGAAATGAAGCTGCGATTATTTCCAATTTCATTGTGCCCAAAACGATCTACAAACTCTCTCTATCAATAATACTCTCATTGTAGGCCAACAAAACAAATAAAAGTAATCTCACATTCGAAGTGCAGACACTTTAAGTGCAGTATTAACACAGATATCCATAACGGGACCCTAATTGTCGTCTCTCATTGACAGCCGCTGTCAAAATGATTGTCTCGACGCCTGTCAACATGACATATGTCAACTCGAGGGTTCTTTAACGTGTGCGCTTCAGGAAATTAGTTTTTGGGTCACGTTATTAAGTTTTTTTTAGGTCGGATGTAGTTGGCAGAAAGGATACGATGTTTTTATTTTGACAAATTAGATTATTAGAGAAATTAACAAAAAATATGGGTTGTAAGTTTTGAAAATCATATATTAAGTACTTAATAGAGTTTCATAGGTCTTTATATTATCATTTCTGAACTACCTGAGGTGATTGACCACAAAAAAGTTCAACAGACCATTTTTTCTGTTTTATCATTTTAGATATCGATATGACCTTGTAGTTTTATTTAAGTAGAGGTGAACTAATTCTGTTTTTATATATTTTTGTGTTGTTAATAGATTGATTACTATGTATGTAGGTGGACCTAATTCTAGCCATTAATGATATTGATATTGTCTATTGCAGTTCAGCAAAAAAAAAAAACCTTCTTTAAAGTTTTTTAAGTCGGAAGTAGATTTGTTCAAGGCTAGCAATTTGAATGGTTTCGTTTGATTGTATTATCATTTTATTTAAGACAGCTCTAGATATTTTTTGTCTGTAAGCGTTTGAAATTGATCGATAGTCAACATTAGGTGATTTAGAACGTATTCAAATATTGGTTACCAACCATAGATATTGTAGGCAATGATTGAAATGTCGTTTTAAAATTCTATGTTATAACTAGGAGTAGGTACACTCCTTCACACGTTGTTTACGGATGGTTATTAAGTTTGCTTGACTGAGGTTTTATTAATCTATACAAATAAATAAAATTCAAGTGTC
This sequence comes from Eugnorisma glareosa, assembly GCA_947578425.1. Classification (NCBI taxonomy): domain Eukaryota; kingdom Metazoa; phylum Arthropoda; class Insecta; order Lepidoptera; family Noctuidae; genus Eugnorisma; species Eugnorisma glareosa. Next base: position 3,955,069 of record OX387982.1, on the reverse strand, counting down.
TGTTTGTAATGTCAAAATAACAGCTTTTTACTGCATACATAAGTGGGAAAGTATTAGGGTATTTTTTTTTGTATTGTGTATTTATAACAATTTTTTTTTTTAATGTTTGCCTGTCTTTCTGTTCGTTCCGGCTAATCTCCGAAACGGCTGGACTGATTTTTACGGGACTTTTACTGGCAGATAGCTGACGTTATAAGGACCAACTTAGGTGTTAGTTTTATTTCAGAAAAAGGATTAGGGCAAAAACAATTAAAACCCATGAACTAGTTAACAAATTCTGATTATAGAAGGGTAATATAGCTTACAACAGCTAGCTAAGAATATGATTTCCCTGTAGAACATTTTTTTTTACAGAATGGTCAGTTAGCCATCTTAATACCTTGTGGTACATAAATAAACTGTAAAAGGAAGGTATTTTCTTTTTTATAAAACTAAATAAATAAATAAAATAAATTTAAAGGTTTTACATAGTGTTTGTATTTAAACTCGTGAATAGGTGTTTATTCTGTCTGAGTAAATATATGGTGATTTTATTTAATACGTGCAATTTATTTATTTAAATTACTATGCTGGCTGGTAATGACGTGCATTGAGATGGTAAATAGCCTTATTGTTTGATTTAATTTTCAGTTATTGATTCTGTTGGTTCAATTTAAGGAATTTATTGAGGATTTATAGATTTCAACCATGTCTCGAGAGAGCACGGAGAGTTTCTTAGATTTACCTACTTTACTACATGATCGATTGAAAAACCTAGGTCTATTACAGATAACCCATATCTCAAGATTAGATTGTATTGACTCTAAAATTGATAATATTTTTATTAATATAACTAACGACCCGCCCCGGCTTTGCACGGGTGCAATGTTATGCATATAAACCTTCCGCTTGAATCACTCTATCTATTAAAAAAAATCGCATGAAAATCCGTTGCATAGTTATAAAGATCTAAGCATACATAGAGACAGACAGACAACGGGAAGCGACTTTGTTTTATACCTACTATGTAGTGATTATAATATGTAGGTATGCAGATTTAGACCAACTAACTTTAACGGGATGATAAATATCCTATGTCCTGATCCAAAAATGCAACAGACAGATAGAGTTACTTTCGCATTTATAATGTTAAGAACCTCTATGGAGTATACAGATATTTTAAAACAACGATTTAAACAAAATCCTTGCATGCATTTTAATACCATCGTTTATCCCACTTACCTGACCTCAACCTTTCTTATTAAAAACTCGAAATAAATCAACAAAACGATCCCCTATAATCATATTATCATAACGATATTAACGATGCACTCACAATTTATTTGCACGACAGTATAATGGCGATAATAAAAATGTAAGGTACTCATTACGCAGTCATTTTTTTAACAAATTATCTTCGTCAATGCCGGATTTTTACGAAGCTTTAACGCCCCGATCACGATCTCAGGTGAAACTACTTCAACACTTTTTGTACCGAGCAAGTTGCAACAAACTTCACTTGTTTCTTTCAAATTCAATTTATTGGCGTTGCAAATCGCGACGCGGTGACTAGAGGCATGCTCTAACTAAGAAAATAATTAATCAAGAAAATAATTAATTAATCAGCACTTTGAGCGCTAAAAAACTTATATGAGATAGTCCTCCAAAAGGTAACCCCTTCGCCCACTTCGTAGTGTTTTACCTGGGAAGAGGTAGAGATTGCGGAGAAAACAATTTCTTCCATTTAGTTTCTCGCAACACGCGTGTCGCTTGATCGCGTAGCTCGTGGCCAAGCGGTTATAAAGATTTTATCGAGTAGTCAGACAGCTAGGCCGCCAATTCTTTTTGCGTTATATGTATTGATCAGACATACTTACTTTTTGCACGCGAAATTCTTTTGACTTGTTATGCAGTCATTGTGTCTGGGGCCGAAAGGTTTTGGAGTGGCGACCACGAACCGGAAGACGTTGCGTTGAAAGGCCTCCCATTAGGTGGACCGATGACATGGTGAAGGTTGTGGGGATCCCATGGATCCGATGGATGCGAGACGCACGGGACTGTTCAATGTGGCGACACTTGGGGGAGGTCTATGTCCTGCAGTGGACGTCTTTCGGCTGAAATGATGAATGAATGACAGATACAATATAAGCTACCAAAACACAAAATAATAGTATTTCAGGAAAACACCAAGTCTACAGTGAAATTCAATTATTATTGCTTACTAAGTATTATAAATACCAAGGTTGAGGATGACCAGATGGATGTCTCTATTTCACGTAAAAATTTCAGAACAAATTTTGATAAAACTTTACTGTAATATACCTTAAACACCAGAGTAACACTCATAGGCTTTAACGTTTATAGACATTTAAAAAAAAAAAAATTACTTGGGCGAAGCCGCGGGCTGAAGCTAGGTAATTATAATACTGTTTTAGGTCTAATCTCTTTGGCCTACAGTTCACGCAGAGGTGGCCCTCTTTCTAGCGTTCGCACCTGAGCGGAATACGTTAGGGACTTAGAATATCTTACACCTTGCCTATACTATGGTGATCCTGACTGACTCTTTGACCTTCAACGAAGACAAGTTTTACGAAGGTCTTACTGTTTAGATTGTCGTTTAATTTTATCTATGACCTGGATAGCTTTTTCTCAGTCTTACCAAGGGGTATCGTATTACCTAGTACTAACTGGGTTGTGGACATCAGATAGGCAGTCGCTCCATGTAAAATACTGGCATTTAGCTGCATCTGGTTAGACTGGAAGCCGACCCCAACATATTTGAGAATAGGCTAGGCAGATGATGATAATAGCTTTATCTCGACTGTGGTTTTTAGCGATAAGACCTCGCATTGTGTAATAAATTTTCTGGTTTTACATTTACTACTAGATGGCATGTCTAGATGTGTAATCTGTAATAGAATGAGTAGAATGACAAGGTATAACGACTGCCCTAAGAAAAATATATCTTGAGTATGTCGTTCTTTCATATTCTTACATCTTTCAACTTTTCAAAACTCTTATCTGCCTAGCCCTTTCCAACCATGTTAGGGTCGGCTTCCAGTCTTACCGGATGCAGCTGAATACCTGTATTTTACATGGAGCGACTGCCTATCTGCCCTCCACAGCCCAGTTAGTTCCAGGTAATACGATACCGCTTGGTAAGACTGGTTGTCAGACTTTCGGGCCACTGACTACTTGTAACAACCATCAAAGATGTACAAATGGCAGCCGGGACTATGTGCTTTACGAGGCTTAGAGGAAACTCGGTATGTTTGGTGGTCACCCATCCACGGACGCACCTAGGCAAGTCCGGCTTAACCTAAATATCAACCCGAACGGCTGTTTTTATTTACCCGCGAGCTCCTCAACAAGTGAGTTACCCAATTACTAACTTTCTCCACAAAATAGATATCTCCCTCTACATTTTATTCACCAGCAACACGAGGTGTTGCCGCCCCACGGCCCAGGGTTCAAGAAACCCATACAATTAATTAGCGCTGTATTATCGCCCGTACATTTGTAAGTGTCAACGGTAGTGTTGGAAGGGATGCGGCATTTATATCGGGTTGTCTTTTGTTTTTGTTCGGAACTGTCGGTGACAGTGGGGCGTGAAGTTGATAAAATATTTGTATGGCGATGGGTATTAAAGCATTAATTTAAATTATGTTGGAGAATGTACAGGTGGGTTACAATGACGTCTTAAAGAAGGAGTGATTCCAGTGTGGGAAAGAGACTGAGCTAATACAGGTCGTCTAGTGCCATCTCTTTCCCAATCTGGAATTACTTCTGCTGTAAGACGTCATGGAAGGTTACTTCAGGAGTAATTTACTATACGGAACTTGTGGAAACTAGAACTACACTAACATTATATTTGCCATGTTTGCTGTTGAAATATCGAGAACTCAAAACAAACATTAAAAATGTTTACCGATGCGTTCAACCATTTTTGCGATACTTTTTTTTGGAATCTTACGGTAGTGTAACGATAAAATAGTTGAATTGTAGTAAGTTACGATAAAATTGTTCCTTCAACAAAATTTCCAACTACCGCATCCAATTCCCATCGTATATTCACGGGCACATCAAAACGGGCTTGGCAGCGCTCATGGTTATCAGTCACGCACATTTCGTGTTTTATTCGGAATTCTTGAAACCTATAATATCTGATGATTAGTGGCCACACTTAGCGTAATTTAGCTTCCGTGAAGAGCATGGCGATTAACAATCTAGGGTGATAAATAAGACTTAAGTCTGATTGGATTAAGGTGAGAATTGGAATTACACAGTATACACACAGTACTTCACGCCTGTAATCCCCGCAGAGCTAGGCAGAGGTGTACCTAATAGTACACCCGCAATTCGCCAGTAACGTTTAATTCCCATGTAATAGGGTGCCAGCCCATTGCCATCAACCAAGCACAGAACGACTCCGTGGCTGCTACTGAGAAATTCCTTATGGAAAAACCTAATAACACTTTGCCCGACCTTACAATCGAACCCAGGACCTCATGCATAGCAGCACGTGCGACCACTAGACTAACGAGGCAGTTGAATTCATACTCATATCTTTATTTGCATTCCATAATGTGTGAAGATCGTACAATGGGCTTAAAGCTAAGGTAAAATTACGGACCCTGGAAGGCACAGCAAACAGTATAAAATGTATGTATTTATAAATGTATGAATTGGATTTATATTATTTTATTATGATCTGCCTCATTGGTTTGGTGATCGCAAACGCTACTAATGAGTACGCCGAGGTCCTGAGTCCATTTAATAGCTAAGGTCCGGGGAAGTGTTGTAGGGTTTCTCCAAACGAAATTTCTCAGAACCAGCCCGAGTTTGGATATATGCCCGGATGATGCCAATAGGCTCACCCCCTTTACATGGAAGTTATACAAATATAGCTGACATAGATACACTTCTGGTTAACCTTTCGGTTTCACGGTATTAGATAGATCAGATGTTATCGCACCATTTTACTTAAAAAGATGTTTATATTTATTAATTAGAGGTAATTTAAATTCTTCTATACGAGAAACTTGTTTGCATTCTGAGAACAAATGACACGTATGGCATGTTGTGGCAGGTTGCCATGGCACTAGTACTAAATAGTAACTGTATCTCTAAAGCTTCCTTTACACATTGTTAAGAGGGGACACAGGTTGCGATTCTCCATACAAAGATACAAATTTTGACGAAATCAACGTTTCGTATTCCCAATTTTTTCTTCCTGAATAATGGCCTCTAGAAATCAAGGTCCACTGCTGTATATAGACATGTCTCTGTCATTTCCTTTTTTTCAGCAACTAATAAGTAAAGATAATATGATTAAAAAAATACTAGGTATACTCCATTTTAAATATTTACCTAACTCATAGCCGAAATTTTGAGCAGAATTAATTTAAATTGCCACCAATACACATAAGTAGAAGAAGTCTTTAAAGCGTATTAAGTTAGAAAAACAAAAACAAAAAAAACCCAGTAAATTGCTACCAAAAAGTCTTAATATATATACACTTAATTGTGTAATGTAGAAGCAACTTAAAACAATACACCTTGTTTCTTCGCCACTATGGCAATATAAATTACATTTGACTAATTAATGTATGTAAATAAGAAAATTAAAATTCTACGTTTAAACCCACAGCTTGCATTGTCTCGCAATACTTTAATTAATTACAATGACGTATGTGTTACATGCTAGTACGAGGCACTGTTAACCTATTTTTTTTATTACTTCTTTGAAGCATAGACAATAGAGTTGCAGTGTGGTCTAGTCTCTATGCATGACAATGACATTGCAATTTGACAGTTACACAAAGTTTGTTGCACCGTATTTGACAGTTGAATGCAATTTTGGCTGTCAAATGATTGCTATTGTGGTTACGATTGTTTTTAACAATGAGGACGCTGGTAAAATCATGGTGTCAATGTTTCTTAGTTAGATTTTCACGTCATAACATTTTGAACGATCTTCATTAGGCTGTTTTCGTTGCGCTTTCAACTTTTATTATAGGAACCCTCAATTAAAATATTTAAATATACTAACGATTAACGGGACAGTGCAAATAAAATCGATGTCTGCTTGCAGGATCCAAACTGACATTGCTTACTCATCTAGTTCTAGTGTAAATATTTCAAAATTGGCAATTTTTTCAATCTTCAACTGAGGCATGAGATCATATTTTTTCAAAGACATTCAATTATTAGAGTGATATCCGGGACAAGACGAAAAACGTCATATTCCAATATGTGTTACTGTTTAGTAACAGGTCGGGGATCGATCTGTCAAGTGTGACACGCCGGGTTGTCAAGGAGCATTTGTGTGTTAAAATCGAAAACGGGATCATAATTTTTGCTTTTTAAGTCTCTTAAATCTTTTCGTATTTTTTCTATGATATTTCGTTTCTTAGCCTCTTCGTATCTCCAATCTCTTTGGCCTTCAACAAACAGATTGTAGCATTATTGCAGACAGAGTTAGTTTTCCAGGGAAACATATAAAGATAGCAAGTCATCAAGATTGTTAGCAGTGTTACGAAAACTAGTCACTTACTCCCAAAACCTTCAAACTAGAATGAACTCTATTAATACTCACTTTATAGCCATAGTCTCAAACATTAATGACGAAACTATTTTTATAGCAGACGCAGATACAACACAAACTTGTTTTCGACAAACCGGAATCTCATCTTGCGTAACGTTCTTGATTTGATAACGCATGACTGATAAGGGCCTCGGCGCTATCTCGGAGATTTTCTTTGCAAACATTACTTGGTTTTTTCACGTAGGCATGAAATTGTAATAATTCGGCAGTTTTTACAGTTAGGTACGAACCAAGAAGAATTCGAGCTTAGTAATAGGAACCTGGCAGCAGCCTAATGGACGGAACGGTGATTCCGAGTTCTTGCGCGGGCGCATAATCAGCTTGTAATGTTCTAATTGCTGGGAAGTCTCCTCTCTATGAGAGGGAGTAGGCTTTAATCAACCACGTGGGCCTATTGAAGGTTGGATGTTTTCAATTCCTGAATCTGCTTTTTCCCAACTATGTTTGGGTCGGCTTCCGGTCTAACCGGGTGCAGTTGAATACCAGTATTTTACATGGAGCGACTGCCTATCTGACCTTCACAACCCAGTTAATACTGGGTAATACCTACGATACCCTTTGGAGAAGACAGATTTTTAAGACAGGTTGGCAAACTTTCCGGTCACTGATTACCTGTAACGACTGTCAAAGATCTACAATTGACAGCCGGGACCAACGTGCAACGGTTTTACTTGCTTTCCGAGGTACGCATGGAGGAAACTCGGTATGAATAGCTGGTCACCCATCCACGGACCAACCTAGGCAAGCGCGGCTTAACTTGAAGATCGACCCGAGCCGCTGTTATTATTTAACCACGAGCTCCTAACCTTCTAATCAACATTATTAAGGTCCTTAAGTATGCGTAAAACATAATTAAGTAATAAATTATGATCTACACTTCATATATTATAAGATTATGCGATATTTTGCAATCTCACCTAGCTTGAATTCCTAAATGAAGTACCGGTCGTCATTTTGTCATCGAGCGTTTTGTAATAATTATTTAATGGCGTAACTTCGATTATGTTACGATGGATAAGAATAATATTAGTTTGCTGTGTGGGTGGGATGTCTTGAGGCAATAATGAGCTGTTTGAACATATGATTTATAAGCTGTTAGGTTAAAGTTGTTTATTTTTACCCTTGGCTTGATAACTGTGTGGCCTTTATTTATAGTTGAATTATGGATAAAGACTGCATGATTTAACCGAATTTATTGAATTTTAGCCCTACATGGTAGACCGTACCGTCCATGGTACCGTGATAGCTAGATAGCTATCACGGTTCATGAGATTGCGCGAGTCGGTTATTTTAACATTTGAATCTAAAATACCACTCTGTCACTATGCCTCATGCCCAGTACTTTTTCTGTGACTTTAAAATCTCCCTTTTAAGGACCTTAGTTGAAATTCATAAAGTACTTTTACCTGTTAGAGTCCCCTACCTTACCCTCTACTGTTTTACTTCTTGGCAAGGGCCTCTCCCATTCCTACCACTTCTCTCGATGTTGCCTCTTCTCAATAAAGAATGAGGAAGTCATCCAAGTGCTATATTAATATTACTATATGTAGATATGTCCAAAATCACGTCAACATTTTCTACAATTTTTCAACAATGCTGATCACATTTACCCAAAGTTATTATCAAGAACTGGTCTCAATATCGATCGAATTTTCTCTTGAAATACATGTTGTATAGCTTAAAATTATCATACCAAACAAGGCATAGAAACAACAATAATCTAATTAGAGCACAAAAAAACTTATCAGAACACTGCAACGTATATCTCGGTCCATATATTGATATAATCCAAGATAATGCACCAATCAAAAACGAATCGCGTATTCATGAATCAGAATCGACGTAAATCAAGAGTTTGATTGATGAATCCATTAAATCTGAATCGTGTATTGTTTATATTGTAATTTCATTGTGTGTGGTAATGTGTTACTGTTATAATGAATGTTGAACGACCTAATTCTATTGTTTTGTTTGAATATTATGAGGGAACCGTTTTTGGGGCAAGTTAGCTATATTGAGAAATGCATACGGATCTCGGATATGCAGACAAAATACAGGTTGGAGAGAGGTTATGTTAGAACTGATATTCAAATCAATGCAAAACTTATTTTTTTAAGAATTTATTTTGCATGTCTCCTGTCGCAGTCTACTTAGAGGCCTTTCCCAAGTTACCCCACAACACTTGTCCTCCGTGTACAATGACCTAGCCACATTTTTAAGAGTTTTTTCTAGCTGGATCACAAACGGGTCCTCCACTTGAGTCTTCAATTGCTCCATCGGCATCAGTCCTTCGTTACACTCCGATGATTGTGTGCGAATATTTTTTGGCTTTCTTTTCTTGACCGTTGCCGTAATTTTGCCTTGTCTGTTCACCTATCACAGATAATAATTATTATATTTCACCTATAACAAAGAATTAGCGACATTTAATATAACCAGGGTTTAAGATTCAAACAGGGTAGTTTGATAGACGCCAGTTAGCTGCCAATTCCCAGTCGTTGTAGGTGGAATCAAGAGGATTTACAACCGTACATCCAATGCGGTGTCGGTGTAATGGTCTCGGCTAAATTTAGACTGAAACGATGTTATTTACGTGCGTATATGATCCATTAAATTGAATGTCTGAGCTACTGGGGTGCGTCTTAGGAGAGAGCTATAGTGACGATATCTTTCTAAATGACCCAGGGCAATTTGAGTGCGAATACCTCTGTCAGACTGGGATTTGGTCAGTCAATTTCATTCCTAACCTTGACGACTGGCTAATCTGATCACCACGACATGTAATGTTATATTAAAGTAGTAAAGAAGAACATTGAACACATTTTTTGAATCTATTATACTTACGAAAACTGACTGTGACTTGGCATTTAAATATTATTTTGATTTCGTTAAGATGTGATTTCCTGTTATGAAATAACCACTGACGAGGTCTTGAAATTTTCTGGTGGTCCATCAGAATTCAAATTAATGTTTTTTTCGGCATAAAGCTGATAGATCGAGTTGAAAGGTTTTCGATATTGGAAATCGCATTAAGGAACTGAATTGGAGGTGGGCAGGACACCTAGCAGGGCGCAGTGATGACAGGTGGACTAAGGCTGTCACCGAATGGCGTCCAAGAACTGGCAAAAGAAACGTGGGTCGTTCGGCGGCGAGATGGGCAGACGACATAGTTGCCATCGGGGGAAAAACATGGATGAGGTTGGCACAGGACCGTGGAGATTGCATAAGAAAAGGGAGGCCTATACTAAGCAGTGACATATTTTTATTACTATTATAGATCATAGATTTGTAGTTTGTAAATAATGTAAATATCTTGATTGAAATAAAGATTTAAATTGACAAAAAAAAAATGCTATTATGAATGCAAAAGTTTTTGAGGATGTAGACGTGTGGATGTTCAATCAAAATCAAAATATTTTTATTTCACATAGGCCTAGATGTGCACTTACAAAACGTCGACAAAAAGGTGCACGGTTCGGGTTGGTCGTTTCCTATACAGACGAACCAGCAAGTGTTTGTTCCTCTTTCACGCAAAATCGGTTAAAGGGATTTGGCTGAAATTTGGCGCACAGATACTTTAGAACCTGGATTAACACATAGGATACTTTTTACTCGGCGCGGTCGAAGCCGCGGGCATTTGCTAATCATCTATAAGAAAAAGGTCACTTCTTTCACACCGTATAGCAACTGCCCTAAATAACGCGGAAAACATAAGATTTTAGGCGCGTTATCAAAAATGTCGTAATAGTGATAACATAATCTGAGGCCCTTACTACTTGTGTTGGGTGGTGACACGTGGCAAACGCGTTAGAAAGGGGAATACTTACTACATGTTTAAATATGAGGGTATTATGTTTAACTAGCCATAGGCTCGCCTCATATTACATGGGACGTACACGGGAGTACTTAATAGTACTCCCACATTCATGTCATGGTACACCTCTGACTAACCCTTCGGGGATTCGAGGCGTTATGTTATGTTATATTTAACTAGCGACCCGTTCCGCACGATTCCGGCATTTTCTTCATTAGTAATTACTGATGAAGAAAACGAGAAGTGCCGTTAGCAAAGAAAAATAAAATTTTCTCTCATGCAAACCTTGTCCTGATAATTAAGAGCAAAAAGAAAATCTGCCGAATTGGTCGAGCCGTCTTTAAGTGACGCTCTGTCGTAAATGTGGTAATGGATTTTCATTTAGGTACATAGGTTTGATTGCCTCGCTGGTCTGATGGTCGAAAGCGTGACTTCGAGGTTCGATTCTCAGGTCTAAAAACCCTGAATTTTAAAGTGTCGTGAGGTCTTCGGTTATATTCCCAGGTCGGGCAGTGTTATTGGGTTTTCTATCAGGAATTTCTCAGTAGCAGTCTTGATTTGTGACTTGTTGATGGCAATAGGCTTGCCCCCTATTACTAATACTTAAATCTAAATGGTAAATTGTGGTTTTACTATCGGAACAGTTTTGCCAAATGTTTTTATGTTCCACACAACTCTGGTTACCGATGTCCTGTTTCATTACTACTCAATTCCTGTTCACACTTTTTATCTCTAATTGTTCATACAGTACCTTGGTCCTATCATCTTGCGTAACATCTCCGACGCCATATTTTATCTCGGAGACGCAAATATTGCGCCAACGAGTCGCTCTGAAGACTGTTATGAACGTAGACCTACTATGAATATTTTATTATATCTGCTAGATAGGTTTGTTGAAGTAGTGAAGGGTCTTAGTCAGTCGATTCACGTTTAGTGGTCTGAATGAAGTTTATTAGATCTTAGAAAAGGTATCAACTGTTTTGTATCGTTACTTTACAATTTCCTTAATGATTTTATCGAGAATGAGGTCCCTTATTCTTCAGTCATATAAAGGGTGTAACAAGACCTTTAACGAAGCCGAAAGGTACTTGTTCTTCCCGTCATTGCGTTTTTTTTGTTCTAGGCCATACCTGGGAACCTTCCAGTTACGGAGATATTGGGGGTCAAAGTTCCAACTTTTTCACAAGTTTTTTTTTTAAATATATGTTTTTAATATAAGATTTTTACTTTAAACACCTTCACGACCCCCGTACTATTCAACCCATCCATCAGTACAATATTTTAAGTGCGTTACATTGAGTCTACCGTAAAACGTGATTTTTCCCCCCCAAAAACAAAGTCGTTTCCCAGCAATAATTTTTGCGTAAAGTTACTTAGTTTGATGTACATAATGCTTGGTTGACGGCTTCGTGAATGGTCTGTTTACACCCTGGAGATCTCCTCGATGAATTCGGAATGTCATCATCTTCTTACCCTTGCCCCATGTTACTCGTGTGTCAACTCATGTGTCAACCGTCACGCTATCATTTACTCCTTTTTCATTCATATCATTCCTGACACAATCCATTCCATCGCTTCCTCGGTCTTCCTCTCCCTCTCCATCCATCAACATTTATATTCATCACTCTTTTAGTCACATGCGGTTCGTCCCTCCTCATCACGTGCCCATACCAAGACAGTCGATTCCTTTTCAACTTTTCTGTAACAGGCGAATTCCTTACTTTATCCATTGCGATGAAACCGGCATACGTATCCCAGAGCTATAAGTTCAAAGACGTTGTGAATTTGTGTCATGCACACACCACAGCAGGCCAGTTTGGTGGACTATAGCTCACTCTATTTTACAAAGAGGAGGCTTGAGTCCCAGGTCCCAGCAGTGGGAACATAGCGGACTGATTATGGTAAGCCCTATGGCTGTTGCGGTATTTGAGTTTAGGTTTATGAGACCATGAATGTAATGCGTAAATATGGGATGATTTTGCCGCCATATTTGATATTTGCTATATACACACATCAAAAGTGTCCAGGGATCAACATATATTTTTGCAATAACTTTTCTCCTGATTGATATTAATTAAAATTTTCTTTAAGGATTCATCAAATAAAGTGTTTTCGTTTGTCACAGTAACGATAAACCAAGCCACCTTTGCATTAATAAAGAAATTTGCCATTTTCCTAATAAAGGGATTTTTGACATTTGAACCACTAACACAAAAGTTCGAAAAAAAGACTGAAATAACAGTTTTCTTTAAAATTTTATTGGGTAACTTAAACAATTAATAATCCGTGTTTCTACCGCGAACACTAACAACACAAGAACATCGGTTTGGCATACTCAAAATGAGTTCATCCAAATCACGCTGTGGAATGGCCGCCCATGTTCGTTGCAACAACAAAAAAAGGTCTTCTTGCGACTGGATACCCTCCATATTCGGCAGAGCTCTTCTCTGTAGCATATCCCATGCATGCTCAATCGGATTCAAGTCTGGCGACTGAGCAGGCCAGGGCAGGACATTGATGTTAGCTGCGGCGAGAGTCTGTCTTACAACTCTTGCGGTGTGCGGTCGTGCATTATCATGCATTAACTGAAATAAGGGACCGATTTGCACTTGTAGAGGAACGATGACGTCTGATACAATCGTCTCAGCATAAATTTGAGCGTTGAGGTTGCCTCTGATCCAAATCAACTCAGTTCTTCCGCCGATCCAAATACCCGCCCATACCATGATGGTTCCACCACTATAAGGATGGACTTCCTGGCAGGATTTTAATCGCTGTTGGCGTCCAGGGGTTCTCCAGTGTCGTATACGTCTTGTATCCGGTCTCATACCAAAACGAGACTCATCAGAAAAGCACACGAAACGCCATTGTTCTTCTGCCCAATTTCTGTGTTCAAGAGCCCATTGATATCGTATCCTACGATTGTGCATTGCTATAGGTGGTACCCGTAGCGGTCTTCGGGAATGAAGATTCACTTCATGCAAGCGGTTTCTGACTGTTTGGTCGCTAATTAAGTTCCCTGAAGAGTGATGAAGCCTCACGGCTAACATCATGGCGGTTATTGTTGGAGCTCTTCGAGTTAAGATTTGAATGTATCGGTCTTGTCTCCGTGTGGTGCAGCGATACCGTCCTCCATGGCGCTCAGCCACGGTACCAGTGCTTCGGTAACGTGTCCAAAGTCGACTGATAACACTCTGACTTGTATTCAGAGCTAAAGCCACAGTACGTTGCCGGGAACCAGCTTCTATCATTCCCACGGCTCTGAGCATTTCTTCCCTGCTTAAATGACGTCGCCGCTCCATAATAACGTTGGTTTTAATCAGTAGTAGGGAAACAGTAGCACTAATAATGTCTTCAATGCGTTGTATGTTTTTATAGGGAAAATATTGACAGCTGATTTTCATCTTTTACTCGAATTTGATTCACAGTTCCTGATTCAAATTATGAAATGCACCAAAAAGGATCCATATAAATTTATAAAATCATAAATTTATTACAAAGCCACATCTCAATCTCAAGAAATCCACATAAAAATGCTTGATCCCTAGACACTTTTGATGTGTGTACTTATGAATAATGCTCTCGAAGTGTGTGAAGGCCGCCTTCTATAGAATTTGGTAAATAAAGATACTATAGTGTTTCATTCATTTAAATTAATTATAGATTTTAATAAGGTATGGTGGAATTAAGAAGTTAAAGTTTAATTATAAGGTGGACTTCCTCCTGTTTCCCTTGGCCATCATCATCTGCCTAGCCTTTTCCCAACTATGTTAGGGTCGGCTTTCAGTCTAACCTGACGCAGTTGAATACCAGTATTTTAGATGGAGCGACTGCCTATCTGATCTCCACAACCCAGTTAGTACCGGGTAATACAATACCTTAGTAAGATTGGTTGTCAGACTTTCGGGCCACTGACTACCTGTAACGATAGTCAAAGATCTACAATTGACAGAATTAGGATTCTTCCACTTTCCATGGGTGATATCCCAATAGGTATAATGGCAACAGAAGCCTCGTAGAAATGGCTCGTTGCTGTAGTGGTTACAAGCGTTACAGCTGATGTCCTGGATTTGAATGTTATTGGGATTTTCCATCAGGAATTGCAGTATTATACCGTAGTCTGGATTTGTGGCCAGTTGATGTCAGAAGGCTTACTCCCTATTTTAATTGTGGATGTACTTTAGGAACTTCTTTACTTAATTCAACCTTCGGGGGATCCGGCGTTGCCAAATGTTTCCTTTGTGTAAAATAACTTCTTGTCGTATTCATACTTACAAGGAAGTTTGCTTGAAAAGTCGTACACAGGCGATAATTCAGATATTTTTAAACTCAAGGCCCCTTGAGCTAATAAACCACACACTTCTTAAAGGGAAAAATAAACTTACTCAGTGTTGCTTCTCAAAATCACTTTCCGTTGATCTAAATATACGATCCGGAGTCCGAATAAAATAAATCTTTATTGTGTGAGCAATAAACGTCAAAATCGTTTGTAGACAATGAGCGTTTTGCGAAAACAATTCGCACCCTTTTGTTTTTTTAAGCACTGTGCTTAATATAAACGGGTGCATGTACACCGAAGTGCAACATATCATGTATAAAAATGGCGTACACTAAGTTACCCAGGAAAAAAAAACAATTAAGCGTTTAGATGCTAAATACGTAGGTATATCGCCCAAAATTTTCCCCATGAAATTCATTAAGCCAATTTCAAATACTTCAAAAATTTGAAGCCTTAGCACAAAATCTTAGTAAATAAACGTCTCAGTTTTTGTGTCTCAATTTCGACGACAAATTTTTGTTATGTGTGTCTACGTAGCCTAGATATTATTAATTAAGTGCCTACCTACGCCGTAAACTGATATCATTTCACTATAAACGTAAATTTTAATGTACCGAAGTACCTATAGGAATGACTCTAAAAGCGTTAACGTCTTACGTCATTTCATACAAACTTTGAAGTCATATCTTTCGAAACGACTGATCGACGACGATTTCATACGCATAAGCTGGATAGCTGGGACAGAGAACATTTAAGAAATGTAAAAAAAAGGTATAGAGCTGGGACAGAGAACATTTAAGAAATGTAAAAAAAAAGATAATTTTCGAAAATGTTCTCTGTCTACGTTTTAGACCTATGTATCCTGCTTATGCGTATGAAGTTTCATTAAAATCGGTTCAATCATTTCGAAAAAACAAATGAGTTCATAGTTTGTATGAAATGCCGTAAGACCTTAACGGTCTTAACATAACAACATAAGAAGGGCAAACTACACCCAAAACATGGTACAACGATCACTAAATTCTTGTTTACACGCCAGTCTAAACGCAGCCCAGTCTCCCATTGCCTTAGCCCGTAAACTGAAAGGGCGTAATATTTTCAGCGCTGACTCACCGTTGACTTACTTAAGTACAGCTTTAGCACGTCGCCGTCGATGGCTTAACTTTAAGCCCTTAAGATCTGAAGTATGCGGGGGACAAGAATTATTAGGGTTTGCGGGATTTTACTCAAGTTATTTCTGGTTGTATTTAATTGTTAGCCAGTACTAACTGGGTTGTGGGGGTCAGATAGGCAGTCGCTCCATGTAAAATACTGGTGTTCAGCTGCATCCGTTTAGACTGGAAGCCGACCCCAAAATAGTTGGGAATAGGCTAGGCAGATGATGATGAACTTCTCAGAAGTTCAGAAGGCTTAGAAAAAGTGACATGCTATCAGCGTTAACAGTGATAAACAGTCAATAAACTACTGAAACGCTTATGTCAATCCTGTTTAAAGTCACTGGAGAAATACCCGCTTTGATAGCGATTGACTATATTGTCTAGAGTTCTAGACCTTCTTACTAGTTCTTAAAAGTCCTGCTTAGTGAGAAGCCTGAAAGTCCAGCGACCAGATTGCCGAGGCGTATTATGTTATTTATTTGGATATCCATCAAAAGACACACAGATACAATATAGGTCACAGTTATCCAAAGGTTCTTTTAAGCGTGTTCCTTAAATTAAAAGATTTACAGGAGACCACAGCATGCACATAAAACTAGGTGTTAATACAGATTAGGAAAAATAAATAAATATTGTGACGCGGCGTGTGTTTATTATTTAATTTTTACAACATTACGAGTACAACTCACTTTTTCATGGTTAAAAGCGATTTCTATAGCTATTATTAAATCGTTACATATAACGCAAAGCTTCATAATTACGAAGTCATTAAGCAAACTAAAGTTATGATTATAATTACCGAAATGTTTACATTTTTCATTACAGGTGCTAACATACCCTTTAATGTTTAGTGGACTGTTTAATTTTATTACTTTTTTGTTTTAATTATAATTTCGCTTTGTGTTTCTCTATTAGTAAAAGCTTTCGAGCTAATTAGTTTCTGTGTAGAAAGATTAATGTTTATATGTTACGGTTAAGTAAATTAAATTGTTAGGAATATTTAGACAAGTATTAAGGTAACATACATAATTACATACTGGTGCTTTTTGCCCTAGGGGGTAGGCAGAAAGCTCAGAACGCCTGTTATTAAGGTAACTTTACCATCTGTCTTATGTGGGTGTGTTCACTATTAAATGTTTTTACGGCTAAAGTTCCTACGGAACCAATTTAGATAAAATTAGGTAGATTGAACTGAAAATGTTCTTTTACAAGGGAAAAGTATCTTCTGAACAAGAAAAGTATGCAAATAGGCAGTCTGACTAGTTACAGACCAGGGGCCTTAGTCTGCTATTGCAATAGTGTCAGAATGGTCTATCATTGATTTAATAAGGCCCCGCGCAGACGAATTACCCTTTGTACGCACGTCTAACGAGTTTCGAACGCGCTTCAATACGCCGTGGCTAGGGGCCTTATTAAATCAATGATAGACCATTCTGACACTATTGCAATAGCAGACTAAGGCCCCAGGGGGCTTGAAATGGCTGGTGGCCGCAGAATCATAATAGGATAATAATATGAATTACGTTACAATTAGTGAAATGGTCACAAAGTGAATTCTTAATATAAACTGCGTCTATGACCATTTTAAGAATTTTAACGTAGGTAATTCATTATTTTTATCCTATTATGATTCTTCTAAAGCGGCCATTTTGGTACCACTGTTTCGTTTTCAAAGTTAACTTAAGTCTTTGATTTTCTTCGATAACGTTAATAAAGTGAATACATTTGCACGCCATGTTGTGGCAGGATATGCTGAGACAAATTTACTGTAACACCTTATGTACCATATTCTAGCAAATAAATAATTTGATTTGATTTGATAAATATAACTAGTTTTTTTTTGCCGTTTGACCACAGCTTTTTCACGAGTTTAAGCAATGGTATTGTTACTTCGGTAACATCATTAAATTTTTGTTTTCGCGGAAATAGCTTATCAGAATTGCAACTTCCTGTGAGTTTTTGTGGCTGAAAGTGTAAAAAAAGGTAGGTATTAGGTATGTGTAGTTTATGCGTAATGCGAAATATGGAGTAGGACATTGATTCCTTATCGTTTGGTTTTTAGAATTGACGAAATATTTTTTGTTGATTAGTTAAATCTAGGAGATAGGTTTTATAATATTGATACTAACATTATAAAGAGGTGAAGTTTGTGAGGTTGTAGGGGGTAGTAATCTCTGGATGTACTGAACAGATTTTGAAAATTATTTCTCTAATAAGAAGCTACTTTATCCCCGAGTACCGAGTGTATTTACAACGTGCCCCTGCCCATGGGATAATTTCCGACCAAAACGCGAGCGAGGCAACAGCTATAATTTATAAAAATACTGCTTTTTTATTTATTATTATTTTTTTACTATTTTTTCTATTTTTTAAATTGTTGAGACAATAAGTAACCATTGTATTTTTTTTTTGGTCAGGTAATTTAATGCTACTTTCAATAAATAAAGGTGCTGTAAAAATACTCTGTAAGTTATCTTAATTATCAATTCTATTCGTCCTTTAGTCAGATGAAAAGATGGAGTTTCTTGGCCATTCTTCTCTATGAGAGGTTTTGGAATCGACTTCAGTTTAGTTTAGTTTATTTATTAATAATTATCAACAATTACAGGTTAGTTTTATATAAAAGAAAAAGTAAAAACACAAGTCATTAAACATTAAAAATAGCATCAAATACAAAATCAAAATAAATTAAAAATTACAATAAATTAAAATTAAAATAAATTAAAAAATAATAATTAAGGACAGATGACCAACAGAATAACACAGTCAGTCCATTCACAGTTAATATGCCTGGGGCTGGACTGTAAGTAGCTTATTTTTAATTATGCAAAAGTGCCTGTCACGGGTCTATTTGAAATAATTTAATATCAAATAAATGCTTTGAATTTGAGTTTGTGATCCGGATTGTTTTTAGTGTGTCTCTTTGATCTTTGGGCGGTTACTACTACATATCACCCTTTGGGTTGCATAATAAAAACAAAGTAAGAGTTCAAAGAACACTGGTGTTTGTCCCACGAGTCTTCGCGGGGGTAGCTTGCTACCCCGGCCAGCGCGACATCCATTCTTGTCGGTTCACGCTCATTAAATGATTACTGTGAAAAATTATAATACCGTAGCATTTCTGTAATTAATGTCCTGTTGACATGCAAATCGTGGATACGTGCGATGTAGAAGAAAGTTGTAAAAAAACTGTTTTGTTATTAAAAAAAAAAAAAATGGCCTTTTGCACGTTTTAGGTAATTTCCGACACTTATTTTTGGAAAGGTAGTCCGATAACCGCACTATCTTGCACTGAGTATGCGATTTCAGACCGATACGCTAAAGATCACATGTCACTGTGCTTAAGCATATTTATTAGGCACCTAGCAAACCTAATGGATGTAAAAGTATCCTTAACGAAGCCGAAGCTTAACTTAGCACTAATTCTCCCTGTCATTGCAATTTTTTTTTGTTCTGGACCATTCTTGGAAACCTTCTAGTTACGGAGATATTGGATGTTTTAACTTCAAAAATCTCCATGACCTCTGTACTATTTTAATACATTCATCAGCACAATGTTTTGAGTGCGTCAAATTGGGTTTTACCGTTATAACGTGATTTTTCACCCAATAAAAATCGTTTCCCAGCAATATTTTTTGCGTAATGTTAAGTTTGATGTACAGAATGCTTGGTTGACGGCTTCGTGAAGGGTCTATTAACACCTTGTATTACCGCTGTTCGGTTTATCTGTTATCTTTAACGAAGGTTTAATAGGTTTTTACCTAAACAAACTAGCTTCAGTTCACGATCAAGTAGAAGACTAACTTCAACAGATTACCTTGACTGCAATAAATCACATCGAACCTGTTCAAAGGCCTCATTAGACTTCACTATCTAACAAGCTTTAATTTGCGTGACACGATAACTTAAATACACCATAACAATTGCTTTTTATCGTGCGTGTTTAGGAGCGTAACAAAGATGGCGGATTGGCGCGAAATTTGACATAACGCTACTAGTTGATGGAAAGGTTGTTTAGGAGTCTATGGTCGTAAAAATAATTTGTGAAGTGAAAGGTGGTGTTTTCGTGTTTTCAATTAGTCTTTTACATGGTTTTATTTTATAACTGTTAGCGGTTTGCGAGTTTATATTGTTAATCCGTTCTTAAAATAGATTGATAAAACATTCTTAGGTATACTGGTATATAAACCAAGACTAGTTATTTTAGTTTTTAGTTAGCTAGATAAACAGGGTGTAACTCAATACTCCATAGAATAGGGGGATCCTCCGACCAGACGAGACTAGACTATGACTGGTGGGCTACATAGTCGTAGTAGGTTTTCTATATAAGTCACGGTTATCTTTGTTGATGTACGTTTTTCATTTGTGACATAGATGGAACTGTAGTTTTTATACTATGTTGCTGTAGTACTTTTTTAAATCCCCGGAGCAGATTTTTACCAATTTTAGGCTTAAAATTAATCAAAAAACCTGTCAAGTGCGAGTCGGACTCGCGCACGAAGGGTTCCGTAACATTATTTAAAAAAAAACACGTTTGTTGCTCTTCTTAAATATTTATTTTATTCTGTTTTTAGTATTTGTTGTTATAGCGGCAAAATAGAAATACATCATCTGTGAAAGTTTCAACTGTCTAGCTCTCACGGTTCATGAGATACAGAGGCAGACAGACAGAGGGATAGTGGAGTCTTAGTTATCGAGTTCCGTTTGTACCCCTCGGATACGGAACCTTAAAATTTGCCATTTTCTCATCTGTCCGATTTCACTATCTCTCCACATCACAAAACCGAGTCACAGATTCGTGGTTCGATTCGTCACATAGTCTCCGATTTGCACAAATAAAGCTACATGAATCACACATTTAATAGAAGTTGCATCGTTTATTGATATTTATTGCTTGCAGGGGTCAATGTCAATAATCACAAGGTTTTGTTTTGGCACATGTGGTAATTGAAATATTGACACAGAAATACCATTTTGCGTTTTTTATTCGTACAACGATATTCAAAGCGATTGACAATATTTTCGGTTAGTAGTTTATGGCCAGGGGGGTTACCATGACGTCTTAAAGCAGGAGTAATTCCAGTGTGGGAAAGAGATGGCGCTAGACGACCTGTATAGCTCTGTCTCTTTCCCACACAGGAATTACTCCTGCTTTAAGAAGTCATAGTAACCCCCCCGGACTTTTCTTCCTAGAAAGACTTTTTAAAATGGGACTGAAGAAAGAAAGAAAAAGTATTTATTTGTCTCGCACAGGACATAGCAAATTGATTAAATTAACAATATAACAAAAAGCTTTATATAGTTTACTAATATCAAAAGTCAACACACACCGCCGCCGTGGTCCGTCGCGACGTCCCGTTTCAACCCCCCCCCCCCCCGACCCTTGCATGAGCCAGCCCGCGATGCTGAGCCAGTAGCAATAAAACAGCCCCTAAATCAGATCCAGCCTGTCCCCTTGCTGCCCAGTCGCTTAGTTTATAACTTCATTTTGCCCCTGGCTGGAGGCCTTAAATTCTAGGCATACACAGGGATAGACCGGTTAAGCAGTAGCCAGCCTCAGAGGCTGAACTGCGAAATGCCATCTCCTAAAAAAAAACAACACAAGGAAAAAAAATAACGCACTCTATATAGTTCAATTAATCCTGTACGAGGCCAAATGGCCCCTTTCTCTGCATGGTACTGGGCCCAAAATGATGCCACGAAGAATAGATTCAACTGTCTCAATTTACCAAATCAACTCTGACTGCCTTTCCAAAATAAAGAAAGAAAATGCATTTGCTCTTACATCTCATTGCATACATCTCGTCACGTGTCATACAACTCGCGTTCACACAAATGTTTTTTTAAATATGAAATGGGCCTACTCTCAATCTTGTCCTGAGGACAGAGATGAGGTCGACGATGGAATGAGCTAACCCAAAAGAAGCCTATTATCGCGACTTAAATAGATTGGGATCATATGAACTTCTGACAACTTGAGCTTCTACTGGGATTCCACTCCTTGGCTTTGCGCATAATAAGAGATGTAGCAAACCGTGTTTTGTAGATCTTCGGTTCTTCCTTGCACAGTGCTCTAGTTTTAGCGAATGTGCGCTTTAATCAATTGTAATTAACTAATTGGCACGACTGATGAAGGAGCTTCCGTGTTTCATGAAAAGTGATGCCAAGGTCAATTTATTGCGAATAGAATTGCGTAATACAATACTAGGCGAGGAGATTCGGGTTACAGCGGTTTTATAAACTTTTACAGATGATTGGTTTTGATACTTGTTTGGGAATTAATAGATGACATAAAAAATTGTCGCCAACCAATAATACTAAGGTCTTAAAAGAAAAAAAAACAATACCTAGATTTCGAGAATATGAAAATTGCGCTACAAATGATAAAATAATAACTTTTTGATTTACAAAACCTCTAATAAGAGGGTAATGGAGATCGTAAGTAGCTCATGATTAAAGGTTCCTTTATATCCTGAGATTCCAGCAGTTTGTAAACTGAAAGTCGAGGATTTAACCCCTTCCGTCGAGCAGTGTTATTGGGTTTTCCCCAAAGAAATTCTCAGAAACATCCTGATGTCTGGCATTATTCCTAATTAATGGCAAAAGGCTCGTCCTTTCAGACATGAGGCTCATAATAACATACTTAGCGAAACTTTCTCGATCTTACAACTCTGCCTGCCTCTTTCGAGATTACAGGTTTGATATTAATGCCCATACAAGCTCAAAAAAGACCTAGCCATTCTTTTTTTAAACCGTGACTCATACACTGATCAGCTGTGAAGTTAACCCCATAATGCTATAAGCGATACAGCAAACAAACCGTAAAATAACCATATCGTTCGTCACTTAATACGTAACTAGGGTTAACGAAGCGAGTCGACAGCGCGAGAGGGTTATAACCCTTTAATGTTGACGTGTGGTATAAAGTACTAAGTTAAGTGATAATTATGTGATTTTATACAAAATGGCCGACGGGAATGACAGTTCTAAATGTACGCATTTTAGTCTCGCTCTCACCGTGCGGACTGGCCAATATTTTATTGCCACGCACGGTATATGCTAAGTTATTCGTATGTCTATTATCGATGAAAGCAAAGAAAAAAAAAACTTTAAGCATTTTGTATGACGATCTTTTGTCAAGTAAAGCGATATTTTCTTAGCTATTCCTTTAGGAAGTGCTAAAGGGCGTGTTTTCGGCGACTGTCACTAATTTTGTGACGTTCAACAGTGCGTGTTAATTCTCTGCCTTTTTTGAATTAATTTCTTATTTTGCTACACTGCGAATCTGCGAGTCTATCAGCAAATTGGGTCCAGTCGGCCAAGAGCAGACCATATAATGGTCTTAAGCGGACGACCGGAACAAAATGTAACCGAACTAATCTTATTTTTAACCCAGACCACACAAAACACGAAAAAAATAATGCCATCGCTAACTTTCTGAGCACCCTTTTTAAACAAAGCTATTTTTACCGCCTTTATTTATATTCTAAAACTAACCGTAAGAATTAATTTGTTACACTTTGTCTAAGTATTTTTTTTGTTAATATGTCATGGTGATGTCATGCTAGCATTTACGGGTTAGTGATTAAGGTAATTAGATGACTAAGGGGTTAAGATTGATGAAGAAGTTTTAATAAGGGTTAAGTTTTGAAAAAATGCCCAAAAAAAAAAACTTTTTGTTAAAATCTTTGATATAAGGCTGAGATACCCGTATAATTTATCTAGCTCATGCTATGGCTATGCGGTATACCTGTATATGGCTAAAGGGTAACTGCTTAACTATATGTTTATGAATGAGATGAACACATCTTATTCAGCCCACATCTAAGTAATACAATACAATAATACTTTATGGATACAAGTCCTTACAATATGCTTAATATCTAGAAAAAGTTCTCAATAATTAAAGGCGCACAGAAGTTGAAACCCTGACTCCTAAACTAGGAATACCTGTGACTTAGGAGTCAGTGTTCTGCTGCCACTTGGACGCTATAAACCCTTATGAAAATTAAAGGAAAATGAAGTCATAGCATATCTAAGCCAAAACACATTCTGAATAATCTTTAAAATCAACAATTATCAACAGAAAGCCTTAAACGTAAACCAACTACATTTCTCACACAGAACTTCAAAATTCAATAATTTACGACCCAATCCAATTCATTCACCCCGAAGTCTCAGAGTTCGACAGATAAAAAACAAAAAAAAATGGTAGCTATGGTAATAGAAGCAAATAAAATATCTCTCTGCACCCTATGAAGAGAAATAACAAGATCCCCTCAAAATATCTAGTGAAGACGAAGCTAACGAAGTGTATGGTTAGGGTGTGGGTATATTGAACGTATGAAGCTACGCTATGCGTTGACAGAAGACTCCAACAATAGTTTTGAGGAAAGGTTGGATAGCTACAAGATACATTGCATGTAGCATGCAATAAATCGGAAACAAGATAAAATTGAAGCATCTGTTTGTTATTCCCAGTGATCGAATAGGTAGAGCTAATGTACCTAAAGTTCAAGCAACGAACAGAAACGAAAAGTGTTGCGTACGAATTTTTTTTTTCGAATATTTTTTTCTGAAACTCGGAAATGTCTCGGAATCAGTTAAGTACATTTAATAATAATGTTATTTATTAATCAGTACAGTAAACTAATTGAATTCATTCTTTTTTCTTTTGAACCGACTTCGACAACAAGGAGAACGTTCTCAAAAAGTTACGTTAGTAAGTTGTTTACGCTTAGTTCCAATAATTGTACAAAATGAATAAATGGTATGAAAACCTATAAAAGCTGGTATGAAAAGTGAATTAGCTTCCGCACTTACATAAGGCGTTCAAACGAAGATAAGGAGATTACCTTTATTTTTTAAACAATAAAAATCGTGTCCTTTTTTTTAAACAGAAACAGTAAATGAATTCGATAGTTTTTTATCTTTATTAATTTTAGGTGTTATGTTCTGAAATTCACAAAAAATAATCCGCTAAAAAAAATTGTCGTAAGGAAGTCTCCACTTTCGTTTCTGTTCCTTGAACTTTATGCACATTAGCTCTACCTATTCCGATCACTGGATTTCAAACTAACAGCTTTTTACTGAATGCATATACTATGCATATACTATCTTAACAAAAATACATAATTTTTGTGATTGTTCCGACTAATCTACGAAACGGCTAGACCGATTTTGACAGCACTTTTTTGTCAGATAGCTGATGTTATAAGAAGTAACTTAAGTTACTTTTATTTAAGAAAAAGAATTAGGGATACGTGAAAAAAAAATTAAACCTAAAAAAAAATACGATTCAAATAGGGAAGTACTATTTTTACAAAATTTTCACGCGGACGATGTTATAGTTATTTTATAAATTGTCTAGTTATCTTTACGGTATGTATATTAAATCTTTTGCTGTGAAATTTAAAGAGATAGCCGGTTCGCTATTTCTTAACACAATTGCACAAATTCACCATTGACAGGGCAAAACAGGCATACAATATAGTCGAATTTTCTTTTGTTTTTCTTTCCTTTTAGAGACTTTATGTATATTATATAACCCAGCGCTACATCTACTTCAGAATCACTCACTACGCCACTAAAAATAAAATAAAATGAGCCTTTATTGCTGTTAGATTTAAACTTATATAACTAAACATAACTTTTTATAAGAAAATGATAACAATAGACGTAAGAACACTATAAATTAACTTAAACTAAAACATTACATTACAACTTAACAGCTTGTCTTTCGACAAAGGCCTTCTCTAAGGATTTCCATTTGTTTCTGTCCTTTGCTGTACGTAACCATTCTGGCCCAGCTACTTGCTTCAAGTCGTCTTCCCATCGTTTTGGCTGTCTTCCTCTACTTCTTCTGCTTTCTCTAGGGTACCATTCGGTTATTACTCTGGTCCATTTCTCTTTCTGTTCTCTCAGCATATATCCTGTCCAACGCCATTTTCATTTTCTGCATATTGATTAAACTTTTCCATACTTAAGTCTTTCCTGTGATCTTTTTAATTGTATTTTATCTATAATATTCTTCTTACTCCCAATACGGTTCTCTCTATCCCATTCTGACATATATTTAATTTATTTTGTTGTTGTTCAGTTAAGGCCCATTAAATACTGTTTAAATAGTCCAATAAATCTTGTGATAGCATATCTAGTGCTACTTCTTCAATAATATTCCGTGACTGAATCACAGCACAAGAATGCAGATCGAATCGACTTGACTTTAGGGGAGAGCTATACATACAATGTATTATACTGTTACATTATAATGTACATAGCTGTGACGAATTTGATGCGGTTTTTTATCGAAGAAACGTACTTTTAGTGGCTTCAATTGGGTCGTGGGGCTTTTGGGACCGGGACCTCGGTCCCGGATTCCACCTTTTTATGCAATAATTATTTTTGAGAAGTATTTTGGGACCACAAGAAAAAAGAAGTTAAAGTACAGTTAACAAAAAAGATGATATAATATTTTGATCAACAATTACATGAATTAATTATCAGTAGGTACCGGTACAAAATAAAAGGTAATATTGACGCAGATTTGAGGTCGAGAAAAGATTAAATACCTAGTGGACTTTACTATGGAGAAGGTTTATCGATGATGTCTACCAGTAGCGAAGTTTCAATTTTGTAAGAGGTAAGTCGGAGTACATTATCATTAATGTGATTATACTATTTGTCTATAGAATACTGACTGTGCCATTTTTCAAAGGCAAGCCGGTAGGAATCGAGTTGTATGAAACCTTCGCCACGTCTACTTGTATGACGGTTGAGCTTATTTTTTACCCGACTGTGCCAGAAGGAGGGTTATGTTTTTCGAAAGTATGTATGTTTGTATGTATGTATAATTGTTTGGCACGCTCTGTGGCCTGAACAGCTCGATGGATTTTAGCTTGAGAGGTGTCGTTAGATTCGTATTTACTGTGAGAGTGACACTGGGTATATCAAAATAAAAATTATTCAATAATAAAACAAAAAAAAAACGGTAATTAAAAAAATTAAAAAACCCGACTACGTAAAAAATAAAAATAAAATAAAAAGCAAAGAACATAGCGACTTAACAGTCGGGACCCATTAACATATATAGACCGGCTTAAATCGTCCCAATAATATTTTTTGTATACACTGGATTCTAGTTACGTTTTGAACAATGTATTTTTGCTGAGGAGCATGAGATCCTGGGTTCGATTCCCGGGTCGGGCAATCTGTTATTGGGTTATTCCATCGGGAATTTCTCAGTAGCAGCGACGGAGTTTGGATTTGTGATACGCTGGCCCCTTTTTACATGGGATTTAAAACTTAACTGGTAAAATATGGGTGTACTATTAAATACACCTCCGCCTAACCCTTCGGGAATTACATAACAGTCCTGATGTTATGTTATGTATTGGTCAAATCTTGCAACTGAATTTCAAACTGGAACTAGTAGTATCCCTACCGATTGAGCTGAAAAATGTATTGTAACCAGAACCAAAAGTGTGTGTTAAACACTAGTCCATCTAGCTTGGGGTAGTTAAAATACTCGTAATTCTCCATATTAGAGCTAAGTTAATAAACAAAACTTTCATCACAAAAGACAACGTTTATGCTAAAATATGGCGGCCATTGATTTATGTTAAGTTATGCCGTGGTGTCGAGGAAAGTCTTTAATGGCACTGAACTTGACCTGACCTAAAACTTACCCCATCAATTATATGGCTTTCTCCTTCAAGGATATATTTTTGTTATGGTAGGTACACACGACTATACATTTCCAGTAGCTGATCTCGCATTGTATAGGATTTCCGTACAGTGCGAGGTCAGCTTATAGGTACTGGAAATGTATAGCTTGATGTGTAGCCATGTGTACCCTTACCTCTTCATACGTACTTACTGCACCCATAATATTATGTTTTGCCATCGCTGTTTTTTGAAGAAGACGATTTAGACATCGTCTTCTGGAGTCAACTGGTATGACATATTTTTAGACTTGGCAATTACAATGTTGCCTTGTCAACTGTTCAGCCTCTGCAAGGTTCTAGATCTTTCCGCGGATCTCCGTTTTAAAAATTTTGTCTTTTGACTTGTTTTCTTTTTTCACTGGATCTGTCAAACATATCAATTAGAGTTTTTTCATTTATCTATGAATTTATTTATTTATATGTAGGTACCAATATCAGCTGAAGAGTTTGTTTGGTTGAACGCGCTAATCTCAGGAAGTACTGGTTCGAATTGAAAAAATCTTTTAGTGCTAGTTAGTCCACTTATTGAGGAATGCTATAGGCTATATAACATCACGCTACGGCCAAAAGGAGCGGAGAAATAATGAAAAATGTTGCAAAAACGGGGAAAATTATATTTTTATATTAATAATTTTACGCGAACGGAGGTCGCCGGCAACACTTAGTTACATTATAATTTAACAAAAGCTACATTCTATTTGTTTTAGTTTATATAGTAGCAAAATCTAAAAGTTTTCTCAAATCAAAGAAATTGATCTATTACTCCGCCAATATCAAAGACCAATAAATTCTATTTCACCTACATTAACATTCTTGAAACACATAACAACATTTCTGCACAGTCGGCTCGTAATTCCCCATGTCAACGATTTTTTTTATCTTTCTCAAAAGGTATTGCAATAAAATCTAATTGAATCAGCTCTCTACAGCATCCGGTTAGCGTAAACGCGAGATAAAACTGTGTTTGTCATGTGCGATTTTTCTCAGAAACTGCTATAAAGCCTTAGATTGTGTTGTTTGTAGTTTTGTATTGCCGTGCTAGAAGGATATTGTTAGTTCACACCTTCTTAAATGATTATTTGGGCGTGATTCACGAATTTCGCACACGGATTCTAATAAGATGCACAAAGCTAATAAATACAACTAGCAACCCGCCCCGGCTTCGCACGGGTGCAATGTTGTACATATAAACCTTCCTTTTGAATTAGTCTATGTATTAAAAAAAACCGCATCAAAATCCGTTTGCGGATCTAAGCATACATAGGGACAGACAGCGGGAAGCGACTTTGTTTTATACTATGGAGTGATATGGTTGAAAGATGTGTTTCACTTCGCAGTTGATTTTCAGGTTTCTGTTATTTTATTATTTACCTTTGAAATGAATGGCAAAGATCTTCGAATGAGAGCCGGGACCAAAAGCTTTCCGAGTCAGGCAGGAGTCGCGATATTTAATGAATGGGTCCTCCATCCACGTTCAGCTCTCGGCAAGCGTTGCTCATCCCTGATGGACCCGGCAGCTGCAGCATTATTAAGCCCATGATTATCATCCCGAGCAGTATTCCCATGGTATTCACCACCTAGACATAATAAATGTCACAAACGCATCTCAAATTAGCTTTTACAAATCAAGCACTTTATATTCAAAACAAACCGACGCAATTGACTTCAATTTCTTCTTAATAAGCACTGCAGTATAAACAAATGCAATAAATACTTATTTAAACATTCTTTCCCACGTAACTTCAGGACTGCTTATGTCCCTTTCTCACGTACGTTAATAGACAGAGAGAGATATAATGAGTGAGTACCATTTGTTATAATTAAGGATGCTTAACTCGTTTTTAGGTTATGCGGGTAGAAAAACGGTTTTTGGAGGGGCCCTAAGGGAATCCTGCTGGGTTTGAATTATTTGAGAATTGGGGAACCTAAATGAAATGCCAGCATTTGGGTTCCCGGCAAAGAATAGGCATTGCGAATCGAAGAAACGTAAAAGAAAGAGGGCCGATCCTCATCTTTGCTGATTCAATTCATACCTATTATAAGTCACAAGACAGAAAAGACTTCCTCGTGGGTCTAGTGGTCGCAATCGCGACTGCGATTTCGGTTCGATTCGATTCTCGGGTCGGGCAAATTGTTATTAAGTTTTTCCATCAGGAATTTCTCAGTAGCAGCCACGGAGTCTGGATTTGTGCCTGGTTGATGGCAATAGGCTCGCTCCCTATTACATGGGACTTAAACATAACTGTTGAAATGTGGGTGTACTATTTAGGTACACCTCCTAACCCTTCCAGATTACAGGCGTTATGTTAAAACGGAAATGACTTCTCAGAAGCCAATGTTTTCATTGCCATTATTATAATAGTACAGTTTCAGGATCCACGTAGGAACAACTATCCAGTTTTAATTCTCTGTAGAGTATAATGTCTATTCATAAAACCTTACCTAAATTGTTTAGCAAAGTACCGCCGTATCTAAATAGCTACCAAACCCCATTGATACCAGTATAGCTATCTAATCAATACGACTTTGAAAGTGACGGTCAATCGATAGCCATAAAAATGAAGATATCCGCTCCCCCATGAGACGTACAATCGTTCAATTAGCTCTATGGGAATATACAAGGGAGGGCCAAATTCAGGGGGCCGGTTTTAGGATATTCATTTTTGTATCAATAAGGGACAGCCCGAAATAGCAGACCGTATCGTAAATTGAGGAGCCAAAATTACGTTTCATTCGGTTTGAATAGTTAAATTGTGTCATGTTTGGCGCAAAATAAGACCGTTTCTTTGCAGCGTAAAATTGAAGGTGTAAATAAATCCTTCACGAAGCTGTCAACAAAGAGTTCTGTATATAAAACTAAGTAACTACGGAAAAAAATATTTCCAAGATACGAATTTTTTTTTGGGGGATGAAATCTCACAGTTTACGGTAGGACTCAATGTAACGCACTCAAAACATTCAAAAATGAATCTTGTTCCAAAAAGTTGGAACTTTAACCTCCAATATCTCCGTAACTAGAAGGTTACCAAGTATACTACAGAGCAAAAAGCCTAGACAAAATAACATTCTATCAGCCACAAAGACAAAAAAAGGTCAAAAAAGTGTCTATTAAAATGAGCCACCGAAAAGCTTCTGGCAGTCATGTTCAAAATGGTTGTAGAAATACGAAAAACTTTTAAAGCTCTTGTAATTTTAAGAATATATGCATTGGGAAATTAAATGATACTAGGCATATTGCAATACAGGAATTAAAGTCGTTGCAATTAATTTGATCTTTCCTGTCATACAATTTGATTCCACACGTTCCAATTTACTTAGTGTTGTCATATAAAACCACAAGATTACGAACGTAATTCGAGTTTAAATAATTTATTTCTGACCACAGACAATGTTATTTG
The DNA here is from genome assembly GCA_947578425.1 of Eugnorisma glareosa. Taxonomy (NCBI): domain Eukaryota; kingdom Metazoa; phylum Arthropoda; class Insecta; order Lepidoptera; family Noctuidae; genus Eugnorisma; species Eugnorisma glareosa. The sequence goes on along the minus strand of OX387982.1, from coordinate 3,924,109 downwards.
TTTGTTTTCAAGGGGAGTTATTCCTCATCGTCTTTTTCAACATAAAATTATGTCACGCCTGTAATCATAGAAGGCTTAGGCTACTCTTGAACGTGAAAGCCTGGGTTCGTTTCCCAGGTATGAAAAATTAATTTTGGGCTTTCCGTCAAGACTATTTTTGCCCATATGGCAATAGCCTCGCTCCATATTACATGAGACTTAAACGTAACTGGCGGAATCAGAATCGATAAAAGATACCGGAAAACTTTTGAGGAAAATTTAGCTCTTTTTTATTGAAAACTATTTTGGCAAACCTACAAGTAAAAAAGCTATGGTTTCTAAGAAAGTTTGCGCTTCTGTATAGGCACACCTCTGCCAGATCCTTCAGAGAAATACAGGCGTGCTGTCTTATCAATGAATCAGCAAGGTGTGGTTGCAGATGCTGATTATAGCTATACTAAAGTTAAATATTGACTTATTTACTAAGAGTTATCGTTAACTGCGTTGGAGAGGAAGGTTCCTCTTAAGTAGGTACTTGAGTACAAGTAGTTCTGGTATTACGGTGTATGAAAAACTTGGTAGAATTTGAACTGCCATATATTTTCAAGATTCATTTGCGAGTTTTAAAAATGGAACTAGTCCCTTTTCTTTTCTGCGTGTATTTTTAAAAACTTTTTTATCTTTGTGGTCCAAATATTTACAATTTGTTTGACAGACGTTTTTGGAATAGATTTCGATAGTAGGAAAACAATTGGAGGTTTTAATAAGAACCAACAATATTGCCTTCACAGATTTTTTATTTCTGTTTGGGAAAAAGTAGATATCCCTGTTTAGCTGTTCCTTTTGTTACATTTAAATAATTAGATAAAAGCAACATTTTTATAGCAGTGATAGCGTAGTGGTGTGAGCGTCGGACTGCCAAATCATAGGTCTCAAGTTCGAACCCAAGACACGCACCTCTGATTTTTCAGATTCATGTGCGTATTTTATAATGATCACTTGCTTCTGTGAAGGAAAACATCGTGAGGAAACCAGCGTGGCTGAGAGATATTTCAGCTGTCAGAGGCCCATAACAATTCTGACACCAGGTTAGGCACTAACCACACTGTAAAGAGGAAACAAAAGAAAGATAAGGATCTTTAGGTATCTCGGAATGGGCAACTACAGTACTTATGCATTGTGGCTGAGATTGTAGCTTCATCTTATTGTTTTCGACAATGCAAAAGTACCTGTATTGGTATGTTTGAAAATAGCTGTTGCCCGCGGTTTCGTTTGGGTTTTGGTCAGAAATTATCCCACGGGCACGTTGTAAATATAGCTTATGGCACTCGGGGATAATGTGACTTCCTATCAGTGAAAGAATTTTCAAAATCGGTTCAGTAGATCCAGAGATTACCCCCTATAACCTCATAAACTCACAAACTTTACCTCTTTATAATATTAGTATAGATAAATGCTTTGAATTTGAGTCTAAAAGATGCGTCTAAACATTTAATATTTTCGAGGTCCATAGTTTTCGCGTCCTACTGCAATATCCCATCACCATCTTGACCTCCGACCTCTTTAACAACTGCACATAACGGTCCGGACCTTCACTTGCCTCTGATCATAAGTTCATAACTTATGAGCATTTAGGTTAACACCACTCGTACAATCATGCATAAGTTGTACACACGGTGGCACATGAAGCTGTACATTTCCAGTATAATATTGGCTCGCTTTGTTTAGATTTCATATACAATGAGAGATCCGCATAAACTGGTTTTGTATAGCTTGATTGACCGTCGTGTGTACAGCTTACTGCTTATGGGTGTTAACTTTTATGATTCTTCGCAGTTCGAAGGTTAGTGACGGATTTAGTGTATTCAAATATCAGTATTTTACATGGAGCGACTGCCTATCTGACCTCCACAACTTAGTTAGTACTGGGTAATACGATACCCCTTGGTAAGACTGGTTGCCAGACTTTCGGGCCACTGACTACCCGTATAACGACTGTCAAAGATTTACAAATTAAAGCCAGCGGTTTAACGTGCTTACCGAGACACGGACGAAAGTCGGTATGTAACGGATGGTCACCCATCTACGGGTCGACCTTAGCCACGAGCATTGCGTTACAATAAAATCAAAGAAAATTAGGAGAAACGGGTTAGACTACTGACAAAAAAGATTTGTAAATAGTGATTGATCAATACAATGACTAAGGAACATAATTCAAAACTTAGGTAATAATTTATTTTCTAGCTGTATTTATTGTATTACACGATATTGCTAATCAATTCATCATCTGCCTAGCCTTTTCCCAACTATGATGGGTTCGGCTTCCAGTCTAATCGTATGCAGCTGAATACCAGTATTTTAGATGGAGCGAGTGCCTATCTGGCCTCCACAACCCAGTTAGTACTAGGTAATACGATACCCCTTGGTAAGACTGGACTTTCGGGCCACTGACTACCTGTATAACGACTGCCAAATATACAAATGACAGCCGGGACCAACGGCTTAACGTGCTTTCCGAGGCACGGAGGAAACTTGGTAGGTATGTAATGGGTGGTCACCCATCCACATACCAACCTAGGCAAGCGCGGCTTAACCTGAAGATTGATCCGAGCGGCTGTTATTATCTGGCCACAAGCTAATCAATTAATCGTGTTATTTAATAACCTGCCAAGTAAACACGTGTTCCGCTCTTCATGAATATTAATCACTTAATTTATTCACTACTACTTAGTTACACGGAATAAACAATTTATTAGTTTAAAGTGAAGTAAACAAAAACATTTACTTAAGTTAATTAATTGTCAATCTTCACGTTAAAGGTGTAACAGGCGTCCTAATTTACGACCAATTGATCGCGTTATTGATTGAAATTGATTGATCGCGTTATTGGTTAAAACGTTGATTGATTTATTGATTGATACCTACAACTTATTTTAGAGTAATTACTATCGTTATTTCAAGGGCTTGTTATTTTTTGTCTTTTTTCAACATAGCACCTCTTGGTTTGACCATCGGACTGTTAAGTCAAAGGTTTCCAGTTCGATCCCAAGGCCTCTCCTTCCATAGCGACCTCTAATTATCGGATTCATATGCGTATTTTTTAATTATCGGTGAAGGGAAACATCGTGAGGGAACCAGCATGCCAGAGATTGATTGATTGATTGATTGCTTTCTTCCAAATTTAAATACTGGGATAGGTGCTGCATATTTTCTTCTTCTTTACTTCTCTATTCGTCGTCATCTCAGCAGTAACCCGCTTTCTAGCCATACCATCATCCACCCATCGTTTTTTGGACTCAATATAAATACAATATAAATAAGTAGTATCCATTAAGTATGAAGTTACCTAATTACTTTAACATAAATAAAACGCAAATATTGCCAAAATAAATGTCTCAATTTATCCCCTTGGGCCAATCTATTAAATCTATTGCTTGGTAGGTACAGTTCAATCTGCGGGCTTGCCAATTTAAACCAAGTGTTAGGGTAGGTCAAATATGTCTAAATTGTAAAGTGACATGGGTCATATCCCCCATGGCATTTGTGGCAATTGAATTTGCTCAATTTATTTGCCATTTCGGTGTTGCAAGTTGAAAATATGCGTCTATTTGAGTCATTGTCTATGGTCCTAGAGTAACTCGATCGCCATTTGCAATTGAGGTTGCTAGTTTTAAAATTAGAATGCGAGTTTTTTTGTTTTTATTTTAATGGCGCGGTTTAGAAGATGGTGTCACTACTTTGTAAATAAATAATTAGTAAAACCGGGAAAATACGATGATGATTCATGGAGTATTTTTCTTATTAATGTTCACAAACGTTGACTCAGTAATAAATTACATATTCTTAGACATGAGTCAAAGAAAAATATAACTTGAGATTGTTTAATCATTTTCATTAGGTATTTCAAGGGCAGAATGATGCTGATAAATAAATAGGTAGTGATTATCCATACTGACCAACTGATCGAATATTTATCTAATACAGGCAACTAACTAACTTCATTTGCAAACTGTAACATACCTTATGTTACAGTTTGCAAATGAAGTTAGTCTGTAGTAACAAAATGGACACAGTCAGCAAAACAGTACTAGCAAATCAACCTAATTGTCACACACGGTAACACAAATGTTTGTCGACCGCAATTGTTTCTGCAGACCGTTCAGTCGGTCAATAGGCCTATAGGCTATTTGTTTGGCTATTACCTGGGCCTATGAAGGTCAGTTTCTTGGTAAATTAGTTAATAATTGCGGTTTAGCTTGTGACTATAGTTTCCATTGTCGGGTTTGGTTAGTTTTTTGAAGTGAAGCAAGTGTGTTATCACTTTATCAGGCAATCTAGCTGTTAATGTTCACATGCAATTTCATAACTGTATTACATTTATTAATTTAAATAACCTAAAGTAAATAACCTAGCAACAAACTTAAAAAATGGCGTCAAAAAACTCCTCCTCAACGCTGTCAACTGGTAATGTACCCAAGAGACTGGCGGCGTTGCCACGTTGTATGGCAACGCTAAGCCTTTGGCCAAGGTAAAAGCCAGCCCTTGGGTCACGGGAAGTGTCAACTAAACGTATAGAAATATCCTTGAAAAGGCTGTGAGCGCTCGGACCCCACGGTTTTGGTTTTTTTTCATAACAAGATTTAAATGATATGACCTTTAGAATTAAGAGTTTTGACAAACTTAGACAATGGTGGTTTTAAATCAAGGTGTAATCGGTCCCTTCAAAAATTATTGCTGGGCAACGACTTTTTTTGGGGTGTAAAGACACGTTTTACGTACATTTTACGTACGTTTTACACGTCTTTTTTTAATGTTATATTTAAAAAAAACTTGGGTAAAAGTTGGAACTTTGACTTCAATATCTCCGTAACTGGAAGGTTCCTAGGTATGACCTAGAACAAAAACAATTACAATGACGGGGAGATTACGACTATTCATTATCTATTACGGCCTGTCGTCGATAAGACGGACGGACGGCGAGCTAGCCCATAGCTCACCGATTTTAATAGAGCCTGGATTACACTCAGAATACAATGGACCTGAGCATCGCAGTCACATATTTAATAAAATTATTATTGACTTTGACTTTCAATTATTTAATTCTTCCATTGGGAGTCCAGACGTACTGCAGGTTTATCACCCATACCTTGTCGATGTTCTACACATGTGCACGAAGCGCTTCGCTACATCGTTTATTAGGCGCACACTCGCACAGCCAAGGAGTGAAATTCCTTGCCTGCGTCGGTGTTCCCAAGTTTATAATGACCCCAATCTATTTAAGTTGCGTGTTAATAGGCTTCTTTTGGGTTAGCTAGTTCCATCGTCGACCTCATCTCTGTCCTCAGGACAAGATTGAGGTCAAAAGTAGGCCCATTTAGTAAAGAAAACCTGCCATTTTCCCAGCATTTCGCTTACCACTTGACATAGCTGCAATTCAAGCTTTACTTGCTAGTTATAACTTCAAACTGTACTAGCTATTTTATAGTGCCTTCATTTTTTCACGCTTTAAGCCCGTGGGTGATAACTAAGCTACGATGCCTCGGTCTATAATTTACCTAACGACTAGTCCCTAAGACCAGCTTTGGGTCTCATTAATGATAAATAAATGATAAATGATGTTTATTTTGTAAATAGGTTTTTAAAAACACTTTTACACGTCTCTTTTTTTTAAACTAGATGGGGCCGGTGTTTCGTACCTGATTACTCTGAGAAGAAACAGCCGAAACAAACTCAGAGGTCATAGTCTCTTTTAAAGTCCAGACATAATCTTGGTTAACTCACATGAGGACTATGCAGATTAGTGTCTGAGATGGTCTCTTGAAGAAAGAACCACACAGATTTGAGTGGACCCGTCCAGTCAGTGCAAGCATTTGTCAGTTATCGTGTGTTACCATTAACGGGTGTTACCAGTTTCCTTTTTATCTGGAGTAGAACCTGGTCCAGGGAAATTAATGGTAGGGCTTTATGGTGTGAAGTTTAATTAAGTTTGATGTGCGATTTGTTTATTTATTGTTGTTTTTTTTTTGTTACAGGTAAATGTGCATTAAATTATCAGCTCGTCGCATGGTTTTTATTATGGTCTATTGCTGGGCCTAATATGTTACAAGAGAATGGAGGTAAAATCGAATGAATAGACATAACATCACGCCTTCTAATTTCTGAAGGGTAGGGCAGAGAGGCACCCACATTTCGCCTGTTATGTTTAAGTACCATGTAATAGGCTCACCTATTGCCATCAACCGAGTACAAGTCCAGACTACTGCTGAGAAATTCCTGATGGAAAAACCTATAACACTTTGCCCGACCCGGGAATCGAACCCAGGACCTCATGCTCAGCAGTCACGCTTGCGACCACTAGACCAACGAGGGAATCGATTAATAAGTTATTGATTAGAAGCTGGAGGTAATAAATTTACTGAAATTCTCCTCCCATTGATAAACCTAAATGTCCAGTTGCTACCTTATTGATGATGATTGAGCACCACACCCAGCCAGGAGCAAGCCTGACCCGAACAAGCCAGATACACCAGGGGGCAGGATTTTGTAAGGAAAGACATGCTCTGGGATGGGAGAGGAAGCCCGACCAACCGCAGCCAGTCGGGCACAATCAGCCGACTATGCAGCCTAGAGCCAATATAGGAATAGTGGTAAAGACTGGTACAATCCATAGGAATGAGCATTGGTGTTTTTGCCTTCGTCTGATTGGTCTCTTCTATCATTGGAGAATCATGTTCGTTTCTGGTGTCAAGTTGCTACCTTAAGGGTAAATTCTAATTTCTCAAAGAGATGTCAGCAACAGGAAGGGGTCCGCAAGGGCCGATGCCTGCCGGGGCTGCGGGACTGTTCGAAAGAGATACCGCGGCCCTACACAAAGGGCGATGAAGGAACATGGATGGGTTTTAGTCAGTAAAAGTCTGACACTCCCTCCTGCTCAGCCCAGAGCGGGAGGAGTCATTCGATGATTTCCCATCCAAAAAAAAAGGGTAAATTCTAATTGGGTTTCTTTCTACGGTAGAACACATTGGTGTTCTACCGTAGAAAGAAACCCAAAGAAACCCAAAGAAACCCAAGAAATACCAACTGTATTTCTCTATCGAAGAAAGGTGCTAACTATTCTCACGATAGATAGGTACTATTTTCAATTTCATGTAGAAATGTAAAAGGTTCGTAGCATAACATATCATCACGCATGTAATACCTGAAGGGTTAGTCAGAGGTGTACCTAAAAGTACACCCACATTTCACCAGTTAAGTTTAATTCCCATGTGATAGGGGGCGAGCCTATTGCCATCAACTGGGCACAAATCAAGACTTGGTGGCTGCTACTGAGAAATTCTTGAATCTGATTTTTTTGGATTATATCAGGTGACTTAACTCTGTTTACCCTCATGACGTGACGCATAATGTAGGAAACAAAGACCTCAAGTCCTCCATGTATTAATTTCATGCTTATTTTGTTTCGCCACAAACCTCTCATGCGTCTGCAACGTAATACCCGATACGTGCGCTTGCGCCGCGACACTCTCACTAAAGTATAGCAAATCAAGTCCAATAGAGCTTATTGAACGTTTAGTTCCGCGTTCAGATGCGCCTGAGTCATACATACATACATAGTCACAAACATGCAGTCATGGCTTGGCCACGAACTGCACGCTTTAACGACACGTGTGTTGCGACAAAAACATCGTCATTAGCCTTTTCCCAACACGGCTTCCATTCTAATTGGATAATGTGCAGGTATTTTATATGGAGCCACTGTCTATCTGATGTCCAAAACCCAGTTATTGGGTAGTACGATACCCCTGGGTAAGGCTCGTTACTACGCACTTTATGGCGCACTGATCGTAACCGCTGTCAACTTCAGGGATCTAACAGTCAGGGCCAAAGCCGGCTGAAGCCGAAGGTTTAATAACTCTAAGAAATTCAGTACAATACTACATAAAAAAAATATGTTGACTGTATTATAAACAACTTAACGAGATGATCCCTGCGGCCCTAGCCTACGTGCGTCGCCTCTTTCATCGCACTCTTGTACGTTTGTTCAATTTCGGCGTTTGCCGGAACCTTCCGCTTCAGCCGACTCTTCAGCCCATTTTGGCCGAAACTGAATGTTTGGCCGAAGCCGAAGCCAAACACGAACCTTCGGCTGGATACTAAAAACCAGTGACACATGCTCGTATTGCTTAAAGCAAGTTGGAACCACTGAGGTCGTGTACAGTACAATACAATCATACAAACAAGACATCATACATAGTGTTTGTTTAGTTAGTTGTATCATAGACCCATGTATGGTGAGCATAGGTAAATATAGGTAACTACGTCGACAGTTTTATTTTATTTACTTCGTTTGTAGTGTCAATATTGTCATAGAATCATGGGTAGGTAGGTAAGGCTTGTTTTGCTTCCTGCATTTTTTTCTCATGATCTGTCATGGGATCAATCTTTGATTAAGCGGGTCTTGCCTAGGTTAGTCTGTGGATGGGTGAACACCCATTACATACCGAGTTTCCTCCATGTTCTGGCTGTCATTTGTAGATTTTTGTAGGTCGTTATAGGTAGTCGCCTGAAAGTCTGACAACCAGTCTTACCAAGTAGTATCGTAATACCCGTTACTAACTGGGTTGTGGAGGTCAGATGGGCAGTCGCTTCATATAAAATACTGGTATTCAGCTGCATCCGGTTAGACTGGAAGCCGACCCTTACATAGTTGGGAAAAGTCTAAGCAGATGATGATGAACAATGGCTCATTTTCTTTCATTCTATAATGAGTATTCTACATTCGATCTTACTGTTTTTTATCCATTACATTTCAAAAGCTTTATGAAGTAAGTACGCCAAAGGGTTTATGAAAGGAAATGTCCAAACTTCATAATGCTTTTACTACAACAAACTTAAACATTGAAACTCTCGTAGTATGCGTCGTAAATCTACACTATACGCTATCGAAACCGAAAGCGCTAACAACAAATCGTACCGATTCTTTACACACATCGTAACTACGATAATTATCGAATAATCTTACTAATGAGATCTACGTTAATCTGATTAGCACTCCTAACGACGCACCATACGGTCAAGACATGACGTGTCACGATTTCGACGAGAATTTTATTGTTTCGTGAGATATTTCTTGGCTTTCTCACAGGTCAAAAGTTAGACAAAAGGGCGGATTTTTGATTAGGTTAACGTACTGTACTAATTAGCACCTTTTAACTTTAAGCCATAGCGCGAGCGTGCCGTGTAAACGTAACGTAAATACGTCGATTTTTAGATTAAAAATACTCGTTTCAAATATAATATTTTCATAATATTAATACTTTAATACAAAAAAAAATAGATAAATTATAACTATAATAATTAAATTAACTTTTTATTTTTATTTTTGAATGTTTTTTTTTGTTTCTGAGATTTTAATATAGATATTAGGTTGGGTGGGGTTTTGGTTATTTTATATAGATTTTTTTTTAATATTTTTTTTTTTTTTTTTTAAAGTACATAATATGGTTGAAAAAGGAACAAAGGAAATAAATAGTCATTATTTTTTTATTATAAATGCGAAACTTTGTGAGGATGTATGGATGCAAAACCATTGATCGGATTTGGATGAAATTTGGCACACAGATAGTTTATAACCTGGATTAACAATTAACTACTTTTTATCCCGGTAATAGGTACGATGCCGTGGGACATTACTGAACTCCACGCGGGCTAAGCCGCGGACATTACCTAGAATTTTCATAATTTTAAGAATTTATTCGTGTCGGATGATACTGATTCTGCTTGTTGCAAACAATTTCACTAAAATGCTATAGGATAATTGTATTTTCGATAAAAAAATTGATGTATTTACGTTACGTTCACACCGCGCGCTCGTGCTCGGGCCTCAGCAAAGCCATTCACAAACGCTTCGATTCGATTTCTCGCTCGCATTCGTAATGCCAAAAGAGGATCGACGAATCGAAAATGAATCGAAGCGTTTGTGAATAGCTATGCTGGTAAGTGGTAACCATGCAAGCGCAAGCGGCATACGGTCAAGAGATCTGTCACGATTTTGATGAATACCTCGTACAGAGTTAGTGATCCGTAAGTTCAAGTCTTGAGGCAGGGTTCTGTGAAACTTTTGGTTTTCAAGATTTGGAATTAGAACTTCAACTCTTCGTCTCCTTTCTTCGTTTACAGAAGCTATAAAAGCGCCCTCATGCCATGGTAAAATATACCAACCATCAAGGTGACAGAATAGAATATAATCGTTATTTATATGCACAGAAAGTAGGTACAGGTTTAGATGTTAAGTTTAAAATGATCCTTATACTAGCGAGGCTGGGAATCTCCAGTAGCAGCCCTGTATGTCCCACTGCTGGGCAAAGGCCTCCCCATATCCATCCGGGTGCAGGTACTCTTCTCCTGCGCTACCTTGAACCAGTCTTCGTGATGCGCGTCTAGATCATGTCGTTAGTCGCCACCTCTTTCTAGGTCAGCCTCGGCCGGGCTGTCCATCCTACCACTCCAGACACCCAACGTGTTGAGGCCTTTGACACGCGGTCGTTATGCATGCGGCTCACGTGACTTGCCCAATGAAATTTAAGTTATTTTAATTCTACTATTTAAACGACTATTGTCCGTTTTCCGGATTCAAACGTGTTTTTTTTACAGCCCGTTAACTCAGTTTTTGACATGACGTGTGTCTCTCAAACATACAGCCGCATCTTAGTGAAAGTGCGTATTATCTTTGTTTAGTGATTAATAAGGCTCGGAGTTTCACTTTGTTCAGTTCACTTTTGTTAGTGTTAATTGCTTGTGTCTGCTTTGATTTACAAGGTTTAGTTACCTGCTTTACATTTACTGAGGTAGGTAGAATAATGCAAGGTCTGAAAGACTTTTATTTTGTAATCCTTATTTATTATATCAAAAAAAACTTTTTTGCTAAAAATAAAACCGACTTCAAAAACAAAATTTCTGAAGCAAAAGCTTTTTTTTAACTTTTTTTGTGTTTTTGAAGTCGGTTTTATCTTTTGCAATATTTTATTTTTATTTTTCCATTTTTAGTTGTAATATCTTATACAACTATTTGCTATGCATTTATTTCACATTGTTAACAATACATGTCATGATAATAGGCTTATCACCAATAAATGGAACTTAACATACCTAAACTGTCAAAATCTGGGTGTATTGTACACATCTGCGTATCCCTCAGAGCAAACAGGCGTGATTTTACGTTATGATGTTGTATAAACAAAAAACATCCAAGCAATCACGGCCGATTTGCCGTCTATTTTTGAAGAGTTCCAATGTATATCTCCGAAGATCAGCATCAGATCTTCACCAAATTTAAATGGGACCAAATGGCAACTATTTCGAATCAAAGTAAAGAAGAATCACGTAAATCGGATCATAAGTACGTAATCGGTGTACATACATAAAAAAAATACCAGTCGAATCGAGAATCTCCTCCTTTTTGAAGTCGGTTAAAAATAGGGATCAAACTATCGTTTGTCGAACAGTGGCGGCTTTGTTAAATTTTTAAAACATTAAAATTAGTATTAAGCGTTCTACAACCTTAACCTTATTTAATTCTTGAGATTCGACATTGATTGACAAATCTATGAAAATAACCTTAAACTCTCCAAACAATCTTTTACCATCAAATTCATGTCATTACCTAGGTACTTCCAAAAGTAAAATTATAATTTATGGTCAAGAAACACTACAGTTGTTTCTGTTTTGTGAGGAATTCTCTGCTTTCTTTGTGTGAAAATACGACCTTTTACCCCGGTTCTCAAATTTTTTGCTCCAGACTAAACAATCCCCAATTGACGCCAACTTAAGTCAAGAGTACTTGAAACTGAAGCTTGCATTGAAGAGTTCAATGAACCCAAATAAACAAAAGCAGTGTTACCAGTTCGAAAACAATAGAATTGACACTAAGCTTACTAGGTAATAAAGTCATAGATCTCTTTACAAATAAAAAATACAGGAAAAGTACAATATTTCAAAAGGTGGTAACAATTAAAATCAACCGTATGTCACGTGACGAGAATTCATTCATTTCCAATGCATTCAAATACGCCATATTTGTTTCAATGCGCGCGCTTTTGGTCCGAAACGTCAAAAGATTTATGGCTCACTTCCGATGCGTTTAGTTTTTTTACTATATTTTTATGCTATAACTCATTCTAAATAAGTAACACGTAGTTCTGGGTAGTTTTAATTTGTATTTGATTTATTTGGAACTTTTGTTTATGTTCGTTTCGTTATTAATTACGTTTTAGAGGTAGTTGTGGCTCCTGTGAATGTTTTCTGGGTTTGGAATGGAAGCCTGTTCATTTTAAATCAGGGTAGGTTAATAATATTTTGGCTTAAAATCGTACCGTATAGTAAGTATTTCGAATTTCTACAGCGACTTTCAACTGGATTGACATTAAGCTTTTCAGTTACTTATGTCAATCCTATTTAGTTTAGAATTTTCCGTCATTGGTGGTAAAATATCACTTTGTCTGGTGCCTGTCTGGCGTCTCACTGCGAACTAGTGTATAATTATGTGTGAAAGCCCTTGGGATTGGCCACACTTATCGATGCAATACTTTACTGTTTTTTTAAGAAAAATGGCTAATTATCCCCAGGAAACATTATCCGCTAACATAGTTGCTTATAATCGATACTAAAGTCATTAGCTTATCTATAAAACGACTTATTATTGTAATTAAAAGCCGTGGCGCCATCTTATCTTAGGTTAGAAGTGCCATAATGCACATTAGTGTCCTTTTCACCTTGCCACGTAACTGATATGACACTGACCTCTATACTCTATGGTTAATTGTGGCATCTGTGTGAAATAGCGTCGTACAGTACGACTACTTTAAGAGTGTACAGTTCATGGTGCGCTGCTTGTCAAGAAAGAATGCACGGATATGTCAAACTTGGAACATTTTATTTTAGTTCTGTGTTTTTCCGCATGAACAGATAAGTTGGTTGAAGTGTAACTGGTTTAGTAAGCTTGCACTGACCTGCGACAAGACATATTATTATGTCATTAACGATTTAGAAAACATTTGTTTAGAAGTTGGTTATGGTTTTTTTGGTCTATCAAGCAAATCTGCCAAACCTCTCTAAAATCACTCGCGTATATCGTTGTACCATTTTTTACTCGCATCATTGTGTTGTATTTTAATGTGTCTATTTTTCTATTATACTTCCTTAGTTCGATACAAAAATACCGGTGATCATTGAAACCCAGTCACCAGGATGACGCGTCACTATGAATCGATTTTTTAGAATCGAGTCCAACAATCGATATGGTCTCGCACCACTGAATCGAGTCACAATGATCGATTGGTATGCAAATCACCGTTTAGTGAACATTAACATAAGTATTTTTTTTTTCTAGTATTTTAAGTTACGTTGAGTCATCATTATATCTTTGGTTCTCGTAAAACTTCCGTACTGGCTGACTGATTGCAAGACAGGCGCACAGTCTAGTCCAATTAAGATGAAAATATTTTTCTAAAAAGGTGCAAAATCATGTTGAACAGTAGCTAACACACTAGTAACCTTATATTTGTTTTTTCACCACAGGAACTGATGGACGCAAACTAGTAGCTCAGTTCTGTGCCGACACAATTTAGATTGCCATCGACACGTTTTGAAGAAGAAGTAACCTTATAGAAGCGAGAATAAAGATCGTCATGATTTTGAATAAGATTCAATATCAAAGGTAAAATAATTGAAAGTGCCGTAGAAGCCTTTTCTTCTTAGCGTGTCGATGGCAATCTACAATGAGACTTAACTACGATTCATGCCTTGTTGGTCTAGTAATCTTAGGCGTGATTATACTGAGCAGCGTGATGTTTAATCTGTGGTGATGTCTTGTATTTAATGTTCAGCAGGGCTATTGCGTAACTCTGTTGACAGTTCATAGTGATCATCACTTGGCGAGTTTTGATATACAATGACAGTTCTACACGGGTAGCGTCAGTTGATACCAAAAAGAACGGTCATTGTATATCAAGACTTGCCAAGTGATGATCACTATGAACTGTCAACAGAGATACGCAATAGCCCTGCAGGTCGGGCAAAGTGTTATTGGGTATTCCCATGAGAAATTTCTTAGTGACAGCCCGGAGTTTGGACTTATATTCAGTTAAAAGCTAATAGGATCGGGGACCAAACCTAGCTGGCGAAACGTGCTTGCACTATACAAATACCGGCGTGTTTTTATGTTACCTAAGTTTGTAATTATGCAAATGAAATCGCCGACTAAAAGTCTAAGTAGTTTATTTGACAAAAACATCGGAAAATATGTAAGGAATGGATGTAAATAATGTTTGCCTGTCTGCTGTAGTAATTTGTTAGTCAAATGGGCGCGGCTTCTGATGTAATTTTGTTTGTTGTGTCAATAATTAAGCTTGCATTTATAATTTAGGCAGATACCGTCGGTGTTATGTATAAATTATGATAATACGAGAAAAAGAATGTGATTTCTTGAAGGTTGATTCGCCATATCAACTGTTGCATCTTCGTAAATGTATTGAAGTGAAACCATAACAGCTGATTAGCAAGACCCATGGAAACTCTTTAAAAATCTGGAAACATTTACAGGTAAAGTAAATTACCCGGGGGCTTAGACAAAGTAACACTCGTCGCAAATGATAGAAAACTCGAAAAACAATTGACAGAAGCTACCGTACAGCTACGGCTTCTAAAAAGTGGTTTTAAAAGTATTTCTTATCATATCTCAAAGCCCAAAACGGCTCATGGTTTACCAAACTTCTTTGATTAATTGGCCGTGGTTTTGAGCTTCAAACTTTGATCTTCTTATTCTTCGTGAATATCTTGGCAGAGCGGAAATCAGCCCGGCCGAGCTGTGATTCGCCTCACGATAATTTGATATGTACCTACTTAAAAAAAAGTTTCCAGAACTTCAAGACCACCCATTACAAAACAGCAACCAAAAACGCCAAAAAGCTCCTAATTTCCTTCGATTTCTATTCAGCCAACGATTAAACCATAGATTAAAGACATTACTGGTCAATAAAACCCGTTTATCTATTGTCTATTCATCACACGTCACCAATAACGTTATCTGGTCTCAAAATACTGCATAAGTAAACCAAATCACGCTAACTTTACGCGTAGTACTGAGAATTTTTGAGAAGTTTTAACTAAGTATGTGGAGGTATGTTGTGTACAGAGGTCGTAGAGCGACGGTGAAGCTACGTGAACTGTAAAGAAAGAAAGAATGAATGAATGAACGAAAGAAATACATAAATAAAGAAAGAAAGAAAATTGTGTTCATTCGGCATTATTAACAAAAAAAAAACAACTTATAAAATTTAACTAAATACATAAACAAATAAAAGTAATAATGCCAAAAAGGCCTCAGCTCAGCATAATGCCAGATGGCCACACAAGGTGTACCACCTGACGCTGATTTTCAGCTGCAGCCCACGAGTGCCAACATGAGGAGTGAGTGAGTGATGAGTGAGGAGTGAAAACATGAACAAACACATGTAATATTATAAGACTAAAATATTTTGCACAAAAACAACTAAAATAAAATGTGGCAGATTCTTAATAATAAAACAACAAAAAAGATTTACGTGCCCATTAATAATAGATAGAACAAAAAGATTAACAAAATGCAAAAATTACGAAATCAAAAAATGTATAAAATTGGTAACAATAATTTCAATTTATGAAAATTGATAAATTCTGAAACAATAATAAAAGGTAAAAAAGTAAGAATGTTTAAAATTAATAACATTTATGTATGTTGTATGTTATTTGTAGTAACAGTTTGGTTGTTAAGTTTTTCATTCCTCACATACTTAAGTTCAAACGCTGTAACATAAAAATATTGTAAAACTAAATGATTCTAAAAGAGTAACCATGGAGTTACTTGCGGTTCTTCTCCATAGGAAACTACCAACAAACCCGAATTGTGCACCTTTTGTCGACGTTTTATAAGTGCCCATGTAGGCCTATGTGAAATAAAATATTTTGATTTTGATTTAAGAATTTAGGAGCAGCCTATTGCCTGAATTCGTCCCCGTATGTTGGTAAGAGGCTCGACCCTAATTACCTGAGACATAACTGGCGAAGTTATATATATCACTTCAGCATAACCCTTCTGTGTAAACAGGCTTACGTTTATCAAAAGTAATATTTTTGTGATATTGGTTAATTATGTCAACAGATATTTTTTCGATCGAAAGCAATTCATTCTACACAGTCTTGACATAAACAGTTGCACCAATACTAAAAGATTTTTCAAACAATCATAAGACTTAATTTCCACCATGACAAGCTATTTCTCGCCATAGCATGGCTTGTCACACTCATCAGCTTTACAATCAGCATACATAGATCAAAGCTTGAATCGACAATGTTTTGCCTACTACGTGAAAATATTTTAAACTTAATACTTATGCCACTTCCACTGTTAGTAGTAACAATACTGCCATTTCAATTTTTGTTCTCCGAATTTTCGATTTTGTGACTTACGTTTTTTTTTTTGTTTTGTGGTTTTATTTTTTTTCCGTTGAAATGTGGTTTGAATTTTAAATGAAGTTATTTGGAACATGTCTCATATTCTTTGAAGGTATGATGTGATGTCTTTAGCATGTGAAAAAGTCTTTTTTATCGTTTTTGCGATCGCTTCCAGTAATCCGATTGAATTTTGATAACGTGAGCCGTGTGGTTCTGGATTTAATAATATGACTGTGTATTATTATGGGTTAGGTACTAATGATGGAGACAAAATATGCTACGCTACAACTAGAAAAAAATACTTTTTCTGAAATATTCCTACAAATCGTTTTACATTGTTTTTTTTTTAATGCTAATTAGGCTTGCGTTCGGCCGCAACTCGCCTGATGTGAGCGCGGATGCGACCTAGAGTGGAGCATGCTTGCCTAGAAGAAATCGATTCACTCGAACTTTGAAATGAAAGAGTATACAACCTGTTTTTTTTGATATCCCATAATTCTAGGGTTATATTCTGTAGGT
Organism: Eugnorisma glareosa; assembly: GCA_947578425.1. Lineage (NCBI taxonomy): Eukaryota > Metazoa > Arthropoda > Insecta > Lepidoptera > Noctuidae > Eugnorisma > Eugnorisma glareosa. Next base: position 3,907,123 of record OX387982.1, on the reverse strand, counting down.
AAAAATAATACTAAAACTCCTAGAATAGGTGGTCCAAAAATGCATCGTTTCGGAGATATCATCAATCATAATTAAATTAGGTCAAAAATTGTCACCAGTATGACGAATCTTTACTTTTGCGAGGTTGCCAAACTTCGCAGTAGTGTAGTAAAATAAATAGTAAAATAAAATATGTAGGTAAGTAATTCATTTTTATTCAAACCAATCATTCATATTTAAAGCTAAGAAAATGCAACGTTGTCATATTTCACGTAAGGGTGTTTTACATTAATAATCGTGACATTGCCGAATTATTTTGTATGAAAAATGAAAAAAAAAAAAACGAAGGATTGGAACATAACTCATATGCCAGTTGATTCTTTGATATGGCCTCAATCATACCCTAGAGTTATGGGATATCAAAAACAACACGTTGTATAGTTATATACCGATATGTACCTAAAGCAAGTCTAGCCAGAAGTGTTTTCAAGTCACAAGCAACGTTGTTAAAGCTGTCTCGGTTTGAAATTAAATTTTCAGCAAAAGCTTTCAGATTTATGGCTTTGTAAGCTTCTTGAAGAAATCGTCTTCTTCAAAGAAATATCTTTTTCAGAACTTCCCTCTTATATTATTCACTCGGTTTCTCCGTTATTCTCAGACAGGAAGTAAATCTCGAATTCCACATACATCTCACGAAATTCTTTTAAATATTTTATGCGTGCAATATGTGTAACATCGATTTTAACATACGCCTTTCGACGTCGTCCTTTACCCTTCGCTCTTCGTAATAATCATTTTTTTTTTAAATCCTTTCGGAATTCTTTCGACCAATATGTTGATTCGTTATGAATTTGTGAATCACACTCTCTGGGTAATCAATCACGTTTGTCATGCTCAAGTGCTATAGATTATAGTCATTCAGATTTAAAGGGTGAATGAAGCACGTCTTAATGGGAGCGAGCCATGGAAAAGGCTAGACAGATAATAAAAAGGAGCGAGGCATGCTAAAAATTGGGCACAAATCTTTGTACACACGGCTCCACATCAAGATATACATTTCCAGTTTATACTGAACTCGCATTGTATAGGATTTCCGTACAGTGTGAGGTCAGCTTACACTGAAAATGATAGTTTGATGTGGAGCCGTTTGTACCCGGTTTTTAGTGTCTTTGTCTTTTAGTACGCTCAATCCGGAAATCCACCTCAGCTCCCTGCCTATTAGTCGCACTTGCGTTCACTAGACTGACAGGCAGAATAATGGCGACTTCTTGTCTGCTAATATATTATATTGTTTTGTGATCTGCCTATGAATAATATTAGTGTGCAATGTTTGCCTTATTTTTGACCGTGAATTAAGCTCAATGGTAATGAGTCAATATCTTTCTTAGAAATGACGTGTTCACACACATTTTAGTACAAAATGTTAAGTATGAAAATATTTAGTTTAAAGACTAAATATTTATTTATTCTATTATAAGATTAGTGAGTGACGAGTGTGTGAATGACTTATGACATTAGATGACCTTTAAATTCTTCAAACTTGTTTCAAAGATTTTTGTTTATGCCTTCATACTTGAGCTTTATACAAACACGTTTGCCTATTGACATGGGGCAATATTGTTAAAGTTAAGGTGTATGAATCATCCTGCCAGGGTTGCGGGACTGTTCGAAAGAGATACCGCGGCCCTGCAACACAGAGGGCGATGAAGGAACATGGCTGGGTTTTAGTCAGTAAAAGTCTGACACTCCCTCCTGTTCAGCCCAGAGCGGGAGGAGTTATTTGATTATTTACGATCCGAAAAAAAAAAGGTGTATGAATCATCATGATTACAACTCCTGAAAAGATATATATTTTTTTTATTTAAGAATTTCGCCTTTATCTTGGGTGCGTTTACAAACATTTAAACTTACATACACAAACAGCCTGACCCGGAGCAACTACCTGTAGAGCATACAAATATTTATCATTAACACTAGATACGAGATATTTACCATGTTTACTGAAGGTTTTGAGTTCCCGATATTAAAAACAAACATACAAATGTTTGTAATATACAAATATTTGGTCCGTGCGGGAATCGATCCCGCGACACAAAGCGCAGCAGTCCATCGTACAGCTACTGCGCCAACCGCGCCGTCATTAAGACTATGTAAGATAAGATATATTTATTTGCCCAAACATGTGTACACATACAATAATCACGTGTACTGAGTTAATTCACAAGAAAAATATATTTTAGTGGCATCCTCACTTTCTCCTCCTGCTCTTTATAGTACACAAAAAAAACATACTAAGAAATCAAAATAATTGAAACCCGGTATTGAATTTTCTTTCAGCAAACCTTATTTAACACCAATAGAGTTCCTCCATCTTTGTTTTATCGGTGAAAAGCTAAAAAAAAACCTGGTCACAACTAATCAAACTTCTCCACAAATTGCCTATTTATTAGCCAAACCGTCTAAACACAATCCAGCCCAACACAAACCACACATAGGGTGATGTAAAACAGCGCAAAAGAAAGTAATTAACATTAGCAACACACTAACAGACACATCCTGTAGTTTTGAACAAACATGCGTGGCACACTTTCTCTGGACTGGACACCCGAAATATGAGTGCGAATGTAGGGTGACCATGATTTGTGTGAGGCGTACACTTTGGCTTGATATTGACAACCGCAGTTATGTTATGTTCAATGGACAGAAGTAATCATCTGCCTGTCTTTCCAACTATGTCAGGGTCGGCTTCCAATCTAACCGGATGCAGCTAAATACCAGTATTTTACAGATTTTGTTTATTTTTTCTGTTTGGTAGAAAGTGCGTGTGACACTGAAGCACATAATTTGAAAACTGTACATTTTTATGTTTTTCGTGAGATTTCTACATAACACAGGCAATCTGAGCAGAAATAATCCAATATTTTCCTGTTCAAGATAAACGTCCTCATTCAATCACAACAAAAATATAGTTAAAAATATCACTGCACATAAATCATATTGAATGATGGATGGTGTCCCAAAAACAAGTTCATATTACATACTGGCTACTCAAACAAGGCTGGTTGCCATGGCAACGCGTCGCGTCATCGCGGCGCCGGCAAATCATGAGGGTTCAGGAAACCACCCCTGAAAACTGAAGGGAAGTAGGGAAATAGTTGCTTATCGTATTTGTGAAGGAATTTTGTTGATGAGTGTGGAAGAATCTTTGAGAAAACGGCAGTGTTATTATTTTATATTGTACCTCACTAAAATACTGTATTTCAGTAGTGCTGTCGGCTTCAGTATATATTTGAAACTTAACCTTCTTACCTAATACTTATAAAATCCTTTGTCCTTATTGACATCAGCGCACAGCGCAAACCACTGGACGGACCGGGCTAAAATTTGGCATACAGATAGCTATTATGACGTAGGCATCCACTAGCAAAGGATTTTTGGAAAATTCAATCTCTAAGCAGGTGAAATCGGGGTTGAAAGTTTGTATGGAAATCCCTCACAAGGCGAAGCTACGAGTAGTGCGCATCGGCTAGTGAACCATAAATATTTTCAACAGTTGGCACTGTTTTCCCAAATCTCTGATAGAAACTCACAGATAAATAAACCCTGAAACATGATATTATTTTTCGGTCTCGTATAAAAACAAGCGAAAGATCCAAAATATATAAGTGTGACATTTAAATAATCATCAAATTTAGAAATCGCTTTGAAGACAATTTTTGTATGGTTTTTACAACTATTTAATAACAATAAACTTTTTATTTCTACTGCTTCAAAAAACGCACCAAAAATGCGTATAACATGGCCCATCCCATTAAATACAAGTGTACACGCCAATCGCCAAAACTGAATTCCACTCAAACCTTTCATATTGATTACTATGAAAGAGGGGGGTAAAACTGAAATAATGTCCGTCCATCGGTTTTTATTACCAGTAATGTATGTCAGGGGTTGTAACAGCCGTAAGTACCGGTCACCCCATTTTACAGGGGTCGTTTGTTTATGAAAGTTTTTGGGAGTGACTGAATGCAAAGCTTGTGAGATCATGTAGACTAAGATGAAGTAAGAGAGAATTTTGAATGAAAACAGCCACGAAAGAAACGACGCCAAGGAATCCTCGCTCGTCCGCGTGGTCGGGCGATAAAGCGGATCTCACATCGCATTGGCTTGTATGAGATCCGTTTATGCCTAACACAACTACACCGCCCGACCGCGCGGACGAGCGGTGGCATGTGAGAATCGAAATAGCGACAGCTGAGATGATAAGTGAAACAGTTGCTTAGAGCATGCTAATGCAAAGGAAACTGGTGTCTCGCGATTGTCGCTTAACACTAGTGGTTTAAGATATAATCTAACAGGGAAAAAGTAGGAGAGAATTTTGATGGCACAATTTTTCCTTAGTCCTGGGTATGTAGTGCGTAGGTTAGGTCATGTTTTGGATGTTGTCGAATATCGTACATACATAATTTGGCAATATCCATGGAAAATGCAAGGCCATGGTATACAAGTTGAATATAACGGAATACGGAAGAGGAAGCCACATAGGAATATGAAAAATCGAATCGCGTGTCATAAGTTTCCCAAAAATCATCTGTATTTCAAGCACTTTATAAACAATGTATGTATATCACGCAGAAATTCTGCACTTACAATGTATCAGACCTTTCGAGATATTATAATACGTTGCAGAATATATATAACTGCACCTACAATGTATTTGAATCATTTTGCCCACGTTCCCTACATTATTTTCAAAATTTAGTTTCATTTATTTTCTCCATTTTTAATCTTCATTGTGTTTCATTAACATTAGCAAATTTTGTTTTTTTTTCTTCTGTCTTGTGAGAATTTTGCCATCAAAATTGTAATAACTTCAAAACGTATCGTACCTTTAAAACTATCGCATACTTCAAAGCTCCTACAGTTAACATCTCCATAATCTTAGATGACGATCTCCCAATCTGAGACAACAATAGACTCAGCTCAGCCTCTATGCTCTATGGTCTTTATGACGTCATAAACCATAGCTACAATGGTGTCCATGATTCACAAGCCCACGCAACATACTTGTATGGGAAATGTTACTCTATGGACTTATGGCAAGACCTTGTAAGATAGGCTTGAAATAGGTGTCTTTTTGTTCGTTTGGATGATGTAAGATGGTGAAGAAGTGACAATAGAATGTGTCTGAGTTTTTAGTACTTTTTATCAGTCGGAATCAAACGTCTTAGAGTAAGGCTAGACTAGAAAAAGATCCTCAATAAGGAGTGTTATTTTTTGGGCGATTGGCTTTGTTTTCTCTAGTCATGGTTTGACAAATTGCAAATACAGCAAAATAATGTTCTTACTTAACGAAGAATTTGGACTCTGAATGCTACTACGTTTTATGATGGAAAAATGTTAACCATGACTTTTTCTTGAAAAACTCGTTCGAAGTTTAGCATAGCTAACACGGGTTTCATTTTAAACAAATTGGAAATGATTTTATCCGCAAATCCATTGAAGTTGAAGCATCCAATTCAATAAAACATTCCTCCATTACTTTTGTTCAGGACGTCACACCACCCACACCTTTAGAATTAAACGAGTTCTCTAAAGGGTTTCTACAAATCCCAATAAGGAATGAAAGGATGCTTTTCCACTCTGTTCCTTGCAATTTAATGTCTATGGTCTATGTTATTCCTCATCTAATGTCATTTCGGACCGTTATATTCTATCAAAAGAATAAACGACGTTATATGACATAGTAGTTACAAAGCAACTTGGTATACATTGATGACATGTTACTGTGTTTTTCCGTGACGAGTTATGAATGGCAATGGATAAAACAATAAGTCGTAAAAAATGTGGGACAGGATTGGGCAGGAAAGTTTGTATGCAAAAATGAAGGAAGGTATGCTAATCAGTTCCTTTTTATTTTAATTCATGAGGTTTGGTTTGTGGGTCAGATTAACGATTTGTGGTTATGAATATTGAAGTTTAAGAAGGCTGTTTTCATTTGCATATCAGTTTGATATTTATTGCTGAATGTTTTAAAATTGCCAGTGCTGTGCTTGATCAGAGGTGATCACAACATTCATAAAACGTATTAGCATAGATTGAATTTGGTAATTATTAGCTCATTGGTGAGGTCCTTTAGAAAGGTCAGGTATGTAGTACTCGTAACCGGCGTGTATGACCAGATGTATGAACGTGGACACGGCAAAAGTAGTATGTAAGGATCGTAGCACGTGGCGTTCTGTGGTTTTTGCTTACCCCCATAGGAAAAAGGCGTGAGTTTATGTTTGTATTTTTTATTACTATTTAAATAAGCAGTTGATATGTAACATAAGATTTAAGACGGGCCCAGAATTTGCCATAAGGTTATAAACAACTACAGATTTAATAAAATATGTGTGATATCTTATTTCAACCTTTTTATAAGAAGAACCTATTAGTAGTGTTGTTCAAATTTGGAAATATGCAAGCACACTAACGGCTATTTTCTATTTTGTTTACAGGTAAGCAGCGTTCAATATACCAACATAATGGCATTGTCTTCTAGCCGTAAGTAAATAAATAATTATTAAAAAAAAGGGAAAAAAATCATTCAAATGTATAGAGTAAAGTAAACCAAAAATGGAGCAGAGTAAAGATGTCCAATTTGCAAAATGACAACCACCTCAGTTTAGTATCGAACATAGAAACGTAAAACCACGGTTATATTCTATGTACTGTTAGGCAGAGGTGAAGGTATGGTACTCATACTCACAGTTCACGAGTTATGTTTAGGTCCCATGAAATTAAGATATCTGCCAAAATATGTCGTGATAATGAATTCATGATCCACGTTTCCGTTTCACTCAACATCCATTAAAAAGTAATTTTCAGCTTCCGCACACAGGATTCCTTTGCCCAATCGCGCGTAACATTAAAAAAAAGCTTTCATGACATGACGTCAAAAACAATATGGCGGATGGCGGGCACATCTGCCGCATTTTGATTACAATCGTCATTATGACTTATGTCTTCATTAAATTGTATGGGGAGGCCCGTTTCGGGGCTCAAATGGTTATTATTACAAATTATTATTAATATTTCATGCAGTTTAATGACTATTATGACATATTGATGTGCAACCTACATTGTATGACTAAATATGTTGAAGATGTCTTTTCATGTAACGGTTTTGGAACACAAAGACGAAATTGCTTGCTTTGTAGCCGAAGTATTTATTATTATGTCCCAATAGTTGTTAGAATATTATGTTCACTGAGAAGTTAGTAATTATAGAGTAGTAAATCCCAGTTTCAAAAAGCGTTATTCAATGTGATCAGTTATCAAAATGTATGTCAAAAATGATCGCTTCGGGTTATTTCTGTCCACCACTAATATCATCTAACGTAAGAATTTTCAGCCAAAGCTATTTTTCCAAGCTTTAAGACACTGGAAACTTGTGCTTTGATTTCCAAAAGTTTTTTGCTTTGTTCGAGTACACCCACCCTTGCTTAGTGGTTCTCTATTTCAGTTCCAAAATTCTCTTTCTGGCGTTACTTTTCATGGTACGAATCTTTGTCTGCAATATGAAAATTTGAAAGACAGGTGAATTTAAAAAATACCATGGTCTCTGTATGTACTTGTTCATGTTTTTATTTTGAATTCTAGCAATAACGAAAAACAAGAATAATCATAATATATTTATTTGCATAGAAACACGGTATAAACTTATTGAATTATATTTTATTCTACTATGTTTGTAGTTACGTTTCGGGCTCTAATATTAACTTTGCAAACCCATCCAGAAATTGATAAACTCACTTTACTTGTCAAGATAAACATGTCAAACGAAAAATGACATCACCACAAAACCAGTAATATCGCGAATTTCCTGATCGTGAGCGCTAACGGTCACATACCGTTAGGCAGGGCAGCTGTTCGAGTTTCAAACAGATATCGTGCAATATTGTGTTACAACGATTGTCAGCCATTGTTGGCGCCATTCAATAAAGTCATAGACATTAGGTTGGTCTCTGATTTATGTAAAAACCGCTTTGTATTCTGAGTACGGTAATTTGTTTTTAATGGATGTTTGGCAGATTAGGTGGGTATTGATAGATATCAGATTTCTGGCGCTTGCAACTTTAGAAAAGTCAAAAATGTACGACGAATAAAAAGTAGTAGCGGTAATCGCGTAAATATTAATATTGAGATGAAGTATGATGTAGATGTGGGTACGGAAGAAGAGAGACACAAAATAATGACCATCAGAAATTAATTTATTAGAAACGGGGTGTATTTGAAAACGGAGATGACTATAACGGATAATAAAATGAATGGAAGAAGAAGGCATACTGCATTAAACCCAAGTAATTTTTGATAGTCCCCAATTTATCAGAACTATGTATGTGTATGTGTGATGATGTGATATTTAAATAGAATGAAAATAATGGTAAACAATATAAAAACTGAAATCCAATTTCTACTAGGATTTCTACAGATCCACACTTGCTACTACAGTAAAGCCTCTGAAAAGAATCTACAGGCCACTCAAAAACGATCGAACGGAAACAATACCTACTCACCCAAACATGATTGTATTCATCGCTGGTACGTCAAAGTCAATACCTCCATCACTTGGATGAGCGCCTAATTAAAAAGCTCTAGCCCCAAGGGACGCTATGACAAGGCAGTGGATGGGCAACTAACAATACTGAAGGTGAAGATTTAAAATAACGTAAGCGACATTGACCTTGCAGTTGGATTTTCAACTTTTTACTTAGCACCGAAAGTTCAAAATCCAATATCCGCGATCAAAGGCGCTTACGACATTTTGAATTTCCACTGTCGATATTCCACATGTCATTACTGACCTAATTTAGACCTATGTATGATTAACATAATTAAATACACTGTGTGTTTTTGAAAAGGTGATGAGTAGGTTCGAAATATTTTTATCATAAATATCCATCAGTTTAATTTTTGGAGTGCATTAAAAGAGCCTTCATTAATGTATTATTATTTCTGTCCGGTATACTTTGGGATATCGGCCCTACTCGCAAGGGGAGTGTAAACCTCTAATGAGGTTCAAAATCTCCCCTTGAAGAAGAATGAGGTTATTATAAAAAGGCGCTTAATATTCACGCAACACTTGCACATAAAGTTGTAAACTGTAAAGCTAAAATATTGAAGCGACAATATTACTCGAAAATAATTGTAATCTACACTTATAAACCAATATCATAAAGAGGAAAGATTTGTATTTTTGTATGTTTGTAACGAATATCTAAACTCAAAAACTACCGGACCGATTTAAAAAATTATTTCACTTTTATAATGCTACATTATCCCTGAGTAACATAGGGTAGAAAAATAAATAAATATCCACCCGTGCGAAGCCGGGACGGACCGCTAGTTTTTAATAAAAATTATAGATTCTGAAGCCAAGGTTACTAGGTGAATATAAGTTCGGTAGTCAATCACTACAACAACCATGAAATTCGGAAAAAAAACCAGTTAAAAAACTGTACAAAATGTAAAAAGTATAAACAATAAACCTTTCACGCGTGCCGAGATTGCGTATAAATATTATTCAAATAAAACTTATTGTTTTAATCGAAAACTTTTTATACGACATGCTCCCTGCGGTGATCGAATTAGGAAATACCGTAAAACGTCCAGTTTTTTTTGTTTGTTGTTTAAACCCGAAATTCTTTTGTTTTTTTTTTCTATCCGTATGTAAATTATTGTAATCTTGTCAACCCCTTGTCTTTTATGATTTAGTACTTAAGTGTTTTTTGACATAATTTTTTACCTATACGAGGTTAAAAACAAATTTTTTGGGCGAGTTTGTGGCCATATTTTTTAGGTAAAAATATTTCTTTTTTAAATCAATTCTCACTGTAGTGTTAATTTTTAATAATAGTTTGTTCTAGATGGCTTTGGCCCGAGCTTAGAAACCTGATTTTAATAGTTTCTGCGTCGGAGTTACACAGTGAAGTTTATTGCTGGTGTAATTACAGATTAAACGTGAAGGGCTAACAAGCTGATCGTAATTACATATGCTTTGAACTGAAGATATGTAATCTTGAGATAATTACTACATGAATTCATAAGCGTAATACGTAAGAGAAAGATCACTAGAACTGTGATGAAAGCGATATAATTACACCAATTAACACTTAATTTCTTGCTTTCATCTCAAAGGTTTGTTCAGTAGTCCAAAGTTAATGGGCAATTAACTGCTTAAAAAAAACGATCGTTGTCACATCTCTTAGTATTTTAGAAGTGCAGTAAAAACACGAGAAAGCCATCAAAACTTTAACGGGCATATAACAAGAGCAATCCACGGAGTTGTTCGAGATAAAAACAAAATACTGTTGAATTTCTTTTTGACTTCGAAAAGGCGAAAATATACTTATTTTCTGATGATATTAGGTTCAAAATCGAGTTTGAAGCAACAACAAGGTTTTTGTCAAGTCCAATTCATATTATTTCTTTTTAAAACGACGATAAAATCAGAGCCAAACATCGAAGTTTGCCCATTTCGTATAATCTTTTGGCTTTTCGGGGCCACAAAAGAAACCGCGGGTTTTTGCTGTTAATTTTTTCTTTAACAAATTCCTGAGACGCGATACCTGATCGGAAGGCAAATAAACAAGGTGTTGCAAACAAAAGAACATTTTATCACAAAAGGGGTAGAGTTTAGAATTGTCTGATTTGTCATTTTGACTGGAACATAGATTTCCCGCCTTATAATTCGGTGTGGCGCCATTTTTGGATATTTTATTTTATTTTAAAAGGGTTTTGAAGATTCTTTGTGTTTGTGAATTAGTGGCTTTTTGAGGATATAACAACATTATTACGAGTTACAGTCAAAGATAAAAGGATTTATTGATTGTAAATACACAAACTATCTTTTAAGGAAGTCGCTAAAACGATTTTAAAAGGTTAGTAGGTTCTGTGGGCGATAGTTAAACAAGCCATGATTAAGATCTTAGTTTTGTTTGTACAACCACCTTTCAAGTGATCCTCAGAGGTGAGGGCAGAGGTGTAGGTACTCTTTCATGTGTGGTCCTTGATAATAAGTCAAAGCACACCACTTGTGGGCGTGGGATGGTAATATTCAAGAAAATGCGCGGCCTCGTATATTTTTGTTTGTAGTATCTAACTTAAACATTTGCCAGGCGTGGTGATTTTGAATTTACCCTTATTAAGGGTTTAGGTCTGCCTAAAGCTGTATATAGGGGCCAACCAAGCATTATGTACATAAAAATAAGTATCTTTACGCAAAAATTATTGCTGGGAATCGTTTTTTTTTTGGGGTGAATATCATTTTAGTGTGGGACTCAATGTAACGCACTCGAAACATTGTGCTGATGGATGGATTGAGTAGTACGGGGGTCGTGGAGATGTTTAAAGTAAAAATCTTACATTAAAAATATGTATTAAAAAAAAGAACTTGTGAAAAAGTTGGAACTTTGACCCCCAATATCTGGAAAGGTATGGTCTAGAACAAAAAAAATATCGCAATGACGGGGAGAACAAGTGCCTTTCGGCTTCGTGAAGGGTCACCATGGTCTCTGTATGTATTCTTTCATGATTTTATTTTGAAAGTTGAAACATATGAAGAGCTATCAGCCTCATCTAGTAAAAAAAATTGTTACTTGTCTTTTAAGAGTTTATAGTAACTATCAACCGCAACCTTTCAATTTATCGCCTTTAGGGAACCAAAGGTAATCATCCATACCTCCTACAGATGTCTTATATCTACCTTTAATAGTTCCTAGACCACACATTAACGAAACAAAAAGCTCTTGGACGTACTTAATACTTCACTCTGTTGTACAAGGCACTAGAACCTTCTAAAACGCTGCTTCCATGAAACGTCAAAGAAAGAAAGAACACAAAAGAACCCGGTACTGTAAAGGTTACTTCAATTGGTACTATTCATGTATGTTATAATGACTATGGAAAGGTACTGAGAGTAACCATGATGGAATTTTTTGAAAGACATTTAGCTTGGTTTTTTTTTTGTCAACATCATTTTTAGAGTTTATTTTTTTTTATAATCCATAAATTTTACTAAAGGTTAAAAGGAATTCGTGACATAAACCTTTGTTCTTAGTTAAAGTTTGTACATATTACGACGTCCCCAAAAAAACTATTTATAAAACCCATTGGTAGATCTCGTGTTTATTATGCGTATAATTATATGATTATGTGTATTATTGCTAAGCATGCATATTTTGCATGTCTAGCATCTACTAGAAATGTGTCTATAGAGACTTTACATGCATGGTAATAAAAACTTATACATTAAGTACTTGAAAGCGTCCAAATACCTTGCATACACACCTTAACTTGCATACAGGATGGAGTCAAATGTCATTGACATTCCATCATAAAAGATAGACTAAAATCGGACAAATAAAATGATTGCATGAGAAAGAAACATTAATATAAAGGGCGCCATGAAAGTCAGAACCATGGAGTGTCATTAACACGAGGTATTAATTAATTTAATTAGGCTATCTAATTAGTGTTCATTTTTATGAGCTAAAATAAAACAAGAGAAGGTTATAGAGATAACAATGCTAAATATTTATAGCGTTTCGTGGTATAATTTAATTAGTGTTTTATGTCGCGAAATAAAATAAAACGTATGTAGTATGCTATCTACTGATAGCATTCACGTAAATATCATATATCTTACTTAAGTTTACAATATTTTTTATTCAACTCTCAAAAAGGCGAGGTGGTCTAATTTTGATCTTGTAAAGCGCAGTTCTTCAGTAAACACATGGTAACTTAACTTAAGCCATTCCATACTTGTAACACTTGAGTTCTAAAGGCAAGTCAAGTACTTGTGCAGTTTTACGTAGTTTCAAAACAGATTTTCTAAAATATCAAGCTAAAAATGATCTCTAAAAGTACAAACTCAAATCAGGACATTCCCTCTTCCTCTCAAACCCATAGCCACACTACACAGCACGTTCCTGCCATATATTTATGTGCACCTTTACAACACCCGCCCAGCACGCGGCGGCAGGTGATGGACGCACGCGCAGCCATTGTTGTTGGGGGCTCAGATGGATGGACAGAAGGACGAGTGAACGGTGGCTGAGTCGTTCTGTGCGAGATGTAGGTTAGATTTTACGATGTTTTTTATATTGTGTAGGCCATAATCTCAACTGATGGTAAGCGATGTACTGCATGCTTGGTGTAACTTATTTTGGAGCTGACAATGGATTCAATAAAAATCTATGATGTAATCCATGGATAAAAGCCATTTTTAATGGCTTATTGTGAAACTGGAGGATGGATGGCAGAATCCGTATCAGCAGTTTATCGAATTGATGGCATAGTGGTGACCAAAACAGACTAAATATTTGTGTAGCCAGTTTACTTTAAGATGCACATGACAGTATTTGAATGGACTGAATCAAAGTATGAACCTATTCTATGACTCATCGATATTTAATTTGTGCAATAAATGGCATAAGTATAAATTATTAGAACGCGAAAAAAAAACAGAAAACATGTTCTCTAGACTGTTTATAAAAATCCCGATTTCTCACTCTACCTACAACATACAAGAGTACCAGTATTGATCCACTTTTTTCCATATTTTTTTTTCCTTTTCCAGAATATTTGAAAAAAAAAACATTACAATAAGCATTAGATTGAAATAAAATATCTTGTAAACGGTCGTGGTCACGGAGATTTTATCTGTTTAGTCACGAATTCGTAAATAGCTTGAGGGATTTCACGATGTATTTTAAAAGGGTAATAAATGAAGGAGGGAAGGAGATAATGGTTTTGTTTATATTGTGTAGTTTTGAGTATGAATGTGGATGGCTATATGAGTAGAGGAAGACCAAAGAAACGATGGGTGGAATATGTGATGTGTACAGGGATAACGACCACGGAAACGACAATCATGTTAATGGATCCACGGAAAAGCTCGTTCATTAATAGATACACTACGAGTACCTAAGTATTAGACTGGACTGTGTAAAGGATGATATGGCAAGACAGAAAGTGTTTGATGAGATGACGAGTAATAGAGAAATAAGGAAGAAGAAATCATGCTGCGCCGACCCGAAATGGGCAAGAGAATGACGTATGATTTAAAGATTTTCAAGTACTAATAAACCTAACCTATCCTAACTGACAAAACAAAATTGTGAAATACCAGTTTTTTTTTTTTTTTTTAGGAATGGCATCTCGCAGTACAGCCTCTGAGGCTGGCTACTGCTTAACCGGTCTATCCCTGTGGATGCCTAGAATTTAAGGCCTCCAGCCAGGGGCAATTACCAACAATATTGTATTTATAAACTTGGGCACATACCAGCTTGTACATTTACCCTCATATTAATAAACACGGAATAAAGTTATTCCAAGTTTAAACCGTTGAAAATGTATGGTTATTCCTTTGTTATTCCTGGAATTATACCAGGAATAACAAAGGAATAACCATACATTTAAAAACACACATTACATTTTCAACGGTTTAAACTTGGAATAACTTTATTCTGTGTTTATTAATAGGAGGGTTAGAATACAAACTCGGTATTAATATCAGTAGCAAGCTTAATATAATACGTATCTAATATAAACTAACTAAGGAAGATTACTTCCGTATTGTATTGTATTGTATTGTTGAGGGCTCCCTTTTCCGCATTTAGACTCAAAGGCGGTCCATTATGCGTGGGGTGGGACGGTTGGCTACAGGAGCCAACCCAGCTCCTTCCAGAAGCACAGAAGTCTCCTGGGACGTTCACAGACTTCTAGGAGCGACCTCGGACTGCCGAGGATTTGTGCCCGTTGGTCAGCAACCCCCTTACATTCCAGGATTACGTGGGCTGCCGTTTCATCCGCGCTAAGGCAGCCCCTGCACAGCGGGCTGTCTGTCGCGTTGAGGGTGAACAGATGTTTGTTGAGTGGGCAGTGGCCTGTGAGCATACCCACCACAATTCGCAGGTCCGTTCGTTGGAGACTGAGTAGTCTGCTGGTCAGTCGCGGTGTTAGTGCAGGTACCGCCTCTTTAGACTGTCTACAGTTGGTTGTAGATGCCCAGCGGGCATTGTGTTCTGTTTGGGTTAACAGACGCATCCAGGTCCTGATCTGACTGAATGGAACCGGCAAGTGGGGCTCGGGGCCGGCCACAACCCCTTCCGAGCCCCTCCTAGCAAGCTCGTCTGCTGCATCGTTACCACTACACACAATGATCCACTATGCCCCTTGATCCATTGCAAGGTGACCCTGTTGTGTTCGGAAATGGTTTGCAATGCTAGGTGACATTCGTAAATAAGGCTGGAAGACATAATATTACTGTCTAGTGCCATTAGGACAGCCATGCTATCGGAGAGAATTCTAATACCGCGATTGGAAATCTTTCTTTTAATGACTGCGTTGGCAGCTTGGGAAATCGCTACACATTCACATTGGAATATGGAGCTTTGATCCCCTAGCGATAGTGATATTTTGATATTGAGATCCATGGAGAAAACACCAGCACCAGTACCGGTTTTGGTTTTCGAGCCATCCGTATAAATACGGACTTCGTCGGCTCCTGAGTGGTCTCGCTCGGTCTCAGCTAATTGTATTCGATAGAGTTTATCGAACACGTGGACTTTGGGGATTCTATCACAGGGCGCGTCAATGAGCGGTACCTTACGCAGCGCTCTGTCCCATATTGTGGTGTGAATGCCCCTTTGTTGTTTCCACATGCCTGAGTGTCTTAGTCTGATAGCCGCCATACAGGCCTCCTGCCGAATGAAAAGATCCAGCGGCTGCAGACCAAGCATTATCTCCAAGGCATTAGTTGGTGCTGTCCGCATACATCCAGTGGTGGCTGAGCAAGCCAGTCTCTGGAATGACTGCAGTTTTTTACTGGTGGTAATGAGTTCAGTTCTGGGCCACCAAACTACCGCACCGTAGGTGATTATAGGTCTGATTACGGCTGTATATAGCCATAGTGTAATTTTCGGCGAAAGGCCCCAGGATTTCCCTAGAAGTCTTCTGCATTGCCAAAATGTTGCGCTAGCCTTATTAATCTTGTGGTCCAAGTGTTTGTTCCATAACAGTTTGCTGTCAATAATAAGGCCCAGATATTTGACCTCTTTCGTAAGGGACAGCTCGGTACCAAACAGTTTGGGTAGTTGTAAACTGCCAAGATTGCGTTTGTGAGTGAACATAATGAGCTCCGTCTTTGACGGGTTCACTGATAGTTCGTGCTCCGAGCACCATTGTTCGACGATCTTTAAAGCCTGCTTAGCCAGGTTGCACAAAACATTCTCAACAGGTCCTGTTAAGAGAATGGCAAGATCGTCTGCATAGCCTACCGTATAATAGCCATGGTCGCAGTCTGCTTATCAGCTCATTAACCACAATGTTCCATAGGAGGGGTGAGAGAACTCCTCCTTGTGGACAGCCTTTGGCTACCACGCCTCTGGTCGTGGTATTAACGGTGAATTGGATAGCCCTTTGTCTCAGCATGTTGTCAATCCACCCGGCAGTCGTGTGATCGACCCCATGTCTGGTCAGGGCAAGGCTTATGCTGTTGAAAGTAGTTTTGTCGAAGGCACCTTCCACGTCTATAAAGACGCCAAGGGTTGATTGTTTACCGGATAGTCCATTTTCAATACGTGATACAACGCTATGAAGGGCGGACTCAGTTGATTTGCCCATACTGTAGGCATGTTGGTTAGCGTTGAGTGGCTTGTTTGACAGCGCATGTGTTCTGATGTCCCTATCACAGAGCCTTTCAAGCGTTTTCAACAGGAAGGATGTGAGGCTGATTGGCCTGAAGGACTTCGGCTGCGTGTAGTCACTCTTGCCGGGCTTGGGGATAAATATGACTTTAACTTCCCTCCATTTCAGGGGAGTGTAACCGTGTGCGATGCATGCTCTGAACAAGTTCACGAGATGTACCACCAAGCGATCGTCGCTCCATTTCAGTAGTCCTGGGAATAGACCATCCAAGCCAGCTGATTTGAATGGAAGGAAGCTGTTGATAGCCCACTTCACCTTATCGTGTGTGACGATTCTTTGGGCCTGGGTCCAGTCGGTATTGGATGCCGAATTGCTGGTCCCCGCTTCCCAGCTTTCCGTCTCAGTAATGACGCAGCCAGGGAAGTGCGTTTGAAGCAGCAGTTCGCACGTTTCGTCGTCCGACTTGGTGTATGTGCCGTCCAGTTTCTTTAAAGAACCGATACCGCGCTCAGGTTCGCTGATCAGGATGTTCTTTATTTTGGTGGCATGACTGTTGGACTCTATGTTCGAACAGAAGCGTCTCCAGCATTGGTTTTTCCTGAGTCGGATCTGCTTCTTGTATTGGAGTTGGGTTTCTTTGTAATTGTCCCAATCGTTGTCTAGTCGGGTGTTTTTGGCTCTGTTAAACAGCTTTCTTACCTTGCGACGAAGTTTCTCCAGTTCCGGGCTCCACCAGCTGTTCCTACCTGCGGAGACCTTCCTTGGCGTCACAAGAGGGCATGTTTTTTCAAAGCAGTTCAGCAGAGAGTCTGTGAGTAGATTATTGTGGGTGTCAAACTCCGCGGCGTTGTCATAGTTAGGAATTGGGATCCCCTTCAGTTTTTCCGCCGTTTCGGCAAGGTACCTTACGCGGTCCATCGTCCGGGGATTCCGTCGCGGCACCGCGGGATTTACCATGATG
The DNA here is from genome assembly GCA_947578425.1 of Eugnorisma glareosa. Taxonomy (NCBI): domain Eukaryota; kingdom Metazoa; phylum Arthropoda; class Insecta; order Lepidoptera; family Noctuidae; genus Eugnorisma; species Eugnorisma glareosa. Next base: position 3,889,491 of record OX387982.1, on the reverse strand, counting down.
TTAATCGTGTAAATGATCCACCTGTGGTCAGAGCAAGATAATTCTTGGGAAACATGCCAATCTGAAATATGCCGCGATATGTGCTCTGTTGCTAAGGTAAGATCAATGATGGTTTGGGCCCTTCTCGTAACAAAAGTTGGTTCAGAGCCCCGATTCATAATTCTTAGACAGGTGGTAAAGAGATAGTTAAGAAGTTCCTCACCGCGTGCGTTCGACTTCTCGCAGCCCCAGATGGTGTGGTGCGCGTTGGAGTCGGCTGATATGATGAGCTCCAACCCTTCCCTCTCGCAATGGGCCACCAGTGCAGTGAGCTCCGGGTTTGGCACCTCCTCGTCGCCCGGCAGATAGGCGGAGGCAAGTACCACTCCTGGCAAGTTGAGGGCTGGGTTACCCAGGAGCCTGATGGTGGTCAGGTCCCTGGAACAGAACTCGGTAAATAGAACTGATGGTACATTTTTTGGTACGAAAATACAAGTTCTTGGGTTACTTACGGTTGTATTCAGAAGGAGCTTGCCCCCGATGTTGGATAGACCACAGATTCTGCCCTTCCTAATCCACGGCTCCTGGATTAGGGCTATGGTCATGGTGGGTAACTCCAGCGCCCTGCGTAAGTTGGCCGTGGCAGTAAGGCTGTGCTGGAGGTTGATCTGGACGATTTTAATTGTTTCGAGGGGGGGAACTGCCTGGTCCATCGCTGCTACCCTCCAGCAGTTTCTCCTCGTCGTCTAGACCCTCCCCCTTAAACCAGTCCAACTTGTTCGCCGCCAATGCCACAGCAACGACGTCGACCAAGGGAGTGGCTGGTGGGTCCTCACCAGACGCCTGCAATGATGCGGGGTTGGTTTGACCCACCATAGGGGGGGGTGTGCTATGTACCGGACCCAAGCCCCGCCCGGCTGCTTCCTCCGCCACTTGGACGGAATTCGGCCCCCGCTCGGTCTCTGGTCCGGTATGAAGGGAGGCAGGAGGTTCGGTTGGCATTCCCTTAGGACTGCCTGCCCTCACCTCCTGCTGGAACAGCAGGTAGACTGACCCCGTCTTGTATGAGACACGGCGGTCGAGCCCTCCGCTTATCAGCGCGCGCTTTCGCGCGACGCGATTTGCTGGGCGACGCCTTCGACCCGGACTGAGGGGTATCAACCTTAGGCGGCCTGGTCTTAAGGGCCACGTTCCACAGAACCTGCCTCTGCGAGGCGATTCCGGGCATCGCGTCCCTCAGGGCCGTAAGGTCGATTGAGGTAGCATTGGCACTGGTGGAGCCAGAAGGTTCCACCTGTACCATTGTTGGTGGTAATTCAGGCGCGAGTGCAGCCTGAAGATTACTTCCGTAAGAATAACTTTTTGTTCATCATCAAAAAGAAGAGGCGAGAAGTGACCAAAGAGTTTTGAGGAACTCTTTGGTCACTTCAAATACTATCAGATCAATATTTTATGTTTATTTTTAATAAATCACAACAGATCTTAATAATACTTGAAAATCATGACAATTGTGTCAAATCTCATGGATATAAAATTGTCTTCAATAGCCAGGTTATTTTTGTGTCCCATAAAGTTCATTATAATTATAACCTATTTTGAACCATGACCAAGCTTTTCGAACAATCCCCATAATGATTCCATGTTACAAATTACCATGGATTCAAGACCACCATAGAGGTACAGTCGCACACAGAAATGTTTTAACGATAGATTTTAATTCTACACTAACTTCTGTCTGTGACTCCGCGTGAAGTTATGGTAATTGGCAAAAGTGTAGCTTCCTGTATTTTGTTTTTCTTTTTTTTTACCGTTATTGTAATTTTTTTTTTTTTAATTTGATTCATTGTGTAATTTTGGAGATAGCCATTCCAACTTTGCCTCTTTTTAAACACTAGAAACAGTTCGCAACTTGGCCTGAGTGAAGTTGCTGGTTTTATCATTACTACGGGTACTACACTTCTTAACATGCGACTTCGTTCGCAAAAAAAATATAGCTCGGCTTATATGCATGATATAAATATAATTTATAGATATACCAACGAATAATGTCATATATCTTTCTGCCAGTGAAATATTTTTTAGGATTGGAACATTAGTTCCGGAGATTAAACCTTACATACAAACTTACAAACAAATTCTAGCTCTTTGTAGATTAAAAAAAAACATATCTTATGGCATTGAAATCAAATGAGTTATTTCGGGGATTACCTCCTACATCTAAACTTTACTTCTTTATAAAAGTATGTGTAGATAAGTCTATGGTTTAAACGTCAAGATTATGGTAAGAACCATCTTTTTGAAGTCAAATGGGTTCCGTGCTCAGGCATCGTGGTAATTGCTTTTGTTAAGGAAATTACGGATTTGAATTTCAAATTATATGTATTGTGAGGAGTGAAGTTAGAATAAGTAGTAAGAAATTAAGTAGAAGTAGGTACCTGCATACTTTGGTCGTCATACTTCTGAAATTTTTTCTAAGTTTTTCTACAAGGCTGTTGTTCTATCAATTTATTTTAAGTTTTTTTTTTTTGTATAACTATTACTTAACAAAATAGGTTTCTTAATCAATCATTCCACCATTCTAAGATACTGAAAATAACCTTAAAATACATACTAGATTTTCTGGTCATAAAAAAAAGATTTGTCTAGTTTTCACATTTGGAAAAACTAGGTTAAATAGTAAGTGAAGCAGTATGTAAGGTTTGTCGTGGAAAAAATGCATTAGTTTATGTACGATTTAACTGTAGAACAATTCACCAAAAACACTTTTGAATTTATCAACCACTAGCTGTTGCTCACGGCTTCGCTCGCGTTTTGGTCGGAAATTATTCCACGCGCACGTTGTATAGCACTCGGGGATAATGTAGCTTCATATTAGAGAAAGAATTTTCAAAATCGGTTCTGTAGATCTAGAGATTTACCCCTTACATACAAACTTACAAACAATTTTTACCTCTTTATAATATTAGTATAGAAATATAGATGAAACACTTTTCAATCCAACATTACATAAAAGTGTAAGAAAAACCTCTAAAATCCCACCTTCCACCATTGTTTTAATATTTTAATGACACATACACCCATGAGTTATGGTCCAAAATACCATAGATCCTTTTATCTATGCTTTACGTGCTTTTTAAGTTATACTTTTGACTCCTTTATGCCTCTGGGTATGAGTCTGTTAAGTTAGAGATAATTTTATGTTTTAGTTTGATGCTCATGGTGTTTTTAGATGTGGGTGGGCTGTATGAGTAATTAAAGTGAGCTTAAGTTATTGTGTATGTTGTTTAGTACTATGAATATTACCAGTTTATGCCTTGAAGACCACTACTATTGCTATATTTTTAGAGTATACAGGTTGTCGCCTACAATACGACCATAAACTAAGCTGCTTATCCCTCATGACGTTACCAGTCTGCGTAGAAAAATTTAATCGAATAAATCCAGTCACAGGACATTATTTTTAATTTTCAGTATTTTTTGCATGATGTCGGCGCAACCCTGTATGCACTAATAACCCTAAAATAGGGGGCTAACCAATGGCCATCAACCGGGCACAAGTCCAGACTTACCGTCCAGACTTGTACTGACCAATTCACAAACACACTTTTCGAGGCAATCGAACTCCCCACCTCATGCTTGCGACCAGCCTGAGGCAGGCAGACAAAATATTTGGAACTGTTAACCACTTGAAAATAACAACAATCTTACATTTATAAATCTCTCCGACTCCTAACAGTTAAACTATTTTATTCAAATCAAAATTTCTCAGTACAATCGATCACAAAGGTGACACCACGGCAAAAAAAACCGTAACACAATAAGTGGCAGACGGCAAAAAAACCGCACACCGTGTCTATCCGTTTACCTGGACGTTTCTCGGAAACTGACCGGTGCGCGCGGTGCTATCAGATCCGCTACTTTGTATATTCCGACTTTTTGGTTAGAAGGTGACAGCAGGATAAATGTATAGTAGTAGTTTTAATACTATAGTAGATACATGTTTGGTTTTTTGTAATATCCAAGGTATGATTTAATAAAGTTTATACCAATACGAGATGTTTTTTTGGTATTTATTCAATTAGTGACATTTAGCACATTCAATGACAATTAACTTACATTTAATTATCGAACTTCGGATTATCCTAAAAACAAGGAAATACTTAGGAAATACTTAGCTAAAACAAAACTAAAGAACATCTTTTAACAAGAATTTAATAAAAAAACAGATAGGGTGTCCTTTATTATGTGTGAAATAGTCGTTATTATGCTGATAAATTAAATGAATGACCCTATTTTATGTGTCGGTCTTAATAAGGAACCTCTATGTGCCTTCTATGTTGAGGGTATAAAGAATCAAATTCATTTGTTTTTTTTTTCTGTTTAAAACCTCCAGATTTATGACCTAAAAGTCTAAGAGACTTTTAGGTCATAAATCTGGAGGTTTTGTGGTCCAGTTTTGTTTTTTTTTAACCGACTTTCTTCAAAAAGGAGGATGTTCTCAATTCGGCTGTGTTGTTATTTTTTATGTGTGTGATTTGAAAAAATATTTTTTCATGTGAAAAAATATTAAATTTTTTTTTTAATATTTTAATTGTCTTCCCGATAGGTCCCATAGAAATTTCATCAAAATCGGTTTAGTAATTTGTTTTTTTCCTTGAATATGTATTTTTTTCTTCTTGGGCTATCTAAATGACATGATGGTTCTTTATAACTGCTAGTTACAATATAAAAAATTGTTTAGTGACAAGAATTTGTGTGCTAAATTACAACTAAAAAAGTTAAAACAAAAAACTTTCTGCGAAAAAAAAACCGGAAGTCGGTGGCAAAAGTCAATGAAACAAACAAAGTCACCGACTTCCGTAAGTAAAGTTATTTTAGACTGCTTTAGTGTCTTTTTGGAAGTCGGTTTTTTTTGCAGAATTTTTTTTTTTAAATACTTTTTTATTTTCCTGGGCTATATTGACGACATGATGGTTCGTTAATAACTTGTAGTTACAATGTAAAATGTAAAAAATTGTTTCGTGACAAGAATTTGTGTGGTATAACAGTTTTTATTTGGCTACAACAGTTTTTATTTTACCCTCTAGAGTTACTAAAATTTAAAAAGCTTTGTTGTGATTTGGTTTGACTTTGACCACTAAACCATCCAATGTCAAAAAATTGATGATGTAATGTGCAGTCGCTCCATGTAAAGTACTGGTATTCAGCTGCATCCGGTTATTATGAAGCCGACCCCTTTTGAAAGGCTAGGCTGATGATGATGATGAATAGATGATACAATTTATATGAATGAAGTGAATTTTCAATGTTTTTATTTGATTGGGTACGTTTCGGTATCATTATTTTTAAAGCCGCATTTTGATTTCTAATGATGGCAGTATTCTAATGTCAATAATCTAATGTTTCTTGTCTGTTTTGTTTGCAGGTAAGCAAAGTTCTATCACGATGACTATTGACGTAGGTAAGTAGTACCTACTTTTGAAGGAAGATGAATTTTAAAAAAAACAAGGGAAAGTGGAATTAGCATGAAAAATTTGGCTTATCAGAATTAAGTTTTTACAAACAATGGAGATGAAAACTGGCAAATTAGTTCCCCGTTGGTGACAATAGAGTCATCTCCTATTACATGAGACATAGACATAGCTGGTGAAAGCTCTGCCTAACCCGTAGGTCATTACAGGCGTGATGTTATGATATGTTTCATCATCTGCCTAGATTTTTTCCCAACGATTTCCACTCTAAACGGATGCAGCTGAATACTAGTAGGTTACCTGGAGCGACTGCTCAGTACCATCATCTATTATTGACATTGGACGGCTTAGTGGTCAAAGTCAAACCAAATCACAACAAAAAAAAGTTACTGCGAAAAAAAACAACTTCCAAAAAGACACTTAAAAATCTAATTAATGTCTATCTGACCTCCACAACCCAGTTAACACTGGGTAATACGATACCCCTTGCTAAGACTGGTTGTCAGACTTTCGGGCCATTGATTACCTGTAACGAATGTCAAAAATCTACAAATTCCAGCCATGCTTTCCAAGACACAGAGGTAACTCGGTATGTAAGGAATAGTCACCCGTCCACAGATCGACCTTGGAAAGCGCAGCTTAACCTTGAAGTCGAACAGTGCGGCTGTTAGTATGCTGCCACGAACTCCTAAACAGTGTTTAGGAGTTGGAAATATGACCGACTAGTGTTTAGTAAACACTAGTCGGTCATATTTCCATTTTCAAAATAAAAAATTTATCGATTTGTCTCACCAGTATCTAGCCCTGTACGGAAACAAAAAACTCCACCGTGTCCTCCGGTCGATCCTCACAGTGGTAGCACCCGAGCGTTTCCTCCTGCCCGATCCGGTGCAGGTACCTCCCGAAATAACCGTGTCCGGTGAGGACCTGCGTCAGGCGGAAGGCGAGGACGCCGTGGCGCCTCTCAAGCCACTCCTCAAAGAGGGGACTTATCGCCACTATTGTGGCGTGCCCTGGACTAGTGTACCCTTAAGTAAGATTTTACATGATGATGATAAATTATGGTATGATTAGTTATGTTTATGTCTTTGAAATTGACAAACAAACCCGTTGTATGGAGACTGCATATTTCATCTTTTACACAGAATACTCTCTATATTAAATAAAAATACCTCATGAATAGTTTCGTTGCTTCAGTTCAATTTGCTAGTTACATACGGGTACATAACTCACGGGTTCATTGCCCCCTGATAAGAAGTACAGAGAAACATTTCTCCAACAACTGATAGTCTATCTAGATCCCAATCAATGAGTCATTCATTTCTTGTACGAGTTTATCTATTTTCTTTCATACTTTTTTCTTAACAGCCGCTCGCGGCGAACTTTAAGTTAAGCCGTGCTTACCTAGGTTGATGTGGATAGGTAACCGCCCATTACATACCGAGATCCCTCCGTGCCTCGGAAAGCACGTTAAGCCGTTGGTCCCGGCTGTCAATTGTAGATCTTTGACAGTCGTTACAGGTAGTCAGTGGCCCAAAAAGTCTGACAACCAGTCTTACCAAGAGGTATCGTATTACGGTCAGATAAGCATGTAAAATACTGGTGCTCAGCCGCATCCGGTTAGACTGGAAGCCGACCCCAACATAGTTGGGAATAGGCTAAAACATTTTTGATTTGATATGTAATTGCACCCGTGCGAAGTCGGGGCTGGTCGGTAGTACGCTATAATGTTAAGTCGAAAAGCGGAGTCACTTAACAGAAGCTTGTAATGTTTCTTAAGCCTTATGTAATTGAAATATTTTTTATTTATTTTTATTTATTTACCGTTTTTTTTTTCGTAAGCACTTTTGAGTGTAAAAGTACTCTTAATGAAGATGAAAATCACTTGTTCTCCCCGTCATTGTGATTTTATACGGCTTCGTGATGGGTCCATTTACACCCTGTAATATCTCTACAGGGCTGTGAGGTTTTAGTACTGCTTGTGTTAGGACCACTTTACCGTGTGCTGGTACCTAATAATCGCTAAGTTGCAGTTAATATTACGAGTTGTAGGGTTCGCCAATAGAATCATTCATTCATACATAATGTGTAAATAGAAATCCTGGCACGCCATTTTAGTAATTAAAATGTTTTTAGCAAATCCTTGAAAAACCATAATTTCTGACATTATTTCCTTTTTCGAGAGCAGCTGTGGCCCAGTGGTGGCGGCTCCGACTTACGCACAGTAAGTCGTGGGTTCGAACCTAGGCAGGCGCATTACTTTGTGTAATTTATTTCATCACCACTGCTTTCAAAACGGTGAAGGAAAACATCATGAGGAAACCGGCATGTCCTAGAACCATGAATTCGAAGCCATGTTACATCTACCATCCCGCACTGGGCCCGCGTGGTGGATTATAGCCCATTCCCTCTCTAGAGAGAAAGCCGTGTGTCCCAGCAGTGGGAATATTATAGGCTGATTATGCTTCCTTTTTCTGTCCACTGCTAGAAAAAGCATCTCTTTAAAAGGAAAACTATTTTTTTTGAGGCCGGGCCCGTCATTGGCCCAGCGTTTGTCTATGGCAAGTCAATAAACAAACTCTTCTTTTATTTTCCACCTGCAATACAATTTCTTATTCAATCAATTTTGATTTTGACTGACAACACACAATAAATTTCGAAGCCTGTATTTTTAATTTGATGCCTCGTTACCCATTCTCATCATTAATCAACAGTATTATCTTTCTGCCTACGACTCAAGACGCTAGCGTGAAGTTTACGCATTCATTAACTTGTACGGTTAAATTGACTGGAATTTTGAACAATTATGTTAAATTATGCAGACTTATAATTGGGTGTTTTGTAACCTGCTTGTGAATCAAGGTATTTGGTATTCGGAACAATATGCGCTAAGTTTATACTCGTACTACTAACATTGGTGATCAATGCTTCTGCCTACTTTGTATGAAAAGAGGTATCTGAATTCTAGTAATTTGACAGTTACTAGAATTCTTCACTTTTTTCAGAATATAACTTCATCAGCATAATTTCTGCCATCAGACGTCCACCGCTGAACATAGGCTTCCTCGAAGCTTCACCACTTCGAACGAAATCCAGATAGGCACCGGTTACGATACATGTCGGATCATTCATTTCTTGAATTTGAATGTTAGATAGAGATTGTTCGGGTATTGCTTTTCTGTCCGAGGGCCCAGCTGTGATTCTATCAGCGATGACCAAGTTGGAAAGTAAAAATGTATCGAATTGACTTACCTATGTTATGCTACCAAAAAGTTGATGTTAATAGACTCACACTGTCACTTACCGGATATCTTCCGTGATTTTCAATTATTGTGAGCTCGCGAAAGTGACAGTGTACGTTTCGTTATAAACAGTGAAAGCAAAAAACAGCGTTTGGTGTATAACCCGTAAAAGGCATTATAGAAATACGAAATAATTTAAAACCGATTGCTATTTGTTTACGCCCTACAGAATATACCTACTTTCTGAATTCAATCATCTTTTATGAGCATCTCTTTACGAGCTCATACAAAATGGGATGAACACAAATTCATGAATATTTTGTCACCAATATTTTGTAATCCATTGAATAATGCCACCCACATATCCATTTTAAGAAGAAAACTCGTCGATAAACCAACCGGTTGAGACGAAAGTGTTTGCTCTATGGAAAGTGAAAAGAAAAGCTTTGTTTAATCATTGTTTATGGTAGACTGTGTCGTAGATGGGTCATTTTAGACACCTCGTTAAGGCTGGGCTGTGCATTCTGAAAGTTGGCAACGTCGCAAATAAGTTTCAAATGTTTCGCTGGTTTAAATGTTTGACAGCTAATTCTACATTTACCGTTAAAGTGGAAGCGCTAAGGTAGCCCGCAAAATTCAAATTGCAATTGCGTTTTTGCAATTTGCAGGTTAGTGTCATGCTTTATGTTGTACAAAATACGCACGTATTACGCGTAGTACGCGTTACGTATGATTCGCGACCGTAACATGTATGTTTTAACAGAATTATAATCATAAAAATCATAAAAATCATCAATACAACTCTTTAAATTAATTGAATCCCATTGAATGACTTTCTTCATGAAAAATTTGACTTTCGCGGACTACCCTAATTTACAGACATTTGACAAAGTTAATCAACAACAGGAAGCTTGCTATTGAGATGGTGAGTAATAGAAAAGTATGGAGGAAGAAGCCATGTTTCTTCGACCACAAATAAATTGGGATAAGTGCAGAAGAATGATGACTGAAACACTAACTAACGAAGAATAAGTTTTGGGTACGAATATGAATGGCTATAATAACAGAGAAAGACCAAGAAATCGATGGATATATAGTGGTAAACACGAAATGGCTGGAAAGGGTGTGAGATGACAGTAGTGGCTGTAATCTATGGAAAAAGAAACCACTGAGCCGACCAAAAAAATTGGGTTAAAAGCGGGCGAGTGATGTTAATGTTGAGATGGATGTGTGAAGTCAAGACAACAAGAATGTATAAAGCAAGGAATGAGTATATTAGAGAAAGTTTGAAAGTGGCGTCTGTTACAGAAAAATTGAAACGAAGTCGTATATCTTGGTATGGACATGTAATGAGGAGGTGATGGATAATTATGTTGTAGATGGAGAGGGAGAGGAAGGTCAAAGAAAAGATGCATGGATTGTGTGAGGAATGGTATGAAAGAGAAAGGAGTAAATGATGCCGTGACGTCTGACAGGGGAGAATGGAAGAAGATGACGTGTTGCGCCGACCACAAGTAGAATGGGACCAGGGCAGGAAGATGATGAAACGGGATTTTAAAACGCTTAGAACCAAACATTTAACCTCACATTAAAGTAAATCGGTTTGTGTATTTTAATCGGATTGAAAATCGAAAATCAGATTCAATGAACATTTATGGCTTACGAAAGAAAGTAAAAGAAACAATTTCCGTTTAGTCACAATCTGTACAACAAACTAATAAAGATTGAAGATATAAAGTACAGGGAAGTGAACGCAGAAAGAGACAGCAACATAAATCATGTGAACTAGAAAAGGACAGAGCATCATGCAGTTGATTGCACTTTGATTGTGCGTTCCAGTTTTTTAATTAAAAAAGATTAAAAAGAAAGAGGTTGTGTCCAATGAGGTTTTAATACAGCATTTCTTATTTCCGTGACTGATTTTTAATAACTAATGTTTTCTAATAATAAATAGATAATCTTTCTATACAAAACATTACGTAATGGTTTTGATACTATAATATTTCATCATAATCGTTGATAAAAAAATGTATGGTCGGCAATCTTTTTTATTATAATGATGACCACACACTATTTTTATAACAGAAGTCATAAAAATTAGAAAATGATGTTCATGTACAGATGCCAGCACATTAAGCTCAATCTGTCAAATTTCTTTGCTAGATTTTCAACTCTATCGCAGTAGCATTCGGTTCAAGGTTGACTGGGGAAATTTTACACTTTCGGGGAGCTTGATGTGCTCTATACATGTTTTGACAGCCAAATGCTTTAAATTGGTATAGAAATGTGAGGCTAACTCCTCACATGTCACTTATAAGGACATGAGGTTCATTCATAGGCGCTAGTTAAGTTTAAATGTTTAATGAAATGTCAAAAAATTCTATGTAGCAAGCGTTTTATGACCATCAGTAAAATAATTTCATTTTAGGAGCTCGTGGCAAAATAATAACAGCCGGGTCGATCTTTCGGCTAAGCCGTGCTTGCCTAGGTTGGTTTGTGGATTGGTGACCACCATACCGAGTTTCCTCCGTGCCTCGGAAAGCACGTTAAGCCGTTGGCCCCGGCTGTCATCTGTAGATCTTTGACAGTCGTGACTCGATATATAAGGTGTATCTATTGGTACACGAAATCTTTTAAGGGGTCATTGTACTCATCATTATGAACAACTTTCACTATGGGAGCAACCCCGAAATCGCGAAAAAGAAATCAGCTGTTCAGTACATTTTGACGAGTTAATGCGATCATATTGTAGGGAACAGCAGATTTTTTTTGGTTGGTCCCATAGTAAAAGTTGTTCATATTGATGAGTACAATGACCCCTTAAGAGATTTCGTGTATGAATAGATAGACCCTATATAGCACTCTATACATTGTGCTGATTAAATAGTATAGTGGTCGTGGAGGCGTTTAAAGTAAAATTCTTACATCAAAAACATGATTAAAAAAAAAAAAACTTGTGAAAAAGTTGGAATTTTGACCTTAATACCTCCGTAACTAGAAGGTTCCCAGGTACTATAGGTATAATCTAGAACAAAAAATGATCGCAATGACGAGGAGTACAAGTGCCTTTCGGCTTCGTTATGGGTCTTGTTACACCCTTTATAGTTGGGAAAAGCCTAGGAAGATGATGATTAATATAATTTCATTTTGTTCTTGGATTCTTGATGTCGTGGGTAGCGTGGTTTAAACTTTGTGCACGCTCCTCAGATTATTATCGGCCACTCCGACTAACCAAAACAGCAGTGAGGCTCAGTACTTACATAAAATATTTAGTTATTCCTCTAGAAAAATCTGCCAAACGAATTGCTTTTTTTTTCCAACGAGTACATTTTTCAGGCCGAGAATTATGAATCACCAACATCACATGAACCCGTTAATAAAAATGATGACATTTCCTGGTTCAATAAAGAATAGAAAAAAAAACAATCGTGCATTACGTCACATCTTAAAGCACACTTGGAATTCCGCCTACCCCCAAACGGGAAACAGTCGAAAAGATAAAATACCAACTCATGATGGTCCACCACATGAAATCATCGGAAGGCAGAGACAAAAGTCAATCTGTATACGAGTGAGAGAGACAAAAAACAGTCGGCTGCACTTTGATGAACGAAGCGATGGTATCTAATTCAAGGGAAGCGACTGGGCCATAATTTTCATGGGTTTTTTTGTAACATTACAAAGGGTTTTTTGACTTTGTATTGCAGTCACGGATAGTAATTTTAGACGGTATGGCCCGTCGTTGCAGTCCTTAAAACTTTTAAAACTTGAGAGAGCTGTATTTTTACCCGACTACCGCGAACCCAAAAGGAAGGGTTATGATTTTAGTAGTCTATGTATGTATGTTTGTATTTACGTATGTTCCTCCGTAACGCCTAAACTATTCATCCGATGTTGATGAATAAGGTGTCCATCGATTTGTTATTATGGCCCGAGTAACATAGGCTACAAACCAAAAAATTATACCCCGATTTTAATTAGAGCGTGATTTTTCAACAAATTCTTGTTTACGTAGTCGAGTTATAGTTTTTTTAACTTTATTTTTTTTTGTTATAATTTTTCTAACTTTATTTTTTATCTAAAAGACCTATTTTGAAAAGAAAATTGCGAATATCTACCGCAGGTTTTGAAATAATGAAATTCGGATCCTGAAATACATTCCGAAAATGAGTTCTATGTTATATTCTATGTTTTCAGACCATAATAAGTTTGCAAACTTTAAGGTACTTCTCACATTTGTCTTGATACGATAAGAGGCAGGTCATGAGGCCAGTTTTTATTATGAACAAGCTGTTGTTGTTCCCTCTCTAGAGAGGAGGCCGTATGTCCCAGCAGTGGGAACGTTAAAGGCTGATTATTATTATTTATGTTGTCCGCGACCTTCGTCCGCGTGAAATTATAAAAAAAAAATACTTCCCTACTTGAATTGGATTTTTTTTTTTTTTGCGCGGAACTCTAATCATTTTTCAAAACAATAAAAAAAAACTTTTTACCTGTTATAACAGTTATAACAGCCAGTGAAAATCCCGTCAAAATCGGTCCAGTGGTTTCGGAGATTAGCCGGAACAATCACTTAAAAAAAAAAGTTTTTTTTTGTAATGTATACAGGGTGGAAGTGGGACCCCGAGAAATTTTTCATCGGTAATTAAAAAAAAAAGAACTTTTTCCTACACTTGTGGCAATACCTATACGATCAAAATGTATGGATCTGCTGACTTTTTAAAAATTACCGATAAAAATGTTCAATGTACCAGGGGCTTAGAATGATGTTCCAACAACTGAATACGCGGTTACCGTTTTCGCGTCGGAGTCCCATTCCACTCGGTATACTTTCATATGCATTCAGTAAAAAGCTATTGTCTTTATTTGTAAAGATGTGGTTAGCTGCAATAGTGTGGGAAGAGCAATGGACCTTATATAAAATGATAATTATGACTAGGAAAGAGGGGAAATTGATAAGGATGGAGACGCTTGACTTCAAATTTTGAATAAAGGCGAGCATGCAGATTGATAAGAATACAAACCGATGAAACATAATGACGAATATACCCACTATACCCTTACAAGTGTATTTAAATTGCCAAACTATACTAAACTAATAAACAAAAAATATTGGCAACTAACCAAAAGCAATTGCATAGATACAATCGTGAAAACAAAATCGAAAGGGAATTGTAATTTGAGAGCCAAGAATTGCTATTCATCACTATGCTGAAATACCATGTCTGGCTGCTATGTGAAGAACTTGGCGTGATCATAACTTCTGAATGATAAGTCGTAACATCTGGGATCTTCAATGGCTGTTTAGTATTATCTAAAGGGTGTAACAAGAACCTTAACGAAACCGAAAGGTACTGGTTCTCCCCGTCATTGCGCATGATTTTTTTGTTGTAGACCATACCTGGGAACCCTCTAGTTACTGAGATATTGGGGGTAAAAGTTCCAACTTTTCACAAGTTTTTTTGTATGTGTGTGTAAATGTGTTTTTAACGTAAGATTTTTATTGTAAACATCTCCACGACCCCCGTACTATTCAATCCCTCCATCAGCACAATGTTTTGAGTGCGTTACATTGAGTCCTAACGTACAACATGATTTTTCACAAAAAAAAGTCGTTACCCGTACATAATGCTTGGTTGACGGCTTCGTGAAGAGTCTTGTTACACCCTATATCTACCAGCTTTTGCCCGCGGCTTCGCTCGCGTTAACTTAGAATTTGACAACCTAGCGGTGTGAAATATACTTTACGACCTGTTCTCATACCTGCCAACAAAAATTCATAAAAATTGGTCGAGCCGTTTCGGAGGAGTGCGATCAGAAACACCGTGACCCGAGATTTTTATAAATAACAACAAGATGAACAAGTCCATTTTTACAGTCTCTGAACCCAGAAAACCTGATAACTTTTATCGTATTATCGTGGTATCGTATTACCTAGATAAAATGACTGGGTCCTGGGTCGTATTGGGTTGTGGAGGTCAAATATTCTAGTGGCGTGTCGCTCCATGTAAAATACTGGTATTCAAATTCAAACCATTCAATTCAATTCTGCATCCGGTTAGAATCTAAGGCGACTCTAACTTAGTTGCAAAAAGATTATGGAGATGATGAATTATAGTGCTGATACTTTAAGACCGAATTTTAGACACCTTGTTAAAACTGGTGGTCAGATTTTCAGGCCACTACAGTAACGACTGCCAAAGATCTACAAATTACAGCCGGGACCGACGGCTTAACGTGCTTTCTGAGGGACGGAGGAAACTCGGTATTTAATAGGTGGTCACCCATCGACGGACCAACCTAGACGAGCGCGGCTTAACCTGAAGATCGACCCCGAGTGGCTGTTATTATTTAGCTACGAGCTCCTTCTTCCTTGTTCTACCAGTAGATAAGAGAAAATGTGTGATCGATATTTATTATTTATTTATTATCGTTATTTATTTATTTATTTATTAATTTTGTGAAATGTAAAAAAACATAATATTTCAAAACGAAGATATTTTCAATAAGTCCAGATTTACGATGATGCATAAGCTCAATTTTTAATTTTATCTCCCCGACCTAAATTCTTTTAACGATTAATAGAACAAACATTCTGAAAAAGCTTCCGTGTATACATTAATATACCAATAACTAATCTGTCTGTCTGTGTATAAATAGCTCGGGAACATTGCATAAGTCTGGAGCGTTGCCAATGACAATATGCACAAATGTAGAATTAATTATATGCATTTCGGTGTTTTAGTTGTAGTTAAACTAGTAAGGTCGAATGTTATTGGGTAATTAAGGAGCTGTTTGTTTTAAATAATCGTAGCATTTCAAGCAAAATCTTGGGATATTTCGCAGTACATCATCATCGTCATTTCAGCTGAAAGACGTCCACCACTACACATAGGCCAAATGCCGCCACATTCGCCGGTCCCATGCGATTCGCATCCAGCGGATCCCCTGAACCTTCAGCAGGTATCAGTCCATCTAGTGGAAGGCATTCCAACGCAAAGTTTCCGGTTCGCGGTCGCCACTACAGAACTTTTCGGCCCCATCGGCCACCCGTTCTGCGATCAGTACGCAGCGTGCGCAGTGTTTGCAGTACGTTTGGGTTTAAATACAGAAGGTTGCATTGAAAACATCGTTATAAACTCTGGGTTGCTACTGCGGAACTACCAATTTAAAAACCTAATAGATAACAGTTGGCCTGACATGAGAATCGAGCCCAAGACCCCTAACTCAGTTGTTAACACTTACAACCACTTGATCGACGCCAGCAAAGTGTATACCCCTTGTGTGTGCACCTTGAATAGCAATCGGTAACGTGAAAATGACAGTGGCATCAATTCTTTGACGTAAACACTTATTCCAAATACAAAGCCCAGGATAGTCTCCATGGCGCGTTCATGTTCCATGCGCGCCTCAAAGAGATGTCAGCAATAGGAAGGGGTCCGCAAGGGCCGATGCCTGCCGGGGCTGCGGGACTGTTCGAAAGAGATACCGTGGCCCCGGAACACAAAGGGCGATGAAGGAACATGGATGGGTATTAGTCAGTAAAAGTCTGACACTCCCTCCTGCTCAGCCCAGAGCGGGAGGAGTTATTTGATGATTTATCATGCGGAAAAAAAAGGGTAGTCTCCATCAAAACTGTCACCAAGATCCCTGTGGCAGATGCTCGCCATGCGGCCAATAGCGACCGGTGGAAAAGGATCGCGAAGGCAGCGACCGCAGTTGTGGGCGACCCTCCATGCCCATGACCACTCTGTCAAGAGTGAACGACTAAGAAGAAGAACCCTGGGTAGTCAGACCAGCCACCAACAGCTGTGCTGACCTCTTAATCATTTCACTAGAAAACACTATAAAAGATTATAGTCCATGCCATTAGAAAAAAAGTAAAATGCCTACTAAATACCGGTGCGCACTCATATTTAGTTCCAACTGACCTATTATTTACCATACTTAGTTTCGCTGCCTACCCACCGAATATGCAAAAGAGGCGCGATAGTACCACCAAAAGGGCGTTAGGCACGTGTGTACTAGCCTATAATGTATTCGTATGAAGTTAATTAATGTAATTAGTGTCCGGTACATAGTGATTAGTGGAACGGGTAGGGTTAGGGTGACCGCTTCCGGTTTGGCGCATGTTAAAAGCGGAGAGCGATTTATTCGTCAATGCTGTTTTTGTTTTTGATGTGTTGTATGAGATTGAAAAGTTAGTATGGAATTGACTTTTTACCTTCGCGTTAAATAACCTTCGCGAGTGGCTATGCCTATGCATAAAAGTGACAAAGTATCCTGAGACTTTAAACTTTGTAATTTTGTGTAAACTTTTCTGATTTGCTAATTTTGCTACCACGACATAACTAACTATTAGATTCTTATTCAGTTCATTCTGTTGAGAGATAACTGTCAAAACATTGCACGTTTTCTTTCCAGTTTGATCTAGTGTAATTCTAAAAACGTACGAAAATATCACTTTTAAAATATCAGTGGCGTAGCGTTCGTGAAAAAGATTCCTATCAGCTTCCTCTGGGTCTTTGATCAGCTAGATTCTGCTGGATACTGTTCTACTATTGCCAAATAAAAGAACACACTTGGGTGTGTGAGTACCGCATTATATTACAAGTATGAACCTCCTCATAATGATGAAGTAAAACTGAATCTCGACGGTCGTTTGCGCCAACCTTGAATTATCCTACGATAGAAAAGAACTAGTGGGGCAACACCCATTACATACCTAAAGAGTTTCCTCCGTGCCTTGGAAAGCACCTTAAGCCGTTGGTCCCGACTGTCATTTGTAGATCTTTGACAGTCGTTAGAGACAGAGGCCCGAAAGTCTGACAGTCAGTCTTACCAAGGGGTATCGTATTACCCAGTACTAACTAAGTTGTGGAGGTCAGATAGGCAGTAGCTCCATGTAAAATACTGGTATTCAGCTGCATCCAGTTAGACTGGAAGCCGACCCCAGTATAGTTGGGAAAAGGCTAGGCAGATGATGAGAAACAGACTGTAGAAATGCAGTTTATGTTTTATACCACAACCCATTTGCTCCCGCGTCCTACAAACAAAGACCGTTACATCATCTGTAAGTACAATTAAGTGTAACTTCTTCAAACAATACGAACTGATAAACTCTACGAACTTTGTGAAAAACATAAGTTGAGGAAATATCCATTTACCTACATGTCAATAAGTTTTTGTTAATAAGATTTCTACATAATATTATAAAGACGTAAAGTTTGTGAGGGTAATCTCTGGATCTTGAAAATTCTTGCACTAATTGGAAGCTACATTATCCCCGATTGCCATTGGTTATATTTACAACGTGCCAGTGGGATAATTTCCGTCCAAACACAGAGCGAAGCTACGGGCGACAGTTAGTGTGTCATAAATTAGCGATTTTATTTGTATTTAGGTATGCACGACGCATTATCAAAAAATTTAGAAATGAATTTACACTGGTGTTGATCAACATCATCCTCAGTCCGACTTCATCCACTGCTGGTATACGCCTTACTTTGTTCCTACCATCTCCTCGCTCCTGTGCAAGCCTCATCCAGGATTTGGATTACCCGCGATGGCAACAATGGCGTTTGCCCATCTCGCTGCCGGACGTCCAACAATTCTCTTTCCAGTCTTTGGATTTTGGATGCCAATCGGTCATAGTTGTAATAAGCAGGAACTTGATAAGTCAATTCAATTCTGTAAATATTTCAGTTTTAAATACACAACAAAAATTTTTTTTTTTTTAAGTTATTTTTTGTAATATTGCTGGTTTTTCAACCATAGAAACAACTCAGCAGATTCATTATCTGTTAGTAACTATAGTTGCACCGTTGCCCACTGAGAATTAAATATATATAAACATAATAGCAATAAAGTTAACGGTATACATCGTAATCGACTTATAATGGCAGACGTAATATAATAAAATTTATTTATTAAATAAATTGAGGAAGTGAAAGTAATTTTCCGCATATTTTCTTGATTGTATTTTAATGATTGAGAAAAAATAAAAGATGAGAAATATTTCCGTGTGACTTACCGAAGATGAATAAAAAAAAACCTTTTTCCAAAAAAACACTAAAAGTCTAAAATAACTTTACTTTTGGAATGAGGGCTATCGTTTTTGAGCTCACCAGATGGCACCACTGTCGATTAAGGTCTTGTCAAAAATTCTATTTTATACTATAAGTACCAATAACTTCATGAAAAGTTTATTTTATTACGTATAAAAACATAGTGTAAACTTCAGGTTCATATATTTACAATATTCTCCCTAAAATTAGTAAGTATGAAACATTTAAAAATCATTTTATTTCCAAGTACTGAATATTAAGATTCTAAGTTGCTACTTAAAATCTTCAAGTCATAATTAATCAGGAATGGCCCAATCTAGACCACAATCGTGAATATTTGTAAAAATACGTGTTAAAAAAGCACGCAAAGCGTGAACTTTCTATGACATCTGACATTTCGGTGCCCCCGCGCTACACTAGCGCCTCTAGCGGCGAATTCATTCATACGCGATAGCCCCCATTCGGTGACTTTGTTAGTTTCGTTGTCTTTTTGCCACCGACTTGATACAACCGAATTGAGAAACTCCTCCTTTTTTTGAAGTCGGTTAAAAAATACTCGTCGTTTTCTTGACCAATACTGAACTCGGAAAATATTAGAAGATGCAATCGCTTTTAAAATTAAATGTTCGTTCTATAGCACTTTTCACCGAGACTGTCATTTTTCATTGACAGCTTTTCGATAGCTTATGTCATTTAAATACGGTTTACATTTTTGGTTTTTATAAATATTTCTGTAACTCTTCGGACGTTAAGACGCAAACCCCAGCTGCAATTTTCGCAATGCAGTAGTAAATCATTGCTGTCAATAATGTCCTGTGGTCGACCTAATAATAGGACACCCTATCTGCCCGTTGGTGTCGTAAAATGCGAATAACGGATACTTCGGAAACAATCCTGTTATTTAAGTAAAACAGTTGCTATATATTTGCCCATTAAACGGTTCTGTTATGCCTAGGCCGGACTATGGCTGGTATGATATCAGAGAATCATCATCATCATCATTTCAGCCGAAAGACGTCCACTGCTGGACATAGGCCTCCCCCAAGTGTAAAAATGAATATTCTCTGTTAATTATAAAATAAGCCCATTTTTTGGACGTTTCATCAGCTGCCTAGCCTCTTCCCCATTATGGAAGGGTCGGCTTTCAGTCTAACCGGATGCAGCTGAATACCAGTATTTTACATGGAGCAACTGCTTATCTGATCTCCACAACCCAGTTAGTACTGGGTAACACGATACCCCTTGGTAAGACTGGTTGTCAGACTTTTGGGCCTCTGACTACCTGTAACGACTGTCAAAGATCTACAAATGACAGTCGAGACCAAGACGACGTTTATACGACGATACGAAACGTTTATGAGTAGTAATTAGTAACGTGTTTGACTTCAGCAGGATTTCAATATAGTACAAAATTACATAATCACGCCTGTAATCAACGCAGTGCTTGGCAGAATTGTAGGTCCTTCTAGTACACAGCATTATGCCAATATTGTTTAAATCCCAGGTAAACAGCCTACCAGCCGATTGCCATTACTCGGCTAAAAATTCAGGCTACAAACTGACACTGAAAAATGCCTGGCGGGAAAACCGAATAACTTTTAGCTCGACCGGGGAATCGATCCCAGGACCTCATGCTCAGCAGTGGCGCTCCTCCAGCAAGACCTGTCAACGTAATGGTTTTAGGAACCATAACAGCTAACCACGAACTGAAACGCAACTAAATGCTTGCCATGGTACATTGATTTATTTAATAGTAATTATTACATAAACGATACTTAGAAACCATAATAGCCACGGTATTTATTTTAAAATTAACCCTAATGCAACAATAACTCTATCTGACAGCAATTTGTGTTATTTAAATAACGTTTTATTACAAAAGCACAGGAAACGCCGCGCGATAGTCGTTGTATAGAACATTAGGCACTGCATGTTATGTATTGTCACAACTTGCGTGAATGTTTTACTACGAGGTATTAGGGTGACTGTGATTTTGTGATTATTACGGAATATTTGCAAAGGATTTAAACAAAATATTTTGCTGTTAAATGTGAAATCTTTGAGGCAGTCTTTGTTGAGGATATCGTCTGAGGCAGACAGACACCAGTGAGAGTGCAGTGCAAGAAAGAAAATAAAGAAAAAATGTTTATTTGTCGCAGGGACATGACGTGCATACAATAAATAAATTAACAATAATCATACACCAATAACAATAATCATACGCATAACAAATATTAAAAATACACAGTATAGAAACAAAGAAAAAATAAAAATAACAGCTTCCACGTCGTGACTGTGACAAGCAGGTGAGTGAGTGGTGGGCAGTGAGTGTAGTGAGAGTGTTAATTTTGGCACAGCTGTAAATATAACTAAACAAAGTCATTTTAAGTGACTGTCTGTGCGACCTGTTAGTTCTTTTAAACGTTAAAATGGGTTTAGATATTGATGCGTGAGTTTTATTGGGTGTAAATATATCCTTAACGAAGCTGAAAGGCACTGGTTCTCCCTGTTATTAAGATAATTTGTTTGTAGACTATACCTGGGGAACCTTCTGGGGGTCAAAGTTCCAACTTTTTCACATGTTTTTTTTTAAATACATGTTTTTACCGTAAGATTTTTACTGTTAACAACTCCAATCCCCCGTACTATTCATTCATTCATAATCGTTCATCAGCACAATGTTTTGGGTGCGTTACATTAAGTCCTACCGTAAAATGTGATTTTTATACCCCAAAAAAAAAGTCATTTCCCACCAAAATTTTTTGTGTAAAGTTACATAGTTTGATGTACATAATGCTTAGTTGACGGCTTCGTGAAGGGTCCTGTTACAAGGGTGTAACAGGACCCTTCACGAAGCCGTCAACTAATTATGAATTAAATACATAATATTTATTTAATATTTATTAGTTTATGAATTAAATACATAATATACAGGGGTATATTATGTATTTAATTCATAGAAAACTCGATGTTTATAATCAATTTGTAAAAACTCTGCAGCATTGTCAAGTCGTGAGTTTAAAACAAACAAAATATCACCAGAAACAGAACACTTCTTTCTCTTACTCTTTACAAGAAACTATCTCAAGTAATAGTAACGTCATCATTCATTCAATAGACTCTCCTCACAGTCTGTCTACGTATGTTCCTTATCGAAGACTAGAACAAGCGCCATTTAATCTAAGTTCATTGACAGCAATCGTACTTCGCATGGCAATCGCAAGTACATATGTTAAATAATGTAACAGCTGTATACTTATATTGTAAATTGACTCCTTGTAGTTTTGCACGTGACATTTTAATATTGAGGGTTTGGACATATTTGGAACATCACAACTGTAATCCCTGGTGGGTTTGGCAGAGGTGTACCTAATAGTACGCCCACATTTCGCCAGTTATATTAAAATCCTATGTAATAGGGGGTGAGCCTATTACCACCAACCGGGCGCAATCCAGACTCCGTGGCCGCTACTGAGAGATTCCTAATGGAAAAACCTAATAACACTTTACCCGACCTTGGAATCGAAACCAGCACTTCTTGCTTAACAGTTACGCTTGCAACCACTAGACAACGAGGAGTATTTTGTCAATAGTTAGGTAAAGAATTTCATTAATGTGAATGAATGTATGTATGTTAATTTCAATAGTACTCATCTGCCTCGCCTTTTCACAACTTTGTTCGGATCGGCTTCCAGTCTTACCGGATGCAGCTGAATATGTAATGATAACCCATCCATAGATTGACCTTACCAAGCGTAGCTTAACCTGAAGATTGACCCATGCGGCTGTTACTATTTAGCGATGAGCTCCTCTACTATGTTTGAATTATGTATCCCATTCTTATTGGGTAAATACTCAAACTCAAACTCAAAGCGTTTATTTCAATTAGACCTTAGCAGGCACTTTTGAAAGTCAGAAAAACGAAGGCGAAGCTACAGTCACAGACACAAGGCATAATAACTTGTGAAAGTACTGTAGTTGCCCATTCCAAAGCGTAAATCTCTATGGAGAAGAATGGGCAAGGCAAGGCAAGGCTCCATGGACACTCTTTTCAATCAAAATATTGTTACAAGATCTTGGTTACATCATTCATGTTGAGATTATACACATAGGTGAGAAAACTACTTTTTCTTAGACCGGCCACCGGAAGACGTTGCGTTGGAAGGCCTCCCACTAGGTGGACCGATGACCTGATGAAGGTTGCAGGGATCCGCTGGATGCGAGACGCACGGGACCGGTCAATGTGGCGACACTTGCTAGAGGTCTATGTCCAGCAGTGGACGTCTTTCGGCTGAAATGATGATGGTGATAATGAGACCGGCCACCTTAATATGGTCAACACCGTGGACCGCACAGTTACTAGATTTTATTGGACGAAACCTTTCTTCGTTAAACGTCATGGCAGGTCCGGATATTATGCAGAAGTATCTTCTTTAGCAATCTCGCCAAATGTTCTGATTTTAATTGAAGTCATGCCACAAAATATGGCATGCATGTTAAATTTTATTGTACAACAAAACTCTTTTGTGTTTCGACGAGGCAATGGGGTCATAAGCCAATTTTTTTTTGCTTAAAAGTTATGCGTAACGGTAGCATTAAACATGAGGGTATCAGATTAAAATTAAAACCGCAATTAATCAAACCCTTATTATAAAACAAAATTAAAGACACGCTCATTCATGCCCATATTTGCATTTACAATTAGGATTATTTATTTAAATTCCTCCTTGGACATATGGTCACCCTACACCACAATGAAAGCAATAATGTGTCCACATTTGCTGGGCTATTAACTCCGGACAACGGGAAAGGTAATAGAGCGAAAATAGTTTATGAAAATAAAGGAAAAAGTTTTATTTAAATGCAAAGGGCTTGTTAAATAATAATTTTGTGGTGAGGTTGATGGTAAAGATTACTTTTGGGATATTGAAAAATTGGTTTAATTGTTTTTGGTCGTTGGGTCTTCCTGCGTTTTTAAAGTGAATCTAAATTGCTTCTCCATAAGAGGTGGTTGAATATCATTAAAATACGACGGTCAAAGTACGACCTTATTTGTTTAGCTTTTGACTTTCGTTCGCGTGAATTTTTTATAAAAAGATTACTTCCATATTTGATTCGGTTTTTGTTAACTATTTCAAGGGTTTTAATTTTTTGCACGGAACCCTAATTCTTTTTCTAAAATAAAGTAGCTACGTAACTCCTTATAATATCAGTTATCTGCCAGTAAAAGTCCTATCAAAATCGGTCCAGCCGTTTCGGAGATTTTAGAAAAAGAATTAGGGTTTTTTTTTCAGATTTCTAGCCTTTTCCCAACGACATTAAGGTCGGCCGGTTAGTCTGGAACTAACCGAATGCAGCTGAATACCAGTATTTTACACGGAGAAGCCATCATATCTAACGTCAAAACAGCGAAAGTAGTCATTCTGCAGTACACTACTAGTTCAAACAAATGAATGAATGCAAATATTCATGAATGAATCAGAGTTTGAAACGGTACAGGAAAACCGCAAGTAAGCAATGACTTTTATCTTTTATTGCGGTTTCCTTACCAAGAATTGTGCTTTTATAGGTAAAACAGTAGGTTTTTGTCTTGCAATTGATGTCAACTTATCTTCATTGTAAGATACTTGCCACTAACAGTTTTAGATTTGCATCTAAAAGTTCGTGTCACGGAGTCAGGATTTCCCGTAGCGTTTCTTTCAATCTTCCAGTTCTTGAGTAGGACTTCGAACCTTTGACCTTATTCAGTATCATCCGGAAGAGGCTAGGCTAGAAGATGAAAATGATGATCTTAAATGAGCCGAGGAGTCTGTAGTTTTTCTAGACAAATGCTATCCTAGTAATCATAATAAAAGCGATAGTTAGTGGGGATGTATGAAATGTCTGGACGATTGTTACTCTTTCACGCAAAAACTACTGAACGGATTTAGATTAAATTTAGCACACATATAGTTTATAACCTGCATTAACATATAAGATACTGTTTATGCCGGTAGTATGATCCCGTGGGACAATTATTGAACTCCACGCGGGCCAAGCCGCGGGCGTAAGCTAGATAAATTACAATTTCAATGTATTCGTCTGTTGGTTTGTGGAATCACCCCAACAGTAATTTCACACATACAGCTATGTAAATAGCCCGCCCTTCACCCAACAAATCAGACGCATCAATCACCAAGCACTCTTGAAAACACCAAAAAACATACTATAACTAACTCCGCAGACGTACTAAATCACACCAACATACCATGAAGGTATCCGTCTCACCAGCATGGGTAAAATCATCAAACAAAATATTTGGGGCGAAAGTTCAACGCCTCTCAAACAAGATTTTTAGGGTTCCGTAGCCAATTGCAAAAACAGGATTCTTATAATTTTGTCCGTCTGTACCGTCTGTTCGCCTATCTGTCGTTATTGCGCACCGCTAAACAATTCTACGAAAAAAATAGTGAATTAGGAAAAAGTTAAACCCAGAATTAAAAGTTCATGATGGCTCTAAGTGTCTTTTTTTTAATGTCACTAAGACACATAAGAAATATTGTTTTTATGGACTTTTCGAAAAATACATACGTATTTTTTTGGTTGATAAAATCAATACCATGCACGCCTAAATATTCATTCTGACTACGGAACCCTTCACTGAGCATGGATCGACACATTTGGCCTGTTTTTTTCCAGACATATTTCGCACTTCAGAGCTCTCAAAGTTTATAAATATTTGTATTAGATCATTCTTGTTTGGAAATCTAGAGTAAATTGGGTTAGCCTGTTCTTGACAGTTTTATAAATGGTCCAGATTCTGTGCTAAGAGAAAATGGAGAAAAAAGCACGTTTATTGCTATTAATTTGTGTGTTTTTAGGTCTGGAGTGTGTTTTAGTGATTAAAATGGCTAAACATAATGGCGAGCTCCGTAAAAATCTGGGTTAAATAACATCTCAGTATGAATGGTGTTATGTGCGTCACTTCATGACGCAGATGAAAACTTTATTTTCCTTTTTCTTGTTAATGGTTTGGTTTATGAATGAAATTGCCGTCTGCTTTAACTGCTTGCTGAAGACGTAGGTAATTTGTTTTTATCGCGCATAATAAATATTTTCATCGACAGTTGGCGCGTCGAGGGTTTTATGGCTATATTCGGCTTCAAAACTAAGTGAGGCTAACTCTTTACTTACGTTTCTTTTATGATTGTTTCGGATAGTCTTCTCTGCTTTCTTATTCTCTACTTTTAAATTGATTTAATAGGGGCTATCGCGTGTGAATTCACCGCTAGAGGCGCTAGTGTAGCGCGAGGGCACCGAAATGCCAGATGTCATAGAAATTCACGCGTTGCGTGCTTTTTTATCACGTATTTTTACTAATATTCACAATTGTGGTCTAGATTGAGTTGAGCTATTCCTGATTAATTATGACTTGAAGATTTTAAGTAGCAACTTAGAATCTTATTTGTTAGTACTTGGAGGTAAAATTATTTTTAAATGTTACATGCTTGCTAATTTTAGGGAGAATATTGTAAATAAATGATCTGAAGTTTATGTATTAAAATAAACTTTTTATGAAGCTGTTGATAAAATAGAATTATTGACATTACCTTACTCGACAGTGGCGCCATCTGGTGAGCTCAACAACGATAGTCCTCATTTTACCTCTTTGCTTCATTGGTATAATGGTCGCAACAGCGACTGCTGAATATGAGGTCCTGCATGGCTTCGATTGCCATTCTTCGATTTTCTTCCATCAGGATTATCAGTAGCAGCCACGGAGTCTGGATTTGTGCTCGGTTGATGGCAATAGGCTCGCCCCCTATTACATGGGGCTTAAAAATAACTGGTGAAAAATGGGTACACCTCTGGCTATTCCTTCGAGGATTATAGTCGTGATGTTATGATAATTTTACTCAGGAACTGTGGTCGCATGTAAATAAAAGTTATTAATGAATTCTGTTTGAAGCACATTATACTTGATATTTTTATTTGCGAATAACATGTTTAACACGGTATATAACACTACAAAAGCGTACAAATCCGATAAAACTGCATTCAGCACTGATTCAAAGATTATACGATATATTATGTTGGAATTCTCAGACAACTGTCCTATCTTACATTGCAATAATTTATTATATGATATCAGATAAACAGTCTACTATCTGTAACTAGCCAAAGTTCACTGTGAACTGTATAGTATGCATTGGTAATCAAATTCTGATATTATCAAGATTGTGTAGCTGTCAACGACCTGGTCAAAATAGAAATATTAAGCAGTATGTCAACAATTTGGTTGTACCTTTATTCCATCAAAGCGTTTGAAGTAGAGGAAGCGCCAGAGTAGCCCCCGAAATTAAATTTTTGTATGTTGTAAATTGTAGTTGGTTGTATGTTCTATGTTAAGAGCGGCCAACCCGTCATACTTTTCATACAAACGCTCGTACATGATTATGCAGTTGTTACACGTATAGCTTTGATTTTATTGAACTAATAGGTATTTGTGCACTATAACTAGGTTTCTATGGTAGCAAAAAATAAAAAATTGTAGAAACAAATTCAGTATAGGCCTCCAAAAATTGCTGTTTTGCACAAATTTTGGTGGGGTAAGACTGGGGAATTGAAAGAAAATCCCGCTGAGGCTCTGGATGAAACAACAAGCTTTTCGCGTTCACGATAGACGGACCGGGAAGGGCCCTCTTAAGGGTTTGGTTTCCGCACTTAGTCCTAAAAGTGGACCTTATGTTGGACGAAATATGATTCGTGGCTATAATACGTATGTATTTACAAAGTTGATAATAATGACTTTTTTATGAAACAGGGTTGTATTGATGATATAAATGATTATAACTCAGGAAAGCCATATTTGTTACGGTTGCTAATATACATAGATAGATTTGTCTATGACGTGGTCAAATGACCATGTCGCGCGGAAACCGACACGCCCCTTTGACACTTCTCCTGTTTTTTTTTAGATTTATTTGGTTGCCAGTCATATAGTTTTCAACATAGAGCCTGACACTGACCGTCAAATTGCAAAAAAACGTAAGAAAATTTGAATTTTGTGGGCTACCTTGGCGCCTCCTCCTTAACTTAATCAGGTTTGTTAACCAGCATAGCCGTGGGAAAATTGTAGCCATAATGGTTCCACTGCTGGGACTTAGGAGTCCTCTACCCTAATATTGACAACGCATAATTATAATTAGCACTCGTCATCGGTCTTACCAAGGTAAGTAAGTTACCGAAGAACTGGTTTTGTGGAGATCCTGCTGATAGTAGCTCCATATACAATGTGTGGAAAGGACCCGTCATGAAGCCGTCAACCAAGCATTCTGTACATCAAACTAAGTAACTCTACGCAAAAATTATTGCTGGGAAACGTCTTTTTTTGTGGGGCTAAAAATCACGTTTTACGGTAGGACTCAATGTAACGCACTCGAAACATTGTGCTGATGGACACATTGAATAGCACAGGGGTCGTGGAGGTTTTTAAATAAAGTTATTACATTAAAAACTTGTAAGTATTTAAAATAAAAATTGTGAAAAAGTTTGAACTGTGACCCCCAATATGTCTATAACTAGAAGGTTCCTAGGTATGGTACGAAGCGAAGTATTATAATATCTGTGGTATGGTTTAGAACAAAAAAAATATCGCAATGAGGGGGAGAACAAGTGCCTTTTGGCTTCGTTAAGAGTATTTTTACACCCATTGGAATGTAACTCTTTTCTATAGAAAAAAACTAATGCCTCTTTGATCCAGTTTTAGGTCAGCAAACTTTATCAGAACAAGCCCAATCACGTTGAGATCAATCGTTTTTTGATTAGACATTTACCTTTTAAAGATAAACACGAGATTTCAACACATAACTGAAATCTGAACTAATGTAACAACTGGTTGCTTGCCAAGTCGTTTTATCCCATTTTCTCGTGTGGTTAATATGTAGATCTAAATATTTTCCAGTAGAGCTGGCCAATAATAATATTAAAACAAACTAGATTAATTCGGAAACGGGTAATCGAATAGTGATGATCAGTGATAGGATACACTAATAAATACTTTGTCTTTGACTTTTGAGGAGTAGGTTGAGCTATTATTTGTACTTGCGATACATTGTTTTAAATATCACTATCATGACACTCCCGGAATTCGTAATATAAAGAGCGTAACAAGACCCTTAACGAAGCCGAAAGGCGCCTGTTCTCCCCGTCATTGCACTCATTTTTTTTGTTTTAGGTCTAGACCATACCTTCTAGTTACGGACATATTGGGGGTCAAAGTTCCAACTTTTTCACCAGCTTTTTTTTTAAATGCATATTTTTAATGCAAGTTATATTTACACTTTAAAGTCCTTCACGACCCCCCTATTCAATCCATCCATCAGCACAATGTTTTAAGTTCTACTGTAAAACGTGATTTTGCACCCCAACAAAAAAAAAGCGTTTTCCAGCAATAATTTTTGCGTAAATTTACTTAGTTTGATGTAAATAATGCTTGGTTGACGGCTTCATTCAGGGTCTTGTTACAGTCTGTATTATTAAATAAGTTAGAAATTAAATAAAAATTAAAAAGCTTTTCATGTCTTAAGAGGGCCCTTCCCGGTCCGTCTATCGTCAACGCGAGCATGGTCGAAAAGCTTATTGTTTCATCCAGTGGCGATTTTCTTTCAATTCCCCCGTCTTACCCCGACCCGACCCCGCACATCTTGTCTCCCGCGCACCTCATACCGCCTAACGCGATGACATTGAACAAAATATGTCATAACACATGAACGAAAAATAGTGTTCGAAAATTTCTTAAACTTGTTCTAGGAAATACGTGTTTTTGAATAAGTCTTAAAAGCGTGTGAAATAAATACTTTTCATTAAGAATCTCCATTACATGTGCAAGGTTTCTATCGTGATGTTTTCTTTACTTTTACAGTTTATGAGTACATTATGAACGGCCAAAGTTCAGTTAAAATTTGTGCAAAACAGCAATTTTTGGAGGCGTATACTGAATTTTTTTCTACAATTTTTTATTTTTTGCTACTATAGAAACCTAGATATAGTGCACAAAATACCTATTAGTTCAAAAAAATCAAATATAGATGTGAAACAACTGCATAATCACGTACAAGCGTTCGTATGAAAAGTATGACGTGTTGGCCGCTCTTAAGGAATTATGAACGAACACATATCTCTCCACCCCTCCGACAGGTGCTGAGTTGCTGCTGAGAGCAACCACACAACCTGCACAACCTTATTTAAGTCCACAGGATCATGTTATCATAGAATCCAGGGGAATGTCCATATTAACATCAACGTTTGCAGTCATTGAACCAAAATAGCTCTACCTACTCCGATCACTAGTGATGATGTTCGTGTAATATAACAAATAACGCAAATATAAATTATAGTTGTACAAAAGATCTTTTGGCGCTTGCCCTAAAGAGGAACAGATACCGCCATTTTGTTTTTTCCAATATATTTGCACAAAAGTATCCACCGACAACGCCCCTCTGTCAATGTCATTCATTATCATCTACCTGCCTTTCCCACTATGCCCTAACATAGTTGGCCGGCACATAGTTCGACTCCCAGTCTAACTGGATGCAGCTGTATTTTATATGGAGCGACTGCCTATCTGACCTCCCCAATCCACAACCTAGTTAGTACTGGGTAATACCATAACCCTCGGTAAGACTGGAAGTGAGACTTTCAGGCCACTTTCCTTTACATTATTATGTAAAGTTCAACTACAACCTCACAAGTGAGCGCATACAATTCGAAAACGAACTCATTTGTTTAAATTAAATCCCGGCTTCACTCCAAGACTCGGTTACGGTTGTGTTTTGTTAATTGATACACTTGACAAGGATTTGTGTACACCACAACCAATAAGGTTAAAATAAAAACTTTTTTTCAAAAAAATAACAGACTTCTAAAAAAAAAACAAACGAAATCCGTGGCAAAAAAGTCAATGAAACAAACAAACGTAAAGTTATTTTCCGCCTTTTTGTGTTTTTTTTGTAAGTCTGTTATTTATTTTGCAAAAACCTTTTTATTGATGTCCAACATGATATAAAAATCATATCCCAGCCTTT
Source organism: Eugnorisma glareosa (assembly GCA_947578425.1). Classification (NCBI taxonomy): domain Eukaryota; kingdom Metazoa; phylum Arthropoda; class Insecta; order Lepidoptera; family Noctuidae; genus Eugnorisma; species Eugnorisma glareosa. The sequence goes on along the minus strand of OX387982.1, from coordinate 3,858,667 downwards.
CAGTGCTCTAAATCTACATACATTTCAACCAGGCTAATCTGCTAACCAGCTTCAAAACGAATACGAATCTGAAATCAAAACATTACTTCAGCTATTTCAGCTTGAAGCATCTATCCGTGCCGTTACTCTCATTTACTGGCAAGGCCAGGTATATAGGTCAGCTAGATTTATAGCTAGGTCAGACCTAATTCTGTAAAGTGTCGATAGTAATATCATTATTATCTTTAAACACTCATTTACTTAAGTTCAATGCGATTGATTTCTTGGTTTGTACTCATTAACGGTATAGTCGTGGCTGAATAATTATAGCCGCACGAGTCGGTCTTCTGGGTTAAACGACAAGTTGCTAGAGGTCAGACGAAGATACCTGATCATCCATCATGCAGAGTGGAAGGGATACGCACAAACGTTTACCACGCACTCACTCAGTAAGTCAGTACATCATCGGAACCCCGCCACATAAAAAATTTTCACGGGTAATTAAAAAACTAACCATTCTATACATTTTGGCCGTGTAGGTATTACTCTTTATAGAAAACAGCATTTTTTTCGGGGTTCCGAATGATGTAGGTACTGAGTACGTGGTATGCATTTGTGCGTCTGTGCCTATACTCAAAACCCTCCGAGCTTCTGAAAGCAGATTAAGTCGTTGTTTCCAGCTATAATTTGCCGATCTTGGACAGTCGTTCAGTCAGAAGCCCGTAACGGCCGTTTTCAATAACTTACTTACAATTAACGGAACGTTGCTATCTCAGATAACCAGTTAAAGAACCATCAACTGTCAACCCTCCGAGAGACAGATAAGTGACGTGGATTACCATGACCTGATTAACGTGACGATAGAAACACCGATAGCTACTAGAGTAAGGCATATTAACTAACCGTTATACGCAAGTAAGATATAGAAAACGGCCAGCATATTTCTGAGTGTTCCATCATCATATCGGGAGTTCAAAGCCTTTTTTTCTGAAGCCAGTGGGCTAAGAGCTTACTATTGTAAACGTCTTTTGATTGCATTTGAAGCTCACGCTTGTTTTCCCCCAAGTTGTAGCTAGAGATATCTTTTTTCTTGTTTATGGCATTTCGCAGGTCATCCTATGAGACCGTCTTCTGCTTAACTAGACTATCTTATGGGTGCCTTGAGTGTAAGGCCTCTAGCCAGTTACAATAGAGAGGATTTGTACACTTATCCTTAGCTATTTCGGAACCCCATGCTAGACCAGCCAAAAATTCTAAATTGTGTTGCGTCGTTTGAGTAAAACAATTACAGATACTTGCATACACACTCTAAAACAAACATTTGCTGTTTTCTAGTAATATGCCAATTGCATTCCCAGACAATATTCTGCAATGCAATATTATAAATACCAAACACTTATACTGAATCTCCCAGATTTACAGCTCTCGATACTAAGTTACATATTTTCATAGAAAATCTAATAGTTGAGTGTTTCTGGCTACAGATTTATGTTCATGATTTACTAGATCAGTAGTTTGTTCTTGACATAGATGTGGGTGCGCTCATCTGTTGTTTACCAGTTTTATAAGCACTTGATTACGATGAAATTGCTTATTATGTTCATCTATTATCTAACAGACAGACGATCTGGAAGAAACTGGATAGCCATGACACAAAACCACCAAAAGTGGAGAGATTTGGAAGAGACACTCAGCATTGGGTGGTCAAAGGTTGAAGAAAAAATAAAAAAAGTTTTAATTTTAATAAAATGTTTTTATTTTTTCTCATACAATTGTTCTACAGCACAAAATTGAGGCAGCCCCTTTAAGTTATAAGGATACTTGTGACGAGGAAGAAGAAGAGGATTATCTATCTATGTTTGGTCGATGAGTTAGATTGGAACTTCGATGAAGTGTCAATTGAAGTGGTCGGGACGATTCTTTGGGTTTTCTGTTTTCTCGTGAACTCCCTTCGAAGTTTTCTTAGATAGGATCTCTTTTGATGAATTATGTCAATAGTGTTTAATTTTAACAAAATAATCTTTAAAAAAAAATGCTACTACATCATTAAATGAGAAGTTGATGAAATTATAACTCAGGTTTTTTTCTTATAGTCGCTCCACGCCACTTGGGATGCGCTTTTAGGCTTCGATATTTATTCGAATAATTTTTCTTTAATTAGAAAAATGACAACCATGATCAACAGTAGGTACACGATTATTATTCTGATTTACGAAGACGTTATTAAAACAATAGATACTTACTTTTGAAACTATCTTTCCGCCTTAATTAATAACATCGATAGACGATAAAATAATCCATTTCTCCAACCTTTATAAAAGGTAATTGATATTAGAGCCAATAATTTACAATTTGGGGGTCCACTCTGATCAAACTTGACCCCATAAAGAGGTCAGCTGCCCAGTGGTCCGAAACGACATGTGCTTCCACAAAAAATGTTCCGTTACCAAAAGGTTCGGGTGGCCATAATTTCGGGGAAATTATTTCGATGGTGTGGCCAAAATAAAATTAATTAATAGTTATTATAAAATGCAACATCTCTCTACCAGTGTCACAACCGCATTTCGTATAGGATTAAATAATAAAATGGCATTTATGTAATTTGTAGTGATGGGCAACAAGTATCTCGCCTCATTATCTATGCAAGACGTATTATTAGTGGATTCTTATCAGACGAGTGGGAAGCTAAGCCAGTAATAATGTTTCAAAATTATTGTAGAAATTGTAACTTGGACAGAATACATTGAAAGTTACGATTTTATTACAGAGCTTTGCATGATTTGGTAGAAGATGACTTATTTTGGGTGTTAGGTGATCTTTTATGTCTTTTATGCGTCCGTGCGTAATAAAAGGTGCTTGTAGAAAGCGATACAGAAAATTTGCTTAACGATACGCCACTCATTGTTAATTGTACGAAGCTTTCCTATTCTAGCCCCTAATATTCTAGGTGTTTATGCTGAGGATAGAAAAGCTCGGCAACATAATATTTCTGCTCTCTAGATCTTAATTTATTTGGGGTAAGCTCAGCAACAGGCTTCTGATCACTTGGTCTATTCGTCGTGTTCTCATATTAAACAGACCAAAAATCAATCTCACCATGATCATTAATTAATTTACCAGTAAGTATTCTATGTTACTAACCTCAACATTCTTCTTTGTTCCAGGTAAGGACAGTCCCACAACCTCACCGCATTATGCTGAACAGTCCTGATATCTTTATTCGCTGTTCACGCTTGACGGAACCTGGGTGTGCACCGGGCTCAATTATTGGTAATAACGCTTTGTCGCCTAAATACGAGGGCAGGGTTGTCGACATTGACAATGTGACAGTTTTACTTTTAATCTGATACTGTCTTTACACTCATTACTTAGGACCATAGGTTTCGCGCGCCTCAAGGAGAGTCAGCAAACAGGGAGGGGTCCGTAAGGACCGACGCCTGCCAGGGTTGCGGGACTGTTCGAAAGAGATACCGCGGCCCTGGAACACAAAGGGCAAAGGAAGGAACATGGATGGGTTTTAGTCAGTAAAAGTCTGAAACTGCCTCCTGCTCAGCCCAGAGCGGGAGGGGTTATTTGATGATTTCCCACCGGTAAAAAATAAAAAGGTCCATAGTTTTTCGGATTAGAAGTACCTTCTTACCTATTATAGAAAAGTTACTTCGCTTCGTATATGTCGCTGACAGATTGCATGCTTCGTCGTTATGCAAAATACACCTTCCATTTGAAACCGTTCGCTGGTTTTTGAATGCTGTAGGCAAAATTTAAAATGTGTTAGCATTTTTGTAAGTCCATGAAACCCAATTGACAATTCAAAAGCCCTGATTAGTTCAGATCGTCGAGGTTTTAAAGCATTAGGAGAAAATTGTGGCCATTTCAGTTTTAGAAGGTTTGTTTATTTTCAATATCAACTAGGTAAAAAAATTCGGGCCAAATAATATTTATGTTATTGTTACCTAACTGTTTACAGTTAGGTAACAATAACATAAATATTATTTATACGAAATAAAAGTTAATGTAAGGTGAAATTAAATCGAGGCCTGTCTCTATATAATTATCATGAAAAAAAATCGTTACATAAAAATGTATCCACCTTTTTTTGCGATCTTGGTAACCCTACCACCCAAAACCAAAATGGACGTTGTTAATTTTTGGCGGTAACAGCTTTTTGTGACATTCATTCGTTCTTGTCGGTCACATCAACGAATTTTCAACTGAACTTGTATTTTATTCTTTTTCGGGGTTAGCCGAACTCTTGGCGGCGCCTATTTTAGGCGTAATGTTGTTTCATGGTAATGTGAGGTTATTTTTATCTTAACAAGGAATGAATTATTCATTTAAGAGTAAGATGATTTTGCAATTGATTTGTGGGACAAATTGGTTACGTTAATACTCGTAGGTATGTTATTTATTCATCGAATAGGTTAATTGAATATCTGGACTGGTATGATAGTCAAGACCATGTCGATGTCGACGAATAAATAAATAAAAATAAAAAATCCGTTTCAATCGTTTCATTAAATCAATTACAAATGTTGTTAGTAATTAATAATTTCGACGAATAATCTAATATAAAAAGAACATATTATAGGTACGCCAATAAAAAAACACATGGCTGAAGAATGAGGTAATTTGTTGAATGCGAGATGCACACGATCTGTCCATATGGCAGCACTAATGGGAGGCCCATGTCCAGCTGTGGACGTCCAGCAGTGGAAATGATAATGGTGATAAACTAACAACGGATTTAGCATATAACATCACGCCTGTTATATCCGAAGGGTCAGCGGCCGTTCACACAAGGCTATCCTACACGACATTTTACTGTAAAAAGTTAGGATCATACGTCAATAACCCTGTCTCTAAGGTTAAAAACAAATGCAGCATGGGCCTGCCATTATGTGATCCCAAAGTGATACTGCAAAATAATGGTCAGATGAACGTCGTGTGAACGGGGGGCTAGGCAGAGGTGTACCTAACAGTATTTCGCCAGTTATGGTTAAGTCCCTTATAATAGAGGGCGAGCCTATTGCCATCAACCGGACACAAATCCAGACTCCGTGGCTGATACTGAGAAATTCCAGATGGAAAAATCCAATAACAATTTGCCTGACCCGGGAATCGGGCCCAGGACCTCATCCTCAAGAGACGCGATTGCAACCACTAGACCATCGAGGATTAAAATTATGAAATTAGTGTCTATAGGATTAAGATATGTGGCCCTTCTTCATTTTCACATTTTCATTTTGCCCGTTTTATTAACCTGCATAATTATTATCAAAAACACATCTGCTTTTACAGTTTAGCCAATAAAAACACGATTAACTTCTAACTTTTTTAACACAAATAAACTAAAAAGACAACACAAATTAACCCAACTACACTGCCTATCTCTTTCATGTTAACACCGTGATTATATAAGTACACTACACGCTGGTAATGTCTCATAAAAAGAGGAAATGGACAACACATCGCAGAAAGTCTCCGACCTAATTTCTGTGTGAAGTTTATCTTTTGGTGTGTGTTTCCGTTGTGTTACGAAGACACGGGGGTCGTCCTTGCGTTGTACGGTACGATATTAGCAGAGAAAATACGATATTGGATAGTTTGGCATGGTATGATATTGACAGAGGAATTGACGTGACGACAAGGAAGATATTTCATGCCTCCTTTCTTCCTAAAAATATACCCTATAGTGCCATAGCACTATATATATATAATATATATATATATTTTTATATTGTATATTTTTCGGAAAAAAATAAATTTCGGACCATAGTCCGAAATTTATAATACTGTATTAAATTTTTTACCTATCTGTTTTTGTGTCTTTCTCGTACCCTCCAAAACAATGTGCACGCACATTTGAGCGTTTGCGCAACCCGTCTAACGTTACAGCACATGTGCGCCGTATACGACCATAATATAAATTATTTCAGGATCTGCGCCAGCGACTCACGCGCATGAATCGACCGCTATTTCTAATATATTGTACTGAAACTGTTTGTGTAATCGTTGTTATTGAATGAAGGTTAATTGCTAATCTAAGTATACTAACATTTGTGAGTTTGTGAGGTTGTAGGGCCTAATCATGAGATTAGGCCCTACAATCTATTCTATACTAATCATGAGATCATGAGATCTACTGAATCAATTTTGAAAATTATTTCACTGTTAGGAAGCAATGTTATCCCGGAGTTCCACAGGCTATATTTAAACCGTGCCCGTGGGATAATTGCTGACCAAAACGCGAGCGAAGCCGCGGGCAACAGCTAGTTTTCTATTAAGTCTCTTGTGATACATTGTGACGGTAAAGCAACGTTCTTCGATAACCTAGCTTCATCTGGCGATAATTACAGCTTATGCCGAAATCCTAGCGACTAAAACTCATAGGTTCCAACAAAAATGCTTCGCGTTAATGCTTAACATCAACTCAACGACACGACATGCATAGTAGGTACTATGTATGTCGTGTCGCTGAGTTGATGTTCCAAAGACGGAACATCAACTCAGTACAGAATAGGCACTAGTTCATTCCACTGGACCTTTCAGATCCTCTCTGTATGTGCTAAAGAAGACCACTATGTGGTTAGGTGGAAGATAACCCTCAGCTTACCCCAACGGAATAAGGTTTTTCACAGGGACGCTTTATACTACTTCCTTGACTATTCAGTTTTGGTGTGACCTTTTCGTGGGATCTTCAGTAAAGTCAAGTGCGTAGTACTCGCAACCGGCGGGCGTGTATGACCAGGAGGTCTACTCTCTAAGTCCGTCCACGAAAATACGGGCCCGTCCGAACGTAGTCCGTAAATACGGAGTAAACCCTACTCCCGATTGATTACGGATTCATGAGTTTCGAACGGAATCATAGACAATATTCGTGAACGAATGATGCACGGCGATAGAGTTGCGCTATTTTACCGGTCGATTACCGGTTTATTTACTACGTGGTTTTCAAGTTTTTAAACAAAAATCATTATTGTTATTGTAAAAAAAATACCACATTTTTAACAATATACTTTTTATTATGCCTTATTAATATAGAATTGAACTATTTTTGCCATTTTTGTCCGAATTGTGGCTTTATCTTGTTAATTCCTTTGCCTTTCTTTCTTTTGACATCAATAATATCAAATGAAATGTCAGTTTGTTATTTACATTAAACATATTTATACATAATTCGCATTATCAATACAACGCGGGATTCTTCCGTAATAAATTGTAATAGTAAAATACCCTCAACCACTCCAGCAGCAACTCATGCTCTCAAATAGAGGCACTCTTCAGTTTTATGAGTGAGAACAACAGCTTGCAAAACATCAGTGGCAATCGAAGTAAGTTCAAAGCTCGTTGCCACTGATAACAAGCCGAGGACAGGCTGATGAAGAAGACTGAAGTGTGGAAAGGAAGAAGAGGAAGCCTGCTAGCGATCAGTCCGGTACCACATTGACAGATCCGAACATGTTGCTGCGCCCCGCTATTCCATGTTCCATCGACACAGCTGTACGCGTACCGTCTACATCACACCACGACGCCAGAGGTGGTCGAAATATAAGGAGCAAGACCAAGTTCACCCTGAGAGTGGAGTCGCTCCACAAGATTTCCTTCAAGTCTTTTGTGGTGCGGGTTCCAACACACATCTCTCGACTTCTATGAAGGAATTTTGGCCGCAGAGTGTCGTGTATTAGTGTTTTCGCGGAAGTCTATATGACACCTCGACTCAGTGCAATATGTGGCCGACCAAACATAGTTATTAACATAGTTAACCCTGTCGCTCATCATCATCTCTCCTCCTTCGTTTCCCTCCTCACTCCTCAAGTCGGTATGATGGTTCCTTTACTGTTCGGGCTGTGCGCCTTTGGAATTCGCTTCCACACTCCTTGCGGGATAGCCCTTCGTTAGATGTGTTCAAGAAAAGAATAAAGGAACATTTCCTGTCAACAGGATAATAGTATATATAGTATTTTGTGTATCTATCTATATATATATGTATTACGTTTATTATATTTTATGTATTAGTTTAGTAAAAATAAGTAAATTTAAGTCTTAAAATGTTCGTTTGTGCACATAGGTTTATCCTCATTCGCAAATCTCACAATCAAACGTAAGGTTTGCTGTAAGAAAACCCAATTCTGGGTTAAGCTCGCCGTTGTACATAAGTTATATATTGTAATTTTGTGTGTCCTACTTTTATATTTTGTGTGCAATAAAGAATAAGAATTAATAGTTTTTTTGTAAATGTGTTTGATATTATGTATTATAATAGCTTAATATTGTACTTAAAAGATTATTTTGTGTATTGTATCAATGAGTCTTCGATGTCTGAAAATAAAAGTGATTGATCGATTGAAACTAAGTTCTTAGCAACAATTTATGACTGCAATAGATAAATAAAAGGGAATATGTTCTATTAGTGTATTGTTGATTGTATTTTTATTCTTTAATATTAATTTAAAATATTAAATTGATTGGTGCCAAATAAAAAAACATTCTTTTACAAACATTATCTTTACTTTTATCACAATCTTCCTGTAAGCAAAATAAACAGTTTGTAAAATGTTTATTTTGACGTCACTGCTAAGGCTCACTGCACCTTGGTAGCTCCCCCGGGCTTGCTGCTCTCAACAATTGAGAGCAGCAAGGATCTTCAAGTAAACAAAAACAAATTGGTAACACAACGCAATAATTTGCAGAATCTTCAATATCGTTAGCAGTATTATATAATATGATGCTCTGTGTCTTAGTCCTTAATTCTTGGATCAAACCATTGTCCACTTTAATTCTGGGACCAACACGATTTCGTCGCTTGTAAATAGATCCTCACAAAAATCTTCAAATGATTCCCGTGTGAGCCCTTTCAACTAGGTACTCGCCAACCGAAAGTTTTGGCGCAAATAGAATCGGTGTCACCTCCGCTCTTCTTCTAGAGCTTCTTCGAGCATGAAAAAAGCAGCCATTGTAGAGATTTTCTAAAAAAAACGTATTATTCGTAGACTGCACGATAACTATTTTGTTGTCGTTTCAAATGACATAACAATCCGTCCTAAAAAGTGTCAAACTCCTTTTTACGGACGGGCAAAAACACATCGGGAGTAGGGACAACTGTCAAATTGAGTTGTAATTCATTCTTAGTTCTGGCCTCGAACGAATCGTATGTCCGTAGGTGCTAGGGAGTAGGAAACGCCCGTATCTTCGGCCGAAATTACGGGTTTCGTGCTTAGAGAGTAGACCCCCAGATGTGTGAACGTGGACGAGGCGAAAGGAGTGAATGGTACCAGTTGGCGGTCTATGGTTTCTGTCTACCCCCATTTGAAAAAGGCGTGAGCTTATGTATGTATGTATAAACATTTTCACAAAATCTAATAATGATCTTTCTTTAAGGCGCGGATTGACTACGATTTTAATCGCAACTAGACCGCGTAAACTATTGTCACCACTATAGAGCGCGAATGAGGTTGTAAATTGAAAATAATATGTGTTTGTGTTAACATGTGAGTGTGACTAAGCTGCAAATGGCATTTATTTTACAGTTTAACTTTAGATTGTTCAAAATATAGACATTAAATTAAATAATGGACATAGACATTTAATTAAATAATATGTTTGGTTAAAGTTTAAAAAAAAAAGCTAATTCTATTAAATTCTTAAAAAAAAAAAACTATTGTTATCGTTCGAAATACAGAGATCTTCGACGCCAAAGTTATATTTTGTGCCGCAACTTCGCAATATTGGGAATATCAAACTATTATTTATTATTTTGTTCGGTTAAAATCTTTAAACCCTTCTCTGTCCACTGTATTTTTTGCGTTAGATATTTTCATTGCGTTACGTCACACTCGACTATCTAAGAAACAAATTTTTGGGAATATTGAGGTAACACTGCGCCATAAGTTGCGTCTCTACAACCTCACTAAAACCAATTTGATATTGCAAGACAACTGAACTTTGAACTTTTTTTTTTTGTCTTTGTTAACTTTGGTTACAGTAAAGCCAAGGGTGCAGCTTGTATATCCACAGTACCAAAGATGATAGAGCACTAACTCCACATGAACTGTAATTACCAATTAAAGTCGCAGCGTTTAATTGAGACACAAAGTAAACAGCAATGGCAGTGAGTTGATAGATGCAACACTCGTTAACAAATGAATGGCAACCAATCATCTGTGTTGCAGTAATTAGATGAACCAATTAGTGACGGAATACAAGCGCATACTGCCAATCTGCTATTGGCATTGTAGAATGTGTAATTTAGGAATGAATTGGCAGATGTAGTGAGGAGTAATGGTTTTGGCTGTGACAGGAACATTGGTAAATAAGTTTTGACCGCCAATTCATTTGTCGTATATGGTAATTAATGACAATACTTTTACGAGTACAAGACACAAGATTAACAAGATTATTATGAGACAACATCAAGATTAACAGGCAATATTCTCTCATGGCCTCAGAAAGCCTATAGTCCCAGAAGTCTTTTGTAGATCTTTGACAATGGTTACAGATAATCAGTGGCCTATTACCCGATACTTACTGGCTTGTGATGTCAGATAGGCAGTCGCTCCATGTAAAATACTGGTATTCAGCTACATCTGGTTAGACTGGAAGCTGACCCCAACATAGTTTGGGCAAAAGGCTACGCAGATGATGGACAGTATTGAATGGCTTTCAAGTTTACATTTTAGATAATTCTTTCAATCTAGCCCCCAAAATTTTTGCGTAAAAATTAAGAAATTTTGACTCTCAAAAGAGTCACCTCAAACAAAAAGTATCTATGTAGTATTATCAACTATCTGTAGTCCACGACACAAGCCTCGTTGCTTAGTGTGGCACCTAGATGGCGCTGTGTGTAATGTCCAGCGATATTTATTTATTTATTTACCTTCTTAAGTAAAGCCTGAATAGAATAAAACTGAACTCTAGCATATTCATAACATCATGTATGTAATCACGGAAGACAGAGCAGAGGCAGAGGTGTACCTAATACACAGTGCACACCCACATTTCGCCAGCATATTTATGTATACAAAAACCGTGTGTTAAATCATTCATCCAACAAAATGAAAATCCTATACAACAGGAAGCCCGTCACTACTATTTATTTTAAATTTGCACACTATGACGTAATCGATCTTGAATTTGCCACACTGACCCACTCACACCATTCAATATTTTTCTCAGAACTGTTTTTATATTGTAAACTTTCATACATAATATTTGTATGGTCTTGTATACAACAGGATGAAAGGAGTATACTGTTTATGTAACCTTGGCGAAGGTTTATATTGGTACAGGATGCGTTGTGTAAGCCATTGATCGGAATAAGATCGGTTGCTATGCTGAGTTCTACTTCTAACTGGTGTTGGTTTTAATTATAGACATGGATGAAGACATTGCTGGATGGTTACATGATCGAAAATAGAAATGCATTTAGAAAACGATGGATGGAATCATCTAAGAATTAAAGTTTTCAGTCAACCAGCAGTTAAAATAAACCCCAGAGAGGTACTCTGCAGAGGTTTGTTAAATCTATCAAAGATAAAAGTAAAATTAAGCTTTATCTACCTAGCAACACGCCTTGTCCCATGTTTAAGACCCATGTAATAGGAGCGAGCCTATTACCATCAACCAATTTGTTTTATACAGATAGTCGTGTGGTTATAATCTGCACGATATGAAAGTATGTAGTTTGGATGTACAACGTGATCTCCGAAACTACTTATCCGATTTTACAAGTTACTTCGCTACTGGAAAACAACACTACTGCCGATTGCTTCGACGCAGACGAAGCCGTAGGCAGAAACTAGTATAAGGTAGTCAGGAAGGTGGTGGGGGGTACAGCTTAAACTATCAAATCTACTGAGCAAAATAAAATTAAGGTTCGAAAAACACAGTATATATGAAAAACACAACTCCAAAAACATTTTCACGACTGACACACATAAACCAGCTGTTGCATTTGATTCCCTTTCTATAACAGAAATAGAATCTTCAACGAATTCGCAGTACGAAAAACATCACTTTTATAGCACATAAATCAATAATCATTTGTTATTTCAACGTAATGTTTATCGATAAATGTAACACTAGCGCATGCCTGCAGCTGCGCCCGTTTGGAGTTCGGTAATTATTGACTAACAGGATCGTACTACCGGGACAAAAAGTATTCTTTGTATTAATCCGGGTTATAAACGACCAGTGTGCCAAATTTCATCAAAATCCCTTCAGTAGTTTTTGCATAAAAGAGTAACAAACATCTATCCGTCCATCTTCACAGACTTGCATTTATAATAGTGGTAAGATAAAATGATGTAACCGTCGATTCCCATGTGGCACAGTGCCAGTTTGTCTTCTCCATCCGGATGATTAATCCGACGTTTTCTGTGAACTGTTTCAAAGCTGGATGAAGAAGTTTTTTGGCCTGTTTTGTACTGAGTCGCCTTGCAGTCTCTTGTTTACTGAATGTATGTCGTTTACAATGAGTTTCTGATTTAGCTTTCTGGTATCAGAAGTGGGATACTGAATGAAATATGGCGTTTCTTTCACGGTTTTGTTTGGGACTTTGTCAATTTAGCTCATGGTTAAAGGCACCAATTGAGTCCAAAATATATGTCCAAATCTGTAATTAGAATACTCATATCAACTGTTTCATATTTTCTTTAAATGTTCTGAAGGCAAAACTCATACATTATTACGTATTGACCAAGAAAAAAGTTTTTTTAAGATCTTTTAATTTGTTTAAGCCTTAAGCACAATCATCAAGCTACATATTTTGTCTGCTGGCCTACTGAATCATCATCGACAACATCCAAAACGATCTTGGCTTATATAAATTCCTTTGTCCCAGAAACCTCGCAAATACAATAACAAATTCAGCCAGACAAACAGTAAAATCTATTTACCATTAAAACGCCATTCACCTACATAAATTTTCAATTGTCACAATCATGGGAACGAACTCAAAAAGACGACAAACACCTTAAACAATGGTCTATTACGACCAGCGGCTGAACTCAAGTAAATTGTATTATAAAAATAAAAATAGTATAAAGATGTGTTAAACGGGTAGAACGTGGTATGTGTGTGAAATGAGAACACAGAGTAGTGTGGGAAATAGAGGCGATGCTGTTTTGTTAATTTTCGGGACTATTTTCTGGTTCAAATATGCATGAACAACATAATGCATGTATTCTTCTGCTTTAAGAGTAAACCGAATGTGGGTAATAATATACAAACTTATTTCCATAAACCGGGTATGATTCAGGCGTTGAGCAACTTTCTTTGAAGTTCGAGTCTTTGTTTCGTTTTACGTCTTATCATGGATATGAAAAATGGTTTCGCTCCTAGACATCTTACTTCTTACTATACAATTCGAAAGTGTGTGAAGATGGGTGGACGGATGTTTGTTACTATTTTAACTACTGAACGAATTTGGATAAAATGTGACACACATAGTTTATAACATGGACACACAGGATACTTTTTATTCCGCCATTAAAATCCAGTAGGACAATAACCGAATTAAACGCGTAGCTGCGTTTATAGCGTAGTTATAAAACAAAATCTTCTAGAAAGCATTTAGCCTGTGTCGCACTCACTCTACTCTATGAACCGCGCCACATGCGCGAAGGAATGCATTTTACTACGCGACGCGCCTAACACTTGTGTTAACATTAACACGAAATAACGCCATATTTGAATAACTCAAATATGCATGTAATTATATGCTAGACAGGTTTCTGTGGTACTAATCGGTATGTGCAGTCGGAAGCTTGGGGTTTAACTAAAGGTTAGATGGCAGTTATTTCTAACGTTAACTAAAATACTGATTTTATGTTAAGGTTTCTGGATTTAAAGGCTACATAGCTTGATTAATAATTATGTAGACTTAAGGTCGGGTTTTTGAGTATTTCCTTTTGTACTTCGGGGTCTGAAAATATGGTTAACTGTCTTTTGCCCGCAGCTTCGCTTGCAATAAGGTCAGAAATTCGAGAAATCGAGGATAATGTAGCTTTCTATTAATAAAAGAATATTCGGTATCGGATCTGTAGTTCCGGAGATTAATCTCTACATACAAATACCTCTTTGTATTATTAGTATAGATTAATACATAATCAGCCTATTAAGTTCCTTTTCCTCTCAGTTATCTAATGCTCCGTAATCCACATTGGTTCAGTAGATTTTGTCCTAGAACCAAAAATTGGGTGCGTTTACAAATATTTAAACTCACATACACAAACAGCCAGACCCGGAACAACTACCCGTAGGTCATTTAAATATTTGTTCCGTGCGGGGATCGAATCCGCGACACGTAGCTCAGCCAATCGCTCAGCCACTGCGCCAACCGAGCCGTCAAAGTCGCCTTTGTATCATATGCTATGCTTATACTATAAGTGGCGTTAACCAATGTCCACCAGATGGCCTATCAAACCGTATATCATAGTCAACCTACTTAGTACAAAAAACTATATTGACTTAATTTTTCCACACCTGTTGATTTTTTCTTAATAATTGATGCTCGTTTCGTACAATTGATATGCCTTATTCCATATAAGGGGTAAAATAATTACTTGGCTATCAGCTAAATGGTATAGAAACCTAGATTTTAGTAGGCTGTTCTTCTTAGATAGAAATGCAAGTCTTATTTAATCGATAGGCATCAAATAGTACTATTATGGAGTCTGTGGCTGACTCTGAAATTGAATTGAATTAAACGATTTCTTAATATCCATACTAAGTATAATATTATAAATAACTTTGTCTGTCTGGCTTCACTGACTCGTAAGCACGACTGCTGAGCATGAGGTCCTGGGTTCAGTTCCCGGGTCGGGCAAAGTGTTATAGGGTTTTTCTATCAGGAATTTCTTAGTAGCAGCCACGGAGCCTGGAATTGTGCCCAGTTAATGGCAATAGGGTCGCCTCTATTACATGGGATTTAAATATAACTCGCGAAATGTGGGTGTACTAATGGGTACACCTCTGCCTTACCCTTTGGGGATTAGAGGCGTGACGTTATGTTATGTATAATATTATAAGTATTTTTGTCTTTTAACTTTTCTCGTCTGAACGACGGAAGGTTATGGATGAGAGGCGTAGGGATAGACCATGATCTGGATTAGGTCATAGGATACTTTTTATCCCCGTAGTAGGGTCCCGTGGGATTATCTGGCGCTGTTTACTTAAGTCAAAATAATTCAAAATCATAACTTTTAGTTTTCTTTGTTTGTTTACTTCTTGGTAAATTAAATAAAGTTAAAATAATGTCAACACCTAGTGCTAATTCTAGTAGTTAGAATTTTCAGTTTCTCAGTTCAGTTTTTGTAATTATTCTTGCCTAGCGACCAGCCCCGGTTTTGCAGGGTTGCAATGTTTTACATATAAACCTTCCTCTTGAATCACTCTATCTATTAAAAAAACCGTTTCAACATCCGTTGCGCAGTTTTAAAGATCTAAGCATACATAGGGGCAGGCAGCGAGAAGCGACTTTGTTTTTATCATCTCCAGTTTCAGTTAACCTATCAATCTGATAATTCCACACAATTTTATTTTCCTAGTAGCAAAGATGCCAAGACCTCTCTGTTTAGTAACCCTGTATAATCTAAATCTCTCTTACATTTTAATGTCGGCCATTCTCTGAGACTTTAGTCTCAGAGAATGGCCGTTAGAGTATAAATATTAAAAATAGCCATTATACGTCTGTCTGTCTGTCCTACTTACGTCTGTCCCAGTTGTCTAGTATTTGTCCCAGTTGTTGCTAGACTAGTCTTTGATTTCTGTTCTTACCTTTAAAGGGTTAGGTACTAGTGCTGGGATAGATTTTATCGATAGTTCCTAGGATTATATTAAAGTTTTTTATTGATATTAATATTTATACTGAATGTCGATAAGAAGGCAGCTGTCATAGCCGGATTTAATCTTGAAGACAAGAACACAATTTTAATTGCATCATAAATTGTGTAACATAAAAGCCTTTCACATTTGCTCGCGTTGACCCCACCAGTGGGGCGGAGCAGTGAGGCCAGCGGGAACAAAATTGCAGACTTCCCGTTGACCCCACCGGTATGGCAGGATAGTGGGGCCAACGAAACGACGGTTTTGATTTTTCCCGTTGACGCCACCAGTGGGGCATTGCCAGTGGGGTCAACGGGAATACACCGTCCTATTTAAGTCATAGTAGCTTTAGTAGCAACTTTGCAGACAGATTCTTATATTCATCTAGATTTGTTCTCGTACGGCTGGTATTAACACAAGACAAGAACAATCAGTCGTTCAGTCAAAGCATTTTTTTAAAATAAACAGTCATTAAACGTTGAACTTGTTACATCAAAAGTTAGGTAATACAGTTATTTAAAGCTGAATGCAAAACCATGAATTATTGTTACATAGTAAAGGAAGTAAATAATTTTACGTTTCCAGTGAATCACTGGTTTGGCTTTATTGTTTTGAAATATTAGAAGCAGCATAATGTGTTTTACGTTTCCTAGTGCAAGGTTTATGTTATGTCTAACTATTTATCAATGAATGCATTGATTTAAGTAACTACTACTACAACAAGTAGGTATTACTTTTTAAAATGTTGTAAGATCTGATTTTGAACGTTTATTTTGAGATTAGTTAATGATGTTGAACTCCAAAAAGAAAACTTCTAGACGGCAGTTAGTAGCACTAGTAGATAAGACTTTGTTGTATCACGATAAAATTTAAAATAATCTTCCAAAACTCATAGCTCTAAGAAAAATCATTTTACAAGAAATAAAACGAAATGAAACCAGATAAACTGTATCATTAAAGTAAAAGGGCAATAAAATAGATTAAATTGTTCACTAATATTGTTAAATTATATACTATCGTGATTCCATCGCAATTTTGCTGTTCTTTGTGAGTCCTACGCTTAATTTTTCTCAAAATTATATAGATTACCTGTTACTAAATTGGCAGGCAATATTGCAAATGGATTACCTAGATTGTCTGGCAAAATAACTTTGATAACTACCTAATCAAGTGATGGACTGGGGATTCTTCATAAAGTAGTTATTTAGTACTTTTACGTATTAATGTGTGTTAAGTCTAATGTTATTGCTTAGGCTTGGTTTGAAAAAGAAAAAGAACTGGTCAATCAGGAGTTTGGGTCCGCTTTTCATGAGATGACTTGTCTTCCTTAGAGTGTCCTCTCAAAAAGTAGTTCTTTTATTTATTTATTTATTTGTTTAAATAGATACTTGCTGCACTTACAGTTTACACCAAAGCGTGCAGCAAGCCAACATCACAACATAATAACTATTACTAATAACATAAGACTAAACTAACTACTAAACTTAATGGAATAATTAAGCATAGCTTTATAACTTGTCCTGAACAAATCTATATCCGGCTCCTGAGCAATCAGGGCGTTTAGCAGATTCATCGCCTGGGTTGTGAGCGCATATCGAGCAGTTTGGGTACGCACAGAGGGAGCCGCGAACAGGCCTCGCGAGGCACAGGCCCGCGACCGTCGCAGTCGGTCCGGAGCAAACAATGAACAACGAGCTAAAGTAGTCTCGTCGTCAATTCTATTATTTAGTAGTAAATAGTAGTGCATCAGCAGCGCACACTTACGTCTTACGTCTACTTACGTTTTCTGCACTCCGTGAAACTTTTTAGATAACAAAATAAAATTAGGTTTTTTTGTACCTGAATTTTAGCGACTTCACTAAAACGACAGCAAAAATCAACAATCATTACCGCAATTCGCTATTTGATTTATTTCAAGAAATATAGTTCTGTCAAATGAGTATTAGATAAAATATCGATAATTATTCCTCCACAGTCACATCACTAGTCACCTTCTCAAAGCGACCCATATAAAAATATAAAATAAATAAACTAGTACTTATTGCTTTTGCTCGTATAAGGAAAAGTTGAGCATTTTTATATTAATTGATCAATGAAAGCTGTTTCTCTATGTTATGCCAGTAAGTGGCGGTTTTTCTAATTGCTTCACGACTTAGTACAGTGGTACAGTGGCTGTGGATTATACTTTCTCTGTTTCTATATATGGCGTAGTCAGATGGCAGTCGTTCCATATAGGAGAAGTGAGTCAATGGGAAGCTGTAGTAGGAAAAGTGAGGACATGGTGGCCTACCATGACGTCTTAAAGCAGGAGTAATTCCTGTGTGGGAAAGAGATGGCGCTAGACTACCTGTATAGCTCTGTTTCTTTTCCACACTGGAATTACTCCTGCTTTAAGACGTCAAAGTAACCCCCCGTGTCTTTAGAAAAGACTGTTTAACTTTGTTAAGCAAAAAATGTTGTATAATTTTTAGAAAGTCGCTTCAATGTTGCATGAAATATCCTTTTTTTTTTCGGATGGGATATCATCAAATAACTCCTCCCGCTCTGGGCGGAGCAGGAGGGAGTGTCAGACTTTTACTGACTAAAACCCATCCATGTTCCTTCATCGCCCTTTGTGTTCCGGGGCCACGGTATCTCTTTCGAACAGTCCCGCAGCCCCGGGTATGAAATAGCCTTAGACAATCTTTAACACACTCAAGTGCAAATCGGACTCGCGCACGAAGTGTTGTGCACGTAACATTATAATAAATTATATACATTATAATATTATCACTTTTGTTGTATGGAGCCCCCTCAAATATTTTATTCTGTTTTTAGTATTTGTTGATAAAGCGGCAACAGAAATACATCATCTGCGAAAATTTCAAGTGTCTAGCTATCACGGTTCATGAGATACAGCCTGGTGACAAACAGCCAGACAGACAGACGGACGGACAGTGGAGTCTTAGTAATAGAGTTCAGTTTTTATCCCTTGGGTACAAAACCCTAAAAATGATTTACTGTTCATATTTTATTTCACGATAACTTGTAATTTCTATCTTCGTATATTTGATCATCGCTCATAAAAAGTATTGGCCAATTGTATCTAGATATTTCCTTATCGGTTTTCCAAAGTCCTGGAGTATTTTTTTGCTAGCCTATTTTGTTCCCCAGGAAACATTAATCTTTCCTTTCTTCATCAGAAGAGTTATTGATGATTCTGGAACTTCCAGCTCTCTTTATTACCCCTTTAAGCTTATTTAAAAAAACGAATGACGAATTGTATAACCTAGACATTCTTTCTCACCAACTTTCCGTAATATAAGACCACAAACAAATTTACCAGTCCCTACCCATCCACACACATGCTTCTATACTCCACAGTCTATGGTCTAATCAATGGCGTTATCTATGCAGTCACGGTGGGCGGATCCCATAATGTGCCACGTGCCGTAACATATGGCCTGTTGCGTGTGCTCGAGTGTGAATTGTATCTCTATGGGATGTATGGAGGTGTGAAATGGGTGTTAAGTTTTGTAACGATGATTTTCGGTTCAGATTTTTGTGTGGAAATTTTTTATATGTTGCTAGTTTAGATGAAATGACTTGTAGCTACGTTTTCATTAGAATATAGCAAGAAAGATTCTTGCGTTACTATTTACGGCTGTTTCTTTCAAATACGAGTATACCTACGAGTTTCAGTGCTTAAGGAGGATCGGAGGATGCGCTACGGCAGCCTGTGAAAATGTCTTACGTTTTTTGTAATTTGGAGGTGCGTTTTTATGAAATAGTCATTCAATGAAGTGAAGTGAATAATGAATACGGTAGAAGGGTCTGGACTTATGCTCTTCCAAGCATTTTGAATAAATTGCCTAAGGAGATAGCCAAAAAATTGGAAAACAAAAAACCTCGACAAATAAAAAATATCTTAAAAACCTATTTCATGCAGCCGAAGTGCGGGCCGTTTTGCACGGCACGCGAATTTAAATGACATCATCCGACGAGCTCTTGTCACCGTCGGCGTTCCAGCTATATTAGAACCCAATGGCTTGGCACGCGACGATGGCAAGAGACCGGACGGGATGTCTTTGTTTCCATGGAAGATGGGTAGGCCTTTAGTGTGGGACGCAACATGTGTCGATACTCTTGCGCCATCCCATCTTCCTAGCTCATCGTGCTGTGCTGGGGCTGCTGCTGCGGCTGCAGAGAACCTCAAGCGGCGTAAATATAGTAACCTCATTGGTAACTATATTTTCGAGCCGTTTGGGGTTGAAACTCTAGGACCGTGGGGTCCGAGCGCTCACAGCCTTTTCAAGGATATTTCTAAACGTTTAGTTGACACTTCCCGTGACCCAAGGGCTGGCTTTTACCTTGGCCAAAGGCTTAGCGTTGCCATACAACGTGGCAACGCCGCCAGTCTCTTGGGTACATTACCAGTTGACAGCGTTGAGGAGGAGTTTTTTGACGCCATTTTTAAAGTTTGTTGCTAGGTTATTTACTTTAGGTTATTTTAATTAATAAGTCTGTATATTATGTATATTAATATTCTTAGCAAGTACTTAAAATATTAGTTTACTGTACTGATTAATATTTATTAGATGTTAATTTCACCATTGAAAACTCTGAGGGGCATACGTGTGGGTCCACTACTAGACAAAGACCTGTGAGTGAGTAACTTAAATCTTAATCGATAGCGCATACAATCTTGCCTCAAAAAGATTGAGCGCTATTTCTGATGTAATTTTTGTTAATGCATGTGGAAATAAACTTTTTTTTTTATTTCTTTTTTTAATCGGTGTTATTGAACTTATGGTCGCGAATCATATTTTGTTCTTTTTTTTTTCAACATTCGTCGTTCGCCATTTTGGATACGTTTTGGGGAAGTCGAATCTGAAAATACATACTTCATTAATGCTCCTTCTGATAAATCTGCTGTAGCTATTCTTAGCGCGTAATATTCAACCGTTCAAAATACTTACCATATATGATGCATAAAAGCAACAAGCTGTTATGCATTGGTTTTTTATAA
This sequence comes from Eugnorisma glareosa, assembly GCA_947578425.1. Taxonomy (NCBI): domain Eukaryota; kingdom Metazoa; phylum Arthropoda; class Insecta; order Lepidoptera; family Noctuidae; genus Eugnorisma; species Eugnorisma glareosa. The sequence continues at coordinate 3,837,858 of OX387982.1, read as the reverse complement.
GCTTTCCTATAATAAACTAAACTGTGTAATGAAACTAAAAAAAAAGTTTCTTTCATTTCATGAAATAGTACAACTAGAAAAACTGTGATCACCTCATCCAGCCATTTCCCTCGGAATCATTGTGTAACAGAGTAATTGTTTTTATAGAGTTTTTTTTTTAATTCTTAAATAAACTAAGTAATATATCTCAGCTGTTACTAATACTAAAGAAATAATAATGACAAAGATTTTGGCATTGAAATTAGGGTTATCTACTACCAATTCGAGACCGGCCAAGGCATTATTTTCATTAACAGACACATAATATTTTAGGCACTTTCCCCTAATTTTGACAAATTGTCCATTACACAGTGGTTATACTTTTAAGTTTTTAATTTAAATTTGGCGACTTATTATAGACTGCATCGTTGGTCGAGTGGTCGCAAGCGGGACCGCCAAGCGTTAGGTCCTGGGTTCGATTCCCGGGTCTGACAAAGTATTATTTAGTTTTTCCATCAGAAATTTTTCAGTAGCTGCCACGGAGTCCAAACTTGTGACTAGTTGATAGCAATAGGCTCGCCCCCTATTAGACGGCACTTAAAACATAACTGGCAAAATGTGGATTTACTATTAGGTTCACCTCTTCGGGGATTACTAGCGTGAAGTTATGTTCACTTATTATAGCTTCTATTTACTGATTAACCTGACTGAGGCAAATCTTTTCATCGTGACAGTGCTTTCCAAAGGCTTAGACTGAATAAATGCGTGTGAAAAATATGTAGATAATAAAATGAACTCTATGAAAGCTTTTTTTGTTGGTAGCAACCCTAAAATAAACGAACAAACACACATTTTATTAGCGCACTGATGAGTAATACCTGACTCACGGAGAAAATCGTAAAAATGTGTGAGATGCGGGCACACATACACATGTGTGAAATTGTAAATATCATTTCTTTTTTTACGTTTGTTTTTCGTTTACACTGTATGATGCGAGGTACGTGTGTATGTCCACTGTACTACCTCAGTGAACTCGACCAGTTTCACCCTTATGCCCTAAGTTATTAGAGTGTTAAATTGAAAAGTGATCGACCTAAACTGAACTTGGTAGTAGTACCCATCGCTTTTTATTTGTTCCTCTACTGGGTGAATGTTTACTTTACTTAGAACACTTTAATAAGGTGGCATTTGTGCCTATTGTTTACTCGTTATAGGAACTGATGGATAGCGTCCATGAACGCTGTGACGAATTATTAGCCAAATTCTAAGCGAACTCTCAAGATCTGCTTGACTTTTAAATCGCTTCCAATCTTGTGCTTTCCAATTCGTCTACAGTATCTGCCAAAATAAATACTTCTTCAATCGTTCATGTTACTTTAGTTCTATCGAAGTCACAAAGTCCTCATTTTCTTGCCCTTACCCCATGTATTTGTGGTCGGTGCACCGCTTTCTAGCAACAATTATCACCTACCACAGTGTCTATCAAGACATTTATTTCTTCACTGATCCATTATGTTTTTTTCAGTTCTAACATACTCATCATGATTGTCGGTAGGACACGAATTATTAATAGAAATATTTCTATTTTACAATTTCCGATCTCAGTCTGCTTCTAAAACGTACCAGGAATTCTTCTTCATTCAAAAAAATCGTTCTCCATATACCGATTTATTTTCACCTCAGTCGTACATGACGTCATTCACATTGACACACAAATACCGTAACGTACACAACAACGAACACATACCGCATTTAATTTTAACACGTACGTTCATCGCCCGAAATACATGACATACTTGATGAAAAACTGAAACGTTTTCAGGTCAGTGCAATAGTTTCTCGGAAAATGATTTTTAACGTACAAGTACAATGAAATTTTTCACGGCCTTTTGTCTGTGGCTGATTAAATGTATCATCATAATATGTTTAGCTCCTTTCTAACCATGTTGGGGTTGCTTTTCAGTCTAACATCATCATTAATTCATAATTCATTATTGCTATTGCTATAATTCATTTTGTAATTATTATAATTATCATTGTTATATTGTATAATTATCATTGTTATAATTATAATTATCATTGGTATGTTATTATTTCCTTTATTCATATATATACATATAAATTACATTTTTAAATATTTCTAAACAAATTAATATTAAAAAAACATTTAAAAATTATAATTATCTATTGCTATAATTCATTGTCATTGTATTGCTATTGCTATAATTCATTATTGCTGATCTTGTCCCATTCTATTTGGGTTGGCGGTGGGTTTTCTTCTTCCATTCACCCCTGTCAGACGTCACGGCATCATTTACTCCTTTCTCTTTCATATAATTCCTCACACAATCTATCCATCTTTTCTTTGGCCTTCATGTCTATTCATGTCTAACACTCTTTAAGTTACATGCGTTTCATCCCTCCTCCACGGAACTGACCCAGGGACCCGAATGGCGCAGCGGTAGTGACGCTGCCTTACGTTCTTAGGGTCCCGGGTTCGAATCCCGGTAGGAGCAAATGTTTGTGTGATGAGCATGGAGATTTGTTTCCTAGTCATGGATGTTTATATTTATAATAAGTATTTACAAACAAAAAAAAAGTATCTATGTAGTATTATCAACTATCTGGTCTCCACGACACAAGCCTCGTAGCTTAGTGTGGCACCTAGATGGCGCTGTGTGTAATGTCCAGCGATATTTATTTTATTTTATTTAACTCTAAATTGAATTGTTCAGCTGTTGATTTGATCCGTTTAAGACTTTGACTACTGGTTTGTTTTCAACTTTTCACAGACTAAAATAGGTAAGCGTTTTAAAAGAAAGAAAAATAGCATGTTCTCAAAAAAAACAAGCCTTTTGACCTGTGGGATTACACATCGCCTAAAGTGATGATTTACATTCCCTTTCTACTTCTTTGTGGGGTGATTCAACCTCTTTCTTTTTCAAAAATTAGTCTCAAGCTGGTGCACAGACTTGGTCTTTGACTAACATCCAGAAGTCCAAACTATTGGTTTGCCAACGAGCAATGGAGCGCAGTATTCTAGGTGTTAAATTAACGGATCGTGTTCGAAACAGAGGAGTGTAGGGAGGCCTTCGCCCAGGAGTGGGACAGAGCAGGCCAGGAAAAAAAAAAGTCTCAAGCTTGATAAATGGAAGGAACTTACTGCATCATTTCATGATCTAGAGTCTACATCCTAGTTAACAGAAGGGTCTAGATTTTAGACCCTACTGTTAACTGTTATGACTAAACAGACGCCAGCATATCAAGCTACTAAAATCTGTCAAATTTCTTTAAAAGATTTTGAACTTTATCACTGAAACGTTAGGCTCAAGGTTGGTTGATTAGGAAAATAGGACACTTTCGGATTGCCTGATGTTCTGGCGTCATTGACGTTGTCACTCAGTGAGATGACATAAATAAATCTTTCCTTTTTTCTGATCTGATTCTGTCTTTAGAAAAAAGTTAGTATGCACGGCGACCAACCAAGCTATACAAAACCACTTTATGCAGATCTCTCGTTGTACAGGAAATGTATACAAAGCGAAGCCATGTTACACTGGAAATGTATAGCTTGATGTGGCGCCGTGTGTACACAGGTACTTAGTTGCAGATATCTTGGCAACAGTTCAAAACTGAGTATAATACTATTATCTTGACTTGCTTTAGTGAAAGAAGTTAAGTTTTCTTTAGAATACTTGAAAAATATTTAGAGATGCGGAAAAAGAGATGTATACTCTGATGGAGACGAAATTCTAGAAGCATACTTCTAGAATTTACTGAAAAATTATTTTTCAATAAAATTCTTGAAACTTGAAACTAAACCCACATCCTCAAGAATCAAATTTCCAATCACAGACTACCAGATCGAAACACATCAAAGTCTATGGTATTTATAGAATGCAATGCTTTCCGGCCGTAGACTAGATAGAATGTTGGCTGTGGGCCAACGCGGACATCGGTTGTCTATGGAAATAGATTCGGCTTGTATTTCTCGATTGTCTATGGTTTTTGTCAACCTGTGAGTTAAGAGTTTGGGGTGACGGTTTTATTTGAATGTGATGGAGTTAAATGGTTTTGTATTTAGCTCTGTGTTTGTAAACTGTATTTTAAGAAATACATGATATCTATGCCTGTAATCTCCGAAGGGTTAGGCACAGGCAGGGGTTTACCTAATAGGGGTCCGCAAGGGCCGATGCCTGCCGGGGCTGCGGGACTGTTCGAAAGAGATACCGTGGCCCCGGAACACAAAGGGCGATGAAGGAACATGGATGGGTTTTAGTCAGTAAAAGTCTGACACTCCCTCCTGCTCAGCCCAGAGCGGGAGGAGTTAATTGATGATTTCCCATCCGAAAAAAAAAAAATGTTTAATCTCCGGAACTACTGTTCCAATCCTAAAAATTATTTCACTGGCAGAAAGATACATTATTTATGTATGCTATAATCTTTAAATTATATTTATATCATGCATATAAGCCGAGCTATAATTTTTTTTTGCGAACGATGTCGCGGTTACTTGAGATGTCGAGTTAATTGTTGATTAGTCATACGAAAAAAAAAAAGAAAAAAAAAGGGGGTCTACCTAATAGTATCTACACCCATACTTCGCCATTTATGTTTCATCATCATCATCCAAAGCCTGACTTCACCCACTGCTGGGTATAGGCCTCGCCAAGCTCCACGTTCTAGTGCCAGCCTCATCCAAGATATTCCCGCGATGGCAAGTAAATGTTTAAGTTCCATGTAATAGGGAGTGAGTCTATTGCCATCAACCGGGCACAAATCTTGACTCCGTGAGGAATTCCTGATGGAAAACCCATTAACACTTTGCACGACCTGGGAAGCGAATCCAAGAACTAATGTCCAGCAGTCGCGCTTGCGACCACTACACCAAAGAGGCAGTATTATGATGATGTAGCGATAAAATAAAATATTCTATCACCTACTTACTACCCATGCTAGAAGGCCTCCATCTTGTTTTATGCTGATGTTTGTGGGCAAGTTTACTACTTGTCATTATTGATATATCATCGTTGAGTGATGTCGTAAAATTAATAGATACGTGTAGCATCGATGTGTGTGGTATTAGATGAATTAATAAACTATTAATCTAGTTTGTAGTACTTTTGTTGGTTAGAGGCCTTTACCATTTAGAGCCAAAATTAACTATAGTCAAAGGAGACAATGGGCAGTATTTATAATACCGATTGTTTTGCTGAGTTTTAAAAGGAAATTGGAATTTGGAGATTTAAAGAATAAAAAGCTATTTAAAAAAAGAAGTGAAATCCCACCAAAAACATTTTCATGTAAAATGTTGCCAAGACGAGACTATAAATGGCTCGCAATGTCAAAAAGCTATCAGATGGCCATACCATGAAGTCTTAGAGCAGGAGTAATTCCAGTCTGGGAAAGAGATGGCGCTAGACGACCTGTACAGCTCTGTTTCTTTCCCACACTGGAATTGCTCCTGCTTTAAGACGTCATAGTAACCCCTCAGATCTCATGTAGACCCAAGCTTCTAACTCTACACGCCTTAACTCGGCCAAGCCAAATTTTTTGACTAAGGTGTAGGGTTTGTGAAGTTAAGGCTTGTAGAGTTGCGAGCCATATAGTCTCGTCTTGGCAAAATTTTACAGGAAAATGTTTTTGGTGGGATTTCAAATTTTCTTCTGAATGTTGAGTACATTATTTAGGTAGCAATTAACACAGTTAAGTTCGCGTACAGGAGCCTACCAGATATTAATCTAAGCATCATCTGCCTAGCTTTTTCCTAACTATGTTGTGGTCGGCTTCCAGTCTAACTGGATGCAGCTGAATACTGGTATTTTACATGGAGCGACTGCCTATCTGACCTCCACAACCCAGTTAGTATACGATACCCCTTGGTAAGACTGGTTGTCAGACTTTTTGAGCCACTGATAACTTAACGTGCTTTCCGAGGCACGGAGGAAACTCGGTATGTAATGGGCGGTCACCCATCCACAGACCAACCTAGGCAAGCGCGGCTTAACCTAAAGATCGACCCGAACAGCTGTTATTATTTAGCCACAAGCTCCTCGCTAATCTAAACGTACCTATTTAACTTTTTCTGTATTATTATATAAGATTGATCATAAATCAAAATCGTATTCCCTTGGGGGTTTAAATATTCTATTTTGAATACACATAGGTAGGTACGGTACGTGCAAACAAAACTGATTCATATTTTTTTACTTCTAAAAACCATACACGAATGTTGATTCATCTATAACAAAAAACACCCCATGAATACATTCATAATTGGCAATATTACCAGCGTGCGAATATGAATGGATACCGCTAAGTAACCCTAAACCGCTGTTTTATTTATGTGTATTTGCACCTGGATAGGCAGAACCAATGGGGCGGCAAAGAGAGGGTTGATTGTAATCTGCAATTTATATGGAAGCGCGTCAGTTGATTTGAAAGTTAAGTGGATTAGCATCGATGATTTGGAATTTAAATTCTATTTCAAATTAAATAACATTATTAATACCTAGGAATGAACATACGAAAAGGCTGTATCCTTGTTGCCTTTAAAAACTGTTGCGTCTAATAAACATTCAAAGAGTAAATTACTATTTCACTTAGAAGACTGGCAGAGGATCAAGAAAGATAGCACGTTTAATAGGACATTGAGCCTCTTACTTAAAATAGCACTTATCGTCCTTAGTAGACTTGACAATGAGGGCTATCGTTTTGTAGCTCACCAGATGGCGCCAATTTCGCTTATGGTCATGTCAATAATTATTCTATTTTATACTTTTAAGTAGGTACCAATAACTTCTTACAAAGTTTATTTTATTATACGTACGTATAACAATAAAGTGTAAACTGCAGATCATTTATTTACAATATTCTCCCTAAAATTAGCAAGCATGAAACATTTATAAATCATTTTACCTCCAAGTACTAACAAATAAGATCCTAAGTTGCTACTTAAAATTTTCAAGTCATAATTAATCAGGAATAGCTCAATCTAGAACACAATTTTGAATATTAGTTATAATACGTGATAAAAAAGCACGCAACCCGTGAACTTTCTATGACATCTGACATTTCGGTGCCCTCGCGCTACACTAGCGCCTCTAGCGGTGAATTCACACGCGATAGCCCCCTTGACAAATGCCTTCAAACAAAATTTTTGGGTTATATATCAAAATCTGGTCTCAGTCTAATGCTACGTCAATTTTTGTTAAGTGGTTATTACTTTAGACCATTGAAGACATACATGCATAATATCACGCCCGTAATATCCGAAGGGTAAGGCAGAAGTGTACCTTATAGTAGACCTACGTTTCGCCAGTTATGTTTAAGTCCCATGTAAAAGGGAGCGAGCCTATTGCCATCAACCGGGCACAAATCCAGACTCCGTGGCTGCTACTGAAAAATTTCCGAAGAAAAAACCCAATAACACTGCCCGAGCTGGGAATCGAACTCAGGACCTCGTGCTCAGCAGTCGTGCCTGCGACCACTGGACCAACGAGCCAGTCAACTGAATATTACTTAAAAGGTCGAAAAGCTTATATGATAAGCCTTTTGAATGTTGTTGTAGGAATACGAAACACTTCGAAAGTTAGAAAGAACTTATTACCACTTTTCTAACACTCGGGTAAAAACGTGACTCTATTACTAAGACTCCACTGTCCGTCTGTCTGTCTGGCTGTTTGTCACCAGGATGTATCTCATAAACCGTGATAGCTAGACAGTTGTAATTTTCACAGATGATGTGTTTCTGTTGCCGCTATAACAACAAATACTGAAAACAGTATAAAATAAATATTTAAGGGGGGCTCCCATACAACAAACGTGTTTTTTTTTTTAGATAATGGTTCGGTACCCTTCGTGCGCGACTCCGACTCGCTCTTGGCCGGGTTTTGACATTATTTTGAACTATCAATCAACCATGTTTAAAGCCGTGTTTTAGGCCGTTAATGCTCTTCGCGTCCAGTACAACAATGCATTCAGGATGCTGTTGGGGCTGCCACGTTTCTGTAGTGCCTCTGGGATGTTCGCGGACGCCCAGACTGACAGCTTCGCTGCGATCAGACGCAAGCGAGCAGCGTCCTTGTTGCGTAGGGTGCGTGCCAGTACCAACAGTCACCTGAGTGTAATTGCCAACAAACTGGATTGTCCTATTATCTGGTACCTAAGTCGGCTACATGCTCCTGTAAATATAGTTAATGTCTACTAACATAGTTGTTAAGTTTTAATGTTACTAATATCGTTGTATTTGTGCTGTACGCTAACATAGTTCTTAAGTGAATATGTACTTACGTAAATTTATGGAGTTTATTCTGAAATAAAGAGATTATTATTATTATTGTTTTGACATTTCTGTTTCTCCGGCTAGCCGGGAAGTTCTAATGGCACGGGCCTAAGCCAAGTGTTCATCAGTTGGGTTATGTTCGGGTATGGAAATGTTAGATTCTACGCGGTTGTGCGCAGACTGTATGATATTGTCAGACTCACACTGCAGAAACTTTCTTACTAGCCTGCATGTGTTTAGAATCACTGCCTTCTGCAGTAAGAGGTAGGTGCTAGCTGGTAAGTTTAGGGAACTAAGAGACTGATGAAGCTGTTTGGGGATGACTCCTGTTGAAGAAATGACTATGGGGACATTTATTACTTTTTGTAGGCGCCAAAGTCGGGTTATTTCATCTTTTAACTCGGTATATTTCGATAGTTTTTCGGCTATTGTAGTTTGTAAATTGTGAGTGTTTGGCACGGCTATATCTATTATTAAAAGTGTTCCTTAACTTTGCATAATCAAGACATAATACTACTAAAACCTTTGACGATTACATCACGCTAATCTGCGTAAATATCAAAATGTCATTATGTGTGTTTTTCTCAATCCGCCATGACACAATTTTGTGTTTGTTTTTCACAAATGTTTACTCGATTACGAAGCACTAAGTTGCTATTCGACGTGTGAGGTCACTGGCGTCCTTAATCATGTTGATATTGTGGACTAGTGTCATCTGTAGGTTTTGCTTGCGAATAAACATTATTTGGAAATGATAATAGACTTCAGGAGAGCTCGTGGCTAAATAATAACAGCTACACAGGTCGATCTTCAAGGTTAAGCCGCGCTTGCCTAGGTTGGTCTGTGGATAGGTGACCGCCCACTACATACCGAGTTTCCTCCGTGCCTCGGAAAGCACGTTAAGCCGTTGGTCCTGGCTCGAGATCATTTTTGTTCTTCTTTTTTTTTGATCTATTGTGTTTTTCTTTGAAATAGATTGTAGCCGATCTCATTAATTTATGTACAACATCTTATACCTGTTCCTACTTTCATAGCAAATAAAGTTCTGATACTGATTCTGATTCTGTCAGTCGTTTCAGGCAGTCAGTGGCCCGAAAGTCTGACAACCTGTCTTACCAAACGGTTATAGTATTACCCAGTACTAACTGGGCTGTGGAGGTCAGATAGGCAGTCGCTCCATGTAAAATACTGGTACTCAGCTGCATCCGGTTAGGCTGGAAGCCGACCCCAACATAGTTGGGATAAGGATAGGCAGATGATGTCATAAAATATTAAATTTTTACTAGTAACAACATTTAAATTGTATCTTCAATCATTGCTATATGTTAAAAAAAAAAAAAAAACACTAATCCACAAAAGTTCCATGACCAAGACTCAAGAGTACTTATAAGTAACCCTTTAACTGCTACAGTCCTATATTAATAGTGACAGAGTGACAGATATGACATCAGAGCCAAGTGAGAGAGGTGACGCAAGTTAAAACGTTGTAAGAGCAACATCTGAACACAATTTGGCACATGACAAGCTGGAGACAGAAGTGTCACTGGACACATTGTAGTGGAAAGCTCGCGCATGTTGTTGATTTGGTTTTCCTGAAGAAGCTAGTAACGGGCTCTCTGAACTGTCCCGATTTGCTCAGTAGGGTCTTATTCCATGTGCCACGTAATCTGCCAAGAAGTTCTAATAGGAGACTTTTCTGCATGCCAAGATTTTACACCAACTTGAGGCAATACTGTCCACTATCAAGAATGTATGTTGCATATAAAGAGCACCAAGTGGACATAGATCTCTTTTACTCTTCAGTACATGCTCTAAAAAAAGCCGCCCTTGCCATTACTGTGTCCATCTCTAGTAAAATTTTTACCTAATCTTATATAAAAATATAATCTATAATAAAATAATTTAATTCATTCTAATTTAATCCATTCTTAATTGATTTGTTCTATTATTAATTTAATTTAATCAATCATATTTAATTTAATTCAGTGTAATCAATTTAGTTTTTAATAGCTTTTATTTTTTCAAATTTTGTATTTCTTGATTTAATTATTTAATGGTATAATTATTTGCGCATAATGTAGTGCATGCTGTGCTTTTCTGTAAGTGATGAGGCGCTTAGACTCAAGTTAGCAATGTACAAATTATAATGTCACAGTGTACTCATTGTTGAGAAGCCTAATAATAAATAAATGTCATCAAGATCTGCCTAGCCTTTTTCCAACTATGCTGGGATCGGCTTCCAGTCTAACCGGATCCAGTTGAATACCAGTATTTTACATGGAGCGGCTGCCTATCTGACCTTCACAACCCTAGGTAATATGATACCCCTTGGTAAGACTGGCTGTCAGAATTTCGGGCCACTGACTACATGTATCGACTGTCAAAGATGAACAAATGACAGCCGGGACCAACGGCCTTTTTTTTTTTTTATTTTTTTATTTTTTATCGTTGGGAAATCATCAAATAACCCCTCCCGCTCTGGGCTGAGCAGTGTCAGACTTTTACTGACTAAAACCCATCCATGTTCCTTCCTTTGCCCTTTATGTTCCAGGGCCGCGGTATCTCTTTCGAACAGTCCCGCAACCCTAACGTGCTTTCCGAGGCATGGAAGAAACTTGGTATGTAATGGGTAGTCACCCACCCACGGATAGGCAAGCGCGGCTTTGCTTTTTTCAAGCTCAAAAAGTAGCTAAGCTGAAGTGGGACTGGGCTGGCCATGTCTGTCGTATGCCGTTGAGCTGTTGTCAAAATAACCTAAATGGGGAGCCCTTAAACAACCAGAAGGCGACGCGGTAGAACTCCCAGGAGATGGTGCAACCAGCTGGACAGAACCAACAACCAGTGGTCCACATTGGCCCTACATCGAAAGATTTGAAAGTCATGGGAAGAGGCGTTTGCCCAGCAGTGGGATGACACAGGCTAAAAGTAACAGTAGCTTTCTTCATTTTCTGAAGAGTAAAGAGTTATACTTCTGTCTCTCTCCATCCAATGTTTTTGCACATGTGTAAGATTTAAGCCATTACAAAACGCTCGATTTGTTTGTACAAGATTTGTAGATGTTGAGATGTTGATTTTTTATTATTTTTGTAGATCGTGAGTTGTCAGTGACTAAACATACAGACAGTGCCAATTTCATGTAAGATAAATAGTTTGTAAATACCAGTTTTATATTGCGAAACTATTTTTGATGAAACTTAAAACATAACGTGACATCTCGCCTCTAATTCCAGAAGGGTTAGGCACAGGTGTACCTAATAGTAGGTACACCCACATTTCGCCATATCTTTAAGTCCCATTGTAATAGGGGGCGAGCCTATTGCTATCAACTTGAAATATCCAATAGATTTTTCTTTCTTTTTTCTTTGTCGCTTATAGTTTGTTTGTTTCTTACTTCGTCATGTTTTGAAGGCAATTTGAACTTTCTAATTAGACCAATAAAACCTACTTTCGATATAAACACCAGACGAATGAACTCACCTGTTTTTACCACACTTATGTACAGAACTCAAACTCTAACTCAAAGCATTTATTTCAATTAGACTAAAACAGGCACTTTTGAATGTCAGAAAAACAAAGGCGAAGCTACATTCACAGACACAAGGCATAATAACTTGTGAAAGTACAGTAGTTGCCCATTCCAAAGCGTCGATCTCTATAGAGAAGAATGGGCAAAAAACTCCATGGACACTCTTTCCAATCAAAATATTGTTACAAGATCTTGGCTATATCATTAATGTTGAGATTATACATATATGTGAGAACGATGTAGAAAGACGTGCACATTAAGAGCGTCCAGATCAAGAATTACCCTAAAATCCTTATAACCTAAAATGTTCACCTTTAAAAATAAAACCTGCAATAAATCCATCCATATGTTCATACAATTTGCTAATCTCACCCACTTTTAATAAGATTAAAAACAAATAATGGAAAAAAACGCGAAATATCGACCCGAATCTATGTTCGATTACACAAATCTAAAAATATAAACCAACTATCTATCTACAAAACAGATGTGTCTTGTACTAAAAACTATTATAACCTGAAATGTAACATAGTGAATTATTCACGTAATCGAAGATCAGGTAAAACTGGTTATACCTGACTTGTATGACTAGAATAACCAGTGTAATTTGAGCTATAGACTAGACAGGATTAAAGACAGGGAGGGGTTAAGTTAGGCTGGTGTTTAGTTTAGTCTATTTTCATTGAGTTTACTTTTCGCCTGAAAATTGGGTTTTTGGGTTGAAATGTCGGTCTGTTGGTGAACCACCACGAAATAATGGCGGTTACATTAAATATTTAAGTAGAACATGTCGGTATAGGCGAAATATTTTCGTTCTACTTAATTCGCATAAGTATCAGTCAAGTACCAGCCTATAGTATTCCCACTGCTGGGACACACGGCCTCCTCTGTATGAGAGGGAATTGGCTATAATCCACCACGCGGGCCCAGTGCGGGTTGCTAGATGTCACATGTCTTCGAATGTTTTGGCTCTAGGATATGCAGGTTTCCACACGATGAAACCGTTTGAACCTTCACCGTTTTGAAAGCAGGGGTGATAAAATAAATTACACAAAGTGATACGCCTGCCTGGGTCGAACCCACGACTTACTGTTCGTTAAGTCGGGCCGCCACCACTGGGCCACCGCTGCTCTCATAATTAAATAAACAAAATCTTCAAACAGGTACAGAGTGAGGACTTTGTTAGGCAGGACTCATCTTTTTAATTCTAAATTCTCTTCTCCAGATTACTAAAAATATTTTATAATATAACAATAGTGAACTCGTATGTCCAAAAAATATCTAGCTTCAAACTTTACAAGAAGTTACCTTAAAAAAAGTAATTGACAGATAGATTTTAAAAAAATCCTTTGTTGCTCGATAACTAAATATAGATATATAAGCTCTCATTAAAATAGATGGACAAATTTTAACACAGCGTTCAGTACGTCTAACCAATGATATCCAAGCAAAAAAAACACTGATTAAATCGATTTTATTTTGACCTAAAATAATAAATTGCCGGCGGCACTTTAGAATAATCACATCCATTATGTCAAAATAAAATCACTTTAATCCGTGTTTTTTTGCTTGGATATCTTTGGTTAGACGTAGGTACTGAACGGTGTGTTAAAATTTGTCCACCTATTTTAATGGGACCATAAATAGTCTGAAAAAAAAAGAAACCTGACAACTGAAAAATCGGTTCGTTTGTCTTTTTTTATGTTGTGTTACATTTGTTATCGCTGAATACAACCACAAGACCTGGTGGCCTAAAATGGCCACTTTATCAGAATCATAATACGAATCACGTTATAAATGTAATATTCTTAAAATGGACTTTGTGGTCATAACCATAAATACCATTTTTAGAATTTTAAATTTTTAACGTGATTCATATTATGTGTCTGATAAAGCTTCCATTTTAGCCCCCCTGTAACTTGAAAACTTCCGCAAATTTATCTTGAAAATGTACTGTTTAAACTTTTCATTTGCATCACACAATTTTTTATTTACTAAACATTTTTCTCGCAAGACGGCACAATATATATACTGTAAAAGAAAATCTTTTCGCCAACAAGCTCTTTTCTTTTCTGGCTTCACTGTCGCGTATCTAGCAGCCTGAGTCTGTCTGAGTAACCGTTTGGTTTACATTTCCGCTGTCCTATTTAGCTTTATGAATGAGTTGCATACTGTCTAATATGTAATCATGTTTACAGCGCTACTTGTGAGAATATATTCAGTTTTTTCGATGTGGGTATTTGGGTCAAAGACAGGATGCAGTAATTCTTGGGATATGCGGTAGTGATGAATTCTTTTGAGCAGCTATACATAATATTCATGATCGCAAATTTCGGAGTACGTTGAATGCAGATATAGGACCGATTGTAATGGCGAAGCTTGGGGGAGGCTTATGTCCTGCAGTGCCTACTGCATATTTCAGCTCAAAATATTAGGCTAATCGTCTTAGTAGAACAAGTTGCAGTGCCAGTACTTAGAGGTTAAAAACGGCACATTGGCTTTAGAAAAATAATTCCGGCTTCGTAGTGCGTAGTTTCTAACACTCATACCAGTGCGATTTAAGGCCGTGATCTAAGGTCGGTATCTAGCTTTTCATGATCATCGGGTCGGCGCACCACGTTTTCTTCTTCCATTCTCCCCTGTCAGACGTCACGGCATCATTATACTCCTTTCTCTTTCATATCATCCCTCACACAATCCGTTGTCTTTTCTTTGGCCTTCCTTCCCCCTCTCCATCCATCAACATTCATGTCCATCACTCTTGTAATCAGATGCATTTCATCTCTTTCTCGTTTAGCTTTTGTCAATCCAAACATTCTTCACTTTTTCACCATCACTTTGTCGGTGATTCAGTTTCACTTGTTCAAGAGTCTAGACCAAAATAGCTGGCAAAATGGAAAAGGATGGAGCTATGGATCACCTCTCCTGCGCACTTCATGTTGTTAGTTTCAAACCATTTTGTCAAGTATCTGTCAAGATGTTTTATATTTTACAGCTAGCAAGACTTTTATAGTTTCTTTAACACTCCGATTGTAACATGTTTTGAAGCTTAAAATTGTACTGTTTATCAGAAAAGCTCTTTAACATCATAAATCATTATAATTTATACTGATCAGTCTGTAATACGATCACTTTAGACTTATTTTCCATGGTTTTATGGTTAGCATGGTCTTTTTTGTTATATTTCTGTTTAAGAACAAGCTATTGTCTAGCATAGAGACAGTTATGATCTCGAATTCTTATTTATTGAGTTCGTAAGTGTGAAATAAAAATCGAAGTCTTGTATTGTGACACCCGCACTGGGCCTGCGTGGTGGATTACAGCCGACTCCCTCTCATAGAGAGGAGGCATGTGTACCAGCATCGGGTACAATATAAGCTGAAAATGTAAAAGTTTCTTGTGAAAATACGAACATTCTTGGAAACTACCTACTACCACCATACCTATTTCTGCCTCCAAGAATTGCTTTCTTTCTTTTATATATCGTGTGGTTAGAGCCTAACCTGGTTTCAGAGTTTTTATGCCGCCCATGGGCCTCTGACTTGGCTTTACATGCCGTGGAGAAATATCTCTGAGGCATGCTGGTTTGGTATCCTCAGGGTCTTTTCCTTCGCCAAAGCAAGCAGCAAGAATTGCTGTGTTGCGGTTATAAGGATCATAGCGTAATCAGTCTTTAATATTCCCACTTCTGGGACGCTGGCCCCTTCTCTTCTTCTTCTTCTTTATCGTGTGGTTAGTGCCTAACCTGGTGTCAGAGTTTTCAGGCCGCCCATGGGCCTCTGACTTGGCTCCCTCTCTGTAGCGATGGAAGATTGGACCATTTATAATCTGTTAGACGAAGCGCCGTTTAGTTGTTTTAAAGTATGGTTTATTGCAAATAGCTGGTACTGATACATACAAACTTATTCGATTACTCAACCGCCTACGATTGCTTTTCGCATTAAAGCCATAGCTATGACTTCTAATTTACTAAGTGTCAAGTTGTACCTAAACATGTCTGCTAAAAGCTAATTTACACGAGAAGAGTTGCTCGCCTCGATTAGGTGATAATCAGTGCGATTGATACTTGCATGTCGAAAGGCAATAATGACCTCACCTTGCCTCTGAAAGTTTGAAGCCTTAGCGTGTTGGAAGTTCCGAGTTTGTGAATCACATTTCAAAGAATCCGCCTGATTCCCCCCTATGATAATCGTGGGAGATTTTTTCCGAGTTTAAGAACAATAGTAAACTAACAGAAGATTCTCTGCTTCTCGACGGGCGAGAAATTGTTTTCGTGTAAATGAGCCTAAGGTTTCGCAAGTTACGCTGAGCTGCAAAGGTAGCTAAGCAACCAGTCGGTTTGCTAGTCAGCGAGTAATGTATGTATGTACGCAGAAAAATTATATATCAAAACTGTTTAAGCAAATAGTTGTTGTAGATTAGTTGTCTCGGAATAAGGGAAGAGGTTTCTGAAATGGGTTTGAACTTTATAGACGACTTTCGAAGATACTTTTTCGGTTAATTATTTTGCGCTCTTGTAAATTTTGGCACAAAAACTTAAAAATTAAGAGGCAGTACAAAAGACGACGGCCACTGTATGAAAATGGTAACTTATAAGATTTAGATACGTAACCAGTTGTTGAAACTTAAAATAATAAAATGTAATATTGAATTTAATGTAATACAATTATAATTATCTATAAATAGTAATAAGTGATATTTCTTAAATTAATTGCATGATAATTTAATGTAGTGATATTAAAGCATGCAAAATTATAAAACTATGTATTATAAAATGGTCAAATGTATTTATATTATCAGAAATAAAGGCTATTTGAATTTGAATTTGAACCAGTTGTTGTGGACGCTTTGGCGATTGTTTTTTCAAAATGTTAAGGAACTCAATCGATAGAAATTAGACAACAGTCAGTTAAACAGTCATTTGGATGATAATGATGATCTGGAAATTAAAATATGGCTTGAATAACTATTTATTAATTATCTGACCATCGTACGTACTACTGAGATCACTGACGGTCTGCCACTTTTGCCCTTATGCACTAAGTAATAACGTTGAACTGTTCGATCCTCAGTGGACTCGGTAGTACCTTTTAATCTACGTACTACCGCAGATAAATTCACACGTTGTAACACTAACCCCCTAGATTGCGTCAGTTTGCATTGGCGAAATCCGAGTACACACCAAACCCTGCCGCCCACGTTATATACGTATGTATACATAGTAGGTACACCAAATATTTGTCTCGTGAGAACTGCAAACAGACTAACATAGGGTAATTTTTTTAATAGTGACGTCAGATTAATGGAAACAGAAGGTTGAAACTGTTTGAAGTGTAGACAGTCTCATCATTCTCCTGCCTCCGGCATTATCCTCGTTACTCCGCATCACATGTCCATACCACGATAACCGATTACCACACAACTTAGCAACACAGAGTAGACAGACAGACAGATAGTCACACAGGTGTAGACAGTCTGTGCATTGCAAAATGCTTCTTCTCTTTCTCGTTATATGGTCTTTTTAAAGTTTAAGACGCTTCTTGTAAGATAAGGTCTTCCGGCATTAAGCAGTCTCCCTTTTCATGTCCTGCCTTAAAAACACCGTCATCTGCCTATCCTTATTCAAAAATGTTAGTGTTGGTTTCCAGTCTAACCAAATGTATCTGGATATTTGTTGTTTTACATGGAGCGACTGTTTAACTGATCCATACAACCCAATTACTGGGTCCAACAGCCAGATTTTCAAAATCACAACCATTCGAACTTGCCATTAGTTTTCGTCACTCCTTTGGTCTATTAGTATATCAGGATTCAATTAGAAATGGTCTTTTGAGGCCAGAAAAGATAGCTAGACTTGTCGCAGACCACCTACAGAAAATGGTGGATCATTTTTAAAGTCTACGGTGTCGTATAGAGTTAACATTCTGTATTCCTTATTCAGTTGTTTGACGTGGGTGTAATTGAATTGACCACTTTTGATGATTAGAGATTCCAAAGCTTGGTAATTGGCATTTTGGTTGGTTTTAAGAGCTATTTTGGGATACTGATCGCTATCAAGGGCAAAAGGCTTCTATTAAGGTTTAATTACCCTTGAATGTTATTTAAGTTCATTTGGGATGAGTATCTTTTGATCTCTAATCAAAGCAGTCTTCTTAAGACTCGGAAGAGACTTCTAAGAGTCTTCTTCGAAAGCTTAGGAAAGGGTGTGAAAGATGATATGGCTTATAAAGAAGTGAGTGCTGAGATAATAACTGATGAAATCTTACGGCATTTCATACAAAGTTTGAACTCATTTATTTTCAAAGTCTTTTACAAAAAAAGAAAATTGGAAATATATCTTTCTACTGCAAATCTAAAATCAGCCTAATTTAGCTGTTACACTATTTTTCGAAAATGTTCTCTGTCAACTTTTTAGACCTATGTATCCTGCTTATGCGTATGAAGTTTCACTAAAATCGGTTCAGTCATTTCGAAAACAAATGAGTTCAAAGATTGTATGAAATGCTCAAAATACATGAAAATAAAAATTGGAAAAATATCAAGAAAACGTTGATGATGTTTACTGCCTATCATGGGTATTTGAATGAATTTGATATAGTAAGCCGCAATAGCCCAATAATGGAGGTGTGGCCTTGCGATCTTTAGTTCATGATTTCGAACCCACTTGTTGCACCATTGACTTGAACCTACGTAAGGATGAACAGGATTATTTATAGCCAGACGCTGCCAGTCGCTCCATGTAAAATACTGCTAAATTCAGCTGCTTCCGATTAGACTAGAAACGACCCCAACTTAGTTGGGAAAAGCTTTATTCTGTATTTCCCGCGCAGATAATGATCACGCTTGCCAGACAAATGATTTTCGTTTGAATAAAGTTTTTGATCGTATAGCAGAAAAGTGGATTCTGTCCATCGCGATCGTGCAGATAGTTGTAATCCTTTCGCCATCTCTTGAGACCATCCTGGGTGGTCTATATTGGAAATTGCAGCCTAAGCTAACAAAGCTTAATTTTAATAATATTTTGGATTATAGAAGGCGAAAATTATCATCTTAGAATTGATAAAGTTTTGTACTGTAAATATTGGTTACTAAATTATTGTTTTTTCTTTTTTCAGGTAAGAACACAACTCCATTTGAAAAATCCTCTGCGCAATACAATCGTAAGTGCTTTCCATAGATCGTATCAATGGATGATAAAATCATTGTTTAATAGTCTGCACTACCTACATCGTCGATAATGAATTAGGCAAGACCCATTGTCTAATATAATTACACTCATTACTGAATTAACTACCTCGAAGACAGTTTAAGGAACTGCCTACACATCAAATATAAAATCAATAGCTATAGAACCCAACAGTTTGAGCGCGAATGATCGCAGGATCATCATCTGCCCAGCCTTTTCCCAACTGTGTTCTGGCGGCTTCCAGTCTAACCGAATGCAGCTGAATACCAGTATTATACATGGAGCGACTGCCTATCTGACCTCCACAGCCCATTTAGTACTGGGTAATACGAGACTTCTTGGTAAGACTGGTTGTCAGAGTTTCGGGAACTGACTACCTGTAATGAATCTTGCGCGGGATGCGGGGCACGCGCCGATTGTGTCAAATAGCTTGTATGCACACACCTAAACTATATCACCGTCTTCCCCTCGTCCCATTCTACTCGGGGTCGGCGCAACACGATTTTTTCTTCCATTCTCCCCTGTCAGACGTCACGGCATCATGCATCAATCTAATCAATCGGCCTATAATATTCCCACTGCTGTGACACATGCCTCCTTTCTATGAGAGGGAATGGGCTATAATCAACCACACGAGCCTATGTGCGTTGGTCGATGTCACATGCCTCTGGTTCTAAGACAGGTTTCTTCACGATGTTTTCCTTTACCGTTTGAGAGCAGTACTAATGAAATGATTGATTCAAAGTTAAGTACTTGCTTAGGTATGGAACTACAGCTCTTAAATCCCGTCCATTACTACTGGGTTACCACTGATCTGACTTCTATACATCGCCTCAGTGTTTCCAGAGTTTAATTATCCCTTCAATGTACCTATACCCGACATTAATTACAATTAAAAGACTGTTAAAACTAATAGGCCATTAGCATCAAGATTGTATCATCACGCTATTCAATAAAGGAACCAGGAAATGCCTGACTCCACGATCACATGCCACAGAGTACAGAGTACTAAGGAAATGGAATGACAACTGAGATCGGCGGAAATATCTGTAATTCTGAACATAATTGTAAATTCTTTACTTTTAATAGCATGTGGGTTCTCAATAAAAATATTATTGATATATCAATTGCTATCATTCCGTGGCGAAATAGATTAATTTCTTTAAAAAAACTTCTAAATCTTCTTCAAACTTCTAAAAATTCTTCAAAATCTAATGTTGGGTCATATGACTGACCCGAAACTTAGCCAACCAAAACCATAATGATTCAATAAGGCAACAAATTATGCCATTCCTTTCCTTTTCCTTTTCCAAAGCGTAATGTGGGACGTTCTCCAGCTAGATAGACCGATGATCATAAAAATATGGCTGCGTCATTCTGGATAGAGAAGGCCGAGGACAGTGTTATATCTGGCCTTGAGAGAGACCTATTTCGAAATAAAACCGGCGCAAATTCTTCGGCACTCTTTAATAATTTTCTCCACGAGTGATCCCTTCATTTACATCCTACTCCATGTCCGTAAATACCTCGGCGTATTGATATCTAATTCATCATAGCAACTACATTTCCCAACGAAGATCCCACATGATGAATATTAAACAGGATATTTATCAATGACTGGCTTGCTTCATCATTCTGTAAGCGTCGAAAATTTACATAACCGAGTTAAATTGACCTCTCTAAACCAACATATTGGTTTACACTACAGGTCAACTTATGCTAGACAAGTTTTGAATCGAAGTTATTAAGTAAATAGCCAGATTTATTAGACCTATATTTGCAACACAATTCTTCTATATGAAAGCTCTTGTTATACCAGATTAACCAAATTACGGAGACTTCTGATTTCAAACAAAAGTTGGGATATTACAGGTCTATGTACACTGTTCAATAATTTACATAGATAGATATCTACCGCAGGTGTTAATACATTGGTTACTAAATGATAGTAAAGACTATTATTATAATAATTGATTAATATTCAAGAGGGTAGTCGGAAAAAAACTATCAGTATAATATGAATAAGGTTTTAATTAAAAGGAAGTTTATCTTTGTTGAGTTGTGCTAGACAGACAAAGGGGCTACGGTGTGAACAGAAATCTGTGTAGACCATCTTTGGTTAGTGTTTTAGCTAGTGAGGGGAAAGTGTTTGGGGGTTTTTAATTTTATCGATGTTTTCTTTTTAAATATTTCAAAATAAGAATCAATCCCATGTTAAGTAGAAAATAATGAAGCTAGTCTACCCTAAGACAATAAATAATCTTAATTTTTCTTACGAACAAGGATAAGCACACATAAAGCCTGTAATCCCAGAAGATACCTAATATGTAATCTCACATTTCACCCCAGTTATGTTCCAAACATTTACGTGCGATAGACAGGTAATTGTATTGGTATTGTCCCATGTAATTGGGGGCGAGCCTATTGCCATCAACCGGGCGCGAATCCAGACTCCGTGGCTGCTACAGAGAAAATCCTAATGGAAAAACCCAATAATACTTTGTCCGATCCGATAATCAAACCCAATCCATGCTAAACAGTCGCACTTGCAACTACTCGACCAACGGAGCAGTCATTATTTATTTAGTCACATTTACTAATAAGTGTAAAAACAAAAGAAAAAAGTATTTTATATTAGAACCGTGTAATCCCATGACGAACAGATGACAGTTGCTCCATAATATGAGTCCAGCAAAATATATAAGTTTTGCATTCTGGTTTGAATAAATTGTTTGCGCACTTGCCAAGGGGGACAAGGTTGGTCTCTTCTAGCGAAATGCATTTTGACGGGGATATTAGTGGAGAGTACCTAATGCATTTCTATTAAACATAGATGGGGAGCAATAACCTGTGCCATGAAGGTCATTCTATTCTACCAGCCGAATTTTCGACTTTCATCAACAGACTTTCTGAATAGTGGGTCGCCAATTTTATGTAGCTATGACTTGGTACCATCATCATCTTGCTGCCGTGCTCCGGTGTTACTTGGGGTCGGCGCACAATGTTTTTTCTTCCATTCTCTGTCAACCGTCACGCCATCATTTACTCATTTTTCTTTCATACCATTCCTCACACAAGATGCTGACATGATAACAATTTTTATTTATTTGAAATCTAATTATTTCGTATGTTATTGTTTAAAATCAATCTTCTAACTAAACAGATAGATGTATTGCTGGGCAATTTGTTCCGCTTGTCCCTAGTTAAAACAATATGAAGTGATAAAGAGCGGGCGTTTTCGAAGTCTGTCTGATGCTCAAAAAATATTTCAGTCCACTGTCGCGGTGCCTAGGCCCACCAGGTCTAATATACATTACTTAATCATCGAACCTTCTTGCCATCATTCTTTCAATCAACGACTGTTTATTTACATCAACGGTACTGCGTCCTTCAACAACAGAACCATCGACAATGCTTATTTTTCTCACCCATAATTGACGGAAAAACCGTTAAATTCTTAACGACACCAACAAAATAGTACGGTGACTCAGCACGAAATTCTATTCCCAGAATCGAAAGCGTCGAGCATCTGTGAAATCAATTAAAATAATTGAATCGACTAAAAATAACATGGCTTCCTTTGGCGCGACGATTGACAATGTGATTTCGGTGTTTCCCGCCTAAACTCATAGACAAACATAACATTTACAATTAATTTAACAGTTCTTAGTCGATTTTCAACTCTAACTGGCCAATGATAAAGTTTTAGTAAGTTTTGGTTCGAAAAAAGATTTCGTTGTGCCATAGAGTACGCTCCCTTTCCTTTGTTAGTAGTGATGATGCTAAAAATAATTCTGAATGGATGTATCGAAACAAATCTATCGGTGTTTTGAGGTTGGTATGTTTCTTATTACGGTGATCTTTTTATAGTTGCACTGGGTATCCGGTTGTGTATGTTCTGTTCTTAAAGGGTGGTTGGACATTGAAGAACTGGCCGTACTGTTTTGAATAATGCTTGAGTGAGTTGCTTTATTTTGTTCAGTCCTCTACAGCATTGAGGCAAAAGAAATGAACTCTAATAGATATAAATAAAATTTTACATTCTTACGAAGTTATCTGTATAACTTCGTGTTAAACTACACTGCAAGATAATCTGAAGTATCTTGCAGTTTAGTTACTTCTTACTGAAAAAGATAGTTACTCTTTAGACTAGAACTTTTAGAATGTGTTCATGGTTATTTTAAAAATACATTTCAGTAAATCAAAGAAATATAAGTTCCCACGGGAAGTTCTTCTAATTATGTTTGGTTATCAAAATACTTCTTCCTGTCTTAACATTGTTTGTCAATGATTTTGTTTTTCGTCGGAAGTTTAGTATTATTGCTAGGCAACGTGCCAGAAAAAAATAGGAGTCACAACCGTGAACTTTTACGATCTATGGTGTGATATAAGCTGTTAGAAATAGCTTATTCAGGAGAAAAACAAGAAAAGAAATAGGTATGTAAATAACCCAAGCAGGAATGTTGAATGTCCACTGTGACTTGCCACTTTAATACAGAGAAACAGAAAATAATATATTAATTCGTCTAAATCTCAAGATTTTGCCCAGCAGTGGCAAAGTACGGGCTGATACAATTAAACTAAATTAAAAAGTTAGAGAGAAAATGAAAGCCGACATTCAATTAATCATTCTATGATAATCAGTTCTGGCACAAAAAACAGAAACAAAATTAATTCATAATTAGAACAACACAAACGATAAACAAAAATAGTGAAGAGAAAAAATAAATAGTATCGATTGTGCGTAGGAGCGATCGCCGCGCCCTAGCTGGGTTAATAACCCTGTAACTAAAACAATATGGGCACGGGAATTTAGTAGAATGCCATCGTTTTACTGAAGTAGTATTGAAAGAGAAAAAGGTGTTCTAATCGATAGAATTATTGAGCTATTGAGTTAACAACGAAATGTGTTATTTAAAGCTCCTATACAGTTTGGTAATTAATAAAAAAAAGAGTTTATTTGATCATTAATTCTTACAAAACACAGTGAAACTCGAACAAAATCATAATCTACTTGCAATAGCCAACTGATTGCTGTCGGTTACGTGTCTAACTTGGTATTTATCTCATTTTGCTAAATGATCTCACTGAGACACATAGGATCACATTTTTCTATGACAAAATATGTATTCTGACATCTCTATAAAGTAGGTATCTTAAATCTCTTAAGTCCTACCTAATGGGTTCTGGTTCTTTAGATTACCTAAGTATCTAATTGAGGACACAGTGCAAAGGTCTGTAAAATAATTCAAATTACTTAGTTAAATCTAAGAACATTGCCCTGTGTAGAGCTGTCGGTTTTATTGCCAATTCGTCTTTACAACTATATTACACGTCATAATAATTGTAAAATTACACCGTACTACTAGAGTGAAATCCAAAATACTATGCATTTTATACTAATAACTAGCGACCCGCCCCGGCTTCGCACGGGTGCAATGTTATACATATAAACCTTCCTCTTGAATCACTCTATCTATTAAAAAAAACCGCATCAAAATCCGTTGCGTAGTTTCAAAGATTTAAGCATACAAAGGGACATAGGGACATAGAAAGCGACTTTGTTTTATACTATGTAGTGATAAAAAAAGGTCTTCTTACTTATCTTATATTTATGGTAGTTAAACGTCGTGATCCAAAGCTAAAATTAAAAAAAAAAAACAAATAACTCCATTAATAAAATTCTAAATTGTATTTTTTCTAGTAAGATGCGGCCATAGACAAATTAATGCTTTTATACTAAATTGGATACCAGTTAATTAGACCCTTTAATTAATGTAATTGTATAAAACGGACTCTCATTTTATTTTACTTCTTGATTTCTGAGAAACGATACATCAGATATTAATTGGACATCCTCCATTTTACAGGTAGCCATTAAATACTAATTTATTAATTACACGAAGGATCAATAGTGAAGTTTTAATATTCTTGCCTCATCATGCCGTCATAACAGTTGATCATTTAATTGAATTCTTGTTAAAAAATGAGAAATGTGATTATTAAATTATTCTTATATTATTATTTTATTCTCCTTTATTCATATACATACAAATTATTTACATTTTTAAATAATTCTTATAAAAAACAATATAAAACAGTATCGGGAACAGGGTCCAAGCTACCGGTGGTCAGGGCTCCAGAGAGAGAAACCTCCTAACAATACGAGCCGTGTCCAGGAGTACTGCTTTCTGTATCAAGCCCTTGATCCAGCTGCCTAACGAGAGCCTCCTCAGGTATTCATCGAGGCTCTTAGCAATTAAGCCATGGGCTGATACGACTATCGGCACAATGATCGCTGAGTCCACATCCCACATGTCGACAACCTCGCGAGCCAAGTCAAGATATTATTATTTTATTATTTATTAGTTTTCTTGTTAGAGAATTGTGTTTTAATGAAGCATAGGATTGGTGATAAATTGATAATGATGTAGAGACCTTATTAAAAAGAATTAGGTTGATCGTCTGGTTTAGTTCTTTTTCTGAACTTTTTATACTATTTACGTAAGTCCTCATTTAATCCAGCCTTTTAACTAAAACTTCCAATCCATCCAAGCTTTTACTCAATTTAATGAATTCCTTTTAGTTAAAAAGATAAAATAGAAAGTGTAGGGTAACCCAACTCTTCCATTTTATCATTTGGATCGCAGACGCACGTGGGTGTTCAATTCCTTTTCGTTTTGGTGTCTTTGAATGTGACTAGACCAGCCCCCGTATTCACAACGCTTCGATTCGATTCCGATTCGGAAAGTCGTATGTCTATCTCGCTCGCTTTCGTAATGCCAAAACAAGATAGACATTACGACTTTCCGAATCGGAATCGAATCGAAGCGTTGTGAATACGGGGGCAGTTGTAAAGCGACATCTGCCGGAGAAGAATCTTCGCCCACAATGTAGTTTCTGTGAATGAAACCTTGATTTTGGATTTTAGAAGGTATAAAATTGTTTCTGAATCGTTTGATGTTAGACACTTTGATCAATGGAAATGACAGTTAAATTCGATTTATTTACACAAAATCGTCATTAGACTTAAAAACTGTATGCATTAACTTGTAGGTACTAAACCGAATTAATCTGACCAAAAGTAGGTATTAACTCTGTAAGCGTAAAAATTAATCATGCCTAATTGGATATTTCTTACTTTTCCCACGTTTCTTTACCAAAAGGAATACCTCTGTTCCTGCCAAAAATAAAAAGCTCACGTTACACTTCTGGGTCAATTACACTATCAAAATGCCACGTCAGTGGTGTAAATGTGTTAAACAATTCTAATTTTAATCTAAATAGGTAGAGCGTGAAGAAACAATTGTTTGATGTTAACCTAAAAAAAATGTTTGAGGTTACTTGAACCATGGGCTTGTGCAACTAGTATTACAATGATAACGAAATAAGTAACTAACGGGCTTAATTTTCTTTGTGTTTCAAACAAGTGATAAAAGAATAGAGACACAGGTAAAATTAAATGCAATATTGAGATTATAGGTTTTTTACCGATACATTTTCGGACAACATTTTCCCAACACTACTTCGCAGTAATAAAAAAAAAACATTTTTAAATATGATTCGAGATCAATCACATCTCTAACTAATATCTTGATTATTATTGTATATTTATCTTTGTAAAACTTGCTCATAAAAATATTTGATTAATGAGCAATTCTCTACAAAAGTAATTAGTAAAAGAAATAAATTACCAAGGTGTTAGATCCCTTCTTCCTGACAGATAAACAACGTACTGTGGACAGACAAAATGTTTACAAAAATAGACAATAGCTTTCGTAATCTTTATTAATCACTGACAGAATTTTGTTTACATTTTCATATTTAAGATTATTATTGGAGAACTGTTTCAATTCTGACAATTTTTGTTACTTCAAAGGGCGAAGGAATTTTGTTTCATTTTGTCACGTGGCTTTTTGTAAATTAATTGACGTTGCTTAAAATTTTCGGAATTCCTATGTTAAAAGATACAGGTTTTTAAAAAGTCGATAAAATATAATATTTAAAATATTTTTACATTTCTATAGATATAATATTTTGTTACTATACATTCAAAAGGTAGGTATTAGTTTATGAATTCGTTTTATTCGGTATTAAATATTTAATAAGATTATTTGTTGTTTTAAAATTAAGTAGGAAGGTATTATTTATTATTCTAAATATATACGTAATTTAATAATAATAAAGTTACGACTAGAAAGTCCTTTTATAAATAAACCTCTGAACATTGTCTATGATATTTATTAACAGTTTCAGGGAAACGTGGCACTGAAGGAATGCGTGACATTTCCAGAATAGCCATAATATTTATATAAAATGAGATCAGGAGGATGACTGTGTCCACGACAAATATTTAAATATAATCTCGAGATTAAAGAAAGTAATAAAATGTAAAACGTCTAATTTCTTCTGTCAACTTTAAGTCAGTTGACATAAACAAAGTAATGTATTCAAGTAAAGGAATGCTAATTGGTAATCAGCAGGCTATTTAGCTATCTTTAATGTATCTATTAATCTTTTTATGTAACCTTAGTGAAAACGAATTAAGATCTATTTTGTAGGTAAAACTGTTTAAATTTTTTTAAACAAATAAATCGATGTCCACTTTCACTAAAGTTAAGCGACTCCTAAACTACACCTACATTTTATAGCACTTTGGAACTTGAACATTTAGGCATTCATTCATTTTAATGACAAATAACAAGTCATCTAGGCACGGTTGGCACCAAATGCATTTCTAAGTGACATAAAGTAACCAATTGTCAGCATCCCAACACTAATGACTTCTTAGTAACATTTAAGATGACGGGACTCCCTATACTCATTGACTATGACATCTTGTAGCACGTAACTTGAAATTCAAATCAATTTCATTTCATTAAAAATTTGACTTTACTAGTACAAGCCCGCATACTTTCGAATACATTCATTACTTTACCAATTGAATGAGTTTTTTGACCTCAATTCACAAAAGGGATGAAGTTTTAATCGTGTCAATCGAGATCAAACATCGATTTATCGTATCGATATTGTTATTGGAGGAATGAGCGGTTGTCATTGCCTGTTGTGAGGAACGAAAAATAATGTGTTCCCGCGCGCTCCGGGCGGGAATTCCAAATTAAGTTGTTCTTTGTATACAAAACTACATACTACTAAACAAAACTAAAAACGAGATGATCGCTTAAAGTTTTCGTTTTTATTTATGAAACAGGCTACTACAACTATGTATATTTCGTCGACTGTTTCAAGATTGAATGTAGTTGCACTTGTACTAAAGCTTCTAAATGTCATTCTAATATTTCTATCAGAATTTCAAGTATAATTTCTTCCGGTATTTCACCGCTTCACTTGGTCCT
Organism: Eugnorisma glareosa; assembly: GCA_947578425.1. Classification (NCBI taxonomy): domain Eukaryota; kingdom Metazoa; phylum Arthropoda; class Insecta; order Lepidoptera; family Noctuidae; genus Eugnorisma; species Eugnorisma glareosa. The sequence continues at coordinate 3,809,527 of OX387982.1, read as the reverse complement.
CAGTCCTCAGCATCCCATTATACGCCATCCAATATAGTAGGTGTACTTAAAACTAATTTATTACACACCAACCAGATATAATTTTCAAGTGTCTCTTAGAGTCAAGTAGCCAATCTTTCAGAGTGAACCATTTCTTTTGTACCTACTTATAACAGCCGGGTGGGCTAAAATAACAAAAGAAAAACGTCATCATTTCGTTACGTGAGAATTTTTACACATTTACAATAATTTTCGAGGTTAGTAATGGCGGGCATTCTTTCGTTCTATTTTGACGCCATCTTGGGGTTGTTGACCTGGGTTCGCGCGTCCCGTTCACGGGGAACGCTACTCAAACGAGTTGGTTGCATTTTGCATTCTGTTTAGTTATGTTTAAATGGTTCAGTCGTAGCATGCTTTGTGAATGTCCTTTATTTTTGTTTGGATTCGCTTTTTTGGCGGGGGATTGATTATTTCTAATGAAAAGAATACTACCATTTAAAATATTTTGTTATTATTGTTTGATTATCATTATCTATTTTTTTACTTATTGGTAACTTCGATTATTATTATAGTTAATTTTTTACGTAATTCACCTTGCTTCCTTTGTACGTTCTTCGTGTAATGTATTTTGTTTTTTTTTCGATTTTTTACCTTATCAAATTTACTGTATGTACCTAGATTATAAGTGAATGATGTGGTCTCCTATAATTGGAAGCGCACACTTGTTTTTGTCCCTGTTTTATGTATATTTGCATGTAATTGTGTAGTTTCTGTTGGAGATCCAATAAATAAATAAATAAATATCTCCGCTTTAAAAAAATCTTATAGGAAAGAGCTATTTAGTTTTCAGAATAGCTAAACAACAGTATTTTACTGCAAAAAGAACGCAGATGCCTAAGATTTTCTAGGATTCAATCATTTCAGAAACAAAGTCGCTATACTGAACTGAAACTCGAGTGTAATTTGACCTACTCCAGCATAAATAAGTAACTTGCACTACAAGTCAAAAGAAAACGAATGTTTTTCTTGCATGCCAGACAGCATGGCTGTCATTCATAACTGTCTCGCTCTCGCCCCACGCAAATCATAAAACTGATTCTGCTAATGGAACAATATCATTAGAATAAACTGGTATTGCATTGCATGCGATGAATATGCAGTTCAATAAGTGAAAATTTTCTTGTAATTTTACTTTAATTCGCTTAACTCGTTCGAATTTTGAATTAGAGATGTAACGGTCTTTTGTTTTAATAGAGCAAGTGATCCTTGAATCTGAAAATCTTAGGAATTGTCTATGAATGGATATTTTTGTTATTGTCTGTGATTGGCTAATGTTTGTTCTGTGAACTAGAAAATTATCTCTGGTCTGCCTTCGTAAGAAGCCTTACAAAATTAAAAAAGATGAACTCCGAGAATAGGAGGAATTCTAAGAAGACTCCTTAGAATGTCATTCCTGCCGGAAATAGTAACACACATTTCAAAGTATACAAAAATCTGTTACTATGAATATATTAAACATTGAATCATTTCAGTCATAAAACATTTATTAAGTCCTTGAAACATATATTTTCAGGCCCCTGAAAAAACATCTGCCAATAAAAGAACCGAAATGATAAAATAAAATGTCTATACCGCAACCTTGACTTCTGAACGAACTCTTTATTACCGAATTTTATAGCCTGAAGTCTAAACTAGCTAAAAAAATTTATCTTAGTTACCAGACTATGAAATTAGCAGTCCAGTTACACACATGTGGGAGACATTTGTTAGTAAAAGAACGGTATTATTAAAAAGGCTTATTGTATAACTAGATTATTAACTTTTGCCCGCGGCTTCGCTCGCGTTAAAATTGATTTTGTCTGGCCTAACACTAGGGTCTTTAATAGAGTTAAAGTTATTACTTATACAGCCATTTTATGCAATAGACAAGAATTTGAACGAAGAAAGAACCGTCAAAGAAATTCTAACTTTTGACAGTTCTATCTTTAAGCAATTATTAAACCACAGAATAAAAATCGTATCATAAATAAACACTAGTAATCACTTTGACTTGTTCTTAGATCCGGGTGTAATTGTTATAACAGGTCATAGTCTACTTGCACACAAGTTGCCCTATACAGTTTCATAACATTTTAATACAAAAATAAAACAGTCGATTACCCATGTCATTTACCAGGATAAAAAGTATCTTATGTATTACCCAGGTTTTAAACTATCTATATGCAAAATTTCATACGAATCTGTTCGGCCGTTTTTGCGTTATTGAGTAACAAACATACAAGCTTTTACATGTACAGTAATAGTAGGAATTTAATAGATTTGAAGTCAACATGTGCGATTTTAATGCTATGCGGTGGTATAGACCTCCACATTGCTTCCTGTAAGTGCTGAAAGATGTGAATTGTATGTGTGAATTGTTTGAAACACGCATGTTGGGATAACTTGATTTGCAGACTTCACTACATAGTATATAAAACAAAGTCGCTTCCCGATGTCTGTTCCTGTGTATGCTTAGATCTCTAAAACTAGAGAGAGATTGATTCAAGAGGAAGGTTTATATGTATAGCATTGCACCCGTGCAAAGCCGGGGCGGGTCGCTAGTTCATGATACAATACACTTACGTCTTTATCATTTCAATACGATCGATGGTACTTTTGATTCATGCACGTAGATCAGATATTTTTTTGCAGTTTGCGACAGAGAAGTTGGAAAGATGGATACAATTATTGAATTATATTTCCGTATTGGACATTCAAAATGGTTATGGTCATAAATGGTTTGATATTGACTTTGAATGCTGGCTAACAAAGAAAACATATTGTGAGATCTTCAAGTCGAAGACGCAATTGAGACTTAAAGGCAATGGGTAAAAATCTTATATTACTACTTTTTTTTTTTTTACCGATGGGAAATCATCAAATAACCCCCTCCCGCTCTGGGCTGAGCAGGAGGGAGTGTCAGACTTCTACTGACTAAAACCCATCCATGTTCCTTCCTTTGCCCTTTGTGTTCCAGGGCCGCGGTATCTCTTTCGAACAGTCCCGCAACCCTGGCAGGCGTCGGCCCTTACGGACCCCTTCCTGTTTGCTGACTCTCTTTGAGGCGCGCGTGGAACACGAACGCGCCGTCGACACGGCCTGTCGTCATAAGACGGACGGACGGCGAGCTAGCCCATAGCTCACCGTCCACAGGCCCGCAATATTACTACTTACGGTACGGTTCAATGGTTTTGCCATAATCGTCCAGAGCTTTCAACACTTCTCTCTACCCTGCCTTTTTACCAGCTCATCATCCGCCTAGCCTTATCCCAATTATGTTGGGGTTGACTTCCAGTCTAACCGAATGCAGCTGAATACCAGTATTTTACATGGAGCGACTGCCGAAATGTCTAATATAAGACTGGTTGTCAGACTTTCGGGCCACTGACTACCTGTAACGACTGTCAAAGATCTACAATTGACAGCCAGGACCAACGGCTTAAGGTCTATCCACACTGCAGGGCCATGCCCGGGACGTGGACGAACCGTTCCCCTCAAAATAATCGGTGTGTATATTTTATATGAACTCGTTCACACGCGCTTCAGTGCCTACATACATTCGGCCACGGCCTTAATATGTTTGGATAGACCTTTAACGGGCATTCCGAGGCATGGAGGAAACTCGGTATGTAATCGGTATGTATGGTCAACCTTCCACGGACCAACCTAGACAAACACGGCTTAACCAGCTCTTTTTTACCACCTAAATCACAATGAGGTACTGTTACATATAAGAAGAAGAAAATAACAGAACCATTTGTAGTGGTTACTTGCTCTTTGCAAACCAATCATTCCTTTGATCACTCTCGGTAACACGCTACGTCATGTGAAAGCTGTACGCACTAACCACAGCCCAGCGTCCCAGCATGATTAACTATGAACCTCAGCTTCCAGTATAACCAGACGTGGTTAAATACCAGTATTTTACTGCGGCAACTGTGTGACCGCAACCCAATTAGTTGGTGTACTGATATGTTGAGGTTAGACTGTGTATAATATCACATAATATCGCCTAGCGTCGGTTGTCCGTCTTTTGTCAGTAGTGGGTTCTGTTTAAGTCCTATGTACTAGGAGGCGACCCTATTGGCATAAACAAAACATAACACCACGCCAGGGGCCTTAGTCTGCTATTGCAATAGTGTCAGAATGGTCTATCATTGATTTAATAAGGCCCCGCGCAGACGAATTACACTTTGTACGCACGTCAAACGAGTTTCGAACGCGCTTCAATACGCCGTGGGCTAGGGGCCTTATTAAATCAATTATAGACCATTCTGACACTATTGCAATAGCAGACTAAGGCCCCTGTACTGTACTCTCGAAGCGTTAGGTCCGATGTAGTAACAGGTGAACGTATTACCATAATCGGGACCAACCCCAGACTCCATATTGCAGCTAGGAAGATCCCTGGTGGGGAAATTCAATCACACTTTGACCGACACGGGAATTGAACTCAGGAACATAATATAATACTTTCACTTAACACAATTTCCCGCCTGTTATTCCCGAAGGGTTTGGCTGATGTATACCTTATTGTACCTATATTTATGTGTAATCACATTAATTCGCTAGTTATGTTAAAGTTATAAAAATAATTTATGTGGTATAGCATAATCAGCCTATAATGTTTCCACCTCTGCTGGGACACACGGCCTCCTCTCTATGAGAGAGGATGGGCTATAATCCACCACGCGGGCCTAGTGCGGGTTGGTAGGATGTCACATGCCTTCGAATTTTTTGGTTTTAGGTCATGCCGGTTTCCTCACGATGTTTTCCTTCACCGTTTTGAGAGCATGTGGTGATGAAATAATTACATAAGGTAATGCGCCTGCCTCGGTTCGAACCCACGACTTACTGTTCGTAAGTTGGGGCCGCTACCACTGGGCCACTGCTGCTCTCTTGTGTGGTATACTACTACTGAAAACCCGGCTACTGAAAAATCATGCTCTAATTAAATTCCGTTTTTTTTTTTCGGTTTATAGCCCACGTTACCAGGGCCATAATAAAGAATCCATTGACACCTTGTTCATCAAAATCGGATGAATAGTTTAGGCACTATGGAGGAACATACGTAAATCCAAATATACATAGACTGCTAAAATACCCTGACACCTGGCTGTTAAATAAGCCTTCCTTTTGACTTCGCCGTATTGGGGTAAAAAAGAGAGCAAGCCCATTGCTAAACTCAGAAATTCCTGTTCGAAAAGACCAATATCTCTTTTTTTCAATCCGGGAATTAAAACCAGCGTCATAATTAAATGAGAACATACTATCATGACATTGAAATGTGATAGGGAAATAAGTCAACTTGCTACTTTTTGTCACAGTGTAAAAAATACACAGTAACCAAATACTGCTACCATTTTGTTTTAACTTTCAATTGTTTTTTTTCTCTTAAACGAGGCAACAAATATAAAACGAATAACAGTCTCTTTGTTTTTTTCTTTTAATCCCGAAACGCTTGTACCTTGTTCAAGTTACGGCTTTATAATCCTTACGTGACTTGCGCCTTCTCTTTCTTTCTTGAAGGAGACGTGGGTGTGTGAAAGGGATGGAGGATCGGTATTATAAACCTCGAGACAAACTGTAGTGTTCATTCACATAGAGTCACTGCACCGCATTCTGCAATAGTGTTGTTACCTTTATCGATATTTTGTTGAGATTCGTCGTTCTAAATTCTCAAAGGACCTGAGGACGTGATGAAAATTAAAAAGGCTTCAGAACAGACGCAAGAAAACTATCTTTCATAAAATCTTTGTTGATAAATCAATATTCGTATAAGCAAGAAAGGAGGTGACTCCTGAGATAACGAGTAATAGAGAAGTGTGGAAGAAGAAGACTTGATGTGCCGACCGCAAATAAATTGAGATCAGGGCAAGAAAATGATGATGATAGCATGTCAATATTTATTTATGTAACAAGAAAAAATCAGCTTTACATCAGTCTATTGGCGATTACCACTATAGAACAGTCCAAAACGTGTGCGGACATACCTAAGCTACAAAAAGCTTTATATCAATCTTGTTGACAGTCTTTGTGTAGGAATACGAAGTACTCTGAAAGCAATTGCCAATCCTAGATGCCTCTCTTTGTCCATCATTGGACCTCTACAGACTGATGATTGTGATGACCAGCATACATGTTTTCAATCAGCATCTTCTTGCCTTTGTCTTATTCTATTTGAGGTCAGCGCAACATGTATTCTTCTTTCATTCTCCCCCGCCAGGCATCATTTACTCCTTTCTCTTTAATATCTTTTCCCACACAATCTTTGCATCATTTCTTTGGCCTTCGTCTCCCTCTCTATCCATCAAAATTCGTATCCATCACTCTTTTAGTCACGCGCTTTTCATCTTTATTTAAAAAATGGCAAATATTCACGATAATCCGCTCATCAACCATCTCTATTAATCCAGTAGTTAGGAAGTCCGTTCCGTTAATCGCAAATTGAATATTCAATTGGTTAAGCCGTGTGGTGTTGTAAGCGGCATTCGTCACGACTTGTGACTCCGAAGGCTTGACTTATACTTGTTAAAGTACAAGTGTACTATGTGGTAATGGTGTTGGAAGGGAAAATAAACATAATATCACTCCTATAATTCGCGAAGGGTCAGGCAGATGTGTTAGTACACCCACAAATAGTCTTTAATGGGGGCGAGTCTATCAAATTGCCATCGACCGGGCACGAATCCAAGACTCCGAATTGCGACTGATCCGGGAATTCAATCCAAGACGTCAGCAGTAACGTTTACGGGCACTAGATCACCGAGGTATGTCAGAAAATAAAGTAAAAAACCAGTAGTTTGGTAAAAATATTACGGAGTGACATTTGCGTTTAGTAAACTAGAAAGTGTTCTCACTAGAAAGTGAGAGGTAAAAAGATAGTGTGTTGGTTTTCCAGAGAGAGACATGAAAAGTAAATGCCAAGAAAATGTCATAGCATTTGTACAGTCGTAAAAAATGTTCTGAATGGTTGGTAGAAAAATGTTAGTTTCATTTAGTATACCACCTTAATTTCTAGAAAAGTGCCGTCATATTTTTATTTGCTTTCTAAAATGTTAGATTGCATTGAGACAGACGAACAATAGAAACTGCCTACGGTCATGATTTGTTAAGTGACTTATTTTTAGGTAAGCTCATGAAATATTCCAGATCTAGTTATGAGTATGACTCAACTGGGGCGAAATCCTTTCGATTCCAGTCTTAATTATCAATAAATAAAAACAACATAAGACGCCTGTAATAATCTCCGAAATTTTTGTCAGAATTGTGCCTAATAGTACCTACACCCACACTACACCACATTTCATCAGTTACGTTTAAATCTCACGTAATAGGGCCAGGCCTATTGCCATCAACCGAGCAAAAATCCAGACTCCGCATCTGCTACCGACAAATTCCATTCCTTTATTTTCAACTAAGACACATTTTCGCTTTCGATATTACGCTATCGATAATCTGAAAACTATCGATACTTCCCATCCCAGCCTCTCCGGGATAGCGAACCGGTTACCCGGTTCAATTGGCACACAATCCTTGTTTTTGCCTACACCCTGTATCACGAGATGTTTTATAACAAACGTATATGGCGAATATATTTCATTCATAGATCGTTTGATTAGGTGAATGAGTTGCCTGGTTTCGTTTTTAAATGCTTTGGTGATGTGATTTTGTTTCCGAATGACTTTAAGTTACTGCCTCGTTAGTCTAGTGGTCGTAAGCGCGACTGCTGAGCATGAGGCAGGACCTTTTCGATTCCCAGATCGCCCAGTGTTATTGAGTTTTCCATCAGGAATTTCTTAGTAGCAGCTACGGAGTCTGGATTTGTGGCTGGTTTATGGCAATAGGCTCGCCCCTCATTACTTGTGTACTATTAGGTACACCTCTGCCTAAACCTTCGAGGATTACAGGTTTGATGTTTGTGATGTGTGATGTGTTTTGCAACACATGTTTTTTTTTTGGTTTGGATTAGGGATGCAACGATATGTCTATTATGATACCGATACGAATGACGAATAAGATAACGAATGCATTACGATTAATTTATTTACATAATAAAACAATACAATTGAGTAAAATTAACATTTAATTTAATTTTAAAGACAATTTACCACCTAAATGTATTTTGTTATAATATGTATGTATAAATGTATTTATTCTTATATGTTTTAGTTATAAATATTTTCTAGTCTTTTTTTTCTGTTATTACACCTACTGTATATTGTCTCTGCATCACCCTAAGGTAGACTGGTAGAACATGAACAAGGCATTAATTCCGCCTTTGTACAGTTTTTTTACTTGTGCATAAAGTTTTAATATAATATACTTGTCATAATTAAAATCAATTTCTTTTAAATTCTTTTTAGGTTTTTTTTAAAAATTAAAATCAATTTCTTTAAAATTCTTATTGAAAAATTATTATTTTATAATTATCTGGTTTCAGTCTATTTCTTAAATCCGTATGGATTAGACCAGCTGTGGAGAACAATCTTTCCGAATCTAAAATATGCCAAAATATGAAAGATGGCTGTCATTAGTGTTGCCGTCGCAAACATCGATGCTGTCTGCATTCGTTTTCACGAAAAAACTTACTTCAAACTAATTTTAAGAATCGTTCTAGATCGTAATACTTTTTACGATACGGATAATCGTCAAAAATTACGATAACCTGCGGTTTACGATTATCGGCATCGGTATCGTTGCATCCCGCAGAGTTTGGATAGTACTCAAGCGTAAATTTCAGTATTGGGGTATCGACGTATCGTGTGCCTAGTTACTGGGTTGTGGAGGTCAAAAAGGAAGCTTGCAACTGCTCTGGAAACAGTATCAATAGTAGTTGAAAAAAGGCTAAATAGATGATTTTAGCGTATTTTATATAGATAGCATATAGGGATTTATGGAAATAGTTGAAGTCCGGTAAAGGCCGAGAAAGTAAATCTTCCTTGAGAAGCATCTCATATCTTCTAGAAGGGTTTTCAAGTACATTGTGCTTCCAGCTTTATTTAAAAGGCCCTTCACATAGGATTTTTTTGCACTCGCGTCTACCACTGTCACTCGTAACTCGATCCTGTTCCCGACACACGAAACTCACTATATCCGTGAACAGTAAACATCGTAAATATCCCCGTTTCTAGTGTTAAACTGGTGTGTTTCTCAGATAAAATATAGTTGGTAGTACCATTTCCAACAAAGGATAAACCTATCCAGCAAAGCCTGTGTTAGGCCAATGGCCAGGAAATGCAAGGCTTGCTTTGTTAAAACTCCTACTAAGTTTTTTTTTATAGCTCATTTTGTGCCCCAAGAGTTTTGGACGTACCTATACATATTAATTTAAAGTTATTATAAGAGGTTCAGTCCGGGTTATCCCCAGATTTGATTAATTATTTTGACGGTATGACATCTGGCTGGGTTCTATATAAAGTGTCTGGGGAATTCCCGAATCATTTCGCCTTACTCAAAATTAAGTGTAATGAGCATCTTGGCGAAAAAAAGGTTAAATTACAACTAAGTACTTCAACTTCCTGTTCACTCCTTAGTAGGTACGGGTAATCCCCGAATCATCTGGTCTTCGTGTAAAACAACTGCCTCTTAAAGAAATGATTAACGTCGCTTCTAAAATATTCGACATATCGTTCAAAACATCAACAACACTTAAAATTCGAGCCAAACCTTTAAAAGAAGTCCCTTTTTCTCGACACTAGCTCACGACTCTCGATAAGTAGCCCGCATTATTGTTCACAATAATAAGCTTTTCTTATGACCTTACAACAAGACACGGCCACGAACTACACACTCACGCGACACGCGTCTTGCGACAGCAACTGAGGACAAAACAAATGACAGAAGCTTTTCAGAGCATGCTACGACTGACCGCACCGACCGACTGAACGCGAGGGTACTCACGCAAAGGAAACATCCTGTTAAAGTTCTATTAACTTCGGAATACAAAGGCATTTTGAAAATACCAGGCACGTTTGAATTGTCAGAAACAAAAAGATTAAAAGTGTCAGGCACAAGGGATAATTACTGTAAGAGCACAGTCCCTTTCCCATTCCAAAACGTGCATCTCTATGACAAAGAATGGGCATGGGGAGTCGCAACGCCTGAGGTCGGGAACAGAGTCTTATGAGGTCTATGACTCAACAACTCAACACTTACTTACTTGATAACGTGGCCACTCAAAGTGGGTCAGACTTTAATTTAAATGAACGATTTCTGATATGTATTGCGTTGAGTTTATGTAGCTGATCGATTGAACTCTTTAATTTGTCACATATCTTGTGAGTAGCTTTTTACAAGTATGTTCCAATTGCCTCTTGGTTAACTAATAACAGCCACACGGGTCAATCGTTAAGGTTAAGCAACGCTTTCTGAGGTCAGCCTGTGGATGAGTGACCATCCATTACATAGGTACTGTATCTCGCAAAGCCCGGTAAACCATTGGTCACGGCTGTTATTTGTAGATCTTTGATTGTCGTTACCGGTGGTCAGAATCAAATCGGTAGTCCCCCATGTAAAATACTGATTTTCATTCGGTTAGACTGGGCTTCTGGGTAGCCGTTTATCAATAAAATATTTAACTGGGCACTTGTTACTATATACTTGACAAACTTACATTAGACAAGTACCTGCTCGTATTTGTAATGGCAATCAAATTGGAAAGGTACTTAGGTACTTATTTTGCACCAAACTTTCATTTTGAACACATTATTTAATTTGGTCTTTACAAAGTATAATTTTACCACACTTTCTCGGAATAAAATTAAAAACAACCACTGTAAAATTAACCAGAATTCACAACCATATAAAAGTGATACCAAGTTTCCTCTTAATAACATCATAAAAGTTAAAAGAGCCCCAAAAAATTCATGTTATCTCAAAAGAAACCTTATCTTGATGAAATGACCATAAAATCCTCACGATTTCATATAAAGTAAGTACATAATCCTTTAGTAAACATACTTTAGATATCACTGTGTAACACTTTTGGGGAAAAAACTACTTACTCAACTCTTTTTTAGGGTTCCGTATCCGAAGGCTAAACAATGGGATCACATTGCTAAGCCTCCGCTGTCCGTCCGTCCGTTCGTCTATCTGTCCGCGGGGTGTATCTCATGATCCGTAATAGAAAGACAGTTGAAAGTTTTACAGAATGTGTTTAACAACAAATAATAAAAATAAATTAATAATCAAAGGGGGCTCCCCGACTAAGATGTTATGGAACCACTCACGCGCGACTCCGACTCACACTTGGCCGGGTTTTTTTTGGTGTCGAGTTTACTTTACATTGGTAGGGTTTCTTTAATCAGTTCTCATAAATTATTGTTTTGAAAGGGATCGACAAAACAAGATAATATGAGGAGAACCAATTTGTAATTTTTATAATCTGACTTCAAAAATATCGAAAATGACACCAAAAAAAATCTTTTTTTTTTTCAAAATAATCTAAGGTTGAAGTTGAAACTAAGTTTGAACAGCCTAATTCAGGGTTTATAATTAAGCCTCCACAAGTAATCATCTTCATAAGAGTAGAGGTAGACCAAAGATACGATGGATGGAGTGTGTAAAGGATAATATGACAAGAAAGGAGGTGTCTGATGAGATGAAGAGTACAACAGAAATAAGGAAGAAGACATGCTAGAAGAATGATGATGAAGCAGTCAACTTCGTATCTTGCAAATGCTTTATGGCCAATCCTTTTTGCAGTAACCAAAGTAAATTCAAGTACTTATTTCGATTAGCTCATTAACAGGCACTTTTGAAGACCAAAGAAACGATGGATGGACTTTGAGAGAAAAACACAAGCCGACAATGGGAGATTGGAAGAATGCACCAACGCCAAGTAGCATAGGACAAGGCCTGGAAGATTATGATGAAAAGACACTTTTGAATGTCAAAATTGTCCGTGATCCGACGATGAAATATTTCACATCCTCACAGATCCTGAATCTCTGTCTACCCTCTAAATACCAAGTCGTTCTCAAACATGTAACAACTCCGCTTTCCGAGGCACTTAACCTAATTCTCGAAATAACAACTTATTGAAATTTCATTGCCCATTCGTTTTATATCACCGTTTACCGTTGTTGTACTGAAAGAAATTCATTTAGTGCTTTCCAAAATTATTCATATACTTGTGTTGTTCTTTATTAGGTTAGTGGTACCTGGTGTTAGAGTTTTTAGGCCGCCCATGGGCCTCTGGCTTGGCTTTACATGCCGTCAAGAAATATCTCTCAGGCATGCTGCTTATCTTTGATGCATCAATGGTTACACCTCCATATATATATAATGGTTGTACCTCCATAGCTAAAGCCAACGCTGACTCATCACCTGCCTAGCCTCTTCCCAGCTATGTTGAGGTCGGCTTTCAGTCTAACCGGATACAGCTGAATACCAGTTTTTTACATGGAACGACTGCCTATCTGACCTCCACAACCCAGTTAGTGCTGGGTAATACGATACCTGTTGGTAGGAGTAGTTGTCAGGCATTCGGGCCACTGACTACTTGTAACTACTGTCATCGACAAATAACACCCGGAACCAGCGGCTTAATGTGCCATGCTTTCCGATACTCGTAGGAAACTCGGTATGTAATGGGTGGTCACCCATCCATGGATCGACCTAGGCAAGCGCGGCTTAACCTGAAGATCGACCCGACCGGCTGTTATTATTTACCCACGAGCGATCACCTTACCAGTGCATTCCTTACCAGTACCTAAATGAAAACTAGTCTTGAAACTAGGTTAGACTGAAGTATGCATGTGCTACGATATTTTTAAGACCAATAGAAATGTTTATAGTTTCTATTTATAGCATTTGATTAACCTAGTTGAGAAGAACAATTGTAGTGGTCAATTTGTTGTGTTCTATGTGGGAAATGGTGACAGTATAATCTGCCTAGCCTTAGTGAAATAGTTCTAAGCGAATAAAATCTTGCAATATTAATTTATCGACCCGAAATATTGAACTTAGATACTAAGTACACCGAGTCGATCTTTCAGATTTAGCCACGCTTGCTTAGTTTGGTCCGTAGATGGGTAACCATCATTACATAACATCACACATGTAATCTCCGACCATTACATACCGAGTTTCCCCCGTGTCTCGGAAAGCACTTTATGCCGTTGGTCAATTTGTAGATCTTTGACAGTCGTTGAGTAGTCAGTGGCCCGAAAGTCTGATAACCTGTCTTACCAAGAGGGTATCGTATTACCCACTCAACTGAGGTCAGATAGGCAGTTGCTCCATGTAAAGTACTGGTATTCAAGTGCATTCGGTAAGACTGGAAGACGACCTCAACATAGTTCGGAAAAGGCTAGGCAGATCTTGACTAAGTACACCGAGTGAACAGACGTTTCAAGCACATACTTCCCCAAGGCATCCTACTCTACATAACAACACCATGACAGTACATAATACTATAATTATAGTTTATTATCACATGGATCGTCCGAGTGCATGTCACTACAGATCCTAACAGATTTCATGTTATGACAATGAATTGTTACTTTCTGGTGTATTCTGCTTCGGTCTCGGTTGTGGCACCCAATTTTATGGACGATTTTGAAAGAAAAAATACTGTTTTCTTATGTGGTTTGTTTTCCTTGGCTGTCATGCATGGTATGGGCATGTGATGCAGAAGAATAAAGAAAAGGGCTTTGAGGACAGTTTTGATTATGAATGTGGATATAGCTATGAAGTTGGGGAACACCAAAGAAACGATGCATGGGTGGATTATGTAAACTATGATATGTCTAGAAAGGGGGAGACTACTGAGGTGACGAGTAATAGAGAAGTATGGAGAAGAAGACATGCTGTACGGTCTCCAAATTAATTGAGATAAGGGCAAGCCGATGCTGTTGATTAGTTTTCCTTTGCCATGAATACATTGTGTAAAATATTATATAGTTTGAAAGGGAAAAAATTTAGATTTATTAATCTAAAAATATCTATTATGGCCAGGCTACGCCGGAGGTATATTTATGGCCATATTGAGAAGTTATAATGTAAAACACAAATCAATATAAAACAGGTGATTTACGTGACAGATCAGGGACTGTTTCGATTTATATGTATCACTTGGTAACTGAACAAATAAAAGGTCTTATTTATTAGTCATCAAATAATAAATAATGCAAAGTCATCTATTTCCAATGCAGTAGGTTTCCAGTTCAGAGGACCGACGCATTAGCGATGCACTGTGCAGCAGTAGTAATAGCTTATGAGGAATGAGGTACATACCATAGAAATGACACAGAGAAGTGACTCATGAGATGAATAGATGAATAAAGTGATGACGAACTGATTAAAGGAGTGATGGTCTGGTCAGGTCATTGCATTACTATCGTCTTCCAATGACGTAGAATATTCATCAGACTGAGCCACAGAAAGGTTATATGTTATAGTCGAAGTATAAAGAAAATACACATAGGCTATTTTGTACCTAAATGCCTATGTAATTCACGTAAATCATTTAATTGGCTAGCTAGATTGCCTAACTATTATCCATGTAAAAAATAGGCGAAATAAGGCTGTCTTGTTTTGTCTTTGCATCAAAAAAAAACGAAGTCGAAGGGTCCCAAAGGCCTTTGCCCAGCAATGGATGGGATCAAACAAGTAACTAAGACAATCGATTTTAATTCATGACACTGAAAAAGCTCGTGTGATTTCTCCGTTGCCGCCGTATAATCATTACGGATACACATAAAATTGTCGGGTCCAAGAGGAACATACCATATAAATGACGCATGCATTTGACTCACGAGATGATGGGACTCAATTGAAAAGCTGAACCATCGTGTTTGACTGACTCGCCGATGACTTGGCGTGGGGTACGAGTGTTGAGTTTTAGGCGATTTGGAATAATATTCATTAAAACCTTTTTTACCAAATGTAAATATTATTCGACATTCTTGAACAAAAATTTACTAGTAGCAGAATCGTTTTAAATATTGTATAACAGGATAAGAAGTATGGAAGAAGGAGACATATGCTGCGTCGACTCCAAATAATTGAAATAAGGGTAGGAGAATAATATGTTAATTTTTTTTCACCTTTTCTTTCTTTAGCGTGTGGTTAGTGCCTAACCTGGTGTTAGAGATTTTATGCCTGACTTGGCTTTACATACCATTAAGAAATATCTCTCAGGCATGCTGGTTTTCTCACGATGTTTCACTTTTGACCTTAAAAAATGCTCATTAATAATCAAAGGATAAACGCGATTTTTCCTGCCGCGTCATGGTTTCTTGTATAATCATAATATAATCATCGTGTTGGGTTGTGTTACAGGCCTCTGTATGAGAGGGTCTCTTCTTTATGAGTCTAACTTTTATGGCTTGGTAAGCGATATTTTCATTGCCGGAGAGTACTCCGTTTGTTTGAATCTATGAAAACATGAAGAGCTTTGGTAGTAAATGCTCAGAAAAAGAGAGCAGTGGTACCCCAGTGGTGACGATCCCGACTTACTAGCAGTGAGTCATGGGTTCGAACCCAGGCAGGCGCATTACTTTGTGTATATTTATTTCATGACCTCTGCTCTCAAAACGGGGAAGGAAAACATCGTGAGGAAACCGGTATGTCCTAGAACCAAAAATTCGAAGACATGTGACATCTACCTATCAGCCCAGACTGGGGCCATGTGGTGGATTATAGACCATTCCCTATCATAGAGAGGAGGCCGTGTGTCCCAGCAGTGGAAACATTATAGGCTGATTATGCTCAGAAAAAAACTTCTAAACACGCAGTGGGTTATGAATCGTGATCTTTTGTTTTTCGATGACAAGTTAGAGCAGTGACGAGTCGGGCATAAGCCTGGGAAAGCGGATCGTCTCTTGTTCCTTTTTTTCTTTACCATAACTTAAAATAACTTACTGATATGTTTACAAGAAAAATTATAGCTTTTTGAAGCTTTAATAGGTAATACTGTATTAAAAAAAACGGTCCCAATCCGCTATAAGCTTATCAAATACACCTAACCCCAACTCACTCACGCGTTACAATTCTAACTTAAATTGTTCGAATAAAAACGCATCGACACTTATAAATTGGACTGCGTTATGTAATAACGAATTAAGCGACGAAATCGAAAAAAAAGAGTTATGAATGCAGATCGACTATAGGTATGATAAACTATGTATTCAGCTATTTTTGTGTTCAAAAATCACTCTTACGGCCTTATAATAAGGGGTTGAATCAAGCGACATTTCGAACTTTGCTAGAATTTGTGCACACATTCGTTTTGTATTAAAGAATTATGCGTCAAAGTTACAGTTACAAACAGTTTTCAAATTGCATAAACGAATTAAACACGTCCACGATGAAGATAATTCAGTTTTGCCTTTTGATTTAACCGTTTTTAAACCGCAGCATCGAATTAACCACCTAAAATGGTATTTAATTCGTTAATGCGTATCGTATCGTTAGCTTCTGGCGTTTCATTCGTTATTGCATTCTATTTTCGCGGGTTTTTGCGTACGGGACGGGGTGGGGCGGCAGCGGGTGGTCTCATTACGCATCTAACGTAATAACGGAAGGATGTTTTGTTTACTTATCCATCATTTTTGTTCATTTGTCATCCCAGAAAGCATCCGTCGCTTAAAAAGCGACGGGATATTTTCGACCAGAACAGTCAGTTTTAAGAATGACTTCGAAATGATAGGGCAGACTCTATTGGGAGTAGCGCCCAACACGCCATTTGAACCATATTATCTGCTCATAGTCTGAAAGACTGATCGCAAGATTATATAAACATAATAATAATATTAATTATTATAAGATGCTGACCAGAAGCCGAGCCAAACAACAGGCACACCCACCATCTCCGGGCTCGTCGCTCAGCTCCGCCTCGCAGCCGCCGGGACGCGCCACATCCGTGAGCATCGTGTCGCCGGTCGCTGCAGTTGCGTCGAGCTCGAGCGACGAGTTTTTCTCCCCGCCGTCGACACCACCACCACCATCGCCTCGACGACGAGCAAGAGGACGGCCACCAGCGGGCTTGGGACCTCGTGGCCAACCGGCCCCGAACAGGGTCCCCGCTGCCGGTGGAAATGTGTCGCGCATGCGATGGACTCTTTCCATAAACGAGAATGTCATGCGCGCATATATTATGGGGCTACAGAGGGAGGAAACAACCTGACCGCGTACCGTGTTCGGATGCTCTCTCTGTTTCAGGTGCTTGAGCCAGCTGTCAACGTGTCGGCGCAACGACTGTCGGATCAGGTGCGAGTCATCCAGCGTAATCGTATGTTGGATGACATCGTACTTGATCGCTTGCGGACTGAAATGCAGAGTAGCCATGTCATTGCCACGCCGTCGCAGGCTGTGGTTCCACCACAGTCTAGCATAATACCAAATCGCAATAACGACGTAAGTGATGACATGGTTACTAATGTAAGTACCCAGTGCAATGAGGAAATGAGGAGTGCTTTGGAAGGTGCGATTCGGGAATATCGGTTCATGCCAGCCGACCTTAGGCCACGCATACCTCGTTTGCCCATGCATAACAAAAATAGGGCGCTGGTGGCTGTTCTGGATTCGCAGTTGTCAAACTATTTTGATAACTGCGAAGACCTCATCGATGCTCATTCAATCCTGTATTGTACAGCTGTAGCGGCATGTCGTGTAGCTCACGTCAAATTTTCTGATGACAGAGCTACACGACCTAAGCCAGCCGTACCAGCATGGCAGTACAGGATTGAACGACGTATTGGTGGGGCCAGAGCACTCATCGGCAAACTGATCTGCTTCAGGGAGGGCAATACACGCCCTAGAGTGATGCGTTTTGTGAGGCGGGCGTTCTCGGGGACTGATATCAGTCCTCGAGACTACATGTCCCGTGTCACAGAGCGCATCGACTTCCTGAAGCAGAAAGTGTATGCATGGGCAAACCGTATTCGTAGATATAAACGGCGGGTCGACCGATACACTCAGAATCGCACATTCCAAAGAGATGAAAGGTGGGTTTATAGGGCTTGGGAGCGACCGGACCAAGGTGTGGCTGACACGCGCCTGCCGGATGATGATGCCATGTGTTCGTTCTGGCGCAGCATCTGGTCGGTGCCTGTTAGCCATACCGAGGATGAATGGACCCGGGAGGTCGAGCGAGCGTGCGATCCAGTACAAGAAATGGGGGCAATCACCATCTGCCCCCAAGACGTAGTTCGTGCAGTCCGTCCGTTGCCTAACTGGAAATCTCCAGGGCCGGATGGGCTGCACAACTTCTGGATCAAATGGTTCACAAGGTCGCACGCTCGCCTGGCAACCCTGTTCCAGTCAGCCTTAGAGTCAGGGTCGCTGCCCGAGTTCCTGACAACAGGTATAACCCACCTGCTCCATAAATCGGGTAGTACTGCGGAGCCTAAAAATTATAGACCGATTACCTGTCTTCCGACAGTCTATAAAGTTCTTACATCCATTTTGAGAGCTAAAATTAACAAACACATTGATGATAATTCTATCATGTCCGCTTCTCAAAATGGATGTAGGAACGGGTCCCGCGGTACTAAGGAGCTACTCCTCATTGATATGGCCATTAGCCAACAGGTTCGCCGTTCCCGAAGGGATCTGTCGACATGTTGGATAGATTATAAGAAGGCCTATGACTCCGTGCCACATACATGGCTCATGAGGGTGCTAGAGTTGTATAAAGTAGATGCAACTCTGCGCACCTTCCTGATGTCGTGTATGGGACAATGGAGGACAGTCCTTCGCTATCCAGGATGTCGGCAAATCCAGAGGAATAGCGAGCCGATAAGGATAGAGCGAGGTATATTTCAGGGCGACAGTTTGAGTCCACTTTGGTTCTGCTTAGCCTTGAATCCTCTTAGCACGCTGCTGGAGGATTCAGGTCTAGGCTATCGGTTGAGGAGAGGTGGTCAAGTTGTATCTCACCTCCTTTACATGGATGACCTGAAACTCTTTGCCCCCAACGATTTGCAACTGATGGAGCTACTGAAGGTAACTGAAACTTTCAGTAGCGCCATCAGGATGGAATTTGGTGTGGACAAATGTGCGGTCATGCATGTAAAACGAGGGGAGATTATGGAATCTGTGGGTACCCAGCTCTCGGATTCCATAAATCTTAGATCCCTCTCAGCAACCGAAACCTATAAGTATTTGGGTATGTCGGAAGCGCTGGGCATCAATGTTGCTGACATGAAGCAATCGTTGAAGGAGCGCTTCTTTGGCCGCCTGAAAAAAGTATTTAATAGTCTTTTAGCAGGCGGAAATAAGGTGCGTGCCTTCAACGGTTGGGTCATGCCGGTTTTGATGTACTCTTTCGGCATACTGAAATGGACTCAAACAGAACTAGACGCCCTGGATAGGAAGATCCGTACATTGTTGACGGCATATCGAATGCATCACCCACGTTCTTCGGTTATGAGACTGTATATCCCGCGGAAGTGTGGGGGTCGAGGCTTTTTAAACGCTAAGACTCTCCACAATCGCGAGATATGCAGTCTCAGGGCATATTTCATAGAAGCCGACGTGGGGATGCATCGAGATGTGGTCGCGGTGGACAAGGGCCTCACCCCGCTCTCCTTGGCTAAAGAGAACTGGCGCAAACCTGTAGTGCTTGACACTAACGACCGCAGGGAGGTATGGCAGAGTAAGGAGCTTCACGGACGCTTTTTCCGGGCCCTCCACGGGCCCGATGTAGACCTGTCAGCGTCCGTAGCCTGGTTACGTTCCGGGGACCTCTTCGGAGAAACCGAAGGTTTTGTCTGTGCAATTATGGATGAAGTTATGATGACGAATAACTACCGGAGATTTATTGTGAAGGACGGCACGGTTGACATATGTCGGGCATGCCACCGTCCAGGTGAATCAATCCGTCACATTATCTCTGGGTGTTCTCGTTTGTAAGATGTAGAAGTGTTACAACATTTGTTTTGTTTAAGTAAATTTTATTAAAATAACTGGATTTAATCTTATGTTCCAATTTATTTCACCCGAAAAAAATCGCAATAAAGTATCAAACGACAATAATGCCGTATAGTACGTTATTGATAAATAAAATGGTCTGAATATGGCTTAAAACACATTAACAAATTAAGCGGAAAAATGGCTATAACTACAAAACTGTATAGTTTAGCCTTATATTTTTTTAACAAATGTGAACTTATACATATTTTATATGTTCAGAATAAAAATTATACTCTTGACATATTAAATGTATGCACAGCGACCATTTTAAGTTTGAAATTTTTGAAGCTCATTTTCTCAGGATTCGTTAAATGGCGCTTAATCGGTTCTTACATAACGCAGTCCAATTACAGTTAGTATTTCAAGATAAGAGGCAATGAGTTATGCCCATTGCTGGGCAAAGGTTGCCCAGAACTAGGTAATTGGTATAAATTGTGACAGTCGAAGGATGTGTTAGGCATTGTTTTATGTAAAACCGACAATTAGCTAGTTCTTGTAATTGTTGATTTGCGTAAATAAAGATGATGTGTCATTAAGAGCGGCCAACCCATCATACTTTTCATACAAACGCTCGTACGTTATTATGTAATTGTTATAATAATCTTAATAAAATCTTAATCTTTGATTTTTTTGAACTAATAGGTATTTTGTGCACTATATCTAGGTTTCTATGGGAGCAAAAAATAAAAAATTGTAGAAACAAATTCAGTATAAGCCTCCAAAAATGACTGTTTTGCACAAATTTTACCTGAAATTTGGCCATTCATAATGTACTCATAAACTCTAAAAGTAAAGAAATCATCATGGTAGAAACCTTGCACATGTAATGGAGATTTTTAATGACAATTTTTTATTTCACACGCTTGTAAGACTTATTCAAAAACACGTATTTCCTGGAACAAGTTTAAGAAATTTTCGAACACTATTTTTCGTTCAATGTCATCGCGTTAGGCGGTATGAGGTGCGCGGGAGACGAGTTGTGCGGGGTCGGGGAGGGGTAAGACAGGGGAGTTGAAAGAAAATCGCCGCTGTGGCTCTGAATGAAACAACAAGGTTTTCGACCATGCTCGCATTGACGATAGACGCGCCGGGAAGGGCTCTCTTAAGACTAGGTACTCTTGCACTGAGAAAAGATGCAATGTAACATCACAAAACAATTATTCTCAAAAAAACTGGTGTGAACGGCATATTTTAACATAAAAAAAATAAACTGCTTTACAGTTTGGCAGAACTAACATTTTTCGTAATGCTTAGGATGTCACCACGAATAAAAGCTTTTTCATATAACGCGAAAACGATATATGAAAAAAAAAAACATACAACGTTTTTGCGCTAATTGATGAAAATTACTGGTGGCGTTCGTTTCAAAAGTGACTTCAATATGACAGACAATACACAGAACTACTTTATTTCGTATTGTCTCATAATTTTATGAAATCGGATAGTGATTCCGTGAAAAAACAAATGTCTGGTTGTACGAGTAATACATTTGCGGTAGACAAAACAAAGGCAGATTGTTCAAGTGTCATATTTGTAATCATTATGTCAGACTTTATTTATTACTGTAGAAATACTTTACCACAGTTAGGCCTATTTCATAAGTTAAAAAAATTGGAAGACAATTTTGTTTTAAATGTGTTCTAGTTAAGTCAGATTTATACTTATTAGAGTCAGATTTGGGTGCAGTCAATAAGCCAGATTTTTTAAATGAGGTTATGATATGCTTGCTTAATTATACAAACTGAAAACTTACGTACGAGGTTCAATCATATCGGATACGAAATAGAAATGGTGTAGGTACTTCCCCGGCAGAGCTCTTTCAGGAAAGGCTATAGACCCGATTTTTTATCTGGAACTTCATAAAAAAAAACTGGATAATCAATATTAACTGTTACAGTACCTAATTTAATTTAGGAATAAGTTAACTTACTTATCTCCTAAGCAAACGGTAACTACTTAAAAGACACTGCTGACCAAAGCCAGCACTCCATAGATCGCCTCTACGTTTCGCCCATTGTCCACAGACAATAACCATAAACATCACGCGACAGAGACAATACGAAAGCACCAATAATCATGCCTAGGCATTACAAAGCCCTAAAAGTCTAGATAAGTTAGGCATAGTCACGAAACTTGACTGACTAAACATAGATTTATGAAATGTCCTTCTAATTATAGTAAGTGGACCTTTTTGCCTGGATTGATAGCTTAAGTTGGAGAGGATTTTTGCATATCGTGTCATGAAATGTTTGATCAGGGAGGAGCGGAGTGGCTAAATAATGTCAGCCACTCGGATCGATCTTTAGGTTAGTCTGTACTTGCCTAGGTTGGTCCGTGGATGGGTGACCACCCATTACATACCGAGTTTCCTCCGTGCCCCGGAAAGCACGTTAAGCCGTTCGTCGCGGCTGTCATTTAAAGATCTTTGACAGTCGTTATGGGTAGGTGGCCCGAGAGTCTGGCTAATCTCCGTAGAGGTTGGCCGCCGTGACAGAATAAAGGCCAAGAGGTACGCCTCCTACAAAAGTATTTTAGACTAATAATAGTTTATTGCTATGTATTATGTTTATTACTGGGCCTGCGTGGTGGATTATAGCCCACTCCCTCTCATAGAGAGGAGGCCGTGTGTCCCAGCAGTGGAAACATTATACGCTGATTACGCTTTTGCTATGGCTTATATGCTTGTAAAGAAAACCAGTTCATCTATTATGTTCGTATTTGCCGCGTTATCGACAAAGCTCACTAAATGTCAAAACTGACAGCGGTCACTTACAGAAACCTATGAAGATTATGGATGCCAATAGTAGTGTGAAAGAAATCTCCGTTACAGTTATTAATTTCTTTATTTGTTAAGATATAAAAAGACCTGAAATAAAGGCTTTAAATGTTGTTTCTTTTGTTGTTACAGGTGAGTGAATCTTTTGTTAACGGAAACATAATGATATAAGTTAAATATTGTAAGTACTTATAGTAAATAAACCTTTTGTTGTTACAGAGAAACGCAATTACGTCTTTGTTTCATTGTTCCCAATTAATGAAGAGTATATTATCATTATAAAACAACATTTTTGCAAATATTTCAAGAAACATGGAAAAGTTGAGGTTTGATTTTGCTGTCAAATCAACAGAAGATGGCAAATCAAACATGATATGCATAACCTCAATAGCTACACCTCATGGACAGATTTTTGGAATACCAGCTGAATACCAACCTGCAAATCTACATCTAGAAATTACAAAGACTCCCAATTATGCCAAGGTAAAAAAATCATTAAATAAAAGACATCAAACAAGGAAAATATGGATAACCTTGACAAATGACATATCAAAAATATATTTGGATGAAGAACAAAACTTACAGTTTAATGATTTTTACTTAGAAGAAACATTAGAAAAAAATATGAATGCTGAATCTTCAACTGGCCCAAACCAAACATTGGAAAAATTGTTAGAGAAATTGCTAGAAGATAAACAAACACAATCAGAAACTCAACATTTAGGGAAAATTGCAAAGGATTTTATGATTGAGAAATTCACTGGTAGAAACTCAAATGCTGAACAGTGGATTAAGGATTTTAATAAAGAATGTGAACGTTTCAAAATCGACAATGATAAAAAGAAAATTGAAATTTTAAAGAATTTTTTGGAAAACTCCAGCGTAGATTGGTACAACTGCATGCTAATGAAACTTACAGTGGAATCGCAATGGAACATATGGGAGAAAAAATTTTGTGAGACGTTCGCAAACAAAGGATGGTCTCCCATTAGATATGCGCTTGCCTATAAATATCAAGCAGGTTCGTTACTTGATTATGCTTTGAAAAAAGAAAAATTATTACTGGAAGTAAGAAAATCAATCGATACTGGGACACTTATAGACCTTATAGCATTTGGCTTACCTAATTATGTAGCTGATAAAATTAACAGAGAAACTTTGGAAGGAACGGAAGATCTCTACAATCAAATAGGAAGATTGGAACATCTTGTTGGGAAGAATAAATATGACAAAAAAGGTATTATTGACAATAAATCCAAAAAAATTGAAGAAAAACAACCATGCCAAATTTGTGTCAACGAAAAAAAAGGAAAACGATACCATCCTGAGGAAAACTGTTGGTTTAAAGGGAGAAATCAAAAAGCAATTGTGAAAACCGTAAATAACTCAGAATTGGAAATAGAACTGAACGAGAAGAATCCAAAAAACTAGAGGTACCACCATTAATAGAAGTAAAGTTACTATTAAATGACATTTTAAAAGTATCTGGAATTTATGACTCAGGTTCAAATGTGTCATTAATAAATGCAAAATTATTGAAGATACAGCCAAAAGAAAATACTAGTAATATACAAATGGTAAACTTAAAGACTATTAATGGTGAGAAGAAAACGAAAGGTATGGTAACACTAAAAATAAAAATCTACAATATTGAAAGAATTATGGATATTTTTGTAGTAGACAATGAAAATTTTAATTACGATTTTCTAATTGGTTTGGATTGTATCAAAAATTTCAAATTAATGCAAAATGAAGAATTAAAGATCATACAATGTAACAATCCAAAACAAAAGAATGAAACCTCAAATGAAGTGGAAATGGAAAACAAAAACTACTCAATAAATGATACTTCAAATTTAACAAATGTCAAAATTCCTGATGTACTAGGTGACAAAAATGAAGAAGGATGTTTAATACACTCTGAGGTATTAAAACAAGAAACTAAACACTTAAACGAATGTGAAATAAATTTCAATGAATATATTAACTCAAATGGTTTTGAAATGACAGTAAACCATCTAGATTTGTATCAACAATCAGAAATTGAAAAATTAATAGAAAAGTACAAACCAGTCTTCGCTAAGGATAAATATGACATTGGTACTGTACGAGATTATGAAGCTCATATTGACTTGATGGTGGATAAATACTGTTACAAACGTCCATATAGATGCACGGCTGAAGATAGAAAAGAAATAGAAAATCAAATATCAAAACTATTAAAGAAGAATTTGATTGAAGAATCTTATAGCCCATTCGCTGCTCCTGTAACTCTGGCATATAAAAAAGAAGATGGAAAAAAAACAAGACTATGCATAGATTTCAGAGAATTGAACAAAATTGTCACCCCTCAAGCACAACCTTTTCCTTTGATTGAGGATTTAATGGTAAAAACGGTAAACTGTAAATATTTTTCTACTTTGGACATAAATTCAGCATTTTGGTCAATTCCTTTGAAAATTCAAGACAGGTACAAAACTGCCTTTGTTACACAAGAAGGCCATTTTCAATGGACGTGTCTCCCATTTGGATTAAAGACTGCTCCAGCCATTTTCCAAAGAATATTGAGCAACATCATAAGAAAATACGAACTGTCTAGTTTTGCAGTAAATTTTATAGACGACATTTTAATTTTTTCAAAAACTTTTAAGGAACATATAGAACATCTATCAAGACTACTGGAGGCAATACAAACAGAAGGTTTTAGATTAAAATTTTCGAAATGTACATTTGCAAATAATTACGCCAAATATTTAGGCCACATAATAGAAAACAATTCAGTAATGCCTCTGAAAGATTATTTAATAGCGGTCAAAAATTTTCCAGTACCAGAAACAAGAAAAAATATACGTCAATTCCTAGGAAAAATAAATTTTCATCATAAATTTGTACCACACAGTGCAATTATTCTGGACCCATTACATAATTTACTACGGAAAGATGTGAAATTCATATGGTCAGCAGAATGTCAGGAATCATTTGATAAAATAAAAGCATTGCTATGTTCAAAACCAATTCTAAATATTTTTGACCCAGAACTACCAATAAACATTTACACAGATGCTAGTATTAAAGGAGTGGGAGCAGTGTTGAAACAGGAAGATAAAAATGGAGACAATAAGCCAGTAGCTTATTTTTCAAAAAAATTAACTGAAGCACAAAAAAAGAAGAAGGCAATATATCTAGAATGTCTGGCAATAACAGAAGCTGTGAAATATTGGCAGCACTGGCTTATGGGAAAAGAATTTATGGTATATTCAGATCATAAGCCATTAGAAAATATGAATATCAAGGCTAGAACTGATGAGGAACTAGGAGATTTAACATATTACTTATCCCAATATAATTTTAAAATAAAATATAACCCAGGAAAATCAAACCAAGAAGCAGACTGTTTGAGCAGGAATCCAGTTTTAGAACCTAATGATAATACTGACGACATTTTAAAAGTCGTAAATTTAATAACACTAGAAGATATAAAAAATGACCAACACACAAATCTAGACTTAAAAAATGAAAGACTTGTATTGGAGAATGAAATTTACTACAAAAAAAAGAAAAAACGAAAAAAAATTATACTATCAGAAGAACTTAGCAAAAATTTAATAAAAGATGTCCACAATATTTACTGCCACATTGGGAGAACCCAGATGACAAATAAAATAACACCATTCTACACAGCAAAGAATATCATCGCAAACATTAAACAAACTTGTGATGAATGTGTAATTTGTATAAAAAACAAATCAAGGAGGAAGACAAAATATGGATTAATGTCACATTTAGGACCAGCAACACACCCATTCGAAATTATATCTATAGATACCATTGGAGGCTTTGGAGGATCACGTTCAACAAAAAAATACTTGCATCTTCTGGTTGATCATTTCACAAGATATGCATATATTTCAACATCAAAAAATCAAAGTTCCGGTGATTTCATTAATCTAATAAAAAATGTGACACAAAGTTACAAAATTGATATGGTATTAACAGACCAATACCCTGGCATAAATTCCAAAGAGTTTAAACAATTTCTGAAAAAGGAAAATATAAAAATGGTATTTACCGCTGTGGATGCACCATTTTCAAATGGGCTAAATGAAAGGCTAAATCAGACGTTAGTCAATAAGATCAGATGTAAGATAAATGAAAGTGAAAAAAAAATCGCATGGACTACTGTTGCACAGAAATGTATAGAAAAATATAACGAAACAGAACACACGGTCACGAGGTTTGCTCCAAAATATCTTTTGGAAGGCGAGAATGTGAATATTCTACCACTTGAATTGAAATCAAGATGTTCAAAAGAAGATCTGAAAAGAGATAGGGAACTAGCTCTTGAAAACACAATAAAATCACACAATTATAATAAAAAAATATTCGACCTACATAGGAAAGAATATAAATTGGAAGTGGGAGACCAAGTCTATGTAGAAAACGGAAATCGACTGAATAGGAAGAAAATGGATGAATTAAGAATTGGACCATACAAAGTTCTGAAGAAGATTTCTAATTCAGTCTATGAAGTTGATGCTGGACACAGGAAAGCAGAATCAAACCTGTACCACATTACAAAATTATCTCCAGTGTTTGTAAATAAATGAACAATTGCATACATTGTCAACTTGCAATTGTTCCTTACTGAAGGGGGGAGATGTAAAGAAAACCAGTTCATCTATTATGTTCGTATTTGCCGCGTTATCGACAAAGCTCACTAAATGTCAAAACTGACAGCGGTCACTTACAGAAACCTATGAAGATTATGGATGCCAATAGTAGTGTGAAAGAAATCTCCGTTACAGTTATTAATTTCTTTATTTGTTAAGATATAAAAAGACCTGAAATAAAGGCTTTAAATGTTGTTTCTTTTGTTGTTACAGGTGAGTGAATCTTTTGTTAACGGAAACATAATGATATAAGTTAAATATTGTAAGTACTTATAGTAAATAAACCTTTTGTTGTTACAGAGAAACGCAATTACGTCTTTGTTTCATTGTTCCCAATTAATGAAGAGTATATTATCATTATATGCTTATATCTTTGGCTTTACTAATGATTTTTATTCTATTGTTACAGGTAATTCACACAAACCAGTGGATACACAAGACGATGAATTTTACCATCAACAAGGTTTTTATAACAAACTAAAAATGGTAAATTAACATAAAACTGTCGACTAACTTTTTTTTTTAAAGAATTTCTCATCCCGACTTTCGTTACGGTACCCCGAATACCATAATTCATCTCGTACCGCAGACAAATAAAAGTCAATTGGTTGTCTATAGAAGATACACAAAGTACTCTTTGACCTGATCATCTGCTGACTCCCTGCTGCGTATTGCGAGATGATGTAGCTGTATTATACCCTGATGCTATCTCGAGTTAGTATAGGGATAGTGACTTTTTATAGCGTGTGAATGTGATTATTATACAGATTATATAAGTAAAAATATGTATCAAGAGGGAACAAGTATCAAAAGGGAAAAATAATTACAGGGCGTCAAAAAAATCATCCGCATTGCTGTCAACGGGAAAAGTGCCCTGTGGGCCTAAAATGGAAGCTTTATCAGAATCATAATATGAATCACGTTAAAAATTTAAAATTCTTAAAATGGACTTTATGGTTATGACCACAAAGTCCATTTTAAGAGTTTTAAATTTTTAACGTGATTCGTATTATGATTCTGATAAAGCGGCGATTTTAGACCCCCAGAAGTCTGGCAGCATTGCCACGTTGGATGGCAATGCAATTTAAAACAAATTATAGGTATTTTGCTGACAAAACCACCTAACAATGTTAGTAGATAAATGTAATAAAAATGTGTATAAATATTTTACACAGTTATTATTTCCGGGTCAAATGTCAAACTTGCATTATGTGTCCATGGTAAACTTAACAGTATATCATGTCAATGTATAATTTATGATGTTTGTTTTAATGGAATCATAAAAAATTCAAGTTTGTTTTTGAATTAAATGAATAAAGTAGTGATTATTGTGGAATAACATCGGATAATACTATTTTAAAGATTTATAAGAATATTTCAGTTGCATCTTGTGTAACGGCACTACCAAAAGAACTACAGCAACATAGTAAGAACGGTACTACAGCGCCATCTATGACAGAAATGAAGAACTAACATCAAATTCATAAATCGTTCAGTAACAGTTAACCGCGACTTAAGACCATAAAAAAAAACCAGTCAAGTGCGAGTCGGACACGCGCACGAAGGGTTTCGTACCATAATGTTAAAAAAAAATATATATGTCTTAATTGGCGTCAACTATGTAGGTATGTATGGGGACACCCTTTAATTTCCAACTTTTTTTTATTTTTTGGAATATTTCCTTTATTTGTGCTGTAAGGCCTTGCTTTTTGCCAAATTTCATGATTCTAGGTCAAAGGGAAGTACCCTATAGGTTTTGATTCCCTTGTAAATCGCATAATATGCGACATAAACAGTCATATCTTTTAATCGCGTTGACTCACAAGTTTGATTTTTTCATTGCTCCAAGGGGTAGCAGACTTGAGTATTTGGTATCAATTTCAGCTTGATACCGCCACGCATTCTTGAGAAAAAGGGTCTTGACAGACGAACAACAAAGTGATCCTATAAGTGTTCCGTTTTGCCGATTGAGGTCATCATCATCATTCATCATCATCTATGGGGGATGAAGAACTTTACACCCTGTACTCAATATCCCTTTTTTTTTTCGGATGGGAAATTATCAAATAACTCCTCCCGCTCTGGGCGGAGCAGGAGGGAGTGTCAGACTATTACTGACTAAAACCCATCCATGTTCCTTCATCGCCCTTTGTGTTCCGGGGCCACGGTGTCTCTTTCGAACAGTCCCGCAGCCCCGGCAGGCATCGGCCCTTGCGGACCCCTTCCTATTGCTGACATCTCTTTGAGGCGCGCGTGGAACACGAACGCGCCGTCGCACAGTGTGATAAGATCCCGGTTTTTGTGTCATCGTGTTTTTGTTGAGTTAATCGATAGAATCTAGAATTCCAACGATTAGAGTAAAACTCCGGGTTGGCTAAGACATGAGCTTTTTTTTTAAAAAAATGTCAAAGTTTCGATATATCCGACTCTTGAAAAATGAAAAAAAAAATCATTATAATTTAATGGAAGTTCAAGTTACCGAATTTATTTATTCTATCGAATAATGGTATAATAGCCGACCGTTCTACCAATTCCTGTTGTATTAATATGAATGGGTCGAGAGATATGATTTTTTTTCTCATTTTTAATTTTCATTTTTTTATTCATCTAAACCGCCATAGTAGGTGGTCATTCCTACATCAAAAAATTGCTGATACTTTCTATTATATGTAGTATTAATCCCAAAACCTAACTCATTGGTTTCCAGGAGTTATTGGAAGTTTTAGTAATATCCGAAATATCCGCACTTAGGGCTGCCACTTCAA
Source organism: Eugnorisma glareosa (assembly GCA_947578425.1). Lineage (NCBI taxonomy): Eukaryota > Metazoa > Arthropoda > Insecta > Lepidoptera > Noctuidae > Eugnorisma > Eugnorisma glareosa. The sequence continues at coordinate 3,779,375 of OX387982.1, read as the reverse complement.
CCAAAACATAATTTGTTTATTTTTATTAAGTTTTAGCTTCCTTATCACGACCATAACAAGATATCATTATTTTGTGGCTTAGATGGCAAAGATTGAGTAATTTTATAAAGGAAATTAAAAAACAAATGGAGAAATTGGTATCATGTTGACTGATACACCTTTTTTGGAAACCGTCTATAAATTCTAACCGAAAATAGTAAATAAAAGAAAATCCTTTCCGATGTCTCATAAGTATGTCAATCAACATTAAACTTGAGTAATAAACATTTTAGACAATTTATTAAATATTTTTAGTCAATTTAGTTCTTTTTATTATTAATTTTACAATTCTTTTAAATCAATTTTGTTTTACTTTTTGATTTTACAACTTATTTTGAATCAATTTTAGTATACTTTTATATTTTACAATTCTTTTAAATCAATTTTATTATACTTTTTGATTTATAACGATTCTTTAGAATATTTATTTTTATTTTGTTTATCTTCATGTATTTTATTATATATTACCTATCTAATTATTTTAAATCAATTTTCATCATGTTTTTACATCAATTGTATTGATTTTTGATATTTATTATGTTACGCTGAGAATGCGCCCCTGCATAAATTATTTACGTCTGCACTTACGTTATTTATATACATTTTGTAACTATATTTATTGAATTATAATTTTTGCTATAAAGCAAAATCAATGGTTGTTCCATCTGGAGTTGGAACAATTTCAGGGGACTGAGCGCCAGTCAACCTTTATACCGTAACTGTACTCTGCACTTCAACAACCTCAGTAAGGCGTGACTGAGGTACGTCGTGCAAAACTACGGCCGGGGGGCTTGCCTTAACTGGCCGGCCCGCGAGAAGGAACACTCTATAAAACCCGACAGCGAAGTCGTTTAAACCCTACGGATATCTGGCGACCTCCGTAGTATGTAGCCTTGCCCCCGGAATGGGCGTCACCCGGGGGTGGACTTTCTATCGACCCTACTCGTGGAAACAACAATGGAAACTAATCAGAAACTAACAAATAAACCTGGAATTTCAACACAGACGACTATAGCATTGCCAATTGACACCGATTCAGACGACGAGATGTTTTCAACTAACCAACAGAGCCCTAACGATGCGTATCAACAGGCAGATGAGCGTGAAGGACATTCTTCTGGTACAAAAATACTAACTCGAATGGAAGCCTTTAAGCTGTTTAAGGGTAAAGCAAAGCAGCTGCCGCTTTCCGAACGAGTGAGTATGGTTGTCAATTATTTTGGCTCAAAATATCAACTTTCACAAACTGACGAGGAGTTGAAACAAACACTTTCAGGGTTTTTATCAAAGAGTCACGATTACTTTAAGCGTTGTAAGTTTAAAGAGTCCTATTTTATTTAAAAAAAACGACATTGGCTTAGTGGTACTCTTGTTAGTGGTCATTTGATATCAGTCCTTGATAATGATGAAACTTCATCAGCAACGATTTCTAATGACGAATCTCTCTTTTCTCCGAAATCTAAGAGGTTTATGGCTTTAAGCAGAAGCCAACAATATAGATCTAAGCGAAAACTTTCGGAAGCTTTAGACAACGAACCAAATGTCCAGAAAATACAAGCGTTTGTACGATCTATTAAAATCGGAGGACAAAATCTGCCACATTCATCTGCTAAAGATTTAGAGACACTATTATGTCTATGTCTAGAATCTGAGACTGCTTCAACAGAAATTCTTAAAAAAGTTCAGACTTCTCCAGAACCATGCACACCTGTCGAAGCTCTGGCTATGATAACTGATAGAAATATGTCCGTAGAAACATACAGTGCAATTCGATTAGATCTTAAAAGACGTGGATTTGATACATACATATATCCCCCGTATTATGAAATACAAGAGGCTAAAAAAACCTGTTATCCTGACCAAGTTCAGGTGTCTGAAAGAGAAGCATCTGTGCCTCTTCAAAGTTTAGTCAACCACACTTTTACTCAGGTGATTAAATTATGTGATGAAGTCCTCATTAACTACTGTACCAAAAAAAGCATTCAAGCAGTAGATTGCATTTTAAGGGGTAACTGGGGCTTTGATGGAAGCACTGGGCAATCTTTATATAAACAATCATTCTCAGATGCAGAAGGTGACGAAAATAGTCTTTTTGCGACGACATTTACGCCATTGCAGGTTGTAACTAAAGCCAGCAATGATGTTATTTGGGTAAATCCTGCACCGTCATCTTTTCGTTACTGTAGACCGTTACTCTTGCAGTATAAAAAAGAAACAAAAGAATTAATTATTTTGGAGAAACAGTCTATTCAGGATCAAATACAAAATCTTACCCCTATTATAACTGAAACCTCGAGAGGGCATACAATAAAAGTTATTGAATATGAATTATACTGTGCAGCTATTGATGGGAAAGTCCTGAATGCAATTCTTTGTACGCCATCTCAGTTACGTTGCCCATATTGCGATTTGACCTCATCCCAATTCAACGATTTAGAGTTAGCATTCTCCAAAACAGTAATAGAAGAACGTTTGGTGCATGGCATAAGTCCACTTCATTCTTGGATAAGGGCCTTAGAATTTTTATTAAACCTGGGATATAAAGTAGAGGTTAAAAAATGGAGGATCCCTCAAAGGTCAGAAGAGAGCCGATTAGTCGAGGACCGTAAAAAAATAATCCAGGCTAAAATCAGAGAAGAAATGGGACTTTTGGTAGATGTTGTCCGTCCAACTTCAGGGACCACTAACGACGGAAACACTACACGCACTGCTCTTTCTGATAAAAACCGAGGAACTTTTGCAAACATTTTGAACATTGAACAGTGGCTATTAGATGGATTGTATGTTATTTTGACAGTTTTGTCTAGTAACCTGCCAATTGACCCTGAAAAATTCGCAACTTTTTGCAAAGAGTTGGCATACAAATATGTTGCAAAGTATGGATGGCATCCAATGACTGTCACGGTTCACAAAATTTTAGTACATGGGTCGAAAATTATAGAAAAATCAAGTTTACCTATTGGCATGCCCTCTGAACAAGCGGCTGAGTCACGCAACAAATTTTGGAGGTTTGACAGAGAGCACCATACCAGAAAAACATCTCGTGAAGCAACTATGTTTGACCTTTTTCACAGAGCTTTAGTCTCATCGGATCCAATTATCTCTGATTACAACCTCTTAGAGAGAAAAAAAGGGCTAAAAAAATTCCATTGCCACCGGCCGCATTGTCTTTATTGAGACCTGTTAATGAACAAAATCTAGCCATCGATGATTACTCTCATGTTGAATTAATTGTAACTAATAATGAAGATGAATTTTAGTTCGGTTAGCCTACATAATATTTTACAAATTCATATACATTTTCCTTTCGTATAGCCAACTCCATATTAATTATTAAACAGTATTTAAAACACCTTCTTTTTTTCAGATAAAATATATTCTTATTGGTTTTTTTTTCGGATACATGAAAGTGACACCCCTAACGAAAATTTTGAATATCCAATAACTCCTGGAAACCAATGAGTTAGGTTTTGGGATTAATACTACACATAAAAGAAAGTATCAGCAATTTTTTGATGTAGGAACCACCTACTACGGCGGTTTAGATGAATAAAAACATGAAAACGAAAAATGAGAAAAAAAATCATATCTCTCAACCCATTCATATTAATACAACAGGAATTGGTAGAACGGTCGGCTATTATACCATTATTCGATAGAATAAATAAATTCGGTAACTTGTACTTCCATTAAATTATAATGATTTTTTTTTCATTTTTCAAGAGTCGGATATATCGAAACTTTGACATTTTTTTTTAAAAAAAGCTCATGTCTTAGCCAACCCGGAGTTTTACTCTAATCGTTGGAATTCTAGATTCTATCGATTAACTCAACAAAAACACGATGACACAAAAACCGGGATCTTATCACACTGTGCGTCGACACGGCCTGTCGTCATAAGACGGACGGACGGCGAGCTAGGTACTCAATATCTCTAAGCTACAATTTTGTCTTTGCTCACAAGATTTTTCTTCCAATATATCAAGAAAACTTTTTCTCCTGTTTGTCCGTGGCAAGGCATACAATCAACCACCATATTTACCAAAAACATCCCCAGCCGCAGTATATCACTAATTTGATCCCCCTCCCACTATCAAAATATTTCTCCAACCCTGAGCCCAAGGCTCCTAATAAAATCGCATACTGTCACATCTTGCCCTCATTACATGACACCGAGCAAATTTGTTCAAGCACTATTCAGTTTGGGTCAGTATGCCCGACGGGACCGCTTGACCTCTCCTGTCCTAGTTGTAGAGCAAATAATTATCTAGTCTGGTACATTTTCCGGTATATTTTGGTATTATTAACAAGGCCCATATCCAAACCGTCAACTAAGCTTTATGTACATGAAATAATGTAACTTTATGCAAAAAATATTGCTAGGAAACGACTTTTTTTTTGAGGTGAAAAATCACACGGTAGGATTCAATGTAACGCACTCAAAACATTGCACTTGTGGATGGATTGAATAGTACGGAGGTCGTGGAGGTGTTTACAGTAAAAATCTTACGTTATAAACAATATGTATTTTAAAAAAAACTTGTAAAAAAGTTGAAACTTTGACCCCCAATATCTCCGTAACTAGAGGGTTCCTTATGGTCTAGCAAGAAGAACAAAAAAAAAAAAACGCAATATTGGGGAGAACAAGTACCTTTCGGCTTCGTTAAGGGTGTACACCCTTTATTGGGTTTTGGTGGTATAGCTGAGTTTTAAGATGTAACAAGGTGTACTTAACATATTAAACGTAGGACCTCCCGTGTGGTTTCTCGGACCATGAAACTGAAGAACTTTTTTTCTACGAATTGGAGAAAATCGCAAAAAAAATTCTTTGTAGCAGAACATTTGATTACCTCCGTTAATTCAAGCATGTGTTTGTTTAGTGAATGCATACAAGGTGTAAACAGACCCTTCCCGAAGCCGTCGACCAAGCATTCTGTACACCAAACTAAGTAACTCTACGTAAAAATTATTGCTGAGAAACGACGAAATTAACGCAAACAGCTGACCAAAATAAACAGAAACTAAAAAAAAACGGGTCAAGTGCAAGTCGGACTGAGCACGAAGGTTTCCGTACCATTATCTAGAAGGAGGCCCCTTAAATATTTATTTTATTCTGTTTTTAGTATTTCTTATAGCGGCAACAGAAATACATGAGTCATCATCTGTGAAAATTTCAACTGTCTAGCTATCACGGTTCATGAGATACAGCCTGGTGACAGCCAGCCAGACATACAGACGGAATACGCTGCTTGTGTGTGTTCAGAATCAGCCTCACTGGTGGTACATAGACCTTACGGACTCCTCATAAAAGTGAGTGGGTTAGGTAAGGGACTTGAGCCACAAGTGTTCGTCAAATGTTAGGGGATGGCGCTGTCTGCCGAGATACAGGATCCGTCCTAGTTCGGCAACAGAGGATTCCATATTAAAAACTTGTATACTAAGCCTATTATGTCATCTAATATGTTTTTGTAAAAAAATTGTGGTGAAATAAAATGATTTTCATTTTCAAATGCCATTGATTTTTAGTCTTACGAAACAGGTAACACTCAACTGTTTAGAGAGGAGTGGTGACTAAACTGAGCAGTGCAATGGGCAAACTGACACCAATAGACGTTCTATTGTTTGCCGGTTAATCCATTCTAATCTTTATATCCCCCCATTTTAGTCTGCAACCTAACAAGGGATGAAAGTCACCCGACACTACAATATGACACGTCTGTCCTACATTATTTTATGACTATGACATATTCATAGACTATCATTACTTCCCGCTGTGCTACCACAGCATATAAAACAAATGACATCATGCCCTAGAGACCTATCTAGGTCTTGGTGGATGACCTAAGTATGGCGTAGGGCGAAGCTTACGTTATTAGTAATGGTATAATTATGTATATCTCTAGCTTAAGCCAGCAGGGAGTCATTAGGCTTTTTATGTGACCTTCACTTTCACTACATAGTATAAACAAAGTCGCTTCCCGCTGTCTGTCCCTATGTATGCTTAGATCTTTAAAACTGCGCAACGGATTTTGATGCGGTTTTTTTAAATAGATAGAGTGATTCAAGAGTTTGTTAATATGTATAACATTGCACCCGTGCGAAGCCGGGCCGGTTGCTAGTTAATAATAAACGCTGGCCTTGAAAGTAATTGCAGACACTAGGCATTTCTGCGTTGTCTGTTGCGTTGGTAACGTATCCGTGATCCTCTGTGATAATTATTTTAGACTAGCTGCCCGCGGCTTCGCTCGCGTTATGGTCGAATATTATCCGACAGGAACGTTTTAAGTAGGTATAGCCGTTGACTATGGGGGATAATAGCTTCCGATATGTGAAATTGTTTTTGGAATCGGATCAGTAAGGCGGAAGATTACCTAAATGTACATAAACATATACAGCGTGTAACAGAAAGGGTATAATCATATGGAATACTGTGGTAGGGACCATAAAACTGAACATTTTTCTCTATGGGACCACCATCGAAATCGTAAAAAAATAATCAACTGTCCCATACATTGTGGTCGAGCAGGTATTGAAATTTTGTATAGGACAGCTGATTATTTTTTTACGATTTCGATGGTGGTCCCATAGAGAAAGTTGTTCAGTTTGATGGTCTGTACCACAGTATTCCATATGTTTATACCCTTTCTGTTACACGCTGTATAGGGTCTATCTATTCATACACGAAATCTCTTAAGGGGTCATTGTACTCATCATTATGAACAACTTTTACTATGGGACCAAAAATCCACGACCCGGAAATCGCGAAAAAAAAAAAACAGCTTTTCCCTACAATATGATCGCATTAATTCGTCAAAATGTACAGAACAGCTGATTTTTTTTCTCGCGATTTCGGGGTTGGTCCTGTAGTGAAAGTTGTTCATAATGATGAGTACAAAGACCCCTTAAAAGATTTCGTGTATGAATAGATACAGCTTATACATATATGATTATATGTTATTTATATATTTTATATATTTATAGTATTTAATATTTAACCTTGCAGTTTATCTTAGGATTACATTCAAATTACTTTTCAGATATACCACCTACCACAGTTTGTTTCTACAACACCCAAAGGTTGACTGTTAGAAAATGCGTATAGCATTAAGTCGGCCCTCTGTACTCGTTAAAGTCAGTCAGTCCAATACAGTCGCCAGCATAACAAATTACTACAAACTGTCAAATTTCTCCAAATGATTTTAAACCATACAATCTTGCTGGTTAAGTTCAAAATCGAATGATAAAATTTGACAACTTGTAGTAACTTTATGCGCTAGTGACTGTACCTACATAAAGTCAGGTAAGGTTTGCTGTAAGAAAACCCAATTCTGGGTTAAGCTCGCCGTTGTACATAAGTTGTATATTGTAATTTTGTGTGTGCTACTTTTATATTTTGTGTGCAATAAAGAATAAGAAATAATAAGAATAAGAAAGTCGTGCTTTACATAAAGTCCAACCCAGTTACACTAACCCATAAGTTTATGGATCACTTTCCACCTCGTTAAGTGCCGCGCAGCTTGAGCCAGTGACGTCACTGTGTAAGTACATACGCAAACACGACTCAAGTACATGGGAAACCTATTTATTTGATAACCATGACCTGATTTTGACACGTGCAGACCATGTGGAAGTATTTTGCACGGTTCTGGATATCATTTTAGTGCACTAAAATTTTGTGTAAATATTTGAGTTAGTTGTTAGATGAGTAAGGCGCAGATGATGTAATATATAGGTCACATTGTATGCTATACTAGCTGTTGCCCGCGGCTTCGCTCGCGTTTTGGTCGAAAATTATCCCACGGGCACGTTGTAAATATAGCCTATGGCACTCGGGGATAATGTAGCTTTCTAATAGTGAAAGAATATTCAAAATCGGTTCAGTAGTTCCAGAGATTACCTCCTACATACAAACTTACAAATTTCACCGCTTTATAATATTAGTATAGATAAAATTGTAGACCGAAAATATTCTGTTATAAGCAGGTAATAAGATTTTTCAGAAAGGCACATACAAATAAGTTTTTAACAGAGATCTTGAAAACAGATTAAAATGAACCCCGAATTCCATACATTTTACCTAAATCGGTGTCCCTTAGCTTCAGCAAAGTCCAAATCAAAACATTCACTATTATGCCAGTCTCGTTTACAAAGAAATACTCGTATAGGTACGAGGAATAATTGATTCTTGTTGCCAATTCACATTCAGCCAAACAAAAGCTTGAACAACACACGCTAAAATAATTAAATCTTAGACAAGACCAAAACAATGAGGGCTATCGTTTTTGAGCTCACCAGATGGCGCCGCTGTCGCTTATGGTCCTGTCAATAATTCTATTTTAAACTTTAAAGTACTAATAACTTCATAAAATGTTTATTTTAATACGTTTAACAACATAGTGTAAAGAGTCTTCAGATAATTTATTTACAATATGAAACATTTAAAAATCATTTTTACCTCCAAGTACTAATAAATAAGATCCTAAGTTGCTACTTAAAATATTCAAGTCATAATTAATCAGGAATAGCTCAATTTAGACCACAATTGTGAATATTAGTAAAATACGTGATAAAAAAAGCACGCAACGCGTGAACTTTCAATGACATCTGACATTTCGGTGCCTTCGCGCTACACTAGCGCCTCTAGCGGTGAATTCACACGCGATAGCCCCCATTAAACCGACATAACAAATCATCAAATAGGATCGTCTCAACTCCGTCTAACCCAATTCACACCTCAATGCTGCCATAAGAAACAAATGAAAAACAAATAAACCTACCAAAACTGCCTTAACGATATACGCGGCCATCTTAAAATTACCTAATGCCAATAAAAAGCATATTAAACGAGCAATGTACAATGAATGAAGCTATAAAATCTATAAAAGTTTTCTTACAGGGTTTGGCTGTAAAAAGAAGCCATGTGTTCAAGGGTTTTTATTAGATATTTATTTCTTTGATGACCCTGAAACGAGTCTTTAGTTCTTTTATGGTGTAAGAGATACATCGTCGTAATTTTTATATGCTTTGATGTGTTGTTGAGTGTCAGAAATTATATCATTGAAGAAATTATATTATTATCGTCAGCTAGGGTCTGATCATCTTCCTGCCCTTGTCCTATTCTACTTGGGGTCGGCGCAACACCTTTTCTTCTTCCATTCTCCCATGTCAGACGTCACGGCATCATTTACTCCTTTCTCTTTCATATCATTCCTCACACAATCCATCCATCTTTTCATTGGCCTTCCTCTCCCTCTCCATCCATTCACGTTTATATTCATTTCTCCTTCATATTTCTTCTCCTAAAAATGCAGTCTGTGGACTGTGTCTGAAGTTTAATTCTTTTAAATTAAAGCCTTAAATACTCCAAATGTAAAGAATATCATGCAGTATTGTCCATAAATAACCAAAGTTCTAATCTAAAACTATTCATTAAAGGGGGTTTTATTCCATTTATAATACATATATACATTAAAATTTATAAATTAAAACTCAAACTCAAAAAATGGCGGCAAAAAACTCCTCCTCAACACAGTCAACTGGTAATGTACCCAAGAGACTGGCGGCGTGGCCACGTTGTATGGCAATGCTAAGCCTTTGGCCAATGTAAAAGCCTGCCCTTGGGTCACGGGAAGTGTCAACTAAGCGTTTGGAAATGTCCTTGAAAAGGCTGTGAGCACTTGGACCCCACGGACCTATGGTTTTAACCCCAAACGGCTCGAAAATATAGTTACCAATAAGGCTACTATATTTACGCCGCTTGAAGTTCTCTGCAGCTCCAGCGGCAGCGCCAGCACAGCACGATGAGCTTGGAAGATGGGACGGCGCAAGAGTATCGACGCAAGTTGCGTCGATAAATAAAATAATAATAATCTCGTTCATTAAATAATTCAGCAGATCTTTTAATATTTCAAAACTTTCTATAATTATAATAAGAATAGCTTTATCAACTTATTCTACGATTAGATTAGGCCTAAAAAACCCAGGAAATTCCATAAAGTTCGCACTGGAAATACCATCTAATAATACAGTTCAGAGAAAATTTATTTGTCACCCGTATTAAACAAAATGAAGGACACTACTCAACAGGATTATTTCGCGGCAGCCATGATGGATTCTGATGTCATAGCTTAAGCAGAATAAACATTACTGCTTGGCCACAAGCCACGCGTTTTTTTCTTTATGACGTACACGCTAAACAATTGAGTTCGTCGGAAAAATGCCTGCCCATTCCACCTTTTATGACAAGTCATTTACGGTCCAGGCTGTCAGTTGGTGGAATGCTTGCCAGTGTTCATAAGACAAGCCCAGTTACTAGTTTTAAATCCATACAGAGTGGAAAACACGCACAAATGGTTACCAAGTGAACAGCAGATCATTCTGAACCCCCAATATAGAAACTTGTCATAGGTAATTTAAAAAAAAAAACTGATGCGGTGGAGCTCAGAATGATGTTCCTATTGAATACGTGGTAACTGTTTGAGCGACGGTGTCCCTTCTACTCTAGCGACACGTGTCGCTTGGCGCATCTTCTGAGGTCGTGAACGAGGCATCAAGCAGGGTACACATTACTGTTTAAACAAGAAAGTAGGTACGCTTTATTGGTTGGGAGAAAGTGAGTGCTAGATTGAAATTAGGTCGGATTAGTTAATTTATTAGGTCATGGGAATTAGTAGGAGTGTGTGAAAGAATGTACAGAAGAAGAGTTTTTAAGTGCTTCTGATCTTCTTCGTCTGTTACGTGTCGATGAACTCGAATTGTGTTGGACCAGTATGTAGCCACCTTCACAGCTCTAACTGGTTGTGCAGAATGGGAAAGACAGGAGGTGGAACATATCTTGCAAAGGGGCTCCACACTGGCAATCTGTTCCAGAGTGCTTGTGATAGTAATATTTTTTATGGGCGTGATCTCTTTTGGCAAGATTTACGATGATAGAACATACCTACATGCACACAGACACACATGGGACTTATAAAAATAGCTGACGGAATACGGGTGAGGACGTCAGGCATCTTTGCCAAACCCCTTTGAGAGAAGCAGGCGTGTTTTTGTTAATAAAATTGTGGTCTTTTGCCAATGTTGAATTAGAATATGTGGAGTGGGAAAATTCATAATGGACGAGCAAACGATTAATGTGTAAGTGCTTTTGGCAAATAGATATTTAGGTACGTCATAGCAATTCATTTCACCCCAAAAGTATTGGAGAATAAACCCACACGTCATGGAATGTTCATGAATGGCCATTGTCTGAAAAGCAATTCAGTATAGGTTAGTTAATTTGTTTTCATGTAATAGTTAGATACCTAGTTGAGCTACAGCTTTGCATAAGGGTCAGTTCACACCGAGACGCGACGTGACGCGACGCTGCGCGCACGTTTTATTACAGCAACTCAAAATATAACTTTATTTACTACACGAAAAGATACACGTTTCATTGTGAGAATTCAGAATACGTTGCACCATGCAGCGCTGCGGTTCGAGTGGCGCGTGGCGCAGCGCGAAATCACTGGCCTCTTCCAGTATCATCGCGTGGCGTCGCGTCTCAGCGTGAACTGACCCTAAGTTCTTCAAAATATTCTTCGATATTTTCATTTGAAATTTATAAGTAGTACTCTGGTTTTGGTGACTGCTTCGTTGGCCTAGTGGTCACAAGCACGACTGTTGAGCATGAGGTCTCGGGTTCGATTCCCGGGTTGGACAAAGTGTTATTGGGTTTCTCCATCAGGAATTTCTCAGTAGCAGTCACGGAGTCTCGATTTGTGCCCGGTAGCTGGCAACAGGCTCGTTCACTATTAGGTACTTGAGACTTAAACAAACTGGCGAAATGTGGGTGTACTATTAGGTTTTCCTGCCTTATCCGTTGGGGATTATAGGCGTAATGTTATATTTTGTACTCTGGTTTTATAAACGGTTGATTGCAATAGGCTCGTCCCCTATTAAATTGGACTTAAACATACAACTGGCGAAATGTGGGTGTATTTTATGCATAACTTGGCCTAACCCTTCGGGAAACAACAGGCTTGACATGAAGTGCATCAACTAGGGTAATGTAACACTAAAATCTAATTAAATAACTAACGACCTTCATCATTCCTAGATTAGTGAAATTAACCCTCCATTGTCCACGCTAGAAATTAATTTATATTTATTAAAAACTCGTACATATTTTAGAACTAATTTCATAAAAATATAGTCCATTATGCAAATAAGAATGTCTCATCACTATTATGTATATTATTAATTAATCATTTTGTGCTGCACTTATATTTACATAATGATTGATATAAAATAATAAGCCTCGTTTATGTTTGGTCGAGTAAATAGTCAAGTGCTGTCTGTAAAGTAGCTACTGGAATATTGACAAAAGATTTAAAGCATAAAATGTTAAAATGCAGCTAACTATAAATAATAAATAAATATAATATTGTTACATAAAAGTGTTACAATAAGATGTGACACTGGATCTCAACTATTTTGTCAGATACCATAATGATGCTTAAGTTATGCTATGCTGTTGATGAATATATAGATGTTGATGGATAGAGAAGGAGTTAAAACCAAAGAGAATATTGCTCCCATTGAGTGAGAAGAAATAAAAGAAGAAAACTTGTTGCACTGACCCAAAGTAACAAGAACAACGACATCCATTTATTTTCAGGCTTCTTTGGCCCATAGATATATACCTTACATACTAACATACATATTATAAAATACAAACTGTGTTAGTAAATAGAACCTTAAAACTAACGTTACTTAACGTACGTACGTACGTAACGTATAGTACCCGTATATTACTGACCCATAGTAACGGATATTATTGAATAAATGAATTGAATTAACCTATCAGTTTTAAAATACCATTGCTAACAACGGCAATCGCATCATTTACTACAGCAAAAAGATTAACAGACTGATGTCAGTATAGTATTTAAAGAACAATGCTTCAGCCCCACCTGTTGACACAATCCCTTAATCGATTTTGACAACACTTACAAACAAAGGGCCTACAAGGTCACTTATGTAGTTATGTCAAACACTGGGCTATTTGCCACTAGCGCATTTTACTAGATAGCTTACTCATCCAATGCAAACGCCCCTTAATAGAAGAAATAGGTCGAGGGTAGTAGGAAATTGTGCCAATGGACCAAGTTTATGGAAAAACGGTAATTTATGACATCAATTATTAATGTACTTCGCATAAAGTATGAATGGCTATAAATTAAGGGACAACGATAGTGGGGAGTGGAATATTTTGGTCACCTAATGTCTTTGGGATTAGTTTTTGCCCGCGGTTTTGGTCGCGTGGAGGTCAGAAATTATCCCTTGGGACCTTAATAATGGGATAAAACTGGGAGTCTTATGTGTACTAGTATATGATAGTCAAGCTTAATGATCGCAGTTCTGGGTTCGATCCTCAGGTTAGACAAAGGATTATGGGATTTTTTGATTTATGCTTTGTTCGGCCCACTGAGTTTCGTCCCACATAAAAAAATCCTGGGTCGTCCCAAACAATATGCTTCCTTCGTCCCAAAAGTTAATTTTAATTATTTTATTCCCGCTTCGTCCTAATTTATATTCCTTCAGAAACAAAAACCGGTACGTGACTGAGGATTCCTATTGATGGCAATAGGTCCACTCCTTATTACCTTGAACTTAAATGTAACAGTCGAATCTGCGAACCTCTGCCTACTTGTTCACTCTTCGGGTGACTCCTAACCGTGATGTTTTTTACAATGTACTCACAAAACATGAAACGAAAGACTATATTTTTATTATGGTGTCACGTATTCAAATCTACGGAAGTGCTAATTTTGTATTCAAAAGTGTCAGATCGTCATTTCCATCGACAATTTTATTTCCGTTACACAGAGGCATTATTTTAGATTATTATTAATTTTCTAATAATAGATCTGACGGATGATATGACGTCAAATCACACATTGATGTTCCCTGCATGATCATGGGACTCGTAGTCGTAAACTGATTAACTGACACATTTTCTACTAAACTGTCGAGAGTCTGTCATCCTAGCCTTTTCCCAACTAAGTCAAGGTCGGCTTCCAGTCTAACCGGATGCAGCTGAATACCAGTACTTTACACGGAGCGACTGCCTCTCTGACCTCCACAACCCAGTTAGTACTGGGTAATACGATACCCCTTGGTAAATATTATTACTATTTATGATTAGTTTCTATAAGGTATTGCTGGTGACATCACTACGGAAGTGACGTGAATTTTGTTTAGTCTATGCTTTACTGTGAGAATATGTGATGAGCTTAGTTTACATAGTGTTTTTTAGTTACATTTCCTCAGTGATTTAGAGTTACTGAGAATAGTAGGTACTTAAGTTAAAACAAAACTTAAGTTTAATCCTAAGCAAAGACGGGAGACTTGGAATATTTAAAAAAAAAGTGAGAAGTCTTCTACAGGGTGTAACAGGACCCTTCACGAAGCTGTCAACCAAGCATTATGTACATCAAACTAAGTAACCTTACGCAAAAATGATTGCTGGGAAACTACTTTTTTTTTAGGGTGAAAAATCACGTTTTACGGTAGGACTCATTGTAACGCACTCAAAACATTGTGCTGCTGGATGGGTTAAATAGTACGGGGGTCGTGGAGTTGTTTAATCTAAAAATCTTACATTGAAAACGTACTTACTTACAAAAAAACTTGTGGAAAAGTTTCAACTATGACTTTCAATATCTCCGTAACTAGAAGGTGCCCAGGTATGGTCTAGAACAAAAAAATATCGCAATGACGGGGAGAATAAGTGCCTTTCGGCTTCGTTAAGGGTCTTGCTTACACCGTTTATATCGAATGCTAAAATAAAGAATGAGGTTAAAAGAAATGGTTCCAGATAAAACCAGGGCTGGTTTTCTAAAGTTGTTCTAGGTTTATCAAGTCTAGTTGTTTGAAAACTCGCCTGCTAGTATTCTAGTCTTATTGTGGATACTGTCAATCATTCAATCCTCAGCTTATTGCAGTTCACTGATGGACACAGAACTTTTCTAAGCTGCGGCATGCAACCTGATCCAGCCATCTTTTTTAGTTTGTTCGTTCAGATACCTACTAGGTGTCCCACGTAACGCTTCGGTCTCTACTCTAGGCCTCGTCTGCTCCACTGTTTATTGTACTTTTAAAATCTACCAGCTCAATCTTGCTTAGGAAAATATTGAGCTAGAAAAACTTGATGGTCCCATTATCTTCAAAAGTAATTAAGAAGAAGAGCTTCTGGCTAAATAATAACAGCCACTCTGATCAATCTTCAGGTTAAGCTGCGCTTGCCTAGGTTGGTCTGTGGATGGGTGACCACCCATTACATACAGAGTTTCCTCCGCGCCTCGGAAACAACGTTAAGCTGTTGGTTCCGACTTTCATTTATGAATCTTTGGGCAGTCGTTACAGGTACCTAGTCAATGGTCCGAAAGTCTGACATGACAACCAGCATTACCAAGGGGTATCGTATTACCCAGTACTAACTTGTTTATGGCGGTTAGATATGCAGTCGCTCCATGTAAAATACTGGTATTCAGCTGCGCCCAGTGTGACTGGAAACCGACCCCAGCATAGTTGGGAAAAGACTAGGCAAATATGATGAAATCTTTATAAATAATCTTGCTCATCCCAGCTCTTACTCATAACTAGGGTTGCCACCCGTACTTTATAATAAAGTATTGTACGTTATTTCAGGTAATTGTACTTTATACTTTATGAGAACAATAAAGTACACGAAAATACTTTATTTCGCATGATTTGATTTCTTTGGCATTTTGAAAAGTTCAGTCGTAAGTATTTTTTCGTTTAACGAAATTTATCGATTGTTGCTGAATTGATGTCTCCACTCGCCAGCGTTACAGCACTTAACCATTTCTCACTCGTTTTTAACCATTTCTGAATTTTCTGAACGCAACCTAACCTCGAATGTCAACAATGCCAGTGTTACTAATAATTTCATAATTTTGTAAACTTGTCTAAAGTAATTTTGATTTTATTGTCTATTCCCGCCAAGTCAGCTTTCACAGAAAGAGTTTTTTCTGTGACGAAAGAAACAAAGCGTCTCTGAATTTGATAAAAAATGAATTACTTATTTACTTTAATTTAAATATAGCCTGTAAAGATGCTGTGCAATTGAGATACTAATTTGATACAAACTGCAAAGAGCAATAAAAAATATGTTTTCAAACATATTCTTAAAGAAAAATAAATTGTACTTTATACTTTTTTTTTCTCAGTAATACTAACCAATGTACTTTATCTGCAAAAAAAAAGGTGGCAACCCTACTCATAACCCAAAGACGATACCTACCTTATTATAATAACTGATAACACATTCTCAGAACTTCCTGTTTATGCTAAGATAAGCCCTTGTGTGAAACATCTCATAATTAGACGCCAATTAGTCATGAGGCAATCATTAGAGGCTAGACGAACCCGTTGTTATTTAAACTGATATGACTAATGATATTTGAGACTGCAGCAAGAATGATTGGATATCGCAAAAGGAGAAGGGAGGCGAATAGTGGATATTTAACAAAGAATATTTCACAGTCGAGCGAATATTTTACGAGCCACAGTATGGGCAGGACCAGCCGGCTACAGAAAGAGAGGCAGACCGCAAACACGATGGGCAGACGACGTCACACATAGCTGGTCGAGACTGGGTTTCAGTAGCCAGCAACAGGGATATTTGGCAATCTCTGGAGGAGGCCTTCACCTGAAAGGGGTTCTTGCTCACAATTATTTGATTTTGTATTTAATTTAATTATATAAAAATGTATATATATATATATTACATAATGAAACTTAATTTAATAAAATTCGAATTAATCTATAACATAATAGAACAATAAAATGTAATAATATATAGTTATAATAAAATCTAAAAATGTAAACTTAAAAAAAGAAAAAAAAATGTACTTACTTAATTTAACTGGCAAGACATAAAAGGCTTTTTTTTTTTCACAGGCTGTCCCTTTGCTGTCATCCCCAGCGACGCCCTAAGCCAAGGCTCGACCCCACAGGGGGTGCCCTTGGCGCGCTGTCCTTTAGTCAAGTTTTTTGACTGGCTGGAGGCCTTACACTCAAGGCATCTCCAGGATAGTCCGGTTAATCAGCAGCCAGCCTCAATGCTCCAAAAATACTTCCTTGGCAGGAACTGCCACCTTACAAAAAATAGACAATTTGCCCATCACTCATGAAGTCATTTCTCTCTAGAAGAGAAAGTAAAAATCTTCACTTCCCAAAATCTCTCAACAAACTGTACTATGTACAAATCCGACCTACATGTGGCCGAATATGGGGCACTTCCTTATATCGGCTGGCTATTTGTGACCTTTTTACTATAACGCATAAAAGTTTATGAGATACGCCAGCATTTAGGCGTTTTCTATGAAATGCTGTTACAGACGTTGAATGGGTCCAGCAGTTTTGGCGGTGCGTGTAGTTACCGGTTTCTATATTTTTAACCAATCGTAAAACTTACCAGTCTTTAGTTTTCAGTAAAATTCTTACGATTAGAACCCCGCTAATGCCAGTTATAGTACATTACTGCAGCGGCCAGCAACAGTGGCAATATATTATCACACTTCTTTAAATCTTCTCGTAAATTATTGAACAGTTGTGCTCCCTCCACTGATACTGTTTTTTTGCCGTGCAGTCATTAAAGAACACTTAATTCATAGAGCATTACTTCAGTGAATCAGCTGATTATTACAATGCAGATGTATTTGAAAACAAAGGGCACTTGATGTTAATTTTCCATTGAAAAACGCTATAGGAAAGTGCCTTTTCAATTTGAGTGACAGATAGGAGAACTTATGTAAAATGTTCTACACCTACTTAGTAATGAATCAAGCTCTATGACAGGGTGGCAATAATCATGAATTTAATTAGTAATTTATATTTAAACTAGCTGTTGCCCGCGCCTTTCGTCACCGTGAAATTATTATAAAAATATAATTTGCGTATTTGAATTGGATTTTGTTAACAATTCAAGGGTTTTAATGTTTTTCCACGGAACACTAATCCTTTTTCTAAAATAATAATCTGTCAGTAAAAGTCCCGTCAAAATCGGTCCAGCCGTTTCGGAGATTAGCCGGAACAGATAGACAGAATGAAAAAATATATATATATTTTTTTTGTTATAATTACCATATACCTACTTTCAGTGAAAAGCAGTTATTTTGAAATAACCAACCGACATTTAAATTTTATTTATTTATATAGATGTATAGATTTAAACAACGATTGACCCTTATTAATTCTTCATCATATATAATTATATTTTCTTTCGTGTGTACACACGGCTACACATCAAGCTATACATTTCCAGTTTATGCTGATCTCGCATTGTATAGGATTTCCGTACAATGCGCGGTCAGCTTATACTGAAAATGTATAGCTTGATGTGTAGCCGTGTGTACGATCAAAAGCTGCGCCTTATTCACCTTGCACCACACAATCATACACTTAATATTTGCCATCAAACACGATTGGTGTTAACGAAGATCAGTGAAAGAACCAACCCATTTGGTTTAATCGCTGTTTAAGCGCAGGCCACACCACCAGCTGGCGGGCGGGCGAACGACGCGAACGACACGTCATTTCACCTCTTTTCATACTTTCGTTCACACCGCGAACTAACGAAAGATAAGAACAAAGTATGAAAAGGGTGTCGTTCGCGTCGCTCGCCCAATCGCCAGCTAGCGGTGTGGCCTGCGCTTTAGGCTAAGACAGTGCCACAGTATAGAGATATCACCAGTAAATCAACTAGCTGTTTCGTGATCTAACGCGAGTGCAGGGGTTATTAAAAAACTCTTTGGTATGTTGTATGAGTACTACACACTCGCTCGTACGAGGAGTTCCTGCCTAAATATTAACAGCCGCTTGGATCAATCTTCAGTTTAAGCCAGTTTAAGTAAGTTTGGTCTGTGGGTGGGTAACCACCCATTACATACCGAGTTCCCTCCGTGCCTCGGAAAGCGCGCTAAGCTGTTGGTCCCAGCTGTCATTTGTAGATCTTTGACAATCGTTAAAGGTATTCAGTGGTATCATAATCAGCCTGTAATGTTCGCACGGCTGGGACACAGTCCCACTCTCTATGAGAGGGAATATCCCAACCGGTAGCAATAATTGAAAAAAAACTCCAAGTATCCCTACCAGCGCGCGTAATCCACTACGCGGCCCAGTACTGGGGTTGGTAATTGTCATATGTCTTCAATTTTTTGGTCCTAGTACATATCGGTTTCCTCACGAAGTTTTCACAAATAAATTAAACAAAGTAATGCGCCTGCCTGGGTTCGAACCCACGACTTACTGCTCGAAAGTCGGGGCCACCATCACTGCGCCACCGTTGCTCTGCCCTGGGCCACCGCTGCTCTGCACTGGGCCACCGCTGCTCTAAAGCTTTGCATGTGTGTGACTATTTGTTTCGAGTTGAACTACTGCATATGGTTACTGATATGTCTGAGACTGTGTGATCTATTTGAACGGCTTGTAGACCGATCAGTTTTGGGTGAAGGTTGGCTAAACAGGTAAACAGTACGGAATGCAGTTTCGTAAGATAATGGTAATGGATGCAGAAATGTTTTAGGATTTTGTAATGGTAACCTATTTTACGGATATTTAAATAAGTAGATCTAGACCATGGTTTACTGCGAAATGGGACAGCTTGATTGAAAGTAAGCCTTCAAATGTGTTTGATCGGATTATGGCTAAAGGTACCCATTTTTTTTAATTTTTATCTGTCTGTTTCTTTGTTCCGGCTAATCTCCGAAACGGCTGGACCGATTTTGACGGGACTTTTACTGGCAGATAGCTGATGTCATAAGGAGTAACTAAAGCTAGTTTTTTTTTTTAGAAAGGATTAAAAAACCCTTAAAATTGTTAACAAAATCCGATTATAATCGGGAAGTAAAATTATAAATATTTATTTATTTATTTAAACTTCATGTGAAATAGTGGTACAAAGGCGGACTTAATGCCATTAGGCATTCTCTACCAGTCAACCTTTGGGTTCAATAAGAAAACGCTGTGGTAGGGTACAAAATAACTATCTAAAAAAAATATTATATAAGTACTTATAGTGTTACTAATACACATAATACATACAAGATAAACTAATAAATATTATAACAAATACCAAAATGTAAAACGAAAAAAACCTAATAATAATTACCGTGACTCGACTTCAAATTGAGAGTTATTTATTCTGACTTAGATAGTGGTTACGAACTATTCACATACTACTAACACGCACACTACTACTACTACACACTACTACTATACTATTAACATTTCAAAGTTATTGAACTGAATTTAGTACTTTCAGCAGATTCGTAATTTCCTCCTTGGTGGATGTGGTACCGATTTAGTTTTTCGATGAATGATTCATGTCAGATAAAGTCGATATAATAGCATTACATAATAAAACATAGTATTTTTACGCTAGTTATGTTCAAGTCTTAAGAAATGTAGCCTCAAATTCTATTTCTGAGCTGTTCTTAAAAAATCCTGATGGAAGAACCCTATAACCCTTAGCCTGACCCTGGACTCGAACCCAGGACGTCAGTAGTAGCGGTTGCGACCACCAACCTAACAAGAAAGTTGTACCTATGTTTGTTTAATATCTACTTAATGATTTCCTGTACCACTATCGACTAAGTTATTTATAGTGCGCACTAGAACTTAGCCCAAGTGCTTCACTTGAATTAATATTGTGTGTACTTTTGTACCTACCCACTTTATACGCCCAATGTATTGATAAACATGTCTAAGGATCAAGCCAACAATATTCAAATAATAATAACCACACGGGTTGATATCCAAGGTTAAGCAGCACTTTCCTAAGTCGGACCTTGGATGGGTAACCATCATTACATATCCAGTTACTGGAGGTCAGATAGGCAGTTGCACCATGTTAAATACTAATATTTACCTGCAACCTGGAAGCCGACCTTTTTTTTTTTTACCGATGGGAAATCATCAAATAACCACTCCCGCTCTGGGCTGAGCAGGAGGGAGTGTCAGACTTTTACTGACTAAAACCCATCCATGTCACAACAGTCCCGCAACCCTGGCAGGCATCGGTCACGGTTACGGACCCCTTCCTGTTTGCTGACTCTCTTTGAGGCGCGCGTGGAACACGAACGCGCCGTCGACACGGCCTGTCGTCATAAGACGGACGGACGGCGAGCTAGCCCATAGCTCACCGTCCACAGGCCCGCTGGAAGCCGACCTAAGTCGCGAATTACACAGAAATGGCGTAAGGTGAAGGCACGGCGCAGGCATGATGCCGCTTCAAAATGTTTTCATACAAAATGTACGGTTCGACTTGTCGTGAATTACACTCAAGCGGCGCGGCGCAGGCACGCCGCCGCCGTTCTTTTTTTTTTCGTTATACTTCCCACGCCTGCGCCGCGCCGTCACCTTAAACCGTTTGTGTATAATTCGCGCCTAAAAAGGTTAAAATGAAAAACATTCTCCCAAAAAAAAAACTACTTTTTTAATCTAGCTATAAGGTAAACAGCATCACGCACCATATCCAATAGTCCACAAGACGGTAAGTCTGTGAATACGATAGAGGAACAAGATTATAGGGATGACGTGCGCCACAGTCCGTTTGTTGAACTTGGCGGTTGAAGGGTGCTGGCGAGTTTCGATAGCGAATTATATTGCGTTTCGTAAATTGGATGAGGGATTACGTTAATGTGCCTTAGGGATTTTTATGTAGACTGGACTGATAAAGAAAGCGTGAGGTTTTCTTTAGCCAAAATATTTCTGGTACTATGTCTGGATTTTGCTGTGATTATTCTCTTGTCCTTGTACTGGTTTATTTGGGGCCGGTGTAGCACTTCTTTTTTATCTCTACAATTATAAAGCATCACCTTCATATTAACTACACCATTTCTAGTTCTAGCCTTTCTTTCATGGAGTCTTTGCTCAAGATGTGATTGCTTTCTTGTTAACATTTAAATTACTATGGTCAATGGTTCCTTTGTTTGGACTGTTTTCCATTAAAGTATGGGAAAGAAAGATTTGGTAATTTGATTTAGTCTACATACCAAAAAAAGCGTATGTCAGTCTTGTTGAAAATAGTTGCATTAGAAACGCCTTCAATATGATTACTGCTTCTCTAGACCCCTCAGATCACTAAAATGTCTAGTTCTCATTTGTCTTCATTCCCTTAAAGTTCCAATTAAGTATCTTTAACATCGTCCAATCTATACTACATACTATATTACAAATAAATAAAATTGAAGTAATATCAAAATAACAGCTTACTGAATGCAAATGATACAGCAAAAAATAAATGTTTTAACAAAAACACATTTTTATCTTTCTGTCTGTTTATTCCGGCTAATCTCCGAAACGGCTGAGCCGATTTTTATGGGACAGTTTACTGGCGGATAGCTGATGTTATAAGGTCTTACATAGGCTACTTTTATTTCTAAAAATATTTAGGGATCCGTGCAAAAAAAATAAAACCGTTGAAATTGGTAACAAAAAATCCGATTCAAAGCGAAGCATTTTTTTTAAATAATAATTTCACGCGAATGAAAGTCGCGGGCAACAGCTAGTGTACACATAAATAACACCACCACACTAAAACACCGTACCACTACATTTCTGTCTACTACTATTGTCTACGACTATCGCTTCTCTCGAAAACCACAGAGTGCCTTTCAACCCCAATTTATTACCATGTCAAAAGTCCCCGCTTTTCCTTGCGACCATTTGACATAGACCTCTGAACAACACCTCAATATTCCCTGAATTCTTTCATTACTTGACGTGGAGGGAAGCAGGGGAGGTCCTGGTTATCTGGTTGTATTTTTTCAAGTTCTTAAAGGAGATTTATATGAGTAAGGACGTGAACTAATGTGTTGAAACGTGGGCGTGTTTCTAGTATTTTTTATTTGTCGTAAGAAATCTTGCTAAGAAATGCTGGTTGGTTGGTGACTGGATAATATCAATTTCATCACGCTTATAATCTCGAAGGGATAGGCAGAGTTGTACCGAATAGTACCTACACCCACATTTCGCCAGTTATGGGGGCGAGCCTGTAGCCACTAACCGGGCCCAAATCCAGACTTCTGATGGAAAATCCCAATAAAAATTTGGTCGACCCCGGAATCGAACCCAGGACCTCATGCTCAGCAGTTGCGCTTACATTCACTAGTCAGGCAGTCATACACACACACAAACTACCATAAGAAGATAAAATAAACTTATCTACAGTAATATAGCCAATCCAAACTCACATTAAGATCATCTACCGTTATTACTCTTTATTTACATAATCCATGAATCATGCGCGTACGCAGCTGTTTAAATAATTTCTCGTCTATTATTAGATATTATTGCCAACGACTGCACGCCCACTTTCACTGCCCGGCTCCGTTTTGACAGGGCGTTATATTTAGATGTTACTGCACTGAAGGGAGTTCTAGATTTTGTTGATCTGTTTTTGAGAAATAATGTGGATGGGTGGTAAATCACATTACATAAGCTAATATTACATGCGCACCTAAATTCTAGGGCATACGCACCGGGCTTTCCCGGTTCTGATAAAACCGGGAATTACCGGGTTTTAGCTTTGTAAAAAAAACGGTTCTTCGTATAAACCCCGGTCTTTTCGGGTTTTTTTGTTTCTTTTGTAAATCGATCATACACACAACACGTCGTAGGTCGTTTGACCTTAAAAATGTAGAAACATGAGAAAGTCATTTTTTTTTATTATTCCCACGACTTATTCATCTAAAATTTATTCTCACAAGAATAAATTTAATTGGTAAAAATCTCATTCTAAAGTCGGAAAGACTAGACGAAGCTTCCCAAGTGCTGCCCAGACCAGCTGGATTCTTCTGTTATCCTTCTTCTCAAAGTTGTCCTTACGGAGACCCAAACTGCAGAGTTTGCCCAAGGTAAATATATTCTCGAACAACCTCGAGACTTCGAGAGAACCGCCTTTGACAACAATAGATCCTGGGGTGACGAGTTCGTTGAACATAATCTGATTTAAGGCCAGTATCTGCTGTAAGTTGTGCAGCGATTCAGTCAGTATGATGATTTCATCTGCAAATGTCAAGTATGAGATGTACTTGCTGTAGATCTTAATGCCATTACCAGTTCAGCGTCTTAAACACATCCTGCAGTTCGTTGGTAAACAATATTGGTGAAATTACGTCGCCTTGCCTAACCCCCCGACACAATGGGATATGCGCTGTCTGCTAGTTCTGAGTTTGGTCTGTCATTATTTATGGCGTTTTCCTATAGACTTTTCAGCACTTGGAAGTATCGCCAGCCTACTTGGTATCGCTGCAGAGACTCCAGAACAACAGGTCTCGATAGACTCTAAAGCCTTCTCTCATAGTCCGCAAATGCAAGGCACAAAAGGTGTTATAAGTTTGACCGCTATATATGTGTGTGTGTCTGTCTCTGGCAGCATAGCTCTTAAACACGAGAGAGTTAACACGATTTGGATGCAGTTTTTTTATTTGAAAGCCATTTTCACCAACATAAAGTAATACTTAAAGTAACGCCTAAGGCTTTCACCAACACAAAGTGATACCTAAATTAATGAATAAGGCCCGTTTTCCCCTACACAAAGTGATACCTAAATTATTGCCTAAGGCCCGTTTTCACCAACTCAAAGTAATACCTAAATTAATGCCTAAGGCCCGCTTTCACCAACACAAAGTGATACCTAAAGTAATGCCTAAGGCCCGCTTTCACCAACACAAAGTGATACCTAAAGTAATGCCTAAGGCTCGCTTTCACCAATACAAAGTGATACCTAAATTAATGCCTAAGGCCTGTTTTCACCAACATAAAGTAATACCTAAAGTAATGCCTAAGGCCCGTTTTCACCAACACAAAGTGGTAACTAATGCCTAAGGCCCGCTTTCACCAACACAAAGTGATACCTAAAGTAATGCCTAAGGCCCGCTTTTACCAACACAAAGTGATACCTAAAGTAATGCCTAAGGCTCGCTTTCACCAATACAAACTGATACCTAAAGTAATGCCTAAGGCCCGTTTTCACCAACACAAAGTGGTAACTAATGCCTAAGGCCCGCTTTCACCAACACAAAGTGATACCTAAAGTAATGCCTAAAGCCCGCTTTTACCAACACAAAGTGATACCTAAAGTAATGCCTAAGGCCCGCTTTCACCAACACAAAGTGATACCTAAAGTAATGCCTAAGGCTCGCTTTCACCAATACAAAGTGATACCTAAATTAATGCCTAAGGCCCGTTTACACCAACACAAAGTGGTAACTAAAGTAATGCCTAAGGCCCGCTTTCACCAACACAAAGTGATACCTAAAGTAATGCCTAAGGCCCGCTTTCATCAACACAAAGAAATACCTAAAGTAATGCCTAAGGCCCATTTTCACCAATACAAAGTGATACCTAAAGTAATGCCTAAGGCCCGCTTTCATCAACACAAAGTGATAGCTAAAGTAATGCCTAAAGCCCGCTTTCACCAACACAAAGTGATACCTAAATTAATGCATAAGGCCCGCTTTCACCAACACAAAGTGATACCTTAAGTAACGCCTAAGGCCCGCTTTCACCAACACAAAGTGATACCTAAATTTATGCTCAAGGCCCGTTTTCGCCAATTCAAAGTAATACCTAAATTAATGCCTAAGGCCCGTTTTCACCAACACAAAGTGATACCTAAATTAATGCATAAGGACCGTTTTCACCAACACAAAGTAATACCTAAGGCCCATTTTCACCAACACAATGTGATACCTAAAGTAATGCCTAAGGCCCGTTTTCACCAACACAAAGTGATACCTAAATTAATGCCTAAAGCCCGCTTTCACCAACACAAAGTGATACCTAAATTAATGCCTAAGGCCCGTTTTCACCAACACAAAGTGATACCTAAAGTAACGCCTAAGGCCCGTTTTCACCAACACAAAGTGATACCTAAATTAACGCCTAAGGCCCGCTTTCACCAACACAAAGTGATACCTAAAGTAATGCCTAAGGCCCGTTTAAACCAACACAAAGTGATACCTAAATTAATGCCTAAGGCCCGCTTTCTCCAGCACAAAGCAATACCTAAAGTAACGCCTAAGGCCCGTTTTCACCAACACAAAGTGATACCTAAATTTATGCTCAAGGCCCGCTTTCATAAACACAAAGTGATACCTAAAGTAATGCCTAAGGCCCGCTTTCACCAACACAAAGTGATACCTAAAGTAATGCCTAAGGCCCGCTTTCACCAACACAAAGCAATACCTAAATTAATGCATAAGGCCCGCTTTCACCAACACAAAGCAATACCTAAAGTAACGCTTAAGGCCCGTTTTCACCAACACAAAGCAATACCTAAAGTAACGCTTAAGGCCCGTTTTCACCAACACAAAGTGATACCTAAATTTATGCTCAAGGCCCGCTTTCATCAACACAACCTAAAGTAATGCCTAAGGCCCGCTTTCACCAACACAAAGTGATACCTAAAGTAATGCCTAAGGCCCGCTTTCAAAGTAATGCCTAAGGCCCGCTTTCACCAACACAAAGCAATACCTAAAGTAACGCCTAAGGCCCGCTTTCACCAACACAAAGCAATACCTAAAGTAACGCCTAAGGCCTGTTTTCACCAACACAAAGTGATACCTTAATTTATGCTCAAGGCCCGTTTTCACCAAATCAAAGTAATACCTAAATTAATGCCTAAGGCCCGTTTTCACCAACACAAAGTAATACCTAAATTAATGCCTAAGGCCCGTTTTCACCAACACAAAGTGATACCTAAATTTATGGAAAATAAAAGAACTTTTTAGCACTTGGAAGTATCGCCAACCTACTTGGCATTGCTGCAGAGACTCCAGAACAAACCAGGTCTCGATAGACTCAAAAGCCTTCTCTCATAGACCACAAATGCAAGACACAGAGCCGATTATACTCTTCGGACTTCAGTATAATTTTCCGCACAGTGTGAATGTGATCTCTGGTACTGTATCCTCTTCTAAACCCGACTTGTCTGGTTCTCGCAAGACGATTTGTGACGACTCTTGCAAACAGCTTAAACATGTGGTTAAGGAGCGAAATGAGTCTTTAATTCTTTAATAGGGTCTTGTTCCCTTTTTTGGAACAAGACCCTACTGGATTTCTCCCAGAGAACAGGATCGAGTTGAAAAGCTCCCGAAGCGCTCTCTATAGCTCTCTTCCTCCCGCTTTCAGAAGCTCAGTCTTTTACTCATCCTCATCAGGGGCTTTTTCATTGTTTAGCTGTCTAAGAGCCGCCTCGATTACACCTTGGCTGACTTCTGGCAGGTCTTCTGTGAACTGGGATCAGGTCGAGACGCATGCGATGCGTACAACTGACCGTAGAAGCTTTCGACTTCTGAAACAATCTCAGACTTCGAAACGATGATATCCCAACCAGATTTGGTCAATATCGTCAGGTGGCTCCTACCAAGTGATTGGACGAACACTTTCAACTCCCTGTTTTGCGGTGTGCTGGAGCATCGAAGGTCGCGTCGTACCAATTTTCTTATTGTTTTGTTGAGTGCTTGTAGTTCTGCTGAAGTGATGGAAAGAAGCTCCAGAGTCTCCTTCGAATGTTTGGACTTCCTGCCCGTACGCCGCGTTTTGCAGAAATGCGTCCCCTCCTCCCTGAGAATTTTAAATAATTGGTCGAACGCCTGGTCAATATAATAACCTTTGTAATTGTTAATTAATAAATAGAGTTAAAGTACATCGTAAATTAATAAAAAACAACGAAAAAGACCGAAAAACCCGGCTACACGGTTTTGAAGAAAATGGTTTCCAATACTTTTGTGTAATTTCTTTTCGATTGATAGAAAACAATAATAATAACAATGTAATGTCCTATTAAGTATTTTGTGTGTACATAAATAAATAAATAAATAATAAACAATACTTTTAAGTAACTGATCAATATAGTCGCTAGGAGCTCGTGGCTAAATAATACCAGCTGCTTGGGTCAATCAATCTTCCATGGTCCACGGTTGGTCCATGGATGGGTGACCGCCCATTTCATACCAAGTGTCCTCCGTGCCTCGGAAAGCACGTTAAGCCGTTGGTCCCGGCTGTCATTTGTAGATCTTTGATCTGACAACCTGTCTTACCAGGGGTATCGTATTACCCAGTACTAACTTGGTTGAGAAGGTCAGATAGGCAGTCGCTCCATGGAAAATACTGGTATTCAACTGCATCCGGTAAGACTGGAACCCGACCCCAACATACATCGGAAAAGGCTAGGCAAGACAGATGATGGTGATCAATATTTTATTTTTTTCCAAAAAAAAAGATATATATATTCGTTATGATGGATTTATTCTAAACGCAATTTACTGAAAAGGGGGGTTCCAATCTCATTTGACCCAATTATAATATCAGAACTTCAAATTACTATCCACAGCTGACCATTATCCCGAATATTTCCTAGTACTCTCAATAAATCAGCCACTGACAAATAAATGCGTTGTTGCCGTGATAGTCCGCCATAAATAAGCCATTTATGTGCCCTCTTTACTCTATAGTCTAATTCATCTATGCTTCATTCTCTATGGTAATTGGGTCATGGACTCAAATTTGTTAGAGCGACCTTTTTAATTATTAGTTGTTGCAATTAATTTGCAACGTTGGATGTTTTTTTGTTCATGTCTCATCTTTTTTTATATTTTATTTTGTGATTTGTATGATGGATGATGTACCTGCTACTTATCTAAAGGATGTAACAAGACCCTTAACGAAGCCGAAAGGCACTTGTTTTCCCCGTCATGTGCTCATTTTTTGTTCTAGATCAGACCTAGTAACTAGAAGATTCCCATCTTCTAGTTACGGAGATAATTTGGGGGTCAAAGTTTCAACTTTTTTACAAGTATTTTTTTTAATGTTAGATTTATAATATAAACACCTCCACGCCCACCGTACTATTCAATCCATCAATCAGCACAATGTTTTGAGTGCGTTACATTGAGTCCTACCGTAAAACGTGATTTTTCACCCTAAACGAAAGTCGTTTCCCAGCAATAATTTTTGCGTAAAGTTACTTAATTTGATGTACATAATACTTGGTTGACGGCTTCGTGAAGGGTCTGATATATATGATGCTCTGTGAGGGTTTGTTAACACCCTGTATTTATTTACCGTGATGGGAAAAAAAGGAAAATGTGACAAGAAAATAATGTCGATAGCTGTAAGAAGTGTGATAGGTTGATAGTCTCTTTTGTCTATGGATTCGATTGTCAGGTCGGTCATAGTGTTAGTTTTGGATTTTTCCAACAGGAATTTTTCCGTAGCAGTCAGGATTTGTGTCAATTGATGGCAATGGGCTCGCCTAAATAAAACTTGTGAAATGTGGGTGTAGTATAAATAAGTACTACAGAGTTCACCGAGGGTCGACCACTTTTCAACCTTACTTAGGGCATACGGATGAAAAGTGCTGCCACTTTTCACCACGGTGCACGGTGTACTCTACTGAGTACACCGTACACCGTGCATAAAATCAGTGCATTTTGAAGCGAATAAAAACTATTAAAATTGGATGATAAATCTAATTATGTAACTACTTATGTTGTTATTGTTTTTAAGTGGGTACGTGATCTTTGTTTATTTAAACCAGGAACTAGAGGATCATGTACAGAGGAAACGGTCGTGTACTAATGTGCGCATGACCAGAGTTTCAAACAAGCGGAACCCGTCAATAGAGTTACATTATTAAATGAATTATTTCCATACTAATGAAGCTTGATATTGCTTTTCTAGTAGGAGGGAAAATAAGTTTTGCTTTATAGTTATTTTATCTTTTCTGAGCTTAGCTGTTTGCATTGTATGTTTTTTTTTTTACAAAATATTTGGAGGCCTTTGCCAAGCAATGGGATACAACAGCCTGAATAAAAAAAATAAAATATATAAAAATAGAATATTATTGGTAACGTAATTGTTATCTCCTTACATACTATTGGTATTTATTTGTATTAACTTGGTTAACAAAGTAATTTAGAATTTATCAGCTATCGCCGTCCCTGTTGTCTCAGACCTTTCTCAAATTGCCTCAAATTATCTGGTTATACACCTATGTCAGTCAGTCAGCCTTCAAAGCTACGTTTTGGGAAGCACTTACGTTTCTTACAAAAGGAAGCTTAGCGCTAGTCTGTTAGATTCCATAGTCAGATTTATTTAAATCCTAAAATAATATTATATACCTACGAGAGCAGCGGTGGCCCAGTGGTGGCGGCCCCGACTTACGAGCAGTAAGCCATGGGCTCGAACCCAGGCAGGCGCATTACTTTGGTGTAATTTATTTCATCACCACTGCTCTCAAAACGTGAAGGAAAACATCGTGAGGAAGCCCGTGATGCCCGCATCCCGCCGTGCCGCGCCGTGCCGTGCATCGTGATGTCCTAGAAGCCAAAAAACGAAGACATGTGACATCTACCAACCCGCACTAGGCCCGCGTGGTGGATAATAGCCCATTCCCTCTCATAGAGAGGAGGCCGTGTGTCCCAGCTGTGGGAACATTATAGGGTGATTAAATGCATATAATAGTTTTGCAACTGTTTCTGTCCATAACTAACTTACTGCATAGTATATCTTTAAACAATAACAAACCCATAGACAGTTCTCACAAATGATTCCTTATTCCAAAACATTTAATCTTCA
This sequence comes from Eugnorisma glareosa, assembly GCA_947578425.1. Classification (NCBI taxonomy): domain Eukaryota; kingdom Metazoa; phylum Arthropoda; class Insecta; order Lepidoptera; family Noctuidae; genus Eugnorisma; species Eugnorisma glareosa. The sequence continues at coordinate 3,748,682 of OX387982.1, read as the reverse complement.
AAAGCCTCCACCGCTGAACTGACTAAGTTCCATTATTATACATAGTGTTCACTCCTGTCGTGCCCAAGGGTTCTATGGTGAATACCAATGGGTATATTATGGTGTACGGTGGGCAAGACAGCGTGTCGACGATAGGTGCGGCATATTGATGGTGGTATGGTAATTTGTTGCGGTAACTGTGAAAATTATGATAGTTTATCATTACCTTGAGGTAGTTTGGGGTTTATTTGAAGATATCGCAATGGTTGGATGCTTTCAAAGCGTTCTGTTCTAGAGTAGTCTAGTAGCTTATGACTATCATTATCATTAAATTAAAGTTCTCGAGTACATTCGGAAGAAGCTGGCAGTTTCGTCATATCGTTAATGATTTCTCCATTGTTTGTCTTTTAATTTTAGTATATTTGTGTAAATATATATTTACACATACATATTTTGATATATCTTTATAGTACTTTATATACCCTTGTAGTTAATAGGTTTATAGGTACACCTACCAATGTTTGTCTCTGCATCATCCAAAGGTTGATGGGTAGAAAATGCTTATGGCATTAAGTCCGCCTCTGTACTTTATGCTTGAAGTGTTAAATATATAAATATAAATAAATTAAGACAGTTTTTTTTACATTACGATCATCTCTATCGCTGATGATGTGTGAAGGATGTGGGCACGAAAGGAGGTGACTGTTGAGATGACGAGTAATAGAGAAGTATAGAAAAAGGAGACATGCTGCGCCGACCCCAAATGATTTAGGATAAGGAGAGGAGCATGATGATGATGATTTTTAGCTACACAGATTAACCTAGTGCAACAATTTTATTCAACATTAGCAGCTGCCCGCGGCTTCGCTCGCGTTTTGGTCGGAAATTATCCCAAGGGCACGTTGTAAATATAACCTATAGCACTCGGGGATAATGTAGCTTCCTTTTAGTGAAATAATTTTCAAAATCGGTTCATTAGATCCAGAGATTACCCCCTACAACCTCACAAAGTCACAAATTTTACCTCTTTATAATATTAGTTTAGATATAATTGTAATATCCACAGTCGGTCAAAAATAGGCTAATAAAACAGATGGTATAAGTCTAACTGACCTATAATCTAAACTACCGCAAAACCGTCCGTCCGTCCGTTAATAAGACTAATTGATATGCCCCGGTTTCACTAATAATTATATCGAGAGCACTTCCTTACATTACGTGGTAATACTGGTTAGGGAAATGTAATGGTATGTTGTGTTATGATAATGTTGTTTTCTAGGCTATTTGTTTAAGCTTTATTGAGAGAAATTGTAGGTAATATGGATATGAAGTAATGTAATATTTAGAAGATGATGTGAGTCATTGAAAACCTGCCAGGCTTCCAATCTGATTTCTCTGTAGGTAGTTCCTAAGTTTAATATCGGAGACGTATCTTAGAAAAACTTAAACTAATAGTTGTACAAGGATCTTTTGGCGCGTGGCCCAAATCGGAACTAATGCCGGCCATTCTGTTTTTGCAATACAATTTCCTGCGTATTCATTCGTTTCTACATAGGGATACTTCAAGCACAGTCCTCTCAACTTTTCGTCAAAAATACTTACCGATGACAAGATAATCTTTCTGTTGACGAGGACCGATCACAGCGTCTATAAACCAAATGCGTAATTATTATAATAGGTGTAAATACGTCCTAAATGAAGCTGAAAGGCACTTGTTCTTCGCATCATTGCGATAATTTAGTTGTTCTAGACCATACCTGGGAACCTTGTAGTTACGGAGATATTACAGGTCAAAGTTTTTAGTTTTTTTAAATAATCTTTTTTTGTTCTTCGCATCATTGCGATAATTTAGTTTTTCTAGACCATACCTGGGAACCTTGTAGTTACGGAGATATTACAGGTCAAAGTTTTTAGTTTTTTTAAATAATCTTTTTAATATTATAACGTTACTTAAAATAACTCCATGACCCCTGTACTATTCAATGCACCCATCAGCACAATGTTTTCAGTCCATTGCATTGAGTCCCATCGTAAAACGTATTATTTCACCCCAAAAAAAAGTAGTTTCCCAGCAAAACTTTTTGCGTAGTGTTACTTAGTTTGATGCACAGAATGCTTGGTTGACGGCTTCGTAAAGAGAGTCCGTTTACACCTTGTAATGTTCAAAACGCTTTCGGTTAAATAAGACTAACCGATAGAAAACAGACTCTAACATAATCGAGAAAGCGTAGCTTATTGATCAATCGATCATTCTGCAATAACCCAAACGGCTACACAGAAATTCGATAAATCTCAAATTCCTTTTAAAGTTAAACTAAAATAATGCTAAAATATGTCTGTAATTCCAAAGATAAAGTCTGCGCTACCGGCACATGTCAGCGGTCACTGACAACTGGCTACAGGCTAGGGGCCTTGTCTGAACATATTGTCCATTGTAACATGTTGCTCCCTAAATGGTAAAGCAAATAGAATTCAATTGGAAAACAATTTTAGAACTATTACTGGTTAAATACGAGGTATGGTGGGACGGTGCAAGTTAGAAGACGAGTGCGAGTGAAAAGTATATAATATTCTGCCTTCAAAGCAAGAGTGAACAGACATCTTCTGGGCATGTTCGATCCACCATAGACCTCATCTATCGCTTTCCATCAGGCGTGATCGAGGTCAAGAGCAGGCCCATTTAATATTAAGAAAAAATACATTAAAATGTGTCGTTAATGGAGTTCCAGCCATGGCGATTAATTTCAGCGGAGAGTATTCAATTAGTGATTGACGCGATACGTGTTTTTTAAATAAGCAATTCTACAAAGCATGGGTGAGCAATTCTACATTCATTTTTCCCATGGGGGCAGGCAGAAACAGAACGCCATCTGCTACGATTCTTAGAATTCAAAGTTTCAAACTATAAGAAAATTTGACCATTCTCTTTGACGGGAGCATTTGATTATATTCAAGAGGTCCAAGACAAATTGACGATAGGTACATTGACATAACCTACCCATTTTTGTAGAAACTTTGAATTCCACTTCGAACCTGAAATTTGAAGAAACTTCAATCATACAAAAATCATACCACATTCTAACGCTACGGTCTTCTAACTTGGACCACACCTACCTATTTACCGATACCGGTCTCAAATAACTACTGCATGCTAACTAAAATAGGCTTTACTTAGCACCGAATCACTTCATTGGGCCACCACGTTGTTTTAAATGGTCTTTGTGTGTACAGACGCCAGCACAGGCTACCCGAAACTGTCAAATTTTCCGAATCGACGTTGAACCTAATGCTTTAGCGATAAAGTTGAAAATCTATTAAATAAATTTGACAGATTGTAGAAGCTTGATGTGCTGACAATCCTTTGACTGGTGGATAAGTATTTTTGTACACACATTTCCAATTGTTTTGTATTTGAAACAGTCTTTACTCTTTACTGATCATGTAGTACTTTCATCAAGAATTTTGTTATGTTGGCCTCTTTCTATTTAGCTCTGGGTTCCTGGTGCTGGATGGTGAGGTGGCTTTTGTTTGGTCCCTGTTATTGGGGTTTTTGATCACGAATTTATTAATGGCGGCCCGAAGTCTAAATTTGTTCCGTTTATAGCAAAAGGCTGGTCACCCATAACATGGGGCTCATACATATTAAGCAAGATTGGTGTATTATGGGTACCTACACCTCTGCTGATCCCTTCGGGGATTTCAGTTATGGTGTTATGCTGTGAACCCTACTCTTAGTAGGGTGTAAAAAAAAAACACCATGTTTCTGACATATTGCAAAATAGTATGCGTTTACATAATATTTACCACTCAAAGATGCACGTCGCGATGTAAATAATCATCATCATCTGCCTAGCCTTTTCCTAACTAAGTTGGGGTCGGCTTCCAGTCTAACCGGATGATGCAGCTGAATACCAGTACTTTACATGGAGCGACTAAAAAAATATGTAGAAATATTAATCTAAATATCTTAAGAATTAAGACCAGCGAAGATTGCACTGGATTATGCTAGATCAACTGTGTAATATGCCACGACGATGGACTATGTAGCGACCAAAGACATTGAAATGCTTACGAGCGATAGACGGGACAAGACGAAGGATATCGTAATCCAATACGTCTAGTTACTACTTAGTAACAAATCGTTATGTCTTACTAGTGTCATTTGCCCGCTTGTCAGGTAGCATACGTGTGTCAAAATCGAAAATGTTTGAAATCAAAATTATTGTATGAAAATATTCCCAATATCCGCTCTGTAAGTATTTTAGATCTCTTTGGTAGCGACACTCCAAAAAGTACCACAGTAACATGGAACAAAAAGTACTACAGCGCCATCTATACCGCAAATGAAGAACTAACATCAAATTCCTAAATCGGGCAATTAAAGTTATCCGCGATGGGACACATAACTCACTAACACTAACAACTGCAGTTGGTCGAAGGATCCTCCCGTTTTCTATAGAAGATGACTTACACCCTGTTCTTCATATATCCCTTCAAACTTCATACTTGGACCAACCGACGCGAACGTAGCAATGAATTACTTTTAGGGGCATTCACAATTACGTGGTGAAAATTGGTTGGTCACAATAATTAGTGATTTTTCCTGAACATGAGTTCCTGTGTAGGGAAAAGTGTACTTGGGTTTTATGACGTTCCCAGTAACACCATGGAGTCTGGATATTTGTGTTGTCCTTTATCATGTGGGGCGGGAATGTGGCTGCTATGGCCGCTGCCTACCTACATGACGTAATCTGGAGGTCCGATTAGCACATATTCTACGTAGCAGGCAGTATTTCGGCAATAAATACGTTGATTTTTGGCTTCCAAGTACTCGACAGTTCCGATTTACGGGCGGTACAATACGACTTTACATACTTCATTCAAATTAAACAGATTTTCCTGTATTATATTTTAGTTTAACGTTCTCCGCCTCTAAAAAAGACTCGTTCTATGAAATTATTTCCTAGCGAAAAATCATATTTTGACTTTCGGTCGTTCGGAGATATTTTAATAACTGTGTTTAGATTGTAGCATTGTAAGCACCTACATCTCTGCCTATCCCATCAGGGGTTACAGACGTGATAGAATATTATGTGATAAATAGCACCAACTAATAATAAACTATCTCGATTGTTACAGAAGCCCACGCCATGCACCGGCGGCAAGCGGTGGATGACAACAATGGTGTTGACTACGAAGACCCCCTACTCGGAGATGAAGCTACTGATGATGAAACGATGAACGATAATACGGAACAATCAGGTAAATTAATGAGTTGTTTATTTATTTAATTACAACGGTTGTGTTTACAACCAATTACAGTAACTAAAATAATAAAATAGAAGAGACAATTTTAAAACTTACAAAAAACAAAGTAAACCAAAATTTGAAGTGAAAACATAAATAAAAGGAAGTTTACAACACGATGATAAATTCCTCTCACAGTACTTCTGCCATCATCATCATCATATCAGCCCGGAATCACCCACTGCTGGGTATAGGCCTTCCCTTTTTTCTTCCACACTTCCCGGTTCTGTGCGTCCCTCATCCAGGTGTTTCCCGCGGCTGTCATCGACCCAACGAGCTTTAGGACGGCCCTGGTTTCTATGGCTTAACCTTGGTCACCACTCGGTCAAAGCCTTGCTCCATCGGCCATCTCCGCGTATAGCCAGGTGTCCTGCCCAGCGCCACTTCTGACATACCCATAAAATTTAATAAGTTTACTTCTCTCTTTTCTTAAAGAAGAAAAAAAGATGAAGATTTTTACTTGTAAGGGGTCGTCCTTTAATTACGTGCCAGAGATTTGTGAAAAAAAAAACTTTTTTTTAAACATGATCCTAATACTCTCCCGATCATTAAAATCTGGGTCTCTTCAAAATTCGAGTGGGTTGATTTCTTCTAGGCAAGCATGCGCATCCAGCGCATCACCGCTTCACATCAGGCGACTTGCGGCCAAACTCAAGCCTATTTAGTGTAAAACAAAAACTTCAGTGAGGTTGAAAAGATATAACTGTTTCATAGAGAAATTAATAGACTTAAGGGCCTAGACAAATCGATGTCATACCAGCGATAAATATGACGTAGGTAAATGTTTTGCTTTAGGATTTATTGCCCATATATCCATCCAATTCAAAGAAATGTAAGAAATGTGATATCTACCAACCCGCACTCGATTATAGCTCATTCCCTCTCATAGAGGAGGTTTGAGTCCCAGCAGTGGGAACATTATAGGCTGATTATGCTATACATGATATCTATCCCATAAATTCATGCCCACAAAGATGGAAAGACTTAAAGTAGTAGACATTCACCCAGACATAGACATTAAATTGTGAATAAAACCGATGCATGTTTTCAGATCCCCGTCCGGAACCAATTCAAGCAGTCATAGCAACAGCTCCTCATCAATACGAGGTGAAAGTCGGTGAAGAAGTCAAACTGGAGTGCAAAGTTACGCCTGACAGTAAGTAATACAGCATACCTATCATCCACCATCTACCATCATGGGTGTAAAATACCCTTAACGAAACCGAACGACTTCGAGAATGTTATCTCTGTCGCGTCATTGCGGTACAAACAAAATAAATAAATATCGCTGGACATTACACACAGCGCCATCTAGGTGCCACACTAAGCAACGAGGCTTGTGTCGTGGACACCAGATAGTTGATAATACTACATAGATACTTTTTGTTTGTAAATACATACTTATTATACATATAAACATCCATGACTCGGAAACAAATGACCATGCTCATCACACAAACATTTGCTCCTAACGGGATTCGAACCCGGGACCCTAAGAACGTAAGCCAGCCTCACTACCGCTGCGCCATTCGGGTCGTCAAAAAAAAATCTCGACCATACCTAGAAACCTTCTAGTTACGGAGACATTAGTGATCTAAGTGCATCCTCTTTCCACAAACACACACCAAGACATGTCCTATATCTGTGCCAATTCCAAATATCAGACGTTGATTCATTGAGCAATCAAAAAATATTAAAACGAAATGGTGGGGTTTCCGGTTGGTGCCTGCGCGTGCGCAAGTTCCGGTTAACTGTCAGACGGTTAACGAACGGATTTGGCTATCTTTGTAACTAAATGCAACCGTAAAAGGTAATGTCGGTATGTCTGTCACAGGATTAGTTATGTTTTTATTGCTTTCACCAGGAAGGAAACTTTGTACCTATATTTATGGCAGACATCTTGGAATCAAATATAATTGTATACTAGAGAGTGTAAAAAGACCCATAACGAAGCCGATAGGCACTTGTTCTCCCCGTCATTGCGATTATTTTTTATTCTAGACCACACCTGGGAACCTTCTAGTTTCCGAGATATTGGTGGTCAAAGTTCCAACTTTTACACAAGTTTTTTTTAAATACATATTTTTAATGTAAGATTTTTAAACACCTCCACGACCCCAGGGTACTATTTAATCCGTCCATCAGCACAATGTTTTGAGCCCGTTACATTGAGTCCTACCGTAAAACGTGATTTTTCACCAAAAAAAAAAGTAGTTTCCCAGCAATATTTTTTGCGTAAAGTAACTTAGTTTGATGTACTCGTAGCTATATTGCTCTATCGCTACGGCGAGAATGAAGGTGAACACATTTTAAAAGCCATAGCAATACACATTTTGATTGACAATCATGGCGCCGTTTGTAAGTTCAAATCTTTTTTCATAGTATGATAATGAAAAGCAAGTTACTGCTGCAGTTTCACAAAGTCCTATATCTGAAAAGCTAATTATCAAACCTTATTTAAACCTATTTGTGTTGAAAGTTCTTTTTACGTTCTACAAACCTATACTTTTTCAATGACATTGACGTTGACGTTGACGGCTTCGTTAAGGGTCTTGTTACACCCTGTATAATGATGATACGGTAGACTGCTTCTAATCATATGGTTATTCGCTTGTTGAAGAATGTATGTTCAGATTCGATAGTATCATATCATCCATAATAGTGATGACAAAAAGTCCACAAAGGTGACAGTACCCGGGTGACCGAGCTCTGCTCGGGCGAAAATTGAGAAAACGAATTTTCCCAGCTATGAGAATTAACTAGATGGATTTTTCGCCCCCGTTAACCACCAAATCCTTAGAGCCGTTTTCGAGAACGTGATTACAAATATATAAACAAATAATGCTCATTAAATGATAGCATAAGCAAAGCAAAAAAGCAAATAAAGCAATTCTGTTGAAAATTCTAATTGATTTTTTTGTGGTTTAATGTAAAATGTTTTAAAATTCTTTGTTATTTTTCTCCGCAGAGGCTACTGTGGTGACATGGCACAGGAACAATGAACAGTGGTTCTTGGGATCAATAAGCATGCACCCTGAAGAAGTCAGATACTCCCTGTAAGTATACCATCAACCCGCACTGTACCGACTTGGCTCACTTATAACGATTGCAGGCCTGTCTCCTCGGCAATCTCAGCAGTGGTGTAATTGCGCTGTGTCGTGGGTGACAAATTTTAACTGTTGAAAAAAAACTTAATAGGCGTCAACTATGTATACCTACACCCTTTAATTTTCAACTTTTTTTATTTTTTTGGAATTATTCCTTTATTTGTGCTGTGAGGCTTTGCTTTGCCAAATTTCATGATTCTAGGTCAAAGGGAAGTATAAGTTTTGATTCCATTGTGAAATCGCGTTTACAGTCATATCTTTTGATGGCGTTGATTTACAACTTTAATTTTTTTCATTGCTCCGAGGGGTAGCAGACTTGAGTATTTGGTATTAATTTCAGCTTGATACCGCTACGCATTCCTGAGAAAAAGGGTCGTTTTGACGATTGAGGTACGGAACCCCAAAAACAACCAATTTCTGAACCAAATTAAAGGATATGATTTAAAAATGGTTTTTACTGTACTCAAGCCAACCTCATCCGAATATATGCAATTTTTAAATAAAATGTGCAATTTCTAACGAAATAACGAAATTCCGATATTAATATCTGAATTCCGATATTGAGATCTGGGGATTTAAAATCGCCGCTTTACCAGAATCGTAATACGAATCACGTTAAAAATTTAAAACTTAAAATGGACTTTGTGATCATAACCATAAAGACCATTTTAAATTTTTAACGTGATTCATAAATTATGATTCTGATAAATCTTCCATTTTAGACCCACTGATATCGGAAATCAGTATCGGAATTTGAAACCTTCCGTTATTACATGCCCTAGCGCGAACGCCTGTAATATTTTTGTAGGTTATTAAAGTGTTAGGTATCTAAATTTCTCTAAGGAGTGAATCTGTGCTACTGCAATACAACCTCAACCTCAAATCATGATCTTTCACATCTTGTCGAGACCAATTTCATTTAATTTATGTCTTTTTTCCTCACTCGCGTGTCTGTCTGTCTGTCCGTCTGTCACAGCCAATTTACTCCGAAACTACTGGACCGATGGTACACATATGTATGTCGAGAACCTAAAGATTGATGTGTAATGTAAATTAATGAATGTTAAATATGAAGTACACTTTTGGGGGGTAAATTAGAAAATGAATAAAAAAAAGATTTGCAAACTGTTACGTGTTACATATCAAATGAAAGGGCTCATTATGAGCATCTCAATTATATTTTTGTTATAATTTTAATATAAATAGTTTTGAAGTTATTTCAGAAAATAGGCGAAAATTGACCATTCCCCCCTCCCCCCTTAACTCAGAAACCAAAAGGCCGATTTTTTTTTTAAAGTACGAAAAGTAGTTGTTTGCCTATAGATTACAGGAAAACCTATAAGAAAGCTATAATAATAAATAATAAAAATTAAACCTACCTACTTGTACAATGGTACGGAACCCTACATGCTAAGTCTGACTCGCACTTAACCGGTTTTTTTATTATTAACTTAGTTCTATTGTTTGTCCTCTGTCAGTCTAATAAATATTCTCTTTCTTTCTCTTTTTTCAGATTGAAATCTTCCAACGACCTGGTGATAAAGGACGCTCAAGTGGAGGACAGCGGGGTCTTCAGATGTGCGACCGTGCAGGCACACCCGGTTGCCATCAACCATACGCTTCTGGTTATGCAGAAACCTACGATTATTAGTAAGTGGAATCTTTATCAGCGAAAATTTAAATTGTTAGAGCGCGCAAAAAGTGTCCGGTAACGCATTCTAGGAACAAGTTTCAGTGTGAGTGAGCGAGCGGTACTATTTTCATCAAACCAGACACTTGTATAATTACAAGAAAATCATAATCGATTTCCAAAGTAAGTATCTGATTATCGGAGATACGAGTAAGTTGTGATGTCGGCGAAGAGTCCTGTCGGCGAAGAGTCCTGTCGGCGAAGTGTCCTGTCGGCGAAGAGTCTCGTCGAAGTAAAGTCTTGTCGGTGTTCAGTCTGTCGGCATAGTGTCTGTCGGCGTTTAGTCGTACAGGTCTACAGGTCTACAGAATCTAGCGATTTAAATTCTTGGTTTATGAGTTCGTTAAAATAAAGTTTACGTCGTAGGGAGATTAGATGGATACAGAAGATGGATTCAGGGGTAATACATGCTGTATAGACTAAAATGCCAAGAGCTCAGATGCTCCTCAAACTGTCCCATAACTTAAGAAACATAATATCTTTCCAGACATGACAGTGTCCAATGGTGGCAATGTGGCAGTGGGTGCTGACCTGATACTGACGTGTTACATCACGGCGTCTCCTGTGCCTTCGGTTCTGTGGTCGGTGATTAAGAAGGACCAAGTAAGTATACCTTGTAATCATCTGCTAAGCCTTTTCCCAACTATGTTAGGGTCGGCTTCCAGTCTAACCGGATGCAGCTGAATACCAGTATTTTACATGGAGCGACTGCCTATCTGACCTCCACAACCCAGTTAGTACTGGGGAATATGATACCCCTTGGTAACACTGGTTGTCAGACTTTGGGCCACTGACTACTTGTAACGACTGTCAAAGATCTATAGATGACAGCCGGGACCAACGGCTTAACGTGCTTTCTGAGGCACGGAGGAAACTCGGTATGTAATGGGCGGCCACCCATCCACAGACCAACCTAGGCAAGCGCGGCTTAACCTAAAGATCGCCCCGAGTGGCTGTTATTATTTTGCCACGAGCAAGTAAGACAGAGAGAGAGTAAGAGATGGATTTAACGTTAACTTATATATTATTCAGAAAGCTGACTGTCTCGTTGGTCTAGTCGTCGCAAGCACGACTGTTGAGCAAGAGGTCTTGGGTTCGATTCCCGGGTCGGGCAAAGATATATTTGGTTTTTCCATCAGAAATTTCTCAGTAGCAGCCACAGAGTCTTGCGCTCGGTTGGTGGCAATAGGCTCGCCCTCTGTTACATGGGACTTGAACATAACTGGCAAAATATGGGTGTACTTTTAGGTACACTTCTGAATAACCCCTTGGGAATTGCAGGCGTGATGTTCTGTATTCAAAAAGCTTAGAGTCATAATATATCGTACATATTAACAATATAAAGTAAGCGCTGACATTCGAATTATGAATTTAAGAATCCTTAAGAACTCATTTCATGTTGTCGCGTTATTGCGGTCCTATTTTCTTTATGCGTGATATTTTTTCATGTTCGTATAACATCTATGGTCCCATTAAAATAGATGGGCAAATTTTAACACAGCGTTCAGTACGTCTAACCAATGATATCCAAGCAAAAAAAAACACTCATTAAAGTGATTTTATTTTGAACTAGAAAATAATAAATTGCCGGCGGCACTCTAGAATAAACACATAAGGTAAAAAATAATAAACAGACCATAAGGTCAAAATAAAATCACTTTAATCTGTGTTTTTTTGCTTGGATATCTTTGGTTAGACGTACTGAACGCTGTGTTAAAATTTGTCCATCTATTTTAAATTTTTAATGGGACCTTATATAATAATATGTGTTTTAGTAGCCCTTTGAAGCATTTCCTTAGTAGTCGGTCCTACCTACAAATTACCAAGAAAACTTTACTACAATGTCTCCAACGATTAAACAAGAACATTCACAAAAGGTCGACGGTAGTTTCTAGCCGTATTTATGATTAAAGCAGGAACTTCCGTTACTCGTCTTATTAAGAACAAAATAACTAAGCTCAAATCACGGCGACTGCTTTCTGAGTAACGGGGATGTTATTATTCGTGTCGTCGACATTTTAGAGATCTTCTATTTGAACTATGTAGGTACGAAATTAATTAATGGGAAAGATTTCAGTACCTACGATAATCTTTTTGTACCATTTCGATCATGGTACTTACTTTAAAAAACCGAATCTAAAAAAAAATAAAAAATATATATACAGCGTGTAACAGAAAGGGTATAATCATATGGAATACTGTGGTACGGACCATCAAACTGAACAACTTTCTCTATGGGACCATCATCGAAATCGTAAAAAAATAATCAGCTGTCCCATACATTTGGGTCGAGTAGGTATTGAAATTTTGTATAGGACAGCTGATTATTATTAAATTTTAATTCAGATTCGATTTTTTTTAAATCGTCTTTTGGTAGTAGTGCAAGTTACCATTCGTTGGCAAATAAATAATTATGTTCATAATGCTCTGCAAAAGTCTCCACGAGACAAAAACTGGCTAGGTGCGAGTCGTAATCGCGCATAGAGGGTTCCGTACCATCACAGCAGGTTCTGTTGTTGTAGTGGCAACAGAAATACACATTCTGTGAAAATTTCAACTTTCTACTTAGTATGGATCACGAGATACAGTCCGCTCACAGACAGACGGACGATCGGATGGACGGACAGACAGCGGAGGCTTAATAATATGGTCCCATTGGTTACCCATCGGAATCCTAACAACGATAAGATAGAGGGAGAAAAGAATTTATTTTATTTCCACTTAAACGAATATCAACTTTATGTTACGTTGATTTAAGAATGACTAGACAAGTCATCTATTCATCATCTAAATAAAAATGAATTTTTGATTTTTTTTCCTCTATTGATTCCTAAATCATTGATCCGATTGTGATGAAACTTTGGCGGGATTGTCTGTGTACACCAGCGAAGGTTCCTGGCCCAAAAATGTACATATTTACGTAGCATTACAACGCATGCTGGATACAGCTAGTAATCATATACCTAATATCAACCTTAATGTTCTTGAAACAGAGCCTAACATTCTCAATGACACAGGTGACAATGTTTTAAGTGCACTACTCAAATATAAATGCCTCTCTTTCTATCTTACAGAACGAGCGTTTAACAGAAAAGGATGCCGAATTCCGCGTCGAAGGCAACCTCTATTCCATGCATATCAAGAATGTGCAGAAAGAAAATACTGGCAAATACTATTGCTATGCCCTCAACGGTATTGGAAGTCATCAGGCGGAGACCAGCGTGGTTGTTTATGGTAAGAGCATCAATCAACTCGGCCTATTGCAGTCTACTGCTAGTCATTGGCTTCTTCCGAGCTGTCAACAGACCTGTCAAGAGACATTTCCGAGTTTCAGAAAAAAATATTCGGAAAAAAATTTTTAGTCGTAAGGAAGTCACCACTTTTCGTTTCTGTTCCTTGAACGTTAGATACATTAGCTCTACCTATTCCAATCACTGGTGATTACAGAGCTGAGTTAATTATGTTAAGACACTATAATTCTATTTTATGTTTTCAGGCAAACCTCAAGTACATGTGCCAAATTCTATTGTGAACTCTGACATCGAGATCGAAGCAGTTCTTCAGTGCGCTGCTCATGGGGAAACCAGGTAAACGACAAAACTCGTATAGGAATAATTATCATGTTTTGGAATAAGAGACTGAGTGTCATAAAAGCCAACGTTCAAATTCTATTGCAATCAACATTATTTTATACCGCTGTTTGTTTTTGCTTCATCCATGGATCTATTATGTGCTCCTTGCTTTCACCCAAAGGTTGACTGGTAAAAACGCCTAAGATCGTATATCGTCGTATATTCTTATAAGCTTGAACTGCGGAGTAAATGAACTACAAAAGCTTTTTACAGCAAAAAGCCGCAATTACAATTGGTCGTTAGCCCGTATTCGGGCACTCAAAAATCTTCACAAATTCGACCACCCGATGCTTTTATTACACTAAGAGTAGTTTGAATAAAGTCAAACCATGAAACTGAACAAGATAGAAGAGAACCAATGGAGGTACTCGACCCCGTTCCTTCACACTTGGTCGTTTGTTCAAATTCCAGAGGTATCCGAATTCGGGTAAACGACCAAGTGTAGGTAATTGCGCCACCAGTTTGCCTAGAGGGAACATTATGGAGTATTTATTCCTCAAATTGGAAAATTGAATTGCGTGTCAATAATAGTGCAACATAGCTACTCTTTGTGATACATACGTAGCAAAGTTGAAAACAGAAGTTTTCAACAACCCAAGCATAAGTTTGGGTTTCCAAAAAAACACGTTTCCATAAAAAAAAAACTCAAAGTTACATTAAACCTTAAAAGTCTTTGAATATTATCCATTTACCGTACGATTAATGGATAATATTCAAAGATAAAGTATTATTAAAATCTTAACAGTATTCTAACATTTTTTTTTCGTTGATTCCAGGCCACACATCCGCTGGTACAAGGACAGCGTGTTGATTGAGGACAGCGCCACCAAATTCGTGATCAGTACCGAGGGATCGCACTCCAACCTGACTGTCTCGCCCAAGGCTGATGGTGACTTCGGTACCTTCACTTGTGAGGTAGAAAACCTTTCATTTTTGCTTATACTTAGATGTATTAGTGCAGGCAACCTCACCACCATCTTCGTGCCCTTGTCTCATGTGTCTTAGGGTTTGCGTATGATGCTCTGTGGGTTTGCGCAACCCGTTTTTTCTTCAACTCTCTCCTGTCAATTGTCACGCTACCATTTACTCTTATTTTATTTAATATCCTGCCTTACACAATCCATAGAGAGGGACTGTCAGCAAAATTTTCTTCTCTTTTATTATCCTGAACTATAAAGGGTGTGAAAAGACCCTTAACAAAGTCAAAAGGGACTTGTTCTCCCCGTCATTGTGATTTTTTTGTGTTCTTGTAACTAGAATCACAAAATTCCCATACCTGGGAATCTTCTAGTTACGGAGATATATATTGGGGGTCAAAGTTCTAAATTTTCAAAGGTTTTATTTTAATAGACACGTTTTTAATGTTACTTTAAATACCTCCACGACAACCGTACTATTCAATGCATCCATCAGCGGCATCAGCTCAATGAGTGCGTTACATTGAGTCCTACCGTAAAACATGATTTTTCACTCGAAAAAAAATGTCTTTACCCAGCAATAATTTTTGCGTAAAGTTACGTTAAGTTTTGATGTACATAATGCTTGGTTGACGGCTTCGTTAAGGGTCTTGTTACATCCCGTATTTTTTTGAATGGTAAAAGTATTTTCGACGACCCGAATGGCGCAGCGGTAGTGGGGCTGTTCTTAGGGTCCCAGGTTCGAATCCCGGTAGGAGCAAATGTTTGTGATGAGCATGGACATTTGTTTCCGAGTCATGGATGTTTATATATATAATAAGTATGTATTTACAAACAAAAAGTATCTATATATGTAGTTTATCAACTATCTGGTGTCCACGACACAAGCCTCGTTGCTTAGTGTGGCACCTAGATGGCGCTGTGTGTAAAGTCAAGCGATACTTATTTATTTATAGAATAATAGTGCTCCTGTCCATTTCCCCGGAGAACCGCAGAGGTGTCCCTAATCGTACACCTACATTTCTTCAGTTATGTTTAAGTCCCATGTAATAGGGGAGAGCCTATTGCTTTCTACCGGGCATTTTTCGTCCTTCAAAATGTAAAAGAAATTTCAAAGGCGCCAAAATGAAATTATTTTGCTTATTTTTCAAGAATAGAAATAATTTATTTGCAATGAATGTAGGTACATACATGAGTTGTTACAGTAGTAATTATTTGTTTCTAGTACATTCTACCATTTGGCATGCAAAAATTTAAAATAATTATACAACTTCATTATAAAAACAAAAACAAAAAATCTTAATTAAAGTAACATAAAGCTAAATTTTATCTGTTATGAAATCTGATACAGAATAATAACATTTTCCTATTGGTTATTTTCAAATACATGCTACCACAAGCTAACTGACGGACTGATCATATACATATATTTTTTTTAATTTCAGGCTGAAAACAACTACGGTACCCACAACCGTTCAATCGAGCTGGTCCAAAGCCCTGTGGTTGAAGACCTGGATATTGATGGACCCAAAATGAGCTGGACCGTACACTCGCATCAGCCAGTAGAGCAGATGGAAGTACAGCTTAAGCCTACCAGCGGGGTAAGCCATATTTGTGATTGATTTTGACAGAGTTGAGGAAATTCAATAGGAGTGCGTGGCTAAACAATAAGGATCTTCAGATTACCTGGGTTAGTCCGTGGATGGGTGACCACCCATTACATACCGGGGTTCCTCCGTGCCTCGGAAAGCATGTTAAGCCGTTGGTCCCGGCTGTCATTTGAAGATCTTTGACAGTCGTTGCAGGTAGTCAGTGGCCCGAAAGTCTGACAACCGGTCTTAAGAGCGGCCAACCCGTCATACTTTTCATACAAACGCTCGTACGTGATTATGCAGTTGTTATACATCTATCTTTGATTTTTTTGAACTAATAGGTATTTTGTGCATTACATCTAGGTTTCTATGGGAGCAAAAAATAAAAAATTTTAGAAACAAATTCAGTATATGCCTCCAAAAATGGCTGTTTTGCACAAATTTTACCTGAACTTTGGCCGTTCATAATGTACTCAAAACTGTAAAAGTAAAGAAATCATCACGATAGAAACCTTGCACATATAATGGAGATTCTTAGTGACAAATTTATATTTCACACACTTGTAAGACTTATTCAAAAACACGTATTTCCTGGAACAAGTTTAAGAAATTTTCGAACACTATTATTTGTTCAATGTCATCGCGTTAGGCGGTTTGAGGTGCGCAGGAGACCAGTTGTGTGGGGTCGGGGCGGGGTAAGACAGGGGAGTGGTAAGAAAATCGCTGCTGTGACTCTGGATGAAACAACAAGCTTTTCGACCAGGCTCGCATTGACGCTAGACGCGCCGGGAAAGGCCCTCTTAACAAGGCGTGTCGTACTAGCCAATAGTAATTGGGTTGTTCTGGTTCTCCTCCGCCTTATTGGAATAAATAACTTAATGTTATTAAAAATAATATAATGAAATAAAATAGTGAAGATAGCACAAATAGTACCTAAACATCACAATCATGCAATACATTAGTTCATTCATCAATACTCTCCTCCAGGACGGTGAATGGACGACCTACAGCGTACCAGTTCCAGAAGTCAGGCATCACAAGTACAACATCAGCTACAGTCTGGAAGACAAACAGGTGCAACCTGGTGAATACCTGGCCATCGTTAAAGTCAAGAACTCGAAGAGTTGGGGAGGCACCAACGACCCTGCTGTTGTTAATATTCGTAAGTATTTCGGAATAGATTTTTGTGGTTGATAGGTGTTCAAAGGTGCTACACTCATGTTTGAGTCAGCTCATACGATTCAGAAGTTTTTCATGAACAACAAAGGTAAAACAACTACATACAAGGGTGTAACAGAACCCTTCACGAAGCCGTCAACCAAGCATTGTTTGTGTACATCAAACTAAGTATCTTTAAGCAAAAATAATTGCTGGGAAACGACTTTTTTTTGGGGTGAAAAATCACCTTTTACGGTAGGACTATTGAGTCCTACCGTAAAAGGTGATTTTACGGTTTTGCAGATGACGGCACAAAGTTTTGAGTTCGTTACTAATGTAACGAACTCAAAACTTTGTGCTTATGGATTGAATAGTACGAGGGTCGTAGAAGTGTTTAAAGTAAAAATCTTACATTAAAAACATGTATATTAAAAAAACTTGGGAAAAAGTTGGGACTTTGACCCCCAATATCTCCGTAACTAGAAGGTTCCCAGGTATGGTCTAGAACAAAAAAAATATCGCAATGACGGGGAGAACAAGTGCTTATCGGCTTCGTTAAGGGTCTTGTTTCACCCTTTATATTCGGCTCGTTTTCGATGGGGATGTCAACTGTGAAATTAATGTATGGCATATCTGGTTGAAAATCATTGGTTGAAAATCTGGTTATGTCATTTTATATTTCAAAATAGTTTGACCTCATTAGTAAGATTGAGACCTAGCTATGGTCGCGCCAGCTTTAACGATCTTCCCCATTCGCGAACTTCATTCAGCATCTAATGTCGTTCAATCATCGTTTATGCCAGCTTCCTTTTTTACATTTGTATTCGATATTTCCGGCCAGCTATGCTATTAAGACAAGCCAAGTATGTGGGTAGCACAACAAAGATGCAACACCACGGCAGCGGCAATGCATTGACATCTAACTGTAGAGGTCAATTTAAAAAGTCTAAAAGCCTGTTTAATCAATGCACGGTAGTGCTTACTCAGACACTTAGAGGCCACACAGATGTATATTTAAAGGGTTGGCATCGTACTCAATTAGATTAAATCTTAAAGTTGAAATTAGATTAATTCATTTAAATTAATATATTGATGATCTTGGATATTATTAATTTCTTTTTTTAGTGCTGGGTACAGATTACATTTATATTTATTTGTTCAACATATTAAAAAATTATTCTGTAGTAGCCTTTACCCAAATAGTTGAAAAAAAAAACTTGAATAATCTTGCCATCTTTGAGCGACAAAATCTCGTCTTGTATGAATGCCATCTATTGATTGCTGGCCGAACTACTTACTTGATGGAAATAGTTTTAAAATTATTTGTTTTTTTTTTCTTGTGCTCAAAAACTAACTTTTTTGTCTAAAATCTTAACGATATCTGATGATAACTTTTTCGTGATAATACTTTTCAGATAATTACTAAATTATTAAGTTATTTTTTTATTTGCAGTTTTAATTTTATGTTTTCGTTTTTTGTGTTGAATAACATGTTTTATTTTGCTTTTTCTTTTGTTTATTTAGAAGATCCTCAGTCGCTGTACATCCAGACTGCTTCAGGTACTTTTTGTTTGTTTTTTTTTGGTAACATTTTTAGCCTGAACGATTGAATTGAATGGAATGAACAATTTTATGAATGTATTTATTATTTTTCTATTTTCTTTTCTAGTGTTTCGTAAAAACAACGCAGCGCATTCCATCCGACCTATCCACAACGTTCTATCGACAATCCTGATGTATCTCCTTGTTCGAATGCTGTACTAAACTAACTAGCATAACTTATTTATTGTTATTAAAAGTATTCGATGTTTACCTGAGACAAAACGATGTAACTATGCTGTTTTAAATGCTCCGAAATTTACCCAACGATTGACAATTCTTGTTTTGGTCATGAAATCTTAAATACTTAATTGAATACAGCTTATTTTCGTTTGTTTTGTCTCCGTTCCATGAGTTTTCATTATATATTATTGTACAGAATAAATGGTAAGGAAGTTAATTTTTATTTTAGCGTAAGTGAAATTTTTGAAACTTATGTAAAGCGAAGATACTTAAAAATTTGATAATGGTTTGTACTGAAATAAAAAAAATACAGTCTTCGACTAAAAAACAGATTTCGGAAACTTTCCTGTTTGAAATTCTTTGCTTTTTGTTCCAAATTGTAACGCAATTTAGGAAGTACGCAGCTTTTAATATAATTAAGAAAATGAATATTTTGACAAATGACAGCTCTTCGAACCAGCTTTAGTAATGTAAATATTTATTCTTAAAATTCATTATAATTTTAATATAACAGTGAATTTAGTACTAATCACTTTATCTTTACAAAATTGACGTTCACTTTTAGTATCTTTTTTTGTTCCCTAATTGGAAAAGAAATCTGCACTTTTAAAGGATTTAGTAAGTCTTATAGTTTATTTTAATTAGTCGATTTTTCTCACATTAATATAGTTTTTTAATAGGTAAATATTACCAAAGTGTAATTAAGATCACATTAGTTATATATAAGCTTATGTTAATTATGTATTACAATTAATTAAATGCTTATTAATTATTAAACAATATTTAATTTGTAGAATAAAGTACCAATCGCTTTTTGATAATATTGTTAAGACGGTCACATTACGATGTTTTCTTTTATTTTATTATTATATAACCACGCTTTCTATGTAAATGGTTTAAAGTACAATTATAATAGTTTAAAATGATAATTAGTGATTTCTAGCGATAAGAGTGGCTTTAGGAAGAAAATATTTATTTTTATGAAAAAAAAAATTAATTCCTCACACAGTTTTTTTTAAAACTAATTTACAGCAATCAAATTATTTTATTTTTCAATGATGTTTTCTTTATCATTTCTTAAAATGTGTTTTTGTTTAAATATACTTATTGTATGTAACATGAATATTTCTAAAGCTAAACTTATCGATAGTCATTATATAAGAAATAAATAACGACTAATATTTTACAAGTCAAGTTAGCTGCCATAATACCTTTGAGCGCACAAGTTAAAATACACTTATTTCATAGGCACACAGTTAACACAAATAAAAGTGCTATATGATTTAAAAAAAAGCTTTCTACAATTATACATCTTCTTTTAATATGTGACTTAATGCTTTAATATTTAAAACTGTTTTCATTTTAAAAACTGTGTTATACTATTTTAAATCTATTTTCATTTCAAATCATTGACATAAACGCGTTCAAAGTGTTAAACGAAATAATAATAAGAATTTATATTACCAGTTATAAATGTAGATTTTAATAAAAATGTGCCTGTAATTTATTACAATCATACAATAGTTCCACACAAGGTGCTTAGTTCTTTACATATAATAGAATATCGCATTCTTCCATTTTTAACTTAAAATATTAGTGAAAAAATATTACCTACTAGTCTTACTTTGTATTACAACAATGTTTTTAAGTAAAATGTACCAATAGACGTAGATTTTGGGAATTCAAAAATTTCAAAGAAAACGTATTTTTTTTTGCAGCAAAATTTGTAATTTTTTTGCAAGGATACTATCGTTCATCAATTAGGTAGAAAAGACGATTAAATAAAGCAAACATTTATTAGTTTTCAAAAGAAAAATTGGAAGGAGAAAATATTTAAATTAAATCATTGTAATAGATCAGATACCAGTGACATAGGGTTAGAAAAAACACGAGGCATGGTTTTCCAATTTTCCAAATATCTTAAAATCGTTTCGAAATTGGGAACATTTAGTCTCGTAGCTTTTTTAAGCCACAATATAATCGTTCCAATTTATTTTAGGGTTATTAATCATCGCCGACCCAAATATAACAACCAAGTACAATAATCGGTAATGCTTTATCGATTAGACGTTTTATCGAAATAAAAAAAAAGATGTATTGTAAAATATAATTATGTTCACGTAAAATACTGTGCCTTCTTTATATTAAAACTGAAAGAGGGTGATATATTTTTTCTTTAACGAATAAACGATTAATGTTTGTAAATATAATTAAAATTATTGTTTTATTTTCATTTCCTAACACAATCTAAACGATCTCACTATACACCAACTAAACCCACTCACAAGAGCTGACAGACTGAAACTTACGGTTGAATACGGCATAATTTCTCGACCATCCCGTGCTGCATCCGTGTATATGAAGATCCGTGTGAACGGTTTCGTACAATGCAATAGACCTCTACCAACAGGGCAGTTGTGGCGGAACCGCGGCTGTGTGAATTTGCACTTTTACCCGAAACTGTCAAATATTCACCTTGAACCTAATGCTTTAGCGATAAAGTTGAAAATCTTTTAAGAAATTTGACACACTGTAGTAGCTTGATGTGCTAGCGTCTGTACATTAATTTCTGCAATACTCAGCCGTCACTGTATCGTTTATACGGAAAGCGTGATGGTGTGAAAAGGGCCTTAAGGTCAACGGGCCTTAAGGGATTATGCTATGACCGGACAAACGAGAGTTGGTGGTGTGCTCATAGCAACGCGTAGGGAGTTATCTGTCACTCCGCAGCCGCTCCTGCACTCCTCAGCGGAGGATCTCTGGATCAACTTACGACTTAAAAATTCGAAGTCACGAAAATACGTGAACCTATATATTTGCGCTGTTTACTTGTGTAAACAAAACAAAGGGTTTTCGTTTTCGGAACAACTAAATAACTTCCTGACCAAATTGAATCATACAGCTCTGAACAAAACTTCAGATGTGTTTTTAGTTTTGGGCGATTTTAATATGAGTGGAATCTCGTGGGCTCCATCTAATAACCTTTCGTTAGTTCCAGTAAACCCCGTGACCGGTGACGAATGTTTGTTCGCGGACGAGTTATGTACGCTGGACTTCGGACAGTATAATGGGGTAGCTAATAGGTACGGGAAACTGTTGGACTTAGTCCTCTCAAATAAGTTAGCCTGTGTTAGTGAGTGTGTTGACCCTTTAGTGCCCATTGATCCCTATCATCCTGCGCTGTTAATCAATATCGACATCTTTGAATTACCTCCCCTTGACCATGCACCGCGGTTGCGATATATCTATAGCAAAGGCGATTTTGATTCTATAAACAACGAGATTTCAGGCACTAATTGGGAACATGAGTTTTCAATCCGTTCTCTGGATGAGTCGGTTGAGTACTTTATGGACACCATTAAACAGTTTCAAAACAAGTATATACCACAAAAGCTAGTACGTAATAAAAAATACCCGGTCTGGTACAGCTCACCGCTGGTCAAAACGATTAAAGAAAAATATAAATATCTAAAAAAATTCAAAATTTACGGCAATAAATCTGACGAGTTAACCTTTAAATATTTGCGTGACAGAGTCAAGACGATGGAAGCTTCATGTTATAAACTTTATCTTAATCATACTGAAAAATCCATTAAAGATAACACTAAACACTTTTGGTCCTTTGTTAAAAATCGCTACAACTCTAATACTATACCTAATACATTAAATTATAACGATGAACCATTATTCACCGGGGATTCTATTTGTGAGGCTTTTTCGTCTTACTTCATGTCGACTTTCCTCAACCCCACTTCATCTAATACTCCCAGTTCACCTCTTGTTCTCCCTTTTGATACTAACAGAACTTCATCTGACATTTGTCACATAGAAGTGAATGTTGATGTTGTGACCAGTTTACTTCGTAACCTGGATCCAGCTAAAGGTGCCGGCCCTGATAACATAACATCTAAATTTCTAATTAAATGCGCGCCTTCCATTGCCCTACCTATCTCAATCTTGTTTTCTAAGTCTTTGGCTCAAGGTGTTGTCCCCAAAATATGGAAATCTGCTTTTATTACACCCGTGCATAAGAAGGGGTCTAAAACTGAGATTACTAATTATAGGCCTATATCGAAGCTGTGCATTATAGCTAAAATATTTGAAAGGATTGTCTATAACCAGTTATTTCCTGCCCTTGCTAGCTCGTTGAGCTCCTTTCAGCATGGATTTTTAAAAGGACGGTCTACCACTTCTAACTTGATTTTATTTAATGACTTCATCACAGATGCTATGGATAATGGTAAGCAGGTCGATGTGGTTTACACAGATTATAGCAAGGCGTTTGATCGGATCGACCATGAAACCCTGATAAAGAAACTAAGCTACATAGGCATCCGTGGGGATCTCTTGAGGTGGTTCTCCTCCTACATTGATAACAGGTCACAAGCAGTAGCACTTAATAACTATATGTCTAGTTGGGTAAATGTGCCCAGCGGAGTGCCTCAGGGTTCATTGCTCGGTCCTTTTTTATTTGTGGTCTATGTGAACGACATCGATCAATGCCTCATGTCATTCAAACTATTATGCTTTGCCGATGACATGAAAATCTTTGCCACTATTTCAACGCTCGAAGATGTACTAGCTCTTCAGGCTGACTTGTATCGACTTGAAGTGTACTGTCGAGCTAATAAACTTGATCTCAACCCATCCAAGTGTTCGGTGGTCACCTTCACTAGAAAACGTGCAGTCATAGCCACTACTTATACTTTGGCGGGTCAAATCCTGCCAAGATGCAGTACTATTCGTGACTTGGGCGTCCATCAAGACAGTAAGTTAGTTTTCGACACACACATTGATGCAATTGTCAAAAAAGCTTCCAAACTGCTTGGGTTTATAATGCGTCTCTCTAAGTGTTTTACAGATGCTAAAACGCTAAAAATATTGTATTGCACTTTTGTAAGAGGTCAGCTAGAGTATGCGTCTCAGATATGGAATCCACGTTATCATAAATATATTGACCGCATTGAAAGCATCCAAAGACGTTTCATAAAATATCTTTGCTTTCATCAAAAGATTCCACATCAGTCAACCGGTTATCTCGGACTTTGTAAGAAGTATCATCTGCTACCACTTGTAGATCGACGTAAAATTGCTGACTGTTTGTTTTTGCTCAAAATCCTCAATAACAATATTGATAATCCTGAGTTATTGTCAAAATTTTATTTTAATGTGCCATGTAAAACATTTCGTTTTAATCCACCCATACGTGTACCTCATACATCTTCAAATTATAGGCAGAACAGTTATATTGTGCGTGCAAGCAGAAGTTTCAATGACATGTGCAAGGAATATGATTTGGACCCATTCACAGTTACTGTACTGAAAAACCAACCTCAAAATATGGTGTTATTTGCTGATGACACTTCTCTAATTTTTAAGATAAATAGACGGGCCCAAATTCTAGATGACGTGAATAATGCCCTACTTCAGGTTCAAAATTGGTTCACAGCAAACAATTTAGTATTAAACGAAAAAAAGACTAAATGCATTAGATTTGCTTTACCGAATGTTAAAAGTAGTAATTGTGATATAATATTGAATAAAGAGAAACTTGAATTCGTAGATAAAACGGTTTTCCTGGGGATTACGCTTGATTCAAGGCTACAATGGAGTTCTCATTTAACGTCTCTTGCCGGGCGGCTAAGTTCAGCAGCATATGCTATTAGAAAAATCCGTCAATTTACAGATGTTGATACCGCTAGACTGGTCTATTTTAGTTACTTTCATAGTATAATGTCTTATGGCATTTTGTTATGGGGACGAGCTGCAGACATTCACTCAATATTTATTCTGCAAAAAAGAGCCATCAGAGCTATATATAATCTTCGTAGGTGCGATTCTCTAAGGGAACTGTTTAAGGACATTAACATCATGACGGTACATTGTCAATACATCTACGAAAACATAATGTACGTAAGAAAAAATCTGCATCTTTTTAGTAAAAGAGGTGACAGACACAGTTACAGTACTAGAAATAGAGACCAATTAGTTCAGCCGGGCTTCAGACTCGCTAAAGTAGATTCATCTTTCATGGGGTACTGTTTGAGATGCTATAATAAAATTCCACAAAGTATTCTTGAACTGAATGAGACGAAATTTAAAACATGCATTAAACGCACACTATGTAAGCAAGCATATTACAAGTTGGACGATTATATCGCTGACAAAAATGCTTGGCTCAATGCCGGTCCTGCTCCACAAGGACAGGGACGCATAAATTGATAACATTAAATAGTATTGTTGGAGCTGCTGAAGATTGTACAACTATCTTTGCATTGTATAGATTCAATATCTTTAGTATTATATAAAGCCCATATTGTGTGAGTGCTATGTACTAAAGAGCTATCGTTCACTGGAAACCTACGTCCTTTCCCGACTTGAATGTGCCCTGGCGGTTGAGAGTATGTCATGCTCACTCAATGTCTCGCTGATGGTGGCGCGTGTGTCGGATCATTTAGTTCCCTTCAAAATGGTTGAGTTGAATGGTGCTGATCCATGCGTCATGTTCGTGAACGGGCGCTGTCAGTTGTGACTGGTCATCTCTTAGTTGCCACGGCTTATTTGAATTAATTATTTTAATTTTTTTTTAATTGTCTTTTTTGTGTTTACTATGGACACTTTTAACGTGCACATCTTGCTACATCGTTCTCACATAATGTACCATCTCAATATGAATGATGTAACCAAGGTTTTGTAACAATATGCTGATTTAAAAGAGTGTCCATGGAGTTTCTTGCCCGTTCTTCTCCATAGAGATCTACGCTAGGGAATGGGCAACTACAGTACTTTCACAGTTTTTATGCCTTGTGACTGGGACTGTAGCTACATTTCATTGTTATCTTTGTTTCGACAGTTCAAAAGTGCCTGTAACTGGCCTACTTGAAATAAATGCTTTGATTTTGATTTTTGATTTTGATTTTGTAAATTCGGCCAGAAGGTGCTTAAGCCTCAAATTTTTCAAGTAGCCGTAGGTTATTTTGTTTGTTTTTACAATTTTTTTTTTCTATTATTTTAGTCGTGTAATTGCAAACCAAGTATCTATACGAGTATTCTTCTTGCTTCGATTAAGCGGTGAGTTTTCTGTTTTTGTGCTCACACTATATTTTTATTTTTATTATAAGTCTATACGTGAGGATTTGTAATTGGCTTTCTGGTGACTATGGTTCCCTTTTTGTTTGTTTTTATAAGCTGTAAGTCCTCCATGTACTAAAATAAATAAATAAATAAAACGTAAATCCTTACGTAGTTAGTGGTAACAAGACACAGATCCCCAATGTTCATAGATCGACCCCAAGGCATCAAAGAAAATTTCCCTTCGCGGCATTGAACATTGAAATCTGTATCTTGTCACCACTACACACTGGTTACTTTGAACCGCATTGCCACAAGAGATGAAAAATGGATTCATATTGACAATTGTAAGAACTCATCATGTTGGTTAGACTCTGGTGCAGCACCTATGCAATACCCCAAACGAAAACTCACCCACAATAAAGTGATGGTCACTGTTTGGTGGTGAAGTGCCGGTGTGATTAATCACAGCTTCTTACGAAATAGCTCGAGCATTACTGCGGATGTGTACTGTGAGGAACTGGACATAGTGGAAAAGCTTTTAAAGCTTGCAAATCTCAAGCTTTCAATTGAAAGAGTGTCCATGGAGTTTCTTGCCCGTTCTTCTCCATAGAGATCTACGCTAGGGAATGGGCAACTACAGTACTTTCTCAGTTTTTATGCCTTGAAACTTTGACTAGCTACATTTAATTTTATCTTTATTTCGACAGTTCAAAAGTGCCTGTAACTGGCCTACTTGAAATAAATGCTTTGTATTTAATTTTCATTCTCCGGCCAGCTTTGGTTAATCGCTCTTCCCGGCTCCTGCACAGCAACGCTTGAGCTCATACTGCACAACAGATGGTCTGAAAATTACAAGAGCTATGGTTATATACGTCATTCACCTTACTCACCATACCTTGCACCGGCAGACTTCTGCTTTTTCCAGATTTGGACCAGTTCTTGGTAGCAAAAAAATCAATACTCGTTGGGCATTGAAAAAATTACCACATGCACATGATACATCTCTAGCACTGGTACTCGCTGGCACTTACTTTGATTATTAAAAATTAGAAAATATATAATACATGACTTACGGTAATTTCATAGGTCCTATAGACCTTTAGCATATTTCCATGCAGGAACCATTGGGAGAATTGAGTACTTAGTTGTCAATACAATTCTTGGCGGAGACAATTGAACATAGGTAATACCTATGGCCATGCCCAAGACAATCAAATAATTACCAGCTTCCGTGCAATAGATTTTCTTGTCAGCAATATAATGCTCTGTGTCAGTCAGCACTGTTTGTCAACTTTGGTCAACTTGTCAGGGATCCTTATCAGTATTTCTCACAATTGAATGGTATTTTTTTACATAAGCAATAAACTGTTGCAAGTTCAATGGCTGGCTAGGGACTATTATCTTTTAATCGGTTCCACTCAATAAAAAGTCATCATGATCAAAAATCCAATTGTAAGTAGTATCCATGTTACAATGGGCAGAAACTACTGACAAGCATGAGGTAGGATCCAAACAAAGTTCTACTCCATGTTTTAACATAACGTAACTTTAGTCCATATCTATACTAATATTATAAAGCTGAAGAGTTTGTTTGTTTGTTTGTTTGTTTGTTTGAACGCGGTAATCTCAGGAACTACTGGTTCGAATTGAAAAATTCTTTTTGTGTTGGTTAGCCTATTTATCGAGGAAGGCTATAGGCTATATATCATTACGCTACAACTAATAGGAGCGGAGCATCAATGACAAATGTTGCAAAAACGGGGAAAAATTATTCTCTTTGATAGCTCCCGTTGCGTGCGCTGCGTAAACGGTTAAAGTTGCACAAATATAATGTAGCAGGGAATTATTCCTCTTAAAAAGGTCTCAAAAAAAGTCCGCGACGGCACATGCCTATCTTTTAAGGTTGACTCACAATAACCATTTTTATGATTTTAAAATTTGGTCAAAATTAATGTTTTATTTGCGAAGGTGTTTTTACCGACATGGTATTAATCCTTATCAAAATAAATATGTTAGTCATCTTTAGCATTCAATTGTGACCAAAATTGCCCTTTACACTATTCAATTTAGATGAATATCTTAGGAGATATCACAGTTTTAAAATAACTCCGCATCAAAATAATGACCCGCGCGCGCTGCGAGGCGGGTGTTCATGTTGTTGGGAAAACCAATGTGATTAGATTCAATGAACAAATATTGTGGGGAACTTAGAGAAGGTTTTAGTTTTTGTTTCATGCTGTAATCAGTGCTCTCTATCAAAAGATTTATAAATTTAAAGTGTTCAAGAAGAACTTACCATCATTGTGTAAGATACATGCAACGACATCTATTGCACCAAAATGGTACTAATTAATAAAAATGTGCTCACAAGATAACTTTTAAATCGGGTCTGAGAGCAAAAAGTACTCTAGATTAGTCTACATGACGCTATAACCCTGTAGAGTGTGTGTTCGATCGCTTTACATGCATTATATTTTAACGGTTAAATTTCGTGCTCGATAGATGGCGCTATTAATTTCACTCCATTTTCTGAGTCGCGGTGTTAAG
This sequence comes from Eugnorisma glareosa, assembly GCA_947578425.1. NCBI lineage: Eukaryota > Metazoa > Arthropoda > Insecta > Lepidoptera > Noctuidae > Eugnorisma > Eugnorisma glareosa. The sequence goes on along the minus strand of OX387982.1, from coordinate 3,719,897 downwards.
TTTTCCGTGAAAGAATGACCCTCGCCCGTGTCAAATGTCTGAAGCTTGGTTTATTAACCAACGAAACAAAAAGAGGAGGTTCTCAATTCGACGCGTCTATATTTTTTATTTTATGTATGACCTGACCACGCATAACTTTTTACAGAGAAGTCCGATATACATGATCTTTTGTTTTTTAAATTGAGAAATCATGTTTGGGCTCATTTCCTGCTCCTTGATGAGAACTTTAGATCTAGCTGGAGTATGACATCATCGAAGGTCTGACGATGGAGACGGAAGGCACTTGCAAGAGGTCCTCAAGAGTTTGCAGCAACAATAACGTGTTTGGGTTCATTTCTTGCACCTTGATGAGAACTTTAGGCCTTGCTGAAGTATGACTGTCATCGACGGTCAAACGATAGAGACAAATGACAGTTGCAAGCGGTCCTAAACAGTTTGCAGCAGGTATAATGTCTATGACTTGACCACGCATAACTTTTTACAGAGAAGTCCGATATACATGATCTTTTGTTTTTTAAATTGAGAAATCATGTTTGGGCTCATTTCATTCACTTTGATGAAAACTTTAAACCATACTGAGTTGTCAGTATGACTTTCATCGAATGTCTGACGATGGAGAAGGAAAGCAGTTGCAAGTGGTCCTCAAGAGTTTACAGCATCTATATCGTGTCTGGGCTCATTTCATGCACCTTGATGAGAACTTTAGACCTAGCTGGAGTATGACTGTCATCGAAGGTCTGACGATGGAGACGGAAGGTAGTTGCAAGAGGTCCTCAAGAGTTTACAGCATCTATATCGTGTTTCGGCTGATTTCATGCACCTTGATGAGAACTTTAGACCTGCCTGGAGTATGTCTATCATCAAAGGTCTGACGATGGAGACGGAAGGCAGTTGCAAGAGGTCCGCAACAGTTTACAGCAGTTTTATCGTGTCTCGGCCCATTTCAAGAACTTTGATGAGAACTTTCGTTCTAGCTGGTGTATGATTGTCATCGAGTGTCTAAAGATGAAGACGTAAGACGGCTGTCGAGGGTCGCGGGCCTGTGGACAGTGAGTAATGGGCTAGCTCGCCATCCGTCCGTCTTATGACGACAGGCCGTGGTGACGGCGTGTTCGTGTTCCACACGCGCCTCAAAGAGATGTCAGCAAACGGGAAGGGATCCGAGAGGAGCGAGGCCTGCCAGGGTTGCGGGACTGTTCGAAAGAGATACCGCGGCCCTGGAACGCAAAGGGCAACAGAAGGAGCGTGGGTGGATTTTAGTCAGTATAAGTCTGACAATCCCTTCCGCTCCGTCCAGAGTGGGAGGGGTCATTTGATGATTATCCATCGGTAATAGTATATAATAGGGATTTACTCTTTTTGAGAGCTTCCGTTGTGCGTGAACGGTTAAAGTTACGCAATTATCATGTATGTCGGAATTGTCCCTCTTAAAAAGCTCTAAAAAAATATCCACAATGGCCATATGTCTAACTTTTAAGGTTGACGCACACTCTCTCTAACCTCTCTTTCTTTTATGTACGCACGCACGCAGACGAAGTTGCGCGGGTCAGCTAGTATAATATATATAAGGTCCCATTAAAATAGATGGACAAATTTTAACACAACGTTCAGTACGTCTAACTAATGATATCTAAGAAAAAAAATACTGATTAAAGTGATTTTATTTAGACTTTTTTTTTCTGATGGGGAAGCATCAAATAACTCCTCCCGCTCTGGGCTGAGCAGGAGGGAGTGTCAGACTTTTACTGACTAAAACCCATCCATGTTCCTTCATCGCCCTTTGTGTTTCGGGGCCGCGGTATCTCTTTCGAACAGTCCCGCAGCCCCGGCAGGCATCGGCCCTTGCCCTCGACCCCTTCCTATTGCTGACATCTCTCTGAGGCGCGCGTGGAACACGAACGCGCCGTCGACACGGCCTGTCGTCATAAGACGGATGGACGGCGAGCTAGCCCATAGGTAGCTCGCCGTCCACAGGCCCGCGCCTACGGTAGCCGGGGGCCACCACGTGGCCCCCGACGCCCGGTGCATCTCCTGCGGCGGCTGGGACGTGAAGTTCTCTCCCTCTCACGTTCCACCGCCTCCTTCGCTAGCAATACTGCTTCGCAGAAGGAGGCGTCTCATTCCGTCTCGCTCCGGACCATGGATTGAACCAAGGCTGGACGCGAGAGGTCGCCGCCGCCGATCGCCGCTACGAGGACACGGCGGTGCTCCGCCCACGCGGGGCAGATCTCCACCGTGTGCTCCACCGTGTCCTCCGGTCGATCCTCACATTGGTAACACCCGGGCCTTTCTTCCCAACCGTGTCCGGTGAGGACCTGCGTCAGGCGGAAGGTGAGGACGCCGTGGCGCCTCTCAAGCCACTCCTCAAAGAGGGGACTTATCGCCACTATTGTGGCGTGCCCTATTTATTTTGACCTATTTTTTTTGATTTTGCCCTATTTATTTTTATTTTGACCTAAAATAATAAATTGCCGGCGGCACTCTATAAACACATCTATTGGGTCAAAATAAATTCAAAGTTTTTTTTGCTTGGTTATCTTTGGTTAGACGTACTGAACGCTGTGTTCAAATTTGTTCATTTATTTTAATGGGTTATTATACGAGCTTACAGACTAACAACTAATACATGTGCTAAAAATGCAATTAGTGTCTGAAAATAAAACCTTAAAACTAACACACACAACAACACACACACACAATACACTCACAACACTACACTTACTTGCGCACTATGTCGTTGTGCGGTCATGTGGCACTTGCCCGTGTAAACGACGGAACAGCACTCCCTGTGACCAAAAGTCCTCTTCCAATCTCCTATTCGCACAACAAACGCTTCAAAGTTGACGTCGCGGCGCGACTCCAGCAGCTGCACTCTCGCCACATACTTGGTCTTCTGGGGCACGTACTCTACGATGTCCTTCTAGTGGTGTAGTGTAGGCGTGAGATACACCGGATGGTTCGGCTTCGCGGCAGGAATAGCCACGTTGGGCTCCAATGGAGTCATGCCGCAGCGGTTTTTCGTCACAGAACTATCATCACCCCGAATCGTTTCGTTTTTAGGCACAGGCTTCCCAGCGGGAGCAGTTATGACCGCGTTTACAAAACTACCTCATGAAATGCTTGTAATGTTTTGGTTAGGTGGTGGTCAAGCACTCATCTATCTTTTTCATTAGGTCCCCAGCAGCAGCTATTTTTGTGAAGATAAATCAAAAGTCAGGTTCGAACTAAAAAATAACCCCGTCGATGCAGAAAAGTACGATTATTGTAGCCAAAGATCATATTTGACTACGCCGAACAAGTAAGTATTTGTCAATTTATCGTCTAATAAATATTTAAAAACCTACTTACTGCCTTGTATGAACATAACTCATCAAACTCAAACTCAAAGCATTTATTTTAATTAGACCATAACAGGCACTTTTGAATGTCAGAAAAACCATGGCGAAGCTACAGTCACAGACACAAGGCATAATTACTTGTGAAAGTACTGTAGTTGCCTATTCCAAAGCGTAGACCTCTATGGAGAAGAATGGGCAAGAAACTCCATGGATACTCTTTTCAATCAAAATATTGTTAGAAGATTTTGGTTACATCATTCATGTTGAGATTATACATATATGTGGAAAGACGTGCACATTAAGAGCGTCCAGAGTAAAAGATTATAATTATTAACAATTTAAAAACAAACTAGTTAAAATAAACCGTGGCAGCTAAGAGATGACCAGTCCCAACTGACAGACACTGACTGAACGTTCACGAACATGACGCATGGATCAGCCCCATTGAGCTCAACCATATTGAAGGGAACTAAACGACTCGACCCACCCTCCACCATCAGCGAAACATTTAAGTGAGCCTGGCGTTCTCTCAGCCACCAGGGCACATTCGAGTCAATGAAGGTTAACTAAATGTAAATGGTAGCTTTAAAGTACATAGTACTCACACATTATATGCTATGCAATTATGTAATACTAAGAGATTGAATACATACAATGCAAAGATATTTTTACAATCTTCTGCAGCTTCCACAATAATTTTACATGAGCTTCTGATTAGATTGCCCCTATGGTTGTGGAGCAGGACCAGCATTGAGCCAAGCATTTCTATCATCAATTTAATACCCCAACAACTTATAATATACTTGCCTACATAGTGTAAGTTTTATACAAGATTTAAATTTCGTCTCATTCAGTTGTTGAATGTGGGGAGGTATTTTATTATAACATTCGAGTCTACTTTAGCTAGCCTGAAACCTGGCTGTACTAGTTGGTCCCTGTTTCTAGTATTATAATGGTTCTGTCACCTCTTTTACTAAATAAGTGCAGATTTTTTCTAACGTACAATCATAATGTTTTCATAATGACATCGCGCCTGGAACCCCGAAGTGTTAGGCAGAGGTGTACCTAATAGTGGACCCACATTACACCAGTGATGTTTAGTCCCATGTAATAGTGGGCAAGCCTGGGAATCGACCCAGAACCGCATGCTCAACAGTAGCGCTTGTGAACGCCAGCCAGACCAACGAGGCAGATTCCCAAAGACTGCGGAATAGTTTTTTTTATGCACCCCCAATAGATGGGTATCAATTAAAATGCTGAGAAGAATAAGAGAACAAATTACATCACGACTGTATTTTAAAGCTTGTTTTTAAAATGTTTATTTTTATTTTATGCTTGTTATATTTTCTAGCCTAATCGAATCAGCAATCCACATGCTGATGTGTGGCCTAGGCGGCGGCCTAGTGGCAATTCACGTGGCCTACATGAAATGTGGACTATTTGGTGCGATGCCCGTGAATATTGTACTTTCTGCCATCGTTGGATACTGTGATTGTGTGAGTCTTATATAAATATATTTTATAAGGATTTGTGGGCGTGCGACTCTTTCGGAAGTAATGCCTCAATATTAATATTTTCAATACAATTTTCACAAATCCTAACCAACAGCACCCACTGACGGCAAATTTGCCACAGTATTCTTAGGTTTGACGGGACGTTTTTATGTACGCCGGGAGTAAGAAAGTAAATTAAAAAAGAAAAGGCGTTTTTTTTTTTTATCTGGGGCCATCTTCTTGTTCTTCTTCTTAGCGTATTGATGGTAAAAAAATAAAAACAAAATTCAAGTGAAGTGCTTATCCTAAAACTCAGCCACCCGAACACCGCTCATTGACGCAGCCATAAGATCATCAAGTGCACAGGTTTCAAGGCATGCGGTACCTGGGGACCATATTATTGAAGTTTCAATTTTATTGTTATACACTTTAGATTCTTATTCATGACCTATAAATCCCTTGCAATGCCGTTCCGTCCGAGTGCCCGAGCTTAAGGACGATGGATGCATACAGCGCCGTTTACAAATAAAATTGTATAAAAAGCAGCCAGTAGAAAATGAAGCTGCCCATCCTAAAGCGTAGTAGTTTCCTGTAAAGCAGAACGGGAATATAACTCTATAAACACTCTTTTCTTTATAGATTCTTGTCTGGTCAGCCCAGAAGTTGTACGGACGAGTGCAATTGCACGAACTGACCTACCCTGACGTTATGGAGGTTGCTATTCTTCTGTCACCGTGGCCTAAGTTTAGGAAAGTGGCTAAAGGCGCCAGGTAAGTAAAAAAGAAGACAACATTATCCCAGAATTAGTTGGTCAACTATCGCATATCCAACGGGTCGGAAGACACACCTACAGGCATGATTGGTCCACACCTTGCTCCACACTAGCTCAAAATAGAGAGGAATGGAAAGGACAAATTGAGGAAGGCCCATAGCATGCGGTGGGACGAAATAGTCGGCCATCACCACCACTACAAGACAATGGATGACATGCAAGGTAATTACGGTATCTTCGTTTTGACGGCAGCGCAGGACTGGTCGTTGTGGTGGGCTTTAAGGACTCCCATGTCCAGCTTTCAACTAATGATACAGACCAGAGGATAGAGGATTCGATTCCTCAAACCAGCCTTCAAGAATTGAAATCCACGACGAAATTAAGCAGAAAAGAAATATAGAGAAAGGTTACATATCATCTTGGAGTTGCAGGAATCCCCATTATGCTTTGGTACATCCATATTTCGCCAGTTTTGCTAAAGTCCTACGCTTAGCCCTTAAGTATTTTTCTGTGCTTACGCATCAGCCGGGTAGATGATAAGACTCCGAACAGTTACTGAGATTTCTGATAGAAAAACACATTAACAGTTTGCCCGATCTAGAAGTTGAACCCTAGACCTCTACTAGACCAATTAAGGAGATAAAGAAAAAAATACTCAATTCTTCTTCTTTCGTATCGATGGTACGACTTATTTAAATTTCTTAGGCCCAGTATGTGGCCAAGTTAATCGCGGCGTCTGTGGTGTTTTTAGTTATGTCTACTTTCTTGCAGGTACCTGGTTGAAACCACATTACTGTGCCATTTATACGGTACTTGCTGCGTTTTAATCATCATGATAGCCCGGAATCTTAAGGAGCTGGGGACAGGTTATAGTGCAGCCATTGATGATGATGATCCACCAGTCAAATTTATTGTTCTGGGGTTAATAGTGCCATGTTTAGTCATCTGTATGGTGACAGATTTGAAGAGTTTTGCGCCTTTCGCCTTGATTTGCGACCTGTTTGGTGGTACGTAGCTTTTGTCATCTTAATTATTTATGCGAGTTTGTGAGGATGGATGGACGGTTGTTTGTAAAGCAAAACTTACTGAATGAATTTGGATGTGTAATTTTTTTAGTAATAAGCAAGAATACGCGCATACGTGAGGGACGCCGCAGGCAGAGGCCCGCGGCCTCTTCTAAGCGCGTATTCTTTTGACATTATCAGGGAGCATTACAACGTGAAGTCGTAGTATATTCCTGAGATCCTCTACTAAATAATATACTAATAAACTGTCTTTCTGTTAATTGAAACTAAAACCTGTTGCATCTTTGTTTTAAGTATAAACCAACTCGTAGTAAATTTCTGAGGGGAATCAATTTAGATTGCCATCGACACGCTAATAATAACTTTATGAACAAAGCAAGTATATGAAATTCATGGGTTCATCTTTCATAGGTCCCCACGACGCTGAGTAAGTGAGTATCTGAAAAATATAAAAAAATCTTTCAACTCTGAGACCTCAATCAGCCGATGGAAATCAATAGTGACAATATGAAAAAACTCAGTTACTGAAAAATATGATGTGTGTTTTTTTTTTGTAATAAACAGGCTTGTGTTTGGTCGCAACGCAATGGGAGCCCCCATTGCGTTGCGACCAAACACAAGCCTGTTTGAATCGCGTATGAATTCGCCGCTAGAGGCGCTAGTGTAGCGCGGGGGCACCGAAATGTCAGATGTCATAGAAAGTTCACGCTTTGCGAGCTTTTTTAACACGTATTTTTACAAATATTCACGATTGTGGTCTAGATTGAGCCATTCCTGATTAATTATGACTTGAAGATTTTATGTAGAAACTTAGAATCTTAATTTTCAGTACTTGGAGGTAAAATGATTTTTAAATGTTTCATGCTTGCTAATTTTATGGAGAATGTTGTATATATATGAACCTGAAGTTTACAATAAGTTTTTATATGTAATAAAATAAACTTTTCATTATGTTATAGGTACTCTAAAGTATAAAATAGAATTTTTGACAGGACTTAATCGACAGTGGTGCCATCTGGTGAGCTCAAAAACGATAGCCCTCATTGCTATCAACCGGGCACAAATCCAGACTCCGAGGTTGTTACTGAGAAATTCGTGACAGAAAAACCCAATAACACTTTGCCCGACCTGGGAATCGAACCCAGAACCTCATGACCAACAGTCACCGCGGTTTTTTGGAGTCGCGGATAACTCGGATGACTCCGTGGCTGCTACTGAGAAACTCCTGATAGAAATCTAATGACAGTAATCGAACCCAGGACCTCATTGCAGCAGTCGCCTTTGCGACCACTAGAGCAACGAAATATCATATTATATAAATAATCGAAAATAAATCGAATATAAATGAATAATCGAATATATATTATATTTTAAGAAATAGTTTAGTAAAAATAAGTAAATTTCAGTTTTAAAATGTTCGTTTGTGCACATAGGTTTATCCTCGTTCGCAAATCTCACAATCAAACTAAGGTTTGCTGTAAGAAAACTCAATTCTGGGTTGAGCTCGCCGTTGTACATAAGTTATACAGGGTTACTTTTCAACGACCAGCCAAATGCTCAGATATGATGCCGTACAACATTCTGAGCCACCTAGAAATTTTTCTTCGGTTACTAAAAAAAAAAACAGCTGTTCCATACATTTTGACCGTCTAGGTATTGCACTTTTGTATGAAACAGCTGATTTTTTTTTTAATAACCGAAGAAAATTTTCTATCTGGGTGGCTCAGAATGATGTACTGCATTATATCTGAGAATTTGGCTGGTCTTTGGAAACTAACCCTGTATATTGTAATTTTGTGTGTCCTACTTTTATATTTTGTGTGCAATAAAGAATAAGAATAAATATCCCGACCCTGTTAACAAGTATTTTGGAAACTTTCAGTGGCCCTTGTTTTAGTTACTATCTGGTACAGCTTGCACGATATAACTATAGATCGAATGAGTCAAGACATTGTTATCAAGAGTGTACCAAGCCTGGTAGACTTTAGTTGCATCTGTATCTTTGCTCTGGAGTCAGTGTGCCACGCCCTGCCGATTGAGAATAGTATGGAACAGCCGAAAAGATTTCACTTCGTTGTCTTGACTGGTGAGGATTCCACTATTTTCTCCCACTTGATGAATTGATTGTTTTAACTCAATTGAAATGATTGTTTTCATTCAACATCAATATAAATAAAATTGAACTGTCAGTTTGTAATTTCAAAATAACGGCTCATTACTTCTTCTAAAACTATAATTGTACGGTACTTATAAAATGTTTTGTATCTGTCTGTTTGTTCCTGCCAATCCAAACCGGCTGAACCGATTTTGGCGGGGGTTTTACTGGCAGATAGCTAATGTTATAAGGAGTAACTTGGGCTAGCATTGTTATGATGTATGCTTTGAATAGTATAGGGGTCATGGAGCTATTTCAAGTCAATTTATAACGTTAATAAACTTGTATTTAAAAAAAATAACTTATGAAAAATGTCAAATAAACCTCCAGAACAAAAAAAAATATCGTAATGACGGGAGAACAAGTACCTTTCGGTTTCATAAAGGGTCTTTAGACTGTGCCAGTGCCATTAAAAAGGTTAATTTTTATCTATACTAATATTATCTATTATTACAAAGAGGTAAAGTTTGTGAGTGTGAGGTTGTAGGGGGTAATCTCTGGATATACTGAACCGATTTTGAAAATTCTCTCACTGATAGGAAGCTACACTATCCCCAAGTGCCATAGTCTGTATTACAACGTGCCCGTAGGATAATTTCCGACCAAAACGCGAGCGGAGCCGCGGGCAACAGCTAGTTAATTAAAAAACACAGTTTCTCTGTTCTAGCGATGCCAATATTTACCGGAGCCATGATGGCAGTCGGTTTCTTCGGATATTGGTGTTATGGCGAATATTCTGTTGCTCCTATTACTGTTCATTTCCCATATTCACCGTAAGTATAATCAGTAAATATCTCTATTGGGTAGGCTCTGTATTTATTCGCCTTCCTCCAAATATAACAAGGAAAGGAATATTTTTCTTTAGTAGCCTTGTAAGTTTTAAAGTGGCGTCTGTTATAGAAAAAATGGAAGGGAGTCGTTTGTCTTGTGTGGTGTTCACTAGTAACACTAATTAGGGTTTAGAATAAAATCACCAAATTATCAATAACTCATGAACTACTTTAAGGTTACGTGCACTCGCTGCCCGGTATAACTGGGGACTAGTACCACAGGACATATACAATGTGTAACAGAATAAACGCACAACCTCTTACGGGGTCATTGTACTCATCATTATGAATAACTTTCACTATGGGACCAACACTGAAATCGCGAAAAAAAAGTCGACTGCCCTATACATTTCTGTGCGCATAATTCGACAAAATGTACTGAACAGCTGTTTTTTTTTCGCGATTTCGGGATTGGTCCCATAGTAAAAGTTGTTCATAATGATGAGTACAATGACCCCTTAAGAGGTTGTGCGTTTATTCTGTTACACATTGTATAAGGTCTAACTGTTCATACACGAAATCTCTTAAGGGGTTATTGTACTCATCATTATGAACAACTTTTACTATGGGACCAACCCCGAAATCGCGAAAAAAAAAATCTGCTGTTTTTTCAATCTGCTATTTTGACGAGTTAATGCGATCATATTGTAGGGAACAGCTGATTTTTTTTCGCGATTTCTAGGTTGGTCCCATAGTAAAAGTTGTTCATAATGATGAATACAATGACCCCTTAAGAGATTTCGTGTATGAATAGATAGACCCTTTATACCCTACGGGCTAGTGACACGGAACCTCAACGTGGCCACGCTACGTGGACATATAATTAGGAGGGATGATAAGAGTGATGAACATGAATGTTGATGGATGGAGAGGGAGAGGAAGGCCAAAGAAAAGACAACGGATTGTGTGAGGCATGATATGAAAGAGAAAGGAGTAAATGATGCCGTGACGTCTGACAGGGTAGAATGGAAGAAGAAGACGTGTTGTGCCGACCCCAAATAGAATGGGACAAGGGCAGGAAGATGATTTATGCCCCACAGCTGGGCAAAGGCCTCCCCCACATCCTTCCAGGAACTCTTCACCTGCACCACCTCGAACCAGCCTTCGTGATACCGTCCAGATCATCTCGCCACCTCTTTCTACGCCGGCCTCGGTGGCTAGGTCCATCCTCAGGCATCCATCGTGTTGAGACCTTTGTTAATCCTTGAGGGTCTAATCCATGTAATAAGACCTTCAAGGATTACATGCGTAATTTTCGCGTTCCTTTTTTTATGTTTTGATTGAGATTGACAAATAGTATTTGCCTTTTTGGTAATCAATATTTATTGTTATTATATTGTATTGATTTTATAGTTATGTAAGAATGTTTTTTTTTTCCAGCTTCGCTGTGATCCTGAAAGTTTTCCTATGCATATCGCTATACGTAGTATACACGTTGTGTTTCTACCTAGCTTTCGATCTAGTATGGTTTTACTTGAGAAGGATACACGACCCGACTCAATACTGGTTTTGGGAGAGGGTGTATAGAGCACTTTTCGTGGTGGCTCTTGTCCTTATAGCTGGTGGCCTGCCTATTAATGTCGTTCGGATAATGGGAATCGTAAGTTTTTTGCAACTTTATAAAGGGTTTTAAAAGACCCTTAAGGTGGATGCGCGAGGGTAGCGCGCGAAACTTAAATTTTCTTACGAGAAGACTAAGAAGATTGAATTTTCTCGGGCTACCTTTGCGCTTCCACCTTAACGAAGCCTCACTTGTTCTCCCGTCATTGTGATATTTTTTTTTGTTCTAAACCATACCTAGAAACCTTCTAGTTACAGAGATATTGGAAGTCAAAGTTCCATCTTTTTCACAAGTTTAAAAAAATAATACTTTACTTTGAATTGCTCGATGACACGTTAACTTTTCGATACATTCTACTGTAAAATTTAATGTTACGACTCAAAACATTGTGCTGCTGGATGCATTGAATAGTACAGTGGTCATGGAGGTATTTGAAGTAAAGTATTTGATCATTAAAAACATGAATTCAAAAAAAAAAAAAAATTTAAATCTATTCCCTCTAATAATAATACGGAGATCCGTAACTAGAAGGTTCCCAGGTACAGACCTGGGAACCTTCTAGTTACGGATCTCCTTGTTCTCCCCGTCATTGCAATCATTTTTTTTTTGTTCTAGACGGAGATCCGTAACTAGAAGGTTCCCAGGTCTGTACCTGGGAACCTTCTAGATACGGAGATCCGTAACTAGAAGGTTCCCAGGTACAGACCTGGGAACCTTCTAGTTACGGATCTCCGTCTAGAATAAAAAAACGATTGCAATGACGGGGAGAACAAGTGCCTTTCGGCTTCGTTAAGAGGACCCTTCCCGACCCAACGCCAACGCGAGCTTGGTCAAAAAGCTTATTGTATCATCCAGAGCCACAGCGGCGATTTTCTATCAACTCCCCCGTCTTACTTCGCCCCGACCCCGCACAACTCGTCTCCCACGCACCTCATACCGCCATACGCGATGACAACGAAAAATATTATTCGAAAATTTCTTAAACTTGTTCCAGGAAATACGTGTTTTTGAATAAGTCTTACAAGTGTGTGAAATAAATATTTGTCATTAAGAATCTGCATTACATGTGCAAGGTTTCTATCGAGATTTATTTTTTGTTTTTACAGTCTAAGATTACATTATGAACGGCCAAAGCTGAGGTAAAATTTGTGCAAAACAGCAATTTCTGGAGGCTTATACTGAATTTTTTTCTACTTTTTTTTTATTTTTTGCAACCATAGAAACCTAGATATAGTGCACAATATACCAATTAGTCCAAAAAAATCAAAGATAGATGTGTAACAACTGCATAATCACGTACGAGCGGTTGTATGAAAAGTATGACGGGTTGGCCGCCGCCGCCTTCATACTTTTTGTCATACTTTTTTATACTTTTCATACAAACGCTCGTACGTGATTATGCAGTTGTTACACATCTATCTTTGATTTTACTGAACTAATTGGTATTTTGTGCACTATATCTAGGTTTCTATGGTAACAAAAAATAAAAAATTGTAGAAATAAATTCAGGATAAGCCTCCAAAAATTCCTTTTTTGCACAAATTTTTCCTGAATTTTGGCCGTTCATAACGTACTCATAAACTGTAAAAGTAAAGAAAACATCTCGATAGAAACCTTGCACATGTAATGGAGATTCTTAATGACAAATATTTATATCACAAACGTGTAAGACTTACTCAAAAACACGTATTTCCTGGAACAAGTTTATGAAATTTTCGAACACTATTTTTCGTTCAATGTCATCGCATTAGGCGGTATGAGGTGCGCGGGAGACAAGATGTGCAGGGTCGGGGCAGGGTAAGACGGAGGAATTGAAAGAAAATTGTCGCTGTGGCTCTGGATGAAACAACAAGCTTTTCGACCATGCTCGCTTTGACGATGGACGGGCCGGGAAGGGCCCTCATAAGGGTATTTTTACAACCAATATAATCCGGTCTAGGTAAGACTTTTTAAGTGATTATGTGATTTGCTAAAATAACATATTTTTCTTCCAGCTTGGGGCATTGAGCACGACTCCAGCCATCTTCATCTACCCTCCTTTCATAAACCTGCTCGTTCACTGGGAGCATCCAGGCTTGGGCCGTCTTAACTTTAGACTAATTACATCTATTTCCATAATGTTCCTGGGATTCTTACTGCTTGTTGCTGGAACTTATTACAATATCCTCGGGGTAATTAGGGAAAGTTCTATGAAGCCGATAACACAACCTAGTACTAAAATAATAAAATATTCTTTTTGGTGGCGAAGACTTTCAAACGGAGACTTAAATGGTACTGACATAAAGTATGATTTAACTTTCAACAATAACGATGGATCACACAACGAGACTTTATTACAAAACGAAAATGTCACTAGACTTCGACCTTTTAATTCAAGTAATATTTTGCCTATTTTAAATAGTAGTAGCCTGTTTTAAAATAACACTTCTAATGTTCTGTAACAACTTATCATAACTTTTTTTAAATGTATTTTCATTTCATGTTTTTTCCATTTTTTTTTTTTAAACAAATATTTAAAAATGAAAATTATATATGTGAAAGTGAAAAAAGGAATTAGTATCAATATTTTCATTGGTAAGGCAGATAATATTATACATAACATAACACCACGCCCGTAACCCAGAGAAGGTTTAGGCAGAGGTGTAGGAGCTGTAGGTACCTAATACTGGCGTCCTTACCTTATAATAACCGTAGCTACCGTGTATGTTAGAACGATTAGAGTTACGGTTGCCTTTGACAGGAAGGCAAAAAAATACTTAGGTAGAGGTGTCTACCTCAATTAAAAATCCAAAGAAAGAAACAAAAAGATGGCGGCCGCGGTTTGTTTAAATTTTTGCCACACGGTAAAACATTCTTGTGTTACAGCTATGATAAGCTAGCTAAGATAGCTAAGATATTCAATTGTAAGATTTTCTTAAAATAATACAAACAATAAAATGCAGTCAACAGATTTCATTTGTGTTTTATTTTTTCTAGACACACTCCTGGACTAAAGCTACAGTATAGTGGCCATATTGGTTGAACCTGCACAGATTTTAACACCATGCGCCATCTGTAAAAAGAAATAATAATTAAAATCTGTAAAAAAATAAGGGTAGGTATCAGGTGGTCAAAACAAAACAGAGTGTTAAGTTTTTCATCCCCCGTAGAAAAGAGAGAATCCTCCGACTAGACGGGTGTTATGTCTGGTGGCCTATTGCTTTTTTTTTTTTTTTGGAGATGCCATCTCGCAGTTCAGCCTCTGAGGCTGGCTACTGCTTAGCCGGGCAATTCCCTTAAAAATGAATCTTAGGCCTCCAGCCAGGGGCAGTGGCCTACTGCCCACAGAGCATCATATATATACCTACTGTGCCTTATCTTAAGGTACTACAGCGCCATCTAAGACACAGATGAAGAACTAAATCGCGCAGTTGTATGTCGCGGATAACTTTAACAGCGCGATTTAGTTCTTCAGCTGTGTCATAGATGGCGCTGTAGTACTTTATGTAGTGTCGCTACAAACACATCAAATACGTTAAAGTAGTTTTTGAGAATAGCATGGACAAACCTACATAATTATTATAAATAGAGAACCACTTTTTAAGTCGCTAAAAACAAATTACAATCATTCGGGTGCATATTTAGGCCCCTAGCTGCTACTGAGAGACTGAGAATTTCGAATGAAAAAGCCCAGAATTAATACTATACATAATATTAAATAAATGTTTACAACTATTCAATAGAATAAGCATAATCAGCCTATAATGTTCCCACTGCTGGGACACTCGGCCTCCTCTCTATGAGAGGGAATGAGCTATAGTCCACTACGCGGGTGCAGTGCGGGTTGGCAGATGTCACATGTCTTCGAATTTTTGTGTCTAGGACATGCCCGTTTCCTCACTATGTTATATATCACCGTTTTGAGAGCAGTGGTGATGAAATAAAATACACATTAACTATACAATATGTTAAAAATATCCTATCCGATCCGAAAGGGATACGTATATTATTATAGATATCCCAATGAACTTACCAAATAAAATGAGAACAATAAAATATTTATGAAAGAAAACATTTATTAATGCACGATTTTTGTGTCGAAATTACCACCGTTTCCCCAAAATCGAGTATTTTTTTTCAAAGAACAACACCGTATGTTAGTATGTTCGATAGTTGTTTGTTTATGACGTCACACTCACTACCCGAGATGCAACCGGAGTATGCGCTCCTGTGTTACCATATAAGTTTCTTCATTTTAGTACATTTTATTCAATTGTATGTTTTTTTTTACTTCTTAGCTAAAAATGATAGTATAAATAAATTCAAATCTCGGTACCCAATAATACTTTACCCTTAACGGATAGGACAGGGTTTTTTTAACACATTAACTTGCGGAGAACTGCCTTTCAATTCATGCCTTGTGGCCTTAAGTCCAACTATGTGCCACTTTTGTACATGAAGTTTAACTAAATAAATATCTCTGATTGCGCGATGCAGGATTTACAGAATGAAAGGTCAGAAAGTGTTCTTACCTTTGGCAGTCCAGTCTCACATAGACATGGCTGCTCACGGTCCCATTGAGAGCGATATCAGACCACAGCCGCTCCGCCACCGCTGCCGCTCGTGGCCATAAGTGGTAGTCTAGATTACCTGTAACGTAACCAGAATTATTGTTAACTTATTCTTAGAGTCATCATCTGCTTAGCGTTTCCAATTCAATTCAATGCAATAAATTTTATTTCAGATAAATCACATTTATAACCATAATTTTTCATCCATAATTTTTTAAATAATATCAAACGAACAAAACAAAGAACACAATAATGGAAACAAATACACAACAATGGAAACATTGGATTAAGACCGCACTACTCGTACATGGAGTTTTGTCCAATGCTCCATGAAGGAGCACTCCATGTCCATTCTCCCAACAATGAGCTGCACGAAGCTTTTCCCAACTATGTAGGGGTCGGCTTCCAATCTAACCAGATGCAGCTGAATACCACAACATTCCAGAACCCAGTTAGCAGTGGGTAAAGACTGGGTGTCACACTTTCGGGCGGCTGACTACCTGTAATGACTGTCAAAGATCTACAAATGACAGCCGGGACCAACGGCTTAACTTGCTTTTCGGGGCACGGAGGAAACTTGGTATGGAATGGGTGGTCACCTATCCAAGGACAAACTTAGGTGAAGCGCAGCTTAACCTGAAGGCTGTTATTATTTAGCCACTGAGAGGATAGGAGAGGGTCGATGGCAATCTAAATACAATCGGCCTAGAATTTGACGACAACAATTTGTAACTAGTACAGGTTTCAAAGATTCTAGTCTAGATTTCGTTGAAATTCGTTCGGTTGAGGCGTGTTCAGGTAACAGACACATGGACAGTCCCAACAAGAGACGGACACGAGCTACTTCCGCATTATTTTATACTATAGTATAGATTTAGGACATGTTTTAGAGTGAATATAATTATAATATATACAATTGGTCTGGCAATTAGAACAAGCTACAAAAGAAACTTATCATACATAAGTTTCTTGAGAAAACATGAGAAAAGCTTAACGTTTTGACCACCATAGTCGCATATTATATATACGTGATAAGCAAACTTATGCCGTGTATTATAAACGACACAAATATGTGACAAAATGATAGGTGAAATTGTGGCATGTCATGGGGGGCACGTGGGTGCGTTTATGTGTAAGGAATACCAATTAAAACCAGTTGTACAAAGCCTAAAAACATTGTACTAAAACGACCAAGTCCGTAGAATGTAATGATGTTGGTTAAAAGAAAATAACTACCTGTATCAACCAAGTCAGTCCACAGCGTAGCTTCTCCGCCCTCAATGGTGAACACCTCGAGATTTCGCCAAGACTTCCAGTTGTACATGTCTTGCCAAGTTCTGTCAATGAAACAAATGAGAAGTCTAAAGATCTTCCAGTATTGTTTTTAACTCTTAATTATGTTGGCCGAGTGGTCGCAATTGCGAATGCTGAGCATGAGGTCCTGCTCCAGGTATATAACGTGTTATTGGGTGTTTTATTAGGAATTTCTCAGCAGCAGCTACGGAGTATGGTAAGACACTTCGCTGACATAACTCAAAAATTTAGATTTTTCGGTGCTGTTAGGATTGGTAGGGTGCCATAGCCGAATGGTAAAAAATGGAATCCTTATAGATTCGTCATGTCTGTCTGTCTGTCCGTGTATGTCACAGCCACTTTATTCCGAAACTATTAAGACTACACAGTTGAAACTTAGGAGGTAGATGTATTCTGTGAACCGCTTTACGATTTTTATCAAAAAATAAAAAATAAACCCCTTAAATGAAACTGAAACTAATTATTTTTTCATCAAACCTATACCTGTAGGTCTTTAAAAATGACATTGAGGTTGTTCCTAAAACCATTTTTTTTTTAAGTCAATCTTTTGTAAGATAGACACTTCCAAAGTGATAAAATGTGTACTTGAAATTAGAGGGGGCCTCTAATTTCTAAAGTAAGAGGAGGAAAATTCTGAAAAAAAATGTTGAACGTTAATAAAACTTTCAACCAAAATTGGTTTGAGTAAGATTTGATGTTTTTGATATATGGGACTTTTCATCAAACTGCAGCAGTAACTTAACTCTACTTTACGTACTTTCTTACTTCACTGTTGTATTTAGTTTTGCTGTTGAATTAAAATTAAAACAATACAACTTATGAATGAGTCTTCAAAATATTTTTATTATAGATATTGTTTGGTGCTACGGAACCCTTTGTGCGTGTGAGTACGACTCGCAGTTGGCCGGTTTTTTGTAGTTGAATATAAAATTTACGAACAGTAACGAAGCAAGTAATAAATTAAGTAACGAAATACGTAAAACAAAACTTTCATCTTTGATAAAATGTTTCTATGCAGTATATACAGCGTGTAACAGAAAGGGTATAATCATATGGAATACTGTGGTACGGACCATCAAACTGAACCACTTTCTCTATGGGACCACCATCCAAATCGTAATAAAATAATCAGCTGTCCCATACATTTGGGTCGAGTAGGTATTGAAATTTTGTATAGGACAGCTGATTATTTTTTTACGTTTTCGATGGTGGTCCCATAGAGAAAGTGGTTCAGTTTGATGGTCCGTACCACAGTATTCCATATGATTATACCCTTTCTGTTACACGCTGTATATACAATATATTGGCAATTTAATGAACATATTTTTAGTTTAAAGAAACGCTGTCCCGTATTTCTTATTTTTCGAGTTATGACATTATTGTCGCAAACGAGCGAAATAATTGGTCAAAGTGTAGCTGAGTCTTTGTCTTTCCTGATAAGACCACGACTGTCTAAAAACTTAACTATACTGAATACCTACTTCAAATAGAAATTATTAACCGTTATGTCCTAAGGCGATAACTCACGTGCATAATAGTTATCTGTGGATCTATCCGTAGCACTTAACTGGTCCACCTTGCAAAGTATATTATGCGTTACACATTACAATATAATGCTACAAAAATAGTTATGTTCGTCTGTATACAGCATGTTAAACTGAAGAACTTTCTTCATGGGACCAACATCGAAATCGCGAATAAAATAATCAGCTGGTGGAGTAGGTAGGTATTGAAGTTTTGGACTGGCTTAGCTGTCTTTGTTTTTCGCGATTTCGATTGTGGTCTCGTAGAAAAAAAATTTCAGTTTGTTGGTCACCCTGAAATATGACCACATCTTTCTGGTACACTTCGTATACATAATATTATGTACGTATGTAATAAATCGGTCAAAGAAGTTCATGACAGTTTTTATTTCATAGATACTTAGTTCAGAAAATTTGCCATTATTCTTATCACTACATAGTATAAAACAAAGTCGCTTTCTCTGTCCCTATGTCCCTTTGTATGCTTAAATCTTTGAAACTACGCAACGGATTTTGATGCGGTTTTTTTTAATAGATAGAGTGATTCCAGAGGAAGGTTTTTATGTATAACATTGCACCGTGCGAAGCCGGGGCGGGTCGCTAGTATATTTATAAAAGATTCGCTTCGCCCGCGTGATGTTTGAGAATTGTGTCACTGTATCGTGCTACCGAGATAAAAAGTATCTTATGTGTTACTCCAGGTTATAAACTATCTGTGTGTCAAATTTCAAACAAATCCATTCGTAAGTTTTGCATGAAAGAGTAACGAACATCCTCACAAACTTTCCCGTTTATGTATATTATAGTAAAGAAGATTCCAGTGTGCGTGTGTTCGTAATTCTTCTCCTTTTAAACGGCTCGATTGATTTCGATGTTTTTAGGGTTAAAAACGGAACCCAAACACTAAGATTCGACTGTCCGTTCATCTGTCTGGCTGTCTGTCACCAGGCTGTATCTGATGAACCGTGATAGCTAGACAGTTGAAATCTTCACAGATGATGTATTTCTGTTGCCGCTATAACAAACAATATTAAAAACAGAAGAAAATAAATATTTAAGGGGGCTCCCATACAACAAACGTTTTTTTTTTTTTAATATTGGTACTGAATCCTTCGTGCCTGATTCCGACCCGCACTTGGCCGTTTTTTTTTTTTCGTAGCTATGGATTAAGCTGGATGGTTCTTAGCTCTAGTTGGACCCGGCAGGTGGCGTTGTTGTCGACATCCAGAAAAGGGCAGGACTACATCTGTTGGGTCACTTAACTTTATAAAGATATTTCTATCACTCTGTCTTGTCTCAGAAGCGAAAAACATCATAACATTTAAGGACGTCTTCCATTCACCAGTAAGAAGTCCAATTTAGGGTTGGTTTTAAGTGTAGCTGAACCCTCAATCAACACGTTTGGCCACAATTTTTTAAATAATTACAGCCGCTCGGGTCGATTTACAGGTTAAGCCGCGCTTACCTAGGTTGGTCCGTGGATGGGTGACCACCCATTAAATACCGAATTTCCTCCGTGCCTCGGAAAGCACGTTAAGCCGTTGGTCCCAGCTGTCTTTTGTAGATCTTTGGCAGTCGTTAAGTAGTCAGTTGGCCCGAAAGTCTGACAACCAGTCTTACCAAGGGGTATCGTATTACTCAATACTAATTGGGTTATAAAGGTCAGATAGGCAGTCGCTCATATAAAATACTAGTATTCTGGTGCATCTGGTTAGACTGGAAGCCGACCCAAACATAGTTGGGAAAAGGCTAGGCAGATGATGATAATCTATCAACCAAAACCTGTATACGAAACTAGTTTCTCAAACTATAATTGACGGATCAAGTCAGCTACCGATGTCAGCACACGACAACCATGGTTAAGGTCAGCTATATAAATGAATAATGAGTTATTAGAAATCTTATTAGGAAATCCCTCTGAAATATCAGCGAAAGAGCCAGAAATCCTGGTCAAAGATCTAGGAAGTGTGAGAGCTGATATTACACTGGCATACCACTGTTAAATCCACGATGGTTTGTGTGGTATGTTTACGTCTTGTTAATGGTTGTAAGTGTGTATTGAATAATAAAATGTAAAAAAAAGCTATTTGTTTTGTTCTGATATTTCTGTTTATTTAATTCCGAGACAGGTCCCAGTTCTTCTTAGCGCATCGATGGCAAACAGTTCAACTATTACATCACATAACATCACGTGTACCTAATAGTACACCCACACTCCGCCAGTTATGTTTTTTATGTCTTAGGTAAAAGGGGCGCGTCCTGCACTGGTACGAGTATCCCCGAAATGGAAACAGACGCCGCAGCAGGCCACTGCAATGATGGCGAGACGATATCGTGGCACTAGCAGAGATTGAGTGGATCAGCAGGGGCCTTAGTCTGCTATTGCAATAGTGTCAGAATGGTCTATCATTGATTTAATAAGGCCCCGCGCAGACGAATTACCCTTTGTACGCACGTCAAACGAATTTCGAACGCGCTTCAATACGCCGTGGGCTAGGGGCCTTATTAAATCAATGATAGACCATTCTGACACTATTGCAATAGCAGACTAATGCCCCTGGTCTATTGCGTATCTCTGTTGACATTTCATAGTGATCATCACTTGGCGAGTTTTGATATACAATGACAGTTCAGAAACCAACAATAACGGTCATTGTATATCAAACCTCGGCAAGTGATGATAGCTATGAACTGTCAACAGAGATACGCAATAGCCCTGCAGAACGGCCCAAGATATAGGTATAGATGGCAACAGATGGAGGAGGCCTTCATCCAGAGATGGATAACCCCTTAATAGGTTAAGCTTTTTTTTTTAAAATATAGAATTGTAAATTAAAGGGAATAAAGGCTATTTTATTTTTATTAGGTAAAAGGGGGCGATCGAGGGGGGTATTACCATCGACCTGGCACAATAAATCCAGATTCCGTGGCTGCTACTGAGAAAGATGTTCATCTAATACGAGAGAAGGAGGCCGTATATGTTTACACAGCAACAGCGATTTGCTAAAGAGAAAAGGATGTAATTTGAGATTTAATCCCTCACCCCTGTCCAATTCAAGAAGGGGTCAAAAAGGGATTAAATATTTTGAACTACTTATCTTTAATTTTAAATGAGGCTACTCTTGACCTCAATCTTGTCATGAAGACAGAGGTCGATGGAACGAGCCAACCCAAAAGAAGCCTATTAACTCGCGACTTAAGGGTTTTAAGAACTCGGGAACACCGACGCAGTCATGCTAGCGAAGGAGAGAACCTCACGTCCCAGCCGCCGCGGGAGACGCACCGGGCGTCGGGGGCCACGTGGTGGCCCCCGGTCACCGTAGGCGCGGGCTTGTGGACGGTGAGCTATGGGCTAGCTCGCCGTCCGTCTTATGACGACAGGCCGTGTCGACGGCGCGTTCGTGTTCCACGCGCGCCGCAAAGAGATGTCAGCAACAGGAAGGGGTCCGCAAGGGCCGATGCCTGCCGGGGCTGCGGGACTGTTCGAAAGAGATACCGTGGCCCCGGAACACAAAGGGCGATGAAGGAACATGGATGGGTTTTAGTCAGTAAAAGTCTGACACTCCCTCCTGCTCAGCCCAGAGCGGGACGAGTTATATGACGACGACGGCAGGGAATTCCACTCCTAGGCTGTGCGCATCTATACTAATATTATAAAGCTGAAGAGTTTGTTTGTTTGTTTGTTTGAACGCGGTAATCTCAGGAACTACTGGTTCGAATTGAAAAATTCTTTTTGTGTTGGTTAGCCTATTTATTGAGAAAGGCTATAGGCTATATATCATCACGCTACAACCAATAGGAGCGGAGCATCAATGACAAATGTTGCAAAAACGGGGAAAAATTATTCTGTTTGATAGCTTCCGCTGCGTGCGCTGCGTAAACGGTTAAAGTTGCACAAATATAATATAGCAGGGAATTATTCCTCTTAAAAAGGTCTCAAAAAAAGTCCGCGATGGCACATGCCTATCTTTTAAGGTTGACTCACAATAACCATTTTTATGATTTTAAAATTTGGTCAAAATTAATGTTTTATTTGCGAAGGTGTTTTTACCGACATAGTATTAATCCTTATCAAAATAAATATTTTAGTCATCTTTAGCATTTAATTGTGACCAAAATTGCCCTTTACACTATTCAATTTAGATGAATATCTTAGGAGATATCACAGTTTTAAAATAACTCCGCATCAAAATAATGACTCGCGCGCGCTGCGAGGCGGGTGTTCATGTTGTTGGGAAAACCAATGTGATTAGATTCAATGCACAAATATTGTGGGGAACTTAGAGAAGGTTTTAGTTTTTGTTTCATGCTGTAATCAGTGCTCTCTATCAAAAGATTTATAAATTTAAAGTGTTCAAGAAGAACTTACCATCATTGTATAAGATACATGCAACGACATCTATTGCACCAAAATGGTACTAATTAATAAAAATGTGCTCACAAGATAACTTTTAAATCGGGTCTGAGAGCAAAAAGTACTCTAGATTAGTCTACATGACGCTATAACCCTGTAGAGTGTGTGTTCGATCGCTTTACGTGCATTATATTTTAACGGTTAAATTTCGTGCTCGATAGATGGCGCTATTAATTTCACTCCATTTTCTGAGTCGTAGTGTTAAGTTTTCCGTGAAAGAATGACCCTCGCCCGTGTCAAATGTCTGAAGCTTGGTTTATTAACCAACGAAACAAAAAGAGGAGGTTCTCAATTCGACGCGTCTATATTTTTTTATTTTATGTATGACCTGACCACGCATAACTTTTTACAGAGAAGTCCGATATACATGATCTTTTGTTTTTTAAATTGAGAAATCATGTTTGGGCTCATTTCCTGCACCTTGATGAGAACTTTAGATCTAGCTGGAGTATGACGTCATCGAAGGTCTGACGATGGAGACGGAAGGCACTTGCAAGAGGTCCTCAAGAGTTTGCAGCAACAATAACGTGTTTGGGCTCAATTCATGCACCTTGATGAGAACTTTAGGCCTTGCTGAAGTATGACTGTCATCGACGGTCAAACGATAGAGACAAATGGCAGTTGCAAGCGGTCCTAAACAGTTTGCAGCAGGTATAATGTTATTGGGCTCATTTCATTCACTTTGATGAAAACTTTAAACCATACAGTAGTCAGTCAGTAGTCAGTAGTAGTAGTAGTTGTCAGTATGACTTTCATCGAATGTCTGACGATGGAGATTGCAAGTGGTCCTCAAGAGTTTACAGCATCTATATCGTGTCTGGGCTCATTTCATGCACCTTGATGAGAACTTTTGACCTAGCTGGAGTATGACTGTCATCGAAGGTCTGACGATGGAGACGGAAGGTACTTGCAAGAGGTCCTCAAGAGTTTACAGCATCTATATCGTGTTTCGGTTGATTTCATGCACCTTGATGAGAACTTTAGACCTGCCTGGAGTATGTCTATCATCAAAGGTCTGACGATGGAGACGGAAGGCAGTTGCAAGAGGTCCGCAACAGTTTACAGCAGTTTTATCGTGTCTCGGCCCATTTCAAGAACTTTGATGAGAACTTTCGTTCTAGCTGGTGTATGATTGTCATCGAGTGTCTAAAGATGAAGACGTAAGGCTGTCGAGGGTCGCGGGCCTGTGGACAGTGAGTAATGGGCTAGCTCGCCATCCGTTCGTCTTATGACGACAGGCCGTGGTGACGGCGTGTTCGTGTTCCACACGCGCCTCAAAGAGATGTCAGCAAACGGGAAGGGATCCGAGAGGAGCGAGGCCTGCCAGGGTTGCGGGACTGTTCGAAAGAGATACCACGGCCCTGGAACGCAAAGGGCAACAGAAGAAACGTGGGTGGATTTTAGTCAGTACAAGTCTGACAATCCCTTCCGCTCCGTCCAGAGTGGGAGGGGTCATTTGATGATTATCCATCGGTAATAGTATATAATAGGGATTTACTCCTTTTGAGAGCTTCCGTTGTGCGTGAACGGTTAAAGTTACGCAATTATCATGTATGTCGGAATTGTCCCTCTTAAAAAGCTCTAAAAAAATATCCACAATGGCCATATGTCTAACTTTTAAGGTTGACGCACACTCTCTCTAACCTCTCTTTCTTTTATGTACGCACGCACGCAGACGAAGTTGCGCGGGTCAGCTAGTAATAAAATATACAGCAAAGCGCTTCGTGCGAATGTGTGGAATATCGACAAGGTATGGGTGACAATATGCAGTACGTCTGGACTCCCGAAGGAAGAATCGATGGCGGAATAAGCTCGTAGAACTCTTGGGCACTCACCGAAGAACAGCTATTTTGAAAATAAAATAAAATGGCGCTCTATAAGATGGGTCAGATTTCATAATAAAATCTACAAACCTCTTTTGTTTACGAACGAAATATCAACAGAAAACAGAAACATCGTTTCACATTCAATAAGACCAAACATCCGGATTTCAACAATGATAAGAAAATTATTGACGCCGCCGACGATTGATCCAATGCCCTCTAAGGGACAGCGAAGAGGTTATAGCCCTTCAGTTTGGTCTGATAATGTTATTTGGTGCATGTAATTGGGGTCAGAGAGCCCTTTGTAAACAACATGCGTAACATCAAATAAAAACATTTATTTGTTCTTATCAATTAAGGGTTCAGTTGGGTCAGCTAAGCTGCCGAGCGAGCTGGCGAGGAAGTGCATCTTTACGTAACCCATTCGTTCCACCTGCTGAAAATCTCCACCTGGACATGAGTTGCCATGGCTGACCTGGAGGTCTTTAAATAGATTCCGGATCCAGGTTAGCCGCAGTAATGAAAACTTGCTCAGGTGGATATTCATTCGTCTCGTCACCATCCCAGGTCCAGTTGTAAACTAGCACCCCTTTCCCGCACTGAAATTACTCCTGCTGTATGACGTCATGGTAGAAGGGCAAATAGGCCCGGGTGGTGCCTTTCGGATGGGAAATCATCAAATAACTCCTCCCGCTCTGGGCTGAGCAGGAGGGAGTGTCAGACTTTTACTGACTAAAACCCATCCGTGTTCCTTCTTTTGCCCTTTGTGTTGCAGGGCCGCGGTATCTCTTTCGAACAGTCCCGCAACCCTGGCAGGCATCAGTCCTTTCGGACCCCTTCCTGTTTGCTGACATCTCTTTGAGGCGCGCGTGGAACACGAACGCGCCGTCGACACGGCCTGTCGTCATATATAAGACGGACGGACGGCGAGCTAGCCCATAGCTCGCCGTCCACAGGCCCGTGGTGCCCTTGGGCCTATTTGGCGCAGCCGTGAGACAAAATATTTACAATTTATTTTTGTTGTTTAGATTTAAGTTTTTTTTACTATTTCTTTTATTTCATACTAGCTAACCCGCGCAACTTCGTCTGCGTACGTGCGTGCATAAAAGAAAGAGAGGTTTAGAGAGAGTGTGCGTCAACCTAAAAGATAGACATATGCTTTTGCGGTCAATTTTTTGGAGCTCTTTAAGAGGAACACTTCCGACATACATAATTATTGCGTAACTTTAAACGTTCACGCAGCGCACACAACGGAAGCTCTCAAAAGGATATCAATCCCTGTTTTTGAAACATTTTTCATTGATGCTCCACTCCTATTGGTTGTAGCGTGATGTTAAATAACCGTCTTCCTCAATAAATGGGTTATCCAACATTAAAATAATTTTTCAATTCGTACCAGTAGTTCCTGAAATTAGCGCGTTCATTGTTCAACCAACCAAACAAACAAACAAACTCTTCAGCTTTATAATA
Source organism: Eugnorisma glareosa (assembly GCA_947578425.1). Taxonomy (NCBI): domain Eukaryota; kingdom Metazoa; phylum Arthropoda; class Insecta; order Lepidoptera; family Noctuidae; genus Eugnorisma; species Eugnorisma glareosa. Next base: position 3,693,629 of record OX387982.1, on the reverse strand, counting down.
TTAGTATAGATTCAAGTAGGTAACAATTTATTTTCTCGGAAATATTTGCATTAATCACTAAAATATTCTACTTATGTTTTTCCAAATAAGGGCTTCACTCGACAGCCTAACGGCTGCATCCTTAGACACTCTATGACAGTCATACATCAGCTAGGTCGGAAGTTCTCATCAAGGTGCATGAAATGAGCCCAAACACGAAATAGATGCTGTAAACTCTTGAGGATCTCTTGCAACTGCCTTCCGTCTCCATCGTCAGGCCTTTGATGACAGTCATACTTCAGGCAGGGCTAAAGTTCTCATCAAGGTGCAGGAAATAAACTTAAACACGATTTCTCAATTTTAAATGGCACCAAACATAGAGTTATGTGTAAGATTTTTCAAAAAAAAAACCATGCATATCGGACTTCATTCTCTGTAAAAAGTTATGCGTGGTCATTTAATTTCATAAAAAACATAATCCTCCAACCTATTGTGCATTAAATCTTACATTGGTTTTATAATTTACACGTGATGCTATAACAAAAGAAATAATACCCGGAGACACTGGTATAACTTTTGTTAGAGAGCACCGATTACAATTAAATAAAAACTAAAACCTTCTGTAAGTTATTTTTATAAAATTTTATATGATTAATAATATTTAAATCCTCCGGGAACACTACCTATACTTTTCCGGGTTAAAATGCCTGGTGTTAATGGCCAGAATATAAAGTATCCTGATACCAACTTTTATTCAAATCTGTTAAGCCGTTTGAGCATAATTGAGTTAAAACCATATTTGAGTTATTTGATTATCCCACGGGAACACCGCATTTTTCTGGGATCAAATGTTTGTGTGAAATGTGTGTGTGTGTGTAAATGTGTGTGTTCTATGTGTTAATCCTGATTATAAGCTACTTTGGTACCAAATTTCATCCAAATCCGTTAAACCGTTTGAGCGTGAAGGAGTAACAAACATACACACATACACACAAACACACATACATACAAACTTTCGCCTTTATATAATATTAGTGTGATTGTGTTTTTGTGGCATGTGCCAAATGAACATGTTTTCTTTCTTTTCATTAATGTCTCTGTCCTGGAGTGTAAATGTGTTGCTGTTCAACAAACAATGGCGCACTTAATATCGTGCCCTGCGTGTCTTGTTGTTTGTTCACTGCAGGAACTGATGGACGCTACTGAAGGCGCCAAACTAGTGGCCCAGTTCTAGGCCGACACAATTTAGATTGTCATCAAAAGGCTATGGAGAAAAGATTCAGACAAGAACGGTAACGGTATTTTAAGACTAAATAAATGGCTTATTTCCCTACCATTTGTTAATATATTGGATAAATAATTTCATATTATTAGTATGTTTTCAGAAAAGTCAGTTGCGTATGTCCGTATGTCCACATTTATTGAGCAAACCGCCAGTCTGGAATTCACTGCCAGTTTCTCTGTTTCCCGATCATTAAAATCTGGATTTCTTCAAAGTTCGAGTAAATTGGTTTATCGGTTTATCTAGGCCGCATCATCGCTCCACATCAGGCGAGTTGCTACCAAACGCAAGCCTATTTAGTGCTAAAAAAAGGTGGTGTTCAATTGTTTCTATCGCCATTAGAAAAAGGCGTGAGTATAATTATTTATAGTACTAGGACATGCTGGTTCCCTCTCAATGTTTTCTTTGACCGTATCCAGAGCAGTAGTGATGAAGTTTATCACACAAAGTAAAGCAGCTGTCAGGTGGACTAACTTAATGCTGTCACCGAATGGCGTCCAAGAACTGGAAAAAGAAATGCGGGTCGTCCGGCGGATGGGCAGATGTCTTAGTTGCCATCAGAGGGAAAACCTGAATGAGGCTGGCTGAACGTTGAGATTGGCACAAGAAAAGAGAGGTCTCTACGTGGTAGGAGTGAATTCAGGCTGTCGATGATGTTGACGAAATCAGCTGTCTAGGTTCAAAAACATGTAAAACGGTGCCGTTGTCATTGGGTCACCACAGTTCACACAACTTACCTAATAATATTAAAGAGTAATAGGTACCAAAGAAAATAAAAATTCGGATTTTTTCCTCACCTGTACTTCTTACACCTTTGCTTCTTCACTTCGCATGACAGTTCCCACCTGCTCGAGTGAATCACCTTGAATCTGCTGAGGAATTGTTCTGAGGGGTTCGCGTGCCATTCCCATAACTGCACTCCCAATCTAGAAATATCATTATGGTATAATATGGTATCATCATCAGTTGAACAATTTCCAAACCATATTGGGATGGGCTTAAAGTTATCCGGATGCAGCTGAAAACCGGTATTTTACAAGGGACGAGAGAGGTAGTCCTCTCTGATCTCCAAAACCCAGTTATAACGTAACACGAAACCACCTTGTAAGACTGGTTGGCAGAAATTATATCACTGCATAGAACTATTAGCTGGTTGTCAGATCCATAATGACTGTCAATGATCAACAAATAACCGCGACTAATGGCATAATGTGCTTTCCGAAGCACGAAGTGGTCTCAGTATCTTAGGGATTATCTTTGATAGTCGTTACGGGCAGCACCCGGATAGTCTGACAATCAGTCAATAGCTTTATGCAGTGATGTTTCTTTCCTATAAACTATCCAATTTACTTTAATTACAATACCTGTCCCAAGTCCTGGCTTCCAAATCCTTGGTCAAATGCGGAGTATACCAAATTATTGGTAACTTCGGCAAGAATCCTTTATTAGCCAGCTTCAGTCTTTCCAAAGCCTTATCAAGGAACCCTTCTCTGTCCGTCATCAAATTAAAACAATTGACTAAAGAAAACACTCCATCACTCAAATGAAAAACATCATCAACCTTCGTCATCTCCAAGATTTCAGAATATATAATCTGGAGTATATCAAAAACTGTCTCCTGAATTCCTAGACGTAGGCAAAGAACGTTGTTACAAGTAGAATTCTTGTCCTTTGATGGGCAAGTAGCTTCTGATATCCAAGACCATGCCCTTCCAACTGGTCCTGGGGCCGCTACTTCTAAAAGAACTCTTATACCACGGACTCCAGCTCTTCTTACTACTGCTTTGACGTCATCCTTGGTGTAAATTTGACTTCTGCTATAAGCTCCATATTCAAATAGTTGAGGAACTGCTGGTAGGTGCAGAGGGAAACTAGTGGCATCTGAAATTCTCCAGTGGAACGTATTGAGCTTGACTGAGGCCATAGCGTCTATTGTCCTCATGATATCTGGGACTGGGATGTAGTTCCTTCCAGTGTCTATCATTAGGCCTCTGTATTTGTAACTAGGAGCATCTTTAATGACCATGTTCGATAATGTGATGAGGTTTCCAGTCGTCTGGTCCAGCAAGATCAATTGGCTTAGAGTTTCTAAAGCATGTCTGATACCACAGAAGGATGCTGAAAGCAGCTTTATCACAACTAGTGTGGCTATAGTTTCGACATTTATGGTGTAAGATTCTTCTGTATCCAGCCTGAGTCGGGGATCAGGATCACTTTCCACATCCATCTGGATATACATCTTCTTGATCATCGAATCTTTTGAGATATTCATTCTTCTAGCATCTAAAGTGTACCTTTCTAGCTTCGCCAGATCTCCAAGAAAGAGTTTGAATGCTTCTGCTAAGAACATATGGACGGCTTCCGAAGGTACTGATTGTAATTTGTACTCAAGTTTGTTCGTCGCAAGGATTACTACATTCTTGCTGAAGTATGTGTATCCTATGGGTTTTGGCCAGAGTTGTGGTCCCATACAGAGCAGTATGCATCTACTTAAAGAGGAGTAAATGTATTCCGAGGTCGGCTCGAAAATTTTTTGACACAGGCCTTGCTTGCATGTATAGGAATTGTGTTGGAATATTCTGTGAAAACTAAAGCTAAAAAAGAAATAAAATACCATTTATTTGGCGCATGCCTTAAGTTCCCACAATTTAAATTAGATATGAAAATATGGTTGGAATGAAGATGATTATGTCGAGTGCCAAAGTTATGTGCAATGGAGCACCTAAAATAATAAAAGTAGACGGGGAGGCAATACAACATGTCCAGGAATACCTTTACTTAGGCCAAGTAGTCTCTTTCTAGGCGAGGGCAGACAAAGAAGTCGCAAGACAAACAGAAAATGCCTGGAAAAGCTACTGGTCCTTGAAGCCCTTCCTGACAGTCCAGTAACATTCACGGTGTATTCGTATCGTATTACCTAAGTTCTTGAGGCGCACTCAATCTGTCTTCCTTTCTGGATCTTAATTTCCCATCCTTCTTATCCTTATTGGCCACATGGCTACTTCCAGACTTTAGTATGAATACCAGTAATGCTAACATTATCATAACTAGGACCAGTACCGCTGCCGTGGTTAAAAGCCAAAACTTTTTGCCATAGAAAAAATTCTTGACACTGAAAATAGAAACAAAACCAATCTTAAACCTACGACATCACGCCTGTACGCAGAACTGTACCTTATAGAACACCCGCATTTTTCCAACTATGTTCAAGTCAACAAATTTAATGTGTTCCACACTTTAAATTACGCAAACATAAGTAAAAAACGAAATTAGATGAAAAATAAAATAATAAATAAATAAATTTTGATTGAAAAAAAAAAAAAAAAACAAAATTAGTTAAAAATTAGTTTTTTGAAAATAGAAAACCCCGAACTAAAAACACAGTTTTTTTAAGAACTTAAACAAGTCAATACAATAGGTATTTTTTCTTTGCTCTATCACTCCTATATGATCAGAAATCAAAAAAGCTTCGTTAATTATTTACACTTACTTTCTCGGACTTTCTTCAAAAAGGAGGAGGTTCTCAATTCGGATCATTTTTTTTTTGTTTTTTACCTCATAACTCCGTCTTTTGTAAACCGATTTGAAAAGTTCTTTTTTCATGTAAAAGAATATTTTTTTTTCAAACTTTCTGATTGGTCCCATAGAAATTCATCACTCATCATCAAAATCGTTTTAGGAATTTGTTTTTAGGGAAATATCTCGCCGACTGGTCGACACTTGATCAGAAGGCTGGCTCTTTGTTTGGTCAAAGTATTAGCATTGCCATTCAACGTGGCAATGCTGCCAGGCTTCTGGGGACGTTTCCGGATGACAGCGATGGGGTAGGGAGTACTTTGACGCCTAATAAAGGTCTTAGCACACTTACACGACTCTGCTCTAACACCGCTAGCAGTCAGCGCGCGGATACCGCGCAGACCGCTTCCTTGCAACGCGTGGTAATCGAGGCGCCAACTACCGAGCAGTCTGACGGCGGTAAGCTCGCTGACAGCAAGCTGACTGCTAATTTATATTGCTAATGTAAAGTATATCTAAAGAGCAATACATAAAGCCCATATTTGAATTAAAGGTCTTAATGTCGTAGGTACTTACTTTTAGTCTTCTTTTTATCATTATTTTAGTTCTATTTGAAAAAATATACCTACTTCCTTTGAATATTTTACTCACAGATTATATTTGCTCCCTTCCCGTTTATTCGTTGCCTCAAAATAATATACTTCAGAAGAATTATCCATTCTAACGCCAGAACCTTCATCCTGATTGTAATTCATAGAATTGCCAGGATCTCCACAGTTTGGTGCATTCGGGGTGCATCTACTGCATGAGCAGTTTGGCAAGCATCGCTGTTCTGACCCTAATAGATAGAAAAAAAGAAAATGCATTTTGGCAGCACTGACCGGACTATGACACATGACATAAATTCTGCAGAGTACACACAGGAATTACACAGAAAAGTAAAAAAAAGACAAAAATATGTGCGAGTGCGCCATAGTTGCGCCAAATGGGCACAGTTAAGCAAAAAAATGCCAGACAACTAGTGGTTTTTAACTAGATCTGGGGTAGTGGGGTTTTAGGGGTATGAAGAACAGGGTGTAAAGTTCTTCATCCCCCATAGAAAAGGGAGGATCCTCCGATCAGACGGGTGTTATGTCTGGTGGGTGGGTTCTTCTATATTTTCTTAAGCCGTGGATAATTGTAACTGCGCGATGTAGGATTTCGATGTTTAGTCCATCATCTTCGTCATAGATGGCACTGTAGTACTTTTTGTTCTATGTTGCTGTAGTACTTTTTGTAGTGCCGCTACAGGGTGACGGATGTAAAACTGATTTATACCTTGCTTCAAAGGGCGTAATAAGTACTTAAATAGAAAAAGGGTATTGAGGTAACTAGTTTTGGCACTGTAAAGCCAATTTGGTGGAAACCCAGAGTAATAACTAGTTACGAGGGGTTAATTCATCATTATCACACCTAGCCTTGTGATAACTATGTTGGGGCTGGCTTCCAGTCAGTTGCAACTGAATACCAGAAATTTACAAGGAACGACTGCAAACGGGAACCGTGGGTTGCTGTCTACAGAAACAAAAGTCTGTACAACCTTTTTTTTTAATTACATGTCTATGATAAGGTCAAACAAACTGTATATCTGGTTGGTAATGAATCACAAAAAAACGCGACACACCAGCTTCTATGGATGGTAAGTATGTCCAGAACTTGCAGACATGTTTTTATTACGGAAACTGGAGGCACTTCTTCAGATTCTCCTGGCCTTAATCCCATAATTTACTCGTATATCAACATGAAGTAACGCTGAGGACCAGTCTTTTTCGGGAACAAAACAGGACTACTTTTTAAGTGTAAAACTACAAGAAAAAAAGTTTTATCCAGCTTACCAGACTCGACAGTTGGCATTTTCCCAACATAATTTGCCACATTAAGATTGCCCTTCGAAACTGCCAAATAAGGTGGTTTGTCCTCTGTATCAGATTTAGAGCCATAATTCACTACATAATCAACTTCTGAGAATGATGCATCGGTTGTAACGGCTGACGGTAAAACTGTGATTGACGATTTGAACTTTATCGAATTAAGTTTTTCGTCTGCTGATTTGCCAGAAGTTGCGATGGAGATCACAGGACGTGTTTCGTGCGATCCCTGAGATTTGTACTTAGCCGTTTTGGGTTTGGCGTCTTTCTTCTTTTTTTCTACTAATAATGTATCAATAGCATTGGAGAGGCAGAGAGATCGGCGACGTGAGCGCGAATCATAAGATTTATACGTGTCTTTAGACTTAGATTTTGCATTACGTCTTTGCTTCAGAGTTTTTAATGGCGGATCATCAAAAACTTCCGAGTCATAGAAAGTCCTTTCGTTCGATGAGCATGATTCATTGTATTCGTAGTTGGATTTTTCCTTCGGATTGCATGATGATTTTTCAGGGTTTTGTACATACGATTCGTACTCAACTGATTTGATCGTAGTATTATATCTTATGCTGCCTGTTGGTGATTTGCTTAAAGTTTTGGAAATATGGGGAGGCCTTTCAGACGACGAGCAGGGCATAAAAGACTCGTACTCTACCGATTTGAAGGTCGTGGTAATTTTTTGCCTAAAGCTGCCTGTAGGTGATTTGCCTACAGCCAAGACGGAGTTAAAGGGGGTGACTTCGACGGTTGTGCATGGTTCAGAATATGCGTATTCAATTGATTCGAACATTGCATTTAATTCGGCTGGTGCTACATCGGTAGCTAAGGAGGTGAGTGATGACATAGGCATGTCAGATGTTGAACTAGGATTACAAGTTTCGGCTGGTTTGTACTTTATAGCATTATATTTCTGCTTCAAGCCTTCTGCCGGTGGAGCATCGGCAGCCAATGAATTGATTGATGGTAAAGGTAATTCGAATGGCGGGCGTGGTTCAGTAGATTCGAAAGGCTCTGTTTTTTGTTTTGATGGTTTCTGTTCGTGACTGTGTTCGGTTAGTTTGACGGTTCTGGGATCTTGTTTAACCGAGTCGCAGGCTTCTGCAATGGAAAAGTTTTCTTGTGAAACGATTTTAACCAATAAATTATACGGTTACGTTGTATGTTTGAACAAGCTGACAGCAAAAAAAAAAAAAATTTTATTATAGCTAGCCCATATTGTCCCACTACTGGACTTTTAATATAGGTGTGACGTCATATTTTTAATTTTCTTAATTTTTTTTTAATGGGGTTTATAAAAATAACCGCCAACTTTGGGAGTCGGCCATATTAGATTTAGAATGACGTCACGTAGTTATACTCGTATAACCATGCATTGATAACCAAACAAAATTGTGTATGGCAAGTTTCAGCTCAATTGGTTGGGGATAACTGTAAAAAAATTCAGTTGAACGATTTGACCTAAACAAACATACAAACTCACCTAAACAAATATACATTTTTAAATTAAAATACCCTAAAGTAAATAACTAACTTAACAACAAACTTAAAAAATGGCGTCAAAAAACTCCTTAACGCTAACAACTGCTAATGTACCCAACAGACTAGCGGCGTTGCCACGTTGTATGGCAACGCTAAGCCTTTGGCCAAGCACAGCACGATGAGCTAGGAAGGTGGGATGGCGCAAGAGTATCGACACATGTTGCGTCCCACACTAAAGGCCTACCCATCCTCCATAGAAACAAAGACATCCCGTCCAGTCTCTTGTCATCGTCGCGTGCCAAGCCATTGGGTTGTAATACAGCTGGAACGCCGAGGGTGACAAGAGCTCGACGGATGATGTCATTTAACTTCGCGTGCCGTGCAAAACGGCCCGCACTTCGGCTGCATGACAGGCCGTGGTGTCCAAGGCTGTTGACAACTTCACCACAGTGACAGGGATGAGGATAACATAATGGCCGCACCTAGGCGTAGAGAAGCAAAAATAGATTGTTTTTTATTGAGATTTTTGTCAGTGTAATTAAAAGTCAAGATACAATTTCGAAAGCACCCGCAGTTTGCAAACCGTGCAATTACAAACATAAACAAGAAAGTAGTGAGGATTTGAAGGCAAGATTTCGGGAAAAATCCGAAAAGAATCATATCTCAATAACCGTGACACTTAGGAGATGGAGTGTTTGAGTGGAACGTCGCAAATGACCCTCGCAATGGTCCTATGGCCCTTAGTCGCAGCAAGGAAAACCTGCTCAGGTGGAGTTTCAATAATCAATCTGCTCTGGTGTATAAATGTGGTGCTGTTCCACAAACGATGGGGCACTTAATATCGTATCCTGCGTGTCCCAAGCTGTGGTTTGTTCACTACACGAACTGATGGACGCTACCGAAAGCGCCAAGCTAGTAGCTCAGTTCTGGACCGACACCATTTAGATTGCCATCGACACGCTAAGAAGAAGAAGACCCTCCCAACCCCCCAAAAAAATGAGTCGGTTCATGAGCTATACAACCTGTATACTTTCATATTATGCATTCAGTAAATGTGTTATTTTTAAATTACAAATAGACATTTCAATTTTATTTATTTGTATATAATATTATAATTATGTACAAGGCTACTTGGCTGTGTTGGGGGCCACAGCCCTTAATGTTCGATTATTTTATAAGCAATGCCCTTGTGTGCAGTAAAATATAAAGAATATAATTTCAAACCTTTTACAGCTAACTCAATATTATTACAAGTGACTTCCATATCCATTAATTTCTCACAAAACTTTAGAATCATTTCCTGTTCAGCTTTGCTCAAATGGGCGCAGATGTGGCCGTCTACCAACCCATTGGCAGAACTAACGCAACAATGGAAAAGTATTATTGATGTCATTAGGTACATCTTCTTTGTTCCTTCTTTTAAGTCATAGTATCTGAAAAAGTACATAAACTTATCTTCACACTTGTGATAGTTATAGGCAGAGGAGAACCCTGTTGTACCTACACTCACATTTCGCCAGATATGTTTCAGTATCATGTAATAGGGCTATTTCCATCAACCGGAACAAATGACTTTTAAAGCTATGTTATTTACTTACATATACCTATAGCTTGTACAACTTTGTTGGATTTATGGTCATTTTCGTGACTAGAGGCAAATTACCCTTAACGAAGCCCAAATGCTCTTGCTTTTGCGATATTTTTTTTTGGTCTAGATCTAGACCATGCCTGGGAAACTTTTAGTTACAGAGATATTGGGGTTCAAAGTTCCACAGTTCACATTTTTTTTTAATACAAGTTTTTAATGTTTGATGACACCCGGACTATTAAATGCAACCATCAGAGAGAGAGTTGTACCTTCCTTCATCAGCTCAGCGTCATCAGATGATGATGACCATACGCAAATGTCTCTATAGCTTTAGAATTATTTTTTTACTAACCTTTATATTGTGGCTAATTGTGTTGTGTATAAACTACTGGTATTCAGCTGCATCCGATAAGACTGGAAGCCGACCACAAAATAGTTGGCAAAATGATGCAGACGACGAACAATACATGTCATGGTAATGGGCTTATTCCCAATAAATGGAAATCTGGGTGTATTTTACACATCTGCGTACCCCCTCAGAGCATACAGGCGTGATGTTACGTCATGATGTTGTATAAACAATAAACATCCAAGCGATTGCAGCAATCACGACAGATTTGCCGTCTATTTTTGAGAATTCCATAGTATATCTCCGAAGATCAGCATCAGATCTTCACCAAATTTATATGGGACCACCTCAGAAGTATAATCTTTCAAATAAAAAGAATTTCGAGAATCGGTCTACAAATGGGGGAGAAAATAGGTAACATACACAAAAAAAAAACATACACACGAACAGAATTATAACCTCCTCCTTTTTTGAAGTCGGTTAAAAAGGCCGTTTCTCACAAAAACGTTTTTTGATCGATCGATCCAGTTGACAGTTTTTTATGCCGATCAAATAACTCTATTTGAACTGAGGTTTCAGAACTAGGAGGTAAAGTACCTATTGCAGTGTCCGATATGGAGCTCCAACACAGGAGGATTTGCCGCACCTCTCCATCCTGCCTGTCGAGCATAACTAATTTCACTCTCCACGACTTGAATGAAGCAAACGACAAAGCTGTCAGAGGTTGCTACATACAGCAGGGCTATTGCGTATCTCTGTTTACAGTTCATAGTGATCATGACTTGGCGAGTTTTGATATACAATGACCGTTCTTGTTGGTCTCTGCGTAGCCTTTTCCCAACCATTTTAGGGTCGGCTTCCAGTCTCTAACCGGATGCAGCTGAATACCAGTATTATACATGAAGCGGCCGCCTATTTGACCTCCACAACCCAGTTAGTACTGGGTAATACGATACCCCTTGGTAAGTAACTGGTTCTCAGATTGTCGAATCGCTGACTACCTGTTACGACTGCCAAAGATCTAGAAATGAGCGCCGGGACCAGCGGCTTAACTGCTTTCCGAGGCGCGGAGGAAACTCGGCATGTAATGGGTGGTCACCCATCCACGGACCAACCTAGGTAAGCGCGGCTTAACCTGACGATCGACCCGAGTAGCTGTTATTATTTAGCTACGAGCTCCTCCCGTCTCAGTACTGAAAAAAAACTTTTTTTTAGCTTACCTCAATCTCAACAAAGGGTACTTAAATCTGACAAATGACTCAACATCAGCACATAGTATGGCGTCGTCAATTTCATCAGCTCGTATATCCTGCTTATATTTCTTTAGCACATCCACCATACTCCATGGATTAAGCTCCTTTATAGGGGCTTTTGGGTGGACGCATTTGTTCAGCTGTGAAATAATGGTAATATTCTGAGATCCAGTCTATTATCGAGCTTCACCCATCTGTTTACCGAATGAAAAATGCTTTTTAGAAATCTATATACAAGATTAAACATAATGCGATTGGGTTGCCTTAAGAAATTAAGACAAGTCTAATTTTTATGAGAAAAACTGTTCCTTATTTTTTTTTAAATAAGTTATTTTTTTTTTCCCAAATGAACATATCATTATTTATTTAAAATGCAAAGCATAAAGAACAAGAAACTGTTTCGTGGTCTATTTTTTGTCCCCTCTACAGAGTTGTCACTGTTGTCAGGTATATAAAATATGCCAGTTGATTATGTAACGTACACTTATCTGTTTTTTTATTTAAATATTGTATATTAAATAAAATATACGTAGTACTCGTATACGGTGGTATATGACCGTCAAATAAATTCTGTCACGACGTATAGTTGTCGCACTTTATATAATCTTGAAATAATTTTATCTGGCAACCTATTTATAATAATACGAGTATGTTTGTTTAAGTATTACCTAAGATTGCTAAAAAATATGGTGGCCATAAGGTAAACAGATGAGTGATGGTTAGTCTTCCAGATCGAATTTGATCATTGGGGTAGGCGTGTTCTTGAGTGGAGAGTGGAGAGTTGGTGAACGGTGGAATCGGGAAGTGTGAGGTTGCACGTCCTCTAGCTAGGATTGAAGTGAGTGGAGTGGAGCGATGATCTCAGTAGGGTGGCTAGTAGCAGCTGACTGAGTTGCTGAGAAAGGCGTGCAATTGGAGAGGCCTAATTCCAGCTGTGGACTGTTGTCGGCTGATAATGACGATGAGACCGAATTTCAGTCATGGCGGCCAATCTTAGCGAACACTAGCAAGTGTATGCGCTAATACATAATACAAGTGCATTTTGCATTCCGTCTCCCAGTTCGATGAAACTGCTATCCGACTTTCAATCGAGGTTTTTGAAAAACCGACTTCCGAAAATACACAAAAATGAGTTTACTTTCGGAAGTCGATGGCTTTGTTTGTTTCATTGATTTTTTTGCCACCGACTTCCGAAAGTAAATCGGTTTTATTTGTGCAAAAAGTTTAATTTTATTTTACCCATTATTAGTGTAATGTACCACACAAGAAACAAACAAAGAAGAAAACGTTTTGCGCTGACGCCAAATAGGAAGAAAAATTATGTTGAGTGTAGTACCTATACCACACAAACTCTTACTATGAAACAATTTTACATTGTAACTAGAAGTTATTTAGGAACCATGTCCTGTCGTCACCATAGGCCAAGAAGAAAAAATACATATTAAATGAACTTGCTCTTAAACTACTCAAGCACCGTTAATAAAATGTATAATATGGAACCACCCCGCGGGCTTTGGTTCCATATTATACATTCTCTCATAGAGAGGAGGCCGCGTGTTCCAGCAGTGGGAACATTATAGGCTGATTATGCTATGCGCGAGCTTTCTCTATATCGAATATAAAAAGAATCACGTAAATCGGCCAAGTAATCACGGAGTAATCGGGGAACATAGGTACATAAAATTAAAGATTCCATTGTTACTGTTACAGCAAAATTTAAAGGAAATCGTTTGTCTTGTTAAGGACATGTAATGAGGGATAAAACAGATGTGACTAAAAGAGTGATGGACATGAATGTTGATGGATGGAGAGGGAGAGGGAGAGGAAGGCCAAAGAAAAGATGGATGGATTGTGTGAAGAATGATATGAAAGAGAAAGGAGGAAATGATGCCGTGACGTCTGACAGGGGAGAATGGAAGAAAAAAACGCGTTGTGCCGACCCCGAGTAGAATGGGACAAGATGATGAGATGATGATGAGTTTTGATTACCCAATTTAACAGAAGTTGTGTCCATCTTTTTTCAATGAATTCCAACTTGCAGTCTGAGCAGGAGAGGCATTCCGCTTCATCGGCATTCATCGTTTAAAATAAATATTAACAATTTAAATTGATACAAAAAAATTAATAAAATGCATGATCCTGTATAAAATTTGTACAAAATGTGACACTGATAACTGTGACTGTCAAAACAGAACGTACACGGATACATGGTTCTTTTGGCGCTTTAGAGACAAGAGGGAGCAGTTGGTAAACATTTGTAAAATTATCTGTGGAAATGGTATAGCAAAAACAAGATGGCGGCTTTAGTTCCGAATATAGCCACGTGCCAATTTAATAAAATGATTCTAAGAGCCTTGTGGTTATTGCCGCAGACCAAAGAGTAGAATACAAGGAACTTATATTTACACAAACTGGAATGATGACACGCAATTATTCAATTTCGTTCCGAGCGAGAGAACTTCAAGAGTGGATGTCATCTCTTTCTAATAGGGTATCCAATATTTGTTCTTACATTTGGGACAGTTATTATTTTGACATAACTTCCTAGCACCCCGCCCCCTGGTTTGCATGGATAGCAGTTTATTCAAAATGACAGGGTGTTAAAAGACTTGACGAAATGAAATCTACGCTTATTGTTCAACAAAGGAAAGGCCATTTTTAAAAATAATCCTACTTTATTTTTAAGTAAGTATAACATTAAAAAAAAATCTTTGACTGTTAACGGCAATGTAGTGGCGGTAACGTAACGTAGGGTCCTTGTCTTGCTGTTTTGCAAGAGGCCCTGTGGACGGTGAGTAATGGGCTAGCTTGCCGTCCGTCCGGCTTATGACAACCGACCGTGTCGACGGCGCGTTCGTGTTCCACGCGCGCCTCAAAGAGATGTCAGCAAACGGTAAGGGGTCCGAAAGGGCCGATTCCTGCCAGGGTTGCGGGACTGTTCGAAAGAGATACCGCGGTATAGGTATATGATGTAAAGAATATTTGACACTTATTTTCGTTCAGGGGGTACTGTTTATGTTAGGGTTACATCCTTTGTCTGTCCAAAGATTTTATAGCACAGACGATCCATGAGCATGTAGCATAATTATTCACACACAAATCATCGTGCACGTGAAGTGTTACTAACATACGAGTAGTTTTAAGTTACTAATACTACAAACATGTTATTAGTATGTTTATTTAGGTTGAGGTCTTTATCTATGGGTCTTTGTTACCTGAAATAAATGGATTATATCTATCCTTTATTTATTTTTAAATATTTTTATAACAAAGTTGCTACAAAAACATTAAAAAATATAGAAAATACGAGTAGTAGCCCACCGGCATCCGGAACAGGGTTATTATTATTTTCAAAAATCTTAATAGTATTTGATATAATTATTAATCACACCACACATTATTAAACAGTATGGTGTTATGTAATGGTTAGCTTTTAGTATGAGTGAGTAATCTTAGCTTGAATCACTGTATAAAACAAAGTCGCTTTTTGCGCATGTCAAGCCCTACCTCCTCCATAGGATGCAGACCCTTCAGAACCGATTTCTCCGAAGAGCCGCGGATGCCCCGTGGTTCGTTAGGAATGAACGACTCCATGTCAACCTTAAAATTCCGACTGTCAGACAGTTTATGAAACGTCTCACCAAGCGTTTCTTCGATTCAGCCGAAAAGCACCCCAATCCGCTGATCGTATCGGCCGCCCGATACGCCCCCTCCAACATAAGTAGGATTAGGAGACCCCGCCTTACCCTCCTCGAACCCGATGACCCCATCACCCTCCTTCAAGAGAGCTGTAGGGAAAACAGTACACTTCGCAAGTACAAGAACAAATACCGACCGCGATTCCGGCCCCGCCGCCGAGGCCCACCGTGACCCCCCCGCAACATCACTGACCGACCCTTGCTCGACGAGCCAGCCCGCGCCGCTGAGCATGTAACGTTAAATTCCCCATTAAATAATCCGACCCAGCCAAGCTCTAGTTGCCCTCCCCTCAATGACGCACTAAGCCTAGGCCCGAACCCCGCAGGGGGTGCCCTTAGTGACTGTTCATTTAATGTGTAATCCTTAGTTTGTAAGCCCTGGCTGGGGGCCTTAAAGTAATTTTCGGCCACCACAGGATAGTCCGGTTAAGCAGCTTCAACCTCAGTAAAGTTGTTGCGCTACGAGTGGTCATACCTAAAAAAAAAAATACTACGCAACGGATTTTGATGCAGTTTTTTTAATAGATAGAGTGATTCAAGCGGAATGGTTAACCGCTTGAACGTTTAGTGTGAACTAAACCTCTTGTACGTGGGTATAGAATGCAGTGTTGTGTTACATTGCTTTTCGTCCAAACGTTTATTTGCATAACATTGCACCCGTGCCCGGGTCGCTAGTACATAATACAAGAAAGAATGCACACCTATTTGAGTTGACCAGATGGCTTAGAATAACACTAGGCACGGATGCACTAGACGACCTGTATAGCTCTGTATCTTACCCTCACTGGAACTACTCCTGCTTCAAAACGTCAAAGTAACACCACAGTTCAGTTAGTACAAGCACGTAAGGCACTAGTACTAGCGTGTGGTGTTTGAACGTAATGTAATAAGTCGATTTTAAATTAAAAATACTCATCATCATCATTTTAGCCGAAAGACGTTCACTGCTGGACATACGCCTCCCCCACGTGTCGCCACATGGACCGGTCCCGTGCTTCTTGCATCCAGCGGATCCCCGTAACCTTCACGAGCAGGCAGGTCATCGAGCGACCTAGTGGGAGTACTTCCAACGCAACGTCGCCACTCCAGAACTTTTCAGACCCTTTGGCCATCCGAAAAATTAGTGGAAACTAGTTTCATTACTTTAAGAATTTATCCATATCTATGGACGATACTGATAGTGCTTGTAGCAAACAATTGAACTAAAATGCTATACAGTCATTATAATTTCGATTCAAAGATCGACGCATTAAAGTTACGTTTACGCCGCGCACTCGAGGTAGGGCTTCAGTTCTTTTACCGTGATTTTACGTCTTACTTTGTGTTATTGTCAAAACCACCCTTTTTTTTCGGATGGGAAATCATCGAATGACTCTTCCCGCTCTGGGCGGAGCAGGAGGGAGTGTCAGACTTTTACTGACTAAAACCCATCCATGTTCCTTCATCGCCCTTTGTGTTCCGGGGGCACGGTATCTCTTTCGAACAGTCCCGCAGCCCCGGCAGGCATCTGCCCTCGCGGACCCCTTCCTTTTGCTGACATCGAATTGAGGCGCGCGTGGAACACAAACGCGCCGTCGACACGGCCTGTCGTCATAAGACGGACGGACGGCGAGCTAGCCCATAGCTCACCGTCCACGTCAAAATAACCCTGATCTTTATTTTCGTGGACATAAGAATGGTATTAAGTTCCAGTCACTACAAGAATGTTAAAATTAAAATGATATTTATTTTTGTATTAATAAGGTCAGGTACTATTATTAGATTACTATTGTAAACACATATTATATTCTACTACTCACACGTGTACATATAAACCACTTGTTGTACGTAACACTTTGGCATTGATTTAGCTTAAATACAATATTAAGGAAAACAAATCCCTACATCCGGTTATTTTCCCTTCGTTTATATTAATAACTTATCCGTAATGGGATGAACATGTTATTGTATTGTTGTGCATTAAAGTAGCTGTGAAACCAATTTTTTTTTGGGTGAAGATCCACGTTTTACGGTAGGACTCAATCTAACGCACTCAAAACCTTGTGCTGATGTATGCATTGAATAGCAGGAGATATTCAAAGTTATAATTATAACATTAAAAACTTGTGAAGAAGTTGGAACTCTGACCCCCAATGCCTCCGTAACTAGAATGTTCCCAGGTATGGTCTAGAACAAAAACATGATCGCAATGACGGGGAGAACAAGGTGCCTTTCGGCTTCGTTAAGGGTCTTGTTACAGCCTTTATACGGTACACTACTACGGAGAGCAGCGGTGGCCCAGTGGTGGCGGCCCCGACTTACGAACAGTAAGTTGTGGGTTCGAACCACCACCACTGCTCTCAAAAACGGTGAAGGAAAACATCGTGAGGAAACCGGCATGTCCTAGAACCAAAAATTCGAAGACATGTGACATCTACCAACCCGCACTGGGCCCGCGTGGTGGATTGTAGCCCATTCCCTCTCATAGAGAGGAGGCCGTGTTTCCCAGCAAGCTGATTATGCTAAGTAAGTATGGACACCTAGCTGAAGGCACACCTCTGCCTATTTCCCAATGAACATAGGATCTTGATTTACAAAATATTATTTCATAACATTACTATAGATAAGAAAAATATTAAGATAACAATTAAGTGGCTTAACGATTTATTTAATTTGATATAACTAATTTACTTGATAATTAAATATCATTTACCCCCTGTAGTTTTGATAAAACTTATTAAAAAACGTTTATTTGATTACACATTACATCTTAATTACAAATGTATTAAATTAAAAATCTATTACAATTTCATAATCAATGATGACATAGCTATTCTATGCTTATAACATTTCAAACTTTTTTGAAACAGAAAAAACCGGCCAAGTGCGAGTCGTACTCACACGCACACAGTGTTCCGTAGCACCAAACAACATAATAAAAATATTTTGAAGGCATTCGTTCATATGTTGTATTGTTTTACATTCATCAACAAAACTAAGTTTGTTTTTCATAGTATGTTAATTAAAAACAAAGTTGTTGCTGCAGTTTGATGAAAAAGTCACATTTCTCAAAAAATAAACATCAAATCTTATTCAAACCAATTTTGGTTGAAAGTTTTTTTACGTTCTATAATCCTATATTTTTTTCAGAATTTCTCCACTTACTTAGAAATTAGAGGGACACACACACACATTTTACCACTTTGGAAGTGTTTATCTTTCAAACGATTGACTTTGAGAGAAAAATTACATTGAGGTTCCTGAAACCAAACCTCAATGTAATTTTTAAAGACATTATAAACATCCAGCACGTATAGGTTTGATGAAATAGTTATTTATCCAACATGTGGGGAAAGATCGTTTTTCCTATGAGTTTTGATTTTGAGTCTTGAGCGAACGAAGGATTGAAAAATAGAATCACGAGCGCAGCGAGTGATTATAATATGATTATAATTCAATCCTGAGTAAGCCAAAGACTCAACAAAACGAATAGCAAATGAACTTGCTCACATGTTGCTTACAAAACTTTTCACCACTCCCAGCAAGAAAGTATTCAGTCATCATAGGTAAATATTTTTTTTAGCTATATTTAAAATAACAAAAAAACTGAGATATGTCTCATTCGTGTCGGGTCTGGGTCACAAATGACCGTTCTTCTTTGACCATGTAATTTTTTCAATATTTTATTAAACTTTTTTAATGTTTCTGAACTAATTTGACAATAATTTGATAAATTTTATAAAAAAACATTAATCATATCATAGAAATATTTCTATTCTAAGCATAAAATTATGTATTTTTTAAAATATCTTTAAAACTTAACATAAAAAAATCAGGCAAGATTAGTTTCTGAACGGGATCATTCCAACAAAAAACCAACCAACAACCACCAAAAAAAAACTAACTAACTGGAAAAACCAACTTTCCTCCCTTTTTTCGTAGAGGAAAGACACTTCTTTCGTGCGGGAGTGGTGAAAAAAATATTTTTTAGTTCCAGTTCCATGTATCCCCGTAAATGGAACTGAAACTAAAAAATACTTTTTAGACCCCCCTTATACTTATTTTTGTATAAAAAAACCTTATAGCGGTTCACAGAATACATCTAACTACTAAGTTTCAACTGTGTAGTCCTAATAGTTTCGGAGTAAAGTGGCTGTGACATACACGGACAGACAGACAGACAGACTTGGCGAATCTATAAGGGTTCCGTTTTTTGCCATTCGGAACAGAACGGAACCCTAAAAAACGAGGTTTAGAACTATTTGTAGGTAAGGAACCTTAATAAGGTAAACTTATAACTGACAAAAGAGTTACATTATTATAATAACTAAAAAAAAAACAATACAGTTTTTATATTGTTCGAAGTCCGAAATATGATATGGCTAGGAGAAAAGTATTTTTTTTTCATTATACATTATTAATTACACAAACCTAAAATAGACCAGCCTTTGGTCACGAGAAAAGTGAATGAAATGAGAGTAGAGGAAGGCAAAAGAAACAATGCATGGACTGTGTGAATCATGCTAAGGCTAGAAAGGAGTAGACTCATGAGATGACGAGTAATAGAGAAGTATGGAAGAAGAAGACATGCTGCGCTGACTCCAAATAAATAAATAAGGGCCGGGGAATTTCTAAATATTTTTTGAAAGAGGTTGTCGGCTCACATGAAGTGCTGACTCCAAACAAGCGCCGTTTCTTCAAGCAACAGTTGAAGCACACGTCGACTTCACTCCTTTTCACTCAGTAACCCCATCTATGAAGAAAATGCACAATTAATGCACTTAACATAACATCTCACATCATACCATAACATCATTGTGGTTAAATTATAACAGCCGCTCTGGTCGATCTTCAGGTTAAGCCGCGCTTGCCTAGGTTGGTCCGTGAATGGGTGACCACTCATTACATACTTAGTTTCCCCCGTGCCTCGAAAAGCACGTTAAACCGTTGGTCACGGCTGTCAATTGTAGATCTTTGATAGTCAGTGGCCCGAAACTCTGACAATCAGTCTTACCAAGGGGTGTCTTATTACCCAGTACTAACTAGGTTGTGAGAGGCAGTCACTCCGTTTAACTGGTATTCAGCTGCATCTGGTTAGACTGGAAACCAACCCCAGCATAATTGGAAAAAGACTAGACAGAATGATGATACAATATCACGCCTATATTAAGCAGAGGTGTCTTTAAACTGTACACCCACATTTCACTGGTAATTTTTGAAGTCCCATGTAATAAGGGACGAACCTAACTGCCATCAATCGGCCCAAAAATCCATAGTCCGTGGCAGCTCCTGGGAAATGCCTGATGGTAAAGCTAATACCAGTTTGCCCGACCTGGGAATCAAACCCACGACCTCATGTTCAATCGCTTGCGACCACTAGGCTAACGAGGCAATCACAATAAATGCACCTACGAGATTATTAAGGCACACGTATAAAACATACAAGGTGTAAATGGGCCTTCACGAAAAC
The DNA here is from genome assembly GCA_947578425.1 of Eugnorisma glareosa. Lineage (NCBI taxonomy): Eukaryota > Metazoa > Arthropoda > Insecta > Lepidoptera > Noctuidae > Eugnorisma > Eugnorisma glareosa. The sequence continues at coordinate 3,673,129 of OX387982.1, read as the reverse complement.
TTCAACCAAGCATTTTAAGATACGACCTTTTTTTTGTTATCTGTCGTAATCCAACTCAAATTCAAACAATTTATTTCAATTAGGCCATTGCATGGCACTTCTGAACGTCAAAGTTTAAAGCAAAGGAATATACGTTTTACGGTAGGACTCAATGTTACGCACTCAAAACGTTGTGCTGGGGGCCTAAAATGGAAGCTTTATCAGAATCATAATATGAATCACGTTAAAAAAAATCTTAAAATGGTCTTTATGCTTATGGCCACAAAGTTCATTTTAAGAGTTTTACATTTTTTACGTGATTCTGATAAAGCAGCCATTTTAGGCCCCCTGATTAATGCATTGAGTAGTACAGGAGTCACGGAGGTATTTAAAGTAAAGTTATAAAATTAAGTTTAAAATTATATAATATATATATAATATTATATAATAAATTATATAATAATAAAATTTAAAATTAAATTAAGTTGTGAAAAAGTTGAAACCTTGACCTCCAATATCTCCGTTACTAATGATGACTAGAATGTTCCCAGGTATGGTCTAGAACAAAAAAAATGGTGATGAGGAGAACAAATGCTTTTCGGCTTGGATAAAGGTATTTTTACACCTATTAGACATGGATGGGGTTCATACATTTCTCTATGAATGAGCATGGACAGATTTAAAAGAGTCTTACCGTTTTCTGAGCTTCATTCAACATTGAAGCTGTTTTGTTAACAAAATGCTGGAAAAACTTCGTTAGAAAAACGGAAACATCACATCTGTCACCCTCATAATCCCCTGGGCATCGACAGACTGGTTGATTCTTCTCATTCAGGGAACAGACTCCTCCGTGTAAGCAATACCCCTGACACGCGTCAATTTCACATCGTTGCCCCGAGTAACCCGCGTTGCATCTGAAATAAGTTTTACTTTTACAATTGTCCTTGTCGTTTATCATCTACAGAAGTGTATGTTTGTTGTTTAAAAACAGAAACGGTTTTTAACAGAATGCCTTTAGATGGAGCATCAAATGTGCGAAAACTTGTCAAAAAATATCAGCCAACTATTGGCTTATAAGTTCGCACACAGAGACATAGACGCGCAGTGTTTACATTGTGCGTCTGTTGTCTCTGTGCACCGGCCGCACGCTGCCGCACGCTGCCGCACGCACTCATGTTTGAAATAGTTGGCTCGTTTTCTTTGTTTTGATTGTGGGGCGACGCTCCATCTTCGACATTATCATTATATAATCAAAGCTGAATGCATGTGAAAATATATACGGTTGTTAAAAAAAAAAAAAGTTTCTCTATCCGTCTGTCTGTTCCGGCTAATCTCCGAAACGGCTTGACCGATTTTGACGGGACCTTTTACTGGCAGATAGATAATGTTTTAAAGAATAACTTTGGCTACTTTTATTTTAAAAAAAGAATTTAGGCTTCCGAGTTCCGTGTAAAAAAATTAAAACTCTTGTGATTGTTAACAAAATCAAATATTTCTACAAAAATTTCACGCAGGCAAAGGTCCGCGGGCAACAGCTGAGTACAATACATACAATCACGTCTTTTACCCATGGGGATAGGCTGATGCTACAGAACGCCGCTAACTTGTCTTTTATACAGCGTCTAAATTCAGTCTCAAAGGTAATTTTTTTTTTTTTGAAGTGACCACTCTCATCGCAACAACTCTCGGAGGTTGATGCTGCTTAACCGGACTATTCTCAAAGGTACAACCAAAATCATCATCTTTAGCTTGTTGCGTTTGCCGAATGTACAATCAGCGACAAAAGTGCAGGCCACACCGCCAGACATAACACCGTGAACTACCGAAAAAGCCGAAACGAAGTATGAAAAGAGGCTCGCCTGACTCGCTTGCTCGCTCGCTAGCTGGCGGGGTGGCCTGTGCTTCACGCGCCCGCTCGGGCTCCTGTTATAACAAGTCCATGTGATGAACATTCATTTTACCTGCACTTGGGTTTTCCCTCAGCACCGGTACTGCAGTGTCCTTCTAAACAATAATTATGACATACAAAAATATTGCATTTATCACCGCTAACCCGAGATTCAGGTTTCGTTGGTAGCAAACTCTTCAGTGCTTTGCAATTCGGATTTCCCTGAGTTTGCTCTTCAATTGCATAGTTGGAGGCTATAGCAGTGGAGCGAGAAGCGGTTGGTGTGATATCCAATGCAAATCGTTTAGGTTTCACATCTGTATCACGCGATGTATTCTTCGGCAATTGCCAGAAGAATGGTTCATTTACGTCCACCCAGTAGATAAAATCTTTTGATACGGATATTTGGTTTGGCACTCCTATGTCTTCTTCTCTATATAATGATGATATTTTGTTACTTCCATTAAAGTCTGCAGTAAAAAATTCTGTGATGTTATTTTGTTTTTCAGCCCAGTATAATTTTTGTGTCTGTGGGTCAATGGCCAACCCTGTTTTAATCGAATCTTTACAACCGTCGTTTATGACTTCGCTCTCGGAGTCATTGATTCGGAGCTTCTCGATTGTACACTTACGATCTGTGGTCCAGTAAATGTAACTGTAATTTGAAAATAACTTTTAGTTTTCTCAATGTTGTCAAAACTAATTAATATATAATTTCGAAACGGACTTAAAATAATAGTAGAAATGTGTACCTACATTTATCAAAAGAGGAAAATAATTCCAGAGCCCAGACTGTTTTTTTTTTTTTAAATAAAATAAATATTTTAAAGTAATATCAAACTTCTTTGACATTGTTTTTGTCTTTGACGAAATAATAAAACTATTATCCGCAGTTATCAACAGCACCAGACAACATTAATAGTAATACCCGTATATAAATCAAGTTATATAGTAATAACATAAGTTTAAGTAATTACTTATGCAAACATTTTATGCAATAAACAAGAATTAAACGAACTAAGAACCGTCAATGAAAGCAACGGTAAGAATTCTAACTTTTGACAGTTCTAGCTTCAAGCAGAATAAATATCGTATCTTAAATAATTATTTTTACTCAAGTACTCACTTTGACTTGGTTTTGTAGATACGGGTGTTATACTAAAGATGCCAAAAAGTTGCAAATAATAAGAATAAGTACGGCCAATAGCCTGATAGCCAAGAGCGTCGACGAAACTCTCACGAGGTTCTCGCTAGGCTGTCAGATCACGAGTTCACCGCTATTTGGAACCCTGTTTTCGACATCGATGTAAACCATTTTTTTATATTTATTTTTCTTTGGTATTGGAATATTTCGAAAATTTAATTAATATGTATAAAATATTTTAAATTGTTTATAAAAATTACTTGAAAATATCTATACAAATAAATAAAATTTAAATGTGTTTGTAATTTCAAAAAAGCAACTTTTAACCGAATCCATATGAAAGTATACATTTACAGTAATTGTAACAAACAAAAAGGTTTTTATTTTTATTTTTCTATCTGTCTGTTTGTTCCGGCTAATCTCGATTGGATCTAAAACGGGATTGTACTGACAGATAGTTGACGTTGTAAGGTTCCTTGCTAAAAAATGAAAGCCTTGAAATTGTTAACAAAATCAGATATACCATCTCAGACACTAATCTGCATAGTCCTCATTTGAGTTAACCAAGATTATGTCTGGACTTTAAAAGAGACTATGACCTCTGAGTTTGTTTCGGGTGTTTCTTCTCAGAGTTGTCAACGAGGTACGAAACACCGGCCCCATCTAGTTTAAAAAAGAGATGTGTAAAAGTGTTTTTAAAAACCTAATTGCAAAATAAACTTCATTTATCATTTATACATCTATATCTAGTTCTATAATACACTACGTACATACTACTACAAATACATAAAATTTAAATGTCTGTCTGTAATACCAAAATAACAGCTTTTTACTGAATGCATATGAAAGTATACAGGGTGTAGCAAGACCCTTCACGAAGTCGTCAACCAAGCATTCTGTACATCAAACAAAGTAACTTTACGCAAAAATTGTTGCTGGGAAACGACTTTTTTTTTGAGGTGAAAAATCACGTTTTACGGTAGAAATCAATGTAACGCACTCTAAACATTGTGCTGATGGATGCATTGAATAGTACGAGGGTCGTGGAGGTGTTTTAAGTAAAAATCTTACATTAAAAACATGTATTTAAGAAAAAACTTGTGCAAAAGTTGGAACTTTGACCCCCGTATCTCCGTAACTAGAAGGTTCCCAGGTATGGTCTTGAACAAAAAAAATGATCGCAATGACGGGGAGAACACGTGCCTTTCAGCTTCGTTAAGGGTCTTGTTACACCCTTTATACGGTACTTACAACAAAAACAGATGTTTTTCAATTTTTGTCTGTCTGTCTGTCGATGTCGGTCTGCCTGTCTGTTTGTTCCGGCTAATCTCCGAAACGGCAGAACCGATTTTGACGAGGATTTTACTGGCAGATAGCTGATGTTATAAGGTCTAACATAGGCAAATATTTTACAAAAAATATTAGGGTTCCGTGCAAAAAAAATAAAACCCTTGAAATTTTAACAAAATCCGTTTCAAACGGCTAATCTACGAAACGGCTGGAGCGATTTTGACGGAACTTTTACTGGCAGATAGCTGATGCCATAAGGAGTAACTAAAGCTACTTTTATTTAAGAAAAGAAAAATTAGAAAGAAGAATTAGGGTTCCGTGCAAAAAAAAAAACAAAAAGGAAAGTAATATTTTTTTAACGAAGGTCGCGGGCAACAGCTTGTCTGACATAAAATGAATAAAGATGAAGAGACGTACCCTTTACAGCTATCCACGGCAAGACCATTAGTTGGTGTTGGCAAATTAATCACATGATTTCCTTCAGCGTCGGCGTCTGATCCAGGTTTTACGAAAAACGAATGTATAGACTTGTTCCCTTTGAGAATATTTGCGAAGAGTAGTTCTCTAGCCGGGTCGTAGACAAGACTCCAAAAGAATTGTTTTATATTAATCAATGTTTGTGTTTTCCCGGTTGCTATGTCATAACTAAACACAGGTCTAGATTTGGATGCGACAGTTTCGGTAAATAGGACCCGGTTGTGTAATGGGTCGTAAGTTATCCAGTGGAGGTTATTACACGAAGGGATCGCTGAGTACGTTAATGATCCTTCATTATAAAATTCTAGACGATTTCCTCTGGATATGACGATGTCTGAAACATTTGAATAACATTTTTATGTGAAAAAAACACGTTCTGCAAAAAAACCGACTTACAAAAAAACATTAAAAATAATTTTACTTTCGGAAGTCGGTGACTATGTTTGTTTCATTGACTTTTTTGCCACCGACTTTGAAAAGTAAAGTTATTTTAGACTTTTTTAGTATTTTTTTGCAAAAAGTTTTTCTTTTACCCGCTGCAGTTGTAGTCTATACACACAAATTCTAGTAGTAACTAGAAGTCATTAAGGACGATCATGTCAACACAGGCCAAGAAGAAAAAAAAAACAAACTGCTGAACCGATTTTGATGAAATTTTCTTTTTCTACGACACCAATCGGAAAGTATATCCTTTTTTTTCAATTTTTGTTAGTCTATTGTCCCACTGCTGGGCAAAGGCCTCCCCCATAGCCTTCCACTCTTCTGTACGTGCTGCTTTCTCAGTCCAATCACTCACAAACGCCTCTAAATCTGAGGTATAGAGTATCACATAGAAAAATAATTGTTCAAATCGGTTCATAAATGATGTAGTTATGAGGTAACAGACATAAAAATATACAACCGAATTGAGACATTACTCTTGTTTCTATAAAACACGCTTATCATAGGGTTTCAAATTACTTGCATTCCCGCCAGGCTGATTTGGAGATCGTACAGCATCTCCGGCCCCCTTAAGAACCTGCGCGGTTGACAGACTGTGTTTGCCTCCTGATGAGACCTATGATGACGCGCCTCTCCGTCCAACGGTGACCTTAAGTCACCCTGTGTACGTGCACTTATAGACAGAACGATATGCCACGCCGTGCATTTGAGCCAATCTAGCCTGTGGGTACATTTAGGTCCTCCCACAGACACCTGTCTTGAAACACTACTTGAATATATTTAAGTATTTTGCCCTGACTGGAGACCTTTCACTCAAGGCACATATAGAATAAGTTGGTTAATCAGCCGACAACATTCCAGGTTGACCTGCAAGAGGCCAATCCTAAAAAAATATGATACATAGTGTACGGCGCTAGAACGTTTGTGGTGCAGTTTTTTGTAGTAACAAAGGTTTGATTAAAACGTTGTGACGTAGTAGCAGCGTCAATGCGTTGCGACCATAGATATAATAAACAAGGAGATAGACGCGCGTTAGACGAAAATATATCGGAAACCTGTGTCTCCAGTTTGCCCCTACCACACGACAACTACTACACATGCAGTTCAGTAAAAGCAATAGATACGAAGTCGCGCACACACCCGCATTTCTTAAAACAGAACGTACTAAACAATCAATTATAAACCTTACATTTTATTCTTTCTATGGTTGCGACACTGCATTGCTTGTGTAGCACTCGGTGTATTGTAATCATAGCGTTGGGCGGCGCAACGTATCGGCAACGCCCGTCTGGCTTTACTCTTGTAGTCTTTACTTTATTTATCACGTCTCCCGTGGTGTTTGGGTGGTGTAGGGTGCCCCAAAAAAGTGACTCTTGTACTCACCCCAGGAGAAGGATTGCACCACCCCCCCGTACAGCGCTAACAACGTCAACACACACTGCGTTCTATGCATTTTTATACTCCAGAAATGTATCTAAATATATTATGCGTCCACCCCCGGCGACCACTCGTAGGAAACAAAAGCAAGAGGATGAATACACAATTAGGCTATATAACAAATCGAGGTTTAAAATATATTTATTTATAAATAGCAATATTTAAAATGTATAGGTATTTCCCTATGAAACTTATATATTTAGTTACAGTGATAAACATAATTTTATTATCTAAATATATAAGGTCCTATTAGAATAGTTCGTCCGTTCGGTACCAATGGTATCCAAGCAAAAAAAAAACACTGATTAAAGTGGGTTTATTAAGACCTAAAATAATAAATTGCCGGCGGAACTCTAGAATAAACACATCCATTATCATCACTGTTACTACGTAGACTGTTACAAATTGACTACGTCGTTTACACAAACAATATAAATGAAATAAGATAACTTTTTGAGTTCCCAAAGTACAATTTATATTGTACTTTGGGAACTCAAAAAGTTTCCAGTCAACTTTCATTTTACATTTCGTTTTTTTTTTTTTATAAAAAAAAAAACGAAATGTAAAATGAATGTTGAATGTAAAATGAAAGTTGCTACGACAAAAATATCTTGTATACATTTTAGTGGCCAGTTCGTAGTCGTGTCTTAGTTGGTTATTTTCTATTATAGCTTTCGCGACCCGCCCAGACGCAATTTTTTGTAATAAATTATATGATAAAAGTATCAAAAAAAAAAAAAAAATCAAAGCATTTATTTCAAGTAGGCCAGTTACAGGCACTTTTGAACTGTCGAATCAAAGATAACACTGAAATATAGTACCAGTATACAATCCCATATATAAACTGTGAAAGTACTGCAGTAGCCCAGTCCCTAGCGTAGATCTCTATGGAGAAGAACGGGCAAGAAACTTCATGGACACTCTTTTAAATCAGCATATTGTATTATCTTGACTTGGCTCGCAAGTTTGTCGACATGTGGGATGTGGACTCAGCAATCATTGTGCCGATAGTTGTTTCAGCCCATGGCTTAATTGCCAAGAGCCTCGGTCAATACCTGAGGAGGCTCTCGGTAGGCAGCTGGATCAAGGGCTTGATTCAGAAAGCAGTACTCCTGGACACGGCTCGTATTGTTAGGAGGTTCCTCTCCCTGGGGCCCCGACCGCCCGATAGCCTGGACTTTGTTCCCGATACCGATAGGTTACAATTTTTAATTTGGTTTTAATGTTTTTTATATTGTTTTTTTTTTAGGAATCTACACTATTATAAAGAGAAAAGATTTGTATCTTTGTATGTATGTTTGTTAATGAATAAACTTAAAAACTACTGCGCCGATTTCAAAAATTCTTTCACCATTGGAAAGCTACATTCACCCTGAGTAACATAAGCACATTAGGCACCCGTGCGAAGCCGGGACGGGCCGCTAGTATTCATTTGTTCAGAGATAAATAAATGAAATAATAATATAATAAGGGCGGATAAAATACTGGTATCCAGCAATATCTGGTTAGACTGTCGCCGACACCAAAATAGTTGGGAGAATACTAAAATAAATAAATATCGCTGGACATTACACACAGCGCCATCTAGGTGCCACACTAAGCAACGAGGCTTGTGTCGTGGACACCAGATAGTTGATAATACTACATAGATACTTTTTGTTTGTAAATACATACTTATTATACATATAAACATCCATGACTCGGAAACAAATGTCCATGCTCATCACACAAACATTTGCTCCTACCGGAATTCGAACCCGGGACCCTAAGAACGTAAGGCAGCCTCACTACCGCTGCGCCATCCGGGTCGTCTACTAGGCAGGTGATTTTTATTTTATTTTTTTATTGAAAGGAACAGCAAACAGTTACATTTGGACTTACAACTAGTTTAACAAAATAGCAATTGGATAGAATGTAACCCACAACGCTGTCCACAAGTAGAGACAGAAGTTTTAAAAAAGGGCTAATCGCTAGGAACATTGATAGCAGTACGTGTAGCAATTACTTAATTAAAATTAGATGGCAAAATAACGACTAAAAGAAAATTTGTTAAAAATGAAAAATGTGTGATCATGATAAGTGCGCTTAGCAAGACATCTATTAAGTTTGTTACTTTATAACGTTTGTTATTTATATAAATCCTGCTGAACGCCCATGCGACATAACAGCAATACGCTGGATAACCTCAAACATAAATAGATTAATAAATTGCGCATCAGGTAAATTTGTACCAATAGACGCTCTTTGATAAGCGGGGCTAAATTGAGTGAATCAGGTAAATCAATTCGTTCAGAAATAGAAATAGATTTTTCAACACACTTCCTCGAAAACTGGCTCATAACGCACTTCGATTAGTTTTTTAGGGTTCCGTACTCGAAGGATAACTAAAGGTACCCTATTACTAAGCTTCCAATGTTCGTCCGTTCGTCCGTCTATTCGTCCTTCCGTTCGTCCGTTCGTCTGCTGTCAGCGGGCTGTATCTCATAATCCGTAAAGCGCAGGCCACACCGCTAGCTGGCGCGCGGGCGAGCGAAGCGAACGACACCCTTTTCATACTTTGTTCGTATCTTTCGTTTTCGCGGTGTGAACGAAAGTATGAAAAGAGGTGAAACGACGCGTCGTTCGCGTCGTTCGCCCGCCCGCCAGCTGGTGGTGTGGCCTGCGCTTTACTAAGATTCCGCTGTTCGTGTGTTCGTCCGTCCGTTCGTCCTTCCGTCCGACCGTTCGTCTGCTGTCAGCGGGCTGTATCAGCTAAACAGTTAAAATTTTTACAGAACGTGTATTTCTATTGCCATAAAAGCATAATTAAAATAAATTAAAATTTAAAGGGAGCTCCTACTACGATGGTAGAGAACCCTTTATCCGCGAGTCCGACTCGCCCTTGGCTGGTTTTTTTATGGCCACTCGCGGTTCAACTCAATAAAGTACAGTAAAATTTATTTGCATAGATTGCAGGTACACTTATTATGACGTAACAATAAAATGGGTGAGCCTTGTACAATCTAACTTATATTAGGCATGCAAACATTAATGAAACTACAACCAATTACATCACTACATAGATAAAACAAAGTCGCTTCCCGTTGTCAGTCCCTATACAGCGTGTAACAGAAAGGGTATAATCATATGGAATACTGTGGTACGGACCATCAAACTGAACAACTTTCTCTATGGGACCACCATGGAAATCGTAAAAAAATAATCAGCTGTCCTATACAAAATTTCAATACCTACTCGACCCAAATGTATGGGACAGCTGATTATTTTTTTACGATTTCGATGGTGGTCCCATAGAGAAAGTTGTTCGGTTTGATGGTCCCTACCTCAGTATTCCATATGATTATACCCTTTCTGTTACATGCTGTATAAGCATAGATCTTTAAAACTACGCAATGGTTTTTGATGCGGTTTTGTTTAATATGTAGATAGTAGGGATGTTACGGAAGTGGTTTTATCGGAATCGGAGTCGGAATCGGAGCTTTTAAATTTAGTTTATAGGACTCGGAACCGGAACCGGAACCGTAACCGGAACCGGAACAGGAATCGGAGTCGGAGTCTGAGATGGTGACAAAAAAGAGATGTGTTAAGGATACATAATAAAATACAACATAATGTAATCAGCCTCTTTAATTTCAATTAAAAACGATAAATATTATTATAATTATGTTTCAGCACACACAGCTATTTAAAATAAGAATGTCATAATAATATGGTTTTCAGAATTTCTTAAAAATAAAAAAAAAGAGTTAAATCTGATGTATTGACTCTAAAAGTAGCATATTATATTTAATAAATAAAAGCTTGGAAGCTTTATCACCATCCAGTCTATTTCTACTTTTCTTTACTTTTTTACTTTTTAAAGAAGAAGTCGTACCTCCCTTTCGGGAATACGTCTTCTCACAACGTTTACATTTTGCCGTATTTACACTAACTTCACTGAAGTAGTTCCATATAAAACTAGATTTTGGCTTCATTGTCCAAAAATCCAAAATTCCAAATCAAACACAGTTACACAAACTAGTAGATAACTCAATACTTAATTGACACGTTCGTCGCGCAACCACAAAACAATAACAAACCTTCATCAAGATTGCGTAACAAGGAGTGAAATAGTAAGTAGTACGTAATCGACGACAGAAAGCACACGGGGAGTGGGGCTGCGCGACATGCGAAAACCTGTTCATACGTGTTGACCGCGACCGCCGCTATGCTTCGACCTCCGATTAAAACTTCCGATTTAAAGTATCGGAGCCGAAGGCGGAACCAGATGTGTAATATCAATCGGAAGTTCCGACTTATCGGAATCGGAGTCGGAGCTCCGTAACATCCCTAGTAGATAGAGTGATTCAAGAGCAAGGTTTATGTGTATAACATTGCACCCGTGCGAAGCTGGGGTGGGTCGCTAGTGTAGTATAAAACAAAGTCGCTTCCCGTTGTCTGTCCCTATGTATGCTTAGATCTTTAAAACGACGCAACGGATTTTCTGCGGTTTTTTAAGAGTGATTCAAGAGGAAGGTTTATAATGTAAAATATTGCACCCGTGCGAAGCCGGGGCGGGTCGCTAGTTGAAAATAAAACTAAATAATGGTTTACAGTTAAGGTTCCTTTAAATTAGAGGCGAAAAGACGCGCTACAGTGTTGCTATTACAGGACCTGTACATTATGATACGCATGCGATATAATTTTTTGTTGGAAATTTGCGTTTCTATGGAAAATCTAAAATCGGTCTAATTTAGCGGTAACACTATTTTTCTTTAATGTTCTCTGTGAACTTTTTAGACCTATGTATTCTGCTTAGGGGTATGAAGTTTCACTAAAATCGGTTTGACATTCACTCGTAGATTGACAAATAAAACATTTTTTTTAAATGTCGTTAGATAGTTATTTTCTAAACAGTCAAAATAAAATGGCCTGAGAGTTCTGCGGTTGTCTTAAACGCTGCAAACTTCATTACTCATCCATGAACGGGTTCGAATTGTTAAAAATTCTACTTTAGGTAATGTTTTAACAAAATAATGAGTACTTACTTACAAAAAGAACTTGTTGCTGCACCCATGGTTTGAACTTGCTACTTCTCGTTCACTGATCAATGACGATAGCTATTTTGCCAAGATTACTTTAGTTATACAACGCGAAATATTATATCAACTTCAGTAAGACAAAGTTAAATACATTTATGCGTAGAATACGGTAGGCATAAAGTTGTTAAATAAAATAGCATGTTCAGGACATATCCGCCGCTAGACACGGCATACAAATATTTACATTAGTTACACTTGATAAAACTAAAATATTAACACGTAAATGTAATATCTTAATTTTACCTTTTTTACGCACATATACAACTAACCTAACTTACTTACATTCAATAAAACAAAACAACAAAAAAAAAAACAAAATGTGCAAACTTTATAATCTAATACATATAATACAATACAACATTAATAATAACCTTGAAAATATAAAAAAAAGAAATAATATCTAGTATGTATAAATAAAGTCCCAATAAATAGATGCACAAATTTTAACACAGCGTTCAGTACGTCTAACCAATGATATCCAAGCAAAAAAAAAACACTAAAGTGATTTTATTTTGACCTAAAATAATAAATTGCCAGCGGCACTTTAGAATAAACACATCCATCAGGTCAAAATAAAATAGATAGATTATTACGCATTTTCAGCTTGCAATAACACTTTTCACATCTTTGGCTGTTTTTCATCCTTAAATCCCGCTACACCCAGCAGCTAAATAGATCTCAAAACGCAAAAGCGTCGGAGACTTTTATGGTACTGACTAAGACACAAATAGATCAGATGTAATTACTAGCTTAAGCCCGCGGCTTCGCCCGCTTGAAGTTCGGTAACTGTCCCATGGGATCATATTACCAGGATGAAAAGTATCCTATATGTTAATCCACGTTATAAACTATCTCTGTGCCAAATTTAATCCATTCAGTAGTTTTCGTGTGAAGACAAACAAACATCCATCCTCAACAAAACAAACAACAACAAACAAACAAACAACAAATCAACAAACAACAACAAACAACCAATCAACAACAAACCAACAAACAACAAATCAACAAATTCAATCAACAAATTTTCGCATTTAAAATATTAGTATGGAGTCCAGATTACGCCATGTATGCTTCAGCCGCGGTGGCCACATGCCCCAAATCACATTCAAATAGAAATGGCATAAAATTATAATCAGTTCAATAAAGATAATTTCAAGGATACTTAAAAGCAATTTTCTGTTTTATTTCGATTTAAAGTTCTCACGTGTTTTTTTAGCGGCGTCTTAACACGCTTTATTAGATTAATTAATTATGCTTGTAAATTCATATGACTGTAAGGTGTGAATGTAAAGTTTACTTTCATAAGGAACTAAGTTCCACCTTCTATCGTGCCCTCTGTGTCCCATAAGATGTAGTCGAAGTGACCTCTGCACCGCCAGATCGCCACCGATGACGCCGCGAAAGTGATTCGAGTTTGTTTATCTTAATCTATTTCTGCAGACGCGTACGTATCTCGCTGATTCTCACATTGTTGGTGCCAAATATGTTCTGGCCTGCGCAGATGGTGAGCACAATTGGTACATGAATTATCAAATCGCTATTTATAATTGGATGGTGTTCGATAACAACGAATCAAGCAACTAATATAAGATCTTATCAAAATGATCTTCAAAGTTCTGAAACTTTGTGTTGCCGCTGTACGCACAATTATAAACATTATTTATTTACCTTATAATTACGTAGGCTACTGCCGGAGGATTAAAAAGAACCGAATTTTTTACTTACTAATTTATTTTAATAAAAATTACAAGTATTGGAAAATCAAATTGACTCGATCGGTGGTGGATACTAATAATAGTTAGTACGCTGTGGTAAGCCATTGATTCTTTCTCAATGACCGGCACATTCAAATTGCTGCTCCTGACGGAGCCGCATTTGATATTCATCACTTGTGATCTTATACGTGGTCTCCATTATTCGGGCTTATTATTCGGGCGGATTATTCGGGCCTAAAGCAGGCAGTTTATTATTTGCTCATAATTTGCAGTAAACCGCATTACATTTTGTATCCATATCCCATACTGGGGTCCAAAGTTCCGGCTGACACGTCCATCCAAGGTTCCGGCTGACGTTTCCATCCGAAGTATCGGCTGGTATTTCCACCCAAGTTCATACGGTACGTATTAACCTGCGTGCCCGCGCCGAGAATCTGCGAGTCAGCGCGTACATCTGCCGACCGTCACCCCTCCTGGCGTCTGCAGCGTGGCACACCACTACGGTCATCGTCACACCGGGCTAAGCCAGGAGAGTACCGTGCGACTCACGAATGAACTTGGGAAAAGGAATTTGTGGCCATAGACCTACCTACCCCCTTTATTTTATATTTTTTTTTTTTATGTTGACGTGGTTCGTGGTCTTTATTCCTAGACCTCCACTATAATACTAACTTTCCGTCACATGAAATGATCTTAATTTTTTTTTTAACTTTGTTCTGTCGCTGTACGCACAGATAAAAACATTATTTATTTACCTTTTTATCTATTTACGTATATACATATAGGGTGTAGCGTAATTACCCTGGATATTATTGGACAACCCTGTATCGGACCCCAAGCCCTGTAATAATATAAAAAAAGTCAAATCTCGGAGTCGATGGGTATGCACAATTTTTCGTTTTATAATTTTTTCTCGAAAAATCGCCACATTTGGTCACTTCCCCGGCCACCGTGTTCACAAATGAAGAAATTTTCACCAACTAATATCTGCATAATGTCTATCTTCTATATATATTATGTCTTGTCTAAATATATATTATTATCTATACATATTTATTACATTATAATAAAATCGTAAAAATCCAAATCGATGTTCTGACATGGCGCAAAAACTACTGCATAGATCCTGTTCAAATTTTGCACAAATACTCCTTATAGGATTTTTCAAATGTTAGGCTATATACAGGGTGTAACAACACCCTTCACGTCAACCAAGCATTATGTATATCAAACTAAGTAACTTTAACAAAAATTATTGCTGGGAAACGACTTTTTTTTTGGGGTAAAAAATCACGTTTTACGGTAGGACTCAATGTAACGCAATGAAAACATTGTGCTGATGGATAGATTGAATAGTACGGCAGTTGTTTGTTTGTCAAAAACTTATATTAAAAAAAAAACTTGTGAAAAAGTTGGAACTTTAACTCCTGATATCTCCGCAAATAGAAGGTATGGTCTAGAACAAAAAGATGATCGCAATGACGAGGAGAACAAGTGCCTTTCGGCTTCGTTAAGGGTATTGTTACACCCTATATTATCACGCTACTTGCCTAAGGGGTAAGCAATATTGCATTATGTCCGTACTCTTCAATTGTTTGACGTTTCAGCCATGACAAGCACCAGAACGGCTATTTAAAGCTTATGTCAACAGAGAAAACCCCACTATTGTTTTCACTTTTTGAGATTTTTTTGGATATTTTTTTGATAATGCTGTTAGATTTCCGTTTTTTTTTTGTATTGACGAACTCGACTACTTTCACAAGGATTGGCCTATAACATTACATCACTGGATAGTAAGGGAGGCCTTTGCCCTCCAGTGGGACACAAATGGCTGATAATAATAATTGTTTTCATTTTCGTTTTTCTCCTTTTTAGGGTTCCGTAGCCGATTGGCAAAAACGGAACGCTTATAAATTCGCCATGTCTGTCTGTCTATCTGTCCGTGTATGTCACAGCCACTTTATTCCGAAACTATCAGGACCACACAATTGAAACTTAGTAGGTAGATGTTTTTAAGTTAAGGGGCTCCCCATACATGCAACTGAAACTATTTTTTTTTTCATCAAACGTATACGTGCAGTTGTTTATAGATTGGTCTTTAAAATGACATTGAGGTTCCTAAAAGCATTTTTTCTCAAAGTCACTCGTTTGAAAGATAGACACTTCCAAATTGGTAAACTGTGTCCCCCCCTAATGTCTAATTTCTAAAGTAAGAGGAGGAAAATGTAGGGTTGTAGAATGTAAAGAAAACTTTCAAGTTTTAACCAAAGTTGGTTTGAATAAGATTTGACTTTTAGTTTTTGAGATATGGGACTTTTTCATCAAACTGCGGCAGTAACATTGTTTTTCATTAACGTACTATGAAAAACAAATTTAATTTTGCTGTTGAATGTAAAACAATACGACATATGAGCCTTGAAAATATTTTGATTATATTGTTTGGTGCTTGGCTGGTTTTTCTTCAAATATTTCTCCAAAAAGTAATAGAGAAGTATGGAAGAAGAAGACATACTCCGCCGACCTCGATTTTCGATTTCCTTTTCCAAACCAAACAAAATCAAAATTGAATGAACATAAAAAGTTAAGAGCCTAGAATCTGTTGGGTTGTCTATCTTTTTGTCCCTACAACAGGATTGTAAGGTATAAATAGATGACTTGATACTGTAGGTAGGTACACTGATCTGTCATCATCGATTAAAATATGTATTAAAAACAGATAGGTAATTTTATAAAAAAAAAAAACAAGATGGTATAACACTTTTTTTTTTAAATTATCCTATTCTGTCCCACTGCTGGGCAAAAGCTTCTCGCATTCCTTTCCAACTCTCCGGGTGTTTTGCCTTCTCTGGCCAATCAGCCAAGAACAAGTCCAAATCGTCACGCCACTTTTTAACACTACATAGTATAAAACAAAGTCGCTTCCCGCTGTCTGTTCCTATGTATGCTTAGATCTTTAAAACTACGCAACGGATTTTGATGCGGTTTTTAGGGTTCCGTAGCCGAATGGCAAAAAACGAAACCCATATAGATTCGCCAAATCTGTCTCTGTCTGTCTGTCTATCTGTCCGTGTTCTGACATACACTGCCAGTTTATTCCGAAACTATTGGGACTACACAATTGAAACTTATTAGGTAGATGTATTCTGTGAAACGCTTTACAATTTATATACAAAAGAAAAAATTAAGGGGGAGGGGCTCCCATACATATATGCAACTGAAACAAAACAAATATAAAATATTATTTTTATCAAACCTGTACGTGCGGGGTTTGTATAGACAGGTCTTTAAAAATGACATCGAGGTTCTTAAAACCATTTTTTCTCTAAGTCAATCGTTTGAAAGATAGACACTTAAAAAGTGGTAATATGTGTGTCCCCTCTAATTTCTAAGTAAGAGGAGGAAAATTCTGAAAAAATGTAGGATTGTAGAACGTAAATAAAACTTTCAACCAAGATTGGTTTGAATAAGATTCGATGTTTATTTTTTGAGATATGGGTCTTTTTCATCAAACTGCAACAGTAATGTTGATTTTCATTAACATACTATGAAAAATAAAGAATAAATTTAGTTTTGCTGTTGAATGTAAAACAATACAACATATGAATGAATCAAATCAAATCATTTATTTCTTTGCAAACATGGGTAAAAGATACATAGATGTTTCGTATTTATTAAATAGTTCTCCACATTTTACCGTCCAATAGGCATGCAAATAGTGTTTAAAGGTTTAACATACTTAATTAAAACATAATACAATAAAAAGAATAATTAAAAAATGTCAAACAAATAAAAAATTAAAAAAAAAAAAAAAAAATTGTCAAACGGAGTAATAGTATGTCAAACCACAATAATAATATGTCAATCAGTACAACGAATGAAAATGAAAGAATGAAAAAAAAAAAAAAATGAAATATCAATCAAATGAAAAAATGATGACGAAAAAAAAAATGAATGATTGATGGATGATGAATGATGATGATGATGTTGATTGATGATGGATGATCAATGAAATGAATGAATGAGCCTTCAAAATATTTTTATTATACATATTGTTTGGTGCTAGGTACGGAACCCTGTGTGCGTGTGAGTACGACTCGCACTTGTCCGGTTTTTTAATAGATAGAGTGATTTAAGAGGAAGGTTTATATGTATAACATTACACCCGTGCGAAGCCGGGCGGGTCGTTAGTGTATATTATTAAACATATTTTGCATTCAGTAAACAGAATCACACACATTCATTCATTCATCAATCATCATTCATTCATTTTTTCATTTCAGAATCACAGGCATTTTTTCGATAATAAGCAGGCTTTATTTACAACTGTGGAGATAACCCAAAGTGAAGAGGAATAATATCCGTAAGAGCAACTGTTTCACTCGCAGCACGTCTTTAACGTTTAGATGTGACTGCACTAGCATTTGAACTTCGGAGTAATATTCAACATAAATGTGGTGAATAGACGGAGGGTTTGCTTCAGCAGTCTTTGTTCCATCGATCTGCGTAATACCTGCGTCTATTCTTAATTTTTATTTGCCCGTATGTCAGTGTCTTTGAAAAAGTATCGGCAATCATGGTCCATCTTCGGAAATACGAAATCTAATCTCGTCGCCCTGTTCTTCTTCTTCTTTCGTATCGATGATACGTCTTATCAAATTAGTAACACCCAGATGGCTACGTTAATCGCGTGTCAGTAGCGTTTTTGATACTAAGCGCTCCAAAACGCAGGTGTAGGGACACTTTGGACACTCCAGCATGTCAGCCATGGTCTGATCGGGAGCCCCGTATTCACATTGAGCTGCTACAACCATGGAGTACGTACCTATTATGTATCACCATGGTTAGAATATTACAGATTTACAACTAAAAGCTTTTCAAAACTGTAACATATATAAGACGAAGTGCGACCAAAGTGGAGAGACTTTATAAGTTCGTAATGAATGCACTATACAGTGGGTTGAAAAACCAAACTTAGAAGAACTTGTTAACCGTTGGGACCCAGGATAGTTCATCAGTTGCATCTATATTTTTCGTTCATAGACTTGGACAATGACAAAATAATATGTGGTCACGTGAGCGAAGCCGCGGGCACAGCTATCTATTCCGTAATAATTAAATTTCGAAAAAATTAACTAGGTAATGTTTTTTTCTTTCAACTACGTAGTAATGTTATCATTAATCACTACAAAACCAAATCACAAAGGTCGTCTTTTTTGCTTAGAACCAAAACAGTGCAGAAATGTTATATGAAATATCATTGTTGCACAGTTTTTCATTAATGCACTGTTTTTTATTTAGATATTAATATACCACAAAGATTTACTGTCTCCCATTAAGTTTATTAAAAAATGTATGCATTTGATCAAAAAGATACTGGCTTAAAATAAAAATCGGCTGAATAAAATCGACATGGTGAAAAAAAAAATACAAATGGCGCGCATTTTGTACCTATTGTACAACTTTGATACTTCGAATGTAGCAAGAAAAGTTAAAAAAAAATGGAAATAGACAGCGATATCGATATGAATACAGCTGCAAATGAAATTGTGTTGAACCTTTAGCCACAAAAGTCGCGAGATACTTTGTTTTCATTGACTTGAGTTTTTATTTTGAGTAGGTATATTTTATCACGGTAGGTAGATTCGTAGTTGAAAGGAAAGTTGCTAAAGTGAGTAATTAATGCACTCGTGGTAATTTAGTGCCTCGCCTGCGCTCGGGCACCAACATAACACTCATGCATTAATAACTCACTTTGTGCTCGATGCAACAATTTATTATTTCGACATTTTATTGAAAACGTTTTCAAAATAACGTTTGTCACTTGTTCAGTATTCTTATTGCTCAGGTTCCTACAAATTCTTAGATGTTGTATGATTCAACCCTTATACAGGCTGTTTTTTTGCATCCAGGTCAAATTCAAGGCGGTATCTATACTAATGATTCTCGACCCGAATCGTTAATAAAAGGGTTGTTTTTTTTTACGGATATCGGTATGTGTAAATCACCCGTAGTAAAACGCACCCCGTCTGTTCCTAGCCCAGTAAATGCGCTGTCACACACAGAAACGGAAACGTTTATTTCTCAGTATAATTATGGACAGTATAGAAACTAAGGGGTGGTTTACGCTTACCGATTACAGTAAAGAAAAAAAAAAATGTACTATAGATTCGGTTCGAGAATCATTAGTATAGATACCTATTTGAATTTGACCAGGATGCAAAGCGACAGCCTGTTTAAGGAACTAATTAAGGCCTGTATCACAGAACGTCTCTCAACAGTCAAGTATTACTTAAAATTAGTTTCAACCAATCATATGGCTTCAATCTGCATAGTTTGAAGTAATGCTTGACTCTTGAGCGGCGTTCTGTAATATGGACATAATTTTGAACAAAAACTAAACTGTGTCACAGTTTGGATGATCTACAATCGATTATTCTTTAAGTTTGGTCGCTTGATTCGCTGTTTCTTAACGCCATCCAGTTTCATAATTCGGGAGATCTAGCTTTTTGCATTTGTATCCCACGAGCGGTCACCAGAGGTAGAAGCAAATCTGACTCTGTTGAAACCTTATCATTCTGGTCTATAAAATGTATGCAACGTTGTGCATGTTGGCGGTGTTGACGCTGCAGGCGGGGGTGGCGCACTCCTTCTCTTGGGGTGAGTACAAAGGTCATGGTTTTTGGGTATCGTAGAGTATCTAAGGGATCCCATTGCAATAGGAATGACACAGTATTTTTTGCAACAAGTTACATGACCGCATGCCTAACATATGGACCCCAACACCTTCCGCGGCCGTCTCCTTGAGAGGCGCGCCGCCGTTTAGGGTCAATTGCTCTTCAGACGACAGACTCCTGAAGTCTGTCACCCCCAGACCACACCCTAGGATGACCGGAGATCATTGTGCACTCTCCGAAGCACGCTTGCGAGTATGCCAGTCATTTTTGACCCATTGGAGGCGTAATTTATGAAAAGAAGAACGGCTAGGAAAGCGAAGATTTAAAAACATAACCTTGAATTTTTTTCTTATGTTTCAGACATCGTCGTGGCCAACATGAATCGACTAGATTTTTATAATGAAGGAACATTTACAAACTCCGTGATGTTTACTGATGTTTATGAAGTTAACTGGGTAACTTACGACCCATTTCACAACCGTGTTTTACTTATGAGCAGTTCCAATTCTTTAATTAGTTTTGACATAGCAACCGGGAAAAATCAAACTTTATTTGATTTAAAACCAGGCCCTACATACGATGACTTAGCATACGACCCAGCTACAGGTCTATTGTTTGCAATAACTAAGTATTCTAATTTAATATACTCGTATATCGAAAAACCTGGATCCAACCACGAAATTGACGCAAATTTTGTGTTTGATTTGGTAGGGTTGTGTCATTATTTGGCCGTGGATAGCTGTGGAGGGTACGTACCTTCATGATCATTCATTTAAAAAAAACATAAAACATTTTTGGAAAGTTATTTTCTTTAAAACACGTGATAAACTATAATAGTAATTGTTATTACTTGCAATTATTTTCGCTTCTTAACTGTGATCTTCGTTTTTAAATCTTTAGTTTAAATTAAATGAAACAAAAAGCGACCCTTGAGTTACTATTAATAGTTTTACTTCTAGGGCAAAAAAATAATATTTTTGAATTTCGAAAATCGCCCCTGACCCTGTTCTTTTTTTATTTAAAATTTGATTCCTCTGTCAAATTAAATTTTAAACACAGTGAAAATTAATAGATTATTACTTATTACAGGTATATTTACTGGATCACAAATGATAATGCAATAGTAAGGGCTCGACTTAATGGTGCCGGGACTACTGGGACAGAAGAAATTGAAGTTAAAGTTAAATGTAGTGTTAAAAAGAGATTTGCCTTGACTATTGACCCTCAGACACAAAACATGTACTGGATTGAATATTATGAAGATAGAGGACACTCCAAATATTTTATTCTTAGTGCGGATTTGAATGGAAACTACAAAAGAACATTATATCGTGGCCACGGTTATATTCCAAGTCGATTAACTGTATCCAAAGATTTCATTTACTGGACGGTAGCCTTTAATAAAAATCATAATTTCTTCTGGAAAATTCCAAAGAATCTACCGCTTGGCACAGATGTGATAAGAGCTGAACACATTAAGTTTAGCGATACCCTTCCGGGTAGCAGATATATGGCCGCCAACTATGCCATAGAAGAACAATCTCAAGGAATTCCGCTTTGTAAAGCACTGAAGCGTCTGCTACCAAATTACTCAGTGACCAACGACAGCGACTCCCTCAACGTTTCTACAGGTGGAAGCTTGCTTCGTGTCAATGAAACGAAAGTTAGTGAACAATCTCGAGCTAGCGGTGACACATGCGATGTTTCCGTGTGTCAAGACTATTGTTTACAAGGTCACTGCAGTACTAGTGCTGACGGACAACCTAAATGCAGGTAAAACATGTTCATTTTTAACCAACTTCCAAAAGGAGGAGGTTATCAAGTCGTCTGTTTTTTTTTTGTGTGTTTGTTCAGCGATATCTTCGCCAATTGTGAACCGATTTCGATGATTCTTTTTTGTGTGGTAGAATATTGTTTCGCGGTGGTCCCATTTTAAATTTGGTGAAGATCTGATGCTGATCTTCGGAGATATACTATGGAACTCTTCAAAAATAGACGGCAAATTTGTCGTGATTGCTGCAATCGCTTGGATGTTTATTGTTTATACAAAATCATAACATAATATCACTCTTATATGCTCTAGGGGGTACGCAGATATGTACGGGGATGTGTACTGTACAACTTTTCGACATTTAGGTCTGTTAAGTTCTATTTTATTGGGGATAAGCCTATTACCATGAAATGTATTGTTAGCGGTTCACTAATGTTTCACCAAAACTCTTTTGACAATATTATAACCGACTTCAAACAAAATGAGGAGATTCACCGATTTCTCCCCTAATTATGGACCGATTGTCAAAATTCTTTTTTTATTCGAAAGCCTATACTACTGAGGTGGTCCCGTTGTCACAAAGTTAGAATCTGATGATGGGATCCCAGGGATTTCGACAGGCAACCCTGACATTTTACAATGGTTTTCATATAGGTACTTTCTTACGATATTTGTACCTGATAATCATTATCTCATGTTGCTGAGCTGATGATGGAAGGTATCATCAGATCCTGACTTATAAGTCAGGATCTGATGCTGATCTTCGGAGATATACAGTACAGTACAATAGACAGAAAATCTGTCGTGATTGCTGCAATCGCGACGTTTCGATGTTTATTTTTTACACAATATTAGAACATAACATAACGCCTGTATGCTCTGAGGAAGTACGCAGATGTGTACAGTACACCCAGATTCGACAGTTAGTTATGATAACGATATAAGTTACATTTTATTGGGGATAAGCCTATTACCATGAAAGGAGTTATTAACAATGTAAAATAAATGTATAGCAAATATTTGTGTAGAATATTGAAACTAAAAAAGGAAAAATAAAAAATAAAAATATGCAAAAAATAAAACCGACTTCGAAAACAAAAAAACGTGGAAAAATAACTTTAGCTTCAGAAGTCGGTGGCAAAAATATTCAATCGAATAAACAAGTCACCGACTTCTGAAGCTAAAGTTATTTTTCCACGTTTTTTTGTTTTTGAAGTCGGTTTTTTTTTTTTGCAAAAAAGTTTTTTTATTTTATCTAGTTATAAGACAAGAACAGGCGCTCGTGCGCTGATCGTACAGTCAAAATCACAACATGACTACATTGTTAAATCTTCGACATACTCTGTGTAACTGTATTTAATTTTGACTTTGGATTAATGTCAAGTTACGTGGTTTCTTATTCGTTCCATAGTTTCTGTCTATCCCCGTAAAAAATGGGCGTGATTTGATGTATGATAAATGACACGGATAATAATGATAGTCAAACTTGTTGCAGATGTAATGCTGGTTTCTCGGGAGTTCACTGCGAAGTGAACGAGTGCCAAGCTTATTGTTTAAACGACGGCGTATGTTCCCTGAGTGAGCAGAATAACCCAGTGTGTCAATGCACAGGAGGTTATCAGGGTGAAAGATGTGATGTTCCCGCCTTTCTTATAAAATGCTCAGAAACAGTTTCTATGTTAAAAGACATCCTCAACGAAGGTAAAAAAATCTTTTCAATCTTTTATACCCATATCTGTTCTATAGAGAAATATTTGAACCTCGTTCATGTATTTATTTAACACTTCAAGAACAAAGTACAGAGGCGGACTTAATGCCATACGCATTTTCTACCAGTCAACCTTTACGGCTGATGCAGAGACAAACATTGGTAAATATAATTATATACAGCATGTAACAGAAAGGGTATAATCATATGGAATACTGTGGTACGGACCATCAAACTGAACAACTTTCTCTATGGGACCACCATCGAAATCGTAAAAAAATAATCAGCTGTCCCATACATTTGGGTCGAGTAGGTATTGAAATTTTGTATAGGACAGCTGATTATTTTTTTACGATTTCTATGGTGGTCCCATAGAGAAAGTTGTTCAGTTTGATGGTCCGTACCACAGTATTCCATATGATTATACCCTTTCTGTTACACGCTGTATATGTGTAAATAGGCATTTACACAAATATACTAAAATGAAAAGACAAACAATGGAGAAAACATTAACGTTGTGACGAAACTGCCAGCGTTTTCCGAATGTACTCGTGAACTTTAATTTTAAAAGATAGACTATTGTTTGCTATCCTGATTGCCTGGGGAAGCGCATTCCACAGATAAATAGACTGAACGAAGAATGATCGATGAATGTTTAATGTGTTTCATGTGTGCCTTATTTATCTCCTAGGTGCTTAATTGTGCATTTGAAACATAATTTACAGATTTCACATCGGTCAGTGAGGCCAAAGGAATAAAGTCGACGTGCGCTTCAACTGTTGTCTGAAGAAGCGGAGCTTGTTCAGAATGAGCACAACATGTGAAGCCGTCGCTGTGACTGCTCAGTAAAACAGTTACAAGATAAACTCCATTATGGTCTACATACATACATAGACTTAAGTTTTATATTTCCTTTTTTTTACCTTTGATAATCTTTATACAGTTTACGTACATGGGTCTTTTGTAGCGCGGCTTAAATAAAAACCTCACCAATTAGGTCAGTGTGTGTACTTCTAGAGCGTCCCCTTGCGACGCGACGTTGCCACACATATGCTATACGGTTTGTTGTACTTTTACACGAACTAGCGTACTAAAACCGCCACGTATAAATCAATCAACATCGCAATTTTATGCTTAAGACCCCCAGTTAATAAGTTGGTAATCAAATAAAAATTAATAATTAAATCTTGTTTTTTTTTAAATACAATTTCTTAATGTTACCTTCTGTCAATGTGATTCAAGTGCCAATAAACATTGTGGCACCGCGCATAGCAAACTCATCTATACAAATAATGACCCCTCCCGCTCTGGGCTGAGCAGGAGGGAGTGTCAGACTTGTACTGACTAAAACCCATCCATGTTCCTTCCTTTGCCCTTTGTGTTCCAGGGCCGCGGTATCTCTTTCGAACAGTCCCGCAACCCTGGCAGGCGTCGGCCCTTACGGACCCCTTCCTGTTTGCTGACTCTCTTTGAGGCGCGCGTGGAACACGAACGCGCCGTCGACACGGGCTGTCGTCATAAGACGGACGGACGGCGAGCTAGCCCATAGCTCACCGTCCACAGGCCCGCAATTTAAGTGTCTGTTAGTAATTTCAAAATATCAGCTTTTTACTGATACGAAAGTATTGCGGTACTTAAAACAAAAATACTTTTTTTTTTTTTTCATCATCATGTTTATTCATCAAACAATTTACATTGTGTTATAATTTTACAAAATAATTACATTTAAAATCCAGAAACAATAATCAAATATAAAGCAAAAAAAAAAATAAGGATTACTATGTCATCAATTAAACGGTTGTTTACATATCAAACCATAAAAAGCACAAAATAAAGCATGTCTATTCCATTTTACGTAAATCAACTGAGAATTAAATATCCGTTATATGACTGTTTACATGTCCAAGCATAAAAAGCTCAGACACTACCATATCCATTACATGTTAGGTAAACTTGAAGTGGATTAAATGTAAATTAAATGTCAGTTTGATGAAAATTAAATGTCAATCAAATTTAATTAAATGTCAACTAAAGGAGGCCAGTGACCCTGGACCAAAAGAATCTAAAAATTAACGAAGCTACATTCAAGAGTAAATTTCAAATAATTCTATCTACAATTTTATAAGATATTTTTTTAAATAAAATGTTGAATTTTTAGGACACGGGAATCAAAAGTTGTAAATAAATATTTTCAATTTACTCAAAATTAAGTAATCGTGCAGTTACAAAACGCAACGTTTTTCCGATTACGTTCCAATCCAATGACATGTGTTTTTGCCCAAGGTTTTTCTTACTTTATATGGCTCTTTCTCTTCGTTTTTACACATTCTATAATGACAAATATTTATAAACAACGTAAACTTGATATTAAAACGCCAATTAACAAGGCAAAAGTATCTGAAGCTATGGTGATTCCGCAGTTTATCTTATAAAGGAACGTTATCAATGGTGATCGATTGAGTCCCTTCACTACCAGTTTTCAAAAGAGCTGTTGTTCACCCAATCTTCAAGAATGGGGACAGACACAGTGTAGATAATTATAGACCGATCTCAGTCTTGCCTGCTATCTCTAAAGTATTAGAAAAGATCCTTAATAATTTTAGAGGTGGCAGGTCAACTGAAAATGCCTTGGTTAACCATGTAGTATCTAAATTAGATAGTAAAATGAAACGCTTGGCCATCTTTTTGGATCTTTCTAAGGCTTTCGACACTGTGTCCGTTCCCCACCTCTTATCTAAGCTGGAAGCTACAGGCATTCGCGGACATACCCCAAAAAATTTCCAGTACTACCTTTGTGATAGAACTCAATGCGTTAAAATAAATGATGTTATTAGTGACACCATTTTATTGAGTTTTGGCGTTCCTCAGGGCTCAATCTTGGGTCCTACCCTGTTTCTTATCTATATTAACAACTTATGTCTTTAATGAATTGTTCTATCTTCACTTACGCAGATGATACGGCTCTATTAATTCATGGTAGTGACTGGCCTGAAACAGTAAAATACGCGGAACTTGCTCTAAACTCAGTGATGAAGTGGCTGTCAAATAATATCCTAACTCTAAATTTAAATAAAACGGTATACTTACCTTTCTCCTTACTATCCACCAACCTCCCTCCTCCGCATTCAATGGTGCTCAGAGCCAATACTTGTTCAATCGGTATTTCTTCTTCACATTGTGGCTGTCCTCAACTCAAAAGGCGTGAGTCTGTGAAGTATCTCGGAGTCTATGTAGATAGTTCTTTGAGCTGGAAACCTCACCTTAGTAATCTCATATCGCGAGTCCGCAAGTGCATATTTATTTTCAAAAAGTTGAGGCACTCCGCGGACTGCCTTACGATGAAAACTGTTTATTATGCTCTGTGTGAAAGCATAATAAACTACTGCATCACAGTGTGGGGTGGGACTCCCAAGGCAATCCTTCTGCCTCTGGAACGAGCACAGGGAGCTGTTCTCAAGGTTATGACCTCGAAGCCTTTTAGATATCCCACCACGGCTCTCTACACCGAGTGTCAGGTTCTGACTGTGAAACAGCTCTTTGTCCTTGGTACTATTCTGCGCAAGCATCCCTCTGTGGTGTACGATCCAAATGCTACCAAAAAGCGTAGACACTTCGAAGTATGCTCAACTCACGGATGTAGAACGGCCCTTGCACAGCATCATTTTGGTATACTGTCAAACCATTTATACAATAAAATAAATAAACTCTGCTCCATTGCTCCCGTGTGTCTAAATGGATGCAAAATCAAGGTCACGAAGTGGCTCTTGACTCTGAATTATACCGAAACTGAAGATTTACTACAGATATCTATCGCTTAACCTAATGTAGTGAATAAAGTAATATGTTTAAACAGATTTACATAAACACAAGTTTTCACCATATTTCTCATCCCCTCACATATTTATACACACATTACACACCCATACATAGGTACATAAATAGGCCACATCTTTTTTTTAATTTGTTTATTCAAAATCTGTCTTAGGCATTAGATAATAAATATAATATTGTAATTCAATGTTGATACTGTGCTCGTCTTACAACTACTGTTATATGTTCAAAGTATAGGCGAGGACGCTGGCACCCTAAACACAAGTTAAATCTTACATTGGGTGCCAGAGCTCATCGAAAACAATCTTTTCCCTAGTTGTAACGCTGCATAGTACTTAGATAAGTGTTTCTTGTACAATTATTGAAGTTGATAAAAATATTATTTTATTTATTTACTGTCAAGTGTCACTGTCAGATCTGTGATGATCCATTCCATCAAATCAAATTATTTATCTGCATTATGGGTGAATAGATGGTACATTAATATTACATTACATAATATAACAATAAAGATGCATATATTAACCATTTCTATTATACGAAACATAAAATAAAAGCTTATAATAATCAAGTAAACGGAATATGTACATAACTATACATAATCAGACCGTAATCTTTTTCATTATCATTTAATAATAACTTAACCTTTCGTCTTAACCTATTGTGCACAGACTTGGTCTTTGACTAACATCCAGAAGTCCAAACTTAAGGTTTGCCAACGAGCAATGGAGCGAAGTATACTAGGTTTTAAATTAACGGATCGTGTTCGAAACACAATACTGCACTCCAAAACAAATATAACTGACGTGGCTCAAAAGGCTGTCTAACTCAAATGGGACTGGGCAGGTCATGTCTGCCGCATGCCGGACAAACTGTGGTCCAAAATAGCAGGGAACTGGTGCCCGGAGACCACTGTGACAAGCCTCACTAGGCGGGGTCGCGGCAGGCCACGAAGGAGATGGCGGGACGAACTGGACAAGTTCCGTCCGAACTGGAAGGAGGACGCGCGGGTTCGCGAGATGTGGAAGGATTGGATGGAGTAAAATCTTATGCAGGGGAACACCTAACAGCCGCCAGAATGTTTGCAATAAAAGTATGCAGAGATGAGACACCTCTACAAGGATTATTTCATGGCAACCACCTATTTATTTTACGTGCTAGAATTAAATCTAGGCACATAGGAACCAAGTCCTATCATACATATATATATCGTATTAGTGTTAGGCTATTATTGGCACTGTCCTGTTGGGACATTGACAGTGTGTTGTTGCTCTCATGTCATGAGCATATTATGGTATATGGGTTATGCCAGACACCAGAGCTATATCGCTACACCAGCTTCCTTTTTATTAGATAATCTTTTATTAAGATAATATGTTTTTGTAAAACAATTTTGAAATATATAACATAAAAACGATGTAAAAATACCAATAAACGAGATTAATTAACTTACACATTTTTATTCCACAAACCCTGCCTTCCAATAACTGTACATAGCTAGTGAGCTCTGGCTGTTATAATTTATGTAAAACATTATCTTCTCTCAGCGTAGTTAGAATCGTTTTACTAGGCCATAATTCGCTTATAGATCAAAGTCATTACGGCATAGTTTTAATAGTGATTGAATTAATTACTAGGTTGGTAATCAGTATAGTCTCTTTTTTTGGCAGTTTTATTGTAGTGTTACTACATAATCTAACTCCTTGCCCATTACGATCCAATCAGCCGTTTTGTCGTGAAAG
This sequence comes from Eugnorisma glareosa, assembly GCA_947578425.1. Taxonomy (NCBI): domain Eukaryota; kingdom Metazoa; phylum Arthropoda; class Insecta; order Lepidoptera; family Noctuidae; genus Eugnorisma; species Eugnorisma glareosa. The sequence continues at coordinate 3,643,951 of OX387982.1, read as the reverse complement.
GTTACAAACAAACAGAGTTACATTCGCATTTATGGCTTCGCTCACGTGAGCGCGTATTTTTTTAGCAGTATCGGGGAATATTACATGGGAACGTGAAGTCGTGGTATATTCCTAATCTCCTATAAACAATAATAATATATAATAAAAAAATGACTGGTTTTAGTTTAAATTAACAGGAAGTCAGTTAATTTAGATTGCCATCGACACGCTAAGAAGAAGTTCATGAACAAAGCAAATAGATGTAGGTAATTCAAGATCTATCATTGGTCCCAAGGCTGAGTATCCATAAATTAAATTAAAAATCCTTTCAACTCTGAGAGCTTAATCAGCAGATGGTAATAAAAGTGATAATATGCAAAATCCCCGTTACTGAAAAATAATTTAAACGCTTGAAATTAATGCATTTAGTAATGGAACCAGAAACAGTATACGCTGCGGTAGTCTTCATGTTTCATTGCGCACTTATGAAGTCTCTCCACTTTGGTCACTCTTCGTCTTATTTGTGTTACTCAAAAATTTTGAAAAGATTTTACTCGTAAATCTATAATTTTCTAACCATGGTGATACATAATAGACAAAATTTCCATGATTGCAGAAGCTCAATGTGCATACGCGGCTCCCAACCAGACCATGGCCGACTTGTTGGAGGGCCCAAAGTATCCTTACACCGCGTTTTAGAGGACTTACTGTCAAAATCGCTACTGACGCTGCGATTAACGTTTCCACCTGGGTGTTAATAATTTGATAAAACGCATCATCGATGCGAAAGAAGAAGAAGAACAGGGTAATAATATTAGATCTCATAGTTTCATTTTTACAAAAAGAAACTACTTCTAATTTGTTTGTAGCATACGATTTATATTCAAAATGCTTAAAATTGATAGCAACAAAAATCAATAAAATTAAAAAATAAATTACGGGACTCTCCGTGACATGTTTAAATATAAACTGCGTATGGATATTGATAATTTGCAAACGGAGAAGGAAAAAGATTTCTAGCACAAGAAGACTTCTGTTCCCTATACTACTTTTTGGAGGAATCATCATCATCATCGTTCTTCTGCCCCTATTACGATTCGCACAGCATGTCTTCTTCTATACTTCTCTATTAATTTTCGGAGAAATACAGGCTGTCACTTTGCATTCTGGACCCTTCATAACAGGACCCTTCTCGAAGCCGACAACCAAGCATAATGTTTATCAAACAAAGTAACTTTATGCAAAAATTATTGCTGGGATTCGACTTTTTTTTTGGGGTGAAAAATCACGTTTTACCGTAAAACTCAATGTAACGAACTCATAACACTGTGCTGATAGATGCATTGCATAGTACGGGGGTCGTGGTGTCCGGGGCTGCGGGACTGTTCGAAAGAGATACCGCGGCCCTGGAACACAAAGGGCGATGAAGGAACATGGATGGGTTTTAGTCAGTAAAAGTCTGACACTCCGTCCTGATCCGCCCAGAGCGGGAGGAGTTATGTGATGATTTCCCATCCGAAAAAAAAGGGGGTCGTGGTTTTGTTTTCAGTCAAAATGTAATATTAAAAACATGTAAAAAAAAAAATGGAACTTTGTATAAAGTCTCTTTACAAAACTAAATATGATTTGTGGTACTGAAACACTATCTATTTCAGTACCACAAACAGATTATAATAATGTGCAATTACTAGCTTAGGTATGCCCGCGGCTTCACCCGCGTGAAGTTCGGTAACTGTCCCACGGGATCATATTACTTACCAGGATAAAAAATATCCTATATGCTAATCCACGTTATAAACTATCTCTGTGCCAAATCCAATCCGTTCAGTAGTTTTCGCTGTAGCTTTCGCATTTATACTATTAGTTTGGAGTCCAGATTACGCCATGTAGGCTTCAGCCGCAGTGGCCACATGACCGAAATGACATTCAAATAGAAATGGCTTGAAATTATAATCAGTTCAATAAAGATAATTTCAAGGATACTTAAAAGCAATTTTCTGTTTTATTTCGTTTTAAAGTTCTCACGTGTTTTTTTTAGCGGTGTCTTAACACGCTTTATTAGATTAATTAATTATGCTTATACATTCATATGGCTGTAACGTGTGAATGTGAAGTTTACTTTCATTAGGAACTAAGTTCCACCTCCTATCGTGCCCTTTGTGTCCCATAAGATGTAGTCGAAGTGACCTCTGCACCGCCAGATCGCCATCGATGACGCCGCGAAAGTGATTCGAGTTTGTTTATCTTAATCTATTTCTGCAGACGCGTACGTATCTCGCTGATTCTCACATTGTTGGTGCCAAATATGTTCTGGCCTGCGAAGATGGTGAGCACAATTGGTACATGAATTAGCAAATCGCTATTTATAATTGGATGGTGTTCGATAACAACGAATCAAGCAACTAAAATAAGATCTTATCAAAATGATCTCAAAGTTTTGAAACTTTGTGTTGCCGCTGTACGCACAATTATAAACATTATTTATTTACCTTATAATTACGTAGGCTACTGCCAGAGGATTAAAAAGAACCCAATTTTTTACTTACTAATTTATTTTAATAAAAATGACAAGTATTGGAAAATCAAATTGACTCGATCGGTGGTGATAGTTAGTACGCTGCGGTATGCCATTGATTCTTTCTCAATGACCGGCACATTCAAATTGCTGCTCCCGACGGAGCCGCACTTGATATTCATCACTTATGATCTTATACGTGGTCTCCGCCATTATTCGGGCCTAAAGCAGGCAGTTTATTATTTGCTCATAATTAGCAGTAATCCGCATTAAATTCTGTATCCATATCCCATACTGGGGTCCAAAGTTCCGGCTGACACGTCCATCCAAGGTTCCGGCTGACGTTTCCGTCCGAAGTATCGGCTGGTATTTCCACCCAAGTTCCGGCATTTAACATACGGTACTTATTTACCTGCGTGGCCGCGCCGAGAATCTGCGAGTCAGCGCGTACATCTGCCGACCGTCACCCCTCCTGGCATCTGCAGCGTGTCACACCACTACGGTCATCGTCACACCGGGCTGAGCCAGGAGAGTACCGTGCGACTCACGAGTGAACTTGGAGAAAGGAATTTGTGGCCATAGATCTACCTACCCACTTTATTTTTTATTTTTTTTTGTATGTTGACGATGTTCGTGGTTTTCATTCCTAGACCTCCAATATAATACTAACTTTCCGTCACATGTTCTGTGTCAGCAGTTTCCCCTCGTAGCAACTGGGTCGAATGTCGTTTGTGTCAGCGCTTTCCATATTAGTGATGCGCGTAAAAAAATTATCTAGTCACGATCATACGTAAACAAGGCCTCAATCAAGCATTCTGTCCATCAAACTAAGTAACTCTGATGGATGCATTGAATAGTACGTGGGTCGTGGAGGTATTTAAAGTAACATTAAAAACTTGCATGGTAAAATAAAACCTTTAAAAAAGTTAGAATAATAACTCCGTAACTAAAAGGTTCCCAGATATGAACTAGAACAAAAAAATGATCACAAGTGTCTTTCGGCTTCGTTAAGGGTAATATTTTTACACCCATTATGTGTACAATCTAGAATCTACAATGTAATCTACTGAATGAAATATATGTATAGACATATTTATTTATCCAGTTCAATGGTTCTGTACGTGACGTGGACGGGGATCAACTAGAAAAAAATCTCCTACATCTAAAAGAAAAATGTGCTGTTGGCTATGACGGTATCCCGTCGTCAGTTGTTAAGGCTACTAGGCACACTATCATCCCCATTTTAGTACACATCTATAATCTGTGCCTTTCCTCAGGTGTTTTTCCAAATGTTTTTAAAACCGCGTTGGTTCAGCCCATATTTAAAGCTGGAGACAGGGACGGTGTCTTTAACTATAGACCGATATCTGTCCTTACTACATTTTCCAAAATATTTGAAAAATTATTAACTCTAGACTTGTGAATTTTCATACAAAAAATAATATTTTAGCTTCCAACCAGTTCTGCTTCAGAGCTCGAAAATGTACGGATGATGCAGTTTTGAAGCTCACAGATACAATAAATGGTCATATAAATAACAAACAAAAAACTGTTGGCATCTTCCTGGATTTATCCAAAGCTTTTGACACCGTTTCTGTACCCTTACACTTTCCAAGTTAGGTAGCATTGGAATTCGCGGTGTTGTTAACGATATTTTCCGCAGCTACCTGACTGACCGCCAGCAGGTAGTAAAAATTTAAACCTTTACTAGCAAAGAGGAGACAGTTACTTTCGGTATACCTCAGGGTAGTGTCCTTGGACATACTCTCTTCCTTATATATGTGAATGAACTTTGCCAATTGTCTCCTCCAAACTCTTACACTCGTAAAATCATGACACAGCGCTAATAATTCACGTCAAGGACTGGTCTGATACCTTCAATAAAGCGGCCCTCAACATGGCCATGTGAGTTAAATACAAAGCTCCTCACGCTAAATATCAGCAACAGCAAGTTCATACCCTTAGCTCACGCATGCACGCTTACTGATTTTTCTTCTTGCAACTGTACACCTATCGAACGAACTGACGACATTCAATATCTTGGAGTAATCATCGACAATCACCTTATATGGAAAAAACAGATCGACTCTACAGTGAAAAGTATGCGAATATTAATTTATATATTTTAAAAAACTTAAGGAGGTTGCTGACTTCAAATGTCTGATTTATCTTTATCTCTTTTGAATTGTTTATGATTATCTTAATCATTGCGCGACGCTCCAATCAATCTATCAGCACAATGTCAGGCTTATTGGCAACAACAATCCTGTCAGTGACGATAGATCGATCCCAATACAACGTGATATTACCATCATCGAGAACAGGGTCGGGCGCATACTTAGACTCGTAGTATGGCACTTCTGATTCCACAATGTTGGACTTCAAAGCAAGTTGCTGGTGGATAATCCTGCCATCGAGCAGTTAACACTGTTAAAACTGTTTACAGAATTTGGGTGATCTTCAATCGATAATAACTTTAATTTTTTTCGCTTGATTCGATGTATCTTAACGCCGTCCAGTTTCATATTTCAGGTGATCTAGCTTTTTCAGTTTTATCTCACGAGCGGTCACCAGGGGTAGACGCAAATCTAACTCTGTTGAAATAACCTTATCATTCAGGTTTATAAAATGAATAGAGCGTTGTGCGTGTTGGCGGTGTTGACGCTGCAGGCGGGGTTGGCGCACTCTTTCTCTGGGGTGAGTACAAGGGTCATGTTTTTGGGTTGTCAAACATCCAAGGGATCAAATTGCAATAGGATTGACATAGTTTTTTTTTGCGACAAATTGCTTGACCCCATGCCTAACTTGTGGACCCCAACACCTTCTGTAGCCGTAGTCCGCTCTTGAGAGTCGCGCCGCCTTTTAGGGTAAGTTGCTCTTCAACGACAGACTCCCGAGGTCAGTCAACCGCAGGACATACAAGATGGTGACCCGAGATCATTGTGCACTCTCCAAAGCGCGACAAGTTATTTGTGGCCCTTTGTTAGGCGTAATTTAAAAAAAAAGAACGGCTAAGAAAGGGAAAACTGAAAAGCATAAACCTTGAATGTTTTTCTTATGTTCCAGACATCGTGGCGGCCACATGGAATCGACTATAATTTTATAATGAAGAAGAGTTAGCGTACTCCGAGACGTTGACTGATGTTCATGTTGACTGGATAACTTACGACCCATTTCAAAACCGTGTTCTATTTACGAACGACTCCAAATCTCTACTTAGTTTCGATATAGCAACCAGGAAAATTCAAACTTTAAAAACAGTCCCTGAATCAAACTTCTTTGCATACGACCCGGCTACAGGTCGATTATTTGCAATATCCAAATCTCTTAAAATATTCTCGTATCTCGTAAAACCTGGATCCAACCACGAACATGACACAAATTTTGTGATTGATTTGGGAAGGTGGTGTCATAGTATTGCTGTGGATAGCTGTGGAGGGTACGTAATTACATGCTCATTCATTTTCTTAAAATGCATAAATATTTTTTTAAACACATGCTAAATTATAATAGTTATTGTTATTATTTTCAATTCTTTTCGCATATCTGTGATCTTTCTTGTGACATCTTTACTCTCAACTAAATGAAACACCATCAAGCGACCCTTGAATTACTGATAATAGTTTTACTTTATAGTTAATGGCAAAAATAATGTTGTATTTAAAAGAACATTGGGAAAGAGCGTCCCCACCATCGTAGCACTTTCTCTCATATATCAAATGGAAGAGCGTAAAAAATACATAATATTATTGTATGGCAGTAAATGTGTGAATAATAAGGGAAAAAGTTATTCAACCATAAAGATAGAAACACAATAAATTATTTTTCAATACACTTTCTCGAAAACTGGTTCTAATCGCACTACGATTAGGTTCAACATGCAATGTATTTCACACACGTGCGATTTTTAATATTTTTCCGCACTCGTGCGGAAATAAAAATTTTCACAGATAAGTAAGGGTTCAATAACTATATCTTCTATCTATCGGAAAAAGTGGCAACACTGCCCGAGTGACATGTGAAATTTTTGTTCCGTATTTAAAAAAATAATTTAATTAGTAATTAAGGTGTAATTATAATTGATAACTTATCATAAATGTGTAAATACTCAGGAAAGTTGTTTTCCTGGTAGATAATAAAGTATTCGGTTATACGACAGTACCGGTAACCTAAAAATCAACAGCTGACGGACTAACTACGGCTTAATACGGATATATACGGGGAGTATTTGTTTACTTTTATATTATAATAGCACACAATCGTCCCTTTAACTCTTTTTCTTCGCCAATTCTAATATAGTTTTCTTTTTGCTGTTTTAGTACCTTGAAATGGATAGATCGCTTTGTTGACAAATGTCAGTTCGTAAAAAGTAAAACTTTAACGATTTAAACTTTGCATACATCAATCTTTTAAATATTAATTAAATAAAGTTCATACTAGTTATTACATTAGCGTCTTGAAGTAATATTTTAATAATCTTCAAGCTTTTAGTCTAGGCAATCTACCCACATATGAAAAAGTAAAATCCTAAGATAATAAAATCTTATTACAGCAATAAAATTGAATATTCAGTTAGTTAATATCAATCTTTTCAAGCAAATACAGCAGCCTTCCTCATATGTTTGAGTAACGTAAACGTTTTCCCTTTTTTGTATTTTTTATTTTTTCCTGCCTTTCATCTCTTAATTTTCTTCATTAGTCTATCGTATTAGTTCTCACCGTTTCCTTATTTCCAATTTTCAGTAACCAATCCGGAAACCATGCCTGTGATGACCCGTAAGGCTACTGCTCAGGATATGGAGCTAAAATTGAGAACGGCCCTCCAAGAACTTAAGGACTCAAAACTCCAATGCCAACAACTATTACAGGAGATAGATGACAGTGAGGAGGAGGTCAATAACGTTAATATCAAAAACTCCAGCTTAAAGAGGGAGCTAGTAGACCTTCATCAGGATTACTTGAATGTTGTCAGTGAACGGGATCAACTGAGGGTGGTCACGGATGGGTTCAACAGCTGTAGTAACTTGTATGAGGAGGCTTTGTGTAAAATTAGGGATCTAGAGGATGAATTAATCCATGCTAATGCTAAACTTTTAAATTTGAAAAAGGAAAAGGATCATACTCAGGCTATAGAAACTGACCATTTGTATAATGAATTAGTAAATACAAATTGTAACCCTCATTCCATCATAACAATAGACCTAACAGAGGACTCCTTACTGAAACAGAATTCCTACCATAAAATTAGTAAAAATAAAATTAAGAAATATGCAAGATTGAATAAAATCATTAAAAAATGTAATAAGTACAAGAAACAACAAAAGCACTATTCCAAAAATATCCAATTAAGGAAAGAACGTGTTTCTCTTGTTAGTAGATTAAATAACTATCAGATTAAACTGGAAGACAGTAAAAATATTTATGAAATAGACACTCAGCGCTTACAATCTGAAATTGAGGGACTGAATAAGTCACTAAAATCTTTATATAATAAATATGAAAGTTCTAAAAACCAAATTAAGGAGCATATTCTAGCCACTAATGAGTTGGTAGACAAAGTGGACTTGCTGACTCTCAGCAACACTCATTGTACTTGTCGGAATGAACCCAGTCCTGCAGCCCTCCAGCCTGAGGCAACGGAGGACCCGTCTCGGGCTGTGAGTGTTCTAGACTGTACCATTAGCCAAGATAAAATACCTGTCATTACACTTCATGATTCACAAGTAGTACAGACTGAGATTAGTCATTTTGTATCACCTGATAGTATTGATTGTTATCATTCAGTTATGTTCTCTGATAGTATAGGTAGAGGGCTAGGTAAATTGATCAGTAATAACCTGAGTTATTGTACCCAAAATTACTGTATGCCGGGGTCTACCTACAAGCAGGTTATGGCATCAGTAATTCAAAATGTTTGTAATCCTAATACTACTATTACTATATGTGTCGGTAATAGTTCTAATATTAAAAAGCAAGATATCACCGACTATGTATCAGAGTTGTTAAAGTTAAGTTGTAATAAAATCATACTGTGTGCTTTTCCATATTTTGAAAATTTAAGTAATAGACAAAACAATTATATTCATATGCTAAATAAACATGTACACTTTTTAGTAGGTCACTATAGTGACAGACTTATTTATCTGGATATCAACACTATTGTTGGTAAACTTAAGTCGACACGGGGTAAGGTGTATCTACCTATTAGATGTAGACACAAAATAGCTAGGCTATTAGCTTTTAATATTCACTCAGACATAAATAGTATGTCGAAGTTTAGTTATATTATAAACACTGCGACTATTAGTAATCATACTAATATACATTTTTACAATAACTGTACATCGGAGGATCCATGTGTAACTATAGATGTCTCTCAAGTAGGATCCACTAGTAGTAGGATCTCATTGCCATACAGTAATGGCATGGGTGTTCAGGAGCTCACTCCAGCTCATTTAAACTAGATAGTAAGACAACGGAAGATACAAATAACATTAATATTATACTCACCAACACCATGGTACCTTCTTGCTCTCAAATAGATAAATGTAAAAAAGGGGCTAAGCAGAATTCCTTCAAATTATTTCATCAAAATATACAAGGTTTTTCTTCAAAGCAACTAGAAATTGAGTTGTTTTTAGAAAAAACGATGTTTGAAATTGTTTGTTTCACCGAACACTGGTTAAAAGACTATGAAATGCTAATTAATTACGAAAATTACAATGTAGGCAGTTGCTTTAACCGTAAATCTAAGATACGTGGGGGTTCATTAATCTTAGTTAGGAATTGTATTAAATCTAAATCTCGTAATGATATAGTCGATCTATCGGTGGAACATAGCATTGAATTGTCTTGTGTTGAGCTAGATAGGCATGTAATAGTGTGCGTTTACAGACCCCCAAATTACCTTAACTACTCTATGTTTGAGTCAGTAATGGAAGATGCTTTAGCAAAACTTGTAACTGGTAATAAACCAATAATTATATGTGGTGACTTTAATGTTAATATCCTAGAGAATAATGTAAATAGCAGTAGATTTTTAAATCTCTTTAAATCATTTAATTTGTCAAATGTGTTTTCAGAACCAACACGAATTACTACAAATACTGCTACATGTATTGATAATGTTTTTTGTTGCTGCGACTACTTAGATAAATCCATCGTAAATTACCTTCCTTCAGATCACAGCGGTCAGACCGTTGCTTTCACGTCCAATATACAATTACAAAGAATTCAGATACAAACTAGACAAATAACACCCAGCAATTTGGATAAATTTAATAATAATTTAATTAGTAAGTTATGTATACCGGGCCATATTTTAAATAATGTAAATGAATTGTATGAAGAATTTTTTTCGATAGTGCACACCGAATTCAATAATACTTTAAAACAGAAAACTAAAACTATTGGCCCAAAGTTTATTTTCAGTGACTGGGCAACACAGGGTATTAGGAAAAGTAGGGAACGATTGTTTGAGCTGTACGGCCTTAAGCCTTACATCAACACAGAAACTTTTAATAAATATGTTGCTACTTACTCGAAATTTTTTAAAAATGCTTGCAGGGTAGCCAAATCGCTGTTCATTAGCAACAAGATTAAATCAGCCGATAATAAAATAAAGACGGTTTGGAAAATTATCAACAGTGAAACAAATAGAAATAAAAAACGAAGTAATGACTTCACACTAAACACCTCCAGTGGCCTCGTGAGTTCTAACAATGAAGTTGCTCAAGAATTTGTAAATTTCTTTACCAGTATCCCACTTAAAACTACAGAAACCTTAAATTCCTCACCCTTGCTTTCTGTTGATTTATTGAAAGCGAACGTTTCAGCCTGTCCGAATGAATTTAAATTTCAGCATATAAACCCCATAGCAGTCATAAAAGCTTTTAAGCAAATCAAGATCAAATTAACCGAAGATCTATGGGGTATGTCTATCAAAGCTTGTACCTCAATTATTGAGACTATAGCACCGTATTTAGCCTCAATATTTAATTTGTGCGTGGATCAAGGGGTCTTCCCGGATCTAATGAAATACAGTAAGGTAATACCGCTTTTTAAATCCGGGGATAGTAAAGACACCAATAACTATAGGCCCGTATCTGTGTTGCCGGTTTTCAGCAAGGTGTTTGAAAAGATAATGCTCAATCAAATGCTAAACCATTTTAACGCCAATAGAATCTTACACGAGCAACAGTATGGTTTCACCAAGGGACGTTGTACAACTGACGCCGGTGTTTCTTTATTAAAACACATATTTACTGCGTGGGAAGAGGCACAAGATGCCATAGGAATCTTCTGTGACCTTTCGAAGGCATTTGATTGCGTAAATCACGAAACCCTGCTATTAAAACTTGAGCATTACGGTTTAGGTAAACTTGCGCTCAGTTTAGTAAAATCGTATTTGAATGATAGACAGCAGCAGGTACAGGTAAATGGTGTCAATTCAATGGGTTTAAAAGTAAGAATGGGCGTACCACAAGGTTCGATATTGGGTCCTTTTCTCTTTTTAGTTTACATTAATGACCTACCCCACTTATTTAACAACCAACCGCAAATGGTATTGTTTGCTGACGATACTTCTTTAATATTTAGGATAAACAGACGTGCCACTAATCTTGACGACGTCAATAACGCCCTACTGCAGGTCCATAATTGGTTTACCGCTAATAACTTAGTACTAAATGGGAAAAAAACTAAGTGCATAAAATTTTCTCTGCCAAATGTCAAAAGTAGTGATTGTGACATAATATTGAATCAAGAGAAACTAGAATTTGTCGATAAAACTGTTTTCTTGGGAATTACGCTCGACACAAGGCTACAATGGGGTCCTCATTTAACATCTCTTGCAGGACGGCTGAGTTCAGCAGCATATGCTGTTAGAAAAATCCGTCAGTTTACTGATGTAGATACCGCGAGGCTAGTCTATTTTAGTTATTTTCATAGTATTATGTCATACGGTATTTTACTATGGGGACGGGCTGCAGACATTGAGTCTATATTTATTCTGCAGAAAAGAGCCATCAGAGCCATATATGATCTACGTAGGCGCGATTCTCTGAGAGAACTGTTTAAAGAAATTAACATCATGACAGTACCTTGTCAATACATCTATGAAAACATCATGTACGTTAGGAAAAATCTGCATTTATTTAGTAAGAGAGGTGACAGACACCACTATAATACTAGAAATAGGGACCAACTAGTTCAGCCAGGTTTCAGGCTAGCTAAAGTAGACTCATCTTTCATGGGGTACTGTTTAAAATGCTACAATAAAATACCTCCTCACATTCTACAACTGAATGAGACGAAATTTAAATCTTGTATAAAACGCACACTATGTAGGCAAGCATATTATAAGTTGGGGGACTATATTGATGATAAAAATGCTTGGCTCAATGCTGGTCCTGCTCCACAACCATAGGAGCAAACTAATTGATTACCATGTTAAGTTATTGTGGAAGCTGCAGAAGATTGTAATAATATCCTTGCTTTGTATAGATTCCATCTCTTAATAATATTATATAATTGCATAGCACATGTGTGAGTACTATGTACTGTAAAGCAACCATTTACATTTATTTATCTTTCATTGACTTGAATGTAGCCTGGTGGCTGAGAGAATGTCATGCTCACTCAAATTTCTCGCTGATGGTGGCGCGTGTGTCGGGTCATTTGGTTCCCTTCAATATGGTTGAGTTGAATGGCGCCGAGCCATGCGTCATGTTCGTGAACGGGCGCTGTCAGTTGGGAGTGGTCATCTCTTAGCTGCCACGGTTTATTTTAATTACTTTATTTTGAAAGTGTTGATTATTTTAATCTTTTACTCTGGGCGCTCTTAATGTGCACGTCTTTCTACATCGTTCTCACATATATGTATAATCTCAACGTGAATGATGTAACCAAGATTTTGTAACAATATTTTGATTAAAAAGAGTGTCCATGGAGTTTCTTGCACATTCTTCTCCATAGAGATCTACGCTTTGGAATGTGCAACTACAGTACTTTCTCAAGTTATTATGCCTTGTGACTGTGACTGTAGCTTAGCTTTTTTTTTTTGTTTGACTTTCAAAAGTGCCTGTAATGGTCTAATTGAAATAAATGCTTTGAGTTTGAGTTTGAGTTTGAGTGAGTTTGATCTATAGTCGGCGGTGATTGGTTTTTTTAATCCCGGCAAAGAGATAGTACGTCTTTACGGATTAAATATTTTTCGAGTATTTAAATTGTGTTTATAAATAGAATATCATAGATAAATATGATTATTTAAAACAAATATTTATTTTTATGAACAAATTAACATCTTACTGTGTTCTAAATTAAAAAAAAAAATATTTAAATTTTCTTTTTTTTTCATAGTAGGCTGTATACGGCATCATACCTTCTTCTTCAACCTGGCGAAAGTAAAGCGAGGCAAAAAGCAAATTAAATCATAGTTTCATATGAATTCCTGACAAAAATACTTTCCGTTCATTTCATTTCTTCATGTTTACATTTGTTTATTCATAACCTCTATGATTATTTTGTATTTAAAATGGTATTAATATAATAAATATTATTATTTTTAGAAGCATTCATTTCTACAACCATGCTGAAACTGTATATATACTGAACCATACGTATACAGATTAATTTGTAATATCTTATGATTACTTTGCTGTTTAAAAAATCTAAGAACATGATAATAATCATAAAATAGTAATTATAAAGAGCAGTGTAATAAAAAAAATATTGAGAAAAAAATACTGTTTGCCACACTCTATTTGTTCACACTTGGCCCATAGGGCTACACTGCTGGGGACGGGGTCCATAGAAGTTTTCCCATTGTTCTTTAATTCTTCTGTCAAATTCAATTTCAAACACAGCGAAAATTAATTGCCTTTTACTTATTACAGGTATGTCTACTGGATGACCGACGGCAGTACTATAGAAAGGGCTCGAATTAATGGTTCCGAGAGAGAAGAAGTTATAGGAATCAATGACACATGGAAAGTAGCTTTGACTATTGACCCTCAGACGCAACACATGTACTGGACGGAATATGAATTTTTCTCCAGAAAATATTTTATTGTTAGAGCGGATTTGAATGGAAAAAACAGAATGATATTATATCGTGGAGAGGGTCAGTTAAAAGCTGAATTAACCGTATCAAAAGATTTCATTTACTGGACTAAAGGTTACTCATTCTACACGAAATTCCCAAAGAAACTTTACACAAGGGGGACACCTCAACGAATTGAATTTAATGATCCATCAACCGATTTGCATGCCTCTCAGTATCATATCGTCGCAAACTATCCAATTGAAGAACAACCTCAGGGAATTCCGCTTTGTAAAGCACTGAAGCGTCTGCCTCGGGTTAGCGGTGATACATGCGATATTCCTGTGTGTCGTAACTATTGTTTACAAGGACACTGCAATACCAGTGCTGACGGACAACGTAAATGCAGGTAAATGATGTTCAATAACTCTAGGTCTAGTTATAAAACAACAGGCGCTCAAGCGCTAATCATACACTCAACATCACAAGATGACCACATTTTTAAATCTTCAACAAACTCTGTTTGACTGTGTTAAATTTTGACTCAGTATTAATGATATAATTAGTTACGTGGTTTCTTATTCGTTCCATAGTTTCTGCCTATCCCCGTAAGAAATGGGCGTGATTTAATGTATGATAAATGACACGGATAATAATGATAGTCCAACTTGTTGCCGATGTAATGCCGGTTACTCGGGAGTTCGCTGCGAAGTAAACGAGTGCCAGGCGTATTGTTTAAACGACGGCGTATGTTCCCTGAGTGAGCAGAATAACCCAGTGTGTCAATGCACAGGAGGTTATCAGGGTGAAAGATGTGATGTTCCCGCCTTTCTTATAAAATGCTCAGAAACAGTTTCTTTGTTGAAAGACATCCTCAAGGCAGGTAAAAATCTTTTAAATCGGTCCATAACCATAATGTTCTATAGAGAAATATTTGAACCCCGTTCATGTATGTTTCATGTGTGCCTTATTAACTCCTTGGTACTTATTTGTGCATTTGAAACGTTCTTTACAGATTTAAAATCGGTCACTGAGGGCAAAGGAGTGAAGTCGACGTGCGCTTCAACTGTTGTCTGAAGACGCGGCGCTTGTTCAGAATGAGCGCAACATGTGAAGCCGTCGCTGCGACTGCTCAGTAAAACAGGTACTTATTTGTGCATTTGAAACGTTCTTTACAGATTTAAAATCGGTCACTGAGGGCAAAGGAGTGAAGTCGACGTGCGCTTCAACTGTTGTCTGAAGACGCGGCGCTTGTTCAGAATGAGCGCAACATGTGAAGCCGTCGCTGCGACTGCTCAGTAAAACAGGTACTTATTTGTGCATTTGAAACGTTCTTTACAGATTTAAAATCGGTCACTGAGGGCAAAGGAGTGAAGTCGACGTGCGCTTCAACTGTTGTCTGAAGACGCGGCGCTTGTTCAGAATGAGCGCAACATGTGAAGCCGTCGCTGCGACTGCTCAGTAAAACAGGTACTTATTTGTGCATTTGAAACGTTCTTTACAGATTTAAAATCGGTCACTGAGGGCAAAGGAGTGAAGTCGACGTGCGCTTCAACTGTTGTCTGAAGACGCGGCGCTTGTTCAGAATGAGCGCAACATGTGAAGCCGTCGCTGCGACTGCTCAGTAGGATTACTGTTACAATACAAACTCCACAAGGAGATTAAGTTCTATTTTTACAATTTTTTTTATACTTCTGATACATTCTGCTTATGTATCTAGGTATTTTGTCAGTATGTACTTCTGGGGTGTCCCTTCCCGAAGCGGCGTTGCTCGTGCTATACATTCGCCAAAAAAAACTTTTTCTGGTTTATTGTACTTTAACACTAACTACCGTAGTAGGCGTAGGTACTTAAGCCGCCACCTATCAACATCTCAATTTTATACTTACGACACCCAGGACTCGTAACTTGCCTGACGGCGCGGTTGGCGCAGTGGCTGAGCAACTGATTGCTGCGCTAATTGTCGTGAGGTCGATTCCCGCACGGAACAAATATTTGTATGATCTGCAGGTAGTTGTTCCGGGTCTGGCTGTTTGTGTATGTGCGTTAAATGTTTGTTAACGCATCCACGATACAGGAGACATTCCTAGTGTGGGGTAACGTTTTATTTAAGGAAAAAAATAAATAAAATGTGTTGTGGTGTGGTATAAAAATAAGTAGGTAATTAAATTAATTATTCCCTTTATTTAACATTTGTACAAATTATTTACATTTTTAAATATTTCATATAAAAAAACAATATAAAAACATTTAAAAATATGAAAAATTGTTGCCCGCCGGTATCGGGAACAGGGTCCAAGCTACCGGTGGTCAGGGCTCCAGAGAGAGAAACCTCCTAACAATACGAGCCGTGTCCAGGAGTACTGCTTTCTGTATCAAGCCCTTGATCCAGCTGCCTAACGAGAGCCTCCTCAGGTATTCATCGAGGCTCTTAGCAATTAAGCCATGGGCTGATACGACTATCGGCACAATGATCGCTGAGTCCACATCCCACATGTCGACAACCTCGCGAGCCAAGTCAAGATATTTTATTTGCTTATCTTTCTTCACGAGGTTCTCATCATGCGGGACCGTTATGTCAACAATCATTGCGCGCCGCTCTGATCGATCCACCACCACTATATCAGGCTTATTAGCTAAAATAGTCCTGTCAGTGATGATGGATTGATCCCAGTACAATGTGATATTGCCATTTTCGAGAACTGGGTCGGGCACATACCTATAGTACGGCACTTCCGATTCCACGAGTCTGTATTTTAGAGCAAGTTGCTGAAAATAATAAATTAATTATTATTATTAAATATTATTTTTTATTACAATTTAGAGAGTAGCGGTGACCCAGTGGTGGCGGCCCCGACCTACGGGTAGTTACGAGAGTAAGTCGTGGGCGCATTACTTTGTGTAATTTATTTCATCACCACTGCTCTCAAAACGGTGAGGAAATTATCGTGAGGAAACTGGCATGTCTTAGAACCAAAAATTGAAAGACATGTGACCTCTACCAACCCGCATTGGGCCGGCTTGGTGGATTCATTCTGTCGTAGGGAGGAGACCAGTGCCCCAGCAGTGGGAACATTATTGGCTGATTATGCTATGCTTATGCTAATACAAATTCTACTTCGTATCCTGCCCTCTGTTTTCCAAAACATGTAGTTGAAGTGACAGAAGTCAAAGAAGGCACCACTACCGACGACACCGTGAAAGTGGCCAAGTTTTAGATCAACTAAAATCTCTGAAATATACCAGCGATACGAAGAAGTACATCTATTCGCAAACAATAATTTTAGCTTGATTTTCTATTTGTGGAAACACGTATTTTACCAGTTCACCCATTGGTGCCTCGATTGTTAGGAATCAGCAAATCGCTATTTATAATTGGATGGCGTTCAAAAATAACGAATCAAGGGATGAAAATGTCAATTTCTCAAAATGAGAAAATGGTCTTCAAAGTTCTAAAACTTTGAATATCTGAAAATTTGAATAACGAAAAAAAATACCTGAGAATATGAACTGCCTAATTAATAAATATCTGTTTTTCATCAGCAATGTATAATAAGTAATAATATGTTAATAAAGATGCATAAACCAGCTTCCTTTTTCTTACGTCCGGCACAAAACTTGCCAAAAAACAAAAATGTCAGCACTCCATCTCGAATGGCGTAGGGTTTTCTGTTGACAATTTATACAGAAGAAGAAATTACTGTGTTTATTTAAATTGACAAGTTTAAGAACTAATGTAAGAGGCGAGGGCAGGCGAAGTGAGCCCAAAAATGTTTCTTTATAAACAGAATATACTACTGAGGTCTACCAAAAACAGCGAGTAATAAGTGCTACAGCGTTTCATTCTGTCTGCTCCGAGTTTCGGTATCTCGGTTCAATCGTGGTATAAAGCACAGAATAAACACGGGATGGATGAAATGGTGGCAAGGTCACGGGAACAATCTGCGACTCCCGCATTCCTCTTAAAAACAATGGTTAGTTCTGCTATCTTGTATGGATCAGAATGTTGGACCACAAAAGGGATGAATGAAAGGCATTTGCATGTGGCTGAGATGAGAATGCTAAAGGGGATGTGTGATTGTGTGGTGTTACGCAAATGGATCCAATAAGAAATGAGTACATAAGAGGAAGTCTGAAAGTGCGCCGGTGACTGAAAAGTTGTGTGGTAATCGGTTGTCATGGTATGGGCATGTGATGCGAAAGAATGAGGAAAATGTCGTGAAGAAAGGATGCAGGTTATAAGAGTAGAGGAAGACCAAAGAAACGATGGATGGACTGTGTGAAGAACGATATGGCACGCAAGGAGGTGTCTGATTAGATGAGGAGTAATAAAGAAGTATGGAAGAAGAAGACAAGCTGCGTCGACCCTAAATGAATTGGGGCAACGGCAAGAGAATGAACGTATCACACTCCTGGTATTGTGAAAGTGTTTGAGCCGTAATCGCATTAGCCTACTCGTGTAAGTAGACACACGCTTTAACGAAATATATGCCAATTGTGTCGGTTAACTTGGTGTGAAGTTTTAGAATTGTAAAATATTGAGTAGAATGTTAAAGTTATTTTTTTCGGCATTTGATTGTAAACATTTTCAAATTAACACTTTGATGCTTGTTCCATATTCATAGTGTTCAATTTCCTAAAAATTCTTACGCTTGTATCTATAGTCAAGTTAAAGTAATTACTTGATTTTAAGTTATTACTTAGGCAACCGTTTTTATGCCATATACAAGAAATTTGTAGGTCTTGGACAGTCTTTACGAGGAGTCAGAAGTCGAAAGTCTGACATCCAGTCTTACTAAGGGGTATCTTATTATCAAATTACTGTGCTGTGGAGGTCAGCACGCAGTCGCTCCATGTAAAGTACTGGTATTCAGCTGCAACCGGTTAGACTGGAAGCTGACCCCAACATAGTTTGGCCACCGTAGGCGCGGGTCTGTGGACTGTAAGTAATGGGCTAGTTCACCGTCCGGCCGTCTTATGACGACAGGCCGTGTCAACGGCGCGTTCGTGTACCATGCGCTCCTCAGAGAGGTGTGAAAACGGGAAGGGGTCCGATAAGACCGATGCCTGCCAGGGCTGCGGGACTGTTCGAAAGAGATACCGCGGTCCTGGAACACAAAGGACAAAAGAAGGAACATGGAGGGGTTTTAGTCAGTACAAGTCTGACACTCCCTTCCGCTCCACCCAGAGTGGGAGTCATTTGATGAATACCCATTCGAAAAAAAAGGCAGTAAGCACGTAATAAAGAACGCCTCTCAACACTCAAGTATTACTTTACTAAAATTAGTTACAACCAATAAAATGTCTTGAATCTAGTCTGAAGTAATACTTGAGTCTTCAGTAGTGTCCTGTAATATGAAGATAAGAGGGATTTTTTAACAAAAACTAAACCGTTTACAAAGTTTTTGTGATCTTTAATCGACAATTCTTTTATTTTTTCGCTTGATTCACTGTTTGTTAACGCCGTCCAGATTTATATTTCAGGAGACCTGCTTTTCCATTTATATCCCACGAGCGGTGGCCACGGCTTCACGCATAATTTGTTAGCTGAATTTGTTTGTCTGAACTATAAAATGTATAGAACACTGTACGTGTTGGCGTTGCTGACGCTGCAGGCGGAGTTGGCGCCCTCATTCTCCTGGGGTGAGTACAAGAATCGTGATTTTGGGGTGTCGTACATATCCAAGAGATTACATTGGGACGG
Source organism: Eugnorisma glareosa (assembly GCA_947578425.1). Lineage (NCBI taxonomy): Eukaryota > Metazoa > Arthropoda > Insecta > Lepidoptera > Noctuidae > Eugnorisma > Eugnorisma glareosa. The sequence continues at coordinate 3,624,712 of OX387982.1, read as the reverse complement.
GAAATACATAGACTTTTATGCTACAAAATATTGGACTGTATGCCTGACATGTGTGGACCCCAACACCTTTTGCGGCCGCAGTTCTCTTGAAAACTTCCTTTTGCGCCACGGTTGGTCTTCATTCGACAGATTCCCAAAGTCTGTCACCCGCAGGCCACAACCTATGGTGAGCGGAGATTATTGTGCACGCTCCAAAGTACGCTGGCGAGTGTGCAAGTACTTTAAGACCCATTGATAGGCTTAATTTATGGAGAGAAGAAGAACAGCTAGGAAAGCGAAGTTTTAAAAGCATAACCTCGAATGTTTTTATTTTGTTTCAGACATCGTCGCGGCTGCAAGGAATCGACTAGAATTTTATAATGAAGGAAAGTTAACGTACTCCGTGACGTTTGCTGATGTTGATGTTCACTGGATAACTTACGACCCATTTCACAACCGTGTTTTACTTAGGGACAGCTCCTCGTCTCTACGTAGTTTTGACATAGCAACTGGAAAAATACAAACTTTAATTCATTTTCAACGAACCCCTAGTTTGAACGCTTACGACCCGGTTACAGGCATATTTTTTGCAATATCCGGGTTACGTCAATTGTACTCGTACCTCGTTAAACCTGGATCCGACCTCGAAGTTAACGCAAATTGTGTGACTGATTTGGGAGGGTCGGCTGCTGCATTGGCCGTGGATAGCTGTGGAGGGTAAGTAACTTCATGCTCATTCATTTTCTAAAAATGCTTTCAACATTTTCAAAAGGTATTTTCTTTAAAACACATACAAAACTATGATAATTAATGTTTATATCTGTGATCTTTGCTTTGACATCTTTAATCTAAATTAAATGAAACAACAAGCGACCCTTGAATTACTGATAATATTTTTACTACTTAGTTAATGGCAAAAATTATGTTACAGGTCGAAAATCGCCCCTGACTGAGTTCTTTTTAAAATTTTAAATTTGATTCCTCTGTCAAATTCAATTTTAAACACGGTGAAAATTAATAGATTTTTTCTTATTACAGGTATATTTACTGGGTCAGAAATGCAGACAATACAATAAGGAGGGCTCGACTTAATGGTTCCGCGACAGAAGAAGTTATAGGAAAAACTGATAAATTTAGATTTGCGTTGAGTATTGACCCTCAGACACAAAACATGTACTGGACGGAATTTGTACGAAACCCAGAACAATATTCTATTCTTAGTGCGGATTTGAATGGAAAACACATAAGAACACTACATCATGGACAAAGTGATTATCCAGCTCGATTAACTGTATCCAAAGATTTCATTTACTGGGCGGAATCCTATATAATTACAGATGACATGTTCTACTGGAAATTTCCAAAGAATCTACCGCTCGGCACATATGTGGAACCTAAAAGAATTGCATTTAACAACACACCAACCGATTCGGATAACAGTTATTTATTTATAGCCGCAAACTATGTAATTGAAGAACAATCTCAGGGAATTCCACTTTGTAAAGCATTGAAGCGCCTGCTACCAAATCACTCAGTGACCAACGACAGCGACTTCGTCAACGTTTCTACAGATGGAAGCTTGCTTCGTGTCAATGAAACGAAAGTAAGTGAAGAATCTCGGGTTAGCAGTGACACATGCGATGTCTTTATGTGTCATAACTATTGTTTTCAAGGAAACTGTAGCGTCAGTTCTGAAGGACGACCTAAATGCAGGTAAAACAAGTTCATTTCATTATGAACTAGTTTTAAGACAACACGACGACGAGCGCTGATCGTACACTCAACATCACAACATGACCATATTTTAAAATCTTTAACATGCTCTGCGTTTAATTTGACTTTGGATTAATGTCAAGTTTCGTGGTTTCTTATTCGTTCCGTAGCTTCTATCTATTCCCGTAAGGGGCGTGATTTAATGTATGATAATTTGATAAATATGGATAATAATGATAGTCAAACTTGTTGCAGATGTAATGCCGGTTACTCGGGAGTTCGCTGCGAAGTAAACGCGTGCCAAGCTTATTGTTTAAACGACGGCGTATGTTCCCTGAATGAGCAGAATAACCCAGTGTGTCAATGCACAGGAGGTTATCAGGGTGATAGATGTGATGTTCCCGCCTTTCTTATAAAATGCTCTCAAGCAGTTTCTATGTTCAAAGACATCCTCAACGCAGGTAAAAATCTGTCCATATCTGTCTTGTAGAGAAATGTTTGAACCCCGTTCATGTATGTTTCATCTATTTCTTAGCGTGTCGATGGCAATCTAAATTGTGGCCCAGAACTGCGCTGCGAGTTTAGCGTCTTCATTAGCGTCCATCAGTTCCTGTTCATGTTTCATGAGTGGCTTATTAATCTCCTAGGTACTTAATTGTGTATTTTATACGTTGGTTACAGATTTAACATCGGTCACTGAGGGCAAAGGAGTGAAGTCGACGTGCGTTTCAACTGTTGTCTGAAGAAGCGGCGCTTGTTCAGAATGAGCACAACATGTGAAGCCGTCGCTGCGACTGCCCTATAGAACTGTTACATTACAGGGTGTAACAAGACCCTTAACAAAGCCGTCAACCAAGCATTATGTACATCAAACTAAGTAACTTCACGCAAAAATTGTTCCAAGGAAACCACTTTTTGTTTTGGGGTGAAAACTCACGTTTTACGGTAGGGCTCAATGTTACGCACTCAAAACATTGTGCTTAAGGATGGATTGAATATTACGGGGGTCGTGGAAGTGTTTACAGTACCAATGTTACGTTAAAAACATGTGTTTAAAAAAAAAAAAACTTACAAACTTGGAACTTTGACCCCCAATATCTCCGTAACAAGAAGAACTAGGTATGGTCTAGAACAACAAAAATATCGCAATGATGGGGAGATAGATATGAGATAGATAGGTCTTGTTACACCCTTTATAAACTCCACTAGGAGACATAGATTGAAGTATTAATTTTTTTATTTCATACTTTTGATAATCTTTATACAAGGTCAATTTTTATTCAGTGCGCAAACTTTGACAAATTAAACTTAAATGAGTTTTATTAAAATAAATTAGTACAAAAAAATAAAGTTATCGTTAACGAAAAATGTTTACTTTGAAATTAATTTTATGGCCACCAACTTGCGGGCGGCGGCGCGCGGCGATCCACGCTCGTTTATTTATCATGCACAGGCATCATTTACCTGGGTTACAATGTATTAATCGCCGATTTTATCTGGTTCCAACTAGACTTCTTTAAACCTTGGCCGTGATCTGAAGTAATTTGAAGAGTAATTCCAATTTTTCCTTCATACTTTCATGGGCTTAGGACCATCAAAATGCAGAAAATAAAGCATAAGTACTAACCGTGATCAAGCAGCCTCTGAGTGGCTGCTAAAATGGGACTTTCATTAGGGGCTGCGGGGTTAAGGATACCTTGGGCTCGTATTCGGGGTATGGTCTCCGTTGCATACATTCTGCGAGCTGCACGTAAACTTTCACCACTTAATAAATACACCCGCACCATTTCATAAAACTCGCGGTTACTTAAGTCCGACATCGCGACCTGTAGGTACGAGTACGACACACGTGTGGCGCAGGAGCTGCGCGGGAAAGGTTGGACGCGACGTCACGACAGCGCATGCGATGAGTGACTGTCGGACCGCGGGCATCGGCCCCGCCCCTGCCGCTCGGGTAAGGATTTCACCCCCGCTGCACAACATCGCCGCGTGCGCCCATTGATATTACTACTTATTAGTAATAATATCAATGGGCGCGCGATAGTGTTCATATTTTGCTGATTTAAAGTCGGATAAAAAATATAAAAAAACTTTTGAACAAATAATGGAAATGTGTTCTATTACTGATACTGAACCACCAAAATTTTTCTGCACACTGCTTAAAAAATATTCCAGTATAGCAGCATTGTACGTATGTACAGACGACAGCCAGCAAATCGCGCGGCTTGAATGGGAAGTAACACTTCTATTTGGCATTTTGAATGCATCTTTTACCAACAGCGTCCTCCTTCGTTGGAGCTTTTACCCTCCTATTAATAAACACAGACTAAAGTTATTCCAAGTTTAAACCTTTATGGTTGGTATGTATGGTTATTCCTTTGTTATTCCTGGTATAATTTTATTCCGTGTTTATAACCAAGAGGATAAATGATCCAAGCTACACACACACACACATCTGTACAGCTAAATAAAATTGAAGTGTCTGTAACTTCAAAATAACAGATTTTTACTAAATGCGTATAAACGGTATAGAACAAAAAAATAAATTAAAAATTTGTCTGTCTGTTTGTTTCGACTAATCTCCGAAACGGGTGGACCGATTTAAACGGGACTTATACTGGACGATAGCTGATGTTATTAAGAATGACTTAGGCTACTATTTTTATTTGGGGACTATATAAATGCTCTTAAAAAATAAAGTATCACACTTTAAAATGTTTAGCTTTAAAATTCATTGAATGAACTATTGAAATAATGGTTTCCACTATAAATAAAAATATCCTTAGCTTTAAAATTAATAATTGAATGAACTATAAAAGAATGGATGGCAATGTTGCTAGGAGAGCTTAGGATGCAAGAGCGAGCGAAGCGAGCTCTGGACTTGGGGCACCTCGACTCGGAGAGTTCAGGTTCGAAGGGGATGGCAGAATGGTGAACTAAGGCCCCACTATCCCCTTCGTGTTAGGTTACTTTAAACCCTGCAGACAGAAATAGAAGCTACGCGGGGCTCCGTCGACTACGGCTTCGACTACATGTTTTAGGCGACTATAAAGTATGGTGAGGTTAGGTTCCAATAATTGTATTTTTTTTCAAGAAAGGTGCGTTGCCTTTTCATGGCAATGGTGCCAGATGAGAAGCGGTACCTCCCCCCTTCATTCCCTATTCCCTCCTCCTGCCAAACAATTCTAAATGCTTACCAGCTATCTCGTTTTGGAGTTGGTTTTCGGCACAGTTATAGTGCAAACCATTATTATTGTAGATAGTTTAATTATAATGTTGAAATGATTACATTATAATGTATATTTTATAAATTTGGTTAATGTTTATTGAATTGTAGATGTATTATTATTTTAAAGTGCTTTTAATTAATTAATTAATTGTATTTATTTATGACAGTCGGTATGTAGCCTATGGTGCCGAGACATGGACGCTCACAAAGGAGACTGTCCACCGAGTGCGAGTAGCACAAAGGGCCATGGAGCGAGCCATGCTCGGCATAACCCTCTTAGATCGAGTGCATAACACCGAAATCCGCCGTCGGACGAAAGTCTACGACGTCGGGGATCGGGCGGTGCGCCTAATGGGCCTGGACAGGACATCTGGCTAGACGCGGAGATGGCCGATGGAGCAAGGCCCGAGTGTGACCGAGTGGTGGCCAAGGTTAGGCCATAGAAACCAGAGCCGTCCTAAAGCTCGTTGGGTCGACGACATCGTCAAAGTCGCGAGAAACACCTGGATAAGGGACGCACGGAACCGGGAAGTGTGGCAGAAAAAGGAAAGGCCTATATCCAGCAGTGGGTCATTCCGGGCTGATATGGTTTTGATGATGATTTATTTATTTGTATCAGACACAACGATCCATAATTTAGTTAGTAAGTAGGTACATTTAAAAATAATGTTAGTAGGAAATTAAAATAATCAGAGGCTTATACTATTATAATTAAGTTGTACATAAAATTAAATTAAATTAATACAAACATTTTTCGTCAAATAAAATATACATTGTAGAATCTCCGTAATCAAATTTAAAATAAAATTAGTTAATTTCAATAAGTAATCAACCATTATTATATAAAAGTACGTTAAAATACAATACATAATCAATATTAAAAATTAATAAATCTTTCTTTCTTATTCTTTATTGCACACAAAATATAAAAGTAGGACACACAACATTACAATATATAACTTATGTACAACGGCGAGCTTAACCCAGAATTAGGGCTTCTTACAGCAAACCTTACGTTTGAGTGTGAGATTTGTGAATGAGGATAAACCTATGTGCACAAACGAACATTTTAAAACTTAAATTTACTTATTTTTACCAAACTAATACATAAAATATAATAAACGTAATACATATATATATATAGATAGATACACAAAATACTATATATATACTATTATCCTGTTGACAGGAAATGTTCTCTTATTCTTTTCTTGAACACATCTAATGAAGGGCTATCCCGCAAGGAGTGTGGAAGCGAATTCCAAAGGCGCACAGCCCGAACAGTAAAGGAACCATCATACCGACTTGAGGAGTGAGGAGGGAAACGAAGGAGGAGAGATGATGATGAGCGACAGGGTTTCCCTCTAGGAACCAGATACTCGAAGCGATCTCGAAGATACGAAGGAGCTTTAGGATTATGGAGAACAGAAAAGAGAAAAGAGAGAGTGTGTGAGTCTCGACGCTGCCGAATAGATAGCCACTTCAGCCGCCTCCGAAATTCCGACACATGATCGTATTTACGAAGCCCGAAAATGAAGCGGATACACAAATTCTGCAGACGTCAAAAATCAATATAAAATTATAAACAGTATTAAATTCTGTGGGGGTTATTTTCCATTAAATACATCCCCTTTTATTTGAGAAAAAGGATTGTAGTTCAGTGCAAAAAACCTTGAAGTTGTTAATATTATCCGATTCAAATATAAATAATATTTTCATAATAATATCACGCGGACAAGTAAGAAGGTACGTCATGTTCTCCGCGTTAATGAGATATTTGTTTTGTCCTGGACTATACCTGGCAACCTTATAATACGGAGATATTAAAAACTTCCAAAGGAGGTGTTTTTTCCCCAATACAATTGTGGCCAAACAATGTAACTTAACTATAAAGGTACGAAGTTATAGGAAAAAAATCGCAGATTCTGAAAAAAATAATATTGGATTTATTAATGCATTTGTACCACCTGAAATTGTGCAGAAAGATGCTAAAACTTGCAACCCAAGAATCTTCATCTGACAATCTCGTGATTAATTTCTCCGATGATGCGTGTAGTTACTTCATTTTATACACGTATGAAAACCTTAAAATATACTATTTAGAATTAAGTTTTGTATTAAAGATAGATTATTTTTCCCGGCACACTTTTTTCGTGAAACATTATGGGATCAAGAATTTAAAAAATACATTTTTTTCACATTATTTTTTGCGTTTAGTTAGCCAAAAGACAGTGCCCCAGGGCCGATAATTTACTATTTTATTCTTTTTGTTGTTGTTGATGACAATATTGTCATTCCGATTATTCTAGCCCTTGTCAGACGACCGATCTCGAAAGAGTTTAATATTTTGACAGATGGAATAGTTTGACAGTCGCCAGCGCTGTTATGAACGTTTCTTTAAACGCAGTTACGATTCGAGGTAGTGTTTTTTCATATTCTTTTATTTCTTAATCTATCGCATATTGAAGGGTTTAAAATACTGCTAATAACTATGTATTGGAAAGAATTTAAATAGTAATTTGTACCTCGGTACATGTTTGGGCCGAAAAAAAAAACACCTCCAAATTTTCTTCAAGTTTTTTTTTAAATACAGGTTTTAATGTTGTAACTTTACTTTTTGCATGCCTGTACTACTCAATATGTTTCGAGTGCGTTACATTGAGTCCTACCGTAAACCGTGATTTTTCACCCCAAAAAGAAAAGTCGTTTCCTGGCAATAATATTTGCGTGGAGTTACTTAGTTTGGTGTACAGAATGCTTGGTTGACAGCTTCGTGAAGGGACCGCTTACACCTTGTATGGGAGCGCTCGTATAGCCTTGGCGTTCGTCGCTTGGTTGTACACTCTCACTCCCTGACTCGGAGGGTCTTGACGAGAGTCACCATAAAACAGCAGGATGACTCTGTTACCCAGGCGAGCTCTTTGTCTGCTCAATAACTCACCCACACTTACCTACAAAATATCATACAGTTTTTTTTATGACGTCTTAAAACAGGAGTAATTCCAATGTGGGGCAGAGACAGAGCTATACAGGTCGTTACACACAGGAGTTACTCCTGCTTTAAGACGTCATGGTAGGTAAGGCCCCAGGTTACCGATAGTCTTTGTTAAATTGACCTTTAACTTTTATGGGGTATGAAGAACAGTGTAAAGTTCATCATTTTTTTTAACGGACATCGGTTAGCATAAAACCAGCCCCTAGTTTCCATACTGTCCATAATTATACTGCGGAATAAACGTTTGCGTGTGTGTGTGTGACGGCGCGTTTATAGGGCTAGGAACAGACGGGCTGCGTTTTAATACGGGTGATTTACACTTACCGATTTCCGTAAAAAAAAGAAAAGGCTATCCTTTTTAATCATCGATTCGGTTCGAGAATCATTATATATATAGATACCTCCTTGAACTTGACCAGGATGCAAAGCGACAGCCTGTATAACTGACCGTGACTACTAATCTGACCGTCATCTCTCCAGACTCTTTCCGATGTTGAGTCGGTCTCTAGGCAAACCGTATGCAGCTGAATACAAGTATTTATAGAGCAACTGCAATAATCTAACCTCCACACAAACTACTGACTAAATACGATACCCCTTGGTAAGACTGGTTATCAAAGTTTCGGCCATTGACTACCTGTATCTTTTTTTCCTACCCTAGGAATTTCTCATGTATCGTAGGCGCTTTTAAAAATGCTTAAACTCACAAACACACAACGAGGCCCGGAACAACTATCTGTAGGTAGAGACTACCCGGTTAGAATGGAACCCGAAACCAACATAATAAGCGAAGCCTAGACAGACCACGATTCTATCTACCTATTTATGGCAATGACAGTCTTTATGGCAGTGAAAGCCTTATATTCCGAAATCTGACAATTACATTTACAATAATCACTGTTTTAAACTTTCAAGGTTTACACTCACACATAAACTATCACTTACGGGATATCTTCCGTGATTGTCTGTTATTTTGAGCTCCCGATATTTCGACGCTGTTGCAAGCACCATGATCGCGGGTTGAATGGAGAATGCGGGTGGATGGAAAATAAATTGTTAAGAGCAGACAAATCTGTCTACCCTCTTTCTTTGTCTTTTGCTACGCGCACTACTGGAACTCATCACTAAGTCACGGCAAAACACACAAACAAACACAAAACAAAATAAACAATCACGAACAAAAATAATCGACAATAAAACGGAAAAATAGACAATCACGGAAGATATCCCGTAAGTGACAGTTTATTTACAATAATGGTTGAAATTAAAATCACAAAATGTCTCGAATTTCGGTGTGCCTTGTGGCATAGGCCTCCTCTTGTCGTCTGTCGCGAGGTACCCTCCTCCAGTTTGGACCTGCTGTCAGCTTCATTTTTTCCTCCCAACGGGTAGGCTGCCTTCCCCGATTTCTTTTGCCGTCCCTTGGATACCATTCTGTCACTACCTTGTTCCATTTTCCTTTAGTGTCTCGCATCATGTGGCCAGTCTACCTCCACTTTTGTTGGTCTATTCTTGTTAGAACATCGGTCAGTTTTGTTTTGGGAGCGGAGATCTATATTCCTTATTCTGTCCTGTCTCTTTGAGCCTCCCATGCTTCTTTCCATTGCTCTTTGACACTTGGCAAGCTTTTCTCTGAGCGATTTCGTGAGTGCCCATGTCTCACACCCTTAAGTTAGACTTGGGAGTATACATGAGTTGAAGGTCTTTCTTTTCAAAGTCATGCCTAGGTCTTTTGACTTCATGATCTCCTTGAAGGGCCAGTATTTTATGACAGTGCTTAATCAGCCTACAATGTTCCCACTGCTGACACTCGCCCTCCTCTCAATGAGAGAGAATCGCGGGCCCAGTGCGGGTTGGTAGATGTCACATGTCTTCGAATTTTTGGTTCTAGGACATGCCGGTTTCCTCACGATGTTCACTATTTTGAGAGCAGTGGTGATGAAATAAATTACACAATGGAATGCGCCTGCCTGGGTTCGAACCCACGAGTTACTGCTCGTTAGTCTTGGCCGCCCCCACTAGGCCACCGCTGCTCTCGGGAGATGACAGTGATCGTCCCAAAAACAGTTAGAAAAACATTGAAAAATGGTCGAAGAAAAACATTTTATTAAGATTTTCTGAGAACGTACAAAGAACAATAGCGTATGACCTTAGATGGCATGCCTGAATGGATGAACAGACTGTCTATTATATAACTGGCCGTGAAAATAAACGCGAGTAAAAAGTGATTGTAAAAAACCTTTGTTGCAAAAAATGTCGGTCAAGCTCAATGTTTTGGTTTTAGGGATCGTTATAAGTGACAGTAAAACAATTTGACCATAGACTTGTTATTTTTAACTAGGTCCTACATGCGGCTTCGCTCACGTTTTTTATGGTTTTCTTTTTAAGATTTTTTCTTAGTGCAAGCGCCCGAATGACGCACCGGTTGTGAGGCTTCCTTACGTTCTTAGGATCCCGGGTTCGAATACCGGAGCAAATGTTTGTGTGATGAGCATGGACATTTGTTTCCGAGTCATGGATGTTTATATGTATTTACAAACAAAAAAGTATCTATGTAGTAGTATCAACTATCTGGTGTCAACGACACAAGCCTCGTTGCTTAGTGTGGCACCTAGATGGCGCTGTGTGTAATGTCCAGTGATATTTATTTATTTATTATTAAGTTGACAAAGTTTTATCGCAATCAAACAAAAATAATATCACGCCTGTAATTCCCGAAGGGTTAGGCAAAGGTGCACCTAATAGTACACACACATTTCGCCAGTTACGTTTTTTTTTTTTTATAAAACTTTGCCTGACACTAGGAATTTCTCCTGTACCGTGGGTGCGTTTACAAACATTTAAACTCACATACACAAACAGCCAGACCCGGAACAACTAACTTTAGATCATACCTACAAATATTTGTTCCGTGCGGGGATCGAACCCGCAACACGCAGCGCAGCAGCCAATCGCTCAGCCACTGCGCCAACTGTGCCGTTTCAACAAACATTATCCATACCAGTATAAATGCGAAAGTTTGAATGAATGTTTGTTCCTCAATCGCGATGGAACGGATCTGGATGTTTGGCACAGTGATAGATTATAGTCTGGAACAGCATATAAACTAGTACACACGGCTACACATCAAGCTATGCATTTCCAGTTTATGCTGTCGATTTCCGTACAGTGCGAGGTCAGCCTATACTGGAAATGTATAGCTTGATGTGTAGCCGTGTGTACGTGATGTAATTCTGTAAAGTCATTTTTGTTACGGTCGCGCATCATATTGTAATCAATATGAAACCGACACTGACTATCCGAAAAAAAAAAAAAATAATAATTTCGCGGGCTACCCTGTCTCCTTAAATATTTTTGGAAACAAATATTCTTACAGGAATCATATGCGGATAAAAAAAAGACGGACTATTATTGTAGTAGCATGATTGATTTTCTTTTTAAAGAAATTGAAATAAGCATAAGAGATCGATTATACAGAGTGTCTGTCCCTTTGCTGCCCTCCCCAGCGACGCCCTAAGCCGAGGCCCGTACCCCACAGGGGGTGCCCTTAGCGACTGGTCGCTTAGTTTTTAAGTATAGTTTTAAGCCCATGGCTGGAGGCCTTAGATTCATTTTTAAGGCATCCACAGGGATTTGCCCGGCCAGTAGCCAGCCTCAGAGGCTGAACTGCGAGATGCCATATCAAAAAAAAAAGAAAAGGTGTAACAGGACCCTTCACCCTCACTTTCTTTTATGCACGCACGCACGCAGACGAAGTTGCGCGGGACAGCTAGTTATTCTAGAAATACTTTTACCATTCACAAAATACGGGGTGACATCAAACTAAGTAACTTTACTCAAAAATTATTGCTGGGAAACGATTTTTTTTTCTGGGTTGAAAAATTGTTTTACGGTAGGACTCAATGTAACGTATTCATTAAAAACAAGTATTTAAAAAAACTTGTGAAAAAGTTGTAACTTTGACCCCCAACATCTCCATAAATAGAAGGTTCATAGGTGTGGTCTAGAACAAACAAATATCGCAATGACGGGGAGAACATTGACATTGACAGCATTTTTTTTTTTTTTTTTTTCTGGCTTGTATAATGGGTGTAACAAGTTACAATCTTTTTATACCAGAGTTTAATTCACAAGTCAAATAGGATAATTTATTCAATTCTCAAGTAGCGATAAGTATTGTTGACAGATCTACTCTCTTTAAGGAAAACTAAGTAACGTCCAATTAGAAATAATGAGATTTCCCCATAATTTTATGAAGAATTACTCAATGAAAACGGAAGGTTCCAATTTTCCTCTTCTGTAATCGTTTCAGAGAAAGCGTAATTAATGAGTCCTTCACCCGGTAAGTGGCATTGCATAAATTATGTACGCGACCAAAGAAACAATGGATGGATTGTATGAAACATTGTTATCTGGTTAGAAAGGGTATAGAAGTATAAAGAATAGGATGCCAGATTCCTCAAAACAGTTGTGTTTAAATTTTGGTGCACAATAAAGTAATTATAAGTATTCTATTCTAAATACCTGGTATGTCCTAGAACCAAAAATTCGAAGACTTAATTATGTGACATCTGCGGTAGTAATACCCCTCGGTATTACAACTCACTCCCACTCATCGACAGGAAACCTGTTTCCCAGTAGTGGGGAAATCTTAACCAGGGGAGGCCCCCTGGTTTTTAAAACTCGTAAAATGGACTTTGTGGTCATAACCATATAGACCATTTTAAGAATTTTAAATTTTTAACGTGATTCATATTATGTTTCTTATAAAGCTTCCATTTTAGGCCCCCTGATCATGCTATGCTTTGCTTAAGCTTAGGTGTGTTGCGCAATTACCCCGCTGCATGAACACAAAACTTACTTGCGAAATTAATTTGACAAGACAAACCACTGTGGAATTAGGACATGGTTGCGGTTTAGTCAACTTCATCTACTCAAATAACATGAACGATGTATTTTTAATAGATTTCTTCATCCGGATCGTGTATTATTATGTGAAGGAAAAGGTTTATATCCCTTTAAAGCACATTGCGCCTCCGGATGTGAGTGAGAGAGTTGGCTTAGTCAAAGGACCATGGGCATTTTGCTATGAACTCTAGAGTGTCAGACCAACATAATTGAAATATATCTCATCAAATAGTAGCTTATACATGTAATAAGGAATTCAGTTCATTGTAAAACATATTGTATTTTGCCAAAAAGTTGACCTATTGTTCAAATTAATATGTGTATTTAATTTATTAAAATCTTTATTTTATTATTGTTCTTATATATTTTTTTAAATTAAAGTAACTTATAGTAACTAACTTAACAATAAAATTAAAAAATGGCGTCAAAAACTCCTCCTCCACGCTGTCAACTGGTAGTGTACTTCAGGTGTCGTTGCCACGTTGTATGGCAAAGCTAAGCCTTTGGCCAAGGTAAAAGCCAGCCCTTGGGTCACGGGAAGTGTCAACTAAGCGTTTTGAAATTTAGAGGGGGTTTCATAAAAAATATAAGATTGCTTTAGACGGTATTTTTATCATCATATATTGGATATAGGCCTGCCCTTTCTTCTGCCATACTTCTTGTTTCTGTACTACCTCATCCAGGAGTTTTCCGCGACTTTGAAGATATCATCAACCACATTCCACAACGAGCTCTTGAGCGGCCCTGGTTTCTTTGGAGCTTGGCCACAAACAGGTCAAAGTCATGCTCAATCGGCCATCTCCGCGTCTAACCAGATGGCTTACACAACTCCACTTCAGGCTTAATGTCTAAGTATCGAATCATCAAAAAATACTTGAAATAATGGAGATAATAACACTGACAATAAATGACAACGGAACCCTCTTTCTGTTGATCAGTGCACACTTATCACAACAAAATGCTTCTTTTTGAATATTACTTATTACATAACGAATACTTCTGACTCAATCGTTTTTTGTCGATAGTTCGTATTGGGACGTCAAGGTATGTAAAGGCCGTATCGACGGCGCGTTCGTGTTCCACGCGCGCCTGAAACAGATGTCAGCAAAAGGAAGGGGTCCGCAAGGACCGATGCCTGCCGGGGCTGCGGGACTGTTCGAAAGAGATACCGCGGCCCCGGAACACAAAGGGCGATGAAGGAACATGGGTTTTAGTCAGTAAAAGTCTGACACTCCATCCTGCTCTGCCCAGAGTGGGAGGAGTCATTTGATGATTTACCATGCGAAAAAAAAAAGGTATGTAAACTCTAGTTTGTAGTTTACACCAAAATAGAGTTTAATAAGATTTACACAATTAAATTCGTCCGGAGGAATTTTAAAAGAAATCACCATTCCAGACCATTGAGTGACTTTTTCAAGAAATTGTTTCAGAATAGGCAACAGAATAGGTAACTTGCAGCTTTACCATCATTTCTTAAGGGAACATGTGGAAGCCGCCGTGTCTCTCATGAACAAGGATCTGGATTTGATTAGTGAGTGGTCGCAGTCCTTTGGACTGCAAATCAATCCTAAGAAATCTCAGGCCTTGATCATCGGCGGCAGATATATGCGGAATAGGCTCGATGTTGCGTCGCTGTCTCCACTCAGGCTGAATGGAGTTCAGATTGATTACGCAATTAAGGCTAAAAATCTGGGGGTGACTATGGATTCCTACTTACCTTAGACTGCCCATGTTGCTGAAGTTAGTCGCAAAATGCACTACACGTTCCACTCATTGAAATGCCTCCAGAGTTTCCTGCCATTGAACACCAAAATCTCCCTTGCGCAAACTCTCATTCAACCCATCATAGACTACGCCGATGCCTGTTATTTGGATGCCACTGAGGAGCTCTTAAATAAACTTGAGCGCTTGCAAAACATCTGTATTCGTTTTGTATTTAACCTTAAAAAGTATGATCATGTTTCTAACTTTCGCAAAATACTCAAGTGGCTCCCAATTCGACTTCGCAGGAACTCTCGGATATTGTGTTTGCTATTTAACATCCTTCATAACCCTAAAACACCATCATATCTGCGGGAACGCTTTTCCTACTCCCGTCCTTCTGATGCACCTTGCAGGTCGCATCTTAAGAACCTCCTTAAATCCCCTCCACACTCTACCGACTTCTACTCTTATTCCTTCACTGTACACGCCGCGCGGTTGTGGAATTCACTTCCGCCTGATATCAGGGACTGCCAAACTGTTACAGTTTTCAAGAGAAGAGTGAAAGAACATTATCTTTCCATTTCGTCATAGTTGCATAAATGAGTATGTATTATTAGTTATTTTATAGTATTTATAGTTTTTTTATATGTTTGTATTTATAAGTATGTTAGTATAATATATTCTTATATGGTATGAGGAGGTATTATATTTAAATAGGTCTGCTTTATGTTTTGTATTCCATTTTCTTTTCTTCTTTTACACACTGTGTCTACATCTCTTTTTTAAATTCTCCTTTCGCAGGTATGCTGGAAGGGATTTCTTTAGAAATAAGCATCACCTTTGTACTATTTTCTGTTCCTTTTTTCTTTTCTGTATTTAGTGTGTACATAAATTGTTAAATAAAAATAAATAAATAAAATAAATAGGGTTATATGAACTTAGAAGGTTGTATTAATGATTTGAATAATTATAATTATGTAACTCCATACGTGTAATGGCGCGATTCATATTTTCATCAACATACAACCAGACACTAACCTGCAAATTGAAATAAAGGTAAAAAAAAAATCGCGGGCTACCCTTGCGCTTGCGAAGATGACCATCCAATACATACCGAGTTTCCTCCGTGACTCGGAAACCGCCAACTTCAAAGATTTGGATTTTCAGTGACGCGAAAGTAAGACAACCAATCTTCCCAAGGGGTATCGTTTTCCCCATTAACTGGATTGTGGAAGTCAGGTGGGCTCTATGTATTCACTGGTTAGACTGGAAGACCCCATGTTCGTATTTACGAGCTGGACATCAAGCAAGGCACGATGAAAACAAGTGGAGTAAATCTGTGACCGAGTGGCAGTCAAGGACTGGGAAAAGAAATGTGGATCGTCCGACTGCGAGATGGGCAGATGGCATTGTAGAGGAAAAACCTAGATGAGGCTGGCACAGGAACGTGGGGATTTCGCACAGCCCTCATGAGTCGTGGAGTTTGGTGCCCGGAGGCGGATTGCGCTATTTGGGTCGCGAACGTCATGCGTAGCAGTTCTCGCGGCTCATCCGCCAATGCGACAGTAGGCTCACGGCGGTGATTTTTAGCGGGTACAAGCCCCACATAACCAAACCATCTCCCCGGGCAGTGCGGTATCCGTAGGAGTTTTTCAACGTTTCAAAAAAAAAGGAACTTGTGCATTGGCACAAGAAAAGAGAAGGCAGCAGCAGGTGAATTCAGGCTATGGATGATGTTGAGCAGACGCAATTCATCAGTACCTCTGTGACCGATCCATAGCTGAATTTTATGAATCACAGCACAATAATCCTCGATTATTCCGAACTCTTTAACCTCTTCCGTTACGGCATTGTAAACATAATCTACTTAACCTATCAACCGTTGATGCATGACCATTGGTTGGCGCAAAAAACTCATGTCTATCTGTCATATAAATATTTATCGTTTGATTCACTTGGAAGCTGTCCTCGGATTGAATGTTTTGTGTCTATTTTGTGATTGAATGATTTGGACCCTTATTGGCCTCGCGGTTGGAAGCGCAACCGTAGCGTGTGGGCTCCTGAGTACCATTCCCGGTTCTGTTGCTACTGTGGCTGATGTATGCTGATGATGACATGGAGCGACTTTCTATCGGACCTCCTTAAACTAGGTATTGGATGACCGAAACTCCTTGGTAAGATTGGTTGTCAGACTTTAGAGCTTCTGGCTGCCCGTGACGTAAAAGACCTACAAATGACAACAAAGACCAACGGCTTAGTGTTTTCCGAGGCATAGAGGGTACTTGGTATCACTCATCCACAGACCGACCTCAGAAAACATTACTTTACCTTAAAGATTGACTTGCTCAGAAGAAGACGTCAGATTTAATACATTTATTTGGTCACGTAGACCGTTTTATTTCCTTGCGGTTTTCCTACGATAAATGTTAATTCCCTATTCTAAAAAGGCTTAAACACGTAATTTAAAAAAATATTTCCCCTACATGTCGGCGAAATATCCTTTTAGCGTCATATTTTGTTTTGCGAGTTGGCGATCAAATATGCTAGTGACATTTTGCCAGTAAACTAAAGTTTTTTTACTGACTTCAAAAAAATGAGGAGGGATGTGTCTAGGGTTGCCACCTTTTTTTGCAGATAAAGTACATTGCTTAGTATTACTAAGAAAAAAAAAGTATATAGTATCAAAATAAAGTACAATTTATTTTTCTTTAAGAATATGTTTGAAAACATATTTTTTATTGCTCTTTGCAGTTTGTATCAAATTAGTATCTCAATTGCACAGATCTTTACAGGCTATATTTAAATTAAAGTAAATAAGTAATTCATTTTTTATCAATTCAGAGACGCCTTGTTTCTTTCGTCACAGAAAAAACTCTTTCTGTGAATGCTGACGTGGAGGGAATAGACACTAAAAACGAAATTACTTTAAACAAGTTTACAAAATTATGAAATTATTAGTGACACTGGCATTATTGACATTCGAGGTTAGGTTGCGTTCAGAAATGGTTGAAAACGAGTGAGAAATGGTTAAATGTACAGCACCAATTGATACATTTCGTTTAACGAAAAAATACTTACGACTAAACTTTTCAAAATCCCAAAGAAATCAAATCATGCGAAATAAAGTATTTTCGTGTACTTTATTGTTCTCATAAAGTACAAAGTACAATTACTTGAAATAACGTACAATACTTTATTATAAAGTACGGGTGGCAACCCTAGATGTGTCCCACCAGCCTCTTTATGTCTGTACACCGATTACTCTGTGATCACTGGGCCGATATACGTCATTCTTTTTGCATTTGGTAGAGGAAACCTACGCGTTGTTCCTCTTTAGGATTTTTATACAATAATAATAAGATACGGGGCCTCTCCATACATGGAACTGAAACTAAAAAATATTTTTTGATCAAAAATATACATGCGGGGTATTTATAGACAGGCCTTTAAAAATGACATTGAGGTTCCTAAAACCATTTTTTCTCAAAATCAATCGTTTGAAAGATATATAGCCACTTCCAAAGTGATAAATTGTGTGTATCTAATTTCTAAAGTAAGAAGAGCAAAATTCTGAAAAAATTTAGGATTGTAGAACGTAAATAAAACTTTCAACCAAAATTGGTTTGAAAAAAAAAATTATGATTACTTTTTGAGATATGGGACTTTTTCATCAAACTGCAGCAACAACTTTGTTTTCCATTAACATACAATGAAAAACCAATTTAGGTCCTTTTGCTGTTGATTGTAAAATAATACAACATATGAATGAGCCTTCAAAATATTTTTATTATATTGTTTGGTGCTACGGAACCCTGTGTGCGTGTGAGTACGACTCGCACTGGGCCGGTTTTTTTTAATTAATTCGCTTGTCGCCATGAGTTAGAATACGTGGGTAACCATTTTCGGTGTTACTGCCACCCCAAATAAGAAAAAGCTTGCTTTTAAAATTCTTTTATTTTGTATGAGCTTCTTTACTGCCAGAATATCTTTATTTAACACTTTTCTTGTCACATATTCCTATTGCTTGCGGTGTATTTTCGTAAAATTACCTTTTATTTCTGAGAAAATATAACAGTATTTACCTACAGCGACTGTATTCAGGGGGTTTCTGACCGATTGATTCATCATGGGTTTTAATCGTCCACAGTATTTTAATTATTCAATTCGACTCATCTTATGGAAATTAAATGTGGAAGTTTACTGTAATTATAACTATTTATTTTGTATTGTATTTATTTGGGACTATAGTACTTCGCTCGCGACTTCGTCCGCACAAATTGTGACTGCTCGGCTAAATGCATGATGTAAATATAATTTATAGCCTACAGCCACGTATAATGGAGCATAGTTCCGGTTTTCATTAGTTCCGGAGATTACCCCTACATACAAACTTACCAATTAAAAAAATATATATATCCCTTTATAATACTAGTATAGGTTATTAGCAAGAGAATGATGATTATTGGGTAACTCGTTAGCATACGAATGAACAGTGGCCAACTTAATGCCATAGGCATTTTCTAGCAATCAACTTTTGGGTCATGCGGCGATTCAAACAAATAATGGGTGTAAAAGTACACATAACGAAGCCGAAAGGCACTTGTTCTTCCCGTCATTGCGATCATTTTTTGTTCTAGACCATACCTGGGAACCTTCTAGTTACGGAGACATTGGGGGTCAAAGTTTAAACTTTTTCACAAGTTTTTTTAAATACATTTTTGATGTTATAACTTTATTTTAAATACATATTAGTATATAGAATTTTACCGTAAAACGTGATTTTTCACCCCCAAAAAAAGTCGTGACCCAGCAATAATGTTTGCGTAGAGTTACTTAGTTTAATGTACAGAATGCTTGGTTGGCGGCACGAATATACTTCAGCTATTATCTTATTTCAAAGCAAAAACCGTTATTTCACGAGAAAATTGCATTTGAAAGCTAAGTGTATACATTATACTGCTCATGACTGTACAGTTCTGACCCCCTGCCGTACCGTTCGCGATATATTCATGACGTTAAGTTATTTTCAAAATTATGTAACATGACAGGCTAGGCTGAAATCCTAATCAATCATTCACCCCGGTAATTATAAAAAATTAAACAATATTCACATACAATATGTTATCATTCACGTTTTTTTTTTTGTCTGTTTATAACATTTAATCACTTGATTAAAAAAATGTTGGCAATATGAACAAAGATGGTTACTTCGCCTAGGTTTGGCAGAATGTCAAGCCTCCCATAATAGTACACTAATATTTCGCTAGTTATGTTTAACTTTTATATAATAAGGGGCCAGCCTATTTCCATCAACTGGGCATAATTCCCGAAACAGAGCGGGGGGAAATTCCTAAAAGAAAAAACTCAATAACACTTTGGCCCCGGATTGAAACCCAGAACCTCGTGCTCAACAGAAGCGCTTGCGGCTATTAGAACACGAGGTAATTTTGATGCATCTTCAATATTTATTTAAAACACATCTTTTGTATGTCAGCAAAATATGAATAAGATAGGTAATCAATCAAAATAAATTAACATGATTGCACTACGTAGGCTAATCATAAAATTATTGCATATTTTATAACTTTTCGAAAACAAAACTCACTCGAACCGCTTTCACAACATAGGAGAATTTGAAATGCTTGGTCACGACCTATATTTGCCATATCAACGAAGACATGATGATATTATTATGATACTTCTGCTCCAAATTATTTAAATGATGTATACGTTTATTGTTAATATTTAGTTTTAATTATTCTACAAGTAGCTTTCATTCCTTGATGTATTTAATTATTCTTCTTCTTTATCGGGTAGTCAGTGCCTAACCTGACCTGACCTATTAATCTACTTATTCACTATAGCTGTTGCCCGCGGCTTCGCTCGCGTTTTGGTCGGAAACCTACCTGCCTACTGCCTATGGCAGTCGGAGATAATGTAGCTTCCTATTAGTGAAAAAATTTTCAAAATCGGTTCAGTAGATCCAGAGATTACCCCTTAAATACAAACTTACAAACAAATTTTACCTCTTTATTATTATTATTAGTAGTATAGAAATAAAGACAAATAAAAAGGCAGATCCATATTTTTGTACCCTAATGAGGCCGTAAACAAAAACTATCATGTTAAATTATTAAAAACGAAATATAGCGAGTTGAATGATTGATAATGAGTGTATTACACAATTTGATAACAAAAGTTAAAATATTGCTCAATATTTAACAAGTGCCCAAGCACTTAAAATAATTCTAATTTATAATAATATCTAATTAACTGGTCAAAAGGGTATCTAATGCGTGATTGTATTCGTCGTAGTAGTTAAAATGATAACCTCAGAAATAAAACAAAAAAATCAAAAACACATAGAAACCGAACAAAATATTTGAAAGGAGACAGGGCACTTCTCCTTCTTGCCGTGTCGATGGCAATCTGTACACCCGTAAACAGCAATTAGACAAAAAATACTCAAAAGGTGGAACGAAGTATATAGTGCTCGGATTTTCATGGGACTTTTTTATTGAGTTCCTAGAGGAGTGGAGAAGAAAGCAAAAAAAAAAAATCGCCGCTCGCAACTTTTTTTTATTGCATTTCTTTTTTTTTCGTTTGTGAATAACTTCAAATTCGACGAATTCATATTGTGGCGTAATACTGTGACCTGCGTGCATTCATTAAACGCCAATTTGGTCTGTTTCTTTGTTAATTATTGTCGATGTAATGCATATTTAAAGTATTTTTTGAAAATTTCCTATTTTCTTCAATAGTTTCTTAAATATCGACTTTTAAGATCTAAATTTCGTTTGAAATTGGTAACTGATGCTTTTCACAGATAACGGGACGCAAAAATATTCAAAAAAATAAAACACTTTTACGAGTGAAGTGACTAAAAATTAATTCACAATTACGTTATCCTGAATATATCCATATTATTTCTGCTATCCGCAGATAACAAAAACTAATAAAACTATTTGGAGGTGCTATATAAATGTTGATTATTGCTGACGAAGGTGGAAAGGGGCCGCTGGTAAATTTACAAACCGTAATTCTAACGTAACCATTTCTCACGATTTCTATCTGAGATGAGTTGCAAGCTTGGGTTTCTGCGCGCAATTTAATATCAATACCGATACCGATACCGCTCCCAATTCTTAGCGATAGAGGCCTTTTGTCATGTTTAACTTTTTCAGCAGTAACTAATGTTTAACAAGTATCCTTACATATTTTTCTAGTTATTATACCTCATTAGATAGCTAATACAATGAGGATTTGGAAAATAATTTGCATATGGAGTTTAATAGAACCGTTTCGAAAAAAAAATGCCTTCATTATCATAGACGATTTTCTGCTATTTGTAAATTATTTTTTAGTCACTTCACTCGTAAAAGTGGTTGCTGTGGTGGTGGTTGGCTGGTACTGAGGATGTGAAAACCCAATAACACAAATTTACAGGTACACACGGCTACACATCAAGCTATACAGTTCCAGTATAAGCGGACCTCAAATTGTACAGAAATCCTATACAATGCGAGATCAGCATAAACTGGAAATGTATAGCTTGATGTGTAGCCGTGTGTGTACATGATAAAAAAGACGATTGGCAGTCACACCATGTAAAACACAGATATTTAGCTGCCCCCGGTAAGATTGGAAGCCAATCCCGAAATAGTCGGATAGTCTAGGCCAAAGGTCTAGGCGATGACGATAAAAAGATATCGATGATTATGGCAATAGAGATAACAGATGAAAAAGTGTCCTATAAATTGTTGGCGTTCAAAAGGTGATGATTTCAAACCCATTTTGAGTTGACATAAGCTTCAATTTTAAAGGCCTGTGTTTTTTAATTTTGCCAGCAGTGGGCGAATTATAGTCTGATTATACTATGACAATATCACATCTGAAGAAAATCCCGGACGTTTTTCTTTTCAATTGCGCAGTATTATTTTACTGAATTTGTTAACTTTGTTTCAATTAACATTATTTTATTTTAGTATCAACTGTTGGTTACTTTCCGATTTTTGAAAATTCTGGACTGGTTAGAATTCCTGTCGCATTCCGGAGAGTAAGCTAAAATTTCGGACTTCTCTGGCAAATTCCGGACGTATTGCAAGCCTTGGTGTCTAGACCGTCTAGTTACAAAAATAAAACTACGACCTTCTCTAAACACACTGCTGTTCGATTGGAGACAAAAATCGCTTTAAAATGATTTTTGTCTCCAATCGTGACACTTCATCGTCATCCTTACAGCCGAAAGAGTCCACTACTAGACATGGGCCTCCCTCAAGTGTTGCCACGTTGACCGTTCCCGTACATCTTGCATCCAGCAGATCCCCGCAATCTTCACCAGGTCTTCGGTCCACCTAGTGGGAGGCCTTCCAACGCAACGTGTTCCGGTTCGCCGTCGCCAGTCTAGAACTTTTCGACCCCATCGGCCATCCGTTCTGCGAGCAATGTGCCCTGCCCACTGCCTGTTAAGTTTGGCAATTCTTCGGGCTACGTCGGTAACCTTGGTTCTCTTGCGGATGTCTTTATTTCTGATTTGAACTCCGAGGATAGCCCTCTCTATTGCCCTTTGGGTGACTTTAAGCCTTCTGATGAGGCCCGTTGTGAGCGACTACGTTTACACTTTAGGACACTACATTCATGGGAATGTTTTGTCTGTAACCCAACGGCAATTTAGCGAAAAAAATTAGCTATAAGTCCTTTAGCAAGCCGTAAAAGCTAACTAGAATCTCCAAAATCACGCGTTGTCAATATGATCCTATTATCGTAGAGTCTCTAATCAACATTTTGTTACGAAACTCTGTTATAAAACAAGATGACCTCTTCGTAGGGGAGCACGTAGCTGGTCTATTTCCTTATCACTTATCACTAGAAGTTCATGTTACAGCATGATTGTCACGTGGTGGTTACGAGACAGATTGGAAATTATTTTTATTATTGTGCAAGAGGAATGGAAAATTCGGTGAGAAAGAGACAACGTAACATCATACGATTCCCGAATGGAACATATATTTTATAGCTTTATAGGTAATAAGTATAAATTAAAAAAAAATCTTCCACCTTTAACATTCACAAGATGAGTCGAATCGGAAAATTACTGATTTCAATTAAATCTCGGGATCAATCAATATACCTATTAAAGTGTACCTTAAGTCCCACGAAATAGAGGGTGATTCTATTGCCTAGAGAGCTACACAGAATTTTCTTTATACACCAACGTTTTAATTAAGCTCGTTTAAAAAATAAACAAATATATACAAAGTGCGTAGTACTCGCAACCGGCGTGCGTGTATGAACGTGCATGGACGAGGCAAAAAGAGTATGTAAATCCCTGCCACCTTGGCGCGGGCCTGTGGACGGTGAGCTATGGGCTAGCTCGCCGTCCGTCCGTCTTATGACGACAGGCCGTGTCGACGGCGCGTTCGTGTTCCACGCGCGCCTCAAAGAGATGTCAGCAATAGGAAGGGGTCGAGGGCAAGGGCCGATGCCTGCCGGGGCTGCGGGACTGTTCGAAAGAGATACCGCGGCCCTGCAACACAAAGGGCGATGAAGGAACATGGATGGGTTTTAGTCAGTAAAAGTCTGACACTCCCTCCTGCTCCGCCCAGAGCGGGAGGAGTCCTTTGATTGCACCCGTGCGAAGCCGGGGCGGGTCGCTAGTAATATAATAATGTAAATACTAAGATGTTTTTAACACTTCTGAAGTTCTGACTGCCTCGTTGGTCTAGTGGTCACAAGCTTTACTACCAGGCATGGGGTCTTCAATTTGATTCCCAGGTCGAGCATAGTCTTCAACCAACCCATACTAAAATCGAGTCGAGGATTACAGCTCACTCCTTCTCACGGAGAAGAGGCCTGCGTCACAGCAGTGGGAACATTTCAGACTAATTATGCATAGTAATAGTAACATTCCTTAAACGTTATAAATATGTATTTAAACAACCGAAACGAACAAACATAATGTTTTGCAGGCAACAAGAGGTTATCTCACGATACTTCAGTAATATAATTGTTTCATTAAGTTTCCATACTGTGTGCGTAGTTATGTAACTTCCTCATTTTATGTGTTCCTTTTGTCCATGTTCTGACATCTCCATGGTACGCCTTATTAAATAACTTGGGACCAGTTCCAAGACGTCCGAAGGTCTTCAACATTAGAAATCACGCTATGAAGCTCAAGTGGAGTTGAGCAGGACATGTAGCAAAGCGAGGTGGTGGCAGGTGGAGCAAAGCTGTCAGTGTCACCGAGTGGCGTCCAAGAAATGTGAAGAGAAGTAATGGTCGTCTGGCGGTGGAATTGGCAGACGACATTGTTGCTATCGCGGATAAATCCTACATGAAGTTGGCACAGAAAGGCTTAAGAGGTTTATACCCAGCAGTGGGTGAAGTCAGGCTGTTGATGCTGACGAGTAGGTCACGAAATAAGGTGTAGGATACTTTGGACACTCCAGCAAGTGGGCCATGGTATTCGGTGGTCAGAAGCACCGAATTCACATTTAGTGTACGGCAGGCTCTTTAATCCCTGGGTGCTACCATTGTGAGGATCGACCGGAGGACACGGTGGAGCACACGGTGGTGATCTGCTCCGCGTGGGCAGAGCATCACAGTGTCCTCGTAGCGGCGATCGGCGGCGGTGACCCCTCGCGTCCGGCCTTGGTTCAATCCATGGTCCGGAGCGAGACGGAATGGGACGCCATCACCTCCTTCTGCGAAGCAGTCACGCTAGCGAAGGAGGTGGCGGAACGTGAGACGGAGAGAACATCACGTCCCAGCCGCACGCACCGGGCGTCGGGGACCACGTGGTGGCCACCACGTTTTAATAAAACTCGTTTAAAAAATAAACAAATAGATACAAAATACTTAGTACTGGCAACCGGCGTGTATGAACGTGCGACGAGGCAAAAAGAGTATGTAACTCCCTGCCACCATAGGCGCGGGCCTGTGTACGGCGAGCTATGGGCTAGCTCGACGTCCGTCCGTCTCGACGTGTCGACGGCGCGTTCGTGTTCCACGCGCGCCTCAAAGAGATGTCAGCAAACAGGAAGGGGTCCGAAAGGACCAATGCCTGCCAGGATTGCGGGACTGTTCGAAAGAGATACCGCGGCACCTGAACACAAAGGGCAAAAGAAGGAACATGGATGGGTTTTAGTCAGTAAAAGTCTGACACTCCTTCCTGCTCAGCCCAGAGCGGGGGGGTTATTTGATGATCTCCCATCCGAAAAAAAAAG
The DNA here is from genome assembly GCA_947578425.1 of Eugnorisma glareosa. Classification (NCBI taxonomy): domain Eukaryota; kingdom Metazoa; phylum Arthropoda; class Insecta; order Lepidoptera; family Noctuidae; genus Eugnorisma; species Eugnorisma glareosa. Next base: position 3,598,959 of record OX387982.1, on the reverse strand, counting down.
AAGGCTCTTTAATCCCCCATTTTGCCAGATTGTATTTGCTACTTGGGAGCGCAATCTTCCCGTGATGAATTCAGTGATCTCATCGAAAAAATTGAGGAGTAGCAGTAACTGGAAATACTTTTCTTAACGTAGCCCAAAATGTTCCCACAGCTGGGACACAAGCCTCCTCTCTATGAGGAGGAGTGAGCTATAATCCACCACGAGGGCCCAGTGCGGGTTTGTAGATGTCACATGTCTTCAATGTTTTACAGTTCCGTACCCGACGGATCACCAACGGTACCCTTTTACCAAGCCACCGCTGTCCGTCTGTCCGTACGTCCGTCCGTCTGTGCGTACGTCCGTCCGTCTGTCTGTCAGCGGGCTGTATCTCATAATCCTTAACAAGTAGACACTTGAATTTTTCACAAAATATAATAATATTAAATATAATATAATAAAAATAAATCAAAGGGGCTTCCATGTTACGATGGTACGGAACCCTTCATGCGCCAGTCTGACTTGTACTTGGCCGATTTTTTGGTTCGGTATGTCCAAAACTGGTTTCCTTATAATATTTTCCTCCACAATTTTGAGAATAGGGGCGCTGTTATAACATAATTGGAATTTCGAATACCTCTAATAATATTATCATGATAGGTAATTTACGACGTAATTGAATAAAGATTTGATTAAATACAAAAACAGTTATTGCGTAACAACGATAGCTTTTTTTCGGGCTTATCAGACCGATTTTTTCGTAATTAAATCAATGAATTTCGCAGTCAGTACACTTGAATGAGGCTTGCTCTCATTGGTGCGATCTTTCTGCGGGTGTTCCTCAGGGTGGCGTCCTTTCTCCTCTTCTTTTCTCAGTTTTCATTAACGCGGTCACAAAGGTACTAACGTCACATTATCATCTCTATGCAGACGACCTGCAGCTTTATCGCCATTTTAAACTTGAAGAGCTTCCTGGAGCTATCGATGCCATCAATAATGATCTTCAAAACATCAGACAATGGGCTAAAAGTTTTGGACTATTAGTTAATCCAACAAAATCACAAGCTCTCGTGATTGGTGGCAGATACTTCATCAATTTATTAAATCATCAGTCCCTCCCTCCTGTTGTGTACGATGGTATCGCTATAGCCTACTCCAAGAAGGTTAAGGACTTAGGTGTATTCTTGGACTGCAACCTATCTTGGCATGGTCACATTGCTGAAGTCAGCAGGAGGTTGTTTTGTTCGTATCAGTCTCTTAAGCGTCTTCAGAAGTTCTTGCCATTTCAAACTAAAATTACTCTTGCTCAGTCTCTCCTTCTACCTCTTCTAGACTATGCTGATGTCTGTTTTCTTGATGCGACTGAGGAACTTCTTAATAAGCTCGAACGTCTGCAGAATTTGTGTATCCGCTTCATTTTTGGGCTTCGTAAGTACGACCATGTGTCGGAATTTCGGAAGCAGCTGCAGTGGCTACCTATTCGGCAGCGTCGAGATTGTCACATTCTCTCTTTTCTTTTTTCCATTCTTCACAATTCTAAAGCTCCTTCGTATCTTCGGGAACGCTTTGAGTTTCTCGTTCCTAGAGGTAAACCTTGTCGCTCATCATCATCTCTTCTCCTTCGTTTCCCTCCCCACTCCTCAAGTCGGTATGATGGATCTTTCACTGTTCGTGCTGTGCGCCTTTGGAATTCACTTCCACACTCCTTGCGGGATAGCCCTTCGTTGGAGGTGTTCAGGAAGAGAATAAAGGAACATTTCCTGTCAACATGATCGATATGTATGTATGTATGTTTATAAATATAGGATTTTATATATATGTATATACACTGTATGTATTACGTATATTATACTGTATGTATGTAGTTTAGTTTATAAGTTTAATTAATTTGTAATGTTTACATTGTGCACATTCCCGTGTATCCTCTTGTGCAAATCTCAAAATCAAAATTAGGTTTGCTGTAAGAAAACCCATTTCTGGGTTAAGCTCGCCTTTGTACATAAGCTATATTATTGCAATTTGTATTTATATTTGTAATGTTGTGTGCAATAAAGAATAAGAATAAGAATAAGAATTTGATGAATGAAAGCAATTCCGTTTTTTTTATATTTAAATTTTGATCTTTGGCTGCAAAAGCAAATTATAGGTCATCTGCTATTAGTATTGCTATAGTTACTAGCTAGCACTCAAACGACACTTACAGTCAAGACGACACTCGTGCGCACACACTACACCCTTCCACTTAATGATGCCATCATGTTTACTGATGGTTTTTATTACACATGTTCATATTCTCTTTGATTTTATTTTTAATTTTTTTTATATTCATTTTATTTACTTTCTTAACTTATTAATTTACATTTTTAAATATTTCTGTAAAAAAAAATTATATAAAACATTTAAAATGATTGTTATTATTCTTTTTGTTTTCTAAACGATTTATATTTATTTTTATGCCGTCTACTGGGGCCCTAAAATGGCTGCTTTATCAGACTCATAGTACGAATCACGTTAAAAATTTAAAACTCTTAAAATGGACTTTGTGGTCTTAGTCATAAAGACCATTTTAAGAATTTTAAATTTTTAACGTGATTCATATTATGATTCTGATAAAGCTTCCATTTTAGGCCCCCTGATGTTTTTAATTACGTATGTTCATCTTCTCTTTGATTTTTATATTCATTTTATTGATTGTTATTATTATTTTATTTGTGATTTCTGATTGATTAATAATTACTATTTTGTATTTTCATAATTAATTGTTACTTGTGTTCTGTTGTGCTGTGTCACGCTGAACAGTCAGTTATTCCATCGTCATTTACTGTCTATATAAGGTCCTATTAAAATAGCTGGACAAATTTTAACACAGAGTTCAGTACGTCTAACCAAAAAAATACACTGATTAAAGTGATTTTATTTTGACATATAATAATAAATTGCCGGCTATAGAATAAACACATCCATTATGTCAAAATAAAATCACTTTAATCAGTGTTTTTTTTGCTTGAATATCTTTGGTTAAGCATACTGAACGCTGTGTTAAAATTTGTCCACCTATTTTAATGGGACCTTATATATTTGGCCACCATATAGGCTGCGCGTAGTTTAGGATCTACTGGGCCCAAGGCTACTTCTACTTAAGTACTGTTTTAACTGTGCTCATTGCTTTTGTTTTCTTGTTTGTATGTTTCCTGATTTGTGTGTAAAACGGGGTGTAAACGGATCATTCACGAATCCGTCAACCAAGCATTTTGTACATGAAACCAAACGCAAACATTTTAGCGCCGCATTATAATGCCTTTTTTTTGGGGTGAAAAAACACGCTTTACGGTCAGACTCAATGTAGACTGAATAGTACGGGGGTCGTGAAGGTGTTTACAGTAACATTTCTACATTAAAAACATGTGTTTAAAAAAAAAACAACTTGTGAAAAAGTTGGAACTTTGACCCCCAATATCTCCGTAAGTAGAAGGTTCCCAGGTATGGTCTTAAACAAAAAAATATCGCAATGACGGGGAGAACAAGTACCTTTCGGCTTCGTTAAGGATCTTATATTATAAATTAAGGGTGAAGCGCGAATTGCGGGACTATTCGAAAGAGATACCACGGCCCTGGAACACAAAGGGCAAAGGAAGGAACATGGATGGGTTTTAGTTAGTAAAAGTCTGTCACTCCCTCCTGCTCAGCCCAGAGCGGGAGGGGTTATTTGATGATATCGCATCCTAAAAAAAACAAAGGGTGAAGCGCAAAGGTAACCCGTGAAATTCAAATTTTAAATACTAAGCAACTCTAAGTTTAAATTCAATTCTATTTAACTCAGACTAAGTTGTCCATATAGTGATAGTCAAGTACATAAAAAACTTACCAACTTTGTTAGTAATACATGAGTAATACATTAAGTTCATTGAATCCCATTGAATGAATTTTTCATGAAATAGCTAAAGGGGTTGTATTGATGATTTTAATGATTATAATTCTATAAATACATACGTGTTCTCGTCGCGAATCATATTTTAATTAACATACAACCAGACACTGAGGGTCTAAAATGGCCGCTTTAGCAGAATCATAATATGAATCACGTTAAAAATTTAAAATTCTTAAAATTGTCTTTATGTTGACCACAGATCCCATTTTAAGAGTTTTAAATTTTTAACGTGATTCATATTATGATTCTGCTAAAGCAGCCATTTTAGGCCCCCTGGCCTGCAAATTGCAAAAAGCGTAAGCAAATTTGAATTTCGAAAATCACGGGCTACTTTAGCGCGTCCTCCTTTAACAAAAAAGAAGAAAGAAGCCAGCCCAGTAGCCTTGACTGACAAGTTGCAGGTTGTGAGTCCAACGCAACGTACGTTCCGGTTCGCGGTCGCCATTCCAGAACTTTTCGACCCCATCGGCCATTCGTTTTGCGAGCAATGTGCCCGGCTCACTGCCACTTAAGTTTGGCAATTCTTCAGGCTACGTCGGTAACAGGCACTCTACTCAATATAATTTATTTCATCACGACTGTTCTCAAAATGATAAAGAAAAAACTCAACAACACTCCCCGACGTGGAAACATAAGACCTTATCCTAATCAGTAGTGCTAGCGACCACTCGACCAACTAGTCAATCGAGTTACGTAGTAGGATTTTTTACACCAATAATATTTCTCCTGATGTGTTCCATCTCCCATCCTGCACTCTGAGACCCAAAGCGCGCAGCCACAATGCCAAAATGTGATATATTATTGTCGTGCCCGAGACACGAAGAAGAAGAAGACCTGGGGGCCTAAAAATATCGCTTTAGCAGAATCTTAAAAGGATAATTTAATATGAATCACTTTACAATTCGTCAAATGGTCACAAATTGGCAATTCCTAATGTTAACTGCGTCTGTGACAATTTTAAGAATTTTAACGTGATTCATAGTATTATCCTACTATATAAGATTCTGCTAAAGCAGTCTTTTTAGGCCCCCCTGAATCATGGTTGTGTTTACGGGCACACAACACCACTCCACAGGGCAAACGTTTATGGACTGAAGCATAATCAAATATATCCTTTTTCTTGATACGGATACGGACATGTCTTAAGACCCATCACGTCCACGCTCATGCGTGGGCCAGTTTATCGGTCGTCAACTCGGGACAAAGGCCACGACAAAAAAAATATCACCATCTAACGCTACTCTAATAATTAGTTAAGATAAATATGCCTGTCGTAATAAAAAAAAAACATTGTGTAACAAAAAAATAATTAATATCAACAAAACCAACAACTTAACATTACAAATGTTACACAATGTTAACTGTAGCAGAAACTACGCATTTTTTGTATAAATATAAGAAACAGTGGAGCCATAGCGTTCATTTCTGCATACGTCGTTGTCCAATAAACACCTCCGCTGTTTTTTCAACTAATTCACTAGTAACCTAGTCCTTTTAGTACAAAACAATTAAAATAACCCATTCTCCTTTTTTTCTCTCGATCGCGATTACCTTGGCTGTATACTCGGTAGTTGCTGTAACACCAGTTGGCGCCAAAGCGAAGTGTCAAAGTGACGTTTGAAAACGCGCGAAACAGTCCGTTTGCTTTTTTTTTGTAATTTTAACTTTTTAATCCGTGAAAATGAGGGAGCTGAACGGAGTTTCTACCACCATCGAGAATAACGGAGTTATTGTTGCCAAGAAGAAGACAGAAAATGGAAACAGTGAGTTTTTCTTATTATTGTTATAATTTCGATTTTCGTGTTTTATCTTTTATTTTACTTGAATAAGGTAAATTGTGCGTTCTTACTCGATTCTATTTTAATGAATGGACGAACATAGGTCATTTCTACTGACATTCGTGCTATAATGTTTGAGATGCGTGTTCATAATTAGTTATTGTGTTATTCAACAAAGTTATGACACTAATTATTGATAGTATCACCGATCTACCTATCAATACTTTTTAGTTAGAAGTATTCTCTGAAATCAAATTCTGTTTTACCAAGAGACATGGGTTTTTAGTTACTTTTTAGGTTATTTTAAATGCTTTTACAATTTGTTTTTGTGGGTTCTTCTATAAGTATATTTTAACACTAATTTTACGACACCTTACTTACTCTTAATGAGTCAGAAAAATACAACATCAAATTAAGACGTGCTGTCCTTTAATCGTTCAAAAACCTTAACAGTTTAAAGCTATTGCGAATTTAAAAAAAAAAAAACTATTTTACCATCACCATATTTAAAAAAAAAAAACAGTTTAGATCTTGATTGTCGCTTAGTAAAAGTTATACATATTCACAAGTACATGCCTAAAACAGCAGGTGTCCTATTTTTATAGAGACTACTAGCTGTTGCCCGCGACATTGGTTCACCTAGCGGTGTGAAATATACTTTACGACCTATTCTCATACCTACCAATAAACATAAAAAAAATATAAAAATCGATCGAGCCGTTTACTTATTAAACATTAACTCTGTAAAGTGTATGTATGCCAGAGATTTATTATTGATATTATTGACTATTGCTTGTGTTGCTCCGCATCGATGTCACTGCGGTGAAGCTGTCGACAGCCTCGGACACCTTGGCCTGTCCTGCTACAGGAGCGCAGGTCGCATTGCACGGCACGCTAGCATTAACGACATTATTCGTCGAGCCCTTGCCAGCGCCGGCGTACCAGCGGTATTAGAACCAAACGGCTTGGTACATGACGATGGGAAGAGACCAGACGGCATGACGTTGGTGCCTTGGAAGGTGGGTAGGCATTTGGTGTGGGAGGCAACCTGTGTCGACACCCTTGTGCCATCTCACGTTGCAAGCACGGCGGGCTGTGCGGGCGCTGCTGCTGCGGCTGCTGAAATCCTCAAGCGGCGCAAATACTGTAACCTTATCGGTAACTACAGTTTTGAGCCGTTTGGGGTCGAAACGCTCGGGTCATGGGGCCCGAGTGCACGTCTCCTTTTTAAGGAAATATCTCGCCGACTGGTTGACACTTTGCGTGACCAGAGGGCTGGCTCTTTCTTTGGTCAAAGAATTAGCATTGCCATTCAACGTGGCAATGCTGCAAGTCTTCCGGGCACGTTTCCGGATGCCATCGATGGGGAGGAGTACTTTGACGCCTAAGTGTCCTATTGTCGTCGTTGTATCTAAGTAGGAACTTAGTTTTAGTCTTCTTTTTATCATTATTTTAGTTCTATTTGTAGTCTGTATATAATGTCGATATATAGTTTTTAAATGAATACAAGTTTATTATTGACTATTATTTTTTAATCAAGACATGATTTTTTATCCGTTTCTTGATACAAAGTAATGTTTAATTAGTCACAAGAATTGTAATTAATATAGATACCAGGCGTCTATAATTGATCAAGAATATTAATTGCATTATAATCAATCGCGACTTGTTGTTATGATTATTTCCATCGTTAACATTATACAGAATGTTATACGTTTGGGTTTTTGTTGTTGCGTATAAATTATGTATTAAAAAGTAATTGCAAATCTTACATAACAAAATTTTCTGCTAATAGGTACGGTAAGTGATTTTGTTTGACACATTATGTATTAAAAAGTAATTGCAATTATATCTTAAATAACAAAATTTTCTGCTAATAGGTACGGTAAGTGATTTTGTTTGACACAGGTAGTTTAATAATTATTAATTCATAATCATTATCATCATTTCAGCCAAAAGATGTCCACTGCTGGACATAGGCTTCCCTTTTCAATTATTAATTGAAAACGAAAAATCTATACGTACAATAAAATCGTAGACTTTTAAAATCGTTGGTTGTCTGTTCGTTTGAACGCGCATCACGTAAAAACTAGATAGATTCTGTTCAAATTTTGCACATATATTCCTTACAGGCATTTTCAACATTTAGACTATATTTCACGCAGATATTTGCGCTGAAAATTATAATTAAGATCCAGAACTGTTAAAATACCACGTTGAATTTATGACAGCCTGGTACTTTTTACAGAAAATTATGAAAGGTGCATTAAATTGCAACGCATGCAGGCACAGCTAGTTAAAAATACAATCTAACAACATTGTCGATCAATTTAATAAAATTCAAAGGCACATTTAATGCCCGGTTTATCTTAGACAGTCAGACTCAATTCAGTACATCATTCTGAGCCCCCCCAGATATAAATTTTTCATCGGTTATAAAAAAATCTGCTGTTTCCTACAAAAATGTATGGAACAGCAGATTTTTTTCAAATACCGGCTCAGAATTATGTACTGAATACGTGGTAACTGTTTTCGCGGTTTCCCTTCCATTCTGTATATGGAATATTTTTTAAGCAGTGCGCAAAAAAATTTTGGTGGTTCAATATCAGTAAAAATAAAAACATTTCCATTATTTGTTCAAAACTTTTATTTTATTTTTTTATCCGACTTTAAACCAGCAAAATATGGACACCCCCTAATGAAATGACCATTTTAGCAGCCACTCAAACGCTGCTTGATCAAGGTCAGTACATATGCTTTACTTTCTGCATTTTGATGGTCCTAAGCCCACGAAAGTATGAAGGAAAAATTGGAATTACTCTTCAAATAACTTCAGATCACGGCCAAATCTTAAAAAAGTCTAGTTTGAACCAGATAAAATCGGCGATCAGTACATTGTAACCCAGGTAAATGATGCCTGTGCATGATAAATAAACGAGCGTGAAGCGCCGCCGCCCGCGAGTTGGTGGCCATAAAATTAATTTCAAAGTAAACATTTTTCGTTAACGATAACTTTATTTTTTTGTACTAAGACTTATCAAAATAAAAAATAGGTATTTAATAAAACTCATTTAAGTTTAATTTGTCAAAGTTTGCGCACTGAATAAAAATTGACCTTGTATATATTTTATATCTGTAAAATTCAGCTTTTTCGAAAAAAGGTCGCAGTTTACACTTTATATCCATCTAAAAAATAGAAACAGACTTTGTAAGTAATTAAATTATACATAGATACGAGTAATTCAGGGTTCAAGGTTTTAATTTAATATATAATTATAAAGACACGTTAATACTTATTATCTTCTATTTTAATAAAAAAAAGTCCTAATGTAATAACAAAAGTCTTGATAACCCGTACGTATGACCCCGGGTATTAAGTTTAAAATAAATTTATTTAAAAACACGTGTATAATAAAAACTGTGTAACATTTATTAGGTACTATTCTAATACCTGCTGTTCTCCTCATCGCTGTCACTGGGGTGAAGCTGTCAACAACCTCGGTCACCACGGCCTGTCATGCAGCCAAAGTGCAGGCCGTTTAGCACGGCACGCGAACATAAACGACATCATCTGACGAGCTCTTGTCACCGTCGGCGTTACAGCTGTTTTAAAACGCAATGGGTTGGCACGCGACGATGGCAAGAGACCGGACGGCATGTCTTTGTTTCCTTGGAAGATGGGCAGGCCTTTAGTGTGGGACGCAACTTGCGTCGATACTCTTGCGCCGTCCCATCTTCCAAGCTCATCGTGCTGTGCTGGCGCTGCGCTGCGGCTGCAGAGAACCTCAAGTGGTGTAAATATAGTAACCTTATTGGTAACTATATTTTCGAGCCGTTTGGGGTTGAAACTCTAGGTCCGTGGGGTCCACGTGCTCATAGCTTTTTCAAGGACATTTCCAAACGCTTAGTTGACACTTCCCGTGACCCAAGAACTGGCTTTACCTTGGCCAGAGGCTAAGTGTTGCCATGCAATGTAGTAACGCCGCCAGTCTCTTGGGCACATTACCGACTGACAGCGTTGAGGAAGAGTTTTTCGATGCCCTATTAAAGTTCGTTGATAGTTTATTTATTTTATAGTTTTTAATTAATAATGTATACAGGATGTAAAAAGACCCTTCACGAAGCCGTCAACCAAGCATTCTGTACATCAAACTAAGTAACTTTACGCAAAAATTACTAATATGACTTTTTTTTTTTGGGGTGAAAAACCACGTTTTACGGTAGGACTCAATGTAACGCACTCAAAACATTGTGCTGATGGATGCAGTGGATAGTGCGGAGGTCGTGGAGGAGTTTAAAGTAAAAATCTTACATTCAAAATGGAACTAAGCCCTTTTTTTTTCGGATGGGAAATCATCAAATAACCCCTCCCGCTCTGGGCTGAGGAGGGAGTGTCAGACTTAGACCAGGGCCGCGGTATCTCTTTTTGAACAGTCCCGCAACCCTGGCAGGGAACTTAGCGCTCCAGGCTAAATTCTATCTTTCACACAAGTTTTTTATTTTAATACATGTTTTCAATGTTATAATTTTACTTTAAATACCTCCATGACCCCGTCTACTATCCATGCATTCATCAGCACATTGTTTTGAGTGAGTTATGTGTGAGTCCTAGCGTAAACAATGATTTTTCACCGAAACCAAAAATTCGCGTCCCAGCCAAAATGTTTGCGTAGAGTTACATAATTTGATGTACAGAATGCTTGGTTGACGGCGTGAAGGGTCCCGTTACACCTTGTAGACACAAAATGTAGCAAGTTATGACTATAGATACAAAAATATTCAAAACAGATCAAAAACACAGATTCGATTTTTGTTTGGTATGATTTGTTATATCTTTGACCTTTCAAAGGTCGTTGAACATTACATTATTTCACAACGTTTTTGAAAAATATAATTATGGTTACAAGGTTAAAATATTTGTTTTAATAATTGATAACACATAATGTCTACGTAACAAAATTAATTAGGCTAATTAAATTCACAAAATGTCTTATCGGGCCTAAGCATTTTTGCGCACAAAAACAAAACATTTTTATATCTTTGATAAACAAAAAAATAGCTTACACGAGTTAATAGCAAATCGTTCTTTCTTTATCCTTTTGTTAACACATGGGCCTCTGACATGGCTTTACATAGCATGGCATAGCATGGCTCAGGCATAGCATAAAATAGCTGTTAACAGAATATTTTACTTTATGTTCATCTATAAAAACCCAAAATTAAAAAAGGGAAAACTGATGTTGAATTTCGGCATACACTGAATGATCTAAAAATGAAATGTAATTAGTAGATGGACGTTTATTGCTAAGTGATTTTTTAAATGCTATTTTAACATGGACTGCCACAGAGGGAGCCTGCTTAACAGCAGTGGGATTGTTATTACAGAAAGATCATTATGATCAGAGATCAAGCAGGGGCCTTAGTCTGCTATTGCAATAGTGTCAGAATGGTCTATCATTGATTTAATAAGGCCCCTAGCCCACGGCGTATTGAAGCGCGTTCGAAACTCGTTTGACGTGCGTACAAAGGGTAATTCGTCTGCGCGGGGCCTTATTAAATCAATGATAGACCATTCTGACACTATTGCAATAGCAGACTAAGGCCCCAGGTCGCTACCTAACACTTGAGTTCGACTTCTTCATTACTTGCACCTATTAATATATTTGAGTCATAGTTTACTAAGCGCTAATTATAAAATTGTTTAAGAAATTACACTACAGCACCTAAATGTACTTTTGTAATATTTACTTTTTAAAATAAATTATTCTATTCTATTCTATTATTTCGCACTTAGCACTTCAATCAAGCACAAGTACAAAGGCGGACATAATGTCATAGGCATTTTCTACCAGTCAACCTTTGGGTGATGCAGAGATAAACAGTAGTAGGTGTTTATCCTACTTCCTACTAATATTATAAATACGAAAGTTTGTGAGGTTGGATGGATAGATGTTTTTACTCTTTCACGTAAAAACTACTAAACGGATTTAGATGAAATTTAGCATACAGATTGCTTATAACCTAACACACACCTAGAGACATAGGATAATTTTTATCCCGATAGCATGATACCGTGGGACAATTATTGAACTACACGCGGGCGAAACCGCGGGCATAAACTAGTCTAAAAATAATTTAATTTGCATTTTTATATTATTTAGGCGGCGGCGATCAGTACGTTTTAACATCAATTGAGGCATTTTACAAAAAAAAACAGCAAACTTCTGGGTGGCCTAATTAAAAAAACAGCAAACTTCTGGGTGGCCTAATTAAAAAAACAGCAAACTTCTGGGTGGCCTAATTAAAAAAACAATAAATCCTTTACTTGTCTAAGTGTAGGCTACATCAATTATGTTATAACAATGTGTTGAAACTAATACTCATGCATGATAAACCATTTTCCGGCTGCTTGGCACCCGGCGCGGTCTGGTAACCTCAAGGCTAACTAATTATTAATCTAGGCAATTAAATATTCGCTAAGTTAAGTATTGTGGCCAGTCATTCAGGACTTGTAATAAATAGGCCCGCCTAAGTCTGGTCACGTGAAGAGTCGACCAACCTCTTGGCGATTTCCCGAAATACTAGGTGGGCACTCGGACCCCATGGGCCTATTTTTTGGCCAAAGAATCAGCATTGCCATACAACGTGGCAATGCTGCCAGCCTTCTGGGCACTTTTCCTGTTGACAGCGATGTGGACGAATTTTTTGACGCCCTGTAACCCTTTTGATACTTGTACATATTTTTATTACTATTATAGACTATAGATTTGTAGTTTGTAAATAATGTAAATATCTTGATTGAAATAAAAAACAAGGGATAGTTACTGTATTATTTTATTTATTGTTGTAAAATTTAATTTTGTGTATTTTATCTATGGGCCTTAGATGCCTGATAATAAAAGGACTTGTAATGGGATAAATATATCTATACAAGGAAAAAAGACTACAAACTATAAAGACTATAAACTCTAGTTGAAATGATAATTAAATTATGTTGTTGTTACCATGATGACACGACTTGTGGAACGTTCCTCTCTCAATGTAACGCACTCAACACATTGTGCTGATGGATGAATTTAATGGTACGGGGGTCGAAGACGTATTAAAAGTAATAAAATAAGAGACTTGTGTTAAAAAAAGAAATTGTGAAAAAGTTGGAACTTTGACCCCCAATATCGCTGTAACTAGCCGAAAGGCACTTGTTCTCCCCGTCATTGCTATTTTTTTTGTTTTAGACCATTCCTGGGAATCCTCTAGTTACGGACATATTGCGGGTCAAAACTTCCAACTAATTCAGAAGTATTTATTGAAATACATGTTTTTAATTTAAGAAATTTACTTTAAACACCTCCACGACCCCCGTAATTTTCAATTTATCCACCAGCACAATGTTTTGAGTGCGTAACATTGAGTCCTACCGTAAAACGTGATATTTCATCCCAAAAAAAAGTTGTTTCTTAGTTTGATGTACCTACAGAATGCATGGTTGACGGCTTCGTTAAGGGTCTTGTTACACCCTGTAGACTCGCCCTTAGTTACCTTACCCCAAAAAGAGACGTTTCCCAGTAATCATTTTTGCGTAAAGTTACTTAGTTTGATGTACATAATGCTTGGTTGACTGCTTCGTGGAGGGTCTGTTTACACCCGTAGATATAACATAACATCGCATCACACCTGTAAACCGTCCGACAAGGAACGTCCCACAAGTCGTAACATCATGGCCACCACAACTTAATTTAATAATCATTTCAATTAGAGTTTATAGTCTTTAATTGTTTTAGTATACAACTTGGACGATATGTAATTAGGAACTAATTACTGAGAAATACAATAAATTCTAACTACGCAGGTTATGGTAATAAGCAAATCAGTTTTGTTTTTTTATTTAAATTATTTTCTATTTTTAAAGATATAATAATTATTTTTGTGTGAGGTCTAGTGGTCGCAAGCACGGCTGCTGAGCATGAGGTCCTCGGTTCGATTCCCGAGTCGATCAAAGTGTCATTGGGTTTTTCCGTCAGGAATTTCTCAGTAGCAGCCACGGAGTCTGTATTTGCGCCCGGATGATGGCAATAGGCTCGCCCCCTATTACATGGAACTTAAACATAACTGGCGAAATGTGGGTGTACTATTAGGTACACGTCTGCCTAACCCCTCTGAGATTACAGGCGTGAGGTTATGTTATGTGATTAAATTCGTGATGGTTTTCGTCCTGTCATAGAGTCCTGTCCTGTCATGATTTATTACTTAACTAGCGACCCGCCCGGCTTGGCACGGGTGCTATGTAATACATATAAACCTTCCTCTTGAATCACTCTATCTATTAAAAAACAGCGCATCAAAATCCGTTGCGTAGTTGTAAAGATCTAAGCATACATACGGACAGACAGCGGGAAGCAATTTTGTTTTAAACTATGTAGTGATAGTGATGATAATATTTTAAGTACATAACATTGTAAGTTCCTATGTGTCACTCAAATTGAAAAGGCACTTTCATGTAGCGTTTTTCAATGGAACTAACAACAAGTGCCCTTTTATTTCTAATGCATCTGCATTGTAGTAATCAGCTGATTCACTGAAGTAATGCTCTATGAATTAAGTGCTCTTTAATGAAGAGCCATAAACTTACAAAATCACTTCTGATGTCATCAAACGCAATACTCGTACACTGAAATTCAGTTATGGCATTAACGAATTTTTTTATAGCTGTTGCCCGCGGCTTCGCTCGCGTTTTGATCGGAAATTATCCCACGGGCACGTTGTAAATATAGCCTATGACACTTGGGGATAATGTAGCTTCCTATTAGTGAAGGAATTTTCAAAATCGGTTCAGTAGATCTAGAGATTACCCCCTACAACCTCACAAACTTTACCTCTTTATAATATTATTAACTATTTTAAGTATAGCTTAAGGTTCTGCCTGTTTGTCCAATTAGGTACACCTCTAGCTAACCTTTCGGGAATTACAAGCGTGATATTATGTCAGTCTAATTCAAATTCTCTGTATTGAACGGCTAGAAAAACACCAATGCACTATAGTTAAGTCATTAATATTCATGTGATGCTGTAAGATTACTGAAACGGGCACAAGTAATCTAGATCTGCTTGGTAATCTTACGAGGCACTAACCGAACTTTGACCTTTTATTACATTTTGTGTTTTGTCGATTTTCTGTTTGAAATTATGGATATTTTTGTCTGACTAAATAAATTAATTGATTGATATTAGCAAAATACAAATCAACTTTTTTTTTTTTAAATTGGCCCCACTATAGAAATATCTCCTGTATCGTGGGTCCGTTTACAAACATTTAAACTCACATACACAAACAGTCAGCCAGATCCGGAACAACTACTTGTAAGTTGTAGGTCATACAAATAGTTTTCCGTGCTAGAATCGAACCAGCAACACACAGCGCAGCAGTCAATCGCTCAGTCACTGCGCCAACCGCGCCATCAATTATTATATTGCTTATTAATACCTTTACAATAAACATCATTTCAATTATTTTAAGTCCAAAGTACTGACACCAAACAATTAGCAATAATCATCATTTTTTGGAACAGCTAAGGAGAATCTACTACAAATACAATGTGGAGTCAGGGATATTAACGAAGTATGTCAAATTGACAAACAATTAATTTCACCGACAGCACTTTTTGCCATTTTATTTATGATTCTCGTTTTATTGCTGATAATTCAAATAATTGCTAAATTGACCTCATCTAGTTTTTGTAATATTTTATTTCTTGACGTGTGAAAAAAAAAATGTTCGTAAGAACCAGTTTACAGAACATGTGGTGAGGAAAGTTTTGAGTTTGAATGTGGATGGGTATAAGAGTAGAGGAAGACCAAAGAATCGATGGATGGACTGCGTGAAGGATGATATGGCATGAAAGGAGGTGTCTGCTGAGATGACCAGTAATAGAGAAGTATGGAAGAAGAAGACATGCTGCGCCGACCACAAAAAATTGGTATAAGGGCAATTGAATGATGATGTCTAGGATGAAAAAGCCTTTGTTCTTACTAGTTACCAGGATGTAAATCCGTAAAAGAAAATACGATAGGCGCTGCATATCTTCTTCTTCCATACTCCTCTATTAATCGTCATGTCAACATCCATCTATCGTTTCTTTGGTCTTCCTCTACTCCTAAACCCATCTACATCCATACTCAAATAAGGAAATTAGGACAACATCAGGAAATTCCTGATTTAAAAACCAAATAACACTTTTTCTGACCTGGTAATCGAACCCAAAGCCAAAATATCGTCATAATTGAAACTCAAGACCAAAGAGGCAAGCATAAAGTATATGAATTTAAATCAACATTATTAACAGGTAAACTTACAGCATAAGTTAGTTAATCGTATAACGAACAATAACCTCTTTGCGGTCGTCGAAGTCGGTTAACCGTCAGTGTAATATTACTTGCATTGGAGTAATTTAACACCTAAGTATATGAATTGATATTACAACATATATTGTTATTGGTTGGTAGTTCATTTCATAGTTAAAATAGAAATAGCTTTTACCCTCGGCTTCGCTCGCGTTAATTTAGAATTTGACAAAAAAATTAAACTCTTAAAAAACTACTAAAGTTTTTATAATAATATTTAATATAATCATGATTCGAAAGACACGTGGTGCCATCTATTATCATAAGAACGTTATTATTGTTTTCCTCGGGAATAGTAGTTCTTTTCGGGATGAAAGGTACCCTATGTCCGTTTCTGTACACCTGACAACGTATATGCAAAATTTCAGGATGATCGGTTCAGTGGTTTAGGCGTGAAAAGGTAACAAACAAATAACATTTCAAATTTTATAATATTAGGATTGTTTGTTTGAGTCTACGGCTGAGGGATTGAAAATTAACGTTATGAATTGACTAATCTAATTTCATAAGTACATTTTTACGTTGATCTAGTGGTTACAATCGCGACTGCTAAGTATGAGGTCCTGGGTTCGATTCCCGGGTTGGGGAAATTGTTATTGGGATTTTCCATCAGGAATTTTTAAGTAGCACCCGCGGAGCCCGGATTTGTGCCCGGTTGATGGCAAAAGGCTTGCCCCCGCGATACATGGGACTTAAACATAACTGATTAAATGTTGATGTGTTAATATATAGGTACACGTCTACCTAACCCTTCGGGGAGTAATCATCGAAGGGAGGGTAAGGGTCAGACAGAGGTGTACCTAATACTACACCCACACACACACATTTCACCAGTTATGAGGGCGCCCATATATTCCCATGTTATAGAGGGCGAGCCTATTACCATCAACCGGGCACAATTCCAGACTCCGTGGCTGTTTCTGAGAATTTCCTGACGGAAAAACCCAATACCTCGGAATCGAACCCAGGACCTCACGCTACGCAGTCGCGCTTGCGATCACTGGACAAACGAGGCTTAAACCTTTGTCATAATTAAATCAGGGTCAGCTTCCAGTTCCGGGACTGTTCGAAAGAGATACCGCGGCCCTGGAACGCAAAGGACAAAAGAAGGAACATGGATGGGTTTTAGTCAGTACAAGTCTGACACTCCCTGCCGCTTCGCTCAGAGTTGGGGGGGTCATTTGATGATTTCCCATCCGTAAAAAAGGGTCAGCTTCCAATCTTACCGAATGCAGATGAATATCAAAATTTAACATGAAGCTGAATATCTGACCTCCACAACCCATCCAACATATCAACAGAAACAAAGAAAAAAACCATAAATCAACAAATCTCTTTTACCCATGTCTCTCGCTGACTCAAGGCTCCACTAGACAAAGATTTATGAAACATACATAAGCATAGATAGCTATCTTACAAACATAACTGTTATATACATAGTTATATCTTACATAGACAATCTTTTAGAGGCTTTGTCTGTGAGAGTCTATAGCTAGCCACTTCACACTCACTTACACAAAAATAGGGTGACCAAACTGGAAGGGTATTATTTTGGGACAAAGATGTTTAATTTACCCGGAGGTGATTTTCCGATCTAGATAATTTTTATCTATAATAAAAATAAGTAATAGCAATCAAACCGCAATTTTTATTTGTCAGATAAAATTTAGTTATGATATAATAATGATAAAATAAATATTTGAACAAATATTCAAATTCGATTATTTTTAAACGTTCATTACAATTAAATAGATACTTTCGAACCGCAAAATTCGATAAGCAAGTCAAAAGCTATCTCACATTTTTTTACTAGTTACGCAGAATAACAGCGTCTCTCTGTACCACACGTTCGACGTTAGATTGTTTTAATCAGATTCGGATTTAAATAATACTTACGTTTTTCTTTCATATCGTTAACCCTTTGTGTGCCGGAACGTAAATCTACGCGAGACACAATAGGTTTTTAATTGTGTCTATATACTCGGTATACGAAAGGTTAATCAAACGCCTACACGTGATGTTGGGTGGTGGAGAAGAGGGACGTGCCTAAAAGCTCATGATGCTCACGATCACCAAGGGGGAGGTTTTAAAATGGCCTAAAAAGTCTCACGTGATAAAAGGATGGTCCCTTAGTTACAATATGATATAACCTTTATCAATACCGCCTAAATGCGTCATAAGTCTTTCAATTACCAAAACAAGTTTTCACTGAAACTCTTACATGACATGACCAGTTAAAAAAAACTGTTGCTAGTCGGTAGTCACAATGTCTCGGCCACGGTCACTTGTATAAATTTTATAATACCTAACCTTGATCGTTCAATTGATTGCCGAATTGCAAGGTGATGGCCGTTATGATAAATATTATTCAACAAGTAATTGCCTTGTTGATTAGCCAATGAGACGGCAGCGAGGACCTACTTTTTTTGTAATAAAAGAAACAGCCTGAATAGTAAAATAAACACTTGCTTAGTGCTTTAATCACTTTAACTCATGAGTCCACCCACTGTATTTTTTTTTACATTTTATCTGTCTGTTACTCATTTTACACTCAGTTAAAATATATCATATAAATAAACAAAAAAAACAGTCGCAAATAAATATAATTATAGCATCGGGAACCATTTTATAGAAAATCTTTTTCAATACGTGTGCGAACTATAGCCGATTTATTAAAATCTCTAATCCTTTAACATAAAGCTGAGAATCGGCATACATTTATGAAAGACGGTTCCCCAAATCACCAGTTGCAAAAAATGTTGGGCAACACAACTTCTGTTTAAGTCTTAGAAGTAATAATATACTAATAATATTATAAAGGGGTAAATCTGTTTGTAATTTTGTATGCGGGGCGTAATCTCCGGAACGAATGATCCCATTCTAAAAATTCTTTCATACATATTAGCCGAGCGATCACAATTTTTTGACGTGCTAGTGTCCTATGTCATCAGTATTGGGAAATATCCACAGATATCCGTACCATTTGGTCGCCCCAGTCTAATCCCTATTCGTATAAAATTACATTTAAGGACACTTGAATTCTGAACCTTTGTGCAAATGCTAGCCACAGAGTATCCATTACTGACCTATATTCTTATTTAAATACCTACCTACACGTACACGTAATATAATAGGGTGTAATAAGACCCTTAACGAAACTGAAAGGCACTCGTTCTGTCCGTCATTGCGATCATTTTTTTGTTCTAGACTATAGACCTGGGAACCTTCTAGTTACGGAGATATTGGGGGTCAAAGTTCCAACTTTTTCACAAGTTTTTTTTTTTTAAATACATGTTTTTAACATAACATTTTTACTGTAAACACCTCCACGACCCCCGTACTATTCAATCCATCCAAGAGCACAATGTTTTGTGTGCGTTACATTGAGTCCTACCATATAAAGTGACTTTTCACCCTAAAGAAAAAAAGTCGTTTCCCAGCAATATTTTTTGCGTAAAGTTACTTAGTTTGATGTACATAATGCTTGGTTGACGGCTTCGTTAAGGGTCTTGTTACACCCTGTATATGGACATTCAAACACTAACCCAGGGTTCTAAAAAGACAGAATCATAATAGGATAATAATATAAATTAAGTTACTATTCGTAAAATTGTCACAAAGTGACAATTCATAATAATTATTATATGCGTGTATGGCCATTTTAAGATATTAAACGTAATTCATTTTTATTATTGTTTTATTATCTGCTAAAGCCACCATTTTAGGTCCCCTGGTTTCTATAGCCAAGTTAAAGTAAGTATTTAAGTTTAAGTAATTACTGATGCAACCATTTTTAAGCAGTAAACAAGAATTTGTTGTTGAAAAGTTTCTTGCCCGTTCTTCTCCATAGAGATCTACGCTAGGGAATGGGCAACTACAGTACTTTCACAGTTTTTATGCCTTGTGACTGGGACTGTAGCTACATTTCATTGTTATCTTTGTTTCGACAATTCAAAAGTGCCTGTAACTGGCCTACTTGAAATAAATGCTTTGATTTTAATTTTGAAGGAAGTAAGAACCGTCAAAGAAAGCAAAACTAGGAATTCTAACTTTTGAAAGTTCTATATTCAAGCCATTATATATAAGCTACAGGATAAAAATATTAGGTATCTTATGTTATTAGTTTTACTCATATAATCACTTTGACTTGTTTGTAGATGCGGGTTAGATACTAAACTAAAAAACTAGAAGTGAATAGTTTTTTAATGTGATGTGTTTGTACCACTCACTTACAAAATAAATATCATTTATCGTACATGGTCTAGTTGTCACAAGCACTACTGCTGACTATAAGATCCTGAGTTCGATTCCCAGGTCGGGCATAGTGCGGGTTTTTTTTATTACTATTTCTCATTAGCAGTCTGGATTCTGGATTTGTTTCCCGTTGATGGTAATAGGCTCGACCTCTGGCGAAATGTAAGATTACTGGCTATGGCACATCTCTGCCTTACTCTTTCGAAAATACAGGTGTGAAGTTATATATATATATATAAGTATAGAATAGAATAAAATAATTTAAATTGTTTAAAAACGTGGTACATTAAGGTCTTATAAATAGGGTTGTGAACTTATGTTTCGCCTTAGAATGGCATACAAATATTAGAACATCATAAACGTAAAAATTCAATACAATATCAATGAGTGTAAATATATTAAAACAACCTAAAGTAACTAATATAAGAATAAACTTTAAAAATGGCGTCAAAAAACTCCTCCTCAACGCTGTCAACTGGTAATGTACCCAAGAGACTGGCGGCGTTGCCACGTTGTATGGCAACGCTAAGCCTTTGGCCAAGGTAAAAGCCAGCCCTTGGGTCACGGGAAGTATCAACTAAGCGTTTAAATATTAAAATTATGTATGTCTAGGTAATAAAAATTACACTTACAATTCAGAATTCGTATCGATTCGAAATCTTAACAATAATAGACTCTTTTAATTAAAGAAAAATTTAAAAAAATATATCAACTAAAAAATACGTTGTAGAACCCAGTAGTCTTAGCTATCGGTTACATATTATTATAAAAGACATATAGATATCTATATCTATGAATATATAAAGGTGCCCTAGTTCAGAAGGGGCCGCCAAGCAACACTTCTGTAGTTCAGGTTCAGCACTTCCGGTCTTTTTACTGCCAGCCTTATTTCGAAGGTTTTTAGTTTTTTTTTTATTCATTTTTGTACACATTATTTTTATTTTTACATATTTTTTTATAAAACATTAAAAAAATAAAAATAGGTTTTGGCCAGTGTTGGGAGCCACCGGTAGCTTGGAATCGTCCAAGCTACCGGTGGTTAGGGCTCCAAAGACAGAAACCTCCTCACAATGCGTGTCGTATCTAGGAGTACTGCCTTCTGAAACAGACCCTTGATCCAACCGCCTAAGGAGAGCCTCGACATATGTTCGTCGAGGCTCTTGGCAATCAGGCCATTGGCCGTTACGACAATCGGCACAATGATAGCCGTGTTCACATTCCACATGTCGACAACCTCGTGTGCCAAGTCATTATTACAGGTAAAAGATAAACCACATTTTAAAAATAGATGAAATCAGGGTTTGCCATCCGACTCATAATATACAGGTCCTGTATTATGATACGCGTGAGGTTTAATATTTCGCCACATCTTTTGTTTTTTTTTTTAATTTCCTCATCTGCAAATCTCGCAGTTAAAATTAGGTTTGCCGTAAGAAAACCCAATTCTGGGTTAAGCTCGCCATTGTACATAAGCTATATTATTGCAATTTGTATGCCTATTTGTTATATTTTGTGCAATAAAGAATAAGAATTCATATAGGTAGCGATAGCTATCGTTTACAATTTGTGAGCTTTTTTGTCAAGTTGACGCCTGTTATGTTTAAGTCCCATGATATACCTAATTGGAGAGCCTATTGCCATCAACCGGGCACAAATCCAGCCTCCGTAGCTGCTACTAAGAAATACCTGATGGAAAATCCAAAAAACACCCGACCTGGTAATCGAACCTGGAGCCTCATGCGACCACTAGATTAACGAGGAAGTCCCAGATAGTCGTTTGAGGAAATAACACGCAGATTTACGCAGGAAAGATGCGTCAGAATATCTGACGTTTTGAGCACAGATCATAACAAGGTAAACGGCTACTTTCCTTATCGCGGGAAAAGGTGCTTGGTGTACGGAATCCCCCCTGGCTCTGAATGAACGGGCTTAACCAGTTTTAATGTTAGAATGAGTATGGTCGGTACATTTAGTAAAACATAATGTAGCAAATCCGAAGGTACTTATATGGAAGTTTTGCTAACATAACGCACATCCTATAAAAACCGTCATATCATAAAAATAGCAGTTTCGCACGTACACGCATTTTAAGTTTTTTGTGTCCCTATGAGCGTTAACGTCGTATTACATACCGAGTTTCTTCCGTGCCTCGGATAGCACGTTAAGCTGTTGGTCCCGGCTGTCATTTGTAGATGTTTGATAGTCGTTACAGGTAGTCAGTTACCCAAAAAGTCTGACAACCAGTCTTACCAAGGGGTATCGTATTACCCAGTACTAACTGGGTTGTGGAGGTCAGATAGGCAGTCGCTCCATGTAAAATACTGGTATTCAGCTTCATCCGGTTAGTCTGGAAGCCGAACCCAACAAAGTTGGGAAAAGTCTAGGCAGATAATGATGAACGTTAACGTCGTACGGCATTTCATACAAACTTTCAAGTAATTTTTTTTCGAAATGACTGAACCGATTTTAATGAAACTTCATACGCATAAGCAGGATACATAAGTCTAAAAATTTGAGAGAGAACTGTTCGAAATGTCTTTGAAAAAAAAAGATAATTGGATTTTAGATTTTCCCTATAAAGAAATGTCCAATTATGTTTTTTTTTTAAGATATTTCTAAAAGTACTAAACCAGTATAAGCTGGACTTTTTTTCTATTAAAACTGCAAACACAAAGTCAAACTGGTCAAACCACTAAATATTATGTTTTATAATATATTGGTATTCCTGAACCGATACGTTTTGCACGAATTAATTAATACTCTATGAATCACCACCAAAAGGACAACAATTTAGCGCCAGAAACCACAGACTACAGAAAATTAACAATTTCGAAGAACTGACCGCGGAAGCAAATGATAGCGGACAGACCACCGGCGGTTCACCGTACAATTGTCGGCCTGGGGTTTTTTACATGACCAAGTAAAACATAGGTGACAAGAAACCATTAAAATCTTGACTTTGGAAAACCCCTAACATCCATTTGAGTGTTAAATTTTCCTTTCGGCGGCACGGCACCATTTTGATTAACCTTGAAGTCTATGACGTCTTTTGACAGCTGTCATGTTTTATTTTATGCTTGTGTCAAAAAAACATACATTTTCTTTAATTTTTTCTAATATTTTTTAAATAAA
The DNA here is from genome assembly GCA_947578425.1 of Eugnorisma glareosa. Classification (NCBI taxonomy): domain Eukaryota; kingdom Metazoa; phylum Arthropoda; class Insecta; order Lepidoptera; family Noctuidae; genus Eugnorisma; species Eugnorisma glareosa. Next base: position 3,575,493 of record OX387982.1, on the reverse strand, counting down.
TGTTACCGGATTTTCTTATTCTTTCGTTGCTTTCAAGGTTCCGTGCCCGAAAGGTAACCAACTATTACTAAGCCTCCGCTGTCCGTTCATCTGTCTGTCAGCGGGCAGGATCTCATGATCCATAATAGGTAGACGGTTGAAATTTTTACAGAATGTGTATTTCTATTGCCGCTACAATAATAAACAATAAAGAAGGGTGCTGCCCTAATACGATGCTACGAATGCGCGATTCCGACTCGCAATTGGACGGTGTTTTTGATTTAGGTACAATTTTTCACAATTATTTCATTGATCATACTGCAACCGGCTATGAAAGAATTAAAGAATGAAACATATTTATTTGGCACACGCCACAAGTGCACACAAAGAAAAAAATTACAAAAAATTTAATAATTATAAAACTTAAAACTACACAATAAAAAAATAAAAAACCTAAAACTAAACAGAAAAACAAAGATTGTGTGTCTCGCGGCTGCGCCAAATAGGCCCAGTTCAGCAAATTGCCGAGCAACTAGTGCTCGACGCTGGTTTTCAACTGGACCTGAGATGGTGATGTGACGGACATAAAACAGTTTTGTGCTTTGTGTTTCTAATTAGGTAAGTATGTGTAATATGTGTATGTATGAATAGATACTGAAATATAATCAATTTGTGTACAATATTATTACAAAACAAACCTTCATATGAATAAAAAAGTGCAAGACAAAACATGACCTATGTATGTACCTACTTATTCTATATAATCACAAGAGAATTAAAATCTCTAATATTCGCAAAGTTACATGCTTTCTCCGATAAAAAATCTCTGAAAAAATAAACAATCGGATCCATTTGATACGGGTTCAATATCCATATTATATTTCATAATTATCTGATAAACTAATCTTCCATGCAAAACGTACCCTAAGTACGAGTTCACAGACGGCCTGCACTTTTAACCCCTATGATCTAAGAAATAAGGTTGAAAATCGGTCGACCCTGCAGTGAACTCGGTAGTACATACAGTTACAGAATGACATTAGCCGTAACTGTCAATGACGTACTGAAATTAGCAACAGACGCCATTGGTAATTAGTATTTTACCTAATGAAAGAGTGGAACTAAATGTTTCCTGGAAGTCATTACTTAGGAGAATTCAAGTTATGAGTAAATAGACAAATATGCACCATCTTCGACCACATCATGGCTTGCCATGAAATCACTTGAAATATAACTTGGGACCTATGACTTGGCAGTCCAATGGTCACACCACTATTATATTTTAATTATCTCTTGCTTCTGTCAAGGAAAACATTGTGTGGAAACCAGCATGCCTGAGAGATATTTCTCAACGGCAGATGAAAAGCTAAGTCAGAGGCCCAAGTGTGTTATAAAAAACTTTGACACCAGGTTAGGCACTAACCACACGATAAAGAATGAAGAAGCTGAAATAGGAATTCCTATGAGCTCGTGACTAAGTAATAACTGCGGCTCGGGTCGATCTTTAGGTTATGCCGTGCTTGCCTAGGGTGGTTCGTGGATGAGTGACCACCCATTACATACCAAGTTTCCATCGAGCCTCTGAAAGCACGTTAAGCCGTTGGTTCCGGCTGTCATTTGTATGTCTTTGGCTATCGTTACAGTGGCTCGAAAGCCTGACAACCAGTCTTGCCACAGGGTATCGTAATACGCAGTACTAACTGGGTTGTGGAGGTCAGATAGGCAGTCGCTCCTTGTAAAATACTCGTATTCAGCTGCATCCGGTTAAACTGGCAGCCGACCCCAGCATAGTTGGGAAAAGGCTAGGCTGATGATGGATTGCTATAGCTACCAAAGGCTGATGTTATATTTCCTAAATATGTCATCAGAATGAATCAGCCAATGGATTGCTGTATCATCTTATGTGTTACTAGCGGTTGCCCGCGACCTTCGTTCGCGTGAAATTATTATTATAAAAAAATATATCTTTCCTTTTTAATCGAATTTTGTTACCAATTTCAAGAGTTTTTCTTTGCTCGGAATAGGAAATATCCTATTAATTTTTTTTTCACTTAAATCATTAACATGCAGTACTATCAAACCAAGAAAATAATTAAAAGTTAATTTCAACTACTGCTTGTCGCACAAAAAAAATATTAAACTCCTGCAATTTTCTGCGACGGTTCAAACGTCCATGACTATCGCGGCCATTCATGTCAGGACTTTGATGTCATTTACCTCTATCTGCCTTGTTTAAATCTATTTTTTTGCCCTTAGTAGATTAGTTTTACTAAAATGTATGTGCGTTATTTAAGCAAAAATTGCAATAACAGTTTTATAGTAAAATCTTAGTGAAACTTTAAGTACTTTTCAATTAAAAGTGTTTCTTTGACACATGGATTGTGACGTCACTACCGGAATCGAAGCGTTTTGTGTTTGCGTTTCGTTTCACCAAAAACACGCTAAATAAAATATTAAATTGTAAAATAAGTGTTGTATTAGAGAATTAAACAAGTGTACCACAATGTCTTTATGGTCCAATATAAGGCATTTTAAAGAAATAAAAAAAGTTTTGTATTACTTGCATATACCCTATTCTAATATTTTTTCTAAAATAACAGTAGCCTATATTTCCCTTATAACGTCAGTAAAAGTCCCGTCAAATCGTTTCGGAGATTAGCCCGAACAAACAGACACACAAAAGAAAAAATTGAAAAAAAAAGAGTTGAGTTTTTGTTATAAGTACAAGTATTACTGTTATTTTGATATTACGAACAGACACTTCAGTTTTATTTATTTTATGTATGTATAGATTATCAACAATGACTTGCCAATTTTGCAAGTATAACTTTGAAATTAGACCAATAAACCTGTTTGCTTTATGGTAATGCCGTTGGCGGTTATAAAGAGTTAATCATCATAAAAACTGTCATAAATCAGCCTATGTAATCCACTGATTTATCTTCTTCTAGAGCATCTGTTTAAATTACCATCTGTACCCCACAATTTCGCCCGCGGTTTCTGGTTTTTCTTTTTTGCTCGGCTTTTGTCGTAGCGACATGTATATAGCCTGTGTGTGGCTATAAAATACAAAAATCTTTTTCAAATCCGACTAGCAGTTCCAGAGATTTGCGCGTTCAAACAAACACTGTTCGGCTTTATTATACACGGTGGAATACATCGACGCAAAAACGGTTGTTATGTATTCAGTATATCATTACGAACATTATTAGTAACACTAGAAATATATACCATGATTGTTTTTGTTTATTTGTGTTGTCGAAAACTCAAAAGAAACAGTAAGCACGGTAAATATCCTGTTTCTAGTGTTAAAGATTATGTTAGTAACTATGACAGTTTAAAAACTTATATAATTACGAATTCCTATACCTACAAAGAAATTTTACGGCAGAAAAAACATCTGCTGTTTCAACAAGTACAATACTAGCAGAACAGCAGATTTTTTTAAAAATAAATTTTAATCGAGCTAAGTCACGTTTAGATCAATTAACACATTTCGCGAAATAATTATTAGGACGTTGTTTTACTTCTAAATGTTTTTGGGTTTCTCTATTACAAAATTCCTAGAAACCTCCTGTATTTATTTCTTCCCGTTGTTGGTATTACGGTCGCCCCCTACTACTTAAGACTCACAAGTAACTAACTTAAGTCCGGGGTTTCGGTTTCGCCCGCGAGCGTGAAGGTAATTATCCCTCTAACTTACTAACTAGGCTACTAGTTCATAGTCTACCAGTGTGCCAAATTTCATAATAATCTGTTCAGCCGTTGAGGTGTGAGAGGGTACAGACAATCAGACAGACTGAGTTTTTTTATATTTAGGTATAATATAAGAATGGATTGGTGAAATGTGGGTATGTTATATACCTCTGCCTACCTTTTGGCTAATCAATCGTGATGTTGTTTGTTGTTAAGTCAAATGAAAGTAGGTGACATTATATTAATAATAGTGTCTGCAAGAATATTTTCAATTACGTATATTTTACAATTGCATATTTTGAAACGTGACTACAAACGTTTCAAAATATGCAATATAGTCATGACGTTAACAAAAAATACATATTCAGGACAAAATCTACGTCAAAGAATTTCGCAACATTCGATTTCTTGATAAATATTATTTAGTACTTTTGTCTTGAGACAACACTGAGTCATTGGCTCCAATGTTTGCGCCAAATGTTGACAACCAATGTTTTTACAACACGCAGGTGACAAGTTTTCAATGGATAGACGTCACGAATATGCCGTCATTTTACCGTTCATGGGTATTTGATTTTCCCCGTGCATTTCGGTAAAAAAATGGCTAAATTGTATAAGTTTTTTTCCCTTCATTCATCTTTCAAGCTTTTAGGCTCACCCCCAATTACATGGGACTTAAACATACCTGGCGAAATGTGGGTATTCTAATAGGAAAATTGTTACTAAGGAAGAATTTTGGAAAATTCATGACATTTAGCAAATGAAAGTTTTTATAGAAGTCTTACAGTTTTGCTGGTTTCCCTAACTTTTTAATCATGATCTGTTACTATGCCAAATATGGCCAAAACAAAACGTTTTCCTTCCAAATCTATGTTTTTGTTTGTTTTGCTGTTCTTTTGTTTTTTAGGGTCTATTCTGCAAAGCTAAATTTTGTTTATTTTATTTTGCTTAAAAGGCTTCCGTTTGGCCGCAATTCGCCTGATGTGAAGCAATGACGGCCTAGGGTGTGGAGCACGCTTGCCTAGACGAAAGCTATTCATTGAACTTTGAAGAGATTCGAGAGCTTCATACAGGGTGTAACAAGACCCTTCACGAAGCCGTCAACCATGCATTATGCATCAAACTAAGTAACTTGCTGCAAAAATTATTGCAATTATTGAAACGACTTTTTTTGGGGTGAAAAATCACGTTTTACGGTAGCACTCAATGTAACTCACTCAAAACATTGTTGTGATGGATGCATTGAATAGCGTGGGGCTCGTGAAGATATATAAAGTAAAGTTATTTTCCCCCACAAAGCTACATTTTGTTTTTTATTTTAATTTGCTTCAAAGGCTTGCGTTTGGCACTTTGGCCGCAACTCGCCTCATGTGAAGCGATGACTCGGCCTAGGTTAGAACACGCTTGTCTAAAAGAAACCGATTCACACGAACTTTGAAGAGATTCGAGAGCTTCATATAGTAGAGTCTAACGATAATGTATATGTATATCCATAAATAAGTCAGATGATTACTTATGTAAAAGTCATTATTTATGATAGGATTTTTATTCTGTAGTTTAGTAGGCAATTGCTTGAATTTAGAACTGACGAAATTCGTTTGCTTTCTTTGACGGTTCTAACTTCGTTTGAATTATTGTCTATTGACTAAACAATGTTTGTATAAGTAGTTTCTTAGACCCAAGTAATTACTTTAACTTAATTATACAATGTGTAACAGAATAAACGCACAACCTCTTAAGGGGTCATTGTACTCATCATTATGAACAACTTTTACAATGGGACCAATCCCGAAATCGCGAAAAAAAAAACAGCTGCTCAGTACATTTTGTCGAATTATGCGCACAGAAATGTATAGGGCAGTCGACTTTTTTTTCGCGATTTCACGGTTGGTCCCATAGTGAAAGTTATTCATAATGATGAGTACAATGACCCCGTAAGAGGTTGTGCGTTTATTCTGTTACACATTGTATAAATACGGGTGTAATACTTCATCCATTCAGCATCATTCTCCTGCATACCCAATTTATTCGTGGTCGGCGTAGCACGAGTTCTTCTTCCATACTTCTGTATTACTCGTCATCTCAGCAGTCACCTCCTTTCTAGACATAACATAATAGATTCTTCAAGTCTAGATTTCAATGAGTAATAGTCACTGAATCAAAATAATATCACGCCTGGAATCCCCGAAGAGTCAGACAGAGGTGTACCTAATAGTACCTAATAGTACTCCCACATTCCACCAGTTATGTTTAAGTCTTATGTAATAGAGGGCGGGTCTATTACCATTAACCGAGCGCAAATCCAGAGTCCGTGGCTGTTCAAGATACTCGTATAATGAAAATGCCTTGAAACAACAACAGTTCAGCAATTATTATAAAATTAAAAGCTTTGGTTTTATTCCTAAATTGGGTTCTGGGTATTGGGGTTTTCTCTCAAATTCTTAGTAAGTAACAATTTGGAAATACTGCCAGTAATTGGCTATATTGATTCATCCTAAATGATTGAGCCTAATAGGTCATCAGGTACGCCTGAGACCGGTTTGGTTTTACTTCAAAACCAAATTTCAACTTGTGGAGTAAAAAAAAGCATTTTAATTTAATTCTGTAGGAATATTATTGCCTTGTTGGTCTAGCGACTGCTGAGCATGAGGTCCTGGGGTTCGATTCCCAGGTCGGGCTTGTTATTGGGTTTTGCCATTAGGAATTTCTCAGTAGCACCCACCGTATATGGCAATAGTCTCGCCAATTACATGGGACTTCAACATAATTGTCGAAATGTGGGGCTGCCTGACCCTTCGGGCTTTACAGGCGTGCTGTTATCTTATTTTATTATCAGCTAAGGTCATCGATTCAAACCCAAGCAGGAACTATCCTTTATGTAGTTTATTTCATCACCACTGCTCTCAAAACGGTTAAGGAAAACATTGTAAGGAAACCGGCATGTCCTAGAACCAAAAGTTCGAAGACATGTTACATCTACCAACCCGCATTGGGCCCACGTGGTGGATTATAGCCCACTCCCTCTCGTAGAAAGAAGGCGTGTGTCCCAGCAGTGGGAAAATTATAGGCTGGTTATGCTTATGCTGAATGAATCAGAATTCCACCTGGGGGCCTAAAATGAAAGCTTTATCAGAATCATAATATGAATCACGTCAAAAATGTATATTTCTTAAAATGGTATTTATGGTTATGACCGCAAAGTCCATTTTAAGAGTTTTAAATTTTTAACGTGATTCGTATTGATCCTGATAAAGCACCCATTTTAGGCCTCCTGGGGCCTTAGTCTGCTATTGCAATAGTGTCAGATGGTCTATCATTGATTTAAAAAGGCCCCGCGCAGACGAATTACCCTTTGTACGCACGTCAAACGAGTTTCGAACGCTCTTCAATACGCCGTGGGCTAGGGGCCTTATTAAATCAATGATAGACCATTCTGACACTATTGCAATAGCAGACTAAGGCCCCTGGAATATTGCATAAAACATTACTTTGATACAAAAACATTGTGACATTTTGACTTCGTAATAGATGCACATCGTAATTTGTGACATTACCGCTAACTGCTATCTAAATTATTTGGGAATCAATTAGTAAATGATGGAAACGTTCGCTAGGCTATTGCACCAAAGTATTTAACTTTATTTTTATTATTGTGCAATTTTTCTAAAGAAAGAAAGCAAGCACAGCACGGGGTGTACGGGGGTGTCCCTCATTCTGAGCCCACCCCCCACATAGAAAATGTTCATCAGTTATTAATAAAAATCTGCTGTTACAGACAAAAGTGCAATACCTACACGATCAAGATGTATGAAACAGCAGATTTTTTTTAATAACTGATGACAAATTTATATGTGGGGTGGAGCTCAGGATGATGTACTGAATACGTAGTAATCGTTTTCCCGTCAGTTTCCACTGCTGGTCATACAGGCCGCCCCTGTATGAGAGCTTTATTAACTAGATTTTTTTTTTTCTAGGTTTTTTTATTACATAGAAATTACATACATAAAAACATCTCTAAAAGGTCCCATTAAAATAGATGGACAAATTTTAACACAGCGTTCAGTACGTCTAACAAAAAGAAAACACTGATTAAAGTGATTTTATGTTGACTAATGGATGTGTTTATTCTAGAGTGCCGCCGGAAATTTATTATTTTAGGTCAAAATAATAAATTGCCGGCGTCCCAAACATTTGGGTCGAGTAAGTATTGAAATTTTGAATAGGACAGCTGATTATTTTTTTACGATTTCGATGGTGGTCCCATAGAGAAAGTTGTTCAGTTTGATGGTCCGTACCACAGTATTCCATATGATTATACCCTTTCTGTTACACGCTGTATAGTTTACCATAGTTTAAAAAAAAAAAACACTAACCTACCACAACACTCTAATAAGACTTATAGAAAAATCATTAATAATTCATAAGTTTAAATAATAATCAAATAGTGTCAAAGCAGACTATTGTTTTTTTTTATAGTTATTCTTAAACATTTTAAATTATGATATTTTTGATGTTACATTGATGAAGACTTAAACGTATGATTGCAAATATGATAATAATTGTTTAATAGAAAAAAAATGTGGGAATTAAACTTAACTGGCGAAATATGGTCCTGCCTAATTCGTCGGGTAATGAAGGCGTTATGTTATGATATCAACTTTTTAAATTTTAAGGAAGCAAAGCAAAATCAAAGTCCAAACGGATGCTTAAAATAATAAATATCGAAACTAATAATAATCATATTGAATTATTAATAATAATAACTGTCAACATCAAATTTTATCGGTATCGACTACCGGTATTAGTGAATTTATGGAAATTTAATTTAAATAACTAGCTGTTATATAGACCAGAATTTTAATGGGATAGCGGAACTTTTTGTATCAATCACGCACAGAAATGTATGCTAAAATATGACAGAAATTGCTTTTGATATTTGAACACCCTTTAATGCTATGAAATTATTGCTGAAAATTTTTATATTTAACTCTTTTCACCACGATCAAATTAAAAGACTTTAAAAGTTTAAAAAAAACACTATATTTAGCTTAATTTAACTGGAAGCTTAAACCTAAAACAACTTTCAGATAAATGAGTTTTATTAAAAAAGAAATACCTACTTACCTTTTTTAATATTTTAATAAGAGAAAAAAGTATATAAAATTAGTGTAGATACGGCCGTAAAAATATTTCTTGAAATACATTTTACATCTAGACTATAGACCCAATCTTCATAAAACTTGGTACGAGAGTAGCTCGTTACCAGGAAAACATGATTCGATAGAAATATTTCCAAAAAAATAGAAAACTTTTCACGTAGGCCGAGTTACGCCCACGTCCTTATATTCATAAGTTAGTTCGTGTGTAACTTGCTAAACTTACCAATAATAAATCTTTTATGGGTAAAATAATATGGGGTAAAATGTGAGCTTTAGAATTTTGTTTTTGCCTTTTAATTTGACACACCTAGTTCAACCGAACCTTCATCTGCCTCGCCTTTTCCCAACTGTTTTGTGATCGGCTTCCAGTCTAACCAGATGCAGCTGAATGTTAGTATTTTACAAGGAGCGACTGCATATCTGTCTACAACAAAGTTACTAAGATCACAGAAAATCGAATCAGAGTATTTAAATCGATTAAAACCAATAAACAAACGTCGTCTAAATCACTCGAAACAGTAATCGATTCATTAAAAACTGCAAATATCGATACTAACACTCATTCACAGAAGTTATCGATTCCCAAGTTTTGACGCATGCGTATTAAACGTAGCTAAAGTACAAATATCATCTGTTGAATGCTTGACGCACTCAGTCAGCCATCGCCGTGTGTCAAGGCACCTCGTCCACACAAATTTATTAATTTATTTTGCCGTGTTTTCTGTTTTGTAATAAAAACCCGCGAACCGTAAGTAGAGATAGAAAAATAAATCGAAATACTTTTTTGGTTTGTTGTAAAAACGTTCGTTTTGTGCAGTTGTTTTTTTGTGCGTTTTTTGTTTTTTATTTTTATTGTTGAACGTGTGAGTATGGATTGTGATATAAACAAATAGGTGTTTGCCTCCATTTATCGCGATTTATCACGAGTTATCAATGTGATTTACTTTTTATAGTGTTCCGGTTCCGGTTGTAGAGCCTAGGTCAAAAGTTGACCTAGGTTTATAATGTTTAGTTACTTATAACTGCGTAGTGGTTTTTTTTTATTTCGATAAAGTTGTTCGTTGCGTGATTGTAACGATTAAGAATATCAAGGATTTCTTCTATCACGTTTTCATTCATAATTATTTGTGAATAATTGGTTGTTTTGATGTCAAATATTATGCAATACTCAATAGTTTCTGATAGAAATGGGTAATATGATTTAGATTTTCTGAATTAGATTTTGGTGAATGTTAATTGCATTCCTTAATAATGCTATTGTAATCAAATTCATTGTGTTAGTGACAATTGACCTTTGATGCAGGAATGACCTTAGAATAGATGGCTAACTTCTTTGAGACCATTCATCTTGTGAGATGTCACATGGTACTGTATTTTTTGCAGTTGGTATTTATTATTATCGATTAAAATAGCATTTAGGCCGAGGTATCCCTATATAGTGATTATACCCCCAGTTTGCAAGATAAGACAAACTAAAGATACTTAAGTACAGATTTTGATACATAGTACCTCATTGGATAATCAGTACGATAATCTGCACTATCACTGCAGTTACTCCTCATTTTATCAGCCTATTATTATTCAATGTAAAGCAATTATCCAGTCAGAAGGGAATCGCTAACGATGTTTTATTTCATTTCAGAGTACAAAGTAACTTATTCCAAGATATTATATATCAATTTGCTTTTTACAGATGAGAGTGAGGTAATTAATGTAATTGATTTTAATTTGATAAACTTAATTATTACTTAAGTATCTACAGTAGGTAATTAATATAAAGTAGATATAACTAACTGGTTGTGGTATGTTCTAAGTGGTGTTAACGAAAATCACGGTTTGTGCAATTAACTGTACGGTCAGACTTGTAGATAGTTAAAGTTATAAGTCATTCAATTCTGTTTTTGTAGGTTAATTTGGTCCTAAGATATTTCAGCTAATATTTGCGAAATTAAAATTAAAACTTTCTAATTGACCAAAAAAACTATTATTCGCCAACATTTCGTTAAAACATCATTATAATTCCCGAATTTCACATAAGCACCCCAAAACCCTTCACGATGTCGATATTAAGTTTCTTACGACTACGATAAGGGGTGATCCCACTGATCCCTAATTACCGGATAAAAGGCATCATTAAAATTGATTTTCGTAGAGGCTAACCCAATTTACAGTTTATCTTACCTGAGCAGACCAAATGTTAAGGTTTTTAATAAAGGCTAGAAATAGAAATGGAACTAAAGATTGTTTGTTTGATTAATGTGTTTTTTTTTAATTATCACGGATAATAGTTATAATGCTTTATTGTACAAACACCAGCACATCAAGCTACTACAATCTGTCAAATTTATTTAATAGATTTTCAACTTTATCGCTAAAGCATTAAGTTCAAGGTTGATTGGGAATGTTTGTCAATTTTGGGTAGCTTAATGATACCCTGTTAAACAGCTTTGTTAAAATTTTGATGTACATCAAAATTTTAACAAAGCTGTTTAACAGGGTATAAGTTATTTAATTCAGGGTATAACGGCAGTCGTATGATCATTCAATACCGAAAAGCTAAGATAAAACCATAGTGTTCAATTTATGTAGGTTTTTTTTTCTGTGATTAGGTAATAATGACGTCTTAATTGTTTTAAATCGGCTAATCCAATGCAAAATAGTTGAAATTCTTATAGCTCTAGAAAGTCTACAAAGATTATGAAACAAAGGCAACAAAACGTTATTATTAAGTAGGTAGGTACTTATGCAATTTTATTTTTAACAGAACTTTTTTTAATTGAATAAGGATTTAAATGCGATAAAACCAATCACCATCTCATTCAAATTCAACAATCTTGTGATATCGTTAAACTTCAAAGCTAAAAATACAATGCTTCATAAAGCCTTTCATTAAAATCAAACGACCCTTTTCGTGTTACATTATGTAAAAATAATAAAAAAAAATATTTAAACCGCAAATTACGGTAAGCTTGGAATAAATTTACAAAAAGGCCAAGTAAAGTAACTTACTCAATCAAAAAAGGTTGAAACTGCAGTTTTTTTTAATAAAAATAAATTGAGCCCCTACTTTTTGTTGACGCTACCGGGCGTTCTCAAAGGACACGCGTTCACTTTTGCAACAAGGACATTAGGTACTAGCGTTAGAACTATAGCGTTTTAATTATTACTATTATGCTGTCCGTATTTTTAAGTGAAGGGGATTTTGATTTTAAATGTTATTTTAAATGTAATTTTTTGAGGCAGTTATGTGTTAATATTGCATATTGTTTGATTGCCAAAAGGTAAACGAACTTCAGTCACTTGTTCTTCTTGCATTGCAAATAATTTTTGAAAAAAACTTCTTTTGGAAGTCAAAAATAAGAAAGAAAGAAAAAGTATTATTTCAAAACAGAAGACAAAAACAAATAAAAAAATATAAGTAATTAAGAAATAAGACATCCATAATCAAACTGCGCCAAAAATCAAGTCAAAAAAGATGTCGTTTCCCAACAAATTATTATTTCTAAATAATTGTGTTTAGTTTGAGATACAGAATGATAAGATGGTATGTTATTGATCTTTTCGGACCCACACGTTTTTTATTAACCACACGATTTCTTTATCATACAAGTAGGAAGGTGCTTAAATAACTGAGTTTGATAACACCGATTATGTTAGAGTTATCCCTAAACCAAATTATATTAAGATCATAAGCAGTAAAAAAAAACGTATGTACCTACTTCTGTTGTCATATTTTTCTCAGTAAATCACCATAATTTGTTTGCTCCAGCTTCAAGACAACGGAACTAAACCATAAATCCTAGTCTATATCCTGCATTAAATATAAATAGAGCCATATATTAATACATAATGTGAGAAAAACCACAAGTTGTATGAATACATTATCGTTGGGTTTTTATTAACATAAGTAGGTAATGAATAACCAACATCATTGTATTCTGTTGATTTATTAATGTAACAAAAAGTTTTGAATGCGCGGGAAATTGGCAAATGACAAACCCGTTTTGTGGTTCCATCGATAAATCTTTGACATTCCATTTTTTTTACCGATAAGTTTTGGCAAAGGAATTTTATCATTCATCCCAAATTACTAAGAAGGTTTTAATTTCTTTGTTTTTTCTGGCAGAAAAATCCAGTACTTGGTTATCTTTGCCCCACCCGAGTACAAAACCCATGACCTATTAGTAACTGGCCGTCGGCATCCGTACAGGCGATTTTGATTGATTTATCATTATTATTTTAAGTATGTTAAGGTCTTCTAGTCTAACATTCACCCAGAGGGCCTAGATGAAGTGATATTCATTTAGCGATGCGATACAAAAATTCATAAATGAACGGAACTGACAAGTCTACCGAAAAGATTACAATTATGTCAATCCTGTTCCACATTGCGTTTTCATCGGTGGATTCATCATCGGTTTCTTCGTCGCTTCATCGTAACGTTATACTTGAACCTCAGATGTTTTTAATAAATCGTGTAAACGGGTGCTTTTGTAACAAAGTTTATCGAGAAACAGCGTGCTGCCGAGCGCATAGTCGATACTACCGCTCCCGCCTAAAATGGCCGCGACAATTCGTAAAATGGTCACATTAAGTAAAATATTATTAACTGCGTCTATGACCATTTTAAGAATTTTAACATAATTAATATTATTATCCTATTATGATTCTGCAAATGCAGCCATTTTAGGCCCCCAGATGTTGCGTTAAAAATAACAATTCATTACTCTGATATCCATACTGTACAACAGATAATATGCTGAAACTGTGCCAAGTAATAGAGTTAGGACCCCTCAAAGCGACTCAAAGCCCAGTTCAACAACAACGAGCTCGTCCGTAATCCATTTATGTAGATCAAAGTTCAGCCAAGCCTTTATTAAGTGGCTACACAAGGATTTGATCTTTTAAAGACTGGTTTTAAACCAATCAAATCAAATCAAAATATTTTTATTACACATAGGCCTAGATGGGCACTTATAAAACGTCGACAAAAAGGTGCACGGTTCAGGTTGGTCGGTTCCTATGGAGAAGAACCGGCAAGAAACTCCATGGTTACTCTTTTCAAATCATTTGGTGTTACCGTTGTGTAACCGACATAGGCTAAAGGAGTTTCCTCCGTGCCTCGGAGAGCACCTTAAGCCGTTGGTCCCGGCTGTAATTTGAAGATCTTTGACAGTCGCTCCATTTCCAATATACTGGTATTCAAAGGCTAGGCAGATAATGATGAATAGAAAGATAGTTTAACTGTTTCTGGATTAAGAAATATACTAGATAATTTTTTAAATAAATACTGGAATTATTATTTTACCAATATTGTAAGTTTCTGTTGCATAATTGGTCTAGTGGTTGCAACCGCAATTGCTGAGAGTGAGGTTTTAGGTTCAATTCCTAGGTTGGTTCAAAACGTTATTAGGTTTTCCATCAGGAATTTATCTGTAGCAGTTCGGAGTTTGGATCTGCCCTTATTACATGGGACTTATACATAATTGGCGAAATATGGGTGTACTATCCAATAGTATCCATCTCTGTCTAACCCACTGCAGAAAACAGTCATGATAATACGTTATAGTCAGTTCAAAAATTTTCTTTAGAACGTTTTACATTTCTCTCATTGCTTGATCACTTACATTATTAATCAGGTCAAGGTAAACTTTAACGTCATATATTTTAAACTCATAATCTATTTTTAACTCTCAAATTACTTAATTTACTTACATAATTACCTATATCCTTATTGCATACGGAACCTCCTTAATTTTGTCAATGATACTCAGTTGATTTTTTGTATGAATCTAATGATTGGTTTATTTCCATGCAAACGAACATAGACAGTCATTTATTTTAATGTTTTGACGTTTCTTGTGTATTTTATTATGACTTTTAATAGTGACAAAACACTGATTGCCATCATCATCACTGGTAGCCTTGTTCATGGTACCTAAAATGGCACTCGTCATTTCAGCCGAAAGACACTGCTGCACATAGGCCTCCCCCAAGTGTCGCCACACTGACCGGTCTCATGCGTCTCGCATCCAGCGAATCCCCGCAACCTTCACCAGGTCATCGGTCCACCTATTGGGAGGTCTTCTAACGCAACGTCTTCCGTTCTCAAACTCATAATAGGATAAATATATGATAATCATATGAATCACGTTAAAATTCTTAACATGATCTCAAACGCAGTTAATATTGTAAATTGTCACTTTTTGACCATTTTTTTACGAATTGTAACGTATTTTATAATAATATTATTTTCCTATAATGATTCTGTTAGAGCGACCATTTTAGACCCCCAAGTCGTTGCTAGAAATAGGCATTTTTCCTTTGGTGCCATGCTATCCTGGTCTGTGCTATTGGCACCCAGGGGGCCTCAACTACTGGCAAGCATCTGGTACTTCTAAAATAATGTCAAACAGTATTGACTTATCCTTTTTTTTCGGTAGCTCATGTCATTACAATACACTTTTGACTTCTCCATTAGCATCATCGCTAATATGTAAAGCTGTCACTTTGACAGCTTACCCACGGTTCTTTGTAGGTCATTTAACCATTTGTCTGTTGATATAAAGAATCAATCTTTGTTTTTACTAACAAAACTAGTACTTACTGTTTACTCTCAAAGATTTGGTCCTCTAAAGTCTACAAAGTTTTCTATTTTAGCTGTTTTTGACAATTATTAAAAAAAAACTACACCCGCTGTACCGTACCTACGCGAAAAGTTATATCCTCTAACGCCAAGAGGTCAAATATTTACCCACAGGAACGTATTAAAGGGAAAATAAGTATCCTATATCTTAGCCCTGGTCATGGTCTAACAGTGTTCCAAATTTCATCTAAGTCCTTTCAGCCGGTAATACATAAAAGGTAACAGACAGACAGATTAACGGTCGCATGTTTAATACAAGTATGGATATGAATCAAAGCCACGGAATAACACATTCACTTTCATTATCAAATCTCTAGATATCACAGCATTTCACTATTGCGTCAATCATTGTAATTTAAACCTTATGTCAATGAATATAAGCGTGACATAATCCTCAATCTTAGCAACAAATAAGAAACGTGACTCCAACCACGTAAGACAGTTCCAGTGACCATTTGAGTCTGATTTGCATTTTCTAAAATCTTTCTAGATCATCTCACTTAAAATCGCCGACAGAAAACATAGGCATTCGAAACATGCTAAGAATTTAAATTAATTTTGTCGCTTGTTTCACATCCAGTTTTGGGTTAATCTCGTAAACAACCACTTTCGATCTTTATATTGTTGCTACACGGATTTCTCTTTCTGTATATAGGTAACTCTAAAAGGCTTATTACTTACATCATCAAGTCTTCCATTGCTTATTCCGAAATGTTTCTCTGCTGGTCAATCTTAAAGCCTGACATAATCCCTTACTCCATTTGAAACTGTGTTCATAACTACATCTTTCTTCTAGCAAACCATATCATTTGTAACTATTCATGCCTCCCGTTTCAGCCAAAAGTTTAATTTTAACTCTTCTGGGAACGGCTTTAGAAAACTATTCTTCTTACTTATGTGTTTTTTTTACGTTTTACTCAGCTACTATAAGAATTTTCACATTTAAATTGCTAAGTCATTATTATTCAACACTATTATTTGATGTTTCTTCTTCATCTTTATCTTCAATCAAAGATTAATTAGCTACAGCAAACAAAGAAACTATTATGAGTAGATATAATATGTTATACCCGAACCTAAATTCTTTGAAATCTTCGACCACGACTGCCTCTAAACCAGTCATGAAGGTCTTCTTCTAGGTCACTCCAACAAATATAGTTCTCAAAATTCGCGATAGGTCCAATTACCGTAACAATGCAAAACCGGAAACTAAAAACCGCACTACTTCACTAATGGGAAGCAAACCTTGATTGCGACCTCAACTTTCATATGTGGGTAAACGAACCGAAAACGTATCAAGGTTGCATATCAAAATACCGGCTGCTACCGGTTTTTCGGTATAGATTTGGACTTAAGATCACTGTCTCAGCTTTAGAGTTCCTTAGACGATATTTAAAAACCGACATCTGTGCGTTTTACTTGTTTCATCTTTGTCATTTTCACTTTCATTAATATTGTTACCAATAGTATCTTCCACAATTCTTTTTATTTCATTGCACGCGGTGTCCTACTTTTCTTTGTTTCTCAATTATTCATCTTTGAATCAATTGCCATGAGATTCTACCTTTTAATCAACATTAGCTACTTTTTATCATAACTTGAGCAAACAACCTCGGTCACTGAGTGACGCTTATCCAACATTGGTCGCGAATATTTGTATAACACATTGGCTGTGAC
This sequence comes from Eugnorisma glareosa, assembly GCA_947578425.1. Classification (NCBI taxonomy): domain Eukaryota; kingdom Metazoa; phylum Arthropoda; class Insecta; order Lepidoptera; family Noctuidae; genus Eugnorisma; species Eugnorisma glareosa. The sequence goes on along the minus strand of OX387982.1, from coordinate 3,558,336 downwards.
GTCAAACATGATATATACATAATTATTGCAATAGAACATAACATTTATGTTTAGACACGTGATCTAGGTGGCAATGCACTTCGCCTTGACAATAATTCGTTTGCTATTTCGAAATATACATAATTAATATAAACATAATTTGCTCTACTTCTGATTATGGCTTGATATTTGAGAACTTAACCTTTGGAATATATTTTATGCCTAGCAAGGTGATTTCTTTATAAATAAACTAAATCAATTTTTACAAATTATGTAATACCTACATTGTTTTGAATAGAGACATAGACTAATCAGATAAACTTTTAGATATACGGAACCTTAAATCACATTGATACTCAACTGCTCTCGAAAAACTCGTTAAACATCGCTACCAGATTACGCCCATAAAAATATGAACACTTTTGCCCTTAATTCAAAAAATAGTTCATGCAATTAAGCCATGCTCTCCGGAAGCACTGTAATTATTTATAACTGACGAAATCATAATTTAATTTAATAACGTAATGATAAGCGATACACGGGTTATCTACGCAATAAATTAAGTCACAATTTTAGAAAGATAACCCTGGGTCATCTCTTAGTGAATTCACTCAGTCGAGCCGCACATTTGCACAAAACGGACGTATTTACAATTAAAAAGGATATAAATTTTAAATTTCAAAATACGAACTTTTAGTAAAAACAAAATGGCCGCCGTAAATGGAAAAGATTCAGACCCGATCGTCCCTCCTTCGTCTTTGATCAGAAGGGTCAGTTCCCGATCAATAAGAAATTCGATATCAGAAGAAAAAGAAAATGGAGACGTTCCTGTAAAGGGATCTTTTGTCAGTAAATACAAGAAAGCTCCGGAGGCGTTAAAGAGTTTCCATTTGACTGATGCTGAGAGTGAGCTGGAGGTCCCTGGGACGCCAATGACTCCTAGAACGTCTACCACACCTGGTTTGTATTTTTGGATGATATATGCTATAATCTTTTTGTGATTTTTTTTCTCGTGTTTTTCTTTATTTATTCTATGGATGCCCTTTGATATGATTATCTTTATATTCATTTCTATCATCTTATTGTTGAATGCTTTATTGTTTTTTTTTTCAACTACGTTTATAGAGTTAGATTGTGCTTCTTTTGTACATTTTACATTACTCAAAATCTTTACAAGTTTATGTAGACACATGAACACAAAACATGATATGAATTATGTTATTATAAGACTTAGATTACAACAAAAGCATTATATTAATTTGCCTTCAAACTTACAACGACTATAGGTACCAAACTACGATACAATGGCATCTCAACTAAAACTACGCCATTTACAATATCAAAATGTATATTGTTTTATACTAAAATATAAACATAGCCATGTGACGTTTGAATTGAAAGTCTAATGCTAAAATTTGATCTATAACTCAGATCATTCACTGAGAATTATGTATGTATTGAGACATTTTAATCTCAGTTGGGATAAATATTTTACTTTTGGATTCGTCAAAGGCTTTTGACTGTGTGTTTCATTATTGAAAGTACTTGTGATTTGCATGTTTTTGACTATTACAAGGCAATTTGTTAAGAAGTCCAGAGTAAAGATAATGACTGTGATGGTCATTTATTTATGCTTAAATTTTGTGACACCGAAATTGCCTCAATATTACTGTTCGAAATGAGCACTGTTGGAATTTCAACTCTTAGTTTAGCACCTTGAGCTTACATTCCTCCAACACTGCGCTTTTATTTAAGCATATGTGTCTCTTATTTTTTGTGAAAACGCGTATAAGTCTGAATTCGTATTTTTGGAGTGCCACAAGGTACAAAATACCAATAGTGAAATACACAAAACGTAAACATTCTTGAGCTGTCTAGATCTCAATGATTTTTATTCTAATTTATATCTATTTGGAAAATTTGTCTTATTCAAGGTAGGCTTCAATTTTTTTCTTACATACTCATTTGTTATTTCTGACAAATTATGAACACGCAACTATACGGAACGATTGCAACATGTTTATACCAAATGTTTGGTTTATAGATCAAGTTATTATAGTACCAGTCGACAAAAAGTTTCTTGCAACTTTAGGACAATATTGCGTAATGTATTGGGTATTTACATCCTTGTCACGTTTCCCGACATTCCGTTAGACATGTAATTTATGTTCGGGTGGGCACAACCGGGCGGCAAAACCGTTCGGGAAAAAGCCGTTCGGCTTAGCTGGTTTTGTACCGAGTTAATCCAAACATGATTTAGCTATGTATATGCCGAATGAAGTCTACCGTTCGGCTCGTGCAGAATATGTGTAGTAATTGCTTATTGTTTACCACATAGTAATGCCGAACCGAGCTGAAAATATCTAACCTGATCATTCCTTGATTTATCAAAATCATTTCTAGATTAAGTGTCTTGGAAATGAAAAGAATGCCGTCAATAATCACCGGGTTATACTGAACACTTTTATTTCCACATGTCTTATTGGCCATTGATTTTAATCTACCATTGTGAACGAAAGTGATAAGAATCGTGTGACAGACATGTGCGAGCGCGAAGAGCCGTGGATTTGTCTGGAAACATACTCCAGACTTATCGAATACAAGCCTTAAAAATTAAGCCTGTTTTACGAACACTAGAAAATCTTTTAGGTATCGCTTACTGTTAAATAAAACAAGTGTAAGTTGAAAATAAAAAAGTATGCCAACAATTTGCACGTTTGCAAGCAAAATAATATTATTGCAAACCGGAAAAATAATGAAATTAAAGCGCACTTCAAACCATTTTGCAATCTTGCAAAAATAATCCTTATGAAAACGATCTTAATATCTTTGCTCATCCAGCGTCTACAACAATTTACCTAACGATCATGAATTCCTACCACTACATAACATAAACATAAATCCATGTTATCACCGAAGAGTTAGATAGAGGCGTACTATATAGTACACACACATTTCGCGAACTACATTCAAGTCCCATGTTATACGAGCCTATTGCCAATACATTTCTAACATGTTCTTTCTTTGTCACCAGGTCACGAGAACTGCACCTTCCACCATGATCTGGAGCTGGACCACAGGCCCCCCACCAGGGAGGCGCTCCTCCCCGACATGGCCAACTCCTACAGACTCCTGCTTACAGGTAAATTATATCTTAATAATAAAGAGACAAGACCTTTAACGAAGCCGAAAGGCACTTGTTCTCCCCGTCATTGCCATATTTTTTTCGTTGTAGACCATACCTTGGAACCTTCTATTTACGGAGAAATTGGGGGTCAAAGTTGCAACTTTTTTCACGAGTTTTTTTTAATATTTTTTATGTAAGATTTTTACTTTAAACACCTCCACGACCCCTGTACTATTCAATAGATCCACCAGCACAATATTTTGAGTGCGTTACGTTGAGTCCTACCGTAAAACGTGATTTTTCACCCCAAAAGAAAAAATCGTTTCCCAGCAATAATTTTTGCGTTAGTTACTTAGTTTGATGTACAAATATGAATCGCGCCAGTAACACGTATGGAGTTACAGAATTATAATCATTCAAATCATCAATACAGCCATCCAAGTTAATATAACCCCATTTAATAGCTATTTCATGAAAAAGTCACTTAATGAGATTAAATGAACTTGGAGGGTTGTATTGCTTGATTTGAATGATTATAATTCTGTAATTCCATACATTTTAATGGCGCGATTCATATTTTCATCAACATACAACCTGACACTGACCTGAAAATTGCAATAAACGTAAGAAAATTTAAATTTCGCGGGGCTACCCTTGCGCATCCACCTTACGTGGTTTCGTCAGTTAGACTGGAAGCCCACTTCCATGTTGCTGGGATTGCACTACGCAGATGACGAGTCTGAAGCTGAACATGCAGACTGGTGTAAAGTACAATTTATCAACGAATGTTTTTCCATCTTCAGGTCTTGGAGAGGACCCTGAGAGGGCGGGTCTCCTAAAGACCCCGGAGCGTGCCGCTAAAGCTATGCTCTTCTTCACCAAGGGTTACGACCAGAGTCTTGAAGGTATGTTCAATCATTGAGACACAAAAGGATTAGTGAATAAATATTGTGTTACTAAGAACGTACTATGGCTTTAAAAGTGTTCTTGTCACTTTCGCACGAATATCAAACTTAAATTCTAAGACAGAGACGAAAACAAACTAGCACATGCTTAGGTATAAAATTCATTGACCATCAACTTGGCCTACTGCACTCTTCAACTGAATTTGGACGTCTCCCAAGTTTCGCCACAGCACCCGAATTCCCACCTTCCACATCGGGTATTTTATAGTGGAGGAGTAGCGGAGGAGCTCATGGCTAAATATTAACAGCTGCTCAGGTCGATCTCTAGGTTCAGCCGTGCTTACCTAGGTTGGTCCGCGAATGGGTGACCACCCATTACATACCAAGTTTCCTTCGTGCCTCGGAAAGCACGTTAAGCCGTTGGTCCAGGCTGTCATTTGTAGATCTCTGACAGTCATTACAGGTAGTCAGTGGCCTGGTAGTCTGACAACCAGCCTTACCGAGGGGGATCGTATTACCCAGCACTAACTGGGATGTGGAGGTCAGACAGGTAGTCGCTTCATGTAAATACTAGTATTCAGTTACATCCGGTTAGACTGGAAGCCGACCCCAACATATTTGGGGAAAGGCTAGGCTGATGATGTCATCCAGTATTCTATAGCGGCCATCTTTTTAAAGCCATGGGTCTATTTGACACGGCTTATAGTACCTTAGAAAGTAATGTTGATGACATAAACATGACGAAATTATAAAACTTCTTTCATCATTTATTTTCACTTATGAGTAACTTTCAAATGAGAGTCACTAAATGAATGCGGGCCAAGCTCTAGCTCTCGATTATCGAAATTAGTATGAGCTACGGCAATATGCCAATGCTGATGAACTGGTGAAGGTCGGGGAAATCCGCCGAATACTAAAAACAGAACCGGGTGATGTGGCGACGCTTGAAGGAGGCCTTAATCCAGGGGTCATCGCCATCATCATCATTTCAGTGACGTACGATGTTGATGAACGCGAAAATGGACGCCTAGTCGTTAAGGCTGATGGTAATGAAATCTAAAATCGACAACTAGTTTTTTTTTATTTAGTTATGATTTTGTACCCTATCACAATAATGGACTTATTTAAAACCCAAAAGTTGACTAATAGGCAATGCCTTGTGGCATTAAGTCAGCCTATGCAGGTACCCCTATTGTATTGTATTGTATTGTGTTTAAATAAGTAAAATGCCCAATATGAACACAAAGCAAAACGACAATCTTGAACCACTAATTAATGTACCCATTTTTAAACTTGCAGAGGTTCTAAACAACGCCATATTTGACGAGGATACTGATGAGATGGTCGTTGTGAAGGACATTGAAATGTTCTCTATGTGTGAGCATCATTTGGTGCCGTTCTACGGAAAGGTTTCCATCGGCTACCTGCCTCAAGGCAAGATCCTGGGATTGAGCAAGCTGGCTAGGTAAGAAAGCGTGATCTTCTTTAAGTTGGTCTTGGTTTTGTCATAAAGAAATACTGAGAAAGAGCGAAAATATTGATTGCAAAAAACTCATTCATTAACTATGTGACACTAAAATAACTATCTTTGAACAAATCATTTAATTTAATATATTTCATAGAACACAAGAGCTCACAAACGGTAGAGTCAAGAATTATTTCGCACTTGTCAGTGGTTAAAAATAAGCACACAATTAACACAAAACAGTCAAATGAATCACTGTTTTTTTCCTAAAATCACAAATGACTTAACTTTATCAACTATTGTACCGAATTTTTGTTCTACAATGCAACTTCACAATACGTATTCATCTTTTGCCAATATTCTCCCCAAAATCTCTCTGGTTCCTTCAACCGTCTTTTATTTTCTTTACACAATTCATCACAATTTCCTTCTCTAATTCCAGGATCGTAGAGATCTTCTCTCGTCGTCTCCAGGTGCAGGAGCGTCTGACCAAACAGATCGCCGTGGCTGTGACCCAGGCAGTACGCCCGGCTGGCGTCGCCGTCGTTATTGAAGGAGTGTAAGTATTCATTACTCTTAATAAGTCAACGATCATCAAAACGTATAGCGTCCAGCCTATAAAGCAATTCGTTGAGACTCTTCTATAGAAAGATAATTTCATGTAGTTTACTATCCAAATTATTATGTCTAAGACCACCAAAAAGTCTAGCATCTAGCCTGGTGACCAATCTGAGACGATTAAGATTACCATTGACACGCTAAGAAGACTTTGAGACAAATCTGTACACATGTTATGTCGTGGCTACTTTTGTAGATCTGTCACTATCACTATGTATAACTGTCATGATATCTCAGGAAGTTAACTGCAGGAGTTATAAATAAGTTATAAGTTTTTGTGTTCTGGATTAAAACCGACTGCTGAAGAATCCATACGTGGTGGCGTGGACAAGTCTAGAAAGCCCATTGTTTTCAATGAGTCCCTGTGTCCACCACCTGCTTGTCCCCAACTAGTTGACAGCCACACGATTTTTTAAATAATTCTTACTGTCCACCGGAAAAAAATATTCCTCTTAGGCAGCGCTGGAGGACAGTGACACAATTTTGGACAGGTCGTGTCTATTACCACCGGAAATCATTGGTTTTTTCAGGAGTCAAACTATCTCTCAAAACAACTAGTACTTAGCATATGTCCATAAAAATACTATTTGAACGTCATCAATAGCTTTGAGCATCATCTTAATAATTACCATCCTTGGAAGTTATTGAGGAAAGAGGTCTCAAAATAATCTTCCTTGCAAACACGTATTTGGCTGACGCCTGTTAGCCAGATGTCGAATGAACCCATCCAACCTAACATGTAATTTAGATACAGATCAAAAAATGAGCTGCTTAAAGGAACTGGTAATTTAAACAAAAGAAGTGGAAGTAAAGACAATAATTACCCTGTTGATCAGATCGCGATTACTGTCTGCATAATGTTGTGTAAACTTCATTAAGACAAAAACGTTAAGATTGAAACAAGTAAATTTACAGAAAAAACTGAATGCACAAAGGTTATACCATGCCATAAAGCTAATTTAAATCGCAGATCAGAATTACCTTAGTTTTGCTTATTTTAACAAAGAGCTTTGCAACAATGTCAAATGAATTGATCAGAGAATAAACACGCGAAACTGTAGCATTTGAATCAAGTTACACTATTAGTTAGTTTTAACAAATGAAACTAGATGGCGCTACATCACTGCGTACATCATGGATTAATATGAATAAAGTGGTTGTAGTTCTTGATTTACTCAAAAGATGGCGACAATTTATGGGCTTATCATGTTGCGGTCTTAGTTCTTGAAGATTGGCATAGAGCGCGCTTGATATTCTTAAGTATACCTACGTAACTGGAGATTCTTTAACCGCACTTTTTATTCTTTTTAACCGATTGCATAAAGGGAGGATACTGAAATTCGGTTCTAGGCCTTATTTATACTACAGACTTTTCCCATTTATGAACCGATTTTAAAAATTCTTTTTTCTTTTATCAGGCACATGTGCATGGTCATGAGAGGGGTCCAGAAGATCAACAGTAAGACAGTGACGTCGTCCATGCACGGAGTCTTCCGTGATGACCCGAAGACGAGGGAGGAGTTCCTTAACCTTGTCCACTCCAAGTGAGAACGCGAGATTTAATCAGTTTACGTTGAAAAATCCTTAATATTTTTTCTGGGGTTTCTTTATCTTTTAATTTCTATCTTTTTCGTGTTTTGTCGGGAGAATCTTCAATCTTTTTCGTTAAAATCTTTTTTACCTTTTTTAATTTATTAAAGAAAAAATATTATGGATGCCAATTTTACGTGTGGTTTACTTCCTAAGTTATTAGTTAAGTTATTGCTTTTTATTGCTCTATTTTGGTAATTTATAATTACTTTAAAGAACAATTTAAAATGTTGATACTAAAACAATGTAGCAGCTTACATTTTGTTCCTTTTTTCATACTTTTTCTTACTTTCGCATTAGGAAACTCTAACTAACCTCTTAAACTGCTAAAACAGTATTTATTACTACTCTTGTAGGTATTAATTTCTCAAAATAGACAAACAGATACTGCCCTAGTTTAATAGTATAATTTAATGTTATTTTGCAATTCTATTTTTGGTTCATTTAACTTTTAATTATTTCTTTCAATAATTAAATAGCACCATTTTAATTTAAAAAAGATACATGACAATAAAAAATGACAAAAGAATATTTATTAATTTAACTTAAATTTTAGTGGGGAATGTGATAACAAAATATATTGCCCAAACTTATCACATTTTCCAAATTAAAATTATATTTTATTAAGAGATTTAGTACAAAAAATAATTATTAAAATATTTTATAAAAATTGTTGGAACTTTTTTGGACCGATTAGATTAATTTTTGACAAAAATCTCAAGCATTTAATGGCTGATGTTTGACATTTTTGACATAGGTATTTTTTTTTATTTTTTTTTGTAATATTAAAAAAAATGCTAAGAGCCGATGATGTTGCCTTAAAATGTGAATGTACGAATTTTTGATATGTTTTAACTACATCATGATTTTATAAATAAATGTTTTTTATTTTAAGTTAATTATGCTTTTTATTACACACCTACGTAGAACCATTACCCAAACATATATAAGAACCCAAGAATTTACAACACTTTTTTTTAATTTCTTGCTTTAGCGTACTATGCACAACATTTTTAAGTGAAAAACTTCTGCATATGACAATACGGATTAGAAGGGAAACTGACGCGAAGACGGTTACCACGTATTCAGTAAATCATTTTGAGCCACACTGAGGGGGGGGGATACACACACATAGAAATTGATCATCGGTTATTAAAAAAAAAACTCCTGTTTCCTACAAAAGTGCAATACCTACACGGTCAAAATGTAAGGAACAGCTGATTTTTTAAATTAATAGATAACCGATGAAAAATTTCAAAAAGTTTTTGTGTAACGAGACCCTTAACGAAGCCGAAAGGCACTTGTTCTCCCCGTCATAGCGTCATAGATATTTTTTTTTTGTTCTGGCCCACACCTGGGAACCTTCTAGTTACGGAGATATTGGGGTCAAAGTTCCAACTTTTTCACAAGTTTTTTTTTAAATACATGATTTTAATATAAGATTTTTACTTTAAACTCCTCCGCGACCCCATACTACACAATCCATCCATCAGCACAATGTTTTGAGTGCGTTACATTGAGTCCCACCGTAAAACGTCATTTTTCACCCCACAAAAAAAGTCGTTTCCCAGCAATATTTTTTGCGTAAAGTTACTTAGTTTGATGTACATAATGCTTGGTTGACGGCTTCGTGAAGGGTCTTGTTACACCCTGTATATGGGGAGGCTCCGAATGATGTACTGGATACGTGGTTACCGTTTTCGCGACGGTGACCCTTCCACCCTATATTCACGCTCGCTGTCTTTCATAGGACTTGCACATCAATTACTGGCAAAATAAATAGACTCCTCTGCCTAGCTTCCTGAAATAGAGAAGTTATGTTATTTTGAATGGAAATAACCCCGTGTGTCCCTTTATTTCCTTCAGACTTTTTTATCTCCTTTTTTTACTATTTACTAGCAATTAATTTGCTAGCCCAGTTTTAGTAATAAAAACAGAACTTTAAGGCTAACCTGTTAAGTATTAACGGATACGGACACTAAAAATGCTGAACAAATAGTGATAATTTATTTAAATTAGTCCCTAGATAACTCTTTTTTTGATGGCTTCTTTGGCGCTGTGACTGAGCGATTGATTGCTGCGCTGCGTGTCGAGGTTACGATTCCCACATGAAACAAATATTTGTATAGCCTACAGGTAGTTGTTCCGGGTCTGGCTGTTTGTGTATATGAAAATTCCTAGTGTGGGGCAACGTTTTTTTAAGAAAAAACGACGACCAATAAAAATATACAAAACCAGTATACGATTGATCTCTGATTGTACAGGAAGCTCATACAAATCTCGTACGATATCAGGTTAAACTGAATATGTATAGCTTGATGTATTGACGTGCGTACCTACTGGGTTACGGTTAGCCGTATGCCGCTGAAGTAAGTACTAGTACTGAGCGACTGCCTATCTGACCACCACAGCCCAATTGCTGGGCAAAACGATACTCCTTGGTAAAACTAGTTGTGAAATATTCTGGCAACAATTCTGAAATAGCTTTCATAACAGTTTATACTTACATAAGTACCTACTGAAACGATTTAATCAAAATATTATTTTTAGACAGATAGATACAATATTAAACCCTTTGTAGTACCTCGACTGTGAAACACAATGGAATAATGTGTCTATGGTTACGGCTTTGGAGCTAAAATGATGTCACTGTAATAGGCACCTAGGTATGAAAACGTCATGATGTAAATTATCATACTAAACTCATTATCCATCAAGAAAAAAAAAAAAAGAAAACTGGGGCGGGTTTGCCCAACAGTGGGAATGAAAAGCAGATTTAAAAAAAACATTTTTGACGTAGACTGTCGATCTGCCTAGGTCCTCTAACATCCAGAGGACCTAGGCAGATCGACAGTCTACGTCAAAAATGTCTTCATGTTGAACAAAGAGTTAAAAGAGTTATAGAGTGGACATTGGGAATTTGGGAGTATTTTACAAAAATCGAAAATGATCGGGATTAAAATTTTACAAAAATTTAAATCCCGATTATTTTCGATTTTCACACACGAATGCCACTTGACAAGCGGGCATATGACACTAGACAGAACGAGTTACCAAGTAGTAACAAGTATTGGATCACGACTCTCGTTGTCTTGTCCTTTTAAGAATTGGGCTTTTCAAGAATTGGGCTTCATGAGAGGGCTTTTTAAGAATTAGGCATTTCCAGAAATTAATGTTTTCAGAACTAGGTATTTAGCGAATTAGTCCTTTTTTAAGCTGTTAGGCATTTTAAGAATTGTGCATTAGTCGACTAAGCCGTCTGTCGCTCATAAATATTTGAATGTCTTTGATATCGAATCACAATCGAAGTGAACTGTCAAAATTGTTAGGTTATGTTTTTGTGAATAGCGTTTAGAAGACTTTTTACCCAACTACGGCGAAGACAAAAGGAAGGGTAACGATTTTATTCGATAATGTTATCGATCGATTCGATATGACAGCCAATCGAGTGGTTGTGTATACCTTTGATGATTCATAATACAGGGTGGCGATTAAGTTACCTGTTTCCTTCATGGAGGTGAGTCTACCCGTCGTATAAAACAACGTCCCCAATGAAATTCATTGAAATTCATGAAAAAAAAAAAGTTTTTCATACATGCATAGACAACAGTAGACAAAACTGTCGAGTTTTGTCTACTGTTGTCTATGAATTTGATTTTTTTTACAGGAACCGTTTGAGATTCTTTGGGATAGTTGTCTTGATTATACATTTTTAGTTGCCGTTTTTGTCTTTTTTGCGGTTTTGTTTTCATTTTTTTGTTTTATTTGGAACATTTAGTTTTTTTTTTGTTATCAAACTAAATTAATGAACTCAAAATTATATCCTCTTTCATTTGACATCCTGCACGATAGGTTAGCAAAAATACATTTCAGCTACCCCCACTTTTTTGGATGTAGCATCGGCCAAATCGGTTTTTTTTCGCATAAAATTTAGCCCTACCTAGGTCACTTGGACAGAAACGAAAAATCGATTGACACCTCATTTAACAAAATCGGCTCAATAGTTTAGACACTACGGTGCAACATAAAAATGTTACTTGACATACATACATAAATAGACTGCTAAAATCATAACCCTTCCTTTTGGCTATGCCGCATGCTGTAGCCGAGTAAATATGGTCTTTTAAAGGCGATCTTTGCTTGTAGGTGCTTTATGTGCAGGCAATCAAAACCGAAGAGATATAAAACAGTTATAGAGCGGCTATTGGGAATATTGTCGTACAAAAATCTTGATCGTAAACATTTTCGTTTAGTAGTAACAGTAGCAGGTAACGATTTTTTTCGTCTTGTCCCGCCAACGCTCGTAATTAAAAGATATTATTTACCGGTTCAGAATGATGTACTAAACAAGCTGTCGCTTCGCATCCTGGTCAAATTCAAGGAGGTAAAAAATAAAATTCCTGTAAATTTTCGTAAAAAATAAATAAAAACCTACTCATTTTAGTATCGATTCGGGTCGAGAATCGTTAGTATAGATACCTCATTGAATTTGACCAGGATGCAAGGCCACATTATTCTTAGTAACCGCTTGTGCGTCAGTCCCTTTTACCTTGTATTTGAATGACATTGGTCAAATCTAACCTAACAATATTTATTTCCCTATTTATATGGTAGATAGGTAGCTGTTTTATTAATACATCAACTATTTTCATCTATCATTGTCCTTTTCTTATCATAGGGTAACCAGAATGCCATGCCCACCTGGAGCCCCTTCTTTGAAGACCTTGAATGACGAACAGAGCTCGAATCATCTAGAAATGTTTATATCTAAATAAATTGATATTTTTCTTGGCATATAGTTTCATTTCAACACACATTTGCTTGTCAACATTAGCACCTACGTTAGTGATCATCATCATTACAGAGGCAGATCCCGTGATGGCCAGACCCGGCTCACCACCTACGTCATTTTATAAAAGCTGAAACTGTGAACTGTGCTTCTGTGAAAGTACCTTACTGTAGGTAGGAACTATTGGATACTGTGGTATCCATATAAAGTATGATACATTGTGGACTTTTGATGAAAAGTCCGACAACAATTTATCATAGTTTAAAGGAGTCTGGCCACCAGGTTTTCACCACACAAAGTGTTTGGCAGTGGCGGGGGTGAATCATCATAATAGCCATCACGCTTTATAGTATGACGTAACATAACAGCTATTGACGTTTAGTGCACAGTGTTACCTGATATCAGCCAAAGCCACCACGGACCACGACCGAATTTTCATAAAATTCCACAGAAAAAGTGTAAGCATCAGTTCAGCATTTATAAAATGACATAGGTCTGACGTTCATAAGATCTTGGTCCATTATCTACTTAATCATCATCAGCCCTCTACAGTCCACTGCTGGACATAGGCCTCTTCCATCCGACGAAATTATATTCATTCACTTCACAATAATCTTGAATTCATCAATCACCGACAACGCAATCCTCCCCGAGCATAATCTCATGACTCGACCTAGCGCGCTGAGTCGAGTGGTGATTTTCGAAAATGAACCGCCTGAAGGGTTTTGACTGGGGTTGAAAGTTTTATAGAAGTTCGTCGTTTCTACTCATGGGAGGTCCCTTTGCACAGATTTTAATAGATGTTTTATATATATGCTTTACTGTAGCTGTAGATCCACACGCTGCGCTTGACCAAACGATTGATGATCACCATTATTTACGGCCGTTTTCTATAACTTACTTACGTATAACGGTTTGTAAATACGCCTTACTCAAGTAGCTATCGGTGTTTCTATAAACAAAGTTAGCAATGAATTGACAGGAATATCCTACGTACGTCACTTATCTGTCCCTCGGAGGGTTGACAGTTAATGTTTCTTTAACTGTTTATCTGAGATAGCAACGTTCCGTTAACTGTTAGTAAGTTATTGAAAATGGTCGTTAAAGTGCCTACGAAAATATACCAACATCACGCCTTACAGGAGTAAGCAATTTTCGTGAGAAATAACGATTGTTACAACTTAGACATGGATCTTTTTAATAAAAATATGAGTTCCAGAATACTATGTTCGCAAGCACATGAAATTTTAAATCAGAACAGTAGGAGAATACACTTTTAAAAGTTGTTAAGTGTTTACGTATTGGTGGTCGTGACCCACATTTCGCCAGTTGTTTTTATGTCCCATGCAATAGGGGGTCAACCTACTGCCATCAATCGAACACAAATCCAGACTAAATTACTGCTAAGAGTTCCTGATGAAAAAAACGCAATACAATTTTTCCAGGCCTAAGAATCAAACACAAGATGCTCATGCTCAATTGTAACGATTGCGACCACTAGACCAAGGTCGCAGAAGTACGAAAAGAGCGTGAATAAAAGTGAAAACCGAGAATCTAGATCAATTAAAATACCTAATTAATTGGTGCACAAGGTTTTAAAAACCGTTAAAGAGCCATTAAATTGATACTAAAATGGCCATCATTATTTTATGGATTTCATGATTTTTTTTAACGCTAGTGAATATAATTATGTTTCTTGTTCCAGGAAGGAACTAACATTGATCGGTTGGTAATTTCATAGCATTACATAAATCTAGAGAGTCTATACAAAGTAACATTCTATCAGCCATCTAACGATTGCTATGACGTAAAGGTCAACAAAGTATAATATAAGATATAACACATAAACATCACGCCCCGAAAAGTTAGGCAGAGGTGCGTAGAATTATATAGGGTGTAACAAGACCCTTCACGAAGCCGTCAACCAAGCATTCTGTACATCAAACTAAGTAACTTTACGCAATAAATATTGCTGGGAATCGACTGTTTTATGAGGTGAAACATCACGTTTTATGGTAGGACTCAATGAAATGCACTCAAAACATTGTGCTGGTGGATGGATTGAATAGTACGGGGTCGTGGAGGTGTTTACAGTAAAAATCTTACGTTAAAAACATGTATTTAAAAAAAACTTTCACCCCCAATATCTCCGTAACTAGAAGGTTCCCAGGTATTAGACTATACCTGGGAACCTTCTAGTTAAAAAAAAAAAGAAGCACCAAAAAAAATGCAATGGCGGAGCGAATAAGTACCGAAACCCCTAACGAAGCTGAAAGGTAGGCCTTTCAGCTTCGTTAGGGGTCTTGTTACACCCTGTACTATCAGTGGCAGAGGTGAACCTCCTCGCACCAATATGTAGGTGTTAACTTTCCTAAATTTAAAAGCAACTTTCAAGAGAAATAACGATCGCAACTTGGAGATAGGATCTTTTTCATAAACATATGAGTTTCAGAATACTATGTTCGTAACAACATGAAATGTTAATCAGAACAGTAGGAGAACAACACTTTTTAAAACTTAACGTGTTTACATATTGGTGCTCGTCACTGTACACCCACATTTTGCCAATTGCGTTTTTAAGTCCTTTATAATAGAGGGCGAGCCTATTACCGTCAATTGGGCACATCCAAGCTCCTTACCTCATTTCAACACATTCGACCCAAAAGTATGAGACAACTGATTAATTTTTCGCGAGAACGATGTTGGTCCCATACAGAAACTTGTTCATTTTCACATTCAGTACAACATCCTTAAAATAATATGACTAGACCTTTCTGATACAGACAGTATAATGAAAGTGACCGTGACAGTAAGTGTAAAAGTGAGTGAGTGAGTGTAGAGTGAGTGAGTGTAGGTGCAGTGTCTTTGTGTCTGTTTTTATTTTGATGTGGTTGTCACCAAGTACAGTGCAGATTGAAATCGCTGGTGAGTTCTTCATATTCATCATTATGCTTTGAATATACCACGAATCGTCCCATTTCATAGAGGGGAGGCCGTGTGTCCCAGCAGAACATTATAGGCTAATTATACTTTACCACGAATAATTTATTGATATTTTTTTTACAAACCATGGCACGGAAAATACACAGGCAATATAGGAGAGAAAATATTCCTAATTATGTACAAAGATACTTCAAGCACCTCTATCTATTCAAGTATTGTGATGATACTGTGGATTCACTCGACATTACTGTTTTTAGTTTGAATCCTTACTAGTTTTTTATTTCTAATTTCAAATTAAATTAATTAATTTAAAAATTTTTTTAGAGCAAGCTTTTATTAAAATGAAAAGAAGATTAAGGTTTATCTATAAAAATTCAACGCGTATACAAAGTTTCGTGTCCGCTCTATTAACCGTTAAGGAGTTCTTTCGTGAGGAGACGATCCTGGCTGCAGGATTAAGTAATTTCTGTCACAAAAATGTATTGTCACCAAAACCAAAGGTGTGTGCAAAATTTCAGCCCAATCGGTTGGGGGAAACTGGTTTAAAATTCAGTTGAAAGATTTGACCAATACATACTAACAAACAAACAAACTAACAAGGCAAGTTAAATAGAGACTTATAAAAACTACTAGTCTGAGGAACCCAAATATCTGGTAACTTTTTTAATCGAAAAATATATCCATATACTGCGACAAGGAAAAAAAAATGACTACCTCATTTGTCTAGTGGTCACAAGTGCGACTGCTGAGCTCGAGTTCTTGGGTTCGATTCCCACGTGGGGCAAAGTGTTAAATGGTTTTTCCATTGGGAATTTCCCAGTAGCAGCCACGGAGTCTGGAATTGTGCTCGGTTGATGGCGATAAGCTGGTCCGCTATCTATTACATGGGACTTAGACATAACTGGTGAGACGTTTAATCAAACAAATCATTTATTAACAGATCATAAAATCCAATACTATATACTATACTATGACTATTAGATACACCTCTGCCTAACCCTTCGAGGATCAAAGACGTGATGTTATGCTATGAGTTAAGACTGACACTGATTAAACATTTCATGGAAATGCCAATGTTAAAAGAGAAAACTGTTCTCTTCTCAATTCTTAGTATTTAGATTAGCATTGAATGTTTTGTTACGTGTTTCTCGGCAATCTATAGTGATATAGTGACCTATGACACTATGCATATCTTCTTGTATTTTAATAAGAAGTGACAAGAGTAATATTATTTACCTAACTTTTCTTCTAAACTTATATCTGCTTTACTCCATCCACCCTAGCATGGCAATACTATCTCTAGTCTACCAAGACTCGACAAAGCTCTTTCTATATAACTTGACAAGTCTTGTCATTCATTTCATACATTTCTATCATCGCCATGCTTGCGACGATAGAAATCTTTCCACAATCTGTCTTATAATGACAATTCAATTCGACCCTTCGTCGACAAAACCCGTTTCTACGGTGGTCATGCTACGCTCTATGTCCCAATATAGAAGCGAATGAAAAGCAAAAGAATATCGCGATCTTTCTCTCTCGTTTCCTACAGAAAAGAAATGAGGTGACTGCTGAAATGACGAATAAGAGAGAAGAAGGGAAGGAGGGTAGGGGAGAGGGGCAAGAATGATGAATGATGTTTCCTACGGAAAATCCGACGACAAAACACATGTCAAGATTGCCGAACAAAATAAAAATATGAGCAACCGTGCTCATATGAGAACACGGCTTAGCTCCGCAGCCTAACCACAGCGATTCGCGGCGTGGTGGGAATTCGCATTCCCAGCAATAAATTGTTGTCCCTCAAACACTATGTTCGGAAAATCTGCATGCGTCGTCTGTCGGCACGGTGACTTGTTCGGCGAACAAATCTAAACGCTACGATAATGGATGACGTTCACAGAGAGACTACAGATCTCCAATACTGAAGAATTCACTTCTCCAAAGACTAGAGTAGATTCTATCAAGGAATCTCTCGTTTATGCCTGAAAAGTAGACTCTTTACTAGATCATTCCGTCCTCGCCATTGAGGTCCATCGCGATGTCTGTATGTACTTCGGCCGCCTATGCTATTAAAAAGATCCGACAAACAACTGACGTGGATACAGCCAGAATAGTTTATTTCAGTTACTTTCATAGCCTTATGACATATGGGATACTCCTCTGGGGAAACTGTGCAGATGTTAACACCATATTCATTTTACAGAAAAGAGCTGTTCGAGCCATTTATAATCTTGGTCCAAGGGTTTCTCTCAGAGAGAAATTCAAAGAAATAAATTTTCTGACTATATATTCGAAAATTTAATGTATGTTAAAAAACCTATCAAACTTTGTCAAAATGTCTGATGTTCACAGCATAAATACTAGGAATAAACACAATTTAGCTGGACATGCTACTCGTCTCCACAGAGTAAGCAACTCGTTCATGGGTCAATGTATACGCTTCTACAACAAGCTTCACATTGAAATTCATAATCTACCCACCCAGAAATTTAAAAATTGCATTAAAACCAAACTTTAAAAAAAGGTTATTACAAAATATCAAATTACATAGATGATAAACGCGCTTGGGAATGAGCTGCTCGCTTAACCAGTGATATCTTATTCATTACGCCTATGCATGTTATACTACATTTTTTTTTAATATTAATTTTGTTATATTTTATTTTGACATTGAATTAATTGTCTCAAATACCTATTGTATTATTATTTATTTTTCGTATTTTCGTATTTTTTTATTTATTTTTTGATGATGACATAATTGACATGATTACATAACCCATTGACATGACAATAATATTAATTCAGTCAAATGTAACTTTGTTTTGTTTTTTGTTGTTGTTTTGCTTTTTTTTTATTTTGTTTGTGAATGTGAGTATATCATGTATGCTAACGACTCAATATCTATTACGTGACACCAGACTGTCTGACGGGTTTGAGTATTTTGCAAGTGGCCCACTCAAATGTTCTGCAGATCTGGTAGTGTCGTGTGACAGGTCGTTGAGCTCCCTAAAATGTGGTTGAGCTACACGAAGACTGATGCATGCGTGCCGTCTGTCGCTCAAGCATGCTATGGCTCTTTCCTCAAAAGACCATACCAGACAATGCCTACATAATCACACTCACACTGACATAAATTCAAATAAGTATAATAGTGTCTGGACTTTAAAAGAGACCACAATCCCTGAGTTTTTTTCGGCATTTCTTCTCAGGGGTAGTCAGTTAGGAAATACCGGCGCCAACGTAATCTTAAAAAAAAATATATTGACGTGTAAAAGTGATTTAATATCCTATTTGCAAAATAAATCATTTCATTTCATTTCATTGTACCCGTTCACGCTCTCCCTGACCCTTGATCGAGCCAGCCCGCGATTCTTAGCCAGTAGTTTTAAATCAGCCCCTAAATAATCTCACTCAGATCCAGCCTGTTCCTTTGCTGCTCTCCCCAGCAACGCCCTAAGCCGAGGCTCGTACTCCACAGGGGATGCCCTTAGCGCGCTGTCTCTTAGTTTATAAGTTTTTTGTCCCTGGCCTAAAACTCAATCACCCATAGATTAGTCCAGTTATGCAGAAGCCAGCCTCATAGGTCGACCTGCAAGAAGCCAAGTCGAAAAAAAAACCTTCTGTAGAACCTCATACGTGCCAGTGTGCTAAGTAAATCATTGGTTCCAAGCTGATCTCTCTCCAGTCGTGTTGGATTGCCGTCCCATCGCACTATAACAGTGAGAGATGAAAGAGACTACACCTGCGTTTTCGCACACACTTGTGCACTTTAAACAACCAACAACAACAACGACAACATCAACATTTTATTTGTTTAACATTTCCTATGTCCACAGCTAATATCAGCTGAGATTGGCCATCATCGTCATCTGCCATTTCTCAATCACGTTCGGTAACTGACAACTTGTGTGGTAATCGGTTGGCTTGGTATGGGCATGTGATGTGGAGGATTGAGGAAATTGTCGTGAGGAAAGTTTTGAGTTTGAATGTGAATGGGTATAAGAGTAGAGGTAGACCAAAGGAACGATGAATGGACTGTTTATAGGATGATATGGCAAGAAAGGAGGTGTCTGATGAGATGACGAGTAATAGTGAAGTATAGAAGAAGAAGACATGCTGCGCCGACCACAAATAAATTGGGCAGGAGAATGAATATGATGGTGTTTGGGTCGGCTTCCAGTCTAACCGGATAACTACCGTCACCCATGATCGAAATAACGGTCAGGAGGATTATTATTATGCCCTTGAACATCAGCAAAAGATAGGAATTTCGCCACGAGTTATCACGACCTCTAGAAGTTATCACGGATATTTTTGGCACTAGTCAAAACACCTCCAGTACCTCGACTCCACAAAACACCGGATTATAAAATTTCCATATAAAATTGACCAAAAAAAAGTAAGGTCATATTGTAACAAACAAACTGATAAACAGCTAATTAACTGGGCTTTATCGTCACCTACTTTACATTTAACTATGGATGTGTATTTGCGATGTAGTTTGATATTTTCTGTCTTTCTGTGCGGACCTATCTAGGTAAGCTCCCATTTGTTTTTTCTCTTCGACATTTCTACAGCCATGGACTGTATACAAGGACCCTTCACGAAGCCGTCAACCAAGCATAAATGATTGCTGGGAAACGACTTTTTTGGGGGATGAAAAATCACGTTTTACGGTAGGACTCAATGTAACGCACAAAACATTCCGTCCGTTTACACCCTGTATGTCAAAGATCATAAAAGTTAGCGTAGATAAAATGTGATATCAGTTTTATTTGTTTAACTGGCTTCTGCCGGCAATTTTGCTCACATTCAATGGAAACAACTTCCATGTACCTCAAGAAAAAAAATCGGGCCTCGGATAAAGATTTTATCCGAGGTCCGATTTTTTCATCATCTTCCTGTCCTTGTCCTATTTTATTTGAGGTCTACGCAACACGTTTTTTTCTTGCATTCTCCTCTATCAATCGTCACGCTATAATTTACTCTCTGTTTCATGTCATTCCTCACAATCCATCCATGTTTTTTCTTTACGGCTGTTTTCTGTAACTTACTTACGTATAACGGTTAGTTAATATGCCTTACTTTAGTAGCTATCGGTGTTTCTATAAACAAAGTTAGCAATGAATTGACAGGAATATCCTATTCACGTCACTTATCTGTCTCTCGGAGGGTTGACAGTTGATGTTTCTTTAACTGTTTATCTGAGATCGCAACGTTCGCTTAACTGTTAGTAAGTTATTAAAAACGGCCTTTAGTCATCCTCTCCATACATGTATTCAGATAAATCTTTTAAAGTCTATTTAAATACTCGTTTATAATTGACGCGATTTTCACAATAAATATGAACTTTATGTTCATTTAAATTAAGTTGTTTCCAGAATTACTCGTACTATTAAAAAGGTCATCAAAATGTTGGGAGTTGTAGCGTGAACTCAACTTTATCAATGGTTTTTCCAAAAACACATTAAAGTATTTTCTTGGAAAGCCTCTGAGCATTGCATTGCATGGCGTTTGCGACCCCTAAGCGTTCACCACCTCCTCCTAAGTGATGTCCGGGACCAATGTCACATCACCCGACTCACATGAGCTCCTGCAATACGGCCGGTAGAGCCATGCATCAGGGTCGATCTTTAAACATTGGAATTTGGATCTTGTTAACACTAGCTACGTATGAATTTGCGTTACCTGCCGTCCCCGGTATACGCCTGCCATTATGCGTGAAATGACGTGGCCTCATGACCACTAATAACAAAAATTGCAATCAGTCTGATGGTCGCAACAATTTAGCCAATTTCCTCTTTATTCATCAGGTGAAATAGCTGTTATTGACAGGGTCGTTAGTCGAATAACCATTTTCGCAAATTGCTATGACTGAAAAGTAGTTAATGAGCTTCATGACATTTGTCAACTGAAAAAGATATAAAAATGAACATAAAATGTTGTCACGGCAAAAATAAAAATTTTAAAAATGAAAAATGTTTACTCAGCGCTTCTCCTCCACATTTATTATGGACACAGCCAAAGTGTGGAACTCTCTGTGTTCCCAGCCACATTTAAGCCGCCTGCCTTCAAAGCAAGAGTGAACAGGCATCTTCTGGGCATGCTCGTTCCATCATAGACCTCATCTATCGCTTTACATCAGGCGTGATCGAGGTCAAGAGCATATGCTCTTACGAGTTTTTTTAATTACAATATGGGCCTATAATGTAATAAAAAAACTGCTAGAACCGGTATTCAATAAGGTGGTTATAGGCGGTGAAGCGTATCTTACGTCGCATTGACATGAATGAAATCCTTTGATGCCTAACACATGTACAGTCACGAGCACCAATATCTAAACACTAAACCACTTTTAAAAGAGTTTTTCTCCTACTGTTCTGATTAAAATTTCATGTTGTTACGAATATAGTCATAACTCATATTTTTATGATAAAAATCTTGTCTCCAAGTTACAATTGTTATTTCCCGCGAAAATTGCTTTTAAAGGAGATGTTTCATTTTTGTATGGGACTCCGGCCATAACATGTACGTTTTAGAAAAGCTAAGAAACAAACCCCTGAATAGAATAAAGTATTTTTTTTTACATAATAATATATGGTTTTTATGCACACAATAAAAATTAAAAATGTTTGATTTGTCGTGAGTGTTAGGCACATGTACAGCTATGACAGGTTGTAGAGATGACCTTTGCATAACCTAGAAATTGTTATTTGATAATAATTGTACAAAGCAAAAGTCGTAGGAACAAAACTTAAATGAGAGAAGTAAAATAACACCGAAAGCCACGAAAGTCGAAACCAAGTCGTGCGTGTCGAACAAGACTCGACTGACAGACACTGATGGGTTTTCTCAAAACAAAATGTCATTTTAAATTTTTCGTTCAGAAATACACTACAGAAAAGTAGTACCTATAATATATTTTTATTTACAATGAAATCAAGAGTATATTAATTATTATTTATAACAAGAACACATACTTTTCATATTTAACATCGACGTGATAGTATGTTTTTATGTGACATGACTTCAGAACGAAAGCAGACTATGCAAACAGTAAGACAACATGTTGAATAGAATATAGCAATAATTGAAAATCGATTACTTTTCATGCACAACAAATCAGGCTTAAATTCTCGAAAGAATATTTTTTCCTAAATTCGTGGTATTTTTTCCTCTTTTTCGATAAATGTACATCTTATAGCCGAAAATGAAACATCTCCTTTAGGAAAGTGTATTCATATTGGTGCTCGTGACTGTACACCGCCCGACTGCGCGGGCTAACGGCGGCGCTCACCGCTTCTCGAACACCGGACAGGCGGTGTCATGTGAGAATCGGCTTAAAGTCGTGAGTTATTCGTACTTTGTACAATTTCTTCATCACCACTGCTCTCAAAACGGTGCAGGAAAACATGGTTAAGAAAAGGTTGAAGAAGAAATCCTAGACCCAAAAATGAAAGTCATGTGACAATGACATCCACCGACCCGAACTGGGTTCGATTATTACCCACTCCCTCTCACAAAAAGGTTTTTATGCAATCAATGAAGGAATATACTTATATACTTGTCTTTTCCTGTCATACATCTCTATCTGCTGTCCTCATAGTATGAATCACTCTTTAGTTGATAGAACTTGAATTTTTGTTGCAATTTTTTCGAAATTCGAAATATTCGAAAAATCGAATTGTTTAACGAAACCGTCAACCAAGCATTAATGTACATCAAACTAAGTATAACAATACATTTGATTGCTTAGAACTATTTGGAACCAAAGTTACACTCTCTAGTTCTACTATTCTGGAACATATCTAAACGTAGGACTAGTAAGAAATAAAAAACCCTTAATTGCAACCGAAAACTGTGTGATAGAACAGGTACTCGTAGAACTTATGGGAAATTTTGGTCCCACTAGTTCTACGTTTTTGTAACACCTTATAACATAGGACTAGTGGGAACAAAAATTCACATTCGTTCTACAGTAGAACTGTGTGGTAGAACTAGTGGGAATGATCCAAAAATAGGACTTGCTGGGACACGACGTTTTTTTGGGGTAAAAAATCAAGTTTTACGGTTGGACTCAATGTAACGCACTCAAAACATTGTGATGGGTGGATTGAATAGTACGGGGGTCATGGAAGTTTTTACAGTAAAAATCTTACGTTAAAACATGAATTTAAAAAAAAATGAACTTTGACCCCCAATATCTCCGTAACTTCTTTCGTGGTTTCCAGGTATGGTCTAGAATAAAAAATATATATCTCAATGACGGGGAGAACAAGTACGTTTCGGCTTCGTTAGGGGTTTTGTTATACCCTTTATTGTTCTATGCTATGTTAACTTGCGAATTCAATACTTATTTTCAGAAAATTGGAGCACTTTGTACCTATTCGATTACTTTAATATACTTTCTTACTTTTGCTACTATTATAAATGCGATAGTTTCTAAGGATAAATGAATGGTTGTTTGCTAGTCTATCACGCAAAAACTACTGAACAGATTTAGACGAAATTTGGCACTCAGACAGTTTATTATCTGCATTAACACATGGGATACTTTTTAGGATCCCTTAGGACTATACTACCGAAGAATTTAGAATATAGACGCCGAGTGAATAAACTTGTATTACAAAAATCTAAAAATAATCATACCCACACGATTATTTGCCTGATTTTAACTATTTCTTCTACCCGTGACTGTCATTATTAGTGGCACATTATTTACCTTTAAAAACTGTGAATAACATTTCATGACACTTGTGAATTGTAAATTATAGCAATGTGACACAAGAATCTTTTGGTGCATGACCATAGAGTGACGTTCCTCCGCCATTTTGTTTTTTTTTTTTATTAATTTTTACACATACACAAGAAGTTGGCAGATTCGTATCAGAATTAAGTTGTTGTAGTTTTTCTTGTTATCTCTCATAACTTCTTTTTTAGATTTTGTTTTATGTATGCATTTATTCTTATATTTTAATTATAAATATTTTCTAATTTATTTTCTGTTATTGCACCCTGTGTATTATCTCTGCATCACCCTAAGGTAGACTGGTAGAAAATACCCAATGCATTAAGTCCGCCCTTTGTACAGTTTTTCTTATGCATAAAGGTTAAATAAAAAAAAATATTTAAAAAATAAGTATGTGACTGTACTATAGGTACACTTCTGCCTAACATTCTGGAAATTACAAGCGTCACGTTATGTTAAATGACGGTATCGCTCAGAGTCTAGTTACCTATTTTAAATCTTAATCTATTAGCTCAAGAGTTCATTTCATATTTTAAAACAATATATTATCGAATGAGACAAAGTTTATCATAAATGTTAACAATAACATTATTATGTTTTTGATAAAAATTGCGTTAAAGAGAAATGACGATAATCATGATTTCGATATAACCAAGTTCATATTATATTAAACACTTCTAGTACTTGAGGAGCTCTTGGCAAAATAATAGCCGTGCGAGTCGATCTTCAAGGTTAAGCCGTGCCTGCCAAGGTCGATCGGTGGATGAGTGACAATCATTACATAAGTACCGAGTTTCCTCCGTGCCTCGGAAAGCACGTAAAGCCGATGGTCCCAGCTGTCATTTGTATATCTTTGACAGTCGTTACTGGTAGTTAGTGGCCCGAAAGTCACCGACCTGTCTTACCAAGGAATATCATATTTCCCAGTATTACCTGGGTTGGGGAGGTCAGATAGGCAGTCTCACCTTGTAAAATCTAATTTTCTAATTTTTATTACCTACCCACTAATGCAATCTGACTTAAATATGACTTTGTGTGTGTTATTGTATTGCATTATATTGTGTAGTGTTTATTACTGATAACTGGACATCCGACTTCTAGAGATATTTACCTTTTTCTGAATTGTACTGTAATTATTGTGTTTTGATAAGCTTTGACTCAATTTATTATGTTAATTTAATGTTCACTAACTCAACAGCAAACCAGCATTGTACTTTGCAGTGCCCTGACAGGGTTCATGAACAAAAACCGACAGTTGTATTGTAAAATGTGTGATGTGCATGAGGGCAAATAAATAAATAAATAAAATAGTTGTATTCAGCCGCATCCGGTAAGACTGCAAGCCGACCTCAATAATTTGGTAAAAGAGTAGAGACAGATGATGATCTTCCACTCCTTGTCCAATGTTACTAGCAATAAGTTTTTTTTTCTATTCTCCCTGTCAATCATTACGCTATCATTTACTTCTATCTTATATCTTTCATATCACACAATCCATCCATCTTTTCTTTGGTCTTCCTCTCCTTCTCCACCCGTCAGCATTTATATTTATCACTCTTTTACTAAATAAATAAATTATTTATTTCACCAAAAGCCACAGTACAAAATCCACAGGCTAAGACCATATAAGGCTTATAACTAGGTCACAATAATGTGAATGCTCTGACCCCTAAACTAGGTGTATGTGCCTGTGTCTTAGGAGTCAGTGATTCTCCGTAACAAACAAAGCCATAGTATACTAATACGGGATGTTACAACAATAAGCAAATGGTGGAAAAGAAAACAGGATATATAATCTATGTAAATAAAATACAAAATAAAAAAAACGTTTAAACTGTGCGGTGAGGTGAATAAATGTATGTCTGAGTGTGTGAGTGTGTGTTGTGTGTTCATACCAAATGAGTTTCATACCTCATATACACATATTTTATAATACACTATGACTGATTAAACGAGGGTCATACTTAAAGGAGCTACTCATTAAAATGTACCACTTTTAGTATGGCCAGCCCAATCCGGAAAAAACAAAATCAGCTTCTCCATAGATTTATGTTCGCGTAGCGACGAAAAATATGACATGAGTACAACACTCATTTTCTTATACATTCATCCGTTCAAAAAAACATCTAAATCTCTCACTAATATTAGAAGAAAAAAAGAATGAAAAAATATTTGACTCACACAGGACACAACAATAAAACAAAATCGAAGAAAACAACCAAAAAAATAAAACATACATTAGACTAAATTGGTCCTGTATGAAGCCAAAAGGAATATACACAATATGAGAGCATGATGCATTATCATTAAAAAAAAGTGTAGCTTCCATTGTAATTTGAAATTAGATGAGTACTTTCGGAGATTATCTCTTCCATCGAAACTTACGAACTTTACCTCTACATTATTTTATTTTGGATATTACAAGTCTGTAAATGGCCCCTCTTCTCATTCAGAGAAGGACAAGCACAGGGGTTTACTATGACGTCTTAAAGCAGGAGTAATTAAAGTGTGGGAAAGAGGCAGAGCTATACAGGTCGTCTAGCACCATTTCTTTCCCACACTGGGACATAGTAATCCCCCCGATCACCATACTTGCATAATCACCAGTAGTTAATTAAAAACTCTTTTCTCTTAATTCCAGATCACAACATGAAGCTACTAATATTCTTCACGGCATCTCTCCTAGCGGGGTTAGCGTATTCCGCTCCAGCCTCTGAAGTCGCCACCACCGATAACGACATACTTACCATCACTGAAGAGTTCTTCCCAAACTCACTAGCAGTGTACACCGCAGAACATGACATCGTCAAGATATTAACTCCTTTGAACGCATTGAACTTTGACGAAGATGAGGATGACGATGATAGTGAGGGTGACTCTGATTCTGTTACCTTCATCGTCCTAGCTGATGTCAATGAGAATGGTGAAAAAGTCGACCAAGGGCTCTACCATCTGAAGAATGGACATGCCACAAAGTTACTCGAGAACGGCAGGGATGCCGCTGCAGCTAACGATGATTCCAAAACAGCTTACTTTGCTGCCAAAGATGGAATCTATATCTACAACGCAGAGAAAAACACAGCTGATAAATATGGAACTGTCACTGATGATCTGATTGGTATCGCCAAAGTTAATGGTAGTGATGTATTGTATGTTCTGACAGCTGACAATGTTGTGTACAAAGTCACAGAGGAAGGAACCAAAAAGGAGGTTGTCGACAAAGTAGTTAAAGCCAAGGAAATCGTTTTAGATTATGAAAACAATTTATACTTCTACACAAATGAGAACACCGTTTACGTTCTGGCCGGTGATGAAGTAAAGAAGATTGAAGGTCTTCCTGCCAACCCAGGTTCCGTCAAAATCATCAACCCACCATTTGTCATTGAAAATGGTGTCCCAGTCATCGTTGACAACAAGTCTTACATCGCTTATGAGAACGGTACCAGTGACTACGGAGAAATTGACTTCGTGGTTAAGCCAACTGCTTACTCAATGGAAGCTACACTCATTCAGTACTATGGTTACAACAAGAAAGTTTATGAATACAATATTCTGGAATTAATCTTAGGTGAAGTTCTGACAGATCTGAAGAGTTTCTTGGACGATAAGACTGACTCAATACAATCGATTGCTACGCGTTCCAGAGGCGATTTACGTGCGTAAATTCTTAAAAAAATCATATCGAACAAAATGTGTACAGGGTGTGTGAAACAGAAACCTAACCTATTTTTGTAAAGTCGACGAAATTATTGTCTAGCAAATTGCATTGTCCGTACATTCAGAACACAACTGTCATTCTTTAAAAGTTTTATAAAATGGCTACAATGACGTAATTTGATGTAGTGTATCAATTTGATAAACAATTATTTTCACTGACTTCTATTGTTTATCCGATAAGAAAAAAAATCAAAGTAGATGATTTGAGAAAAGCAAAAATCCAATTTAATCTAAATTTATGAATCATTGTAATATTATGTTCTATATTAATATTAATTCTGAAGCAATTAATGTTCATAGCTTATAAAATAATCAAGTACCTATATAATGAAATGATAACCCTGTATGTTTTAGTCTAGGATTATGAAATGACCTACGCACTGTTACGAATAATAAAAGAGCGATAACCCACTGAAAGATTTTCTATTTATTCATTCATAATTATCAAGCTTTTGACGCGTTCGTCTAGTGGTCGCAAGCGCGACTGCTGAGTTCTATTCCCTGGTCGGTCAGCATTATTGGGTTTTCCCAACAAGAATTTTTGACGACCCGAATGGCGCAGCGGTAGTGAGGCTGCCTTACGTTCTTAGGGTCCCGGGTTCGAATCCCGGTAGGAGCAAATGTTTGTGTGATGAGCATGGACATTTGTTTCCGAGTCATGGATGTTTATATGTATAATAAGTATGTATTTACAAACAAAAAGTATCTATATAGTATTATTAACTATCTGGTGTCCACGACACAAGCCTCGTTGCTTAGTGTGGCACCTAGATGGCGCTGTGTGTAATGTTCAGAGATATTTATAAAAAAATAAAAAAAAACCCTGTACCCGCCACGGAGTCTGGATGTCGTGCCTGTTTGATGGCAAATTGGCAATAGACTCGCCCCCTATTACATGGTCTTAAACATAATTGGCGGAATGTAGGTGTACGATTAGGTGCACCTCTGCTTAGCTCTTCGGGGCTTACAAGCGTGATGTTATGCTCTGTACAGTTTTTTCTCTAAAACAGTTACAGAGTAAAGGACACCAGAGAAACGATGGATGGACTGTAAATGATAAATGAATGATGTTTGATATACAAATAGGTTTAAACCCTTTTACACGTATTGTTTTAAAACTAGATATGGCTGGTGTTTCGGACCTAACTACTCTGAGAAGTCACAGCCGAAAAAAACTCAGAGGTCATAGTCTCTTTTAATGTCCAGACATAATCTTGGTCAACTCACATGAGAACTATGCAGATTAGTGTCTGAGATGGTCTCTTGAAGAAAGAACCACACAGATTTGAGTGGACCTGTCCAGTCAGTGCAAGCGTTTGTCAGTAATCGTGTAGCTCGACTCATAACTCAAGGAGCTCAACGACACGACGAACAATACCAAAGAAAGGACATTTGGGTAGGAGAATGAATGAAGAATGATAATTCTAGAAACATGGTGACTACTGAGATGATAAAAATGTATAGTCGTCCTGAACGTTTTCTGTCACGACGGTCAATCTAAGTGGAGATTATCCATCGGCGCGGGAAGTATAATAATGCACAAGTGTGTACGCTAACACAGGTGCACTCTCTGTTCCTTTATTCTCATAGTCAGGCGCAGGACCAACGGCTTAACGTGCTTTCCGAGGCACAGGGATATCGTACTGACAACTTCTTAACTCCAGGCTGGTATGATAGAAAAACCCAATTTTACTTTTTGCCCAACCCGGGAATCGAACCCAGGACCCCACGTTCAGCAGTCGCGCCTGCAACCGCGAAACCAGCTGACCAGTAGATACTTGTAAACAATTAGAGAAGTATGAAAGACATGCACAGGCCCTAAAAACATTGGGATAATTAAAAGAGAAACAACATGTTACCAAAAATATGAGTATTTATTTATTATGCTTAGAATACCCTTTTAATAAAAACATAATTATCTTGACACACACTGCTATCACCGCGCCTTGCTAGGTGTCATGCCTGTCCGAGAAGCGCCCTGGAACGAGAAGTGTTGATGGCCAGACGACATCGTTGCGATTGTGGGAATATCCTGGCTGAGGCTGACACCAGATCGTGGAGCTTGGCACAAGCAAAGAGAGGCTATATCCAGCAGTGGGTGACGTCAGGTGATGATGATGATGAATGAACTGTTAGGCAAATTGACATCCTACGGCAGTGGGGGCTATCGCGTATGAATTCGCCGCTAGAGGCGCTAGTGTAGCGCGACGTCACCGAAATGTCAAATGTCATAGAGTGTTCGCGCGTTGCGTGTTTTTTTATCACGTATTTTTACTAATATTCACGATTGTGGTCTAGATTGTACCCTTCCTGTTTAATTATGACTTGAAGATTTTAGGTAGCAACTTAGGATCTTATTTGTTAGTACTTGGAGGTGAAATGATTTTTAAATTTTTCATGCTTGTTAATTTTAGGGAGAATATTGTGAATATGTATCTGAACTTTACACTATGTTGTTATACTCGTACGTAATAAAATAAGCTTTTTATAAAGTTATTGGTACTTTATAGTATAAAATAGAATTATTGACAGGACCTTACTCGACAGTGGCGCCATCTGGTGAGCTCAAAAACGATAGCCCTCATTTGCGTGTTATATAACCATTAACCGTGTGAAAATGACTGAACTATGTGATTTAAATATACGGACTATTTATGTTGGCTGCCAATTTGCTTAAATATTATTATCCCTGACTTTACCTTGGTACTCAGAGTACATAGTTACTTAAAAATAATTAATCTTGAATTATTGAATAATAACAGATCACTGAACTGCCCCGTCGGTCTAGTGGACGCAGGCACGACTGGGTCCTGGGTCCTATTCCCGGATAGGCAAAAAGTGCTATTGGACTTTTCCATTAGAAATTTCTCGTGATCTCTCTCCGGTCATGTCGGATTGCCGTCCCATCGGAATTCGAGAGTGAAGGGACAGAGAGTGCACCTGTATCTGAGCACACATTTGTGTAAAATAGTTATTGATTAATTATTTTAAAGTAACCAAACAGATACTTTCTGAGGCTCAAAACCGTAACAGTATACTACAATATTGACATCGAAAACCCAAATATAGTATCTTTGCCATTATCAATAATCGACATGATAATCTTCGTCACATCCTTCGGCCAGTCCGTCGCGACCCCAAACATTGATCTTATCAGAACTTCCATAACATTAAATTCATATATCTTCCCATTTAATGCTGTAACTAAGTATAAAGAAGCATCGACACTAAAAGCGGACGGTCTTTCTTTTATTATCAAATCCTTTTTCTCGTATGTTCCGTTTGAATATAAAATGTATAAGACTCCATCGCCAAAGAAAGGTATACAGTTCTCCATAATAAAAGCAGGTCTCAATAATGTCAGATATCTAAAATCTTCTAAAACACTCGCTGTCAAACTCAGCACATTACCATCCGACTTTATTATGTGAGGCATATGGTCCGCACATGAAACATAGTAAATATTGTTAGACGTATCCAGAACAAATTCTAAAGCACAACCTATGCTTTGAATTCTAGTTTTAATAGTTCCATTTTTTTCCATCTTGTATACTTTATGGTCATGAGTTAGAATATAAATAGTATCAGTACCGTTAGCTTTTTGTAGTTGAATGATGTCGTCCCTGAAAGGACCGAATTTCTTGGCTGAGAGCGTATCAGGGTGGTACTTATACAGGCCATCTTTGGCGCCGAAGTATATGGCTTTTTCAAAACTGTAATCTGCTGTAGAATCCCTGCCTCCTTCTAAGACTTCGTATGCTGCGAATCCTTCTAGAACATAGATACAGCTGCCTCCTTCAGATTTGGGGTCTGCTACAGTGAAGAATATTGACGGTATATCTGATGCTTCAGCTTGCAGGTACTTCTGGCCGTCTGCTGGTACCAGTAACTTAGTGATGTTGTAAGCAGATGCGAAGATTATCTGCTCATCTCTGAATATTGTGGTTGCCTTCGGCCGTTTGTTCACGTATTTTGTCGTCGCATATAATGAAGTTATCAGGAACGATGTCACGTATATTGAAGACCGCATTTTTGACGATTCTGGAAGATAGAAAATGTTTGTTTAGTTTCCCGTTCTCAATAACTATATTACCAACTTCGGATGCCAAGAGCCTTAGCATCAGAAGTTGGTAATAATAGCAGGTCATACCAGCATCTCCGCTTTACTGCAAAGAGACAATAATCAGTAGGTACGGTCTAATCTCATTGTTTTACAATACCAGTATTTTACATTGAGCGACTGCCTATCTGACCTCCACAACCCAGTTAGTACTGGGTAATACGAAAGCCCTTGGTAAGACTAGTTGTCAGACTTTCAGGCCACATGACTAGGTATAACGACTGTCAAAGATCTACAAATTACAGCCGGGACCGACGGCTTAACGTGCGTATTGCCTCTATCGGGCTGCTACTGAGAAATTCGGGGAAGAATCGAGGAATCGAGTCCAGGACCTCAACCTCAGCAGTAGTGCTTGCGACTAACCCATCGAAGCAGTGAGACCTTCGGAAGACCCAACTACAACCATGCATCATTATCAGCCCACAGCTGCAGTCCACTGCTGGACATAGGCCTCCTCAATCGCACGCAACTCAACTTAGTTCTAGCAACTCTCATCCAGTAGCCACCAGCCACCCCGCGAAGATCGTTACTCCACCGAGCCTGAGGGTGTCCCACCATAAGGTTGCCGATTTGTGGTCTCCACTCAAGAATACGTCTACCCTAACGGTCATCTGCTCTACGGCTAATATGACCGGCCCATTACTTATTTTGTGAGCTATGTCGACAACTCTGGTTCTCTGTCGGATCACCTCGTTCTGGATGTGGTCCCTCCGAGAGACTCCAATCATAGCCCGTTCCATAGCTCGCTGAGCTACCTTGAATGTATGGACAAGCAGCACCGTAAGTCACAACGGGCAGGACGCACTGAACCATGCATAACTCTGTTGAAACACATGACCAACACCAAAATTCCTCACATTTTCCTGACTGGCGCTTCCTATGGAATTCAGACCCTCGCCGACCCTGGCACACTTGTTACGTCGTGTACCCTGGTTCCCTCACCTTGCATGCGGCAAGTTATACAATGTACAAGGCACGCGATTGGTCAGCGAAGCGTGGAAGAAAATTGTGCGCGTGCGCATTGTGAAGTTTCAGAGGTTTTTTTATACCAGAAATTGATGTGGTTACTCTACTAAACAATACGGGGTTGAGGGGACAACGATGCGAAAACGGGGTGTATTCCCGCAGGCCCCACTGCCATGGCCTCAATGGTGGGGCCAACGGGAAAACACAAAACCGTCGTTTCGTTGGCCCCACTGTGCGCCACTACCTTGAGATCAGAAAAATTAAGGAATTAAATAAACCTTAATGATGTCAGCGGCAATTAATAGACATTCCGAATATTCCGAACCATACAGCTCTGATCATGCTCTCGTTTATTTTCCCTAACGACAAACAGGAAAAAAGTTCCCGTTTGTTGCCAGAGCGGCCAACCCGTCATACTTTTCATACAAACGCTCGTACGTGATTATGCAGTTGTAAAATAAAAAATTGTAGAAACAAATTCAGTATAAGCCTCCAAAAATGGCTGTTTTGCAGAAATTTTACCTGACCTTTGGCCGTTCATAACGTACTCAAAAACTCTAAAAGTAAAGAAAACATTATGATAGAAACCTTGCACATGTAATGGAGATTCTTAATGACAAATTCAATTCAATGTCATCGCGTTATGCGGTATGAGGTGCGCGGGAGACGAGATATGCGGGGTCGGGGCGGGGTAAGACCGGGGAATTTAAAGAATATCGTCGCTGAGGCTCTGGATGAAACAACAAGCTTTTCGATCATGCTCGGGTTGACGATAGACGCGCCGGAAAGGGCCCTCATGTTCCCCAAAAAGTACCAGGCTGGCATGAGCTCAAGGTGGTATGCATTTTCGTAATTCTGGGAATAGGTACGGTCTTCTATTAATAAATACCTTCTTGGATTTATGCCCGCCTAATACTGTTCGTAAGGTTACTGCCCATAACTAGCACAACTGTATACTAACAGTACTCGATCCCATGCAATGTTTTTGAGTAATATTTTATCACTCAAAAATACAGTGGGGTCAATGGGAACAATTTTTGATTATTTTAATCAATTCCCGCTGACTGACATATTTTTTTAAATTATAGGAATCCGTCACTGACCATGATTGTACAATGTGCAACATTATTATTGTCCAATGGAAACACACACGATACTTCCTTCCGTAACTAGATATATAGCAGTAAACACAAGAATAGTAAACATTTACTAATACAACACAAACAAACATACATAAAACTAAAGAAAAAAAAAAGAAAATAATTGTAAACAGTCTAGTTATAGTTTGGTAATTATTATTTCACATATTTTAATTATTTGTTATAATTATAATAACAGTGAATTGTGTATATTTTAATAAAGTGACAGTTTTGAAGTGATTTGTAACTTGGCGAATTTTTTGTTAATAAGTGAAAGTTAAAAAAGAAACGCTATCGCGATATAAATTATTAGTGATTTCCTACTTCTGATAACGTGTCAATGTGGGCGTACCATTCTCGTACACGACTGTCTAATTCTACCGTCATTACAGGCGTGATATTGTATTATGTTAGTTTATGGTATCTAGAATAATGTAGACTCGGTATTACTAAACTCTGTGTGAACACGATATATTTCCTGATTCAGTAATTGATGGCTGTAGCACCAGGTCCTCTTTCTCAATTTGGCGTTCGCGCATGTCATATCCACCTTACGTGCTATTCATCTGCCTAGACTCCGAAGTAGTGACTACTCTTATCTTTTACACAATCCACCCATCGTGTCATTAGCCATCCACATTAATTAATATTTAAATCTATCCTTCATTTTACATCCATGTTAGTTTTAAGAGAAACCTTATGGATTGCTTGGGTTCAAAAAGCTCTTTAAGTAAGTTGTGACCGTGACTGGACACACCAAACAATTCCTAGCTGGGTTGATGACTTGTCGTGTCCGACATTATCATCGTCAGTATCATCTTCATACCCTTGTCCCATTCTCTTTGTGGTCGGCGCAACACGTTTTTTTCTTCCATTCTTCCCGGTCAATCGTCACATTATCATTTACTCCTTTCTCTTTCATATCAGTCGTGTCCAACATTACTACTGTTAAACCCGCGATGGTTTGTGTTAGTCCTGTTAAATGTTCCTGTTAAACCAAATTAAACTTAATTTTTTAATGAAAAACGTAAAATAAACAGAAGGCTCTTCTAAGAAGTCCTGGTCAGCAAATCCCAATTGCTATCACCAAACAGGTATTCGAAGCCTGGTCTTCACGTTTCTCAGTCTTAATCTGGTCAGTCAATCAATCAACTGAGCCTATGTCGTCTACCGCTGGGCATAGATCTCTCCCGACTACTCCCCAGCTGCCCTACAAAACACAGTGCACTTTTTAGGGTTGCGTTGCAAGGCTTCCGTTGCTTAATGGCAAAACAGAAATCTTATAGATTCGTCCTGTCCGTCTGTCTGTATGTCACAGCCATTTTTCTCCGATATTGTTGACACCACATAGTTGAATTTTGGAGAGCAGGTATCTTACTACATCGTGCAAGTAAAGTTATTCACGACTTAAGAGTATATAGCAGAACCCGACAACAACTGTGGGGCAGTAGCCCACCAGACACAACACTGTCTGGTCGGAGGATCCTCCCTTTTCTAACGGGGATGAAGAACTTAACACCCTCTACTCCATACCACCAAAATTATATCCTGGAGAAAGAAAAGGCTATCTTTTTTTCTCACAGTCACATCAGAATTTCCACGCGAACGAAGTTGCGGGCAACAGCTATGTCTTATATAAATCGCTACCCAAAAGTGATGTGAAATCACGAATAATAATAAAGTAGGGGTGGCCCTCTATACATGTAACGAAATGTTGAAAAAAATATCTACGTATGTAACTGTGGTCGGTGTTTATTGATAGCTCTTAAAAAAATATGGAGGTTATGAATAACTCAATGGTTGATGAGATATTCGCTTCCATGTTTTGAAGAACGTAAAAAATACTTTTATCAAAAAATGGTTTCAATTAGATTAGCTTTTGATTTTTCGTGAAACTACAGAAGTTACTTTGTTTTTGATTAACATACTATGAAAATTAAATCTATTTTTGCCTTTGAGTGTTAATTGACCCATGAATGAGCGTTAAGATTAGGGTTATTATATCGTTAAGTGCTATGGAACCCTTTGGTTTTTTTAAATCGTCGATCTTACGTCAGTGATTGCGTGGAGTAACAAATAAGTAGTATTTTATAGTTTCCTAACAATCTAAAAATTTTATTGAGTTCGGTCATAGCCACTGCATCGATGACATAACCGCGCTTTTCATTTGTTTGCAACAATGCGTGATCGTTCTACTGTTAAATACAAACCGTATGGGAGGGGACGACGTCAAAACGGTCCGGACAGTTAAGGACTGGGACCTTGACAGATACGTCAGTAAAATATGGGGCATAAAGAAAAGCCTATGTGAATACGAGTGTTTTTGATACAAGTTTTTATAGGGTTCTGCACCTCACTCGGCATAAACGGAACCCATAAAGGATCACTTCGTTGTCCGTATGTCTGTCTGTCAAGACCCTTTTTCTCAGGAACGCGTGGAGGTATCAAACTTAAATTAATATCAAATTGTCGCATATTTTGTGATTTCACAAGAGAATCAAAACCTATTGGGTACTTCGCGTTGACTAAGGATCATGAAATTTTACAAGAAGCAATGCCTTACAGCACATTTAAAGGTAAAAATATGAAAACTGTAAATATGTAGTTTAATAACAAAATACCTACAAGTTCATAGGAAACATCGCTGCGCGAGTCCAACTTTTTTTTTTTTTTATGAGATGGCATCTCGCAGTTCAGCCTCTGAGGCTGGCTACTGCTTAACCGGTCTATCCCTGTGGATGCCTAGAATTTAAGGCCTCCAGCCAGGGGCAAAATGAACTTATAAACTAAGCGACCACTCGCTAAGGGCACCCTGTGGGGTACGAGCCTCGGCTTAGGGCGTCGCTGGGGAGGGCAGCAAGGGGACAGGCTGGATCTGATTTAGGGGCTGTTTTATTGCTACTGGCTCAGCATCGCGGGCTGGCTCATGCAAGGGTCGGGGGGGGGGGGGGGGCGCGAGTCCAACTCGCACTTGACCGGTTTATATTGAATGATTGATTTCTGTTTGTTTGATCGCACGAAAAATCGGTGTGAGAACTTATTGTCATTACTTGAGATAACTCAAACTCAAAGCATTTATTTCAATTAGACCATTACAGGCACTTTTGAAAGCTAACAAAAAAAAAGCTAAGCTACAATCACAGTCACAAGGCATAATAACTTGAGAAAGTACTGTAGTTGCACATTCCAAAGCGTAGATCTCTATTGAGAAGAATGGGCAAGAAACTCCATGGGTGTCCATGAATGTCTTTTTAATCAAAATATTGTTACAAAATCTTGGTTACATCATTCACGTTGAGATTATAAATATATGTGAGAACGATGTAGACATTAAGAGCGTCCAGAGTAAAAGATTAAAATAATCAACACTTTCAAAATAAAGTAATTAAAATAAACCGTGGCAGCTAAGAGATGACCAGTCCCAACTGACAGCGCCCGTTCACGAACATGACGCATGGCTCAGCGCCATTCAACTCAACCATATTGAAGGGATACGTCTGCATATGCCTACGGGTATTAATATAACCGTGATTTTATGTTAACCTCGTTGGTCTAACAGCTGTCTGTTGTTCGTCATCATCTTGGTTACGATTCCCACGTTGAGCAGTGTTATTTCGTTTTTCCATCAGGGGGCCTAAAATGTAAACTTTATCAGAATCATAATATGAATCACGTTAAAAATTTAAAATTGACTTTATGGTTATGAACACAAAGTCTATTATAAGAGTTTTAAATTTTTAACGTGACTCGTATTATGATTCTGTTATAGTGGCCATTTTAGGCCCCCAGGAATTTCCCAGTAGCAGAGCTTAGAGCTTGTCCAGATGATGACAATAGGCTTGCCCCTTATTACTGCGTACCCTGCCGGGGAATATAACCGTGATATTATGTTACTTTTGTCCAATGAACCCTCTAACCTTACAACAGGAAGTATTAAAATACCCTATTTATCCATAACCATATTTCACACACAAATATGATTACTCTGCTGGCCCCATTTTGATATAGGTGCATTCAACCTCAAGAGTAGGACATTGATAAAGACGTATTTGATATAAACAAAATTATGTTTATATGAAACAGTTACTGACTTGATTTCTTAGAAGTTGGTTGTGAGTTTTGTTTTTAAGTTAAAGAATAGGTAAGTGATCTTTGCGTGACTTTTCTGCGATATCTTGATTATTAAATGAAGGACTTCGTTGATTGGTTATTATATCGATGTATTTATTATGTAATGCGGTAAAATGGGGAAAATCTCGTGAGGAAAGTTTTGAGATGTGGATGGGTGTAAAAGTAGAGCTCCTGTCCATACCTTTCACTGGCTGACCCGCGCAACTTCATCTGCGTCACATAAGAGAGAGACATTTTTCATTGATGCTGCGCTCCTATTAGTAGTAGCGTGATGTTTATAGCCTTCCTCGATAAATGGGCTATCCAATTCTAAAAGTTTTTTTATTTATTCGAATCAGAAAGTCCTGAGATTAGCGCGTTCAACCAAACAAACAAACACACTCTTCAGCTTTATAATATTAGTTTATATACCTGAAACTATAGGATTCATTATCATTCTTCAACCCTTATCCCACTTTATTTGCGGTCGGCGCAGCATGTCTTCTTCCTTATTTCTCTATTACTCGTCATCTCATCGGACACCTCCTTTCTTGCCATATCATCCTTCACACAGTCCATCCATCGTATCTTTGGTCTTCCTCTACTATCAGCAACATTCATACACAAAACTTGTAAACTGTTTCTTATAAGTTTAACTATAGTAAAAAATTATATGAGAATCCTAGGATTATTTTCTAATAACTATTTAATGATACCCCACTTAACATAGTTCGTCAAAGGACAATGGGAAACAGATGTATGGGGTCTGGGCCCACCCCTCAATAGTAACATGTGTTATACCGTTGGATAGGGCTTTTTAAGCGGAATATTAGTTACTAATAAAACTATGGTCAAATGTAAGTACTTTCGGAGATACGACGTCCTAAAGTCGTCTCAGTCTAACATTTTTTTTATGGATATTTATCCACTGAATCGTCCCGGGTAGTAATAATACAAGTATTTCACTTCAAACATAAATATTTATTATTCCTCCTAGACATCAATGACGATTACATCATTTAAAAAACCCGCGGGTGCCACGAATGGTTGATAGCTCCCAACTCCTAGGTACCAAATCAAAGATATGGTGTGAGCGCAAGTTCCTACAGTTCGCCTTCCGGTCAAACACGAGATTTTTTTTTGTTCCTTAATTCTAAACTCGCCAAACTTTTACGTTTGATGGCGAGAGGCGCTCTTTTACATAACAATTTACCTTTAATTTTTTTTTTTTTTTGGTAGATTTGATGCGGTTTTTTTTAATAGATAGTGTGATTCAAGAGGAAGGTTTATATGTATTACATTGCACCCGTGCGAATCCGGGGTGGGTCGCTAGTAATGAAGTAAACTACGATCATTAATTGCTTAGATTGGGATCACTTATAAGCCAGTATAATAGGTAGTATAACTCCGAAAGTACTGACTTTTAGCCTTGGTCGTAATACTAAGTTTTGTTCTGCATAAAAATACCTATTCATTCATGAGGATCTTATTTCTATTGAGAGGTGGGCCCACCATTACTCATTGTCCTTTTTTTTTTTTCACAATATGACGTCTGGTAGTCGCCGTAGTGAGTTTTCATTATTGTCATGTCTTTAGTGACACTCGTAAGATTAAGGCAAATCAATTGCCGTAAGAATCATTAAAATCGGCCAAAGCGAAAATGCATACACAATTATCTAAGCTGATAAACACATTACCCTTCGCAGTCGGGTAAAATTAATGTACAATAACACAACATATATCGCACATCACACAACATTGTATAATTATCAAATGCTGTGGTGAAGGAAAACACCGTGAGGAAACCAGCATGCACGAGAAGTGGAAGGAGGCCTTCGCCCAGGAGTGGGTCAGAGAAGGCTAGAAAAAAAACTCGGGCGGCATAAAAACTCTTTCACCAGGTTAGGCACTAACCACACGATAAAGAAGAATACCAAAATGAAACAGATTCTTCCATTGATCGTTTCAGGTATTCAAAAAACTAAGTCCTGGTTTTATTTAAGTTACTGAGAATAACATCTCGTTAATAAGCAAGTCATCCTAATAAATCAAGTTTGTTATTGTTTTCAATGGCCGGTGACCCCAAGCGGTTGAAAATTGGTGACCTAAAATATTCTTGATATCGTTCTACGCATATTATAATTGTGTTTTTTTTTTAAGTATTATCTGTAATTATTATAAACAGATGGATTCAACAAGATAATACATAGCATAAAATTGTACTTAAACAGATATTATACGGGCGGTGCAGAGGTATGAGGAGAATTTATTGAGGAAAATGTTGAGTATGAATGTAGATGACTATAAAAGTAGAGGAAGACCAAAGAAACGATGGATGGACTGTGTGAAGGATGATATGGCTAGAAAGGAGGTGACTGCTGAGATGACGAGTAATAGAGAAGTATGGAAGGAGAAGACATGCTGCGCCGACCCCAAATAAGTTGAGATAAGGGCAGGATTATGATGATGATATTATATGGGCCAACGGTTACCACGTATTCAGTAGATCATTCTAAAAATTTCTATGAGGGGAATTTAACATGAACATAGAAATTTTTCATCGGTTATTAAAAAAAAAAACCAGTCGTTTCCTACAAAAGTGCCTACACGATCACGTCAAATGTATGGAAAAGGTGCTTTGGGCTCAGCATGATGTAGTTTTCGCGTCGGTGATTCACACCTTTCATGATCAAATATCAGATATTAAGAAAAATACCTAGTAACAGACATAGCGTCTTAAACAATGATAACCAACTGAAAACTTAACTATATTTTCTCTTTCTTACAGATTAAAATGCTGCCTCTGCTATTCCTGATGATCATAGGATCAGTATACACGGAGACAGAAAACTGCTCATACGTATACGATGGATCGGCATACGACAGATCAGCAGTCCTTACAATCAAAGGCTTACCTTCGAGTTTAGTCTTTAATCCAGTAAATAAAGATCTACATTTTACTCTGATAGACTTAGAAAGTTTACAGGACGATAATGTTCAGACAAAGATGGAACAATATTTGTTGAGAAAGAATCTACCCATCAAAATTGACAATGTGAACGGTCAAGCAGCTGCAGTTGATGTAAAATTGGAAAAAGTTTACATAGCAACCGATGACGGTCTTTATTTTCTAAATGCAAGTGATAAAGCTCAATTTTTAAGTTCAAACGGTGAAGATATAGTACAACTGTTTAAACCACATAATAATGATGACTTGTACGCAGTATTATTTCCAGATAACGATGTCTTTGTGATCGATGTTAAAAAAAATGAGAAGAGAAAAGTTGACCATGTCCCATGTGCTTATATCCTAGCTGTTGACGATCAAGACAATATTTACTACGAATGCGATTCTAAGTATGTTAAAGTTATGCTTAAAGGTTTTCAAGAACCTGTAGAATTTGTTGGTATTGCAAAGAATTCTGCTAGAGCTATTACCGTTGATAATGCCTCTAGAGTAATATTGGCCACGAATGATGGCCTATACATGTTGAAACCAGATAATATAATACCAACGAAACTAATGGATTTGGACTATGTTCCGTCCGGTGTTACATTTGATGAAGATAATTTTTACGTGTCGACTAACGGTGTTATTTATAAGTATAGCGCCTGTTAATACGAGTAATTAATGGTTATGTGTTATTAAAGCGTTGTTGTTGAATTTTTTCAAGTTGTTTTTCTGGACCCCCCTTAACATTCATACCTATTGGTGATGTGGTTTGTGCTTTTAAATTGACTAATGTCAAATTACTCTGATTGGATCTAATTCTAGATAAGGTAACAGACAGCGATAACAATTATGGAACATTAAATAATGTATCTGAAAAGCAAAACAATACAATACTGCTCAATACTGTTAAAAGTTGTAAAAATACGAAGCGTTTTAAAAGCAATAGCCACTTGTGTAAGCACTCTGGTACTTTCTAGTCAATCAATTTAACAAAGTCGTATTAACTTTACTTACATACTTGAAACGCCATTGGCCTTACATACCATTTCGGAAAAAGCCGTGTTAACATTTATTTTTATCATCAAGTATTTGTCACACTTACTACAGAAACCGTTATTTGCAGTCTCTCTCGTAAGTAAAACATTCATGTTTTGACATACCTAATAACAAACAACAGATTCATTCAATTTGGATCTGACATGCGC
Organism: Eugnorisma glareosa; assembly: GCA_947578425.1. Classification (NCBI taxonomy): domain Eukaryota; kingdom Metazoa; phylum Arthropoda; class Insecta; order Lepidoptera; family Noctuidae; genus Eugnorisma; species Eugnorisma glareosa. The sequence continues at coordinate 3,515,958 of OX387982.1, read as the reverse complement.
AAGATTATTCAATAGAAAAACATTCGTAGTATTTGTTTTAATTCACACTAAAAGAAAGTGGAGTAAGGTAGTAACAGAATGGTATCTATAGGATAGCAAAAGAAATCTGGGAAGGCAGCCTACCCGCTGGGAGGAAGAAATAAGTCGGATAGCAGGTTCAAACTGGAGGAGGGTAGCTCGCGAGTTCGCGACAGACCACAATGGAAGTTGTTAGAGGAGACCTACGGCATGCACACCGAAATTCGAGAGGTAGATAGCGTGCTTATGAAGAATTTGTTACAGAAATATAAAAGAAGAAGACATGCAGTAGAATAATGAAGATGCGGCTAACTACATTGTTACACACTTACAATACAAAATAGTACTTACTTCAAAATTATTTTCAAAAACTGTTCACAAAGACCGTTCCTTTCAAAGGGCTCTAATCTTATGGTAACTATCTAGGCGTAGAATTGTAGGTTTGTCTAATGAATGATGTGATCGTTCACTCGTGATCACACAAATTACATCACTATTTGGCTAGAAGTAGTATATACAGGCTGTTTAATTTTATTTTATTACTTTTTACATCGGTACAAGAACTAGAATGGATGCCTAAAATGGTCAATGCTGTTTCAAGAGACAAAATTGAAAAAGTTTTCAATTTAAAATTCAAGGTCAGTAAACGATAAAACTGTAGTACAATATCTAGACATGATAACAGCCTAGCATAAATAGTAAGGGCACATAGCTTGCAGAACGGATGGCCGATGGAGACTTAAAAGTTGCAACCACCGCGAACCGAAAGCCGTTGCATTGGAAGGCCTCCCACTAGGTGGGCCAATGATCTTTCAAAGGTTGCGGGGATCCGCTGGTTGCGAGACGCATGGGACCGGTCAATGTGGTGACACTAGGGATAGGCTTATATCCAGCAGTGGATGTCTTTCGGCTGAAATGATGATGGTAATAAATAGTAAAGTACCAAAAACCACCTTTTTCTACCAATATGATGACTTTGGTCGGATTTTTTTCCTTAGCATGTGAATGGCAATCTAAATTGAGTCGGGCCAAAATTGGGCTTCTAGTTCGATGCCTTCATTATCGTGCCATCAGTTCTTGCCACCAGCAAACAACAAGACACGCGACACGGTATTAGGTTCTCAATCATTTGTGGAACATCATTGAGCTGGCACCATCACTTGCCTTGCTGTCTCCCAACCCTGTTGGGACCGGTTTCCATTCCTACCGGATCTGCATTTGGTTAGACTTTAAATACTAGTATTTAGCTGCCTAAATGTGACCTGTGGTGTCTATCTGACCTCCACATCTAACTACCATATCATGATGCCACTTAATAATCCTAGTTGTCAGATAGATCTATCTGTTCTATTTTCAGAACCAACATCCTATATTTCTCGATGAGAATATCAACATGGAGTATGTTTACAAGCATCGTGGACTTATGACACAATGGCAAAATGTTTTATAAAGACTACTGGAACTGTTAAACGAACACCATTTCATACCTAACGGGTGAAGGAGACAAACGTACAGGTATGTTTTATATCTAATTATTATATTATAAGCAGTGTGCTTATTGGAATTTCCCATCAGCAAGTTTGAACTTTCATACAAACTTTCAACTTTTCTGGGGTAAACAGGTAAACCGGTAAGTTGTGCGTTTCCTGCCAGTATCTTAATAAATAAGATTGTGAAAATTAAAGTGAATTTTGTACAAAATGTTTGGCTCTTCATGGTGAGGCTGTGTGGACAATGCATTAATAAGTTCATTAATATTAGTAGTTTTGATTTTTTTACAATGCGATGCTTTGCGTTCTTCAGGCACTCAGTATCCGTTTTACTGCCCCGTTGGTCTCGTGGTCGTAGCAAGCACGACTGCTGATCGTGGAGTTCTGGGTTCGATTCCCGGGTCGGGTAAAAATTGCTATTGGGTTTTTCCATTATAAATTTCTCAGTAGTAGCCCGGAGTTTGGAAGTTGGCGGTAGGATGCCCGAGTGCCTCGGAAAGCACGTTAAGCCTTTGGTCCAGCGCTTGATCTCTCTCCAGTCGTGTCGGATTGCCGTCCCATCGGACTATGAGAGTAAAGGAACAGAGAGTGCACCTGTGTCAGCGCACACACTTGTGCACTATAATATCTCCTGCGCCGATGGTTAATCTGCGTTCAGATTGGCCGCCATGACCGAAAACGTCAGGAGGACTATTATCAGTTTCACCGTTGGGTAACTTTGCTCATTTTTCTCTACAGCTTGTGACTTTTCTTCATCTTTTCAGCTCGGAATCACCCACTGTTAGATATAGGCCTCCCGTTTCTTCAATCTTCTCCCCAGTCCACTCTTCTCTGTTCTGTGCGTCCATTATCCATCCGTTTCCTGCTATCTTGACGAAATCATCAACACAACGCGATTTTGGACGGCCCTGGTTTCTTAGACCCAACTTCGGACTCCAATCAATCAATAGTTTGACAAAGTGCATTCATCCAGCTCATGTCGTTCGGCTACTGAGTGAAGCCTTTTTCTCTCCTTTCATCACTCATCATTCCTATGCTTAAGTATGCTTCATTGAAAAAATAATTCAGTAACTTTCTAAGTGAAACCATCTAACATCAGTCGCGAGCGTTTCTCATTTTATTTACTTATATTTAGTCATATCTAAGTTTAGCCCGTTGATCCTAATTGGAAGGCGTGTCGTAATTAAGAACTCTGTTTTCAGTAACAGCAGGTAATTGGTTCGTGATTTACGACAGCTTTTGATATCAGTGAAGTTCCTCGCTATCATATCATTTTAAGATCTAAGCATACATAGGGACAGACAGCGGGAAGCGATTTTGTTTTATACTATGTAGTTAGATACGCAATGTATCTTTACCGTGGCAAAACGCACGTAGCGAACGGCAAGCGCGACGACGAGTTCGATGAACTCTGTAGCTAGGCAGGAAGTGAACAGCTGAATTCACGCGTCGTTCGTTAGAGTATTTCAACATCCATTGTTGGATTTTTGATTTTAGCCATATTATTTACGTAAATGGAGGAATAGTAACTGTATAAAAAAAATAAAAAATCCGGAGAAAAATTCCGGTGGAATATGATTCAAAATAAGGAGCTGAATGCACCCTGTCAGTTTGTGGAGGGCTGTCCTTACACCGTGTATAATGTTACTGATTCATCAAGGAATCTGTAACATCCTCGTCGTGTTTACTTTTTGTTGATTGTTTATTATCGACGGAATGCCATACACAAATTCCAGATTTGTTTCTGTATACATTGCTGGATCATTTATAAGTTATACAAAATGTTTATGTTGTTTATTTGTTTGTTTTATGAATGTTTTCTATTCGGTCAAATAATCTTCTTAAAAATCCGTATCCCAGCTTTAAAAACTCATAAAACAAATGGTCAAATAAAACTGGGCCTGTGCTATTACCCTGAAGCATACCGCTTTCATTCTGTGTTCAATATCAAACTGACAATTACCCAAAAACGTTGTTGTGATATCAAAGATGACAGATGAAATAGGAATAATTAATTATTTGTAAAGCATTATAAATCGTTTCAACCAAGTGTGAAGTGAATCAAATGGCTATTCAAAATCAATTTAAACAGTGAAAAAGTTTTTCTTCCTACATTGTTTTGAATAAAATTTCCGCTTGAACCTTGAGTTAGCCTAGTGTCGTACGTGTAAGTTTCAGTAGATTGAGAGGTCAGCTTATACTGGTTTCGATAGCACGGACAATCTACTGCACAAGCCTATTGTACAACTTAGCAAAAACAATGACCTACTTTGTATCTGGTAAACGTTATAACAACTTTTATTTAATATGTGAGACGATACATTGTTCCGATAATCTATCATAACAATTCCTATTGAATCATAATCGTTAATTGTATCACTCTTTTGTCTGTCATCAATTTTAAACAATAGTTAATGGTCTCATGGATTACTATATTTATATAACTGCAACTGCGTAATGGTTACACATCTATTATTAATGATTGACCATCTTGAAACTCCAAAAGTTCTGTTCAGCAGTTCTGCTGTTGTGTTGTTCTGTTATGTTGTTCTGTTCTGTTGTTCAGTTCTGTTGTTCTGTTGTGCTATTACTTCTGTAATAGCAAACGGCAGTTCTTCATTGATTATTATTTCTTTCTTGTTACCCGACTGCGTTTGATTACGAAACAGAGAGCCATTGGTATCTATAAAAATAGATACTGTAGTATTTTTCAATAATTACCATTTCTTTCTTTCCTCAGATAACACCAACGGTTGTCATGAACCTTAGCTTACAATGTGGAGCCTGAAAACAGTCCTGCCAATCTTCGCCTTGTGTTTCCTGTTCTATGGATGTAACACAGAAAAATGCGAGAGAATTAAAATAGGAAATGAATTCTACAAACGACAGTTGATCGCTACCATCGATGGGTACCCAACGGGAATGGTCATAGACCCAAGAACTGACCACATATTCTTCATCTTGCATAAAAGGAATTACACCAAAGGAATCCATTTGCTGAAGCATGGATCTTTGGGGATCAAGGAACTGCCAGTATCCGATGAACTACTTGGACAATGTGTCGCTATCGATACAATTAGTAATGTGATTTACATTGGAACCAATCAAGGACTTGTAACATATGATTATTCAAGAACAGAAATAACAGCAGAACGCCCAATTGGTGACGATGATGTAAGAAACATCTTCATCGACAAAACTGACAGTCAGATGTACATAGCAACAGGATCGAACCATGAAATATTTCGATTTATGAATGGTTCTGCGGCTGTCAAAAGATATGAAAAAATTCCTAAAGCATACAGCTTTATTCTTGATACCAAAGGAAATGCCTTTTACGAATATATTGATGGTAGATTGTATTTCTTCTCAGTGGATTTGTATGAACCTATTCAGTATAAAGGCTTTACAAGAGAACTGAAATATATCCTGCAGTTGAACAATAATGATGAAGCCATAGTAGCTGTGAAGGGATCTTTGTTCAGACTTTTTACTAAGAGTATACTGCCTGTGAAAATAGGTCAGCTAGGGTTCAAAATAACAGGATTAGCCTTTGATCACAAGAATAATATCATCATAGGTACAAAAGGAAAGATCTATAGGTATAAGCCAATTGATACGAATGACCCTTGTCCTGCCGACGATTATTTTATGTCAAGCATTTAGTTTGGTGATTTTATTATCAATCATTTTTAGCTATTCGAAGATATAGTTTACAACGTAGGCGATGATGAATTAGTTTACTTTAATATAACTTTAATTTTAGATACATTGCTACAAACTTTCTTTGGCGTTTGAACGAAATTGAAAATGTAGCGTTTTTTTTGTATACAATTATTGAAATTCTATTGTAGTAGAATATCCTTGTAAAACTATATTAGTAGGTATGAATGAAGTCGTCAATTTTTCTTCTTTTTTAATTTTATTTGTTTTACGTTGTGATTCTAAAAGTTACGTTATTACTTCGAAAAACACATAAGAATCTTACGCATATCAGTTCAAATGAATGTATCACCTAAATACATGCGTGAGTGTTAACATTAAAATCAATTTTGCTGACATTTCCTGGATTAATGATTACCGATGCAACAACAGTATATAATTGAAGTGTTGGATGTTGATGTTGGTGTGAAAGTGCGTAGTATATCAGAAATATTTGGTCATATTTAAAGGTACAAAGGCCAGCAGGTCAAGCTACCCGAAATTGTCAAAATTTCCCAATCAACCTTGAACATAATGCTATAGCGATAAGGTTGAAAATCTATTAAAGAAATTTGACAGATTGTAGTAGCTTGATGTGCTGGGGTCTGTACTTATTGACAATCAAACTGAACAAATTTTCCAGGACAGCGGATTATTTTTTTGGGATTGCGATCATCCGCGGTTGGCCAGCTCGTGGCTATAGAATAACAACCAGACGGGTCGATCTTCAAGGATACGCCGCACTTGCCAAAGTCGGTCTGTGGATGGGTGACCATCTATTAAATACCGAGTTTCCTCCGTGCCTCGGAAAGCACGTTAAGCCGTTGGTCCTAGCTGTCATTTTTAGATCTTTGACAGTCGTTACAGGTAGTCGGTGACCTGAAAGTCTAACGACCAAGTGGTACCGTATTACCCCGTACTAATTGGGTTGTGGAGATCAGATAGGCAGTCGCTCCATGTAAAATACTGGTATTCAGCTGCATCAGGTAAGACTGGAAGCCGACCCCAATAGTTGGGAAAAGGCTTGGCAGATGATGATGATGTCGGTCCCATAGAGACAGTTGTTCAGTTTTATAGTCTTTATGGTCACCCTTAAATATGACCACACGTTTCTGATACACAATGTATTGTTTGTTTTTTGTTTTTTATTTTCCATATTTTTTATCGGTCTTAGAAGTCTGATCTTGAAGTTACCAACATTAAAAAGTGTTTTTTATTTTTGTTATATTAGTTTTTCGATTTGTTTCAATAAGGTTTGATAATATAGAATTTAGATTAACTCACTTATATAATTTTGTATTAAAATATAATTTTAAAAAATATATTAAATAGTTTTTTTCTGACATTAAAAAGTCGTTTATGACCCCAAAAACTATAAAAATTTATAAAAAATCAACCTTTTTATTATAGAATAAGTAGTCGAATACCAGGCTTTGCATTTTATGTAGAATTTTATTTGTTATTTAATTTTTTTTTTAACTGCCACCTTTGTCAGTGGTGTTATATTAACTACACACTGCATAAAACAATTTCTCTATTTGAAGTTAATTAAAAGAATATATAATACAATAATAATAAAATTTATTTCCGACCAAGTCCATATTTAAACATAAAAACATCTTATTTTAAACATTTAAATGACGCACGATGAGTGGTCAACCAATGCCTCATCATTGGACTGTCCATTCTGCCGGCCATCATAGCCACCAAGCTGTTAGAGCTGCCGCGAACTCGCGGCATCAGAGATGCTATTCGTGTCCGCTTAGAGTGTAAAGTCAGGCACATGGTAAGCCTGGACTGGACTGGACTCCGCGAACATCCCCGATGCACTCCTGCAAAAGCGCGGTAGTCCCAACATAACTCTGAAAGCGTTTTATATTGGACTCGCAGAGCATTGTACGAGCTTTTTGTATAGCCGACCCATAGGGCGCACGTGTACCATAGGTTGGCAATATGCTCAAAAGAGTGTAATTTTTACCTATAGAGTACAACGTGCAAACCTACGGGCCAGCATGTTACATTGAACTGCCAATTTATGCTCGTCTTGGACCAAAAACGTGTAAAACAAATACTGTTTTTAAGATATTTTACTTCAGGATTACTTACTCAATTATGCATGCTGTTTTATTTTTTATCGCGTATTTTTGCCTAAAATTGTTAAGAATACTTTAAAACCACCGAATAAATATTTCACATAACATCAGGATTGTAATGCCCGAAGGGTTAGGCCATTAATATTTTCTTAAAAAGTATTTTAAATTATGTTCTTGCAGTGTTTCTAACAAATTACGTACCTACAAGATTTTTCTTACCAACCTAAAGGGTGTAACAAGACTCCTAATGAAGCCGAAAGGCGCTTGTTCTCCGCGTCATTGCGATCATTTTTTTGTTGTAGACCATACCTGGGAACCTTCTAGCAGTTACGGAGATATTGAGGGTCAAAGTTCCAACTTTTTCACAAGTTTTTTTTTAAATACCTGTTTTTAATGTAAGATTTTAACTGTAAACATCTCCACGATCCCCGTATTATTCAATGCACAATGTTTTGAGTGCGTTACATTGAGTCCTATCGCAAAACGTGATTTTTCACCCCGAGAAAAAAAGTCGTTTCGCACCTATAACTTTTACGTCAAGTTACTTAGTTTGATGTACATAATGCTTGGTTGACGGCTTCGTGAAGGATCCTGTTACATCCTGTATATGGCACAACGTCATTATTTGAACGTCATTTTTAAGTCAAGTGAAATTTAAAAAGTGAAGAAGAAAATAAAAAATGAAATCGCACACAAGTCACGTTATTACGCCACAATATAAATTCGTCGAATTTCAATTAGGTAATAACTTGAAATTCGACGATCGAAATCGATTCTTTTTCTTATTCTTTTTTTTTTTAAGGAGGTACTGCTATTTATTTATCAGGAACAATTTAAATTGTGTTTGATACATTACATAAATCATAATTAATAGTATTCATATACCTTCTAAACTATCATGCAATACTATTAGAACATGCAGCAATAATTAAAAACAAAACATTCAAGGTAGGAGGAGGAGTTGGAGGGTTCTAAGAATCTAGCACAAAGGGACGCCTTTACACCGCAGCAAGGCGACACAGACTAAACATATCTTATATAAATAAAATAAACCTAAGGTTACGCAGAGGTGTACCTAACAGTACACCGACATTTCGGCAGTTAAGTCCGGTGTAATAGGGGGCGAGCCTATTGTCATCAAATGGGTACAAATCCATACCCCGTGGCTGCTACTGAGTACTTCCTGATGGAAAAAAAACCAATAACATTTTTCCCGAGAGGGCATCGAACTCAGAACGTCATGCTCAGTAGTCTTGCTTGCGACCACTAGACTATCGAGGCAGACCAATAAATAATGACAACAAACATTTTTAATTTTCTGTCTAAAAAATACATGACTTTGCTGATATCGTTCTTTAGGCGCCATCTATTAGAAATATAGTGTAGTTGAAATAATCGAACAATATTTCTTACCATTAACGCTAGATGGCGCTACACTCTTTGCCTGGCTTTGAATATTAAGCAAACATGACATCGATTTTAAAATAACAATTATTAAGTGCTAATATTGTAATTTCATATATTTAGTACGAATTATTATTAAATATAGCTGAAATATGTCCATATTTAATTAGGTAATCTATATATAACATAGATACATCTAAAATAATAGATATCAAAATGATATCGTAAAACATCTTCATGGAACTCATAAAAACAAGTCCTAAAATACATAAAAATAAACAAAAAAAAGAAAGCTTGAAATTTAAAAGTTAAAAAAGATTTGGGCTCGTCCGGGATTTGAACCCGGGACCTCTCGCACCCTAAGCGAAAATCATACCCCTAGACCAACGAGCCACTGAGAAAAGTGTTGAAATAGCTGTTTTAATACCACTAAGAAATACTAAGACGTGTGACGTCGGAGATATTATCTCGAAATAAAGGCGCCTCCGCCTACACACATTATCTTATTTTAAGTTTTTAATTTATTAACCTTGGAACTCGGAGTTACCATGTCGCGTTTAAAGAAATAAGTCACAAAAATTAAAAGTAGGTATGCTCATATCCTGCTTAGCCTTATCCCCAACAATGTGGGGGTCGGCTTCCTGTCTAACAGGATGTTAATTGGTAATGTTGATATTATCACATAGGAGGAGACGCCCTTAAAGGTATGTCTAGCTAGGGTGTCCCCTCTTGGCGACTCCAACACCTTATTGGTGAGGTCCTTCAGAAAGGACAGATACTACCGCACTCACTTGCGATCGATCATTTTCAACCTTAATACCAAACGCATAAGGGTCAAAAGTGGATAACCGTCAGTAAACTTGGTGGTACGTAGTACAGTCACGAGCACCTACCAATACAAGGTGTATCTATTCATACACGAAATCTTTTAAGGGGTCATTGTACTCATCATTATGAACTACTTTCACTATGGGACCAACCCCGAAATCGCAAAAAAAAAATCAGCTGTTCGCTGTTGACGCTGCTGTGACGAGGTAATGCGATCATATTGTAGGGAACAGCTGATTTTTTTATGTAAACACTACTACCAACTTTTAAAAGTATTTTTCTCCTATTGTTACGATTCAAATTTAATGTTGTTAACTCATATTTTTTCATATGAAAAATATCTCCAAGTTACAATCATTATTTCTCGCTAAAATTGCTTTTAAAATTAGGAAAGAGTAAACATATTGGTGGTCGTGACTGTACCTACTCGCAACCGGCTTGCATGTACCTATGACCAGATGAATGATCGTGCATGAGGCGAAAGGTATTTAAGAATCGTAGCAGGTAGAGCTTCATTCCTTAAAAGTAGGGCGTGTCCCAGCTGTAATACTTACTAATGGACTAATAGAGATCTAAACTTAATCTGGACTTAAAAGAGACTGCGACCACTGAATTTGTTTCGGCTGTTTGTTTTCAGAGTAGTCAGGTAGTCATGTTGATGGGGCCCGGGAACACAGGGCCATCTAACTAGATGGCATGGAAGTGTTTGTAAAAACCTATTTGCAAAATAAACATGTTATCATTTATCAATGATTATGCATTATGCTTTTAATTATGCTTATATGCAAATATTAACATAAGACATTCAATAAATAAATAGTGCCGTATCGATCGGAATGCGAAGTGTGAAGAAGATAGATGAAAAAAAAGCATAGAACATAGCGACTTAAACAGTCGGGACCCATTATTGGGACGATTTAAGCCGGTCTATATATGTTAATGGGTCCCGACTGTTAAGGCGCTATGTTCTATGCTTTTTATTTGATTTTTTTAGGCAGTCGGGTTTTTTAATTTTTAAATTACCGTTTTTTATTTTATTTAATTTTGATATACCCAGTGTCACTCTCACAGTAAATACGAATCTAACGACACCTCTCAAGCTAAAATCCATAGAGCCGTTCAGGCCACAGAGCGTGCCAAACAATTATACATACATACTCTCGAAAAACATAACCCTCCTTCTAGCGTAGTCGGGTAAAAAGATTGTAGCGAAGATGGAAATGTTGAGGTGGATGTATGGTGTGACAAGAATGGATAAAGTGAGGAATGAGTATATTATAGGAAGTTTGAAAGTTGCGCCAGTTACAGAAATATTGAAAGGGAATCGACTGTCTTGGTATGGACATGTGATGAGGAGGGACGAATCACATTTGACTAAAAGAGTGATGAATATAAATGTTGATGGATGCAGAGGGAGAGGAAGACCAAAGAAAAGATGGATGGATTGTGTGAGGAATGATATGAAGGAAAAAGGAGTAAATGATAGCGTGAGGATTGACAGGGGAGAATGGAAAAAACGTGTTCCGCCGACCCCAAAAAACGTGGAACAAAGGTGATGATTAAATAAATAAATAAAATGTCCACGGATTTGGAAATAACTTTGTTGTAGACTAACATCTATTTAGTTACGTATTTAACACATAAAAATCTATAAATCGATAACTAATTTGCATTTTCGAAACTATTACAACAATTATAATTTTATAAAATCTAGTTTTTTTCTGAATCTAGATAGTGAAATGAAATTTTATGCATATGCTAACCGTATGGTTTAGCATAATAATTTGGTCAACTAAAAAAAATAACCATCTAAGAACAATACGTAATTTGACGCCTACCCAATGACATAACGCAATTTGTCGACCTTTGGTGTCAGTAGTCGCAAGAGCAAGGCAGGGACCGATTATTCGGCTGTAAACCCGAATAATCGGTTAACCGGCCAGACCAATTAGAACCCATATATTTGAATAACCATTTCAATGCTTACCCCTTAAATTATATGGGTGAACCATTTAAATATAAGTAGCTGATTAAACAGAATGAAAGGGATAAAGCACCGAATGCGAGCACTTTCTTGCATAGTTTTCTTGTACAAAAATGACCTCTTTGCATGAACCGGTTAGCTCTATTACACAGGTTGATTAACCCTGTTACAGGTTTGGGAGGGTATGCGTAATGCATTTTTTCCGAGCGTCAAAAAAAAAAGGTAATCTTAACCAGGTATCCGTAGTGTTTTTCCCATGACCCTACAAAAATAACCCGATTAACTAACCTTTCGGTTCTTAGAGCGTCTTTTGGGACTTGAATGAAAATGTCAGGAGGTTGTTGCATAGTGTGACCACATTAAGTTTGCAGTTCAAGGTGGCGCTGCTTGTCAAGAAAAAATGCATCGATATGTCAAACTTGGTACATTTATTTTAGTTCTGTCCTTTTCCACCTGCACAGTTAAGAATAAACTTCGATGTTTTTTCTGTACACCTCTGAGAATACAAACGTCATGTGACGCTTTGCGGTTATTATGAAGCACAATTATAATGGTTATTTTAGAACAATTTAGTCATTCTACGCTTCACTAGCTTTAAAGAAAAAGATGTTCTCCTTCAACAAAGCTTGAATAATTTTAATTATTGTCAAACACGCAATGTTATAATATTTGCTTCTATTCTTAGATTCTAGACAAAGGAACATAAAGTTATGTGTATAGTAAAAAGTACAATCTTGATAACCCATTTATTAAGGTAGATTGATTTGGCATTGCATAGGCACAAATCTACTCTCTGGGCTGCAGTTGCTGATGATATCTAGCTAATATCTAGCTAAAGTTCTCAATAATTAAAGCGCACAGAAGTTGAAACCCTGACTCCTAAACTAGGAATACCTGTGACTTAGGAGTCAGTGTTCTACTGCCATTTAGACCCTCTATACCCTTATGAAAATTAAGAGCTTATGAGAGATAAGGTGAACATTATACAAAAGAATATACTATTATGTAGCTACTGATTTAAAGAAAAAATTGAAAAACAAATAATAGTAAAAGTAAAAAAAAAACTAAAATTAATAAGTAAAATGACTGCCTGGTTGATTATGTATATGTGACTGGGAATCGTGTGATTAGTTTGCGTTGTGTGAGTTTGTGTGTGTGACTGGGAAACGTGTGTTGTGTGAGTGTGATATGAGGAGCCTGAATGTAGTGGTGTCGAGTATAAGACTGTGTTTGAGTTAATTTACCAAAAGAAAACCTGATACCATGACGAGCTCGTGGTTAAATAATAACAGCCACTCGGGTCGGTTTTCAGGTTAAGCCGCGCTTGCCTAGGTTGGTCCCTGGATAGGTAACCACACCACACACCAAATTACATACCGAGTCTCCTCCGTGTCTCGAAAAGCACGTTAAGCCGTTGGTCCCGGCTGTCATTTGTAGATCTTTGACAGTCGTTACAGGTGGTCAGTGTCCAGAATGTCTGACAACCAGTCTTACCTAGAAGTATCGTATTACCAAGTACTAACTGGGTTATGGAGGTTAGATAAGCAATCGCCCCATTTAAAATATTGGTATTCAGCTGTATCCGGTTAGACTGGAAGCCGACCCCAGCATAGGCGCGGGGAAAAGTTGGCATACGATGAAAACCTGATGCGAAGATTGATCCTAAGACCTTAGTCGCAGTCATGCTTGCTTGGCATCTCAAGACGATACAACTACTAAAGGCCAGCGGAAACTGGGGACGGCTTGCAAGGCATTTTATCTTTACACAACGTAATTCCATACGTAGGTAACAAAACGCAGATTCCAATGTCCAATGCGGCGAATGGAAATCCCTTTTGATGCTTTGTGGACTTGTGATCGATCTTTAAACATTGGAATTTGTGTCTTGTTACCACTAGTTACGTATGAATTTACGTTGGGTAAAGGTAAAATGCCCTACCGTCGCGGCGTCGCCTTGAAACTGATGGACTCGTGCCTTCATCTTCTTACATATCATCACGGCTATAATCCCCGAAGGACTAGGCACAGATGTACTTAATAATATAGGTACCTACACCCATATTTCGCCAATGTAATAGAGAGCGAGCCTATCAACCGGGCACAAATCCAGACTCCGTGGCTGCTACTGAGAAATTCCTGATGGAAAATCCCAATAACACTTTGCCGGACCTAGGAATCGAACCCAGGACCTCATGCTCAGCAGTCGCGCTTACGATCACTTGACCGACGAGCCAACTTCATCTTCTTGATTTTGGCAATTCAAATTTGGCAGTGCCTGTAACTGGTTTACTCGAAATAAATGCTTTGTGTTTGAGCTAAGAAAAATGGCTGTTCATACCTATTACATTATTTACTGAGTACGTAAAGTTCATACAAACGACCACAAAGTATGTACAGTCCTCAAAGGAGATAAGTAACCAGGGTCGTCGGATATAGTTGAAGTTTAATAAGAAACCGATGGATGTTTCCGAATGAAATTTAATTTGATAAATTAAAAATGAACTGTTTGAGTTCTATTAACTACTTAAATTAATTTTATTCGAAAACATCCATCAGTTTCTTAATAAACTTCAACTATATCCGACGACCCTGGTTACTTATCTTCTTTGGTGACCGTACACAAACATTCCACCTCCTATACAAGGCGTGGAAATAAAAACAAAATAATAACAATAATACGTAATTTAATAATAAATTATAATAAATAATGTATAATTAGCTGTACGACCCTCATAAGCTGTAGTTATTGTCGTTAACTATGTAAGTTCATTACGCAATCACGATTGTAAGGCTGCTTGCACATTATGGTGTAATGATGTCCGAATTACAGAATGAGAAATGCAAGAGAAGTTCGGCTATTACGAGTAGTGTGATTGTCTCAGTTCGATTTGTTATTTTTCGTATCCTTCAATCAAACTCGCCATTTAAGAACTCGAGAATCCTAGGTTCTCCTTCGGTTGATCAAAATGGGAAAAGCACCCCAGAGTCTTGTTGATCGATTTCGATTCGACAAGTCGTATGTCTATCTTTTTTTGGCATTATGAAAGCGAGCGAGATAGACATACGAATTTCCGAATCGAAATCGAATCGAAGCGTTTGTGAATAGCTATGCAGGTCTGGTCTGGTCTCGTCGATTTGGCTTTTAGGGTTTGTGGGAAAGAGTCGTATAATAGGTCGTCATATCTTTCCCACACTCAAATTATTCCTGCTTGAAGACGTCATGGTAGGCCACCTGGGGGTTACTATGACTAGAGATGGCGCTAGACGACCTGCCTATGTAGTTCTGTCTCTTTCCCACACAGGAATTACTCCTGCTTTAAGACGTCATAGCAGGGGTTACTATGACGTCATAAATACGTCCTAGAGTTTGATAGAGCAGGCTAGAATAAAAAACTTCGGTTAATAAGTTAATTGGTTATGCAAAGGTTACATAATCATCAGTAACTTTAAAAGCACCGTTTGTAAAATATGATCCAATTTTTTTTTCCTACCGTCATTTGTTTTTATTATTCATTTCCTTTTAATTATGGCTTAAACCAGCAGCATAACACCTAACATAATTGCCATTAAGGTCGTGTTTCAAACTTTAAAGCTAATGAATCTGTAGAAGAAATGTATGCGGCTTAGTTAACCAATCACCGTACAACTTTATTATATCACATAATAATTTATGCCATACCATGAAACGAGGAAATTTTAAATAACCAAAACTAATATCATTAAACCAAATAGTCTCATAAGTATTAACATAACATAACCTAAAAGTTAAGTCAAAACAGTCGCACGACTTACACTGAGAATTAATTGACTTGCATAACAAAAGAGTAGGCTGAAGAGTGGGAAAGAGATGGCGTTAGACGTCTTCTATAGCTCCGTTTCGTTCCCACACTGCAGTGACATTAAAACAATACTGCTTTAAGACGTCACGTTTTAAGCAGGAGTCATTCCGGTGAGAGGTTCCGGTGAAAGAGACAGAGCTATACAGGTCGTCTAGCGCCATCTCTTTCCCACCCTAGAATTACTCCTGCTTTAAGATGTCATGGTGGGCAAAGGCCTTCATCTGGGCAAAGGCCTTCATCCTCTCTTTCAATGTCTCACGAACCGAAGTTAATAAATATAATACATAGGTATAGTTGGTAAATCTTTGAAAATATAAAAAGGCCACATTTAAAAAAGGCCTAAGGAATTATATATTGGGCACACAAGTTTAGCTTTCTATACACACACTAGCTATTGCCCGTGGTTTCGCTCCCGTTTTTGTCGGAAATTATCCCACGGGCACGTTGTAATTATATAGCCCTTAGGCTTACTCGGGGATAATGTAGCTTCCTATTAGTGAAAGAGTTTTTAAATCGGTTCTGTAGATCCAGAGGTTACATACAAACTTACAAACAAATTTTTACCTCTTTATAATATTAGTACCCATAGAAGTATAGATAAGTTTAGCTTGAACTGTTTTGTATTTTAATCATTTTTTAACTACTTATTGCTATTTTATAAATGTAACTATGGTGTTCAGTTTTTTTGGATGGCTTGAACGTCGTAATGAAAACTACAACCTAGTGTTAATTTAGTTAAGTTTCTCTTTAAGTGAACTGTAATTTGTTCTTTTGAGAAATAAATGTCTTTAAACCGAAAATAGTCAAGTCAGTAAATAGTCTAGGCTGTAATTTGCAGATCTTTGACAGACGTTACAGGTAGTCAGTGCCGCGAAAGTTTGACAACCAGTCTTACCAAAGGGTATCGTATGTGGGTTGTGGAGGTCAGATAGGCAGTCGCTCCATGTAAAATACTGGTATTCAGCTGCACCCAATTACACTGGAAGCTGACTGCAACATAGTTGGGATAAGGCTAGGCAGATGTTTTTTACTTTATTTTTTTATAAAACATTACCCCACACTAGGAATTTTCCTGTATTGTGGGTGCGTTTACAAACATTTAAACTTACATACATAATCAGCTAGATCCGGAACAACTACCTGTAGGCCGTATAAATATTTAATCTTTGCGGGAATCGAACCCGCGACACGAAGCGCAGCAGCCAATTGCTCAGCCACTGCCCCAACCGTGCCGTCATTTAGATAGCTACTGTTTGTTGTCTCTGCATCACCCTATGATAGACTGGTAGAAAATGCCCTAAGCATTAAGAGGAAATGCAGTAGGTATTTGAAGAAACTATCGCCGAGCGCTATTTCGACATTGGTGCGATAAAGACAACTACAGATCCGACAAGTAAAAAGTCATAATTGCTCTCGACTATTTCCTCCTCCAATATTCGACCAATATAAAAGATAATATTGCATAAGTATTTGCGTGTTGTGGTGGTAGATCTTTCAATTTAAAAAAGGGGGTGAGGGGTAGAGTTTTTGAAAATTATTTTGACCAAATCTGGGCCCCTTTTCATGAAACTGAAAAAAAAAATGTTCAAAGGAGGGGAGAAGGGGGGAGAGGGGGGAGTTTTGAAAAATGTGTTTTACTTTTCCGAGCCTCCTCTATACGAATCCGTAAAAAAACAAAACTCGGGTCTCTTAGTTTCCGAGATACGATAGGGAGGGGGGCGAGGAGGGCAAAAAGGGGTGTTTGGCACTTTTCCCATACTCGCGAGAGTTACTTGTTTACGAATCTGTCAAAATATACCCACCTCCCCCTCCATCATCTGGGAGAACAATTATGTCAGTCAGTCAGTGGCAATCGAGCTTTATTTCATAAACGGAATAAGAAGGATATATACTGTGTCCATATGTTTTTCTTTTATCATTAATAGTTGTCAAATTTGTACACTAGGCCTCTGTTGACAGCGGGCCAAATAGGCAATTTTGAGCATTTTGTAAAGGTTCTAGTGCTGATACAGATTATGTATCATCAAAAAGGAAAACATAGGGAAATAGAAGAGGTTGATAATTAATTAATTGAAAAAAATCATAGCTCTAACTAAAGTCATAAACCAGAAAGAAAACAGGCGAGAGCGTTTGTGTGGAGAAAATACCACTCGCATTTTGTCTTAAGTCCGCATTTGTACAGTTTTTATTTGTGCTTAAAGTATTCATAAATGTGACGATGACTGAATATGAATGTTATTTTCTATTCTTGCATCTTACCCGATCCTATCATGTTTGTAAGCTCGCGTTCGCCTACTAACATCTCGTACTAGTGCACAACAACCTTAACTCAATGCTTTACACCAACAAAATGGGTTCCCACCACAATTTAAACTAACTTCAGTTTTCTTTGTCTTTAAAAGTGAAATTATACTCCCATGGCTAAAAAACTAGATTGTGATCGACATAGCGCCATTGTTACAATTATCGGTCAAGCGTGAGTCGTGCCGTGGGAATGTCTATGGTTCAAAAAAGTTTGCGACTTTATCGATGGTTAAAGACCCTACTGTGCAGCGTCATAACTCGTAATTACAGAATAATTATAGCAGGGTAGCCCACAAAATTCAAATTTTCTTACGTTTTTACGGTTCGGTACTTCAAACGGAAAAAACGGAAACCTTATGGGATCACTCGCGTGTCTGTCAGTCACAGCCAATTTTCTCCGAAACTACTGGTCCGATTGAGTCGAAATTTGGTACACATATGTAAGTCGATGGCCCAAAGACGGACGTGTAACGTAAATTAATAAATTTTAAACAAAGGGGCCACTTCTGGGGGATAAGTCAGAAAATGAAAAAAAAAAGTTTTGTAAACTATATCGTGTTACATATGAGCTCATTGTGAGCATTTCAAATTATAATAATAAATTTATTTATTTCGGATAACTTGATCCATACAGTCGCCGTTCAGATATAAAATAAAATAAATAAATTAGACTAACATAGTAATTATAAATTAGCATTAGAATCAGTACCAAAATTAAAAAGAGAATAAGTTAACATTACAATCAAAATCAAAAATTAAAATAAATTACTATTAAAGACATAATTCAAAATTAACATGCACAAAACGGAAATTAAAATCAAAAATAAAATTAAAATCAAAATTCAACTTAATAAGACTAGAAACAATGAAATATATAAGATTATTTAAATGTCTTCACCACATTAATCATGCAACAATGGTTAATGCAGTGACAGTCGAACCTCTCAGCCATCATTCTCAAGATGGTGTTGGAGCTGGCGCAGACCCTGCGCTCCAATATATTTATAATTTTAAGATAAATAGTTTTGAAGTCATTTAAGAAAATAGGCGAAAATTGACCATTCGCCCCCCCCCCCCCTTCTGAAATTACAGGGCCGAAAATTTTGAAAATAATACGCAAAATAGTTGTTTGCCTGTAGATTACGGGAAAACCAATCCAAATAATAAAAATAAATTAAAAATTAAAGGGGGCTAGCCTACTACGATGGTACAGAACCCTTCATGCGCGAGTCCGAATCTCACTTGGCCAGATTCTTCAATTATCAGGTTAGTTTCAGGTTGTACACACGACACATCAAGCTATACATTTCCAGTATAACCTGACCTCGCATTGTACGGAAATCCTATACAATGCGAGATCAACATAAACTGGAAAATAGCCCGCGAAATACATTTTTTTTTAAAGAAGTCCGTTGCCCGAAAGTCTGACTACCAGTCTTACCTAGGGGTATCGAGTTATCCACTAACTGGGTTGTGGAGGTCAGATAGGCTAGTCGCTCTGTGTAAAATACTGGTATTCAGCTGCACCCGTTTAGATTAGAAGCCGACCCTAACATAGTTAGGAAAAGGCTAGGCAGATGATGATGGCAAAAAGCAATTATAGCTTAACGAGAATGACGAGATTTTGGCAGCAGTGTCCTCCTTTTTACTTATAACTATCTGGTGCCCGCGGCTTCGCTCGCGTTTTGGTCGGAAATTATCCCACATAGCCTATGACACTCGGGGATAATGTAGCTTCCTATTAGTGAAAGAATTTTCAAAATCGGTTCAGTAGATCCAGAGATTACCCCCTACATACAAACATACAAACAAATTTCACCTCGTTATAATATTTGTATAGATAACATTCTGCGGCCATCAATTTGTATTTTAATTTACCTTTCGCAACCTAAACGTTTTCTTACAGGATATGGTAATGATCCAAAATTGCTAGGTTAACACTCTTTCAAATTAGTTTCTGTATGTCAATAATCAAATCAACAATGCGAAATAAAGTTATTCAAAAAACTTATTGCAGCCTTATTATGCAAAGGAATCAAAAAAATTAATAGCTTACTTTACAATTTAAAACATTCACTTAGTAAATATTCCCATAGCATACATTGCCGATTTATAAACCTAAATTTATAATATCGCTATACAAAAACAGTATTGGATTAGTAACATCAAGGACTGAACAGTTACTGCTGCTACCAAGTTTTACGTTAACATTCAGCCATGAAATAAATCTTCATAATGTACGATATTCATTGCCGATTTCATTTACCAAATCAAACCTACGTGCAGTTAGAAAGCTCAATGGTCACAAAGTGACGCGATAGTGCAAGCGATACGAAATTCCAATTTTGTCATACCCACCTCCACACACGAGGTCGCCGGTTTAAAACGAAAAACAAACCTCTAAGCGGCCAGTAACTATTTTATGCTGCAACGAGGCTGAATGCTTTTTGTCGAGTGCATTTAAAAAAGTTTATCGATCGTGATTTGAATTTGACAAAAGAACTGTCAACTTGTGCTTCTTGTGATTTGAGGAGTTTCTTTAGCAAATTCGTTCTCACATGCAGTGGATTTTTTGTATTACGTAAGTTTTTTTTTTGTGATTATAGAATATAGGTATAGCTTTAGCTACCTTTTTTAATATTAATGTAGTTAATTAAATCAATGAATTAAGTTTATGTTATAATAATTTAAATAATTGGCCATTTTTCGATCTATATTATTTATTTGCGTTTACAGGTAGGTACATAATTCATGAAAAACTAATGAATTTTCTTTAAATTTTGTGGAACTCTATTCATGCAATAAAATGTAAGTAGGTTTATCAAAGTAGGTTTAGGGGTATCATGTTACCCAATAACTGGGTTGGCAAGGGCAGATAAGCAGTAGCTCCATCTTTACTAATATTATAAAGAGGTAAAGTTTGTGAGTTTGTGAGGTTGCAGGGGTTAATCTCTGGATCTACTGAACCGATTTTGAAAATTCTTTCACTTATAGGAAGCTACATTATCCCCGAGTGCCATAGGCTATATTTGCAACGTGTCCGTAGGATAATTTCCAACCAAAACGCGAGCGAAGCCGCGGGCAACAGCTAGTGTAAAATATTAGTATTCAGCTGCATTCGGTTAGACTGAGCAGACCACAATATAGTTCGGAAAAAGCTAGGCAGATGATGATGATGATTACTATTCATCACCATGTTCAAAGTAGGTTAGACTTGCCCTATTTCTAAGGTATTATTACAGCTGTAAAACAAAATCAAGGAAAAAAAAAATAAGCGTGACAAAACAAAAGAAACATTTTGAATTCAAATTGTAATTAAGAACAGACCTTTTACTTATGACAATCAACAGTGATCTAAGCGAGCAAAATTACGTAAAAATACTATTCAATTATTCTTATTAACTTACAACTAAAGACGTTCCAACTCATTTTCGTATTATTTATTCCTTTTACCTTTCCATTTCTTTGCGCTAAAAATAAACATTTAGCTATTTACATGAGTGAAAGCTTTAATTCACCTTTATTAAGTATCTACTTAATAGTAATTTATGAAGCATGTTATTGTTATTAGTTGTAATAACGTCTGCTGATCATTTAAAAGTGATGATTACTCGAAGATTTATATCCTCTCTCAGCACTTTTATAAAACGGAAGGAATGGGGGCTATCGCGTGTGGATTCACCGCTAGAGGCGCTAGTGTAGCGCGAGGGCACTGAAATGTCAGATGTCATAGAAAATTCACGCGTTGCGTGCTTTTTATCCCGTATTTTTACTAATACTCACAATTGTGGTTTAGATTGAGCTATTCCTGATTAATTATAACTTGAAGATTTAAAGTAGCAACTTAGGGTGTTAGTACTTGGAGGTAAAATTATTTTTTAATGTTTCATGCTTGCTAATTTTAGGAAGAATATTGTAAATAAATTATCTGAAGTTTACACTATGTTGTTATACGTATTAAAATAAACTTTTTATGAAGTTATTGGTACTTTTAAGTATAAAATAGAATTATTGACATGACCATAAGCGACAGTGGCGCCATCTGGTGAGCTCAAAAACGATAGCCCCCATTATAAGCCAGTCGTCATTGCTGTATTCAGTACAGCACAACATCATGATGAGTGGTAATCTGCTTGTCGCAGTCACGACGTGCAAGCTGCTAACTTTTTTTTGTTCCGTCCAGCAAAGCTATTCACAAACGCTTCGATTCGATTTCAATCACACGGGTCGATCTACAAAGTTAAGCCGCGCTCGCCGAGGTCGGTCTGTGGATGTGTGACCATCAATCCATACCGAGTTTCCTCCGTGCCTCGGAAAGCACGTTAAGCCGTTGGTCCCGGCTGTCATTTGTAGATCCTTGACAATCGTTAAAGGCAGTCAGTGACCAGTCTTACCACAAGGGGTGCCGTTTTAAGCAATACTAACTGGGTTGTGGAGGTCAGATAGGCAGTGGCTCCATGTTAAATATTGGTATTCAGCTGCATCCGATAAGACTGGACGCTGACCCAAATAAAGTTGGAATAAGGTTAGCTAGATGATGACAGAGGCAGGGGTCACCACTATGATTTTCTTAGCCCTTAACTGTTCATTCTCAGAACTCACTGGTTGCTTGTTTTGTCCAATCTAATGTTGCAGTGCCCTTACCGGGCTTCATGTTTTTTTTACCCCTCCTACCAAAGAGTATAAAACCACCTCTATGCCTCCTACTCTGCTGGTGTCTCTCTGACATGGCCAGATACCTCCGGATTTCATGTTGGAACTTACTTACATAATTGTAGCAACTAAATGTTGTACACATGAATGCAATAAAGATAATATGGACCATATGACGACTTACTAATACTTCATAAAACTATTAACGGGTGTATAGATGCACATTTGGTAAACTATTTTAACTTTCGGTCTAGCCAACGTAGTAAGCGTCATCATCGTATTTTTGAATTGACTACATACACTTTAAATACCACATTGAATAGCCCCCTAACACGTATGGCAAGGCAATATAATGAAAGGTCCAAACAGACAGAATACCCTATTGATATTTTCTCCATGAGTTTCGCTTCATACAGATGTGCCGTATTTAAACAATGCGATGAGTGCATATCTAAAGTAGGTAGCTCAAATTGGATTGTTTTGTAGGGTTCTAGATACATTTAGTGTTCTACTAGACACACTTTTTATTTTTTATTATTGTTCTCCTTTGTCTTTGATATACATAATTATGTTCAATGTCATGCATTCCTGTTATTTGCATGGTTACTGAAATGCCAATAATAGATGTTATTTGATTTGAATTGTAAGTGACTATGCTGTTGGTGTGCTTATTAAAATAAATAAATAATTCCCTTCAAAATGGTTGAGTTGAATGGTGCTGATCCATGCGTCATGTTCGTGAACGGGCGCTGTCAGTTGTGACTGGTCATCTCTTAGTTGCCACGGCTTATTTGAATTCATTATTTGTATTTTTTTTTTAAATTGTGTTTTTTGTTTTTACTATGGGCACTTTTAACGTGCACATCTTGCTACATCGTTCTCAAATAGTGTACCATCTCAACATGAATGATGTAACCAAGGTTTTGTAACAATATGCTGATTTAAAAGAGTGTCCATGGAGGAGAAGGGGAAGAAACTCGTTGAGAGTTGAGAGTAGAGTTTCTTGCCCGTTCTCCTCCATAGAGATCTACGCTAGCGTAGATCTCTAGCTAGGGCTTCGTGCTAGGGAATGGGCATCTACAGTACTTTCACAGTTTTTATGTCTTGTGACTGGGACTGTAGCTTCATTTTAGTTCCCTTCAAAATGGTTGAGTTGAATGGTGCTGATCCATGCGTCATGTTCGTGAACGGGCGCTGTCAGTTGTGACTGGTCATCTCTTAGTTGCCACGGCTTATTTGAATTAATTATTTTAATTTTTTTTTAATTGTCTTTTTTGTTTTTACTATGGACACTTTTAACGTGCACATCTTGCTACATCGTTCTCACATAATGTACCATCTCAATATGAATGATGTAACCAAGGTTTTGTAACAATATGCTGATTTAAAAGAGTGTCCATGGAGTTTCTTGCCCGTTCTTCTCCATAGAGATCTACGCTAGGGAATGGGCAACTACAGTACTTTCACAGTTATTATGCCTTGTGACTGGGACTGTAGCTACATTTCAGTGTTATCTTTGTTTCGACTATTCAAAAGTGCCTGTAACTGGCCTACTTGAAATAAATGCTTTGATTTTGATTTTGAGTGAATCAGAAAGAACAGTGAAAAGGTAAAATAAAACTTAATGATGTTCTTTATCGTGTGGTTAGTGCCTAACCTGGTATCACAGTTTTTAGGCCGCCTATGGGCCTCTGACTTGGCTTTACATGCCGTCTAGAAATATCTCTCAGGCATGTTCATTTCCTCACGATATTTCCCTGCACTGGAGCAAGTGATAATAATTATGCAATATACGCACATGAATCCGAAAAATCAGAGGTGCGTGTCTTGGGTTCGAACTCGAGACCTATGATTTGGCTGTCCGACGGTCACACCACTAGGCTACCACTGCTACCTTAATGATAATGTTGAGTCATCACATATAATGTGGGTATATCGGCCACAGGAATATCCTTGGTAACAAGTCCTTTCACCATCTGATTTTATCAGTAAAAACCTTTTCCCTGTAATTCGGAAATACCTTTATTACTTCGTGGAACAGAGGCCAGGGGCACAGATTAATCCAGGGGTTTTACTATGACGTCTTAAGAGTGTGGGAAAGAGACAGAGCTATTACAGGTCGTGTAGCGCCATCTCTTTCCCACACTGGAATTACTCCTGCTTTAAGACGTCATGGTAAGCAACCTGTAAATGATCATCTAGCTTAATTCAAGGAATGACCCTATTCATGCAGCTGTCTCGTCTGTTTCTTGTTGTAACACACGTAAAAAAATAATCAGCTGTCCTATACAAAATTTCAATACCTACTCGACCCAAATGTATGGGACAGCTGATTATTTTTTTACGATTTCGATGGTGGTCCCATAGAGAAAGTTGTTCAGTTTGATGGTCCGTACCACAGTATTCCATATGATTATACCCTTTCTGTTACACGCTGTATAAGATCCCATTAAAAAAGGTGGACAAATTTTAACACAGCGTTCAGTACGTCTAACCAAAGATATCCAAGCAAAAAAAAACACTGATTAAAGTGATTATTTTGACCTAATGGATGGGTTTATTTTATAGTGCCGCCAGCAATTTATTATTTTAGGTCAAAATAAAATCACTTTAATCAGTGTTTTTTTTGCTTGGATATCTTTGGTTAGACGCTTAGACGTACTGGGGGCCTAAAATGGAAGCTTTATCAGAATCATAATATGAATCACGTTAAAAATGTAAAATTCAAATAAACACAAAAAATAAAATATATATATAAATATATTTATACATATATATATATATTTATCTTTTTTTATTCTATTATATATTTTTTGTTATATTATATTTTAGTTTTTTTTTTTTAATTTTTAACTTGATTCGTGTTATGATTCTGATAAAGTGGCCATTTTAGGCCCCCGAAACGCTGTGTTAAAATTGGTCCATCTATTTTAATGGGACCTTATATTTACACACTGACTTGGCAACTTTTTTCCAACACTAGGGTCGTTATACGGTTAAAAATATCGTTAACGGTTAGAAATCTAATCGGATCATTAGATCCGATTAGATTTCTAACCGTTAACCAGTAATCCATTGAACAGATGAACCCCTTCAAATAATATGGTCTTTCTACCGTAATTAGTGCGTACGCTGATGACTTCAAGTTTGTTTTTATATCTATTTCTCAGGTTATGTGACATTGTTTTTTTCTTTAGCTGTATGTTAGTTTGTATTGAGTTTGAAGTTATATTTTTAATAGGAATAGAATAGTTAGGTTTTTTGAAGATTATTCAAGATCATTTTAGGGTTCCGTAACCGATGGGTAAGAAACGGGGCACTGTTACCAAGCCTCCGCTGTCCGTCCGTCCGTATACGTCTGTGTGTCAGCACTAGTCAGCTGGCTATATCTCATGATCCGTAATAGGTAGATAGTTGACATTTTCACATATTGTGTATTTTTGTTACCGCTATAACAACAAATTAAAAAAAAAAAACAAAAAAATTAAAGGCGGCTCCTACTACGATGATACGGAATCCTTCATGCGCGACTCCGACTCGCACTTGACCTGTTTTTTTCTTGAAGGGGCCGACCCATTCTTCCTAAAGCATTATTCATTTTAATTCGTGCCTATTTAAAAATTAAATCATATTATTGTACACATAACATAACGCCTATATTTCTCCGAAGGGTTGAGCAGACTACATTTCACCAGTTTTGTTTATGTCCCATTTAATAGGGGGCGAGCCTATTGCCATTGACCGGCCGGAGGTCTAGACTTCAGGCTGCTATTACGAAATTCCAGATATTGGACAATCCAATAATTGCGTGACCTAGGAATCGAACCTCTCAGCAGTCACACTTGCGACCTCTAGACCAACGAGCCAGTGGTTTATGTTGTAACTTAACATAACATCACGCTTCTAAGTAAACCCTTTTTTCCATTTCGCCAGTGACGTTTAAGTCTCATGTAATAGAGGGCAAGCCTTTTGCCATCAACCGGGCACAAATCCAGACTCCGTGGCTCCTACTGAGAAATTCCAAAAAAAAAACCCAATAACACTTTTCGCAACCTGGGAATCGAACCCTAGTCCTACGAGGCAGTGATTTATGTTGTAATTTAATCTTAGTAATCTCACAATATTTTAGTATACATAACCAATAAAACCTATGTGTGCTGATATAATTGACAATCTTTCGAAATTCACAGGAAGTGATAAATTACACATTTATACAAACATGCGAGCTAATCTGGTTTAAAAATATTCAGGTCATAGCATTAGATTGCAATCATCTTATCTGATAAAGATTATGTTTGATTGGCAAATTAAAAAAAAATATGCTAAAGTAAGGCATTCTTACATAAACTTTTTGATAGAATCATGTTTTTTCTGATTCTTTCGTAATTTTTTCATTCACTAATCGTTACATCGTATCTGCAAAAATTACGACCTTACATCCAAATTTTGTTTAGTTGCTAACTTAACTTACCAGTTGTTTTAAGAAATATTTCAAATCTGTAATATCTTAAAAAAAAATATTAACCTTCTAACAATCTACCAAGGTTGTTTTTTTTTAAATTAGCCTCGTAATTCTATTTTTATTTACTTATTTTACTTCTAATTACGTACGCTTTTTTTAAAGTGTCCTTTTTTAACTTTACGTTTTGCCAAAGTTGATCGCAGTAATTAATATTCTGTATATAAACAGACCCGACAACCAAGCATTATGTACATCAAACTAAGTAACTTTACGCAAAAATTATTGCTGGGAAACGATTTTTTTTTGGGTGAAATACACAACTTGTATTACACGTTTTACGGTAGGACTCATTGTAACGCACTCAAACCATTGTGCTGATGGATGGATTAAATAGTATGGGGGTCGCGGAAATGTTTAAAGTAAAAATCTTACGTGTAGGTATTTGAAAAAAACTTGTGAAATATGTAGTTGGAACTTTGACACCCAATATCTCCGTAACTAGAAGATTCCCAGGTATAGTCTAGAACAAAAAAAAAATGATCGCAATGACTGGGAGACAAGTACCTTTCGGCTTCGTTAAGGGTCTTGTAGCATCCCGACCAAATGGTTTAGGTAGATTAATGCTGTTAACCATCCACGTGCAAGAAGATTTGGCTTACTAAGCTAGGTCACCCATCTTCAGTGGGGGGTGCGAATGTGGGTAGACTCATGGTAGTTGTAAACAGTGGGGTTTAAGTTGATAAGAGTTTGACATAACCCTCCCCCAGACGAAGGTTATCTATGAGATTTTCTCCATACCAAAACAAACCAGGAAATCGTTAGGAAATCAAACCAGAAACATTTGAAAATTCGATTAAATACTTGCCATGTTTATTCAACTTACCGTTTTTAATTAACATAAACATGTAAATATGCGTAAGCGCTCAGTCACGCGGTGCAACGGGATTCATAACGCCCAAGGCGCACAACTTTCGCTTGAGGCGTTTTGGAAGAGGCGCATCCTTGTGGAGGTAGGGACAAGGTAACAAAGTAAGCGATTAACGTGACGCTCTTATAATCGCTCCATGATGACTGAGCTCAGGGGGGCCTAAAATTGCTGCTTTATCAGAATCATAATACGAATCAAGTTAAAAAATTTAAACTCTTAAAATGGACTTTGGGGTCATAACCGTAAAGACCATTTTAAGAATTTTAAATTTTTAACGTGATTCATATTATGATTCTGATAAAGCTTCGATTTTAGGCCCCCTGGCCAGCTTTGCTTGATACTACGATACTGACCTAGAACTATTGTAAAACAAATGAATGCGGTTTTAAAACATACAGAATATCTCAAACTCAAGCCCCAATGAATGTGAAGCAAGACAATTAAACAAAAACGTGGTTCTTTACTCGATACAGTTACTGAAATATAAGATAAAATTGCTGTAGACATTAAATGAGGTAGACTGGTAGAATATGTCCTTTTAAATTGTTACAGTGTTTTTATTAATAAATACATGAATAACTCGCAAAGAAGCTATTATTCTGACTAGATTGTGATATCAATAAGTTGCCAAATTGACCATACCATAACCTCATTTATATTGTTATTTATGTAACTCCCACATGATTCAAACCAGGCCCTTGGCATATCATGGGGCTCATTGTTTAATTGAAAAATAGCGTCTCTTATAAATCCTTCCAGACACAAATGAACATAGTAATCTTGAACTTGGAATCTCCTTTGAGAAGTCGCTAACAGTGAGACCTCAGCCGATATGTTACAAGGCTTTACGTGAAATGTCAACACATTGCAGTCATTAATGAGCATTTTGTTCATTACCTCAACGAGTATCGTTTTCAGTGTAATTATAATACTTACCGAGAACCAATTTAATATGAAACTGAAATACCTAGTACGCAAGTAGAAATAAAGCAACATCGAGTACTAGTATGAAGTGTCTTGCGTCTTCTCTAAAGGTAGGTAGGTAAGGCTTTGGTACAGGCCCTTAGGCTTCGAAGCACGTTAAGCCGTTGGTCTCATCTGTCATTTGTAGGTCATTGACAGTCGTTACAGTTAGTCAGTGGCCCGAAAGTCTGGCAACTAGTCTTACCAAGGGGTATATTATTACCCGGTACTAACTGGCTTGTGGAGGTCAGATAGGCAGTCGCTCCATGTACAATACTGGTATTCAGCTGCATCCGGTTAGATTGAAAGCCGACCCCAAATAGTTGGGAATACTAGCCTTTTTCCAACTTTTTGGGATCAGCAGATGATGATAATATAAGGATCGTAGCAGATGATTTGGGGAAAAGGGCGGGAGTTAATATACCACCACCCGCTCACTGACGATCGATCAATTTTCAACTTTATAACTTATAGGGGTAAGGGTGAAAAGATTTCGACGGTCAGTGAACTCGGTAGTACCTATGTTTATGGATTTCGCCACCTTATCACATCGACGCACGATATCGTATCTAGCAGTGAAGCTAAATCAATTTATCGTGACTATAGATCAAGTCCCACGCCCACTGCGAGGTTTACTTACTTAATATGAATAAATTAACAATATAGTTAACAAAACATAGGTATATATCTACCACGCCTGTTTCCTTGTTCAATACTTGAACTGAGTGAACATTGGAAACGAAATACAATTAATATTTAGCTCAGCCACTGAAAGGTTTATGCTGCTTTGTTTCTGATCAAAATAGGCAATTTTGAGCATTTTGTAAAGGTTCTAGTACTGACAAAGATTATGTATCATCAAAAAGGAAAACATAGAGACATAGAAGAGGTTGATATTTATTTAACTGTAAACAATCATAGCTTTAAAGTCATAAACCAGAAAGAAAACAGGCACAGAGAGCGTTTGTATGGAGAAAAGACCACCCGCATTTCCTCTTAATAAAATTATAAGTAAGAAGTAAAATATTGCATGAGAAACCTGGGCCGTGGTATACATGTACTACTTTTATTAGTAAAAATTGGTAAAATTTGTTTGTAGGTTTGTATGTAGGGTGTAATCTTCGGAACTACTGAACCGATTCCAAAAATTCTTTTACCAATGGGGAGCTGAATTATTTCCTAGTGTTAAAGGCTATTTCCGTACATAACGGGAGCAAAGCCGCTAGCAAAACCTAGTAGTGGCGATAAAAAGGAGAAAATTCAAAGAACACGCGTGGCCATCTTGTGTGCACACTTCAATACTATACACATTGTTGACATTAATTTGACCGTAATTTACATTGTGCAATGACCAAATCCTGCCCGTATTACCAATTGAAGTGAGATCGGCACTAAGGTGGCGCCGGAAGTGAAGAGCGGCCATTACATTACGTCATGACATCATTTCCGGTTGCGCTTGCGTCATTACGCGTGTCATTCGCTTTATAGTTTAGTAGGGCTGGCGCGATTCGGTTTGTTAGATTTTATTTACGTTATATAACATAACATACATGTTCATTTTTTCTTCATAAATGCTAACGTAATTGTTACTTTATTAAATTAGCGATCGTATCTATTGTTTAAGATTTACGATGTGTGTTTATCTAACAGCGCTCGGGTTGATCTTCAGGTTAAGCCGTGCTTGCCTGGATCGATCCGTGGATGGGTAACCGCCCATTACATACCGAGTCTTCTGTGTGTCGGAAAGCACGTTAAGCCGTTGGTCCCGGCTGTCATCTGTAGATCTATGACAGTCGTTACAGGTAGTCAGTTACCCAAAAAGTCTTACCAAGGGGTATCGTATTACCCAGTACTAACTGGGTTGTGGAGGTCAGATAGGCAGTCGCTCCATGTAAAATACTGGTATTCAGCTGCATCCGGTTAGACTGGAAGCTGACCTCAACATGGTTGGGAAAAGGCTAGGCAGATGATGAACTGGGTTGTGGAGGCAGATAGGTAGTTGCTCCATGTAAAATACTGGTATCAAATATGTGGCCGTTTCGGAGATTAGCCGGAACAAACAGACAGACAAAAATTGAAAAAAGTGTTTTTGTTATAAGTTCCGTATATATTTTCATATGCATTCAGTAAGAAGCTGTTATTTTGATATTACAAATCATTATTTTTAATTTATTTGTATGTATGTATATGTAGATAGAGATACAATATAAAGGGTGTAACAAGACCCTTAACGAAGCTGAAAGGCAATTGTTCTCCCCGTCATTGTGATCATTTTTTTGTTCTATATCATACCTGGGAACCATAGAAATATAAAAAATAGGAGAAGTGGCAAGGGGGCGTGTCGGTGTCTCCACGACCGGTCCATGTTAAACATGTCATAGGCAAATGGCCGTCTCCGCGAATTAGTGTGCTTACGGCCGCGATCGTGACAATTTATAAGAATGCCGTGTTGTTCAGTGGTTTCTTGTAAAAACCTTCCATTAAAGCTTAGAATGCCCTATAGTAATTGGCATGGTTCAGATAATATAATAGTGACTTTTCCTTAAAATAAGTCAACATACTCATGCTATTTATTTGTTATGCATGGGTTTGTTTTTATTAATTTAACAATGTTTTACTTACTAGGGTTTTTTTTAACAATAATCTATTACCCGCGGCAGTGGCGTGCAGTGCTTCCCGAAGGCGGGCAGGCCACGTAAAAAAAAAAAAACTCGCAACATCACAGCGTCGCTCTACTTAGGATGACCCTCAAAGTAGTCACATCTATTGATATATTCACTAACCCTCCCAGGCCCCCGCATCTGTCTTCTAGTCTTCTTCATCGTCTTTTTAGTAAGCGTATGAGAAACAACGCCATCTAGCTTAAATATAAGGAATTTCAATGGTATTCTGTCAATACAAGAACGAAGGATGTCGCTTCGTTACAAAAAAACCTTAAAAATAAAACAGAGGGCGCTGTAAACAAAAAAAAATAGTTTAGTTTTCGTTCCGTACTCAATTTTGAGCGTCTGACCGGAATATTTGAAAAACAAACATTGAAAATAAGCCTGTAAAAACTAAAGTTATAAATACAAGAACTCACCACATTAATCAAGGTTCAAATCACGATTTTCAGACAATGCAAACAGAAGAAAGATTCATTTGAAATACCGAGTACGAGATGAATTTTGGGTTAATTCTCGTAATTCGGGTACCTACACATTTTCCTTTAGACACAACTTGAATCTTAACATCAAACAATCGTGAATACTTATTGTTTTTAACTTCTGATAAACACATTATCAGCGCAAACTTCACAACAGAACACCATTTTTAAGTAAATACAACAAATAATATTTACACTACTGTACGTTTCAAAACGAATTACAACCGTCAGATATTATAATAATCAAAACATTCAAGATCACGAAATAAATTTTGCTTGTCACATGAAACAAATATGGCTTCTAAGAAAAATACAATTGTTATTTTGTCAATGAAAAAAACACTACCAAATATAATTGCATCACCGTATACCGTTTTAGCCGGATAATACTTTGTGGGGCAGCCAATCAGTGGCCAGCTAGCCAGCTGGCTAGCTGGCCACTGATTGGCTGAGTGTAGCTACACTCGCAGGAGTTTACGCCCCTATTTACTATGTGTGCCGTTCATATACACGAAAATACGCATCAGTGTGCTTAAATTTATCAATGGAAATTAGGCCGGTTGGGGCCTTGCCTAGACGGCCGGGAGCGAGCGTCGTAGTATTATTACCAGTTACGTCACACGGCCGCGACAAGTTGCTTTAAGTATTATAACAGGCGTTTTATTTTTTTATTTTTGATTAATATAGTTATAATAAATGCATTTGTTGCGTTGTTGGTAGGAATGGTAGGGTAGGCTAGGCCTAATTGCCTCTATGGACGGCACGCCCCTGACCCGCGGAGTAATTGCGTAACACACTTATACTTAGTAGGAATTGATTTCATTAAGTCAGTATAACAACATTCATTGATTTACATATTTACTTTCTTGCTCAGACCAATTTTTCGAACACATGAAGATTCGATAACTTTCCGATTTAGTCAGTCACTAGCGTAGGTGTTAAATTAAATTGCTTTTGCACAGCACAACGATAGCGACCGATAAAAAGTCGTTTCCCAGCAATCATTTTGCGTAAAGTTACCTAATTTGATGTCCAGAATGCTTGGTTGACGGCTTCGTGAAGGGTCTTGTTACACCCTGTATAAAGAAGTTACCAATGTCTAACCTTTTTAAAAGATTTATTGACACCAAATTCTGTCACCAGGTTAGGCACTAAACACACGATATAGAAAGAGAAATGATTTATGATGTGTTCTACTTGGATTTGCATTTTTGTCTGCTTCTTATAAACTTTAAATCAAGTTATTATGTCATATTTTGTGTTATAATGGATTGCGATGCGATTTATGTAAAGATATATTTCAACAGAACATATTTACAGTTACATCTGATGAGCATTATGTCTGCAATAAATTATATCTATACTTACTTAATAGTTTAAGAGGTAATGTTTGTAAAGGATGAATTGCTGAGCTGATCCGGAAAATTACTTGACCAAGTATTTACTAAGTAATGGGAAGCTACTTTACCTCCGAGTGTCAAAGACTATTATTAAAAACATTCCAGTGGGATATGATTATATAAATCGACAGAAACGCGAGCGACCCCGCAGGTAAAAAGCTAAGCTAAAAATGCAATAAACTATCATGAATGTGAACTATAAATTGCAACACCCCGTGTAGTTTAGTTAGAGGCCAAATATGCGAATTACATTTTGATTATATTTCTTCTACTGACACTGTTATCTTTTAAAGGAACACATAGCACAAGTCACACGCATGTATGTATCACAATATGACATAAAACCTGACATGCCCTTTTTACCCGACTAACCCAGATCATTATCATTACCCAGAGGGTAATGATTTTTTTTATTCTAGTTTTTAGGGTTCCGATCCATTTCTAAGACTTCACTGTCCGTCTGTCTGGCTGTCTGTCACCATGCTGTATCTCATGAACCGTGATAGACAGTGGAAATTTTCACAGATGATTTATTTATTTATTTATTGGATCTCCAACAGAAACTACACAATGATGTATTTCTGTTGCCGCTATAACAACAAATACTAAAAACAGAATAAAAAAAATATTTAAGGGGGCTCCCATACAACAAACGTGTTTTATTTTTTAAGTAATGTTACGGAACCCTTCCTGAGCGAGTCCGACTCGCAATTAGTCGGTCTTTTTTTTCTTCGTCTTGAGCAGTCAGCTTCGCTAACATCTTGTTTATCCACAGGGGTGCGTTTAAGTAAGCCGGCGAAATTTTAGCCGGATAAAAATTAAACTAGCGTGGGCTTGCTGAACGGAGTCTACGGTCTAGATCAATGTTGACTGTCAAATTCAATTGACAGCTCAGCTTGTATATCATTCTGCCCCTTTCGTCTACAACAATTTGCATCCTAATTAATCATAACTTCATCCATAATCCACAAATAAAATTCACGGAGACGATGATTAAGTACTCGATAAATATTCGTTTCTAGGGCGCGAATCTAGCAAATAAAACTACAGCTCAATGTCAATCTGACAGCAGAATAAAATTTAGCGAGGTAAAAAGGTCGCTAAAATTTATCCTTGTCAGGCGAAAACTTATACCAGCGGACGACCGTGAACGGGGCAGATTAAATTTTAGTCAGTTTAATTTTTCACCTCGCGGTGTGCTTGAACGGGGTGTTTGATGTTTATTCAGTTTAAATTTTAAACTGGATAATTGACTTAAACGCACCCCTGCATAAACTATTTCAAAACAATTTGTGCAAATATAAGAAAAAAAATTTTTCGTCGTGAACGGTGACAGCCCTTAATAGAAACAAGCAAAATTGAGTTCAAAATAACTCTATTAAATAAAAACCACGTTCATCTTACTAGGTTATATGGTTATCTCATATAACTGTAATAAAATGAACTTTATTATACATCTGTACATAATAGGGGATTATGTAAAAAGTAATGTGTCTGTGATTATGGAGTTAATGGTGAACTTTTGACATTAGATAGTACTTACATATTTATAGTTGTTGTTAGTGAAAAGGTGATTAGGGTTACATATATGGTATGAATGATTGATATGATTTGCAGAAAGCTAGCTGGTCCTCACTACTAGAAATCGATTGTCATCTGTTCAGAGCCTCTAAGTTAATTCAATCCCCAGGTGAGCCACAATTGTGTTAGGAATTTCTTGAAAACAGGCTGGAGTTGTGCAGGGTTGATTGCAATAGGCATTCATATACAGGGGGACACACTTCGCGTGACCAGAGGCCTGGCTCTTTCTTTGGTCAATGAATTAGCATTGCCATTCAACGTGGCAATGCTGCCAGTCTTCTGGGCACGTTTCCGGATGACATCGATGGGGTTGAAGTGTCCTATAATTGTCGTCGTTGTATATATGTAGGAACTTAGTTTTAGTCTTCTTTTTAGCATTATTTTAGTTCTATTTGTAGTCTGTATACAGCGTGTAACAGAAAGGGTATAGTCATATGGAAGACTGTGGTACGGACCATCAAACTGAACAACTTTCTCTATGAGACCATCATCGTAATCACAAAAAAATAATCAGCTGTCCCATACAAAATTTCAATACCTACTCGACCCAAATGTATGGGACAGCTGATTATTTTTTACGATTACGATGGTGTTCCCGTAGAGAAAGATATTCAGCTTGATGGTCCGTACCACACTCTTCCATATGACTATACCCTTTCTGTTACACGTTGTATAATGTACATAATATATACAACGTGTAACAGAAAGGGTATAATTATATGGAATACTGTGGTACGGACCATCAAACTGAACAACTTTCTCTATGGGACCACCATCGAAATCGTAAAAAAATAATCAGCTATCCTATACAAAATTTCAATACCTACTCGACCCAAATGTATGGGACAGCTGATTATTTTTTTACGATTTCAATGGTGGTCCCATAGAGAAAGTTGTTCAGTTTGATGGTCCGTACCGCTGTATTCCATATGATTATACCCTTTCTGTTACACGTTGTATACACAATATACGGGGTGGAATTGACACTGATGTTAAAACCGGCTACCACGTATTCAATACCTACATCATTCTGAACCCCCATTTAGAAATTCGTCATCGGTAATTTAAAAAAAAACTGCTTTATTATACATTTTGACCGTATTGCAGTTTTGAAGGAAAAAGCAGAACAACTTTTTTTTTAATATTCGACGAAAATTTTCTTTGTTCTTCTTTGGCAATAGCATAGGCATTATTACAGCAAGCAAACACATTTTTATGCGAATTATACAATCCAAGCGCACAGTTCTGCTCATCCTCTTTGAACAAAAGCTTTAACTTTCTCGCTGACAATGATAAGATCGCGGTAACTCGACTTACGTCAACTGTCACATGTGAAATGAAGAACAATGCACAATACCGTATTATATACTTACTTATTATATAAGGAAAGAGAGAAAAAGTAATTTCATTATATACAATGTGTAACAGAATAAACGCACAACCTCTTAAGGGGTCATTTTACTCATCATTATGAACAACTTTCACTATGGGACTAAACCCGAAACGCGAAAAAAAAAAACAGCTGTTCAGTACATTTTGTCGAATTATGCGCACAGAAATGTATGGGGCAGTCGATTTTTTTTTCGCGATTTCAGTTTTGGTCCCATAGTGAAAGTTGTTCATAATGATGAGTACAATGACCCCTTAAGAGGTTGTGCGTTAATTCTGTTACACATTGTAGTTGTGAAGTGAAGAATTATGGGTGTATTGTTTTTGTAGCGTACCCAGTACTAACTGGGTTGACTGATACTACCTGAGTACTAACTGGGATTAACAGGATTGTGGAGGTCGGATAGGCAGTCGCTCCATGTAAAATACTGGTATTCAGCTGCATCCGGTTAGACTGGAAGCTGACCCAAACATAGTTGGGAAAAGGCTAGGCAGATGATGACGGCCTCGTTGGTCTAGTGGTCGCAAGCGCAACTGATGAGCACGAGGTCTTGGGTTTGATTTCTAGGTCGGGCAGTCATTTAGAGTAGGAAAGTCTCAATAGCACTAGATACATAGGTTTTTTTTGTACACTAAATAGGGTTGCGTTCGGCTGGAACTATATATACCCAGGTACACCTCTGCTTTACCCTTCGGGGATTGAAGGAAATGCGGTAGGTATTTGAAGAAACTATCGCTGTCCCTCTACGAGCGCGATTTCGACATTGGTGCGATAAGGACAACTACAGATCCGACTAGTAAAAAGTCATAATTCTAGTTTTGGCTCTCGACTATTTCCTCCTCCAATATTCGACCAATTTAAAAGATATTTAATATTAATAGTTGTCAAATTTGTAAACTAGGCCTCTGTTGACAGCGGCCCAAATTGGCCTTTTTTAGCATTTTGTAAAGGTTCTAGTGCTGATACAGATTATGTATCATCAAAAAGGAAAACATAGAGACAGAAGAGGTTGATATTTTTTTAACTGAACAAAATCATTTAAAGTCATAAACCAGAAAGAAAACAGGCGAGAGCGTTTGTATGGTGAAAAGACCAGCCGCATTTCCTCTTAACCATGTAATATCTAATTCTTTAATGAATATTCATGCTATACGTACTGAATGTAAGCCGAAATTCAATCCATCTTCAGTAGAAATGGCAGGATTCAAAGCTGAGCCATTGCGTGTAGTTAGGGTTCCAACGAAGAAGGGTAATCAACGTGACCCTATTACTACGCCTCCGCTGTCCGTCCTTCCGTCCGTCTATCTGTCTGTCTGTCAGTGTGATGTATCTCATGATCCGTAATAGGTAGACAGTTGAAATTTTCACCGATGATGTATTTCTGTTGCCGCTATACAAATAATAAAGAAATAAAAAAAAAGAAAGAAAAGTATTTATTAAACTACAAAAAAAAATACAAAAAATTGTAGAACTAAGATTAAAACAAAATTATATTAAAGTAAACATTGGTAAAAGAAAAAATAATTGAAATAGGTCCTGTGCGATGCTATAATTAACATAAATAAAATAATAAAGGGGGCTCACTTACTACAATACTACGGAACCTTTCATGCGCTAGTCTAACTCGCACTTGGCCGGTATTTTTTCTGCCGTCTCGATCCTTTTTTGTTTTTTTTCGGATGGCAAATCATCAAATGACTCCTCCCGCTCTAGGCTGAGCAGGAGGGAGTTTAAGACTTGTACTGAATAAAACCCATCCATGTTCCTTCATCGCCCTTTGTGTTCCGGGGCCACGGTATCTCTTTCGAACAGTCCCGGCATGCAGCCGACTCGATCCTCAATTTAGCTTTGGTAAATCTTCATGGATCACCATTATCTCTATACTCTTTCTGTTGACTAAAAGCCAACGACATCTACTACTGTAGACCGGGAGAGCGAGGTTCACTCACCAATGCTAATACTCATAAATATTCAAAATATGTGCACTAAGATTTCTTTGAAATACAAAAGAAACGATACCTTTCAGTGTTATAGAGTCTAAATTGGCAAAACATTTTAATAAGCTTAAAAATCTGTTAACAAAGAAATTCATTCAAGATCTAGGTAAAAAACCACAATTTCTTGTACAAACAAAGTTTTTAGATTGGCTCTAGACTTTCCAAAACCACCTCTATCACTTATTCTATTATAATCAATTAAAACAAACTAAAAAATAACCAAAAGATTCTATAAAGACACCTAATTAGAAACGCGGTCTCAGAATCCGGAACTAACACAGTTTTTGTCCAACAATATGACAAAGATTTCTGTTTGGTCATAGACAAACGTAGGTAACAGCCAACAATAGACAAGATAAAAAACGAGTCACTCTATGCGGTTTATGGTTACATTTGAGATATACAACTTGCAATTTTAATGGTGGAACATAATAAAATGCCACACACGTATAGCCTTAGACACTGTCAGACAAGCAGATAGACAGAAGAACGATTTTTAGTACTGTACTTACAATAAAAATCTATGAATTGATATAAAAAGAAAGTGTCTGACGAGATGACGAGTATTAGAAAAGTATGGAAGAGAGAGACATGCTGCAACGACCCCAAATGAATTGGGAGGGCGGGCAGGAATGATGATGATGAATGAAATTGATATAAAGGGTGTATCCAGACCCTCAATGAAGCCGAAAGGCACTTGTTCTCCCCTTCATTGCGATCATTTTTTTTGTTCTAGATCATACATCGGAACTTTCTAGTTACGGAGTTAAAGATGGTCAAAGTTCCAACTTTTTCTCAAGTTTTTTTTTAAATACGTGTTTTGAATGTAAAATTTTTACTTTAAACACCTCCACGACCCCCGTACTATTCAATCCATCTATCAGCACCATGTTTTGAGTGCGTTACATTGACTCCTATCATAAAATGTGTTTTTCACCCAAAAAAAAAAGTCATTTCCCAGCAATATTTTTTGCGTAAAGTTACTTAGTTTGATGTAAATAATGCTTGGTTGACGGCTTCGTGAAGGGTCCTGTTATACCCTGTAGGTACTTAAAATAAAATAGTAGGTACTACGCCCATGTGAATATCTACCACCATGCAGCTTAACCTAAAGACTGTTTGAAGAGGATGGGTGGCTGATGAAATTTCTTAGGCCCAACCTTCGCCACCATTCGGTCGAAACCTTACTCCATCGTACCTACAAACACATTTCATAAATTAACTCGATATCTATTTATTGTACATATATTATAATCATTTATTCATATACTATGTTTGAAACTGTTTTCTGTATGTTACTTACCCCCTCAAGGTTCATTGGAAGACCACCGTCAGACAGCCTCACCTGTCTGGTATGAATGCTGAAATGGACCTTTTTGGCGCAGCCGTGAGGCACACAGTACAGTCATACTATGTATTTTCTCTTTTTTGTAACCTTTTTAAATATTATTGTGTGTGTGCCTAATGTACTGACGTCGAATAAACATTTTTCTTTCTTTCTTTCCATCGGCCATCCCCTAACAACATACCTCGCATACACATCCCCTGCGTAACATTATGTTTGTATCTGATATCGTAAATACCCACAAACTGTACAGAAATGGCAACTGTTGTCGTCTTTATAATATTGGTTTATTTCATTATCATCATTTCAGCACTGAATCACCCACAGCTAGGTATAGGCCTTCCTTAGGGTTTTGGTTCTTCCTTTTCTCTGCCACAATTTCCGGTTCTGTGCGTCTCCCATCCAAGTGTTTTCCAAGATTTTATTCCGTACAAAGACCTCATGCCGAAGTAACAATAGTAACTAATTAGTCAAGGCGACGCAATCATCATTCTCCTTCCGTAAACATAATTTATTTAGGGTCGGCGCAGCATGTCTTCTTATTCCATACTTCTCTATTACTCGTCATCTCATCAGACACCTCCTTTCTTTCCATATCATCGTTCACATAGTCCAAACATCGTTTCTTTGGCTGGACAGGGCATATAAGGCAATGCAAATTGCATTGTACGATTTCAGCTTTAACATACAGTCATTATCTGCCTAAACTTTTGGCAAAATATGTTTACATGGAGCGACTGCCTATCTGACCTCCACTACCCAGTTACTACTGAGTAATACTACACCCTTTGGTAAGACTGGTTGTCAGGCTTTCGGGCTACTGACTACCTGTAACAACCGAAGATCTACAAATCACAGCCGGACAGACCATCGGCTTAACCTGCTTTCCGAGGCACGGAGGAAACTCTGTATGTAATGGAGGGACCATCCAAGACCAACCTAGGCAGGCGCGGCTTAGCCTGAAGATTGATCCTATTTTTTGTAATATTTATTGTTATCATTTACTAGCTCCACGGGCTTTAAAATACAGCAAATTAAAGCCTCGCGTGTCATCATAAATTGCCATGAAGCTCCATAATGGTGTATTCTATAATCTGCATAGTTAATCATTGTCCTTTACAAAGTGAACGCAACCCACGAGCATGAATAATTGCCGCCATAGCGAATCGTGATTAAGGCTAAGATGTTTAAAGGTCTAGATGTCTAGGCTTAGCTGTTAGGTTTATGTTAAACTAGCTGTTTCCCGCGACTTCGTTTGCGTGGCAATCAATTGCGAGAAAAAAAGGTAGTCTGTCCCTTTCCAGGATATAATCTATCTCCTTGCCAAATTTCATTGCGATCCGATTAGCCATTTAGTCATGAAAAGGTGACAAACGAACGAAGTAATTTTGTCATTTTTAATATAAGTGTTACGTGTCACGCGTCACTTGTGTGTGGGTTAGTGGGTATTTGTGTTGTGTATTAGTGAGTTGTGTGTGTGTGTGTTTGTGTTGTGTTTGTAATATTAGTGTGTTATGTGTGTGTGTTAGTGTGTGTGTTATTATAGATGCGCTGTGTTAAATTAATCATAATATTTGGATCATTGGTCTAGCGGTCGCAAGTGCTACTGCTGAACATGAGTTCGTGGGTTAGATTCCAAAGTTGGGCAGTGTTATGAGGTTTTTCGGTTGATGGCAATAGGCTTGCTTATTACATGGGACTTGAACATTACTGGCGAAATGCGGGTGTACTATTAGATACACTTCTGCCTAGTCCTTTGGGAATTAAAGGCTTGTAGTTTTGTTATGTTATTTAGACCGGATTTACGACATAAGGTCAACGCACTGAACAGGATCATAGTCACCTCATCCCTGGTGGCCTACCATGACGTCTTATGCAGGAGTAATTCCAATGTGGGAAAGAGATGGTGCTAGACGACCTGTATAGTTCAGTCTCTTTCACACACTGGAATCACTCCTGCTTTAAGACGTCATGGTAACCCCCCTGGACTAAAATGGCCGCTTTAGCAGAATCGTAATAGGATTATAACATGCAACGCATTAAAATTCTTCAAATGGTCACAGACGCAGTTAATATTATGTATTGTCGCTTAGTGACCATTTTACGAATTTGATCAGC
The DNA here is from genome assembly GCA_947578425.1 of Eugnorisma glareosa. NCBI lineage: Eukaryota > Metazoa > Arthropoda > Insecta > Lepidoptera > Noctuidae > Eugnorisma > Eugnorisma glareosa. The sequence continues at coordinate 3,474,314 of OX387982.1, read as the reverse complement.
TAAATATTAAAATTATAGGTACATTTATAAATTAATATAACCTTAAGTAAATAACTTAACATCAAACTTAAAAAATGGCGTCAAAAAACTCCTCCTCGGCGCCGTCAACTGGTAATGTACCCAAGAGGATTTCATAGCACGATGCCTACTTTCGCACTATGACTAGTTTTTTGAACTTTCAAGTAATGGGTCTTTCACAATGCCAACATTTTGAAACCACCATACATTTGATCGCGTGATGCCAACAATCGCATTATGACAAAAAAAATCTTAATACACTGTTCTAATCGCAGGAGACTGGCGAATTTTATGAATTGTAACGTAATACATATTATTATCCTAATTATAATTCTGCTAAAGAGGGCATTTTAGACCCCCAGCTCTTAGCAATGAGCTGAGATGATGCTGATCAGCAGTGTTTTGAGAGTGCCTTGGCCTTAAGTCTGGGATGTCTAAATATCTAGAGATCTAGACTCAACTAGGCTTGTTTTATGTAAACTTAGGTGTTATTATAAAGTGCTCTCAGTTCTGTGATCATACCTAATAACATTTAGACCGTATTCTTGACTCACGCCTGCTTGTACCACAAAGCTCTGAATATATTTAGCGTTAAAGGTATTTAAGATATCGTTGTGTCAGACAGAAACTAAACTATGTGTTGAATTCGTTTTTTATTTAAATTATTGAAAATATAATTTATAGAAATTTAAATAACATGATTATTTTAAATAGACATTTTTCTAAAGTAAAGTTTGGAAAGCTTTCGGTGGTACCTGCGACCACTGCAAAACAGTACTTACCAATTCACTTTCAAATAAGCATTACAGTATTGCAAAAATTCCTTGTACGTAACCGTGGTTTAGTACAAAGAAAAATAATTCCTCCATCGAAACTATGTAGTTACGTACAAGGAAAAATAATTCCTTCATCGAAACTATATAGACGTACAAAGAAAAATAATTCCTTCATCGAAATCAGTTACGAAACTATGGTTTCGTAGACGGTCGAAGGGGTACTGAATACGTGGTGACCGTTTGAATGTCGATGTTCCTTCCACCCTAAATACGATAAAGAGTACAAACAAATAGACGCCGACAGTGTTCCCTTTTTTTTAATAACAACGAAAAGTCTAATTTTGCGGCAATTTATCTGCTATGACAGTCTGCAGTAGACTCCGATTCACAGATTCTTAAGCTACTGGATATTGCCATATTAACCGGCTGGTCTCTATTGCAGGAAACAATATTTAAACGCAGATAGCGTTAAAAAAAATTTACAATCAATTTAGGTACTGAACTAGAAATTCTAGTAGATTAAAAACAGAGTATAAGTACTTATTTAATCTGTGGTATAAGTTCTGTAACTGGCGATACAGAAGACCAATTTAATTCTAACCATCTTACATCACGCGTCAACAAACTCCGCGCGAAATCACGATACAGTCGCGTAGAAAAGTTCAAAACACACGATAATTTGCAACAACGACCAGAAGAAAGGGTACAATCGCGATGAGCTTGTTGCTCCCACGACGTTACTTTCAATTACAGTTTTTGTTGTAACTGTACTGACAAGACGATTAAGAGATTGCGCACGCGAAGCGTGGTTCAATTAAATGTATAGGTTGCTGTGCGGTTAGTAGTGCCTGATAGCAACATTGTGGCGGCACTACAAAAAGTACTGCAGCAACATTTTACAAAAAGTACTACAGCGCCATCTATGACACAAATCAAGAACTAACATCAAATTCCTAAATCGCGCAGTTAAAGTTATAGAAAAAGCCGACTACAACTGTCGGGCAGTAACCCACCAGACATAACACCAGTCTGGTCGGAGGATCCTCCCTTTTTTATGAAAAACTTTATACCCTGTTCTTCAATCTTCTAAAAGAACATCCTCATAGTGCAGCCAAAAGACGTCCACTCCTAGATAAAGGCCTCACGCCGTCCTCACATATCCAAGGACCGATCCTACGCTTTCAAGAGGATTTCCGTGACCTTCACCAGGGGCATAAGTCTGCTAGTGTTATGGGGAAACTCGTCCTAATCGAAACGGGACCACAGTCGTTTCCCGTTTTCGAAATTGATAATTGGTAACTGGTCCCTTTTTTGTTTGGTTTTGGGAAAAAGGAGAAGTGAACACAAATTATTGACCTGGACTAGGTTAGATTTAAGAGGACATACTATTCACCGAGTGTGTTATATGGTATAACGAACCAAAAAGTAGTATTTGTCATAAAATAGAAGAACACAAAGGTATTCAGAATCAGAGTATTACCAACAATGTGTGTGGCATATTGCTAAGTACGTATTATAATTTAATTTAGAATCATGTTAAGAGCGTTTACGTCTTACGGTATTTTATACAAACTTTGAACTCATTTGTTTTCGAAATGACTGAACCGATTTTAATGAAACTTCATACGCATAAGCAGGATACATATGTCTAAAAAGTTGACAGAAAACATTTTTGAAATGTAATTAAACCTGAAACCTAACCAAAGATAACCAAAGTTAGAATATAGGATGCTTTTAATCCCAGTATTAAGTATCCTTGGTATTATTTCCCACCTCGAAGCGAGCGAAACCGCGGCCCAAAGCTATTCTGTCGAATAAATGAGATCAGATGCATATCAAAGCCAAATTACTGTCAATTGAAATCAATGATTAAGTTAAATGATTACTTAATGGTAACTTCGCAAGTAAACGACGATTTTCGCAATGTCGCTTAATATGTCTTCATTAATTTAATGTAATTGATTAAGTTATGCATAAGTAGTGTAATCCGGATGTTACTTAAGTTACTTCATTAGGTTTTGCCCAGAAGGTACACTAATCCGTAATAGATACTTGTGAAAGAGCTCGGCCGGAGAAGCAATACCACCGTACCAATTTCTGACACTAAGCATCGATGTTGGACGGTGAGCTATGGGCTAGCTCGCCGTCCGTCCGTCTTATGACGACAGGCCGTGTCGACGGCGCGCGAGTGTTCCACGCGCGCCTCAAGGAGAGTCAGCAAACAGGAAAGGGTCCGTAAGGACCGATGCCTGGGTTGCGGGACTGTTCGAAAGAGATACCGCGGCCCTGGAACACAAAGGGCAAAGGAAGGGACATGGGGATGGGTTTTAGTCAGTAAAAGTCTGATACTCCCTCCTGCTCAGCCCAGAGCGGGAGGGGTTATTAGATGATTTCCCATGGGTAAAAAAAGTTGTGTTCTAGAAGCCTTTAGCCTCACTAAAATGACATTCTATTAACGAAAATGAAGATGAAACAGTCAAAAATGTATTGGATTGACATCAGCCATTGAAATAGAGATTACTTCAAGGTACGAATTACGAACTAGATAGTTATTTTCTTTGATAATAATCATTATTATTTCATTTAATATACTTTTAAACGCTGTTTTAAACTTTCACGGTTTACAACCACCAACTGTCACTTACGGGACATCAACCGTGATAATTAAAGCTACTTCTAGAATAATTTAAACTAAATATTTCCAAAAAAAGAGACTAATCTTTAAAAAATAAACTAACTAAATAAACAACAGGGCGCTTAGGCGTCTAAGTACCTCCTCCATACCGCTGTCATCCGGAAACTTGCCCAGAAAACTGACAGCAATGCCACGTCGAATGGCAATGCTAATTTTTTGGTCAAAGAAAGAGCCAGCCCTCTGGTCACGCCAAGTGTCAACCAGTCAGCGAGAAATTAAAAAGGAGACGCGCGCTTGGGCCCCATCACCCCATGATCCGAGCGTTTCGACCCCAAACTAATAATAAGGTTACAGTATTTATTTAGTTATTTACTTCATGATAATTATGTTTATAGTAACAATAACATATCAATGTCACTTCAAGTGTTTCCAAACGCAATTTGCCACTTCCGCGCATAACCAAACGCGTTACATGCAGATTTTAAAAAAAGTTCCTAAAAATCAACATACTGAATTATTACCACATTTAGTGTTTAGTTTTATCATTCACTCTAGAAACGGGATATTCACCATGTTCACTGTTTGTCTTGAGTTCCTTAAATTTCATTACATCATTTTTTTTGTGATATCTGTGTTTAGTTTTGTTTGTCTATTTTACTATTTAGGACCAGAGTGATGGTTACGAAAATACCGAAAAGTAAAAACTCTGAACTGAATTATAATACGTACAGCAAAATACGTGCTTCACCTGTGACAAACAATAAATGAATTTGAATTTGCAATTAGCGTATGAGTAAAAAAAGAGATCAAGTTATTAATCAGCATTGATAATTATCTAATAATTATCCGATAATTTATCAAAAAAAATAATGATCGAAATTGATAATTTCAAACCCTACCTACCAGGTTAGCTACGCATCGGCAATTTTGATGATACTGCAGGTATGATGATATCGGCGGTATACACTTTCCCTTGGGTAGGCCAATGTCCAGGCATTCGCCTGCCATGAAATAGTACAACTGTTTAATACCAACCAAGTATCTATAACATTGAAAACAGATCACTTAATCATTTTTTTATTTCATCTAATCGCAATATTTTTTGAATCTCAAAACATTGGTATTGTAAAGGCATAAATAAATAATGGATGTAAAATTACCCTTAACGATCGTTCTCTCCGTCATTGCGATCGTTTTTTTGTTCCGGACTATACCTGGGAACCTATTAGTTACTGAAATAATGGGGGTCAAAGTTCTAACTCCCAAGTTTTTTTTTGAATTGTTATAACTTTACTTGAAATATCTCCACGAACCCCTTACTATTTCAATGCATCCATCAGCATAATGTTCGAGTGCGTCACATTGAGTCTTTCCGTGAAACGTGATTTTTCACCCCAAAAAAAAGTCGTTTCTCAGCAACAATTTTTGCGTAGAGTTATTTATATTTGGTGTACAGAATGCTTGGTTGACGGCTTCGTGAAGGGTCTTTTTACACCTTGTATTCATTGGGAGCCTTTTTCCAACCACCGACCGCTGAGTATGAGTCTTCTAGGCTGCCATTGTTCCCTGGTCTGTGTGAGTCTCACCCAGGTCTTCCCCGCGGTCATCAGTTGGTCTTCTACCCATACGGCTATTTGTCTGGTAACGCACCTTTGGCCTTCACCCAGCAAATATTCTGTTAGGGCTCTGCTCCACGTGCCAGCACCACGCCTAGCCAAGTGAGTTTGTACACAGTCTCTTTAGTGAGCATACAGTCTTGGCCCCATGCGAAGACAAATTAAGCATTAGCTATATTTTGATCGTATGAAATGAGAATAAAGATGACTATAGCTTTTAATATCGACGAACAACTTCAATAAAATCAATATTTATAGTCGGCGAACTAAGAAATTGGTAAAAAATGAAGCGATACTGAAAAACGATCAACGCAACTCAAAGAAGATAAAAAGTACCAAATGAAACACTTTATAACAATTTATCTCATGTAATTCGCGATCTAACAAAAATGCTCAACAAAACAAATTTAAATCACACCTAATATAAATCATAATTATTAATGACCAATCTGATCGATCACATTTCAATGAGCATTGACAAGCAACCGACAAGACTATCACTGACTTATTATGACTGCACTTGTAATATTAACAACTATTAAATAACGTTATAACAGCGCTTGCGCACCGGTCACCAGTAGGGTTACCAAATCACAATTTCAATGTCTGAAGAAAACGACCGTCCGCAAAAAAATCTGCAAAGAAATCTTTTTTTTTTTTTTTTTTTCTAGTGGCCTGAAAAACCTGACAACCAGTCTTACCTTACCATTTTAAGGAGTATTCTATTACCCAGTAAGTAGGATGTGGAGGTCAGATAGGCAGTCGCTATATGTAAAATACTGGTGCAACTGCAACCATTGTACCAATATTTACTTTTTTTAATATATTTTACATGTAGGACAACCAATCAAAGAACCAGATGCTTAGTCAGGAAAAGCCTGGGAAGATGATAAAGGAAGTCGAAAAGTCCGGACAAAAATGACAAAGAGAAAAATCCAGAAAAATGACAAAGGTAGACAAAATCCGGACAAATGACGAAAGTAAAGAAAGTCCGGATGAGATTCCGAAATCCTGGCCATTTCCGTGCAAATTTGGGGAGATGGTAACCGTAGTCGCGAGTGAAAATATACGGGAAACGAATATGCTCGGTCACGTCTGCACTTTCATTTTAAATTGTGTAAGAAGATTTTATGAGTTGGTCATTGTGTGGTATTGAATAAAACATTTGTAGTATTTCTGTAAAGGATTTTATAGTTTGTTTTATGTGAAAACTTTCATAAGAATTGTTTGTTTACAGTTTTATTTCTGAATATACACAGATACATATTACTGGTATCTGGTAAGTTTTATTCTGATGCAATAATTACCATGTACGATTGCAATGGCGCTTCTAAGAATGATTTTTTCTTTTTATAAATTACTAGCAACCCGCCCCGGCTTCGCACGTATGCAATGATATAAATCTTCGTCTTGAATCACTCTATCTATTAAAAAAAAACCGCATTAAAATCCGTTGCGTTAGTTTTAAAGATCTAAGCATACATAGGTACAGACAGACAGTGGGAAGCGACTTCTTTATACTATGTAGTGATTTTATTGAAACTATATTGAGTATATTGAAAATGTGTTTACATAGAAAAGTATAAAGCAAACATCTTACTCCTCCTGTCATATTTAATTATTAACACTGTAATAGGTATGTCTACTTTTTACTACCAAAGTAACCATGAAGGTTGTCCGTTGGAAACGCACAACCCGATTCCTGCAATTTTCTTAGTATCGTATTACCCAGTACTAACTGGGTGGTGGAGTTCAGATAAGCAGTAAATAATAAAATACTGGTACTCAACTGCATCCAGTTAGCCTGGAAGCCGACCCTAACATAGTTGGGAAAAGGCTACACAGATGATGATGATAGCTAATAACATCCATAAGTCAAACTCATTCAGAGCCTCACCACAATCTTAATAAAGGAAATCAAACCAGACGGTAACTTTCAAAACTAAACGCTCTTCCAGGACGTGCCCGCTCCTATATGCCATCCGTATGTTTCTAATACTGTCGAACGGACATATAAACTGGTTTGATATACATGTATATGTATATATATGTATGTATGCACGGTCAGTGAAAGTATAGAGTCATGGACCATGGTCATTGCGCTTACGATTGTACAGTCGTGGAGACAAGCTTTAGAAATAAAATTGTTATATTTTCATTATTTTTGTTATTTGCTATTTTTAGCATGATAAAGTTTTTTTCAACTTTCTCCTACGACCCATCGTAGGAGAAAGTTGATGAGGTTCAAGCACTGTTTAGTGATCCCTAAGATACAGGTATGACCTAATTTGGCGACCATCGATCAAATAAACCAATTGTAAAATAGTTACAGATGAAATATTATGGTTTAGCTTTATGGTCATCTCTGTGTCAATTAAAATAAAATTGTTGTTATTCTGATTGATGAAATATTGTTTTTGTTTAAAATGCGCCTTGCCAAATTGACGAGCGTAGGTATTTTATGGACCTACTTGACTAAAAGTGTGGAATTACAGACTTGTCTTTTTATATATCACAACAATAGTAAACCCGTAGCTCGTCGCTAAATAATAACAGCCGGTCGGGTCTATTTTTAGGTTAAGCCGTACTTACTTAGGTTGGTCCATGGATGGGTGACCACTCGTTACATACCGAGTTTTCTCCGTGACTCGAAAAGCACGTTAAGCCGTTGGTCCCGGCTGTCGTTTGTAGATCTTTGACAATGTGGCCCGAAAGTCTGATAACCAGTCTTACCTGGGTTGTGAAGGTCAGAAAGGTAGTTGCTTGGTTGTTGTTGTTGGTTGTTGTGTTGTTGGTAGTTGTTGTTGTGTTGGTTGTTGTTGTTGTTGGTTGTTGTTGTTGGTAGTTAGTAGTATGGTCTACATTCTAGACCATACCTGGGAATGGGAACCTTTTTAAGTTTTTTTGTTTTACTCTAGAACAAAAAATAATCGCAATGACGGGGAGAGAATATGTGCCTTGCGGATTCGTTAAGGATCTTGTTACGCCCTTTATTGTCATGTTATTTGGTCAGTGGCTCGAAAGTCTGACAACCAGTCTTACCAAAGGGTATCGTATTACCCAGTACTAACTGGGTGGTGGCGGTTAGATAGGCCGTCGCTCCATGTAAAATACTGGTATTCAGCTGCATCCGGTTAGACTGGAAGCCGACCCTAACATAGTTGGGAAAAGGCTAGGCGGATGATGAGTAACCTACTGAACTTCCTTGCGCTACATAAAGGGTGTAACAAGACCCTTAACGAAGTTGAAAGGTACTTCTTCTCCCCATCATTGATTATTTGCGATCATTTTTTTGTTCTAGACCATACCTGGGAACCTTCTAGTTACGGAGATATTGGGGGTCAAAGTTCCAACTTTATCACAAGTTTTTTTTTTTGTTACGTGTTTTTTTTTTACTGTAAAAAATACCTCCACGACCCCCGTACTATTCAATCCATCCATCGGCACAATGTTTTGATTGCGTTACATTGAGTCCTACCGTAAAACGTGATTTCTCACCCCAAAAAAAAGTCGTTGCCCAGCAATAATTTGCGTAAAGTTACTTAGTTTGATGTACATTGTGCTTGGTTGACGGGCCCTGTATTTCTCTCCATAAAAACGAACAGTCACCAACACTTTTTTTGCGACTGTACACAAAGCTTAGAAATTGTGTTACAACTTAACCTCTGAATGCAATTAATTATATATTATATGTATTTATACATAATGTTTATACATAACACCGTCTATTATACGCACAATTAATTTTATGTTATTAACATTCTCGTTTATAGATATCATTCATTATGCGATTGCGAAAGTTATCTGATGTCGGCACAAGTTACAACTCATGCTGTGGTGACTGAAGCAGTAACCCAGTGGTAACAAGATAATCAGGCCTATAATGTTCCCATCGCTGGGACACAGGGCTCCTCTCTATGAGATGGAATGGTTTTTAATCATCACCCAGGCCTGACAGGCCCCATGAGGGTCGTACTCCTCATAGGGAAACGGCCTACATCACAGCAGTGGGAATTTGATATGTCAGTTTGGGAGAGGCCCATGATGTCCATCTGTGGACTGCGATAAGTTGAATGTCTGTTAATTACACCTTACAATCATTACGTTACTGGTCTGAACACTTAGGTAATAAAGTAAAAATATTTCGGTATTTGGAGCACGCACAAATGTAATCGATATTAATTATTTATTAACTAATGAGCTGAATTAATTTGAAATATCAATGAATGAATATGCGTATTGGCATCAAAAATGTTAATTATAGGCTCAATAATATATTTGAATTTATTAAAAAGTCTATTGACTCTATGATTGTCATCGGTTCAAACAAAGCCGAATGATTTAGGTCTTATTATTACCAGCTTATGTCATTATTACCTATAGTATGACAATCATCATCAGTGGCGTAACTAGCCTTTTTGGGCCATAATGCAAAAAAAAACGAAGTTTGCCTATATGTAAAAAATAATAATAGTTAAAACCGGGTGTGCAGAAATTTGGGATACTTTTTTCTTGCAGTTTTTTTTTTAATTTTTATGTGAGGCTTCCTCAAAAAAATAAAATAAAAAAAGAATCGTTTGTGGTCTGCCGGGGCCCCCTTGAATCAGGGGCCCCAAGCGACCGCATTGGTTGCATTGGCATAGCTACGCCACTGATCATCATCTGCCTAGCCTTTACCCAACTATGTTGGGGTCAGCTTCCAGGCTAACCGGATGCAGCTGAATAACAGTATTTTACACGGAGAGACGGCCTATCTAACCACCACCACCCAGTTAGTACTGGGTAATACGATACCCTTTGGTAAGACTGGCTGTCAGACTTTCGGGCCACTGACCAAATAACATGACAATAAAGGGTGGAACAAGATCCTTTACAAAGCCGCAAGGCACTTATTCTCTCCCCGTCATTGCGATCATTTTTTGTTCTAGAGTAAAACAAACAAACTAAAAGGTTCCTAGGTATATATGCTCTAGAATCTATACCATACTTGGGGGAACCTTCTAGTTACGGAGATATTGGGGGTCAAAGTTCCAACGTTTTCACAAGTTTTTTTTTTAAATACAGTTTTTAATGTATGATTTTTTAGACACCTCCACGATCCCCGTACTATTTAATCCATCCATTAACTGAATGTTTTGAGTGCTTTACATTGAGTCCTACCGTAAAACGTGATATTTCACCCCAAAAAAAAAGTCGTTTCCCAGCAATAATTTTTGCATATACCTACTTAGTTTGATGTACAGAATGCTTGGTTGACGGCTTCATGAAGGGTTTATTTACACCCTGTGTAACGCCAATACTCAAAAACCTGAAAGTTTGAAAACCAGTATTGCTAAAGAGTATTGAGTCACCAAGTAACACGGTTGAGGATCTAATTCTCTCTAGCGTATAAAATACTGGTATTCAACTGCATTCGGATAAATTGGAAGCCGACCCCAAAATAGTTGGGAAAGTGCCAGGCATATGAAAAAAAAAAGCCTGCGGTGCTACGGGACTGTTCGAAAGACATACCGTGGCCCCAGAACACAAAGGGCGATGAAGGAACATGGATGGGTTTTAGCCAGTAAAATTCTGACACTCTCGTCCTGCTCAGCCCAGGAGCGGGAGCGGGAGGAGTTATTTGATGATTTCCAATCCGAAAAAAAAAGGCCTGTTACATGGGACTTAACTTGCGAAATGTGGGTGTACTATTAGATACATCTCTGCCTAACCCTTTCGGTGACTAGAGGCATGATGTATGAATTAAAACTCTTTTCGCTATACATTACTGGAAAATTGCCGGCTAGTACGCGGCAATCAGCGCAGTTTTGAAGCGTGGAAAGTTCAACAGCTCGGAGCAGAAAACCAATTTAAAAGTTGCTGGATGTATAATAAAGTGCTCTAATGATGGATATACGATATGATATAGTCCCACAATGTTGGTAAAGACAAGTCGATGGACATCAAGCGGGCAAAAACCAGATTTAGGGTTTGCTGCCAAGAATTTTCTAATAATAATAATAATAATAATACACATTTAATTCAGAATCTCTTCCATATTTGTTAGTAACAATCAAAACTTATATACTAGTGTTAGTAACATTGATACTAAGCTGCGTGAGGCACGCCGATCCCGGGGAAAGTCTACTTGACTGCATGCAGTCGTATCCACCGCCCCAAGATCGGGGAGTCCCACCTATCAGCCAACGTTCTAAGAATGTTGTTGGGGCTGGCGCGAACACGGCGAAGCAGAGACGCGCATCTCTTGCGCATGATGGCCGAAAAACTATCAACGTTGGCGTCGGCAAACATGCCGGACGCGCTGCAGAAACGCGGCAGCCCCATCAACACCCGGAACGTGTTGTTATATTATGTGCGCAGGCCACTATATGCCCTTTGCGTGAAGTTCACCCACAGGCTGCACGTGTAAAAGGATTGGCAGTAGGCTTTGAAAAGCGTCACCTTAACCTGAGCCGTACAACGTGCAAACCTATGGGCCAACATCCCACATCGAACAGCCAGCGACCTGCGCTCCCGTTCTATATCAGCATTATCCTTTAAATCATCTGAGACCCAATGACCCAGATATTTAAAGTTTGCAACTCTTTTTAGAGGTTTGCCACACAGCATAACTGGTGGAATTGCGCTATAACATTTACTACCTGCTTTAAATACCATGAGTTCGCTCTTTGATGCATTATATTTGAGCCCATGAGTCCCAGCATACGATTCACACACGTTAATCAGTTTCCTTAAGGCCCTGATCGAAGGGCTCAGCAGAACCATATCGTCTGCATAACTTATATTATTAATGCATACCCCATTAATATGACAGCCGATTCCGGTTCTGCTAAGCTCATCGATCAGATTATTCATGTACAGATTAAACAACATTGGCGAGGACAACCCCCCCTGCCTCACCCCGCACTCAAGCCTGTACTCAACTGAAAAGGAGTTTGCCCATCTGACACGGTTCTGTTGATTATCGTACCAAAATTTAAATAAATTTATTACTTCCCGGGGCACATCCGTTTCATTCTGTAGTTTACCCCATAGCAAATTATAAGATACAAGGTCAAATGCTTTTGACAAATCTAGGTAACACGCAAATACTGGTGTTTTTCTTGCTGTATAGTACTGCACAGTCTGCTTAAGGCTAAGGATAGCACTCTCTGTAGATAAACCGGGCTGAAACCCGAACTGAGCATCATTTATTTTTAGATGTTTATCAAGCTGGCATACAAGCAGACTGTCCAGCACCTTAGCAATTATCGTCGCTAAAGAAATAGGTCTATAATTTGATAGCACAGACGAATCACCCGTTTTATTTTTGATGATCGGTACAACAGTTGTACGCATTAATTTTTCAGGTAGATAAGCGTGACCTAGACATAAATTTAAAAACATACATAAAACTCTTGGCAAGTGGATCCCAGCATGCTGCAGGTGCTCGATGCTGAGACCGTCATGCCCGGGCGATTTTCCTCTAACCATATTCCTAATTGTAGCAGCAATCTGTTTCGCAGTAAAAGTGACGCTTCGCGCGCAGCAGACGGTCCCAGAATCGGGCGCAGACAACTGTGACTCATTGTTTAGGGGTGATTGTACTCTAAAATGCTGCCGAAACAGATCCGCAATACTACCAAGTTCATGTACACCTTCGACGCTCACGGGAAGGCTCGGCTTATGATTTAATTTGTTTGTTGATTTCCAGAATTTACCGAAATATTTGTTTGAGTGGTGTTTAGCAATTAAATCCATTTTAATTTGGTTTTGATTTGCTTGACACCATTTTAATTTACTTTTGAATTTTTTCCTAGATTCGATCATATCATTAAAAACCGGACCAGAACTGGGCTTCCCAAACATCAACCAAAGCTTGTAGTAAAGTCGCGCCATCTCGTGAGCGTCGCGAACATACTTATTCCAGCCAGTTACATGCCTACGCTTCGTTACATTTTTATGATAATAACTGTATTCAGCAGCGTTGACAAGTATACGTTCAATGTTATTATACATTTCATCCAACAAAGTTAAGTGGCAGGAATTATTACACAACCTGTCTGCACACTGACTAAATTCGCTTGGAAAGTCAATTTGCTTTAATTCTGAATGACAGTACTCGTGATATTTAGATATTTGTTTAGCATCACGTTCACCCCAAATAACTTTGTTTACATGTGCGTACGACTTCGTCACCATAGTGTGCATTATGATGTTATTAAACTTACATTCTAACACAACAGGCAAATGGTCCGACCAGTATGAGTCATACAATACCGATACATTGAGAATAGTCGGCAGCGCGGCACCTGTCACAAGGCAGTGATCGAGCCAGCGCCGACACCCGTGTGCGTCGCTGACATATGTATAGGTGTCCGACGGAAGTGTGTTCATATCAACGCACGACCAAGACTGTTCCGCACAGAACGAAAGTAGCTCGTTAGCAAACAGTTCACCCGGGTGTGCGTTAAAGTCACCCAAAATAAAAACTGACTCGACACTATTGTTTTCAATCACCGCGTTAATCTCGCTTAAGCACTCAGTGAATTCTAAGAAATTCTCACTACAATCAGTAGGCATGTACACTGAGAACACCAGGAATGACCGATCACTGAGCGTTATTTTAACTGCTGCAAGACGCACACTACTGCAGCTGATCACTGTCACAGCAGGAAACGCACTTTTACGCCAGAGGAGGGCAACTCCTCCGTGTGGTCGCCCCCGCAGCACACTGACCGAAGTATCCACTGCCGACGTGCCCGCGTAGGCAAAGTTGTCATCTATGGTACCCAGAAAAGACAGGTCGTGTGGCAACAACCATGTCTCCTGCAGCGCCAACAAATCGACTTCACGACAAAGTTGTCGTATACAGTCCACTGACCTAACAACATTTTTACAATTAAATGTTATCATTTTGGTTGTCGACATGTTGAGTTGTTAGTATTTATCTCGCTAACCCGTAAGTCGGTTTTGTTTCTAAATTCAACAAAACGTCGGTACGCAATTCCAATAGGCCAAAATTCGGCATCCATAAATAAATCTATATTTTCTTTAGGCACAAAAATCTTGAAGGAATTGTATTCTTTTTCCAATCTCATCTTCATCATTTCGACAGTGACATTCAAGTTCAACTTACTTTTTACATACTTAGTGATGTCACACACGGACACATCCTTCGCCACGTTATAGATATAAATTGGTACCCTTATATCGGCAGCCCTGAAGTTCATATTTATTTCAGCCACAGCTTTCCCCCTGTTACCCGCAAAACGGTTTCTGTATCTTCGCCTTTGGACCGTAATCCACTCATCAGTCGGCTTCTCACGCTTCCATTCACCATCCTTCACTATATCCGCCATATTCTTGCAAACGTTCGTCTTTGTAGGTTTACCGAGCCCGTTATCGATTGTCGGGCGCGCGATCAGCTGAGTTGGGTGATTCATCGTATCGCTCGCCGGGCGCGTGGGCTCGGAAGCGTCGCCTATCGAGTGAACAGGATTATGACACCTGTCGTGATCAGAATAAGGTTGAAATTCACTAGTTCTTGGGTTGTCTACACCAGTTTGAATAACCAGCGATCGTTGCGTGTTTGTTGGTCGTGAATCAGCAATACCCTCAGATGGAACTTTATTCTCCATAATTTCGCAATATACTGTTTCTGGAGAAGATAATGTGCGAACCTGATTGCTCACTCTTACATCACCCAGGTGATGAACCAGGTGGTGCGCTGGAGGATCATCGGCACCTTCAAAACTCTCCATTCGACATGCTCCACGTCGAGTGTTTATATTGCCTTCATACGTTTTTATTGGGGAAGTATGCTTCAACCGTTCTATCTCACATTTTAAGATATCTAACTGTTCCGTAGTAACAAACTTTTCCTTGACACTGTTGATATCTTGCTGTATAACCAATAGATCCTTCAATATCTTTGTTACATCCACATGATCGAATAGAATTGGGGGTAGCTTTTGAAGCTCGCGAGCGACGAAAATAGGTATTACCTCAGGATCTGTTTCCTTAAGAGTACAAATAATATCGTCTATATTTCTGAGCGTTTTGCCGTCTCCCTTCCTGGTTTTCTTCTGCTTTTTTATTGTTGGTATGGATTCACAAAGCAGATTCTTAGCAACCACTATATCATCTTCAGAGAAAGCAGAGACGCAGATTCGACTGATACTTTCTTCGTCCATCACATCTAGTTTATTGTTCACAAACGCTAGCACTTCGTTAATCACGATGTTACACTTTGAACATTTCACACGATTGGAAGCCATATTCGCTTACGTACGGTGCGCGCGACCGTATCTACGCTCGGCGCGTGCGCGATTGATAATAGAAAAACCCAATGAAATTTTGTCCGAGCTGTTATTTGATCTCAGGAGACAGGATCCAGGACCTGGTTAAAATTAACAGCATGTTATGTAGAACTTTTACATAATAAGTCTTTTACATATTGTCACGTGACCTACTAATTATGTCATTGTTATATGCAAATTATGTCAATTTATAAACTAGATTGTTGACACGCCTTTGAATTTATTATTAATTAGTTGGACCTACTTTATAAGGTCGTATCTTTTGATCATTGACTTAGTAAAAGTTAATATTTTTCGATATGATACGTGCTTATTCATAGAACAATTATGTGATATTCATTCTGTAAATTTGGCAAAACAAACACTTTTACACATCAGAAAAGAAACTATTTTGGAAATTCGGGTTATTTTAGTTTTTTTTATAATTATCAATTTTATTTTTTGCTTTTCAGTCTTTTGTATTAATAATAATTTATTTAGACATTTTTTTGATGACATATTAAACACAACAAATAAAAGACAGTAACGTCAAAAATAAAAATAAAATATACCTAGTGCAATAAAGTAGCGCTAGACCCCGCACTGGTACTCTGTGTCGTGGGATCTTGTTATTTCTGTGTTAATGACACACACATGCACTAGTGAGTAGTTCAGTAATCGTTGGTTACTTAGTCTAAATAATATTTAAACTTACATAACTAAAGGAAACATGCAAAATTAGAATTATAAGGTTTGTATAGTGTATTTGTATGATGTTTGTGTTAAAGGGATGTTACGCCTGGATGAGTATTTGCGAGAGATTTATAGTATGGTCTAACTAGAGCATCAAATGTGTGAAAACGTGTCAAAAAATATCAGCCGACTGTTGGCTTTTAAGTTCGCACACAGAGACATAAGATGCCCCTAAGACGACCAACTGACCCCAAACTTGGCTAATCGGCCAGTTTCATATTTAATTTATATTTCGTACATGTCCTGTCTATCATTATTAGCAAGACCAATGATAGCTTAGTGGTGTGACCGTTGAACTGCCAAGACATAGGTCTCGAGTCGGAACCGGAGACCTCTAATTTTTCGGATTCATGTGCGAATTGTATAATTATCACTTGCTTCGGTGAACGAAAACATCTTGAGGAAACAGCATACCTGAGAGATATTTACTTTTCTAGACGGCATGTAAAGCTAAGTCAGGCTATCAAAAGCCTATGGGCGGCATAAAAACTCTGACACCAGGTTAGGCACTAACCACACGATAATGAAGAAGAACCAAGAGCAATATGAAAATATGATATAAAGGGTGTAACAAGACCCTTAACGAACCTTCTAGTTACGGACATTTTGGGGGTCAAAGTTCCAACTTTCTAACAACTTTTTTTATGTATGTGTTTTTAATGTAAGATTTTTACTTTAAACACGTCCACGACCCCCGTACTATTCAATCCATCCATCAGCACAATGTTTTGAGTGCGTTACATTGAGTCCTACCGAAAAACGTGATTTTTCACCATAAAAAAGTCGTTTCGCAGCAATAACTTTTGCGTAAAGTTACTTAGTTTGATGAACAGAATGCTTGGTTGGGTCTTGTTACATCCTGTATGATTTCTTTAGAAATACCATTCTTTAGCATCACCTAATTTTATCTATTTTTCCTTTCTTCTTTTCTGTATTTAGGGTGTACATAATCTATTAAATAAATAAAAATGTATCTGTAAACTCGGGAATTTCTCAGTAGCAGCCACGGAGTCTGGATTTGCGCCCGGTTGATGGCGATAGGCTCGCCCCCTGTTAAATGGGATTTTAACATATCTGGTGAAATGTAGGTTCACCTCTGCCTTACCCTTCAGGAATTACAGGCGTGATATTATGTTAAGTATTTTTGGTTCCAATGTCACTAAAATCCGTATAATTTAACAAAAAATGTATGTAATAAAGTTGTCCATGCAAATAACGTATATCCCGCCGACAGTTACGACCGGATTTAAATCAGCAATAATTTATTAGCTACATATAAATATTTATAAACAAAGACAGGCTTATTTAAATGTAAGGAGACCAGAGCAATAAAGGATATCAATTATGTCATATAATACATATTCAAATAGTCGTAAAACATGAATAAAGGAAGTCTAGTTAAACAAGCGTTTAGGCCTTATGTCACTAGTTTAAACATATAAATATTGTACAAATAATATTTTATTGCCAGTGTTCTTTCAAACTTTAGGCGGAGATGTAGTGTTAGGAGACACGGTTTAAAATAACGGTATTTTTTCATTACTATTTACTGGTCTTAATGGTTGCAGTATCAACCCTCAATGGGCCTGCGTGGTGGCTTATGGCTCACATCCTGTCGCAGCAGGAAATAAGCTCATTAATTACTCAATTGTTGCATTGATTAAGCTTCATTCCAATTCGAGTTATTTGTATTACGTAACCAATTTATTCTTGAATTTTCAAGTAAGGACTTAGGACCTAAGAATTTACCTTGAAACCTGTACTAAAATTACTTGCCTAGCCTTTACCTTGGTCATTGTCAAGAAACAACTAACTAATATTACATTGTTAATAATGCAATAACGTGTTATAGCAGATTAAGTTTCAGTCAAATTACTCTAGAATATATTAAAAATATGCGAATGGTAGTTACAGCAGAATATAACTAACATTGTACAAACATGGACAGTTTTTAATTTAATATTAACATAGCCTTTTTTTCTATTACAGACAAGATGCGGGGCCAACTCAAAGCAGCAATAATACTAGTAATACTTCACATAACAACCACAAAAACTGCTAAAAGCAGCGCACCATCAGTCTTCGAAGTCATCAACGAACAAGCAAGGGTAGACGACAAGATACCTTTAAGTTACGGCAACCCTCTAGCAGGTAACTCTCAACAGAATGCAAAGATCCATGCTCAACACCAACAAGCAATGTTCAACGCAGAAAGGGTTAGACAACACAGAGCACAAATCCAAAGATGGAATAAAGCTCCACAACAAGTCGACAGCTATATGAAAGCTTACCACGAATCACAAGAAAGCCACCAACTAGCACTAGAACAAATGCAACAACCCACGCAGAAGGAAAAGAAGCCTAGATCCAGACAAGAACGGACGAATCTTAGAAGCAGACCCCATCTTGATCCAGTTAAACTAACTAGAGCCGATGCCGTTGATAAGAATAGAAATCACAGATCTTTCGGTTCAGTATACTCTAAAATACAGTATAAAAATAGGGTAAATACTTCACCAGGGACCACATACGATCAAGGTGTGACGATCAAACCTAATGGAAACGTAGGATTGAATAACTTGGAGAGAGAACAAGCGAGTTTATACACAGAAATAGAACCGAGTAAGAATCAATTTGTTTACCCGAAATTGTACAGTCAAATGCATTCATACCAATCTGCTGACGACATACTTGCCTTGAATACTCTTCTATCAAAATCTCCACAAGAACAGATAACGGAATTGAATACAATGACACAAGTAAACAATGAATATGGAAAAGATACTCTAGAACAGCCTATAGATTTGTTTTTCTACTTAAATAATCAAAACACTGCTACGGCAGCAGAGGACAACAGCAAGTATAATGTACAAAATGCATACAATGGTCCATACACAAATGATTATGTTAATTACAATGACCAAAAACCTATAACAGAAGAAGTCGATGATGTTGAAGAGGAGAAACATGTTGCATTTAAACCTTATTCTCTACAGCATACACCAACAGCAATGCCTCAAGTATTTGAAGACCCAACTACGACGAAGAGCAATTATTACAAAATAGAAGTGGGACAGACTATAAGTGGGAATAAACACGGGAAGAGTGTCGAGTTTCCTAAGCCAAGTTATGCAGCACTGACGTATGAGACCCCTTCAAATCACTACACGAAAGAACCGAGTACAGACACAGTGAAATATCTTCAATCCCAGCAATCTGGAGTACAACATCTTTCTCATGATGGAACGGGAGTCTCAGCTTACGGAGATGATGATGTAAGTATCAAAAAACGTAGAACAAAACGGTCAGCTCAGTTAGATTCAGAGTTATTTCTATTAGAGAACGAACCGTTACCTGTACCACCGCCACCTTTAGTTAGAAATAAAACTCAGTTTACAACGAATAATAAAACCGAAGGATCACTACTAATTGTTACACTAAACCAATCAAATGTAACAGATGAAAGTATAGTTAATTTAGATAATAACACATCTCTAAACGCAACTAATAGAAATGACACGTTACCAAGCCCAATGGAATGGAAACGTTATAACCATCCTGCAGGTGAAGCGAAAGACTATGATTATTATGAGGACGATAATAATGACAAAGACTATTCTTATGATGGTGATTATGACCAAGATGACGAATTTAACCCACCAGACCTCGATTATCCAGCCCAAAACAATTTTAGACAACCAACCTCATTCGCTAGACCCAACAGACAAAGGAATCCAAATTCTAATCAAAACTTCAATTCCCAAAGTAATTATGCTGCTAATAGGTATGCTAATTTCAAACATCCCAATTATAACGATTTTCATTCTGGACCAAGTAACGATTATGGCCCACCTACAAACTACGGACCTCCGAGTACCAGTTATGGGACACCGGTTCAACAATATGGGCCACCTAAAAGCCAGTTTAGAGGATCAAAACCTGATGCATCTAGTATAATTGATTCTTTGGAACCTGTGTACATGTTGACAGAATCGCAATTAAAAAATATAGTAGGTCAGAAGCATGTAAATGTGCAGCATTTAGATGTATTTCAGTATCCTTCTTTGACGAAACCTAAGCATAGGTATCCTAGGAAAATTAAGAAGCATAGGCAGAGTAGGAGAAGAAGACCGAGAAATCTAGCTAAGTTGCGTAAATTACACAAAATAATACACTATTAAGATGATTTTTGTTAGTCCGGTTTTAAACTAAAACTATTGAAATCTGTGGAAAGATTTCGTTGACTTTCAATTCGATACTAAAAATAGTGTTGATTTTAAAAATGATACAATACTGCATGGTTCTGAACTCATGTCTAAATGTGGACTTTCTTGCTCAAATTAGCTTTAAAGAAAATCTCGGTCCCATATTCGTCACATATCAATAATTTTTTACTAAGGAGTATAAATTATGTTTTTTGACATGTGACCAAAAACATCCGTTACCATTTAAATTATTATTTACACTTTAAAAATATTTACATAGAGAATAATAACGACATTTTAGTTCTAAGTTATTTAATATAGCATGCACTAGATTTAGATATAAGTTGTTAAGTTTAAATTAAATTATTTAACTGATAAACCAAATAAATTATGTCACTTTAAACAGTTCTTATTTATTTATACTGTGTACAGTTTTATTTTATTCAAATTAATATATTTTTGTTTGGATAAACCGGAAAAGTGAAGAGAGAGAGAGTGAGGACTGTAAGTGTGAGTTTTTTGAAAGTTTATTTCATCAAGCGTTTTGTAAATTTTATTTAGATAGTCTTATGTGTAAGTTTTATTAAGTACTTAATAATTGTTATTTACTAGTAGTAAGTATAAATTATTGCCACAATAACTTTCTGGCTGATAAATTAAACATCGATAACTATATAAGGGCGAATTTTATATAAGGACAAGTTCACTGACAGCTCTTAAACGCAGTTTAAAAATGTGCTGATTACCTTAAGTTTCACAAAAAAATGCCATAAGTATGTAGAATTTGACAATGCAAACACTAGAAATAAAACAGTTTTATATTATAGTTTTTTAATAGGTACACATCCTTAAAAACTTTGACAAAGAGACTGATTTGAGAGCGTGACAGTCATGAATTCATCGTGAGGAGACTGATATCTACTAGAACCAAAGAGATTTCATAGACTTATAGAGCGGAGATTGGGAATATTGCAATGACTAAAGAATAAGAGTATTGTCATAAAAAAATTAGATCCCGAACGTTTTCGATTTTGACACATGAATGCTACCTGACAAGCAGGCGTACGACACTGTACCAACAGACCGATTTATAACTTACTTAACTGCGCAGGCGAGCACAGCGGCACAGAACTAAAATAAATGTACCTACAGACGGCAGCACTTTAAGCTACCCGAAACCTTAAAATTTTCCCAATCAACCTTAAATAAAGTTGAAAATCTATTAAAGAAAGCTGCTGGCATCTGTACCAAGTTTGACATATCGATGCAAATTTTCTTGACAAGGCACGCCACCTTGAACTGCACACTTAAAGTTTCTTTTTTTTACACGTTTCCCCGCACTAGGAATTTATCCTGTATCGTGGGTGCGTTTACAAACATTTATACTCACTTAAACAAACAGCCAAAAGTGGTCATACTAAATTACTAAGTAGTAATCAAATTATAATTTTCTTCGTCTTAAATCGTTTATCGCTCGTAAATATTTGAATGTCTTCGAATAGAACTAAACCTTATAAGACATGCGATATCACAGAAAAGAAGCCAGTATACCAGTAATGAGAACGATATAGGCTATTATGTATTATGTCATATAAGTACATAATGCCAGTCATTCTACAGACTAACAGTATAGTTTCTATTTCAACACGAAGATACTTGAATTGTGAAATTTGTTAAATAAACAAGTACAGCATAATATATTCGTCCGGAAGAGTTTTATTTTGATGAGGAGATTCGCCAAGTCATGATATTTTGTAATGTAAGATGGTGTTGTAATATACTCTAACCGAAGAGTAAGAAATACACACATAAGATTATAACGTTGAAGGAAAACATCGTGAGGAAACCGGGCATGTCCTAGAATCAAAAGTTCGAGAACATATGACATCTATCAACCCCACTGAGCCCGCGTGGTGGATTGCAACCTATATATTCCCTCACAAAGAGAGGACGCCTTTGTTCTAGGAGAGCGAAAATTATAGGATTATATTACATAAGTTCGGTATATTTATATTAAAAAGCTGCTAAAGATCTCGGTACCTATATTTAGTCTTAGAATCTATTAATTTTTTAAATACGTCAAAATTCTTTCTATTTCCCATTCTATTTTAACAAGCTAAGAATTATGTGACTAGAAAAACACCAGCATCAGAAGATTATGATGAGGAGGTTAGATAGGCAGTCGCTTCATGCTAAATACTGGTATTCAGCTGGATCGGATTTGACTGGAAGTCGACTGTGATAGATGAAAGAAAACCTGGCAGAAGATAATACCTAGGGCAGAATTTGAAAAGCTAGGGCCCATGACTATTATGGCGGCCTACTTAGTGTCGATTTTAATTCTAGTGCCTTATTTGGGTATATTTCTTTTCGAAAGTCCGGAAGTAATGATTTCATCACAACTGTTTAGAACGTCAGACGTTCGCCGGATGTCTACAAAGATAACACGTTCTGCCGGAAAACTATACTATGTTTCCGGTCATGGACTAGCGATATTCTAGGTACTTATGTAACAAAATACACAAAGTTGATTTGCCAAGAATTTGTTGTCAAAAAATTTGTTCATTTGTTTACAAAAAAAAATTCGATCTGGATATTTTTTCTGAGTTTAAACTTTTGTTTTCTCTGTAAGTTAGAAAAATGTGAACCCATTATTTCGTAATGTGATAATATGTTATACAATAAACAATATTAGAAAGAGGTAAAATTTGTAAGTTTGTATTTTGGGGGTAATCTCTGGCTCTACTGAAACGATTTTGAAAATTCTTTCACTAATTGAAAGCTACATTATCCCCGAGTGCCATAGGCTATATTATATATACATATATATACAACGTGCCCGAGAAAATTGTTAATTGCAAAGAAAAGTTCCCCTAATACGGAACTTTTCTTTGCAATTAACAATTTTCTATATAAAGTTTATTATTGTTGCGATAATGCACTGCATGATTTATGGCATAGTTAATGTTGTATTGTTTCTAATGTTACATTTTATCGGCCCTCATAAATCGTGACTATATCTGAAAGCTTCCTCATACCATTAGTAAGCTAATTTATTCTAGAGGTATTACAGAATGTCATTATGTACCGTGTTTAAACTAAAAATAGATAATCTAGACAGAATCCCAGTACCCGGTCACCCTATTTTTTTTTTAAGTTTAAGCTTTCAAGTGCCCTTGACCAAAACTAATACTAAGTACTACTAGTTTGAATATGACAGCCAAACAAGACTCACTTTTACGAAAACTAAATAAGAGATGACGAAAACCTATTTCAGCACTGAATAATGACCTGATATAGCAGCTGAAACCACCGACTGTTAAAATAATCGAATATTTATTTACGACTGACCCTCAAAATCTACTCTATCTCAAATTGTGTGCCAACGACAGCTTTTTCGAACGTATATTAAACAAATGATAGCCACTACATAGCGAATAAATTCAAAAATGGAACATAATGCATGAAATTATCAGCCAAGTAAGTTAGCAGGTGGTAAAACAGAGAGGAAAGGAGATCACCCAGATTGGGCTATTTTCAAAAGTGCCAACAGAAATAAACTTATTATCTAGATAGAGCATAACTTATTAAACATTTTTTATTATTACACCGAAGTCGTAAGTCAATTCACCTAGAAGTTAGTTCATGGACCAGTAGCTTTTATACTATTTCTATTCATATTATATGTAAGTTTTTTAATATTGTAATCATTGTTGTTTATTTAAAACTTGGGTATAGAACTTGTGAACATAATAAGTTTATTTTTGTAAGTTTACTTTTGAAAATAGCCCAAAAATGTATGGAGGCTGGGTGACAAACAGTTACGGAGAGCTTTTGGAGGGCTAAAGGAGATTTTAACCCTCCAAAAGCTCTCCGTAACTGTTTTGCAAACTTTGCTTGACTTGTTACTCACACATGGAAAGAAATGTCAAGTTTTGCCTAGATTTCACGACTGTTTTTCTCAGTAAATACTGTAAGTTATTTCCTAAAAAGGCGCACGCGCACTCCTTTCATTGTAGAAAAGTGATAAAATGATTCGTTTTAAACAAAAAGTGTCCATGTCTATAGTGTAATCCCAACCAAACTTGCATGAAGAGACCGTCACGTGACCCTTGAAGGCTCCACCTTAACTAGAAGGAAGAAACCTTCTCCGACGTTATATTTTACTGGCCCAAAAGTTCTTCATTTCCACGGCTTCTTCGGTGGCCGCGCAGAGGACGAAGAAATCTTGTCTTATTTGTTATCTTCATCTTATTCGACTACTCATAAATTACTAAGTGCTTAACCATCACCAGCCTAATGTTCCCAATGCTCGAACAAAGGCCTCCTCTCTCTATGGAGTACATGATTACTTACCTTCAAACTATTCTTTAAACCCAAACCTCCATTCCAGATTCACTATGCAGCGAACTACGAATTTGGTTACCGGGTACGCGACCACGAATCGGGCAATGACTTCGGACACCAAGAGGCCAAATCTGGTGACAGCACCCGAGGATCCTACCACGTGCTCCTCCCTGATGGTAGACTGCAGCAAGTCAAGTATTCTGCAGGCCCAGACGGTTTCCATGCTGATATATCCTACGATCATTTACAAGGGAACGTTTAGATTATGTTTTGTGATATCTGTGGAATTCGCATGTTTTTGTGAGGAAAAGAGAAATTTATATCTGTGTGTATGAAGTGTCTCAAAAGTGATGTTTAGAATCAAAATTAGAGTTGTACAAGGATTTTTTGGCTCGTGGTCAAAATTGGAACTAGCGCTGCCATCTTTCTTTTACAGAACAATTTCATAAATTAATGTTACAGCGCCTCCTTTGGCAATAAAGGGCCAAAAGTTCCTTATCGCACTTTAGTTTAGCAGTTTCAGAGATAAGTGGTGCTTTTTTGTTTTTCTCTGAAAGTAGTAACTGGTTTTGATTTATAGTTGAAATTATTTAAAAAAAAAAAAAAACATTTATTGTATTTACCTATTTTAGAGACAAGTCAAGCAATATTTTAGATATAAGAAATAGTGCTAAATTGTAAATATCAATTAATTTTATTTATTAAGTTATTTTTCTTTGTAAATCTGATTTTGTACATAATTTAAAAAATAGTTTAGTTTAAAAAATAAAACACAAACCAATAATATAATATTTATTTGAAACACACATCACAATCAAGTCCTTAAAAACTAACACTAACTCAAAAACATTTTTTATCTAATATGAAAAATAATATAAAAACCTCTTTGGTCCAACAAAGGGTGCACGTTCACGCTCCAACGCTAGATCTAATATGGCGCCAGTGCAAAACGTATCCCGCCATTTTATACACTATGGCAGCTCGAGGAAACGATTAGAACAAAAGTTGTAAATGATATAATGGAAGAGAAAATAGAAAGTGTTGTCATATATGTCATTACGTGCGGGCGACATTACTGAGATTATGTAACGGCCCACATAATATACGGACATTATTTAGGAAATATGTAAGTTTTTAATTTTGTTCATTAAAATAACTTCCTTAGTTCCCGCGTTCTTCTGAAGTGGAGTTTCTCGTTTTCAAATATTTAAAAACCATTGTTTATTGTTCTGTTTTCAAATAGCTGCTATTTTTTTGTATTGTGTAGTTAACTTCTTATTTAGTTCAAGCAGTAGAAAAAAAGACCAATAATTGCAAGAAAAAAATCTCTAAAGAAACACTT
Source organism: Eugnorisma glareosa (assembly GCA_947578425.1). Lineage (NCBI taxonomy): Eukaryota > Metazoa > Arthropoda > Insecta > Lepidoptera > Noctuidae > Eugnorisma > Eugnorisma glareosa. The sequence continues at coordinate 3,448,342 of OX387982.1, read as the reverse complement.
TACTTTAGGCCTCTATTTAGATTTTTAGTTACTTTGAAATCAATAAACAGTTAAGTCAATGAGTTCACAAAATAGTGACGTCACAGACTATTGCCATGCACAATCTTTGTCATGTGGGAGTCGTATTTTGACAGCTCAAAAAAACTATGTCAATGAGGGCTATCGTTTTTGAGCTCACCAGATGGCGCCACTGACGCATAAGGTCATGTCAATAACTCTATTTTTAAAGTACCAATAACTTCATAAAAAGTTTATTTTGTTACGTATACATAGTCTAAACTTCAGATACATTCACAATATTCTCCCTAAAATTAGCAAGCATGAAACACTTAAAAATCATTTAAAATTTTTCATGCTTGTGTACTCACAAATAAGGTCAGAAGTTGCTAATTAAAATCTTCAAGTCATAATTAATCAGGAATAGCTCAATCTAGACCATAATTGTGAATGTTATTAAAAATACGTGTTAAGAAAGCACGCAACGCGTGAACTTTCTATGACATCTGACATTTCGGTGCCCTCGCGCTACACTAGCGCCTCTAGCGGTGAATTCAAACGCGATAGCCCCCATTGATTAGTGTGTCCTATTAAGAGTATGTAAGACTAATGGAATATCTCAATTTTAGCTCGTTCGTTAGTGTTTATCTCATTCTTAAGACATGATTTTCTGGAAGTCGCTTATACTTGTTTGCTCGAAAACTTGCTACAAGAGCCCTACACTTTTCCCAACTATGCTGGGTTCGGCAATCCGGCTTCCAATCTTACCGGATGCAGCTGAATACCAGTATCTTACCTGATCAGAGTGTCGCCTTAGCTACAAGGAACGTCCTATTCATCCATTACGGTAGACGAAAATAAAGGGTGTAACTAGACCCTTAACGACGCCGAAAGGCACTGGTTCTCTCCGTCATTGCGATCATTTTTTTGTTCTAGACCACACCTGGGAACCTTCTAGTTACGGAGATATTGGGGGTCAAAGTTCCAAATTTTTCAGAAGTTTTTTTTAAATTCATGTTTTGAATGTAAGGTTTTTACTTTAAACACCTCCACGACCCCCGTACTATTCAATCCATCCATCAGCACAATGTTTTGAGGGAGTAACATTGAGTCCTACCGTAAAATGTGATTTGGCACCCCAAAAAAAAAAGTCATTTCCCAGCAATATTTTTTGCATAAAGTTACTTAGTTTAATGTACATAATGCTTGGTTGACGGCTTCGTTAAGGGTCCTGTTACACCCTGTATACACGTACAAGCCGACCCGCACCTGCCCTGTGACGGATTTCCACACAAACTTCAACCCCTATTTCGACCTCTTAGGGGTTGAATTCTTAGCAGATGCAATAAAATAGCTATCTAAGTTAATATAGAAGATAGATAGTTAGAGGCGCTCGTGGGTTGATATTCAAGATTAAGCTGCGATCTCCGAGGTCGGTACGTGAATGGGTGACCATCATTACATACTGCGTTCCCTCCATTCCTCGGAAAGCACGTTAAGTCATAAGTCCCAGCTGTATTTAGTAGATCTTTGAGAGTCGTTATGAATAGTCACAGGCCCGAAAGTCTAACAACCAGTCTTACCAAGGGCAAGGGGTATATTACGCAGATCAGATAGGCAGTCGCTCCATGTAAAATACTGGTATTCAGCTGCATCCGTTTGGACTGGGAGCCGACCGCAACATACTTTGTGAAAAAGGCTACGCAGCTGATGAGAAGATACGAAGATGGATAAATAGACAGTCAAACTGAGAGAGGAAGCAACATCCTGTTTCTTACGTTTCTTAAACATGTATTAATGAATAACTAATGAATACTGATTCTCTCTAAAATACAACTTTACGTAACTTTTGATATCTCATTACTTCATTAGTGATGTAACCTTCTTCTTTGCGTGTCGATAGATTCCAATAATACCCGACCATTATATAGCCACTTGCACAGCTCTGTCATTGACTTCGTTTAAATCCTGGAAGTTCCAGGTGGCTGTGCAGGACGGCCAAGAAAGGAGGTGGGGCATATCCTGCTGGAGCTCCACATGGACACTGACACTGAATCCTTTCACCACGATGACTCAAACCTATCAGTGATGTAAATAATTGAACGTTTTTCGAAAAGGATCTACTTTCTAAATGAAAGAAGTTTGTCTGGTTCAAAATGGTGTTAAAACCACTTATTAAATAACTATATACACATAGGTATCTTATAATATTACCAATCTGGTTTTTACCTTCCACAAAAAACTAATTAAGAATATTAATGTATTTCATTGCATTCTGATTATACTTAATCAAGAATATTATCGGTACACAAATAAGTAGATAATGTATATTTGCATATAACGGATGAAAGAGATAATTTGTGTCTAGCTAGATTGTGGTCATATTTTTAATTTATTACTTACTAGCTTATGCCCGCAGCTTCGCCCGCGTGGAGTTCGATAATTGTCCCATGGGATCATACCGGGATAAAAATTATCCTATGTGTTAATCCAGCTTATAAACTATCTGTGTGCTGAATTTCATCCAAATCCGTTCAGTAGTTTTTGCGTAAAGGAGTAACAAACGTCCATCCGTCCATCCATCATTAAAAACTTACGCGTTTATAATACATATTAGTAAGATACGAAGTAAGATGTATTACCTACTTATTTATAGCGTATAAAGTAGAAAAAGTAAAATTTAAAAGCCCAAATCTCACGAAGATTTAGCATTCTATAAAATTCTCCAGACTTATTCTCACGTGGTGATATTTACTCGTACTAGTCTATAAAATTAATTTCTGGGGTTCTGTGAGAAGTCGTGGGCACTACGCGAGCCCATCGTGGATTAGCAGACGTCACATGTCTTAAATTATTTGGTTCTGGGACATGTCCGTTTCCTCACCGGGCTGATATCAATAGTGATATAAGAACATAAAGGATCTGTCTGGTTAGGTATAGGTTTCAAACTAGAATCCATGGAAATCCGGAGATTGACAGCCTTCGTTGAACAAGACCCTTTCCCCTTTATTTATTTTATTTTATTTTATTTGTTTTACTCACCAATAATTGAATACACTGCTTCAAAGATACAAGATACATTCAATAGAGTCATAGACATGTGTATCAACCTCTTACAGGTAAGCACATCATGCACTACTTATACGTTGGGTGTCTGCTTAAAATCAGATGAGTATATAAGTACTCACCACACTCAGCAATGGTTTTTTAAATACGTAGTTAAATCAAAATTAAATCATTTAAAAACTAAAGTTACAATCAATTATAGTAGGATCAAAATCAAAAGCAAGATCAAATTTTTAATGTTGATTTAATCAACATTAAAACTACAATCAAAATTAAAATTAAAATCAAATTCAAAATCAAAATAAAAATCGAAGATTAGAAAAAAAAAATAGAAAAAAATTAAATTCAAATACAAAATTAAAATCAAAATCAACATTAATATAACAATATTTAACAATATATATATATATATACAGCGTGTAACAGAAAGGGTATACTCATATGGAATACTGTGGTACGGACCATCAAAAAAATAATCAGCTGTCCTATACAAAATTTCAATACCTACTTGACCCAAATGTATGAAACAGCTGATTATTTTTTTACGATTTCGATGGTGGTCCCATAGAGAAAGTTGTTCAGTTTGATGGTCCGTACCACAGTATTCCATATGATTATACCCTTTCTGTTACGCGCTGTATATATATTTAATATAAAAAATAAAATTACAATTAAAATCAAAAATAAGATTAAAATCAAATTACAACCAAAATTAAAAATAAAGTCTTTTTTTTTTTTACTTCTTTACTTCTTCGTGTCGCTGATACGACCGTATTTTAAGTTCTGTCAGCCAAAACCGCAACTTCTACGGTATCGATACCAATCTAGCACCGCAAAAAAATCTAATTCAATTTAATTTTTTAACCACAACTAAAAAAAGCCGGCCAAGTACGTGTCGGGCCATGCGGGTTCCGTAGTTGCCCATCAAAATTTGCGGATTTGCCTCCGAACGATGATTTTTATTGTAATAATAAAAAACAAACACATGTGCAGTGGAAAATTCTGTGCTCCCATACATTATGTTTAGGAAAATATGCTATCCATGTACTCGTAAACGTGTAAAGCGTATTTAGCTGTGATAGTTTTCCTTTTAATTTCGATATATGTATAAACTACCACCGTGAATTTTTCACACCGCCATACAGAACCGTTTAGCTGGTAGAGGGGCAGTCAAGTCTAACAAACTTTAGCTTTTTAAAGCTTAATATTACACAAACGGATCCCTTATTCGAAAAATAATTTGAACAAACGGATCCCTTATTCGAAAAATAATTTGAACAAACTAGCAATATTTTTTAAAGACCAATCCAACGACATCCCACACTATGGGGTACGCGAGAAAAAAAACCCACTTCACGTAGAAATACCTACCCTAATAAAAATATTTTTCCAGATTTTTATTTACTACTTTTTATTTACCACTAATCTGAATATTCATGCAAAATAACAGCTTTCTAGTACTAAGAGTCTTTGAGCTAGGCTGCGACAGACGGCCAGACAGACGGACATGCCGAAACTATAAGGGTTCCTTGTTGACTACGGAACCCTAACAAATAACAATCCACGGAAATGAGTCGGCAATAAGAACTGCTATGCCGACAGTCATAACTAATTTACTGATCAGATTAGTCAGGACAATGGGAGGCCTTGACTAATTCTAGCACTTGAAATGGTAATTAAGCAGCTAGGTCAAGGGATTGAGACTGTGACGACAGTGTCCTTGGTACTGACGAGGTAATGAAGATTAATCTCGTTTTATTTAAATTTGATTCAAAAACCTGCTAAGTGAAAAAAGAAAGAAAAAATATTTATTTGTCGCAGGGACATGACGTGCATCGTACAAAATGATAAAAAAACAAAAAAAAATAACAATAAACATACAAAGCATAAATTTAAAAAATAGACGTTCGCAGCTAAGTGCTAGTCGGAGTCACGCACGAAGGGTTCCAGAACATTATCTAAAAAAAAACCACGTTTGGTGTATGGGAGGCCCACCTAAAAAAGAGATTACCCAGCCTCTATACATGTTTGGGCTATTTTCAAAATTAAATTAAATTAAACTTACAATTTGGATAGAGCATAACTTAACATTTTTTATTATTACACCTCAGTCGTAAGTCGAAACCGGCAGATCTCCCTTCAGTAACGTCTTCATCGACCAGTAACTTTTATATTATAGTAATCATTTCTATTTATTTAAAACTTGGGTATAGAACTTGAGTGGCATAATAAAAAATGTTAATATCCAGTTCTATTTAATTATTGAGTTTATTTGAGGTGGCGGGGAAAAATAATTACCCCAATCTGGTTAATCTCAGATATTTCGTGAATGAATAAATTTTCGGTGAATTGACTTACGACTTAGGTGTAATAATAAAACATGTTTGTTATGATAAGCTCTGTCCAAATAATAAGTTTTTTTTTTAAATAGCCCAATCTGGGTGACCTTTACTTATTTTATTCTGTTTTTAGTACAACAGAAATACATCATCTGTGAAAATTCCAATTGTCTAGATATCACTGTTCATTTAATCCCATTCAATAACTATTTCATGAAAAAGTCACTCAATGGGGTTAAATGAACTTGGAGGGTTGTATTGATGATTTGAATTATTATAATTCTGTAACTCCATATGTGTTACTTGCGCGATTCATATTTTCACCAACATACAACCTGACACTAACCTGCAAATTGGTAAAAACGTAAGAAAATTTAAATTTCGCGCAAGGGTATTGCGCTTTTGTTGTAGACTGGATATGTTAGTAACAATACCTACAAATATTTCACATCTACATTATTAAATTACTTAACCTAACACTGCCATCCCTGTCAGGGTTGCGGGACTGTTCTAAAGAGATACCGCGGCCCTGGACCACAAAGGGCAAAAGAAGGAACATGGATGGGTTTTAGTCAGTACAAGTCTGACCCTCCCTTTTGCTCCGCCCAGAGTGGGAGGAGTCTTTGAAAGGGCGTGAATTGCGAAAGTAGGTAATTTATGTATTTACTCAGATTGTGAAAAAACACAAAAGTGTCAGTCGAGTAGTCAAGTTTTGAGAACCTCCTCAATTGTTAAATTACGTACTTATGTTAGTACGCACGGCAGCCAACCAAGCCATGCAAAACCAAAGCAAGCTGATCTCTCATCGTACGGAAAGCTCATACAAAGCGAAGTCAGGTTATACTGGTTATGTCCAGCTTGATGTGCCGCCGTGTGTACGTAGTTTAAAAACCGTAATAATATTGTGTCCCCACCTATGAAATTGGCGTTTTTTTCTCACACATAGATAACCTCGTCATTTCTATGAATTAGAATATTCATCAATAGCTTGATATTATATCGAATAATGACCATCATAGACAACTACCAATAGTAAAAAAACTTTATTACTTACAGTTCCCTAAACAAAAAAATACCTTAAAAATGACTCCTCTTTTTGTTAGCAAAAAGAGGACCACTATTTGTTTTAACTTAGCCAAAACTTATTTTTGTCGCATATTCCAAGTGGCATACGTTATCTTAGTTTTTAAACATTATTGCATAAAAGTTTTAAAACATTAGTGTTCACAATTGTTAAATAAATTGAGAAAATGTTAGAACGAAAAATGTAACTTCTTTAAAATCCTCCATACAAAACGCTGATTTCATAAGTGGGGACCCAAAATTCGACCTCAGAGGACCTTATTATTAGACCTCATAGGGTAGTGTGTCAAACCTGTTCCAACGTGCCGTCGGTTTCACTACTTCAAGTATGTATATTTTGGTCATAGACTGTGTTTTGAGAATTTAAGATGGGTATGCAGTGCAGCGTAGCTTTTTTCAATCATACTATAGTTTGTCATATCATCATAATCGGTTCAGACGTTTCAAAGAAATAAAAAAAAAGTAGTTTAGAAATATCACGTTTCACTAAATCGTTCATACAAATCTGCAATTTCATACTTTAACCCCTAATAAGTAGTCCCTAGCATAATAGCATAATCAGCCTTTAATGTTCCCACTGCTGGGACACTCGGCCTCCTCTATATAAGAGGGAATGAGCTATAATCCACCACGCGGGCCCAGTGCGGGTTGGTAGATGTTACATGTCTTCGAATTTTTGGTTCTAGGACATGCCGGTTTCCTCACGATGTTTTCCTTCACCGTTTTTGAGAGCAGTGGTGATGAAATAAATTACACAAAGTAATGCGCCTGCCTGGGTTCGAACCCAGGCAGGCGCATTACTTTGTGTAATTTATCTATTTCATTCACTTCATGCCCCTCATCAAAACTCAGGCAAATTCATATGGGACCACCTCTGAAGAATACATTTCCAAACACATCAAAAATAGAAATCAGTAAAATTTTAGCGACGCCATCGCTAAATACATACAGAAAAAGGTGTTGAGAACCGCCTCTTTTTAACACGTTTTTGGGGTTCCGTAGCCGAATGGCAAAAACGGAACCCATAAAGTTTCATGTCTGTCGGTCTGTGTAAGTCACAGCACCTTTTTTCCGAAACTATTAGGACTACACAGTTGAAACTTAGTAGGTAGGTGTATTCTGTGAACCGCTTTACGACTTTCATAGAAAAATTAAAAAAATGAAAGATTAAGGGGGAGCCCCATCTTAATCTTTAATTTTTTATTTCCCCATAAATGGAACTGATACTAAAAAGATTTTTTTTCATCAAGCCTATACGTGCAGGATGTCTATAGATAGGTATTTTATAATGACACAGAGGTTCCTAAAACTATTTTTCTCAAAGTCAATCCTTTGGAAGTTAGACACTTCCAAAGTGGTAGAATGTAAATGTGTCCCCCCCCCCCCCTCTAATTTCTAAAGTAAGGGGAGGAAAGTTCAGGATTGTAGAACGTAAGTAAAACTTTTAACCAAAATTGATTTGAATAAGATTTGATGTTTATTTTTTGAGATATAGGACTTTTTCATCAAACTGCAGCAGTAACTTTGTTTTTCATTAACATACTATCAAGATTATGACTGGACTTTAGAAGAGCCTATGACCTCTGAGTTTGTTTCGGCTGTTTCTTCTCAGAGTAGTCAGGTACGAAACACCGGCTCCATCTAATTTAAAAAAAGAGACGTGTAAAAGTGTTTTAAAAAACCTATTTGCAAAATAAACATCATTTATCATTTAAAAACAAATTTAGCTTTGCTGTTGAATGGAAAACAGTACTTACAACATAATTATTATGAATAAGCTTTTAATATATTTTTATTATATTGTTTGGTGCTACGAAACCCTGTGTGCGTGTGAGTACGACTTGCCCTTGGTCCGTTTTTAAAAGCTTCTTATTTTTGAAAGTTGGTTAGAAGGGTACAGTTCAGTTCAAACTTTATGGCGGCTCGGAAGTTAGCTGCGAGGGACGGTCTGCGCAGGTATAACGGTTCACACTTTATGGCGGATCGAAATATCTAACGTAAAGCTGCGCAGAACACAATTTTAGGTACCAGCGGGACGCAGAAGACGCATCGTCTTGACTGTATAATGCGCAGACTGTCACTCGCAGCTAACTTCCGAGCCGCCATAAAGTTTGAACCGAACTATACGTAAAATGTAGGTATTGTTAACATCCTCGCAGACGAAGCCGGGGCAGAAGCTTGGTACGGCATAGTTATAATAATATTATGTCGCCCTTTAATCTCCGAATGATGTCGTCATGGTTTTTACGCTGAAATGGGAACAACAAAGTTGGGGAAAACCAATCGGGAACTCGGGTTGTAATAATCTATACAAATAAAGAAAAAATGAAGTGTCTGTTTGTAATTTCTGTTTGTAATAAAAAAAAGATAAGGAAATTGTCCGTCTTTTTCTGTTTGTTCCGGGTAATCTCCGAAACAGCTAGACTGATTTTGACGAGACTTTTACTGGCAGATAACTGATGTTATAAGGAATAGGCTTACTTTTATTTTCGAAAAAGAATTAGCGTTCCGTGCAAAAAAATCAAAACCGTTGATTTTTGTGAAGTTTTTAATAAAACAATAAATAGCATAAAACAAGTCGCCTGTCGTGTCTGTGTATGTATTTAGTTTTTCTTAATTTCACAATTAGTATGGATCCTGTCACTTACTGGGATATCTTCCGTTCCGTTTGTCTGATCTTAACAATTTAATTTCCATCCACCCGCGTTCTCCAGTCTACCCGCGATCATGGCGCTTGCAACACCGTCGAAATATCGGGAGCTCAAAGTAACAGACAATCCCGTAAGTGACAGTATAACTTTTGAATATATCATGTTTTAGTAGCACCGAAGAAGTAAAATGTTAACCTATAATTATTTAAATACTGGCTTTGGCTCGCGGCTTCGCTCCTGTTATGTACGGAAATTAAACCACAGCAACGTTTCAAATGTGGCCTATGACACTCGGGGATAATGTAGCTTCCCGTTTGTGAAAGAATTTTTGGAATGGGATCAAGAGTTCCGGATATTACCGCTTAAATACAAACACGACTTATTGTTCGTAAGTCTGGGCCGCCACCACTGGGCCACCGCTGCTCTCCACTGGGTCACTGCTGCTCTTACTGGGCCACCGCTGCTCTCACTGGGCCACCGCTGCTCTCACTGGGCCACCGCTGCTCTCGTAGTAGTAGTCCCTACTTTAGCTGTAATTCTTAATTCTTGTATTGATCGTGGTGAGTTTCTTGATCTTGAAAAACTGTAAACTTATCATCATCATCTGCCCAGCCTTTTCCGAACTATGTTGGAGCTTCCAGTCCAACTGGATGCAACTGAATACCAGTGTTTCACTTGGAGCAACTGCCTATCCGACCTCCACAACCCGGTTATAATGGGTAATACGATACCCCTTGGTAAGACTGGTTGTCAGACTTTTAGGCCTCTGTCTACCTTTAATAACGACTGTCAAAGATCTACAAATGGCAAACAGGCGAATGCACCCGGCTTCTCTTAAATTGGTGAAAGGTTAACCATGCAGCTGACAGAAACTACTTTTTTTTTTCAGTAATAACTGCCCTCCCCATTAGTGCCCAGACACAAACATTTGCCATTTGCCTTGAGTGAAAACTCTAATCCGTGGCTGTGTGAGCGTGGCGCCGGGGCGGGTCGCTAGTGTCACACAATATTAAAAACATTTTTAAAACAAGCATTGTTATCAATTATTATTTTATACTACCTAAACGATGGCATATACAGGACTGTAAAAGTATCTTAGAACAGCTACTTATAGAAATAATCATCACCTAAACATGACATCACGCCTGTAACCGCAAAGGTTTAGGCAGAGCAGGACTTTTACGGAGTAATGGGGGCCAGCCATCAAGCGGGCACTAATCTAAACTTCGGCTTATTACTGAGTCAATCTTGATCCAAAACTCTTTAATAGCACCCCCCTCCCCCTTGTTGATACGTCGTGAGGTTTTAGGCTTTCCCCCCAGCATCACGTGTATTTTTTATTATTGAAAAGATCATAGTTTCAGAATCTGTTTTAATAAAATACAAAAAAAGGGATTTTAGATAAAAATCGCTTGCTCGGGTTTTTTAACACTCAATTCCGTTTCGCTTTTATTTACTCCAAGGTTCATTTTCTTCTTTTATGTGCATTTTTACATAAGCTTATTTTTAAAAAGATTTTTTAATGAAAAATTTTATTTTCAAATTTTTAGCGTTGTCGTAACTATTTCTCATAACGCATCATTATCTCAACATTTTTTTTCATATCCATGCTATTAACCGTTGAGGAGATCCATCGTGAGAAGACGATTCTGGCTGCAGGATTAAGTAATGTCTGTCATAAAAATGCATTGTCACCAGAACCAAAGGTGTGCGCAAAATTTCAGCTCAATCGGTTAGAGGCAACTGGTTTGAAATTCAGTTGCAAGATTTAACCAATACATACTTACAAACTAATTAACAAGGCAAATTAAATAAAAGCTTATAATTATAAAAAAAAACACTCTGTGGCGATATCTCTACTTCTCTTATCAGACGACCTCTCATGTTATCAATATACCCCCGATGCCTAACCATCCTATTTATAACATCATGTCAGCCAATAAACTTGTATTCCACGAGCGGTCAACATATAATATCTCCTTAGAAACGACGTGGCCTGGAGCATAAAATGTATAGAATGCATTGTGTGTTGGCGTGCGTGACGTTGTACGTGGGGTTGGCGCACTCTTTCTCCTGGGGTGAGTACAGGAGTATTTTTTCTATTCATCTTTATTTTAAGTGGTTCATTCAAAGTAATCTAATGCTCGGGTAAAGGCCAGCCCTGGGGTCACAGAAAGTGTAAACTAAAGGTTTTGAAATACGGATCCCACAGTCCCAGAGTTTCAACCCCAAACGGCTCGAAAATATTTTTATAAATAAAATTACTACATGTACGCCTCTTGAGGATCTCCGCAGCCGCAGCGGCAGCGCCAGCACAGCACGATGAGCTAAGAAGATGGCATGGCGCAAGAATATCGACACACATTGCGTCCTACACTAAAGGCCTACCCACCTTCCTCGGAAACAAAGATATGCCGTTCTGGAGTCATTGGGTTTTAGGCGTCAAGCACAGATAAAGAAGCGCAGAAATACAAACAGTTGTGCTAGATCAAGAATTTCTTCGGCCGAGAGTGCTGGTCAATTCGAAGCTAGCCTCTTAATCTGAGATCGTCATTAAATAAGTTTTTTTCATCAATTTCGAACCCCGAATTTTGACGTTAAAAAAGTGCAGATTTTCATTATGAAGTGGACTTAAAAAAAGGAAAAAACTGGGTGTAAGGATTGTAGCAGCTGTCGTTCTGTGTCTTCTGCCTATCCTATGGGAACAAGGTGTGAGTTTATGAGTGTTTGTAAGAGGACGATTTTTATAAAAACCTTTTTGTTTCAGATGTTGTTACAGCAGACACACAACTAAGTTTTTATGACATTTACGGAAAGTTAACGCACACTGAAAACACTCCTTCGGGTATAGTGAATCATGTAACTTATGACCCAGTGCACCACAGGGTGCTGTTTGCCGACTACCGAAATATTTATAGCTTTGACACAGCTACAAATAAAATAGAACGTTTAATAACAATTACAAACACCGTAACAGGTTTGGCTTACGATCCGGCTACACAGTTAGTTGTTTGGATTGAAAACTTTAAATACATGTACTCGAGTTCGTTAAAACCAGGATTTAATATAAACAAAGTTAACGAAAAATACTTCGTTTTGACCCAAGATGATGTAATCCATGACATTGCCGTCGATAGCTGTGGAGGGTACGTTACTAACAATAATATTATTTTATAGTTTTGCAACAAATTAGATATATATGAGGTGGAAGGGACACCGGCGCGGGAACCGTTACCACGTATTCAGCACATCATTCTGAATGAACGTTTTCATCGGTTATAGAGGTTATGGAGGTTAAAATGTAGGGAACAGCAGATTTTTTATTAAATTTCCAATTAAAAATTTATATGTGAGCTCAGAATGATGGACCGAATAAATGGTACTCGTAATCGTTTTCGCTTCGGTGTCCATTCTAACCCTTACACGTGTCGGACTTAGTCAAAATATTAACATTTACAAAACATTTCAGGTTTATTTACTGGAAGACAAACCCTAACGTTGTATATAGGGTTAGATTCAATGGCACCGAGAAAGAAGATGTTATGTATAATGACTGTGTTATAAGTTCTTTAACCATTGACCAACAGTCACAGAAACTGTACTTTTCTGATTCGTGTGCAACTTTAGACGCTTTTGTCCGGATGTTTTCCATTAAAACTGCAGATTTAAATGGAAACAACAAAAAACTAGTTAATTCAACACTATTGCAAGTGCAACCAGAGTTTAATTTGGCCGTATCAAAAGATTTTATATACGGGGAAATTTACGATTTGGGCATCGTTCAAATGCCCAAGAATCCACCGCGTGACACAGAGGTCAGCATTATACTTTTTAAACACACTGGCGCGGGCATAGGCGGAATAGCCACCCACTATTATATTGAAGATATGACTCGAGGAATTCAGAACTGCGATGCTCTGACGAGTCTGCTGTCAAATAACTCAGTGTCCATAGATGATGATGTAAACCTGCTTTGTGTCCATGGTACGAAAGTAAGCGGGGAATCTTGTTGTGAATGTGCACAGGGTTACAGCGGTGAGAGATGTGATGATTTTTCACTGTGCCAAAACTATTGTTTACACGGAGATTGTAGTGCCAGTGCTGAGGGTCAACCTAAATGCAGGTAAAACATGTTCATTCCTTTTAGAACTACTTATAAGAGGCGCTCCAGCGCGCGTTATCTTTATTACAAACTAGCTTTTACCCGCGGCTTCGCTGGCCTTATGGCCGGGAATTATCCCACGGAGACTTAGTGAACATATGCCAATGACTCTCGGGGATATTGTAGCTCCCCATTAATAAAAGAATTTCGGATAATCCCTACAAACAAACATACAAACTTTCCCGCTTTATAATATTATTAGACTTAAATCACAAATAAACGGCTATTCAGATGTCAGAATTACAATAGGATCATTTAGTTCTTGTTATAATTAAATAAGGCTTAGGAATTCGCAGCGACTGTTGATTGTCGATTTCTTTGGTTATCTAGTTCCAGTCCTGTTTCATGATTTTCATTATTTCAGATGTAATGCCGGTTACTCGGGAGAACGCTGCGAGGTGAATGCGTGCCAGGCTTACTGTTTGAACGATGGTGTCTGTTCCCCGAGTGAGGACAGCAAGCCGGTGTGCCAATGCACACGAGGACATGAGGGTGATAGATGCGAAGTCCCCGTCTTTCTAACGAAATGTGTCCAAACAGTTACGATGTTGAGGGCCCTTCTAAATACAGGTAAGAACCTTCAATTCGTACTGTTACCGACTCCAGATCGCTCGTACACGACGATCGGAACATTCGGAACGGTCACTGTCAGCCAAACTAAACAGTTGAAACTAGCATCGTGTCGTATATGATCTCGTAAGTGTAATGCATCTTGTATGACAGAGCGACGTGGCGCAGATTCTTCGGCTCATATTAATAATCTCATGTACGATTGATTTTATGATAAGGTTTATCAATAGTGCATTCTTTACAGATGTAACATCGGTTACAGGAGTGAAGTCGACGCGTGCTTCAACGCCTTCAACTGTTGTCTGAGAATACGGTGCTTGTTCGGAATGAGCACAAGAAGAAGCCGTTGAAGAGTGTACTTTATGATCTACCACCACCACTACCTATGAACTGCTCACTAGAATCAACTGAAGCACTTTACATCATTTTCTTCACACTATTTTCCTCATTCCTCCGCATTACATCACCACACAACTCTTCAGTCACCGGCGCCACTTACAGACTGCCTCCTATGTGCTCATTCCTTATTTCATCTATTCGCGTTGCACCACACACCTTAGCATTCTAATCTCATCCACAGCCTTGTTTACTAATATCATTACATAACCTATGTACTTAGCTTCAGATAAGCCGTTTGATCTAAAGATTGAATTTGAAACGTTCATTAATATGATAATGCATAATACGATTCTAGTATTATATATGATGCTTTGTATGTACGATTGTTCTAATCCATAAGCATCTAGTATAAAACTTACGTAGTAAAATAAACTATTTATAATGTTTTATAATGAGTGTGTTGTATCTACATAACTATACTTACTAAAAATGATTGAAAAAGTGTTACAATAAACTACTCTTGATTAGCGAAATAAATGTCTATGATGATTAACATTTTTGGTGTTTTATTTTTTACTAGATGACGAATGAAGTTTATTTTGTTAAATAAATGGTTTACAAACACTTATTTTACACGTCAAGAAAACAAAATATGTTAGCAGGTAACTAGATGATGACTGCCTCGTGGTCGTAAGCGCGACTGCCGAGCATGAGGACTTGGGTTCGATTGCCATCAGGAATTTGTAGCAGCCACGGAGTCTGGATTTGTGCCCGGCTGATGGCAATAAGCTAACTGGGTTGTGGAGGTCAGATACGCCGTGGCTCCAACGAAAGTATTCAGCTGCATCTGGTTAGACTGGAAGCCGACCCAACATAGTTGGGAAAAGGCTAGGCAGATCTTGATGACGATAGCAATAATCTCGCCCCCATCATGTGGGACTTAAACATAGCTGGCGCAATGTGGGTGTACTAGGTATACTGGGTGGTACTAGGTACTGTATTAGGTACCTACACCCAGGTCCGGACTGGCCCGGATGCCCGAAGGACCGGTGTGGCCGATTTGCGGTCTTTGCTATTTAAAAAAATACACCTTGCTCTTGAATCACTCTATCGACTAAAAAAAAACCATCAATTATGATGGGTTTTTTTTAACATATTAACGTTGCGTAGTTTTAAAGATCTAAGCATTCATTGGGATAGACAGCGGGAAGCTGAAGCCAAATATTTTCGAAGTAACGTTACATAGAACAAACAATCGTAAGTCATCGAAGTAAAAATGTTCGCAGAATAGTGTTTCGCACTCATGTACTCAATACTCAATACTTTTATTGCATTCCACATGTAGGTTTCTTAGGTGGTAAAGTTATAATTAGATCATATGGACCCTGTCGGGCACAGCAAAATAAGGGAGTTAGGAGAGAGGAAGCATTTGTAAATTATACATATAACATTTCTCAGCAAACTACTTTGGTATAATGATAATGCAGGTATTTCCCTAAGGAAATACCTGCAAAAAGGAGAAAGGAGAAAGAAAGAAGAAGGAGAAATCATCATCATCATCATCATCATCTTTAGGAGAATCTAATACCTATAATATAAACATGTATCTATTGAGAGATGTAATGTAATATCAATTATTAGAAGTCTCGAGTACTTAAGTTATGAGTTTATAAGTCTATCACATAGATATTCGTTTACAGAATAGTAGCTTTTATTTACCAGAAATAGTCTAAGTTTTTTTTAAATATGTTAGTTTTTTCTTCTTTTTTTATTGATGCAGGTAGTTTATTATACAATTTAATAGACATTACGTAGGGACTTTTAGAGTGCATTTTTAGTCGAGAAATTGGTAAGTTTTGCCTAGATCGATGTCTGAGTAGATAGCGTGTCTGGATGTCTTCACGTTTTGAATAAAATTCTTGATGTTTCCGCACGATTTTGCATGTTTCTAAAATGTATATACAAGGGAGGGTTAGAATGTTATGTTTTTGAAAGAAGGGTTTGCAACTATCTGTTTGCTCAATGTTTACCAGGATTCTGACCAATTTCTTTTGCAGGGTAAAAAGTGATTGTGCACCTGTGCTGTTTCCCCAAAGGGTGACACCATAACTAAGCCATGCATAGGCGTAAGCATAATAGGTGGAGAGAGCTGTTTGTAAATTGGTGGCCTTTTTTATTTCACGAAGGGCGTAAGAGAATTTAGAAATTTTTGAGTGAGTTTTCCTTATGTGTGATTTCCAGTTTATGTGTGTGTCTATAACTAGTCCGAGTAATGTAAATTCGTTAACTGTTTCTAATTTTGAGTCGTTGAAAATAAAATCTAAAGTTAAAGGTGTTTTTTGGTAAGGGTGGAAAGTTATTAATTTGGTTTTGGAGTAGTTTATCTCGAGGTTATGTTCGTTCATCCAGTTGCATGTTTTTGTAAGTATGGAATTGAGAGTTTCTTCTATATTTTCATTGTCTTGGCATGAGACTAATATGGATATATCATCCGCGAATAAGACACATGGCCCTTCTATGGTCTATTACGCTTCCTTGAGGAATTGAGGCGTTAATTACTTTGCTAATTGATCGGATTTTTTGGATTTTATTATTTTTATGGTCATAGTATTCTATTTCAACTAATTGTTCCCTGTTCTTAAGGTAAGATGTTAGCCATTCGTGAGCCTTTCCACGTATACCTATTCCGTACAATTTGTTCAGCAATATCCCGAATTGTACTTTGTCGTAGGCTTTGGTCATGTCTAGTAATATTCCTATTGCGTATTTTTTGCTATTTATAATATTAAGGGCTTCTTGGATATACTTATAGACTGCTAAGGTGGTGGAACGGTTTTTTCGAAAGCCGTTCTGGCATTCATCAAATATATTGTATTTTTCACAAAACGTATAAATGCGGTCACACATAGCTTTTTCAAAGATTTTTGAAGCTGATGGTAAGAGAGCTATTGGACGATAGTTATTTGGATCTGTTTTCGTAGTTTTTTTGTACATGGGTTTTATTACAGATTTTTTTAATAAATCAGGGACGATACCTTCATCAAATGACTGGTTCAGTAGTAGGTAAAACGGTAAGGTAAGTTTAACTGCGCATTGTCTTAAAAGCATTGGTTCATGTAGGGAACCCTTTTTTATGTATTCTGGTTTTTTATTGATTCATGTTCAAACCGAAATCGACTAAATTTTGGTGGAAAATCCGAAAGAGTAAAAAAGTAAATACTGCACTCATCAATCACCATCCAGACCCCCCCGTCCCCCCTGTCATCCAAAATAAGCAAAGCAGAAACCTCCCCGCCCCCCTGCAGTGCTTACTTAATACTTGAATGGCCACTGTGTGATGGCTACGATTTTTCATTCTTTTGTTTCAGGACCATTTGCTAATGGAACTGAGAGAAAAATTGATCATTTTTGTCGACCACTGATTATTGTAAATGTGGAGACTACATGGCTCATTTTTTTTGCAGTTTGTTTTTACGATTGTCGGGTAATTTCATTACGGCCTACCCATTTACCCAAATGCAGAGCAGCGGTGGCCCAGTGGTGGCGGCCCCGACTTACGAACAATAAAGTCGTGGGATCGAACCCAGGCAGGCGCATTACTTTGTGTAATTTATTTCATCACCACTGCTCTCAAAACGGTGAAGGAAAACATCGTGAGGAAACCGGCATGTCCTAGAACCAAAAAATTCGGAGACATGTGACATCTACCAACACGCACTGGGCCCGCGTGGTGGATTATATATAGCTCATTCCCTCTCATAGAAATCAGGCCGTGTGTTCCAGTAGTGAGAACAATATAGGCTGATTAAGCTTGTGCTACCCAAATGCCCTCTCTTTGGTATAGTTCATCGGGTCGTTCTGCTCCTTTAGTTCTGAGTTGAGCTACACGCTAGCTGACAAATGCGCGCACTGCCTGGACGGAAGGCTCTTTCCTCAATTGACAATCAGCGGCACTAATCTGCATAGTTCTCTCTCACATTGATTATGTCTGGACTTTAAAAGACTGTTGTACAATATCTCTGAGTTTGTTTCGGTGTTTCTTCTCAGAGTACTCGAATAGGAAACACTGACATCATCTATATTACATCACGCCTGTAGTCTGCGAAGTGTTAGGCAGAGTTGTACCTAATACAGTACCTAGTACCACCCAGTATACCTAGTACACCCACATTGCGCCAGCTATGTTTAAGTCCCACATGATGGGGGCGAGATTATTGCTATCGTCATCAAGATCTGCCTAGCCTTTTCCCAACTATGTGGGGTCGGCTTCCAGTCTAACCAGATGCAGCTGAATACCAGTACTTTCGTTGGAGCCACTGCGTATCTGACCTCCACAACCCAGTTAGCTTATTGCCATCAGCCGGGCACAAATCCAGACTCCGTGGCTGCTACTGAGAAATTCCTGATGGCAATCGAACCCAAGTCCTCATGCTCGGCAGTCGCGCTTACGACCACGAGGCAGTCATCATCTAGTTACCTGCTAAAATATTTTGTTTTCCTGACGTGTAAAATAAGTGTTTGTAAACCATTTATTTAACAAAATAAACTTCATTCGTCATCTAGTAAAAAATAAAACGCCGAAAATGTTAATCATAATAGACATTTATTAGGCTTATCAAGAGTAGTTTATTGTAACACTTTTTCAATCATTTTTAGTAAGTATAGTTATGTAGATACAACACACTCATTATAAAAGATAGTTTATTTTACTACGTAAGTTTTATACTAGATGCTTATGGATTAGAACAATCGTACATACAAAGCATCATATATAATACTAGAATCGTATTATACATTATCATATTAATGAACGTTTCAAATTCAATCTTTAGATCAAACGGCTTATCTGAAGCTAAGTACATAGGTTATGTAATGATATTAGTAAACAAGGCTGTGGATGAGATCAGAATGCTAAGGTGTGTGGTGCAACGCGAATAGATGAAATAAGGTATGAGCACATAGGAGTCAGTCTGTAAGTGGCGCCAGTGACTGAAAAATTGTGTGGTAATGTAATGCGGAGGAATGAGGAAAATAGTGTGAGGAAAATGTTGAGTATGGACTGTAGATAGCTATAAGAGAAGAGGAAGACCAAGGAAGCGTTGGATGACTTTGTGACGGATGATATGGCTAGAAAGGAGTTCTCTGCTGAGATGAGCAGTAAGGAAGAATGAAGAGAGTGAGAAGAGGTGCGGGAGAGTGTGTGTGAAGAAGATAGGATTAGGCAGGAGAATGGTGATGATGTAAACTGCTTCAGTTGATTCTAGTGAGCAGTACATAGGTAGTGGTGGTGGTAGATCATAAAGTACACTCTTCAACGGCTTCTTCTTACGCTCATTCCGAACGAGCACCGTATTTTCAGACAACAGTTGAAGGCGTTGAAGCACGCGTCGACTTCACTCCTGTAACCGATGTTACATCTGTAAAGAATGCACTATTAATAAACCTTATCATAAAATCAATCGTACATGAGATTATTAATATGAGCCGAAGAATCTGCGCCACGTCGCTCTGTCAGACAAGATGCATTACACTTACGAGATCATATACGACACGATGCTAGTTTCAACTGTTTAGTTTGGCTGACAATGACCATTCCGAATGTTCCGATCGTCGTGTACGAGCGATCTGGAGTCGGTAACAGTCAGAAACAGTATGAATTGAAGGTTCTTACCTGTATTTAGAAGGTCCCTCAACATAGTAACTGTTTGGACACATTTCGTTAGAAAGACGGGGACTTCGCATCTATCACCCTCATGTCTTCGTGTGCATTGGCACACCGGCTTGCTGTCCTCACTCGGGGAACAGACACCATCGTTCAAACAGTAAGCCTGGCACGCATTCACCTCGCAGCGTTCTCCCGAGTAACCGGCATTACATCTGAAATAAAGAAAATCATGAAACAGTGCAACTAGAAAACTAAAGAAATCGATAATCAACAGTCGCTGCGAATTCCTAAGCCTTATTTAATTATAACAAGAACTAATTGATCCTATTGCAATTCTGACGTCTCAATAGCCGTTTATTTGTGATCCAAGTCTAATAATATTATAAAGCGGGAAAGTTTGTATGCAGGGATAATCGTCGGAAGTACTGATTTGATTCCGAAATTCTTTTCTTAATGGAGAGCTACTCCCCGAGAGTCATTGGCATATATGTTCACTAAGTCTCCGTGGGATAATTCCCGGCCATAAGGCCAGCGAAGCCGCGGGTAAAAGCTAGTTTGTAATAAAGATAACGCGCGCTGGAGCGCCTGTTATAAGTAGTCCTAAAAGGAATGAACATGTTTTACCTGCATTTAGGTTGTCCCTCAGCACTGGCATTACAGTCTCCGTGTAGACAATAGTTGTGGCACACTGAAACATCGCATCTCTCACCGCTGTAACCCTGTGCACATTCACAACGAGGTTCCCCACTAACTTTCGTACCATGAACACAAAGCAGGCTTACATTTGTGGACACTGAGTTATTTGGCAGGAGACTCTTCAGTGTGTCGCAGTTCTGATGTCTCCGAGTTATATCTTCAATGCTGTATTTGGTTGCTATTCCCGAAATATGCAGATCATTTTCAATAAAAAGTGTAGGTTCAATATCAAAGTCGTGCGGTGGATTCTTTGGAATTTTCCAGATGGTAGCATTGCCATCTAAATATTCGTTAATTCGCAAGTAGATATATTCCCTTGATGCAGTCAGCGAATAGAAGAACCGATCTGGTACTAATTTATGTATTGTTCTTATGTTCTGTCCATTTAAGTCTGAATATTTAAAGTCACATGTATAAGTACCAGTTACGTCATTATATGTCGGTTCACCCTTGTCAGTCCAGTACATTTTATGTGACTTCTGGTCCTGGTCGTTGTCGAAACAAATAGAAGCGACATTATCGATAACTACTTCTCTCTCGGAGCCATCGAATCGTACCCTTTCATATGGTTTTACCGCTGAATCACCGGTTATGTAGTAGTAGTAGATAAACCTGAAATATTTTGGAAATTTCATGATTATGATAAGAAATTTGCCACTGTCTACCCGTAACGACTGTCAAAAATCTACAAATGACAGCCGGGACTAACGGTTTAAAGTGCTTTCCGAGGCACGGAGAAAGCAGGAAGCTCGGTATGTAATGGGTGGTCACCCATCCACAGACCAGCCTAGACAAGCGCGGCTTAACCTGAAGATTGATCTGAGCGGCCGTTATTATTTAGCCATGAGCTCATCCTGTAAAACTATTTAATAATTATGATTATTGTTAGTAACGTACCCTTCGCAGCTATCGACGGCCATATCAACAATCCACAGTTCATCCGACGAAATTAATCGTTTTTCGGTTTTATTGAATCCCGGTTTTATTGAAATCGAATACAAATGCTTGTAGTTTTCAGTCCAAAAGAGTAACTCTGAGGCCGGATCGTAAGCCAATGTATTTATGACTGGGGCTATTTCGTTGGAATCGCTAATTAAGCATTCTGTTTTCTTTGTGGCTATTTCAAAGCTATAAATACTATATGAGTCGGCAAACAGCACCCTGTCGTGTACTGGGTCGTAAATTATATTTTCAATTATTCCCGACGGAGACGTAATGTTTTCTGTGTGCGTTAGTGTTCCGTCAATATCATAAAAGTCTAGATAACTGCTAGAAATAACAGTCGTAACGATTTCTGAAACAAGAGAATATTATTTTAACCATAGAAATATAAAAATATATCTATGACTAGCTGTTGCCCGCGACCTTCGTTCGCGTGGAATTCTTATAAAAAAATGTTACTACAAAGGTTTTTTTTTTTTTGTACGGTACCCTAATTCTTATTCTAAAATAAAACTAGCTTTAGTTACTCCTTATGACATCAGCTATCTGCCAATAAAAGTCTCGTCAAAATTGGAGATTAGCCGGGACAATCAGACAGACAGACATACAAAAATTGAAAAAAAATGTGTTTTTGTTATAAGTACTGCATATACTTTCATTCAGTTAAAGCTGTTATTTTGGTATTACAAACAGACAATTCAATTTTATTTATTTGTATGTATAGATTTAAACCCATTCATTTATTTATTTAGCACAAAGTACAGAGGTGGACTTAATACCAAGCATTTTCTACCAGTCAACCTTTGGGTGATGCAGAGACAACCAGTGGTAGGTGTATACAGTGTGTAACAGAAAGGGTATGGTATGGGACCACCACCGTAAACACAAAAAAATTATCAACTGCCCCATACAAAATTTCAATACCTACTCGACCCAAATGTATGAGAAAGCTGATTATTTTTTTACGATTACGATGTTGCTCCCGTAGAGAAAGTTCTTTTGATGGTCCGTACCACACTCTTCCATTTGAATATACCCTTTTTGTAACACTTTGTATATCTGCAATATCTTTTTAAAAAATGCTGATAATAAACTACAAGGATACACAGGGCTCAGCAGAACACGGCAGGGCTACAAGGTTCATTGTCTAGCCTCTTTTCTCTTTTCATAAAGTACGCTACCTATTGTAATTATGTGTCATTGCTTCCGTACAGTATCGAGATGATGAGTAAAAGAAGTCTGGAAGAAGACACGCTGACCACAAATGAATCGAGACGTGGACAAGAGAATGATGAGGATGGTTCGTACAGTACAGAGCGTTGAATGAGACGTGGATAGTTTGCGATCGTCACACGAGCACCAGTTTGAAAGTCGGAAATAAATGGCTGTTGTACTCACCCCAGGAGAAGGAGTGCGCCATCCCTGCGTACAGCGATAACAGTGCGAACACACAATGCGTTCTATACATTTTATTCTACAGACAGCGTCGCGTCGTTGCGTCAGATTTATATGATATAAACAGCCCTGGTCAACAAGCGGTGGCTTGTGGGATTTAAAAACAAATCGCTGGTTTTTCGCAAAATAGCATTTTATTATATCAAAATAGCTGCAATGTTAGCTTGTTGATAACCTTTGACGTCTGATAAGAAGCACACTAATTAGGAATATCGAGCATTTATCCTGTTTTACTACTATATGCATATCCCTACTTTGCCTCTTAAATTCACCGATTGTGTGAAAATATTTTAGAAAATACTGGTAAACTTATTTATAGGATGGCGCCAACCACATCATTTTACTTTCACCATTACTATACTAATATTATAAAGAGGTAAAATTCGCTGTTGCTGTGGTTTAATTTCCGTACATAACAGGAGCGAAGCCGCGAGCCAAAGCCAGTATTTAAATAATTATAGGTTAACATTTTACTTCTTCGGTGCTACTAAAACATGATATATTCAAAAGTTATACTGTCACTTACGGAATTGTCTGTTACTTAGAGCTCCCGATATTTCGACGCTGTTGCAAGCGCCATGATCGCGGGTTGACTGGAGAATGCGGGTGGATGGAAAATAAATTGTTAAGAGCAGACAAACGGAACGGAAGATATCCCGTAAGTGACAGGATCCATACTAATTGTGAAATTAAGAAAAACTAAATACATACACAGACACGACAGGCGACTTGTTTTATGCTATTTATTGTTTTACTAAAAACTTATCAAAATTACGTACCTATTTGAATCGGAATTTTGACGGAACCCTAATTCTTTTTCGAAAATAAAAGTAAGCCTATTCCTTATAACATCAGTTATCTGCCAGTAAAAGTCTCGTCAAAATCAGTCTAGCTGTTTCGGAGATTACCCGGAACAAACAGAAAGAGACGGACAATTTCTAATCTTTTTTTGTTTTAAGTACCGTATAATTATACTTTCATAAGCATTCAGTAAAAAACTGTCATTTTGAAATTACAAACACACACTTCATTTTTTCTTTATTTGTATAGATTATTACTACCCGAGTTCCCGATTGGTTTTCCCCAACTTTGTTGTTCCCATTTTAGCGTAAAAACCATGATGACATCATTCGTAGATTAAAGGGCGACATAATATTATTATAACTATGCCGTACCAAGCTTCTGCCCCGGCTTCGTCTGCGAGGATATTAACAATACCTACATTTTACGTATAGTTCGGTTCAAACTTTATGGCGGCTCGGAAGTTAGCTGCGAGTGACAGTCTGCGCATTATACAGTCAAGACGATGCGTCTTCTGCGTCCCGCTGGTACCTAAAATTGTGTTCTGCGCAGCTTTACGTTAGATATTTCGATCCGCCATAAAGTGTGAACCGTTATACCTGCGCAGACCGTCCCTCGCAGCTAACTTCCGAGCCGCCATAAAGTTTGAACTGAACTGTACCCTTCTAACCAACTTTCAAAAATAAGAAGCTTTTAAAAACGGACCAAGGGCGAGTCGTACTCACACGCACATAGGGTTCCGTAGCACCAAACAATATAATAAAAATATTTTAAAAGCTCATTCATAATAATTATGTTGTAAGTACTGTTTTCCATTCAACAGCAAAGCTAAATTTGTTTTTAAATGATAAATGATGTTTATTTTGCAAATAGGTCTTTTAAAACACTTTTACGCGTTTTTTTTTTTAAATTAGATGGAACCGGTGTTTCGTACCTGACTACTCTGAGAAGAAACAGCCGAAACAAACTCAGAGGTCATAGGCTCTTCTAAAGTCCAGTCATAATCTTGATAGTATGTTAATGAAAAACAAAGTTACTGCTGCAGTTTGATGAAAAAGTCCTATATCTCAAAAAATAAACATCAAATCTTATTCAAACCAATTTTGGTTGAAAGTTTTACTTACGTTCTACAATCCTGAACTTTCCTCTCCTTACTTTAGAAATTAGAGGGGGGGGGACACATTTACATTCTACCACTTTGGAAGTGTCTAGCTTCCAAACGATTGACTTTGAGAAAAATAGTTTTAGAAACCTCTGTGTCATTTTAAAAGACCTATCTAAAGACATCGTGCACGTATAGGCTTGATGAAAAAAAATGTTTTTAGTATCAGTTCCATTTATGGGGAAATAAAAAATGAAAGATTAAGGGGGGGCTCCCCCTTAATCTTTCATTTTTTTTTTTCTATGAAAGTCGTAAAGCGGTTCACAGAATACACCTACCTACTAAGTTTCAACTGTGTAGTCCTAATAGTCAGGGAAAAAAGGTGCTGTGACATACACAGACCGACAGACATGAAAATTTATGGGTTCCGTTTTTGCCATTCGGCTACGGAACCCCAAAAACGTGTTAAAAAGAGGCGGTTCTCAACTCGACAGCTTTTTCTGTATGAATTTAGCGATGGCGTCGCTAAAATTTTACTGATTTCTATTTTTGATGTGTTTGGAAATGTATTCTTCCGAGGTGGTCCCATATGAATTTGCCTTAGTTCTGATGAGGGGCATGAAGTGAATGAAAGAAACAATAGCCACCGACTTCCGAAACTAAAGATAGTTTGGAACTTTTAGATAGGTTCCGTCTGGATTTGCTGTGAATCTACAGGACCAGTTGAGTAGAAATTTCAGTGATTCAAACACGAACGTGTGAACCTTCTAGTAGATATCAAAGGCATTCACAGTTCCACATGTTTAAAAAAAACACAAGTTTATAAGTTATAACTATAACTTTAAATAGCTACCTCCATGGCCCCTGTACCTACTTTTCAATGCATCCATAGTATTACATAGGCACAAAATTTTGAGTGCGTTACATTGAGCGCAACGGTAAACCGTGATTTTTTATAAAAACATGTTTTTTGCCAGCAATGTTTTTTGCGCAGTGTTACATAGTTTGATGTATGTACGGAATGCTTGGTCGACGCTTCGTGAAGAGTCCTTTTACAACTATACAACCTGTACAGTGTACCTACACAAAGGTACTAATTTTGAACATGAAATAATATGAATAGGTATTAGAAAATGAAAGTTTTGCAAACTCTACCGTGACAGACTCAATGCCACTGGTAATAGCTGGCACTCTGTAAAAAGCAGAGTCAATCTTTTCACCACGATGATTCCCCACTCCCAAGGCCATCGACAAAGGCACAGGGGCCTTAGTCTGCTATTGCAATAGTGTCAGAATGGTCTATCATTGATTTAATAAGGCCCCGCGCAGACGAATTACCCTTTGTACGCACGTCAAACGAGTTTCGAACGCGCTTCAATACGCCGTGGGCTAGGGGCCTTATTAAATCAATTATAGACCATTCTGACACTATTGCAATAGCAGACTAAGGCCCCTGTTTCAATGTGCCGTCGGTTTCACTACTTCAAGTAGGTATATTTTTGTCATAGACTGTGTTTTGAGAATTTAAGATAGGTATGCAGTGCAGCGTAGCTTTTTTCAATCTAACTATAGTTTGCAATTGCATCATAATCGATTCAGAGGTTTCCAAGAAAAAAAAAAGTAGTTTAGAAATATCTCGTTTTACTAAATCGTCCATACAAATCTGTAATTTCATACTTTAACCCCTAATAAGTAGTCCCTAGCATAATAGCATAATCAGCCTTTAATGTTCCCACTGCTGGGACACTCGGCCCCTTCTCTATGAGAGGAAATGGCTATAATCCACCACGCGGGCCCAGTGCGGGTTGGTAGGCGTCACATGTCTTCGAATTTTTGGTTCTAGGACATGCCGGTTTCCTCAAGATGTTTTCCTTCACCGTTTTGAGAGCAGTGGTGATGAAATAAATTACACAAAGTAATGCGCCTGCCTGGGTTCGAACCCACGACTTATTGTTCGTAAGTCTGGGCCGCCACCACTGGGCCACCGCTGCCCTCCACTGGGCCACCGCTGCCCTCCACTGGGCCACCGCTGCTCTCACTGGGCCACCGCTGCTCTCACTGGGCCACCGCTGCTCTCACTGGGCCACCGCTGCTCTCGTAGTAGTAGTCCCTACTTTAGCTGTAATTCTTAATTCTTGTATTGATCGTGGTGAGTTTCTTGATCTTGAAAAACTGTAAAATTATCATCATCATCTGCCCAGCCTTTTCCTAACTATGCTGGAGCTTCCAGTCCAACTGGATGCAACTGAATACCAGTGTTTCACTTGGAGCAACTGCCTATCTGACCTCCACAACCCGGTTATAATGGGTAATACGATACCCCTTGGTAAGACTTTTTGTCAGACTTTTAGGCCTCTGTCTACCTTTAATAACGACTGTCAAAGATCTACAAATGGCAAACAGGCGAATGCACCCGGCTTCTCTTAAATTGGTGAAAGGTTAACCATGCAGCTGACAGAAACTACTTTTTTTTTCAGTAATAACTGCCCTCCCCAGTAGAGCCCAGATACAAACATTTGCCATTTGCCTTGAGTGAAAACTCTAATCCGTGGCTGTGTGTGCTGAGCCGTGGCGCCGGGGCGGGTCGCTAGTGTCACACAATATTAAAAACATTTTTAAAACAAGCATTGTTATCAATTATTATTTTATACTACCTAAACGATGGCATATACAGGACTGTAAAAGTATCTTAGAAGAGCTACTTATAGAAATAATCATCACCTAAACATGACATCACGCCTGTAACCGCAAAGGTTTAGGCAGAGCAGGACTTTTACGGAGTAATGGGGGCCAGCCATCAAGCGGGCACTAATCTAAACTTCGGCTATTTACTGAGTCAATCTTGATCCAAAACTCTTTAATAGCCCCCCCCCTCCCCCTTGTTGATACGTCGTGAGGTTTTAGGCTTTCCCCCCAGCATCACGTGTATTTTTTATTATTGAAAAGATCATAGTTTCAGAATCTGTTTTAATAAAATACAAAAAAAAGGGATTTCAGATAAAAATCGCTTACTCGGGTTTTTTAACACTCAATTCCGTTTCGCTTTGATTTACTCCAAGGTTAATTTTCTTGTTTTATGTGCATTTTTATATAAGCTTATTTTTAAAAAGATTTTTTAATGAAAAATTTTATTTTCAAATTTTTTGCGTTGTCGTAACTATTTCTCATAACGCATCATTATCTCAACATTTTTTTTCATATCCATGCTATTAACCGTTGAGGAGATCCATCGTGAGAAGACGATTCTGGCTGCAGGATTAAGTAATGTCTGTCATGTAAATGCATTGTCACCAGAACCAAAGGTGTGCGCAAAATTTCAGCTCAATCGGTTAGAGGCAACTGGTTTGAAATTCAGTTGCAAGATTTAACCAATACATACTTACAAACTAATTAACAAGGCAAATTAAATAAAAGCTTATAATTATAAAAAAAAAAACACTCTGTGACGATATCTCTACTTCTCTTATCAGACGACCTCTCATGTTATCAATATACCCCCGATGCCTAACCATCCTATTTATAACATCATGTCAGCCAATAAACTTGTATTCCACGAGCGGTCAACATATACTACGAGTATCTCCTTAGAAACGACGTGGCCTGGAGCATAAAATGTATAGAATGCATTGTGTGTTGGCGTTCGTGACGTTGTACGTGGGGTTAGCGCACTCTTTTTCCTGGGGTGAGTACAAGAGTATTTTTTTTCGATTCATCTTTATTTTAGGTGGTTCATTCAAGGTAATCTAATGCTCAGGTATAAGCCAGCCCTTGCGTCACAGAAAGTGTAAACTAAAGGTTTTGAAATACGGATCCCACGGTCCCAGAGTTTCAACCCCAAACGGCTCGAAAATATTTTTATAAATAAAATTACTACATGTACGCCTCTTGAGGATCTCCGCAGCCGCAGCGGCAGCGCCAGCACAGCACGATGAGCTAAGAAGATGGCATATATGGCGCAAGAATATCGACACACATTGCGTCCTACACTAAAGGCCTACCCACCTTCCTCGGAAACAAAGATATGCCGTTCTGGAGTCATTGGGTTTTAGGCGTCAAGCACAGATAGAGAAACGCAGAAATACAAACAGTTGTGCTAGATCAAGAATTTCTTCAGCCGAGAGTGCTGGTCAATTCGAAGCTAGCCTCTTAATCTGAGATCGTCATTAAATAAGTTTTTTTCATTAATTTCGAACCCCGAATTTTGACTTTAAAAAAGTGCAGATTTTCATTATGAAGTGGACTTAAAAAAAGGATAAAACTGGGTGTAAGGATTGTAGCAGCTGTCGTTCTGTGTCTTCTGCCTATCCTATGGGAACAAGGTGTGAGTTTATGAGTGTTTGTAAGAGGACGATTTTTATAAAAACCTTTTTGTTTCAGATGTTGTTACGGCAGACACACAACTAAGTTTTTATGACATTTACGGAAAGTTAACGCACACTGAAAACACTCCTTCGGGTATAGTGAATCATGTAACTTATGACCCAGTGCACCACAGGGTGCTGTTTGCCGACTACCGAAATATTTATAGCTTTGACACAGCTACAAATAAAATAGAACGTTTAATAACAATTACAAACACCGTAACAGGTTTGGCTTACGATCCGGCTACACAGTTAGTTGTTTGGATTGAAAACTTTAAATACATGTACTCGATTTCGTTAAAACCAGGATTTAATATAAACAAAGTTAACGAAAAATACTTCGTTTTGACCCAAGATGATGTAATCCATGACATTGCCGTCGATAGCTGTGGAGGGTACGTTACTAACAATAATATTATTTTATAGTTTTGCAACAAATTAGATATATATGAGGTGGAAGGGACACCGGCGCGGGAACCGTTACCACGTATTCAGCACATCATTCTGAATGAACGTTTTCATCGGTTATAGAGGTTATGGAGGTTAAAATGTAGGGAACAGCAGATTTTTTATTAAATTTCCAATGAAAAATTTCTATGTGAGCTCAGAATGATGGACCGAATAAATGGTACTCGTAATCGTTTTCGCTTCGGTGTCCATTCCAACCCTTACACGTGTCGGACTTAGTCAAAATATTAACATTTACAAAACATTTCAGGTTTATTTACTGGAAGACAAACCCTAACGTTGTATATAGGGTTAGATTCAATGGCACCGAGAAAGAAGATGTTATGTATAATGACTGTGTTATAAGTTCTTTAACCATTGACCAACAGTCACAGAAACTGTACTTTTCTGAGTCGTGTGCAACCTTAGACGCTTATGTCCGGATGCTTTCCATTAAAACTGCAGATTTAAATGGAAACAACAAAAAAAAACTAGTTAATTCAACACTATTGCAAGTGCAACCACACTTTAATTTGGCCGTATCAAAAGATTTTATATACGGGGAATTTTACGCAATGGGCATCGCACAAATGCCCAAGAATCCACCGCGTGACACAGAGGTCAGCACTAAACTTTTTAAACACACTGGCGTAGGCGGAATAGCCACCCACTATTATATTGAAGATATGACTCGAGGAATTCAGAACTGCGATGCTCTGACGAGTCTGCTGTCAAATAACTCAGTGTCCATAGATGATGATGTAAACCTGCTTTGTGTCCATGGTACGAAAGTAAGCGGGGAATCTCGTTGTGAATGTGCACAGGGTTACAGCGGTGAGAGATGTGATGATTTTTCACTGTGCCAAAACTATTGTTTACACGGAGATTGTAGTGCCAGTGCTGAGGGTCAACCTAAATGCAGGTAAAACATGTTCATTCCTTTTAGAACTACTTATAAGAGGCGCTCCAGCGCGCGTTATCTTTATTACAAACTAGCTTTTACCCGCGGCTTCGCTGGCCTTATGGCCGGGAATTATCCCACGGAGACTTAGTGAACATATGCCAATGACTCTCGGGGATATTGTAGCTCCCCATTAATAAAAGAATTTCGGATAATCCCTACATACAAACATACAAACTTTCCCGCTTTATAATATTACAAACACAAATAAACTCACTTACACACAAACTTAAACCACAAACACAAACCACAAACTTAAACTGACTAAACTAACAACTAACTAACTTACTAACTAACTAACTTAGACTTAAATCACAAATAAACGGCTATTCAGATGTCAGAATACCAATAGGATCATTTAGTTCTTGTTATAATTAAATAAGGCTTAGGAATTCGCAGCGACTGTTGATTGTCGATTTCTTTGGTTATCTAGTTCCAGTCCTGTTTCATGATTTTCTTTATTTCAGATGTAATGCCGGTTACTCGGGAGAACGCTGCGAGGTGAATGCTTGCCAGGCTTACTGTTTGAACGATGGTGTCTGTTCCCCGAGTGAGGACAGCAAGCCGGTGTGCCACTGCACACGAGGACATGAGGGTGATAGATGCGAAGTCCCCGTCTTTCTAACGAAATGTGTCCAAACAGTTGCTATGTTGAGGGACCTTCTAAATACAGGTAAGAACCTTCAATTCGTACTGTTACCGACTCCAGATCGCTCGTACACGGCGATCGGAACATTCGGAACGGTCACTGTCAGCCAAACTAAACAGTTGAAACTAGCATCGTGTCGTATATGATCTCGTAAGTGTAATGCATCTTGTCTGACAGAGCGACGTGGCGCAGATTCTTCGGCTCATATTAATAATCTCATGTACGATTGATTTTATGATAAGGTTTATTAATAGTGCATTCTTTACAGATGTAACATCGGTTACAGGAGTGAAGTCGACGCGTGCTTCAACGCCTTCAACTGTTGTCTGAGAATACGGTGCTTGTTCGGAATGAGCACAAGAAGAAGCCGTTGAAGAGTGTACTTTATGATCTACCACGTACCACTACCTATGAACTGCTCACTAGAATCAACTGAAGCACTTTACATCATCACCATTCTCCTGCCTAATCCTCTCTTCTTCACACACACTCTCCCGCACCTCTTCTCACTCTCTTCTTTCTTTTTACTGCTCATCCCAGCAGTCAACTCCTTTCTAGCCATATCATCCGTCACAAAGTCATCCAACGCTTCCTAGGTTTTCCTCTTCTCTTATAGCTATCTACAGTCCATACTCAACATTTTCTTCACACTAGTTTACTCATTCCTCCGCATTACATTACCACACAACTTTTTAGTCACCGGCGCCACTTACAGACTGCCTCCTACGAGTATGTGCTCATTCCTTATTTCATCTATTCGCGTTGCACCACACACCTTAGCATTCTAATCTCATCCACAGCCTTGTTTACTAATATCATTACATAACCTATGTACTTAGCTTCAGATAAGCCGTTTGATCTAAAGATTGAATTTGAAACGTTCATTAATATGATAATGTATAATACGATTCTAGTATTATATATGATGCTTTTTATGTACGATTGTTCTCATCCATAAGCATCTAGTATAAAACTTACGTAGTAAAATAAACTATTTATAATGTTTTATAATGAGTGTGTTGTATCTACAGAACTATACTTACTAAAAATGATTGAAAAAGTGTTACAATAAACTACTCTTGATTAGCGAAATAAATGTCTATGATGATTAACATTTTTGGCGTTTTATTTTTTACTAGATGACGAATGAAGTTTATTTTGTTAAATAAATGGTTTACAAACACTTATTTTACACGTCAAGAAAACAAAATATGTTAGCAGGTAATTAGATGATGACTGCCTCGTGGTCGTAAGCGCGACTGCCGAGCATGAGGACTTGGGTTCGATTGCCATCAGGAATTTGTCAGTAGCAGCCACGGAGTCTGGATTTGTGCCCGGCTGATGGCAATAAGCTAACTGGGTTGTGGAGGTCAGATACGCAGTGGCTCCAACGAAAGTACTGGTATTCAGCTGCATCTGGTTAGACTGGAAGCCGACCCCACATAGTTGGGAAAAGGCTAGGCAGATCTTGATGACGATAGCAATAATCTCGCCCCCATCATGTGGGACTTAAACATAGCTGGCGCAATGTGGGTGTACTAGGTATACTGGGTGGTACTAGGTACTGTATTAGGTACCTACACCCAGGCCCGGACTGGCCCGGATGCCCGAAGGGCCGGTGTGGCCGATTTGCGGTCTTTGCTATTTAAAAAAAATACACCTTGCTCTTGAATCACTCTATCGACTAAAAAAAACCCATTAATTATGATGGGTTTTTTTTAACGTATTAACGTTGCGTAGTTTTAAAGATCTAAGCATACATTGGGCTAGACAGCCGCGGGAAGCTGAAGCCAAATATTTTCGAAGTAACGTTACATAGAACAAACAATCGTAAGTCATCGAAGTAAAAATTTTCGCAGAATAGTGTTTTGCACTCATGTACTCAATACTCAATACTTTTATTGCATTCCACATGTAGGTTTCTTATTTATTTATTTAAGGAAAAACAAACAGTAGCACAATAACAAACAGTAGCACAATTCTTAGGTGGTAAACTTATAATTAGCTCATATGGACCCTGTCGGGCACAGCATAATAAGGGAGTTTGGAGAGAGGAAGCATTTGTAAATTATACATATAACATTTCTCAGCAAACTACTTTGGTATAATGATAATGCAGGTATTTCCTTAGAGAATCTAATACCTATAATATAAACATGTATCTATTGAGAGATGTAATGTAATATCAATTATTAGAAGTCTCGAGTACTTAAGTTATGAGTTTATAAGTCTATCACATAGATATTCGTTTACAGAGTAGTAGCTTTTATTTACCAGAAATAGTCTATTTTTTTTTTAAATATGTTAGTTTTTTTTTCTTTTTTTATTGATGCAGGTAGTTTATTATACAATTTAATAGACATTACGTAGAGACTTTTAGACTGCATTTTTAGTCGAGAAATTGGTAAGTTTAGCCTAGATCGATGTCTGAGTAGATAGCGTGTCTGGATGTCTTCACGTTTTGAATAAAATTCTTGATGTTTCCGCACGAATTTGCATGTTTCTAAAATGTTAGAGTGTTATGAGGTTAGAATGTTATGTTTTTGAAAAAAGGGTTTGCAACTATCTGTTTGCTCAATGTTTACCAGGATTCTGACCAATTTCTTTTGCAGGGTAAAAAGTGTTTGTGCACCTGTGCTGTTTCCCCAAAGGGTGACACCATAACTAAGCCATGCATAGGCGTAAGCATAATAGGTGGAGAGAGCTGTTTTTAAATTGGTGGTCTTTTTTATTTCACGAAGGGCGTAAGAGAATTTAAAAATTTTTGAGTGAGTTTTCCTTATGTGTGATTTCCAGTTTATGTGTGTGTCTATAACTAGTCCGAGTAATGTAAATTCGTTAACTGTTTCTAATTTTGAGTCGTTGAAAATAAAATCTAAAGTTAAAGGTGTTTTTCGGTAATGGTGGAAAGTTATTAATTTGGATTTGGAGTAGTTTATCTCGAGGTTATGTTCGTTCATCCAGTTGCATGTTTTTGTAAGTATGGAATTGAGAGTTACTTCTATATTTTCATTGTCTTGGCATGAGACTAATATGGATATATCATCCGCGAATAAGACACATGGCCCTTCTATGGTCTTAGGTAGGTCATTAATATATATCAAAAATAAGAGGCATCCTATTTCGCTTCCTTGAGGAATTGAGGCGTTAATTACTTTGTTAATTGATCGGATTTTTTGGATTTTATTATTTTTATGGTCATAGTATTCTATTTCAACTAATTGTTCCCTGTTCTTAAGGTAAGATGTTAGCCATTCGTGAGCCTTTCCACGTATACCTATTCCGTACAATTTGTTCAGCAATATCCCGAATTGTACTTTGTCGTAGGCTTTGGTCATGTCTAGTAATATTCCTATTGCGTATTTTTTTTTATTTATAATATTAAGGGCTTCTTGGATATACTTATAGACTGCTAAGGTGGTGGAACGGTTTTTTCGAAAGCCGTTCTGGCATTCATCAAATATATTGTATTTTTCACAAAACGTATAAATGCGGTCACACATAGCTTTTTCAAAGATTTTTGAAGCTGATGGTAAGAGAGCTATTGGACGATAGTTATTTGGATCTGTTTTCGTAGTTTTTTTGTGGATGGGTTTTATTACAGATTTTTTTAATAAATCAGGGAAGATACCTTCATCAAATGACTGGTTCAGTAGTAGGTAAAACGGTAAGGTAAGTTCATCTGCGCATTGTCTTAAAAGCATTGGTTCATTTAGGGAACCCTTTTTTATGTATTCTGGTTTTTTATTGATTCATGTTCAAACCGAAATCGACTAAATTTTGGTGGAAAATCCGAAAGAGTAAAAAAGTAAATACTGCTGAGATAATCACCATCCAGACCCCCATCCCCCCCCGTCATCAAAAATAAGCAAAGCAGAAACCTCCCCGCCCCCCTGCAGTGCTTACTTAATACTTGAATGGCCACTGTGTGATGGCTACGATTTTTCATTCTTTTGTTTCAGGACCATTTGCTAATGGAACTGAGAGAAAAATTGATCATTTTTGTCGATCACTGATATAAACTTACCAACTGTGTAAAGTATTACTTTATTATTGTAAATGTGGAGACTACATGGCTCATTTTTTTTGCAGTTTGTTTTTACGATTGTCGGGTAGTTTCATTACGGCCTACCCATTTACCCAAATGCAGAGCAGCGGTGGCCCAGTGGTGGTGGCCCCGACTTACGAACAATAAAGTCGTGGGATCGAACCCAGGCAGGCGCATTACTTTGTGTAATTTATTTCATCACCACTGCTCTCAAAACGGTGAAGGAAAACATCGTGAGGAAACAGGCATGTCCTAGAACCAAAAAATTCGGAGACATGTGACATCTACCAACACGCACTGGGCCCGCGTGGTGGATTATATATAGCTCATTCCCTCTCATAGAAATCAGGCCGTGTGTTCCAGTAGTGAGAACAATATAGGCTGATTAAGCTTGTGCTACCCAAATGCCCTCTCTTTGGTATAGTTCATCGGGTCGTTCTGCTCCTTTAGTTCTGAGTTGAGCTACACGCTAGCTGACAAATGCGCGCACTGCCTGGACGGAAGGCTCTTTCCTCAATTGACAATCAGCGGCACTAATCTGCATAGTTCTCTCTCACATTGATTATGTCTGGACTTTAAAAGACTGTTGTACAATATCTCTGAGTTTGTTTCGGTGTTTCTGCTCAGAGTACTCGAATAGGAAACACTGACATCATCTATATTACATCACGCCTGTAGTCTGCGAAGTGTTAGGCAGAGTTGTACCTAATACAGTACCTAGTACCACCCAGTATACCTAGTACACCCACATTGCGCCAGTTATGTTTAAGTCCCACATGATGGGGGCGAGATTATTGCTATCGTCATCAAGATCTGCCTAGCCTTTTCCCAACTATGTGGGGTCGGCTTCCAGTCTAACCAGATGCAGCTGAATACCAGTACTTTCGTTGGAGCCACTGCGTATCTGACCTCCACAACCCAGTTAGCTTATTGCCATCAGCCGGGCACAAATCCAGACTCCGTGGCTGCTACTGACAAATTCCTGATGGCAATCGAACCCAAGTCCTCATGCTCAGTGGCAGTCGCGCTTACGACCACGAGGCAGTCATCATCTAGTTACCTGCTAACATATTTTGTTTTCTTGACGTGTAAAATAAGTGTTTGTAAACCATTTATTTAACAAAATAAACTTCATTCGTCATCTAGTAAAAAATAAAACACCAAAAATGTTAATCATCGTAGACATTTATTTCGCTAATCAAGAGTAGTTTATTGTAACACTTTTTCAATCATTTTTAGTAAGTATAGTTATGTAGATACAACACACTCATTATAAAAGATAGTTTATTTTACTACGTAAGTTTTATACTAGATGCTTATGGATTAGAACAATCGTACATACAAAGCATCATATATAATACTAGAATCGTATTATACATTATCATATTAATGAACGTTTCAAATTCAATCTTTAGATCAAACGGCTTATCTGAAGCTAAGTACATAGGTTATGTAATGATATTAGTAAACAAGGCTGTGGATGAGATCAGAATGCTAAGGTGTGTGGTGCAACGCGAATAGATGAAATAAGGTATGAGCACATAGGAGTCAGTCTGTAAGTGGCGCCGGTGACTGAAAAATTGTGTGGTAATGTAATGCGGAGGAATGAGGAAAATAGTGTGAGGAAAATGTTGAGTATGGACTGTAGATAGCTATAAGAGAAGAGGAAGACCAAGGAAACGTTGGATGACTTTGTGACGGATGATATGGCTAGAACGGAGTTGTCTGCTGAGATGAGCAGTAAGGAAGAATGAAGAGAGTGAGAAGAGGTGCGGGAGAGTGTGTGTGAAGAAGATAGGATTAGGCAGGAGAATGGTGATGATGTAAAGTGCTTCAGTTGATTCTAGTGAGCAGTACATAGGTAGTGGTGGTGGTAGATCATAAAGTACACTCTTCAACGGCTTCTTCTTACGCTCATTCCGAACAAGCACCGTATTTTCAGACAACAGTTGAAGGCGTTGAAGCACGCGTCGACTTCACTCCTGTAACCGATGTTACATCTGTAAAGAATGCACTATTAATAAACCTTATCATAAAATCAATCGTACATGAGATTATTAATATGAGCCGAAGAATCTGCGCCACGTCGCTCTGTCAGACAAGATGCATTACACTTACGAGATCATATACGACACGATGCTAGTTTCAACTGTTTAGTTTGGCTGACAATGACCATTCCGAATGTTCCGATCGTCGTGTACGAGCGATCTGGAGTCGGTAACAGTCAGAAACAGTATGAATTGAAGGTTCTTACCTGTATTTAGAAGGTCCCTCAACATAGTAACTGTTTGGACACATTTCGTTAGAAAGACGGGGACTTCGCATCTATCACCCTCATGTCTTCGTGTGCATTGGCACACCGGCTTGCTGTCCTCACTCGGGGAACAGACACCATCGTTCAAACAGTAAGCCTGGCACGCATTCACCTCGCAGCGTTCTCCCGAGTAACCGGCATTACATCTGAAATAAAGAAAATCATGAAACAGTGCAACTAGAAAACTAAAGAAATCGATAATCAACAGTCGCTGCGAATTCCTAAGCCTTATTTAATTATAACAAGAACTAATTGATCCTATTGCAATTCTGACGTCTCAATAGCCGTTTATTTGTGATCCAAGTCTAATAATATTATAAAGCGGGAAAGTTTGTATGCAGGGATAATCGTCGGAAGTACTGATTTGATTCCGAAATTCTTTTCTTAATGGAGAGCTACTCCCCGAGAGTCATTGGCATATATGTTCACTAAGTCTCCGTGGGATAATTCCCGGCCATAAGGCCAGCGAAGCCGCGGGTAAAAGCTAGTTTGTAATAAAGATAACGCGCGCTGGAGCGCCTGTTATAAGTAGTCCTAAAAGGAATGAACATGTTTTACCTGCATTTAGGTTGTCCCTCAGCACTGGCATTACAGTCTCCGTGTAGACAATAGTTGTGGCACACTGAAACATCGCATCTCTCACCGCTGTAACCCTGTGCACATTCACAACGAGGTTCCCCACTAACTTTCGTACCATGAACACAAAGCAGGCTTACATCTGTGGACACTGAGTTATTTGGCAGGAGACTCTTCAGTGTATCGCAGTTCTGATGTCTCCGAGTTATATCTTCAATGCTGTATTTGGTTGCTATTCCCGAAATATGCAGATCATTTTCAATAAAAAGTGTAGGTTCAATATCAAAGTCGTGCGATGGATTCTTTGGAATTTTCCAGATGGTAGCATTGCCATCTAAATATTCGTTAATTTGCAAGTAGATATATTCCCTTGATGCAGTCAGCGAATAGAAGAACCGATCTGGTACTAATTTATGTATTGTTCTTATGTTCTGTCCATTTAAGTCTGAATATTTAAAGTCACATGTATAAGTACCAGTTACGTCATTATATGTCGGTTCACCCTTGTCAGTCCAGTACATTTTATGTGACTTCTGGTCCTGGTCGTTGTCGAAACAGATAGAAGCGACATTATCGATAACTACTTCTCTCTCGGAGCCATCGAATCGTACCCTTTCATATGGTTTTACCGCTGAATCACCGGTTATGTAGTAGTAGTAGATAAACCTGAAATATTTTGGAAATTTCATGATTATGATAAGAAATTTGCCACTGTCTACCCGTAACGACTGTCAAAGATCTACAAATGACAGCCGGGACCAACGGTTTAAAGTGCTTTCCGAGGCACGGAGAAAGCAGGAAGGTCGGTATGTAATGGGTGGTCACCCATCCACAGACCAGCCTAGACAAGCGCGGCTTAACCTGAAGATTGATCCGAGCAGCTGTTTATATTATTTAGCCATGAGCTCATCCTGTAAAACTATTAAATTATTATGATTATTGTTAGTAACGTACCCTTCGCAGCTATCGACGACCATATCAACAATCCACAGTTCATCCGACGAAATTAATCGTTTTTCGGTTTTATTGAATCCCGGTTTTATTGAAATCGAATACAAATGCTTGTAGTTTTCAGTCCAAAAGAGTAACTCTGAGGCCGGATCGTAAGCCAATGTATTTATGACTGGGGCTATTTCGTTGGAATCGCTAATTAAGCATTCTGTTTTCTTTGTGGCTATTTCAAAGCTATAAATACTATATGAGTCGGCAAACAGCACCCTGTCGTGTACTGGGTCGTAAATTATATTTTCAATTATTCCCGACGGAGACGTTATGTTTTCTGTGTGCGTTAGTGTTCCGTCAATATCATAAAAGTCTAGATAACTGCTAGAAATAACAGTCGTAACGATTTCTGAAACAAGAGAATATTATTTTAACCATAGAAATATAAAAATATATCTATGACTAGCTGTTGCCCGCGACCTTCGTTCGCGTGGAATTCTTATAAAAAAATGTTACTACAAAGGTTTTTTTTTTTTGTACGGTACCCTAATTTTTATTCTAAAATAAAACTAGTTTTAGTTACTCCTTATGACATCAGCTATCTGCCAATAAAAGTCTCGTCAAAATTGGAGATTCGCCGGGACAATCAGACAGACAGACAGACAAAAATTGAAAAAAAATGTGTTTTTGTTATAAGTACCGTATATACTTTCATTCAGTTAAAGCTGTTATTTTGGTATTACAAACAGACAATTCAATTTTATTTATTTGTATGTAAGTATGTATAGATTTAAACCCATTCATTTATTTATTTAGCACAAAGTACAGAGGTGGACTTCATACCAAGCATTTTCTACCAGTCAATCTTTGGGTGATGCAGAGACAACCAGTGGTAGGTGTATACAGTGTGTAACAGAAAGGGTATGGTATGGGACCACCACCGTAAACACAAAAAAATTATCAACTGCTCCATACAAAATTTCAATACCTACTCGACCCAAATGTATGAGAAAGCTGATTATTTTTTTACGATTACGATGTTGCTCCCGTAGAGAAAGTTCTTTTGATGGTCCGTACCACACTCTTCCATATGAATATACCCTTTTTGTAACACTTTGTATATCTGCAATATCTTTTTAAAAAATGCTGATAAATAAACTACAAGGATACACAGGGCTCAGCAGAACACGGCAGGGCTACAAGGTTCATTGTCTAGCCTCTCTTCTCTTTTCATAAAGTACGCTACCTATTGTAATTATGTGTCATTGCTTCCGTACAGTATCGAGATGATGAGTAAAAGAAGTCTGGAAGAAGACACGCTGACCACAAATGAATCGAGACGTGGACAAGAGAATGATGAGGATGGTTCCGTACAGTACAGAGCGTTGAATGAGACGTGGATAGTTTGCGATCTTCACACAAGCACCAGTTTGAAAGTCGGAAATAAATGGCTGTTGTACTCACCCTAGGAGAAGGAGTGCGCCATCCCTGCGTACAGCGATAACAGTGCGAACACACAATGCGTTCTATACATTTTATTCTACAGACAGCGTCGCGTCGTTGCGTCAGATTTATATGATATAACCAGCCCTGGTCAACAAGCGGTGGCTTGTGGGATTTAAAAACAAATCGCTGGTTTTTCGCAAAATAGCATTTTATTATATCAAAATAGCTGCAATGTTAGGTTGTTGATAACCTTTGACGTCTGATAAGAAGCACACTAATTAGGAATATCCAGCATTTATCCTGTTTTACTACTATATGTATATCCCTACTTTGCCTCTTAAATTCACCGATTGTGTGAAAATATTTTAGAAAATACTGGTAAACTTATTTATAGGATGGCGCCAACCACATCATTTTACTTTCACCATTACTATACTAATATTATAAAGAGGTAAAATTTATTTGTAAGTTTGTATTGAAGCGGTAATATCCGGAACTCTTGATCCCATTCCGAAAATTCTTTCACAAACGGGAAGCTACATTATCTCCGAGTGTCATAGGCCACATTTGAAACATTGCTGTGGTTTAATTTCCGTACATAACAGGAGCGAAGCCGCGAGCCAAAGCCAGTATTTAAATAATTATAGGTTAACATTTTACTTCTTCGGTGCTACTAAAACATGATATATTCAAAAGTTATACTGTCACTTACGGGATTGTCTGTTACTTTGAGCTCCCGATATTTCGACGGTGTTGCAAGCGCCATGATCGCGGGTTGACTGGAGAACGCGGGTGGATGGAAATTAAATTGTTAAGAGCAGACAAACGGAACGGAAGATATGTATCCCGTAAGTGACAGGATCCATACTAATTGTGAAATTAAGAAAAACTAAATACATACACAGACACGACAGGCGACTTGTTTTATGCTATTTATTGTTTTATTAAAAACTTCACAAAAATCAACGGTTTTGATTTTTTTGCACGGAACCCTAATTCTTTTTCGAAAATAAAAGTAAGCCTATTCCTTATAACATCAGTTATCTGCCAGTAAAAGTCTCGTCAAAATCAGTCAAGCTGTTTCGGAGATTACCCGGAACAAACAGAAAGAGACGGACAATTTTTTTTTTAATTCTTTTTTTTTTTAAGTACCATATAATTATACTTTCATATGCATTCAGTAAACAAAACTGTCATTTTGAAATTACAAACAGACACTTCATTTCTTCTTTATTTGTATAGATTATTACAACCCGAGTTCCCGATTGGTTTTCCCTAACTTTGTTGTTCCCATTTTAGCGTAAAAACCATGATGACATCATTCGTAGATTAAAGGGGGACATAATATTATTATAACTATGCCGTACCAAGCTTCTGCCCCGGCTTCGTCTGCGAGGATGTTAACAATACCTACATTTTACGTATAGTTCGGTTCAAACTTTATGGCGGCTCGGAAGTTAGCTGCGAGTGACAGTCTGCGCATTATACAGTCAAGACGATGCGTCTTCTGCGTCCCGCTGGTACCTAAAATTGTGTTCTGCGCAGCTTTACGTTAGATATTTCGATCCGCCATAAAGTGTGAACCGTTATACCTGCGCAGACCGTCCCTCGCAGCCAACTTCCGAGCCGCCATAAAGTTTGAACTGAACTGTACCCTTCTAACCAACTTTAAAAAATAAGAAGCTTTTAAAAACGGACCAAGGGCGAGTCGTACTCACACGCACATAGGGTTCCGTAGCACCAAACAATATAATAAAAATATTTTAAAAGCTCATTCATAATAATTATGTTGTAAGTACTGTTTTCCATTCAACAGCAAAGCTAAATTTGTTTTTAAATGATAAAATAAATGATGTTTATTTTGCAAATAGGTTTTTTAAAACACTTTTACACGTCTCTTTTTTTAAACTAGATGGGGCCGGTGTTTCGTACCTGACTACTCTGAGAAGAAACAGCCGAAACAAACTCAGAGGTCATAGGCTCTTCTAAAGTCCAGTCATAATCTTGATAGTATGTTAATGAAAAACAAAGTTACTGCTGCAGTTTGATGAAAAAGTCCTATAACTCAAAAAATATACATCAAATCTTATTCAAATCAATTTTGGTTGAAAGTTTTACTTACGTTCTACAATCCTGAACTTTCCTCTCCTTACTTTAGAAATTAGAGGGGGGGGGACACATTTACATTCTACCACTTTGGAAGTGTCTAACTTCCAAACGATTGACTTTGAGAAAAAATGGTTTTAGGAACCTCTGTGTCATTTTAAAAGACCTATCTATGTATAGACATCGTGCACGTATAGGCTTGATGAAAAAAAATGTTTTTAGTATCAGTTCCATTTATGGGGAAATAAAAATTAAAGATTAAGATGGGGCTCCCACTTAATCTTTCATTTTTTTTTATTTTTTTATGAAAATCGTAAAGCGGTTCACAGAACACACCTACCTACTAAGTTTCAACTGTGTAGTCCTAATAGTTTCGGAAAAAAGGGGCTGTGACATACACAGACCGACAGACATGAAACTTTATGGGTTCTGTTTTTGCCATTCGGCTACGGAACCCCAAAAACGTGTTAAAAAGAGGCGGTTCTCAACTCGACAGCTTTTTCTATATGAATTTAGCGATGGCCTAAAATTTTACTGATTTCTATTTTTGATGTGTTTGGAAATGTATTCTTCAGAGGTGGTCCCATATGAATTTGCCTGAGTTCTGATGAGGGGCATGAAGTGAATGAAAGAAACAATAGCCACCGACTTCCGAAACTAAAGTTAGTTTGCAACTTTTAGATAGGTTCCGTCTGGATTTGCTCTGAATCTACAGGACCAGTTGAGTAGAAATTTCAGTGATTCAAACACGAACGCGTAAACGTACTTATTGGGTGTAATAAAAAAACCCTTAACGAAGCCGCAAATCACGTATCCATCATTCCTCCATCATTGTGATATTATTTCTTTGTCGTGGACCATACCTGGGAAGTGGAACCTTCTAGTAGATATCAAAGGCCGAAGCATTCACAGTTTCACACGTTTAAAAAAAACACAAATTTAAAAGTTATAACTATAACTTTAAATAGCTACCTCCATGGCCCCTGTACCTACTTTTCAATGCATCCGTAGTATTACATAGGCACAAAATTTTGAGTGCGTTACATTGAGCGCAACGGTAAACCGTGATTTTTTATAAAAACATGTTTTTTGCCAGCAATGTTTTTTGCGCAGTGTTACATAGTTTGATGTATGTACGGAATGCTTGGTCGACGCTTCGTGAAGAGTCCTTTTACAACTATACACCCTGTACAGTGTACCTACACAAAAGTACTAATTTTGAATTATACTATAAACTATAATATTATAAAGAGGTAAAATTTGTTTGTAAGTTTGTATGTAGGGGTAATCTCTGGATCTACTGATAGCAAGTTTGTAAAACTTTCATTTTCTAATAGCCCCCATATTCAAAACTAGCTTGTTGCACGTTGTAAATATAGCCTTTAGCACTTGGGGATAATGTCGCTTCCTATTTTTGAAAGAATTTTCAAAATTGGTTCAGTAGATCCGGAGATTACCCCCCCTACATACAATGCAAACAAATTGTACCTCTTTATAATATTCGTATAGAATAGAAGAGACGCACCCTTAAATGTATACGTGTCCTCGAACTTGTATAGTTCCAATAGCCTCGATAGATGGCGTTGAACATTTACGTCACGATTCTGAATCGCGGTGTTAAGATTCTCCGCCGTTGAACGACCCTCGCGCGGTACTTTAAGGAACTCATACTTACCTGGCATAGGGGAAACCGTGATCAAATAGGCGGTTCCCCCAGGGCGAGGCCTTTCCATTGCACTGCGGTTAGGTTGACCCCTGCGATTATCCCTAATGTGGATAACTCGGATGCGTAATTTTTGGTAGTGGGGACTGCGTACGCGCCGTCCCCTCAGAATTTCCTAAACATTCGTAGTCCTAAGAACCGAGGACTCCGAGAAGGCGTGAACAGAATATCACAAAGTAAAATCTGTAATGTTCAGTTCTTAAAATCCGATCAAAGCTGCGGCTTCGGCCAAAACATCACACATTTCAAAATGCTAATTAGTTTTGTCAAGGTTGCAATGCAAGTTCATTTTAATAAAGAGCCAAGTAGGTTCGTTAACTTTTAATTGAAAGGTTAAAAAACATTCTAATTATTATTAAATAAATATTATTCACTTCTAGCCTATCTCAAACTGAATTTCTGGTTAATAAACCTTTGGTTTCAGTCAGAAATCGAACTTTGGTCAGACACGCTCTGCTTCCGATTCCTTTAGTTACAAAAAAAATGCGTTTCAAAAAAGAATAGGAAGTAGGAACGTCAA
Organism: Eugnorisma glareosa; assembly: GCA_947578425.1. Taxonomy (NCBI): domain Eukaryota; kingdom Metazoa; phylum Arthropoda; class Insecta; order Lepidoptera; family Noctuidae; genus Eugnorisma; species Eugnorisma glareosa. The sequence goes on along the minus strand of OX387982.1, from coordinate 3,403,381 downwards.
TTTGTTAACTGTCACTTGAAAAGTACCTACATCATCACCATCATTTCAGTCGAAAGACGTCCACTGCTGGACATAGGCCTCCCCCAAGTGTCGTCACATTGACCGTCCCATGCGACTCGCATCCAGCGGATCCCCGCAACCTTCACCAGGTCATCGGTCCACCTAGTGGGAGGCCTTCCAACGCATAGTCTTTCGGTTCGCCGTCGCCAGTCCAGAACTTTTCAGCCTCATCGGCCATCTGTTCTGCAAGCAATGTGCTCTGCCCACTACCACTTAAGTTTGTTTTTCATTAACATACTAAGAAAAACAAATGTAGTTTTGCTGTTGAATGTAATACAATACAACATATGAAACCCCTTCAAAATATTTTTATAATACTGTTTGGTGCTACGGAACCCTGTGTGCGTGTGTGTAAGACTCGTACTTGGCCGGGTTTTTTTAGGACTGAAGGGCCAAACCTATGTTTTTTTCATTTGTAATTTCACATCATTTTTATGTATGCGGTTCCGTTCTCCATTTGGCATAGGAACCCTAAAAAATGTAGGCCAAAAGGTCTCATTCTTATCAAATTATTAATCTTCTCAGAAAGTCAGCTCAGTGGTATAAAAGTTTTACACATTAACCAACTTCTTACATAAGCGATAAAAATGGGATTTAAAATACTAGTGACTGTGCTTCTAATTAAAACAGTAGTAGCCAGAATAAAACTGGATGTAAATATAGACCAGGAAACGAACGTATCACACTCAGGAAGAGAAATTAATTTAATAACAGATGATGACATCAAAATATTCAAAATCAAACAAGAAGATTTACTCACAGGATTGGAAAAGTATGCAAGACATAAGCCGAACCATGTTGACCTTAAGAATCGTAGGTGTGGTTTTGACCTAGTGTCGCGAGTGTTGTCCGTAAAATCAGCGAGAATAAAGAGCATTACAAAGAAACGAATAATACTGATGACTCAAAACTTCGAAAACAAATCTTCAAACAAAATAAAAGTGAACACAGGTATATCACACAGCGTACAAAACACTTTAACAACCAGTTGGTCAAGAGAGAAAGAGTTTACAGTATCACAAGAAATAGAATATGAGTTCAGTGTGCTCGTCGCAGGTGGTTCAGGGACAACCGGTTTTTCCTTCAAAACCGAATGGGGAGATGGAGAAGAAAAATCAATCTCCGAAATTGTTGGTACAACTAGTGGCACGGAGGTGGAACTGAAGCCAGGAGATGCAGTGACTGCGGTTTTGTCAGCAAGCGCTGGTGTTTTAGAAATAGAAGTGGAGCATAAGGCTTCCCTGACAGGGTTAATATGTTACGAATGGCAGGGATATTTAAGGGCTACACCGATCGATAAGGTTATGAATGCTGCTGGCATCAATAATGAAATTATAGTAAGACAGACGGTTAAGTTCAGCTACTATGTTGAATCGGATTTGAAAGTGTATGATTCGAAGACAGGGTTATTGATATGAAGAAGTACTCTTGCAGCATTTCTTTTAGGTAGTACTGCTCCGCCGAGCAAAACTCGGGCCACCACCGATGTTCGTTTTTACTGTACCTTTTTGTATAACGTGGTGTTTCTTGTGGTTCCACACCTCATCAATAAAACATCGTGAAAAAATTGTGTTTTTTTACTGGGAAGTAGTGTATAATGAAAGTGCAAAAAATATTGTAAAAGTATCTTTGTAAAAAAATGAGAGAAATTCTCATGTGACTTGACCAAGATTATGTCTAGACTTTATGAACATGTGATGAGGAGGGACGAATCGCATGTAACTAAAAGAGTGATGAATATAAATGTTGATGGATGGAGAGGGAGAGGAAGACCAAGGAAACTGAGGATGGATTGTGTGAGAAATGATATGAAATAGCTGTAAATGCTAACATTTACACCTTTTTCTTTGACGTGACGGTTGACAGAATTGAAGAAAAAACGTGTTGCGCCGGCCCCAAGTCACACGGGCCAAGATGATGATGTATCTTAATAAAAAAAATTAAGACAACAGATTTTTTTTTTAATATACATTTATTTTACTAATCAAGAGTATTGATATTATAATACTTTTTCAATCATTTTTAGTAGGTATACAGTTATGTATACGTATACTTACAACACACTCATTGTAAAAGTTAGTTTATTTAACTGCGTCAGTTTTATACTCAATATCAACTCAATTCTAATATATATACAGTACGTTTCAATCTTTCAATCAAAAAGGCGTATTTGAAGGACCTACATAGGTTATGTAATATTACGAAGTTAAATTAAATTGGCGAGCATAACTCCGCAAACGTTATAGGTAACATAACAATTACGATAAAACAAAAAAGCAACAATCAGAGCTCGAGGTTAAATATAATAAACAGCTGCACGGGTCCATCTTCAAGGTTAAGCAGTGGTTGCCGAGGTTCATCCGTGGATGGGTGACCATAATTACATACCGAGTTACCTCCTTGCGTTGGAAAGAACGTTAAACCACTGGTCCCGTGTATCATTTGTAGATCTTTGAAAGTCATTACAGTTAGTCAGTGGCTCGAAAGGCTGACAACCAGTCTTAAATACTGGTTTTCAGCTGCATCCGGTTAGACTGGAAGCCGATCACAGCATAGCTGGGAAAAGGCTAGGCAGACGATGATATGTTTTGGGGATCAACAACCAGTATTGTAGTTATTTATCATTTCACACCTCTGCGGAGTTTCGCTAACTTATTTAATGTAAGTAACGAAGTATACTTTTAAATTATTTATAATGACAATTTAAAAATAAGTTATTGATCATTCGAATAAGTAAATTGTTCCTATCCAGTAATAGACTTATTAGTGTACCTACTGTGTATTGGGAGTCCAAACAGTAAAGTCATAAAAAAATTGATTCCTCGTACCCCGAGGTAGCAGAAAATACCCCATTCCACGATTCTCGATAATTTCCGAGAAGATAGTGCTCCTTTTAATTTATTAAAAAATTACACGTATGTACATGAGGAGTTTATTTTTTCTATGACGTCACTATTTGTACCAACCTGTAGACTAAAATATCTATTATTTCGCCCATTTTTGACTGAGTAATTAAGTAAGCTAACATACAACGTAAGGTAAGATACAGTTCCGAAAGCGGCATTGTCTTCGGCAATTGTGTCGGCGCGGTCTGTCGCAGCGACAAGGCGTTTTGGCCGCTGCGGGCGCGTTCAAAATTGTACCTTTATTGCTACAAACGTCTTCTAATAAAATACATATTAAATATTCCGTTTTTATTTTGCCTGAGGAGATTCGAATAAAAGAAAGAGAATTCGAATAAAATCATTCGCACTCCCCTGAGAGTGCGAACGATTTTATTCGAATTCACACTACAGATAAATCGACATCAATTTCAGTTTCGACTCTAAGAACTTAATTATGCTCACATTTATTATTTTTAAAGAGGTACGCTGATCTTTAGGTTATATTATCAAAATAATATACAAAGTGCAACATGAACGCATTGGATTAAACAAACATTTTATTGGGAGCTTTTTTACAGTAAAATACAGAAACTAATTTGTGCTTTGTACCTTCCTCCATTATAAGTCAGAATAATAATTGCGACTATACCGATAAACTCCAGAATCATTTTACGTGCTTATTTGTAGTCAAATCAACGTATTTATTCTATATTAATATTATAAAGACGTAAAGTTTGTGATTAACACTAGAAACGGGATATTTACCATGTTACTGTTCATTTTGAGTTCCCGATATTTCGGTGCTGTTGCAAGCACCATGATCACGGATAAACTGAAGTTATTGCGGGTGGGTGTTTATGAGCAGACAAATCGGTCTACTAGAATCAGGATCGAACCACTGGATTGAGTTACATAACCCTCAGGTCATCTCGACAGAACGCCACTATATTTCTAGACTGGTGAGAGAAGCTATTGAAATTACCAAACATAGGAACTTCAACCGGGGGGTTGGGTTTCAACTGTTGAGAGCCTGGAATGCAGTGATTCAGCTTTGTAAAAACTGAAAAAGTGAGTTTCGTGTGTCGGGAACAGAATCGAGTTGCGAGTGACAGTGGTAGCGGTACTGAGAGCAAAAAACGAACAAGAAAGAGGGTAGACCGATTTGTCTGCTCATAAACACCCACCCGCAATAACTTCAGTTTATCCGTGATCATGGTGCTTGCAACAGCGCCGAAATATCAGAAACTCGAAATTAACAGTTAATTTCCTTCCAAAACGCGAGCGAAGCCGCTGGCAACAGCTAGTTGCACATACCCTCGGCAAAAAAAGTACCTAACAAAGTTTTTCAGTAATTGGAAGTTACATTATCCCCCGAGTGCCTGCTATATTTACAACGTGCCCGTGGGATAATTTCCTTCCAAAACGCGAGCGAAGCCGCGGGCAACAGCTAGTTTCACATAACCTCGGCAAAAAAGTGCCTAACAAAGAATTTCTTTAAAGCTTAAATTGCTTTAGACTTTGGTTTATAACCTGTCGCAATTACATCAATTTTCACATATTTTAGGTGATGATCTACTTGCACGGTTTTTTTTAATTTCTTGGCATTATTTGGCAGTGTGTATATTTTGTTCCACAGTATATTTATACCAGACAAGTTCTAGATGTGAAGACTTGTAATTGGCTGTCAGATTATCATACTGATATTTATCGATAGTGATATATTTTTATGATAGTGATAAATATCTAATGTCAGAGTTTTTAGGCCGCTCATTGGCGTTATATAAAATACCCGTTTTACCATTGCCACTCGAAAAAGGGCATTTTATTCAGCAATAACAGTGAATAAAACGCTCTTTTACTCACTGAGTGAATAAAAACATTTTGATTTGGAACAAGCACGAATTACGAACAAAAAATAAATAATACGTACCGGATTAAAACATCTGTATTTCGAAAACTGTTCTAATTTTACTATACATTTTTAATATTTATATTCCGATTATTAATAAAATGTGGTCAATACTCATCTGCTTAGACTTATCCCAACTTTATTGGGGTCGGTCGGCTTCCAGTCTTAATCGGATGCAGCTGAATACCAGTATTTTACATGGAGCGACTGCCTATCTGACCCAGAACACAACCCAGGAAGATCGACCCGAGTGGTTGTTATTATTAACCCACGAGAAATATACATACTATATATATTTATTTTCTCGCAGTCAATGGTAAAAAGTAGAGTACAAAACTCGTGAAAAAAAAAAAACATCTCTGTTCTTGTAACCCTCGCTCCGCTCAAGATTCTACTCTAGAATCCCTTGCTACGCTCGGGATTCTGCTCTAGAATCATTCGCTGCTCTCGGGATCCAATTTAGTCCCTCGAATTAAATTCCCGTTTTTTTCCACTATTTTCGAGTGGCAATGGTAAAAAAAAACTTATAAAAATGTTGGAACTTTGACCCCCAATATCTCCGTAACTAGAAGGTTCCCCCAGGTATGGTATGGAACAAAAACGAACAAGTACCTTTCAGCTACGTTCTGGGTATTTTTACACAGTCAACGTAAACTTTTAAAATAATTTTAAATGTTAACCCTTATTTTATATTCGTTATGTAAAGTGAGAGGTAGGGTTAAATGTATGTTTGTCCAATATTGATTCTTTTAGTAAATAAGAGAAACATTCAAATACTTTATGACCATTGGGTATAGTGTTTAGATACCATTAGGAAAGTATGCGGGGTGGTATCACGCAAAACCGGTTACAACGTAATCAGTATATCATTCCGAAGTCATATAAAATTTTCGTCAGTTACAAAAAAAAACAGCTGTTGCAGCTGCATTTTTTTTTAAATTACTGATGAAAAATTTTATAAAGCACTGAACGTATTAGACACTTAGATATAATTCCATGATGGATGATATTGAATGTTTTAGGTTTAGTAAATAATATTGTACAATGTATAGGTATAATTATGTATATTTTATAAGAATCGTTAGCAGTATCCACATCTTAAAGTAATAATAAAATCATATAAACATAATAGTTATGGCTGTTATAGGCAACGAAACAAAATTATAACAATTTTATAATTACATAAATAATCGAAATGATACAAAGCCACTCTGAACGATCTGTTCACATAAAATCGTTAAAATAAATTATCGGGAAAATATCGTACGAATTATCAATACCAAAATGGTAACGATAATTTTGTCTGAATATGGTCAAATAAGCTTTTACAGTCGATTATATTTTTTTTAACACTAATTCCGAATTTAAAAGTAGTAAGCCTACGAAAAGTAGGTTTAGGCGGATTTGGTCATACAATTTCAATCAATTTAGGAAATAAAATTATACTCTCTAAAAACTGTACAATATAGATATGTCACGCATTGCTAACACTTATTATATTTTCTTATTAATGTGGGTGTAATAAACGAACATCTCTGCTTAACTTATTAATAATGTAATGAGGGCTATCGTTTTTCAGCTCATCAGATGGCGCCACTGTCGAGTAAGTTCCTGTCAATAATTCTATTTTATACTTTAAAGTACCAATAACTTCATAAAAAGTTTATTTATCTGTACTAATATTATAAAGAGGTAAAATTTGTAAGTTTGTATGTAGGGGGTAATCTCTGGATCTACTGGACCGATTTTGAAAATTCTTTCACTAATTAATAGGAAGCTACATTATCCCCGAGCGCCATAGGCGATATTTACAACGTGCCCGTGGGATAATTTCCGACCAAAAACGCGAGCGAAGCCGCGGGCAACAGCTAGTTACGTATAACGAAGAAGAAGAAGAAGCCCCCTAGTCGGAACCAGTGCGGGACCGCACTGGCAGGACCCAATGGGCTGCGTCCGGCAATACCAACGACGCAGCTTTATGTATCCCGGCTACATCACACCACGAAGGTTGAGGAGATCGTGGAGTATGTCCGATCGAAGACCAGCTGGACCTTGAGGGTTGAGAAGTTGGAGTCGCGGCATAACACGAATTTCAAGTCGTTCGTGGTGCGAGTTCCGACTCACCATATTGAGACCTTCCTCAAGGAAGAGTTTTGGCCGAAGGGTGTCATGTATCGACGTTTCCGCGGAAGGCTACGTGACACCACGCAGCGCATCACGACGCCGTCACTTCGTGTACAATAGTTATATTTTCTGGTTTTTATATATATGTATGATAGTCTTTAAGGTATTTATGTTATGGGTCTGTGTAACCTGAAATAAATGATATATTATTATTATTATAACAACATAGTGTAAACTTCAGATACATATTTACAATATTCTCCCTAAAATTAGCAAGCGTGAAACATTTAAAAATCATTTTACCTCCAAGTACTAACAAATAAGATCCTAAGTTGCCGCTTAAAATCTTCAAGTCATATCAGGAATGGCTCAATCTACTACCTCGTGCTACACTAGCACCTCTAGTGGCAAATTCATACGCGATAGCCCTCATTCAATCATGATTCGAAAGACACGTGGCGCCATCTATTATCATAAGAACGTTATTGTTGTTTTCCTCGCGAATAATACTTTTTTTCGGGATGAAAGGATCCCTTTGGCCGTTTCTGTACACCTGACAACGTGTATGCAAAATTTCAGAATTATCGGTTCAGTGGTTTAGGCGTGAAACGGTAACAAACAAACAAACTTGATCTCCGTGCTTGCTCAACGCGAATGAGCGATACAGACGCTATTTATTTCATCCTCGAATCTCAATCGGCTTCCAGTCTAACCAGATGAAGCTGAATACCAGTATTTTACATGGAGCGACTGCCTATCTGACCTCCACAACCCAGTTAGTACTGGGTAATACCCCTTGATATGACTGGTTGTCAAACTTTAAGTACACTGACTACCGTACCGTAACGACTGTCAAAGATCTACAAAGACAACCGTAAATATTTATTTATGATACAAAAAACATTCATTTCTCTAAAATAGTTCAATGCGTGACATATTCATAATTCAAACATTTTTATCTGCGAATTTAGGGAGGTATATATAAATATTGTTCATATAGCACAATGTGCAAAAGTAAGTTTACTATTGTAACTCAGATTAACATTTGGAACGCCAGAGCATAAACGCACGCGCGTACTCACATTTTCACCTACCATTTTGTCACATATTTGTGTCGTTTGGCGTACAGGGTACGCGCTTGCTTGTCACGTATATGTGACAATGGCGAGATGGTGACATACAGTGTAGACACATCGACGCACAAATGGTTACCACGTGATCGGTACATCATTTCATACCCCCACATAAAATTTTTCATATCGGGAATTTTAAAAAGAAAATCTGCTGTCATGTAGGTATTGCACTTTTGTATGAAACAGCACATTTTAAAGAACACATCTAACGATTTACATATTTAGTAACAATGTCACTACAATTTTCCTTTTTGCTTTAAATTCATAATCTTTTACTAACTATACTTTAAAATAAAATAGTTTTTGTTTATATTGCGATTAACTAAATAGGTGCATACATAACTTATGTACAATATATGGCGAAATAGGCGTCATTTTGACGTTTTATCTACTAGCCGATTACGGCCGTTTTCTATAACTTACTTACGTATAACGGTTAGTAAATATGCCTTATTCTAGTATCTATCGGTGTTTCTATAAACAAAGTTAGCAATGAATTGACAGGAATATCCTATCCACGTCACTTATGTGTCTCTCGGAGGGTTGACAGTTGATGTTTCTATAACTGTTTATCTGAGATAGCAACGTTCCGTTAACTGTTAGTAAGTTATTGAAAATGGCCGTAAGAGACTTCTAAAAAATATTTACGGTTGACGTCATGACAACAAAAAGTTATCTCACGAGTGCTACAAATTGCACATGTCTTCTGAAAAACTAGCATAACACAAAAATATAAGGTTTTTAGATAATCAGCCATTCAACTTTAATTACCCTTGCTCTGTAATTAAAAAAATCCGCAATACGCGTACCGCGGGATTAAGTCACCGAATGGTAAGGACACAAAAAATTATAAAATGTGTGTATAAAATGTGTGTCAAATTGCTATTTCTGTGTTACGAGTTTTGTTGAGGACGTGCGATTTGTTAGGGTCGGCCTGTTCGTTTCGGCAGAATTAGTTGACCAATAAAGCCAACCCGAAGCAACCACTACACATTTTCGGCTTTATTCGGCCTTTTGGCATCTACCGTGACTTAATCATGTTCGGTACTGCACAGTTAGTGGCTTTTTACCGAATTTTTATATAATTTATACGAATTGGCCGCTCGACTGTGCCGAATAATGCCGACCAGCCCCTGTATTCACAAATGCTTCGACTCGATTTCTATTCGACAACTCGTATGTCTATCTTTTTGGCAGTACGAAAGCGAGCGAGATAGACATACGACTTTCCGAATCAAAATCGAATCGAAGCGTTTGTGAATACGGGGCCAAAACATGTGTGTAGGCTAATAATTTCCAAATTTATACTTGCTCGTCAAGTTGTTATGTAAGTGAATTATCAGTTTTAACCGACTTCCTAAAAGGACGAGGTTCTACATTGGTGTGTATGTATTTATATGAATATGTACTTATTTAAAATAGTTTAAATTATTTAAATATTCAGTAAAGGTTAGACAAACATTGATATAGACTGTAGACAGGTATTTCGACAACAATAACGTCAATTTGAGGCTACCTACAAAATGTAGAAACTATCTAAATTACAAAGTTGTACTTACATTTTTAGCGACATTATTTCCGTCGAATTATGCACTAATAATGTCAGTTCTTAATAATAAAGTAAAATAATCAGAAAACCATCGACAATCCTAAAAAGAAACATATTTGTGTTATTCCGATTATCCTAACACGTAACATTTAGAGAACAAAATGCACATTTTGACCATAATATTGTCCGTTTTTACTAAGCGACACCCAAATGAATGCCAGCTATGATTTATTTATTTAACACTTCAAGCACAAAGTACAGAGGCGGACTTAATGCCATAGGCATTTTCTACCAGTCTACCTTTGGGTGATGCAGAGACAAACAGTGGTAGGTGTCTATCAATGGTGGTAATTTCAATGTTAGAATCGTAAAGCGCTCTGTTGGAATTTCAAACAGAGCGCTTTTATTTAGGCATTTGTTTGGGTGTCAACAAAGTTACTGAAAACGGGCGTATAATAATCGTCTTGATTACACCTGTTTGAACATTAACCTTCAGAACGCCAGAGCATGAACGCAGGCGCATGCCCTCTACGCCATGCCACAAGTTCACTGCAAATACCTACAAAATGAATAAGGATTCCAAAACTAATCAATTGTTTATTTCGTGTTTACGTATATGTAACATGGCGTTCAAAAGGTTAATTACATAAAAATATAAAATAAATAACCCTAAAGGTTTGTTCAACGAATGATACTTCACTATAAGCAAAGTAACCTCAAAATCCTACCAACGTAATAGAATCCGCTAACATAAATTTCCACTTCAGCAAAACAATTTATTCGAATTCCTATCCTACATTAAAAAAAAACATATCTCAAAGCATCTCGCAAACCAATTACATCAGCCTTACTACAACGCATTAAAGTTCAATTTGACACCTAATCTAATTTCTGTTTTTTACTGTCAGGTACGTTTAGTTCACCAGTCAGTCCTAGAGGGCGCTTGAGTTTGCTTTCAAAATTCTTTGAAAGATTGCTTAATTGGCGTATTTCGTTGGTAATGCCTCGTATTTTGGCAAGTGTGGATTGTGACCTGGTCCTCGGGCTTTGGGTCACGGAAGTCGATGGCGAAGGACTGAAACGACTGTCGTCTTTCTTCTGAACTTTAGCCGGGGGAGCCGAGTCGTCTTCGGATAGGCTCGGCAACTTAATCAGCGGTTTTCTTGGCTTCATGTTTGACACTTTTACTGTAAAAAAAGGTTAAGGTTTAATATAATAATATAATATGGGGTGTAACAAGACCCTTAACGAAGCCGTAAACCAAGCATTCTGTACATCAAACTAAGTAACTTTACGCAAAAATTATTGCTGGAAAACGACTTTTTTTTTTTGCCGCGACCAATCACGTTTTACGGTAGAACTCAATGTAACGCACTCAAAACATTGTGCTGATGAATTGAATAGTACGAGGGTCGTGGAGGTGCTTAAAGTAAAACTCTTACATTGGAAAGATGTATTAAAAAAAAAACTTGTGAAAAAGTTGGAACTTTGACCCCGAATATCTCCGTAACTAGAAGGTTCCCAGGTATGACCTAGAACAAAAAAAAACGATCGCAATGACGGGTAGAACAAGTGCCTTTCGGCTTCGTTAAGGGTCTTGTTACACCCTTTATAATAGAACATTTATTTCAGTAATACACATACATTAAAATTAACATGGAATTAAAAAATTATTACAGCATATTACAACAAGATTTGGCATGTAAGGTTTTAAACTGACATGGTCAATAACACAATGATTAACACTAAAACAAGATATTTAATATCGGGAACTCTTATCTAGCAAACATGGTAACTATCCAGTTCTTAGTTTAAATGATAAGATTTGGCAATACAGGGTTAGTTTCCAAAGACTATCCAAATTCTCAGATATGATGCAGCACGACATTCTGAGCCCCCCCACATAGAAATTTTTCATCGGTTATTAAAAAAATAAACAGCTGTTCCATACAGTTTGACCATGTAGGTATTGCACTTTTGTAGGAAACAGCAGATTTTTTTTTAATAACCGAAGAAAAATTTCTATGTGGGGGGCTCAGAATGTCGTGCTGCATCATATCTGAGAATTTGGATAGTCATTGGAAACTAACCCTGTATATTAGCTGGAATGTGAATTGCCATAAACAAAGAAATACTCTACCTCATTTTTTGGCAAAAAAACCTCATTTTTGGCAAAAAATGTGTATGTGCTGCTGACCATTGGGGAGTTCCCTCACCTGGAGTCAATCCTGATTGCAGAACCAGATCATGCTTATCATAAAAATGAATTGTCATCGAAACTGAACCAACATTTAAAATTTCAGCTCCATAGGATGCGAGTCTCATGTCCTGGGGCGAGACTATTGCCATCAACCGGGCACCAATCCAAACTCCATGGCTGCTGAGAAATTTCTGATGACAAAAGCCCATTTAGCACTTTGCCCGACCTTGGAATCGAACCCAGGATCTAATGCTCTGCTCTCGCGCTTGCGACCACTAGACCAGTAAGACAGTTAAAATAATCTGAATAGTAAAATAATCTTACGTTTATTATTCCTCTTGGATGTGCCGATGGGTAGCACGGACAGGTCCAGCTTGATCTGTGACGAGAAGTGGCGCAGAGGCTGACCTGATGTGGTCGCTACTTCACCCGCGGCATTCGCTGGAAACATTCGAGATATTTGTTGTCAATCAAGTTCACAAAAAGAACATATATATAGAGATATCTTTAAAAAAGCAGTGATAGCCTAGTGGTGTGACCGTAAGACTGCCAAGTCACAGGTCTCAAGTTCGAACCCAAGACCTTTAAACACCTTTCAATTATCACTTGCTTCGGTGAAGGAAAACGTCGTGTGGAACTCAGCATGCCTGAGAGATATTTCTCGACGGCATGTATAGCCAAGTCAGAGGCCTATGGGCGGCATAAAAACTCTGACACCAGGTTAGGCATTAACCTCACAACCTCACGATACAGAAGAACTTTGAAATTAGGATCCTAAAGAGATCGTAGTAGTTTCTTACCTCCGACAGCGATACATGTAAGGTTGACTTCAGTTCCTTCATCGTAGGGACCCAGGATACCAGGAGGAGATAGGAGCAGATAGGAGATATTTCTCGACAGCATGTAAAGCCAAGTCAGAGGCCCATGGGCGGCATAAAAACTCCGACACCATGTTAAGCACTAACCACACGATATAGAAGAAGATGAGTGACATCTATGTCTCAAACGAAGAACTAGACAATTTTGTGAGTTCGTATGTATGTGGAGAGTAATAACATCCAGAACCACGGTGCCTATTTGAAAAATTATTTCACCATATAAAAGGAACGTTATATAAAAAGAAAGCAAACATATTTCGGATGGACATGGGCTTTCATCCGTGTACCAAGCGAGCGAAACCGCGCACAGAAGCTGGTATGACATCAAGAGACAATTTTGATCATCGCAACACGTAACCATTATCATCCACCACCTGACTTCACCCACTGCTGGCTATAGGCTTCTCTTTGCTTGTGCCAAGCTCCAGGTTCTTGTGCCTCATCCAGGATATACCCTCGATGGGAACAATGTCATGCGGTGCAAGACGAAAGACGCATACGAAAGCCCTGTCACCTGCGCATTTCATGATATAATAACTGCATCAATGAGAGGAGTAGGCATAGCTGAATTTTGATCCAAACTCATTTCAAATGTTTGCTATCTATAAGGTCCCATTAAAATAGATGGACAAATTTTAACACAATGTTTAGTACGTCTAACCAATGATATCAAAGCAAAAAAACACTGATTAAAGTTGTTTTATTTTGACCGAAAATAATAATATGCCGGCGGGCGCCAAGCTAGAATAAACACATCCATTAGGTGAAAATAAAATCAGTTTAATCAGTGTTTTTTTGCTTGGTTATCTTTGGTTAGACGTACTGAACGCTGTGTTAAAATTTGTCCATCTATTTGAATGACCCCTTATAATTATATGCTAATACGAACAATGTCATCTGGCCCCTCTCGTAAAAGGTTACTTACACTTTGCTTTCCCTCCGACCGCTTGGTTGGTGTGCGTCAGTTCACTGTATTTTATATCACATTCTTCTATACGCTTCTTCAAATCAGCTAGAATAAAAACATTTTTTTTTGTAATTTTAACGATCAAGCAGTGTTGAGTACCTTTTGATATAGTTTTTTTTTTTTGTATTTTTTTATTGGAATAACGTATTTCTTCCGACCATCATAGGCATATAACATCTGACATAACCTACAGACAAAAAGTGTGACAATTGAAATAAAGTTGAAAAGTAAATCCCAAGAACGACAACATCCGCAACTAAAAATGTATGTCGTACAGGCGGTGTCACACACATCGAAACTAAATATTTTTTGTGTTACAGATACGTGTTTCATCAAAATCAGCTCAGTAGTTTAGGCGCTACGGTGGATCATAAAAATGTTACAAACATACATAGGCAGCTAAAATCATAACCTCTTGTCTTTGTCATAGTCGTAGGAAAAAGGGTGTTGAAGACACATACATGCATAATCTCACGTCGTTTTCCATGGGGGTAGGCAGAAACCACAGAACATCACCTGCAACTGTCCTTACTCACTCCTTATGCCTCGTCCACGTTCATACCAGGGTTGTTGCTGATGCATATTTTTTTCACATCTGATGCTGACCTTTAACCATTGACATCAGCGGATGCTGATACTGATTTTAATTATTTTCTTTAAAAAAAACAGGAGAAATATAGTCTTTAATTTAAAATACGTCCATATTCCACTTTTCAACCGGGGCGGCATTATATTATCAAACAAAAACTCAGCAGTTTACAACAAAATCAGAAACTTTCACGCGCAATGACGAATTATAACGTAATGAGACAAGTTTGTTTGTTACTTTGTTTGCAATCGCAATCCCCGCGGTCGACCTTTTGATTGGTAAAAACTCGCAAGCAAAAACTACACGTGATATAAGCCCCGCCTCCTCTGCGATCATGTCACGACTCGAACTTCAGCATTAATAATCAGCATCGATCATCGCGGATGCTGATGCTGATGTAGAAAATGATGCTGAAGTTCAGCGGATGCTGATGCTGTTACTGATGTTCGCAACAACCCCGTCATACATCTGGTCATACAAGCACGCCGGACCTTTCTGAGATACAAAGTTATTACAGGGTGTTCAATAAGGTAATCTCACCAATGGCATTGTCCTGGTCCCGCTGCTTCTTGTTGAGCTCGCGGATAGTCTTCTGCTGGCGCCACGCTAACTTCCTGTACTCCATCATCTGAAATATTGTCGTTTAATAACATGAATATTTACTTGTTGCGGACGCTTTATAATCGTAGCGGTGTACAGTGACGAGCACCAATATGTAAACACTTAACTTTTAAAAATGTTTTTCTCCTCCTGTTCTGATTGAAGCGCAAAGTGAGTTATTAATGCACGAGTGTGATTTTGTAAATTAACACGAGTGCATTAATTACTCACTTTAGCAAGGTGCGTAATCTACATTTCTTTCAACTACCAATCTACCTACCGTGATAAAACAAAGTATCTCGCGACTTTTGTGGCAAAAGGTTATTAACAATTTCATTTGCAGCTGTTTTTTACTTTCTGGAGTTGAATTCATATCGATATCGCTGTCTATTT
This sequence comes from Eugnorisma glareosa, assembly GCA_947578425.1. Taxonomy (NCBI): domain Eukaryota; kingdom Metazoa; phylum Arthropoda; class Insecta; order Lepidoptera; family Noctuidae; genus Eugnorisma; species Eugnorisma glareosa. The sequence continues at coordinate 3,388,094 of OX387982.1, read as the reverse complement.
CCATTTTTTTAAACTTTTCTTGCTAAATACGAAGTATCAAAGTTTTACAATTTATGGTACAAAATGCGCACCATTTGTATTTTTGTTTTTCACCAATTCGATTTTATTCAGCCGATTTTTATTTTCAGCCAGTATCTTCTTGATCAAATGCATACATTTTTAGTAAACTTAATGGGAGACAGTAAATCTCTGTGGTAAATTCATATCTTAATAAAAAATAAAAAACAGTGGATTAATGAAAAACTGTACAACAATGAGATTTCATATAACATTTCTGCACTGTTTTGGTTCTAAGCAAAAAAGACGTCCTTTGTGATCGATTTTGTAGTGATTAATGATAACATTACTACGTAGTTGAAAGAAAAACTTATTTAGCTTTAGGGTGGGATAGAAAGAAATTGCGTTTATTGGATTAAAAAGCACACAATAGTTATAGGCTACTTAAAACCACGATCAGATTGCGTTCAAAACACCACCCTGCGCTCCATAATTGACGTAGCTGATGTTGAGTTAAAACAGCTTCGCTGAAGACAGTGGGATGGGCTAGCCACGTCGCACCGATGCATTCGGAGAAATGGGCAAAGATCGTAACTCACTGGACGCCTGAGGGTGGGCATCGGCGACGAGGTCGACCGCGCCAAAAGTGGTGTGACGATCTGGTGGCCTACCAATTTTTTTTTTTTTCGCATGGGAAATCATCAAATAACTCCTCCCGCTCTGGGCTGAGCAGGAGGGAGTGTTAGAGTTTTACTGACTAAAACCCATCCATGTTCCTTCTTTTGCCCTTTGTGTTCCAGGGCCGCGGTATCTCTTTCGAACAGTCCCGCAACCCTGGCAGGCATCGGTCCTTTCGGACCCCTTCCTGTTTGCTGACTCTCTTTGAGACGCGCGTGGAACACTCTTGCGCCGTCGACACGGCCTGTCGTCATAAGACGGACGGACGGCGAGCTAGCCCATAGCTCACCGTCCACAGGCCCGCGCCTACGGTGGCCTACCATGACGTCTTATTAAAGCAGGAGTAATTCCAGTGTGGGAAAGAGATGACGCTAGACGACCTGTATAGCTCTGTCTCTTTCCCACACTGGAATTACTCTTGCTTTAAGACGTCATAGTAACCCCCTGATCATGTTCGCGGCAAGCGTGGCCAGAAATTGCACAAAAAAGAGAGGTTTGTAGGGAGAAAGGGGAGGCTTTTGCCCAGCAGTGGGACACAACATAAGCTATGAAAAAGGAATTAAACCAGTTTGAAGAATAAAGTTGAGACGTTGGCAGTAAGCAAAAAAAACATTGAGACATTCTCAAAAATTAGAAATTGCAAATTAATGAAAGTTCATTACTTTAAATTTAAGTACCCTTTGAAATTAAAATGAAAACAACACATACCATTGAAACAAGCGCCATCTATCTTTCAATAATAAGAACTATCTAACCCGTTTGTAGAACTTCTTGTACTGCGTGGCGAGGTACAGCGAGAGCTTCGCGTTGAGGACGGAGCGCCGGCGCAGGTGCAGCATCTCCTGACGCAGCGCCAGCGGAGACAGCGCTGCTGCGGGACGGTATACTGTACATGGTCTGTAGATCTAGTGCTTGCAAGTGCGACTGATCATGTGCTCCTGGGTTCGATTCCCAGGTTTGGCAAAGACTTATGGGGTTTTTCATCAAGAATTTCTCAGTAGCAGCCACGGAGTCTGGTTTTGTGCCCGGTTGATGGCAAAAGGCTCGCCTCCTATTACATGGGACTTAAAAATAACTGGCCAAATGTGGGTGTACTATTAGGTCGCATTAGGGCTGGGCGCGGTACACCTCCGCCTAAGCCTTCGGAGATTACAGCCGTGATGTCATGTCTGCTTACCTTGCTGGGGTCTAGGCGTGGGCTGCGCGATCCCCTGGTGCATCCTCTTCCGGAAAGCCGGAGAGATCTTATCGTCAAAGTGCTCTATGGCCATACTGGATATGTCCCTCAGCTCTTGCAGCACTTCGTGAGCTCGCGGCGGAGTCGTCGAGGTTTCGACTATTGTGAGGACTCGTTTTATTTCGTCTATTACCTGAAAAATTGATAAGACTTGATTTATTACAGGGTGTATATCACCTACTCGTCTCGACTAAGCATTCTGTACGTCATACCAAGCAACCCTGAGCAAAAATTATGGGAAACGAATTATATTTTTGGTGTATTTTTTTCTTTTCGGTAATGCGCTGGTCAAAGGGCTCCCCCTTTTTCCTTTCATACCTCGATCTCCGGCCATATTCGCCTGGCAATCATGACCAGATCGTCACATCAAACCCATCCTAAGGCAGCCAATTCAGAGGAGCGTTTCTTGTAGCGTGCAGCGGGGCGTTACATAAGCAGTTCCATTAAATGCTGCAAGAAACACTCTTCCAAATTTGCAGTCGAGATACTACGGTCGATGAGTGTGCACCTGTGTTTGCGCGCTCACCTTTGCACTCTAATGTCTTCTGCGTCGCTGGCTAATCCCCGCTTAGATTGGCCGCCATGACCGAAAACGATCGGGAGGACTATTCTGCCGCCACACGGTGAAAGGCCGTAACTAACATTTTTATCAAACATGAGTAAAGAAGTTATTTGGATTCAATGATAAAAGACGTAAATTTCCAATTAAGGCCTTATTACATAGAATAATAATAGTATAAAAGCTTCGATTCTAGCGTGCCAGAAAAGCCATAACTACGTAGATGAGGTTTTTCTGCTCAGGGGCATAATTTTTTTTTTTTTTCCTAAAATTTAAGTGACAATCACATCATTCATCAAATCACCATATTATTATGTAGTAGAAAATATGTTTTTTTTTAACGAATTACCATATAAAACAAGTCAAGTAATATAAATAGTAATAGTCAATAATTTATGTTGCTTTCAACAATGTATATTTCTTCGAAGAAATATTTTAGATGCGTCCAAAATCTTAAAATTAAGATATAGTATGTTTTATTTCTAAATTAAAATAAAATATTTTCTGAGATAGCAAATGACACCCTCAATTCCTCAGAAATTTGTCGGATCTTCTACCAAACAGCCCGTACAAAGAAGATTTAATTTGTACTAACCTTCCCAGGTATGAAGCAACAGAATCCCTGGTCTATGAACTTGGAATACGTCATGTTGAGCATAGAGATACGCGTCTCTATGGAGGTCAGGATGTCGCAATGGCGGGAAAGAGGATGATACCTGAAACAGGATTTCTTTACTCTTAAATAACAAATCAAATTAACCTTCAAGCAACATTCCCACTGTATTATGACGATTAAAACACTGAATAATTATCATGCACAACAGAAAAATATAAAATTATCAAATAACATCAACATCATGCTTGTAATGCTGGAAGGGTAAGGCATTGTACCAATAGTACACCCACATTTCGCCAGTAACGTTTAAGTCCCATATAACGGGAGGCGAACTTATTGCCATCAACGGGGTTCAAAAAATGTTACAAACACACATAGACAGCTCAAATCATAACGCTTCCGTAGTCGGGTAAAAAACTAGAAACTATAAATACGTAGAAAAAAAAAAAGTACAGCAACAATTTTTTTTTTGTTTTATTTTAATACTACCATGCAAGCGGAGCTGTGAGCATAGCTAGTTAAAAAAAATCAAGCGACGGCATTTAAAAGCAGCCTGTGCCACTATCAATCGTCACCAAACAGTGAGAACTTTTGCTATCTCTGTCTCCAACAGAGATCAAGATGAAATGAAAAATATACCGAGGCACCGGAGCATCGATTTCAGACAACGTATTTGCCAACATTATGCGTAGCTCTTTGCTGGCCTTTCTGCTGGATTTGCTGATTTTAGGGAGCAACAAGGCCAGTTCATATCTGGTGGATATTTTTCTCTCGGCCTGCACATCCACCACCACTATGCCTTCCTCATCCCTGAACACATCAGGAAATTATTAAACTTGGCACTTTTGGGGTATGGTTTCACCCTTACTAATCAACGCTGTATAAATTTACATGAACTTAACATCACGCCTGTACTTTCACACAAATTGAGGGATAGACAGAGGTGTAATGGATAGCCACATTTCACAGATCGTTTTTGTTACTATTTTATAGAAAGCGAGTAGTTTCTAATCTATAGAATGAGCTCGTCGCTAAGTAATGACAGCCGCACGAGTCGATATTCGAGGTCAAACACCACCCATCATCGTCAAAGGTCTACAAATGACAGCCAGGACCAACGGCTTAACGTGCTTTCCGAGGCACGGAGAGAACTCGGTATGTAATGATTGTCACTCATCCAAGGACCGAGCTCGGTAAGCTCTGCCGAGGTCGGTCTGTGGTTGTTAAGCCATTGGTCCCGGCTGTCATTCGTAGATCTTCGACAGTCGTAACGAGTAATCAGAAGCCTAAAAGTCTGACAAGCAGTCTTACAAGAGATAACGTCTGGGTTGAGGAGTTCAGATAGGCAGCCGAACCATGTAAATACACAGCTGCATGCGGTTAGACTGGAAGCCGACCGCAACATACAGTGAAAACACAGCCTACCCTAGCCTAGCCTTTTCATACAGTGAAAAGGCTAGGCAGATTATGTAGACTAATAGGAGGTAAGTCTGTTGACCCTTAACAAAGTTGCCGGGTATTTTTTGCGCCACTTCTCCCCAGCCAAAAAGCTAGATAATCTTAAAGAAGTGGGCGTTTTGTACAGGGTGGACTGTCGACGACTGTCTTATACAGGGTGTAAGGAACACCGACGCGACAAGGGTTACCACGTATTCTGTTCATTATACTGAGCCACATAGAAATTTCACATTGTTTTTTTTTTTTAAAACCTGCCAAGTGCGACTCGGACTCGCGCACGAAGGGTTCTGTACCAATATCTAAAAAAAAGTTATCTTAATTGGCGTCAACTATGTATGGGGACGACACCCTTTAATTTTAGACGTTTTTATTTTTTTGGAATTTTTCCTTTATTTGTGCTGCTAAAAACATCTGTTAACTACAAAAGTGCAATACCTAAACGATCAAAATGTATGGAACAGCTGTTTTTAAGGTTCGATACCTAATTCGGCAAAACGGAACCCTTTTTCTCAAGAATACGTGCCGGTATCAAGCGCCAAAATTAATTAGTTTCATCAGGTCTGCTATCCCTTGGAGCAATGAAAAAATCAAACTTGTAAGTCAACGCGATCAAAAGATATGACTGTTTATGTCGCTTAACATGCGATTTCACAAAGGAATCAAAACCTATAGGGTACTTCCCTTTGACCTAGAATCATGAAATTTGGCAAAAAGCGAGGCCTTACAGCACAAATATGGGAAAAATTAAAAAGAAAAAAATTAAAGGGTGTCTTCATACATACATAGTTGACGCCAGATAAGATATTTTTTTTAGATAATGGATAATGTTACGGAACCCATCGTGCACGAGTCCGACTCGCAAATTAGCCGTTTTTATTAAATAACCTTACTGAATTTTAGGTATAATTTTGAAGTTCAGAGAGCACATAAATGACTTTTGATTTTCACTGGACACAAATTTTGACTCTGTATTGCTACTGAGAAAATTTTAATGGAAGCAACATTCGCTTTTACAACCACTAGACGAGCCACAACTTTCTATTCAACATATTACTATATTTACTATTTTGCAGATTTGGTCACTAGCAACTAATTAAATATTTTTTTATTCCAAGCTGTCATTAACTTTGATAAATTTCCAAACTTTTGCTCGTGATGACGTCAGAGATGAGGCTGAAGAGTTTGCCGTCTTTGCCACATATAGTAGGTACATACAAGAATAAAATACCTAAAGAAGGGTCACGACCCTTAGGAAATTTATCCAGGCCCGACACAAAAGGAACGTATCTCAGTTATTTTGTAATATTAAATATAACAGAAATAAATTAACACTATTCTGAATATCAGTGGCTAACACCTACAATCTACATATTGCCTTCTGGTTTTGTTAAGAAAAAAGGTTTTAATTTTTTGAATGAATATCAGTTATATCTATTTAAAATTACGTCAATTATAATAAAAACACGAAAAAAAATTACAGTCATCAACCTTATAGTTCCAAGAGCTAAAAATATTCCTAGTGTAACACTATACAGGGTGAATTTTTCAAGTGGGCGTGGATGGCCAAATCCGAAACAATGAGAAATAGCGAAAACTACTCAAAGGAGCTTAGAGCCCGATTTTGATGAAAACTAACACTGCATCATTGGATTTTTGAAAAATCAACATTCATAGCCAGGAATCGAAACAGTTGATTAAAAAAAAAACTGTATTATAATACCATTCGATAGCGTCGAAAGATCAAATTCTGGGAAGAAATGACATACGGCAAACTAAGGGAATGAGTTCATTTTTGATAAAATACGTAATCAACGAAACGTCGAACTAAAACACTATTGGCGCCAACTCACTTGTAAGTTCTGATTTCAATTGTTTACGATATTTTTTCTTTTACTGGGGTCTTTAACCGCAAAGAGTCAATACCATTGAAATTAAAACATAATGTTGTGAAGATCGACTGCGCTGCGGGTGTCATCAATCAAGGACATAGAATAAAAAAAAACATAAAATATTAGATTTTTATTAAGTTTGCCGTACCTATGTGATGGAACGAATGGTGTAATAAATACCTACTGTTTTTTTTTCCAAAATCAAAGGGTTCGATTCCTGGCTAGGAATGTTGATTTTTTTTAAATCCAATTATGCAGTTTTAGTTTTCATCAAAATCGGGCTCGAGACTTTTTTGAGCATTTTTCGCTATTCCTCATAGTTTTGGATTTGGCGATCCACTTGAAAAATTCACCCTGTATAGTGTTATACTAGACATTGAATAAAACTTGATTAATCTCTAATCTTCAATGAATCACCGAATAAGGCGATTTTAATGAACCCTAACTCGATAGATATACTAGAAGTTTTAAAATTACATAATCCAGCTCCATCACCAGGTCACCTGGATAATTCCGTAATTATTGTATCGTCATTGAGTTACATACAATTACGAATTTTGTAGGTCAATAGGTTTTTTTTTTATCGCCTGAACAAAAATATAATGCAATATTTTGATGTTAGCCATTGATTTCTAATATAAAAAAATATATTTTAGCTATATTTAAAATAACAAAAAAACTGAGATATGTCTCTTTCGTGTCGGGCCTGGGTCACAAATGACCGTTCTTCTTTAACGTTTAATGCTTTGTAACAGAAACTTCAAACTTGACACTTGTCAGATGAAATCTAGTATTAGCCTCAATCAACCAACGTGTGACGTCATTTGCAGGTGAAGTGATTTCAAATAGGTATTTAATTAAAATAAACGCCATCTTATAATTTTCAGACCTCATAGCAAAATAGGGTTTGGAAAACTAACATCTCGAAATAATTTCAGAATCAGCGTAGGTTTTCAAGACCATAGAGTGACATCATTCACTGCTAGCTCCGCAGCTCTTGAACGTGATTTAGTTGGACTGATCGCGTTCAATTGTATTGGTGAAGTTCGCACTTAGGTAAAGATCTATAGAGCGAACTTAGACTTGGCTTACAGCACAGTCGCACTTCATCCGAAAGTGAACTTTATTTGCATAAGGTTAATGTGCATATTCCTACAAGCGACTGTACTCAAGCGTATCATACGAATAAGAACAGTAACTATATGCAAATAAGGTTAATTTTCGGATGTTCGCTCTATGGATCTCAACCTTAGTGTGGTGGGTGCAGACCAAAGCTTGCAAGCGGACTTCTCACTCAAGCAAATCACGCCTCTAAGTAACAGAAAGGGATAAAAAATACAGAAAATTGCTGATCCATGCGTGTTAGTCCCTTACACCTCGTTTACCTCAAAAATGTTTGGTTATAATGGAGTTATTTGTGAGACAAGTTTATTCAGTGTTTGTTAGTAAGAGGTTAAGGAAGCAACCACACCTACCGACGTGAAATCAGCTTGAGAAGTTCAGTTAGGGCTTTGTGTCAATGCAATATAAGCGAAAAATGAAGCATTCGCCTCGTTTCGGTTCCGAGGCGACGACGGGTCGACATTGCGTCGAACTGTTCGCTTTTACTCAACCAATCATTTTTTTTTTTTTTTTCATTTTGGCCCGTCACTAGTTATTTCTTCTGTATCGTGGGTGCGTTTACAAACATTTAAACTCACATACACTAACAGCCAGACCTAGAACAACCTCTAGGGCGTAGGCCATACAAATATTTGTTCGGGAACGGGAATTGAACCCACGACACGCAGCGCAGCAGCCAATCGCTCAGCCACTGCACCAACCGTGCCGTCGTCTAATCAATCAACTGAACCTGTCGCAGTCCACTGCTGGACGTAGGCCTCTCCAAAGCTGAGTCACAACACTCTGACCTCGGAGTTCCGCATCCAGTCTGACCCAGCCACCTTTTCAAGGTTGTCTTTCCATCTAGTTGGAGGGCATCCCACGCTGCGCTGGTTATTCCTCCTGTTTTCACCTCGCTGTTATTGCATAAACATAAACCAACCAGATCGGTTCAAGCGGATTCCACGTCGATACGTGAGGTAACTGCCTAATAGACAATGAATAGGTACCGTCGCTCGGACTCCCTTCGCGGAAGCTGTGTCTTCACGCTCTTGAGGGACATAGCGTGACGTCTCTCAATCATCATGAAGCCTCGATTCAGCAGCCTCGAGCTAACCTCATTGAATGCTCGGGAAACCTGAAAATGTATGAGAAATATTTAGTAACTAGCTGTGCCCCGCGGGTTCACTCGCCGCTCCACCTCTCAGGGTCTTAACGTGATGACTTTCCCAAGAATTGGGCTATCAAATGCAAAAAGAATTCAAATCCTACTGGTAGCTCTAGATATTGACGAGTTCAGTTTTCGGTTGATCATACCTGGGAACCTCATATATGGAGATACTGGAGGTCAAATTTCAAACACAATTAAAAAAAAAAAATATGTCATGGGTTGAGACTCCTGTACTATTCAATGAATCCATCAGCACAATGTTCTAATGTGGTGCATTAAACGGTACCTTGTATTGTATAGCGGGCTGGTGTCCGCAACTCCACGTCTAAGCGCGTATTTTGCGTGCGAAATAAACGGTGCCTTGCACCCCAAAAAAGAAAAATCCCAGGAATAGCAACTTTGGATCTTAAGGTTGTACTTGGCGGAAAAATGATTTTTAAATGTTTCATGCTTGGTAATAAGTTTACACTATGTTGTTGCATGTAATAAAATAAACTGTTTATGAAGTTATTGGTACTTTAAAGTATGAAATAAAACTATTGACATGACCTTACTCGACAGTGGCGCCATCTGGAGAGCGTAAATACGATAGTCCTCATTGAGCAGCTCTCAAACCCACTAGAAAACTAATGGCATGTTTACTACAATGCAATCATATTTTTGTCATATTTTGGTCGACAACAAAATACTTATTTTATTTACCCATATTTCCAAATAGCAGGCACGCATAAAACCTGTTTTAATCAATAACTGATACCAATACAAGTCAAGTCATTATTGAATCTAAACTGTCACATTTCTGAGATACAAGCTGTGTGTGTGCGTGTGTGTGTGTGTGTAAGAGTGAGTCCTCCCACCCTAAGTGTTTCTCAAACACTCTTACACTGTCTTTTTACAGAATTATGATATTAATTTGATGCCAAGCCGAAAGAAACTTTAAGGAAGTGGACTGTTCTTTTCAACATTTAATATATAGCTTCAACAGATAGTAATTATATTATAAGGAAGTTGCATAGAGCAAGCAGTGTACACAAATTTACCGGTCATTTCATAACAAAATGCTAAGATATAAATACAAGACAGATTATCTTTAATTGATACCAAAATATTTACATGGTGTAACATATTATTATTATGGAAATAGGAACAGTTTCTTGTCTGAAGACATTGCCGCAGGAAAATAGAGATGGGCTACATTTTAGCCGTCACTGGTAAAATCTAGATGAGGCTGGCACAGGAACGTGGAAGTTGGCACAAACAAAGAGAAGCCTTTACCCAAGGGTGAAGTCGGGCTTAAGATGATGGTGAGGATCTAGAGAATATTAAAATTCAAAACCAATTTTTGTTCTGCGTAACATTGTATTAACTTAGTTAATATTCGAAAAAATGATTGGACTCATCGGGTGAGAAAAAAAAAAAACCATTGTTGACCCAGGATATGCGTTCAATACTATCGGCCGGAAGATGTACCGAGCATAGAGAATTTACATTAGCGTCTAGTTATAAATAGAAGTATATAAATAAAGTAGGTGCAGCAGAACATGAAACGCCTAGAACGTTGCAACAAATGAACTCTTACGTGAGAATTATGAACTGAAATTCATGACTATAACTTTCAATAAAAGATTTTCTAATTAAAGAAGCTAGTTTCTATTAATAAATTACATAAATAATTACTCACCAATCTATTCTTTGCGATTTCATCGTAGGATAAATACGAAAAAATGTGTTCGATCATAACAATAGGAAGCTCCATGAGACTCATTGTCACTGTGCACAAACAACCAATTCAATAGCACAATATATTATATCGCAGGCATACGCGAAAACCTATATATATACAATGTTTACACATTTAAATTAAAACAAAGTGGTTATAATTCGCGACGTTTCTGTAGAGTCCGTCATTTTAATGATGCACAGCGCATCTATTACTTTCGCGCCTAAGCATGGTTACTGAGAATGAAAGGGATAAAAGAAAATATTGATTTTTGACGTTTGCCACAAACGCTTCACTAAAGCGACCATACTAACGCCATCTCTTATCATTTTTACGAAATCAAGAACAAAGAAAAGCCTCGAGTGAACGGCACTTGTTATTTTTTGCGTATTATAATCAATATTGGACTTATTATTACATGAGATAAGCCTTTTCCATAACTGTATTGTGTGTGTGGCTATGAACTTAATTTATGTAACTACAGTTAATAATAACACAACGAATTGCGATTTTTAAATGGTACGTCAAAAGATGGCGCTGGTTTCAAATGATTTATCTTCACGCTAGTTAGTCTGAAATACGAAGCTTCGCTGACATCACAGCGCATTTATTGACTTCTGGTCCTAAGAGTAAAGTAATATAACGGGTACTTCTGGTCCATCCACCGCCAGTATATAAATGATGCTCTGTGATCCCCCGGATACCAAGTTCCGGTACTACCGGTGCAATCTATTGCCATCCTAACAATTGACCCGAGTGAAAGCTTTTATTTATGTACCTATCCCATTTTATAGAAAAACAATAATCAGGACGAAATACTGAATACCTAGTCTTTATTTTTTGACGTGATATTCATTTTAATCAAATAAAAATACTGATTAATTTGCTAATTGGGTTGCACACATAGTTAGTAGGTAGTAGCTTTAACATTTACACTTAGTGACGCTGTGTGTTCGTCCAATGTCCATATCGAGTTACCAAATCGTAGATTTTTTTATTTAACAGCAACGAAATCTAAATAAACAGGCGCAACTCTGGTGCAGGCAATAAACCCTGCCCGCACGAGTACTAAACTCGCGCTAGGTAAAAACTACAGATATACCTACTATTGTACAATACCTATAATAGTGTGTTAGGCATCCATTTGTCCGCGTTCACACCTTAAACGGACCATCCATGATGCCGTAGTCAACCAAGCTTAATGTCTAAAGATCAAATTTCAATAATAACTTAGCTAGTTTTATCTCATCACGGCTGTTCATTCCTCCTTGAAAAAGTTTTTCTCAATTTCCAGAAAGCAAGGTGAGCATGAAAACAGTAAAATTTAGGGTTCATTTTATTATTTATAATAAAAAAAAAAATACATACACACGAACATAATATATAACCTCCTCCTTTTTTGAAGTCGGTTAAAAAATAAGTAGGTTCCTCAAAGAAGTTGCGTTACCAAACAAACTAAAAATTCGGGACGGCTCGCGCAAGGTCATTGCTCTGTCCTATTATAATCAAGGATAGAGGTTGGGTTTACGTGATGATCGGAAGCGGAGCGGGCATCAAGATCTCTCACCAGCTCAGATTACCAAGCTTTCTACTAAAGCATGTACCAGCCAGGCCAGTAAGCCAGCAGAACAGTAATTATGATGATCCAACTCAGCATTCTGCTTCTAAGTGTTTCTATGCAGTAGATGGCACTTTAAATTGAATCGACCCAGAACTTGGGACTGAGTATGATACCTTCAGTACCTACCATCCGTCAATTCACTACCTGCTCCCCGCGTAAACGTACCTATACTATACGATCCAAATCCAGCAAGTGCTCAATCGCGAATAATTTTGATATCGAGGTATTGGTAATTTGCTTCTATTTTTAGGGAGTTTGTTACGCCACTAATTCTTCTCTTCAGTTAAAACAAGGCCGTATGTACTCGGACCACTCAGTCTTGACTTCAATTGAGCATGGATCGTGATCATGGGTGCCGAGGGAAACCATTAACCTATCCGAGGCGAAATGCAAAGAGCATAATGGAGCATGGTGGAGTTTTAAAACCGAGTTCGCTTTGCTCACTCTGACATTCCACGATCTTTTTATTTTCGTTTGTCCAGCGAATTATCTCCAGAGATGATAAGTCCCGTCGAGCAACATTTAATAAAAACTATAAAAAGGTTTAAGAAATACTTACGTAACTTAGTTTTGTTTTTTAAGTTATTCTAGAGCTGTTATTTAGACCTGTATTAAAGAAAAATACTCAAGCACACAGATCTCGGCTTGAAAATAAACATATTAAAACCATATTTGGACAGTTCAGGTTTGCGGGGCTTCTAGAACGCTACGCTGCACGCTCCGCTGCAGGTACGTTCACGTGATACGTCACCTAACGAGGAAAGTGAAACGTGACTATATTATAGCGGGAATGACACCGTCTTCTCGAACTTGCGGGCAAACTTAGGAGTTAGGCGCAGATGTAAATAATTTAATATGAGGTACTGTGTGATGTCATTATGCATGCTATGTTTTTAGAGTCTGTTTGAGAGCTCTGCCCAAAATATTTAGGTTCGTAATAGACTCAAAGCCTATGCCTAACATACGAGTAGATCGAATTATTAAGCGTTAGTAAGCTCATGTTCGCGTCTCATCGTGCACTTGTGCAAATTACGGCCATAGTCTCAGTGAAAAAACTTTTCAGGAACTTGTCAGGAAACAGGATATCAATCAGTATAAAACCGGACAGTCCCATTATCTATTTTAAAAAAAAACACTTTTTTGTACGGGGTCTCCCATACAAAAAGTGTTTTTTTTTAAATATTTATTTTATTCTGTTTTTAGTATTTGATATTAGGGCAGCAACAGAAATACATCATCTGTGAAAAAAAAACAACTGTCTAGCTATTACGGTTCATGAGATCCAGCCTGGTGTCTGGTGACAGACAGCCAGACAGACAGACAGACGAACAGTGAAGTCTTAGTACTAAGGTTCCGACTGTGGGGTATTTACCGTTACCGGTTGACATTAATTACTATTGACTTCTGCCATTGACAAATACTGTTCTTCTTTCTGACCACATTGGGGCTTCATGCGAGACGGTATTTTGTTGGCTATGATCTCAGACTAAAGAAACCAAAATGTTTCTTTAATCTGAGGCTATGATGCAGATGCCGCTTTCAAAATTGCTTTACACTGTGACATAAAGATGGCGCTGTTACCAAAAATTTGAACCGGTAAATTCGTTACATCAAGACTGTTTTTCTCGAAAAGTGGACCCTAAAGTACACTCAGTCATAAGATGTATATAATAGGTGGACGAGCCACCGGGAACAATTACATACTCCTGGCAAGTCCAGGCTGCTAATGACCAATTACTTGAAATAAAAACATAATAATACTTTACCCGACCTGCAGGGCTATTGCCAGTTCATAATGATCATCTTTATATGATGCGCTGTGTGATCATCACTTGGCGAGTTTTGATATACAATGACAGTTCTGCACGGGTAGTGTCAGTTGAAACCAACGAGGATGGTCATTGTATAATTCAAAACTTGCCAAGTGAATATCACTATGAACTGTCAACAGAGATACGCAATAGCCCTACTGGGCATCGAAAGCGTGCAAGTAATGCAGCAACACTTGGGACTAGATCAACGAAGCAGGAATAAAAATACATATTTAAATATTTCATAACACCAAATACTTTAATAATAGAATTTAAAAAAACATTATAATTTAACTGAATGTCGGTAGATCACAGTGTTTTTTCCTAACATGGAACCTCAGTGACGTATTATACTTCGTTGCGAATGGACATACCTCACATTTGAACCTTTTTTCCGTAGAATGCTTATATTTGTGCTGTACGAGATTAGCTGGTAAAATCGTTGCGTAATCACATTGATCACACATATACCGCTTCTTACCGGTCTCATGAGCTTCTTCATGATATTTCAAGATGTATTTGTTCATTGATTGGAACGGGCATTGCGTACATTGGAGTTTGACTCCTAGATCCGCATGTTTCCTCTTATGCTTCTCCATAGCACCTTCGTAAAATGTCTTGTACTTACAACCAGTGTAGTCACAGTTAATTGTTTCTGCATTTTTATGTCTCAGCATGTGTTGTGTCATACTAACTCGAATATTCGTCTTGAATTCACAGTATTTGCATTGCATTTCTGTATCCGTGTGAAGAGCTTTAATGTGCTTCTGTAATTCGTTTCCTGGAACTAGTTCCCCACATACTTGACACTGTGTTTCTTCTATATTATGATGAGTTGCCTCATAGTGTAATTTCAACTGTTCCCATGTTAAGTATGTATCGGGGCACTTGGTGCACTGGAAACGTTCCTTTATATCCTGATCTTCTCTTTTTATTTGAAACATTTCTCTGTCGTCTTTCGTCATATCTTCAGGGCGACCGTGATTTAAATTTATATGACGACAAAGATCAAATTCGTCCTTAAAGGTCGCGCTGCATTGTTCGCATTTTTGCATCTGAGCGTTAAAATGATTTGAAGTAGGATGCTTAAATAATATGTGGCGTCTATAACTCTCTTTCGCTTTAAAAACCTTTTTGCAATATCTACAAGTGTATGAAACTTTTAAATGCACTTTCATGAAATGTGGTTTTAGCTGCCGTTTGTCGTGAAAACCTTCGTTACATAGATTGCAGAAGACTGTCTTCGGTGAATCTATTTTGTGTGTGCACCTCAGATGTTTTGCTAGACCGCCTTGTGATGCGAAGATCAGTCCACAAATATTGCACTCTTTAATTGCTTTCACGTGCGAATGGTTAAGATACATCTCTCGTGTATCAAATTGTTTATTACAAACTTCACAGTGAGATCCTTTGTCGTGTTTTCTCCTCACATGCCGTTTCAAACTTTCGATTTTATCGTAAGACAAGTTACAAATCCGGCACTTCAATCGGAAATCTTCTCTCAACGCATTATGCTTCCTTCTCATGTGCAGTTTTAAGAAATTAATAGAAGAAAAGACTAGAGGGCATTCTTTACAAGTGATCTCACCAGTTTCTTCATTCTTACAATTATCTAGATAATCAGCATTGCCTTCTTGTTTTATACTTTCATCTGAGACATGGTGCTTCCTCTGGACATGTCTAGAGTAAGTTTCTCTTTTTGTAAATATCTTGGGACAGAACGGACAGTTGTACCATTGATTGATTTCAGGTTTCTGATTATTTGAATGTTTACGTTGTATATGTACTATCAAACTTCTGTACTTATCATAAGTTAAACCACAATCGTTACAAATGTGTTTAAAAGATTCTTGGAAGGAGCCATGCTTCCGTCTCATATGCATGCGTAACCGAGGCATGCCTTTGAAGACCAAAGCACATATCTCACAAGTTCGCTCTTCTCTATCATCTGGACTAGCATCAGGTCCGTGTTTCCTCTTAATATGTGCAACTAAACTGTTCTTCATCTCGTACGACATACCACAGTAATCGCAAATATGTTTGAACGACTTTCTGAAGGATTTATGTTTTCTCTTCTGGTGCATTCGTAGCGTTTTCGTAGATTGAAAGACTAGATGGCAGACCTTGCAGACATGTGTTGGGGCATGTTTGATGGGTATGTCATTCTTTGAGAACTGGAACATTTCGGTGCTGTCTGCGACGAGTAAGGGTTTGTCGCTGATGACGCTCTCGAATGTGAGGAGGACGGCGTCGTGGTTCTGTGGCTCTATTTTCACAGCTGGTTCCTGACTGTCCTCGTTGTGATGACCTTCATGGACCAGGCCGGTGTCTCCGAACTGGAATGTTGAAATAAGCAAGTTAAATGATTGTCTAGAATGCAGCAGTAGCCAGCCTCATAGGCTGAACTGGGAGATGCCATCATCAAAAAAAAAATATTCTTATATGTCATAATAACGTAATAATACAAAGTGGAAGGGACATCAAAAAACAAATGGTTACCACATATTCAGTACATAATTCTGAACTACAAGCAATTGTAGCAAATTTTATTTTTTTAAACTGCTGTTTCCTAAAAAAAGTGCAATACCTTCATGGTCAAAAATTATGGAGCTGTAGATTTTTTAAATTACCCATGAAAAATACATGGTAACCGTCCCAAGACACAAATCTCAGATTTTTCGGATATACTTAGTGCGTATTGTATTATATTATTACTTGCTTCAGTGAAGAAAAACATTGTGAGGGAACCAGCATGCCTGGGAGATATGTAAATCCAAGTCACAGGCCCATGGCCGGCATAAAAACTCTGACATCAGGTTAGGCACACAATTAAAGTCCAGATATTGTCTTGGTCGGATCATGTAAGGCCACTTGTTACAGAAATTCTAACACCATGCAAGTTAAAAATAACAACTTAACTGGAGCATGAAAAAACTGCATAATTGTAACTAGGTAACAGTACAAACCCATTTTTTGATTTGTGTTCACTTCAAATTAGGTAGAGCCGTTGCTTGTTTCTGATTGGCTGTAACAACGCCTCTTTCGATTCTCTAGTAAACTGCATCAAATGTCAAAACTACCAAAAATTTACTTACGTGGTGTTGGAACGTCAGATGCAATGCCGATTAGCATTTGTAATGGTATTTTGAGGAAACAGCACACAGACTTAAGGACTGTCCTATTAGTGCATGCGTGTGTCATGTGTTAGTAAAAGTACTTACATCATTAAAATCTAATTCAACCTCAATTTCTTCAACCTTTATTTTAACCTCCGGATCCAACAGAGTTATCGGCTCAATCTTAACTCCCATCTTATCATCAATATCTTTGAAGGGGTCTTCTTGCTTTTTCTTCTTCTTCTTCTTTTTCTTCTTAATTTCATAAGACATTGGCTCTTCTGGCAAAAATGTGGTAGGATCTTTTCTTGCATCTTTTTCTACCTTAACTTTAACATCTGGATCCATTACTGCTTAATTATTTTTTACTGGAATGGAGATAAATAATTTATAAATAAATTATTATTTTTACAAGTATTTTATTGGTTGTTCTTCAGAATGATCAGAGTACACACAGAAACGGCATGTGTATGACATGATGTATGAATGCAGATGAAACTAGAGGAGTAATGTAAGGATCATAGCTGGCATGCTTCTCTTTACCTCCATGGAAACAGATGTGAGTTAATTTATGTATTTTAGATCTCTTATGATAGAATTTAGATTTTTTATCTAGATTGTATAATACAGATATTTCTTTATCTGGATTGATATAAGCTTACCCTGTTCAACTGAATCATGCAAGCTGTACAAGAAATATAAGGAATGGTTCATGTTTTTGCTATGAAATACAGAATTCTCCTATGTTCAATAACATATCAGAGGAATTGCAACCTTTGGTATGCCGGGAATGTGGATTCTTGAACTAAACAAAGGTTATCTAAAATAAAAACACATGATATTGGTTTGTCTAGAAATCATGTTCAGGTAATATAGCAATCATTGATTTTTTCTTGAAGAGGTCCTGTAATCGACCATTGACAGACAAAATTCATCAGCTTGACATGGATCAACTGGGCCTAACCTCATTATTATTCTCTTAGCGCCACCCCAGCACAGCTGCAGCAGTTGGCGCAGTATATCTCCTTCATCCCTAATACTGTCATATTTTTTTTTGAAATGGTGTTACTTAAAGAAAATTTTGCATATAAATTCCTCATACTTAAACCATTATCAAGATACTCCAAACTTATCATAAAGTGCCCCATAAAATTGATGATTGGATAATAAAACCTGTTTGGTGCAAGAAGCAGGTTCTAGAGTTCTCAAAAGTCAATCTTTCACAAAAAGTGTGTATTTAATTTTATCATAAAATTTACTGTCTTCAAAATCAATAAAAAATAAAGAGATTACTGTAAATAACGCTGCAATACATATTTCAAGGACGATATGATCATAGAATGTATAAATACAATAAACTAAAATAACTGAACCACTTCAAAACAAAGTTTTCTAACCAAAATTTCGGTAAACTGGTCCACGAATGCAAAAATATAATAATAGCAATAAAATATAAAGGTTACTCATGTCGGACAACGATTGCTGTAGAGAAATACACGTCATTTAGTCATAAAACTCACATAATTTATCTTCAACATATATTCTATCACCAAAAAATCACAACTTAAGTTACTATAGCCGTAACTTTATACTATAATTCACATGAAAAAGCTTACAATCTTATTGAACTATCAACTTTACACAATTTACCACCGCCTTCGTGCTAAAAATCAATAATTTTGTAATATAAAATCATTATGAAAAATGGCTAAAGTGGCCTTTTTAGCGATTATTGACGTTTTCAAGAGTATTATTTGACAGTTATTTACCAGTGTTGTCATAACTTATAATGGGATATTAGAAAAAAAAATGTTCAATTTTAATCTTTTTTTTTTTAAATCCGTAAATGAGAACAAATCTTAGTCTGACGAAACTGGACGAAACATTATGTCAGAGAGGGCGGCCCGCCCCGGGTGCCAACGGGTGACAACAACTCGCTCCTACATCTTAAGAAGGCGCACAAAATCTCCCTCTATAAAGACATATCAATATAACCTTTTCTTGTACCTACTAGCTACTAACATACCTATTAAAATCAGATTTTAAAACGCATCCCAACTATATTTTCTTTTTTTTTTTCAGATATAATTTCTAATCCGTAAAAATTTGAATTTATGTTGCACATGGTCTGATCATATACCTCGCGTAACATCGAGCGCGAAATCTCCGTGGTGGCACTCGAGTGAATATTTAAATTTACGGGCACCTGGAGGGCGATACTGCTAATTTTGGCGGCACGGTTGGCGCAGTGGCCGAGCGATTGGCTGCAGCGCTGCATGACACGGGTTCGATCCCCGCACGGAACAAATATTTGTATGATCTACAGGTAGTTGTTCCGGGTCTGGATTTTTGTATAGGTGAGTTTAATTAAATGTTTGTAAACGCAACCACGATACAGGAGAAATTCCGAGTGTGGGGAAAACTTAAAAAGAAAAAATTAAAACTAAATATTTTAGTGGTCTAACTTGTTTAAACTGGCGTCGCCAGGGGGCAGGGCTAGAGGCTCAGATTAAAAAAAAGGATTTAATTTTTCCTACCTGATGCCACACAATTAGTAAACTACCTAAAATATTTTTTAAGGCAACAAATGAGCCTTGGCTTGAGAGGCGCCACGGCGGGCGTCCTCACATTCCGCCTGACGCAGGTCCTCACCGGACACGGTTGTTTCGGGAGGTACCTGCACCGGATCGGGCGGGAGGAAACGCCCGGGTGTTACCATTGTGAGGATCGACCGGAGGACACGGTGGAGCACACTGTGGAGGTCTGCCCCGCGTGGGCGGAGCACCACCGTGTCCTCGTAGCGGCGATCGGCGGCGGCGACCTCTCCCGTCCGGTCTTGGTTCAATCCATGGTCCGAAGCGAGACAGAATGGGACGCCGTCGCCTCCTTCTGCGAAGCAGTCATGCTAGCGAAGGAGGCGGCGGAACGTGAGGGGGAGAGAACCTCACGTCCCAGCCGACGCGGGAGACGCACCGAGCGTCGGGGCCACGTGGTGGCCCCCGGCCATTGTAGGCGCGGGCCTGTGGACGGTTAGCTATGGGCTAGCTCGCCGTCCATCTGTCTTATGACGACAGGCTGTGTCGACGGCGCGTTCGTGTCCCACGCGCGCCTCAAAGAGATTTCAGCAATAGGAAGGGGTCCGCAAGGGCCGCATGCCTGCCGGGGCTGCGGGACTGTTCGAAAGAGATACAGTGGCCCTGGAACACAAAGGGCGATGAAGGAACATGGATGGGTTTTAGTCAGTAAAAGTCTGACACTCCCTCCTGCTCAGCCCAGAGCGGGAGGAGTTATTGGATGAATACTCATCCGAAAAAAAAAAAAAATGCTGCAAATGAGCCTCTGATTACCCGTACTACCGCTACAAACTAACACATTTTCTTTAAACCAACCCTGCAAAAAAACTTTTATCACATAAGCTTCTTTTTTCTGCCTCTGGATTGGCACTACTATCGGATTTTTGCATGATCGATCACGACTCGACTCTAACAGAAGCTGAAATAAATTATGAGCCCTTTGCCTCGATGCATAATATTAATAGGCAATTAATATTTGCCAAAAATGGAGCATGTGGACATTTTGACCTCAAATTAAAAAATTATCTGAATTTATTCGATAAATGATGTAAAATTTTCGAGCTCCCTTCGCTCGCTCTTGCAGCCTAGCTTCTTTTAAATCTTTACTTTGTCACCCAAGTAACTCCGGTAATTCGAAACAATTATATTCGGTCCAAGGTAAGTAAACTGTTAAAATTTTCGACCTCGCTTCGCTCGCTCTTCATACTACTTTCTCTAGTCTTTGTCTAAAAGTCGACCAAGTGTCCTCCTTAAAAGATTTCAAGCTGACTTCGCTTGCTCATGTAGCCAAGTTCCTCTTGTATCTTAACTTTGTAAATCGACCAAGTAACTCCTGTATGAAGGGGCGAAACAATTCTAATCTCTCCAAGGTTAACCCTTACAAATAGGGTTTTACTCGCACCCGTATGCGCCCCCTGGCCTAAAAGCTGGCGACGTCCTTGCTTGTATATCACGGATGTCCGCAAAGTAACGCTTGATTCCATCAAATAATCAAAAGTTTATAAGAATAAGAAATTTTATTTGCTCAAACATGTGTGTACATACAGAATTAAAGAATACATGCATGCGAGATCTTAAATAATAGTGGCTCACGACATGTCTGCCATTTTTCATGGCGTGCAAATATTTTAGGTACAATTATTATTATTGATTCAATGAATTTAAATTTACGCTTATATATAGATATATTCAACCAAATTCAATTCAGTCATTTACATTACATTATCCAACATATTACAAATATCACAATGAAGATTTACATCAATTTAATAGGCATTTAAGTTAAGGTTCTAATAACATTTATAAAAGAGGCATATTTATGTTCTCCACTACTATATGACCATAATTACTACAATGAGTCGTTTAAAAATTCCGTAATACTATAATATGCTTTTTGTGCCAAAAACAATTTCATTGTTTGTTTAAAGATAGTTGGCGCCATGCAAAAAACACTCTTGCGCATAAGTGCAGTTTTTGATGTATGTACACATAGTTTGCTATCATCACGTCTATTTCTTGGAAATTTGTCTGCCATACGAGGAAACAAATGTGGATTTGTTTTTACGAACATTGCTATTTCTAATATGTAAAGTGAAGGTAATGTTAATATACGATATTCAATGAAATAATTTTTACAGCTATCGGTAGTTTTTAGATTAAACATAGATCGCAAGCAACACTTTTGTCGTATAAAGATGATATTCCTATCGGTTGAGTTACCTCAGAACATGACACCATATCTAACGATAGATTCAACTAAACCATAGTAGGCCGTTAATAGTGCTTCTATACTTAGAGTACGTGATAATTTATATAGGCCACGTTACCGCTTCAATTAATGTATTTTTTATGTCCGTTTCATATGTATTCTTATTAAGGCATGGTATAGTTATCGTACTGTCATCCGCAAACAGTGTGCAAACATCCCATGGGATGTTTAATGGATTTAGGGAAGTCATTAATATAAAGTGTAATCAGGGGTGGTCCGAGTACACTGCCTTGCGGAACTCCATGAGGGACGGTACGCTCGCATGACGTGAAAATCTCTTCACGCTTGGAGCTCATATTTATTCGACTAATTTGCGTTACCTGTTTTCTATCCTGTAAGTATGATTGTATTAAATCAAATATGTTTCCTGTTATACCATGTTGGACATAATCAAATGCCTGTGTCATATCGCAGAAAATGGCACAGACTGGTGTATTATCCATATTATTATCCATATTATTTATCCATGTTTGTCATAACAGTATGCAAGAAGTCGTATATGGCCAAATTAATTGTTTTTTTCTCCCTAAATCCTTTTTGTTCATCACAGAGTATGTGATTTTTTTCAAAATATGTATTAAGTTCCCTGTAAATAAATTTTTCGAAAATTTTTGTATTAGTGATATTGGCCTATAAAATTCCAGTATGTCCCTATCCTGTTTCTTAAATAGTGGTTTTACAATAGATTTTTTTAGCACATTCGGAAATAGACCTTCACTGATGCTTAAATTAATAATGTAGGTAGCTTATGGGGCTACAGATTTCATATGCTACAGTCTTAACAATTTTTGTACATATGCCATCGTATCCTACACTGTTTGTATTTTTTAAGGCCGCGATAATTTTTAATATATCAAGTGCTAGACTTGGGGCCATGAACATCGAGTATTTTCTGGCTAAAATATGTTTAGTAACTGTGGTTCCCGAGCTAGTCATAAGTTTAATTCTATCTACAAAGTAATCATTAAATATATTTGCAATAATTTTGGGGTCATTTACAATTTCATTATTATGTCGAATTTTGTCTATAGTGTTTTTTGGTATGTTTAGTTTTGTTTGGTTTATTATAAGTAGTCTTAGCTCTATTATTTCATCTTTTTATTTTATGTATATTTTGTGCGCGTTGAGTTAAACAAATTATTTTTTTTAGCAATTTTGAATAACTCCTAAATTTATTTTTATTCATTTCGGTAGGTTTTTGTCTATATTGCCATAAAAGTTGACGTTTTTTTTTGCTACATATTTTAACACCATGAGAGACCCAACTAGGCCTTCTTTTTACTTTTACAGAGATAAGATTTTCAGGAAAGCACTGTGTATATAGGAAAGAAAACATTTCTGTGAAGGCATTGTAAGCAATGTTTGGGTCCTTAGCTTCGTATACTTCAGCAAACGATAGGCTGTTGAGGTAGGATTTAAATTTGTCTATGTTCTCTTTACTATAGTCCCGTCTAGTGGTCCGCCAATGATTTCTAGTACTTGCAGTGCTAATAGGGCAATTGAGCAGTTGTGCCGTATGATCAGACAAAGCTAGTTCCAAAACTATACCCTTACGACACTTATCAAAATTATGCGCAAAATTGTCGATGCATGTCTTGCTCTTTAAACGAGTAGGTTGTCGTATAGATAATTTTAAATTAAAATTTAATAATAAATTTTCAGATTCTAAAGTCTGTTTGTTTTTCTTCAATATATCTGTGGCGTCTATGGTATCTGTTCGCCACTCGATAGTTGGCAACACTGGGTGCTCTATGAACGAGCTGTCACCGATCCGAAGGGTCGCATATTTGTATCCGCGAGACTTTAATTCTACCGATTGTATTGTTGTTTAACCTACCAATATGAATAAATAGTTATCTTAATCTGAACACGCTCATTATTTATGTGGAACATACAACGTCCATAGTGGTGACCCCGACGTGATTTGAATCACCCGCCAGTACAACATTTTTAAATGATTTTTTTATCAGAACACGTAGCAATATCTCTAATCTACTCATAAATTCACCAAAATTACTTGGATTTGGTACTCTATATATACATACAATTACAATGCTATAATTTATAAGTTCTATAGCGCAACATTCAAATATACCCGATATAGATAATTTAGTGATTTTCGGTAATTCTCTCCACTGATAGCCATTTTTTATGAGTATACAAGCACCACCTCTTTTATTTTCCTTGCGACTAAAGCATGCAGCTAAACAGTAGTAAGGTATATTGAGATGGACTTCAGCATATCAGATTTTGCTAGGAGTCCTGCAATATTTTGGTGCATAATGTTTACATTTATATTCACGAAAAAAAGTATTCGTAGGTATTTTTATTTCAGCTGTTAGATTCTTATCGTCTAATTTATTGACTAGTAGGTACATGATTCTCAGTCTAAGTTAACCTGGACATATTTATTTTCAAATGACTTTTTACATTTATTTTGAATAATTGGTTCATATTGAAAGAGCTGGAAATGATAATTTAAACATAATATTTCTTTTAATAGTGATCTTGCAAGGTTATCAATTTTTTTTTTTGGTTAATATGAATTTTCTGTAAGATAGGTAAAATCACACAAAAAAATTAGGAATTTAATGCCTACAATGAGTCAAGTTTAGTAAAATAAAGTCTTTAGTATTTGTTGTTTTAATTTAAGTAGGGGTGCTCAATAAAAAACCAGCCGGGGTGCCGCCACTGGTTATTCTAGCTAGTACACGGACAACTGGAGAAATTATTTGCGCTGTGGCTTGTCAAGTATCCAAAAGTTAAGTTTTAGTGTAATACAATGTCAGCAAGCCATACACACAATTATAAACATAAAAACATAGCGGTGCCGCTGCCGGTAATTTATAGTAGCCAAAAGTAGTTGGCAAATTTCGTTTTTTTTTTTTCAGAAATTTCCCATTTTTTTGCAGTATCGGTTTGACCTAGAGTCCTAGACCATAGTAACCATCTAGTTTCTGAGAAGCATGGTCCTCCGACGCACCGTTTCCGTTGTGGGCTATCGTTTATAATTTATTTAAAAAGTTCTTTATTTCCAAAATAGTAGCTCAGATGAAACATTTTGCGGAAAGGAAATTATTGCTCTGGTCGAAAACCATGAGATAATGTAAAAAAACTGGAAAAATAAAATACTTTTTTTGCGAAAAATAACACTGAATCAATCAATACAAAAGTCACTGACTTCAGAAGCTGAAGTTATTTTTCACTTTTTTGTGTTTTTGGAGTCGGTTTTATTTTTTGCAAAAAAGTTTTTTTGCTTTGCTGTCTATTATTGAAGAGTTCCATTGTTTATCTCCGAAGATCAGCACCAGATCTTCACCAAATTTAAACGGGACCACCACGAAATGATATAATTCCAAACAAAAAAAGAATCATCTAAATCGGTTCACAATTGGCGAAGATATCGCTGAACATAAACACAAAAAAAAAACATTCAGACGACTTGATAACCTCCTCCTTTTGGAAGTCGTTTAAAAAACCACGAAATATTGGAAAAAGAAGCGAAAACTTTTTGGGTCTTTGTCGATCTTTCACCTTGGGAATTGAGTAGGTATGCTTAGGGACAATATTTTTTATTGTTTTCTTTATTTTATATTGCTCCTAAACTACCTAACTCCAACTCCTAAAAATCCGCCCTTATGAGTGAGGCCACGCGATGCGGCTGGAGCGGTGCCGCAACGTCATCCAATAGGCCATGTCAATGTCATGATGTCACACGATGCGTAACTAGAGTCGAAGGTTCGTTTCGTTTCGAGGCAAATTGATGTTAGCAAAATATAAAGGAATACAAGGAATCTATGATGTTTATTGGTGAATTAAACGCTAAAAAAGGCAAAAACGTCAAGTGAAACCATGGGGCACAGCTATGAATGATATATATTGTATTTCTAACTTGTCAAAGCATGCGTGACAATGACACGATTCGATTGATATCACACCTGTTGAAAACAAGCGTATGAAGAGAACTAGGCTAGTAGTAGGCTTAAAGGGACCGTATTCAAACACTGATTCTCAAAGTCAATGACGTTCCCACTTCCCAAAATGATTAATGTCAATGTCAAATATTTCAAGTTGTGATAATTTTATAACCAAACAAATTCCTGAAAAATAATATTTTTCTCTGTTATGTACCAGTAATTACATAATGTTTCAGTCTGTGTTAAAACGTTATTTAATTTTGCGCAAATTGAAGCCCTTCAAGGTGCCAGTTTCTTCACAAATTAGAAGAATTCACGTGACTTCAAGTGAGTTTTTCTTTCTTCTATTTACATACCTGTATTTGTGCGAATAAAGATTTAATTAAGTGTGTTTACAGATTTATGGCATGGGGAATACGAATGGCAAGACCCGAAGTCGGAAGATGAGGTGTAAGTTTTATAATTTTCGTGTTAAGCATCATCGTTATCACAAAATGTGCGATATCGTCGAATTCGAATCTACATTGAGATCATAAAAGCTAAAAATATACAAAATGTTATTATATATCTTCTTATCAGCATTACAACATTCTCGATATCTGTTAATTTAGCTTCCAATGAATTACTTTAAAAAGGGTAAATTTGTTTTTTTCAGAGTAAATATAACATACATAGACAAAGATGGCAATAGAATAAAAGTAAGAGGCAAAGTTGGTGACAATGTAATGTATCTGGCACATAGACATGAGATTCCTATGGAAGGTTTGTGTTTTGAATTAAAAATTGAATAAATTGTCTGATATCAACCAGGGGGCCTAAAATGGATGCTCTATCAGAACCATAATGTGAATCACGTTAAAAATATAAAACCGTCAAAATGGTCTTTGTGGTCATAACATTAAAGACCATTTTAAGAATTTTGTTTTTTTGACGTGATTCATAATTTATGATTCTGATAAAGCAGCCATTTTAGGCCCCCAGGATAAGTTACCTACCATTAAGATCCCAGAACAGAGATTGCAGTATGTAGTGCAAGAACCTTTATTTTTTCTCTTTTTCAGGAGCTTGTGAAGCCTCTCTAGCATGCACAACATGCCATGTATATGTGCCGCCAGACTACTTTGATAAACTACCCCCTTCTGAGGAAAAGGAGGATGATCTATTAGACATGGCACCGTTTTTAAAAGAAAACTCTAGGCTAGGTTTGTATGATACTGTTAATTTGTTAATTAGGTTAGGTTACAAATTGTTAGGTATAAATATGTAATTTAAACATAATATTATGAACAAGTAACTAAAGTTCTTGCAATTCACTATTGGATATTGGCATGTTCGAAGTTGTGCCCTTTTGCTTACAGCAGAAATATCTGCTACAAAATAGGTGCAGCTAGCAGCTAATAAGGCTCAATTTCCTTTCCTCATACGCGGATCCGGCGCAGCTTTTGATTACGGCGGCAACTTAGTACTGTAACTGTAGTGTTTTTTTTTTACTGTTTATTAAACTTTTATTTTTATCCCACTTCTGAGCAAAGACCTCCCTCCATTTGTTCCTTCCAATTTTCTTCATATTCATAGCACCTAAAAATATGTACTACATTTTCAGGATGTCAAATAACCCTAACCAAAGAAATGGAGGGCTTAGAAGTAGAACTACCGAAAGCTACAAGAAACTTTTATGTAGATGGACACAAACCTAAACCGCACTGAGTTGGGACATTTTACGTTACATTAATTTTACATTACGTTTGAAGCTTATTTATGAACAAAACTAGACCAGCACCTCTTTAGAAAAACACAAAAACGTATGAATACTGTGTTTAAAAGTTAATTGGCCTCTATAATGTAATGCAAGTAGATAAGTTATCAAAAACTTCCTTCCTTTTTAAAGTGAGAAATTGGTTTTTTATTTCTCAATATTAATGGTCTCTAATTTTTGTATTCCACAATGTAAAAATCTTACATTTTGAATCTGGGTATGGCAGCGGAAAGAGTAATTGGAGTTTAGGTATAAGACCTTGTTTCCTAATGATAGAAAACATCTGTCAATGGTCACTTAAAACATGTATTAACAGGTCTTCTTGCTATTTGCTACATATATGCAAGTTGTTATTGGATGGGCACTTGAATGTTTCTCAAAGTTTTCTTGCATTTAGAAATGGGGCCACAGAATGGAGTGATCTGATCTGATAGGTGCACATGCACAAAATATACCAGAATTCAATAGGTAATGTTACACAGTAGGTATAAATGATTGGGTTTGATTTTTATAGATGGCATTTTTTTAATAATAGTTATTTCATCAACTAATATCCCAGAGAAGGCAGGATTGATAAATTTTATTGTTCTTTATTATAGAGTTTAGCTTAAAAAGCAGTACAATAGAATAGAATTATAGATTTTTCTTGAAGTACAGTGTAAATAATTTAGTTAAGTATTTGTTATCAATTAAATTGTTTCTAAATGTTGTACAAAAGTTGTATAAAAAATAAAACAATAATTATAATTACATTTGACTTTTATTTAAATACTTATTATAGAAAAGTAAATCAGTCTATATAAACGAGAGTATTGGTAAAATATCATTTTATCAATTTGTTTGTAAAGGGTAATTAGAAATACATATATAATGAAAACAAAAAAAGTTGCACACTAGGTATCCTACAATAGGGTTTAGGCAAGATATACAAAACTTTTTTATTTCTTAAAAATGCCTTGTATTGGACCATAAAAGCATTGTGGTACACTTGTTTAATTCTCTAATACAACCCTTATTTTACAATTTAATACTGTAAGTAGCGTGTTTTTGGTGAAACGGAACGCAAACACTAAACGCATCGATTCCGGTAGTGACGTCAAATGATATGTGTCAAAGAAACACTTTTAGTTGAAAAGTACTTAAGGTGGATGCGCAAAGGTAGCCCGCGAAATTTAAATTTTCTTACGTTTATTGCAATTTGCAGGTCAGTGTCAGGTTGTATGTTGATAAAAATATGAATCGCGCCAGTAACGCGTATGGAGTTATAGAATTATAATCATTCCAATCATCAATACAACCCTCCAAGTTCATATAATCTCAAAAAGTGACTTTTTCATGAAATAGCTATTGAATGTGATTATATGAACTTGGAGAGCTGTATTGATGATTTGAATGATTATAATTCTGTAACGCCATACATGTTACTGGCGCGATTCATATTTTCATCAACATACAACTTGACACTGACCTGCAAGTTGCAATAAACTTGAGAAAAATTAAATTTCGCGGGCTACCCTTGCGCTTCCACCTTAAAGTTTCACTAAGATTTTACTATAATATTGTTATTGCAATTTTTGCTTAAATAAAGCACTTACATTTTAATAAAACTATTTTACTGAGGGCAACGAAGATAGAGATGACAGATGACGAAAGATAGAGGTAAGTGACATCAAATGCTATGATATAAATGGCCGCGATAGTCATGGACGTTTGAAATGTCGTAGAAAATTGTAGGAGTTAATTTTTTTTTTTGTGCGACAAGCAGTAGTTGAAATTAACTTTTAATTATTTTCTTGGGTTGATAGTACTGCATATTATTGATGTAAGTGAAAAAAAAAATACATGTATATTCCCGGGTATTGCCGAGTGCCTTAGGATATTTTTTTTGTACAGAGATGAAGTTGATTTTAAGTGCTTCTGTGGAATTAGGTACCACAGAAGTGCTTAAAATCGGCTCTACCACTTTGCTACCAGTGCTTACTATCTGTTTAACACCATATTGCAATCAGGATAATTTCCAAAATCCTACATAAAAAGGTGACAAAAGTGACATTGGCAATAACCGTCCCATCAGTTTAACGTCTGCGTCTGACATAATTAGACAAGACCTTCTTTAAAATAATACACAATCGCCATAACCAGGAAACAGGACAAACAACAGCCTCCAGAACAATCCGGATTTTACCCTATTTTCACAACACCCAATCTCCAGCAGAACTTGAACCAGATTCTAAAAAAAATGCAGAATCTACTAAACCTCTCTATTTATACTTCGATAGCATCAAATAATTCAAACCTTCCGATATATTCAGTAAGAGTAGGCTAACAGACCTCTGATTTGCCGAAGACATTGTCTATTTGCCCCCACTGCCTTGGAACTATAGACCATGCTCCAAGAACGGAGCACGGCTAGATTTAGGGTGGGACTTGGGATGAACCGGTCTGAAACCCAGTACGGTAGATGGGCAGGAAATACCTAGATTATTGTCAATGGGTATATCTACTTGGGCCGGTCTTACGTACCTATTTTATCTTTCGAAAATATTAACTGCCGCGTCGAGTTGATTGAAAACGCTAATTGGTGATCTCCCTGAAGCCCAAACTCATCGACACGTGTATCCTGCCCGTTCTAACACCACGCTGCGTTCCAAAACGGACATAGTTGGCAAGAAGGCTGCTAGGCTGAAATGGGATTGGGCGGGTTACTTCGGCCGCTGGGCGAAGGTCTCCACACAATTGCTGCCAGGAGATGGATGGCGCCGCCGAGGCCAGCTGAGAAAAGATTAGCCAGCAGTGCTAACCAAAAGGTGAAGTTGTGGACTCGTGGGTAGAAAGGTAAAACATAATGATTGCAGCATTGTAATGCTAAGTGAAAACATTGTGTGAATGTATATTTGCTTTTATTCATTTTCAATCTGAAATCTTACAGAACGTTTAGTGGTGATTGCATGCTCTATCAAGATCAAGATACTGAGTTATTTTAAGACAAGCATGACAGATGTTATTTAGATACTTATCAACGTACGAATGAATGTTTAGCAGTGTTGCCAGGGCCCTTGAGTCGTAAGTTACGTTTCGTTTCCTGAAATGTTACATTTTTGCTGTAAAAGTTACATTATTGTTTTTTTTTAATTTACTTGTTTTTGGGTTCAGAAATTGGAGGCGAATTGATGTCATTAAAAAGGCAGAATATAAAGGAATCCTTGATGTCTAATGGTGATGTTTAATCATATGATATAAGAGACTAAGTTTAATTTGTTCGCAGCGCCATCTTCACTGTTGTTGCTATCTATTCTAGCACCTAACTTATTATATTCTAGTTTGAACCAAAACTACGAGGTTGTGAATTTGTTAGTTTTACACTGAACTAACTATTAATATTCGATACGTATAGAACCCTCATAACCTCTGTTCTACCAAAAGGTCGTAAGAGGGCTCTGTTAATAAAGGGCAAGAACGCCTCAATGCAAAAAAGCATTACAAATCTTGTTGTTCTGAAAAGTTACGAAAATACCCTAAAATGTAAAAATTACTTACATGTTACGCGTAACCTTTGACCCCCTGTCAAAAGTTACGAAAAATGTAAGAAATGTAACTTTCTGGCAACACTGCTTAGTTGATGATTAGGTAAGTAAATGTAAAGTTGCTTCATAAATTATATAATATCAAGCCTGTAATCCCGGAAGGGTTAGGCAGAGGTGTTCCTAATAGTACAACAACATTTCGCCAGGTATGTTTAAGTCCCATGTAAACCTATATTGCCATCAACCACCCGGTTGATGACAATTCTATTATTGATTATATATTATTGGGTCTTCTGAGAAATTCTTGATAGAAAAACCCAATACCTAACACTACCCGTTATGGGAATTAAACCCAGGTCCTCATGTTCAGCAGCAGCGCATGAGACCACTCGACCAACAAGGCAATCTTAATAAATTATGATTATGAAAATGCTCTTTATTGCATACCTACATTTTCAGGCTCTGCCCAGTCTTAGCATGGGGAATCGCGTAAACCAGTAATATCAAAGTGTTGTGTGTGGACATCGGATAGGCAGTTGCTACATGTAAAATACTGGTATCCAGTTAGTCTGGAAGCCTGTCTCGAATTCCCGATATACTTGCGAAAAGATGAGGCAGAGGATGTTGATAATCTAAAGTCTAAACCCTATGTACGTACCTAATAAAACTCAAAGTGATAATTTCATTCAAAATTCGATTCAAAGTTGCAGTAACAACAATGAGTGTGTGCTTATGTGGTACCTAATTTCGTTCGCCTTCATCTTTCAACAAATGAGCACTCTTATGAGTTTCATAGTTGACAAACTAGCAAAATGACTGCACTACGAATAAGAAACCTGGAACGTAATTGGGCTAACACCAAATAAACAAGAAGTAGAAACTGCTACTTCCCAACATAAGTTAGTCATCCTCATATCTGAGGCCCACTGCACTGGTACATCCTTGATAAAATTCTCAGATCACTTATGTTATGTCACGAATCACCCAGACGGTACAGGCCATGCTGGATCAGCTGTGATTATCAAGAAGACAATCAAACATCATCAAATGGCACCCTATAAAACTGATCACATCCAAGCTACCACCATCGCTGTGCAGGACAAAAGCGGCAACTTCAACATTACTGTAGTGTATTGTCCACCTAAACATAAAATCAACGCGTCTATGTTTGCAGACTTTATTGCTACTCTTGGACATCGGTTTATTGCAGGCGGGGACTGGAATGCTAAGAATGAAAACTACTAACACTAGAGGACGTCAATTAAAAGCTAGCGTAGACAAAAACAATCTAATGATCAGTTCCTCCTGTGAGCCAACTTATTGGCCATCAGACCCAAAGAAAATTCCAGATCTGCTAGACTTTTTCATCATAAGCACTACAAGCACTTTTTTTGTAAGAACTACATAAAAACTGAATCTTGCTATGGTGGCTCTTCAGACCACACGCCTGTGATATTAACCGTCAGCGCAATGTTTGTAGAGTCCACGGGTCCAGAAAAGTTATATAACATACTGATTGGACATCATTCGAGGAATACATTGAAGAAAAGGTCCAACTTAGATTACCTACCTCTTAAAACCGAAGCAGATATTGGGAATGCAACCAAGTATATAACAACTTTGATCCAAGAAGCCTGCTGGCCCAACACTCCTGCTACAGACTCCCGCATGAAACATTACAAATATCCCATAGAAGTCAAAAGAGCTGTTCTGGAAAAACGAAGGCGAAGACGAATTTGGCATGAAAGTCGGCTACAAATCGATAAAACTAACTTCACAATAGCGGCTGCAGAACTAAAAGATATGTTACACAAATGGCACAATGACACCCTGGAATATCAACTAGAATCACTCACAGCCAGTGCGTCCACTAACTATTCGCTATGGAAGTTTAGAAAAAACTATGACAGACCACAAGTAGCTAAACCTCCTCTAAAAACCAACGTCGGATGGGCACGCACACCTCAAGATAAGGCAGATACATTTGCACAACACCTAGCTAATGTGTTTTGTTTGAAGAAGTGGATGACATTATCAATCAGGATTCCCTAATGTCACCGCCACCAGCATCTATAACTGTACGAGAGGTCTGGAGGACGATCAACAAAGAGAAAGATAAAAAGGCACCAGGATTTGACTTCATCACAAAAGAAGTACTAGTGCAACTTCCACGAAAAGCCATAGTATTTATTACAACACTCTTCAACAGCATGCAATATTTTCCCAGTCTTTGGAAAATCTCACAGATCCTGATGGTCCATAAAATGGGAAAACCAGCGAACGAAGTAACCTCTTATAGACCCATCAGCCTACTGCCAATCTTGTCTAAGGTATTAGAGAAACTGTTACTACACCGAATCCTACCCTTACTCCAGAAAAATAATGTCATTCCTATAATCACCAGTTTGTCTTCAGGCAGGCAGGCAGTGGAGCAAGTCCATAGGGTAGTGCATAAAATAAGAAAGACTTTAGAGGAGAAAGAGTATTGCTTTTCAGTCTTTCTTGACATACAACAGGCCTTCGACAAATTTTGGCATAAAGGACTACTCTGCAAAATTAAGAATAGCCTCGCCTCACAGTTACTATCTACTGTTGAAATCTTACCTGGCAGATAGGCTCTTCCAGGTGAAGGAAACCGACTCCACTTCCAAATTCCACCAAATAGAAGCTGGAGTGCCACAAGGATCAGTCCTGGGACCTGTATTGTATACTATTTATACGTCTGACCTGCCAGAAGAGGAGAGTGTCACTACAGTCACATTCGCAGATGATACGGCAATCTTAGCAAGCGACAAGAACCCTGTGCTCGCAACACAAAAATTACAAACAAACCTTAATGATATTACCAATTGGCTCCAAAAATGGAGAATAAAGGCTAGTGCATCAAAATCAGTACATGTTAGGTTCACACTGCGACAAGGAAATTGCCCTCCTGTACACCTGGGAAATATTACACTCCCTCATCAAGACAGTGTACGATACCTTGGATTACACCTAGACCGACGCCTTACATGGACACACCATATCAAAACTTAGAGACAGAACTCAAACTTCGATACACTCGGCTTACGCCTATCCTGGATACTGGGCCGAAACAGCAAACTAAGTGTAAACAACAAACTACTCATATTCAAGAGTGTCCTTAAACTTGTCTGGAATAGTCTGGATGTATGCTATACAGCTCTGGGGCAGCATTGGTGACTCCAATATTATAACAATACAGCGAATGCAAAGCTTGATACTCAGAAACCTATGCAATGTCCCATGGTACATTACCAACGTAGAAATACACCATCATCTGGGGATGAGCACGGTGAAGGAAGAGAGCCATAAGACTACCAAGACATTTAAAGGGAAGCTGGAAAGACACCCCAACAAATTGGTTGCTAAGCTAACAACTCGAAGCTACAAAAAACGGCTAAAGCGGAAAGACATATTGACGATATAATCCACTACTATGGTCTACTGATGAGGAGATGACCTCGCTGGAGGTCACACTCGAACTGGCACAACTCACAACATATCTACTTATGGCTACTGCTGATTGCAGATAAAAAAAGGAAAAAAAAAAACATTCGCCGGCACGCAGGCCTACAAGCCTACGAGTAATAAATACGCAGGCACGGCGACCTATCAAGCTCTACAAACCCATTTTATGCGGATCTTTCATTGAAAATTTATACAAAGCGAGGGCATGTTAGACTTAATAAAAATGTATGGCTTCATTTTCATTTATTTATTAATTTTGTGAACACAGGGTAGAGTGATACCGCGAAGAGATACCGCGGCCCTGGAACATAAAGGGCAAAGGAAGGAACACGGATGGGTTTTAGTCAGTACAAGTCTGACACTCCCTCCTGCTCAGCCCAGAGCGGGAGGGGTCATTTGATGATTTCCCATCGATAAAAAAAAAAAAAAAAAAGGGTAGAGTGATGTTTTATAAAATGTTTAGTCCATCCTATGTTCCGCCGAGAGGCATACAAAATAGTGTCACTGGTAAAATCAAAATTAAGTTAATTATAAAAACTACAAAATCTCAAATACAATGTCAGCAATAATTACAGTTGTCAAAATTAAATCATTTAAAATCTAAGTAGTACAAAATGTCATGAAAAAAAGAAATACAATGTCAACAAAATTAAAATGATCAAAATAAAATTCATTATAACCGTACCAAATCAATAATAATGTCACTAAATGACATTATTATGACTCGGTGCCACATACATGGCTCATGAGGGTGTTAGAGTTGTATAAAGTAGATGCAACTCTGCGCACCTTCCTGGGGCCTTAGTCTGCTATTGCAATAGTGTCAGAATGGTCTATCATTGATTTAATAAGGCCCCTAGCGCACGGCGTATTGAAGCGCGTTCGAAACTCGTTTGACGTGCGTACAAAGGGTAATTCGTCTGCGCGGGGCCTTATTAAATCAATGATAGACCATTCTGACACTATTGCAATATCAGACTAAGGCCCCAGATGTCGTGTATGGGGCAATGGAGGACAGTCCTTCGCTATACAGGATGTCAGCAAATCCAGAGGAATAGCGAACCGATAAGGATACAGCGAGGTATATTTCAGGGCGATAGTTTGCGTCCAGTTTGGTTCTGCTTAGCCTTGAATCCTCTTAGCACGCTGCTGGAGGATTCAGGTCTAGGCTATCGGTTGAGGAGAGGTGGTCAAGTTGTATCTCATCTCCTTTACATGGATGACCTGAAACTCTTTGCCCCCAACAATTTGCAACTGATGGAGCTACTGAAGGTAACGGAAACTTTCAGTAGCGCCATCAGGATGGAATTTGGTGTCGACAAATGTGCGGTCATGCATGTAAAACGAGGGGAGATTGTGGAATCAGTGGGAACCCAGCTCTCGGATTCCATAAATCTTAGATCCCTCTCAGCAACCGAAACCTAACCTAACCGAAAGTATTTGGGTATGTCGGAAGCGCTGGGCATCAATGTTGCTGACATGAAGCAATCGTTGAAGGAACGCTTCTTTGGCCGCCTGAAAAAAGTATTTAATAGTCTTTTAGCAGGCGGAAATAAGGTGCGTGCCTTCAACGGTTGGGTCATGCCGGTTTTGATGTACTCTTTCGGCATTCTGAAATGGACTCAAACAGAACTAGACGCCCTGGATAGGAAGGTCCGTACATTGTTGATGGCATATCGAATGCATCACCCACGTTCTTCGGTTATGAGACTGTATATCCCGCGAAAGTGTGGGGGTCGAGGCTTTTTAAACGCTAAGACTCTCCACAATCGCGAGATATGCAGTCTCAGGGAATATTTCCTAGAAGCCGACTTGGGCATGCATCGAGATGTGGTCGCGGTGGACAAGGGCCTCACCCCGCTCTCCTTGGCTAAAGAGAACTGGCGCAAACCTGTAGTGCTTGACACTAACGACCACAGGGAGGTATGGCAGAGTAAGGAGCTTCACGGACGCTTTTTCCGGGCCCTGCACGGGCCCGGTGTAGACGTGTCAGCGTCCGTAGCCTGGCCACGTTCCGGGGACCTCTTCGGAGAAACCGAAGGTTTTGTCTGTGCAATTGTGGATGAAGTTATGATGACGAATAACTACCGGAGATTTATTGTGAAGGACGGCACGGTTAACATATGTCGGGCATGCTACCGTCCAGGTGAATCAAACCGTCACATTATCTCGGGGTGTTCTCGTTTGGCTAACGGAGAGTACTTGCATAGACACAACCTTGTAGCCAGGATTATCCATCAGCAACTTGCTCTAAAATACAGACTTGTGGAATCGGAAGTGCCGTACTATAGGTATGTGCCCGACCCAGTTCTCGAAAATGGCAATATCACATTGTACTGGGATCAATCCATCATCACTGACAGGACTATTTTAGCCAATAAGCCTGATATAGTGGTGGTGGATCGATCAGAGCGGCGCGCAATGATTGTTGACATAACGGTCCCGCATGATGAGAACCTCGTGAAAGCCGAGAAAGATAAGCAAATAAATTTCTTGACTTGGCTCGCGAGGTTGTCGACATGTGGGATGTGGACTCAGCGATCATTGTGCCGATAGTCGTATCAGCCCATGGCTTAATTGCTAAGAGCCTCGATGAGTACCTGAGGAGGCTCTCGTTAGGCAGCTGGATCAAGGGCTTGATTCAGAAAGCAGTACTCCTAGACACGGCTCGTATTGTTAGGAGGTTTCTCTCTCTGGAGCCCTGACCACCGGTAGCTTGGACCCTGTTCCCGATACCGGCGGTCAACAATTTTTTTATATTTTGAAATGTTTTTATATTTTTTTTTTATAAGAAATATTTAAAAATGTAAATAATTTGTATGTATATGAATAAAGGAAAATGTCACTAAAATTAAAAATTGACAAAATCAGATTCAATTGTACAAAATTATCATATCAAAATGTATCATTGAGGTATTCATCGACAGAGTATTATGCCTTGTCATTCAATAATTTAAAAAGCTGACGTTTAAAATTATTTAAGTTGTTGGCTAAAATAACTTCATCTGGTAATTTATTGTACAGTTTTGGAGCCATTGCAATTTATTTGAGCGTCGTTGACTTTTGACAGGTCTGTATAGATGCATATTGTTTTTTACAAAAATACAGGCTTCATAGATATAAATGATGGTACTTACAGTCAGTATTTTCAAGTATTGGAAATGTGGCTTGCATGAATCAGTCTGTTTTATTTTGCACATAGCTCGAATGCATTTTTTCGGTGCTATAAGTACTTGCTCTGCTTTAGTACACACGGCTACACATCAAGCTATAAATTTCCAGTTTATGCTGATCTCGCATTGTATATGATTCCCGTACAAAGCTAGGTCAGCTTATACTGAAAATGTATAGCTTGATTGTAGCCGTGTGTACCATTGCCCCAAAATATCAGGCCATATCGCAAAGTAGACGCAACGTAGCCATGATAAGCTGCTAAGAGTGCGGTCATGTTTGCGATTCTACCTAGCATCCTAAGAGCATAGGAAAACTTACTAAGTCTCCCACACACATTGTCAATTTGCGTCCTCCAAGACATATCGTTATCAATGTGTAGGCCAAGAAATTTTATTACATAAGATTCAAGTATTGGATGTCCTTTATAATTTATTTGAAATTGTGATGGTGTTTTTTGGCTAGCTTTGAAATTCATAATTTTAGTTTTGGTAAGATTAATTTTAAGATTGTTAGCTTTTCACCAGTCAATAATCGTAACCAGACTAGCGTTAATGTCATTCTCTATTTCCTTATTACTACCTCTATTATATATCACTGTGCTGTGGTCTGCAAATAAAGACATCTGATGTGAAATTGCTTGGGGAAAGTCATTTATGTAACAAATTAATAGCAAAGGCCCCAATATAGAACCCTGTAGAATACCGCAATGGAGTACTCTAGGGTCAGACGAATACACTATTTCAGTTTTTGTGTTAATATCCACTTGACTAATCTGGACAATTTTTTTTCTATCTTCGAAGTATGATTGCATAAGATTGAGTATGGTTCCTCTGATGCCAAATCTAGAGAGCTTAGTTAGTAGTACTGTATGGTTAAGATAGTGAAATGCCCTGGTCATGTCTATGAACATTGCCATGACTGGTTTTCTATTGTCCATGTTGTAGTGTATTTTTTCAAGTAAATTGCTTGAAGCTTGAAGTGTCGCCGTGTGTACCTACGTAGCCATAAAAGGCTAACTGAAATTGCTTCGCTTTACGGGCGACTGCTAAGGTTCTAGGCCTATAGCTAAATAATAATGTCCATGAAAAAAAAAAAACAAACTTATGTCTTAAAACCTAGTCCGCACACTATTTCTTCTATGACTATTCATGTGTTTTTTCAAGCTTTGTTTATAAACAGTACTATAACAACACTGATCACAATAAATCATATTCTTCTCCTTTTCATGTTTTAAGCAATGACTTGTCAATCCTGATTTTGCTGCACAGCGGTAATCACAACCGTTGAATGCACATGCATACGGTTTGTCATTTGTATGTATCCGTTCGTGTATCTTCAAATTAGGTGCATGATATGTTGTATATTCACAATAAGAACATTTTATTTTGCTGTTACAGGAATGTGTTTTCTCATGTTGTTTGAAATGTGATAATTTTGATGTACTGTAACCGCATATAAAGCAATTATGGACTTTTCTTTTCACAGTTTCATGTTTTTTTGTCATATGGTTTAATAAATCAGTATCTACATCAAACGTTGCATGACATACAAAGCAAGATTTCTGTATGTCATTGATGTCATGAATTTGTATGTGTTCTCGCAATATGTTTGTATTTTTAAACTGTTTCTTGCAAATATGGCATTTTAGTTTAGTTCTTCTTAGTTTGTCTTTTGTGGTGCGTTTTAAGTGGTTGTATTCTTCAAAATGTTTGTTTTTAACATGGTAGCGTACAGTTTGTATAGTAGAATATGAGTTGTCACAGAATTTGCAAAGATATCTTCCAAGATTGTCCACCGATTCATACCAAGTCACTTCATTGTCTGTTTCCTGAAAAAATGAAGAAAGTAATGTTGTGTAATAATATTATAATATGTATAAAATTATAAAGAGGTAAAGTTTGTGAGTTTGTAGGGAGTAATCTCTGGATATACTGAACCGATTATGAAAATTTCTTTCACTAATATGAAGCTTCATTATCCCCGAGTGCCATAGGCTATATTTACAACATGCCTAAGGGATAATTTTTGACCAAAGTGCGAGTGAAGCTGCAGGCAACAGCTAGTGTTGTATAAAGGAATAAGTAAATGGCAGGAATTTAAAATGTTCTGTTATAATTATGTTTCTCTCACCAAAGAATATTCGTTTTCATCATTTACTACAGCTTCTTGATTTTCAAAGATCTCGACATCATTTAAGTTCTGGAAACAGCAATAAAAAGAATGCTTAGCAAACAGTTTAACTTCTGCAGACTTCTAATAACATTCAAATATTTTGATAGAGCAAGAGGACTTAAAAGTTCATATTTCACTATGATAACAAGGAAGGGCAGATTCAGTTCAAAATGGGTGTAGAAAACATAATTTTAAAGTTTCAAAAGCCTGCGAAGAAAACTGAGACAGTCCTGGATGACATGTTTTTCTTTTTCAAATCTCTTCTTTCAGAATTCCTTCAGGATGGCTTTAAGACTTCCTGGTTAAATAAAAGTTCATGAACCATGCATTATTTCTTAGACAACATCCACAGAGGTAAAACTGGTCGATTTTTATCCAGAAAAAGTAAACATACAGACTGCACTCGTTAGTTCATAAATAAAAATCCAAAAATAACCCAATTATCAGTAAAGAATGTTTGTCATATCGCCATAATGAAAATGTTGTATATTTGCAGATTTTTTTTTTTAAATACGCGTAGGACAAAGGTGATGATGGTGTCTGGCATTCAGCCAGGATTCCTTGATATTGCATCACTGAAATAGTGACTAACAATTACAGTTTAAAATACGATTATTTATACGATATTTTTATATCTTTTTTATAGTTTTTACTGTTACTTACCCGTTGATTTATATTTTCATCACAAATATTTGATGTTACGGAATTGTTTGTGGGACATGTTAGTTGCTCACTATTTTCACACAGAGGATCTGTGTCGAAAGACTCAAAATACTCGATTTTTATTTCCTTCTCTTCTTCGTTTTCACTCATTGTATTTGTTTGTTATTGTAATTATTATACAATAGAATACCCACTAGAAAATATCGCAACAACTTCACACAATAACAATGAATGACATTTCGCAGTTTATCGACCTTTTATTGGACTTTTTGTCATTGCGTAATTATTCCAAAAACCTACTATTGTCTATTTATTTAACCGCGTCTGAAAAATATTAATTTGAAAGCTTTAAACTTTCTAACTAAGGAATTTTCTTGTTTTTTTTCTTTGTCTTGACTATTTTATGAGTACTGCAGTTCTGGGTACAATAAAAATATTTGATGAAACGTACTAATTCAGTAATGATAGTTTATCTATGGCAATCCACTCGCTGCGCGTCCCGCTCCTCATTCGTTCCCGACTCAATATTTTTCATTCGTTCAATCAGTCTGCTCGCGACCGCCCTACGAGGAGGTATTGCCGGTTTCGTTTCCAACAAAACGCGTTTCGGTGTGATTTGTGTTTTGTTTTGTGGTGCACGATGGCTTACAACGGAAGTGGTGGCAAGAGACTGTGTACAGGGACCGACCTGGACGTCGAAAGGGTAAGTAACAATATTTATGTACACAATTGTCTATCTACGTAGACCCGACGAAAATGGCCGTGTTTTGTACATTTCCCGTTCCATGTTCGTGTTTCAGTCACGAAACGCTTTTGTAATAGTTCCTGTAATCATCGGATTAATGATAATGATCGTTTGTTGACTGTTACTACGTTTAGTTTACGCGTCTTGTCATGATCACGTTACGTTGTTGATTTCTCGTTTTGAGGTTACGTTTTGTTGACACATGATTAAATTAAAAAAAAGCTGTAGGTAGGTGCGGATTTTAATTTTCTTTTCCTCGCTTACAATTTGTCGCTAGGGATTTTTCTAGTTGCGACATCCGTGAAATAAACGAAAATAGCTTCTTGCCCAGACACTGTCAATTAATGTGATTGACATCGCTCGGTCATTAGGCCTTTTGGTGTTCTTATTCGCGGGAAACAGAGGTATTTCCCGTTTTCTAGGTCGATAACAATACCACGATACCCACCGGGTTTCTTAGCTGAACACCTAACTGATTTAAAAATAGGAAACTAATGATCTATGCTTTATTTGTTTAGAATTATTTTCTTTTTCGCCGCTAACGGCACGCGATTTTAACTATTGCTGATTCGAATTTTGAAATAATGCTTTTGGTAAAGTTGAATCTTTTTACACTAAAACGGTGAAATACGTAGGCAGGTTCACAAACGCATAGGTATTTCATAACAGTCAAAAAAATGTTTTCTAGTTTGAGATTTTCACGTTAAAATTATTTTTACAACGCCTTTGTTATGATTAAATTAGAATTGAGAATGCCAAGGCATAAAACAAAGTGATTTCGCATACAAGATGTAATTAAAATCGGAAAATTAATTTATCTTTCAAGTAGGTAAGTACCTAGTTTTTACGATTTTCCTGTGAAAATAGTTTTTGTAACGATTGAATAGTTTAACGTAAAATCTTTTAAAAGTCTTAAAATAAATAAGGCAAAGACAAAATTACGTATAATTTGCGTTATAGATCTTTGATGACTGTCTTACAAGAGATCAAAGTTGTACTAAATTAATTTACGATCATAAAATGTTTATTGCGAACATTTATTACGCCGGTTCTCTGTTTTGATTGAAATAGTATTAATTCTTCTCGTGGATTTTAATAATGATCGTTTGTTAAATACATTACCTTTCAGTAGGTAGGTATTACAGCAACAGTCGCGATTCGAATTAAGTCCCCTCCTATCTTTATTGACAGGTAACATGTACCTACGGTCTACTTATTAGGTACCCGTACAAGTGACAATTTAGAACATTATTTTTGCCACTTCATGGCTAGCTCATCGAAATCTGTTTTAGGAAACCTACAAATCATTTTTTAAGCTCCTAGAAA
The DNA here is from genome assembly GCA_947578425.1 of Eugnorisma glareosa. Classification (NCBI taxonomy): domain Eukaryota; kingdom Metazoa; phylum Arthropoda; class Insecta; order Lepidoptera; family Noctuidae; genus Eugnorisma; species Eugnorisma glareosa. The sequence goes on along the minus strand of OX387982.1, from coordinate 3,345,512 downwards.
TGTATACGAAAATGCACTTTATATAACATCAACCAGTTATTCGTAATAAATTCAAATTCCACTCTCAATTTGTTTTATTACAAATTATTACACACTAAAGTTAACATAAATGATCTGTGTATCACTACTCATTCCAACTTCAAAGGTGTTCAAAGGCTGTAATTCACGTTGAAGAGTTTCCACCAATTTTAATTGAAACCTTGATAATTGAACGTTAATATGTCCCCTTTGGTATTAAAAAATAAAATTGGAATTTACGAAAGAGGTTATTTATGAAACATATTTGACAACTAAAAATGTTGACGATGACACCTGTGCTTGAAACGGACAAAATAAATCATTACACTATAGTTTTGATTGACACTTCAATTGACAGACAGCTGACACGAACGGGTGATTAACCCTTTCAATGCGGTAACCTGTATTCGGCACATAAACTAGGTATTTTGTTTCGCTTCACGATGCGTATCGCGTATCCGTAATTCCGTATTGTCTTTATTAATGACTGCTAGTTTTTCACTCCAAACAATGTTCCATTTCATTTTTTAAATCCATCACACACGTTTTGTCCCGATAAAAATGCCATTACGAAGTACTTATGGTGGGATCATCATATCGATTTATTGTTGTCGTTTATCCCTGTATCACGCTCACTAAGGGAATAATTCCATTGGAAAAATATTTTATAGCGTTTTTATCGCGCCTTGAAAGCCTTAAATAAACAGTGTAGTGTAGGCGGTAAAAATATTTTCCTTTACCGTTTAAAGGTTTTAAACAAACGCGTAGAATCACAAGAGACGTAGGTATTAAACAAACTCGTTCTATTTTTGAAGTGTTTAGTCTACTCTTATAGAATCGACTATCGTAAAGAATCGAATGAAAATGTTGATATGTTACTATTCAATCGATGTTCCGAATGAGTCGTTGTGATGTCTAATAAAGTGTAAAGGCGTTAAATAAACAGTAAAAGCTGTATTATATATATAATGCATTGATAATGGAAATAACATAAAAAACGGTATCTTTAATATCAAAACTACTATGATAAATAATAATATCAATGCTTATTTTATGTGTACGCCGGAACCTTGTATATTTATGATTATTTATTTATTTTACTGTCATTTAAGCATGGTCTATAATTGATTAAATTGCGCAATAAAAAAATAAATAGCCCCGTCAAGTAACTTGACACACAAGGCGAATGGCGCACTAAATACATTGTACCACATCCTGCCCTCTTTAACACACATCAACTATAGTTATTAATACCGTGTAAAAGAATTCTTGTCAAAATCATCTAAATCTTCTTTTACTCAATAATAAATTGCTTTTCTTAACGAACCAACGAATGTTTCTTATCAATTATTAGTTTTTGTTGATGATAAGGAATATCGGAATTAATTTTCAACGTACGATTTTAAGCCCGAGTGATTAATGCGCGTGTCATACTGAAAGAAGCGCCACAAAATTACAGAAGAAATATGTACTTATAAATACACATACAAATTACATATTACGCAATGATTCTGTATTTAAGTTCCGTGTTGTAAAATTTTTAAATAGGTGCCAAAAAATCGAAACGAAAATGCGGTTCGTAACCAAAAGTATTTAAATTAAAAGAAAACTTAACTGCTATGTTCTATAAAGCTTTTTTGTTCAACAATATTTCAGATAAATCTGCCAAAACGGTGCAAAGAATTATTTCAGTTCATTTCATTCTACCTTTTTTCCAATAAGTGTTAAAAGTTAAACTCAAACGGGCATAATTGCCAGCGGAACATTGCTTGTGCCAGCATAAATTAAGCAAAACTAAATGTATGCAAACGTACACAAAAACGAAGAGCGAAAAAAAACAGTACAAAAACAGTTTATTTACGATTTCCAAGTCTATGACCGACCCCGACGGTCAGAAGGTTAAAAAATAAAGAAGTATGCAATAGAAAAAGTTGCGCGCATTTAAAAATGTAATCTGTGTCATTTTTCTAAATTGGCAATCTCAATCATGGAAGTGTCATCATGGAGTTTGAAAATAGAACGTATTATAATGTTATTATTTGGAGGGAATAATGTGGTAATTGTACATTTTGATTGCATTTCTTTTTAAGCAATATTTATTGAGGTTGAACCAATGTTAATGCTGATATGTCAACTGGATTGATTTAAATAATTGGCACTGACAATTACGTTAGCATTTGCCAATACAATAAATATATAATAAGTACATAATTGAATTTTAGTGAGGATTCTGAACATGGAATGTTTATTTGAATGTTCTACTCTAATTTAGTCGTAAGTTTCGAGTAATAGACAGACGAAATGATCAGAATGTCGCCAGTGATTGTGGACATAATGTATTAGTCAAATGTTTAAAAGAAATAAGACTACATAAAACTGTATTGTAATACGTAATCGGTAGTAGAAGCTTTTGGCGCCAAAGTCGCAAGACGGTGTCTAACCGTCCATAACTACGCACTAATGAAAGTCCTAGATTTCATCTGGTGAGCCTTTATGACGTAATAAAATGAAACCACTGAAGATATGGCTTTTAGACGACGTGGACTAAAGGGTTTACCTAATAAGAAAGGAGTTTTCGAATCTCAAACTGAAGAAGTTTCAAAACTTTCCAAATCTAGTCCCAATCTCATCTCAAAGACAATGTCAAAAGCTTGAAAATAAAACCTAGGACAATTCGACATATTTTTGACAGATTGTGATCGTTTTTAAAAATATGGGAATTGCCGACACAGATTCAAATCGCAGGCAACATCTAGCATTAAATAAAGCTTTTACCCATAAAATAGCAATCAAATCAACATTTATTACGCATTTCAATTCAATTTGGATCCTTACCCGGCACAGATGTGGTGGCATCAATTAATTGTAACAGCCGTCATCTGTTACAATCTCTAATCATAGAAGTTCTACAACTTGTGCAACCGCTCACAGATTTATGTAATTATACTTTGATACTCATTTGTGGATGATATATTGATTCTTGATTGCATGCTTTTGTTTTTTTTTTTTTTGCATTTAATTAATTTACTGTCTGTTGTGTTGAATGGAGGGAATTTTTATGTTAAGTGTGGCAACATTTTTTGAGAATTTTCGAAAGAGTTTGAATGCTGTTTTTTAATGAATATCAGAAATGATAAAATAAAAATCATAGACAATTCTCCAGTCTGTAAAAATAAAAGAAAGTACATAATTCCATTTTTAACGCTCGTTGTGAACAAAGCGGTAACTAGTTATGTTAATTTAACAATTTATTAATAAAATTGGATGCGCCAATATGCGCATGATTCGTTTCTAACGGTATTTTCTGCTTTAGACTTTCTAGTTTTATTTAGTTTAGTTACCGTTTTGCCATAAAATGTGTTAAGTAATTGGCTTTTGTTTTAATGATTTTGTCGTTTCCTTTATCGGATCGTTAAATATTTTTCTACTAAGGGCGAATTTGATTAATAAAACAACACGACTACTTCAGTCATGAGTTCATGACATCCAAACCGCGTCTATGAGTTATCATTATTACTGCCAATATTCCATATCAATGGTGACATTGACAGCAGTGAACGTAGTTTAAATTATGTATTGATCGCGTTCAGTATTATTGGTATAAACAACAAAACATTGTGCCTGAGTTATGCAGAGGTGTACCTAATAGTACACCCACATCTCGCCAGTTATATTTAAGTCCCATTCCCATGTTATAGGGGGCCAGCCTATTGCCATCAACCGGGCACAAATCCAGGTTTCGTAAATTCCTGATGGAAAAACCTAATACCACTTTGCCCGACCCGGGAATCGAACACAAGACCTCATGCTCAGCAGTCGCGCTTGCGATCACTCGACCAATGAAGCAGTCAGTTGGTAAAATTGAGTCTAAATAAAACGTAGACGTTGGTCTCGCGATTTCTTATGAATGAAATAAAAAGCACATGGACGCTGCAGTACAAATAACTCATTGCTGAGTCTCGTTGCGTGTGTTTTGTTCTTTATATTTGTCAAGACGAGAACATGCGCTGGCAAGAAACGTCTCTTTACATAAGAAAATGGTGCACAAATCACCAAGATATATTTAACCATACAGGGTCAGGGTAAATTAGCTAGCGTGACTCGAATATGATTAGGGTATCGATATTTAGACAAATAACACCCCTTTTGGGCTTTGTCGCCGGCCGCAGTCGGGTAAGCTTCTACAAAGTACAAACCAAACGCTGTTCGGGGTGTAAGCAGCGCAGGATATGTCGAACTGAGTTAGCCCAGCCCTGTGTTGCAACAAATTTTCCTCTATTTTTATTATAAGTAACAAAAAAAAAAAAAACAGAAGCTATACCTAATATTGTAAAGCACATTTCAAAGGCAATATAAGTCCGGAATTTTCTCTAGAGAATAAACCTACCGTAATAGCCTTAACGGTACGGCTACGGTGGGCGCAGTTGCTGAGCAATAGGCTGTTGCGCTGCGTGTCGCGGGTTCAATTTCCGCACTCTAGTATGGCCTTCAGGTAGTTGTTCCGGGCCTGGCTGCTTGTGTATGTGAGATTAAATGTTTGGAAACGCACCCACGATACAGGAGAAATACCTAGTGTAGGACTAACAGTAGTTATTAACCAAGAAACACAAGTTACATTAATATCAAGGCGCAGACAGTTGGAAATGATCACATTTCTCATTTCTTTATACATAAAGATTTGTTTGTAAAGGAATTTCACTCGGCCGCAAAAAATTAAGCGGATTAGTCAGAAATAAATCAGTGTGAGCACGCGTTCGGCGCTCGCACATGTCTCTAATGTGAAACAATCAAATAGATTATTTCAGAATGTCCACTTTACACAACGATGCGGCACTACCTGTGACACATCGACCGACTATCAGAACGAAACAAAAAACGATTCAGCAGAGCGTTTTGTTTCGCTCTTGCAAGTCACTGCCTCGTTTGATCTAGTGGTCGCAAGCGATAATGCTGAGCATAAGCTGGGTTATAGCACTAGGGTTTTTTCGTCACACAGTTTTTTTTTGGCAATAGGCTCACCCCCCTGATTCATGGGAAAGTATAATTGGGAAATGTGAGTGTAGCTGCTTTACTGAGGCACACCTCAGCCTAACCGTTCGACGAGTACAGGCTTGATGTATGATTATTTTTCAATATTTGAGTTTACAAATAATTTTCTTTTTGTCTCTCCCAATTTGACGGTATTGTCTTTGTTCACGTAACCGTCGGTCGGTCGTCTGAGATTTTCTTTCGGCAAACCTCGTCGTGCGCCTGACATTTCCGAATGAATCACGCGCGCATACCTTGCCAAGGGGGCGTGGCATGCCGTCTACGAGCCAAATATTTTGTTGATGGGATTGGCCAGTGTACGTTTTACAATAGTTACGCCCTTTTCGGATGGGGCCGTGTTTCTTTTCGTATTTGGAAGACCGTGTTGCTAGGAGAAAAAAAAGTTGGAGAAAGGAAATGTTTTGGCAGTTCAAATAGAGAACGACATCGTTTTCGAGTAAATGCGGTTTTTTATTATTTGTTTTCGTTGGTATGCAGGAATTATTTGCGTGTGATTGAATTTTTGTTCAAATGTTGATTTTCGTATTGAAGTTATTTAAATAAATGTAAGTAGTTTGCCTATTTATAAAAGGTGACGTTGAAAAAGTATTCATAAATAAAAAAACTTTGTCCGACATACTAGACGGCCGTTGGCGCCAAAACTAATTTCTTTTATCCCCCGCGATGACAATTGGTAGAATCTTTGCCAAAGTTTTAAACCATACTCTTGGAATGCATCCTAAGTCTAAGGAAATAATTATTGAATAAGCTCGAACAGCTAAAAGCCGCGTGACTAATTCTGTTTGTCTGTTTTGGAAGTGTGACTTTTTTGATACTGGCAACCCAAAGCGCTTTCTTGAGTAGGTAATATATTAAGTTTAGTTAATAAGTTTAGTTCTTATCTCAATTTATTTAGAGCCGGAGCACACGTTACTTCTTCGGCGTCATCTAAACAGTAACCTCCTTTGTAGCCGTATCATCTTTCAGACAGTCCATCCATCGTTTCTTCGGTCTTCTACGAGTACTCTATCTTTTCTTTTAAAGATATTAATACAGCAACACATAGTTATAAGTACTGTGACGGAATCACCTCAGGTCGCGACAAGCAAGTTAAAATGATTCGAGGCACTGCTCATAAATTGAAACTTACTTTGAAACGTCATTAATAACCTTTCATCGTTCTAGAAAACGACCCTGAACTTCATTCATGACATCACTCCATTTAGGTAGGTTGACACAAAACTGTCCCTCTATCCCCTAAAATGTTTGATTAATAAACGTCCAAAGGCGCGGTTCCTCCATCAAATATTATTTACCCTAAATAGGCATCACAAATCAGGCCTGCCCTACATAACCTATATTGTTTGGAGCTAGTGATGCACGATCCGATCCGATGCTTTACACTATCGATACAACAAGATGCTATGGTACGATATGGTCCGTCATTTCGTGCCCGTTGTCCTAAATAGCATGATCAATCCATCCAATAGAATACAAAAAGGGGACACAAAAGGATTACCAAAAAATTGAAACTAGAATTTTGTCAGAGGCATTAATAAGTACGACACGATAATTACATTTGTATCGATTCAAATTATTGATACAAATGCAAGTGTCGTGCGTTTGGAGGAGGTCTTGGGTTCGATTCCCAGGGCGGAAAAGGTGTTATTGGGTCTTTCCATCAAGTATATCTCAGTAGCAGCCACGGAGTCTGGATTTGTGTACTATAGGTTACACTTCTGCCGATCCCTTCGGGGATTAACCTCGTGATGTTATGTGATTGATCTACGCCATTCTATACAATCCGAAAAAAATATATAAATCCAAAGTATCGTTGTACGGGGTATAAAGTAATAAATAAATAAATAATAAAAAAAAAAACAAATTTATTGACACACAATAAATCAGTTCATTGACACACACAACTTAAGAAACGTACAAACATGTACCGATATAGGGGTGTATCGATACTACTTTATCGTGCATCCCTACTAACTAGAACATTAGATCAATAGTCCAGCCTTGGAGCACGGCAATGTACCACAGAAATCAAATTTCGATTCCATAGATCGATTAGGTATTGAGGTTGGCATTAGGGCTGGTCGTAATGTAATGTCAAATGTCGGATGTTTCTGTAATATCATATGTCTAGTTAATGATTAGGTAACCGTTTGAATTGTTGATGTGTTCGTAGATTTGTTGATAGAACTTATTTCTTATCGATTGAATTTGTGAATAGCTCTTGCGCGTGGTTTCGCTCGCGGAATGGATGGGAATTATCCCACGGGAACGTTTTGAATGTAATTTATGACACTCGCGGGTAATCTAGCTTCCTATTAGTGAAAGAATATACGGAATCGGATCAGTAGTTTTTTTTAGAAGATTACCACCGTCATCCAAATGCACAACATTTACCTCTTTATAATATTACTAGCTGTTGCCCGTGGCTTCGCTAGCGTTTTCGTGTGAACCTACCCCCGGGCACGTTGTAAATATTACCTATGACACTCGGGGATAATGTAACTTCCTATTAGTGAAAGAATTTTCAAAATCGGTTCAGTAGATCCAGAGATTACCCCCTACATACAAACTTACAAACAAATTTTACCTTTTTAAAATATTAGTATAGATATTGATTACGATGGCTGTACAAAGACCCTTAACGAAGCCAAACGGCACTTGTTCTCGCCGTCATTGCGATTTTTTTTAGTTTTGGGGGCCTAAAATGGCCGCTTTATCAGAATCATAAGATGAATCACGTTAAAAATTTAAAATTCTTATAATGGTCCTTATGGTTATGACCACAAACTCCATTTTAAGAATTTTAAATTTTTAACGTGATTCGTATTATGATTCTGAAAAAGCAGCCATTTTAGGCACCCTGGACCATACCAGAGACATCTAGTTACGGAGATATTGGTGGTCAAATTTCCAACATTTTTAAAAGTTCAAGAAAAGAAACAAGTATTTAATGTAATAACGTTACTTTAAGTACCTCCATGACCCCTGTACCTGTACTAATCAAGGCATGCATCAGCAAAATGTTTTGAGTGCGTTATTTTTTGAGTCCTACCGTAAAAAAAAGTCGTTTCCCAGCAATAATTTTGCGTAGAGTTACCTACTTAGTTTGATGTACAGAATGCTTGGCTGACGGCTTCGTGAAGGTTCTGTCTAGACCCTGTAAATGTCATCAGCCTGTAGCGTTCCCACTGCTGGTACACAAGCAGCCTCTGTAGGTGAACAAAGACCTCCGCTTATGTCGAATTGTTTAACCTTGAAGATATATTATCACCAAGGTGAAATTATATATCGGGTTATATCACCCAGGTGAATAAAGTGGGATAAACCGTAGAAATCAATCCTCGCAGGCAAAATCAAAAGTAGTTTCGGTAACCAAGCTGTCGTTTCCTCTTCATCATCGTCATTCTCTTGCCCTTATCCCAAATCATTTGGGGTCAGCGCAGCATTTCTTCTTCTTTATTTATTTATGCACACGGCTACACATCAAACTTTGGTACATTGTACGGAAATCCTATACAATGCGAGATCAGCATAAACTGGAAATGTATAGCTTGATGTGGAATCCATAGGTCAAAATGGGAAGAATACACATGTCCATGATTTTTCGCTTTAGCGACAAAGGAAGGTTTTCCTTCATAATTAAAGGATTAAAAGAGAAATTATAAATAGTTATGGCACGATTTAATGCCACTTGGCTTTCTACCATTTGGACTACACTGGACACTGCACACCCACAATGATTGAAAATAATTTACACTCACGCAATATAAAATTACAATTAACGACATTATCAAGTTACAAGATCTCGGATAACGCAATCAATTAATTGATTGCGTTATCCGAGATCTTGCAATGAAATCGGAAGTCTAAAGACGAAGAATATTATTATATTATATTATTATATTTGATGTATTAGTTTAGTAAAAATAAGTAAATTTAAGTTTTAAAATGCTCGTTTGTGCACATAGGTTTATCCTCATTCGCAAATCTCACAATCAAACGTAAGGTTTGCTGTAAGAAAACCCAATTCTGAGTTAAGCTCGCCGTTGTACATAAGTTATATATTGTAATTTTGTGTGTCCTACTTTTATATTTTGTGTGCAATAAAGAATAAGAAGTTAACCTTTAGACTTCCGATTTGATTTCAATCGGTTTTTACGTCTGTGATAATACAGGACACCCGCAATAATAACTGAAAAATACACCAAGAATAAATATGTAAAAACTAGCGAACCGTTTGGGCGCCCCCCGGCTTCGCACGGGTGTAATTTTCTAATGACGAAAATGAGAAATGGGGTTAATAAAAAAAACTTTCAAAAAAACTTGCAGCTGTTCTGTCGTACATGTGGCAATTGTTTTGAATTTTATTATACAGGCTGGAAGGGACATCGATGAACAAACGGTTACCTTTCGTTCGACAGTACATCATTCTGAACACCAGAAAATTTTCACCGGTAATTAAAAACGGACGGAAACGGAACGGTCTGCTGCCTTTGTGCTATTTTATCTTAATGTAATGTCCTATTAAGTATTTGGTGTGTACATAAATAAATGAATAATAAATAAATAAAAATAAAAATCTGATGTTCCATGCATTTTGGTCGTGTAGGTATTGCACTTTTGCAGGAAACACCATTTTTTTCATTCGTTTCTAAATTCTTTTTAGGTATGGACCTTAGCATCCATATAAAGTACAAATGTACAAATCATTCCGCCGTCGACGTCCCCGTTCAACCCCCCCCCCCCGTCCCTTGCAAGAGCCAGCCCGCGATGCTAAGCCATTAGTAATAAAACAGCGTCTAAATACTCAGATCCAGCCTGTCCCCAGCGACGCCCTAAGCCGAGGCCCGTACCCCGCAGTGGATGCCCTTAGCGTGTGGTCGCTTAGTATCTAAGTTTTATGCCCCTGGTTGGAGGCCTTAATTTCAAGGCATCCACAGGATTAGACTGGTTAAGCAGTAGCAAGCATGACGCCATACCAAAAAAAAAGTACAAATTTTAAGAAATAATTCGAAAGTAAGTGTCCCACAGGTCATGTTAGTTTGAGCACGATTAGTTCAATCCAACTTTGATAAAATAAAGGGAAGTCTGCTGACACTGCAGGTCTCAAGGATCACGTCCCATTGCAACCGATTGCTGAGATCTACGGAAATCGGGAAGTGTAATCCAGTTGAGTCCAATCTCTTGATATAGGATAAAGCTGTCGTTGCTTGCACGTCCACATGTCAATTTACAGAATTGTCGAATTGGACGAATGAGAGACCAAAAGAATTTTGAAACTTTCGGTAATGCATACTATTTGCAAAGTATTCTTGTTTTTTCCATCTACTGTCACCCAACTCAGCCTAAAGCAGTCCAGCGCTGGACATAGACCACTCCCAAGTTGCGCGTCAACACCCTCTCCACATCCAGTCTACCTGCACCCAATCATTTTTAAAGGTCGTCGCTTCCAAAAAGTACCATAAATAAACAAACAAAAGACAGTAAAATATGTGATGGATAATCGTGTAAATACAACAATGAATCATTCAGTATCTCGTTACATTGCATTTCATGGTGACTGTCAAGCTAGTCCAATAAAAGACAGACTTACATACTATGTAATTTAATTTTATGTTGGTTTGTTTTTGAAGCAATTTTATAGTATGTTAGGTAAGTACATTATTGGAGAAACATTTTGTATGCCTAACGGCGGGATATAGACAGTTTCTGAATTATATATATTATATGAAACCATGTACCGTTTACTTGTGTTTACAAAATAAATGAATTTTAATTTGTAATCTATCAATATTCAAAAGTAATTTGTCGGTAACAAGCCGGAGTCGGTAATGTGACCTATTAATGGCAATAAGAATCGACTCTAAACCGACGTAACTTACTGGTGACATGGGGATATATATCTGACACAAATGTACATACATATGTTAACACTAAGCAAAATTCAAAAGCGATTTTCTCATAAAATAACGGTTTTTAGGGTTCCGCACCCGAGGGGTAAAAACGGGTACCTATTACAAAGACTCAACTGTCGTCTGTAGGGCTGTGCACCAGGCTGCATCTCATGAACCGTGATAGCTAGACAGTTGAAATTTTCACAGCTGATGTATTTTTGTTGCTGCTATAACAACAAATAGGTGTAATAAAAATTAAAGCAGCCTCCCCTACTAGGATGGTACGGAACCCTTCATGCGTGAGATAGGACCAATTTCGTAATATCTTGACTTTCAAAATGTATGTACTAAGTTTGTGAAAAAGTAAAACGTTAATCAATACAGTAGGAGAAAATCAATCTTGTAACTGTACAAATTAGTGCCTCGGCCTATCCCTTGGACGAAATATAAACAGAAGGTTACGATGTAAGGACCTCTAGTACATAGAAATACAAGAACATTTTTTCTCATAGCAAATTCATCAGCTACCATCTACCATCCCTATTTCTACCGTGAAAGTAGGCAATAAAGCTTGAAATCGAAATTATTCATGTATATATGCGAAGATACGGGCGGCATTCCGGACGTAAATACGAGTAATAGACTGGTAGAATACTAGTAGCTTAGCTAGTAGGAATGTTTGTGGAATTACTTGAAATTGTAAGCAAATTGTTGAATATGCGACAGCCTCGATTGTCGAATGGTCGCAAGCGCGACTGCTGAGCAGGAGGTCCTGGGTTCGATTCCCGGGTCGGGCAAAGTGCTATTGGGTTTTTCCATCAGGAATTTCACAGAAACAGCCACGGAGTCTGGATACGTGACCGATTGATGGCAATAGGCTCGCCCCTATTAAATGGCACTTAAATATAAATGGCGAAATGTGGGTGTACTATTAGGAACACTTCTACCTAACCCTTCGGGATTTACAGGCGTCATTTGTATGTTGTTTAATATGGTGGGAAGTGACGTCATAGAAATACTACTTTGAATAGAATCAAAACTCCCATTGTAAATGTGTTTGAAATGTAACCACGTGTTAGACTTCAGGTTTGAGGCGTGTGATACAGAATTATAGAAACGCCCACTTTTTTGACTAGTATTGTAATGTGTTTTCCCAAAGTTATTAATTTGTTTATATTGTACCAACTATAGGATGTCTTCTAATTGTGTTAAACATATCCACGAATTTCAAAGCTCCATCTTGTATTCACTCAACATTCACTTTCCTGATTGGACCCCAATTAAAATTAATCAAACCCAAACAAAATTAAATAATTAAAATTATTATGGTAAATATCATATCACGTAGACTTAGCCCATTGTCTGTTCATTGGGCTTGATTTCCAACTCTTATGATTTCTTTAGTTTTCAGAATTCTCGATTAGATATAAATCTTGAGCAATAATACGGTACAAACCATGACAAGTACAGAAATAGAGGCAAGCAGCGAAACTCATTTTTAATAATGTTTTAAAAATAACTTTAAACGTTATTTCTGTTCACGTCTTGACCGTCTTTTCATTTTCATTGAAAAGCTGCATCCTAGAAACGTTTTAATTTGACCAACCAACAGTATTTATAAATTCCTAGTATTTTCCAATTCCTGTTACTAGAAGGAGACCGTTAGTTCACCGAGTTTAATATGAAACCTTGTAGAAAGGGGAATTCATAGAAGTGTGTACTGTCAGCAAAACTGATAAGGTTGATGACCGCAATTACTACCCTTTGAGTTGGCTGTGTATAATCTTTGGCAGTGCTTGACTGAGAACATACATATTATAATCAGGACTACTAAATTTAATACCATGTTGTCATATCTACAACTCAGACAAATTACTATTAGATATGTCGCAATTAACATTTTCTTCTGGTTTTAGATGTCCTTCAGGAAATCCTGCCGATAGTATTAGACATCGTCAGAAATAGCCACTTTACAGGACATTGAAAAAACTGTATAATTATACCATGTAATGCTACAATACCATTTTATAATTTGTGTTCACCTGTATAAATTATTCCATGTAATGCTACAATACCATTTCATAATTTGTGTTCACTTCAAATTAGATAGAGACGTTGCTTGTTTCTGTGATTGGCTGAAACAACGCGTCTTCCAATTCTCTAGCTAATTATGACATCAAAAATCGAAATGTCAAAACGGCTTAAGAGCGGCCAACCCGTTATACTTTTCATACAAACGCTCGTACGTGATTATGCAGTTGTTACACATCTATCTTTGATTTTTTTGTACTAATAGGTATTTTGTGCACTATATCTAGGTTTCTATGGTAGCAAAAAATAAAAAATTGTAGAAACAAATTCAGTATAAGCCTCCAAAAATGGCTGTTTTGCACAAATTTTTGTCTGAACTTTGGCCGTTCATAATGTACTCATAAACTCTAAAAGTAAAGAAAACATCATGATAGAAACCTTGCACATATAATGGAGATTCTTAATGACAAACATTTTTTTACTCACTTGTAAGACTTACTCAAAAACACGTATTTCCTGACACAAGTTTAAGAAATTTTCGAACACTATTTTTCGTTCAATGTCATCGCGTTAGGCGGTATGAGGGGCGCGGGAGACGAGTTGTGCGGGGTCGGGGCGGGGTGAGACGGGGGAGTTGAAAGATAATCGCCGGCCGCTGTGGCTCTGGATGAAACAACAAGATTTTCGACCATGCTCGCGTTGACGATAGACGCGCCGGGAAGGCCCTCTTAAAATGACTTTCGTGGTGTTAGAACTTCAACGACGATCTGTGCCATGATTGCTTTGTAATAAAGAAGATCATCGGATCTTTTCTTTACATGTCCATACAATCATACTGTAGCGTGCTTACCATTTAGCGCACGTTATGATAATGGATTTTCTTTTAAATGTATTTCTTGCTCTCGTACCAAACTCTTTTGTTATTTGTAGTTTTATTTTACATTATTATATAAACCGTTCAGTTTGGCAGGTTCATTTGAATGCGAATCTTCAGTTTGAAGCTTTCTCGACATGCTATCGCGTATAAAATATAAACACGAAACGATTTCAGAACCTACACCCTCGAAATAACGTTGAAATTCGAGAAATATTGGATATTCTTCACCGGAAGAAATATTGTCTTTGAAAATACTTATGTTGGAGCGAAAGGAATATTTTTAAATCTTGACAAAATAGTGGAAACTGTTGGTTTATGGCGTAGGCATGATAGAGTATGAAGTAAGAAGTTTGGTAGTAAATATAGAAATGCATCTTTTAAATCAAAATGCTATGTAGGCAATGAATTCATATTCAGACTAGATTTAATACTGAGATTTTCAGTTCGTTGGTTCCTATTACCTACTTAGTTGAGCTTATTAAAATAGCTATTCCGAGAAATAAGGGAAGGCACCATAGCTTGGGAATCCTGGGATACACCAAAGATGACTTTTTTTGTTTTATTTTTATAATTCCTTTCTGTAAATATGTTTCTTTGGACTGTGCAATAGCTTGGATTTGTCTGTTTTAATGTTATGTTTTCTCAAATAAATAAATAGATATTCCTGCAGCGTTTCTGTTCCAGAACTACTACTGTGGGTTCTACTGTGTGGGTACTTATTCTGGTCTTCAGAAGACCGTTCAAACTAAAACTAAATTTAAAGAAACATAAAAAAAAACACATAAATATTCATACGTTATTATTATTATTTATTTTATAAATATTTTATTTTTATTTTTTTAATATTTTATTTTTTTAATATTTTATTTCAAACAAAATTTCCAGAAGAAATCGCTGTCCAAGGTTCACGTATTTCTACAGCGACTTTGACAGTGACGAGATAAACATAAGCCTCTTAGTCATCATTCATTTCATCATTTCAGCCGAAAGACGTTCACTGCTGGACATAGGCCTCCACCCAAGTGTCGCCACGTTGACCGATCCCGTGCGTCTCGCATTCAGCGGATCTCCGCATCCGTCACCAGGTCATCGGTCCACCTAGTGGGAGGCCTTCTAACGCAATGTCTCTTAGAAGCTTATGTGAATTCAATACGTTCCTGACTTTTCCACATGATATCACTTTCGCTAGTATCTCTGGTCTTATGAGACATATAACTTGGGCTCTGCAGTGTGCAACGAATCGACCAACCCCGGTTTTATACTAAGCATCCACCAACCCGCGTGGTTGATTCTCTCTTCCTCACACCAACAGCTCAAACAGTGGGCAGCTCATAGACTGATTATGCTATGCATTGCCAAATTCCTTCAGCTAGGCCATCGACCTGTTTTTCATTCATGTACCAACGAAACAAATTCAATAGTACGATAGTTGGGTCATAAAAACTCGAGTTGGATTGAGCGATAAAAAAATCTAGATCTTATATTTTTCAACACTAGCCGTCAGTAATGAACAAGGTCATCCGGATCACAGGTCTCAATTAATTCTAGCTCGCTTCACAGACACAGTGAATCATCTCGTATCAATCAATTAAATTAGCACTCGTCATGGACGCAGAGGCTAGTGAGAAAACTTCAGAGTATTTTTGTAATATGTAGTAAACATTTTCAAAAATGTTGTGTAAATGTCTTGTATCACTTCATCACGCACATTTTTACAAGATAGTGTACAGATTCGTACAAGATAACAAGACTGCCGCTATCCGATGAATTAATACTTTTCTACTTCAATATTAGGATCTTTCGATATTTCCTCTTGTTTGGAGAAGATACAATTGCTCATGCTGCAGTGTAATTCGTGGAACGAATCAGCTAGCTTAGATATGGAGGTCTTTTTTTTTTTTACCGATGTGAAATCATCAAATAACCCCTCCCGCTCTGGGCTGAGCAGGAGGGAGTGTCAGACTTTTACTGACTAAAACCCATCCATGTTCCTTCCTTTGCCCTTTGTGTTCCAGGGCCGCGGTATATCTTTCGAACAGTCCCGCAACCCTGGCAAGCATCGGTCCTTACGGACCCCTTCCTGTTTGCTGACTCTCTTTGAGACGCGCGTGGAACACGAACGCGCCGTCGACACGGCCTGTCGTCATAAGACGGACGGACGGCGAGCTAGCCCATAGCTCACCGTCCACAGGCAGATTTGGAGGCTAGGGTAGCCAAAAAGATGTATTTATTCTTGTAATACATGGGTCAACAATTTTACTGTTCTTCTAGCTACCTTGATAAGAAAGTAGCTGGCTGCTGGCTTACCCTCTGACTTGATTACTGCATTCATTCCTAAGGATTCTTGTAAAGAGGTACCTATGAGGAACACGGTGGAGAGTGCATCAAACTCCACAAAAAGAAGAGGGTCCGTTAACAAGGCGATTTGGGTTTCTGGTGGGCCACTTCCCAATGGTTGTTTTCAGGCTGATGTATAACCTAGTTCCGCGGGTAACTCTGCTGCGTAGTACGTATGTGGCAATGTAGATGCCGCTCCAATCGCAAATGACGACAAAGAGAATGTTGAGGGTTTTATCATTCCCAATATTGGCAGTGGAATGTTTAGACTCCGGATATTCTGCTTACCATCAACACGTTATCGCATGTACAACATTTTACTGCATTTAAAACGCATTGACTGAATTCTTGCACAGAAGCGATCAGCCAAACCATACAATGTTGCAAATCTGGTGTTTCTCAACTATTATGTCATGCATTTAAACGTATAGTTGATATGTATGTTGTTTGATCATGAGTCTTCAGTTTATGGCTTTTAGTAACTGCCTTGAGGAGAATAATGGTCATAACACTTTGTATAGTGACGTCAGATTATGAGCTAATGTGAATGTCGAAAACACCTGATGTAGATACTGTAGTTTTCAGGACATTGAGGGAAGAGATATTTAATTTTTTTATTTATTCTTCGTTCGACCTAAAGTTTTGTTCCACATTCCAAAAAGTCTTAGTTCGTCCCATATCACTATTGAAGTTGTGCTTCGTCCCAAATTATATGCTGATTTTATCACGATGCATGTATTTGATTCACGATGCATGTAATTGATTCAAGCAAATTCTTTTATAATTTACTAGGTGTAGCCCGCGGCATCGCACGCGTTTTGGTCGGATATTATCCCAAGGGCACGTTGTATATATAGCCAATGGCACTCGGGGATAATATAGCTTCCTATTAGTGAAAGAATTTTCAAAATCGGTTCAGTAGATCCGGAAATTACCCCTACAAACAAACTTACAAACAAATTTTACCTCTTTATAATATTAGTATAGACTAGCGACCCGCCCGGCTTCTTAATCTAAAAATTCTTAATGTAGATAGCATAAGCATAATCAGCCTTTAATGATCCCACTGCTAGGACACTCGGCCTCCTCTATATGAGAGGGAATGGGCTATAATCGCGCGGGTTGGTAGATGTCACATGTCTTCGTATTTTTGGTTCTAGGACATGCCGGTTTCCTCACGATGTTTTCCTTCACCGTTTTGAGAGCAGTGGTGGTGAAATAAATTACACAAAGTAATGTGCCTGCCTGGGTTCGAACCCACGACTTACTGTTCGTAAGTCGGGGCTGCCACCACTGGGCCATCACTGCTCTGCAATGTAGATAATATACATATACATATAAACCTTCCTCTTGAATCACTATCTATTGCTGAAAACTACATACTGCATTAAAATCGGGTGCGTAGTTTGAAAGATCTAAGCGTACAAACAGCTGGAGCGACTTTCTTTTAAATACCGCTTATTTTATTTTTTATTTTTATTATACTGAATTTAGTGTCCCTGAGTTTACTATCGGGCGTGTATACAGGGTGGCGGCAGGGTGGCCCATGTATCCGGCAAGTAGTGATTCGCTACCTGTATAATCATTATTTTTTTGTCTAAATCGAATCTTGTTTATTCTTCAAAGCTTTGAGTATAGAAGGAAATCCTTAAATTATCTAAAAGTTAGGGGTTACTCGCCTAACGACTGAAAATCCTGACCTACGACTATCCTGACTAGATCAACGCGCGTTCGAAAATGGAAAACTTTCACAAATGGGGAAACGATCCAAATAACCTAACATCCAATGACACAACTCCCAAATGAACCGTGACACACTACACCTACCCGCAAATTGTACCCAATAAACATTATAAAACCGCAAATAAACATAAACATACACGTAATGACTCATAAAAGGTATGCGGGATAAATTTAGCGGTACATGTCGCGAGATCTGGGAGTCTGGGCTTCTCTGGCACGTATCAAACGTTGGTAAGAGGAGCTTTGATGTTTCTTGTTAAACATGCGATTGTTACTGGTTTATTGATCGGTTAATAACAACCGCTCGAGTCAATCAGGTTAAGCCGCACTTGCCTGGGTCAGTCCGTGGATGGGTGACCACTTCATACCGAGTTTCCTCTGTGCCTCGGAATGCACGTTAAGCCGTTGCTCCCGGCTGTCAATTGTAGATGTTTGACAGTCGTTACAGGTAGTCAGTGGCCCGAAAGTCTAACAATCAGTCTTACCAAATGGTATAGTATTACCCAGTACTAACTGGGTTGTGGATGTCAGATAGGCAGTCGCTCCATGTACAGGCTGGACAGGAATCCGACCTCTACATAGTTGGGAAAAGGCGAGGCAGATGGTATTTGAGCTTTTCGTAAGAAAGCAGGTGACTGCTGAGATGACGAGTAATAGAGAAGTATGGAAGAAGAAGACATGCTGCGCCGACCACGAATTAATTGGGATATCGGCAGGAGAATGATGACAATAGGAGCTTTTGGTATGTTTTTTGTAAAGTGAATGGAAATGAATGAATGACGGCTGACGGAGGAGAATGGAAAAAAAACACGTGTTGAGCCGACCCCTAGTAATATAGGACAAAGATGTTGATGTCTTTGAATATATAATGTCTAGCTAGAGCATCAAATGTGCGAAAACGTGTCAAAAAATAACAGCCAACTGTTGGCCTAAAAGTTCGCACGCAGAGACATAGACAGTATAGACACCTCTGTACACCGGCCGCAGTTAATGAAACTGTCGTTTAGTTGGTTTATTTATTTATTTATCAGGAACAATTTACATTGTGTTTGATACATTACATACATTATAAATAATAATAATATAAATTCTGAAGAAGCATGCAATAATATAAAACATGCAGCAACAATTAAAAACAAATACATACAAGATTAAAAAAATACATGATTCCCAAAAATAAATTTAACAATGAATATCATTTTTTTTTTAAATAGAAAAATTAGAATTATAAATTACAGTTCGTCGACTGAGTACAAATTTATCCAACAGAAATGCTTTTAGCTTAGCCTTAAAAGAGCTAGTGTAAAATTAGATTTTTAAGTCCGCTGGCAGTCTATTGAATATTTGTACAGCTTGGTTCTTATAATCCCTACCAAGTCGATGTCTTCTTTCCTATTTGTAACTATTCTTATTCATCTGTTAACTTACTGTAATCACTGTAATAAATAGCGCCTAAAGCGATTAGTTAAAAAAAAACTTAGAAATCATGCGCTGGACATCAAAATGCCGGAAAATGGAACACCTTGCGTACTAAAAGTTACACCATTGTCGTTTCATCAATATTTCAGTACTAATGTTAATAAATGCGAAAGGAATTGTGTGTGTCGTCTATCCGTCTGATGCTTTTTTAGTGCCTAAACCGCTGAAACAATCGTTATGGACTTTGGCAGATAGGTGGGTTCTGGGTTCTGGAGAAGTATTTAGGCTACTTTTTATCCTGGATCGCAGAGGAAGTCGCAGGCTACTACTAGATATAACTATATAAATCAAAACCTTTCAACACTGTTTTTAGGACTCAATAGATCAGATTTTTACTAAAAACATCAATAGAACCGGCCTCCAGTTCTGGCTAATCTTGATTATGTACCTAAAAAATAAAGCTATATTTTTTCCAGAAACCATACAAACTGAGATTAGATTATACATAATACATTTTCAATATTCTGTCTATAGCCGATGGAAACAGGACGTTTTTTGTTATCAATATAAGTTCAGAATAAAGGCTATCATAAAAATCTCCATTGCTTTCTTTAAACATACAACCTCACCCTTGTAATCCGCGAAGGGTTAGGCAAAGGTGTACCTAATAGTACACCTACATTTCATTTCGATTTTTCACATTCGCATTCATTTACACATCATTTAATTTTCACTTTTTTTTTCATATTTTTTGACCTTTCGGGCAGGTCGCTACTAAACATCTGAATAGAATTATCGTTACTAGCAACTTTTAAATATCTTTTACATACAGTTTACATAAAAGTACGAAAACTAGCTAGTACTAGTACTATTGTATGAAAAATGATACTACTGCGCCTAAAAATGAATTACTCTTCTTATTTATTATTATTTCGCTAGTTAACATTTTTCATTATAATAGGTTCATCTTAAAGGTTCATGATTAGGTCTATTAGACTGTAAATATTTTTTTGGACGCATTTCTGTCTTCTCTTCCTATCGTGTCGATGATATACATATCTAGTCTGCCCAGAATTTGGCTAGGATTTAAGCACTTTCCGTAGTGACCTTAAAGTGTCCCATCCTTTGTGGACCAGCACATACTCCGCGGAGTAATCTATTGCTAACAATATTATAAATTCTTATAAATTGTTTCTATGATTCATAACAGCTCATAAATTTAACGATCTGGAGTCTGGACATTGATTCTACTTTGTCGAAATATTAAAGGAGACATAAAATTCAGCCATAACTCTGCCTTGTCCCATTATGTCTTGTTTATGATGCTTGCGTCTTGTAATCTTTGACGATGCATTCGGTTTTGAAATGAAATTATGTATATTTAGGTCAATATCCCGATTGCGGCGGGTAGTTCAATATTCGTGATTGTACACATGGCGAATTTATTTGGTGTTCGGGCAATTGAATAACGTTTGTGCGTTAACACTGCATGTGGCGTTTGTTTACTTTTCGCAAAAACATTGCAAATCTCAACAACTTCTGTGATTGCAGTCACAGTTGGTCCAAGTTTTTAATCAATCGAGTCTAAATGTGACTGTTTTAAAACTATTTTTCCAAACGTGTTGTATTTCAGATATTTTCCAATCGGCCCTCTGGTGTTCGTTCGTGCTAAACAATTAAAACACATTCTTTGTTTTAATATACTCAACCTATAATGTTCCCACAGCTGAGACACAGGCCTCCGTTTTGCGAGGAGTGTGCTGCAATCCACCAATCAGACCTAGAGTGGATTAGTGGATGTCACATATCTTCTAATTTTCGGTTTTAGGACATCCCGGTTTTCTCACGTTGTTGTATTTCTCACTTTGAGAGCAGTTATGATCAAAGTATTTATACAAAGTAAAGTGCCTGTCTAAGTACGAAGTCTCGGCCTATACCGCTGAGCCACCATGAGGGTAAACAATAACTAACCACCCATTCAGTGGAGGGCCTAGGGGAAAACCTTTCAGCCAGCAAGGCAAACCGACTGTCCAGAAATCTTCAAATTATAAAGTCAAGAGCAAGCCGAGCTTTTTAGCTTGTACGAAGGTACCGCCCATGACACCAATCTATTTCACCAACTGTACACTATTCGGTATCGTGTTCCACTCCAGGTATTCAATCGAGGTCGGAAACAGACGGAAGCTGCGGTATGTTGGTAATTGTGCTCGTAATTATTCGGAAGGAAATGGTTGGAGCTCAGCTTGATTGATAATTACTGCTGTTATTTTAGGTATACTGTGTCTTGATTAGACTGTGATGTATAGGGTGTGTGGGTGTTGAAGGGACTGTAACATCGCCGGATGTGTTATTAGAAGAGGGGGAGCCATAGAAATAAAGCATGTCAGAACCGCTGAACGGATCTGGAAGAAATTTGGCACAAAGGTAGATTATAGTCTGAAATAGCACATATAGGATGCTTTTTATCCGGTAGTAAAATTAAGTAAGGTCGGTGTACAACACAGAGATCAGTCTCTTTCAAAGTTTATACAGAATCTTCGTCAAGTCTTAAAAGGAACATACAGTTTAATATCAGAAGTGGTATTTCCAGGAAATAACCACTAGGATTTGTATCATATGCCAAAGTCGGCAGCAGGGGTGATGAAGGTCCAGGGTTGCGGGACTGTTCGAAAGAGATACCGCGGCCCTGGAACACAAAGGGCAAAGGAAGAAGGAACATGGATGGGTGTTAGTCAGTAAAAGTCTGACACTCCCTCCTGCTCAGACCAGAGCGGAAGGGGTTATTTGATAATTTACCACACGAAAAAAAAGAAAAAGGGGTGATGAAGGCCCCAATATAACCTTGAGGATGATGCCAATGTCCTTTTAAAATCATACATCTAGAACATTTTTAAGTCACACTTAGATAAGAAACCAGTTTTTTTGCATATGAACTGGATTATCTAGAAATGCTCAAATTACCTCTGTTTCCGTCTCACTAATTCGATTTTAAAGAAAATCAGCCAAAAACCAGTTTCGCCGTTACATCATAGGAGCAAGCTGACCTTCCACCTTGCAACGATATTTCATTAAAAAGAAAATGATCATTATTCAAAATTATAATCCTGTGATTGGTAGCATCATCTGTCATGGCTAGGGCTACCATCTGTCTGGGTTTGTCAAGACTTTTCTGCTTTACGGTTTTTTTTTTTTTTTTGTTGAAAATATTTAGATTCAATGTTTACCACAACTGATCAAGTCTGAGTCCAACTCGCACACATTGGGTTTCGCTCCACCGTAGATTATTTAACTTTACATATTTTGTAAAAAAAAACGATAAAAACCTCGTTGCTTGCATGGATATTTTAATTTTATTATTTTCTGTAAAAGGACGGATAGACATCGGAACCGTTACTAAGGCTTCGCTGTCTGTCCGTCCTTCTTGGAATGTTCCGTTGGCACCCTTTGAAATCCTAAATAGTTATATATCCGGACTTTCTTCCGTCTGTGTTTTTTTTTAAAAGTCCTGACACAAAATCAGGACTTTTTAAATTTTGAAATGGTAACCCTATGGCGGCTTCTAATCAAGTGCCAACAGCTTTTCACCTTTACTTTATATTTGATGACCATAGATAAATCTTTTGACGGCTTATTATTGGTCTATGTGACTGCCATTTTATTAATCATAGACAGTGCAGTGACATTTTGAGTCTGTGCAAGTCAGGTGACAGGTTTTTTTTGTGGATGAGTAATCTCTCTCTCTTTTTCATTTATTTTTGTCAAACACAAAGAAGATTTTTTCATTATTTGACTAAATGCATAATCTTTTTCCTGATACAACCAGATATTCTCGATTCTCGTTATCACGGCTCAATGCTTACCTGCGCAGAATAATTCAAATAAAGTTGGAATGAGACATTGGATCTGTCACATCAAACTGATCCAAAGGATCTTCCTTCTACTAGAATTTGTCTATTGGTTAACCGAATTTCAGTCGTTTCAGTTTCAACAATTTTCTTCTTCATATTTCTTCGTTTCACTTCTTATTCTCAGGTTTTTGCATTCCTTCAAGCTTAAACCAATAGGTTTATAATTCATTGCCTTCTCAATCGGTTCCTAGGCTATACTCAGCTCATTCCTCGGTATTTGCTGGCATACACTGATAGCCATTCATCATAATCTCAGCTGAGATGTTAAATCCGCTATACTGTTTACTTTGGACTTGCATCCAGTCGGATTTAGACGCATTCTAGATAGGGTTTTCGGTTTGCGTTTTATTTGTTTGATGTATGATGACTGTGGTTTCCATCGTATCCTAGGTGAACTAATTCAAGGTACTGGAATAACAATAATCTGATCTAAAGGGTGTAACAAAACCCTTAAATAAGCCAAAAGGTACTTGTTCTCAAGTCATTGCGATCATTTTTTTGTTCTAGACCTTACCTGAACCTTCTAGTTACGGAGAAATTGGGGGTCAAAGTTCCAACTTTTTCACAAGTTTCTTTTTAACACAACATGTGTTAATTATAAAGAAACTTATTTAATGAAATATTTTTACTTTAAACTCTTTTCGGACCCCCGTACTATTCAATCCATCCATCAGCACAATGTTTTGAGTGCGCTACATTGAGTCCTACCGTAAAACGTGATTATTCACCCCAAAAAAAAAACTCGTTTCCCAGCAATAATTTTTGCGTAAAGTTATTAGTTTGATGTACAGAATGCTTGGTTGACGGCTTCTTCAAGGGTCCGTGTACACTATGTGCAGTACATAATACCTATATATATATATATATTATTGATATTGAGAGACAATTTCTCGAAGGTTATACTGGTATGCATGCCAGTTTTAAATTGACTTCTATTTTTTTTTCACTTTAAAACAATGAAATGGGATAACAATACTCCATGCATTACAAATGCTGAGATGATTTAATTATATATAGTTAAGGCTTTTATCGGACTAACTTAAAATGCATAGAAGCTATGCCATACCGTTAGCATGAAGAATTTCATACAAAAATCTTTCAAAAACTCTTTGAAAGATTTCCTTTTCCATAATGTGCTATCACCTTTTTTTTTTCGTATGGGAAATCATCAAATAACTCCTCCCGCTCTGGGCGGAGCAGGAGGGAGTGTCAGACTTTTACTGACTAAAACCCATCCATGTTCCTTCATCGCTCATTGTGTTCCGGGGCCACGGTGCAACCACCTTAGAATAATACCACTGAGGTTAATCCCTCACTAGCTATACGTCTGAACTTGACTCTGAAACTGAAACATAAATTGGAACGGAAACTATGACATTCCGAAAAGAAGTTCACGTCAAAAAACAGGGCCCAATTATTGAAACGCGATCGAGGTCTGCCATTTAAGTTTCCAGTTCAAACGTTAAAGATAAATAGGTTTAAATATGGGCTTTCGGGTGGTGGACTTTTGAATTGGGTTAAAAATAAATTATGTGTAAAGACACCGAGGGATAGGACGACGAAAATTGATAGATTGTGTCAGAAATGATATTAAAGAAAAAGGAGTAAATGATACTGTAACAGTTGACAGGGGTGAATAGAAGAAAAGGAAAATAGTTGCGCTGAGCCCAAGTAACATCTTACAAGGGCAGAAAGATGAATTAATGATAAGTGATGGCGACGATGCCGTCTGCTTCCAGGTCACCAAAGGCTAGGCTGCGGGCAACAGTCAATGTCAGAACTCTCACTCACTCAAATTTCTCGCTGATAGTGGCGGGTGTGTCGGGTCATTTAGTTCCCTTCAATATGATTGAGCTGAACGGGGCTGATACATGCGTCATGTTCGTGAACGGGCGCTGTCAGTTGGGACTGGTCATCTCTTAGCTGCCACGGTTTATTTTAACTACTTTGTTTTTAAATTGTTGATAGTTATAATCTTTTACTCTGGACGCTCTTAATGTGCACGTCTTTCTACATCGTTCTCACATATATGTATAATCTCAACATGAATTATGTAACCAAGATCTTGTAACAATATTTTGATTGAAAAGAATGTCCATGGAGTTTCTTGCCCATTCTTCTCCATAGAGATCTACGCTTTGGAATGGGCAACTACAATGCTTTCACAAGTTATTATGCCTTGTGTCTGTGACTGTAGCTTCGCCTTTGTTTTTCTAAGGTCTAATTGAAATAAATGCTTTGAGTTTGAGTTTGAACAACGAGTTTAGGTTTAATGAGCTTTAACTATAACTCTGCCACACTGAGTTACCAGTGGCTTCGGACAGGTCCATCAACTGCGGGTGGAATTGCACAAAGAGCAGGATATGAAGTGGGATGGCGTTAGTAATGTGGCTCGCACATTTTATGTCTGCGTACACTTCTAGGTGTGCTTGCATAAAGCGCAGGCCTCACCGCCAGCTAGCGAGCGAGCCGGGCGAGGCATCGTTTCACCTCTTTTCATACTTTGGTTCACACCGCGAACTACCGAAAGAGCGGAAACGAAGTATGAAAAGAGACTCGCCTGGCTCGCTCGCTCGCTCTAGCTTGCGGCGTGTCCTGTCCTTTAAGATCACGTTTCCAACAGACAAGTCGGTACCGGTAAAATAGTCCTATAGTCTCTTTATGTGCTTTCACAAACTCTTATAGCAACCAATGCAGGAAAAAATTTAAAAATATGTGAAAAAGATTTACAGTTTTTTTACAGTTTTTCCGGTCCCGGCGAATAATGAGCGGAAAACCTGTATATTTATGCAAGTAGTATTTATTTATGCATTTTTTTCGATGAAAGAAAGTTACAATTGAAACGAAATAAAACCTTGTAATAAATCAATATAGCTATTAAGTCTCGAGTTCCTACAAAACTAATTTACGATGCGCATACGAAGATAGGTTCTGTTTTACATAATACATAACCTCATTTCCCGTAACTAGGCAAAGGGAAATTGCTCCATTTACTAGAGTATAGTGCTTATATTTTAGTCTACAACGTTAGGTTTATAATTAAGTTTGTTTAAGTTCATTTAGTATTCTTCGTTAGAGGAGATTTTTCTAGTTCTCTGTTGTTTTTTATGTTGAACATAGTTCCTTTGTTTAAAGTATAATGTTAGCCTAAGCTCTGAATAACCAGTCTAGAAAGCCATCGAATGCAGTTGCTGTGGCAGAAATTTGCTCATCACTTTCAATAACAAAACTTGTTAATTCGTAAAATCATTTATTAATTGTGAAAATATCTTCAATCATAGGTTTTGGATATTGTTCATCATCGTATAATTTTGTTTAGGGTAACATTATAATCAGCGCATAATCGATTCCCATTTGGTTTGACAACCTGCATCCTTCCAATGCTGGGCAAAGGTTCCATGGCATCTACTTCGATCCAAAGGGCCAAAAGGAGCGACAATCAATTTCAAGCGTTTCTTTTGGATTTCTTCAATGTCTTTTCACAGGATTGATACAAACTCTTTGGTAGTTTATGTCAATCCATTATCGACTTTCACATCATCGTTATTAATTATAAATTTCACTTTTCCTAGGCCTAGACTAATGGGGACCATTGCTATTAGTTTTATCTTTTCTTTGATTTGAATTGTTGATGTGACAATAATCTGTGTAATGTTCGGTGATAAACTTAATCTTTGGAAGAGCTATCTTTCGAAGTTGATAATGAAAGGTGTCCGATTGCATGTTCCGATAATCAAAAACAGCAATTATTATGTTGTACATTTCAAGAAATCTTCGAAGTAAGTGATTCTTGTCCGATTAGAGTTCCATTTAATGTAACAGTCGTTTCTTCGTCAAAACGAACTTCCTTTTACTATTATAAAGCATGTTCCCTTTAACAAGTTTGAAGGGAACTTCTGCCATTTTGATTCTCGCTATTCTAAATACCGTCAACGATTTAATATTGCTCTTCAACTAAGATACTGAAAGAGAGACAGAAAACCTTCGAGTTCTAGATTCACCGAAATCCGACAAAGCAAACTGCTACGAAGACATGTTTCCCGATTTGTTTAGCATCAAAGAGATTTAAGACACAAGAGATGCTTTCAGAAGAAATGTCATAGAAACACAGTGATCACATCTTGATCAGGGGGGTGTAAAATGGCGGCTTTAGCAGAATCATAATAGGATAATTAATATTAAATTACGTTACAATTCGTAAAATGGTCAGTTCGCAATTAATATTATGAATTGTCACTTTGTGACCCTATGCTTTGTTATCCTATTAAGCCAAAGCGGCCATTTTAGGCCCCTTGATGGTTATTCTCTATCGTAAGGAGGTATATTTATATGTCTTGATTGTCCTAAATACAATAACCACATGTATTCCAAAAACACTTCCGTTCAATCAACAAAAATCTAAACCTAGATCCCTGACAGCCCTACCTAACTAATAGTTTCATAACATAACATCGCACATGTGACCAGATGTTTTTTTTTCCATCTTCACACACTAAAACGTTGACATTTAGAATGCAAAGATTTTATTACTTCTGTATAATTATAATTTACGATCCAATGATTCTTTCAAAAAGATTTATCACCGCATATTTATTATTTTTATGTTAGCTAAAGTAAAGATGACAGATGGTTGATCTAGGAGTGCTTTCAAAGTTGACTTGGCCTAATTTAGATAAACTGTGCATTGTCCTTTTTTATTGTTAGGAAAAAGTGCGTGCGTGGAGGATGATTAGGTCTTATTGAGTTGGGTTCCGCAGTAATTGTCCATCGTTTGATGATGTGGAAAACCAAGGAGATTTGATTTGTAAGTCCAAGGAGCATTACGTTTTTAAATTATTAATTGATTCTGTATCCAAAGACTTGGTAATACTTTGTAAAAAGTTGGTCTGATAGTATATGGTCCTACTAGTGTGATACGCCCGCTTCTGTGCCTAAATTTCAGGCAGAATTCGTGTGTCAAAATTGAATTGAAATGGTGAAGTCCAAGACAATATCCTCAATTGCCGCTTAAAACTCTTTTAAATCTCTTTGTTCTGTGAAGACTTGTTGACTATCCTTGAAATGGTCTATAAAGCCCTCAAAAACTGGAAAAGGAGATTGTCCATTTGACGCTTATGTTTTCAATTTCACCGATTCATCATCATCACCATCATTGGCAGCCTTGTTCCAGCGACTGATGTGTATAGGTCTCCTCTCTTGTGATGCTTCATTGCCATATTTCCCAGATCACTCGAAGATTTACTTATGGAATTTGTTTAAACTACTTTAGTGAAGTCCAAGACAATATCCTCAATTGCCGCTTAAAACTCTTTTAAATCTCTTTGTTCTGTGAAGACTTGTTGACTATCCTTGAAATGGTCTATAAAGCCCTCAAAAACTGGAAAAGGAGATTGTCCATTTGACGCTTATGTTTTCTATTTCACCGATTCATCATCATCACCATCATTGGCAGCCTTGTTCCAGCGACTGATGTGTATAGGTCTCCTCTCTTGTGATGCTTCATTGCCATATTTCCCAGATCACTCGAAGATTTACTTATGGAATTTGTTTAAACTACTTTAGCTCTACGCACTTTTTCCGCGGTAAAACCATCAAAATAATTTTTCAGTACATTTTATGAAGCCTACTTGGTACGCGGTACCTCGTAAACTTTTTGATGGCATTCGTAATAATTTACATAATAATATACGGCTGTAATATCAAGAGTTAGGGGGCAACATTGTTTTGACAGACGAACACGGTGACATTATAACTTTGCAGTGTACCTACGGAACCCTAAAAAGGCTCTTTGTTTTGTCCTTTCACTTCTTCGTTACATTATCCTGGATTATGTGTCAAATCTACTCTCTGTTTAGGGACGTGATTTATAGCAGCTATTTCTTTCTTTCATCGTGTGAAATATCATGTGTTCTTGGAAAGAACTGCTTTATGTTACCTTGACAGTTTTTTTCTTTCTTGTTATGATTAACTTGAGTATTGTTGAAGAGACTTCGATCCATTAATTGGTGACATGAGAATTGTTATGTCTAGTACTGGTATTGGTGACTGTATTCTTTGAAACAAGTTCACAAGCGATTCGTTCCACTCATCGAGTTCAAATATGACTTTAATAAACTGTACACGTATTACCAGCAAATTTAGCTACAATCTTCACTTAAACCCTCCCTGCGGTAGACAATGTAACTACAGAGGCAGCGACAAGCCCTTTGTAAGCAGTTTTTTTACAAACGTCACGGCTTTTTCGTATAGAGGTGGGCAGAAATTCCAAAACGTTATCTACCCCACCACGATCCTAACATCATACTCCTTTTACTTCATTGACATTCACACAACTGGTCATAAACGCGCGCCGTGTGCAAGCTTTTTCTCTTCTTATAAACATCTCCTTTAAGTATGTCTACATTTCCAATGTTTTCGTTTCTGCTTTTTCAAATACCATTACTTCATTATTAACACTGAAAACCGAATATTTACCATGTTTACTGTTCATTTTGAGTTCCCGATATTTCGGCGCTGTTGCAAGCACCATGATCACGGATAAACTGAAGTTATTGCGGGTGGGTATTTAACAGCAGATAAATCGGTCTATTTTCTTTCTTGTTCAAACATTAAATATACCGTTGTCAGTGCTAAATAATTCACTATTGAAAAGATTTAATCCCAGTCCAAAGGTCGCGTTTACTCCACTTATTTCGCCTGACCTACCTTCCGAAACCAATACTTTAGGAGCGTTTAAACAGTTACCGATTGCAGTGCTTAAATCACCACAAAACCGCACTTGCGGTAACTAGATCTGTTACGTAGTTACATATCTATTATTTAAAAGCGATATTCTTAAACGATGTGATTGGGGTATTTAGTCCTGGTTTCTGACTGTCTAATCAATGTTCATCTGTGAATTGTTTCCATTGATAGTCTTACAACAAAAAATGGGGTGCTTTGTAAGGATATGTACGCAGTATTGTAACAATTACTAATCTTTTTTAAAATAAAGATCCAATCAACACCACAAGATAAAATGGCGCCAATCAGTTCATTAAAAAACAGAAGCTCCAAAATATCAATTATTACAGCTTTAAAAATTTTGATAGAAAATTCAATGAATATGCTGCTATTTCTGAAGCTGAAATCACTGAGAATGAAGAAGCAATGTGACAGCCAAGTCATACTTTATCATTAAATACATGTTCTGGATCAAAACTAATCCAGCGTCACCTTGTTAAAATCCATTCAGTAACAAATATACAGCCTGACATACACGAAGCTTCTGAAGTCTAAGAGCTAGGTGTCTCACTTATATCCTTGGGGAACTATTTCATGTATCACCGAGTTATCTGACGGTCTACCATCACCCTTATGGCCTAAGTAACAAGTAGTCTATTGTCAGTAAACTCGGTAGTACCTAGATTCTCTTTACTAATCTAAGACATGCTCTATCTTTATGGCAAATTAGGTTCAAAACAGATCCTCTGACCGTTATTAATGGGACATGTTCTATCTGTTTACGAAACTGGATTCAAATACGTTCAGTCTTCTATACATTATCCGTAAAATTATTATTAAGTTGCAAAGTTATTCACAAAGCTTTTAATGAGATTATTGACTTCATCATAGTAATAAATATATACAGTATACACCTGTAAGACCTACTTCATAAAATACTCCGTCTGCGAGTGCTTCATTTTTATATACCGTATACCTACCTAATAGTAATAAGTCTGGACTTTCTCCGTGCCAATTTGGTTCGTTTCTAAGTAGGGTTGCCGTACGTTTAGATATTTTTCGGCAAACTTCGGAATTTTAGCTTACTGTATTGCATGTGTGACGTGTGTGTGTTTTTTAAATTGTCTATGATTGTATAAATATATATTTTTTTAATGAAATTAGCATGTGAATCCACGGTATCACTTGCTTATGACATAATATAATGTCAGTCAATGATTAGCCATTTTAGGTACCCATTTTTTATTTTTTTGTGTCGTAAGTCATCAAATAACTCCCTCCTGCTCTGGACTGAGCAGGAGGGAGTGTCAGACTTTTACTGACTAAAACCCATCCATGTTCCTTCTTTTGCCCTTTGTGTTCCAGGGCCGCGGTATCTCTTTCGAACAGTCCCGCAACCCTGGTAGGATTTTAGGTCCCCTGAAAATAACCTTTCTCTGTTTATTATAATCGTTGTAAAAATTATAGCCCAGTGAAATTATACTGTAAATGTCCGGATTTTGCTCCGGAAATCTTATTTATGAATCTGGGAACCCTATGTCCCAGTAACGATATCATCTACCCGTCCGTCTGTCATCAACCATTATAGATGATTGAACTTTCATACGTTCTGTTACATCCACTAATGACTAACGGCCATTTGTTATTTTTGTTTGGATCGATGGAAGGTCAGGCTGAGGTGGAATATCAATGGTATATTGTCTTGTTATAGAGTTGTAGTTTTTGTGGCTTTTTGACTGTTTTGTGTGGCAGCCGGAAAGAATAGTTTTTGTTTATAGCTATTGGATGGCCTTTTTATGCGGAATGTTTTGTGTTTTGTAGCGCTAAAAAGTATTACCAAAAGTATTATTAGTAATGTTTGACATGTAAACTATCCATGAATGTGTCTTTATTTTGTAAAACCATTCCGTAAACTGACACCAAATGTTGTATACAAAGAAAAATAGCAGTAGGTCTGATTATTACAGTGCAACGAAATTAACTAATCACAGGATTAAAAAACCGGATTAAAGCGCACTCAAATTCCGAAACAGATAACATCGTTCAGATAAAATTTTTCATTTCGTCGCGTGATATTCAGGAGTTGAAGACAAGAATGATTTATTATCTTATTGAGCGAACCGAGGCGTTGTAAATACCACAACGTTTGTCGCAGGAAGTCCGCCTTTACTTTTACAATACCGGCCTAACACGATATTTTGTCACGAACAGGGACCTGATGGAACCCACTCCGTAGATCCAAGTCTTAATACATGTGTTTTGTATGAGGTTTTATTCGGTACAAGAAAGAACGATAAAGGATGTAATGATTCGGATTAGAGAGTACTAGATATTTTTATCTGTTACAGCTATATTTGTGAGCCTGAAAGATTTGGAAACATCAATTTAGGGCGTACTGAATAGAAGGCTTGTCTCACGCAAATGTATCGCGTTTTATTATATTGATTAAATAAGATTAGCCTAATTTCTATCGTCTCATTATTAATGGCTACCTTCAAACAAAGAGTATCATGGTTTGTTACTTTTTCCTTTCATCGTAATCATTGAAAACCTTGTTCCATCCACTTTTTCTTTATTACCATCATTGGAAGCCTTGTTTAAAAAAAAATCCTCTTTCCTCTTGTGATATGCTTCGATATCTGCTCACAAATTGAGCAGATATCGAAGCATATCAGAGATATGTGTCAGCAATCAGTGCTGTTCAAAACGTTCAAAGTCACAAATCTCGATAGAAATCGGATTTAAGGATCACAGAGAATGTCGTTACTTCGATGGTGTCTACGTTTTCTTATGTTTTCCTTTACATGGCTTTTAGTTCGTTGTAACCTTCACGAGTTTATGTGTAACCGTGTACAAGATTATAAGCAGCTCTTAAATTTGAAAATAAGCCACTTGGCTTCCGAATCGGGAGCGTTTAATTAATACTTTAATTAATCTTGATTGATGCGGAAATTATCGCAGTCGTATGAAATAAAAATCGGTGAAATGGTTACCGAGTCATGGATTTGAATCCGATTCGGTTTGTTATCGAAAAGTTAACTAAATGATAAGCCAGTATTAAGTGTTATTAAAATATTTACTCAGTTTTTATAACCTTCATTATTTGCCGTCCAAAAACGAAAAAGTAACGGTTTTCCTTCTAGCCTTATCTAATAAAATTCGTTACTGTAACAACGATATTGATTATACAATTTAGGGAGCGACTGATTGAATTATTTAGTTGATTGTTTGATTAATAACTTGCTCTTTTGCCGTTGCTATTCGTTTATGCTGTTTGTGTTCGTCAATTTGGTATTGGAAATAATTATGGGGTTTGTTCTTGTTGATTAATCATCAAAAAATGTTTCGACTTTTGAAATTATGTAAGTTTTTCGGCATTTCATGTTTATATGATAAAAGCTAAGAATTTAAATACTGTTCCGTTTCTGTCAATTTTAGATGGCAGAGACGGGGCTACACGCATTTAGTAGTTTTTGGTACAAGTGAATGTAAATCTTAAAGATCGTTTCGATAAGTGACTGCATTTAATCCGAAACTTCTCGAGCTGTTCCAAAACAGACTCGTGGACTATCAACAATAATGTGTCTCATAAAATGTAGGTTTTCAAGTCATTATGGAATTAGCCTAGAAGGCCCATTCTAAATTATCCTTGCCTTACAGGCTTGCAAGAGGTCCCTGCGACCTTCAGCAATTCCTAATGGAGGATCGTCCCTCGTTTCCAATTTCCGGCTCGCAGAAAAACGAAATAGTCCTGTTAAAATATTTTGTTTACTGTAATAAAAAATTTAACATAAAAGAAAGCCTGAGGGTAGATTAAGTGTTGTAATCATAGACGAGGCTTAAAAAGCAGAATTACAATGCTTTAATTAAAATTTGATGATAACGTGGAATGTAATTATGTCTAAGTTTTCGTTAATTATAGTTTTAATTTGAAGACCTCTTCGGTACGTCAGTAATAGAATCAGAATGTTTAATTTCTAAGTGAATAGAAGATAGTCACGATGTATTCTTCACCATTATTTTGTGATTTACATCCACGTAATAAAATAGTTATATCCACTCACTGACTGAACGCAAGATGGGGATGAATTTTTGTAAATTCATTACCCAAAGTGGTTTGTGATTTTATAGGAACAGGGTGTAAAGTGGTACTCCCATAGAAAAGGGAGGATCTTCCGATCTTCTTCTGTTATATCTGGTGGGCTGCTGCGGGTTCTATATAGTCTTAAGTCACAGTTAACTTTAACTGCACGATTAAGAATTTTTATGCTAGGTCTCATTTGTCTCATAGATGGCCCTGTATTACTTTTTTGTACTTTGTTGCTGCAGTACATTTTGTAGTTTGTATGGGAGTTAGTAATTTTTGTCAATATGAATTCTTTTCGGGCACACGGCTTGCGTATTAAAAGGTGAGTTGATTTTCTCAGTAGCAGATCTAAGTCTTGGTTTTAGCCTCTTTAATGGCAAAAAAGCTTAGTCCCTATTACATGGGACTAAACATAACCAGCCAAACCTGAATGTACTATACGCCTCTACCTACCAATTTATGAAATTCCTACCGTCAAATTACCTAACATGTATCCAAAGTTGATTATAACGGCTTAACTGTGACGTCATTCGTAAGCCCTGTGTTATCATTTTAGGGTGTCGTTTGAGGCTTTAGACATGCTCCAACGACTGGCTGAATAACATCATAATCATAACAGGTCTTATGGTGTTGTTACAAATGGTAGTAATCATGCATAACATGTTTGTTAGCAGTAGTTTTAGTTGCCCTGATAATGTTGATTATATGAATATAATGACTCCAAAACGCAAATCGTTGACGTGGCTCAAATGGCTGGCCAACTTAAATGGGACTGGATAGGACATGCTGTTGACGAGCTGGAGCCCCGTAAAGCTCAGGATTGGTACCCTGAGACAGCGACACGGGCTCCGGGCAGACCACGAAGGAGACGGCGGGACGAACTGGATGGACTGGATTCCTTGAGAATTCAAAAGAAGTAGCACAAAATCGTGACCGTAGGAAAGAATGCCCAGCAGTGGAACAATATAGGCTAGCTATAATAATAATATAATGTTGATAGACGTGCGAAAAATCAATCAAGGGAAGTTAAGATTCCAAGGACGAATAATTGAGGAATTAGGATTGGAAAGTATATAACAATAATCGAATTACGTTATTACGTAGGTAGTAGTGTCAATCGTATGTGCTGCATGGTTTTACCACGTACTTAGTATACAGTCACGTCGCTTCCCAGAAATCGTCCTATTTCCTTAGCTAGACAGAAGGTACAGGTACTACGTTTATTCAGCTATAATTTACGAAATCGCCTAAAAAATCCGTACTTGCAAAGAATCTCCCTTCTCCGTAACATTCATCAACAACTACTCATAAAAGACACAGAACACAGGAAACACCAAACAAAACATACTCTCACATGACATAAGATGTTTCTACCCTGCGGAAGGGATAATACCCCGTCCCCGTTCGGTCACCCATCCGTCCGGCGGCCGGCCTATGTGTCTTGCACGCTAATTGTGCCGTGTCACGCGATCCCCATGGCTTTCAAAGGGATACAAAATAATATCCGTCGGGTTATTAGGGTAGTAGGTATGTTTGTTTGGTTGTAAATTGGAGGCTCTTTATTATACAAATTGGTGTACAGAAAATGGAAAGTAATTCATGGCTGAGCTTTTTTATTAATTATGAAATTCAGTGGAACTTTCTGGCCTATTTTTTATAGTACCTATTTTATTTCTTAACAATTCTTACAACTACACTTGTCAAGTCCATCGTGCTGTCCATAAGGGTTTTAGAGCTGATTCAGGCGGTCTCTCCATGTAAAGTATTGGTATCTCTTTACCTGAACCGGATATCCGGTTATACTAGAAACCGACCCCAGAAATAGTTGGGAAAAGGATGGACAGATGATGAACTAATAAGAATCCTGCTAAAAGGGATCATCCCAATAGTATCAATTTGAGCAAATTATAGCTTTTCAGCTCACAATGGTCGGCTGAATACTCATGCTGAGCTCATGTGAAGAAGAATCAGAGACCAGTTGTAATGAAATTTAAATTTAACTATAAATTGTATGTAGATACACTGTACGCAACAAGGCAAATCACATCGAAAATTGATGCGCCAATCTCTCACAAACTTCCAGACTTGCACTCAACAAAAAGCACAAAACATATCAATGAAATGCAACCACTAACACCCACTTTCAATTGCAATGCAAAATAAACAAGCATCAAACGACTATTTATACAAACATCTGTGCCCACGCGCAGATTTGATACGAGACAACGTAATTACGTGTTATGCCGCTAGGTGTCACTGTTCAACTGAATTAATCTTTTGAACGTGATATGTGAAAGAGTTTTGTCTTTCTGTTTGTTGCTGTCAGGGAAGACAGTAGTTGTCAATGGTTTTGATGCTTTAATCGCGAGTGGACGTTGTAACCAACCATGGGTGGGTTAGTTCTAAGGAGTCTGCCCACCACACCGTACCATACCATGACTGTGCTATGAAGGTATCAGGCAAGGAGAGAAACATGACACGGGCTACTATGCTCACGAGAACGGTCATCATACGCCTTTAAACCCTATATTCTTTAGATTGAAAAGAATGAGGCTAGACCGTTGCATCACCCATTATTTTCCGCGAGAATATTTTGCCGTTGCCGATACGCTATGTGCATGGCGAGCAACGGTGTTAGTCGGTGACGTGGGCATAGTCTCATCCTTTTCAACAGAAATAATATTTTTTCGCCTGACACGTTCCTAGCACGGTCATGGTATGATACGGTGTAGTGGGCAGACGCCAGACTCCTTTAAACTTGGCAGACATGTTGCATATAACTTTCTACACCCATAATATTGATAATGTTTGTCTTTTTTACTTATGTTATGATTTTATGAAGCTCCTCTCTCTCCTCTTAGATTTAAATTTGAAGTATACCTGCATGCATCGGATTTAAATTTCCACTGTTTTGTATGTAAATAACAGCTGGACTTATTTTCATAACAAATTCGATGAGATTTCAAAAATCAAAACTACGTGTCATCTCGAACTGTCAATTAAAGTTTGAGAAGAGTCTAATTTACTAGTAAACAGAGTACGCAATTGCTTGTTTTGACATTCTGTCGTTTGAATTCCTAGCAAACGAACCCACGGTTACTGCTTAGTGTTTCATTTATGCGAGCATGGCCACGGGCTCTGCTAGTATTTCATTTAAAATCGGTATGCACCATGCTAGAACTGCTAATTGGCGGTAAATGCCTTTTCCGGCCGGTCATAGCAATGAAAAGGTTTCGGTTATTGCAAACACGTCTGTATTTAGGGCTTTTCTTTTGGAAATTTTTAGTATGTTTGGTTTTTCTTCCTATTATAGTACCTATTTGTAACTAACTAAATGAAGAATTTGGAGGTTATTAAAATACTTTAAGTCGTGGGTTAGTTCTGTTATAACCTAAACTATTACCTCTACCACTAGTCAGCACCAAGATTTTTTACACGATTTACTCTATACTCTTCCTGATTTTTCCAAATTGTTCAGATCTTTTCATTCGTCATTTATTTGCCACGACTGGCATATGAACACCAGCCACTTGGAATAATTTCCTTTAACAATTCAATAAAATAATCAGCAACTGAAAATTCACTTTGATACCAACTTGGAATTCTTTATGCAGGATTTCCATAAATATCTCGGCCATAAAAAAATCCAATGAATGAGTCACTAATATACTTCTTGTAAATCTCTGACGGCGCGTTTATGTTTGGGAGAGTACGCAGTCGAGTACTGGTAGTGTAGTGTTGAAATAACATTGCTTGCTCAATTTGAAATCCGTCACTACACTGTTGATCTTCTGTTGCTCTAAAATCTTGTGTAGGACTTAATGCCGTAGTGTTTTATTTATTATACAAATATAATCGAATTATAAATATTCTTTCTGTGAATGAAAAAAAGCTTCCTTCTGTTTAAATAATGAAATGGCCATGGTTTTGTCTTATCATTCATTGACGTTTAACTTCGTTAATTTACTTTTTTAGTATCTGTTGACTGATAATGATAATCGTTAACTAAACTGTCAGGTAATGGGAAATCGTCGTGAGGAAATCAGGATGTCCTAGAACCAATAATTCGAGGAATTGTGTCACGCACTGGGCCTGCGTCTGCGTGGTAGATTACAGCCCACTTACTCTCGTAGAGAGGAGGTCTATGTCCCGGTAGAGAGAACATTATAGGATTTTCTCCTTCTTTACGTGTCGAGTAAACTCAAATTGTGTAAGACCAGTATGTACCCACTTGCACAGCTCTAATTAAATCCTGAAAGGTGCAAGTGCAGGATGGGCAAGACAGGAGGTGGGCATAACCTGCAAATGCATTACTGGTTGATGAAAAGTATGATGAGTACTCTACTAGCCCACTCTGCCAATGTAAACGCACTCCTCGTATTTTATCCGTGGGCAGATGAAAGTGTGCTCAGTTAGTAAGACGACATTAGTCACCAATACAGAAGCTGCTGGTAATTCCGTCCTTTAAATGTTATTTTGTACGTTTACATCGGGATTCAGTAGCCTGCGTGTAAGAAGTATATTTGTATTGCTTGTTTATTTCGGTTAATTGACATTGGGAATTACGATGTATTGGGTGAATGAAATGTGAATTTGAGCAGTTTGGTTTGATCAAAACTTGTATACCTACCCACTATAGCTAAAAGTGGTTTCTTTGAATTCGAAGATTTTTCTGATACTGCTAAGTTTATCCATACTAATATTATAAAGAGGTAAAGTTTGTGAGGTTGTAGGGGGTAATCTCTGGATCTACTGAACCGATTTTGAAAATTCTTTCACTAATAGGAAGCTACATTATCCCCGAGTGCCATAGGCTATATTTAAAACGTGCCCGTGGGATAATTTCCGACCAAAACGCAAGCGAAGCCGCGGGCAACAGCTAGTGATTTATATGTTATGGTCTACCAGCCAAAATTATTATGGGAAATAGATAATCCCGTTAGCGTCTTAACTTTATAGTCTCATTAGGTAGCGAGGTGGTTGGTAGTAGAGGTTAGTACAACTTGATAGTTTTTTGAAAAAAAAAATCAAGTTAGGTTAGGTTAGGTTTTCAAATCAAGTTAGGCCTTTGAGGTAATGTTATATTTAACTAGACCGTCCTCTCTCTCTCTCTTAAACCTTGAGGAAATGAATGACGAAGACAAGTAATAAAAGTTAACGTAAATAATTAAAGTTTTCGATCGTTTAGTATTCGTGTTCTAAACTCTACACTGCGCTCCAAAACGCAAATCGTTGACGTGGCTCAAAAGGCTGCCAAACTTAAATGAGACTGGGCAGAACATGTCTGTCGCATGCCGAATGAGCTGAGGGACCTTAAAGCTCAGGATTGGTGCCCTGACCCCGTGGCAGATCACGAAGGATATGGCGGGACGAACTGGATGCCTTACTTTAAAATTGGAAAGAAGTCGCTCAGAATCCTGACCGCTGGAAGGAATGGAGTGAGATCCCACTGCTGGGTTTGCCCAGCAGTGGGACAATATGGGCTAGCTAGATAATATAATTGTCTTTCAATAATTTATTTACTACCACTTATCAGACTAAGAAGTGTATTGAATAACCTGTAGTGGACTAATCTATGTAAATAGTTAAGTGGTTCGAATTGCATTCACAATCAAAGAGCATTGCAGAATAGATTGTACTGTTGTTG
Organism: Eugnorisma glareosa; assembly: GCA_947578425.1. Taxonomy (NCBI): domain Eukaryota; kingdom Metazoa; phylum Arthropoda; class Insecta; order Lepidoptera; family Noctuidae; genus Eugnorisma; species Eugnorisma glareosa. Next base: position 3,305,779 of record OX387982.1, on the reverse strand, counting down.
AATTATTTACATTATTGTTGTGTTTGCTACGTGGAATCTATTATTTTGTTACAAATTGTGGCTGTGTAGTTTTTGTGGTTGATTCAAGGATCTCTCGCGTTTCTCCATGGAGGTAAGCGGAAGAATCACTGAAACAAAGACAGGAATCAAGTTATAAGTAGTTGACCTGGTCGTTAATTTTGTTTTATTGTTAATTTAATCATTTTGTTTGGTCCTGTACGAGACAAATAAAAACATTTTCTTTCTTTCGTTGCTTTACCACTGTGACAATGATTCCTAATGTAGGTGTGCAAAGATTGGATAGGAGGACAATTTTACAAATGCTCACCTGAAATCGTCATGTCAACGTCATTCGGGCGGCAAGTATCTAGATTTATCAGTTAATTGAAATTTCAAGAGGGTTGAAACTATCTCACTGTCACAAATAGACTTTTCGTTTTATGACGTGCAAGTATAATTGAAACTTACGTCGGTAGAAATCCCTAGGTATTGTCAAAATATCAGGCTTGTTGATCTAGTGGTTTCAAACAGCGATTGCCAAGCATGAGGTCCTGAGTTGCTCTTGGGCTTTTCTCAGTATCAGCCACGGAGACTGAATTTGCTCTCTATTACATGGGACTTCAAACATGACTGATGAAATGTGAGTGTGCTATTAGAGACACCTCTGCCTTCGATCATAAAGTGATGTTTTTTATCTATACTTATAATATTATAAAGCTGAAGATTTTGTTTGTTTGTTTGGTTGAACGCGCTAATCTCAGGAACTTTTGGTTCGAATTAAAAAAGTCTTTTAGTGTTGAATAGCCTATTTATTGAGGAAGGCCATAGGCTATATAACATCACGCTAAGACCAATAGGAGCGGAGCATCAATGAAAAATGTTTCTGATATGTGACGCAGACAAAGTTACGCGGGTCAGCTTGTGTCTAATAACAGTAATGATTAATGACAACTAAGTAGTAAGTATAGAATATGTTAAGCTGGTTCTGGTTAAAATCCGTTACATATATAAAACAGGTTACAAACAATACAACATTAGTTTTAAACTGATTATACTCTTTTGTGGGACAGACAATGATTTTTGGGCCTCTGAATTTTAATTTTACCGCATTAAACAAGCCATGGGAAACGCCATTTTTATAGGTGCGTGGGAAAACAAAAATACCTCACACAATTTAAATGAACGATTTTTTATGTCATAAACGGTCACTGACACATCCAGGGTTAGGTACAGTTTGATTTAATAGTGTCTTTAAGGTGTCTGCCCCCTGCAACGTACCATACCATGACTGTGCTATAAAAGAAGAAAGAAAATACATTTATTTGAAACATGCCACAAGTGCACAAAGTCAAAAAAAAAAAAAAACTTAAATCTAAACAAAAAAAAAATAATGTTACACCGTGTGCCTCACGGCCGCGCCAAATAGGCCCAGTTCAGCAAAATGCCGGGACAACTAGTGCCCGACGCTGGTTTTCAACTGGACCTGGCATGTATCAGGCATGGAAACAAACAAGACAAGGACTACGCATGTCTACGCACGTCCACTTCACAGTATCATACCACGACTGTGTATCATACAGTATCATACACTATGAAAGGAATATGCTACATTGTGGATAGCAGACTCCCTTATTGTGTTAACGGTAGCCGCTTAATCATGTATTACACGCTCAAGCGACAAGCGTGATGCGACAGCAACCACGGAAAAAGTAAATGAACATGCTTGGAGCATGTCACGACTTTACGTTTTAAGGTGGAAGCACCAGCGTAGCCCGCAATTTTTCTTACGTTTTTTGCAATTTGCAAGTCTGTGCCAGGCTGTCAATGACTATTTCATGAAACAGTCATTTAATGGGATTGACTGAACTTGAAAGGTCTGAATTGATGCTTTTAATGTTTATAACTTTGTAAAGCCTAATTTTTTACGGTCGCGGTCATATTTTAATAAAGCTAAATTGCGAAAATCGTAAGAAAATTTGAATACCGCGACACAACTTGCATAGCGTAGCGCAACTGCGCGTGGCGTAGCTTTTACTCACATAAAAGAAACAAAGTGAAGAACGTGGGTGTCGCTTGACACAAGTAGCCTCGTAGGAGGTCGTGAATAGGGCGATATGATGGTTTTCGTTCAATTTAGTTCAATTTTAACACTGACGTGCGTCGGTAGTGTTGGGTAAAATACTACCGTTAATTTCTATGATGAAATTCCCATGACATTTCTAAGTTAATTGTGTTAACTTGTGGCCTTTTTAATGTCACCTATGACACGCAAACTGTCCGTTTCCATTAAGTAATAACTTGATGTTTTTGTTACAGGTATGTTTTTGGTGACCTAAAATAATGGATAATGGTAAGCTAGGATAAGAGATAAGATATTATAGTAACAAATTCTTTAAGTGCCTTGTATATGAAATACTAAGGCTATCCAGCAAGCGGATTACTCACGCCCGCTGGTAGTGGTCAGCAAAAGCAATTTCTAACACTTATCAGTTTTTAGTTAAATGATTGAAAAAGCCGGCCAAGTGCGAGTCGGAGTCGCACACGAAGGGTTCCGTAACATTATCTAAAGGAAAAAAAAAAACACTTTTGTTGTATGGGAGCCCCCTTAAATATTTATTTTATTCTGTTTTTAGTATTTGTTGTTATAGCGGCAACAGAAATACATCATCTGTGAAAATTTCAACTGTCTAGCTGTCACGGTTTATGAGATACAGCCTGGTGCGGACAGACAGACAGTGGAGTCTTAGTAATGGGGTTCCTTTTTTACCCTTTAAGTGCGGAACCGTAAAAATGGACGTTGTTCACTACTTATTAGGCACGAAAGTGAATCATGTGCAGCCCTAAGGCTTGAGGAAATTCGCAATCATCAAATTAATCAAGCGTAGACTTAATAGTGACCCCAGGAACAAAGAATACAGGCATGTATGTATCTTGTCTATTCTTTGAGTAAACCCTAAATAAAATTCTCAAGCTCTATTGTGACATACACTTGATCTTCCTTTAATCATTGTCGAGTAGAAAACGCTTTTATACTCAAACAGCGAAGGCTCTCTAAAATAAGATAAAGACAGTAAATCAAACGGCAAGTTTAAACAGAAATATCTTTGCCAAGAGATTGATTGTCATCCTAAAGCAAATAATGGCCTTATATTTATTTTGACACGGTGTCAGCTTGTCCCTCCCCACCCCACCCCCCATAGGGTTGAGGCATTGAAGAATTAAATAGTGACAGAACCGAAATTCCGATTCATCATCTGCCTAGCCTTCTAGCTTCCAGTCTAACCAGATGCAGCAGAATACTAGTATTTTATATGGAGCGACTGCTTATCTGATCTCCACAACCCAGTTAGTACTGAGTAATACGATACTCCTTGGTAAGACTGGTTGTTAGACTTTCGAGCCACTGACTACCTGTAACAACTGACAGCCGGGACGAACGGCTTAACGTGTTTTCCGAGGCTTGACGGAATTTCGGTATGGAATGGGTGGTTACCCATCCACGGACCAACCTAGGTAAGCACGGTTAGACCTAAAAATCGACCCGAGTAGCTGTTGTTATTTGGCCACGAGCTCTTCACCGAAACTCCGACTACGACCTTCTAAATTCGTTTGGGCTTGTGGGAGTGTCTTTGTGAACCTTAGGAAACCCCTAAGAACGAATGACTGTCGTCATGAAAATGAGTATAGATTTTTTATAGTTACTTTACCTACGACAACAGCAAAATTAACGTAACGAGAATAAAAAGAAAAAAAACATCATTGTGATGTGAACTGTCAACAGTTATGCAAGTGTTTTTGTTATGTAAAGATGTTTGACTATAATAGAATAATATATATTATTAATATTGTCGATGATCGAGCAACAGTACGAGTTTTCGAAAACAGTCCAATTTCAATCAATTATTACAAGTAGTCCATATTATTCTATTATAGTCAAACATCTTTATGTATGTCGGAGATGGTCATTGGTACGGGCTTAAAATGAAACAAGTACACGGTGGTGACATCACGCAATCTACTTACAAGGCTGCCCACACCACAGTGTCACTTGTTACAGAGTCAAGATGGTGGACTCTGAGCCAGGACGACATCGACAGTCCCGAATCATTGTGCCCCGTGTTATTGTGCTAAGTCGTAATCTCAAGTAGTTCGTTAGTTTTGCTAGAAACAGTGTATCGCTCAGTGTCTTTTCATAGCACGAAACCCATCGTCTGCCCACATAATGCAGAAGCCTAGCGGAGTAAATCCTGACACCCCGACATGTATTAATAATATGAATATATATATTAATATCGGGAGCTCAAAATAAAAGAAAATCACGGAAGATATCCCGTAAGTGACAGTTTATCGACAATATTGATTAATTACCCTTTTTGGGTCGCGGCTGTCGTGACCGGTAAAAATGTAGTGTCGCTTCTAGACGGTTTTTATTATTCTGTGGAATCTAGAGGGTTGAAGACAGTTCCATTAACTATTGTATAAATATGTGTCAATTTTAGTATTGTAAGTCTTTTTTGGACTGTTAGTTCTTTTATTTGATTTCTAGAACTATTGTGATTTGACGGCCTGGAAACATCATATTGTTTTTTTTTTTTTGTAATGTTGTGGTAATGTGTGTCTGGCTTTTGACCTTTTATTTATGTAGATATATCGGTATAAGCTTGAAAAAGGCTGGATTTATTAAGTTGATTTTGGGTAGATATTGAAAGACCGCAACTGTGGGATTTACGTGGAGGGCAATCTGACTGTCTATTAAAAAGTATGAAAAGTTTGGTATGTAGTACTTGCAACTGACCTGTGTGGCTTTTAGCTCAATAACAACAGTCGCTCGGGTCGATTTTTAGGTTAAGCCGCGCTTGCCTAGGTTGGTCCGTGGATGGGTGACCGCCCATTACATACGGAGTTTCCTCCGTGCCTCGAAAAGCACGTTAAGCCGTTGGTCCCGGCTGTCAATTGTAGATCTTTGACAGTCGTTAAGGTAGTCAGTGGCCCAAAAATTTTGACTAGTCTTGTCAAGGAATATCGTATTACCCAGTACTAACTGGGCTGTGGAGGTCAAATAGGCAGTCGCTTCATGTTAAATACTGGTATTCAGCTGCATCCGGTTAGACTGGAAGCCGACCCCAATATAGTTGGGAAAAGGCTAGGCAGATGATGACTTGCAACTGGCGTGTGTTTATGATCAGGTGGCCTACCATGACGTTTTAAAGCAAGAGTAATTCCAGTGTGGGAAAGAGATGGCGCTAGACGACTTGTATAGCTCTGTCTCTTTCCCACACTGGAATTACTCCAGCTTTAAGAGCGGCCAACCCGTTATACTTTTCATACAAACGCTCGTACGTTATTATGCAGTTGTTACACATCTCTTTGAATTTTTTGAAATAATAGATATTTTGTGCACTATATTTTAATAATCAAACGAACTTACCTGAAGTGAAGTTCGATTTTAATTATCCTGTCTTCGTCTTCCGAGATTTAAATGTTCACCTGTAGTAGCCCCGCTACGCTTCGACTCACTCGCACATAGTTTAGCGCCATAGGAAAGAAAGAGATAGCACTATCTCCATAGGCGCTTGATCACCCTACTAAAACATTCCTCATTCAGTTCAGAGTAGGTACCGGTCTACTGGACGAACTATAACATTGTTTAGGGAAATGAAAGGTTCACCTGAATGCTAGGGTCGGGAGGGACCTTAAATCTCTTCGACGAAGACAGGATAATTAAAATCGAACTTCACTTCAGGTAAGTTCGTTTGATTATTAAATTATCCTGTCTTCGTCTTCCGTGATTTAAATGTTCACCTGTAGATGTTTAGAGATAGACATTTGCAATGTTATAGGTAGGACTAAAATGAAAAAATGAATTAATTAAGTAAATAATACATGTATTCTTGTTCCAATAATAAACACAAAAAAATTAAATAAATAACTTAAATGATTATAACCAAAGAAATAAACAAAACATCTTTACTGATTATTGAGAACAGCGTTTGCAAATTCACAATTTGTTTGAGCGATTGGCCTATTATAACAATTAGCAAAGGTGGCTGATTGATCTGACCATCCAGCGGTTCTCCTAATGACATCGACACTGATTCCTGCTTGATGTGCAGCAGAAGATGATGCATGTCGAGTGCTATGGGCACTGAATATTTCAGTGTCGATGCCACTAGCAGCCAAACCCTGCTTTATCCATCGCCCTATAGTTTGCGAAGAGGCGGCGTGATGAGGTTTTTTAAAAGTTATAATCAATTTATTATCTAAAGTACTTCTTTTGGTGGATGTAACATTCATGTAAGCTATTAAAGTCTCTGCAGGACAGATTGCAGGACGCTGTCGGAAAAAAGGAAGGTCAAGAATTGGTTGGGATTTACCTATACCAGATGTCTTAATCAAATCAGTAATAGTGATTAAAACTTTGTCTTGATTGATCATAATATTGGGCAACCTAATCAATGAGAGCGTCTGACATCTTTGGCCTGTTGACAAAGCCAATAATACAACCAATTTCTTGCTCAACTGCTCCAAACTTAAATTATCGCTGGGGTATAAATCACCAAAATAATTAAGGACGATGTTTGGGTTCCATGTAAAATTATACTTAGGGAAGGAAGGCTTCAACTTAAATACTCCCCTAAAGAATCTTTTGACACATTCGTCTTGTCCCACATTATTTCCGGAAATAAGTGATAAAGCCGAACGGTGATTGTTTAATGTTCCATACGTGGAACCATTTGTGAAACATTGAGACAAAAAATCTAGCAAATCATGTACTCCGATCTGGAACGGATCCAATCCCTTATCGTGACAGTACAACCACCATCGTTTAAAGCTAGAAGTATATTGCGTTTTAGTGCTCCCAGATATAGATGACGTCATTACAGTCAGTGCTGATTGAGGGATCTGCAATCGGGTGAAGGCTTCCCTGATAATATAGTCGCCGCCAGGAAAAGGTGGCGATGCAGAGGATGAGTTTCCCTGAAATTAGATGATAACAGAAATTTATCCGGGGGAAATATCAATACTTTACTTACAGCAAGAGATCTGAATACTGGGAACCATGCTTGGGATGGCCAATGAGGCACTACAATTATGCCGGTTGCCTCATCAGTAACCACCTTTTGCAGAACCTTTAAAATTAGTGAAAATGGTGGAAACGCATAAAAGAACATATCCCACTTAATAGTAAAAGCATCCACGTTGTAAGCATAGGGATCGCGCTTCCATGATATATATTTTTTACATTTAGCATTCGTTCTCGATGCAAAAATGTCCATCTCAGGTTCACCAAATTTTGAAACAATAGTATCAAATGCTGTAGAGTGCAATTCCCACTCAATATCAATGTTTCTTGACTCTGTGTCTGCTTCAATATTCAGGCATGACGCTATGTAGGAAGCAAAAAGAAATATCTGCCGTTCTTCACACCACCTCCATATTCTACGGGCAATTTCATTGAGATGTGGGTATTGCACTCCACCCATTCTATTTATGTAAGCGATCGCCGTAGTATTGTCAATGCGTAGGAGTATGTGACAATTAGTGAACTTGTTCGCGAAAGATTTAAGTCCAAAATAGGCTGCAAGGAGTTCCAAATAGTTAATATGACGAGAACGCTCATCTTCCGTCCACGAACCGCCTATACTACACTAAAGATCTCTAATGCAAACGACATTGGTCTTATGGGGTTACTCGTGTTTAAAATTGAAGACTTCCACCAAGTCAAATCAACGCGTAAACTATTTGGAACAGTCATCATCTTGTCATAATCGTCATTATCCAACAAGGCTAGATATTTGGCCCGCTCTAAAGACTTTGTATATAACCACCCGTACCCGACGGCCGGGCAAGCAGCTGTCAGGGTACCTAAGTAGCGAGCAAAAGCACGAATAGTAATTCTCGTCGTAATTAGCATATTTTCGGTACGTGACAAGATGTCGCGTCTTTTCTTTAAAGGGAGCTCTAGGGTCATGTTTTTAGAGTTTAAAATAAAACCTAAAAATTGACAACGTTGGCTTGGTACCAGTGAACTCTTCTCATTGTTTATTACAAATCCTAAGTTCACTAGGCACTTAATGCTTTCATTCATGTTTTTTAAGCATTCTTCATAACTTTCTCCGAAATAACAACTGTCATCTAAGTAGAATACAGATTTAAAACCTTGAGATCGTAAAAAAGTAGAAACTGGTTTCATAAGTTTCGTAAAAGCATGTGGAGCTGAGCTCAATCCAAAAGGTAAAACCAAAAATTCGTACAGAATATTATCAAAATAAAATCTCAAAAACTTTACATGATCATTGTGGATAGGTATCAAAAAGTATGCTTCTTTCAAGTCCAAGTTAACCATATAGCAGTTATGTGTCATTAATTTGACAGCTGTCCTAACATCTTCCATCTTAAAATGGTTAACATCAACAAATTTATTCAGTTTCTTTAAATTTAGAATTAATCGTTTTTCACCGTTACTCTTAGGGATGATAAAAATACTAGATACAAAATGATCGTGGGTAGGATTACATTTACGTATGACATTCGCTTGTAACAAACGATTCAATTCTTGTTTAATATAAAACCTGTCCTCTTTCGAGAAAGATGATTTTGGAATCATACCCGCCTGTTGTACAGGATACTTAAGAAAGGGAATTCAAGGGAAACCAGAAATGGTCTCAAGAATCGTTTTGTCATTAGTAACCCTTTTCCAAGCTTCAATATAATACCTTAAGCGACCAGCATGAGAGTATACCTGAGAAGTTACTGCTTCGCGTTCGTTGTGGGGGCCGCTCCCGCTGGCTTGCGGCGTGATGCAGGGTGCTGATGAGGAGCTGGCGCCTGCATTGACCCACGGCGGCGGTAGTTCGATCCTGGCTTGGTCCCGCCGCCGCGTCTCGGCTGCCCACGAACGTAGCGGTGATAAGGCTGGCGTGACGACGGGGTTTTGTAGTTTAAAGAACTCGTTTGAGCTGGAGACTGGATCAGCTTGCCTGTCTTCTGTATTCCACGCGAAGATTTTATAAATTCTCCTAATTTCTCACCAAAAAGATGACTGTCTCTCTTCCTATCCTTAAAAGGCTCTAAAAAGGTCTTGTCAACCATTGGAGTGACCAGAGATCTTCTAGTCTCAGTCTCCAAGTAATGAGAATCCGACAACAGCTTTGTGGCGTCTGTAAGAAGACGAAGGGTATCAGCAGTGTCACTGGATTTGGTCAATATACCTGACATCGTCCTTCCTAAGATAGTAAGGACGCATCCCATTTGTGATTGCTTCTTCTGAATCCTTACGTCACGATTTTTTGCGGACTCATTTAGCATTGCAGTTAATTCAGGATTAAGTGCTGGAGCTTTAATTAAGGGACAGTTTTTTGGAAGTAGGTATTTCTTCATTAGTTCTTCTCGTGTGTCTTTTTTAAGGCCATCTTTAAGGATAGGATCCCATCGCTTCGATAAATCAGCTACGATATCAGGACCCCAATCGGCGGTTTCAGCTTCGAAATCCCCTAGAGCCGCTAGGAGCTCGGGATCTGCGATAGGAGGAACATTATTGCCATTCGTATTAGCGTCATCGGCCGGGGCTGTCACACCCTGGGGGTCAGCTGGCTGTGATGTACTTCCCCCCGTTGTAAAAAGTTCGGGTGGCACGGGTGACGTAGACCGCGCAGAGGTGCCTGGCTCATCCACGGGCCTCGCTGAGACACCGAGTATGGCACCCGCCGCCACAGCCATCGGCGTAGGCGAGCGGTCAGGTGACGAAGGCCTAGACGTACCACTGTCCGATTCCAGATATTCTGGAACGATATATTTTTGGTTAATATCTCGTATTAACTCTAATAAAATACAATAGGTCAATATCTCGTATTGACTCTAAAAATAAAATAAAACAATAGGTCAATATCTCGTATTGACTCGAATGTTTGATGTACCGTCTAACATCTCGTGTTAGATCTAAGGTACCATTGTACAAATATTTATTATAAATGTAGGCCTTGTATTTTGCACTATAACAACGACCAATAAAAAAAAAAAATATGTGGGTAGTAGGTACATACCTTCAATTGATTCACGTCTATGACGACGTCTTTTCTTCGATAATTTTTGTTCGTATTTCTTTAATTTTTTTCGCCATTTATCTTCTTTATTGTGTTCATGCTTCCTTTTTGGCATTTCTTAAGTTTTTAACACTAATAAAACCCGATAATCGAAAAACTTCTTTCACCATGTGCGGTAGCCGCGCGCGCACGGAAACGAATGAGGAATGTTTTAGTAGGGTGATCAAGCGCCTATGGAGATAGTGCTATCTCTTTCTTTCCTATGGCGCTAAACTATGTGCGAGTGAGTCGAAGCGTAGCGGGGCTACTACAGGTGAACATTTAAATCTCGGAAGACGAAGACAGGATAACTAGGTTTCTATAGTAGCAAAAAATAAGAAATTGTAGAAACAAATTCAGTATAAGCCTCCAAAAATTGCTGTTTTGCACAAATTTTAACTGAACTTTGGCCGTTCATAATGTACTAATAAACTGCAAAAGTAAAGAAAACATCTCGATAGGAACCTTGCACACGTAATGGAGATTCTTAATGACAAATATTTATTTCACACACTTGTAAGACTCATTCAAAAACACTTATTTCCTGGAACAAGCTTAGGAAATTTTCGAACACTGTTTTTGTTCAATGTCATCGCGTTAGGCGGTATGAGGTGCGCGGGAGACGAGTTGTGCGGGGTCGGGGCGGGGTAAGACGGGGTAGTTGAAAGAAAATCGCCGCTGTGGCTCTGGATGAAACATCAAGCTTTTCGACCATGCTCGCGTTGACGATAGACTAGACAATGTTAACTAAGCTGTTTTAAAGTTATTACTACTATTATCATTAACACTAGAAACGAGATATTAACCATGTTACTGTTGATTTTGAGTTCCCGATATTTCGGCGCTGTTGCAAGCACCATGATCATGGATAAACTGAAGTTATTGCATGTGGATGTTAACAAACATGGTAAAAATCCCGTTTCTAGTGTTAATGATAATGTTATTACTACTGTTGAAAAAGGTTCACGTTTATGTGTATTACATAATTTTACCAATAACTAACAACACAAACTCATTAACATTAAATTATGTGTGCAGATAACATAGGATACACCTATACATTTACCAGGTTTTAACACCTCACACACCACCACCACCACCGTCACCTTACATTTACCATTTTTTTTTTTTTATTAAATTGCAGGTCATTCAAAATTAAATGATATAAATGGTGAATGAAAATAATTTCTATAGTATTAAGGATTCTTTTGAACAAATTATAATGCGTGTCAATTCAAATTTGTTTATTCGTGTAAGTTTGCATACTTTAATTTTAAGCAAAACATGTATGATCTCCTAAGCTGTAGTAACACCTCTATAAACCATGTTTTAAGTAAATAAATGATCTTATCTTATCTTATCTCATCCCAGGTGTTAGGTTCCTCCTTCTTCTTCTTCAACCTTTGGCCACCCAATGCTGAATGTAGGTTTCTTCCAAATCCCTCCATTTTTGGCGGTTTGTGTCATGAGTCATGACTCTAGTTTCTTCCGACCAAAGTTCCTTGATTGCTCTAAAACCTGCCTTGATTTTTTCTATACATATAACAGAACTAGCTGCTGCTCGCGACTTCGCTCGCGTTTTGGTCGGAAATTATTCCACGGGCACGTTGTAAACATAACCCATGGCACTCGGAGATAATGTAGCTTCCTATTAGTGAAAGAATTTTCAAAATCTGTTCAGCAGATCCAGAGATTACCCCTACAACCTCACAAACTCACAAACTCACAAACTTTACCTCTATATAATATTAGTATAGATAACCAGCTAAGCACAGCCTTTTAATGATTGAGAATACTATTTGCACAGGCCCAACAAATCTATTTACTAACCAACATATTGCACAAGCACGTATCCGCCTGGTTTGATGCAAATAGCTTGACATCAGTCAGGGCTGTCAGTTTGTGTCGTCGCTTGATTTATGACCGGCCCAATGTACCAACAACGATTTTACTAACTCTGTAGGAACGGTAATTATATGTATTTTTGTAACCGAAGTAATAGTAAAATAAGTAACGAAGATTTTTCTGATGATAAATTTTTTACTGTCAAAAAAATCTTGCACTTGATGTATGGTAGAAGAGATATATTGCGTCGACAACAAATATACAATTAAATAATGCCAGAATGAAAGCGAAGCAAAACATCGTGAGGAAACCGGTATGTTCTAGAACAAAAAAATCGAAGACATATGACATCTACCAGCCCGCGCTGGGCCAACTTTGTAGATGGCCACTCTCAATGAGGAGACCTGTCGAAGACTGGGAACTTTATAGGCCGATTATTCATGAGCACAGGATGATGATGAAAGCCTGGTACTATCGAACTAACGTAACATCACGCCTGTAAACCCTGAAGGATAAGACAGAGGCGTACCTAATAGTACACCCACATATCGCCAGTTTTGTTTAACGTCCTGGCCACAGCTACTGGCGGCGCGGTGCGCGGTGCGGCGGGCGGCGCGGCGGGCGGCGCGACTTGCGGTGGTAAGCCACAGCTCGACTAGCTGCGACCGCGGCGGCGTCAGCGGTGGACGTATTTAGAGAACGGCTAACTATTAAAATGGCCTTATCAAAAGTGGCACGGTATTTAAATTGTTGTTTTATTTCGTCCTACAATGTTTTATAACATGTTTTGATATCTATATTACTGGGGGCCTAAAATGACCACTTTATCAGAATCATAATAGGAATCACGTTAAAAATTTAAAACTCTTAAAATGGACTTTGTGCTCATAACCATAAAGACCATTTTAAGAATTTAAAACTTTTAACGTGATACATATTATGATTCTGCTAAAGCTTCCATTTTAGGCCCCTGATCTACTCAATATTTCACTAATAAATTGTTCAGTATCCATTATTTATATAAGCTCAACGCCCGATAAAAACAAATTTATTTGTTTCGATCGTGCGATGTTGAATACGTCCACCGCTGCCGCCGCGCGCGCCGCTCTGAGCTGTGGCCTCCTCGATACTCGCTAGTACATTTGTTTCAATCGCACACCGCGCAGCCCGTCGCCGCCGCGTGCCGCGCGGCGCTCACCGCGCCGCAGGTCGCGCCGCAATTCGCGCCGCCGGTAGCTGTGGCTTACTTCATACATTGTCTACCATTTGTTTTCGCCGCTCACCGCTTGCCGCGCCGCTCGCCGCGCCGCAATCCGCGCCGCGATTGGCTGTGGCCAGAAGGTAAGTCCCAGGGAAATCCAGGGAATCGAACCCAGGACCTCATGCTCAGCAGTCAGGGCTGCTACTGGGAAATTCCTGATGGAAAACCTAACATATTAACGAACTATCTCCCGATTATATCATCAGCAGGTGTAAACTGTAATAATAATATTGCATTGACGTAAGACCGACACATACACGTGTGTGCAAAATTGCAGCTAAATCTGGTGATGGAATGTAGGTGAGATATCGATCATAAGATTCGGATTTTAGTTATAATAGTGCGAAAATGAACAACATCGCATTTATAGCAAGAACTTGACGTCTGTGACGAAACAGAACAGATCATAATATTTTCTTATTTAACCCAAAGGTTGACTGGTAGAGAAGGCCTTAAGGCAAAGTCCGCCTATGTACCACTATTGCACATGAAGTTTAAATGAAAATAGCTGCCTGTAATGTTTATCAGTTATCATTGATCTAGCCTTATGTTGGGGTCAGCTTCTAGTCTAACCGGATGCAACTGGATACCAGTATTTTACATGGAGCGGCTGCCTATCTGACCTCCACGACCCAGTTAGTACGGGGTAATACGATACCCCTTAGTAAAATCTGGTTGTCAGACTTTCAGGCCACTGAGTAGCTGTAACGACTGTCAAAGATTTACAAAAGACAGCGGGGACCAACAGCTTAACGTGCTTTCCGAAGCACGGAGTAAACTCTGTACGTAATTGGTGGTCACCCAACAAAGAACTAACCTAGGTATCAAGCGCGGCTAAACGTGAAGATCGACCCGACTGTTGTTATTCAGCCACGAGGACCTTTTTTTTTTTTTTGGATGTGTTATGTCTTCAAATAACTCCTAGCTCTGGGCTGAGCAGGAGGGAGTGTCAGACTTACTAACTAAAACCCATCCATGTTCCTTCTTTTGCCCTTAGTGTTCCAGGCCCGCGGTCTCTCTTTCGAACAGTCCCGCAACCCTGGCATCGGTCCTTTCGGACCCCTTCCTGTTTGCTGACTCTCTTTGAGGCGCGCGTGGAACACGAACGCGCCGTCGCCACGGCCTATCGTCATAAGGCAGACAGACGGCGAGCTAGCCCATAGCTCACCGTCCACAGGCCCGCAGCCACGAGATCCTCCTGTAATTTTCCCACTGCTGGCACACATTCTTCCTCTCTATGAGAGGGACACGATACTATCACCGAACCTTTTGCAAAAGAACTATTGGAAATCAATCAATATCCATTCCCACTCTGCCATCTTTAAAATGGGATGCGATTAAACGCTTAATTTTCAAGAACATCGTAGCTTCGATCTCAAAAATAAAGTCCCGTAGAAATCTAGATCAATCATTTACCATCTAGGTCATTGAAGCTAGTCTAGTACTATGGAACCGGTTTGGTAGTGGACCGCACACCTGCTCGAATGTGTACGCTCGTAAATATATAACTTTAGGTGTTTATTAGATGGTGGTGGGATGCTTTGTTTGGTCTAGGACAGGTTTTTTTTGTTTAGATGTCTGGAATTAAAATAATGTGGCTTTTTATTACATATACTCGTATGTATTAAAGATTTATGTAAAATACATGACGTTCTCAGATTTCACGACTATGTATACATAGATGCTTTGTCGGGTATTTTTTAGGGTTCCGTATCAAAGGGGTAAAAGCGAAACCGTATTACGGACTCCATTGTCCGTCTGTCACCAGGCTGTAGCTCATGAACCGTGATAGCAAGACAGTTGAAATTTTCACAGATGATGTATTTCTGTTGCCGCTATAACAAAAAATACTAAAAACAGAATAAAATAATAAATATTTAAGGGACTGCTAATGAAGTGAGATTAGCAATGCCTACCTATGTATTTTTATATTTTTAGATAATGGTACGGAACCATTCGTACGTGAGTCCGACTCACACTTGGCTGGTTTTTAGAAATATACGAGTACATAGGTTGGCATTGCTACATTTGCTACTCTCTATAAAGCTTTATAATAACTTTCCAAATGGGTACATCCAGTTTATTGAACGTTACAGATTGTTTCAGAAAAGTTACTGGTCTCTCTAAAATCTGAACCTTGATAAATAATCAATGATGGTAGGTAACAAACGTCAAAACCTAGTCCTTATCAAAACAAGGCAGACAATATAACTATCTAAATATTGACAAATTACTAACACCACACTCAAACTACGCACGATGAACAATCAAGTTATACAAAACCAGTCTATGCGGATCTCTCATTGTAAACGGAAATCTATACAAAGCGAGACTATGTTATACTGGAAATGTACAGCTTGATGTGTCACCGTGTGTACCTATTCCGATAAGTTAAACTTAAAAGAACACCGTTATTGACTTGACAGATATAATTTTGCTGATATTTTCGCCTATACTTAACAGTTGGAACATCGTCCATGACGCTTCTTATAAAAAAGAACGTGTGAAAAACAGCACCAGTATTTCAATGGCGGTCCGTACACCACGCGACTTAGGGCGAATGTCATCGACGCAACTACACACGATCGGCACATTTAATCCTCGATCCAAAGTTCCTGTCTGTGTCATAATTGCTAAGGGTTACTGACTGCCAGCTCTTGCGTTTACGATGTGGTTTCGTTGGTGAAATCCACTCTTTTTTTCTTTTTTAACTAGTTTGTGATTAGTTGCGCCGTACACGGATCATCATCATCAGCCCACAGCAGTCCAGGCCTTCTCAATCGCACGCCACTCTACTCGATTCTTTGGCAACTCTCATCCAGTTGCTACCACCGACCCCGAGGGCGTCGGCGTCGCACCTTACGCTTGCCGATTTGTACACGGATCGCGATTAAATTATTAGTGCTATGACATTCTGGCTAATTATTGGTGATTCCAGTTAGTTACTGGATACTTTTGAAAAAGTGGGGGCCCAGTTGGCCCGGACATTAGTCCTAGAGACATGTGACATCTACCAACCCACGGGGCCAGCTTGGCAGATCCACTTCCTCTCATAGAGGAAGAATAGGAAGATTCCTCTCTATGTCAACAGTAAGAACATTGTAAGCTGATAATGTCAACTGGTAGACTGACTCTTGAGTAGCGTCGTAGACGATAGGCCTTATTTGCCGAATAACGTAGAACACCAAATTGGGAAACTGTCAGGGCCGTCCAATGACGCAGAAGTTTATAGTCTAGACTTCTAGTTACAGACCTGTCGAAGCGTCAATGCTTTTGATTAGATTCTTAGGTTCTTTATCTACAAATATTGTCTTTTAGGAGAAGGTAGAACATAGCACCACGTCTGTAAGCCCCTAAAGGTTAGGTAATGGGCGATGGGCTTCTGCTATCCCTATGAGAAACAGGCGTGAGTTTGTACACACGGCGACACATCAAGCTATACATTTCCAGTTTAACACGGCTTTGCTTCGTATATATTTCCCGTACAATGAGAGATCTGCATAAATTGGTTTTGTATAGCTTGATTGGTTAGGTTTGTGTGTAACAAATCCGTTGTCCTTCCTAACTAATATTACGAGTATAAATGCGAAAGTAAGTTAGTTTGTTACCTTTTCATGCCTAAACCACTGAACCGATTATCTTGAAATTTTGCATATACGTTTTCAAGTGTACAGAAGTGGACATAGGGTACCTTTCATCCCGAAAAAAAGTGGCGGCACTTGGTCCCCCAAGCCTATGTCCAGCTGTGGACGTCTTTCGCCAGAAATGATGATTATGGTTATAGAAACTTAAGTAGTGTGTTAATTGTCAAATTCTAAATTAACGCGGGCGAGGCCGCGGGCGAAACCTAGTCACTTATAACGTTACAAATATCCGACTATAATATTAGACTACATAATGAAATTAAACAGACTTTCAGAAACCGGAGGTAATTTGTTGAATATGATAAACATGTCTAGACCGTTTAGTCAGAAACTTATTATCTGTTGAATATTTATTTGGCTACATCGTTTTAGGAACTTTAATATTTAACGTCCATACAGATTGGAAGAGGCACCAACGAAAAGAATCTATGTGGGGGGAGGCTCACAATGATGTACTCCCTTTCCTTTATCGTGTGGTTAGTGCCTAACCTGGTGTCAGAGTTTTTCGGCCGCCCATGGGCCTCTAACTTGGCTTTACATGCCGTCAAGAAATATCTCTCAGACTTGCTGGTTTCCTTCACGATGTTTTCCTTCACCGGAGCAAGTGGTAATTATACAATACGCACATGAATCCGAAAAATCAGAGGTGCGTGCCTTGGGTTCGAACTCGAGACCTGATGATGACTTGGCAGTCCGACGGTCACACCACTAGGCTATCACTGCTGATGAACTGACTGAATGATGTTCTGAATACATGGTAACAGTTTCCGCGTCGGTGTTCTTTCCACCCAGTTCTGCCTCGAGTTCAAATCTCTATGACTTACGACTGCTCAGGTCCCAGCAGCACAGGTCCTCTGTAAGTCTCATAAGTAATATAAATAATCTCTCTATTGGTAGGGCATAGGTCTCGTGGGAGAGAACGGGCCGCAACGCACCACGCTAGAACGGGTTGTTAGCTGTCACATGTCTTCGAATTTTTGGTTCTAGAGCACGCCATATCCTCACGAGGATTTCTTGGTCTTTTTGTGAGCAGTGTTAACAAAGCTAAGGGGTTGTCTAGGTTCGAACCCACGACTACAAGTCTTAAGACATGTACCACTAGGCTGCCGCTGATCTTTCGCCCATCCAGCTTATTCTTATACCTCATCTGCCTAGTTTCTTCCCAATTACGAGTATGTTGGGGTCTGCTTCCAGTCTAACCGGATGCAGCTGAATACGAGTATTTTACATGGAGCAACCCAGTTAGTACTGAGTAATACGATACCCCTTTGTAAGACTGGTTGTCAGACTTTCGGGCTATTTACTACCTGTAACGATTGATGAAGATCTAGAATTGGCGGCCGGGGCCGGCTTAACGTGCTTTCCGAAGCACGGAGGAAACTCTATATGGAATGGGTGGTCACCCATCCACGGACCGACCTAGGCAAGAACGCTTAACCTGAAGATCGATCCGAGTGGCTGTTATTAGTTATCCACGAGCTCCTCATATATCTTATTTTACATAATCATACCTACAGGCTACATTAGTCTTAGACCCACTCTTTACCTGAGAACTGAAAAGTCGAGCCTAAATAAATCATATCCTAAGTAAAGAAAGTCACAAGATTTAAGTAGGATGTAAGATATACCTTGAGTACCTGACCTTAGGTTAGGTTTATTCTTTAGGCTCATAAATCTTGCTTATTAATCTTTGAACCTCTTTGGTATGAATAACTATATTCTCGGAACTGTAGGGATTACAAATAGGGTTGCCACCCGTACTTTATAATAGAGTATTGTACGTTATTTCAGGTAATTGTACTTTATACTTTATGAGAACAATAAAGTAAACGAAAATACTTTATTTCGCATGATTTGATTTCTTTGGGATTTTGAAAAGTTTAGTCGTAAGTATTTTTTCGTTAAACGAAATTTATCGATTGGTGCTGAATTGATGTCTCCACTCGCCAGCGCCAAATCACTTAAGCACTCGATTTTAACCATTTCTGAACGCAACCTAACCTCGAATGCCAACAATGTCTGTGACACTATTAATTTTTTAAAGTTGTTTAAAGTAATCTCGTTTTTATTGTCTATTCCCGCCACTTTCAATATATTTAGTATGAAGTACTCTGTGCCCGCCACGTCAGCATTCGCAGAAAGAGTTTTTTCTGTGATGAATAGCAAATGGCGAGACGAAAGAAAAGAAACAAAGCGTCTCTGAATTTGATAAAAAAATAATGACTTATTAACTTTAATTTGACTATAGCCTGTAAAGATGCTGTGGAATTGTTTAGTAGAGATACTAATTTGATACAAACTGCAAAGAGCAATAAAAAATATGTTTTCAAAGAAAAATAAATTGTACTTTATTTTGATACTATATACTTTTTTTTTCTTACTAAAACTGACCAATGTACTTTATCTGCAAAAAAAGGTGGCAACCCTAATTATAAAAGGAACTTAGATCCAAATTTTTAAATGGTCTGTTTTGGTTTTGTCGTCGTGTTGAGGATTACATTTTGTGCTCAGAAAAAAAAAAACTAGTAATTTTAACGCTTTCTCTGTGAAAACTTTGCTGTATCTACTTAGGCTGCGTTTCCACCATAGATGAGCGAGGATGCGTAGCGAGAGATGTGTGTGGAACTTACTTGTGAATAGGCCCGGGAAATCCCAGTTCCGAAAGAACCGGGAAATCCCAGAACTTTGCGTCGTTTTCGGAACCGGGATTTTCAAAACCAAATCCCGGTTCTTTCGGGACAAAAATCTTCGCCTTGAGAATATGAATTAATTTTATTTATTTATTTGCATGACACCACTATCCATAATTTAGTTAACAAGAAATTTAAAAAGAATGTTAGTAGGAAATCAAATAATCAGAGACAAATACAAACGAAACAATATGTATGCCATTGTATATTATGAATGATATTGTATGTATGATTAACATAACTAAATTGTACACAAAATGAAATTTAAAAATTAAATTAATACAAACCGCTACTTAAACTATTACTTACTATAGTAAAATTAATGAATTAAGTACCGAAAGTACCAGGAATCCCGGTTCTTTGGCCAGAATGGCCCAAAAATCCCGGTTCTTTTAAACGGCACCGGTTCTTCATTCCTAGAACTTACCAATCACATAACAAGAATATCTAAAGCTGTGAAAAAGAAGTGATGTTAGTTACACACTCATCCCTCGCTACGTATCCTCGCTCATCTCTGGGTGAAATTCAGCCTTATTTTATTCGTATTGTCAACTTCAGTGTGAAAGCTGTTTGTATTGATGTGGCCGACGTGTGAGTGAGAACTATACTCTATCTACAGAATATCGTAGATATATATATCGTGGTATCTCGTTTTCTAACAAACTAGTATCTCTTGCTCCGTGGACTGCCTCGTTGGTGTAGTGCTCGCAGGCACGACTGCTGAGCATGAGGTCCTGGGTTCGATTCCCAAGTCGGGCAGTGTTATTGGGTTTTTCCAGCAGGAACTTCTCAGTAGTAGTCATGGAGTCTGGATTTGTGCCCGGTTGATGGAAATAAGCTCGCCCCCTATTACATAGGAATTACATTATTACAGGCGTGATGTTACTTCAACTTCAACTTAGTTAGATATTTCTGAGATAAAAGTGGGCTTACATATGTATTGCAACGTGTATACGAACTTTGAACCCCACAATGTTTCCCTCGCCATTCTTGGCCTATTGCCGCTTTTAATTTAATCTTTGTACAGGAGTAAAAAAAGTTGGGCTTGAAACAATAGATTTTTTAACGAACTCAATCCTGAAGCTTTGCCAGCCAAGTTACTAGCAACATACCGTGCCAATTCCGAAATAATGACTGTTCCTGTTTTTTAACCCTTTTTTTCGTTAACAATTAGACGTTGACCTTGTAACATATAAGAATAAGATATATACATACATATTATATTGTTGAACCACTTCTGCCCTGCTAAAACACCAATAGATGATTTATTTTATATATTTTTTTATAAATACATATACTAAAATCGTAATAGTTACTCCATCTACAATATATTTCGAATGATTCGAAAAGCTAGCTTTGTAATATACAATTAAAAAGTTTTTAGTTACATAACCAATAATAACCATGTACTTAAAACCTTTTAAAATCATATGTTTGCTTTCAATTGATGAACACTGAAAGCTACGCGATTGTCTATCGACTACTTCAGCCATGATAACTTCCTGACCTCCGAAATAAGCCATCACACAATCTTCTATTGAAAGACTTCTAGGTTTAAAATTAATAATTAAAAAAAAAACAATTAAGTACATAAGGCTTAACAAACATGATTTGGAGATCCCCCCGTCCCTTGCAAGAGCCAGCCCGCGATGCTGAGCCACTAGCAATAAACCAGCCCCTAAATCAGATCCAGCCTGTCCCCTTGCTGCCCACCCCAGCAACGCCCTAAGCCGAGGCTCGTACCCAACAGGTGGGTCCTTAGCGAGTGGTCGCTTAGTATTTAAGTTCATTTGCCCCTGGCTGGATGCCTTAAATTCAAAGTATCCACAGGATTAGACCGGTTAAGCAATAACCAGCCTCATAGGCTGAACTGCGAGATGCCACTATCAAAAGGAGATCGCCTTTAAAGCAAGGAGATGCTTGTGTTTGGTGACTCCGCTCTTCCACTTAACATTATAGTGTATGCAATTGAAAAGAAAAAGAAAAATAAACATTCAAAAGGAGCGCATATGTGTGATGTATTGAGTGTGTGTGTGAGATATGAGTTATGTTCGTTTAATTCACATTAAATGGGAACACAAGGACACTCACATTTTTTCTCCCATCCCAATCTCCATTAAGCTTGAGTCACGCACTTGTCAAAACAAAAAAAAAGGAGATCTATTGTATTTCCATTCTACCCGACGTAATCAACTTGACCCACTGTTGTAGTAATTAATCAGCTGCTCCGACAACTGGGCTGGCAGTTTTCATAATTAGTGACGCGCTGGTGTCGGATTTTTGACAAATGTCCGCCCTAGGGATGGGACGGTTCGAGTTTAGTGTTTGATGTTTAGAGATGTTAGATATAGGATTTAAGAACCGTTTGTATTGTGTGCGGTTGGAGAGTAATTTGTTGTGGCATTGAATTGTTTTCGTGTTGAAAGGTATTGATCATTGTTGTAATTGGTTAGATTAAAACTTATTCTTTTTCATCATCATATAACATGAAAAAGAAACTAGTGGAAGGATATATAGGTGTCATGTAGAGGCATTCAAGATTCCTGGGGCAATGACAGGCGTATTTGATAGTAATATAATTAAACATACTATAGCAAAATATTTAGTTTTAATTGCGCGAAAAAGATCCAGGCTTGGATTCAGGGGGAGGTGGTAAGGGAGGGCCTGGGCACCCTAACCATAACTTATTACCACAAACTTATAAAATATTCATGGTGGTTCCAGACAAAAACCTCTACAGTACTTTCCAATACTGCCGTAAATAATCCTTATGAAGCGTCTATGTGACTGTATTCTACGAATTTTCTCGAAAGTCATATTGCCATGTTCTTCCGCATCCAGTCCATCCACCTATTACGCGAAGGAAGTAAAGCTCCTGTTTTATTATGTACAGTGTATAGAACCTCATGTTTATACCGACTCCTTTGTTGGAGCTCTCAGCCTGGCATCACCTTTACATTCTTTATGCGCTTTACGAGTGTGAATCCGCCATTTTGTTGTGGCAGTGTAGCGTTCTTGTGTAATGTGTGAAATTTTAAAATATTGTAGAATTTAATTTTGTAGGTACTTTTCTCTAGAAATGAAGGAGCTTGTGGCTAAATGATTTCAGCCGTGTGGGTCGA
Organism: Eugnorisma glareosa; assembly: GCA_947578425.1. Classification (NCBI taxonomy): domain Eukaryota; kingdom Metazoa; phylum Arthropoda; class Insecta; order Lepidoptera; family Noctuidae; genus Eugnorisma; species Eugnorisma glareosa. The sequence continues at coordinate 3,283,135 of OX387982.1, read as the reverse complement.
TCTTCAGGTTAAGTCACGCTTGCCTAGGTTGGTCCGAGATGGGTGACCAGCCATTACATTTCGTAGAAAGAAAAATACAGAAAGAAAATGTATTTATTTGTCTCGCACAGAACTAACCAAAACAATCCAAAAATGTTAATATTGTTCGGTTTGATGATCTGAATCACACCCTGAAATATACACCTTCATGATACACGCTGTATAGTGTCCCACTGAGGGCAAAAGTCGTCCCACCGCGACTCTTTATTCCCAATTATCCCTATTCAAATATTATAAATTATTCTGAATAACAATATAACAAAAAAAAGGAATAGCCTATTTTTAGCTCGACCTTTCAATAAAAGCTTTTACTTAGAAAATCTAATTAAATCGCCATGGCAACCCTTGCCCTCAGAGTATCTTGTTTGCCCCGTATTTGAACTCGTTTCGACTGTAAACAATTTGAGGGTAGAAAAACGACATTTTTCAATGGAAATGTTTTTAGTTTTCGCCTGGCTAAGCGTATTTAAAAAGCGTTAATGTCGAAAGTAGCTTTTTTTCAAAGTGTAACAGTTATAAACTAAACTTATACAGTCACTTACGGGATGTCTTCAGTGATTATTTAATTATTATGAGCTCCCGATATTTCGACGATGTTGCAAGCGCCATGATCGCGGGTTGACTGGAGAATGCGGGTGGATGGTAAATAAATAGTTAAGTCCAGGCAAATCGGTCTACCCTCTTTCTTAGAAAAAAATAGTCACGGAAGATATCCCCTATGTGACAGTGTAAGTTTTTGTGTTATACTAATTCCGGAGGCAATGTAGAAACACGTATTTTTGATTGGAACACCTATATTTAAGGCCTTCGAGGAAAATAAAATAGGTGTAATGTTATTTCAACATTCAAATAAAATAAAATAATCTTGTTTAAATCAATTTCAGTAAGTATCAGCTATTATTGAATTATCATCCAATTCAGGTTCCGTACCATCGTAGTAGAGGAGGCCCCTTTAATTATTAATTTAATTATTTTTATTATTCGTTGTAGCGAAGAAAATTTTAACTGTCTACTTATTACGGATCATGAGATACAGCCCGCTGAAAGACGGACGGACGGACGCACGGGCAGCGGAGGCTTAGTTATAGGGTCGCGTTGGTTACCCTTTGTGTACGGAACCCTAAAAATGGAATATTCATTTCCGACCGGACACACACATAGCTTGTATAAACAGTAATAAAAAACTGTCAAATTCTTATCTATACACAACCTAACTGTCAATTCCACTCACTCACTCATATCCGGTAAGCAAACATTTCACCAGTTATTAATAAACGAACAAAAAGTATCCCGATTTTGTGTATTTTTCCATCCATTTCTGCCTGTCATGGTGGCTAGGGGTGTTTTTACGCCCCATCAGACGTTTCAGTTGTTTTTCATCGTTGTAGGCTATGGCTATAATTTACTACGGGATTTGATGGGTGGAACTGACGTCAGTTTTGGTAAAAATATGAAGGGCAGTGGCGAAGGTTCCATACAACTCGATTCGAAACCTTCCTCTTGAATCACTCGATTCATGAGGAAGGTTTATATGTATAACATTGCACCCGTGCGAAGCCGGGGCGGGTCGATAGTAAGCTATATAAGTTCCCATTAAAATAGGTGGACAAATTTTAACACAGCGTTCAGTACGTCTAACCAAAGATATCCCAGCAAAAAAAACTCTGAAGTGATTTTATTTTGAGCTAAAATAATAAATTGCCGGCGGCACTCTAGAAGAAACACATCCAATATGTGAAAATAAAATCACTTTAATCAGTGTTTTTTTTGCTTGGATATCTTTGGTTAGACATACTGAACGCTGTGTTAAAATTTGTCCACCTATTTTAATGGTTAAAATAAGAACGAATAACGAAATGAACGAACAATTAAACGAAACGAACGTAGTAACGAATACATATTATTTAATAAGAATGAGAATTAGAATTAAGGTTAATCTAAGTTCTTCATTCTTTATCGTGTGGTTAGTGCCTAACCTGGTGTCAAAGTTTTCATGCCACCCATGGGCCTCTGACTTGGCTTTACATGCCGTCGAGAGATATCTCACAGGCATGCTGGTCTCCTCACGATATTTTCTTTCACAGAAGCAAGTGATAATTATACAACACGCATATGGATCTGAAGCACAGGAGGCACGTGTCTTGGGTTCGAACTCGAAACTGATGACTTGGTAATCCGACGGTCATACCATTAGACTATCAGAGCTTCAATTTAAGTTGACAGGATAACATGAACGTGACAGAACAGAGGAAATTGTTACTCTAGCATAGCTAGGCCTTAAATAACAATCCGAATGATTTTGAAAGAAATTCCTAATAAACCAACCCAACGTAAATAAAGCAATGAATGTCGTTCAATTGTCAAAATGAAAGGTGACCCATTTTATATGACTGACGCCATTACCTCGCAGGTGTTATATTAATCACCATAATAATATCTTTATTAACCTTTTATTTTATGCCAAAAATCCTTACTACTATTTGCGTTATACATCTCAGGATAACCCCAAGCGGATCCCTGTTATAACGAACCGGGTTAGACTATTACAAGACACCAGTAGCGAAGGGTCAATTTTTGTAAGAGGTAAGCCGGAGTACATATCTTTAGTGTGATTTTATTATTTGTCTTTAAAATACTGACTGTGCCGTTTTTCAAAAGCAAGCCGGTAGGAATCGAGTTGTATGGAACCTTCGCCACTGCAAGACACAATACTCTATTCCAATCGTATTTATATTTGTGTAAATTGATGTCATCGGGCTGAATAGGACCATAAAGACTTTACATAAGTCTATTTTATTAATTTAAGTATCAAAGACCAACCAGTAGCAACCAGCAGCACTTAGTTTTAGTAGGGAATTTGTGGGAAATATTTTGTGGTTTATTTTAATTAAATATGAAGGTTGTGTTGTTCTTTGATAATGTCACCTGGTTTGGTTATATCACTACATAGTATAAAGCAAAGACGCTTCCCGGTGTCTGTCCTTATGTATGCTTAGATCTTTAAAACTACGCAACGGATTATGATGCGAGTTTTTTTTTAATAGATAGAGTGATATATGAGGAAGGTTGTAGCATTGCACGCGTGCGAAGCCGGGTGGGTCGCTAGTTTAATATATTTCCTATGCTGGTTTACACTCTACTGGTCACATCTCTATTAGGGGAGGCACTCCATCTGCATGATCATCCACCCCGCGAGCCAAGTGCGAATTCGTAGATGTCACCATGTCTTCGAATGTTGGTTCTAGGATACCTGCGAAAACCGTCATATTACGAAACACTGGCAATTTCTTCAAAGAGGCAAATTATGATGCGAGTTTTTTTTTAATAGATAGAGTGATATATGAGGAAGGTTGTAGCATTGCACGCGTGCGAAGCCGGGTGGGTCGCTAGTTTAATATATTTCCTATGCTGGTTTACACTCTACTGGTCACATCTCTATTAGGGGAGGCACTCCATCTGCATGATCATCCACCCCGCGAGCCAAGTGCGAATTCGTAGATGTCACCATGTCTTCGAATGTTGGTTCTAGGATACCTGCGAAAACCGTCATATTACGAAACACTGGCAATTTCTTCAAAGAGGCAAATTATTCCCTTAATTTCCACCAGATATATAGTAGATAGATTTCAGACAATTGTATCAAACTGAATAACCCATTTCGTACCTTTCTTACAAAAAGATAAAAGATATCTCGAATCCGTACAATACTGAAATGCCATTAAGATTTCTCTTAACGTGAATTGCGTTACTGGGTATTGCAAGGAATGTAATAATCGTACTTTTAAACGTTTCTGAGACAAAGGGTACCCTCGAGGCCTGAGTAAACTGTTGTGCTCAGACCGTCTGTCTGTTTGTGAAGTGGCTGTATCTCTATTAAGTGCCATTTTATAAGATGGAAATGTAGGGAAGTTATTAAAACTCGCTTTTAAGCTTTCACGGTTTGAAACTAAACTTATACTGCACCCACATTCTCCAGTCAACCCGCGATCATGGCGCTTGCAACAGCGTCGAAATATCGGGAGCTCAAAATAACGAACAACCACGGAAGCACGGAAGATATCCCGTAAGTGACAGCATAAGATATTAAAAATAAGAGTCTGACTCGCACACTAAGGGTTCCGTAAAATATGTTTCTTGTATTTTATTTTTATATATTTTTTGTTATAGCGGGCATAGTAATACACACTGTGAACATTTCAAGTGTCTACCTATTACGGTTTAAAAGATACAGGCTTGTGACAGACGGACGTACAGCGGGGTTTTAGTAATAATAGGGTCCCGTTGTATGTTTGTTACGCAATTACGCAAAAACTTCTGAACAGATTCGAATGAAATTTGGCACAGAGATAGGTTACAATCTGGATTAACAATATGACGCACGCTAACTAAATCGCGATAAAACAGTTACTCATTTTTGGTTCTACACAAAGTTCAATGACCGGATTTTTAGTATATTACATCTTGTTTCATGTACAAATAATAATAGATTATAATAAAGCGTACATATACCAGACCTACCCGTTACCAAAACCGTAACATTTTTGTGTACTTCATCACTGGAAGTTATTCTCGAAAACTGTATCATATCTCATGAAACTTTTGGCTGAATATTGCCAGCAAATAATTTTCCCAGAATTCGGGGTTCGGAAAGCAGACGAACAAAATTTTGACCACAAATAGATTATGGCAGAAGGTCCATTTGAAGACAATATGTTTTAAGTCATAGAATAGAAATACCAGCATGCAAGCATAGAAGCAGTAATGGTGTGTTTGTCGGACAGCTAAGTCATAGGTCTCAACTTCTAACCCAACACACGCACCTCTGATTTTTCAGATTCATGCCCGTATTGTATAATATCACTTGCTTGGTGAAGGAAAACATCGTGAGGAAACCAGCACGCTTGAGAGATATTTCTCGACGGCATGTAAAGCCAAGTCAGAGGCCCATGGGCGGCATAAAAACTCTAACACCAGGCTAGACACTAACCAGACGATAAACAAGAAGTCATATAATTAGATGAGTCCTACTTGAGTGGTTGGTAAATTTCATTTTTGTTTGTAGTTTCTCAAAGTGTTAAACTTTGAAATGGACACAGAGTACGCACAAAATGCAGTCCTTAACAACTTAATCGCATGTTTTGACATTGTCAATTTATTTCTTGTAAAATGTACACATTATCTAACTCACTTTTATGTTTGCCAATTATCAGAGTAAACCTACGCTGCATTTCTGACTTATAAATTCACTTCACCAAAAAAGTCAATACAGCTAAAGTAATTTAAGGGATAATACGCATGAAGGCCCCTAAATGTATCACCGCAGGATTACGAGGGTACCGTACACTGAGGCAAGTTTTAATGAGGTTTGGGTCACAAACTAAGGGTCAAGATGTCTTGTTTGGGACCACCGCGGTGTCCCGAATTATGTTTTCTAAGTGTTCGATGGGTTATGAAGATTGTGGTTCTCTGTCTTTGATTAGAACTGAAATTAATCCCGTATTAGGTTATCAGTCTGTTTCTCCGATCGCGAAGTTTTTTCATCTACGTGGTAATTGCGTAATGCATGTTATGGCTATGGTATTCAATAACATTAATACGTTATTTTACTTAATGGAACCGACGATTTTTTCAATCCAAGGCAAATGCCTTTTTCAGGAACCGAACTACTCAGATCCAGTTAAATAGATTTTCATTAGAAGCTGCATTTACCGAAGTGTATGAAATACTAAAATACCATTGCTCCTTCAACACTTAAAGCCTGGGTTCCGTGTACGTCGTTCCTCATCATAAAAACCGTTTAGCTACCAACCTTAAAATTGTAATGCCTTGTTTGATTTACTAAGTAACTAGCTAATAGAGCCCCTCGCCGATCTAAACCGATGTTACCCGACCAGCAAATTCCTTATTCACTTTCAAATCTTGCACAGAATCATAAAGTAACAAGCCGAGACATTCCATGTACTGACGCTGTGTATACTAAAGTGAATATTTCTCAAGCGAATATAAATACAGTGTATCGCTCTTTCGTACATAACTCAATTGAATCGTGCCTTGTGTAGATAGGGCAACCGTCAATCCGGGTTTGTCCGGGTATTTGGACCAAACACCTGTTTATTTTTTTAATGGGTAATAATAAATGAATATGGAAAAAAGATGATACAAAGAATTATAATAATTCCTAAATTAAAATCTGGGTTGACTGCCTGGTTGGTCTTGTGGTCGCAAACACGACTGCTGAGCATGAGGTCCTGGGTTGGATTTCCAGGTCGACAAGTGTATTTTATCAGGAATTTCTCAGTCGCAGCCACGGAGTCTAGATTTGTGCCCGGTTGATGGTAATAGGCTCGCACCCTATTACATGGGACTTGAACAGAACTGAAATGTGGGTGTACCATTAGGTACACCTCTGCCTAACCTTTCGGTAATTACAGGCGAGATATTATTTTATGTGTGAAATCCGGTTTCGAAATGGAAACCCTACTTGTAAATGACAAGCTAGCTATTCACTACGCTCACTACTACGTTCATTTGCAATTACGTTATTGGAATTTGCTTCGAATCCTGTGCCCTGTATTGCTTCAAATGAAATTTATTCTAAGATATCATCTGTATTGAGATGTTGGATCAAAGTCGAATAATATACTCTCTTTACATGTGTAATTCTAAGTTAATATGTATTCTAGATTGTGAGGCCGTGTAAATACTATCTTCCAGAACCAGAGTAAAAAAAACTGATGTCCCACATTCGTTGAACTGTCAAATTTACATACCAGTAGCGAAGGGTCAATTTTTGTAAGAGGTAAGACGGAGTACATATCTTTAACGTGATGTTATTATTTGTCTATGAATACTGACTGTGGTGACCATTTTTCAAAGGGAAGCTGGTAGGAATCAAGTTGCATGGAACCTTCGCCACTGGTACATACATTATCTATGTTTTCAGTAGACAGTAGGCCTTTGAAGTATCTACATTATATTTTCAGCCCAGGCCCCAGAACGATAAAAATCTCTTTTAGAAACCTAATCCTTAACAAAGAAAGTGAATGAAAAGCAAATAAAAAGAAGCCGTTTTAGGCTTACTTTGGGAGTAAAACTTTCTAGCCTCTGGACCAAATTGAAAAGTTACTTTAAAATCCAACTCCACAAGTCCACATTAAAAACTTTTTGCCCCAATTTGTCGGATCAAGGTTTTAATTTAACAAACATTTGGACGAATTAAATGATAATCTTTTTTCGACGGTCGATGGGAATGCTGGAATGAAATCGACAATCTATCAAGCTTATCACGTATAAAAATGATTGCAAGCGTGGAAAAACAAATAGGTAGTGAAAACATCAGATACTGTCCATCAAATAGATTGATTTTTCACGTATGAGGAAAGTTATTTTGTTTATCTTCATGCTTTTGTTAAGTTTGGGGTGAGCTGACGAGGAAGAACCGATGAAGAAGAAGAATGAGTTTATGACTTAACACTACTGTAACGATTCGAAACCTAAGACAGATAATAACACATGTACCAGGCTTACATAATCACGTACTGGTGCGTCCAATCAAACTTGCTGCACGTTTGATTATCGCAGCTCTGCTGAGACTGTTGGATTAGTTAACATTACTACTTTGTATATTAGTAACTACCAAGAGAAGAACCCTTAATCACATGTAATACATACATGTGATTGGAAGAACCCTTAATCACATGTAATACATACATGTGATTAAGGGTTCTGTCCGAAGCCACTGCTAGCGGAGACGATGTGGCAGAGTTCTGGCCGAAACATAAATATAAGAATCATCGACATGACTTAGAAGAAGAATGAGTTTTTGGCGACCAGCAACCAGCTCTTCAAAGTGAGATAACAATATATGTACCAAGAATGCATAAACAGCTAGTGGTGCAGCCAATTAAACGTGCTGTACGTCTGATTAGTGCGGCTTGGCTGAGACTGTCGGATTAGCTACTCCTCTGTGTATTACTAGCTACTGTAACTGTACATGGGATGTGGGTAGTTACGTTTTTGAAATAAGTATCACCACACCACTAATAAACCCTAATGGCGAATATATTCGTTAAGATAGATGGGTATTTCACATATCTTTGTGAGCAGGAAAGTATTCTGTATAAGTAGATAAATTAGTGGCCACTTGTTACTTAAGAGTGAGGTCAAACAAGCGTTATTATGCGAGTCGCGTAATTTTTGCTTTATTCGGTTTCATATAAAAGTCTGGTTTGTGTTAAACGACGACGCGACGTACAATGACTCCAGATTTTAAATGACGCTGACAAAAAAAGCGAATGAATGTTTTTTCAAACTAAATACTTGATCTTTATTTACAATTTCTATTATATTTCCTCACTCTAATGATTTCTGCGATCCCCTTTACAAAGAAGTGTTCGTTCAAATAAAAAAAAAAACTTGCTTGCACAAAAAGCAGCCCTGTCAATACTGGGGCAGTTGAGTGCGAACAAAATCAATCCTCTTGATAGACACTATCTGATGCTACCGGCTTTTGTTTTTGTACAACGGTGGAAAGCGAGAATTTTTGGGGCATGTTTTGTTGATTCGGAATTGCCGAATGATTTATAGTTTAAATGTGGGTTTACTCGCATTGCCTGCCTCTAAAGTAACTGCTTCTAAAAATCAATAAAAAGTTTTTACTATTTGAATATTAAACAATATGCATTTTTGAAGTTTTCTTTTCTATGCTCATACTAAAAAATACCTCTCCATCCCTCTAAGATTTTTCTACTCACTTGATCACTTCAAGTCCAGACCAGAACTTAAAAGGCTATCCCTATAAAAAGAACGTGCAACAAACTTTACAATCCCGCATCCAATTTGGTAAAAAGGAACACTTTACCAAAGCTGTTTACTCAAGTACACCCCGCCACACTTAATCATAGCGATCCGTACTTACGCGTATATAAAACGGGCGAAACTTGTTATCACTATCGTACACCCGCGCTATGGGTGTAGTTTGGACACGAAGGGAGGAGAAAGAAAATGGAGTGGCCATTTTTTCATTGAGTCCGGCTAGCAAAATCTCGAATTTATTAGAAAAACGGGCGATAATGGGAACTGTGAATCTTTAGGGCGTACGCAAAAACACGCGCGGGAGCTGGTTCAGAGGCACTCTCGGTTGTCTTTATTGAAAAATAGTATGAGAAGTGTTAAATGACGCAGGCGCATGCAGCGGGTTTTCTAAGGATAATTTACCGGACTTTCAGAGCGGACACCCGCTCTGTGGACTCGACCGAGTTTCAACGTACGCCCATAGACATGAGCAATGTAGGATACTGTGCACACTGTTCGTATCCGTGGTGGGGACTTAAACGAATTGAAGTATGTACTCAAACTTGTGGAGCCTTTTTAAAGAGACTACTGGCATGGCATCGTCTCTCCGCTTTTATTATCTATTACTGCCCCGAACTTCAGCGCGTTGAGGTTTGTGTAAATTGTCCTAGTCAGTCATCTACTTAGAAACAGAGTGTGTTGGTGCTTTTGTCTGTCATAAGTTACTACTTCATTTGCTCTCTACTCCATGTCCTACAAATAAAGTTTCGTTTTTCCACAGTATTCTTACTGTCGAGATAGCAATGACGAGGGTTTTTACAGGTTACAGTAGTCAAGATTTTTCTTATCTTTATGCCCTTTTCACCTATAGGGGCGAACAGAGTTTTTACTGATATTGACTACAGTTGATCGAGTGTGTTTTTAAAGTAAAAAACTTGTAACATAGTTTGTAAAATGGATAATATCACCTTTGTAATATTAAAACGACGAAATTGATTCTAAATGAGAAAAAAATACCAAGTTTAAAAATCAAAAATCGTATAGTAGGTTATTAAATTGCTCGGGCCACGAAACGACTTCCTGAATAAAAAAATAAACGTAAAACCCATTTACATTAATACTAAGCAACACCTATGTAATGAATGTCTAAGTAAAAGCGTTTTGTTAGATTTAAACACTCACTGTCAACCTGGTGCAATTATTTTAGGCATCCATTTAAGTGTCGCGTTAGTGAAAGCGGTCGTCAAATAAACATTCTAGCTATGTTTCAAAACAAAAAAAATTCCTCCTTTGACTCTTTCAACCTAATGTCACATATTGTTTTTTCTTTTTGATACAACATCTGCAAGCATTTAGTATGTTTTTATTGTTCATTTCCGTTTCTTATGTTGTTCATTATCAGCTATAATTTATTGAACGCGTAAAGAGAAAAATTTTAAAATATCCGTACATGTGTTGCCGTCGTTCAAAAAGAGGCTTATTTTGTTACATGGCAATTTATCATTCAGCTATAATTGCAGTTCATATTGTGTCCACTGCTGGACGTGAATGTAATTTTGGTTGTAGTTGAATATTTAGGAGCAAAATTAGGGTTTGCCCTAATTTAATGTTACATTATTCATGTTTCTAATTACCTTATTACTGCATTAAATATTTATTAATGTAATTAGTTTACCTAACTTAATTGTTTTTTTACACTTGTCTACAAACTAGCTTATGCCGCGGCTTTGCTCGCGTGGAGTACGATAATTGCCCCACAGGATCATATTACCGGGATAAAAAGTATACTATGTGTTAATCTAAAATATCGAATATATTATGTAATCCAATTTAGGTGTTAATATAATCTAAAACGATCTGTGTGCTAAATTTCATCCAAATTCGTTCAGTACTTTTTGCGTGAAAGAGTAACAAACATCCATTCATCTATCCATCCATCCATCCTTTCGCATTATCCAAACTTTTTCATTTATAATATTAGTAAGAAGTGGATGTTTATTTATTTTGTAGACTTTCTAGCTGCGCGTTTACATCGTAAACTATAACAGGCAACTATACCAGAGCAATTCCAGTGTGGAAAAGAGATGGCGCTAGACGACCTGTATACCTCTGTCTCTTTTGACACACTTAAATTACTCCTGCTTTATGACGTCATAGTAACCCCCAGATACATTAACGGTAGGATATATCATCATTACAGCCTAGTGGGTGTACATTCATCGAAGCTTGAAGCTTGAAAGGCTTGGCTTGCCCTTATAGGGGTTTCTGAACAGTCTGTTCAGTGCTCGCCTTATGGGCTTGCCATATTGTTGGCCCCTTTTTTTTCGGATGGGAAATCATCAAATAACACCCCTCATTTGATGATTTCCCCTTTGGGCGGAGCGGAAGGGAGTGTCAGACTTGTACTGTCTAAAACCCATCCATGTTCCTTCTTTTGCCCTTTGTGTTCCAGGGCCGCGGTATCTCTTTCGAACAGTGAACAGCATCGGCCCTTTCGGACCCCTTCCCATTTGCTGACATCTCTTTGAGGCGCGCGTGGAACACGCGTTGTATATTGTTGGCCCCTATAGGCACGCCATTGATTTCTCCCTCTTTAATCGAGTGGTCGCAAGTGCTACTGAGCGTGAGGTTCCGAGTTAGATTCTCAATTCGGGCAGAGTGTTATTGAGCTTTTCCGTCTGGAATTTCGCAGTAGCAGTCCAGAGACTTATTGGCACCAGCTTCACCCCCTAGGGGCTTTAAACATCATCATCCGCCGAGCCTTTTCCCAACTATGTTGTGGTCGGCTTCCAGTCTAACCGAATGCAGCTGGAATACCCATATTTTACATGGAGCGACTGCCTATCTGACCTCCACAACCCAGTTAGTACTGTTTAATACAATACCCCTTGGTAAGACTGGTTGTGAGACTTTCGGGCCACTGACTACCTATAACGACTGTTGACTAGAGAACTGGTGAAATAGATGTGTACTTTAATTCAATAGGTACACCTCTGCCTAAACCTTCAGGGCAATACAAGCGGGCTTGATATAGATTATGTTATGCATGATCAATCAATCATGAAAATAAACACCAAATACCTACCTAATTCTAAAAAAGAACGATTTAACTAAACAGCAAAGTTTTTATTTAAAAACCAGGTTCATATTCCCGGCATTTGTGATCATTTATCTTATTAACGGCCAGTCATTCGTTTTCATCGCTTCAATTACAATCTTAGATCGCGCCTAAATGTTTAGATTTACATTAATCTAAATTAATTATGATGAGAAACTAAATATCATGAAACATTGTAAATAGTTTAAATGTCGGTTAGCCTGGGTACCTTACCATACACGACTAAAAGGTTATTGTGTCGCAAATAATGAGCGCAATCATTTTTTTTTGTTAAATTCTCAGTGACAATATGAAATATTTTAGAAATAATACAAACGCATACCAAGATTTTTGCATACATATTTAATTCATCATTATTCTTGAAATGTTTTAACAGGGCTCATAACGTAGCATTTAATTAAATAATAGATCCTCAAACGATAAAAACAAATCAACAAAAATATTAAAATGCCTCTGTCGTTTGGCGAAAATATAATTCGTCGAATCGCGATTGGTGAATATTTTGTTTTAGTTAAATAAATGATTTATGATTTCTTTATACGTTTTACAGTGTTTGATATCTTACCATTCTGCTCACCGTCCAATCTTCATTCTTTTGCCAATATAGAACTCGCCGGACACACAAAAAGATATAAAACAAAACAAATAAGAAATAACTCGCAAAGCCCGGAATCCATATATAAAATTGACAGACAGTACAGTTGCTATCGTTCATCTTAATAATAGCTCATTTGTCTGAAGTGAATATGTCTGCTTGTCGAGCTGTATTTTTAGTTCTGTTGGGCCTTGCAAAGGGCGAGTGTTAAAGATTAATTTCTGTTGCTATTAATTTTATTTTTATTTTGTGTTGTGTGAGATTTAACAGGTTAACTTAAAGTATTTACGATGTTTATTGTGATGATATTTTGTTTAATAGGTGTTTATTATTGTTAATTCATTTATTTCAGATCATTAGTATACATAAAAGTTGAGTTGGTTGGTTATTGGGAGTTGTGACCTGCTAAAACCAAGTGACATTCTCGATGATCACCGATAACGATGATGCTTCCATAAAGCTTATATCAATCGTGTTGAAAGTCGTCGTAGAAACACGAAGATTTAGACTTTAGACTCAGATGTTGTTGATGAAGAGGTATGTATGTAAGGATCGTGGTAGTCGAAGGTCTGTAGTCTCAAAGAGAGGAGTGTGGTGGTGGCCCAGTGGTGGCGGCCCCGACTTACGATCAGTAAGTCTTGGGTTCGAATCCAGGCAGACGCAAAGCTTTGTGTAATTTATTTCATCACCAATGCACTCAAAACGGTGAAGGAAAACATCGTCAAGAAACCGGTATGTCCTAAAACCAAAAATTCGAAGACATGTGACATCTACCAACGCGCACTGGGCTCGCTTGGTGGATTATAGCCCATTCCCTCTCTTAGAGAGGAGAACTGTGTCTCAGCAGTTTGAACATTATAGGCTGATTATGCTATGGCTTGGAAAAAAGGCGTGACTTATGCATGTAATTATGATAGTTTTGTTCCAATATTGAGAAACGGCAGCTCTATTCAATAAGGCTTCAATTTTGAAGAATTTCAGCCATCTTTTAGGTGTTCTTCCAAAGTGTTGGAAGAATTTTGGCCACATATCTTCTAGATTACATTTCGATACGTAGTGGCACTTTAGTTCACACTTCGCAACTTTTTATAAGTGCACTTCTTTAAAATTTTGGCAGGAACCTCGAAAACTGTGGAGCACATTTTAACAACTTACGAAAAGTTAAAAAATATTGGCAATTTGGTGTCTTCAGTAACGTTAAATATACATATAGGGAACTATGCAACGACTTAGTGTCGGGCTTACGATGTCCTCCCATAATTTTAAGTACTAATGCTGTAACATGATAATATTGTAATACCAGATTTGAAAAGAGTAACCATGTAGTTTCTTGCCGGTTCTTCTCCATAGGAAACGACCAACCCGAACCGTGCACCTTTTTGTCGACGTTTTATAAGTGCCCATCTAGGCCTATTTGAAATAAAAATACTATAATCTCTTGGCGAGTTTTGATATACAATGACAGTTCTGCATGTGCGGCGTCAGTTGAAACCAACAAGAACTGTCATTGTATATCAATACTCGCCAAGTCCTGATCACTTTGAACTGTCAACAGAGATACGCAATAGCCCTGCTGGTTTGAAATTCAGTTGCAACATTTGACCAATACATACTTACTAACTGACAAGGCAAGTTAAATATAAACTCATAACTTGTACAACAACACACATGTGTGCCCCAAAATTCAGCTATGTGAACTCTGCTCACTGATGTAGTCATAAGATCATTCAGGCTTCACTCAATAAATAAACTACGGATATAAGTTATGTAGACACTAATTTTCCGTAGACTGCAGGTTTTCCAATCGCCATAATCAAACAAGCAAATCTGTACCTAAAATTAATAATAACAAAGCACAACATACCGTTCGTTTAACGAGCCGTAACTAACCACTCTAATATTTTAGTTTCCTCTATAAATCAACTGCAACAGGTGCAAAAAATACTACCCATAGCCAAGTTGCGTATTTATAAAACTGTTTTAACGTTATTCTATGTTAATGGGCCAATCGCTCTTATAAAAGAAAATGTTTTAGGTTTGGTGATGGATTTGGTATATTGGTTTCTATGCTGGATATAGGATTTTTTGTATGATTGGGTGTTTTATGGAGAAATGAGGCAAATGTCGTGAGGAAAGTTTTGAGTATGAATGTGGATGGCTATAAGAGTAGAGGAAGACCAAAGAAGCGATGGATTTACTGTTTGAACGATGATATGGCTAGAAAGGAGGTGACTGATGAGCTGACGAGTAATAGAGAAGTATGGAAGAAGAAGACATGCTGCGCCCTCCCCAAATTAATTGGGTTAAGGGCAAGAGAATGGTGATGATAGGAAAAGTGTGTGCCCTGGCGTGATGATCAGAAGCTCATAGCGTAATCAACTTTTTATATTCCTTCTGTGACACAGATCTCCTCTCTCGAGAGGACGTGTGTGCATCAAGCGAACCCAGAGCAGCAGTAGCGAAGGGTCAATTTTTGTAAGAGGTAAGCTGGAGTTCATATCTTTAATGTGATGTATTTTGTCTATAGAATACTGAATGCGCCATTTTTCAAAGGGAAGCCGGTAGGAATCGAGTTGTATGGAACCTCCGCCACTGCAGAGCAGGTTGGTGGATGTCACCTGTCTTCGAATTGTTCGTTTGAAGAACATGATTAAATTAGCGTTAAAATCGTTTCTTCAACATTTCAACATAATTCTTCTTATAAAATTACATTCTCACAATAAAATTCTAACCTGGGTATCATATTCCTACTTATACCATTACCGCTTCCTTTCTAGCTTCAACAGTCGCTGTCATAGACTGACTAGATCACTGGACTGATTGTGGAAATACCAACCGTTGATTACGAACGGTTACAGCGTAATTGGCTGTTTCCTGGACACTATGACTTAATACTGTAATAGCAAGAAAGTTTTATTATGAAATATGAAATGAGAATTGTTTATTATAAGTGAGGTAGTAGGTGTCTGTTTTCGATGTAATCTAATGGGTGTTTGATGTTCCCAATAGCATTTACAAATGGAATAATAGAAATAATTAAAGTATAATAATAGAAGCGAGCGAAGCGAGCCCGGGATCTAGGGCACTCCGACTCGAACATGTTAGGTTCAAAGGCAGCGGACAAAGAGCCAGCCATCCCCTTCGTGTTAGGTTACTTTAAACTCTGCAGAGGAGCAAATCAAAGTTAATTTTACAGCTTGCCAAAATTTTATAAAATCCGAACCACGATTAGCTTCTGTATTATTAGATAATATTGCTGCAGAAATATTTAATGTCCTATGATATCAATTCTAAGACTGCCCGAGAACACATTAATTTCGTTATTTTTGCCGACCACTAGAAAAAACATGTTGGAGCTGACCAGAATCTCTTTAAATGGGGGCTATTGCGTATGAATTTGCCGCTAGAGGCGCTAGTGTAGCGCGGGGGCACTGAAATGTCAGATGTCATAGATTGTTTGCGCGTTGCGTGCTGTTTTAACACTTATTTTTACAAATATTCACGATTGTGGTCTAGATTCAGCCATTCCTGATTAATTATGACTTGAAGATTTTAAGTAGCAACTTAGAATCTTAATTTTCAGTACTTAAAGGTAAAATGACTTTTAAATGTTTCATGCTTGCTAATTTTAGGGAGAATTTTGTAAATATATGAACCTGAAGTTTACATTAGGTTGTTATACGTAATAACACAAACTTTATATGAAGTTATTGGTACTTTAAAGTATTAAATAGAATTATTGACAGGACCTTAATAGACAGTGGCGCCATCTGGTGAGCTCAAAAACGATAGCCCTCATTGACCGCTGATCGTTTAAATGAGCCTTTAGAAATCACTACATAGTATAAAACAAAGTCGCTTCCCGCTGTCTGTCCCTGTGTATTCTTAGATCTGTAAAACTACGTAACGGATTTTGATGAGTTTTTTTAAATAGATAGAGAGATTCAAGAGGAAGGTTGTATAGTGAACATTGCACCCGTGCGAAGCCGGGGCGGGTCGCTCGATACATATAATTTCCAAACCAACAAAAATACCTGTTATTAATTTGACATTAGTATTAGATACTATGTCGATCCGGGGCCATGGTTTATAGCCTCGTAAAGCTTAACAGCCAGAACGCATAGCGTGCGCCATCGCAGCCCAAAATAACGGTGACTCCTAGTTTCTGCTAATTGAAATTTTAATACAATAGGTAGGAGTGAGCGCTGAATAATGTCGACAGTTCTATTGGTTTCATGGAATATTGAAAATATGAGGGTATAAAATTAGTGACTGTTTCTAGGAGACAGGTTTTTTAATATCTACTTATATTTGTTTTGTAGAATCAATTTACGATCTTACGACTGCAGAGCGCCCTAAGTCATTATATCATCTTTTTGCTCCTGCCTTTATGCCAATTTATGTGGGGTCGGCGCAGCTTGTCTTATTATTTTATACTTCTCTATTACGCGTCATCTCAGCAGTTATCATCATTATTCAGCTGAAAGATGTCTACTTCTGAACAATCGGACATAGGAATATGACTCTCAAAACATCGCCTCAGTGGCCGTCTGTCAGTTCACTTTGCCTGTCCACGCTGCGCCTACTTTCAAGCACCATCGGCTGCCTTCTCAAGCTACGTCTTCTTTTGCGTTCTTTATACTCTTCGGTCTTTTGCCTCCTGGATTTGTACTCTATGACATCGTCTCGTACTACTGTAGTGACTACTATGCCTGAGTTTTAAGGGACAGAAGAATCGGAAGAATGTGGAGGCGTGTTTCATGAAGCAATCATGTAAACCTTATCACAGACTAATGCTAGAAAATCTAATCAGCAATTTTCATGAAGTAAAGTCCCACCGATTTCTGTAGGTCATCGGTCTCATATTTCAACCTCAGTGTCTATTTTTAAACCAGCAATAAGTAAGTAAAGCGTAACAAAAGTGATTGCATGTCAAACAACTATCAGAGATGCATTGCATACGATTTGTATGGAAATGTTGAAGCGAAAATTGTAACAATTGATGTTTTTTGAACAGTTTGCCAGTCAATATTCACGCGATGTTCTGTGAAAATACAGTATTTTGAATTGTTTTATATGTAAGAAAAATAATGTTTTATTCTACTTATCGCCGCGATGGCAATCTAAATTGAGTTGGCCCAGAATTTACGTACATCGTGTGTTGTGTACTTATAATACTACATCCATATTTCGTCAGTTATTCTGAAGTCCCTTGTAAAAGGAGCCTATTATAATTCACCGGGCAGATCTTGATTCCGGCCTTTTACTCGTACTGGAAAAGCTTTGTTGGTAAAAGTCAATTATATTTTACCTAACCTGGAAATGAACTAAGGACCTAATGCTTAGCAGTAGCACTGCCGACCGCCCATACAACTCGATTCCTACCGGCTTCCCTTTGAAAAATGTCCAGTCAGTATTTTATAGACAAGCAATAAAATCACATAAAGATATGTACTCCGGCTTACCTCTTACAAAAATGTACCCTTCGCTACTGGTAGTCAGTTACCTCAGTAAGTAAATTTTTGTCATTCGGAACCACTTCATTTAAGGTGGAAGCGCAAGGGTAGCCCGCGAAATTTAAATTTTCTCAAGTTTATTGCAATTTGCAGGTCAGTGTCAGGTTGTATGTTGATGAAAATATGAATCACGCCAGTAACACGTATGGAGTTACAGAATTACAGATGGCATATTCTCTTCCCGTATCCACTCAATAATATTCTCATCCTATTAAAACATGCATCCCGTTAAAACCGGCAGTTCAAACGATCAGTCAGATCAATCCGTCTGTCAGTGCTTCTAGCCGTTACGTGCGGAGAATATTTCAGTCTGGCTAGTATTGTTGATAGCTTCAGATGTACAGGAAACGCCTGTTGACTGTTGGGTTTTAATTTTAATTTTAAAAGTATTTTTGTTGCTTTGATTTTCGGTTTAACTTAAAATGTAATACTGGGTCAAAATAAATTCGCTAGCAAAACTTTACAGACGTGATTGTCATCGATATCTAATGACATAATATAACATCACGTCTGTAATCCTCGAAGGGTAAGCTGCTACTGAGACCCTAATAACGCTTTGCCCGACCCGGGAATCGAACCCAGGATCTCATGCTCAGTAGTAGCGTCTACGACGACTAGACTCACTAGACCGACAAGCAGCCTATAGGCGATATCTAATGACGATATAATAATAATAATTTATTGCAAATAAAAAACTCAGTGTACAAAAACTCTGTGGTCGATAACAACTGCATTAGTATAAAACTGTGTCGCAGGCATCCACCTCCAAATAATCGAGACATAAGTAAAAACTAAACTAAAATGTTAACCAAAAATATAAAAAAAAAACTAACAATTAAAACTTAAAATAAAAAATATTCGTAATGTAGGGAATTCACTGCGTTAGTATGGAAGGATTGGGTATGCTTTGTGCATGGAGTGTATATGTGTGTGTTTTTGCGTGTGTGTGTGTGTGTGTGTGTGATATGTAAATAACTATGTAATGGCGTAGGCATCTCCGTTGTCTGATTTATTTATCAAGGTCTCTTATACAGCATGTATCGTTGTTGAATGTGTTTGTGTTTGGTGTATACCGCACCGTGCTTGTAGAAACACCATTTGATTAAATTGGCTAATCTCATCATTCTCCTGCCGATATCCCAATTCATTTGGGGTCGGCGCAGTATGTCTTCTTCTTCCATACTTCTCAATTATCTCAGCAGTCAAACCACATGTGACGGCACGGTTGGCGCAACGGCTGAGCGATTAACTGCTGCGTCGCGTGTCGTGGGTTGGAGCCCCGCACGGAACAAATATTTGTATGGCCTACAGATATTTGTTCCGGGTCTGGCTGTTTGTGTATGTGAGTTTAAATGTTTGTAAACGCCCCCACGATACTGGAGAAATTCCTAGTGTGGGGCATCGTTTTAAAAAAAAAAAGGAAAACAAAAAAGTATTTACGCGTGATCTTTCTAATAGTACAAATCAGTCCAAAGTCGATATCAAACATTCATTTTATGTACATAAACACTTCTACCGCGAATCCCTCGATCTACGGCAGTCATTCAGCTTCGCGCGCTTCATTATAAAAACTGAAACAACATTCCCATTCAAGATAAGCTTCCTCATGCATGTATTAACATATTTACATACATATTATAATTTTCTAGGTTCAACGAGATCTAATCTGCCTTCAATCTTAGAAGGACCCGATTATTTTACATATTGAGTGAATGTGTGGTCTAATCATATTCTTGTATATTTTATCTGAAAGGGTGTCATTAGATATAACTAGGACTTGAAATAAATATAATTTATGATTAAACGAACTTACGTGTAGTACGTGAAGTTCTATCATAATTATACGAAGTGCTTCGTTCGAAGAGATGAGTAACCTGCAATAGAATTTTATTAGTACCTATTCATATTCAACTTGTAGTAGTAGGTCCAGTCACCATCACTCCACTGTTATTTTGAGGGTAGCTATGACTTTTTTTTTTTATCTGTCTACGGCCGTCGCCCGCTCTGTTCGTCATTTAGTTTGGAGTCAACAATCACTCCTAGAACAATATTTCCGAAAAGGCTGGGTTGCGCACATGTGACAATTGGGCCGGGCGGGTGTTGGTTATTCATCTCTTCGAACGAAGCACTTCGTATAATTATGATAGAACTTCACGTACTACACGTAAGTTCGTTTAATCATAAATTATACTCGTGCTTCGTTCTCGAGATGAGTAACCTGCAATAGAATTTTATTAGTACCTATTCATATTCAACTTGTAGACTTTGAGAGTAAGAACCTATAGGTATCTGCTTTGAGGAAATATTAATCAAATTCATTTACTAAATAATTTGTGTTTATTTGTGTTTCACAATACAATCAACATCATTATAATTAAACATTTACAAATAGTTGAAAAAATATTAAATTAGGTAGGTGTCACGTTTACTTCATAATTTGTTTTATGATTACATTAACATAACTTAAATATTAGCCGTCTATAATCAACCTGGCAAGAGAATCACTTTGATTAGAGATTATTGTTCTATCGTAGAACCTAGCAAATGTGTCAGATGAACCGCTCCATCCCGCAGTTTTGCGGATAGTATCGACGCTGAGGCCGAGGCGGCGCGCGCGCGACGTGCTCGCATGTCGTGTGCTATGCGCGCTGAATATCGATACATCTACACCACATTCTTCTAGGGTCGACTTAATCCAACGACCAATGGATTGTGAACTAACTATCGCGTGAGGTTTTCTGTAGCTAATAAAAAGATAGCGACAATTACCTCTTAGTTCCCTAGTTCTTTCTAAATAGGAAAGGAGTGTAATTGCTGGGCATATTTCTGGCTTTTGCCTAAAAAATGGCAAATGTAAGGTTGGCTGATTGCTACCAACCCGCGAGGTTTTGATCAGATCCGGAATTTTAATATCTAATCGTGAATCAGTTTCTACTATGTTCTGAATATCAATTTTTGACAATGTCTGCACGCGGTGTGCTGTTGTCAATGCCAGTAACATTGCGCATTTTTTAGACAATAGCTCCAGTGACAGTTCCTCGTTCGGGTATCGCGTTGCCAGCGCATTCAGAACAAGAGATGTGTCCCAGGTAACGTCATATTTTGGGGAAGGTGGCTTCAGGCGAAACACCCCCTTAAAAAAACGTTTTATTCTATCGTCATGAGACACATTCGATCCAATCAATAAAGATAACGCGGATCTGTAAGTGTTAAGGGATCCGTACTGAGAGCCTGAATTAAACAGATATGTAAAAAAAGAGAGAATCGATGGAATAGACGCTTCGTAAAAGTTAAGGCTATTCACCTGAGCATAATTGAACCAACGCTTAAGGCAGACATTATATTGTTTGATGGAGTTGGTGGACAAAGATGCCAGCATAATATCTATAGAGTCTGCGGGAGCGTCTCGGCGCAGTAGCGCCGCCCGCAGAGCACTCCGGCAACCAGGGTAAGGCTCGATTTGATGTTGTCTCGGCTGAAATGAGAGACGAGAACGTTTTCACAAGGTTCGAACGTTATAGTATTACTAACGAGCAAGCTCAAGAAAACTGGAAACCATGGTTGTGTTTTCCATAAAGGGACCACGAGTATTCCCGTAGCTTTATCTGTGATAATTTTTCTTAAGGTTTTTAGTATTACCGAGATAGGCGGAAAAGAGTAAAAGAAGAACTCTGACCAGTCAATAGTGAATGCGTTTATTGCGTAGGCGTCTGGGTCTTTGTGCCACGAGACGTATTTAAGGCATTTTCTATTTATTCGACTAGCGAAAAGATCAACCTGAGGTTCACCGAAAATGGCGGTTAATTTCTGAAATGCAGATTGTGACAGCTCCCACTCGATATCTGGATGAATACGTCTTGATTCAGCGTCTGCTATAGTGTTATCCTCTGATCGGATATAAGACGCGTAGATGAATATTTTTCGAGATTCGCACCATTGCCAGATATCTTTGGTAATCTCTGTTAGATGTGGGAATTGCACGCCACCCATTCTGTTGACATACGATACTGCTGTGCAGTTGTCGATTCTGAGAAGGATTTGGCAATTTAAATAATTTTTGGCAAAAATCTTGACCGCAATGAAGGTTGCGAGCAGCTCAAGGTAATTAATATGTTTTTTGCGTTCGTCATCGGACCACTGGCCACTGGCTGTCTCGTTACCGCATGCTGCCCCCCACCCCGTCGTTGAGGCATCAGAGAATATTTCGATTTCATATTTGTCCTCTAAAATGCGATGTACTGAGTTATCTATTTTACTGAGCCACCATAGAAATTCTTTTTGTAGATAACTTGGAATATTCATTAACCTTTCATAATTATCGTCATGAGCCAAATTTAAATATTTACATCTTTCTAAATCTTTGGTGTAGAGCCATCCGTATTCTATGGCTGGACAAGCCGATACCAATAGTCCGATGATCTGTGCAAACTGCCTAACTGTACATATTTTTAATTGAATAAATTTTAATATTTCTTCCTTTATGCGTTTTCTTTTTTCTTGTGGCAATGAGACTTCAAATCTACGAGAATCGAGCATGAACCCCAAGTATTTACATTTGTTAGATGGTTCAAGATTACTCTTTTCTTCGTTAATTATAAAGCCTAAGGAGCATAATAATTGTTTTGTGGTTGCAACATTATTAGCGCACTCTTGATAGGAATATCCTATTAAATTGATATCGTCTAGATATATTGTGGACAGGAGTCCACCAGATCTTAGAAGTTTAGCGATGGGCTTGGTTATTTTCGTGAACACATAAGGAGCCGTACTCAAACCGAACGGTAAAACGTTAAATTCGTACAATTTGTTATTCCATACAAATCTTAGATATTTTCTGCTTTCCGGGTGAATTTTAATGAAATGGTAAGCATCTTTAATGTCTAACGTTGCCATAAAGCAGTCTCGAGACATTAATTTCAAAGTTGTACGAAAGTCCTCAATTTTGAAATGAGGAGTATCTATAAATTTATTTAATTGTTTCAAATTGAGTATAAACCTCATTTTTCCGTTCGGTTTGGGTCGCAGGAAGACATTCGATATGAATTGGTTTCGACACGGTTTACATTCAGAAATAGCCCCATATGACTTTAATTTGTGAATAGCTTCAACAATGAGTATTTTTTCCGAGTCAGAGTAATTATGAGTCGGAGGTGGACACAACTGTGTCACAGGTTTCGAAAAAACTATTCTATAGCCTGGTTCGATCCACGAAAGTATCGTAGGGTCGTTAGTGAGAACAGACCAAGACTTGTAAAAATAAGACAGTTGTCCTGCGTATTTTACCTCGTCTAGTATCGCTTGCGAGCGGACCTCGGCGGCGGCGGCGGCGGCTTGCGCCACGAGGAGCTGCGTGCGGAGCGCGGCTCCGGTGCTGACGGCGGTGGCGGGCGCGCTGGCTGCGCTGACGTCGTCGGAGCTGCAGGCGTGTACCGCCGCGTCGCCGCCGGCTGCCTGCGACCAGCGACTGGGGGCTTCCAGTTTTTTGTCTGAGGTTTGAATTGAGTTTTAAGCTCGGTGCCTGATTTGGTCACCGCTTTAGCCGTCTTCAAGGAATCGGTCAGATTTTCTCCGAATAAAGATTTGTCGATCTTTGTGTCGAGCAAGGGTTCTTTCATTTCCTTTTTAAGCGAATAAACAGCGAGGTTCCTTCTTGATACGGAATCATTGTATTGGGCATCGCATATGAGTCGAGCCGTATCCATGAGACGCTTTATCTGAGCGTTATCTCTTTCATTGGCCTCCAGAGCATGAGAGATTGCTTCTCCTATACTGGATATAGCTGCAGCAAGTCGTTTCTGACGAGCTTCGATAAGTTTATCGCGTTTTACGATATTCTCATTTAAAGCAACTCTTATTTCTGCATTTAGTGCCGGAGCTCCAATCAACGAACAATTGGCAGGGATAAGGTATTTGTCACAAAGTTCCTTGCGGGTATCTTTGTTTAAACCGTTGGTCACGATGTGATTAAAACGTGCAGCCAATTCGGGGCGGATATCTTTACCATATTCGACTGTAGCTGTCGGATCATCACCTAGGATTTCTAGGATTTCGTTGTCGAGACCCGAACCTGCCAGAACACATTCTAAAGGCGACACTGAATCATCCTCTGGCTGCTTTGACTGCCCTTCTTGAGAAGTAGACGGCGCTGGCGGCGGTGAATGCGGCGCTGAAGTCAGTGTTGGCGGGGCCGAGGCCAGTGTCGGCGTGGGTGGTGTCAGTGTCAGTGGCCTTGTGGAGTTCTCACGTTGTTGGCCTTCATACGGAATCAGAATTGAATCTATATCTGTGCTATCTCTCGGAGGACTCCGAATTACCCCGTCTGAAAATATTTAAACAGACTTAGAACCCCATTTTTTGTAGAACACATTTTATTAACATGGGGGTAGGTAAGAACCAATAAGATGGAATTTTTGTTAAAAACAAACCATATTGCATTAACTATTATTCGAGAAGGTATACGCTCGGATGGTCCCGCAGACGTCCTTTTGCGTTATTTTCTCTTTTTGAAAATCGGTAGCGATCATCATGCTTGACCGGCAGAGTTAAAGCAATATGTTGGATGGTACACGCTCGGATAGTCCCGCAGACGTCCTTGTGCGTTATCCATTATGTTGTGCATGCTCGGCAAAATTCACAAAATAATGTGTTATGATCTCATGGTAGGTTTATTACGCTCGGATAGCCCCGCAGGCGTCCTTGTGCGTTTACCTATATAATGAGTTTGTATGCATTACAAAAATAAACGTTCACGTTAAAGTATGCAAGTACGTACCGTTTTGGTTTTCCGGAGACTGCGTGGAATCTTCCGAGGATGTCGAGATAATTCTTCTACGACGACTTTTGCACTTCCTTAAAAACTTTTCTATTTTACGTAACTTTTTTGATACACTATTATCTTCATCGTCGTGCTTCCTTTTAGGCATTTTTACACAGAATTTAACCGAAATACAAAGCAAATGATTTTAGAAGCACTTGCGGAGTGATTGACACTGAAATTACGAATGGCGAACAGAGCGGGCGACGGCCGTAGACAGATAAAAAAAAAAAAGTCATAGCTACCCTCAAAATAACAGTGGAGTGATGGTGACTGGACCTACTACTACAAGTTGAATATGAATAGGTACTAATAAAATTCTATTGCAGGTTACTCATCTCGAGAACGAAGCACGAGTATAATGGACAAAATAAGATGTGGGATATCATTTAAAAAGAGTAAGCATCAACATGTTGACTGGATGAATGAATGGTGAATTTCAAAAGGTAAGTTTAGGGCAGATTTGAGCGGAAAACCAGGAGGAACCCAATTTTACTGGTGACGGGCCAGGATTATCCACCACACAAAGTGTCTGGCAGTGGAGCTGGGAGTAGTGAATCATCATACTAGCCATTATGTAATATAAATAATGTGCTAGCTAAATATAATAAAAGCTGTTGGTATATGTGTGTAGAAATATTTAATAAGATACCGACTGACTTATAAATTCTAAATACCAGATTATTTAAAAGTAAATTATATGATTGGCTGTCCACTAATAGTTTTTATAGTGTAAAATATTTATTGACAAAAAAATTAAATGACTAACTTGTATAATGCACGAAAAATTTGCACGCTTAGAATGTTAAACAAAACATGTATGCTCTGTATTTAATCATCGTACCATCTTTTATACAATGGTTTTATGCAAATAAATTTTATTCAATTTTATTCTATTCTATAAAAAACGGGCCAACTGCAAGTCGGACTCGTGCACGAAGGGTTCAGTACCATTATATAAAAAAAAACAGTTGTATGGGAGCCCCCTTAAATGTTTATTTTATTTTGTTTTTAGTATTTGTTGTTATAGCGGCAACAGAAATACATAATCTGTGAAAATTTCAACTGTCTAGCTATCACGGTTCATGAGATACAGCCTGGTGACAGACACACGGACAGTGGAGTCTTAGTAATAGGGTCACGTTTTTACCCCTTGGATACGAAACCCTAAAAAGCAGCTATTTAGGACAACTTTGTCGACCAACGACCTACTTTTCATTATAGCCATTTGTTTGTATAGGTATGTAGGTACATCCACAGGAAAAAAAACAGCATTTATAAAATGACGTAGGTCTGGCGTTCATGGGATCTTGGTCCAGAAGCAGAACAGAACACCATCTGCTACGGTACCAAACTCCTAGTAAGTTTCGTAGCAGATGCTAGTCTGTAGTTCCTGCTTATCATTGGGAAAAGGCGTGAGTTAATGGACTTTCTTGGAGTGCCTTCCAATATCATTATAGTCTAGTCTTCAATACAGTAGCCGGCCGTAAACATGGCACATCGAGTTATAGAGGGTGACTGGTAATTATTGACCGATCCTTGTACACGTGATTGCACTCATGATAACAAACAACTTTCCCAAAGAAACATTTTTTTTTTGCTAATTCACTATCACATTAAACACAACAGCCGTATGAAATTCACACACTTTGACATATTATGTCATTATCAGCTGTTAGTCGCATGACGCCGTTCTATCTCATTACTATCGTACCACGCAACAGTCGGCAGGCAGAGCCCCCCCGCGCGGCGCGCGAATTTCATACGGCTGTTGTGTCATTGTGATCGACAATCACTATTAAAAAATATATTTCTTTGGGAAAGTTGTTTGTTATCATGAGTACAATCTGTGTATAAGTATCGGTCACTAATTACCAGTCACGGCAGTGACCCTATATTTATACTACTTGGCGGTAGAAACAGTCGACATGGAATTCTAATACTACTTGCACAGCATTCCTAAAATGGTATTCCCTGAAACTTCGCCAAGATCACATGCCTCCGATAAATCTTGAAACCTGCCAAACTCCTAATCTTTATTGCCTATACTTACATTTCTGCCTACTCCCTCTGGACGTGCTTCTGTGGCGCCGGCGCCGATAATACGTCCAAATCGTAGGCGTTGGAGAAGCTTTTAAGTTTGAATATGTATTTCTTTGTATTAGAATATTTGTGGACTGCAAAACAAACAAAAAATGGAAGAACAAGACATATTGCGCCGACCCCAATTGAATTCGGATAAGGGCAAAAGAATGATGCTGATTTGTTGAATAAATAATAATTTCTGGGAACTTGTATTATCACCTGGCTAGACAACCCTGCTCCCAACTATTCTGAGGGTTCAAACTGGTTTCAGGTTAAGTTGATTCAGCTTAATTCCCGTAACGATTATCAGTGTCCTGTCACCACAATTATGGAAAGGAGAACGAAATATGCATCGGTAAACGGATTAGCCGCAGACAGCTAGTAGTTAGCAAAGATGATCAAGGTTTGTTTTTAATCAAGTTTATATTTAAGCAATTATTGAAGGCTATGTTATTGTGGGACATCTTAAAGATCTCTTACTACGCAGCAGTCTAAAATTTACCTTAACTTACGAAGCATCGAGCCTTTGCCCAAATTTGAGACAGAGACCACACCTGCCCCCGTATTCACAAACGTTCGGATTCAACTTCGATTCGGAAAGTCGTATGTCTATCTCGCTCGTTTTCGTAATGCCAAAAAAAGATAGATATACGACTTGCCGAATCGAAGTTGAATCCGAACGTTTGTGAATACAGGGGCTGAAGTCTATTTCTAATGTCAACTTCATCACATCATCTTGCCCTGGTCCCATTCTACTCGGGGTCGGCGCAACACGTCTTCTTCTTCTATTCTCCCCTGTCAGACGTCACGGCATCATTTACTCCTTTTTCCTTCATATCGTTCCTCACACAATCCATCCATCTTTTCTTTGGTCTTCCTCTCCCTCTCGATCCACCAACAATCAACAAATACTAGGTACGTTTCTGTATACTAGATTTTAAATGTTTAACACATAATAAGATACTTTAAATAAAATCGTGAATGAGTGTTAAAATTAATGTTATATTTACATACTTAATGACTTAATTCTAAAAGATTCTAATCCATTCGATTTATTTTACGATCTTTGTTCTTTGTCTTTTTTTGAGGAAACGTCTATTTTAATATACTGCCAGTTTTTTTTAATGTCGTTTTGAAGAAAACAATAGATTAGGTCATCATTGCAAGGTCAGTCAATTCGGAAAAGCTTATTAATAAATGATAATACCTACTCTTAATCATTGTATAACTCTGCATTTATGTATCTTCTGTAATCAATCGTTAATATGACACGAGTTTTTAGAAAATGATGATTTAGAATATATTAACTTGACGCAAATGTGAAATAATAATTGATACCACGTTTCCTATGCCTATGACTAAAATGAATTAACAAATTGATAATAATGATTGATAAATGTTTAGCATAATTAATGAAATAAATTGTAAAAATACGAATTAAGATTAGATTATGTAATCGAATAATTTGATAGATATCATTTGCAGTGCCCTTACAGGGTGCATGTCTTAATACAGTGTCATGAAATTTTAATGCATGCCTACTAACCAGTGTTTTACATGTTAGCAAATAAATAAATATTTGGTTTAGAAAAATCATCGGATCAATCACTTATACCTGTGTGTGTGACTGGCAGATATACTATGCACTATACTGATATTTTTGACCACAGTTGCCCGTTCCAATATACTATGAAGAAGGAACGGACAGGATACTCCATCATGGCCTCTTTAAAACAAAACAAATTAATTCAAAACGTCTTCGGCAGCCCTAAATCTCTAGAAGACGACACACAAAAGCGTCGACCTTTTAGTATTCTCGAACTCAGGTATTCAAACAGACTCAGGTTATTTTTAGCTGCCTAAAAATTACGCCTTACTAACCATTGAACCAATATAATTATACTCTACAGAAGCTATTAGTTATTGATTAAATAATGCCGTAGACTAAACTATGAGTGTTTTGAGTTTATCATAATAACTAATAGAAACGTGGTTTATAGGATCGTCGGTTTATAATCAACCGACAGTTTATAATGTAACTGCGTTGTGAGAGATCAGATAGGTAATCGGTTCGTGTAAGATACTGGTATTCACCTGGGGCCTTAGTCTGCTATTGCAATAGTGTCAGAATGGTCTATCATTGATTTAATAAGGCCACGCGCAGACGAATTACCCTTTGTACGCACGTCAAACGAGTTTCGAACGCGCTTCAATACGCCGTGGGCTAGGGGCCTTATTAAATCAATTATAGACCATTCTGACACTATTGCAATAGCAGACTAAGGCCCCTGGTGTTGAGCTGCATCTGGTTAGACTGGAAGTCGACGGCAACATAATTGGAAAAGGCTTGGTAGATGATGGGTTCAGAATGTTCCCTCGATGAGAGTTTGGGGCACAGGATTTGACAGAGAGAGTGATGATTGGTTGATTGATCAATACGCGTTGGTGGTGTAAGGGCAAATTATTCAAAGAGGCATCTAAAATCAGCCTAGATAAGCATGCTTTTTTTTTTTGCTTTTTTTTACCGATGGGAAATCATCAAATAACCCCTCCCGCTCTGGGCTGAGCAGGAGGGAGTGTCAGACTTTTACTGACAAAAACCCATCCATGTTCCTTCCTTTGCCCTTTGTGTTTCAGGGCCGCGGTATCTCTTTCGAACAGTCCCGCAACCCTGGCAGGAGATAAGCATGCTTGACCTTGTGTATGGCTTTCTTTTCATTACTACCTGAACAAGAGTAGGTTAAATAAGGTAATACCAACATGAAAAAAGGGCATCACTCAAATATTCAGTACATGTGTAAATACACGTTCCCAATATCGAATCCACGAACCTAATCCTACCGAATCACATATTACACAGGCACAATAAAAAGGGTATTACATGTAATCCGACAATAGATCACAACTCCATATCAATCTAACGCTAATGGAAAGAGCCGGGATATTGAATATTCGGGATAAAACCTACCGAGTCCGCATGAAGGGTTTGACAGATGAAAGATAAATATTTCCGCGAATGAAAGATCATGTTTGTTTCTGGTATTAGGAGCGTAAATGTTGTAAGTGATCTGTTTGAGGAGTTAGTGGAGATTGGCGGTTTTTAGGCCAAGGTTATGTTGATTTTAGTCACGATTTAGCTTATGGCAGAGACTGCGTCCGCGTCGAAGAAATAATGGGTGTAAAAATACCCATAACGAAGCCGAATGGTACTTGTTCTCTCCGTCATTGCAATCATTTTTTTTCTTCTAGACCATACCAACACGGCACAGGCAAACCTAGTTACGGAGATATTCGGGGTCAATGTTATAACTTATTCACTAGTTTTTTTTTTTTTCATAATATTCAATGCATCCATCAGCACATTTCTTGAGTGCGTTACTTTCATCCTGCGGTAAAACGAAATATACAGAATACTTTTGACGGGTCCGTTTATACCTTGTATATCCTGTCATCCTATGGCACACACGGTTAGTCCCAAAAACTCGTAAATCCATCAAAGCGGTTACTAGCAATGAATGCTCTTGTTCGTCATTCAGTTTGGTACCCTTTGACGCTGCTGCACACATTCCGTGTAGACAAAGTGTGATTGGGGTCTTTGTGTCACCGGATTTGAGGTTGTTGGTGTGTAGGATTGTGTCGTCTTTGACACCAGTTGGGAACTTAGGAGTCTATTATTGTTGACCGTTGTTCTTTGATAGTTGACTATCGGGTTGGGAGATTAGGCGAGCTTTGCCAATTCCTTAACTTACGAATTCTGATTATTCAACCTTCGTCCACGTAATGCTGAACCTATGTAGGTCTCTTCCAGTGGCGTAGCTTGTTCTAGTAAGGCCCTGTATGAAAGTTTTTGAGGGCCCCAATTTGAGTGCGGCGAGAAAATCATTAGTATTAAACAAATTTTTTTTTTTCGTATGCTTGACCCAGCTGTTCTTTGATAGTTGACTATGATTGGAAGAGTATGGCGAGGGTACTGATGAATGGTGTTCGTCCATCACTATGGAAACCTTTGATGCTGCACACATTCCGTGCAGACAAAGTTTGATTGGGTCTTTGTCACCAGATTTCAGTTTCCAGGTGTTTAGCATTGTAGGACTGCGTCCAATTTTTGACACCAGTTGGGAGTCTGATCTTCTTTTTTAGTTGACTATGGTGCTGTAAGATTATGTGCAGTATTGTGTCAAGGTTGCTAATGGACACGTTTTGGGAGTAGAGGTAATGCATTAAAGATTTGGAAAGTTATTGCCAATTGTCTTAATATACAATTCTGTTAGGTATTGAAATCAAACTATGGGTACTTTACGTCACATATATTGTAAGAAATTGTAACCACACGTCACTCTTCCGCGCACTCCCGAATATACTGTTCTATCGATCGCTATCGTGCCAATCGATAGTGCTGTCCGCCCTGCTACGCATAGGGTTGGGACAACCATGGGATTGTGTATTACAATTTATGGTGGAGACAGCGAGTATAGAATAGAGTGGTAATTCTCTTACTCAATCTGTTAAATATTGCGATTTGTAATTACGAGAATTGTAGTTTAGTATTTAGCCTACTACAGGCGTAAGTTCAGAAGATAGATAGGTAAAAACGAATGTTGCAATCGAATCAATATGGAAAACGTAAAGCTCTTATCTGTTTTAAACTTAAAGATCAAATGCCTATAAAAGGCGACACGACACAACCCAATTCTAATAAGATTCACGAAAAATTCACGGACGACAAGCTTCCTCTAAAGGAAATAAAATATTCATATCAAAAACTGATGTCACCGAAGTAAAAATAAAAGTTGTTGAACACCTAAAAGGTTCGTAATAAAATGATTGAGTTATTGCAATGGATTTACATGGTGATTTTGCGTTGGATGGTGTCCATTGCTCTATTGATCGATTTGTATATATGTATATTTTGTAGGTACATATGCAGCGTTGGCCATGTTTTTTTTGTTTAAATTTTATTCAAGACGCAGTTACAATCAAGGCTTGCATTGATGTGGCATCATATGGTAAACCGTTAACGTAACAAACGTTAAACGTTCAACTGACGGTGAAGGAAAGCAACGTTGGGACTTATACCCTCTTTCCCCCTTCTTCTTTGTCCAGGGACCAGGTTATTGCATTGTACGTACGAGAAGAAACCTTTGCCCTACAGGAGGAAAACAACATGCATTGACTTGTTAGGAACAGCGTCGTTTGTATGTGTATTCGCTTAAAGGATGATCTTCACCAAACGGGTCGGATCAGAACGGATTTATCAATTTTTAAACGATATTAAATCGTGTAAACAGTATTTAAAGTCTATATTACCAAGCCGCGCACAGCAGCTTGACCGCGGGCGTCTTCCGCGACACGCGAAAGTCTGCTGCGACGCGCGATCGGATCCGTTCGCCTGTCGTCGTATCCGATCGAATCCTTTCGGCTGTCAACACGGTAGGAATGAAACTATTTGACTAGGCGCAGAAACGGATACGTTCGCAAACGACGGCACGCAGCCGATCGTATGTGTCGACAACCTGCCGGACGCGATCAGCTGCTGCATCCGTTCGTATCCTTTCCGATCCGAGCTGTTTAGTGGAGATCATCCTTAATACTTCATAAGTGCTGGATGGATTTTGATTCGTATTATTTCGCAAGGAAGTTTTAAATCTGTTCATCTCTGTTTCTTTTTAACTTTTTTATATTTATGTGGGTGAAGCCAGGGCGAATAGTATTTAACATAAAATTGTTGTTGACAACTTCTTCAACAGAGGTTTGCAATAAAACCTCTATTTAATGTTATAGTAAAAATACTTGGATGTTCTAGTCCAAAAGGTATGTGTCCTATAAATAATTTTACGACTGGAGGTCCACGTGTTTATAATAAAGTAGTAATGGTCGTGACTTTATTTGTGGTGAGTATGTCTTATTCAGTAGGAGTTTTATCTTTGTTGCACTTTGTTGTTTAGAAGGTAAGGGTTAGTTTTATCGTTGTAATAGTCAGAGGCCCATGGGAGGCATAAAAACTGACACCAGGTTAGGCAAGAAAGATCGTTATCATGACGTACTAAAAAATGACGTAATAACGTATTTATATCATCATAGGATCGAATCTTGGGTTCATCATCTACCTAGCCTCTTTCCAACAATGTTGGAGTCTGCTTCCAGTCTACCCGGATGCAGCTGAATACCAGTATTTTAAATGGAGCGACTGCCTATCTCTTGGGGATTGTTGGTTTATTAGCTGTTCAGAACTAATTGCATACTTCAAATTACTTAGATCTGGCAACTTCTTCATGTCGATGCATACTCAAAAGCACTGGACGGTGTCAGCTTCACCTTGGCTCGTACTTCTTCATCTTAGCGTGTCGATGGCAATCTAAATTGTTTCTGCTCATACTGGATGATCTCGATCCGAGGCCGTTAATGCCTTTATGTTGGCGTTGCAGTACGGAGTTTCATAGACAGAATCCCAAACAATTAAAGTTGAGGTACTGATCTCGACGATCTTGACCTTAATTGGCTGACCTTGACCAATCAATCACTACTGCTAGCAATGTGATTTGTTACGTTTCTAATCGGACAATTCAAATTTTTCAGTAACCATAGTGATAAATTTTTTCTTGACTAATAAATGGCTTGTTTCATTATTACAGCCATTAATTATTTAAGAACAATTAACCATAAATTATTTAACACCATAACAATGTATTTTCACACATTGTAACAACATAAAATATTAACTTAAAAATAGAAAGAAACAATAAAGTTAATTTCACGTCAGTTCCTTAGGCACTGAATAAAAAAATTAATGACGAATAAAACAAGAGAAAATACATTGTATGTGCTGTGTCTCACGGCTTCGCCAAAACGGTCCATTTCAGCATTCATGCCAGACAAGTGATACTTTCTGACGCTGGTCTTCCAATGAACCTAAAATAACTTCTTCAGTTAACTCCCGGTTAATGTAAGTGGAACATCAAGAGGATTTCAAGCAACAAGTTCAGTTCAGATCGAGTATGTTCAATCATTCAATCGTTCAGTGAACTGAATGGAATCGTTCAATGCAATGCATTAAAACGTTGATTGCTTCCAACGAAAACTCTCGAAGTTTCACGGAAGTTAACGGAGTGGAATATAATAATACATATATGTAAATTGTATTTTTACAGTGATGTAAAACAAAAATGGAAGTTTGAATCGGGAGTTTTAAAAATGTGATTGCAATTTTAGTGAAAAATCGTATTTTAGTTTAGTTTTGCAGTTTCATTTCTGCGTAGCAGTCATGGAGTCTGGATTTGAGCCTGGTTGCTGGAAATAGGCTCGATCCTCGGTGGTATTTTAACCAAAGCTGGCGAAATGCGGGTGTACTATCAGGTACACTTCTGCCTAAATCTTCGGGGATTACTCGCGTGATGTTTATGTTGTAGTTTAATGCATGGCTGTTTTAACTCGGCTAGTATGTATCTAATTGATAAAAAATCAAGATAGCATGAACACGTGACGAATATCGAGTTTATATCAAGGTAAACCCTTTTTAATGACCTAGCCGTTTCATTAAATATTAAAAAATATTTTTTTGGGGTTCTGTACCCGAACGGAAACCAACGCGATCCCATTACTAAGCTTCCGCTCTTCGTCCGTCCGTCTGTCTGTGTATCTCTTGATCCGTAATAAGTAGACGCTATAACAGATAGTATGATAGATAGGTCTGCTGGCAGAAATTTCTTAAGAAATAAGCAGTACCTTTGTACTCATATTTTATAATTTTATTTTCCTGTGTAATCTACTGTGTGTACATAAATAGTAAAATAAAATAAATAAATAAATAGATATAAGTATTCGCTATGTAAGGAAGGTGGTAGATTGTGATGTAAAAGAGCGCTTCTCGCCATCAAACGTAAAAGTTTGGCGAGTTTAGAATTAAGAAACACCTCTGTGCTATAATTTCTTTAAATAATAATAAAAATAACAACGTAAACGGCCACCTCTACTACGATGGTACGGAACCCTTATGATGGTGTGAATCCGACTCGCCCTTACCATTTTTTTATCTGCGTAGTTTATCGTGACGAATATATTTTGTACCTTACTGTTAATATAGCGTGGAAAGTCGCTTGGTTTTGTAGCTATCCGGCACATAAAAGAAATGAGATCCGTGAGTCCTAGACGTACAGGAGGCTAATCCACGAGCTAAGCACCAATCAAGACATCTTTGCCAGATAAAGCTGCTACTATAAGCTGGGGCTAATGGCTCGGACCTTCAATGGATAGTCCTTTTGTGGCTCTTCAGGATGACCTTATTGTATTTACTTCTTAACAATACTTGATTTTTTGAGTATTTTTATACCCTGTATTATATTATTATTTATACTAAAGTTCGATTCCCACTCACTGACTGACTCAATGACTCATTGACATCATTGTTCTCCCAGATGGTGCAGGGGGAGGAGGGTATATTTTGACATATTCGTAAAAAAGTAACTGTCACGAGTAGGGGAAAAGTGCCAAACCTTTTTGCCCTCCTCCTCCCGTCCCTATCGTATCTCGGAAACGAAGAGACCCGTGTTCTGTTTTTTTTTACGGATTCGTATAGAGGAGGCTCGGAAAAGTAAAAACCAATTTTCAAAATTGCCCCCCTTCTTCCCCCCTTTAGGCGGATCTCGGAAACTAAGAGACTAGTGTTCTGTTTTTTTACGGATTCGTGTAGAGGAGGCTCGGAAAAGTTAAAACCAATTTTCAAAATTGCCCCCCTTCTCCCCCCCTTTAGGCGGATCTCGGAAACTAAGAGACTAGTATTCTGTTTTTTTACGGATTCGTATAGAGGAGGCTCGGAAAAGTAAAAACCATTTTTCAAAATTGCCCCCTTTCTCCCCCCTTTAGGCGGATCTCGGAAACTAAGAGACTAGTATTCTGTTTTTTACGGATTCGTATAGAGGAGGCTCGGAAAATTAAAAATCATTTTTCAAAACACAGTTAGTATTGGGTATTACGGTACCCCCTGGTAATACTAGTTGTCAGACTTTCGGGCCACTGACTACCTGTAACGACTGTCAAAGATCTGAAAAATGACAGCCGGGACCAACGGCTTAACGTGCTTTCCGAGACACGGAGAAAACTCGGCATGTAATGGGTGGTCACCCATCCACAGACCAAACTACGCAAACGCGGCTTAACCTGAAGATTGATCTGTTTAGCTGTTATTATTCAGCCATGAGCTCCTATAGCTATATCTTGGTATTACTACCAATTCTATTCACCTTCAAGCTCTTATACAAGCTAATAGGCAGGTCGTCGATCCCTCATGTATACCGACTCACACAAGTTCCCCACCATTTCTCTCCCACCACAAATAAAATACCCGGAACATCTTTTTTCTTGACTGTACGTGTAAAACTACATAAAGTCTATTCAAGTCCAATTGGAGTTATTTCCACTTAAACAAATATCAACTTTAAGGTTAGTGTAAATTAAGTTGATTTGATAATGACCAGTAAAATTGGAAAAGTCGTGAAAAGAAATTGAAATTGTAGCGCAAACTGAACTTTATGCGTGGATGTAAAAGTTTTTTATTCAAAAACACAAAGTTAACATGTTTGGAAACTAAATCGCGAACGTAAATAAGACATTTACTGTTACACTTTTTACAAATCTTCGCTGCAATAAACTTTATTGCAATGGGTTTGCACTAAAATAGATATTGTAGCAATTGAAGAAAACCATTTATTTTTGGAAGAATTCTATAAAGTTTACCGTCTGCCCGTCTGTCGTCTACGCACAAATTGGTTTAAATAAGATTCCATGGTTTATTTTTATCGATTAAAACGTTTTTTTTGGTGTAGCTAGCGATAATTTGCGTGTAACTGTTTGCAAGTTAAATTATTCTGGTTAGTAATGTTTTTTTTTGTTTGTTTTGTTACAGGTAAGTGTCCGGCTGCGCTATGCAAACCAAGTGTACAGGAGTGCTGAAAGTGGTGAAGATCATGTGAAGTAAGGACTGTAAGGAGAAATGGAATCAAGCATTACTTGGGGGGCGTCCATTAATAACGTCAGTCGATTATGTCGATTATCCTAGCCCCCTCCCGCCTGGTGAGACGTCGGCGTCGTGAGATTTGACTTGACCGCTTCACTCACCCCCTATAATCTCTCGTGAAATTTTGCGATATGAGCATTTTAGTGTAAATACAATCTGTGCTTGATTGCGTTGGATTTATTTAAAAACATAATTTGCTAAATTATTGCATCTTTGTTATTAAATACGGTTGTGTAAAAAAAAAAATAGGTACATGATATTTGTCGGGACTCCTCTCTCTCCCTCGTAAGTTCAAGTGAGATTTTAGCTCGACCGCCACCTCCCCTTAAACACCTCACGTAATTAATGGATGCCGTCTTGAGGAAATTCATCAATTTTATGCAAAATATTTAGTTTTAAAATCGCGAACAAAATATTGCATCACATTAAATTGAATATAAAGGGACACACAAGTTCAGGGGGGTTACTATGACGTCTTATAGCAGGAGTAATTCCAGTGTGGGAAAGAGACATACTTAACAGGTCGTCAAGCGCCATCTCTTTCCCGCACTGGAATTACTCCTGCTTTAAGACGTCATGGTAGGCCACCAGGTCGGCATAATTCGTCAAAACCAGGTGGTAAATTTGAACATATACCTACCGGTACTGTAGATATACCATCGGGAAGGAGCCGCTCCACTTAGATCGAGTTGTTGTAATTTAGTGATGGTTAGATGCCGATCGGAACGAACCGAATGAAAAGGATAATTACATAATATATGAAAAGGATAATTATAATACTACACATATAATTATGCTTTTCATTCGGTTAGTGTTTAATGCTTTTCAATTGATTTGGGTCGGCTTTCTTGTTTAACAAATACTGCCAAATAAGTAAAATGTAAATAGAATGCAAACGTGTTATCACGTAGACCACACACGTAGATCGTTTGTGTACAGCAAAAAGATATAAAGAAATAAACAGTTGACACAATTACGTTAGGTACGATCCATAACGGAAAATGATTTCTCAGATATTGTTCCTCCCGAGCTTGGTACTCTGAGGAACTAAATTATAACAGCCCCTCCGGTCGATCTTCAGAGCCACGCTTGCCTAGGTTGGACCGTGGATGGGTGACTATCAAAACTCTGTATGTAATACAGAGTTTCCTCCGTGCCTCGGAAAGCACGTTAAGCCGTTGGTCCCGGCTATCATTTGACAGTCGTCACAGGTCGGTGGCCCGAAAGTCTGACAGCCAGTCTTACCAAGGAGGGTGTCAGATAGGCAGTTGTTCTATGTAAAATACTGGTATTCATCTGCATCCGGTTAGACTTGAAGCTGACCACAATATAGTTCGGAAAAGTCTACGCAGATGATGATGTTACCGATCTCAAACAATCTTTTACCAAGACATAAAGTAATCCTATTCTACCGATTCTCGTACATTAAAACAAGCCAATTTTCTCAAAACATTTCGTGCTCTAATTGCGTTTTCCGTACGTATTTTAAAACAAGTATAAAGTTTCAACAGTTTCCCGGTAAGCTCTGATACGAATCCTAGTACAGGAACCACGGTGTTCAACTTGCGAGTGACGTACAAACACGTGCGTTGGGTCACGCTCTATTTTGTACCAACACTAGATTTAGACCGTGGTTACACTTGTGTTGAAGCTACTACTGATGGGTATTACACGGATATTAACTAAATTGAAACGTACAAAAATAAAAGCAAATCATTTAAATTCAGTTACGTGAACCTTGAACAACCTTTTAATTTATCGATTATTATAAGTAGCTGTATCTCCTAACTATGTAACTACTGAAACTGACGGATTTCAGTCAACTCAATAGAGAGAAATAATTTGGGCGCCATATTGTGGAGTTCGGTTTTTTTTTAAATTAAGGGTTTTAAAAAGTGATTACAAAAAAATATATCTTACTATATTATAAATGCGGAAGTTTGGATAGATCGATGTTTGTTACTCAATCACGCCAGAACGGCTGAACGGATCTGGATGAAATTGGGCACAGAGATAGATTATAGTCAAAATTTCCTAGCGAAAGAAATTTCAGGCTAGTAACTTATATGTTTAAAAGTAATTCGAAACAACAAATCGTGCAAAAAGTAAAAAAAATCGTATAATGAGAAAAGTTTCGTCAAGTGCGTAATCTTTTACAATAAGTATATACTACTTAAACTAAAACGCTGGAAATAAAAAAGTAAAAAACAAAGATAAAAACCGGCTTGGATTTTTAGTTTTATGTCAGTCTGGTATTTTAATCGGGTTCTTTAAACGTAATTATCTACTGCCTTTTCTATGTATAATGTGGCAATATAAAAGTCAGACAGACATCGAGGAAGGAAATAATTAAGTTACTGTTACGTAAATGGGTCTAGGAAATCATATAATACGGATATTATGTCTAGATTTCATAGAAATATTCCCACGCTGTCTTTTATTCCGCTCAGTTAGAGATATCTATGAGATCAACCATATTGATTTCAGTATCTTAATGGAAAGTGCTAGGAAGGTTCCCAGTAATGGTGTGTCTGTTGCCCGCGACTTTCGGTGGCGTGAAATTATTTAAAAAAAATATGACTTCCCTTTTTAAATCGAATTTAGTTACCAATTTCAAGTGTTTTTAAGTTTTTGCACGGAACCCTAATGTGTACTTTACTTTAAATGCCTCCAAGACCCCCGTACTATTCAATGCACACAGCACAGTGTTTTGAGTGCATTACATAGAGTCCTACCGTGACACGTGATTTTTCACTCCAAAAAAAGGTGGATGATGTACAGAATGCTTGGTTGCCGGCTTCTTATTCCGTTTACACCTTGTAGACTCAAACTAAATTCATCATTAAGATTGAGACGAAAGACGTCCACCCACTTCTAGTCACTGGCAACCCCCGAGCACCGCCATAACGACCTCCCTTTCACTGGCTCCCCTCACCATTACACACCATACCTCCATACCATACCATTATTACCATTACTTACCTCAGTAAGTAATTCAAATGCTCACATTTGAATCCGATTCTTTAATCAGCTGTATAACTTTTTCGGACATGAATGTTGATCGTTTGCAGGCCTAATAGTAGTACTTCTAGTCTTCTAATCTTGTTCCCAATTTACATTTGCTAAAACCAATCTGACCCCAAAACCGAAATAACTTGACACTCGAACACCTCAACTAACTTTTGAGACAAACATTTAAAAATAACTCCTATTTCAACCACTCCACGATTGCAATATTCTAAAGTGGTATCTGGAAATAGCTCTCGAATTGTAGAGCTAACTTTGACTGGTTTTTAGATGTCTAGACTAGACGGAACCTTAACTGAGTGTTACTATAACTGAACTATTACAGTCTGAGCCAGAATATGTGATCAATCTTTTGTGCTGGTATTTGGGGCAGTTATAACAGGAGCTTGTGTAGGAATTGGGTCGGATTTGGATGTACAGGTACTCAGGTAGGTAATGTTTCATGGACGGATTTAGGATGCTGTAAGATGTTTGTTAGGTTGTGTTTCTATAGGAATTCTGTGGCTGGTTTAAAATATGTGTTTCGTAAAAGGTGTAAAAAGACCCTTAACGAAGTTGAAAGGCAGTTAGTTGTTGGCCCCGCGTTATTGCTATATATTTTTTTTGTTCTGGACTATACCTAGTTACGGAGATCAAACTTCTAACATTTTTTGATAGATCACAGCGTCACGACTGGTTTCTATGGCACCCTATGACGCTCAATGTTTCCATTGACAGCGACGTTAGCTACCTTCGGAAGCACTTTTACAGTAATTGTTTTCTGTTTATTTGGATTAAAAAAGTATTCAAATAAACAGAAAACAACAAACTAGTTAAAACTAGAAATTAACAAGTCGTAGTTATCTTTTACGAACATGGTCTACGTAAAATGGTGTAAAGAAAATAAATGCTAAAAATAACTTAACTCGATCTCAAATT
Source organism: Eugnorisma glareosa (assembly GCA_947578425.1). Lineage (NCBI taxonomy): Eukaryota > Metazoa > Arthropoda > Insecta > Lepidoptera > Noctuidae > Eugnorisma > Eugnorisma glareosa. Next base: position 3,242,221 of record OX387982.1, on the reverse strand, counting down.
CGGCTTACTCAATAAGAGCAAATTAGTCTGGAACGTTCCCTCAAGACACTAGTACATTTCCAGAATTCTCACGAAGCACAAATATGAAACGCGACACAAAATTCCGCGAAAGGAAAATGTCGCAGTCATAGAATGGGTTTACATTAAAATACAAACCTACCATTATATTCTGCCGTCCAAGCACCAGGTACTTCTCATTCCAAAGCATGGTTACATCATCACCTGTTTTAATTTAGAAACCTATTGACTGAAGTCATGATTGTGTGATTGAAAATTAGCAAAGCAAGAATTTTCTTTTATTAGATCGTACGTAGTAGTTGTTTTTAGTCTTGTCAGCTGCCCTGGGTCTGGCTTTGTGCTCGTTTGATGGCAAAGGGCTGGTCTCTTATTGCTTGTGAAGTTGGGACTTCAACATAACTGAGGTAGTGGATCTGGATCTCTTCAAAGTTAGGGTGAATCGGTTTTTTCTAGTTAAGCATGCTCTATCCTAGGCCGTATCATTGCTTCACATCGGGCGAGTTGCGGCCAAACCCAAGCCTATTTAGTTAGTAGAGAAAAAGTAACCTGGAGATATTATTGGTAAACCTCTGCCTTACCCTTCGAGAATTACGGGCTAGATGATATTTTATGTAATCTCTATAGTTTTTTGTCTAATTTTACGTTTGCTCGTAATTGATGGTGTCGGATTTTCATATAAATGTTAAGGTAACGACGGTTTTATCATTATCTAATTAAAGTTTCATCTTAATCGGTTATGTAATTGTATAATTGTACAAAGACCAGACGGCGAATATTGAATTATCCATCATACTCACACTATTTAAAGCCAAAATTCTTTATAAATCAGATATTCTCAAATGATGCCATTCCCAAAGTTCTACGTGTACGAAGCCGCGTGCAGATGCTAGTATAAATAATACATGCATTCACTGATAGATACAACACAGATCTTATGAATGGGTAGCGTTAGATGCGTCCGTCAAGGTCAGCGTGTCGAGCCAAAATAAACATTTCATTGATGAATTAAATTTTTGAGCGTTACGCGCAGGAGCGCTTTCAATTCTTTTTCAAAATACCCACATTTTGTAAGATGAATTGAATTTTAGCTTGCATTTGATCGTTTTGTAAACAAATAGTTAAACGAAATAAAGAATGTATATACGAATTTCTATTTTACCTCGAGATAATGTAGCTACAGTTTTAGTTTATGATTTGTATGTTTTTCTTGCAATATTTTACTGAACAAAAAAGTAATTTATTGTTACTCTTTCTGCTGTTAGTCATGGAGAGAAAAAAATATGATGTTGAAGGCTAAAGGTGAGTGAACTGTAAATATTTATGGTATTTTGCACGTCGAATACCGATCACTCACTGAGAACAGTGAGTTATTCTTATGAAGTTGAGCCAATTCAAAAACAAAATCTGTTTGGAATTATCTCATTAGAGGTGTATTCTATCCTGACTATTAGTTTCCTTATTGGTCTCTTTTCAAAAAGGTCTCCTTTATTTGAGTTGACATGTTGCATAAGTTTAGTTTTGATGACAATGCATGGTTAGCTAAGTGACGTCATTCTTAATCCAATATGGTGGACTCTTTAAGATGGCGGACTAGTTCATATTTATGCATTCCCATGATAAAAAATTGGTAGAATTTGCATGACTTTGAATTTTCGCTTCTAGGACATGCCGGTTACTTTATGATGTTTTCTTTCCCAGTTTTAAAAAGAGCGATGAAATCAATCCGAATCAACAGAACCGCGTTGATGGAATAAATCACCTCAATGAACTCAATCAGATCAAAGAACATTGACGTCCAGAAAAATAATCATGCCTCCGTACATCCGTCAATGAACTACGAAACTTCCATTGTACAGTTTAGAAGTATCGAGTGGAATGGCTGTCGACACTTGAAACGCTGCTTACCTCACAGCAGCTAGCGTAAACATAATCCGTTGCTGTCGAAACAACCTGTGTTACGTTCCGATAGCGTTCCGATATTCTGTTTGTGATTATAAGCGGTTGGGCGCAGTTTCGACGGAATTTTTGTCTGACATCATCATCTCTTCCCGACTAACGTTCTGGCCACAGCTACTGGCGGCGCGGTGCGCGGTGCGGCGGGCGGCGCGGCGGGCGGCGCGACTTGCGGTGGTAAGCCACAGCTCGGCTAGCTGCGACCGCGGCGGCGTCAGCGGTGGACGTATTTAGAGAACGGCTAACTATTAAAATGGCCCTATCAAAAGTGGCACGGTATTTAAATTGTTGTTTTATTTCGTCCCACAATTTTTGTGTTTTGATATCCATATTACTGGGGGCCTAAAATGGCCACTTTATCAGAATCATAATACACATCACGTTAAAAATTTAGAACTCTTAAAATGGACTTTGTGATCATAACCATAAAGACCATTTTAAGAATTTCAAATTTTTAACGTGATTCATATTATGATTCTGATAAAGCTTCCATTTTAGGCCCCCTGATCTACTCAGTATTTCACTAATAAATTGTTCAGTATCCATTATTTATACAAGCTCAACGCCCGATAAAAACAAAATTATTTGTTTCGATCGTGCGATGTTGAATACGTCCACCGATGCCGCCGCGCGCGCCGCTCTGAGCTGTGGCTTCCTCGATACTCGCTAGTACATTTGTTTCAATCGCACACCGCGCAGCCCGTCGCCGCCGCGTGCCGCGCGGCGCTCACCGCGCCGCAGGTCGCGCCGCAATTCGCGCCGCCGGTAGCTGTGGCTTACTTCATACATTGTCTACTATTTGTTTTCGCCGCTCACCGCTTGCCGCGCCGCACGCCGCGCCGCAATCCGCGCCGCGCTTGGCTGTGGCCAGAAGGTTAGTCAGGGTCCGCTTCCAGTTTGTCTGATAACGACGCATAAATTGGTATCTTGTTCAGTATTAAGATCGACCAGGCCCCCTATTCACAAACGCTTCGATTCGATTTATATTAGGAAAGTCGTATGTCTATCTCGCTCGCTTTCGTAATGCCAAAAAAAGATAGAGATACGACTTGTCGAATCGAAATCGAATCGAAGCGTTTGTGAATACGGGGGCAGATGGCAATGGCTAATATTTTCCCGCCACCATATTATTATAGCAATTATACTTATCCGGTTGACCAGAAAATTTTCGATAACTACGGTTTCTTGTATATAGATTGGGCGTAACTGTTGTAACATAGGCATTAATTTAAGTGTCGTTTAATGTTAGTGAATGCCGGCAGAAGTGTGATGTTACACTTTATAAAAGTCAGGTAGTAAACCTTGTGTGGCCATCTGGCATTATACTGAGCTAAGCCCCTGTTTTCAATATTAGTTTTGTTTGTTTATTTATTTTGTAAAATTTTAAAAATGTTTTTGTTTTTACGTAATAATGCCGAATAAACACAAGTTTATTTCTTTCTTTCATTCAAATGTCAAATTCGCTGTTCTAGGAATGACGCCAAAAGTATTCCCACCTTAATCCCAACCGTGGGTGTTTACAATTGTATCTATTTAATCCTTTGTCTGATGGTTAGACGTGTATTTATTTGCGTTTAATCGCAAATCTCTAGCTTGTTTATCCTATGTTCTCATGTCTTGTTATGAAACAAACAAACTTCGCAAGGATAGTATGCTGCGTAGTTTGTGAATTTGAATTTAATTCTTAGAAACAAGATTTGCTATATGGGCTCCAGTATTTTTTTTATAGTAAATTGTCTAAAATTGTCCTGTCTCTCATCCAATCTTACCAAAATGTTATTATCTAGATGCTAGACACCTTAAATACTGACTGACTAGACTGCAAGCCGTCTCTAACATAGTAGGGAAAAGGTTACGCAGATGTCGAGAAAATATTCAGTTGCCAATGCAATTTTTTTTCAACAACCTGGAATTAATTCAAACAAGGTCTATTTTAAGTAACGCCTTTAAATGGTATACAATTATCGATAACCTTTCTGCCTACCCCATATTAAAATTAAAATATGCTAATATCCTCTGAAAGTATCTCCTTGGCGATTAAGAATTCATTTTCGCGAAAGGTATTAAGTGTTAAGATGTACTTGAGACTGTAATACCGTAGAATACCAATTAGAAGGTATTATGAAGTGTTTGAAGGTTCCAGCAGATGTTTGTTTACGTTGTTAGCTGCTAATAATTATTCTAGTAATTTTAATTTGTTCGTGTTGGTGTTACGGGGTGCTAGAAAGCGGTTTACTTGTAGTTCATTCTAATGTTATTCGGAAATTGTATTTCTAATTTATTCCTATTTTTGGAATATAACCTGGAATCTATTCATTTATAGGGATATATACTGATATTTTACGTAGAATAGAACTAAATATAACTACATCCTTTTCAACACTTCCAAAGCCTATTCTTTACTTATTTACTCCATTCATCTGAACTCTTATTGTGCTAATCTTCGGTAGGATGTAATATCTAAGTAATCATCCTTCTGTCGTTATTCTAAATTATTGTTCCTTTGGGTGGAAACGCTATTCGTGAAAATGTAATTCAAGGGGATTGAATGACCTGCCAGGGTTGCGAGACTGTTCGAAAGAGATACCGCGGCCCTGGAACACAAAGGGCAAAGGAAGGAACATGGATGGGTTTTAGTCAGTAAAAGTCTGACACTCCCTCCTGCTCAGCCCAGAGCGAGAGGGGTTATTTGATGATTTCCCATCCGAAAAAAAAAGGGGATTAAATTAACTAAAAGGCGTATTCGTGATTTTAATGAATAACTCTGGGTAAAAGTGGCTTGACACTGACTCTGACCTGCAACTTCATCATATCTATCTACCGTCTTCTCAGTAATGATTCCCTTTCTAGCTGTCATCCATGTTCTTATTACCCTCATACCTGAAAATATGTTTGCCATACAAACACTTCAACAAACCAGCTAGTTTAAACAGCACTTCATTCACATGTTTCCAAAACAGAACCCAATTTGTTTCCGTTGGTGTCACTTGAACAGGCATTGGCGCCACCAGGAATTCAGCTTACGCCATTACCTAAGAATAGCCTGGCCGAATGGCCGACCGACATCAATGGAATGGGCCAAGGTTTACAAGTGTTCAACAGGTGGAAATTATAGCCTCTAGGTGTGGTTAGGCATTGTTTGTTTGAAGATATGCCTGGATTTACTAGCCCTACAAAGCTGAACGATTTGGAATTCAAAAAGGTTCTACTTAAAGTCTTTTTGTTACAATAGTGCCAGTGATAGTGTGAGAGTTCAAATTGATGTCATCGGCCTCATATAGCCCGTGGAACATCTTCTGAACATTCATCTCTCGATCTACGCTACTAAATAAATAATGATATGATGTTTTCGGCCGTATTGAAATAAAAGATTGGCGCCAAAGAAATAAAAAAATCATCATGCATAAAGCAGGTGCACTTATTCAAAAATAAGCACATAAGGATTATTTATTATTATATTTGTCTTTATTCTGGTTTTTGTCTGCCCTAATGAAAATAGTTTGATAAACTTTAACGAGTTCGTTTGCCTTCACAAAATCGCTCAACTTTGTTTTATTTTGTCGTCCAAAGCAGACTCAGCATCAAAATCTTATTCACAAACAATTCTTATTTAACGACAGACTTCAGAACCAGATCAAAGCCATGTTCCTTTACATTAAAAACTCAATCGAACACATACGTCACGGCGGCCATTCTTCGAAAATACCAATCAATCATCTACGTTTATTTACCAAATTCGCTCGGTATGTTTGATGTGACGTAATATCAGCCACACGCACGAAACATTGGGAGCCTCGTGATCCCCAATACCGTGACGTGTTTAAAAACATGAAATAACCCTCCTTATGAATCAACAGTGCTTTACCGTATGCACAATATCAACGGCTTGGCTACTCGCCAACAACCATTTTTCAACATAAGATCTGGCACGAACGGGACGATTTTCCGACGTTTTTTTCCCGCATGATGGAATTTTGACAGGAGTCTCGTGATTGCTGTCGGTTTTGTTGGGTTAGTGAACTATTTAATGATGGAACTTTGGTTATGTCAGGTTTTTTTGGGTGCGTGAAATTGAATTTTACAATGACCGCTAGTTTTAATTTTGTTTTGTCGTCACTTAGGCGTTTGAATATACTGTTTTGACTGCTAGATATTATTTTTGTGCCAAATTAATTTGTGGTGACACCTAGTAACTAAAAGTCCAAAAATGTTTGTTAAAGAACATTACCACCTGATTTTGAAAAGGCAAATCGCAAAGTGAAATTATCGTTATACATTTAGAAGAAAATCGCAAATTAGCAGGGTTTGTAGCAATCCTTATCCTGCATACTATCCCAATCAGTAGCATTTAGTAAACCGACTTTATAGTCACCCACACGTTGCGTATAGTCGCGATGTTTATTACTATGTAATGTTTTCCACGTCTGTATGTCATGACCTCCAATTTCTCGGGAACGCGGTGGCACGTCGAGAGGACGTTTTTTTTGCACGATGCGTTTTTATGAAAGAATTTACGAGCGTTTTTAAAGTGCACATTAAAGTGATTTGATATTTTAGTGCAGTTTATATTTTTAATTGGTCAATGAACTGTGGTTTGAGGTCGTTTCAATGTTTAGGAAGCTTTTTCTGATATTTAATGTAATTACGGAAAACTTTTTTCCGTATGCACAATGATATTTACCAAACAATCACCACGAACCAGAACCAGTCTTACCAAGGGGTATAGTATTACCAGTAGTGGAATATTATGCCAGTACTAACTGGGTTGTGGAGGTCATATAGGCAGTCGCTCCATGTAAAATACTGGTATTCAGTTGCATCCTGTTAGACTGAAAGCCGACTCCAACATACTTAGTTGGGAAAAGTCTAGGCAGATGATGTACTATGATATTTCCCATCAAAACAAAAGACAAAATTTACGAACATCATACAAACATTGATCATTTGGGTTACTCCCTGAGTACCCCGATCACCAAGGCCCCCGTCCCGGAGAACCCCAAATACGATATATGATTTTATTTCATTTTTCGTTATGTTATCTCCTTTAAATGACATTTCAAAAATATTTTCTTGACGATTGACAAAGGAGAATGGGAAATAAAGCGTGGTACACCGATCACAAGTAACATGAGACAAGAGCAGGAAGATGATGCTGATGAATGCTCATTTACGTTGAATAAGAAGCTCCTGCGTATGCTCCTGGTATCCTATTACCCAGTACTAACTGGCTTGTGGAGGTCAGATAGGCAGCTGCTCCATGTAAAATACTGGTATTCAGCTACATATGGTTAGACTGGAAGCCGACCCTAACTAAGTTGGGAAAAGGCTAGGCAGATAAAGGAGCTTCTGCGTAAAATGTCATGCTTCTAGAACCAGCGGTCTGGGCTGTGTTGTTCGAGATTTTTGTTTAGTAGTTTTTTTTACTAAGTAAGTTAGGTTACTAGTGATAAGTTTTTTGTTATTCAAATTATGTACCTAAATGTTTGGGTGATCTGTCTTGGTCGTGTTAGTGAATATAAATTATATTATTATGTAAGTAGTGTCATTAATCATCTAAGTTTTATTTTTGGCTCAGTAAAAGATCATAGACGAGAGATGCTACATGTCTGCGTCGAATTTTATTCTTAAAGGCAATACTGATATAGTCCTTTGATTTTTCCATAGCATAAGCATAGCATAATCAGCCTATAATGTTCCCACTGCTGGGACACACGGCCTCCTCTCTATGGGAGAGAATGGGCTATAATCCACCACGCGGGCCCAGTGCCAGTGGTAGATGTCATATGTCTTCAATTTTTTTGCTTCTAGGACATGCCGGTTTCTTCACGATGTTTTCCTTCACTGTTTTGAGAGCATTGATTGGTGATGAAATAAATCACACAAAGTAATAGGCGCCTGCCTGGGTTCGAACCCACGACTTACTGTTCGTAAGTCGTGGCCGCTACCACTGGGCCACCGCTACTATTGATTTTTGCCGCTTGTTGGAAACTCACCCTTTTGCGCTAAGAGACACTGATCCCATTCACACATAGATAAAATCATAGGATCTGGCAAGACGCGGAGATGGCCGATGGGGCAAGGCTTTGACCGAGTGGTAGCCAAGGTTAGGCCATAGAAACCAGGCCCGTCCTGATGCTCGTTGGGTTGACGATAGCGTCAAAGTCGCGGGAAACACCTGGATAAGGGATGCACAGAACCGGGAAGTGTGGCAGAAAAAAGGGGAGGCCTATATCCAGCAGTGGGTGATTCCGGACTGATATGATGATGTCAGATAAAATCTACATAGTTTTCTAAATAATTATTGTAAATCAAAGATGTATTTTTTTACATAAATATATGCTACAGTAACTAAGGCAAGAAAATCTTGTAAAAAAATACGGTGAAACCAAACTTCAGCTACATTTTAGGCACCCAACTTCACCTTTCATGCCAACCCCTGCTCACAAAACACTCCATGTCCACTAAAATGGTGTCACATGTCAGTCCTAGACAATAAATGTGTTTTTCTTTTCTTAAACATCTGAAGATTGTATTTCTTGCCACATTAAAGTATGACGATGTAAACTATTAGTGGTGTTGTGGGAGGCAGGTGGGCTCATTGCAGGAATATTGCAGCCAGCATACCGACAATATAGTACAGAGGTGGCGAACCTTTTGATGTTTTTTTTTTTGCAAAGCTTATAGCGTTACAATACACATATATGTATAAATATATAAATGCTATAATATGTAATATATATAAATGCTGTTAAAGCATTCATTCACTCCCTTATATTCTATTACAGTGGCGCTTGCTGTGATGTTGTTTTTTACAAGCTTTTATTTAACAATACATGAAATCTTACAAAGATTGCATGTTAAATAAAAGCTTGTTTATTAATATCTTGCAACTGAATTTTAAAACAGCTATCCCCAACCTATTGTTCTGACATTTTGCATGCACGTTTAGTTTGGATGGCAATGCATGGTTAGCTAAGTGACGTTATTCTGAATCCAATATAGCGGACCCCCTAAGTTGGCGGACTAGTTATTTTGGGTTTGCTGAAAAGATTACGAACAAAAAAAAAACGAAAAGGTGACCGACTGACAGAGTTATTTTCGTATTTATTATGTATTCTATAGGAACATCAACCTATAATACAATTATTTTGGAATTAAGTTAAACAATTCACTTCGTCTTTTTCTTTCGCCTTTATATGACGTACCTATCTAATAATACACATTTACATTTCGTACGTCCATCCATGTTTCAACCGTTGTTAACGCATGCCATATGTTGGCTATCTCTGTACTACAATCTTATTTATCGCTGTAAGTTGACTCACATGGGTGACAAATAGATCATAAATGTGTTCCTCTTAGTATTAGTTAAGAATAGAAATAAAAACAATGTCATGTTGAGGTAGGTGATGACTCAGACTTGGGATGCATCTTATGTCTTGCCTGTGTAAAATAGATTTAGAAGTAGGAAATATGCATTTTCCCTTGTTTTTTTTTTCACACACTCTTCTATAGATTTAGAAGTAGGAAATATGCATTTAAACTTGTTTTTTTTTTCACATACTCTTCTAGTTTTGAAAGCATTTATCGCTGCAAACACTTTCGAAGAGCTTCCTATTTCTAAAACGTATTCAAAGGTGTTTTGTTGTTGACATTTGCATTATCTTTGTTGCTGAAATGTCACTTTGTCAGCTGTTTTTTTATCCCAAACGACAGCGACTTGAGCAATTTCACTAGTACAGTCTGAACCAAGCTTTACTATCTCAACAACTTCACCATTTAACACTATGTTCAAAGCGTATACATTCGGTCAATAAACGTCCATAAAATGACATTAACTACGCAAATAAACCGTGAGAGAACGCTAAACATTAATTATTTCACGGTGCGTTACTTCAAATGATTAATATGGTCATTTTACACCTTTTCCTGCCAAAGGAAAGTAAACTTACACCTACGGGAATTAAAGTTGAAGATGTGTTGATGGTTATGTTTGAGGAGTCATCAATTAAATTATGCGTGCTAGTAGTTTCCTTGAAAATTGTGTTTGGTTTGTGCAGTAGCACATTATAATAAGAAAATTTTCTAGTTTACAGTTGAAATTTCAGTAGAAAGCAAAAAAAAACGTTTATCCATGTTTTGAAATAATTGTGTTAAATATTCAGACTAGCTTGAAACAGCTGTGTTATTGAGATAGCCGTAATAAATATAGCTGTGTGACTGTGATTACTGTACACGTATGAAAAAGGCGTTATTTCAATTTAGTAATAGATAAATTGTGGAAAAAAAGATGAAATCAATTTCGGAGTGAAAAGAATCATGTGTGATCAAGATATAAATTCTGGAAAGAATACACTAACTTCATGTATACAAAATATTAATTCCAACATACAATATTGTGTGTCAAACTCATTAAATATGTTTTCTTAGTCACCTGAAGGTTTCTTTCATAAATCAAGAAATATAGTCTGCATTTTAATGGTTTCCCTTTTTCACGGAATATTTCTTTGAAGGTGGATAATTCTCCGAATAATGCTATATCACTTTTCAAATATCTACCCTCTCGTATTTAAGTAAAAGGAATTTGATTGAATTCTCTTGTACCTAATGTCGTTTTATATACTGTAAGATTGCTCTATGAAGAAATATTTTTTGCACAGCTACAATTTTTTGCGACAGTCTTTTGTTTGAAGCAATTTTTTGCTGTAATAAATCAGCAATTTTACGGACAATGGATATATTATTTATTATTTTATGTCTCTCTTTTCCCGTTTGCAGTTCATCATGGTTATGTTGCGGGGAAATCGTTGGTTTTATCGACGGGAAGCTTCATAATTCTTTTGCCGGTATCCCAATTTTATTTGGGGTCATTGCAGCATTTCTTATAAATTTCTCTGTTAGTGCAGTAGTCACCGTCTTTCTACCAATAACATATTTTACAGAGTCCATCCATTATTTATTTTTCTTTATTTGCAACAAAACTTGTTTTAGGAGCGGTCACAGACTTTGGAGTCGCCTCGCCACCTTCTTTTCTTTCGGATGGAAATCATCAAACGAGCCCTCCCACTATGGGCGGAGCGGAAGGGAGTGTCAGTGTAGTAGTAGTAGTGTACTTACCTACACACTAGTCAGACTTGTACTGACTATAACCCATCCATGTTCCTTCTGTTGCCCTTTGTGTTCCAGGGCCGCGGTATCTCTTTCAAACAGTCCCGCAGCCCTGGCAGGCATCGGTCCTTTCGGACCCCTTCCCGTTTGCTGACATCTCAAATCGTTTATTGCTTTATCTACACACATCTCACATCGCTTTTAGGCGCGCGTGGAACATCAATAAATTGAATTTCTCGCCACCTTCTGTTAGGCTGTCTGTCCATTGAAGTGGAGCGAGTCTGTGGAGCGGAGAAACGGAGAAATATTAACCAATAGGATTGCATAAAATCTGCGCTCTGCTCGAGTATGCTGCAGTATCCTATTGGTTAATACGACAGGCAGCCTTATAGGCGACATTGTCCATACTTTGCATACAAACCATGCATGGCAGGCATGTCACTGTTTACTCACGCTATAACACAAGTGGCCATCTCTTCTGGAAAAAGCCATAGGAAAATTTAAATCACACCCGGTATTCCGTTACAAAAATTTTGTAGGCCATGGTCACGAAACACATAAATGGATTCGGTGTTATAATATCATCCAAATGAACTGTTAAACAAGAAGCTCTATTATTAACCAAAACAAAAATAAACTTAAACACACTAAGCTATATTTCGACCTAAATATCAACTCAAGCGACTTCAATCCCAAGAAAAACACATTACACGAATGAACGAAATTACAAGCGAACGAATGAGTCAAAAGGTATAAAATTAAAACAAAACTTTTCATTTTATAAAATATGATGAGCGCGAAATTCGTTTAGACGCTTTTTTGGAGTTTCCTAGAACCAAAAGTCGAAGCCGCGTGACATCCATCAAACCTCACTGGGCTCATATGATGGATTTTGGTTCACCCCAACTCACACAGGGAATACTGGTGTCCTAGTAGTGAGAACGATGTAGATAGATTATGCCGCAAACAAATAAAAAAAATAAAAGACGTATTAAAATATTTGATAAAACTGAATAACAAAATACGTTACGCGGATCAAGAATGACAGATGAACGAATGAACGAAATTACAAACGAACGAATGAGTCAAAAGGTATAAAATTAAAACAAAACTTTCGTTCTATGCAAATATAATGAGTGTGAAATCCGTTTAGGAGCTTACCTCTTACCCCTGGGTACTCGTACAGACGAAATTCACTTATTTATTCAGGAGTTCAGAAGCGTTTCTACGTTAATTTGGGGCTTTTAAACTAATCACATGTTCGAGGTGTTAGTGTGTTCAAGTATTTGTTGTATGATTGTTATTACAGGTCAAAGACATTCAAATATTTACGAGCGATAGACGGGACAAGACGAAGAAAATTGTAATCCAATACTTGTTACTACATACTAACAAGTCGCTCTGTCTAGTGTCACACGCCCGCTTGTCAGGTGGCATTCGCGTGTCAAAAATTAAGTTTAAATTTAAAAAAAAACCCCAACGAAAAAAAGAAAGCGAACCAATATTTAAAAAGTAAAAAAATATTTTTGCTACCCACTTTCATGTCCCATATCTAGTAAATGGCTGCACCGATTTTGATAAAACATGTCTAATTGTAATATACACATCATGCGCTTTCATTTGATACCTATATCCTCTTGGGTACCTATATTTGCCCACAACACACACATAGCGGTCAATCTTGACAAAACGAAACGTTAAAAACGAAAATGTTCGGGATCAAAATTATTGTATAAAAATATTCCCAATGTCCGCTCTATAATAATTTAATCATATTTTTCGGTGAAACATCGCCAGAGAAAGTGGAGGCCGTTACCTAGCATTGGGACTATTTGGGACACTTCATCGGCTAAGCTACGTGTGCCTTCCACCCTGTATTTCTATGCAGCTAATCGGCGTCGATGTTACGAAAACCGCTGATCAATGTACAGCTAAGAAACATCGAACGGAACTGCACCGTTGCAAGACTCCTTATTTAACCTCGTATTAATCAGTGTAGCAGACATATCTCAAGCAGCTTCGATGCAGTAATGAACGTTCCTAAATGAACGGTTATCTGTTAACAGAACTAACGAGTTCTTACGGATATAGGAAGCATGGTGTTTATAGTATAGACTGATTGGGCCACAAAAGGGATAAATGAAAGGTATTTGCATGTGGCTGAGATGAGAATGCTAAGGGGGATGTGTGGTGTCACGCGAATGGATTAAATAAGGAATGAGTACATAAGAGGAAGTTTGAAAGTAACGCCAGTGACTGAAAAGTTGTGTGGTAATCGGTTATCGTGGTATATGGACATGTGGTGCGGAGGAATGAGGAAAATGTTGAGTATGAATGTAGATGGCTATAAGAGTAGAGGAAGATCAAATAAACGATGGATGGACTGTGTGAAGGATGGTATGGCAAGAAAAGAGGTGACTGATGAGATGACGAGTAATAGAGCAGTATGGGAGAAGAAGACATGCTGCGTCGACCACAAATAAATTGGGATAAGGGCAAGAGAATGATGGTGGTTATAGTATAGACGAGGTACAGCTTAACAGTCAAAGACTAGGTAATTAGGTTCGTGACAAAACTTCTCAAATTAGACGTTCTAGGAATGAATTGAACGTTCTACGAATCGGACATTTATTATGCGTCAAGACTGAAATAAGGATACTTGAAGAATTTACACTAAAATGACGACAAATATCTAAAATGGAAATGACGCACCAACTAACAGAAAGGAACAACATACACTTTTGTTTTTTGTTAATTTGTCATTTAATAAAAAGACGGAATTCTAAACACAAATGTGTAACTATTAAAAAATTTGGCGAAAGTCGGTTAATGTAACATAACATCACGTCTTCAATACCCGAATGCGCGAAGGCGGAGGTGTACCATGTTATAGGGGGCGAGCCTATTACCATCAACTGGGCACAAATCATCTCCGTGGCTGCTAATGAGAAATTCCCGATGGAAAAACCCAAAAACACTTAGTCACCCGGGAATCGAACCACTTGGGACCACTATACGAACAAGGCAGATGGTTAAAGTAGATAATAGTAAACAAGTAAACCATTACAACAAAAGAAATGAGTATTAGAAAACGCAAACGAACAAACACTTACTACACGTAATGTACGGATCAATCAAATTTCAACCTTCCAATCTTGTTTTTAACCACAAGATTGCAAAATTCCTACAACCTGGCATCAAAGAAACGCCACAATTAGACTGCTTAGCACAAAACTAATGCACACAGATGTTTTAATTGCGCACATAATCATAATAACATATTGTATGACTACGAAAATGTACCAGCAAACGAGATTAAAGAGATCCAAGCAAATCTAGGCCATTATGTTCCATATTATCTGAACAACTAGCTGTGCCCCACTGTTTCTCCTGCCGCTCGGCTCCTCATGGTCGTAGCTTGGTGTTAAATACGCTATAACCCTCCTCAAGAATTGGGCTATCATACGCTAAAAGAATTCTTCAAATACGACTAACAGTTCCAGAGATAAGAGCGTTCAAACAAAAATACTGACTCTTCAGCTTTATTATTTTAGATAGAGTATTGAATTATAGATGACTGCGGAAATCACCATCATCATCTGCCTAGCCTTTTCCCAACTATGTTGGGGTCAGCTTCCAGTCTAACTGGATCCAGCTAAAAACCAGTATTTTACATGGAGCGACTGCCTACCTGACCTCCACAACCCAGTTAGTATTAGGTAATACGATACCCCTTGGTAAGACTGGTTGTAAGACTTCCGGGCTACTAACTATCTGTAACGACTGTCAAAGATCTACAAATGACAGCCGGGACCAACGGCTTAACGTGCATTCCGGGGCACGGAAGAAACTCGTTATGTAATGGGTGGTCACCCATCCTCGAACCAATTTAGGCAAGCATGGCTTAACCTAATGACCGACCCAAGTGGCAGTATTAAGCCACGAGTTCCTCTGTGCGGAAATGTACCAACATCGGAGATTAAAGAGATGCAAGCAAATCTAAGCCATATGTTCTCTACTATCTGAACAATTATAATAATTTTTCAACCTGTACATTGCACAACTATTGACAGAAGTGGGTCATGGTATCGCAATGCTAATGGGATCTATATTGTATTAAAAGATTTCGATATATTATTTAAATGGGTTAGTAGGAATAATGGGCGGTGTGTTGGAGAAATTGGAAGGTATGCGGGTGGTGGAAGTCTGATTATATCCCTCACGTGATGTAAGAACATTGTCTGAATCTAATTTCACAAGGTATCTCGCCCTGCAGTTGCTCAATAAGAGGTTGGTTTTATTATAAAGATCGGACATATAGATAGAACACATTTCTAGTTTCCCGGGACGATCCGTTTATTAAATTATTTCAAAACGAAAATTAACTCCAAGGATCATCGCCCAAATGATCTCATAATGCCTGCACATCACATATTAAATTTATAGACGACTGTAAGATTGCCATAGACATGCGAAAAGATTGAACTCTTAGCGTCGTTCACTCCTCCAGGAACATTTAAAAAACTAAGAACTTTTTAAAACTGTGTATCCTTGATCTAATTATTATCGTTCCATTTTATTATTAAACGCTCCATAACTCCTAATACAAAATGCTCACCAAAAGCCATGTCCCCATTCAACAAACAATGCTAAATCAATCACATTTATTCCATGGCCCTTATCGTTTCCAGTGGCCTTATCGTTTCGCTGGCTAAAATTAATTAAACGTACTTCTGTACAGCGCTTTGTTTCTCTCCAACTTGGTCATTTGCGATATTCTTCATAAATTGGGGTCTGAGGGAAAGACTGAAGCGTTTTCTGCGCAGAATTGATTTGAAAGAACTTGTCTTTTGAACGTGCCATTTTGAGTTGCAGTGTCATTACGAATTTAAGTATCAACCATCCACGGTTTACGATTTTGTATATTAGTTTATTCATATCTTTATTTGCCAAATATTCCATCGTTAGGATTTTTTTAATTACAAAATGGGCCGGCTCTGGACCTTGATCACGCCTGATGGAAAGCGATAGACGAGGTCTATGATCGAACGATTGTGCCCAGAAGATGCCTGTTCACTCTTGTTTTGAAGGCAGATGGGTTAAATGTGGCAGGGAAGACAGATAATAAATAATAATAAATATAAAAAATAAAATAAAAAAGAACTCTAAAGGTGACATTCTATCACCAATAACGATGTTGGAAAAGCAAAAATAACAATTGACATGTGCTGCCGAAAGCTCATGTCAATATGTCGAAAGTCGTTCTAGAATACGAAACGTTTTGAAGTGCCACTTCTCTAGGCCCTCTTCTGATTATTAAATTCTTTTCAAGCAGTTCTTGCAATGCAATGCAATGTGAAACATACCGTTTTCTCTCCATCCCTTTCATCCTTCTTCTAAGAAACTTTTCTCTCATCGCTTGCACCTCCTACACACAGTTGAAAACTTTCGAATCTTATTGTGCTGGGGAGTTCCGCCAGCTTATTGGTATTCGTCTGAGTTTCTTAGATATTACTTGTACTATTTAATTATAGAGAACTTACCGTATTGACTGGCGAGCCTTTAAACGAGAAAGAAAGGGAAATAGCGGAAGTAATGAAAGTTCTTTGCTAAATATTTTATCTCAGGATTGCAAGATCACCTCCTTCTGCGAAGCAGTCATGCTAGCGAAGGAGGTGGCGGGACGTGAGAGGGAGAGAACCTCACGTCCCAGCCGCCGCGGGAGACGCACCGGGGGCGTCGGGGGCCACGTGGTGGCTCCCGGCCACCGTAGACGCGGGCCTGTGGACGGTGAGCTATGGGCTAGCTCGCCGTCCGTCCGTTTTATGACGACAGGCCGTGTCGACGGCGCGTTCGTGTTCCACGCGCGCCTCAAAGAGAGTCAGCAAACAGGAAGGGGTCCGTAAGGGCCGACGCCTGCCAGGGTTGCGGGACTGTTCGAAAGAGATACCGCGGCCCTGGAACATAAAGGGCAAAGGAAGGAACATGGATGGGTTTTAGTCAGTAGAAGTCTGACACTCCCTCCTGCTTAGCCCAGAGCGGGAGGGGTTATTTGATGATTTCCCATCGGTAAAAAAAAAAAAAAAAAAAGGATTGCAAGATATTATTTACGGCTTTATGGCACTGAAAATAAGCGACGATTTGCTATGTAGTGGCGTCGAAATTGTTGGTAACAAGATAGATTGGAGCTTCGTTTTTCCGAAACCGGCATGACTTAACAAAAAAATCGAAGACATGCGACATCCACGCACCCGCAACGTGCCAGCGTGCTGGATGATGGCCCACTTTCTCTCATTTAGAGGAGGCCACTGTACTAGCAGTAGGAACATTATTATGCTCTTTAAGCTTATGTTGTCTATGTCTTCCACCATTTCGACAAGGTCAGGTAGCAGAGCGAACTGTCCGAATTGCGTCTCCCAGCGTATATCTCCGTGCCACCATCAAATTCGAACCTAAAAAGTCATTAAAAGTGACAAAAAGGACTGTCACATCAATCAATGAATCCATCTCAAAGTAGTCCACTGCTGGACATAGACCTCTCTCAATGTTAAAATAATCTTTTTACGAGAACATTTCCCCAAATGTTTCATAGGTTATTTCAACCTGACAATGTTGTGGTATACAGCATGATTGATGTAAAAATAATGGGAATTTATACACACTGACGGTTTGGATGTGTCAATAAAAAAATGATGAAGTATTCAAATACATATGTATAGAAGTCGTTAAATGGTGGAAAGCTATTAACTTAGCCTGCTTGTTCTCGTTACCGAGAAATAACGTTTATCATTTAGGTAGATGAACCAGTTAAACCTAGATGGACTAGTTTTATGGAATAAAAAACCTGACCCAAATTATACTATTTGTTGGTATCCAAAGTCCCAAGTCCTGAATAAGCTTAAACCAAAATGAAAGCATTGCATTATTACTATCTGGCACCCGGGACCTTCGTTCGCATGAAGTTATTAAGTATAATAAAAAAAACATTACTTCCCTTTTTGAACGAATTTTGTTACCAATTTCAGGCGTTTTAATTTTTTGCACGGAAGCCTATTTGTATTGTATTGTATAGCGGGCTGGTGTCCGCAACTCCACGTTTATTAGAAATTTATTCGATCCACCCTAGCTCCCCGAGAAAGGCCAGCAGCGCCTTGATGTTGCTGACGATCTCGCGGAGAGTACCTGGGTTACCGAAGTACTTTGCCCTGTATGTTGCAATCACCGGGCAGTGCAGAAGCACGTGGGCTGCCGTCTCGTCCTCCTCCATGCAGGCTCGGCACAAGGGGCTGTCCGTGACTCCTATGACAGAGAGGTGTTTGTTAAAAGAGCCGTGTCCAGTGATGGCGGCTGTAACTGTGCGCAGCTGTAGCTTGGTCAGCCGAAGCGCTCGTTTGGTGAAGCGGCCGTCGATGGTAGGAAGTGCTTCCTTGGCCTGCCTGCACTCGCCATGGTCTAGCCACAGCTTGTGGTGTTGTTCACTGGTTCGTTTCCTTACCAGTGTGCGTAGGACCCGAAAAGGAGTGGCACGATGGGTTCGGGTCCCACTGCTGCCATGCTCGATCCCCTTCTCGTCCGCTGCGTCATTGCCTCGAGAATCGCTGTGTCCTTTGATCCATTGGATGGTTATATTATTGAGATTACCAACCTGGTTCAGGCGTTGATGACACTCCACTGTATTATCCCAGAGTTGACTGTGGTTGTTTAGTGCTAGCGGTACCGCCATGCTGTCTGAGAGTATACGTGGTAGTGGTCCACAACCTCCCTGGCTAAGATGGCTGATGCCGCCCGGAACCCTAATTATTTTTCTAAAATAAAAGTAGCCTATGTACCTATGTTAGACCTTGTATCATCAACCATCTGCCAGTAAAAGTCCCGTCCAAATTTGTCTAGCCCTTTCGGAGATTAGCCGGAACAAACAGACAGACCGACAGACAGACAAATTGAAAAAAATGTGTTTTTGTTTTAAGTATCGTATAGAATAGAATAGAATAGAATAGAATAGCATTTATTTGCAAATATGGGTTATACACAAGTAGATAGTAGTAGGTTTTCATCAGAGTTCTGCCATATTTCACCATTCGGCATGCAAACATTATCATTATATAAAATTATTAAAATTTAAATTATTATACATTAAATTAATAAATTAATTAAATAAAAGTAATTCACTAAATAAAATTAATTAAATTCAAATGTTCATTAAAAATATCAACTTAATTATTACATTATAGATACGTTAAATAAAATTGTCAATAATTTAAATTGTCAGTATAAAAAGTACTAAAAAAATCGTGTTCTGAAGATAAATAAACAAATAAACATTAAAATTCCAGGTCATAGACAATACACCATATTCCACAAGTAAAATCATTATTAATTAATTAAAAATTTGTAGTTTGATAAAAAATTGTCCGTTAAAAACTCAGTAACACTGTATTATGTTTTATTTATTAATAATTTACGAAGTATACTTTTAAATTGCACCGTTTTTAAGTCTTTCCAAGCACTTGGCAATTTATTATAAACAACTGGGGCCATGCAATGCATATGAAACTATACGAGTATAGTTTCATATGCATTGCATGGCAGATTGGCAGATTCAGTAAAAAGCTGTAATTTTGATATTACAAACAGACACTTCAATTTTACACCTTATAACAATTTATTTGATGCTACATAATTATTGTGGTATTCAATACTTCCATCTAGTTCTATTGCAATACCAAGCAAGCAGCAATTTGTACTAAACACTACAAGTTCATCAATGTAGCCGGGAATGTTATGACCTCAAGAGCTCCGCAATAGTGCATAGTGCTATGCAGAGCGCGTATCTCGAATAGTCCATCACTTAGCTATAATTTGTATGGTATTACGGTTAGTTCTCACTATAAAGGGTGTAACAAGACCCTTAACGAAGCCGAAAGGTACTTGTTCTCCCCGTCATTGCGACCATTTTTTTGTTCTAGACCATACCTGGGAACCTTCTAGTTACGGTGATATTTGGGGTCAAAAAAAAAACTTGTGAAATAGTTGGAACTATTTCACAAGTTTTTTTTTTAAATAATTGTTTTTAACGTAAGATTTTTACTGTAAACACCTCGACGACCCACGTACTATTCAATCCATCCATCTGCACAATGTTTTGATTGCGTTGCGTTGAGTCCTATCGTAAAACGTGATACTTCACCCTAAAAAAAAAATCCGGCCTAGTGCGAGTCGTAGGTACTCACACGCACATAGGGTTCTGTAGCACCAAACAATATAATAAAAATATTTTGAAGGCATTCGTTCATATGTTGTATTGTTTTACATTCATCAACAAAAATAAATTTGTTTTTCATAGTATGTTAATGAAAAACAAAGTTGTTGCTACAGTTTGATGAAAAAGTCCCATATCTCAAAAACTAAACACCAAATCTTATTCAAACCAATTTTGGTTGAAAGTTTTTTTTACGTTCTATAATCCTATATTTTTTCAGAATTATTTGCCTGTTACTTTAGAAATTAGAGGGGCGACACACACATTTTACCACTTTCGAAGTGTTTATCTTTCAAAGTCAATCGACTTTGAGAGAAAATGGTTTTAAGAACCTCAATGTCATTTTTAACCGCACGTATAGGTTTCATGAAAAAATATTTTTAGTTTCAGTTCCATGTATGGGGAGACACCCCCCTTAATCTTATTTTTTTTTTATATAAAAATTGTAAAGCGGTTCACAGAATACATCTACCTACTAAGTTTCAACTGTGTAGTCCTAATAGCTTCGGAGTAAAGTGGCTGTGACATACACGGACAGACAGACAGACAGACTTGGCGAATCTATAAGGGTTCCGTTTTTTGTCATTCGGCTACGGAACCCTAAAAAGTCGTTTCCCAGCAATAATTTTTGCGTAAAGTTACTTAGTTTGATGTTCAAAATGCTTGGTTGAAGGCTTCGTGAAGGGTCTTGTTACACCCTGTATTAAAGTTAGCAATTTATACTTAGGCTAGCTGTTGCCAGCGGCTTCGCTCGCGTTTTGGTCGGAAATTATCCCCCGGGCACGTTTTAAATATAGCCTATGACACTCAGGGATAAAGTAGCTTCCTATTAGTGAAAGAATTTTCGTAATCGGTTTAGTAGATCCAGAGATTACCCCCTACAATCTCTCATCCACCACGCCCTCACTACCAACAATCGCTGCTTTTTTTCCGCCTGGCTAGTCAAAGATTGTGATAGTTGGGCTAATATGTATGATATTATTATAATTTATAGCCTATAACACTCACGAATAATGTAGCTTTCTACCAGTGAAACAACTTTTGATACTGGATCATAAGTTCCGAAGATTACCCCCTACATACAAACTTACAAGCAAATTTTACCTCTTTATAATATTAGTGTAGATAGTATAGATTAGTATAGATACTCCAAGTATTATTGCAGGCGAGACGTTCATCAATACAGGGTGGGAGGGTCACCGTCGGGAAAATAGTTACCACGTATTGAGTACATCAATGTGAGCCCCCCCACAGAAATTGTTCATCGGTTATTTAAAAAAAAAAACAGCTGTTCCCTGCAAAACTGCAATACCTACACGATCAAAATGTATGGAACAGCTGACTTTTTAAAATAATGTGGCAAAATAATAACAGCTGTTCGGGTCGATCTTCAGGTTAAGCCGCGCTTGCCTAGGTTGGTCTGTGGATGGGTGACCGCCCATTACATACCGAGTTTCCTTCGTGCCTCGGAAAGCACGTTAAGCCGTTGGTCCCGGCTGTCAATTGTAGATTTTTGACAGTCGTTACAAGTAGTCAGTGGCCCAAAAAGTCTGACAATCAGTTTTACCAAGGGGTGTCGTATTACCCAGTACTAACTGGGTTGTGAAGGTCAGATAGGCAGTCGATCAATGTAAAATACGGGTGTTCAGCTGCATCCGGTTAGACTGAAAGCCGACCCTAACATAGTTGGGAAAAGGCTAGGCAGATGATGATACTGAATACGTGGTAACAAATGTTGCCTCGTTAGTGGTTGCAATCGCGACTGCTGAGCACGAGGTCCTGTGTTCAATGTCCGGGTCGGGAAAGTTGTTATTGGGTTTTTCCATCAGAAATTTCTCATTAGCAGCCACGAAATCTGTACTTGTGCTCGTTTGATGGCAATAGGCTCGCCCCCATTACATGGGACTTAAATATAACTTGCGAAATGTGGGTGTACTATTAGATACACCTCTGCCTGATTCTTCGGGGATTACAAGCGTGATGTTTTGCTATGTAAAACCACTAAAAATAAAAGACACACGATTTGTATTCCAACAAACTACCGTTATTTACAATCTTCGCGTGACCCATACCGATACAGTAGATAATAAAACGTATAATTCAATACATTGAGTCTTTTATGCTTAAAACTTTGCGCTACTATAAACTATGTGGTCATAAACGCCTATTTCTCAAACATAACACTATATCGACTCTGTAATTTAAAATGTTGTAAGAGACATTGAACGCGCTGTTCGATTTGCTACCTTCAACGCATCATCGAAGGTTGAGATTCCAAAATCACGCTCAATGGCGCTTACAACATTTCAATATTATACCATTGATGTTATAGTACCCAAGTGACAGTGTTATAAAATTGCCGAACTAAACCTAGTATATTTTGTATATTGTAAATCAGAGCCCCCTGGTGGATGGTAGTGGCTTTATTTAGTGCAGTGTGTTCCGAGCCTTATAATGTATTCGATTACTGGTTTTGAACTTTATTTGTCGATGAGGGTAGTTTTTGTTCGTGGGAGTATACAGAGTGTTCGAATAATAAACCTATATTATACAGGATAGTTTAAAAAGCGATGTTAATTTTTATTAGATAGTACATACAGACGGACCAATTCATTTGAAGTTATGGACACCTATTTATAAGAGTGAATTTTCAACAACTGGACTAGAATAGCACATCTAAACGGTGTTCAATTAGCTGTCAATAGCTGTTATGACACTGACAGCTGACGCGGTTTAGATGTATTGATTGCCTTCAATTTTATTGGTAAAATATGCCCTGAAATTAGGCACATCTTCGTTTATTAGATATATATATTATATCATGTATATTAAATCATATCATGTTTTTTTTCGTGGTTTATTGTATCAAGTTTTGTTGAATCAAATGTGACACATTCTAACAAGATCCAATCAATATCTAATACGATAAATCTCCGTTGAACTGTACAACACTAAACAAAAAAAAAAATTGAATGAGTTTACCACGAACTTGAACCTCAATCGAACTTCTCAGCGTTGAGTAAGTAATCCCCGATTATTTCGGTCACGGTCGAAGAAAGCTTTGCGAACTTGCTGCTGAATTTTACTCATAAATTGTATGTTTGATATTCATGACTTAGATAAAATCCTTATTGAATTAACTACCTTCTTGTCCAGAATGTAAGATTTTGTTTTCTTTTTGATTTTAAAAAACTGTGCGTTCGAAGTATGAAAACACGTCGATTGACTGTCCTTTGTTTTTTTTTTTTATACATTCTTGCACTGCCTTATGAGCGTTAACGTCTTAAGGCATTTCATACAAACTTTGAACTCATTTGTATTCGAAATGACTGAACCGATTTTAGATGAAACTTCATACGCTTAAGCAGGATGCATAGGTCTATAAAGTAGAGGGAGAATATTTTCGAAAACTAGTGTTACAGCTAAATTAAACCGATTTTAGATTTTCCATAGAAACAGAAATTTCCAATTATCTTTGTTTTTTAAAAGACATTTCAAAAATGTTTTCTATCAACTTTTTAGACATATGTATCTTGCTTATTCTTATGAAGTTTTATTAAAGTCGGTTCAGTCATTTCGAAAACAAATGAGTTCAAAGTTAGACTTGTTGGTCCTGTGGTCGCAAGCGCTATTGCTGAGCAGGAGGTGATGGGTTTAAGGTTTCAAAAATGTTTTAAGGTGTTTCATTTGGAATTTCTCAGTAGAACCTTGGAGTCTAGATTTCGGCTCTGTTGATGACCCTTATGACGTGGTCAACATTGTCTAATCTCTCAGGTATTAAAGACTATAACTGCGGCGGCCGACTAAACATTTTGTGGACGCAGCCTAATAGTACCGTATTGCAAAATTCCTCTCAAGTTCCTTTCACCTTTTCCCGAACGCGTAAATAGTCAAAAATCCATTGCTGAGTCACCTAATCCGAATAAGATACAAAGGGAAGTGCTGTTAAAACGCGATAAAATCGACTTCGCCCCCTAAAATCGTAACTCGTGTAGCAAAAGGGTACTTTTTTATTCGCTCCGAACGTCACTAAAAAGGTTCTTATTAGTACCCCTTCTGGCCAATCGGGTACCAGTATCTATATATCGGGTTTTTCGTAATTTCCGAAGAGGTTCCCTTGTCGGAATGTTTGAATAGGTTCCTAATAGATCGGGTCGATGTTCCGAATATGTGTTGTGTGATATTTTTTTCCGAGTGTATAAATCCTTTTTGGATTATTGTTGATCCGTCTTATTGAAAGCCCTTATGCATATAGTGCTGCATGGATCTTTTGGCGTTTGAGTGACATTGACAGAAAGGTGTTTTTTCAAACGTTTTTGTACCAAGATGACGGTGAAAGTTCTGACAATAGCCACGCACTAGAACATCCATGTTTCTAAAACTTTATTATCAAGTTCAAGATATTTATGAAGTTCGTGACCTACAACGATAGTGCGATTCTATTTAAAGTGATCACGTTTTAAAAGAAGTTTCCAAGCTATTGCATCCATGACCTTGACTCGTCTTCATGTCGTTCTATTCAATGTCAAGTCAACCTTCCCCTCACGAGGTTTTGATTGCTTTTATGAAAATGCCATACCAATTAAGGGTGCTACACGCGTGTTCGCCAGTTACGTTTACGTCCCATGTAATAGGGGGTGAGCCTATTACCATCAACCGTGTGCAATTCCAGACTGCGTGGCTGCTACTGAGAAATTTCTAATGGAAAAACCCAATATATCCTTGCCCTACCCGGGAATCGAACCCAGGACCTCTAGGTGCAAAATCGAATGTAATTAATGTAGATGTAGTAATTCAGGATCAGGATAGAAGCAACTCGGGTTTAGATCGAATTGTGTCGAGTCCGCACGAACTTCCCGCGATGGTAGATGACGAACAGAATGTTCCGATGGTCACTAGCTGAATGTAGTGTAGTAATTGCTTCGGGTCGGTTTAGTTTGTCAACAAATACTGCGGAATGTGTGGCGACCCTGTGAGACATCTGCGTCACAAGCTAAGCATATCTAACGTATATCCGGCGTTTCTGAGAGATAAATCAAATATGGCTGCGTTGAAATTATTACCTTAATGGCGACTTGCTGTCTCTTTTTTGCAAAACAGTACCAAACATGCGAATTCCTCGTGTGATGCGACTTACGAAACGACTTGTGTCAAGCCACACACACGCTTCCCTTGTTACCTTCGCGTGGGTAAAGTCGCGCGTCGCTGCATAAATCGCATTTTGGTGATTTGTGACATGCTCTGAATAACTCCATTCTTTTATTTTCTCCACAGTCTCTGTCGCAAAATGCTTGTCTTTTGAGTTGTGGCCAACGGGTAAAATAAGGCCTCTCAAAAACTTTTGACTGCACATAAAACTATCGTCATAACTGATTCGCGTGAACCTCTGTCCTGTTTATAGCGTCCTGGTACTGTTCAAAACTTTCACACTAAATACTTCTTGCTCTCTCGCTCTCGCAAAACAATACCGTCTTCAAACATACCAAGTCCGAGGCCTCTCCAAAACTTTTGACTGCACATAAAACTATCATAGTCATAGCTAATTCGCGTGAACCTCTGTCCTGTTTATGACGCCTTGGTACTTTTCAAAACTTTGACACTAAAATGTCTGCACGAATGGACGGTATTTTGATTGTGTTTTGTTTTTATGATCAGTTGGTCTTTTTAGGTTTTCTGGGCACGCGATGGCGCTTCCATTTCATGCTGGCTTGGTAAGAATGTAGAATATCTTAATTGATTCTCAATGTACTGGGTTAGTCGCGGAATCTGGAGGTTATGTGAATAAGTTTCCGATTTGAAACTTTTCTGCTGACTGCTTTTGTCTCGGAAAAAGTTTTAAGTAGTTCGGATGTGCATAGGTGGTAATCTCCGAAACTATTCGTTAGAATTCAAAAAAATTATCTCAGATGGAAAACTCGAAAGTTTTATAGAATAATGGTAAAACACTTCTGATAGTAGTTCACTTATAAACTTATTTTATAAGTATCAAATTGGTTTTTTGCGACGTCGAACACTCAATTCATTTATGAATGGAATTGGAGCTCTTTCAATACACCAGCTCAACAAAATACGATTGTCCGGCGCAGCCATATCAATATAAAACAGCCAGCAATTTTGTCACAGCAAAAAGATTTACGTTTATCAAGAACAGTCACGAGTTTTTGTATAATGGGTCGACCGAACCAATGCTCCGTGAATAAATAGACATAAATGCGGAAGTGCGAAACATCGGAAGAATGGCACTCCCTAACGAGACTTTGTACAAAGGTGCCTAATCGGTCAACAAGTGTGTATAACTGTACCGTCAAAATGGCTGGTTAAACCGTATGCATTTGAATAATTCTGGGTAAAGGTAAGGTCTTCTAGTAATAAATACCTTCTTGGATTTATACCCGCCTAGTACAGTTCGTAAGGTTACCGCCCATAACTTAGCACAACTGTACGTACTCGATCCCATGCAATATTTTTGAGTAATATTTTATCACTCTAAAATACGGTGGGTTCAACGGATTCAATTTTTAAATATTTTAATCAATTCCCGCTGACTCCACCAGTGAGGCCACGGGCGGTGAAGTCAACGGGAATACCTGCCTATGTGATGGCTTGTCTTCTGCAAAGAACATTTCTTGTTGTAGCTTTAAATATACCGGGTGATTTTCAATTATGTTAAAATTAATTAATTACGCACTAACTACATTGTTCTAAATATAAAATACTCTAAGACTATTAGTATTAAAACGAAGCTCATTTATCGCCTAAAATATTGTCCATTGTTCAAAAACTGCCCTGTATAATTTTGCGCTTTCTCATTCTTTCGACGCCATTAAAAAATTAAGCCCGATCATTGAATATTAAACTAACAATACCCTCTTTTTGTTACAGGTAAGACTTCAAAGCTGATTACCACCCCCTTCTCCTGAAAATAAAAGAAAACCCTTAACGACTTATGTACACCGGAGCGGTAGAATTTATGGTCCACCATAAATTTAGTGAGAAAAATCCTTCAACACAAAATATTGTGTTGTTTTCCGCATTATGTTATATAACAAATATATTATATAAAATGGCAATTCGTAAAGGGATTTTCTTTATAGCGACAGATAAGATGGTCTGAACACAATGTGACGGTACTACATACAGTATGTTGTCTAAATTGTGATCGAAAAAAATGGCGAATAGTTCACTGATTACAGGGAAATCGTAAATTTAGATTTAATTTTTATTGAATGATTCGACTTAGCTCACGAAATAATTATGCTTAGTTCTAAGGCCAGAAGAAGGCACTGCCGGTAAGTTTTGTACGAAACGTCTCCGATGATTTATTTTATCGGTGACGTTTCGTACAAAACTTACCGCACACACAGCACAGTTTAGGCGATTACTCAAATCTCCGCTTTGTTATGCAATCTTACAGGAACCTCGACTACCAGTAGTACTACGGGTAAAAAAAACTTCCCGTGGTATTACTGGATCGCTTGGTAGTTCTACGGGTATTAATTTTAACCGGGGTACTACTGGTAGTATTACTGGTGGTTCCACGGGCAACAAACGATATTTTCTTGTACAAAACTTCAAATTAATTACCTTTATTAGCGAATAGTTGTTATACTTTTAGATTAAAATATTCTTAGGAACAGTTGTTCAGTGACTTATTTAATTATACTTTCTAAGTATCGCAGTAAAACGCCTGTTTTCAAGTTTCCGAACTTTTAATTGATTGGATAAAGCTGTTGTTGAGACGAATTTTGTTTTTAAGGCGATCTTTGAGAAAGGCTTTTTGTTGAAATATGTCGTAGTGTCTGTACGTCTAGGTACTTGTTCTTCTTCTTGCCCTTGTTCCATGTTCTATTCTCGTCTATCAACCGTCTATAACCGACTATAACTTACTCCTTTTTCTTTCGTATCATTCCTCACACCATCCATCCATCTCATCGTCACCATTCGTAGTGTTTGTATGCAACATTGAATAAATCAACATAGTTATTATTATCTGGTTGCCTAACATGACGTCTTGAAGCAGGAGTAATTCCAGTGTGGGAAAGAGATGGCGCTAGACGACCTGTAGCTCTGTCTCTTTCCCACACTGGAATTACTCCTGTTTTGAGACGTCATAGTAACCCCCAGTCCTTATTTCCGTCACGATAATAGAGTAAAAAGTACTTAATAGGAGAGAGATGTGTAGTTGCTACTATATTGTATCATTTTATAATCCATTATCTTTAAAATATATATTTTGACGATAAGAGGCTATAAACGTATTTCAGACATTAGTTTACAGTGCCACAGAAGCAATAAATCGGTACGTACCCAGTTCAGATATAAAAGTCTTAATACCGGTACGATTTTAAATTCGGTACACATTCTAAACTAGAACACGCTGTATACTGCGTCTCAGCGGTTTTACGACACATAAAAGTTTTAGTTTTAATCGTTCGTTTACTGGTTTTTTAAAGCAATCCGTTTTGTAATGTGTAATGTTGTTACTGTAATTTTTATAGTTTCTCATTATTTTCAAGTGTGTTTTTATCGTTATGAAATTATGTTGTACAGATTTTACTATTTTATGTGTGACTAGAACATCTCTTGTTTAGCATATCCTGCTTATGCGTATGAAATTTCATTAAAATGCCCCTTAACTCCGAAATTACAGGGCCGACAATTTTGAAAAAAAAATATATATTGTTCCTTGCCTATATGTACTCGTAGATTACAGGAAAACCTATAAGAAAACTTAGATTTAAATCATCTTACGGAATTAAGATAATTAACGTAAGGAACCCTCTCCACGTGAGGCGAACTCGCACTTCCGGTATTTTTTTAAATAAAATTGTAGTAATTAGTAACAGGAAGTTATAAACTAGACCAATATTAAGTCATTTCTTCCTTGTACAAGAAAAAGGTGTACGGTTTAATCTAAAACGCCTTTTGATGTAAACATTCTCGATTGTTTCTTCGTCTTTTTTTTCACACAGTAATAAGTTTTGGTCCAGTTATATTCTATGAATTGAACAGACGCATTATACACACGATTTTCTTTAAATCAATCAAGTCTTCAAACATTAAAACTTTATAGATTATTTTCACTCACCAGTATTACACATTCATGATTTTACGATACAACGATCGGTACCGACAAGTATCGATGTTTATTTGTTTATTTATTAACCCTTCATTGGTTTACGACTGAATTTTGACGAGAGCTAGTGGACGATCGATGTTAATGTCGTATGTTGAGCGAGCGATACATCCGTGTAATCAAACCTCTACAAACGCACATATCTCTAAACTGTTTTTTGAAAAAATTATGAGGTATCTCTTGCTAACATACATTGGGTGAATAGCCAAATCCGAAAGTATGAGGAATAGCGAAAATACTCAAAGGAGTCTCGAGCCCGATATTCATGAAAATTAAAACTGCGACATTCGATTTTGAAAAAATCAATACTTACTCCTAGCCAGAAATCCAACCCGTTCATTTCGGAAAACAACACTGTATTATTACACCATTCGATAATGTTGCTAATAGGGATCATATTCTGGGGACTAATGACATACCGCTAACTAAAGGAAACCCTTCACAACTTGACCAAGTAATTTCTCAGGCTCCTCACACAGCGAACGTCTATTTACCGATCTCTTATTAGATACGTTGCCTAACGGAAGGTTAAGATAAGGGGTGTTGTTTTTTTTTACAAAAGCTATTTTTGTCTGCGGCTTGTATACTGTTTGCACAGTGTGCGTGGGCTTGATAAGAGGCCATAGTGGTGCGAAGGGGAATCGTGGTTATTTGTTTTTCTCTTCTTTATTGAGGGAAATAGATTAAATGGGATGAAACTGCGTGAAGTATTACAAGGACGGTGACGCATTTTTTTACAATTGTGAATGTTATTGTCATCCATTACTAAGGTACCTTAAATCGAGAAATAAAAGTCGGACAAAATAAATCAAGTAACTCTAAAAGTCTAATAAATAAGCTACTATTAATTATAGAAGCTTATTAAAAAAAGGCTTTATTTCATAGTTATCGGCTAAAACCAAGCAGTTTACTTTTCACTAGATTCACAACAAAAAAAAACATGGTTAAGTTAACCTTGTTAAAAGCTTAAAGTTATAGATAGAATATGTCTCTAAGTAAAATCGATGCCAGTGACGAAAATCGAGTATACCACATAAAGTTTGTGAGCTAAGGTCACAGCTCACAAATCAGCTCGGAAAGGGATCGGCACCGTATCGCCTTTCGCCTCGCCGTCAAACAGGCGTCAATCTAACGTAAGCAAGCGGACCAGCAGCTCCGATACGTCAACTCGGATACGGCTAAGCGACGCCGCGTTTACGGCACGCCGACGCCGCGCACGACTGGAAGTTGCCCTGTGAATGATAGCACGTGTGGCAACAGTAGTGTGCGTAAGGGTGGACGACTACCTATAAACGAGTTGACCACGCACCGCACCGCGGCTCGCGAGCTTGTCCCGAGGCGAGGCGATTACGTTACGATTCCGATTACTGTGCGCTGCAGTAGGGAGTTTCATACAAAGAATACTGAATGGCCCGAGTTGTTACGATGCCTTTAACATCCTCTATTTGACGCTAAATCTTCTCAACAAAGCTCTAAATAAATGTCCTCATAACAGGACAAAGGGCACGAAACCTCATTGCGCATCAGCCTTCGAACTGAACGGAACACGTGCGCTCCCCGATATATCATCCTATACGCGATAAAACTACCTTCTATATCACGTACCATCAGGCCTGAAGCCGAAGCGCGAGGCAGAGGTGTAAGGAAGAAAAATATTTATTGGGAACAAGCACAGGAGCAACAAAAATAATAATAAAAAAAAAACTAAAACTAACCTAAAAAAAAAGACATGTGCGAGGCCAAAAAGGATCCTATCTCAGCACGATGCTGCGATAGATTAAAAACAAATACCGCAGCGCTGGTATTCTGATAGGGCCCACTGTAGGGTGTGTACCTAATAGTACTACACCCACGTTTTGCCAGATGTGTTCAACAAACCCTTAACAGGGTGCAACAAGACCCTTAACGAAGCCGAAAGGCACTTGTTCTCCTCGTCAATGCGATCATTTTTTTTTGTTTTAGACCATACCTGGGAACCTTCTAGTTAAGGAGATATTGGGGGTCAAAGTTCAGACTTTTTCAGTGGTTTTTTTTTAATACATCGTTTTTGTTTTAATGTAAGTATTTACTTTAAACACGTCCACGACCCCTGTACTTTTCAATGCATCCATCAGCACAATGTTTTGAGTGCATTATATTGAGTCCTACCGTAAAACGTGACTTTTTTTACCCCAAAAAAAAAGTCGTTTCCCAGCTATATTTTTTGCGTAAAGTTGCTTAGTTTGATGTACATTGCTTGGTTGACGGCTTCCTGAAGGGTCTGTGCACCGTGTATAATTGGGGCGAAATTATTGCCATCAACTGGCCACGAATTCAGTCTCTGTGGCTGCTACTGAGGAATAGTTGATGCAAAACCCTAAAAAAAGAACTCCTGAGTTCGTTTCTCAGGCAGGGCAAAGTGTTATCGAAAAGCCCAATAACACTAAGCGGCCTAGGAATCTAACCAAGGATCTCTTGCTCACCAGCGGCGTTTGCGACCACGAGACAATCATATCATGTGATCCGATACGCGATAAAGCTCCCTTCTAAATCAACGTTGTAAACACGAAAAACATGAAGCGATATTAAATTCCTAGCCGTGAAATATTGCCCGTTGCAACGATTTAAAATTGCCCACAGGGATGAGCCATACGGAATGCCCATACTCTCCTGATATTTCTGTTATGGGGTGCCGGAAAAGTCATACAAGGATTTTTTCCCCGAAAAACTGTTCCAAAGTTTGAATAAAAACAGAAATTCGGTGTTGTTTTCAAAATGGAAGTTTTTATTCGAAAAGGTTTGGTGTTAGAAAAAACAATTGAATGTGTGTAGCGTTTAAAAAAGGAAAACATTAAAGTTTTATTTTTGTGGGTCCGGGGTTTTCAATTACGGGGATGTTTTTTTAAGTTTTTTTTTTTATATTTAAAAATGGTTGAATCTTCTATGCACAAGTAAAATACAATATTTATAGGTAACATCGTCCGTACCTGTTAAACCGAATTTTGACTGATTCCTGTTATCTGACAGAAATGGTATTTGGTACAATTATGTTATTTAAACAATACGTACATTACATACAGGCTGTCGTTTTGCATCCTGGCCAAATTCAAGGACGGATACATAGATGATACATACGGATATATAGATACCTATCTATATTAATGATTCTCGACCGAATCGATTGTAAAAAGGGTAGTTTTTTTTTTTTTTTTTTTGAAAATCAGAATGAGTAAATCACCCGTTTTAAAACTCAGCCCGTCTGTTCCTAGCCCTATAAACGCGCCGTCACACACACAAACGCAAACGTTTATTCCATAGTATAATTATGGACAGTATGGAAACTAGGAAGTGATTTACGAATACCGATTTCCGTATAAAAAAAAAAACCTGCCAATGTTATTATCGATTCAGGTCGAGAATCACTAGTATATAGGGTGACTGGTAATTAGTGAACGATACTTAAACACGTGATTGTGCTCATGATAACCAACAACTTTTACTATGGGAACAAAGCTGAAATCGCGAAAAAAAAATCAGCTGTTCAGTACATTTATGTTTGCCTAATGTACTGAACAGCTGATATTTTTTTCGCGATTTCGGCTTTGCTCCCATAATAAAAATTGTTTGTTATCATGAGCACAATCACGTGTTTAAGTATCGTACACTAATTGCCAGTCACCCTATATATACCTCCTTGAATTTGACCAGGATACAAAGCGTCAGCCTGTATATCTGGGTACTTCAAATGATTGCCTTTAATAATCATTCAGTTATAGAAATCCTGAGATTGAAGGACAGGCACTATACATTATTCTATTTCATTTGATTGACATTTCTTGACAAACATCATGATATAGCCCATTGTCTTCTCTGTACAATAAATAACATCATAACTCAACATTGTTTATTTTCATGTCATTACAATCTCAAATAATGAAATTCTTTGAAAACTCATGCGCCTTGTTAGTGTTTATTTGTAACTAGGTGTTGCACATGCATTGTATGGAAACTGCTCGATATAGGTATTTGTGTGCCTTTGATCAAAATCGGTGCAGGATTAAAAAGTTGTTGTCTTAACAGATAATAACCTTTTGAACGCCAGAGCATAAACGCATGCGCGTGCCCCAATTTCACCTACCATTTTGTCACATATCTGTGTCGTTTGGCGCTTGTCACGTATATGTGACAATGGCGGTTAAAAGGCTATAACCAAACTTATGTAGTAGTAATAGTAGCCTATGCCCACAGGTGGGCCCGGTATTGCACTTTCCACATGCTATAATATATATTTACCTATATTTTATTTGTGTTTAGGATAGAAAACGGTGGCAGCGCAAAGGATGAAAACAGAGAATGAAATTTTCTCTAAAATTCAATTTAAACTTGGAACGTTTGCGATCAAATGCTAAATGGCCAGACGTCCGGTCACGTTTATCGGACGGGCATCATTTATTACCGGTTTAAAAGTCGGACGTTTTTTTCGTAGTGGCAACCCTAGGTCGGCACGTGCCTTCACTTGTTTGGTAAAGTATGGGTTTGTAGCTGTACCCCTTTTTATAGCTAGGAATAAGATAAGTGTGTCTGGAACCAAGCACTTGGTGTTTATTTTTATTGTCGCGTTAATGGGTTTCGTTTTTATATTCTCATTGATAAAAGTAAACTAGATAAGCTTCAATTTCTCACTATCTCGCTTTTACAACCTTCCACTAAAATAATTGACGTCTAGAAAGCCTTTTCCTAGGTATGTTAGCCTGTTATTGACAGCTTCCAGTCTAACCGAATACAGCTGAATACCAGTATGTTGCATAGAGCCCTCCTGCTTGAACTGCCAATCTGATTTACACAGTTTTCCAATACAGTTACTGGGTAAAACGATACCCATAATAATTCTAACCATCCGTAACGAAGATCTGCAAATGACTGCCACTACGAACCAAGTAAATGCAATAAAGTATGATGTGATACGAGTGACATCCCTACATTGAAGTTCTGATAAAGTGTATACACTTGCTTGCAAAGTAAAGTATACACGTGCAAGTTCGGATAACCGGGTTATGTTGTAGCGATACAAGGTTTTATGTCGAACATTTTAGATTAATGCAATTCAGCAGCGTCCTTGTTTTTTTTTTCTTATATGAAAATGAAGCCTGGGTTAATTTCTTTATTGTTTTTTCCTCCTATAAGTAAGTCCTCATCAGTCGACTGCTGGCTTCATAAGTTTTATACTCGCTGCTGAGCTTATTTCGCGGCTTCCGACACGCATGTTGCACGCATGACCACGGAAAGTTTTTCAGCAAGCATATTCAGCATGAAAACTTGATATCTGAGTAGGTAGGGCGGGATGAGAACGCTAAAACTATACTATGAAAAATTTAGACAGGAGCCCTTCGAGGAGGGCCCGATTGGGTCTTTCAGTTATCAAAAACGAACAACGGGCGTTGATTTTTATCTCATCGTATGGGGCTAGAAACAAAACGACATAAACAGACAAAACTTCTCAAAGATGGCCTTTAAAATTCTCGGGCTCCTTTGGACCATGAACATTTTGGTGTGCAATAAAGTATACTTTATCTATCAATGTTTCACGTGATGGTAAAAGATACTATGTCCCCGACGATAGTACACGCTAACACTATTTACTCAAGACTCCTACAGAAACCAATAACTCAACATTAACATACCTACATAATTGAATATAGCATCCCTGAACGTCCTGTATCGTCGTGCACTTCCGTGGAGAATAAAGTGCCGGGTATTGTGATCATATGTCCCCTATATCCGGTTTAGTTGGCCTAGATACGTGGCTTGAAAGTGTCGGATGCTTTTTCTTTTATTTTCTAGAGATGCACGTGCTTATTAGATGTGTTCAGTTTTTCTGTCCCCATGTGTATTGTTGTTTTATGAGTACTTTATTGTAATGCCTTCTACACATGGACTTCAATAATAATGATACAAAAAATCAATTTAAATAATTGTAACTCATAAGATAACATACTAATAAGCTAGTTTTTCACCATCGCTCTTAAAACAAAGCTGTTTGATAACAAAACAAGCCCTAAATCTGTTCCAACTCCAAACCACCTAAAGATAGGACCCAAACAAAAACCCCGGACTCGTAATCTTGCCTAAAAATATAAATTGACCAAACAATTGTTTGTTTAACTAAAAGTTTGTTAACTAATTTAATTAGCGACGCGCGCGCCCCCTTGAGGCAGACTTTACTTTATTTCTTAATTTACAACTTCAGCGTTTAAGGCTCTGCTAAATTTAAACTTGGCTTATTGTCCAAATAGTTTCCGAAGTTAGGCGGGAAACTGTCGATGGATAGAATTAGAAGATGTCACGTCTGTGTTTAATCTAGCCTTTTGGAATGATAAAGTTTTGGTAGTAAGTGGTAGAACTAAGTTATTTGTTATGTTCTTCATGGAGGTTGGGGTGAGTATAGTCGCAACCGGCATGCGATGTGCGTGTTTAAACGTTGGCAAAAGCAAAAGGAGTTTTTGAGGAACATAACAGGCGCGCTGTAGTTTCTGTCTCCATCACCCAGCACCCAGTAAGATACCTGAGTTTTTGTATGTACCTAAAGGGTGTAACAAGACCCTTCACGAAGCCGAAAGGCACTTGGTCTCTCCGTTTTTGCGATCATTTTTTCGTTCTATACCTGGGAACCTTCTAGTTACGGAGATATTGGGGGTCAAAGTTCCAACTTTTTCACAAATTTTCTTCTAAATACCTGTATTTAATGTAAGATTTTTACTTTAAACACCTCCACGACCCCCGTACTATTAAATCCATCTATCAGCACAATGTTTTGAGTGCGTTACATTGAGTTCTAATGTAAAACGTGATTTTCGAAACAAAAAAAGAAGTCGTTTCCCAGCAATACTTTTTGAGTATAGTTACTTAGTTTGATGTACTATTGCTTGGTTCACGGCTTCGTGAAGGGTCCTGTTACACCCTGTATGTGGGAGCAAAGGCTGGATAAATACTACTTGTCTATGTTTTTTGCTGCCAAGCGATGCAACATGAGACATTCTAGGAGTGTCTCTGGGAAACGCTAGTCTAATGCTTCAGGTGTTTCAAATTTCCTTAAGCGGCTATGACTAGTGACTATCAGGTGAACTACCGTCTTGTTTCCCATCGAATAACATAGTAAAACTTTGCATCCATAGTCTAAAGTCTGGTCTTATAAGCACAGACCTGACCCAATTTGAAGGACACCAAATATCACACTAGTTCCCAGAATTCCCCAAAATTAGAGCACATATAATAAACTTGATACTATATTTAACGATTCGATGGGTCACATTGTGCCCCGCAACTTTACGTGTCCCCAGAGGCTGGCCTGACACTTTTTATGATGCCCATCACTAGAAAATAAATTGGATTTCGGCCAAACGACTGCTGTTTGCACTATACTATTGGATATAAGTTTGTTTTTATGTTATCGCTTGGGAAATGGCCTGATAATCCACCTGATCACCGGATGGGTCCCCGCCAGCTAAACCGATGAACATAAATAAAGGTAGCAGACACAGATCGGATGCCGAAGACCAGAGAACCGAGAGTAGAGAACATGGGATAGGTCATGCACCTATCGCGACCCAATGCCAAGGCATAGGCTTTGGCATTGGGTTGCGATAGGTCGAGTTGATTGATTAGATGGATAGTGGTAATCGCCGGTATACAGGCTGTAACAGAAAAAAAACCTTTTAGTAGGTGGTGATTCGGACAATCAATCTGGACGACTTTCACTTACGCGGTACGTTTAACTGTTCTCGACGATAATAAATCTTCAAGGGAAATGATGTCTTAGGAGTTCACGACTGGAGTTAACTTTCAAGTCAGAAGCCCATGGGCGGCATAAAAACTCTTGATACAGGTTAGGCACCAACCAGGTTAACCACACAAAAAGAAAAACTTACAATTCAACGTGCAAAGGTGTCTGGCGGGAGTTTACCACCACGCAAAGTATCTGCCAATGGAGGAAGTGAATTATCATAATAGCGCTGTATAGTATGACGTACTCTAGCAGCTATTTAGCACACCGTTGTTACCTGATATCTTCCAACGTTTCATAATATCCAATGGGATCTCCCTGTATATGCCCTGTGTAGCTCCATCTCTGAAATCCAAGGAATACTCCTTTTAGAGGTTGACGGTGGTAGTCCCTGAAATGTTTCTACAAATTGTTTAAATCGTAAGCAGAATGCTGTTTTGGTATAGCAGATACCCTTATTCTGACCTTGCCAATGGACTTCGACAAATAGCTACTTTTCTAACACCGGATTTTAAGCTCGGTAAAGACGGACTAACTTTGCTTATTTAAGTATACACGGCGACACATCAAGCTATACATTGCCAGTATAACATGGCCTCGCTTTGTATTGATTTCAGAATACAGAAAGAACCAGAAGCCGCGTTCAACTGTAATTGCAAGCCGCACGCTGTGACCAAAAACAAAACAAGATGCCTCACTTCCCACCCGCATAATGTGGCTAGCTCAGACATTTTTAATTATTTATTAATTCTGTTTTAAACTTTAACGGTTAACACTTACACATAAACTGTCACTTACTGGGATATCTTCCGTGATTGTCTTTTATTTTGAGCTCCCGATATTTCGACCCTAAATAAAAGACAATCACGGAAGATATCCCGTAAGTGACAGTTTATGTATTTATTAATTGTTAATTATTTGTTGGACACCGGTAAAACACATTACGTGACACGACGTTCGCAGAGTAACTGATCGGCTGCGCCTGCGTGTCAAACTACTCTTTAGAAGAGTCGTTTTTATCGCTTTAGTATTAGGCGCGCTTACGGCTTCTGGTTCTTTCTGTATTCTGAGGATTTCGGTGAGAGATCCGCATAAACTGGTTTGTATAGCTTGATTAGTCGTCGTGTACATCAAACAATTCTTACTTACCTCCTTCCCCCCCCCCCTTTCCTTCCTTCTCCTTCCTTACCTTCTTTCTTACTTTTATTTTTTCTTCTTTTTCTTTCTTTCTTCTTCTATTTTCCTAATTTTCTTCGTAGGTATGTAATTTCGTTCCCTTGATAGGAACTCGATAATATTTACATAGGTATTACTTACATAACTTTATATGTTAGGTATGTAAAGGTTAATGCATTTTTTAACAGCTGGGTACATAATCATGATTGTTGGTTTAGGTGTCGCGGTACCTATAATATAATGAACAGAATTTTTGTTTATTTATTTATACTTAAATAACAATGTTTACATACTCTGTGTAGGTTTAAAACCTAGCAAGTCATTATGAGACTCGTGTCCCGATGAGCTTCATCAAAACTCAACCACCATGAAATCGAAATCTGTTCAGCAACAGGCGCTTGAAATCACTGACCAAAAAGATAGCTAAACATACATAAATGATAAATGATGTTTATTTTGCAAATAGGTTTTTAAAAACACTTTTACACGTCTCTTTTTTTAAATTAGATGGGGCCGGTGTTTCGTAGCTGACAACTCTGAGAAGAAACAGCCGAAACAAACTCAGAGTTCATAGTCTCTTTTAAAGTCCAGACATAATCGTGAGATTTGATGTGGTTAAATTTAATCATGGTTGATCAAAATAATAAATCACAATGTATACAGGGAGGTTACTATGACGTCTTAAACCAGGAGTAATTCCAGTGTGGGAAAGAGACAGAGCCATACAGGTCGTCTAGCGCCATCTCTTTCCCACACAGGAATTACTCCTGCGTTAAGACGTCATGGTAGGCCACCAGGGGCCTTAGTCTGCTATTGCAATAGTGTCAGAATGGTCTATCATTGATTTAATAAGGCCCCGCGCAGACGAATTGCCCTTTGTACGCACGTCAAACGAGTTTCGAACGCGCTTCAATACGCCGTGGGCTAGGGGCCTTATTAAATCAATGATAGACCATTCTGACACTATTGCAATAGCAGACTAAGGCCCCAGGTCATTGCTTTGCATTGAAATAGTTACATAGTTTGGTTGGTTTCATTACTATTAACGTGTGCTAAATAGAATTGCATTAAACAATAAATCTCATTAAATCCAATGTTTTGTCTTCGAAAACCAAAATCCCGTTTGTTTCGACCTTGTGAGAAATAAAATGTTTTATTGCACTACAACTGGAATAAAGAATAGTTGTCTGTTACACCCACTCTCTGAGTAAGCATGATGATGAATCATGAGGCCGTTGGCTCTTTAATTTATAGTGTGAAACATACAAACTAGTGCTAGTTACAACCGATACTAATTTAACGACGGAAAACATGGATTTTACGATTAAAATCTTCACTTTCTACTTCTTAGCGTGTCGATGGTAATTTAATTTGAGTCGGCCTAAAATTTGGCTACGAGGTTCCTACCTTCAATAGCCTCCATTAGTTCCTGTGAAGTGATGCATTCAACAGGACACACAGGACACGATATTCAGTGTTCCATCGTTTGTTGGAAAGCACCATATTTACACTGTAGGGCTAATGCTTTTTGCTTTTCCCTGTTTAGATATCGATACCTGTCAGGCGGCGCAGTTTCGCTAGTGAATCAAACTTGACCTTGTATGGGTATGGTATTGGTACCCAAATAACCCTGCCTAGCAGTGGGATGACGCAGACTAACAGTAATATTATAGGTATGGGACGTTTTAGCCCAGCTTGCTGACTCGTTGCAAAAATCTATGATTAAGCTTACCTAACCATAGATTTATGAATTGTAAAGATAGAAGTAGTATTTCTTTATTAATATCACCCACTTAGTAAGATAAATTATTTGATCATTTACAAGACCAATTTGCTGTTTGATAAATTGCCTTTTATTTTATTAGTGTTTATTTATGGTTTCTCACATTGTTTATTTTTGTAATTTTGGTAGTTATCACATTCCAGATGTCTTATTTATGATTTCTTTTAGCGGGAACCACGGGGTTTTCCAAGAAATGTGAGTTTATTTTTGGTTCTCGTAATTTATAGTAAAAATTATATGATCGCAGTGTAAATTTATTTATACCTTAGTATAAAATGATGATGTTGTTTCCTATGGAAACGTTGGTTTCATACTTTCAAGAAATGAATTTTAATTAAATTAACTAGCGACCCGACCCGGCTTCGCACGGGTGCAATATCTATATTAATATACATATAAACCTTCTTCTTGAATCACTCTATCTTGTTGAAAACTGCATTAAAATCCATTGCGTAGTTTAATAGTACATTACTGCAGCGGCCAGTAACAGAAGCATTGATGGACGAACGTGTAAATGTGGGCCGAGGCGAAGCCGAGGCTCACATACGTTAGTCCATCAATGCCTAGTTGAGACCAAGGCTCAAGGCACAAGCAAGGGCAATAAGTAGTACTTTTCTCAAATAATGCGAGGAAATTAAAACTCTCGCGTTGAAGAGTTCATTTGTTTTTTTTTTTTTTTTCAATAAACCGCTTTCTATTTGCAAGCCAATTCGAAATTTAAATAAAAACCTCTGATAAGTTACCTCCTTGGTTGCCATGTTTCAGAGTAAAAGATCGTTCCATTTTTAAATAACACGCCAGATTTGAGTTTACTATTGGTTTTACTATGTAATTTATTTGGCCGCTAAACACGACATTTAGGGATTTTCATACAACTTTTGCCGGCCGCTGGTCGCATGTATCTGGCCAGTACAGCAATTTCGATTTATCTCGAAGAAGATTATCAAAATAATGCTCAATTTCCAAGCATGTTTGTGAAAAAGATCTAAGCGTACACACAGCGGGAGCGACTTTGTTTTATTGCGTTATACTATGTAAAGATATCGTTGCTAATACATCGAATAAGAAGACAATACTATCGTGAAAATCGTGATGAACGTTTTTAAAACATTTCCTATAAAAAGCTCGACGTGAGTTTTGATAACGAAATTCCTTGCTTTTCTTACATTCTAAACCTAAAAATATTTTCAACAAATAAGTAACATTATTTTCTATAATTTTCCCAAAAAAATTGATAAAAGTTGACGGTTTATTTTCAATTCAATAAGAAAGAAATCTACTTTCATTTTGTAACAAAAGAAAAAATCGGTATCCGT
Organism: Eugnorisma glareosa; assembly: GCA_947578425.1. Classification (NCBI taxonomy): domain Eukaryota; kingdom Metazoa; phylum Arthropoda; class Insecta; order Lepidoptera; family Noctuidae; genus Eugnorisma; species Eugnorisma glareosa. The sequence continues at coordinate 3,200,713 of OX387982.1, read as the reverse complement.
TCCTGATAGTCTTGTCCCCGAAATCCGTTTTTAATGTCCCAAAATCCGTACAGTTGTGCCCAAATTAAAGTCGTTACTAGGCCCTCGATATTCCAATAGGCTGATGTTATTTTTTTGTTTATAGTCTATTTGTAAGCCATTGTCTTTATAGTCGGGTCCCCGAGATGTTTAAAAATCCTAAAGCTGTTTTTAATTAATTGCCCAATATGTTTAATGTGGCAACTAGTGGACGATCTTGATGAATTTAGTGAGGATATTCAATTTATTGCGAAAAGTCGTTACGCGAATAATCTACATATACTTCTATACTAATATTATAAAGAGGTTTGTAAGTTTGTATTTAGTGGGTAATCTCTGGATCAACAGAACCGATTTTGAAAATGTTTTCAGTAATAGGAAGCTACATGAGCGAAGCCGCGTGCAACAGCTAGTGCATGATAAAATTCGACTTAATTTAAAACTAGTTTTTGGCCGCGGCGTTGCCTGTGTGGATGTACGCACGATGGCCAATCAAGCTATGCAAAACCAGATTTAGCTGATCTCTCATCGTACAAGAAGCTCTACAAAGCGAAGTCAGGTTATACTGGTTATGTATAGCTTGATGTGCCGCCGTATGTACTTTAAGTATAAAAAGTACCCAGTGTTCTAAGCTAAGCCTAACCCAATCATGGTCTACGTGTGTGCCGAATTCATTGTAATCCTTTGAGGTGTAAAATAGTAACAAACAAAGTTACACAAGCATTTATTATTTAACTAGCTTTTGCCTACGACCTTCGTCCGCGTCAAAATTATTATAAAAATATTATTTCACTATTTGAATCGAATTTTGTTAACAATTTCAAAAGTTTAATTTATTTTGCACGGGACCCTAATTATTTTTCTAAAATAAAAGTAGCCTAAGTTATAACTTCAGTTATGCCAGTAAAAGTCCCGTCAAAATCGGTCCAGCCGTTTCGGAGATTAGCCGGAACAAACAGACAGGCAGACAACAATTTAATAAAAAAAAAATTTTTTTTTGTCATTTGTCACTTTCAAAATGCATTCAGTAAAAAGCTGTTATTTTGACTGACACTTGACAGGCACTTCTGTCAAGTTGCATTTTAAATAATTACAAATCTTATTTTATAGTGCGCCGCGTCGGCCATAATTTGGGTATCGTTGTGTGTCGAATGGGACGTAGTAAAACGTGTACAGAGATGTAATTAAAGTAAATACGAGTGATAAAATCGAGTTTGTTTGTATCAAGAAACAGTTGTAACTATTTTATGAGCATGTGTGTTTTTTTGATTAATTTAATTTTAACTTAGTGACTTAACATAATCAGTGTCAATAGTTAAGACAACAATTATGACACTGACAGATTGACCTTGGTAGTGCAAGAAACCTACCTTTTGGAATAATGTTCTATTTGAGTTCTTAAGTGTTGGAATCATTCTTTCTTATTTAGAGTGCGTAAAAACCACTCATAATTTTCTTTAAGAAGTCTTACATAAAACTATAGCCTTTCACTAGCGATAATTTGGCAAAAACTCGCTATAAAACGTATTGTAAATTACGCAAATATTTTTTTTAACGTCTCACTACTCTGTGCCAAGTATAGTCGGCTCTAATCTATTTTATTACTCTGTGTTTATTTGCACTGTTCACGTGAATTTATCATTTCACATTGCTCTGTTGGACGAGTTAGTTTTGGATGGATTGAATGTAATTGTTCGTGGTTTTAGCGTTGTGTGTTTGTATTGACGTTATCGGTTTGGTAAATGGTTGTCTAATTACGTACGGATTCTCGTTCGTTCGTTTTTCGTTCAGTTTTTTTTTTTTTAATTATTATTTTTGTTGTTCCTGTGCTTGTACAAATAAATATTTTTCTTTCTTTCTTTTACAGTCACACATCAAGTTACCACAATCTGGCAAATTTCTCCTAATGATTTTAAACCATAAAATGTAGATGGTTAAGTTCAAAATCGAATGAGAAAATTTTACAGTTTGTAGTAATTTGATGCTCAGGCGACTATTGCAATTGCTATTGTTGCATTTGTCTATATACCAAAGGTAAAATTTGCAGACAGCGACGCGACTTGTTTCTTGCCAGGGTTGCGATTTAGTTCACTGTATCCTCGTAGGAGGTGGGTCTACCCCTCATAATATACAATAATAAACAACTTTCCCAAACAAACTCATAACTGATTCGCGAAAAATATTGATTATATGTGGTAGAAGGGACCGACGCGAAAACGGTTACCATGTATCCAGTACATCATGCTGAGCCCCCCCCCCCTCCACATAGAAGTTTTTCAGCAGTTATTAAAAAAAAACAGCTGTTCCATAAATTTTGACCGTGAAGGCACTTTGTTGGAAACTGCCATTTTTTTTTTAAATGACCGATGAAAACTTCTATGTGGCTCAGAATGATGTACTGAATACGTGGTGTAGTTCTATTCAAACTTAATGGCGGCTCGGAAGTTAGTTGCGACTGACGGTCTGCGCATTAAACAGTCAAGACGATGCGTCCTCTGCGCTCCGCTGATACCTTAAATTGTGTTCTGCGCAGCTTTACGTTAGACGCTTCAAGCCGCAATAAAGTTTGAACCGTTATACCTGCGCTGAGTGTCACTCGCAGCTAACTTCCGAGCCGCCATAAAGTTTGAACTGAACTATACTCGTCAGTGTCCTTTCCAACCCGTATATAGAATAATGCCGGCGTACGGTTGGCGCAGTGTCTGCAGCGTTGCGTGTCACGGGCTCGATCCCCGCACGAAACAAATATTTGTATGGCCTTCAGATAGTTGTTCCGGGTCTGGCTGTTTGTGTATGTGAGTTTTAAATGTTTGTAAACGCATCCACGATACAGGAGAAATTCCTAGTGTAGGACAACGGGAGCAAACCTTTGGTACCTTGTTATTCGTAACAAAACTCTTTATGTCTATCCGTCAAACATTTTTTTCATTTTAGTAGGTTAGTAGCAGTAATAAATGGTTTTCGAAACACATAATATGCCTTGATCACACATATTTGTATTGTTAATGGTGCTCAAACGCCATTAGGTAACGGTTAATATATAACAATTACCAACACACCCCCTTGTTATTTACAATCTGTTTCGAGGTCTCCTGCTATTAGTAAAACTATTACTGAAACGCACTAACGTGGTCGGAAGTTTGGCACAACAATAAGGGACGTCACACTAGATAGATATATAGAATATTCTTAATTATGTACACCATACAAAACATTTCACATAGGATGACACGATGCGCGGTCTTATCGCTAAAAGCAATCTTTTCAAGACAAAAATCTCATCATCTGAAATTTTCTGCGTCCAAAAGTTATGGTCGTAGTCGGTAGTGGTCTACTCGGCTATGACTACGAATTTTGGCCGCAGAAGCTTCGACCAGGAAGACATTTTAGTGGCATAACCGGATGTCCTACCAGCAGGGCTATTGCGTGTCCGTGTTGACAGTTTATAGTGATCATCACTTGGCGAGTTTTGATATACAATGACAGTTCTGCACGGGTAGCGTCAGTTGAAACCAACAAGAACGGTCATTGTATATCACAACCCGCCAAGTGACAATCTCTATGAACTGTCAACAGAGTTACGCAATAGCCCTGGGGCCTTAGTCTGCTATTGCAATAGTGTCAGAATGGTCTATAATTGATTTAATAAGGCCCCTAGCCCACGGCGTATTGAAGCGCGTTCGAAACTCGTTTGACGTGCGTACAAAGGGTAATTCGTCTGCGCGGGGCCTTATTAAATCAATGATAGACCATTCTGACACTATTGCAATAGCAGACTAAGGCCCCTGCAGTTGTGTTCAAGATAGCGGCCGGTAATGCGACAAGTCAGTCGCGTAGTGCGCGAGGTCCCTAAGGTATCTATCTCACCGCCAGTCAGCGGCATGTAAAAAAGCTGGACATCTTGTTCCGCCATAAGTTCTAGCTTTGGTGTTTAGAGTCATAATCATAACCGTCTTGATGATATTTTTATGTAGGTACTTTTGGCGCCCATCAGCATAGTTACTGCATGCCGCTTTGCTGCTACTGGTTAAAATTTATCCAGTTTGAATGCAACCATCAACTGACTAACCTCACCAAAGGACGACCCATTTTTAGAGCAGTTTCAAAAATTTCCATAAATGTTAATCCACCCGCTAAAGTTCACAGCCATCGTAAAAAGTCTTCATAAAGGCAATGCTTGAAAAAGGCAATTAGCATTTTTAAATGGCGTAATGACAGTCCTTCGTAAAATGTGGAAGATATATTATTCGGCGCTGGTGGCGAAAGATAACTAACCAGATGCAGATTTTTAAGACAAATATGGCAATGTCGCATCTTGTCTATGTTTTTGACGGCACAGTTAGGGCAGTGGCTGAGCGATTGACTGCTGTGTTGTGTCGCGGGTTCGATCCCAGCACGGAACAAATATTTGTTTGGCTTACAGGTAGTTGTTCCGGGTCTGGCTGTTTGTGTATGTCAGTTTAAATGTTTGTAAACGCACCCCCGATACAGGAGAAATTCCTAGTGTGGGGCAAAACGTTTAAAAAAGAAACTTTTGTCTATCTTTACTTTTTCATACATTTAAATGTTTTTTCGTGTCTGTCTGTGTGACTGTATTGTTCCTCTAACTGGAATTGGATAAAACATGGATTTTATTCGATTTTCACCATCATTTTAAGAATAGTAAACATTGCCATCGAATATGGCAATGTTGCCAGCCTTCTGGGCATTTCCCCGTTGACAGCGATGCGGTCGAATTTTGTGACGCCCTTTCATTCATTTCTACTTTTGATCCTTCCCAGAATTTGATCCTTATTAGCGCCACTATCGAATGGTGTAAAAATACAGTGTGTGTTTTTTTTTCAATACCAACAGGTTCGATTCCTGGCCAGGAATATTGATTTTTCAAAAATCGAATGGTGCAGTTTTAGTTTTTGTCAAAATCGGGCTCGAGACTCCTTTGAGCATTTTTCGATATTCCTCACAATTTCGGATTTGGCCATCCACGCCCACTTGAATAATTCATGCTGTATATAAATGTTTATGTCAAAGTAAAAAATCTACATCATAAGATAAATAAATCTTAATGTTTTGTCAAGTTATAAAACTGGGCGAAGCAAGGGCTAGTAGCTAGTTTGATAATAATATAAAATTTTTTATTGTAAAAATACAAATGAACTCTTAAATAAACACAATATTGCGAATAATTTAAAATCCTGTGAAAGATACGGCTCTTTCAAAGGATTTCGCTTATCGTAGCTACAGCATTTAATAACCATTTATTTAAACTAGATCCAGGACTATATTAAAATTCTTTGCTTTATTCAGAATTTATTTCATACTGTCTCATTTACAATATCCTTTCGCATTTATGACTTCGAAATTTTCTTGCAAAAAACAAAAACCACAATACTTTGGCAGACGTAATACGATCAGTTTTGCATCAGTTTTTTCAATGACTGAAGTCAGACACTAAAAACTTATCTTCAAATACCCTTTTTTTTTTTTTTTTACCGACGGGAAATCATCAAATAACCCCTCCCGCTCTGGGCTGAGCAGGAAGGAGTGTCAGACTTCTACTGACTAAAACCCATCCATGTTCCTTCCTTTGCCCTTTGTGTTCCAGGGCCGCGGTATCTCTTTCGAACAGTCCCGCAACCCTGGCAGGCATCGGTCCTTTCGGACCCCTTCCTGTTTGCTTAAACTTATCTTCAAATACCCTTTAGTTTTGAATTGTCCACTGACATTTACTAAGAATGTTAAAGGGGACGTGAGATGTTACACGAATGGATAAAATAAGAAATGAGTACCTACCTACATAAGAGGAAGTCTGAAAGTGGCGCCGGTGACTGAAAACTTGGGTGGTAATCGGTTATTGTGGTATATGGACATGTGGTGCGGAGGAATGAGGAAAAAGTTGAGTATGAATGTAGATGGCTATAAGAGTAGAGGAAGACCAAAGAAACGATGGATGGACTGTGTGAAGGATGATATGGCTAGAAAGGAGGTGACTGTTCAGATGACGAGTAATAGAGAAGTATGGAAGAAGAAGACATGCTGCACCGACCCCAAATAAGTTCCTTATCCCAACTTGAGCAGGAGAATGATGATGACTCCTCTCCTCGCCCTAATCTTACACCGAGTCATGAGTTAATATTCTTCCGAAAACAGAAACTGACTGCCCGGAGTGTACTAGACACACTGTAGTTTTTATGTGAGACAAGCCTGCCACTCTGTTCCCAAACCACTGCAACTCCCCAAAGCCAGCATCAATAGTAGCGACTACCAGAAAAGCGTCGAGACAATGAAGCTCGACGAACTCCCAGAGAAACAATTTAACTGTCTTGGATCTCGCAACGAAATCAGTCTGAAAATAATAGCGGAGGAGTAGGAAAAAAACTAGAACCTAAACTAAACTAGTGGGTCTAACAGCTCTGCAGGATACACGTAATAAAGTATTCCTTTAATATTTATTGCGACACAGTTGCTCATTTACGTCAAGTTATTCTACGCCTACGAAAAACGAATTTATCTCACATTTTCTCAGTGTTTCAGTAGTTTCAGCACTCCAGTCACGTCCAGCAAGTTTTATTTAGCACTGTATCATTGAATCTTTGTGACTAGCATGGGAGAATGGGAGAGATATCAGAGGACTTATAAATCAAGACGTGCTATGCAGGGCTGCCTCGACCGTAGTTACTTATTCAAAAACATAACATTACTTGTCTGCAATCCCCGGAGGGTTATTCAGAGGTGTATCTAAAGTACAAACACAATTCGCTAGTATTGATAAAGGCTCATGTAATTGTGGGCGAATGCATCAGGACCGATGGGCTAGAGTCTTCACGCAGTGGGTGCTTGAAGATGGGCGTCATGACGACTTAGAGGCTTGTGTGAGATTGGCCGGCGAAATCTTACAGAGAGAAGAGGAAAAGTGAGCAATAGGCCAATGAATTTAATTTTTTTATTTATTTTTATTAATTTAATAATTTTTTTTTCCCTTAAATAAATAAATAAATAAAGAATAAAAAAATGTTGGCGAGACTACGGGCTGAGTTCATACCGCTCATAGTGAAGAAATCGAAACCTCATGCTCCGTAGTAGCGCGTGCGACCACTAAACCAACGTTGCAGGCAGTCAGTATTTATTTATCCAGCATCGTAATAATAAACGAACATACTGACGCTGTCGTCAGTTTTTGATGTCCGTTTGTGTAGTTTTGACAGCGGCTGAGCTGTTGATAAACAGATCTGTTTTATGACGTTCTAAGTTGGACAGTTTCACTTGTGATGTGGCTTGCAGCAGTTAAGCTGCTGGGTTTGGTAAGAGTTGTTTATTTATGCAGGGTTTTAAGACGTAGTTTAACGAGTAAATTCATAAACGCCGTTCAAAGTTGAGAGATGTTTGGACGTTAAAAATGGTGGGTAAACAGTCGTTGATAATTTCATTACTTTAAGTTGCATTTACACGTAAACCTCTGTATGTGGAAGTTTACTAGTTAAGGCCTCCCGCTCTGGGCTCAGCAGGAGTGAGTGTCAGACTTTTACTGACTAAAACCCATCCATGTTCCTTCTTTTGCCCTTTGTGTTCCAGGGCCGCGGTATCTCTTTCGAACAGTCCCGCAACCCTGGCAGGCATCGGTCCTTTCGGACTCCTTCCCGTTTGCGTATTTCTAGCGATAACAGAGGTTCTTTTTTAAGAATTTAATAGAATTAGCAGTTTTTTTTAATATTAACCAAACAATTATTTAATTTAATGTCTACATTTTGAATAATCTAAAGAAAACCTGTAAAATAAATGCCATTCGCAGCTTAGTCACACGTCAATTCAAATATATAAATATACAATATATTATTTTCAATTTTCAACCTTATTCACGCTTCATAGTGGTGACAATAGTTTATGCGGTCTAGTAGCGATTAAAATCGTAGTCGATCCGCGCCTTAATACACCTATTGTAAGTTTTTTTTGGATGTGAACCTATGTTGTCCAACTGCTGGCTAAACGTCTCCCCTTTTTTTTTTTTTTTTTTTTTTTTTTTTTTTATCGATGGGAAATCATCAAATGACCCCTCCCGCTCTGGGCTGAGCAGGAGGGAGTGTCAGACTTGTACTGACTAAAACCCATCCATGTTCCTTCCTTTGCCCTTTGTGTTCCAGGGCCGCGGTATCTCTTTCGAACAGTCCCGCAACCCTGGCAGGCGTCGGCCCTTACGGACCCCTTCCTGTTTGCTGACTCTCTTTGAGGCGCGCGTGGAACACGAACGCGCCGTCGACACGGCCTGTCGTCATAAGACGGACGGACGGCGAGCTAGCCCATAGCTCACCGTCCACAGGCCCTCGACCTCATTCGCTAGCATGGCTGTTTCGCAGAAGGAGGTGACGGCGTCTTCACATTCTTTTAAAGCTGTTCAGTGTATTTTAATTTATTTCGTGTCTAGAGCACAAATCCCCATAACCTTTCACTTTTTTCTGTGTGTCTCCGTCCAATCTCTCACAAACGCTTTTACGTCGGCGTCCTCACGCCAGAGGTTTTGAGGCCTCCCTCGGCAACGACGCTCCTCGTCTTCTGTCATTTAAGTATTAAGTACGTATATTTTTTACCGGACTTAAAATAATGTTTGTGAATTGCTAGTTAATTGACTGTCAAGCTCCAGGGGCCTTAGTCTGCTATTGCAATAGTGTCAGAATGGTGTATCATTGATTTAATAAGGCCCCGCGCAGACGAATTACCCTTTGTACGCACGTCAAACGAGTTTCGAACGCGCTTCAATACGCCGTGGGCTAGGGGCCTCATTAAATCAATTATAGACCATTCTGACACTATTGCAATAGCAGACTAAGGCCCCAGTTGTGATGCTGGTGGTCTCGACTAAATGAAACTGCTGCTTTTTGATATGAAGACTATAATATCGACTGGGTGGATTACAAATAAAAATGGCCGATGTTTGCTCACGGTAAGTGAATCAACGTTTTCCAAGTGGCAATTTTCCATCGTCAATGGGTAGCGGTTCTGGCGACAGATTGGTGCAATGGTGTCATGAAGCACCTGGTTTGTACCCTTGTGTACCCTTCAACGGCCAAGTCACACAACATTAACTATAATAATAAAGAAATCGCAGTAAGGAACCTTAGACTTGGCATGACTTTGTCTAGATTTCATTACTTTTTAGAGATAAACAAGCAGCTCCATCGAGACTTGGCTAGTTTTTTACAGAATGTTTTTGGTGGGATAAACTATTATTTCTGTGTTAGTTGATTTCAAAGAATTAAGTTTGCTATTAAATTCTTTCATGTTTCACATGTAACACTGTTCAAATAGGTATCAGTAAAAGAGTGTCCATGGAGTTTCTTGCCCGTTCTTCTCCATAGAGATCTACGCTAGGGTATGGGCTACGACAGTATTTTATGTCTTGTGACTGGGACTGTAGGTACATTTCAGTGTTATCTTTGTTTCGACAGTTCAAAAGTGCCTGTAACTGGCCTACTTGAAATAAATGCTTTGATTTTGATTTTTATCAAAATACGTGTCTTTTTATACATGTTCACAACAGTCGCAACCCTACCCTCGTGCATAAATAAAGCAACCTTTTCACTCTCCGGGGATGGATAGTAATTCTTGTGGACGTTATGTATATCTTGATTATGTGTTTGTTTATGTGCATGTAACGCCTATGTAGTGATTGGGAGGCAAGCTTTATGGGTGCATGCCATTGTAGAAGATCGATGGAGTTGTCTTTTCTTTTGGAATGTAAAATGAAGGCGCCTGGTAATCATAGCATACGATAAAGCAATGTTAACGATACATATTTATATAGATTTTTTCTTGTTTTTCCAAATAAATTGTGTAAAGAACTACCTAGCTGGTCCGGAGGAAGGCGATGGCATTCGTGATACATGGTAATCCTAGTACGAGTGCCAAAGCGCTCCTTTGATACTTAAGTGCACATTATATTCGACCAAATTAATATGAAAGGAGATTTACTTTACTCATTTTACTAGCAAATTTTTTTTTTACAATTTTATATTGGTAAATTTAGATCAAATCAAATCAAATAAAATCGTTTATTTGTGATCATGGGTAACATGCAGGTGTTCATTACATATTTATATACTAATAATGTTCATTCCATGCTCAGCCACTTAGGCATACAAATTATTAAATAACATAATGAAAAAAATGAGCATAAAATTCTAATGATTTGATATAAATTCCATTTCACATTAAATATAGATTACATTATTACTATAATTCATGCATGACAAACACAAGACAATCAACAAACAATACATTATCGTCAAGCGGACATGAAACATTTAAAAAGTTGTAGTCGTCAAAAATTCATCAACAGAGTAATAACAATTTTCCATAAGAAGTTGGAACAATTTATTTTTAAATACATGAATATTGCTACATTCTTTTATGTCATTCGGGATTTTATCGTAGATCTTCGTGGCCTTAGCAAAGACATTTTTCCCAAATAGGGCAGTTCTATAGGTATTGACTGGTAAGGTTATTACACAAATGACTTCTATTTCGCGATCTGAGCTCTAATTTAAACAGTCATGGATGATGTCTAATAAACAAGACCATTTCAAGAATATATAAAGATGGCACGGTAAGTATTTTTAGTTTTCCAAAGTATTCCTTGCAGCTGTCACTTCTGTTGAGGCCACACATAGCTCGCACGCACCTTTTTTGACATTTAAAAACTTTATCCCAGTTGGTAGTATTTCCCCAGAATATGATTGCATATCTGAGTCTCGAAGCAACATTACTATGATAAGCTACGAGCAATGTGTTAAGATTAACCTTCTTCTCTTGCATGTATAAACAATAAGACAACTGTGACTTAGACGCAATTATCTTGTTATTGGTGTCACGGAGTCGCAAATTATAGGTGTATATCTGTTCTGGAAAACTTTTACAAACCATACTTATACCATAAGAAATTTATAATTTGAATTAAAAAAAATACAGCAAAGACCAACCTCCAAGTCCTCATTCGTGAATTGAGGCGCAATATTACTGGCACCGTAGGTTGCACGACAGGTAACAAAATGACTATAAGCTGGCCTTTTAGGGTTGAACTACATCTATCCGCATAGAATCCATTTCCCATGCTCCTATCCTTTTCTGTCGCTCAGAACTGGCATTTGCTAGAGCGAGAAATAGATCGTGCTATGTTGCCAAGCGCGTCGTCGATGCTACCGCTCCAATTCTGGGCTGATAGATGTGTTGAACCCATATTCTTTCGAAACTCGGTACTACGCTAGGCCAGTTCATTGTCTAAGAGTTACTTACGTGTGACCTGCTCTACCTATATTATAATTGCTGGCTTTTTCATCATTTATACATTAAAAAAAACACAAAAGAAGAAACATTCAGCTGCATTATCCTCAGCGGCCATTATCGTCTCCCGTACTTGGAGATCCTAAAATATGCAAATGTAAGGACAAATGTACTTCATTAATATTAATAAACATAACAATTAAAAATCTACCCTCAAAGAGCCTCTGAGACTCTCATTAGTGCTTAAGACTCGCGCCAATTTCATCTTAATTTCTTATTCAGAAACCTAGGGGGATACTTTTGGTCTGAGAATGTTGTAACAATAGAAAAACTAGGTTTTTACAATGCATGAAATCTTAGGTTTAAAACATGGTTCGACGATGGGTGACCCATTACATACCGGGTTTCCTCCGTGCCTCGGAAAGCACGTTAAGCCGTTGGTCCCGGCTGTCATCTGTAGATCTTTGACAGTCGTTAACTCGAAAATCTGCCTACCAGTCATACCAAGGGGTGTCGTATTACACAGTACTAACTGGGTTGTGGAGGTTATAAAGGGAGTCGTTGACAGATTGTAGTAGATTTATGTGCTGGCGTCAGTACATTTCACTCCTAGATCATGTCAACGCTCAGAACTTGGTCTACAGAACCGCGCCGGGTGTCGATTAAAGGATTATACTGGGAGAATAGCCAGCATAATACACCTGAAGACTAATGGTATTATAGTTCGCCACCAATCCGCTTAACTCGACCCATCGTGATTATTGAACTGGAGACGATATTGGTTTGAGATGTCGAGGGCGAGTGTTAGAATGGGACAGTATTTACTCTTTAGATTTGAGAATCAAAGGATTGGAGGTTTTTTTGCTTAAGGTCGGAAGCGCCAGGGTAACCTGTGAAATTAAATTTTTCTTACGTTTTTTTTGCAATTTACAGGTCAGTGACAGGTTGTATGTTGAGTAAAATATGATTCGCGACCGTAATACAACCCTCTCAAGGTCATGTAATCCCATTGAATGTCTATTTCATGAAAAAGTGGCGCTTCCACCTTATAGACGCTCCTTAAAGAGCATTCGCTTGTAAGGAAACAGTTTAGGTGGCCTACCATGACGTCATAAAGCACGCATGGCGCTGACGACCTGTATAGCTCTGTCTCTTTCCCACACTAGAATCACTCCTGCTTTAAGACGTCATAGTAACCCCCCCTTTTTTTTTTCGGATGGTAAGACATCAAAGGGGTCCCGCTTTTTATCGATGGGAAATCATCAAATGACCCCTCCCGCTCTGGGCTGAGCAGGAGGGAGTGTCAGACTTGTACTGACTAAAACCCATCCATGTTCCTTCCTTTGCCCTTTGTGTTCCAGGGCCGCGGTATCTCTTTCGAACAGTCCCGCAACCCTGGCAGGCGTCGGTCCTTACGGACCCCTTCCTGTTTGCTGACTCTCTTTGAGGCGCGCGTGGAACAGGAACGCGCCGTCGACACGGCCTGTCGTCATAAGACGGACGGACGGCGAGCTAGCCCATAGCTCACCGTCCACAGGCCTGCGCCTACGGTGGCCGGCGCCGACGCCCGGTGCGTCTCCCGCGGCGGCTGAGACGTGAGGCTCTGTAGTAACCCCCCTGGTTCTGCAATTTGTAACAATCACTTTTATCTGTACAAAATCGAATCTTGGATTGTTGTATCATAGATGTCCTGTCAACAGGATAATAGTATTTAATATATAGTGTTTTGCATGTTTGTATATATATATATGTGTGTATGTATTACGTTTATAATATATTATGTATTAGTTTAGTAAAAATAAGTAAATTTAAGTTTTAAAATGTTAGTTTATGCACATAGGTTTATCCTCATTCGCAAATCTCACAATCAAACTAAGGTTTGCTGTAAGAAAACTCAATTCTGGGTTAAGCTCGCCGTTGTACATAAGTTATATATTGTAATGTTGTGTGTCCTACTTTTATATTTTGTGTGCAATAAAGAATAAGAATGCTCCGGTGAAAAAGCGCCACCGATCTTTATACATATCCATATGATTATGAATTGTTGATTAATTAAATTCTATTATCATCCTTGATTACATAAGCGGCTGAACATCGTACTTGACAAATGATATATTCTTACCCGATAAACAATTCGCCCGTTGAAATGCGTTTCTCCATACTTATTTCTGCTGATGTTGTGAATGTAGCCTTGAGGAGCATTCCTACCCGTTCCTCATACCTCTATAACTTCATTGACTGATTCATCATCAACATCCAGGTGCAGACAGCTTGTCTCACTACAAATTTTTAGCACACTATTTTTCTATAGTGACTACTGATACCGAGTCGTGAAGAAGGTAATCGTCCATTCAAAGCATCTTCAAACCCGAATAAAAGAACTCATCTTCCTGAATAATGACGATGGTCCAAACAATAAAGCACAAATTCCAATTTGCAGATATTTCTTTTTCAGAATTTTCGACCTTTTCAACCTATTTTCAGAGCTTCCTTCATTGTCCTTTTATTTCGTCCTGACTACCTTATTGTTACTTAGCATCCTGAGCTTTTAAAGGCTTTTTTGTTTACTTTGAATCTGTATTATTTCGGTGAAAGGATAATGGAAATTTAAGTCTAGTTCAGTTGGCAAACGTTTATTTTTTCTTGACAAAAAACTGCCATGTCATATACTCGCAAACGGCGGTTGTGCTTTTATTATGACCAGGTGGCCTACCATGACGTCATAAAGCAAGAGTAATTCCTGTGTGGGAAAGAGATGGCGCTAGACGACCTGTATAGCTCCGTCTCTTTCCCACACTGGAATTACTCCAGCTTTAAGACGTCGTAGTACCTCCCCAGATGTATGAACGTGCGAGGAGCTCGTGGCAAAATAATAAAACAGCCGCTCGAGTCGATCTTTAGGTTCAACCGTGCTTGCCTAGGCTGGTCTGAGGATGGGTGACCGCCTATTACATAGCGAGTTTCCTCCATGCCTTGGATAGCACGTTAAGCATTGGTTGCCGTTGGTCCTGGATGTCATCTGAATATCAGTATTTCGACCCCAACATACTTGGGAAAAGGCTAGGCAGATGTAAGGATCGTAGCAGGTGGTGTTCTGTGGTTTTTGCCTACCCCCTTGGAAAAGAGGCATGTGTGTCTGTATGTAGGGGAAACCGGGGTAATGTGGGCCCCTTAAGGGAAATCTTGAATAAAATCTTAGAAAAACAAGATAATGAAAAAAACTAACAGCCATTTATTAGTCTCATTAATTTTCTTTAAAATTAACGTAAAATAATTGTCTTAGTCCAAAACGCAGACTAAAAATTGAAAAATAATATCAAATGCATTTCGTTCTGTCGACGTACGACGCGCATCTACACACTCACAACCAGTTTTCTCGCTAGCGCGAGGTCGACTGCAACGTGATCCGACTAGTTCCGAGTGTCTCGGTTTATTATCCTGCAAGGGAGAGGGGGTGCCCGTCTTACCCCGGGGACCCGTAATGCCCCGGCTTCCCCTATGTAAAAACTGCTTCTTTATGCGTGTTAAAGACATTGTTATTTATAGTTTCAATTGTTTGTTACAGGTAAGCTAATGGAAATCACCGTAACTGCGGAGCAACTGTGCAACATAAGATTCAAAGTCATGGGTGCTATTAGATTATATAATTTATTTGCATGAAATAGGGTCGGATGAATGTTTTCTTTTGGTAAGTGATATTTAATTTCTGAAATTATTTTTATCAGTGGAACCAAAACCATCACCAATCCACCATAATGGTGTGAACCAAATTCATCAAACTATTATATTAGAATAAAAAGTAATAACAATAATAGTTAATACAATAATACTTTACAAAAAATCTGAATATAAAATACTACATACAACCTCTATTTATATTTTACAATAATCTGACAATGTTCTCGTTAAATCAAGCTGCGGTTGAATTCAACACATTGTTTGAAATGTGTCAATTTTTCACTTTATTCATTCATTCGTTCAGTATTTATCCATAGTATCTTTAGTATATATTGTGCAAATGTTTTAACTACACTTTTGTCATCTATCATTCAAAATTTTATATGCAGTACTAATGGTTGTTTTTGTTGTGCCTGCCCACTACAACGTACCATACCATGACCGTGCTATGAACGTATCAGGCACGGAAAGGAACATGAAACGGACTACTGTGCCCACTAGAACGTATCATACCCGTGTATAACGAGGAGCGTCAATAATTGTCGGCGAAAATATTTTGCCGGTGCTGATATAAACTTCGTATATAGCACGCGACGGTGTTGGTCGTCGACGGAAATGTGTAGTGAGCATAGTCTCATACTTTTCAACAGAACCAATGTCTTGTTACTGTTCAAAGACATTCATGCTTCTTTGCTTCAACTGAACAGATTTAGTAAACATTATACACGGTGGAACGTCAGTAATTGTACCTGATTCTAGATTGGACTGAAGATGCCACGAAGAAATTTGGAATCACTTTTATAAAAAAAACCTGCAGTTTCAAGTCAAATTATGATAAATTGCAAATACAGGCTAATTCTACCTGAGAGAGTTTCACCAAATACAATCATAGTTAAACATGCAAGTATTCGAATCCATCGTTATATAAAATGGTTCACTAAATCTTGTGCTAAGTTATACTGCACGCAGCCGTAGGAGTTCACCGCTGCAAACTTTATTAATATGCTACAAGATCTCAAAGACTTCCTCGTATCCTCATTATAAAGTTTTCAAATCTTGTCATTGACCACAAGCTGGTAGCCCTAATTGCAGAACATTCTTGTTCTTGCCAATGCCATTAAATGGGATCAGAAGGTTGAGAACGTCACAACGTGCGAAAACGCACGCAGACACGGTTTGTCTGCGTGCGTTTTCACACGCTTCACGTACAACAAGTACAAGCGCACTCGCGCCTGTCATTTGTTTAAGATCGCCGTACTTATCTGCCCCGACTGCTCCGTTTGTCTCGAGGTTGCAAGCGAGACTTCAGGAGCCTTAGTCTGCTATTGCAATAGTGTCAGAATGGTCTATAATTGATTTAATAAGGCCCCTAGCCCACGGCGTATTGAAGCGCGTTCGAAACTCGTTTGACGTGCGTACAAAGGGCAATTCGTCTGCGCGGGGCCTTATTAAATCAATGATAGACCATTCTGACACTATTGCAATAGCAGACTAAGGCCCCTGAGCCTTTGGGTTTCGATTTATAGATTGGAGGCCATTGGGTTTTCTCGTTATTAGCCCGGAGTTTGGAAGCTGGCGGTGTGATACCTCCGTGAGTCTGGTCCTCAAAGCACGAAATTGTCGGTTTGGTGTCTTAGCCTCTCCGTTCGTGTCGTATTCCCGTCCCATCGGACTATGCGAAAATAGTACATCTGTGTTTTCGCACAAACTTTTACACTAGAATTTATCTTCTGCATCGACGGCTAGACTCCGCTGGGACCAGCCAAAATTCGGTCATGACAGTTGGTAAACTATACGTACTCTGTCTCGATGCGTCAGTTTTCGCCTGTTTTATGGGGCTTCTATCCCTATCTGCTTAGTGTCATCGCTTTGACTGTCCGTTCGTTCCAAGGGACCCGTATATTTACTGATCCTGGTCGCAAATACTCCGTCCGTATCAGCGCCTTTGATGAAAGGTGTATTGACATTCAATGATCATACTCAAAGGTATTAGAACTGCGTGAGTGTTACACAAGAAGGTTTTAACTTCGCAAAGATAAGTATTTATAGAATTTGTTACACAAAAGCGATGTTATACGACAGAGATATATATAGCACCTACCACCTACATAATAAACTTTGAGAAATGAAATTAGTCATTTCCATCCATGTGATCTGTGATCTGTGTGTGTGTGTGTGTGTGTGTGAGTTCTGGATTGGCGACCGCGAACCGGAAGACGTTGCGTTGGAAGGCCTCTCACTAGGTGGACCGATGACCTGGTGAACGTTGCGGGAATCCGCTGGATGCGACTCGCACGGGACCGGTCAGTGTGGCGACACTTGGGGGAGGCCTATGTCCAGCAGTGGACGTCTTTCGGCTGAAATGATGATGATGATGATCCATGTGATAGGAAAGATTACTTTCTCCTGTTAAGCCGTTGGTCCCGACTGTTATTCGTAGATCTTTAGTTGTAACGGGTTATCATGACTTTCAGGCATCTGACAACCCGTAACAGTGACAGGTTTCTGAAGTTCTGGCAACCAATGTTACTGAGGGGTATCTTGTCACATATGGGTTGGCTATACTGGGTTGTGAAGGGCAGATATGCAGTCCTTCAATGTAAAATTTTAGTTATCAGCTAGAACCGGTTAGACTTCAAGCTAGTTCCTACTTAGTTGGAAAAGCTATGCAGATGAAGATGTATCCGTCGTTACGAGTAGTCAGAAACCGAAAGTCTGACATGTAGTCTTCAAGGGCATCGTATTACGTTAAGCCGCTGGTCCCGGCTGTCAGTTGTCGATCTTTGACAGTCGTTACAATCTGACAACCAGTCTTACCAAGGGGTATCGTATGACCCAGCACTAACTGGGTTGTGGACGTCAGATAGACAGTCGCTCCATGTAAAATACTGGTATTCAGCTGCATACGGTTAGACTGGAAGCCGACCCCAACATAGTTTGGGAAAAGGCTCGGCGGATGATGATTATGAAGATGTATCCGTGTTTCGCTGACCGTGAAAAGGGAACAAAAAAAAATTTGAGTAGAATCCCCCATCATCATCTTCATTCTCCTGTCCCTATTCAAATTTATCTGGGATCGGCGCGATCCACTATCCACTAAAGCACAATTTCCTCTATTCATTGTCACACTAAATAACATCCTCCGTCTGTACCAAACCTAAGCGTCTCAAAGGAGAACAAACAAGTCAGTTTCATTGGCTAAGGGTCCTTTTAAAGAATGTTTTACCTATTGTGTCTATATTTACTTAGGTCTAGGCCGAATGAGACGTGACCCTGAACTGACTCAAAGGGTACCTTGTAACTTTCAGTACCAAAATGTACCATTCGAGGTACCATTCGTTTTTTGCGGTCAATTTTAGTGAGGTAAATAGGTGTTTTGTTACCTACCTTGGTTTCGGCCTTTCGTTGTTTTTCATTTCGGCACTTATTGATATGTACGAAGCGTATTTTCTTTGAAGGGTTCGCAAAGAGAAAAGGTTTATTGGACCCCTTCCAAGTCACGTTTGGCAATTATATTTTTGCTTTTAGTTTTTTGGGTCTTTGGTGTTGAAGTGTCAACTAAGTTCTGCCGACATGGTAATTAAACACCCAATTTTGTATTAATTCTTCCTTTTTATAATCCAATGAAAGACCACCGAATGATGGTTTGATTGACGCCAGCCAATGCACAGTTACGTCTCGGTGCCCCAGGCTGTAAAGTCTTAAAAGCTTTTTTAGATGTGTTGGCCGAGCTAGTCCAGCTAATGTCATATGGCGGGAACTGCTTAACTGCTTTCTGACGGCTTCATCGTGCCGTCTGAAAGCTGGACTGGAAATATAGGTTCTGAACCCAAGTCGGCCATAGCAAACACCATCTCTACAGATGGGTTGCCCATGGACGGCTCAGATCTGAAGTACGCGGCGGGTCTCCACACACAATGACCCACTTTCCATCTTGCGCTGCATGCCCACAACTGCGCACTTGACGATCTTATGGCTGCATCAGCGAGCGAAGTTCGCATAGCAGAACTTTGGGCCAAATATATTTAACAAAAATTTGCCATCGACACGCTTAGAAAAAGAACAGCGGTGGCCCAATGGTGGCGGCCCTGATTTAGGAACAGCAAGTCCTGGGTTCGACCCCGGGTAGGCGCATCACTTTGTGTAATTCATTTCATCACTACTGCTCACAAAAACGGTGAAGGTAAACATCGTGAGGAAACCGGCATGTCCTAGAACCAAAAATTCGAAGACATGTGACATCTACAACCCGCACTGGGCCCGCGTTGTGGATTTTAGCCGATTCCCTCTCATAGAGAGGAGGCCGTGAGACCCAGCAGTGGGAACTTATAGGCTGATTATGCTACGCTTAGAAGAAGAAGATGGCTTGATGGTGTTGAAGGGTCTTTTACGTTTTAAACTCGTAATAAGCGTCTGACGTCTGACGAGCGAAAACTTACAAAATAAAGGGTTTAAACAAAAGTACTATTTTAGCTCTTCGTGAGAATTCTTTACAAACTTGTGACGTCATAGTTATGACTTAAAAGTGCTGGGAACATACTGCCGCTGGAGCAACTTTGTTTTTTTTTTTATAACCTAGCTATTCAAGTTGTTTTCTTAGGAAGAATAGGTATCTTTCTATTTTATTAGCTACTAGCGACTCGCCCCGGCTTCGCTCGGGTGCAATGTCATATATATAAGGTGTATCTATTCATACACGAAATCTTTTATGGGGTCATTGTACTCATCATTATGAACAACTTTCATTATGGGACTAACCCCGAAATAGCGAAAAAAAAATCAACTGTTCAGTACATTTTGACGAGTTAATGCGATCATATTGTAGGGAAAAGCTGATTTTTTTTTTTCGCGATTTCGAGGTTGGTCCCATAGTAAAAGTTGTTCATAATGATGAGTACAATGACCCCTTAAGAGAATTCGTGTATGAATAGATAGACCCTATATAAACCTTCCTCTTAAATCAATCTATCTATTACAAAAAACCCCATCAAAACCCGTTGCGCAGTTTTAAAGATCTAAGCATACATAGGGACAGACAGCGAGAAGCGACTTTGTTTTATACTATGTAGTGAAGTTGTGGTGTTGTTCCCTTGTTTGAAGGTTATGCTGCCCTCGTACTCGTACTAGCAAATGCAGTAATCGACATTTTGACGATTTTCTGGTTTTATCATAAGTGACACTAAAAGACGTTTTAAATTTCCTTCTCTTAACAAAAAAATCAACTTCAAATAAATGGGAAACGTCGTTTGTATCAAAATTATCTGTAGCTTGCTTCTAACCCGTGACTACGACCGTTTCAAGTTTTGTTGTAACATAAAACATCAAATTCATTTATCATTTTGTGACCATATGGTAAAAATATACAGATGATATATAAATATATGTTGGTCCATACTATGTCCCGCCAGAAGGCATACAAAATAGTGTAGTTCAAAAAATGACAATTAACAAAATAAAAACAAAAAGTAATGCTAAAAAACACTAAGTAGTAGATGCCAATTTCATGCCAAACGCTAACTAAACATATAAATTATATATATTTTGTTTAATCGCAAGTATGCGTTTTTTTCAGAGATTACCTTCTACATCCAAACTTACAAACATTACACATTAGTTGGCAGTCCTACCACACACCTATCACCTAATTCGCCGCATTTGGGGCACGTGTGTATTATGTCAACGTGTTTTATTTATTTTAGTGTCTGTTTGTGAATGTTCTATGGATTGAGTGTAGATTGTGATATTTAATCACTTTTTCCTTGAAACCGAAATTTTGCAAGTACTGCTTTTGCAGGAAAGCCACCAGTAAAATTACAAGCACATGAGGCATTGCAGCCTAGTTTCCATCAACATTTTCAGTTTAGTTAACGGTATCGGTAAACCCCTTTGGTGTTGCAGGTGTGTACAGGCGCCACGTTAGTACGTTACCACCTCATGTCGGCTGACCGCATCGGCTTGTTTGCTACTTAACCACGTTAGGGGCTTTGCCAATAGGATGAGCAATTACTTTTACGCAAAAGGATTCATTAGAGAGCAACAGGTGTTCATTTCATTAAAAAGATTCCTGATATGTTTTGAAACTGTCATGGTCACTAACATTATACATATTGAGTTCCCAATATTTCGGCGCTGTTGCAAGCAGCATGATCACGGATAAACTGAAGTTATTGCGGGTGGGTGTTTATGAGCAGACAAATCGGTCTACCCTCTTTCAAAAAAAAACAGAACGTTAAACATGGTAAATATCCCGTTTCTAGATAAGATTTCTGATAGTTGGCTACGGGTAGCCACAACTACGAAAGTCTGACAAAAAGTCCTTTTTTTTTTTTTTTACCGATGGGATATCATCAAATAACCCCTCCCGCTCTGGGCTGAGCAGGAGGGAGTGTCAGACTTTTACTGACTAAAACCCATCCATGTTCCTTCCTTTGCCCTTTGTGTTCCAGGGCCGCGGTATCTCTTTCGAACAGTCCCGCAACCCGAACAACCAACCAGTCCAACCAAGGGGTCCATGTTTAATTGTACAACATGTACATAACATTCTATAGACTTTCAAGTAGTAGTTTGGAATAAAAAGATTTTATTTGTTTAAATATATACTGGTGTATGTATTTAAATAAATAAAATCTTTTAATAAATACAAATATAGCTGAATACCAATTTAGCTGCATTCTTCTTTTCTGCTAGACTGGAACGGGCCGACTCCAAAAGCGTGAGAAATGGCTATCACTACATAGTTTAAAACAAAGTCGCTTCCCGCTCTCTGTCTGTCCCTATGTATGCTTAGATTTTTAAAATTACGCAACGGATTTTGATGCGTTTTTTTTAATAGATAAAGTGATTCAAGAGGAAGGTTTATATGTATAACATTGTACCCGTGCAAAGCCGGGGCGGGTCGCTAATTATTACACACTCGTAGCATATGATTATACAGTGTGAGTCTTTATAATGTGCACATATCGAAATGAGGGAATCTATTCTTAATTTTATCGACAGAAATTAAAAAAAAAAAAAAACAAACATTATTTATTTGTTTTTTTCAATGGTTCGCTACTGTGACCCCAGTGTAAACAAAACGGTTTAATTTTTAAACTGAGTGATATATCGCGATGAAACAAACTCCGTAATGATTGGAAATAATTAGGCGTCCTCATAAAATGAAAATTGTGGAAAAAAACTACCCTCAATTGAAAATAAACATGTTTGTTTAGCAAAAATCTGGTTTTTTTCATCCAATTTTATAATAATCTTAAAATTTCTCAATAAGACGCCCCCCATTACTTCCCTTTTTTATTCTTTAAGTTATTCTTGTGTTAGCTACTTAAAAGTAAAACTTGCATGTTTATAACTCAATCAAAACATTTCCTATCAACTGTTAGAGAAAAGCATTGCACACGGATACGTACAAGGTTAAAAAAAAAAAATAGATTATTTTTTTAATATTTTTTTTTCGTCGATAAAATTAAGCATAGTTTGCTTCATTTCAACATGTGCCCATTATGAAGACTCACACTGTATAATAAATTTTAGTCGGCTGAATTGAACTAAAATAACCACCGAAATCAATTTCTATTCAACGATATCTATGATAACAAAAGAGCTAATTCCGAGATAATATCTTATCGTAGTCTACGTAATAAATTATTAGTAGAGAAGTATTACTAATACTAAATAACGGCAGATATTATTAATTTATTATTCGTGTAGTCTTTGTAATTTATTACCTTGACCTTTATAGTATCTAATTGATAATAAATTGATTTGGAATAATCACTATTTGAGACATTACATGGATTAGGACCTATGCGAAGTTTTGTAATAAGAGAATAGAAAGTATCTCAAGGAAGAAAAAAACATTTATTTGTCGCAGGGACATGACGTGCATACAAATGACAAATAAAATAAACAATAACTAACTGGTTTTTTAGGGTTCCGTAGCCGAATGACAAAAAACGGAACGCTTATAGATTCGCCATGTTTGTCTGTCTGTCCGTGTGTGTCACAGTCACTTTATTCCGAAACTATTAGGACTACACAGTTGAAACCTTGTAGGTAGATGTATTCTGTGAACCGCTTTACGATTTTAATACAAAACAAAAAAAGATTAACGGGTAAAGATTAACTAAAAAATATTAATTTTTCATCAAACCTATACGTGCGGGTGTCTATAGATAGGTCTTTAAAAATGACATTGAGGTTCCTAAAACCATTTTCTCTCGAAGTTAATCGTTTGAAAGATATACACTTCCAAAGTGTTAAAATGTTGTTAATTTCTGAAGTAAGCGGAGGAAAATTCCGAGTAAATGTAGGATTGTAGAACGTAAATAAACGTAAATAACTTTGTTTTTCATTGCAATACTATGAAAAACAAATTTAGTTTTGCTGTTGAATGTAAAACAATACAACATATAAATGAGCCTTCAAAATATTTGTATTATTTTGTTTGGTGCTACGGAACCCTGTGTGAGTGTGAGAACGACTCGCACTTGGCCGGTTTTTTCATTTTAGTTATGTTTTACGAAGATAGTTTCAAGTCATTGTTCGTGTCGTGTTGCATTCACCGAAATGATAAAGAACTAGCTGTTGCCCCAAAGAGGTCAGAGAAGTTACGAATACCCATATTCGTATACTCTCCGCCAGTGCCTCAGTCCTTCAATCCTTAAAGAGAAACCAAATCACGTCGAGACTAATACTAGAATGCCATAATGCCCTAGAACGTGTTACGGTACTAAACCACAACACTGTGACACTACAATGGATCAAAGGACACAGCGGATCACTTGGAAACGATGCGGCTGATGAACTTGCCAGAAGGGGATCCAGCACAAAAGCCTTCGGACCTGAACCCATTGTACCCATTCCCTTCAAGCAGCTAAGGAGTTGGTTAAAGAATCACACTCAAACGCAAGCGGGAAAATGGTGGACCTCGACACCAGGGTGCAGGCAATCTAAGGAAGCTATGCCATCCCTGGACACGAAGCTAACCAAGTGCCTTCTGCGCCTGGACAGAGATAGCCTGCGACTGGTGGCGGGGACCATCACTGGACATTGCTCACTGAACAAACACTTCCACACCCTAGGTATCACTGAGAGCCCCCTGTGCAGAGCGTGCATGGAGGCGGAGGAAACTGTAGCGCATGTACTCCTCGAGTGCACCGGCGTCACCCAGATCCGTGAGGAGACTCTTGGAACACCGAGATCCCTTGAGGATGTCCTGAGAAGACCGGGAAGTTTGATCTGCTTCTGGAGGGAGGTGGGCTGGTTGGAGTAACGGCCACCATGGCTCACGTACAATGGTCCAATTTAGGGACTAGGTGCGGAAACCAAACCCTTAACATAGACATAGAACATAGCTGTTGCCCGCGGCTTCGCTCGCTTTTTGGTCGGAATTTATCCCACGGGCACGTTGTAAATATAGCCTGTGGCAAGAGTTAACCTAGCTTCTTATTAGTGAAAGTATTTTCAAAATCGGTACAAGAGATTACCCCTACAACCTCACAAACATTACCTGTTTATAATATTGGTATAGATAAACTCGAGCTAGGGCCGTTGATTCTGGAACTGCTTCGCTAGTGAGATATCCCATTGCCTCAACCAAAATTCAGACCTAGAATTTCATGCCAAACATCTAGTCTTGTACATAAAACAATATTGTAAAGTAAACTGATACAACAAATTAATATTTCCCAGTACACAGTTAATTAAAAGCGTCTATTGTCATCCGATACCCCCTAATAAGATTACAGCTTCCAGTAAACATCTCCTCGATGTTTGTTCTTTTGGCACAAAATACTCGGGAACTGTATTGTTTGACTAAACACCAATTAGTTACGTGTAAGCATTCGGAATGTGTTCAATAAACAATTTTGTAACGACCATAATATAACTTCATGTTTGGTTTTCGCTGAAGGGGAGAGTAGCTATAGGGATGTCTCCATTTCGTCAGCAATGATCATTGTTCTCTTGTGCCTAAACACAGCCGAACGGGTCGATTTTCAAGGTTAAGCTGCGCTTGCCAAGATCGGTCTGTGGATGGGTGACCATCCTTTACATACCGAGTGTCCTCCGTGCTTCGGGAAGTACGTTAAGCCGTTGGTCCAGGCTGTCAATTGTAGATCTTTTGCAGTCGTTACAGGTAGAGTCAGTGGCCTGAAAGTCTGACTACCAGTCTAACTAAGGGGTATCATCTGGGTTGTGGAGGTCAGATAGGCAGTCGCTCCATGTAAAATAGTATATACTGGTATTCAGCTGCATCGGATTAGACTGGAAGTCGGTCCCGAGATAGTTGGGAAAATGCGAGGCAAATGATGATGGGTGGACGCCAATTGGTAACCCCTCGACTTAAGAATTAGTATAGGTAGCTATTAGGTTCTAACCTAGGCAGGCATTCCACTTTGTATAATTTATTTCGTCACCACTGCTCTCAAAACAGGGAAAGAAAACATCGTGAGGTAAACGACATGTCCTAGAACCAAAAATCGGCAGACATGTGAAATCCAACCAACCTTTGGTGAACCCGCGTAGTGGATTATGGCCCTCTCACATATAGGAAGCCTGTTAACCTCGACCTAAAACTTTCCCATGCTGGCAGTGGGAACTCCCTTGTAGGTTGATTATGCGATGACTTCTCAATAAATGTTTTTACAAAGAACAATATCCAAGTAATTTTGACGTTGCAAATGTTGCAAATTGAGAAATATTTACCATTCACCACGCATAGCTGGTGTTGAAAGTCAAATTATTTGCTAAACTGACTAAACCTATATATATAATATGACAACCAGTTGAAATATATAACAGTACTATCCTGGGAACCCACGCGAATGATTGGTTAAAAATAATAGCAATCCGATGAAATAAAGCGGTGTATTTTTTTACTTTTCCACTTCAGAAAACCGCTGAGCTACGTTCAGCATATTTTTAAACTAACGTGTTGTTGAATGAGAGAATAAATATATTCTTTATAGCGTTGATTGGCGATTGTTTTTGTTAATTCGTGTGTAAATCAAAGTATTTTGCAATTGGTGGAGGCGCTGTAATTCTGAATTCCCATAACATAACATCACGCCTGTTATTCCCGAAGGATTAGGCAGAGGTGTACCTAATAGTACACCCACATTTCGCCAGCTATGTTTAAGTCCCATGTAATAGGGGGCGACCCTATTGCCATCAACCGGGCGCAAATCCAGACTCCGTGGCTGCTACTGAGAAATTCCTGATGGAAAAACCTAATAACACTTTGCCCGACCTGGGAATCGAACTGGGGAACTCATGTTCAGCAGTCGCACTTTCGACCACTAGATCAGCGAGGCAGCCGGGCGAAGGTTCCATACAACTCGATGCCTACCGGCTTCCCTTTGAAAAATGGCACAGTCAGTATTTTATAGACAAATAATATAATCATATTAAAGAAATGTACTCCGGCTTATAACTTACAAAAATTGACCCCTCGCTACTGCTAGGTTCGGCTTCCAGTCTTACCGTCTGACCGTATGGACCAATTGCAACACGATATCACATGGTTTGACTGGTTGTCAGACTACATTTCATGTATTAAGTTTTAAGTGGGCAAAGATCATCACTCACTGGACGCCTGACGGAAGCCTGAGGAAATTGCCGTCGAGGTAGACCGCGGCGAAGGTGGTGTGAAGATCTGATCTGGTTTGCGGGACGAACATGGCCAGAGATCGTACAAGATAGAGATGTTTGAAAGGAGAAAAGGGAGGACAGGACACATCACAGAACAACAAAAAAAAGCCTTTCAGTAAAATACGAGGCATTAAAATTGCATTTAAGCCTGTTCGTTAAATCGGACTTTTTGAAAGCTTTCAGAAAATACCAATACGGCAAAATAAATTGACAAAATATTTAAACAAAGTATTTATTTACATGATTTTCATTGTTCATTTCACTGAAATATCCACAAAATACTGAAAATGTAATTCATAATTATTATGCACAGTGTTTAAAATGCTACAACTTATTGCGATTTCAGTTTAATTGGATTAATTACACATTGTATTGTGAGTTAATTCGTTAGTTACGCCTTTTTGTGTAAATAAATGAACGGGTGCTATATTGTTTCTGGGCACATGATGAATTGTATGCTGATGAGGTTCATATTTAAATAATGATATGATTTTTGAGTTAATATATGATTCCATCCCAATATGATTATAATCCCAATTTATTTGGGGTCGACGAGCATGTCTTTTTCTTCCATACTGCTCTATTACTCATCATCTAGTCAGACACCTCCTTTCTTACCATATCATCCTTCACACAGAGGAAAACATCGTGAGGAAACCATGCCTGAGAGATATTTCTCGACGGCACGTAAAGCCAAGTCAGAGGCCCATGGACGGCATAAAAACTCTGACACCAGGTTAAGGACTAACCACACGATAATGAAGAAGATCCATCACACAGTCCATCCATCGTTTCTTTGGTCTTCGACTACTCTTAAACCCATCCACATTCAACATATGGCGTTCGTTTGGGGAGGCCTAAGTTAGCAATAGACTGCTAATGGACAAAACATTAATAAACTTTTTCACATAAACTGTCACTTACGGGATATCTTCCGTGATTATCTATTATTTTGAGCTCCCGATATTTCGACGCTGTTGCAAGCGCCATGATCGCGGGTTGACTGGAGAATGCGGGTGGATGAAAAATAAATTGTTAAGAGCAGATAAATCTGTCTACCCTCTCGTAATAAAGACTCCAAAAAGCCTTGTGATACTGTGAGTGTGTTTTGCCGTGACTTAGTGATGAGTTCCAGTAGTGCGCGTAGCAAAAGACAAAGAAAGAGGGTAGACAGATTTGTCTGCTCTTAACAATTTATTTTCCATCCACCCGCATTCTCCAGTCAACCCGCGATCATGGCGCTTGCAACAGCGTCGAAATATCGGGAGCTCAAAATAATAGACAATCACGGACGATATCCCGGAAGTGACAGTTTATGTGTAAGTGTAAACCGTGAAAGTTTAAAACAGTGATTAATAAACTTTGAATCATCTTCGGTATGCAATCTAGAAAATAACTGGTAAAGTGAGCACTTAGCCAATTATTTTGTAGTCCCTAACTAGAAACTTGAATATCGGTGGAATGAAGTGGTGACCCAGTAGAAATGGAAGGTATGATAGCAGCGTCCCGTCTTCTCTAGGTTTCTACGAGTAATATTATAAAACACATAATATATGTCGGGGTGTCAGGATTTACTCCGCTAGGCTTCTATATCATGTGGGCAGACGATGGGTTTCGTGCTATGAAAAGAAACTGAGCGATACACTGTTTCCAGCAAAACTAACGAATTACTTGAGATTACTACTTAGCACAATAACACGGGGCACAATAATTCGGGTACAGTTCTAAGAGGTCTTAACTCCGCCGCGATCAGACACTGACTGACTGTCGTCCTGGCTCAGAGTCTACCATCTGGACTCTGTAACAGTACGCTGTGGTGCGTAGACTTGCAAGTAGGTCGTGTGTAGGTCTGTGTGTAGACTCACAAGTAGGTCGTGTGATGTCACCACCGCGTACTTGCGATTCATTATAAGCCCGTACCAATGACCGTCTCCGACATATAAATATAATCCTGCGTCATTATAGTACGAAATTGTTACACGGATGTCGAGGTGGGTCAATATAACCCGAGTATGTAATGAACGACATTTTCATGTTTTATTGAATATATTCGTAATATTTGTCATTGTAATGCGTAATTTACACTCTGATCTTAGGAATAAATAAAAAAAATAATAATCACAGAACATTTATTGAAAGTATTTAAACTTTTACTTAAATTCTTACAAAATTGAGATCCCTTTGAGTTTCATCACCTTATTACACTAAAATATAGTCTTTTCAGTCACTTAAGCCACTTAAATGATACCTAAGTAATATATCTCTCGAAAAAAGTTTAACAAAAGTAATTGGAATCCTCATTGTGTACACAATCACTGCAGAAAGGTATGATGTGCTCAGGGCAAATATATTTGTCACAACCACGACATGTGTGTTTCGTTTTACGATCTCTTTGTGCGGGGCATAATTGGCATCATTGGCGGGCATTAGGTATTTTAGCAGGAGGCTCTTCGGGGATGCATCAGTAAACTCTCTGATTCTCTTACGCATTTCTCGTGGCAAGCGAATCAATCTCTGGCCGATTTTTCCTCAAAAATTGACAAAATTCGTTGGTTCGCTATCCATGTTTCTAACTATAAAAGACCGCCATTGTAAACATAGAATTAACAATATTGAAAAACAGTTCTGGTAAAATTATGGTGTACAATAAAGTATATTATTCTATTCTATTTTATTCTAACTACCGGTAACAACAGTCTGAATTATAACCGTCGTCGTCCGTCCGTTAGTCTGGTACCGGCAAGGTTGCCATCAAGCCACAAGTAGGCCTTTCAAGTAGCAATTTTTTAGGGTACCGTACCCGAAGGGTTACCAACATGACCGTATTACTAAGCCCCCGGTGTCCTTCCGTTCGCCTGTCAGTAAGTGGGCTGTATGTCATGATCCGTAATAGATAGACAGTTGAAAATTTCACAGAATGCTTATTTCTGTTGCTGTTATAACAAATAATTAAAGGGGGCTCCCATAATACTGTGGTACGGAACCCTTCATGGACGAGTCCAACTCGCACTTGTCGGTTTTACCCATTTTATTCGTTCACAACCCATAACCCCTTATTCAGAAAACTCAAGTTTATTAAGCTGCCTATTCAAACTGAACAATACTTTTCTTTATGAAGTACTCTCAAATATCTGACTTCGGAAATGGGGGAGGGTTCTTGAAGCCTTCAAGTACCCCCATCAATTGATTTCGTAACGAGGCGCTTGAAATATAGGTAAATAAATATTGGGCGTCAAATTTTATGTTTTCGAGTGTAGTTTTTCGTGTTAAGCGGTGATGTTGGAATTGTTTTTGCTTTTCATCGAAGAACATTATGTGAGGGTATATAAAATTGGTACGCCGTCGCCTCTTTCTGCGAAGCAGTCATGCTAGCGAAGGAGGCGGCGTAACGTTAGAGGGAGAGAACCTTACGTCCCAGCCGCCGCGGGAGACGCACCGGGCGTCGGGGGCCACGTGGTGGCCCCCGGCCACCGTAGGCGCGGGCTTGTGGACGGTGAGCTATGGGTTAGCTCGCCGTCCGTCCGTCTTATGACGACAGGCCGTGTCGACGGGGTGTTCGTTTTCCACGCGCGCCTCAAAGAGATGTCAGCAATAGGAAGGGGTCCGCAAGGGCCGATGCCTGCCGGGGCTGCGGGACTGTTCGAAAGAGATACCGTGGCCCCGGAACACAAAGGGCGATGAAGGAACATGGATGGGTTTTAGTCAGTAAAAGTCTCACACTCCCTGCTGCTGAGCCCAGAGCGGGAGGAGTTATTTGAAGATTACGCATCCGAAAAAAAGGGTATATAAAATGAGATACCGTGGCCCTGGAACACAAAGGGCGATGAAGAAACATTGATGCGTTTAGTCAGTAAAATTCTGACACTCCCTCCCTCTCCGCCCAGAGCGGGAGGAGTCATTTGATGACATCCCATCCGAAAAAAAAAGGTGTATATAAAATATGTTGTTTTACTGGGAAATCATTTTGCGACCGTCACCTGAGCAGAGTCAGTCACTTTCAACATGATTTAACAAATTTTATTACTTTCCATTCTGTTTAACTGATTACTGAGACGCAACTAATAATGTGACTTAAGATTTTCCCGTTTTCACCAGAACTCTCTCCTTTTAACCGACTCCAAAGAAGTAAGTTCTTTATGCTAGTTTCGTCACAAGCAACGGCTGCAGTCTGTCCGTCTGTCAGTCCTATTTCATAATTATCATGATTTCAGCAGAAAAATGTCTACTGCTGGACATAGGCCTCCCCCAAGTGTTGCCACAGTCCTATTTGCTATAAAAAAATATTGCGATCTCAATAAAAATGCTGAAACTGAAGAACGTGGCAATGGTACTTACGATCCTTCATTTAAGAAGTTAACCCAATATTTTCAAGGTTATTCAGAACTTCATTTCCCACATTATAACCTAGCCACTCACTTCACACATCCTAAGCTCTGTCGTCACCAAAAACTTCAATTATAACTTCAGCTTCACTTAGTGCCTAACTTAAACTTGGGCAACCCTTACTTAATAATATAGTTACTCGAAAGGCTACTTTTAGAGCTTCTGACTTGAAAGTTGTAAGTTTACATCGACGTTAACTAAACAATTTTCAGAGAAGACTGTAAAGTGATTTCGTGAAGTGTATGTTTCTAGGTATTTTAACAGACAAATACATATACATTGTAGTAGTTTTGTTAACCCCCGACGCAAAAAGAGGTGTTGTAAGTTTGACCGCTGTGTGTGTGTGTGTCTGTCTCTGGCACTGTAGCTCTTAAACGAGTGAACCGATTTGGATGCAGTTTTTTATTGGAAAGCTAGTTTCTTGGTGATGGTTCTTAGATACGTTTTATCAAAATCGATGCAACCATTTACTAGATATGGGGGATGAAAGTGGGTATGAAAAATTGAATATTATCAAATATACCCAAGTGGGATATCAAATGAAAGCGCAAGATGCTATACATGCGCATGATGATACTGCAATTAGACATGTTTTTATCAAAATCGGTGCAGCCATTTACTAGTTGGGGGTTTTTTAAATTTTAAATTTAATGATTATTTTCCTTTAAAATAGTATTTATTTGCATAGGAAGGTGCAAAGGTTAAGAATTGGTTTGTTGGTGTGTGTGTGTTGTATTTCCACAATCGATGAAACAATTTTGATTCAGTTTTCGTGTCTCGTTGTTTGCTCGTTACGGGAACTGGTAGACATTATAAAAGGTTACAAACTCGTTGCCTTAATTCTGGACCAATTCATTTAGCCATCGATGTGTTAAGAAGAAGATCATATTAGTCGACTCAAGATTCCTAAACAAATTAAATAGCTCTAACAAATCCAGGTCAATGCTAATCTCTATAGCTATTCCCGTTGAAAACTAGGCCACAATTCTAACAACTATTCTCCAAGGCTCATATCGTATGATCCTTTTGTATAACATGCACTCATAACGTTGGATAATGCTCAAGAATTTAATATAGCATGCGTGCATTCACGTTGGAGTACTAGGAGAACAGCGATGTCCTTGTTTGTGAGGATTTATGGTTATATAGTACATGCGGTGTGGTTATGGGGGTGTGTATTTGGAGCTATTAAATGTTGGAATTGTCTTGGGGATGTTGTTTGTGCGAAGGTCTTGTGGGTGTATGGTGTGGTGGTGGATGGATGGTTGCCTTAGGAGTAGATAAGTGTAATTTTAGATAACGCTCTCTCGGGTCATAATTGCCGCAAAAGGAGGGTAAAATCGCATGAGCGTTCTTGTCAATTCTTCTCCATAGAGGTCTACGCGTTGGAATGGGCAACTTCAATACTTTCACAAGTTATTATGCCTTGTGACTGGGATTGTAGCTAAGCTTCGCTTTCTTTGTTTTTCTGACATTCAAAAGTCCCTGTAATTGTCTAATTGAAATAAATGCTTTGAACTTGAAATTGAAGGACACTCATACTCTGTAGTAGTTCGAGAAAGGAAATTGTGGATGATGATAAAGATCTTCTAAGAACATTTCTTCTGCTGAAGAGACTTCTACTGCCAGTTGCCATTGCTATTCTAGCAGATACTCAATATTATGTTGTTACTGAGTTTGGTGCTAACAAACTGACTACTATAATGATCGTAGCTGGTCACTTTTCAGAAAGTACAGTAGCCAGGCACAATTATAGCCCAAAATTCCTCGTAATAACTCGTTCGTTTTAACCAAAATGTTCCATAACGTGTATCCAAGTGATTCACAAACTTCGCCACGTGGCAATTTGCTGGAGAACGAAACGTAAACCCACGCAGTGTTCGGTAATTGCACGTAACAACTACCGTAGTTTGGGAAAGTGTGGTGTGTTCTGGTGAATTTTGCAGTGATATTTAAGTGTTCGGTAGACGATGATGTTGGAATGCGAGTAAGGGTTAGAAGGGGTGAATGGAAGGTTAGAGCTGCCTGACGTTGGTTAGACACTAGATGTCATTGTAGAGGACTTGCAACATCATCAGACTACAAAATAATATCCACTAAATCGTACCATTCATACCGTATGTAGGTATGTAAACGTACATTTTTCCATTTTTTTTTTTAGTTAGCTCATGGCTAAACAATAACAGCCGCACGGGTCCATCTTAAGATTAAGCCGCGCTTGCCTAAGTTGGTCCGTGGATGGGTGAGATGGGTGGTGGGTCCGCCCATTACATACCGAGTTTCCTCCGTGCCTCGGAAAACACGTTAAGCCGCTGATCCCGGCTGTCATTTGTCGATCTTTGATAGTCGTTACAATCTGACCCAGTCTTACCAAGGGGTATCGTATGACCCAGCACTAACTGGGTTGTGGAAGTCAGTTAGGCAATCGCTCCATATAAAATACTCATATTCAGCTGCATCTTGTTAGTCTGGAAGCAGACTCCATCATAGTTAGGAAAAAGCTAGGTAGATGATGAACGTTTATACCTTTGCACGTCAATATATTTTTTTAGACTAGACTAAGTCGATTTGTCCTGTCTTACTACTATTCCTAGAAGGAACAACCTCACAGGCTTTTTTGAAATTTTGTTGCGCCCGCTTGATAGCAATAGGCTCGCCCCCTATTACATGTGACTTCACATAACTGGTGAAATGTGGGTGTACTATTAGGTACACCTCTGCCTAACTCTACCTATGTTACACAAAGACACTGTCGTTACCGTCCTCTTTACATAACGTAATCGTCTTTAATGGATCCACGATGAAGGGGAGGTATCACAAGCTTACCCAGGAACCCATTGGGTGGAATAGCAAATTAACGAGTTACAATGCCGACAAAGTAATAGTAGCTTGGTAACTTTACTACCGTAGTAAACTTACTTCAAACAAATAATAGGGTTGGCCTTGACCGGGCCCGTAACCCGTAACTTCACTATAATGGCTATGCATATTACTGTCTTTAATACCGCACTTACACGTGTTCCTAGTTGTGTTTAGGTCACAAGTAATAGTGGGTCATTACATGGGACTTGGGACTTGACTGGCGAAATGTGAGTGTAAGGTACTCTAAGTACACCTCTGTGTCACACATCTTGGGTCACAGGGGTAACAGGGTGATGTTTGTTAACTTTGTACAGGTGTGATGTAAGTGCACAACTGCCCCATCCTTCAGGGAGTACATGCGTGATGGCCCTCACCGGGAGCATTCGCCTGTAATGTAACAATCCAAGATTCGACACACGTACAGAAACAAGTGAACCTGAACTGTTAGAACGTTTTTAGATTATCCGATCCGTTATCGGTATCGGACACCGATACGATATCTGGGGTATCGGGGCAAGTAAAATGTATGAAACATGTATCTGTCTTTCACATGATCGGATCGTAGTAGTGGAACCGTTTTAACGTCGGTGTCTCCTCCACCCTGTATAACACGCCTTTTTCACATGAGGTAAGCAGAAACTATAGAACGCCACATCCTTCGATCTTTTCCATTTGCTTCCACCACGTTCATACGTTAGTTCAAAGATAACTTCAACAAAACAGTAACAAAGGTTAAACTCCAATAGCAAATGTAAACCCGAAAAATGTTTAATTAAAGTATCAAATTAAAAGCGCCACCCACCGCATTTGAAATAATTGACATTATTCTCAGCTGAGTTAGGCACCGTGACGTCATATGGGGCAATTTGTTTTACGTCCTGCTAAACGGGTCGCCTTCGTAGGACTCAGATATATACACTGGGTATATTCGTAGTTAGTTAAATAACGTTATAAGGCTTGTGGAAGAAATTTTAGACTACCGTGTTACCGTTTTGGAGGCTAGATAGGTATTGGTTCCATGTAAAATACTAGTCTCTTCTTTGTCGTGGTGTTAGTGCCTAACCTGCCCGCGTATCATGACAACCGTAGAAACGGGTTTTGTCGACGAAGAATCGAATTTAATTATCATTTTATGCCAGATTGTGGAAATATTTATACCGTCGGCGTCGCAAGCATAGCGATGTTAGAAATGTATGAAATGTGTCAAGACATGTCAAGTTGTATAGAAACAGCTTTGTCGAGTCTTGGTAGACTAGAGATAGTCTTGCCATGCTAGGGAGTTTTTATGCCGCTGATGGGCCTCTGACTTGGCTTTACATGCCGTCAAGAAATATCTCTAGGCACTCTCTTTCTTCGCTATCTCTCTCTCTGGCTATAGCTGCATCTGGTGCTCAGATGCACCATGGATGGTGGTGAGAATGTATTGGATTGACATAAATTAACTAAGTGTGTTTAAAATACAAATCGCGTCACAAGCCATTACCACTTCTCAAGTTGCAAGGTGTTCTTGGGTATGGTCACTTGCGCAGGGTATCATATACCCACCTACAAAACTTACTGCTTGAAAAATAATTCAGCCTGAAAACTGACTAACCGCGCTTGGACTTGATAGAAAGCATAACCATAACTTGGACAACCACAATTCTATGTATAAAATTCAATATCAAAATATTCTATTTCACAAACTTACATAGACACTTATGAAACGTCAAAAGCTAGGTCTTAATACGTTGGGTCCTCCACGTTCACTCTTTTTAAAAATACTTGATTTTTATAATGCGTTTTCCTTCTCCGTTATCAAGCCCATCTTACTCTCAATGATAAAGAAAACTGTCTATACACCTCGGCCGTGGCCGTTAATTGCAGCGGCGGTGAACAGGGTCCCTAATTAGGGCGCCCTTTCATCATCCGGCTGATTGAGGTCGCGATAGCAGAGATATGCGCACGTATGAGTCTTTTGTTTAGAGGAAAAAATGGCTAGAACGACATAGGTTTTATTTTTTGTATTTTTTGCTGTGTAAAATAGGTAATTGTAAGAATTAGACAATTATTAGTTTTAAAACACATTCCACCTTAAATCCGCATCGTTATGGCTTTGCGACCGAATTCGGTTGTTTTGCGATCGCTATCTATGTCGAGACTGCAGTGCCAGGCATCATTCATCAGTCAACCCAATTGATTAAGTTTTCAGAACGTAATTTTTCATTATTCTAAGAATTTATGAATGAGGTTGAAATCTCTAAATTTTTCATGTTAACGGATTTATACGGTATCGTATCTTATCAAAATAAAATAAAAACAAGATCAAAATATTTTTATTTCACATAGGCCTAGATGGAACTATTTGACTTGGCGCAGAAACGGATACGTTTGCAAGCGACAGCACGGAGCCGATCGTATGAAATCGAAATCAAAATCAAAATATTTTTATTTCACATAGGCCTAGATAGGCACTTATAAAACGTCGACAAAAAGGTGCACGGTTCGGGTTGGTCGTTTCCTATGGAGAAGAACCGGCAAGAAACTACATGGTTACTCTTTTCAAATCCTCATGAGCAGATGTCAATCTGTTATTTATTGATATCAAGCAATAAATAAAAGATAATGCCAATCAGAATGTGTAATTATCATCTATTTAATAAACTTTTTTAGGCCTATACTGCTACTAGTTATTGTGATTGATCAGAATTTAAATAAGTGTGCTTGAAAAGACAGAAAAGTGATCATCTGACAGGTTATAACCTTTGACAGAAACCATACAAAACTAGACCGACTGTAAATAAGGAAGATAGCTTACCAACCAACACGATAAAAAAATAAATAGTTAACCATTTAAATTAAGCATTTCAAAAAACAAACCATCTTTTTTCAAAACAGTTTATAAGACGAAAAACGTCATTACATCTTTACATCCTTAAAAAGTACGCCTCAAAAACCTAACCTTGACAAATAACTAACAAAACAAAGGACTCGCCGTGTTACAGAAACCCATTACCAGGCCACGACCCGCCTCTTTATTCATTATAAGGCCTCGTTTACAGGGAGGAGATCGAGCGGGAGCTTAAGCGAGCGCGATTTATCGGACATTTTGAAATCGCCGTTTGCGTCCATAGTAAAGTGAAAGGCGGGTGCCTTGAACGTCGAAATTAGGGACTATCCACACTTATTCAGCTCTGTTCAGCTTTTGTCCATGGAAAACAACGATTTTGTATGGAGATGCGTACGCATCCGTTGAGATTTCTATTCGTTCTTGATACAAAATCGTTATTTCCACAGTCCTTCCACATTACTTTAATTATTTTACCTCTTGCAGCAATCTTATCAATAAAGATCACTGTTATTTTGAATATTGATATTGAAGTTGTTTTTGCATCACTGATAAAAACACGGTGATAATTCTGTGTGGTTGAATAAAGTAATTGTTGGTGGCTGTCACTGAAAATTCTGCCAGGTTGCTGAGCATGAGGTCCTGGATTCGTTTCCCGGGTCGAGCAAATTCTTATTGGGTTTTTCCATCAGGAATTTCTTAGTAGCAGCTACGGAGTCTAGATTTGTGCCCGGTTGATGGAAATAGGCTCGCCTTCTATGACATGACACTTAAACATAAAGTCGTGGTGATACGTAAGGAAAAAATAACTAGGATGTAGCTAGCTAGCTAGCGTCAATGGTTTAACCCTGCGAAAACATAGTTTCTGCAGCCCGCTACAATACTTCACTCTGGCCACCCAACCGCTTCCGTCTCCGCTCTAATAACCATAAACGTGGCCTAACACTTAAATATTTATTTTTAGCCAAAACGTAATGGCCGACGAGTATTTTTCTGATATGTTTATTAGTATTATCCAGTCGTCTTGTCGGTTTGTACTACACTATTACAATATAACTGAATGGTGCTATTTCTGTGATGCTTGTTACATAAGTACATTGAGATAGATCTGTTGGAGTTTTTTTGTTTTGTTTTTATTCTGTTGTTTGTAGTATTTGCGTAGTAGGCGTTTTTCAGACACAGCATGGTGTTGAAAGTTTTGAAACGTAAGAAATGTTTACTTTAGGACAATTTCTGAAGCCTGAAACTTGATTACTACGATTTTTTTTTAACATTTGTGAATTCGGGGGCTGTGATTGCTATCCATATTTCAACTCGCGACCATAACTAAGCGGACTCGAGTATTATCAAGCCCTGGAGCATTGCTCGTGCCAAATTGACACAGTACGTCCGCCTTCCATGTCACACAACCCTTTTGTAGTTGATGCAAATTGAAACCGTGCCCCAACTATTTACACGGATTCAAGGTTCATGGAAGAGCAGAACTTATTTGAACAAATTTAAACATTCATTGCAGTCTGAACAATTGCTCGTCCAAACTACGCCGCAACGGTTTTTAGATTTACACAATTAGGGAACACCTAAGAAACTTATTCGTGAGGTTCTTCAGAAGGGTCAGATGTGTAGTACTCGCAACCGGCGTGCATGTATGAACGTGGACAAGAGGTAAGGATCGGAGCTGGTGGCGTTCTGTGGTTTCTGCCTACCCCCATGGAAAACGACGTGAGTTTATCTATCTGTATGTGCCTAAGAAACTGGACGCTATCAACACATCTACACAAGGTTCAAGATCTGTCTGAAAATTTTCCTTAATAACGATGACACTGTACAAAGTTAGCATTAACATTAGTAATTTAATTCTTGACATGTATGAAAGGCCCATGACCTGATGAAGGTTGCGGGGATCCGCTGGATGCGAGTCGCACGGGACCGGTCAGTGTGGCGACACTTGGGGAAGGCCTATGTCCAGCAGTGGACGTCTTTCGGCTGAAATGATGATGATGATGTATGAAAGATTGGATGAAATATAAACCTCACGCTACGCTTTTTTTTTGACAATCGCTATTTTTCCAAAACAGTGACTTCCGTTGTGGTTTTCTGATTTAGTCTTCGTTCGGCCCACTGAGTTTCGTCCCACATACAAAATTCCTGGGTCGTCCCAAAAAATATGCTTCCTTCGTCCCATAATATGATTTTAATTATTTTATTCCTGCTTCGTCCTATTTTATATTCCTTCTACGGCCCATATTTTTTTCTTTCTCCAAGTTGTGTCGAACGAGTTAGATGACTTGACAGTCAGACATCAGAGCATCCTTGTATCCATTGAGGTGTTTTATCTGTACTCAATTATTTTATTATAGTAATGTACACATACATAAATATGAGTGTGAACGTGGACGAAGCGAAAGGAGTATAAATGGATCTTCGCAAGTGTGGTTCTGTAGTTTATGCCTAACCCCATGTGAAAAACGCGTGAGTTTATATCTCTACGACTATTGTAGTCACTTCTAGCCTCTGTATACACGAGAGGTCCGTTTAATTAAGCGAGGCCCAAACCTCGGTGTCGTTATGTTTGAACTATGTTACCGTTTTGTTGCTTATTAACTTCGCAGGGACTCGCTTGTGTCGACTGGCTCCAGGACAGATGTGGCCGGAGTTAGTAGTTATGTTTAAGTGGGGAGTCGTAGAAATGATATTGTGGAATTTGTTTAAGGCTAGGACACTCGCTTGTGGACCTCAGAACCTCACTACTTGCCGAACAAAAAGTTTACCTAACGGGGATTAAAACAGCTAAAACGCCAATGCGATATTCATAATCAGCCTTTTAATGTTCCCACTGCTGGGACACTCGGCCTCCTCTCTATGAGAGGGAATGGGCTATAATCCACCACGCGGGCCCAGTGCGGGTTGGTAGATGTCACATGTCTTCGAATTCAATATTATTCGAATGCGATATTACTACCACCAAAATACCTCTAACTAACCTCTAAACTTACTTACAAAAATTACAATTAAAAACACAATTAAAATACCTTTAAAAATACCTACAATTAAAATATACATCTAAACATTTTCAATGCACTCCAATGAATAAACAATGAATGAATGGAATGAATATACGCGTACTCAAAGCTTGACGAAACGAGACTCAATGTATGAAGATCAAAATAGTTGGGTACGAAACGGGACTTTAGTAGTTTGATATTTTGTTTAATTGGCGAAACGGGAAAGTTACCAGACGGGAAGTACCCATAATAACTTGTTATTTAGTTATATGTAAAAGTTTGTCTGAGGACCTGGGTATTTGTTTCTTCTTCGTTTGCCAAACTCTGTTTTGACCGGCAAGTTCAGTAGAGCAGAGTAGAAATCGACAGAGTAGCATCATCATCCTAGCCTTTTCTGCTTCCAGTCTAACCGGATCCAGCTGAATACTAGTATTTTACATGGAGTGACTGCCTATCTGACCTCCAAAACCCAGTTAGTACTGTGTCATACGACATTCCTTGGCTAGACTGGTTTTCAGACTTTCGGGCCACTGATTTCCTGTAACGACTGTCAAAGATTTACAAATGACAGCCGGGACCAACGGCTTAGGTAATGTGCTCTCCAGGGCACGGAACTCGACTCAGTATACTTGCGTATAATTTGTCCTAGGAATATCGTGAGTACCAATGGATGGGTCCATTGGTGAATGGGATTATGGCAAATTATACTACTGCAGTGCAAAAGCCATCTCCTCAAGACAAGGTATTAGCATGATCACTGGTCGAGGCCATTTAGCAATTCTTTAATCATTGGCTAGAAATGTTTCGTTAGGTAAAAAATAAACTTAGTCATGAGATACGTCGTTGACGGAAAAACATAGATATTTCTTAACTTTATATTTATACCTTTTACACCTATGTTTAGCAAACAAAAAACTTTGACTTCGATAACCACCTTCGCACGATCTAGGCATTGAACCATCTTTTGTTTTGACAAAGCTGTACTTATAAAGAAATAAAGAACTGTTATTTCTAATGATAACAAAAAAGTGTTCAGATGACGAAAAAAATGACGAAGGAGCTTCGGTCTCCATAAGTGCTTTCGTGTCCAAACGTTGTAAAAATATAACTTACGACACCCTAAAAGTATGTAGGTACAACGTTTTGCCTCAAAAATATTTCCAGACACTTTTGCGTAAAAATGCTATCAAAATAAATGTTCTTTGTTCTAGAATTTTCCTAATTTCTTTGTTTTTCTTTTTCAGGTACGTACTGACTTCATTAAAGAAAAGAAAATGGCGGATTTTTTTTTAAGAATTGTGAGTATGGCTGTGGAAAGTACTGGAGTGGAATAGTACTGGTGAGAAAGGTTTTTTCTTTTTCGTAATAACAAAATGCTTTTAGTTCGGATACTATTCGGACAATTTTTTTATCCTTCGATGCCCCATTTTAATGTTTTTCGTTGAGCTCGACGGACTTTTTTTCTTTTTTATTTATGGAAAGGATTGTAGTGAAAGTAAAACAGAAGCTCTAATGTAATGTAATGGTATAATACGCGGAAAATCTGTACTAATATTATAAAACGATACTTGTTTGTAAGTTTGTAGGGGATAATCTCCAGAACGAATGATCCAATCCTCAATTGTTTTTCACTGATAGAAAGCTACATTATTCGTGGGTGCTTTATGCTATAAATTATTTTTGTATCATACATATTAGCCGCGCTATCACACTTTTAGCTGACGAAGTCGCATGCGAAACGCTAGTTGTAAATAAAATTACGTTTGTTAAAATTTTATTTTGATTACTAATTAAGTTAAAATTAGATTATGATTTCCATCATTCTCTTCTACATGGAATTATATACTTACCTAAAGAATTTTAGATTTTACAGTCCTTTCTCGCAATAACAGAACCTAACCTGTTGAATTACGATATCCTGAGACAATAAATAGAATTTTATATACTTAGGCGATATCACAGAACTACGCACTAACGAAATATTAAATAAAGCAGTCACGTCTTAAAAGCTAAACAGAACCGCTTCCCAAATCAACCCTAAAAACCTAAATACACAAAACTCAAACTACCCTCCAGCGAAAACAACCTACTTTATCTAGGCAGGTGATAAATCAATATTATCTTAACTAACTACCTTACCTGTCTAACAATGAGAGTTAAACCTTCAATAGTTTACCTTAAAATAATCCTTATTATCCTTTTAGAGGACTAAGGGTTAACTCACACAGAGTATAAAACTGCTGGAGCAGTTTTTTATTTTTTGAAATAAAGTTCTTAATAGTGGGCATGAAATGATTTCCTGTGGCATGTGTTTGGAAAAATCAGGCAATTTTCATTGATTGCTTGATTATGAACTATATTGCATCAGAAATAAAGTTCACAATAACGGGCTTGAGATGATTCCCTGTAACATGTGTTCGAGCAAAGCATAATCAGCCAGTTAGCGGTGACTTGCCATAGTCTAACCACACAGGTCCAGAGAAGATTGGTAGAAGACACATATCATCGACTTTTTAATTCTAGGACATGATGGATTCCTCGTGATGGTTTCCGTCGCCATTTTGAGAACAAGAGCGATGAAATAAATTACAAAACATAAAGTCCTTTGGTTCGATGATACGACCTTCAATTCTAAAGACGAGCTGCCAGTGCTCCAGAATAGCGTGCATGAGATGATTCCCTATGCTTGAGCTCGGTCGCACATATTTGCACTCAAAACTTGACAGTAAAGAAAAACGCTCGAGCATTTTGCCGCTCTGTCCACGCTGATCCTTATCTCAAAACAGGACTGAAGCTATTGGTGGAGGTCCGTTTACATTACAAACGGATCGACACGAATAACGGGTAGTGCGATCATTGTTTAGGATTGAAACGGATCGTTTACAATTACGGACGGTTGTGTGGTCAGTTTTCAATGTTTTGGTATTTCTGGGCGTATGTTTGAGGAATGGATGCTGAAATCGGTGTGATAGTGAACATAGGATGGACGAAACGAATAAAAGAGTGATGCATATAAATGTGGATGAATTGAGACGGAGAGGAAGACCAAAGAAAAGATGAATGGATTGTGTGAGGAAGGATATGAAGGAAAAGGAGTACATGATAGCGGGAGGATTGACAGAGGAGAATGGAAGAAAAAATCGTGTTGCGCCGACCCCAAATTACATAGGACGAGGGCAGGAAAATGATACGTGAACATAGGGTACCCCTCATTCTGGCATTGGAGGTAGACCATTAAAAGCAGATTACACCTAAACTGAAACTAAACGCGGCTAGCACCAACTGAAACAGTATTCAGGACCTGTCAGTTTCAATATCCCACACCAATTATGAAACTGACAGCTTTTTTACGTGGCTGTGTGAAGTTCACCCCTTATTGTTGTGTCTAAAAAATTCGCGTTCATCGATATCATAGTGCCGAAGTGTAACTGGTTTTATTGAGTTATCACGCATCTGTAAAACATGGTGACTGTTGTTCCAAACTGTGGCACACTGTGCCTTGATACCATTCTTGCTGTCAACCTAATCCCCACTATGGCTTCGTCCAAACACCTTGCTTAAACGACTATAAACACTTTTCATGTTATGTTTTATAACATACTAGCTGTTGCCCGCGGCTTCGGTCGCGTTTTGGTGAAAAATTATGGCAGGGGTATGAAAAATAGATAGTAGCCGATTCTCAAACCTACTGAATATGCATATTATAAGCAAAGATATCCATGCAATTCTAAAGTGCCGCCGGCAATTATATCGGATATCATTGGTTAGACGTACTGAACACTGTGTTAAAATTTGTCCATCTATTTTAATGGGATCATATACATATAAGAAGATAGATGGGGCCGATGTTTCGCACCTGACTACTCTGAGAAGAAACAGCCGGAACAAACTCAGAGGTCATAGTCTTTTTTAAAGCCAGACATTGGTCAAGTCGTATGAGGAACATGCAGATTCTAGTATCTGTTATGGTGTTTTGAAGAAATAACCACCGACGACGACGACGACGAACAATACCAATGGTAGGTATTGTTCGCTTTTCCCCAAAAACTATTAAAAACTCCTGCCATCATTCAGTAATTCTAACTCTAAACTAAAGTGGCCTTTACTCAATTGTCTTAAGGTTGGAAATGCCATCCCACCGAAATGATTTCGGTACCAATTTGTCTTTACCAAGCGGCATTTCCACGAGGGATTCTAAAATTGTGTTCCCGTTACATTTGTTCGTTCATTTAATATTTTTATCGCGAATTTGCCTGACATTATTCCTCTGGGATGTTATTTTGACATAGCCTGGGGATTGCATGAATTGGGTTGTGTTAAGGTGTGTACCAAAGTGTCCATTTTGTTCTGGTATTTTATTGAATTGTTGTTACATCACGCCAG
The DNA here is from genome assembly GCA_947578425.1 of Eugnorisma glareosa. Classification (NCBI taxonomy): domain Eukaryota; kingdom Metazoa; phylum Arthropoda; class Insecta; order Lepidoptera; family Noctuidae; genus Eugnorisma; species Eugnorisma glareosa. The sequence continues at coordinate 3,156,637 of OX387982.1, read as the reverse complement.
TAACCCCCGAAGGTTTAGGCAGAGGTGCATCTAATAGTACACCCACATTTCACCAGTTATATTTACGTCCCATGTAATAGGGGCGAGCCTATAGCCATCAACCAGGCACAAGTTTATACTCCGTGGCTGCTACTGAGAAATTCCTGACGGAAAAACCCAATAACACTTGGCCCGACCTAGGAATCGAACCCAGGACCTCATGAAGTGTTTTTTGCAAGGTAAATGATAATATAACCAAATGCAAATCGTTTCTAATGTCTCGTGTGGTCGTGATACATCCCAGTAATTAAGAGGTCTTTCGTCAGGGTCAACTTGAAACTTCATCTTTATTAAAATTGACTGGTTTTGATTTGGGTTTAGCCGTAAAAACATTACAAGATGATGATGATGAGATGCATCATCATCTTCGCTGGGTTTATTGAGACCCTAAAGTCAACTAACAAAATCGACTGTTTTTTAACCCGATGCAAAAAGAGGGGTCGCGCTATAAGTGTTAAAACTTACTCTTTATTATAATATTATAAAGAGGTAAAATTTGTTTGTAAGTTTGTATGTAGGGGGTAATCTCTGGATCTACTGAACCGATTTTGAAAATTCTTTTACTAATAGGACATAGCTACATTATCCCCGAGTGCCATAGGCTATATTTACAGCGTGCCCGTGGGATAATTTCCGACAAAAACGCGAGTGAAGCCGCGGGCTACACTAGTACTTAACGAAACCGCGAAACTATGCCCCGGCAGTTCGCGCTGTAAACCTGCCCTAACCATCCCTCAACAGCCGGGACCATTAAGGTGATATAATATGACAATTGTCGCGAATTAAACGTTCGTTATCACTGTAGTTACGATATTATCACATTATTTACAACCTCGTTACTTTAGTTATTTTGATAATATAACTGCCTCGTAAATTGTCAAGTTTCTCAGAACATGTTTAGAGGAAATGTGTGTTTTTGAGTGAATTACGTTTATTTAGTTTTGGTTGAAGTTAAATCTCTTAATTAATTAAAGAAGACGTTTATAACTGCTTGATAAATCTAGTTTGTCTTTGTTATTTTAATTTTGACGTAAGAAACTAAAAAGGAACTTTTTACAACATCAGTTTTTACTAGTTACGACAGTATTTAGTTCTGTTTTAAATGAACAATTGATTTTGATATTGCACCTTACTTTATGTGGGTGTATTCTTCTATTAGGTACACCTCTTCATAACCCTTCTGCGATTACACGCGTGATGTTATTTTATGTATTTTTTGCACAATGTAGTTTCTTCTGTTGTCCTGTTTTAATGTTAAATCTTAAAATGCTCTTATACTTTGAAAGTTCTGTGAAACTGCTAGGTGTAACATTAACACGTTTATCTCGGCTTTAGACTATAAGGCGCTCCCTCACTGGGATCATTCCCCTGTAATGTTAGTTCAGATTCGACCATTACATTAGTGAGTGAGGAAAACCGAACACAGTGCGCAACATGCAACGATACAATTTGTAACAATCACTTGTTTCTGTAGAAAATCGAATCTTGCATTGTTACATTACAGGCAAATGCTACCTCACCAGGAGCGTCTATTTGTAACGTAATGCTCAAAAACGAATTTTGGGTTGTTACATTACAAGCAAATGCCCCGGTGAAGAAAAAATCTTGTACCCTTCAAATAATAATAAGTCATGATGACAAAGGGCTCATCGTTTTTGAACAGCCAGATAAAATAGCCCACAAAGGCGACCAAAACGGACTACCAGATTATCTTATTTTTTTGTTCGCTGAATGAAATCCGTTCGGCACAAGCTGTATCAGCTATCCCGATATAATGGACGTTATGGAGTGGAGACAGAAGGTTCATTTTAGCTTACAATTTAACTTAATTTACCTTGCTGCAAATAACCGAAGTGTAGGTAAAGTTAGATTCTACGAAGTCAACAGGTTATTCAAATCTTCTTATAAAAGACTTCATACCAGATACTCGGGTCGATGTATAGGTTAAGCCGTCCTTGGCTAGCTTGGTCCGTGGATGGGTGACCACCCATTGCATACCGAATGTACTCCATGCCTCGGACAGCACGTTAAGCCGGTGATCTTGTCTGCCATATACTGGAATATTTTTTAAGCAGTGCGCAAAAAAATTTTGGTGGTTCAGTATCAGTAATAGAACACATTTTTATATTTTTCTATCCGACTTTTAATCAGCAAAATATGGACACCATCTATTCGTAATAAATGTAATAATATGAATGGGCGCGCGCCATGCGGCGCACGCGGCGATGCTGTGCAGCGGGGGTGAAATCCCTTCCCGAGCGGCAGGGGCGGGGCCGACGCCCGCAGCCCAACAGTCGCTCATCGCATGCGCTGTCGCGACGTCGCGTCCAATCTTTCCCGCGCAGCTCCTGCGCCACACGTGTATCGTACTCGTACCCGGTCGGTACCTCGGTCATGATTTCGGACTTAAGTAACCGCGGGTTTTATGAAATGTATGCATCGGAGAGCATACCCCGAATGCGAGCCCATGGTATCCTTAAGGATTTCAATGAATGAAAGAACCATTTTAGCAGCCACTCAAAGGCTGCTGCTGATCACGGTCAGTACCGGTATGCTTTATTTTCTACATTTTGATGGTCCTAAGCACATGAAAGTATGAAGGAAAAATTGGAATAACTCTTCAAATAACTTCAGATCACGGCCAAATCTTAAAAAAGTCTAGTTGGAACCAGTTAAAATCGGCGATCAGTACATTGTAATCCACGTAAATGATGCCTGTGTATGATAAACAAACGAGCGTGGAGCGCCGCCGCCCGCGAGTTGGTGGCCATAAAATCAATTTCAAAGTAAACATTTTTCGTTAACGATAACTTTATTTTTTTGTACTAAGACTTATCAAAATAAAAAATAGGTGTTTAATCAAACTCATTTAAGTTTAATTTGTCAAAGTTTGCGCACTGAATAAAAATTGATCCTGTATAGATCTTTGGCAGTCGTAACAGGTATTCAGAGGCCCGAAAGTCTGACAACCAGTATTACCAAAGAGTATTGCATTACCCAGTACTAATGGGGTTGTGGAGGTCAGAGAGGCAGTCGTTCCATGTAAAATATGATGTTATGTCACGCCGTTTTATACAAATTAAATAATGTCCAAATAAAATCCAACTCATAGTTGAAACAAAAAGAGAAGACACAAACAGAAGGGCAGGCGAATGATGATGATGGTGAATAGCAAAAAAAAAAAACATAAAATATTCCACGAAAGCAATTCTTTTGCTTTTTCTGACTTACTGGTCCTTCTGACCCCATCTTCATTGTTAAACGATTGAGTTACGCGTCTACCAGCCGAAACAGATCCGTTTTGTGCAACCTTGTGCTTGTTAAACGGAAGGAATTCTTTGGACATCGACTAAAGTGTTGTCCGTGTCTCCCTTTGTGTGTTTTCTCAAGTGTGAGATGTGAAAATTGCTAGATATCGGCAGATCTCGCAAGGCTTGTCAGACTGTTGTAAAAGTTTTAACTGAAAACTAAAACGATCTGAAAAAGATGCGATTTTCTAAAGGTGCGTTAAACTTGGTCTTCTAAGGTCAAAATTTAGTGTTAGGGCCCTCGCCCACGGGCGACTTTTTGTAGCGATGCAGTCGCGATGCTCTCGCGCGTAGCATCGATACAGACGCGAAACAGTCGCTAGCTGTGTGCCCGTGCCCACGGGACCAGATTCAGTCGCGATGCAAACGCGATTCGGTCGCGATGCAAACGCGATTCGGTCGCGATGCAGTTACGATACAAAAATACCTTGGATCAGTACAGTTGCAAGATGGACTCCGTTGAGGCAACATTAGTCACGTTGTCTTTGGTGCTGCTTTTACATAAGCCGCGCCACACTCACTCCCCCCTCCGATCTCTCTACCGATGTCGTCCGACGCGGTCGCGCTTTTGTATCGATACAATCGCGATGCAGTAGCGCGTTGCAAATGCGACTAACACGCGTTAGAAGTGATGCAGTCGCGCGTTTGCTAAACGCGCGACTGCATCGCTACAAAAAGTCGCCGTGGGCGAGGGCCCTTAGGTACGAGTATCCTTATTTACTTTATAATGTCGCTAACACGTTAAATTGCCCATTATAACATAGCATCACGCCTGTAATCCCCGGTGGGTTAGACAGAGGTGTACCTAATAGTACACCCACATTTCGCTAGTTATGTTAAAGTCCCATGTAATATGCTATTACTATCAACTGGGCACTGATCCAGACTCCGTGAAAATCCTGATGGAAAAATCCAATAACACTTTGCTCGACCCGGGAATTGAACCTAGGACCTCTTAATCAGCAGTGGCGCTTGCAACGACTAGACCAACGAGGCAGTCCCAAAAATAAGCTGTCTTATATCCAATCTTTACCCCATAATACAAAACTTCCACGACCAAACACTTTGGAATCACCCTTTTATCAAGTACATCATCATCTGATAGCCTTTTCCCAACTATATTGGGGTTGTCTTCCAGTCTAACAGGATGCAGCTGAACACCAGTATTTTACATGGAGCGACTGCCTATCTGACCTCCACAACCCAGTTAGTACTGGGTAATACGATACCAGTTGTTAAGACCGGTTGTCAGACTTTCGGGCCATTGACTGTAACGACTGTCAAAGATCTACAGATGACAGCCGGGACCAACGTCTTAACGTGCTTTCCGAGACACGGAGGAAACTCGGTATGTAATGGGCGGTCACCCATCCACAGACCAACCTAGGAAATCACGGCTTAACCTAAAGATAGACCCTAGCGGCTGTTATTATTTTGCCACGAGCTCCTCCACAATGATAATTATAATTATAAGTATATTCCTCCTTCACACTCACATAAATTACATCCCATACAAACAAAATACCCGTCTTTCTAAAGACCATAAGACCAAACATCGTAACCGTTCAAAAACGTTTAATCACAATCTTGAGACATAAGATAACGGTAATGAGGGTCGTAATCGAAAACCGTATTAACAAGGAAATGGTATTTACTTGGGTGGAGTTACGGTTATTTGGGAATGGCAGTTAGCATGTTTTGGGCCTATATGGTTGGAGTTTGCGACATAACTGTCTTTGAATTTCTGTCGCTTTCTGGAAGGCTTATCATGACCATTAGCAGAGATTGTTAGCTGCTATTATATTATATACGAACAGCTTTGACAACAGAATAAATAGGCAAGACGTTTTTAGGGTTCCGTAGCTGAATGGCAAAAAACGGAACCCTTATAGATTCGCCATGTCTGTATGTCGGTCTGTCTGTCCGTGTATGTCACAGCCACTTTATTCCGAAACTATTAGGACTACACAGTTGAAACGTAGTAGGTAGATGTATTCTGTGAACCGCTTTATGATTTTCAAACAAAAATAAGAAAAATACTAGATTAAGGTCCCCCTTAATCTAGTATTTTTTTCATCAAACCTATACGTACGTGGTGTCTATAGATAGGTTTTTAAAAATTATATTGAGGTTCCTAAAACCATTTTTTCTCAAAGTTAAGAGTTTGAAAGATAGACACTTCCAAAGTGGTAAAATGTGTGTCCCCCCCTCTAATTTCTAAAGTAAGAGGAGGAAAATTATGAAAAATTGAGGATTGCAGAACGTAAACAAAACTTTCAACCAAAATTGGTTTGAATAAGATTTGATGATTAGTTTTTGAGATATGGGACTTTTTCATCAAACTGTCTGTGTGAGCCTTCAAAATATTTTTATTATATTGTTTGGTGCTACGGAACCCTGTGTGCGTGTGAGTAAGACTCGCACTTTGCCGGTTTTTTTTTCCTAGCTTGCTCTGTCACACTCCTGCGCAAAGGCCTCCCTCCACTCCTTCCATTTCTTGCGCACCAGCGCGTCCTGATCCAATCTAGAAAAAAAATAAGTTTACCTATCAACGCATTTAGATTTAGACTTCATGCTAATTATTGCATGGGAAAATGTCTCTTTTAAAAGACTTTAATATTTTACTTTGCATTCAAGCATACAGTCATTAAAATATTATAGATCATTTTACTAAAAATATTCGTGCAAGAAGCCTTTTCATAAGACTCTAAGTATTCCAAGATTCCTTGTTAATTCAATTAATTTATTTGGTCAGACAAATAAAAATATCCATAACGTCAAACACAAAATCGACAAAACATAAAACTATTAAATAATATATTCAAAATCCAAATACGTACAAACATTCAAAATAATAATTTAAAATAACAAAATAAGTAATTTCGTTTCAACATTATTATGTTTAAAAGAAATAACTTATTTAGTTTTTTGTTTGTTTTGTTTTTTTTTTGTTTTACTTCACTTATTTTTATTTACTATGTTATTCTAAATTATTATTTAGAATAACATAATAAACAAAAATAAGTGAAGTAAAGTACACACAGCGTCAGTAAGTGCTAACTCCTCAAGCTTTAAAATGTTAAAGCTTGATTGAGGGGTTAGCACTTACTGTCGCTGTGTGTACAAACATGTTCGTAATCGAACTTATTAAAATTCATGTTATGTAAAAAAAAACTGAAATATTTAACTGCGAGTATGTGTATCATGAATTCATGATATTCATAGCAATGAGTGAAATCAGTTTAAATTAATATTCTTGACCTTACGTAATATTTCCAAAGTCTGCATACCAATCATATACCTACTTCATTTTATCACTACGTAGACTAATCTGAATTCACCAAATTCCCAGACATGACATTTCTTATCTTAATAACTCAGTAGAGTTCAATAAAAAATGTCAGTAAAGTTTGAAGATGAAAATCTTCGGTAAACGTTTTATTGGGAACGCGGTCTTCAACCCTGAAATAAACGATAACGTGATGATCCTTACAGGAGACGTAACGATCACGATATGGTACGATATACCAGAACATCCAGGTTTTATGGAAAATCAATGACATCTTCAGGTGTTGTAAGCCGCTGTTCCCACTGCAACTTGACGACATAATAAAGCTGGTAAAATAGAAGGAATAACCGCAATGTAATGTAGTGCAACCATTTCACGGGGCTGGATGGCAGGGTGTCTCCGTCGAAGATAGTGCACTAGACTCCTAGTTCGAACTGTTTGTATCTTCGAACTTTGGTGCTGCCGTCTTGTAATAAACAAGTATAATTAAACTACATTATATGTTATCACGGCTGTCAATTCGGAGGTGCTCTTCCTAAAGCTATAAGCCGCTACACAGCGGTAAAGCCTCAGGAAACCGCTATGAAAAACTGCATCGAACCGACTGATTTATATGTAACTTTTGAAAACGGAACCAGTCGGCACACAGTTACGTAGAAACCAGTCTATTTTACCCAACTGTGGACCAAAGGAATCACATAACATATTTCGCCAGTTATGTTCCAGTCCCATGTAACAGGGGGCGAGCCTATTGCCATTGAATGGGGTGGGTGCTACTGAGAAATTCCTAATGGAAAAACCCAATAACACTTTGCCCGAGCTGGGAATCGAACCTAGAACTCATGCTTAGCAATCGCGCCACTAGACCAACGAGGCAGCAAGCATATAAAATCGTCACTTATAAAAATGCCAAAACATAACCTCTTACATCGTCTTATCAGCAAGCAAAGGTTTGAACGCACACGCGATCCACACTACACGGTAGGGTTGTCATCCTTGAATATATTAAATTCTAACATATTTCCCTTACATTTTTGTTATCTTCGCGCCGTGTCCCTTGAGGAGTGGCCGGAAAGAATGACCGTGTTTATTTAACTAAAGTTTAGTTTTCTGTTGTTTGGAGGGTAGTTTTGAAAGGCTATAACTGTTATTTATGAAAGGTGTTATAAATTTTGGTAAGTTAGTTTGAAGTTAGGAACTATTATCGACTGTTTCATGATTTTTCGGAGAAAAAACTAAGTACGAAAAGTTTAAGAAGCTATCAATCTTTTCACTGAATTTTGTGTGTACGAACACAAGTATCTTCGTAACTGTCATGTCATGAGTACTTTATAGCTTACGATATCTATGTGGTTATAACTTAAAATGTAATGAGTTCTGCATAGACCTGTAAAATAGTAGCAGAAAAAAAGCTTTTCTTTTGTACTCGCATCGGTATAGTTATCTAACAAAAGTACTGTCCAGGAAAAATATTTTCCTATTCAAATCATGACAAAGAAAATCACGGAGCGATTCCCATATACACATAAGTATTTTGCATTTCCCAATAAAAGTATAAAAAATAACATAATTTAAAAACACAATCAATAAACCTTTTTCAATCCACCTAATTAACCATAATAACACTTCATAAAAGCTGCCAATTAACCTCGCACAAAATGCTCACACAATTAAAATCATAACCACTATCAAATTACTGAGAGTACCCGGCATAATTAAGCTTCATAAAGCCAAATAGTTTCCACCGCGAATAAAACCACACTTAATGGGAACAATCTAGCCTTTTGGTCATACCTTAATTTTAAATCAAATTATAGCAAGCGAAACCGCAGTAACAACATTTTAGTTACGGCTTGGCCACGACGTACACGCTCAAGCGTCGCGCGAGTTGCTACTTTTATGACAGCGACTGCGGTGACAAATGAAAGAAGTTATGTCCATCATGCCACGAGTGAGCGCGTGACATTCAAAGCGACGGTACTCGCGCGAACAAAACAAATGACTCAAACTCAAAGCATCTATTTTAATTAGACCGTTTCAGGCACTTTTGAATGTCAGCAAAAGAAAGAGCGAAGATACAGTCACAAGGCATAATAACTTGTGAAAGTACTGTAGTTGAACAATCCAAAGCGTAGATCTCTATGGAGAAGAATGGGCACCCAGGCCCGGACTCCACCAAAGCGGAGACGTTCGGAGAAATGCGATGCGGAAAGGAGATATTTAGGAGCTAGGGTGTATTCACCGAAGCGTACTGGTTAGACCGGAGCACAAATGTATGAACAGGCTACTCACGACCAGTTTCGCGACCGCCGCATACCGCTTGCCGGTCACGTCCCTTCTGATCTCAGCTGGGCGCCTTGCTACCGAGAGTGGAGACTTGCCTAAGCAAATATGACATATCTTCCCTCCTGTCTACTCAATCGTTTCCACAAAAGCTAATCGAAGCGAAGTGTGAATAACGAAATTTTATTGGTGGTTTACAACTCATTTCTCCTTATCTCGTCTAAGCTTAGGTGGAGTCTGGACCTTAAGGTAGAACAAACACACTACTGTCTCGGGTCGCGTCTAAAGCATATTGGCATATATACATTTACTATGTTTATAAACACATTCGCGCTGCAACAGAACACACTGTAATAATGTGTAACCATACTAAATTGATGAAACTAATGTGCTGCAAAACGCGACACAACAATACACTGTAGTGAGTTACAACCTTACCACGCGTGTATATCACATTGCCAGAGGTCGTGAACAGGGTCTTACAGTTCTTTCAATTCGTGAGCGCACTTCATATGACTCTTATGTCATTGGCTCTAAGGTAAAAACTGCAATGATTGATGCGCGTTTGGCATTTGAAACTGCCACAATACGTTCGTAATGTCATTTTGTTCGAAAAAAGTGGTTCGGACCAGACGTAATCGGTTTATACCGGTTTTACTTTTCGGCTTTAGAACAATATAGTTTGGCGGTTTTAACACGATTGTGGTTTGAAAGCGATGTTCTCGGGAATAATGCTTTTGACGGATTCGAGTGAGCTTGGTATGTTTGTGAGTTTGTGAACCGTTTCGGTGAATATTGTTTATTTGAATTGCTGCAAAATGGAAGTGTGAAGGGTTATTTAATTTTTCCATTACGAATTTCTCGCTAAACTGCAGAAACCTTGTGTCTGGATTTGTGCTCTAGACACGAAATAAATTAAAATACACTGAACAGCTTTAAAAGAATGTGAAGACGCCGTCACCTCCTTCTGCGAAACAGCCATGCTAGCGAATGAGGTGGCGGGCACGTCCCGCCACCTCATTCGCTAGCATGACTGTTGTTCATGAGGGGGAGAGAGCCTCACGTCTCAGCCGCCGCGAGAGACGTCCTGGGCGTCGGGAGCGCCATGTGGTGGCCCGGTCAACGTAGGCGCGGGCCTGTGTACGGTGAGTAATTGACTAGCTCGCCGTCTATCCGTCTTATAACGACACGCCGTGTCGACGGCGCGTTCGTGTTCCACGCGCGCCTTAAAGAGATGTCAGCAAACGAGAAGGGATCCAAAAGGACCGATGCTTGCCTACCAGGGTTGCGGGACTGTTCGAAAGAGATACCGCGGCCCTGGAACACAAATGACAAAAGAAGGAACATGGATCGGTTTTAGTCAGTACAAGTCTGACACTCCCTTCCGCTCCGCCCAGAGTGGGAGGGGCATTTAATGATTTCCCTTCCGTAAAAAAAAGAAGGCTATACCGGGGCGTAAAGTTATAAGCACGAAGTTTCATACAAAATGTAAAACTGCCAAGTTTTATGAGTTGAGCGGTTATCAGCTACGACGCTGCTACGTCGTAGCACCGATGGAACTACGGCGTAGCACTAAAGGGATTCATTTTCCTTCTATAGAATCAACAGTTTCTTCATGACGTTTTACTTTATATTTCAACAGTAAATAATTTCTACCAAGCTTGGGTTTTATTGGAGCAGTCTTCAGGGATTCAGGAATTGAACATTAATGCGTAAAGTCGTGAATAAATGTATGAGCTGTTATGTATTCATAGTACGGTAGGATTGAGCGTCACCTATTGGGATTTTATTTGGTAAAAATAAAATAGTCATGTATTTAATATGTCGTTTTTTAACCCCCGACGCAAAAAGAGGGGTGTTATAAGTTTGACCGCTATGTATGTGTGTGTGTGTCTGTCTCTGGCACCGTAGCTCTTAAACGAGTGAACCGATTTGGATGCAGTTTTTTATTTTATTTGAAAGCTAGTTTTTTGGCGATGGTTTTAGATGTGTTTTTATCAAAATTGGTGCAGCCATTTACTAGATGTGGGGAATGAAAGTGTTTATGAAAAATCGATTATTTTCAAATACACCCAAGTGGGATATTAAATTAAAGCGCATGGTGTGTATATTACAATTAGACATGTTTTATCAAAATCGGTGCAGGCAATTACTAGTTGGAGGTTTTTTAAATTATATTATTTTAAAAGTATCCTTTTTTATTCTTCTCATGTAAGGGCATGAGATTTTCAGCGTCTGTGTGATTTTCTTTCTTTTCATATGGGAAACACGGAAATTTTACACGATTAAAACAATAAAATATTTCTTCCCAAAGTTTTATCAACTAAATACAAATATGCACAGTTACATTATCAACTGAATTACGTCACACGTATTGCCGCACTCGTGCGTTAATTAAAACAATTTAATAAAGTTGCGGCGCCATTTTGACGACGCTGATAATGGCTGACTGAGCTGCCGGTTGCTGTACATGTTCCATTTTATAGTATATGGTTGTCAAATGATTAATGTATCTCGGAAGTTATACATAATAGTTGCAAGAAACTCCTTCTGATAAACTTGGTCTGAAGAATTAGGGTCTGCCAGCAATCATTGAAGGCTGTACTGCACTGATAAACTTCAACGCACATGAGACATTTTCGTTAAAATTGAATAGGCGTCATTAAGTATCAATCAGCCTATAACGCTTCCTGCTGAAGGTTGCAGGGATCCGCTGGATGCGAGTCGCACGGGACCGGTTAATGTGGCGACACTTGGGGGAGGCCTATGTTCAGCAGTGGATGTCTTTCGGCTGAAATGATGATAACGCTTCCATTGGCAGGACACAAACCTCCACCAGAAGAAGCATAGAGATTCGTGCCCAATGCGGACACGCCGGTTCTCTCACGATGTTTTCCTTCACTGTTATAAATAAAAGTGATTTAGCATCTACGTTGCGTCGTCAGAGAGGGGCGTCAAATATCACATTAATTTATCATTGACACAATTCACCCAACCACATTTCCGGTAAAAGCTCACAAACACTTACTTAGTTCTCATTCACCCCTTACCCCAAACACAATGCACTGTAACCCCTATTCAAGCAGTAAAAAGAATACATAAACAAACGTAATAAATATCACAAAAAAACATGTGACAACCCTAATGGGTTCACTTTTTTACAAAGCGAAGCGCAGGTGTGAACTGTTCTCTGATTGGTCTGTTTTTATTTTGAGTACAATTGTTTTAAAAGAAGTGCAGGTATGTGCGCTTTGTTTTGACATGCAAGCAATGTGATTGAAAGGATTTAGTGCGAATTCTGCGGAACTATAGATGAAAACCTATTGGTTCTCTTGGCTAAAGTCTTTATGTAAGAAACACAAACCCAATCATGGTATAAAGGGGAGGACGCCTGTACTCCTCTGTGGGTGAAACACGGCTGCCTATGATCGTGATGATATCTCAAGCAAGGAAATAATTATAGTTCCTAGCATTTTAGGAGTAACCCAAGTGTAATCGAAACGATAGCTAAGAGATTAATCTAGCTAAATTATTTTAACGGCACGGTTGGCGCGGTGGCTGAGCGTTTGACTGCTGCGCCGCGTGTCGCGACTTCTATTCCCTCACGGAACAAAATATTTGTTAATCTACAGATATAGTTGTTCCGGGGTTGGCTGTTTGTGTATGTGATTTGAAATGTTTTTAAACGCCCCCACGATACAGGACAAATGCCTAGTATGGGCAAAGTGTTTTTTTTTTTAACAAGTGAACTGTCCTGCTTGAGTGATCAAGATCATGCAATCTTTATGATTTGCGATGGATCCCGATGAAAAAAATAACACTTAAAACTTTAGAACCAAGCGACAAGCGACATAGAGAACGCTTAACAAAGCCGATCGTTTTGCAGAAATACGTGTCTTATTTTATTACTTAGGTAGGTAACCTATATCTACTGTAACTTGGAAAGGACAAAAAATATAAACTTTCATGTGGCGGAACACGGTAACTTACTTAATAATACAAGAATAGTTTGAATTGACAACCGGCTGTCACCCACTTCCCTCCAAGATTGCCCCACTCAGCAGAAAGTGCGTAAAAGTAAGACGAAGACAATGCTCGCAACAAGAGCAATAAATTGCTCGGAGCAGTAAATAGGAATAAATCTGTGACACATCGGTGGTACATGCAGATACAGCGAAATATGGGGAAAGAGCAGGATACATGCTTGTGGGTAGGGAATTTTATTCTGTTCATTCTTTAGATTTTTACTTAGACCCCAAGTAATATGGGACAAGGGGAGGTACATGATGATGAACTAGCTAAACTAAACTAGGCGTAACCAGTCCACATCTAGTAGTGACTAGTTTGAAACTAGTCGTTATAGGTCGCAATTCAAAACATAGGTGTCGTTCGATCTATCGAGTACATACAGTAGGCAGTGATATACTATTTATTATTGGTTGGCTAAATATAACTTTGACCTGTTTTTACCCGACTGCCTAGGAAGGGTTATGGTTTTCGCGCGTATCTTGTACGTTTCTTTTTTGTTTGTAAATTTCTTTATTACCGCGGATGTTCCAAATGGCTGGATGGATTTCAACGATTATATTATCATTAGATACGTCTCAAAAACCCAAGTGTTCTTAAATAAGATTACACGGAGAACGTTTTCGAAGTGTCTTTTAAAAAACAGATAATTGGAAATTTCTGTTTCTATGGAAAATCGGTTTAATTTAGCTGTAACACAATTTTTCGAAAATGTTCTCCATCATCTTTTTAGACCTATGTATCCTGCTTATGCGTATAAAGTTTCATTAAAAACGGTTCAGTCATTTCGAACACAAATGCGTTCTAAATTTCTATGAAATGCCGTAAGACGTCAACGCTCTTAAGCAAACTATGTATAAATGTTCTTTTTGAGATATAAATTTCTTTAAAACCGAAATCTTGCCCACCCATCACACATAAACTCATAAAGCTATGTACATATATGCATGGGAGGAAAACTGTAACACTGACAACCCTCTTCCGCTGCCCTTTTTTCTTATCCTCAATCAGGAGGGGTCGTTGTCAATACAGGGTTAATACAGATTGCAACTATGTAGATGTTGGCTGTATCTTTACTCGCGCTTGTGTTCATGGATGAGTGGGTCGGTAGGTTGCATTTGTGGGTAATGTTGTGGTAACGGTGGAAATTATGGGTAAAAAGGTGGGCTACAAAATGTGGCTAGGTGAGTAGCGGATTGTAGGTTTTGTTTTTGCTTGAAGATCAAAATAGTTACGAAATGAGACTTTTGTGATGCTATTTTGTTTAGTTGTCGAAATGGGAAAGTTACGAGATGGGCTGGAGCCGACTGTGCTACCTTTTTAGTTTGCGACGCGAGTGGGTATGTTACCGGCCAAACTCGATTTCATGCCAAACTAGTTTGTCCTAGGCCAAACCGGTTTACTGGAAAGCAATTAAACTGCGCCCAACTTGGATATAGCGCTCGCTCTGCTCGCGCGTGGTTGGTCACCAATCTAACCTAACCTAACCCATTTAGTCGGGGTGATGATTGTCCTTTTGTGATGATCCCTAGTTTGGCCTGAAATCGGATTTGCCCGGTAACAGCTACAAATAAATTTTCATCAGTTATTAAAGAAAACAGCTGTTTCCTCCAAAAGTACAATTCCTACACGGTCAAAATGTATGGAACAGCTCAGAATGATGTACTGAATACGTGGTAACAGTTTTCGCGTCGGTTCCACCCTGTATAGATTTCTCACATAAGTATTAATCCATAAATAAGTGAGAAATCTATACTAATATTATAAAGAGGTAAAATTTGTTTGTATATTTGTAAGTTTGTATGTATGGGATCTACTGAATCAATTTTGAAAATTCTTTTACTAATAGGAAGCTACATTATCCTCTAGTGCTATAGGTTAGATTTACAACGTGCCCGTGGGATAATTTCCGAACAAAACGCGAGCGAAGCCGCGGGCAACAGCTAGTATTTAAATAAATCGGTTTTATTTCGGTCTGACTGATTGGGTTTTTCATCCTTATATCCTGAGAAATAAGGTTGAAAAGTGGTTGACCGTCAGTGAGCGCGGTTGTACTTTGACCTGGGTTAAGACATTGGATACTTTGAAGCTGAGAGTTTTAGTACTTAATCAAAATACCTACTTTAACTTCGATATCACATGAACATGCTTATATGTAAGTATATGAAAAAGGATGATTCTCCTAATGTCAATTCAATACTTTTAATGTGATCATTTCCGACTTCCACGTGGGCAAAGCCGCGGGCGCCAGCTAGTCTTTAAATATTGTGTTATCATCTGCCTAGCCCATTCCCAACTATGTTGGGGTCGGCTTCCAGTCTAACCAGATGCAACTGAACACCAGTATTTACATGGAGCAACTGCCTATCTGACCTCCACAACCCAGTTAGTACTGGGTAATACGATACCCCTTGGTAAGACTTTTTGGGTAACTGACTACCTGTATCGACTGTCAAAGATCCATAAATGACAGCCGGGACCAACGGCTTAACGTGCTTTTCGAGGCACGGAGGAAACTCAGTATGTATTGGGTGGTCACCCATCCATAGACTAACCTAGGCAAGCACGGCTTAACCTGAAGATTGATCCGAGCGGCTGTTAGTATTTAGCTACAAGTCTGTTATATTATGTAGTGATGCTTTTTGCTATGGTACAGCTCAGTCTTTAAGTATTTAATTAGAATGTTAGGTTGGAATTACTTAAAATAATCTTAAGTAAAATCATGCTCGTGCATTTCAATTACACACACTCACCCTTACACTCACTCACACTCACATACCCACAGACATCAACACACACATGCATCCACATCACTCAAACTCCACAAAAATCACCTACTAGTTCACACACACTCATTAACACTTCTCACTCATGTATAGACCACTTGCTTGTTATATTATAGGTAAATTAATTTTAAAAACTGTTTAAGTTACTTTTATGCCATTCAAAATTTAAGTAGTAGTACAACCAACGATATTTCCTTTGTTGGCATTTTATTGCTAAAATATCGAGGGAAAAGGCACTGAAAACCGAAATACAGACATTGCCTAGTTCGGTTACATCCACTTATTAGAGTTTAATACTCCAACAATTTTTCTGTAAAATATTACCACGTTTTCTGAGAAGTAAATTTATTATTATTTAAATGAAAACATTAACTAAGTTCTACTCAATTTACTTCATAAAGTGCTCTTAGTGAGACTTCAAACCCCACGCGCCTGAAAAAAATGTTTCGTTCAAAATGAAGGTTAAGAATAAAAGTCTAAGTCTAAATTCGTTCAAAGGCGGTTTATGAACAAATTGCCGACTAAGTGGAATTATTGTGCTGAAAGTCTGAAACAACGTAGTGTGGGCTAAAAGGTTATGGTCAAGTGTGAGTTGTGGTGATGAAGTACAGGGCTCTGTTTAATTACAAAATTGTTTGTGAGTGAAAGAAGAATGGATTCAGTTAGCAGCAGATACAGAAAAATTCAAATCAACCACCCAGGAAATATATCACCTTAGCGAAACTGACAGTGAAACAAATACTACTGACGATAAAACATAAACGCGAACATAATATTATTAAATAAGACGTGCCAAGAGCAAACGCAGTCACAACCACCATAAACGAACATGATTCTCCAATGATAGAAGAGACCAATCAAACGAAGGTCAAAACACCAATGCTCATTCCTATGGATTGTACCTGTCTTTACCACTATTCCTATATTGGCTCTAGGCTGCATAATCGGCTGATTGTGCTCGACTGGCTGTGGTTGCTCGGGCTTCCTTTCCCATCCCAGAGCAGGTCTGTCCATACAAAATCGTGCTACCTGGTGTATCCGGCTTGTCCGGGTCAGGCTTGCTCCTGGCTGGGTGTGGTGCTAAATCATCATCATCATTACAAAATTGCTTGTGAGTGCCTCGTTGGTATAATTATTGCGTTAACTCGCGTGCGTGGGGCTTGGGATCCGTTCACTTGATAACGTAAATCCTCATCATCATGATTTCAGCTGCAAGACGTCCACTACTGGACACAGACATCCCTTAATGGTCTCTTCATCATTCGGACATGTTTCAGCGGCTTCCCGCATCTTCCCAAGTTCCACCTCGTATAGGCCTTCCAAAGCCTACGCCTTCCAGTACGCGGTTGCCACTCCAGACTATTTCGGCTATTTGCTCTGCAACCAATTTTGCTGTCTATATCGGTTACCTTGTTTCTCCTGCGGATCTTTTTCATGTCTGATTCGATCACGCAGGGAAATCATGAAAAGTTAAAATAGAACTTATAACACCAGGCTTTCTAGCTTCAAGAGGTTCCACGAGGGACGAGTTGGTCCAGTGTATTCTTAATCAGCCCCATTAACACCAACCATGATGAGATTTGAATTTCACCACGTCATTTTCTATTGTCTGGCTTCTATTCCCATGGCAGATCCGTTTAACATCAGGGAAGTGACTTTTAACTTCCAAATCAACATCGTGAACTAATGAAACATTATTTCCTTTCCGCATTTTCTTATTCAACCCTAGGACGGATGAAAAAGAATAATGGCCGTTTGTTTTCTTACTTTTTTTTCAACCCCCTCCACGCCTTAAAGTCAGTTCTCACTGCGGCTACAAAATATTCGTCGTACTCTTCGAAGTGTCGTGGCGTGTGTATTTGTATGGAGCCGTTCGTCAAATAGCAAGTTACAATAAACTATTATCCATCCAAGATTTAATACTGTGATTGTCATCTTTCTTATTGTTTCAATCGTCACGCACGATCCATTCAAAAAATATAATATCTATTGTTCGTATCAATGATCCCGATTTGATGTTAATTAAATTATTTTCAACTAGAACTCGGCCACATCGACAGCTTTACTGCATGGCAAGTCTATGTACAGGAGCTTGTATTACACATAGGGTATGAGCATCCTCCTCTGAAGAAGAGGCAAGATTCGTAAAGGAAGCTTTATTTAACTTCTCATTTGCACTGTGGCTTATCGGAGCAGCTCCTTTATAAAAAGTTTATTAGTCCACAGAATAAAAAAGAAAACGACATGACAGTGGAATCTGCCTCTAGCTCAGTGGCTTCGGGTCGAATCACATCGTTACCTCCATTATAGGGATCATTAAAATTTTGCCCAAATTATTTTGTGGATGATGGAACTCTTCGCTTTCTTGTTGGGAACTTGATGAGATAGTTAATGGAGTTTTTCTTTTGTTTTTAGTAACTACAGCCTCCGTAGCATGACCGCCGTTGAAACGGGTTTTGTCGACGAAGAATCGAAAAAAATGACATATTGTGGAAATATCTCTATCGTCGCAAGCATGACAA
The DNA here is from genome assembly GCA_947578425.1 of Eugnorisma glareosa. Taxonomy (NCBI): domain Eukaryota; kingdom Metazoa; phylum Arthropoda; class Insecta; order Lepidoptera; family Noctuidae; genus Eugnorisma; species Eugnorisma glareosa. Next base: position 3,138,384 of record OX387982.1, on the reverse strand, counting down.
TGTTAAAGATGTATGACAGACATGCCAAGTTGTATAGAAAGAGCTTTGTCGATTCTTGGTAGAATAAAGATAGTATTGCCATGCTACGCGGGCAGGTCGACCAAACTTTTCTGCTGCCATTTTTGTTGCGAAATGAACTTATTCAATCATTATTATTCATTTTCATCATCATCATTCCCCTGCCCTTATCCCAATTCATTTGTGGTCGGCGCAGCATGTCTTCTTCTTCCATACTTCTCTATTACTCGTCATCTCATCGGACACGTCCTTTCTTGGCCTACCATTTATTATTCATTTTGAATAGGTAAGGCACAATTTGTAAAACATTGACATAGACACGGTAGAACTTAGTTTTTAAAGACATTGACAGACAGGTTAAGAACTGTTATCCTAACTAAACAGATGACCTCACCTCACTTTAATATAAAATCAGGCAAAGTTCTGGTTTATGCCTAACCCATGGAAAAAGAGGTGAGGTTATCTATGTATCGGAGTGGCAGGATTTATTCCGCTAGGCTTCTACATCATGTGGGCAGACGATGGGTTTCGTGCTATGAAAAGACACTGAGCGATACATTGTTTCTAGCAAAACTAACGAATTACTTGAGATTACAACTTAGCAAAATAACACAGGGCACAATGAATCGGGTACAGTTCCAAGAGGTCTTAACTCGGCCGCGATCAGACACTGACTGACTGTCGTCCTGGCTCAGAGTTTACTATCTTGACTCTGTGACAAGTGATACTGTGGTGTGGGTAGCCTTGTAAGTAGATTGCGTGATATCACCACCGTGTACTTGTGATTCATTTTAAGCCCGTACCAATGACTGTTTCCGACATATGTATGTAGTAGATATTTAAATTTCTCGGGAGAGAAGCGCAGGAGAACTTCATTAGAGCTTTCAAAGTTGTCCGTTGTATGTTTAGATAAACAAACTATAGTTACAAACAAAACATGTTGTAACTTGCAAATGATGGATTGCGTGAGGAATGGTCTGAAGGAAGGAGTATTCGAAAGCGTGATAATAGGGAATATGCATGTAATTTTTTCTCCACTTAAATCAATAAAATACAGTATCACCAACCCATGAAAATAATGAAAACTTAAGTTCAACTACTGCTTGTCACTTAAAAACATATTAAACTCCTACAATTTTCTACGACAGTTCAAACGTCCGTGTCTGTCGCGGCCATTCATGTGATAGTATGTGATGCCACTTACCTCTATCTGAGCTTTTTACATATAATTTTTCGCCTTTAATAGAATAGTTTTACCAATTACACGTGCTTTATTCAAGCAGTATTTGACGTCACTACTGGAATCAATGCGTTTTGTGTTTGCGTTCCGTTTCACCAAAAACACGCTACATAAAATATTAAATTGTAATATAAGTGTTGTATTACAGAATTAAACAAGTGTACCACAATGTTTTAAAGGCCAATACAAGGTATTTTAAGGAAATAAAAAAGTTTTGTGTTTCTTGCTTAGACCTTACTAACAAGGGAAGAAAGAACGTGTTGCGCCGACCATATAACATGGGACACGGGCAGAAAGAAGAATTTACAAACACAATAACATAAAACAATACAATACAAACATTACTAACAAGAAACTAAATTACACTTACAAATACCTCATACAACTACAAATACACATTTGTCAGCAACAATTTATTTTCTACTGTATCTCTCCTCACTCACCGTACACTATATCTTACAAGTGAACATTATTTGATGTTTTATACGGACAGATATTGGCTGGCAACAAATTGTCGTCTTTTGACATTGGTGCAGCTGTAATGAACGTGTTCAGTGTGTAGCTAGCTTTAGTTTCAGGGCTGGCTAGTGATTTTGAGTTGGATTTCGTGACTAGATGAGTGTATTCTGTTGGGTTTAATATTGTTATTTTCTAGTAGTATAAATTCTGTGGTAGTGCTCATAAATATTCAGAAAACTAAGAAAAAGAGGACCAAACAAAATTGTATAATGTCATTTTGTCGGTTGGTTGTTAGACCAGCTTTCGTACATTTTTGTCGATTTTCATTTGCCAGTCATTTCATCGGAAAAGAGAGGCGCCATTCATTTATTACTTAAGACGATTTATGGGGGAATGGTCGGCCATGTCTTATTTTTTATTACAAAAATGCGCAAAGTTGAGATTATACTTTGAAAAAGCGCGGGCAAATTACTAATACCTTTGCAGGTAAAATAAACATTCCTAAAAATTGTTACTTGGCAAATAAACATTGAAACAAACCAAATGTGTATTCATTGTTTCCTTCAGATTCTTACGTAATCAATATTAAACAGGGGGTCGGGGGTCGACCTATTCTTATTTTTTTTATATAGTGGGAACTTACGTAATAAACGAATGGCGCCAGAGGAAACAAGCAAAGGTGCTTTTTTCCTCCAAAAACTCTCACCTGTTATTTAATAAGTGCTAAAATATCGATTAAAAGAAAGTTAGGTCATTATAAAACTAAAAACATAAAACCCTCACGCCAACAGCGTGGTACTTTTTGGTGGTACTATAAAAGTCATCTGCAATCACACTTAATTACGTATTTAAAACGAAAAATATTCCCTCGTATAAAAATACAAGTAGAAAAAAAACTTGGCAACCCTTGTCTCTTCCCATTCGAGAATACTATAAAATCATGTTTATATTTTTATGGCCTGTATAACAGAAAAATACGGATTGCAATATTTTATTTCTTTGAGTAAGTAATTGCGTAATTTTTTTTCGGTTAAATATTAAGAGGTATCGGTTATCGTGGAATGGACATGTGATGCGGAGGAATGAGGAAAATGTCGAGTATGAGTATAGATGGCTGTAAGAGTAGACAAAGAAACGATGGATGGACTGTGTGAAGGACCATATGTCTAGAAAGGAGGTGTCTGATGAGATGACGAGTAATAGAGAAGTGTGGAAGAAGATGATATGCTACGCCGACCCCAAATGAATTGGGCAGGAGAATGATGACTTAGGGGTATCATATAACCCACCTATCCAGTAACAGCTGGGTTGTGCAGGCATAGAGTATTTCAAATACTGGTATACAGCTGTATCCAGTTATACTGGTTGTAGACCTCAACATTGCTGCGAAAAGCTAGATAGGTTTTAATGCAATTGGAAATGCTTTTGAGATACATTTGCAAGGTATAGAAGAGAAGGCCAAAGAAATGATGGATGGATTGTGTGAAGACTGATATGAAAGAGAAAGGAGTAAATGATGCCGTGACGTCGGACAGGGCAGAATGGAAGAAGAAGACGAGTTGCGCCGACCACAAGTTGAATGGGACAAGGGCTGGAAGACGATGATGATATATATGGTATAGAAATGGGATTAATCTCATTAAATAACAAAAAAGAAAATTCCGGAAGAAAGCTTATCAATTGGGTATTATCCAATCACGGTCCCTTACGATTTGATGACGATATAATCAGGTATATTATATTTGTGAATTTAACACAAGTACCTTTCGGCTTCGTTTAGGGTATTTTTACATCCATTAGGGTAGGTAAGTTAAAATTATGCAACTGTGTTCAATTAATATCTACGTTAGTTAGAAATGTGAAAATAACTGGCTGTGAAATTGATTTAAAACTCCGTTGTTTAATTTATTTTGGTGTGAAATAACGGTTTGCAAGATTATTACGGTAATAATCGATATTTATTATAATATCTTGGACCCTGTTCCCGTTACCGGTGGGCAACAATTTTTTTAAATATTTTTTAAATGTTTTTATATTGTTTTTTTTTTAAGGAATATTTAAAAATGTAAGTAATTAATTTGTAAACAAAGGAAATTATTTTCTCCCACTAAGTACAATATTACAATATAAAAAGTTCTCCTAATACTTATGTTTTTTGTATCTAGTACTTTTTTTTTCTCAGCAGTTATTTCGTACATGTTTTAGTTTAGCGTATAAATGACCTAATATATGAACGTGTATTAACAGTATGAAAGAATTGTAGTAGAGGGCGTTCTAAAGTTTCTGTCTACCCCCAGATAATAAAAATCCGTGAGTTTAACAATATAATTTAGAACAATATAACTTTTTCACATAGCGACCACCCAAAGGTAGAGAACAGCCTCACTCAAACAAAAATATCCATCTAAACAGAAAAATATGAATGAATATAATTCCCTCATCAACTGCGGTCAAGGTTCCACAACAGCTCTATTAAATTAACCCCGACGTTAAAATTCTCTATTGTTACCCTATTTTCCAACCCTAGACACATTAGGGTCTTCAAAACAACAGCGTACATATGATACGGTACAGACAATAGCGTCAAAAATATCAGAACGAACCGACGTCTACAGTTCAAATAATCTGAACCACTCGGAATACAATTATTTATTTATTTATTTCATAATTCCTCTTTTTACAGATTCTAACCCCTTTTGCCTATGCGATTTTTTTTAGAGTCGTTTTTAACCGTCGCAATTTTTTTGAGAATGGCGGCGAGATTACTGTTTTATAAAAAAATAAATCAAACCACTTTATTTACTTTTCTGATCTAAGTTCTATCGTCTTTCTTAAGAGCGTTTACGACTTACGGCATTTCATACAAACTTACAAGTCTTTTGTTTTCAAAATCACTGAACCGATTTTAATGAAACTTCATATGCTTAAACAGGATACCTACATAGGTTGACAGACAAAATTTTCGCAAAATAGTGTTACAGCTTAATTATACCGATTTTAGATTTTCCATAGAAACAAAAGATTCCAATAGTATTTTTTTTAAAAGACTTTTCGAAATTGTTCTCGGTCTATGTATCCTGCTTATTAGTATGAAGTTGCATTAAAATCGGATCACTCATTTAAAAAAAAAAATGATTGAATGTTTGTTTGTAAGAAATGCCCTAAGTCGTGAACGCTCATTCTAGTATATTTGAACGCTCAGTTCATCATAACATTCTCTCCCCATCTGTACACGTGACGTCCATTGTTCTCGCTGATTATGTTAGTTGCTTATTATTAACCCGTGGAGCCGTTGCAGGCTTCTGTTGTACTACAATAGAAGTTGGTAGGAAACCGATAAGTTCTCGTTTCAATGAGTTTGCTGCTGTAATGTTGACGGTAATGAGGCGTGGATTGACTCCCGAGAAATTATGTTTAGTATTAACATTCTTGAATGTACTACCTTACCATATATATTATCTCTTAGGAACCCATTTTATACCCTACGTCCTTATCCAGATCATTGTCTACTTATGTGCCAAATTTCAGCAAAAACTGTTAACGCGGACAAAGATAACAGGCAGACACACATAGGGGGTCCTGTTCTGCGAAAACAGCGCCACCTACCGATTCTAACTATAGCTAAATACCATCCAGGGGATAAAAAAAAAAACACTAAAATCGTTTGAGTCGTTTAGGAGGAAAATGACGAACACACGCACACTGGATTTATAAATGAAGATGGGTTACGAATTGAATACTAATCAAACACCAAACAAACAAAACACCAAACATGCTCCACATATACAGGAATTTAATAAAACTTGTCGTCAGGAAATAATTCTAAACCGAATTGACCCAATGAAAGGGTCAAAAATACAATAAGGGCACAGGGGAGGCGAGGGTCAAGTTGACACGAGTTTCCAAGTGAGCATCCCCCTAGGGGATACATGCGAAATACTAAATGAACTACTGTAGTGTGACCATGGGATTCGACTGTCAAGGAAATCCGTACTCATTTCATGCACAAATGCCAAAGTAATTCTGCCTGTCTGGAGATCCGTCTGTCTATCCGTTTATCTATATGTCCGTGTGTTTATCTGTCTGTTACCTTGCCAGAAAATGGGAAACAGTTAGTCCATTTACTTAGTTAGGACATTATTTATTTTTTAGTCCCGGTAGTAAGCTCACGAGGAATAATTTTTGTCTTCTACACGTGGAAGCCGTGGGAAAGAGTTATAGTATTAAAATCAAATAAAAACAATTATTTATACAAAAATACTAAATTTAATGATTAAACTAAAACTTTATCACAACGATTATTGATTTCGGTCTTCCTAAACACTTAACAACAAAAGAATATTCATTTTATGTGATACGTAAGTGATGCGCCCGTCCGCAGAGCTGTCTCGAGCAAAAAGTGGTTGAAAGTCTTTCTGATAAATCTATCAGTTGATTTTGACAGTTCGGTTAACTTCACATTGTTGATGTTTCCTTAAAGTATTATAAAACTGGATGAATATTGCTGTGTATCAGACCAGACAACAAACCTAGCAAAAACTTTTGTTACAGCCAGTAACGCTCATTCAATGTTCAATTTACAGCAAAAAAATCAAAAACAGTTCTGCAAGATCTTTTTTCTTGTACTCTGTTGTAGTCTACCTTTATCTTACTACTTTGAACATCCGTGCACCTTTCTGTATTTACGTAAAATGTAATAGCTTTCTTTTGTGAAAAAGAATTTCATTGCCACTGTTAAAGCTATTTATAACACCATAATAACACACACATAAAAGGAAGCACTACATAATATCTCCGTCTCATTGTCAGTTGCCATGATTACAATTTTCTTTGTTCTTCAAAATAATGCGAAGTATGAATAAAATTGACGTAAAACTTTATGTTGGTTGTTACCCATACGACATATTTATTCCCTCGTATATGTTTACAATCTCGGTTTTTGTATAACTTCGCCATATTTCCCTTGAGAGGCAATCAAAATTTGAGGCACCACGGAATTTTGATACTCCCTTACTTAGCCACAAAAACTTATAGTGCTAAAAAGATATAACCTTGTTGACTAAGTAACGAAATGTCCCAACACACCAGCATAATATGCTTTTAAGGGATTATTCCAGAACAATATACTTACAAAACCGGGCTGCAATCAGGTTAATCCCCCAACCGAAGCACAACACGACCTCAAAACATGGAAAATGTCAACAACGTACAACTAAATTACTCGAAACACGCTCAAATATTAACCCACTTTAAAATGAAAAACACAAAAGGAGGACATGGAAAACCTCAGGGATTTACCTCCATACCCAGGTGAGTCAACTGGACATAATGCGGAATGTCCGGATACAAAAGAATATCCCCGCCGGCAAATCCCCGGAAAATTTTAAGACGCCTTTAAAAATAACACTGTCCGGTTTTGTGGGGATGTTGTGGTGACCCTACTCGGCCCGGACCTTGTAATCCGTCTTGAGTCTAACATTTTTATGTTATTATGGACACACTAACTCGATTTCTTCATACTGTGCTGAATTCGTGTTTTTCGGGTATTTTTGAAATGTCGATGTTAGTTTCTTGTTGATAACTTGTAGGGCGTCATTCACAAACTGTCGTCAATTTCGTATGAGGTTAAATGCACACCGATTCTATGAATTCTAGTTTTGAACGCTAGGTTAATTTTTATATTTTACATTTGTAATCGTCGAAACACAAGGCTGAAACAAAATCTATAAATCCTACTAATCTTTGGCTGAAGTTTCTTTCAACAGACAATATTTTTTTAATAAACCTTATTTATTGACATATAATTCAGGCTGTCGAGTGTTCGAGTCAAATTAGTATCCACTACAAATCGTTTACCCCAGTGGGAAGCTATGTCGGCCCTGGCTGGGGGCCTTAAAGTAATTTTTGGCCTCCACATGATAGTCCGGTTAAGCAGCATCAACCTCCGAGAGTTGTTGAGATGCGAGTCGTGTACGGTTAGTCATTAATTTGTCGACAGAAACATCCTTGATCTTCAGGTGACATATTTATCGCTTTTAAATAAATACACACGTATGCCACGTGTGAAAGCTAAAAATTTATGAATATATTTTTGTTTCAGGGAGATAATCCCTGCTATATTTTGACAGCTGTCAAAACTTTAATTATTTAGTAACTGTCGTTTGAAATTCATCATTTACACGATATAATTTAACTGTAAATGAGTTGACTAATTAGAGCTAGTATTTCCCCTTTTAAAGATATTATATCCGTGACAAGTCAGTAAACACGATGACCAATCAAGCTGTACAAAACCAGTTCATGCAGTTCTCTCATTGTACGGGAAACCTATACAAAACGAGGCCATGTTAAACTGGAAATGTAAAGCTTGATGTGTCACCTTGTTTATCTCTGTCAGTCCATCAATCTGTCAATCGTTTGCTCTACATGCAAGCTATGTCGACTTGTCGTTAATTTGTCGACAGAGGCATCCTTGATCTCTCTGGTGACACACCTATTGCCTTTATTTGTATAAAATTAGAATATTACAGGTGTAAGATTCTAGGTAAATAACTATAAGGCTGAGGGCAAACGAGCGTAATTTGTCGAGCTGTGAGTCATAAATCATTTGAGTCAACCACTAGTTCACTATGTCAATATTTTTTGTTATTCCCGCTCTTTATTGACAGCTGTCAAAATGTGTTTAGTTGGTTTTTTTTACTATTCCCTCTGAATGTTATTTGGTGTATGTTTGTCGTGTGTCCTCTATTTAACAAATTGTTATCGCCATTTGGAATCTGTATCGCGTTGTTCGTTCTGCCATTCGACGAGGAGATTTCTGACTGTTGAAACGACATACTTATCGCACGAGTTCGGAAAAGTCAAATGGTGGACATAATAAACTCGGTTTCTTAGTATTTGTGGTTTATCGGTGATCGAATGAATGTAATAAATGTGAATAATAATCATATTGTTAGTATGGTGTTGTGTAACTTGTTACGATTTTCTGTAATTAAATATTTAGGGGTTTATTCATAAAAGTTGCTTAAATTTAAGCAGACGTTATAACTACTTAACTTTAGACAATATCTGACACTATTTACCTTTAAGCGAATGAAGGAACCCCTTGCTATTTGTTAGAACAAAGTAAATTGTAGAAAGACCAACTCTTTTATTAGCACAGATTCTATTCAAAAAGTGAAAAGTGACAGCTGTCAATTTGCACTGTTTATGTTTTGGCGTGGCCTATTAAACTCGTCGTTTACATACAATTTATTTATCCGCTCGAATCGTATTGTGATGTTCATTTACTCGTTTGTTTGTCAACGGTGGTATTCTTGATTGTTGAGTTGACATAATTATGGTACCTAACTTTTTGTCGGAATTCGAATAAGCCATATTTCTCGCTGTATTAGAGTAGTAATTACTATTATTATGTAGTTATAATCGAGATTATTGAAAAAGTGATCATAATTATGTTTTTTTTAAATGTTATATGCAGTTGAAGAATACAAGGGTTGATCATCTATTAGGTCTCGTACCAACAGTGAGACAGGAATGTTGCACAAACAAAAGCTTAGGCAGCTTTCGAACGAAAAGGTTAGGCAAGTTAAGAATTAAATGAATGATTTAATGAATTTACATTTAATTCTTAACTTGCCTAACTTTTTCGTTCCGCGAATGTACTATCTACACAGTATACAGCGTGTAACAGAAAGGGTATAATCATATGAAATACTGTGGTACGGACCATCAAACTGAACAACTTTCTCTATGGGACCACCATCGAAATCGTAAAAAAATAATCAGCTGTCCTATACAAAATTTCAATACCTACTCGACCCAAATGTATGGGACAGCTGATTATTTTTTTACGATTTCGATGGTGGTCCCATAGAGAAAGTTGTTCAGTTTGATGGTCCGTACCACAGTATTCCATATGATTATACCCTTTCTGTTACACACTGTATAATAGGTTGCTGTTTGGCTAATTAATTTCACGCGTACACGACAGTATTGATATTAAATTAAACTATTACGGGTATTGTGTTCTTCGGATAATTAATTAACACGTACCTATGAATATCTACAATGTTAGAGAAAATCTGATGCGGAATATATGATAATAATGTAAACAAAATATCAAATCCTCTTCCCATGTTAAAGTTAGAAACTAAATTGGACATGCTTTGACAGTTCTAACGACCATGACGACCGTGGTGAATTGACGTAGCTACAATTTATTTTCCTGATTGTACATTAATGACTATACAGCGTGACATTTTAATGGTTGTTTTCCCGCGGCAGAACAACTTGCCATAAGGAGTACTTTCGAAGCATAGAGTAAAAGTAAAAAAATAAAAATGTTTTTGTTTTAAAATAATCAAAAAAAATATTCATCAACTCGAAAACATGAGAATCAATAGTAATACTAGACGTACCTTGTAGGTACTACTCGAATCGCACGCGCCGCCCGCCGCCGAAAGACACGATGCATAAATGTTCAAAGTAAAATAAGCTCTCGTTCGTGGTGATACGGCATAAACTAGTTTTCACGCAACAATACAAAACACAGCCGCGAAGCCGACAAAGGAAAGACCGATTTATAAATGTTCAAAGCAAAATAAGCTCTCGCGTGTAGCGATACGACATAAACTAGCCTGCGCGCAACAATAACAAACAACGCCGCGCGCCGTCTTCCTATTGTATTATTATTGTATTATGTAATACTTAGTTTTTCCGCGATTGTCGTACGCGCAGCACGTGTTATCTTATCTTACCGTGATTACTTACTTACTTACTGAGATTACCTGGATAAATACAAAATTCTAGTTTTGAGTACTTTCCATCAATTCAATTCAATGTTATTCATAAACAATTCATATTGTGACTGAAATCATAAATCTATAACCAAATAACAAAAAAGAATCACGTTCATTAAAATTATAAAACAAACACATTCATAGTACAGTAAATAAAATTATAGAAAATAATACAACAATAAAAAAAAACAATGTCATTACAAATAAAAATAAAACTATTAAAAATTCAATAACATTACAAGCATAAAAAAATTCAATAACATGCTAATATAAAAAACATACAGGCCACCATCACTTAAAATTATGACTAGACAGATCAGTTACCTACCTATGTTAAACTCTGAAACGTACTCGTAACAATATTTATGTATTTTTTCTATTTACTTTTGCCCCAAACATCAGCCACCCGATACACTTTGGATTATAGGATCATAATCAAGAAAGCTTTGAAAAATTTCGCTCTTTTAAAATCTCAAAGATTAAGCGGTGAAATTGGGAATTCCCTAAACAGGTCAAGTGTGAGCTGTAGATTAATTTAGATTAATGTTGTTGTTGTTTTTATTTTCAGTTGTTTGTTATGAAATTGTGATTTAATTGATTGGTTTAAGAGCGGCCAACCCGTCATACTTTTCATACAAACGCTCGTACGTGATTATGCAGTTGTTACACATCTATCGTTGCTTTTTTTTTTTTGAACTAATAGGTATTTTGTGCACTATATCTAGGTTTCTATGGGAGCAAAAAATAAAAAAATGTAGAAACAAATTCAGTATAAGCCTCCAAAAATGGCTGTTTTGCACAAATTTTACCTGAACTTTGGCCGTTCATAATGTACTCATAAACTCTAAAAGTAAAGAAATCATCTCGATAGAAACCTTGCACATGTAATGGAGATTCTTAATGACAATCTCAATTTTTATTTCATACACTTGTAAGACTTATTCAAAAACACGTATTACCTGGAACAAGTTTAAGAAATTTTCGAACACTATTTTTCGTTCAATGTCATCGCGTTAGGCAGTGTGAGGTGCGCGGAAGACGAGTTATGCGGGGTCGGGGCGGGGTAAGACAGGGGAGTTGAAAGAAAATCGCCGCTGTGGCTCTGGATGAAAGAATAAGCTTTTCGATCATGCTCGCATTGACGATAGACGCGCCGGGAAGGGCCCTCTTAATGGTCAGAAGTGCGTTAGTTTTGGGGCCGATTTTTAGACCCATTACTCAATCAATAATGAAATATGAAATAAATTTTTATACCGGGGCTTTTTTTATTAACAACTAGACCTTCCTCCGCGCGAAATAATTATAAAAATATTACTTCCATATATGTGAAACGGATTTTGGTAACAATTTCAAGGGTTTTCATTTTTTTTTTGCACGGAACCGTAATCCATTTTCTAAAATAAAAGTAGCCTTAGTTTCCCCGCATTATAACATCAGCTATCTGCCAGTACAAGTTCCGTCGGTCTAGCCGTTTCGCAGATTAGCCGGAACTGAAATTGTTAACAAATTTCGAGGAGAAGGAATCATTTATAACAGCTATATATATTCGAAATATTAATATATTTCGAATATGTATAGCTGTTATAAATGATTCAAATAAAAAAAAAAATAAAGAAAAAAAAATGAATGAATTAATGATTGTTATTGATTTGATTTTTTTCTGTTGTAATCAACAGCTAGTTTGTAAGTAAGAATAAACGTAATTATCCGTCAATATCCGTAATACTCGAATCTCACGTCATTAATTTTCCCCAACTATCGTGAGATAGGCTTCAGTAGCGAAGGGTCAATTTTTGTAAGAGGTAAGCCGGAGTACATATATTTAATGTGATTATATTATTTGTCTGTAGAATATTGACTGTGCCATTTTTAAAGGGAATCCGGTAGGAATGGAGTTGTATGGATTCTTCGCCACTGGTATGCTTCCAGTCTAATTAGATACATCTGAATACCAGTTTTAACAAGGAGCGGCTGCCGATCAGACCTCCTTATCTCCATAACCCTTTTACTGTTTACGCGATACCTCTTGTATTCAATCCCAAATAAATAGTCCAAAAATAAACACTTACTTTGTATCCATGCAAAACAAAGCATAAAAATTAATTAATTCTCAACAGCCAACCCTAAAACGCGAGTTTATAACAAAAATACGAAAAATGAAGCGACTTGTAACAATTTCACCGCAAGGCCGCGGAGCGGGTTACCCAGTTGAAACTCATCCTTCCAATTTGTTCACGTGTACGTTTGAAAGTACACGGATTTTAATTATTTTGTGTTACAAATTATGGGATGGTACTCGTATGTGTGTATGTGTGTTTTTACTTTTTTGCTTGCACGTGTTTCTGACTTTTGAAGCTGTAGTTTTAATGGCGAAGCTTGCGAGTTTTACGTAATGGGTGTAATACAACGTGTAACAGAAAGGGTATAATCATATGGAATACTGTGGTACGGACCATCAAACTGAACAATTTTCTCTATGGGACCACCATCGAAATCGTAAAAAAATAAACAGCTGTCCCATACATTTGGGTCGAGTAGGTATTGAAATTTTGTATAGGACAGCTGATTATTTTTTTACGATTTCGATGGTGGTCCCATAGAGAAAGTTGTTCAGTTTGATGGTCCGTACCACAGTATTCCATATGATTATACCCTTTCTGTTACATGCTGTATATCCCTTAACGAAGCCAAAAGGCATTTGTTCTCCCCGTCTCATTGCGATCATTTTTTTGTTCTAGTCCATACCTGGGAACCTTCTAGTTACGGAGATATTGGGGTCAAAGTTCCAACTTTATCAAAGATTTTTTTATATACAAATTTTGAATGTCGTAACTTTACTTTAAATACGTTCATGACCAAATGGCGACGCTCGCAATTTTTTCCTATCTGGATCTCCTCAAAGTTCGACTGAATCGGTTTCTTCTAGACAAACGTGTTCTAACCTAGGCCGCGTCATCGCTTCACATGAGAACGAGTTGCGGCCAAACGCAAGCCTATTTAGTATTACAAAAACCGGCCAAGTGCGAGTCGTACTCACACGCACACAGGGTTCCGTAGCACCAAACAATTTAATAAAAATATTCAAGAGAAAAACTATTTTTTTTTTCATAGTGTGTGTGTAAAACCAAAGTTACTGCTGCAGTTTGATGAAAAAGTCCCATATCTCAAAAACTAAACAGCAAATCTTATTCAAACCAATTTTGGTTGAAAGTTTAATTTACGTTCTACAATCCTACATTTTATCAGAATTTTCCTCCTCTTACTTTAGAAATTAAAGGGGGCACACATTTTACCACTTTGGAAATGTCTATCTTTCAAAAGATTGATTTTGATAAAAAAATGGTTTTAGGAATCTCTAAGTCATTGTTAAAAACCGGTCTATAGACACCCGCAGTTCCATGTTCACTTAAGAGCTGTGTCCACGAGAACACTGCCGACAAACTGTCCTGCAGTTTGGCAGAATATTTGTAAAATACTCTTGTGTAACTTTTGATGAAATAAACAAAAAAAAAAAAAAAATGTATGTACCCCTTAATCTTTTATTTTTGTATAAAAATCGTAAAGTTTCAACTGTGGATTCTTAATACTTTAGAAATAAAGTGGCTGTGACATGCACGGACAGACAGACATGACGAATATATATAAGGGTTCCGTTCTTAGGGTTCCGTAGCCGAATGGCAAAAAACCGAACGCTTATAGATTCGCCAAGTCTGTCTGTCTGTCTGAACATCTGGCTGTAAGCATTTGTGAGAACTACGCAATACGCATCTGAATAAAGAACAACTAAGCTCTTCTAATAAGTTTAACGATGCTCTAATGTCCTCTACAATAAAGCATATAAATTAAAATAATAACATTATTTCTTCGACGCTCGTGTTCTTTACATTAGAACACGGTCCAGGGGGTCTAAAATGCGGGCCTGTGGACGGTGAGCTATGGGCTAGCCCGCCGTCCGTCCGTCTTATGACGACAGGCCGTGTCGACGGCGCGAGAGTGTTCCACGCGCGCCTCGAAGAGAGTCAGCAAACAGGAAGGGGTCCGAAAGGACCGATGCCTTTGAAAGAGATACCGCGGCCCTGGAACACAAAGGGCAAAGGAAGGAACATGGATGGGTTTTAGTCAGTAAAAGTCTCACACTCCCTCCTGCTCAGCCCAGAGCGGGAGGTGTTATTTGATGATTTCCCATCCGAAAAATTTGTTTTAACAAACCAATTTTCGTTTAAAACGAGCTCAACCCTTTAACACCTACTGCTACAACCAACCGATCTTTTCGCCCTCTAAAACTCATCCGATCCAAATTTCACCCCCCTTATAATTAAAAACTCTCGAGCAATAATATACACAAGCCGTCAACCCATTTTCCTATGGCATTGTGAGCTAACGAGTCGTGGGTACTTTTAAAGTGATTTCTTGTGTACTTGTCGCAGCAAATGCTTGAAAATTTCATATTTGTCTGAAGTAAGCCTTTGTAACTTCAAAGTGTTGGTTAAGATGTTTATCAAAATGTTGGTTAGGCTGTTGAAATGAGGCTGTCAGATTTTTGATGAGTTTCGTTTTAAACTTAGCATTTCAATCTTCATCCTCCAGATTGAATTGCTAAGTTTTGCTTGTATGGCAGTGGCCTGCTCACTGGTGGTCATAATCCGTCGAAATCAGGTAGTTTTTGTCCCTGATCTAATAGGATAATTTGAACTGGGGGCCTAAAATGGCTGCATTATCAGAATCATAATATGAATCACGTTAAAAATTTAAAACTCTTAACATGGACTTTGTTGTCATAACCGTAAAGACCATTTTAAGAATTTTAAATATTTTAACGTGATTCATATTATGATTCTGATAAAGGAGCCATTTTAGGCCCCCTGGTCTGCCTCGTCTTGTCTTGTAGTCAATTGGGCATTCAAAACTTTACGTTCTTTTTTCGTTTCTCTTTGGTAAAGCGTTAAGACGACCCCTCGTATTTTTTTACCTCTCTTCTTTATTGCCGTCGATAGAATTTTTGCGGTTGGGATCCACTAAATGACCACATAAACCACTGCACCAGAGACATTTCGGGTTTTATTCTACCCAACCAAATTAATTTGTCTATATTTTAGTATTATCTTTGCCTGTCCTGAACTTCGTGTCGCATTTTCTTTGTACGACTCCGACGGTGCGTGAAACTCGACTTAATTTAAATTTAGAATTAAACACATGTGTGAAACTGTCGTGTCGCAATTTAGGATTCAATTTATTTATCTTCGCAATAAATTAAAGAGTTTGACGTTTTCTGGCTCAGAAATATGCTTTGACGGATGACTGGAAAGGATGATGAATGAACGATGACCAATGAGCTTATTGGAGATATGGATCAAAAAGGTCAGGTGTGTAGTACTCGCAAGCGTGCGTGTAGGAATGTGGAGGAAACAAAAGAAGTATGTAGTAATGCTCGTAGTACGTGGCTTCCTATAGTATACACAAATCCTCTTGGGGGAAAAGGGGTCAATTTATGTGTGTACGTTTTAAACTGACCGTATTATGTATGTTACGTAAACAAAGCTTTATTAAATTTCCGTCTACAACTGTGTTTTCAACCGCAGCGGCTACTTTTTAACAAACAACCAAAAATTTTGTTGTACAGTCAGTGTCAAAAATATGGAACCGAGCCGACATTTCAAATTAGACAAAAACATTAAACTTTATCAGAATGCCACGTGTGGTATAACAGAATTAACGAAGCTAGACACTGCCATTTTATCGAGACTTTTACCAAAAGAAGTATTTAATTTGTAGTTATTCTCATCGTTTTGAAACTTCTGTTATCGTACTAATATTTTTCACGCCGACTGTACTACCCCCAATTCATCACGCACCATGTACAGACTGGGGGTGAAAGGGGGTGAGGTGTCATATGATTTCAACCCTTCAGTGTTAAATTAACGGTTCGTTTGTGATAATTTGTACGACTGTATAAAATGACAACGGGGTTTTTTACAGCCTTTTATATTTATTTACTTTTTTTGTGAAAATGGCCTGTCAGAATTTTAATTAATGAGTATGTGTTTTTTTCGGGTAGTAGGTAGATTGTCTTTGTTTTTATTTTTTGGGGGTTAAATGGAGCGATCGGGTATTTGATTAATATTGAATGTAAAATAAATGTTTGGACGTGTGATGTGTCTTTGTTTTCTTGTAGCAGTGACGTGACGTGGTGGCAATGTGGGCTATCGCGTATGAATTCGTCGCTAGAGGCGCTAGTGTAGCGCGAGGTCACCGAAATGTCAGATTTCATAGAGTATTCGCGCGTTGCGTGCTTTTTTGTCACGTATTTTTACTAATATTTACGATTGTGGTCTAGATTGAGCCATTCCTGATTAATTATGACTTGAAGCTGGATTTTAAGTAGCAACTTTTTTCAACGGATTTAAATTTTTTGTACTTTGAGGTAAAAATGATTTTTTAATGTTTCGTGCTTCATAATTTTAGGGAGAATATTGTAAATATGTATCTGAAGTTTAAACTATGTTATTATATGAATTATAATAAACTTCTCGCACTTAGAGGAGGCTCATGTGCCTTAGTAGAAGTAGGAACCATAAGGGATGATTTTGATTATGATACAGTGTTAAGGACCGATGCCTGCCAGGGTTGCGGGACTGTTCGAAAGAGATGCCGCGGCCCTGGAACACAAAGGGCAAAGGAAGGAACATGGATGGGTTTTAATCAGTAAAAGTCTGATACTCCCTCCTGCTCAGCCCAGAGCGGGAGGGGTTATTTGATGATTTCCCATCGGTAAAAAAAAAAAAAACTGTTTAACATTGCAGTATAAGTAGTGAGAGAGAGGAGCTTGAGGATAAATTATAACACTAGTGTTTAAGATGTGTGTGTATTACTAACATATTGGATTGAATGATCTGACAATAAATGATTTATTATTATTATAACAGCCGCTCGGATCAACCGTCAGGTTAAGCCACGCTTGCCTAGGTTGGTCTGTGAATGGGCGACTCATTACATACCCAGTTTCCTCCGAAAATCACGTTAAGCCGTTGATCGCGGCTGTCATTTTGTAGAAATTTAACTGTCGTTACAGAAAATCAGTGGCCCGAAAGTGGGTCAACCAGTCTTATCAAGGCGTGTAGTCTTACGTCGAGGTTAGATAGGCAGTCGCTCCATGTAAAATTCTGGTATTCAGCTGCATCTGGTTAGACTGGAAGGCTAGGTTTAACATTGCAGTATTAAAATCAATACCCATCCACTACCCAGGCATGAATATGATACTTCAAGCCTTGGGAAGAGATTTCACAGGTATAAATGAAGGAGCTATGCTAGGTGGACCGATGACCTTTGTGAAGGTTGCGGCGATCCGCTGGATGCGAGTCGCACGGGACCGGTCAGTGTGGCGACACTTGGGGGAGGCCTATGTCCAGCAGTGGACGTCTTTCGGCTGAAACGATGATGATGATGAAGGAGACCACCGATAACCTTTAAACACCTTTTTACAAGCTTTTATTGAACTTGTACTATTCGTATGTATGTATGTAGTTGTCCGCTTCAATCATTTTTCGACCACTAGTTCGTATCCGATTGAGCTGAAATTTTGCGCACACCTTTGATTCTGGTGACACTACATTTGTATGACTTGATCTTGCAACTAAGATGGGCTCCTCACGAGAGAACTCCTCAACGGTTAATAGCACGGACACGAAAGTTTGTATACTCGTTCAATGTTGGTAGATTAACCTAATTTTCTTTTATACATTTTTGCCGGTTGTTTGGCGGTATGTGATTGATGTGGCTTTGACTACGGCAAATTTCGTAATCCGTTGACTTTGAACAGATTGATATATGCACTTTGGTAGGTTATGTTTACGTGAATCTAATACATTTGTGTCTTTTTCAGCATGGTTATTATTGGTCGATTGTCATTTTGTCTTTATTAGGCCATGTTTTGAAGTTCTAATTAAAACAAACATTCCAAGTTTACAACACGTTTGTTTTCAAAATTAAATCTTCTATAAATGTCTATCCTTGTAATAACACTGACAGAGAGTACAGAAAATGTTATCTCGAAATTAATCCTTCGTCATATTTTGTACCACTCAACATAAATGTTCAACAAAAACCATTAAAATGTCTTGATCCTGGCCGCATTTCAATACTCTGATATATTGGCAAATTCTCGCAATAAAGTCTTTATATACTGCGCTGAGCTGCCACCAGTCATAAAATACAGACATACAAAATATTAACGCTAAAATTATATTCAAATAAAACTGGAAATGCACTTAATATTCCATCATGTAATCCCTTCAACAGGCTGAGCATTATTCAGCACGAAAACGTCAAAATTAAACCCTGTATAGAAGGGCGTAAAGTAGAAAATTCCCTAGTACATGATAGTTGTTTAAATGCGAACATATATTTGAAATTAAACCGTATTGTATACATGATACAGTGGATTATTAAGTAAAGTTTAATAGATGTAAAAATACTCTTTGATGCCAAGGGAGAAGTCAACTTAAAACTATGAACAGAAGGTTGAATTTTGTTTAACGTAGGCACCGTATTGTAAAATTGGCGCCGAACGCCACCGAAGCGGGAAATTCAAATAAGGAACTAAGAAGTGCTCGTTAAGGCAAAGTTTTGCGGGACTTTGAATAGTTTGGGACCAGTTTCTGTGTCCTATACTGGGGGCGATTTAAATTCAAAATTCTATGAACCTTTCTATTTGTGACTTGTTGACTTTGACAACGAATCTATAGCCATTTTATTGGTTTAGGATTCCCTTTGAAATTCATATTTATTGACTGGTATAAATAGGTACGTTTTCTTTGTATAAATGGATATTAAGAGCTATAAATAGAAAGCTTGCCACAAGACGTTTGTTATTTACTTTGTGAGGCCAAACATTCGTTAATCCAACGCTTTGAGTGACTTATGAACGTCTCTTTTTGAAGTGTCGAGAAAAATGGATATCAAAGAATTGCGGTCGTTTTTCCTCTGTATGCCTTATTGAGATAAAAAGGGGTAAAATCTTGTAGTTATAGCGAACCTCTATGTGAGAGAGCGTTCGTGTATCTGCCACTAACATCATCATGTTCTTCCAGCCCTTGTCCTATTCTACTTGGGGCCGTCGCAACACGTGTTTTTTTACTCCATTTTCCTTCATATCATTCCTCACACAATCTATGCAAATAAATAAAATTGAAGTTTCTGTTTGTAATATCAAAATAACAGCTTTTTTATGAATGCATATGGAAATATATACTGCAATTATAACAAAAAATCTTTTTTTTTTCCATTTTTGTGTGTGTCTGTTTGTTCCGGCTAATTCCCGAAACGGCTAGACCGATTTTGACGGGACTTTTACTGGCAAATAGCTGATGCTATAAGGTCTAACATAGGCTACTTTTATTTTAGAAAAATAATTAGGTTTCCGTGCAAAAAATTAAAATAGACGGCACTTAAAAAAAAAAACACATTTTTTCCATTTTTGTGTGTCTGTCTGTTTGTTCCGGCTAATCTCCGAAACGGCTAGTCGGCTGGCTAGTGGTACTCTTATTGTGGCTACTCTTATTTTAGACAAAATAATTAGGGTTCCGTGGAAAAAAATAAAACTCTTGAAATTGTTTACAAAATCTGATTCAAAAAGGATAATATTTTTTATAATAATAATAATTTCACGCGAACGAAGGTCGCGGGCAACAGCTAGTCCGTCCATATTTTTTATAATAATAATAATTTCACGCGAACGAAGGTCGCGGGCAACAGCTAGTCCATCCATATTTTTTATAATAATAATAATTTCACGCGAACGAAGGTCGCTGGCAACAGCTAGTCCATCCATATTTTCTTTGGTCTTTCCTTTCCATGTATATGCTAACACTGCAAATATTTCTGCCCCGAAACAGCGTTCTTGCTTTATTGATTAATGAAAATCAAAATCAAAGCATTTATTTCAAGTAGGCCAGTTACAGTTTGAACTGTCGAAACAAAGATAACAATGAAATGTAGCTACAGTCCCAGTCACAAGGCATAAAAACTGTGAAAGTACTGTATTTGCCCATTCCCTAGCGTAGATCTCTATGGAGAAGAACGGGCAAGTAACTCCATGGACACTCTTTTAAATCAGCATATTGTTACAAAACCATGGTTACATTCATATTGTGATGGTACATTATGTGAGAACGATGTAGCAACATGTGCACGTTAAAAGTGTCCATAGTAAAAACAAAAAAGACAATTAAAAACAAAATTAAAATAATTAATTCAAATAAGCCGTGGCAACTAAGAGCTGACCAGTCACAACTGACAGCGCCCGTTCACGAACATGACGCATGGATCAGCACCATTCAACTCAACCATTTTGAAGGGAACTAAATGATCCGACACACGCGCCACCATCAGCGAGACATTGAAGTATTTGGGACACACCAATGGCATAAGACACCTCAGCTTTACTTATCTTTAGGATGGGCACGTATATCTGCGGAGCCTTTAGTATTGCAGATGCACATGAGCGATGCAGACGAAATAGATTTCATGTAGCGGAGATAGAATGTTGAGGTGGATGTGTGGTCTGACAAGAATGGATGAAGTAAGAAATGAGTATAATACAGGAAGTTTGAAAGTTGCGCCGGTTACAGAAAAGTTGAAAGGGAATCGACTGTCTTGGTATGGACATGTGATGAGGAGGGACGAATCGTATGTGACTAAAGAGTAATGAATATAAATGTTGATGGATGGAGAGGGAGAGGAAGACCAAGGAAGCGATGAAATGGATTGTGCGAGGAATGATATGAAGGAAAAAGGAGTGAATGATGGCGGGATGATTGACAGAGGAGAATAGAAGACAAAAAACCTGTTGCGCCGACTCCAAGTAAAATGGGACAAGTGCACGAAGATTATGATGCACGTGTGGTGTCCAGTAACCATCAGGTAGACTCCGTTTGTTTGCAACCCAATATCATGGTTACACTGAAAAAAAAAAGTAGTTGCCACAATCAAGCTTTTGTTTAGATTGACTAAGTAACTTGTTTGCCTCTGAGCCTATCAAACACAATGATCACAGCTACTACTTTTAATTGATTGAGATTTGAAACGGGATCTTGATTGGAGTTATCACAAAAACTATTTGCAGCAATCAAGTCAAATAGTAATAAACACAACCAAATAGTGGTAAACACAACCAAGAAACTTATTTAGCGCAAACATTTAGCGCAAAATTTGATCAAGTTGTATGATTAATACAATTAATTGCAATGATAGATGCTATCAAGTCAAATGATCTTTATTAAAGTAATCAAAATGTTTGATTGACACACAAACTTATTTTGTTACAGTTAACATTTTTTTAACTCTTCTACAATGATGTCATGTTAAGGGTAATCGAGATACTTGTTTGAGCGTTCAATCATTTGAACTAGTATTGCTGCAATCATGTTGTGATGATCAACTTAACTAAGATTTTGATTAATCTAAACAAGATATCTTCAATAACGCTGAAAAGACACCTGGATGGCGTGCATTTTTTTCATTTTCCTTCTAATCAATCAATCCATTAAATAAATATCAAATCTAACACTTCTCTTCTCAATCATAAATTGAAACGCGAAAATAATTCAATCATTTTTCTTAAGTACCCCCATGAATAAAAGGGGGTTGAACTCTCAAATCCCGGATTTAATATTCGGACCCTAAGCAGCTACCGTTTATCATAAATAACAAGTGATCCGTTTTAATGCCGTTTACCGAAACTGTTCATAATATTGTGCTCCGTAAAATAATCGCATGCATTATTCATAGCCAGAAATTGTACCATTTCGTTACTTCTCTCAGATTGATGGTCTCCTAGCTGGTCGGCCATTTTGTTAGTGTGGATTTAGGGACGGGTACTTTGTGTCAACTTTTGGGGTTTTTGAAATTATTTGTTGAATAGTTTATCTTTACTGATTAACACTTTGCTCTTTAATACCTGGGGCCCTAAAATGGCTGCTTCATCAGAATCATAATATGAATCACGTTAAAAAAATAATATTCTTAAAATGCTCTTTATGGTTATGACCACAAAGTCCATTTTAAGAGTTTAAAATTTTTAACGTTATTCATATTATGATTCTGATAAAGCAGCCATTTTAGGCCCCCCTGTTGCGGCAAAGCAGTGGCATTCTGTAATTTTTATTTAAAAGTTAAAAAAAAAAATTGTTTGACGGAGCATCGCTTGAGAACAGTTCCACCGATTTGCCTGATTTTCTTTTAAGTTGTGTTTGTAATTGTGGGGACAAGGTGTGTATCAAAGAAAAAATTGATATTTCATTAGAAAATTGCCCACGGGCGAAGCCGGGGCAGGTCGCTAGTAACAAATAAAATCAGATCCCAACTATGCTCGTGAAGTTTCGACACCTAAATTAATATATTATTCTATTAACCTAATATTGTATATGGGAGATACATCTGCCAACAAACTGCTTTACAGTTTGGCAGAAGTAACGTTTTTTTGTAGTGCCTAGAACCACGAATAAACGCTTTTTCATTTTTTTTCATTTTCATTCCAGACTCTGTGGCTACTGAGAAATTTCTGATGGAATAACACTTTGCTCGACCCGGGACTCGACCCAGGACCTTGCTCAGTAGTCGCCCTTGCGACCCTAGACCAACGAGGCAGTCAGTTTATTAAGATTTAGTTATAAAACGTTTATCCAAAGCTCTTATTTTTATTAACATTCAAACACCACACCAACTTTAAACATACACTATTGTCTAATCTATTTTCGATTCAATCTTAATACGTGGGATCCCACTTCGGATTCCGCGCGGGATGCTGTGAAATTAGGGCTTTAACTAAATTACATCGGCGACTGTGTTTTACCTACTGATCGTATCGGGGATGTAAGCTTGTGCGCTGGTCCTCGGAGATGAGAGATAGCGGTGTAATAGTAACTATATACAGTTACTGGGTATAGTGGATGTGGAATTGTACTTCATGGAAACGTTTAGATAAGCTGTGTCGTTAGGTATATATATTTAAGTCACCGTAAAATTGTAAATACCGTTAGGTTATAATTTATCTCGCGAGATTGTGAACCGTAATATACTGCTAACAATTTAACGCATTATTTTTCGTTAGATTATAATCTATCGAAGTGAAACCGTCAAATTGTGAAATGGCATGTGACAGAACGCACCTTGCGCGTTGATTGGTCATGCGCCCCGCGCCGCCATTTTTGTTTGTTATTTCGGTTTATATCGCTGATCCGCGCGAGGTGCGTTCCGAGGCATACCATTTCGAAATTTGACTGTTTCACTTCGATAGATTATAATCTACCAAAAAATTAATTCGTTAAATTGTAAGCAGTTTATTACAGGTACACAATCCTTCGACAGTTTACTATCTCGCGAGATAGATTATAATCTAACGGTTTTTACAATTTCAGGGCGAAATATAGGCACATATAGGCTTGATTATTTTGTTCGTTCATGCGTGAAGTTATTTCTGCATTATTTGTTACTCACTGAATACTTAATTTGAAAAGAGTCTTTCAATTGTAAACTGAAAGAGGTCATACTAAAAAAAGTAATGTCTTTTTTTCGTTTTTATTTTTGCGTTTTTTTAGTTTCACTCCATTATTGATCGAAGGTTTCATTAGTTAATTTTAATTTTGCCACTTGTCAAAAATTATTTTCTTACAGTGGCACCGTCGCCATTTTGTTTATCACCCCTCTTGTTTTACATTCATTATACCTAAATAAACGGCATGAATTTGCTCGTACCAGTAAAATTAACTATCATGGTCGGCATCCCAATAAATTCAGTAGACATCATAAATCTAGAACAAAATCAACCAATTTGTCAACTACCCGCTAAAGTTCATGTTTCAACCCCCCACTTAACCCTTCGCAGTCGAGCCGCGATGATGAATATTCATACAGAGCGTTATTACGTTTGTTTAGCGTAACAGTAAGTTGTTTGTAGCAATTAATAGCGACAGAAGCGCCATTTTGTTTTCCTTGAGAGATACAGCATTGGAGGTAGGGTTGAGATTTTGGGAAGATACCCACTTGTTTACCTTTGAGTAGTTTTGAAAACAAACATAGTATAATAAGCCTCCAATTTTGCTACTTTTGGGTCGCTGTCCTTCTCTCTGTTTTAGAAGGAGTGAACCATAAAATCCACCAGCTGGGCCCAATATGAGTCCATGGATGTCATAAATTATTATTTTCTGGTTCTAGGACAGCAGAATTATTTTGTCATCGCTGGTCTCAAAATGTTGAAAGAAAACAATGTGAGGAAACAGGCGTGTCCTAGACCTATAAAATCGAAAACATTATGACATCCACCAATCTGCACTGGATTCGCGTGCTGGATAATGGCTTTACAGAGAAGGGCCTTGTATCAAAACAGTACATTACTGCTGATAGCCTAGTGGTGTGACCGTCGGACAGCCAAGTCATAGGTCTCGAGTTCGAACCCAAGATACGCACCTCTGATTTTTCTGGTTCATGTTCGTATTGTATAACCATCACTTGCTTTGGTGAAGGAAAACATCGTGAGGGAACCAGCATGCCTGAGAGATATTTCTAAAGCTTAGTTAGAGGCCCATGGCTGCACATAAACTCTGACACCTGTTTAGGCACTAACCACAGGATAGAAGAAGACAGCTGATCCATCTCCCTCAAAACTAGCATTTAACTGTAAAAGGCCAGTATAACACAAATTCTATATTACGAAGGTGTTTGAACGTAAATCATAATGAGCACAGGTAATAAATCCATCGTTTACGCGCTCCGAGTGACTGGTTCCCCTCAGTTGGGTTTATTAGTCGTGTGTCTTGTCACTCCTGTGATATTCCAAGGTTTAGGAGATGTACTGGCATTTAGATGGCACTGCTCTTAGCTTTGAAACGTCAGTTTTGCGATCAGTCATAGCTGGAGATGACGAACACTGAATTCGTCTGGTTGTGTCTAGGTTCTGGTAATCGTTTATAAGAGTAAATAAGCTCGTTTCATGTTCGCAAGCAAGCGTATTTCTGTCCATAATGGATTATTAGCTAGCTACTTCGTTCACTGAATCAAGAGATCGAAGCGAAGGTCTTAATATTGGCAAAGATGATTCAGGATGGGACAAAATTTAGGGTTGTAAAGATGATTTTTTTTCCGACCGAAAGTCGGGAGATATTATAATTATAAAGCATAAATGTGTGCGCAGACACACACATGACATTCTCTATTTGAGATCTCTCCCCTTTTTCTTCCCACTCTCCTTGAATCCGTTGGGATGACAGGTCGACTAGTAACAAAGAGTCCAAAAAACATGAAAATTAACCATCGAACGAAATCGTAACTTTTAAACAAATCCCCAATACGGACCACGTACACAAACGAAAACACACACAACAATCAACGACTGACAGCTATGCAAATCGCGGATTACGAACACATAACTTCGTCTATTTCCAACCGGTAATGAGTTCACAAATACGCCGACATTAGACTATCGTCGGGGCATAGATCATAGAGCGGACGTGTAGTGCAATTAAATGGCTGCCCGTCATGCGGGTGTAAATCATTAGTAGCGCTTAGCAAGCACGGGCGGGCGATGCTAAGGTGACGGTTTGTTGTAGGAGTAGATACGGCGAAGAGATGCGAAGATTGGATATGGTATTAACAATGATTGGATATGGTATTAACAATTGACAACGATATAACATGGATTGGTAAAAAGTATGGGAGCAAGACCATACAAAGACATTAGACTATTGGCTTGGCATAGATGGTGCAGTGCAATTGAACTGCTGGTCGCCATGCGGTTGTAAATAATTAGTAGGGCTTAGGAAGCACGGACGGGTGATGCTAAGATGACTGTTTGTTGTACGAGTAGATACGGGGCGAAGAGATGCGAAGATTGGATATGGTATTAACAATGATTGGATATAGCAATTGTTAAATTGACCACGATATAACATGGAAACAAGACCATACAAAGACATTAGACTATTGGCTTGGCATAGATGGTGCAGTGCAATTGAACTGCTGGTCGCCATGCGGTTGTAAATAATTAGTAGTGCTTAGGAAGCACGGACGGGTGATGCTAAGGTGACTGTTTGTTGTACGAGTAGATACAGGGCGAAGAGATGCGAAGATTGGATATGGTATTAACAATGATTGGATATAGTATTAACAATGATTGGATGTAGTATTAACAATTGACCACGATGTAACATGGATTAGTAAGAAGTATGGAAGCAAGACCATACAAAGACATTAGACTATTGTCATAGATGATGCAGTGCAATTAAATGGCTGCCTCTCATGCGGGTGTAAATCATTAGTATCGCCTAGCAAGCACGGGCGGGTGATGCTAAGGTGGCGGTTTGTTGTAAATTAGGCGAGAAGATGCGACGATTAGATATGGCAATTAGGTCTGAATATTGAAGAGTTGAATGCTAATAAGAATTTGTCTACAGGGGAGACTAAAATCTTTAGGAAGGGAAACCCGGCTTATAGCCTATAAAGTACCCACTGCTGGGGCACATGCCTCTTCTCTGTGAGAGGCAATGGGCCATAATTCACCACGCAGGCCCAGTCCAACAAGACTGGCTGATGATTGACTCACAACACAATACCGCGGTATAGCGATGACCAGCTGGTTTTACTGGCGATACAAGTAGACCCCTGCTGCTGCATCAGCGTATTTAGATACTCGTATTCTGTCTATTTGTTGTTATAGTTGATTTTCTAACATAATATTTCTCTTTCTTTCCAGAGTAATGGCAACAACTACATGACGGGCGAGCCGCGTCGCAAACGCGAGCCGCCCGCGCGACCCAACCACATTCTGCTCTACACTATCATCAACCCGGCCTATCCTATCACTGTGGTATGTACTTGTTCCTAAGTTATAGTAATCAGTTCCTAGTATCTTAATTATCGTTAAGAAGGAGATCTAAAAACTGAGTTTGTAAAGGCTGCAGCTAAACGTTGCGAAAACTTACGCGTGGATTCCGCGCGGATGGTGGTCACGCGGCGCGTATTTACTGGCTGCGGGCGTCACCTGCTGATTACGGGTAGATGTGTCGTTCAAAGTCGCTCCGCCGCGTGTCTGTGTTTCGTGGTGGGCTCTAAACAAATTCTTATCAATAGTCAGCGAATGCAATACAATGCAAAGACGCGTTTACGCGTTTACTTAGGTCGTGGCCAAGAATTTGGAGTCATGCCTCTTATAAGACTTAACATAATTCTTTCAGCTGTACATCTACCGCATGGCAACGCTATTTTAATCTTTAAATATTTGAATGTATCAATATATCCGTGTTTGATCTCTAGACCTAACCGTTACGATCAATAACCAATTTCGCCTCAATCTGAAACCAATTAAAACATCTCGTATTTTGACAAGAAAAACAAAATTTCTTCAAAGAATAAATTGTACCGAGATACTCGAAATGAATCGGTTCTTAATCGTACTTGATCGGAAAAGTTCTTCGATTCCGATCCCGTACATAAAGCGTCATTAAATGGTTAAACGTACTATTACGAGTTAGATAACTTCAATAAGGTTTTGTCTACCTTCTGTTCTTTGATCAAGTAGATGATGGTACTTACCAGCCAAATAGCGAGCGTGTTTGGTATTCTAAGTTAAGGTTGTCCTTTAAACACGCGAGGTTCGAAGAGGGGGGATTTTTAAATACTAATTATAATATTATATAAAATATACAACACGTAACAGAATAAACACAAAACCTCTTAAGGGCTGATTATAATCATCATTATGAACAACTTTTACTATGGGAACAACACTGAAATCGCGAGTTAAAACTCGACAAAATGTACTGAACAGCTGATTTTATTTTCGCGATTTCGGGGTGGTCCCATGGTAAAAGTTGTTCGTAATGATGAGTTTAAAGACGCCTTAAGAGGTTTTGCGTTTA
Organism: Eugnorisma glareosa; assembly: GCA_947578425.1. Taxonomy (NCBI): domain Eukaryota; kingdom Metazoa; phylum Arthropoda; class Insecta; order Lepidoptera; family Noctuidae; genus Eugnorisma; species Eugnorisma glareosa. Next base: position 3,109,960 of record OX387982.1, on the reverse strand, counting down.
TTCTGTTACACGTTGACGACGTTCACGTCGTTGTTCGTTATTTATCAATAATGAATTAAAAAGAAAGTCTAAGAAATTCAATATTTTTTTTTTTCATTTCAAAAGTTTCTAAAATTATTTGATCTATTCAATAAAAAAAATACACGTGATTCTGGGACTAGGGAGGAAGGAAAGTCCAACAAACCTCACGACGTATAACCAAGCGGGAGGTTGGGTTGGGGCGGGGCACAAAAGTGGCCTAAAACACCTCACATGATTAAAGGTTAGCCCCTTTGTTGTCTACTCGTAATAATTATCTTTGGTCTGCTTATAGTGAATCACTTTCCTTTAGCCCAAATTTATTTGAAGTTTTACCATGTCTTCCGTCCGTTCCGTTGGTGTCGGCTGTCATTTGTAGATATTTGATAGTCCATGACCCGCAAGTCTGCCCAGTCTTACCAAGGCGTATTTTATTACCCAATACTAACTTGGTTGTGGAGGTCAGATAGTTCCTCCATGTAAAATACTGGTCAGCTGCATCCTTTTAGACTGGAAGCCGACACCAAAATACTTGGGAAACGGCTGGACCGTTGGTGATGAGCTTTTTTCTTCCATAAATCTCAATTAGCCCTCTATCTCAGCAGTCACCCTTTTACAAGACCTAATGTCATTTATAATTGAGTCGGTGAATCAAGGCCAAATTTAAATTCATTAATGAAACTTCCAAGTCGTGTAATGGTGACTACAGTACCAGCCATTGACCCCGTAATCAGATAAAGACTTTTTTTCTTAGTTTGCATTCTTAGCCACAGTAATCAGCTAAGTTCTAGAATTCTAGATAAACATTTTTAATCTAGCTCCGCCAACCCTGCAGCAATCCGCAAGTTTCATTTGAGTTTGAATGTTAGCAAGTTTTCATATTGTTGGTGGCTATTAAAACTGTATTACAATTGTGTGACTGTTTGTGTTGGCCACTTGATGTAGTATTGTAGAGGAGGAATGCTGCTGAAGTTTTAATACGATTTCTTGTTTACTCTTTGTTGTTTGATCGTGTGTTTAAATTATGTGAGTACTAACTGTTGCCCGCGGCTGCGCCTTCGTTTTGGTCGGAAATTATCCCACGGGCACGTTGTAAATATAGCCTATGGCACTCGGGGAAAATCGGTTCAGTAGATCCAGAGATTACCCCCTACAACCTCACAAACTCACATAGTTTACCTCTTTATAATATTAGTATAGATAACGGTCACCTCTCTTGGTCTTCTCTCTCTTCTGGTATTCAGCTGCATCCGGTTAGACTGGAACCGACGCCAGGGAAAATGCTAGGCAAATGATGAATGCGTACCTCTCTGGGGTAATTAAAAAAGTCATTATGGGGTTTTGCCAAATGAATGGGCAGTTATAACGTCCAACCAATCTACCAATCAAACAATCAACCAATCATCATCAATCATCAATCAATCTTCAATCAACCAATGATCATTAATCGTTCTGCTAGGCCCGGAGACGATAAAAATACCTCCTATTTCGCGGTAATCCAAAACCATCCCGTTTATGATTGCGCAGGAGTATCGTATTATCCAGTAACTGGGTTGTAGAGGTCAGATAGACAGTTACTCCATGTAAAGGTTAGACTAGTAGCCGACTTCAACATAGCAGCTTAACGCCAAGAAAGACGAAAGCCTTGCCAAAATCTCACCATGTAACTTCCTTATTCACCCACGACATAAATACGGTTTAATATTATCTTTCTCTGTATTTTGCCCAAAACAAAAGCCGCAACTCTGCCCCCATATACACAACTTCGCGCTATCGGCACAAAGGAGCTCGGCAGACGTACAAGCATATCATGCTAGAACAATTTTAAGTTGGCCACGTATTTCAGAATTACACGCTCTATGAAACTTGAGAGGGGGTTAAACTTTCAGTTTGGACTGATGTGTGCGATTATTTTACAGAAAGTTATGTAAGTGTTTAAGGTGGAAGCGCAAGGGTAGCCCGCGAAATTTTGAATTTTCTTAAGTTTTATTGCAATTTGCAGGTCAGTGTCAGGTTGTATGTTATGAAAATATGAATCGCGCCAGTAACACGTATGGAGTTAGAGAATTATAATCATTCAAATCATGAATACAGCCCTCCAAGTTCATATAACCCCATTAATAGCTATTTCATGAAAAAGTCACTCTTTGGGATTATATGAACTTGAAGGATTGTATTGATGATTTGAATGATTATAATTCTGTAACTCCATACATGTTACTGGCGCGATTCATATTTTATCAACATACAACCTGACACTGACCTGCAAATTGCAATAAACGTAAGTAAATTTAAATTTCGCGCACTACCCTGGCGCATCCCCCGTAATGAGAAGATTTTGGAAGAGAAGCACACGCAGTGATTCAACTTTTTACCCGACTTTCAAGGAAGGAAATTCTAATACGGAACATATTGACTGCAACAGCCGGGATCCAGTAAATACCTAATCTAGACTAAAATCATTCTATCTAATATGGGTCCCGACTATCAGTCAATATGTTCCGTATTAGAATTTTAGAATTTATTATTTGTTTTATCTTATGTGTGTATTGATAATGAAATTATTTTAATGTTGTAGTAATTAAATTGTTTTCGACACTTCTGGATTGAACTTGTTTTTTTTCTTTTCAGTTTTTATTTAAAGTTACCAAGTTATTTTTTTACGTAGTCGGTTTTTTTTCATTTTTTTTATTTGTTTGTGAATTTTATTAAGGGACGACGTGTGTTAAAATTTAAACATATTATCACGCCAGTAATCCCCGAAGGATAAGGCAGAAGTGTAACTAACAGTACACCCACATTTCGCCAGTTATGGTAACGTAAGTCCCATGTAATTGGGGGCGAGTCTATAGTCATCAAACGGGCACAAATCTAGTCTCCGTGGCTGCTACTGAGAAATTCCTGATAGAAAAACCCAAGAACAATTTGCTCGACCCGGCAATCGAACTCAGGACCTCATGCTCACCAGTCACGATTGCGACCACTACCCTAACGAGGCAGTGGTAGGTAGGCACCTACCATCTCATATAATAAATTTTAGGTTAGGTAATACATTTAGGTAAAATGCAATTTGTACTATTTTTTAAAGGTGACGCTAAGATATGTCTTTAGGACAAGATTGTTAAGAAGTCTGATAAGCAAAAGGCCCGAATATGGAAATAAGAAATGTCACACATATTTTGGTGAACTTGATCCGCCGAAACCAATCGTTTACATCACAGAATAAAGCGTTTTGCACTATTACAAAGATCGATAATCTTGTTGAGAATCAAATTAACCTAGTAAATGTTCCCTAAATGGTAAAAGAAAGTTGAACTCCCTCTTAATTTTAACACAATTTATAAACATTCAATAAACCTTACAAGGCATTTTCAGCAACACAATATAAACACACAGCGATCTATCTCTCTGAAAACAGCCAAGTTTACGCCGTTCGTTCGTACGAGTACTTTTTCTTATCTAAAGTCCTCAATTTTGAGTCGCGGGGCTATAAAGTGAAACAAGTGAGGCCTGGAACCATACGTCAAGCTGATAACTGGATATCTAAGGAGGTTTATATAGAGGGAAGTTTGTTTTTTGGTACTTTCAAGGGGAAGTACGGTTTTTGGTCCTTTTTGCTTCTCGTACGAGGTAGATAATTGAGACAGTTTTAACTAAGCGTATCTTAAGTCTTTTCCAAGGTTTTCTACGTCACGAGTTACGAGTATGCCTTGTATAACCCACTGCTGGGCCTGCCTTTCCCATATCCTCCCAGGTACTCTTCTTTTGAACCAGCCTTCGTGATGCGCGTCTAGATCATTTTACCACTAGGGTCTTGGCGGTGCCGTCCATCCTCAAGCACTTTCATTCTTGTGAATTATTTCATCACCACTGCTCTTAAAACGGTGAAGGAAATCGTAATGAGAAAAAGCACTCTCCCACACAAAGAGTTAGCCTGGTCCCAGCTGTGGACGCTATAGGCTGATAATATTTTGTTTGCTTTTGTTCGTAATTTTTGACGATGGGTGGATACAGGATAGGTGCAATCCGTGCAATATTACTAAAAAAACACGCTTAAGAGTAACTTCATTTTATTTCTCGTATTCTTCTCAACAAACTTCTTCATTTGATATCCATTTCATAGGAAGGCATAAAAAAATAACTAGTCCGCCATCTTTGGGAGACCGCCATATTGGATTTAGAATGACGACACTTAGCTAACCATGCATTGTCATCCAAACTAAACATGCAAAATTTCAGGTCAATCAGAAACCGGGAAGATGTTCAAAATCTTTTAAGATTTTGAACATAGTTACAGGCAAAGCTAATAAAAGTGTATTAAAATAATGAGTGAATTACAGTCTCTTTTTGCGGAGTATCACACCGTATTGCCTAAATAAACTCCACCTTTCTTACAAAAAAAATCTTTGCACCTGAGGACCATTCAAAAATCGCTTATCCAAGCATCCACGCCCATTCTCATATGAAACGACCCTTAGAAATCTATGGACCGTGCGCTACACTTCCATAGTGCCACCAAAGTTAAAGTAGTTACAGTTTTTATGGATCCTTAGCAAGTTCTAGTCGTTACATGCAATTGTTAGTAGAATTGTTAAGAGATAAGTATATATCTAGGTGTTTGAAGTGTTTCCGAAGAAATTGAAAGAGCTTTCTTTTTCTATAATAGAAGACTAGCTTCGACTATCGTAACGTCCCACGCGAACGTAGGTAGCTGCTACCGGGATAAAAGCAGTGATAGCCTAGTGGTGTGACCATCCGACCGCCAAGTCAAAGGTCTCAAGTTCGAACCCAAGACACGCTCCTTTTGATTTTTTGGATTCATGTGCGTATTGTATATTATCACTTGCTTCGGTTAAGGAAAACATCGTGAGGAAACCAGCATGCCTGAGAGATATTTCTCGACGGCATGTAAAGCCAAGAGGGCGTAAAAATTCTGACACCAGGCTAGGCACTAACCACAAGATAAAGAAGAAGAAGACTGGGATAAAAAATCTATGTCGTATTCTGGGTTGTTATTTTAAGAGAGGCAATCGCTCGATGCAGAATACTGGTATTCAGCTGCAACCGGTTTGGTTGGTAACCGACCCCAACACACTTCAGAAATCGTAAGGTGGATCACATGATAAAGTTTTGGCCACGATGAGAGGGATCAAAGGTGTAGTCGAAGGAGTTAGTAAGCTTATCTACTGGGGCTGTGAGTGCCCAGAAATGTTTCAATACTAATGCTCAGCTTGCTTAATCATGACAGTAGTTCTGACGTAGGACCAGAATCAAAAAACGAATATTTACGGGACATTTTGAGCATTCGTAGGGTACACAAATAGTTGTCGTAGTTGTCTCGAAGACATTGAATATCTTACGGACACTTTACACCACTCTCTTACTATTCCTGCAAGAATTCCCAAAATTAATCTTCTAGATTAAACTGAAGAATCTCACCAATCAAACATTCTCAAGTCAAAATAACCTAACTTCCCAACAATATTCCTATCCAACCCTCTCTCTGCTACAGGCACAAAAGGCCCATTACTACAACACAACAAACAATACTGTACACTAATTTGAGCCTCAATGGTACGCAGCGAAACGTTGCGACCTGTTGCGTTGCCATGCGATTCTCTGCGCCATTACACCGTATAGCAATGGAATGGGATAGTTTTTGAACTTTGGCACTTTTGACCCCGCGTATGTTAAAAGCGGGGGGCAAGAGGGTTGTGATTTTCGTGCGTGTTGTTTTGTGTATAGGGTGTTGTAGGGAGATCGAATTTCGTAGGGTGATCATTTGATCAAAGAAGCCTTTTTTTAAACTTGGATGTTCTCTACACTTAGTCTAGTATATTCTTGATGCCTGATAACAGCTTTAGATTTTAAATAAGGTGTACCAAATCATTGTATACATCTTAGTGAAAGCCTCCTGCCTGTTAAGTTTAATATTAATAAAGATGTGATTAGTCAAAAGCCATTAATTTAAATTTGAATGTTTACTAAAAGCTCCGCGTTTGAATTTTCTAACACTCTGGAATCTGGATATTCGGAAATGTATTGTCCTGTTTGTCAAAATGTTTATTATTTATTTATTTAACACTTCAAGTACAGAGGCGGACATAATGCCATAGGCATTTTCTACCAGTCAACCTTTGGGTAATACAGAGACAAACAGTGGTAGGTGTACCTACCTATTTAACTGCAAATTTTTAATATATTAGTGATAACTGATTTTTTAATGATAACCATTTGATTACATGCATACAGGGATTGACTCTATTCTACAAAACATCCTGTATATTTATTTGCTACGCTGAGTCAGCAACGCTACATCCCATTTCGAAAACTTAATTTTACAGAAAAGTTTTCCCGCGTAACTTTAGGGTAGGTGAAAAATTTTGTTGTCGTCTGTCGAGTTGGGCAATTGACAAAATGGGATGACGCCTAAGTGCTGTTTTTGTTAAAAAAAAAACTCGTGTGGAATTTGCAGGAACTTCAGATAATTTGTTTACGGGACAGCTAGATGCAATGTAGGATAATCATGTTCAAGCTAGACTTAGAAAAACACAGAACTATGAGGTATGCATTGCAGACTTAGTTGTAAAGAGGAAAAAAATACGAGATGGTCAAACTAGATATCTCCGGTTTCTGAAAGTAGGACGCCATTAAGTCTGCTGTCAAATTTCAAGGTAGCTGTGGTTCGTACACCATATACGTCGACTCCGTCTAGAGCAATCTGGCAATACACATAAGTACTCCATTAGAGTTGATAGCAGTTTAAATTGAATATTATGCTTTCAAAAACCACGGGAAATCATTCGAAAATAGCATATAATTTTCCCCATATACCATCATCTTCTGAACCTCATCAATCTCGAAACGCACGCACTTCCCATAATTACAATATTATGGTAAAACATCCCCCATACATTACTGCTGTCGACAATTTGTCACGGCTTGAAGTTATGAAGAAAGCCGTTATACACAAATAGAAATCTACAGAAGGTCTGCTTTGTACGTCATCGTCTGCCTAGCTCTTTCCTTTATGTCTAGCAATATTAAGTTTTAACACGGAGTGAGATTTACCTATTTCACCTCCCACAATCCAACTACTGGGTCGCCCGATATTCCTTAGTAAGACTGTTTGTCAGATTTTCTGGGTCTATACAACGAGCGCGCACGCACACGTGAAGACCCGCTTCACGTACAGCAAGTGCAAGCGCACCCACGGCCGGCATTTGTTTAATATCTCCACGCACACATAGACACGCTTCATGCTCGCAGCGGCCTTTTTTGGTATCTTCACGCACATATAGACACGCTTCACGTACAACGAGTGTAAGCGCACCCACGGCCGGCATTTGTTTAATATCTCTACGCACACATAGACACGCTTCATGATCGCGGCGGCCTTTCTTGGTATCTCCACGCACACATAGACACGCTTCACGTACAACGAGTGTAAGCGCACCCACGGCCGGCATTTGTTTAATATCTCCACGCACACATATACACGTTTCATGCTCGCAGCGGCCTTTTTAGGTATCTCCACGCACACATAGACACGCGTCACGTACAACGAGTGTAAGCGCACCCACGGTCGGCAGTTGTTTAATATCTCTACGCACACATAGACACGCTTCATGCTCGCGGCGGACTTTTTTGGTATCTCCACGCACACATAGACACGCTTTACGTACAACGAGTGTAAGCGCACCCACGGCCGGCATTTGTTTAATATCTCCACGCACACATAGACACGCTGCATACTCGCGGCGGCCTTTTTGGTATCTCCACGCACACATAGACACGCTTCACGTACAGCGGGTACATGCGCACCCGCGGCGGCATTTGTTTAATATCTGCACGCACACATAAACACGTTTGACGTACGGTGGGTGCAAGCGCACTCGCGACTGTCATTTGTTTGAGATCACCGTATGTGCGCGTCTTGTATGCGTGCGACTACTTTGCTCGTTGAATGGCCGACGGTGGAAAATTTGAATGCCATAAGGCATATTAAGTATGCTGTTGAATTAGCAATGTTTGGGTTAGTGCCAAAAATCCAACAATACGCCTAAATATGTCCCTTCCAAATTACCACCATTTTGACACCGACCTTCTGTATTATCTGCTCAATGGCGGTGAGTACTAATGTAACAACTAATCGATCACGGGTTCGATGCTCGCTCATGGATTTAGAGATGTTTTGATGGGGTTCAGATGTTATGTTTTTGAGAATGGATGGTAGGCTTTATTTTATGAAAGATAGATTAATTACTCCTACAATGTAAGTCCGGGAGATATGTGTATATAAGTAAGGCTCATTTATACGCAGGAAGTGTGTGTGGCAAATAAAGGCGATTGAATTCTTTAACATAGAGATCTACGGATTGGCACTAGCTTCAACTTTTCGACTAATAGAACTACTTTTTGAAAAAAAAAAAACAATTATCATTTAAGTAAAGATTTTGAGGTTGACTGCATATTGGTTACTATTGTTGTTACTCGAATTTATATTTGCAAGAACGCAACACACCAGCCGGGCGAATATATTTCGTGTTATTATTGATAACAATAAGTTCCTAATTTTGTCCGCGGCTGCGCTCGCGTTTTGGTCGGAAATTATCCCACGAGCACGGGTAAATATTGCTTATGGCGCTCGGGGATAATGTAGCTTCCTATTAATGAAAGAAATTTCAAAATCGGTTCAGTAGATCCAGAAATTACCTCCTTCAACCTCACAAATTTACAAACGTTGCCTTTAGGGTTATATCAAATACTAGTCTTCTCTAAACATAAGTGTAAATAAGGCGTCAAAATGTTTTAAATAGACAACATTAGTCGCACAATTAAGCAATACACATACGCCTACGTACTTGCGCCTGTTTATGTAAATAGGGCCATTCACATTAGCTATTTAGCCCCGCGAACGAGTGAACAAATCGAGTTAGCTATATTGCTCTATCGCTACGGCGAGAATGAAGGTGAACACATTTTAAAAGCCATAGCAATACACATTTTGATTGACAATCATGGCGCCGTTTATAAGTTCAAATATTTTTTCATAGTATGATAATGAAAACCAAGTTACTGGTGCAGTTTCACGACAAAGTCCTATATCTCAAAAGCTAATTATCAAACCTTATTCAAACCTATTTGTGTTGAAAGTTCTTTTTACGTTCTACAAACCTATACTTGTTCAGAATTGTCCTCTTACTTTAGAAATTAGAGTGGGACAAAATTTTTACGGCTTTAGAAGCGAATATCTCATCAACCATTATTTAAGAAAAAAATACTTGCGGAATCTCGATATATTTTTTTAAGAGCTGTCGATAGTCACCCCGCACAGTTATACAGGGTGTCCCAAAACTCAACGTCAAGCCGAAACGGGGTGACAGGATTGATCATAACCATCACGAGAAAAATCTGAAAAAAAATCTATCCCATGCAGTTTGAAAATTATGGGCATTTTAAGAAAAACCTAGAAATTTGATCAAACTGTACCATTTTTCGGTTATTGTGGTTATTCTTTTTTATTTTTGTTCATTTGAACTTTGGAAACGTAATCCTAAATAACATTTCTAGAATCCCAATAAAAAATAATGACACAATTGCCTCAAGTTTCCGAGAATTGAGACTATTTGTTAAACTACGAATTTAAAATTTTCAAGATTCGTCGACTTTGACAGGCCCTCCTATAAAAAAAATGTACTAGAGTGCCTTGGCAAGTGGCATTAAAAGTTGGCACATTTAATCAGAATTCTAAAATGGTACAATACTTGTTAGTTCCATACAATAGAAAAGAGTAAAAAAATTAAAACCTCAAGTAACCCGATTTTTGCTATCACATTTTACTCAGTTAAAATGTTTTTAATTCGCACAAGCTCTAGGTAGGTTCTTAATTTTAAGACAAAATGATGAGAGAGATGGATAATGGGTATGTTTGCCATGAGTGTGCGAGACAGATAGTGACGCCACGCATTGAGACGGAGATGCGTCGTTTAAACGAGTGCGAATGAAACAGATAGATGCTATGGCATCTATCTGTTTCATTCGCACTAGTTTCAGCCAAGCAAATGGCTACGCTACCAGTACGACACCAACCAGTTAGTACGTTTCGCTCATTCGTCTACTGCGCACGTTCGTATTCGCTTGTGTTGATTTAGTACTGACAACTTTGGCTTCTCTTTTTGGACTTGAATCTTTGTGAATTGGACTTGTTGATAACATACCGGCAACTTTGGCTTCTCTCTGGACTTTTGTGTTGGCATCCTTTTTATCTACCATGCCTACGCGCTACACTTCACAAGAATATGCGAACATGCACCTCATTTATGGGGAATGCAGATGCAACGCAAGTGCCGCCGCTAGACTTTATCGTGAAAGATATCCAAATTTAGAGCGCTACCCGGATCACCGAGTGTTTGTTAATGTGCACCGTTCACTCACAGAGGGCGGCCATTTCCCGAATCAAATACAGGCTGGAGGTAGACCTGTGTTTCCTTTCCAGGAAGAAGTATTGCAAGAGGTCGCAGGTGACCGAAGTATTTCCGTACGTGGAATTGAAGAAAGAACGGGAATACCCAAAAGCACTGCTCATCGTATTTTACAAAGAAACGAAATGCATCCGTTTCACGTACAACGAGTTCAAAGTCTTGTACCTCGAGATTATCAGGAAAGGATTTCTTTTTGTAGAACAATGCTACAGAGGCATAATGAGAATCCCCAATTCATCCAAAAAATTCTCTGGTCAGATGAATCGACATTTAAAAAAGATGGTTACATGAACTTGCACAATTATCACGAGTGGCATGTGGAGAATCCACATTTAATGCGAGAAGATAGATCCCAGTATCGTTTTAAAGTAAACCTGTGGACCGGAATTTTAAACGGTAAAATTATTGGGCCTATTGAACTGCCTGAGAACTTGAATGGAACTAATTACCTACATTTTTTAAGAGAAGATTTACCAACCCTGTTAGAGGACGTACCACTAGCAGATCTTCGCGACATGTGGTTTCAACAAGATGGCTGCCCAGCGCATTTCGCAGTGCAAGTAAGAGATTTCCTTGACCAGGAATATCCGGGAAGGTGGATTGGACGTTCAGGCACTATCTCGTGGCCCGCCCGTTCACCAGATTTAAATCCCCTGGATTTTTTCTATTGGGGAGTTCTCAAAGAAAAAGTTTACTCAAAGCCCATTGAGAACGTAGCCGACCTGCGTGAACGCATTTCTCAAGCAGCTGAGGCGATCAACTCTCGAAGATATGCCCGACTTATAACTACTTATAAGTCTTTTTTAAGAAGATGTAGGGCTTGTATTGAGGCTGATGGTAAACAATTTGAACATTTATTGTAATAAAAAATGTTATTTCTCTATCTGACTTTTATTCCAACAAACCTAATTATTTTACTAATTTTACTAACTTTTTTTCACTTTTGTAAAAGTGGCGTCACTATCTGTCTCGCTCACTCATGGCAAACATACCCATTATCCATCTCTCTCATCATTTTGTCTTAAAATTAAGAACCTCCCTAGAGCTTGTGCGAATTAAAAACATTTTAACTGAGTAAAATGTGATAGCGAAAATCGGGTTACTTGAGGTTTTAATTTTTTTACTCTTTTCTATTGTATGGAACTAACAAGTATTGTACCATTTTAGAATTCTGATTAAATACGCCAACTTTTAATGCCACTTGCCAAGGCACTCTAGTACATTTTTTTTATAGGAGGGCCTGTCAAAGTCGACGAATCTTGAAAATTTTAAATTCGTAGTTTAACAAATAGTCTCAATTCTCGGAAACTTGAGGCAATTGTGTCATTATTTTTTATTGGGATTCTAGAAATGTTATTTAGGATTACGTTTCCAAAGTTCAAATGAACAAAAATAAAAAAGAATAACCACAATAACCGAAAAATGGTACAGTTTGATCAAATTTCTAGGTTTTTCTTAAAATGCCCATAATTTTCAAACTGCATGGAATAGATTTTTTTTCAGATTTTTCTCATGATGGTTATGATCAATCCTGACACCCCGTTTCGGCTTGACGTTGAGTTTTGGGACACCCTGTATACGTAGACAGTTTGTTTTTCAATTTTCAGTTACACGAAGGGGCCACTCCTATTTTTATAAATTCGTAATTTCACCAGCTGATCTCCAAATTTCAACTTGTGTCACCAACTGTCTCAGAGTAAAATGACTATGATATACGAACGGACAGACAGACGGACAGGACGAATCTGTAAGGGTTACGTCTTGCCATTTGGCAACGGAACCCCAAAAATTGAGTTTTAAGCGTCATTGTGCTAACTGCTTTATGTCACGAATTCATTCAGTATATAACCCGCTGTCTGTCCCTATGTATGCTTAGATCTTTAAAACTACGCAACGGATTTTGATGCTGTTTTTATTAATAGACAGAGTGATTCAAGAGGAAGGTTTAAATGTATAAAATTGCACCCGTGCGAAGCCGGGACGGATCGCTAGTCCTATATAATATCAAAAGTATTGTTCAGAGTGTACCTTAATTATAATCTCATTGTTTTTACGTCCATTGAAACACATGCTTTTCTCAGAAACTCTTCAAAATTATCATTATACTTTTGTTCTTCACTCCTAACAGCAAGCTGAATTGTACATCGTTATCTTTTATTATTTTGCTTTAAGGACTAAGTATCTTCCAAATGGAATGAAAATAATAGAGAACACAAAATGTAAAATAAAACCGAATTACAGGAGCGAAATCATAGAAATTTGAAAATTTCTAACATAAATCTTTAGGCTAGGCTGAGTCGTATTAGCTAGCTAATTTAAATAAAAAATAATTAGTTACCATAAGATACACATTTATTCCTCGCCGTAATTAGGTTTCAAACCTAACTTTTTGGTTAAGAACCCGAAACCTATTTGGAAAGCGAGTCCGTTAACATTCGAAGCACCTCGACTGTCTAATGGCGGCTGTACATAAAACCGACTCAGGGCGGAGACCAAGCGGGGAACACCGAGGGTAATCGAGCGCTACTATACAGGGTAACAAGAACTGAAGAATTCGTGCCTGGACTATAGCTGACAGACGCTGCTTGATGCCGAGTTCTTGGAGAATGGATATGTTGGTTCGAAATTCAGTCCAAGATACTCCAAGCATTTTCCTCCAGCACCACATTTCCAGAGCGTCTATTTTACTTTTTTCAGCATCTCTCAGCGTCCAGGTCTCGACTGCGTATAGAAATATGGGGAACACCAGTGCCCGTACGAGCCGGGTTTTCGTGGCTTTGGTGACGTTGCGGTTCCTCCATACTTTCTTCAGTCTATCCATGGCAGACCTGGTGATAGCCATGCGTCGCTTGATCTCGTCCACGCAACCACCGCGGTTCGATATTAGGGCGCCTAGGTAGACATATGATTGCACGACGTCGCAATTCGCGATTTGAGTGACTACGGGCGAGTTTTCGTTGATGCGGTCGACAATCATAATTTTCGTCTTGCTTCTGTTGATCCTCAAACCGAAAATTGAGCTGGTATGTTCCATCTTGGACAACAAATCCTCCATATGGTGAGCAGAAGTTGCGACCAGCGTAGTATCATCCGCATAGCGCAAGTTTGACACCCTCACACCTCCTATTGATACACCGTCTGTCCAATCTTCAAGGGTAATCCTCATTATCAGTTCGGTGTAGATGTTGAATAGGAGCGGCGAGATTATACAACCCTGACGAACGCCCGCACTGGGATGAAAGTCACTCGATAATACGCCATCCAACCAAGAATTATGTACATCAAACTAAGTTACTTTACGCAAAAATTATTGCTGGGAAACGACTTTTTTTTGGGGAATATCATAAAACCTTACATTAAAAACATGTATTCCAAAAAAAACTTGTGACAAGTTGGAATTAACCCTTCATGCGCGAGTCCGACACTCACTTGGTTGGAATTTCGACCCCCAGTATCTCCGTAACTAGAAGGTTCCCAGATATGGTCTACAACAAAAAAATGATCGCAATGCGATCATTTTTTTGCACGCACAAAAAAAGGTCGGGGAGAACAAGTGCATTTCGGCTTCGTGAAGGGTCTTGTTACACCCTGTATAGATGTGACGTCATTTTCTTTTCGTATTCTTTTCAGCAAACCCTTTTAATTGATACCCATGCGTTGTTATTCAAACTGAACGTGTATGCTAAATATCATAAATATTTTGCATAGCATTAAAAACTCTTTGTCCTTTTTAATGCACCCATCATGGTCTTTATCGTACACAATGGGTTCATTCGCAGATGTGCACACACCATTACAATATTTTTAGTGGCCCTTATTTCCTAAGGTCTCCATGTTACATGGAGCGTTAGAATCGTCCTTTTATAAGCTTTCTAATCTTGATATTTATCTAACGACCTACCTAGAGGACATTTTGGGGCATACAGTATACTCGAGGGAGTGTTTTAAGATGTCTGCTTACTATCTCAGGATCTTTTGATACACGTAAAATGTAATCACTTTATTCATGAATGTCATTTAGTAATGTTATTAATCTTGCTTTAATTTTGCGGTTTATCTAAAGGGGCTCATCACCGGGAGCATTCGCTTGTAATTATTAGGTCTACTTAGCTGTGCCTTGGGACCGCATGAAATTAATATAAAAATATTACTTCTCTATTTGAATCGTATTTTGTTATCATTTTTTTGCACGGTACCCTAATTCTTATAAAATAAAAGGAGCGTAAGTTACTCCTTATAACATCAGCTATCCGCCAGTAAAGTCCCGTCCAAATTGGTTCAGCCGTTTCAGAGATTAGCCAAAACAAACAGACAGACAGATCAACCGACAGGCAGACATAATTTTTTTTTTTTTATAAGTACCGCTTATACTTTCATATGTATTCAATAAAAAGCTGTTATTTTGAAATTACAAACAGACATTTAAATTTTATGTGTTTGTATAGTCAATCCAAGATTCGACTTTTTACAGAAATAAGTGAATCTGAACTGTTACATTACAGGCGAATGTTTGCGGTGACGGAGCGTCATAATAGAAATTGTTTAATTAAGTTGAGAAAGAGAATCTTGATTTTTTAATTTTGCATCGTATCTTTAAGACTTTTCATTATCAGTTTCCATACTTTTTGTAAGACAGTTCTATAAGTAGTAGAACATTGGCAACTTCCTTGTAGTTAATTAACAAATAAATTGATTTGATTTGATTTAATAATCTTATTTTTCAAACTTACCTTTTAATGCTACCTGAATTCCTGTAAAAACTACGAGAAATACAATGCATTTTTTTCTTTTCCTTTAGGGTAGGTACCGTTTAGTAGGTAATGTTTCAGTTTAAACTTGCTATTCAGCCATTTTATTTCCGAATTTGCTAAGATATATCACTGAAATTCAGAACAAGAATTCATAGATACTAGGTCCTAGTACAAAATAAAATAAAGCTTACAACCTACTATTTTATGATAATGTCGGCCGCCGTATCTCAGCCGTGCCAACGCCTGAAAATATGTTACTATTATATTATTATGTAACAATGATAGTCTTTCAACGTGACAGTTATCTGAATGTTACTTTATTTCTTATTCTTTTGAGCATCCTTTTGAATAAAACTATTTCCTATTGTGCCGTGCAAGGACTTCAGCTGAGATCTTAGAAAGTTCTTAGCACTTGTTTTGGCTTAGATATCTTCTAGCCCTTTTTTTGTAGTTACGAGACAGTGTCAACAATAACACGTACCCAAGCAACGTCATCATCATTATGGGCTAAGTGGGCTAAGTCAGGGCTAAATAACGTTTAACGATCTTTATTCATATGTAGGTTTATTTGTATTATTATTGTACACAAATTTATTATATTTAACAATTATATATATGTTACCGGCTAAACCCGATTTCAGGCCAAACTATTTTGTCCTAGGCCAAACTAGGGATCATCACAAAAGGACAATCATAGAGCACCCCGACTTAATGGGTTAGGTTAGTTTAGATTGGTGACCAACCACGCGCGGCCTGCGAGCGCTACATCCAAGTTGGGCGCAGTTTAATTGCTTTGTTTGGGTTAGTGTATCCTGATAAGATAGTCCAGTAAACCGGTTTGCCCTAGGACAAACTAGTTTGGCCTGAAATCGGGTTTGGCCGGTAACATATATGTATCTATTCATACATACACATATTGCACATACCTAATTAGAAACACAAAGCACAAAACTGTTTTACGTCCGTCACATCACCATCTCAGGTCCAGTTGAAAACCAGCGTCGAGCACTAGTTGCTGGGCAATTTGCTGAACTGGGCCTATTTTGCGCAGCCGTGAGACACATAATATTAGGTATCTCTCTTTTTTTCTGTTTAGTTTTAGGTTATTTTATTGTGTATTTATTTGTTGTGAGTTAAGTTTTTTATTTGATTCTTATAATTTTTTCTTGTTTTGTTTTTTTGCATTTGTGGCATGTGCCAAATAAATATGTTTTCTTTCTTTATCTTGGCCTTTCAAGGCCTCGATCCGAGTCTATGGATTAATTAAAATTACTGATAGCGTGATTTTTTTTCAATGCATTTTAAGTGTAGTACCAGCCACCACTTTTCAACCTTATTACTCAGGACATTACGGTGAAAAATGGTCGACCGTCGATGAGCGCGGTAGTACAGACGCCAGCACATCAAGCTACCCGAAGCTGTCAAATTTTCCCAATCAACCTTGAACCCTAATGCTTTAGCGGTAAAGTTGAAAATCTATTAAAGAAATTTGACATATTGTAGTAGCTTGATGTGCTGACGTCTGTACCATCAATTTTCTTTAAAATAAATAAAATTATTACACAAGCTCTTTACAAATCATTGGTATTTTCCTCCTCCATTAATTGCCGGTCCAGTACATAAACACGGAAACTTTATATGAAAATTGAATAAGCAAAATTGAAACGTACTCGATCCCAAACCAAGGTCAGTTCAAACTTCGACTCACTGCGTCATTCTTTACCACAATACCTAACTAAAAATAAAACCAAGTTCTACCATGAAGTCTGGGTCCATTCTCTGTCCATCAAACCGTGAGAACAGCCATCTAACTATAAGTACCCATTTCCTCCAAAAAAACGTACATAAGTCACGCCAGGGTTTAGCAGATGTGTATGTAATAGTACACTAACATTTCGCAAGTTATTATTATTATTATTATTAAACATTTATTACAAGCAACAAGACTCATAGTGTTAGTAACAATATACTTACAAACTATGTTAGTAATACACTTACAAACAAAATAGATTACAGATTGTGACATCATTGCTGCAAGGTAACAGGCCCAGCTGAAACCTTGCAGCAGTGGTTCACAAACACACAATCTAGCCTACTTGCTATCATAGACAGGATGCTGTTGGCGCTGCCCCGCACCCTACGGACCAGGGATGCGCACCGTTTCCGCATCACTGTGTAGAAACAATCCACGTGAGCTTCGGCAAACATCCCCGATGCGCTGCAGTATCGGGGCAACCCCATCAGCACCCTGAATGCGTTATTGTATTGGACGCGAAGGGCGCTGTATGACTTTTGAGTATAATGACTCCACAGACTGCAAGTGTAGAATGACGTGCAGTAGGCACTAAATATAGTGCGCTTGACCTCTTTAGAGGCACGCCTGAATCTACAGGCAATCATGTTTGCTCTCACACACAGCGCCCTCCGCTCCCTATCATTATCCTCATCGTCTTTGAGGCCAGTGGTCAATAAATGACCCAGATATTTAAATTGGTCTACCCTTACAAGGGGTACACCGCTTAACTTCACTGAAGGTACTGCTTCTGGGTATTTACCCCTGGCCCCAAAGACCATGACTACACTCTTTTTAACATTATATGCCAGACCAAGTTGTCTAGCAAATTGCTCGCAAGTGGCTACGAGAGTCCTTAGCCCGCAGATTGACGCGCTCAGCAGCACCATGTCGTCGGCGTAGCTAATGTTATTACAACACACGTCATCAATATGACACCCGACACGCATGCTGCTAAGCGTGCCAATCAGATCATTCACGTATAGGTTGAAAAGCGTAGGGGAGCACAACCCCCCCTGCCTCACCCCACAGTCCAACCCATACGGCCTAGACAGGGCACCAGCCCATTTCACACTATTGACTTGGTTTCCATACCAGTATTTCAGAATATTTATCACCTCTGGTGGCAAATGTGCCTCTTCCATCTTCTTCCATAAAATGTCGTAGGAAACCAAGTCAAAAGCCTTGCTCAAGTCAAGGAAACAAGCGTAAACTGGAGTGTGGCGATCCGTGTAGTACTTCACAGTATGCTTCACACTCAATATAGCACTGTCAGTGGATAATCCAGAACTGAAACCAAATTGGTTATCGTGAACACGTATATGACTGCTAAGTTGCGCGTTAAGCACACTGTCAAACACTGTTAAGTTCAGTTCTTCACTGTTATGTTTAAGTTCAATGTAATAGGGTGTGAGTCTACTGTTATCAACCGTGCGCTATTTCAGACTCCGGGCTTGAAACGAAAAATTCCTATGTGATGAAAAAACCCAACTCAACTCAAACTCAAAGCATTTATTTCAATTAGACCATTACAGGCACTTTTGAAAGTCAAACAAAAAAAAAGCCCTACCCTAGCCTCCAAATCTGCGGGCCTGCGGACGGTGAGCTATGGGCTAGCTCGCCGTCCGTCCGTCTTATGACGACAGGCCGTGTCGACGGCGCGTTCGTGTTCCACGCGCGCCTCAAAGAGAGTCAGCAAACAGGAAGGGGTCCGTAAGGGCCGACGCCTGCCAGGGTTGCGGGACTGTTCGAAAGAGATACCGCGGCCCTGGAACACAAAGGGCAAAGGAAGGAACATGGATGGGTTTTAGTCAGTACAAGTCTGACACTCCCTCCTGCTCAGCCCAGAGCGGGAGGGGTCATTTGATGATTTCCCATCGATAAAAAAAAAAAAAAAAAAAAAAGCTGCAGTCACAGTCACAAGGCATAATAACTTGAGAAAGTACTGTAGTTGCACATTCCAAAGCGTATATCTCTATGGAGAAGAATGGGCAAGAAACTCCATGGACACTCTTTTCAATCAAAATATTGTTACAAGATCTTGGTTACATCATTCTTGTTGAGATTATAAATATATGTGAGAACGATGTAGAAAGACGTGCACATTAAGAGCGTCCAGAGTAAAAGATTATAACTATCAACACTTTCAAAATAAAGTAATTAAAATAAACCGTGGCAGCTAAGAGATGACCAGTCCCAACTGACAGCGCCCGTTCACGAACATGACGCATGGCTCAGCGCCATTCAACTCAGCCATATTGAAGGGAACCAACAACACTTTCGATCGACCTGGTAATTGAACCCAGGACCTGATGCTCAGAAGAAGCACTTGCGACCATTATAGCAATGAGAGCGTTTGTTTGAAACTTTATATAAAATTGGAAAAGTAAAATTGGATCATTCCAAACCCAGGTATAAACTTCGCCCCACTAAATAAAAAGCCTTAATACAGGAAAGTCCATCTCCGAAATCGTCCCTGTCCATCAAAGTTTGGGAACAGCTATCAAACTATCACCGCGCGGTACAATAGTTCCTCCAATAAAACTTAGCGACAGAAGGCACAACTTGTATGAAATGTTGGCCCACATTTTATTAGCTTGTACAGTGTGGTATAAGTGAGTTTGTTTTACTACTGATGTTTCTATTACGTGTTCTTGCTTTGTTGTTGCTTCTTGATTTCGGGGAGAGTGAGAGTTTGATTTTTTTGCTCATAAATATTTTTTCTTTCTTCCTTTGGTTACCATTTGTTGGTTTTTGAAGCACTGTTAGTAGGTTTCGTCGTATGTAGTATAAGCTTCTGTATAGGCGCATTTTTGGGCTTCTTCTTTAATGGATCCCCTTCTAATCGTTTCGTTTTTCATGTTTATTTGTGTACTTCTGTCTGTCTGTTTGTTTGTTCCGACTAATATCCGAAACAGGGTTGGACCGATTTTGACGTGACTTTTACTGGCTGCTGCAGCTGATGTTATAAAGTTTAGTTAAGGCTACTTTTATTTTAGAAAAATACTTAGGGTTCCGTTCCAAAAACCTAAAACCCTTGAAATTGTTAGCAAAATCCGTTTCAAAAAGGGAAGGGAAGGGAAGGGAAGGAATATTTTTTTACAATAATTTCTCGCCAGCGACGGTCGCGAGGAAACAGCTAGTTGTAAATATGTATCTAAAGTTTACACTTTTATACGTAATATTTTTTTTTTTTAATTTTTTGGTAGGTACACACGGCTACACATTAAGCATTACATTTTCGCTAACATTTTCCAGTTTATACTGATCTCGCATTGTATAGGATTTACGTACAATGCGAGGTCAGCTTATACTAGAAATGTATAGCTTAATATGTAGCCGTGTGTACTAGTATGAAATAGAATTAATGAGAGGTCCGTTCCTCGCCAGTACCGCCATCTGGTGAGCTGAAAAACGATAGCGCTCATTGCATTCAACAGATAGAGACCGCACTTATGCCGCGATTAATGTAAATATTTAAACCCAGTATTTTATTTGACGAGACGTACTGGTCATCGATATGAAAGAAGAGAACAGTTTTTAAAAACCAATTCTTCGAAAACCTGACGCAAAAGTTTCCATTTACCAACAATTGGTGACTGAAATCCCCCGTTTTGTAATAAAGGAACCGAATAAAAAAGTTGGAAATACACTAGTACTGGGATGAAAGAGTTTGTTAACATGATTGTGTTATTTTTATGAGAATTCCTCTCGATGGAGCGGGCCACAAGTTGAGCGAAACTTTTATCCATTTTCATGTCGAATTGCCGTTGGCACGGACTGAGAAGGGAAGTGGTCTTTTAATATCTATTTTTAAATGTCCTTTGGTGAACTTTGGCTTCTGAATGAAAGTTTGAAAGGGTAAAAAATCATCGATATAGATATAGTCCTTGCTGTTTTACGGGTGGTTTACAGGTACTCAGATACCCGAATGGCACGACCAAGATTTTCGAGGGACCAGCGGTGTCGCTCCTTGATAACCGAAGACTATTTGTTATTATAATTAACAAATAACGTTAATATAATTAATATATTATTTATTTTATTACTGCCTCGTTGGTCTAGTGGTCGCAAGTGCGACTGCTGAGCACGAGGTCTTGGGTTCGATTCTCAGGTCGGACATATTGGGTTTTTCCATTAGGAATTTCTCAGTAGCAGCCACGAAGTCTAAATTTGTGTTCGGTTGATGGCAATAGGCTCGCGCCCTATTACATGTGACTTAAACATAATTGTCGAAAATGTGGGTGTACTATTAGGTACACCTCTGCCTAACCCTTAGAGAAATACAGGCGTAATGTGATGTTGTTTTATTGTTGAGGGCTCCCTTTTCCGCATTTAGACTCAAAGGCGGTCCATTATGCGTGGGGTGGGACGGTTGGCTACAGGAGCCAACCCAGCTCCTTCCAGAAGCACAGAAGTCTCCTGGGACGTTCACAGACTTCTAGGAGCGACCTCGGACTGCCGAGGATTTGTGCCCGTTGGTCAGCAACCCCCTTACATTCCAGGATTACGTGGGCTGCCGTTTCATCCGCGCTAAGGCAGCCCCTGCACAGCGGGCTGTCTGTCGCGTTGAGGGTGAACAGATGTTTGTTGAGTGGGCAGTGGCCTGTGAGCATACCCACCACAATTCGCAGGTCCGTTCGTTGGAGACTGAGTAATCTGCTGGTCAGTCGCGGTGTTAGTGCAGGTACCGCCTCTTTAGACTGTCTACAGTTGGTTGTAGATGCCCAGCGGGCATTGTGTTCTGTTTGGGTTAACAGACGCATCCAGGTCCTGATCTGACTGAATGGAACCGGCAAGTGGGGCTCGGGGCCGGCCACAACCCCTTCCGAGCCCCTCCTAGCAAGCTCGTCTGCTGCATCGTTACCCAATGATCCACTATGCCCCTTGATCCATTGCAAGGTGACCCTGTTGTGGTCGGAAATGGTTTGCAATGCTAGGTGACATTCGTAAATAAGGCTGGAAGACATAATATTACTGTCTAGTGCCATTAGGACAGCCATGCTATCGGAGAGAATTCTAATACCGCGATTGGAAATCTTTCTTTTAATGACTGCGTTGGCAGCTTGGGAAATCGCTACACATTCACATTGGAATATGGAGCTTTTATCCCCTAGCGATAGTGATATTTTGATATTGAGATCCATGGAGAAAACACCAGCACCAGTACCGGTTTTGGTTTTCGAGCCATCCGTATAAATACGGACTTCGTCGGCTCCTGAGTGGTCTCGCTCGGTCTCAGCTAATTGTATTCGATAGAGTTTATCGAACACGTGGACTTTGGGGATTCTATCACAGGGCGCGTCAATGAGCGGTACCTTACGCAGCGCTCTGTCCCATATTGTGGTGTGAATGCCCCTTTGTTGTTTCCACATGCCTGAGTGTCTTAGTCTGATTGCCGCCATACAGGCCTCCTGCCGAATGAAAAGATCCAGCGGCTGCAGACCAAGCATTATCTCCAAGGCATTAGTTGGTGCTGTCCGCATACATCCAGTGGTGGCTGAGCAAGCCAGTCTCTGGAATGACTGCAGTTTTTTACTGGTGGTAATGAGTTCAGTTCTGGGCCACCAAACTACCGCACCGTAGGTGATTATAGGTCTGATTACGGCTGTATATAGCCATAGTGTAATTTTCGGCGAAAGGCCCCAGGATTTCCCTAGAAGTCTTCTGCATTGCCAAAATGTTGCGCTAGCCTTATTAATCTTGTGGTCCAAGTGTTTGTTCCATAACAGTTTGCTGTCAATAATAACGCCCAGATATTTGACCTCTTTCGTAAGGGACAGCTCGGTACCAAACAGTTTGGGTAGTTGTAAACTGCCAAGATTGCGTTTGTGAGTGAACATAATGAGCTCCGTCTTTGACGGGTTCACTGATAGTTCGTACTCCGAGCACCATTGTTCGACGATCTTTAAAGCCTGCTTAGCCAGGTTGCACAAAACATTCTCAACAGGTCCTGTTAAGAGAATGGCAAGATCGTCTGCATAGCCTACCGTATAATAGCCATGGTCGCAGAGTCTGCTTATCAGCTCATTAACCACAATGTTCCATAGGAGGGGTGAGAGAACTCCTCCTTGTGGACAGCCTTTGGCTACCACGCCTCTGGTCGTGGTATTAACGGTGAATTGGATAGCCCTTTGTCTCAGCATGTTGTCAATCCACCCGGCAGTCGTGTGATCGACCCCATGTCTGGTCAGGGCAAGGCTTATGCTGTTGAAAGTAGTTTTGTCGAAGGCACCTTCCACGTCTATAAAGACGCCAAGGGTTGATTGTTTACCGGATAGTCCATTTTCAATACGTGATACAACGCTATGAAGGGCGGACTCAGTTGATTTGCCCATACTGTAGGCATGTTGGTTAGCGTTGAGTGGCTTGTTTGACAGCGCATGTGTTCTGATGTCCCTATCACAGAGCCTTTCAAGCGTTTTCAACAGGAAGGATGTGAGGCTGATTGGCCTGAAGGACTTCGGCTGCGTGTAGTCACTCTTGCCGGGCTTGGGGATAAATATGACTTTAACTTCCCTCCATTTCAGGGGAGTGTAACCGTGTGCGATGCATGCTCTGAACAAGTTCACGAGATGTACCACCAAGCGATCGTCGCTCCATTTCAGTAGTCCTGGGAATAGACCATCCAAGCCAGCTGATTTGAATGGAAGGAAGCTGTTGATAGCCCACTTCACCTTATCGTGTGTGACGATTCTTTGGGCCTGGGTCCAGTCGGTATTGGATGCCGAATTGCTGGTCCCCGCTTCCCAGCTTTCCGTCTCAGTAATGACGCAGCCGGGGAAGTGCGTTTGAAGCAGCAGTTCGCACGTTTCGTCGTCCGACTTGGTGTATGTGCCGTCCAGTTTCTTTAAAGAACCGATACCGCGCTCAGGTTCGCTGATCAGGATGTTCTTTATTTTGGTGGCATGACTGTTGGACTCTATGTTCGAACAGAAGCGTCTCCAGCATTGGTTTTTCCTGAGTCGGATCTGCTTCTTGTATTGGAGTTGGGTTTCTTTGTAATTGTCCCAATCGTTGTCTAGTCGGGTGTTTTTGGCTCTGTTAAACAGCTTTCTTACCTTGCGACGAAGTTTCTCCAGTTCCGGGCTCCACCAGCTGTTCCTACCTGCGGAGACCTTCCTTGGCGTCACAAGTGGGCATGTTTTTTCAAAGCAGTTCAGCAGAGAGACTGTGAGTAGATTATTGTGGGTGTCAATCTCCGCGGCGTTGTCATAGTTAGGAATTGGGATCCCCTTCAGTTTTTCCGCCGTTTCGGCAAGGTACCTTACGCGGTCCATCGTCCGGGGATTCCGTCGCGGCACCGCGGGATTTACCATGATGTTAATCGTGTAAATGATCCACCTGTGGTCAGAGCAAGATAATTCTTGGGAAACATGCCAATCTGAAATATGCCGCGATATGTGCTCTGTTGCTAAGGTGAGATCAATGATGGTTTGGGCCCTTCTCGTAACAAAAGTTGGTTCAGAGCCCCGATTCATAATTCTTAGACAGGTGGTAAAGAGATAGTTAAGAAGTTCCTCACCGCGTGCGTTCGACTTCTCGCAGCCCCAGATGGTGTGGTGCGCGTTGGAGTCGGCTGATATGATGAGCTCCAACCCTTCCCTCTCGCAGTGGGCCACCAGTGCAGTGAGCTCCGGGTTTGGCACCTCCTCGTCGCCCGGCAGATAGGCGGAGGCAAGTACCACTCCTGGCAAGTTGAGGGCTGGGTTACCCAGGAGCCTGATGGTGGTCAGGTCCCTGGAACAGAACTCGGTAAATAGAACTGATGGTACATTTTTTGGTACGAAAATACAAGTTCTTGGGTTACTTACGGTTGTATTCAGAAGGAGCTTGCCCCCGATGTTGGATAGACCACAGATTCTGCCCTTCCTAATCCACGGCTCCTGGATTAGGGCTATGGTCATGGTGGGTAACTCCAGCGCCCTGCGTAAGTTGGCCGTGGCAGTAAGGCTGTGCTGGAGGTTGATCTGGACGATTTTAATTGTTTCGAGGGGGGGAACTGCCTGGTCCATCGCTGCTACCCTCCAGCAGTTTCTCCTCGTCGTCTAGACCCTCCCCCTTAAACCAGTCCAACTTGTTCGCCGCCAATGCCACAGCAACGACGTCGACCAAGGGAGTGGCTGGCGGGTCCTCACCAGACGCCTGCAATGATGCGGGGTTGGTTTGACCCACCATAGGGGGGGGGTGTGCTGTGTACCGGACCCAAGCCCCGCCCGGCTGCTTCCTCCGCCACTTGGACGGAATTCGGCCCCCGCTCGGTCTCTGGTCCGGTATGAAGGGAGGCAGGAGGTTCGGTTGGCATTCCCTTAGGACTGCCTGCCCTCACCTCCTGCTGGAACAGCAGGTAGACCGACCCCGTCTTGTATGAGACACGGCGGTCTCTCCTGCTGATCTGATCCAGTTCCGATTGCGGGACCCCAAGGACGATGAACACACCATCCTTGTTGTCCTGCTTCTCGGCGTGGTAGAGGCTCCAGGAGTCGACGTTGTACCAGGGGTTCTGACGCCGAAGCCTGATCCGCAGTCTATCCACGGTCTCGTCCGTGAAGTTGGGCAAGAAAATCCCCGCTTTGATCCTATGCGGGATCTCAGATTGGCGGCGGACCACCAGTCTGGTACCCGCGATAGGAGAGGGGAGCCCAACGATGGTGCGGCGAACCCACTCCAGCGAGAAGTCATCCTCGCACCGAAGTTTGAGGACTCCCTCGCTGAGGAAAAGCTTGCCGCGGAAGGAGGGAGCTCGGTCAACGTCCGTCGATGAAGACGGGGCGAATATCGCCTCGTCAAGCGCCAAGTTGATGGCAGCCTGGACGGTGGCCGAGTGCTCCTCAGATAAGTCATGGAACGGCTCAGTGGTGACGGCCACGGCAAGGTCGTTGGACCCTATCGCGTCCGCGTAACTGGCCGCTCCATGGTGATGGCGTCCGTGCGGGAGACGCCCGGGCGTGGCACCAAGTTTGGCACGTTTGCCTCCGTCCCGGGGTGACAAAGTGTCCTCGGGACGAGTCCGCTTAGCGGGCTTGGATTGGCCACTGGCCGCCCCAGAGGCATTCGCGGTGCGCCACTTTTTGCCCGCACGCTTCCCGCGGGGCCGATTGGTACTCTGTACCTGCTGGCGGGTTTGGTGGGTTTGGGTTGCCTGTCCAGCACCTGCCGGTCCTGCTGCAGGCCCTGTTGGGCCGCGCTGAACCGGATTGGCTGGACCGGTAACGACCGAACCTGCTGCAGGCCCTTGCGGGCAGCGCTGGTTCGAGTCGCTAGCTGGCACGGTTGTGCCCGCGGCTTCCCGCTGGTTACCCCCCGCGCCCGCCTGCCGGCGAGCCCTCCGCTTATCAGCGCGCGCTTTCGCGCGACGCGATTTGCTGGGCGACGCCTTCGACCCGGACTGAGGGGTATCAACCTTAGGCGGCCTGGTCTTAAGGGCCACGTTCCACAGAACCTGCCTCTGCGAGGCGACTCCGGGCATCGCGTCCCTCAGGGCCGTAAGGTCGATTGAGGTAGCATTGGCACTGGTGGAGCCAGAAGGTTCCACCTGTACCATTGTTGGTGGTAATTCAGGCGCGAGTGTAGCCTGAGGAGGCAAAAGCAGCGCATTGGTTGCAGCAGGCAAACTTGCCTCCGCGCCTTGCGGCGCAGTAGTACTCGGCGCATCCTTGGATGCAGCCCGTGAGTGGTTGGTTTTAATGCCTTTTTTTTTACCCATTGGTAAGAAATACAAGACTTCATCCTCAGCAGTGTTCCACCCTCCTTGGAGCCCGCAAAAGGGGACGCTGTAAAAACAGACGCCAGAACTACCCCGAGGATATAGGTTCCCTCCTCAACAAGGCGAGGACGAACATCAGTCCGAAGTGCCCGGGTACGATTAGCTCCAGTGTGGAAGGTTATAACCACACAAGGTCGCACCGGTCACCGCGGGTGAGCCGTCTCGCCTCGAACAGATTCAGGAACCTCGCCTGACATCCCTCAGACGGGTATGCCACAGCCGATTGACCATAGTTGGCTAGCCTATGGCCGCCCGTTTTGGGAGAAATCCAGGCCAAAGAGGCGTGTTGCTGTCAGCGGACACTGACTCCGGTCCACTGACGAGCTCAACCATCCAGGACCCCTTCATCCCCCCATACGGGTCTCCACGCACGGCACAAACACGTGGGAGGTCATTGCTATCCATCATCTGCTCTTGTTCGATGATGGACACCCAGGGGCATGACCTCGCCACCCCTGTGCTGATATCGCCTGGTGGTTTTCGTTGCGTCTATTTCTTAAGGAACTAGACCAAGGAACAGGGCGGCAACCACGTGAAGGAGAACACACCAGACTTGCCTTGAGGATCTACACGACCGTAGCGCTCACCCTCAAGACCCCGCCTCCTTACCGCCTCTGAGGGAAGCAGTAAGGTAGGCCTGTATCTATACTACCAAACAAAGCGCAAGCAAAGCATGTCGTTGTGCAACCGCAAAAGCATAAATACAAGCCCGCCCCATGTTGTTTTATTACTAATTTCTTTAATTTTTGTTACAGGTAAGTTTCCCATTCCGATAACCACGATTCTTGGTCATAGATTCATGTAAATTAATTAATTAAAGACTTAAGGCGCCTTCCCGAGCAAAACGCAGCGGTAGCCGTGTTTTGTGCAGTTTTTTGGAGCTATCTACCCTTTACCCAAAATAAATACCAACTTATAAAATAGACATGAAATTTCTGCATATTCTTGACTCCAAAATGGTAGTTTTGATTTTTTTTTAGTAGTAAAATGTAAAATTAATCTCCTCACAACGAAACCACAGAAATGAGGCAGGATTATTGATGGCTTGCATCTCCTCGTAAAGTAACCATCATTTTGATTTTCTTTTTACACTAGATGGTAGGCAATTTAATAATAAACATTATGCTAGTTTTATTTTTTTCAAAAGACCTAAATTTGATTTTATAAAGATTTTATTCCAAAATCTGAGCTTACTCGCTACGTATGTTGCTATTTTCTATCTCACGATCTTATGCTGGGTGGCGTGCGGCGAAAAGGGACGAATGCTCAAGGTTATTTGGTCAGGGTACCGCCTTAATTATAATACCAGCTTACTATTATACTAGAGAAAAGGCAAGGCTAAGTCCTTGTTGCAACAGGTGAACCTATCTTGCTAAAAGTAATTAATTACCAAGTCAAAAAGACTTGCAGCGGGATTAACAGCCAAAGGCACGGCGGCCATTTTAAAACTGAATTAGACATTACTCTTTACGGTCTTTAAAATAAAACCAACCAAATAAATGCTCATTGTTCTCCTGCAACATTGTTCCAACTGTACACAATGTTGCACAACACGTTACAGTGGCTTCTGGACAAAGGGCCGCTGTCGTGGACAAATGCGTTCATTCAGCATCGATTACTGTGGAGCTACAATGTGGGACCAGCTGAGCTTTTGTGCACTTGACTGTGTGTTTATTATAGCTGCTTCCAAGCTGTTGAAACGTTTTTTGTAGTTGGTCTACTTAGTGTCAAGGCTTTATGATTTAAGCAGCTGTTGCCTGTGACTTTGTCGGGGCGTGTATTTTTAGGGTTCCATACTTCAATCGGCAAAACGGAACACTGGATCACTTTGGTGTCTGTCTAGACCCTTTTTCTCAGGAATGCGTGGCGTTATCAAGCCGAAATTAATACCAAATACTCAGGTCTGCTACCCCTTGGAGCAATGAAAAAAACAATTTTTTAAGTCAACGCGATCAAAAGATATGACTGTTTATGTCGCATATTATGCGATATCACAAAGGAATCAAAACCTATCTAACCCTTTGACCTAGAATCATGAAATTTGGCAAAAAGCAAGGCCTTACAGCACAAATAAAGGAAAAATTCTAAAATAGTTGAAAATTAAAGGGTCCCATCATCCCCATACATACATAGTTGACGCCATTTAAGATATTTTTTATTTAGAAAATGGTACGGAACCCTTCGTGCGCGAGTCCGACTCGCACTTGTTTATTTAATCAAAATGACTAATTATAAAGACAAAAAATAATCTACGTGCTATTCCAGATTATAATCTATCTCTGTGCCAACTTTTATCCAGACCCGTTCAGCCGTTCTGGCATGATTGAGCAACAAACATCCATCCATCTAAACTTTTGCATTTATAATAAATGTAGTAGTATAATAAGATTACGAGCCACTTTTTGTATTGAATAAATTGAATTAGGTACAAAGGATTGATGAATAAAGTAATGGTTGCCTGCGACTTTGTCCGCGTGTTTGTGTGTTGATGTTACATCATTTTGACCGACAGTTGATGTCGTAATAAAATTATGATCCGTCGATAGTACATAAGAAAAATTTACTCGAAAGTATAATTTATTATAATTTTAAATTCTAATCATTATTTTATACTTGCTTTTAAGGTTACAACTTTACTTCAAATCGCTCCATGACCCGTCTACTATTCAATGCATCCATTAGCACAATGTTTTGAGTGCGTTACATTGAATTTTACCGCAAAACGTGATTTTTCACCCCAAAGAAACAAGTCGTTTCCCAGCAATCATTTTTGCGTAGGGTTACTTAGTTTGATGTACAGAATGCGACGGCTTCATGTAGGGTCCATTTGCACAGGGGCCTTAGTCTGCTATTGCAATAGTGTCAGAATGGTCTATAATTGATTTAATAAGGCCCCTAGCCCACGGCGTATTGAAGCGCGTTTGAAACTCGTTTGACGTGCGTACAAAGGGTAATTCGTCTGCGCGTGGCCTTATTAAATCAATGATAGACCATTCTGACACTATTGCAATAGCAGACTAAGGCCCCAGGTTGCTATCACTACCTACATAGTATAAAACAAAGTCGCTTCCCGCTGTCTTGCCCTATGTATGCTTAGAACTTTAAAAATAAGCAACAGATTTTGATGGGGTTTTTTTAATAGATAGAGTGACTCAAGACTGAGGATGCTTTATATATTAAAGTTATAACATTGCTCCCGTGCGAAGCCGGGGCAGGTCGCTAGTTTAGTTATAAAGTTTATCCAGTAACAGTTTGCCCTGTGTTGCAAGCTCACTTACCGCATCTAGACAATTATTCGTATAGCTAAAAGACCAGTTGCCAGCCTGTTTGTGTTTGGCCTAGTCTAGGTAAATGCACCTGTGACGCGATGTATAATTTATTGTGGACCTGTGAGTGTGGAGTCTTAGTTACCTATGGGTTGAGAATATTAAATGGAGCCAGTATTCACTGAATCTCCTCTTCCTCGCCGATTCCCGCTATGTCGACTCGTGAAACAAATGATATCTGTTTTAAAAAGTTTACGCTTGGCCTCGATGCCTCTTTGGTCTCGTGGTCGCAAGCGCGACTGCTGAGCATGAGGTCTTGGGTTCGATTCCCAGGTCGGGCAAAGTGGTATTGGGTTTTCCATCAGGAATTTGTCAGTAGCAGCCACCAAGTCTAGATTTTTGCCCGGTTGAAGGCAAATGGCTCGTCCCCTAAGACATGGGACTTAAGCATTACTGGCGAAATGTTGGTGTACTATTAGGTACCCTTCTGCCTCACCCCTCGAGGATTATAAACGTGATGTTATGTATGTATGCCTATATTCACTAATACTAGGAAATACCAAATTTAATGCTGACATAAAAGCGCCATGTTGAGTTTCCAACGGAATTACGTTAAGAGTTGAATATCGGTTGTTGGTATTGCTTGAAGCCTGTGAATACTATAATTGTAAAAGTTTCAAAATAAGCCAAGTAAGAGTCGGACTCGCACACGAAGTGTTCCGTACCATTATTTAAAAAAAAAACACGTTTGTTGTGTGGGAGCCCCCTTAAATATTTATTTTATTCTGTTTTTAGTATTTGTTGTTATAGCGGCAACAAAAATACATCATCTGTGAAATTTTCAACTGTCTAGGTATCACGGTTCATGAGATACAGCCTGGTGACAGACAAACAGACACACAGACAGTGGAGCCTTAGTAATAGGATCCTGTTTTTTTACTACCCTAAAAAGAAGTACCGTAAAAGAAGTTCGACATCCAGTTCCTTTTCTTAGGATTCATTTTAAAACTCATACTTTTGTCCCACACACGAAGATCACCTCTGCCTTTAAACAAGCTAATTTCATAACAATTTTTTACTATGACTACGGAAATTCTTGATCTTCAAATTTCAAGAAAAACCTTGACTCAATAAGCTTCAAAAGTTATTCAACTTTCTTGGAACACTGACGAAGCAAAGAAGTCCACCAAAATCGAATTTCAACGGAAAAAAGTACACAAAACATGTAACACCAACTCCCACAGTGTTAAAAGTAATAAGTCCCTCGTAGGACAATAACTGCCAAACGCAAGAGCCTCCATGTTTTCTAAAACAACACTTAATTTATGAAGCGAACTTGTAAAAACATAACGTAATGAAAGAACCGAAGTTATCCCCGGGCCGTTTGTTTTGATCTTAATCTTTTGTGTTGTACACTCGTTCAAAGATTAAAAGACCTTTCATGTTTTTTTTTTTTCACAAATCGGTCAAGTGCGTACCAAGTCTTAAAATTGGGGTGATAACAAATAACACGCTTTTTACCTTTTTATTTTTTTGCTGATGGGAAATCATCAAATAACCCCTCCCATCTGGGCGGAGCGGAAGGGAGTGTCAGCCCTGGCAAGCATCGGTCCTTTCGGACCCCTTCCCGTTTGCTGACTTCTCTTTGAGGCGCGTGGAACATGAACGCGCCGTCGGCACAGCCTGTCGTCATAAGACGGACGGACGGCGAGCTAGCCCATAGCGCGCCGTCCACAGGCCCGGCGCCTACGGTGGCCGGTGGCGTCGAGGGCCACGTGGTGGCCCCACGGGGCCCTCGACGCCCGAAAAGCGAGGCTCTCACTGAATCAATTTCATATTGTAATTTTAAGGGTGTAAGCCTGGAGATCTGTCATACAGGTCTCGAACCCAGTATAGACTCCAGCTCTCACAAAGGTTTGAATCTGCCTGTAACCTAGATACTATGTTCCAAAATTGTACCTTTTTGGGAGAAAATAAATTACTAATTACTAAAAAGAATCAAAGAATTAGCATTGCCATTCAACGTGGCAATGCTGCCAGTCTTCTGGGCACGTTTCCGGATGACATCGATGGGGAGGAGTTCTTTGACGCCTAAGTGTCCTATTGTCGTCGTTGTATATATGTAGGAACTTAGGTTTAGTCTTCTTTTTAGCATTATTTTAGTTATATTTGTAGTCTGTATATAATGTACATAGTATTTGAATTACTGCAATAAATTACTAAATAAATTACAAGTACTATAAGCAATTTTTCAGCCAGTTGCAAATAGTACTAGAGCTACTACTACCCTTGTTTTTTACCAAATTAGTTTCAATCTGACTCTGATCAGTAAATCTACTGTAAGTAATGGTTGTGCTTCTGTGATTGGTTGATCCAAACAACAACAACATCAAATCACTTGGCAAGCGATTCGACAACAAAATAATTGGTTAATATTGATAGTCTGTCTAAAAAACGAATTTATTTTGCCTACAAATATTACGTGGCGAAAAATCCTGAATTTTAAACTCCAAAAATTATTATAACCGACTGTTGTGTACGGAATCCAAAAAATACAAAATTTTTATTATATAAACGAGTTTTTGGAATAGATTTTGTTCAGGGAAAGCGGTATTCTTTAAATTTTATCGGCTTTTACAGCGTTTCTGCCGTGTTTTCTATCAATTTGCTTGCTTTGCAGGTTTTTTACTGGACGGTAGTTTTACTATAGATTGTTTCGAGGAAAATTGCAGTTGATGTGATTTTCTACGTATTTTATCGGATATTTAGAGGTTTTTCCGTGCTTGTTTTATATTGTACACACGGCGGCACATGAAGCTGCACATTTCCAGTAAAACTTTGCCTCACTGTGTACAGATTTTCTATACAATGAGAGATCCGCTTAAACTGGTTTTGTGTAGTTTGATTGGCCGTCGTGCGTACTATGTATATTTCAATTTTAAGGTTATTTTAATGTGATTTTCTCCTACTGGGATTGAATGTAATTTTATGTCATTGTATGCATAACATTTTGGATAGATTTTCCCCCAGCTTTTAAATGTATTATTACGTTATTTTTTGTTAATAAGAGCACATAAATGTACCTACAGATACTATTAAGTACAAATAACTTTTAATAGGAACAGTAGCAACAACACACACTTGTGTGAAATGGAATCGGGTAGTGCGACGTAGGGGCCCGAGGTAGCAGGCTAGCTTTTGTCTACACGCCTGTAGGTTATCATACAAATTTACCCGTATACTTCTCCACCGGGTACCGAGAACCGGATCCAAAAACAAAAACTTATGAAGCTTCTAAAACTAAAGTATGTTGCAATAATGGCAATTAGGTTAAATAATAATTGATTGGACGAGTGAATTCACAATGTCACCACCGACACAAAGTGATAATTGGACTTATTCAAGATGAATTTGACCAGGATAAAGCTCATTGTAAAATATGCAAAAACTGCACCAAAACTATGATTCTTAAAAAAAATATTTGAGCCTTCAAAAATCAACATCCGCATGGATGCGGATGTGGATTTTTGAATGTCGAAAAAATCTGCATCCGAAACATCTCTGGTTAAAACATAAATAAACTCCCGCTTATTTTTCCCATGAGGGTAGACAGAAACTGCAGAACACCACCTGCTACGATCCTCACATACTCCTTTTGCTTCATCCACAAAATGCTTGCCACACGTCTCACCAGACAAGACAGCATCATGAAATAACAACGACAAACTTCAAGACAACTTTAAATACTGTATAAATACGGAACAGTATCGTTTTCCGTTCCAGTGGTAGTGGTAGTGTTAAGTAATCAAACGTACCGCTGTTTATCGCCTTTTGTTGCAGACCGTCGCGGCTCATTGTTTCCGTTCACGGAGTCAGTAGGGAATGGAGTGATCTACATAGAGATCTACGCTAGGGAATGGGCAACTACAGCACTTTCACAGTTTTTATGCCTTGTGACTGGGACTGTAGCTACATTTCAGTGTTATCTTTGTTTCAACAGTTCAAAAGTGCCCGTAACTGGCCTACTTGAAATAAATACTTTGGTTTGATTGCATATTTTATTTATTTTCATGACGCTACACGTTTGACCATATGGGTGACCTGGACCACCTTACATACCGAGTTTCCTCCGTACCTCGGAAACTACGTGAAGCCGTTGGTTGCGGCTGTCATTTGTAGATCTTAGATAGTCGTTACAGGTAGTCAGTGGGCTAAAAGTCGGACAGCCAGTCCACCAATCAGTCTACAAACCAGTGAAGTAATACGTTGGTCGAAAACGACCTTAACATAGTGGGGAAAAGGCTAGGCAGATAATGATGTATGACGCTACACTTTTATGCAAAGATTCAGCCGAAAACCCTTCTGATTTGAGAGGTCGAAAATCGTCATAAGAAGTATATACCGCAACGTAGAACAGAAAACTTTGATCATTGACCTAAGGTTGAGTCATCAATGTGGTAAAATAATTAGAAATACTAAGTGAACGTATAAAGAAGCATAATTTCATCCTGTAAAAGTATTTCCCTCGTCTGCCTAACCTTTTCCCAGCTTTGTTGGGGTTGGCTTTACAGTCCAACCAGATGGATCTGAATACCAGTATTTTTCTGGGAGCGACTGTACAACCCAATTTCAGGGTAAAACGTGTATAGAAATGTTTCTCTAAGGTCTTTCATATCTACCGATTTGTAGCTTACAAACAGAGCTACGTTCCTCCACAATATCCATGCACATTGTTAATCCATTTACTCCATACTCTGTAACTCATTGTCTCTAGTCGACCATAGTCACTCATCTCACCGTCTCTCATTCGAGTTACGATCGAAAACGTTTAGTAGTACGAATGCATTTGACTGATGAGATTCTTTTTGTTTCCGAATGAATTGTTGCGGTCGGTTTCAAATAGATTTGATTGTAGTAAGGATGGGGAATAAGACCATGTTTAAATGCATTCTGCCTTGTTCTGTTCAGAATAGGGGTTTGCCTCATAAATCGTGTTCGGAGAAGACCCTTAATTGTTGCTGTGCATGAGGTTTGATTCCCGGAGGTCAGTTTATGTACACACTAAATATAGAAAAGAAGAAAGGAACAGAGAAAATAGGTACACAGGTAAAGGTGATGCTTATTTCTAAAGGAATTTCTTCAAGCATACCTGCGAAAGACCCCCTGCCTCCTGACCCTGTGCTATTGGGTTTTTCCATTAGGAATTTTATCAGTAGCAGTCACGGAGTCTGGATTTGTGTCCGATTGATGGCAACAGGCTCGCCCTCTATTACATGAGACCTTGATGGATTAGACGGCGTTAGGTTAATGTTAACCTACTATACGATACGGCTCGAGACTCCTTTGAGCATTTTCGCTATTCCTCACAGTTTCGGATTTAGCCATCCACGCCCACTTGGAAAATTCACCCTGTATACACGATTCACAAAACTTCTGCAACAGACATATTTCCTACAAGATGCAATTTGGTTGACTGCTGGGTTCAATACCTAGATCGAGGAAAGCGTTGAAAATTATTTCCATCAAGAATATCTCAATCTTGGGTGTGCATTTGTACCTAGGTAGTATAATCCCCTTCCAGGGATTATTGGTGTAATGTTCTGTCATGAAAGCTGGTAGCTTTATCTAAATTGGAAAGCAAAATTGGTAATATTTCAGAAAAGCTGAAACCACCACAAAGGAACAACATGCTCACCTGAAAATCTCCAAAAATATTCAGAAGTAAGATAGCTTTCAACTAAACCACATTACGGAATATATCCATTTTATAGCCAAAAGGAGTCTCCGATAACACGGCTGTAAAGATAAGCAGACATCTTAAATATTAAGCATCGCTTGTACTTAACGTAAGCTGAGATTCGATACTTTACTAGTGATGGGATAACAACCCGGGATAAAACCGCGGGATTTGAGGAACGGGGTTTATGGGTGGGGTAACACAGACAGTTTTGTGTTGTTTGAGCACATCAAGGTACCCGAAACTGTCGAATTTTCCCATTCAACAACGTAATGCTTTAGCGATAAAGTTGAAAATCCATTAAAGAAATTTGACAGATTATAGTAGTTTGATGTGCTGGAGTCTGTACATGTCTGAATTTTGGTTATTGTGTATAAAAGGGGGTGTATTAATAAATGCTTTGGTATTAGCATTTCATCATAAAGACTTCGAAATAGCCACTTAACATTTACAATGCTATTTGCTAAAGTGACGTTTTCATACTATGGTTTTTACGGATTCTGCTATGTTGTGCCTTGATGCGATTAATTTATGGATAATGGGATGGAATGTAGTTCGAGTCAAAAGCACTGTCACAGGTACACTTTTCAAACCAATCAAAATTTTTCAGTACAAGCAAAAGTTGTTTGATATATTGTGATGGTAGAAATAGCAATTTATTCAGTTTCAGCTATCACATCTACAAACAAACAGTAACAAATAACAAAACTTCTGACACCCACTTTGAATTTCCAAGTCAACTTGAAAGTTCAACTTAAAAATAAAACATCCCCGGGATGAAGTCGTGTCGCGACACTATCTCTGTGTGCTTATCCCGGGGCTCCGGACTTCCGGCTTGTGACGTATCGGTTAGAGCTTGTAGTAAGCGGGACTTATATTATTATGTTCATACTTTGATGTCTCGGCTATCGATAATGAGATTATGATGGCGGCCACTTTGGGGGTGCGACGATTTTATGGATAAGTAGACATTGGTAGTTCGAAGAGCAAATGGGTTATGAAAGGTTGTTGATAGTAGAATGTTGCGATAACATTAGGTAGCTTAAGCTTTTTAAGATTACCTCTGTACATCATCTACCGCTGCTGAATACCAGTATTTTAATGGAGCGTCTCCATTACACATGCAGTTACATTATACCCTTTGGTAATGCTGGTTGTCCGACTTTTAACCTTGTGACTTCCCGTGACGACTATCATAGATTTACTAATGTCGGCCAGGATCAACGGCTTATGAGATGAATGGTCACCCATCCTCGGACCAACCTCGGCAAGTGTTGCTTAACTTTGAAAATCGACCCTCAATCAATCTGTAATAATAATGGCTATTATTATTATAGTCAACCCTTGCATGGCCTTATGAGCGAGTTTGTCAAATATAAGCATCGTCATAATATGACGATGCGTATATTTGAACTACATAATATGTAGTTCATACTAAGTAAACGTGGCAAGTATTGGAGGCTTTAATCACACGGCTTGCCGGTAATTGCCGAGAAACTTCCTCCGCGGCACATCGTCCCGTTAATCGCGACGAACATTTGGGAGGTAATGTGCCTATAATCACCGTCTTTGGAAAGCAGTTTATTTTTATATGGACTAATATTTAAGATGCGGATGCTTATCTATCGGATGTGGAGGTTTGTTGCTGTGATTATCTTCACTTGTGGACCATGTTTAGGAATTAGCACCATTAAGGATAGAATGATAAAGCTTTTTAGGTATAGTTGCGGGAAAATTTCTAAAATTGAAAAGTCTCTGGTCTCCATACATTTTACCTCTGTGTTGCTGTTTAAATTCCACGTCAAAAGACATCACTGTTTTAAGATTTCACGATTTATAACTAAACTTACACGGCCACTTACGCAATATCATCCGTGATTATCCATTATTCGCGCTATCGATTCATTATTATTGGCGCTTGCAACAGCATCGAAATATCGGAAGCTCAGAATAATGGATAATCACGGAAGATATCCCGTAAGTGACAGTGTAGTCTCTAAAATTTTCACAGGTATATAATATTCACACACTTACTTTTGATAGTTGAATTGAACAATGGTATACTCAAAGAATACTGCAGAAACAACATGTTCTCGTCTGTTTTGAGCAACAATGGATCTTGGTTTTTTAATATTTTATACGCATATTAGAAGTTCTTCGGTCCATGAATATTTTGGTAATCCGGGCAATTGAAAGAATAGTCACGAACCATTCTGATTTCAGTCCTCACAATACTCAAATATAAACAATTTTTCTACTGGATCATCTCTATAGAGATTTATAGCCTCCTAAATAATTCCGTTGAGAATCCCGGGATATCAGACAACACTATCGACGCGAAGCGATGGCGACTTATCCCGGGTGACGTCCGGTTACTTATCCAACGAACCCTTTGAGTAATCGCGTGTGTTATTCATACTGTTTGTTTGTTTGTTTGGGAAGATAGTGTTGTCATTCATACGCGTATAGTTTGTATGGAAAGATTCATTAGGATCCTTCGAAGAGAGTTCTTTGTACGTATGCCTCTACTCAATTTT
The DNA here is from genome assembly GCA_947578425.1 of Eugnorisma glareosa. Classification (NCBI taxonomy): domain Eukaryota; kingdom Metazoa; phylum Arthropoda; class Insecta; order Lepidoptera; family Noctuidae; genus Eugnorisma; species Eugnorisma glareosa. Next base: position 3,071,609 of record OX387982.1, on the reverse strand, counting down.
GCTTCGTACTGATTTGGAAGGTATGACTAATGGTGTTGTAGCGGTACCACGAAAAATTCTACAGTAACATCTATGGCACGAATGCAGGACTAACATCAACATGAATCGCGCTATTTAAGTTATCCGGTAAAACCCGACAACAACTGTATCGAGTAGAGAGGGGCTCGCGGTAAAATAATAACAACGGCTCGGGTTCATCTTTAGGTTAAGCCGTACTTGCTTAGGTTGGTCTGTGGATGGGTGCCCGCCCACTAAATACCGAGTTTCTTCCGTGCCTCGGAAAGTACGTTAAGCCGTTGGTCCCGGCTGTCATCTGTAGATCTTTGACAGTCGTTACAGGTAGTCAGTTACCCAAAAAGTCTGAAAACCAGTCTTACCAAGGGGTGTCGTATTACCTGATACTAACTGGGTTGTGGAGGTCAGATAGGTAGTCGCTCCATTTTTATTTTTATTTTTTTTATTTATTTATTTATGTACACACAAAATACTTAATAGGACATTACATTAAGATAAAAGAGCACAAAGGTACTGCTTATTTCATAAGAAATTTCTTCCAGCAGACCTGCGAGAGGAAAGTTGGATTAGAAATGTAGACACAGTGTGTAGAAAAGACAGAACAGGAAAATTTCAATTAACACTTAAAACAAAAATATACCTATATAATATAAACATACACACAAATATATACACATAATATACAAAATAAATATATACCTATAATATGAATAATATCCAGAATATTACAGTATAGAGGAGAGATAGTGTTCTTTGACTTGCTTTTTGAAGACAAATATAGTTTTACAATCTCTAATGTTAGGCGGAAGAGATGTAAAATAATGGTATTCAGCTGCATCCGGTTAGACTGGAAGCCGACCCTAACATAGTTGGGAAAAGGCTAGGCAGATGATGAACTGTCGGGCAGTAGCCCACCAGACACAACACTCTCTCCAATCCAACTCTGGTCGGAGGATCCTCCCGTTTATTTGGGGGTTAGAGAACTTTATTCCCTGTTCTTTATTTATTTATTTATTTATTTGCCCTCATGCACATCACACATTTTACAATATAACTGTCGGTTTTTGTACATGAACCCTGTCAGGGCACTGCAAAGCACAATGCTGGTTTGCTGTTGAGTTAGTGAACATTAAATTAACATAATAAATTGAGTCAAAGCTTATCAAATCACAATAATTACAATACAATTCAGAAAAAGGTAATATCTCTAGAAGTCGGATGTCCAGTTATCAGTAATAAACACTACACAATATAATACAATACAATAACACACACAAAGTCATATTTAAGTCAGATTGCATTAGTGGGTAGGCAGTAAAAATTAGAAAAAAAATATAATAATAAGGAAAAGGTAAATTACAATCATGTCATGTCAATAGCGTCGATGATTAAATTGAATTATGGTGTGTCATTCTACAATACAAAATAAAAAATAAAAATGTCACTGAAATGTACAAATGTCTTTGATAATTATGACCAGATCTAACAAAAACGGAAAAAGTTATAAATTGAGTACCTACAAAGTTTTATCTGTCATGAATTGGTCTACTGTGTAATAACATTTCCCTATTAAAAGTAATCTTAGTTTACCATAGAATGAATTTGTATTCTGATCATCTTTTATATAATTTGGTAATTTCAATTCTTCATTAGGCCCTTTAGTGTAATTGCTACAACTAGATGCATGGTCCTTTAGAATTTTGTTGTTCGGTTAAGGTAATGGACATATTTTTTGGTGTTGCAGGTGACATCTCTCGGTGCTGTTTTATTTGCAACTGATCTAAAAATGATAGTGCCGGTGTCATTACAGATAGACACAAGTCCTTTAAAATTTTGGATGTTCATAACCTAACCAAAGTTGCGATGTTGTGGATCTTTTTGGTGCTGCATTTAATGGATAGAAGAAAATGTGAAAGACTATATTAGGTCTTCAAAAGACAAACCTAATAGTTAAAAATCACAGTTCAGCCCAATTTTCGTTCGTCTAAAATTGGTTGAACCGTAGTTTTTACTGTAAATTGAACCAAATAAGCGACGAGGCAGACAGAGAAACTCAATTTCGCATTTAAAAAATTACTGTAGTTTCCATTGTCTAGAAATAACCTCGTCACTCGACTGCTTCATATTTTCTTTCAACAAAAAAATAAATCATCACTTTAAAAGCAAGAAAATAAAACGGAATAAGAAAAACTTCATTTGATTAAAGTCATTCTGGACAGAGCGATGACAAATTGTGAGATAATATTATTTGTGGACGATAGTTGGGTCTTTCACCCTAGACTTGAGCTGTCATTTTAAATCTGTCTCCGTTTGTTGGTGCTATTTTTATCTTATGCTGGAAACTGTACTTTGTATACTCAGAAATTTCTTCTAAAATTATTGTATGAAAATCTAAACTATTAATCTTGGTACATTCCAACTACTGTTATAAATGCGAATGTTTGTGAAGATGTGTGTTTGTTACTCTTTGACGCAAAAACTACAGAACGGATTTGGACGAAATTTGGCACACATGTAGTTTTTATCATAGATACTTTTTGTCACGGTAGTACGATACCATAAGGCAATTACCAAACTCCACGCGGGCGGTGCCGCGGGCATCAGCAAATATCTTGTCCCATGTGTGTGTGGGATTTGAATTTCAGGATTATCATCATCATCATACCAGCCTGTTACTGTCCCACTACTGGGCAAAGGCTTCTTCTCAACAGAGAAGGCACGAGCAATTTCAGACTTTTATAAGCCCAGGTTTCCTCACAATGTTTTCCTTCACCGATGTCTGTGATGTCCAAGATAAGCTTAGAAAGTACATATGAATTGAAAAAGTCACATTTGCCCGGATTTGAACCCACAAACTCATGCATGAGAGGCGAGGCCTTAACCTCTGGGCCATCACGACATTCAGACATTCGACATTCAGGATTATATTAAAAGATAATTTCTTATAATTTATTCCATGTGTCTGTGGGTAACTTTTTTAGGATTACATGTAAAGACACATACCGACTTACGGACGGACAAATACATAACGTTTTCTTATGAGTATGTTGCCTCTTATGTGTGGCTGAATTGTGTGGTTTTGAGTTCGTTTCCCAGGACGAGCACTGACCCCGACCTGGGATTTTTTGGGTGTTTTTGTCCATTAAAAGTTTTTCCCTTCAAGATGTAATGTCTACAAAGTTCCATTACGTCCCGATTCACACGAAGTCTAAGTCGCCATACAATTGACAGACATTCTTCTTTACTTTTACAACAATATAAAAAGCACCTGTACTCATTTCACCCCCTCTCGGGATTTCGCCCCCATCGGTTATCGAAAATTTTCTATTGAAATCACCTGAATTTGGATGACAAGCACTAACTCGGATCACCTTATTGAATTTTTTAGGCATTGAGAAAATATGTCTAGACCTGAAAAGTGTCAGGTAAAACCTGTCTATAGCCTACGTACGATTTTATTGAAATACTAGGTATTGCCCGCGATATTCGTTCGCGTGAAATTTTGAATCGAATTTTGTTACCAAGTTCAAGGGTTTTAAATTTTTTGCACGGAACCCTAATTGTTATTCTTAAATAAAAGTAGCTTTAGTTACTCCTTATGACATCAGCTATCTGCCAGTAAAAGTCCTGTCAAAATCGGTTCAGCATTTTCGTAGATTAGCCGGAACAAAAAGTCAGACAGACAAAAATTGAATATTTGTGTTTTTGTTTTAAGTATGGTATATACTTTCATATGCATTCAGTAAAAAGCTGTTATTTTGATATTACAAACAGACACATCAATTTTATTTATTTGTAATATATGTTTAGATTGCCTAAAATATCTGAAAATGTATCCTTTTTGGTCTAAAGTTCGAGTGAAATTGGTTTTATTATTTCTTTTACGTTGGTAAATAGTTTGACTTGAACAGTTACCACATACATACAAGAACTCACGACTTTTCTCTTGGGGCTAAACAAAAACGCACATCTCGGATACAGAACTATTCTTACAAACTCTTTTTGTTTCGTCCGCGTATACATCTGTGGTTCTAAAATGGCCGCTTGAGCAGAATTATAATTGGATAATTATATGAATCTCGTTAAAATGGTCATAGACGCAGTTAATATTGTGAATTGTCACTTTTTGACCATTTTACAAATTGTTATGATTCTGCTCAAGTGGCCATTTTAGACCCCTTGGTCATACACGCACGAGTAACGAGTACATACTGCGCACCTGACATAAGAAAATTACCAATTTACCAATTAGGTCAGTTTATGTCCTTCTAGGGCGCCTTCTCCCGGTGTTAAAAGTTCCTAATAGTCACTATTAGAGAGGATAAATTCCACGCTTCACAATACCAACCACGGAGCGTAACCAAACATTAATACCAAACTATTACCATAATCTGACTCTATTACCGCGATACGGTGATAGCGAAACTTTATGTCGTTTCACCCGCATTTCGCCCCTTCTCACCCTTAGTTCACCCCGCTTCACCCCCTTAGCTAATTCACTTAGTTAGTTATCATACATAGTTGTGAAGTTATATCATTATGGTGCGGAGTTTCAATGATTTTTTTTATGTATTTATTTTTTAAATAAACATAGAAGGAAACTCTGGGGGTTGTGTTTTGTTTCGTATGTACGAGTATTTGAATATTTTTTTACAGTTGACGTTCACCAGGGATTTGAAGCTTTTTTTGTATTGAAAGTTTGTGGTTACTTTTTTTATTTTTGGTTTCTGTAAAGAGTCTGGTATTTCGTTTTGCAAAAGCAGAAAAAGGTAAAGAATCGACAAAGAGAAAGGCATCAGCAATATCCGAAAATAACTCGGAAACTGCTGTTTTTCAATCTGGTTTTTCCAATATTTGTTTTCAACGTATGGGACATTGAAATGTTATGTTCAGGTTCTCTGGTATGTTGAAATGTAAAATAATGCGAGCTTCCAATCCTATATAGAATATCTTTGTAGTTAAAATTGTTCGACTTTAACATTTTTTAGTACATGAATACAAACTGAAAAAAAACCAAGGTAAAAATTAACGGCTGTTTGTGTATGTGAGTTTAAATGTTTGTAAACGCACCCACGATACAGGAGAAATTCATAGTGTAAGGCAACGTTTAAAAAAAAAATCTTCATCATCAGCCATCTGCTTTTTCCCACTTACGTTAAATTTGGGATCGGCTTCCAGTCCTATCAGATGCAGCTGAATTCCAGTACTTTAGAGCGATTGCCTCTGACCTCCACAACCCGGCTACTGGGCAACATTGTACCCCTAGGTAAGACTGGAAGTTAGAATGACCGGAATCTGACTTAACGTACCGACTGTCAACGATCTACGAAGGACAGTCAGGTCCAACGGCTTATCGTGCTTTCCGAGGAACGGAGGTTTCTCGGTATGTCATGACTAATCATTCATCCAAGGATCGACCTCTACAATCGGAGCTTTTCCTTGATGATCAATTGATCGACTGGTGTGGCTGTTACCATCGCGAGCCCTGACTTCAAATAAGTAAGCAAATACAAATATGGAAGTCTTATAGGTTTAAAAGAAACCTCGTAACTGCGCGAGACTATTAACTTATATAGGTTACGACAGTGCTGTTAAGCTTAGATTTAAATGAATAAAGATAAATGATACTAAATATCTCGCCAGGATTACCGAAGGTAAGAAGAGGTGCCCATATTTCACCAGTCCTGTTTGAAGCATGTCATATGGGGCGACCTTGTTATCTTCAAAAGATCAACAAAAAAAAGGTGAATTTTCTTAGTCTTCTTCCTCGTGTCGATGATTCCCTTTTTGAAACTAAATTAGTTTTGACCAGAACTCTCGACGGCGTTGGTGGTGGCCTCAGGTCCCTCAAAGTGCAGGAGGAACCGCACATAGTGCAGGACACGAAGTGATCCATAGTTTGCGTTGAGGCCCCGCAGAAATTCCTTGAATAAGTAAAAACCACAACTTTCTCTTGTGTATGACCAAATGTGGATGAGCTAAAGGAGTATGTAAGGAATGTTGCAGGTGGAGATGTATAGTTTCTGCCTAGCCCCGTCGGAAAACGGCGTGAGTTTTGTAAAACAAGTACCAAAACAACACTAGTTTTTACGTCCAATTAGAACAACAATAACTAGACGAGATGATATTATCACTTTTATTGAGCAGAGACCCAAAACCACTATAATATTGTGACCCTAGTTATAATGAGGACCTGGGTCTTATGTCTGTTTTCACTAGACACTAGGCAACACCCCCATTAATATCTAAACAAAAGCACGTTGTTGAATTTTCATCTTTCGGCTCTGAACTGAGAGTTGAATTTTAACATTGAGGTGTCGCCGATTGTTAGAGAAAACGCGTTAGACTCCTACATATTGAATTAGACTGGTTTGTCTGTCCAACTCAAAGCACATAAATTGAATAGTAAATCTGATTAAGAATGTTGTTGAGTTATTGAAGATAATTTTAATGATTTGCAAGTTAAGACGTCATCTTCGTCTCCGAGCACCACACCTTGATATTCGTCTGCAAAATCCAAAGGTCACACGGTAAACAAAAGAATGTGAAGAACAGGGAGGAGAAAACGGTGCTCTTTAGGTGTCCCAGATACGCTAGACTCACTTCGAGATTACCCCTTGGATTTTTGCATGTTATAACACTAAATTCCTATCCTACCTATAACTCGGGTGCGTGCCCCCTCCCCTCCCTGCAGCATGCACGCCGCCATGTTGCGACGGGCGATCGCTTCGCTTGCTCTTCAGTATGTCTTGGATTTTCAAAGTGATAACTTAAAGTTTCACTATGTGGGCACGCGTAAAAATCTTGGCGTGTCCAGAATGACGAAGTAACCCCACTACCACGAAAACCTCTTGTCGCATGACTGGCCGCTATCTTAAACAAAATTCGTCGGACTCCCGGTCGTGCGACCAAACTTTCTTCCTGGTTTCGACCAAAAGTCGTGGTCGCATAGTGCGCGTGGTCCTTTTTAGTTGTACTTGTCTAGGATGAAGGTTCTTATGGCACCTGGCCATAATCGGAACAAAGTCCTTCCCCTTCTTTTTTCAATACAATTCCCACAAACTATTTCAGAAATCTTTACCAATAGTAACCCGCTGACAGTGTCATTCGACCGCTAAAACATGATGCAGCTATAAAGATCCAAGAGATCTTATCATGATCGCTAAACGTCGACATCACCACGATGACATCAACTTAATCTGTAACATCAACAGGTGCTAGCGTACAACTACGTCGTCACTAATAATGTACTCTCTGTTATAATTGGTGCGGCGTGTGTGCACTATCTGTGCCGACAGAGACCGTTGTGTGCGCACAATGGTTGGTTGTGACTGGAGAGATAAGCAGAAATGGAAGGTTTGTCAAAGTGTAGAGTTTAGTTTTAAATTAGTATATCCTATTTTTGTATTGACTGGCTGCTATATGATGATGATTAGCCAATCAGCAAGACAGACCCGAAGGTATCTGCCCGTGGTGCCAATGGTGCGCAGAAACGCTCTCTTAATATTGCCAGTCTTGGAAAGAGAAGGTACTACACCGTTCCAGCCAGCAGAAAATTTCTTGGAACAGACGGAACCAACGGCCAATGATCCAAACCCCAGACCGAAAGAACTAGAAGACATGGGAAGAACCTTTACCCAGTACTGGGATCATGCAGTCTAACCGTTAAACTAGCACAGAATAAATGAAACTAAAAATCTGCAAAAGTAATCACTACTTACCTGTTAGCTCAAAATACGGGCGAGAAATAAGTCAATGTTCTACCCATGATACTACAGCATCTTCTTGAAGTGCTACTAACTCTCTAAGTCCAGTAAAGCCGTGAAGATGTAACCAATAACGGTCTTACTACTATAAATTAGTATGGACACGCTGCGGTGTATCTAGATGAGACAGACGCCTATTATGTATATTGAGACGATCACACAATACCGGATTATACGGACCAGATAGCAGTGGTCAGTGGAGCTCAAACGTTGTGGAGAATATTGAGACTGTATTGTAACTTATGGTACTCGTATAAGAAAATATGTACTTATAATTTTAAGGATATAGCGTTCCCACTGCTGAGACACAGTCTTCCCCTATGTAGTGGGAAGTGGACCGTCTAATCCACAACGCGGGCCTAGTGCGGATTGGCGGATGTCAAAATGTCATCAAAAATTTTGGTTCTAGAACATGCCGCCGGTTTCCTCCCAATTTTGGAAACATCGCCATTTGAAAGCAGTTCTGCTGAGCGATTGAAACATACTTATGGTATTAAAAGGAACTTGTCGGGCCAAACTCTGTTATAAGGAGCTTCCCATTTCGCCGGGTGTTTCATACTACGGTTGCCGAAACTTGGTCTTCACCGGGACTCATTCCTTTGACAAACGCGGCCAGCCCACTGCTACTCTGAGAGCCAATGCTATGCATAATCAGCCTATAATGTTTCCCCTGCTGGGACACACGGCCTCCTCTCTATGAGAGGGAATGGGTTATAATCCACCATGCGGGCCCAGTGCGGGTTGGTAGATGTCACATGTCTTCGAATTTTTCGTTCTAGAACATGCCGGTTTCCTCACGATGTTTACCTTCACCGTTTTTGTGAGCAGTAGTGATGAAATGAATTACACAAAGTGATGCGCCTGCTTGTGTTCGAGCCCACGACGAGCTCGTAAGTCGGGGCCGCTACCACAATGAAAATAAAATATAAACGTAATATTGGCTTAACCACACAATAACTTATCAAATTAACATACAAAATTATCACATACGAACTTGCAACTCCTAAAATTGGTTCAGTGAGTCAGTTAAGTGACATTATGTTAAGGTTCGCTCCTCTTCGACTCGGCGTTATAAACTTAACTTTGAACTTTAAAGTTAAGTTAAAGTTTAACTAGCTTCCGTTATGTAACGTATGGATAAGTTAAAGAGAAATGTTTGTTTTACTTTGTTGTGTAATGGGATAGTTTATTTTGTCGATACTTTGTGTGAGAGGCGTTTCAATTTTAATGTTTGCTTAGTTTATTGGCAATCGACTCGCCAACTTCGAGAATTGACGGCACTGTTGGCGCAGTGGCTGAGCGATTGATCAGTGCTGCGCTGCGTGTCGCGGGGTGCAATCCCCGCACGGATCAAACATTAATATGGCCTACAGATAGTTGTACCGGGTCTGGCTGTTTGTGTGTGTGAGCTCAAATGTTTATAAACGTACCCATGATTAGGAGAAATTCCAAGTGGAGGGCAACGTTTTATAAAAATAATTCACGTTTTATGTTATCAATTTCTGAAGTTTCATGTGACCAACGGATATATAATTGCCAGAGTAGTGTACTCTGTATCAAGATAGATTTAACCTAGTAGCGACTGCTTTAATTGATTTACCCGTGCGTGAAATCCCAATAAAACTACTTGACTCGGACATCAAACCCAGGACCCTCCTCGACAAGAGTTCAGCAGACACAGTTGCGACTATAAAAACGATGAATATCATCATCATCTGCCTAGCCTTTTCCCAACTATGTACAGTATAACCGGATGCATTTGATATGATTTTACTACCTATCTGACCTCCAGAACCGAGATAGCAACAGTTATAAACAGCAGCTGGGTAACACGATACCCCTTGGTGAGACCGGTTGTCAGACTTTCGGGCCACTGACTACCTGTAAAACGACGACTGACAAAGAGCTACAAATGACAGTCGGGTCCAACGGCTTAACGTGCTTTCCGAGGCACGGAGGAAAAACTCTGTATGTAATTGGCCGTAACCCATCCACGAGCCAACCTTGGCAAGCGCGGTTTACGCTACAGATCGATCCGAGCGGCAGTTATTATGTCTACACGAGCTCCACAAATAAAAAAGATGAATATCATATTTATTGGTTAATCAGTGATGTAGATAGATAGTAATTTTACACCGTTACGCTCAAGTTTGAGCACCACTGCCTGCTTTCAATGGCGGCAGTGGGCGTCAAAGCATACGACAGTTAGCACGGCGACCTGGGACAATCGAGATCAGCTGCACCTTGCACCTCCATATGCTTACATACCTACAGGCACGTTCTGGTATGTACACGGTTTGATCTTGTGTACCTAGTACAGACTTGTGTGTCAAGATAACCTAAAGAGGGTTCTTATTGACATCGAAAATACATAAGCAACCAAGAGAGTCATAATGTGTTTGTGTATTTGAGAGTCTATTATAAACCTTCCTTCTTCGGCGCGTTCGTGTTCCACGTGCGTGTCAAAGTGATGTCAGCAAACAGGAAGGGGTTCGAAAGGACCGATGCCTGCCAGGGTTGCGGGATTGTTCAAAAGAGATACTGTGGCCCTGGAACACAAAGGGCAAAGGAAGGAACATGGATGCATTTTAGTTAGTACAAGACTGACACTCCTTTCCGCTCCTCCCAGAATGGGAGGGGTCATATGATTCTCAATAAGAAAAAAAATACCTACCTTCTTTCTAGTGCTTAACATTCTTGCTGATCTTTCTTCATCATATCATCAGCCCTTCTCAGCAGTCCACTCCCAAATGGTACGCGGTTTTTTACGACGGCTACTCTCATCTGGATGTTACCAGCTACACTGCTAAGATAGTCGCTCCATCCAGCTTGAGGACATTATATCTTGCTACATACGTGTGCACCTTGTCACCAACAAATGGTGCCTTTAGTGCCGAAAGTTGATGATCATCAAAATGATTTTCAGACATATGTTTAGAAATCGCCTAGTCTTAGTACCTATCAGGCACAAATGTCTTTACTATACTTACTAAACATGCTTTTGTATAAACAAAGTCAAACGATATTCAAATGCTGTATACTCGTACACTGTGTAGGTAGGTACCTAATTGTGTCCTATTCTGCATCTTATATCTTATGCATATAACAGTTACACATTCTAAAACACTGCTTCGTTGGTCTAGTGGTCGCAAGCGCGACTGCTGAACATAAGGTCTTGGATTCGATTCCCGGGTCGGATAAAGTGTTATTGGGTTTTTCCGTCCGGAATCTCATAATTAAGTAGCAGCCACGGAGTCTGGATTTGTGCCCGGTTGATAGCAATAGGATCGCCCCCTATTACATGGGACATAAACAAAAAAGGGTGTAATATTAGGAACAGCTGTGCTTAACCCTGCGGGGGTTGCATGCGTTACATTTGTCTGCTCCACCATTCTGTGTCACAACTCACACATAATTGAATTTATTACTCCAACAAACACCAATGTGAACCAAAGTCCCTAAATACGTTACCTCAAACTGGACCAGAGGTAGACCAATGCGCAGCCGACGGAACACCTTGCTTATACATTTAGTACTACGACATTCATTCAGTGGTTCAATTTGTGCCCCCATAGAAACATGGCTGGTAGTAATTACGTACTAAAAGAAATTTGTGCGACGATATGGGTCCAGTACAAGAAAATTGTTATTTCTTGGGTAAAGTAACAGAAAAGATAATGTTTAGGCGTGTTTACTTATTTACATTATAGTTAGCTTGCAGCTGGGGTCGCCATTTTCTGCCTAGGTTAGTTTTCACCACAAGAATCTGAAGGTTATTTTTAGGATTACGTACCTCGTCGGCAAAACGGAACCTTTATAGCATCACTTTGTTGTCCGTCTGTCTGTCTGTCAAGACCCTTTTTCTCAGGAATGCGTGGCAGTAGCAAGCTGAAATTATACCAAATACTCAGGTCTGCTACCCCTTGGAGCAATGAAAAAATTAAACTTGTAAGTCAACGCGATCAAAAGATATGAGTGTTTATGTCGCATATAATGCGATTTCACAAGGGAATCAAAACCTATAGGGTACTTGCGGTACTTCCCTTTGCCCTAGAATCATGAAATTTTGCAAGGCCTTACAGCACAAATAAGGAAAACTTCCAATAAATAAAAAAAGTTGAAAATTAAAGGGTGTCCCCAGTTGACCCCAATTAATATATAATTTTTTTTAGATATTGTTACGGAACCCTTCGTGCGCGTGTCCGACTCGCACTTGACCACATTTTGAACACATTTTTCGATTATCAAAGTCCATATTCCCGTGGGTTTATAGTTCATAAACCATAGTTAAGGGTGTTCTTTTTTTTTTAAGAGGGCCTCCTGATATAGTTCCCTTTTTTACGGCCAGCGTTGAGGTGACCGATTTCCTGTAACTTGTGAAATCCTGAAAAACGGTGTAAAGTGTTTTTAAGGTTACTCCACTTGTGTACTTATTGTAACGACCACATATAAACTCATCGTTTTATGTCAATTGCAGACAAAGAAAAATAATATTTCACAAAAAATCGCTTCATTCCTTTATCTGCCCTTTACAAAAGGCTATGAACTTTCAAAAGTATATTTCTCCGCGTACTTTTCTTTTTTGCCCTTAATTTTTTTCCAGCTAATAGATTTTAACAGCATCGTTCGTTTCAGTAGATAAACGCAGAAATACTTGAGGCAATTTTGTTAGTTTGTGTTTTATGTTTTTATTTGAAACTGAGGCACGTTTTCTGAACGTTATTCACTGTCTGATAAAATTAGTGTTTTGTGAATGTGAACTCGACTTTATTGGGTTTACGTGATAGTTTTTTTTTCTGCTGTGAATCTACAGTTTTATATATGCAGTTGCTTTCGTTTTTGGTATTGTATTGGGTTTTTCTATCAATGATTACATTTGTCTGGATTTGTGACCGGTTGATGGCAATAGGCTTGCCCCCAATTAAATGGAACTTAAACATTACTGGCGTTATAAGGGTGTCTATAGGTATGTCCCTGCCTAACCTTTCGGGGTGACGAGTGTGATGTTTTACTGTTTGGTACTGGTAATCCTACTAATATGTATAAATGCGAAAGTTTTTGTGGATGGATGGATGGCCGGATTTTACTCTTTCGCGCAAAAACTACTGACAGGTTTTTATCCCCGGTAGTACGATCCCGTGGGACTTACCGAACTAAACGCGGGCAAAGCCGCGGCCATAAGCTAGTATGAGCTATAACTAAAATAAAATATTAAGAAAACATACTTCAATATAACTTTCAGCTTATTATTTCAGTTCAATTTGTCCAATGTGTAGTCTATTCATATTTTCTCGTATTGCTGATGAAAATAACATTTCTAATAAACAATAAAAATAAATAACGATCCCGATCGTGTAATAGTAGTTACAACTGTAATAACATTAGTAGTAATACAAGTTGCTGGCTATTTGCCTATACACGTGTATTTTTACCTAGAAAACCAACATATATATATATATATGTTGGCTCCCCACGGTCGCAAATGACTGATGCTGATATTATTGACTATTTATTAATTCCTGGGGTGCGATAAACTACCCCTATTCAATTCAATTCTTTTATTTTGTCAGACAAATAAAAATATCCATAACGTCAAACACAAAATCGACAAAACATAAAACTGTTAAATAATATGTTCAAAATACATACAAGCATTCAAAATAATAATTTTAAATAACAAAATAAGTAAATTCGTTTAAACATAATAATTAAGAATAACATAATCAATTAGATATGTCTATGTCGCTTGCGTCGGCCAATATGGATAAAATATAGTACCTGTATCTCAAACATGAAACAAAATTCAACATAAAAAACCGGCCAAATGCCATGCAATGTACTCACGCGCACATAGGGTTCCGTAGCACCAAACAATATAATAAAAATGTTTTGAAGGCATTCGTTCATATGTTGTATTGTTCTACATTCATCAACAAAACTAAATTTGTTTTTCATAGTATGTTAATGAAAAACAAAGTTATTGCTGCAGTTTGATGAAAAAGTCCCATATCTCAAAAAATAAACATCAAATCTTATTCAAACCACTTTTGGTTGAAAGTTTTTTTTACGTTCTATAATCCTTTATTTTTTTTTCAGAATTTTTCTCCTCTTTCTATAGATGGGGATTCAAAGGGGGGGGGGGGACACATTTTACCACTTCGGAAGTGTTTATCTTTCAAACGATTGACTTTGAGAGAAAATGGTTTTAGGAACCTCAATGTCATTTTTAAAGACCTACTATAGACACGCACGTATTTACACGTATTTGCACGTAGGTTTGATGAAAAAAATATTTGTTAGTTTCAGTTCCATGTATGGGGAGACCCCCCTTAATCTTATTTTTTTTTTGTATAAGAATCTTATAGCGGTTCACAGAATACATCTACCTACTAAGTTTCAACTGTGTAGTCCTAATAGTTTCGGAGTAAAGTGGCTGTGACATACACGGACAGACAGACAGACTTGGCGAATCTATAAGGGTTCCGTTTTTGCCATTCGGCTACGAAACCCTAAAAATGACTATAATACGAGTATGTCTTTAACTGGCCGTTATTCAACTTTGCGACCACATAGCATTTAAATCAGCGTATACGGCTACCTAATATTCTAGCCAAATCGGCCAAATTTTCCCTTAACTTACTTACATTACAGGAAGGAACAGGTACTGTATTAAACACCAGGAAATATAACATTTCACACTTGACCTAAATAAATGGTTAGACAAGAAAAAAAAAACATTTTATTCAGTAAAAGCCAAGTCATCCCCCTGCCCTATTATTAATACGTATCATCCCAACATGCAAAAGTACTAGGAAACTATAAATGAATTAGTAATCAGAATTAAGAGCGGCCAACCCGTCATACTTTTCATACAAACGCTCGTACGTGATTATGCCGTTGTTACTCATCTATCTTTGATTTTTTTGAACTAATTGGTATTTTGTGCACTATATCTAGGTTTCTATGGTTGCAAAAAAATAAAAAAAAGTAGAAACAAATTCAGTATAAGCCTCCAAAAATAGCTGTTTTACACAAATTTTACCTGAACTTTGGCCGTTCATAATGTAGTCATAAACTGTAAAAATAAACAAAACGTCTCGATAGAAACCTTGCACATGTAATGCAGATTCTTAATGACAAATATTTATTTCACACACTAGTAAGACTTATTCAAAAATACGTATTTCCTGGAACAAGTTTAAGAAATTTTCGAACACTATTTTTCGTTCAATGTCATCGCGTTAGGCGGTATGAAGTGCGTGGGACGCGAGTTGTGCGGGGTCGGGGCGGGGTAAGACAGGGGAGTTGAAATAAAATCACCGCTGTGGCTCTGGATGAAACAACAAGCTTTTTGACCATGCTCGCGTTGACGATAGACGCGTCGGGAAGGGCCCTCTTAAGTAGTAACACGGAATATGTTTTCTATGATAATTAGGAAATTAGCGGGGTAATACTCGATTAGCAGGTTAATATGACTTGTGTATTAGCCTGTAGTTATAAATGTTCAGGGGAGATGTTATACGAACTACCTTTGCGAAGAAAGTAAAAACTATGAGTAGTAAATACTTTTATTGTGTTTAATTATCACTGTATGTGAATGAGTCAAAAATATATGTTTGATAAAACAGTTTGTATTGTATACAGGTTGTTTATTTTTTATGTATTTTTTTCTAAATGGCGTACACAGTATTATAAACCATAAAAAAAAACTAATGTCAGCTCCACTATATGTCTTTCAACGCATATCAATATAAACATTTAATACTTTCATAAAAAAAAAAATCACAAGTACGCACTAAGGTACGGCGATGAAAAAAGAAATCTCGTTTAGTAGGTTAACACTTGAAAAAAGTCGTAAAAATAAAGACAGTTTTTTAATATAGTTGTTATAGGTAGATAATACAATTGTATGTCATAAAATTTAGTACGTTTCTATTAACAAGCGGCCCGTCGGCAGTTTAAAGTTTTATGCAGTTTTAATTTTTCCTGACATTTTTCTGCTCTCTTTTTTATGTGACAGTTTACATTTTATTTGTTTTAAATCGTCTTCGTTTTTTTACGTTACTCTATAATTTTCTGTCTTTTTAGCTCTCTTTGCTAGATTTTATTTTAATTTGAAGCTGATTGAGTTGTATTATATTAACTTTTCTGCAGACTGACGCAGATATTTTATAGCATAGTGCTATAAAAAATAATGGAAAAGCAAGGCAGTGTACATGATAGTGGTTGTATCCTTTCAAAATTAAGTATACAATACACTTTGATTATATAATGTCTAGATGGAGCGTCAAATGTACGAAAACGTGTCAAAAAATATCAGCCAACTGTTGGCTTATAAGTACCCCGCGAGCACGCTGCCGCACGCACACATGTTGGAAGTTGTTGCCTCGTTTTCTTTGTTTTGATTGTAGGGCGACGCTCAATCTAGACATTAAATAATCAACTATTTCAAAAAACCGCATTAAAATCGGTTGCGTAGTTTTAAAGATGTAAGCATACATAGGAACAGACAGCGGGAAGCGACTTTGTTTTATACTATGTAGTGAAGACAATATAATAGAAACTTACGATCATAAAACCGTTTCAAATTTACCTTGAACAACTGCTAAACACGAATTGTTGTGGTATATGTATGGAATTTCACGTAAAACTGTGTATCAAGTTGACTCGCAAACAAGTATAAAGTTTTTGTGTACAAATCAGGAACCTTTCCGGAGTGCTGGAAGGTTGCTTCCGTTAGACCAATACACAAAAGCGGCGCTACAGACTTACCTGAAAATTATCGACCAATCGCACTTCTGTCCATTGTGTCCAAAGTACTAGAGAAATTAGTCAACAACAGGCTAGTTAACTATTTCGAAAAACACAAATTGATATCAGACAAACAGTTCGGATTCCGGCGAGGAAGGTCAACTGAAGACGCGGCTACGTTACTGACTAACCTGGTTGCTACTTACACCCAAAAAGGAGAACAGTCCTTAGGAGTTTTTTTAGATCTGGCAAAGGCCTTCGACACAATATCAATTGAAGTTCTTCTGAGAAAACTAGAATTTGCAGGTATAAGAGGGGCTGCACTTGATTGGTTCACGAGTTACCTACATAATCGCAAACAGCTAGTCAAAGTAGATGAACAATCGAGTGACATGCTTCCCATCCTCTTTGGAATTCCACAGGGCAGCACACTCGGCCCAACTCTCTTCACCTTCTATATGAATGATATATTAGACATACAACTAAACGACGCAGAAATAATATCATATGCTGACGACACTGTCATAATTTTCCATGCTAAAACCTGGGAACAAGTGTACCGCCTTGCAGAAATCGGACTATTAACTGTTTCTGAGGCTCTTGACGCAAATCTCCTGACTCTGAATATAAAAAAAACTAAGTTCATTATCTTTTTCAAAACAATAACTTCTCGGCCTCCACGTCATCTCACACTTAAATACCATACATGCTGCAGTTACCAGACATCACCGCTTACACCCTGTACCTGCCTAGTTGTAGATCACACTGCGTCAATCAAGTACCTTGGTATCACACTAGATGAAAACCTCTCATTCAAATCACATATACACATGCTCTCTGGTCGCGTTAGGAAGCTGATTTACGTGATGAAAAAACTACGTGACTGTACACCCATTGAAATTCTACGCACAATTTACCTTGGTCTGTGTCAGTCTGTACTTCAATATGGGATTTCTGTTTGGGGTGCAGCTGGGAAAAGCACTATGATAGAAACAGAAAGAGCTCAAAGAGCCGTTATAAAAGTAGCCTTAAGAAAACCTTTTCGCTACCCAACAGATTTAATTTATAAGGATTTTGCTGTATTAAGAGTGCGGCAATTATTTATCCTAAAGGCAACATTGCTTGTTCACAAAACCCTGAAGAATAGACCAGATTATGAAAAACTTGTCTCTAAACGCGTCCTCAACATTCCCCTCCCCGAAGCAAATAGCCTCTTAGCCAGACGATGCCCGTTTTACTCGCACGTCCATATTTATAATACAATCAGCAAAAGCTGCGATATCAAAGATATGGGTAACTTTTCATGCAAAAAAACTTTAGTAAAATGGTTTGCCAAACTGCCATATGAAGAAACGGAAGAAATTTTAAGTTAATTAAACTGTAAAACATAAAATAACTGCAAATAACCCACACATCTGCACACACATACACACACACACACATTCACACGATATTAAAACATTGGAATTATTTTTACTTTTTATTATTGTAATACCATTTTTTTTTTTCGATAAAAAAAAACTTATTCTTCATTTACCTACTTACCTTGTTATCAATCACTTCAACAAATTATGTGTTTTAATTTTAAGTAAACGCAACTCCGGCCCCCAAGATACAGGCGCAGCCTAGTTTGGGGACCTCCATTTTCTATATATGTTAAAATTTTACTTGTTACGTTGATTCATAGCGCTAAGTTAGGTTAAGCAATTATATTTTTGTAACAATGGTTTAATAAATTTATTCTTATTCTTAAATCCTAGCAATATCTTCACTGCTCTTAATCCTGTCTTATTAAATTAACGGATGAATTAATGTTTATTTCAGGTATTAAATCTTTTATGACAATTTTACACGTAAATTAACATAACTCTCAAAGCAATAAATAATAATCATTTTATTCACTTTGTACTACTGAGTTCATTGACGGTTTGCTACTTATAACCCTTATGCCCTGAGTAATAAGGCTGCAAAGTCGTCGGTGTACCTTACAGTTTCCAACGTAACTAGAATCGCTGTATTCACTGATAAATCAAACAATAATCCTATTAAAACGATAGCACCCAATAGATTAATAAACTGCATTACCGTTTTGAATACAGCGTGTTCACAATTCGCTCATAACTCACGGCTAAGCTACGTTTATTCAGATAGTTAATGACTCCTAAACGAGAACACCCTTTGTAATTGGGTTGTGTGATTAAACTGTTTAGGTATTAAAACGTGGATTATTATCTAAAGTAGTACAGAACAACTCTATTTGAAACAGGGGTATTAGATTCTTCTTATAAATGAGGATCGATCAAAAACCTTTTCTCTTTTATAGTAGAATAAAAATATTGAACTTTGATCATCAGACACACGTTTTGTTGACGATATAAGACAATGTTTTAAACATTCACAGTTTATAGCTAAACATCGTCCCGCGATCATGATGCTTGCAACAGCGTCGAAATACAGACACACAATAATTGAAAATTACGCTAAATATCCCGACAGTGTAAGTTTCAATCTATACATCTATACTAATATTATAAAGAGGTAAAGTTTGTGAGGTTGTAGGGGGTAATCTCTGGATCTGCTGAACCGATTTTGAAAATTCTTTCGCTAATAGGAAGCTACATTATCCCCGAGTGCCATAGGCTATATTTACAACGTGACCGTGGGATAATTTCCGACCAAAGCGCGAGCGAAGCCGCGGGCAACAGCTAGTTTAATATAAGAATCTTCATGTCGCGTCAATAGCGTCTATGTCACGTGGCTTAGCAATTATAACAATAGGCTCAACGATACGTTAAACTATAATGACCACATTTCGAAAGCTATGTCCTAAATCTGAAGCTTAGTGAGCAAGAGGGAATCAAACCCAGGAGGTTTGATTCCCGGGCCTGGCACACTGTTATTGGGTTTTCCTTCAGGAATCTTTCTGTAGCAGCCACGGAGTCTGGATTTGTGCCCGGTTGATGGCAATAGGCTCGCCCCCTATTACATGGGACTAAAACAAAACGTGTCTGTACTAGGTACATTTCTGCCTAACCCTTCCTGGGATTACAGTTATCCTATCCTTCATCTCTGTAGTTTAATCTATAAATTTATTTATTTATTTTATTTTATTTTTATTTAATTACAACGGCTGTTAAACCAATTATAGTAACTAAAAAAGAACTAAAAGAGTTATACATACAAACAAAATAACAAAGTAAAGGTTCACACTTCCATAAATTCCTCTCACAGTACTTCTGACATGCCAATAAAATCTTCGTCCATCCATCCGCAAACAGATCGTCTGTTGAATTAGAATCCAAGAGATCATTAAGCGCGGCCAGAGTGCGAGGAATTGGAAAAATGGATGACAAAGTCACTAAATCCTTTACAAACTCTAAAATACACCAAACAACACCGAAAGCCTTCCAATTAAGCTATTACAGCACTCCGTCTCCTTGATTACCACTCGACTACGAACCCTTCTAAAAACATTAATCCTGCTACCTAATTTGTTTATCTGAACTGTAAATTGTGTAAGAAGAAAAATATCGCGGCAACGTGACAACACAGAAATGCGTTTCATTAAACCTGCTGGTATTAACGGACGAGGAATCGCTGTGGCTTCTTGTAATGAGGTGTAAGTTAGAAGTGGAAACGTTAGCGGAAGCGGAAAGCTAGAGGGAAATTTATAAAGGGTGTAACAAGACTCTTAACGAATCCGAAAGGCACTTGCTCTTCCCGTCTTTGCGGTATTTTTTTTTTGTTCTAGACCATACCTGGGAACCTTCTAGTTACGGAGATATTGGGGGTCAAAGTGCCAACTTTTTAAAAGTTTTTTTTTTTTTTACTAAGTGTTCTTAATGTAAGATTTTTACTTAAAACACCTCCACGACCCCCGTACTATTCAATCCATCCATCAGCAGAATGTTTGGAGGGCGTTACATTTAGTCCTACCGGAAACCGTGATTTTTCACCAAAAAAAAAAAAGTTGTTTCCCAGCAATAATTTTTGCTTAAAGTTACTTAGTTTGATGTACCTAATGCTTGGTTGCCGGCTTCGTTAAGGGTCTTGTTACACCTTGTAGTTACCCAAGCTATAATAGACCGTTTTGGTAATTGACTTGGTGGAACGTAGCGTGACGAGCGGAGCGAAGAGGAGACAATGGTTAAAATCCAAACCGGTGGGTCTCTTGTTTCTCATGTGATTGGTCGAATCTTGCAGGTCTCCGTGCCGTTCAAAGAAATTGAGAGCGATTACGAAAAGGAAAATATTTAACAACCCAAGTTTTTAGAGGTGATGTGAATGTGCTCGAGCCAAACAAGTTGTGTGGTATTGAAAGAAATTGCGAAACCTAAACAAAAGAAATTCGTGTCATTAAAATTTGTGATATGAATGCACGAGGAATCGCTGGGGCTTGTTGTAAAGAGAGAGCTCAAGTTGAGAGCAGAAGCGACAGCGGAGACCTTGTGTAGAATTGCAAACCAGATCAATTCAGAAGAGGGAGCGGGCGCGATTACATAATAATTAGCTTGAATTATTCAGTGATACGAAACCAGTGGCTGTTTTGTAAAAAACTATAGTACTTATGGCGTCTTTGTTTCATGAGTCTCTTCTTTGCCCTTGCCTCTTACTGTTAAGCAGGGTCAGCTTTCTCTTTATCTTTCGGCGCCATTCACTTCTCTGGTAAGTCTCGTCATCTGAAAGTCCAAGCTATTGCCTTTCCGGACATTTGTCATCCAGGGGGGTTACTAAGACGTCTTAAAGCAAGAGTAATTTCAGTGTGGGAAAGAGACAGAGCTATACGGGAAGTTTAGCACCATCTCTTTCTTGCTCTGAAATTACTCCTGCTTTAAGACGTCTTGGTAGGCCACCAGCCTAGGTAGCTTGAAGTCCACTTTTTACCATCTTTGTACCATCATCGCCTGGACTCTGCACTCTTCTGAGTAATAGAAATTATTTTGCAACTCCCCTTTACGTGCTGCATGTGTGTATAACCATAATTAAAATCGCGTATCACGTTTGTTTAGTGAAGTGTCGTGACTTAAGTTGGCGTTGAAAGTGTTACTTCTCAAAAGTATAATAACAAAAACTACTACAAAACGCCAACAACCAATGATACAGCGACGGCGGTTTGACAGACATTGTACCCTTCAGTAATCCACCACGGTCCTCTCATATTGATTGCCACAACCGGCTACACTAAATCCTGTGGCCGCCTATCCATGGGACTTGCCTAAGCTTTGTCGTGCGGCTTGCCAGTCATTATGGGGGCTTGGAAAATAGATCTATCCATGGGATCATAGACAGCAAAACATTTGTGTTGCATCATACGCTTGTAAGGATTCATCGCTTGAAAGTGGCTTATGCGTATTTGCCAATTAGCGCTCAAAATATTTTTTCGTACTCCTGTTAGGTTGTTTCTCCGGGATGTCGTGCTTCATTGTCTTAGCTCGGTCGCTACACTTGATTCTGGTTTTCAGGAGTTGCAGTGATTGGGACTGTTGTGCTTGTCTGCGGGCTTGTCTGGCGCGCATATAAGTATATGATAAATCTTATGCATGATGCTATTAGTATGGAATGCTTTTACTGAGCTTAATCAATGAAACGTTCCAACAGATATCTTATGAATTCAGAAATAATTTCAGATATCATAGGTTAGGACAAACCGGTATGGTCATGATGCAGACCGGCTGCGGATGGACAGATTATGATAGATATTTCAGTACCATATCTGTCGGAGTCCGGAGCCGCTTCTACATTAGTTAGTTCGTACCAGTAACCTTTACGTGAGCTCATAAGTACTGAAATTTTAAGATCTCCCAAGTTTTAAAACCGATCAGTCAGAAGTCTGTGTATTATTTTCATTTAACCATAGGTTCTCAACACAATTTCACTACAATAATCTCAACTACTACTCGTATATTAAAATGCAGTAGTTTGTGAGGATTGATGTTTGTTATTTTTCACGCAAAACTTCTAAAGGGATTTGGGTGAAATTTGGCACACAGATAGTTTATATCCTGGATTATTACAGGATACTTTTAATCCCGGTAGTACGATCCCGTGGGACACCGTGGACACCGAACTCCATGTGGGTGAAGCCGCAGGTATTAGCAAGTCCATCAAATTCTCAGTACATTTAGAATTAATGGCGTGAGGTATTCATTCTGAATTGTACCTGCACATTCAAATCATCACGCGGCTTAGTAGTTTACATTTACGTTTTCAACTATCACACTGCATACGGACGAAAACCGAATTTATTTGACATTAGCGATAATGTCAAACAATTAACCAATGAGAATGAATTTCAATATTCACTAGAGGCGCTATTTGTTCCACAATTTGCCGTCCAGTACGAGTTATTGGATAAAATTACTATTTGAAAACAAATAACCTGTGTTTTTGGTGATAAACTTGAATGGTTCCGCGGTTTTATAAAATTGGATTTGTTGAAATTCGTTTCTGTTCAGTATCATTCAGGTTTAATTAATCTGTTTCAGTCAAGTCGTGTAAATGTATTTCATTGAAGCTTTTATTTTATCATGCTAAAATTTACATGTATAAAATTTATATTGTTTTTCAGTGAGCATCAAAATTTTTCGCTTCATTTCACCAGTGTTTATTGCATATTCTACTAAGATAGATTTTTCATAAAAAAAAAATCTGTAAGTCTTGTCTAATATGCAGGCTGTCGCTTTGCATCCTGAGGGTCTAAAATAGCCGTTTTATCAGAATCATAATATGAATCAAGTTAAAAATTTAAGACTCTTAAAATGGACTTTGTGGTCATAACCATAAAGTCCATTTTAAGAGTTTTACATTTTTAACGTGATTCGTATTATGATTCTGATAAAGCGGCGATTTTAGACCCCCGGTGAAATTCAAGAAGATATCTATACCAATGATTCTCGACCGGAATCTATACTAAAAAGGGTAGGTTTTTTATTTTATTTTTATTTTTTGCGGAAATGGTTAAGCGTAAACCACCGGCTAGTTTCCATACTGTCCATACTTATACTGTGGAATAAACGTTTGCGTTCGTGTGTGTGACGGCGCGTTTACAGGGCTAGGAACAGACGGGCTGCGTTTTAATACGGGTGGTTTACACTAACCGATATCCGTAAAAAAATAAAAATATATTTAAAAAACCTAACCTTTTATTATCAATTCGGGTCAAGAATCTAGTATTGATACCTCCTTGAATTTGACCAGGATGCAAAGCGTCAGCCTGTATATTACTCAAAAGTTTTAAACATTTGTTTTACTCCTACACCATACATAAAATCCCTTAAGCTGTTCACAAAATATTGTTCAAAGGGTACACCTTAAAGCAAACGAAGTGACATGTGGGTGTACTGTTTGTACACCCACATGTACCGTTTATCGTCTTGAGTGATAAGACGCTTGTAGAGTGCGAGCAAGTTTTTACAATATCTAATAACTAAATAACTGGTATAAAATCGACAGTTGATCGAAAATTGTTTTATCTTCGTTAGATACTGATATTCATCAGTTTGTGAAGTCTTGCCAGCTAATTTATTTTAACGTAATCGGCCTATAACGGTCCTACTGCTGGGATAAAGGCCTGCCTATGGGAGTGGGTCGTACCCCACCACGCGGGCCCAGTGCAGAATGGTAGATGTCACATAGTCTTTAAAGTTTTGGTTTTAGGGCACGCCGATTTCCACATTTTTTTTTGCTAGTCTCAGCTAATTTAAATAAAAAAATGTGTAAACCGCTGTCAGTTTATAACTTGGACCACAACAAAACCATTATCAAGGAATAGTAAGAAAGCAATTAGTTAGCGACAACGCTGCAAATAACTAAGACTTTTCGACTAATAACATTGTAGCTAGGTTAACGTAAATATGGACAAAGTAACTAGCAACTTGGTTTTATTTGTACTGATGACAAATACTCCACAAGTGCGCTGGGACTTAGCAGGTTTACATTGTCGTGTTAGTTTTGTCTTTGGTAAAAAGTTGTTACAGTAATACTTTCTGTGATCTTGTTCTTCTCTAATATTAGGCGACACTTAAATGTAATGCTTGAATGTATGATTTTTTTCAAGGAGCCATCCTTTAAACACGTGAGGTTTTATAGGCCTCTTTTATATCCCTCCTCACGTGATTGTCACTCTATCCTTTTACCTCCATCGCGACTAATCATGTTTTTTTTCTGATTTACTCCCCATGTTTGATCCTCACGTGATTAAGGGACGACCCGTTTAGAAAACGCGTAATGTTAGATTTTCCACGCTCTGTTCAGCGTCGAGAGTTCGAAATTCTGCAGTGCCATATATTTATGCATTACTTTCAGATGACACCTATGTCTAGGGTTGGAGAAAACATTATTCTTCTATTTGAAGTAGTTGGCTTTCTTTCTTGAAAGTTGTGTTTATTTTGTTGTCTTCTACAAAATAGTCTTTTAGTTTTAAAGTTCAGTTTACTTAAACGAATTGGATGAGTACAATTTAGGAAGCTCTAACTCCAAGCTAGCAGGTCAGGTGTATACAATGTTGTTTCTATATCTAATTGAAAACTATTTTGTCAACATTGTGTTTTCGTTGAAATCAATTGTCTTCTGCTGTGGCAGTTGGTGTTTTTTTTTTATCTATCTAGGTTTCTAGACCATAGATCACTGCGTGCGTAACCATTACCCTTATGTTACCGATCATCCCTGTGATCTGACCTACTAACTGATAAAAATAGGCTTATTCGGAGGGTAACAATATTGTCTATCGTAACTTTAAGAAAAAAATTAAATTCCAAAAATTTTTGTAAACATACAAACAAACAAATTTTTGGTTAATAATTTTTTTTGCAAATCAAAAATTTTTGGTCAATAAATTTTTTTGCAGATCAACAAATTTTTATACTAGAATAGTTGTTATAAATATCGCTAGTCCGTGACCGGGAACATTGTACAATATATGAAGAAGTGACTGTATCTCTCATAATCCATTCATCAAAGCAATATCAGACAAAAACGTATGTTATAGCACCATTATCTACAAAGTTAACACATAAATCGCAGCAGAAACTCGTATAATGTTATAATTATGTAGTGTGCAACCCGACATTGTGTTTAATAACGCCAGTAACGCTACTATGGAGTATCATTACCATTAGCGGGACGTCTCGTCCCTGTACACAGGATTTTTGATTGATGGCCACGAGATTAGCGATTTTGTATCCCGTTTTTACAGCTGCTTTGAACTGCGATTTTCAAAAAGCTTGCTTTCGTTCGACATCATCATCTTCTGTCTCCATTCCGTTCTCCAGCAAGTCTTCTTCTATATCTTCTCTATTAATAATAATATCTTCATCACACATACACACACTACATTGACTTGGCATGCGCCCGTTAATGTAGCTTAAACTAGCCAATGAGCTAAGAAACAGAATATGTTTACCTAAAATAATAATAATAATCTTTATTTCCAGCTTACAATTCCAATGACAGTATATACATGCTTCAATAAAATATTTTTTAAGTTGAGAATTGTACTTAACACATATTTATACACCTCTAACACCCAAGCTAAGATTAAACTTGTGTTATGAGTGTCAGGGCTCTCTAAGTTTACTGTGACAGTAAATACAAAAACAAAACTTCGGAGTTAGGTACACGTCAAACGGGGAAAATTTTTCTGAACCATCAAAAATTGCAATGGTTTTGGTTCCATTTAAAATAAATGGATACAAATATCGGCATTGTAATCATGAACTTGTTTGGTAGCAATTGAATGTTGTTTAAGCTATTTTATGGTATGCATAAGCATTCATACTCCCGGATGTCATGTGAGGTATCAGTCGTGATGTTAAAAGTTACTCTATACCTTCTACTTGAAATAATATTTTTATCCATTTCAAACTCAAAAATTCAATCCCAAAGCATTTGTTTAAATTAGACCGTAACAGGCTCTTTTAAAAGTCAAAAACAAAAGGAGGCTAAAGTCCCAGCCAAAAGGCATAATATCTTGTGAAAGTACTTTAGTTTCATTAATTATTTAAATTCAGCATTATTTTAAAACTTATACGTAGAGGCGTAACAAAAATATTTTTTTTAAATCCCAACCACATTTAATTTTCCTTTCGACCCGCCATTCCCGTAGCCGCACATTCGCAAGTAGAAATTTCTAACAACGTTCATCGTTATCACATGCCTGTAGGCAAGTCGGGTGAGGGGGTGGCACCAGACACTCACCTGACGATACCTACCTGTTTAATGATGAGGTGGTTTTGGATCCTGTTCACAGATACATTTTAATAGCATTAAAGGAATAGAAAAGCATCATAGGCAGTATCGTAGTATGAAATGCATTCTTGCATTTCATACTTCGACACTGCCTGAAGTAGACTTGAGTATGAAATGCAAGGTTCTTGAAAAGTTGAAGAGTTCATTTTTTTGTGAAGTGTATTGTTCGGTACATTGGATTGATTTTGAGAGACTTTGTTGTTTTAATGTTTCTGAGCTAGAACAGAAAAACATACCGTGTCTTGTTCTTACTTAAAAAATAAATAAACAGGATAAAAAAAGCTTAATAGACCGGTAAACTACAGTAAAAGCTCAATAGCAGAGAGCAATATTGATATTCTAAGGACGGTTAATGGTAGCCCTTTTCAGAAACAATAATCTGCAAGATCTGAACTCGGTTTCTTTAGCCTCAAGTAATTACAATTAGGTACATGTGATAACAATTCTGTTAGAAGTCTTCGCGAGATGTTGGACGTTAAAAACTTACAGCATCTAAGATTTGCATTAACTCTCTTGATGACTTGTAAGCTCCAACTCGAAAGTACACATCCAATTAGATCGTAGCACTCGATAGTGGGTATTAATAGTAGCATAATAAAGATTTATCGTTTACAAGCTATTACAGGGACCCATTAACTCGGCATACCTAAGTATGAAATATATACGCCTGTCGATAGAGACGAGATGGGCGATAGTTCGAGATTGTAGCGTGCAGTTAAATTGTTCAAGTACCCTCTTTTCGGAAATAATTGTAGTTAGCTTCTTCTTCTTTTAAATATAAGTATAGACGTCAGCACAACAAGCTACTACAATCTGACAAATTTCTTTAATATGTAAGCATTAGTTTCAAAGTTGATTGGAAAAATTTGACAGTTTCGGGTAGCTTGATTTGCTGGCGTCTGTACATAAACTCAAGCCTTTTTCCAGTGGGGGTAAGCAGAAACTATAGAACGCCACCAGCTACGATCTTTACATAATCATTTCCTCCCCCACATTCATACATCTGTTCATACACGCACGCCAGTTGCGAGTACTACGTTCTTGACCTTTTTGAAGAACCTCACCGATAATGTACTTCTTGGGCTCAGTAGGTGGCCACGTTAATAGCGGTGCCAGTAGCGGTTTTTATCTCCTCTAAAGTGGCAGGTGTAAGGGCGCTTAGGGCACTCAAGCAATTGTACTATGGTCTGGTCAAAAGCATCGCATTCACCCTGAGAGTCGAAACTATCTTTAATCCCTAATTAAAGATTATTCCGACACTTCCCCCTACCCCTTTGTAGTTGGCTAAAGGGTGAAGATATTCCATACTTCAAATTTTACTGAATTAGTTGTATTAATGATTTGTTTATTTTTGTTACAGGTAAGTTTCCAAATTGTATTTGATATGCAAGCGTCGCTATCGAAGGTTTTCTCGACGTAATAACTATGTAAGTAACTAATGAAATAGAAGACTTTTAATGTGAGCCACATCTTAATCTTTAGCATTACAATTCATATATATTAAAACTCTCATATGAGACAAAACAATACGCAAAAAGATACACATAATATAACATAGGTACAACAATTTGCTTCAAGTTTTAATATGAAATATGTTTAGCTTATAAATCAAGGAAGTCTGCGAAGTATGTTAAGGGCGAACTAATAAAACGCTAAAGTTTTCGCATCGTGCGAGTTGCGTGCGAGTGTGCGAGAGAAACTCGTACTAGACATGACTGTACTTACAGGATTTTGGTTTTAGAAAGCTTGTGTTGACAACAGTACTTTGTATTACCGTCCTATCATAGGCTTAAGAAGCGAGATCACGTTTACTCTAAACGCGTTCATAAACTCCACGGTCCATCCGAGAGGTCTTGTTGCAGAAATGTCTGCGGAGGTACTACCGACTTCACTGACAGTCGGCCACTCTTCACCCATGCCCTGAGTAATAAGGTTGAAAGTGGTCAGTCAGTAAACGTGGTGTACTACCACGCTTACTGACTGACCACTTTCAATCGGAGTGTCTATAGGAGTAGGCTCATGGCCACTTCTGTTTGCTTATTCTGTGAGACATGTGAGGCACTTTGGTAGTCAGTTCATCATTTTAATGCAAATACCCGAGGTGTCAGGGTGACTGCTTGTTGGTCTAGTGGTCGCAAGCACAACGGCTGAGTACGAGGTCCTGGGTTCGATTCCCAGGTCGGGCAAAGTGTTATTTGGTTTTTCCATCAGGAATTTCTCAGTAGTAGCCATGGAGTTTGGGTTTGTGCCCGGTTGATGGCAATAGGCTCGCCGACTATTGCATGGGACTTAAACGTAACTGGCGAAATGTGAGCGTACTTGTTAGGTACATCTCTACCTAACCCTTCCACGATTACAAGCGTGATGTTATGTTATGTCTCAGGGCACAATTAGTCAACACAGCCTATCGCAGACCATTGCTGGATATAGACTTCCGCATTCAATCTGACCTTCTTACTTCTTCTTCACCACTTCTTATCAACAAATTCGATGCTCACTGCTACTCCCATACCTTAGACACCATTCTAATAAATATCGTACAACCTTACAGAAGGTTGTTACACAACCATAGCTCCCGTGTGTCCCATCCCCCGGTTGCTTACAGGGTGTTTAATTTTAAATACCCGCCGCGCCGCGCCTCGCGATATTTTAATTACAAGCTACCGATAAATTATATGGGCGTGCCTCCCGTCCGAATGGTTAGAACACTTTAATTTTGTTAGTATCATGTTGCTGTGTAAATAACAAGGCTAAAATTAGACTTGTTTGGTTTTATGGTGTCCTAGTATTTTGAAGACTAACTTAGGAGATACTGAAATTCCAGAATGACACGTAAATTTTGCATAAATCTACCTCTCTGAGCAGATACAAAGACTAAACTAAACAAGTCTAATTATAGCCTTTTTAGTTTTATGGTGTCCTAGTATTTTGGAGACTAAGTGAGGAGATACTGAAATTCCAGAATGACACGTAAATTTTGCATAAATCTAACTATCTGATCAGACAAAGACTAAACAAGTCTAATTTTAGCCTTTTTAGTTTTATGGTTTCCTAGTATTTGGAGACTAACTGAGGAGATACTGAAATTCCAGAATTACACGTAAATTTTGCATAAATCTATCTGATCAGACAAAGACTAAACTAAACAAGTCTAATTTTAGCCTTTTTAGTTTTATGGTGTCCTAGTATTTTGGAGACTAACTTAGAAGATACTGACATTCTAGAATTATACCGTAGATATCTTTACTAATATTATAAAGAGGTAAAGTTTGTAAGTTTGTATGTTATACAAACTCTCTGGATCTCCTTAACCGATTTTGAAAATTCTTTCACTAATAGGACGCTACATTATTCCAGAGTGCCATAGGCTATATTTCAACGTGCCCGTGGGATAATTTCCAACAAAAACGCGAGTGAAGCCGCGGGCAACAGCTAGTCGCTTAATATATCCGTTCAGATACAAAGACGTTATTGCTAACGCTGGCATTTTATAAGGCTGGTCAAAAGTGGGATAGAAACGCACCTGGGGGACTCTTTATTGCTGGCAGATATCCATAGACAGCGCTTAGTATTTAACTGTCATAATATTAAAATATAAGTCTTCCTAGTCATAAATATGAAGATTAGGTAATAGGCTCGCCCCTTTCTACATGGGACTTAAAACATTAAAAAAATAAAATAAACTTTGAACGTCAAAAAAAAATATATACTTTGCACGTCTGTAAGGTATTAAGGTTACACCATCCTACCAAATTTCACCTGATTTAGTCCAGTAGATTCGAAGCAAATTGGTTGTGACAGATGGACGGACAGACAGATAGATGCACGAGTGATCTTATAAGGGTTCCGTATTTTTTTCATTTTTTTACGGAACCTTAAAAACTGTCATAACTACACAGTAAAATCAGTCCCTTACACCTCCAGATAACGGCAGCTTGCTAAAACTTGTTCAAAGTTTATGTCTGATTGGAGATACGAAGTTGGAATAATTTACCTTTTCATCGATCTATTGGTCCGTACCAAGTGTACCTTTGCAGGCAAATTGGAAGAATACGTTCAGAATCACGATTTAAATTTGTAATTGGTTTCTGGAGTTTGAATGGGGGGTTCTGATTACTTGGTGTGAGTTTGTGATTGTACTTACTTAGAAATGATACCGTGGGATTTGGGAAAGATCACCTGTATCTTTTAGGTCAACGCGGGGATTACCATCGCATCAAGTCGAGCTGTTCGTGATTTTTATGAAACTACATACGGAAATGCACCCATAAACACTGAAATTGCATAACCTCGAATCGGGATCTGGTAGCAAAAGTGATGTGAGGTAATGCCGCTACGGTGCAGTGCTTATAAGTCGTTTCCACCAGAGACGAGCGAGGATGCATAGCGAGGGATGTGTGCGGAAATAACCAATCACATAGCTAGAATACGAGTAGCTTAAGCTGTGAAAAAAAGCGATATTATTGGTTAGTTCCTCATCTCTGGTGGAAACGGAGCCTCATACGGGAGACTTCTACTTACTATCAAATGACGATCATCAGAAAAAAAAAACTGAACCATTACTTTCTAGAGATCATGTTTAACAGAGTTCATCAGGAGGAGTTTCTCAGTTATTCGTCATTCACAACCTTGTTATTTCATCAATTGTGGTAGGCTAGGAGAGAACACCTTTAATAAGAAATTAAATAGTATGAATAGTTGAT
Organism: Eugnorisma glareosa; assembly: GCA_947578425.1. NCBI lineage: Eukaryota > Metazoa > Arthropoda > Insecta > Lepidoptera > Noctuidae > Eugnorisma > Eugnorisma glareosa. The sequence goes on along the minus strand of OX387982.1, from coordinate 3,040,129 downwards.
AAATCTATAAGAGTGAAAGTACTATTATCTAGGCTCGCGACTGTCTAAAACTGAACGCGGAAAAATGGAAATAGGACAAATATCATTCTTATTTCACGTGTTTAAATGTGTCACCACCAAAAATTCCAAACACATTTTCCTCACGAAACAATGAATCAAAACTTTCTAAGAATCCAAGAGGATGTAGCTATTCCATCTTGTGTTTCTAAAAGCATTTTAAAACAATTGCTTCCAAAAATACCACCGAGGTCCGGTGCGGCATGTCAATTTTGACAGCTGTCAAGTGTCAAATTTGACATGTGTCATGCGAGGGCGTCGGATGTTGTTATGCGAAACTTGTTAATTATAGCCTGGTTTGGTTTAGTTGCGATAGTTTTCGAATATTGTAGACATCGAATATTAAAATATTCGATAAATAAATAAAATAAAAATAAAATAAAGTTTATTTGGAACAACTTAAGTTTACAGAATACACAGGAAAAACGAAGATAGCTACAAAAGTAAAGTACTGTGGCGCAGCTATCAACGCCCAATTCAAAATACATACAATCATAGACATTGTTCCAGATTAACCTAAAAGAAGTTAAAATAACGATTGACAAATAAAATGAAAATTGTGCAAAATATATCAAGTACACTATGTGTAGAGTGGAGGTGGGGATAAGATGTGTATCGATGTCTAAAATATTAACTTTGGATTAAGCAAGAAAAATAAACAAAAGGATGGAACGAGGCAAAACCTCAATTTCGGAGAAAACGAATACTGCATGGACTAGCAGTTCCTTTAATAGGTAGTATTTTGCGTTGCTCTTCAAAATTTTCTATTTGTTACACTTCATAATGTTTTGTGAAAAAACCTCATCTTAAGATGAACATCTCTGTATTCAAGACAAGATGGAGGTCAACAGTTGGCCTATTTAATATATAAATTAAAAAAAAAAAACATAATTGTTCGGCATTTTGGCATTTTTCTTCAGTAATTTACAAAAGAAAAACAATTAGATCCATCGCAGGCCTCTTGAGAACAACATCTTATTTTCCGCATCATACACCATAAAAGCTAAATTAAATAGACTATTATGGTGAATGAGATATTTATTTTTAGAAAATAATAATAATTTATTTGTACCTAGGCATTAATGAAATATATACACTATATACTTATTTGACACTTAAAAATACATGTTACAAGCCAGTCAACAAAAGAAAGCACACGATTGTATTGCCACAAATCTGATTCTAACCCCCCAAACTAGGCCTGGACCTGTATTTTAGGGGTCAATCTAGATATGTATTTCCATCAACATTTCCTCGAATTGAAAACTCATCCGTATCAATACAGTCATAATAAAACGTTAAACACCACTCACACTTCCCAGAACATTTCATGAGCACACTTCGTTTGCACACACAAAATAGAACTCCATTTTTCATATCGGTACTATTTTTAAACTCCCCGTTACGGACGAGTGTGATACGGTGCTAATAACTGTGAAATTGATAGTCTTTGATGGTGCCGTGTTATATATACGTTATAGAGGGAGTTCGGGATGGATTTTACGCTCCGTTCAAGAACCCAGGCCATGCGACTTGCCGTGTCAATTGTTTCCTTTGCGTGAGTTCCATCGCGTCGCAATTCTTGTAAAGATGGTCAGCCCGGACTGACTACGGAATTGATTTTGACATAATATTTCAGTACATTATCTGTCATTGTTCAAATGGTTACAGCCGACACGGGTCTATCTTCAACCTTATCTGTCCGTGGATGGGTGACCATCCATTACATACCAAGTTTCCTCCGTGTCTCGGAAAGCACGTTAAGTCATGTGTCCCGGCTGTCAGTAGCAAATCTTTGACAGTCTTTACAGTTACAGTCCTACAAAGGGGTATCGCTCCATGTTAAATACTGGTATTGAGCTGCAGCTGGTTAGGCTGGAAGCCGTCCCCAACATAGTTGGGATAAAGCTAAGCAGATGATGATCTGCTAGTGTTCAATATCCGCAGTTCGATCCTCTCTCCTCTCTGCTCGGTTTGACCGCAGCTTCTACGGCAGCCGATCTCCTATAAAGGGTGTAACAAGACCCTTAACGAAGTCGCAAAGCACTTGTTCTCCCCGTCATTGCGGTCATTTTTTTTTTTCTAGATCATACCTGGGAACCTTCTAGTTACGGAGATATTGAGGGTCAAAGTTCCAATTCTTTCACAAGTTTTTTTTTTTAATTTATGTTTTTAAAGTAAAATTGTTACTTTAAACACCTCCACGGCCCCCGTATTATTCAATGTATCTATCAGCACAATGTTTTGAGTGCGTTACATTAAGTAAAACGTGATTTTTCACCCCAAGAAAAAAAACTCGTTTCCAGCAATAATTTTTGCGTAAAGTTACTTAGTTTGATGTACAGAATGCTTGGTTGACGGCTTCGTGAAGGGTCTTGTTACAGCCTGTATACACTCTCGCACTCGCCCTTTCTTGGAGTGAATCGGCGAGAATGTGCAGCCACTTTTACAGTGTTCGATTTCTTTTAAAATTTCTTTCATTAGTTTTTTCCGCAATCGCTGTTGCTAAACGCGTGTCGCTTGAGCGTGAAGCTCGTGGCCAACATGTTATATTATGAAGTTATGGGGATAAGTACATGATACTGCGTTTTATCCTTGTGTCGCAGATTTAAGGAACATATGAGGAAAATTTCGGGAATGGTTCTCTTTAAATTTTCGTATAAACTGCTCGGGATATTACCAGACAAGCGGCAGTATTTCTTATCCTGGTTTCTCAAAACCTATTTATGTTATATTAATGCTTAATTTAATTAGTCAATACTGGGATAGAAACGTGGATTGACATTGGAAGAGACGCCTAGGCTGTGTAATGATATCCTATACTATTAAATGAGCAATATTTGTAATGACGTTCTCGAAAAAGGCTTTAACGATTTCGATGAAAGCTGCAGCATAAGTTTTGCGGTGGCGAAAAATCGATCTAGCTAGGTCTCAAACCTCGGAAAATTCGTTTTCTCTGCTTTCACCCGAGCAGAGCTCTGTCGCCCATTTACTTTTTTCTATAGATTCTACATTACCTAGAAGACTATTCGGAGGAGAAATGGCGAGACTCAGACACGAAAGGATTAGAAGAGGCTCTTCTAGAAGTGGGAAAATTATAGGCTAATCATGTCATAAGAGCAAGAGAATGACATCTGACATTAAATATGAGATCAGACAACATATTAGCCTATTAGCAACTTGATCAGGTTTAGAAATAATTACATTACTATATTAAGACATGCTAAAACGGCTTTGTTGGTTAATTAAGTGAAATTTGCTGTTAATTAGGACTAATTAGTAAGTAATGAATTTGATTGTTTCTGTGATGTAGAATAGGTTAAGTCGTCACTGAGCGGTTTATTTGTCTATGTGCCAGTACCTTAATAAAATCTTTATTTAACGGAAAGTAGTGACAAAAGTGGTTAATCAATTGCGGGGTCGACTATACCTTCGACTTCGGAGTTACTTCGGCACTATTCGTGAGACAGTTGATCATAACGTTGTTAATTCAATGTATTGAAACAGGCTACAGAACCTCTTCGCGTGACTGTACAGTCGCATACAAAATACAATGTGACTTTTTAGTCAGAAAACGTTTCATACTATACTTTGTAAGGAGTGTGTGTTTGATTATTCCTGTAGTGTGTGATAACCATTTTTAACCTTTTTCTCTGAGCTGTATTTCTGAATTTCTTTAAGGTCTAGGCCGAGGATAGTAAATTTGCATTTCATCACTCCTATAATCTCCGAGGGGTTAGGCAGAGGTGTACCTAATAGTACACCCACATTTCGCCAATTATGCTCAAGTCCTATGTAATAGGGCGCGAGCCGAGCCTATTACCATCAACCTTCCACAAATCCAGACTCCGTTGCTGCTACCGAGAAAAACCTGATGGAAAAACCCAGTAACACTTTCTCCAACCCGGGAATCGAACCCAGGACCTCATGCTCAGCAGTCACGCTTGCGACCACTAGACCAACGAGGCTGTCATTACGTTATAAAATCTCATATAACAAGCCGTGGGCCTACCCCCAGATTCCAGTCTAACCAAATTCCTTTCCACTACAATGTATTGAATTATGCAACAGCCATGCTAAATGTTATTCGCTCGTCCTAAATCAAGAAGCGACGATAAATCATACTGTTCTCCCATAGTATTTCTATAGCCGTCCGTTATAAATTTATATGGCTTCACTAAATAAACATTTGAGATCTCAATGCGAAGTTATTGCTTCCTTCCTTGTGGAAAATAACTCGTATATTAAACCTAGTTTGTAGTTTCAATAGATGTGGGTAATGTCATGTTTTGTCGCTTCATCGTGATTAGCCTGGTTTTACTCACTGCTGAGTACTTATATGACTCGTACCATGTGTGTCTGTGTGATGACTGATATGAAAGAGAAAGGAGTAAATGATGCCGTGACGTCTGACAGGGGAGAATGAGAAGAAATCGATATGTTTTTTTTTTTGTTATAAGGAACAGGACCCTATGAAAATAAAAAGGTACTTGTTCTCCCCGTCATTGCGATCATTTTTTTGTTCTAAACCATACCCGAAAACCTTCTAGTTATGGAGATATTGGGGGTCAAAGTTCCAACTATATCACATGTTTTTTTTTAAATACACGTTTTCAATGTACACGGTTTTAATGCACAATGTTTTGAGTGTGTTACATTAAGTCCTACCGTAACACGAAAGTCGTTTCCACGCAATAATTTTAGCGTAAAGTTACTTAGTTTGATGTACATAATGCTTGGTTGACGGTTTCGTGAAGGGTCCTGTTACACCCTGTATTTATTAAGAAATATTTAAAAATGTAAACTAGTATGTACAGAAATTTTAAAAAGAAAATAATTATGAATCACATTAAAATTCTTAAAATGGTCACAGACGCATTTATTATTATGAATTGTCACTTTGTGACAATGGTCACTTTGGTACAATGGTACGAACTGTAACGTAATTCATATTATTTTTATCCCATTATGGTTCTGCTAAAGGGGTTATTTTAGGCCTCCAGGTCTTCTCGTCTAGTCGGATTTAGCATGATACCAGTATTTTTAATAGAACCGGCCTATCTGTCCTTCACAATGCAGATCCTGGTCAACACAACTCTTGGTTAGACTGGTTACACAAAAACACATGTCAAAATCTCTGAAACACTTCTGCACCAAACTGTACGCTGTCCACTTCAGTGTATTCGGTACCAGTCCTGCAATCGATAGCACTACGTAGCTGTTTATTTTGTCAGACGTCTACCCAGCTTGTCGGGACCGCTACAAGGGGAATATTTTACGACAGGCCACTCGAAGTCTCAAACTGAATCGATCTAGTGATAAAGTGCTGAGATAAAATTGTGGGTTTCAGTTTCTTTGAGTGTCAATAAATCATGTTGGAAACATTATTATGAAGCTAATTTATAATATTGGGTGAAGATTGAGACTAAACTACTAACCATGCAGAGAGCGCAAAGATAAAACACGAAAAATTGTGAATTTAAACTTTTATCTGTTTGTCATAGAGCGTTAAGCTGCTCTATTCGAGCTCAAGAAATAAAGATTCAGATTAGTTTTAAGCACTGCTGAAACTGAAGCGAGTACCGGACGAGACACAGCCCCCCTAGCACGGCAATACTATCTCTAGTCTACCAAGACTCGACAAAGCTCTTTCCATACAACTTGACATGTCTTGTCATTCATTTCATGCTTTCTAACATCGCCATGCTTGCGACGATAGAAATCTTTCCACAATCTGTCATAAAATGACTATTCAATTCGACTTTTCGTCGACAAAACCCGTTTCCACGGACGCCTTAGCGCCCTTCTATTGTTCTAAACATAACGAAGTCACGCGACTATTGGCACCAGTTTGAACACTCTCCCACAAGCCAACATTCTAACCAAAACCTAATAATCTTATTCACGGATCAAAGAATCGTTTTTCATGTAACGTTCGTTGTGAGTACCAAGCAACTAACCTTCAAGAACAAACAATTCTATAATATTTAGTGTTTGTCTAGCAAATAATCTATTTACTCGCGGTTTTCATACTACAACGAGAGATTTCGACTTGATCTTATTTCAATATCGCTCAGCTACTTAATTGAATATTTCACTCTGAAATTCATGATAAAGATATTTTGTTTACACCGTTTTATCCTCATATTAAGTATTTTATTTAATGATCGTATTATGACACTTATTTGTTTGCAAAATGTTTTTGATTTAAGTTTGATTTTTATGTCTTCGTATGACCATATGTATTTTAGAATATTCATTCATTATTTATGTTTTTTTTATGTGGTAAAATATGGCATTGAATTCAGCCTAATATTACACAATTGAAAAGACCTTTTTTTTTCCTAAGCCTTGTTGTGTGTCTCACTGCTGGGCAAGCCTCCCGTTTCTCCTTCGAAACCTCTCTGTCCTGTGCAATATCTGGCCATGTTCGCCCCGCAAACGAGATCAGATCGTCACACCACCTTCGCCGCGGTCTACCTCGTCGGCGATTTCCTCCGACAGGCGTCCAGTGAGTGACGATCGTTGCCCATCTCTCCGGGCGCATTCATGCTACGTGGCCAGGTCATTCCCACTTCAGCTTGGCATTTCGAAGAGACCTATGTATGAAAAAATCCCTTCGCAAAATCGACGATCAATGACGATGATTTCCGCGTGTAGGAAACCGTAGAGTAGCTACTGATATAATGGTGCCGATTGTCCTGATAGCAATAGTCCCCGAGAACCATCCAAATAACCAAAGTTCACTTGACAAGATAAGGCAATGTTCAATGCTCGTCTTTATAATAAAAGGCCTTTGCCCATTGGGGCAGTTACAAGCTTAATATAATTGTAAAACGTCATCATCTAAATTACATTAACCACAGTAAAATTACAGTCAGTTAATACAAATTTTCATTAACAAAATGAAATAAATTACTTTATGCAAAATAATAAAATGGCGCTTCAGAACGCAACGCGCGTCTTGGGAGCGCTAAAATCACGCTTAATCATACCACGGAGTACAATAAGGGGGTGACAGATCACTGCGTTACACAACGATAAAGCGGGAGTTTTTATTTTAGCTGTCACAGGTGGCGAAAGAAAAGTAAAAACCGGCTGACTCGCGCATGAAGGGTTCCGCACCGTACCATTGTAGAAGAAATATAAAAAAAAACAGAGTAACTACAAAAACTTGTCAACTCAATATAAAAAACAAAGTAACTACAAAAACTTGTTTAATATGTCTATGGGGAGCCCCCTTTAATTTTAATTATTTGTGTTATTGCGGCTTCAGAAATGCACATTCTGTGATAATTTCTACTATTTATGACTACGAATACCAGCCAAATCTGTCACTCTAACGTCCTGGCCACAGCTACTGGCGGCGCGGTGCGCGGTGCGGCGGGCGGCGCGGCGGGCGGCGCGACTTGCGGTGGTAAGCCACAGCTCGACTAGCTGCGACCGCGGCGGCGTCAGCGGTGGACGTATTTAGAGAACGGCTAACTATTAAAATGGCCTTATCAAAAGTGGCACGGTATTTAAATTGTTGTTTTATTTCGTCCTACAATGTTTTATAACATGTTTTGATATCTATATTACTGGGGGCCTAAAATGACCACTTTATCAGAATCATAATAGGAATCACGTTAAAAATTTAAAACTCTTAAAATGGACTTTGTGCTCATAACCATAAAGACCATTTTAAGAATTTAAAACTTTTAACGTGATACATATTATGATTCTGCTAAAGCTTCCATTTTAGGCCCCCTGATCTACTCAATATTTCACTAATAAATTGTTCAGTATCCATTATTTATATAAGCTCAACGCCCGATAAAAACAAATTTATTTGTTTCGATCGTGCGATGTTGAATACGTCCACCGCTGCCGCCGCGCGCGCCGCTCTGAGCTGTGGCCTCCTCGATACTCGCTAGTACATTTGTTTCAATCGCACACCGCGCAGCCCGTCGCCGCCGCGTGCCGCGCGGCGCTCACCGCGCCGCAGGTCGCGCCGCAATTCGCGCCGCCGGTAGCTGTGGCTTACTTCATACATTGTCTACCATTTGTTTTCGCCGCTCACCGCTTGCCGCGCCGCTCGCCGCGCCGCAATCCGCGCCGCTCGCCGCGCCGCAATCCGCGCCGCGATTGGCTGTGGCCAGAAGGTAATGCTGGTTCTCGCGCTCCTCTGCGTCAACTTGTGGATTCTTACAACGATAATTTTGAGAGCATCTATATATTTAACCTCTCTGCTAACAAATTTAAGATACTTGTGGTCGCATCAATATTAGCATCGTAATTTTGTTTTCTTTCCATTCCATTTGATAATTATTTTTATTTTATTTTTCTCTTTTTATTATAACTTTATAACTTAGTGTATTTTAACTCACGTAGCATAAAAATACCCATAAATCAGTAGTGATCAGTGGATAATAGTGTTGGTAGTGCAATAAGTGCCATTATTTTAAGTTTATTTATAGTCTATAACATGTTTTTGTACTGCTGTTTTTTATCCCTAAATAAATAAATAAATATTACGGATCATGAGATACAGCCCGCTGACAGATAGACCGACGGACGGCTTATTAATAGTGTCCAGTTGGCTACCCTTCGGGTACGGATCCCTTGAAATTGGCACGTGGTTACGTAGGTTGTCTTGTTAAGACAAGATCAACCCGAATCGACCAAAATCAAGCTCAGGCTAAGGCCTGAGCTTGATTTTGGCCACGGCTTCGCTCGTGTAAATGTCGAAAATGAGGAGGCTACGGTAACGTAGTAATACCCTAAGAGACAAAGGGAACGTTATGTAGTATCCCAGGTCACAGTCTACCTGTATGCCAAAGAAGATGGAGCAGAATGGACGATGACATGATTACCACTTCTGACTTTACAATGTTATAGCAAGCGTTTACCTGGAATCTGTCTAGTAGACGTGCTACCGGAATACAGTATCCTGTCCTTGATCAGGTCTACTTTGTGTTCATTTTTTTACGAAATTCATTCAGTCGTGAAAAGCTAACAGACACTTTTTATTTTCACATTCATAACATTAGTAAGTATTAAAATCACTACATAGTATAAAACAAAGTCGCTTCCCGCTGTCTGTCCCTATGTATGCTTAGATCTTTAAGAGCGGCCAACCCGTCATATTTTTCATACAAACGCTCGTACGTGATTATGCAGTTGTTACACATCTATCTTTGATTTTTTTTGAACTAATAGGTATTTTGTGAACTATATCTAGGTTTCTATGGTAGCAAAAAATAAAAATTGTAGAAACAAATTCAGTATAAGCCTCCAAAAATTGCTGTTTTGCACAAATTTTAACTGAACTTTGGCCGTTCATAATGTACTCATAAACTGTAAAAGTAAAGAAAACATCTCGATAGAAACCTTGCACATGTAATGGAGATTCTTAATGACAAATATTTATTTCACACACTTGTAAGACTTATTCAAAAACACTTATTTCCTGGAACAAGTTTAAGAAATTTTCGAACTCTATTTTTCGTTCATGTCATTGTGTTAGGCGGTATGAGGTGCGTGGGAGAAGAGTAGTGCGGGGTCGGGGCGGGGTAAGACGGGGTAGTTGAAAGAAAATATCGCCGCTGTGGCTCTAGATGCAACAACAAGCTTTTCGACCATGTTCGCGTTGACGATAGACGGGCCGGGAAGGGCCCTCTTAAAACTACGCAACGGATTCTGCTGCGGTTTTTTTTTAATAGATAGAGTGATTAAAGAGGAAGGTTTATATGTATGACATTGCACCCGTGCGAAGCCGGGGCGGGACGCTAGTAGAAGTATAAAACTGTCTTTTCATGATGCCATTCATCCATTGTTATCAATCAAATCTCTTTGTCCATTGTATGTGTTTCACTCTCAATTTGCAGCTTTGTTTTCGGTTTTCGGATGTGTTTGTACCATTCAAAAGTTACTAAATGGGACAACATAATACGAAAGAGCATTTTATTCAAAATCCACACATAAATAACACGATAAGAAGATTCATTCTAATTTGTCAAGATCCGAATATGTATTGCTTCGTTAAAAATGTAATAAAAGGCGCCATTTTGCAGAATCTTGAGCGCTGAAATCACATCGTAGATAATAAAAGTGTTGAAGTTACGACGGATAACCAAGCGCGATCGTCGCTGTATGTAAAGCGGACTTTTTATTTAATGTTTGGGTAAAATACTACACAACAGGTACGTGAACGAAAAAAAATTAACTTGTTTTTGACATTTCTGGGAAACCTGGGGTCTTTTAAAGACGAGCCTCTCGGGCCTTTTGATTATCCATGTTTACTGTAAAGGGTGTAACAGTTAACGAAGCCGAAAGGTACTTGTTCTCCCCGTCATTGCGATATTTTTTTTCTTTTAGACCATACCTACTTTCTAGTTACGGAGATATTTGGGGTCAAAGTTCCAACTTTTTCACAAGATTTTTTCTATAAAATACAAGTTTTTAATGTAACATTTTTAGTTAAAACACCTCCATGACCCCCGTACAGCACAGTGATTTAAGTGCGTTACATAGAGATTTACGGAAAAACGTGATTTTTGACCCCAAAAAAAAAGTCGTTTCCCAGCAATAATTTTTGCGTAAAGTTATTTAGTTTGATGTAAATAATGCTTGGTTGACGGCTTCGTGAAGGGTCCTGTTATACCCTGTATGCTAGTGTACCCAATGACAACCCTCGTTTGGTGCAAGACTTTTTCTATTGGGACAAGCCCGCCACACTACCAAACCACTGCAACTCCTTAAGGCCAGAATAGCAAACAGTAGCGACCACCAGAAAAGCACCGAGACAATGAAGCTTGACGAAGTCCCAGAGAAACTATTTAACTGTCTTGGATTCCACAACGAAATACAGTAATGACATTGTATGTTTGAGTTGATTGAGTACATAATTTCCTCTTCTACAAGACTTGCAGGCGATGGAAATCAAGATATTGTTCGTTAGGGTGTGGACTAAATGTGTAGACTGACTGACTATAGTGGACTGGTTGCCAAGAACTGGTTGATCAAAATTATTTATGTTATTATGATTTTCAACAAGAATAACTTTGTAAAAATATCCGCCCGCTAGAAATGCCAATTAATTAGTCACTTCGAGCGTACTTCTTTAGTTTATTTGCCCTTTACGTGCTTGGAAAGGTTCTCTCGTGGCAGGGTGCTACCATACCACCCACTCACGGACATTTCCCCTTAGAAATCGTTTGTCGATGCCGACACCTACGGAAACTTGTCGCGCTTGTATTAATAGACTGTAACACGGTTACTTGTTACGAGCTCGTAGCTAACTAAGACAGCCACTTGGGTCGATCTTTAGGTTAAGCCGTGCTTACCTAGGTTGGTCCGTGGACCGGTGACCACCCATTACATACCGAGTTTCTCCATGGCTCGAAAAAACACGTTAAGCCGTTGGTCCCGGCTGTCATTTGTAGATCTTTCCCAGTCATTACAGGTAGTCAGACCTGAATGTCTGACAACCAGTCTTACCAAGGGGTATCATGTTACCCAGCACGGCCAGCACTAACTGGGTTATGGAGGTCAGATTAGCAGTTGTTCCATGTAAAGTATTGGTATTCAGCTGTATCCGGTTAGACTGAAAGCTGATCCCAATGTATTTGGGAAAAGGCTAGGCAGATGATGATAAGGTTTGGATATAAAATCACGTCTATGGAGTTTCGCTAGCTAACTCAATTTAACCTTACGGAGTTAATTCATTAAAACACAAAGGATAAGAGACGGTTCCCCTGCAGTGTAACCGTTGCAAACCGAAATACCCTAGCACTACAATAAAAATGCTTTCCCCATTTTTGTACCCACGGCCTACAAGCCGCAGCAGTGTTACAATAAAACGTGTTCACAGTAGCCTATCAGACATTCAGTGGCGCCCTAGTTTTAAAATAAACTGTATAATGTACTCTGTTGCCTTATAATGGAATATTAACGGGGAGTGGCGAGGATTGAAATGGATAGTTTTGTCGGGTATATTGGTGTAGACTAGATCTCACTGTAATATGTAAAAACCGTGAGTTACCGTTTTAAGGTTGAAGTACCACGGACCCGACTGACTGACTGCCCCGTTGGTCTCGTGGTCGCAAGTGCGACTGCTGCGTTTGGGGTCCTGGGATCGATTCCCGGGTCGGGCCAAAAGTGCTATTGGGTTTTTCATTCGAAATTCCTCAGTAGTAGCCCGGAGTTTGGAAGTTGGCGGTATGATACCCCCGTCCTCGGAAAGCACGTGAAGCCGTTGGTCCTGGGCCTGATCTCTCTCCGGTCGTGTCGGGTTGCGGTCCCATCGGACTATGAGAGTAAAGGAACAGACAGTGCACCTGTGTCTGCGCACACACTTGTGCACTATAATATCTCCCGCGCCGATGGCTAGTCTGCGTTGAGATTGGCCGCCATGACCGAAAACGGTCAGGAGGACTATTATTACCACGGACTTCTCTGTTTCCCGATCATTATAATCTGGATCTATTCAAAGTACGATTGAATCGGTTTCTTCTACGCAAGCGTGCTCCACCGTACGCCGCATCGTCGCTCCACATTAGGCAAGTTGCTGCCAAACGCAAGCTTAGAGTTAAAAGATACCATGAAGTTTCGACCCATTCGAACCATGCCGTGTACGTGTGACGTGTACCCTTAATACGTTACCATGTCAGTTAATGTGAAATAAAATATTATGAGTTTAAAATATTTTTGTAAAGAAAACTGCAAAAATAGTAAATAATAATAAATATCATCAAGGTTTCCTTCCTTCTTCTCAGCGTGTCGATGACAATTTGCATTGAGTCAGCCCAAAATTTGCCGATGAGTTTGGCACTTTCCTTAGTGTCCTTCAGCTACAGTAGTGTGCAAGCAACGGGACAGCCAAGAAACAATATCAAGTGTCCCATCGTTTGTGGGGCAACACCACGTTTCCACTCCAGGGCAGACTCATCTATGAATCTTCAAGCAAAGCAAATAAATCATTCTTATTCTTATCCACTTGAACAGGTTTTCCTTGCTTCGGCCAACGTGTGTCCGGAGTCTATTCAAAGAATTCTAGCAGGGCTATTGCGTATCTCAGTTGACAGTTCACGGTGATCATCACTTGGCGAGGTTCGATATACAAGGACAGTTCTGCACGGGTAGCGTCAGTTGAAACTAACAAGAACTGTCATTGTAAATCAAAACTCGCCAAGTGATGATCACTATGAACTGGCAACAGAGATACGCAATAGCCCTGCTAGTCAGCCATGTCAACTAGTATCTAGGTGGTTTCCTTCCTATTAACCATATACCAATTTAGGCAGCATTTATCCTGAAAACCAGATAAATTTAAATAAACTATTTAAATTTATCTGGTTTGGTTATAAAAAATCATTACTTTGATACACTTCATATGCCAAACATAATGAATTTATAAAAATCTACGTATAATTTCAGCATTGTTTTGCGGTTTTCCAATTATTTTAGTGGTAAACGATAATGACGTTCGTTTAAAATTAAATTAGTATTTTGATTAGCAGTCTCCGTAAATGATTAATTACGCGCTTTTGTTATTTACATGTATCTATTTAATGGAAAAACGTGAGGGTTAATTACTGTTACGTGTCAAAATTCTATATTTGTTACTTTTTAGTTTTATTAGTCGCAATAGCTACTGCTGTTTTTCGGGTTCGATTCCCTACTCGGGCAGTGTTATTGGGTTTTTCCATTAGGAATTACTCAGTAGCAGGGCGGATTCTGGCATTGTGCCCGGTTGATGGCAACAGGCTCGCCCCCTATTACATGGAAAGTTATCACAACAAGCGAAATATGGAGCGTCCCTATTAGGTACACCTCTGCAAACACTGGGAAATACAGCTATGTTATGTTATTATTAACTAGCAACCCTCCCTGGCTTTGCACGGGCGCAATGTTATACATATAAACCTTCCTCTTGAATCACTCTATCTATTAAAAAACGGCATCAAAATCCGTTGCGTAGTTTTAAAGATCTAAGCATACATAGGGACAGACAGCGGGAAGCGACTTTGTTATACATAAGTTAGTGATTATAGGACGTAGTTTTTATCGTTATATCTCAAATATCTTTACGTAATAATTATTCCATTTTTCTTTCTCTATAGTTCCCTCTCTTCGCTTTATAGGGACCCAGTCTTCTGCTAAGAAATAAATTAATAATTTGTCTTATTTTTGTTACAGGTACGTACCAGGTTTTATTGACAACTAGAGCAAGTTCCTAGAATGTATGTAAATACATAACACACGTTTCTGAATTCCTTTTCCGTCAAAGTAACTGATTATTCGTCATAGAACAGCCTCTTTGCAAGAAGATGTTCTAAAACATAGCGACAGCACTTTCCTCACAATTAATAACCAACTGTGATTACATATTGTGCGTTTCTACAGGTGAAACATTCACATTATCTTCATAATTTTTGTGTCGGCCCAGAACTGAGCCAAGAGTTTGGCGCCTTCAGCAGCGTCCATCAGTTACTGTAATCAGCAAACAACAGGACTTGCAAGACATGATACTAAATGCCCCATCGTCACTCTTCCACAAAAATCACATGTAACAAACATGTTGAAATCTCTTTTTACCCACTTCTAAAAAGAAGGAGGTGATGCCACCAGCATCATCATTCTCATGTCTGTTCACCGATTACTCCGTGATTACTAAGCCGATTTAGGTGATTCTTTTTCCATTTGATACAGGAGGCCGCGCAATGGTCCCATATATATTTTATTGAGTTTGCTTTGCAGATTATGAGTTAGCTCCTTTATTACGTATTTTTTTTCTTTTTGGCCACGTTGACGACATGATGGTTCCTTAATAACTTCTAGTTACAATGTAAACAACGAAAAAAAAACGGGTAGAATAAATACACCACCGACTTTCGAAAGTATTTTAGACTTTTTTAGCTCTATCTCTCTATAAGTTGAATTCGTTTACCTCATTAGACAACGTTTAATGTTTGAGCAAATGTTGTGCCAGCGGCAACGCACAATAAAGTACTGAGCAAAGCGTGCATGTTAACAAACTTATAATGAGAGAAACATGCCTCGACTTCAACTCAGTTCACCGCTAACATACTTTATTTTTTTTTTTTTTTTTTTTATCGATGGGAAATCATCAAATGACCCCTCCCGCTCTGGGCTGAGCAGGAGGGAGTGTCAGACTTGTACTGACTAAAACCCATCCATGTTCCTTCCTTTGCCCTTTGTGTTCCAGGGCCGCGGTATCTCTTTCGAACAGTCCCGCAACCCTGGCAGGCGTCGGCCCTTACGGACCCCTTCCTGTTTGCTGACTCTCTTTGAGGCGCGCGTGGAACACGAACGCGCCGTCGACACGGCCTGTCGTCATAAGACGGACGGACGCGAGCTAGCCCATAGCTCACCGTCCACAGGCCCGCGTCTACGGTGGCCGGGGGCCACTACGTGGCCCCCGACGCCCGGTGCGTCTCCCGCGGCGGCTGGGACGTGAGGTTCTCTCCCTCTCAGGTCCCGCCACCTCTTTCGCTAGCCTGACTGCTTCGCAGAAGGAGGTGACGGCGTCCCATTCCGTCTCGCTCCGGACCATGGATTGAACCAGGGCCGGACGCGAGAGGTCGCCGCCGCCGATCGCCGCTACGAGGACACGGCGTTGCTCCGCCCAAGCGGAGCAGACCTGCACAGTGTGCTCCACCGTGTCCTCCGGTCGATCCTCGCAGTGGTGACACCCGGGCGTTTCCTCCCGCCCGATTAGGTGCAGGAACCTCCCGAAACAACCATGTCCGGTGAGGACCTGCGTCAGGCGGAAACCGCTAACATACTTCACACGACATAATTCAAACCTACAACTTGTTAAACTATTTCCTACATTTCCGTACACCCAAACACCCGACATGCAATCTTTTCCGAATCAAAATCATTACCAGTTACGTCTGATTGTTTTTTAATCAGGAAATCGCGTGCGTGTATGATGCAACGCTTCGACGCGTCCGCACGCTCCGGCGGTTGCGGCGAAAGTGAGCCGATTCTATAATATATGGATGTGTCATGACTTCATGAGCGAACGGAGGGTATTTCCGGTGTTCAATGTCTGGTAATTCGAGAGTTTTTTAATAACGCGCTTTTCATATTAACATTTATTTATTTAGATATTATTTACTTAGATATTATTTACTTAGACTGCCTCGTTGGTCGAATGATCGCAAGCGCGACTGCTGAGCTCGAGGTCCTGGGTTCGATTACTAGGTCGAACAAAGTGTTATTAGGTTGTTATAATTTTTGTTTGGTATGTATCGATACTTATTATGGTTGTTAGCATGGCACTGATCCGTCTCTGAGCTATATTTTAATAGACGTTACTTAGCACGTACTTCTTCGGCTGAACGTTATTCCATAAATATAAATGGTGTGTCATGACCGAACGGGTCTTTCCGGTGTTCAATGTCGGGTAATTTGAGAATTGTTTGAACATGTTCAGTTGGATTGAGTCTAGTGAACTGGAGCTAGGATTTCCTGTTCCGTTCCGTGTTTGCTATTTCTAGGAATTGTATGTGTCGTAGTGTCTTTGGTTAGGTTAGGCCTTTGAGGCTGTTTCCTTTTATCTTTGTATTGGTAACTGTTTCAGTGGCTCTTTAATCATGGTTGGCTTGACAGTATCCAACCAGATATTTGGTTATTAAATAAAATAAATAAATAGCGTTTTATTTCAGGCAAAATACCCATACACAACAAAAATAAAATGGAGACAAATAAAATAGTAAAAAAAAAGAAAACAGAAATCACTAGAAAACCATAAAGTATCATTAAATTCATTAAAAATCATTACCATGAGTAAAAATCATTACCATAAGTATCATTAAATTCATTAAATTCATTAAAAATCATTACCATTAAAAATCATAATCATTACCATTCATTAAAAATCATTATAATCATTATCACAATAAAACACATTCAAAAATTTTAAACATATATGTATGTTAAGTATGTTAAGTTAGGTATGTTAAGTACCCATACTCGTAGTCTTAAAAATCACATTAATTTTTTCGACATTTTTTGTTCTCGTGGTGGGTGCCATGAATTCTCAGATCTAGAACAGTCTGTTACCTTATGATGGTTTCTTCCACCGTTTTGAGAGCAGCTGTATTGATGAAATCTTTGTACACACCCTGGCTGGGTTCAAACGTACATCCATGATAACTGGTAAATTGTAGCCGTTATTAATAAATGTGTAACAACGTCTTCTTAGCGAATCGATTGCAAAAATTTCAAATGATTTTAGCCCAAAATTCAGCCACGCGAACCCCGCTCACTGATGCAGTGAATAGGTCATCAAGTGCATCGGTGATAGGGCATGTGGTGCAAGATGAGAGGTGGGCCATTGTCTGTGGGCAGACGCCCCAGTACGTAGAGAGATGGGTAACAACTTTTCTCATAGCTCGTAAATGTTACATGAATCAGAGGGGTATTAAACTAAAAGCAATATGATTTTATTACACTGCAATATTTCTCAAAACGCTTCTTCAACATCCTCTTGCAATTATCTCGCTAACAACACCCACAGGATCACTATCTTATATCTTAACGAACAATACAGCTGCAATGAGCTAGTTATTTTTAGCTCACTTCAGAGAAATAACTTATTTCTTCGAGCTAGATTCTACCATAGAATAATACCTCCAGAAGGTCAGCTTTATAGAACAAACGAAAACAGGCGCACGCACGTATATGCGCGAAAGTTCTGGCGATCTCAGACAAATGCCGTTCGCGAGTGCGCTTGAACTCGCCGTACGTGTAGCGTGATTCTTCTTCTTTACATACAGTACGACAGAATTTTAAATTTTGCTGTCTATAACTTCACCACTCCGGCGTCGTCAGTCTCTTTGGTGGCATGTCTTAGGCCACAGTGGTAGGATATAAGGTGGAACATAGTTTGGGACACAGTTCTACCTGACGTTCCGTCGAGGTAGTCTCACTTTTCAAGGTTGGCGCTCTATTTTTCTACTTGGTTTCGAACCACAGAGCTTCAAACTTGCAGGAACGTGCTCGTTTGTAGTGGATGAGTGAAAGGCTATCCTGTCACAGTTTGCAATCTGCGTGGACCGGATTTTGAACGATGCAGATGTACCTGCTTCAAATTTCTGGTTATATCACTTCTGACATGCCGATTTCCTCGCGATGCATCGATGGTTGTCCGCCAAAAGTAGGTGTCTAGTATCAGACTCATGTTTAAGCATATCTATGTCTGCGTTCGTTTTCGGTCATTGTATAGATCTGGCTTTCTGTACTTTTATATATTTTGTGTCCCACACTGACCTTTAAACATTTTCACTGCACGTGGCGTCGTAATTAATCTCAGTAAGGCTTGAAGTTTCCCTCAAGTGAAGGTAAAGCGAAGTTTCTTTAAACTATTCTATTTTATGTTCTTCTTGTTCGTTTTTGTTTCCAAGGTTTTCTGTTCTGCTGGTTATTTTAGTGATTCAGAGAGACATTGTCTATCCTGAATTCCTGACCGACATTTAGTAACCTAACTGCTTAAGAGTTGTCCTGTCAAAGTTCCTACCTACTATCCTTTGGTGATTCATATTTCATCGTTTTTCGTATAGAGTTCATAATGTTTCATAGTAATGTTTGTAAACATTGTTTCGTGGATTATTTCGTTTCCATCGCATTTTACTTTCATAGCGTTATGGCACAAGGAAAATAGTACTAGCATATCTCTGGCTCTTCTGTACCGCAAAAATCAACACATCTCTTTAGAAATACGATTTATTTATCTCTTCGAGGCTTCAAATCCCAATCTTCAAACACATTACCAGATCAAACCTCATACCTAACGATCTCGTCCTCTCAAATAAACAACCTTCACATTAACGCAATCTCATTACATCCTAAAAAGAGTTCCTGTCGAAATACGATCGATGGCAACAAGTCACATTTGAGGACCGTGTGAACGAGACAGCATGTGTACAGTCACGACCAATATGTATACACATAACAACGTTTGAAATGAATCCTACTTTAAAGATTAATTATAATTTTATGCTGCTACGCGTACCAACATAGAATTTTGGAACACACACTATTTGGTAGGTACTATTTGATGAGGAGGGACGAATCGCATGTGACTAAAAGAGTGATGAATATAAATGTTGGAGGATTGAGAGCGAGAGGAAGTCGAAGAAACGATGGATGGATTGTGTGAGGAATGATATTAAAGAGAAAGGAGTAAATGATGCCGTGACGTCTGACAGGGCAGAATGGAAGAAGAAGACGTGTTGCGCCGACCCCGAGTAGAATGGGACACGGGCAGGAAGACGATGATGACACTATTTCATACGAAATGGGTACGATCTCGATGGTTATCGAGAGCCGGTAGAAGAAGAGTCAGCAGATCAACATCCAGATGGGTGAATGAGATTCAGAAGATCGAGGGTATTTTATTTATGTACACACAAAATACTTAACAGGACATTACATATTTATATGTAAGTGTATATGTATGTGTATGTATGAGTTTATATACTATTTAATTTATGTATTAAAACTTTATTCACAAGCAAAAACTGTACAAAGGCGGACTTAATGCCTTGGGCATTTTCTTCCAGTCTAGCTTAGGGTGAGGTAGAGAAAATACACAGTAGGTGCAATAACAGAAAACAAATTAGAAAATATTTAAGTACTTATATAATTAAAATATAAGAATAAATACATCAAACAAAATCTAAAATAAAAGTTATGACAGATGACAAGAAAAACTGGGCTAGTCACCAACTCGACACGAGAGACTGGACACACGTGTGTCCAGTTGCTGAAACTCAAAATTAGTATCACTTATTATTTCGTCATCTGAACACGCCAAGATTTTTACGCGTGTCCACGTAGTAAAACTTTAATTAAATCACTTTTATGTTTTCTCCAACTGGACACACTCAGTTTTTTTTTATGAAAAAAAGGGTACTGTCAGGTTAATAAAACAAAAACACACAAACATGCCTTGAAAAACCTGCCTTACTTTTTTGCTTGGAAAACCTTATTCAACAACTTAATTCTAAGACGAATCTGCCAACTTGTGTATGTATTCACGAGCGTTCACTTTAAATGTGAACCGATTGGTTACCGTCCTGATATTCCGAGGAAGCGCATTCCAAAGGAAAACCGCCTGGACAAAGAAAGAAGACTTTATAAAACCAGAGCGATGAGAAGGACAGCGAAGAAGACGATTATTCTCAGAGCGAAGATTCTTGCTGTGTGCAGAACAATATATTGACAAAGAGAAGACAGATAAGAAGGACAAGTGATATTAGTATGAGCATGCCTATTATCAGCAGATGCTAGAACAAGACTGCCAATCAAGATGACGGTGATGAGCTGTCAAAGTTTCATTCTATATTTTCCGATAAAATCGCTTTAAAAATTTTATAAGTTTAAACATATTATGTGTACTCGTGACTGTACATGACCGAATTCGATCCACAAGAACACCTCGGCTCCTCCAGCTTATTAAATGTAGGGTAGATTTCAATCGTAGGAAGCCAAACATTGCGAACGTGACGAGCTCAGGGATGGCAGCCGGATTGATTTGGGTTTTAAAGATGGTGTCGAAATTTTTTGAATAAGGGCCTGACATATGGAGATTACACTTATGTCACGCCTGTATTTTCTCGAAGGGTTTTACATTTCGTCAGTTATGTTAAGTCCCGTTTAGAAGCAGGCGAGCTTATTGCCATCAAGCTGGCAATAATCCGAACTCCAAGAGATATAACATCAGAAAGTTCTTCTGACTTGCTATAAAATGTCAGATCTGTCATTAGTAAAGTCATGACCAGTACTGCTCATGAATTTATTTATAACGTAAGTAAGTTCGATCAGAATAATTTGATTTTAGAAGTTAAACGTACAATCTCACTCACAGACACTCGTACTCGTTCACTCACTTATTATGCTGTGCCCGACTGGATCCATTATGATCTCATTTTCAGTTTACCACCTAAGAATATACACACATCAAAAGTGTCTAGGGATCAAGCATTTTTATGTGGATTTCTTGAGATTGAGATGTGGCTTTGTAATAAATTTATGATTTTATAAATTTATATGGATCCTTTTTGGTGCATTTCATAATTTGAATCAGGAACTGCGAATCAAATTCGAGTAAAAGATGAAAATCAGCTGTCAATATTTTCCCTATAAAAACATACAACGCATTGAAGACATTATTAGTGCTACTGTTTCCCTACTACTGATTAAAACCAACGTTATTATGGAGCGGCGACGTCATTTAAGCAGGGAAGAAATGCTCAGAGCCGTGGGAATGATAGAAGCTGGTTCCCGGCAACGTACTGTGGCTTTAGCTCTGAATACAAGTCAGAGTGTTATCAGTCGACTTTGGACACGTTACCGAAGCACTGGTACCGTGGCTGAGCGCCATGGAGGACGGTATCGCTGCACCACACGGAGACAAGACCGATACATTCAAATCTTAACTCGAAGAGCTCCAACAATAACCGCCATGATGTTAGCCGTGAGGCTTCATCACTCTTCAGGGAACTTAATTAGCGACCAAACAGTCAGAAACCGCTTGCATGAAGTGAACCTTCATTCCCGAAGACCGCTACGGGTACCACCTATAGCAATGCACAATCGTAGGATACGATATCAATGGGCTCTTGAACACAGAAATTGGGCAGAAGAACAATGGCGTTTCGTGTGCTTTTCTGATGAGTCTCGTTTTGGTATGAGACCGGATACAATACGTATACGACACTGGAGAACCCCTGGACGCCAACAGCGATTAAAATCCTGCCAGGAAGTCCATCCTTATAGTGGTGGAACCATCATGGTATGGGCGGGTATTTGGATCGGCGGAAGAACTGAGTTGATTTGGATCAGAGGCAACCTCAACGCTCAAATTTATGCTGAGACGATTGTATCAGACGTCATCGTTCCTCTACAAGTGCAAATCGGTCCCTTATTTCAGTTAATGCATGATAATGCACGACCGCACACCGCAAGAGTTGTAAGACAGACTCTCGCCGCAGCTAACATCAATGTCCTGCCCTGGCCTGCTCAGTCGCCAGACTTGAATCCGATTGAGCATGCATGGGATATGCTACAGAGAAGAGCTCTGCCGAATATGGAGGGTATCCAGTCGCAAGAAGACCTTTTTTTGTTGTTGCAACGAACATGGGCGGCCATTCCACAGCGTGATTTGGATGAACTCATTTTGAGTATGCCAAACCGATGTTCTTGTGTTGTTAGTGTTCGCGGTAGAAACACGGATTATTAATTGTTTAAGTTACCCAATAAAATTTTAAAGAAAACTGTTATTTCAGTCTTTTTTTCGAACTTTTGTGTTAGTGGTTCAAATGTCAAAAATCCCTTTATTAGGAAAATGGCAAATTTCTTTATTAATGCAAAGGTGACTTGGTTTATCGTTACTGTGACAAACGAATACACTTTATTTGATGAATCCTTAAAGAAAATTTTAATTAATATCAATCAGGAGAAAAGTTATTGCAAAAATATATGTTGATCCCTAGACACTTTTGATGTGTGTACATGTGGAATGCAATAAAATTATTGAGTATTGTACTGGGAGGAATCATATGGAAGAAAACGCAATCAAAAACGATGGTGTGAAGGTTGACAGGGAAGAATAAAAGAACTAAGGTAACATGGGTCTAGAGTAAGAAGATGATGAATTGGTCGAACTGTCGTGCATCATACTGCCATGGCAGACACGTCAGAAGGCTATCTAGCAGTTGGTGATATAATCGAACTTAAATATGAATGATTGTCAGGATTTATTCCTTTAGGCTATATTGTATATATAGGATACACTGTTTCTATTATACTAACTAATTACTTGAAATTACAATTTATCACAATAACACTGGGCACAATGAAGCGGATACAGTTTCAGGACGTCTCAACTCCACTGCGGTCAAACATTGAATGTCGTCCTCGCCTCGGATCCGATAAATATCTATATTATCATAACATTTTAGCTCCATTGAATGAAACAGATTATAGATCGAGTTATATTGTCACTTTTTACAGCACAATTAGTACATTTTTCAGCGTAAATGTTGCAGATCGAGCTTAAAGAAATCGTCCTTATCCTTGCAATAAAAGCGAAAAAGATGTCTTCTACCTCGTTTTGGCTCGGACGACAGACGCGACTGGTCGCGAACATCCGGTAAAATGAATAGTTTGGTGCGAACTATTAATTTTACCGCATGTACGGCTCAAGCTGATGCCGCGTAGATAAGTTCGTTACTCTCTTGTGATATTCAAAGGCGATACTCTACAAAGTCGAGCTATTTGCAATCGTAATTATGGCCATCATCATCATTTTGGCCAAACGACGTTTATTTTGGTGATATTACTTTTGTCTACAATAACAATATGTTATTCATCAGCAGATCCATTGCTCTCAGACTTCACACCTCCAAAAATGCGGAAGTTCAGAAACGAATCACCCTTTACAACTTAGCCAGTAAATAAAAAAGTCCCTTCACGCTTCGCCCACGTGCGGGTCATAAAAATATTTCACTACCCTCACATTTGAACTACCTCACATATGACGTTATATGTTGGAAGTATTGTTCTGCCGTTAGGGGTCCGCGGTTCCGTGGTAATGTTAGCGAATAGCGCCACGTGTTAGTTGGGCTTAGACGGGCAATTTTTTCAGCATATTGTCGGCAACAGTTGCTGGAGACGCGTATCAGGAAACTTAGCGTGATGCTTCTCAGCTAATTCAACCGAAGACCTTAAAAGGCGTCTGGAACAGACTGAGTACTTAAGGCGAAGGACAGACTGGTGTGGCCTGACTTCGGAGAAGCCTGTATCCAGCTGTGGATAGCGATAGGCTGAGTTAAATGATTGAGTTTCTGAAGCCTGGACATGATGCCCGATATCCCCCAATGTCATAATCCTCATGAAGTCAAAAGCCGTCCACTGCTGTGCACTGCCACTCCGATGTTCTACAACATTAATGTAGCAATCAATTTCGCGGTGATTCATGGTTTACCACAGTTGTCAAGGATTGTATAATTTTAGTTGCTCGTGTAAGTGAATCCTAAGGGCTCTTAGTTGCAACGGGTTCCTTATCTTTGTTTTTTATGGGGTAAATTTTTGGTTTATTGGTGTTATGGGAGGTTATTGTGGTCAATGTGCTATCAAGCTGTTCTGCACCATACCTATAAACGATATGAAACAAAAGCTTATATTCTTGGTGACATCCTACCTGTTACTTCTGCGAAACTGTTAAGCAGTCGACATAGAGAGAGAACAGAGAGAGAGTAGATATCGATAAAGAAGGGTGGTAACTAGTCAATGATAAAGCAAAATTTGCTTTATCATTGACTAATTAATGGAAGAACACGTTAATGGAAGATGGCTTCCTTGCTAGGGAAAATACCGATACTTAATTCTTTTCATCTTTATGTTGACAGCATTCTACTGGATGTCTGATTTACCTACTTAGAAGATGGTGCCCCGAATCTAAGTATACCATCATGTTCGTGATCTTCTTCACAGTTTCACGTTGTTGGCTATCTTTAAAGCTTCAACATTTCTATTACGGCCAGTACATAAATAAACACCAGCAAAAAGCCCTCCCAGAGTTTTCTAAAACAAAAATACAGCATAATTTCACCGAAACCTGTTATTTTTATAAATTATGACGTTACCCAAACCTCATCCCCTTTCCAGGTACACAGGGTGTGCTTTTGTTGATTTTTTTACTGCCTCATCCTTTATGAATGCGGTTTTTGGGGGAAAAGATGAAAATAAATATGAAACTTTGTTCGTTTACTTTGCTTGACGCTTTTGATGTTGGTAATTGTTGGTGATTCTGTCAAAGGACTGGTTTTTGAGGTTCTGTGACTTTTTGGTGCTTGTATTTACTTATGGGGTCTGTTATGACCCAGTTTGTTAATCATCAAGCTGGGACTATTAACATATTTTTAGAATATCAAAACTAGAAATAGTTAGGATATTGTTAATAAAGACATACTCGGTCATGTGTTATATACGTTATATGCCTCAATGTCAGGCCTTAAAACCGATTGAAATTGCAGCCTTGGAATAAATGTCATAAAAGAAATACTATATCGCAAATCATCACCTTTCTGCCCTTGTCCCATTCTACTCGGGGTCGGCGCAACACGTCATCTTCTTCCATTCTCCCCTGTCAGACGTCACGGCATCATTTACTGCTTTCTCTTTCATATCATTCCTCACACAATCCATCCACCTTTTCTTTGGCCTTTCTCTCTCTGTCTATCTATCAAATAAGATACCGTAAATAAAACTTCCTACTCCTAATTAAAAAATAATATTATAAATGCAAAAGTTTGTGAGGATGGATGTTTGTTTGTTACTCTTTCACGCAAAAACTACTTTACGGATTTGGATGAAATTTTGCACACAGATAGGTTATAACATGGATTAACATATAGGCTACTTTTTATCCCGGAAGATGATCCCGTGGGACAATTATCGCCCGGCATAAGCTAGTTATATCATAAATTAAATGATAAAATCGCTTCAAACTTAATCCCCAACGACTCTTCAATCTTATTTCATTATAAACAATAAATACTCATATAAAACATATTGATATAATAAAGATTTCCATTAAACTATAGTCGTTCGCTGAAAAGGCACGCGCCGTAGTTTACACTGGGGCATGATTGAAATCTTTGTTCGTAATAATGGCGGCTAAACTGCTTCTTGTACTTTATTATAGACTTGTGGTTCTTGCTGGGTTAGATAAGTTTTTAGGGCAGCTTTAAATTATATTATTTACGTGATAAAAGAAAGGTAAAAAGTATTAATTAGACTCACACAGGACAATACAAAAAATGGTTGACATAACATTAAAACAAAATTATATAAAAAGTAAACATTTTACAAGATAAAACAAGTGAAATAGGATCTGTGCGAGGCCAAAAGGCCCCTATCTCAGCATGGTGCTGTAACTTTAAAAAAACATGGTGATGTTTTTATATTTACAGTCCTTTCACGATTGTATTACCAGTGATTTGGCATGACTGCTTTGTTAGTCATGAGGTCCCATTCCCGCATCGTGCAAAGTCTTATTGGGCTTTTCCATCAGGGATTTCTCAGTAGTAGCCACGGAGTCTGGATTTGTGTCTGATTGATGGCAATAGGCTCGCCCCCTATTACATAGGACTTAGACATATCTGGCGAAATGTGGTGGTACTATTTGGTACACCCGTGCCTATTTCTTCGGGGATTACTGGCGTGACGTTTTGTTAACCTGCAATGCACGCGCCGCTTCGGCCGTTTTCGTTCATGACAGCGAATTTCAGCGGAGATTAAACATCGACGCGGGAGATATTCAAACTCAAAGCATTTATTGCAAATAGGCCAGGCAATTTTGCATACACAAAAATAAGCTACCTACTGTCCAGCCACAGGCATAATAACTGTGAATGGACTGTAGTTGGCCATTCGAAAATAGTAGATCTCATGGAGAAGAATGGGCAAGAAACTCTATGGACATTGTTTTTTTTCAAATCAAGTTAGATATTACATAGTCTTGGGTACAATATTGTTGCTTCTATATGTGAGCACAATGTAGAGACAGAAAAGAAAAAAAAACACAATCAAAACCTTAAAGATTAGGATAAGCCCTACTAACCATAATAGAAAGTTATAGTGCACAAGTGTGTGCGCCGGCACAGGTGCACTCTCTGTTCCTTTACTCTCATAGTCCGATGGGACAGCAATCTTACGCTACCGTTACCTGCACTAACGCCTTAACGTGCTTTCCGCGGCCCGAGTGTATCATAAAAAATCATCAGAAAAAATGACTGCGAATCAAAGGTAAAATTACTGCGAATGGACTATAAGCCTTGGTATAAGATTAAAGAAGGAGTATTGTACTTTAATTGAATTCGGAAATGTTTGATATATCTTATCAGCCCATCTTGTGATGAAATCGCTTTGAAATCATGTATGCTTTAGGGAGATACCTAGGCTGGCAAAGGATTCATAGACTAAACACCCTTAATTTTGCGTCCTGGAGTTCCCCCGGTTTACGGCTTGGCATGGGTGCAATGTTATACATATAAACCTTTCTCTTGAATCACTCTATCTATTAGAAAAAACCACATCAAAATCCGTTGCGCAGTTTTAAAGATCTATGCATACATAGGGGACAGACAGCGGGATGCGATTTTGATTTTTTCAAAAAAAGAAAATTCATACGAAACCGAATTTTAAATACATATTCACATTGAAAAACGAGAATACGTAATATTTACCTTCGTTACCTTTTCATAACATCTTGTTTTAACTCGGGGACACAATAAAACTGCGACGTGCACCTAGACTAGGGGATTACCCGACACAAAGCAGATACAGAAAGCCCATAGAAAGCTCGAATTGATTAATAGTAGTACTCAGATGCTAAAAGGAGATGAGGAGCTTGTAGCTAAATAATAACAGCCGGCCCGGTCGATCTTCTGGTTAAGCCACGCTTGCCTGGGTTGGTCCGTGGATGGGTGACCACCCATTATAAACTGAAACAGAAGGGCATAAATCACAAAGGCAGACTGTATAATCACACTTAATTTAATATTACTTAAATACAATTGGACAGAGTTTCAGCTTAATCGAATACTTGTAGCAACAAGAGAGCGAGAATGAGCTTGCTAGGCATTATATAGCTTTTCCCTCCACCGGAGGCATCCGGTAGTTATGGCGGTGGCTTGGCTTGGCTGTGATTGGCTGGCTGTAGTGGCGCGCTGTGATTGGCTGAGGCAATGTGTTGTAACAAAACATTAGTTTCCTCCGTGCCTCAGAAAGCACGTTAAGCCGTTGGTCCCGGCTGTCTATTGTAGATCTTTGACAGTCGTTACATGTAGTCAGTGGCCCGAAAGTTTGACTACCAGTCTTACCAAAGTGTATCGTGTAATCTTCTAAGCTGGGTTGTGGAGGTCAGATAGGTAGTCGCTCTATGTAAATACTGGTATTCAGCTGCATTCGATTAGACTGGAAGGCGACCCCAAAGTAGCTGGAAAAGGCCCCAAAGCAGTTGCTAAACGAAACTGGATATGTAACGGGTTTTCCCATCCACGTATCGACCTTGGCAAACGCGGCTCAACCTAGATCGACTCCTGAAGCTGTTATTATGTAGCCACGAATACGTACACATGGCTACACATCAAGCTATACATTTCCAGTATAAGCTGACCTCGCATTGTACGGAAATCCTATACAACGCGAGATCAGCATAAACTGGAACTGTATAGCTTGATGTGTAGGCGTGTGTACTAATGTCCTAGTTATTTATTCTGCATTGACCAAAGTTAACCTTCTCCAGTTCGTTTGGTTTACATCAGGGGTAAGTCACCCCTCATTAAAATAGCCACAGTGGAAGTTTGCTAGTGAATGCTGGGCCATTTCGTGTAGGTACGTATTTATGAACCTACCAGGGAACAGTTTGTCTGAGTCTAGCCTTTTTCGGGCTTAAAAACTTTTGTGGCACTGTTATTTAGTTAGTCTTTATGTAATGTCTGTTTTTGAATAGCTTGTTTGAAAATTGTATTGTGATGGCCGCTGCCTGCTAATGGTGGTGATCATTGGCGTTTGTCCTATTGGCAGCCAATGAAAAAGTTCATATTTGGCTGTGACTTGGTGATTACAGGGTGTAAAAATATTTGTAACATAATGTTACGAGCTGGGTATGGTATAAATTAAATACTACCGATTAAACACGAAATAACTTTATTAATTACAAAACACATAAAACTTAATCACAAATACACTACTGATCATTATTCACTTAGATATCTCACTTCTAGTTCACTTCGATTCGCTTCGTTGTGTAGCCAAAATCAGACTGACTCCTCCCGCAAACACGACGGCTATTTATATGACGACTGATCCTTTGAGAAAGATCTACAACCTTCTTCACAGTCCTTAGTGAAACATCATCCTTCGAGAAACTTCCACGAGTTTCTCGAATCTTCTAGAAATTTCCATAGTAGTACATTGTCCTTCGAGAAACTTCCACCCCTCTCTCGATTCTTCTAGACAGTTATACAGGGTTAGTTTCCAAAGACCAGCAAAATTCTCAGATATGATGCAGTACGACATTCTGAGCCCCCCCCCCCACTTAGAAATTTTTCATCGGGTATTAAAAAAAAACAGTTGTTCCATACATTTTGACCATGTAGGTATTGCACTTTTGTAGGAAACAGCTGTCTTTTTTTTTTATAACCGAAGAAAAATTTCTAAGTGGGGGGGGGCTCAGAATGATGAACTGCATTATATCTGAGAATTTGGCTGGCCTTTGGAAACTAACCCTGTATAGTGGAACATAGAAATAAAAATATAGAAATAAAACACAGAAACTCATAAATGTGGCTAAAAATCGATATAGGCGTGACGAAATAACAAAGTGTAATGGGGACATGCGTAAGATATGGGGTAACATTAATAACTGGCTGGGTAGAAGTAAAGTAACAGTAGTTAGCGTCATAATGAAATATTTACATAGAAAAGAATCTTTGGTAACCATCTGTAATAATTTTTGTAACACATTCACAACGGAAATTGATAGTATTAAGCATAAATGTAAGAAAACGTTTTTAAATAGATGTGATTACGTTAAACCTTGTAATGTTAGTTTTAGATTCAATAAAGCAACGCCCTCAGATATTGCAAGGATAATAGACTCACTGGACTGCAATAAGTCGCCGGGGTCGGATGGCATTAGGGTAAAAGATCTGAAGGCAATTAAGAACTTTATTAGTCCTGTTATATCACATTTTATAAATTTAAGTGTAAAAGAAGGTAAATACCCGCATAGGTTGAAAGAGTCAATTATTAGGCCAATTTACAAACAAGGATCACATCTGGAATACACAAATTACCGACCAATAGCTATTTTAAATACAATTAATAAGATTATGGAAAAATTTATAGTTAAGCAAATCACAACTTTCTTAGACAAAAATGATATTATTACCGACATTCAACATGGTTTTAGACCAAACAGAAGTACGGCAACGGCGCTCGCACGATTCACAGATGACGTAAATAATTACCTTAATGATAAAAATATAGTGGTAGCAGTTTTTATTGACTTCAAAAAAGCCTTCGACACCCTTGATCACGACGGCTTATTGCAGGCCATGGATGAGTGTGGGATAAGTGGACCAATTAACAGATGGTTTGGTCAATACTTAGAGTTAAGAACTATAAAAGTACGGGTTGCTAATGCTGAAAGTATTGAAGGCAATGTTAAATATGGTGTACCTACCGGATCTGTATATGGGCCTGTTGGTTATATTATACATGTTAATAGTATGTGTAATGTTATTAAAAAGTGTAAAGCTTATATGTACGCTGACGATACTTGTCTCCTATTCAGTGGTAAGGACCAAACCTCCATACAAGAAGCGATACAAGACGATCTGGACAATGTAATTAAATGGGCACACGACAATGGCATAATTATTAATGTAAGCAAAACTAAGTGTATGCCAATACATTCTCCATATTCATCGATCAAAAACATCGACTTGAATATTAAAGGTCACAGTTATGAATGTTTACACAACGGAAAATCTAGCTGTCATTGTATTTGTTTAGAACAGGTAAAAACGTACAGGTACTTAGGTCTGACTATTGATACTACATTCGCATGGAACATACACATAGACACGGTCTGTAATAAAATTCGGTCAGTTCTGGGTAAACTGTATACGTTGAAGCTTGTAGTCAAGAGAGGATTATTATATGCACTGTATTATGCACTTGCCGATCCAATTATCAGTTACGGGTTGTGTGGTTATGGACTTATTTTTAAAACAAACCTAGATAAAATTAAAGTACTACAAATACGGCTTCTAAAAATGTTAGTGAGCAAAAAAAGCAAACAAAGTTTGAACAAGGAATATGAAAAATTATTTAAGAAATGTAATATATTACCAGTAGAAATGAAAGTTAAATTGACAATGATTCTTGAACAACATAATGTTAACAAACACAAAAAAGAAAAAGTACGTAACTACCCAACCCGACTTGCAAAGAAAAAGAAACTACATGTGCCAAATGTAAATATAAATAACTATTATGGTAGACGTACGAGACAATGGATTGTACCTACATTAATTAATGACTTACCTGAAGGAATAATCGATCGTGTCAGTAGTAAAAATCACCTAAAAAATGTCCTGATGAAACATTACCTGTCGATGTGTCCATAGTGGCTGCGGTCTATCGGCGGCCTCGGTCGGCTGATGATGTGGGTCTTAAAATCACTTACCTTACTAAATGCGTAGATACGATGAGGTGGTCTCATAGCGTCCGTTGGCTGATGCCGCTGAGTGTTTTAGATACGTTTACCGACAGAACCATGGCCTTAGTTTTTAATTTTTAAATGTAACTAAGAGTTAATTTTAAATTTAATGTGTATTTTAAAGCTTCGTGTAAAATCCACGAGAACCTACTGCCGACAAACTGCTTTGCAGTTTGGCAGGTGTAATGTTAAATTAAAAAATGTAACATTTCGGATTAGATCAATAAATAAAAAAAAAAAAAAAAAAAAAACATTCTAGACCCTTATTTACTAAACAGGGACTTACAGAAATATTGGAGACTCGCACGTAATCTAGAATGTTCTCGTAAGGCAACCGACGTAAGAATAACATAACCCCTAGGTATCTATGCAATCTGTACTTAAACTTAGTAACATTGAACAAACATTATTGCTGCTTTCTTTTATTTTTGGAGTTAAAAATTGCTGTTTACAGCTCCATGCTATTTAGCAAGTAACTACATAGTAATGTCAGCAACTTAGCATCATGTTACTTAGCATTATCTTAACTGGTGATTCATGTCCAGTGTCAAGCATGGATCTCTCTTACATTGTTCACAACACCCGATTCACTACACCTTTCGTCAGATTTTGTAACAATATTTTAATTTAAAAAAGTGTCCATGGAGTTTCTTTCCCGTTCTTCTCCATAGAGATCTACGCTTTGAAATGGGCAACTACAGTACTTTCACAAGTTATTATGCCTTGTGACAGTTGCTTCGTTTTCTTTGTTTTTCTGATATTCAAAAGTGCCTGTTATGTTCTAATTGAAATAAATGCTTTGAGTTATGTATGAGTCATCATTCCAAAAAGTAATTTAAAACAGATCTTTCACTATATTATTGAAACATAACTTTCCACACCACCAGTAAAATAAACTGCCACCAACAATGAAACAGCAACACTTACCCTCCCTAAATCCCGTGTCGTCGCCACACCGTCCCTTCACTAGCGACCCTTCTCACGGGTCAGGAGTCACGCGTCACGCTTACACGTGTCGTGGCCGTCACGTTCACGTCGCGTCGACGTCACGTTCACGTCAGATAGTTGTTGTTACGTGTGAAAGTGAGGTGATACGTCATCGGTATTTTTCCGATGTTAATTTATGGATTATTTTGTTGTGTCAACAGTTGTGGGTGCGGTGGCAATGTTTTGTTATAAACTAGCTTTTGCACGTGTTTTCGCTTGTGTTATCATCTGCGTAGTGTTCTCCCAATGTTGATGTCAGCTTCCAGTCTAACCAGATGCAGCTGAATACCAGTATGTTGTACGAAGCTATTAGCTATCCCCTTGTTTTATGACTTTGGTTGTCAGATTTTGGGCTTCTGATTCACCGTTACGTTTGTCAAAGATATACAAATGACTGCGGGGAACTCGGTTTAAACTGGATGGTCACCCTTTTTTTTACGTTTGAAAAATCTTCAAATGACCCCTCCCACTCTGGGCGGAGCGGAAGGGAGTGTCAGACTTCTACTGACTAAAACCCATCCATGTTCCTTCTTTCCCTTTTGCGTTCCAGGGCCGCGGTATCTCTTTCGAACAGTCCCGCAACCCTGGCAGATACGATACTCCTTGTTGTATGAATTTGGGTGTCTGACTTTAGGCTTGTGAGTTGTGACCGTGACGTCTGTCAAAGATTTACAAATGACCGCGGGGAACTGGGTATGTAATGGATGGTCACTCTTGAATAACCTTCAAATCTCTCGTCGCTGTAGGAAATCTGGACCCTGGTGACACTCATGTATTCCCATTCTTGTTAAGTGATCAGTCTCCATCTACACCACCATCCATCCAAACATGTTCCATTTCTGTCCATGTAACCATTTTTTCGTGCGTTTTATCCTTTGCGGGATAAAAAGAAAAAGTATTTTCTTTCTTTGTTTACACGCTATCTAATTAAATAACTAATCCCAACATAATATATCGAAGATTCAAAATCACAAATGGCTTCCAGATCTCTCGTTGATACACATTAGAGGTAGAAGTTTAATTACTTGAAGATTTACCTCCGAAGCGCGGGTATATATATGTGACCTTGTGACATAGTTACCTCTATGCTGGAGGGATGGGGAGATAAGGTGTAAATATGTTTTTAATAGGATTTAGGAGGTGGTGATAAGGATGGTGTGTCTTTGTTAGCTAACACTGAGAGTTGTGAGCATTGGTCTTATGAAATAAAATCTTTTTAACATGATGTTTCTATTAAGAAATAGTGTAGTTGATGACGTCAGCTTAAGGCGTAAACATTTAAAGATAATATTTTAGGAAAATAGGCTAAGCAAGAAGTTTTCTGCCATGTAATTCATGCCTTACAAGCTTTTTTTAACATATGAATCGTAGCTAGGTGTAGACACGGCGACATATCAAGCTATACATTTCCAGTATAACATGGCCTCGCTTTGTATAGATTTCCTGTACAAAACTAGATCCGCATAAACTGGTTTGTATAGTTTGATTGGTCGTCGTGCGAACTACTGTAGAAACTAGCGTGAAAATCAATTTATAATATTTTATTCCGTACAATTACAGAAACCGACCTAGCTCTAAAAACAAACCGATGTAAATGAACGTTTGAAAATTCCAAATGTATCCTGTGATCTGTAAACTCAATAAGATATAGCGTTACGTGACTGACATGGTACCAAGTGATCATTGGTACCGTCTGGTACTTTAGCATGTTTAGGTGGAACATTAATATGCCTCCGTAGTACCTTAAAATGTACCTACTTTAATTTACTGTTGGACTTGTAATTCAAGAATTAAGATTATTTATTGTTAACCTATTTGTTACTGTCGTGATGGCCCAGAGGTTAAGGCCTCGCCTCTCATGATGAGGTTGTGGGTTCAAATCTGAGCAAGTACCAATGTGACTTCTTCAATTCATATGTACTTTCTAAGTTTAGCTTGGACATCACAGACATCGGTGAAGGAAAACATCGTGAGGAAACCTGGACTTATAAAAGTCTGAAATCGCCAACCCGTCTGGAGCAAGCGTGGTGATCAATGCTCGTGCCTTCTCTGTTGACAAGAGGCCTTTGCCCAGCAGTGGGACAGTAATAGGCTGGTATTATTATTATTTTATTTAACTGCAGTAACTTTCTAACTAATTTAAGTCGTAGGAAATTGATAGCGTTGTCCTAAACCAAAAAATCCAAAATGTAACATCTACCCACAACCCACACGCACTGAGCAAGCTTGGTGGATTATGTCACACTCTCACCGATGTGTTGTATCTGTGTATAGCAACGTTATGAGCTAATTAATATTAATTAGCTACCCCGCGAAATTAAAATTTTCTTACTTTTTTCGACTATTTCATGAAAAAGATGAGTTTTGCATTGACGATTTTAATGATTAACTCAATAATCCGTACGGGTTACGGTCGCGAATCATAATTCATATTTTTATCAACATACAACCTGACACTGCCCTTTACAATTTGCCAAAAACGTAAGAAAATGTTAATTTCGCAGGCTACGTTAGCGCATTCTCCTAATGCTATACACGGTTCTGTCTTCTTTCCCTTGTAGTGTGATCAGTTCCCTTTACCCAGCCTAATTTTGAACTCATTTATTGTTGCAGGTATGTACCAGTTTTTAATCAACGTTCAAAAACACCCGGTATGTTTAAAACTCCTCATTTCGTCCCAAATCATCATCAACGTCTGCTAGGCCTACCTTTTCCCCACTATGCTAGGGTTGACATACTACATACAGTCAGTCTCACCAGGTGCAGACGATGCAGCTGCTGTCTAACACGTCACCTCTTGGTAGGAATGGTTATTACAAAAAATACAAAATACAAAATATTTATTTCCGTAAAACAATATGTCTTAAATTAGTTGATGATTGGAGTCTCCTTTTAAGCAAATAATGCCTGTAGTAGGAGACTCCGCTCTTCCATAAATTAAGATAGTTCTATTTTATTTTCTTAACATTATCATACTAATATTCTCCTAACGTTATGAAAGTATATGAGAGTGTAATGGTAAAAGTTGAGTGGCGTATTATGGATGATGATTTGTGTATGTGTTGTGTGTGTGTGTTTGTGTGGGTGTGTGTGTGTGTGGGGGTGTGTGTGTGGGTGTACAACTGCACGCGTTTGATGTGTGTACGTTATCATGTTACAAGAGTGCTTCGGTGTCTTCATACGAAAGTGGTTTTATCCATTCTAGTATAGTTTTTTTACAATCATGTAGTTGTTCAGTGTATATGTATATCTTTCTGTTAACTCTATTGTAAAGTTGAGCTGAGCGTATATTATTTATTATTTATTTATTATTAGACCTTCAAGCTTCTGAAACAGCTGTCAAAGATCTACAAATGGCATGCTATCTACTTGTAATAGAATTTCGGTCTTCTGTGAACTCGTAATAACTGTCAATGCTCTAGGAATGACAGCCGGGTCCAAAGGATATTTAGTCTTGAATAAAACTGCATATAAAATCAGTACATAACGATCCAGCGGCTGCACAGTCAAGTGCAGGCCGGTCTAAGTTCTAAATCTTTAAAGTTGGGACAAGTTTGAGATGCTCCTAACAAGTTGCGAACTGCAAGCGGCGGAGAATGCGGGGCGGCTTTTATGTAACCGTTCATTGGAGAGAAAGCTTCTATTTTGAGGATTTTGAAGTGGCACGCTCAAGTTCTTCTCCTTAGCGTGTCGATGGCAATCTAAATTGAAACCCCTGAACTGGAGTACGATTTATGCGCCTTTAGTAGCGTCCGTCAGTTCCTGTAATTAACAAACGAGGCATCATACTTCTTCTAAGCGTATCGATGGCTAAAAGTTCAAATGTGTTTAGCCCAAAACTCAGCCACGCGAACCCCGCTCACTGATGCAGTGAGTAGGTCATCCGGTGCGCAGGTGATAGGGCATGCGGTGCTAGATGGAAGGTGGGCCATTGGGGCGACATACTCAAGATGTACTTTAGTGACTCTTTTGGTGATGTGGTGATCCTGATAATGAATTATGCTATTACCCGTATCTATTTTGTTAGTACTCTATTACCTATGTCATCTCAGTTGTTACCCCCAATTGGTTGCCTGAGTGGCAGTGCAGTGGTCGCTTTGACTGCAGTTTTTGAGGTGCAACACGTAGCTGAGGCATAGTCTGAGACACAGTCCCAAATCCGCATCCTAAAGCCAATTTCTATTATAGCCAGTGCTTAACTACATAGTACACTTAAAACAAAGTCGCTTCCCTCTGTCTGTCCCTATGTATGCTTAGATATTTAAAGCTACGCAATGAATTTTGATGCGGTTTTTTTTTAATAGATATGTGATTCAAGAGGAAGGTTTATATGTATAACACTGCACCCGTGCGAAGCCGGGCGGGGGTCGCTAGTTTTTATTAAATAAATAAATCTTTGACTTTACCAAACTACCTAACCAAACCAACTTTACTATACTTATTAAGATAGATAAACCAATTTAATCAGTGTTAAAAGCATAACCTGGTGAAAATAGCGAAAATCACTTTACGAAAGTTATAAAGTTAGCACTTTATAAAATAAATTATGAGAAGTAAAACTAGGTCGCTATCGCCACTATAGCAGATTGGAACTAAAGCAGAAACTTTAAGAACACCTGTGAACTTAATGAACTGAAAACTGAAGTGATTTTCAGTTTCCTCTATAATTATAATAATAAAGTTTAGTTTTTTTTAGTTTTTGGCACACGAGGTTGTCAACATGTGGAATGTGAACTCGGCTATCATTGTGCCGATTGTCGTGACGGTCAATGGCCTTATAGCCAAAAGCCTCGACGAACATCTTTCGAGGCTCTCCTTAGGCGGTTGGATCAAGGGCCTGATTCAGAAGAATCGATACGGCTCGCATTGTGAGGAGGTTCCTGTCTCTGGAGCCCTAACCATCGGTAGCTTGGACGCTGCTCCCGATACCGGCGGACCACTATTTTTGTTTTTTATATTAATTTGTTTAGGAATATTTAAAAAGGTATTTAATATAATAATAATAATAATTTATTAAGTACATAAAAGTTTTGTAGTACATGAGGGACTTACAAAGTATACATAAATAATTACACGTTGTAGGTACAATCAATGGCTGGGTGAACCGCTGCTCTCCTAGCTAGATTGCTGAGCAATCTGTATTTAGGAGAGACAGTTTCGACTCCCTATTTGAGTATCTCAATAATCATGTATATTACTTTTGGCGCTTAAAATTTAATATAAAGTAAAACACAAGACCAAAAATCATAGTTTTAAAATTTAAATTAAATAAAACAAACTAAGACGGCGAGTGGTGAGACGAGTGAGTGAGTGTGTGCATGTGTATGAGTATGAGTGTGTTAATGTGTGTGTGTGAATTTGTATAAAAGGAAAATAGGGCTACTTTCAGGTAGGTGTTACTAAGTACTTTTCGGTCTCGTCGTAGGTTTTATTCAGGAGGAATTCACGGAGGGCAAGTTTGCATTTGCTGTGTGGTAAATGATATATATAAATAGACGCATTAATTTTATTGTACAAACAAGGGCCAAGATAGTAGAAAAATCGCTTTGTGCATTTAAACTGAGTTTGAGGAACAGTACAAATTATATCTTTCCTTCGTTTGGTAATATTAACAAAAGGGGTTTTTAAATGTTGCAGAAGAATGGTTTGCAGAATGAAATGTTGCCTTATGTTGAGGACCCTACAATTTTTGTAAAGTTTTGAGGTTGGAAACAGAATAGGTCGAAATGTTGTCACTTTCAGTATAGCTCTGTGAGACACTTCCAAAGGTTTTTGTGGCGCCACCCCAGCAACTAATACAATAAATGATTATGGATTGACATAAGGCATAATATACGTTGCGAATAACAGACTGTTTGGCGACGTGTCGAAGGGTTTTAAAAATATATATAAGTTTTCTGACCCTGCCTGTTACCAAGTTAATATGTGTTTTATAATTCAGGTATCGATCTAAAGTTATACCTAGGTACTTAATATTATCAACTGTGGTAATGGGTGAACATTGACATGACTGCAAATGTGTACCGTTACAGGAGTGAGCCTTTATAGCGATAGGAATATTAGGTTGTGAGGCCGGTGAGATAGAGAACGTCATCAATTTTGTCTTGGATGTGTTAAGCGTTAAAGCGTGGGATCGAAGCCAGTTAAAGGCAGAATTAAAACCATTTTGAGCAATAATCTGAAGTTCTGACCACGATTTCGCGAAAAACCTTTGAAAGGGCGGGAAGTACCGCTATAGGGCGATAGTTATTGAAAGAGTTCCCATCGCCACCCTTAAATAGAGGGTGTATAATAGCCTTTTACAAAGCAGACGGAAAGACAGCAGTCTCAAAACAGAGGTTAAATATGTGGTTTAAGACTGGAGCCAGAACACTGCAGTATCTCTTAAGGACCACAGGAGAGATACCATCCCATCCAGTGGCTGCAGAGGATCTAAGGGACTCAATTGCAGATTTAACCTCATCAATATCCGTGTGATCCAAAACAAATGATGATGAAGAGAAGTTAGTATGGGAGCAAGGTAAGATAGGTGAAGTGCGGTCGTTGACAATATTATCAGCAAGTTTTTTACCCATGTCAGCAAAGAACTTGTTAAGATCATTGCAAGACTGTGAAGGAGTGTCAGAGTGTGAAAGTAGTTGTGTAGATGATAGTATTTAATATGCCACGTCACCACGTGGCCACGTCTGCCGCATGCCTAATGAGCTGTGGGCCAAAATAACCACTTTCTGGAGCCCTGACACAGCCAGAAGACGTCGCGGCAGACCTGGTAGAAGATGGCGGGACGAGTTGGATAAAACCAACGACCAGTGGCCCATATTAGCCCTGGATCGAAACAACTGAAAGTCATGGGGAGAGGCCTTTGCCCAGCAGTGGGATGGCGCAGGCTAACAGTACCAGTATCAGTATTTAATATGTATATAAATGAATAAAGTTTACACTTAGTTGTATGAAAAGAAACGCGATCCAGAGAGCCTAGACGAAATGAATTTCTATCAGCGATATCATCTGCCTGCCTTTTCCAGTCGCATCAGATGCAGCTGAATACCAGTACTTTACATGGAGCGACTGCCTATCTGACCCAGTTTTGACTGGGTTATACGATACCCCTTGCTAAGACTGGTGTCTGACTTTCTATAAATGGCAGCCGGGATTAACGGCTTAACGTGTTTTCCGAGGCACGGAGGAAACTCAATGTACAATGGGAGGTCACCCATCCACGGACCAACCTAGGCAAGGGCGGCTTAACCTGAAGATCGATCAGAGCGGGTGTTACTTAGCCACGAGCTCCTCATACCTACCATAAGCTGAAAGTTGTAGCAGAAATGGAAATGCTTTAAAAACGACTGCCACTTTTCAAGGCCAGGTCACCCGCCTGTTGGATTGCCCCAATAACATATTGAAAGATTAATAAATCAGAATTTTCGTAGGTACTACCGAGTTCAGTGAGGGTCGCCAATTTTCAACCTTATTACTTAGGGCATAAGGGTGAAAATTAGCAGACCGTCAGTGAATTCGGGAGTACAAGCAGCTCCAAACAGACTTACATCGAAATTCAGTGAAAACTCCAAGGTCTCATACATTTTCAGTACACATTCGTACTTGTGACAAGAAGGAAACATGGCCTCCAATAAATTCCACATGCGTTATGTATTCGTCACTTTTGCTTGTAAAACTATGCTGATGTATCGAACATTGTGGTTTAGTGGGGTGTGTTAGAATAGGGATGGGACAATACGAATACGATTTTTGTTTTTGTAGGGATTCAGTGAAACGATTCGTATTTTTTTTACGT
The DNA here is from genome assembly GCA_947578425.1 of Eugnorisma glareosa. Lineage (NCBI taxonomy): Eukaryota > Metazoa > Arthropoda > Insecta > Lepidoptera > Noctuidae > Eugnorisma > Eugnorisma glareosa. Next base: position 2,999,975 of record OX387982.1, on the reverse strand, counting down.
AATTTGTTTCGACTCTCTCTAGGAAGTAACAGCTAACCGGACAGATGTCCAAGGTTAAGCGACGCATCTCAAGGTCAGTTTGTGGATGTGCAAAATCAGCTTATAATGTTCCCCCTGCTGAGATAAAGGTCTCTTCTCCATGAGAGGGAATGGGCTATAATGCACCACGCGGGCCCAGTGCGTGTTGGTAGATGTCACATGTCTTCGAATTTTTGTTTATAAGACATGCCGGTTTCCTCACGATGTTTTCCTTCACCGTTTTGAGAGCAGTGGTGATGAAATAAATAACAAAAAGTAATGCGCCTGCCTGGGTACGAACCCAAAACTTACTGCTCGTAAGTCGGGGCCGCCACCACTGGGCCTGGCGGATGGGTTTTTTTTTTTGATTTTTTTTTTTACCGATGGGAAATCATCAAATAACCCCTCCCGCTCTGGGCTGAGCAGGAGGGAGTGTCAGACTTCTACTGACTAAAACCCATCCATGTTCCTTCCTTTGCCCTTTATGTTCCAGGGCCGCGGTATCTCTTTCGAACAGTCCCGCAACCCTGGCAGGCGTCGGCCCTTACGGACCCCTTCCTGTTTGCTGACTCTTTTTGAGGCGCGCGTGGAACACGAACGCGCCGTCGACACGGCCTGTCGTCATAAGACGGACGGACGGCGAGCTAGCCCATAGCTCACCGTCCACAGGCCCGCGTCTACGGTGGCCGGGAGCCACCACGTGGCCCCCGACGCCCGGTGCGTCCCCCGCGGCGGCTGGGACGTGAGGTTCTCTCCCTCTCACGTCCCGCCACCTCCTTCGCTAGCATGACTGCTTCGCAGAAGGAGGTGACGGCGTCCCATTCCGTATCGCTCCGGACAATGGATTGAACCAGGGCCGGACGCGAGAGGTCGCCGCCGCCGATCGCCGCTACGAGGACACGGCGTTGCTCCGCCCAAGCGGAGCAGACCTGCACAGTGTGCTCCACCGTGTCTTCCGGTCGATCCTCGCAGTGGTGACACCCGGGCGTTTCCTCCCGCCCGATTAGGTGCAGGAACCTCCCGAAACAACCATGTCCGGTGAGGACCTGCGTCAGGCGGAAGGTGAGGGCGCCGTGGCGCCTCTCCAGCCACTCCTCAAAGAGGGGACTTACCGCCATTATAGTGGCGTGCCCTGCACGGGGTTGCGACAGTCGCTCTCTCCATGTCGCCATGAGATCACGCCGGAAATCTGTCCGCTGAGCGACAATTTGCCGCGGCAGCGGAGTTTCCCCCCGGCGTAGTGCCTCCGGCGGATGGGTGACCACACATTAAATACCGAGGACCCTCCGAGACTCGGAAAACAGCTAAAGATCGCGGCTGCTATTTGTAGATATTTAAATCTTGGCAAATAGTCTTTCCGAGGGCGGTCGATTTACCCAGTCACTGAGTTGTGAAGTTTAGATAGGTCCACACTCCATGTAACTGGTATTTGGCTGCCTTCGTGAAGACTGGAAGCCGACCCCAATAAAGGTAGGAAAAGTCTCGGCAAATGATGATATTCTGCCACGTAAAGTGTGTACGTATTCTATTTGTTTTAGTAATATTTTAATAAGGCAGGTATTAACGTGGTTTAATGCTACTATAAAATAAATCAATTTATAAACCTCTAGGTTCACAAGGTACCTGTATTCTTGAATTTTTCCTCAGTGAAATTAAAAATCATAGCTATTGGTATTGTGTGCTTTTCCAAAAAGCTTTTTATAATAATTGTATATGCTGATGAGAAATAACTGATGTTGTTATGTTCTTAAGTATACTAGCATCGTCTACTGTTTTTCATTTTTCCGGGGAAAAAGTGTGCTACATATTTCTTAGGCGCAGGACACACAGAAAAGACGTAAGACGCAGACGGGGCGCAGACACATGTCTCTTCCGCGTCTTTTTTATACAAAATGTATAGAAGCGTCGCGACGCATGACACACAGAAAAGGCAGGGTGCGGACTCAACGCTTGCCCGTTTGCCCCTTGTGTAAACCAGATAGAAAGGACGGGGCACGGACGCGAGCGGACGAGGAGCAGGCGAGAACGGGGGTGCTGGCGGGGTGGGACGCGGGTGCCGGGAATCGCACGGAGCGCACGTCGCTCGTCGTTCTCGTGGCGCCCGGCGTCCATGCCTCGTCTTTTCTATACGTTTTAAAAAGTCGGCGGCGCCCCGTCCGCGCCCCGCCCCCGTCTTACGTCATAGAAAAGCTTGTGACTAAATAATTACAGCCGCACAAGTCGATCTTCTAGGTTAAGCAGTGTTCGCCAAGGTCGGTTTGTGGATGGGTTCATCCATTGTATACCGAGTTACCTCCGTGGCCCGGAAAGCATGTTTATTTATTTATTTACTCATTATCACATACATTTGTTTTAACAGGTAAGACCCAAGCTAAGAAAGTAGCCATAAATTGCTAATTATCCAGTCCCAAGTAACGGGTCTGGGGACAAGCACAGGTTACACAGTGGACAACATACTAAGTGTCACCCTCTGGAATTCCGCCAAAGAGCAAGAAAATATGTCCAAACGCCGAGAGACACTATTAATAATTTTTATTGCACGAATCACTGTTGCAAAATTTAATAAGTTTGTACGGATGATGATGTTCAGCTGTTGGTCCCGGCTGTTTGTTAGATGTGGCCCGAAAATCTGACATTAAAAGGGCTAAATTATTTTCAGTAAACGTTAATGTTAATTCGTAAATAAAAATCGGATTTAAGCTTTTTTAAAAAGTTTCGAAGAACATATATTTTTTATTCAAACTTAAAAAGACAGGATGTTTGTTTCCTAGCATTCTTTATTGCCAAAAATGTTCACGTTTTTTTGTCTAATGTACCGACCTAAAGATAAGTAACGATTTTATGTAATTTTACAGGTAGTATCGTCATAGTATCTCATGTCTGCCTAGCTTTTTCCCGCGACTATATCGGGGTCGCCTTCCAGTCTAGCCGGATGCAGCGGAATTCCAGTATTTTACATGGAGCGACTGCCTATCTAACCTCCACAGCCCAGTCAGTAACGAAAACGATACCTCTTGGTAAGACTGGTTGTCAGACTTTCGGGCCACTGACTACCGGTAACGACTGTCAAAGATTTCAAAAAACGATCTTAGATAAGATTCTAAATCGATACTAGATTCTTAGACAAAACATCGATAAATCGGTCCACAGCCAACTTAACCCTATCCTGCTGACTTGTTGAACTTATATTCGTTCTGAATTATTCAGTTGTTTGACCCCGTCCTCTCTCAGTCGCTAAAGGGATAAACTCTGGTAGCGCCCGCCAGTTGTCTACGCCTGTTTTAGATTTTTTTTTTATATTGCGTCGCGCGTTCTCGCGGTGTGATTGATGATTGTCTTTTGTTTATTATGTTTTTATTTTTGGGATGAGTGGGAATGTCACCTGTTTATTTTTGGAGGGTAAAATATGGTTTTTATTACGTTTTGATGGGAGTTATTTTGTCTATTTTAAACGCGGATATGATACATTGTGATTTAAAAAAGAAAAGAGTCATGATTGGGTGAATGGTTCAATCTCCGTTCAGTCTTCAGTCATTCTTATTGCAGAGCGATATTACGGCCGCGATCTTAAATTATTTTAGAAATCATTATTCTGATTTGTAAAAAAGTATGTAGGCAGCGAAAAATATGCGTTCACGCGCAGTGTAGCTTTACCAAAGGCCATGTATTATTGTACTTAGTCTTATAAATACTACTTAGGGCATACAAAGCATTTCCTGCTTACGATGAACGGTTACAGAGAAACAAACAGATACCAAATATAAAAGCCAGCAGAAAAACGCTTCGCAAAAACGATTTCCTTACAACCAAAACTTAGGAAACAAAATAAAAACAACATGTACCTCTCAACGCGTTCCCAATCCGAACGGGTAACGTCTGCAATGGGAATTGACAATTCCCATCGAACGCTCGAACGAACAGATTTGCTCGAAATAAGCACCTCTTGCATTTGAGGGTTAAACAAAATTCATACTTTTATCGGATTGAAACAATCACGTAGGCAGGTAGCTATTGAGTTTTTTGTTTGTCGAATACGTATGAGGAAAATTACAGCTGAAATAGGTAGGACAATATTGAGAATACAAAATACATACTTTGAAGAAGAAAAAAACATGTATCGTATTTTTATTGCACAAAAACTAAATATACACACAAATTACAATAATATAGCTTATGTACAATGGCGTGTTTAACCCAGTAAGTTAAGTTTAACCCAGTTGGGTTTTCTTACGGCAAACCTAGTTTCAATTGCGAGATTTGCAGAAGAGATATACTTACCTAAGTGCATTAACATTACATCCTATTACTTAATTAATTCTATAAACTTAGTTTAGTTTATAAAATTAATTAAGTTATAGGATGTAATGTACATACAATATGATATACGTAACTAGCGACCCGCCCCGGCTTCGCACGGGTGCAATGTTATACTTATAAACCTTCCTCTTGAATCTCTCTATCTATTTTAAGAAAACCGCATTTAATCCGTTTCGTAGTTTTAAAGATCTAAGCATACATAGGGATAGACAGCGTTAAGCGACTTTGTTTTATACTATGTAGTGATACATACAGTACATATAATTTATACATCGTATCGAATCGTATTTGGAGTCTTTATTATACTGAAGCGTGTATAAAAAAGCGTGTAATAAATAAATAATATAATATAAATAAATAAATATTTAGCTTATGCATAATCAGCCTTTAATGTTTCCACTGCTGGGGCACTCGGCCTCCTCTCTATGAGAGGGAATGGGCTATAATCCACCACGCGGGCCCAGGGCGGGTTGGTGGATGTCCCGAATTTTTGGTTCTAGGACATGCCGGTTTCCTCTCGATGTTTTCCTTCACCGTTTTTGAGAGCAGAGGTGATGAAAAAAATTACACAAAATAATGCGCCTGCCGGGGTTCGAACCCACGACTTACTGTTCGTAAGTCGGGGCCGCCACCACTGGGCCACCGCTGCTCTCTGTATAATATTTAATACTGCACAAACCTTACATCGTCGACTAGATATTAAAATTGTCTTAAAATATGACCGTTGCAATGCAATGTTCTCATGGTTATGCTTTTTGTGTTTTCATATCACACATTCACATTCTTTATTGTGTGTACATAAATGATAAAATAAATAAATAACAGTCAAAAGGTAAGCGTTGACATCACGTAGAAAATGAGAAAAAATCTCTGCCGCCATAATAATATACTCTGGAGACTGACGTCGGAATTTTTACTAAGTTATTACTCGGGAGATTACAAATTGGATTTCTGTTCAGTTTTCTTGTAAGGTGCTTTAGGTGTTGTTTGCTGGTTTACTGCACAAGAGAAGTATTAATACTTATTTTTAGGATTAACCTTATTTTCACTAGGTCTCAAATACAATTTAAATTTAAGATGGCAAGCCTTAACTTAAAAAAAAAATCTGCAACTTTCTGCAATCTTAAATGGGAAATATTCTAGTTGATCCTATAAAGTTTCGATCTTACCTACTTTTCGTAAACGAAGGTAGGAATTTGCTGAAAATCGATCTAATACTACAAACCAAACTTAACTAATTCATTTTTTTTGACACTTGAAAATTACAAATTAAAACATATTTAGTCAAATTCGTTTTATTTCTAACTACAATCAACGTACCTATCGAGTTCTCGTTACAAAAACTAACTATGGCTTGACCTTAACAAGTTCTTGTTAACTCCAAGTTTAGATTTAGTAAGACTTCAAGTAAGTTGTTTAACTTCACTCTTATGAATGGCTTCGTTCACTCTAATTTGAACTTTGTTGGAACAACATTGAAATAAATATTGTTTTTCAGTTCACGGATATGTGTGGTAAAGGTACCTATTGTTATATGTTTTGTTCTAGCTAGAAGAAAATACTAAATAAATCTTATCGTTTCTAAGATTTTAAATAAAATTGAATATAAGTGCCGCTAAAATAACGGGGTGTTTTTACTCCGTAATGTATAGTATATGCTATACTTACACTTTGTACTATACTTACAATTGTCATACCATATACCATTTATCATCCTTTTTTATTGATTTGTTTATTTATACTCAGCGAATCGATCTAAATACGATTCGTTTTCATTATATTTGCTGAAATAAAATATCAATTTTCATAATTTTCAATGTTGTGACATGTACGTCAGATTTGCCAAACTGACGTACATTCTTTCTGTCATAGAGTTTCTTACTAGCTTAGTCTATGATGAATACTTTTTGGTTTATCTAATCTAAATTATATTTTTCAATGTTTAGCTGAAATATTGTATTTTATAGATAATAATGATTGTTTACTAATAACTTAATTTTAAATTATATTTATAAATTCTTTACGCACTCATGGTTTTATGAAGTAAGTCTGCTATGTCCTGGCCGACTACACTTGTCAGATGAGATGATTTTATGGCCGCAAGAAGAAAATCTGAGATTCAAAAATGGAAGGAGACTACTGTGGAAAACGAGCTGACGGGAGTCGAGACTAGACTAGACTAGACGAGAGAGCGTTTTCTTATATGTGAGACTAAAGAATTCTTAAAATTGGAGACAAGACAGATTCTTGAAGGTGATCCATCTAAAGATACACCTGGGACTACTACTCCCAATCTTAGTATTAAAAACTGTCGTTGTGCCATCCCTGCTGTTCATCTCGCGGAGCTGCCCTGGGTCTAAAAGCTGGTGATCCAACTCTAAAGATCTACCAGGACCTCAACTCCTGTTCTTATAAATGCCGCCTTCCTGAGGAGCAGACCTGATTCATCGTCCTACATCTCCACCTCTACATTTCATCGTGCTTCAACAGTGCTACTTAATCGTGTTAAAATACTCAAAAACTGCTTCCAGAGTGCGGGTTTGATACGTCTTTTTTGTAAACACTTGTATTTTTTATCTCATTTGTAAAACCATCCATATCTCTATTAAATTTTTAAATGTACAAGTCTACTCTTATCCTTTAATTCTTAACAGGATCTAGTAGATTTGTTACAAATGACAAAATAAATGTTCGCGATGGAACAAAAGAAACACTTTGGTTTTGGATTCTAATGCGTATAATAGTTTTAGCAAGGTATTTACAATGATATTTGTAACGATTAAGGCAATTTTACATGGATTTTAGATTTTTGGAACGATACCGATGTGGCGTTGTATTGTAAGTAGTAAAGAGTGTCTGCAGAGGTGTCGCTTGAGAGCCACGATCGCGTGATAATCGGCTTCAACGATTGGCTATTGATTATGACGCCATATTCGGGAGCGGTCATTGGTCCACCGATGCGCCGCAGACATGATGCGATTTTGAGCGTTGGTGATTGGTCAAGCGAGGAAGCATTGGCGTAGACACCGAGGACGATGGTGGGTTTGCATGGCGGCCAATAAAGTTCAATCACCGTTTCCATAAGATAGAAGAAAGGAATTGAAATCAAAGATGATTTGCAAATACATACACAAACCAGTCTGATAGCCTCGTTAGTCTAGTGGTCGCGCAACTGCTGAGCATGAGGTCCTGGGTTCGATTCCCGGGTCGGGCAAAGTGTTATAGGGTTTTTCCATCAGGAAATTCTCAGTAGCAGTCACGGAGTTTTGATTTGTGACCGGTTGTTGGCAATAGGCTCGCCCCCTATTACATGAGCTTAAACTTAACTGGTGAAATATGGGTGTAAGATTAGGTACACCTCTGTCTAACGCTTCTGGAATCACAGGCGTGATGATATGTTACACAAACTCACACCTTTTTCCCATGGGAGTAAGCAGAAACTACAAAACGTTACCTGCTACGATCCTTACATACAATTTTAAGATAAAATATTCACCATCTTATACAGCAGATTGATGAAACAGGGCGATGCTGTTAATACCCATCCACACAGAACCAAACTTCCCACAAAGTAGTACTTACCAAAACAAATTCGGTTTTCCTTACAATTTGAACAAGAAAAAACACCAATTCCAACTTGTATAAAACGCATTAATATCGTTAACTTGTTGAATACAAGGAGAGGGTGATACGGTGTGAAATATTAACCCGCGTCCGACTTGCGTGCGAAGGAGCGCTTTTAACCACACCCTATAAGTGGGATACGGATGGAGGAAACTGTTGGTTTTAATGAAATGGGATACTTGCAGTTCCATTGGATAAAAACCATGGGGCACTTAATATCGTGTCCTGCGTGTCCTGTTGTGTATTCAGTACAGGAACTGATGGACGCTACTGAAGGCGCCAAACTAGTGGCGCAGTTCTGGGCCACTAGTTTGACGCTGAGAAGAAGAATAGGGTAATTGCCTGAAAAAATCTATTTAGTCCGTCAGGTAGATTATCAAAAAATATTGGACAAGTAATTTTTCTTTTGACATGTAAACGAAAAATGACCACAATACAGCGCGTTGAAAGCTCGCGTGACGTCACAAGCTCTCTTTGATTATGTGTCAAAAGAAAAAATACGTGTCAAACATTTTTTGGTGATATAACTGACGGACTAATTTTTTTATTTGATGTTGTCAATTAGCTTATTGGATAAAAAATATATTCTGTTAACTTTGTAGGTAACTTTATTTAAAAACTATTGTATTTGTTTTGTTATTTTTACAAGCTGTCCCGGTGTCTGTTGGCGAAACTTACGTGGGTGAAAAGTGCTTTGGATGAAAAGTTAATGGTTTAAAGATAATGTAACCGTTGTAATAAAAATATAATATGTAATAAAGAAACCGTTGGTCACAACGGTTCATGGGCATTCTGGATTAAGCTCGCCGTAGTACTTATGTTATATATTGTAATTTTGTATGTCCTACTTTTATATTTTGTGTGCAATAAAGAATAAGAATGGGCCAGACGACTGTTGGTAAAACGATTCAGTTTCGGAAGAAGCTAAGATATGTGGAATCACAATCTGAAGTAACCTTGAGGTTAACTTGAGGTCTTAGAAAAAGTAACACTCTATCCACGTTTCGCTCTTCGTCTAGACCCCTCTGGGATCCCTATTAATGTTATCAATCAGAAAATCTTTCATCATCATGTGCAAAACTATGTCGGGGTCGGCTTCCAGTCTAACCAGATGTAGCTGAATACCAGTATTTTACATGGAGCGACTGCCTATCTGACCTTTACAGCCCAGTTAGTAGTGAAAAATACGATACCGCTTGGTTAAGACGTTGTCAGATTTTCGGGCCAATGACTACCTGTAACGACTGTCAAAGACCTTCAAATGGCAGCTGGGACCGACGGTATAACGTGCATTCCGAGGCACGGTGAAAACTCGGTATCTAATAGATGGTCACCCATCCACGGACCAGCCTAGGCAAGTGCGGCTTAACCTGGAAAATCTACCTGTGCGTGAAATTTTGGAGTTCTTCTAATCTATTACATTAGCTAACACGACAAAAGGTTGTCAAGTGCGTCTACCCTGAAATTGAAAATATTGGGTCTTAGGTATTCTTATTAGCAGCCCGGAGCTTGTGATTGAGCCTGGTTGGTGGCAATAGGCTTGCCCCTATCAACAGAAACTGAAACATTACAGTGTACTGATACGTACTCCTCTGCCAAATCCGTCGGGAAATAATAGCGTAATGTTGATATAAATAAAGCATCCCACATTACCTCTAGCAGCCACAAAACTCCACAATATTTATCTCCTCATTTGGGGGTAGTATGTAAAAGTCGTTGAGTTTAAAATTTCGGGTGTGTTATAATAAAGTAGGCCCTTTATAATTTAATGGGCCCTTTCATACAGGATGGAGTGTAAACGGTTAAGTGGGTACACTTTTATGACGTTGGTGGTTGTTGGGTGAATGAGGGCCACTTCAGTCTCTTAGTTATGGTAGAATTGTTTTAGTCTATAAAGTTATTCGTATGAAGTGACTGTTTTTTTTTTTTATTATTACATTAAAAAAATAACGTTCAATCTTTTTAAAGCAAGATTATGTACACTGTCGATTAAGATAAAAGTAACTCACTCACAGGTCTTTGGTAGTGGACCCACACGTACGCCCCATCCGAGTTTTCAACGGTAACATTTTTATAGTCGAGGTTTTTTGTTTTCCATTTTTGGCTATCTCCTTAGGCAATGTATTCAGAATGCTTGGAAGAGCATACGTTCAAACACTTCTACCGTATTCATTGTTTACTTTCAGCAGTTCATACAGAGGCAAGTACGACAGTTTACGAAAAAAATGATGAGTGCGTATTTTTTTTTTTAATATAAAAATGAAAATAGAAGCCTTCCAAGAAAAACCGTCCAATTGCGAGTCGGACTCGCGCACGAAGCGTTCCGTACGTTTATGTAAAAAAAAAATATCTTAATTGGCGTCAACTATGTATGTATGGGGACACCCTTTAATTTTCAACTTTTTTATTTTTTGCAATTTTTCCTTTATTTGTGCTGTAAGGCTTTGCTTTTTGCCAAATTTCATGATTCTAGGTCAAAGGGAGGAACCCTATAAGTTTTGATTTCCTTGTGAAATGCTCATAATGTGCGACATAAACAGTTATATCTTTTGATCGGCCTAACTTACAAGTTGATTTTTACATTGCTCCAAGGGGCAGCAGATCTGAGTATTTGGTATAAATTTCAGCTTGATACCGCCATGCACTCCTGAGAAAAAGGGTCTTGACAGACAGACAACAAAGTGATCCTATACGGATTCCGATTCCGTTTTTCCGATTCCGCTAATTGAGGTACGGAACACTAAAAATCATAATAGCCGATGAAACAGAAAACGATTTTTATTATTTCCACAGCCAATCCGATTCAGAAGATTTGTGACTCTCACAACGGAGATCCTATTGACTTATTGAATCTTTAGATGTTATTTATGTTCCCTCACGACCTTTTATTGCTGTCACTTGTTGATATATACCAGAGGAGACATTAACATGTAACAAAAACTAAATATAAGGTTTGTTGGTCTAGTGGTCGCAAGCATGCTACTCCTTATGAGGTCCTGGGTTCGATTCTCAGGTCGTGCAAAGTGATATTGTGTTCTCATGAGGATTTGATTACTCAGTAGCAGCCATGGAGTCCGTATTTGTGCCCAGTTGATAGCAATAGGCTCGCTTTCGATTACAGGGGTCTTAAAAATAAATGGCGTTATGCGGGTGTGCTATTAGGGTCAGCGTTGCCTAATGCCTCCCTTCGGGGATTACAGATTAAAACTAAATATAACGTTTGTTAGATAGGAGTCAACAAGGTTTAAAACTAATAGTAATAATTTGGAGTAAATCAGTTGAGAATTATATTTTAGGCCTCATTATTAAATCCTAAGCGGTCGACATCATTCCTTTAACAACCAATTAAATCTACAAAGACAAACAGACACGCGTATGTTCAAACAAAATCCCACCCAACTTGCTCTCACTGTATCTAATTAATTTTCCAACATTTAAAACTTCCATATTTGTTGAACAGACGTGTTTACACTGTCAAAGTTGAGCGTCGAATGAAAATTGCCGCGCGTTTTAATTTGAATTTAGAACGTTCACCGTAACCGACGACGTTTATGAATGCGTTCCGAAATTAGCCTTTTAATAGCCTCTTTTGTGTTCGGATCAGGGAATTCGTCTAGAAATAAATTATGTTAATTTCTTTTTGGATTAAAGGGAAAACCGTGTTTTTGTAACAATATGTGGCAGCATTTACGGTTTTCTATAAAACCTGGACTTTGATGATTATTACGAGTACTGAAATAAAACTTTGTTTTCTAGTGTTATGTTAGGCAACTATTGTTTTAACTGAACAGTTGTTTGGATTTATTATGACAACTGTAATTTTAGAATATTACTTTGTAATGAAAATGGAATAATAGATGTTGCAATGGTCTATTTCACGGTTTTATGTTAGAGTTTAGTATTCTGATTTAAAATTATGCGGTTGCTTTGCGTTTATTTTGTAAATATGATTGTATGGTTATGGCTTGAGCTATTAATTTTACTTTTTAGAACTGATTTTGCTTTTCAGTTGGTTTTGATCTACATTTTCGAGTTAATACTCGGATGCATACTTTTTTAAGATTTTGTGTTCAGATGAAAGGGATATAGAACAGCAGTTTTAGAACTTAAAATGAATTGAAGTGCGTAAGTCATTATTTCAGAGCAAATTTCACAAACCGGATAATATTTTTCCAAGTAAAGTACGCATTTCATACGAAAATCAACATTAGGGTACTAGCAAAAGATTCTTATTAGCCTGAAACTGTTTTCCACATACCCTCTTTTAGAAATTTAATTCCCGTAAAAATAAGGTTTGTATTCGCATATACCGCTTATTTATTTAACTTCGTTAAGTCAAAGTAGTGCTCAAGTCCACCATTGATTCTACAGGATATGTACCTACATGACTATTAATGTTTTGATTTTAGAAAACTTTACAAAATAGAAACATAACATAATGCCTGTAATTCCCTAAGGGTTAGGCAGGGGTGTACCAAATAGTGCGCTTAGATTTCGCCAGTTATGTTTTAAGTCCCATGTAATAGGGAGCAAGCCTATTGCCATCGACCGGATACAGATCCGGACTCCGTGGCTGCTAATGAGAAATTCCTTAAAAACTCAATAATACTTTGCCCGAACTGGGAATCTAAACCCAGGAAGTTAGAAAACGTTAAAATTATGCAAATCTTAAAAAAAAAAACATTACAAGTATAGTGCATTACACTGGTTTTTAAGTTCTCGTCAACTCACACCATAACGCTGTAACAGTCAACGCAGGAAACTAGGTTAATGTGCTCATAAAGCTAAAGCAGTTACAGTCTTCGCCTTGAACTTGCATTCGTTCGACGGAGAAATTACTTTACTGACGAACCAGTGGCTTTCAGAAGATCAGAGGTGGGAAAAGAGGGTAATGATATCAGAAGGGGACAACGATATCAGAAGGGGACGATTACAGCTGCATTGACTAGTACTGGTTTTGGCCGCGGCTTCGCCCGCGATGTTCCACATAATATTCCCACGGAATGTAATCAGCTTATGGGGTGTGCGTGCGCCCAATTTAATCGTAGTCCTTTCAGCAGTCTAGATGTGAAAAGATAGCAGACTTTCGCATTTATGTTAGTATTGATTGTGATTATTGGACAAATTTTGGGAAACGGTAACTTCGTTTATGTGAAAATGGTTAGTGTCGTGGCGAAAATACAAAAAAAAACATAATAAATAATAAGTAGATACATAAAATAAAAAACGCAGAATAAAAAGGCATGTCTTTTTTTAGTCGTCAAAAAGCTCAAATGATTGATCTCATTTGCAGCATAATACAAATAAAATAATTAAAAAAACACCAGCGTTGCATTACATGTAAAAAATAAAGCAGTTAGTCAAAAAGCTGTCCCGTATTCATACGTTTTAAATAGTCGTCATTTAAAACTAATCACGCAAAACTAAAACTACATAACGATCAAATCAATTCACTAACGTCCAACTTAGTCAATCAAACCACAGATCTAATTGCTACCAAACTGTTGGAAATTAAAGCCAACATTGCAGAAAACTTTGACCAAACGTTGGTCGGTAGTTCCAAGGTTTGGTCAAATGTTTCATTTGGATTCATAGCTGAAGGCAGTGACTTGGAGGCTCAATCTTAGCTGAGCCGACCGCTTTTGAGACCGCGTAAATGGATGAGGTATGGGCTCAGTTTCACCGGGAGACTACAAATTTTGGTTTTATTTCGCCTAGCAGCGAAATGGACAAACGAAATTGTGGTAATCGCGGGTAAAACCTGTATGAACATTGCACAGGAACGTGGAGCTTGGCACAAACGAGGAGAAGCCTATACCCAGAAGTGGTTGAAGTCGGGCTGTGGATGATTAAGATGATGATGTCACCTTCATTTCAGATATATATATATATATATTTTTGTATTAAAATTGTCCCTATCTAAGAATTCCTCCTCTATCGTGGGTGCGTTTACGAACATATGAACAAAAACACCCAGACCCAGAACATGGCCTGTAGACCTGTAGGCCATACAAATACTTGTTCCGTGCGGGAATCGAACCCGCGACACGAGGCGCAGCAGTCAATCGCTAAGCCACTGCGCACACCGTGCCGTCAAAATTAATCCTTATTTTCATTTTAAGTGACGTGCTAAGTGGCCTTTTAATATAATTATGACTCTGGGTGACCTTGTGGTGGAAAACTGATGCAGAAGGAGAATATACAGGGTGTAACAAGACGCATAATGAAGCCGTCAACCAAGTATTCTGTACATCAAACTAAGTAACTTTACGTAAAAAAATATTGCTGGGAAACGACTTTTTTTTGGGAAGAAAAATCACGTTTTACGGTAGGACTCAATCAATGTAACGTACTCAAAATATTGTGCTGCTGGATGGATTGAATAGTACGGGGGTCGTGGAGGTGTTTAAAATAAAAATCTGCCATTAAAAACATGTATTTTTTAAAAAAAGTTGTAACTTTGACCCCCATTATCTCCGTAACTAGAAGGTTCCCCGGTGGGCAATGGTGGGGAGAACAAGTGCCTTTCGGCTTCGTTAAGGGTCTTGTTACACCATTTATGAACGGAACGTTAGTTGTCTTAAATCGATTAATATCGATATTGGCACTTAATCGCAAGTCATAGTCTAGTCTTCTTCTTCGTGTCGCTGGCACGACGATTTTTACATTTTGTTAGCTCAGAACTTCGCCATTTCCACCGCGTCGTCTGTCGTCATCACTGGCAGCGCAGAGGTCACTTGGGCTACATGTTTTTGGGCTAAGAGGGCGGGATAGGAGGTGGAGTATAGTCTTTGACACAGCTCCAGAACCACACCCCGCTGCTGTTTCATTGCGGTAGCCCCACTTATCGAGGTTGGAGTATACGCCTGGTAGATCCTGCCAAAACCCATGAAAAAATCACCCGCTCCGCTAGCAGTGTGACCCTACCTTCTGTCCCACCTCGCTCGCGGTCATGTGTGCACATTGAAGTTGCTTTGACTTTGCTACGAGACTTTGCTATATTCTCGTACTTGTTTGTACGAGAATATATCGCGGCCTCTTTACGTGGAATATTATATCTTGGACGGTGCTACTTTTCATGAGAAAATTAAGTAAATATGAAGTTATGTAGCTGCCCACGTTAATCGCGGCGGTTTTTTTAAGTCCTCGAATGTGCAGGTGTAGGGATTCTTTGGACACTTCAGCAGGTGGGTAGATCGATCTGGCCAGGCCGATCAGGGTCGGTCAGTCGGAAGCACCGCACTCACATTGAGTTTTATTTAATCTCCATTTTGCCAAATCGTGTTTCTGGGTTAAATAAGCCTTGGGAATTATTTTTAAATCATAGATACTCCTGTTTGATACTAACAATATAAGATAACTGATTATTTCAATCACCAAGAAACGAAGTTAAGTTTATAAATGAATCTTGAATGAAGTCAGGCTGGAAGCGGTGAGCTACGAGAAACGTAGCAGCGCCACCGTAGCGAAGCCTTGTAGCATAGTCGCTACGCCGTAGCTACATCGTAGCGCTTTGGCCATTCTCACGGTTAGCAGTTTTTTTCGTAGTAATAATTTTCACTGTCACTATAGGCTCTAGCTTCAGAAGTCGGTGACTTTTGCTAGTTTCATTTGTTTTTTTTTTGTCACCGACTTCTAAAGCTAAAGTTATTTTTTACTTTTTGGTGTTTTTGAAGTCGGTTTAATTTTTTGCAAAAAAGTTTTTTATTTTTCATTTTTTAGTGGTTCACATGTGCTTACCCCTTCACAGCGTACCGGCGCGATGTTATGTTATGAACTGGTGTAAACAATAGACAAATATGAGATTTCAGCAATCCCAGTCCATTTGCTATCATTTATTGAGGAGTTCCGTTGCCTATCTTCGAAGTTCTTCATCAGATCTTCACCAAATTGAAATGGGAACACTCCGAGAAAGTACTCTTCCATAAACTACCCAAATCGCTCAATTGTGCCTATAAAATTTGAAGAGTCCTCTCTATTTTTCCAAGATCTCATCATCAGATCCTGAATTGATGATCATGAGACCACCTGAGAAGTATACCCTTTCAAACTAAAAAAAATGATCCAAATCGGTCCAGCCATCTTCGAGTAATCGGGGAACATACATACAAAAAAAAAGGTTCCGATGAATTGAGAACCTCCTCATTTTGAAGTTGGTTAAAAACTTGATAAAAGCATAAAGCAGCCGAATGAGTACCGCTTTGCCCCATAAGCCATTCTCCAACAATCCTCTTACAAAACCAACAAGAAATTGTTGTTTAGATTCTATTTAGACCCTTACTTTCCGGCCAGTCTTAATTCTATTTACGACCTCACTTTTCAACCCAAATTCATGGCCTTCACGCTTAAACCTAAACCTTATATAAAGAAAAACAGATTATCTAATCCCGATGTTTACTTAGGTTTAGTCCGCGCCGCAGTATCAATAAGATGCGGGGTTTTATGTAACCGGGGTGGCAAACAATGGTTGGAAAGGTCAGAAGTGAAATTACTTAAATGAGAGCATATAACTGTGATTATTTTGTGGGGTAGGTTTTGATTTTTACTGGAAGACTAGAAGGGTTCTTCTAGAGAAGGGTATTGGTCGAGTAGATTTGTTTGATTTCGATCCATAAATGACCAGAGGTGTCTTAGGCCACTTTTATAGCCCTCCCCCTTGATGATACGTCGTGAGGTTCTAGGCTACCCCTCTTCCCCCCTCCTAGCATCACGTGTATTTTATTATTGTTGAAAAGTTCAAGTAGCTGTAGAGCCTGTTTCAATAAAAATTGTTTAAAATATAATTTACGAATAAAGTTGTTCTACATAAAGATATGTTATTTCAATAAAAAATCAACGAACAATTAAAAAAATGTATTCTAAAAGTCAAAAATGTAATCTTCAAACATAGTCACGACAGCCGATTTAATAGGTGGCTTAATTTGTTTGTCCACTTGTGTATTATCAAATGAATCAACATGTGAAATTTACTACCAAGAAAATTTTTAGGCCTACGTATATTCAAATCACTTCTGTGTTTCTTTAATATGAAATGGCTATAACACGGCAAATTGGCGTTATGTGTCAATTTGAAAAACAATTAATTTCTCTGAATGTACTTGGGAAGTACTTCTTAAAGCAACTGAAGAAAAACTTCTTATTCAGTTGCTTTAAGATGTCATGCTGATATTGAGGTCACTAATTTTATTTATTTTTGTTTCAGGTATGTACCAGATTTTATTTCCATGCGATTAATAACAAGACTCAACGGTTAGTATGTAAGAGAAACTATGAGTACAGACAGCAGTTACAACTACGTTACTTTTAAAAAAAGAGCAATTAAGGTAATAGTTAATAGTAAACAGCTAATAAAACTAAATTATATTACCATAACTAAATGAATTACAACAAAAACTCCGTCCGCTGCCGGACAAAAAAAAACGTAGCGTCAAATCGTCGCATTAGGGTTATCAGACCATCTCTAACAATTAACAAGACAAGAAATTGGGTGACTAACAAAAATAACTGAGGGGAAGGAAGGTGTTCATTAAGATAACTATCTGGCTTTTAGTGAGCCGGCCCGAGGGATTATTGTGTTTTGTTTTAATCATAATTTTTGGTGTGTAGTTGTTTTCGGCTTGAAGTGTATTTGCTATTTGTTTATGTTTTTGGTTGTTTGGTAAACGTAATTAGGGGGCTCGTGGTTACATAGTACGGCCTCATGTAGCCTTCAGAGCTTAGCAACGCTTGCCGAGATCGTTTAGTTGATGTATACCCATCCCTAATATAACTAGACCATTCCGAGACTCGGGGATCACGTTAAACCTTTGGTTACAGCTGTCATTTGTAGATCTTAATAGGGTAATAATATGAATAACGTTAAAATTCTTAAAATGGTCACAGACGTTTTTAATATTATAAATTGTCACTTTGTGACTATTTTACGAATTGTAACGTAATTAATATTATTATCCTATATCGCGAAACTAAAGTTCCAAAACGAGGTCTTGCATCAATGCATAAAGGCGATAACCGAGTGGTTAAAAACTCTAACATATGAAGAAGCAGAGCATATTCTAGACCGACTTACATGAATACTTACCTTCTTTATCAATTTCGACTATAATGGCACTATCAGCAAATACGTAAACACACACACAAACACACACACGCTCGCACAAACACACACACACAAATCCACCATCACACACTACTATAATCACACATACACTTACAATCACACACTGCACAGAGTTGCTAATTATTTTGTTTCTATTTGTTCTCATTATTTTATTTCTTATTTTATAAAATCTCAATATTGTAACTATCAATTAAGGGAAAGAGCGAGACAACCCCAACTCAAGTATTTATTAATAACTTACTGGGGCTGTTTCATTCATATTTTGAAATGTAACCATTTGGGATAAAATAAAGACTTTTTTTTTTGTCCTATTATGATTCTGCTGAAGCCACCATTTTAGGCCCTCTGGCAGTTGCTATGGGTGGGCAGAATCCCGACATTCGGGCAAGCAGTAGTTCTAGGGAGTATTTACCCAGTACTGGATTGTGGAGGTCAGATAGGCAGTAAATACTAGTATTCAGATGGATCGGGCTAGACTTCAAGCTGTCCGTTAAATGATTGGGAAAAGGCTAGGCACTTAGGCAGATGTAATATGTCTGCTTTTGAACAAGTGCCTTCCTATAACCGTCATGTAGTGAGATTAGCTTTTAAGATCACCAATTTTAAATCTAGTACTAAAAGAGCTTACAAACGAAGCCAACAACTTAATCAACTCGACACTTATTCTGTCACTTACGGGATATCTTCCGTGATTATTCATTATTATGAGCTCCCGATATTTCGACGCTGTTGCAAGCGCCATGATTGCGGGATGACTGGAAGACAATCACGGAAGATATCCCGTAAGTGACAGTCCAAGTTTAATTTTAAACTTTGAAAGCTTAAAACAGTGTTTAAAATCAACTCTGCCAATACACCAAACTAAATCTTGAGTTAATCTTCGAAACTTGACGAACAAGTGTTACAGTTTCATTAACGCAGTGTAGGCATTAATTTACATGCAAATAGGCGCGTGACGTCACCATGTCAGTGATGACGACATCGTTACGGTAGTGTTCCGTGGAGGAAGTTTTGGCTATGTTACAGGGATTAGGGTGTTCATTTGAACTGTAGGTGGGGGTGTTAGTTTGGTAATTGGATGAAAGGTGTGCTGGATTATAGCTGGCTTATAGAGAAAACGCCTGTCTTGTCAGTAGGAATGTTCTTGGCTGATTTTGTAAAACGTTTCAAGAATAGTGTATTTATAATGGGTGTAAAAAGTCCCTTAACGAAGCCGAAAGGCACTTGCTCTCCCCGTCAGTAATTGCGATCATCTAAAAAAAAAGTTTTCTGTTGAATGTAATACAATACCTACAACATATGAATGAGCCTTCAAAATATTTTTATTATATTGTTTGTTGCTTCGGAACTCTGTTGCGTGTTGTGGCGTTGAAAAATAAAAAGAGCACAGCACCACTTAAAATAGAACATAATTATGATTAAATAAACAAGAAAATAAAAATATTAAAATTAGTGAGTGTAAAAAAATGTCTGATTAAAAAATATAATAATAATGATAATTAGTATTAGTAATGTAAAAATAGGCAATTTTGCCTGGAACGTTCCGTGCAAAAGGATCTTTTACAGTATTCGAAGTTAGTATAGATTTATATGATATGACTTTAGAATAATTGTTCAAAAGAAATACAACCGTAAATAATAGATCTAATGATAGTCCACCACGTACATCCGAGGATACGAGGATCTCAAAAAAACAGTAATCAAGTTATACCTGAGTTCAGATGAATAATATCTAAATAAAGCAAAGATATGGGTCAATGGGTCGTCTTAGGAGCGCTTACATTAAGAGTCGCTATACCAGCGATAAAGCAGCGATGGAGAGCATTCGCTTTTTACTTTTATTAAAACAATAAGAATTTAGGTATTTCATTCGAATACAATCATATCTGGCACAAGAATGAAGCCTTCAGAAAAAACAGTGTCATAAAATTTTATTTTTTTTCTAAATTTAAAAATATTCGAGCAAAAAGGAAAAATATGGACGGGGAAAAAAAAAAAAAAGAGGTTTTATGCGGTAAAGTTTAAAGAGGCTTTAATGCAGACGGAACGCTGCAGTGTGAGTACGACTCGCACTTTGCTGGTTTTTTTAATGTTATAACTTTACTTTTAAGAGGGCCCTTCCCGGTCCGTCTATCGTCAACGCGAGCATGGTCGAAAAGCTTGTTGTTTCATCCAGAGCCACAGCGGTGAAATTCCTTTCAATTCCCCCGTATTACCCAGCCCCGACCCCGCACATCCCGTCTCCCGCGTACCTCATACCGCCTAACTAGATGACATTGAACGAAAAATAGTGTTCGAAAATTTCCTAAACATGTTCCAGGAAATACGTGTTTTTGAATTAGTCTTGTAAGTGTGTGAAATAAATATTTGTCATTAAGAATCTCCATTACATGTGCAAGGTTTCTATCGAGATGTTTTCTTTACTTTTACAGTTTATGAATACATTATGAACGGCCACAGTTCAGTTCAAATTTGTGCAAAACAGCAATTTTTGGAGGCTTATACTGAATTTGTTTCTACAATTTTTATTTTTTGCTACCATAGAAACCTAGATATAGTGCACAAAGTACCTATTAGTTCAAAAAAAAAACAAAGATAGATGTGTAACAACAGCATAATCACGTACGAGCGTTTGCATGAAAAATATGACGGGTTGGCCGCTCTTAACATAAACATCCCCCATGACCCCTGCATTATTCAATGCATCCACCAACACAATGTTTTGATTGCGATACATTGAGTTCTACCGTAAAACGTGATTTTTCACCCCCAAAAAAAAGCCTTTTCCCAGCAATAATATAACTTTTGCGTAAAGTTACTTAGTTTGATGTAATTGCTTAGTTGACGGTTTCGTGAAGGGTCCTCTTAAACCTTGTATAAGGCTAAAGTAAGGTAACCTCAGGGTAGATGGAGCGATGATCGTCTCAGGGTGGCTGGTAGCAGTTGGATGAGAGATCTGGTTGAATGGCATGCCATTAGCGACGCCTATATCCAGAAGTAAACTGCTGTTCGCTGATGATGATGATGAAGCATTAATTTACATGCAATTAGGTATGTGACGTCACCATGACAGTGATGGGAAGTTTGGGCAATGTTAAAGGAATTGGGGGTCCATTTGAACTGTAGGTGGATAAAAAATATAAAAAATACATGCATATTCCCTATTGCCAAACTCACACCGAGTTTGGCAATAGGGAATATGCATGTATTTTTTTTTCACTTATATCAATAATATGCAGTACTGTTAACCCAAGAAAATAATTAAAAGTTAATTTCAACTACTGCTTGTCGCACAAAAAAAAAATTAAACTCCTACTATTTTCTACGACAGTTCAAAGGTCCATGACTATCGCGGCATTTGATGTCACTTCCCTCTATCTGCCTTTTTTAAATCTAATTTTTTGCCCTTAGTAGAATAGTTTTTACTATAATGCAAGTGCTTTATTTAAACAAAAATTGCAATAACAATATTATAGTGAAATCTTAGTGAAACTTTAAGTACTTTTCAACTAAAAGTGTTGTGCTTTGACACATAGCATTTAACGTCACTACCGGAATCGATTCATTTTGTGTTTGCGTTCCGTTTCACCAAAAACACGCTACATAAAGTATTAAATTGTAAAATAAGTGTTGTATTAGAGAATTAAATAAGTGTAGGTACCACAATGTTTTTATAGTCCAATACAAGGCATTTTTAAGAAATAGAAATGTTTTGTATTTTTTGCATATACCCTATTGGAGATAAAATGACTATCAGGCAGGCTTCCTCTGTGGTGCTGTAAGCCCACCATGCGTCTTCAAATTAATAAATAAATTATATATGTCACCAAAAGCCACAGTACAAGATCCACAGACTAAGACCATATAAGGCTTATAACTAGGTCACAATAATGTTAATGCTCTGACTGTTAAACTAGGTGTATGTGCCTGTGTCTTAGGAGTCAGTGATTCTCCGGTTAATTTCATTTTGATTCATTTCATTTTCATGCCGTTTTTCACACGAAGTTTTCGTCGCCATTTTAAGAGCAGTGCATACTTGGGTTCTTCATTCGAATGAATGAAAGAAAGAAAAAATATATTTCTTTTTCACTTTCGCTACCCTTTGTTCAAATTATATACCTACCTTATTTACTTTTTTTGGCTTTTATGCAAATAAACAGTTTTAATTACCTTACTCTGTAGCTACTATTTAATTTAAAGCATCAAATTCCTATTATAATCACGAGCAGCCTTGACGAAAACACTTTAACACATAAGAATTAAAATTCGGAACGGCTGAGCCAATTGTTATTCAGCTCTCGTCAATCGGCTAGCTATAATCTCCACTGCGTTACACTTTACGCCCGGTTAACAGGACCACCATTTTACCTAACGAGATTAGGAAGGTACTTAACAAATTCTGACGTATCTAATTATTTTTGTAGATTATTTTTTGAAGCGTTTGATAAGGGTTTTGGTGTTTGAAATATTATCAGATTGACCATACTTTTATAACTTACTAGATTATGCCCGTGGCTTCGCCCGCGTGGTGTTCGATATTTGCCCCACAGTATCATACTATCGGGATAAAAAGTATCCTATGTGTTAATCCAGGTTATAAACGTAGTGCTAAATTTTATCCAAATGGAGGATGGATGTTTCTACAAAAACTACGCAACGGGCGTAGTTTTTGCGAGAAACATCCATTCTCCATCCTCACAAACTTTTGCTGTGCTTTCGTATTTATTATATTAGTAAGATAAACGAATTGCTATTGAATTAAACGAGTTTACTTTTCACAGCTTAAGACGATACGACACCTTAATGAATGTCTAAAATGGCGCTATTGGTTTCTTTTTTCGACGTATGACGCACTAACCGTGTCAGTCAAGTTATTTGGCAAATAGTGCATCTATACAGGCTGGACATCGCTGCATAAACGGTCACCATTGATTGAGTACATCATGCCAAACCGAAGTTAAGAACCGAAGTTTACGATTTTTCATAATAAATATAAACAAGTGCGAGTCGGAAAAAAAATCTTAGTTGGCGTCAACTATGTGTGTATGGGGACACCCTTTAATTTTCAACTTTTTTTAATTTTATGGATATTTTCCTTTATTTGTTCTGTAAGGCCTTGCTTTTTGCCAAATTTCGTGATTCTAAATCAAAGGAAAGTACCCTATAGGTTTTGATTCCTTTGTGAAATCGCATAATATGCGACATAAACAGTCATATCTTTTGATCACGTTGACTTACAAGTTTGACTTTTCCATTGCTCCCAGGGGTAGCAGACCTGAGTATTTGGTATTAATTTCAGCTTGATACCGCCACGCATTCTTGAGAAAAATGGTCTTGACAGACAGACAGGCGGACAACAGAGTGATCCTATAAGGGTCCGTTTTGCCGTTTTCCGTTTTAAAAATTAAGTAAGAATGAGTTATTGGGGCTGAAGAGCCAGCAAATGACCTCTCCTCTCAACCCGTTAAATTAAGCAAACGATGTACCAAACAGCCTGTATAACGAACTCACATTATACACCTCCAAAAATTAAATAAACCTACCTAATTCGACTTCCATATTAAAACAAATCCTTTGGGATATAAAGCCTTTGGAGCGTCGCGTTGTAAGCCTATGTAGAGGTACCGGACTTGACAGGCGACGTCATTCGTACACCCCACGGTATTAGCCTGAAGGATGGTGTTGGTGTAATTTGAATAGTATTAAAAATAGTGAAATTAAAATGTAATGTAAAGTGACAAGTTATGCTGGTAGCTTATTGTATGAAAATTACATTTTGTTAAGTAATTTTATTTATGGAGCTTTTTAAAAGCATAACGCCTGTAATCCCCGTAAAGTTAGGCAGAGGTGTACCTATTCGAAAAGGGGCAAGCCTTTTGCCATCAACCGGGCACATATCCAGACTCAGTGATTGCTACTGAGAAATTCCTGATGGAAAAATCCAATAACGCTTTGCCCGACCCAGGAATCGAACCCAGGACCTCAGGCAGTCATGCTCAGCAGTCACAAGGTCTTTTATAGAGTTTTTTTTAATTATGCAGAATTAATACATTTTTAATCGTACTCGGTTAATGGCAGTAAGATCACCCCTTATTGCTTGGGGCACCACAACCAAAGTGGCGAATAAGTGCGTATTGTATACTGTATGCCTCTGCCACTCCCTTAGAGAAAAGCCGGCGTCATGACATATGTACTGTGTTACCGTTATGAAATTCTAAATTACAGCTATAACGCAGTGGAAGCAGCGCTCAAATTACACAAAATAAATATATAATAATATATAATATAAATACAATTCGTGCGTCATCGAACACACCCTCCAGTATCAGTTTACCCCCATTAGTTATCGATGTTAGCGTGAAATTGTCAGTTTTAGTGTAAAGACTGACCACAGTTATAAATTAAGATACTTTGTATACTACCTACTATAATTGTGTGGAAACCGGTGACCATGCCGCCGGGTTTTGTAGGAATTTTATTACATTGTAAAAGTGTTTTGTATATTTGTATAGGTAATTGTTATTTTAATGTTTTATTCGGTGAGTTTTACTGAAATTCGAAAGGGGTAGTTTATTAATTATAGATGAAGAAAGAGGCGGCGAGATGATCTAGATGCGCATCTCGAGGGCTGGTTCCAGGTGGCGCAGAAGAAGAGTACCTGGAAGGAAATGAAGATGAAAAATGAACAAAAAAGAAAAAAATAAAGAAAAGATGAAGAGAAAATCAAAGGCTCATTTATTTTCACCCAACCGCGTGTGACTGAGCTAACAAGAAAGACAATGTTTTGTAAACACTTTTTTGAACTTGTTTGTTCCCACTGCTGGGCAAACGTCTCCTCCATAACCTTCGGCTCTTTTCTTTGCGTAGTTGTCTCCTGTGAAACAGACTTGTTGAAGTCAAAGGAAATCAAACCTTTATTTGTATTAATCAGCCCATATTACCTCATCATACTCGTATAAGGGAAAATGTGCTAAAAGACGACTCAAAAGGATCGATAACTAACTAAAAAAAAACGCAAAAATCTCATTTTCCGTTCAAAACTTTGCACGTTTAGCGGTTACATCGATAGTAAGTCCTGCGGGGCTTATTAATTGAGATGTATCCCGGCATCCCGGACACCGGGACCGTCCCGGGATAGCCCGGGATCGTGCCCGGACGCTCGCGTGTTTTATCATTTAATAAATAGTTGCACCAAGTTTTAATTACAGACTAGCTAAATAAGTTGAGCGTTTGCGTAGGTAGATGGATGTTATGATAGTTACTAGAGCGAGTTTGTTGGATAGTGGTTTGGTATCAATTAGGTTTCGTGTTTAAAAGCAAATAAGAAAAGCTGGCATTAAAAACACCTTAAAAAAATATACAAAATAATCATCAAACAGAACTAATAATGCCAAAAGGGCCTCAGCTCAGCATAATGCCAGATGGCAACACAAGGTGTACCATCTGACGCTGATTTTCAGCTGCAGCCCACGAGTGCCAATATTATGCTCCATTGGTATGCCTTTGTAAATTGAATAGGTTGTGTTTGCTTGTTCCAAAGTGTTTTAATGTTATTTAAGTCAAGAAAAGACAACAGATATCATGAATTCTTTTAATTTCATGTTTTTCGCAGTATAGGAATACATGTTGGTCCAGCCTGCAAGTTAAACTTTGCAACATATAGTCCATTCCATATCACTTTCAAAGCCATAACGCTGCAAAAATCACAGGAAAACCTTTTGAATATAAACTACATTTTATTGTCAAGTGACTCGCTCCAGTTCCATTGCCCCGTTGACACGTGCGTCTGTTGTATTATTCAGTTTGAACGAGGCTTCGTGCGTGATGTTTACTTTTCAACTATATATTTGGGATAGATCACTTCGGATTATAGAGGGTAAATGTATCGCCAAATAGGATCGGGCACAGTATAACGATAGCCAGTAAACCAACTACGTCCTTTTTGTGGAATCAAACCGGGTGTTAAGGTTGTAAACTAAACTCCTCGTTTTGTTGCACAACGCACATAGAACGTAACCGCTCGTCTCGATGCGACAGTCCCGAGTTACTCGCAAGTAACCCGTAACCATGCTTTATAATTACATTTGTAATGACCAAAAGGTTAGGTAAGGTGCACCTAATAGTCACCCACATTTCACCAGTTAAGTTTTAAGTCCTATGTGACATGGGGCGAGCCTATTGCCATAAACCGGACACAAATCCAGAGTCCGTGGCTGCTACGGAGAAATTCCTGGTGGAAAAACCTTTGCCCAACCGGAGAATCGAGGCTTAATAATCGTGTAAATGCTTTGTATGTGTGTGTGAGCTAATTTCGACAATTTGTTCCTAATTGAAATATTGTATGTTAATTCTTATCATGTTCACTGTGATAGTAGGTAGGTCTCAGGGATGACGGCCTTTGATGTTCTGGATATTGATAGTAAAGTGTCCTCTTAAGGATTCCGTACCTCAAAAGGTAAAAACAGGAACCCTTACGAGTATAAGATCACTCTCTTGTCCGTGTGTCACCACCGATTTTCTCAGGAACGGGTGGACCTAGCAAGTTGAAATTTATACGAGATACTGAGGTCTATAGTCCCTATAAGTTGTATAAAAATCAAGGTCCTGAGTCAATACGATGAAGAGATATGGGCAAATTAAGATTTTCACGAAAACTTGTACCAATATTTACCTTATTTCCAAAAAATAAAAAAGTTGAAAATTAAGGGGTGTCCTCATACATACATAGTTTTAGATAGTGTTACGGAACCCTACGTGCGTGAGTCCGACTCGCACTTGTTGTTTGTTACGGACACGGGTGTAAGGAAATTTTTTGGGGCTATGAGAAGTGTCAAGATCAGCTGTTTTGTTGTTGAATGGTGGTAGGTGTTCTTATGGCATGGTTCTGACAGATTCCATATTTTGGTTATTTTTTCAAGAGTGGTGTAGCATAAACAGCCAATAATGCACCCTACAGCTAGGCCTTAAGCTGCTCTCCGTGAGAGCCGATTAATACCAAATGATTTGAAAAGAGTAACCATGTAGTTTCTTGCCGGTTCTTCTCAAAGGAAATGACCAACCCGAACCGTGCACCTGTTTGTCGACATTTTATAAGTGCTAAATGGGCACTTATAAAGTGTGCAAGGTGAAACAAAAATATTTTGAATGATTGATTTATCCACCACGTGGGTTGTGTGTGAGTTTGCGATACTGTATGTTAAATATGTGTTAATTAGCAACTAAACTATCTATATAATGACATTAAAAAGAAAGATACGCTACGTTCATACTGAGCGGCGTTCAAATATCGTTACGTTGTTATTACTAATGTACGTATCTATCCGTGATTAGTAATTTCAACTGTGACTGCGATAGATAATACGGAACGTATGATACAGAAAGAGATGTGTTGCGCTTGAAGAACACTAGTAGTGAATCTATGACGCATGCTATTTGTCCTTGTCCCACTCGAAATTAATTGATAAATAAAATCGTGAAAAATACAAATATGACAATCTTTTAGTATACTTACGTATAATATGAAACTCCTTTTTTTTTTCGGATGGGAAATCATCAAATAACTCCTCCCGCTCTGGGCGGAGCAGGAGGGAGTGTCAGACTTTTACTGATTAAAACCCATCCATGTTCCTTCATCGCCCTTTCTGTTCCGGGACCACGGTATCTCTTTCGAACAGTCCCGCAGCCCCGGCAGGCATAGGCCCTTGCGGACACCTTCCTATTGCTGACATCTCTTTGAGGCGCGCGTGGAACACGAATGCGCCGTCGACACGGCCTGTCGTCATAAGACGGACGGACGGCGAGCTAGCCCATAGCTCACCATCCACAGGCCCGCGCCTACGGTGACCGGAGGCCACTACGTGGCCCCCGACGCCCGGTGCGTCTCCCGCGGCGGATAGTATGAAACTCCTTCATTCTTATTTATCTTGGAATCATAGTTTTTACACTTTCTTTGTGTAACTTGGCATTTTAGGTATATTATTGTCACACACTGACACGTTTTGTTACGCTCGCTGCTGTTAACCGTCTAAATCAAATTACGATAATTGTCTGACCTATCATAATTATCATTGTATCTATGTGTTTTACTTGTAATGAACTTAGATTTCCTATCCCTTCCAGAACGCAACAGCCAGGATACAAAAGTTAAAAAGCTTTTAGTGAAAACGTGAAGCAAGTTAATATTTCATGTCGATGAAGTTGGTAACTAAAGCCGATCGTCACATGTTTGTTCCGAATGTCGGACCGGAGATAACGAACTGTGCTCATTGCTTGGTATCCACTAGCAATAGGCACCCGTCCTACCTCTGACGAGGAAACGATACCCTATCGACTGTTTTCTCGTTCAACTAACATACAGTTTGGCAAAATAGAGTATGCAAAAATGTGGGCATTGTTAGCTTTCTAGCAACCCTGAGCAGTGACAAGCCAATGACGTAGTGGAGTTTGACAGAAAACATGGCATTGCCAGGTAGAAAATATCTAGTTCCGCGTTTCGCCTCCATCTTTACTTTTTTATCGGGCTGTACAAAAGAAAAATATGAATAGTTGATCGCTGTTCACACTACCACCAAGAACATTCGCACCGCTAGTTTGTCCGAGTCACTAAAGCTATCCAAGATACGACGGGCAGAACTATTGCTAAGAGCCTCGCTTGGTACATAGGCTTACCAGCAAGTGACTGGCCACGAGCAATCTCCCGTCACATCCTCGCTCAAAGCCTGGCGACAAAACTATCCGCAGTACACACTAGCTACTCGCCAACTGATTACTATTGCTAGCTCCATTCGCTTCTAGCTAATCGCTATCAGTGTTGCAGTGCCACATTGGCTATTAGACAGGCGGCTTTGCCAGGATTTGTTGGACCAATCAGTCGTGTCTACAGTGCGTTTCAGTTGCGGTACGTCGAACTGCCTTCAAGCGCAGTTCAATACAAAAGCGGCAAGCCTCAATTGTTTGTTCGGTTTGAATTCTGTGGTTCTACGTAGTAGATAAGTCTGGGGCTGAAACTGTGGGGTTATGTTCTATTCTAGCTTTTGCTCGCAGCTTTCTCCATTGTGATGGTCGGAAATTAATTCTCGGGTACGTATTATCTGAGTCCTATCCCAGGTGATGATCACATCTCATTTCTAGCATCTGTTCACTCTTTAAGGAATGAAAAGGTAACAGGCATACATACTTTCGTATTAATAATACTAATATGGATTAGGTTGTGGTCATTTTTGCTATTAACTCAACAATAAAGAGACGGGTAACAACAGAAAAAAAAATGTGATAAGTTAAAACTTTGACCCCCAATATCTTCGTAACTAGAAGGTTCCCAGGTATAGTCTAGAACAAAAATATGATCGCAATGACGGGGAGAACAAGTGCCTTTCGGCTTCGTTAAGGGTTTTGTTACTCATTTTGTATTGCGACTACGAAGGTGTAGAAAAATAATATGGAAAAACTTCACGGTTGGTTTAATTTATTGCTTAACTAGCGACCCGTCCCGGCTTCGCACGGGTGGATATTTATTTTCCTCTAATTCCCCCCCCCCCCTCAGTTGTTTCTAGTAATAAATAAAGCCTATGTTACTAAGGGCTAATGTAGCATTCTAATGGTGAAATAATGGCTTAAATCGGTCTTGAAGTTTTCGAGTTTATTCGTTACAAACACACAAATCCTTCCTCTTTATAATATTAGTGTAGAAAACTGGTTTGGAAAACCACGAATAAATAGAAATTTCCTAAAAAAACTGCTAATATTGACACCCTACTGTATTACCTCGGATAGCATTGATAAATTTGATACCTGTCCCGGATCTGTCGCAAGATATTTCTTTGTAGATTTGTAAATAAAATATATGTATTGTTGGGGCCGTCAGAAATATTGAACATTCCTGTGAAATATGAAATAAAGGAGCGAATTTGTATTTTCTATTGATAAAGAATTGTAGCTACTGATTTTTTTTTTGAATATCATTATTGTTTAGTGCAGGGGTTCCCTAAGAGTGCGCCGCGGCGCGGGCGCCCAGGAGGCCTAAAATGGCTGCTTTATCAAAATCATAACACGAATCTTGTTAAAAATTTAAAACTCTTAAAATGGACTTTGTGGTCATAACCATAAAGACCATTTTAAGAGTTTTTGACGTGATTCATATTATGATTCTGATAAAGCTTCCATTTTAGGCCCCCTGGCGCACCTTAGAGAGTGAAGAGGGGCACTGACCGTGAGGCACTCCTATTGGCGCAGTGGCTGAGCGATTGGCTGCTGCGCTGCGTGTCGCGGGTTCGATCCCCGCACGGAACAAATATTTGTATTACCTACAGGTGGTTGTTCCAGGTCTGGCTGTTTGTGTATGTGAGTTTAAATGTTTGTAAACGCACCCACGATACAGGAGAAACTCCTAGTGTGGGGCAAGGTTTAAAAAAAAGAGAAAAGAGATTTACAATTTTCTAAAAATACTATATTTTGGTATTCGATAAAAATCTATTAAGCTTGTTGTCTCATAATGTCATAATACATAATGTCCCTTTTCACGGATCAGCTTTCGAAACTAAAAGTTTACTACGAAACTACTTTCGAAACTAAACTTATTAAAATTTAGTACGATAAAGTTTGTAATAAAGAGTATTTTATGTAATAATTAAAAATACAAAATGTTTGACTGAAATTCATTTTCAATATCTGACAAGTATATTATATCGAGCAGCTGTATAGAGAGAGTAGCGGTGGCCTAGTGGTGGCGGCCCCGACTTACGAACAGTAAGTCGTGGGTTCGAACCCAGGCAGACGCATTACTTTGTGTAATTTATTGCATCACCACTGCTCTCAAAACGGTGAAGGAAAACACCGTGAGGAAACCGGCATGTCTTAGAACCAAAAACTCGAAGACATGTGACTTCTACCAACTCGCACTGGCCCGCGTGGTGGATTATAGCCCATTCCCTCTCATTGAGAGGAAGCCGTGTGTCCCAGCTGTAGGAACATTAAAGGCTGATTATGCTATATTTATATCTATTTACTAGATTGAAGCTTACTAAAAATGTAATATAAGTCTTTTAATTATCCCAATTAAGAAACTTCTACTGAACGATTCATTCGTCAACCTGTATACAAAATACAAACTAATGAAACCGAAATAGACCCATTAAATTCAAAGAATTCCTCTTACTTACAAAATACTTAATAAATAAACACAAATTATTGGACAAAACTACGTAAAAGTAAATATATTTGATCGTTATTCGTGTCAGCTCTCATTGGGCATTGAGATATTTTAAAAACATAACATTTGTTGAAAAAAATATTTTTGTTTAAAATCCCAAGGTAAACTTTCTTCATTGCTCAATCACACTTGAATAACTGAATAAAGGATAAAATTCGTAAGTATTATGAAATGTTTCCCATTATTCTTCTTAAACGTCGTGTTGGTGATTCCTTTATTATTAAAATCCTGGTACTGCAGTCTCGACAATGATAGCGATCGCGAAATAACCGAATTCGGTCGCAAACTCATAACGATGCGGATATAAGATGGAAGCCGACACATGCGGGTCGCGTCCGGCTCGCGTCCACCTTAAATTCGCATCGTTATGGCTTTACGACCGAATTCGGTTATTTTGCGATCGCTATCTATGTCAAGACTGCAGGGCCTGGTATATTCGGTACTTGGATAGTACCAGGTAGCTAGCTAGCAATCTATCTAGACTACGAGTGAAACCGCTGGCAATAACCAGCTAAGCTATGACCAATATTATTCTTATTGCGTAGTACCACAATTAAAATACAATTAACATTCATATTACCCACATAGCAAAGAAAAATAACTCAAACGATTTTTCTTTTATGACTTTGAATACCTATTTCAGCGTGGAAAAATGTTCAGAAGCTCACAATATGTACAAACATACACAAGGAAAAATATTTTTAGCTACTCCATATTTATTTATATTTGACATTTCATTTCGGCTTTAAATATTCTCATAATGAGTTTATTTCGGTACTCTGGAAAGAGTTTTATTGGTGCGTGAAGTATTTAGTAATAAAATGTTGTAATAAAGACTTTTATTTTTGGATTAGTTTATACGAATTTACCTAGAAAAACCCGTATTGTCTATTTTGAAATGACCAGTAAGTTTAATAAATGCCTATTTTAATGTTCCATCACTACATAGTATAAAACAAAGTCGCTTCCCGCTGTCTGTCCCTATGAATGCTTAGATCTTTAAAACTGCGCAACGGATTTTGGTGCAGTTTTTTTAATAGGTAGAGAGAGAGGTGGGTAGGTAGAGGTTCAAGAGGAAGGTTTATATTTATAACATTGGATGCGAAGCCGGGGCGGGTCGCTAGTTTGTTATAAAAAATCCACTGCTCAATACTGAGTTTGATTCTGGGGTCTCTAAAAGTGTTAACTGTCGGCGTAGTATCTGTCGGCGTTTAGTCGTGCACTCCTCGGGTTTTCCATCAATCATTTCTGTCCTGCCTGGATTCGTGCCCGGTTGATGGCAATAGGCTCGCCCCCTATGCACTAAAACATAATTTGCCTAACCCTGCGAAGAAAATAGTCTTATTTATGTATATGCAATTTATAAAAAAAAAAACATTTAAAAATATAAAATATTAAATAGTAGGTAGCCCACCGGTATCGGGAAGAGGGTTCAAGACTTCAAGCTACTGGCGGCCAGGGCTCGGAGAGCGGAACTTCCTAGCAATACGTGCCATGTCCAGAAGTAACCTGGATCCAGCTGCCTAACGAGAGCTTCCTCACGTTTTGCTCTCGGCACAGTGCCCGCTAAGTTCACACCCCACATATCGACAACCTCGCGAGCCATGTCAAGATTCTTGATTTAATATCTTGACTTGGCTAGATTAGTCATACATAAGCATATCCATTATTTTGCAACTGACTGTTGCTGGTGATCTAGAATTCAGGAATTCCATTGAAACAAACTTTGTGTTCTATACAATCTATATATATATATATATCTTTATACATTCTATACAATACATCATCATCATTTCAGCCGAAAGACGTCCACTGCTGGACATAGGCCTCCCCCAAGTGTCGCCACACTGACCGGTCCCGTGCAACTCGCATCCAGTGGATCCCCGCAACCTTCACCAGGTCATCGGTCCACCTAGTGGGAGGCCTTCCAACGCAACGTCTTCCGGTTCGCGGTCGCCACTCCAGAACTTTTCGGCCCCATCGGCCATCCGTTCTGCGAGCAATGTGCCCTGCCCACTGCCACTTCAGTTTGGCAATTCTTCGGGCTACGTCGGTAACCTTGGTTCTCTTGCGGATGTCTTCATTTCTGATTCGATCACGCAAGGAAACTCCGAGCATAGCCCTCTCCATTGCCCTTTGGGTGACTTTAAGCCTTCGAATGAGGCCCATTGTGAGCGACCACGTTTCGGTCCCGTATGTAATCACTGGCAACACACACTGGTCATAGACTTTCGTATTGAGACACTGCGGTAAGTTGGATACAATATAAATATATATACTATACAATACAAATCAATAAAATTGTAGTGTCTGTTTGTAATACCAAGATAGCAGCTTTTTACTGAATGCATATTATGAAAATATATACGGTACTTATAACAAAAACACATTTTTTCAATTTTTGTCTGTGTGTCGGTCTGTCTGTCCGTTTGTTCCGGCTAATCTCCGAAACGGCTGAACCGATTTTGACGGGACTTTTACTGGCAGATAGCAGATGTTGAAGGGTCTAAAATAGGCTACTTTTATTTTAGAAAAATATTAGGGTACCGCGCAAAAAAATTAAAACACTTGAAATTTTAACAAAAATCCGTTTCAAACGGCCAATCTCCAAAACGGCTGGACCGATTTTGACAGGACTTTTACTGGTAGATAGCTGATGTTATAAGGTCTACCATAGGTTACTTTTATTTTAGAAAAATAATTAGGGTTCGGTGCAAAAAAAAAAAACTAAATGGGTCATATTTTTATAATAATTTCATGGAAACGAAGGTCGTGGACAACAGCTAGTATAAAATAAGATTAGGCCGGTTAGATCACGCTAAAACTCACAATCCATGACACACATCCCGTCCTCACATAATCAGAGCGACAACGTACCCTGAATGATAATAAGGAACCCTAATAAGAATATATTTCCACATGACATCATACGGAACCCATCGCACGCAATCAACCCTTCAGAATCTCGTAGGGGTAGCTCTGACCCCGTGTTATTATGTCGAGATGTTTGGTATTAAAAATGTCGTGTTTTGGATGTCAAAATATGATTTACGTGTTTGTTGGAGAAGAAAGGTGTATATCCGGTTCCTGGCTAGGCCTAAAATGGCTGTTTTGTCAGAATCATAATATGAATCACGTTAAAAATTTAAAATTCTTAAAATGGTCTTTATGATTATGACCACAAAGTTCATTTTACGAGTTTTAAATTTTTAACGTGATTCATAATCAGCAAAAATTCGAACACATGTGACTTCTACCAACCCGCACTGGGCCCGCGTGGTGGATATATAGCCCATTCCCTCTCATAGAGAGGAGGCCGAGTGTCCCAGCAGTGGGAACATTAAAGGCTGATTATGCTAACGTGATTCATATTATGATTCTGATAAAGGAGCCAATTTAGGCCCTCTGTCCGAAAATGTGTTGTATTTAATGCCTTCTGATAAGGATATTGCGCTTTGAATGTGATCAATAGTATTTATGTTGAGGACATGTGTTTTCCTGGATTATTTCAAATGATTAAATCATGGACAGTCTCGTTGGTCTAGTCTAGAAGGTCGACTGCTGAGTACGAGGTTCTGGGTTCGATTCCCAGGTCGGGCAGTGTTATTGGGTTTTACTACATATTAGGAATTTCTCAGTAGCAGCCACGGAGTCTGGATTTGTGTCCGGTTGATAGCAATAGGCTCGCCCCCCATTACATGGGACTTAAATATGGCGAAATGTTGGTGTGCTATTAGGTACACCTCTGCCTAAACCCTTTTTTTTTTTTCGAATGGGAAATCATCAAATAACCCCTCCCGCTCTGGGCTGAGCAGGAGGGAGTGTCAGACTTTTACTGACTAAAACCCATCCACGTTCCTTCCTTTGCCCTTTGTGTTCCAGGGCCGCGGTATATCTTTCGAACAGTCCCGTTTGCTGACTCTCTTTGAGGCGCGCGTGGAACACTCTTGCGCCGTCGACACGGCCTGTCGTCATAAGACGGACGGACGGCGAGCTAGCCCATAGCTCACCGTCCACAGGCCCGCGCTTACGGTGGCCGTGGGTCACCACGTGGCCCCCGACGTCCGGTGCGTCTCCCGCGGCCTCTGCCTAACCCCTCGGGGTTTATATGCGTGACGTTATGTTTGAATGTAAATCACAGATATATTTTATGGACTAACACACATGAATGTTTTCATAAACACTAAGCGGCACTTAAATAAATGCCCTAGAGCCCTAGAGCATAAGGCCCTTCCACAAATTACTTCATAATATTATGTCTGTGCCCATATCACGTCGCTTTTTCCCAGTCATGCAGACATTACTCTTAACAGTACTTCATCTCTGTGGTTGTTTAAGTCATGTGTCGTTGGAGACGAGCCTATTGCCATCAACCAGGCACAAATCCAGACACCGTGTTGATACTGAGAAATTACTGACAGCAAACCCAACAAAACCTTGCCTGACCTGGGAATTGAACCCAAGAAACGGCTCATTCCAAGTGTTCCACTATACCAACTATAAATTACCGAAAGTACAGTTCCTGCTAGGGTTTGTACCTGTGAAAGTGGTAGTTGCAATCCACACGAGTCCTTGGAATATTGCTTGATTCCAAATTACACTTTGATATTCATATCGATAATGTTATTAACAAAGCCTTTCGGATGTATGGTTTCGTCTTGAGATCTTCAAAGGACTTTATCTTTAAAAAACGACTTTTTTATTTTTATACAAGACCCTGATTCGCTCTCAATTAGGATATGCTGTTCCTATTTGGAGTCATTTCTATGGCAAATACTCATATAGACTTGAAATGGTTCAAAAAAAAATCCTACGTAACGTGCAGTATAAATTTTATCACTCGAGAACTTCTTATTTAGAACTACTCAAACAGCACAATCTCTTGAGTTTGGACTCCAGGCGCACGCTCCTCATGGCCATGATGCTGCATGTCATTTGTAATAATAAGTTTGATTGTAATGAACTTACTAATAAGTTATGTTACGTAGTACCTAGAAGTATTATACGGCGGGAGGTGCGCGTTCCTCGTCTGTTTCACACTTTGAAGTGCAAAACAAACGCCGGTGAGCGGGCACCTCCCCGCCGCACACTTTGCTGATACCGATATTTGTGCGTTTACTTCTGCACGATTAAAAAAAATGGTTAAAGCTTTACTTACCGACAACCTTTCATAACTTACTTTTTATTTTTTTCTCTTGTTTTCATTAATAATTTTTATAAGCGACCGTCTCTCCTTTCCTCTTTTTTTTATCCTTGGACAATAGTGGGTTATACGTATAATAAACGGACCGAATTAGCTCTGTTATACAAATTGTAACTGTTTTTGTCACTAAATAAATAAAATAAAATAAAATAATTTCGTAGAGATAGTTCTTTTTTTTTTATTATTTACCGATGGGAAATCATCAAATAACCCCTCCCACTCTGGGCTGAGCAGGAGGGAGTGTCAGACTTTTACTGACTAAAACCCATCCATGTTCCTTCCTTTGCCCTTTGTGTTCCAGGGCCGCGGTATCTCTTTCGAACAGTCCCGCAACCCTGGCAGGTGTCGGTCCTTACGGACCCCTTCCTGTTTGCTGACTCTCTTTGAGGCGCGCGTGGAACACGAACGCGCCGTCGACACGGCCTGTCGTCATAAGACGGACGGACGAGACTGTGGCTCAGTCGTAAACGTTATCTTATGACGTCACAAGTTTATGATATCACAAACGTCAACGGTATGCGTCGAAGTGAAGGGGTTGTGGAACTGGGTTCATTGTTGATGTAGGTACCACCGAGTTCACTGACGGTCTGCTACGGTTCAAACTTATTACCTAGGGCGTAAGGTTGAAAAGTAGCAGACCGTCAGTGAACTCGGGTGTACTTATACAGTCTGTCGTTTTGCATCCTGGTCAAATTCAAAGAGGTATCTATACTAATGCCAGCCTGTATGTATGACGATGTAGATGTGTGGGTTATTTTGATACAGTCGTATATCTTGATGTTGTTTATTATGTTTTGGGTTCTATTTTAATACGTTTTGCGTACATCTCAGGCTGACTGCATCGTTGGTCTTTTTATAGCAAGAGCTTCTACTGCGCATGAGGGGTTCAGTTTATTCCGTCAAGAATTTCTCAGAAGTAGCACGGTATCTTAATTTGTTCCCGGTTGATGTATTGGCTCGCCCCCATTACACGCTATAGGCACACCTCTGCCAAACCCTTTGGGATCAACAAGCGTAATGTTGGTTTAAAATAATATCCCACAAATTCTAACGCAACAACAAAACGCTAGAAACAATAAAACATCGCAAG
This sequence comes from Eugnorisma glareosa, assembly GCA_947578425.1. Classification (NCBI taxonomy): domain Eukaryota; kingdom Metazoa; phylum Arthropoda; class Insecta; order Lepidoptera; family Noctuidae; genus Eugnorisma; species Eugnorisma glareosa. The sequence continues at coordinate 2,962,396 of OX387982.1, read as the reverse complement.
GTATTTGACATCCAACAAACGACGATAAACAATTATGCAAACGAGACGTCCGCACTCCGGGGCTGACGGGACGCAACTGATCATATCTTGTCACGCGACGGTGCTGCCACGTGCCTATCACCTGTTTTATGTATTGAGTTGTTTTTTTTTATTATAGTGAGGTTAGTTGAACTTTTGATTGATTGACATGTCTTCGACAAATAATGGCTATATATAAATTATTTTTTAAATAGGTAGCTCTAATTTTTCACAATCTTTGTTTTTTTTTCGGATGGGAAATCCTCAAATGACTCCACCCGCTCTGGGCGGAGCAGGAGGGAGTGTCAGACTTTTACTGAATAAAACCCATCCATGTTCCTTCATCGTCCTTTGTGTTCCGGGTCCTCAGTATCTCTTTCGAACAGTCCCGCAGCCCCGAATTTTTCACAACCTTAATCAAACTTTCTTATATTTTAATCTATTGCAGAGAGCTCACTCAAATCGTTTTCTGAAGGGAGAAAGTGTATTTGATATTTTCAATATTTTTTTTTCGGATCAACGTCGCCAGACGGCATTTTTTCAACTGTACGAGGTTTGGTAGCTAGTTATAATTGATAGACTATGTCATTTTACTTTTTAACAATGACATTTACTACAAGTTACGGTACTGGAGGTCTACTCTCTAAGTCCGTCCACGAAAATACGGGCCCGTCCGAACGTAGTCCGTAAATACGGAGTAAACCCTACTCCCGATTGATTACGGATTCATGAGTTTCGAACGGAATCATAGACAATATTCGTGAACGAATGATGCACGGCGATAGAGTTGCGCTATTTTACCGGTCGATTACCGGTTTATTTACTACGTGGTTTTCAAGTTTTAAAAACAAAAATCATTATTGTTATTGTAAAAAAAATACCACATTTTTAACAATATACTTTTTATTATGCCTTATTAATATAGAATTGAACTATTTTTGCCATTTTTGTCCGAATTGTGGCTTTATCTTGTTAATTCCTTTGCCTTTCTTTCTTTTGACGTCAATAATATCAAATGAAATGTCAGTTTGTTATTTACATTAAACATATATATACATAATTCGCATTATCAATACAACGCGGGATTCTTCCGTAATAAATTGTAATAGTAAAATACCCTCAACCACTCCAGCAGCAACTCATGCGCTCAAATAGAGGCACTCTTCAGTTTTATGAGTGAGAACAACAGCTTGCAAAACATCAGTGGCAATCGAAGTAAGTTCAAAGCTCGTTGCCACCGGTAACAAGCCGAGGACAGGCTGATGAAGAAGACTGAAGTGTGGAAAGGAAGAAGAGGAAGCCTGCTAGCGATCAGTCCGGTACCACATTGACAGATCCGAACATGTTGCTGCGCCCCGCTATTCCATGTTCCATCGACGCAGCTGTACGCGTACCGTCTACATCACACCACGACGCCAGAGGTGGTCGAAATATAAGGAGCAAGACCAAGTTCACCCTGAGAGTGGAGTCGCTCCACTAGATTACCTTCAAGTCTTTTGTGGTGCGGGTTCCAACACACATCTCTCGATTTCTATGAAGGAATTTTGGCCGCAGGGTGTCGTGTATCAGTGTTTTCGCGGAAGTCTATATGACACCTCGACTCAGTGCAATATGTGGCCGACCAAACATAGTTATTAACATAGTTAACCCTGTCGCTCATCATCATCATCTCTCCTCCTTCGTTTCCCTCCTCACTCCTCAAGTCAGTATGATGGTTCCTTTACTGTTCGGGCTGTGCGCCTTTGGAATTCGCTTCCACACTCCTTGCGGGATAGCCCTTCGTTAGATGTGTTCAAGAAAAGAATAAAGGAACATTTCCTGTCAACAGGATAATAGTATATATATAGTATTTTGTGTATCTATCTATATATATATATATGTATTACGTTTATTATATTTTATGTATTAGTTTAGTAAAAATAAGTAAATTTAAGTTTTAAAATGTTCGTTTGTGCACATAGGTTTATCCTCATTCGCAAATCTCACAATCAAACGTAAGGTTTGCTGTAAGAAAACCCAATTCTGGGTTAAGCTCGCCGTTGTACATAAGTTATATATTGTAATTTTGTGTGTCCTACTTTTATATTTTGTGTGCAATAAAGAATTAAGAAGAATTAATAGTTTTTTTTATCAATGAGTCTTCGATGCCTGAAAATAAAAGTGATTGATCGATTGAAACTAAGTTCTTAGCAACAATTTATGACTGCAATAGATAAATAAAAGGGAATATGTTCTATTAGTGTATTGTTGATTGTATTTTTATTCTTTAATATTAATTTAAAATATTAAATTGATTGGTGCCAAATAAAAAAAACATTCTTTTATAAACATTATCTTTACTTTTATCACAATCTTCCTGTATGCAAAATAAACAGTTTGTAAAATGTTTATTTTGAAGTCACTGCTAAGGCTCACTGCACCTTGGTAGCTCCCCCGGGCTTACTGCTCTCAACAATTGAGAGCAGCAAGGATCTTCAAGTAAACAAAAACAAATTGGTAACACAACGCAATAATTTGCAGAATCTTCAATATCGTTAGCAGTATTATATATTATGATGCTCTGTGTCTTAGTCCTTAATTCTTGGATCAAACCATTGTCCACTTTCATTCTGGGACCAACACAATTATGTCGCTTGTAAATAGATCCTCACAAAAATCTTCAAATGATTCCCGTGTAAGCCCTTTCAACTCCACATCGGGAATAGGTACTCGCCAACCGAAAGTTTTGGCGCAAATAGAATCGGTGTCACCTCCGCTCTTCTTGTAGAGCTTCTTCGAGCATGAAAAAAGCAGCCATTATAGAGATTTTCTAAAAAAAACGTATTATTCGTAGACTGCACGATAACTATTTTGTTGTCGTTTCAAATGACATAACAATCCGTCCTAAAAAGTGTCAAACTGCTCTTTACGGACGGGCAAAAACACATCGGGAGTAGGGACAACTGTCAAATTGAGTTGTAATTCATTCTTAGTTCGGGCCTCGAACGAATCGTATGTCCGTAGGTGCTAGGGAGTAGGAAACGCCCGTATCTTCGGCCGAAATTACGGGTTTCGTGCTTAGAGAGTAGACCCCCTGAACCGTACGCGCGTATCTGACTTGCCTAGTTTTACCTTCGCGTATTACCTTTCGACTTGACGCAAATATTTTTTCCCTATACATTTAAATAAACATTATTATAACTTCAAAGCTTACTCGTGTATATCAACATATTTCTTGAAGGATGTAAACATTCACAATCATTCCACACTGTAAACGAAGTTGCGCTGAGCCGTGAGATTTGTACCTTCCCAATATGAAAACATGTATCACTGGGTTTAGAGATAACGCAAAGTTGCGTTCGTCCTTCGGGTGACAGAAAATAAAGAATGATAAAGTGAAAGAGACACCGACGTTGAATGGTTACCGCGTATTCAGTAGGTACAAGATGAATCTGATCAACTTACGGACTATTTTCACCCGAGTGCGCCAGAAGGATGGGAGCTTATGTTTTTAGAGAGTATGTATGTATGTATAATTGTTTGGTATGCTCTGTGGCCTGGACGGCTCGTCGATGGATTTTAGCTTGAGAGGTGTCGTTAGATTCGTATTTATTGTGAGAGTGACACTGGGTATATCAAAATAAAAAAACGGTAATTTAAAAAATTAAAAAACCCGACTGCGTAAGTAACTAATAACATTAAATAAAAGACTTAACAGTCGGGACCCATTAACATATATAGATCGGCTTAAATCGTCCCAATAATGGATCCCGACTGTTTAAGTCGTTTATTTAATGTTATTAGTTATTTACGCAGTCGGGTATTTTAATTTTTTAAATTACCGTTTTTTTATTTCTTGCAGCATCCGGCCGCTATAGAAGCGCTTAGTTTGAATACTTTCTCCTCCTTGGTACTTTTTTTGTGTTATTTCTATTTGTCAAAAAAGGGTGGTCAAACATCTGTGATCATTAACTGAGCCTGAGAATTTTTGTAAAACAAAAGATAATGTAAAAAGGTCGCATATTTTTTTTGTTTTTGTTTGTTTGGTCCGCACTCTCTTTGTGATGACCAATAGTAGTAAGGGTGGTGAATAGGTGTGGGTGGATATCGTGTGCACGGGATTTTGTTTTAAATGTGAGTAGATTCAACTTGGGGTGATGGTACATCATTCTGTACCCCCTTCTGAGTCCTGAGGACTTAGGACTTAAATTCAATCTTCAGCAAACTAATTAAGCACAGTCAGTGAAATTTATTGGTTATCAAATTGACACCCTGCGCCAATTTGCCGTGTTATAGCCATTTAATACAGCTGTCAAAGAATAACAGCTGTGAGTTATTACATTATATAGCTCATGCCGAGGTAAAATATTAGATAGCCAGGGAGGTGATAACGGAGCCACGCAGGGTGCGTCTGAATTTTAACTGTTGCCCGCGACCTTGGTTCGCGTGAATTTTTTATAAAAATATTACTTCCTTATTTGAAACGGATTTTATTAACAATTCTAAACGTTTTTTTTTGCACGGAACCCTAATTATTTTTCTTAAATGAAAGTAAGCCTATGTTTCTCGATATAACAGCGGTTTCGGAGATAAGCCGGGACAAACAGACAAACATTTTTTTTTTCGATTTTTCTTAGAAGTCTCGTTAATATGCATTCAGTAATAACCTGTTGTTTTGAAATTACAAATAGACACTTCAATTTTATCTATTTCTAAAGATATCGTCCCGTCAGCCTCATGTTTCACTTTAAATCAACGGCACATGTTTAAAAAAACAACAAAATACTTTTCATCATCCATTCCAATACAGTGTATGCCCAGTTCCCGCCCATCTGGTGTGACGTCATTCGTGCGACGTCACCTGTAGGCGACGTTTCTAGCGTTCATGTGGGACATAATGGAAAATAATGGTATTACTTTGTTGCTACCGTAGTGATATGTTGGTATAGCGGTGGAATAAGGAATTGGTGAGCTGGATGAATTATCGCCCCTCTAAAGAAGTTGGTACAGTATTGTAACTCAACTGCCCCGTTGGTCTTGTGGTTGTAAGCGCTACTGCTGAACATGAGGTCCTGGGTTCGATTCCCAGGTGGGGCACGGTGTTATTGGGTTTTTTAATCGGGAATTTCTCAATAGACTCGCCCTTTAACAACACTCCTTTCTTTGGTATTGTTCGTCGTGTCGTTGAGCTCCTTGAGTTATAAGTGGAGCTACACGATAACTGACAAATGCTTGCACTGACTGGACAGGTCCACTCAAATCTGTGTGGTTCTTTCTTCAAGAGAGCATCTCATACACTAATCTGCATAGTCTTCATGTGAGTTAACCAAGATTATGTCTGGACTTTAAAAGAGACTATGACCTCTGAGTTGGTTTCGGCTGTTTCTTCTCAGAGTAGTCAGGTACGAAACACCGACCCCATCTAGTTTAAAAAAAAGAGACGTGTAAAAGTGTTTTTAAAAACCTACATATTTGCAAAATAAACATCATTTATCACTAGTTTCTGACTGAAAATTTTATCAGTTATTTAGTTAAATCTCGGCAGGTACATCGTTCCCTTGACTTTGTTGAGACCCCTGATAGTTAAAGTTACTCCCAAAGAATAAAATACAAAAATATAGGGCAATAGAGGGGAATGAGGCAATATCCTCGCCCCCTATTACATAGAACATAAAACATAACTAGCGAAATGTGGGTGTACTGGGTGCGTGCCTGGGTGTGTGGGTGTGGGTGTTACGTACAGCTCTGCCTAACCTTTTGGGGATTACAAGCGTGATATAAAATAAAAGTTGTATCTACAACAGGTTCACCAATTAAGTTGAATAAAATCGAGCGAAAATACCGAACCAATTCAGGATTTGTGTCAATTCTATCCAATACAAGTAACGTACAAACTATAAAATTGAATTACTAAATCAACAGCCTGAAAAAAATATCAGTTATTGCATCAGACACGCGGCTAACTAGTTTTAAAAATCATTCAATAGTTCAGCGTAATACAATATAACTACTGTAATATTCGAAGGATTATGCAGAAGTGTGCAATGAAGGAGAATGCAAATCGTTGCTGATTAAGTGGATAAACAAATTATGCTTCGATGAAGTAGAGAACCTTCTATTAAATAAATATACCGCTTCCAAAACCGCTTAGAAAACAACCACACACACACATGCGCAGACACACGCACACACACGTACACGCACACACACACACACACACACACACACACACACACACACGCACACACACGCACACACACACACTCACCAACAGACTAATGAAATTAAAATTATTAGTTCATAAACTTTTGGTTAGTACCATGTTACACTAACTAATTATAAAATATAAAAGAGCGACGCCTCCTGGCACAGGCATCTACATACTTAAAAGGAGACGCCACCAACTATATTATGTACAACGTCTAATAATGAAATAAAACATTTTTGATTTTGATTTGATTGATTTGAAGTGTACAAGGTGTAACATAATAAACACAACTCGTGTGATAGTGTCTCGAACTAAGACACCGAACTACTTTTGTTCTAAGATTTATTAAAATTCACAAAAAAAATAATGGAGTTTCTATAGGAATTGATGCGATCTGCTGACTGCTGATCAACATAGAAAAACTGGCCAAAAGCGAGTTGCACTCGCGCATGAAAGTATTATAAAAAAAAAAAAAAACATTTGTTGAATGAGATTTAGTATCTATTTGTTGTTATAGCGGCAACAGAAATACATTATCCGTGAAAATTTCAAGTGTCTAGCTATCACGGTTCATGAGATACAGCCTGGTGACAGTTAAAGTTCCAACTTTTTCACAAGTTTTCTTTTAGCAACACGTTTTTAATGTAAGATTTTCACTTTAAACACTCCCACGAGCCCCGTGTTATTCAATCCATCCATCAGCACAATGTTTTGAGTCCGTTACATTGAGTCCTACCGTAAAACGTGGTATTTCACCCCAATAAAAATAGCTGTTTCCCAGCAATATTTTTAGCGTAAAGTTACTTAGTTTGATGGACAGTCAGCTTCAGAAGTAGATTAACACTACTCAAAGTTACAAAGCAGGTTTTTTAATAAAAACTTGTTAGATATGACTCGTTACCAACAAGGTATTGAAGAGTAAGGAATGCTTTAAAGAATAATCTTCTGAAACATTAAAAATAATAGCTGGATTCCTGTTCCTGAAAATTCCGAAATGTTAAGCTACTTCTGATGCTGGCCGTAATTAATGCTTGGTTGACGGCTTCGATAAGGGTGTTGTTACACCCTGTATGTACACCACATTTCGTTAGTCTCGTGTATCTTGGGGAAGGTTATTACCATCAACCGGACACAGATCCTGACTCCGGCTGTCATTGAGAAATTCCTAGCAAAAAAAACCAATAACACTTTTCTCGACTTGGACCCAGGACTTCAAGCTTCAATTGTTTCTCACAATTTCACATCAGTGTAAAAAAAACCATCTTACCGAAGTACACAAAGCTTAAAAATCTTCTTAAGCTCTTTGGGGACTTTGAATGGCCCATAGAATATTATAGGCTCTAAAAACCAAGGGCCCGTCAAGATGTAAAACGATAAACAAGCGTATGTGGTAGTCAGTAAAGTGGTATTGGACATTTTGCGTAATGACTATATCCGTCGTTACGTTTTTGTGGTTGAGCCGAGATTTTAAGATAATGTGTCGTTCAGAACTTATTGTGTTGTTTGTAAACATGTGTTAAAGAATGTATGTGTTTTTTTGTTAGTTCTGTTGTGGTAAAAAATATGGGTCGGGGGGGGCTTTCGGGACCGGGACCGCGGTCCCAGTTTCCCCTAAAAATTACAATAATTATTTTTGAGTAGTAAGTTAGGACCACAAATAAAAAAAAAACAAAGTTTTATGGCTTGCAAAAGTACGGTCAATCAAAAATTTTTGAAGCTATACAAATAAAAGTATTTTTATAAAACGGTAAAATATTAATTTTATTTCAAAAATGGCTGCCTTCTTAGAATTCATCATTGTGATGAATGGGTATAAGGCGGTAGGTGAACATATTTCATTTTTAGGTTTTACTACCACCGTATGTTCTGTTTTCTTCTTTTCAATTTAGGTCCACCGTAAGATATTATGGCTCCCGGTGATGCACATTTTTTTTTTATGACTGTACCTTTGAAGTTCTTGTAATTTGGGACGAAGCAAAACTTCAATAGTGATATGGGACGAACTAAGAATTTTTTGGAATGTGGGACAAAACTTTAGGGACGAACGAAGAATAAATCATTATTGTTATACCTTGTTTTATGCCAATTATCTGCTGGTATCGTGTGTATGACGACGTAGTTGCCATCGGGGGAAAAACCAGGATTAGCCTGGCACAGTGAGGAGGAGATTGGCACAAGAAAAGAGAGTCATATATCCAGCAGTGGATGAATTCAGGTGGTGGATGATGATGGTCGTGTGTATGGTAATAATGGGGTTGTGGCAGTCAGATAAACAATTGCAGATCTTAAACCACCGATATTCAGCTGCATCTGGTTAGACTGAAAGCAGGCCCCAACATCGTTGAGAAAAGGCTAGGCTGGTGAGGATGTTCATATCGTGATGATGGATTCCTACATAACTTTAATCTGGATGTTATTATTTATTTAATCTTCATGTAGGTACAATAGTGGTACATAGGCGGACTTAATGCCATAAGGCATTCTCTACCAGTCAACCTTTGGGTTAAATAAAAAAACATTGTGGTAGGGTACAAAATAAATATCTAAAAAATGGACGCTGACTGACTTATATTTTGAAACAGTCATGGTCACTAACATTATCATTGACACTGGGCCTGTGGACGGTGAGCTGTGGGCTAGCTCGCCGTCCGTCCGTTTTATGACGACAGGCCGTGTCGACGGCGCGTTCGTGTTCTACGCGTGCCTCAAAGAGAGTCAGCAAACAGGAAGGGGTCCGAAAGGACCGATGCCTGCCAGGCTTGCGGGACTGTTCGAAAGAGATACCGCGGCCCTGGAACACAAAGGGCAAAGGAAGGAACATGGATGGGTTTTAGTCAGTAAAAGTCTGACACTCCCTCCTGCTCAGCCCAGAGCGGGAGGGGTTATTTGATGATTTCCCATCCGAAAAAAAAAGGGTACAAAATAAATATCTAAAAAAATTACGTCTTGGTTTAGAATATTTATGTACTTATATTGATAGTAATGCACACATTATGTTATAGGTGTTTTGGATACATTAAACTAAGGTCGGCCAATTGCGAGTCAGACTTGCGCATGACGGGTCCCTTACCATCGTAGTACCCCCCCCCCCCTTTAAAAACCTTTAATAGCGGTAGTAATAATAATAATCCTTAGGCGGTTGGATCAAGGGCCTGATTCAGAAGGCAGTACTCCTCGATACGGCTCGCATTGTGAGGAGGTTCCTGTCTCTGGAGCCCTAACCACCGGTAGCTTGGACCCTGCTCCCGATACCGGCGGACCACTATTTTTTATATTTTTAAATGTTTTTTTTAATATTAATTTGTTTAGAAATATTTAAAAATGTAATTTATATGTATATATATGAATAAAGGAAATAATAATAGTCTACCTATTACGGATCATGAGATACAGCCCGCTGACATGCAGACAGGCAGCGGACGCTTAGTAATAGTGTCCCATTGGTTACCCTTCGGGTACAGAACCCTAAAAACCACCATTAACGAACTTAAAGCAACAACACTCGTTGCAGAACACGATGTAGAATTAGATATTCTATTCAAAGCAAATCATTTGTTATGCATACCAGGTCTGGACTATTAGCAGTCCAGCTGCAGTGACTGTTATCGTAACGTAAGTAAGCCTTCGTCTAAACATTCATTGGTTTGCTAACATTCCCGTGCGCATACTCTCTAATGTTTGATGTATTAAACAAATAATATCTCGCCTGTGTACCCCCAGGGGTTGGTTTGAGGTGAATAGTTCAATCAGTAGAAGCGTTACGTGTACAGGCTTAATATCGTGGCGGGCTAGTACCTTCGCTGTCAATATTTGTTATAATACTAGCTGTTGCCCGCGACTTCGTCCGCGTGAAATTATTATAAAGTATTACTCGGGTTTTGGTAACAATTTCAGTGGTTTTTTTTTTTTGCACGGAACCCTAGTCGTATTTCTAGACTAAGTTACTCCTTATGTCATCAGCTATCTGCCAGTAAAAGTCCGGTCCAAATCGGTTCGGCTTCAGCCGTTTCGGAGATTAGCCGGAACAAGCCGATAGAAAGCTGTTACAGACGCTTAAATTTTATTTATTTGTCTAGAAGGTCTCAGAATACTCGGCCAAGTTAACTTTATTGCAAGTCTTTTTAGTCCCGCCATCCACCAAGCCAACTACGCTACTCAAAGTTAGCATCTTACAAACTCAAAGAGTAACCAGGAAATATCACTAGTATTATGACGTATTATTTTGGACCGCTACTGAATGTGACATTCGGGCTACACATAGCTGATCTGTGTTTGCGGCCTTACTGCTCGCCTTTTGTGAATAATAAATAAATAAATAGACCAAATAAAATGTTAAGACGGAACACTGCGAACAGAGAAGTGAGGCCAGTTTTCTAAACATGTGTGCACTTATTGGGCGTAGATTAGTTGTAGTTTGATGTAAATGTGTGCGTGCATGTATGCACAAAGCGAGGCGTAGTTTTGCGCATGCTTCACTGTATTGTTCGCAGCCCTGTGTCTTGGTTTTTTATTTAGTCTGAGCTTTACTATTTCTTTGGTACTCTCACTTTTCGCCAGATAACTCAATAATATCTAACTATCAAGCTTCATCGTGAGGAATTTTGTATGTACTAGAACCATCCCGATTACCAACCCGAACTGGGCCCCCGGTTGTGGCTGTACTTTCAAACAAGTTTGAAACCTTATCAATTCTCAATTCTTTATTGCATCCTTATAACCGACTTCTTTTCATGATGTTATAGTTTCGGACCAGTCTGCTTCTCGTATGGGCTTGACGTGTTGTTGGCCCCTAGGCACGCCACTGCGGTGCATTCCTTCCAGAGAAGAGGCCAATGTCTCAGCAGTTAGAAAATTCTAGGCTGACTATACTAAGCTTCATGCCTCTGTTCATCAAGATGACGGTTTCTAACTCTATAATTCCTATCAACACAGAGGTGGCAGACTATAAATTAACTGTGAGTAAATGTAACGAGCATTTCACTTAACTGTTTCCGTTATCAAGTTAAATCCTTCACTCCCTCGGGCGTTTGTGTTTAACGGGAACTTTGGTTGCCGTTGCTGAAATTTGTTGGTTATGTGTAGTTGGTTTACAGCTTGAGAGGTAGATTATGTGACGTTATTTGTTCTTTGTTTATTGATTGGCTGTTGAAATCTTAATCTTTGAAATAATTATACATTCCTAAAGGGTGTAACAAAACCCTCAACGAAGCCGAAAGGTACTTGTTCTCCCCGTCATTGCGATATTTTTTTTGTTCTAGACCATACCTGGGAACCTTTTAGTTACGGAGATATTGGAGGTCAAAGTTCCAATTTTTTAACAAGGTTTTTTTTTAATTCATGTTTTTAACGTAAGATTTTTATAGTGAGTACCTCCACGATTCCCGAACTATTCAATCCATCGATCAGAACAATGTATTGTGAGTGCGTTACATTGAGTCCTACCATAAAACGTGATTCACCGCCACCCCCAAAAAGAAGTCGTTTCCCAACAATATTTTTTGCGTAGTTACTTAATTCGATGTAAGTACGTAATGCTTGGTTGACGGCTTCGTTAAGGGTCTTGTCACACCCTGTATACTCACGCGTTTCCTCATGAGGCAGACCAGGCATTACAGAACGTCACCTTTCACGATCCTTATATATATACTCTTTTTGCCACATCCACGTTCATACATCTAGTCATACAGTACACACACTGGTTGCGAGTACTAGCACAACACTAGTAAGCATACTCACAGGAAATGCTGTAGGTATTTGAAGAAACTATCGCTGTCGCCCAACAAGCGCTATTTCGACATTGGTGCGACAAAGACAACTACAGATCCGACAAGTAAAAAGTCATAATTCGAGGCTAACCTCGAATTATGACTTTTTACTTGTCGGATCTGTAGTCGAGAGCCTAAGCTCTCGACTATTTCCTCCTCCAATATTCAAAACATTGAATAATTATGTTATGACTTTGCGTCCGAATTCAGTTGTTTTGCGATCGCTATGTATGTCGAGACTGCAGGCCCTGGTGTCAGAGTTTTCATGCGGCCCATGGGCCTCTGACTTAGCTTAATACTGCAATTGAAAAGTAACTTTGATAAAACCATTTCAGATAGGGATGATTATTCCAACATAGTCGGTGCTACAAATTATTGGAGCATCTAAACTGGCTCCAGTACTAATAGAAACTCGGACAGATTTAACTAATTAAATGCACTAACTTACTTTAAGAACCTGTTACAACTTAGCTAATAGTATTCTGAGACAAACTAACTACTAAGTATTGCAAATAACATTTACTACTGCTACTCGTTAAATTCAATTCTGCCAATTTACAACATCTCGTTAGGTAAATTACAAAGTATACAGTTTGTAAATCAAATAAAAAAACTATAAAAGTTAAATTTGACGAAGAACGCAACAGTGGCGAAGATTTATAAATCGTTCGCGTAAATTGAAGAAGTTAACAAGAAGTTTGATAATCGCAGTTAAACTGAATTTAACTGCGATTATCGTTATCGTAGATAATCATGTTTTTAAAAGTAAGTTTAATTTTGATGGATGATCTGGAACAATCAAATAAGCTTAGAACACAGACATGCTTGTTGCTTGCTTTTGTGAGAACTATGTTTTCAAAACAGCACGACGGGGATAAAACTCATGTATTTGATGTGTGTATATTTATTGCTAGCTATATGATACCCAAATTGTACAAATACAGATATATGATATATAACTAAACTAGAAAACACTTTTACGTTACAAACTTCAAAAAAACATAGTCATGTACATACAAGTACATACATAATCATTCTTCCCATTTGCGCTAAATCTAAAGAACGCCATCAACTACGATCCTCACATACCCCTACACTAAAATTACATTATAATAATTATACAATATAATTCAATAAACTTTATTGCATACGCAAAATGAAAAAGAAAACAAGAAACAGTATCAGCCTAGCACGAACAGAAACAAAAGTAAACATTTTCAACATCTAAAACCGTACAGTTTTGTTTAAAAAAAGGCACCAAACTGATGCAATCACAATCCAAATACGGCAATTTGCATCTAGAAAGGTGTAACACAACGCCGTATTTATGCCAAACTCGTAACATTTTGAAATTTTCCACACACTGAAAAAGGAAATAGGAATTCAAACAAAATTCCAATACAAATAGTCGGCGAGCATGCCAGGTGCTGTGGAACAGAATATAAACGCAATACGCAAGTCGCAGACAATAAATCAACATCGGACGTTTCGCTTAACGTCTAGTTCCGGCCGTTACCCCGGGGTGTAGGCGGGTTGTTACCCCGTCAGCAAATGTGTGAGTGAGACTGTAAGTTTTGTTGGAATTTACTTTATTGCCTAGTTTTTTTGGTTCTTTGTTTTGAGCTATCGTGTTAATTGTTGTTACGAGGAAATGCGGTAGGTATTTGAAGAAACTATCGCTGTCGCTCAACGAGCGCTATTTCGACATTGGTGCGATAAAGACAACCACATATCCTACAAGTAAAAAATCCTAATTCGAGGTTTGGCTCTCGACTATTTCCTCCTTCAATATTCGACCAATTTAAAAGATATTTAATAAACTCAATAAGAAGGATACATTTATTATGTCTCTATGTTTTTCATTTTTCATTAATAATTGTCTTTGTACACTGCCTCTGTTGACAGCGGTCCCAATAGGGCAATTTTGCGCATTTTGTAAAGGTTCTAGTGCTGATACAGATTATGTATCATCAAAAAGGAAAACATAGGGACATAGAAGAGGTTGATATTTATTTAACTGTAAAAAAATCATAGCTTGAAAGTCATAAACCAGAAAGAAAACAGGCGAGAGCGTTTGTATGGAGAAAAGAACGCATATCCTCTTAAGAAATAAAAAATGGTTGTTGGTTCTGCTTTTGATTTGATTTCAATAGAGGTCATTTGGAATTGATCGAAAAATATATTAAATACGAGATCAAGGGGCTCGTCGCTGACTTATAACAGCCGCAGCTAAGCGACACTTGCCGATGTCGTTCCGTGGATTGATGAACATCCATTGAATACTTCCTTGCTTCGAAAAGCTCGTTAATCAGTTGGTCCCAGATGTCATTAGTATATCTTTGACAATCGGATTTTTGTTATAGTGAAACTAGGTTGTGGAGGTCAGATAGGCAGTCGTTCCATGTAATACTAATATTCAGCTGAATCCGGTGACGCAGAAGGCCGACCCCAAAATATTTTGAAAAAGTATAGACACAATATACCGATACTGCATGTAAGACCAAAGCAATGTCGGAATCACAAACTTAAATTACAAAATTCAAAGCAACACAATACAATATAAACAATCTAGCAAGTAGCAGACAATATATCAATACTGGACATTTCGGTTAACGTCTAGCCACTTCGGCGACGCGTATCCCCCGGGAGGAATAAAACACCGGACCACGGTAGCAAAAAACTTCCTACAATTCGGAAATAATTTATTACGAGGTTCTTGTTTTACCTTTCAGTATTCTGATTAAAATATCGAAATATTAAGTAGGGTTTATAGTTGTTTTTTTTTTTGCTATGATAGTTTTTATTTGTGACTAGTTTTTGCGCGTAGCGTCACACAGGTGTAGGACTGCAGGTTAGAAGTTATTATAAAAGTATCCAACCAATACCAGAGGGGTTACTTTGACGTCTTAAAGCAGGTAAGCTTATAATTCCAGTATTAAGCTGTAATTCCAGTGTGGGAAAGAGACAGCTATACAGGTCGTCTAGCGCCATCTCTTTCCCACACTGGAATTACTCCTGCTTTAAGACGTCATGGTAGGCCACCAGGTCTATCCGTGTGCCAATTTCAATCGAAAATCGTTTAACCGTGGAAATGTGACACAGACAGTTACTTACGCATATTAAACATTAGTATGGATTTCTACCTATTGAATGACATCATGAAAAGAGTACTTGTCTTTTATATGAAATCTATTTTCGTTCAATCGATTTACCTGTATCCCGATTCCTTTTCAAATCAAAACAGATACCTACGTACGTAAAATACACGATTTCATTGCAGTAACAATATTGTCAACCACTCAATATTCCACATTTAATATTACCTTATAACATATGAAATAATATATTATATATTATTGCCGTACACCATTCCCCTTTTTCCAGCAGCCAGTAAAAACCAGAAATATCCGGTTTCTCTGGGGGTTCGCGGGGGTAACTTTGAGAGATAATGATTGGGGGTAGCTGTTCCCCTTTGACATCGCAAAATAGATTTTTCCTCCCGCTAACTGGGCTGGAGATATTAATTCTACTTATATTTTATATTTATGACGACAGTTTGCTTTGTGTTGGCGAGTTGGTATTGTGGGACAGATTTTTATTTAGATTTTTATTTAATCGGGTTATTGAAAATAATCTGCTTTATGAAGGTTTATATATTTAGGTATTGTTGTAACTGGGTGATCTGACTGAGAGATTGAGCCATCTCATTTATCTATTCTATACATTCTATATCATCATCATTGTTCATCATTTCAGCCCGTTGTTGTCCACTGCTGAACATAGGCCTCCCCAATCGATTTCCAACGTGTCCGGTCCAATGCCACCTGCATCCAGCGACTCCCTGCAGCTTTAACAAGATCGTCGGTCCATCTGGCAGGTGGCCGTCCCACGCTGCGCTTTCCATTGTGTGGTCTCCACTCCAGTATCTGTTTGCCCCATCGGCCGTCCGATCTTCGCGCTATGTGGCCTGCCCATTGCCACTTCAGCTTGCTTATCTGATGGGCTATGTCGACGACCTTGGTTCGTCTACGGATTTCCTCATTTCTGATTCTATTTTTACTTTTCAGTAGGCACTTTCTAATTGGAGTCTCCACACATAATTCGTTTTAGTTCGGCGAAAAAAGTTCATAATAAGATATATCCGAAAGTTGGGTAGTAGAGAAAGATTGAGTGCCTCCAGCTTATCAATCATGTCCAAAAAGGACATGTACTTGCGAAAGGTGGAGCTAGGAGCCTAGTATGATTTTATGTTTTGTATTTTTTTAAGGGAGTGGTTTTCTTTCGTACTGTATCGCTAAGTGCGTAGCCAACGTGTAGGTTAAGTAATACATATTTCTTTTAATACCAGAGTTAAGCTTGTGAACCAGTCCACAATCTATACTTCTATACTAATATTATAAAGAGGTAAGATTTGTTTGTATGTTTGTAAGTTTGTATGTAGGGGGTACTACTCTCTGGATCTACGGAACCGATTTTGAAAATTCTTTCACTATTAGGTAGCTACATTATCCCCGAGTGCTATAGGCTATATTTACAACGTGCCCGTGGAATAATTTCCGACTAAAACGCAAGCGAAGCCGCGGGCAACAGCTAGTCTTACAATATTTTCGATTACGTACGTTAAACTAATTATCAATATCTCCCTGCCGTTGTCCCATGTTAGTTGGGGTCCGCGCAACACGTTTTTTTCTTCAATTCTCCTCTGTCAACCGTCACGCTATCGTTTACACCTTTCTCCTTCCTAACAATCCTCAAATAATCCATCCCTCATACGTCAAACTAATCAATATCTAAATGTTAATGCCAAAAACAATCGCATCCATAACCTTATTTCTTGTAACATTCGTTACTTGCTTCGAATGTTGGTTGTTTTTGAGCGCAAAAATGTGTACCAATAAAATATAGGGTCGCAACTTGACCCATAACATCCGTGCCAGGGTTGCGGGACTGTTCGAAAGAGATACCGCGGCCCTGGAACATAAAGGGCAAAGGAAGGAACATGGATGGGTTTTAGTCAGTAAAAGTCTGACACTCCCTCCTGCTCAGCCCAGAGCGGGAGGGGTTATTTGATGATTTACCATCGATAAAAAAAAAAAAAAATACCCATAACATCCTAAAATGGTAATTAATGTGGGTCTCAGATTTCAATGCCATCGTTATCCTTAAAATGCCGAATCTCAAAGCGAATGACCTTAAATGCGACATCTCGAAAATACGTGTTTCTCTGTATCAATATTCAGAGCGTTTGGCCTGCTACAAGGACAAAGACTACTACGTTTTTGTTTCGCAAGAATTCTCTTTATTGGTACAATGTCGGAATGTTTAGCGTTCTTAAACAATTGGATTTTGAGTGTTGATCCTTGGCATAATAAGCCTACAATGTTCCTAGCTAGTGGGATACAAGACCCCTCTCTGAAAGCGAGTGGACTATAATCCACCACGCGTTTGATACCTTGTATTCCATGACCTATTAGTTGCATTACGAGTATCGAATACACTTTTATTTTCTCAACAATAATATGCTTAGCCTAAGACTGGTTGGTTATCTCCTTGGTTTTGAAGGTGCAAGTGCAGTCATCGATTTCCTGTAAAGTAGATTGCTGAATCTGAACTTAAATTAAAACAACGTCCACTACTGGACATAGGCTTCCCTCTAGCTGCGCCACACCACCCAGTACTGTCCGCTGCCTTCAGAATTCAGTCTGTCTCAACTCCTTTTTAATGGTCGTCTGACTGACGACCATTAAAAATAATTAATCCAGCCGTGGAGCGCTTCCGATACGCTGTCTCCACTCCGAGACTCGTTCGCTCTATCAGTCTTCATCGGACCTTGTAACAGACTTGGCCAGCCCACTGCCAACTCAGCTTGCGTACTCTGCAGTACTTTTTCGAAAATAATAATATCGGATTTAATCCTTCAAAGAAACTCCCAAGCAGAGTACGTTCTAAAAAAATATGAAATTGTGCGAATCTCCATAACAAAAGCTTTTGCAATCGACCGATAAATACGATTCACTTCCAACCCTAGACATATTTCCGTTTTCCAGTACTTAATAACGCCTCATTAATGTCAGGGAGGGCCATTTTTACCTCGTTTCCTCCCCATGAGAGAGGAAATGAGCCTCTGTTTACTTCCCCTCCCGCTCAACTTCACAAACAATTGTTTGTGCACGGAGTAATTAAAAAAATGCTCTTTGCTCTTTGTGGTGATGGGCAGGGCTTCTGGCGTTTTGTGAAGTTGACTGTGGTGGAAGCGGTTTTTAACGTTTTTCCTTTTTAGAGTTCCGTACACAAAGGGTGCCAACGGGATCCTATTACTAAGAATAGTTGTCTGTCCGTTTGTCACAGGGCTGTATGTTTTTAACCCTAATAAGTAGAAATTTGAAATTTTCACAGACCGTTGTAGATATGAAAGCAAATACAAGAACGTTTTTTGAATATGTAGTGTTAAATATAGTATGATGGTACGTAACCTTCGTGTGCGGTGTGGCACTTAGCCTTTTTTTTGTGCTGACATGACCAGAAAATTGTTGGCGCGTCTCTGGGGGGTTAGAACGGTGTTCTCGGTTCGTGTCCGGTTCTCTGTGCCGTGTTACTGAATGGGGAGAACATGGTACCGTTTGAGCTTGTCCGGCAGTTTCAATTGAGGTACTCCTAACCTTTTTTAATAAAAAAAGAACTATTTACGCTTTGTCGTTTATATGGCACATCCAGTTTTAGATAAAGTTTGATTATGTAGACCACTGGCAATCAAATCCGTGTGATAGTCAAATATTTGGGCAAAGAGACGCGGATTCTTCGAAAAAAAAAATAATAACTGATTTTTTTTTCGCTTTTTTTTTCAGTGTTTTCCATGATAAAGTTTTTCATAATCGTGAGTAAATTCACGTGTTAAAATGTCGTTCATCTCAAATAAATGCAAAAAAATACTTATCATAGTAGTACCTAGTTCGAGACATTTCACGATTTGTCAGGTTTCACTGCGTAACGACAACATACAATACCGCGCAAACGTAGAAAGTATTTCTTTGATATCGAACAACAATATCTTGAACAGAATTACCTGCGGTTTCTCTTATTACGGCAATAAATAATAGTGGTAATAGACATCTTTACTTGTATCGTTTTCGCCACAATAGGATCGCGTAATATTTTACAAAAAAAAAACTGGATTCACACGCGTTAGATCGTTAAGTAAGAGTGGTGACTCCAAATTGTAAGCGAGAGCGATTGAATAAATGGCGTGGATTTAATTTAATTTTTGAGCCCGAAACTCTAACGGCTGATTGGCGAAAATGGAAGAATACCAGTTTAACCGGCTCCAAGAAACATGAAATGAAGGCAGGGAGTTGGCGATTTGAGCTGGAATGTCTGAAAATCAGTGACAGGCATGCGGTTAAACTGGTATGCAGACCCCAACACATTTGTTCAAAGGGATGGGACGTTTGTCTAAGTAAGATATATGCCGAGTTAAGTTAATGGGTAAACTGATACCCATTAGTATGACTGATCGTAAGACTAACGATAATCAAAGAGCTTCAAATGACATCCGGGACCAACTGTTTAATGTGCTTTCAGAGGCACATTGGAATCTTGGTGTGTAATACATTGTCACCCATTGGTAAGCCATCGTTCTACACAGACGTCTAAAAAGGAAAAGTATAAAAAAAATTGAAAATAATTCGCTCATGACTTGGACCACACGTCAAACACACGGTTTTTCCGACAGTCAGCGCGAAAACTTTCACCGCACGTCTTCCCGAGTTTCATTGCACCTAGCAAACATACCTCTACCCCAATCCAAGCCAATATCAACCTTAACACCTTCAACATAAACTCCATCACCACCGCAAAGTTTCCTTTGTACAAAATCTCTATCTACTTAAAATTGCTGCAAGAAAATATAGGTCTTATTCAAATGACATTAAAGCTGAATTATGTTCAAGGTATTGCATTACACGGAAGTGAATTGCGCGTGATTATGCTGATTAGATATTCATTTCTTTTCCATTATCTTTGTTCAAAGAACTCTAGTTATGACGTAAGGTAGCAGTCATTTTAGTTGATGACACTGATTGTATGCAGTTTGCGGTTTTTGGGTGAGGTTTTTGGGTGAGGTTTTTGATTACCACTTTTCACCCTTATGTCCTAAGTAATAAGGTTAAAAATTCGACCGTCAGAGTGATAAAAGCAGTTCTGTCAGATGAGGATACGAGATAGGAGAAAGCATTACGTCAGACCACATATAATTTGCGGGCCTGTGGACGGTGAGCTATGGGCTAGCTCGCCGTCCGTCCGTCTTATGACGACAGGCCGTGTCGACGGCGCGTTCGTGTTCCACGCGCGCCTCAAAGAGAGTCAGCAAACAGGAAGGGGTCCGTAAGGGCCGACGCCTGCCAGGGTTGCGGGACTGTTCGAAAGAGATACCGCGGCCCTGGAACACAAAGGGCAAAGGAAGGAACATGGATGGGTTTTAGTCAGTAGAAGTCTGACACTCCCTCCTGCTCAGCCCAGAGCGGGAGGGGTTATTTGATGATTTCCCATCGGTAAAAAAAAAAAAAAAAAAAAAAGACCACATATAATTTCTGATAAAACTAGGAATTCAGAATTTGATTCCTTTGCTTGCTACTACCCTGGTCTTGTGGTCGCAAGTGTGGCTGCTAAGCGTGGGGTTCTGGGTTCGATTTCCGGTTCGGGCAAAAAGTACTATTGAGTTTTTTCATTTGACATTTCTCAGTTGTAGCCCGGAGTTTGGAAGTTGGCGATACCCCCGTGCCTCGGAAAGCACGTTAAGCCGTTGGTCCTGATCTTGATCTCTCTCCAGTTGTGTTGGATTGCCGTCCCATCGGACTATGAGAGTAAAGGAACAGAGAGTGCACCTGTGCCTGCGCACACACTTGTGCACTATAATATGTCCAGCGCCGATGACTAATCTCCGCTAAGATTGGCCGCCGTGACCGAAAACGGTCAGGAGGACTGTAAAATACTTATAAACTGGAAAAATACACTTATCTTGTAGGTACCTTCCATAGCCTGTGATAGCTAAGTAGTGAACTCTTTCTGCGTCCTTCTTAATTTCATAGAGAAGTAAAGAAAACCCTACTCTACGCTATATGCTTGAAATTATCATTACAGTTTACTAAGCAATTTTTCTAGCTTTAAGGACAATGGTCTCACTCATCTGTAATAGCCATATTCATCTTTTACTTGAACAACACTGATGCTAGAGGGTATTTTTCTTGGTAAATAAGATATACTTGGCCTAAGCAGTTATTTTCCAATAACTTTATCTCACATATCTAGACAGCTCAATATCCACCCCAATATATTAATACTCATAATAATAATCAATCCAAAAACATACTCTGTCTAAACACGTCCACCTCCCCCCTCCCTCCTCTCCCCGGTCGCAGCGTGTCATCAATATTCATCCTGCTATCCTCTTAGAAGGGAGTCGTTAATCAGCCGTGCCGAACTAGTGGCGGTAAATTAAGCCGTTCAATTCCGGCCCGAACCGCTTCGGAGCGGTTCGAAGCGGTTAGAAGCGGTTACAACCGGATAAATAGGGTGGAGGCACACCGGCTCTCGAGATAATGGAGTCTGGTCGGTTAGGTAGAGGGGAAATGTCACATGTGATGTGGGAATATAAGTTATGGACCCGTGGTGGTGATGGTTATGTTGTGTGCTCTGTGGTTTATGACGGACGTGTTTTTAATAGTTGACATTTATTTGTGGGTGGTCGAAATATGGGCCAGATAAAATAAAAATGATACCTATTTGGTTGTGCAGGGATAATTATTTAAAAAAAAAAAAAATTGACATGGAATTTAAAACTGGCGACATGTGGATGTACTATTAGGTGCTTAACCCTTGGGGAATACAGGCGTAATGTAATAATAATAATGAGCAGAAGAAGAGGAACTACATTGTTTCGTAGCATTGAAACTATTAATAATACCAGTACGAATAGGGTCTCCAACAAAAGATATGACACAAAACATTACTAGATAATGGACAACATTAAGTAATATACCAATACGAAAAGGAAATACATAAATCCTTTAATGCTTTAATCCCTAGTTATAAGAGAGCGAAATATTTTTAAAAGAAGCAATTTGCCTTAATTACCTACGCTATCCCATCTTAAAATTTTGGAAAAAATACTACCAGTAAAATAAACGTTTCCAAATAAAAACGTCGAAACTAATTGCTTCCATCACTCCCATTTACAATTTGCACAGGCGAGCGAACTAAAACAAAAAGCATCGCACTTCACCACGAAATTACACTCGGCAATAATTACTTTCTCTTAATTAAGTTTTTCTGTTGGTGTGCATCAAGCCTTATTGGCAGGACGGTCTTTCACTGCAATCGCTATTACGGACGTATCCTATAGTGAAGGTAGAACCTTACCATATCGGTTGAAACGTGTGGTACGTTTACTGCTTTGGGTGGTTATTTTGAGCTGGTAAGACATGTTTTGTCCCAATTTTAGCATAATGTTACTAAACCATAACAGGTATGTGACGGTTGGCCACTTTTCACCCTTATGACCTTGGTAATAAGGTTGAAAGTGGTCGACTGTTAGTCAAGTCGATAGTACATTATGGTACAGATAAAAGACAACCAGCGGAAAAAGCTATCTTAATTGATTAGATTAATTGTTTTTTTTTTAATCTTGCTTTTCTTCGAGCAAAAATGCCAAATTACCTTGTTTGATTTAATGAACCGGTTAGTTAAACATTATAATAAATTAAACAAAATAATTTAAAACACTTACTTTGTGGAATTTTGAACAGAGAAATATCTTTAAATGGAGCAAAAATAACGGTTCCTCAATAAAGTTTTTCTGCCGGTGTGCAAAAGACCTTATTGGCGGGACGGTTCTTCCACTACAATCGCTATTACGTACGGAACCAATAGTGTACCGTGCGGTATCGTATCGGGCGAAACGTTTAGATCGGTTATTGAGTCGTTTACTGTTCTGTCTGTGGCTCAATATGTCGTCCTTGCATTTTTCATTGACCAATATGAGCTTTTCGGTACCTAAATGAAAATTAAAGCTGCCATGTTTTAACTGTATAACAAAAAAGTGAAATGCAGAAAATGTTTTTGACAGTATCTAAATTTGCTTTATAGTACATAACATAACATCACGCCAGTATAATCCCTGAAGGGTTAGGCAGAGGTGTACCTATTAGTACACCCACATTTCGCTAGTTCTGTTTTAAGCCCCATGTAATAGGGTGCGAGCCTATTGCCATCAACCGGGCACAAATCCAGACTCCGTGGCTGCTACTGAGAGATTCCTGATGTAAAAACCTAATAACACTTTGCCGACCCGGGACCTCTTGCTCAGCAGTCGCACTTAAGAGGGCCCTTCCCGGTCTGTCTATCGTCAACGCGAGCATGGTCGAAAAGCGTGTTGTTTCATCCAGAGCCTCAGCAGCGTTTTCGTTTTCTTTCAATTCCCCTGTCTCCCGCGCACCTCATACCGCCTAACGCGATGACATTGAACGAAAAATAGTGTTCGAAAATTTCTTAAACTTGTTCCAGGAAATACGTGTTTTTGAATAAGTCTTACAAGTGTGTGAAATAAATATGTGTCATTAAGAATCTCCATTACATGTGCAAGGTTTCTATCGAGATGTTTTCTTTACTTTTACACTTTATGAGTACATTATGAACGGCCAAAGTTATGTTAAAATTTGTGCAAAACAGCAATTTTTGGAGGCTTATACTGAATTTGTTTCTACTTTATTTTATTTTTTGCTACCATAGAAACCTAGATATAGTGCACAAACTACCTATTAGTTCAAAAAAATCAAAGATAGATGTGTAACAACTGCATAATCACGTACGAGCGTTTGTATGAAAAGTATGACGGGTTGGCCGCTCTTAAGACTACTACGACCCAGGGTTGCGGGACTGTTCGAAAGAGATACCGCGGCCCTGGAACACAAAGGGCAAAGGAAGGAACATGGATGGGTTTTAGTCAGTAGAAGTCTGACACTCCCTCCTGCTCAGCCCAGAGCGGGAGGGATTATTTGACGATTTCCCATCGGAAAAAAATAAAAAAAACTTCTACGACTAAAATCAGTGGATTTTAAAAAAAGGGGATTTTTTGTGACTCATTAATTTACTAATCCTGTTAAGCACTGATAATAATTTAGACTGATAACCAAGGCTTTTTAATTCTCTGACATGGATTACAAGGATTAAAAGATAGCAATCGTCTGATATTATTTCGGTTTTTATAATTATACAAGTGATGTAATGTAATGCATATTGGAATCACTTTTTACCAACTACCTACATCCTGCAACTGTTTACTAAGCGTGGTGATGACCTACACAGTCACTTTGCTTTGTAAATGTGCATCTGATACCGATTTGACTTTTCTCTGCTTGGAACTGATCGGTATCGACCCCGTACTCTGCAGATGCCGCCCCTAAGACGACCCACTGACCTAAAGTTTCTCAAAGGCAAAAATCACCAGGATTGACGGGCGGACTGCTGGTCACAGTTTGATATTATTAGTGTTAGAATAAATAGATGTTAGACCTGAAATAATAGCCAATATTTTAATAACACGAACTACTTTTATTCACTACAATTTTTACATTTTCATATAATATTTAAAAGATCACTTTACGTAGCCGTTACTATACACAAAATACTTATTAACTTAAAGGCGCGAAAAAACAAAGTGAACCCGATTTCTCGACGAGCAACTCTTTTATATGCTAGATACAATTTACGCAGGTAGGATACGATTTACTGGCTTGGTTACGCGTCCTTTGGCCGCAGCGCAGAAATTCACGGTGTTGCATCATTAGCTGCCAGAGGATTACTGTTATTCTAGAAGATTGATTAAACCATCTATGTATTTATTTATTTGAAAAACACGTACAATATAACAGACAAATCCAAGCTATTGCACAAAACACAGATTAAAAGAAACATATTTTTAATAAAAATATTAACAAAAATACTTAAAAATAACAAGAACAGTCATCTTTCGTGCATTCTCTAACAGAATAAGCACAATAAAAATCATCATTCGTTCATCCTCTCACTGAAACTCAAACATCAACAACATTCATTTATTTTCAGGCTACATTGACCCATAGATAAATACCTTACAGACTATACATATGATAAAATACAAATTGTAAATCCACGACATACGCCTACTTATCTCGAGGCCAATAAGTCATATTCCGGTATCGATGCCAGTAAAGCATTCAGCATTGCCAGGGCGCGAACCAAGGAAGAGTTAAAATGAGAAACTGTGCGAGCAGACGGAACATCCAAAAATCTGCGTCCACGCGGTTTAGTTGGTGTTTGGGCACGGGAGGAACAAAAAGCCTCACAAGCTGAGCTACTATTTCCGGGCAATCAGACAGCGAAGGACACGGCAAGGAAACATCTATGTTCTGTTCGGCCAAAGTTTGAAAATACAACACTCCCGTTGGTTTTAGCAAATCTCGAATTCTTTGGCACTAATAGGCTGTTTTGGAGATCAGGATGTATACATATTCTTTGTCTCATCAAGAAACGTCCAAGCTTACTCCAAGCAATGACCAGGCAACTTAACACAATCTCCGGCTTTACATAACCTGTACAAACAAGACTAGCAAACCCTTGACGGAAAGATATTAATTTCCTCTACCTTATCGTCCGAGACGCAGCGATGAAAAATTATTGCGTAGTACTCTGTTTACTGGAGTAAAAAGTGCTTGTTTAGTTGTGAAATTAACTTTGGTTTTTTTGCTTTCGTGCTGTTTGATGGATAAATCATTGAGGATCAGGTTTCTTAATTCGCGTTTTGGGTTAACATCTCTGCTTTGAGTTGACTACAGAGAGGCAATCTTTTTTCTTACTAATCTCAATCTCCATCTCCCCCATCAATCAATACCTCCTACCTATATTTTTGGCATTGATTTTCGCCTAAATGATGTTGTTACTACTATTTTGAATCGCAGGAATTGGGCATAATCATTTTGGAAATTAGAACTATGTACTGATTGGTGTCCCCTGATCTTGTCTCATGCATGTGAACTAGCTGATTTCCGCTGCTTCGCCCGCGTGGATTCCGGTAATTGTCTCAAGGGATCGTACTACCGTGATAGAAAGTATCCTGTGCCAAATTTCATCCAAATACGTTCAGTAGTTTCGCTTGAAAGAGTAACAAACATCTTCACAAATTTTCGCATTTATAGTACTAAGATTAATCACTCATTAATCACTTTATAAGAAAATATAAACCTTTTTTGGGGTTCCGTTTTTACGACGGAACCCTATAACTAAGACTCCACTGTCCGTCTGTCTGTCAGTCACCAGGCTGTATCTCATGAACCGTGCTAGCTAGACAGTTGAAATTTTCACAGATGATCTATTTCTGTTGCCGCTATAACAACAAATACTAAAAATAGATTTTGTTTACACATCTCTTATTATGAAAAAGTGTGATGATTAATGCCATAAGCCTTCTGGTAATTCTGGCTTTTAGGTAGCAGAAACAACCAGATATTATTGGCTTATTATAACTTACTTAGCTTAGTACCTCCTCTAAAAGCTCTATTTGAATAGTAAAGCACTCTCCAGAGCTGAGAGCTGTTAACTGGTATAGACGTTTAGTAATAACATTAGCGATTCCGGTGCTGTTCGCAACTAACGCTTGAGTAGAGTTCAACTGTGCGTTTAATAGTCCCACGAGATTGAGTTTGGAGAAGAAAGTCTAGGGAACTATATACTAGGTGTAAAAAGACTTTTCAGGATGTTGAAATGGACTTGTTCTCTCTGACATTGCGATCATTTTTTTGTTCTAGACTAAACCTGGGAACCTTCTAGTTTCGGAGATATTGGAGGGCAAAGTTCCAGTCTTTTTCACAAGTTTTTTTTAAACATTATTTTAATGTTTTATCTGTAGTTTAAATACCTTCCACCACCACCTTGATCACTGTGCTATCCAATGCATCCATCAGCACAAGTACTGGGTGTTTCCATCAAGAATACAATAATCTATACTAATAATATAAAGTAAAGTCTGATCTGGAAGGAGGATGCGCGGGTTCGCGAGAATTGGAAGGAGTGGCCTTTGCCCAGGAGTGGGACAGAGCAGGCCAGGAAAAAAAATATGAGGAGGTAAAGTTCGTAAGGTTGTAGGGGGTAATCTCTGGACCTACTGAACCGATTTTGAAAATTCTTTCACGAATAGGAAGCTACATTATCCCCGAGTGCTATAGGATATATTTACAACGTGCCCGTGGGACAATTTACGTCCAAAACGCGAGCGAAGCCACGGGCAACAGCTAGTAATAAAACACAACTAGCTGTTTCCCGCGGCTTCGCTCTGGGATTCAAAACCGGTTCAGTAGATCCAGAGATTATCCCCTACAACCTCACAAACTGTACCTCTTTATGATATTAGTATAGAAGTATACCCGTATAGTGTGTAGCCTATGGCATTAAGTCCGCCTCTGTACTATGTGCTTGAAGTGTTAAATAAATAAATAAGTATAGATTAGGTACACCCGCCTAACCCTTCGGGGATTCAGGCGTGATGTACTGTTATGTTTGCCTGATATTTTTTTTAAATTTGTTTATTTTGTTTCAGGTAAGTGCTGTTTGTTTATGCTATGCAGTAATTTGAGAAGAAAGTCATCAAGTATACTTAGTAAGTGATTTGATTATATTTATTCATCGCCTACGATTTCCATTCCGCAACGTCAGAAACCTTGGTACCTAGGTTGTATCCTGTCGTAAGACCAAAGTAATTTAGGACACTGGTAGCGAAGAAACCAAAGCGTTTAAAAGAAGAGTTATTGTGATAGTAATGTGTGATTTTTCTTTCTAATTTCGTCCTTATTCGAAGCTAAATAATAAGAGCTGCAAGGGTCGATCTTCAAGGTTAAGCAGCGCTTCCTTAAGTGGGTCTATGGATGGGTGACTATCAGTAGCGAAGGGTCAAGTTTTGTAAGATGTAAGCCGGAGTACGTATCTTTAATGTGAGTAAATTATTTGTCTATAGAATACTGACTGGGCCATTTTTCAAAGGGAAGCCGGTAGGCATCGAGTTGTATGGAACCATCGCCACTGGTGACTGTCTTACATACCGAGTGTTCGTGCCTCAGAAAGCACGTAAGCCGTTGGTTCCGGTTGTTATTTGTAGATCTTTGACAGTAGTTACAGGTAGTCAGTGGCCCGCAAGTCTGAAAACCAGTCTTGCCAAGGGGTGTCGTATTACCCAGCTTTAACTGGGTTGTAGAGGTCAGATAGGCAGTCGCTCCTTGCAAAATACTAGTATTCAGCTGCATCCGGTTAGACTGGAAGCCGCTTAACGTAGTTGGGAAAATACTAGGCAGAGATTGTGTCCATACAAATTACAAAGTGCTAATGATCCTGATCACGTAGACATGCATATATTCGTTTTTATTCGAGCTATTTAACTTGAAAGTTATTTCAAACATTTTCCTTATTTCATTTATCAATGTTTTCCTTCTGTATTTTAAACAGCTTCCCAAATCAAGCAACATTACTAAGAGTTCATCTCTTTTAGGAGGCATAAGGCTTCGGTAAGGCTGCAAGCAATCAGAGGCTTGATTGACGACAGGACTTATATATAAAGCTGTAAAAGCTGTAATGTTGCGGGCCTATCTGAGTTGTCAAATAATATTTTTGTATTTAAAACCCTAAAATAACAGCGTCATTTTACAATTTATTTCAGTTGCTTAATTGATACAATTTTCTATTGAATTGATCCATATCATTATTTCACTTGTTGTCAAATCAAATCCAGGAGAGAGTTGTTGATACGAGTGAAAGTGAATATGAATGTAATGTGTGTGTGTCAGTGGCGAAGGTTCCATACAACTCGATTCCTACCGGCTTCCCTTTGAAAAATGGCGCAGTCAGTATTTTATAGACAAATAAAAAAATCACATTAAAGATATGTACTCCGGCTTACCTCTTACAAAAGATTGACCCTTCGCTACTGGTGTGTGTGTATGTATATTTCCATCAGCACTCACTCTCGCCTCCGCTCGCTTACATACCGACCGAAGCCTTACCAATAAATGCCGCCTACTTAACAGTCGAACAGGCAGTCGATGGAAATAAGATAATATTTTCCCTATTTTTATCGTAGGCGCACCCCTAGCACCCCCAGTCGTCGTCAGAACATCAGTCGCCCCTAGTCTCATATAAATTCCGTTTCCTTATTTCTTTTTATTATTTCTGCAATACTGTTTACTTGGGTACTTAGTTGTTGCCTCGTGTCGTATGTTTTTGTTTAGGAGCGGGCAGCAGTCCAAGTCCTTAGTGGTAATATACGCGTAGTTAGTTTATTAGGGCGTTAATTGTCTAGATTCTAGAGCGATGTAATACGTTCCAACTTCTTGTATAGTGGGAGTACAAGTTTTATGCAATCTCACATTTAGTTTATTGTTGCCTATATTTTCCACTCTCCACTATTTCCATGCGGCGTCTCAGAATCGGTATATGAATTTGCCCCGCCGCTCTCTGGAAATGTTCTGAATAAAATTGCTGATTTAAATTCTGCGTAATCAAAAGCCAGAAACGTCCGTTTATCACAACCTGTCGATTGATTGTCGACTTGCGGTTATTTTTTTTTTAATATTGTTTCTTTCACACAGCTGAAAATGCTCTTCGGCTTCGTTCCCGTTATGGGCGGAAATTGTCCCACGGAAACGTTTTAATTATAGCCAATGACACTCAAGGATAATATAGCTTCCCATTAGTAAAACAATTTTCAGAATCCGATCAGGAGTGTGCACGACGCACCTTTTTGTAATTTTTATACTTTTTGGTATATTTTGTACAATGTTTCTTTTATATTTCGAATGCTGTCTATTTTTGATATTTTGTTTTCCATTAAAAAGACCAGTCTACCACCAACCATCACGGCGTTTACTTTCGTATAACAGTCCCCTTTAAAATAGGAAGTCTTGTAAACCAGCAGTGTGGTGATTAGGTTCAGTCCGCTAAATCGTGGTCCTTCTACAGCCAGTCTAGCAAATATTGGTGATGGTGCGTACTCGTGCGGGTGCCAAGATGGGGGCTGAAGGGAACGCTGTGGAGAAGGAGCTGGAGCAACCAGGGCCCAGCCATTCACCCGCCGACGCGGCGGCCGCAGTCCAGACCCCTTCCGTCTCCGGCAATCAGACCCCGCCGAGGCCCGTCACTACAATCCAGACTCCGTCGAGACCAGTAAGTAGAACTTCATCTCGTTCTTCTGCTACAATGGTGGCTAGAAAGTTAGCCGCAGAGGCTTTACATGCTCGCCGTATGGCTGAATTAGAGCAGGAGGCCGCAGAGAGGGTCGCCGCAGAGAGGGTCGCCGCAGAGAGGGTCGCCGCAGAGAGGGTCGCCGCAGAGAGGGTCGCCGCAGAGAGGGTCGCCGCAGAGAGGGTCGCCGCGCGAGAGCGCGAGGCAGCGGAGTTGGAACTCCGAGCAGAATTGGCGGCTATAGATGCTGATGCCAGTCATCGTAGTTCGAGAAGCAGTCGTTCGGTCAATGACTGGCTGCAAAAATCGCAAGCTGCTCTGAAAGTTGATCCAGTTGGCCTAGCTGACCCCGTCGAGTTTCATTCAATTATCTCGGTCGCCCCCTCTCGCCTAGCCCCAGCCCCGGTTTCGCCTATAAAACCGGCTGACCTAGCCACAACAGCTACAAATGCTAACATGCATCTCTGTTCCAGCGATTCAGACCGCCTTGTGAAGTCGTTAGGCATTCTCATAGATAATGTTAATAAAGGCGCATGCCACCGTAGGGGTGATAGGGATTTTCCATTGCCGTTTTTCGACGGTAAATCGCATCTAGAATGGCTTTCTTTAAAAAGAGCCTTTCTAGATACGATGGACTCACATTCTGCAGTGGAAAATCTAGCTAGGTTGAACAAAGCATTGAAGGGATGCGCGCGTGAAGCGGTCATGATGCTGCTGGCAACGGCGCGTGAGCCTGATGTCGTGCTGCGCGCGCTTGATACGCGCTTCGGCCGCCCCGAGCTTATAGTGGCTCAGGAGGCAGCTGCAATGCGCACTTTACCGCGCGTCTCCGGTGAAGGTAAAGACCTTGCTATTTTTGCCAGTCGTGTTCGTAATTGTGTGGAAGCGATTCGGCTACTCGACCAGCCTCACTACCTAACATCGCCAGAGCTGATTCAATCGGTTATTTCTAAAGTCCCCCCACTGTTACGAGCACAATGGGTGGCCTACGCCAGCAGTCACGCGGCCAGTGGTCTACCCATGCTCGACATGTTCGCCGATTTCCTGGCCAACATAGTCGAGCTTCAGTCTAGATTCGGTCTCCTCCCTGAATCAGCTGGCGCACCGAGTTCGACTTCCGCTGCCAATACCCGATTCAGGGATAAGGTGCACGCAGTCGTTGATGGAGAGAAATCTCGGTCAAAATCTAAAAATAGTTCATCCACGACTGTTTCAGGCAAAATTCATTGTGTTTTATGTCAACAACAGCATTCATTGACGCAATGTGACAAATTTCTTTCCTTGTCAGTAGATGACAAGTGGCGTTTTATAAAAAAGAAAAGAATTTGTCACAGGTGCCTCAAAGAAGGTTGGCATAGGCTAAGTTCGTGTTCAGCAAAAAGTTTGTGTGACATTGGCGATTGTAAATTCCGCCATCATAGGTTGTTGCACAGTGCTAGTGAGCGCGCAGCCGCAGCTCACGTAGGCTTAGAAGAGGACGACGATACTGCGCCGTCCACGCTGAGCTCCGCCCCGTGCGCGTCGAGCTCCGTACCTATAGTTTCTCTTGCTGAAGGGAAAGAAATCCTGTCCCACGCGTCAACTTCTTTTTCAGCTGAAAGTCCGGCGCAATCGCTGAGTCTTCGCCCGTTACTGAAAGTTGTTGCTGTAACTGTGTCTGGTCCGTCTGGTAGTGTCGATACTTATGCCTTATTGGACGACGGGTCGACCGCTACTTTTATTGATGCGGAGGTTGCTGCTAAGATAGGTGTTAAGGGGCCAGAAGGACGCGTTCACGTAGATTGCATAGGGGGCCTTAATAAGAACGCACTGGTGCGTTACGTCGACTTCTACATCAAGGGTCGTCACGCGAAAGATAGTCACCTTATTCGTAGGGCTAGATCTATTGGCAGTCTAGGGGTGTCGTCTCAGTTTGTCAACAGGGACGCCGTCACGAAATACCCATATCTTGCGGATCTTGCAGATGAGTTGTGTTACGGTAATATTCAGCCAATGCTCATCATTGGCATTGACAACTGGCATCTCACCGTATCTAGGGCCACACGTAAGGGGTCTAAGTCACAACCTGTCGCGATTCGTACTGCGCTTGGTTGGGTATTATTCGGTTTCGGTTGTAGTTCAACTACTCAGGTTGATGTTGTTAGCCACGCCACACTGTTTGAATCCGCGACTGTAGCCCACAGCGACCGTTCCGAATTAGAGCAGCTTATTAAGGAGCAGTACAAACTCGAGTCTATAGGTATTTCGAAACGTGAGGCGCGCAATGCTGATGACGAACGTGCTGATCAGATTATTGAGCGCACAGCACGCCGCCTGCCCAGTGGTCGTTTTGAAGTAGGTCTGATCTGGAAGTCTGACGTTTTATCGGTACCTAATAGTTACAACCTCGCCTTATCTAGGTTTTTAGGCTTGGAGAAGAAGTTGTGTAGGGATGGTGCCTACGCGGAGCGGTATCGTGCCAACGTTCTCGATATGGTTGGGAAGGGCTACGCCGAGCTGTGTCCAGAGACACCCACAGGGCCACGTATTTGGTACCTGCCTCACTTCGGCGTGGTCAACCCAAACAAGCCTAATAAGCTGCGGGTTGTGCACGATGCCGCTGCCAAATCCAAGGGCGTCTCACTAAACTCGTTGTTGTTACCGGGCCCTGACCTGCTTGTGCCACTACTCGGCGTTCTTTTTCGATTTAGAGAAGGCAAAATTGGGTTGACCGCGGACATTCGGGAAATGTTTCCGCAAATTAAAATTCGCGTTGAAGACCGCGACGCGCAGAGGTTTTTGTGGCGCGATAATCCACGCGAACCGCTGCGCGTTTACCGGATGTCGTCGATGATGTTCGGTGCCGCTTCTAGTCCCTTTACGGCAATTTACATTAAAAATAAAAATGCGGCCGAGCATCAGACACAATACCCGGACGCAGCACGTGCAATCATTTGCGACCATTATATGGACGATTGCATCTGCAGCCTTGACAGTGTGGATGAAGCAGCAAAACTGGCCGCTGATATTCACGCTGTCCACAAAAACGGGGGTTTTGAAATGCGTGGCTGGGCCTCCAACAGTGCCTCGGCTCTGACGTTGTTACCGAAGGAGACATTGCTGGAGGTGCCGGTGACTTCACCCGTGGACCTGGGCCACCTGGCCACTCCTGTGAGGACGCTTGGCCTTATTTGGCAGCCCACTACAGACTGTGTCGGTTTCAATATTGGATTAAAAAAGGATGGGCTGCCAAAAAAGCTTACCAAGCGGGTGGTTTTGGCCCACGTGATGCGAGTTTTCGACCCCCTCGGAATTATTGCGCCTCTAGTAGTGACCGGTCGCATCATGTTTCAAAATGCGTGGCGCAAGGGTCTCGAGTGGGATGAAGAACTTTCACAGCAGGACAGTGCAGCGTGGAGGCTATGGTTTCAGGATTTGTTTGGGGTTGCCGAATTGCAGATCCCACGCTGCTACTGCCTAGCCGACTATGAAGTGAATCATTGCGAGCTTCATGTTTTTTCTGACGCCAGCGAGTCTGCCTTTGCTGCGGTGGCTTACTGGCGGTTCGTACTTAAGGATGGAGGAGTCAAGCTCGCACTGGTTTGCAGCAAGGTCCGTGTAGCTCCTTTAAAGCCGGTGTCGATTCCGCGGTTGGAGCTGCAGGGAGCGTTGATCGCCGCGCGCCTCGCTTCAACAATCTGCAATTCTCATCGTTTGAGACCCGTCAGGCAAGTTTTTTGGTGTGATTCAATGACGGTGTTGAGTTGGTTACGAAGCGAGGCCCGCTCATTCAAACCTTTTGTTTCGCATAGAGTCGGCGAGATCCTGGAGTTAACGAGTGCCAGTGATTGGCGGTGGGTGCCTAGCGAGTTGAACGTCGCTGACGATGCAACCCGGTTAAAACGCACTACGTTATCCCTAGAGTCTCGCTGGATCACTGGTCCAGAATTCTTGCTTTCTTCTGACTGGCCTAGTGAGCCTAGTTCCTTCCCAACCGTAAATGAAGAGAGTAGGAATCCGGCATATACCACAGCAGTTTACCTCATCGGTAGCGTAGAGAGGCATGTGCCAGTCTCAGCTGATCCCAAGCGGTTTAGCTCTTGGCTGAGATTGGTACGTGCAACTTATAAAGCTCATAAATATATAACTCTTATAAGACTCCATTCATTATCACGTAGGGGGCTTCAGGTAGATAATTTAGTGCGTGAGCAAGGGCGGATACTAACCTTTTCTTTTCAGCCTTCAAGCTCTTTTGGCTCTCCACATTCAGCGCATGAGACAGCTGCCGATATGCGCCTGGCCGAGACGCACATTTTGCTCCAGGCACAGCTGGACTCATTTCCTGTTGAGATGATGTGTTTGAGCAGTCTCCCTCCCCTGCCCATACCTCGCACCAGTCGGCTGTTCCGACTGTCACTGATTGTGGATGAAGACGGCCTCATACGCCTATCCAGCCGTATCGCCGCAGCCTCGGGAGTGCCTGAAGCCACAAAAAACCCCATCATCCTCGATGGGAAGCACCCTGCCGTCCAGCTACTAGTAGACCACCACCACCGCCGAGCCGCCCATGCCAACACAGAGACCGTGGTCAACGAGCTTCGTCAGAGCTTCTACTTGCTCAGCTTAAGAAACGTCGTCCGCTCCGTTGCCTTCCGTTGTCAGCTATGCCGCATTCGCCGAGCTGAGAAATTCCAGCCGCCTACAGGGAATTTACCGGAGGCACGTTTAGCTCACCACAAGCGCCCCTTTACATTCACTGGGCTAGACTACTTTGGACCAGTTCAAGTGACTATTGGCCGAAGACGGGAGAAGAGATGGGTCGCTTTGTACACGTGCCTAGTCGTCCGCGCCATCCACTTGGACGTTGTTGGAAGCTTGTCGACAGATTCTGCTGTAATGAGTCTTCGGCGCTTCGTGGCTCGCAGAGGAACGCCTTCTGAGATTTGGTCTGACAATGGCACCGCATTCATCGGGGCAAGAAGAGAACTCCGTGCACTCTACGGGGACGCAGCCATAGAATATGCTGCAACGGAGAAAATTAGTTGGCGCTTCATTCCTCCATCGGCTCCATTTATGGGTGGAGTATGGGAGCGACTGGTGAGAAGTGTGAAGACAGCACTCCGAGCGACCCTCACCGAACGTGCTCCGACAGAAGAAGTTCTCCGAACCGTACTCGCAGAAGCAGAAGGGCTAATCAACTCCCGCCCCCTGACGCACGTTTCGGTAGAGCCCGGCAGCGAAGAGGCGCTCACCCCAAATCATTTCCTCCTTGCAGCTTCATCGGGGCGTCCCGTTCCAGCAACCTTGACGGACCGTGATCTGGTGTCGAGAAGCGGTTGGCGCAAAGCGGTCAGACTGGCGGACCACTTCTGGCAGCGCTGGGTTAAAGAGTACTTGCCGAATCTCATTCCCAGACCCAGGCAAGGAGACGTTCCAGAGTTGGCTGTGGGCGATCTGGTCCTGGTGGCTGACGGCAACCTACCGAGGGGCTCCTGGCCGAGAGGGCGCATCTCAGCGACTTACCCGGGCCGCGATGGGGTGATCCGAGTGGCGGAAGTCAGGACTGCAGCGGGCACACTGAAGAGGCCCTTGAGGAAGCTGCTCAAGCTGAGTGCTTAACTTTGGGGGGAAGGAATGTGCACGACGCACCTTTTTGTAATTTTTATACTTTTTGGTATATTTTGTACAATGTTTCTTTTATATTTCGAATGCTGTCTATTTTTGATATTTTGTTTTCCATTAAAAAGACCAGTCTACCACCAACCATCACGGCGTTTACTTTCGTATAACAGTCCCCTTTAAAATAGGAAGTCTTGTAAACCAGCAGTGTGGTGATTAGGCTCAGTCCGCTACAAGGAGTTTCGAAGATTACCCCAAACTTACAAACAAATGTTAGCTATTTCTAAAACTCTTTAACAAACAAAGAACTTGCAATACTTTCCATTTCAAACCATGTTTAATCAAAATGATATCGCAATCAAACAAATCTGGCTCTTCAAACGGTGCGTTATCGAAAACGTTTGAACTTAATAATTTATTATTATAATAGTACTCATCAGTGCTCGGTTATTAATCAGATTGGATTGTGTTTTCTATTTGCAGACATGTTACTGAATAGGGCGTGAGGTATAAGCGGTGGCGGGATTGAATTAACTCTATTAAAGAGGTTGAGCTATAGAAACGGTGACAGATGCATGTATTGCTGTCGGGAAAAACCTAAAACTAGTTTACCTTGACGTGTTGTCTTCGTTAAAATCTTATAATTCTCTTTTAAATCTCTGGAACCTATTTTTGAGTTTATTTTGGTGTTTTCACAGATTTTTATATAAATAAAAATCACCCAATAACTTTTAATACGTTTTACGGTTTTTTTATGAAAGGAATTCCATTAGCATTTAGTGGAGAATACTCAACGCTCATGTTTTAAATAGTAAAACTACATACTTAGGAACTGATGTTTCCTGATTTAAATCTCTTTTGCTAAAATAAAAGCCATTTTTTCTTAGAATTTTACTACTTAGCTTATAAATACTCATTATCAACTAATCTACAAAAAATCGTTTCCTCTCACAACTTGCACCACAGCCCCTTCCGCGATGCATCGCAACAATCCGACTGGTACACTGCGTTGCAAACAAAAGTGCCCAGTTCAATTCGACTAATGGAGGGAGATAAGCTCCCTCGCATTACGTTCAGCTCGCACAGCGTACACTTCAGGCCGAGTGTGTGCTCAAGGTATGATTATGCACGCAAGTGTACGAATTATGTGATGTTTAGCGA
This sequence comes from Eugnorisma glareosa, assembly GCA_947578425.1. Lineage (NCBI taxonomy): Eukaryota > Metazoa > Arthropoda > Insecta > Lepidoptera > Noctuidae > Eugnorisma > Eugnorisma glareosa. Next base: position 2,925,415 of record OX387982.1, on the reverse strand, counting down.
GATGAGAGGTCTGAATTTGGCTGTGTTTAGAGAAGATCTGTCTTTTTGTTAGAGTATAGCGAAGCAAAAAAAAAAAAAAACGTTACAAAATACAAAACGTTGACTGAACCCAAATATTAATTGGTAGATATGTCTTCATAGCATTTAATCCATCACTACTGTGCATGAAGCACTACTGTGCAGAAATAAGTAAAAACTAATGAAGAACATTTTGACAACATTGTCAATTTGGACAACATCGACAATTTTGTAGTTGCATTTATTATTTTAAAGACTCTCTAAAATACTTTAGCCGTCATTACCAATTTAAGATGGCAGTCTGCCAGAAGCTTTTCAGTCCAGTATAAGACATTTTCGCTGTAAACAGTGCACTTACATTAGCTATTAACAGCTTAGCTTTAAAGTAGCCATTGATGCTTTTACAAGCTACTTGTCTTTTTAAAAGAATTTTCTTACAAATAGCTCTATCCTACTCCCCAAAGCAAGAAAAATCCCCATCTCCAACGATACTCTTAATGCATGATTCGACGCACACTAATCGCTCGTTGGTAATACATTCCGTACGTATGCACGGCACGTCCGACCAGTTTGAGGGCCGTGTTACGACTGACGGGACTCGTGAATGGCTCGCCGAATTGCGTGCGGGTAGATAGAGAATTTTGAGTTGCCTTGTTTTGGCTGGATAACGAGTGTGAGCGAGTTGAAGTTTTGAGAGATTATTTTCACCTTTAGCTTGTATTAAATCTTTAATTAGGCTTTTCGAATTTGTTTTTGTTGGTCCATGGTCATACCTAAGCCCCAACTATTATATTTCTACCAGCCTGTGTTCTTCTTCTCGTGTTGGTGACTTTAATTCTGTCCGACGGAATAGTAGATACGTAGAGACCTGGACAAATCTGTCGTTTGTGTCATTTACATGGCTTACATGAGAACTTACCTATGTACTTGTGCAAAATGGACAGGCGGCGGGTCCACACTCACTTTGGCAATCACCAGCATGTAGGTAAATGGCCCACTAAAAGGCGACAGCTTTTTTAAACACAACAAACGATAAAAATGCATTCTACTCTTGCTCAATGTTATTTGAATATTTCAAACCAACGAATGTCCAGGATTCTACATGTATCTTCATGAATGGTTAGTTTTTTATGTAATTGATGCATTCACATTTGTTTTTGATAGTTTGTTCTTGACCTCTAGAAGCAAGCACATTCTTAATTTATCTATGTTATCGTCAAAGTTCGGTAACCAGGCGCCATTCATTATACCTTTGGTACTATTTATTTCTATTACCTCATCGTCACGTTATCAAGAGCCTAACCTTACGATAATTACAATGATAAATATGACATATCGCTGTTATCACGCTTGTTAACACCACCAAATGTTTACAAGTCGAATATAGTGCAGACTGAGATTATGTTATCTCGGCCTATCGCAAGCGGAATGTTTCAGCCACAGTAGCATACTGACCGCGGTATAAAACACACGAGCAATATTAACAAATTTGAAAAAATAAATAAAAGTAATTTGACGAAGAAAACAAAAACAAAAGACAAAATAAAATAACACAAAACATAAAAAGACTGAAATTGAACTTTGGCGAAATAACGTGACGGAAGCGACGATAACAGTAATCCAACTGCAATCAATCCTACTGAAACAAGAGTTTCCAGACCTTTTATAAGCATTCAAGATGGATTTTACTAACAAAGTGGTGATAGTGACAGGAGCTAGTTCAGGAATTGGAGCAGCATCAGCAATTCTTTTCGCAAAACACGGAGCCAAACTCACTCTTATAGGCAGAGATGAACAAAGACTCAAAAACACTGCAGATAAGTGTCAGGAAGCCAATGGACTCATACCGTTATGCCTCAGATTAGACCTCACAGCCAATGGAAGCTGCGCGACAGTGATCACCAAAACAGTTGCTCAATATCATAGAATTGATGTCCTAGTGAATTGTGCTGCCAAAATGTTAATGGGATCTCTATTCGATGACAGTATAGATACATTTGATGAAATGATAGATATCAACCTTCGTGTACCGTACAAACTAACTTACCTAGCGTTACCGTATCTAGTAAAGACCAAAGGGAATATAGTGAATTTACACGCGACGAAGTACACAAAAGTGATACATGGATTTTTGCCGTATACTGTAACAAAGGCTGGGTTAGAAAGATTTACAAGAACTGCTGCTGTGGAATTAGCATCTGAAGGTGTAAGAGTTAACGCTGTTCAACCTGGTTTAACAAGAACGAATATTTTGAAGAATTTGGCAATGGAAGAAGATGAAATGAATTATGCTTATGATCGTCTGTCGGATAAGATAAGGATCTTGGATCCTGAGGAGGTTGCTAAAATGGTAGTGTTTCTTGCAAGTGAAGTGTGTCCAAATCTGAATGGTTCAGATATTGGGCTGACTGGAGCATCTTCGTTTATGTGATGGTGTGACGGTCAATCTGAACTATGTGGAAGTGAATAGTTTCTAAAACATAGTCACTATGTTGACCAGAAACAGATATTAAAGTGAATTGGTTTTTGTTTGGACTGAGAAAACAAAACGATGAAATATTTTGCAGGTTTATTTAAATTTCGAAATAAAAATTGTGAGTGAGCTCGTCATTAATTTTTAAGATATTTTATGTAGTAGGGTTGTTTGTTGTTTCTTTTATATTCTTATTAAAAGAGTCATAAACTATTCGGATTTTTTGTGACTGGCATTCTTCTTTCTGTTCATTTACTTACCTATTCTCGTGAGAGCTTGAAAAATACAGTGAATTTCCAAGTGACTTTTCTTTTTAACAGTCTTGATCAGATTATGGAGAAAACTCCACTGCTCGCGCTAGGATTAGTCGCACTGGAATTTCACAGTTTAAATTTTTCACTTTGTGGTTTTAATACATTCCAAATGTTCTTATCGCTACTTGTGCCATGAAAACGTATCACCTCATGTTTATCTAGCTGATTAAAATAGTGTGTTGATATTATATTTGTTATAAAATTGGCGTTAGCAAGCCGAAACACAAAGCAATACTAATGTTTATGAGAACCCAGCCATTGTGCAATGGAACATAACAACACACCTGTAATATCCGGAATAGTACCTAATAGGACTTAGGTGACTACTCATCCGCGGATGAAACGTTACCCTTTTAAAATTGTAAGGCGACCAATCATCCGCAAGTTCGGATGAGTCGTCGCATAGTTAATATGACGTGGTCATATCGGTCATATTGTTGCTTACCATAAGTCAGTTTTTTAATCTCTGGGATTCACATCGTGTCAGTTATGTTTAAGTCCCATGTAATAGGGGGCAAGCCTATTGCGACATAAATTCAGACTCCGTTCCTGCTACTGAGAAATTATTGATGGTAAAACCCAATAACACTGCCCGACCTGGGAATTAAACCTAGCACCTCACAATCAGCAGTAAACAGTTACACATTGCTACATAAACTCATGAAAACCTCAAGTATCTGCCATACGCATCGAACCAACAACAAAACTCGCCCCAATATTCCCCAAGCTGACCAACATCATTGATATGCAGCGGTCGACTGACATTGACAGACAGTAGCACGATTATAGACGCAGATTACATTACCTTATCGAGAGCCGCATCTGATGCGAATACTGGATTACCGGTCTGGCTAGTGTCGAGATTGGCCAGATCATGTCTGTGTTAGCTGGGTGGTTTAGTTCTGATTGTAGTTTGAAAATGTAATGGGTTATTCTTTTGAAAGATCTGTTTCAAAGTTCGCACTGGAAATGGTAGCGATCAGTTGTACAACGTAGTTTCGAACCCAAGCGGGCACTTTATTATGTGTGAATTATTTGACCACAAATGCTCTCAAATCGGTGAACCAAAAATTTGAAGACATTCACTGACATCCACAAACCGGCACTGGGAGCTCATGGTGGATCACACAGAAAGGAAGCCAGTGATCCAGCAGTGCCAACATGAGAAATATAAGGAATGGCGAGTGGATGAAAGTGGGGGATTTACCCAGAAGCGGGACATTATGGACTGATTTAATAATAATATTCTTGTTCTTATTTTATCATTCCTTTATCGCAACACTAAAGGGTGTAACAAGACCCTTAACGAAGGCCTGTTCTCCCCGTCATGGCGATAGTTTTTTTTATTCTAGTCCATACCTGGGAACCTTCTAGTTACGGAGATATTGCGGGTCAAAGTTCCAACTCTTTCACAAGTTTTTTTTAAGTATTTTTTTTTAATGTAAGATTTTTACTTTAAACACCTCCACGAACCCGTACTATTCAATCCATCCATCAGCACAATGTTTTGAGTCCGTTACATTGAGTCCTACCGTAAAATGAGATTTTTCACCCCAAAAAAAAAAGTCGTTTCCCAGCAATATTTTTTGCGTAAATTACTTAGTTTGATGTACAGAATGCTTGGATGACGGTTTAGTTGAGGGTCTTGTTACACCCTGTATAGTTGATTATGTTAACATGTGGCTGTTTTGTTTATTTTAAAACACATTCGTTATCACTTATCATTTATAAGTAACTTATAACAGTATAGTTGATAACAGCACCGGATAGGCATAAGTGGGAGGAGGAAAGGGACACAAATTGCTGATAATAATAAACATCAGCTGAGAGCTGTATTTTTTAACCTCGGCTGCTGTACTCGGTTCTTCATCATCAACATCATCATTTCATCAGATGAAAACGTCCACTGCTGTACCTAGGCGTCCCTCAAGCGAGTAGCATGATTTTTAGTGCTCTGATAAAAGTTTTCAGAATAAACTGAGTCATTACTTCAATTGCTAATACATGGCGTCAAGTGATGGAACACTTACACTTGTATTTAAATTCAAGTTAAAGTAATTACTTATGCAACTATTTTTATGCAATAAACAATAATATCATTTGAACGAAGTAAGAAACGTCAAAGAAAGCATAGCTTAGAATTCTAACCAGTGACAGTTCTAATTTCAAGCAAGTACTTAACTACAGTATAAAAATCGAATCTTAAATATTACTTTTACTAAAGTAATCAGTTTGACTTGTTTATAAAGGGTGTAACAAGACACTTAACGAAGCCGAAATGCGCTTGTTCTCCCAGTCATTGCGATCATTTTTTTGTTCTAGACCATACCTGGGAACCTTCAAGTTACGGAGATATTGGGGGTCCAAGTTCCAACATTTCCCCAAGTTTTTTTTTAAGTACTTGTTTTTAATGTAAGATTTTTACTTTAAACCTCCACGACCCCCGTACTATTTAATCCATCCATCAGCACACAATATTTTGAGTCCTACCATAAAACGTTATTTTTCATCCCAAAAAAAGTCGTTTTCCAGCAATAATTTTTGCGTAAAGTTAGGTACTTAGTTTTATGTACATAAGCTTGGTGAAGAGTCTTGTTACACCCTGTAGATACGGGTGGCAAAATCAAAATCAAAAGCATTTATTTCAAGTAGGCCAGTTACAGGCACTTTTGAACTGTCGAAACAAAGATAATAATGAAATATAGCTACAGTCCACGTCACAAGGCATAAAAACTGTGAAAGTACTGTAGTTGCCCATTCCCTAGCGTAGATCTTTATGGAGAAGAACGGGCAAGAAACTCCATGGATACTCTTTTAAATCAGCATATTGTTACAAAACCTTGGTTACATCATTCATATTGAGATGGTACATTATGTGAGAACGATGTAGCAAGATGTGCACGTTAAAAGTGTCCATAGTAAAAACAAAAAAAAAAACAATAAGTTTTTTTTAAATAATTAATTCAAATAAGCCGTGGCAACTAAGAGATGATCAGTCACAACTGACAGCGCCCGTTCACGAACATGACGCATGTGGCAGTACCGTGTCCTGCGTGTACTGTTGTTTGCTTGTAACAGGAGTTGAAGGACACTACAGAAAGTGCTCTCGTACTCGTAAACAAACTCTAAGCCGACTCAATTTAGAAAATAGCTTATACTAAGAAGAACAGCTAATTATTGTTTACTAGGCGAGTTTTTCTCATAAAATCTTAGCTTAATCTCAGCTTTGTGGGATAGAATGCCGGAGATTGTTTTGATCGTTATTCCAACAATTTTATAAGCTAACTTAAAACGCAACCAAAGATTTCTTTTTAAAAACATCCAGGTATATTAAAGCTGCTGTAAACAAAAACAGATGAACAACAATGTTTCTATAAGGGTTCCGTTTATTTTTCTCTCAGGTACTGAAACCTAAACAAAAGAACCTTCCTTTAAACCTGCTCAAAATATTCTAAAACATAATAAATTCTCACATTCGTATTTCCTAGTTCAAGCCAGAAAAAATCTGCCACAAGTTAGATTCATCAATCTTCGACCACCACACCCGCTCTTATTAACGAAATAGCTCTTCGTAATCAAATAAGTAAAACTTTGGATGAGCTGCCCTTATCTCTTAAGTTTAAATTTTTAATCAACTTGGGAAAACCACAGTCTTTGAGAGATGCACAAGATTGAATGAAAAGGTTCAGGAACATGGAAGAGGAATTACGAGTATTAAATCGGTTGATAAAATGGCCCCTTTTGGCCTTCAAGGATTACTCAACGAAGCCGTATCTTTGAAAGCTGTAAGAAGGAAACACGCACCACACAGGGTTCCGTAGCACCAAACAATATAAAAAAAATATTGAAGGCTCATTCATATTGTTGTATTGTATTACATTGAACAGCAAAACTAAATTTGTTTTTCATAGTATGCTAAGGAAAAACAAAGTTGTTGCTGCAGTTTGATGAAAAAGTCCCATATCTAAAAAAAAAAACATCAAATCTTATTCAAACCAATTTTGGTTAAAAGTATTTTTACGTTCTAAAAATGGTTTTAGAAACCTCAATGTCATTTTTAAAGACCTATCTATACAACGTGTAACAGAGTTAACGCAAAACCTCTTAAGGGGTCATTTTACTCATCATTATGAACTACTTTCACTATGGGTCCAACACTGAAATTGCGGAAAAAAATTCGATTGCCCCATACATTTCTGTGCGCATAACTAAACAAAATGTACTGAACAGCTGTTTTTTTTTCACGCTTTCGGGGTATTTCCCATAGTGAAAGTTGTTCATAATGATGAATACAATAACCCCATAAAAGGGTTTGCGTTTAATCTGTTACACGTTGTAGGCACCCAGCACGTATAGGTTTACTGTTTTTTTTTAGTATCAGTTCCATGTATCGGGAGGCCTTTTTTTGGTTTTCGCATGGGAAATCATCAAATAACTCCTCCAGCTCTGGGCTGAGCGGGAGGGAGTGTCAGACTTTTACTGACTAAAACCCATCCATGTTCCTTCTTTTGCCCTTTGTGTTCCAGGGCCGCAGTATCTCTTTCGAACAGTCTCGCAACCCTGGCAGGCATCGGTCCTTTCGGACCCCTTCTTGTTTGCTGTCAATCGGGAGGCCCTAATCTCTTCTTGTATAAAAATCGTAAAGCGGTTCACAGAATACTTCTACCTACCGGGTTTCAACTGTGTGGTCTTAATAGTTTCGGAATAAAGTGGCTGTGACATACACGGACATGACGAATCTATAAGGGTTCCGTTTTTTGCTATTCGGCTACGGAACCCTAAAAAGGTTAGCTCTGTTCAACTTACGGGAATCTCAAAAGGTGACTTAAGGATTAGGTCAAAGGGATTAACAGTAACGGTCTTCTATCTGAGAGTGAGGGACCATGCATGGACTAAGTCTAGGATGATATGGAGAGGAAGGAGGTGTCTGATGAGCTGTCGAGTAGTAGAGTAGTATGGATGAAGACATGCTGCGCCGACCACAAACAAATTGGGTTAAGGGCAAGAGAATAATAATGGTCATTGATCAAGCTAGGACAACTACAAAGAGGTAAACAGATACAGCAAAAATCATAGCACATCATCAGGTAATTCCATACAGAGACTTATTGCGAACATTTCCGATTATGCTGAGATGTTTCAAATCCTAAGATTCAGTACTATGTAAAGGGCTATTGAGGAGCTGAAGAAGGGTTTCACACATAGAAAGCGAATGAATATACGAACGATGAGGACCATAATATGATGTTATCATCTATAAAACTTTTTACAACCATCTGGTACGTCAGTGCCAAAATATTCAAAACCAAACATTTCCTATAGTTATCGCCATTCATATGTAGGAAAACTCTGCACCAAGTCAATGCTAGGTACTATATTTAACGACAGGGCTATGCTGGTTGACGACAATTTAACGAGATTCTCTAACTTGGATATGCTCACGGCGTTTCATCAGTTCGAAATGTGTTGAGTATTTTTTGATATGGATGAAATGTGTGGCCAAAATTTGGTAGTGTGTTACCAAGTAACGAAAAGTTCTTACATTTAGACTTGAAATTCTAATGTTCCAATGCATTTTGGACGATTTTGACTGCTTTCTTTTTTAATTTGCTAGTATTGTTTGTCTCGGCATCACCTAAAGGTTGGCTGTTAGAAAATTTCTATGGCATTAAGCCCGCCTCTGTTTTTTGTGCTTGAAGTGTTAAATAAATTGTTTTTGATCGATCCCCATTCAAATTGGCGCAGTTACATCATTAAGGTGTGGCGGATTAAACACTCGTATGATAGATTAGACAGATGGCCAGCTATTATCAGACTACTGCTACGACTTTACTTACTTATTGATTGATTGATTTGATTCGCAAGCTAGATTTCATGAGTTCGTTTGTACCCGTTGCACCTACTTCTATCATATGACCTTGACTTAAATCTGCATGACATGTCAAATTAAACAGGATATTAATAGGTGAAAAAATATTCCATCCAATCTTCTTCGTAACTACACCAACAGAGCCACTCAGAGCCAACCAGCTAACCAATCAGAGCTTTCTGTCTGAGTCTTAATTTTCACGATAGCTATAAGTGCTTATCTTCAGGTCTTGATTGAAACACTTAAGCGAGTGTTTTCGACCATGTCATCATCTGATGAGATATTTGTCACAGGCCTTCTTACCTAAAACATAATATTCCTTGGTATTTGTTGTAGCACCACTGCACCATGATAGAAAGAAAATAATTGTGTGGTTTCTGATTCAAGTTTGTGGTGAATATTAATGTCGAAACCACAGGCAGTATCTTATTCCTGTAAATCAGTTTCTTCGAATTTATTAACAGCTTCAATTAAAGCAACATTGTAGTTTTCGTTTTTATGCACGTTTTGCCTATTAGTGGTCGCAGTAGTTGTAAATTTTAGTTAACCGAGCTACCAATATCTGGAAGCTATAAAAGTTGTTCTGAGATATAATATTAAATTGTTTTGTCTGTTTATTTAGTTGTGTTCGTCTTACAATTGCGACCAATTTTGATTCATATCTTGTTTCGAGATAATTATGATAAAGTTAAAAATCGATGGATAGGGTTATGTAATGTATTCTGATTATCCAATAATCATCAAGCGATGATAGTCCAGCGCGAACGTTGATTCAATGCCAGCTGCTGCTATCATAATCCAACAGCAATCATTTGACCGTATTAGGGTAACTTGGCGATTTCATATTTAATTCTCCAAAATTGTCACTTCCGACTAAAAAACAATCATGGTCACCAGCCCGTAGGCCTCTTACATGCAAAAATTAGAAAGCTTAAAAACGAAATCAGATAAATTCGATAGACCAATAATTAAGCGATTAAGCGATATTTTTATGTGTAATCAATCATGTTCTCGAAAACAGATCCAAAGATTACGACGGAAGTTGCGGGCGGGGCGAAAAACTGATCTAGCTAGATCCCATAGTTCGGTCGCCCGGGTTCTGATCATACAAAGACTAATCTACCTCTCACACTATGGAGGCCTGTGTTCTAGCAGATGGAGTACTATAAGCTGATCACGCTAAGCGACTGGGAACAAATCTCAATTTCTGGGCAATTACTTAACATTTTACTATAACTCATCTCCGAACCGTTTTACTATCGTTCCGAAATCGTTTACCAACATCCTTAGTCCGGCAAACCTATCAAAACCCAATAACTTCAGCGGTCTGTCAGACACGGATCGGTTTACAACCCTATCAAATCCATCATACGGTGTAATATTCAATGGCAAGCGTGTACAATGGCTAAAGCTTGTCGGCAAAGTTGGACTAAAGCCAAAAACGGGGTACCACTTTTGTAAGACACTTTGGACGATGTACTTTTAGTTGTAAACGGTACTCTAGTCTTTGAACCGTGACGATTTTGGGGGTCAGGTTAAACTGGTTCTTTAGCTAGTTAAAAATATTCTGTTACTAATAGTTCTTGTAATTTATTAGTAGTGATTGTATCGCTTTGTAATATCTAAACATTCCTTTCCGTCTTTTTCTGTTTACATTTTTTTTCATTAGGCTTTTTTTGAATACTGATTAATTAGGTTGTACTGGTTTGTTTTTTTATTTTATTAATGACATTGATATTCGTGTTGTCGCTTTTGCGGTCGAATTGCTTGTGTTATTTCTGATTTTCAGCCAATTAAGGGAAATTGCTGTTGACTATTAATGTGGGGTTGTGTTAATGAGTAGTTCTCAGTATATTTCTGATTGTAGCATTTATTGGCCGAAATTGTTTTCGGAAATTAATAATGCTATTATTTATAGTAAGTTCTTGATGCTTATTGGCATTTAATTTAGTATTTAGGTTCTGTAACTACAACTAACTCAAGTCTTGCTCCCTAAGGGCTAGTTTCCCTTACATAGTCCTATCGCCTTGTTCATGTTCATACATCTGGACATACACGCTTGTCAGTTGCGAGTGCTACGTACCTGTTTTTCTGAAGAACATCACAAAAAGTTCAGATGCTAGTTTTTTGGGAGTCTGGATTCGTGCCTGGTTGTTGGCAATAGGTTCGCTCCTATTACATGGGACTTAAACATAACTGGCGAAATGTGGGGTGTACTACTAGGTACACCTCTGGCTAACTCTTCGGGGATTATAGGCGTCTTGTTATAATATGTTCGTTTAGGGCAACCTCTCCCGACAGTAAATAGATAGTAATTTTAAAGAAAGGCTTCCTATACCATTTTTACCATTGTATCTGATTCAGCGTCGTTTACGTTCTCAAAGACAATATCAGTGAAACCAAAGTAATTATACCTTTGGTGTGTTTCTGCAATGTTTAATTTCATCTGATGCCAATGAAAACATAGTATTTATTGCTAACTAATCCTTATTTACTACGGCCTGACTATCTATATACTTACTGCTAGCGTTTTATTGTTATTTCGTTCGTTGTTAGTACAGTAATACATTTGTACTGCGCAGTACGATAATCTTGTGTTATAAATTCTTCTTTGATATTGGTATGTAGTACTATTGTGTCCTTCAAATAGCTTCTGTCTATTTTTGGAGATATTACAAGCGTCACACCCTGGAGTATGACATAGGTAACAGCAACCCGTAATGAGCCCGTTATGTCCCCAGCGCAGCAGTGGAAACAATGTAGGACAATTATGTAGTTTGCTATTCAATATTTTCTGTTGTCACAAAAGGCACCGAAAAACACCGAAAATAAAATTAAATGACACAGAATGGAACTCTATAAATTGAATCAAACAGATTGAACACATCGATATGGAAAAATAAAAAGTTAAATCGCGCGGGTAGTCGACGAAAAGTTTAAATTTCCGGACACGCTGGCTCGCACCCGTCATTCAGTGATCGACACGCTGGCCTGAGGACGTGCCGCGGAAATTAACTTTAACGTTCACGCGTATCAGATTGGCGCGATAGTGGAATAAAAAAATATGGTTTTCAATACACTATCGTGCCAATTGGATCGTGATACTGCAAGCCTGCAACTGTGACCTTTATTTCAAATTGGATTTTCTGTAATTCTATTGAGAACGACGTATGACTTAGTTAAATCAAATTGGAAGTTTTTCAAACTAGTTTTTGTAGAATTGAACATGCATTTATAAGTAGTCAGTAATCGAAGTTTTTACGTAACTAAGCAGTCTAGATTATTTCCCGAAGCTTGGTTCTTGCCCGGTTGATGGCAATAGGCACCCTATTACCATCATGAATCTTAAACATAACAGAATCGAATCGCATGTGACTAAAAGAGTGATGAATACAAAATGTTCATGGATTTAGAGTGAGACCAAAGAAAAGATGGATGGATTGTGTAAGGAATGATATGAAAGACAAGTCGGTTAAAAAGGAGTAAATGTTAGCGGGATGATTGACCGGGGAGAATGGAAGAAAAAAAGGGTTGCGCCCACCCCAAATAGCATGGAACAAGGGCAAGAAGATTATGACCTTAATACACAACTGGACATACATGAGGTTATAATTATCTCTGATCAAAGGAGACGAGGATCTCTTAATGTTTCTTGTGATTTTCTTGTTAGCACACCATATACGGGCATAGATGCTCTCACTTGGACTCGTGATGACGTCGTATTCAAAAGCAATAAACATCACTCGTAGTGACCTTAACCTATGTTAGAAAGTATGTTTTCTCTCAGCTGCTATGTACAGTCAACAAACAAAGTTGCGTAACACGACTTGATTACATTTACTAAGTACCTTTACGACTTTACCGTTGTAAAGTACAAAATGGGTGCATTAAAAGAGTAATGATGCTTATATATTTAGTATGCTTGCACCCCTGGCAGTCAGCTTTGTTAATAAACATAATCCGGCTAGCCATTTCCCAACTGTGTTGTCAATAACTATGAAGTGTTTTTAATGGAATTACGTTAGCTGCAATCGGGGGATTGAAATGAAACCAAAGATGACTACTTAATCTATATTAAAGTAAAATAATTACATTAACTATAGCCTAAATTAGCCTAGTTCCTATTCGAAGTGTGAATATGGAATGATCTCTTCTTAAGTTCTAGTTATTAGCTAAACTTCAGTGCGTGCATCGAAGTGCTGTCTCGATTCTTTACTTCCGTGTAGTTCCACCTTGAAACCTTGGAAATATCGGGTGCTGAGTCGGTGATTTCCGTATGGCGAGGTCGTTGGTCCGACACCCATGTGTCACGTAATGCTGTATCGGCGCATTGGCCATTTCCCTTATGCAGCGGTATGCAAGTTGTGGATCGGGGTCATGGTCGGGTAGCGTGGTACGTAACAATGGTACGATTTCACCAAAAATTGTCGCCAAAATTGTTCGGGCCGAACATTTGTTCGCGAACATTTTGTGCTGCACAAAATGTTCGCGCACTGAGCTGCCAAACCGTTTCAATCGGTAAAGCTGTGCGTAACTTTTGTTCGCGCACGGTGCAGCACATTTGTGAGCGAACATGTTAGTACGAGAGCCCATGTCCAAAATGTTTGCTTCAACGTTTTACGACCTACCGAATAACATAGGGGTTAATCTGATTATTATTCTAAAACAAACATATTGCGAATAGGTTAAGTAGGTTGCAAAAGTATAATTGGTAATCACTCACGGTTGTTGCAATTTATATACAGGGTGGAATACATCCACGCACTAACGGTTACCAAACAACAAAAGAAAATTGCTCTAGTTTTATTTTCTGGGTAGCAAACAGGGGAATACGTTTGTATGGGATCCGATCAACGCCCCTAGCCTTTCCCCATAAGCTGTATAATGTGCAATTGACTTATATTGCCGACTGTACATCGTGGAGCGACACAAGATACTTTTGACTGTCGTGTCTGTGATAGTGAGCTTGGAATATAATACCTATTATGACCCTTAAGAGAATGTGCAACACACGACGAGAACAGTTTTTTTACTTTTTCTGGATTTCCAAAGCTAATAGTAGAAAGGTAAAAAAGAAAATGCATGTCTATTTATTTCATGATCATTATCATTTATTATGTTGGGATTGGCTTCTAGTGTAACCATCAGGTGCAGCTGAAACCAGTATTTTACATGGAGCGACTTATCAGACCTCCACACAACTCAGGTAACAGGATACTCGATGCCCCTTGGTAAGACTAAAACTCATCTATATAATTAAAAACCCTATAACACTTTGGTCAGCCAGGGAATCGAACTCTCGAGGCTCAGCACTCTGTCTAGCGATCGCTAGACGAGCGAAGTAATTGATGAAATATTTTCATAAAATCAGTATAAACCAGTTTCACTTTAGAAATTTATAATAAAATGCACTTTTTTAATTCAACTCGGTGTGAAAAATTCGCACAAAATACATTCGTTGAAAGTGTCTTATTTATCTTGCGATAATAAATTAGCTTTGTTAATACCCATTCCGCTGGTATTATCATTTTGACAGCTCTATAATCTATGTAATTACGGTGAACAAGACAGATAACTCTGTTTCACTTTTATTTCATTTTAAATTAACGGTTCAGTGAGGTTTTGTGTTGTAGTCGCGTGGAAATGTTTGAAAACATGTTGAAAAGTGACATTAAATGTTTGAAAACATGTTGAAAAGTGACATAATATGTTATATGTTTTTTTATGAGTTGACGTTCTGTTTACTATGTTTGTTCGACATCACGCCTGTTCTACTAAAGTGGTAGGCAGAGGTCTTCATCTACCTAGCCTTTTCTCGGCTATGTTGGGGTGTTACTTCTAGTCTGACCGGATGCAGGTAAATCATGATCTTCCTGCCATTGTCCCATGTCACTTGGGGTCGTCGCAACACGTTTTTTTCTTCCATTCTTCTCTGTCAACCGTCACGCTATCATTTACTCCTTTTTCTTCCATATCATTCCTCACACAATCCATCCATCGTTTCCTTGGTCTTCCTCTCCCTCTCCATCCATCAACATTTATATTCATCACTCTTTTAGCCACATGCGATTCGTCCCCTCTCATCACATGCCCATACCATGACTGTTGATTCCCTTGAAGGTGAAAACCAGTATCAATATGGTGCGACTGCCTGTCTGACATTAAAATAACTACTGTCAAAAATCTACGAACGATAGCCAGGGCCCAGGACCAACAACAGCGTGCTTTCCGAGGTCCTGGGGAGTCACGGTATGTTAGTCAGTTACCCATCTACGGACCCACCTCAGCCAGCCTTGCTTAACCTTCAAGATCGACCCGTGTGCGTGTGGGTTTATTATTTATCCATGAGCCGGTCCCAGGTCCAAGAGTTGTGATTTAGAATGAGATCTAAATGTTTCATTTACTGAGACATTAACGCCAGTAAAGTATCTACTTATAATCGTTGGATTGATGGCTTGATAAGCGAAGCAGAAAAAGATATTACGTCTTCTACCGTTACTGGCATGCTTCAGTAGTTTGTTTACATTTTTGCTTTCCCAAATGAGAAATAGTAAAACTTCTGGATTGACTGAATCGCTCAATCAAACACCAATTTTGTTTGCAACTATTGCTCGCTTATTTTCTGGCTTTTTGCCAACCCCCGGGAAAAACTTTGATGAAGGCTTATAAACACATAATATACGGTACATTCTATATCGTAACATGATTTCCCGTAATAGAAATCATGAATGCAAATGAGTGCAGAATTAGTAGCACACTATAATTTTATGCATATTGTTTTTGGCAAACTGCAATGTACAAGTCTGTGTTGAATAATTTACTCACTATTAATTTCACGTATTTTTGTAATTTATCTGCAACCAAAGAAGACTTCTGGCAGTATACAAATCAGTGAAAATTATTTGTTCCCTGTTAAAATGCCACATAACTCTCAAATTAATTAAGGTTGGAATTGCAGTGTACTCCGATGAACGAGCGAATTGTTTCTTAGTTGCAAATTTATTGTAGATGAAATGATTCAGGGTGAGATGATGTTCAGCGTTGAAATAATTTAGCTATGTTCCGGGATTGTGCCAGGATTCGCCCTCGATTAAGTCTTCGTCATTTCACTCGGTTGTGTACTATCAATGGTCGGTATTTGGCTGCTAAACAGGCTTTCACCAATATCTTGGCTTCGTCTTTTTCTGAATTTTATTGTTTTTTTTTATTTTTTTATTGTTTGTTTTTTTATTGTTTTTGAATACAAATGTAATAATTGTGGGGAAACAGCACAGACGCACCGACACTATTCACACTGCAAAAAATACTAATAAGAATATTAGTAAATATAGAACACACCGACAGTTGTAAACATCATTTTCAAGAACATAAAATTTAATATTTTATGTTCTTGAAAACATAAATTCCCTCCCTTGCAAACATAAATTCTAGAAACATACATTACATTATTCTTACATTCTAGAAATTTGCATATTTGTTCGAAAGTACCCCCACTTTTTCACTACACGAGAAACTATACAATCAAGATACACTTTACGTCATTAAAATAGACTAAACCTACCTAGCTCTAAGCTAAAAATGCACTCAACAAGTGCCCTAGTCATGTCAATGAAAGTTTATAATAAATTACCGGAAATAATTAAAAATGAACAAAAATTTAATTCATTCATAAACAAATTATAACAATTTCTATTATTTAAATGCAATAAAAAATTATACAATTAATGAATATCTTAATGACAAATTTTAAAATGAATATGATCCACAAAATAGTTTTGTAAGTATTGTAACTTTGTATACCAACTAATTAGTAAAATTAAAGCCCTTTTCCTCTCTCCTCCTTTGATGTGCCCTTACAAGGTCCATCTTTATGTACCTAGCTTAAGCCCTCTGTAACATCTTTTAAACAATATGGAATGCAAAATAAATGAATATGAATAATTTTGAAAATAATTCTATTATTCTTTTACTTTTACCCAAATTTATTTAGCGTTTTTCAAATTATGTTTTAGGAATTCCACGTGAACTTAAATAAAATAATTAAGGTTACTGTACAACACAACAATCTTCAAAACTCTTCTGTGGTTGACATTCCACCTTTGTTTATTGTAATAAATGATGTCAAAATGGAGAATTTACAACAAAACAACATTATTTCGTACGAAACTTAACTAATGAGCCTCAAAATAAGACTCTTTCATAGCATTTCAAATACTTTTCACCTTGACACCTCCAAAGACTTACTTTTTTTTTTAAAGTCTCCCGAGGCAGCGACGGCGAAATAAAGGGGAAGCTCCATTAAACTTCTGTAAAGGTTCCACTGTTTTGTCTCTTTTATGAAAAAATCTTAAAATTTCGCTTTGTCAATTCTAGTGTTTCGTTTTAACTTAAACGCTGTTCTGAAAAATTGTTTCTGGGTTATTGATTTCTTGAATATTTTAAATGTAAGATAGAGGGAAGTTTCTTTGGTTTTGTAATTTTGAATATTTTTAAGGCTTTCAAATTTATAGTTATTTATTTGTAACTGTGTTATAGGGTATATGTCTGTCTTATTCTTTGGGGATTACATATAAATTGTCGTTCGTTGTTGTTCTATTTCCTGGTAATAGAAATAAAGACACTTTCAATTAAAATTTTGTTTGAAGGGTTGCGCCTCATCTAGCAGTACGAAATTGCACTGTTCTGTGCTCCTATCCTTTTCAGTCGTTCAGAACTGTAATTTGTTAGTGCGAGAAAAAGAGATTGCTGCTGAAAAGTGCGGTGCAACCGCTATATATAAATATAATGTACTCAGAAACCCGATCTTTTATCTATAAATCTATACAAATAAATAAAATTAAAGTGTCTATTTGTAATATCAAAATAACAGCTTTTTACTGAATGCAAATGAAAATGTATCGGCACTTGTAACAAAAACACATTTTTTTCAATTTTTGTGTGTCTGTTTGTTCTGGCTAATCTCCGAAACGGCTGGGCCGATTCCAGGACTTTTATTGACAGATAGCTGATGTGATTATGTACTTTTCTTTTAGAAAAATAATCAGGGTTCCGTACAAAAAAAAACCATTTGAAATTGTTCACAAAATCCGATTCAAAAAAGGAAAGTAATAATTTCACGCGAACGAAGGTCGCGGGCAACAGCTAGTGATAAATAAGTATAATAGATGTGTGGACATTCAATATATATGTATAAGGTCCCATTAAAATAGATGGACAAATTTTAACACAGCGTACAGTAGGTACGTCTAACCAATGATATCCAAGCAAAAAAACCACTGATTAAGCACATTTACACCTAGTGTATGTGTTTATTCTAGAATGCCGCCGGCAATTTAATATTTTAGGTCAAAATAAAATCACTTTAATCAGCTGTCCCATACATTTGGGTCGAGTAGGTATTGAAATTTTCTATGGGACAGCTGATTATTTTTTTACGATTTCGATGGTGGTCCCATAGAGAAAGTTGTTCAGTTTGATGGTCCGTACCACAGTATTCCATATGATTATACCCTTTCTGTTACACGTTGTATTTGTCTCGTTGTGAGAATCGAACCAACAGCTCTTCACATAGAGAACATAACTCTACAGCTGCGCGATAAAAATGTCACTTTCATTGATAACATTGGCATGCAGGATTTACCAAACATTTATTTTCTGATAAATTCCGAATCTGTTTATTCAGCTGTTTGATTAAAGTATTTATAAATGTAATTCATCACTGACGGTTGCAAAATTCACTTTAATCCCGTATCTTAATGCCGGTCGTATGGCAAGCAAAACCTATTACAATATCATTATTAGTTATTATTGATGCCTGGTTATAAAATGGTTTGGAATAGCACGAATGGTTTCCGCGACTCTTGTTCGAGCCAGCCTACGATGCTGAGCCATTAGTTTTAGAAGAAAAGAAAGAACGAAAAAGTATTTATTAAACTCACACAGGACAATACAAAAAATGGTTGACATAACATTAAAACAAAATTATATAAAAATTAAATATTAGTAAAAAGAAAAAACAAGTGAAATAGGACTTGTGCGAGGCCAAAAGGCCCCCCTATCTCAACATGGTGCTGTAACTTAAAAAAAAAGTCACAGTGCTGGTATTCTGATATAGGCCCCAAAGTGATGCCACGGTCAGATACGAATATAAATTTAAATAAAAAATAAAGTGTAGAACTAATAAACAAATAATGTACCCCACGGGGGTGCCCTTAGCGCACTGTTGCTTAGTTTATAAGTTTTATGCCCCTGGCTGGAGGCCTTATACTCAAGGCACCCACAGGATAGTCCGAATAAGCAGAAGCCACTCTCCTAGTAGACCTTAGAGATGCTATCACAAAAATAAAAACCGGTCAAGTGCGAGTCGGAATCGCGCAAGATTATCTAAAAAAAAAGACGTTTTTTGTATCGGAGCCCCCCTTAAATATTTATTTTATTCTGTTTTTAGTATTTGTTGTTATAGCGGCAACAGAAATACTGTGAAAATTACAACTGTGTAGCTATCACGGTTCATGAAAAACAGCCTGGTGACAGACAGACGGACAGTGGAGTCTTAGTAATAGGGTCGCGTTTTTACCCCTTTGGTAAGGAACCCTAAAACCGAATGGTTATTTGACAGAGCGCAAAGACATCATTTTACCCAACACTAGAAAAGGCTTGGGGCGGATTATACAACTGTAGCTGCTGTTACAAAAGTGCTGTTTTATAACATTCTAACATTTTGTAAAAAAAAAGCCCCTAAATGATGGTGAATGCTTCATCAAAGTTCGTTGCATAACTTAAAACAAATATGCCCAAGTCGTAAATAATTTAACAAGGTCTGTTTACATAGGGACGTTAGGCGCCAAAATTCTTTCATCGACAACTACAAATTTTCCCAAGCCATAATTCAAATCTAACACGTCACAGCTGAAGATTTAATAAAATATCAAACAAGAATTCTCTAGACGATTTTGTTTATAAATAATTTTTATTACACCAAAATTGTCTCCGAGCTATGATTTGTGTGATGCATTAAATTCTCGATAAACGACCACCATCGCCAGTGTACGCTAACGTCTTTTGTTTCGAACGGCTATTTTAGTTTCAACTATTTATAACTAGATCTCGCTAGTCTAAATTTCGAATTTATTGTCGCTGTTAGATAATAATTATACGCCATAATACTATTATTGTAATGAAATAGATTATTGCAGTAATAATTGTTAATTAGAACAACGTTTATGATTGGTTCGCGGAAGTCGTTTAAATCATTTATGAAATGGGCCGTTTATGTGGCCCGAATTGTAAATTAAAGGAGGTGTTAAGTTTATCTCCTTTTGATGGTGGGCTTTAAAATTTTGATCGAAATTGTTTTGTAACTTTTTAAGATCCTCTTTACTTTTTCATTGTTTCGTTAGTGATGAAAGCACAAATGCTCAAATACACACACACATGGTCAAAATATATGAAACATAAAA
The DNA here is from genome assembly GCA_947578425.1 of Eugnorisma glareosa. NCBI lineage: Eukaryota > Metazoa > Arthropoda > Insecta > Lepidoptera > Noctuidae > Eugnorisma > Eugnorisma glareosa. Next base: position 2,905,282 of record OX387982.1, on the reverse strand, counting down.
TTGTTGAACTTATACTGTTACTTAGGAGGGCCCTTCCCGGTCCGTCTATCGTCAACGCGAGCATGGTCGAAAAGCTTGTTGTTTCATCCAGAGCCTCAACGGCGATTTTCTTTCAACTCCCCCGTCTTACCCCGCCCCGACCCGGACATCTCGTCTCCCGCGCACCTCATACCGCCTAACGCGATGACAATGGACGAAAAATAGTGTTCGAAAATTTCTTAAACTTGTTCCAGGAAATACGTGCTTTTGAATAAGTCTTACATTTGTGTGAAACAAATATTTGTCATTAAGAATCTCCATTACATGAGCAAGGTTTCTATCGAGATGTTGTCTTTGCTTTACAGTTTATATTATGTACGGCCAAAGTTCAGTTAAAATTTATGCAAAACAGCAATTTTTGGAGGCTTATACTGAATTTGTTTCTACAATTTTTTATTTTTTGCTACCATAGAAATCTAGATATAGTGCACAAAATACCTATTAGTTCAAAAAAATCAAAGATAGATGTGTAACAACTGCATAAACACGTACGAGCGTTTGTATGAAAAGTATGACGGGTTGGCCGCTCTTAAGGGATATCTTCCGTGATTGTTCATTAAAATAATAACAATGAACAATCACGGAAGAAATCCTGTAAGTGACAGTATAAGTTTAGTTGTAAACAATGAAAGCTTAAAACAGTATAAGATTTTTGTTTTTTAATTCTGTGTTCAGAATGATGTACTGAATTCGTGATAATCGTTTATGCTTCGATGGCCCTTCATCCCTGATAAATCAAAGTACAGGATAAGAAAGTGCAGTGATCAGTTGGCAAGACAAGACAATGGCGGTGGTTTTATTTAGTGGCGATATTTAGAGTGTGCCAAACTAAGTGGAGCGGAATGTTAGTCTTCAAGTGGTGTGTGGGGTGAGGGACAAGCGAGAGCGGGGTAAGTGATGAGCTTTTTGTGCATTACAATGAGCAATTTTGTAAAGGGGAAAATGAAATGTAGGCTTGTTGAACATCTGGTAATTAGGTCTTGTTAGTTGCTAAAATGTATCGCGAAGGAAAAAAAAACAAAGAATAAGTAAAAATTTTATTTCTGGTGATGTTGTGTGAAAAACAATTTGTGTGATGACTGATATGAAAGAGAAAGGAGTAAATGATGCCGTGACGTCTGACAGGGGAGCATGGAAGAAGAAAAGGTGTTGCGCCGACCCCAAGTAGAATGGGACAAGGACAGAAAGAAGATAATGATATTGAATGAAAAATCTCTCAGTGAAATATTTGGTTGAAAAAGTTATTAGATGCAGTAATTTTTTTTTGCTGGCCTATGTATAACCACAACTTATTCAGTCCCCTTCGTTTATTTTTTAAAGATTTATAAAAAAAAAAACTGTTTCAACAAATCCTCCAATGTTATGTTTTGCAGACTTAAGAATCTTTCTTCTTAAATTTAAACATACCTATTAGTCACTATTCTCTCTTCTAATTAACCACGCATACTCTTATGTCACCTACCACAATATATAGGCACATTGTTATGTTTAATTACATTGTCTATGTCACATTATTTTGATTATAATGTTCCGTGACTGATATAATGTTCCGTCCACTGCCAAACGAGTATTTGGAACGAAAAAAAGAAAGATATAGGGGAATGTGATAATTGTTGACTGCAGTTAGGACGTTAGAGCCTCATAATTCACATTTTGTTGATAGATAAAATGAATCATTTCCTTTCTCTAGTTATTATTTTTTCTGTAATAAAGATTATGTGGCTAGAAATGGCTACGACTCTAATTGACTCGAATTCATGATTGTAGCTAAGATGTTAGAATCTCATAATTCACTGTATGTTGGTGTTAGATAAATGAGTCATTATTTTCCTTTGCTCTAGTTGTTTTTTCTGCAATAAAGATTATGTGGCTAGAAATGGCTACGACTCGATTAATAGAGAAGTATGGATGAAGAAGGTACGCTGTACCTAAATAAATTGGGGTAAGGTATGAAGATGATGAATATTTCTTCCATTTTTTTTGAGTTTACTTTTATCTCAAGGACTTACACCATTGGATAACATTTATAGTTACTTAATTTTGCCCGCGGCTTCGCTCGCGTTAATTTAGAAAAATACTCTTTATACACTACTAAAGTTTCTATAATAATATAATGAAATGATGATTCGAAACACACGTAGTGCCATTGTTATTGTTGTTTTCATCGGGAACAGTTCTTATTATCGGGATGAAAGGTACCCTATATCCGTTTCTGTACAACTGCCAGCGTAAACGCAAAATTTTGGGAAGATAGGTTCAGTGGTTTAGGCGTGAAAAATAAAAAATAAAACTTAATTTCGCATTTATAATAATTTAGGATTTATAATATTAGTTAGGATTGGAATTTGACTGCAACTTTGTTACTTTAGGTTATAGGTAGTTGTTTAGAAAATGTAAACCACACCGTAAGAAATCAATAAACTTACGTTATTTTATGAAATCACCACCAATTTTTGAGTACGTACTCCTACAGCGTTGGCATGAAATTGGTTCTTTCTCAATTCTTGCGCAAGAAAGGCGTTTGCTTCAAATATAACATGTTTTTTAATAATCGTGTATCAAAGTCAAGTATTATTTTTTGCGTTGCTAGATCGTTACGAATGTGTTTCTCAAATCGCTTCTGCTCGTATCACAGACCACACACCAAATCAAAACATTTAGCTTTCTTTAATCACATTGTCTGCACATGTGTCGAGTTGGACGATCGTTGCGGACGTACATTATTCTGATTGTGATGACGCATGTCATTATGAAGAGAGATCGCTTGAGCTTGTGACTTGTGCCAGATTTTGATTGGTCAACCAATCAAAATCTGGCACAAGTCAAGTTAGTGTTTTTTTTTAATTTGAATTATTTTTAGTGTTTTGAATTGTTTTATATATTAAAGTGCATAGAATCCGTCTATCGCTGGCATTTTTTATGGGACATCTTAATCAAATCTTGAACAGAAAAAAATACCTAATAAACATTGCTTATCATTGCAAAATAATAGATAAAGTTTAATAAGAGAAAATCCCGATGAAATTATCCTAGGGTTTTGATGTCAGTAGCATCAAAACTTATTTATACGCCCTTAAGGTCCGGTCGAACCAGTACGGACAAAATGCGGACACCGCTCCAGACACGAACACCTCCATACTTTACTGAAGTATTTGCCAGTGTCCGGAGCCAGTCTGCAGTTAGTCCGTACCAGTTTGGCTGATCTATACAGGACATTGATCTCAAACCCACCATACGCTCAAAAAATCAACACATAAATTTCCGAAAAAAAAAACACGAACTCACAATTTTCTCTAACAAAAAACCAAACGATGAAAACTTCAGCAGTTATTAAATTACAGTATATTTTTACGAGCGCTTACATCTCGCTTGATAAATGGAGTTTTTATGAAAATAACGCTATATCTCTTTGTTACAGGTAAGGAAATATGCAAGTTGGGCTCTTCTGAGCTTCCTGATAAGCTGGTTGGCAGAAGGTTTAGTTAGTCATTTATTTTATGAGTACATTGTGAGGTGCTTTGTTTTTCGCAGATTTTAAATTGTGAGTTCATGAGGGCTCCGGCCAATCTCGTAACTTTCCCCTTTCGACAACTAAACAAAAGACGTGCGAAACAAGTGAAAAAGTGTGCCAACTCGTAACTATTTTAATCTTCATGCCTTGAATCCCATTTCGTCAACCATAAATTTCAACTGTTTTTTGTACAGTACAGTCAGCTCCCAAAGTTACAAGGAAACCATTGGTTGATGTTGTTATTTTTTGTCTCTCTCTGGCACACTAAGGTTTGTTACGAGAGAACTCAATGTTGAATTTGAAAAGAAAGTACTAGGAGAACAGAATCAAGAAGGAGATGTTGGTGCCGCTGAAATCGTCTTTTTATCGAATACCCAACAAAAAGTAATAGAAGAATAGAATCGTGACGAATATGGATATTACAAGACTATTCTGTATGGTCTTTTGTGTACAGAAGATTTACCAACGGCCTACTACAGTCCACTGCTGGACATAGGCCTCTTCAATCGAAACCACTTAACTCGATTCTCGTCAACTCTGATCGATGAGAGTTGCCGAGGATCGAGTTAAGTCGCTGGTGGTGCCTTTCAGAAAGGTCTAGTGGTCTGCTTGCCTTGGGTAAGATGCGTAAATTCATGTTGGTTTATATGTTAACTTTGTCATGTGAATGGAGGGGATTAGACATTTAACCAATCACGCTTGTCCAGTGCGGGTTGATTTTTTTGGCGAGAAGAGGCGCGGTATCGCCAAAAGTGGAAGGAATGGGCCTTTGACCACTAGTGGGAAAGTAACTCATTGTAAAGGGTAACGAAAAAAAAAAATGTTATGGTGTTACTGTATTCATTAGTTCCGAATTAGTGATTGTGAACGATCCATCAAACCTTATAGTAATCTCAATATTCCCACTACCTGGGACTAAGACTAAGGCCTCTGACCATCTCCCTGTGCGAGGTCTTCAATTCCAGTGCTTTTATTATAATGCTTACACTTTTCATCCTTATTACTCAGGGCTTATGGATGAAAAGTGGTCGACCGCTAAGTGCTAAAGATACTTACATTCCTCAAGACGAGTCTGCCCTTGCCTTCTGCTATATCTTCCTATGATCTCCTTCCCTCCGAGACGAGCGTCGTCGCTGTAAATCATAGCGTTTCATCCTGACGCTGCATTCACATCAGAGCCGCCTTGATACGTTCTGACACAGTTACATTGCCGTGGCGGTATTTAGGCTTGTTATGCAAACTCACCTACGTCTTTGTCTGTCTGTGTGCCTGGTACATTACTGTGCTCCTAATGATTAGCAAAGATTTAAGTCTTTGACTTTGAATGAGAAGTTTGTGGATTTAGGTGTGAAGTACTGTACTGTTAGCTTAGTTGTTCCCACTGCTGGACATGGACTTTCTTACTAGACTCCCAGTTCTTTCAGTCCCGGCTTTATACATGGTGAAAGGGATGTCGATGCACAAACGCTTACCAGGTATTCACGGGATGTATTTATTTAAACTTTATGTGTAATAGTGGTATATAGGCGGACTCAATGCCATCAGGCATTCTCTACCAGTGAATCTTTGGGTTAAATAAGAAAACACCATTATAGGGTACAAAATAAATATCAATAAAAATAAAAACTTGCTTTCGAAAATTTATATAAGTACTACTGTAATTTCTAGGAAAAATACGACTTAAAGATGTGAAAATTTATTTGAGAGTTGACATAACAGATGAAAAAATTACATATATTTTAAACTAGTATTTTCTTCTTTAGTAACTTACCAGAGAGGTTTAATAGGTATATTAGGTAGGTAGGTTATATTGATACTAATACACATACAAAATAAACTAATAAATATGTATATAAAGGGTGTAAAAAGACCCTTAACGAACCCGATAGGCACTTGTTCTCCCTGTCATAGTGATTTTCTTTTTGTTCTAGACCATACCTGCGAACCTTCTAGTTACGGAGATATAGGGGGTCAAGGTTCCAACTTTTACACCAGTTTTTTTTTTTTAAATCCTTTTTTTTAATGTAAGATTTTTACTTTAAACACGATCCCTAAAAAAAAAGCTTTTTTTCACTCAAAAAAAAAAGTCGTGTCCCAGCAATAATTTTTGCGTAAAGTTACTTAGTTTGATGTACCTAATGCTTGGTTGAAGGCTTCGTGAAGGATCTGTTTACACCCTGTATGTGTATCGATTTAAAAAAAAAATACCGATGATACATGTTTATGTGTGGGGGGAGGGGTCAGAATCGCTTTGATGTCCCTTACACCCTGTATAGAGTAGGAAAACTTCATGAATAATCCAATTGGCGTATACTGTCCTGATTATTATAATGAAATAACTGAATGGGCAAATTGACGTCGTATCAGGTCAATACCAGACTGAATACCTTCCCTTATCAAAATGATCAACAATACAATAACACACTAATCCTCTTCTGCTAGCATCCAATGGATTCTCGTGACCTTCACGAGGTCGGCGACTTATATTTAAATTAGTATCATTAATTAATTATGTAACCATCGTGTCTGTTCATATAGGTACGCTTGCTGTCTGATCTAAATATAAACAAAGTTGATTGGATTACAAATTCCTCATAGATCAAGGGTTATCTCCAAGTCAACGTTCGGTGATCAACAGGCCTGTACCTAAATAAATTAAACATTCGAATGGGACACCTTATTACAAGTTGGTGGGTTGTGGTGGTCAGATAAACAGTCGCTCCATGTAAAATACTGATACTGAACTGATTCCGAGGCTGACCCCAACATATTTGGCAAAGGCTATGTAGATGGTGATAATGAATGAGACACATTTAAATAACTAAAGTTAGAATCAGACCTATCAACGTTCGTTTATCAGTAAAAATCCGACGACCCACGTTCTTGTTATGTACATGTTTTTGATAACCTATTACTAAATCAGACTTCACAGCCAACTACCATAATTATGTGAACTACATTAAACATACCTTTAGTTATAATTGTTCCAAGGTTACGAACCAAAATACTATCATCTAAATTCAAGCAAAATTATAAGAAGTAAATTAAGTAATATAATTTAGTTCAAACTACTGGCCTCGCCTACAAAGTAGGGAGCTTCTAATCTGTCACTTTAACTTACGATTATAGTCTCTGTCTTCTTCGAAATAGCGATCAATTCTGTTTCGTGAATAAATTCTACTTTGTGTATAATAAAATCGGGAGTTATGAAGACAGACTGTAATAGAACTATGGCTTTTATTGAATATAAATACTGGAATATTTCTATTAAAGCAGAAAGAGATTAGATTTTTGACCTGATCTATTGCTGGTTGATAAATATTTGCTGTAATCAGTTCAGACTACTGTCTGTGCTAATATTGAACGTTTGTGTAGTATCCAATTATACAGATCGGACTAACTTACCTAGTGACGTCCGATCCTTAATTATGTGAAGTAATCTCGTCCTCATTTAGTACTTGTAGTTTGCACTTCTTGCTAACTCGCTATCACATTTTTTAAAGATGAATCGATTCCATCAAAACGAAAAATGTTATCTGTGGTCCGGTCGTAGGCGCGCTTTCTTGACATCTGTCAACTCATTCTTTCAAAGCATATGATCGGGACTTCAAGATGACCGATACGGTTATCGTACAGTCCCGATACATTAGATAACAACACAACTTTAAAAAGGGGTCTAGATAAGACAATATAATACACATTTAAGTAGGCTGATCTTCTGGGAAGGGTTGGGATACAATGAGGACGAGATTACTTCACATAATTAAGGATCGGACGTCACTAGGTAAGTTAGTCCGATCTGTATAATTATGCTCCGTAATCTCGTCCTCATTTAGTACTTGTAGATGTTCAAAGAAGAAAGTTGTGTTGGTAACATAATCAACATCTTTAATCATTGAACAATGTAACTTAACATACTATTCGGAGTATCATTACTTAGTTAGTAATTATACATTATTTATATTTAAGGTAACATAACTTAAATCTTCTCTGACACTGGTATCAACCAGTGTATAATAATCTTATAAAGAACTCAATTAGGTACTTATATCAGACAGTTACCATTGACCTTAAATTTAATCAACTCTCACTCTATAGAACACACTGCTTGTGCAAAAGCATTTGAATCACTAACTATAGGTCTCTTATAAAAGCGAGCAAAAGTTGAGGAATTTGTAGTCCAACCAGCTGCTTTTCTTATAACTTCAATATTAATACCCACTTCAGAAGCTTTTGAGGTAGAAGCATGCCTTGTGCTGTGTGATGTGAATTTGGAAGTATCTATTCCACTATTAGTTAAAATTTGTTTTATCCACCTACTAATAGTTGCAGTAGTGGCGGCATGATATGGTTTTCTTATAGTTATAATTAGTGATTTACAATCTTGTCTTATATTTTTTGTAATATCTAGATAGAACAAAAGGGTAGTAGCAGGACGTTCTCCTTAAAAAATGGTAGTATCAGATTGGGCTGAGATCTACCAGGTGCAGAGGTTTTAATAATTTCTGGAATTTTTATGTTAATATTATCCTCATTATATGAAATGTTATCTATACTTATGAGAGACAAGGTTTGAATTCTGTGTGCAGTTACAAGGGCTAATATGGTAACTAACTTTTTGGTAATTAGTTCTAAATTGAGAGTTTCATTAGGGAATAATTTAGACAAATAATTCAAAACTATACCGGGATCCCATATTACTTCATATTTAGGGTTCTTAGGTCTTAATCTAAATATACCCCTGAAGAACCTTGACAGTCGATCGTCTGTGCCAATGTGGGGCCCTAGAACTAAAGAAATAGCTGACCTAATGGTATTGAATGAGCTATATGATAGTCCCTCATTAAATTTTTTAGTCAGAAAACATATCACAGTGGGAACTGAATCTAGGAGAGGGTCAATATCTTGGTTCTGACAATAGGAAATCCACTGCTTTAGAGCAGACTCATATTGCTTTCTTGTTTTGGTAGACAAAGAAGCTGAAACTATATCAAGGGAAGGAAGTGGTATTCCTCTTCTCAGGAAAGAGGTCCTGATAATATGGCGGCAATCAGTTTGAGACTCCTGTGCAATGGATGTGGATCCCTGGAAGGAGACAACAGTAAATCATGACAACCCTGTCATGATTTACTAATAATTACTTAATATTAATAATACCAATATAATTTTTTTCAGAAATAACCATGGACTCAAATAAGGGAAACCATGGTTGTGAGGGCAACCAAGGTACTACAACTATGCCTGTCGCCCCTTCCCTTTTTATTTTCTGTAAAATCTTACTTATAAGTGCAAATGGTGGGAATGCATAAAAGAAATCACCGCACCATTTGACAGTGAATGCATCAACAGAGCATGCATCTGGATCAGGGAGCCATGATATATATTTCTGACAGTGTTAAACTTGTTTGCAAATAGGTCAATCTGAGGCTCACCAAGTTTAACAATAATAGTCTTGTAGGCTACATCACATAACTTCCATTCAATCTCTGTATTTGGACGCCTAGATTCCAGATCTGCGATGGTGTTTTCTTTAGAACTGATGTAAGATGCATAGATCCAAATGTGTCTTTCCTCACACCATTGCCACAACTTTATGGCTAAGTTATTAAGGTGGGAAAAACGAGTGCCACCCATTTTATTGATGTAGGCTATGGCGGTTGTGTTATCTATTCTAAGTAAAACTTCACAGTGACTGAGTGTGCTTGCAAATGTTTTGAGTCCTATAAATGCTGCTAAAAGTTCAAGGTAATTTATGTGGAACTTTTTATCATCAGTTGTCCAGTGCCCATGGCTTCTGATATCATTACATACCAGACCCCAGCCAGTCTGTGAAGCATCAGAAAATATTTCTAGAACAAAGTCAAATTGTTTTATTTTGTTGTGGGTTGTTGGGATGTGAGACAACCACCAATCTAGTTCTAACCTAATTTCTTTTGTGATAGGCAGCAGCGCTTTGTAATTTTAATTATTGTTTTTTAAAGCTGCTGTTTTGTTACTTTCCATAACCTTGGTGTAAAGCCAACCATATTCCACTGCTGGGCATGCAGCAACAAGGATACCTAGCAACTGAGCAAAATCTAATATTTTGCATCTCCTCTTAGATTTAAAATTCTTTAATAATTTAAGAATGAGATCTATCTTTTTCTGAGGAAGTGAGATACTGAACTGAATCTAACACAAATCCTAAATATTGACAGCACTGTCTGGGTTCTAAGGCTCTTTTTAGTATTGATAACAAACCCTAGATTTTTTAAGACAGTTTGAGTTGTTGACACATTTTTCAAACACTTAGCATATGAATCACCAAGGCACAAAATATCATCAAGATATATTACAGAAAGCAACCCCAATGACCTCAGGTGACACATAACTGGCTTCATGATCTTTGTGAATACATATGGTGCTGTGCTAAGCCCAAATGGAAGGCATGTAAACTCAAACAATGTATCTTGAAACTGAAACCGGAGAAATCTTCTATCATATTTTTTTTATGGATAACAAGTAATAAGCATTTTTCAAATCTATAGTTGCCATAAAACATCCTGGGGTCATGAGTTTGGTTGCTGTCCTTAAGTCTTCTAGTTTGAAGTGGTGTGTAGTAATATATTTATTAAGTTTTTTGAGATTTAATATAAATCTCCATGTGCCATCTGATTTTGGATGCAAAAATATGCTGGATAAAAATTGATTATCTGCAGATAAACATCTTTCGATAGCACTTAACTGTAGGAGTTTATTAATTTCCATAGAAATACGATTGCTTTCTTTCTGACTGAAGTTATTATTTTTAGAAATGGAAGTTTGTACTGGAATTTCATAAAAGGGTAGTTTATAACCCTTGATCCAATCATGTATTGTTGGATTAGTGGTAACATTATTCCAGACTTCAGAGAAATACTGCAATCTAGCAGTTTGTACCTGAGCTAGCGGCGTTCCTGTCCTTGACGTCGCGGCTGGCGCCTCTGTGGCGAGTGCCTCGGGCGTGTTGCTGGTTGTTTCACCTGGTTGTTCCGCTTCAGCACTATCTTCTGCCTACTCGGACGAGGGAGCTGCTGTCTGTGTGGGCCCCGAAAGTTTAAATTCTTTGGTCTCGTCGGAGGTCTTGCAGGTGTGTTCTTCAATTCTTGTCCTGACTTTTTACAGCTTTTATTGCACTAAACTTATCCTGTAGTTTATCCCCGAACAGGTACTCAGATATTGGTGTCTGCTCCATTAGCTCTTTCATATCCTTATTAAGGCCAGGTAGGATTAGGGAACGTCTAGTGATGCAGTTTTCATAATAAATGTGACAAAGTAGTCTGGCTGCATCACTTAGTCAAAATTTGATCACTACTCTCTTGGTTAGCGATTAGATTGTTTAACACTTTGCCTATTGATGTAATGGCAGCAGCCAAGGTGATCTGCTGCCCCCTGATTTGTTGGTCCTTTTTCACTCCACCATCACTCAGTGCAGCTGCCACTTCTTCGTTTAGTTTTGGCGGGTTCAACAAACTGCAGTTCTGTGGTGTTTCCTGCTTGTTTAGGATGTTTTGTCTTGTCTCCTCATTTAAACCCTTCACAATTATTGCTGACCACCGCGTGGCCAGACTGCTGTGAAGTACTATAGGTGTCTTTGTTGGCTGCACCCCCTCATCTCCAAGGAGCTCCTCAATGCCTGGAGGAAGAGCTTCAGGTACGGTTGCTCGTTCACTGTCTGCCTCTTTCTGATTTCCTTCATTAGGTGATACAGGACGACTGTCGGTAGTCAGAAGTGGCGGAATGTGTGATAATTGATGGCAAGGAGTCAGTGGTATTTGGCGATATGGGGAAGAGCTGTCGCGGCGAGTCAGGCTGCGTCAGGTTTTATCATGTCGTGTCTCACAACTTCGGTCGCGGTAACCACGGCTTCTCGAGCGTGTTCGACTGGAGCGTGACGGACTGGGTCGTGATCTGCTGAAGCGGGCTTCATACTCGTCTACGAAGAATAATTAGAGTTAGACCTCTAACTGGTTGAGTTTAAATCCACGGCTAACCTCTCGTGATAGCTCAAGGGATGCAATAGGGACGAGATTTAGAACAACTGAACGTGTACATCATCGGCTGACCTCTCGTGAAAGCTCTTGTGATGTCGTTCTATAGTAAGTTAGATCATCGGCTAACCTCTCGTGAAAGCTCTAGTGATGTCTTGCACAGTTGGTGTTCTCATGGTTAACCTCTCGTGAAAACTCTAGAGACATGTGCGTCTTAGGGCACCAGGTAATTCTAGGAAAAGACAAGTGGGTAGGTATTCAAAAAGCTTACCAGAGTTTCGATGACGACTCAGTTTTCGCTTATTCAACCGATTTTCTAGTTCTCGCAGGCGTTCGTTAAGTTCCTTCATCTCTTCGTCTCGTTTTCTTCGATGTTTTCCCATCTCGGTTTGGTAATTACAAAATTTTCGGAACTTTTGTAATAGAAACGTGACCGCGCGCTTCACAAAAAAGTACAATGAGTTGACAGATGTCAAGAAAGCGCGCCTACGACCGGACCACAGATAACATTTTTCGTTTTGATGGAATCGATTCATCTTTAAAAAATTATACAGATCGGACTAACTTACCTAGTGACGTCCGATCCTTAATTATGTGAAGTAATCTCGTCCTCATTTAGTACTTGTAGTTTGCACTTCTTGCTAACTCGCTATCACATTTTTTAAAGATGAATCGATTCCATCAAAACGAAAAATTTTATCTGTGGTCCGGTCGTAGGCGCGCTTTCTTGACATCTGTCTACTCATTCTTTCAAAGCATATGATCGGGACTTCAAGATGACCGATACGGTTATCGTACAGTCCCGATACATTAGATAACAACACAACTTTAAAAAGGGGTCTGTCTAGATAAGACAATATAATACACATTTAAGTAGGCTGATCTTCTGGGAAGGGTTGGGATACAATGAGGACGAGATTACTTCACATAATTAAGGATCGGACGTCACTAGGTAAGTTAGTCCGATCTGTATAATTATGCTCCGTAATCTCGTCCTCATTTAGTACTTGTAGATGTTCAAAGAAGAAAGTTGTGTTGGTAACATAATCAACATCTTTAATCATTGAACAATGTAACTTAACATACTATTCTGAGTATCATTACTTAGTTAGTAATTATACATTATTTATATTTAAGGTAACATAACTTAAATCTTCTCTGACACTGGTATCAACCAGTGTATAATAATCTTATAAAGAACTCAATTAGGTACTTATATCAGACAGTTACCATTGACCTTAAATTTAATCAACTCTCACTCTCTATAGAACACACTGCTTGTGCAAAAGCATTTGAATCACTAACTATAGGTCTCTTATAAAAGCGAGCAAAAGTTGAGGAATTTGTAGTCCAACCAGCTGCTTTTCTTATAACTTCAATATTAATAACCACTTCAGAAGCTTTTGAGGTAGAAGCATGCCTTGTGCTGTGTGATGTGAATTTGGAAGTATCTATTCCACTATTAATTAAAATTTGTTTTATCCACCTGCTAATAGTTGCAGTAGTGGCGGCATGATATGGTTTTCTTATAGTTATAATTAGTGATTTACAATCTTGTCTTATATATTTTGTAATATCTAGATAGAACAAAAGGGTAGTAGCAGGAAATACAGACAAGTTCTCCTTAAAAAATGGTAGTATCAGATTGGGCTGAGAACTACCAGGTGCAGAGGTTTTAATAATTTCTGGAATTTTTATGTTATAATATATATATCCTCATTATATGAAATGTTATCTATACTTATGAGAGACAAGGTTTGAATTCTGTGTGCAGTTACAAGGGCTAATATGGTAACTAACTTTTTGGTAATTAGTTCTAAATTGAGAGTTTCATTAGGGAATAATTTAGACAAATAATTCAAAACTATACCGGGATCCCATATTACTTCATATTTAGGGTTCTTAGGTCTTAATCTAAATATACCCCTGAAGAACCTTGACAGTCGATCGTCTGTGCCAATGTGGGGTCCTAGAACTAAAGAAGTAGCTGACCTAATGGTATTGAGTGAGCTATATGATAGTCCCTCATTCAATTTTTTAGTCAGAAAACATATCACAGTGGGAACTGAATCTAGGAGAGGGTCTATATCTTGGTTCTGACAATAGGAAATCCACTGCTTTAGAGCAGACTCATATTGCTTTCTTGTTTTGGTAGACAAAGAAGCTGAAACTATATCAAGGGAAGGAAGTGGTATTCCTCTTCTCAGGAAAGAGGTCCTGATAATATGGCGGCAATCAGTTTGAGACTCCTGTGCAATGGATGTGGATCCCTGGAAGGAGACAACAGTAAATCATGACAACCCTGTCATGATTTACTAATAATTACTTAATATTATTAATACCAATATAATTTTTTTCAGAAATAACCATGGACTCAAATAAGGGAAACCATGGTTGTGAGGGCCACCAAGGTACTACAACTATGCCTGTCGCCCCTTCCCTTTTTATTTTCTGTAAAATCTTACTTATAAGTGCAAATGGTGGGAATGCATAAAAGAAATCACCGCACCATTTGACAGTGAATGCATCAACAGAGCATGCATCTGGATCAGGGAGCCATGATATATATTTCTGACAGTGTTAAACTTGTTTGCAAATAGGTCAATCTGAGGCTCACCAAGTTTAACAATAATAGTCTTGTAGGCTACATCACATAACTTCCATTCAATCTCTGTATTTGGACGCCTAGATTCCAGATCTGCGATAGTGTTTTCTTTAGAACTGATGTAAGATGCATAGATCCAAATGTGTCTTTCCTCACACCATTGCCACAACTTTCTGGCTAAGTTATTAAGGTGGGGAAAACGAGTGCCACCCATTTTATTGATGTAGGCTATGGCGGTTGTGTTATCTATTCTAAGTAAAACTTCACAGTGACTGAGCGTGCTTGCAAATGTTTTGAGTCCTATAAATGCTGCTAAAAGTTCAAGGTAATTTATGTGGAACTTTTTATCATCAGTTGTCCAGTGCCCATGGCTTCTAATATCATTACATACCAGACCCCAGCCAGTCTGTGAAGCATCAGAAAATATTTCTAGAACAAAGACAAATTGTTTTATTTTGTTGTGGGTTGTTGGGATGAGAGACAACCACCAATCTAGTTCTAACCTAATTTCTTTTGTGATAGGCAGCAGCGCTTTGTAATTTTCATTATTGTTTTTTAAAGCTGCTGTTTTGTTACTTTCCATAACCTTGGTGTAAAGCCAACCATATTCCACTGCTGGGCATGCAGCAACAAGGATACCTAGCAACTGAGCAAAATCTAATATTTTGCATCTCCTCTTAGATTTAAAATTCTTTAATAATTTAAGAATGAGATCTATCTTTTTCTGAGGAAGTGAGATATTAAACTGAACTGAATCTAACACAAATCCTAAATATTGACAGCACTGTCTGGGTTCTAAGGCTCTTTTTAGTATTGATAACAAACCCTAGATTTTTTAAGACAGTTTGAGTTGTTGACACATTTTTCAAACACTTAGCATATGAATCACCAAGGCACAAAATATCATCAAGATATATTCCAGAAAGCAACCCCAATGACCTCAGGTGACACATAACTGGCTTCATGATCTTTGTGAATACATATGGTGCTGTGCTAAGCCCAAATGGAAGGCATGTAAACTCAAACAATGTATCTTGAAACTGAAACCGGAGAAATCTTCTATCATATTTTTTATGGATAACAAGTAATAAGCATTTTTCAAATCTATAGTTGCCATAAAACATCCTGGGGTCATGAGTTTGGTTGCTGTCCTTAAGTCTTCTAGTTTGAAGTGGTGTGTAGTAATATATTTATTAAGTTTTTTGAGATTTAATATAAATCTCCATGTGCCATCTGATTTTGGATGCAAAAATATGCTGGATAAAAATTGATTATCTGCAGATAAACATCTTTTGATAGCACTTAACTGTAGGAGTTTATTAATTTCCATAGAAATAAGATTGCTTTCTTTCTGACTGAAGTTATTATTTTTAGGAATGGAAGTTTGTACTGGAATTTCATAAAAGGGTAGTTTATAACCCTTGATCCAATCATGTATTGTTGGATTAGTGGTAACATTATTCCAGACTTCGGAGAAATACTGCAATCTACCAGTTTGTACCTGAGCTAGCGGCGTTCCTGTCCTTGACGTCGCAGCTGGCGCCTCTGTGGCGAGTGCCTCGGGCGTGTTGCTGGTTGTTTCACCTGGTTGTTCCGCTTCAGCACTGTCTTCTGCCTACTCGGGCGAGGGAGCTGCTGTCTGTGTCGGCCCCGAAAGTTTAAATTCTTTGGTCTCGTCGGAGGTCTTGCAGGTGTGTTCTTCAATTCTTGTCCTGACTTTTTTACAGCTTTTATTGCACTAAACTTATCCTGTAGTTTATCCCCGAACAGGTACTCAGATATTGGTGTCTGCTCCATTAGCTCTTTCATATCCTTATTAAGGCCAGGTAGGATTAGGGAACGTCTAGTGATGCAGTTTTCATAATAAATGTGACAAAGTAGTCTGGCTGCATCACTTAGAGTCAAAATTTGATCACTACTCTCTTGGTTAGCGATTAGATTGTTTAACACTTTGCCTATTGATGTAATGGCAGCAGCCAAGGTGATCTGCTACCCCCTGATTTGTTGGTCCTTTTTCACTCCACCATCACTCAGTGCAGCTGCCACTTCTTCGTTTAGTTTTGGCGGGTTCAACAAACTGCAGTTCTGTGGTATTTCCTGCTTGTTTAGGATGTTTTGTCTTGTCTCCTCATTTAAACCCTTCACAATTATTGCTGACCACCGCGTGGCCAGACTGCTGTGAAGTACTATAGGTGTCTTTGTTGGCTGCACCCCCACATCTCCAAGGAGCTCCTCAATGCCTGGAGGAAGAGCTTCAGGTACGGTTGCTCATTCACTGTCTGCCTCTTTCTGATTTCCTTCATTAGGTGATACAGGACGACTGTCGGTAGTCAGAAGTGGCGGAATGTGTGATAATTGATGGCAAGGAGTCAGTGGTATTTGGCGATATGGGGAAGAGCTGTCGCGGCGAGTCAGGCTGCGTCGGGTTTTATCATGTCGTGTCTCACAACTTCGGTCGCGGTAACCACGGCTTCTCGAGCGTGTTCGACTGGAGCGTGACGGACTGGATCGTGATCTGCTGAAGCGGGCTTCATACTCGTCTACGAAGAATTATTAGAGTTAGACCTCTAACTGGTTGAGTTTAAATCCACGGCTAACCTCTCGTGATAGCTCAAGGGATGCAATAGGGACGAGATTTAGAACAACTGAACGTGTACATCATCGGCTGACCTCTCGTGAAAGCTCTTGTGATGTCGTTCTATTGTAAGTTAGATCATCGGCTAACCTCTCGTGAAAGCTCTAGTGATGTCTTGCACAGTTGGTGTTCTCATGGTTAACCTCTCGTGAAAACTCTAGAGACATGTGCGTCTTAGGGCACCAGGTAATTCTAGGAAAAGACGAGTGGGTAGGTATTCAAAAAGCTTACCAGAGTTTCGATGACGACTCAGTTTTCGCTTATTCAACCGATTTTCTAGTTCTCGCAGGCGTTCGTTAAGTTCCTTCATCTCTTCGTCTCGTTTTCTTCGATGTTTTCCCATCTCGGTTTGGTAATTACAAAATTTTCGGAACTTTTGTAATAGAAACGTGACCGCGCGCTTCACAAAAAAGTACAATGAGTAGACAGATGTCAAGAAAGCGCGCCTACGACCGGACCACAGATAAAATTTTTCGTTTTGATGGAATCGATTCATCTTTAAAAAATGTGATAGCGAGTTAGCAAGAAGTGCAAACTACAAGTACTAAATGAGGACGAGATTACGGAGCATAATGTGATAGCGAGTTAGCAAGAAGTGCAAACTACAAGTACTAAATGAGGACGAGATTACGGAGCATAATACAATATTAATAGCGATGAAACAAAAAAAAAGTTCCAACGAAAGAACCTAATATTCTTAACATGTACAAACATAACTAACAAACAATGAACAAACGTAACTTCACTAATTTAATCAGAAAAAACAACGACAAGTACAATGTTGACTCATTCTTTATCAATGACATTAATAACAAAAATAATCATACCGAAAGTAACGACAAACAACCAATTTCCAAAATCACTGTCACATATAACATTCCTTTTTTACAGTTAAATCACGCATTACAAGCCGCACCATCGAATAACATATCCGAACCATTTAAACTGGGGAAAATATCACTAGCTGTCAAACAAATCAACAACGCAACTTCTTTGGGATCCAACATCTTTCCATCGAACGCAGATTCTTGTATATTACTATGAATTTGATCTCTCAACTCAGGATGATGTGCGATTACTTTAGCCATAATATTCGTCTTGGAAGGTCCAGGGTTGATGCAGTTGATTCTTACTCCTTTAGGGGCTAATTCCACAGCAGCTTGCCTTGAGAACATTTGTAAAGCCGCTTTTGACACTGTGTACGCCAGCATCCCTGGCGTTGACCGCTTTGACATCGAAGATCCTATATTTATTATGTTCCCTTTTGTTTTCACCAAATGCGGTAACACTAATTGCGACAAATGGTACGGCACTCGAAAATTCACATTCATCAGGTCGTCTAATTTCTCCATTGTCTCGTCAGACAGAAATGATATCGCCATTTTGCCGGCACTGTTCACTAGTATGTCTATTCGTCCATATGTTTCCACCGTCTTGTTCACAACTGCTTCGCAAGCTCCTTCATGGGCTAGATCTAATGGTATGAATAAAGGCATTACATTATTCACCGCCACGCATTTGTTGACTGTTTCTAACAATCTCACTTCGTCTCTTCCTATTAGAGATAGTCTAGCTCCGAATCTGGCAAATGCTATGGCTGTTGCTGCTCCTATACCAGAGCTGGCTCCTGTTACTATTGCCACTTTTCCTGTTAAATCTATGGTATCCATTTCGGTGGCTTTCTCTTCAAGTTTGTCAAATATTCTTGCAGTATCAGGATTCCTTTCGTGTATTGGTGGTTTGTTATTTTTATCGCGTTTTGTTCTTAATTGATTATAGAGTACGCGTCTGTATATGACGGTGGTTGGATAAATACTGATAACATTATCAGAATTTATCAGTCTGTTGCTGTCTCACTTTGTTTACTTGTGACCGAATGGTTACACTTTATGTATTTTACCTTGATAAGTGTTTATGTAATTTTCATATTTGTTATCTTTGTGTATATGTGATCACGTGATTGTGTTTGCTAATAATAGCGCTAAATCATTTTATCTAAACACACGAATGAAGTCATGCTCTTGCATTAATATTTTTCAATCATCATTTGTATTCATGACCTTTAAAATACTTACATTTTCTTTGAAATATCGTACCTTATCTAGTAAGATCTTCGATTCGTTCATATAATAATTATATCAGACTGACTCAGTCCCAGTGCTGGTCAAAGGCCTCATACAGAGAAGACCTATACCCCTATACCCATACCTATTAATCATCATCCATCATAGTCAAAGAAAATTTTCTTTTTTATGTACGTACCTATGCTGATTGCTTTAACAATGCCACGGATTTCACCTCGAAATCTTTACACACTACCCCAAAACTAGTTTGAAAATACACTCTAACCTTTCCATGACCTTTTTCATGCAAGAAGATTGAAAGCCCCTTTCATATCATACGAAACGTGAGGTATGATTCCAACATTTTGTGAAGGCCAAGATTTTTTGCCTCAAAATTGCTAAAAGTACGCGACCGCGAACAGTGGGGCTTACAAACAATAGTGAAGTTTTCATCAGTGGCACACGTGGGGATTTTTGTTGCTTTTACAAGTAAATATAGACTGGTATTGTTTGGGAAAGTAGGTGCTTTCATGTTGAATGTAGGAAGGATTAAACAGTGATTAAATCTAGCTTGATTTCTATTGTTGACATTGCCTCGAGTGATTGATAATTTTAACTGCAGCAAACACAAGTACATGTGTTGCTAATAACACATCAACTTTACAGTCGTAACGGTAAAGAAGGTCATCTCCATTCAACAAGCGAAAACGCACTCACACATAGACACGCTTTATGTACAGCGAGTGCAAGCGCACTCGCGACCGGCATTTCTTTGAGATAGCCTTGCGTACGCGTCTGTATGCGTGCGCTCGTTTCCGACCTTCTGTATTACTCCAGATCGTGGTCGTTACGTCAGAACGAGTTTCCGTCATCACAACATTATTATTATTGTACAGGTTTTCCTCATTCGGAGATACTTTAACTTACTTAACCTGTTTGAGATCTATTTTTATACATGTTTTGGTTCAGAATCATATGAGTACGCTCTTACATAATATTGGATTAAATATTTTGTGATTTAAAATATTTATATTTGCAGTCTTTGTAGTAGTCATTTCAAATTAACTTTTCCACTTGATATGAATTTGTAATCATAAAAGGTTGACGCTTTAGTAGTTTTTGTTATCCAGCCAACAATGACAAGGCAATTGAGGTATTTCAATTATATTTTGATAATAATCGTTCACATCCCAAACAATTCAAGCATTTTGTACAAAATCTCAATTTCAATGTCAGTAACCAATTACCTGTATTTTAATGGATTCTAATGGACGCCAATTAAAACGAAATTAGTTTCAAAATATGAGTTTTTACTCCATTAAGTTTTATTGTAATGCCATTTGGTTGCTTACCGATCTGTAACATTTGTGATTTTAGATTAAACCCAATGTTATTCACATCCTAAACCACTGCTTTATTAATCTTAACTTCAATCATTTCCACATACCAAATTATATTACTTATACAATAAAGATGTTTGTCACTTAGAGAGTATCTGATTGAAAATATTTGTTCTCGTATTTGTCACTTCGTCATGTTTTTCACTTTGCCACTAAACACTGCCAGACGCCGCTCCATCAACGACCAAATTAGCACCGTTTAAATTAGGGCTGGCATCACTAGCAACAAAAACAATCATTCGGGCTATCTCTTCAGGCTCTATTATCACATTATTAGGTACTGTCTGGGCAAGCTTCTCATAAGCGTGAGGCATATCATCTTCAAGCACATTCAAATTTGACAATATATTAGTTCTGGTCAATCCTGGACGAACAGCATTCATTCTTATACCTTCGACTACCAATTCCAAAGCACCAGCCTTCGTAAATCTCTGCAATGCATCTCTGACCATCGACCAATGTAAGAAACCAGGGCGCACTCTACCAGGAGCACCAAAAACATTCACAATATTCCCTTTAGTTCTTCTTAAATGTGGAGTACACAACTGAGTCAATTTATAAGGCACGCGAAGATTAAGAGCCACTAGATCATCGAAAGCATCCATAGTTGTATCAAAGAGCGAAGTTACACTTGCTTTTCCAGCACAATTCACAAGTACATCTAACCGTTTGAACGTCTGCGCTGTTTTTCTGACGACTTCATCGCAATTTCCGTCGATTGTCAAGTCGTAGAGGAGACACAAGGGTCGTATTCCTTTCGCAGCTTCACATTCACTTGCAACAGCGTGTAATCTTGTTTCATTTCGTCCGACGAGTGCAAGTGTGGCTCCATGTTGTGAAAATAATTTGGCAGTAGCTGCGCCAATGCCGGAACTGGCGCCGGTTACGATAGCGACTTTGCCTGTAAAATCCATGCCGCGGTAGCGTTTGTGATGGTGTCCGTCGTCTGACTGACGACGTGAGTCGCTCAGGCTTCGAATATCAGCAAACTGGTTTCTGCTGTTGATATAGATTCGAGTTCTCAAAGTTTTTCATTATTCTTCATTATATTTTTTATATAAGATTTTTTATTATTTTAGTGTAGTTTTACTGAGTCATCATAATCAATGAAGATTGTATGCATTATTTATTTTTATTATTTAGGGAATTTGCTGCTGGACGTGAGGTCTGAAGTTCAATTCCCAGGTCGGGCAAAGTGTTAGTCGATTTTTCTATAGGGAAAAACATTAATTTTGAACTGTGGGTACACCTGATTTAGAATTACATGCGTGATGGTATATGTACGAGTATTCATGGAATTTCTCATGAGAATAAGTATTTACATGAAAACATTTTTTTCCGATTGATTCGATTCGTGAACACTGTTCAATTGAAATGCAAAAGGCTTAAACCCAGAGAAATTAACATTTAAATAAAGGATTCAGTAAATCTGCATACTTAATTTCATTTCAATGTACAAGACTTTAACGTAATGGTGGAGAAAATTCGGGTCTTTTATTTACAACGCGTTATAAAATATTAAAATTAACTCATAAATAAATACGTTTATCAGTTACCCACTTTTCATACTTTCAATTTAACCTTTTTGAAATGGGGTATTCTATATCATCGTTTAGGGCAAAATGGTCTCTTCTCGAAAAGAGAAAAAAAATACTTAGCATTTATATAGTAACTCTTTTGTGTACAATGTTTAATA
Organism: Eugnorisma glareosa; assembly: GCA_947578425.1. Lineage (NCBI taxonomy): Eukaryota > Metazoa > Arthropoda > Insecta > Lepidoptera > Noctuidae > Eugnorisma > Eugnorisma glareosa. The sequence goes on along the minus strand of OX387982.1, from coordinate 2,883,324 downwards.
TGTGATCAACCCCGAAATTGCGAAAAATTAATGACGATGATTCTTTTTAGAATAGTTTTTAGAAAAAGTATTGGGTTTTCCTAAATAGCGCTGTTTAAAATACCATTACCGTGTCTAAAACTCACTTCAACAGTCTATAGCTTTCCACAGTTTCCACATAGTTAGTGTTTTCCAACTTTCGGGAGCGGACACGAGTTCAGGAAAGTTCTGGAAACCCAGGGAATCGTATGAAGCTAAATACACTGAAATGCGTAAAACTGCATGTGAAATAACAGCTCGAGGTGAATGTAGAATCCATTGTTGAATGTTAGTACTTCCCGATGGTCAAATATTTTTGCCGGTAAATCCAAGGCTCTAATGATATTTCTGTTGACTAAAATGCCCACTGTTGATCAGCAGCATTATTGCAATGCCTTTCATTTTTATGAATATTAAAAAAAAAAAAAAACATCTGCTGAATACCCAGATGAATTTTTCAAACCTAAGAGATGCAATGGAAATGGGAATTTCCTTCAAATTCTTTCGGATTACAATCACAAATTATTGTAAGTGAGAGTTATCTGCCCGATTTGGGCAGGATAGAATTTAGAAACTAAAAATCTTTAAATACTGGTTTTGTCTTCATCACAACTTTTGATTCATGTAGGTCAGATCTTATTTTCAGATTTTTTTTTTCTAGCAATGTACGGATAAATTCAATTTATCCATATGTATACTTCATATACCTTTTGGGAGTGAAAAAGATAAGGACACAATATTATCTACATAACCTAACACATCACATCATGTATAAGGGTCAAGCAGAGGTGTACCCAATAGTAAGTACACCCACATTTCGCCAGTAATATTTAAAGTCCCTTGTATAGGGGGCGAGCCTATTACCATCGGGCTGAAGACCAGACTCCCGTGGCACTGAGAAATTACAGATGAAAAACCCAGTAATACTTTGACCGACTCAGGATTCCCCACCCAATAAAAAATCATTAATAATATTTTCCCATTCTATTGTATTCTATTTTTTCTTATGGCAAACAAAGCCGATGTCGACCATTCTGCCAATGTCAAAAGTGAATTGGAAAAGCAAGTGTGTATTCATAAAAAAAAAAGGAAATTATAAAAATCTTGGACGATACATTGAACTTAATGTAGATCTTGTGGGGTTAGTATTGGACTGAAACAAACAAAAAAAAAAAATTACATAAGTGTTAGAACATTAAAATATTTTCCCATAAATGGCATTATTGAAAACTTTGACAGCCACAGTTCCATTAGACAACACCTGAGCTCAGAATCCATGTTAGTGACGTAGCTACGTCCTTCACCTCGACAGAGTTAATAACAGCAGATTGCTAGTCATCGTGATTATGTCTGTAATCTAAATGTTATCCAAATATAGCATTTATGGACCCTGTCGGTCGATGACTGGTGTTTTTGATTTTTGATTCGGTTTTGTCTTTGATTTTGGCAAGTTTAGTGTTGATTACTGATTGTTAAATCTGTTTCTACTTTAATAAGGACCATGTGGCAATGGCATTCCTTTCTGACGTAGCGGCAACGTAGTTACGACAGCTCATTTTCGATAAAAAACCACAGCTCATTCACGATGCGGGTATAATGTTACCATAAATTGATTATTTTACTGATTAACTTTTTCATTAGTCTTTTGAACTGGCGTTCAATATCGAATCCTATAATATTAAATGAGAAATATTTGTGTATTTGTAATAATGTTCTCGAATATGGCTCTAACGATTTCGATGAAACTTGCAATGGGGATTTACGGGGGCGAAAAATCGATCTAGCAAGATATCATATCTGGGAAAATTCATTTACAATTTTTTCACCCGTGCAGAGCTCGGTCGCCCAGGCTCTGTATTATAATAAGACCTATGATTGATAAATAACTAGTTATTAGATTAAAATCTTTCATCATCCCTTTTCTGACCTGACCTCTGTTTCTTAACGGAGGTCAGACTTTGGTCCAAGGTCATAATTTATTATGGAAGGTGATTTTGATCCCTGATCTTAGATTAAATTTTTGATGGTGGATTTCGTCTCTAATCATAACTTAGAATCATCCTTCAACTCATCAATATTTAAAAACAGAACAGACTGCAAGTCATCATGATCGAGTCTAAATATTCCAGATTATTGGAGTTTGGACCCTGATAGCCATCTTAACGTTTTGCTCAGCAGATTTATTAACCAAGATCTAATTTTTACTCCGTTTTCCTTATGTGAGAAGTTTTTTGCTATATAATTGGGTTATGCTTTGACACTATAAGTAGGCTATTTCGTTGTTTTAGACTTTTACAGTTCGTTTGGCGTCTGTAAAATAATCATAGAATTTAGTTAAAATTCGTGCCGTTGTATAAATTTATATATATGTTGCGATATCCGTTTGTATAAATTAAGTGATGTCAGCGGAATTTCCGTTACTAGGGAGCAAATATCAACATCTGTCTATTCTTTGATCACAAGATGATACACCTTACCACACCAACAGGTAGGATAGAGGATGTTTATTCTGAGTTCATAATATGTATAAGAATATCAAATTATTGAATGTGTAACGGCTTGAAAATCTACTATACCTTTCTTGTATAATCTACAGCAATTGGTTCAAAAGAATGGCCTTAATGAACTGACTGTCCCATGATTGAATTAACTTGATGATTACTCAAGTATTTAAGGTCCTATTCTTCTAGAATCGCCAATCACGTGATGATTTGGTATACCAACCCACAATCTCTCAATAATTCAGTAATTACGTCCAACTAATTCAATATTTCTCAATCCAGCAAAAACAGACAGGATTTAAATTATCAAGAAAAAATCAAATTAAAATGTCAATGTTTCAAATTAGTATGTTTTCGAAAGCCGTCTAAAATATCGTCTACAACTACACAAACAATATTTTATCTACCACGAACAGTCGCCCAGTAATAAATCAGCATAGTATTGCTGAGCGCGTGTTGTGACGTCATAGTCTCTAAACTAAACCGATTGGGAATTTATTGCCACAAATGACGGGTAGTTTTGTTTTTACTGTAATTGCTTTGGGGTTAGAGTTTAGCGGTATGGAAAATTGTAGTGGAGCAATGAGCAACAATTATGATTAGTATAAAGGGTGTAACAAGACCCTTCACGAAGCCGAACGGCACTTGTTCTCTCTATCATTGCGATCATTTTTTTGTTCTAGACCACACCTGGGAACCTTCCAGTTACGGAGTTATTGGGGGTCAAAGTTCCAACTTTTCTCAACTTTTTTTTTTAAATACATGTTTTTAGTGTAACATTTTTGCTTTTGAACATCTCCATAGTGTAGTATTTTTACTTTAAACATCTCCACGACCTCCGTACTATTCAATCCAGGGTATTAGCACAATGTTTTGAGTCCTACCGTAAAAAAGTGATTTTTCACCCCAAAAAAAAAGTCGTTTCCTAGCAATAATTTTTGCGTAAAGTTACTTAGTTAGATGTACATAATGCTTGGTTGGCGGCTTCGTGAAGGGTCCTGTTACACCCTGTATTTTGATCTAAACAAGAATATTGATAAATGTACCTTTAGGAACGGCTGGCGAAAACACGTTACGTTAATTTTGCAATATTTGTGAAACGCTCGGAATGAAAACAGAAAGTTAATAAACTTCATATACTTGGACAATATGATGACAAACTAGGCTGAAGGCGAGACTTGGTCCTGCCAGGGTTGCGGGACTGTTCGAAAGAGATACCGCGGCCCTGGAACATAAAGGGCAAAGGAAGGAACATGGATGGGTTTTAGTCAGTAAAAGTCTGACACTCCCTCCTGCTCAGGCCAGAGCGGGAGGGGGGTTATTTGATGATTTCCCATCAGAAAAAAAAGGCGAGACTCGGTGAGCAGGTATTTATTGAACAAAGGTATAAATAAAGAAGTCGTTACTACACAGAAATTACAAGTCAAAGAGGCTCGTACGGCTCATGTCCCACTTTTAATCTCCTCTTCACGGAAACAAACTGGTTGGCCCCTGTTCAAGCATGCAGCTATACGAAAAGATCTGCCGAGGAGAGACTAGACAGAGACAAGCCAAAACGACCTCTGACTCCATTCTTCAAGTTCACGACACTCTGATGAGGCCAGCACTTCTGATATGACAATATTGCGTCTGTAGAAAAAAAAAATAGAGAAAGGTTTCAGACAAGGCATCCCGCTATCTTCTATAGTGTTCACCAGCACCGCCGAAGAAATCTTCATGTAGTTGTGGAGTGGATGAATTAATCTAGTTTTCCCACAAAATCATCGCAACTTCAACGTGACACTTAAAACATCCCAGAATAATAACAACATCCCATCCAAACGTTTCCCTAACAAAAGGCAGAACTACCAACATGACAAAACTGCAAGCAACATTCCCGAATCACATCCGGGCCATCCGGCCCCTCTTGTGGCCAGAAACCGCGACGTTTGCCCTTGCCCCGTTGTTGGGCGAAGCCGATGTGTAGCCTAAATTCGGCCATTAGAGGCGAACGAGGCTTAATTTTTTCTAGTTTCAGTCTATTTTTGTGCAACAATAAGAATTTAGGTTGTGTGTGGGTATGTTTCTTTTGTTTTAATAGTCCTTGGATTTTCTTTATGATAGTAGTTTGTCAGATTGTATACAGGGTGTAAGAGACAGCCCTCCACAAACTGACAGGGTGCATTCAGCTCCTTATTTTGAATCATATTCCACCGGTTTTTTTCTCGTTTATTATTAAAGATGTTTTATCAGTCTTACTTCAACGTAAAATTGCATTATCTGTACGCAGCACTCCATTTTTGTAAATAATACGGCTAAAGTTAAAAATCCAACCATGGATGTTGAAATATTCTAACGAACGACACGTGAAATCAGCTGTTCACTTCCTGCCTAGCTACAGAGTTTATCGAACTCGTCGTTGCGCTTGCCGTTCGCTACGTGCGTTTTGCCACGGTAACGATACATTGCGTATGAGGAAATAAAACTAATCAAATTTATTGGATTCCCATAAAGTTCCTGAAATAATTTCTTGTACCGGTCTTCTTAGTATGACATACTGAATTCACCCCATCTGTCTGCGGAGGGCTGCCCCTTACACCCTGTATATCCTTTCATGATGTTTTGTTACGGAATCATAGTGCTCTGTCATCTATTACAATAACTACCGATTTAAAAAAAAAGTGTGAACACGGAAAATACAATCACACGGGTCTTGTCAAAATTTGAGTGACAGGCGCACTTGAAATGGCAATATTAAAGTGGACATGTGCCATTTCTGTCACTTACTAAAATAACACAAAAAATCTAAGAAGGATTTTTGGAACAACATTTTTGCGAAATTACGCAAGCGAAGAATACAAAAATATTTTGGGAAGCGAAAATTAAAAAACAGTCGCCATTTTGATAGTCACAGCTGCTGCAATTATGTTAATTGTCTTCATTAATAACTCAGCTTTATATTAAATTATATTTGTACAAGAAGCAACTGTAATATCTTCTTTACATAGTATAAAACAGAGTAGCTCCCGCTGTCTCTACGCTTAGATCTTTTAAACTACGCAACGGACTTTAATGCAGTTTTCAACAATGGATAGAGTGATTCAAGAGGAAGGTTTATATGTATACATGTATAGCGTGCGAAGCCGGGGCGGGTCGCTAGTCTTAACTTATAATTCTGTTAAAAACACATTGTCAATGAGAATCTGAAGTGTTGAAAGAGTTTTAAGTCGTAGGTAGTTATTTCCGATTTTTACACTGTGTTGACGCTGACGTAATTCAATTGTTTTCAAGCGGTATAAAGTGAACGTAGTAACATGAAAAGGATCCAATCCACACAAAGTCACTTTGGAGATATTGACGTTTGAAGTTTGGAAGATATTTCTTCATTGGTATTCATTTTAAAATGAATTGAAAGTATGATGTTGTGTGTGGAATAATAACACTTTTTTATAATCAAGCTTAGTATTGTATTTTGTTGATAAAAATGTTTAAACAGATGTTTTTGCCTGGATCTTTTTTACTGTACGATAGTTTGGATATTAAGAATCAGTTTGGTATATTTAACTCATTTTTGACCATGTTGTGGATTGGATACTTTTCGTGTAACTACGTCCAAGTAGTCCTCATGAGAAATAATGGAACAATTCTCATTGCACGAGTTTGTCTCGTTTCCTAAGAACTATACAAAAGACGGTTAATACACCTGTAATCTCCGAAGGGTCAGAGCAGATGTGTACCTAATAGTACACCCACATTTCGCTAGTTATGTTTAAGTCCCATGTAATGGGAGGGCAAGTCTATTGCCATCAACCGGGCACAAATCAAGACTCCGAAGCTGCTACTGAGTAACTCCCGACACAAAAACTCTATAATCAATATATCATTATAGCAGTCGCGCTTCCGACCACTAGGCCAACGAGCCTCGACTCAGTAATTGACTATGCGTTATTATTTTGAAAATTGGAAAACTCAAGCTTAATCAACTTGTCTGCCTAGCCTTTTCCTAACTATGTTGGGGTCGGCTTCCAGTCTAACCGGATGCAGCTGAATACCAGTATTTTACATGGAACGACTGCCTAGCTAACCTCCACAACCCAGTAAGTGCTGGGTAATACCCTTTGGTAAGACTAGTGCTTGGTGGACTAGGTAATTAACGAATTTCCAAGATCTACATTTTCAGCCGACACCAACGGCTTTACGTGCTTTCCGAGGCACGGAGGAAACTTGGTATGTAATGGACACCCATCCATGGAACAACCTAGGCACGCGCGCCTTAACTGAAGAACGATCTTCAGGTTTCGAGCAAAAACTTTGAAGTGTGAAGAAATAAATAGGTCTAATTTCCTCCTTAAAGTTCACATCGCCAAATTCAAAAAACAGTTCCCTACCTTTCCGAATAGAACCGATGCAAAACTTACTCACTTGTTCGTTCGGCATATTCGATTCTACATTATTTTAACATTAAGTTGAACATTCTTATTTTAACTTTAAGCAGACAATTTGAGTACACATATTAGGTTTTCAAAGCTGTGTGGTAATCGATAATCGTGGTATGGTGATGCGGAGGAATGAGGAAAATGTAGTGAGGAAAATGTTGAGTATGAACTGAACATTCATATTTCATCATCTCATCTCAAGAGCAGAGGAAGATCAAAGGAACGATGGATGGACTGTGTGAAGGATGATATGGCTAGAAAGGAGGTGACCGCTGAGATGACGAGTTAAACAGAAGAATGGAAGAAGAAGACATGCTGCGCCGACCCCAAATAAATTGGTTCGGTTCTCATTCGGTTTTCATTCGGGTTTTGCTAATTGGAAAACTCCGTTCGGCATCTACCTTCGGCTTCTTTCCGAACCTATTCGATTCTGCCTTCCGGTTCTGCCGATCTGAACGAATAAAACCCGCCCGAGTCTTTTCAGTATTTCCCCCACGATTCGTAAGTACGTGCTCATAATCAAAATTCATCAAGCGAACGACGGAATTACGCGACTGCCCGCCATTTTGTGCTTCTCTCATTTTCCCGCGCATACTTACGAGTAGCTACAAAGAGTTGACGGCTAAGTTCCATTGTCGAAAAGTTAAAACCTTTTTTCTTTGGGACTTAACTGTGGAACTGTAATTCGGGACGCTTGTAACGCAAATTTTTGGCTTTCCTTTTGTAGATTTGTCTAAGTCTGTTTCCTGACCTGGGGCCTTAGTCTGCTATTGCAATAGTGTCAGAATGGTCTATCATTGATTTACTAAGGCCCCGCGCTGACGAATTACCATTTGTACGCACGTCAAACGAGTTTCGAACGCGCTTCAATACGCCGTGGGCTAGAGGCCTTATTAAATCAATGATAGACCATTCTGACACTATTGCAATAGCAGACTAAGGCCCCTGATGACTTGCCTCTTATAGTATTAAAATATTAGTTTAGTTGTGCTTTGTATTCCTGTCTATTTGTTGGAGTTTCCACTGAACAACTCAAAGCATTTTCAACATCAATGATTCCGTCAGTTAGCCTACGATCACATGAGCGCTTTTTTTTGGGTCTCATTTGTTACCCTTTGGGTACAAAACCCATTACAAAGCCTCCGTCTGTTTGTCAGAGGGCTGTATCTCGTGATCCGTAATAGGTAGACAGTTGTTTTTTTTACAGAATATGTATTTCTGGTGTCGCTTTAACAACAAATAACAAAAATATATTAAAGGGGCTCCCCTATTGTGATGGTACGGAACCCGTTTTTTTTTACGGGCAGCTCAGCGCCGTGAGTCGAAAATCCATGCAGTAAAGCGTACGAAGGTGGTTACGGTCAGAAAGTTATCAAATTGCTTGTTACAAAATATTACTACTTTTTCAGGAGAAGAGCGATCAATAAACTGAATAAACACCTAGTCTTCTACACAACACGAATTCTTCAACACAGTCAATTCATTTTAACCCCTCTCCAAAACCTCACTAAATCGATTTATTAACTCGGGCACATTTTTCTGTCCTAAAATAGCTCAGTTCCTTCATATTTCAGTCAGGACAAACGACCCAATTATTTAATATTACCCCTATTACGTATTAATTGTTTTAAGTTGTTGCCCCGGGGGCACTTAATTTTGTACCCGGTAGGGATGGGATGAGCGTTCGAAAACTTGACTAAATTCGACTTGGATACTGTTTTTTTTCTATAAATTTTATTATAATATTGGGAGATGCTAAGTGCAAGTCTTTTTCAAGCTGATTTTTAATTAATTCAATACTTACTTCAAAATCGCGCTGTACCTATTTTATTGGAGTCTAGTTTTTTAATAGTCCACCCACTCAAAAAAAACCTAACTGCACATATCTGTACGAGCATCTCTAAATCTTTGACATTATATGACGTCGACGCGGGTCTCCAGTTATAATTAAACCGAAAAAATAAGACTTCTATTCCTTGTTGTTGGGCTATTTTCAATTCTTCATTTTTTTTGATTATTGCTATAAAGAAGGCAATCTTTGCGAACTGACATTCTAGTATCTCTCAAATAAAGCCACGGGCACTTCCTGGGTCTCAATATCTGTACCAGTGCTAATACTCTTATAACTCGAAGCCAAAAAGTAGGTCAAAAGGTATTTTATCTAATAACAGTTTTCTTAACACCCCCCGTCCCCATGTTAATTCGTTTAAAACATTATTATTTGCGAGAAAGTTCACAAATAAATTAAACTTGCCAATTTGTATGCAAACTCGGGTGACAAACCTTGTTAATTTTGTTATTCATGTTTATTGTTTATTACTTTTCGTTAAATAATGTTAGGAACTCAATTTTGACTTTTAATGGATCGTGCTGATGCGATTCTCGATTTCATTCGATTCAAAATTGTTATCGCACATTTAAATCGATTAGGTCTTCAAAAATCGCTTTACGATTTTCAACCTTTATGTACCTACCTACTTAACAATACGTCCTGTGCTTTTTAGGTAACACCCAGTTATTGAGGCTTATGCCCGACTCGTCACTGTGTCGATTGGTCACCAATTTTTTTCCAAACAAGAAGTTCCGATTCGTCATCAAAAGAAAACAAATGATTTTTTAATTAATTTTGATGTTCCCGATTCGTCATCACTATAAAGCGTGTCAAAAAGTACAGTTAGTAAGAAAAATAAAGTATGACTTTTTAATCATTTTATTTACACTTAGGGGAGGCCTATGTCCAGCAGTGGACGTCTTTCGGCTGAAATGAGTGGCGTCCATCAGTCCAACAGGACACGCCGCTAAGAATTCATGCGTATATGTACGCACGGCTACACGGCTATAAGCTGACCTCACATTGTACGGAAATCCTATACAATGTGAGGTCAGGTACTTAGAAGATAAAAAAAGTTCAAACACAAATGGCTAGAAACATCTATTTTATATTTGCGGGTAGTTTTGAGCCCTGTTCTTAACCAGGGCTATTTATTTCCGAGGAAAGGCGAAAGGTTTACCGTTCCAACTCTTTGAAGGCATGCGAAATTGCCCCTGTGATTATCATGTTTAACTCTCATGGGGTAGTCGTTAAATCGTGCGGGATGTAGCGATTTAGGACCGTCTCACTATGGATTTATTCAGCGTAACAATCGTACATGGTGCCAACGTAAGCGTGCGAAACAGGTTTACGTTTCTATGCGTACGATTTATTTATTATATTTGCTATCATTGTACACACATTTATTCTATTTACGTACCTATTCATACATATACCATAGCAGTAACACAAACTATAAAACTGATTTACGTCCGTCACATCACCATCTAAGGTCCGGTTGAAAACCAGCGTCGGGCACTAGCTGCTCGGCAGTTTGCTGAACTGGGCCTATTTGGCGCAGCCGTGAGACACACAATTATCTCTTGCCTTGTCTTGCTTGTCTTGTTTTTTTATTCTATTTTCTTGTGTTTAGCCTTAAGTTTATAATTTTATTTTTTGTTGTGTGCAGTTGTGGCTTGTGCCAAATAAATATGTTTTCTTTCTTCTTCTTTCTTTCTTTCAACGCATCCTAGGGAAAGTGTTTCATATATCTGAATGAAAAGTATTTTACGTTTTAATTTTAGACACAGTTTAACTGTGATCGAAGTTTTATTGAAATCTGTTCAGCCGTTAAGTTGTGATTGTGGAACTATACTCTGCCTAGCCTTTTCCCAACTATGCTGGGGTCGGCTTCCAGTCTAACCGAATGCAGCTGAATACTAGTATTTTACATGGAGCGACTACCTACCTGACCTCCACAACCCAGTTAGTACTGGGTAATACCATACCCCTTGGTAAGACTGATTGGCAAGACTTTCGGGCCACTGATTACCTGTAACGACTGTCAGAGATCTACAAATAACATCTGGGACCAACGGCTTAACGTGCTTTCCGAGGCACGGAGGAAACCCGGTATGTAATGGATGATCACTCATCCACGGACCAACCCAGGCAAGCGTTGCTTAACCTGAAGATAGACCCGAGTGGCTGTTACTATCTAGCCACCGCTATCTATCCTCCTCGTAATTGTGGAACAAACATCACAATTGTTCACCTTTGTCGTACCATCTGCTAAAATACATAAATCATATACGCATTTATCGGCGGCTCATTCTGTAAGCCGACTTCGGAAAACTTGAAACAAGGCTAGGCTAGGAATCTAGGATCACGCAGGGTTTGATAGATGGATAGATCCTGTTTGTAACTTACTTTTTCCGTCTTCAGTCTGTAGTTTTGTTCCTTAGGCTTCTTTTAGAAGCCTTTATCGAAACTTATACTTTCACATACGGGATATCTTCCGTGATAGTCCATTATTTTTGAGTTGCCGATATTTCGACGCTGTTGCAAGCGCCATGATCGCGGGGCGACTCGAGAACTGGGCTGGGTTGTTTGACTGCTCTTAATAATTTATTTTCCATCCACCCGCATTCTCCAGTCAACCCGCTATCATGGCGCTTGCAACAGCGTCGAAATATCAGGAGCTCAAATTATTGGAATATCACGGAAGATACCCGTAAGTGACGGTATGTTGTAAACCGTGAAAGCTTAAAACGAGTTATAAAATATTCTATCTATTCCATTTCCATCATATTGTAATGGATGGAGTGTGTTAAGGATGTTATGGCTAGAAAGAGGGACTGAAATTACGGCTAATTGAAGAAGACATACTGCGCCGACCTTAAATAAACTCGGCTATAATAAGGACAAGTGTTTCGTCATTGTTGCTATCGCGGTTAAATTCTGGATGAGGCTGATGGCGCAAGAACGTGGAACTTAGCACAAGCAAAGAGAGTCTATACCCAGCAGTGGGTGAAGTCGGGCTGTGGATGATGGATCATGATGAAGTACAAGTGAATGATGATATTGCAAGACATTATGAAAGATATCCTTAACTTCTAGGCTTATCAACCATTCCTCTGATCTTAATTGAATTTTGTTGTACGACATTTTATATCTATGACATACTATATCGGCCTTTGTAGTCATAGGTATACCTACTAGGAGTACTAATACATAAAAGATCCTGGGTTCGATTCCCGGTTCAGGCAGTGTTATATGGTTTTTCCCCCAAGAATTTCTCAGTAGCAGCCACGGAGTCTGGATTCGTGTCCGGTTGATGGCAATAGGCTCGCCGCCTATTACATGGGACTTAAACATAACTGGAAAAATGTGAGTGTACTATTATCTTCACCTCTGCCTATCCCTTCGGGGATTACAGCCGTGATGTTATGTACAAACATAAAATGCAAAGAAATATTTATTTATAACTTAGACTCTCTCTAGCTTTTTTATCTCTCATTTCCATTGTTATTCCGGCAAGACATGACATAAACGAAGTTAAGGAGTCTCTCAGTTATCTTCAAGCTCGTAATCTCGTATTGGTGAGCAGAATGCCAAGTGTAGCCGTACTAAAAATCTCGCTATTAAGGCTAGTAAAAGCCACTTGTGGCTAGGACGTGTGGGGACTGAAGATGAGGATTTACTAAGTTTTATAGTGCTTGTGTAAATATAGGTCAGTTGTATACAAGGTGGGAGGTACACTGACGCTCAAAGGGTTAACACGTACTCAGTACATCTTTCTGAACACACACATAGAAATCAAATAGAAATTTTTCATCGGATACGATAAAAACAACAGTTGCTTCGGACTACAAAACTGCAATACTTACACGGTCAATGTATGGAACAGATGATTATTTTTAAATTATGAAAAATTTCCATGTGGTGGTGTTATGTGTGTGTATACTGAACACACTGGTGTTCTTTCGACCTTGTTTAATACTTTGATTATATAATGTCTAGATGGAGAATCGCCCTACAATCAAAACAAAGATAATGAGGCAACAATTTCAAATATGTGCGCGTGCGGCAACGTGCTCGCGGGACACAGAGACAATACGAGTATTTATTTACTTAAGGTTCACCCACAGCACATAAGTACACATACATATACTAAATCGTACGGAGATATTCTAATATATTATATGCCAATTACAGGTAAATACAACATTGACAACAAACACGACAGATTACCGCTTAGTTGCTAACTTAATAGACGACAGTGTAATGTCTCTGTGTGCGAACTTAGAAGCCAACAGTTGGCTGATATTTTTTGACACGTTTTGAGACATTATATAATCAAAGGTTTAAGATTATCGAACTAATATTATAAATGCAAAAGTATATTTTTCATATCTGGCCGGCTTAACAGATTTTGATGAAAGAAACGTACATAGTTTGACCCAGGACGATGACCTGGGTTAGGACATAGGATATTTTTCATCCCGGCAATACGTTCCCATGGGATAATTTCCGAAAACTACGCGGGTGAAGCCACGGGCAAAAGTAAGTCATTTGTAATATCAATAAGGGGCTTGGTTGAGGGAGTGGTGGAGGGTTTTACTATACAAAAAATCCAAAACTATTCAATTCTTCCAAAAATAGCCACAAACCTACTACTATTTAAAGTCCAAGAAAAGTCTAACCTCGCTATTAATTGAAAAATGTTATTATACTGCAGAAGATTTTATAAATGATAATTTTTAATATTTCGTGTGCAATAAACATTTGACGTAATTTTTTAAATATTATTCAGAAGTCTGTTTCTCTTTTTAAATTCAAATAGTTTTTTTTTGTGAGTATTTAATTTTTTTTAATTTGCTTTTTCTATTAGTTTTTTTAGTTTTGTTTTTATTTTATATAATACCTACTATATATATTTTATTTTATATAATACGCCTTCACGGCAAAACATAGCGCACATTATAATTAACCCAAGACATGTAAATACCTATGTTTCACAAATAAATATTCTGATCCTGAAACTTCATTATTTGGTCACCAATTAGTCGACTTGTCCCAACACTAGCAACTACTGATTTATACCGGACCCAACAATAGAAGGAATTTGAGTACGTTTTACTACTAATTACAGCCAAGTCGGTAACTTATATTTGTTTGATATTTATTGAGGTTAGGTCAAGAAGGTTCCACTTGTACAGTCAGAGCACAAAATATGTTTATGCAGCTTCGAAATGAGACTCATTTCATAATAATCATGCTCTTCATGCAATATTACCTGGGGTCGTTCCAAAATGTATTTTCTCTCATTTTCTCCTGACAACCATGCCATTTAGTCCTTTTCTTCTCTTTGGACTTCCTCTCCCTCTCTATCCTCATTTACTTTCATCACTCTTTTAGTCAAGTGTGCCTCCTCAGCACATGGACAGATCTGTTTCATAGTAATATGATTCCGATATACTTTATTCATAACGATATGATTGCAATCAATTCAGTAGGAGAAAATTACTCTTACAAGTTCTTTGCGATCATGACTGTACCGCCTTCAGAATTCCTGATATTATAGTTGTTTTGTTGACATCCAAAACGTTAATGGGAATATTTTTGGGTGATTTAGACTCTAAGCGCCCATGGATTAAAGTTTTCGTATAAATTATGTTATTATGGCAATTATGAATTGTTGGTATTCAGGTGAATTGTTACATAAATTATTTCTGTGTTGTTTTTGTTGGGTCAACCGGGTTCATCAGATTAGGCACAATATTGAAATCTTTTGAAATTCTCTAATTACTTATTAATTGGGACTTAGTCCAAATATCCTAGCAATAAAAATAAAAAACTGGTCAAGTGCGAGTAGTACTCACACGCAGAAGGGTTCTGTAGCAGCAAAGAATATTATAAAAATATTTTGAAGGCTCATTCGTATGTTGTATTGTTTTACATTCAACAGCAAAACTAAATTTGTTTTTCAAAGTATGTTAATGAAAAACAAAGTTACTGCTGCAGTTTGATGAAAAAGTCCCATATCTCGAAAACCAATCATCAACTTTTATTCAAACCAATTTTGGTTGTAAGTTTTTTTTTACGTTCTGCAATCCTATATTTTTCAGAATTTTCTTCCTCTTACTTTAGATATTAGAGCCCCCCCCCCCTCTAATCTAACACACATTTTACTATTTTTGAAGTCTATATTTCAAAAGATTGACTATGTCAAAAATAGTTTTAGGAACCTCAATGTCATTTTTAAAGACCTATTCATAGACACCCCGCACGTATAAGTTTGATGAAAAAATTATTTTACCCAACTATTTTGGGGTCGGCTTCCAGTCTAACCGGATGCAGCTGAATACCAGTATTTTACATGGAGCGACTGCCTATCTGACCTCCACAACCCGGTTAGTACTGGGTAATACGATACTCCTTGGTAAGACTGGTTGTCAGACTTTTTGACCTTTAACGACTGTCAAAGATCTACAGATGACAGCCGGGACCAACGGCTTAACGTGCTTTCCTAGGCACGGAAGAAACTCAGTATGTATTGGTCGGTTACCCATCCACAGTCCAACCTAGACAAGCGTTGCTTAACCTAAAGATCGACCCGAGCGGCTGTTATTATTTTGCCACGAGCTCAGGAGGCCTATGTCCACCAGTGGACGTCTTTCGGCTGAAATGATGATGATTAATCAAACTAAAACGTCACAGCATCTTCAAATCCTCAAACCATAAACCTTGCTTAAACAAACATCTATTCTGCCCGTCAAGCGGCTTGAATGCTTTAAAATCACCGCTTCATTCAACTGTTGGCTAAACAAACTAAAATCTTCCACATTCAGCTCTTTCGCTGAGGTTCTACGGCAAACATGGGAAGCGGCTGCGATTTAGCGCTTCTGAGATCAAAAGAGCGTCGGGTGACAACTTAAAGATTGGGACAGTCCTCTTACTTTTTTACTAAGTGAAAATGACACGAAAACGATTTCATGTGTGTGCATCAATTCAGTTAGACCTAATGACATGCGTGCGTTACGGAGTGAGACGGAATGGGACGCCGTCACGCCCTTCTGCGACGCAGTCATGCTAGCGAAGGAGGTGGCGGAACGTGAGAGGCAGAGAACCTCACGTCCCAGTCGTCGCGGGAGATGCACCGGGCGTTGGGGGCCACGCGGTGGCCCCCGGCTACCGCAGGCGCGGGCTTGTGGACGGTGAGCTATGGGCTAGCTCCCCGTCCGTCCGTCTTGAACACACACAGGCCGTGTCGAAGGCGCGTTCGTGTTCCACGTGCGCCTCAAAGAGATGTCAGCAAACGGGAAGGGATCCGAAAGGACCGATGCCTGCCAGGGTTGCGGGACTGTTCGAAAGAGATACCGCGGCCCTGGAACACAAAGGGCAAAAGAAGGAACATGGATGGGTTTTAGTCAGTACAAGTCTGAGACTCCCTGCCGCTCCGCCCAAGGTGGGAGGGATCATTTGATGATTTCCCATCCGTAAGGTCATATTACACCTTTAGATTCATAAAGTTTATTTCAGTTTTTACTTTAACCCTTTTAATATTCTACAACAAAAATCTTGAGCGTCGTCGTCTAAAATTAGGGACTTCAGCACTTGACCTAATAACAGACCCAATTGTTATTCCCTTACAAAATGAAATATTTAAGTCAGAATCGATGTAAAATCTCCCACTTAAATCCTCCAAGTTAAGTGCTGATGGAAATGTGAAAGGGTTCTAAGAGCTGATAGAATCAATTACAATTCCTTTTGTTTATACCCAATGTATTTCATTTGTCGTTCGTATTTCGAGACTTGACTCGAAACTTGACTCTCGGCTTGATTGGATAAATACTAGAAAGTTAGAAACGAAGGTAGTTGAGTTTTACCTTCAATGTCTACTGATGAATTTCTTGAGGTGTGTTTTTAATTTGGAATTGCCAGTGGTTTTACTCTTATTCTATGGATACTACTTCATTATTTAAATAAAATTCTGTTTTATTCCAAGACTTTGTCTTCATGCGTTTTAAAATTCATCCAAATGTGGAGAGCCTTTTATTTGTGATAGTGTATCAAACATATAAACTATCAAATCCATAATTTTCAATGTAAAAGATAAGTAGGTCGCTTCGTATAGGTAGGGCAAAAAAAACTTATAGACACGCAAAGCAAAAGAAGTATTCCCATTTGAGCACCGATTTCAAGAGCTTAGTACTCAATCGGGTTTAAAATTGAATTTTTATTTTATTCCCGATTGAACACCAAGCTAAAATATTGATGGGTGCTCTAATGGGTGCTCTTGAAATCGGTGCTCAAAGAGGAATAATACTTCAAGCAAAAGAAGTAGAATCTTGCGGTGTTGCAACTATTAAGTCGCGTAGCAACCTTTGATGTCGAGTTACTCGTAGAGGTCAAATAATTGTGCAGGGAAACTTTACAGATGTTTCCTAAAAATACCTAAAAACATGGTCGCCAAATAAAAACACTTTCCTTGACCATGTTTATTTACAAAAACCTTGAGAACCTCTACTACATTTTAATTTTAAACCAACATCTCTGGTGTCCGACATTTCTTTAAACAAAAGCTGGCGACACGAAGGCACTCGGTGCAAAACATTTGGGTCTCGTTTCGCTAGAAGCACGATTTTGCACACTCTTTGATACCTCACGCAACAACACTTTTACTTCACTTTTAGGTACTTAGAGTCCTCGGTACCTCAAAGTGAATAATCACTTTGAGGTACCGAGGACTCTTTGGGAATAGTTAGTGCAGTCTCACGGAAATGGGTGTAGTAGATGGCTAGATGGGGTGGTTAAATGAGGTCAGTGTTTCAAGTTGATAGAAAGAGAGTGTGTCAGCTTGTGAGTTTTAAGGAGTAAATTGCTGAATTGATTATGGTGAGATTCCGTTGAGGTTTACTTCAAAATAATAATCAATTCTAAGATATACCTCTGCCTAATCCTGCGGGTATTATAGGCGTGCTTTTTATTTGATGTCAACACTATTTAAATGTACTAGTCCCGTATTGTTTTCACTGATAGTGTACCTGTTTACATGTGACTGTGAATGAATCTATAGCCATTAATAAGGCACGAATACCAAACTCTAATCTCTGACTTGTTTAGAAAACCTTCTCATCACTACTTGGCTAAAAATTATGAAACTAGACGCACTTTCGGCCAATCTAATACAGCAGACAGTATTCTAGGTATTGCAGGCAGTATTCTTTTCAGTAAAGAAAATACCTACCTACCTGTTGTGAAGACTTGTGGTACCTAGAGATGAGGGCCAATTAGTGGTCTATTGTGAAGATGATATGAGAGGCAATTAAGAAACTATTCATGATAAGAGGTCTCGGTAAAGAGGAGGGTTTTGCCGAAAAGAGGATTCTGTGCGTCTTTGTGGAATTGTTGAGCTTTGGAGATGTATGAATGTGGAAAATAGCTTTGTAATAAAAAGGTTTTAATGAATTATAAAACATAGCTGTTGCCCGCGGCTTTGCTCGCGTTTTGGTCGGAAATTATCCCAAGGGCACGTTGTAAATATAGCCTATGACAATCGGGGATAAGTAGCTTCCTATTAGTGAAAGAATTTTCAAAATCGGTTCAGTAGATCAAAAGATTACCCCCACAACCTCACAAACTCATGTACTTTACCTTTTTATAATATTAGTATAGATATATTCTAGCCTATAGTATTATGTAAAATTATAGACAGAATTTTCTCATGATATAAGTTCTGTGATGTATTTACAAAAAAAAAAATGAAAATAACCCTAAAGTAAATAACTAACTTAACAAACTTAATGGCGTCAAAAACCTCCTCTTCAACGCTGTCAACTGGTAATGTACCAAAGAGACTAGCGGCGTTGCCACGTTGTGTGGCAATACTAAACCTTTGGCCAAGGTAAAAGCCAGCCCTTGGGTCATGGGAAGTGTCAACTAAGCGTTTCGAAATATCCTTGAAAAGGCTGTGAGTACTCGGACCCCACGGGCCTAGAGTTTCAACCCCAAAAGGCTCGGAAATGTAGTTACCAATAAGGTTACTATATTTACGCCGCTTGAGGTTCTCTGCAGCCGCAGCGGCAGCCCCAGCACAGCACGATGAGCTAGGAAGATGAGATGGCGCAAGAGTATCGACACATGTTGCGTCCTACAATAAAGGCCTAAAAGCCAGATTGATCAAGTTCGCTAAGTCATTGACTATTCGTATCATTAGACTTTGGGCTAATTCATTGGGAGAAAATTCTAATAAAAGTAATATACCTTATATTACTTATATTAGAATTTTCTGTGTTGTATGTAATATACCTTATATTACTTATATTAGTGACTTTATTTGACCTAAAATAATAAACTGCCGGTGCCACTCTAGAATATACACATCCATTAATTCAAAATAAAATCATTTTAAACAGTGTTTTTTTGCTTCGATATCTTTGGTTAGACACACTGAACGCTGTGTTAAAATTTGTCCATCTATTTTAATGGGACCTTATATAATCTTTTGTGAAATGAAGTGACGGGATTATAGTTGACTAACCAATCACAGAACCTATTCAAAACAACTTGCACAAGATGTTATGAACATAGAGATTGCTCTTTCTTAAACTGGGCCTATTTGGCGCTGCCGTGAGACACACAATTATCTCTTGTTTTTTCTTGTTTAGATTTAAGGTCTTTTTTGTAATTTATTGTTGTGTGCACTTGTGGCATGTGCCAAATAAATATGTTTTCTTTCTTCCTTTCTTTCTTTTCTTAAAAACCTGATAAAATAAACCTCGTAAAAATATAGCAATTACATACATTTTCCATAAACCGTTGTAACATCGATTAGTGCAGTAATTAATCTTCCCTGTAAGCATATGGGGTGCAGGATAAGGGCGCACTCCCGTATCCGTTGATAATTTATTAGATTTTATCTGCCGCAGAGCGATTCAAAATGTGCGGGGAATTAATTGCTAATTGTTTGTGAGCAAAATAAGTGGTAAGTAGTGGTTTCGTTTTAGCTGGGCAATTCTGGGTTTTCGCTGGAGCGTGGTTTGTAACCTACAGATTATGGTAGATGACCAAAAAAATCTAATTAGTCCGTCCAATAGATTTCCAAAAAATATTAGATACGATTTTTTTCTTTTTTCACGTAAGCAAAAAATTAAGACGATACAGTGCGTCAAAAAGTCGCGTGACGTCACTTGTATGTACACTTTTTACCGACAAGTGACGTCACAAGCCCCTACTTCGATTATTTAATGCAACAACAAACAACAGGACACGCAGGATGTACAGGATGGGTAAACAATCGTGACTCAAACGAAACAGGCCGATAGTTGGGGTAATTAGGGTAATTTCTTTATATATATTTTTTACAGTACTTAATTTTCAAATATTTTTTCTTGAGACAAAGATATTGAAAAAAGAGCCAATACTCATAAATCATGGTACCCACTGTCATGAGACTTTTGTAGTGATGATACATTTCCTAGAATCAACTAAACACCATTTAATGTTTAAAAATACAAATTTTGTTATATTCTTAAAAAAACACTTAAATAATCATAACTTGTAAGGAAATCAAGTTAGGGCTCTGCCACAGAGATATTTATTACTGCAAATAACCCCAACTATAGCCTTGTTTCGTTTGATCAACGATTTTTTACCAACCCTGTACGTGTACAGTGCCCCATCGTTTGTGGAACAGCACCACTGCAATAACTTTGATAAGATATTCTTTTTAAAGTTTTCCATTGATTACATTTCTCTGTGGAATGCGCTTAACCAGGAAATCAGGATGGCAACCAATCGTCTATCTTTTAAAATTAAAGTTCGCGAGTACATTCGGAAAAAGCTGGCAGTTTCGTCACAACGTTAATGTTTTCTCCATTGTTTGTCTTTTTATTTTAGATTATTTGTGTAAATGTCTATTTACACATGTATATACTTTTTATATATATGTATAGTATTTTGATATATTTTATAGTGTTTTATATATCCTTGTAGTTCATAGGTACACCTACCATTGTTTGTCTCTGCATCACCCAAAGGTTGACTGGTAGAAAATGCCTATGGCATTAAGTCCGCCTCTGTACTATGTGCTTGAAGTGTTAAATAAATAAATACATTGAGCGATAATGACGATCGAATAGTCAAAAATGTATTGGTTCATCGTAGGCTACCGGCCCTGAGAGATATCATCTATCTTTATTAGATGTTCCTCTTATTGTCCACTGCAGGGCAAAACTTTACAGAGTAACAATTTTTCTGTGCTCATTCAACTAAAACTGTTGAATCCAATTTTGGTTTTGTCCTGTGACTTATTTAGTAGATAATTTTGTAATGTAACGTTAGTCAGTGGTCACAATTGCGGTGTGTCGAATTACTAACAACCATGTTCTAATGTGTGTGATAGCAACAACTGTGCTTTTGCACCGCGTCAATGGACTTGTGGTCGTGTATGCACAATCATGGCCGACGCGACCGGCGTGTTTTGTTTTATGCAATACTGCGTATACTTATGTTCAGATGGATATATTGGTAGTGGCAAACTAGTGACAAAAATCTGATGTACGGAACTAGGTAGGTATCGAATCATTGTTTGCCTAAATTATGTTGGGTTAGGCATCCAGTGTATCCACCCGGCTGCAACTGAATACCAGTATTTTACTTGGAGCGACTGCCAATGTGACTTGCACAACCCACTGGTTAGTGTTAGTGATGGAATAGGCAGGCTAATTTGAAACTTCGGTTTCAGACATCTTATAGTCCCAGTTTACCAAACTTCTAAGAGTAATTGTTGTTACTTTACAAGAGATTTCACATTATAATTATTTGATGATGAGAATGTTTTCAGCAAAAGTAAGTGGAGTTTAATAGCACATATAAAGATATTCCTCCATAAAATATTAAAAATATACCCCCTTGTAATGACGTCATTATACACCGAACCTAAGTGCGTGTTCAGACCGCGCGAAATTTATGCGTTTGTCGCGCGTCACGGCGTTTCCGTACCGGATAGACGGACGGCTGGCTAATGTACGGCCCGGCGGATAATTTACGAGTCACACGCGATTTGCCGGCTTAATTATATGTTGTGGTCGCATAATTAGTGTGGTAAGTGCTTTATAAAGTGATTAGAGTTTTTTTGCGGTGATTTGCGGAATCTGTGCGACTTTGATTTCGTAATCAGTAGGTTTTAGAATTATAGTTTTAGCTTTGTGATGGCAAGAGTTGGGTAAAAATTGCCCTTGTGAATGGTAGAAAAGATAACTGATCGTTAGGGTTAGTTGTCCAGGGTGTGCCTATTTGATAAGCCTTAGGCCAAACCGGTTTACTGGTCTATCTTATCAGCATACACTAACCCAAACAAAGCAATTAAACTGCACCCAACTTGGATGTAGCGTGGTTGGTCACCAATCTAACCTAACATAACCCATTTAGTCGGGGTGCTCTATGATTGTCCTTTTGTGATGATCCCTAGTTTGGCCTAGGACAAAAATAGTTTGGCCTGAAATCGGGTTTGGCCGGTAACATATATATGTTTCCCTCGCGACTTCGCCCGCGTAATTTATCCCTCGGGGACGTACTATCGGGATAAAAAGTATCCAATGTCCCAATCCAAGTCATATTATAATCGTGTGCCAAATTTCATCGAAATTTGTTCAGCTAAAAGCGTGAAAATTTAACAAAAAGACACGGTTTGTTTTGCATAGTATGGATGTATGGTATGGTATGAAGTATGGATGAACAGGAGAACTGTTATAAAGGGAACATATTTTTGAGCTTTCATTATATAATGTTTAATAATATCTATTAAATGAAACATTACCCTAGTAATAATCCAAATAGAATTCTGCTTTGAAAACCAGGCCATTTTCCTCATTTTACATTTTGCAAAATTTCAATACAACGCAGCCGCGTTTGAAACGTTCATACGATATATCTTGAGTAACATATTCTGACAGAATGCTCCAATATTTCATCGCACATGCTACCAAGATATTTGTTCAGAGGGAAATCCTTTAAAATGTTGTTTTAATCTTGTTAATGTAAGACTTGGGGTGTATTCAAGGCGAGTTTAGATAGAAGAATGGAAATTGAAATATTTGTTGCTGACATTCATTTCAAAGTAAAGTAAAGTTTGTGTACCCCTGCCAGGGTTGTGGGACTGTTAGAAAGAGATACCGCGGCCCCGAACACAAAGGGCATAAAAAGAAACATGGATGTGTTTTAGTCAGTACAAATCTGACACTCCCTTCCGCTCCGCCCAGAGTGGGAGAAGTCATTTGATGATTTCCCATCCGTAAAAAAAAGTCAAGTTTGTGTTTGTTTGTTTGTGGTTCTTGTTTGTTTTTTTTTGTTGTTTTTCTTTGTGGTTTTGTTTGTTTGTAAGTTTGTAGTGTTTGTAAAGTTTAGTAAGTTCACAAAAAAAAAACTTTTCATAAATAAGTGAATAAGTATGTCACAAACTGAATCACTTTTTCATGACATGACATACTACATGCCATGTAATAATCAACTGTCAGTATCATTTTGGTCGAGTATTTATTTAAATTCTTAATTGGTCAGCTAATTATTTTTTCGCGATTACAATTGTATGGATCAGAATGTTAGGCCACAAATGAATGCAAGGCAATTGCATGTGGCTGAGATGAGAATACTAACGGGGGGATCTGTGTTGTTACAGGAATGGATAAAGTATAAGAAATGAGTGCATACATTTAAAAAAATGCACGCCAACCAAGTGACTTTTTAGCTTGATTGACGATATCTTGTTTAGATTAATCAAAATCTTAGTTGAGTTGATCATCACGACATGATTGCAGCAATACTATTTCAAATGATTGAACACAATGCTGAAACAAGTTTCTCGATTACCCTTAACATGACATCATTGTAGAAAAGATAAAAAAGACAAGTTAAAAAAATGTTAACTGTAACAAAATAAGTTAGTTGTGTCAATCAAGCATTTTGATTACTTCAATAAAGATCATTTGACTTGATAGCATCTATCATTGCAATTAATTATAATAATCATACAACTTGATCAAATTTTGCGCTAAATGTTTGCGCTAAATATGTTTCTTGGTGGTGTTTGTTACGTACCCTGCCTACACCAAAACGGTTAAATAGCGACATGATAGAGATTTACGTACAACGGGTGTTTCCACGTAAAACTGGACCACAGGAACTCTGCTGACTCGACGCTCCGTGTGGCCGCCGACCACCTACTTCGAATCTGATGATGCCTCATCCGCGTTTCGCAATCGTTCAGAATTGTATTTTTCTTAATAATTAATTAGGCACTTCGGTACAAGCATCGACCAAGTCTAGACTTAAGATCTAATATTGTAATTTGGAAGTAATTAAACTCTTCTTTAAATTAAGTCCTCCGGCTGTCACCTTCATAATTTGTTTATCACTATTTAGTTGTGTTTATTACTATTTGCCTTGATTGCTGCAAATAGATTTTGTGATAACTCCAATCAAGATACCGTTTCAAATCCCAATCAAATAAAACTAGTAGCTGTGATCATTGTGCTTCATAGGCTCAGATGCAAATAAGTTCCTTAGTCAATCTAAACAAAATCTTTATTGTGGCAACTACTTTTTTTTTCAGTGTAAGTGGACGTCTGAAAGTGGCGACGGTGACTGAAAAGTGTGTGGTAATCGGTTTTTGTGGTATAGACATGTGATGCGGAGGTACGAGGAAAATGTCGTGCGGAAAGTTTTGAGTGTGAATGTGGATGGCTATAAGAGTAGAGGAAGACCAAAGAAACGATGGATGGACTGAGTCAAGGATGATATGGCTAGAAAAGAGGTTTCTAGCGAAATGACGAGTAATACTCGTAGAGAATGAAGAAGAAAACCAGGACCATGATATACGATGTTGGAATGTTGGTCCTATAAAAACAGATGTCCAGTTTGAAGGTCTGTCTGTACCACACCCTTAACTATGAGCCCACCTTTCGGTACAATATGTTGGTTGTCGTTGGTATCCACCAACGACAACCAACGTTTATCTCCAAAAACTCTAAAAATGATCTAACAACGAAAGAGTATCCTTGTCCTTAGCTCAGATAGTCTAAACCAAACCTAACAGAATATATTATGTGATTGTACAGTTTGCGTACCTACTACAAATTTCGTACGTGACTGCTGTTGGTGAGCTCAATTTTTAGCTAACTAGTCTCCAACTTATAACGGATAGGAGAAGCTTTGTTCTAGTAGTTTTTAAAGGAATCTTTTGAATTTCTTTGGAGCGTGATTAAGTTTCGTAACTTCAATTGTTGTTGAAGTAGATCTGAAATACATAAGATATATTGACCGCTAGACGAGTTTTTCTGCGTTTTTTGGGTATTTTCAGTTATTATTTTCATTTTTTGTTTTTGTTTTAATATATTATATTTATTTTTTAATCACACACACCTGGGGGTCTATTTAATTAATTTATATAGAATACGTTTTTTAAATACTAGATAAATTCCGCGTTTGCGTCAGTCAGAAGGTCGGAACTCGTTCAGCCGTTGCGGAGTGATAAGCTGCAAGACAGACTGGGTTAATTTCGCGTTTATAAAATTATAGTATGGATCATTGGTGGACCAGCTTATTGGTGAAGTAATCGAACAATTGTTTTTTGCTCTGCACGAATAAATCTCGATTTCCGTGTCTCTCTTCTTTGCGATTTGGTAGTGCGTAGGGCATTTGTGGAACCTGGTTCCGATCCTATAGTAAAATCCGGGTTAAACCGGGTTTTACTATCGTGACGTCCACTTATCACAGGGGTAAGCACAGATGGTTTAATAAAACAATAGTGTCTTTAAATAGCAAATTTTGGGTGCACGTCCGCCCGGTTCGAGTGACAGCCCAGTGACACATCTACCCGCACGGACCTGCCTCCGCGTCTATATTCTTTAATCATCACAACTATAGAATCGAAACCGAGTTCCGCGTGCCTTAGTAATACGCCAAACAGTAAGTTGTTTCCAACTCACTCAACGGGAAGAAATCTAGATAGTTAGATACAACCTTTTGCAATAAACTCGATACCTCAACATCACCTACAAAAGCACGTCCGCTGCTCACCCCACGACACAATGCAATACATTTCCTATATGACGTACACCGGCGGCAATTCATCACGGCTCCATTGAGTGTCGGTGACAGATCGATGTTGCAATTTCCTGCCGCTAGGTGGCGCGCATACCGCCTTTTTGTTTTGAATTTAGAACGCGTATGAATTGATAGATGACCAATGGGAGTGCAGTGAATAGAAAGGTTTTGCGTGATAGGGTAATTTGTCATGGGATTGTTTTTTTTTATTTGTAGGGTACTTTTGAAGTTGTAGTTTTGCGTTTCTAATTTATGATTTGTTTTTGTTACAGGTAAGTGCTGAGTTTACTTACTACTGGTTTTCCACAAGTCAAATTTCGGTGAATATAATTTGACGGTAAGTTACCCTAAACGTACCAAACAACCGTCATACCATACCAAAGTGACATTTATGCTTTGACAGGCAATGCCATTGAAGCAATGGGGGTATCGCGTATGAATTCGCCGCTAGAGGCGCTAGTGTAGCTCGGGGGCACCGAAATGGCAGAAGTCATAGATTTTTCGCGCGTTGCTTGCTGTTTTAACACTTATTTTTACAAATATCCACGATTGTGGACTATATTGAGCCATTCCTGATTAATTATGACTTGAAGATTTTAAGTAGCAACTTAGAATCTTAATTTTCAGTACCTACTTGGAGGTAAAATGATTTTTAAATGATTCATGCTTGCTAATTTTAGGGAGAATTTTGTAAACCTGAAGTTTCCACTATGTTGTTATACGTAATAAAATAAAGTTTTTATGAAGTTATTGGTACTTTAAAGAATAAAATAAAATTATTGACAGGACCTTAATCGACGATTAAAAACGATAGCCCTCATTGAGCATTGAAGAATTAAAAAGAAAGGTACGCTACGTTCATACTAAGCGGCGTTCAAATATCGCTGCATTGCTATGACTGCGATAGATAATACGGAACGTATGCTACAGAAAGAGATAGCTATCTGTAGTGAAGTACATAAATGACGTTAATTGGTTGACTTTGCAAAAATTTGCGCGAGCTAGTGAAAGAAAAGATATAACAAAGTTTATTTGACGTCAGTTCCTTAGGCACACATAATAAAAAAAAGATACAAACAAAAATTACGACTTAAAAACTAAGAAAAATAAAACAAAGGAAAATACATAGTACTTATGTGCTGTGTGCCTCACGGCTGCGCCAAAAAGATCCATTTCAGCACTTATACCAGACAGGTGAGGCTGTCTGATACTGGCTGGCTGGCTGGCTGGGCTGGCTGAGTCTGTAGTGCGATATCTACCTCTTTTTATTTAAAACATCATTGATTGAAGCGGCCAACGAAGACTGTTGAACAGTTTCTGCCTTGCTCCTTTGTGTTAAAGATTTTATATACCCTATAAATCTTCTACATACAACACAGAGGGTAGTCTATCTCCGATTCCCCGTCATCCAGGTCATCATTATATATTGTACACCATTATAGCCTTTATGACCACATAAATAGTAGTGCTATGTTCATTAAAATGCCGTGGACAGCTAACTACCTGTTACTGCTACAATGTTGCTTTCAATTAAACGGACACCATGTTTATGTAATGGGGTAGTCAAATATTAAGGTTGAAGAGGATTTAAATAGCCTTCAAGAGTGGTGCTACTCAGCCTTTGTTTGCTCCTTAGGCAGTCGAGTAGTGGCTATGTGGGAACGGTATATTGTAAGGTCGTGGGTTCGAAACCAGGTACACGCGTTAGGGTCAGTTAAAGATACACATTTCATTGTGAACACTCGCGGCGGCGCGTGGCATTGCGCGTAATCACTGGCCAATGAAATGTGTATCTTTTCGTGGATTAAATAAAGTTAAAGTTTGAGTCGCTGTGCGCGCCGAGTCGCGTCGCGTCGCGTCTCGGTGTGAACTGACCCTTACTCTGTGTAATTTATTTCATCAGTGCTGCTCTGAAAGTGATGTTGGGTTTGTTCATCAGGAATATATTAGTTTAGTTCAGTATTTTATTAATTTAAACTTCATGTACAATAGTGGTACATAGGCGGACTTATCAGCCTAAGTAGAAATAAACCTCAGAATAATAATAGGGACAATAACGGGCCATTGCCCCCTAAATAAACATCTCTTTAACATAGGCGCCACGGACAGCCCACTCTGCAGGGGCTGCTTTGACGCCGAAGAATCAGCCGCCCACGTCATCCTGGAATGCGAGGCCGTGGCTACCCAACGCAAACAAATCCTCGGAACGGTGAGGTCGCTCCGCGAAGCCTGTGAAGCTCCCAGGAAGCTTCTGTGCTTCTGGGCGGAGCTAGGCTGGCTAACTTAGCCGGACACCTACGCACAACGGACCATATTAGAGTCTTAAGTGCGGAAAATGGAGTCCCTACTCTACTCTACTCTACTCTACTAGGCGGACTTAATGCCATAAGGCGTTCTCTACCAGTCAACCTTTGGGTTAAATAAGAAAACATTGTGGTAGGGTACAAAATCAATATCCAAAAAAATACTTCTTGCTTTAGAAAATATATCTAAATACTTACGAGTATATTGACACTAATACACGTAAACAAATAGTAATAATATTGTCGGTAGTAATAGTATCAGCCACGGAAGCTGAATTTGCGCGCGGTTGATGGCAATAGACTCTCCCCCTATAAAATGGGACAAAAATCATAACTGACGAAATGTGGCGTGTACCAATGGGTACCTATTACCTACACCTGTGCCTAACTTTTCGGGAATTACAGGCGTTATGTTATGCTGCTCTCAACACGGTGCAGGCAAATACCGTGAGGAAGCCGGGACGGGCCTAACACCAAAAATCGATGATATGTTTAATGGGCCCGCGTGGTGGATTACAGCTTACACCCCACTCTCTCTTATAGAGAGGAGGCTCGTGTCTTCTTCTCGTAGGTATAAGAGACAAGATGAATCTGCTTCCTTTGCCTTGACTATCTCTTCATCGCTCCATAAAGATGTCTAATTTCCGATACTAGATCTTTTTGCCTGGCATCATACGGATTTTTCTCTCAGACTCAGTAATCCTCAAATGAAACTAAATCGAAACTGTAGCCACTTGCCACGCGGAAACTCTGTGAAGTGTAACTGAAACTATGAGCTTGCCCACAAGTATCGATCCAAGCCTCACGATTGGGACAGCATAGAACATAATAGATACACACAAGGCCAGGTCCATACAATGAGCTGAACGCTCGCACACATAGACACACTTCACGTTCAGCAAGTGCAAGCGCACTCGCGCACGGCATTACATTTGTTTGAGATCACTGTACATATGCTTCTATGTATGCGTGTGCTTGTTTACTCTAGTTGTTTGGAGCTGATCTTCTGTATCTAACTATCTGGTAGTACAGAGCTCACGGAGGCACGGATCACGAGACTGTAGTGATATTGTTTGGGCTATTGAGAAAGCGTATAGAGTTCAGCTATTGATTGTGCGTATGAATTGAAATAAAGTAAAATAAGTTTGGTTCGGGCAACAATTTGCAAGCCATAAACGCCTTGAAATTGACGTTGCGGCGCGACTCTAGTAGCTGAACTCTTGGTGTGTAATTCAACCTTTGGCACACGTACTCCTCGATGTCCTCTGCTTCAGTCTGTAATGTAGGCGAGAGATGTACACCGGGGTGTTCGGCTTCGCGGCGCGCAGCTTAACATTGGGCTCCCCAGGAGCCTTGCCGGAGCAGTTCTTACAGCTTCGCTGTCGGCGTTTCCTCCTTTGCACCGTCACGAGACCGTCATCATCAGCCCGGTCCGTTGCCTTTGTAGGCACAGGCTTAAAAATAAATATTAACTTCCCAGTCACGCGATTTACCTACATTAGCCCAAAAATAAAACTAAATAGAAACTCTAGTTGTAATATAGTTACTGAAACTTCGTGAGTAGTAAAACTTTCTGTCTTTCCTTCTACCAGATGGATATTTCAAATAGTGGGACTGTCGTCACGGATCGTGGGACTTGAGCATTGGAAGGGTTGAAATGCAAGGAAAAGTTGGGTTTTATTGATTTGTTCGAGGTGAAATTTGTTGTGTTGGTGTACTGGATAAGACGAAAGATGAAATGGAGAAAAACGAAATGCGTCAAGATATCGGACCAATAGCTTGTGGCTAAATTTTACCAGCTGCTCGGTTCGATCTTTAGGTTAAGCCGCGCTTGCCTAGGTTGGTCCGAGGATGGGTGACCATCAATTACATATCTAATTTCCTCCGTGCACGTGGCCGTGCATGACAGGTAGTCAGTGGCCCGAAAGTCTGACTACCAGACTTACCCAGGGGGATCGTATTGAAGGTCAGATAGGCAGTCGCTCCATATAAAATACTGGTATTTAGGAGCATCCGGTTAGACTGGAAGCCGATCACGACATAGTTGGGAAAAGGCTAGGCAGATAATCAGACTAATAGCACTGTGGCAGATAAACTCTCGTCCGTTATGAATATTTATTTCGGATTAACTGAGCACTATTTGTCCTGCACTCTGGGCTCGAGCATTCTGTTAAAATAAAATCACTTCTGTTTCCCGTAAAAGGTTACGCAGTGGTGTTGGTTGCCTTACTCGACCCACATTTCGCTAGTTGTGTCCCGTGCAATACGGGGCCCGCCTATTGCCATCAACCGGACACAAATCTACTCGACTGGAACTGAGAAACTCCTTTTGGAAAAACCCAAAATCATTTTGTCTGACCTGGGAACAGGTCTTGAGGTCACTAGACTGCCTTCTTCTTAGTTGACCCAGAATCTGGCTTCAAGCCTCGAAAACACAACTAAAACCATGCACAACTCTAATCCCATCCACATGTCTCTCTATGAGTAGAAGGCTACTAACAAAAAGCATTTACTAGGCAAACGTGGTCACGTGCTGCCGTGCACACTTGCACAGCGAGGGTCAGGGGTCACCTCTGTATAGTCGCCCCAGGGATGTGCCTTATCAGGCGTGGCACAGAGGGGGTTCCGGACAGGTCTTTTAAGAGGAAACGGTGCTTCCTATCATGTGCGGATGGTGACCACCGGGGTGGTTTTAGTACGGTAAAAATCCCACACTCAACGGTCTTATCCTCAAAGACCGGCCGCCTTTTGAAGGTTTCCCCCAGAAAACAAAAAAAATGGCAAACGTGAGTGGCAACGCCGGGAGGGGACGCCCTAGAAGGACATACCAGTGTATGTCTTAGGACGTCCCCATATTGGTTAGTTTCTTTAAAGGTCAGGTGCGTAGTACACGCAACCGGCGTGTATGACCAGATGTGTGAACGTGGACGAGGCAAAAGTAGTATGTAAGAATCATAGTAGGTGGCGTTCTGTGGGTTCTGCCTACCCGCCATGTGTAAAAAGGCCTGAGTTCATGAATGTATGTACGTCTCTCTATCTACTAACATCCACATAGTTCTAACAATACCACGTACCAGACGATACATGACGTAATAACTAGTTACTCCGTACATTTGGCAGGTTCACGTCTTTCGCCGCCCAGAGTAATAGACTGATGGAATTGTCTTGGCACGACTGGTACCTGTTGCGACTTACTTAGGTTTGTAAGTGAAATGACGGGTTTAGGGGCTTTGCTTTGTGCCAAGTGTGGGGTAAAAAGTTGAGGTGTCAGTTCGATAGATTAATTTAAAACTTGGGAGGAAAACAGGAATATATTTGACCTGTAATCTACGGCTTGGACATGGGACTCCTCTCTGTGAGAGGTTGTTCGTCTTAATCCACAACGCGCGCCCAGTGCGGGTTGGTAGATGTTCCATGTCTTCGAAATTTTGGTTCTAGGACATGCCGGTTTCCTCACGATGTTTCCCTCCACTGTTTTGAGAGTTGTGGTGATGAAATAAATTACACAGAGTAATGTGCCTAGATGCTTTCAAACCTTTGATCTCCTAAGTCGGGGCCGATACTAGGTATGCAGTGGTGTGTAGTATACCTAGGTTCAAATCCACTAATTTCATACATCCGCCTGTCTGTGGAATTCACTGCTGCTCGCTCGCATTCTCTATTTCCCGATCATTAAAAATAAATAAAAAATAAATAAAATTCATTTATTTCAGGCAAGTTTTTACACATACACCCATAGTATCAGAAAATTAATTAAAATATGAAATAGATAGATATTAACTTAAATATTAAATTAAATTAATTGTTATATTAAAATAGATTAGATTATTGTTTCCTTAGATGTCATGTATGTTTAATTTAAGTATAAATTCAAACAGTCATATTAAAATGAAATGCTTAGTGGTCATGTAAATGGTGCGAAATACAGTAGTCACAATGTGGTTTTTACACATAATCAGTCTCCGGTGAAATGATGCCTTAAGCCTACGTAATACAGCATAAAAATCATCAACCCTGCTTTCGGCAAACATACCAGACGCACTACACCGCCAGGGCAGATTAAGCATGGCCCGGAATGCGTTGTTGTATTGTACACGAAGAGTATTGTAGGTACTCTTCGTGTACTTGTACCAGAGTTGGCCAGTGTAGAACGCCTGGCAGTATGCCTTAAACAGGGTCACTCTAGCCTGTTTTGAACAATATGCAAATCGTCTGGCGAGCATATTACTTTTACAAGCAATGCTTCGCCTTTGCCTCTCAAGATCCAGATTATCACTTAGGTCATCAGTGACAATGTGACCCAGATACTTAAAGCTGTTTACAATTTTAAGAGGAGACCCACACAAGTTAATAGGTAATACCTGTTCTGGCCCTTTACCATATATAAAAATCAGTATTTCAGATTTATTCACATTATATGTCAGACTATGAGCGGCGGCATAGCGCTCGCAGACCGCAATAAGTTTCCTTAATCCGCCGGCAGAGGGGCTGAGCAGAACCATATCGTCAGCATAGCTAAGGTTGTTAAGGCATTCGCCTCCTACGTGGCATCCGACTCTGGTTCGGCTCAGCTCCTCCAGTAGCTCATTGATATATAAATTAAAAAGCACCGTAGAAGTCAGCCCGCCCCGCCTTACCCCACATGCTAATTTATATGTTTTAGATAAACTGCTACCCCATTTAACTTGGTTTATTTGGTTTGAGTACCAATACTCCAAGATATTTGTTATGATAGGCGGAACTTTTGAATTTCTTAACTTTTCCCATAGTATTCTATAATTTATTGAATCAAAAGCACGGCTCAGATCAAGAAAGCAGGCAAAAACAGAGGTGCTTCTTCGAGTATAGCTTCGAACCGTGTTTTTCAGTGCAAATATTGCGAGATCGGTAGATAAGCCGCCTCTAAAGCCGAATTGAGCCTTACTTATAGGAATATTGTCTTCCCTAGATAGCTGTTAATTATACGTTCAAATATTTTAGATAAGATTGTTGCTAGGGAAATGGGGCGGTAATTAGACAAGCAGGAGACGTCACCGGTTTTGTTTTTAATTATTGGTACCACATTAGTTTTCATAAATTCTATCGGCAGGTAGCTGTGATCAGTACATGCGTTAAAAAAGTAAGCAAGTTTTTCATACAGCAATGGTCCCGCATACAATATGTGCTCAACACTAAGCCCGTCGTGACCCGGGGACTTGCCTCGTTTCATTTGCCGCACGAGTTCCAACAAATCATCAGAATTCATTTATAATTTAGATCTCTTCAAAGTTCAATTGAATGGGTTTCTTCTAGAAAAGCGTGCTCCATCCTAGGCCGCATCATCGCTTCACATCAGGCGAGTTGCGGCCAAACGCAAGCCTATTTTACATTAAAAAAAAACATGTTGAACACTAAACAACATCATGAACTTCCAGCAAGTCTTTAAAGTCGGTTAAAAGCACTGTTTTTCAGGAAGTAACTGTAGTATCCCAAACCGGATCAACTCGTATTACTGAAAACCTAAAGTATCGGTTTACTGCAACAGAACACCAGTTAAGTAAACAGGATTAAATAGATCCGTTAAGTGCTAGGGATTAAAGCTACTTACTGAAAGTTAAATATTGTCACCCTAGTCCATTTGTGGTATGGACAGTTCTGAAACCGGAATTGTTTGGATGTAAAAAATGGGAGTTTTGTCAAGGGATTTTTATGATTGGTTGAAAAATATATCGTCCGAAGTTTAAACGCTGTATTCACCTATCTCTCTAGCCAATATAAAATACCATGCAGCAATATGGGTGTTAGTAACTTCAATGAAAGTAGCCGTCCCCAAAATAGTTGGGAAAAAGGTTTGGCAGATGATGATGAACTGGGCGGAGCACCGCCGTGTCCTCGTAGCGGCGATCGGCGGCGGCGACCTCTCGCGTCCGGCCCTGGTTCAATCCATGGTCCGGAGCGAGAGGGAATGGGACCCCGTCACCTCCTTCTGCGAAGCAGTCATGCTAGCGAAGGAGGTGGCGGAACGTGAGAGGGAGAGAACCTCACGTCCCAGCCGCCGTGGGAGACGCACCGGGCGTCGGGGGCCACGTGGTGGCCGCCGGCCACCGTAGGCGCGGACCTGTGGACGGTGAGCTATGGGCTAGCTCGCCGTCCGTCTGTCTTATGACGACAGGCCGTGTCGACGACGCGTTCGAGTTCCACGCGCGCCTCAAAGTGAGTCAGCAAACAGGAAGGGGTCCGAAAGGACCGATGCCTGCCGGGGTTGCGGGACTGTTCGAAAGAGATACCGCGGCCCTGGAACACAAAGGGCAAAAGAAGGAACATGGATGGGTTTTAGTCAGTAAAAGTCTGACACTCCCTCCTGCTCAGCCCAGAGCGGGACCCCTTTGATGATTTCCCACCATAAAAAAAAAAAAAACATGATGAACTAAACAACAAAAGTATCCCAGTAGTTTCGATGCCAGTCTATAGACTGTTTGATAATTTCAAACTAACAGTTTTTTACTGAATGCATGTGTAAGTATGCAGGGTGTAACAGGACCCTTAACGAAGCCGTCAACCAAGCATCCTGTACATCAAACTATGTAACTTTACGCAAAAATTATTGCTGGGAAACGAGTTTTTTTGGGTTAAGGATCACGTTTTGTGGAAGGAGGAAATGTAACGCACACAAAACATTTAGACTTTTTTTTTTAAACATTGATTTTTTTTTTGGGATGAAAAATTGCGTTTTACGGTAGGACTCAAGGTTACACACTCAGAACATTGTGCTGATGTATGAATTGAATAGTACGAGGGTCGTGGAGGTGTTTCAAGTAAAAATGTTACATAAAAAACTTGTTAAAAAAAAAAAAAACTTTTGGAAAAGTAGGGACTTTGACCACCAATATCTCCGTAACTAGAAGGTTCCCAGGTATGGTCTAGAACAATAAAATGATCGCAATGACGGGAAGAACAAGTGCCGTTCGTCTTCGTTGAGGGTCTTGTTACACCCTTTATACGGTACTTATAAAGAAAAACTTTATTTAAAATTTTTGGTTGTCTCTCTGTTAGTTCCAGCTGTTCTCAGAAATGGCTGGACCGATTTTGACAGGATTTTTTTATTTTTTTTAAAAGGTTAGGGTTCCGTGCAAAAAAATTAAAACCCTTGAAATTGTTAGAAAAATCCGACCCAATAGGGAATTCATATTTTTATGATAATTTCACACGGAGGAAGGTCGCGGAGCACAGTTAGTGTACTATAATAATCTCTGATTCGTGTATGTCACTATAATTTGCAAGCTAAGCGTACGTTTGTTCATATTATGTGTATTTCTGGCTTCAAGGATGTAGTGCAAAAATTCTAGACAGTTTTTTAACAAAAGCAGAGCTGCATTACAAGTGCTGTTTGGCGAGAACTGGGCCTTTCTTTGATATCTGAATAATCGATTGACGATCTTAACCTAATTTTCAACACTACAACTCCTAATTCACATTACGACCTTTCCCACCAACACGTTATCTCAATTTTAAAAAGTTAATTCAAACGTTCCAAAAAGTTTAAAACCGTTCGTTCATTCGGCTAAAGTTGGCAGCCGGCGCGGTCAAAACGAACTTTTAAGTCCGCGTTAAGTTGTTTTAAGCCGAGTAATACACTGACTTCCAGTTCGGCAGTGTGCTAAATACGGTTTATTTTGAATTTTGAATGAATGGAATGAGTGGGGAATTATTTTTGATCGATTGGAGACGTCTTGACTGAAGAAATGAGCAATTAAAAGAAATGAACTTAGAAGGTTGTATTGATGATTTTAATGATTAATTATAATTCCACGACGACAACGACGACGGGGATCGGGCGGTGCGGCTCAAATGGGCCTGGGCAGGACATCTGGCTAGACGCGGAGATGGCCAATGGAGCAAGGCTTTGACCGAGTGGTGGCCAAAGAAACCAGGGCCGTACTAAAGCTCGTTGGGTCGACGACTTCGTCAAAGTCGCGGGAAACACCTGGATAAGGGACGCACAGAACCGTGAAGTGTGGCTGAAAAAAGGTGAGGCCTATAGCCAGCAGTGGGTGATTCCGGACTGATATGATGATGATTATAATTCTGTAACTACATACGTGTTACGTGCGAATCATTTTTATTAACAAGAAGCTGACACTGACCTGCGAATTGCAAAAAACGGACGAAAATTTAATTTCGCTGGTTGTCCTGGCGCTTCCAGCTTAATGTACTAATATTGATCTTGGATTATTTTATTTAACACTAGCTGTTGCCCGCGGCTTCGCTCGCGTTTTGGTCGGGAACTGTCCACGGGCACGTTGCAAATATATACAAATACAAAATACAAAATAGTTTATTGGATTCATTAGACATTACACTACATGTTAATGTGTTTGGAGCCCTCATTTAAGTAAACAATGCCTGTATTAGAAGGCCCCGCTCTTTCAACATCATTGTCGTACACTTATATTAACACGAGTTGGTGTTATTAATAGTGTACTGTGACCTTTTGGGTAAATATGCAATGTAAGTACCTAAGTACATATTTAGCTTAAACATACTAATCTTAAGAAATATATAGCAAGGTGGTAATTTAAATAATTAACTAAAAAAAATAATAATTAAAAGTAAATTAAAAATAAAGTAAATTATTAACACAAAAATAAAACTTATAAAACTTATTTCCAGTCAGTGCAAGTGATGTAAAGTGTGGTGTGAAAAATAGTGCAGTGTTATGTGTATGTGGTTTGGCGTGCTATGTGGTGTGATGTGTGGTGTGTGGTGTGGTGCGAGGAATGTTGTGGGGTGTGTGGTATGGTTTGTGGTGTGGTGTGGCGTGGCGTGTGTGATGAGGTGTGTGGTGTGGTATGGTGCGTGTGATGAGGTGTGTGGTGTGGTATGGTGTTTAGTATTAAGATATGGTAGATATTGTGGTATATACCACACCACCCCTCAATTGATTTGTTTGCAAGCAGCCTAGCGACAATTAGTTCTGCCTGGCTGTTCTGTTTGGCTTGTAAATGGCTTGTCGTTGAATGCCTCACTATACATTTTTGTATTGTTAGCTGTAAGCCACCCAAACACAATAAAATAAAATAATAAATAAATAAATATTTCGGCTACCCAACATGCTCCAGTAGTGCCTCGGTTTCCTCATAGGTAAGTGGTTTTATCCAATCTGTTATCCTTTTTTTACAGTCGTGGTAACTTTTGTTATATACATAAATGTGTCTGTTAATTTTGTTATACAGCTGAGCAGAGCGTTTATTAAATTGTTTGCATGCAAATCTAGTTTTAGTTTGGGGAACTTGGAGAACTAAATCTTTTCTTCTTTTAGATTTTTCCTTATCATTATATGGTAGGGTTTTATGTTTTTTCAGTATGGTTTGGGTTATGTACAGTTTCCTTACAGAAAGTAAATTACTTATTTGGTATAAGTTTGTGGTGGAGAACCTTTTATTTTTAAAATACATTATTTTTATTAATGCACGCTGCGCTCGTTCTATGTTTATAAATTTTGTTTTTGCTGTACCGCCCCAAATTGGGATACAATATGATAGTACAGACTGGGCCAGTGCCACATATATTTCATTTAAAAGATTTCTGGGACGGTTCTTACAGCTCTCTATTTTGGTTGGAACAATGTGTCTGAGGGTTTTAAAGATCCAACTGAGTTTCCTTATCCTCCCAGCAATCTGCTCGAGTTGAGGGTACCAGGACAGTGCTTGATCTACCACAACTCCAAGATATTTAGTTTTAGACACCTTCTCAATGCCCGGGCAATTACAGCTTACAGTAGACGTGTCTCCGCATATGTGTACCTTTAAATCTAACTCTTCAATAGGCTGTGTTCGGTTACTGATACTAAAACATATGTAGTTAGTTTTATTAGTATTTAGGGAAAGTAAGTTACTCTTTAGCCATTCAGCTACCCTAGCCATTCCTGCCTCTGCTCTCATTTTAACTTCGTGCCAGGATGAACCAGAGAACACAATAGATGTATCATCTGCGTACGAGAATACTTTAGCATTTTCTATTTCCATATTACAGAGATCGTTAATGTACAGGAGAAAGAGGGTAGGCCCTAAAACACTACCTTGTGGGACGCCGTATGATATATTCACCTCGTCACTGGAGTACTGTCCTATTTTTACTCTTTGTTTCCTGTTGGAGAGGTAGCTTTTGAGTAAACTGAGTGCCTTCCCTCTTATTCCGGCTTTTTCCAGCTTGTTCACAAGGATTGGGACAGAGACGGTGTCGAAAGCTTTTTTCAGGTCTAAGAAAACAGATAGGCATCTGTTCCCTTTGTCAAGGTGCTCAGCTACAAGAGAACTTAGCGCAGTTACTGCATCTTCAGTACATACACCTTGCCTAAATCCAAACTGTGATTTAGATAAAAGATTGAATTTTTTTAAATAATTAATTAGTCTAATATTTATAATTTTTTCAAGCACTTTTGATATCGATGGTAAAACGGAAATAGGCCTGTAGTTGCTGACATCGTCACTGTCCCCACCCTTGTAAACTGGGGTTATAACGGACTGTTTTAGTGGAGCAGGGAAGACGCCCTTTTGAAAACAGAGATTAGTAAGGTGAGTTATAATGGGGATAGCTTCCTTTCTTATGTATTTCAGGAACTTAGTCGACACGTTATCCCAGCCAGGTGCACTGTCAGATTTCAGATTCATCAAAATACCATCTACTTCAGAATCGTCTGTATCTAACAGTACGAAGGTATTAAGTTGTGATCCTAATGCATTATTTTGATTATTAGGGATATAATTTAATTCAGGATAAATTTTTTGGGCAAGTTGTTTTCCAATATTAGCAAAATAAGCATTGACATAGTTTATTGACTCTTTGGGGGTTGTTTTTATGTTTAATAATTCTACGTTTTGACTTTTTAATCTATTTGCCTATGGCACTCGGGAATAATTTAGCTACCTATTAGTGAAAGAATTTTCAAAATCGGTTCAGTAGATCCAGAGGTTACGCCCTACATACAAACCAAACAAATTTTACCTCTTTATAATATTAGTATAGAAAACGTCTGTTTCCCCGAAGGGCTAGGCAGAGGTGTATCTACAGTACAGTTATGTTTAGGTCTCACGTAAAAGGGGGTGAGCTAATTGCCATCAACTACACACAAATCCAATCTCTGTACTACCACTGAGAAATACCAGAAGGAAATAAATCAAATCATCTTTAGGTACTTTAGATTTTACAGTTTCCGCACAAACTCCCATAAAACTTTATGGTACCATTAATAATTGGCGGAACTATAAATATAATTTTGACAGCTGCGCCAACAAGGGTCTAGACCCTCAAAGTTTAGTGTTATTACTGGTATAATATCACAAAACGTGACATAGACTTGGGCGATCTTGATAACCGCTTTGTTTAATTCTTGCCTCGGTTAAGGAACCTGTCCCTCTGCTGACGATGAAGCGATTTTCTCGCTCAAGAAATGTAGGTACTAAAGATTGTAGGTCTTCAGTAAGTAAAAGAGATTTATGTATTAAGAGTGCCTCGTTGGTCTAGTGATCGAAAGCGCTACTGCTGTTCCGCAGTCCTGGGTTCGATTCCCAGGTTGAGCAAACTGCACATGTTTCAAATTGTTTGGTTCTAGGCCATGCCGGGTTCCTCAAATATTTTTTTCTTTGCCGTTTGAGACCAGTGGTGATGAAATAAACATCACAAAGTAATGCACCTGTATGTGTTCAAACTCATGACCTACAAAACCGTAAGTAATCACCAATAATAATCGCCCGTCGCCGTCGCGCACGCTGCGCTTTTCTCGCTAATCGACTACTCAATTTTAGTGTAGCTCTATTCGCGACTCGCTACAGCCGGCGGTGAGACTGATGCTCAAATTCAGCAACAAGTTTCAACCAAAACAATGTTTTGGATTAAATCTCTACCTACCCTCCGGAAAACAGAGTAAACAAACAAGTACCCGCAAACTTACACCAGAAAGTCGGTTGCGCCCTCACGTACCGTACGTGATCCGAACGAGATTTAAATTTAGAACACGAATCCGATCGAAATTCAAATCGGGACACCCTATTGGATTACGGACGACCAATCGTGTAGCTTGGTTGCGTGTGTGCGATGTTACAAAGGCTTTGATTTAACTGTAGTTTTCGATGTTCGAACGTTTATTTATTTAGGGTCTTTTCTGTCTGAAAACGTCTGTCTTAATTGCCTGAACATGCTTACTTTTTATGTTTTGTACTGCAATATTTTGCTAGTATAAGTGCCTGAAAACGACTGAAATACCCGAAAATACTTACTTTTGCAATACTCCCCTAGTCTTTAGCCGGTTAGAAACTTTCGTATAAATCTCAAAATCATATTTCAACTGGTTAATTAAACTCAGGACCTCACACTTATAGGAGCAAATAAACACGGCAGTCTCCCCTTTTTCATTGGCTCACCACAAATCATCATCATATACGACAAGCCCAAACTTATAACATAACGCCTGTAATTCCCAAAAGGTTGACAGAAGTGTAACTATAGTGCACCCATATTTCGCTAGTTATTATTTAGGTCTCACGTTATATGGGGCGAGTCTATTGCCATCAACCGGGCACAAATACAGACGCCTTTCTGCTACTGAGAAATTCCTGATGGAAAAATCTCAAACTCTGTTTCATAACCAACAAAATGGCCGTCAATTTGTCACAATACCGTCAATTGACATACAGTTTAACGTCAACGTTTGACGTGACGCGTGACGTGACGCTAATGCGCAATGCACACAAACGTTGTCACTGGTCAGGGTTGTCGTACATTTTGTTGATGTGGGTAGTTTGAAATTAATGTGAAAATTGACAGTCAGAGCGCTTGATTGTCAAAATAAGAATCTAGATGAAGTAAAAAGAGTTTGTAATGACGTTTAAGTTTAGTATCTTTGTTTCCATCTCTTTAAGAAATGTAGAAGGCAGATAATAAACTGTATTGACTGTAAATAGGTATTCTTTTTCAATGTTGAGTTTTGTTTTGAAAAACCATCATGCCCATCTTGTGTACGCGAGCACCTCATTAATCCAATGGGTTTAAACAAGCGCTACTCTGTTCTGTGAGTGTCTGTGTTCGATTCCCGGGTCGGGCAATGTGTCATTGGGTTTTCGCAACAGGAGTCTTTTGTGCCCGGTTGATGGCAATAGGCTACCCTCTATCATACATGAAATTTAAATGTAACTAACGAAATGTGGCTGCACTATAAAAGAGTACCTACATATCTGCCTAGCCCTTACTTAGGGATCACAGGCGTGATGTTATATTCATGTGTACCTACTTCATGTGTTCGTGATAAACCGTCGTCTCTGTAGATTATTAAAAAAGGATCAAGGCTTCATTTTCACAAAAAGAAAATCGTTTAGGCATCAAATGATTTATAACATAGGCTCGTGTTAGTACACAAAAAAAAAGTATTTTTTAACACATGACATTTACCAAAACACACGTTGCCAAAATATGTTGATTTAAAACCTCAATCAATTTAGTGGCGTGCCAATAATATTCTGTGACGAAACACGATCCCATCATAGCAACCGCACCGTAGGTTCAGCCACCCTGATTATATTGTAGCTCTTGTTAACATGACAATATATCGCTTCCGAATGGGTTAGCAGAAGTGTATAGTGCACACCCGCATTCGCCATTTAGCCTCGTTGCTTAGTGTGGCACCTAGATGGCGCTGTGTGTAATGTCCAGCGATATTTATTTATTTTTTATTTTATTTATTAATGTTTAAGTCCCATGTAAGATGGGGCGAGCCTATTAATCAGACACTTAACGATACTCGGGGCTTCTACTGAGCGTTATCTAAAGCAAAACACCGGCCAAGCTTAAATATTTATTTTATTCTATTTTAAGTATTTGTTGTTATAGCGGCAGCAGAAATACATCATCTGTGATAATAAACAAAAATAAATACTAAATTTCAACTGTCTAGCTATCACGGTTCATGAGATACAGCCTGGTGACAGACAGTCAGACAGACAGACCGACAGTGGAGTCTTAGTAATAGGGTTTCGTTTTTACCACTTTGGTTACGGAACCCTAAAAATGAACAACGTTTCCTGATACCCTGAACGGAACCAGGACCTTCATCTCAGTAGGCTCATTTGCGAATAGTAGACCAACGAGACAGTAATCCGAGAAGATTCGCTGCGAAAATATTATTCGCTGGCAATAGTTGGTAGACCACCATCGTAAGTAATCACCGTTGACTTTGGACAGATTCTGTTAAAACAGAGTCGTTGCAGAAATCGCCACCTCAGCGCCACAGCTAAAATGTGTCGTGTATTTTCGCGATCCAATCTTAGCCAAAGGTTCTCATAAACACTAATGCTATTGTCAAGCAAATTCTGCTTCAGACTTTCAGTAACCGTTTGATGTTCCTGTCAGTTCTGACTGACAGGAACGGCTTTCTGATTGTAAATGTAAACGTTTGATATTTTATATTTTTCATAAAACATAGTAGAATTCGTGACGCTCAAATGGATCATCGTGTTTCCGAGTTATTTATATATGAAAGGGCTGACATATTGATAAATTTATTATGAAACAATTTTCAAAGGCTGAGTTTACTGCCGGGGATTACTCATAGCTAATTGAGGGAGCCGTTGGCGCAGTGACTGAGTGATTACGCACAAAGATAGAATATATATACTCTATTGTAGCTAAGGCAGAGATTTTAGATGTAATCCTTGTCTCAGTACAGACACGACTAACGAAGAATGAGAGAGGTGCCGACTCCAAAATGGAATAAAGCCTTATGATTCTCAGCGAGGAAGAAATAGTCCGGGAAAGTACCTCCAAATTTTATGACGGTAATTACAGTACAAGGCCTGATACTGCAAATGTCCATTAACGCCGGTGACCACTTATCATTGGGCACTTCTGGTTGGCACATGGATTGGTTTTCGTCACTGGGTTGCTGTCAAATCCTGAGAAGTGGACACTACGCTTATTCCGTTATATATGATTGTGACAATAACAAATGTAAGCATTGAGGAACGATTTTTGATGAATCATACCCCAAGCGAGTTAAATGGACGATGTCAGATAGTATGGAAGTTCATTATTTTTAGCCATTGGAATTCTATCTGGCGCAAGGCATGTGCCCAATAAAACTATCTCCAAGTACAACCAAGTAACCAAAACCACCGCACCGGTAATATATTCAAAAGATATTCAAAATGATCTATACCCGGATATCCCTCGTGAGCATAATGCATCGCCATCCGATAGCGCATGCATTAACCCTAATGCATTCTAAATAACGTCGCGACGGTTTGTTGTGCATTTACTAAAGGAAGCATTGTGAGGTTGGACAGTTTGACGTGACATGTGCCGATTTATCAATTGAGGGCAGTATACATGAGTTTGTAAATGTCACTAAGAGAAATTATGCGAATAGTGTTACTGTTTTGTTTTTAGCAGACTTCTGTGAAGTCGGCTACAGTCATGAGCTTATTATGTAAGAACAGTAAATTATATAAAACGAGGTGGCTGGGACACCTACCAACAAATCGATTACCACGTAATCAGTACATTATTCTGAACCGCCCCCCCCCACATAGAAATTTGTCAAGTGTAATTAAAAAAAAAAAACTGCTGTTTCCAACAGAAGTGCAATGCGGTGAAAACTCAGTTTAAATCTTTTAAAAATGCATGTATGTAGCTTGCAAAAAAAACTTTATTTAAAAAGCTCAAGCATTGATTTTTAAACTCTCACGGCGATTTAGCGATTCTGCATGTAATTCTCAAAGCAAAGT
Source organism: Eugnorisma glareosa (assembly GCA_947578425.1). Classification (NCBI taxonomy): domain Eukaryota; kingdom Metazoa; phylum Arthropoda; class Insecta; order Lepidoptera; family Noctuidae; genus Eugnorisma; species Eugnorisma glareosa. Next base: position 2,839,416 of record OX387982.1, on the reverse strand, counting down.
AGTTCTTAGTGATCTATAAATAAGATATACTCGTAGTTATCCTTAATATAACCACGAAACTCCACGTTACTGTGCTCGATCAATACTCACTCGAATGCAGGAATAGAATAAATTTATGAAAACGTGTTTCTCTACCAAACCAAACTTTGTTATAACTCTAATAGAAATGCTACTGTTCTATTTTTGAAATATTCTTCCGTTATTAATATAAAATCATAGTTGAGGCTTAGGGTTGCTACACACTAGGGCATGCGAAACTCGATTTCGGTTACATAGTAAAACCCGGGAAAAACCGGTTTTACTAAGGGCCGAAACTCGGATCACGCACACTTTTTCAGGTCTTCTTGATTTGGCAACGCTAGGCGGAAAAATATATTAAAAAAATGTTCGGGTAAAAGCCACTCGGTTAAGCTTAAATTAAGAAAGAATGCCGAGGCGACAAATTTTCTGATTCGGCTTTCTTAGTCACATTGATTTTTCTTTGATAACTACTGACAGCCGCCTCTAAAAAAGGTTCCTTTGGAGATGTAGCTAAAAAAAATTACATAGTCAATAATTTTACAGCACTTCCATAAAACTTAAAAAAACCGCAATCTCCAAAAGTGTCGACGTACCACATCCGTATCGTGAACCAATAAATTAAAAGTTAATTAACGGAAAACCTCGTAAAAGAGCATAGTTTTCACACTCAATAATAAAATGTGGCAGGTAATTAATATAGAAAAAACGATGTCAAAGCCAACGTGCAGTTGTGAAGGCGAAACAATTTGCCCGTCGCCGTCGATGCGTGCCGGTTTGACATTTAATTATTACAGAGGGTAAGATGAATTGGCGCCCAGTGCGGGAACGGCAACATGGCGGTTAGTATTGTTTTTGTTTGTTTCGATTTGACGCTTTTAGATGTGTGAGAGATTAGTGTGTCATGGGTTTTCATTATTGATACAGCAGAACAATAAATAGAAAAAAATATAAACAAAGTTAAGCAAAGTTTTAGATTTGAAATACTTCAGAAAGAGTACAAAAGACGGCGGGTCTTCTTTCCTTCACTGTAGGTCAAATATGTGTATTTTTTGTCATGGTCTTATAATCATAATATTATCTTGACAATATTTCGTCGACCACCCAACGAGAAAATAAGGCATACAGATTGTTCAATGGAATATGTGATCTAATTTGTCCAATTCCTTTCATTTGATAAATTAGTTACCGACTAGTATTTCAGCAATTCTACGTGTTTCTATTTTTACCCTAACTAATCACAAAAGCCGGATCAAGCTTAGTATTTCACGGAGTACGAGCTTTGTTAAATCAACCGTGTATAATAGAATCGGGAAAGCCATCAAATAGAGAATCTATTTTATGTCGATTCGTACCGGTTTGACGTTTAATTATTGCAACACGCAAGATTAATTGGCGCCCAACGCGGGACCGACGCGTTGTTTTGGTGCGAATAGAAATTGTAATAATTTTGTTTTGAAATAGTAAAATAACGCTATGATAAAATCTGTATTATCTGTATTATGTTGTTGCTTCTTTATTTATTTTACTGACATAATATTTTCCAATGTGATTTAAATAAATGCCTTTAAACATTGGGTTAGCAAGCAAAACAGCAATTATGCCTAATAATTAATATTTCTTGACAGAAACGTTTTAAAGCTAACCTCAACCGTTGAATCTCAGTATTTAGCTGGACATTTAAACCATACAACCTTTTTTCTATATCACAAAGGGCAAAAATAAGTTCTTAGACTAGCAGTTCATAGTAAAGAAAACACATAAGAAATTGAAAACTTTAAGCAAATACCCTCAAAGGAAACTAGAAAATCCTACGTACAACAGGATTTCGTATCGGAAACAGTGACGACACGAGATAGGAAGCTCCAAATCCGATTAAAACAAAGCTTCCGATGCAACCTACACACATCAAAAGTGTCTAGGGATCAACATATATTTTTGCAATAACTTTTCTCCTGATTGATATTAATTAAAATTTTCTTTAAGGATTCATCAAATAAAGTGTTTTCGTTTGTCACAGTAACGATAAACCAAGTCACCTTTGCATTAATAAAGAAATTTGCCATTTTCCTAATAAAGGGATTTTTGACATTTGAACCACTAACACAAAAGTTCGAAAAAAAGACTGAAATAACAGTTTTCTTTAAAATTTTATTGGGTAACTTAAACAATTAATAATCCGTGTTTCTACCGCGAACACTAACAACACAAGAACATCGGTTTGGCATACTCAAAATGAGTTCATCCAAATCACGCTGTGGAATGGCCGCCCATGTTCGTTGCAACAACAAAAAAAGGTCTTCTTGCGACTGGATACCCTCCATATTCGGCAGAGCTCTTCTCTGTAGCATATCCCATGCATGCTCAATCGGATTCAAGTCTGGCGACTGAGCAGGCCAGGGCAGGACATTGATGTTAGCTGCGGCGAGAGTCTGTCTTACAACTCTTGCGGTGTGCGGTCGTGCATTATCATGCATTAACTGAAATAAGGGACCGATTTGCACTTGTAGAGGAACGATGACGTCTGATACAATCGTCTCAGCATAAATTTGAGCGTTGAGGTTGCCTCTGATCCAAATCAACTCAGTTCTTCCGCCGATCCAAATACCCGCCCATACCATGATGGTTCCACCACTATAAGGATGGACTTCCTGGCAGGATTTTAATCGCTGTTGGCGTCCAGGGGTTCTCCAGTGTCGTATACGTCTTGTATCCGGTCTCATACCAAAACGAGACTCATCAGAAAAGCACACGAAACGCCATTGTTCTTCTGCCCAATTTCTGTGTTCAAGAGCCCATTGATATCGTATCCTACGATTGTGCATTGCTATAGGTGGTACCCGTAGCGGTCTTCGGGAATGAAGGTTCACTTCATGCAAGCGGTTTCTGACTGTTTGGTCGCTAATTAAGTTCCCTGAAGAGTGATGAAGCCTCACGGCTAACATCATGGCGGTTATTGTTGGAGCTCTTCGAGTTAAGATTTGAATGTATCGGTCTTGTCTCCGTGTGGTGCAGCGATACCGTCCTCCATGGCGCTCAGCCACGGTACCAGTGCTTCGGTAACGTGTCCAAAGTCGACTGATAACACTCTGACTTGTATTCAGAGCTAAAGCCACAGTACGTTGCCGGGAACCAGCTTCTATCATTCCCACGGCTCTGAGCATTTCTTCCCTGCTTAAATGACGTCGCCGCTCCATAATAACGTTGGTTTTAATCAGTAGTAGGGAAACAGTAGCACTAATAATGTCTTCAATGCGTTGTATGTTTTTATAGGGAAAATATTGACAGCTGATTTTCATCTTTTACTCGAATTTGATTCACAGTTCCTGATTCAAATTATGAAATGCACCAAAAAGGATCCATATAAATTTATAAAATCATAAATTTATTACAAAGCCACATCTCAATCTCAAGAAATCCACATAAAAATGCTTGATCCCTAGACACTTTTGATGTGTGTATATCGATAGTTTGCTGTTGTTGTAACGTACGTCAATTAATTTTACATGTTACCTTTTAAATGTTACAGCACCATGCTGCGATAGGGGCCTTTTGGGCTTCGTACAGGCCCCAATTTAGTTTAATGTATGTCTTAATATTTATTTAATTTTGTTTTATTGTTTTGTACTGTGCGAGTCGAATAAATATTTTATCTTTCTTTCTTTTGATGTTCTAGTTACGAGTAAGTACATATTTTATACAGGTTAGATAAATTGTAAGTAATTGATGATAGCCAGGGCCGTCTTTAATCAATTGGAGGCCCTGGGCACTTTAGAATAATAGGGTCCTTGTAAGTAAGTTAGACAATTTTAAGATGGTAAAAGCGACTTAAGCGAGCTCGTTAGTAAAATTTTAGTATCCCAACTGGTTAAAATAATTTAAGTTTCTTTTGACAGCTACTAAAGCTATGACAATTACAGGAACTTGGGACCCTCTTAGAACTTGCCCAGAATGCCCAATGATAGAGCTGGCACTGATGATAGCAGTAAGCAGTGGAAGCCCAGTTGTAACCGGCATGTCCTAGAACCAAAAAATTGAGGAATTCTGACATTCACCATCACGCACTGTGTCCCTGTCTCATAGTAACTGCCTGAGTCCCAGCCGTGACGACAGGGCGATGGCACTAGGCTCGCTCCCCATTACACGGGCCTTAAAAATAATTGGTGAAATGTGAGTATACTTAGCTATGTCTCTGCCTAATCCTTCGTGGGATTACAAGCGTGATGTTATGTTATGACAGGGTGACCGAATATAAGGCTCGTTACAATTTTCAACAAGCACTTTCACATTTTCAACACACACAAAATCGTAAATTCCAATGTCCCATTGGTTGGATTTGTGAAATTTGATGAAACAAAGTTCTTGAGGTTCTGCATAAACCTTAAGAGGGCCCTTCCCGGCGCGTCTATCGTCAAAGCGAGCATGGTCGAAAAGCTTCTTGTTTCATCCAGAGCCACAGCGGCGACGGTTCCAACTCCCCCGTCTTACCCCACCCCGATCCCGCACAACTCGTCTCCCGCGCACCTCATACCGCCTAACGCGATGACATTGATCGAAAAATAGTGTTCGAAAATTTCTTAAACTTGTTCCAGGAAATATGTGTTTTTGAATTAGTCATAAAAGTGTGTGAAATAAATATTGGTCATTAAGAATATCCATTACATGTGCTAGGTTTCTATCATGATGTTTTCTTTACTTTTAGAGTTTATGAGTACATTATAACGGCAAAAGTTCAGGTAAAATTTGTGCAAAACAGCCATTTTTGGAGGCTTATACTGAATTTGTTTCTACAATTTTTTATTTTTTCTTCCCATAGAATCCTAGATATAGTGCACAAAATACCTATTAGTTCAAAAAAATCAAAGATAGATGTGTAACAACTGCATAATCAAGTACGAGCGTTTGTATGAAAAGTATGACGGGTTGGCCGCTCTTAAGTATTTTACACAGTTAGATTATTTGTTTTACTATTCGATTGCTGGGCAAAATAGGGCAACAGAAAGGGTAATGGAAAAAACCGGACAAGTACGAGTTCGACTCGCGTGGAGAGGGTACCGTACGTTCATTATCTTAATTCCGTAAGTGGTTTTAAACCTGACCAGAATTTTTTTATAGTAACGAAATAGGTTTTCCTGTAATCTTTAGCCAAACAACATTTTTTTTTCACAATTTTCGGCACAAGAAAGGAACAGAAAACGTACAAAGGTGATGCTTATTTCTAAAGAAATCTCTTCCAGCATACCTGCGAAAGGAGAATCTAAAAAAGAGATGTAGACACGGTGTGTAAAAGGAGAAAAGAAAATGAAAAACAAAACATAAAGCAGAACTATTTAAATATAATATCTACTCATAGCATATAAGAATATACTAACATACTTATAAATACAAACACAAAACATAAATTTATCTTAAAATTCATAGACACGCGGGTGATCCTATAAGGAGTTCCGTTTTCTCCTTTTGAGGTATGAAGCACTGAAACATTAAATAGCAAAGCAATCCAATTTTAACAGAGTCTACTTTCGGAAATAGTAATTTCTAAAATGCTCAATTTTGTTTAAACGTACTAATCTAAGCCTAACGCGACACCGCACCGTTTCACATTGACGAGGTGACGTGATGATGTGGACAAGGCCTTATTTCCATAAAACCATAAACGCAAACAACACATCCACAAACACGCTTCCACATTATACAATAATGTAACTGAAAATCCTTACTAAACCAGAGATTTCCAGTTAAAACAACGCAAACGGATATACATAAAACATGGCCAGATAGCGCGGATTTAAATTCAATTTACAGTAAGTTCGACTACCCACTTTCTGTGCCACTTATATTTAGGTTACGAATGCTCTCGCTGTTGAATCTTGTGGATGAATCTGTCTTAGCAACTGTAATCTTCTTTGCTCTGGCAACATTCCTGGGATTGTGTGAAGTTAGTCTTGCTAAGAAAGCAGTTAGTTCTCGTGCGTGATTGCTTTATTCATGGCAGACGGAATTTCTAATTCTACATCTATATATGTTTCTTCTAAAATCAAGTTAGTGGCTGGGTTTCTTGGTTTTAGATTATTAGAACACCAAGCTTTATTGAGAAGCATTTTGCAAATACCGTCTTTCGGACATTCTTATTCTTATTCTTTATTGCACACAAAATATAAAAGTAGGACACACAAAATTACAATTTATAACTTACACATTTACACACACACATTTAACATTCACACACAACACATTACCACACATTTACACACACACTTTACACATAACACATTATTATTATTCATTATTATTGGACATTTTAACTTTTGCTGAAAGTCGTCTCGTGTAAAAAAGCGGAATACTATTTTTTTCCTTCTATCATAACCTAAAAGATAGGTTATTTCAATCCCATATTTTGGTAAAAAACAGGTGCGTTAATCATTCGTGCTCTTGAAACTGATTATCATACTTGGACTGATTTTCCCATCTTGTTGGGCGTCGGCTTCCAGAGTACCGGGAGACAGCCAAATAAAATATCAGAATTTTGCATGAAGGAACTGCCTATCTGATCTCCACAACCCTTACACGATATGGGAAGGACTAGTTGTCCGAATCTCGGGCATTCTCGGGCTTCAGACACATAATATTCTCAAAAAGTTGCAATATATTTTTAAGCGCTTAGCATAAAAACCAGGCCATATGTAAAATCTATGAAAATAAATAAAAGAAAAAAGTGTGCTCCAAACAAGGTTTGCCATACATAAAACATGTGAGAGGATGGAAGGACGTTCTCTCGGAGACTTTAAATCCGATTAGCGAACTACCCACATTCTGTTTTGCATCAGGGCTATGCTGGTAGCACTGATTGTTTATTTTCTATTCCTTTTGATGGATATTGGTCGGGTTCAGCTACTTCTGATCCGTTGAAAGTGAGCTTATTTATTCAGGTGAAGTATTTTGGAGGTTAGTTTTGAAAAAGTGGGGGCCTTTTGATACTGGAATTTTCGAGATTCATTTTTCGAGTGAGACCTATCGTTTACATTAATGGAAATTTACTCAATTATAATTTTTGGAAAATATCTTAAAAAAGAGTTTAGTGAAATGACTGAGGCTAAATGATAACAGCTGCTCAGATCGATCTTTATGTTAAGCCGAGCTTGCTAGGTTGAGTATCTGTCCGCATCTACATTGACAAACATATTAAAAAGAAAGCCTCAAGTATAATATGAAACACGCGCGGTAGCTCACATCCAGACGCTCCCTCAGACAATCGGATTAGCCTCATTTTCCAACTACACATGCGTTAAAAATTAATGTATCTGGTTAAAAGGTTTAATTTGCATTTTTCAGCTTTATCTTTTTTCTTTTTTTAACCCCCGATGCAAAAAGGAGTGTTGTAAGTTTGACCGCTATGTGTTTGTGTGTCTGTCTCTGGCACCGTAGCTCTTAAACGAGTGAACCGATTTGGATGCAGTTTTTTTATTTGAAAGCTAGTTTCTTGGCGATGATTCTTAGATATGTTTTATCAAAATCGATACAGTACCACTGAACCCGCTAGATTACTAGATTTGCAACCAAAAATGGATCGTATCGAAACACGTTGGACGGAAATTCTAGTAAATTAATAGATAGTCAATCGAATAAAGGGTCTGATGTAGTTCAGCGGTACCCCGCCGCGACATTGTAGCACCATTTTAACGAGCAAATGTTAAAGTGCCATATTTCTATAATTAAAATATAAGTGTTACTCGATCGAATTTGATGGCTCAACAATAGGAATTATTTTTAACTTTTTGAATATTTGTTCGTTTTTCTTTTAGCGTTTGGGGTTTATAAATGTATTTTTTTCATTATTTAGTATCTTTATTCCTTTCTTCGAATTTGAAATCAGAGCTAATTTAATTGTTGTGTACCCACATTGTTCAGTTTTTATATCTATCTAACTAATATTTATTTTTTTATCTTTTCAGGTATGTTTAATGCTGTTTTATGAAAATCTTCGGTTGTGAGTAGAAAATAGCCTTGTGAGAGCTTATTACGTATTTCAGTTACTGATGATATCATCAGAATTTGTCCTACCCTAATGTATTACTTGTCTGTAACGTCTCCCTCCCTTTAGGGGTAGTTTTGGGAAGATAGTAAAATCGGTCTGAATCTTTTGTCTGAAGAAGTATTTGTGCTAACTTTAGGTGTCCTAACCGGACGACTAACACCCTAACTAATATTATGAATGCAAAAGTAAGTTTGCTTGTTTGTTATCTTTTCACGCCTAAACCACTGAACCGACGATCCTGAAATTTTGCATAGGTAGACATTGTCAGGTGTACAGAAGCGGACATACGATACCTTTCATCCCGAAAAAAGTACTGTTCCCGAGGAAAACAACAATAACGTTCTTATGATAATAGATGGCGCCACGTGTCTTTCGAATCATGACTGAATTATATTATTACACGCAGTATTAAAGCAGAATTGATGGTAAAATTCTAAATTAACGCAAAAAAAGCCGCGGGCAACAGCTAGTCTTCCATAAAAAACTCATATAAACTGTACTATCGATAAACATACTTCGATAGACGTTGACTATAACATGACATTACGCCTGTAATCCCCGAAAGGTAAGGCAGAGGTCTGACTAATAGTACGCCGTCATTTCGCCAGTTTATTTTTAAGACCCATGTAACAAGGGCGAGCCTATTGCCATCAACCGGGACCAATCCAGACTCCGTGGCTGCTACTGAGAAATACCTGACGGAACAACCCAATGACACATTACCCGACCTGGGAATCGAACCCAGGACCTTATGCTCAGCAGTCGCGCTGGCGACCACTTGCACAACGACGCAGTAGTATAAAGAAGTAAGTAGTAGTCATTTTGACTTCATCGAAGCGAGCACTGAAATTCACTCCTAAAAAAGAATTATAAAACGCTTTAAAAGGGATTATAGACGCTATGTAAGCACTAATAAGTTACTTTTCCAAACAAAGGCTGATGCTGTCTCCTTGAAAACAAATGCACAACAGTTACCCAAAACCCTCTTCTCCCATTTCAACTCGACGCTCCCCAATACAAGAACTCCGTATGAAATTCATGAAAGCAATTTCCCCGTAACGAACAACTAGACCCACCCGTTTCAGGAGAAAACAGATAAGACACTCTATCGGTAGTGTCTTAAGTTTCTAATTAAATTTACATCACCCTGTTATCTTGGTGCATATCTGATGCAGTCGTGTTGGATCTTATTTCGTGCACAATAGAGATCTTTTCCCATTGTTTTGCGATATTTAGCTGGTGTCGGATAGTGGTGTAAGGCTGGGGTCGTTTCGTGCGCGGGAATTAATTAATTAATATTTTAGGATATAATTAGTAGTTTTAAACGAGTTCAGAAGTTGCTGTGGGTTTGTTTAAGAAAAAATATGGTTTTTATTTTGTATTGATCTGGTTTCGTTCAGCTAAATTCTATTTATCCTAGTTTTACGACATTGTCCCCTAGTTGGAAAAAGCCTCAATTTACATATTTATTTTCAAGTAGCTGTTGCCCGCGGCTTCGCTCGCGTTTTGGTTGGAAATAATCCCACGGTCATGTTGTAAATGTATATGGCACTCGAGGATCAGCTTCCTATTAGTGAAAGAATTTCAAAATCGGTTTAGTAGATCCAGAGATTACCTCTTATAACCTCGCAAACTCACATACTTTACCTCTTTATAAGACAAGTATAGATTTCTTTTCTTTGTTTTACCGTCTTTCCTGCTCATAGCTAGATTCTGATGCTGCTAGGTAATTTTTAATTCTGGATGTATATCAACATATTCACCTCTTGCATTTGCACTTCCTAGAACCCAATTGTCGGGTACCCCAATGTCAAAACATGTGACATCCACCAACCCGCACCAGGCCCCCGTGGTGGATTACGGCCCAGTTCCTAACACAGGTAGGTGGCCTGTGTGCCAACCGTTCTGTTGTCCACGACTTCTCTCGCGTCGAAATTTTTATGTGTAAGTGTGAGAAAAAAATAATTCCTGACAATAATCTATCTCTGTGCCAAATTTCATCCAGATGTCGTTCAGATGTTCTGGCGTGATTGAGTATAATCCATCCATCCAAATTTTCGCATCTAGAAAATTATAGATAGCACCAGAAGATACTACTAGTAATGTTTAATCCGCTCCCGCTCTCACTGCGACCCTACCTTACGAAGATAGCAGATCTAACTTAGTTAAAGTAGTTTCTTTTACTTGATTCAAGTTTGGAGTCGTCACTCCAGCAATGACAAGAGATGGTTGTGCATTTGTTTAGTTGCACATTTTAGAACTATTTGAGGGTAGTCGGGGAAATATTCGACACTCTTCACTAGAAGGAGAGAGGAATCGCGCTGGCATAGAAAATAATGTTGCAGGTGTGTTTTTGTTTTATAATTAACTAGCGGCTCGTTCCGGCTTCATTATTCATTACTTCATACTTCATTCAATATTATAGTCTATATTACTCAGGGATAATGTAGCATTCTAATGGTGAAAGATTTTTTGCTATCGGTCCAGTAGTTTTTGTCCGCGGCTTCGCTCGTGTTGGTCGGAAATTATCCCACGGGCACGTTGTATAGCCTATGGCACTCGGGGATAATGTAGCTTCCTATTAGTGAACGAATTCATCAAATCATTCATTCAAAATCGGTTCAGTAGATCTAGAGATAACCCCCTACAACCTCACAAACTCACAAACTTTACCTCTTTGTAATATTAATATAGAATTGTAGATGTAAATTGTGTATTGTTTGAAGTCTTGAGTTGATTGAAGATTTCGATGCGCGTGTAGTCGCTAGGTGCTGGATTTATACTCCTTTGTTCTAGCTAAAATTGTTGTTTGTATTACAAGTCTAGGTACTGTCGTTCTTAAGCCCGATTTAGAATTTCTCCTTTTGCTTAGAATGTATATTATCTTTTGGAACTTCAGATGAAAGTGCCTGGGTAGCCCGCGAAATCAAATTTCTTTTCTTACTTTTTTTTGCAATTTGCCGGTCAGTGTCCCGGCTGTCTGTTGTAGGTATGTAATGGGTGGTCACCTATCCACGGACCAACCCAGGCAAGCGCGGCTTAACCTGTAGATCGATCCGAGCGGCTTATTACTTAGCCACGAGCTCCTTAAGAGTAATTTAGAGTTTACTCCATCTTACATTGACAATAGCGTTCAGTATAAATGGACACATGAACCAAGATGCTCATAGCGTATCGCCCACAATATGGTAGATGACTTAAAAAAATAATTGGTCCGTCAGATAGATTGCCTAAAAATATTGAATACGTATTTTTTCTTTTTTCACGTTAACAAAAAATGAAGACGATACCGTCGCAAACTCGCGTGACGTCACTTGTATACGTACACTTTTTACGTACAAGTGACATCACTAGCCCCCCACTTTGATTATTTGATGCGTTACAACTTCGTCATTTTTTATTGATTTGATAAAACAAAAAATACGTATCCAATATTTTTAGATAATCTAACTGTCGGACTAAATAACCCTATTTAGTCCGACAGTGGTTTTTTACTCAGGAATCATCCCTATTTCCAATGCTGCTAAATTGGAATGCACTTACAGTGTGCCCGCATTGTATATAATTATTGGTGCCCAAGACAACCCTTCCTAATTTGAACGGGTTGCGGTCACTCTGAACTGGGTATATTTATGACAGCTGCTTCGTTGGTTTAGTGGTCGCCAGTCCTACTGGTAAGCATGAGATCCTTCGTTGAGGTTCCCGGGTCCGGCAAAATGTTAGTGAGTTTTTCCACCGCGATGTTCTCAGTAGCAGCCTGGGGTTTAGATTTGTGCCCGGTTGACGGCATTAGGCTCTACCCTTTTGCATTTGACTCAATATGACTGGCGAAAATTGTGGGTGTACTAAGCGGCCGTTCATACGTTTTTAACCGTATGAACAGTGTTCCCAATTTCGTACAGATCACCGCCATGTGAACGGGGCCTAAGCCAGTGGCGTGCCTAGAGGCCAGCAATGCGGCAGCAACCCCATAAGACAAGCAGACTGTTCAGAAACCCGAACATCATGAGGAATAGTAGGTTTTAAGTGCAAGACGAGCTTTTAGGCTTCTATGAACGTAGTTGGGCACCCCTGCCTAACCGTCCAGGCATTCAATGCGTTATGTTATATTTTTAACCCCCGACGCAAAAAGAGGGGGTGTTATAAGTTTGACCGCTATGTGTGTGTGCCTCTGGCACCGTAGCTTTTAAACGAGTGAACCGATTTAGCTGCAGTTTTTTTTATTTGAAAGCTAGTTTGTGTTTTATCAAAATCGGTGCAGCGATTTACTAGATATGGGAGATGAAAGTGGGTATGAAAAATCGAATATTTTCAAATATACCGAAGTTTAATGTCAACTGAATTCGCATGATGTGCATATTAAAATTAGACATGTTTTATCAAAATTGGTGCAACCATTTATGGTTGGGTTTTTTTTTTAATTTTAAATTTAACGATTCTGTTACTTTTTGCATCACAGTTGCCTACATAATAAAGCTAGAACACCTAGTATCAGCCCGGTACCGTAAAGTCTAGTTTGAAGCGCCGACAGCGGGTGCCGCCGACGACCAAATTAAAACAAATGGTTCTACCCTACCAAGTACAGTGTGCGGTCTTATCTAACCAGACTTCGATGGATACCATGAGTTGAGAGTGTTTAGAAATAATGGTGGGATGAGGAATCGAAATTTTTCAGTACCCTCATAACATTGTACTAGGGGGCGAGCCTATTGCCATCAACCGGCCACAAATCCAGACTCCATGGCTGCTACTGAGAAATTCACTTAAAAACCTAATAACACTTTGCAATACCCCTATAACCTTAAAAAAGACTTGTCACAGTCTTTAAGTGTAGTCAGACGCCCCAAAGTTTTGCTAAGAAGGCTTACCAAGGGGTATCTATCGGCCGCGGGCCTGTGCACGGTGAGCTATGGGCTAGCTCGCCGTCCTTCCGTCTTATGACGACAGGCCGTGTCGACGGCGCGTTCGTGCTCCACGCGCGCCTCAAAGAGAGTCAGCAAACAGGAAGGGGTCCGTAAGGACCGATGCCTGCCAGGGTTGCGGGACTGTTCGAAAGAGATACCGCGGCCCTGGAACACAAAGGGCAAAGGAAGGAACATGGATGGGTTTTAGTCAGTAAAAGTCTGACACTCCCTCCTGCTCAGCCCAGAGCGGGAGGGGGTGTCAGACTTTTAATGGGGTTATTTGATGATTTCACTTCCGAAAAAAATAAATAAAAATGGGGTATCTATGGGTGTTACTCAGTAACTGGGTTGTTGAGGTCAGATAGGCAATCGCCCCATGTAAAATACTGGTATTCATCCGCATGTATGCGGTTAGACTGGGAGCCGACCCAAACACATTTGGGAATAAGCTCCTGTAGTCTAGGAGCTTATGAATTGGGAGCTGATTCCCATCCCGACTTGGACAGATAATGAGTCTCAAACTTCCATTTACTAACCCCCAACGCAAAAAGAGGGGTTATAAAAGTTTGACCGATAAGTGTGTGTGTCTCTGGCACCGATTTGGATGCAGTTTTTTTTAATTTGAAATCTAGTTTCTTGTCGATGGTTCTTAGATATGTTTTATCAAAATCGGTGCAGCGATTTACTAGATATGGAAGATAGAAGAAAGTGGGTATGAAAAATCGAATATTTTCAAATATACCCAAGTGGAATGTCAAATGAAAGCGCACGATGTGTATATTACAATTAGACATGTTTTATCAAAATCGGTGCAGCCATTTACTGGTTGGGGGTTTTTTAAATTTAATGATTATTCAGTTAGGAAGCTTGTATAATTTAGCCAAAAAGTGGAGTCCAGTCTAATTATAACAAACAAATTCCACCACAACGGGTCTCAAACAAAAGAATACAGTAAATGATTTGACTTTTATGTCTCCTGAAACTCCTGCGAGCCTGGTCACAGTACTGCTGTAATATCAGATGATAGTACCTACAGCGGCGGTCGCATCCTGCCGGAGGGAGCTTTAGTTTATTGGCTCGATTAATGGACAAAGCCTGGAGTTTTAGCTAGCTAGATTTTTCGTAAACAATGTTAATATTGCTTGTATCTTTTCATCGATAGAGTAGGCTGAGGTGCCAGCATCAGTGTACCAGCGTTTGTCAGTTTTGTTATAACGTGACGTAATATCACGCTTGCAATATTCGCATGGTTAGACAGAATTCATCAGAGTTGTTATAGAAGGTTACAACATTCCGCTAGTTATGTTAAAATTCCGTTAACAGGGGTGATCCTATTGCCATAACCGGGCACAAATCCAGACTCCCCATTTCCACTGAAAAACTCAATAACACTGCCCAATCTGGGAATCGAAACCAACCCAAGCAATAGCTTGCGCTCGCAACCACTACCAAGCCGTTACCATTAGGCCACCACTGCTCGAACAATCCAAAAAAAATCCGCATCAAAATCCATTGCGTAGTTTTAAAGATCTAAGCAGACATAGGGACAGACAGCGGGAAGCGACTTTGTTCTATACTATGTAGTGATGTATAGTAATTGCACTATCTTCTTTGCACTATCTTTATCAAAAGCTTTGTCAAACATATTTGTGTTGTTTTCTAACTAAAACCCTATAAATTTCAACATTATATCAAGATCTTTTACAACCTCCTTTATTTTCTGCCATAACTGCACTCGACTCGAGTCTGGACTTATATGTTATTATACGAAGACCTAACATAGCATTCTATGAGTTGTTGAAACAGGAACTGTGCCACAGAGCACGGAGACGGTGCGTGGTGGTACGGGACGGCATTACTGCGATGGTATATGCCGAATGAAGTTTGACGTATTAAATACTAGCGACCCGCCCCGGCTTCGCACGGGTGCAATGTTTTATATAAACCTTCCTCTTGAATCACTCTATCTATTGAAAAAACCGCATCAAAATCAATTGCGTAGCTTTAAAGATCTAAGCAAACATAGGGACAGACAGCGGGAAGCAACTTTGTTCTATACTATGTAGTGATGTATAGTAATTGCTACAGGCCGGCTTTGTTTTAAAAAAAAAATGTAGCACCCCCTTCAATGACCGCTGCCAGTATTATCATACAAACCAAGCGGGCAGTGACACGTTCACTCGCTTTTCGGTACAAATGACGTATAAAAGCTGATGGCTTTAAAGTGACAGAAGTGTCATTTTTCATCAGCCTATAATGTTCCCACTGCTGGGACACACAGTCTCCTCTCTATGAGAGGGAATGGGCTATAATCCACCACGCGAGCCCAGTGCGGGTTGGTAGATGTCACATGTCTTCGAATTTCCGGTACTAGGATATGCCGGTTTCGTCACGATGTTTTCCTTCACCGTTTTGAGAGCAGTAGTGATGTGGAGTGCGCGATACACAACTTAATGCGCCTGCCTGGGTTCGAACCCACGATTTACTGTTCGTAAGTCGGGGCCGCCACCACTGGGCCATCGCTGCTCTCTGCCACAACTGCTCACGTAGCATGGCAATATTATCTCTATTCTACTAAGAATCGACAAAGCTCTTTCTATACAACTTGACATGTCTTGTCGTTCATTTCTAACATTGCCCTGCTTACGACGATAGAAATCTTTCCACTATCTGTCATTTTTTTCAATTCTTCGTCGACAAAACCTGTTGCTACGCGGGCTGGTGTCACCAGATTTATACATGTAAACGTTTACGAAGCCAAATGAGTAAGGATCATAGCAGAAGGTGATCTGTAGTTCCTACCTACCCCCATGTAAAAAGCCGTGTCTTTATGTATGTATGGACTGCCGTCTCTAGACACTACTAATTCCGAGGTCTATGAACTGTCCACTAGTTTTATTGTATAGATTACAACGAGTGATGTCGAATGCTCTGTGGGTGTTCTGGTCGCACTTTTCACGAGGTCTGGCTTTAAAATTGTCGTGGTGGGTTTGTAATGGTGTGGTGGCTACTCGTATGCTTTATGAGTTATGTTTAAGTTTCGAATGCAGCCAAAACGATTACTGTTTTTCTCCGTAATTTTAGGCCGAGGTGACCATCGTAAAGTTACCCCCTCAATTTGCCCAATGAAGAAGGGATAGCCTTTTGCCATCAAACGGGACAAAATCCGATTCCGGGTTTTTATTTAGAAATTCTTGGAAAGGTTCACGAATATTTTTTTGGATATCGAACTCTGGACGATGCATTTAGATATCTACTAATATGCATATTCTGACAAAAAGTGTTTTACAAAATAGTTTGTTGTTTTTCTTTTTATGGGACAAAATAAATAGACTAGCTCGTTTGGGTAAGTCAAAACAAAGCGGACAGGCACAGATCATATCAAAAATAATGACCTATTAAATACTTTTTCATTTAAAAGCTCAGTCACTTTAAAAGAAGATTTCTTAGTATCTCTTAGGGGTGATCATCCCCTTTTCCCTCCAAAACAGATAATTAATCACATCTGCCTTCAACATTCACGAAATCTACGATTTTTATTAAAAACTTTTTTCTTAATACCGTCGTTTACCTTCGCCGTTGCAGTTTAGGCACACAAGTCTGACACTCCCTTCCGCTCCGCCCATAGGGGAAGGGGGTCATTTGATGATTTCCCATCCGAAAAAAAGAAAAGTATGTTAAGGTCAGCATTTCCAGTTACAGTCTAATCGGATGCAGATGATAGCAGTTGTTCTCATGGAGCGGTTGCTATACGACTTCTACGACCCATTTTCATGGATAATACGAGACCACTATTGCAAGACAGGTTGTGACGACAGTCAAATATCTACGAATGACAGTCGGGACCATCTGTGAATGTTTAATGTGCTTTTCAAGCACGGATGCGTGTCCGTATGTAATTGGTCACCCATCCACGGACCGACCTTGGCAAGCAAAGAAAAACTAAAAAAAAAAACAAAAATTCAAAATCATTTATTTGCATAAATAAGGTACAGGAGGATCTTAAAGATAAAGTATATAATTTCTCTTATTCTGTCATTAATTTCGGCGTGCAAATTTTACATAAATAGTTATTAAATAAACAACAAAAGATAAATTGATTAATTTGAAACATGAAACATGCATTCAGTTTGTAAATTGTATTACATTGATTCAATTGTAATTAAGTTAAATATTATTTATAACTATAATTCAGGACTTACAACTTATAAACTAGGAACTCAAGTACCTACACTATAAAGGCATTTATCTACTTATTAATATTTTTGTAAGAATCCGCTTAAATTTAAAAAATGGGAGGAGAACACTGGAAAACAGTTGCGTTTAGAAACTGCACATACTTACCAAAAACGTATAAATTTTTATCACACCCATAATATCAGATCACGATTCAATTTACTTGAGATGGCAATCTTTTTACGACTGTGTCATAATAAAATCATCTTTATTGTGATAGTTATAATGCTCATTATAGCGTACATTTATTGGCTGATAGTGCATGATTTTCGTTCCACATCGATTAGGTTTATGTTCGATTTTATGGGTCCGGTTATAGTTTACCATCTGGATTCCGTGGATAAAAAATCTTTCCCAGATGGTTATATGACGTAACCGAACATCACGCCTGTAATCCCCAAAGGGTAAGGCAGAGATGTAAGTACACTCACAATTCGCCAACAACTACTACATACTATATACTATACAACTACTATTTAAGTCCCATCTACTATGGGAAGTCTATAAGGGAGCACATTTCTCGCAGAACGGAAGGCCGATGGGGCCTAAAAGTTCTGTAGTGGCGACCGCAAACAGGAAGATGTTGCGTTGGAAGGCCTCCCACTAGGTGGACCGATGACCTGGTGAAGGTTGCGGGGATCCGCTGGATGCGAGACGCACGGGACCGGTCAAAGTGGCGACACTTGGGGGAGGCCTATGTCCAGCAATGGACGTCTTTCGGCTGAAATGATGATGATGAATAGGGGGCGAGCCTATTGCCATCAACCGGACACAAATCCAGACACCGTGGTTACTACTGAGAAATTTCTGGCGGAAAAACCTAATAACACTTTTCCCGATCTGCAAATCGAACGCAATCGCGACCAGCGCGTTGCAGTCTATTTAAATGAAGCGAAAGCTGAAATCGACCAATCACATGGTTGAATCAAATGGTTGTTCTCCTGTGATTGGTCGTATCACAGCGCTCCGCTTTAATCCATGGCAAATGCGTTTACTTCGTTTGAACAAGCGACGCCATATCATAAGCCAAAATGCATATGGCCGCCACGCCCATGGTTCAATCCTGGAATTGTGTATTGTCCATTGTTGAAAATTTATTTTCATGCTGTGATCAGTGCCTGGAGATTAAATGGATATTTAATTTCAGATTTTAATAATTAGTTAATGTTAGTTGTTGAGCATCTTTCAATCTTAGCTTTGTGTTGGTTTTTGTTTTTTTGGCATTACATAAAGCATGTATTTTTATTTTGTTTCAAAATATTCTGTACACTTGCAAATATGATATTCGTGTTACAACTCACAATAATTATGTTTATATATTTATTTTCCAAATATACATACATTTAATATTAGTTCTTACCATTATTCTTATTAGTGTATAAATAATGACTGAGACACCATAGCACACACCATGGCGGCGTCAATGTGTCACTCATTTGGTCTTTGGTCTTTGCTGAAAATCAGCGCTGAGGACTTACGGTCCGTCCGAAGCCACAGCATTTAGCTGAGCATCGACCATTTTTGCACGGATGGGACGCGCAGTTTCATTTATGTTTCACATAGTTATCTTGCCTTCATATTTATTGTAACGTTTTAAGTTTAGTTTTGTACATGCACTGATGTGATGTGAATGTTTTTGTTTTGGGATCTCCTTATGTCAACGTTGTGTCAAAATGTCGCGTCGAAAGTGCTTGTCTATGGTGTCACCAAAGCCAAAGACATGCACTTTCTAGGGTTCTCTATGGTGTGACCATAAGGGATCTCAAGACAAAATCGTAGATGAAGAATAGTATTCTCTGCGAAGGTAATATTAGATTTTATTTTATTTTTTTTGTTTTTTGCTTTGATGTTCTTTTTCTATTTTTTATGGTTATGTTTTATTATTGCGCGTTTGTAGTCGGTGCAAAATAAATGATTTTTCTTTCTTTCTTTTCTTTCTTCTCCGCTATGGTCGAAACTAGGTCTCATTAATGCAATAGTAACTCCGTATGCGTGTTCCAGCTGGGTGAACAGATTTTGATCAAAAATGGCACACAAATACCGTGACCGTGAGGTTAATACATAGGACTTTCATCTCAGTAGTACGTTCCCGTGCGATAAACTCCATCGTTCACGATGCACGAGCGAAACCGCGGGCAAAAGCTAGTTTTCATATTAACCAAATCAAGCTCTTCTAAATAATTTAAATTCACGTCTAATTTGCCGCTCACACATACCATTCCACAAAAAAAATGTACACGTAAGAAATGACGAAGCAAATCCTACCAATATAGAATCACATTCTGCGATACTAATATAACATGGAGAGAGGTCAAACGATCCCCTAACATGACTTGCATGAAGGTATAAGGCATTTTGCGATGACGTGCCGATTTCTAAAGGAAAAATTTGTAGAAATTTGTTACGAGGGGTTTGTGAAGAAATTGGGGTGATATTTTACCTGAACAGCAATGGAAGAGAGCATGCGAAGGTAAGGCGTATAAAGGATCAGTAAAATGTAGTATGGACACATTGTGGACCTGCTGTGGACACTTCTACTTAGCGTGTCGATGACAATCTAAATGCAGTCGGCCCGGGAATTTGGCGATGAGTTTAGCATTTTCAGCAGCGTCCATCAGCTCCTATGATGTGCAAACAATAGGACAGACAGGACACACCACATTAAGAGTCCAGCGCAGAGTCATCTATAAATCTCCACCTGAACAGGTTTTCTTTGCTTCGGCCAACGCGTGTCCGGAGTCTATTTAAACACTTCCAGGTCAGCCATGGCCACTCAGACCCTGACATATATTCAGTGAGTATCTGGCCGGGTCCGAAGCCGAATCCGCCATTTTGCTTTACTCGTTTTGCCGAACCATAAAACCTGCTTGTGCTTGAGTAATTGTGGGAGGAACACTGCTTGACACAAGTCTTCCGCAAAGGTCACCACATTGACTGGTGCTGTGCTTCTTGTATCCAGCGGTAACTCGCGATCTTCACAGGGTATTGGTCCATCTCGTAAAATACCTACCTAACTTCTGGTAAGCGGTAATGCGGCTAGTATCTCGCAATAAATCCTCCTACTTACTTCCTACTAATATTATAAATGCGAAAGTTTGTGAGGATAGATGGATGGATCTTTGTTACTCTTTCACGCAAAAACTACTGATTTGATTTCGATGAAATTTGGCACACAGATAGTTTATAAGCTGGATTAACACATAGTAAACTTTGTATCCCGGTAGTGCGATCACGCGGGCGAAGCCTCGGGCATAAGCTAGTTAACCATAAACCAGTTACTGCTAAAATAAATATTATTTCCTCTTCCTAACTTCAAATGGAAATCCAGAAATAGCCTCCGTTCTAAATAATAGAATTAATCGAAAGTCCCATTTGAATGTAGCTGTCTCATAATACGGACGGATCGTTTATTTATGCAGCTCTCAGTTAGCTGAGCTAATAGACTGGATGTCAGTCTGTCTATGTGTCAAAATGTACATAGAATAGAGGCAAATAACTCCCGGAATTAACTTGGAATAATTATATCTTTTGTCCAGAAATATTAGCCGTCATAAAAATGTGTCTCTTTCTCATGAACTATATAGGGATCAAGTTAAACCTAACCTAAACTAGACAGGCTTTTTAGATACTGATACTGTAAGCCTGCATCAGCCCACTGCTAGGCAAAGGCCTCTCCCAATGCCTTCCAGTTGTTTCGATTCAGGGCTAATGTGGACCACTAGCCGTTGGTTCGAGGTCTACCGCGACGCCTTCTAGCTGTGTCAAAGTGGCTATTAGAGTCTATACGGCTTTTTAGAAGTCATTGAAATTATAGATAATGACAAAATCAGCACCCTCTTTTCATCAACCTTATTCCAGTATTTATTGTCGGCGCTGTACCTTTATTTCATTCAGTTTCTCTATCAAACTTTATCTCAGTGTCCACTGTATGTTTAGCTAGCCTGTAGTCATTAAACACCCATCTACCATTTCTCTAGTCTATCAGTCGTCTATTCAGATTCAAACTCTAATTCCACAAACATAACAAATCATCATCTGCCTAGCGTTTTCCAAACTATGTCGGGGTCGGCTTCCAGTCTAACCGGATGCAGCTGAATACCAGTATTTTACATGAAGCGACTGCCTATCCAATCCACAACCCATTTAGTACTGGGTAATACGATACCCCTTGGTAGGACTGGTTGTTATACTTTCGGGGCATTGACTACCTTTAACGATAGGCAAAGATACCGAGACCAACGGCTTAACGTACCTTGCGAGACACGGCGGAAACTAAGTATGTCTTAGGTCTTCCATCCACGGACCAACTAAGGTAAGCGTGGCTGAAGATAAGCTGCTGTTATTTTTAACCACGAACTCCTCATCCATAACATCGCAGAAAATGATTGGTTCTCCACGCTTTCTCGGACACTGGCACCAGAATACCTCAACACTAAATGGTTATCTATACCAAACAATTTGAATGTCAGCTAGTCAGTACTTCAGTAGCTACAATGTGTCACTGGTACTAACAGTGCACTTAATCTTTGAACGTCTGTGTTGGTTTATAGCACTGACGAAGTGGCACTAGGTACTCCTAGTTCCGTAGTGATGGTACTTTGTGATTTGAGAATAGTGGCTTTGATTTGTTTTACTTTGTTGCTGTCGGTGGATTAGTCAATTATTTTTAGAACTATGATGTATTTTCTATGGTAAATTGCCCGAGATCTTGGTGGGGGTTTGAACTCCTAATACCCTCTCCCTGCCTACGGCCCTGACTATGGGAGACGTGAGGATAAGCGGCCTGTGCGTGCTCAGTGTTCACAGAAAAAGAGTAGAGCAGGACACTAAATTTATTGACATGGTTGTGAACAAATTTGGACAGCAACCTAGACGCCATTAGTTTTTATTCAAACAGTAACTTGATAGAAATAGTACATTACTGCAGCGGCCAGCAACAGAGGCATTGATGGACGAACGTGTAACGAACGTGAACGTGTGTGTGTGTGTGTGTGTGTGTGTGTGTGTGTGTGTGTGTGTGTGTGTGTGTGTGTGGGACGTGCGTGCGTGGTCGTGTGTGTGTGTGTCGTGTCGAGTCCATCAATGCAATGATGGACTTACGTATATTGCAAGGCTTGTATAATACTTTTCTCAAATAATGCGAGGAAATTAAAACTCTCACGTTGAAGAGTTCATTTGTTTTTTTTTTTCAATAAACCGATTTCTATTTTCATACAACTTTTGCCGACCGCTGGTCGCATGTATCTGGCTAGTACAGCAATTTCGATTTATCTCGAAGAAGGTTGTCAAAATAATGCTCAAATTTCCAAGCATGTTTGAGAAAATAATCTTTTCCATGCATTTTCATTCCCGACAATGAGGTGCAACCCTCTTGCACCCTGCTACCTATGTCTCTGTTGCACAATTCCCAAGCCGCTGAAGCCGCGGGCAAAAGATACTATCTTATCTTCACATCTATACACACATTCATACTACATACAATACATACAAATAAATAAAATTGAAGTGTCTGATTGTAATATCAAAATAACGGTTTTTTACTGAATACATACAAAAATAATATATACTGCACTTATAGCAAAAACACATTTTTTACAATTTTTGTCTGTCTGTCTGTTTGTTCCGGCTAATTTAACTGGCATATAGCTGATGTTATAGGGTCTAACATGGACTACTTTTATTTTAGGAAAATAATTAGGGTTCCGTGCAAAAAATCGAAACTCTTGAAATTGGTAACAAAATTCGATTAAAAAAGGAAAGTAATATTTTTTATAATAATTTCACGCGAACGAAGGTCGCAAGCAACAGCTAGTATTTAATCAAAGAAATAGAAACGGAAAGTTCACAATGCAATTGCTTTTAAAGCTTATTTAAACAATATAATAAAAGCATAATATCAAAGACTCTTTCACAGTAATTGAAGTATACGAACACTTTATCAAAAGCACAGCAGCTCAGGAAGTCAGGATGTATTATATAACTAGCTTTTATCCGCGGTTCCGCTCGCGAGGAAGTTGGAAATTTATTAGGAATGCAACGATATGTCTATTACGATACCGATACGAATGACGAATGCATCGTAATAGCGAATACGATAACGAATGCATTCCGATTATTTTATTTACATTTAATAAAACAAGATAATTGAGTAAATCAACATTTATTTAAATTTTAAAGTCAATTTAACACCTAAATGTCATAATTAAAATCAATTTCTTTTAAATTATTATTATGAAAACATAAAAATTATAAATTATCTGGTTTCAGTTTATTTCTTTAATCCGTATGGATTAAACCAGCTGTGGAGAACAACCTTTCCGAATCTAAAATATGCCAAAATATGAAAGATGGCTATCATTAGTGTTGCCAGCGCAAACATCGATGCTGTCTTGCTTTCATTTTCACGAAAAAAAAATGCATCAAACTAATTTTAAGAATCGTTATAAATCGTAATACTTTTTACGATACGGATGGTCGTCAAAAATTACGATAACCTGCGGTTTACGATTATCGGCATCGGTATCGTTGCATCCCTAAAATTTATCCATGGGAACGTGCTACTGTGACAAAAAGTTCTAACCCTAGTTATCTGTAGGTAGGCATGCCAAATTTCGTAGGAAAACATTTTTAGATTTATAATATTAGTAAGGTTATTTACCGACTACTTCAATTACCACATTACCACAAAAAAATCATTATACACCTGTCCTCCTTACCTGTCTAATCACAACATTATATTCCCAGTGGTTGTCAAACTTTGCAAGGACCCCCAGATGACGTAGTACTTGTCCCCTATGACGTCACGCCGTAGCTCGCGCCGCCATTTAATATTTATTGTCACCAATTTGATGTTAAATTGGCCGTGCGTGTGATAAGGGGCTTTCTGTTTGTGTTTTGGAGATGGAATGTGTGAAGGTGTGACATTGTTGTGTTTGGAGTCACCTTAGCTGAATGTGACGTGGTGACCTCTACAGTGCAGAGGGCATTAGTGAAATCATTGCCAGTAGTAAATTATCTAATCATCTGCCTAGCCTTTTCCCAACCATACATGTGTCGGCTTCCAGTACAACCGGATGCAGCTGAATACCAGTATTTTACATGGGACGACTGCATAACTGACCTCCACAACCCAGTCATTAATCGGTAATACGATACCCCTTGGTAAGATTCGTTACCGGGCTACTGACTACTTGTAACGACTGTCAACTATCTATGGTCGGTGGTATATGTATAGGTGGTCACCCATCCACTGACCAACCTAGGCAAGCGCGGTTTAACCTAGAGATTGACCGGAGAGGCTGTTATTATTTATCCACAAGCTCCACCTACAGTAGTTAGTTATCTACCATAACCATTATACGCATTCATAGGGGAGAGGAAGAAAAAAGCATATTGCGCTGAACCCAAGTAATTTGTTACTAACAAAGGTCAACAACATCCTCTGCATACCAAATATCTTAAGAATAGGAAACTATTAATCTTGGGCTTCCACAGATAAATCGACCTATTTAATATTTCTTGCATAAGTAGTAGGTACACACTAGACTGCCCGTTAGCGTTTTTCCTCACCCTGAGTCTTCGTACTTACTTCCTAACATGTTCAACATCATACTGGATTAATAAAAGTGCCGTTATGATTGAGCTGTCAAACAGATTGTTGCTCATGCTCCACAAGAAATAAAAGGGTTATAAATAAATCTACCTCAATTACATTATCAAACGAATTCCCTAAATTCTTTCCGAAATTAATGCCTTACTTTGAGAACCACAGTCTTTATTTTATTTCCTTTAAAAACGTTCGCAATCTAATCTCCTCACCGATGGTGCTAATATATTCAGAATATTAAAACGTATTTATCACCCTGATTCCGAACGCTACGTTCCTAATATTCTAATAATTCTTTCGTGCTTTATTAGATTTCCTTTATGGAATATTTTATCTGAAATAGCCTTATTAAGTATGGTAATGGGTCAGAATTGATTGGCGATTTATTAAAGATGATTGTTTGCAATATTGTCGGTGATTTCAGCAAATTTGATAATGATTTATATTTTTTGGAAATGAAAGTGGCCACTAATTGTCTACCTAACGGGAATGTATTTATTCGAAAGTGCTGTTTATTCGATACCTTGTAATATTGTGCTTCTTGAACACTTACGGCCTTTTTATTCACGCTTATCTTACTTGCGTATAACGGTTAGTTTATATGCCTTACTCTAGTAGCTATCGGTGTTTCTATAAACAAAGTTAGCAATGAATATCCTATCCACGTCACTTATCTGTCTCTCGGAGGGTTGACAGTTGATGTTTCTTTAACTGTTTATCTGAGATAGCAACGTTCCGTTAACTGTTAGTAACTTATTGAAAACGGCCGTAAAATAATAAGTCAAACTCAAACTCAAACTCAAAGCATTTATTTCAATTAGACCATTACAGGCACTTTTGAAAGTCAAACAAAAAAAAAAAAGCTAAGCTACAGTCACAGTCACAAGGCATAATAACTTGAGAAAGTACTGTAGTTGCACATTCCAAAGCGTAGATCTCTATGGAGAAGAATGTGCAAGAAACTCCATGGACACTCTTTTTAATCAAAATATTGTTACAAAATCTTGGTTACATCATTCACGTTGAGATTATACATATATGTGAGAACGATGTAGAAAGACGTGCACATTAAGAGCGCCCAGAGTAAAAGATTAAAATAATCAACACTTTCAAAATAAAGTAATTAAAATAAACCGTGGCAGCTAAGAGATGACCACTCCCAACTGACAGCGCCCGTTCACGAACATGACGCATGGCTCGGCGCCATTCAACTCAACCATATTGAAGGGAACCAAATGACCCGACACACGCGCCACCATCAGCGAGAAATTTGAGTGAGCATGACATTCTCTCAGCCACCAGGCTACATTCAAGTCAATGAAAGATAAATAAATGTAAATGTAAAGTCGCCTCTGTAACAGTCATACAGGGTGTAAAAGTACCCTTTAATGAAGCCGAAGGGCATTGCGATACTTTTTTGTTCTAGACCATACCTGGGAACCTTCTAGTTACGGAGATATTGGGGGTCAAAGTTCCAACTTTTTCACAAGTTTTTAATGCAATAACTTTACTTTAAATACTTACACGACCTCCGTACTATTCAATGCATCTGTCATTTCAATATTTTGAGTGAATATTAAGTCCTATCGTAAAACATGATTTTTCACCCCAAAAAAAATTCGTTTCCCAGCAATAATTTTTGCGTAGATTTACTTAGTTTGATGTACAGAATGCTTGGTTGACGCCTTCGTGAAGGATCCGTCTACACCCTGGATTCTTGATTTATTATTATTTATATTGCTAGCCTGTGCCACTGCAAGGCAAATGGACCTCAGAAACAGGTCATCTTGAGTCGTTAGGTCAAGACAAAGAGACAGCTTAGTCCTAAAACATTTCACTCACTTGTCACAAAACGTCGACTCATCTCGCACTGGACGAATGAGTGACACGACTTTTTACGCTAGTACCCACAAAATTGCTCAGTAGTTCGTTCAAAATCGCTTGCTCAGCTCAATTGTGATTGATAGTACTCAATCAATCAGTTCGATTAACTGCCGTTAATGTTGAGAGCGATTGCTTTCAATCATTGAGTGGGTGAAAATATATTTTTGTGCAGTTTTTGAGGGAATAAAAAGTACGTGCAGAGCAGAAAATCTGCGTTTTTTCATTTTACGTATCCATTGGAAGCTATGAGATTGCAGAATTCTTGTCTCTGTTAAAATATCAAAATGAGCTCTAAATTATTTTTACGGGTTTAGCTTCACCGCCTTATCTATACTAATATTATAAAGAGATAAAGTTTGTGAGGTTGTAGGGGGTAATCTCTGGATCTACTGAACCTATTTTGAAAATTCTTTCATTAATAGGGAGCTACATCATCCCCGAGTGCCTTAGGCTATATTTACTACGTGCCCGTGGAATAATTTCCGACCAAAACGCGAGCGAAGCCGCGGGCAACAGCTAGTTACATATATAAAGATTGCTACAAACACACAAGAAAGATTAATTTAATTAGGAAGTAAATACGAGACCAAATATATGTGATTGTGAGATAACCATTCTTACAATTTCTACTCACAAAAATAAACAATGCAACTCAAAAGATAGGAACTTTAAAAAAAAGAAAATACATGTGACTCAAAACTTTCATTCACTTTCGCAATAGCTTTCAACAAGAATACACGTATTTACTACTGCAGTTGTACACCCAGAACCGTTTGTAAAATGTAATTTATATGGAACAAACGACAAATTATCACTTTGGCCGCGTATTCGGAAAGTTGCCAATATGACTCAATTGCTTTTACGATATGTTGGATGAAAACAGAGTATGAATGAATGGAGAGATCATCAAAATCGTAATACTATGTAGTAAGTACTTTTTGCTCATAACAATTTACTCTGCGGTCACTAATGCATTTGGCAAGCGTTGTAGTGTGGATTATAATAATGATTTTGTTTATTGAGGGATTATTAGAAGATTATTTAGCTTTGAGATTTTGGCAGTAACACACCTGTCAATACACTGCTGAACTGCTGAAGTTTGACTATGCGTATATTAACGTTCAAATTTCGAATTTGTCAAAATTACTACTAATTTATCGCCAACTTCTGTACTGAGAATTTAAAGTTTAAAACTTGTCAAACTGTACTTGTCCTTCACAAATAATAGAGTTTGACAAATATTCAGCTAATACTCGTGACAGTCCACAACATTCGATTGTGAAATAGTTTAAGCACTCCATTGAATAGGTACTCCGTGGAACAAAACGCTCGAATTAATCCGACTGTAATGATACGCCGTATTTCAGGTTAATGATACGTTACGGTTACGATCATTGTTATTTGCGTATTATTTTGCGTTTTTAAGATTGCGGTTTGCCATTTTATTGTGTCGGAGGTAATTCGCTGTCTATTTTGAAGGTATAAACAGAAATAAATTGTGTGTAATTACACGTAGCTATGTGATTGTTTCCAATCGGCACTGGACCTGCGCGGTGGATTACGGGCCACGCGCTGATGGAGAGGAGCCCTGTTTCCCAGCAGTGGGAACGTTTTAGGCTGATTATGTTATGTAGTTGATAATACAGATCGAGGAGCTCGTGGCTAAATAATAACAGCCGCTAGAGTCGATCTTTAGGTTAAGCCGCGCTTGCCTAGGATGGTCCGTGGATGGGTGACCACCCATTATGTACCGAGTTTTCTTCGGGCCTTGGAAAGCGCTTTAAGCCCCCACAATCCAGTTGGTACTGGGTAATACGATACCCCTTGAAAAGACTGGTTGTCAGACTTTTGGGCCACTGGACTACCTGTAACGACTTTCAAAAGATCTACAAATGACAGCCGGTACCAACTGCTTAACGTGCTTTCCGAGACACGGAAGAAACTCGGAATTTAATGGGCGGTCACCCATCCACGAACCAACCTAGGCAAGCGCGACATAACCTAACGATCGACCCGAGTGGCTGTTATTATGTAGCCACAAACTCCTCCACAACTCTGCCCTCCTCAAGCTATAATACCGTTATCCGACAAAATCATATTTCGAGTTACTGCAGCAGAAGAATACAATCTTGGCAAAAGCTTCATACTCGTATATTCAAATGTATCTAACTTCACAATGTAAAAAAATTAAAACTTAACAGATACAAAGTCAGGATAATATTCCCCAAAGGAGACTACTAACTGTACATATTTCAACACTAGTACAAGATAAGTATACTTTAGTCACTGTATACTATTTTAAGGTTCGTTTACACGAGCAACTTAAATTGCTGAAACAAGAAGACAAACAATTTGTTGAGTTGCCGACAATGAGGGCTATCGTTTTTGAGCTCACCAGATGGCGGCACTGTCGCTTATGGTCATGTCAATAATTCTATTTTATACTTTAAAGTACCATAACTTCTTAAAAAGTTAATTTTAATACGTATAATAAGATAGTGTAATTTGCAGATACATATTTACAATATTCTCCCTAAAATTAGCAAGCGTGAAACATTTAAAAATCATTTTACCTCCAAGTAGGTACTGAAAATTAAGATTCTAAGTTGCTACTTAAAATCTTCAAGTCATAATTAATCAGGAATAGCTTAATCTAGACCACACGTATTTTTACTAATATTCACAGTAGACCACAATTTTATTGTGAATAATAATAAAAATACGTGATAAAAAACACCCGTCGCGTGAACTTTCAATGAAATTGACATTTCGGTGGCCTCACGCTAGACTAGCGCCTCTAGCGGCGAATTCACACGCCCATTGCCCAAGAAAGAAGACAACAAGCAATTTGTTGAGTTGCCGACAATTGACGAAATCTGGACTTAATTTTTATTAAAATAAATCTTACTGATTAACGTCCATGGTTTCTCTGGTTGGTAAAAGGCCTTTCAGTGGGACAATATTAAGCTGATATTATTATACAAAATTAAAGCAATTATGAGATATTATAAGGAATCCATCTCAACTTAATTATTTTGTACTAATATTTAATTTTGTATTAACATAAATATACCCACAGTTTCAACCCTCTCCTACCTTGTGTGCACAAATACAGCTTTTAGATTTGTCGCCGGGCAATAAATTCCTCAGAAATTGCCCGTGTAAGCACAGCTTTAGAAGCGAAGGCGATGCAGCGTGACTCGAGTGCGCACTGTATGTTTTTATAAAAGGAGGCGATGCGGCGTGAATCTTGAAATCCCATCCGAACCATGTCTTGATGCACAATAAACGTGCAGCTTATGGTTGAGCTGGTGTAAGTTATGGGCGATAGCGATATCATCATTTCATGATGAACTACGCAGTAACGTTAAATGACAGCAACACTTGCATTGACTAGAAAGACAACGCTACTGAAATTAAATGTACGGCGACTCCAGCAGAACATAGCTGTCTGAAAAAGCCACCATTTTATGAAACAACCTCACCAGAATGCACCTGGTAACTCAAAAACAAATGGAAATTAAAAGTCATTTAACCCAACTTCACTGACACTCCGCACTTTTTGTCCATCAATAAGTACAAAACGCCAGTCTTTCGCTGCTTCTCGCTGACCCTGTATGATTACCAGTGTCCAACAAATAGTCAAACGTTGTCTCCTTCTTCGTGTCGCTGTCACGACAGAATTTTATGTTGTTCGCCCAAAACTTCGCCAGTTCCATATCGTCGTCGGTGGCAGCAAAGACGTCAGTTTTCCTAAATATTTTGCTTGGGCTCAATAAACGTTGTGATAACCCCGTGATCCTCTATATTGCACCGCGTTGCTTCAACTCGCTCCCGCCTCTACCTATGCCATACGTCGCGCTGATCTCACAAGAGGCGTTCGCTAATGTCACGCCGCTTGCCTGGCTTCTGACAAGTTCGTGTGTTGTGATAAGTATAATTTTACTGATCTGGAATTTTTCCAGTACTTCAGGATTTTTGAAATGAAAATTCTACGAGCTTAGATTTATTGTGGATATAAACAGAAGATTGCAAGAAAGACTTGAATAAGACTATCATCTATAACATTTGCTTGTACATTCCAGGGTGTATGTGCAATCCTGCCAGGGTTGCGGGACTGTTCGAAAGAGATACCGCGGCCCTGGAACACAGAGGGCAAAGGAAGGAACATGGATGGGTTTTAGTCAGTAAAAGTCTGACACTCCCTCCTGCTCAGCCCAGAGCGGGAGGGGTTATTTGATGATTTCCCATCGGTAAAAAAAAAAATCGGTAAAATTAAAAAGGGTGTATTTGCAAGCAAATGTTGTTGAGGCTGCAGTTGGTTGATTACATTTCTTTTTAACCAGTCGGTTAAAAAGACAAGTCTTCAAAAAGGACGAGGTTCTCAATTCGGTTGTATATAGGGTGACTGGTAATTAGTGACCGATACTTAAACACGTGATTCTAGTCATGATAACAAACAACTTTCCCAAAGAAACTTTTTTTTTAAACTCATTTAATTTTATCACAATAACACAACAGCTGTATGAAATTCCCACGCGCGCGCTTTTGACCTACGAGTATCAACTGGTAGCCGCGTGACGCCGATGTCTCATTACAATGTTTTCGGTGTACGTAAGTAGTGTAGGTAGGTACCTACATGTTTAAGTAGCCGCTAAATTAAAAAATAATATCCAAAGACTGCGTGTTCCACAGTAGTCTTAAGTATAACTACTTTTAAGATGCAACGTATGTCCGCATAACTACAAAATATCTAGGAACGCGCGCGCCCTACATAAAAAGTAGGCACAATCTATCAGCTGATAGTCTGACCTCGGGAAGGGGCAAAAATGTACTTGTACTAGTAGCGTCTCGCGCTCACCCGCCCGCACCCTTTGCCTCAGTGCAGTAATGACGTAAAACACTAAAACAGTCACCCCGGAGAGCGCGTCGCAGGCGCATGTTTTGATTTTCTTTGATGCCCATACGCGCTATGGAGTACAATTATACAGCTAGTGAGTACAGTGATATGGTGATGTGTTACTACTCGGAAGGTGGTAATGGCGAAGCATTAAAATACATACATTTTGATTGCCATGCTTCTGATTCAGACTCAAATATCGTTAACAGACTGCTAGTCCAAATCCTAGAAAAGTGTGATGGGAAACTTGGAATAACTTGAACAATTCCCGGTGTCGAGAAGTCAGGTGGTAATGTAGCTGTATCTTTGCCGTTTCTAAACATCGTGTAGGTAACAAAACAAACGCAATTTCTGAAGTTAGATTGTTTAGATAGAAAGATAATGCATTTAGGTATTTATTGTAGCGCGCGCACGTAAAGTGCCAAAATACTAGATAATTTATTATTTATTTTACCTCACCGTGTTTTTTCTCCCCACCGTGTCGTAAACAGAGAAGCTTTATGTAGGTACATCACTGTGTACCTAAATGGCCACGCGGCGGCCGGAGCGTCGCGTCTGGCGTCTGGTCGTCATTGGTTATTATTTTTTAATTTAGCGGCTACCTAAACATGTAGGTACCTACCTACACTGCTCATGTACAACGATTAAGGAGCGGGCTTGCGAGCCGCGCGGGTTCTCTGCTAACCCACCCATTGTAATGAGACATAACGGCGTCATGCGGCTACCAGTTGATACTCGTAGGTCAAAAGCGCGCGCGTGTGAATTTCATACAGCTGTTGTGTTATTGTGATAAAATTAAATGAGTTTAAAAAAAAAGTTTCTTTGGGAAAGTTGTTTGTTATCATGACTAGAATCACGTGTTTAAGTATCGGTCACTAATTACCAGTCACCCTATATATATTTTTTATATTTGTTACCTCATAACTCCGTCATTTGTAAACCGATTTGAAAAAATATTTTTTTCATCTAAAAGGATAGGCTTCCCGATTGGTCCCATAGAAATTTCATCAAAATCGGTTTAGGAATTTGGTTGTTATCCTCACGTTAGTTGTCACATCACGTGACGTCGCGTGAAGGCGCTTTGATGTACATCACGCGACGTCGCGTGATACTTGCTAGTTAAATTTTACACACTTTCCGATTTCTGATTGAGCTGAAATTTTGCACGCATGTGTATATCGCGAGACAATGCAATATTATGATGACGTGGAGCTGATCTGATGATGGAGCTGGAAGGTGGCCATAGCAACTCTGTAATAAAACGACGCAACACCGTCGATTTTGGAATCGTTTGATTCGTCTTGACAAGTAATTTAGTCCTAAATGGTAACCAGGGTCTGATGATGGAGCGACATAATCCCATCGAGTTTGGGTTTGTATAATTCTTCTTGTCAAGTACTTTGTCTCTAGATGGAACCCAGGGTCTGGTGATGGAGCTGGAAGGTGGTCACAGGTAGTCCGTAATAAAATGACACAATCCCATCGAGTTTGGGCTCGTATGATTCGTCTTGACGTAGTACTTGTAACTAACGTCTAGTTACAATGTAAAAATTAATTCATGACAAGAATTTGTGTGGTATATTACAACGAAAAAAGTAAAATAAAAAAACTTTCTGCGAAAACAAAACCGACTTTAAAAAAAAAGACACCGACTTCCGAAAGTCAAGTTATTTTAGACTTTTTTAGTGTTTTTTTGGAAGTCGATTTTGTTTTTTATCAGAAAAATTGTACATACTGCGCAAAAAATTAGCAATTCTCTGAACAGAAAATTGGACATTGTTAAAGATCACGTATGCTATTTTATAATCCCTACCAACACAGTGCAAAAATAAGTTAACCTTCGAACGCCCCGACATCGGACCTAGCCCACGGCATCTCACGTTAAATCACAACATTCTAATCCTGACCACACTCACACTACCAAAAATAACATAATTAAGTACACACGTGACAACGAAAATCTTGTAATAACAAAAAACTAATCCATGTCTACTCGCGTCCTCGGTAAATCAACCCGCGAACCATAGATAATACAGAATCAGAAGTACAACTTTTTACAACGAGGAGTGGTGGCTAAGTAACAACAGCTGCACGCGTCGATCATCACGGTTAAGCAGTACTTGCAAACGTCGGTCCGTGGATGGGTAACCGTCCATTGCATACCGAGTTTCCTCCGTGCCTCGGACAACCGTGGGTCCCGGCTATTGTTTGTAGATCTTTTAAAGTCGTTACAGGTAGTCATGTTTTATCATGGGGTATCGTATAAGCCAGTACTAACCGGGTTGTGGAGGTCACATACAGTCGTTCCATGTAAAATACGTACGATGCATACGGCCAGACTGGAGCCCGACCCTAACATATAATATGTAGTTGGGAAAAAGCTAAGCAGATTACAACAACGAGCGAAACCAGGCACACATAGAAGCGTATGGCTATCGCAAAACAAATGGCGGCCGCGAGTGTGCTTGCACTCGCTGTACGTGTAGCTTGTTTATGTGTGCGTCTGTTTTCGTTTGATATAGGGAATTAGCCTTCTGTATTATACTGTGCACGAATTGTTGAAGCGTACATTTAAAAAGACATTTATATTTGTCGTCAGCCAGCACGTATTGTAGATAAGAAAGAAATAAAGAGAAATATTTTGTATTGCCGTTCGTTATAAAGTCGAAGCGACAAATGGTGTTGCGGTATTTTTAAGCTCGTGTGGTATTGAGAATATGTAACAGCTGTTAGTTGTACATGGAAAATACATAAATAACCGTGTATTTTGCAGAAATTGTTTCTGTTGAAAAGTTCTGAGCTAGACTATCGTTCTTTAATATATATCGGATGTTCTAACTGCAGCCTTCGCAGGTAATAATTGTTTACACAGGGTGTAACAGGACTCTTTACGAAGTCGTCAACCAAGCATTTTGTACTTAATACTAAGTAACTTTACGCAAAAAAATTTGCTGGGAAACGACTTTTTTTTGGGGTGAAAAATCACGTTTTACGGTAGAACTCAATGTAACGCACTCAAAACATTGTGCTGATGGATGGATTGAATAGTTCCAGAGTCGTAGAGGTGTTTAAAGTAAAAATCTTACATTAAAAACAAGTATTAAAAAAAACTGGTGAAAAAATTGGTACTTTGACCCCAATATCTCCGTAACTAGAAGGTTCCCAGGTATGGTCTAGAACAAAAAAATATCGCAATGAAGGGGAGAACAAGTGCCTTTCGGCTTCGTTAAGGGTCTTGTTACACCCTTTATACGGCTAGAAAATGCAGATATCCTGAAGGATCTGATTAGTAGACTGGAAGCCAGGGTGACGATATGATTTACCAATTACGTATCGTAAATGTTTATAAGCACGTTAACCCGTTGGTCCCGGCTTTCATTTATAGATCTTTGACAGTCGTAAAAGGTAGTCAATGGACCGAAAGTCTTACCTTGGGATATCGTATTACTCAGTACTAACTGGGTTGTGGAGGTCAGATAGGCAGTTGCTCCATGTAAAATACCAGTACTTAGTCAGCTGCATCCGGTTAGACTGAAAGCCGACACCAACTTAGTTGGGAAAAGGCTAGGCAGATGATGTACAGTAAAAGTTTAAGAGTATTTTATTTGTAAAAGAAAACAATAACCGTTACTAAATTAAATAGTAGGCACCTAGTATTCGTAACTAGTGGAGCTGTTTGTAAAGGAGATCGTTCGTTAAAGGACTACAGCCGTGTAAATATTTGCCACCTAGCAGGGCTTCTGTGTTCAGGTCTAGTACCGATACAATGGGTGTAAAAAGATCCTTTACGAAGCCAAAAGGCAGTTCTGGTATTCCCCCGTCATTTGGATCGTTTTTTTTTCGACCATACCTTGGGACCGTCTAGACGGAGAAATTGGATTTCAAAGTTCCAACTTATTCACTTGATTTTAATGTGATAACTTTATTATTAACACTAGAAACGGGATATTTACTGTTAATTTTGAGTTCCCAATATTTCGGCGCTGTTGCAAGCACCAAGATCACGGATAAACTGAATTTATTGCGGGTGGGTGTTTATGAGCAGACAAATCGGTCTACCCTCTTTCTTGTTCGTTTTTTTGAACTCAGTACCGCTACCACTGTCACTCGCAACTTGATCCTGTTCCCGAAACACGAAACTCACCTTGTCCGCTCGCGAACTTTTTTCGGCACTGTTTCGGTTCTAGTGTTGATGTTAGTGACCATGACAGTTCAAAAACTTATATTGTGGTAACTTTATTACTTTAAAACCTCCATGACCCCTGTACCTTTGTACATTTATGAAATATGTGTGTTCGTAGTTAGGAATAAAGAACTATCTAAGACAGCAAACGATGTAAATCCTCGGAACAGACGAGATCAGTTTATGTTAGTATTGAATGATTTGCCAAGACTTGCCAAATATAACCAAAACTGCCTAGCAATGAGCGTACGTATTTACAACAAGATACCAAACCAATTCAAAATATTAAATTCAAGATTACTAAAGATTAAATTGCACAAGTGGATAAATGAATGTAATTTTGGTAGTCTTAAGGAATTTATGGGTAAAAAATGTTGATGCCTTGTAACATTTTGCTAAAACCCTAACTATTTTAATTTTATTTGACACCATGTTTTATGCAAATAAATGATTTATTATTATGTATTTATACCATTCAATGCACGCATCAGTACAATGTTTTGACTGCGTTACATTGAGTCCTACCGAAAATCATGAGTTTACACTCCCAAAAAAAATCGTTGACCAGCAATATTTTTTTGCGTAGAGTTACTAAGTATGATAAACAGAATGCTTGGTTGAAGGCTTCGTGAAGGGTCTTTTTACACCTAGCAATTATAAGCGACATTTCAGTTTTTGGCAATAAGATCAAAATTGCTTGCGATGCCTCTGGTTAGGCGGATGATCGATGACCATCGGCTAAGACCTGGGGCCTTAGTCTGCTATTGCAATAGTGTCAGAATGGTCTATAATTGATTTAATAAGGCCCCTAGCCCACGGCGTATTGAAGCGCGTTCGAAACTCGTTTGACGTGCGTACAAAGGGTAATTCGTCTGCGCGGGGCCTTATTAAATCAATGATAGACCATTCTGACACTATTGCAATAGCATACTAAGGCCCCTGAATGATTGTCTTACAGAAATATACAAATAAAACTAACATGCATCGACAAACAAATGTTTAAAAAATCTATAACCACTATAATAAAACAGAAAGCAGGCAATAAATCGTGCGTCGATAAAAGTGAGAGCGTTCGATATTCGTATCAAGTGCGTATCAAACGAGCTCGCACGAAAATAGTCCACAATTAAACCAACCGCTATTTTTGACAACGACGAGAAACAGCCCGTTGGTATGTGTGGTGTAAGTTATGGGCAACTGGCTTTTATATTCTTTAAATAATGGAGGCATTAAAAAAAAATAATTTGTGCGTGACCAGTAAGTAGGTAGCGCATGAAAGAATTACCTAATATGCCCCCAGCGATATTTTAATCGGAGTTAAATAATCATGTACATCGTACGTCTTGCAGCTAGTAATCAACATTATAGGACCATGCGGGCCATGGGCCGTCTATCACTCACTATCCTGCCCTTGTACCGAAGACACTAAAATTAAACCAATAAAATAACTCAAATATTTCATTTCACAAAATTTGATTCAAAATGAATATAGAAAGAAAGTAAAAGTATTTATTAGCCCGCACAGGACAAAACATACAAAAAAAACTGGCCAGATACGAGTCGGACTCGCGCACGAAGGGTTCCGTAACAATAATATCTAGCAAAAACCGGCAAAAAATCACGTTTGTTGAATGGGGAGCTCCTTAAAATAAAGTATTTGTTGTTATAGCGACAACAGAAATATATCATCAGTCTGTGAAATGATATTTCAACTGTCTAGCTATCATGGTTCATGAGAAACATCCTAGTGACAGAGGGTCCCGTTAACCCTAGAAATGGTTACATTAACAGTAGGTACCTACAAAAAAAAAATATAATAAGTAAACATAAAAACAAACGAAATAATTCCAAAAATCTGTATAAAATCTCAGCTTTGAACTTTAGAAAGAAATTCATAAAACTGCTATTTCTACATTTCACTGCTTTATACCCCGCTTTGAAAATAGCATAAAAATGCCTCTGACGTGGCGATAAACGTGGTCACTTTCTTGGCCTAGACAGTACAATATAGAGGCAACGTCGACACGAAAAAAATAAAAGAAGATCAAACTTGTGACCCGCTCTCTCCTATAACTAGCACCTCACCCAAACCGATTGCGTTCATTGAATGCCTGAGACAAACGCCTAGTATCTCGCGCCAACAATCAATCAGTAGCAAAACGAACCCGTTTCCTGGTGTCGATCACATGCGGTACCATTCTTAGTTTTCATCTCATTGAACTTACAGTTTTATTTTGTACCTACCTAAGTAGGTTCTAATTTAGGTGCTGGCTGTTTGGCCACCAATTGGGTACCAATTTTGTCCCACCTCCGTTTGGAGGTGGGACAAAATTGGTACCCCCTTTTAGAAGAGGGGATTGAGCCGTGGCTAAATAATAGAAGCAGTTGTACTCACGAGGGATATACCCCGTGGTTTTTGTCCACTGCTGGGCAAAGACCTCCACCTATTCCTTCGATGAGCTCTGTTCCCGTGCCACCTCGACCAAGCTCTCGCGGTACGCGTCCAGATCGTCTCTCCACCTTTTTCTGGGTTCGTCTTCCGTAACCCATCGTGTAGAGACATTAGCCCAGCGATCATCGTGCATACGGCTGATGGGACCCTCCCAATCCCAGTAGTATAAAGATAGGAAATAATAAACATTTCATCATTATCTGCCCGCCATTTCCCCAACAATTTTGTTGTCACCTTCCAGTATTTTACATGGAGCGACTTTCTATTTCACTCCTGCAACTTAGTTACTGGGTACACGATACTCTTTGGCAAATACTGGGATTCTATGTTCATAATATACCAAAACGCTTTGTCATGACTATTTGCATTCTAAGTTACCCTAAGCAAATCCCTTGACATTTATTATTGCAAGGGCCTACATGAAACGATTACTAATTTCCAAAAGGTAAGCCCGCGGAATTAAAGGAATACCTGCTCGCTATTAATAGTACAGGCCTGTCCAATATACGGCCCCCGGGCTACCTAGCGGCCCGCATATGTCTTTCATCCGGCCCGCGAGCTATTTAAAACTTTATAAGACATCAATACGCGAACATTGTTTAAAAAATGCCCCTAAGTCAGTTATTTCCCTGCTATACCTATTTACCTACCCGCCCCTCCTCACTTACCCGCGAATACAGACCGCATCTTTGCAGCCTAGTCCGGCGAAGCTTGTTTTATTTAAATTTAGAGGTTACTTTGCAGCGGTTACGAAAATACTAAAATGGGCCCTTAAGGTGGAAGCGCAAGAGTAGCCCGCGAAATTTAAATTTTCTTACATTTATTGCAATTTGCAGGTTAGTGTCAGGTTGTAAGTTGATGAAAATATGAATCGCGTCAGTAATACGTATGGAGTTACAGAATTATAGTCATTGAAAACATCAATACAACCCTCCAAGTTCATTTAACCCCATTGAGTGACTTTTTCATGAAATAGTTATTGAATGGGGTTAAATGAACTTGGAGGGTTGTATTGATGATTTGAATTATTATAATTTTGTAACTCCATACGTGTTACTGGCGCGATTCATATTTTCATCAACATACAACCTGACACTAACCTGCAAATTGCAAGAAATGTAAGAAAATTTAAATTTCGCGGGCTACCCTTGCGCTTCCACCTTATTCAAATTATGTTGGACACCCCTGCTATATTACATACGTTAAGCAATTCTTCTCGAGATACTCAGTCTTCTAACAATTCTCAACAAAATACACGAAATTAATTACAATCTTGATCAATAGATCTGGACTGATTGTTCGAGGAAACTCTTGAGGCCTATTGTCGTCAGGCCCATTATGTCGTGCCGTAATATATTACACGATAATGTCCGCTAATGGGCCCGCGGTTCAATGGGCTAGACCGAAATATGATACATTATGTATTGGGATATTTTCTTGGAAGCATAGAGCTAGACCATACAAGGTGAATACGAATCCTTCACGAAGCCGTCAAGCATTCTCTACATGGAACTTAATACTTTTTTATAAATTACTGTTGACGGTAGGACTCAATGTAAAGCTCTCAAAACATTGTACTAATGGATGCATTGAATCTAACAGGGATCAGGGAACTATTTAAAGTGAAGTATAATATTAAAAACATGTAAGAAATACACATTCTGTTAAATTAAAACTGTCTGGCTGCCTATTACGGATCATGACATACAGCTCGCTGACAGACAGGCGGACAGCGGAGGCTTAATAATAGGGTTCTGTTGGTTAACCTTCGAGTACGGAACCCAAACAATGAAAGACCAGAGTTGCCATCGTAAGTGTGTAAAGGATTAAACAAAGCCCCACGATATGTTTGCAATTACTCCGCCGATTCCGCACTTAGCAAAGCAGTTGCAGATGATGAAGATACCTTCATCATCTGCAACTGCTTTCTCCAACCTTCCAATCCCGCCCTTTTCCCAACTATGTTGTAGTTGGCGTCCGGTCTAACCGGAAGCAGCTGAATACCAGTATTTTACATGGAGCGACCGTCTATCTGTCATCCACTATTCAGCTGAAACTGGGTAATATGATACCACTAATACCACTTGGTAAGACTTCTGGTTGCCAGACTTTCGGGCCACTGACTACCTGTCAATGATTCATAATGAAGTCCGGAGAAAGAAGACTCTAAAAGACAACAAATAACCCACGGCTGAATTGAAACCAATGGGGAAGGCAAGCCAAAGCAGATGGCGTGTCCATAGCTTAGTCCCAATCTGACCAATGAAGTCAAGCTATTTTGAACTATAAAATGACATTGACAGATCTTCAACCAATGATGTTGCTTCGTACAAGCTATGCTAGCGCCATTAGATTTACGGTTGCCTTCCCCATTTTGCTTGTTGTCAATGTTTTAGACGCGTGTCTCGGTGCCGATCCATAAACCGTTTTACACATGAATTCTTTTGTGTCTAAAACTCGCACACGTCTTTCTCAAACATGTTTAGTAGTAAAAAATTCAAAAGCACCCACCGGTGTTCCAGTAGCTATCCCAGGGTGGAGTACTGGCGGCTAATTTATTTAACGAGCGACCGCGCCCGAGAAAAGTGTGTATTGTGTGTTTAATAATAATTTGTTCAGCCGTGCGGTTTGGTGGGACCTTTTAGACTGTACGACTTGTGCACTGGTTCTTATTAAAATAATATGCTGTCTGATATAAATAAAGAATTCAACAAGAAAGATAGGGAAAACAGTACCTAAACGTCTTATACTTAAGGATAATTAGGGCAAAGATTATGACCTAACGGATCGACGACAGTTGTTGTAAACTTGTGAGCGATTGATTGGGGTTGGTTCTGTCACTGGGTTCATAATTACAGGGTAAACAAGGGGCATCGATGCACATATTCAGTACATCGTTCTGAACCCTCTATTTAGAAATAAAAATGTTCCGGCCAAAATGTTCTATACATTTTGGCCGGGTAGGTATTGCACTTTTGTAGGAAAATACTGTTTTTTTTTTTTAAATTACGTTTCGCATCGAATTGGCATCGTACCCACTAAACTACCCCATCCCTCTAGACCGCGGATTACCCCTAAATAATAGAAAAGGATGCTTTATTCCGATTCGTTAGCCGGCCGCAACTACAGCCTAGCGAATAATACAGCATGAGCTATTTGTAACACCCTCTATACAGTATTTATGTGCCCGCAAATATTTAGTAGGTGTTCTTTCCTTTGTTGTGAATCTACGACGAACCAAGTAACATGTGTACAGTACAGTCACGAGCAACAATAAGGGCATATTGTTGCTCGTGACTGTACTGTAAGAAAAGCCAAAAAACTAAAACGTTTTTCTCGTGGAATAACGATTGCAACTTTGAGATAAAATGTACTTCGTTACAATATGGGTCAATCAATACTAAATACATAGAAAGAGGTTAAATTTGTTTGTCAGCTTGTATGTAGGGGGTAATCTTCGGAACTACTGATCCGATCCCGAAAATTCTTTCACTAACGGGAAGCTACATTATCCCCGAGTGTCATAGGCTACATTTGTAACGTTCCTGTGGGTTAATTTCCGTACATAACTGAGGTGAAGCCGCGAGCAAAAATTGGGAAAACAATATTCATAATAACATGAAATTTAAATCAATACAGTATAGAAGAAAATCACTTTAAAACCCACAGGTTGGTAATTGAACCCGGATACATCAAGCCTAAGGTGGAAATGCCAGGGCAGCCCGCGAAATTTTTTTTTTTTGCAATTTGCCGGTCAGTGCTAGGCTGTATGTTGGATAAAATATGATTCGCGACCGTAACACGTATCTAACCATTGCTATCATCAATACAACCCTCTAAGTTCATTTAATCCCATTGAATTTCTTTTCCGTGAAATACGAGTAGCCATTCAATGGGATTAAATATGATTAATTAAGTCTCTTCCAAGGTGTGAACCAAAGGTGTGTAACCTTTTCATTCCCCGACTTGTACATCATATATTATTTTGTTGTCTAGCGTAGATCTATTCCGTATTTATGACGGTATCAATATTTAGTAGGCTTGCCGGGCCGATGAGGCGTTGCGTGAGATAATAAATCTGAATCTTGCTTTGTTTTACTATTGTATAGGGTGTGATTGACTACAGACGGGAACTAAGGGTAGGGTTCTCCTGAAATGTTTGGAAAAAATATGACTGCTTAGGGAAGTAGGTAACTATGTGTTTGGCCTATCATTGAAAGGTCAAGGTCGAGTCAGTAACTTTGTTGAATGTGGATTATTATCCACAATTTGAATTTGTTTTGATTTTGTTATGTTTATTATCTTTGGCATGTTTTTTTTCGATTTTAATGTTTGAATGGTACGGTCAGCAGCAGAAGTAGCTTAACATTTCCGAATTTTAATTATTTGATGTACGGGACTCCAGTTATTATTTTTACTGTTTCAGTAGATTATTCTTTTAAATATGCCTTACTCTTCAATACCTTGTTAGAAACAAGTAATATGTAACAAGTTATTATTAAAAAAACCTGGTTTGCAACTTCGAGTAGTGTTAATCTACTTCTGATGCTGACTGTACCTACTGTTTTATTTTAAAAAGAAAATCTTCACAATGTATATTGTTCCGAAATAAATGACTTATGATTTAACTTAAAGATCTGACCAGACACACCCGTATCAATCAATAAACACGTAAAAGTGATTACTTGAGTAGAAGTAATTATTTAAGATTCGTATTTTATTCTCTTCTTCTTTCTTCTTCTTACAATAATGAGTAATTGCTTTAAGTTAGAACTGTCAAAAGTTAGAACTCTTAGCTTTACTTTCTATGACGGTTCTTACTTCGTTCAAATTCTTGTCTATTGCATAAAAATGGCTGCATAAGTAATTACTGTAACTTGAACATACTCGTATATATACAAAGGGAGGGGTTTTAGTGGAGAAATGCTACTGTAGTAGATAGTGATTCTTAAATGGAAGCGAGCAGGTCACTTGACTAGACGGGATGGTGGCAGGTGAAGCCTAACGGAATGGTTATCAAGAGATGGTGGCCCACGCCCACGGACACGGCCGTGAGGAGGTGGATGATTCGGAAGTTCGTAAGACCTGAAAATAAGAAATGAGAATCAGGCTACCACGAGAGGCATAAAATCAGCAGTAGGTACTTCCGAAGCTAAACTTTGTAGTGTTTTTTAATTTTTTTATAGCTAAATGAACACTCTGAAAAATAAAACGTTTATTTCTCTATGCGAGCGAAAATTTGATGGCAGCCGTTTATGTACGTACTAGCTTATACCCGCGGCTTCGCCTGCGTGGAGTCCGGTAGTGGTCCATCGGAATCGTACTACCAAGACAAAAAGTATTTATTATATTATTGTGTAAAGTTGTGTTAATCCAGGTTATAAACTATCTGTGTGCCAAATTTCATCCAAATCCCGTCAGTAGTTTTTGCGTGTAGGAGTAACAAACATTCAGACATCCATATATCCTCACAAACTTTCCAACATGAAATTTAAATCAATACAGTAGAAGAAAATCACTTTAAAACCTACAGGTTGGTGCTCGTGATTGAACCCGGATACATCAAGCTTAGTGCTGCTTTCTTCTTTATAGTGTGGTTAGTGCCTAACCTGGTGTCAGAGTTGGTATGCCGCCCATGGGCCTCTGACTTGGCTTTACAAGCTGTCAAGAAATATCTCTCAGGCATGCTGGTTTCCTCACGATGTTTCCCTTCACCGGAGCAAGTGATAATTATTATACAATACGCACATGAATCCGAAAAATCGGAGGTGTGTGCCTTGGGTTCGAACTCGAGACCTATGACTAGGCAGTCCGACAGTCACACCACTAGACTATCACTGCTTTTTAGTACTGTATTAATAATATTAGTAGGATAGGATTACGGATTACATCTCGCCCAAACTTAAACTCAATCAACATATTTCAATCGATACACCACCTTATTTACGCATAAC
Organism: Eugnorisma glareosa; assembly: GCA_947578425.1. Taxonomy (NCBI): domain Eukaryota; kingdom Metazoa; phylum Arthropoda; class Insecta; order Lepidoptera; family Noctuidae; genus Eugnorisma; species Eugnorisma glareosa. Next base: position 2,795,244 of record OX387982.1, on the reverse strand, counting down.
TTGAGTCTGGAATTAATCTCGTGAGTTAAAGATCTGGCACTCTCATCAAACATTAATGCCGGGGCCTATGGGATTGTTAAGATGGATCGGGTTGGGTGCTAGTATCAACGAGTTTAAATGTTAAGATTCCTCGTCCTCTATTGAAAAGTATGGAAGAAGAAGGCATGCTGCCGATTCCAGATAAATTGAGCTAAGAGCAGGAGAATGATGATGATGATTCTCCTTTCGATAGAGAGTATCGTCGGACCAGGCGGGTTTGGTGTCTGATGGGGTATACCTGGCGGCGGATGAAGGGCTGCGATCTCGCAAATAGCTGTACTTGTGTAATGTAGAATTTTGCGTCAGACTGGCATGATTCTTAATCCAACCATTAAGCTTCTTGACTACGTGCCACGAAGATCTAACCTAAGTGTGAGTATTTACATTAAGGCATTAAGAGTATGTAAGTCACTCAGAGAGCTATGAAACGAGCCATGTTGGGCATCTCCCTCTACGACCAGGTGAACACGGAAATACGGAGAGGAATGAAACTTACAGAATTGCAAAATCTGTAACCAAAAGAAAGTGGAAGTGTGCGTATACAGGGTGTAACAAGACCCTTCACGAAGCCGTCAACCAAGCATTCTGTACATCAAACTAAGTAACTTTGCGCAAAAATTATTGCTGGGAAACGTCTTTTTTTGGAGTCAATTATCACGTTTTTCCGTGAATCTCTATGTAACGCACTTAAATCACTGTGCTGATGGATACTTTGAATAGTACGTAGTAGTAGTACTTATAGTAGTAGTGGAGGTGTTTTAAGTAAAAATCTTATATTAAAAACTTGTATTTAAAAAGAACTTGTGAAAAAGTTGGAGCTTTGACCCCCAATATCTCGGTAACTAGAAGGTTCCCAGGAATGGTCTAAAAGAAAAAAATGATCGCAATGACGGGGAGAACAAGTACCTTTCGGCTTCGTTAAGGGTCTTGTTACACCCCTTATGCCGTAGACTGGATGGACTATGGGAGAAGAAAATGCTAGAGTGCACACCACAGACGGGACGAAGGAATCTGGGAAGACAACCGACTAGGTGGACAGACCATCTCATCGAAGTGGCTGGAAAAAACTGGATAGCCATGACACAAACCACCAAAAGTTGAGAGATTTGGATGAGACCTACCACCCAATACTGAGTAGTATTGGGTGGCCAAAGGTTGAAGAAGAAGACTTCTTGCGTCGCTTAAGGTTGGTGGAAATGAGCACAAAGCTCTCTTAACCTAACTAAATTTTCACCACAATTTTTACTTTACACAGCACATTATCCCAACATTTTAGTCCAATAAAATTTTAATGAACTGGAAACCGAATCGACTAACAACACACCGTTACCCTGAAGACCTTCAGACCACAACCCCGATAGGTTATACTTTATGCAAAGCAAATAAATTGCAAGGGTTTGTCGTAAATAAATTAAAATGATGTTGTTTTAGTAGCTCTTGTTTGACGGCTTGACTGGCAGCTGTAGCTACGGAATTAGGTTTAAATTATGATAGTTTGAGGCACTGCCGTTACCGGTTGTATTGCTGGTGTAGTGGTGTAGGTCCATTATTTAATCACTAACTGTTTAAGAGCATACTATTATAAGATTTATTTTGAATGACGGAAGTCTTGGCACATTCCTCTGAACCAATACCGACGACATGTATAGGTTAGGATTATAGCTAGCAAGCTTGTCAAGATATTCTTAGAGGAAATACTCCTTCATGAAAAATACGGCATGTTACTTACGTTTAGTTATAAGACGCTCTATTAAAAAAACGATTTGAAAATGGTGGCCAAAGAAAGGAGCTTCACATGGCCATACGGTGACACGTATTATCTGTCAGTGAGAGAGCATGGTTAGCTCAGCCATTACCAATTTGTTTCTATATTATAACTTTGGTTATAACAAGGCACCAACCAGAGCAATTGGATCTGAACAGTTCCATTTCTGTAGACTACAACTTAATGTATGACACCCGCTGTCATCTTCACCCTACAATAATCCAAGAACATTTGAGAAAACCACAACCCAGTTAGTACTGGGTAATACAATACCTCTTAGTAAGACTGGTTGTCAGACTTTCGGGCAACTGATTACTTGTAACGACTGTCAAAGATCTACTAATGACAGCCGGGACCAATGGTTTAACGTTCTTTTGCATTTGAGAAAATCTAAAACATATTTATAAATCCAGCATTGGTTGTCTAAAGTTCTCGTCTCAGCCAGCCTGCTATCAGTGGCGCCTCACCTTACCCCTCTAGGGACGCCTCCAAACACAAGCGCGTGGTTCCGTACGAGATTGCGAGTGCGTTTTATTATGTAGCTCCGTGAGTCTCCGAGTTAACTACCGACAGAAACTACTCGTGTTTGTCTGTTTATAGTAGTTTTTACTAGTTCAACACGTGTCCCGTTTGAAGAGAGAGATTTATGGGGAGTTTTAGATGTTTTGTGAGGTTACTTTAGCAATTAAGGAGATTTTTTTTTGTGAGGCGGTCCCTCCTTGAAAAAGATTGGTGTTCAGCTGCATCCGGTCAGACTGGAAGCCGACCCCAACTCACACGAAAAGGCTAGGCAGACGATGAAGTATCTCAAACTCAAACTCAAAACATTTATTTCAATTAGACCATAACAGGCACTTTTGAATGTCCGAAAAACAAAGGCGACGCTACAGTCACAGACACAAGGCATAATAACTTTTGAAAATACTGTAGATGCCCATTCCAAAGCGTAGATCTCTATGGAAAAGAATGGGCAAGAAACTCCAGGGACACTCTTATCAAACAAAATTTTGTTACAAGATCTTGGTTACATCATTCATGTTGAGATTATACATATATGTGAGAACGATGTAGAAAGACGTGCACATTAAGAGCGTCCAGAGTAAAAGATTATAATTATCAACAATTTAAAAACAAAGTAGTTAAAATAAACCGTGGCAGCTAAGAGATGACCAGTCCCAACTGACAGCGCACGTTCAGGAACATGACGCATGGATCAGCCCCATTCAGCTCAACCATCTCTATCTACCTTGGGAATTAGAATTAGTCATTTTAGAACTTCTTCCTCTTCGTGCATTGTGGTGGGTTTTTCTTTTTTCCTCCTCGCCTCGTTCTTTTCGCAAAGTCTGATTTTGCAAGATTAATCAAATATTTCGTCGTTTTGAAACCCTGAACAGATTGATATTGAATATTGTAAAATTTATGGAAATTACCGTAACTAGAGGTATGAATTTAATCAATCATAAAATCAAGCAGAAATGAAAATCTCAGCTACATTAAGTGTACGAGCTACGCTGTACATGCCACTAACTTGTCCTACTTTCAGTGATACGTTGCAGTTTGTTTATTCCGCATTAATTGTACATTATTACATTATAACATAATATTTTTAGTAGCAATTAAACCTTTATAACAATCGGTTGTCTACTCAATCAACATAACATTCCTACATCCAACATCAACATAACATTCTCACTGTTGGGAGTTACGCCCCAACATTTGGTCCTTCGAGCCGGATGAACGGAATGAACTTGAGAGCAGACTGGGGGCGTCCAAGCCAATGGCTATCGCCCAATTCAAAACTTTAGAAAGAAAGTTGGAAAAACAAACACATTTGGCAAAGGCCTATAAAGACTTCATGGCTGAATATATTGATCTAGGTCATATGAAGCAATCAACAGTGAGTAACAAAACACTCGAGTGTTACTTACCTCACCACGGCGTACAACGCGCTGAATCAACAACAACAAAGTACAGAGTGGTGTTCAATGCGTCAGCAAAAACATCTACAGGATGCAGTTTGAACGACCTCATGTACAAAGGCCCCAATCTTCAACAGGACCTACAAACATTATTGATGAAATGGAGGCAATACAAATATGCGTTTACAGCGGACATTGAGAAGATGTTCCGTGCTATTTGGGTGGCCCCTGCAGACCAACAACTTCAACAAATTGTATGGCGGGAATCGTTAGAACAACCTATCCGCTCATATCAACTAACAACCGTAACATACGGTACCAAGGCAGCGCCGTTCCTAGCCATGATGACACTCAAGAGATTGGCGTCAGACGAACGTGAACAGTTCCCGGAGGCATCAAAGGTGCTAGAAGAATCATTCTACATGGATGACCTCGTTCATGGGACACATACAATAGAAAAAGGAAAGAAATTGATCGCTGATCTGAAACAATTATTAAAAAATGGAGGGTTTAACCTTCGAAAATGGTCAACAAACAATCAAGAACTTTTGGAAGACATCTCCGAACAACACAACAACGATAAGATCGTCTTCAACTTCAAAACAGAAAATACACAAAAAACGTTAGGCTTGTGCTGGAACTCAAGAGAGGATAAATTCACCTTTCAATGCACAATTTCAAACGTGAACAAGAAACAGACCAAACGCAGCCTACTAGCCGAAATATCTAAATTGTTTGACCCACTCGGCTGGCTGGCTCCCGTGTCAACAAAATTGAAATTATTATTTCAAAAACTGTGGGATGGAACTTTACAATGGGACGACGAAGTGTCCGACAACATACATGCGGAGTGGTGCAAGATACAAGCGGACGTAAGGGCTATAAACTCTTGCGAAATACCTAGATGGCTTCAGTGTGGCGAAAAACAGACAATGGAGCTACATGGGTTCAGTGACGCCTCCCTGGATGCCTATGCCTGTGTCATCTACGCACGGGTCCAAGGTTATCCAAGGATTTAGTCCTACCCATCCCCAACATTCAAACAGAGTTGTTTCGCCTGTATCATCTTCTACAAGTAAAGGCGAAAATGACTGAACAATACCTTATAATCGAGGTAAAAGTACCCTTAATCAGCAGAGACAACTTCGAGATCTACCGAACAATACCAATACCTAAAAACAATGACGTGGATATGGTCACCCTAATACCAATTGCTGAAATTTTAGCAATAAACATTCAAAAGGATTCGTACATACCAATGACGGAATCAGAAATACACACATCAAAAGTGTCTAGGGATCAAGCATTTTTATGTGGATTTCTTGAGATTGAGATGTGGCTTTGTAATAAATTTATGATTTTATAAATTTATATGGATCCTTTTTGGTGCATTTCATAATTTGAATCAGGAACTGTGAATCAAATTCGAGTAAAAGATGAAAATCAGCTGTCAATATTTTCCCTATAAAAACATACAACGCATTGAAGACATTATTAGTGCTACTGTTTCCCTACTACTGATTAAAACCAACGTTATTATGGAGCGGCGACGTCATTTAAGCAGGGAAGAAATGTTCAGAGCCGTGGGAATGATAGAAGCTGGTTCCCGGCAACGTACTGTGGCTTTAGCTCTGAATACAAGTCAGAGTGTTATCAGTCGACTTTGGACACGTTACCGAAGCACTGGTACCGTGGCTGAGCGCCATGGAGGACGGTATCGCTGCACCACACGGAGACAAGACCGATACATTCAAATCTTAACTCGAAGAGCTCCAACAATAACCGCCATGATGTTAGCCGTGAGGCTTCATCACTCTTCAGGGAACTTAATTAGCGACCAAACAGTCAGAAACCGCTTGCATGAAGTGAACCTTCATTCCCGAAGACCGCTACGGGTACCACCTATAGCAATGCACAATCGTAGGATACGATATCAATGGGCTCTTGAACACAGAAATTGGGCAGAAGAACAATGGCGTTTCGTGTGCTTTTCTGATGAGTCTCGTTTTGGTATGAGACCGGATACAAGACGTATACGACACTGGAGAACCCCTGGACGCCAACAGCGATTAAAATCCTGCCAGGAAGTCCATCCTTATAGTGGTGGAACCATCATGGTATGGGCGGGTATTTGGATCGGCGGAAGAACTGAGTTGATTTGGATCAGAGGCAACCTCAACGCTCAAATTTATGCTGAGACGATTGTATCAGACGTCATCGTTCCTCTACAAGTGCAAATCGGTCCCTTATTTCAGTTAATGCATGATAATGCACGACCGCACACCGCAAGAGTTGTAAGACAGACTCTCGCCGCAGCTAACATCAATGTCCTGCCCTGGCCTGCTCAGTCGCCAGACTTGAATACGATTGAGCATGCATGGGATATGCTACAGAGAAGAGCTCTGCCGAATATGGAGGGTATCCAGTCGCAAGAAGACCTTTTTTTGTTGTTGCAACGAACATGGGCGGCCATTCCACAGCGTGATTTGGATGAACTCATTTTGAGTATGCCAAACCGATGTTCTTGTGTTGTTAGTGTTCGCGGTAGAAACACGGATTATTAATTGTTTAAGTTACCCAATAAAATTTTAAAGAAAACTGTTATTTCAGTCTTTTTTTCGAACTTTTGTGTTAGTGGTTCAAATGTCAAAAATCCCTTTATTAGGAAAATGGCAAATTTCTTTATTAACGCAAAGGTGACTTGGTTTATCGTTACTGTGACAAACGAAAACACTTTATTTGATGAATCCTTAAAGAAAATTTTAATTAATATCAATCAGGAGAAAAGTTATTGCAAAAATATATGTTGATCCCTAGACACTTTTGATGTGTGTACATCAATGCGTGCAAAATGACGCGACAACTCGATTGTGTTCGCTACAGAAACCCATATACCGCATGAAGTCTGACGACAGCCTCTGCATGAAGAACAAGGAATCTCTTCACTGCGAAACCAAACACGAAACCTGCCGAGACATATGGTTGGAATTAAACAATGTAAATAATTACTTATATTTTTGCTGTCAACAATGCAAAATACGTATTATTTGTGGGCATCAAGTTTCAACGCAGCTACTACACAAGGCCGGTGTCATAACACTCAATGACGATTGCATAATTAGTAGTGAAACTTTTGCTGTTTATCCTCAAAAGCAACAAATGAACAAAATCCAAGCCCAAGTCGATACAGGTCCTGCAGAAATTCCTTCAATCAACAACATCATAAACCTACCTGTACCGGTCTTAAAACATCTTCACGAGAATGAGACAGCAACGGAGCAGAGAGCATTACTACAAGAGCTTGGCAAACAAATAGAGCAACTGAAAGCTGCAACATCAGAAGACATCCTGTCAGATCATGCAACATACCACGATGTCCACCAATACGTCGTCATCTACATATTAGCGGCCGCAGCAGCATTCGTGGGCGTAGTGTACGCTTACAACCGCCTACGCAAGCATTGGGCAAGTCGACGGAAGCCAGAAGCTCCATCTATTCCTAACCCGATGCCCCGAAGAAGGTCGACAGCGAGCCTCGTGGACAACTCCTTATTTGACGTCACAGACAACAGCAGCGCAGCGCACTTATCGAGTGCACGCGCACTAAATAAAGCAACGTCGCCTATTGCGCGTTGTGAATTACCATAATAACTTATTGTTTGCATTTAACTTTTACATTTGAACTTTATTTTTAAACATATTCCGATGTACATTTAAGTTATCTTTGTGAGTGGGCAATATGTACGAGCTACGCTGTACATGCCACTAACTTGTCCTACTTTCAGTGATACGTTGCAGTTTGTTTATTCCGCATTAATTGTACATTATTACATTATAACATAATATTTTTAGTAGCAATTAAACCTTTATAACAATCGGTTGTCTACTCAATCAACATAACATTCCTACATCCAACATCAACATAACATTCTCACTGTTGGGAGTTACGCCCCAACATTAAGTTTCTATCTAGCAGACTTGTAATCATGCTAAAATATTTTAGTTACGAGATGTAAGAAAATTTTAATTTATAAGTATCAACAGCCAAGGTTATAATTACTACCTTGTGAGAAAATAATTAAAGAAATGAGCATTATCCATGTAAATTGTACATATTTTACTAGTAGAATTAGAAATGCCATACTTTTACAGTATTAAAATAAATTTATGAGCTCAATGGGTAGAGCATACTTTGTAAGATTTTATCCGCAGTAATCTGCTCCGATTCTTTTCACTAAAGTAGTACCTACAGTTTACATAATATATCTATATATATGAGAGTTTTGAAGTCTGTGTCATCAAGCTCGCCAACGGGTATAAAATAAATGCTACATAGGTAAAACTTTAAATTTTACGTACGCTTGGTTTTTAATCGACGAAAAAAACGAAGTTCATTATTTCAAATTTAGTTTACCAAACTGCCTGTTGTGTCTTCCAATTTGAACTTTCTCTTTGAAGACCTGCAGTAATGGTCTACCACTGCCACTTCGTAATTTTTCACATCTATTCCATAAGAGTCACACACCAAAACAAATGCGGAGTCCCAAATCTCTAACTAACAAACCTTAACGAAATCTCTTTGTTGTATTTGCTTCTTCTTATCCACCGGTACAAAAGTACTTACTGCACCCCCCGTCCCCCTACCCCCTTAAGCCCTATTTGGAGGGTGGTATCAAAAATTCAACCCCAAATGTAGGGGCAGCCTGAAGGTCGGATGTGTTTGCAAATTTAAAGCCTTCTTCCTAGGCGCGCTGCCTTTTTAGGAATGAAAGTTTTAAGTCTGGTTTTTTGAAGAGATTCGAGTCAGTTGGGGGAAAGTTTTCTAGTACTTTTTTGCGTATAAAGTTACTTGGTTATTTCCTGAAAAGATCGCTGAAAAGGGACTGTTCAAACTCAACTGCGCAACAGCAAAGGCAGGGTTATAATTTTTACACGTTTCTATGTAATGTATGTAGTATTTTTTATGCCCACAAAACATCCCAAATTCCTAACGGCTGGATGGATTTTATTATCTCTACGTTTTTCTACCGAAATTGCTTCTTTATACATTCACGTCAAATGCATTATTAATTCAACCAATACTCTAGTATAATTTGGTTATAAAACATGAAATATCCCAAAAAAACCGCCGCTATAATCCTAAATAAATAAACAAAACGTAATTCTCGACGTAACAGGTGACGCTACTTATTTTAACGTCGTAAATCTTTTACCTCCCACACGTCCGCTCCGTACGACTTCAATCCTAAAAATAAAAACAAAAGCGATGCATTTCCCCCACTTTTCCGGCTTACAGGCTTGATAGCCTACCTACCGTCTTTTTTCCCCATTTTTTTTCTTCGTATTGGAGCTAAACGCCAGGTTAATCCTCACTGAGACTGGAATAGATCGCAGCTTAGACGCCTTTCAGTCTGTCTAGTTTTTTGCCTAGGATGAAACGACGTGAATGTGATTAAGTTTTAGAGAAATCGGGTGGAAGATAAATGGATATTGTGTTAGAAGATTTTAGTTTAAGTTGATTGACATAAAATTTCTAGAAAAGTTGAAGTGCGTTAGCGAATTTCGTACCTTATAAGATGAAGTCGTTTCTATGTAGTAAGAGATGATTTAGCAATACTGAGATTTGCTTTAAGAATATTTGTATTAATATTTGTTCTCTCTCTTTTCAGGTATGTATCCTGTAACCCAAAGTATGAAAAGCTGTTATTCGTAAATAAAGCTTTACCGGTTCGTATCGTGAGTATTGAGAGAAAAAATTACAATCGTCTGTCACCATTATTTGACCTTATAACATCCTGCTTAAAAACTAACATCTCTCTCACAAATATGCGACAGAAAATATAAATAAAACCACAAAATGACAAATTGCAACCATCTGACCTGCCAAAATACACAGCGTAAGTATTTATTGCAATGGAAACGATACTAAAATAGGATGCGTCTACGCATCGCTGTCCGTCAACGGCCGACGAGTGACGGAAATAACCGAACGATGACGCGACAGAAATAGTTGAACACGTGTCATTTGTCGCGAGGCGTTGTGAGTTGTCGCACGCGTCAGGCGGGCTCTCGGGCTGTGAGTAATCGGGGTTGCCAGAGACATGTGTCGTCGGTTTTTTGTACGGATTTAGAAAATGGTAATGGTCATTTTTTATTATTCTCGATTTACACTTATTTTTCAAGCGAGGCCCGTTTGGAGTCAATTGCTAGCTAGACAGGTGTGGGTCGTCATGAAAATGGTTCAATACGCCTATCAAATTGTATTCTTAGCCCGCCAATTGCGGCTAAGAATACAAGTTCTTTTAAATTTGACAGATGATTCCTTATGACAAATCGCGGGCGTTTATGTCAATTATAACAAACTGTATTAATAGCTGTCAATGGTCAATGTGTCTAATGGGTCGGAGTTAGGTAGTGTCGAGTTTTTACAAAGTCGAGCTAGCGATTAAGAATCAGTAAAATAAGCTTTTGAATAAGTCCAGTTAGTTATTATGTTATCCATGGCTAGTTAGTATCTTTTAAGAATTCATTTTTTTTCATTTTTTGTACTTTTTTTCTTTTTTTTTTTGGAATGCAAAGTAAATGAATATGACTATAAATTTCTCTGTCAATTACTTTGATGCTGAGATCTATAAAAGTTGTAACACGTGTTTTAGCTAAAACATGCTCATAAGTATTTTATCTTACCCTTTCAGTTTGACAGCTGTTCAACAACGACAGGAATTAATGCTTGGCCAAATCGTGTTAAGTAATGTATCTTAATCTCGGCCTTAGATTTTTCAAATGATTCACAAAATCGCTGTTTTTTGCACCACCTTTTTTACTTTCATGGCGAGACGTTCACGAAGACTTCAAAGTTATTCTATTCCCGTTCAAAGTATGGTTCCCTCAAATATTCATGTTGATCGACCATAAAATACGGTAGTCTGCGTGTAAAATGCGTTTGATATCCTGTTATAGCAAGCAGTAATGGCTACGTAATGTCTACCTCCTCTTTTATGTCCTATAATAATTTGTAGGTACATTACCACAAACTATACTCATGAGTAGTATTAACGTTCTGGGGTCAAGTTACAAGCTGAAATTAGGTAACATACCATGTATTCAAGCATTGGTACGTTTTATACGTAGTTAGTTATATAAGTGGGAAGCTATAGCAGTCATAGTCTAGTGGTGTGACCGTCGGACTGCCCAGTCATAGGTCTCGAATTCGAACCCAAGACACGCACCTCTGATTTTTCGGATTCAAGTGCGTATTCAAACTCAAACTCAAAGCATTTATTTCAATTAGACCTTAGCAGGCACTTTTGAAAGTCAGAAAAACAAAGGTGAAGCTACAGTCATAGACACAAGGCATCATAACTTGTGAAAGTACTGTAGTTGCCCATTCCAAAGCGTAGATCTCTATGGAGAAGAATGGGCAAGAAACTCCATGGACACTCTTTTCAATCAAAATATTGTTACAAGATCTTGGTGACATCATTCATGTTGAGATTATACATATATGTGAGAACGATGTAGAAAGACGTGCACATTAAGAGCGTCCAGAGTAAAAGATTATAACTATCAACAATTTAAAAACAAAGTAGTTAAAATAAACCGTGGCAGCTAAGAGATGACCCATTGTATGTATTGTTTAATTATCACTTGCTTCCGTGAAGGAACACATCGTGAGGAAACCAGCATGCCTGAGAGATATTTCTCGACGGCATGTAAAGCCAAGTCCAAGGCCCATGGCGTCATAAAAACTCCAACACCAGTTTAGGCACTGACCACACGATAAAGAAAAGTGGTAAGTAGGTGAACACAAGTGGTTGGGAACTATTAGTTCGCTTCCATTAAAAAACCTAAATAAAGTACATAAAAAAAGTGTACGTCTATTTAATTATTGCTCCGGCAACCCTCGTCTCACACACACATCCAAGTTCTTATAATGTCAACTTCAAACGTTTGGACACGCAGTCTCGCGCGGAATTCTACTAATTTCATGTATTTTTAATTTTTCTACGTTTCTTCTTTACGCTTTAGAATAAATACACTTTAATGGTGACACTTGTCCATGTATTTTATTATGCTTTTGTTATGTAGGCAGACTCTTCTCTTCTTACTCGTACTTCACGGTTTTTGGTTGCGGTTAAAATTGTCTTAATTTGTCGTGGGTCTTAAATAGTATTTTAATAAACTCTCTGTGATTTTCCTGAAGGGAATTATTTCTTTATGTTTTTAATACAGCTATACATATGTGTTTATGGGACTGTCACTGAGTTTACAGTATCGATGTGTCATTGAACTCCGTCTGATACAATCCTCTTCGAAATTGCACCTCAGTACCGGGTTCTCCGCCTTCCATATCCATTAGTCACTTAACCATGTAGCTTTTGCTCTCGCTGAGCTCGGAAATTATCCCAAGGAAATGTACTCATTATTGTCCTGCCCTAATCCAAATTTATATGCAGTCGACGCAGCATGTCTTTGTAGCGGCACTATATACTGCAGCAACATAGAATAAAAAGTACTACAGCGCCATCTATGTCACAGACGAAGAACTAAACATCGAAATCCTACATCGTGCAATTAAAGTTATTCGCGACTTAAGAGTATATAGCAGAACCCGAAAACAACTGTGGGGCAGTAGCCCACCAGACACAACACCAGTCTGGTCGGAGGATCCTCCCTTTTCTATGGGGGATGAAGAACTTAACACCCTGTTCTCCATATCCCCAAATTGGTGACCCCGAAGTGATGGACGTCAGGGCAGCCTTCGAGCAACGTGACGTGATTAAGATCACTTCCTCAAGCTCTTCCGTACTTCTCTATTCTCGTCATCACATCAAACACCTCCTTTCTTGCTATATTACTACTCTTAATACAGTCCATCCATCGTTCCTTTGCACTTCCACTACTCATATAGCCATTTACATTCATACTCAAAACTTTCCTCGCGTAATTTTCCTGATTCCTCCGCATCACATGGCCATACCAACACAACCGATCATAACTTTTTAGTCACTGACTCCACTTACAGACTCAACGAGTTGTACTGTTGGAATAAAAAGCTGTTTGTTTATTATTACGAAAATCCGTCTTATCCATGAGACATGAAAAGTTAATCGAGAACTGACATTCAGACAGAATTATCTTCATATTACTAATTTTAGTGTAGATAAAGAAAGCTTTATTAAAACACTTGCTGTTGCCAAGATGGAAATTATCCCACGGGCTCATTGCAAATATAGCCTATGGCACTCGGGAATAATGTAGCTTCCTATTAGTGAAAGAATTTTCAAAAACGGTTCTGTAGATCCAGAGATTACCCCCTACATACAAACTTTATCTCTTTATAATATTAGTATAGAAAAATAACTGACGGCCCCATACCCTACCTCAAATAATAACATATATAGCTCGGATAGTCTGCCAGTATCGATTGCAGCTAAAATAGTACTAAGTCTAGACTGCACGCCTCACTTACCGTATAGGTCACCAGTGCTGTTCAAATGTTAGCTCTAAAAAGTTGTGTAAAACTGGTGTAAATAAGTTGTTAATGTTTCTGGTTTCGTTATCCTGTGGCGGAGGTTTAAAGACCTGCTTTGTAAGTATCAAGTTGAAGTTTGAAATCTGGCATAGACTTGCGTTTCTCGCATGAAGAGACCATTTTGTGGTGACAAGTGGTAGCCAGTCAGGCGGTAATGGTGCTGAATACACAGTAATTATCGGCCTAGAATATTTCCAAATATGTTGGGGTCGGTTTGTAGTCTATCTGGATGTACGTAGCTGAATACCAGTATTTTACATGAAGCGACTGCTCCTGAGTTTAGTTACTGGATAACACTGTGTGAGATCACCAGTTTTATGTCAGACCAGCTGTTGCCCGCAGCTTCACTCGCGTTTTTGTCGGAAATTATCCCACAGGCACGCTATAAATATAGCCTATGGCACTCGGGGATAATTAAGTTTCCTATAAGTGAAAGAATTTTCAAAATCGGTTCAGTAGATCCAGAGATTACAAACAAATTTTACCTCTTCATAATATTATTAGTATTTATATTAGTATAGATAAGTCAGGTGATCACACTTTTGCGCTGCTGACTTATAAGACTAACAAAAAGACAAAGATCTTCGAATGTCAGGCGGGACTAACAGCCTTTTTTATTCGGGTGGGAAATCATCAAATAACTCCTCCCGCTCTGGGCTGAGCAGGAGGGAGTGTCAGACTTTTACTGACTAAAACCCATCCATGTTCCTTCCTTTGCCCTTTGTGTTCCAGGGCCGCGGTATCTCTTTCGAACAGTCCCGCAACCCTGGCAGGCATTGGTCCTTTCGGGCCCCTTCCTGTTTGCTGACTCTCTTTGAGGCGCCCGTGGAACACGAACGGACGGACGGCGAGCTAGCCCATAGCTCACCGTCCACAGGCCCACGGGGACTAACAGTGCTTTCCGAAACACTAGGGGTCTCGGTCCGGTGGTCACCCATCTGTCCTTAATCTAAAAGAACCAACCATGCATCTGCTATTATTTAGCAGTATAGCAGTGGAGTAGCATAGTAGTATAATAAAAAAAATTAAAGGTTTATTGTAGAAACTTGTACAACTTTTACAGGAAATCTTACATAGGGACCTCCTTTTAAGTAAAAGATATACCTGTGCTAAGAGATCCCGCGAAGTATTCAGTTTGCGTACATTTTAGCAACGCCTGGCTTCAATGCCATTTCACATTTTACATAAGTAAAGATAATATGCAAAAGCTTTAAGAAATTCCCTTTTATCCGCCCCCGGAACCCCCAGATGGCGTTCCCTATAACAATTCCAAGACAATTACTACAGTAACAGAAACGTAGCTACCCTAAAAAGTAGGTCAATCATAAATTTTCAACACCGCTCTCATTTAAATGGTCATCTGCGCAGAAGTTTGGAAGGACCATCCAAACTTGAGACGTTAGCCAGCATCTTGAGATTCTTAAGTTGGTATACAACGTTGCGTTTTGGAAGCGCAGAAGGTCTAAGTTAGTCTGGAAACAAACGCAGAAGCCCCGAGACGTTACTGATAAAGGAAACTGTAAGACACAAGAATATTTAAATTTTTACAAATTTACAAGAGGATAGCAGGGTGACTTAACAGTTGCTTCCAACTGGATGAGAGTTGCTGAGAATCGAGTTGAATGGAGGAGGCATATGTCAAGTTCTAAATAAATTAATAAAAAATTCTTTGTTTCACTGTCGTGATGGCCCAGAGGTTAAGGCCTCGCCTCTCATGCACGAGGTTGTGGGTTCAAATCCGGGCAAGTACCAATTTGACTTTTTCAATTCATATTTACTTTCTAAGTTTATCTTGGGCATAATAGACATCGGTGAAGGAAAAACATCGTGAGGAAACCTGGACTTATAAAAGTCTGAAGTCGCCAACCCGTCTTGAGCAAGCGTGGTGATTAATGCTCGTGCCTTCTCTCTTGAGAAGAGGCCTTTGCCCAGCAGTGGGACAGTAATAGGCTGGTATTCTTTTTATTTCACCAAAAGCCACAGTACAAGATCCACAGACTAAGACCGTAAAAGGCTTATAACTAGGTCACAATAATGTTAATGAAACTAGGTGTATGTGCCTGTGTCTTAGGAGTCAGTGATTCTCCGTAACAAACAAAGCCAGTGGACTGGGGCCTAAAATAGCTGCTTTATCAGAATCATAATATGAATCACGTTAAACATTTTAAACTCTTAACATGGAATCTGTGGTCATAACCATAAAGACCATTTTAAGAATTTTTAATTTTTGACATGATTCATATTATGATTCTGATAAAGCTTCCATTTTAGGCCCCCTGTTGTTGGCTGATGATGGTGAAGAAGGTAGCAGGGCTGATTAAACTCAGCAGTGTTTTAGTTTCGGCACTCGTAAAGGCTCAAACTGCGGCTGATTCTTTTAACTTGACTGATAGCTAACTTTTTTTCTGAAAGCCCGTCAATTTAACCAAGTCTCTGATTTTGTAGCCCAGTGGCTTTATGATCATCATAATTATCAGTTTATTGATCGTGTTGTCATTGTATTTTATACTAGCTGGTGCCCGCGACCTTCGTTCGCGTGAAATTTTTATAAATAATTTAACTTCCCTTTTAGAATCGGATTTCGTTATCAAGGTTTTCATTTTTTTGCTCGTAACCCTAAATTCTTATTCTTAAATAAAAGTAGCCTCTGTTAGAAAGAAAAAAAGAAAGAAAAATCATTTATTAGACCTTGTTAGACCTTATAACATCAGCTAGGTGCCAGTAAAAGTCCCGTCAAAATTGGCCCAGCAGTTTCGGAGGTTAGCTGAAACAAACAGACAGAAAGCCAGACAAAAATTGAAAAAAATGTGTTTTTGTTAAGTTCAAAGTGCCGTATACATTTTAATTTGCATTCAGTAAAAGGCTGTTATTTTGATATTACAAATAGACACTTTAATTTTGTATATTTGTATAGATGTATACATGAGGCATTCAGAAACAGACCCCAAGATCCGAGGTAATATTTACTTTAAAAAAAAAACATTTAAGGCAAAACCGACATTGTAGCCGGCGAAATTAAAATTTTCCTACGTTTTTTTTTAAATAATTTTCAGGGCAGTATCAGGTTGTATTTTGATCAAAATATGATTATAAAATGTGAGGAAAATTTAATTTCGCGTGCTGCCGTATCGCTTCCTCATTAAGTACCCTTCTACTTTGCCAAATGCAGTGTTTTGTTTAAGATTTTTCCAACGGCACTTTGATACTTCTGCATTTTCGTACACTGCGGCTACTGTGTCACAGCGCACTAACAAAGTAAAGCTGGGCTTAGACAAAGCGGTATTCTTAACTTTAGCAACAAAAGGTAGGAGAATAAAAGGTAAGTGCTAGCGTTTCTAGGGTTTCGTAGTTTTGTTTATATCTTTATTTTGGCAAGGACTTAGTTAAAATGATGCAAAAGATTGCAAGAGCTTCCTTTTTAGGAAATTGTAAAATAATTTTTTTATTGTTTTACTCGTAGTACCGAGTATTCATCTTGAAAAATTGGAAATAATAATATCTTAAAAAGAGAATATTTTATTTATTTTTAACAACTTAAACTATCATTACAGGGTTTACCCTAATGCGACAGTTAAGAACTTGAAACTAATAACCTAAACTTACTTACAAATAACAAATTAGAAAAATTAAAACTAACAACATAATTAAATTAAAACACAAAACATCAAAAACACAGTCAATATAAAAACACAGTCGAGTATTTTCTTCACAATTTTCTTCTTCTGCTTCCAATTTGTAAGTTTTAACACAAATTATACGCTGGAAAGCAGTATCAATTTTTAGTCGACTCTTCGTTGACATCTTAACCAAAGACATTTAAATATCTACTCTTACTTATGCCTCTAAATGTATTATAGGCACGACAACCCGTACACTGGACAAATAAATACACGTACACTTTTGCTCGCGTTGCTGTCGGTACAAGTCAAACGTGTAGGTACGTGTCAAAGTTGGAAAATAAAATTTTTGTCATACGACCGTACTCAGACGTGGGATCACATTTCTTCTGATAGCCTCTCTACAGCGTGTACCAGAAAGGTGTGGTAAAAAAATCGTCTGTCCCAAACATCGGGTCGAGTAGGTATTGAAGATTTGTACGGGACAGCAGATTTATTTTTTCGCGATTAATCGGTGGTTCAATGGGGAAAATGGTTCAGTTTGATGGCCTGAATCACTCTCGGAAATTTGACCACACCTTTCTGGTACCCGCTGTATAAATAATTTTGTTTTACCAAACACATTAACGTCAAGTAAATATTTTTTTGAAAACTAGACGAGGCCGGTGTTTCGTACCTGACATAGATATAATAAAATAAGGAGATATGCCCGTTATACGAAAATGTATCGCAACCTACTGTCTCCGTTTTCTCCCACCACCCGGCAACTACTACACATGCAATTCAGTAAAAGCAATAGATACACAGTCGCGCACACACCCGCAATTCTTAAAACAGAACGTACTACACAATCAATTATAAACCTTATCCTATCAAACACAGCGTGTATTTACCATGTACAACTTACTCACACAAAAACATCGGTCGGTATCGTTGTGCTGTGCAAAAGCAATTTAATTGAATATCCACGCTAGTGATTGACTAAATCAAAGAGTTATCGAATATTCATATGTTCAAGTAATATGTAAATCAATGAATGTTGTTGTACTGACATAATGAAATCGATTCTTACTGAAAGTGTGTTACGCAATTACTTCGCAAGTAATAGATTTTTGTTATAAAAAAAACCCTAGT
Organism: Eugnorisma glareosa; assembly: GCA_947578425.1. Taxonomy (NCBI): domain Eukaryota; kingdom Metazoa; phylum Arthropoda; class Insecta; order Lepidoptera; family Noctuidae; genus Eugnorisma; species Eugnorisma glareosa. The sequence continues at coordinate 2,777,235 of OX387982.1, read as the reverse complement.
TAGGAAAATAAAATGTAAATAGATGAAAACACACAAACATAACAAATAAATAGTATGAATGTTGACTTATTATACGCAAAAGTCACTATTATATTATCTGAACCATGCCGATTACTATAACGTATTCTAAGCTAAAATACAAAAAAAAACATAAAAAAGTAAGTAAGCACGAGGTTTGGGCATTCAGTTAGGTGACAGTTTAGGTGTAACTTTGCGTAGGTGAAAACGCGTCAAGGCGTCGAGTTAGGTGTCACTTAGTGTCGGTGAAAACAGGCACTAGGCGTTCAGTTAGGTGCCACTTTGTGTTGGGGAAAACAGGAATTGGGCGTTCAGTTAAGCGTACTGTTGGTGAAAACGCGCATTAGGCATTGAGTTAGGTGAGACTTAGTGTTGGCGAAAACGGGCTTTAGGCATTCCGTTAGGTGACACTTATTGTTTGTAAAAACGGGCTTAAGGCATAGAGTTAGGTGCCACTTTTTATTGGTGAGAACGAGCTTAAGGCATTCAGTTAGGCGTCACTTACTGTTGGTGAAAACGCGCACTAGGCATTGACTTAGGTGATACATAGTGTTGGTGAAAACAGGAATTGGGCAGGAATTGTCCTATTTCATGAAAAAGTCACTCAATGGTATTAAATGAACTTGTATTGATGATTTGAATGATTATAATTCTATAACTCGATTATTGCAAATTGCAATAAACTTAAGAAAATTGAAATTTCGCGGGCTACCCTTTCGCATCCACCTTAAGACCAACTACCAGATTTAACTTTAAAAGTCAAGTAAAATTTAAAGCTAGCATACTTAAACTTAACTTACATTATCCTCTCACTTTCCCCGGGGCCAAGTTACCAACAGATTAATATTTAGCTTCCAACGATACATCATCCTAGACACTTTACTCGCAACTTTGAGAAACCGTAAGTAATTTAACACGAAGATTGAGAGCCGGTGGCTTGGCTTCGAAAGTTTTACATGCATAGGTGTAGGGGAATTGGGAAGCTGACCCCATATGTTTCGGTGAAAGTTAGGTAGATGTTATACGAAAGGGATCAGTGTAGGGAATGAAGAGGATCTCGCGGCTTAATAATAACGCCTAGGTTGGTCCGTGGATGGGTGACTACCCATTGTATACCAGAATTCCTGCGTGCCTTGGAAAGCACGTTAAGCCGTTGGTCCCGGCTGTCATTTGTAGATCTTTGACAGTCGTTATGTAGTCAGTGGCCCAAAAGTCTGACAACCAGTCTTCTTCCAAGGGGTATCGTATTACCCAGTACTAACTGGGTTTTGGAGGTCAGATTGGCAGTCGCTCCAAGTAAAATACTGGTATTCAACTGCATCCGGTTAGACTGGAAGCCGACCCTAACATAGCTAAGAAAACGCTAATCAGATCATGATAGAGAATGATTAAAATCAATCTTGATAATATTTAACGCTGACTTGGACTGAATTGAGTGGTTTGGTTTTGAGGGGTTGAATGTAGCAACTAGTAGCAGGTGTTTACAAGACACATATCAGTGAAAACCTTATTGGCGGTGTTCTTCAGAAAAGTCAGGTGCGTAATACTCGCAACCGGCGTGCGTATATGACAGGGGGCCTAAAATGGCTGCTTTATCAGAATCATAATATGAAACACGTTAAAAATTTATAACTCTTAAAATGGACTTTGTGGCATTTAAGAATTTAATTTTTTTAACGTGATTCATATTATGATTCTGATAAAGCTTACATTTTAGGCCCCCAGATGTGTAAACGTGGTTGAAGCTAAAGGAGTATGTAAGGACCGTAGCATTCAGACCGTAACGTTCAGTAATTTCTGCCTGCCCTCATGGAAAAAAGATATGATACTCTTTGATGAACAGTTTAAAATTAGAAACGTTACAGAAGTCTTTAATTTTCAGTGAAAAATTTTATTTGTTTTAATATCGTGTAGTAGTACTCGTATATAGTCTAATAAGCGAGCGCTCACAGCCTTTTCAAGGATATTTCTAAAAGTTTAGTTGACACTTCCCGTGACCCAAGGGCTGGCTTTTACCTTGGCCAAAGGCTTAGCGTTGCCATACAACGTGGCAACGCCGCCAGTCTCTTGGGTACATTACCAGTTGACAGCGTTGAGGAGTTTTTTGACGCCATTTTTTAAGTTTGTTGCTAGGTTATTTACTTTAGGTTATTTTAATTAATAAATGTAATAAAATTTAAAAAAAAAAGTGTAATAGAGTTAGTATATTAGTATAGTTTAAGATAAAATGTTAAAGAGTTGTGGATTTTGTGTTTTGTTAAGCTTAGGTACACTCACTAGCCAAAATATCTAATTTATTTATTTATTTATTTATTTATTTATTTGGCTCACCAACAATTGAGTACACTCAAACAATTATGGGTTACATTAAATCAAATCGGGTCAGGTGTATCAATCTCTTACAGGTAAGCACATCATGCACTACATATTGATTAAATGTATAATTTGATACACATAGAGCAATCGGGCTCCTCAGGCCAAATTAAAACTAAAAATTGAATTAAAACATTAAAATCACAGACATAAACAAAGTTGAGGGCGAAATAAAATTATAATCGAAAACCTAATTGAATTAAAACATAATAAAATTAAAAGTTAAAGAAATTCAAAATAGTTATTAAAAATTAAATATAACAAAATCAAAATTATCATTAAACAGAATAGAATCAAAATAAATTAAAAAGCATCATAATTAAAAACCTAAAAAACAATTTACAACGTAATCGAACTAAATTCATACGGATATCATAAGAAAATTAAAAATAAAATCATAATCAAAATTAAAATCAGTCAGAAACATAATTGGAATGGAATTAAACAGAATTATATTTAAAATAAAAAAAAACATAAATTTTTACCTAAAAACATCCTTGAATTACAGTTATACAGGTATTATTATCAAATTAAATTGCAGACAGAATTAAAATCGAAATCATAAAAAGGATTAAAATACAAAGGATTAAAATACAAATTGAATATAAAGACAAACATGTAACCAAAACAAGTTCACAGAAAGATTTCACACATTACTTATAATACTTCTGAACTTATTAAGTGAGTCCGAGTGTACATCGACCAGATCACTGCAGTTGTTTAATAATTTGCACAGACGGGGTACAGGAGAGTTAGCACCTAGAACGGTTCTACGCAAAGGAGGACGTAATGGGGTTATAGGAGCTCGTGGATTTTTTGTAGGCACACGAAGTTTGAACCTGCTCAACAATTGCGGACAGTCAATTTGATATCGCAGAACCTTGAATAAAAATGTTGCATCTAATAAATCTCTTCTTTTTTGTAGGGATATCATTTTGAAGTGCAGGAGTCTCTCTTTATACGATCGTTTCTTTTTAGCTATTCCGGAAGAATAAGCCAAATGCCACAGAAAACGTTTTTGAACCCTTTCTAATCGAAGTGTGTGGGTGGCATAATGAGGTCGCCATACAGTGCTGCAATATTCCAATGTGCTACGGACCAAGCAATTATAAAGTAAGATTTTAGTCCTACAGCGACGAAAGCAGGTTACATTCCTTATTACAAACCCAAGCATTCTAGAGGCTTTTTTAACTACGTTTTCAATGTGGGGTATAAATGTTAACTGCCTATCGAATAAAACCCCTAAATCCCTCATCTGCTCCACTTCCTGTACAGAAGTCCCACATATATAATATGCGGATTGTGTCACATTTATTTTTCTGGTAAATTTGACATGGTAGCACTTCTTGATATTTAAGCTCATACCATTTTCATCACACCACTTCACCAGAGTATCAATATCTCTCTGAAGCAGTTCAACATCACGATCTGATTCAATAACTCTGCAAAATTTTAAATCGTCAGCATACATGAAACACGCAGAGAATTCAAGTTCATTTGCAAGATCATTGACAAATAAGTTGAACATGACTGGACCAATATGTGATCCCTGGGGAACACCAGATGTAACCTTGTAGGAGCCCGATCGGTAACCATTGAGGGCAACAAAGAAGGTTCGACTTTCAAGATAGGATCTAAACCAATCAAGGAGGGAGCCAGTGATACCGTAAGCGTTTAATTTATACAGTAGTATATTGTGCGGAACGCGATCAAAGGCCCTACTAAAATCGGTGTATATCACGTCTACCTGTTTGCCCGAGTCAATGGCACTAACCAGGGTCTCCGTGAAAGTCACTAGGTTCGTGCACGTAGATCTGGAACTCACAAAGCCGTGTTGAGAGTTACTGAGGTAAAGTTTCAAATGAGACTGAATATAGGGACAAATCAAGGATTCGAAGACTTTAGCGAAGGTAGACAATATTGAAATTGGTCTATAGTTACCTACATAGTCACGATCGTTGCTTTTATGAATGGGTACCACCTGCGCTACCTTCCAAAAATTTGGGAAACTGCCCGTGGCAAGTGACCTATTAAATATTTGTAGCAGGGGAGCCACCAGAGACGAAGCACACATAGAAACAAAATAAGGGGGGATCCCGTCGGGTCCAGCGCCTTTTCGACGATCCAGAGCTTTCTATACTCCTTTGCGTAACATCTCTACTACCAGAGGCAATAAGAGGCAAGCCGTTGGTTCGCCACCTCAAGCGCCTGTTGAAGTGGTCTTAGCACCTGACGACATTCGTCAACTTATTCAGGAATCAATTAAAAAGGCACAAAATGAGATGCTTACCAAGTTCATAGAAAATATGAAACTTACCCTAAACCAACACCTGCAACCAATTAGAGATCAAATAGACAGCATGGATAAATCCATGGCATTTATGAACACCCAATACGAAGATCTTTTAAAAAAGTATACAGCGTCTGAGGAAAATATGAAAGAGTTGCGAAGAGAAAACTCGGAGATGAGGGTGTGTATGAGCGATTTATCTTCACGCATAAACCAACTGGAACAGCAAACCCGCGCAAACAACGTGGAAATTCAGTGCCTGCCAGAGAAAAAGCACGAAAATTTGATAGATATTGTATCCCAATTATCTAAAATTGTAGGAAGCGGCATTCAAGATCACGATATTAAGCATTGTACAAGAGTCGCGAAACAAAATGCCAGCAATACCCGTCCGCGTGCGGTTGTAGTTCAGCTTGCCTCCCCTCGCAGTCGTGACCAATTTCTCGCAGCAACGATAAAATTTAACAAGTCGAATCCAGACAACAAATTAAATACGAACCACCTGGGATACACCGGGCCTAAATCCCCGATCTACATTACAGAGCATCTGTCGACTACCAACAAGTCACTCCATGCTGCCGCTAGGATGAAAGCCAAGGAGATTGGGTATCAATTTGTCTGGGTGCGAGGTGGTCGAATATTCATGCGGAAGGCACAGGAATCAGAACATATTCTTATCAGGAATAAGGATACACTGGATAAGCTGGTTTAATTTTAGTTTTTGTTTTTAGTCAACGTAACAGTAAATATAATTTATTTATCATTCTCGGACTTAAAGATATATTACCAAAACACTCGAGGTTTACGCACTAAATGTCATAATTTTTATCGTCAAGTTTCTTGTGAAAACTATGACGTAATAATATTAACTGAGACATGGTTAAATGATTCTGTGATGAGTTCAGAGCTATTTGATAATAGATATGTGGTCTACAGGCGTGATAGGTGTAACAGAAAAAAAGATGGAGGGGGTGTTCTGATAGCCGTATTAAGGGGTTTAAATTCAAAACGTATGTTTCAATGGGAAAGCAACTGTGAGGATTTGTGGGTAATTATTGACATTTCAATTACAAAGTCTGTTCGTCAACTGGCTCTGTGCGCAGTTTATTTGCCTCCACCAGTACTTCGTTCAACCCTAGAACACTTCTTAGATTCCTGTAATACCATACTTGTACAGTTAGGTTCGAAGCTGTGTATAGTTGGTGACTTTAACTTAGGAAATATTGATTGGAACTTGGTAAGTGAGTCCGATAGTGGCTATATGGCTCCGGGTATTGGTCATGTGCTAACTGATTTTAGTCATATAAACAAGTTAATACAACTCAACAATATAACAAATAAGTCGGGACGCATACTTGACCTTGTGTTGACTGACTTAACTTCGGGTTCCGCTTGTTCTGCTCCAAATCCCTTAAGTATAATTGACCCTTTTCATCCCCCTATTGAAATTAATTTAAATTCATATAATGACACAAGACTTCCTTATAACAGTAACAAAAGAGTAAATTTTTACAAAATAGATTATAATGCAATTCGTAAAAGCTTAAGTGAGATTGACTGGAACCTTTTATTTGGTGATATACACGATGTGAATGACATGGTCAGTGTTTTCTACGACAAAATTAACAATATTATAGCATTGCAAAATCCCCCTTCCGTACGTAAACATAGGACGCACCCGCCTTGGTTCGATAAAAATTTAATTAGAACCTTAAGAGAAAAGGAAAAGGTTCGCCAGCGATATAGAATCTATAAAAATCCCATGGATGAGCTCGAATTGAAACTGCTGAGTAAGCGGTGCTCTGTTTTGGCTGCCTCTTGCTACAGTAAGTATGTCAGTGACCTAGAGACTGTCATAGCCAAGGATCCAAAACGATTTTGGTCTTATATTAAGGACAAGCGAGGTGGAACTAGTTCTTATCCCATAACAATGACTGACGGCATTACATCATCTTCAGACGGCGTCACTATATCAGAAATGTTTGCCGCTCATTTTTCTGCAATGTACAGTCAAAAAAACGTGACACATCATTCACCTCCATCAGAATACATTCAGAACATGTTAGCTTCCAGTTTACCTTTGACAGCTCCTAAAATTGATATTGATATCTTGCTCAACAAATTGAAAGCATTATCAGATTTGTATTATCAGATTTGGCAACCTTCGGTCCCAGATTTAGGCATTCAGGACAGTGCCACTCAGCAGGTACCTTAAAATCATCAGGCAACGAGAGACAATTATAATGATATGCCTTATGACATTTAACGCATTTCGCGTGTTTTCCATTATCCGTCGCCTGATTACAACATCCCCATAACAGTCCAGAACTCATCGACTTAACGGAATGATCTGCCATTGTAATATCGCAACTTTTCGTTATAAAGTACACAAACGATTAAGATTTAAATAACGTAAGGTATATTCTTAACTTTTGTAGCGATCCGTTGCTCTGCAACGTAGCCGGCCGCGCGAAAAAGGTCGTAAGCGCCGTGCGTAGCTCGTCGCTTACGCGTTTCGTTGAATCACTTTTTAAATATTGTCCGAGGCGGTGGATTGTCGTATTGCAAATGTTATTTACAATTATTGTAGTATTAAAACACTTCACCAACTAAGTTCACAATGCAATTGTCCACTAGTAACTGTAACTTTGTTTTTCTAATCACAGATAAGAATATAAGCGTTTATTCGATTTGAAAGTGAAACCATCTGTCAAAATATTGAAGGGTTAAAACTTAACAACACATTTATTCTTGTTAAACAACAGCTTTCGTGCCGTAACCACAGGCACATACTGTAATTTTCCAATATGAAAGTTTGAGGGGAAGTGTGGCCGGACGTAGCCCCGGCTTCCGATATACTAGACATGTCAACACCACAGCTTGTTGTTTAATATAATGTTGCATGATTTATGAATGTGTTATAATATATAGCATGATTTGTCTAGTGGTCGTAAGCGCCATTGCTGAGCCGGGTTTCGGTTTTCAGTAGGGTTTATGCTAGAAATACAAAACTTTTTTTATTTCTTAAAAATGCCTTGTATCGGCCCTTAAAAAAATTGTTGTTTAATTCTCTAATACAACGGTTATTTTACAATTTTATATATATCATAGTTTTTTTTTGGTGAAACGGAACGCAAACACAAAACGCATCGATTCCGGTAGTGACGTCAAATACTATGTGTCAGAGAAACACTTTTAGTTGAAAATTAAAGTTTCACTAAGACTTTACTATAATATTGTTATTGCAATTTTTGCTTGAAAAAGCACATTCAATTAGTAAAACTATTCTATTAAGGGCAAAAAGTTAGATGTAAACTAGGCAGATAGAGGTAAGTGACATCACATACTATGACATGAATGGCCGCGACAGTCACTGACGTTTGAGCTGTCGTAGAAAATTGTAGTAGTTTAATATTTTTTTTAGGTGACAAGCAGTAGTTGAACTTAACTTTTCTTTATTTTCTTGGGTTGATGATACTGTATTTTATTGATTTATGTGAAGAAAAATTACATGCATATTCCCTATTCAGGAAGCTCTTAAAAGTAGCCAGGAGTTTGGAACCGGTTGATAGCAAAAGGCTCTGTGACTGGCAAATTGTACATTATACGTATACTTTTGCCACTTCCTGTCGCGGAATGCAAGCGTGATATAGTATGTGTCTAGGTTTATTTTACAAAACAACGGCACGCTTCATGGTACGGTCGGCGCAGTGGCTGAGCGATTGTCTGCTACGCTGCGTGTCGCGGGTTCCGTTTGAGGAACAAATATTTGTATAACCCGCAGGTAGTTTGGGTCTAGCTGTTTGTGTATGGTAGTTTAAATTTTTCTAAACGCACCCACAATACAGGAGAAATTCCTAGTGTGAGGCAATGTTTAAAAACAAAAGAAAAGTGATTGCATTGACCTATATCATAAATTCGTAATGTCACCATGTAAAGTAAAAGTCCGAATGCACTAGACACGATCTCAATTTGGCCACACCTTATTGCCTTTGATGTCTGCAACTTCTTGTGTTTTACCATTTTCGGCGGTGCCTTATCTGCTTCGCTTATTATGTCAACATTCTAAATTAGGTCAAGGGTTTCACAAGCCAACTGTACCACATAAAAACCTACTTTTCCACACTTTTGTCCGCCTACCAATACAGCCATATAACCTCGCAAGCTATCATTTTACACTAAGCAAGTTTGTCGGGAAACGAGTGCGGACTCCGGTCTCCGGACTACGGATGTGGCTTCCACAACACAAGCCTTAGTTCCCCACTAGTTTATGTTCTATACCATAGACAAAGCATGAGGTTTTATGTGTAGACTAGAAGTTATTATGTCAGTTTGTGTGTTCATGGTCGTTTGGCGTCAGATGGTGTGGGTGGTATGTTTTATAGTGGAAGGGATGGTTATGACCTGTGATAGTTGGACATTGGAAAGCCTGGTTTTAATTATGATTAGAGAATGGCTTCTAGTCGAAAGGCAGTCCCAATATATTGTTAAATAATGGAGGAGTAATAGAGAAGTATGATAGAAAAAGACATGCTGCACCGACTACAAATAAATTGGGTTAAGGGCTAAGAGAATGATGGTGATGATATGATGGTGGTGGAAAGGGTAAACACGCTATGCGACGACAAGCACCAAATAAATTGTATTATGGGTGAAATTATGTCGGTGATAGATAATGTAGAAATTAGACTATAGATCACTAATTCAGTCAGGTCTTGGTTTCGATACTGCTCATTGAACTAATGTCACATAGTCCGTTGGAGGGATAGGGATCAATACTAGTCAACTGCAGCTTAAAATTGCTAGAAATGAAAACAATAAAAATATTAGAAGCGTTGAATCCCTATGGCTGTTAGTAACAGCAGGTAAAGGATTATCACATTTTTCTCTAAACAAAATACACAATTTTAAACGAATATAACCATATTTGCGTCGTTAAAAATGGAAAAGCTACGAGTAGTAGAGGATTTGGTTTCATATCAATGTAGAGTATTGAAGTATTTTTTGCAGTGAAAATACACCAGTAGAGGTGTTTAAATGAATTTATGAAAAATATTTTCATACAAGGCCGGATTTTGGAGCCATTAGCTCGATGTTTTAGCATGTTTTCAGTTCAGGTATTAAATCAAAATATTTTTAAGTGACGATATAAGTTACTAAAAGCTGCTGCCAACTTCAGTATTTTTTGCTTAAACACCAAATTTATATGGATTATTATCTCTATTTCTCATAGATTCGAATATACCCTATGCAGTTCTTCACAAAACAGCTCTGAATAATAAGGGATGAATACTGAATTGAGTCCAACTGGGATTTTAAAAATTTCATACACATTTTTATCCAACCGGCCATCAAATACTAAATGGCTGAACGATTTCGGGAGCCACAGGATTTTTATTACAGTTCGGGTTTTATCGTTTATAGTCGGACGAATCCGGACGTTCCCGGACGTCTGCGTATTCAATATGTTGGAACCGCAAGGGAATTGACGATTTCGTTTGTATGATTCGTCTTTAAGAATTCGTCTTGGGATGTTCATCGTAAGATTTCGTCAATAAACTTGGAAATAAGATCTCAATTTAAGTTCAAAACGAATCATTATCTTCAGCCAAAGCAGTTCTCAGCTAGATACCGCAAGCCAACTTGCTCAATCCTCAACGACTCGCATCCAGTTGCAACCTGTCACCCTGCTAAGATCGGTCCACCAAGCCTGAGGGCGTCCTACCTACGTTTTTCTCCACTCCAGCTTGCGCATTCTGTAATATACATTGACCAAAATCTGGCAATAAGAAGTAATAGAGAAGTATGGAAAAAGAAGACATGCTGCGCCCAGCCCAAATAAACTGGTATAGGGGCAGGAGAAAGCTAGGCTGTAAAGAAGATGGATGAAAAACGATTGCATGTAGCGGAGACGAGAATGTTGAGATGGATGTTTGGAGTGACAGGAATGGACAAAGTAAGGAGTACATTAAAGGAAGTCGTTTGTCTTGGTATGGACATGTAATGAGGATAGATGAAACGCATGTGACTAAAAGAGTGGTGGACATGAATGTTGATGGATGGAGAGGGAGAGGAAGGCCAAAGAAAAGATGGTTGGATTGTGTGAAGACTGATATGAAAGAGAAAGCAGTAAATGATGCCGTGACGTCTGTCAGGGGAGAATGGAAGAAGAAAACGTATTGCGCCGACCCCGAGTAGAATGGGACAAGGACAGGAAGGTGATAAAGGGGAGGAGAACGCAAAATGCAAATAACCAATCTGTTTCTCTGCCTAATCATTCCGAATTCGATCCCTAAAGAGACTCCAAAACGAATCGGGCCTGCATAATTTTCTAATTTTCATAAAACATCCCTTTTATTTTGAAATCAAGGAGTTATAATGAACGATTAAGGGTGTAAAGTTATCTGTAACTTTGGAACTTGGCTCCGAAGCCCTGCTGTCGTTAACAGCACTTGGCATTAAGACAAAACTCAAAGGGTCCGGATTGCGATTTGATATTGTTTCGGAGCTTGATTTAAGAGATTTCAGACCTTGTCTTGCAGAGTAAGGTTTGGTTTTTGAATGATGTGGGTTGTTAGTGTCCGAAACAGGACCTTGTTTAAGAGGTTTAGTCTTTAGGTTATTTACTTTGATTTTTGAATGTTGTTAAAAATTGTGGTAGTACCTTACCTATGATGTTCCAAAAAGCCTATGCTGTCGAGTTTGTTGAGACATTTTTGAAGAGTATTAATTTTATTTATTTTGTTTAAAAGTGGCTTCATTCAATTTTTAACTGACGGAAAAATGGAGGAACTTCTCAAGTCGAAGAGGTTTATTTTTTCATTAATTTGATATAAAATTTGAACATGGTCAAGGGCCCTTTTTTTCTCTCGATGTGGAAATCTGCAATGGATATCCATTAAAGATTCATCCGCCCTGGGGAGAGTGGAGGGGTCTGTCAGACTCGCACTGACTAAAACCACACCGTTATTCCCTCGAAGTCTCTTGGGCGAGAGTCCTAAGTTTAACTAATTCCCTAGTCGGCTCAGTCAATAGGGTTCTAAACAAAGAAATTCCTAGCAAAATATGTTTGCTATTTGGAATGATGCCCGCTTCATGGAACCGTTAGAAGATACTAAGAATTTCAACCTGTTTTTCTTCTATATTTCAACCTAACAAACACAAGCGAAATTCTAAATAAAATCACCGAGAAAGACAACTACAGTTCTGTCAGGGTTTTCTCAACAATTCAGTTTGAAGTAATTCATTTTAGTCCAAGAGACAACCCTGGACTAATTATGCGCTCTTAATTGGAGAGAATACTGCAAATGACTTTGTGTTAGAAGACAGTTAATGTCTTCGTTGCAATTACTTAATTGTGAAGTTGGCTGGCAGTTTTGCTGATTGTGGTTGAAAAATCTGTCTATTATGTTATTTTTTTAAAATTTGACATCACGCCTAATTGACTTGTAGAGGAGTACCTAATAGTACTCTCATATTTCATCAGTTATGTTTAAGTTCCGTGTCATAGAGGGCGAACCCATTAACAGTAACCTGGCACACATCTAAATTCCGGATTTCTTTTGAGAAATTCTTGGTTAAAAAACCAAATAACATTTAGCCCAACTTGGGGATTTAACCACAAGCTAGACCAAAGAGGCAGTCATCGACAAAAGTATACCTAAATTACGATTAATTATTCGTACCCCCAACAACGAGTAGCAAACAAAAAACACACTTCAATGTGTAATTTATACCAAATTCCGAAATAGTTTCACCCAAATTAAAACTACACCCGCGCCCTCTAATCACAACAAATGAGGACACAAACATTCAGACAGACACGGCACGCGACAAAAACACATGTAATATTATGTCACTGTAATCCACGCAACACTTGCTTCGTAAACGCATTTCATAATTATCCCGTCAACAGATGTTGCAATTACAAACTTAGAAACGTCACTTTAAACTCTCAAATTGTTTGAAAATAGGTCTTAACTACGTGAAAATAAGGTGTGAACTGGAATTAGGGAAGAGTAGCAGTTAAAATTGTAACATTTCGAGGAATCTTTTGATTTACACATCTGTGACCTATGTTTTGACGTTTGCGAAGCTAGCTGTGCGTCAGCCGATTGTGATTTACGATTACCAACCCAAATATCGTCGTGGCACACAATTTTGAGTCATATTTCTTGGACTGTAAAACTTTTTGGTGGTGCAAGAATTTTTTTACCGTGTTGAAGGATTTTTTGTAATAAGAAAGATAAATGGGTCCTCTGCTTAAATGTTAAGTAGTCATAAGTCCTAATAGACGTTATAAGCCTGAATTCCTTAATCTCCGCCTTCCTTGTGAAATATGGGGTAACAAGATTTTTTTCGGAGTAGCATACCAACTGTTACAATGAAGAATATTTTTATTAAAATGGTACACGAAATGTTGTATTTTTTTTTCTTGTAAAAACGTTACGTTTATTTGGAGTTTTGTCATTACTCGAAAGAAGCTAATTGTCACGTTTCTGGTTTAAAATTGAGCCAGTTTATTCGTAACGACTTATAAGCAAGGCCAAAATTAAAATAATTGCTTTTACGCAATCGCACAGCGCTATTAGCACGACAGTAATGCAAGTTTGTCATAATTGGGCTCAATGTCTTGAATTTTTAAAGAACAATTAAATATTTTTTCAGAGCTGCCTAGTAATCGCTTGGAATAGAATTTGTTTGTAAGTTTGTATGTAGGGGTAATCTCCGGATCTACTGAACCGATTTTGATCTTTCACTAATAGGAAGCTACATTATCCCCGATTGCCATAGGCTATATTTACAACGTGCCAGTGGGATAATTTCCGACCAAAACGCGAGCGAAGCCGCGGGCAACAGCTAGTTTTACATAAGCGTGCTTTATCTTGGTCTTCATAAGAAAACTGTTCCACATTTCGCAGAAACTGCCACCTCCTAACCCGTCCCATATACGTCCCAAATTAGTTTCGACCCAGGTAGAGCAGTTTCATCATCATATCATGAAATAGACACAATTTACCGGTACATTACTTTTAATTTAGAAACCTGCTGAGCGTAGCTTTCTTATTCAACCCTCGAGGGATCACAGTAGTGCACTAGAATGAAAATGTGATTGTTTCTTACTAACTCTTCCTTTTATAAGGCAAGTACAATGAAATAAAGGATTGTGATGTTTTTAAAAGGTGCAAACGGTTTGGGGTGGACTTAAACTGCATAAAAATAATAAACCTTGTTCCTTTCTTTTAAGTTATACTTTCCACTCTCCTCAATCGATCCAGAGATTTAAAAGACTTATAGAGCGGACATTGGGCATAATTTCATAAAAACATTTTGATCCCGAACATTTTCGATTTTCACACACGAATGGTACCTGATAAGCGTGCCATATGATACTAGACAGAACGATTTGTTACCAAGTAGTAATAAGTATTGGATCACGATTCTCGTCGTCTTGTCCCGTCTTGATTCGATCAAATTAGTTTTGACGAGGGTATAGCAGTTTTCATAAAATATAAAAAATTTACGTGTTTGTTTAGAAACATGCTAAGCGGCTGCAGCGGTGCACCTCTGTTAGACTGCCTTTTGGGTATTGAAGTAGTGCGGTACGATGATAAAAAATCATAGTTTCTTAGTAAGTTTTCTTCTTGTGAAGCAGTTATAAGTTATAAAGGTTTGCAGTATTTTTATAAAAGGTAAACGCTTTTTAATTCAAGTGGTGGGACAAAAAAGACATAAACCGCTTAAAAAAAATCCTTGTTGCGTTCTATTAGTTACCCTTCCCATATTCGATTCAAATTAGTTTTGACGAAGGTAGAGCAGTTTTTATAAAATGGTACTAATTTACCGATACAGATGTCTTCATTTAGAAACATGCTGAGCGTAGATTTCCTAGCCTACTCTTGGGAGCTTGAAGTAGTGCGCGAGGATGAAAATTGAAATTGTTTCTTAGTAACTTTTCCTTTTCTGAACCCCCGTGCAATGATATTATAGAATTGTTTCTAGAAAAGGTGCAAATGCTTTTTATTTCAGAAATGTGGAACGAAGACAGACAACAATGAACCTTGTTTCTTTTTATTAAGCTACCCTTTCTATATTCGACGCAAATTAGTCGAAATTGAGGTAGAGCAGTTTCAGCAGTTTTCTGACTTTCAAAAGTGCCTGCGAAGGTCTAATTGAAATAAACGCTTTGAGTTTGAGTTTCAGTTCAGCATCATATCATAAAATAGACACAATTTACTGGTACATTAGACGTCGTTCAGAAATATGCAGAAATCCGGAAGTACTCAAGGGGGATCAGACTAGTGAGGGAATGCTGTGGACAAAATTGTGAATATCTTAGAGAAAAATGTGAGGTTCGGGGAAGATTTTCCTATTGGTGAGATATGAATCTCTTTCAAGGGTTTCAAGACTTAAAATAAAGTTGAAGGAAGGTTCCAAATAAATATTCTCGTCTTTAAGTCGGTGTGAAAAATGCAAGTGGTAATTGAACACTTGCCAAAGCATTATTTTGAAAGAATTTTAGTATTTTCAAAAAAGGAAGAAGAGCTTTTCCAGAACTAAAGTTAGGATTAAAAAATAACTTATTTACCTCCTAGAAAAAATCTTTCAAAACTATTAAGGTGAAGTGCCACGAAATTCAAATTTTCTTACGTTTTTCAGGTCAGTGTCAGGTTGTAATTTGATTAAAATATGATTCGCGGCCGTAACAAATAAAGACTATTTCATGAAAAAAATATTCAATGGGATTAAATTAACTTAGATACAGCCCTTTAGAGATGAATTTAAAGATTATAAATCTGTAAATAGGTACGTGTTACGGCCGCTAATCATATTTTGTCCGACATATAGCCTAACACTACCTGTCAATTGCAAAAAACGAAAGAAAATTTGAATTTTGATTTTTTTGACGACCGAATGGCGCAGCGGTAGTGAGGCTACCTTACGTTCTTAGGGTCCCGGGTTTGAATCCCGGTAAGAGCAAATGTTTGCGTGATGAGCATGGACATATGTTTCCGAGTCATGGATGTTTCTATGTATAATAAGTATGTATTTACAAACAAAAAGTATCTATGTATCTATCAACTATCTGGTGTCCACGACACAAGCCTCGTTGCTTAGTGTGGCACCTAGATGGCGCTGTGTGTAATGTCCAGCGATATTTATTTATTTAATTTCGCGGGCTACGCTGGTGCTTCGACCTTAACTAGAATTCTATAAGAATAATCTCAAGAGCCAGACCCAAAAACTACTCAAAAGTAATCTAATAGCCTCTCCAATTCTCGCGAAAAGTACAATCACCAACAAAATATTTAAACGCAACTATTTACTTATTTATTTCACTTTATTGGGCTACGGGCGCGGGGCGGGCGCGGTGCGTGAATTTTTTAATCTCAACGAAATGAAACAATGGTACAGTGTGAACGAAACTGGCCGGCCTCACGAAAATGTGTGAAGTATTCATAAGCTACCACCGATGCTGAAATTGTTCTCTGATTGCGAAGGAATGGGGTAATGTGTGCCTCTTGTGTTTTGTTTTCGAGTGTACATCTAGAGTAGAACTCGTTAGGGTGTGTACGGTAGGCACAACCGCCTGCGGGCGGGCGTGTGACATAAATCGCCAATGACATTATTTTATTCATATTTGATGCACTTTCTACTAAATCCGCTGATTTTTTTCACATTCCTTGACCATATACGGTACGGCGCTAGTCAGCCAGCGCTGGTCGGGTGGTGTCAAATACGCGACGCTCGGATAGCAGATCCTGGCAGGGTCGCTATGTACGGTAGGCAGAGACAGTAATCGAAACCGATGACCGAACGATGGCTGCTGAGAATAAACTGATTTTATTACAATAATAATATGGTATATAAGATGTCTATAATGACAAATATTATAATTATGTAGAGGGGACCTTGCATGTGAATAACACAGTAACATTAAATTTAAGCTGTTAGGTTAGCTTCAAGTGAAATTCGGTCTCGCTATCCAAACTTACCTCGTATGACACGTTGTTCAACTTAAAAAAGTTTATTTTTCAAATGATTGATGATGATTACTAGGGATGGGCCGAACATGGGTTTCACCGAATATGAACATTCGGCCGAATGTTCGGTAAACTTTTTACCGAACCGAATATTCGGCCGAATATTCGGCAGTTTTGATTCCCTTACGTAAACAATACAGGTCTGAACTTGTTTACGCATAGCGCGTGGATTGGCGCCGGACCCTCTCGCCCGCCACCCTCGCTGTGCCCGTGTTGTTATTGCATCATCTAATAAAGAGTAAAACTTAGCCACGTGCGGTTGTTATTGTTATTTTTTATTTAAAAAGTCGACTTCATTGAGTTTTTTTGCTTGGTTTAATCGTTGTGTACCTAAAAATGAGCGGAAGAAAGAGATCGACTATATGGACTTATTTTCGGGAAAGTGAACACGACCGCAGCAAAGTTAAATGTACGATTTGTGAAAAAATACTTTCGCGGTGAGGCAGCGGCCGAAAGGCTTCATCCTCAGCTTTGAGCAACCACATAAAATTGAAGCACCCTACGGAATTTATTAGTCTTGACAGACCTGTGCGTCCGGTAACCCAAAGTTCTCCAAACGACGAGACGATACAGCAGAAGCCTGCGGCTGCACATGTCATCCAACCGTCTACCAGTGGTGCTCAACGTTCAAATCCTAAAACTTTTGCAACAACTCAAAGCACACTAGAAGATTCATTTATTTCCAAATGGAAAATAGACAACCCCAGCTCGGTTTACAGTGAACGTTTGTTTACCGAAGCGGGCAACGTTTATGAGCAAAAACGGAACAAACTGTTGCCAAATAAAGCTGAGCAGATTGTTTTTTAGCACCACAACTTGCCTCTTGTGAATTTTAAATATTAAATCAAACTTTTCTGACAATTTTATATCATAGTGTGCGTTTTCTTTTTTATTATATATATATACTTTCATATGTGAAGTGATTTGTTTAAGACATAAATTCTTAGATTCCTATTAGTTTATAGAAAATTTACCTGTAAGTTAAATTAAAAGATAATAAAAATGTGATTTCTTACGGTTATGATCCTATATATTTGATTTGGTCTCATAAAGATCTCATATTTGTCCTACTATGTCACTAATATAATTGAGTATTTTTGTTTATTTACGAGTAATTGATTGATCTCTCAAATGATCTATAAAAGTGGTTTTTCTGTTTATTTTCAATACATAATTTTCGCTACACTAAGTAGAAAGAAACTTGATTCATAGTCTGCTGGAATGTTGTTAATCATGCAACTCTTTCTTAAAATAAATATTGATAAAAACAAAAAACTTGCTTAATTTCTTACAATAAAGACCTGGTTTTAATATAGTTTTAATAACCATAGTTTTTAATAACCATCTTGTTTAACTACTGTAATTGGAAATTAAGACACTGTGTCGACAAAAACATAAACCTGCACTGTAAAATTGTAAATTACTTAACCTCATAAAAATAACACATTTAACACTCGACTCATGATCAATCATACACGGCTCAATACAGTAAAAACTTTGAGTACCACTTTGCCGAACATTCGGTGATATAGCCGAATATTCGGCCGAAAACGAATATTCGGTAAACCTGCCGAACATGCCGAATACCGAATATAAAACGAATATTCGGCCCATCCCTAATGATTACACAATCATGTAAAATACACATGTTTTAAATTATAATTAACTAGATTTTCTGAAAATAGAATTGTTTTCGATTTTATTCTTGCACAAGTTCAGTTTTTAATGCATATACTCATGTAGCTATGTTTGACAGTAACAAAATAAATATCTTTTACCATATAAAAGCCTGGTATATTTCTTAATGCCAGAACAAAGATAAATGTAAGGTTAAAAGATGACATAAAACCCACTTCAAAGGTAGAAAATGGCGTCATTATCTTGAGTAACATCACAGATTAGCCGAAATATATCTTACTTAATTTAAGAGATACCTTAAAGATATCTTAGAGAACTTTACCTTCCCATAAACTTATAAGATAGAGAAGGTATTTATGTTCTTAGGTTGAAATTTTTTTACGTTTTTTTTTGCTGACTGTACCTATTTTTTTCTTACTACTACATGTATTAAAATCTATTCCCACTCATAGAGAGGAGGTCTGAAGTCTAGTGAGTGCCAGCGGTGGGAATATTATAAGTTGATAATGCTATGATGAACATTCGGAATGAAGTAATTCCTCATAGCAAACTTTCGGAGTACCGTACATCGCGATAATGAACATTCTCAATTCAGTAATCCGCCATAGCGTACTTTCTGAGTAACGTAAGTCGTACTTTCAAACTTTATGATACGATACATCGGTATTTTAAACTTCGGAGTTCAGTAATACAGTCCTTTGTACTGTATGGTGTCGGTCGTAAAGAATAGCACCACCCATATCTTCCCGTGAGTGTCGTAAGAGGCGACGAAAGGACTTTTTTTAACAACCGTACTGCGATCGCCAACCCACCTGCCAAGCGTGGCGATTATGGCAAAACCCCCCCTTTGGGGGAGACCTATGTCCAGCAGTGGACGTTTTCGGCTGAAATGATGATGATGATGAATGCTATGCTTATTATTATCATGCAGATATTCAGTAATTTCAAACCTTCTTTTTCAATTTCAGGTTCGCCGAAATAAATAACAAATTGCCCACAAATTAGCTCATTTGTACCTCTTTTACCTACCCTTACATTCGCGGTAAAAGTAACATGAAACTTGATTACCTACTGCGAATTACCACCCCTAATGTTAGGGTCATCGCTTGGCATTTAAGCAGGAGTTCTAATTTATGTTTTAATTATTAACATGTTCTGTTCCGTTACTTTTTCGCGTTCGTGTTTTCGTCGACGTGAAAAATGTATGAGAATTTTTCGTTGCCTCTTTTTTTAGGGTTGTACGTATTTAGTTAGATATTAATTAATGGCACCGGGTTATTTTTTATGTTCTTCTAAGAATTTTTATTGATATGCGCGTGATTTATCAAATCATTTTTTTTTTGGTTTTCGAAGTATACGGGGTGTAACAAGACCCTTCACGAAGCCGTCAACCAAGCATTATGTACATCAAACTAAGTAAATTTGCGCAAAAATTATTGCTGAGAACGACTTTTTTTTTTGGGGTGAAAAATCACGTTTTACGGTAGGGCTCAATGTAACGGACTCAAAACATTGTGATGCTGGATGGATTGAATAGTACGGGGGCGTGGATGTGTTTAAAGTAAAAATCTTTTAAAAAACTTGTAAAAAAGGTGGAACTTTGACCCCCAATATCTCCGTAACTAGAAGGTTCCCAGGTATGGTCTAGAACAAAAAAATGATCGCAATGACGGGGAAAACAAGTGGCTTTCGGCTTCGTTAAGGGTCTTGTTACACCCTTTATATTATGCACATAGTTCGATCTCGGCAAGGACACCTGTTATATCGAAGTTGTTTGTAAGTGCGCTTAAATATATCTCAGGATCCACGTAACCGATTTCACTTTTAATAATTCTTCCATAGGCACAGAATGTTTTTACCAAAGTAATAAATAAATTCTATATGTCACCAAAAGCCGCAGTACAAGATCCACAGACTAAGACCATATAAGGCTTATAACAAGCTCACAATAATGTTAATGCTGTGACTCCTAAACTAGGTGTATGTGCCTGTGTCTTAGGAGTCAGTGATTCTCCGTAACAAACAAAGCCATAGTATACTAATACGAAAGGAAACAGGATATAATCTATGTGAAGAAAATACAAAATGAAAAACGTTTAACTGTGTGGTGAGGTGAATAAATGTACTGCCGGGGCTGCGGGACTGTTCGAAAGAGATACCGTGGCCCCGGAACACAAAGGGCGTTGAAGGAACATGGATGGGTTTTAGTCAGTAAAAGTCTGACACTCCCTCCTTTTCCACTCAGAGCAGGAGGAGTTATTTGATGATTACCCAAACAAAAAAAAAAGGTCAATAAATGTAGGGTTTGAGTGAGTGTGTCCCCACTTCACTCATCGGGGCATCAGGCTTTCCTAGTTCCAATATCCAAACGCCTGAGCCAGTTTCATAGGATCAAGCCGTCTATAATACGATCCACATGCCCCTCAAAAAAGCACAATTGAAATAAATGTTCGTGCAAAGGGTAAAAAAAAACAAATGACCCTCATACATCATTCGTGACCCTAATTCCTATTACGAACAGAAAAAAGACATGGGAATTATTAACACATCAATAACGTATTTTACCCCATTGTAACATGACAGCTCTACTGGCTGAAACGCAGGGTTGTCAGGACATCGCGTTGTTTTAGAACGGATTCTTATAAGCCTCTACGAATGGCAATGAATCGAATGTGCCCTGGTGGCTGAGAGAATGTCAGGCTCACTCAAATGTCTCGCTGATAGTGGCGGGTGTGTTGGGTCGTTTAGTTCCCTTCAATATGGTTGAGCTGAATGGAGCTGATAGATGCGTCATCAGTCATGTTCGTGAACGGGCGCTGTCAGTTGGGACTGGTCATCTCTTAGCTGCCACGGTTTATTTTAATTACTTTGTTTTTAAATTGTGATAGTTATAATCTTTTACTCTGGACGCTCTTAATGTGCACGTCTTTCTACATCGTTCTCACATATATGTATTATCTCAACATTAATGATGTAACCAAGATCTTGTAACAATATTTTGATTGAAAAGAGTGTCCATGGAGTTTCTTGCGCATTCTTCTCCATAGAGATCTACGCTTTGGAATGGGCATCTACAGTACTTTCACAAGTTATTATGCCTTGTGTCTGTGACTGTAGCTTCGCCTTTGTTTTTCTGACTTTCAAAAGTGCCTGCGAAGGTCTAATTGAAATAAACGCTTTGAGTTTGAGTTTGAATGAGATGGAAAACCTAGCGCCCTGCCTCGGCTCCGCACGGGTGCAAAGTCATACATATCAACCTTCCTCTTGAATCACTCTATCTATTAAAAACCGCATCAATATCCGTTGCGCAGTTTTAAAGATCTAAGCAAACATAGGGACAGACAGCGGGAAGCGGCTTTGTTTTATACTATGTAGTGATAGTGACTAGCACTTCACCCGCGACTTCATCCGCAAAAATTGTGATATCTCGGCTTATTTTAATTATATAAATATAACTTTTAGCCTACGTTACTTCCTGATAATTAAGCTTTCGATTGGTGAAACAACGGTTAAAATCGGTCCAGTAGTTTCGCAGAAGTAGTTTACAAACAAACAAAAAAAATCCTCTTTATAATATTATTAGTATAATAGTATTAGTATACCTAGATAACAACGTAACCTAAATGTTTGTCTATGCCATGACCACGCGGGTGCAAACATTTATATCAGCGAAAAAAACCCAAAACAATAAATCAATACTGTTGTTACCAGGTTGAGGTTGAGGAGGCTGTGGACAGCATTCTAAAGTTATTGTTGGATGATTTTCAGAAGCGGGATATTATTTGACGGGAAAGGCTCCTGTTCTGACTGGCAGGTAATCAATACTGAGAGAATTACTTGAAAGAGGAAAACACCCAACTTTCTACAACACTTGTCTGAAGACTGCAAAACTCAAAGAGGAGACGCAAAGTGCAAAATAAAGGGTGTAACAAAACCCATAACGAAGCAGAAAGGGACTTGTTCTCCCCGTCATTGCGATCATTTTTTTGTTTTAGAGCATACCTGGAAACCTAGTTACGGAGATATTGAGGGTCAAAGTTCCAAATATTTCACTTTTTTTTTTAATAAGTTCCTGTTTTAAAATTAAAATTTTTACTTTAAATTCCTCCACGACCCCCTTACTATTCAATCCATCCATCAGCACAATGTGTTGAGTGCGTAACATTGAGTCCTACCGTAAAAGGCGATTTTTCACCCCAAAAAAAAAAGTCGTTTCCCAGCAATAATTTTTGCGTAAAGTTACTCAGTTTGATGTACAGAATGCTTGGTTGACGGCTTCGTTAAGGGTCTTGTTACGTCCTGTATATTGTGTATTTAAACTTAGCACAAACATCGGGATTTTCTCGTGAATTTGAAGCTATGCCAGTGACCGGGGTGAACAGCCCGTCAATTAGTAACAACCCCCTCGAGCAGCCCTGTCGGTTTAGGGGTAGTAATGGACTTTTTAAAATTTAATTAATTGATACGGAAATGGGTTCTGTGTGTAATTCGAATGTTTTTCTGTTAAAATGGCTGTGATGTGGGTACCAGTTTTTGTTTCTCTTATTCGTCATTATCTGCCAGCCCTTTCCCAGCCATGTTGGGGTCGGCTTCCAGTCTAACTGGATGCAGCTGAGTACCAGTATTTTACATGGAGCGACCACTTTATTGTGCCTGCTAAATCTATAGTTTATTTTTGTATTTCATGTGATTATGACACAAATTACTTGCAATTTCATATAAATACAAAGAGTTATATGGTTAGAAATTTATAATATTCCGTCGACATAGAAGAAATCATTAAACCACACAAGACAACAACAAGTCAAATATAATCTATACTAATATTATAAAGCTGAAGAGTTTGTTTGTTTGTTTGAACGCGCTAATCTAAGGAACTACTGGTTCGAATTGAAAAATTCTTTTAGTGTTGGATAGCTTATATATCGAGGAAGGCTATAGGCTATATCATCACGCTACAATCAATAGGAGCTGAGCATCAATGAAAAATGTTGCAAAAACGGGGAAAATTTATTATCTTTGAGAGCTTCCGTTGCGTGCGCTGGTTAAACGGTTAAAGTTGCACAAAAATAATTTTTGAGGGAATTATTCCTCTTAAAAATGTCTAGAAAAAAGTCCGCGACAGCACATGCCTATCTTTTAAGGTTGACTGAGACTAACCATTTTTATGATTTAAAAATTTGGTCAAAAATAGTGCTTTATTTGCAAAGGTATTTTTACCGACATAGTATTAATCCTTATCAAAATAAATATGTTAGTCATCTTTAGCGTTCAATTGTGACCAAAATTGCCCTTTACACCATTCAATTTAGATGAATATCATAGGAGATATCACAGTTTTAAAATAAATAATGACCCGCGTGCGCAGCGAGGTGGGCGTTCATGTTGTTGGGAAAACCAATGTGATTAGATTCAATGCACAAATATTGTGCGGAACTTAGAGAAGGTTTTAGTTTTTGTTTCATTGTAATCAGTGCTCTCTATCAAAAGATTTATGAATTTAAAGTGTTCAAGAAGAACTTACCATCATTGTGTAAGATACATGCAACGACATCTATTGCACCAAAATGGTACTAATTAATAAAAATGTGCTCACAAGATAACTTTTAAATCGGTTGACCAGCTTTACAAAAAAGACTGATAGCAAAAAGTACTCTAGATTAGTCTACATGACGCTATAACCCTGTATAGTGTGTGTTCGATCGCTTTACATGCATTATATTTTAGCGGCTTAATTTCGTGCTCGATAGATGGCGCTATTAATTTCACTCCATTTTCTGAATCGGGGTGTTAAGTTTTCCGTGAAAGAATGACCCTCGCCCGTGACAAATGTCTGAAGCTTGGTTTTTTAACCAACGAAACAAAAAGAGGAGGTTCTCAATTCAACGCGTCTATATATTTTTATTTTATGTATGACCTGACGACGCATAATTTTTTACAGAGAAGTCCGTTTAGCATGATCTTTTGTTTTTTAAATTGAGAAATCGTGTTTGGGCTCATTTCCTGCACCTTGATGAGAACTTTAGATCTAGCTGGAGTATGACGTCATCGAAGGTCTGACGATGGAGACGGAAGGCACATGCAAGAAGTCCTTAAGAGTTTACAGCAACAATAACGTGTTTGGGCTCATTTCATGAACCTTGATGAGAACTTTAGGCCTTGCTGAAGTATGACTGTCATCGACGGTCAAACGATAGAGACGAGAGATAGGGTTGCGGGACTGTTCGAAAGAGATACAGCGGCCCTGGAACGCAAAGGGCAAAAGAAGAAACGTGGATGGATTTTAGTCAGTACAAGTCTAACACTCCCTTCCGCTCCGTCCAGAGTGGGAGGGGTCATTTGATGATTATCCATCGGTAATAGTATATAATAGAGATTTACTCCTTTTGAGAGCTTCCGTTGTGCGTGAACGGTTAAAGTTACGCAATTATCATGTATCTCGGAATTGTCCCTCTTAAAAAGCTCTAAAAAAATATCCGCAATGGCCATATGTCTAACTTTTAAGGTTGACGCACACTCTCTCTAACCTCTCTTTCTTTTATGTACGCACGCACGCAGACGAAGTTGCGCGGGTCAGCTAGTATATTATACAAGGTGAATTCACTGTGGGAGTGGATGGCCAAATCCGAATCTATGAGGAATAACGAAAAATCCTCAAAGGAGTCTCGAGCCTGATTTTGACGAAAACTAAAACGGCATCATTAGATTTTTGAAAAATCAATATTCCTAGCCAGGAATCGAACCCAATGATTTCGGAAAAATAATAGTGTATGCTAATAAGGATCAAATTCTGGGAAATAATGGCATACGGCAAACTAAAGGAAAGATTGATAAAAAAAAAGAAATTTTGATAAAATGCGTGTAAGTTAGTACTAATCAACGAAACGTCGAAGAAATCACTATTGACGCTCACCAAGGCACCAACTAACTTTTATGTTCTAATGTCAATTGTATCGATTTTTTTTCTTTTACTCCTTTAGACCTTTCTTTTACTTTTTTTAGTCCTTTAGACGCGAAGAGTCAACAAAATTTAAATATTTAAATTAGAACATAATGTTGTGAAGATCGACTGCGCTGCAGGTGTCTTCAATCAAGGAAATTAATTTAAAATATGAAAAACATGAATTTAACCTTTTAAAATTTGCCGCATGTCATTACTTCCAAGAATTTTATCACTATTGGCTACATTATCGAATGGTGTCATAATACAGTGTGGTTTTTTTTTCCAAAATCAATGGGTTCGTTTCCTGGCTAGGAATATTGATTTAAAAAAAATCTAATGATGTAGTTTTAGTTTTCTTCAAAATCCGGCTCGAGACTCCGACTCCTATGAGCATTTGTCACTATTCCGGTTCCGGCTATAGTTTCGGATTTGGCCATCCATGCCCACTTGGAAACTTCACCCTGTATATTGTATATAAACAATAGAAACAGAGCACAGTTAAGAAACTCCAATAAAATAAAAATACTCCCCACAATCATATTGCGGTGCCACACAAAAAATAAAAATCACGAAAAAAACTTAGTTTCATACAAGTGAATCAATTTGGCACAGCCGCAGCTAACCTGTGGAGTCTGTGTACCGACAGCAAATTAACTTAAGTGCTACCACCAATTGAATTTTATTTGCTGATTGTACTAGTAACATTTGAATCACGAAAATCGCCCTTACTGCAACGAAATAAAGGCGCCGTTAGTATTAGTACTTTGATAGTGTGGTTTTTCAGTCGAAATAGTGAAGAGTTTTAATACGCAAAAAGTGTAGCTATAAACAACATGTTTTTTTGTAAAAAACATGGACAGTGAGTACCAGCTTTTTTTGTTTTCCTTTGACACTGTATACTTTGGTAAAAGTATTGTTTTAAATTGTAAAGCTGAAAGGATTGTTTTTTATGTCATAACTGGATTATAATTTGAACCGTTTTGCTCGCTATTGTTTTAACAACGTGATACATAATTACATACAGGGTGTAAGAGGGACAACCCTCCACAAACTGACAATCATATTCCACCGGAATTTTTCTCAGGAAATTTTTCATATTTTAAATCATTTTTTCAGTTACTATACTATTTTAATGTAAAACTACTTTCCTTGTACGCAGCACTCCATTTATGTAAATAATATGGTTAAAATCAAAAATCTAACAATAGATGTAGAAATACCTTCACTAACGAAGGACGCGTGAAATCAGCTTAGTTGTTGTAGAGTTCACTTCCTGCCTAGCTACAGAGTTCATCGAACTCGTCGTCGCGCTTGCCGTTCGCTACGTGCGTTTTGCTATGATAATGATACATTGTGTATGAAGAAATAAAACAAATCCAAATTATTGGATTCCCATAACATTACTGAAATAATTTATCTATCTTATTATGATATACTCTATTCACCCCATCAGTCTGTGGAGGGCTATCCCTTACATCCTCCATATTCGGGTTTTTTGCTTCGAAAAAGAAATGGTTTTAAGCCTGACAACTAACCTGAATGGATTATATCTGTATCCATTCAGGTTGGTTGACGACATTTCAGTAATGTTTTTCAACGTTACTTCTCACTTCTAGCGAAACTATTCCATGCTGTTGAAAAAAAATAACACGCAGAATTACCTTTTTACTATCGCATTTTCTCTTTCAAGTAAAACGGTTTTAATATTTATTTGAAAACACTACGAAAGTAATATAAAAAATAATACTAAATCACTACGATTTCCAATAATATTTTTTGCTAATCTTGTTTTTCTGCTGTCGTTACAACAAGTCGTACGCAAGCTCCACTGTATATTCTTTGATCTCAATATTTTATATTTTCAAACTCAGCCAAGTGCTGGCTCTCCTCCGGTTTTCTTTTACTAGTACATTCTAACGCTTTTGAAGTGATTTTGGAGTAGCTTGATAATGTTAAAATATATCCTTTGGTGTCACAATCACAAGACTTCAAGATAATTGGACAGGTTCTAAGAAAAATTAATGGCATTTATTTCGTTGGCATGAATGAGACTGAGCACATATCTAAGTACAGAGTTTTCGAGAAGAAAGTAAACTATAGGGCATATATAACCACCGAGTAGGTATCTTGACTTCCAACTTACATATCAGCCGAAAGACGTCCACGCCCGCACGTGGTTATAGGGTTCCCCAAACGTCACCACATCAACGCTCGCGATCTACGCTTCCCGCATCATCGGACCACCGTTTGACACTTCCACAACTCCACCTGCTATCCTGCCCTCTTAGCCCACAAACATGTAGCCCAAGTGACATCAGCGCTGCCAGTGATGACGACAGACGACGCGGTGGAAATGGCGAAGTTCTGAGCTAACAAAATATAAAAATCGTCGTGCCAGCGACACGAAGAAGACGACAACGAAAAATTAAAGGGCAACTTACTATTATACTACTACTTACTATTAATAATATTTAGCTCCGAAAATTCTCCAAATTCAAGTTGTCTAGTGGTCGTTGTCTGGCAAAGTGATTTTGGTTTTTTACAAACTATTTTTCAAAAGAAATTATCAGTAACAGCCATGGCGTCTACATTTGTGCCCGGTTGATGGCAATAGGCTCGCGCCCTATTACACAGGACTTAAACATAACTGGCGAAATGTGGGTGTGCTATTAGGTACACCTCTGGTCAACCTTTCGGAGATAATAGGCGTGATATAATTTTTTGAAATTCTCCAAATGTAGCTATCATCATTTCAACCGAAAGATGTTCACTGCTGGACATAGACGTCCACCAAGTGTCGCCACGTTGACCGGTCCCGTGCGTCTCATCGAGCGGATCCCTGCAACCTTCATTAGGTCATCGGCCCACCATGTAGCTATACCATACATTTATTCAATGCTCCTTTCTTTTTCTTTGTGCGGTTAGTGCCTTACCGGATGTCAGTTTTTATGCCGCCTATGGGCCTCTGAGTTGGCTATAAATGCTGTCGAAAAATATCTCTCAAGAGGGCTTTTTATGTTTCCTCACGATGTTTTCCTTCAGCGAAGCAAGCAAGCGTGATAATTATATAAGGTCCCTTTCAAATAGATGGACAAATTTTAACACAGCGTTCAGTGTGTCTAACCAAAGAATGTCCTAGCAAAGAAAAACACTGATTAAAGTGATTTTATTTTGACTTGGTTTTTTGATTTTGATTTTATTTTATTTTTTTATTTTGATTTGGATGTGTTTATTCTAGAGTGCCGCCGGTAATTTATTATTTTAGGTCAAAACAAAATCACTTTAATCAGTGTTTTTTTTGCTTGGATATCATTGGTTAGACGTACTGAACGCTGGGTAAAATTTGTCCATCTATTTTAATGGGACCTTATACAATACGCACATGAATCCGAGAAATCGGAGTTGTTTGTCTTGGGTTCGAACTCGAGACCTATGACTTGGTAGTCTGACTGTCACACCACCAGGCTATCACTGCAGGCTATTCAATGCTGATCAACCGTTTTATACTACTGTCCTCCAATTTTCTAATATTTCAGACTGGTTATAGAACTAGGGACACCAATTCGAAAAAAAATTGTCCTCAAAAAGTCTGGCTATCAAAAAGCTATCTCGTAGATTTACCGAAACTGACAGCGCTGTCTATAGGATAGTGCGAACTCTGCAGTATCATCCCCCAGTCCCCCTTAGCGAAATGGAATCATCGCCCCCCCTAACACTACGTCAATACTTCTTTAGATGTGTAGGGCGACCGAGAGAGAGCAAAATGTAGGATACATTTGTTATTACGATGCGGTTTCTTAATCGAACACGTCAAAAAGCATAGTTTAATAAAAAACTTTTTGTACTTTTATAACTGTTGGGTGACAAATAGATTAAGTTTCTCTATGTCAAAATTTTTGGCGAAACTAGATACAGCAAGGGATTCTTTTTTATATTAGAATAAAAAAATAGATTTCTTATTATGATTACCTATATCAAAATTTACTTAGGTATGCTCACGACCTGAGCTAAGAGACATGTAATGTAAACTACTATAAATAGGTCAAAAATTGCGAAGAGATATCTGCTGGTTCCAAAAAGTGGTATCTTGAAAATATGGGTGAAAAGAATCTCTGATTACAAAAGTTTTACCTAGGATCCCCCGTAGTTTTCTATTCATGGTCGTCCTACCAGCTAGCTAGCCACCTGTAAAAAAAAGTATGGCGGCACGTCTTTCTGACGTCGGCTCGTTTTTCATGCACCCACTTGAGCGAGAAAGCAAATATGCATTAAATATATTGATTTTGTAAACCAACGTGTGTGAACACGCGGTGGAAAAGATACTTACCGATACGATTTGCTGGCGTTGTAATCTTAAAACTCATTCGATTTTGCAAGAAAAAGCAAAATCACAGCATTCATGTTTTGTTAGTGAAGTCATCGCTACTCCTGAGCATGAGGTCTTGGGTACGGTTCTGTTTATGGCAAAAAGCTTTGCCCCTATGACATGGGACTTAAACATATCTGGCAACATCACATATCGGTACACTTCTAAAAAAAAAGAAAAAAAACATGACGTTTATACAAAATAACAACAATAAATATATACACTAAACATACAAGACATAACAAATACTTTTAACACTACAAAAAGTTGATAGTTTGCACGTCCTGACTACGACAAGGAGGTAAGTAGTAAGTAGTCAGCAGTAGCGAAGGGTTAATTTTTGTAAGGTAAGCCGGAGTACATAATTATCTTTAATGTGAGTAAATTATTTGTCTATAGAATACTGACTGCCATTTTTCTAAGGGAAGCCGATAGGAATCGAGTTGAATGGAACCTTCGCCACTGGTACTCAGCATGATGCGGTATTACATAACATCACGCTTGATATCCTCTAAGGGCTAGCCATCACGCCTGATAACCTATATCAGGCGTGCTGTGATTTTTATGTATGAACAAGTCCATCCTTAGCAACTTGAACAACGAAATAGACAAGATCACCTACCAAAGTCTTAAGGTGGATGCTCAAGGGTAGCCCGCGATATTTAAAATTTCTTACGTTTATTGCAATCCCATTCAATACCAATTTCATGAAAAAGTCACTTTTTGGGATTATATGAATTTGGAGGGTTGTATTAATGATTTAAATGATAACAATTCTGTAACTCCATACATGTTACTGGCGCGATTCATATTTTCATCAACATACAATCTGACACTGACCTGCAAATTGCAATAAACTTAAGATAATTTAAATATCGCGGGCTACCTTTGCGCATCCACCTTAAGTTCGACTCCCGAGCGGATGTCAGTTAGCCAGACAGTTAGCCAACAGTCGTCGAGTTCAGAGGTAGGTAGCTATCCTCAAAGGTGGGGGTTCATTCTCAATGCATTGTGTAATTGACAGCGAGTTTAGTAACATGTAGTTTAGTCTAACCTGTAGTTTAATTTAGACTGGCTAATAGGAACTGTTTAGTTGTTACTTGTTAATAGTATGAATGGCGAAGTTATTGTGTGCTTAAAAGATGAGAGAATAAACTAACCTAATGGGCTGAGACGATAATGTTTGACGTTTGGTGAATCGGAAGTTGTATAAGTCGGAAGCTTTGACAATCGGAAGTTTCGCTAATCGGATCTTTTTTTCAACTGGAGGCTTTGTGAATCGTCTTGACTTGATAAATGGCGTTCAACTAAGTTAATTTCGAAATTTCTTCATATACACATTTAATTGTGTTTGAAGTATTTCGGCAACTCGTTCCATCGGCAAAAAGTGTTCTAGCTGAAGCGACCATCGATGAACGATGTTTTCGGCGAATAGTTCTATCGGTAATGGATTTATTCGTAAAAACCAACCGTCGACTAAGAGTGATTTGTGATTCGCTATACCGTTCTGGGGGCCAAAAATGGCTGCTTTATCAGAATCATAATACGAATCACGTTAAAAATGTTAAACTCTTAAAATGAACTTTGTGGTCATAACCATAAAGACCATTTTAAGAATTTTAATTTTTTTAACGTGATTCGTATGATCTTGATAAAGCTTCAATTTTAGGCACCCTGAGCTCTTAAATTACAGCATGAAAACCCTCAGAGAGAGGAAACGATGCCTATAAAATAAATTCTTCACAACTGTCTAATTACATTCAAATCAACCACGTAGCTCTGAATAAAAACATTTTTACTTGCACCTAAAAACGTGTAAAAAATCCGAATTCCCAAAAACCGTTTTAATTCTTCGGAATTCCCATAAATATTTCTGTGTGTAAGATAGCGAATTAAAAATTAATACTTGCCAGCCTAAAAAATACGTTCGGGGCATCCCGTCGGGGGTTTTAATTATTACAACCCCCGAGTCGAGGGGCGAAAATTAATTATTACAATAAGCTTTGTTAGGTATGTGTTATTTTTCGGAGGGTATTATGTGTTTGTCTGTGTAGAGTTTTGTAGGGTAGTTATTTTGTGGTAATGTAATAATGAAGTACTCCAGATAACTGTCGCCTGGATGAGTTAAAACCAGCTAAGTGCGAGTCGGACTCGCCCACGAAGGGTTCTGTAGGTACCGCTATCTTCACGTCCCAGCCGCCGCGGGAGACGCACCGGGCGTCGGCGCCGGCCACCTTGGCGCGGGCCTGTGGACGGTGAGCTATGGGCTAGCTCGCCGTCCGTCCGTCTTATGACGACAGGCCGTGTCGACGGCGCGTTCGTGTTCCACGCGCGCCTCAAAGAGAGTCAGCAAACAGGAAGGGGTCCGAAAGGACCGATGCCTGCCAGGGTTGCGGTACTGTTCGAAAGACCGCGGCCCTGGAACACAAAGGGCAAAGGAAGGAACTTGGATGGGTTTTAGTCAGTAAAAGTCTGACACTCCCTCCTGCTCAGCCCAGAGCGGGAGGGGTTATTTAAAGATTTCCCATCCGAAAAAAAAAAAAAGTACCGCTATCTAAAAAAAACAAAAAAAAACCTTTGTTGTATGGGAGCCCCCCTCAAATATTTATTTTATTCTGTTTTTATTAAGTATTTCTTTTTATAGCGGCAACAGAAATACATCATCTGTGAAAATTTCAACACAGCTAGCTTAGCTAGCAGCTAGCTTTCGTTCTAGCTATCACGGTTCATGAGATACAGCCTGGTGACAAACAGCAAGACAGAAAGACGGACAGGTTTTAGTAATAGGGTTCTGTTTTTACCACTTTGGGTATTGGGTATTAAAGGACATATTCACATGAGAGGAAGTCTCAAAGTGGCGCCGGTGATTGAAAAGTTGTCTGGTAATTGGTAATCGTGGTTCAGACATGTGTTGCGGAGGAATGAGGAAAATATAGTGAGGAAAGTTTTCAATATTAATGTGAGTGGTTGGTTATAAGAGTAGAGGAAGACCAAAGAAACGATAGGTGAACTGTGTGAAGGATGATATGGCTAGAAAGGAGGTAACTGCTGAGATTGAATTGATTAAAATAATTAAAAATTGTTCCCGTTGACCCCACCTGCGGGGCCAAGGGCGGTGGGGTCAGCGGGAATACACCTTACCAAGGTGTATTGTATTGCCTAGTAATAACTGGGTTATGGAGGTCAGATAAGCAGTGGCTCTATGAAAAATAATGATAGTCAGCTGCGTCCGGTTAGACTGAAGCCGACTCCAATTTTTTTGGGAAAATGCTAAGCAGATCATGAAATCTAATGCCATAATAACTATCTAGTCTATAAAATATTATACTTGTCTGTTTCTATATTATACTAATAATGACATATATTATACTACAGATAATATTATACTGTTCTGTTATTTGAGGACACAATAGTTCGTCTACACAAAGAGGAATGACCATTCAATATCGCAACTTTCTGTGTTAAGAATCAGAGGATATTATTCAAATGCTCTTCGATAATATTTAATTTTGTTATTGAGATCTCACCGATCGCTCAACCTCTCTCCAGGACCCAATTGATAACTGTTATGTATACGTGTACCGCGCCCCTCCCCACGCGCCACCCCGCGCGCGATGCATGAGAGACATGAATAAATCAGTGCGTTGCCAACCAGCGATTGTTTCACTTGTCCGTCCGTATCATCGACCCATCCAAATACATAACAATAACATAATTTATTTTGTATCAGCAAATATTTTAAAAGCTCTCCGTTTATTTTCTCTCAAATCAACAGGGATGATTGAATTTTGGTAAGTCAATAGTTTAGAAAGATAATGATGTTGGTTCGGCCGAAATTATTGGCACAGCATAAAAATAATTTAATCTATACCTACTAATATTACAGGGTGTAACAAGACCCTTAACGAAGCCGAAAGGCACTTGTTCTCCAAGTCATTATGATCTATTATTTGATCTAGACCATACCTGGGAACCTTCTAGATATGGAGATATTGGGGGTCAAAGTTCAAACTTTTTCAAAAGTTTTTTTGAAATATATGTTTTTAATGTAAGATTTTTTCTTTAAACACCTCCACGACCCTGTGCTAATCAATGCATCCATCAGCACAATGTTTTGAGTGCGTTACATTGAGTCCTACCGTAAAACGTGATTTTTCACCCCAAAAAAAAATTTCGTTTCCCAGCAATAATTTTTGCGTAAAGTTACTTAGCTTGATGAACATTATGTTTGGTTGGCGGCATCGTGAAGGGTCCAGTTACAACCTGTATATGTAACTAACTATGTTATTATACTAACTTTATAAAGAGGTAGTTTGTTAGTTTGTGTGTATGGGGTAATCTTCGGAACTACTGATCCGATTCCGAAAATTCTTTCACTAACGGGAATTTGCACTAGCCCCAAGTGTTATAGGCTACATTTAAAACGTTCCCGTGAGTACATTCCGTACATAAGGGGAGCGAAGTCGCAAGTGAAAACCAGTTATGTATACAATGCGTGCCAAAGAATTCGCCTTTATTTTTCATCACTATTGTCATGCTGTAAGAGCAGTAGACCAGCTGTTTAATTAATAGGTAAGTGGATTCCCAACATGGTAAGTTTTCTTTTGCCAGCAACCGCTGCTGAAATTAACCACTATAAAAAGAAAAAAATTAATAGGAAACCTAAGGGCTTAGGAGAGCAGCGGTGGCCACGTTGTGGCGGCCACGACTTACGAACAGGAGGTCGTGGGTTCGAACCCCGGTAGGCGCATTACTTTGTGTAATTTATTTCATCACCACTGCTCTCAAAAACGGTGAAGGAAAACATCGTGAGGAAACCGGCATGTCCTAGAACCAAAAATTCGTAGAAATGTGACATCTACCAACCCGCATTACGCCCGCGTGGTGGGATTATAGCCCATTCCCTCTCATAGAGGGGACGCCGTGTGTCAGTGTGTCCCAGCAGTGGCAACATTGTAGACTGATTATGCTAAGGGATCATAGATAAATGGTAACCGCCAGTCTGTGGAATTCACTGCCGGCTTCTCTGTTACCCGATCATTTTAATCTGGATCTCTTCAATGTTCGAGTGAATGGGTTTCTTCTAGGCAAGCGTGCTCCATCCTAGGCTGAATCATTACTTTTCATCAGGTGAGGGCTATTTATAATAAAAAAACGTATTTCTGCAATGACAATCAACCGGATTTACATAAAGCTTTACCCGTATCTCATGTCAGTCCCATACAAGATGGATGGATTGTGTGAGAACTGATATGACAGAGAAAGGCGTAAATGATGCCGTGACGTTTGACAGGGGAGAATGGAAGAAGAAAACGTGGTGCGCCGACCCCAAATAGAATAGGACGAGGGCACGAAGGTGATGATGATGTCAGTATTACTTCTTCATCTTAGTAATCTCTGATAACAGTTATAATGGTATAATAGAACCGTATAATATCTGTAAACCCGTTATATCTCAGTGTTATATCTTTGTGTAATAAGAGACGTGTACTCTGCATTTTGCAAGACCATTCTCGTTGCGAACAAAACAGCAATCTCCTTTCTCTCAATCAAGTTTTACGATTTGCACGCGAATATAAGCAGTTCGTACATTGCGTTACATTTTATGTTATTACACCATTTGTTTCTTCTTAATATTTGTGCTCGTATCTGTGCCAAATGTTTAAGTTTGTGGCTAAAAAGTTACTAAAAAAACCCAGCTATGACAAAAACGCCAACTTAGATTCTCATAGACAAACCCTGAAAACGGTTTTGTGGATAAGGATAGAGTTTAAGATAAGAATATTGAAATTTTTAAGTTTATAATTAAAATTAAAATGATGTAAAAAAAATCAAAGCGATTTGATACGTTTTTCGTATAACCGTTAAAATTAAAATGATGTAAAAAAAATCAAAGTGATTTGATACGTTTTTCGTATAACCGTTAAAATTAAAATGATGTAAAAAAAATCAAAGCGATTTGATACGTTTTTCGTATAACCGGATTCACACGTATTTGTATTAGGTACATGACATATTTAGCAATGAGTGACACCCCATCATCCATCAAAACCGGCTTTGTGGTTTAGGAGCTACAGTGAAACATACGTATTCAAACACTAACAGATAATTCTTTCTTTTCGCTTTGCCATATACGGGTAAAAAAAAGATATGAGAAACCCTACCAATATCAACAAGAACCGGCAACGAATATTTTTTTTATCAAAACTACCGCCGTCTAATGTCAAATGCAAAATGTTATTACGGCCGCCAGTGTACGACGATTTCAATTTCAACAAGTGGGTAGCGATATTGCGTCCCCACTGTATGTACACTGCCGTGCATTGTAAAGAGGTGTTAGATTTTATATTGGTTCTGCTAGATAGTTTAACTTTTTTTTCTTGTTGTCGTTTGAAAATAAATTGATTTGTTTTCTTAATATTTTCGTTTGTTTGTTTGTTTGTTAATGTGATTTGCGTCAATAAGTAAACTAACTGACAATTTGATCAAATAGTCGAAATGTGCTTAGCAATTCAATGCTCCCGCTGATTTGCTATGAGGCTGGTAATATAATTCCCGGATGTACAACAGAAGATTCTGCTTGACCACTTTCAGCCTCATGCCCTGAGTTATAAGGTTGAAAATTTTCTGGTTGGCCGTGGCATTGATCTTTTAGCTTTATTTTTTACTATCAGGATATCGGGAACAGGATGAAAACTCCCACATACTCCATAGAAAATTGAGGATCCGTCAACCAGATGGTTGTTGTGTCTGATGATTTTTAGTCGGGTTTCTCTGTACGTATGTGTTAATAGCGCGGGAAACTTTAGTTCGTATGGTGCCGTATACATGGTGTAACAAGACCCTTAATGAAGCCTTCAACCAAGCATTCTGAACATCAAACTAAGTAACTTTAAAAAAAACCATGCTGCGAAACTTTTTTTGTTTGAGGTGAAACATCACGTTTTACGGTAGGACTCAATGTAACGCACTCAAAACATTGTGCTTAAGCATGGATTGAATAGTACGGGGGTCGTGGAGGTGTTTACAGTAAAAATTTTACGTTAAAAACACGTAAGTATTTAAGAAAAAACTTGTGAAGGTTCAAAAAAATTATTGCAATAACGGGTAGAGTAACGGGTTACTTTGTGTAATTTATTTCATCACCTCTGCTGTCAAAACGGTGAAGGTCATCGAACATCGTCAAACATCGTAAGGAAACCGGCATGTCCTAGAACCAAAAATTCGAAGACATGTGACATCTACCAACCCGCACTGAGCCCGCGTGGTGGATTATAGCCCTTTCCCTCCCATTGAGAGGAGGCCGAGTGTCCCAGCAGTGGGAACATTAAAGGCTGATTATGCTAACGGGTAGAGTAAGTACCTTTCGGCTTCGTTAAGGGTCCTGTTACACCCTTTATTTGTCGCTACTACTTAATATGCTGTATGAACGTCAACATTCTCTACCTAAATAAAATTCTGGCCCTGTGATTGTGATATGAGTACCACTTTTCAACCTTATTCCACAGGCATAAGGCTGAAAGTGGTTGGCCGTCGGTGTCTTCAGTTCAGTGCAGTCACGTAGTGATGCAACTCATCACGTTATTGTTGGCATTATAATCTAATTCTCATGCCTGACATATACAGACGGGGACAATATACAATAGTCACGCTCAATATCCTTCGCGAACGTTAGAATAGATTGACATTTCATTTTATTACTTTCATTAGACGTAGCAATCAAGAAGTTGTAAATTAAATTCATTACTCAGTGTTGTTATATATTAAATCAATATTATTAATTTTATTACTCGACGCCATTGACGGGAATTTACGACTGTATTGCTAATGTTTTAGTGTTTTATTATTGGCCTCGATTTTAAAGTGTTTATTGGTGTATAATAATAATGGTCTAAATGATTAATTGTGGACTGATTAATCCACTAGAATTACTTAATTAATGGATAGATGTGACACTCTATGTATATATACTAGCCCGCGGCTTTGCTCGCGTTTTGGTCGGAAATTATCCCACGGGCACGTTTCAATAGCCTATGGCACTCGGGGATAATGTAACTTCCTATTAGTGAAAGAATTTTCAAAATCGGTTCAGTAGGTCCAGAGATTACCCCCTACATACAAACTTACAAACTTTACCTCTTTATAATATTAGTAAGATATGCTTCCCGATTCTTGTAGTTGTATACAATCAAGGAGCGATAGAATTAAGCAATTTTCAAACAAATTCCTTTCATATACAGCGGGCACTAGTTCCCTTTTCAAACTTTAATTTTCGTTTATTTATTTATTTATGTACACACAAAATACTTAATAGGACATTACATTAAGATAAAAGAGCACAAAGGTACTACTTATTCGTTCATATTGTTGGGAACTAAAGTGCAATGTAAATGTAAAAAGTGAGAGCAGTGGTTGTCCAGTGGTGGCAGCCCCGACTTAGGATTGCTAGGTCGCGGGTTTGAAACCAGGCATTTCTATATGTCATGTATTTCATCACCACTGCTCTCAAAACGGTGAAGGTAAACATCGTGAGGAAACCGGCATGTCCTAGTACCGGAAATTCGAAGACATGTGACATCTACCAAGCCGCACTGGGCTCGCGTGGTGGATTATAGCCCATTCCTTCTTGGAGAGAGAAGGTCTGTGTCTCTGCAGTACCTAGTACACATTATATGGTGATTATGCTAAATATTCACACATACCATTTTTAATTAACATTTTCGTTTGTTCCTTGACGATACAGTATATAGTACCAGAAAGAGACTGTCAACTGTTGTTGTGCTATTTTTACTTACGGTCAAGCACCTGTATGTGTATAATATGTTTTTGTTACGATTATAATTAACGTATTGTCTGTCTGTTTGTTACAGGACGTAATACACACAATCAGCACACCACACGGACAAGTACAAAGGATCGTCGTGTTTAAGAAAAATGGAGTACAAGCCATGGTTGAATATCCTTTACAATAGTAGTAATTAATAGTGTTAAATCATAAATCATCATCATAAATCATATTTATTTCTGTAATTTGGTTTTTATAAACCCTTTTACACGTCATGTCCGGCTGGTGTTTCGTATAACGAAGAAACTACCGGGACCAATTAACTGAAAGAGGTCACTGTCTCTTTAAAAGTCCAGACATTGAGCAAATCTTATGAGTATCATACAGGTTAGTGTCTGAAGAGGATTTTTGAAGTAAGAACCACACAGATTTGAGTGGCTTATGCCCGACTCGTCACTGTTCCGATTGGTCACCAAATTTTTTTCCATACAAGAAGTCCCGATTCGTCATCATAAGAAAACAAATGATTTTTTATTTAATTTTGATGTAGCCGATTCGTCATCAGTACAAATTTGTGTGTCAAAAAGTACAGTTATAGAAAGAAAGGACCTGTCCAGTCAGTGCAAGCACTTGCCAATTATCGTGTAGTTGGACTCGTAAGTCAAGAAGCTCAACGAACCACCACACGACGAACAATACCAAAGAAAGGCTATTTGGGTGTTGTAAGTTAATATAGTACCTTAGGCAAAAA
Source organism: Eugnorisma glareosa (assembly GCA_947578425.1). Lineage (NCBI taxonomy): Eukaryota > Metazoa > Arthropoda > Insecta > Lepidoptera > Noctuidae > Eugnorisma > Eugnorisma glareosa. Next base: position 2,738,027 of record OX387982.1, on the reverse strand, counting down.
ATTGATTTCTTTTCGGGAATTTTTGACACAGGGAATACTGGAAATTAGATTCAGGATCAAGTTTTCTCTTTTACAATGAAATATGTTGTTTCGAGTGAGAATCATCTCATGCCATTTTATGAAACAAAACGATACGATAAAAAACCAGCATCAATCAATCACAAAAATTCTTTTGAGCTTAATTAGTAATAACTTTATTAGTGATGTTCTTCGGAAAGGACAAGTAATTCGCAACCGGCGTGCGTGTATGACCAGGGGGCCTACCATGACGTCTTAAACCAGTAGCAATTCCGGTGTGGGAAAGAGATGGCGCTAGGTGACCTCCTGCATAGCTCTATCTCTTTTCCACATTGGAATTGCTCCTGCTTTAAGACGTCATGGTAGGCCACCTGGTGTATGACCGTCGATGAAGCAAAAGGTATATATAGAAGGATCGTAGGTGGCTTTCTGTAGTTTTTTCATACAACAATGAGAAACAGTCGTGAGTTTATATATGTATGTGTAGACTGCGTCGTTGGTCCCCGGGTCGGGCAAAGTATTATTGGAATTTTGCAGCAGCAGCCACGGAGTTTGGATTTGTGCCCAGTTCATGGCAATGGGCTCGCCCCTATTACATAGGACTTAAAAAACAACTGGTGAAATGTGGGTGTACTCTTAGGTACACCTCTGCCTAACACGTTAGGTATTACAAGCGAGATGTTATGTTATGTTTGATGTATGAAACCTTCATCAACTAGCTGGTAAGATAACAATATTGCAATATAGCTTTTCAATCAAACCATAGTTCGAAATCAATCACTACAAATAAAAACTAAAATGCCTGTGGTTTGTACCAATTACATACAATATGGAATAACGTGTTTATATTCAATCTCTATGGTTAAATATAACGAAAACATTTAAATAAGATTCGTTTATTTTTCTTTACCTTGCTCGAGGTCCAACTTATAGCGGTACCATAAGCGGAGCGATGAAGATACTGTCCGACTTTCGATGTTATGTTTAACTAGCGAACAGCCCCGGCTTCGCACGGGTGCAATGTCATACATATAAACCTTCTTGAATCACTCTATCTATTAAAAAAACGCATCAAAATCCGTTGCGTAGTTTTAAAGATCATACATAGCGCATACATAGGGCAGACAGCGGGAAACGACTTTGTTTTATACTATGTATTGACTACGTACTGCTGATGTACGGTTAGAGAAATCGGTACCTACTCAGATTCACATGCTACGCTAATTATAGTTTCAAATAGACATTTCAATGACACTCACAATTTTAATTTACGGAGAATATTAGTTGCTGTTGGACTGCGTTGTTAGTGTAGTGGTCGCAATCGCGGCTGCTGAGTATTAGGTCTTGGGTCGATTCTGAAGTAGGGCAAAGTGTTGTTAGGTTTTTCCATCAGGAATTTCTTAGTAGCAGCCATGGAGTCTGGACTTGTGCCCGGTTGATGCCAATAGGCTGGCCTCCTATTACATGGGACTTAAACATAACTGAAAAATGAGAAAATTGAACGAAATTGAGTTTACTATTAGGTACACCTCTGCCTAACCCTTCGGGGCTTCGGGGATTACATGCGTGATGTTATTATTGGACAGTCAATTTGTGGGTTTGCATCTGGTTAGACTGGAAGGCGACTCCATCATAGCTGGGAATAGGCTCGATAGAATCGACTTACATTTGAGTAGCTGAGGGCCCCCTTTTGAAACGTCTCTTGTTGCACCTATAAAAAGATTATAATAATTGAAATGAAATAAACTGGTGCTAAATATCGATACTATTAGTCAGTAAAAACTTTAGAACCAACCTACATGTACATACATGTGGCTTATAATATAGCATAGCATAGCATCCGTTTTTTGCACAAGTTAATAAATATTTGGTCATGTTATGGATTGGATCCTTTTCACTTAACTACGTCCAATTATCTTTAATAATGCTTTATAAACATAAAGATTACAGCTAACTTTAGTAACTATTAATCCTTCTAACGTGTCTAGGGTATTAAATAAGTTATCATTCTCCTGCTAAAATAATCGCTGTCGCTCGGCTTCCCGCTCTCACAGACAACTCGCCCTCAATCTTGAGATGCGCCACGGTGCTCCCATTCTGAAAACCGTAAAACTTCACATAAATAAACACATTGTCGGGATATATTCCGCCTCGGTACTCGTTTAGTAGTCGCGATACTTTAGCATTTTATTATTATGGTTATTCAAATGAAAGTATGGATTGAAACGTTTTGTGTATATTTCCTATGATTGTGGATGGTACTTACCGTTCAAATGATCGAATGCAACTCAATTTAAAAACTTCACTTTTTACTGCTACTGGTATTTTTGTTTAATTAGGCATAGAATAGGTAACTCTTTATTCGACTACTAAGTAAGTTGATTTAGAGAGCAGAGGGGGCCCAGTGGTGGCGGCCCCTACTTACGAACAATAAGTCGTGGGTTCGAACCCAGGTAGGCGCATCATCATAATCATTTCAGTCGAAAGACGTCCACTGCTGGACTGTAGCCGACCGCGTGAAGTTTATATCATGACTGAAATAAGTCGAAGGTACAACTGCATGCAGTTGAATGTATCGACTGCGCGCGGTTGCGGCGATGCAGTCCGTCTGATGGCAGCCTAAGTACGTACATAGTTTAGTATGAAAACGTTTTGAAGCGGCATCATGCTTGCGCCGAGCCTTTACCTTACGCCATTTCTGTATAAATCGCTCCTAATGGCTACCTTACATGGACAGATTTATCTGAATGCATGCCCAAACATGAAGCGATGCGCGTGCTTAGTTTTATGAATTTGGTTCAAGTAGTAATCGCACATCTATCTAGAGGCCATCACATCCGCACACAATCTGTAAGTAGAATTGGTCATCTACGGTTACCATTTAGCCTTCAATGCACGACATGGATTTGGTACACTTCTGCCTAACTCTTCAAGGGTTACAAGCGCGATGTTACGTCATGAATACCTTGCTTATCGGTGTCTAGGACCATTAAATTACTAAATTACATCCTGAGTACTAAGTAGTATAGATACCTAGCTCCTTACATGTTCTATTTGACAACTCAATCATTCACAGAGCTTCATTAAACTCAGCTCAACAGTTTCTGACATTACAACTGAAGACAAAACAAACATTCAAAGATGTTTAACTAATAAAAATCTTTATGTATGTTTAGTTTAGGGAGTTTTACGACTTAAAGAAAAAACTGTAACATGTTCTATATAATTATTTGTGTGTGGTTTCTCTATGTGGTTCACTGCAATAGAAAATAAGTAATTTTAGTAATTTTCATGGATTTGTTAAATGAACATAGTATCACTCGTGCATTTCCCAGCTGCCTCATTGGTCGCGTGGTCGCAAGCGCGAATGCTAAGCAAGAACTCCTGTGTTCGATTCCCAGGTCAAGCAAAGTGTTATTGGTTTTTTTCCCATCAGGATTCTCGATTTGTTCCCGGTTTATAGCAATAGGCTCGCCCCCAATTACATGGGAGTTAAAGATAACTAGTGAAATGTGGGTGTGCAATGAAACACCTAGCAGCTGTGCAGTTCACATGTTTAAAAGGGCGATCACCGACATATAGCTATTAACAGCCAGGGACAATCCCAGACTTCGGGCTACTAATCATTAATATTTTAATTAGAAAATATTATATTATTTCCATTAGGAAATGTTGCCCATTCTATACTAGTACAATAAAGTGATTAAATAACAACAGCGTGGATGGGTGAACACCACGACCACAAGACCAATGAGGCAGTTTTATTATATTAACGTTAAACTGATTAAGTAATTAGTAAGTCAATCTTAATTACAGCTAATTGTTTACAACTCAATCTTATTATAATGAACCTCGTGATCATTAATAACATTTTAGTAATATTATAACATGTAACATTTACGTTACGACGCACTGTAATTACTTATTTTATGTACGGACATGACATTTAATGGCACATTATGCGGTAAAAATATGGTGTTTTAATTAGCAGTTAACTTCTTGAAGCTAAACTAGCTGTTGCCCGCGGCTTCGCTCGCGATTTGGTCGGAAATTTTCCCACTGTGACGTACGGTAAATATAGCCTATGGCACTCGGGGATAATGTAGCTTTCTATTAGTGAAAGAATTTTCAAAATCGGTTCAGCAGATCCAGAGATTACCCCCTACAACCTCACAAACTTTACCTCTATAAAATATTACTAAAGATGACGGTTTAAAATATACTTTCTTAGTTAATATCGGAGATCACTGTATAAGTAACTATGTACAATACTGATTTCAGATGTAATTGATTGATATATAACATCTTAATTTTTTTTTTCCTAGCATTATTGTCCAACTCCTGGACTGGACAAAGGCCTCCATCCACACTTTTCATTTCTCGCGAACCGCCGCGTCCTCCTTCTCCTTCTGATAAAACCTGTCCAGTTCGCCCCCGCCATCTCCTTCGTGCCCTGCCGCGACCCCGCCCTACTGTGTCAGGGCACCAGTTTCCTGCTAACAAACTTAAATATTCAAAAAATCAGGATGGAAGGGACTTCGACGCGAAAACGGTTACCACGTATTCAGTATATTATTCTGAGCCACATAGAAATTTTTGATCGGTTATTAAAAAAAACGGTAAGTAATTAAAAAAATTAAGAAACAAGACACAACAAATTATTGAAATAAAATTGTTATAATTATTACCTCTATGTTTATGTGACAATTAATTTGTTTGTGTGTGTAAAATTTTTGACTGTAATTAATAATCTAAAATATTGTTATTTTCTAATCATTCTGACATTACTGTTATTTTGTAATTTGAAATTTGATAAAAACTGATTATAATCATCAATTTAATTTGTACGCTTAAACGCAAAACATAGACGGGACTCTTATGTTTAATTGTAACACCATTTAAAAACCTATGTTTACAAATAAAGATCTCATTTTCTCATTTTCTCAAGACTGCGTAAAAAAAAAAGCATAGAACATAGCGACTAAACAGTCGGGACCCATTATTAGGACGATTTAAGCCGGTCTATATATGTTAATATGTTCTATGCTTTTTTTTTACCCAGTTGGGTTTTTTAATTTTTTAAATTACCGGGTTTTTCTTTTTAATAATTTTTAATTTGAAATACCCAGTGTCACTCTCACAGTAAATACAAATCTAACGACACCTCTCAAGCTAAAATCCATCGAGCCGTTCAGGCCACAGAGCGTGCCAAACAATTATACATACACACATACATACAAACATACATACTCTCGAAAAACATAACCCTCCTTCTGGCGCAGTCAGGTAAAAAAAACAGCAGTTTCCTACAAAAGTACAATACCTATACGGTCAAAATGTATGGAACAGCTGATTTTGAAGTTTTTTTTTAGTTTTTATTTTTTGTTATGCGTTGTATGTTTATTGTTTTTTTTTTTGTTTTTTTGTCACTTTGTATGATGCACGTCATGTCCCTGCGACAATTTTTTTTTTTTTCTTTCTTTTTTTTGAAGAACCGATGAAAATTGTCTATGTAGCCGCCTCAGAATGATGTCCCTCCCGCCTCATATGCAGGTTTACCAATCACATAAGATGTGGGAGAATTTATCTGAAATCGTCACAAACTACTTTGTTGGTCTAGTAGTCGCAAGACTCCCAGGTTGGGCTTTTTCATCTCACGTCGCAGCCCGGAGCCTAGGTTTCTCCCCGGTTGATGGCAATAGGCTCGTCCCCTACATATCTGCCTAACTCTTCGGAGATTACAAGGGATGTTATGTTACAAAGGACAAACGTGTTTATCTATGTTGGCTTTAGCAGTGGTAAAAAACAGGGTGATGTAACCTCTATACTTTTAAACAAAATTTTCCATAAAAAATCTCATAAAACAGATGAAATCATACGATGCCAATACAACGGTCGATCGCCGAAAATAATTTAAAAAATATCATCGTTTCAAGATATCTATTATAACTATGACTAATGTCTGGTGTTCAGAAATATTTTAATGTGAAAAATATTCCTCTGTGATGCGCCTGAGTGCCTTTGTTAGCGCAACGGGTTGACTTTCAAAGACTTGACAGTTGGCAAAATGGCTGAATATTTGACAGTCTTTTTATGCGTCATTTCACACGACATATCATTTTTCCTACACGTTGTGTTCTAGTGCAATGAGTAGTACCGTTTTTATTGCAATTTGAGCAGGGATTTTTTTGCCTGTAGCGACAAGGAATGTATCTAGAAATTCGTCATTTGTCTACTTCTTAAATGGTCGTTGTGAGAAGTTGCTAGCAGGTTCTACGGCCCGTCCACGAGCTCAGGTGATGCTACCTGTGTCTCAATCGGATACCAATAAATGATCGAAAAAAAGTGCTTTCAATCGCCAAAAACATTTACGTTACAAAAGAATCACGATATTTTTAGGCAAAAGATTCTTACAATTCTATTTTTAAATGGCATGAATATCATTAAAGAATATAAATAAATTGAAGACTGAAATCTATATGATTTACGGCTTAAATTGTTACGATTCAGAAAAAATATTTGTTTGAGTTATAGGAAACACGTGGGCTACTGACGGCGCATAACACACAGTCGTGTAACGATTATAATAAAACTGAAAAGTTTTTTTTTGTTTTCAAGTTTTTTTTTAAAGTTTACTGTGTTCTATCTTTTTACATGGAAGTTAAACAAACACTAACACTTCACAAACTATATGTTGACGTTGTGGTTTGTTCACATAAAAAAAATATTTTACAAGTCGACTGAAACTAAAGAGTTTCTTTTAGTTTTTGTTGTTTCATGTTTATTATGAAAAAGCAATTTACTACCAGATTACTCGACATTTTACTGTCCTTACAACACCGATTGTAAAATTATATGTAGGCCAATCCGGGAACACGATATCCCAGCAAATTCGCTATTACCTTAAAATAGACCAAACATCACAACGACCATCAATGCAATACTAAATTGCCGTAGCGAGTAAATTCGCAAAACAATTAATGTCTCTGACTGTAGACTCGTACAACAAGCAACTAAATTTAAAAAACATGTATTTTCAATTATAAGTGCCACTGAGGTTGTAAACCACGTCTGATTTATGAAACACAGGTTCGTTAGCGTTTGATTAATGACACATGTAAGCACTAATAACGTGTTGTAACATTTGTAAAGCCATGTTACGCATTAGTGTAATACAAGGAATATTATTAGTTGACACATCGACCTACGCGGTTGGAAGTTACTTTAAAAACGTGATTTTTATTGCTCACTTTTATAATATGTGGTAGAAATGATTGTTTTTGTTGTGTGTGATAGATTTTTGAATATTATAATATAAACATTACAAGTAGCTATTTTGGAAGCGCCAGGCTAGCCCGCGAAATTCAAATTTTCTTTTACATTCTTTACAATTGGCAGGTCAGTGTCCGGCTGTATGTTGAACAAAATATGATTCGCGACAGTAACACGTTTGTATTTACAGAATTATAATCATAAAAACCATCAATACAACCCTCTAAGTTTATTTAATCCCATTGTACGACTAATTCATGATAAAGTCATTCAGTGGGATTCAATGAACTGAGGGTTGTATTGATGACTGCTAGAACTGAAACATTGCCAAGATCACTACTTTTGTTGATCACCGAATTTTCTTTTTAATCAAAAGCAAAAAAAATACCGTGTAACATTTATCATTAACACTAGAAACAGGTTATTTACTATGTTTACTGTTCATGTTCTGTCCGAGATCATGGTGCTTGCAACAGCGCCGAAATATTAGGTACTCAAAATGAACAGTAAACATGGTAAATCTACCGTTTCTATTGTTAATGATAATGTTATTAACCATGACAGGTTAAAAACTTATATCGTGTAACATTTGTAAAGACATGTTACGCATTACTGTAAAACAAGGAATTATTAGTTGACACAAGGCCGGTGGAGCAGCGACCTACGCGGGTATAGGTTTTTAATAGCCTGGAATAATAAAATGTCGTAGGATTTTTTTGGTGTTTGATGGATTTAAGACTAAAAGGTCGTAGGATTTTTTAATTAAGATTTTTTCTAGAAGTTGAGTTTTTTTGGTGTTTTTACCCGACTGTTAACGGTTTAACTGTGAGAGAGATTTTTTCTTATGCAGATGACTTTTATTTTGAGACATTGCCAAAGTCACCACTTTTGGCAATAATTTCGTTGATCACCAGACTGTTTTTCTTTTTTTAAGTTAAAAAATGAAGCATTAATAAAAGTCCTTATAATTGCTTTAACTCTAATAATAAATTAAAAGTTCATATTGCATTTAATAATCATAAAAAGCAAATTGTCTACTAAAAAAACTTCCAGTTATAATTCTCCCTAATCTTGAATTCGAACAACGGATTCACGGAGTAGTATTAGTAATAAAATCTTTGTTTAATTACACTTTCTGCATATTTTTTCCAAAAGGACTTTTATTCAAATGAGTTCGAAGTTTTCACCCAAATTGGAATATAAGTAGCGACGTCTGTAATTCCAGGTAGTGGACTTACTAATGAGCGGAAGCGATTTTAAGACATAAATAAAAAAGACTAAAAAACAAGTAACGAATTAATGTCATAGGAATGATGTCCATTCTACTATGAGATTTAAATTAGCCATTCCTTTGAATACCGTTGTGACTTCCTTGGACAAGGCTTCTGTGATTATCACGACATTTTTAGCTGAGATACTATTATTACAACATGTTTCAAAATCACCCCTAGGTTTGTCTAAAACACCAAATATTTTCCTCCTCTATTATCTGATGCGCATCGCGAAGGCTGGTTCGAGGTGGCGCAGGAATAGCTTTACTCCGTGGGAATAGCTTACCTGTAAGGGTATGGTGGAGGCCTTTGCTCAGCCGTGGGTAATACAAGGCTATTTAAAAAAAACGGTAAATAAAGTCAAAGTTTTGATCATTATATCTGCTTGAAGACGACGACTGCTGGCGAAGAGTTCAACCTATCCTGTTCTTATTACTAGTCTATTTAAAAGCTTATAATTAGTCAGGGAATTAAAGGAATAAATCTACCTCAATTTTACAAAAAATCTTAACTTTTACTCCGCTAAGTATCAAAATAACCTTCATTATAATGGTATGTAGTGATGGGATGTTCCCTTCACTTTACATATTTAGATTTAACCAAGTTTCACTAATTAAGTTTCCTCCGCAAACAAGGTTAATCAGGCAACGCTGTGGCTATCCAATAAATTGATTTATTAGAGTGAGCCTTGGTTTGCGTTTAGTAGTAATGGCCTAGTTACTATAGTGTTCATTTGTATTTTGAATAAGAACAATTTAATATGTTTAGTGGTGACTTATGTCTCGTCCAGAATTGAAAACGCTGTATAGCTTTCAGTCAGTTTACGTCACATGTATCGAAACTACATCATTTATTTTTGGTCGCTCAATTGTATTGATTGGAAAAATTACTATTCTTTTCTTTCCGCAAATGAACCACTTTTCACCCTTATGTCCTGAGTAATAACGTTGAAAAGTAGCATACCGTCAGTCAGCGCGGTAGAACATGAGTGAAATTTGTAAATAGCAGCTAAAAGACATGTTTATTTAAAAAAAAAACTTCTCTTTCATTCCACAAGTGTACATGACATCATGTCGTAGCTCCTAAACAGCACAGTTGCTTATAAAGAAAACAAAAACGCTTCCGCCTATCACAATGCTCCCACCGTTAACTTTATTACATGAAATGGCTTTCGTTCTGAAGATATTTGAATAATACCGATGTCTCCGCGACTTAATCGTTCAATAACATTATGAGAAACGTAATCCGATTTTAGTATCGTCTAACTCTTATCTTTGAATGAGGCAGACAGAAGTCAAATGGCTCGCAGAATAAGAGACATAAAAAAGAACTTGATTTTTCTAGTTTAGACTTAATAAATATCTGGTCATTGGCTGGGTGATTTAATAAAATAAAATAATTGAATTCCTAATCTTCGCGGCTGTTGCGGTCATAAAACTAGGGAGGGAGACGACATGAGACTTATTGTTCTTTAGAAATCTCGTACTAAATAAACACTCGCACGTTTCATGACTCCGATTGTTGTATCTTGTCTAAGTTAAAAATGTCGATGTGTGATTGACTTATAGCCAATAAATGTCGTTGGTATCTTTTTACCAAACATTGTGATGATTGATACTGGTTTAATCAAAATAAAATAAATTATTCGTTTTGCCCTTTAAGTTATTCGGAAGCGTAAATAATGAATTGGTTGGTTATGTCTGGCCATTTGGATACCTATATACACTCGAAGGGTAGATGCCCCAATTACCGTCCTTTACCTAGATATAATTTAACAATAATAATGTTATTTAATGTATGTTGATATAATTTAGGTTTATTTTCTATTTATAATGTAATATTTCCATGTTATTACACAAACTATTTCCTTAACTCCTGGTCACAAATTTGAAAGTGTAGAATCGGCAACGAGAGCTAAAGAAGCGCTACACGGCTGTGACATATACTCCGGATGCTGCACACTCAAAATAGAGTTCGCAAAGGTGAGTCGAACTTACTTTTTTTTTGATAGATATAAGGAAGCCCCCCGGTTTTTGGGAGCCTGTTAATTAGGGCAAATTGAACCAATGAAACGGAACTGAATGTAATAAGCACAATCATTTTAATCGCGTTCAAGACTTGTTCACGGTCGATATTCCGTAACAATGATGACACCGCAGTTAAGATCCGTTCAGTTTTAATGGTGTTATCGGTCCTTAATATGTTTTCAAACTTCAGTCAATTAATCTCAGCAGTTAGAAATTGCGTGTAAGTTTTCCATTTATAAAGTGGTTTATGAAAGGTGGAAACGAAATGGCATAAAAATTAAGTAGTAAAATGGCAAGCGAGAGGCGGTGAGTTCGATCCCCAATTACTACAGACAGTAACATAATCAATTAAACATAATTAACATGTCTTTTAACAATCACATCGCATGACAAAAAGTAATCGCAATATCGAAACTGTATCGACGAAACTTGTCTCATAAAATTCCCGAAGACACCTTCAAACGCACGCACGTCTAGACTTAATAGAGGTAGCTACACAATCCTCGTCCATCGGTCAGTAACTCTATCCGCCAGGGGGCGCTAAGTGAGCTCTCACGAAGAAAACGTTTACACTAGTGTTAAGTTACCACCACTTAAAGGTATGACGAGTTTTTGGTACGCCCACCCTAAAGATGTTTTTAAGTGACAATGATTCTGGTTGGATTGCTTCGGGTTTTAAAAGGGGTGAATTTTAGGGGTCGTAATTTCACCCCTTTTGTAATAGTGGTGTTATTTCATGGAATTATAATTTATTTGCATAATTAATTATGTTTGGAACGTGAATTAACTTTTTAATTGTATTATTGAGTGCTTTAATGGAAAATCAAACCATCTTATATTTTATTATGTAACTAAACGTGGGCCTTTTTAAACCGAAAATAATATAGTTTCGTGTTTACAGTATAATAGATAATTTGTAGTTCTGAAAGAATTGATAGAAACCTATAATTGTGGGTTCAAAAAGCACTCTCGACATGATTCAAAAGTTCCGTAAAAAGATTAAAACAATTAACAAGACTCCTATTACAATCAAAACCAATCAAAACTAACAGTCCGAAGCAGGAACGACGTACAAAAGTAACGGTGTTCCTGCAAATTTTGCTTATTCGCCCCTTTTCTCGGCGAGCGAGCGGGAATTTTGCGCGCGTAATAAAAAAAAATGGCCACTGCAACGCCCCGTGTCCGTGTAGTGGTGGAACGGTATGACAGGGTTGTTGAAGTGACCAAACTATTAAAGGGATTGATAGAAATAGGACTTACCTCTTATTTATCAAGTTTGAAAACAATTAAAACACACTTTTAATTTTCTCAGTTCTCCTGTGTTGTATGAAAATAAATATTTGAATAATATGGCAAACCTACATTTTATCCACTAAATTCATCACTATTTGAACTTCTTCTCTATCGAATTTAAAGGACACTTTGATCATAATCTTTGAATCATCATCATCATAATTTTTTTACTTTCGTTTGTTTTAAAGGCCGTGGCGGATTTTTTTTTAGTTTTCTTATTTTTCACATTGTGACCAACCATAAATCAAATCTACCTACTTGATTTAACCAATCAGAACTGTCAGGAATATCCCTATAGTCTATACCCTCATGGTAACTCTAACTCACCGTTAGGCAGGGTGCTTCATTTGACAGCATTGTTCGCCTCATCTTTTTATTTGATTTCCATTCTCCATCAGAAAGAAAGGACGGGATGTATTTTTTTGTATTTTTACATTCATTGTGATCGTATTCCTGTTCGGTTCTGATAATAGTTGTAACAGTAATTATGTTAGGGGTGAGTTACAGTTGATTTTGTGCGGTTTGTTTAGTTAGGGGATGAGTTTGTTAGGTTTTTAGGGTTGTTTGTTGTCAGATGATGATGGAATTTTTTGGAAATTAATAATTGAACTGTTAAGTGTTGATTTGGAGATTTACCTATGTCGTTATAAAAGTGGTTTACGATAAATAAACCAATTCTGATGCTGTAGCAGTTGATATTGATACACAGATAGTTCTATTAAGTAATTAATATCTCTTAGAAACAAATAAAATATCTCGACTTTGCCCACGAGGTTGTCGATGTGGAATGTGAACTCTGCTATCATTGTGCCGATTGTCGTAACACCCAATGGCCTGATGGCGAAGAGCATCAACGAACATCTATCGAGGCTCTCGCTAGGCGGTTAGATCAAGGGCCTGATTCAGAAGGCAGTATTCCTCGATTTGGCCCGGATTGTGAAGAGGTTCCTGTCTCTGGAGCCCTAACGACCGGTACCGGTGGACCACATTTTTTATATATTTATTAATGTTTTTTATATGGCTTTTTTTTAAAGAATTACCTTAAACAAATGTAACGAATGTGTTTGAAAGATGAACAAAGGGAATATGAATATCTCTTTTAAAATTACAACCATCAAATCTTTGAAATAGTTCCTACTTTAAGTCTTCCTTTCTTACATTACTTCGATATTTCGCGTCATAGATTTTAAAACCTACCAATGGAAAAAGCTCTTGTAGTCCCAAACGGGTTGCACTCGAAATTCGAAACAGTATCGCGTGGCACCACACGACGGTCCTATTTAGCAATTCAGAAGAATGAAGATCTCCGCAGTTTACCGACACGCGCTGGCGATCCAATAAAAAAAGTCGTTCCAATTCGAAATTCGAATGCGAGCTATTTGCTTGACAACCGTCGCACTGTTTGGACGTGTGTCGTGATCGCAAGAATCGAAATTTTCCGTTAAATTTTGTATTTTCATTTAAAATTGGATTTGTATTCGTTACAGAGTAAAGAGTTTCATATTGGTTACGGGTTTTTTTTTAAGTTGGAACGGGAATGTGACACAGCTTAATTTTTTTTCTGACGGTCAGATGTGGGGAAGTTATTGCGCTACTTTTTCTCCAGGGGGGTCACTATGACGCCTTAAAGCAGGAGTAATTCCAGTGTGGGAAAGAGACAGCTATACAGGTCGTCTAGCGCCATCTCTTTCCCACACTGGAATGACTCCTGCTTTAAGACATCATGGTAGACCACCAGATCAAACACCAGGAAGTGAGAGGGGTCTCGGGGGACTGTCTTATGTCCCTCGTCTTACCAAAAAGTGCTGATTTTCAGCCTAATTTTGCCTTTACGCCAGTTTGTTTGTTGATCTTTGACGGTTCCTGTTCAGCAATCGGCCTGAGCACTCTATGATCTATCATAAATTCATCAATCTCCTGCCCTTATCCCACTTTTGGGGTCTTCTTCTATACTTCTCTTATCATTCGTCATCTCCTTAGGCCTAAGTACTTGATTTTTATCATTTTAATCACAACATTAGCCAAGTCTACAGCTTCCGTGGCGTCTAACCTGTTGTAAGGAGTCGCTAAAAGCACTCATGTTCTCAAGTGGTCGGTGTAAGAAGCCCGCTTCTGTGCGGTGATAGGGCTGCCATACAGACAGGGCTGACAAAAGTGACATGTCTTGACAAACAGCCGGGCATTTGCAAAAAAGTACTGATAATATTTCAATACTCAGTTAAAATTTATCAATTTTCTGAAAAAAAAAAAAACACTCTCAAAGACTTCTTTCAAAAGACGAGGCCGGATAATGTTCTGGCGGAGGGCCAAAAATATATTAAAATAAATATGTTTTTTCCTTCAATTATCTATCATCTCAGTGGATCTAAAAGTGATTCAGAAGGTGCATGGTACACCCATCATGCATTTTCAATAAAATTTGAGAAGAAGCAGATCAAAGGATTCTCATTGATCGTTGACTAAGGTAACGCTACTAAAATACCTTTACAAAATTCAATAGCTACACATTATACAACCGTGACACGGCTATTTTGGTAAAGGATCTTAAAAATGGCGACTCAACACCTTTCAAAATACAACAAAAAAACACAATACAACTTTTCTGGCACGTGACAGCCCTTACAATCGATCACTGGTTCCGCACACAATATAATAGGGTTCACAATGGGCGCTAAACGTTCTATTATTGCGACACCCCTCGTCTCTGGGACACTTAATGGCATGTTTTAGGGGTTGTAATAACCTATACGGATTTACGATGTAAATCAGGTGGGGGTCAAAATTTTTTTGTAATTTTTTTCATAAGGTTGTTTACAATATAACCTTTCCCTGTAATAAATCGTAGTTTTTACGGGATCTCCTGGCCTTCCGAAGTTGAATATTGTATGCCGTTTTTTGAAAACTGACCATTGCTTAAACTCAACCAGAAAGCATTTATTTCAAACTAGCTGTTTCTCGCGACTTCGTTCTCGTGGAAATTTTGATGTGAATGTGTGAGAAAAAAAAACAAAAAATAAACTTAAAAGTAGCCTGTTTGCTATTCCAGACTATAATCTATCTCTCTGCCAAATTTTCCGCATATCATTACTTCCCAGAATTTTATTCACACTATCGAATGGTGTAATAATACATTTTGTGTTTATTTTTTTTTTCAAAATGAACAGTTTCGATTCCTGGTTAGGAATATTGATTTTTCAAAAGTCCAATGATAAAGGTTTTAGTTTTTATCCAAATTGAGGTCGAGACTCCTTTGAGTATTTTTTGTTATTCCTCATAGTTTCAGATTCGGCCATCCAGGCCCAATTGAAAATATCACTTTCTATTACTAAGATAGGCCAGTTACGAATGACATAATGGAGCCACAGACATAATGCTCAGTACCTAACCAACACAGCATCGTCAATATAAAAAAATTAAGGGTCTGTTTGTAATTTCAAAATAACAGCTGACCAAATATGAAAAAAAAACTGATGACAATATATAGCTACGGCACTAATAACAAAAACATTTTTTTTTTTTCAATTTTTGTCTGTCTGTCTCTCTGTCTGTTTGTTCCGGTTAATCCCTGAAACGGCTGGACTAATTTTGAAGGGACTGTGACTAGCAGATAGCTGATGTTATAAGGTCTAACATAGGCTTTTATTTTAAAAAAAATTAGGGTTCCCTGAAAAAAAAAACCTTGAAATTGTTAACAAAATCTGATTCAAAGCGAAGTAATACGTTCACGCGAACGAAGGTCGCGGGCAGAAGCTAGTTTCATACAAAAAAACTAAATATATAGAAAGAAAGAAAAATGTTTATTCGACGTCAGTACATTAGGCGCACACACAATAATATTAAAAAGTTATAAAAAAGGGAAAATACATAGTATGACTGTACTGTATGCCTCACGGCTGCGCCAAAAAGGTCCATTTCAGCATTGATGCCAGACAGGTGAGGCTGTCTGACGCTGGTCTTCCAATGAACCTTGAGGGGGTAAGTGACATACAGAAAACAGTTTCAAAGATAGTAAGTATATGAATAAATGATTAAGTACAATAATAGATATCGAGTACATTTATGAAATGTGTATATACATAAACATTTACCCCATACTAGTTTAATTTACCACGCTTACATTTAATACAGCTTAAAATTCAGCTCGCACATAAAGTAAAAAACTATAAACGGATAACATTTAAAACATGAAAAGCGGGTAGTACGAAAAACTCGACTATTTAACATCCGATTAAGTTGAAAAAAAAAAAAGTCAGTTCGCTTCGGTCTACGGACACGTAAGCTTGCCGGGAAGGATTTGTAGGGTTCCGTAGTTCATTGTGGTTTGTTTTGTTTTTTTTTACTGCCGAAAATAATGTAAATAAACAATAAAACCTGTATCATTAATCTTTGACATTTTAAGTAATAATTGGTAATAATAATTGGTAATAATAATTGGCATTTTTTTTTTTCATTGCCTTGCAAATAAATCCCGGTTTAAAACATAGAGAGCTCGTTCGTATTGGTCATTAATGAATATAAAAAGGTTTTAAAGACTTTTGAAATGATCTAACCAACAGTGCAACTTTAAAAACTACATGGTTAAAAGCATGATTTTTGTCTAAAGCATACTAAAAAAATCTAGAAAACCAGGTTTAATTGCAGAATAAAACGGACTTGTAGCCAAAAAAATATTTTCATGGTTATGGAATTTCTCTTTTCATAATAAGTTCATCCAAACCGGCCTCATCTGAAGGTTATTAAGAATTCATAAAAGTAATAAACAAGATTATAATTTACTTTCAACTTTAATAAGGGTGAGCAATGACTGTATTTTTTGGACACCATCTTTTTGTGAGCTAGTTAAAAAATATTCAGATTTAAAAATATCCTTAAAGGTTAGGTAAATAAATCACGAATTTGTTGAGGATTGTATCATTGTAACTAGCCGTCAAATTAGTTAGAAAATTATTTAAAAACAAAACATCTTTTAAAAAAAATTGTCATACGGAACCTTCTAAAAATATTTCATTTTTCTTTCGCCACACAAATGGGACTAGAGTTAACGTTAAAATTCTAAATGAACTCGAAAAATGTTGCCAACCGTTGCATACGAATAACTTATTTTCAGCTTTCAGTCGTTTTTAGGCGTCTGTGACTTAGTGAAAAAACAATTAAAAGAACTACATACTTGTACTGTTTAAAACACTTTTCTGTGTAATTGGTGAAGAGAAAACCACTGTTCGAAGACAGAGGTTTAAATTTAAAGAGATTTGCAACTAGTACACTTTCTTTTTTTGTGTTGTAAGAATAATTTTACCTTATGAAAAATGCAATGTTTATATTTTAATTTAACTTTCAAAAAAACCTAGATACTTTAATTATAAAAAAAGAAAATTTCTAAATTAAGCGACATAGAAACAGTTCGGCGTTTCTTATAAAAATACATGTTAAAATAACTAACAATCATATCGAGTAAATAGCGGAATATAATTAGATTAAAAAAATAGAGAATTTTGTTAATTTAGAGAAAGAAATAAAAAACTGGATTATGCTTCGTTTTTAATTAAGATTCTGTATTAGAACAAAACCTTGAAAAAAAAACTAGGCTGAAGTAAAAATTGAAAACTGTAGAATACTCAAAGAATCTTATTACAGCTTTCTTTACCATAAAGCGAAAACATCACAACAAAGCTCCACTATAAAGCGATACATATAGTACGAGGCAAGCCATTTCCCCCTCAAGCGCTGGAGTGCAAAGTACCCCTCGCGGTAAGCGCTGGTTTGTCTCAGCCTTTGTAAGGGCAATCGGATGCACGCAGGGATGCGACAGACATGGGCTGGAAGAATAGTCGTTTCTGCTTTGTTTTTTACTTGGTAGGAAAGATGAGTTATTCCCGGATGTGTTGGATGCGATGTTTTGGAGCTGTGTCAATAAAACAATGAGGATTTACTAGCAAATGTGACTGTATTGTTCAAACATCTTCTAGGTGCCCTCAATCTTTGTCCTCGTCCATTGCTTACCAGACGAATTCGAGGTGAAGAGAAGGGCCATTAAATGATCCTCTTTATTATAAGAATCTCCTCATCCCGAAAGTCTGACAACCAGTCTTAGCAAGGGGTCTCGTATTGCCCAGTACTAACTGGGTTGTGGAGGTCAGATAGGTATTCGCTCCATGTAAAATACTGGTATTCAGCTGCATCCGGTTAGACTGCTTTACTTTTGCTGATTTAAAAGAGTGTCCATGGAGTTTCTTGCCCGTTCTTCTCCATTGAGATCTACGCTAGGGAATGGTCAACTACAGTACTTTCACAGTTTTTATGCCTTGTTACTGGGACTGTAGCTACATTTCATTGTTATCTTTGTTTCGACAGTTCAAATGTGCCTGTAACTGGCCTACTTGAAATAAAAGCCTTGATTTTTGACTGGAAGCCGATCCCAACATTTGGGAAAAGGCTAGCCAGACGATGATTTTAAGAATATCCTCAAACTCGTAAACGTCTTCAGTCATGGAAGGCTAACTCAGCTGAGACTAAACATAATCGCAGGAAATATTATGCGCAGACGTGTGTTCGCAAACACAGGTGCGCTCTCTCGTCCCTTACTCTCATAGCCCGACGGGACGTCAATCTCGCTATCAATTTAAGCAGGAACTGGGTCGTAGAAGCCAGTGATGTAAAATACTGGTAATCAGCTCCATCCGGTTAAAACGGAAGCTGACCCCAACACAGTTGGGAAAAGTTTAGGCAGATGATAATATACATATGAAGACTTAATTGAGTAATAAATGATAAATTATGTTTTATTGCAAATAGGGTTTAACAAACACTTTTACACGACATTTTCTTTTAAACTAGATGGGGCCGGTGTTTCGTACCTGACTACTCTGAGAAGAAACAGCCGAAACAAACTCAGAGGTCATAGTCTCTTTTAAAGTCCAGACATAATCTTGGTCAACTCACATGAGGACTATGCAGATTAGTGTCTGAGATGGTCTTTTGAAGACCACACAGTCGTACCACTTGCAGCTATACCCTACAATTTCGTCAATGGTATTCTGACGAGTCCGCTTTGTGCTCGGAGTTTTTTGGCCAAAGTTGGACATGCTAGCCACTTGAGACAGCACATGATAGAGCAGCACACCAAATTTTTCGACAACCTCCCTAGAAACCCATCGAATGCAGGCGCTGTGGCCAATATCGGCTAGATGGCTTCATCATCATCATTGTAGCACTGTAATTATATATCTGCAAATCAAAACCAAGGAACTTCTTATAGTTTATTCCATGAATTGTTGATAGTCAAAGGTCACAGATACGCATTGTATCGCCGACCTCGCGACATGAAACATGAAATAATAAAAGCTGTTCTGAATCCCGTGCGTAGCCAGCCAACCATTTCTATAATTTCTGGCAAGTTATCAGTGTTAGGCCATAAAATGGGCGTTTGTAACAATTAATACGCAATAAATGCGTGCACCTACTTTCACCTGATTAGATGTGTAATTGGAAGCCCGTTGTACTGTATGCACCATTGATCTGCACCATGGATAGAAAAAGCAATGAAACAAAGACGAAAAGGCCTTCGTTACGCTATGAAGACCTTACTTTAATATCGTTAATTTGGTCAGGATTTGATTTAAATTGCAACGGTTTTGTATTTAATTTGTCCGTTTAGCTACAGTTTTCGCAAAATTAGGTGTCATTAATTTTTGTTCGTTGGTTGAACTAGACGTTTTAATCTATCCCCCGCGTAGCATGGCAATAAGCTCTTTCTATACAACTTGACCTGTCTTGTCATTCATTTCTAACATCGCCATGCTTGCGACGATAGAAATGTTTCCACAATCTGTATTTTTTGCGATTCTTCGTCGACAAAACCCGTTACTTCGGTGGTCATGTTACGCGGGCTGAAAACTAAATATCGCTACCGCATGGCTGGCAGCTAGTCTATGTTATGATGCTGATATGAGAGAAGTATAAAAAAAAACAATCGCTTATGTCACACTTCGCCACCGCCCCCGCCTATGTAATTCCGCTAATTCTACGGCCCCAAACAAAAAGAGTTGGTGCCAGTAAACGCCACAAGATGCGATATATTGAAATAGCTTGCATCGCAATACAAAACTACCCTACAAATTGTCTTCGTATGAATCCTTTGTTTAGGGTTCCGTGTGCAAGGGATAAAAACTTTACAGATTTTTAATCGAAGGATTTTTTAGATGACTGACTGGTCTTTAAAACCTACGTTCCCCATTTTATTATATAAGGTGGAATAAACTAGCTAGCAAAACACAGCTGATGTGACATACACATGAAATATATTTATTAACTCTATTCAAATATCTTGACCGTCAAACCTTAATAAATCATCGTTTAGCCCGACCTAAGGGCCGAACTCATGACCTCTCGTTTGCCAACACTAGACTAACGAGGCAGTCAAATTAATTAGATATCAAAATAATATGCGAAGCATTATTGCACAAAGCCTTTTAATTCAGCATTTTAAGTAATCACTATAATACAACGACGACAATAGGACACAAGTACTCGTCCGCTGCCATCCGGGAACGTGCCAAGAAGACGGGCAGCATTGCCACGTTGAATGGAAATGCTAATTCTTTGGCCAAAGAAAGAGCCAACCCTCTGGTCACGCGAAGTGCCGACCGGCGAGAGATTTTAGAGAGAAAGGAGACGCGCAATCCGGCCCCATGACCAGAGCGTTTCGACCCCAAACGGCTCAAACGATACAATTTAAAATGTTTTTTTTTTGTTTACAGCCCGAGAGATTGAACGTGTTCAAAAATGACCAAGATAGCTGGGATTACACACGTAAGTACCTACTTTATTGTTGTTTTATTATCAATTTACACTATGATTCCGATATCGTTTCTTTTAATCAGTAAATTATTTTTATCAATGGACACACATCGCGGGGTTACTCGGTTAAGAATATAAAATTGAGCAGCGATTCGGTTAAGTAGTGTGAATTGTATTTAGATGTCTAAGTATGTTTCGTATTTTAACGATATGCTTTAACTAAAGTTTTCCGCAAAAGAAAATTTTGACACTACATTCTCCAAAGAAATAGTTCACAACATGAAAATACAGTTAAAACATTAATGATTGTTCCGTTCACTGCTGGACGCAGAATTAATCCAAAACAAAATTAAAGCATCAACATTATGTAGTCTTATGTAGAGAAAGGACTTAAATATTCACAAAAGACATGCCTATCGTGCTAATAGCAAGTCTAAAGCGTTTTCGGAAACTACGCATATTTTTCAATGCAAGGACACAATGTCACTAGTACAAAAATGCAAGTGTAATTAATGCGTTAAAAGATACACCATGCGTTTAGTTTGTTGCAAAAAAAAATCGAATCGAATGTGATATACAGCAAAAGCAAGTCAAAACATTCAATTACTTACGCCATTAATAGCCACTTTTGCATGACAAACTGAAAATTCACAAGGACACAAAATGTCTTATACAAGGTGTATGTACGGATCCTTCACGAAGCCGTCAATCAAACATTCTGTACACCAAACGAAGTAACTTTACGCAAACATTATTGCTGGTAATACTCAATGTAACGCACTCAAAACATTGTGCTGTTGGATGCATTGAACCTACGGGGGTCTAGTAAAAGAAAGAAAAGAAAGAAAGAAAAATCATTTATTTTGCACCGACTAGAAACGCGCAATAATAAAACATAACCATAAAAAAAATTGAAAAAGAACATCAAAGCAAAAAACAAGATAGTGGGATGATATTTAAAGTTAAGTTATAAAATTGGGAAAAAGTTGGAACTGTGGGTCCTAGGGATATCTCCGTAACTAGAAGGTTCCCAGGTATGGTCTAGCTAGAACAAAAAAAAAATCGCAATGACTGGGAGTACAGGCGCCTTTCGGCTTCGTTAAGGGTATTTTTACACCCATTCGGAAAGGTTGGTTCGTTTACTCTATACCATATACTATTTCATAGACTACAAGTCCATGGTTAAATTAGTTGAAAAAAAATCTTTGCAGTAAAGGACACATTACCCGTGTATTTCAACGCAAAAGCACGATAGGCGTGTCTTCACTACGAACACTGAATCTCCAGCCAAAAATACTACAAAGAACTTAGTTTATCACATCCTGAACATCCCATTACATCCACATCTCACTATAACTAGGGCTTTTGCCAAAAGCTCAGTGCATTAGTCTGGGCACTAAGGGTGAGCTATGGAAATGTATGGTGACGTATTGCAGACTGGAACGCATTCTTGCGTCCATGCATTTCGTTGATGTGCATGTTTTCAAAACTTTGTCTGTGTTAGGACACTCCGATCTTCCTCAGCAATATACAATTTATTCAGTACCTTAGTTAAAAACAGTATGTTTGTTTGTGTGTGTGTGTTTCATTTTGTGTGTTGCAATAGTGCCTCAGTGTCTGTGTTATTTAGTGTCTTTATCCAATTTATTAGATTTTTTACACTCCTGTAATATTATTTATTGTGTACATACAGGGTGTAACAGGACCCTTCACGAAGCCGTCAACCAAGCATTATGTACATCAAACAAAGTGACTTTACGCAAAAATTATTGCAGGGAAACGACTTTTTTTTTGGGGTGAAAAATCACGTTTTACGGTAAGACTCAATGTAACAGCCTCTAAACTATGTGCTGGTTGATGGATTGAATAGTGCGGGGGTCGTGGAGGTGTTTAAAGTAAACATCTTACATTGAAAACATGTATTTTAAAAAAAACTTGTGAAAACATTGGAACTTTGACCCCCAATATCTCCGTAACTAGAAGGTAAAGGTATGGTCCAGAACAAAAATATGATCGCAACGATGAGGAGAACAAGTGCCTTTCGGCTTCGTTAAGGGTCTTGTTACACCCTTTATATCATATCATTATCATTTGTACGCACGGATCAGCATTTTCGAGTATTTCTATCTTATTCTGTTACGTAAAGGCATCATTTGGTGGAGCGAGAAGTCCGGTCGAAAGCATCCGCATTTATTCGCATCGGAAGCACTTTAACTTGCGATTAGACCTGTCACTTTAGTGAGTTGCGATTCTAAGTGACAGAAAAGGAAGAAAATGTTCTGTTCGTGTATTGAGATTTCGCCCTAACTGTCTAATTTGGGGCTCACTGGCAACTTTATCTATGTAAACTAAGGCTGTAGATCAATCGTTATTTTGAATGAGATAAACAATTATCTATATTCCAATATTTTGTTTTCCTTAGTTGATAATAATTGGTGTGCTTTTAGGTTAGTTATGTAAGATTTTGGCATGGGAGCTTTTTGTTGCATGAACATCGATGTCAATGTTTTGTACTCAAACGTTAAAACTAAACAGCTTCAAATTGTAGAAACAATCTTTTTTATTATTTTAATCATAAACTTATTAATTTAACCAAAAAATATCTTAATCTTCACCAACTTTCAGCAATCGCAATTTTACCGACTCAAAAGTCGAAAGGATAAGTACATTATTTCTTGACATTGTCCAAAACCTTGAGCTTGAACCACTCCAGAAACAAGTTTCAAGAAACCATTAATTTCAATTCACGACCAAAATAATTACCCAACCATAAAATCAATTTCTCTATTAAAACGGGACTCTGTTTCATTTAAATATTAAAGGAAACCAACTTGAAACTCTCACAAAGGGCGGTTAGCACGTCTAAAAGGCGCCTTTTCATATGCAAAAGAACCGGATTTATCCGGTTACCGCGAGTTCTGAGTAACAACAAGTAACCGTCTCGAATAGCAAGACGCCATTTTTAAATTCTAAAGTTTGAAATAAAAGTTTATTTTTTATTACAAAAGACGGCAGCTTGGTCCGTTGTGTTGCGTTCTTAATTTAAATTTGACGTTTCTGGGTTTTCTTTTTTTAATTTCTTATGGTGATTTGACAGTTTTTAAATGGAGGGAAAGGGTTTGTCGACAGATGGTGGAGGTTACATTGAGGGGAATGGTTTCATTTTATATGAGAATCCGAAAGAAGGGAAGATTTTAGAATTAAGAAAGGCGTTTGTATAGCAGTACCGAGTTACCTACTAACGGCTAAGTTTGTTAATATAAGCCTTATTGCACTCAATCGCAGGCACTCCACTTACACGTACTGCGTTCACGATTTAGTTTCTAAACACGAAAACAAATAAATGTTATTTTGGAACAAACAATTTCGCAGACAGCAGCAACTTCAAACATTTTCAGGACTTTTTCAATAGTACTGTTTACTTTGAAATCAACTTCTTAGACCGTGTGAAGATATTAATTTAAGTGCTTCTAACATCAATTGGTAACAGGGACTTAAGTATACTTAACCTATTGCTTAAATACTGATATTCTGCTGGGCATAGGCCTCTCCCCATGACTTCCAGTTGTTTCGATCCAGGGCTAATGTAGGCCACTGGTCGTTGGTTTTATCCAGCTCGTCCCGCCATCTTCTACCAGGTCTGCCGCGACGCCTTCTGGCTGTGTCAGGGCTCCAGAAAGTGGTTATTTTGGCCCACAGCTCATTAGGCATGCGGCAGACGTGGCCAGGCCAGTCCCACTTCAATTTAGCGGCTTTTTGAATAACGTCAGTAATTTGTGTTTTGGAGCGCAGTGTCGTATTGCGTACATGATCGATTAGTTTGACGCCTAGAATTGCTTAAATAAATTCTCATTTATCAGAAATTCCGTGTGCAGTCAAAATTAATGTCATCTTACCGCAAATATGAGACACCATATTAACACGAAACCTAATAGACAACTACTGGTCCTTACAAGTGGGACATCTAATCAAATTGTCATACATCTATTGATTTATAATCTCTGCATACGTCGTTAGCACTTGATATCGAATAGATCATTAATGCAGGAACTACCGGAAATCAAATGCGGCGGTTGGAATCGGCATTAGTTTAATAGTAGTGATCAATATTATTGGTAATGGTTGTTTTTTTAATTATGTTAGCTTCTTAATGGCAAGAGGTCTAGATAGCAATATATAAGGTTTAAACGAATTTTTCACGAAGCCGTCAACCAAGCATTCTGTATATCAAACTAAGTAATTCTGCGCAAATAATTAATGATTTTTTTTTGGTCTGAAAAATCATGATGATTTACGGTAGCGCTCAAAGTAAGGCGCTCAAATCATGTGCGTGCTGATGGCTGCATTAAATAGTGAATGTATCCGTAACTAGAAGGTTCCCAGGTATGGTCTAGAACAAAAAATGTCGGGCAGAACAAGTACCCTTCGGCTTCGTTAAGGGTTATTTTTACACCCTTTCGCAATCGCCCTTCGCGATTTTTTTTTCATTTCCTGAGGAATATATTTTCACTTCGTTTAGATTTTTACAAATAACTTGTACTGGCCCAGTGCTGGTTAAAGGCTTCTTTCCATAGCTTCCAGTTCTGCACCAATTCTTGTCTTCCCCCACACTAAGCCTTTGTAAAAATAAATGAGCAATAACGTATCCAACAGTGAATTTCCTTTCTTAACGAGGAGGAGCGCGTCTAAGGAAATTGCGATCGCCGCGTCGTTTAGTGTAAGTCGCCCGCAGCGACCTCTGCCTCACGACACAGGTTCCATTAAATATTGGCTCAGAAGGAACACTGTTCCTGAAAATATAACGTCAAAAACAGAACTGTAAGCTAAATCACTACATAGTATAAAACAAAGTAGCTTTCCGCTGTCTGTCCCTATGTATGCTTAGATCTTTAAAACTACGCAACGGCTTTTAACGTCCCGTTTTTTTTTCAATAGATAGAGTGATTCAAGAGGAAGGTTTATATGAATAACATTGCATCCGTTTGAAGCCGGGGCGGGTCGCTAGTAATTAGATAAAATAATATAATAGTTTAAAACAAACCGAAAAACACGCTTTACAATGTCGGCATATAATTTCTCTTAATTTTCATAGCAAACCATTTCATTTGATATCTATATCATGGGAGTACATCAAAAATAACTAGTTGGCCATCTTTGGGAGTCCGCCATATTGAATTTAGAATGACGCTACTTAACTAACCATGCATTGTCATCCCAACTAAACATGTATGCAAAATTTCAGCTCAATCGGAAACCGGGAAATGGGACAAATTTAACTTGTTAGATTTTTTACATAATTACAGGTGAAGCTAATTAAAGCGTGATAAAAGCAAAAGAAAAACATCGTATCAGCCGAAAGACTCCACTAGGACAAATAGGTCTCCTAAAGCATCGCCGTTGCCAAATCGTGGGGTCCTCTGCTTCTCGGCTCCATGGAGACCTTGGGATTCCTTAAAAATAATGGCCATATACCTTGCACCGTTATAAAACTCTTTGCTGAACCTAACTCTTCCAACATTGCCTCGTTTACCATGCGACTACGAAGTTGCAAGTAAGCTTGACATTTAGTAGACTTTGCTCAACATCTCACCCTTCTAGAAAAAAAAGATTATAACTCCAAGAATCGAGCATCGACACGAACTGTATGAGTCAGTTAACAAGGTGGTAGCAGGACGCACTACCCAGGGTGTGCTGAACCTACATTTAGTGTTACCAATCATGAAGGCTATTTTGAAGTAAAGGATATTCAGATTTCAGATGAAGCAAATAGATTCCTTTCTTGAATGAGTTGGTCTTCTGCACTATCTTATTATGTGCATGTATTATCTTTAGGAACGTGAGGATTGGATGCTTAGAGTCGGGTGCTAAGTAGTTCTAGAAAGGCTGGCGGCGTTGAGCTGATTATTCAGATTAGCGGTGTGGGTAAATATTTCAGTTTTGTTCTTTTTGTGGTTGAAGAAATTAGACTACTTAATAAAAAACCTTGGAAAATTAATTAGAAGGATAATTGAAGAATATTTGCTTCGGCTTATAAATATGCAGCAGTGATGAGAGCAGCGGTGGCCCAGTGCAGGCGGCCCCGACTTACGAACAGTAAATCCTGGGTTCGGACCCAGGCAGGCGCATTACTTCGTCACCACTGCCCTCAAAACGGTTAAGGAAATCATCGTGAGGAAACCGGCATGTCCTAGAACAAAACAATCGAAAACATGTGACATCTACCAACCCGCACTGGACCCGCGTGGTGGATTATAGCCCATTCCCTCTCATAGAGAGGAGGCCGAGTATCCCATCAGTGGGAACATTAAAGGCTGATTATGCTTTTGCTTTGAAATATGCAAAACCTCATGCCATCGAGTATATGGTTCCACACAAATCTTCAACGGTTATGCAGAGGTGTACTTACCTATAGTACACCCACATTTTGCAAGTTATGTGGAAGTCCTACCTATAGTACACCCACATTTTGCAAGTTATGTGGAAGTCCCGTGTTATAGGCGGCGAGCCTATTGCCATCAACCGCGCTCAGATCCTGAATCGGGCTGCGACTGATAAATTTTTAAAATTCAATTATCTGTTTCGACCTGGGAATTGTACCCAGGGCCTGATGCTGAGCAGAAGCTTTTGCCCACAAGGCAGAAGGCGCCTTTTACCAAATAATAAAAAAAATATTATAGTTCTTAATTTGTCTCAAAAACATAATGGAACTGCCTTATTACCAGAAACATAAAGATCAAATTGTCTTCAGAAACCCCATAAAGATCCATTAACTAAAGCAAGACTTAAATTCTTTCACAAAACTCTTTAAAAACAAGTTAATTAATCATGCCTTTTGTAATGCAGAAAATCGTTCACAAATACTCGCAGTTTTTGCTATTAATCATTCGGATGGACTCAAAACTTAATAGCTGGGGAGGTAATGGCTAAAATGCTTTGAGGTCAAAAGGGAATATTAAGATGAAACTGTAATTAAGAAATGAGTTCAGTACGTAGAGGGGCTGGAAAAAGTAATTGGGGGTCGATTATGTACTTAATGTTATTGGTTTTATCTCCTTTATTTATGTTTTATACAAATTATTTACATTTTTAAATATTTCTTATAAAAAAACATTTAAAAATATAAAAAAATAAGTAATTTAATAAAATAAAATATTAAAAAGTAGTTGGGGGTCGATTATGTACTTAATGTTTTGGTTTTATTATTATTATTAATTTATTTCATTCAACTTTGGATCATAAACCACCAAACAAAGAGTAAATTAAAAAAAAAGTGGTAACAAAAATTTAAGAATTACATTTAAGATGAAAATTTTACAATAAGATAAACACAATTAAATTAAAGTAAAAATCAAACTAAAATCAAAAGTCAAAGTTTTATTGACTACATAGTATAAAACAAAGTCGCTTCCCGCTGTCTGTCGCTATGTTTGCTAAGATCTTTAAAACCACGCTACTAATTTTGATGCGGTTTTTTTAATAGATAGAGTGATTCAAGAGGAAGGTTTATATGTATAACATTGCACCCGTGCGAAGCCGGGGCGGGTCGCTAGTAAATTATAAATGCGTAAGTTAGAATAGATGTTTGTTACTCAACCACGCCAGAACGGTTGAACGGATCTGGATGAAATATAGCTCAGCAAGTAAGCTTATTTATACTAACTATTCTATAATTTGGTCGCACATAGAGAACCTTATCGTGCAAAGAAAAATGCATGATTATATTGATTTATTCATTTCCGATCCGCCTTTTCAACTATACACGATAACTGGATTTGGAGTCGATGTTAACAAATGTATTCAATTGCAACTGCTCTCAAAACGGTAAAGGAAAACATCGTGAGGAAACCGGCATGTCCTAGAACCAAAAATTCGAAGACATGTGACATCTACCAACCCGCACTGGGCCCATGTGGTGGACTATAGCGCATTCCCTCTCATAGAGAGGAGGCCGAGTGTCCCAGCAGTGGGAACATTAAAGGCTGATTATGCTTATGCAATTGCAAAAAGCTCTAGGTTTAAACCTCAATATCGTTTTAATTCGAACTGAAAGTGAAATTCAGTCAAACCGCAAACTTTTTCAATCAAACCATTGAAAACTTTCATCCTAATACATAAAACAGAAGGCTTTTAACTCTTCTCTAGTACGCGGAACCCTAAAAATCTCAGCGGTGAGTGCCAAATGTTGATGCATTTTGCATAAATTTTCAGTCGACGTGAATTTTAAATCACTTACCGGACGGCCGGTTCTCTTCGGACTATGGTAATCGTATTTTTTTCCACATTGATTAATGGAATTTTTGAATGGATAGAATGTGGGACGGATTGGGCATGTTTTTTTGCTGGTGATTGGATTCCTTGGAGAATTGGAGTTGGTGTTATTTCAGATAGATTTTTATTGCTGAATTAGATAGACTTACCTTTCCTGACTCTTCTTTCGTATGCGTTTTCATTGTTTTTAACATTCCAATTTCCCTGCCATTTAAATTTTATTGCTTTCGAGAAATGATGATAATCTATAAAAAAAACAATGTAGTGTGTGTTTGTAATATCAGAGCAGCAGCTTTTCACTGAATGCATATTAAAAGGCACTTATAAAAAAAAAACGCATTTTTTTTTAATTTTTGTCTGTTTGTTCCGGCTGATCTCCAAAATGGCTAGACCGATTTTGACGGGACTTTTACTGGCAGATAGCTGATGTTATAAGATCTAACTTAGTCTACTTTTATTTTAGAAAAATACTTAGGGTTCCGTGCAAAAAAAAATAAAACCCTTGAAATTGGCAACAACATCCGATTCAAAAAGGAAAGTATTTTTTTTTTTTAATAATTTCACGCGAATGATCGCGG
The DNA here is from genome assembly GCA_947578425.1 of Eugnorisma glareosa. Taxonomy (NCBI): domain Eukaryota; kingdom Metazoa; phylum Arthropoda; class Insecta; order Lepidoptera; family Noctuidae; genus Eugnorisma; species Eugnorisma glareosa. Next base: position 2,708,504 of record OX387982.1, on the reverse strand, counting down.
GTAACAGCTAGTGACAAAGTAAAATCAATCCAATGCACTTGCATCCATGGACTATTTTCCACCAAACATATAACGATAGAATTACAGGAGGACCTCGTTTACTCCCCACAGAACTGCTACATCTAATTCCCTCATGAGTTCGTTTCTCCGTACAAAAGGAATCGTGTTAGTTGCACAGAATTGCGTTAGGAACTCCGTGTGCACTGATTTTATTACTGCTTTCCAACCATCGATAGCGACGTATATGGAGATATTGAATTTTATTTATCAAGTCTCGCTGTAGTGACAGCGGGTGAATATTGTGCCTGTATTTGTATATTTGTTGTTGGATATAGTTGCAAGGTTTTAGTACGTTTCTATATTGTTGATGGCATTAGTTTTAGGAGAGACTTCATTAATTTATTTAGTTTATTTGGCTCTCACAATAAGTACACTATCTATACTAATATTATAAAGAGGTAAAATTTGTTTGTAAGTTAGTATGTATGGGGTAATCTCTGGATCTACGGAACCGATTTTGAAAATTCTTATCAGTGAAAGAATTTTCAAAATACTTGCACGCACGTCTATGGCACTCGGGGATAATGATCCCCGAGTGCCATAGGGATAACGTGCCCATGGGATCATTTCCGACCAAAACGTGAGCGAAGCCGCGGGCGACAACTAGTTACATATATAGAAAAACATTTCAAACTTAATAACAAAACAAAATAACATAACAAAACTAACAATATATGGACATTATCTAGTCTGTTTTTTTTTTTTTTTAATTGAGTTCTAAGAGCCCCCATCACTTAAAGAAGAGCATATGAACATGCACTATAATTATTGTGCGCATAACCAGCTAATAAAACAATAAAATGAAAAACTACACTACAATATAATATATATTAATATCACTAGGCAGTGCAATGTCTATAGCAATTTAGGGGTTATTTTCTTTTTAGTGTAATATTGTGTATTATTATGGAATTAATTATGATGCATTTGCAACCGTGTGTAAGTAAACGATGAAAATCTTCTAATAATTACTATTGATCACGGTATTTCTTTTAACACTAAGTTTCATTACCATAGTTAAATGTTATTTTTACATAAAGCGTCTTTTCTAAGAAAGTTCTAGATTTTTTTTTTCATTCTATAGTTTGCTTGAAAACAGAAACGGCGCCATTAAATCAATACCATCTCAAATGAAGGCCATCAAAAAGCAAATTCCTCAATTGCTAAAGCTTTTTAAAAATCCGAAGTTTTAATGCACTCCTATTAAAACGACAACTTTGGCAATTTCGGAATCAAACGAAAAGTTTATCAAAAGAAATTCGACTTCACTGAAGAAGATTTTATATTACGGGGAATGAAAAGTTATTTTCGATGCTATAAAATCCACTTGAAGGCAATATACCTGGCTTCATTTTAAAGGCACAACTTTATAGACACTGTTGGTTTGGGATGGTATAGACACACGGATTGGATTTGCAAATACTTGTAAATTATCGTTTGGATTGTCAGTACAACCTTCGTCAATTTTACAGAGTGAGCAAATGATTATCGACTCAGGTTCATAATCATTCTTCGGCCCTTAGACTAATTCATTTGCGGTAGCGCTGCATATTTTCTTTTAGTCGTCATCTCTGTCATGACCTCGTTTCTGGCATCCATCGTTTCGTTGGTCAACAAATGAGGTTGTGTCAACAGAAAATGGGTGAAAGGACTTGGCTTTTTTGTGCTCTAGATTTGCGTTCAGTGACAGCGCTAAAAGAGTGATGGACATGCATGTTAATGGATGGAGAGGGAGTGGAATGCCAAAGAAAAGATGGGTGGATTGTGTGTGGAATGATATGAACGAGAATGGAATAAATTATGCCGTGACTCCTGACAGGGGAGATTGGAAGAAGAAAACGTGTTGCACCGACCCCAAATGAAAGCAAAGAAAAAAAGAAAGAAAAAATATTTATTTGTCGTTGGGACATGACGTGAATCATACAAAATGACAAAAATAACAATAAACATACAACGCATACAAAAAATTATAGATTCAACAGGACAGGACAGAACAAAAAAGAAATAAAGTTCGTAAATAGAATTGAACAAGGGCAGGGAGATAACATAATCCACCACCCTGAACTGTATCACTAGAAAGAAAACATCAAAGTCCTACTTTTAGCGTCACAAGATTTACGTAACAGTGACTTTTAAACCCAATTCCCTAATGCACCTTCACATTAGACACAACAGAGATAAGTAAAATAAAACCGCCATTCTTAATCTCAGTGTGCATATCCCCTAAGTCGGGCTTGGCTCGACGCACGGCGGATGTAAGGAAGCCCTCGCGGGTCGTTAGACCAGTCATTTCAGTAATACCACTAAATAAATAGGTAAGTTTAGAAGTCCAGGTGCGGGAAAGTCAGAAAACAGTCGTGAGAAAAGTTTTGAGTACGTGGATGGCTTTAAGAGTAGGGAAAGACCAAAGAAACGATGGATGGACTGGGTCAAAGATGGTATGCTCGGAAGCGGGTGATTAGAGAGATGACCAGGGGGTGTAAAATGGAAGCTTTATCAAAATCATAATATGAATCACTTCAAAAATTTAAAATTCTTAAAATGGTCTTTATGGTTATGAAAACAAAGTCTATTTTAAGAGGTTTAAATTTTTAACGTGATTCATATTATGATTCTGATAAAGCAGCCATTTTAGGCTGAAGTATACAGGGTTAGTTTCCAAAGACCATCCAAATTCTCAGATATAATGCAGTACATCATTCTGAGCCCCCACATAGATATTTTTCTTCGGTTATTAAAAAAAAAACAGCTGTTTCCTACAAAAGTGCAATACCTACATGGTCAAAATGTATGAAACAGCTGTTTTTTTTTTAATAACCGATGAAAAATTTCTATGTGGGGGGGCTCAGAATGTCGTACTGCACCATATCTGAGAATTTGGCTGGTCTTTGGAAACTAACCCTGTAGAAAAAGAAGATATGCTGCACCGACCCCAAATAAATTGGGATAGAGCATGAGAATGATGATGCAGAAGTCCGGTTTCTTACAACGGTTTCTTCAGACGCTCGTACACATAGACGGATACGTGCGGCGACCTCAAACAAATGCCGCTCGCGAGTGCACTTGCACTCGCTTTACGTGAAGCGTGTCTATGAGTGCGTACGTTTTCGTTTGTTGTATGGAGCCAACCTTCTGTACCAATTTATTTTGTAGTAATACATTGTTATATGTATCGCTAGTTTGCAGGAACTACCCTCGCTCCAACAAATCTAATGTATGATGGTTTTTCTAGTTCAGAATCTTGGCGCCCAACTGGGACTAAAAATTTTGCTTTTATTATACATTGCATTGTTATTTTTGGTTCTTTTTTGTATTTGTTTTTTACATAGAGAGTTTTGGTTTTAGAGTAAATAATGGTTATATTTCTGAGTTCTTCCATTGGTATTTTAAGTTTTAGTCTATGAGATGGGATTTAATTCGTCATTTCTCTCACGGGTCGTTAAAGCATTCGTTCCATTAGGTATATCATTCTAGTATGTTAGTGGTAGCTCCTTTTCAACGAGTCTATTGGATATAGATTATTTTTGTTATTCGTTTGGCGCCCAACTTGGGACTCGCATAAGTTGGATGGCTATTTCTATTTCATATTAGTTTTTATAACCAAAAATTTGTTGTAATATGAGCATCCTTCAATTTATTTTAATGTTAGTACCTCGAACAATTATATGAAATATTTGATTAATATTGTATTTCTCATTATTGATAGGTACTAAGAAGAAACACTTACATATAATTACCATTCATTGTTTCTTATAAGCAACAATTATAAGGGTGTATCCTGAAAGCTCTAATGATATTAATTAATGGATTAATAAGATAAAGCAGATTACAGGGGAAGGCTGTAATATTCGTAATTACCTACCGATGGAAGAAGGTTCTAATGAAGCTTTTACGCTAATTGGCAAAAGCTTCCTTAAAAGTAGTTATCATCTCTCATCGAAAACTCGAAACAGATATGGCTGTGACTGAAAGTTTTTTTACGATCCCGATAACGTCCACTAAAACTCGAATTTTTATACCGTAAAAATCACAAACTACCCTACTAGACTAAAGAGACTTTAAAACCTGTAGTTAGTTTCCACGCAAAGATAAAATAACTAGAATGCTTCAGCGTTTAAAAAGCTGCAAGCAATTCTACTTAAATTATAACTTGCAGCTTTCTTTCATTATTTTTGCTCGAAGAAATTTATAATTAGGAGTGAATATTCTTTATGATAAGTTAAAACTAGCATTGTCTATTTTAAAAGATTTTTAAAATTAACCGCAGTTGGGTTATGAAACTTGAGCCTTTTTGGCTGGTGTGCTCCAAATATAACGTTCTAAGCCATCATAATTATTCCGATATAAACAGCTCTCAATAAATTGAGTTCTAGGTCTGTGTGTCTTATTCCGAAACGGTGAAGGAAAACATCGTGAGAAAACCGGCGATAAAACATTCAAAGATTGCTGTCTACCACCACCCTGAACTGTTCCCCGTGGTCTCCCTCTCACCGAGAGGAACCCTAGGCCTATAGGTTGATTATGCTAATCAAAGTGGTAGTAGCATCATCATCCATCATCCACATCCCAATTTCACCCACTTCTGGGCTCTTTGTGCCAAGCTTTACGTTCTTGTGCCAAACTCCACGTTCTTGTGCCAGACTCATCAAGGATATTCCCGTGATGGCAAGGATGTCGTCTGCCCATCTCGCCGCCGGACGTCCAACACTTCTCTTTCCAGCCCTTGGACGCCACTCGGTCACAGGTTTGCTCCACCTGCTATATAGTAGCATCTCTAACCAATATTTACTTAACCCTTTACGCATTCTAGCATCCAAATTCTCAAACTATTTACTGTACAAATATGTATGTAATAGCACAATAAATCCGGGCAGTACTGAGTGCCGAACAAATATTTTGATCGTGCATCTCATGCTACGATCTTCGGTAAACAAGGCTGCTTGCCAACTGTTCTAGATATGAGCCTACCTATGTTCTGGCCTAGGAAATGTGTTTGGGCTGAAGATATTATAACTGGATTATGTTTCTGTCATGGATGAGTGGTTTCGGCGTAACGGTTGGGGCTTAAATTGTCTTGTGTGAGGTTAATCATGTGTGTACGTTGTTTTTCTCTTCTTAGTGTTTCTCTGGTGGTTACATCGCTTGGAATACTTACCTTACTTCCTTATGTTATTAACGATTATTTCATCATGGAAATACGAAAGGCACTTCTGAATCATTTCATCTGTCACGGTTGTTTTTGTTATTCGATATGTGTCTTCAACATCATTCTTATTCTTCATGAAACTTTCTTCCGATTGCTTTGTAACAAGAAACAGCGAGTCAAAGCATATCTTTCCAACGATATATTGGGTATTAGTATTCATAAGCAATATAATTTATATGGAGATGTTATGGTACAACGTTTGGCAGAGTTGTCTTATTTGCTAAAACCGGAAGTACTCAATCATTTGTGGTTTGTTGTTTCTTTCCTTTTTTCAAAACATTTGCCTTGATTAGCTTCGGGCGATAGTGCAAGAGATTACTTGCACATTGTATTAATCTTTAGAGTGCAGAACAGCTTAAAAAAGTTATTGCGCTTTAAGTTACCGCAAATTCTGACTAGACTTTCTTCTGACTAGACATTTCCCAAACATGTTGGGTCGGCTTCCAGTCTAGCCGGGTCGGCTGAATACTATAGATGACCTTCACAGCCAGTAACTGGGTAACCCACGACGCCTATTTGTAAGACTGCTCTTCAGATTTTCGGGGCTTCTGAGTACCTGTAACGACTGTTCATCTTCCTGGCCTTGCCCCATTCTACTTGGGGTCGGTGCAACACGCTGTCTTCTTCCATTCTCCCCTGTCAGACGTCAAGGCATCATTTACACCCGTCTCTTTCATTTCATTCCTCACTCAATCTATCCACCTTTCCTTGGCCTTCCTCTCCCTCTCCATCCATCAACAGTAATATCAAGCACTTTTTTAATAACATGCGTTTCATCCCTCCTCATTAAATGTCCATACCAAGATAGATGACTTTCTTTCCTATCTGTAACGACTGTTGAATATTGGCATTACAAATGGCATCCGGGACTAACAGTTTGACGTGCTTTCCGAGGCACGAAGGGAACTCGTTATGGTCTAATATATGCTCACATTGGTCTCCATCTCAGGCAATGCATCTCTGAAAAAATACCATACAAACAAAAGCAAAATATAGGTTACTAATTCTGGGTTCACATTTTTTGAATGACTCATATTCATTCACAATTCTATGATGTGTCAAGAAGACCCTTCAGGACCCACTTCGCAAGAATGTAATTCTAAAGATAAGAGCCATGCGCTCATTAATTAAACTTTATTAAAATTCCCTCTCCTCTTAAAGAAGGAAGTAATACTGTACTCCGACATGATTAATTACGAGTGGGTAGTTAACAGAATTTATGCGCTGCGTTGAATATTTAAATTGTTTTATACCACTTGCCGTTAATTAGGTCCTTGAATAATATTTAGGCAAAATAAGTTTAATACTTTCGTCGACACAGGCCTAGACTTAGATTTTTCTCAGGACGCTATCAGAAAAAAAATGCTTGAGGGCCATCCTTTAAACACGTGAGGTTTTGAGGCCTCTTTTATAGTCCCCTAGGTGATACGTCGTGAGGCTTTAGGCGACCCGTCCTCCCCCCGTCCAGCATCACGTATATTTTATATAATTGAAAGAATTGTTTGTTTTACAGTTTTATTAAAATAAAACATTCGCTTGCTCGGGTTTTTAATTAATTATAGGTAAAAAAATACCTTGTCGCAAATTAAATCATAAAATTCCGCCTCACGAAAAAATTCATGCGATTTTTACATGAACCAACTCCATCGTGATTAAGCGTTATTTTTTACTGACCCTGTTCCACCCTGTTCTAACCTCTCGTGATTAAAGGACGACCCCTTGTAACATTAAGTGCTTTTTTACCCGCTTTCAATGCGTTTCATATTCCTGCAACGACTTTCAACCTGGATTGAAGTAAATTTTTCGATATATTATGTCAATCAACACACTTTTGACTGTTCTATCATCATTATAGCTGATACAATGGCCCTCTGGTTGCCATCATAAATCCGGCTCGTCTTTGTTCTACTGACGTCATTTACAGTATTCTTATTCTGCGGAAAAGTTTTTCGGGCTCTTGAGCGTCTAGTACTTACTATCAGATTTTGTTTGTCTTTGTTCTTCTGATTTCTGATTCAATAAAATAAAGCGCAATAGGCATACCTATTAGGAACTACCAACTTCATTATTTTTAAGTAGCTTAACACTCCGATCGTCCACGTAATATTTGTTCCAGGTCTTCAGTAAAACTTTTCGCTGCGAGTTTAAAACGAATTTGCAGCTTATCTCCTAGAAATTTACTCTCAACAAACAAGCAAGGCTTATAAACAGTTATTCACATATCTTGTCTAGATAAACCTTTAAACATGGTGAGATAAACCGTGTGTATTTCCGACGCCATCTTGGAATTATTCCAAGGACTTCACGATTGGTATGAGTTTTTTTGCTTTGGTTATGTTTCTTGGTGGGTAGTTGTTTGCTGTTTTTGGGGATTTGGATTTTTATTTTAGAGGATAATAAGGTTCGAATTTATTAACCTAAAACGCGTAAATAAATAAATGGATCGTTCACGAAGCCGTCAACCAAGCATTCTGTACTTAAAACTAAGTAACTCTACGAAAAAAATATGACGGGGTGTCAGGATTTATTCCGCTAGGCTTCTACATCATGTGGGCAGACGATGGGTTTCGTGCTATGAAAAGACACAGAGCGATACACTGTTTCTAGCAACACTAACGAATTACTTGAGATTACAACTTAACAAAATAACACGGGGCACAATGAATCGGGTACAGTTCCAAGAGGTCTTAACTCGGCCGCGATCAGACACAGACTGACCGTCGTCCTGGCTCAGAGATTACCATCTTGACTCTGTGACAAGTGACACTGTGGTGTGGGTAGCCTTGTAAGTAGATTGCGTGATGTCACCACCGTGTACTTCATTTTAAGCCCGTACCAATGACCGTCTCCGACAAATACATTTTTGCTGGGAAACGAGGCAGGTAGCCTGGGGCATGAACAAGGCCTATAGACCACTTTATATGCTAGATCGCCGACCAAGTCGCGAGCAAAAGCTAGTACAAAAACATGTATTTTTTAGAAATCGGTTTATAAATCTTATAGGTCTGCGTCAAATAGCAATAGATTTGTTCTGCTTTTGTTTTAGAACAATAACGACACAAAATTAATATTCTCTTCGTAATTGGCGCCGTATTCCCGCCAAGTAATACCAATCAAACGTTCACTAATGAATGAACAAATATTCAAAAACTTCAAAGGCAAACCGTTCATTCATTCGATCACTACAATACCTACCAACTGCAGAAACTTAATGAATAGGTTCCAATTCAAAGAGATCTTATACACGTTACTACGACGTGGTAGGAAGGTGGGTCGGGTGACCAAGGAAATTGCCTGACCATCCTGAGGGCGCGGTGCTATTGAGAGCTATTATCTGTTATTAATATCTCGCCTATAACCCTTGAAGGGATAACCAGAGCTGTACCTAACAGTACACCCACATTTCGCAAGCTATGTTTAAGTTCCATATAATACGAGGCGAGCCAATTGCCATCAACTGCCACGAGAAATTCCTAGTGGAAAACCACAATAACACTTGACCAACGACGCAGTCTATAATTAATAAAGTGACGCTATAACTAATAAACTTATAACTAACTAAACTATACTTATATTTCCGTCTAACTTTGTGGTCCAAATTACAGTTAAGCTTTAAGCATTAATTATCATTTTGACGAATTTCTTTCTTTGTGTTTTTTCTCCTACTGTTTTGATTAACATTTCATATTGACATAGTATTCTGGAACTCATATTTTTATGATAAAAATCCTGTCTCCAAGTTACAATCGTTATTTCTCGCGAAAATTGACTTTAGAGTGGAAAGAATTAAAAAAAAAACAGTAAGGGTCAATGCAGAATTTGTATCAAAATTGTCTGATATTGGGTCATCTTTTTTCGCTACCATTTTGCATGTACTACAAAGGAGGGCAGTATAGCTTTCAATGGAACTGCACCCTGACCTTTGTGCGTTTTCCGCCAAACGGTTTAATGGCGGCCGTGACGTCACAAGGGGACGACTCGGAATTTTTCCGAGTCGTCCCCTTGTTGGCTTGGTTTGCCATTTTGTTTTTTATGTAATGGCGGGCTATTATTTTGTGTGCGTATAAGTGTATATCTGGGTCATCATAATTATGCAGTATTATGTGCTAGATTCTTTTAAGTTTTAAGAATATGGGTTTAGGAAATGTACCACTTGAGTAATTATTGTTTACATAATTATGTAGTTGTTAATTTTTAATTATAGATATTCTTACACACCATGCGTACTCTTGGGGATCTTTTTACACCCCTTCTGTAATATTTACATACATACACGACGCTTTCTTACATGAGGGTAGGCAAAAGAACATAACGCCACCTGCCAAGAACCTTAGCCTCTTTCAAATAAATAACTTGTTCTTTATATTGGGAAAAAATATTAACAAAACCAAATAAGCTGAAATTGGTGTATTACCCTAAATCTTTTACCATGGTACCGCCTTGTAACCCTAAAAGCAAGTAATTCGTAGGCAGTACACACAGTTTTGGTAAGATACTGACTTTTAGAAGCATCTGCTTAGACTGGGAACCAATCCTAACTTAGAGAAAAGGGCTAGGTTTCCAGTAACCTTTTGCTGGGGTATAATTTAAAGATGTTACTGCGGTAGATTTGGCTGTTTGTTTACAGGCTTTTATTTGACTTGCAATGTTTGTATGTTTGTTTGTTTAGGTCAATTCTTACAACTGAATTTTGAAACTGTTATCGCTAACCGTTTGAGCTGAAATTTAGCAAACACGTTTAGGTTGGATGACAATGTATGGTCAGCTAAGTGACGTCATTCTAAATCCAATATGGCGGACTCCCGAAGTTGCCGAAGTAGTTTTTTATGGTAACAATTAAAAGCGTTTGCTGAAAAGAGTACAGAAAAAATAACGTCACACCTATATTTAAAAGTTTTTTTTTTTTTAATTATTATTTCCTTTATTCACTTTCTTAACCTTATTTAATTTTCATTTTTAAATATTTCATATAAAAAACATTTAAAAATATAAAAAATAGTGGTCCGCCGGTGTCGGGAGCGGGGTCCAAGCTACCGGTGGTTAGGGCTCCAGAGACAGGAACCTCCTCACAATGTGAACCGTATCGAGGAGTACTGCCTTCTGAATCAGGCCTTTGATCCAACCGCCTGAGGAGAGCCCCAAATTTTTATTATCATTTATTTATTTTTTGGCAATGGATTGTAATACTCTTTTGTTTTACTTGACCTCTGGGCCATTATCATCAGCCCAAGGTTACATAAAAGCAATATCAAAGCTTATATTATAAAATTATAAGAAGGAAAACACGTTACATTAATCAAAAAATTGCTCTGAGTAATCAGGAGAATTATTTACAGACATAAATTTTAGTAATGATCCTTAGTAGTGTTGCCGTTTGCAGCCCTGTTTATCCCATTACATGTTTCCTCTGAAAATGCATGTAGTAAAGGCTAAATGGACGCGGATAAAACATTTCTTCGTATACACGATACAGAGTACACACACAACACGATACACACTGCCGTGTAGTTCTTCCGACAAAAATAGGGTATTTGCTTTAACTCAAGCATAAAGGCAAAGTCAGCCCATTTATTTCAAAATAGCGACCCGCCCCGGCTTCGCACGGGTGCGAATGTTACATACATATAAACCTTCCTCTTGAAGCACTCTAATCTATTAAAAAAACCGCATCAAAATACGTTGCGTAGTTTTAAAGATCTAAGCATGCTAGAAATCACTTTCAAAAACCAAAATAAAGTAGTCTCTTTATTGTAACGAAACCCTATATTTTGGTACAGTGTCTACTCTTTCACTGCTGGGTAAGTTTTAAAGCATCCCCCAAATCCCAAGTCCGCCTGGAAAATGCAGGTACCTACTCGTTCCTTGCACCATCTTGTTCCAGCCATCGTAGTGCGCCTCCAGATTATTTCGCCGCCTTTTTCTGAACCAAACCCCAAGACAGATAAGAGAATTAATTTTATAAATTTCAGTTTATTTTTTTTCTTAAAAACAATTTTAATGTCATTTGTCTTGAATGAAACTGGACAAACGCCAGCATATCGTATCTGCTCGAAACAATAACTAGATAAATCAATTCATGTTTGTGCCAAGTTTCCTTCGATTTTACGCATTTTCTTTAATTAGTAATGGAGGAAATTCATTTTCTTAAATTAGATGCCAAACTCACAAACGCATAAATCAAACAAATAACTCTACTGGCATGACTGAAAAATATTTAAACTTTCATAGCAAAAATTGCTTGCCAAGTCAAATTTATAGGATGGCACTTGCTTCAACAGATAGCTCACTAATTCATTTTTGGTATTTATCATCCAGCCTTTACCCATTTTTGAAGCCAGTGTATCAAGCCGTCTTCCCCTTCAGTAGGTCTTTATTAATCTTCATCTTAATATTGCCCCAATTTGCTAGCCATGTCATCTTGCTACCATTCCACCTATTGTTCTTCTGGTCTTCCTATTCATAAGGCAAGATATTTCAATTACAGCGCCCAGCTTACATGTTGAGAACACTAGACTGGATCTTGTTTCTAAATTCCATGTGCCATCTCCCACAAAGATTCATATTTAGCATATCAAATTTAAAATGAATGTTCGGCTTTGTATAGCGTCGTCTCTTTCTAAAGTTAGTTCTGTGCGTGACCCGGTACCGAGTCGTCGCTCAATATGCTAGCCATCCTTTCCACCCGTAAGTCCACTCTGTTAGTATTCATAGCGCAACCGTCCGAGGTCGATATTGACTTCCACTATCCTCAATATTTTATTCAATTATATGGCGAAACCCTTCTCTGTTTTGTACAACATTCGAGATTCGCTTCGTAAATAGACTTTAATTAATTAATAGTCTTCCCGAAGAGGTGGAGAATTCCAAAATAGAAGGTGTAATGTTAAGCAAGGTAGGTTGTTGGAGAATATTGGATGGTAGAGGGTAGTTTTGTTTTGAAATGGAATTTCCTTGCGCGAGAACCCTTTGTTAAATATTGCTGTAGGTAATGCAATTTAGGACTGGGCGTAATGTGATTATTACGTTACCGTGATTCAGAGTCATTCGTAAAACACCAATCAAAATCTGATTTATATTTTCTGAACAGAACCTCCAAAATTACGAAAAATACGGACCAAATATTGCGATCTATTTTCTACTGCTGGGCAATTAAAATGCTCCGTTTGTACACATTAATAACGAAATACAACGAAATACAAACCCAACTACCATCCTTTTAGGTATTATACCTGTGATCTTACATCAGTTTTAACATTCCAGCGATTTTTATTCTTCTTATGATAAGGTTGCGTTTTGTCTGTCAGAAGTGAAATAACAGGAAGACCTGTGTGCTCGCTAGTGCATACAAATCAAATATCCGACTACCCTCAATTAAAACCGAACAAGAATCAGTGAATAAAGGTACCAGACCGGAATTTTTTCTTCAGAAGCATGATAATTAACACATACGTGTGAATAATAACAGAAAGGGGTGGTAGAGCGTTCCCTTTTAATTAAAATTAAATATTTCTGTAAATAACGATGGAAGGAAATTGGCAAAATTGGCGCCCAGCGTGGGACCTCTCATTAGTAAAATTATTGTAAGTCCGACTGAATGTTGGTGATTGTAAACGTTGAAAAATAGGGTTCGCTCATTGTTATCCTTGTTAATTAAAAGCCTCTTTTAAATTATTTTTATTCCGATGCGAGTTTCTGACTAGTTTCGCCAGAGTGATATAAATAGTCATATTTAATAGTCATATTCTGATAGAAAGTCATGTCATATTTATTTATAACTAACTTCTACACGCGGTTTTGCCCGCACGGAGCTCGGAATCCACGGGGACGTACTACTATTTAACTGTCAGGTCAAATATTAATCACATTTGTTCAGTTTTAATATAATGGCGGGAATATAATAGAATAACAGATAGATCTCTTATTTACAATATTAGTGTGTAGTTTACAAATCCCACTTCATCAATCAACTTTACTCTTAAATTCTTTATTTTTAGAACTGCGTTATAAATCCTCTTAACTTAGAACTCGTCCAAGTTTTACCTATATAGTAAAAAGGGTTAAATCGTTTGAAGTTTCATGCAAACAGCTGCTGTATCATAATTTAAATAAAGCCCATCAGCGGCCATCTATAAAATAAAAAACAACACTTCAATAATGAAGCAAGGAAGCCTTATTAAAACTTATAATGAAACAACGCCTTGATTCTACGCGTTTTTGCGAGAAAACTTTGAATGAAAAGTTAAAAAAATAAATCAACACGGTTTTTCCTGGTTGTGAGATAAAGAGATAAGGGCTTCTACTGTGTAGGCCCATGCTGAAGATTTTTTTAAGAATAGATTAAGCTCGTTTAAGAAACAAAAAACATTTGCAGCTTGCTCACCTATGGAGCGCAAACATGGTCGCTTACAAAGCGTCAGAACTCCGCGTGTAGCGAGGTATACTGAGTGTCAAACTTGCGGACCGCATCAAAAACTCCATACTTCGCTGCGAAACCCGAATAGCTGATGCTGGCCTTACAGCTGCTAGAACAATGGGCCTAAAATGGAAGCTTTATCAGAATCATAATATGAATCAACTTAAAAATTTAAAATTCTTAAAATGGTCTTTATGGTTATGACCACAAAGTCCATATTAAGAGTTTTAAATTTTTAACGTGATTCGTATTATGATTCTGATAAAGTGGCCATTTTAGGCCTCCTGAACTGGATGTTCACATCTGCGGCATGTCGGAGGAGCAATGGGCAAAAATAACCACGTAGTGAATACCAAATAGTAAAAATCGACAACACGGCACTCCAGAACTTTTTACAATCGCGATTGCGAAAAGTAGAGGCCTTTGCCTTGAAGTGGGACTAATAGAGTAGAATAATTTATTTCAATCGACAGAGGATCATACAATGCAATATAATGTAAAAAAGGTTTAATAAAGAATAATAATAATTGACATTGCGGAAATCTAAAACTACCCTACCTTTGCATCTACTTGTTCAAATCAAATCAATTCAAATCATTTATTTGTCAGAACATGGTCGGTATGTATATTACATGGTCTTGAGTTTACATAGATTCGTGTCATTACATTCGACCACATGGGCGTACAATGTTAATATGTTACATTTGATCAATTAATAAATAATAATATTTTCATTAATTGTAGTTAAAATTCAAAAAGGGATGTCAGTTACAAATTAAAAAAACATGAATAATAATTGAATTAAATTAGTATGTCAGTATCATTTAAAACAACGTTCAAAACCTAAACAACGAAATTGGGCACCCAAGGGATTAAACAGGGGTTGTTGATTATGAAAGTCCGCGCGTTTTACATTAGATATTATTTGCTGCATCGTGCTTGCTCCTTTTAAAACATCGTTCAAAAACGCCATTATTTTTCTTGGTCCAACAGTTGGAAAGAAATATTCACTATATTAGTTACATCGATCGGAAGCAGCGGTGGCCCAGTGGTGGCGGCCCCGACTTACGAACATTAAGTCGTAGGTTCGAACCCAGCCAGGCGCATTATTTTGTGTTCATTTATTTTATCACCACTGCTCTCAAAACGGTGAAGGAAAACATCAGCACAACAATTTGAGTGCGTTAAATTGAGTTCAATCGTAAAAAGTGGTTTTTCACCCTAAAAAAAAAGTTATTTCCCAGCAATCATTTTTGCGTAGAGTTACTTAGTTTGATGTACAGAATGGTTGACGGCTTCGTGAAGGGAGCGTTAGCACCTTGTAGATAAAATTAGCCGAAAAAATAATAATTTCTAAGTCAAACATAGCAATAAGTGAAAGCTGTCGAAAAGTCTCAGCCAATACTAGAACCAACAATAATAAAACAAATAGAACTATTACGCAGAAATATCCGATATCAGAAAGATTGGTTTCCTACGGACGGATAGCATAAAATATCACTAGCCGAAAACGATACCCCATTTTTTTGCTGTCTCTACTTTTTATCCCATTTTTATCGCCGTGTAACTCGACGCTTAGTACATTGATCTACGACGAATACGAGAACTGAGAGAAGCGGTAGTAAGTAAGTCGTGGGTTCGAACACAGGCAGACGCATTACTTTGTGTAATTTATTTCATCACCACTGCTCTCAAAACGGTGAAGGAAAACATCGTCAGGAAACCGGCATGTCTTAGAACCAAAAATTCGAAGACATGTGACATCTACCAAACCGCACTGAGCCCGCGTGGTGGATTATAGTCCATTCTATCTCATGAGGAGGCCGTGTTCCCCAGTTGTGGGAACTAAATGCCCAGTATCATCACGTCACTTATGAATACATACGCCTGATTAATCTAATAATTTCTTCAGGGATCATCAGAAAACTTACACAACATTCAATTGTAGACCTAACACAACGCTGCTAAACCCTGATTTCCCTACGGGCAGGAATCGAATCCTGGCCAATTGTACTGCCCCCGATCCTTGCATAAGCATATTGAATAGGGAACGTATAGGGGTCATGAGAAACATAATTATGTAGATGTTCCCGGCTATGCTCGTAGGTAGGTATAGCATAACAGCGCGCCAGGATTTCCCGAAGGGTAAGGCAGAGAATATTTAAGCGTAATCAGCCTATAATGTTCCCACTGCTGGGACACACAGCCTCCTCTCTATGAGAGGGAATGGGCTATAATACACCACGCAGGCCCAGTGCAGGTTGGTAGATGTCACATGTCTTCGAATTTTTAGTTCTAGGACATGTCGGTTTCCTCACGATGTGAGAGCAATATTGATGAAATAAATTACACAGATTAATGCACCTGCCTGGGTTCGAACCCGCGACTAACCATTCGTAAGTCGGGGCCGCCACCTCTTGGCCACCGCTGCTCTCCTATTTAACCTCTCAATATTTAAGGGCTGTCATTATTCCAAAGACCCGAGAGGTCTAAGTTTTTGCCCCGTTCATGGCAATAGGCTCGCCCCCTATTACATGTAACTTAAACATAACTGGTGAAATGTGCCTAACCCTTTGGGATTACAGGCGTAAAGTTATGTCATTATTCCAACCAAAGCAATGATTGTCATCATTGATTTGATCATTGCTTTGCTCTTGAACGCAAAACGAAAGACTTAGACAGCTTTTTTACTAACTAGTGACCCGCCCCGGCTTCGCACAGGTACAAAGTTATACATATAAACCTTCTATGAATCACTCTATCTATTAAAAAAACCGTATCAAAATCCGTTGCGTACTTTTAAAGATCTA
The DNA here is from genome assembly GCA_947578425.1 of Eugnorisma glareosa. Classification (NCBI taxonomy): domain Eukaryota; kingdom Metazoa; phylum Arthropoda; class Insecta; order Lepidoptera; family Noctuidae; genus Eugnorisma; species Eugnorisma glareosa. The sequence goes on along the minus strand of OX387982.1, from coordinate 2,692,015 downwards.
AGCATATAACAAAGTCACTTGTGTGTGTGACAAACAAGTTCTTTGTTATATGCATCATACATCATAGATCCAGTAATATATACTATGTAGTGATATTGAAGATTGACCCTGAAGCTATCCATAGATTCCAATTTACATTCAACAATGTGTATAAAAGTCCCTAAGTTTTATTTAAAAAAAAAGACAAGCTTTCCTCCACTTCAAAGCAGACCTGATAAGACACTCAATTTATATTCATTACGAACGATCCCTGAGGGTGCGTTACCTCATTTCCTAATGGTATTATTTATTTGAGGTCAACCCCATGCGACGATGTAGCAACTCGACCCTTCGTCACTTTTTAAGGGTTAACTGTAGAGAATTATTGTTTTCTTAGGACCTTTGTGGGTTGAGAAAGCCTTGAGGTTTATTGTGCGAAGGTTTTGTCATTTATGTGGTAATGTTATGTGAAATTGAAGTGGTTTTGGTGGCTTGGTGAAGGAGCTCGTTCTTCTGCACTTATTTTTGTCGCCATTGTTCTTATTTGTGTGCCATAAGCAGTGCTTAAGTTCGAACCCAAGATACGCACCTCTGTTTTTTCGGATTTATGTGCGTATTGGATAATTATCACTGGCTTCGGTGTAGGAAAACATCGTGTGGAAACCAGCAGGCCTGAGAGATATTTCTCGACGGCATGTAAAGCCAAGTCAGAGGACCATGGGTGGCATAAAAACCGCACGATAAAGAAAGTCTACATTTCCACTATTCCGAGTTGCATTTTTTTTTCCTTATAGAACCAGATAGATTATGAATTACTCTTTATTGAACACTATTCAAAACCTCTAAATTAAATAAAGATTTAAAAATTAAATTGCACACTGCAAAAAAATCTCCACTGAAGTGACCTATGCCAGGAATGTTTTTTTTTTTTTAAACTACCAAATTAAAATTGTAATTTTTAACACTTCCCAAACAGATTCACTCTCTTACAGTTTATCTAAGTCACGTAACAGCTTGTACCGTCTCTCAAGATGGTAGAATCCAGCTGCATACACGATGCTGCTTCAATGTCAATCTGGAGCAGTTCTCATCGTCACGTATTATATTATAAAGGTAGGGAACGAAAATACTCGCCTTCGGGAGTGACGTGTCAAAGTATAGGGTTGTCAGTAGTTGCAGGGTTGATTTTTTGGGGGTGATTAGCCGGTTGACACTTTTTATGGGTCATGTCTAATTCATTAACAGTTCAAGCCTATGTTACCTCAAGTCTAAGATCTATTACTACGTTGTTAAACGTTTTTACAAGGCACTAATGAAATATGATGCCTGTGAAACTGGTGGATTCATTAATTAATGATGACAAAAGGTTGTTTGTCTTCAACAGCGATATAAGTTTTTGTACTGAACCCCCAAAATTCCTATTAGCAATTCACTTGTTGACTGGTTGCATAGTCCAAACCCCAGAAATCATCAATTCAGTCTGCGACCGACAAATTCAATTAAGCTAAATTGTGATTAAACCTTACATCGACCACACTGATTAAAACCAGTCGTTTGACAACCCTAGCTGTTCAGGATGTGCGTAGTAAATTCCATCACCTGATCCTTATCATGTCACTTGGTAAACAAGTGACGATTGATTTCTATCTACCCTCCGTTGACAGTTAGGTACGGTCGACAACAACAACTGTCAGTTCACTAATTTTTAGTAAATCTTAACTATCTCACTAATATCCATGCTTCCATGCTAGTATTATAAATGCGAAAGTTACTCTGTTTGTTTTCCTTTTCACGACTAAACGGCTGATCGGATTGTAATGAAATTTGGCAAGAAGATAGTTTATATCCTGGGGAAGGACGTAGGGCAATATGGTATCTTTTTTTCCCACACATACACATGAATTTCATCGCGAACAAAGTCGCGGGCAATAGCTAGGCGGCTCTGTAACTGTATACAACAAGAAAAAAAACTTTAAAAACTTAATATTTGGTAACACCACATACTCTCTTCCCGTTATTAACATTATTTACCAATATGATTTCGTATTCAGCATAATCAGCCAATAATGTTCCCACTGCTGGGACACACGGCCTCCTCTCTATGAGAGGGAATGGGCTATAATCCACCACGCGAGCCCAGTGCGGGTTGGTAGATGTCACATGTCTTCGAATTTTTGGTTCTAGGACATGCCGGCTTCCTCACGATGTTTTCCTTTACCGTTTTGAGAGCAGTGGTGATGAAATAAATTACACAAAATAATGCGCCTGCCTGGGTTCGAACCCACGACTAACTGTGCGTAAGTCGAGGCCGCCATCACTGGGCCGCCGTATGCTGTCAGTTCTCGTATCCGTCATACATCAATGTACTAAGCGTCGAGTTACACACTTATGGTATATCGGCGATAAAAATGGGATCAAAAGTGGAGACAGCAAAAAAATGGGGTGTCGTTTTCGGCTACTGATATTTTATGCTATCCGTCCGTAGGAAACCAATCTTTCTGATATCGGATATTTCTGCGTAGTAGTTCTGTTTGTTTTATTATTGTTGGTTCTAGAATTCGCTGAGACTTTTCGACAGCTTCACTTCACATTGCTATGTTTGACTCTGAAATTATTATTTTTTCGGCTAATTTTATCTACAGGTGTAAACGCTTCCTTCACGAAGTCAACCTTTCTGTACATCAAACTAAGTAGCTCTCGCAAAAATGATTGCTTGGAAATAACTTTTTTTTTGGGGTGAAAAACCACTTTTTACGATTGCACTCAATTTAACGCACTCAAAATGTTGTGCTGATGGATGCATTGAGTAGTATGGGGGTCGTAAAATCTTACATTAAAAACTTGTATTTGAAAAAAAAAACTTGTGAAAAAGTTGGAACTTTGACCCCCCATATCTCCGTAACTAGAAGGTTCCCAGTTGTGGTCTAGCACAAAAAAAATATCGCAATAACGGGGATAAAAATTGCCTTTCGGCTTCGTTAAGGGTCTTGTTACACCCTTGATACTGCAAATGATTTAAAGCGTCAATTAACTCAACTAACAGTTCTTTCATACTGTGCACCTTAAAGAACTTTGCACAGACACAAGAGGATTAAATGGAAATATTGATAAAATGTATGTTTTCATTAAACATCAGGTTTCTCTTACATAATCCAATATTCCGCTCTAACGCCCTCCCAAACATAGCGCTTGAATATAAATTAACTCGGATCTAACTGACCTCACTACAATGTTATCTCAACCGAAACCGATTGATAGAACATGAAGGGTTAGGCAACAAATAGCCCGGCGTTAACTCGAGTGGGGTAGGAAATAGCCCCAGCGTTTGACGGGTTGAGAGCTCTCGTACCTCTTAGGGTTAAAACGACTTCGCGTACATAAATAAAATAGACATGTGTTGAGAATTTTTTGAGATCGAAATTATAGGAATTTAAACTACATAGATACAAATATGTAATACCAAGGGTTATCATATTACCCAGTACTGACTGGGTTGTGGAGGTCAGACGGGCAGTGTTCGGGGTTGGGGTGAGATTAAGATAACAAAAATTAAAGATTATAAAGATAGCTATATTTCTGTAATACAAATGGGATAACAATTAAAACGAATGACGTGTATGAGATGGGATTGAGTCGCGCCCGATATGCTGTCCGAGACGTACTGATTGTTTTACTTAAGTTTTTTTTTTTCTGTTATATGTATCCTGCTCATCATAGCAATCTGTCATGGACATTCAGCTGCTCCTTAGTTCGAATTTCTTCTGCTTTTGGTCTTTGTAGCAGTGAGGAATTGTCTATTGACCTTTCACACTCATTCTACTTAGTTAATACATCAAATATTCAAGGCAATTACGCTGACATGTTTATTATTGTTCGGTGATTAACCCAAACAGGGAGTTTCTCCGTGTAATATACCGGTATTCAGCTGCAACCGCTGGTTAGACTGGAAGCCGACCCCAACTTAGTTTAGAAAAGGCTACGCAGATGATGATGACTTTATGGGTCAGCCATTTCTCAATTCAATTCTCAATTCTTTATTGCATACCATAATGTAATTAGTTGGTAGGGAAATAAATTTATTAGACACAATTATGGACCCTGTCTTGCACATCATAGATTTATTAGGAGAGAGGAGGAAGAACACTGTCTGTTTATTGTAGTAAATATTCTTATTAGTAAGATATCCTGATTTATTCATATAGAATTGAATTTCAAAGTTATAGTTATTGTTTTATAAATTAATACATTTATTTATTTAAAAAAATTATTCATTAATTTGGTGGCTTACATTTTAGTTCAATTGATTTATGCGAAACTTTTGTTTATTTACTCATGTATTTTTTAAATGGAAATGCGCGTTGTAAATAGAAAACGCATATATAAAGTTTGTTTTTGCTTTTTGCATGTACGAATTGTTTTGTAGTTATAACTTTTCCCAGATACACAACAAGACATCAATACTCAAAACAAATCGTCGAATTTTATCAGAAAACATCCGCCATTTTTTTCGTGAAAATTGTCTGTTTTGTTGTGTGTATAATTAGCCAATAATTTTCCCACTACTGAAACACAGGTCTCCTCTCTATGAGAGAGATAATTTTCTGATAACAATCCTACGATGTAACACGGAAACACATGATGATATTCTACAGGTCATAAAATACAGAAACATGGGCTTCAGCAAATCTGGTACGTACTGCTCACATTAACATTATTAGTGTCACAGTTTCAGTAGATTTTCAAGACATTTCAGTAAGGACCGCCATCTTTTCATTACTGCGAAATTTTATGACAAGATTTTCAAGAATGCGAAAGGATTCGCATTGATGATTTAAAGTTTAAATGACTTATTTGGTCGAATGTGATTATTTTTTATGTCATGCTAATACTAAATAAACGCATAATTATGATATAAATAATTAGCTGTCAAAACTTTAACATGAATAAATAGAAAAGTATGAAACTGACGCGAAATGCTTTCGCAAAAATGAATTTAAGGCTATGACAGACCTCCTTGTTGATTTTGTTTGCTCAATTTTTGATGTAATTGATTGTTAATCATCCAAGAATGTTACATGTATAAGCTAAATAGTTCTTGTAGCTTTTATAGGCAAAGCATATTTACTTGCACATATGAAAAAGCCACAGAAAGCCTAAATTCAGCATCATAATATGCTTAAAATTACAATTTGTTGAGTTACCTATACAAAATATTTCTTCTGCATCCACTATACCGTTTAATATACTGCTAACATACATAAGTACACTCTCCGAAAATTCTAAGTTGACCGCTACAGTATCACGGGTAAGAGAAAAACAAAAATCAGCATGATGTTTTTTTTGTAACCGCGATTTTTCTAATCATTTTCAAAGTTTGATCGCAGATTAGATATCATCACACTTCTTAATGTTTTCAGCTACTTCTTTCAGCTTTCAGACTATCCATTTAGGTACATGTTAAGTACTAATCTGCTATTCAACTTTTTATCTAACATGAGCGACTAAAATTATCTGTTTGACAGAGCCGCGAGATCGCGAATACGCGAAAATTGCGCGACCTAAACTCGCAGCGATTAGCGGTCAGCTTCCAACTTCGACTGTACTACCTCAGCTTATGATATTAATGTTATTATATAAATAATATCTTTCATGCACATATAAAGACTAATGACAAACACACTCTAAAAAAATATGGTTTATTTAAATTTTACATTTTGTATATCGTTTTGATCATCGAACAAACAGACAGAAAAATCAAAAGACACAGACACATTAATTGTCTCAATCACGATATACAAACTTTCGAAAAAAAAATCTATTATTTTTTATGTTTATTTTTTTGTAGCTTTTTTTCTGTAATAAAATTGGCATGCACCGTTAACGCTACGCGTGGTGACCATAGATAACGTTTTGTTGAGTTTTTTTGAGAAAGAAATAAAGAGTGTGTTCGTCTTTTATATGTGCAGGGAAGGCACTGGTGTGGGTTGTCGATGGGCGACTGCGGACACTTCCCATTACCACGGTGAGTCTTAGCTTTAGATTTTTTATTTATTTTTTGTGGCTTGATCTTCAAACATGAATTTTGATTTAAAACAATATAAGGTTGAGATTTGAGAATCGTGTTCGTTTTAAATTAAAATTCATAACGGAGCATTGTTCTAAAATTATTTTATAAGTTAAAAATACGCTATTGAAATTCGTAATTTTCTATACGCATTATCTACCGTGACTTTGGCCTATTGCTTGCTAAAAACTATTTCTTCTCTCTTCTTAGGCTTCAGCTGCACTAGAACGACAATTGCAAATTGCACACCACCGCATCGCCGCATGTTGGCGTAGACCGATCTATGAGCAACATGCGTTTTTTTTTGTCATGCACCGACCCGTCGCATGCCTTACCAGTGCGACCACAGCCTAAAAGACCTGCAAGCGCTCAACTAAATTACCGTATAAATAATTGAACAAACCTGTCATTACATGGTGTACAGACAGCTTAAAGAATCGATGCTTCGATTTACGATGATTGTCTGCGACAGCTTGAATTTTTTATCGTGTAAGTAAATTGCTGTTGCACCATATGTTGGTTTTTACGTCTTTGTTGGCAAAAGCAAACGTCATAGGATAATATTCACACCTGTGTTTTCCGAAGAAAGGTACTACATTCAAAATTTTTCGCCGTTTATGTTTAAGTCCCCTATAATACGGGAAAACTGTAATTGCCATTAGCAGTGCACAAAACCCCCCTGAAACCCCTGTACCCCTGAAAATTCCTGATGGAAACACACAGTAATTCTTTTCTCGGTCTTTAACCTAGGTCCTTATACTGCGCAGTAGCGCTTCTGACCACTAGATCAAGCAGTTGAAGTTCTTTTATAGTGTCGTGTAATAGGGGGCATGCTATCATAACATAACATGACGCCTGTAATCGCCGAAGGGTTAGACAGAGGTGTACATACCCACATGTCACTTGACATTAAACTAAATTGAAAAACATTTTGTTTGGAAGACATCAATGCTTCCGAATACACCCTGACATAAGAACAGACACGTGGCATTTAACTTACACTATAATATGCATAAACGCAATGCATGGAAAACTAGGATTTAATGACACAGTTTAAGTAAATGCAGAAGTATCACCATTTTACAAGTTGTAAACAAAATTTTAGAAAAAAATAATTTTTCTATTAAATCATACATAATTCTGCCGTCAAACAGCATGATTATTAGCTGTTCCATTTTGAACAATTATAATATGTCAGTTAAATTAGGCACATAATTCATTTCAACTTGGTTTTAAAATTTCCTAGTCGATCCCAGTTTGATGAAATCAATAGAATTTCTTGCCCATTCTTCTCCATAGAGATCTACGAGAGTAATGGGCAACTACAGTACCTTCACAAGTTATTATGCCTTGTGACTGCGACTGTAGCTTCGCTTTCTTTGTTTTTCTGACATTCAAAGTTTTCTAATTGAAATAAATGAGTGATTAAGTTTGAGTTTGAAACAAGCAAGTAAAGATCATGATCCATATTAATCCCAAGCAGTTTCCGAGAAAATCTTCTATGAGAGACATACAGGCGAGAGTAAGAGTGACCCTCTCTTTTTACCCTGAAAATATAGTGAAAGAGGAAATTGCCTTTCCTTGTTGAAAATTGAAAGACATGTAAAAGTTCGTTCGAATTTTCTTTCACTTTGTCCAAGACCTTACCTTCCGCCACCTCACCTGTTACCTACACCACGAAGGCCGCGTCCAAACATAGACAGTATTGATTGCCAGCCGATTGAATTAGTTATTACGACCACTGTGCTAGCTACAGGCCTGGTGTATCGACGGCCTCACGGACGGGGAGTTCCTGCCCAATCGGTGTATTACGACCAACCCTGTATACCGATGTTTAAGTTATCTCAATACGTTTGGATGACACACGGTGGTGTAAGAGTGGAAATTGGAGTTGAGCACGAGATCTTACGTGAGTTTTTGTTTGTAACAGTCACCCATCATCCTTTCAGCCCGGAGTCACCTGCTGCTGGGATTAGGCCTACCCCTTCTTCAGCAAAACTTCTCAGTTTCGTGCTGCGTCCCTCTTCCAACAGTTTCCCGCGACAGTACACTAATTTATAACAGTACGTACACACAGCGACACATCAAACTATACATTTCCAGTGTAACGTCTCGCTTTGTATACAGGGTGTAAGGGACAGCCCTCCACAAACTGACAGGGTGCATTCAGCTCCTTATTTTGAATCATATTCAACCGGAATTTCTCTCAGGTTTTTTTTATCGTTTTATCAGTAACTATACCTTTATTTCAGTGTAAAATTACATTCTGTGTGCGCAGGACTCCATTTGAGTAAATAATACGGCCAAAATAAAATAAAAACAACAATCACGTCGTCGCGCTTGCCGTTCGCTACGTGCATTTTGCCACGGTAACGATACATTGCGTATGAGGAAATAAAACAAATCAAATTTATTGGGTTCCCATAACGTTCCTGAAGAAATGATTCTTGTACCGGTCATTTTATTATGATATACTGAATTCACCCCATCAGTCTGCGGAGGGCTTTCCCTGTACAATGAGAAATCAGCTCATACTGGTTTTGTATAGCTTGATTGATCGTCGTGCGTACCTGACAGTACCTTCATATTGAACAAAAGCTGTTTAGCTGTTTTCCATTATTTTAAAGCTTCGGCTTTTTACAATCCTTTAACGGTTGTTGACCTCAGAAAGTAGCATCTTTGTTGTAGCGAGAAGACAGACAGATTATTGTGATTTGACTATAAAATGACTGTACTATATAGGACTAAAGCGGTATCTCTATCAACAGGGCTTGTGTGAGGGGGTTGTGTCTCTTTCTGGAGCTCTTTCTCTTTCTGCCGTAAATAATAATATGTGTTACACATCGGGTGTCATAGTTATTATTATTTTCATCCGGGTATTGTTTGGTTCATCGCTCATACATTACATCATCGTCTTCTTACTCTTATCCCAACTTATTTGGGGTCGGGGCAGCACGTTTTTTCTTCCAATCTCTCCTGTCAACCGTGACGCCATCATTTACTCCTTTTTCCTTCATATCATTCTTCACACAATCCATCCATTTTTTCTTTGGTCCTCCTTACTCTCTCTCTTCATCCATTAACATTTATTTTCGTCACTCTTTTAGTCACATGTGTTCCATCCCTCCTCATCCCATGCCCAAACCAAGACAGACGACTCCCTTTCTTCGCTCATTCATTTGACATTACCTAAATACAAACCTTCCACAGCAACTCATTAAGATTGTTTTGCGAAAACTACCGTGCTAAAAGCCTGTAAAATGTCAATATTATGGTTATTTTGTGGTTTCTATCCTGAGCATAAAGGGTGTAACAAGACCCTTAACGAAGCCGAAAGGTACTTGTTCTCCTCATCATTGCGATATTTTTTTTGTTCTAGACCATACCTGGAAACCTTCTTGTTACGGAGATATTGGGGGTCAAAGTTCTAACTTTTTCACAAGTTATTTTTTAAATATATGGTTTTAACGTAAGATTTTTAGTGTAAACACCGTCACGACCCCCGTACTATCAACCCATCCATCAGCACAATGTTTTGAGTGCGTTGCATTGAGTCCTACCGTAAAACGTGATTGTTCACCCAAAAAAAAAAGTCGTTTTCCAGTAATATTTTTTGCGTTAAGTTACTTAGTATGATGTATACAGCGTGTAACAGAAAGGGTATAATCATATGGAATACTGTGGACTACTGGGGACAGCTGATTATTTTTTTACGATTTCGATGGTGGTCCCATAGAGAAAGTTGTTCAGTTTGATGGTCCGTACCACAGTATTCCATATGATTATACCCTTTCTGTTACACGCTGTATAATGCTTGGTTGACGGCTTCGTGAAAGGTCTTGTTACACCCTGTATACTCTTAGGGTTACTTCGTTTAGGTGGTAGCAATATAAATGTATTCGCGTGCTTGTCACAAATGAATTCGTTTATTTGCGAAAAGCATGTTGTAACTCAACAATTTCGATGTTTTGGGTGTTGTTTGTAGTTGAATAAAAAAAATTACGAAAGTACCAAACTATTTATTTAAATAACGAAATAAGTAATATAAACCACTCCTCTTTTTATAAAAGGTTTCTATGCAAAAAATATTGTCTGTCATAATTAAAAAAAAAAAATAGTCTAGCTTAAATTAACGCTGTCCTGAATTTCTTATTTTTTGTGAGTTTTATCATTATAGTCGCAAATAAGCGAATTATTTGTAACATGCATGGCTGCATGCGCTGTTTAGCTTTACTTCTTAATTTATGTGTGATCTAAACATTTAAGGGAGAAGCGTCAGGGTAGCCCGCGAAATTCTTTTTTTTTTACGTTTTTTGCAATTTTTAGGTCAGTGTCAGGTTTTGTGTTGATGAAAAATGAGTCGCGCCAGTAACACGTTTGTAGTTATAGAATTATAATTTTTCATCAACATACAATCTGACACTGACCTGCATATTGCGAAAAACTTATGAAAATTTAAATTTCGCGGGCTACCCTTGCGGTTCCACCTTAATATCTTACCATTTCATCCAGATTCATTTAAATATTCAGATATTCAATGTAAGTTTTGGCTGTGATAGTTATTATTGTTTTTTTTTTTAAATTTAAAGCTTACAACGTGTAGCTGTAAAATATTCGAACCCCTACACAACGTTCGTATCCGAAAACTTTTTGAGTTCGTATTCGAATCCGCTATCGCAATATTGAAAACTTTTCATGCTGACAGCAATTTGCTTTTAAATAAGAAATCAGTTTTCACACAATCGGATCTGTTTTCACACAGTTTTGATCCGTAACACACTTAAATAAATAAAGATTTTATTTGATTCCTTACATTAATTAATTATTCAGCAACCATAATAAACATGCAATTTATAAAGCTGACAATTCATTTTTTTAAATTCATTATTAGTCAATTGCATTTATATCAAAAGAACATAATAGTACACATAATATACATTACGTTACACTGTAACGCACTAGCACACACACAGGACACACAGAAAAGACGTAAGAGGAGAGCGGGGCGCGGACGGGGCGCAGACGGGGCGCCGTCGCGACTTTTTAAAACATATAGAAAAGACGAGGCACGGGCGCCGGGCTCCACGAGAACGACGAACGACGCGCGCGCCTTGCGATTCCCGCCCCTCGTCCGCCCGTGCCCGTGCCCCGTCCTTTCTATCTGTTTTTACACATGGCGCAGACGGGCAAGCGTCGTGTCAGCGCCCTGCCAGCGCCCTGCCTTTTCTGTGTGTTTTGCATCGCGACGCTTCTATACATTTTGTATGAAAAAGACGCTGAAGAGACATATGTCTGCGCCCCATCTGCATCTTAAGTCTTTTCTGTGTTAAATTAAAGCTTATTTTTAAAACGCTTTTATTTAAAAGTCTTATTTTTCATTTGAGGTCTTTCGAGAGGTATCTGATTTAATGCTTAAGATATCATATTATTTAAAAAAAAGTGACGACAGTTTTGTATCAGTATAAACAAAAAAATTCTCGCGCAATTTACAGGCTCCATTTCAATGGAGCCTGTAAATTGCGCGAGAATTTTATCTTCAGATAGGCAGTCAGTAAATTGCTCGCGCATTTTTTGTTCGTTCTGAATTGACCCTAAGGCGCCATTTTGAGAATGATTTAGCAAACAGGCCTATGTGTCTTAGTTCAGGCTATAGTTCATAGCTATCACTCAATTTTCTGTGGATTCAATGAGGGATCTAACCTAAAATCAAAGGTAGTGTGCAACTGTTCTGCAAAAAAAATACATAAGATTATTTACTGTGTACCTTAAAGCCTGCACATTAAGGAAGACTTTGGAAGCTACTGAAAAACCTAAAGTAGTTGCTAACTTCTGGACTGATACAGATCAGATGGCCTTCGACACGCTAAGAAGAAATCAGGTCTAAGTAAATTCCCTTTGTCAAAAAACTCAGTGTCAGAAACAGCCTAGCCTGTTCAAAAGTATGCGGACTCCAGTGTAGCAAGATTCGCCAAAAACCAGTATGTCAATTATTATTATTTTATTTTTTCGTCGTTGTCCGACTAAGAGCTGTATTCATTTGTTTATGGCAATATTTTTTAGTTTGTGGTTTTCTCTTTATTTTTCTATTTTCTGCTTGTATTCTGGGGCCCGATAATATGGGCCTATATATATAAGGGAACTAGAGTAGTATCTAGCCCTTGAGAACAACAAGCTTTAATCGATATCATGCAGCATTGCCTATATATCCTAAGTCTTAAGAAATAAGCGATAGGGCTCCATTTAGAGGCGCTTTGCAACTATTAGTGGGCGTTTCTCTAAAGCCGAGCATTTATCTGGCAACCTTGCATTGCATTAGCTTGCTCAGTACCCTTATGCGACAAAGAAGAATTTATTTGCATTAATGAAATCATCGAAGTAATATACAGCTTTTAGTCTGACACCGACTCCCTGCTCTGACTGATCCTGTGCTCGCATCCTGTCCCGCTACAGTATGTTAATGGTAACATATATTTATGGCTATTTCTCCGTTGTTCTCAGTGTCGGATGATGTGCCGCCCGTACAGAGAAGCGCGCCCCTCCTACAGTCTCCACAGTACACCGGTGGAAGGCCACAGCCTTACAGTAAGTAGAATTTACCAAATACCCATGGAACAATGAGATTTGAAGGGATATATTGAGAGGGGTATCTGAAGAAATATCTTAGATAATTGACGCCTGTTGACCCGACAGCCAAACAGTTGGTCCTTCTAGTAGGTAGATTGGATATTTGTTCACGTATTCCCGTCTATATTATAACTGTAAGTATATAAAGGTATTTGCCATGGAAGTAAGAAGTATTCTGTATTTGGTAGTTTGGGACTGTCAATTTTTGGTCGGTGGAAATGTTTGTGTCGTAATTTTTATCACAGATGGTGGTAGGTAGAAAGGTAAGTATACTTTTGATAAATCTGACCGAAATTTTATTAAAAAAATAACGTTTGTACTCATGGAAGATGTTTACTTCCTAAGGGTATGTACAAAAAATCCAACAAGATTAAATGTGTGTTTGTGGTAAAGCGTTGAATTGTGAACCAAAAAAATGGTCTAACACTAGGTACTGACAAATTTTTCTTTGAATAAAATTACACTACATTTTCAACCACTTTGTAGGTACTTTCTTGACATTTTACTCACTTTTTTACCTATTTGGACCCAAATACTAACTATGTAGTTGCAAAATTCTGAAAAAAACTTTATTGGCGTAGCTATTGGAGACTTGTAAGACATTTTATGAAGAAAAAAATGGCCCCAAATGGGCACAGCGGGCGTAAATGGATTGGAGCTAAATACAAACTAGTAGCCAAATTCTGAAAAAAAAAAAATATTGACGTGACTATTGGAGGCTAGTAAGACATTTTATAAAGAAAAAAAAGTGGCTGAAATAATTTTCCTCAAATGGGGAAAGAATGGCTTAAATAAATGGCCGCAAATGTGGAAAAAAACGGCTTAAATTTAATATGTGCTACATTAGCAATTTCATGAAAGCAACTTTTAATTATACTTGGACGTGACATAAATATTATCTTCAATGTGACAACGAGGACCATATTCGTAAAAAATAAAATTCATTTGACGAATTTATTGCCACTCAAAAAAGGGAATTTGATTTAACGCTAACAGTGAAAAAACTCTTTAGTCACTGAGAGAATAAAAACATTTAGGATTTGGAACAACCACGAATTATATGAATTATGTGCAAAAAATAAATAAAACGTATTTTGCAAACTGTTCTAAGTTCACTATATTTTTAATGTTTATATTTAATCCTTTATTCCCGATTATATAATAAAATGTGATAAATATGAATACTTTATTACTATTTATTTTCTAGCAGTCAATGGTAAAAAGTAGAGCATACAACTCGTGATAAAAAAAAACTCGGTCCTTGTATCCCTCGTTCCGCTCAGGATTTTAATCTAGAATCCTTCGCTGCTCTCGGGATCCAACTTAGTCTCTCGAATTAAATTCTCTTTTTTTCACTTGTTGTTTAATCTACTATTTTTATTCTAAATTTAAAAATATAATATCCATTTTTAATAACATAGGTGACACCTAAATATTTTACTGTTGTAATTGTATCTCTCGACGCTGAGCTGAGCATTGAAAATCAGTGAGAGCATTTTTATTTTAGTACAAAATTATTTAGGATTTGGTATTTCACTACTCTGTGCCAGTTAGAAATGACATAAAAACCAAAAAAAAAGTTAATAACGAATAGTTAAAATAGATTCTATTGATAAAGACAAACTATTGTATTTTCTAAAGCATTTTCAGCATATAGAAAATATACGACGAAACATATTTCACTTTCCCATATTAACATGTCTCAAAAACCGTATGAAGCGCAAGTTTTCTAACTATTTACCAGAACCGAGTTCAGCTGAGCTGCGAAAGGTACTGAAAAGTTTCAGCAAATCGTCTAACTTCTGACTAGATTGTCACAGTTTCTGGAATGTTCTGAAATGAACGGGAGGGTAGTTTCAAATGGACGTTAGTTTTGGTAGTGTAAGATGCAGTCTGAAAAGGCTTAAAAGGCTTGTTGTGCCCCACTGCTGGGCAATCCTCCCATTTCTACCTCCAAACTTCTCTGTTTTGTGCAATTTCTGGCCACGCTTGCCGCGAACATGATCAGATTGTTACACCACCATCGCCGCGGTCGACCTCGTCGGCGATCTCAACCCTTAGGCGTGCAGTGAGTGACGATCTTTACCCACCTCTCCGGGTGCATCCGTGCGATGTGGCCAGCCAAATTAACTCTCCGCACATTTTATTTTATTTCATTCTAGCGACCCGCCTTTGCTTTGCACAGCGCCACATAACGGATCTAAAACTATATCTAATGTAGCCTATATTTTAAGTTAAGCATCTAGCAGTACAGCGGTGAAAACTGCGTTCAAATCCATGCAGTAGTTTCTGCGTGATGCGCGTACAAACATTCAGACGGGGAGAGTCAGACAGACAGACAACAATAAATTCTAAAAACTGTTTTTTTGGTTTCTGTTGCTCTAATAAAGATCCTCCATATATTTTGTTTTCAATATCTTCAATGTATAGACATCGGCTTGTAACAATTTCATGTACAGATTCAAACCATTGGACTTTTGTATGATTACAAAAATATTGTAAGGTAATTTTATTTTTATAATCGCTTCATCTACCGCTTCCGCTCCAAGTTAAGCTGGTCCTCTTTCCCAAATATCTCCATAGTAATCCAACTGCTCAGAAAATGTCCGAACCCGTCGATGCTCCCGGCTTACTCACAGTTTAAGGTTTCTAATTCGCCCCAGCTTCGTTCAAATGCTCAACTTTGAACGGATTGATTCTGGTGTAGCTGATTTTGAAGAGAAAAGTTTTAAGAGATCTAAGGTGTGTTACACACTTCCTTTCTTACTTCCTTACGCCGCAGCCCAAAGTTTTATTTTCTGCAAATTACAAACTTTTAACAAAATTCTTCATAAGTATGAGAAAAATTATCTGACAAACGCAATTT
This sequence comes from Eugnorisma glareosa, assembly GCA_947578425.1. NCBI lineage: Eukaryota > Metazoa > Arthropoda > Insecta > Lepidoptera > Noctuidae > Eugnorisma > Eugnorisma glareosa. The sequence goes on along the minus strand of OX387982.1, from coordinate 2,676,482 downwards.
TTTTGGATCAAAGGATTTTATTTTTAGCCGACTTCCAAAAGGAGGAGGTTATCAAGTCGTCTGACTTTTTTTTTGTGTTGTCTGCGATATTTCAGTCAATTGTAGACCGATTTATATACATATTTATAAATCGGTCTACAATTGACTTATTGTATACTATATTGACGATTTATATATTTATAATTCTTTTTTTATTCGAATGGGTATACTCTCGAGGTGGTCCCATTGTCACCATGTTAGGATCTGATGATGAAATCCCAGGGAAATCGAGGGCAACCCTCAAATTTTATAGACACGTGTTACGTCTTTCATATTTTTTCTAAAGCTATTCAAGTATACGCATCTAGGAGTCATCACCTCATGTTGATGAGCTGATGATGGAAGTATAACTTCTTACCGGTTAGGAGTTGGAGGATAATTCTTTAATAAAATATTAAAAAAAAAAAACATTTATTTCAGGTCTTTGACCCATATTAGCTAAAAAACAATACACTTTTATCAATGTCACAGACGTCACTAACAGATTGATTAACAAATATATAAAGTTGATTAAATGATATAAAAATGTGAAAAACAAATAAATGTCAGATCAAATCAAAATTTCAAATGTGAAAGTTAAATAGGACATTTAATTAAATTATGGAATGAAGTTATGTCACAAGCAAAAATTACAATAACCATATGACATGAAAGCTCTATAAAACGACAAATCAAGCACCAGCAATGCCTGCCACAACAATGCCCAACGTAGGGGCAATCCAGTCGGTGAGCAACCATCGCCAGGACAGTGTTGGAGCTAGCCCGCACCCTGCGCACCAAGGACGCGCACCGCTTGCGCATGGTGGCGTGGAAACAGTCGGTACGTGCTTCCGCAAACATGCCCGAGGCGCTGCAGAAGCGGGGCAGCCCCAACACTGCCCTGAACGCGTTGTTGTATTGGACACGAAGGGCACTGTAGGCAGCTTGTGAGTAAGATGCCCATAGGCTGCACGTGTATAAGGAGGTGCGGAAAGCTTTGAAAAGTGTGTTTTTAACCTGATGTGAACATCGTGCAAACCTACGGGCTATCATATTTGCTCTCTTAGGCAGTGCCCTTTACCGCACGATTTCCGGCGAGGCGGCGAGCCTCCTTGCTGGATTGCCGCCATGGGATCTGGAGGCGATAGTCCTCGCGCGCCTGCACGAGTGGCGCGTGGAGGCACTACGCCGGGGGGAAACTCCGCTGCCGCGGCAAATTGTCGCTCAGCGGACAGACTTCCGGCGTGATCTCATGGCGACATGGAGAGAGCGACTGTCGCAACCCCGTGCAGGGCACGCCACTATAATGGCGGTAAGTCCCCGCTTTGAGGAGTGGCTGGAGAGGCGCCACGGCGCCCTCACCTTCCGCCTGACGCAGGTCCTCACCGGACATGGTTGTTTCGGGAGGTTCCTGCACCTAATCGGGCAGGAGGAAACGCCCGGGTGTCACCACTGCGAGGATCCACCGGAGGACACGGTGGAGCACACTGTGCAGGTCTGCTCCGCTTGGGCGGAGCAACGCCGTGTCCTCGTAGCGGCGATCGGCGGCGGCGACCTCTCGCGTCCGGCCCTGGTTCAATCCATGGTCCGGAGCGAGACGGAATGGGACGCCGTCACCTCCTTCTGCGAAGCAGTCATGCTAGCGAAGGAGGTGGCGGGACGTGAGAGGGAGAGAACCTCACGTCCCAGCCGCCGCGGGAGACGCACCGGGCGTCGGGGGCCACGTGGTGGCCCTCAGCCACCGTAGACGCGGGCCTGTGGACGGTGGGCTATGGGCTAGCTCGCCGTCCGTCCGTCTTATGACGACAGTCCGTGTCGACGGCGCGTTCGTGTTCCACGCGCGCCTCAAAGAGAGTCAGCAAACAGGAAGGGGGTCCGTAAGGGCCGACGCCTGGCAGGGTTGCGGGACTGTTCGAAAGAGATACCGCAGCCCTGGAACGCAAAGGGCAAAGGAAGGAACATGGATGGGTTTTAGTCAGTAGAAGTCTGACACTCCCTCCTGCTCAGCCCAGAGCGGGAGGGGTTATTTGATGAATTCCCATCGGTAAAAAAAAAAAAAAAGGTAGTGCCCTTCGCTCCCGCTCAATGTCGACTTGGTCTTTCAGATGGGCTGTTATCCAGTGCCCCAGGTATTTAAATTGGTCCACCCGTTCTAACGGTACACCATTCAAGCGAATAGGGGGTACTTGCTGTGCCCACAGCAAGTACCCCCTCCGGCGCCTCCCTGAAACACCATGAGTTGACTGATTAATTGATTTATTGATGATTGATTGATTATGGGTACGTATTTATAGTTGAATTCTTTTAGGTTATCTAGGTGTGCTGATTATGGATTATTAAACTCTTTAACGGTTAAAAGTCAAAATTAAAGTTAGAATAATAACTTAAGTTAAATGACTTAGTTCAACTTACTACGTGCCTACGATTAAATACACTAATAACTAAATATGGAAAAAAAAACAAAAAAAAAACCGACTTCAACAACACAAAAAGTTAAAAAATAACTTTAGCTTCAGAAGTCGGTCGTCAAACAAACAAAAGACACATGGAATACCTACAAATTATTTTGTTTTTCAAAATCCTTTCTGATCGCAAACGTGCATTGCGCTAGCGTGGCGATCAGTGCCTTTTTAAAGTATGAAGGAGTCGCGGGTTCGAACCCAGGCAGGCGCATTACTCTGTGTAATTTATTTCATCAATATTGCTCTCACATCGTGAGGAAACCGGCATGTCCTAGAACCAAAAATTCGAAGACATGTGACGTCTACCAAGATTTCCCCATTCCCTCTCATAGAGAGAAGGCCGTGTGTCCCAGCAGTGGCAACATTATAGGCTGATTATGACAATGACAGGCAGACAATATTTACGTTCTGAAATCCCCGAATCAGTAAGAATATATTTACCATTTTCCTAACATTTGTTTCTTCTTTTCCACAATTCCAACTCCAGTAAAATGTATTGTGTATGTACAAAACCAAACAAAGTGTCGCAAAAAATGCACGAAAATATGTACACGAAAAGACACCTAAAGTGCTAACATTTTAAAATCCACGAGTTTTGCATACGCACTCGTATCTGAAAGTATTCTTTTTGGTGTCGGAGCGTTTAAAATATTTAGCTCGAATTTTCTTCAGTGATTTTTTGACTGATGTTATGTGTTTTAAACACGCTGTAATAACGGTTGTAAAAAACGCGTAACGAACACGAGAGTCACCTAATTTCTCCGTCATTATAATTATTATTTTTGTACTACACCTTACCTGGGAATTTATTGGTTACGGAGATATTTGAAGGTTTTCACAACCTATATATATGTTAGGTGTGCCTTTTTGTATTATTCATTATTCACTGTATTTTAATAAGTATCTATTGTACCTAGCTTATGAGACAATCCGACCAGTGACTTTTGATACAGCAATAAATGGCTAAACCATAGCTGAAATTGATTAAACTTGCCACATTTTTAGGGTTCCGGGTCCGTACCTGTAGGGTAACCAACGGTAATAGGGTCCCATATTACTAAGCCTCCGCTGTCCGTCCGTCTGTCTGTCAGCGGGCTGTATCTCATAATCCGTTACAGGTAGACAGTAGAAATTTAATCAAAATGTGTATATTCTGTTGCTGCTATAACAAAAAGTAATTAAAATAAATTAAAAATCAAAGGGAGGCCTTTAATTTATTTTAATTACTTTTACCCTGCTACGATGGTACGGAACCAACTCGAGCTTGGCCTGTTTTTTTTATAGAAACTTCTCCTGTTTCTAACTAAGTCAGAGGCCCATGTGCGGCATAATGATTCTGACACCTGGTTAGGAACTAACCACACGAAAAATAAAAGAAATAAAATCCTCCTGAAAAATGCAAAAAGTATAAAACGTCGAAAAGTGCTCATACATATTTAATCCCTAAAATAAAGACGGAAGAATTCCTAAAAATTCTCTAAGGAATCCGAAATAAGATAATTTTCTTGTAACACTATAAAAATATCGTAAACTTCTCGTTGGAAAACATGAAATTTTGCACAGAATTGAAAAATTTCATGCATAAAAGATGGCGGATCACGTGTTACCAAATGAGGCGTTTGGAATAAAAGCGAAATTTGTTTTAAACGATTCACAAATGGGGCTGGATCCCTACCTCCGCTAGGAAATTGAATTGAAAACCGTACGTTGTGAGATTAAAAAGGTATTGAATGGTTCTACCGGTGGTTGAGATTTTGATACGGGAATGTTTAAATGTGTGAATAGTTTGGAATAGGATGAAAATCATCTCGTTATGGTGGTATCTACTATTTGGTTGCTTTTAACAAAATTCTCCCCTCATACCATTAGGTACGTTGTTCATTTTTTTGTAGGTTTAGTTTTCTTAAAGCTGCTATTTTCCAGCGACTATTCTTGCAGGTCTAGTCCATCAATGTCTTTAAAATCTTTATTTCATTAGGTATATTTATATCTCAAAATACAGAAATGATTCTTATTATGCCTTAAACAAATTGAAATATCACTGTTAAACACTTCAATTCTTTCTACAAAAGAAATCTGTAAAAAAAACTAAACTAGAATACTTTAAAACGAGGATAGATAAAAAAGAAACATCGTCATTTAAAAACGAGTGAGTGAAAGGCGACCGTCGCTGTTGAAATCCGGCGGCGGAATGGGAGATACGCTCCCTACCGTCGGGCATTGCAATAACGCCCAGGGTTGCAAGACGATAAAATTTAAATGCCGCTGTGTGGCTGGCAATACCGTTGACTGTAACATGAAATTGTACCTTGTATTTTGGTGGAAATTAGATTCTATGCTAACTGTGTGGTGTGTTTTCTAATAATATAGTGCACTATCTAATGCTCTTAACAGACAAGGCTGTTTTGACACTATATTTGTTAAATTTTGTTTTTATAGATTAAAATAAACGCGCAACAGTTCTTCTGGGTGTTCAAATACGCAATGTATCAATATATCAAACTAATAGAACAATCAACTAGATTAACTCCAGTTAGTATATGTTAAAAACCACCGTCCACCGTTCATGCCTGCAATCTCCGAAAGGTGAGGCAAACAATAGTATACCTATAGTATAGGTATCTAGTGTGTCCTAATGCCATAAACCGGACCACAGGCTGCTTCTAAGAAATTGCAAATGGAAAAATCCAAAAACACTGTGTGAATAACTCCATGTCCTGATCGTCCATCTATACCTACTAATATATAAAATTTTAGTGTTTATTTGTAGTTAACATTATACACACACAATAAAATAACAGTTTTTTACTGAATGCATATGAAAGTTTATATGGTAGATATAGCAAAAAAACTTTTACACTTTTGTCTGTCTGTTTGTTCCGACTGATCTCCGAAACGGCTGGACCGATTTTGACGGGACTTTTACTGGCAGATAGCTTATGTTATAAGGAGTAACTTGGATTTATTTCAGAAAAGTATTAGGTGCCCGTGAAATAAAAATAAAACTCTTCTAAATGTTAACACAATGCGATTCAAATACAGAAGTAATATTTTTATAATCATTTCACGCCGACGAAGTTCGCGGGCAACAGCTAATTAAGAAATAAAATTTTCAGTTTCATGTAAGCAACTAAGCAGTTCCATAGAACTACAAAATGCACACTCAAAATCGTTTCGTGGTAACCCTGGCATAGACTGACGTACACCGGTGTGGCTAGCTCTAAATAATTCATAAACTGCCAGCCCGCTCGTAGCGTGCCCTCAATGATTTTCTTGCGTATGTACTTTAGGCCACGTAGATACTTGTATAGTTTGGATAATGTGAAGGAACGAAGATAATGGCGTTTTAGAGGAGTTAGAATTTTATTGAGATTACATTCTTTCATCTTTTTTCGTGTAGTTAGTAGCTTAATTGGTGTCAGAGTTTTTATGCCGCCCATGAGCCTCTGACTTAACTTTACATGCCATCGAGAAAAATATCTAAGGCATGTTGGTTTGGTTTTTCTTTCACCGAAGCAAGTGATAATTATACAACACGCACATGAATCTGAATCGGAGGTTCGTGTCTTAGGTTCGAACTTGAGACCTGTGAATTGGCATTCCGACGGTCATACCACTAGGCTAACACTGTTGCATAACGTTTTCTTTTACGGATGAGACGGTCAAAAGTTAAATACATTTAAAATATACGTATGGCTCACCTGTACCACAATCGTTTAGCGCTCAACAAAAATGACAACGTCTTTATGTCATCAAACGATTGCCTGAAACAGAGCGATGCCGATGTCTAGGAACATATTTAGTGATGTGTGGTGCAAGCAGGCCTGAGGTTGCTTCTGATTGTACTCCAACGGAATTTAAAAACAATACGTGTAAACACATTTTTACGCTGTTTATAAAACATTGAATAAAACTTGTTAATTTCTTGTTGGTTTTGCCATCAAATATTGAAAAACTCAACACAAAGTGATTTTACTGATTGATAAAAATCAATAGGTAAAATTAGTTTTACACACTTACGATATATTTTTTGCGTAACAAACAAGATTGTAAATTGTTTGGTTTACTTACGTTGTCAACCTCCTGAGAATTGCATACAAGGTTCTCATCCGTTGAAATATTTGAAAAAAAATTGGCCATCACGGGACGCCCGACATCTAAATTAATAATTTAAAAAAAACCTACAACGAAATTTGGAGTAAAATAAAAAATAAATATTACATTAAAGTATTTTCTTTTATCGATATCTATCGATCAAATCTGCATACGTCCTAACTACATCACTAATTGAGTAGCATGAAACTTTCGAAAACGGAATACGTAGATCAACAATTGTTCCAAAACAAACTTTATTCTCATGGGAAAAAATTGATTTTGATTGGCACAGACGAGGCTCCACGCCATGACAGCGTCATGCCATGTTTTGTCACGACATACAAGTTGATTTTACTGCTCAGGCGCGCTTATAGATGTTTCACATCAAAACAAAATCAAAAAGGCAAAAAAAAACTTTCAACATTATTCCGATATATGATTTCTACATTCTAGAATACGGATTCGGAAAGAAAAAAAACAAATATAAATCTCAGTTCTAATGAAAAATTCAATTCCGTATCTCGTCTTATTCTTTCACTGACAGATAGACTGACAGTTACCGCTGTTTCATTTAGCGGAGACAGAGCAACAAATTGCTTGAGCATTTTTCATCCATAAGTAACTAAACAACAATTAGATTCATCGTCAGCCCAATCTGTTCCCAATGCGTTATCGTATTAGAGTCAAATTTTATGAGCTAGCAAAACTCCGAAGACCTGACAAGTAAACACCCTGCGCTCATTCACCCCAAAAAAAAACATAATCGTGCTTTTTTTTTTCGTTTCGTCGGACTTCAAGCCACAAGGCATTCTTTACCAGTCAACATTTGAGTCAAATATAACAGCTAATTTAATTAGAATTTTTATATTTCCGTGGCTAACATGGCCAGAGATCGCACAGGATACAGAGGTATGGAATGAGAAATGAGAGGGCTCTGCCCAGCTGTGGGACACCATATAGGGCAGTAAAAAAAATAACACTCGAAATTTGAAAATTTGACCATGCTCGAGCATTGCTGTTCAGTCTACGGTGACCCTTCTGGGATCCTTATTTAACACAACCTTTCTAAACTTGGGGATGAATGCAATGTTTTTCTTTCACACCTGCTTGTGTGCCGTTTAAAAATTTATGGGTACAACGCTCGCGCCCCTTTTTTGATCCATCTGTGATGGTAAACGTTTATATCGTACCAGTTTTGTTCATGGCTTCACTCGCGTGAAGGTCGGAACGTACCGCTTGTGGCACCCCGACTCTTACACGTGCTAGGTTCCTTTAAACTCTGCAAACAGAAATAGGAGCCCCGCGCAGCGTGGCTTATATCGATTACGCCTTATCTACAGTCTAGTAGTTAATAAATCTTGTTTTAGTATTTTTTTTCGGAGTTTTAATTCAAGAATTACCACACTGATCATATTAAACAGTCATAATCATTTATTAATTTGCGAATATGGGTACAAAAGAAAAGGTCTTAAACAAACAATAGTGTCCATTAGCCATATCCTACCATAAGGCATGCAAATTTACACACATTAATATGTATAATATGTTTTATTAATATACAACTAGTAACTTTTCGCATTTTCAAGTCGCCGTTTAAACCATTTGTAGTCGCCCACTGTTTGTCGCCCACTTAGTATTTCAGTAGCCCATATTCAGTATATTTGACACCTGAATTTATTTTCCGTTTAATATTTTCATCTGAATTCAACTTTATTTTAACAAATATAAAAATTGTCTCTTTATTTGCAGCTGGAACTACGTACGTTTCAATAACATTTTATTATTGTCTTTACTGAAATATTTCGTATTATTTTATATACTGCTCATGTCCAAAAGAAACATTCTATGATGATGCTTTTAATATAGGTTAAAAATGTTGTTAGCCGCGGCAGCCGAAATTTATGCAAATAAGCGTATCTCAAAAAAGATGCCATATAAAATTATTATTATTACAATTCACCATTCGTTATTATGGTAAGTTAATGTCGCTTTACTACTTAATCATAATCTTTTTAGTACAGCTCATTCAGATAGCCATTGTTGCCCTCTTGTCTTGTTTCCGCTAATGAAAAGAAAACGACGTAGTGCTAATATATCCATGTCAAAGTGGACTAAGATCCAGAGTTACAGTTATTTTATAAAATGATGCAAGGTCACTCATATTTTAACGTACTTTAAAGGTGTCTGGCGGGGGTTTTCCACCATACAAACCGTCTGGCACTGGAGGAGGCGAATCATCACCTTTATGTAATAAAAAATAACACGCTTTATAGTACCTATGACGTAACTTAGCAGCTATTTAGCACACCTTTGTAACCTGATATCTGCCAAAACTACCACGAGTGACTTGCAAATTACAATTGGTCTTGCCTATAGTAAGGTGCCTGTATAGATCTAGCGGTCAGGGGAACACCCCCGAGGGGCTAGATGAGTCGAATGAAATATTTCAATTTGCAGAAAATAGAATATAATGATGCAGTTGGCAAAAAATTGAGGAAAAGGCTTCAAAAGATGAGACAGTGAAAGAAAGCATCCAAAAATGCCATATTTATTATCTTGTAGAAATAAGTAAGATTATCCACATGTTTCGAAAATAACACGACACAATCTCATTCATAACAGCACCATAAACAGTGAACACCATATTGACATTAGCGAAAACATTAAAATAAATATTATTATATTACACTTGGGTTATATGCGTCAACCGCGAGTAAAACGAACGCTCGTAATGGCACCCCTTAAAATGTTTATTGATATCCGTTAATGGGGTTAACGTGAAATATAAAACGCATTAATGTGGAGTTTAAACATTTTCAGTGTATGGATGATGGTGGTGAAATTTTAAAACTTTTAAGCACGTGTATTGCGACAAAAAAATTAGGCAGCAGAGATACCATTTATTTGGTGTTAACTTCATTGTCATCACTACAATATTCTACACTGCAAAACACCTATACTTGACGATAATGTGACACATAAGGTGGAAGCGCAAGGGTAGCCCGCAGGACGTGAGAGGGAGAGAACCTCACGTCCCAGCCGCCGCGGGAGACGCACCGGGCGTCGGGGGCCACGTGGTGGCCCCCGGCCACCGTAGACGCGGGCCTGTGGACGGTGAGCTATGGGCTAGCTCGCCGTCCGTCCGTCTTATGACGACAGGCCGTGTCGACGGCGCGTTCGTGTTCCACGCGCGCCTCAAAGAGAGTCAGCAAACAGGAAGGGGTCCGTAAGGGCCGACGCCTGCCAGGGTTGCGGGACTGTTCGAAAGAGATACCGCGGCCCTGGAACACAAAGGGCAAAGGAAGGAACATGGATGGGTTTTAGTCAGTACAAGTCTGACACTCCCTCCTGCTCAGCCCAGAGCGGGAGGGGTCATTTGATGATTTCCCATCGATAAAAAAAAAAAAAAAAAAAAAAAAAAGGGTAGCCCGCAAAATTTAAATTTTCTTACGTTTATTGCAATTTGCAGGTCAGTGTCAGGTTGTATGTTGATGAAAATATGAATCACGCCAGTAAAACGTATGGAGTTACAGAATTATAATCATACAAATCATCAATACCACCCTTCAAGTTCATATAACCCCATTCAATAATTATTTCATGAAAAAATGGGGCTAAATGAACTTTATAATCTTTACCATCTTCAGACTCGCACCAACAATAAAAAAACATAACATTAAACGACAACTCTTTATAAATATATAAAGGACGAACCATACTAAAAACACACTCGGACAAACGCACCAAAGACTTGGATTGATATGCCAGCTCGTCGACAGATGCATCGACACCAGCTCCGCCTACCACCAGATCATGCAGCGAGGATTCTTGCAGCCAACATAGCCAGCATTCCTGCGAACACACGCAGAACGGTGTGTATAGACCCTGGTTGGACCTAAAACCCGTTTGGATGTATAAAACAAGCTAACCTTCCTGTTGAACTTACACGAATGTGACTTAGACGTAATGTCGTCCATATACATAGATGACCGCATGATGTTTAGTGCTAATTTCGGTACGCGGAGGTTTCGTTCCAGGCCCTGCAGTCTCGGCGTTGATAGCGATCGCAAAACAACCGAATTCGGTCGCAAAGTCATAACGATGCGGATTTAAGGTGGAAGCCGACCGGGTTGCGTCCGGCTCGCGTCCACCTTAAATCCGCATTCCCCATTGTTATGGCTTTGCGACCAAATTCGGTTGTTTTATGATCGCTGTCTGTCGAGACTGCAGAGCCAGCATGTTAAATGAACGTAACGAATCTTCGTGTACGGAATTTTAAATTCATTAACAGACTTATTTGAAGATAATTATATATATTATTAAAAGGGAGATGTGCCTTAACTAACTTAACTACTTCTTTATCAGATATAATCTGCCATGTATCTTGTGTGTAATTTGAAGATATCTTAAAATTTATCTTCAGATAAGTCTGTTTTTTTGTTAGCTACTAAATTGTTGTGTTAGTACTAATGTTGTTATTCCCAATAATATATGTTCTGGAACTATCACAAATTTGAAATTAATTAATTTAAGAATTCACTCTGAAATACAAAATTTGACAGCAAGTTAGCTAAGTTTTAATATATTTATCATATCAATAATATTAAGTATACATTTAAATTTTACATACATACATCTTATGATAATCTACATTTTATACAGCTACTCGTAATAAGACATTATTTACTAATATTTAACTATATCTTACGTTAATAACTTTTGCGTAGCTAAGATTTTGATTGAATAACTTATTTATATCTTTCACATTCGCGAAAACCAGTTTTCTTACATTTTTATTTTCTTACTAAATCTGGCAAAAAAAAAAACAAAGACGGCGGACTATTACGAAAACTGCATAAACTCATGCATTACCAGTCTTTGCATTCAAAAATATCTATACTTAGTATTTCCCTCCCAAGATACATGTTTCTTAGCTACGTAAAAGCATAGGCATTAGCACAAAGTACTTACACAAATATATTTTACAATACATTTAAATATTGTCAAACATCTTTACAATAAAAATACATTTTTCTACTACACTCGACTTTCATTTTGAACCTACCCTGCATGTTGGTGGCACTGTGTTTATTAGCAGAATGGCACAGCATCTTGATCGCACTCTTGTGAAGAAGATTCGTGTTCCTTCTTAGTTTTAAGACATATAATAAAGTATACATTTCCTCACGAACTGCCTCGTTTGGCTAATGACCGTAACCGTGACGACAAATTGTTAATAGGGTTTTTTTCAATCGGAGTTTCTCCATGTTCGATCCTTAAGGTGGAAGCGTCAAGGTAGCCCGCGGAATTCAATTTTTCAAAACGTTTTTTTTGCAATTTGCAGGTCAGTGTCAGGTTGTATGTTGATGAAAATATGATTCGCATCCGTAACATGTTATGTAGTAACAGAATTATAATCATCAATCTAACCAAAGTTTATTTAGCCCCATTGAATGTATTTTCCATGAAATTATTAAAATGCAAAAAAACATAAGAAAAATTGAATTTCGCGGGCTATCTGGCGTTTTCACCGTAACAGTGTTCAGCAAAATCAAGAACACAACATATCATGATACCAATACAGAATAGATAAACTCCTGGTGATACACAGACTTGGACGATGAGCCTATGACATTTCTTAATGTGACTGATGTCAACAGACCAGTGAACAAAATCTGTGATGAAATTGAAGATTTACCAAAAAAACTGATAAATGTAGTCATTACAATTTTCACAAGCCAAAGGATCGGTGCTCGAGCAATTTCTGGTTTACCCGCAAGGATCCTTAAAATGCCAGGTCAAAAGATTAAATGGCCGAAGTAGATCATGCCTCAAATTATTCCTTTGGGCCCTCTGGCATAGGGAAATCAGAACATACACAAATAATGTTTACACATTGTTTCTCATGTTTCAATTTGCGTATTAACGTGATTTATCTTATCTCTGCAGATATGGACTACGGCAGCGGCGGGCCCCCGCCACCGGGGATGATGAAAGATCGACACGGCCCACCACCTCCACATCATCCGGTAATTTTCATACTCTAGTTCATTACCAACCTTATAATGTCATCAGCCGAAATACACTTGTTCTACCCGTCCGTCGCAGCGAAATTTTTTTGGGAACCCTCTTTTTTTTTTTTTTTTTTTTTTTTTTCTGGGGGAAACCTTCAAAAGGCGGCCGGTCTTTGGGGATAAGACCGGGGAGTGTGGGATTTTTACCGCACTAAAACCACCCCGGTGGTCACCCCTCTAGTTACGGAGAAATTGGAGGTCAAAGTTCCAATTTTTTTACAAGTTTTGTTGTAATTTTACTTTAAATAGCTCCACAACCACTCACTGTTCAATGCATCTATCAGCACAATGTTTTGAATCCAACCATAAATCGTGATTTTACTCCCAAAAAAAGTTCCTCGCAATATTTTTTTGCTTACTTACAAGTTTTGTTACTTAGTTTCATGTATAGTCGCCAGCACATCAAGCTACTAAAATCCATCAAATTTCTTTAATAGATTTTCAACTTTATTGTTAAAGCATTAGGTTCAAAGTTGATCGGGAAAATTTTACAGTTTCGAGTAGCTTGATGTGCTGGCGTCTGTACATTATACAGAATGCTTGGCTGACGGCTTCGTGATTACACCTCTATAAGCCAATTCGTCTGGTCCTGTTCTTCTTGCATCCAGCTAATTCCTGAGACTTTCGTTAGATCATGTCATCCTAATCCTAATCCTAACTAATACTAAAAATGCGAAAGTAAATTTGTTTGTTACTTTTTCACGCCTAAACCACTGAACCGATCACCCCTTAAGGTACCTTTCATCCCGAAAAAAAGTACTGTTCCCGAGAAAAACACGTAAATAACGTTCTTATGATAATAGATGGCGCCACGTGTCTCTCGCTCCGACCCGAAATGATTGTCAAATTCTATATTAACGCGAGCGAACCGGCGGGCAAAACCTAACTATCATCACAACTATTTCTGCCCTCGTCGCATTTTACTTGGGGTGGACGCCACAACTCGCTCTCAACTGTCAGGCTATCATTCTCTCAATTATGTATAGCTCAAGAGAAGGACGGAATAGCAATCTGTCTCACTCACACTCCGTTTTCGTTCTATGAGATGAAATTGAATAATTTGATAATAATCATTACGATACGAAGGCAAATTGAAAGTAATTAATACCGAAATGGTATTGCTTCGTATTAATTGATATCGTTATTAAACGCGAATCATTTATTGGCGTCAACAGGCCCATTTCAATTTCCTTAATTGATGACGATAAAAATATAAAATTTATTGGAGGCACATAGTAGATTCTTAATGTTTTCGCTGCAAAAAGTGAGTCTCTCAAAAAAATCTTTGTGAAAACATGAACTTGACTTCGACTGCTTCGATGAGCTGCACTCTTATCACCTTCGTGCCCTTCTCCCATTCAACTTGAGGTCGTCGCAACACGTCTTCTTCTTCCATTCTCTCCTGTCAGACGTCACGGCATCATTTACTCTTTGCTCTTTCATATCATTCCTCACACAGTGGAGCTCGCGGCAACATAATAACAGCCGCTCGGGTCGATCGTTAGGTTAAGCCGTGCTTGCCTAGGTTGGTCTGTGGATGGGTGGCCGCCCATTACATACCGAGTTTCCTCCGTGCCTCGGAAAGCACGTTAAGCCGTTGGTCCCGGCTGTCATCTGTAGAACTTTCACCGTCGTTACAGGTAGTCAGTGACCCAAAAAGTCTGATAACCATTCTTACCAAGGGGTATCGTATTACCCAGTACTTACTGGGTTGTGGAGGTCAGATAGGCAGTCGCTCCATGTAAAATACTGGTATTCAGCTGCATACGGTTAGACTGGAAGCTGACCCCAACACAGTTGGGAAAAGGCTAGGCAGATGATGATCATTCCTCACACAATCCATCCACTTTTCTTTGGCCTTTCATATTTTCATTGGTCTGCACTCTACAGGGCCCTTATTTCACTAATTTGCAGATGTTCCAGTTGTTTCTTCATTATGTGTTTTGACAGATTTATCATATAAATTGTTTTAAGTGGAGTCAGGGCTCTGGTCGTTCTGTGAATGGGTGTCACCCATTCACCGTGACCATCCAGTACATAACGAGACCCCTCTGAGCCTTGGAAAGCACGTTATGCTGTTGTTCCTACTTGGCAATCGTAGATATTTGACAGTCGTTAGGACTAGCTAGAAGCCTGAAGGTTTGACAACCAATCTTACTAAGAGGTACCGTGCGGTCCACAAATGCGTTGTATCGATCAGATGAGCAGTAACTCATCTAAATCAAATACTAGTATTCAGCTCCATCAAGAAAACCAACGTTACCGACTTAGCCCAAAGAATTGGCAAACTTAAGTGGCAGTGGGCAGGGCACATTGCTCGCAGAACGGATGCCCAAGGGGCCGTAAAGTTCTGGAGTGGCGATCGCGAACCGGAAGACGTTGGAAAGCCTCGCACTAGGTAGACCGATGACCTGGTGAAGGTTGCGGGGATCCACTGGATTGGAGACGCACGGGACCAGTCAAATGTGGCGACACTTGGGGAAGGCCTATGTCCAGCAGTGGACGCCTTTCGGCCGATGATGCTGATGATTCAGCTCCATCCAGTTAGACTGGCAGCCGACCTTAACGTAGTTTGAAAAAAGACTTATCAGGTGGGCATGATGATATTCTTCTTCATTCCAGCGTGACGGCCGCGGGTACGGGCCTGAAGGTTACGGCGGCGAGGGGTTCGTCCCACCCCCGCCCATGCATCACCCCAACATGCCCCCACAGAACCAGGTAATTATAACCCCATTGGGGGTGAAGGCTAGTAATATCCAGGGGATATTTTGGTTTCACCTGTATATTTAAATCTTGGTATTCTTTGAGTGTCGATTTGCTCAAACTTGATCCGACCAGTATGTTTAAATAAAGCTACAAAATATTTAAGTTACATTTCGAATTGCAATACTATATTATTTATCTATCGTATATATTAAAAACATTATTACGTCCTAAGTTTGAACATTTAAATGAACTTTTTTATTTGAATGAACTCTTACTACATATAAATGAACTCCCCTGTACTGTATGACTCCCCTATTTCTTCTGACGCCACTAAAGTATTCCCTGCTGCCGCAGGGCGGTCCCCCGCAGCAAGGAGCCGTGATGATGGTGTACGGGCTGGACCCTCAGACTGTGAACGCGGATCGACTGTTCAACTTGTGCTGTCTCTACGGCAACGTTGTTAGAGTAAGTATCAATTTATACTAATATTATAAAGAGGTATTTGTTTGTAAGTTTGTATGTAGGGGGTAATCTCTGGATCTACTGAACCGATTTTGAAAATTATTTCACTTATAGGAAGCTACAATAACACCGAGTGCCTTATGTTATATTTACAAAGTGCCCATGGGGTAATTTCCGAAAAAAACGCGAGTGAAGCCGCGGGCAACAGCTAATACATAAAAATAAATCAAATTGAAGTGACGGTTTGTAAAATCAAAATAACAGGTTTTTACTGAATGCATATATGAAAATATATACGGCACTTATAACAAAAACACTTTTTTTTTCAATATTTCTGTCTGTTTATTCCGGTTAATTTCCGAAACGGCTGGACCGATTTTGAAGGGACTTTTACTGGCAGATAGGCTGGTAGATATAAGGAGTAACTTAGGTTACTTTTATTTCTAACCGCCTTCAAAAAAGGAGGAGGTTCGAATGTCGATGGAATCTTTTTTTTTAGAATAATAATTAGGGTTCTGTGCAAGAAAAATGAAACCCTTGAAATTGGTAACAAAATTTGATTCAAAAAGGGAAGTCACATTTTTTTTATAATAATTTTACGCGAACGAAGGTCGCGGGCAACAGCTAGGACCTACTTGGCTAAAACTAAACTGGACTATAGCTCATTTACAAATAAAAGCGCGGTATTGTATTCATTGTTTTAAATGTTATTGTCGTAGGTTATACATTTATAGCTCTTGTATATTTATAGCTTACTATTAGATTTTAATGTATAACTGTTTATTTTCCCGAATAAATAAAATAAAAATAAATTTTTATTATTGTAGTGACGATTGAAAAATCGACTCTGGTTCTTGATTTTACATAGTCAGATAATTTTTCATAACTCCGTATCAGATTATTTTGTAGTTTTTGTTAAAAACGACGCACTATTTGAACGTTCCAGAAATTAGCCTAGAGTTTGGAATTTGTGCACGTTTAATGACTATAAGGTCGCTATTTCAAGGGACTTCTCTGGTGAAATGGGTCTACTATACAAACGTCTGGCAACCCCTTCCAGTAATATATAATGGTTGCTGTAATTCCAGATAAAATTCCTGAAGACTAAAGAGGGTACGGCGATGGTTCAGATGGGTGACGGCGTATCGGTGGAGAGATGTGTGCAGAACTTGAACAACGTTACCGTTGGAGACTACACCTTGACACTGGCGTGAGTATATCCTTTGTATTAGTCTGTTGATCATCAGTTTCACTGCTGAAGTTATACGCTATCGCATTAGGAGTCGATGCTCGGCCACTCTACCGACCTACCGTAAGCCTTCTGGCTAGAATGTACTAGCCACATGTACTGTGCGGATCGCCAGTTTGTGGAATTAACTGCCGACTTCTCTGTTTCCCGATTACAATTATAATCTGGATCTCTTCAAAGTTCGAGTGAATCGGTTGCTTCTAGGCAGGCGTGCTTTATGGGCCCACAGTTCGTCCGGCATGCGACAGACATGTCCTGCCCAGTCTCATTTGATCTGGGCAGCCTTTTGAGCTCATTGGTCTACTGGTCGCAAACAGGACTGCTGAGCATGAGGTCCTGGGTTCAAATCCCGGGTCAGGCAAAGAAATTGGGTTTTGCCAACAGGAGTTTCATTATTAAGTAGTAGCCATGTAGCCTGGATTTGTGCCCGGTTGATGGCAACAGGCTCGCCCTCTATTACATGGGGCTTAACCATAACTGGTGAAATGTGGGTGTACTATGTACATATTAGGTGCATCTCTGGTGCATTACAAGGTGAAGTTATGTTGATTTATAGGAGACAATATATTTGTTCTCAATTTACAGTTTCTCAAAACAAGCGTACCTATCAGAGGTGATGAACCCGTATCCGCTGCCGGACAAGAGTCCCTCGTTCAAAGACTACGTCGGCAACAAGAACAACAGGTTTTTGACACCTGCCTCCATACACAAGAACAGGATACAGCCGCCTTCTAAGGTAAGGACCTACATTTGTTACTAGATCTCTCTCTCTATTTAACTTTCTATTGCAAAAGTGTTACTACTCAACGAATGAGTTTTTAAATTAAAAATTTGATTCAAAATTTAAATTAGACGACGACTTACCTCCTGATAATTGAATGGAATTTCATTTCTATGACATTGTGTTTTTTTTTTTCATTTTATTTAATAATTCTTGACATTATAATTAAAAACCTTTGACATTGTATTCAATCATTCTTGACATTGTAATTACTAACCCCTGACATTGTATTTAATAATTCTTGACATTATAATTAAAAACCTTTGACATTGTATTCAATCATTCTTGACATTGTAATTACTAACCCCTGACATTGTATTTAATAATTCTTGACATTATAATTAATAACCCCTGACATTGTACTTAATAATTCTTGCCATTATAATTAATAACTCCTGACATTGTATTTGATAGTAGTTAACGTTTTCCTTATTCTCGACATGGTATGGTTTATTATTAGTTTTAATTCTGTGAAATATTTGTATGCTGGAAACAGCAGAATATTATGGACATCATATTATTTCTAACACCTATGTAACAACAATATTCTAACAAATAAAATGATTAGTATTAGTATTATTTAGAAAGAGCTGACCTAGATAACCCTTAATTGGTCGCATGGGGTGTTACACACCCCAGCTCATCGCTAAAGGTTTAGAACTTTTTAAATTCTGTATTTTGAGCGCTGAAGTTCCCGTTAGCTTCATAAAAACAGGTGTTCTTAATGATCAAGTACCGAGCATAATCGTGATTTTGCATGTTTTTCGTATCTGATTTATACGACCGGGGGTGTCACGCACCCCACGTGACTGTTTACGGAACTTTTTAGGCGCGATCAAAGGAGTTAATGTTACATTATTTCAGCGAAAACGACGATAAATGTAAACAATGTGTTGCATTGTCATAAGTTACCAAAAAGTGTCAACCTGTTGAAAGTCGTTGTGGAAATACTCACTTGTCTAGACCCTCAGGACCTCAGAGTTGGATAAAGGTTGAACCTCATCTGGCAGCACGGAATTGTACTTTTCCATGCTACTATCCTTTTCTGTTGCTCGGAAGATATAGATATAGATCAGAAGCTCATTTTTTTTTTAAGAAAGAGCAAATCTACCAGGAACTATTTATTTTTACATAAAAATCACAAAATTAACACAATTATGAAACCGTAAGACACCGAAAAATCTACATCTATACTAATATTTTAAAGAGGTAAAATTTGTAAATTTGTATGTAGGGGGTAATCTCTGGATCTACTAAACTGATTTTAAAAATTCTTTCACTAATAGGAAGCTACATTATCCTCGAGTGCCATAGGCTATTTACAAAGTGCCCGAGGGATAATTTCCGACCAAAACGCGAGGGTAGCCGCGAGCAACAGCTAGTTTCTCAATAAACGTCCGTCTATTCAACCCTAATCCTTACGGTTAGAAAGAACAGAGCATTCTGACAGACACCTATTGACTAAAACAAAGTGATATGTGTATAACGTTAGTAGTTCTACACTATTTTTCGGTTGGGAACACGTTGGGACCAACTTGGCACAATTCGAACTAAGCCGAACGGTCTTTTTACGAAGTATATCTGCATATCTTCGATTCTGCTGTACTGTGCTGACTTCAAAATAAATAAGGAACGGGCACTCATTATGTACTAAAATGTTCCAGGTGCTGCACTTCTTCAACACGCCGCCCGACGTGTCGGACGAGCAGCTGCTGCAGGTGTTCAAGGACTACGGCGTCACCCCCCCTCACACCATCTCCAAGTTCCCGCTCAAGAGTGAGAGGTAAGAACATATTTTATCCTTCTCTAATGACGTTACATGTCAAAAATAGGGGTATGAAGAACAGGGTTTAAAGTCCTTCATCCCCCATAAAAAAGGGAGGATCCTCCGACCAGGCGGGTGTTATATCTGGTGGGCTACTGCCCAAGTCATAGATAGCGCTGTTGCACTTTTTGTACTATCTTATGCCGCTCCAAACTCAAACTCAAAGCATTTATTTCAATTAGACCATTACAGGCACTTTTGAATGTCAAACAAAAAAAAGCTAAGCTACAGTCACAGTCACAAGTAATAGTGATTTAAGGGCAGATTTCAGGCAGGTATTGGCACTCGACCAATATTGTACAATCAAAGAACATCCATTGGATCCTCTGTTAAAAACTGTCGAGCAACGTTAGCTGACTGATCTCATTTTCAATCTTCTCTTTATCGTGTGGTTAGTCCCTAACATGGTGTCGGAGTTTTTATGCCACCCATGGGCCTCTGACTTGGCTTTATATGCCGTCGAGAAATATCTCTCAGGCATGCTGGTTTCTTCGCGATGTTTTCTTTCGATAAACTTGAGACCTACGACTTGGTAGTCCGACGGTCTCACCTCTACGCTATCACTGTTTCTATACTGTTTATTTTCCATCTATTGACGCATAATTATACAGTACTAGCTGATACCCGCGGCTTCGCTCGCGTTTTGGTCGGAAATTATTCTACGGGCAAGTTGTAAATATATCCTATAGCACTCGGGGATAATGTAGCTTCCTATTAGTGAAAGAATTTTCAAAATCGGTTCAGTAGATCCAGAGATTACCCCCTACATAGAAACTTACAAACAAATTTTACCTCTTTATAATATTAGTATAGATTACTAGCAAAACCTCTGCTCTGCACAGCGCCACCTATCGGATCCAAAACTATCCTAACTTTCAAGCTGGAACCAACCATACACATTTACAAAACTTCATCGAAATCGGTTGGGTGGTTTTGAAGATTAACGTGTACGAACATAGTGACACGTGATTTTTATATTTTAAGAAAAATGAGATGAAGAAAATAGACTGTATGGTTTCCTCTATATACATTTTATTTATTAAAAAAATATCAAGTAATTATTCTTATGTTCTGCAATGATGCCATTTACAACGTGTTAAATCTAAAATCTAATTCTACTCGTAATATTTCAGATCGTCATCAGGCCTTATGGAGTTCCAGAACATTTCCCAGTCCGTGATGGCGATAATGGCGTGCAACCACGCGACCATACAACATCCAGGTATTTAAACCAATCTAATTCTGAAATATTAGGGATAATAGACACTTCTCTGTTTTACTACCCTTGTCCCTGTTTTTCTACCCTATTTGCTGTTTTGTTGCCCTATTCCCAGTTTACGCACCCTATTCCCAGTTGTGTTACTCTATTCCGAGCTCACCTAACCTAATACCTGTGAACTTACCCGATTCCCGGTTTACCTAACCTTATATCTGTGAACTTACCCTATGTGTTTTGTTACCCTATTCTCAGTTTACCTACCCTATTCCCTGTTTTGTTACCCTATTCTCTGTTTATCTACCCTATTCCCAATTTATCTATACTCATACCTGTTTACATCCCCTATTAATCATATAACTTGTTTAATTCATTTTGTATATCTCCGGCAGGTTAGCAAATGTCTAGAAATTTAAAGTATTTTATTTTTTCATTCCTAGCATCTTATTCTTCTATAACCCAAGTGTTTTTACAGCGTGTTGTTTAATTCGATTCTAGCTTGGTGTTCTCCTTTTGTCGGGCTCACCGCCCTATATTTTTTCATGGCTTTAACAAGCACCTTGGCAAACCCTTTGCTAATATTGCAAATTGCTATAGATGATGGCAACGTTTTATTGGATGAGTTGAAGGCCTAGAAATAAAAATCAAGACACCTTGTATGAGATATTTTGTTTAAACGTTTTCAGGTGCAAAATTCCCGTTCGTAATGAAGCTCTGCTTCTCATCGTCGCGGCAAATCGGACAGGGAAAGGGCCAGAATCCCAACAAGAGTCAAAATCAGAACCAGGATCAGAACAACCAGAGACAAGGCCAAAACAATGGAATGGCCGAACATGAATACTAGTAAGAAATAAATTCACTAATGTATAGAAAAGAATAATATCAAAGTGTTTAAAAAGACATGTACATTTTTTTTAAAGGTGACGGACCAATGTTGTATCGGATTGATATTTTTAATTGGCAACCCTGGAGTTGTCATATTGTGCATTAGTTTTCGTTGTTGGCAAGCCAAAGATATAGTGTTACCAGCGTGGAAAAAAATTATGTTAAGTTTTTCGGTTATTCGTAGTTTATACCGAAGTATTTGTCTGCACAAAGTAGTTAGAGACAAATATTATAGTCAATGTTGATTCTCAATCTCACGATATCCTGCCATTTTTTTTTTGTTTTTCTAAATTTTCTATTTATTTTATGTAGAATATCGGCCTAGTAAAAAATTAGGCTCCTAAATATGCTTATATTGACCTTCTTGTTCTAGTCAAAATTCTATCGCATAATGTTTCAGACTGACCCGGTTTTGAGAGGTTTTTTAAAATTATTTCCTATCGAAATGTCAATGTTTCTCATTCTTCGATAGTAGGGACCATAGAATTTAATATTGATCATCTCTATATTTGCTTGTGTCTTAAATGAATGTGTGTTCTGACAGGTGAAATTTTACAACGTTTTTAAAATTAACTCAAGGTCGATAATTTAATATGAATAAATGCATTTATAATAAACGTTAATACCATCGTCTGCCAAGCCTTTTCCCATCTATTTCCAGTCTAACCGGATGCAGATGGTACCAGTATTTTACATGGATCGATTACCTAACTGATCTTAGCAAGCCAAATCTGGTTGTCAGACGTAATAAATGTTGTATAGATTACTATGCATGGAAAATTACTATACAGAACGGTATAAATTTCAGAATGCCATGCAAAGATCTTGCATGTCTTTCAGGCTTAAAAAAATATATTTTATGTGTCGGAACACAACAAATTTTAAACGCTTTACAGAATTTCATAAAAAAAAAAACATTTATAATTTTAAAGCTAAAATATAGAGATGTCAGCTTTTATACAGTCTTAATAGGTTAAAATATAGCAAACAAATTCCACTGCAAATATAAGATCAAGCCAATAATAATATAATTATTTAAATCATCTAAAAAATGATAATGATAAACATGTTATGTTTTTTTTTGTATCTTTCCACGATTAAATTTAATAAAAACCTTATTTAGACAACCTTCTTTTTAATGTATTTTCAAATTTATTTAATTATCTCTATGGCTGATTTTCTAGTACGAAAAGTTGCTATATTTCGACCTGCAAATTATTTTGATGAAAAAATATTCTCTATTCTTATAGTAAAAGATTGTACACATAATTTCCTAAAAGATAATTTTAAAGATTTTCTAAAGAAACCAAACTTTCTACTTAGTGAAAAATCTATGACAAAAATTTGACATTTTTCTAAAAAAAAAACTATTTTTTTTTTCTAAACAACACCTGCTTTCGTTCCTTGACTTTATCTAAGCCAAAAATTAAGCCAAAGTCTATTGAGAAAGTTAGAACTTAAATATATAAATCATATGTATAGAAAATACTGTTGTATGTACATATGAATGCTGTTAAACATATTTCGCATCGGTCCACTGCTGGACATAATATTGGGGAAAAATTGTCTTTTGTCCACTAGATGGCACTAATATTCTAAATAATTTTAAAAGAGTATTTAAGCAATCATTGTTAGTTATTTTTTAAATATATATTTCGTGTTTTTTCACTAAAAAAAACTCCAAAATTAGTCCAGCAGTTTAGTTGTTATAAAAGTACAATCAGGTACTCAAGTGTCATGTTCAATAAAAAAATATAATAATAAAATGGCAGTGTTAAATGTTTAAGAAATTTTAATTAGTTTATTTCCATTTTAAATTGTTTGCGCGAGATTTAATTATGACTGTTTTTGGTTTATTTTAATGATAACGTCAATTATGAAATCATTTTAGTACTCGTTATTCTAAATGCTCTGCTTATCTCGATACTGAAATGGACTTTGAATATTTTTTGGTTCATTTTGTCTTTACATACAAAATTAGAAATAATATTAAAACAGCAAATACTTGTTTGAAACAAGTATTTGGTTTGAAAAAAATATGTAAAATACATAAAAAATGGTTGAATGCTGTCGAATTGACTTTTATTCGTACATAATTCTATTGATTTAAATAAAAGCGCAAAAAACGGCTTTTCTCGAGGGATAAGCAGAGCAGGTACAAGCATTTGTATGAAATTACGAATAAAATCATTTGTATTACCTTTTTTTTAGGTCTGCATTTAAATCTCGCGCTGACAAGTAGTAAAATAGTTTATAAATGTATCTATTGAGAGGAATGACATATCTTATGTGGATAATAAAAGCGTAATATGTGCTATGTCAATTTATAAACAGCTATATATATATGTATACATGTAGATGTATATCTCATGTACACTCGTGCACAACACCTTATATTTTTGTGTGACAACACAATGCTTTTAAGCTTAATAATAATAGATTTGTACTTAAAATACGCTGATTTAGAATTGTAGAATAAAATATTATTGTAAGATTAAGCCTGTTGTGCTCGATTGTACAATCGCTTGTTCAATCGGAAATGTCAATTTCATTTTAAGTTACGTCTAGCGTACGTCCGTATGTGTATAATATGCTTCGAAATTACATATCACAGTGACAAATAATAAAATTAGAGAAAAATGTATAAAAAACACTTAATACTACATGTCTTTTTCACTTAGTCACAGTTTTTGCTCAATTTTCAGTTTTTTTTTTCTCTTAATTCTTCTATTATATATTTTTTCATTTCATATCCTTTTTCTACTCATTTGTTGACAAAACATTCGGTTAGGTACTTGACAGCTCACAGTTTGGCCTTAAAAGACGTTAAATTGAATATTTTAAATATTTTACTATTCAACATATTTCATACAGTACCCGGTTGTTAAAACGTCATATTGAGATTTTAACTCATAAAAATGCTTTATAAAGTCTTACTTTCTCTTTAAGTCTGTGTCATATTTACCCCAGATACTGTACGTTCGTAAAACACCAATAAACTAAAGAAATATCTCCCCAAAATCTTTTTCGGTCAGAACTGCAACTTCAATACATTCATTACTCACTAAAAACTATTTGCTTCTAGCTAACGGCGATGAGGTGGAGCACACACACACACATATCAAGACGGATGGCACACACTTACACAGGCACACCACTACGAGTGCGATGGGGGGATAAGGGGGATTGCCGTTACAAAAAAAAAACACGAAAAATTCACCCACTTTCACAAAAAAACCCAAATTCGACAAAGTTACCACTCAAATCGGGAGGCGGGCGAATTTCTCGTGACGGCAATGTTTTTTAAATAATTCCTTATTTTTACAATTTGTGATTTAGATCACTCTTATAAAGACATTAACAGTTAGTTTTTTTAATATAATTTTAGACACAGTAACATGTTTTTTTTCATATTATTACACATTATTACATTTCCATGTTTTTTCTTTTTCTTTTTTTGTTTGGAGTGGAGCTATGCTCTGTTGAATGCGTCTGCATTTCGATTGTGGACTTAGCGGTTTAGGTATCGAATAAGTAATATTCCCATTTAATTTGATTAATTAGATTTTAGTTACTTATTATTTTACCAGTGCTGTTTTGATCCTCAGAAAATGGACATAGACGTAATTATGACGAGTAATGAAGACAGCACTGTTTCCCGTTTTAGTGAGCATTTTTAGTAAAAAAAAAGATATTAGTTTGTGAGTAATGTTGAAAAAGTACTTAGTTTTCTTTCTTGTTCCCTATTCTTGTGCGCGCGAAAACGGACAAGGAAAACATGTCCGCGCGTATTTGTAATTTATCTAAAAAAAAACTTGGTTGTTTTGTAAAACGTGACAGTTGTGAAATGTACAAGAAATAAAGAAACTGAGGTATATTATAGAAAAAATTGTTTTATTTTTGGTTTTTATTAGACCACGCTTATGTGCTTGTTTCTTAAGTTTGCACCAGTTTAGTTCGTAGTGGCGATCTATCCTCCATTTTTTTAATGTTTTAAGAACCAAAAGTATCTAAATGTAAGAAAATAATAGTTTAGCACTCTTTAGGTTAGTAGTAAGTGTCATTGCAATGTCAATTATATTCGATTAGTGGAAAAAATAAAACAGTAAAGTTTTCTAAAAATTTTCTTAAAAAATATAGCGATGATTCGACTTAAAAATTTGAGTAATAAGCCTTGCACAAGGATTTAGAGAAATAAGGTCAGATGATGATATTGGAGACACCACAATTGCGCTGTTTGAAAAAAATATCTTTTGTTTTTGTTTTGTGTCTAGGGATAGATGTTTGTATGGTGTGACCTTGTGGTAGCTCGTCTATATTACTGTTTATGAATAGAAAAAAAAACGTAGTCTTCTTTCCTTTGTATTACTTTGCAAACCTTCTTAGTGAACTACTAATGTCAAATTACATAAACAGTCTTATAGCCAGCCTTCAACTAGTCCTAAATATAGCTGAAGTAAATAAATGTTATCAGGTAAATAGATGCATATCTTTTTCTCTAGGAATATTTTCGAATGGAAAAAAATTAAATGTTCTAGTATTAGGACCTTGATGTCGTGATAGCTTACCTCTTTGTGTTGAATGTACAAAGAAAATATATTTAAAAAAAAATGTTTTTTTTTACATTGTCAATTTATTACATTTGTTGTTGTATTACTGACGAAATGACACTATTCTACTCAGATGAACGCTATAATCAAATTACACACGTTGTAGACACTAAAGTTGACAAGGAAAAAACTAAATTAAATTATTAAAAAGATACAATTTGTCTTTGGTCAGTTTTAATGTCTATTCGCGTAATTTCGCTAAACGATGCTTTGACAGAACACGAGAAACAGCACGGTGGCACATAGTGAATATATTGTATTTTTCTTTTCGTTTTTAGCTTACATTTTATTGGAATTAGGTCTTGTAGTTACATGATAAACATTAAAATACATGTCAACACAACAAATTCTTTCATTTCAAACACTACCACTGCAGCAAACATGGCAACACAAGTTTCCGAACCGACTAAGGACGCGTCCTTAGAAAACAGAACACGATCAGTATACCTAAACCGCGTTCAAGAGCAGTCAGTGTTATAATTGCTATAGAATATTGGAACTGACAATGTTTTTGAACGCTGTTGAAAAATCGTTTCTATTGTTTTTTTTGTTAATATTGGTTAGTAAAACTTGTGTTGACGACTGTACATCCTACTTACCTACCTACATGTCTGTCAAAACTATTATGTCATTTATTTAAGCTTTTTATTTTCTTTAAAAAAAAACAAGACATTTATTTATCATTTCTACTAAACGAGCTATTTCTCTATGAACTCTTGTCAATAAAATCTAAACGAAAAATTGACGTAAAATTCCACTGTTTAGTCTATTTTTTTTTCTTTCCAAAAATTGGGTAGTGTTTTTTTTACAACCCTATTTTCTACCTTGTCAATGACATCAAAGATGATATTATTATTTATTAGCATTATGCTGTCATAAATATGAAATTGCTCAATTTCACTTTTGCGAAATTTAACTCAGGTCCTGGAGTCTCGCCATAGATAGCTGTCGCAAAACAACCGAATTCGGTCGCAAATTCTTATCGATGCGGATTTAAGGTGGAAGCCGACACAGGCAGGTCGCGTCCTGCTCGCGTCCACCCTTAATCCGCATCGATATTGCTTTGCGACCGAATTCGATTGTTTTGCGAACGCTATCTATGGCGAGACTGCATGGTCAGGTGGAAATGCAAATTTTCGCACAAATTTGACTCAGTCTTCAATTCTACATACTTAGCTTACGCGACACGCAGAATGTTACATTCTAATACTGCATCAGTTTTTAGTTATCTATGGGATATAGAAAGCAACAATAATTAAAGAAAAACAATAATTAAAATTAGAAACAATAATTAAAATTAGAAATAATAATTTATTGAAGCAAAAAAACGTTCCTTGAAGTACTTTTTCCTAAAAACTAACTAAAATTTACATTTGAAAACCCTGAAACGCTATTGATACGTTCTAGTGCTCAGAGTCATATTTTTTACCGTGCCTGACACGTTCCTAGCACGGTCATGGTATGATACGGTGTAGTGGGCAGATTCCTTTATACAACACACGCGCGCTAAGTAACATTTGAATAAAAGCGCGCTATTGGATATCTAACCATCAGTTCGAAGCTGAAAATTTAAAAATCGAACGGCGCGCTTTTATATCTAGACATTAATTTAGGTGAACTCAAACTTAAAGCGTTTATTTCTATTACAGGCACTTTTGAATGTTAAAAACAAAAAGATCAAGCTACAGTCCCAGTCACAAGGATATGAAAGTACTGTAGTTGTTATTCCAAATCATAGATCTCTATGGAGAAGAATAATCAATAAACTTCATGGACACATTTTTCATATCGAAATGTAACAAAATCATGGTTACGTCATTCATATTGAGATTATACGTATTATTATAATAATATGTGATGTTTAATGTTAATAAAAAAAACGGGCATTCATCTTTACTCTGGTCATTTGTAAATAGGCTATACACGTTCGTCCCAAATTGTATAGAGATTCTGAAAGAAAGGATTCGTAAATACCTAACTGATGCAGTACACCAGTAACACATTCTTCAAATGTCACATAAAATGCATTTCAAAATTTTGCACAACACAAATATTAATTATAATTAAAAGAAATTAATTAATGATTAATTAATGTATAAAATATTTTAAAGTATGGCTAGAAAAATATGTTGATATGTAAATAGTAAGTACATAACTTACTTTAATCTCAAAACAACATTAGTTTTTATTGTACATTTATAGAATTATTTATCAAAGATTAATTATTATTATAGAGAGCTGCACTCGAGACGCAAGAAATTGTAAAATTGTATAGAAAACAATAAATAATGTTTTTGATTAAAATATTGTGTTCTTTATTTATTTAAAAATTGGGGGGGACCAAAGAAACGATGGATGGACTCATGTGCGCCGGCAACATTATTTCCAGGGTGATGCAACTTCAGCTCCATGAAAACAATTCGGAATTGTTTGCACTCCACATCGGATATGTTAGATTTTTATTGATCAGTTCGTACAAGGAGTAACTTTGTCGATTTGTACAGAAAAGCCTATCAAGTGATAAAAATAGGATACCTACAGGAGCGAGTGTAGCGAGCTTGTTAATTTTAGCGTTCACCTCGACCTTGATAGGTTTTCTTTGGTCCTTTATTATACAAATAGGGCAAATTCTGCCTATTTATAAAGAAAACCTTATGAAAGCAAAGGACTTAAGATATCTGAGCGAGCTCGTATAATTTAGGATATTCTCAAATAAATTAGGTTATTTTAAAAAAAAACGAGCGAGCGAGAAATTTTTTGTTTTCCGCCTCGGATAGATTGGTATCTCTATGGCTGCCCGAGATTTCGCACCCTCCCCCTACCTACGGCCTTGACGATGGAAGACACGATGCGTAAGCGGCCTGTTTTCACAAGAAACGAGTAGGTGGAGGACACTAAATTTATTGACATATGGCTAGAAAGGTGTCTGATGAGATGACGAGTAATAGAGAAGACGTATGGAAGAAGAAGACATGCTGCGCCGAGCCCAAATAAATTGAGATAAGGTCAGGAGAATGATGATGATGGGGTATAGCAAGGACTAAGCTGAGCACATTGATGACCCGGGTTCCATCCCCATGTGGAAAAAGAAAAGAATCATTGCACTTCAATCTTTCGATAGAATTCACATTCCCATCATAACGTCGAATTTTAGGTGTATGTATTAGATTTCAGTAATATAGAGATAAAAGTGTTAGTTATTTGCAAGATTTGTAAACATGAATGTTATTTAGAACTAGTAGCTATGCCTCACAGTTTTAATCGGCGCCGCTCAGCTCCTAAGGCCTATTTCAGAGCGAGATCGGCGATATTTAGCAAAAGTTAGTCAAGAACCTTCACTTGGTGAATTTTGATATACAATGACAGTTCTGCACGGGTAGCGTCAGTTAAAACCAACAAGAACGTTCATTGTATATCAAAAGTCGCCAAGACAGTGATGATCCGTCCATTCTTGCAACATGTCCTGCCCATCGAAGACGTGCTATTTAAATGGTCTTAATAAAATTAGGCTCGTTGTATAGACGCCAGCACATCAAGCTCTGTCAAATTTCTTTTCAAGATTATGGCTAAAGCATTAGGTTCAAGCTTGATTGGAAAACAAATTCAGTTTCGGGTAGCTTGATGTACAAGCACGTCTGTACTTCTCGTAGAGCGCATGGTTGTTTTGCGTTCGCCATAGCTCGTTCACCAGCACGGCACTAAATATGCACCTTATGATTTTACTTTCGAAGACAGAGTTCGTGTCTTGTTAACCGATTGTGGCGAAGCCCAAAAGGAGGGTTCCATGGCAGCTCTCAGAAGTGACGAAATACCAAATATCATCCAGGCAGCTTAATTTAGCAAAAAGTTCTTAAATTATAACCTTGCCATTTAATTCGTTTTGCTATTGGTGAAAACCGTATCAAGTAGTTTCTGAGATTTAACCCAAACAAACAGCACGGTGGGGGACTTTAATTTATAATAAACTAGCGACCCGCCCCGGCTTCGCACGGGTGCAATGTTATACATATAAACCTTCCTCTTGAATCACTCTATATAAAAAAAACCGCATCAAAATCCATTGCGTAGTTTCAAAGATTTAAGCATACAAAGGGACATAGGGACAGAGAAAGCGACTTTGTTTTATACTATGTAGTGATAGTGATCGAAACTTGCCAAACTTGCAAACATTTTGAAACTTGCCGCTCATTTTCAACATATTGTATCGCCAATGGACAAAAAAAATACTAATGCAAATATTTTGTCACATGTGTTGCCATATAATTTTCAACTTTGAATTTGTGCTTTATTTTTATGAATAGCGACACATTCATAAAAATATGTTATCCGCTAGAATTTCAACTTAAAAGCAGAGAGAAAATTGCCAGTGCGTATACGCACTGTTCGCGGCATGTAAGTTGAACCAAAACGGCGGTCGTCCGCGCAAGTAAAATTATGACCGATTGAGACCCGAAATGTGTTACAGACAGCTCGCGGCACGTAAGTTAAACTATGACCTTAAATGCGCAGTAACACATTTTCGGGTCTCAATCGTTAATTTTATCTGCGCGTGCGTCCGCCATTTTGGTTCAACTTACGTGCCGCGAACTGTACCTCTTGTAACTGGTAAAATTGTCTCTTCTTCTTTGTGAATTTGATGAAACGATGCTAGTGGCCAGGACTTTCGCCTTTCATTATAATACTAAGCCAACGGATGAAAGTGACTTTAGCATAAATATGCATACAATCTGGCAATACGTCAATCAGTGATTTTATTAGGGGATCTTCTTTCTTTTTCGTGTGGTTAACGCATAACCTGGTGTCAGTTTTTATGCCACTGACTTGTTTACTTGTTTGGATGAATGTTAAGCAGTTGAATTGGATAGGACTAAATTGTCAACTGACGCCAGAATGACAATGAAATGAAAGGTTTCTTTTACTAAACAAATAGTTTTATTTATAGTGATAGTCGATTCAAAAAATGTAGTAGAGAACAAACACACCGGAAACAGTTGCCAAACGACTCCTACCGGCAAGAAATTGAACCAAAATTATTAAAAACGTAATGGTGTCTGCTTGCGGTTCATCCATTGCTGACAACATTATTTATGAAACCGTGTGAAAACCTTCAAAAACTAATATTATACCCGAAGATTATTGGAAAAATTGGCCAGGTAAGTCGAATTTAGTGGACTATAACGTGATTTTTCGGCATAATTATGAATCTTTGTTATCTGGAGTAGCAAAATGGCTGCCATTTATGAGAAATACTGAAGGAGACGTTTTTTCTGCGAATAAACTTGAATGTTTTTTCGTGTATGGTGGTAGTAATTTTGAAATTATCGGCGACTGATAACGATGTAAACATTGATAAATGTTTTTGATATCAGAGGAATTTGCATTTTTA
Organism: Eugnorisma glareosa; assembly: GCA_947578425.1. Classification (NCBI taxonomy): domain Eukaryota; kingdom Metazoa; phylum Arthropoda; class Insecta; order Lepidoptera; family Noctuidae; genus Eugnorisma; species Eugnorisma glareosa. Next base: position 2,644,713 of record OX387982.1, on the reverse strand, counting down.
GGTCAATGGAATTACATAAGAGGGATTAAGCAATATGTGTTTATCGAAAAGATCGAACAATATAATATGTCTTTATTTGAAAAGTGTATAAAAGCTTTTAGTTGACAAGATAAAGTTGTATTTATTTTGTGAAACTTGAGTGAATGTATACAAAACATGTCTTTTAAATAAATGAGACGATGGCTACAAGTTTTGCCATTATATGTATGGCGTACAAAAATGTTTGGCTAAAGAGTTATGGAATTTTTAAACTTCGCTTAGAAATCCTTTCCAGATAATTAAAAGTAGGCCTACAAAAGCCAGACAAACTGTTTTTTGATCACTACTCATGTTATTTCAGCTAGCAAATTCTATCATTAGATGAAACTAACCAATTCTACTTGAAGAACTCAAGTCTATCAATTAAAAGTTCAATGAAGCACACAATAATACATAGGTACTTTCTGCAGTTATCAATCATGTCATGTAGGTATATGTATAGTGGTGCTAATCCTTCTTCCTACCTATTAAATTAATATTTTAAATGCAGAAGTTTGTGAGGATGGATGGATGGATGTTTGTTACTTGCAAAAACTACTGAATGGATTTGGATGAAATTTTAGCACACACATAGTTTATAACTTGGATTAACACAGGATACTATTTATCTGATATCTCGGTAGTATGACCCCGTAGGACAATTATCGAACTCCACACAGGCGAAGCCTAGGGCATAAGCAAGTAATAAAATATATCATCACACCTGTTTTTCCAAAGTGTTCTTCTATATTGTGGTGTTCACCCATATTTCGCCAGTAAGGTCACATGTAATAATATTGCCATTAACGGGGCACAAATCTAGACAAATTTAAACACACACACAATGTTTATAATTGAAATGAACAAACAAAATCCCTCATAACCTGCTGTGACATGAAGCCGTTGTCAATGTTATGTTGTTAGCGAGATCCTAGAATGTAAGATCTTCTTTGTCGTGTGGTTAGTGCCTAACCTGGTGTCTAGAGTTTTTATGCTGCCCACGAGCCTATGACTTGTCTTTAAATGCTGTCAATTAATATCTCACAGGCATGCTGATTTCTTCATGTTGTTTTCCTTCACCGAAGCAAGTGATACAATACACACATGAATCTGAAAAATCAGAAGTTTGAAGCCTTGGGTTTGAACTTGAGACTTATGACTTGGAAGTCAATGTCACTTAATAGATCACTGCTATCTAATTTAAGATTTTTAAGTAGATAACTACTGCCTTAAGCTTATATTCAAAATTATGCAATTTATATTCATATAATCCTTTGTGGGAGATGTTATAAAGCATATCAATAATTTTTGTAAGGTTCATTGAGCAAATAAATAAAATAGAAATCATTGATCTATGAACCTATCATCTTTTTCATCATTTAGATAGTGAATTTTAATGAAATTAATAAAATAATAAAACAGAATTAGTATGACATTGTGGAATCTTGAGGTGACAAACCACCTTATTTTTACTTCTTACATTTCAGTCTTATAGTATTATAATGTCGAATTCTGTTATATTTCCAGCATGAACCCGTGTTGTTTCATCTGTAACAACAGGGCTGGCCTCTCACTTAGAAATGCTTCAAGCCTGTTTGGAGAGCAAGTAAGTACTTGCAGAGCAAGTAAAACTTTGTGAATAAAATAATTTGTGAACATTATGATTAGTATTAGGTACTTGGTATGCTCTCATTTGGGGTAGACTAAAGTCCTCTTCTCTGTGACATATTCAGTCATTTGTGGTTTAAGGCCTGCTTAAACACGAACAGTTAAAAGGAATTTTTTCTTGAATTTAAGTAGTTGGTTCATGGTTGTACCTCCATTTTGACAACTAAGTGGCCTAATGTCAGTGGGTGAACCTATTACTCTGAACACAGGGACAGTATTTGAGCTGCTTTCTTGTTGTCAAAAATCATCTAAGTATTCTTGTCTGTTCGGACAAAACCTGAGTCATTGATGACCCAGATTTTATCTGGCCAGTAGGCAACCTTGTATTGTGCCTAGATGAGTCCATTATACCCGTAGATATATTAAACAAGATTATAACCCATCAAGCCAAATTGGATTGGCAGCGGCCAACTTTAACCCATATTCAGTTCAAAATCATCTATTGGAAAAACCCTATAGCACTTTGTCCAACTTGTCAATCAAACCCCAAAGACCTCATGCAACAAAGCACTAAAAAATGGATCTAGTTAATAGCTGATTTATTTTTATTTTTTTCAGAATACATTACAATCCGGCAAGAAAGTATCTGAGGTGGTGAGTGAAATTGTAGGCAAACCGGTGGTTGAAAATAAAGTACATACCAGTATATTATGTAAGAAATGCTTCAAAACATGCTCAGAGTATGATAGCATTCAAGTTAGGTGAGTTTAAACTGCATTGTAATCAATAAGTACTTAATTTTAATCATACAGAAATGTGTATGAAATGTGGGATGCCCATAGCTAGATGGAGATCTTTTAGGTTACCATACATGCTAGGGTGTAACTGACAGGTTTACCTGTACAGGCACACCCATCAGGTAAGCTTGAGCTGCCTCTTAAGGAAACCAGCACAGTTTTGCAACATACACACTCCAGTTTACCTGTACAGGCAAACCTGTCTGGTACTTATGGATATGAAAGGCCGAGGATAGGTTGTTGTGGCGCAGGTTAAGCCTAAGTCCAGTAGTGAACTACGATACATTGAGTTGGTTGATTGATAGTGTGTGGTTCGAGACCCGCTTAGCCAATTTTTTTTCTCTTACCAAACTCTTCCTTCTTTGTTCGCATGCATGCATGTTAATATACAGGCTGTGTGTGGCTTTGCATCCTGGTCAAATTCAAGGAGGTATGTATACTAATGATTCTCGACCCGAATCGAAAATAAAAACGATAGGTTTTTTATGTTTTACGGAAATCGGTAAGTGTAAACCATCCGTATTAAAACGCAGCCCGTCTGTCGCAGTAATTCCTTGAATTTCACTAGTGGGCCTAAAATGGCTGCTATAACAGAATCATAATATGAATCAAGTTTAAAATTCTTAAAATGTTCTTTATGATTATGACCACAAAGTCAATTTTAGGAGTTTTAATTTTTTAACGTGATTCATATTTTGATTCTGATAAAGCAGCTATTTTAGGCCCCCAGCATGCAAAGCGACAGCCTGTATTATTTTAATAATACATTTAACTAATAAGTCCCATGTAATAGGGGCGAGCCTATTGTCATCAACCGGGTAGAAATCCAGACTCCATGGCAGCTACTGAGAAACTCCTGATGGAAAAATCCAATAACATTTTGCCCAACCCGGGAGTCGAACCCAGGACCTCATGCTCAGCAGTCGCGCTTGCGACTAGACCAACGAGGCGGTCCAAACTAATATTAAGTTACACATCAGCATCACCCACAGTCTGAATTCACCCACTGCGGAGTATAGGCCTCTCTTTGTTTGTGCTAATCTCCACGTTCCTGTGCCAACCTCATCCATGTTTTACCTGATGGCAACTGGACACAGTAGGACGGCAATTACACATAATTTAATTTGATAAACAATAAATTAATTTTATGTTTACTTTCAGGTCACAAACAATAAAAACGGAATTACTAGAACAATTCAAACAATCATTACCTAATCATAATTTAGATTATGAAAACTATGAGAAGAATGTTTGTTCACCACCAAAACCCAAACCAATACTGGGGAAGAAGCTGGTGTTGCCAGCTTCAAAATTACAACCAATACCACCGGATTTATTACTCAAAGTTGGAAAGTTAGCATCATTTTCCAAATCTAATATGATTTTCCCACAAATCAAGGTAAGGCTTTGTCTATATGTAATCATTATTTTAGAAAAACAGCTGAGTGACATTTTAGTCTCATCTTATTTCTTTCATATTATAATTTCGTAATGTCCGTGCGTAGGTATTTTAATAAAATATTTAGTGCGAGCCGAACAGGCAATTGCGTCTGTACTGTAAACTGGACTGAAAACAGAAAAAAGCGTTCACAAGATTATACCGGGGGTGAACAGACCCTCAAGCATTCTGTACATCAAACTAAGTAACTTTACGCAAAAATTGTTGCTGGGAAACAACTTTTTTTTTGGGGAGAAAAATCACGTTTTACGTTAGAACTAAATGTTACGCACTCAAAATATTGTGCTGATGAATGCAATGAATAGTAAACAGGTCATGGAGGCATTTACAGTTACGTTATAACCTTAAAAATTAGTACAGTTGGAACTTTGACCCCCAATATCTCCGTAACTAGAAGGTTTCCAGGTATGGTCTAGAACAAAAAGATTTCGTGATGATGTTGAGAACAAGTGCTTTTCGGCTTCGTTAAGGGTCTATTAACACCCTTTTATAATTTTCTATCACCCCGATAGATGGCGCCGTGCGAAGCAGGGGCCTGCTTCGCACGGCGCCATCTATCGGGTCCAAAATTATCCTCTGTCGAGCTTGAACCAACTATAAAACATCACAAATATTGAAATTGGTTGGGTGGTTTCGGAGTAATATTTTATTTTTCTTTGTGAACAGTGTAGGGCCTTGTAGATTCCTAGATGCTTGATAACTTTTTATATTGTTTTACGTTTTTGTGAAGTAAGCAACCGCTTATTGTCGGGCCTACGTTGTCCTCGTATACTTAAGTACTAACACTGTAGCAATAATGTTGTAAAACCAAATAATTTTAAAGGAATAATCATGGAGTTTCTTGCTGGTTCATCTCCATAGGAAACGATCAACCCGAACCGTGCACCTTTTCTCGATGTTTTATCTATACATATAATAAAACAGTAAAAAAACTGTGTCTGTACATTGAATATATTAAAAAAATAATTATTGAGGGGGGTTTGGAAACAGTAATAGAGCACGAATCCAAAAAAAAAAATCTGTCTGTTTGTCTGTATGTCTGTTTGTTTGTACACGCTAATCTTCGGAACTACTCGACGGATTTAGATGTTTTTTTTTTTGTTGTAAAGGTATTAAATCTGGGCAACATATAGGCTATAATTTATCTTGGAAACTTGAACATCTGATGCAGCACCTCAACAGACCAGCTAAATTATAAGAGATACAAAAATGGTACCATAGCAAAAATTGTTCCACGTGATGAGGCTTTTCTGCTAAGAGAATAAATTTGAAGATCTGGAACACCTGAAGTGGAACTCCAAGAGCCCAGCTACACTATAACATATATAGGAATGACGTCTTAGCAAGAGTTGTTCAGCCTGATGAGCACTCTCTGTTGTCGTATAAAATTTGAAGACCTGGAACAGCTGATGTGGAACTCCAAGAGCCCAGCTACACTATAACATATATAGGAATGACGTCTTAGCAAGAGTTGTTCAGCCTGATGAGCACTCTCTGTTGTCGTATAATATTTGAAGACCTGGAACAGCTGATGTGGAACTCCAAGAGCCCAGCTACACTATAACATATATAGGAATGACGTCTTAGCAAGAGTTGTTCAGCCTGATGAGCACTCTCTGTTAACGTATAAAAATTGAAGATCTGGCACACGTGTTGTGGAACTGAAAATTAAAAAAAATTAAAAAAAATTGAAGATCTGGAACACCTGATATGGAAATTAAAGCTATCACTAATTTCACTGTATAATTATAAAATAACATAAGCTGGGAGTACCTCCACGCGGTAAAGGCGGTAACAGTTTAGGACTGATTTTCGATGAAAATTCGATTAATCATTGAAAATTTGACTCTACTGGCCAAAACTCCCATTTATTATTTTATTTTATCAAATAAATAAGCCTTCGGGCTTATGTTATTTGAGTGTTTAGTTTCCTTTTCCATTTATTTTCGTGACACGGTAGCCTACCCGGTAACGCAGGGGAGCAGTCACTTAGATTTTAATTGATCAGGTATCTTCAGAATTAAACTATAACTATGTCTAGAAAGAGGTCAAATCTTTCCCAACGTTCCAAAGGAGCTAAAAGATTGAGGACCATAAGATCCCAAGAATCTATCGAAGAGCGTCAGGAGAGACTTGATGATGTTCGAGAACATCAGGCTGCAACTCGCTCCGTAGAAACCGCTCTTCGGATCGCTAAGAACACTGGAACACCTGATATGGAAATCAAAGCTATCACTGCATCAGATGTTCAAGTTTCCAAGATAAATTATAGCCTATATGTTGCCCAGATTTAATACCTTTACAACAAAAAGACCCTTCACGAAGCGGTCAACCAAGCATTCTGTACATCAAACTAAGTCTTTACGCAGAGAGTGCTCATCAGGCTGAACAACTCTTGCTAAGACGTCATTCCTATATATGTTATAGTGTAGCTGGGCTCTTGGAGTTCCACTTCAGGTGTTCCAGATCTTCAAATTTATTCTCTTAGCAGAAAATGCTCATCACGTGGAACAATTTTTGCTATGGTACCATTTTTGTATCTCTTATAGTTTAGCTGGTCTGTTTCGGTGCTGCATCAGATGTTCAGCGAGGAAGTGAGGAAACTCGGTATGTAATAGGAGGTAACCCATCCACGGGCCAACCTAGGCAAACGCTTAACATAGCGGACAGTCGCGCATCATGTTCCGCACTTATCTCTAGAGACCTAGAAGCAGATGCGTAGATACGCTGAGAACTAATGCGCAATTATCTATCCGTGAACGTCTGCGACTCACGAGACAATGCATGGTTTCTTCACTGGTATCTAGAGACCTGGATGTAAATGCGTAAATACGCTGAGAACGCAGGTGTGCTTCGCGATCCGAAGAGGTTTCTACGGAGCGAGTTGCAGCCTGATGTTCTCGAACAGCATCAAGTCTCTCCTGACGCTCTTCGGTAGATTCTTGGGATCTTATGATCCTCAATCTTTTAGCTCCTTTGGAACGTTGGGAAAGATTTGACCTCTTTCTAGGCATAGTTATAGTTTAAATTTGCAGATACCTGATCAATTAAAATCTAAGTGACTGCTCCCCTGCGTTACCGGGTAGGCTACCGAGTCACGAAGATAAATGGAAAAGGAAATTAAACACTCAAATAACATAAGCCCGAAGGCATATTTATTTGACAGAATAACGGGCAGAAAAGGTATTTGTTGTGTAGGTATTAAGTCTGGGCAACATATATATTATTTTGGAAATTGGAACACCTGATGCAGAACCGCAACAGAACAGCTAAAGTATAAGAGATATAAAAATGGTGTCATAGCAAAAATTATTCCACGTGAAGAGCATTTGCTGCTGTGAGAATAAATTTGGAGATCTGGAACCCTGTTGTGGATCTCCAAAGCCCTGCGACACTATAACATATTAAGGAATGACGTCTTAGCAAAAGTTGTTTAGTCTGATGGGCATTTCCTGTGGACTTACGAAAATGAAAGATCTGGAACGTCTTCAATCGTCTCGCTCATCCAGTTGTTTTCCCGTCCCCGGGCCTCAGAATTCTACATCAAACGTTTCAGATCTTCGATTTTCTTGACGACCCCGTTGTCGCTGGCAAAAGCAACAGGATCCGCGTACGAAGTCGCGGGCAGAAGCTAGTAAATAAATATGCTACAAGAGTATATTACTGAATGATAAGAATCAAATTCCCTTTAATACATAAAGGGTGTAACAAGACCCTTAACGAAGCCGAAAGGCACTTGTTCTCCCCGACATTGTGATATTTTTTTGTTCTTGACCATACCTGGGAACCTTCTAGTTACGGAGATATTGGGGGTCAAAGTTTCAACTTTTTCACAAGTTTTTTTAAATACATGTTTTTAATCTAAGATTTTTACTGTAAACACCTCCACGACCCCCGTACTATTCAATGCATCCATCAGCACAGTGTTTTGAGTGCGTTACATTGAGTTTTAGGGTAAAACGTGATTTTTCACACCAAAAAAATGTAATTTCGCAGCAATAATTTTTGCGTAAAGTTACTTAGATCGATGTACCTAATGCTTGGTTGACGGCTTCGTGAAGGGTCTTGTTACAGCCTGTATATTGCCAGTCAACTTTAAATGTACTAATTAATATATTTCACTGTTTCAGCCAACCACAGCCTCAACATTAAACCTAAAAGTAACTGTCGGATCATCAGTCCTAACACAAACAATAAAAACTTCAACTAGCAAACCTATAGAAAAACCAATATTAGACTCAAATTCGATCCTCACTTCATTGACAAATGCTTTGAAAGATGACCTAGAGAGCTTGGTAACAACACAAAGTAACATGAACTCTATGAGCCCGAAGAATTCAATTTTGAGTTTCAATGTGAACTCTTTGCCTAAAGATTTTCTTTCTGGGGCTATTTTGAGGAAATTGGATGAAACTAATGATGAGTATGAAAAGGGGGATGAGACAAATGAAGATCATCCTATGGAGATTGATGAAGGTATGTAGATATCTATCTATACGAGGTATAAACAGACAGTTCACGAAGCCGTCAACCAAGCATTCTGGGGCCTTAGTCTGCTATTGCAATAGTGTCAGAATGGTCTATCATTGATTTAATAAGGCCCCGCGCAGACGAATTACCCTTTGTACGCACGTCAAACGAGTTTCGAACGCGCTTCAATACGCCGTGGGCTGGGGGCCTTATTAAATCAATTATAGACCATTCTGACACCATTGCAATAGCAGACTAAGGCCCCTGAACATCAAAATAAGTAACTTCTTGCAAAAATTATTGTTTTTTGAAAATACTTTTTTGGCGTGAAAAATTATGGATTTAATGTACCGCTCTTAACATATTAATGGGCTGATGGATGCATTGAGTAGCACAGGGGTCAGGGAGGTATTTGAAACATTAATATTAAAAAAAAGAGTGAAAAGTATCTCCGCAACTAGAAAAATTAAATCGAGCAAAAAAAATCGCAATGACGAGTAGAACAAGTTAGTGCGTTATAGCTTCAAAAAATGTCATATTGTATTGTGTACTTTCAGATTGTTTGTCCGTGGTTCCTGTGTCGTCGGCCAATGGGAACATGGTGCTACAAGTTGAAGGACTACAGGTAACTTCGACATCAATTACTTCAGTATTATCTATACTAATATTATAAAGAGGTAAAGTTTGTGAGTTTGTAGGGGGTAATCTCTGGATCTACTGAACCGATTTTGAAAATTCTTAAACTAATAGGAAGCTACATTATCCCCGAGTGTCACAGGCTATATTTACAACGTGCCCGTGGGATAATTTTCTACCAAAATGCGAGTGAAGCCGCGGGCAACAGCTAGTTTCTTGTTTTCGTGCAGTTGATGACGATAGAATCGCCCCCTTCTAAATGGGACTTACACACTTACATAACTAGCGAAATGTTATTTTGTGAATAATAAATAAATAAATAAAGGGGAGTACCTCTGTCAAACCTTCCAGGGGTTACACGTGTGATATATGCAAGTTATGTTTTCATTTATTTTGTAGGGTTCCGTACCCCAAAAGGAAAAAAAAACAGAACCCTTATGATCACTTTGTTGTCCGTCTATCTGTCACGACCCTTTATCTCGGGAACGTGTGGAGGTATCGAGTTGATATTAAAACCGTATACTCACGCTTAACAATCCCTTGAAGCTGTGAAAAAATCACACTTCTAAGTTAACGTAAAAAAAAGATACGGCCGTAATCCCCGAAGGTTAGACAGAGGTGTACCTATTAGTACACCCACATTTCGCCAGTTATGTTTAAGCCCCATGTAATAGGGGGCGAGCCTATTACCATCAACCGTGGAAAAACCTAATAAATCTTTTCCCGACCCGGGAATCGTACCCAGAACCTCATGCTCAACAAATCCTTTTCATTTCCAGTCCAAATCCGACCCTACACCAGAAGTAAGCGAGTACCTAAACCTGCCTTCACTGGATGGTGCTGATGAAGTGACTGACGCACAGAAGTATATCCTCGGCAAGCTGGAGATACTCAACGAGGGGGATGAAGAAGACGATGATGACGATGAAGGACGTAAGTTGCAGTATAACCAAATCTTAAATGTATTTAGTCACTGACAGAGGTGTCGATGGGAGCTAGTTCCGCCAGTTTTTCTCTCCAGCTGGTTTTGTTCAAAAATTGCTAATTTTCAAAACGACATCGCAAAAAAATTGGCCTCTTTCGCACAATGCCACTTTCGCAAAACGTCACTTTCGCACAATGTTACTTTCGCAAAACGTCACTTTCGCAAAGAGTCTCTTTTACACAATGTGACTTTCGCAAAACGTCACTTTAGCAGAATGTCATTGATACTGTGTCACTATTGAATAGGATAATAATAAAAAAAGAAATACGTACCGAAAGAATAATAAATAAATATCGCTGGACATTACACACAGCGCCATCTAGGTGCCACACTAAGCAACGAATAAAGGAAATTCATAACTTTTTACTAGGGATGCAACGATACCGATGCCGATAATCGTAAACCGCAGGTTATCGTAATTTTTGACGATCATTCGTATCGTAAAAAGTATTACGATTTATAACGATTCTTAAAATTAGATATGATGTTATTTTCAGGGTTCCTTATCTCAATCGGCAAAACGGAACCCTTATAGGATCACTTTGTTGTCCGTCTGTCGGTCTGTCAAGACCCTTTTTCTTAGGAATGCGTGGCGGTATCAAGCTGAAATTATACCAAATACTCATGTTTGTTACCCCATGGAGCAATGAAAAAATCAAACAACGCGATCAAAAGATATGACTGTGTCGCAAAATATGCGATTTCACAAGGGAATCAAAACATATAGGGTTGGCAAAGAACAAGGCCTTACCGCAATAAAGGAAATATTCCAAAAAATAAAAAAGTTGAAAATTAAAGGGTGTCCCCATGCATACATAGTTGACGCTAATTAAGATATTTTTTTTTTAGATAATGTTGCTGCACAGCTGGTTTAATCTATACGGATATAAGAAATAGATTGAAACCAGATAATTAAAAAAAAAATGTTTCTTTATAAGAATTTAAAAGAAATTGATTTGAATTATGAGATTTAGGTGGTAAATTGTCTGTAAAATTTAACTAAATGTTGATTTTACTCATTTGTCTTGTTTTATTAAATTTAAATAAAATAATCGTAATGCATTCGTTATCGCATTCATTGACGTAATCGCTATTACGGTGCATTCGTCATTCGTATCGGTATCGTAATAGATATATCGTTGCATCCCTATTTTTTACATTTTTATATACAGGAAGGAATTTAGATGTATGAGTATGAATGTAGATTATTATTATTTATTTATTTACCAACAATTATAACATCCTTACAGACTTGTCCAATACGATGCTATAAGACATACAACATTAAAAAAATATATATATAAACAGTTAAAATAGAAAAACATAAAATATAGACATGTGAGATTACAGACAGAAAAAAAAAATAACTTAATTAATTGAGCATGACAATGTTTACAGTGGCACACCTCTTTCAATAATGACTTGCGCTCTCTGGACAAATCTTGGCAGGTTTCGCCCAAATATATCTTCCGATACCGTTATAATATTAATAATACGTGCAGCTCGCGACATAGGGGCAAACTTGAGTAAGTTAGTCCTAGCCACTGGCACTTGTAATAATGCGGGGCAGCGGCGCGCTCCCACGCACCCATCCGGCGCGCGCAACCGCAGCGCCGCCAGCACCTCGGGCTGGTGCAGCAGCCCTAGCAATACGCTCGCCACGTACGCGACTAGCTAGATGGATGTAAGAAGGAAGATATAGTATAGAAATTGCAAAAGGAATCGTCTACTCTATAAGAGTCCAAGATCAAAATGAAAGCATTTATTTAAACTAGGCTAGTTACAGGGATTTCATAACACGATGGCTATTTTCGCAATAAGACTACTTTTTTGTACTTTCAAAATTGCCTAAAAAATTTTTTAATTTGTTTGTATCCACCACAAGTATTTACGTATTTACATATTTACGAAACACCCAATGTAAAACAAATTTTGTGTTGACTGTACATATTGCAGGCCACTTACATAAAAAGTACTGACGATATCCGAAGTAGGCTGCTGTGATTAGAATAATGAATTAAGATTTTTTGGTTAATATGCGATTTCTGGCATCACGCGATCAAATGTATGGTGGTTTCAAAATGTTGGCATCGTGCTACCAAAAAATTAAGTAAAGTAAGGATTAAGTAAGTGCCGTGACTTAGTGACGAGTTCCAGTAGTGCGCGTAGTAAAAGGCAAAGAAAGAGGGTAGACAGATTTGTCTGCTCTTAACAATTTATTTTCCATCCACCCGCATTCTCCAGTCAACCCGCGATCATGGCGCTTGCAACAGCATCGAAATATCGGGAGCTCAAAATAATGGACTATCACGGTAGATATCCCGTAAGTGACAATATTGCCTGTGGACGGTGAGCTATTGGCTAGCTCGCCGTCCATCCGTCTCATGACGACAGGTCGTGTCGATGGCGTGTTCGTGTTCCACGCGCGCCTCAAAGAGATGTCAGCAAACAGGAAGGGGTCCGAAAGGACCGATGCCTGCCAGGGTTGCGGGACTGTTCGAAAGAGATACCGCGGCCCTGGAACACAAAGGGCAAAAGAAGGAACATGGATAGGTTTTAGTCAGTAAAAGTCTGACACTCCCTCCTGCTCAGCCCAGAGCGGGAGGGGTTATTTGATGATTTCCCATCCGAAAATAAAAGTGTAGTTGTAAACCTCGAAAGCTTTAAACAGTGTCCAAAAAAGTAGTCATAGAGCGAAAGTAGGCATCGTGCTACGAAATCGCTACAGGCACTTTAGAATTGTCGAAACAAACAACAAAAAAATAACTAGTCCCAGTCACAAAGCAACCAAACAAACAAACAAAAAAAAAAAACAAACAAACAAAAAAAAAAACAAACAAACAGCAAACTATATTTGTCTTCAAAAAGCAAGTCAAAGAACACTATCTCTCCTCTATACTGTAAAATTCTGGATATTATTCATATTATAGGTATATATTTATTTTGTATATTATGTGTATATATTTTTGTGTATGTTTGTATTTTAAAGGTATATTTTTGTTTTAAGTTAAAATTTTCCTGTTGTGTCTTTTCCACACACTGTGTTTAATTTCTAATCCAACTTTCCTCTGGTGTGCTGGAAGAAATTTCTTATGAAATAAGCAGTACCTTTGTGCTCTTCTATCATAATGTAATGTCCTGTTAAGTATTTTGTGTGTAGATAAATAAATAAATAGTAATAAATAAAGCATATATCGTTTCTTCGGCCTTCCCATACCCTTACAACCTACCCTGCTCTTATAATCTTAATTATTACAGACACAATAGTCGTAGACAGTGAGAACGGCTCCATACTCCGCATGGTAACTGGACAGAAGTTTATCTACGAGGGTGGAGAGATATCACTGGTGATGCCTGATGATGATGATCAGCAAGACGGTGATGGCGATCAACAGGATAACGGTGATAGTCAAGGTACATAATAAAGTAAGCAAAGTTGCACTGGGGTTTTCTAGCAGGAATCTCTCATTAGCAGCTCGGAGTCTGCATTTGTGTCTGATTGATGGCAATAGGCTCACCCCTATGACATGGAACTTAAGTATAACTGGTGAAACGAACACACGAGACATTAGAAACGATTTGCATTTGGTTATATCATCATTTACCTTGCAAAAAACACTTCATGAGGTCCTGGGTTCGATTCCTAGGTCGGGCCAAGTGTTGTTGGGTTTTTCCGTTAGGAATTTCTCTTAGTCTTTTCCCAACTATGTTAGGGTCGGCTTCCTGTCTAATAGGATGCAGCTGAATACCAGTATTTTACATGAAGCGACTGCCTATCCGACCTCCACAACCCTGACTGGGTTGTGGAGGTCGGATAGGAGGTACTGGGTAATACGATACCCCTTGGTAAGACTGGTTGTCAGACTTTCGGGCCACTGACTACTTTTGACGACTGTCACCGATTGGACCAACGGCTTTCCGAGGCACGAAGGGAATTCGGTATGTAATGGGTGGTCTCCCATCCACGGACCAATACAGGCAAGTGCGGCTTATCCTGAAGATAGGTCCCAGCGGCTGTGATTAGTTAGCCACAAGCTCTTTATTCCGTATGATGAATAATTATTTTATGATTTACAGATTCCAATGATGAATCTCAGATCGAGTTACAAGTTTCGGGCGACGAAGAAACTGCGAACGCTATCATAGCAGCCGCTCAAGAACAAGGTATCAGAACAATTTTGTTGTTTACACATAAAATCAAAATCAAAGCATTTATTTCAAGTAGGCCAGTTACAGGCACTTTTGAACTGTCGAAACAAAGATAACAATGAATTGTAGCTACAGTCCCAGTCACAAGGCATAAAAACTGTGAAAGTACTGTAGTTGCCCATTCCCTAGCGTAGATCTCTATGGAGAAGAACGGGCAAGAAACTCCATGGACACTCTTTTAAATCAGCATATTGTTACAAAACCTTGGTTACATCATTCATATTGAGATGGTACATTATGTGAGAACGATGTAGCAAGATGTGCACGTTAAAAGTGTCCATAGTAAAAACAAAAAAGAATACTAAAAAAATAAATAAAAAAATTAATTCAAATAAGCCGTGGCAACTAAGAGATGACCAGTCACAACTGACAGCGCCCGTTCACGAACATGACGTATGGATCATCACCATTCAACTCAACCATTTTGAAGGGAACTAAATGATCCGACACACGCGCCACCATCAGCGAGACATTGAGTGAGCATGACATACTCTCAACCGCCAGGGCACATTCAAGTCGGAAAAGGACGTAGGTTTCCAGTGAACGATAGCTCTTTAGTACATAGCACTCACACAATATGGGCTTTATATAATACTAAAGATATTGAATCTATACAATGCAAAGATAGTTGTACAATCTCCAGCAGCTCCAACAATACTATTTAATGTTATCAACTTATGCGTCCCTGTCCTTGTGGACAGGTGCAGGACCGGCATTAAGCCAAGCATTTTTGTCAGCGATATAATCGTCCAACTTGTAATATGCTTGCTTACATAGTGTGCGTTTAATGCATGTTTTAAATTTCGTCTCATTGAGTTCAAGAATACTTTGTGGAATTTTATTATAGCATCTCAAACAGTACCCCATGAAAGATGAATCTACTAGCGAGTCTATTAGCGGGTCTGAAGCCTGGCTGAACTAATTGGTCCCTATTTCTAGTACTGTAACTGTGTCTGTCACCTCTTTTACTAAAAACATGCAGATTTTTTCTTACGTACATTATGTTTTCGTAGATGTATTGACAATGTACCGTCATGATGTTAATGTCCTTATACAGTTCCCTTAGAGAATCGCACATACGAAGATTATATATAGCTCTGAAGGCTCTTTTTTGCAGAATAAATATTGACTGAATGTCTGCAGCTCGTCCCCATAACAAAATGCCATAAGACATTATACTATGAAAGTAACTAAAATAGACCAGTCTAGCGGTATCAACATCTGTAAATTGACGGATTTTTCTAATAGCATATGCTGCTGAACTTAGCCGCCCCGCAAGAGATGTTAAATGAGAACTCCATTGTAGCCTTGAATCAAGCGTAATCCCCAGGAAAACCGTTTTATCTACGAATTCAAGTTCCTCTTTATTCAATATTATATCACAATCAATACTTTTAACATTCGGTAAAGCAAATCTAATGCATTTAGTCTTTTTTTCGTTTAATACTAAATTGTTTGCTGTGCACCAATTTTGAACCTGAAGTAGGGCATTATTCACGTCATCTAGAATTTGGGCCCGTCTATTTATCTTAAAAATTAGAGAAGTGTCATCAGCAAATAACACCATATAAACTGTCACTTACGGGATATCTTCCGTGATTGTCTGTTATTTTGAGCTCCCGATATTTCGAGGCTGTTGCAAGCGCCATGATCGCGGGTAGACTGGAGAATGCGGGTGGATGGAAAATAAATTGTTAAGAGCAGACAAATCTGTCTACCCTCTTCCTCAGTTTATGTGTAAGTGTAAACCATGAGTTTAAAACAGTGTTTGAATTTTGTTGTTATTTAACCGCCGCTCTCATGGCCAGTGTGTTTTGAAACTTACCTGAATTTGCTGCTTGTCATTCAACATCTGCCTAGCCTTTTCCTAACTATATAGGGGTCGGCTTCCAGTCTAACCGGATGCAGATGAATACCAGTATTTTACATGGAGCGACTGCCAGCGACTCCGCAACCCAGTTAGTATTAGGTAATACGATACCCCTTGGTAAGAGGTTGTCAGACTTTTTGGGTCACTACCTGTAACGACTGTCAAAGATCTAGTTGACAGCCGGTACCAACAGCTTAACGTGCCTTCCGAGGCACGGAGGAAACTCGGTATATTACATACCGAGGTACCGGGCGGTCACCCATCCACAGATCAACCTAGGCAAGCACGGCTTAACCGAAAAATCGACCCGAGCGGCTGATATGATTTTGCCACGAGCTCCTAATTTGCTGTATGTCATTACTGGCCAGAATTGGACCCTTCATAGCGACGCTATCGAATGGTGTATTCATTAATAGCGTGTTTTTTTTTTATTTAAAAAATCCATGATGCAGTTTTAGTTTTCATCAATTTTGATGAAAATACCAAAAGGAAAAAAAAATACAAAACTAAAAGAAAACAAACTACAATAGAAAACTAAAAGGGGTCTCGAACCTGATTTCAGTCTCGAGACGCCTTTTAGTATTTTTTGCTATTCCTCTTAAATTCTGATTTGCCCATCCAGGCCCACTTGAAAAATTCACCCTGTATAATGTTAAGACAGTATTTAGTATTTTTTTTTTTAAGTCACAGTTTCGGCCATTACGCCGTACATTCAAACCTTACCACTTTATTTTTCACGACCCGAATAGCGCAGCGTTAGTGAGGCTGCCTTACGTTCTTAGGGTCCCGAGTTCGAATCCCGGTAGGATCAAATGTTTGTGTGATGAGCATGGACATATGTTTCAGAGTCATGGATGTTTCTATGTTTAATAAGTATGTATTTACAAACAAAAAGTATGTATCTATCAACTATCTGGTGTCCACGACACAAGCCTCGTTGCTTAGTGTGGCACCTAGATGGCGCTGTGTGTAATGTCCATCGATATTTATTATTATTTATTATATTAGTATAGTAGATATGCTTGTATTTGTTTACATCAGGAGGTGCCTTCATAAAAGTAGAATCCGGCGAGATGTACCGCGTGAAGTCCGTGTCCAGCGCTACCACGGACAGAGCGGACGCGCCGCTACAGATCGTCGCGCAGGACGGGGACATGTTCAAGTGTCTGTTATGCGAGAAGAATGGTAAGTAATATACGGCCACAGAATTATTCCTAGCTTTAACATAATTGGTTTATTCTGAAAACAATAAACTCTTTTTTTCTTAGCCTATATTGCCCCACAGCTGGGCAATAGCCTCCCCCATAGCCATCCATTCTTCTCTTTGTGCGGTTTTCTCCGGCCAATCAAAAAATTTACGGCACGATTGGCGTAGTGGCTGAGCGATTGACTGGTGTGTCGCCTGTCGCGGGCTCAATCCCCGCACGGAACAAATATTTGTATGGCCTACAGATAGTTGTTCCCGGTCTGGCTGTTTGTGTATGTGAGTTTAAATGTTTGTAAACGCACCCACGATACAGGAGAATCTCCTAGAGTGGGTGTAAACATACCCTTAAAGAAAGAAAGAAAAGAAAGAAAGAAAAGAAAGAAAGAAAAAAAGAAAGAAAGAAAATATATTTATTTCTCGCAGGGACATGACGTGCATCATACAAAATGATAAAAACACAAAAAAAAAATAACAATAAACATACAAAGCATAAATTTAAAAAAAAGACGTTCGCAGCTTGCACGTCGTCACTGCGACAAGCAGGTTACCACTCAGCATGACTAACGAACTATGCTTAACGAAGCCGAAAGGCGCTTGTTCTCCCCGTCATTGAGATATTTTTTTGGTTTTGGACCTTAACTGGGAACCTTGTAGTTACGGAGATATTTGGGGTTCAAAGTTCCAACAATTTAACAAGTTTTTTTTTTAATTCAAGTTTTATAATTTATGTTTAAATACTTTCATGATCTCTTTAATATTCAATACATGAATGTATTGAATAGTAAAGAGTTCAGCACAATGACTTGAGTGCGTTACATTGCGTCCTACCGTAAAAGGTGATTTTTCGCCTAAAAAAAAAGTTATTTACGCTAAAAGTATTTTTGTTTATAATTACTTAGCTTGATGTATAGAATGCTTGATTGACGGATTCGTAAAGGGTCTTGTTACACCCTGAATACTGTAACTTAACGCTTCTATATGTATGTATATATGATTATGGGGTGGGGTAGGAGCTACAGAACGCCACTACTCCAATAGGGAATATGCATGTATTTTTTTTTCACATAAATCAATAATATGCAGTATTAACAACCCAAGAAAATAATTAAAAGTGAATTTCAACGACAGCTTGTCGCACAAAAAAAAAAAAAAACTCCTACAAGTTTCTACGGCAGTTCAAACGTCCATGACTATCGCGGCCATTCATGTCATAGCATTTGATGTCACTTACCTCTATCCTTCTATTCTATAGCCTTGTTTAAATCAAATATTTTGCCCTTATGGAATAGTTTTACTATAATGTAAGTGCTTTATTTAAGCAAAAATTGCAATAACAATATTATAGTGAAATCTTAGTGAAACTTTTAAATACTTTTCAACTAAAAGTGTTTCTTTACACTACCGGAAACGATGGATTTTGTGTTTACGTTTCGTTTCACCAAAAACACGCTACATAAAATATTAAATTGTAGAATAAGTGTTGTATTAGAGAATTAAAAAAGTGTACCACAATGTTTTTATGGTCCAATACAAGGCATTTTTAAGAAATAAAAAAAGTGTTGTATTTCTTGCATATATTGTCTCACTTTGATCACTAGTTATATGAATTTTGTATTTCTTTGACAGATGAAAACACACCACTTGAAGATGCAGATACAATGATGCGTCACTTGAAATCGCAGCACGACGCGAGAATATACCTGTGTCGCTTCTGTGGGGCCGTCATGAGGAAACGCACGGAATATGCCACGCATATAGGTACTTGTTGTATTGTTAAAGGTCTGTACACAAATTGATGCGAGAATATACCTGTGTCGCTTCTGTGGAGCCGTCATGAGGAAACGCACGGAATATGCCACGCATATAGGTACTTGTTGTATTGTTAAAGGTCTGTACACAAATTGATGCGAGAATATACCTGTGTCGCTTCTGTGGAGCCGTCATGAGGAAACGCACGGAATATGCCATGCATATAGGTACTTGTTGTATTGTTAAAGGTCTGTACAAAATTGATGCGAAAATATACCTGTGTCGCTTCTGTGGAGCCGTCATGAGGAAACGCACGGAATATGCCATGCATATAGGTACTTGTTGTATTGTTAAAGGTCTGTACAAAATTGATGCGAAAATATACCTGTGTCGCTTCTGTGGAGCCGTCATGAGGAAACGCACGGAATATGCCATGCATATAGGTACTTGTTGTATTGTTAAAGGTCTGTACAAAATTGATGCGAAAATATACCTGTGTCGCTTCTGTGGAGCCGTCATGAGGAAACGCACGGAATATGCCATGCATATAGGTACTTGTTGTATTGTTAAAGGTCTGTACAAAATTGATGCGAAAATATACCTGTGTCGCTTCTGTGGAGCCGTCATGAGGAAACGCACGGAATATGCCATGCATATAGGTACTTGTTGTATTGTTAAAGGTCTGTACAAAATTGATGCGAAAATATACCTGTGTCGCTTCTGTGGAGCCGTCATGAGGAAACGCACGGAATATGCCATGCATATAGGTACTTGTTGTATTGTTAAAGGTCTGTACAAAATTGATGCGAAAATATACCTGTGTCGCTTCTGTGGAGCCGTCATGAGGAAACGCACGGAATATGCCACGCATATAGGTACTTGTTGTATTGTTAAAGGTCTGTACAAAATTGATGCGAGAATATACCTGTGTCGCTTCTGTGGAGCCGTCATGAGGAAACGCACGGAATATGCCACGCATATAGGTACTTGTTGTATTGTTATTGTTTGTGTAGGTTTGTACACAAATTGATGCGAGAATATACCTGTGTCGCTGTTGGGGTGTTACACCGTCCCGGGGAATGGCGAGACGTTTTGATTGTACACGTTTATTTGAATATTATAGTGAGGTTCGCGGCGCGACTCCATATTTATTTATTTATTTAAACTTCATGTACAATAGTGGTAAATAGGCGGACTTAATGCTATTAGGCATTCTCTACCAGTCAACCTTTGGGTTCAATAAGAAAACGCAAACCATATTGTAGATGTCTGGCCGCCGGCCGCGGGTGGCGTCCATTGCTGCCTGTAGAATTTTACGGTACGGGTACACCAAAACTGTTATCGGCCGATTTTTACTCGGGCGTCTTCGGCCAAACTCGGCCGATCAAATAAAACGTAAGTGAGTGCGTACACTACTACAACTGTCATCGTCCGGTGACGGCCGATTAACCGTCGATTCCGAACTTGTTGGCATTTCTCGCCAGTCAGCCGGCGTCTACAACGCAAATTGAGGGTATTTATAACTAGTTTAATAATTCTGTCATTATAAATTAATTAGTTGTGTTTATAATAGACCAACCCTGTGGGATAAATATTCAAAAATTATCGAGTAATAATCGAGCAATAATAAATCGAGATGTTGCGAAATGGCTACGGGCTGAAGTTGCATCGGAAATGGATATATTCATCGTCATCGTCCTCACTTTGAGCCGCATAGTCAACTACAGAAGACCGTCAATGTTCAATGTCGACAACAGTGTGAGCACATGTACGTCCGAGTTACTCGTACGAGTAATTCTGTCCGCCATCGGTCGACAAAATCGGTTTTGGTGTATCCGTGCCGCTAGTATACCTGTTGGTCCGCAGCCGGGCACGCCAGCGCGGCCGCCGGCCCGCGCGCGCACCGCTGCGGCGCGTGCGGCAAGAGCTACAGCTCGCGCACGCTGCTGCTGGAGCACGCCAACGTGCACTCGGGCGCCCGGCCCTACGTCTGCAGCGTCTGCGGGAAGGCCTTCGCCTCCAAGTACACGCACCAGGCTCATCTGAAGACTCATGCGGTAACTATACACTTGGCAATTTAGAAATACGGGGAACAGGATTCAAAGTTTCTCAATACTTCATTGAAAAGGGAAGAATCATCCGAACGGACGAATTTTTATACTCATTCACTTTTGTCACAATAACACAACAGCCAGTAGTCAGTATGAATTTCGTACCGTGCAACAGTGGTTGGTAGGCAGAGCACCCGCGCGGCTCGCAAGCGCGCTCCGTAAGCGGCGCCCGCGCCACCCGTGCCGTAAGCAGTGGAAGGTTTCAGTGGCGAAGGGTCAAATTTGTGTAAGGGGAACCGAAGAAAAAAATGATAATTGTACATATATATATGTTTTCGTCACCCCCCCCCCCGTATTCCATTTTCGTTTTGGCCTCATTTTCGTTACTGCCGTACCCGGAAACCATGAAAATAACACCCATGACGAAAAAACCTGATATTTTTCATAGGTGCCATCTCGAAATTTCATTTTGACCTCTATGAGCGACCCCGAATCAATGAAAATAACACCCATGACGAAAAAATTGAAAATTTTCGTCGGCGCCATCTGGGATTTTCGTTTTGACCTTTATCAGCGACCCCGAAAACCACGTAAATAACAACCATGACCGAAAATTGACATCGGCACCTTATTGATTTTTTTCATCATTTATTGTAAGTAATAAAAAATGCAGAACGAATAAACAAAAAAAAATGTGATTTTTTCATAAGTAAATAAGTCAACAAAATAAAAAATCTACTTAGTACCAAATACGTTATCGACCATTACTCATTCTATCTCATTCTCACCTACATATTTATTTATTTATTTATTTAACACTTCAAGCACTTAGTACAGAGGCGGACTTAATGCCATAGGCATTTCCTACCAGTCAACCTTTGGGTGATGCAGAGACAAACATTGGTAGGTGTACCTATGAATAAACTACAAGGATATATAAAATACTATAAAATATATCAAAATACTATACATATATATCAAAAAATACATACATGTGTAAATAGACATTTACACAAATAAACTAAAATAAAAGGACAAACAATGGAGAAAACATTAACGTTGTGACGAAACTGCCAGCTTTTTCCGAATGTACTCGCGAACTTTAATTTTAAAAGATAGACGATTGGTTGCCATCCTGATTTCCTGGGGAAGAGCATTCCACAGAGAAATAGACTGAACGAAGAATGATCGATGAATGAAGTCAGTGTGGTGAGAGGGACATTGCAGAACTCGGTTATGCGATGAGCGCAGACTCCTGTCATGGTTGGCACAAATGTATTGAAAGTGGGGAGCAAGGTAACTAGGGGAAGAGGGAGAAACAAGAAAAGAAAACAAGGTGGTTAGCGCCCTTTGCTCCCTACGCTGACGTATGGGCAACCACTTAACATACACACACATACATACTTACATACTTTCTATTTCTGCCACTGTTATAACTCGATAATCTTCGGCTTATCCAGTTCCCTACAAAACGGTGCTACGTGCCGCGAAGTACGCGTAAGCGCGTACGTGCGTACATACGCATTTAGTTATGAATTCTGACACCCGAGCGCCGGCTTTTTTGGCGTTACCTGTTTATAAATAAATAAATTCTTTATTAATAATCAAGTACATTATTACATATTAATTTGAACGGTGATCTCCGAACTAGACGTAAGTCTGTATCTTGGGGATCAGATTTGTACATTTTCGTTATATTATCCAAAAAGGTCGTATACGGTGATTATTAACAAAATTTAACTAAAAGTAAAATTATATTACCCGCACGCAAAATACGCGCTTAGACGTGGAGTCGCGGACACCAGCCCGCTATACAAAGTAAAATTAATGAATTAAGGTACAAACAAGGAAAATTTAATTAAGGGTGAATAAAAAACAAAAACTTGGTAGCACTAACTGGTGGACCTACGTTAACGTTAGTTGAGACTGAAAGAGATTTGCGCACGCGCTGGCAGCTAATACAGAAAATATTACAAGATCTGTGGAAAAGGTGGCGCACTGAGTATCTCGCTCAATTAAATGTGAGAAGCAAATGGAGGCAGACTCAATCCAATATCAAGTTGGATGATGTAGTTCTCATCCACGACGACAACCTGCCAGCCGGCAAGTGGATGATGGGAAAAGTCGTAGAACTACATCCAGGCAAGGATGGTCACGTACGTGTCGTGACCTTAAAAACAAAAAGCGGCATTATGAAACGTCCCGTTTTAAAGGTATCAGTACTTTTAGAACATAAAGAAGTCGCCTCACAGTGCGACACGGTACGAGACAAACAGCAAGAAGTGGATGACCAACAAGTCAAAGAACCCTCAACAAGGAGGTCAACCAAAACCAAGTTTAACTTCACAACCCTGGTCACTACTCTGATGTTATTCTTCACGTTCATCACAAGTTCAGAATGTAACTTGAAAGTAACCCCATTCCAAACAAATCAAAGTTTGTATTTTGACAAAGTATCAAACATGATGTTAATCAGAGATGATTGGAAACTTGTGGTTTACTACAGCATGGATTCATATTGGCAATCGACTACAACATACAATAAATACATTCAATCGCTCAAACAAACATGTGATTCCATACAAGATCAAGTTCACTGTGACGTAATCGTACTCCAGTTACGTCACGCGTTCTCGGAACTTGAGCACTACAATCAAGTATTACTGAGTCAACACTCCGGCACGCGACCTGGGTCACTGCGTCAGCGCCGAGGCCTTATCAACGGCGTGGGATATATCGCAAACAGCTTGTTTGGAGTGCTCGACGAAAGCTTTGCTGAACAATATCGCAAGGATATTTCACTCATTCGAGAGAACGAGAAACATATAGTTTCCCTTTGGAGAAATCAGACTTCACTCATGGAAGCAGAAAACAATCTTCTCAAGCGTACAGAGCGTGATATGAACCAACAACTAAAACTGATAAATCGTCACATGAACAAGCTAGACGAAGCAATGGACCAACTGAAGAACAACATTCAATCAAACAGTGTTATTAATGACTTCAACATGGGAGCTATTATAGCAAGTAATATGATGTACAATTTGAAGAGCATTCAGAATATGTTATTAGACACTGTCACAGATATTTACAATGGTCGTTTCAACTTACACTTGATTACACCTGAACAACTCATCAACGAGTTAAGCACAATTTCTAGCAAGTTACCCAAGGACGTCTCCCTACCGATTGACAACATACACTCGGACCTTCGGAAGATATACGATCTGCTAGAAATAAACACAAGACTTCTGGAGGACATAATCATTTTTGAGATCAAACTACCTCTTATTAGTCGAGATTCATACGAGATCCTCAAGATAATTCCGATCCCCAAGACAACAAGCCGAAATGATATGATCAGTATCATCTCAGTATCCGAGTACATTTCTATCAACATGAAGAAAGATACCTATATTAACATATCAGAAGAAGACTTGAGATCATGTCTTACTGTATCGGGAGTTTATTACTGCCACATCTTAAGGCCCATATATCAAATTAAAGGCGACAAGAACTTCTGTGAAACAGAAAATTCGGACTGCAAAACTATATCAAGTTCCTGTAAAGATAATTGGCAAGAAACCTACACATTGAATAGTTATTTTTACTTTTGTTGTGATAGGTGTCAAGTTCGAACAATATGCGGCGATCAAGCAACCGCACACCAGTTGACACAAGCCGGACTATTGAATATAGGTCAGGGATGCATTATCAAAACGGACAACTTTACCTTATATTCACACAAACCTTACCTCAGTGAAATGAGGACCAAACCAGAGATGTATGCACCAGTGATTGCCCCTATTAACCACATCATCAATATCAGCATACCTAAACTAGTTTTGGAGAACAAAACTCAAGATTTAGAACAAGAAATCGATGAAGTAGACAAAAGGATACAGTCTATGAAAAAGGCTGAAGTGATGTTACCTGATGATCTATCTAATCACGATATTCATCACTACGTTATGATCTACACTTTATATGGGATAATGGGCATCGCTGTAATCATTATTTTAACTCGCCGTACACACTGTAGATGGCGAGTTCCGTTATCACCGCCACCGTCCGTCGCTGAGGAGTCAAGAACATCAAGACCATTGCCTGCCGCGCCGCCCTGCAGCAGCGTTACAAGTGAAACAAGTGGATACCTCGACAGCGTGCGCGTCCATGTTCCTCGCAACCCTCGCGTACATATAGGAACTTCCCCTTAGATTTAAAAACACAAGTTTTAATCTGTTTGTATTATCATGTAATTTTTAAACTTTTATTCAATTTTGTAAATCAAGTTCCTCCTCATCCTTCCTAGCTCGTCCGGGAATATGTACGATTACATCGCACATTTATTTAGGTCGCTAGCATAAGCATTTTCAACTTATTGTTAAGTGAATATTGAATTAAAATTGAGTACACTTTCGCCCGTTTTATTGTAAACACCTTTGTTACAATTAATAAATATTTTATCAAGAAATCAGCAAGAATATTTTTCTTCCATCGAAACTTATCAAATGTATTAGCAAGCAAGTGCTCGTACAATACTCATACAAACAAGATTCAACTAAAATGTGGGTATCCTAAATGTACGTTTTGAGGTTAACTTTGTCACTACCCGAAAAGCGACCGGAGTGTCGCCGCCCGCGCTCCTGTGTTGCCATACTATAAGTTTCATAATTTTTAACGGACTTCAAAAAGGAGGAGGTTCCATGTTTTTTTTTTGTTTTTTTTTTATTTATGTTCATCGATTTCTCGGTCAATTGTGGATCGATTTAGAAAATTGTTTTTTTTTTGTTTTATAGATTATTTAGGAGATTTTTGTTACTTGTTATCAAATAAGAATTACATAAATGGAATCTAATACTAATAATACCGTCACGGATCGGACAGTGGTTTTTACCCGAATGCGCGACGCAAAGGAGGGTAATGTGTTTATTTTAACATATTGTATTTTTTTTTAGTAGCCATGGATGTCCCACAGCTGGGCAAATACTTCCCCCATATCTTTCCAGGTACTCAAGTACAGTGTGATAATATGAGAATTTAATTATTCTGTCGTAGGTTCGCCCTCGCCCCTTCAAATGCACACAATGCGGCAAGTCGTTCCTTACACAACAAAATTTAAATCAGCATGAAAAAACACATTCGGGGGTCAAGGATTTCGTCTGTAATATATGCAGTGAGTACTAAGTATTTATTCTCTTAGCTATAATCAATTGCAAAAAAATGCATGTAAATAAAAAATGTGCGTGTTAGTCCCAGGGCTCGGAAACCAGTTAATTTTCCAAACCGGTTTCGGTAATTGACCCAAACCAGAAACGATTGCGGTTTAGGTATCGATTACCGGTGTTTTAACCGGTTCGTGGCAGAATCCGTTTTTTACAAATTCCGATTCTTTTGAGCGAAAATAACTAGTTAATTTGAGATGCGACGGTAAGTATATACGAGTTTTACCTACTATGCGATCACTCTCACATCTACAATAATAAAGCTCTCGCTCTAGTCGCTCTACGCAAACGAATAACGCATGTTCGACCGCGCTCGTAGTTTCGTTCTAATTGTCGTGTCTGCAACAAAATTCTTGAATTGAGTCTGAGTAAAACTGGTTTTTTTTAGATAAGTGGGAGTATTCCAATAATATTTACTGTAAAAACCGGTAAGTATCCAAAATGATTTAGGTTTAGTCTAAACCGTTTTTGTAATTAACCGGTAAATCGAAGAACGATATTATACCGGTTTTATGAACAATATTAACCGGTATTTAAAAAAAACGGTTCCAAGCCCTTGTTAGTTCCGATGCGTAACTGGAGTTTACTTTTACCTTTAAAACTTAAACTAAAAATTGCCGTTTGATACTTTACATTTATACTGATACTAGCAACCCGCCCCGGCTTCGCACGGGTGCAATGTTACACACACATTCAAGAGGAAGGTAATAAATACGTTTGTATCATTGAATCACTTGAATCACTCTATCTATTAAAAAAAAACCGCATCAAAATCCGTTGCGTAGTTTTAAAGATCTATGCATACAAAGGGACAGACAGCGGGAAGCGAGTTTGTTTTATATTATGTAGTGATGAATACTATAGTAAAATTATAGAACCAGTGGCGACGCTGTCATGCTAGTGCTATGCTGCTATGCTGTAGCCCCACCACGCTTTACACATATTTAGTAAGAGAGAGAGAGGGTAAATGTACACAGAGGAGCGGGGAGCGCTATGATATGAGAGCGCGAGTATGTTGCGCAGAGGAAGCGTATCACGACTTCACTTTTTGCTAACGTTTAATTTTACTACCCATTTATTTTCCAAACCGTGTGCTATGAAATGATTCTTAAGGTGGAAGCGCAAGGGTAGCCGCGAAATTTAAATTTTCATACATTCATTGCAATTTGCAGGTCAGTTTCAGGTTGTTTGTTGATGAAAATATGAATCGCGCCAGTAACACGTATAGAGTTACAGAATTATAATAATTCAAATCATCAATAAAACCCTCCAAGTTCATTTAACCCCATTGAGTGACTTTTTTATGAAATAATTATTGAGTAGGGTTAAATGAACTTTGAGGGTTGTATTGATGCTTTGTATGATAATAATTCTGTAACTCCATACTTGTTACTGGCGAGCTACCCTTGCGCTTTCACCTTAAGGAATAAACTGCAAAAAAGAATTGTTTGTATGTTATTTTAGTTTCATAATTTTTAATCTTTGTGGTGACGAGCAGTAATGCTTTTCATATTTATGAGTGCTTTTCGGTTATTTAGGCAATTCATAATGGAAAGTTATGAGAGAAGCTTTTGCTTAGCTGGGGGATAGAACAGACTAACATAAAAAAATCTGTGCCTGGTTGCTGGCAATTGTTTGTCATACTATACTTACTTCTTTGCCCAACCCTTCGAGGAAACAGGCGTGGTGTTAAGTCATCATCTGGCTAGCCTTTTCCTAACTATTTTGGGGTCGGCTTCCAGTCTCTGGATGCTGGATACCATTATTTTACATGAAGCGACTGCCTATCTGACCTCCACAACCCAGTTAGTACCGGGTAATGCGATATCCCTTGGTAAGACTGGTAGTCAGACTTTCGGGCCACTGACTACCTTACTACCGTGGTGTTAAGTAAATATGTTTATTTTATTACAGACAAAGCCTTCAGCACACAGCATAACTTAGAAGTTCACGGTGTGGTTCACTCCGGGAACAAGGCGTTTGTGTGCAGTGTGTGCGGGAAGGCGTTCGCGCGGAGAGCCGAGCTGAGGGACCACATGCGGATACACACCGGTATGTAGCATACAGACATACAGGGTGTAACAAGACCCTTCACGGAGCCGTCTACCAAGCATTATGTACATCTAACTAATTAACTTTACGCAATAATTATTGACTTTCTTTTTGGAAACGACTTTCTTTTACGGGTGAAAAATCACGTTTTACGGACTCAAAACATTGTGCCGATGGATGGATTGAATAGTACGGGGGTCGTGGAGGTATTTAAAGTAAAAAAAAGTACATTAGAAACCTATACTTAAAAAATAACTTGAAAAAAATTGAACTTTGACCCCCAATATCTCCGTAACTGGAAGGTTCCCAGGTATGATCTAGAACAAAAAAATTATCGCAATGACGAGGAGAACAAGTGCCTTTCGGTTTCGTTAAGGGTCTTGTTATACCCTTTATACATATAATAGTTCTTGAGTGGGGACAGCGAATCGGGAAACGTGAGGGGGGTGACCTCGAGCGAGCTTTGAGCGACGGTACGAGCTGGGTGGCTGGCAGCTACTGGATGAGAGTTGCTGAGAATCGAGTTGAGTAAGCGTGGGATTGAGAAGGCCTATGTCCAGCAGTGGACTTCTGTAGGCTGCTGATGATTATGTCCTAGTTCTTTTCATTAGGACGGCACACTATTCTAGGATTGCATCTTTAAATCTTCTTTCGACGGTACGACTTGATTAAATTTCTTGGGTCCAGTATGTGGCCACGTTTATCGCGGCGTCTGCGGCGTCTGCGGCGTCTTTTAGGTCCTTTAAAGTGCTGGTGTTGGGACACCTCTGACACTCCAGCAAGTGGGACATCGTCAGGTCGGGAGCACCGCATTCACACTGTGTGTCGGAATGATCATTAATTCCCCATTTTGCTAAAAAGTGTCTTTAAATTACCCCTTTGTTACCTACAGGAGAGCGTCCATTCTCGTGCGACATCTGCGGCGCTCGCTTCACGCAGCGGTCCAACTTACACTCACACCGACGCGCGACGCACTTCGACGACAAGCGGTATCACTGTGAACTGTGTCCCAAGAGGTTTAAGAGGAGAAGGTACGCAATTGTCAAGGATGGGAGATGTTAAATAAAAGGAAATCAAACCACAGATTTAATTTTATGACATATCATAATCACGCCTGTAACCCCCGAAGGGTAAGGCAGAGGCGTAACTAATAGTACACCCACATTTCGCCAGCTATGAGACAGTAAAAAAAATACGAAACCAAGACAATAAAACAAGGAAATAGGATAAAAACTCGACTCGACTAAGAAATTACAAAGACAAAATTACAAGGGACTAGTTCCACACCCCTTGTAATAGGGAGGCGCCAGACTCACTAGCTGGCACTGAGAAATTCCTGATTGACATGCCCAATATCTCTTTGCCCGACCCGGGCATCGAACCCAGGACCTCATGCTCAGCAGTCGCGCTTGCGACCAACAAGGCATTACTATAATAATGTGACAAAAAAAAATTGAAAAGTTTTCACGTAATTTCAACAAGACTATGTTAGACACATGCATTATGGTGTACGTGAACTTAGCAGATCATTTTTCAGCAGAGCATAAAAAAATGTGAGTTCTATTTGCATGCAGCATAGTTCTATAGTTCCTGATACTTTTCAGAAATAGTTCTGTCCTTTTTCAGGAAAAAAAGTCAAATGAAAATATGATCTGCTAACTTCCGGTAGCAGATCATTTTTTCCAAAACTAAAATTTTAAAAGTGTTTTAGGCGCACAAAGATGAGTTCTATAGTTCCTAATACATTTTTGACATAGTTCTGTGACTATAACATAAAAAATAAATAAAAAGAAACAAAGTAACTTAAAACCAGAAAAAGTCGATATAATAAATACAAATGGATACAATTACATAAAACGTGGATTATCACAGATTTTTCCAGGCAATATCTGAAGTCTAGACGTCAAAGTAACAATTAAAATCTTAAATGATAAGAAAAACTCGATCTAAAGTGTAACCGGAGCATGGCTGCAGCCATAGATTAGCGAAAATAATGATAAAATTCTATGTTTGAATCATAAAGTCCAAAACAAATTATGAGTAGTAATAGTGTAGAACTTCTCTGTTTTAGATACCTCCATATTAGTGCTATAAAACAACACGAAAAGGAAACCTAGAACTCACACCCAGATATCAGCAGAGCATGGTTGAAGATTGAGATTAGCAAAAATCGTGAACAGATTTCATGTTCGCATATAAAAGTAGATAATAAATTATGAGTAGTACTGAGGACCTAGAACTCCTCTGTTTTAGATACAACTATAGACGCGCTATAAAACAGCATGAAAACAAAACCCAGAACTCACACCCAGATATCAGCAGAGCATGGTTGAAGATTGAGATTAGAAAAAATCATGAACAGATTTCATGTTCGCATATAAAAATCAATAATTAATTATGCGTAATACTGAGGACCCAGAACTTCTCTGTTTAAGATACAACTGTAGACGTGCTATAAAACAGCATGAAAAGGAAACCCAGAACTCACACCCAGATATAAGCAGAGCATGGTTGAAGATTGAGATTAGCAAAAATCATGAACAGATTTCATGTTCGCATATAAAAATCAATAATAAATTATGAGTAGTACTGAGGACCTAGAACTCCTCTGTTTTAGATACCTCTATAGCATTTCTATAAAACAACGTGAAAATAAAACCTAGAACTGACACCCAGATATCAGCAGAGCATGGTTGAAGATTGAGATTAGCAAAAATCATGAACAGATTTCATGTTCGCATATAAAAATCAATAATAAATTATGAGTAGTACTGAGGACCTAGAACTCCTCTGTTTTAGATACCACTATAGTAGTGCTATAAAACAGCATGAAAAGGAAACCCAGAACTCACACCCAGATATCAGCAGAGCATGGTTGAAGATTGAGATTAGCAAAAATCATGAACAGATTTCATGTTCGCATATAAAAATCAATAATAAATTATGAGTAGTACTGAGGACCTAGAACTCCTCTGTTTTAGATACCACTATAGTAGTGCTATAAAACAGCATGAAAAGGAAACCCAGAACTCACACCCAGATATCAGCAGAGCATGGTTGAAGATTGAGATTAG
Source organism: Eugnorisma glareosa (assembly GCA_947578425.1). NCBI lineage: Eukaryota > Metazoa > Arthropoda > Insecta > Lepidoptera > Noctuidae > Eugnorisma > Eugnorisma glareosa. The sequence continues at coordinate 2,613,303 of OX387982.1, read as the reverse complement.
CAAAAATCATGAACAGATTTCATGTTCGCATATAAAAATCAATAATAAATTATGAGTAGTACTGAGGACCTAGAACTCCTCTGTTTTAGATACCTCTATAGAAGTGCTATAAAAAATTATGGAAAAAAGACCTAGAACTCGAACTCAGATATCAGCAGAGCATGGTTGAAGATTGAGATTAGCAAAAATCATGAACAGATTTCATGTTCGCATATGAAAGTCAATAGTAAATTATGAGTAGTACTGAGGACCTAGAACTCCTCTGTTTTAGATACCTCTATAGCATTTCTATAAAACAACGTGAAAATAAAACCTAGAACTGACACCCAGATATCAGCAGAGCATGGTTGAAGATTGAGATTAGCAAAAATCATGAACAGATTTCATGTTCGCATATAAAAATCAATAATAAATTATGAGTAGTACTGAGGACCTAGAACTCCTCTGTTTTAGATACCACTATAGTAGTGCTATAAAACAGCATGAAAAGGAAACCCAGAACTCACACCCAGATATCAGCAGAGCATGGTTGAAGATTGAGATTAGCAAAAATCATGAACAGATTTCATGTTCGCATATGAAAGTCAATAGTAAATTATGAGTAGTACTGAGGACCTAGAACTCCTCTGTTTTAGATACCTCTATAGCATTTCTATAAAAAAACGTGAAAATAAAACCTAGAACTGACACCCAGATATCAGCAGAGCATGGTTGAAGATTGAGATTAGCAAAAATCATGAACAGATTTCATGTTCGCATATAAAAATCAATAATTAATTATGCGTAATACTGAGGACCCAGAACTCCTCTGTTTAAGATACAACTGTAGACGTGCTATAAAACAGCATGAAAAGGAAACCCAGAACTCACACCCAGATATCAGCAGAGCATGGTTGAAGATTGAGATTAGCAAAAATCATGAACAGATTTCATGTTCGCATATAAAAATCAATAATTAATTATGCGTAATACTGAGGACCCAGAACTCCTCTGTTTAAGATACAACTGTAGACGTGCTATAAAACAGCATGAAAAGGAAACCCAGAACTCACACCCAGATATCAGCAGAGCATGGTTGAAGATTGAGATTAGCAAAAATCATGAACAGATTTCATGTTCGCATATAAAAATCAATAATTAATTATGCGTAATACTGAGGACCCAGAACTCCTCTGTTTAAGATACAACTGTAGACGTGCTATAAAACAACATAAAAACGAAACCTAGAACTCACACCCAGATATCAGCAGAGCATGGTTGAAGATTGAGATTAGCAAAAATCATGAACAGATTTCATGTTCGCATATAAAAATCAATAATAAATTATGAGTAGTACTGAGGACCTAGAACTCCTCTGTTTTAGATACAACTATAGACGCGCTATAAAACAGCATGAAAAGAAAACCCAGAACTCACACTCAGATATCAGCAGAGCATGGTTGAAGATTGAGATTAGCAAAAATCATGAACAGATTTCATGTTCGCATATAAAAATCAATAATAAATTATGAGTAGTACTGAGGACCTAGAACTCCTCTGTTTTAGATACCTCTATAGAAGTGCTATAAAAAATTATGGAAAAGAAACCTAGAACTCGAACTCAGATATCAGCAGAGCATGGTTGAAGATTGAGATTAGCAAAAATCATGAACAGATTTCATGTTCGCATATAAAAGTCAATAGTAAATTATGAGTAGTACTGAGGACCTAGAACTCCTCTGTTTTAGATACCTCTATAGTATTTCTATAAAACAACGTGAAAATAAAACCTAGAACTGACACCCAGATATCAGCAGAGCATGGTTGAAGATTGAGATTAGCAAAAATCATGAACAGATTTCATGTTCGCATATAAAAATCAATAATAAATTATGAGTAGTACTGAGGACCTAGAACTCCTCTGTTTTAGATACCACTATAGTAGTGCTATAAAATATTATGGAAAAGAAACCTAGAACTCACACTCAGATATCAGCAGAGCATGGTTGAAGATTGAGATTAGCAAAAATCATGAACAGATTTCATGTTCGCATATAAAAATCAATAATTAATTATGCGTAATACTGAGGACCCAGAACTCCTCTGTTTAAGATACAACTGTAGACGTGCTATAAAACAGCATGAAAAGGAAACCCAGAACTCACACCCAGATATCAGCAGAGCATGGTTGAAGATTGAGATTAGCAAAAATCATGAACAGATTTCATGTTCGCATATAAAAATCAATAATTAATTATGCGTAATACTGAGGACCCAGAACTCCTCTGTTTAAGATACAACTGTAGACGTGCTATAAAACAGCATGAAAAGGAAACCCAGAACTCACACCCAGATATCAGCAGAGCATGGTTGAAGATTGAGATTAGCAAAAATCATGAACAGATTTCATGTTCGCATATAAAAATCAATAATAAATTATGAGTAGTACTGAGGACCTAGAACTCCTCTGTTTTATGTACCTCTATAGTAGTGCTATAAAATATTATGGAAAAAAGACCTAGAACTCACACTCAGATATCAGCAGAGCATGGTTGAAGATTGAGATTAGCAAAAATCATGAACGGATTTCATGTTCGCATATGAAAGTCAATAATAAATTATAAGTAGTACTGAGGACCTAGACCTCCTCTGTTTTAGATACCTCTATAGAATTTCTATAAAACAAAGTGAAAACAAAACCTAGAACTCACACCCGGATATCAGCAGAGCATGGTTGAAGATTGAGATTAGCAAAAATCATGAACAGATTTCATGTTCGCATATAAAAATTAATAATAAATTATGAGTAGTACTGAAAACCTAGAACTCCTCTGTTTTAGATACCTCTATAGTATCGCTATAAAACAACATAAAAACGAAACCTAGAACTCACACCCAGATATCAGCAGAGCATGGTTGAAGATTGAGATTAGCAAAAATCCTGAACAGATTTCATGTTCTCATATAAAAATCAATAATTAATTATGAGTAATACAGAGGACCTAGAACTCCTCTGTTTTAGGTACCTCTATACTAGTGCTATAAAATATTATGGAAAAGAAACCTAGAACTCACACTGAGATATCAGCAGAGCATGGTTGAAGATTGAGATTAGCAAAAATCATGAACAGATTTCATGTTCGCATATAAAAATCAATAATTAATTATGAGTAATACTGAGGACCTAGAACTCTTCTGTTTTAGATACCTCTATAGTATTGCTATAAAACAGCATGAAAAGGAAATCCAGAACTCACACTCAGATATCAGCAGAGCATGGTTGAAGATTGAGATTAGCAAAAATCATGAACAGATTTCATGTTCGCATATAAAAATCAATAATTAATTATGAGTAATACGGAGGACACAGAACTCCTCTGTTTTAGATACCTCTATAGTATCGCTATAAAACAACATGAAAACGAAACCTAGAACTCACACTGAGATATCAGCAGAGCATGGTTGAAGATTGAGATTAGCAAAAATCATGAACAGATTTCATGTTCGCATATAAAAATCAATAATAAATTACGAGTAGTACTGAGGACCTAGAACTCTTCTGTTTTAGATACCTCTATAGTATTGCTATAAAACAGCATGAAAAGGAAATCCAGAACTCACACTCAGATATCAGCAGAGCATGGTTGAAGATTGAGATTAGCAAAAATCATGAACAGATTTCATGTTCGCATATAAAAATCAATAATTAATTATGAGTAATACGGAGGACACAGAACTCCTCTGTTTTAGATACCTCTATAGTATCGCTATAAAACAACATGAAAACGAAACCTAGAACTCACACCCAGATATCAGCAGAGCATGGTTGAAGATTGAGATTAGCAAAAATCATGAACAGATTTCATGTTCGCATATAAAAATCAATAATAAATTACGAGTAGTACTGAGGACCTAGAACTCCTCTGTTTTAGATACCTCTATAGTATCGCTATAAAACAACATGAAAACGAAACCTAGAACTCACACCCAGATATCAGCAGAGCATGGTTGAAGATTGAGATTAGCAAAAATCATGAACAGATTTCATGTTCGCATATAAAAATCAATAATAAATTATGAGTAGTACTGAGGACCTAGAACTCCTCTGTTTTAGATACAACTATAGACGCGCTATAAAACAGCATGAAAAGAAAACCCAGAACTCACACTCAGATATCAGCAGAGCATGGTTGAAGATTGAGATTAGCAAAAATCATGAACAGATTTCATGTTCGCATATAAAAATCAATAATAAATTATGAGTAGTACTGAGGACCTAGAACTCCTCTGTTTTAGATACCTCTATAGAAGTGCTATAAAAAATTATGGAAAAGAAACCTAGAACTCGAACTCAGATATCAGCAGAGCATGGTTGAAGATTGAGATTAGCAAAAATCAAGAACAGATTTCATGTTCGCATATGAAAGTCAATAGTAAATTATGAGTAGTACTGAGGGCCTAGAACTCCTCTGTTTTAGAGACCTCTATAGTATTTCTATAAAACAACGTGAAAATAAAACCTAGAACTGACACCCAGATATCAGCAGAGCATGGTTGAAGATTGAGATTAGCAAAAATCATGAACAGATTTCATGTTCGCATATAAAAATCAATAATAAATTATGAGTAGTACTGAGGACCTAGACCTCCTCTGTTTTAGATACCTCTATAGAAGTGCTATAAAAAATTATGGAAAAGAAACCTAGAACTCACACTCAGATATCAGCAGAGCATGGTTGAAGATTGAGATTAGCAAAAATCATGAACAGATTTCATGTTCGCATATGAAAGTCAATAATAAATAATGAGTAGTACTGAGGACCTAGAACTCCTCTGTTTAAGATACAACTGTAGACGTGCTATAAAACAGCATGAAAAGAAAACCCAGAACTCACACCCAGATATCAGCAGAGCATGGTTGAAGATTGAGATTAGCAAAAATCATGAACAGATTTCATGTTCGCATATAAAAATCAATAATAAATTATGAGTAGTACTGAGGACCTAGAACTCCTCTGTTTTAGATACAACTATAGACGCGCTATAAAACAGCATGAAAAGAAAACCCAGAACTCACACCCAGATATCAGCAGAGCATGGTTGAAGATTGAGATTAGCAAAAATCCTGAACAGATTTCATGTTCTCATATAAAAATCAATAATTAATTATGAGTAATACAAAGGACCCAGAACTCCTCTGTTTTAGATACAACTATAGACGCGCTATAAAACAGCATGAAAAGAAAACCCAGAACTCACACTCAGATATCAGCAGAGCATGGTTGAAGATTGAGATTAGCAAAAATCATGAACAGATTTCATGTTCGCATATAAAAATCAATAATAAATTATGAGTAGTACTGAGGACCTAGAACTCCTCTGTTTTAGATACCTCTATAGAAGTGCTATAAAAAATTATGGAAAAGAAACCTAGAACTCACACTCAGATATCAGCAGAGCATGGTTGAAGATTGAGATTAGCAAAAATCATGAACAGATTTCATGTTCGCATATAAAAATCAATAATAAATTATGAGTAATACAGAGGACCTAGAACTCCTCGGTTTTAGATACCTGTATAGTAGTGCTATAAAACATTTTGGAAAAGAAACCTAGAACTCACACTCAGATATCAGCAGAGCATGGTTGAAGATTGATATTAGCAAAAATCATGAACAGATTTCATGTTCACATATAAAAATCAATAATAAATTATGAGTAGTACTGAGGACCTAGGACTCCTCTGTTTTAGATACCTCTATAGTATTTCTATAAAACAACGTAAAAATAAAACCTAGAACTGACACCCAGATATCAGCAGAGCATGGTTGAAGATTGAGATTAGCAAAAATCATGAACAGATTTCATGTTCGCATATAAAAATCAATAATAAATTATGAGTAGTACTGAAGACCTAGAACTCCTCTGTTTTAGATACCTCTATAGAATTGCTATAAAAAATTATGGAAAAGAAACCTAGAACTCACACTCAGATATCAGCAGAGCATGGTTGAAGATTGAGATTAGCATCAATAATTAATAAAATATAAAATCAATAATGAATTCAATAAAATCTCAATCTTAAATCTAAAATCTCAATAATATATAAATATAAAATAATAAAATAAATATAAAATAATAATAAATAAATAAATAAATAAATAAATAAATAATATATAAAATCTAAAATCTCAATAAAATCAATAATTAATTTTGCGTAATACTGAAAACCTAGAACTCCTCGGTTTTAGATACCTCCATATTAGTGCTATAAAACAACATGAAAAGGAAACTGTTCATGATTTTTTCCAATCTCAATCTTCAACCATGCTCTGCTGATATCTGGGTCTGAGTTCTGGGTTTTTTTTTCATGTTGTTTTATAGCGCGTCTAGAGAGGTATATAAAACAGGGGAGTTCTAGGTTCTCAGTACTACTCATAATTTATTATTGATTTTTATATGCGAACATGAAATCTGTTCATTATTTTTGCTAATCTCAATCTTCAACCATGCTCTGCTGATATCTCAGTGTGAGTTCTAGGTGTCTTTTCCATAATTTTTTATAGCACTTCTATAGAGGTATCTAAAACAGAGGAGTTCTAGGTCCTCAGTACTACTCATAATTTATTATTGATTTTTATATGCGAACATGAAATCTGTTCATGATTTTTGCTAATCTCAATCTTCAACCATGCTCTGCTGATATCTGGGTGTCAGTTCTAGGTTTTATTTTCACGTTGTTTTATAGAAATACTATAGAGGTCTCTAAAACAGAGGAGTTCTAGGTCCTCAGTACTACTCATAATTTACTATTGACTTTCATATGCGAACATGAAATCTGTTCATGATTTTTGCTAATCTCAATCTTCAACCATGCTCTGCTGATATCTGAGTTCGAGTTCTAGGTTTCTTTTCCATAATTTTTTATAGCACTTCTATAGAGGTATCTAAAACAGAGGAGTTCTAGGTCCTCAGTACTACTCATAATTTATTATTGATTTTTATATGCGAACATGAAATCTGTTCATGATTTTTGCTAATCTCAATCTTCAACCATGCTCTGCTGATATCTGAGTGTGAGTTCTGGGTTTTCTTTTCATGCTGTTTTATAGCGCGTCTATAGTTGTATCTAAAACAGAGGAGTTCTAGGTCCTCAGTACTACTCGTAATTTATTATTGATTTTTATATGCGAACATGAAATCTGTTCATGATTTTTGCTAATCTCAATCTTCAACCATGCTCTGCTGATATCTGGGTGTGAGTTCTAGGTTTTGTTTTCATGTTGTTTTATAGCGATACTATAGAGGTATCTAAAACAGAGGAGTTCTGTGTCCTCCGTATTACTCATAATTAATTATTGATTTTTATATGCGAACATGAAATCTGTTCATGATTTTTGCTAATCTCAATCTTCAACCATGCTCTGCTGATATCTGAGTGTGAGTTCTGGGTTTCCTTTTCATGCTGTTTTATAGCAATACTATAGAGGTATCTAAAACAGAAGAGTTCTAGGTCCTCAGTATTACTCATAATTAATTATTGATTTTTATATGCGAACATGAAATCTGTTCATGATTTTTGCTAATCTCAATCTTCAACCATGCTCTGCTGATATCTCAGTGTGAGTTCTAGGTTTTTTTTCCATAATATTTTATAGCACTAGTATAGAGGTACCTAAAACAGAGGAGTTCTAGGTCCTCCGTATTACTCATAATTAATTATTGATTTTTATATGAGAACATGAAATCTGTTCAGGATTTTTGCTAATCTCAATCTTCAACCATGCTCTGCTGATATCTGGGTGTGAGTTCTAGGTTTCGTTTTTATGTTGTTTTATAGCGATACTATAGAGGTATCTAAAACAGAGGAGTTCTAGGTTTTCAGTACTACTCATAATTTATTATTAATTTTTATATGCGAACATGAAATCTGTTCATGATTTTTGCTAATCTCAATCTTCAACCATGCTCTGCTGATATCTGAGTGTGAGTTCTAGGTCTTTTTTCCATAATATTTTATAGCACTACTATAGAGGTACATAAAACAGAGGAGTTCTAGGTCCTCAGTACTACTCATAATTTATTATTGATTTTGATATGCGAACATGAAATCTGTTCATGATTTTTGCTAATCTCAATCTTCAACCATGCTCTGCTGATATCTGGGTGTGAGTTCTGGGTTTCCTTTTCATGCTGTTTTATAGCACGTCTACAGTTGTATCTTAAACAGAGGAGTTCTGGGTCCTCAGTATTACGCATAATTAATTATTGATTTTTATATGCGAACATGAAATCTGTTCATGATTTTTGCTAATCTCAATCTTCAACCATGCTCTGCTGATATCTGGGTGTGAGTTCTGGGTTTCCTTTTCATGCTGTTTTATAGCACGTCTACAGTTGTATCTTAAACAGAGGAGTTCTGGGTCCTCAGTATTACGCATAATTAATTATTGATTTTTATATGCGAACATGAAATCTGTTCATGATTTTTGCTAATCTCAATCTTCAACCATGCTCTGCTGATATCTGAGTGTGAGTTCTAGGTTTCTTTTCCATAATGTTTTATAGCACTACTATAGTGGTATCTAAAACAGAGGAGTTCTAGGTCCTCAGTACTACTCATAATTTATTATTGATTTTTATATGCGAACATGAAATCTGTTCATGATTTTTGCTAATCTCAATCTTCAACCATGCTCTGCTGATATCTGGGTGTCAGTTCTAGGTTTTATTTTCACGTTGTTTTATAGAAATGCTATAGAGGTATCTAAAACAGAGGAGTTCTAGGTCCTCAGTACTACTCATAATTTACTATTGACTTTCATATGCGAACATGAAATCTGTTCATGATTTTTGCTAATCTCAATCTTCAACCATGCTCTGCTGATATCTGAGTTCGAGTTCTAGGTCTTTTTTCCATAATTTTTTATAGCACTTCTATAGAGGTATCTAAAACAGAGGAGTTCTAGGTCCTCAGTACTACTCATAATTTATTATTGATTTTTATATGCGAACATGAAATCTGTTCATGATTTTTGCTAATCTCAATCTTCAACCATGCTCTGCTGATATCTGGGTGTGAGTTCTGGGTTTCCTTTTCATGCTGTTTTATAGCACGTCTACAGTTGTATCTTAAACAGAGGAGTTCTGGGTCCTCAGTATTACGCATAATTAATTATTGATTTTTATATGCGAACATGAAATCTGTTCATGATTTTTGCTAATCTCAATCTTCAACCATGCTCTGCTGATATCTGGGTGTGAGTTCTGGGTTTTGTTTTCATGCTGTTTTATAGCGCGTCTATAGTTGTATCTAAAACAGAGGAGTTCTAGGTTTTCAGTACTACTCATAATTTATTATTAATTTTTATATGCGAACATGAAATCTGTTCATGATTTTTGCTAATCTCAATCTTCAACCATGCTCTGCTGATATCTGAGTGTGAGTTCTAGGTCTTTTTTCCATAATATTTTATAGCACTACTATAGAGGTACATAAAACAGAGGAGTTCTAGGTCCTCAGTACTACTCATAATTTATTATTGATTTTTATATGCGAACATGAAATCTGTTCATGATTTTTGCTAATCTCAATCTTCAACCATGCTCTGCTGATATCTGGGTGTGAGTTCTGGGTTTCCTTTTCATGCTGTTTTATAGCACGTCTACAGTTGTATCTTAAACAGAGGAGTTCTGGGTCCTCAGTATTACGCATAATTAATTATTGATTTTTATATGCGAACATGAAATCTGTTCATGATTTTTGCTAATCTCAATCTTCAACCATGCTCTGCTGATATCTGGGTGTGAGTTCTGGGTTTCCTTTTCATGCTGTTTTATAGCACGTCTACAGTTGTATCTTAAACAGAGGAGTTCTGGGTCCTCAGTATTACGCATAATTAATTATTGATTTTTATATGCGAACATGAAATCTGTTCATGATTTTTGCTAATCTCAATCTTCAACCATGCTCTGCTGATATCTGAGTGTGAGTTCTAGGTTTCTTTTCCATAATGTTTTATAGCACTACTATAGTGGTATCTAAAACAGAGGAGTTCTAGGTCCTCAGTACTACTCATAATTTATTATTGATTTTTATATGCGAACATGAAATCTGTTCATGATTTTTGCTAATCTCAATCTTCAACCATGCTCTGCTGATATCTGGGTGTCAGTTCTAGGTTTTATTTTCACGTTGTTTTATAGAAATGCTATAGAGGTATCTAAAACAGAGGAGTTCTAGGTCCTCAGTACTACTCATAATTTACTATTGACTTTCATATGCGAACATGAAATCTGTTCATGATTTTTGCTAATCTCAATCTTCAACCATGCTCTGCTGATATCTGAGTTCGAGTTCTAGGTCTTTTTTCCATAATTTTTTATAGCACTTCTATAGAGGTATCTAAAACAGAGGAGTTCTAGGTCCTCAGTACTACTCATAATTTATTATTGATTTTTATATGCGAACATGAAATCTGTTCATGATTTTTGCTAATCTCAATCTTCAACCATGCTCTGCTGATATCTGAGTGTGAGTTCTGGGTTTTCTTTTCATGCTGTTTTATAGCGCGTCTATAGTTGTATCTAAAACAGAGGAGTTCTAGGTCCTCAGTACTACTCATAATTTATTATTGATTTTTATATGCGAACATGAAATCTGTTCATGATTTTTGCTAATCTCAATCTTCAACCATGTTCTGCTGATATCTGGGTGTGAGTTCTAGGTTTCGTTTTCATGTTGTTTTATAGCGATACTATAGAGGTATCTAAAACAGAGGAGTTCTAGGTCTTCAGTACTAGTCATTATTTATTATTGATTTTTATATGCGAACATGAAATCTGTTCATGATTTTTGCTAATTTCAATGTTCAACCATGCTCTGCTGATATCTGGGTGTGAGTTCTGGGTTTCCTTTTCATGCTGTTTTATAGCAATACTATAGAGGTATCTAAAACAGAAGAGTTCTAGGTCCTCAGTATTACTCATAATTAATTATTGATTTTTATATGCGAACATGAAATCTGTTCATGATTTTTGCTAATCTCAATCTTCAACCATGCTCTGCTGATATCTGGGTGTGAGTTCTGGGTTTTGTTTTCATGCTGTTTTATAGCGCGTCTATAGTTGTATCTAAAACAGAGGAGTTCTAGGTCCTCAGTACTACTCATAATTTATTATCTACTTTTATATGCGAACATGAAATCTGTTCATGATTTTTGCTAATCTCAATCTTCAACCATGCTCTGCTGATATCTGAGTGTGAGTTCTAGGTGTTTTTTCTATAATTTTTTATAGCACTTCTATAGAGGTATCTAAAACAGAGGAGTTCTAGGTTTTCAGTACTACTCATAATTTATTATTGATTTTTATATGCGAACATGAAATCTGTTCATGATTTTTGCTAATCTCAATCTTCAACCATGCTCTGCTGATATCCGGGTGTGAGTTCTAGGTTTTGTTTTCACTTTGTTTTATAGAAATACTATAGAGGTATCTAAAACAGAGGAGATCTAGGTCCTCAGTACTACTTATAATTTATTATTGACTTTCATATGCAAACATGAAATCCGTTCATGATTTTTGCTAATCTCAATCTTCAACCATGCTCTGCTGATATCTGAGTGTGAGTTCTAGGTTTTTTTTCCATAATATTTTATAGCACTACTATAGAGGTACATAAAACAGGGGAGTTCTAGGTCCTCAGTACTACTCATAATTTATTATTGATTTTTATATGCGAACATGAAATCTGTTCATGATTTTTGCTAATCTCAATCTTCAACCATGCTCTGCTGATATCCGGGTGTGAGTTCTAGGTTTTGTTTTCACTTTGTTTTATAGAAATACTATAGAGGTATCTAAAACAGAGGAGATCTAGGTCCTCAGTACTACTTATAATTTATTATTGACTTTCATATGCAAACATGAAATCCGTTCATGATTTTTGCTAATCTCAATCTTCAACCATGCTCTGCTGATATCTGAGTGTGAGTTCTAGGTTTTTTTTCCATAATATTTTATAGCACTACTATAGAGGTACATAAAACAGGGGAGTTCTAGGTCCTCAGTACTACTCATAATTTATTATTGATTTTTATATGCGAACATGAAATCTGTTCATGATTTTTGCTAATCTCAATCTTCAACCATGCTCTGCTTATATCTGGGTGTGAGTTCTGGGTTTCCTTTTCATGCTGTTTTATAGCACGTCTACAGTTGTATCTTAAACAGAGAAGTTCTGGGTCCTCAGTATTACGCATAATTAATTATTGATTTTTATATGCGAACATGAAATCTGTTCATGATTTTTTCTAATCTCAATCTTCAACCATGCTCTGCTGATATCTGGGTGTGAGTTCTGGGTTTTGTTTTCATGCTGTTTTATAGCGCGTCTATAGTTGTATCTAAAACAGAGGAGTTCTAGGTCCTCAGTACTACTCATAATTTATTATCTACTTTTATATGCGAACATGAAATCTGTTCACGATTTTTGCTAATCTCAATCTTCAACCATGCTCTGCTGATATCTGGGTGTGAGTTCTAGGTTTCCTTTTCGTGTTGTTTTATAGCACTAATATGGAGGTATCTAAAACAGAGAAGTTCTACACTATTACTACTCATAATTTGTTTTGGACTTTATGATTCAAACATAGAATTTTATCATTATTTTCGCTAATCTATGGCTGCAGCCATGCTCCGGTTACACTTTAGATCGAGTTTTTCTTATCATTTAAGATTTTAATTGTTACTTTGACGTCTAGACTTCAGATATTGCCTGGAAAAATCTGTGATAATCCACGTTTTATGTAATTGTATCCATTTGTATTTATTATATCGACTTTTTCTGGTTTTAAGTTACTTTGTTTCTTTTTATTTATTTTTTATGTTATAGTCACAGAACTATGTCAAAAATGTATTAGGAACTATAGAACTCATCTTTGTGCGCCTAAAACACTTTTAAAATTTTAGTTTTGGAAAAAATGATCTGCTACCGGAAGTTAGCAGATCATATTTTCATTTGACTTTTTTTCCTGAAAAAGGACAGAACTATTTCTGAAAAGTATCAGGCACTATAGAACTATGCTGCATGCAAATAGAACTCACATTTTTTTATGCTCTGCTGAGAAATGATCTGCTAAGTTCACGCACACTGCATTATGATAGTCAAGATATCCAAAGAAAACAGATCTCCATTCTAAGTATCAATTAAATAACTAAAATCAATCTATTTACCTCTACAGATTACTAGAATATCACATAAAGGCATCGCACACTGGCGAGCGGCCCCTCAAGTGCGGCATCTGTCAGCTGTCGTTCGTGTACCCCGAGCACTACAAGAAGCACGTGCGCATACACAGCGGGGAGAGGCCTTACACTTGTGAGGTAACTGTAGTCCTTAGCAAACGTCTAAAATATGAATGGCGCTATTGAAGTTATCCCAGATTTAAAAACATACAGGGTGTATTAAGACCCTTCACGAAGCCTAACAAACTAAGTAACTTTACACAAAAATTATTGCTGGGAAACTACTTTTTTTTGGGGTGATAAATCACGTTTTACGGTAGGACTCAATGTAACGCACTCAAAACATTGTGATAATAGATGGATTGAATAGTACGGGGGTCGTGGAGGTGTTTAAAGTAAAAATTTTACATTAAAAACATGTATTTCAGAAAAAACTTGTGAAAAAGTTGAAACTTTGACCCCCAATATCTCCATAACTAGAAGGTTCCCAGGTATGGCCTAGAACACAAAAATGACCGCAATGACGGGGAGTGGCTTTCGACTTCGTTAAGGGTCTTGTTACACCCTTTATAAAAAAATCGACAACAACTGTCGGGCCCATCGGACACAACACCCGTCTGTCAGGTCCCCCGTTTTCTATGGAGTATTGAGGAATCTTGGGCCCTAATCCATATCCCTAAACATGTATCCGTCAGTATGCTTTATATTCTCGTCACACTAAGGTCGTGGATGGGTTGGTCTGCTGTCAAAAAAATCAAATCAAAAAAATCTAAATATATTTATTTGCCAGAATGTAGGTTTACAAAGTATGATCTTAAACTATAGTGGCCCCTTTACATTCTACCATCACATATGGTGTGCAAATATTTAATTTTAATCTGCACAAAGTTATTGTTTCAATTAAGTGCATTCAAAACAAAAATAAAATAAAAAAATTAAATAGTAACAACAAATAAGATCTCATGCATCGATTATTTATAGGAATAAATAAATAATTTAATTGATGTCAAAGTATACCTATGTCAGTTCAAGTGATAAAGTTTTATAAAAATGATTATGAATTTATGTATGTCATAAATAATAGTATATTGTAATTGATAATGTCATAAACATTAATTCGAACATCAATAAATTATTATTAGGTATAAATACCAATATTATTGATTTCTGTTTCACTCTCCGCGATCTGACATGTATTCATTAAGATTATAAAAGCATTTGTCTTTTAACTATTGCATTACTTTTTTTTTAAACTTGTTCAAGGGAAGATCTTTAAAAGCATCCGGTAATTTGTTATAAACCTTTACAGCATTTATGTACGAGTTCCTCCTATACAATTCGAGCCTACATTGCGGTACACAGAGCTCATGTTTAAATTTATTTTTATTTTTAGGAACTACATTTCGTTTGGTTACATCTTTGCGTTTAATGAAATATTGCGGATGCTGTTTTACAAATAGGCATAATTCTCTAATATACATACACGGCAACGGCAGAATATTGCACTTCTAAAACAAGGGCTTACAACTATCCGTATACCAGGCCCCACAGATTGCACGTATACATTTTTTTTTTTACTATAAACGCTTTTGTAATATCCACCGAATTACCCCACAACAAGAGACCATAAGCGAGTACGGACGAAACGTATCCGTGATAAGCACAAAGAGCAGCTTCTGTTGATACCGTGACTCTTAATCTTTTTATTGCGTAGACAAATCTGTCGAGTTTATCACAGACGTAATCGACGAGCGTTTTCCAGTCGCAATTCTGATCCAACATTATCCCCAGAAATTTGGTACTTGCCACTTGTTCAATCATCGTGTCATTATATTTAACCTTTAACGTTAATGGCTTTCTTTTATGGGTTTGGAATTGGATCATTTTAGTTTATTCCATATTAATTTGTAAGTTGTTAGAGTATAACCAGTGTATTATTTTGTCTATTGCTTCGTTTATGTCGTGCTCATATGTGTCTGCATTTTCACATTTCACAATAAGAGTTGTGTCATCGGCAAACAAGATTGTGTTATGGCAAATGATATTTGGGAGATCATTAATATATATGAGGAATAAAAAAGGTCCTAATACACTGCCCTGTGGCACTCCAAAATTATTTAATCGATATTCACTTCTATGTAAAATCTTATTATTATGTATTTTAGAAATTTCCTCACATTGTTTTCTGTCATTTAGGTAGTCTCTCAACCAGTCGTTTGCTTTGCCTCTTATTCCGTATTTTTCTAGTTTATGTAAGACCAATTTGTGGTCTACAAAATCGAACGCCTTACTCATTTCTAGGAAAATCGCAGCAATTAGTAAACCCTCATTTACAGCCTGTGTGACAATTTTGATCAAATTGAAACATGCCAATGAAGTGGTACTATTCTGTCTAAACCCAAATTGCTCATCTTTAAGTATCCGAAAACTTGTTGTAAAGTCTTGCAGCCTTTTTAGCATAATTTTCTCAAAGATTTTTGACATTATTGGTATAAGCGTCACTGGCCTATAATTATTCATATCAGTATTTTCTTCTGTTTTGAAAAGCGGCTTTATAACAGATTTTTTCAATATGTGTGGAAAAGTACCTTCCTCAAATGATAAATTTATTAAATAACACAGTGGTTGACATATGTATGGTGCGCATAATTTAATAACATTGGTTGTTATGTCATCCACTCCTGCTGCATTTGTGTTATTAAGATTTTTAATTGTTTGTAATATTTCCATAGCATCAGTAGGCTTAAGGAACATTGTATGCTCGTTATTAGTCTCGACAGTTTTGTTTATCTCGTCTATATTATATTTAAAATTCTTGCTACTTGTCAATTGTATATAAAATTCATTAAATTTGTCACGTATCTCCTTAGGGTGATTATATGTCTGATTATTGTTGATTATTCTATCAATTTGTGTTATCGTACTAACGTCACCAATGTTTTATTAATCACTGCCATGTGGCTTTACATATGTTTTTACAGTGTATTTATAATTCTAGACAACTACAAAATAAGAAATATCTTGACACTAATAAGGGAACCATAAATGGTGTAATTTATGGTTCCCTTTATTATTAGACTTCTTTATTGTGTATATTGGGAAACACAGATTGAAAAATAAATTTAAATAAATCATGAAATTCCGCAAACGCTTCTTGTAAGGTTTTTTTTTCGTATACATTTGAAAAGGTCAGGGATGACATACAACTTTTGAACTTGTCCATATTTTCTCTACTATAATCTCTGACATTCTCTTACCAGCTGAATATTTCGGATGATTTTGTAGTTTTCAGCGATAACGTTTGTCCTGTTTCGTGGTCAGACAAGGCAAGGTGATGCACCTCCGCTTTAACTTGCTTAATATTGCTTGCCAGCTGATCAAGACATGACAATTGTCTCGTTGGTGTTTTGATATGCAATTCAATTTTATAATTTTTAACATACTCTTCAACTCTGCGCTACTCTTGTTTGGTTTTAAGATGCTCATTTCAGTTTTTTGGAAGGATTTAAGGATGGTTATTAATTCTACTATTACTTTACTGGGGTTAGTATCGTTTTCTCCTATGCACATAATTATATAATTATCTTCGGAATCTTCCATGTCAATAATAGGTTTAAGAATTTCCTCTGTGGAGGCATATGGTTTTGTAGTGGAAGAGATGTGATAATTCTTGTAGTTGAAGTCTTTTCTAGACTGTATGAGAAGTGAAACAAACCCTGTAAACTGTTGACCTCCAACTATAGTTAGCTGGGATATAGATTTAGTTTCTGTGGTGTTAGACAGTTGTTGGTTATTGTTTACTTCATTTTCTCCATGCAGTTTTAGTAAAGCGCCATCTGTTATGCCCTGAACTTGTCTCAAGTTTCTTTTTGAACGTAACATTATGATTTTGTACCTTACATGTCTTCTTTTTCGAAGTTGAGTATTTTTTTGAACTACTAGTTGATCCGCTACATAGGTTTTTTAATTGCGCTATGGTATTTAGTTGCTCAACTGTTTGTTTTTTCAAAGTGCTGTTCTCCATGATTAAGTTATCTATTTCGTTGTTAGCGGTATTTAATTGCATTCTCAATTGTTCCATTTCTTCGTTAAGTCTATCAAATTCTTCGCAGCTTAAGCCGGTGGCAATTTGTGGTAGACTTTTCGAAAGATATTCAGAATTTGTGGAACGGAACGAAGAATTAGCAGAGCTATTTAAGGTTTTATGTCTTCATTGAGTTACATTTTCAAAATCCATGGCTATTTATATTGACGTCAAGTTTGCAAATTTAGAGATCTTCTTCGCCTGTGTTCAATGTGCGACACAGTGCTGGTGGGCGGGGCTTCCCACTGCGGTCGCTCGCCGCGGTGACACGGTGAGACACAGATCGGCACAGAACGCGGTCCTTTCCAACTACGCGACACTCTGTTTTTCTTTATAGTTCGTTATTTTAATTTTGAGTTTTTTTTTTTGTGAATAACTTAATTACCACTTATTGTTTTTTAGTTCTGTTTTCATAATCACATAAATCGTTTCAAAAGGCACACCACATTATGTTTCACTCTATCGTACATTTGTTTTTTACGCAAAATAGAATTTAAAATCACAGCACTCGTTTCACTCGTGTGCGCGCAAACAACTGATCAATGTCAGAATAAATTAAGAAAAATGTAACAGCATCACACTATGTTGTGTAGATACAGACCAGTACGCACTAGCGTCAGTCGGGCACGTCACGCCACATGCGGCGAGATTCTTGTGCTGCGTTCTACTGGCCAACTGGCCAAGTTTTCTTTTTTAATTTTGCTGGACATTACACACAGCGCCATCTAGGTGCCACACTAAGCAACGAGGCGTCGGCTGTCTCCGTCAGGCGTCGGGTGCCTGCGCGGGCCCAGCCAGCTCACTTCATTAGCGAGAACAACCGACGACACACGCGCGCCTTATTTCTACTATTGTACATAATTTTGGATATACGTTGTCAGTTTACATTCCACTGCTCTTATTTAAAGTCCAAGTTAAGAAGACAACAAACAAACAAACCCTAACCAGAAAAAAAACATTGTAGTAGTGCGATGATCGTATCTGCTTTGCAGAAGCCAACATGGCTAGACATCATATTAGATTAGAGGATTGGAAGGAGGACATTATAAACTAACAAAAATATTGTTTGTTTTCTTTTTGTAAATGTATTAAAAAAACATGTTATTTCCAACAGATCTGCGGCAAATCGTTCAACTCGCGCGACAATCGCAACACGCACCGCTTCGTGCATAGCGACAAGAAGCCCTACGAGTGCGTCGCGTGCGGCGCCGGCTACATGCGCAAGCAGCTGCTGTACGCGCACATGAACACCAGCGTACGTACGCCTGCACCTACACCTACACCTACACCTACACTGTACACATACCTACGAGTGCGTCGCGTGCGGCGCCGGCTACATGCGCAAGCAGCTGCTGTACGCGCACATGAACACCAGCGTACGTACGCCTGCACCTACACCTACACCTACACCTACACTGTACACATACCTACGAGTGCGTCGCGTGCGGCGCCGGCTACATGCGCAAGCAGCTGCTGTACGCGCACATGAACACCAGCGTACGTACGCCTGCACCTACACCTACACCTACACCTACACTGTACACATACCTACGAGTGCGTCGCGTGCGGCGCCGGCTACATGCGCAAGCAGCTGCTGTACGCGCACATGAACACCAGCGTACGTACGCCTGCACCTACACCTACACCTACACCTACACTGTACACATACCTACGAGTGCGTCGCGTGCGGCGCCGGCTACATGCGCAAGCAGCTGCTGTACGCGCACATGAACACCAGCGTACGTACGCCTGCACCTACACCTACACCTACACCTACACTGTACACATACCTACGAGTGCGTCGCGTGCGGCGCCGGCTACATGCGCAAGCAGCTGCTGTACGCGCACATGAACACCAGCGTACGTACGCCTGCACCTACACCTACACCTACACCTACACTGTACACATACCTACGAGTGCGTCGCGTGCGGCGCCGGCTACATGCGCAAGCAGCTGCTGTACGCGCACATGAACACCAGCGTACGTACGCCTGCACCTACACCTACACCTACACCTACACTGTACACATACCTACGAGTGCGTCGCGTGCGGCGCCGGCTACATGCGCAAGCAGCTGCTGTACGCGCACATGAACACCAGCGTACGTACGCCTGCACCTACACCTACACCTACACCTACACTGTACACATACCTACGAGTGCGTCGCGTGCGGCGCCGGCTACATGCGCAAGCAGCTGCTGTACGCGCACATGAACACCAGCGTACGTACGCCTGCACCTACACCTACACCTACACCTACACTGTACACATACCTACGAGTGCGTCGCGTGCGGCGCCGGCTACATGCGCAAGCAGCTGCTGTACGCGCACATGAACACCAGCGTACGTACGCCTGCACCTACACCTACACCTACACCTACACTGTACACATACCTACGAGTGCGTCGCGTGCGGCGCCGGCTACATGCGCAAGCAGCTGCTGTACGCGCACATGAACACCAGCGTACGTACGCCTGCACCTACACCTACACCTACACCTACACTGTACACATACCTACGAGTGCGTCGCGTGCGGCGCCGGCTACATGCGCAAGCAGCTGCTGTACGCGCACATGAACACCAGCGTACGTACGCCTGCACCTACATATACACATACATACAGTAAGATCAATATTTTATTTGAGTCATCTCATAATAATAAAATTGGAACTGGCACAGGATATACAGAAAGTAAGCCCGTTCGGTAAAACTGTCGTGGGTGCACGGAGCGGGTGCCTGCGGCCAAAATATCCTTAGTAAACCCGTCGTACGCCTCAATCCGCTCTCCGGTGCAATCTCTGTGTTTCAGAGGACGCCCTAAAGAAAAAAAAAAACCGTGTCAAAAAAGCTTCTATCTCAGTATGATGCTAAAGTAAATACCGCAAGCCTTCGTATTCTTATAAGGCCCACTGTGTTGCGGGTATAAGGATAAGGTGTAGTCACCCCAAATTCGCCAGTTCCATGTAATTGGGGGCTGATGGAAAAACCTAATTACACTTTTCCCGACCGGGAATCGAACCTAACATCTCATGCTCCACAGCTGTGCTTGCGACCATTAGACCAACGAGGCATCTGAAATTAAGACCTAATTAATAATTTATTTCCTTTGCAGGGACATTTAAACGGATCTATAGTCGTCAATCAACCTAGAGTTATCAAAGTTACTGAAGTAAGTGTTTTATATAATGATAATTGTCACATAATCAGTATATAATGCTCCCACTGCTGGGAGGCAGGCCTCCATAGTTGCATATCAATAGAGGATTGGGTCTTACAATGTAGCTATACCACGCGTCAAGCACCTTGATAGCAAGCGCAAGGGCCGGGAAGGGAAATCCCCTTTGATACTTTGGAGTCGATCTCTAAACATTGGAATCTGTATCTTGTGACCACTACCTACGTATGAATTTACGTTGTGTGAAATGCTCTGCCCTGCGGTACAAGCGCTGGCCTTAGGTGTTAGTCCCAGTTTTTCTATACTATAAGGGTTATCTTACTATTTATGTAGTATCCTAAATGTTAATCCAGGTTAAATCGGTCAAACCGTTTCGGAGAACTTCGATAACAAACAATGTGAAACGAAATACAATACAATTCCAATCATACCTTTCATGTTAAATCATGTGCATACGTTCACCAAAATAACCTATCCAAAGGGTTCAACGAACAGACGGCTGACACGATAGCAAAATCTGTTGTCATCAACCCAGGGGGGTGATCTGATCGTTGACGAATTAAAAGAGGGGCCAAGCTGTTTCTCGTGATTTACTGAACCATTTTAATCCCTTTACCTTGTAAGTAGAATGCGCCATCTTCTGGATCTTAAAATATAGAAAATCACTATCACTGTCACAATCACCATCATTATCACAATCAACATCACTATCATCATCATTATCACAATCATCATCATCGATATGACAATCATCTCAATAAATCAACAATAACCCTGTATAGAAGTCGAATCCATCTTTTGGATCTCAAAATAAATTCCTTTATTTGTGCTGTAAGGAATTGCTTTTTGCCAAATTTCATGATTCTATTTAAAGGGAAGTACTCTATAGGTTTTGATTCCCTTGTGAAATCGCATCGCAATCCCTTTGACTTACAAGTTTGATTTTTTCATTGCTCCAAGGGGTAGCAGACCTGAGTATTTGGTGTTAATTTCAGCTTGATACCGCCACGCATTCCTGAGAAAAAGGGTCTTGACAGACAGACAACGGACAACAAAGTGATCCTATAAGGGTTCCGTTTATATAGAGGATAACTCATAAAGTACCAAAGCAAAGTTAATAAAATGTACATGGAACCACCGCGTATGCTTCCTCTAACAAATGAAAAAAAAAGAATATCATAAATCGGAACAGTAATCACGGAGAAATCGGTGAACATACATGAAAAGAAATATGCTGGTGCAATACATAACCTCCTTTTTAGGGTTCCGTAGCCGAATGGCAAAAAAAGGAACCTTTATACATTCGCCAAGTCTGTCTGTCTGTCCGTGTATGTCAATCCTAAATTTTTTCAGAATTTTCCCCCACTCACTTTAGAAATTAGCGGGGGGGGACACATTTTACCACTTTGGAAGCGTCTATCTTTCAAACGATTGACTTTGACAATAAATGCTTTTAGAAACCTCAATGTCATTTTTAGGGTTCCGTAGCTGAATGGCAAAAAACGGAACCCTTATAGATTCGCCAAGTCTGTCTGTCTGTCTGTCCGTGTATGTCCCAGCCACTTTACTCCGAAACTATTAGGACTACACAGTTGAAACTTAGTAGGTAGATGTATTCTGTGAACCGCTATAAGGTTATTATACAAAAAAAATAAGATTAAGGGGGGTCTCCACATACATGGAACTGAAACCAAAAATATTTTTTTCATCAAACCTATACGTGCGGGGTGTCTATACTTTAGATAGGTCTTTAAAAATGGCATTGAGGTTCCTAAAACCATTTTCTCTTAAAGTCAATCGTTTGAAAGATAAACACTTAAGTTGTAAAATGTGCGTCCCCCCTCTAATTTCTAAAGTAAAAGGAGAAAAAATCTGAAAAAAATATAGGAAAATAGAACGTAAAAAAAAACTTTCAACCAAAATTGGTTTGAATAAGATTTGATGTTTATTTTTTGAGATATGGGACTTTTTCATCAAACTGCAGCAACAACTTTGTTTTTCATTAACATACTATGAAAAACAAATTTAGTTTTGTTGATGAATGTAAAACAATACAACATACGAACGAATGCCTTCAAAATATTTTTATTATATTGTTTGGTGCTACGGAACTCTGTGTGCGTGTGAGTACGACTCGCACATGGCCGGTTTTTTTTTAGAAGCCGGTTAAAAAAACAAAATTTTAAATTAAAATATTATTATTATTATATTATTAATACTGCAAAAACTTAACATGTAAATGCTTTATATTTTCAGGGCACAAATCAACCAACAGAAATTACCAACGTAGAAGCGAAAAATACTAAATTTGATACGGTAAGTAAGACTCATATTTATTCCTTTATTTATTTTCTTTACTTAATATTTACATTTTAAATATTAAGGAAATAGTAGCCCACCGTAGCGCATCGGGAACAGAGTCTGAGCTACACCAGTCAGGGCTCTTGAGAGAGGAACCTCCTAACGATACGCGCCGTGTCCAGAAGTACTGCTTTCTGAATCAAGCCCTTGATTCAGCTGCCAAGCGATGGCCTCCGCAGATGTTATTCGAGACTATTTGCCGACACGACTATCGGCACAATGACTGCTGTACTCACGTCGACAACCTCGCGAGCCAGATCATGTTTTATTATTAAACTATTATATTATATGAAAACAGTGAGTGATGAAGCCATAGATGAACTGTGTGAGAGGAATGATATGAAAGAAAAACCGGGCAAGAGCGAGCTACACTCGCGCATGAAGGGTTCCGTACCATCGTACTAGAGGTATCCCCTTTCATTTCTAATTTATTTGTATTATTTGTTGTTAAAGCGAAGCAACAGAAAAACACATTCTGTGAAAATTTCAAATATCTACTATCGTTTATGTTTTGTTTTCTTTCCGCACGCAAAATACGCGCTTAGACGTGGAGTTGCGGACACCAGCCCGCTATACAATACAATACAATCGTTTATGTTACGAATATTCAAGATTAGGACAGTTTTTGCGTAGTTCTTGCAACCGGTGTATGTGTACAGATGTATGAACTTGGACGAGGCGAAAGGATTATGTTACGATCGTAGCAGATGGCGCTCTGTGCTTCGTGCCTACCCCCATAAGTAAAAGGCGTGATTTTATGTTAGTATGTAGTACAGTTTTTAGGTTAAGCCGTGCTTGCCTAGGTTGATCTGTGGATGGGTTACCGCCCATTACATACCGAGTTTCCTCCGTCTCTGTCATCTGTAGATCTTTGACAGTCGTTACAGGTAGTCAGTGGCCCAAAAAGTCTAACAACCAGTCTTACCAAGGGGTCTCGTATTACCCAGTACTAACTGGGTTGTGGAGGTCAGATAGGCAGTCGCTCCATGTAAAATACTGGTTTTCAGCTGCATCTGGTTTGACTGGAAGCCGACCCCAACATAGTTGGGAATAGGCTAGGCAGATAATGATGTAGTACAGTTTTTGTATACTTTCTTTGTCCCGCATTCAAAAAAAGAGTGTTGTATGAAAGGGCCTTGGGCGAATATATTTTGTAATTTTTAACGTGCAAAAGCAACAACGTAATTTGAAAAAAAATTACTTAATTTTGATTATATGTCATATAGTTTTGACAACTATGGTTCATTAGTTATAGGATATTTCAGTGACATAATTATTTTTAAATTTTTATTTCTAGATATTTGAAGCCAATGAATTGGAGGCGAGCGTAAAATCTGTTGGTAAGTCTTTCATTTGCTTATCCTTTTTCTAAACACTAAGGCACAGTATACAGTGTGTAAGGGTACCCTCCACAAACTGACAGGGTGCATTCAGCTCCTTATTTTGAATCATATTCCACCGGGTATTTATTTCTGTTACCATTCTTTTATTTCAATGTAAAATTACATTCCCTGAACCCAGCTCTTCATTTATAGAAATAATACGGCTAAAATCAAAAATTAAACAATGAATGTTGAAATACTCTAACAAACATCGCGTGAAATCAGCTGTTCACTTCCTGCCTAGCTACAAAGATCATCGATTTCGTCGTCGCGCTTGCCGTTCGCTACGTGAGTTTTCCCACGGTAACGATACATTTCGTATGAGGAAATAAAACAAATCAAATGTATTGGATTCCCATAATATTCCTGAAATAATTTCTTGTACCGGTCATCTTAGTATGATATACTGAATTCACTCCATCATGTTGTGGAGGGCTGTCCCTTACACCCCATATTTTCCTGTTGTCGTTTAATTATAATCTCTAAAACAATTTTATAAAGTGCATAATTGTATGAACATCGAAGTAAGTAAGAAGATGTATGCAGAATAATGTTATGAACATAATGTTCCAGTCCTTATCTATCCTAATATTATAAATTTGAAGAGTTTGTTGGAACAGTAGTTCCAAAGATTTTTCTGGTTTGAATTGAAAAAAATCTTTCATCGTTTCGTTATATAACATCAAGTAACGACCAATAGGAGCGGATCATGAAAAATTTTGCAAAAACGGGGAAAATAGTATTTTTATAATAATTTCACGCTGACGAAGTTCGCGGGCAACAGCTAGTACCATTATATTTGAAGTCGGCGCAGCATATATTCTTCAATACTTCTGTATTACTCCGAAACTCGGGTTTTGTTTGCAAAAAGAACTTTTGTAGAAGTTAATAATGATAGTGTAGACTATAAAAACAAAGTTTGGTTTTGATGCAGCATGGTCCGGGATTTCATACATCCATGAGCCTTTATACTCAAAACTTTCCTCATAAAATTTCAAATTAAATTTGGACAATTCACATAGTTTTACGTCATTTAGAATAATTTCTCACATATTCTTTTCTGCTTTCTTTTATATTACGTGATTTCAATCTTTGCTTTTGTCTCTTAGTTAATTTGACTGTCTTTACATTTATCACACTGTTCTTTTTCCATTCAATACAACAGTTTGGACATCTTATCTTTGTAGAAAAGTATTTGTCAGGGAGGCCGTACCCTCGTGTTATATCTTTACAGCGCATTTAAATTTAAATGTTAAAAATACCACGAATAATATTAGTTACATCTGAATAAAATGTTTTCAGTAAAAGCGGAAACGGAAGTCAAACTCGAAGACGCCAAGTTCTACATAACAGAAGATAAGAAGTTAATATTACAAGAAAGTGGTGAGTATTCCTTAATTACAACTAGCTGTTGTCCGCGGCTTCGCTCGCATTTTTATCGGAAATTATCCCACGGGCACGTTGTAAATAGCCTGTGGCGCTCGGGGATAATGTAGATTCCTATTAGTGAAAGAATTTTCAAAATCGGTTCAGAAGATCCAGAGATTACCCCCTACATACAAACTTACAAACAAATTTTACATCGTTTCTTAGTATAGACTAGCTGTGCACCGTGACCTTCGCCCGCGTGAAATTATTATAAAAATAATAAGTAGGTACTTCCATATTTGAATCGGATTTCGTGAACAATTTCAACGATTTTTAATTTATTTGCACGGAACCCTAATTCTTTTTCTAAAATAAAAGTAGGCTTTAAAGGCTTTCGCTTTGCATTCGGGTCAAATTCAAGGAGTTATCTATACTAGTGATTCTCGACCCAAATCGTTAATAAAAAGGGTAGTTTTTTTTTTCATTTTTTTTTTTACGGTTAACTGTGAATGAATATCACCCGTATTAAAACGCAGCCCGTCTGTACCTAGCTCTATAAAAGCGCCGTCACACACACAACGCAAACGTTTATTCCACAGTTTTTTAAATTATTGAACGTTTATTTTATCTCCTTTGTACACTGTACCACGCAGCCATAGTTTTATACCATCCTACATCCTAAAAGCAGGGCTTGGAACCGGTTTTGAAATACCGGTTAATATTGTTCATTAAACCGTTATAATATCGTTCTTCGATTAACCGGTTAATTACAAAAACGGTTTCGACTAAACCTAAATCATTTTGGATACCGGTACTTGCAGAAAATATTATTTTAATACTCGCACTAACCTAAATAAACCGGTTTTACTCAAACTCCATTCAAATATTTTGTTGCACTCACGATAATTAGAACGAAACTACAAGCGCGGTCGAACACAATCTGCTTGTGAGTGCGTTATTCGTTGGCATGGAGTGACTAGACCGAGAGCTTTATTATTGTAGATGTAAGAGAGATGGCGTAGTAGATAAAACTCTTATTTATTTACCGCCGAATGTCAAATTAACCGGTTAATTTTGCTCAACAGAATCGGAATTTGTAAAAAAAAACGGGTTCTCCCATCAACCGGTTAAAACACTGGTAACCGAAACCTAAACCGCAATGGTTTCTGGTTTGGGGTCAATGACAGAAACCGGTTTGGAAAATTAACCGGTTTCCAAGCCCTGCCTAAAAGTAATCATATGGCCTAGCCATTTCCCAACTATGTTGGGATCGGCTTCCAGTCTAACCGGATGCTGCCAAATACTAGTATTTTACATGGAGCGACTGCACATCTGACCTCCACAACCCAGTTAGTACTGAGTAATACGATACCCCTTTGTAAGACTGATTGTCAGACTTTCGGGTCACTGACTACCTGTAACGACTGTCAAAAATTTACAAATGACTGCCAGGACCAACGACATAACGTGCTTTCCGAGGCACGGAGGAAACTCGGTATGTAATAGATGGTCACCCATCCACAGACCAACTTAGGCAAGCACGGCTTACCCTAAAGATCGAGCCGAGCAGTTGTTATTATGTAACCATGTAAAGAAAGTAATAACTACCAACCTGAAAGTAATAATTATTTATTTTTCAGATAAAACAACATTGAATCTTATACAAGAGGGTGATGAACCTACGTTACTAACTATACGTAAGTGTAAATAATATAAAAACTAAAGGAGATGTCCCAGAAATGTATGGAGCCTGGGCCAGCACTATGTACACTATATCTAAATATCGCTATGTATTACAGTAACCGTTTTTTAGTGTTAATTTTCATTAATTTCACGTCGTTTCAAAGTACATTCAAATTATCTTGGGCAAGGAGAGGAACACAAAATGAAATTAAACATGGTGGATCAGATCAGCAGCAAGCGAAAAATGACATTTTGACAATAACATTTGATTGACGTGTATCGTAATACCTGCGATAAAAATACACAATACGAATTTCGAAAATCTTGGTTTTCAGTTTCGATAAAATACTACAGATCCAAACTCAAAGCAAGGAAAGACTCAAAAACGTCACCTTCTTAAAACTGTCAAAGTCGTCAAACTTCATTTGTCAAACAAAACTGTCATGGCTGCCCTAAAAATAGGGTTATTTTATTAAAAAAACTTTTCAAATGATCATTATTGTACCACTGTACCTTTCTTCAAATTATTTTTTTAGTATTTTTATGAAATTCCCCTATTTTTTTCCTATTTATCTATGTAGTGTACATAGTGGTGGCCCAAAATCAAACATCTCCTTTATTCCATCGGGAATTTCTCAGTAGCAGCCACGGATTCTGGATTTGTGCCCGGTTGATGGCATTAGGCTCCTATTACATGGGACTTAAACGTAACTGGCGAAATGTGGGTGTGTTCATTAGGTACACCTCAGCCTAACCCTTCTGGGATTTCGGGCGTGACGTTATTTATTATAATGATGAAGTTCACGATATCACATTTGCTATGTACACACGGCGACCAATCAAGCTATACAAAACCAGTTTATGCGGATCTCCCATTTTACGGGAAACCTATACAAAGCGAGGCCATGTTATACTGAAAATGTATAGCTTGATGTGACGCCGTGTGTACCTATAATGTAAATTTGTCTTGTTCTTATGTAATGTGAGGCTGTTGGACCGCAATAAATGCTTAGTTATTCATTACTCAAAGATTTAATAGCCATTAATGTGTAGCTATTTAGTGTGGCCAAGAGTACCAGAGCAGATTGAAGGTGTGGTGGCAAAGACTGGAGAATTTTGGCCTGAAATTGAGTAGAACCAAAACGGAACACTTGTTTTGCTATTTCGGTAGTCTCTCCAGCTCTGTGCCTATAACTCTTGCTAGAACGCCCATACCGATCTGCTCCGGCTTTTGGTAACTCGGGTCGCGTGTACAAGGGGATGGCGAAGTAGGCCGAGACTTAACGCATCGGATCAACTCAGGATGGATGAAATAGCGACACGTCACTGGCGACCCACGGATGCCCCTCAAGTTAAAGGGGCAATATACAACTCCGTGATTCGACCTGTCGTATGTAGGGATCGGAATGTTGGATGAAAAACGATTGCATGTAGCGGAGACGAGAATGTTGAGATGGTTGTTTGGAGTGACAGGAATGGATAAAGTTAGGAATGAGTATATTATAGGAAGTTTGAAAGTGGCGCCTGTTACAGAAATATTGAAAAGAATCGTCTATCTTGGTATGGACATGTAATGAGGACGGATGAAACGCATGTTACTAAAAAAGTAATGGATATTTAATGTTGATGGATGGAGAGGGAGGCCAAAGAAAAGTTGGCTGGATTGTGTGAGGAATGATATGAAAGAGAAAGCAGTAAATGATGCCGTGACGTCTGACAGGGGAGAATGGAAGAAGAAGACGTGTTGCGCCGACCCCGAGTAGAATGGGACCAGGGCACGAAGGTGATGATGTTAATGTGCAGCTATTTCACTACACATAGTATAAAACAAAGTCGCTTCCCGCTGTCTGTCCCTATGTATGCTTAGATATTTAAAAATACGCAACCGATTTTGGTGCAGTTTTTTTTTTTATAGATAGAGTGATTCAAGAGGAAGGTTTATATGTAAAACATTGCACCCGTGCGAAGTCGAAAAAATACTGATGAATTGCAAATGACCTACTAAATCACAATCACACCATAAATAAAGCTCAAAATAGTTTGCTAGAAATTACTCGAGCATTATTCTGTGCTGTGGTCTAACCATTTTTATTGTTGTTACTGCAGATAACATCGGGGAGAGAGCCGAAGGCACTATCTTAGAAGCCGTAGATGCCGATCAACTTGGAGAACAGACCGAGGTCAGTAAACAAACTAATCACAATCAGTACAATAAGGTAGATGATCAAAAAAAAAAATTACTAAGACTGTACAGTGCGTCGAAAACTCGCGTGACGTCACATTTCAGTGCACTTTTTATCGGATAGTGACGTCACAAGCCCCACTCATGATCTTTGATGCATTTTATCTTCGTAGATTTTTATAGATATGTCAGGGGTGTTAGAATTTACTCCGCTAGGCTTCTCCATCATGTGGGCAGACGATGACTGTCGTCCTGGCTGAGCCAGGCTGGCTCAGAGTTTACCATCTGGGCTCTCTGACAAGTGACGCTGTGGTGTGGGTAGACTTGTAGGTAGTTTATATCCAAAAAAAAAAACTTAGCACTAATTTACAGTGGTAATGTGGCAACAATTTCAATTTAGGCAAAGAGATTAGCGTCTGTAGCCGAACTAGGCATAGCCTGTATTTCGGCTATCAGCACCATTCCCCTCGAGTATTTATAATATAATATTATGTGCCAAGCAATAGAGGCTTACTAATTTAAACAGTACTACAACAAATTGCAAATAAGTAAGTACATAAAAAGGTAGATCACATGATGTCACCACCGCGTACTTGTTATTCATTTTAAGCCCGCAGCAATGACCGTCTTCGACAAGTATAACTAAGTTGGGGCGGTGCAGCTAAAACTAGTTTTCTTAAAGTGGAGAGAGCCCAGAGAGCAATACTAAAAGTGATGCTACGAAAACCCTATCGCTATCCAACAACTCAACTCTACTCAGACTCTAAGGTACTAACAGTTCGTCAGCTCTTCGTGTTGCAATCCGTTCTCAGAAGACACTCCAGTGTCCCACCGTCTGATCCCAAAAAACGAACCAATATTCCCCCAGGTACACGACACAAAACCGCTTTTGCCAAACACCAATACTTCACATTAAGTGCACTAATCTACAAGAAAATTCATAAAGAGCTAGATATACTTGATTGCAATAAGTTTAAATTAAAAGCTAAGGTGATGGAATGGCTACTTCAACAGGACTATACACAAACTGAATCACTACTAAAATACATTGTCTAATAGTGCTTTTTTTTGCCTTTAGTGCTTCACTTAGAACACCTCACACTCACTACTCTCATAACTCAACACACATACATACAACATAAACACACATTTCACCCACTCATACTACACAGGTATACACATACTGCTGCTTTATACAATTTTTCGTTTCATTATTTTTAGTTTTTTGTTTTCCTCTTTTTCCTCAAACATAATATGTTTAAAAGTAAATCTAATTGTTAACACGAACAATTATAGGTTGGCGCAGTCCGCAGTTGCATAATCCTATTTTTAAGTAACCTCACAGCTGAACACTGTCTCTTAAGATACAGGTTATCCTAGTTTAAGAGGCAGGGCTCACGATATCTGTATACAGACTTCTGCAGCGTAGTTAGAACCTGTTAATCAGTGTATACTAATGTATGTTTCTTTGTGACACTAAAATATTATTATTATTCCCTTTATTTAACTTTTGTACAAATTATTTACATTTTTAAATATTTCTTATAAAAAAACAATATAAAAACATTAAAAAATATAAAAAATTATTATTATTATTATTAGTTAATAAAATAAGAGTAGTGTTGGTGACATATCATATAAATTCAATGTTAAAATCCCTTTCAAAGTTTTGTCTCGATTCACCCCCTGCATTCCTGTTTACCCCGTTTGACGGTACATGAAAACAAAAAAATTTACCTGACGAAAACGCGAACTAAAAATAGATTTTGTTTTTTCTATTTTAAATGGGTCCAACTTTGAGATGGCTTATGCCCGACTCGTCACTGTTCCAACTCGTTATCGAAAAACAAAAGATCACGATTCACAACTGTTTCAAATAAAAATTGTTTTCATAGTACCTATTTGTCATCGATTTAAACACTCAAATAAAAAAGGATCATTCAAATCGGACTTCTCTGTCAAAAGTTATTCATGGTCGGTCATTCAAAAACGAAATGTACACACGGCTACACATCAAGCTATACATTTCCAGTTTATGCTGATCTCGCATTGTTTCGGATTTCCGTACAATGCGAAGTCAGCTTATACTGGAAATGTATAGTTTGATGTGTAGCCGTGTGTACATGTCGAGTTGAGAACCTCCTCCTTTTTTTCGTCGGTTAAAATATACGTAATAAGTTAATAACACTATATTTTGATTTTTCAGATCGTAGCAAACGATGAAAATGGCGGTGTGGTCCGTCTCATACAAATCAAGCTGCCGGACGGAAACAACGGGTGGGTCGCTATTAACCGCTAAAACCAAACACATGGAAGAAATAATGACTCCTTCGCAGAAACATCAAGTCATCATCATCTGCTGACCTATTTCCAAATATGCTGGGGTCGGCTTCTAGTCTCACCATATAGAGCTGAATACCAGTATTTTACACGGAGTCACTGAATCACTGTTAGCCTAGAAACCCTCTTCCCATGACTTCCAGTTCTTTCGGTCCAGGGCTAATATGGGCCAATGGCCGTTGGTTATGTCCAGCTCGACCCGCCATCTTCTACATCTTCGAGCTTATGTTGGTCGCTGGAGGTACAATCTGGGTAAATGGAGTATAATAGATCCATCTCAGACACGATGCGAGTGTGGAGCCCCGACACGGCATGCCGAACCTTCCCTCGGGCCGCTCCTGTACCTCGTGCACAACTCCTGCATCCAGGACTTGAATGAGGCAAACAACAGTGTTGTACAATGTACTGGTTGAAGGTCAGGAAAAGAAGATGGATTGGCGTAAAAATGTAACGTGTATCGATGTTTAATGATGACGAATAGGTTTATAAGCTGAACTCATTATTTCTGTTAACTAATAATTATTTTTGCTTGTATTTTCGGCATTATTCAGTTTCATCGATATTCATTTGGCCTAATATCTGTTAAGTTTTGACAATTAATTTAATTTTACCTTGTTTAAAATAGTAGACCATGTAATTTCTTTTTTACTTTGTCACACTTTAGATATTTAACGACTAGGTCTCTCACAAATGGCCGACTAGACTTTTTACCACACACATGATCCTGTAGAACAACAGTGAAGAGTGTTAGTAGGTCCGGTAATACCGGTAGGTACTGATTGCGGACACCAAGTCCTGACAGATAAATGTGCATCTATCGGTGTCCGCTGTCCGCAGCCGATCCGCAATCGAGAGACTAGATGTATTTTATTGGTACATAGCGTAGAACGGGGTGAATAGAAACACTAAAAAGTTTAGTTAACAGATAGCCGACAAGAAAAATAATTATAATTTTCGTAATTTTTTTTAACTTTGTAACTGTTGTGTAATATTATAATACGAAATAGTGTCAAATAAACTAATGATGTTACGAGTGATATTTTATAGCAAAAATATGGGACGAAAAGCAAAGATATTATAAGATGTTGTTTTTTTTTGGAGGTATTTGCTCTTAATTTATGGCTTGGCGTGGGAGGGGATGCTGATGCGTTTACGGTGTACGTTACCCTAGCAGGAAAGTGTCTCCTAGACTGATATGCACTCTAGGAGACACGCTATTTCCTGCTAGGGTAACGTACACGCGTTTACGCTCTGGCGTTCAAAACATTTAATACGATATGTTGCCCACAAGGTCTCTAAACAATTAAGTTAAATAAAATAGAGTATTTGTTGTTAGCATATCATATTAATTTAACCTTAAAATCAAAGTTTTGTCTCGATTCACCCCGATATACCCGTAAAAAGTCAAGAAATATCTCTCAAACATACTGGATTCCTCACTATGTTTTCCTTCACCGAAGCAAGTGATAATTATACAATGCGCATATGAATCCGAAAAACCAGAGATGCGTACCTTGGGTTCGAACTCGAGACCTATGACTTGGTAGTCCGACGGTCACACCACTGGGCTATCAGTGCGGATACTCCCCGGTATCTCTTATGGATTCGGAATTCCCTTTTCGAAGTTCTTGTCCAACTTGAAAGAATCACTCATATCTAATAGTGAGCCATAGTTCTTCTGGCGCCTGAATGGCATTGTCATTGCGCTGTTAGTAAACATTGTGAAATTTTATTGGAAAAACAAGATGGCGGACTTAGTTCTACTATGCCTAATATAACGTATATCATACTCATTTTTATCGGGTTTAGAACGGTCATCGTTCGCGTTTAACCATATATGCTTTGTATTGAAAAGTATTTAACTGCCCACTGGACCGTTCCGACACCGTCGCGTACCATGCACGGAGCGTTAACAATTGCGAGTATATTTTGCCGGTGCCGATACGCAACGGCGATAGTCGGTGACGGAACGGTCTAGTCATCTAGTGGGCGTAGTCTCATAATTTTCAATGTAAATAATATTTTGTTGCCTGACACGGTAAGGTGCAGTTGGCTGAATTCTTGAATACGAAAAGGTTTGAAAGCGACGGTCACTGCTTCACACGGTACGGAAACGTTACGGCCAAAAAAGTCTTGAAACATAATATTTAATTAGGAATTACCGCAAAGCGGACTGGCTTTATAAAATTGTCAATAATAATGTAATATAATAAATATTAACAAGTTATTTAAATAGGATATTTTATTGTACATAATGGTCAGTGTTTGTAATAGGTCTATGGAATAAAATAATTTTGTATGAACCTAAGCATTTGTTTTTTATTTATTTCTTTTCAGTCCACTTGCACCACGATTTACTGCACACACTCGCATTACACACACACATTACACATACTACACACATCACTTCACACACACACACCTCTCCACCACTTCTTACTCTTTTTTTGTTTTTTTTCTTCTTCATCACTTTGCTACATTTAGCTTTAAATATTTAAGGTCAGTTTCCGCAAGGCGGAAAAATTCTGGCACATTTTGATGGCTTTAAAAGCAAATATCGCATCAACCGTTGACCTAGGAAAAAAAAAGTGTTAAAAGTAACCTCGATATCATTTTTAGGAGCTGTCGATAGTCACCCTACCACAGTTATACAATATTGTTTTTTTTTTTCAACCCTCCGTTACATGTCAGAGCGACCCCTATTTAATTTTTTTCATAATTTTATATCACTTGGGTAGCGCTTCATAGAAGACACACTCCATTACAACTGTGTGGTACCAACAGTCCCTGAGTAAAATGGCTGACATACGGCCGGACAGACGTACAGGGCGAATATTATAAGGGTTCAGTTTTAGACATTTGGCTCGGAAACCCTGAAAATCGGATGGGGGCATCGGGCCATCAAAACGTCCATGTCGAGTCGCTTTTGGTGTTAAAGATTGAAATGAGAAACGGAGTGAAGTCGTTTAATTTTTTTTAATACAAAAAG
Organism: Eugnorisma glareosa; assembly: GCA_947578425.1. Classification (NCBI taxonomy): domain Eukaryota; kingdom Metazoa; phylum Arthropoda; class Insecta; order Lepidoptera; family Noctuidae; genus Eugnorisma; species Eugnorisma glareosa. The sequence goes on along the minus strand of OX387982.1, from coordinate 2,578,511 downwards.
CACATATTATAGGTACATGCGTAAGTACATAATAATATTTATTTATTTTTAAATTATAAAAGGGATTACAGATACAAAATATAACAATAATTATTAAACCGTAATTGCTAATTACATGCCTACATAGATAAAATATTCGGCAACGATTTTGTTAAACATAAAACATTTGATAAGAGTGCAGTGGCAGTTTGAACAGATGACTTGACGGTGCGTTTCTCCATGATGATATCATTTGTTTTGCCAACGACACTGGTGACGGCACAGGGGAAGGCTTACCGGCAAGCGACTACCTTGGCAATAGCAAGGGTACGCAAGTCGTAGGTAAGTCTCCAGGTGGCGCAAAAGCAAGATTTTCGGCGTTAGTTTACTTCGGTTTTAAGCCGCGTGCCAAAATACACATGTCTGTACATGAGTATTTACCCCAGGTCTGTACCTGGGGTCAAGCATCAAGCTGCCCGAAACTGTCAAATTTTCCCATTCAACATTGAACCTAATGCTATAGCGATAAAGTTGAAAAACTATTAAAGAAACTTGACAGCTTGATGTGCTGCCGTCTGCACCTATGTAAGTGAGCTGTCCATAGAATAACAAACTATACGTATAGGAAGGTACTTAGCAAAGGGTCAATTTTTGAAGAGATACTACGGAGTCCTTATAGTTTCTGTGATTTTATTATTTGTCTATAAAGTACTGACTGTGCCATTTTTCAAAGGGAAGCCGGTAGGAATCGAGTTGTACGGAACCTTTGCCACTGGTACTTACAAAAATTACCACATTGAAATCTAAGCCTCCTAATGGAGCTCCTATTGTAACTGTTCTAGGTACTGAGCAGTCGCAAGGAAGGCTTCACATGTTGTGCTCATTCTGAACAAGCGCCGCTTCTTCAGACAACAGTTGATGCGCACGTCGACTTCACTCCTTTGCCTTCAGTAAACGATGTTAAATCTGTACAGAACGTTTCAAATGATCAAAAGATTTAAAGGCAAACATGAAACATACATGAAGGAGGTTCAAATATTTCTCTATAGAACAGATGGATATAGGTACCTAAAAGATTGAATAAGTAGTATATTTTGTATCGAGGAACTAAACGAAGCCCTAATATACCAGAGGAGTCAATGAAACCGAGGGTATATTATGTTAACGAATGATTCTATTTGATAGGAAAGCGGACTGTATCTAAAGGGAAAGGTAGAAGGGACTCACCGAAGCTCGCTGAAGAGAGCCGGCTGGCTCCGAATACCTGTGATTTTATGCTGTGGGGCGCCCCAATTCTTGATTCTTGTTGATTTAGACGATAGCAGGTTGATGGCACACACAATTAATGTCTTGATAGCACTTGGTTGTAGTATTTCACAATAATTTTACGGAGTCGATTCGTTCAGTGGTGAGTTATGGCGGGGAACTGGTTGTTGAGTTTTAAAAACGTTAGGTGGCGCTGTGTGCGCAGGAAATGGTAGGATTTGAAAGGGCGGGAGTTCAAATTATGTTTTATGGTGCTTTAACATTATATTCCCCCCCCGCTGGCGAATTGATGAGACTGAGAAGTCTGAAGTGAATATTTGTTCACAACAACCATTGCTTTGATATTATGATGTGATAAATATGATAATGATGATGAATATATAAAATAGAATAGGTAATTTTAAATGTTTTGATCACAATATGAATGTATGAAAAAAAATAAGACATGAGTTAGTCCGTCATGTCTGGTAATGGGCACAACTTCACAAGTGGCCTTTTGAGCATACCTTGTGCAGTTCTGACCGTAGCAGAACGAGAAACGCCATCGCGTCCTGGGTGTAATTCGACGATTCTACCTAAACGCCATCGCAGTGGATGAGTAGTCTCGTCTCTGATAATAACGAGCTGGTTGATTTTAGCTGGAGGTGAATTCACAGTCCATTTCAATCGCTGTGACAAATTTGTGAGGTATTCACTATGCCATCTAGTCCAGAAATCCTGGTGCATTTTCTGTAATAGATGCCACCGTGTTAGCCTATTCATTTTTGTGTTGGAATAGTCTGGTGAAGGCACTGATGTTAGAGGTGCTAATGTTAAAAAGTGCCCTGGTGTAAGTGCTGTTAGGTCTGATGGATCTGAACTCAAAGCTGATATTGGTCGCGAATTTAAAACTGATTCGACCTGTGTCAAGAGTGTGTTTAACTCCTCATATGTTAGGATTTGATTACCTATCACCCGATATAGGTGAGTTTTTACGGACTTTACCCCAGCTTCCCAAAGGCCACCCATGTGTGGTGATCCTGGGACATTAAATTTGAAGTCAATGCGCTCCGATTCACAAGCTGAACGCATGATTTCTGATAATTGTGACTGCGCACCTTTGAAATTGGTTCCACAATCGCTATGGATGATGTTGCAACGACCGCGTCTAGCAATGAATCTGCGTAGAGCAGCCAGAAAACAAGAGGAAGATAAATCGCTGGCAAGCTCCAGATGAAGAGCTCTTGTTGAAAAGCAAACGAAAAGACAAAGGTATGCCTTTGTTGAACGTACACCACGATAACGTTGAAACGTAATATTGAAGGGTCCTGCATAATCACAACCCACAACCTGAAATGGTTTGATTTGATTGACGCGAGAATGTGGTAAATCTGCCATTACTGGCTGAAAGTTTCGTGGCTTCATACGGAAACAACGATAGCATTTTGAAATGACCTGATTAATGGCTCGCCTTGGTGACAAAATCCAAAAATTTTGAAGTAACAGATACTGCATAGTTTGCAGACCAGGATGTAAATTTTCGTTATGTGTGCACTGGATGATAAGTTGCGTCAAACGATGCTTGCGAGGAAGCAGAGTCGGATGTTTTGTTTCATAATTAAGGTTTGACTGAGAGAGCCTACCCCCCACACGCAACACTTGATTTGAATCTAAAAATGGACTAAGTTTTCTGAATGATTTTGATAATACATGATTTGATCTCAAACGTTTGATTTCTTCACTAAATTCGGAATGTTGGGTGTGTTTCACAAGTACCATGAGGCTATGATGAAGTTCTTGTTCTGTTAAATGACCTGTACGCTTGTTTTTGCGCAGGGCGTTGATAAAACGATTGCAATATGTTAAAATACGTTGAATCTTTCTCAGTGATGAAAATCTTGTTAGTAAATGATCGATTGGATTAGTTTCTACTGCGTTAGACACGTTCAAAACGCAGGCACGTTGCTCACAATTCACCTCTGGATCTTGCGTCATTTTTGAATGTTGAGGCACTTTAGGCCATTGATCTTGATTTGAGGACAGCCAATGAGGGCCAGTCCACCACAGGTCATGACTGATAAGCTCGTCGGGTGATAACCCACGACTCGCGGCATCCGCAGGGTTTTGCTTTCCTGGGACATGATTCCAAATTGCTTCAGGTAGTTTACGCTGAATATTGGATATGCGATTGCCAACAAACGCCTTAAAATTTGATGAATTTGACTGGATCCATGACAAAACTATCATAGAATCAGTCCACGCATATACACTCTCTATGGGGAGAAGTTTGCTGTATATGGTGATGATGTGTCTCATTAGGTCTACCAGCAAAGAACTGCCACACAACTCAAGCCTTGGTAAAGTTCTGCGTTTCGTTGGGGAGACACGAGACCTTGCACTAACCAGGATGACCTGGTGTTGATGATATTGATTGGTAGCACGAAGATACACAGCAGCTGCATAACCAGCCTCACTTGCGTCTGAAAACCCATGCAGCTGATAAGTCACAGCGTCGTCGGATGTGATGCGGCGTGGTATCTTAAGCTGGGCTAGGTGAGGCAACTGCTGAACATACTTTGTCCAAATTTGATTGATGTCGTCGGGAACGGGTTGATCCCATGATGAACCGAGCAACCACAAACGTTGAATTAAATGCTTTGCTAAAAATGTTAATGGTGTTAAAAGACCAATGGGGTCATAAATACGTGCCAGCTCTGAAAGCATGGTACGTTTGGTACACTCACGATTGATTTGATTCACTTGGTAGTTGAATATGTCCTCCTGGGAATTCCAGGCTAGACCGAGAACCTTCACAAAATTACCATCACTATCGAATGTTTGATTGACATTCGGCACTGCTTTATGCTCTTCTGGCACGTTTTGTAATACAGCCGCATGATTGCTGGACCACTTTCTCAGCTCAAAGCCTCCGGCTGCCATGATATTAATCAGCTGCTGCTGAAGAGCGACCGCCTCTTCGATGCTCTGACACCCTGTAACGGCATCGTCGACATAGATGTCCTCTAACAGCACCTGAGCTGCAGCTGGAAACGAGCTGCCTTCGTCGCGGGCCAATTGATGTAACACACGAATTGCTAAGAATGGTGCTGATGATACACCGAAAGTAACACGATTGAGACGGTATTCTTGTATTGGCTCACTAGGGGAACACCTGAACAGGATTCTCTGAAAATCCAGGTGTTCTGCTGCTATTCGGATCTGCCGGTACATTTGCCGAATATCCGTACAAAACACAATGGCATGAAGCCTGAAACGCAAAAGAATGTTGGTGATGTCAGTCTGAAGTTTAGCGCCTGTAAGAAGAGTGTCATTTAAGGATACACCTCTTTTATCCTTCATTGATGCATCGTAGACCACACGAAGGCTACGATCTGATTTTGATACGGCATGATGCGCCAAGTAAAATGCTGTAGGAGATTGACACTCAACTGCAGGGACCTTCTCCATCTGACCACTTGATAAGTACTCCATAACATGTTGATTGTATTGTTCATGAAAAGCTGGCTTTGCCACGAGGCGTTTTTCCAGCTGCATAAAGCGCCGATGAGCAATTGTGTAAGCACCCTCAAAGGCTACTGATGATTGATCACGGAATGGTAACTGGACAATGTATCGTCCCTCACTGTCACGCTTGTGTGTTGATAGGAACATTTCCTCACAATGTATGTCATCCACCGAGTGAGATTGTTTGTTGTCTTCACACGGTATGCTGTCCAATTCCCACAACTTCTGAACGGCAATATCCAGATTGGCATCCATTGATGCATGATTGATTGATAGAGGAATGGATGATGACGATTTTGATAAAGTTTTTCCCATGAGAATAAATCCAAATATGGTATTGATGGCAGTTGCTGCATGTGGACCACCATCAATTTTCCCTGGTAAAAGAATTTGAGGGAATATCTCTCCACCAATGAGGATATCCACAGGACTAGAAGAATGATATTTCTCATCAGCCAATTTGATGTTTGATAAATGTTGAAAATTGTTAATGTCCACTGGATGGGTGGGCATGTCACCACAAATTTTGTCCAAAGTCACAGCTTCTGTTGTAAAAGATGGCTCTGGTTTTCCAACTGGTCGGATTTCTAAGAAGACCTTGCCCATGGAAAATGCAGGAACGTCCCCTATACCTGACATAGGAGTTTGAGTTTTATACTGGGCCAACCCTAAGCGACGGACACATACCTTGGTGATGATGTGACTTTGGCTACCGGGGTCCAATAAGATACGGACCTTCTGAAAGGAGCCTCGACCGTCCTTGACCTCCACCTCAGCAGTGGCCAGCATCACAAAATGAGTATTTGATGTTGATCCTGCAGTTGTGTTTGATAATGATGTAACGGGTGTTATCACATTTTCCTTGGAATCAGAAGTTGGTGCTGGGCCTTTCTTTGTTTGAGAAAAGCCTGGTTGTTTATGTTGAGAGTTGACTGACCCACTTGTCTCTGTCTTTTTTGTAAAGTGCAGAAGGCTGTTGTGCTTTTGTCCACATGATTTGCATGTATGCACTGAATTACAGTTGGCTGTGATATGGTTTGATCGTAAACAGTTGAAACACAATTTATTTTGTCTCACAATTTGAGACCTCTCATGAGGAGATTCTGACAAAAACTTTGAACATAAGTAGAGAGGGTGATCCTCTTTACACACTACACATGATTGAGGAGGCGCTTGGGCCAAAAGCATTGTAGGCTTTGATTGGTTGTTTGAAACCACACGCTTGTTATTTTGCTGTTGCACAGCTGATGATGATGATTGATTATTCACATTTAATGTTGAGCGTTCAAGGGCATTACACCTATCTACCAAGAATGTGGATAATTCCTTGAAGCTTGGAAAATCACTACTGGTATTGGCCAGCTCAAAAGCTTCTCGAGATGCCTGATCTAATTTTGTAAGCAATGAGTGAAATAACACAAAATCCCACTGTGTTGTTGGTAGCCCTAAAGATGCAAGCATTGATAAGTTCTCATTATAAAGGTCTATCATTGTACGCAAGCTTTGAGCAGAGCCGGAGGGCATTGTCCTCAAATTGTTGATCTGTTCCCAACACATGAACGCCAAATACCTCTTGTTGTTATAACGATTAACTAACGCTTTATATGCACTGATGTAGTTACCCTCACACACAGGAAACGCACGAATGATATTGATTGGATCCCCAGATAAGGATGTGATCAAATATTGAAACTTTTCTACATTTGATAAGTCATTTCTGTTATGCACTAATGTATTGAAAAGGTCAATGAACCCTGGAAAATCTTTGAATTGCCCCGTGAATAATGGCAGCTTCATAGGTGGTAACTTAGCTGTTTTATTTTTTGACTCACTGGACGAGGAAGAAGTCTCCACCTTTACTGACAAGTATTTACGCTTGGCCTCTAATGTTTCAAAGAACATATCGTCGGCCTGTTCTTGGAACTTAAATTGAGCTTGTTGCACTTCTTTTTCGTCCATACCTGCCTTTTTGCACTCACACATTAATTGGACGTGGGCTTCGTTAAATGTTTCGAGTATTTGATCTACGCGCGAACACCAAGTTTCTAACCTATTTATTTGATTTGGGTCTGTTTTGCAATTTCGTGCGCAAATTACAGCATCACGAAGGCGCTTAAGCGCCATGTTACGCTTAGATTCATAATGTGCGATCAATGCTTCACTCATTTTGATGATTAGTTACACACTTTGATATAAGAAAGCACTTGTTTACAAAAGTACAACTTTTGTATTCGATTGGTAAACAAGATCACGAAATGATTGTATTTGAACTGATTTAAACGAATGAGTGAACGAAACGCACGCAAAACACACTTGATTGTCAATGTCACTGTTTGAAGTTACACTAACGTCACTATGATAAATGTTACTTGTCTAAACTGTCCATCACAACAGTTCTGAAACAAGCTTTACAAACGCAAAATAGTCTATGGTTAGATAATAATTATTATGTTGGCAATAATTTTTGCAATTGTACCAACACAATAAACCCGAATGATACGAGAAAATGTAGGTACAATACCTACCTGATAAACGATTTTGAATAAAACAATGATACACAATGAAATCCTGGTGTTCTATGTTGCACCAAGGCTTCCAACACAAAAATGATAATTTTAGGCGCCGTATGTTACACCTAAAACACGATTAGAATGAAAATGACGTCGACGAAACAACTCACTCTCGACTGCGAACAAATGAGCGTTTGGTAGGTACGTTGCTATGATAACTACCTACCACATATAATATGATATGATTATGAACACGAAACATTGGCACAATTTGATATTTGTGCTAGGTTTTTGTACCTATGTTAGGTTTGTTTGATCAAATGAGTTCCCGCGTGATGAATGATAACTTCGAAATATGATAAAATACACTTGCTATGTTGTAGAACAATTGACAACCGTAAATAAAACAAAAGTTATGTTCAAAACTGAGGTTAGATGATAAAAATATGTTATGATTATGTTAAATTGAGTAATGATTGTTGTATTGCAATTTGGTTTTTGCGAACAAATATGGCTGACCCCACAATTTTCACAATAGAAAAAATAAGATTACTGATACTATTTCAGCAATCCGGCTAGCAAGGACCATAAAAATGTTAACGAATGATTCTATTTGATAGGAAAGCGGACTGTATCTAAAGGGAAAGGTAGAAGGGACTCACCGAAGCTCGCTGAAGAGAGCCGGCTGGCTCCGAATACCTGTGATTTTATGCTGTGGGGCGCCCCAATTCTTGATTCTTGTTGATTTAGACGATAGCAGGTTGATGGCACACACAATTAATGTCTTGATAGCACTTGGTTGTAGTATTTCACAATAATTTTACGGAGTCGATTCGTTCAGTGGTGAGTTATGGCGGGGAACTGGTTGTTGAGTTTTAAAAACGTTAGGTGGCGCTGTGTGCGCAGGAAATGGTAGGATTTGAAAGGGCGGGAGTTCAAATTATGTTTTATGGTGCTTTAACATATTAAGTTGGCGTTTAGTCTCGAGGTGCAAACTGTATTTTCACATTGAGTGCGAGAAAAATAGTCAATTTAGTACAAAAACATTTAATAAGTATTCTTATTCCTCCAGTCCATAAAACTTTCAGACTAAAGTGGTCACTTTAGTTGTGCTTTAGTCCCGCTTCGTAGGGCTATATTGGCGTACTTTTAGAGCATGAGAAGTGAAAAAGATTTTTTTACCTGCGTTGAGGATGTCTTTCAACATAGAAACTGTTTCTGAGCATTTTATAAGAAAGTCGGGAACATCACATCTTTCACCCTGATAACCTCCTGTGCATTGACACACTGGGTTATTCTGCTCACTCAGGGAACATACGCCGTCGTTTAAACAATACGCTTGGCACTCGTTTACTTCGCAGCGAACTCCCGAGTAACCGGCATTACATCTGCAACAAGTTTGACTATCATTATTATCCGTGTCATTTATCATTATCATACGTCAAATCACGCCCCTTTCTTACGGGGATAGACAGAAGCTACGGAACGAATAATAAGAAACCACGTAACTTGTCACTTAAGTCAAAATTCAACACAGTCACACAGAGCATGTGGAAGATTTAAAAATGTGGTCTTGTTGTATATTTTTTGAGTGTACGATCAGCGCTCGAGCGCCTGTTGTTTTAGAACTAGATCATAATGAAATGGACATGTTTTACCTGCATTTAGGTTTTCCTTCAGCACTTACGCTGCAGTTTCCTTGTAAACAATAGTTATGACACGCATAACCGCTAACCCGAGATTCTCCACTAAATTTCGTTTCATTGACACGAAGCAAGCTTCCACCTGTAGAAACGTTGACGGAGTCGCTGTTGTTGGTCGCTGAGTGATTTGGTAGCAGACGCTTCAGTGCTTTGCAAAGTGGAATTCCCTGAGGTTGTTCTTCAATTGCATAGTTTGCGGCTATATGATTACTGAATGATATGCTGTTAAATGTAATTTTTTGAGGTTTCACATCTGTGCCGAGCGGTAGATTCTTTGGAAATTTCCAGAAGAATTTGCTGTCGTCAGTCATCCAGTAAATGAAATCTTTTGAAACGGTTAATTCATAACCTCCTACATGAGTTACTAATGTTCTTATCCTGTGTTTCCCATTCAAATCCGCACTAAGAATAAAAGATTGGTCGGATTCATAGTCATATTCCGTCCAGTACATGTTTTGTGTCTGAGGGTCAAGAGTCAAGGGAAATCTCCTTTTTTCACTACTTCCTATAACCACTTCTCTCGCGGAGCCATTAAGTCGTGCCCTTTCTATCTTATGGTGTGCGTCACTGGTCCAGTAAATATACCTGTAATAAGTACAAATCTATTAATTTTCTGTGTTTAAAATTTAATTTGACAAAGGAATTAAAAAGAACAAGGTCAGAGGCGATTTTCGAACTCTAATATTATTTTTGTCATAAACTAAGAAGTATTAGAACCAAACGGCTTGGTACGTGACGATGGGAAGAGACCAGACGGCATGACGTTGGTGCCTTGAAAGGTGGGTAGACCATTGGTGTGGGACGCAACCTGTGTCGACACCCTTGCGCCATCTCACGTTGCAAGCACGGCGGGCTGTTTGGGCGCTGCTGCTGCGGCTGCTGAGATCCTCATGCGGCGCAAATACTGTAACCTTATCGGTAAATACAGTTTTGAGTCGTTTGGGATCCAAACGCTCGGGTCATGGGGCACTAGTGCACGTCTCCTTTTTAAGGAAATATCTCGCCGACTGGTCGACACTTCGCGTGAGGGGTGGCTCTTTCTTTGATCAAAGAATTAGCATTGCCATTCAACGTGGCAATGTTGCGAGTCTTCTGGGCACGTTTTTGGATAACATCGTTGGGGAGGAGTACTTAGACGCCTTAGTGTCCTATTGTTGTCGTTGTATATTTGTAGGAACTTACTTTTACTCTTCTCTTTAGCATTATTTTAGTTCTATTTGTAGTCTGTATATACTTAATGGTACATAGAAGATATACACTATAAATTTAAAAAAAAACTTTAAAACTAGTAGTAAAACTATAATTGCTAGGCGTTGCATTCAATTTAGATTAGGTACCTACTAAATTGAATACTTACTCAAAATTTTCAAATATACCCAATATTTGAAAATATTCGATTTATATACCCACTTTCATCCCCCGTATCTAATAAATGGATGCACCTATTTTGGTACAACATGTCAAAGACCCAAACCAAGGAACTAGTTAACAAAAAATAAAAATACCGTATCCAAATCGGTTCACTTGTCTATGAGCTACGGTGCCACAGACAGACACACATAACGATCAAACTTATAACACCCCTCTTTTGACGTCGGGGGTTAAAAATCACTTTCAAAAATGTTTAAAGCAATTTTAGATTATTTTTTCCAAAAAAGTTTTTATTTATTTTTCTATTTTTTGTTGTTTATGTGTTTTAGTTGTTGTGTATGTTGAGCCGTGTAAAGACACTAGATGGCATTGCTCTTTGCGATTTAGAGCCAAAAAACTATTGAAGAAACCACATGATGAAAAAGCATTGCGTGAAATTAATGCAAAGGTTAAGATTATTGTAAAAAACTGGGAACACGGTAGATGAAATGTCATATGCAACTTTATTACACACTAGCTTTCCACGCCGCGGCTAAGCGTGCGTTTAAATACGCGTCTAAATGACAACAACAATTCTTTTCTTAAAGTCGGTTAAAATGATTAATACTTCTAGTTTCTAGCACTCAGTCTGTTGTATCTAGAGAAATCAGCTATCGATATCGACAAGTCTCATTATCTATACATTATTCTAGAACAAGCAATCACCTAACTCCTAACCGTTAAAGAGTTGTACCTTCCTTCATCAGCTCAGCGTCATGAGATGATGATGACGATACGCAAATATAGCTTTAGAAATTATTTTTTACTAACATTTATGTCGTGGCTATTGTGTTATAAATAATAATAAAATACTGGTATTTAGCTGCATCCGGTAAGACTGGAAGCAGACCACAAAATAGTTGGGAAAATGATGCAGATGATGAACAATACATGTGATGGTAATGGGATTATCCCCAATAAATGGAAATCTGGGTGTATCGTACACATCTGCGTACCCCCTCAGAGCATACAGGCGTGATGTTACGTCATGATGTTGTATAAACAATAAACATCCAAGCGATTGCAGCAATCACGACAGATTTGCCATCTATTTTTGAAGAGTCCATAGTATATCTCCGAAGATCAGCATCCGATCTTCACCAAATTTAAATGGGACCCCCTCAGAAGTATAATCTTTCAAATAAAAAAAGAATTTTGAGAATCGGTCCACAAATGGGGGAGAAATCAGGTGACATACATAAAAAAAACATACACACGAACATATAACCTCTTCCTTTTTTGAAGTCGGTAAAAATGAAGGAGTATGACGTTACGTACCCTCCACAGCTATCCACGGCCAATGCAGAACACCACCCTCCCAAATCAATCACAAAATTTGCGTCAACTTCGTGGTTGGATCCAGGTTTTACGAGATACGAGTATATTTTATTAGACTCGGTTATTGCAAATAATAGACCTGTAGCCGGGTCGTATGCAAGGTGAGGGTTTATAGGGCTTGGTTTTATATCAAATAAAGTTTGAAATTTCCCGGTTGCTATGTCAAAACTAAGTAGTGATCTGGAATTGTTCGTAAGTAGAACACGGTTGTGAAATGGGTCGTAAGTTATCCAGGAAACATCAATATCAGTAAAAGTCACGGTGTACGTTAACTTTCCTTCATTAGAAAATTCTAGTCGATTCCATGCGGCCACGACGATGTCTGAAACATAAGAAAAACATTCTAGGTTATGCTTTAAAATCTTCCAATTCCTAGCCGTTCTTCTTCATTCCATAAATTACGGCTCGACTGGGCCTGAAATGACTTGCATACTCGCCAGCGTGCTATAGAGAGTGCACAGTGATCTACGGTTACCATTGGGTGGGGGTTCTTTTTTTTTTTTGCGAAAATTACTATTAAATTTAGGAAAGTGTAGGTATACATATTGGTGCTGCAGCTGCTGGATTCGCGCCGCAACGACAATTTTAAGGTGTTCGTGGTGCGAATACCAACGTGCTTTCTGCATCTCGTCTAGGATGAGGACTTTTGGCCGCAGGGAGTGGTATTTCGCCGCTTCCACGGGCAAGTGCCACATGAACGCACAGTGACATAGTGCACAAGTGAAGTGTAACTAACATAGTTCTGTTACCCTTACTCTATAAGACCTAACTTCACAAACTACACTTTAGTCAAAATATGTGGCTTGGCCGAGTTAGGGCGTGTCGAGTTAGAAGCTTGGCTCTGGTATAATCCAAACCCAAGTTAAGAGGGTTCAAAAAAACTACGAAGCGCTTTGAGAAAAGGTAGGTAGTGCCCTTGCGCTTCGCTAGGCTCTTCTTAGCGGGGGCACAGCCTGCCCCCAGATCTATGGGCCAAAGTTTCGTGCAAATAAATTTATGTTATATTATGTTTGTTGCAAAAAAGTCTTTGTAATTCCCATTCCGAAGGGATCCTTTTGTTTGGGTACGATTTCCCAAAAACACTACTCTTGTACCTACTCACCCCAGGAGAAGGAGTGCGCCAACCCCGCCTGCAGCGTCAACACCGCCAACACGCACAACGTTCTATACATTTTCTACCCCAGACAGCGTTGTTACGACAGGTGTAGTCGATGCGTCCACCCTTGGCGATTGCTCGTTGGATATAAAAATAAAATGTCGGATTTCCACAAACGTGAATATATAAATATGCATTTGCATAATTTGGGGTATTGATAACAGTAGCCGCTTTCTAACAAGCGGGTCACAAATAGGTGAACCTGAAAATTCCACGTATTCAGAATTACTAATTTAGAATGATTATTTCCTTACTAGCTGTACGGCTTTGCTCACTCACGTGACCGCATAGCTTTTGGCATTAAAATGGAACATTACATGAAGTCGTAGTACATTCCTAACATCCTTTATAGAATTAAAATCTGGCTATTTTTTAATTTAAACTGAAACTTGTCTTTATTATAGGATGGATTATAGGAACTCGGTGCACTATTATTTATTTTGTGGTCGTTGACTACGAGCGAGAGAGTTCTGGGGAAACTCAAGTTAGACTGCAATCGACACGCTAAAAAGAAGTATGTTCATGATTAATGATAATGATGTATGATTCATGATAATAATATTGTACTCTGGTTCTCGATGGTTATTTTCTGTTTTCTTTCCTGTAACTTGGCGATCTGTGTCTACACAATAGGCCAGTCGCTTAGTATCTTTAAGTATATATTTGTTACTCACGTAGTATGGTATGTCGTAGCGTATTGAAAATAAACTTTCAACTCTGTGAGCTTAATTTACCAATGGAAAACAAAAGTGGGAATATGGAAAAAACACCGTACCAAAAATACTATAAACGCTTGTAATAAAAGCAAAAAGATTCATTTTGACCGGTTTTTAAGTCAAATGCTCATAGGTGCGGCGGGACGTGAATATGTTTCCTCATCCCTCTGAGGTACTCCAAATATTTGTAAATGAAGCCCATCTAGTAAGAAATGCCTAATAGTCCAAGATTCTGTCTAAGATCGACCTTCACACATCTGTTCATCGTCTGCCTAGCCTTTTCCGTATGCTGGGGTCGGCTTCCAGTCTAACCGGCAGCAGCTGAATACTAGTATTTTGCATGGAGCGACTGCATAGCTGACCTCCGCAACCCAGTTAGTACCAGTACTAACTACCCGTACAAAGACGGCAACGGCGACGGCGGCGGGTTTGGTAAGACTGGCTGTCGGTTGTGTTTAGGGCCACTGACTACCTGTACGAGTAACGACTGTCACTGACGGGACTAAAGGCTTAACGTGCTTTCCGAGACACGGAGGAAACTGGGTATGCAATGGATGGTCACCTCCGTGGTCTGACTTTGGCAAGCGCTACCTTACCTTGAAGACATGACCCAATCGACCCGTGTGATAGTTACTGTTTAACCCATCTGTTTATCGAGTGAAAAATATTTTTAAGCAATCATAGCATTATTTATACCTGACAATCCAGTTTATGGGACCAATAGATACACAACCCAACAGATTCTTATTCCATAAACGCTTTGTACTTTCATTCAATACTGATTTCATTTGGTTAGCAAATAAGTGAATACGTTAAAAAGTTTAAGCTAAAAGGTTAGGTTAAAAAGGTTAGGCTTGACTTAATTTTGTCAATCAACCCATGTGAAAAAATAAAACGGAAGTGTCTGTTTGTAATTTTCCGAATAACAGCGTTTTACTGAATGTATGTGAAAGTATCTACGGTAGGTTGAAGAAAAAAAGTTTTTTTTTTTACATTGTTGTCTGTGTTGTTCCGGCTAATCTCCGAAAAGTCTGGACCAATTTTGACGGTACTTTTACTGGCAGATAGTTGATGTTTGCATAGATGTATTTGTTATGCCACAAGGTTGATTGGCACTTAAATGTCAATGTCAGACGGTATCATTTAAGAAATTGTAATAAAAAACCACATTTAATTATTATTATTTATTTAATTAACAACTTATTTGACTGGGGGTCTCAAGCATAAAATTGAGATGTTGATTGATAGTCTACAAGCCGCATCGCAAGGGGTCGCTATAGAAGTACATACAAAGACCCATGTACGTAAACTATGTAAAGATTATAGAATCTAGAACATGCCGGTTTCCCCACGATGTTTTTCTTCTCCGTTTTTAAGATCAGTGATGATGTAATAAACTGCCCAACATAAAATGCCTGCCTGGGAGCAAACCCATGACCCAGAGCTCGTAAGTTGGGGCTATAGCCCAAAGCATAGGCATAGGCTATAGTTGGTATACCAAAGGTATAAAAAAAGTAAATATGAAACTTAAGTCTATGTCTCCTAGTGGAGTTTATATTGTAACAGTTCTACTGAGCAGTCGCAGCGACGGCGGCTTCACATGTTGTTCATTCTGCTCATTGCTCATTCTGAACAAGCGTCGCTTCTTCAGACAACAGTTGAAGCACACATCGACTTCACTCCTTAGCCTGTAACCGAATTTAAATCTTTAAAGAACGTTACAAATGTACAATTAAGCACCTAGGAGATTAATAAAGCACACATGAAACATACATGAACGGGGTTCAAATATGTGTCTACAGAACAGATATGGATATGGACGGATTTAAAAGATTTTTACCTATGTTGAGGAGGTCTTTCAACATAGAAACTGTTTGTGAGCATTTAATAAGAAAGGCGGGAACATCACATCTTTCACCCTGATAACCTCCTGTGCATTGACACACTGGGTTATTCTGCTCACTCAGGGAACATACGCCGTCGTTTAAACAATAAGCTTGGCACTCGTTCACTTCGCAGCGAACTCCCGAGTAACCGGCATTACATCTGCAACAAGTTTGACTATCATTATTATCCGTGTCATTTATCATACATCAAATCACGCCCCTTTCTTACGGGGATTATAGACAGAAACTACGGAACGGTTAAGAACCACTTGTACACACAATTAAAACTGCGTCAAAATTAAACACACTCACATGGTCTGTATCACGTGGAAGATTTAAAAATGTAGACATGTTGTGATTTTGAGTATACGATCAGCGCTCGAGCGCCTGTTGTCTTATACCAAGGTCTTAATAAAATGAACATATATTTTACCTGCATTTAGGTTGTCCGTCAGCACTGGTACTGCAGTGCCCGTGTAAACAATAGTATTGACACGCAGGAACATCCCATGTGCCACCGCTAGCCCAAGATTCTCCACTAACTTTCGTTTCATTGACACGAAGCAAGCTTCCACCTGTAGAAACGTTGAGGGAGTCGCTGTCGTTGGTCACTGAGTAATTTGGTAGCAGACGCTTCAGTGCTTTACAAAGCGGAATTCCCTGAGATTGTTCTTCAATGACATTGTTGGCGGATATATATGTGCCACGCCAATGTGTTGATGTATCTTGAAATAAAATTTGTTTGGGTTCCACATCTGTGGCGAGCGGTAGATTCTTTGGAAATTTCCAAAAGAACTTGTCATCGTCAACCATATAGCCTTCTGCCCAGTAAATGAAATCTTTGGATACAGTTAATCGAGCTAAATAATAACCTTGACCATGATATAATGTTCTTCTGTGTTTTCCATTCAAATCCGCACTAAGAATAAAATATTGTTTGGTGTCTCGTTCATATTCCGTCCAGTACATGTTTTGTGTCTGAGGGTCAATGGTCAAGGCAGATCTCGATTTGTCACTTCTTCCTATAACTTCTTCTCTCGCGGAATCATTATGTCGAGCCCTTTCTATTGTATAGTCTGCCTCGTTGATCCAGTAGAAATACCTGTAATAAATAAAAATCTAATAATTTTCACTTATAGTTGAACTAGTATTTGCGTGTTGCGCGAGGTGCATGCAAGCACCTCGCGTCCTTGTGGTGGTAAATCTTTCACTTTTAAAACCCCTAAATGTAATAAAAATACATAAAAAAAACAAAAAAAAGAGATGCGATAAAAGGGTGGGGGGGAGGAGGGCAAAAAGGGAGGGTCTGGCACTTTTCCCCTACTCGTGAGAGTTACTTGTTTACGAATCTGTCAAAATATATTCCCCTCCCCCTCCACCATCTGGGAGAACAATTATATCAATCAGTGAGTGAGTCAGTCAGTAATCGAGCTTTATATAGTAACTATATAAAGCTGATTAAAGCTGATTTGACAGAGGAATCAAATTTTAAATTAAATAAAAACCAATGAATTGCGAACATTATTATTATTTTTTCCATTAACTATGTAGTAAAATTATTATTAGTAATGCATGTGTGTTTCATTTAATTTTGGATAAAGATGTCAAAACAAAGAACACAGATATTTGAAAAGATTTGCAAATATAATAACATAATATTATAGTTTTGTATGTGTTATAAAAACCAAAAGGTAACCAAAAGGTAAAAACCATCTATATCTATATATATACATATAATAAAACAGTAAAAAAACTGTGTCCGTACATTGAATATATTAAAAAAATAATTATTGAAGGGGGTTTGGAAACAGAAATAGAGCACGAATCCAAAAAAAAAAATTCTGTCTGTTTGTCTGTATGTCTGTTTGTTTGTACACGCTAATCTTCGGAACTAATCGACGGATTTAAATGATTTTTTTTGTTGTAAAGGTATTAAATCTGGGCAACATATAGGCTATAATTTATCTTGGAAACTGGAACATCTGATGCAGCACGTAATGAGCATTTTCTGCTAAGAGAATAAATTTGAAGACCTGGAACAGCTGATGTGGAACTCCAAGAGCCCAGCTACACTATAACATATACAGGAATGACGTCTTAGCAAGAGTTGTTCAGCCTGATAAGCACTCTCTGTTGCCGTATAAAATTTGAAGACCTGGAACAGCTGATGTGGAACTCCAAGAGCCCAGCTACACTATAACATATATAGGAATGACGTCTTAGCAATAGTTGTTCAGCCTGATGAGCACTCTCGGTTGACGTATAAAAATTGAAGATCTGGCACACGCGTTGTGGAATTGAAAATTAAAAAAATTAAAAAAAATTGAAGATCTGGAACACCTGATATGGAAATCAAAGCTATCACTAATTTCACTGTATAATTATAAAATAACGTAAGCTGGGAGTACCTCCACGCGGTGAAGAAGGTAACAGTTTAGGACTAATTTTCGATGAAAATTCGATGAATCATTGAAAATTTGACTCTACTGGCCAAAACTCCCAGTTATTATTTTATTTTATCAAATAAATAAATATATTTGAGTGTTTAATTTCCTTTTTAATTTATTTTCGTGATACGGTAGCCTACCCGGTAACGCAGGGGAGCAGTCACTTAGATTTTAATTGATCAGGTATCTTCAGAATTAAACTATAACTATGTCTAGAAAGAGGTCAAATCTTTCCCAACGTTCCAAAGGAGCTAAAAGATTGAGGATCATAAGATCCCAAGAATCTACCGAAGAGCGTCAGGAGAGACTTGATGCTGTTCGAGAACATCAGGCTGCAACTCGCTCCGTAGAAAAATCTTCGGATCGCGAAGAAAACTAGAACACCTGATATGGAAATCAAAGCTATCACTGCATCAGATGTTCAAGTTTCCAAGATAAATTATAGCCTATAAGTTGCCCAGATTTAATACCTTTACAACAAAAAGACCCTTCACGAAGCGGTCAACCAAGCATTCTGTACATCAAACTAAGTCTTTACGCAGAGAGTGCTCATCAGGCTGAACAACTCTTGCTGAGACGTCATTCCTATATATGTTATAGTGTAGCTGGGCTCTTGGAGTTCCACTTCAGGTGTTCCAGATCTTCAAATTTATTCTCTTAGCAGAAAATGCTCATCACGTGAAACAATTTTTGCTATGGTACCATTTTTGTATCTCTTATCTTATCGTTTAGCTGGTCTGTTGCGGTGCTGCATCAGATGTTCAACGAGGAAGTGAGGAAACTCGGTATGTAATGGGAGGTAACCCATCCACGGGCCAACCTAGGCAAACGCTTAACATAGCGGACAGTCGCGCATCATGTTCCGCACTTATCTCTAGAGACCTATAAGCAGATGCGTAGATACGCTGAGAACTAATGCGCAATTATCTATCCGTGAACGTCTGCGACTCACGAGACAATGCATGATTTCTTCACTGGTCTCTAGAGACCTGGATGTAAATGCGTAAATACGCTGAGAACGCAGGTGTGCTTCGCGATCCGAAGAGGTTTCTACGGAGCGAGTTGCAGCCTGATGTTCTCGAACAGCATCAAGTCTCTCCTGACGCTCTTCGGTAGATTCTTGGGATCTTATGATCCTCAATCTTTTAGCTCCTTTGGAACGTTGGGAAAGATTTGACCTCTTACTAGGCATAGTTATAGTTTAAATTTGAAGATACCTGATCAATTAAAATCTAAGTGACTGCTCCCCTGCGTTACCGGGTAGGTTACCGTGTCACGAAGATAAATGGAAAAGGAAATTGAACACTCAAATAACATAAGCCCGAAGTCATATTTATTTGACAGAATAACGGGAAGAAAAGGTATTTTTGGGTAGGTATTAAGTCTGGGCAACATATAGGCTATAATTTATTTTGGAAATTGGAACACCTGATGCAGAACCGCAACAGAACAGCTAAAGTATAAGAGATATAAAAATGGTGTCATAGCAAAAATTATTCCACGTGAAGAGCATTTTCTGCTGTGAGAATAAATTTGAAGATCTGGAACATCTGTTGTGGAACTCAAAAACCCAGCTACACTATAACATATTAAGGAATGACGTCTTAGCAAAACTTGTTTAGCCTGATGGGCATTTCCTGTGGACTTACGAAAATGAAAGATCTGGAACGTCTTTAATCGTCTCGCTCATCTAGTTGTTTTCCTCAGAATTCTACATCAGACGTTTCAGATCTTCGATTTTCTTGATGACCCCGTTGTCGCTGGCAAAAGCAACAAGATCCGCGTGCGAAGTCGCGGGCAGAAGCTAGTTTTTAAAATAACTTTTAAAAATGGTTTTTACCTTTTTAGAAAATGAATGAGCATGAAGTTACGTACCCTGTACAGCTATCCACGGCAAATGAAAAAGACCGCCTTCCTAAATAAATCACATTTGTGTCGTATTCGTGGTTGGATCCAGGTTTTACGAGATACGAGCATATTTTATAATAATCAGTTAGTGCAAATAATAGACCTGTAGCCGGGTCGTATGCAAAGTCTTTTATTTCAGGGGCTAATTTTAAATCAATTAAAATTTGTATTTTCCCTGTTGCTATGTCAAAACTAAGTAGAGATTTGGAACTGTTCGTAAGTAGAACACGGTTGTGAAATGGGTCGTAAGTTATCCAGTCAATATCAACATCAGTAAACGACACGGAGTTCGTAAATTTTCCTTCATTATAAAAATCTAGTCGATTCCATCTGGCCGCGACGATGTCTGAAACATAAGAAAAACATTCAAGGTTATGTTTTTAAGTCTTCGCTTTCCTAGCCGTTCTTCTTCTTTCCATAAATAACGCTTCCAATGGATCATATAGAACTTGCATACTCGCCAGTGTGCTTTGGAGGGTGCACAATGATCTTCGGTGACCATAGGGTAGTCTGGCGTCTGAATAACAACTGACCCACATACAGCCGCAGAAGGTGTTGGGGTCCACTTGTTAGGTACACGGTTGAATAATTTGTCGCAAAAAATACTATGTTCCAATGGAATCCCTTGGATATGTACGATACCCCAAAAACAGGACCCTTGTACTCACCCCAGGAGAAGGAGTGCGCCAACCCCGCCTGCTGCGTCAACACCGCCAACACGCACAACGTTCTATTCCAACGTTCTATTCATTTTATAGACCAGAATTATAAGGTTATTTCAACAGAGTCAGATTTGCTTCTACCCCTAGTGACCGCTCGTGGGGTATTACTGAAAAAGCTGGATCTCCCGAATTGTGGAACTGGACGGCGTTAAGAAACAGCGAATCAAGCGAAAAAAATAAAAGAATTATCGATTGAAGATCACCCAAACTTGTAAACAGTTTAGTTTTTGTTCAAAAATCACTCGTATCATAATCATAAATCTATAATTATCTCGACATCAGAAATTCAAATCACAGGCGCTGGTATATGCATAATCTTATATTGCGAAAGGTGAAAAAGCGAAAGGTGTCTGAAGTAGGAAGGTCCTGAGTTACAGATAACCTCTTTTTTTTTATTAATTGGAAATCATCAAATAACTCCTCCCGCTCTGGGCGGAGCAGGAGGGATTGTCAGACTTTTACTGACTAAAACCCATCCATGTTCCTTAATCGCCCTTTGTGTTCCGGGGCCACGGTATGTCTTTTGAACAGTCCCGCAGCCCCGGCAGGCATCCCTTGACCCCTTCCTATTGCTGACATCTCTTTGAGGCGCGCGTGGAACACGAACGCGCTGTCGACACGGCCTGTCGTCATAACACGGATGGACGGCAAGCTAGCCCATAGCTCACCATCCACAGGCCCGCGTTTACGGAAGCCCGGTGCGTCTCCCGCGGCGGCTGGGACGTGAGGTTCTCTCCCTCTCACGTTCCGCCGCATCCTTCGCTAGCATGACTGCTTCGCAGAAGGAGGTGACGGCGTCCCATTCCGTCTCACTCCGGACCAGATGATACTATTTTAGTTTTTTTTTTTTTTTTTTAACATACCAACTGTTTTATGTACGCATTAAGGAATGCAATAAAGTATTGACCAGACATACTTACATACCCTTCCTTTTTGCTTCGCCGTAGTCGGGTAAAAAATAAATTTATTTAAATTATGCTTGCAAGCATACCTAATACAAAATAATGGATTGTACAAAAAAGTGGGTTAGGATGTTCATGCTTAATTATTATACACGAAAACAGTTCTGTGGAAGCGTAGTCAAGACTTAATAGCCAGTTACGCAATAATTTTTTTTTTTTTCTTACGTACGCTTTCTTCTTTGCTATGTTGATGACATGGTAACCTCTTAATAACTTCTAGTTACAATGTAAAAATTAATTCATGACAAGAATTTGTGTGGTATATACAACTAAAAAGGCATGAATCAAGTTAATGAATGAATTCTAGTTCATTCTTAAGTTAGTTACTTTAGATTGTTTTAATTTATACATTTGAATAAATGAATAGAATCGAAAAAAGGGTAACATATTGAACTTTCTGCTAAAAAAAACCGACTTCCAAAAAAACACTAAAAAAGTCTAAAATAACTTGACTTTCGGAAGTCGGTGTCAAAAAAGTCAATGAAACAAACAAAGACATCGACTTCCGAAAGTCAAGTTATTTTAGACTTTTTTAGTGTTTTTATGGAAGTCGGTTTTTGTTTAGCAGAAAGTTCTTTTTTGTTCTAGACCATACCTGAGAACCTTTTAGTTACGGAGACATTGGGGGACAAAGTTCTTTTTCAAAGCTTTTTTTTTTAATACAAGTTTTTAACGTTGTAACTTTACTTTAAACACCTCCACGACCCTTCGTACTATTCAATGCATCCATCAGCACACTGTTTTAAGTGCGATAAATTGAGTCGTACCGTTAAACGTCATTTTTGTATGGAGTTACTTAGTAAAATGTATTTACGTATGTAACAAGACTTTTAACGAAGCCAACCAAGCATTCTGTACATTAAATTAAGGAACTTTACGCAAAAATTATTGCTGGGAAATGGCTTTTTTTTGGGGGGTAAAAAATCACGTTTTACGGTAGGACTCAATGTAACGCACTCAAAACATTGTGCTGATGGATACATTGAATAGTACGGGGGTCGTGGAGGAAAATCTTACAATAAAAACATATTATATTAAAAAAAATACTTGTTCAAAAGTTGGAACTTTGAATATCTCCGTAACTTAGAACCCAGGTACGGTCTGGA
The DNA here is from genome assembly GCA_947578425.1 of Eugnorisma glareosa. NCBI lineage: Eukaryota > Metazoa > Arthropoda > Insecta > Lepidoptera > Noctuidae > Eugnorisma > Eugnorisma glareosa. The sequence continues at coordinate 2,555,898 of OX387982.1, read as the reverse complement.
ACAAAAAATAATCGCAATTACGGGGAGAACAAGTGCCTTTCGGCTTCGTTAAGAGTCTTGTTACACCCTTTATACAGATAAAAAGGTAAATAAATAATGTTATATACGGCAACACAAACTTTCAAAACTTTGAAGATCATTTTCTCACTTTGATAAATTCTCATTTTCGTTGCTTGATTCGTTATTTTCTAACGCCATCCAATTATTATTAACAGCGATTTTAAATTCTTAAGAATTGACGATCTATTAAACGCGAGGCATCAATGGGTGAACCAGTAAAATACGCGTCTACACAAATTGATTTAGACTATCAAACTAAAATAGATTATTATATAATACTAGCTGTTGCCTGCGACTTCGCTCGCGTTAAAATTTTGGTCGCAAGCGCGCTGCTGTCATGAGGTCTTGGGTTCGATTCCCGGGACGGGCAAAGTCTTCTCAGTAGCAACCACGGAGTCTGGTTTTGTGCTCAGTTGATCAGCTAATATATTTCCGGAGATGGACCATGATTGCATATGCGGATACTTTTCTAAGAACGGAAGGAAGGATAAACGGGCAAACAAATTGAAGAATTGACGCAGGTATTACGAGGTACGATGGAACAAAGACTGCTGAATCTAGCTCTTCGTCTATTCACCACTGTTACCCGCAACTTCGTTCCCGTGGAAATTCTGATGCGGCTGTGAGGAAAAAAAAAATATAGCCTCGTCTTTCCCCAGTATATAATTTTGGTGGTATGGAGTACGGGGTGTTAAGTTAAAAAACAGAGGATCCTCCGACCAGACGGGTGTTATGTCTGCAGGCTACTGCCCGACGGTTGTTGCCGGGTTTTTCTATAAGTATACTCTTAAGTCGCGGATAACCTTACTTGCACGATGTAGGAATTACTAGCTACGGTAGAACGTTTAAAACTTACATAGACAAAATATATAACCTACAACTTCGTTTATTAAAAATAATAATTCCAAATAAAATAAAGAAAACACTTTATGATGGTGATGACGTAACTGGTTTCTTTAAATATTGTAAAATCTTGCCAGTACACACAAAAATACGAAAGTGGTTATTGATAGAACAGTTCACCAATAAAGATCTACAAATTAAATTCAATCATGGCAAGGCAACGAGATTGGCAGCCCAATCAAAACTGGTAGTACCGAGATACAAGAACTATTATGGGAAACGAACTGTCGCTTATTTAATACCTACTTTAATTAATGACATTCCACCAAAAATTCAATCGGAAATAACAAATAGTAGTTATAAAAGTAAATACAAACAGTTCTTTGACTCTCTCTGAAAATGCATCATCCTGTTTAAATTTCATTCAATTGCTAATTTGGCATCGTCGCGATGTCTCACCCGCGCTGTCGCTGTTTTTGTGAGATTTCTTAGTTAGTTATTATTTACGAACTACCTCACAACTTGTTTTAACTACTACGTACTATGTCCCAACCATACATTAATAATTATTATTTGCTATGTTAGTATTAAGATAATATTAAGAGCTTAAAAGTGTTTCAACATCCGGACGATCCTAATGAGGTTTTTGTGATGTTTCTGTTTACATTTTGTTTTGTTCTATAATTAATACACAATAAAAAAAAAGGATTTTAGATTAGATGTAGATGTATTTCGATGTTTAGTTCATCATCTGTGTCATAGATAGATATATATATATAGATAGAGCGCTGTTGTACTTTTTGTTCTATGTTGCTGTACTGTACTGTACGCTTTCCAGTGAAGCTACATAATCTACCTCCTTGCCAAATTTCATAACGATCCAATTAGCCGTTTTGTTGTTGTGTTGAAAAGGTTAGAAACAAACTGAGTTACCTACTTTCGCATTTAGGTATGGCTTCGCTCACGTGAGCGCGTATTCTTTTGGCATTATCAGAACATTACATGGGAACGTGAAGTCGTGGTATATCCTTAATATCCTCTACAAAATAATATGCTGATAAGATGACTGGCTTTAGTTTAAATTAACAGGAAATCAGTTATTTTAGATTGCCTACGCAACGAAGTTTATGAACAAAGCAAATAAATGCAATTCAAGATTTATCTTAGGTCCCAACGCTGAGTATCCTTAAAAAGTTTAAAAATCCTTTCAAACCCTGTTATTGAAACATAATGAAACGAAAAAACGTGGAAAAATAACTTGAGCTTCAGAAGTCGGTGACTTTTGTTTGTTAGATTGAATATTTTTGCCACCGAATTCTGAAGCTAAAGTTATTTTTCCACGTTTTTTTGTTTTTGAAGTCAGTTTTATTTTTTCCAAAAAAAGATTTTTATTTTTCCGTTTTTAGTTTCAATTTTCTACACAAATATTTGCTTTACATTTATTTTACATTTTTAATAACTCCTTTCATGGTAATAGGCTTATCCCCAATAAAATGTAAGTTATATCGTTCATACCTAACTAACTGTCGAAATCTGGGTGTACTTTACACATCTGCGTAGGTGCTCCCCTTTTTTTTTTCCTTTGGGAAATCATCAAATAACAGGCTGAGCAGGAGGGAGTGTCAGACTTTTACTGACAGCGCCCGCACCGTTCGGCTACGTCCGGCAGTGGGCCCGGAAACGTCATACCTTCTGGTACTGCGGCCTGCAACCAGAAAAACATAATGTTACGAATTATGAAAGAGGTGTGTTCATATTTTATGAACTGATCACTCATGTAATATTATTACTAAAACCCATCCATATTCCTTCATCGCCCTTTGTGTTCCGGGGCCACGGTATCTCTTTCGAACAGTCCCGCAGCCCCGGCAGGCATCGGCCCTTGCGGACCCCTTCCTGTTGCTGACATCTCTTTGAGGCGCGCGTGGAACACGAACGCGCCGTCGACACAGCCTGTCGTCAAAAGACGGACGGACGGCGGGCTAGCCCATAGCTCACCGTCCACAAGCCCGCGCCTACGGTGGCCGGGGGCCACCACGTGGCCCCCGACGCCCGGTGCGTCTCCCGCGGCGGCTGGGACGTGAGGTTCTCTCCCTCTCACGTTCCGCCGCCTCCTTCGCTAGCATGACTGCTTCGCAGAAGGAGGCGACGGCGTCTCATTCCGTCTCGCTCCGGACCATATCTTGCAGCCCTATTGCAAAAAAAAAAATGAAAACCTCCATCTTCTTATAATCCAGGCTTATTTTTTCTAAAGAAACTTCTTAAATTATTTGTTTGTAGCATACGATTTACATTCAAAATGATTTAAAGTGATAGCAACAAAAATCAATAAAATTCCAAAATAAATTAAGGAAATCTCCGTGACATTTATTTAAATCCAAACTGCGTATAGATATTGATAATTTTTAAATAGAGAAGGAAAAAGACTTCTAGCACAGCAAGACGTCTGTTCCCTATACCAATTTTTGGAGGAATCATCATCATCATTCTTCGGTCCTTATACCAATTTATTTGGGGTTCGCGCAGCATGTCTTCTTCTTCTATACTTTTCTATTAATTTTCGGAGAAATATTTGAAGAAAAAAAATATGAGAAAATATACAAACCATGTCAATCCAAAATAAAAATGAAATCATAATGGGGTTCGAACATGCGACCGATAGTTTACGGAGCGATCATGAATGCGCTAGGCTGTTTAAACCGTTGACGTAATTTCAAAATTTCATGGCTGAAACGTCAAACAATTGAAGAATACTCACATAATGCAATATTGCTCACCCCCTTAAGCAAGTAGCGTTATAATAATTATATAGCCTAACATTTGATGGAACAGGATCTATGCAGTAGTTTTTGAGCCGTGTCGGAACATCCATTTGGATTTTTACGATTTTATTATATGTATATGTTGCAGTCAAAACTCTTAACAAGTCAAAAGTACTTTTAACTAGCAAAATCAATCAAAAGACAATACTACTTTTGACTGAAATAACAGTTAAAAGTAGCTTTGCCCATTGGAGCTGGTTAATAGTAGATTTGACTAACTGATTCCGTCAAAAGTGGTTTTGTCTGGTAATATCAGTCAAAACACTTAAAACTTAAGGAGGTCGATACAAATACCAAAAAAATAACGCACCTATAAAGTTTTATATTACTAAATACAGGGTGTAACAGGACCCTTCACGAAGCCGTCAACCAAGCATTATGTACAACATCAAACTAAGTAATTTTACGCAAAAATTATTGCTGGATACGATTTTTTTTTATCGGGGAAAAATCACATTTTAAGGTGGGACTCAATGTAACGCACTCAAAACATTACACTGATAGCTGATTGGATTGAATAGTACGGGGTTTGTGGAGATGTTCATAGCAAAAAAATACATTAAAAACTTGTGAAGAAGTTGGAACATTGACCCCCAAATCTCCGTAACTAGAAGGTTCCCAGGTATGGTCTAGAACATAAAAATGATTGCAATGACGGGTAGAACAAGTGCCTTTCGGCTTCGTTAAGGGTCCTGTTACACCCTTTATTAGTACCTACAGTTAAGAATAACACGTATGTTAAAGTGTAATATAAAGGTTCACATTATACAATAACGAGCAATGTTTTGGTTTTTTTTTTGAACTTGTGTATTTTATGATAACCTATTTAACCCCTTCTAGGTTTTTTATTTTATTTTAGTCTTTGAAGTGTACTTCTTCTTTGTATTGATTGTAATATCAAACTTTCGTAAAAAACGATTTCACATTTAATAAATATACTTATTTACATTCTAACCAGTTAATAGCGCTTTTGACTGAAGCTTTAGCAGTTAACACCAGTTTTGACTCAGAGCGTCAGTTAAAACAACTTTTAATCGCAAATTTGCAGTCAAAAGCACTATTAACCAATGATTTTCAGTCAAATTGTTGATTTTCAGTCAAAATGTTCAAATCATTGAAATAGGTATTTATACCAGCATAGCAATACGAATAGAAAATAATAATATGTAACCCATAATTCTAATTTGTTTATCTTAATCTATTTCTGCAGACGCGTATCTCGCAGATTCTCACATTGGTGCAACAATTTATGTTCTGGCCTGCGCATGAGCAGTTGAGCACAATTGGTACATGAATTAGCAAATCGCTATTTTTAATTGGATGGCGTTTTAAAACAACGAATCAAGCAACTAATATGAGAATTTATCAAAATGAGAAAATGATCTTCAAATTTTTTAAATGTGTTGCCGCTGTTATTATTTATTTACCCTTTTATCTATTTACATACATACATTTACAAAGCATAAAGGGACCCTTCACGAAGCCGTCTCCAAGCATTCTGAATATCACACTAAGTAACTCTACGCAAAAATTATTGCAGCGAAACGATTTTTTTTGGGTATAAAATCACGTTTTACGGTAGGACTCAATATAACGCACATATAACATTGTGCTGATGGATGCATTGAAAGGAACGGGGCTCGTGGAGGTATTTAAAGTAAAGTTAAGTACAATATTAAAAACTTGTATTCTAAAATAAAACCAGTAAAACTTTGACTCGCAATATCTCCGTAACTAGAAGGTTCATGTATGGTCTAGCTAGAACAAAAAAATGATCACAATAGTGCCTTTCGGCTTCGTTAAGGGTAATTTGACACCCATTATGTTTACAATCTTTAATCTACAATATTATCCACTGAGTGAAGTATGTAGACACAATAGGGTATATGCAAGAAATATAAAACTTTTTTTATTTCTTTAAAATGCCTTGTATTGGACCATAAAAACATTGTGGTACTCTTGTTTAATTCTCTAATACAACACTTATTTTACAATTTAACATTTCATTTAGCGTGTTTTTGGTGAAACAGAACGCAAACATAAAACGCATCGATTCCGGTAGTGACGTCAAAATCCATGTGTCAAAGAAACACTTTTAATTGAAAAGTACTTAAAGTTTCACTAAGATTTTACTATAATATTGTTATTTCAATTTTTGCTTAAATAAAGCACTTACATTTTAGTAAAACTAATCTACTAAAGGCAAAAAATTAGATTTAAACAAGGCAGATAGAGGTAAGTGACATCAAAGTCCTGACATGAATGGCCGCGATAGTCATGGACGTTTGAACTGTCGTAGAAAATTGCAGGAGTTTAATTTTTTTTTGTGCGACAAGTAGTAGTCGAAATTAACTTTTTATTATTTTCTTGGGTTGATAGTACTGCATATTAATGATTTAAGTGAAAAAAAAATTACATGCATATTCTCTATTATACTTATAGTGTATATATATATAGTTTTATAAATGATATCTATATAGACAATCTTTCACTTACTATTGAACAATTTTTAATTGGCACTAAGGGATCAGGTGACGTATTGTTGTATAATTTGTCGAGACAATTTAGTTCTGGGTGAAATGGAAGGTATAAAAATAGTTGAATTCCTTTATCAGTAAATTAAATATAGTTAAAACCATTGTTTTTTTTTTGTGAGTGATCATATTATCACTATCACTCCATAATATAAAACAAAGTCGCTTTCTGTTCCCGCTGTCTGGCCCTGACAGCGGGAAGCGACTTTGTTTATATAATCTAAGATATTTGAAATTACGCAAAGAATTTTGATGCGGTTTTTTTAAATAGATAAAGTGATTCATGAGGTGGGTTTGTAAAACATAGCACCCGTGTGAAGCCGGGGCGGGTCGTTAGTTTTCTTATAATTAATTAGCATCTGTTTTACATCAGTAAAAGTATTATCATCTTATCTTGATAGAGATGCATAAAAGCAGCTTTCTTTTTGTTACGTCCGGCACAAACCTTGCAAAAATAAAAACGTTGACACCCCGTCTCAAATGGCATAGGTTTTCTTTTAACGATTTATACAGAATTAGAACTACTAACTAAATCGATTACTCTCCGTCCACACGCGCCTACGGTGGCCGGGAGCTACCACGTGGCCCCCGACACCCAGGGCGTCTCCCGCGGCAGCTGGGACGTGAGGCTCTCTTCCTCTCACGTCCCACCACCTCCTTCCCTAACATAACTGCTTCGCAGAAGGAGGCGACGGGGCGTCCCATTCCCTCTCGCTCCGGACCATGGATTAAACCAGGGACGGACGCGAGAGGTTGCCGCCGCCGATCTTCGCTCGAGAACACGGCGGTGCTCCACCCAAGCGAAGCAGACCTCCACAGTCTGCTCCACTGTGTCCAACGTGGGCGTTTCTTCCCGCCCGATTCGGTGCAGGAACCTCCCGAAACAACCATGTCCGGTGAGGACCTGCGTCAGGCTGAAGATGAGGGCGCCACTATTGGTGGCGTGCCCTGTACGGGGTTGCGACAGTCGCTCTCTCCATGTCGCCATGAGATCGCGCCGGAGCTCTGTCCGCTGAGCGACGATTTGCCGCGGCACCAATCATATGGTTTCAATTTTCATAGTTTGAAGTAATGCTTGACTCTTGAGCGGTGTTATATAAAATGGACTTAAGAGTGATTTTTAACAAAAACTAAACTAACTAAACTGTTTCACAGTTTGGGTGATCTATTGCAATCGATAATTCTTTTAGTTTTGTCGATTGATTCGCTGTTTCTTAACGCCGTCCAGTTTCACAATTCGGGAGATCTAGCTTTTTGCATTTATATCCCACGAGCGGTCACCAGGTGTAGACGTAAATATGACTCTGTTAAAATAGTCTATAAAATGTATAGAGCGTTGTGCGTGTTGGCGGTGTTGACGCTGCAGGCGGGGTTGGCGCACTCCTTCTCCTGGGGTGAGTACAAGGGTCGTGTTTTTGGGGTATTCTTATTCTTTATTGCACACAAAATTTAAAAGTAGAACACATAAAATTACAATATAAAGCTTATTACAACAGCGAACTTGAGCCAGCATTCGGTTTTCTTACAGCAAACCATAGTTTGATTGTGAGATTTGCAGAAGAGGATAACCCGTGTGCACAAACGAACATTTCAAAACTTAAATTTACTTACACACACAGGTGGTACAGGTGTACATATCCAAGGCAATAGGCATAACATAGAATTTTTTACGACAAATTACTTAACCGCGTGCCTAACGTGTGGACCCCAACACCTTCTGCTACCGTCTTCTTGAGAGGCGCGCCGCCGTTTAGGGTCAGTTGCTCTTCAGACGACAGACTCCCGAAGTCTGTCACCCCCAAGCCACACCTTATGATGATCAGAGATCATTGTGCACTCTCCGAAGCACGCTGACGGCTATGCAACTCATTTCAAACCCATTAGAGGCGTAATTTATGGAAAGAAGAAGAACGGCTAGGAAAGCGAAGATTTAATGGCGGAATAGTGTGTTTTAACTGAAACAATTTTTAATTCAGATATGTAATTACTCCACAACTGAGTTTAAGGACGACTCCACTGACATTTAGATCATTAGAATATTCCATTTAATTTAATGATTTTATTCTCCCCATTGGTTTAAATTAGATGTTGTTAAAATGGTTGTTTCTTTTGTTTTCAATGTAGATTTAACTTATTAATTGAACATTTAGATTATTATTACGTTGACATTGGGAATTGTGTGTAAGTACGTAAGGAATTGTGTGTTAGTATGTAAGCAATTGAGTAACTTTCTTGACACAACTTTATTATTTGTATGCTCTCGAGTAAAATGTAGCGAACTGACCAATTTATTATCACATCCTATTATAATGAAGCTTGATTTAAAAGCACAACCTTGAATGTTTTTCTAATGTTTCAGACATCGTCGCGGCCGTATGGAAACGACTAGATTTTTATAATGAAGAAAAACTAACATACTCCGTGACGTTTACTGATGTTGATGTTGACTGGATAACTTACGACCCATTTCACAACCGTGTTCTACTTATGAACAGTTCCAAATCTCTTCTTAGTTTTGACATAGCAACCAGGAAAATTCAAACTTTAATTGATTTAAAACCCGCCCCTGCATACGATAATCTTGCATACGACCCGGCTACAGGTCTATTATTTGCAATAACTGAGTCTTATAAAATATATTCATATCTCGTAAAACCTGGATCCAACCACGAAGTTGACGCAAATTTTGTTATTTATTTAGGAGGGTTGTGTTATGCGTTGGCCGTGGACAGCTGTGGAGGGTATGTAACTTCATTCTGATTCGTTTTAAAAAAATGTATAATACATTTTTTAAAGGTATTTTCTTTAAAACGTATAAATAAATAAATAAAGCCTTTATTTCCCAAATAACAATATACATAATTCCATAACATTTTTCATGCACATTAATTACAATACCAATTCATATTAAATCATAATTACATTCTACGATTATTTTCAATTAATTATTAGATTTGTATACATGTATATTAAAGATTTAAATTACATTTGGTTTTATACAATACTAAATAGAAATTGATGTATTTTACATTATTATTTATTTTTATATGATCATTTAGATATTATTTTTAAATTCATGCTTTCATTATGTACTTGTTATATTGATTAAATTCGATTTTCGGAATACTTTGTTACAATATTGGTACCAGTATATTATTGGGCTACCCATTTCTGGGTGTAGGCTTCCTCCAACTCTTTCCAGTGCTGTCTGTCTTGTGCTTGGCGAGTCCAAGTAGATCCGGCTACATTGTAAATATCGTCACACCAGCGTCGTCTAGGTCGGCCGCGTGGGTGTTTCGCTTCGTAGGGATACCAATGCAATATCCTTTCACTCCATCTATTATCGGTAGCTCTAGCTGTTTGTCCAGCCCATCGCCATTTCAGTCTGCTTGCCAGCTCGACGGGGTCCGTTACCTTTGTTATGGATCTGATGTATGTGTTTTTATTCCTATCCTTCAGCTTTATACCCAATATACTTCGTTCTGCGGCTCTTTGGAACATGTTGATCTTTTGTACGATGTCTTTTGTGAACGACCAAGTTTGACACCCGTACAATAGTGTCGGCGGCATAACAACGGAGTCCATCGCTTTCCTTTTTAGATGCATTGGTAATTTACTTTTGAATATCTTCTTCAGTGACCAGTATTTATTCCAAGCTTTCTTTATACGGCGTTCTACTTCACGAGATGTTTGATTTAGGAACGATATGTTTTGCCCCAGGTATATATACTCATCCACATAGCTTATAGAATGAGATTCAGTTTGAAGTGGTGTTTTTTCGCTATTCGTCATGGCAAATGTCTTCTGTGTGTTCATTTGTAGTCCACACTTTCTACTTTCTATGTCTAGAGAATTTAACATATATTCTAAGTCCTTGTTATTTTCAGATATTAATACTATATCATCGGCAAAGCGTAAGTTGCTTAGATATTCGCCGTTTACGTTGATGCCTTTATTTTCTCAGTCTAATTGTCTGAAGATATATTCTAAAAGAGCAGTAAATAAATTAGGTAAGATCGGATCACCCTGTTTCACGCCTTTTCGTATGTTAAATGGTCTCCTTTGCCTTCCAGCTTAACTACCGCCTTGCTGTTTTTATAGATTTCTTTCAGAAACTCTATGTATCGGTTTTTGACTCCCTGCGTCTTCAGTGCTAACCACAAGGGTTCGTGTTGAATGGAATCAAACGCTTTGCAGTAGTCTATGAACGCTACATAGAGATTCTTGCCATATTCAGGGTATTTCTCGATAAGTTGTGTCAAGGTGAAGATGTGGTCTAAAGTTGAGTACGACCTTCTGAAGCCGGCTTGTTCTCGGGGTTGGTTGCTATCCAATATCCTTGAGATTCGATTTAAGAATACTGTGGCGAACACTTTGTACACTGTTTGTTGTAAACTTATTGGCCTATCATTTCCTAAGTCTATCGGATCGCCCTTTTTATATAACAGAGTTATAATCGATATTCCCCATTCTTTGATACTTTGTTGAGCGTCACTATGTCATTAAAAAGGGAAGTCAGTGTTGGCACTAGCGGGTCAATAATCGCTTTCAAAATATCGTTTGTTATTCCGTCATCGCCTGGGCTTTTAGCTGATTTCAGGTGTTGGATTGCATAACAGACTTCACCCTCCATGATAGATGGCACGACACTAAGTGGTGCTAATGGCTCTGGTCTAGTACGCTGATAACATTCTTCGTTTCCATAAAGCTCCCTGTAGAACTGTGTAGCAGTCCCGATGAGGCAATTCCTATTCGATATTTTTTTATTTTCTTTGTTTTTCAGAGACATAATCCACGGTTTAGATGTGTTCAATCTTACTTGTGCCCTTTTGACTGATGCTCTCTTTTGCAGCTTTTCTTCTATTATTCTATATCGATGTGCCTTGTAATCTCGTTGAATTTTTTTATTTATAAGTTTATAGAGTGCGCTGAGTTTTTTCTTCTCAGGACGTGTTTTGTTTTCTTTATTCTTCAGTCTATTTCTTTCATTAATAAGTTTCTCTACATACGCTGATAGTGGAGCTATGTCTTTGTTTTTTATTTTGGGTGGTTCTTTTACCGATTCTTTTATTATTTGTATTAGTTTTCCATATGCCAATTCCACATCATCGAATCGGAAGTTGCCTATGTGGTCCGTAAATACATTTTTCAGTGACTCTAACTCTAGGGGTTTAGCCTAGAAACTGTGCTTCTGTAGTCTCTCCGTGACTTAGTTTTATTGCAGTTTTGTAACATGCTCACTCTAATTAATCTGTGATCTGTAGGAAAGGTGGTATTAATAACCTGTACGTTTGAGATATCTTTTATATTTTTGACTAGGATAAAGTCAATTTCATTTCGCACTTTTCCATTTGGTGATATCCAAGTCCATTTTTGTTTAGGATGTTTCTTAAAGTGTGAGTTTGCTTTTCAAAACAAAATTGTATTAATATATCTCCTCGTTCGTTTCTGTCTCCGAAACCCCAAGGACCCATAACTTTCTTATTTTCTGCTGTGGATTTACCAATTTTGGAGTTAAAATCTCCCATTACTATTGTTTCGTTTCCTGTAGCTTCTAACGTAAACTGTAGATGTTTATAGAATATTTCTAGGTCTTCTGAAGTTGCTGCATAGCATTGTATCAGATGGACTGTTCTATTATTGAGGGATATATCTAATCGTATGACTCTATCCGATATACTTCTGGTATCGATTATATTTGTTTTCAGATCTTTATTAACCAGAAAACCGACACCGTTTCTTCCGCTTTTTTCGCCATAATATATCATGATGTAGTTTTCGGTTTCTAGTATTTCTTTTCCTTCTTTCTTTACTTCTGATATGCCAATAACATCCCACTTCATCTTGAACTTTTTTAAGCTATGTCGTAATTCTACGTAAACGTGAGATCGCTGGTAAATGAGTCAAGACTTATGTCTTGACTCATTTACCAGCGATCTCACGTTCCATGTGCAAATATAAGTAGTATTTTGTTATGTACTTGATTTTGTTAATGTTTGGTTTTGATTTTTGTTTGTTTGATTATTTAATTTGTTGGAGGGTTTTGGTCTAATCTTCCCGCGGGTACCAGCCGTATATATTGGTATGTTTTTAGGCTTTTGATAGTTGTTGAAAGAGTCTTCTTGGATGTTATTTAAAAGAGAAGGAATAGAAGGTTTCCTTTTCTCTCACGGCTCAGTTTTTTGGGGGTTCCTGGACATTACTCGTTGAAGCTCGAGCGATGGGATTCAACTGTGACGGACGCAAGTAGCTTACTATGCTTTGTGATTTATTTTTCTTCTGTACTTGGGTAATTATTTCTTGACTAGCGCTGACCTCTGAAGCATTTTTGCCTCAGGTGTCTCTGACATACATCTCTTATTTGAGTTTTTCTCTGCAGATTCTTGATTTATTACGTTTTTAGGGCGTAATGTGACTATTTTATCATAACGTAGGGCTACTTTTTTCCTGGACTCCCACTCATGTTTGCATTCCTCTTGGAGTTCTTTCCGTTTTTGAAGAACAGCGGGAGAGTGGGAGAGCGGGGGGGGGGCTCTTTAATATAAATATTTGTGTTTTGAAGTGATTTTTTCTTGCGGGGAAAGTCTATTTTTGCACTTGTTGTTGTGATCGTTACCACCACTGGTCTAATTTGTCCATTTTTCTTCCCTCTTCTATTCGGTTTCTATTTCCCATTTCTGACATTGCACTTCCATTTTAGTATTAATTATGTCTAGGATCAAATTAAGTAAGTCTTCGTAGTGTCCTTCTCTTTCTTCAATACCAAAGAATAGTAAATTCTTCTTCCTTAATTGTCTATCAATGAAGTCTATTTGTTTTTGTTGCTGTTCAATTTTATTTTCTAACAAATTTGTTTTTATTTCGATGCGGTTGAATTTCTCATCTATATTTTTATTTATGGCTTCCTTAATATTATCTTCAATATTTTTAATGTCATGCTTTTGCTGTGCCAAATCATTTTGTATATTTTGTAGTGCGTTCATAGTTTCCTCCATTTTTAGTATAGCGCCCTCTATTGATGAGTAGCGTAAGTACTTGGCTGCACCTATCTATAGATCTTCTGATAGTTTGGCTACTCAACGCTAGGTGGCGCTACTGTATCTCAAATTTTCTGCGATGACTTATTATTATGATTTACTTTTGAGGTTATATTTCGCAAACTTAGTCCAAATTGTCACATAAAGCACTTTTGAATATGTTTTATGCTGACTGACCTTTTCCTGTGGTGTTTGAGTATTCTCTTCTTCCGTATTTCCGTGAAATTTTGTTTGACGGTAAAAATCCGTTACTAACTTTTTCTTTGAATTTCACACCAACTATTGCGGCTCTTGAGCTGATAACAATTCTTCAGGTGTTTCACAATTAGCTTTCTAAGATTTAGCACTGTTGACTGATTAAGCTGTTATAATATTTTTATTTACACAAAGATCACTGAGTCGATGTCAACGTTAGCACAGCAGCGCCATCTCCCCGTTAAAACGCATACAACACCATAATAATGATTAAGTATTTAGAAAAGTTTCTAAACACTAAAATATCTTAGCTAGTTTTTATAGGGCAACCATTTGAACGATGAACAACGTATCTCATATTCCTTCTTTCACTCTCTTACATTCTATCTGCCCTATTGCAAAGACGTGTGTTTCTGATTAAAAAAAAATACAGTCCATTATAAAGTATTTTTCGCCTTTTTATTGAATAATGATAGTTATTATTTGCATTCTTTTTGCATATCTGTGATCTTTGCTTTGACATCTTTTCTCTGAATTAAATGAAACACCAAGCAACCCTTGAATTACTGATAATAGTTTTATTACTTAGATAATGGCAAAAATAATGTTAGAGTTGCCGTTCTTTTTTAAATTTAGAACTTGATTCCTCTGTCAAATTAAATTTTAAACATAGCGAAAATTAATATATTTTTACTTATTACAGGTATATTTACTGGGTCAGAGATGCACACAATACAATAGAAAGGGCTCGAATTAATGATTCCGCGACAGAAGAAATTATAGGAAGTAGTGATAAATGGAGATCTGCCTTGACTATTGACGCTCAGACACAAAACATGTACTGGACGGAATATGAACATCACTCCACACAATATTTTATTCTTTGTGCGGATTTGAATGGAAAACACAGAAGAACTTTATATCATGGACAAGATATTTTTCTGAATCTATTAACCGTTTCAAAAGATTTCATTTACTGGGCGAAAAGTCATATTGCAGTTGTCAAGTTCTTCTGGAAATTTCCGAAGAATTTACCGCTCGGCACAGGTGTGGAACCTAAACAAATCGCATTTAACGATACACGAACCGATTCGCGTGACAGACTTAATCATATAGCCGCAAACTATGCAATTGAAGAACAACCTCAGGGAATTCCGCTTTGTAAAGCACTGAAGCGTCTGCTACCGGCACACTCAGCGACCAACGACATCGACTCCCTCAACGTTTCTACAGGTGGAACATGGGATGTTTCTGTGTGTCAATACTATTGCTTACAAGGACACTGCAGTACCACTGCTGACGGGCAACCTAAATGCAGGTAAAACATGTTCATTTCATTATGATCTAGTTATAAGACAATAGGCGCTCGTGCGCTGATCGTACACTTAAAATCACTACATTTTTAAATCTTTATATGTTCTGTGTGAGTGTGTTTAAATTTGATGCAGGATAAATGACAAGTTACGTGGTTTTTTATTCGTTCCCTAGTTTCTGTCCATCCCCGTAAGAAAGGGGCGTGATTTGATGTATGATAAAATTGATAAATGACATGGATAATAATCTTAGTCAAATTTGTTGCAGATGTAATGCTGGTTACTCGGGAGTTCGCTGCGAAGTAAACGAGTGCCAAGCTTATTGCTTAAACGACGGCGTATGTTCCCTGAGTGAGCAGAATAACCCAGTGTGTCAATGCACAGGAGGTTATCAGGGTGAAAGATGTGATGTTCCCGCCTTTCTTATAAAATGCTCACAGACAATTTCTATGTTGAACGACATGCTTAACGCAGGTAAAAAATCTTTTAAAATTTGTAGATCCATATCTGTTCTATAGAGAAAGGCGAATGCCCATCGGCCACATAAAATAAAATGCCTGAAATTAACAACAATGAAATATACGCCAAATGTTACTACAAATCGTAGGTAGGTAGTTCTTCAAAAAGTATTCTCCGCGTAACTTTCGTGCCGATTTTTTTAGAGAAGTCTACAAATAATTGGGCCCGCATTTAAGACGCTGTAAAAATAATAAGTACGATTATTACTATATGTAAATCGGTGCGTAAACTACAGAGATATTCTATTTTGAAATTTCGGTGCCCACGAAAGTTACGAAAGGCGCCACGTAAGTTACAGACATATTTTCTACAAGCAAAATATGGTTTCAAATCCTTATTTTTTCGCAAATTTCCTGTGGATTGAAATTTATAAAATAAAACACATTATTTATGAATCAATTTGTATTTGAGATCAATAATTATAGTGTTTATCACTCATTAGTGAATTACCATTAAAGGTTCTTTCATTGTTTCATTCTTTGACGAAAAAGTCGAATTTTATGCGGTTTTGGTCTCTCACAGCCTTTATTCTTCTACTACTCATTTCACTAACTGCTATGATTTCCCTTCTTCTTTTCTTCTGTAGTACCTTTCTCTTGCCTTCATTTTTACTGCACTGTGTAACTCTGTGTCATTTTTTATTCTTGCTCTTCTTCTTTTCCCGTCGCTCCTTTACACTTTACGGTGGCATTTTTTCAGTTTGAACGTAATGTGAAAATAATTTTAACCACAAAAAATCCGGCCAAGTACGACTCGCAGGATGTAGCACCAAACCATATAATAAAAATATATTGACGGCTGCAGTTTGATGAAAAAGTCCCATATCTGAAAAACTAAACATCAAATCTTATTCAAACATATTTTCTTTGAAAGTTTTTTTTACTTTCTACAATCTTAAGTTTTTTCAGCATTTTCCTTCTCTTACTTTAGAAATTAGAGGGGGAGGAACCTCAATGCCATTGTTAAAGACCTATCTATAAACACCCCGCACGGATAGGATTAATGAAAAAAAATATTGTTTCAGTTCCATGTATGAGGAGCCCCCTCTTAATCTTTATTTTTTTTATTATTTTTGTATGTAAAGCGGTTCACAAAATATATCTACTTGCCAAGTTCTAACTGTGTAGTCATAATAATTTCGGAATAAAGTTGCTTTGACATACGGACAGACAAACAGACACGACGAATCTATAAAGGTTCCGTTTTTTGCCATTCGGCTACGGAACCCTAAAAAATAACATGACTGATGTGAGTAATTAAAGTAGGTAGGTAAAGTTTAATTAAGCAAGAGACAATTGGCAATACAGCCAAGTTTGGGGTGGGGTAAACTGTCAAACTGGCTACGAGAAAACACATAAACATAAAACACATTCTACAAAAAAATTGAAACACATACAATCGACGACAATCGAGTAAATGCATCTGCGGCTCACAAAAAATCTAAAGTTATTATTTAATGGAGATAAATAACTTTCGTGGTGCGCTAGCTGACTTTCGTGGACAAATAACCACGAAAGTTGTGCCACGAAAGTAACGAAAATTTCACATTTTTGAGAATTACCATTAAAGTTATAGGTAAATTAACGAACAAAGTACTTGGGAATAATCTCGAAGATCTATCTTATTCCTTAATTCAAAATGAAGTGGAAAATTAAACAATATTCTTCAAAGTATACGCATGAAAGTTTCTTGACCAACGTTACTTGAAAATATTCAAAGAATAACTTAACTTGTTTTTTTTTTTAAAGCGACGAACAGTCGTGTCTTCCCCACTGATGCCGAGATACTCCTGAACGCTCGCGCAGCTAAAACGTGTAGCGACAACTTGGCGCTCTTGGAAGATAGGAGCAGTTTTGTTGCGCGCTCGCGAAACTAGCAAAATAGTGTGACAGAGACATAATGCCTATTAAGTATTTTAAATTAAGAAATAAAATTAATGTTCTTTGGTAATTATGATGCATAGTTAAACACGATTAATTTGATGTATTACATTAAATGCTTATGAATCGAATACAAAAGTTATCAAAGTTTGGCGTGAGCGCGAACAGAGTGTGATGCGCGAATAACACTGATTTTGCTCCCGATTTTTGACTTAGATATTTTTTTATAAATATTATAAATAATTTTAAATGTTTAATGTTGAAATTATGCACATATATAAATAAAGAGTAATCTGTATTTGGACCTAAGAAAGAATGTTTTTTGTGGGACCTCGAAGAACTACCCAGGTAACCCATTACAATTTCAATAATTATCAAAAAACTAGGTAGAAGTCAGTTACAAACCTTTTTCTGAAATATAGGTTAAGTCTAGGCTAAGGATTTCAGGTTCGTCGTCAAAAAGCCGAGTCGTCGCCGCGTCGTTTAGGCGTCCAATCTAATTCAAAAATGGGTATCGTGCACAGAAGTAAAATCAAAATCCTTAAAAAATCGCCACAGTCGTCGTTATATCATAAAAAAGCAATCCGTACGTAACTCAAGTCGAAAGCGCTAGAATCAACTTGTAACTAAACAATCGAATATTAATGATTAATGATAACTGCACTAATTCTGTAAAATACTTCGTTATGGATTATTTGACGGTTCCTGTTTGGCTGAATGCAAATAAACGTTGACGTCCAATAAAAATAAGAATGAATTAAACGGATATCAAGTTAAATATTTTAATGATTCCCATATTTTTCTACCCTACCTAAACAAACTTGAGAACTATTTCATTATTTTTATTTTAAAAACAATTAAGGACTATTCGTAGTTTTTGTCCATTTCAAGCATTTTATAGTCATTCCCCTTTGATCATGTATGTACCTATGTTTCATGTGTGCCTTATTAATCTCCTAACAAGGTGCTTAATTCTGTATTTGAAACATACTTTACAGATTTAACATCGGTCACTGAGGGCAAAGGAGTGAAGTCGACGTGCGCTTCAACAGTTGTCTGAAGAAGCGGCGCTTGTTCAGAATGAGCACAACATGTGAAGCCGTCGCTGCGACTGTTCAGTAGAACTATTACAATATAAACTCCACTAAGATAGATTAAGTTTTATATTTCCTTGTTTTACCTTTGAAAATCTTTATACAGTTTACGTGCATGGGTCTTTTGTTGCGCGGCTTAATCAGAAAACCTCACCAATTAGGTCAGTCTATGTTTTTCTAGAGCGTCCCCTTGCGACGCGGGTTGTAATTTTACACTAAATAGCCGCCACTTATGTATATCAATCAACATGTCCATTTTATACATGTGACACCCAGCCAAATAAGTTGTTAATCAAATAAAACAAAAATAATTAAATCTTGATTTTGAATACAATTTCTATACCCTCTCACAATAACATTCAAGTGCCAATAAACCTAGTGGCACCGTACATCTATCTATATCCATAATAAAATCGTAAAAATCCAAATCGATGTTCCGGGATGGCGCAAATACTACTGCATAGATTCTGTTCAAATTTTTCACAAATATTTCTTATAGACGTCTTCAAATGTTAAGCTATACAGGGTGTAACAAGACCCTTCACGAAGCTGCCAACCAAGTATTATGTACTTCAAACTAAATAACTTAACGCAAAAATTATTGCTGGCCAGCGACTTTTTTTTTGGGTCAAATCACGATTTACTACATGACTCAATGTAACGCACTCAAAACATTATGCTGGTTGATGGATGGATTGAATAGTACAGGGGTCGGGGGAGGTGTTTAAAGTAAAATCTTACATTAAAAACATGTATTTAAGAAAAAAAAAACTTGTGAACAACTTGGAACTTTGACCCCCAATATCTCCGTAACTAGGAGGTTCCCGGCTACGGTCTAGAACAAAAAAATGATCGCAAATATGAGGAGAATTAGCTTCCTTTTTCTGCAACAATTTGCGCGCACTGGTGCCATCTACTTCTTTTTACTTATAATATCATTGATGATGTGTATATTACAATTAGACATGTTTTATCAAAATCGGTGCAGCCATTTACTAGTTGGGGGTTTTTAAAATTTAATCATTGTTAACCATTCAATAGCTAGTTACGTATTTATAAATTAACAAATATTAATTCACCAATTTTCACAATGCGAAAAAAAAATCTCTAAAAACTTGATCAACGACGTTGTGATCCTCCGTACCCTTTCATTGCAACCAATGGGAAATTTTTCAAGTACATAGAGGCTGAATGCCCGAAGTTTAGTCGGTTTCATCTCTGCGAAGAAGAAGTTAACCATCAACCGACGAGAGGACTTCCAGACTGCATCCAAGGGCTCATTTTCAATCAATCTTTACAGAAGTCATGCCTGCCCACTAAACTCACGCTGGCCAAAGAAGCCATGGAGCAATTAGACCACTGACGCTATACACTCACCTTTCCACAACCAACCCGAACCGAGCTCCAATGCGAACGTCAAAAATTCATCTCTCTACACGGAAGTTACCTCGCCACTATTCCGCAAAAATGCCTACTACGCACTGAGCAGTTTACTGTCATCAACACGAATGACCATATCAAAAGACAACCGCTGAAAATCAAGAGAGATATACTGAGGAACCTGAACGTTGTCAGTGAATCTATTCCACATCTTTATTTAAATTCACTACACCTGAAAAGTCTACATGAAATCGAAGATAAAATTTTAATATATAATATATTGTAATATAATAATAGTCCTTTTATTATCAGGCATCAAAGGCCCTTAGATAAATACACAAAATAAGGTTTTACAACAATAGTAAACTTATATAATAAATAATAACTAACTGTTTTTATATAATTTTTGTTACTAAAAATATTTAAAAATGTTAATAATATGTAAAGGAAATATCATAAACTAATACTTATTCTAAACCAAATTAAATAACTAAACACACGTTGTCGGCGTCGTGTTTCGCAGCGTGGTGTCGCGTAACCGTCCTCGGAAACATCGTTAAACGACACCTTTTGGCCAAAAGTCCTCTTTCAAGCAGGTCTGTAGATGGTTGGTTGGAACTCGTACCACAAATGACTTAAAGTTCATGTTGTGGCGCGATTCCAACCTTTCAACCCTCAGATTCCAGTTGGTCTTCACTTTCACATACTGCACGACTTCCTCAATCGTCATGGAGTGGTGCAGACGTGAAATGTACAGCTGCGTCGTAGGCACAGCAGGGCGCAGCAGCATGTTGGGTCCACTCGGTGCGGTACCGCACAGGTTAAGAGAGCAGGGCTTCTTCTTCTTCCTTTCCCACTTTAGTGAAACCCTCCTCCATTTGCTGCATCTGTACTGATCGTTACTCTTACCATACGTCGGTATAATGTTTGCACAAAGCTCAGAAAGCCACAATCACCAGATGAAAGCGCTGAAAATCATCAATACGAAGATGCAGTATCTTCTACAATCAAGAAAAATGTACCAGCAACATTCTAGCTGAATTTGCTCAAATAGTTGCTGTTCTGGTGGGGAGGCCTGCCCTGCCTACACCAAATCGGTTAAACGCGACATGATAGAGTACGTACAATGGGAGTTTCCACATAAACCCAGTCGAGGGCTCCGTGTGGCCGCCGACCACCTACTTCGAATCTGGTGACGCCTTTTTTTTTTTTCCTTAAGTGCTTCGTGTGGCCGCCGACCACCTACTTCGAATCTGTTGACGCCTCATGCACGTTTCGCAATCGTTCAGCATTGTATTTTTCTTAATAATTAATTTGGCCCTTCGGTACAAGCATCGCCCAAGTCTAGACTTAAGATCTAATAATGTAATTTGGAAGTGATTAAACTCTTCTTTAGATGAATTTCGGTTTTTTTGAAGTCCTCTGGCCGTCACCTTCCTAATTAACTACATAGCATTAGGATCAAGAATCTGTTGGGTTGTCTATCTTTTTGTCCCTACTACAGGGTGTAAGGTCGATGAGTTTATACTATAATATACACTCATCAGTTTTATTAATTAATCATGTAGCGGCACTAAAAAGAGTACTACAGCAACATAGAACAAAAAGTACCACAGCGCCATCTATGACACAGACGATGTACTAAACATCTAAGTGCATCTAAATATTACATCGCACAAGTAAAGTTATCCACGACTTAAGAATATAAAGCAGAACACAACAACGACTGTCGGGCAGTAGCCCACCAGACACAACACCCGTCTGGTCGGAGGATCCTTTCCCATGGGGGATGAAGAATTTTACACCGTGTTCTTCATAACCTCGAAATCATAACAAACACGATTGTCTAAGTAAAATCAGTGAAGCTCACTCACGGTTGTCGCAATTTGTCATTTAGTCTTGACTTAATGCTATCGGGCAACCCATTTTCCGTTTTTCCATGTATCAGGTAAATATCTTTCACTGTGTAAACCGATGGTGCCGGATTAGGCATTTATTCGGTACTAGCTAGACAGGTTTTATTTACAATTGCGGAGATACCTTATTACTTCGACATTATTTGTTACATCGATCTGCATAATACCTGTGTCTGCCCATCAATTATTTTTTTGTCCGTGCATGTACGTTCATGCAGTCCTTAGAAAAGTATACGCTTCGGCAATCATGGTCGATCTACGGAAATACGAGATCTAATATTATTGCCCCGTTCTTTTTCTTCTTTCGTATCGATGGTACGCTTTATCAAATTAATAACACCAAGATGGCTACATTTATCGTGGCGTCATTTGCGATTTTGACAGAAGTCTTCTAAAACGCAGGTGTACTGATACTTTGGACACTCCAGCAAGTTGGCCATGGTCTGGTCGGGAGCCGCGTATGCACATTGAGCTACTACAACCATGGAAGTACATGCCCATTATGTACCACCATGGTTAAAATATTACAGATTTACGGCTAAAATCTTTTCAAAACTTTAAGTAACATAAATAAGACGAAGTGCGACCAATTCGTTGGAAAACCAAACTTAGAAGTTCTGCATCCGTGTGGATTCGTTTTAATTCGGAAATATGAAGATTACCGAAGCGCACACTTTTTCTGGTTCCATTACCTACTAAATACATTAACTTCAAGCATTTACAGTATTTTTCAGTAACGAGGTTTTTGCATATTCTCAGTTTTGTTTTCAGAGTTGTAAGATTTTTTAAGAATACTCAGTGTCG
Organism: Eugnorisma glareosa; assembly: GCA_947578425.1. Taxonomy (NCBI): domain Eukaryota; kingdom Metazoa; phylum Arthropoda; class Insecta; order Lepidoptera; family Noctuidae; genus Eugnorisma; species Eugnorisma glareosa. The sequence goes on along the minus strand of OX387982.1, from coordinate 2,533,501 downwards.
GGAACATAGATCAATAGTGTTGTAGTCTATGCTTTAATAAAATAATATTATTGTCTATGGGATGACGAGAGCCCGCGTTCTCCCTTGTCAACCTTAATCTTGTAAGTGTGCAGTGCTAAATAAATAAATTAAATAAAAGAGTGTAACGCAGTTTTCTTGATCTACAAGCTGTTGGAATATGTATTTGATAGAATTTTATGTCTATGGTATTTACTGGCTGGTATTTATTTATGAATTAAAAAGAAATAGCTTTTGAATGTTTGAAAAAGTTGTCAATGACAGATTACAAAATATTCGGTGTGTTCAGTTTGATTTAGAATTTTGGGCTGTGTTATTCAGAGACTTTTAAATTAGAAATGTAGTATATCAGTATTTTTTATTAGTATGTATTAATATAAATCATGATGGAACATAAATAACGAAGATAAATTAAATTGGTGAGAGTATATAATTTTTATGTGTTTTTAATTGAAGAAGGATCCCAGCGCAGTGGTAGTTCGAGGATGAGAAATTTCATCCATAAGAGGTTATGGGCCATCTCCACTGTGCCATGTAAATGTAAAATGTAAATGTTTAAATTTGACATATGATTATACAATGTTTTATAAAAGACGAGGAATTCTGAATAATTATGTATGAAAAATATTTTTGACAATCTTAAGTGCTATCTTGACAATTTAACGAATAATTTTCTTACTGACATTGAGGAATCATATTTAGGCGTTAGTACTGACATTATTAAAGAACAGTTTTTTCGTTCCTGATATTAGTTGTGAAGGAAAACCTAATGGTAAGCTTGAACATAATAATAACTTTGAACAATATTCAGTCATTAATATCTTTCACCAAAATGTTTGTGGTATTACAAATAAACGGGATGATCTGGAAATATATCTTAGTGAAATTTCTAGGAAAGTTGACTTCCTATGTGTAACTTAACAATTCAGTTTTACTAATTACAGAATGGGGTCTTACAATGCTAGACTCAATAAGAAAAGGGGAGGTTCAATGATATTAACAAATAGAGCTAATAACGTAGACGAACTGCAAGTGTGTAAACAACTTTATAAAATTGATTGTTTTGAAATATGTGGGGTTAGAGACGTTGAAACCAATTTAAATATTATTTGTTGTTATCGAACTCCCACAAACAAAATAAACAATAAACAATATTTATTTGTTCAAGACTTAAACCTATTTACAGTTATTGTACCTTAATTAGACTAACTTAGTGGCAAGATACAAGACAAGTGCAACTGGGCTTAAACTAGGAGGACTCCTGTGCTATAAGCACCAGTTACTTCCGTCACCAACATGTTCGAGCTGCTATTACAAGTGTGGTGCGGTGCAAAGGTAAGTATAACAATATTATTAATTTGTTTATTACTATCGTGCGTGTGTGTAAGAATATATTGTGTGAGTGAGCGTCAGAGTGTGGTGTGGGTGTGTATGTGTGTGCGAGTATGCGGGGGTGTGTATATGTGTGTGTGTGTGTTATTGTGTTTGCGTATATGGGGCGTTAAATGGCTTTTATTTTACATTTTTTAATAAATTTTGACAACTTCATGAATGGCCTTGAAAAGCTATTATAGCACTTCCTCAATAAATTATGTTTAATTTGTGGTGATTTTAACATAGACGTGTTAAAGAATGATCTGAGACATGGTTCTTTCTTATCATTATTATCGTGTTACAATTTTAGGTATGTAATAAAAGATCCTACTTTTCGAATAAATAAGTCCGAATCATGTTTGGATAACTTTATAACGAACTTACCAGCCTCCCTTATAGAAAACACACATGTCGATCACAATAGTTTAGCTGATGGGCATGCTGGTATATTCTGCACTTTGCGTTTGGAAAGAACTGAGTTTAAGAAGATGTCAAGTTATGTATGTATTTATAAAATGAGATATAATGATGAAAATAAAAGTAATTACAGAAAATTGCTTTCTGAGACTGACTGGAGCACAGGCATTAATACATTCTTGACACAATTTAAAGAAATCCATTCTACCATCTTTAAAAAAGAGTAAAATAAAGGTTAATATTAAAAGGAATCGAGTTTCTGGATGGATAACAAGCGGAATACGGATAGCTAGTAAAATGAAACGTTTCCTTAACACATCAGATAAAACACATTGTGACAGTTCGGTTTTGGAGTATCGGAACAACTATATCCGTATCTTCAGGAAAGTAGTGAGTTGTGCAAAAAGGAATGATGTCAGAAAACAAATAAACATGGCATCAAATTCTTCTAAAACGATATGGAAAATAGATAATAGACAGCGCAATGCTACTAAGGAAATAAATAATGAAACTATTACACTAAAAATTTATAACGCAGCTACTAATAATGCTCTAGAAGTGGCAAAAATATTTTCCAAAAGGTTTGACAACACGGTCCACTTAGAGGCTTGTGACAAACAATTGGCAATGGTATTCTTAACTGAAGGTGTTAGTCGTGTTGAATATAAAATGAGTTTTGATATTGTCACACCTAGAGAAATTTTCAATTTGGTAAATAAAATGATCAACAAGCCTTCTTCGGGTTATGATGAAATTCCCTTAACAATAATCAAGGAGAATATAGACTTGTTAGCAACTCCGTTAGCATCATTTTATAACGAGTGCATCGAGAAAAGCCTGTTTCCTGATCAGCTTAAAATAGCAAGAGTGATACCGGTTTTCAAAAAGGGATCAAAGACGGAACCTGGAAACTACAGACCTATTTCTCTCTTGCCTGTATTATCAAAAATATTTGTAAAAATAATAAAGGATAGGCTTATAAAGCATTTAAAGATGTATGGTATAATAAATGATCAACAGTTCGGCTACCAAACATCACTAGGAACCTCCGATGCTATTGAGGCATTAATAGACAATATTATTTGTAACTTAAATAATAAACTAAAAGTAGCTGGTATCTTTCTAGACCTCAGTTTCGCCTTCGACACAGTGGACCATGGTATTCTCCTGGCCAAATTAGAACATTATGGTGTACGAGAGAATGTTTTGGAACTACTTGGCTCTTATCTGCATAACCGACGGCAGTATGTGGAGATAAAATTCGTAATAGATGGAGAAGAAAAAACTTATACATCTAATCTAGCTACTGTGTGCCGTGGTGTTCCCCAGGGATCCGTTCTTGGTCCAATCTGTTTTATTATATTCCTGAATGATTTAGTTGAGTACATCAAAAAACGTATTAATGACGCACAACTAATTATCTTTGCTGACGATACAAATGCAATAGTTTCGGCAGACAATACACTAGAATTGGAATGTAAGATCAATGCTCTTTTGAAAGCTTTCGAAATCTGGTTTAGCACAAATAATCTGAAACTTAATGTAAGTAAAACAAAATGTGTCTTATTTAAGCCCACTGTACGGAATGACATTAAGTTGGACATTGTTTCTTGTGAAAACAGTGTGGAAATAGTTGATAGTGTCGAGTTCCTGGGTTGTACACATTGATACATTATTAAATTGGAAGGTTGAGACATTAGCTTTGACTAAATCAGTTAGCTCGGCATGTTACGCTATCCGAACTCTGAGAGAAGTTTTAACGTTGCCTCAACTTAGAAGTGTGTACTTTGCTTTGGTAGAATCCAAGCTCAGATACAGCATCGAATTTTGGGGCAACAGTTACAAGTACAATGTTCAAATGGCATTTGTCATTCAAAAAAGAGCTCTTAGGACAATGCTCCGCATGAAACAGACGGAATCATGTAGAGAGCATTTCATAAGACTAAATATTTTAACAGTGCCATGCCTCTATATATTGGTTTTACTGACTAGCTTTGTTAAAAACTTGAACAAAATTGAGACCGATGAGCAGAGAATTACTAGAGCTAGTACACGTAGGAAAGATGTGCCCAACAACATTCAACCGAAATTGCAAGTTGTGCATCACAGCCCACGATATCAATCAGTAATTTTATACAATAAGTTGCCCACAGAATTGAAAAGTATTTACAGTGTCAACTTATTTAAAAATAAATTGAGGGCCCATTTATTGAGGAAAGGCTATTATGGTATCAATGAATTCATGGAAGACATTTGACATTGTAATATTATTGTAAAGTTGTATTTGATATAATTTAATTTGACATTTATTATTTATAATCTTATTGTATTTGAATTCTCAATTGACTATTAGTGTTTTTATTTATTGACATTTCTAAATATTTTAATCTGATTTAATTATAATGTTTTATGTTATCAAATTTTAATCTGATTTCACTGTAATTTTTTATATTTTGTTATTACTGTAATTTAATTGCCATTTACTGTTTTATATTTTCAACGTTTTTGATGTATTTTAATGAATTTTGATCCGTATTAATTGTTATTTTTAATTTAATTTCATTGCAATTTGTTATTTTTATATTATTTTCAACACAATGTTACCATATTGTTATGAAATAAATGACTTATGACTTATGTAAGATAAGAAAGAAAAGCCAGGAAAAAAAGAGTTGAGCCAGAGCCAAAGAACCAGAATGTGGATTAGAGGAATGGACTGTATGAATTTACGTTGCTGTAGTGGTAAAAGAGGAAGTTCTGTATGAGCTGAGTTCTACCCGTTCGCCCAGTCAAGGAACAAACAACTAAGAAATTCGAGTACGACTCACTATTTCTCAGCTGCGGCCGCTTCTTGATATTTTCTTTAGTGGGAAGATGATCAGAGAGTCCAGCGCATTGTACAAGACACGGTAGTGTACAAATTGTTCTTAAATCACAATTTTCACTCACGGAGCTACAAAATTAGATGCTGTTCGGACGGGGCAAAATTCAAGAGTTGTTTATTCAAGAGATGTGGTGTTTAATAATAATAAGAGTGATGTTGCAGATTTTTTGAAAATGTGTAATTGTAGAGTAAAATGGTGTGATTTAAATAATTTATTTAAAGAGGTTAGTGTTAGTACTGGTGGTGAAGTTATTCGTGGTGAAGATGGAGTTGTTAGTGATGATATTGGTGGTGAAGTTTTTCGAGGTAAAGATGGTGATGGAGAAGTTAGTGATGAAAAAGTTTTTGAAAACAGAGTTGAAGTTAGTGTTGAAGAAAACGAGATTTTTGAAGACAGTGTTGAATATATTGGAGTTAGTGTTGAAAATAATGAGAATTTTAGAGATAGTGTTGAAGAAAATAATACTTTGAGAGGGGAAGTTAGAGATGATACAGTAGTTGAAGATAATGCTGAGTTTGAAGATGCAATTGAGCCAGTTATTAATGATAGATTGAGGATTTTACCGAATAGAGAAAGGAAATTGCCATCTAGGCTGAAAGATTATGATTTAGACAATTCGTTTTTGACTTATACAGATGTTTTTAATGTTTTTGATAAAGATTTATGGAAAAGAGCAAGGAATGAGGATAAAGATTCCTTAGAGAGAAACAAAACTTGGGAAATTGTTAATAGGTGTGAAGCAAAAAATAGGAAAACAATTTCAAGTAAATGGATATTCACTATAAAGCCTGGTGGAAGATATAAGGCTAGATTAGTGGCAAGAGGTTTTCTGCAAAAATGTAATATTGATTATAAGGAGACATATAGTCCAGTGGTAAACACTACTAGTGTAAGATTGTTGTTGGCGATTACAGCTCAAAAAGGTTTTAAAATTAAACAATTTGATGTAAAGACAGCATTTTTATATGGAGAATTAAATGAAGGTAAATTGTTATGGAAATACCTTTAGATTATGATATAAAAGACAAAGAAAATAAAGTTTATAGATTAAAGAAGAGTTTGTATGGATTAAAACAAGCACCACTTATGTGGAACAGGAGATTAACTTAGTTTACGAAGAAATTGGGATTTATACAATTAAAATCAGATCCATGTGTGTTTGTTAATAAAGACAAAGAAATATATTTGGCTATTTATGTAGATGATGGTATTTTAATTGGTGAAAATGAGATTGATTTAAATAAAATTATAAATAAATTAGAAACAGAATTAGAAATGAGGAAATTTGATAAGACTGAAAAGTTTATAGGGTTTGATATTAAAGTAGAAAAGTAGGAAAGTTATACAATGTGTAACAGAATAAACGCACAACCTCTTAAGGGGTCATTGTACTCATCATTATGAACAACTTTTACTATGGGACCAATCCCGAAATCGCGAAAAAAAAACAGCTGTTCAGTACATTTTGTCGAATTATGCGCACAGAAATGTATAGGGCAGTCGACTTTTTTTTCGCGATTTCAGTGTTGGTCCCATAGTGAAAGTTATTCATAATGATGAGTACAATGACCCCGTAAGAGGTTGTGCGTTTATTCTGTTACACATTGTATAAATCAAATTTTAGAAAAGTTAAAATATGAAAACTTAAAAGATAGTAGTCATCTAGATATTTTAGTTCATACACATCAAGAAAGGTAAGTGGGAGTTGATGATGTGCATCAATATAGTAAATTGATTTGTTCATTGTTGTATTTGGTGAATAAAACAAGATTGGGTCTAGCTTTTCATGTTGGTTATTGTAGTTGGCATCAAGAACATCCTAACTTGAATGATTTTGCAAATATTAAGAACCTTTTTAGATATATTAAAAATACAGTCAGCAGTGGTATACAATATGTTCGTGGTAACGATTTAATTTTAAAAGCGTATTGTGATGCAGACTTTGCAGGTGATCCTGATACTAGGAAAAGTACGACTGGCTTTGTAATATTTTATGGTGGTGGTCCAATTTATTGGTGTGAACACGTAAACAATCAGTTACTGCTCTTTCCAGTACTGAGGCTGAATATATTTCTGCAGCCGAATGTATAAAAGACCTATTCTGACGACCCGAATGGCGCAGCGGTTGTGAGGCTGCCTTACGTTCTTAGGGTCCCGGGTTCGAATCCCGGTAGGAGCAAATGTTTGTGTGATGAGCATGGACATTTGTTTCCGAGTCATGGATGTTTATATGTATAATAAGTATGTATTTACAAACAAAAAAAAAGTATCTATGTAGTAGTATCAACTATCTGGTGTCCACGACACAAGCCTCGTTGCTTAGTGTGGCACCTAGATGGCGCTGTGTGTAATGTCCAGCGATATTTATTTATTATAGATTCAGAGTTTGATTTACGAGTTGAAAAATAAATTACCAAAAACACAATTGTTTGTCAGCTATAGTTTTGATTAAAAATGGAATTTTAAATAGAAGGAGTAAACATATTGATGTTAAGTATCATTTCATTAAGGAAAAAATACATAAAAACTTATTAGAAATTTACTGTTGTTCGAATTTGGCAGATATACTGACTAAACCACTGGACAGAACAAAGTTTTTGAGATTGTACAGTTAATAGTGAGTGATACATAAAGGACATTCTGTGATGTGATGAGTTATGTAGGTTTATTAGAATATAAGGATGTTTGAGAATTAATTTTAAATTTTAATGTTTAAGTTAGCTATCTAAGATTTATACTCGTATAGATGAATTAATTCAAAAGTTTGTTGTAATTAGTTAAGTTGGGTTATAAAGGAGTTGATGGGAGTTATACAAGAGTTGTTATGTTTTGCGATTATGTGTAACTCTACCAGTAGAGGAAAATTATAGAGGAGATTCAAATCCAAGATGGCGGCCGGGTCCATTTCCGGTTTCGGTTCGGAAAGGATTTGGACAAGTTTCGACTCGCAGGTCCTATAGCAGATCTGGAATGATTAAAAAAAAAGTAAAAAAAAAACAAGATGGCGGCTGCGCTGGTACGTTTTGAAATTTTCGACTTTTCTCACTCGACTTTGACGAATTGTTTCGTTCTACCGATTTCCAAAGTCGCCTACTCTGACGTTGACGAATTGTAGGTAATCTCAATGGCAATCAAGAAAAATTATGATATTTTGAAAATCCAAGATGGCGGACGGTGTGGCGGCCATTTTGTGAATACTTGGAATTTTCGACTTTTTTCATATCGATTTTTCGGGTAGTCGACAACATCCGACGGGTTTGAGATATACGGAGCGGTTGTGTGTTTTGTCGAGGAGTGTTGCCTGGTGCAAAAATTTTCCCCATTTCTGGGGTATTTTTCCCGATATTCCCCAAAAACATGAAAAGTAGAAATATTGACATTTTTAATAAAGACTTTGACTAGCCGGCAACATTGGGGTCCCCCAAATGACATTTCACCATTTTCATCACCTTCAAGTGGCAACCCCGAGAGCCATTGGAGCTTGAATTTTCGGGTCAGGCCCGATTTTGGAAAGTTCTTTTGTTCTACCAAACTCAAAAGTTGGCAGCACAAACTACACCGGTCGGTGGCCTATATCCTTGCGATTTCAGGAAAATAATATGTCTTTTCATAAAACGAGATGGCGGTCAGTGTGGCGGCCATCTTGTAAAAACGACGAAACATCCCAATTTTCGACGCGATAAATGGGACAGTTGGCACCCCCCGACTGGAATGTGTTGTATGAACCGGTCGTGTGTTTCGTCGAAGAATGTTGCCTGGTGCAAAAAAAAAACCCGTTTCTAGGGTATTTTCCCAGATTTTCCCTAAAAACATGAAAAGTAGACATAACGACAATCGAAAGAAGACTTTGACTAGCCGGCAACATTGGGGTCCTCCGAATGACATTTGACCATTTTCATCACTTTTAACTGGCAACCCCGAGAGCCATTGTGGCTCGAATTTTCGGGTAAGACCCGACTTTGGCGAGTTCTTTTGTTCTACCAAAGTCAACGTACAGCCACCGTTTTTGTACTGACAGGTAGCTTGTATCCTGGTTACTTTAGAAAAATTATTATTTTGTGACATTTCAGAAAATCAAGATGGTTTGTTGCCATTTCCGTTTTCTCGATTACTACTGACTGACATAATTGTTCTCCCAGATGGTGGAGGGGGAAGGGAATATATTTTGATAGATTCGTAAACAAATAACTCTCACAAGTAGGGAAAAAATGCCAGACCCCTCCTTTTTACCCCCCTCCCTCCCCTGCCCTATTGTATCTCGGAAACTAAAAGACCAGTGTTCTGTTTTAATACGGATTCGTATAGAAGACGCTTGGAAAAGTAAAAACCGTTTTTCAAAATTGCCCCCCTTGCCCCCTACTCCCTTCAGGCGCATCTCGGAAGTTAAGAGACTTTGAACCTTTTTTTCTTCAGCTTCGTAAAAAGGGGCCCAGAGTTGGTCAAAATCATTTTTCAGAACTCACCCACTCCCCCCCTTCAAACCTTCCCCCACCGTATTTCGGAAACTAGGACACGTAGGCGTGCCAGGGTTGCGGGACTGCCAGGGTTGCGGGCAAAGTCTGACACTCCCTCCTGCTCAGCCCAGAGCAGGAGGGGTTATTTGATGTTTTCCCATCGGTAAAAAAAAAAAAAAAAAGTACACGTTGCAGCTTTTTGATTTATTTATTACTGTTCTTTATTAATGAGGGGCGTTGAAATTTGTGTATTAAAACGGCGATTTAAAACACACCACCATCACCATGATCACCATGTAAGTACCGTCCTATTTTCTTGGCCTGGAGATAGAACAACACAAAGATTGTAATATAAAAGTTCACAAAACTGCTTACGCTAGAAAATTGATAAGAAAGTTTGGAATGAGCAATTGCAAGGCGGTTCGGACATCCATAAAAAATCCGGGAATGGAGATGAGGAACAAGAAAATCCAGAAATGCAAGTTTTTCCTTATCGGGAGCTGCTGGATCTTTGTCCTATCTGATGGTTGGAACTCGGCCTGACATTGCGTATGCGGTTGGGGTTGTATCTCGAAACCTAGATAAACCTACCAAAGGCAATATTCAATAGGTGAAGAGGATATTTAGATATTTGAAAGGGACTATTGATACTGGACTTGAGTACAAGAAAGGTGAAAAGCGTCTCATCTATTACAGTGATGCAGATCACGGTGGAGACAAAGCGAGCGGTTGCTCAACGAGCGGGATTGTATGCCTCTATGCTCGCTCAGCAATATCCTGGCGAAGTTCGAAGCAATCCATGGTTTATCATCCACAGAAGCGGAGATAGTTGCAGCTAGTGAGGCTAGTCGTGAAATGGTTTAATTGAGAAGATTATTCCAAGATCTAAAAACTAACCTAGATACGCCTACTTTGCGAATCGATAATGAGTCTGCAATTAAGCTCGCATATAACCCTCCATACGAGCAGCACCGCAAGACTAAACATATAAAACTAAAACACTTTTAGGTGCGACAGTGTGTATCCGAGAAGGATATAACCATAGAGCAAGTACCGACTGCAGAACAACTTGCCGACATTTTTACGAAGCCTGTTTACAAACCGAGACTATTATGGCTCTGTGAAGAGTTCGGCCTGAAGAAGATGGAATATTAAGGAAGCACTTCTAGTATCAAGCGCATCCAGCTGATTTATATCTTTATAATCCTTTATTTATCCGGCCTTTACATTTGGCTAAATTCAGTTCACTAAATGAATTAGACTCTGAATTTAGCCAAGTGTAAAGTGACTTAGGCAAGAAGTGCGTTTAGTTGTCACCCACTCGCAGTGGACTGCGCACGTCGATCATTAAAGTAACAGTTAATCTTTCTTTTGGAGTAACAGTATCTCTGAGCCAATTGTCTTCTTTCTTAATGTGCGGTGTAACTAATCTCAACAATTCTTAAAATTGTTCAGATTTCAATCTTAGAAAATTTCTTATATTTTCCAGCTCATTTAAAATATAATTTGTAATAGAATTTTTTTTTCTTAAACCATTATATTATATATAAATATTTTCTCCCAATACTTCCTGCATCTTTTTTTAAGTAATTAAAATCGAACTTGACGCAACCATAGCCAAGGCGAGCCCTGTCCTTTGACACAGCCTTTAATGTTATCTTGATGGTCTCATGAGAGTGCCATGGTGCTATGTATGTACGTACGATACGGTCTTAGCTAGCTAATTAGATCAAGTGTAAAGAGCATGCTTTTTATTCGCCTACGCTTACTGTCTGAATTTAGTGAACTGAATTTAGCCAAATGTAAAGGCCGCTTTACGTTGCTGGTTGCTATGGGTTGTTATTCTGCTTCTAGTTTTGACTTTACAAATATACATTTATTTAAACTACATTTCTTTGCTTATTCTTTAATATATACCGTTACTCTTTTGCACCAAAATATTGCTGGTTTGCTCAATAAAGTTGATTCTGTCCAACTTTGTTTAAATGAATTATCTGATAATAATAATTTAAATGTAGATATTCTTTGTTTTTCTGAGACGTTTGGTAAGAGCAGGCGATGAACTAAATATTAATTATAAAAACTTTAATCTTGCATGCTCGTTTTCAAGGAAAAGAGAAAAGCGCGTAGGTGTTTGTATTCTGGTACAAAAAATGTTTGACTTTAAGAATATAGAATTACCTAAGGATTTATGTACTGATTTTTTTTTTTAATGTTTCGGATTTGAGGTACCTTCTCTAAAATGTATTGTTATTTGTATTTATAGAATTCCTAATTCAAGAACATTTCTATTTTTTTAAAAAATTAGACCTATTGTTGCACAAATTACTCAAACGGAAAAAACGTATTATCATTAAAGGAGACCTAAATATTGATACACTAGCTGACCCGCGCAACTTCGTCTGCGTGCGTACGTATACATAAAAGAGAGGGTTAGAGAGAGTATGCGTCAACCTTAAAAGATAGATTATGCTATTGTGGTAATTTCTTTAGAGCTTTTTAAGAGGAACAATTCCGACATACATGATTATTGTGTAACTTTAACCGTTCACGCAGCATACAACGGAAGCTTTCAAAAGGAATAAATCCCTGTTTTTGAAACATTTTTCATTGATTTTCCGCTCCTATTGGTTGTAGCGTGATGTTATATAACCGCCTTCCTCGATAAATGGGCTATCAAACAGTTAATTTTTTTTTCAATTCGAACCAGTAGTTCCTGAAATAGCGTGTTCAACCAACCAAACAAACAAACTCTTCAGCTTTATAATATTAGTATAGATTCAAGTAGGTAACAATTTAATTTCTCGGAAATATTTGCATTAATCGCTGAAATATTAATATACGCTCGACAGTCTTAAGTCTTCATCTTTAGACACTCGACATACACCAGCTAGGTCGAAAGTTCTCATCAAGGTTCTTCACATGAGCCCCGACACGACATGAAATGAATGAGACACGATAAAACTGCTGTAAATTGTTGCCGACCTCTTGCAACTGCCTTCCGTCTCCATCGCCAGATCTTTGATGATAGGCATACTCCAGCTAGGTCTAAAGTTCTCATCAAGGTGCATGAAGTGAGCCCAAACACAATACAGATACAGATAAATCAATCGACCCCGAGAATAACCACCCAACCCATCATCCATCACCATCATCATCATCACCATACGATCATCATTCATCTCCATTTGGTGTTGGAAGAAAGTTTTTGGCCGCAGGATGTGGTGTTCCGTCGCTTCCGAGGACAAATTCCACAAGAACGCACAAAACATCGTGCAAGTGAACTGTTACTAATATAGTTTTAAGTTGCTTGTACTAACTAAAATTATATTAGTATGTATATTTAGGATAAAGTATTTATCTATGGGTCTTTGATACCTGAAAGAAATGGATTATTATTTATTTATTTATTATAATAAAAAGTTTCACAGAACATTCAACTCATTTCACCCTCTTATGGGTGGAATTTTGAAAACCCTTTCTTAGTGGATACCTGCTCTTCACAAAGAATACACTCTCCAACCCGCTCGCCCTGTGCCACATATCGCGCTACGCACCCGTCTACATCAGTTTCGAACCCTATTTGACGTTGTTGGGGGACGATTTTGGAAAAACTGTGATATGTATCTCATAATTTTCATTGAAAAGTGTGTACACCAATTTTCGAGTCAACCGACTCAAAGAATAAAGAGTTTCACAGAAAATTCAACCGCGCATTTCACCCTCTTAGGGGTTGAATTTCGAAAAATCCTTCCTTAATCCTTATCTACATTATAAAGGAAACCTCTGTGTAAAATTTTAGCTTTCTAGGTCCAAGGGTTTGAGCTGGGCGTTGATGAGTCAGTCAGTCAGGACTTCTCATTTTATTTATTTAAATAGATGATAAATGACACGGATAATAATGATAGTCAAACTTGTTGCAGATGTAATGCCGGTTACTCGGGAGTTCGCTGCGAAGTGAACGAGTGCCAAGCTTATTGTTTAAACGACGGCGTATGTTCCCTGAGTGAGCAGAATAACCCAGTGTGTCAATGCACAGGAGGTTATCAGGGTGAAAGATGTGATGTGCCTTTCTTATAAAATGCTCAGAAACAGTTTCTATGTTGAAAGACATCCTCAACGCAAGTAAAAATCTTTTAAATCTGTCCCTATCCCTATCTGTTCTGTAGATAAATATTTTAACCCCGTTCATGTATGTTTCATGTGTGCCTTATTAATACCCTAGGTGCCAACTACATTCCATACAGGAACAGACCTGTGCTTTATTCAAACTTAAAAGCTGTATAGATGTGAAGTATTGCCTCAGCCCAGCTTCTTGGCTGCGGTATGAGCTTTTGACTCCATGGTTGAACCGAATTCGAGATCCGATGTCAACTCCATGCCCAAAAGCTGTGGGCGGTCGGTAACTAGTACGGATGTACCTCGGAAAGTAGGAGATAACTGGGACTGGCCCCTTTTAGCTGTGAAAAGACAAGCCTGTGTTTTCAGAGCATTGAATATGACCAGATTGTCGTAACCCCACTGGGAAACACGATCTACGGTCAAATTCTTTCGCCCCACCGTGGGCTCTTTATTAGCCGCTTAAAATAATATAATAATATTTTTTTTAATAATAATTACTCACGGACGAAGCAAAATGGCAACAGCTAGTTTTTTTTTTTAGGTAATAACCACTCGCTGTTCATGTTTATATTAAAGAAGTTTAACCGGACGGACAACAGTTAGTATATAAATAAAAGTTCTAGACCTCGGATTAACTCATATCATCTTGTGTTTCTAGATTCGCAATATGTTGATATTGGTTTCAGTAATATTATTAATCGTAGTGATTGCTGCGTGGCCGTGGTTGCGACAGCATCCCAACGCGCCCCCTGAGTTACCTGGGGCACTACCAATCATTGGACATTCACTGTTGGTCTTAGGAGATCGAAAACGTGAGTAAAAAACCTTTTTGAGACAAATTCGTTCATATTCCCTACTACTATTTTTTACAACTACTTTGGGATGTTCGGCGTTCTGTTTAAACGGATGCAGCTGAATACCAATGTTTTACATGGACTGAATATGATTGGTGTACCTACTAATGTGATTATTAATTAAGGTTCCATTGCGAAATGTCAAAAACGGAACCCTTATAGATTCATCCTTTTTTTTTTTTTTTTTTCGGATGGGAAATCATCAAATAACCCCTCCCGCTCTGGGCTGAGCAGGAGGGAGTGTCAGACTTTTACTGACTAAAACCCATCCATGTTCCTTCCTTTGTCCTTTGTGTTCCAGGGCCGCGGTATCTCTTTCGAACAGAACAGTTTCCCGCAACCCTGGCAGGGTTATAGATTCATCCTGGCCGTCTGTCTGTCCGTATCTCAAGGCCATTTTACTCCGAGACTGTTGGCACCACACAGTTGTTGAAGAGCGGGTGTCTTGTATGAACCACTAGGTACAATGTGAAATCACGAATTTAAGAAAATAGTGGTGGCATACGACAGCGACATGTTTTTGTTACGGTTTCAGAAAGTGACCCCCTATACGTATCGAACCGAAAGACGTTTCACGTAAACAGCAGTTATTGCTGTTTAGTCTACTATTAGTTTCACATAATAAATATAGATATTATGCGAAAAATAAATAAATAGACCAAATTGTCGTTAAATGGACGCACACAGGTAACACTACTATTACGCCACAATATAAATTCGAAGTCGAATTTCAAGTTATTACTTTACGTAAGTCTAGAATACTAGTAGCTGTTATTTTTTAATTTATACATAACTTGAAATAGTTTATTATTCATGTATACATTAACATTTATACATTAAATTAACTTACAGTAACTAACTTATTAATAAAATTAAAAAATGGCGTCTAAAACTCCTCCTCAATGCAGTCAACTTGAAATTCGACGAATTTATATTGTGGCATAATAGTAGTGTGACCTGTGTGCATCCATTTAACGACAATTTGGTCTATTTATTTTTGTACATTTTGTCGATAAAATGCATATTTCAAGTTATTTTTGAAAAGTTCCTGTTTTCTTCTATTATTTCTAAAATACCGGTTTTAAGATTAAATTTTGTTTTGTCATTGGTAACTGATACTTTTTCACAGACAACTGGACATAAAAATGACCAAGAAAACCACATTATGTGTAAAAATGAATTCGCAAAATATCAAAAAATCATCTATGTTAACGAAGGCAATTTTTTTCAAAATGATTTTATGAGACACAATATACAAATTTTAATGATTACTCAAATACTCATTTTAGTAACTATCTAATGAGGCATAAATAATAACAAGAAAAACTTGCAACGAAATGGTACATACTTGCACACTTAACATTTCTTTATAAATTATTTTTATCTTTTTTTTCTATCTGCGCTCATTCAAGCGCGAGTGAGTGAGTGAATGACAGATAAGATAGAATGTGCCAATTTAGGAATGAATGACTGATTGAGGTGAACAGACATTGTGGTGCCATTGTCATTGTGATTGAAAGGCCATGACAATACAATAGTAATAAATAAAATACCAGAAGGATTTAAAGGAGACGATATTCGTGAAATTAAAAGTTTTTATTGTTGTTTCTTTATTTACATGTAAAGTAATATTTTGTTAAATAGTTAGTACTTACTTTATAAATGATCTTGATAAAACTATATATAATACTTTATTTACAGAAACGCAGTTGATTTTATTTACAAATATCTTAAAATATTTAAAGATACAAATAATATTAGTTATTGCTGAAAAAGTAAAAAGTATGAAAAATGGAATTTATCGTTAAGAATTAAGAGCTCATACTGGTATTACATGGCTCACAGAAGACCAAGCTTGCAACAAATTTAACATGTAAAAAAACTTTTTTGCAAAAAATAAAACCGACTTCAAAAACAAAAAAAAACGTGGAAAAATAACTTTGCAAAAAAGTTTTTTTATTTTTCCTTTTTCAGTTGCAAAATTCTACACAAATATTTGCCATACATTTATTTTACATTGTTAACAACTCCTTTCATGGTAATAGGCTTATACCCAATAAAATGTAACTTATATCGTTACCTAACCTAACTGACGAAATCTGGGTGTATACACACATCTGCGTACTCCCTCAGAGCATACAGGCGTTATGTTATCAATCAATCAATCAATCAATCAATCAAATCATTTATTTGCAATGAATGTAGGTTACATTGAAATACAGGTGGAGTAGAAAGGAGTGAGCCATGTACATTCTGCCTGAAAATAGGCACGCAAATTTAAAAATTAATATAAAATTGTTAAAACCTAAAAATAAAGTTACAAATTAAGATGTTACAGTTAGAATAATTGCAATTATACATACATTAATTAATATTGAAAAATGTCAAATAAAAATGAAATAATAATATAGTTAATTAGAATAAAATTAAAAATTAATGCATCTATGGTACATAATTATGTTCAAAATAATATTAATTATATTTATAATACACATTGCTGATTAAAAAGTTTTGTCCATTAAAAAATCATTAATCGAATAATAACATTTTTCTACTAAGAAGGCCACTAATTTCTTTTTAAAGTTTTTAACTGTATCACTTTTCATTAAATCTGGCAATTTATTGTATATGGTAGGACCCATACAAATAATATTTTTTCTCAATAATGCTGTGTTACAGGACTCGATTTGTAATAAATTTTTGTATTGATTTCTGACAGGTCGTTTTCTAGTTTCTGTCATCGTGGGGAATAGGTTTTTATTGGTCTTTACAAATATGGCCATTTCCAGAATGTTATGTTCTAATATTGTGTAAAAAATAAACATCCAAGCGATTGCAGCAATCACGACAGATTTTCTGTCTATTAATGAAGCGTTCCATTGTATATCTCCGAAGATCAGCATCAGATCCTGACTTATCATCATCAGCTTAGCAACATGAGATAATGATTATCAGGTACAAATATCGTTAGAAAGTACCTATATGGAAAACACTGTAAAATGTCAGGGTTGCCCTCGATTTCCCTGGGATCCCATCATCAGATTCTAACTTTGTGACAACGGGACCACCTCAGTAGTACAGGCTTTCGAATAAAAAAAAAATTAAAAAAAAATTTGATCTGTCCACAATTAGCTGAGAAATCGGTGAACATACGGGACACACAGTCAAACGTAGAACCTCCTCATTTTGTTTGAAGTTGGTTAAAATATTGTCAAAAGAGTTTTGGTGAAACATTAATGAACCGCTAACAATACATTTCATGGTAATAAGCTTATCCCCAATAAAATAGAACTTAACATACCTAACTATCGAAAAGTTGTACAGTACACATCTGCGTACCCCCTAGAGCATACAAGCGTCATATTAAGTTATGATTTTGTATAAACAATAAACATCCAAGCGATTGCAGCAATCACGACCGATTTGCCATCTATTTTTAAAGAGTTCCATAGTATATCTCCGAAGATCAGCATCAGATCTTCACCAAATTTGTAATAGGACCACCGCGAAATAATATTCTACCAAACAAAAACAAAAATCATCGAAATCGGTTCACAATTGGCGAAGATATCGCTGAACATACACACAAAAAAAAAAAAACAGACGACTTGATAACCTCCTCCTTTTGGAAGTCGGTTAAAAATATCGAGTACCTCGTCTTTTTTAGTTTCTATTCTCTGTGGATAGCTGAATGATATAACAAGGAAATTTACAGGATAATAGATCCGTTGACCGTCCTACAAACATACACGTTAAACCACAATATAAATTAGTCGAATTTCAAGTTATCCAGAAATGTATCAAACAAAAAAAAACAAACGGAAATAAAAAAGTCAGCAATGCCAATTTTTTTTTGTTTATATTGCTTCTCCTCATCTCACACTCAATCAAAAAGTCCCATGAAAATTTGACCATTATAAACTTCGTTCCACCTTTTGTAACCTGCCTAATTGCACTCGACTAAAAATAAATAATAACGAAGTTTGTTTTGTATGATGACTGGACATTGTGTCAGACCTCTATTTATTTTGACGCTTTGAATACCGGGAATTTAAGCAATGCGCCAATTTATCCCTGTGTAGCTATTTACAAAACTATCTTTACGTGTTTAAAGTGTAAATGAGAAACGAAGATGAGACGCAACTTGTTCAATATACGTCAACAACTAAGTTTACACAAAACTACAAAAATATGAACAGGTAATTATTATATTTCAGATCTATGGAATCTTGTGCGGAAAATTCAGATCACTGCCACAGAAAAGGGTGGTGTTATTGGGTGTTGGTTCCCCGCTCATCCCATAAACGGTAAGTAAAAGTCTATGTAAGTCCCCAAGTCGAAAGATACTTAATACAATAAATAAAAATACAAATCGATTTCTTGTTTCTGAGAACTACGCGTGGACTAACATACATACCAACATATACAAATACATAAAATATGAGATTTGCCAAACGTAAGCCCACATAAACTTAGAATATTACATGACAAACCAGTGGCGTGCAGTGGTTCTCCGCGGAAGGTAGGCCATGCTAAGATGACCCTCAAAGTACTCACATCTATTGATATATTCACTTACCCTTCCGGGCCCACCGCACCCACCCCTGGTGTTTTTAGTAAGCGTATGAGAAACAACGCCATCTAGCTTAAATATCAGGAATTTCAATGGAATTCTGTCAATACAAGAACGAAGGATGTCGAGAGTTTAATATTGCCTCTATTTGAGTAAGGCACGTAGCCATTTCCTCGTAAGTAAAGTGAGTAAGCTGTAAAAGTCGTTTTAAGTGGAATTTGGTTGACCGAACCGCAGCCTCAGCAAGGCCGTTAAAATGTGGAGAATACGCCGGTGCAAACCTGAATTGTATTCCCTCCTGAGCTATTTCGCTTGCAACATCAGAGTCCTGTAAAAATTTAGTCAACTCGTTACATGCTCCGACAAAGTTTGTACCATTATCGGACAAGATAGTACGTGGCCTGCCACGACGTGCGACAAAACGATTTAAAGCAGCCCTGTAGGCCTCTTTAGAGAGGTCCGTGACAAGCTCGAGATGCGCAGCCTTGGTAGCCATGCATACAAAAATGCACAGGTAGGACTTTATCAATCTAGATCCCCGACCTTTCCGGTCAGATATCAGTATAGGCCCAGCATAGTCGACGCTACTATTAATAAAAGGAAACTCTAACGTGCTTCTAGTGTCTGGCAATTGTCCCATGATTGGCTGCACATTTTGAGCTTTATATCTGAAACATTTCAGGCATTTGTTTACAGTCAGCTTAGCAAGATTTCTGCCCCCCAAGGGCCAATAGGTTTGGCGAATAGTCGATAGAAGTGATTGTGGACCTGCATGTAGGAGGTTTTGATGTTGCATTGGAAATAGTAATTTTGTGAAGTGATGCTTGCTACAGAGTAAAATTGGATGTCTAACGTCGTAGTCATACGGGGAGTTATCGAGTCTGCCCCCTACACGAATAATATTATCCCTGTCTAAAAAGGGAGTCAAAGAAATTAGCCTATTTTTCAGTGACAATGGCTTCCCGGATTTAAGGACAGTGTACTCATCTGGGAACATTTCAGATTGAGCTACACGTAATATAAGGGACAAAGCTTTTCTAAGTTCGTCAGCAGAAAGGGAACCTGTTATTTTAGGATTATTGCTGCCTAAATTGTGAATAAATCTTAGGATGTAAGCTACGACGCGTTGTAAATAATTGAAATTTGAATATTTGTGAATTAAATGTTGTATGATTGGACTACATGTTAGGTTAGAACTAGAATTACTGTTATTACTATCTACTAAGTTTGAAATTACTTCTGGTAGATCTTGTTTCACGCATAATTTATTGGGCTGTTGTGGCCACGCACTTTCATTATTTAATAAGAACCGAGGGCCTGACCACCAAAGCGCAGAACCGCTGATGAGATCAGCCTTCAGCCCACGAGAGACAAGATCCGCCGGGTTATCCTTAGACGGCACGTATCTCCACTTAGTACCCGAGCTACTCTCTTGAATTTCGTTAACACGATTCCTAACGAAAGGCTTCAGTTGCTGGGCTGGTGTAGACAACCATCCCAGCACTATTGTGGAATCACACCAATAGTGAAATCGGTGTATTGGTGACGTGAGAGAATCTCTTACCTTTGTGCACAACCTGGAACCTAACAGAGCCCCACATAGTTCTAACCGTGGAGTAGTAGTAGGCCTGATTGGTGCCACACGGCTTTTAGAAGTTAGCAGGTGAACAGTGACTGTACCTGAACTGGTTACAGAACGAATGTATAGGCATGCGCCATAAGCTCTTTCAGAAGCATCTGTAAATACGTGAACCTCATGAGTCATGGAGTCATTACATGAAATCCATCGCGGAATTTTTATGTTATTTAAACAAGGCAAGGAACTCGCAAATACTAGCCATGAGTCTGTAACCTCTTGTGACACTTCGTCGTCCCACTCACATTTTTCTTTCCAGAGGCCCTGCATTAATATTTTTGCTTCAACAATGCAAGGACCTACTAAGCCTAGTGGGTCGAATATTTGACTAATTACAGACAAAATATGTCGTTTTGTTATTTTGTTTTTGCTAGATTCAATATTAATAGAGAATCCTAACTTGTCAGAATCGCATAACCAATGGACACCTAACGTTTTAGAAGGAGTATTGCTGTCCGACAGGTCTAACATGACACGACTTGAGTTGCATGAACTGCCTAATTCTTTTAAAATTTCCGGGCTATTCGATTGCCACTTCCTTAAATTAAATTTAGCGGACGCCATAATAGCCCGCGTCTCCATACACAAATCTACTGCACCTGAAATTGTGTCTGAACCACTAAGGTAATCGTCTACATAGAAGTCATGCTGAATCGAACGTTTGACTAAAGGGTTCGCCGCTTTATCAGCTAAGGTCACTAAACACTTAGTAGCCAAATATGGAGCTGACGCTGTACCGTAAGTAACCGTGTTTAAGGTATATGTTTTTAACGGTTCTGTCGGATTTTTACGAAAAATTATTTGTTGTAGTGACCTTTGGATAGGATTTACTTCAATAGCTCGGTACATCTTCTCGATGTCTGCCGAGATTACAAATTTATGCTGTCGAAACCGCAATAGGATTGAAAGTAAATCGTCCTGAACGGTCGGCCCTACAAACTGCAAGTCATTGAGTGACATACCTGTAGTTGTCTTTGCAGATGCATCAAATACGGTGCGTAACTTAGTGGTAGTACTAGACTCGCGCAGGACGCCATGGTGTGGCAAAAAATATTTGACCTCACCTGCTGGCCTTGAGCTAGAATCATTTTCGGTCATATGACCTAGGCTTTGATATTCTGACATAAAGTCTAAATACATTGACTTAAACTTAGGATCACGTTCAAACCGTTTTTCTAACGATAAAAAACGGCGTTTTGCGATACCGTATGAATCTCCTAATACCGAAGGATCAGACTTGAATGGAATTGTGACCACAAAACGACCGTCATCCTTACGTTCTGTATTTTTATAAAAACTATCTTCGCAAGCCCTTTCTTCCGAAGAAAGGGAGTGCTTTTCAGAGACTGTGTCCAGTTCCCAAAATTTTGATAAGTCTGTAATGGGCTTAGTTTTAGCCAGATTACAGACATGTGAGTAGGACGTACGCGAGTGACAACTTACTGAGCCTGAAACTAACCATCCTAGTCTACTCTCACATAACCTCGGCTGGTTCTTGCCAAGTTTTATGTGGTTGGCCGAGATGATGTTCCAAAAAACATCCACACCAACCAATATATCTACAGCTGATGGAATATTAAATGTTGGATCCGCCAGCTGTATACCCACAGGTATGGTTATATGCTTTAAGCTAATTGGTGTTGACGGTAAAAGATGTGTAATTTCTGGTAAGATTAAACAGTCAATGTTAACCGAATAGTCACCGCAATTAGACTCGATTGTTAGGCTGCAAGATTGTGCACTAGTACTAGTTTGGTTGCCAATACCTGTTATAGTGGAGCCCGTGCCGTTTCGGGACAAACGCAGCTTACCACATAAGTTCTCGGTAATGAAATTAGCCGTGCTACCGCTGTCCAGTAGGATTCTTGCGTCATACTTCTCACCGTTGGCACTCACTGCCTTCACCAGTGCTGTGGAAAGCAAAACACAAGAGCGAGTATATGGTTGCATATTGGCTGAAGCGTTAGCAGAAAGAGCAATACTTTCGGAAGCACTAGGCATTGGGTTTAGTGGGGGAGGGGTATCTGTGCGTTCCATGTGCAATAGGGTGTTATGCCTGCCTGCACAGTACCTACAGTGGGTTATCCTGCACCTTTTTTCATTATGACCCAGCCTTAGGCAATTTAAGCAAACTTTGAGATCCTTGGCCTTCGTATTACGTTCTTCTATTGTTAATTTTTTAAAAGACTCACAAATGTATAGAAAATGATCGCCAGAACACATGGGACATTTGAACTTCTTCTCTGAGCTAGAATTAGTGTTGTTATTTACCTTATTTGTTGAATTCTGTGAAACTATTGCAAAACTTTTGGATTTATTATTATTATTGTTTGCTTTATTACAGTGTTTATTATTATCTTCCAACGTTTCCAGTAATTCAGCCTTGTTGTTAACGAATGTAGTAAATTGAGCAAGTGTAAGAGGACCAGATACTGTCTTTCGATATTCCTCCCAATATCTACTAGCATTTGAATCTAGTTTGCTCGACATCATGTGTATTATGATGGTATTCCAATGCTGAGTAGGCTCATCCAATGACTTGAGGGCTCTTATATTTTTATTAGTTACACCCACAAGATGACGCAAAGCAACACTAGATTCAGTGGAGACCGGTTCGACATCGAATAAAGCCTGTAGATGTTTGTCTACGAGAAGACGACTGTTATTGTACCTTTCGCACAATAAGTCCCATGCTAATTGATAATGATCCGCCTTGAAATCAATGTTTTTAATCACTTCGGCTGCCTGGCCTTTCAAAGAGGCGCGTAAATAATGGAACTTATTTATGCTGTCGATAGAAGGACAATCGTGAATTAAAGAAATAAAAGTGTCCCTAAACTCTAGCCAACACTGATAACTGCCATCAAAGCGCGGTAAATCTATTTTAGGTAATCTAACAAAACTATGTTTAGCCCCACCTGGCATTGTTGTCTCTGACCCTGCCACGGAACCTGCGGAGTCACTACGGCGGTGCTTGCCACCCGGTCCGGATAGCAAACTCCGCGCCAGCGCCAACAGCATGTAGTACTGCTGCTCGAACTGGCCTCTCGCCGCGTAGGCCTCGTCCGGCGTGTCCGACGACACCTCGATCTCCGTCTGTAAAACGTCAAATTCGGTGTACATGGCTTCAAATTTGTCGAAGCGGGTTTCTAGCTCGATTAATTGCAAGCTGGAAAGATTGTCGCAGCTTTTAAGCACATTTAAATAAGCAGCAAAGTTCGTAAGCTTGGCTTTCATAGAACTACGTTTCTTAACTAATCTATCGGCCATTTTGCAAAGATTAATCAGCAGAAAAATTCAAATTTAAAATAACGGTTAAAAAATAAAAAACCGATAATAATGCAACAAATGAAATAAGCTCGAAAATAACTGTATAGAATCCAGCGCACTGAACAACGCACAAAATGAACAGCTGTTACCTTGTAAATGTGTCAAGGTCACGGTATGCGTCGCACTACCTTGTACAACCGGTTTAGAAAGGCAATTAAGTGAGCAATTATTTGGTATACGAAGATGAAAGATGCAATAATAACGAATGAAATACGCTATGAACCAACTCAATAGGGCAATGAATCGGAAACTAATAGAAAGTAGCGTTATAAAAACAAAAAAACTGGGAATAATGAATAGGAAATAGACAGATAAAAGGAATAATTGGAACGATCTCACGAATATCAGAGTCCTTATCCACGATCCCAGTTGTGTTGTGACTTCAAATCTTCAACCGTAGGCGACGATGACTGTGCTTTCTCCAACGAAGCGACGCGGGGTCAATGTCCACCAACGTCTGGGTCTTGTATTCTTGCACCGCCAAATCTTCCCGCTGTGATGTTCAACTTGCGAAGGACCATATGTTGACGCGTTGTACGTCGACTTGCTCAATTCAGAGCGAAATGGAAATAAATAAAATACGTGGACTGATTGATCCGGTGTATAATCTAAGAAACCAAGTTTACAAAAAGCAGTGTTCGTCGTGGTAAGATTTCTAAAGAAGTGAGGCGTGCTCGGTGCGCGATACCAGGCGCGCGCCCGCGCCGCCCGCGCGCCCCTCAGCCGCCGCCGACGCCCGATGCTGCTGCCGCAACCCGCGCGCCCGCTCAGCCGCCGCGCGCCTCCAGCCGGTCGTGGGCATGCCATACGTAGACACTCCGCTACAAAAAATTTTAAAAAATAAAACGAGTGCGCTGTAAACAAAAAAAAAGGTAGAGTTTTCTGACCGGAATATTTGAAAAACAAACCTTTAAAATAAGCCTATTAAAACCAAAGTAATAAATACAAGAACTCCGCATTAATCAAGGTTCAAATCACGATTTTCTGACAATGCAAACAGAAGAAAGATTAATTTGAAATGACGATGAATTTTGGGTTAATTCTCGTAATTCGGGTACCTACACATCTTTCTTTGGACACAACTTGAATCTTATCATTAAACGATTGTGAATACTTACTGTTTTTAACTTTTAACACACTAACAGCGCAAACTTCACAACAGAACATCATTTCTAAGTTAATAAACAAATACAACAAATAATATTTACACTACTATACGTTTCAAAACGAATTACAAACGTCAGATATTATAAAAATCAAAACACTGAAGATCGCGAAATAAATTTTGCTAGTCACATGAAACAAATATGGCTTCTAAGAAAAATACAATTGTTATTTTGTCGATAAAAAAACACTACCAAATATAATTGCATCACTGCATACCGTTTTAGCCGGATAATACTTTGTGGGGCAGCCAATCAGTGGCCAGCTAGCCAGCTACACTCGCAGGAGTTTAAAATTGAATCGGAACCCTTTCTTGTAGTACCTACTTATTGAGGAAACCTGGACTTGGAAAAAGTCTAAAATCGCCAACCCGTCTTGAGCAAGCGTGGTGATCAATGCTCGTGCCTTCTCTGTTGAAAAGACGCCTTTGCCCAGCAGTGGGACAGTAATAGGGTGGTATTATTACCTACTTATTAAGTAAATCATTTTTCCTAAGGTAGTACCATGTCGAGAAAGAAAAAAAATCAAAATATTAACTAAATATTATATACATTTTTGAATTAAAATAACCTAAACTAACTAACTTAACAATTAACTTAAAAAATGAAGTGAAAAATCTCCTCAACGCTGTCAACTGGTAATGTACCCAAGAGACTGGCGGTGTTGCCACGTTGTATGGCAACGCTAAGCCTTTGGCCAAGGTAAAAGCTAGCCCTTGGGTCACGGGAAGTGTCAACTAAGCGTTTTGAAATGTCCTTAAAAAGGCTGTGAGCACTTGAACCCCACGGTCCTAGAGTTTCGACCCCAAATGGTTCGAAAATATAGTTACGAATGGTTACTATATTTACGCCATTTGAGGTTCTCTGCAGCCGCAACGGTAACCCTAGCACAGCATGATGAGCTAGGAAGATGGGATGGCGCAAGGGTTTCGACACATGTTGCATCCCACACTAAAGGCCTACCCATCCTCCAAGGAAACAAAGACATGCCATCCGGTCTCTTGCCATCGTCGCGTGCCAAGCCATTGGATTCTAAAATAGCTGGACAAGAGCTCGTCGGATGATGTCATTTAAGGCTGTAGTCAGCTTGTGCAAAACTCAGAAATTCACAGCAAAAACAAAAACAAATCGTATGTGCGGGGACCTCCCCCTTTGACACCTACTCGTACCGTACTTAAATTATTTGAGATGATGCTAAAGTTGCTCTACCTGCCTATTAACTGACTTAAAAAAGGTTATCAATTCGACCCTTTTATTTATTCTTATTTCCAAACATATTTTTCAGAAAAGAAAAAAATAAAAAAATATATCTTTCGGATAGTTATTATTGAAATTCATGATCACTAGTTTTCGACCATTTTTTTTGCTTCCGCATAATGGAATTTGTCGCCTTGACACTGCAAAATTGAATCAATGCTAAGGATTTCTTTTTTTAATATCAAGGACATTTGCGCGAAAGACACTTGCGCGAAAAGACATTTGCACGCAAGCACATTAGCACGAAGGACACCTGTTGCGAATGCACTTTTGCGCGAACGGACACTTGTGCCAATGGACACTTGCGCGTCTAATAGCCCGTGAGATTCGTTACAGACAAAACATAACATCACGTTTAATGTTACTTGAACTTGATTTAGATTGTGACCCGCTTAGAGCGCCCTCGATTACCATGACGAAAAATGTGCAACTTTTCACAGACACCATCTTTGATTTTGATTTTGACCCGATATTCGTTTAGAACGCTCTCGATTACCATAGACGTGACACACATGACGACAAATTCGCTACTTTTCGCAGCCGCCATCTTTGATTTTATTTGATTTTGATATTCGATATCCTGATATTCGTTAAGAACGCCCTCGATTACTAAAAAAATGACACCAACGATAAAAAATCGTAATTTTCGTATCCGCTATCTTTGATTTTAATTTTGACCCTATATTAGTTTAGACTGCCCTCGATTACCATGGATGTGATACCCCTGACGAACAATTCGCAGCCGCCATCTTTGATTTAGGTTTCGATTCATGGTGAGGAATCTTATTTCCCGCAAGTATCCGTTCGCGCTAGTGTCTTCCGCGCATGTGACAAAAAACATAACC
Source organism: Eugnorisma glareosa (assembly GCA_947578425.1). Lineage (NCBI taxonomy): Eukaryota > Metazoa > Arthropoda > Insecta > Lepidoptera > Noctuidae > Eugnorisma > Eugnorisma glareosa. Next base: position 2,506,573 of record OX387982.1, on the reverse strand, counting down.
TTTTCTTTGTAGTCGGTTAAAATAATTAAGTAGAGCAGCCTGCATGACATAACATGAGCGCAACTGCATGATTGTGCGAGTGAGAAGTGGAAAACAATTGACTATATTCCGACGTCCTACCTCGACGGCTCGGCGGTCACTGAGGAAATATGGCAAACGTTTCTATATATAAACTTTAAGTTTATGGGTGATATGGTTACTAATAATTTTCAGTTTACGTTCATTTTAATGTGTTTTTCTATTTTGTCGTGTCATTCAACAGTGGACCTTTGTTTTTTTTTTTTTTTTTTTTTTATCGATGGGAAATCATCAAATGACCCCTCCCGCTCTGGGCTGAGCAGGAGGGAGTGTCAGACTTGTACTGACTAAAACCCATCCATGTTCCTTCCTTTGCCCTTCGATAAAATCGAATAATAGCACAAATCTATTGACAGAAACTACGTATTTTTTGAGAGCAATAACCGAGAAATTTGACGATATTATCGTAATCAGATTAAGAAATTATAAGACTTTTTACAAAAAGTAACACGCCAACTTTGAACATCACACTTATATGTGCTATATAGGTGAAAGTTTGTATGTGTGTATGCTTGTTACCCCTTCACGCTCAAACGGCTCAACAGATTTGCATGAAATTTGGTACCAAGATAGCTTATATTCTGGATTAACATATAGGCTACATTTGATTCCGGAAAAATGCGGTATTCCCGTGGGATGATCAAATAACTCAAATGGGGTTTTAACTCGATTACGCTCATACGGCTTAACAGATTTAAATAACAGTTGGTATCAGGATACCTTATATTCTGGCCATTTACACTTAGCATTTTAACCCGGAAAAGTATAGGTAGTGTTCCCGAAGGATATAAATAAAATTAATTATATTTAGAATGTGGTTAGATTCAATGCACAAATATTGTGCATAACTTAGAGAACGTTTTAGTTTTCGTTTAATTGTAATCGGTGCTCTCTATCAAAAGATATACGAGTGTCTCCGGGTACCTATTTCTTTTGTTTTAGCATCACGTGTAAACTATATAACCAATGTGGTTAGATTTAATAATATGTATGTTAGTATGTAAGGTATATATCTATGAGCCAAAGCAGCCTGAAAATAAATGTATGTTGTCGTTGTTGTTGTTAATGCACACATATTGTGCGTAACTTAGAGACGGTTTTAGTTTGTTTCATTGTAATCGGTGCTCTCTATCAAAAGATTTATGAATTTAAAGTGTTCAAGAAGAACTTTGTTAGATCCATGCAACGACATCTATTGCACCAAATTGGTACTAATGAATAAAACGGTTTAACTTCGTGATCGATAGATGGCGCTGTTCATTTTACTCCATTTTCTGAATCGCGGTGGTTGGTTTTCCGTGAAAGAATGACCCTCGCCCGTGTCGAATGTCTGAAGCTTGGATTTTTAACCGACGAACAAAAAGAGGAGGTTCTCAATTCGACGCTTTTATATTTTTTTAGGTTATGTATGACCTGACCACGCATAACTTTTTACAGAGAAGTCCGATATGCATGATTCTTTTTTTTTTTAATTGAGAAATCGTGTTTGGGACTATTTCCTGCACCTTGATGAGAACTTTAGATCTAGCTGGAGTATGACATCATCGAAGGTCTCAAGATGTAGACGGAAGGCAGTTGAAAGAGGTCTTCAAGAGTTTACAGCAACAATAACGTATTTAGGCTCATTTAATGCACCTTGATGAGAACTTTAGACCTTGCTGAAGTATGAATGTCATCGACGGTGAAACGATAGAGACAAATAGTAGTTGCAAGCGGTACTAAACAGTTTGCAGCAGGTATATTGTTATTGGGCTCATTTCATGCACCTTGATGAGAACTTTAGACCTACCTGGAATATGACTATCATCAACGGTCTGACGATGGAGAAGGAAAGCAGTTGCAAGAGGTCCGCAAGAGTTTACAACAGCCATATCGTGTTTGGGCTCATTTCATGCAGCTCGATGAGAACTTTAGACCTGCCTGGAGTATGACTGTCATCAAAGGTTTGACTATGGAGAAGGAAAGTAGTTGCAAAAGGTCCACAAGAGTTTACTGTATCTGTATTGTGTTTGGGCTCATTTCATGCACCTTGATGAGAACTTTAGACCTAGCTGGAGTATGCCTATCATCAAAGGTCTGACGATGGAGACGAAAGGCAGTTGCAAGAGGTCCGCAACAATTTACAGCAGTTTTATCGTGTCTCGGCTCATTTCAAGAACCTTGATGAGAACTTTCGATCTAGCTGGTGTACGACTGTCATCGAGTGTCTAAAGATGAAGACGTAAGGCTGTCAAAGGAAGCCCTTATTTGGAAAAACATAAGTTGAATATTTTAGCGATTAATGCAAATATTTCCGAAAAATTAAATTGTTACCTATTTGAATCTATACTAATATTATAAAGCTGAAGAGTTTGTTTGTTCGGTTGGTTGAACACGCTATTTCAGGAACTACTGGTTCGAATTAAATAGTACATTTTGATATAAGTGGGGAAACTTTGTTATTGCATTCGAGCGCGGAATTAACACCCGAGCTGCAGGCGAGGGTGTTATGGAGCCGAGAACTGCAATAACAAATTCCCACGCGTATCAAACGATGTTTTTCAATACACTTTCGAAGAAATAAAATATTAAAACAGAAAGTATTTTTGGCGGAAATTATTATGAAACTATGATTTAATTTGCTTTTTTTCCGCGCTTTGCTTTCGCCAGACTAAAGAAGAAGCAAAGGTATGATGCCACTATACAGCCAGATATGAAAAGAAAAAAAATCAAATATTTTTGCATTTAGAACACAAAGAAATGTTAATTTGTTCATAAAAGTAAATATTTGTTTTAAATATTCATTTATATCTATGATATTCTATTTATAAACACAACTTAAATACTAAAAAAATATTTACGCCGTATAGACGCATATCTCTTTGCCGAGATTTAAAAAAAACAATCACCACCGATTAAAGCTATAGTCATTGAACCCATTGGGACTTATCTGTGGAATGTTTTATTTCCGCACGTGTGCGGAAAAATATTAAAAATCCACGCGTGTGAAATACATTGCATGTTGAACCTAATCGTAGTGCGATAAGAACCAGTTTTCGAGAAAGTGTATTGAAATAGTACATTTTGATATAAGTGGGGAAACTTTGTTATTGCATTCGAGCGCGGAATTAACACCCGAGCTGCAGGCGAGGGTGTTATGGAGCCGAGAACTGCAGTAACAAGTCCCCACGCGTATCAAACGACGTTTTTCAATACACTTTCGAAGAAATAAAATATTAGGACGGAAAGTATTTTTGTCAGGAATAATTAGGAATCTACGATTTAATTTGCTTTTTTTCCGCGCTTTGCTTTCGCCAGGTTGAAGAAGAAGCAAAGGTCTGATGCCGCTATACAGCCTAATATGAAAAAAAACCATTAGATTATGGAAGAAAGAATTCAAATATTTTTGAATTTAGAACACAAATAAATATTAATTTGTTAATAAAAAGAAATATTTGTTATAAATAATCACGTTTATCTATGATATTCTATTTATAAACACAATTTAAATACTCAAAAAATATTTACGCCGTAAAGACGCATATCTCCTTGGCGAGATTAAAAAAACACCATCACCACCGATTATAGCTATAGTCATTGATCTTATCTGTGGAAATTTTTATTTCGGCACGTGTGCGGAAAAATATTAAAAATCCACGCGTGTGAAATACATTGCATGTTGAACCTAATCGTAGTGCGATAAGAACCAATTTTCGAGAAAGTGTATTGAAAAAAATATTTTAGTGTTGGATAGCCCATTTATCGAGGAAGACGGTTAAACATTACGCTACAACCAATAGGAGCGGAGAATCAATGAGAAATGTTTCAAAAACAGGGATTTATTCCTTTTGAGAGCTTCCATTGTGTGTGTCTACGCCCAGCACTAGCGTTTTGAGCGCTGGCAACTCCGGCAGATGTTAGCGACGGTGCTTAAGAGCAACAGACCTTTGGGCGTCTTGATTATTTTTTATTATTATTCGAAAGTATTGTAAAGTTACACCGATCTACATTAAAAATTACGAAGAATTGTTGGATTTCAATTAAAAGTCAAAAATCCCTTGAAGCATCGAACATTTTGGTGACCCCGACGTGATAAGGCTACGCAACGGGAAGGCGAGATTTATCCTGAAGAAAGTGCTAAGACGGTTCCGAGGGAAGTAACGTCCATTTCCTTATCTCCTACTCATTATTTCAACAAGAAATGCATCAATTTGTGTAAATATTCGTTCGATTCTTCGAGCATAAGTTGTGTTATGGTTACCCACTTTCAGTTTTTATTACGCTCCAAATAGTGTTCACTTTTAAAAATTTCGATTATCTAAATAATTCATGTATGATCTAGGTAAATCAGGATTCGGTTAAAGTAAATTATCAAATTAAAGTTTCATTTGTAATCGCAAACGACAATTTTAAACGGTAAACAACTTCATTGTATGACGTCTCGATACAGTGCATAATTCATAAAATGTTACATCGTAATTAAGCTTATTCGACAGTGTTTCCACGTTTAGTGTTTGTGTAAACACGTAGTTAAGCCTATTGGCCGACTATTCCAGGGTCTACTCCGTGAATAAGTTGGTGAAAACAATAGCTGAGCATCGGCACGGCTTGACGCGTTTCCTACAAGATCACCGTGTCACACAGTGTCGGGCGGCATCGCCGGCGCGTTATCAGCGATCAGCTGGTTTGTGCATCGGAAACAGGTTGGATTCATTACTTTTATAACGTTGACCTACTTTTCTACTTACTAGTGTTGTTGGTTGCGCTCAGATTATGGCCGATTTAAAGGAATTAAGTAAGCAAAGGGGCGGTATCAGAAGTCGTCTCACGTTATTTGAGAAATATTTTAACCCAATAATACAAATTGAAAGTGTTGCTGAACGTAGTCAAGCTATAAATAACGAATTTAGATTAAGATTAACAAAATTACAAGAGTTATCTTATAGTTTTGACGACGTTCAGTCTAAAATTGAGCTAGCAGATCAGGACATGTCTCACCAAATCATGGAACGGGAAGAAACCGAAAATAGGTTTTTTCGTTTAATCGGAAAGGCTCAAGAGTTATTGGATGCGTCAAGTTTAATTAAATTAAGGCAAGGGGACGACGCATCATGCAATGGTAGTTCTTCATCATTCTCCAATCATCATAACATTAAACTACCACCGCTGAAGCTTCCTCCGTTTGACGGCGACTCCAGTAAATGGCTAGAATTTCGAGACATGTACCTATCGCTTATACACGAGAACGAGAAACTTGATAACGTCAACAAATTTCATTATTTAAGAACATATTTGGAGGGTTCCGCTAAGGCAGTCATTAATAGTGTCACGGTATCTTCTAATAATTATGAAATCGCTTGGTCGTTGCTCTGCGATAGATACAACAATAAGCGCCTACTAATTAACGAGCATATTAAATGCCTATTTTCGATTGAAGCGCTTACCAGGGAGTCCGACAAGGGCTTACGTACTTTAATAGATTCAATCTCAAAAAATTTAGCTGCTTTAAAGACATTAGGTGAATCTACCGATAGTTGGGATACTATTATTATTTATATGGGCTCTGCAAAGTTGGATCCGGTCACGGCTAGAAAGTGGGAGGAGTTTCGAAGCACGTTAGACACACCAAATTTAAAAGATTTTTTCGATTTTCATCGTCAAAGGGCAACTGTGTTAGAAACAGTCTATGCCGCAAAATCTGTAACGCCAAATAATAAAAATGAAAAACGCAATAGTTTGATAAAATCAAAAGCATTTATCTCATCTTCTTCGCTCGATTCACCTCCTAGTGGCAGTTGTCTAGCTTGTAAACAAGACCACAAATTATACAATTGCGATAAATTTAAATCAATGAGTGTTGAAGAAAGAAACGCAAGGGTATTCCAATGGAGAATATGTAGCAATTTTCTTCGTAGCGGGCATCAGGCGTTTCAGTGTAGGCTCGCAGGTTGCCGCATCTGTAAAAGAAAGCACAATTCATTATTACACAAAAAAGTAACACAAAACACACACATACCATCACAACCATCCCAGCAACCGCAGCCATCGGTTCATAATAGTGAAGAAGCGTCTACATCATGTAATACTATTACAACTAACGCTTCGGATAGTGAACAAGCCGGTCATGCTGACGTAAAAGGGGCTTGTGGTTCATCTAGTTTCACTCCTGTTGTTACAATGTCTGCTGGCGCCTCAAACATGGCTCTTCTGTCTACGGCTCTAGTTGAGGTGCTTATCAACGGCAAAACGATCAGATTGAGAGCGCTTTTGGATAGCGGTAGTCAATCATCGTTTATAACCGAAGCGGCTCAAGCAAAGTTAGCGTGTATTACAAAGCGCAATCAATGTAAATACGTGTCCGGTCTTAATAATGCAACATTAAGCATTGCCGAACATTGCGACTTACGCATAAAATCGGTTCATAACCAATTTAGTACTTCTGTCAAATGTTATGTCGTGCCAATTATAACCGACAATCTTCCTCAGACAGAAATACATCTACATGATTTATGTATACCTAACAACATTCAATTAGCGGACCCAAACTTTTTCTGCCCATCAGAAATTGAGCTTTTATTGGGAGCCGACATCTTTTGGGACGTCATGGGATCCGCTCGTATAAAACTAGGGTCTAATAAACCGATTTTACAGGAAACCCATTTAGGATGGATCGTAGCAGGTCCCATTGGGGGGAAATATTATGAAAGGTCAAATAAAATACGCTGTCAATTTAGCAAAGATATACAACTACAACTCGTTAAATTCTGGGAATTAGAGGAAGTTCCCACAAGTAAACCCTACTCAAATAGTGAAGATTATTGTGAAAAATTATTTAAGGATACAACAACTCGCGATGCAAATGGCAGATTTTGTGTTCAGGTTCCTCTACGCGACTCACCAGATGTTCTGGGCGACTCGTACAACATTGCTTACCATCGACTATTACAATTAGAAAGGAAACTAAAAAACAAAGTTCAGTTCAAACAAGACTACGTTAAATTTATGCAGGACTACGAGCGCCTGGGGCATATGAGTGAGATAACGGCTAAGCCTGAGCGTGGATGTTTTTTACCTCATCATGCCGTTATTAAGGAACAAAGTGAAACCACTAAACTAAGAGCCGTGTTTGACGCGTCAGCTAAGACATCTTCCGGAATTTCATTCAACGACATACAGCACGTTGGTCCTGTCGTTCAAGACGACCTCTTCTCGATATTATTACGATTTAGACAATACAAGTATGTCGTCACAGCTGACGTGGAGAAAATGTATCGCCAAATACTAGTCCAGCCTGAACAACGTCACCTTCAGATGATTTTATGGCGCGAAACCGAATCGCTACCGATCAAATTATTCGAACTCAATACAGTGACTTACGGCACTTCCTCCGCGCCATTCTTAAGTACACGATGTTTAGTTCAGCTAGCTGAAGAATGTCCTAATGAGACAATTAGTAAAATAATCAAGGAGGATTTCTATGTTGACGACTTGATTACCGGAAGCCATTCTAAAGACGATTTACGTCAAATTATCAACGCGGTTACTAAAACTCTTCATTCAGCTCATCTCCCTTTACGCAAATTCCGCACAAACGATTGTTCGGTGTTTGAAGAAACCCATAACGTTCTCATACCTAAAGATTTAAATTTAAGTTCACAATCTAGTGCCTTGGGCCTTAAATGGAACCCTGTATCGGACACGCTGAACTTTCCTGTCAATTTGGATTGCCCAGCGCAAGCTACAAAACGATCAATTTTGTCCAATTCAGCCAAGGTTTTTGATCCTCTCGGATTATTAGGCTTGTGTACGATCATACCTAAGATTATTCTGCAAAAACTGTGGATGTCCAAACTGGACTGGGATGATCCCATGCCAACCGAATTGGAAAACACGTGGCAGGAGTTTGTGGCAGGCTTGCAAACGTTATTAAATTTCCAAATACCTAGATTCGTACTCAATGATGACCCTGATGCCACTATAGAAATGCATGCATTCTGTGATGCGTCACAGAACGCATATGCGACATGCGTTTACTTGCGTTCCACAGACGGATCAGGCAATATAGCAGTTAATTTATTGTGCGCCAAGACTAGAGTAGCTCCGTTACAAACTCAAACAATACCGCGACTAGAGTTATGTGGCGCACTACTGGCATCACGGCTGAGCGTCAAGGTCCTTAAGGCTCTTAGACTTAAGATACGAAACATATACTTCTGGACGGACTCTTCTGTAGTGCTCGGTTGGATACACTCTAAACCCAACACCCTTAAAACTTTCGTAGCAAACCGGGTCGCGGAAATCCAAGAATTATCAGCTGCTGGATCGTGGAGACACGTACCAGGTTTACAAAATCCGGCAGACTTGGCGTCCCGCGGCTTAAATCCTAACCAGGTGCACAAAGCCACACTATGGTGGCACGGTCCTGCCTTCTTACATGGAGAACCGTCTGGTTGGCCAAAGGTGATACAATCAACTGAACCTTTACCTGAAACAAAACCTTATACAACTAAATGTAAAACTACACTTACAACTAATACTACAGTTACTACTAACGTCATTACATGCACTACAGTAACGATTGACAATGCTACTAAAATAATAAAATTTGGAAACTATTCTAAATTCACAAAGTTACAAAGGATTCTCGCGTATGTACTACGTTTTTTAAATAACATACGAAACGTTAAAACTAAACGTACAGGCCACTTAACTACTGAGGAATTGGAGCTATCATTACACTACATGGTTAAACAACATCAGATAGAATGCTTTGATGTTGAACTTAAACTATTAAAAAATAAAAGACACTTACCTTCCAGTTCTCGACTGCTGCCTCTGAGACCTTTTATCGACGTAAAGGGCATTCTCAGAGTTGGCGGGCGTATTCAAAATTCATCTGAATCATACAACAAAAAACATCCTATAATTTTAGAATCAAAACACGACTTTACTAAACTAGTATTTGCTCATGAGCATACTAAACTTCTACATGCAGGTGCTCAACTTCTTCTAACTAATCTGAGACAAGACTTCTGGCCTCTCGCGGGTAGAAGACTCGCACGCACTATAGTAAATAACTGCAGAACGTGTAGAATATTAAAGGCTAAAACTCTAAGTCCTATAATGGGCAACTTACCTTCATCTCGTGTCACTCACAATTTCCCATTTCAAATCACTGGCGTCGACTTTGCAGGTCCATTCCCAACACGAGACCGAAAGGGGCGCGGTTGCAGAATTATTAAAAGCTATTTATGCTTATTTGTGTGTTTTACCACTAAGGCACTTCACTTAGAAGCTGCATCTGATTTAAGTGCTGAAGGATTCCTCATGTGCTTAAAGCGTTTTATCTCTCGCAGAGGGAAACCAAGCGAAATCCATTGCGACAACGGTCGAAATTTCGTGGGCGCAAACAATGACTTAGTAAGGTTTTTAGAGTCATGTAATGAAACAATTTCCTCCTTTGCCGCCGGTGAGGGTATTAAATTTAAGTTTTCGCCAGCTTATTCACCCCATTTTGGCGGGCTTTGGGAGGCAGGCATTAAGTCTGCAAAACATCACATGATTAGAACGCTAGGAAACACTAACATGACGTTCGAAGAATTGACTACGTTGTTTGCGCAGATTGAGGCAATTTTAAACTCCCGACCTTTAACCCCACTTTCATCAGATCCCACTGACCTTTATCCTTTGTGTCCTGGACACTTCTTGATCGGCAGACCGCTCACTTCATTACCAACACCAGCATTACTAGATGCTAACATCAGCGGACTCAACCGATATGAGCTACTGGAAAGAATACGGCAACAGTTCTGGGAAAGATGGCGCTACGAGTTCCTGAACGAGTTACAACAGAGATCAAAGTGGCGCTCGCAATGTGGATTACTCGCACAAGGCGATATGGTGGTTCTCAAGGAACCAAACGCACCTCCACTGAAATGGCGTCTTGGACGCATCCAAACCCTGCATCCAGGACCTGATGGAGTTGCACGTGTGGCGGACATTAAGACAGCAAGAGGCGTTATTCGTCGAGCAATCATAAACCTCTGTCCGCTGTCGGATCCAACACATGAAGATTTGGCTCGAAGTCCTGGGACCTTCGAGGGGGGGAACATGTCTACGCCCAGCACTAGCGTTTTGAGCGCTGGCAACTCCGGCAGATGTTAGCGACGGTGCTTAAGAGCAACAGACCTTTGGGCGTCTTGATTATTTTTTATTATTATTCGAAAGTATTGTAAAGTTACACCGATCTACATTAAAAATTACGAAGAATTGTTGGATTTCAATTAAAAGTCAAAAATCCCTTGAAGCATCGAACATTTTATTTCGGCACGTGTGCGGAAAAATATTAAAAATCCACGCGTGTGAAATACATTGCATGTTGAACCTAATCGTAGTGCGATAAGAACCAATTTTCGAGAAAGTGTATTGAAAAAAATATTTTAGTGTTGGATAGCCCATTTATCGAGGAAGACGGTTAAACATTACGCTACAACCAATAGGAGCGGAGAATCAATGAGAAATGTTTCAAAAACAGGGATTTATTCCTTTTGAGAGCTTCCATTGTGTGCGTTGCGTGAACAGTTAAAGTTACGCAATAATCATGTATGTCGGAATTGTGCCTCTTAAAAAGTTCTAAAGAAATTAACGCAATAGCATATATCTATCTTTTATGGTTGACGCATACTCTCTCTAACCCTCTCTTTCTTTTATATACGCACGCAGACGAAGTTGCGCGGGTCAGCTAGTAAGGATATAAAAGTATTTATTGGCTCGATAGATTTTGCGATTTAGCCTCTGTTGTCTCGGAAGGAGTGCGGAAACAGAAATCGTACACGCGTTGGGCGTTGGCGCGAGAGACCTCTTTCCAACGCCAGATTCACGCAATAAGGGCGAGTTTTATGAACTTAAAAAAATACGTAGTTATTAAGCATATAACCAATAGTAAGGTGCATTAAAAATAATTGCAATTCCTTTACAACTTTAGTCAAAAAAACATTGTAAACCGGCGCGAATATTTCGACGGGCTGCCAATGTTACTGGACTGGGGCCTTAAGTTCACGTGCCGTGCAAAACGGCCCGCACTTCGGCTGGATGACAAGCCGTGGTGTCCAAGGCTGTTGACAACTTGACCACAGTGACAGCGATTAGGAGAACAACATGGGGCACCTAGGCGTAGACAAACAGAGAGGCGGAAAGTAGTTTCGTCGAACAGCGTATCTATGTTCGACGACGGTAGTGCGTGAAGCCAAAGACCCGACTCCCACTCATCCACAGCCAGCAGACGCGCACGCTCAGCAGGAGTAGTAGCAGACGTGTTCAGCAGATTGTTCTGAACTACTCTGCAGAGCGCGTCGTCCCACCGTCTCTGGGAAAATGGATGGTCGGGTTCTTCAGAATTCGAGCAAGCGAGTTTCCAGAGAAGCACGGCACATCAAAATCAATCAGCGTGGAAGCAAGGATATTCCTGATTAATTTCTCAGTGCCGGGGAAAAAATACATTAATTTATTTTATTTATGTTACAGTGATAACTGATCCAGAAGACAGCTTAACAGTAGGGAATTCATGTTTGAATAGACCATTTTTCTACGATTTTGCAAAGGAATATCTAAATAATGGACTTGTCACAGCTGGAGGTACGTGATAAACTAATGCTTATTATTAAAAAGAATGCACGATAATACTGACAAAATAATTATTCCACGGTCAGTAAGCTCGCCACCTATTACATCGTCTGACTTAGTAATAATTATTTATATCGAATAAAAACGCCCTGCGCTCCCTTATCCGATTTATCATTATTTTGCACTAGCTCTTATTAACCTTTCGTATGCCGAGTATACAGAGTGTAACAAGACTCTTCACGAAGCCGGCAACCAAGCATTATATAATTATATCAAACTAAGTAACTTTACGCAAAAATTATTGCTGGGAAACGACTTTTTTTTTGGGGTGAAAAATCACGTTTTACGGTGGGATTCAATGTAACGCACTCAAAACATTGTGCTGATGGATGGATTGAATAGTACGGGGGTCGTGGATGTGTTTAAAGTAAAAATCTTACATTAAAAACACGTATTAAAAATACTTCTGAAATAGTTGGAACTTTGACCCCCAATATCTCCGTAACTAGAAGGTTCCCAGGTATGGTCTAGAACAAAAAAAATATCGCAATGACGGGGAGAACAAGAGCCTTTCGGCTTCGTTAGTTAATTTTTAGTTGGTTTGTTTGTTTTTGTTTGGTTTTTAATTGTGTCTCGCTTAGATCTACGTTCTGGCACACGAAGGGTTAAATAGGATGACTGATAAAGTGACAGATACTTATACACGTCAAACAACTTTCCCAAAGAAACAATTTTTTTATTGTCGTTCACTTTTGTCACAATAACACAACATACACAACCGCCGTATGAAATTCGCGCGCGCGCGCCTGTGACCTATCAGCTGTTAGCTGCGTGATGCCATTCTGTCTCATAATATCGTACCGTGCAACAGTGGGTAGGCAGAGTCACGCAGCTAATAGCTAATAGTCCAAAGGCGCACGCGCGCGAATTTCATACGGCTGAAGTGTTATTGTGATACCATTGAATGAGTATAAAAATCAATGTTTCTTTGGGAAAGTTGTTTGTTCTCATTAGTACAATCACGTGTTTAAGTATCGGTCACTAATTATCAGTCACCCTATTTATATAGAGAGCAGCAGTGGCCCAGTGTAGTGGCCCCGACTTACGAACAGTAAGTCATGGGTTCGAACCCAGGCAGGCGTATTACTTTGTGTAATTTATTTCATCACCACTGCTCTAAAAACGGTGAAGGAAAACATCGTGAGGTAACCGGCATTTACTAGAACTAAAAAATTCGAAGACATGTGACGTCTACCAACCCGCACTGGGCCCGCGTGGTGGATTATAGCCCATTCCCTCTCATAGAGAGGAGGCCGAGTGTCCCAGCAGTGGAAACATTAAAAGGCTGATTATGCTTATACTTACTATTTATATTTAAAAAATATTACTTTTAAAATAATTATAAAAAATAAAAACATCTAACAAAACAATAAAAAGGGTGTAACAAGACCCCTAACGAAGCCGAAAAGTACTTGTTCTCCCCATCATTACGAAAACTTTTTGTTCTGTACCATACCTGGGAACCTTCTAGTTACAGAGATATTGGGGGTCAACGTTCCAACAATTTCACATGTTATTTTTTAAATACATGTTTTTGATGTAAGATTTTTACTTTATACACCTCCACGACCCCCGTACTATTCAATCCATCCATTAGCACAATGTTTGGAGTCCGTTACTGTTCGCGACGAAGCGTCACCAAAAATCATAGTGTTATATTAGAGAAAAAAAAATAGTGAAGTGTATGTAAAGATAGCATACATAGTGTTTCAAATAGTACCTAGAATCTAGTTTATGTAAAAAACCGTAAGTACAATCCATTTTGTAGCTTCGTTTAAGTGGGCAAATAGCCGAAATATAGTTTGTTTTTAGCCTAGTAGGTAGGTGTAGGTAGCCTAGGTTGAGACCTAGCCTTGGACCTATTTTTTATAGTCAAAGCCCTTTAAGTAACCCACTTAATCGATATCGCAAGATGTTACGTACATAACTTATTGTATTAAATAGTTTTCGTTATTTTGTTTTATTCCCCCCTAATTTAAACGGGCCTGAAGCCCTGAAAAACATAGGTGTGTCTATGTACATAGTAAAACACATGACAGAAGTACATCAGCTACTTAACGCCACTTGTTACAAGGCAAACACTGTAACGCCTCCTGAAAAAATTCCTAAAAAAATTCCTCCTAAAATATTTTCTTTACGCTGCAATAGTGATTTAGTAATTATATGTGCAATCGACGTCATGATTTCAGGAGGCGGGCAACGTGTTGAGACTCATAACCATAAGCTACATGTCCTAGGTCACAGACAGAACACTAGATTAAATCGTTACTATGTACGACGCGCAAGAAATATTCGTCACAAATAAAGTTAAAATCAGGAAGCGATTAGCGGTCCTCGTTACGGTAAAGTTCCGAAGTACTTAAGCGACCGGCGGTCTTGGACCAATTGTAGTCATCGGCAAGGAATTTATATCTCTCTCTCTCTTTCACTCTAAGTACTCCTGAAGAAATACGCAAATAGCTTCCTGAAAAGTTATGAAGACTTATAGCTGTTGATTTTATTTCATCGAAACAACATCCTCTTCATTCTCGTTCAGCATCGTCGCCGTATGGTCGGGCAGTCAACCTGAACGTATAGGTGTAGGACGTCAGCGCCGCCTGGACATTACTCATAGCATCCAGCGATCAAGCCCGTCCAGCACAGTTACATTGAGTCCTATCGTAAAACGTGATTCTTCACCCCAAAAAAGTTGTTGTTTCCCAGCAATAATTTTTGCTTAAAGTTACTTAGTTTGCTTGATTGACGGCTTCGTCGGGTCTTGTTACGCCCTGTATTTGTCTTATTATTAATCACAGGAAATTGCTCGACTGAATTAAAAAAAAACCGGCCAATTGCAAGTCGGACTCGAGCACGGAAGGGTTCAGTACCATTATGTAAAAAAAACACGTTTGGTGTATGCGAGAAAACAGCCCAACTCTCATAGAAATATCCCCCCGTTCCATATATCCCTACTGACATGTCCCCGCTGGTATATACTTGGAGTTTTTTTCCAAGTATTGCTACCGGCTGGGATATATGGAACTTTCTACTCCATATATCCCTACTGATACACACTGGTGGGGACAGTGGGATTTTTTTTTTCCATTTATTGCTACCAGTAGCGATAAGTTTTCAAGGGCTTCTTGAATAGAAAAAAAGTTGACAAAGTATCTCGACAAGAAAAGATGCACTAACAGCATGCACACTTGTACAAATTCAAGATCTAGTTTTGTTTATTATCGGGTTTTAAGTTGGCTTAGTCTCTTTCAATTGAGAACAGATAAGCACAAATTGACGCGAAGAGGCACAACACCGAGAGAAGTGGACAAAAGACAAAACCTTTGCCCAAGAGTTACAGTACAGGTTAACAATTAATTTTTCCAGAGTCAGTTTGGAAATCTCACCGCAAGCTACTAAACCCTTCGTTCAACCAGCAAGTGCTCAATACCTACCTGAATGAGATGAACGTGCAAGCTCGAAGTCTTGTCTCTCGATTAGCTTTGAAAGTGGGTAAAGAACCGTTTGACGTGCGAAAGTCCCTTATAAACTATACGCTATCAACTGTTACTCGTAAGTATACCTTTAATCGAAATGGTCATAAGTGACATGAGCATTTGTGATTTCACAACTACCGCTATGACCATTGGGGGGCTATTTTGACGTCAAATCGACTATATTACCAAAATTATTACTTGATGTACTAAAATCGGTTTTATCCTTTGCAGGGACTACGCTAGGACTTAATACTCACGATCAAACAACGATCGATACAGATTATGCAGAAGGAATTGAAGATTTATTAACACTATTTTGTAACAGAATGCAAAAAGTGTGGTTGCATTCCTCGTTTATGTTCGACTTGAGTGCAATGAAGCGTAAACAAACTAAACTTTTGAAGAAACTGAACAACATCATAGATCCAGTAAGATTTTTACTTAGGCAACTGTTGTTATTTCTATTGGCAAATCTGGAAGTACAATCAGCTTGAGCTGTATTTACAGCAGCTACAGCGTCGTACTGACCACAGAACCCAACTCTGCTATGACCTTAGTTACACTTGGCCAGTTTTGTTTAAATCTGTTAAACAGACGGACAGACGGACAACAAAGTGATCCTTTAAGGGTTCCGTTTTACCGATTGAGGTACGGATCCTTAAAAAGATCCAAGATCTCGACTCCTTTCAAAATATGTCACGTACAAACATTGGTACATGTCTACATGAATAGTTTGTTGTACATTATTTATGTCACGCACAAACATTGGTACATGTCTACATGAATAGTTTGTTGTACATTATTTAAGTCACGTACAAACATTGGTACATGTCTACATGAATAGATTGTTGTACTTACATTATTTATGGGACCAACTTGTATTTTTAACTCTTCGCTATTTCAGATCATACATAGAAGAAAATCTAAACTGAAGGCAAATAATGATTCGAACATGTACGATGACTCGACACCAGGTAAAACAAAACAGTTTTATTAACTAAAATAAAAACATAAACTTATACCACACGTGAACAGAAACTAAGAAACGCCTAAAACTAAACAGAACACATTATTTTTCAGGCAAATTCAAACCAATCTTGGATCAAATGCTGCTTTTGGCTGAAGAAAAAGATGCTTTCACAGACAGTGACATCAGAGAACACCTGGATACTTTTGTGGCTGCTGCTTACGACACAACTTCTACGGCTTTGACATTCATTTTGTTATTGACAGGGTCAGACCGAGATATACAAGAACGAATTATCAATGAGTGAGTAACATTCACAATATTAATATTTGCTGTCCGGTAAGCATGAACATAGAGTCTATTGCGTTCCCACACCTGGGACACAAGCCTTCTCTTTAAGAGAGGTAGTGAACCTTAACCACCACGCGGACTCTGTCTGGGTTTGGCTAAAATGGCAACGACGAATGGGTTTTATTTTATTCATTACAGATTGCAAGATGTACTGGGACATGAAGATGATGATTTAAGTAAACAAGATCTACCAAAACTAGTGTACATGGAGGCGGTGATCAAGGAGTCGATGAGAATGTACCCACCGGTTCCAGTTTTCGGAAGAGAAATAGAAAAAGATGTTAACCTGAGTATGGACCTTTACAACATAAGCCGTATGACCTGCTTCAGCGTGTGACTAATAAATTTTGTATATTTTCAGAGAACTGCACGTTGCGAGCCGGTAGTACTTGCTTAATAGGGGTGTACGGTCTCCTACGTCACCCCATGTGGGGCCCAGACGTGAATCAGTTCAGACCGGAGCGATGGCTGAACCCTGCCACCTTGCCAGATCACCCGAGCCTTAATGCCATCTTCGGTGTTGGCAAGCGAAACTGCATAGGTAAACATAAATGCTTGGAAAAAACAAAAGTTTTAGTTTAAGGGTTAAGCTCCTTTTGATAATACAGGGTGTAACATGACCATTCACGAAGCCGTCAACCAAGCATTATGTACATCAAACTTAGTAACTGTACGCAAAAAATATTGCTGGGACTTTTTTTTTTGGTGTGAAAAATCACGTTTTACGGTAGGACTCAATGTAACGGACATCCATTAGCACAATGTTTTGACATTGTGCTAATGGATGGATTGAATAGTACGGGGGTCGTGAAGGTGTTTAAAGTAAAAATCTTACATTAAAAACACGTATTAAAAATACTTGTGAAAAAGTTGGAAGTTTGACCCCCAATATCTCCGTAACTAAAAGGTAGGTAGGTAAAGGTAAAGGTATGGTCTGGAAAAAAAAAGTATCGCAATGACGGGGAGAACAAGTGCCTTTCGGCTTCGTTTAGGGTCTTGTTACACCCTATACAAGCGGTGAAATTATATCACATAGGAATTTCCCAAAACGTCCCTTACTGCCCCGCTTCATAATTCACCTTTTTTATACAGTACTTGTTGTAGTGTCTGCGTAAATGTTGTGTACAATTAGAAACTATAGTATAGAAAATAATAATACCCTTACTTTGTATTTTACAGGTAAATTATATGGCATGATGGTTATAAAGGTGGCGTTGGCGCATATTTTACGGCGATACCATGTAACCGCCGACATCAATAAAGTTGTGTGTGAATTCGATGTGGTTTTAAAACCAGTAGAAGGACATCATATTAGTTTAACACATAGGACATAAATGTGTATTATCAAGGTAGCCAATGTTTACAGCGAGTCTCACGTGCGAGCGGATTTCATGTGGCATTGGCTCCGCCCACCGCGGTGTCTTGTGATGCTACCTTACCAGTAAATGTTTTCTGGAAAAATAAATGGATTTTTATTTGTAGAAGATAACATCTTAATTTTATGTGATCCATCCATTCTGAAATGGATTCATAAACGTTATTTTAGACGTAGACGCTGTGTGTAATAGACTTTTAGGGGGTTTTTGACAGGAGGAATCATATACTTTTGAAATTTCTGAACCTTTCCAAGTCCTCGAGAAACTCATTCAAAAGATACAACATATTAGTTTGTTATATTACTGTTGTACATTAAAACCCTAACAAAAAATAAAGTGGCTCTGCTAATTCTCTAACACGAAATTATAACCCGCCCACTTAGAATACGCGAGTATTCTAAGTGGGCGGAAGTAACACACACACCCAGTCAGTAATTCATTGCATAGTAAGTTTATCAAAACTTACAAACAATACTAGAAAACTTCATAATTAGTTACTCTAATTAAACAATACCAATATTCACAAATGCAAAGGTAACCTTTGCATTTGTGAATATTGGTATTGAAACCCAACCTTTGAAAGGTTGGGTTATCAAGTTAAACGAAATTGGTGCCTTTAATTACTTTTTACATTTGCTTAAAACCATATTTCCGGCAGATCAAAAGACAGATCTATTTTAATACAAAGAACAGGTCTTCCTCTAATCAATTGCTCTGTAAGATAATCTTGTTAGTTTTTAGTTTTAGTCCGGGAGGTAGCGTTGCATTTTAAGTACCTAGTGTTTTTACGCCGATCGATTGACATCTTTTTCAATAGATCGCGATTGACTAATAACTGAACTAAGCGTCAGCTGACGCATCCGCGGTGGGTTTGGGTGTGGGAGGTTACGGAAGTTGTAAAAAAAATAAAAAATAAGTCATAGTACGCCGAATGAAATTTAACCAGGTGATTGTTTATATTACTGAAAGTACGAAAACAACAATCGGCTGCGTGGCTAGCGGTGGAAAGACCGTCAGCTGACGCAGTAAAGATTAAAAATATTGGAGTATTGCTACTACGCTTTTTCCTTTTAAATACATATTGCGATTTAGATTCTAGAGCTGCTTGGGTCCATAACACGACCTTTGGGCTACCTAAGTCTCTCCCCCTAAAATTTCTAAGCAACATCAGCGTGTGCGTATCTTTTTGGCCAACTTCCGAAAAGGTTTTTTTTTAGTATGTTCACCGATATCTCAGTCAATTGTAAACCGATTTTCAAAATGATTTTTTTATTCGAAAGAGTATACTCCCGATGTGGTCCCATTGTCACCATATAAGGATCTGATGATGAAATTTCAGGGAAATCGAATCTCAAATTTTATAGGCACATGCTGCGTGTTTCATGTTTTTTTTAATGATATTAAAGTATGCGCACCTCGGAGGCATCACCTCATACTGTTGAGCTGATGTTGGAACGTATAACTCCTTAACAGTTAGGACTTGGAGTTGGTAACAACTTCCGTAACCTCTCACACCCAAACCCACCGCTACTTGAGCAGCTGACGGTCGGTTCTATTATCTATACTAATATTATAAAGCTGAAGAGTTTGTTTGTTTGTTTGTTTGTTTGTTTGTTTGTTTGAACGCGCTAATCTCAGGAACTTCTGGTTCGAATTGAAAAATTCTTTTAGTGTTGGATAGTTCATTTATCGAGGAAGGCTATAGGCTATATATCATCACGCTACAATTAATAGGAGCGGAGCATCAATGAAAAATGTTGCAAAAACGGGGAAAACATATTATTTTTGAGAGCTTCCTTTGCGTGCGCTGGTTAAACGGTTAAAGTTGCACAAAAATAATGTATGAGGGAATTATTCCTCTTAAAAATGTCTAAAAAAAAGTCCGCGACAACACATGCCTATCTTTTAAGGTTGACTAACAATAACCATTTTTATGATTTTAAAATTTGGTCAAAAATAATGCTTTATTGGCAAAGGTATTTTTACCGACATAGTATTAATCCTTATCAAAATAAATATGTTAGTCATCTTTAGCGTTCAATTGTGACCAAAATTGCCCTGTACACCATTCAATTTAGATGAATATCTTAGGTGATATCACAGTTTTAAAATAACTCCGCAAAATAATGACACGCGCGCGCTGCGAGGCGGGGCGTTCATGTTGTCGGGAAAACCAATGTGATTAGATTCAATGCACAAATATTGTGCATAACTTAGAGAAGGTTTTAGTTTTGGTTTCATTGTAATCAGTGCTCTCTATCAAAAGATTTATGAATTTAAAGTGTTCAAGAAGAACTTATGATCATTGTGTAAGATACATGCAACGACATCTATTGCACCAAAATGGTACTAATTAATAAAAATGTGCTCACAAGATAACTTTTAAATCGGCTGACCGGCTTTACAAAAAAGTTCTGATGGCAAAAAGTACTCTAGATTAGTCTACATGACGCTATAACCCTGTAGAGTGTGTGTTCAATCGCTTTCCATGCAATATATTCTATCGGTTTAACTTGGTGCTCGATAGGTGGCGCTGTTCATTTCACTCCATTTTCTGAATCACGGTGTTTTTCGTGAAAGAATGACCCTCGCCCGTGTAAAATGTCGGAAGCTTGGTTTTTTAACCGACGAAACAAAAAGAGGAGGTCCTCAATTTGACTTGTCTATATTTTTTATTTTATGTATAACCTGATGCATGATCCTTTTTTTTAAATTGAGAAATCGTGTCCGGGCTCATTTCCTGCACCTTGATGAGAACTTTAGATCTAGCTGGAGTATGACGTCGTCGAAGGTCTAACGATGGAGACGGAAGGCAGTTGCAAGAGGTCCTCAAGAGTTTGTAGCAAGAATAACGTGTTTGGGCTTATTTCATGCACCTTGATGAGAACTTTAGGCCTTGCTGAAGTATTACTGTCATCGAAGGTCTGACGATGGAGACGGAAGGCAGTTGCAAGAGGTCCTCAAGAGTTTGCAGCAACAATAACGTGTTTGGGCTCATTTCATGCACCTTGATGAGAACTTTAGGCCTTACTGGAGTATGACTGTCGTCGACGGTCAAACGATAGAGACAAATGGCAGTTGCAAGCGGTCCTAAACAGTTTGCAGCAGGTATAATGTTATTGGGCTCATTTCATGCTCTTTGATGAAAACTTTAAACCTAACTCAGTATGACTTTCATTGAATGGCTGAAGATGGAGGCGAATGGTAGTTGCAAGAGTTTCTCAAGAGTTTACAGCATCTATATCGTGTTTGGGCAATGAGAACTTTAGACCTGCCTGGAGTATGGTCGGCTAAGTTTGTCGAGGGTCGCGGGCCTGTGGACGTTGAATAATGGGCTAGCTCGCCATCCGTCCGTCTAATAACGACAGGCCGTGTCGACGGCCCATTCGTGTTCCACGCGCGCCTCAAAGAGATATCAGCAAACGGGAAGGGGTCCGAGAAGACCGAGGCATGCCTGTGTTGCGGGACTGTTCGAAAGAGATACCGCGGCCCTAGAACACAAAGGGCAAATGTAGGAACATGGATGGGTTTTAGTCAGTACAAGTCTGACACTCCCTTCCGCTCCGCCCAGAGTGGGAGGGGGGGACATTGGATTATTTCCCATCGGTAAAAAAAAGGTAGGCCTTATTTGGAAAAATATAAGTAGAATATGTTTGCGATAAATGCAAATATTTCCGAAAAATTAAATTTTTAACTACTTGAATCTATACTAATATTATAAAGCTGAAGGGTTTGTTTGTTTCGTTGATTGAACGCGCTAATTTCAGGAAGTACTGGTATAAATTAGTTTAGTGTTTGATAGCCCATTTATCGCGGAGCGGAACATCAATGAAAAATGTTTCAATAACAGGGATTTATTCCTTGTGACAGCTTTCGTTGTGCGTGAACGGTTAAAAATACGCAATTATCATGTATATCGGAATTGTCCCTCTTAAAAAGCTCTAAAAAAATGTCCACACTGGCATATGTCTAACTTTTAAGGTTGACGCACACTCTCTCTAACCCTCTCTTTCTTTTATGTACGCACGCACGCAAACGAAGTTGCGCGGGTCAGCTAGTTAGTCATATAAGATCTACAACGTTCAGACAGTTAGAATTAGAATTAGAATGTATTTATTTGTCAGAGTGTAGTTTTACATAGTATGATGTTAAAAAAATAAAATTAAGTTCTATACACTCTACCACAATATGTGGTGTACAAATATTAAACAATTAAATAGTAAACTGTATTCTTATAACTAAGTACAATAACTGTCAAGATTTGTGATACAATAAGTCTAGCATGAATTAATATGATAATAATTATAGATTTAAAACTAATGTCCAAATTAAGTACATGTCATCTTAGATTCTTACAATATTCCATATATTCGCCAATGTCATAAAAACAATTATCCAATAACCAATTTGTTAGCTTTTTCTTGAACATGGGGACAGGAAGTTCCTTAAATGAGTTAGTTAACTTATTATACACCTGAATGGCATTTACATAAACATTTCTCCTAAAAATTTGCAATCTACATTGAGGTACGTTTAGTTCATGTTTGTACTTATTTCTAGCAGAAGCCTTTTTGTGGCTCACTTCTGATTGCATGCGAAAATAGAGCGGGTTTTGCTTTACTAGCATACATAGTTCCTTGATGTACATGCAGGGTAAAGGTAAAATGTGAAGCTTTTTAAATAAGGGTTTACAGCTGTCCAAAAACCAGACGCCAGATATTGCCCTAACACACTTTTTCTGTACCCGAAATGCCATCAAAACTTCAACTGAGTTACCCCATAGTATTAGACCGTATGACAACACAGACGATACATATCCGTGATATGCAGTGACGGCCGCGGCTACACAGCATAAAATAACACCTGGTCTAAAAGAATTATTGCTTCGCAAGAATCCTGATTTAATTTTGGTCAATTTAAAAGATAAATTAATTTACAAAGAAATACTCATTACAACTAATGCTCATTAAAGGTTTTTGACCCTGCGTGTCAAGTTAAAGGTGATAAGGGTTTAAAATATTCTCAAGTGATCAAACTGTTATTTCCCGACTGTAGTAAATGCTTACAAGAACCTACAGAAGTTAAATCTAAACATAAACGAGGTGCTGGTCTGCCGTATCTTAAAAAATATAAAAAATACCGAACTTGTTTATTGGGATGATCCTAATGAATTGGTGGACAGGCTTAAACTTTTGATCGCATCTAAAACTGCGGGTAATACTAATCTTGACAACGAAATTTTATCAATTATTGAGGAGTTAAAAGAAGTGGGTGTTATCTATACTAATATTATAAAGCTGAAGAGTTTGTTTGTTTGTTTGTTTGTTTGTTTGTTTGTTTGAACGCGCTAATCTCAGGAACTTCTGGTTCGAATTGAAAAATTCTTTTAGTGTTGGATAGTTCATTTATCGAGGAAGGCTATAGGCTATATATCATCACGCTACAATTAATAGGAGCGGAGCATCAATGAAAAATGTTGCAAAAACGGGGAAAACATATTATTTTTGAGAGCTTCCTTTGCGTGCGCTGGTTAAACGGTTAAAGTTGCACAAAAATAATGTATGAGGGAATTATTCCTCTTAAAAATGTCTAAAAAAAAGTCCGCGACAACACATGCCTATCTTTTAAGGTTGACTAACAATAACCATTTTTATGATTTTAAAATTTGGTCAAAAATAATGCTTTATTGGCAAAGGTATTTTTACCGACATAGTATTAATCCTTATCAAAATAAATATGTTAGTCATCTTTAGCGTTCAATTGTGACCAAAATTGCCCTGTACACCATTCAATTTAGATGAATATCTTAGGTGATATCACAGTTTTAAAATAACTCCGCATCAAAATAATGACACGCGCGCGCTGCGAGGCGGGGCGTTCATGTTGTCGGGAAAACCAATGTGATTAGATTCAATGCACAAATATTGTGCATAACTTAGAGAAGGTTTTAGTTTTGGTTTCATTGTAATCAGTGCTCTCTATCAAAAGATTTATGAATTTAAAGTGTTCAAGAAGAACTTATGATCATTGTGTAAGATACATGCAACGACATCTATTGCACCAAAATGGTACTAATTAATAAAAATGTGCTCACAAGATAACTTTTAAATCGGCTGACCGGCTTTACAAAAAAGTTCTGATGGCAAAAAGTACTCTAGATTAGTCTACATGACGCTATAACCCTGTAGAGTGTGTGTTCAATCGCTTTCCATGCAATATATTCTATCGGTTTAACTTGGTGCTCGATAGGTGGCGCTGTTCATTTCACTCCATTTTCTGAATCACGGTGTTTTTCGTGAAAGAATGACCCTCGCCCGTGTAAAATGTCGGAAGCTTGGTTTTTTAACCGACGAAACAAAAAGAGGAGGTCCTCAATTTGACTTGTCTATATTTTTTATTTTATGTATAACCTGATGCATGATCCTTTTTTTTAAATTGAGAAATCGTGTCCGGGCTCATTTCCTGCACCTTGATGAGAACTTTAGATCTAGCTGGAGTATGACGTCGTCGAAGGTCTAACGATGGAGACGGAAGGCAGTTGCAAGAGGTCCTCAAGAGTTTGTAGCAAGAATAACGTGTTTGGGCTTATTTCATGCACCTTGATGAGAACTTTAGGCCTTGCTGAAGTATTACTGTCATCGAAGGTCTGACGATGGAGACGGAAGGCAGTTGCAAGAGGTCCTCAAGAGTTTGCAGCAACAATAACGTGTTTGGGCTCATTTCATGCACCTTGATGAGAACTTTAGGCCTTACTGGAGTATGACTGTCGTCGACGGTCAAACGATAGAGACAAATGGCAGTTGCAAGCGGTCCTAAACAGTTTGCAGCAGGTATAATGTTATTGGGCTCATTTCATGCTCTTTGATGAAAACTTTAAACCTAACTCAGTATGACTTTCATTGAATGGCTGAAGATGGAGGCGAATGGTAGTTGCAAGAGTTTCTCAAGAGTTTACAGCATCTATATCGTGTTTGGGCAATGAGAACTTTAGACCTGCCTGGAGTATGGTCGGCTAAGTTTGTCGAGGGTCGCGGGCCTGTGGACGTTGAATAATGGGCTAGCTCGCCATCCGTCCGTCTAATAACGACAGGCCGTGTCGACGGCCCATTCGTGTTCCACGCGCGCCTCAAAGAGATATCAGCAAACGGGAAGGGGTCCGAGAAGACCGAGGCATGCCTGTGTTGCGGGACTGTTCGAAAGAGATACCGCGGCCCTAGAACACAAAGGGCAAATGTAGGAACATGGATGGGTTTTAGTCAGTACAAGTCTGACACTCCCTTCCGCTCCGCCCAGAGTGGGAGGGGGGGACATTGGATTATTTCCCATCGGTAAAAAAAAGGTAGGCCTTATTTGGAAAAATATAAGTAGAATATGTTTGCGATAAATGCAAATATTTCCGAAAAATTAAATTTTTAACTACTTGAATCTATACTAATATTATAAAGCTGAAGGGTTTGTTTGTTTCGTTGATTGAACGCGCTAATTTCAGGAAGTACTGGTATAAATTAGTTTAGTGTTTGATAGCCCATTTATCGCGGAGCGGAACATCAATGAAAAATGTTTCAATAACAGGGATTTATTCCTTGTGACAGCTTTCGTTGTGCGTGAACGGTTAAAAATACGCAATTATCATGTATATCGGAATTGTCCCTCTTAAAAAGCTCTAAAAAAATGTCCACACTGGCATATGTCTAACTTTTAAGGTTGACGCACACTCTCTCTAACCCTCTCTTTCTTTTATGTACGCACGCACGCAAACGAAGTTGCGCGGGTCAGCTAGTAAAAGAATAAAAAGACTCGTCATATAACCTGAATATCAGCATAATTTTGTAATTTAGAAGTGATAGTTGAAAGGATGAGCAAAGTGAAATGGAACATTATAAATGAAATTCATAGAAGTGCAAGAATATTTTTTTCTCGAAGGCATGTAATATTAAAAGATATTTATGATCTGTGGCAAGCTGATTTAATGGATATGCAAAGTTTCTCCAAATTCAACAACAACCACAAATTCATTTTAGCTGTCATTGATGGATTTTCTAAATACGCTTGGGCAATTCCACAAAAAAAACAAATAAGCTGTATCTGAAGTTTTTATTACATTATTGAGTAAAGAAAAACGCATCCCCAGAAACTTACAAACAGATCTTTGAAAAGAATTTTACAATAAAATATTTAAAAAAAAAAAATTGTAAACAATTCTATCAACCACTACTGCACTTATTCAACGAAAAAGGCTTCAATTGTAGAATGATTAATAAGAACGATAAAGAATAAGCTTTTCAAGGAATTTACTGACGGGATACTTGCAAAAACCATGATTAGATATAATAATACAATACATGTAACAACTGGTTTACCAACTGCTCAAGTTAATCATAGCAATAAAACTAAAGTACTTGAGAGATATTTCAATCAAAATCGAACGAAAACAAAATGTCCTAAGTATAATACAGATGATTTTGTTCGAATAAGTAAACATAAAGGTTGGTTTGAAAAAAGGTACACTCCTAATTGGTCAACAGAGATATTCAAGATCAGTAAAGTTCAAAACACTAATCCTGTTACATATTTATTACAAGATGTTAAGGTGGAAGCGCAAGGGTAGCCCGCGAAATTTAAATTTTCTCAAGTTTATTGCAATTTGCAGGTCAGTGTCAAGTTTTATGTTGATAAAAATATGAATCGCGCCAGTAACACGTATGGAGTTACAGAATTATAATCTTTCAAATCATCAATACAACCCTCCAAGTTCATATAATCTCAAAGAGTGACTTTTTCATGAAATAGCTATTGAATGTGATTATATGAACTTGGAGAGCTGTATTGATGATTTGAATGATTATAATTCTGTAACTCCATACGTGTTACTGGCGCGATTCATATTTTCATCAATATACAACCTGACCCTGACCTGCAAATTGCAATAAACGTAAGAAAATTTAAATTTCGCGGGCTACCCTTGCGCATCCACCTTAAACAGCAACCTATTTTAGGAGCATTTTACGATCAAGAAATACAAAAAACTGAACATCCGAACATTTACCTTGTTGAAAAAGTTTTAAAACGAAAAGGCAAAAAAGTTTTCGTGAAATGGTTGGGTTATCATCCTGCGAAAATAGTTGGATTGACGATACCAACGTTTTATGAGTGGTTTATCGATATAACATCATGGTCTATGATAGTGTTCTCATTGTGTTTGTATACATGAAAGAAGAAGGACTTATCAATAATGTAATTAATAATTTAACATTTGAGCTCCATTTACCAGGATATAATTATTGCGGTCCAGGAACTAAATTAAGTGAAAGATTAGCTCGAGGCGATAAAGGTGTGAACAAATTAGACGACTATTGTAAACATCACGATATTGCATAAAATAATTCCAAAAATTTGAAAGATCGTCACAAAGCAGATATAATTTTATTTAAAATGGCAAAAAACGTGCTTTGTCTGCACAGGAGAAAAACTTGCTGCCAATTTAGTTAATAATATAATGTTAACAAAAGTAGGTTCAGGAGCTGGGCTCAAACGAAACTTAAAAAATTAAGTAACCAATACTAAAAAATGCATTAAAAAAGTTAAACCGAAGTGTAGCAAAATACTAAAAGAATTGGCCTACGTTGCTGCTAGAGAATTGAATCATCTGCCCAGATTCCACGGTGTAATACCAATTCCTAAGTCTGGAGGGGTTCTACCTTTAATACCAATATTTGCTGGTTTGTCCGCAGTTGGCAGTATTGCAAGTGGAATTGCTGGAATCGTCAAAAGCATAGATGAATATAGAGTTGCAAAAAAGCGTTTAGAAGAAATGAAGAGACATAGTAAGAATGTGGAAGGTGTGTATGTATTGGAAACGGATTGCGGTTAAACCGTTACAAGGATGGACTTGGAATTTATACAAATTTAAAGAAAAAAAAACTAAATCATAATCATGCTCTTACCAATATCGATATCATACATTTTACCAAAAACGTTCCATATTTTCGCGGAGTGTATATAAGAGATACCTTGGAATCATAAAAGATAATTCAAAAAATGCAGGTACACATTGGGTAGCCTATATAATTTTAAATGAATACATTGAGTACTTTGACAGTTACGGCAACTTGAAACCTCCGATTGAATTTGTTCGCTATGTAGGTTCTAACAATATTAATTATAATCACAATAATTTGCAAAATAATAACTTATTTGATTGCGGACATATAAGCATAAAATGCCTTAAAGAGGTGTGGAAAAAGCAAGGTTTTATCAAATCTTTAGTTAAAAAAGGTTTAAATGTTAGGTGTCGTGTATATTAGACAACACTTTGACATTATCTGTCACAAAAGATGAATGTGGATAAGATTAGAGAGAAAATAAAATGATAGTTTACAATATAAAATCACCTGTCAAAGTTAATAGTTTTAATCGTTGTCGTACCTTCAAAAGACGAAGACATAATAAATTATTTCTTCGTGCTTTAGGATTTAAATTATGAGTATTCTTCAAGTGAATGATTTACCGCAATTCGACAACTCTATAGTGAGTTACGAAATTCATACCTTTATTCCTTATAGCAACAGTTTTAATGAAAATTATGAAATACGTACGAGTATACCCATAAATCGGCAAGATTTGTACGTATTACCTTCAGCCAGCTACATTTACGAGGAAGGCCGAGCCACTGCGGTTTCGAAAGATGGAGCAGGAAAACTAACAAGAAAGGCTGTTAATTTTAGCAATAATTACATATCATTTCTATTTCAAGACATTCAATATGAAATTAACGGTGTACCCGGTGTGTAACGGTGGTGTATAGACCGAATAAAAATGCAGGTATTTCTGCAACTCTAAAATCATATGTGTCAATGAGCGAGGGAGAAAGTGCTGCTATTTGCGGTTGGAATTTGAACGGGGTTAAAGATAACGATGGTATTTTTAGCGCCCTTATACCTCTGAATAAAGTTTTAGGATTTGCGAAAGATTATAATAAAATTATCATTAACTGTAAACATGAACTTATACTTAAAAGAAGCAGTTCGTCAATCTTAATAGTGTAATACTTGATAATAATGGC
Organism: Eugnorisma glareosa; assembly: GCA_947578425.1. NCBI lineage: Eukaryota > Metazoa > Arthropoda > Insecta > Lepidoptera > Noctuidae > Eugnorisma > Eugnorisma glareosa. The sequence continues at coordinate 2,477,605 of OX387982.1, read as the reverse complement.
TCTATTGAAGTAAATATAGAGATACTGCAATGGCGTATGCCTCATATAAAAGTCTCAGATCGGGAAAGATTTACTTTACTTAAACATCTAGAAAAGGATCGTCCTATTCAAATAGCTTTCAGAAATTGGGACTTGTACGAATACCCTTTATTACCTACAACTACAAAACATTCCTGGCTTGTTAAAACTGCTTCACAACTCGAAAAACCAAGATATGTGATCTTTGGTTTGCAGACAAATAGAAAAAATATGATAAGTAAAGACTGCTCAATATTTGACCATTGTAAATTAACTAATGTTACTCTTTTTTAAATTCTCAATATTATCCGTACGAATCGGTGAATGCAAAATTTTCTGAAGATAAGTATTATATATTATATGAAATGTTCACCAAATTTCATCAGTCTTATTATAACACCCGGTCTGAACCAATGCTTAGTTTGAGCGAATTTAAAGAAAAGGTTCCTTTATTTGTAATTGATTGCTCAAGACAGAACGCAGCCTTGAAAACTGGCGCTGTAGATGTGAGACTGGAAATAGAAAGTTAAGAAGATATACCAGAAAATACATCTGCCTATTGTCTAATCATTAACGATCGTCTATTCGAATATAAACTCTTAATGGTATTGTAAAGAAATTATTATGAACGCTATAGTCAATGTGCAAGGGTTTAAGACGGAAAGTAACGAGTTTATCGTTAAAGAAATGGCAATAGCATGCGGAAATCAAATTATGGTATTATTAATCAAACCACCGTTCCCATTTTACAATCTTACAAAAAAAGAAAGATTGCTAGTAAGTTGGATAGAGAGAAACAGAAAAAAATTATGGAGAGAGGGTTTTATACCATATTTAAACTTACATCGATATATTGTACCTTATTTCGAAGATAAAAATATTTATGTTAAGGGATGTGAAAAAGTGTCGTGGTTAAAAGACATTGTAAAACATGATAAAATATATAATTTAGAAGATAAGAACTGTCTTCGTTTACAAAAATTATTTGATGATTATAGAATGTCTAATGAAATATTTAATTGTGTGTATCATTCGAATGTATGTGCTTTGAAAACTGTACTGTGTTTGAGAAAATGGTGTACAGATGAGAATAAACTTTTTGGATTGCTTTTTTCTTGTATTATTTAATTATAAAATAAAAATACATAAGATATACAATACCTACACAGAATCACAACGAACTATGCAAAAATCTTAAAGATATTGAAAAAAGAAACTGAAGGTTAGTCCTATCCATTATGACTCGCAGCACCACATATTTAAAAATTAACCACACTAGATACAAGACTTCATTATGCTTACATACATATCCGTATCAAGACCTTCATAAAATGATTCAAAATTATTTTAGGCCACGATATGAAATATATAATGAATATCAAATTCTTCTGGGCTACAGTAGATTCAAAACGAAGATTGGTGAGGGAAATGGTTGATGCAGGTTTTTTTTACTGCGGAAGCGGTTTAGGTATACGATAAAGTTATGTGTTTTTCGTGTGGAGGTGAAATCAAAGATTGGGAGTATTACGATGATCCTTGGATGCAGCATGCTATACTTTTTCCTGCTTGCTTTTTTTTAAATGCTGTAAAAGGAACAGATTATGTTGATAAGCTCAAACGCCAATTTAATAAAGAAACAAAAATATAAAATGGTTCTAAAGTGGAGGAGGAAACTTTATATGATACCAGATTCTGCCTGAAGATGAAATTGCTTGAATTAAAATAGTTTTTTAGTCCATCCATTGCTTCAAAACACAAATAAAATGTTCAAATTAAAGGAGATGTTTCATTTTCGGCCATTTAAGATGTACATTTATCGAAAAAGAGGAAAAAATACCACGAATTTAAGAAAAATATTCTTTCGAGAATTTAAACCTGATTTGTTGTGCATGAAAAGTAATAGTTTTTCAATTATTGCTATATTCTATTCAACATGGCGTCTTACTGTTTGCATAGTCTGCTTTCGTTCTGAAATTATGTCACATTAAAACATAATATCACGTCGATGTTAATTATGAATAGTATGTGCTCTTATTATATAAATTATAATTATTATACTCCTAAACATCATTTTCGACTAATTAAAAGCAAGAGTGATGATTTCAGTGTCAAAAAATATAATTGTACTACTTTTCTGTAGTGTACTTCTGGACGAAAAATTCAAAATGACATTTTGTTTTGACATAACCAGTCAGTTATCAGTCGAGTCTCGTTCGTCTCGACTTGGTTTCGACTTTCGTGGCTTTCGGTGTTATTACGTTCTCTCATTTATGTTTTGTTCCTACGCCTTTTGCTTTGTAGAATTATTATCAAATAACAATTTCTAGGTTATGTAAATGTCATCTCTACAACCTGACATAGCTGTCATAACACTCACGACGAACGTCAAACATTTTTAATTTTTATTGTGTGCATAAAAACCCTTCTAATATTATGTAAGAATGTTACTTTATTCTATTCAGGGGTTTGTTTTCCAGCTTTTCTAAAATGTACATGTTAAGGCCGGAGTCCCATACAAAAATGAAACATCTCCTGTACACTAAATTTATTTTATTTAATAAAAGACTTGTGACACCTCTAAGACCAATCACACAGTTCTGTACCTTGGACATTATCCATTTAGAATGCAATGCCGATCAGAATATATTTCAATAGTTATTTTCTGATGAAACAAACAGTATATTCTAAATTCTAATAGTAGATCATCAATGCAACAAACATGATTTCGTCTATTTGAACATACATTTTTTATTTATTTCAAATTTTGGATGTCTGGATCTCCTGAGCCGGAGGGAGTGGGGAGTGTCAGACTTTTACTGACTAAAACCCATCCATGTTCCTTCCTTTGCCCTTTGTGTTCCAGGGCCGCGGTATCTCTTTCGAACAGTCCCGCAACCCTGGCAGGATGTCTGGATCTCCTAAAGATTCCATCAATTTGAATAGCTAAATAATTTACTTATAGCTGATGAATTATTAAATCATTCATTCGATCATTTAAATTCGAGAAGAAGAACTATTCAATACAGAAACATTAGCCTATTTGAATAGAAAATTTAATATCATTTTAATAGTCTATTTGATTAGACAATAAATTCAATAAATAAAATTTCATCTTGTTGAATCGATATGTCCCAATGAATTAAATAGTATATTCTAATGATCATCAATTCAACAACAAGATTTCTTCTATTTGAATAGATATTTTTTTATCTACTTGATTAGAGAAAATTGGGGTGTCTAGATCTCCTTTGATCCGGATGCCCTAATTTTATACTACTCTGGTTTGTTGTACTTTTACACTAACTAGCGCACTAAAGCTGCTACTTGTATCAATCAACATCTCAATTTTATACTTACACACCCAGTAACATGTATGTGTGGTATAAAAATAAGTTGTTAATAAAATTAATAATTATTATTAAATCTTGTCTTTTAGTACAATTTCCGACACGTACTCAGCACTGCACTGCACCGCCACCGACGACGCCGTTGGAGTGGCCAAGTTTTAGATCAACTTAAATCTCTGAAATATACCAGCGACACGAAGAATTAAATCTATTCGCAAGCAATGGTTTTAGTTTTATTAGCTATATCTATTTGTGAAGACGTGTATTGCCCAGGTTCACCCATTGGCGCCTCGCATTTTCGAGAGCGACAATTGTTACGAATTAGCAAATCGCTATTTATAATTGGATAGCGTTCAAAAATCCCGAATCAAGCAATGAAAATGAGAAACTGATCTTCAACTGTAGCTATATCGCTAGCGATATTACTATATCACGGCAACCTAAAACTATCTCACTGCCAATACAAATACACTACTAGAATTGCAACAACGAATTGTGAGAGTGATTGATCCGTGAGCGCATTAGCCTACTTGTGTAAGTGACCAGTGGCCATATACACGAGTAGGCATGATTCTTTTATAATTATGCTAATTTTGTCGGTGAATTTAGTGCGACCTTTTCAGAATTGTAAAATCTTGATTGGAATGCAATATTCCTTAATTAGTTAATTTTATCAGGTTCCCTATATGAGTTCGAAATACTACTCTGCGAAAATTGTAACATCGATGACTATACATCGATGCCTTGATAATGCGACGTTACGTTTTAACTACGCCTTTTTTGTTCGCTGTTTCTTAATATCGATAACCTTACATCGAACACTTGTTTCTTCGACGTTTGTTGGTTCTATGTAACGTTACTTCGAAAATATTTAGTCAACGAGATATTGATTTATACAGGGTGTAACAGGACCCTTCACGAAGCCGTCAACCAAGCATTATGTACATCAAACTAAGTATCTTTACGCAAAAATTATTGCTGGGAAACGACTTTTTTTTTGGGGTAGGGTTTTACGGTAGGACTCAATGTAACGCACTCAAAAATTGTGCTGATGGATGAATTGAATAGTACGGGGATCGTGGAGGTGTTTAAAGTAAAAATCTTACATTAAAAACACGCATTTAAAAAAAAAACTTGTGAAAGAGTTGGAACTTTGACCCCCAATATCTCCGTAACTAGAAGGTTCCCGGGTATGGTCTAGAACAAAAACATGATCGCAATGACGGGGAGAACAAGTGCCTTTCGGTTTTGTGAAGGGTCTTGTTATACGCTTTATGGTATGTTTATTGCAGTTTTTAATGATTTCTTTTAATAAAAATGTGTGATACTAATTGGGTAAATAGAAAATCATCTATTAACATTAAGTAGCAGTTATTATTCAATATATATCGTTCCACCGACGGTGCCATGCTTCAATACTATTTGGAGTTCTAGCAGCCTCAGTTCGTTCTGTCTATCAATTGACCATTTTTGTCCCTTGGACGTGTGATTGAGGTCTTCAGAGGACATAATACATTTAAACCAATCCGTTCTAGTTAAAATTATTGTACCATAATGCAGCATATTACGAGTATTATCTCAGCAGACATTATTGGCTTATTAAAAGGTATTTTACGAAACAGTTTTTTTATTGATAGTTTCCATCGTAATCTTGGATGTATCACATTGTTTCAAAGAAAAGTGTTTTGACCAAATGTTTTCGAAGTAACGTTACATAGAACAAACAAACTTCGAAGAAACAAGTGTTCGATGTAAGGTTATCGATATTAAGAAACAGCGAACCAAAAAGGCGTAGTTAAAACGTAACGTCGCATTATCAAGGCATCGATGTATAGTCATCGATGTTACAATTTTCGCAGAATACCTAGTATTTCGAACTCATATAGGGAATCCAATTTTATCAGCTTTTAATTGAAAACGTTTTCAAAATTACACTTTGTGATTTATTCCATAGTCATAGCGCTCAATTTCCTATAAACTCTAAGGCGCGAATTATACAGAGACGGCGAGCGTAAGATGAAGGCGTAGGCATGATGCTGCTTCAAAACGTTTTCATACAAAATGTACGTAGACGACCTGTCGTGAATTACACTCCAGCGGCGCGGCGAAGTTCTTTCGCTTCGTTATAAATTCCACGCCTGCGCTGCGCCTTCGCCGCGCCTTCACCTTATGCCGTTTCTGAATAATCGCTCCATAAATTTTGCTTAATTTAACCCTTATTTATGAAACTATGGCTCGTATCACAGAACGTCACTCAACACTCGAGTATAACTTAGAATAGTTTAAACCAAGCATTCATGGCTTCATCTACATAGTTTGAAGTAATGCTTGACTCTTGAGCGGCGTTCTGTAATATGGACATAACAGTGATTTTTGAACAGGCACAGTTTGACTGATCTACAATTGATCATTCCTTTAGTTTTGTCGCTTGATTCGCTCTTTTTTAACGCCGTCCAGTTTCACAATTCGGGAGATCTAGCTTTTTTCATTTGTATCCTACGAGCGGTCACCAGGGGTAGACGCAAATCTGACTATGTCGAAATAACCTTATCATTCTGGTCTATAAAATGTATAGAGCGTTGTGCGTGTTGGCGGTGTTGACGCTGCAGGCGGGGTTGGCGCACTCCTTCTCCTGGGGTGAGTACAAGGGTCATGTTTTTGGGGTATCGTACGTATCCAAGGGATCTCACTGGAATAGTAATAACATAGACTTTTTTGCGACAAATCACTTGACTGCATGCCTAATATGTGGACTCCAACACCTTCTGCGGCCGCAGTCCCTGTTGACAGGCGCGCTGCCGTTTAGGGTCAGTTGTTATTCAGACGACAGACTCCCGAAGTCAGACACCCGCGGGCACTCTCCAAAGCACGAGGTGTGTGGCATATTAACAGATACTATAATAGGAATCACTTGAAATAACGTTCACATAATATAATTTTCATTATGCTATAAAAACAAATAAACAACCTATTTTGTTTTGGTATTGTTCGTCGTGTCGTTGAGCTCCTTGAGTTATAAGTCGAGCTACACGATAACTAATAAATGCTTGCACTGACTGGACAGGTCCACTCAAATCTGTGTGGTTTTTTCTTCAAGAGACCATCTCAGACATCTGCTTAGTCCTCATGTGAGTTGACCAAGTTTATGTCTGGATTTTAAAAGAGACTAAGACCTCTGAGTTTGTTTCGGATGTTTCTTCTCAGAGTAGTCAGGAACGAAACACCGGCCGCATCTAGTTTAAAAAAAATACGTGTATAAGTGTTGAAGTATACTAATATTATAAAGAGGTAAAGTTTGTGAGTTTGTGAGGTTGTAGGGGGTAATCTCTATAATCTACTGAACCGATTTTATAAATTCTTTCACTAATAGGAAGCTACATTATCCCCGAGATAGGCTATATTTACAACGTGGCCGTGGGATGATTTCCAACAAAAACGCGAGCGAAGCCACGGGCAACAGCTATTAGTGTGATATAAATGAACGGTGATAAATGTTACGTTATGATGAATAAATGTTATATTTCATATAACCTTCTTTTGCGCTAGTAACATTTAGTATAACGTTCATTTCATATAAGTTTCAATTTGTTTAATGCTCTTTTCATTAATGTTTAGTTGACCTAATTTTCATATTCAGGTACTCATTTTCAGTCAAAATTCTGTAATGAATAAGTAAATATCAGGAAACATCACGCTGATATAACCTTATCTAACCCCAATGATTTAAAAACAATAGTGGGGATTTGACGATCGGCAGCCGCTGCGCTGCCGCGTAATGATCACTGGTCTAACCTAACCTAACCCAATAATTATGTTATGTGAGTTTTTTATTGTTGAGATTATGAATTCTTGATTGTTTGTTATTTTAAAGTGTTGAGATTTTGAATCGCTGAAATTATGGTGTTGAGATTTTGATTGTTGATCTTTTTTACCAATCCCGAGTGTAACACGGGTTAAAAAAAACTTTTCGTAGTACTACTGGATCGCTTGGTAGTTCTATAGGATTTTTATTTACCCGTGGTACTACTGGTAGTAATACTGGTAGTACCACGGGCAACTAACGGTAATTTATGGAAAGAAGAAAACGGCTAGGAAAGCGAAGATTTAAATGTAGCCTTGAATTTGTTTCTTATGTTACAGACATCGTCGCGGCCACACGTAAACGACTAGCCTTTTATAATGAAGGAAAGTTAACATACTCCGCGATTACTGATGTTATTAACTGGATTACTTACGACCCATTTCACAACCGTGTTCTAATTATGAACAGTACCACATCTCTATTTAGTTTTGACATAGCAACCAGGAAAATTCAAACTTTAATTGATTTACCAGTCCCTGCATACCCTGCTTACGACCCGGCTACAGGTCTATTATTTGTACTAACTGAGTCTAATAAAATATACTCGTATCTTGTAAAGCCTGGATCCAACCATGAAGTTGACGCAAATTTTGTCATTGATTTGGGAGAGTATTGTTATGCATTGGCCGTGGATAGCTGCGGAGGGTACGTAACTTAATGCTCATTAATTTTCTAAAAATGTTGTATGCATTTTCAAGAAAATATTAAATGTTATTTTCTTTAAAACACATGCAAAACTATAATAATCACTACTTTGCAAAAAATAAAGGTTTTCTTTTACCCAAAGATAATTCATATTGGATGTGTTTTCTATCTACCCCCTTACTACAAAAATATATGTCTCATATTTTTATCACGTCAAGTTTTTGATATACCCTCATTAACCTTTGTTTTTATTGCGTTTACGGTGGATGCGCAAGGGTAATCCGCGAAATTTTAATTTTCTTACGTTTATTGCAATTTGCAGGTCAGTGTCAGGTTGTATGTTGATAAAAATATGAATAGCGCGTATAACACGTCTGGAGTTACAGAATTATAATCATTCTAATCATCAATACAACCCTCAAAGTTCATATACCTAATCACAAAGAGTGACTTTTTCATGAAATAGCTATTGAATGGGGTTTATGAACTTGGAGGGTTGTATTGATGATTTGAATGGTTATAATTCAGTATCATACATTTTTCAGCATACATACAACCTGACACTAACCTGCAAATTGCAATAAACTTAAGAAAATTTAAATTACACGGGCTACCCTTTTTTTTTTTTTTTACCTTTAGGAAATCATCAAATAACCCCTCCCGCTCTGGGCTGAGCAGGAGGGAGTGTCAGACTTTTACTGACTAAAACCCATCCATGTTCCTTCCTTTGCCCTTTGTGTTCCAGGGCCGCGGTATCTCTTTCGAACAGTCCCGCAACCCTGGCAGGCGTCGGCCCTTACGGACCCCTTCCTGTTTGCTGACTCTCTTTGAGGCGCGCCTGGAACACGAACGCGCCGTCGACACGGCCTGTCGTCATAAGACGGACGGACGGCGAGCTAGCCCATAGCTCACCGTCCACAGGCCCGCGTCTACGGTTGCCGGGGGCCACCAAGTGGCCCCCGACGCCCGGTGCGTCTCCCGCGGCGGCTGGGACGTGAGGTTCTCTCCCTCTCACGTCCCACCTCCTTCGCTAACACGGGCTACCCTTGAGCTTCCACCTTAAGTATTAATTTAACGTTTTCATTTGTTTTAAAGTACCATCAACTTTTGCTACGTTTGTGGTCAAATTATTTTGTCAAAAAAGAACAGACCAATCACTAAGGCCGTAAAACGAGCCCATTTCCATTTTTTTCAAATCTCGGTAACAAATCTTGTTAAAAAATAGGTTCCTAGGGCCCAAGTCTGTTATTTTTAATAAATTCGTCATTCCAACACGTATTTATTACAACATTCGTAGTCTGCTAAATTCAATGGTCGATCAGTGGTCCGTCAATGGTCTCGTAATAGAATTGTGTTGTAATGTCATTATCGTATTGCCATTATTATAAAACCCGTTAGTAGAAATGATTTCCGAAAAACCACTACTAAATTTCAACATTTATTCATACCAGATTTACATATTATAATTGTTTTACATATTATTTATTAGTGTTTTAGGCAATCTGAAGTAGTAAGAAGTTCGTATGTGTAACGCGGATAAATGTGAAACTATACAACTCAGGCCGCATTCCGAATTACGCTGTAATCGCTTTGAGCGTCCATAAACCCGTTCCGAAATACCGTGAGCGCGATATTGATGGCCCTTGAATCGTCATCGATGACGTCATGACATGCGCCATCTTGCGATTACACCGACCATGCCCCAAATAAATATCACCGTGAGCGCTGTCAAAAATGACAGTTCTGTTCACAGGTTGTGTTGTTTTGCTAAGGTGGAAGCGCAAGAGTTGCCCGCGAAATTTAAATTTTCTTACGATTTGCAGATCAGTGTAAAGTTGTATGTTGCTGAAAATAACAATCGCACCAGTAACACGTATGAAGTTACAGAATTATAATCATTCAAATCATCAATACAACCCTCCAAGTTCATTTAACCCCATTGAGTGACTTTTTCATGAAATAGTTATTGAATGGGGTTAATTGAACTTGGAGGATTGTATGTGCAGCAGAGTCAACCAACATATCGTCCATTTTTTAAAATAGGTCTTGTCAAAGGTTTTGGTTTGGGGTTATGTTCACTGTGAACGCGTTCACGAGCGTTCCAAATTGATGACAGCTCTCAGCTGTCATAATCGTGATATCTAAAACGGAACGCAAAATATAGATGTGAGCGCTGTGAGTGATTATTTTGTAATTCGGAATGCAGCCTCAATTTATCTGTTTAGCTGTCAAAGTCAATATGACGTTACTGCTTACTGACGTTTATCTGTTTTTATTTCTAGCGGCCGGTTTTGTAATTTTGTTATGTATCTATTTTCATTTGAGTGTTAAAGTTCTAATTAAAACACTCAAATGAAAATATTTTTGTTTGAAAATAAATTTTGTTTGTAAATTTAAAATTTTTACTAGAGATAAGCCTATATTTATTGATTTTATACAAAATGGTGCTAATTGAGCAAATTTCGGAAAATTCCGCCTCGGGAATATCAATAAAGTGGTTCGTATTCATTCTCGTCAAGCGACGGGCTCGACGACGTCTTCTGCATTCCGCCCATCTTCTTTCTCTAGCATTCAGTGCATTGGCTAGCTCGAGAATATTTGCTCGTAGTGAAAACAGTCATTGTATCTATTCAATATTCCACAAACACGCTACTCGTAACGAATTAAAAGCAATGACTGCATAATGACGTTCCAATGATAGGTCACTGATCAAAGGAACTGTCAAAATTTTAGCAGATTACCGCCTAAGTCAGACATTCATTTGTCATTATGTATATTTATCAGTATGAGATTACCATTCTATTTCATTTCTTTCAATGAAGTGTCAGTGGTTGACCATTGGAAAGTCATAATGACGCCATTATATTAGTAGATTACCAAACTTGTCAAAATCAACAATTATGAAATCAATGATAGACCATTCTCACACTATAGCAGACTTGAAACCTGGTGGAGTGTGCGAAAATTGCAGAAGTATATTATTGAACTGGGCTGCAGGAAAAAGAAAACATTTATGATTCGAGAGAACCAACCAATCATGAACTACTGACTGTTACTTCTGCCTCACTTACACATACAATATCCTGATGTTGCATCAATCACAAAACCTGTGCTACATTCTGAAGGAGTTCCTTATCCATCATTACCCAGCAGTTCCAGTAAGGGAAATGAACCTCAGCTAATGGAGTTGGAAGATGAGGCGGTTTCGAGCCAGGACATTGATTTCGAAGCTCTTCCCGGGTTAGAATCGAATTGTGAACCACATTTAATATCACAGGGTGAATTAAACAACTTTGTAAGAGACTTACAGCTTTCAAAAATCAAATCTGAATTGCTTGCGTCACGACTTCAGCAATGGAATTTGTTGGCCTCTGATAACAAAGTGACTTTTACCGCAGTAGGAGTGTTTATTTATAGATTCTTCAAAAATAAGTTTGAAAGCAGTATTGCTTCATAATGGAAAAACCATCTATTCCCATAGGTCCCATGCGGTAAATTCCAAGGAATCATATGAGTCGATGACAGCGTTAATTTAAAGTTTATAAAATATGAAGAACACAATTCTGCCGCGCTAGCGATATCAGCAGTAAGTGAAATTTTAAGGAAGATTACATGTGACAGCACACTGGTAGAGCTCATTGCGCTGATTCGGGATCAATATTTGACTCATTTTCTCAAAAATTTCACTTATTGCTGATATCGCTAGCGCGGCAGAATTGGAAAGTGTGTGGCGATCTCAAAGTTGCAAGGTGGATAAACCAAGTTTATGGGACAGTAGAGCTAAAAAAGACCACTACATTGAAAAAGATTGGCCTATACGTAATGAATATACACCTTGCAAAATGAATGTTAAAAAAAATCCTCTGATTGATCAAAACGGTGTATTCCCGTTGACCCCACTGGCATTGCCCCACTGGTGGGGTCAACGGGAAAAATCAAAACCGTCGTTTCGTTGGCCCCACTACCCTGCCCCTGCTACTACCTTGAGATAAGAAAAAATAAGGAATTAAATAAACCTCAATGATGTCAGCGGGAATTAAGAGCGGCCAACCCGTCATACTTTTCATACAAACGCTCGTACGTGATTATGCCGTTGTTACACATGTATCTTTTTTTTTTTTTTTTAACTAATAGGTATTTCGTGCACTATATCTAGGTTTCTATGGTTGCAAAAAATCAAAAAAAGTAGTAAAAAATTCAGTATAAGCCTCCAAAAATTCCTGTTTTGCACAAATTTTACCTGAATTTTGGCTGTTCATAACGTACTCTTATACTGTAAAAATAAAGAAAACATCATGATAGAAACCTTGCACATTTAATGGAGATTCTTAATGACAAATATTTATTTCACACACTTGTAAGACTTATTCAAAAACACGTATTTCCTGGAACAAGTTTAAGAAATTTTCGAACACTATTTTTCGTTCAATGTCATCGCGTTAGGCGGTATGAGGTGCGTGGGAGAAGAGTTGCGGTTGCGGTTGAGGTGCGTGGGCGGAGCACCGCCGTGTCCTCGTAGCGGCGATCGGCGGCGGCGACCTCTCGCTTCCGGCCTTGGTTCAATCCATGGTCCGGAGCGAGACGGAATGGGACGCCGTCACCTCCTTCTGCGAAGCAGTCATGCTAGCGAAGGAGGTGGCGGAACGTGAGAGGGAGAGAACCTCACGTCCCAGCCGCCGCAGGAGACGCACCGGGCGTCGGGGGCCACGTGGTGGCCCCTGGCCACCGTAGGCGCGGGCCTGTGGACGGTGAGCTATGGGCTAGCTCGCCGTCCGTCCGTCTTATGACGACAGGCCGTGTCGACGGCGCGTTCGTGTTCCACGCGCGCCTCAAGGAGAGTCAGCAAACAGGGAGGGGTCCGTAAGGACCGACGCCTGCCAGGGTTGCGGGACTGTTCGAAAGAGATACCGCGGCCCTGGAACACAAAGGGCAAAGGAAGGAACATGGATGGGTTTTAGTCAGTAAAAGTCTGACACTCCCTCCTGCTCAGCCCAGAGCGGGAGGGGTTATTTGATGATTTCCCATCGGTAAAAAAAAAAAAAAAAAAAGGCGGTATGAGGTGTGTGGGAGACGAGTTGTTCGGGGTCGGGGCGGGGTAAGACGGGTAAAACGCCGCTGTGGCTCTGGATGAAACAACTAGCTTTTTGACCATCCTCGCGTTGACGATAGACGCGCCGGGAAGGGCCCTCTTAATAGACATTCCGAATTTTCCGATCCATACAGTACGAAAGCTCTAATCACGGTCTTGTATGTTTTCCCTGGCGACAAACTGGAAAAAAGTTCCCGTTTGTTGCCAGTGTGGCATATAATGTGACACATAATTATGTTACCCAAAAAGTACCAGGCTGGCATGAGCTCAAGGTGGTATGTATTTTTATAATTCTGGGTATAAGTACGATCTTCTAGTAATAAATACCTTATCTCGGGGTAAAAAACCTTGTAAAGTAGTGAATTATTGTTATTATTTGAATTCTTTTTTGCATATCTGTGATCGTTGCTTTGACATCTTTATAAAACACCAAGCAACCCTTGAGTTACTGATAATTATAGTTTTACTACTATCAACTCAAGGGTTGCTTGGTGTTTTGTTTAATTGCAAAAATAATGTTAGAGATGACCCTGTTCTTATTTGTTTAAAATTTGATTTGTCAAATTCAATTTTAAGCTCAGCGAAAATTAATAGCTTTTTACTTATTACAGGTATATTTACTGGATCAGAGATGCAAACAATACAATAGAAAGGGCTCGACTTAATGGTTCAGGGAGAGAAGAAGTTGTAGAAAATAATGATGATAAATGGAAATTTGCCTTGACTATTGACCCTCAGACACAAAACATGTACTGGACGGAATATGAAGAAGGCCCCAGACAATATTTTATTCTTAGTGCAGATTTGAATGGACAACACAAAAGAACAATATATCATGGACAAGGCCATGTTTCTAATCGATTAACCGTTTCAAAAGATTTCATTTACTGGACGAATAGCCCTTACAAATATTTTTGGAAATTTCCAAAGAATCTACCGCTTGGCACAGATGTGAAACCTAAAGGATTTGCATTCAACGATACATCAAACCACTTGTATCACATAATATCTATAGCCGCCAACTATGCAATTGAAGAACAAACTCAGGGAACTCCGCTTTGTGAAGCACTCAAGGGTCTGCTACCAATTCACTCAGCGACCAACGACAGCGACTCCCTCAACGTTTTTACAGATGGAAGCTTGCTTCGTGTTAGTGGAGAATCTCGGGGCAGCGGTGACACATGCGATGTTTCTGTATGTCAATACTATTGTTTACAAGGACACTGCAGTACCAGTGCTGACGGTCAACCTAACTGCAGGTAAACCATGGTCATTAAATAAGCGTCTAGTTATAAGACAACAGGCGCTCGAGCGCTAATCGTACACTGAACATCACAAGATGATCACATTTTTAAATCTTTAACATTTGACACAAGATAAACGACAAATCACGTGGTTTTTTATTCGTCCCCTAGTTGCTGCCCAATTCTCTTATGAAAGGGGCGTCATTTTATGTTTTTTTATGATAAACTAGCTGACCCGCGCAACTTCGTCTGCGTGCGTGCGTACATAAAAAGAAGGGAGGTTTAGAGAGAGCATGCGTCAACCTTAAAAGATAGATTATGCTATTGCGGTAATTTCTAAGCCCCTTCCCTCGAGCCATCAACGTGCATCAATAAAGGCATGAAAATCAAGTTGCATGATCACCTGAATCAATGAACCTGCCTGGAGTATGACTGTCATCGACAGTCTGACGATGAAGACGTAAGGCTGTCGAGGGAAGGGGCTTATTTGGAATAACCATAAGATGAATATTCTAGCGATTAATGCAAATATTTCCGAGAAATTAAATTGTTATCTACTTGAATCTATAGTGGTTGGTTGAACACGCTATTTTCAGGAACTACTGGTTCGAATTGAAAAAATGTTTTAGTGTTGGATAGTCCATTTATCGACGAAGGCGGTTAAGATTTACAGCATCTATATCGTGTTTGAGCTCATTTCATGCACTTTGATGAGAAATTTAGACCTGCCTGGAGTATGACTGTCATCAAAGGTCTGACGATGGGGACGGAGTTGCAAGAGGTCCTCAAGAATTTACGGCATCTATATCGGGTTTGGGCTCATTTCATACAACTTGATGAGAACTACAATGAACCTGTGATCATGCAACTTGAGAGATGAGAACCAACTGTTATTCAAATCTGTTAAGCCGTTTGAGCGTGATCGAGTTAAAACCCTATTTGAGTTATTTGATCATCCCACGGGAACACCGCTTTTTTCCGGAATCAAATGTAGTCTATATATTAATCCAGAATATAAGCTATCTTGGGACCTTTCATGCTAATCTGTTAAGCCGTTTGAGCATGAAGGAGTAACAAGCATACACACATACAAACTTTCACCTACATAATATAAGTGTGATGACACGGATAATAACGATAGTCAAACTTGTTTCAGATGCAATGCTGGTTACTCGGGAGTTCGCTGCGAAGTAAACGTGTGCCAATCTTATTGTTTAAACAACGGCGTATGTTCCCTGAGTGAGCAGAATAACCCAGTGTGTCAATGCACAGGAGGTTATCAGGGTGAAAGATGTGATGTTCCCGACTTTCTTATTAAATGCTCACAAACAGTTTTTATGTTGAAAGACATCCTCAACATAGGTAAAAATCTTTTAAATCTGTCCATATCCATATCTGTTCTGTAGATACATATTTGAACCCCGTTCATGTATGTTTCATATTTGCCTTATTAATCTCCTAGTTGCTTAATTGTGCATTTGTAACGTTCTTTACAGATTTAACTTCGGTTACAGGGTAAGGAGTGAAGTCGACGTGCGCTTCAACAGTTGTTGTCTAAAGAAGCGACGCTTGTTCAGAATGAGCACAACATGTGAAGCCGTCGCTGCGACTGCTCAGTAGAACTGTTACAATATAAACTCTACTAGGAGACATAGTTTTTACTTTTTTATACCTGTTAATTGTGAAGGCCTTTTATAGGAATATTGCTGGTCGGGGAAGGTGGGCAAATAAAACGATGTATTAATATTACTGTTTACTTACCCAATATTATAACACAAAAACACGTTTTTATACCACTTACTAATAAGACACGTCTGCTCTTTTCTACTACTGTGACACAACGATCGATAAAACAAAAAAGGAAAAACATTATTCTTCTAAAAAATACATTTCAAAAATAAATAAAAAAGAAAAAGATATAAAAAGGTTGACCGTCGCCAACATGGCGGCCCGCGGTGTGCTAACACCAATAATGGGACGGTGACGGTCATTCCAGGTCCAAAACCGCCAACTTCCGCACCGGTCGCCTTAGCGTTCCCCCCTTCGTAGTGACATCAACCACTCTCACTACACCGTCGTGCCCGGGCCAGACTGCTTCCACACGCCCTCTTGGCCAGGTCCCTCTGGGCAGGGATCCATCCGCAACCAAGACAAGATCACCCACTGCTATTTGACGGATCGGTGATTCGGTCGTTGATCTGACCTTTTGTCTCGGGACGAGCGTCGGCAGATAGTCTTCGACCCACCTGCGCCAGAAATGGTCAGCTAACCAGAGGCCTTTCTTCCAGTTGGCGCGGCGAATCAGATCAGCGTCTGTTAATTGGCGTAGTGGCGGCTCCGTTGAAGCTCTGCCAAGAATGAAGTGGAAAGGTGTTAGCGCTTGTTCCTCACCCGGATTCACGGGGACATGTGTTAATGGGCGAGAGTTCACTAAAGATTCGGCTTCCAGAAGAAATGTGTGTAGCACTTCTTCTGTGGGAGAGCGTTGTTTCAAAGTGACGGATATTGCTGTTTTTATGCTTCGGACCAATCTCTCCCAACATCCTCCCATAAAAGGCGTGCCTGGTGGTATAAATTGCCAATGTATACCTCTATTGGCAACGAAGTCTTGAATCTTGATATCATATAATTCATCGAGCTTGTTCTTGGCACCGACGAAGGCTGTTCCGTTATCGGAATAAATCTTAACTGGGCAGCCACGTCTGGCGATAAATCTTCGCAAGGCCATTATTGCGGCGTCTGTAGAGAGACTCCCAACGATTTCAATATGAACCGCTCGAACTGTCATACAGGTGAATAAAGCCACATACTTTTTCTCTGTGCGACGTCCCAGGGTTACACTCACGGGGCCAAAATAGTCTACGCCCACGTGTGTGAAAGGCTTCTCGTGATGCGCTAGCCTTGCTTCTGGAAGATCACCGAGTAGTGGCGTGATAGGCAAGGCTTTCCGGATTCGGCAAAAGTTGCAGACCTTTGCGACAGTTTTGACATTGGGTCGCAGTCCGACGATGTGGTAGCTGCGACGAAGTTCGTTTACGACAAGCTCATTATTCGCGTGGGCTGTCGGATCAACATACGAACTATTGGGTGTCGGCCATCGAGAACAACGGGGTTGACTTCTTGTGAGGTGTTTTTAACTCGGCAGATACGTCCGGATAATCTGAGAAGACCTCTCTCTCCCAAAACAAGCTCTAGGTTTTTTAGGCGAGATTCCTTTGGCATGGGCGATGATCCAGCAATACTCTTTAGTTCTTCTCGGAAAGAGTCTATTTGCGCTCGTGACAGAAGTCGCCTTTCTGCGGCTTTTAAGAGATCGGCATTCAAGGGTGGAAATTTTCGTGCAAAAGACATGTCATTACTTTGCATTATTTTTGAATTTGGTTGTTTGTTTCCAAGACGAGACCGAACAATATCTACAAATTGTTGAACACGCGCCGTGGATCTTACTAGACGAATCCACTCTGAAAATCGCGAGGGTTCCGCAACTACTGGTGAAAGTAGTGACTGCGACGGGTGCTCATTTATTTGTCCTACTAGCTCCTGGGTAATTCGAGGACTACGTTTTAATTCTTCAGGAGGTAGTAGCACGTTCTCGCATGGTTCACAAGGCCACAGATGAGGGGACGATAAAAGAAATGGGGGCCCGGTAAACCAACGAGCAGATGTGTCGAATGAAATATGATTATGGCGCGTAGCGTCGTCCGCGACGTTTGAGGAAGTTGGAGCATATCGCCAACGAGAGATGTCTGTTATCTCCCCAACCCTATGCGCGACAAAAGGCTTAAAAGTTCGAGCGTCGCTACGCAACCACCTGAGAACAGTCATTGAGTCAGACCAAAAATAAATCTGATCTGGCTTATGTTTGTGAGAATCAGTGATGAAATTTGCGAATCTTGCTGCAATGAGCGCGGCTTGCAGTTCTAATCGAGGTATTGACACTGGTTTAATGGGCGCGAGACGGGCTTTGCCGCCAATCAAAGAGAGCTCCACTTGCTTATTAGCGAAAGTAAGGCGCCAGTAGGCTACACAAACGTACGCATGCTCGCTAGCGTCAGCAAAGACGTGGAGTTCCCTGGTGAGAGGCTTCCCTTCATGTAATGACTGATACCAGCGAGTAATGGAACCGGTTGTCAGTTTAGAGAGATCTGCAAACCAGGATGTCCATTTCAAAGAGAGCTCTGGAGATAACTTCTGATCCCATGATATGCCTGTTCTCCACAGCTCTTAAAATAAGATACGACCTTGGATGACAATGGGACATAGAAAACCGAGAGGATCGTATACTTTCATCAAAACAGAAAGTGCTTTTCGCTTCGAAAGCGGCATTGGTAATGTTTCTGGTAATCCCGTTCGAAAATGTAAATTGTCTTCCAAGGTATTCCATGATGATCCAAGTCCTACGTGTAGAGTTTTTGCATGAAGGTCAAATGGGATTAATGACAATGCACCGGGTTTGTTAGAGATCCATGACCTCATGTCGAAACACGCTCTTTGATGGACCTTGACGATGTCAGCAGCGAGACGTGCTGCTTCGTCAATTGTGTCTACAGAGCCCAAATAGTCGTCCATGTAGTGGTTCTCTACAATGGCATGAACGGCCTCAGGGTACTGGTTACGAACCTCTAGGGCATTTTTGTTTTTAAGGTACAAAGCAGTGCAAGGACTAGAAGTCGCGCCGAAGATATTGATGTCATGCGATAATGTTGAATAGGTGGCAATGATAGTGCTGATGATTGTGCAACCGAGGGTTTGTCTCGCCAAAGAAAGCGTTGCGCATCGCGGTCTTCTTCGCGAATTTTGACTTGAGGAAACATCTCTCTTATGTCAGCATTAAGCGCTACGCAACCCTCTCGAAAGCGCATCAAAACAGCTACAAGATTTTGTAAAAGGTCAGGGCCAGATAATAATAGCGATTTAAAACTGACACCTTCACACTTTGCCGCCGCGTCATGTACAATTCTAAGCTTTAATTTCTGAGGATGTACAACGCCAAAATGAGGAAGGTACCACGTTATCCCTGCTGTGTTTGGAGGTTCATGACAAAGCTCTGCGTAACCCTTGGCTAGCATAGCCTGGACATTTTGGCGATAAGAGTCTGCGTATGCTGGATCCCTTGCAAACTTTCGTTCTAGAGAACTAAAACGTGATAGGGCCAGATTCAAGCTATTAGGCACACGGCATATGTCTTGTCGCCACAATAATCCAGTTTGAAAACGACCAGATGGAAGCCTGCTAGTAGTATCCTCCAACAATTTTAAGGCACGCTGCTGTTCGTTAGTACGATAATCTTTTTTAATAATGCCTATCGAATCAATTTTGTAATTTTCTTTTATGATAGCTTCGAGTGATTCCTGTTCCGAAAAACTAGTATCGTCCGCGATGTGATTTACAAACTGAACAGGATTTGTTTTACTGGACGTAAAACCATATAAAACCCATCCAAGAGCCGTAAGTGTTGCTACTGGCTGCGATCTTGTGCCTTTACGAATGTTATGCCCGATCGTAAGGTGCCAATTATCAGCACCGATAATGATAGTAGGCTTCGCGTCCTCGTAACAGAGCTCATCAGCTAAATCAGATAAATGTGAGTAACGCGAAATAACATCCATAGAGGCACTTTGATGAGAAATGCCCAAGTTAGGCATGGCGCGAACGTTGGTGATTTCGTGAATGTCAGAATTATGCCGACCCTTAATTTTTAAACTGACGAAGTTAACTGCAGACTCTTTTGAAAGGCCACCGATACAATTCACACGAATGTGTCCTGAAGGGCCAGCAGCTCCTATATTTTCGGCTACCCGTGAGTCTATTAGAGAAGCAGTGCTTCCGTCATCTAATAAGGCGTAAGTCTCGAACGTACTTTTAGGGCCTATCAAGGATACAGCAATTATTTTTAGTAATGGACGAGGATCCTGAGAAGAATGGTGGGCTACTATCTCTGCCTGACGAGTCGCGACTTTAGAATCTAAAGAACGATCTTCGGTTACGGATTGTTCGGAAACGTGAGCTAAGTATTTCACTTGCGATTGTCCGTGAAGCAATGTATTATGGCTACGACTGTACTTACAATTCTGCACGTCACATTTAACCTTACAGAATTTGTACCGATGTGCGCCTCTCACTAAACATTTTTTGCAAACCTTGTTTTCTAGTACCCACTGCCATCTCTGATTTAAAGTGAGCATTAGAAACTTATCACATTTGACAATCTCGTGAAAACCTTTTTGACAGAACCCACATGGTAGTTCGTGGTTCAGAGTTTTGACAACAAGTGGCGTTGCCTTCGCTTTTGAAAAATTTTGCCGCGTGGAGGTAGTATAACAATCCTCCGCGGATGAATTTTTATCGTCGTCACTGTCATCCGAGTGACTACGATCTTTTTGCTCATTGACCCCGGTACAGGCATGAACTTTGTCTATGGTTTTAAATTTTGACGGATTTCTGTCCGTCGGTTTGACAGTGTCGCGTTGAAGGATAGAATCCGAAATAAAACCAAATTTTGTATGAATTTCAGCTTCGCGATTCAGAAAATCTGCAATGAGTTCAAGCCTGAACCTAGATTCACTATGATGCTGCATAGCATAGTCTGCCCACCTAGCGCGTAGGAGCGAACTCATTTTGCCAACAATAGTGTTCGAGAGTTCCGGGGAAGCCAGATACTCGTGTTGGTTCAATGAGCGAATAGTTTCAACACACCTACGCACTCGGCAAGCGAACTGGCAAAGGTCTTTGCCACCTTCGATGGTATTTAACTTTGGCAGTGCCCTGACCTGTGCCAATTCGTTGAGGACTATTTGTTCAGGACGAGCAAACCTCAACTCAAGTGCCCTCACAATTTCGTCTAGGTCTTCGCAAGAGGCCAGAAAAGCGCCGGCATGGTCTCGCGCGGCCCCCCTTAGGGCGTAACTTAACCTTGCCAAATTTTCTGAAGGCGTGAAGGCGCTTTTGGTTTGCTCGTAAGTCCTTTTAAAAAGAACCCAGTCTAGGACACGGCCATCAAAAATTGGTATTTTAAGGTCACTCACCTGATGTTTCTTCTTATCGACGTTTAGGCCAGCGATGACCTCAGCCAAGTACCTAAAGTCGTTTTGTCGAGAGTGATTAGCCTGACCACTATTATTAATTTTATTATTTATGTTATAATTGTTTTGTGAGGAGAGTGTACCTAATCTAACTGGTGAATGGGTAGGTAGTGTATTGAAAGGCAAAGATCCTGGTAGCTGGCCAGCACCGGGCGCAGCTGTCACTGCGTAGGCAACTGGCTCTGTCGTCGCTCCGAACGGAGTAGTGCCCCGTAGTGTCCCTGAGGGCACGGGCGCCGCAGGGAGCAACGAAGTTACGGCGGGAGGAACTGAGGTGACAGTGGTCATCGCCCCCGTGGCAACATAAGCTCTTGTATGGTCTGCACTATCAATAGTAGGCACTTCAACCTGGACACATAAATTATTCATTTTAAAATGGTTAGGTACAGACTCGTTATTATTCTCCAACCACATTTCTACGTCGTTATTATTGCTATGGTAGCTATGAATGCTACGACGGCTGCTACTACGGCTTTCTACTTCTATGGCAGCTAATTGTGATTGTAGATCTAGCTTGGCGGCTTTTTGTTCGAGGTTTTTTCGAACTTGCAGCAACTTTTCTTGGCGTTGCACAAGTTCTATTTGAACATTTTCTTCATGTGCGGCTATATCTGCAAGGCGACGTGCATGAAGTGCCTCAGCGGCTAGTATTTTAGCTTTTACCGTATTTGCGAAATAAACAGATGACCGGCTGCCTGGCGCAGTCGGCGTTCTGGCGTGGGGAACCATGGTCTGGTGGGGAACGTCGGAAGCTACCAGAAGAGCGCCTCTAATTTTTTCGGCGGACGCTACTTGCTGGCGGTGAGCCCCCGGCGTTCTTATTTCTTGCACTGGTTCACCACTGCTAGTTCCTGCCACTTGGGTATCATGAACAGGCTGCTTTGCAGTTTTTGGTCGTGTTTCGTACCCGCCCATCTTACCCGATAAATTTAAAAAGGGAGAAGGACCAATGTTAATTGTGAAGGACTTTTATAGGAATATTGCTGGTCGGGGAAGGTGGGCAAATAAAACGATGTATTAATATTACTGTTTACTTACCCAATATTATAACACAAAAACACGTTTTTATAGCACTTACTAATAAGACACGTCTGCTCTTTTCTACTACTGTGACACAACGATCGATAAAACAAAAAAGGAAAAACATTATTCTTCTAAAAAATACATTTAAAAAAAAAAAAAAAAAAAGATATAAAAAGGTTGACCGTCGCCAACAATACCTTTGATAATCTTTGTGTAGTTTCGTACATGGGTCTTTTGTTGTGTTTTGTTTTGTTGGGTGTTTTGTTGTCTTTTCTTTTGTTTTGTTGTTAAATAGAAAACCTCACCAATCAGGTCAGTATATGTACTAGAGCGTCCCCTTGCGACGCGGCTTGTAATTTTACATTAGCGTACTAAAGCCACCACACTATCAATCAACATCTCAATTTTATGCTTGAGACCTACAGTCAAATAAGTTGTTAATTAAATAAATAATATTAATTAAATTTTGTTTTTTATTACAATTTCTTAATGTTACTTTCTGACAATGTGATTCACATCGTTGCACCGTGCATAGCAAACACATCTATACAATTAAATAAATGTGTCTGTTTGTAATTCCAAAATATCAGCTTTTTACTGAATGCATTGAAAGAATATACGGTACTTAAAACAAAAACACATTTTATTTTTGTCTTTCTGACTGTTTGTTACGGTTAATCTCCTAAATGGCTAGATCGATTTTGAATGGACTTTGCTGGCAAAGAGCTGATGTTATACAGAGTAACTGATGTTTTTATTTTAGAAAAACCCTTATTAAAACCCTTAAAATTACAATAATACAAAACATAACATAATATTATATCTTTTCTCCGTATTTTTTATTTATTAGTGTACGTGCGATCAGTTGCCCAACCAGCAAAATTGTACTATAACTAAAGCTTATTTCGCAAAAAAGTTTTGTAAACGTGAATTATAACGGTGTTTATGGTGAGAGCATGTTGTATAAAGGTGTGTCACAAGACTTTTTTGCTCTATAAGCTTATACAGCCAAAATGTTCTATAAGTTAGTGATGTAAACAATTACATTACCATTTTAAACAACCGTTATAGAAAAGTACTAAATAAGGCTTAATAAAAACATGTATACAACTACTTAGTTCTATAAACTTGCTGATCGTTGCCCTTTTGTATCTAATTTAATCTATATAAGTTTACAATTTACCACTATAGGCCTGTCTCATTAATGGTTATTGAATCTCAAGAATACGACGTTTTTGTGATATTGTGTGTTTTGATGTATCTGCTATAGTACATAGTGTCATAATAGTCATGCCTCCTCAAAAATAGAGCGATTTGGTGATATAGCTGGGTTCGGTGTTACTCCTTATGTGTGAAATTTAAGCTATAAGAGTTTTTAAATCGCTGTTTATTAACATTCTTATACCGGTCACGAAGACACTTATTTAGCGCAGAATTATTATGTAACAGGGTTTTAGATACCTTTAATACACTGTAATGAAACCACTGCTAGCAATCAAAGTCAAATCGAGAATGCAAGTGCGGAAAGTGGTTCCGTACAAAGTAATATTCTATTTAAAAAAATCGAAAAGCAGAAAAGAAGACAACAAAGAGACAGTAAATGATTTAAGTGCCGATATGGAGTTCAGCTGTACAGGTGAAAGAACTTCTGAACGCTCAAGTGAACACAAAACCGAGAACAAAAACGAGCAATTATGCGATGAGCTGAAAAGTTG
The DNA here is from genome assembly GCA_947578425.1 of Eugnorisma glareosa. Classification (NCBI taxonomy): domain Eukaryota; kingdom Metazoa; phylum Arthropoda; class Insecta; order Lepidoptera; family Noctuidae; genus Eugnorisma; species Eugnorisma glareosa. Next base: position 2,453,580 of record OX387982.1, on the reverse strand, counting down.
GGCTATTATAATTATGACACATCACGCTCTAAGAAGTACAACTGATTATTATCTGAGCTGCATGATGATATATGTAATAAAAGATACATTTACAGATTAAAAAAAGAACTTTATTTTAAAATAAAGAATAACTGTTCACAATTCAATTCAACAGAATTGAAATCAAAAAGTGAATTGAATTTCTGTTCCTAGTCAGTTACATAAAATAATTATTAAAAATAATCAACAATACAGGGTGGAATGAACATCAGACATCACAAAATTATAATATGAATTCAGTCGGTACGTGATTCTAAACGTCACTCAATTTTAAAGGTGCAGTTCCGAACAACGCGACCGCTACGCAGCCGCCGCAAATTCTTTTATTGTGAAGACACTGGAAAAGATAAAGAAAGAAGATGGGTTATTTTATCTACGATAATTTTTTATATTATGATTTCAAAGGAACCCTAATTTATTTAATCACAATGGCGGTCACTACTTTCCCAATAGTACTATAGAAGGCCTGTAGTCGCTAACATTACACTTTTTATTCTATAGTGGAAAATTATGGAACTAGTCTTCGATTAAGTTAATTTATTTTAAACAAAACTCACTAATTTGAGAGGGGCATTAAAAATATCGTACTCAACTATGCCTACTTAGTCAGTAGAATTGTGATCGCAACTCTATTTCACTGCCTGGGTCGCTACTACTAGCGCATTTTACTACGGCATGGACGCCATAATAAAAATCTTAAAATCGTTGTAAAATTACTTACCACTGTTTGGTGAAATAAGGAATGTAACACAATCACTATATCAACACACGAACTAAATGAGAATGAACGATTGAACGAATTATTGTGATATAGTAATGTAAAAGCACCAAAATCACTATTACATAACATAAAAGTACAATAACAGCGTTACGCGTTACAACTACATCACTGTTTGGTGATATATCGCAGAGTAACATCAATTTTACAGGTCAAAAATGGTACGCCGAAGCTGCTATAGAACTAGTATATCAGCGAATAACGCTATATCTGCGCCAAATCCGGGTTGTGTAAACGTTCTTTGGTCTTTTATAGAACCGTTCACTAACAGTAATTAGTTCTTGAAAAACGTTCTATGGGCTGCTATACAATAAGGTTTTGCTGGTTGGGTGGCGTCGTTTTGAATTTGAGCGGCAATCAAAGCTCAATAATGTGCTTCCTCAGGAATGTGCTGTCAGGCCACCGTTTGCAGCAGCCCATTCGGTTTTCAAATTGCCGCAGAATCTTGCAAGCAAAGGTACCTCAACATGCAACATCACCAAAAACAGCGGCCGGGTCTTTGGCAGAAGTGCAAGTTAATAGTATGGGACGAGTGCACAATGTCGCACAAGCATGCATTAGAGGCGTTAAACCGCAGCTTGCAGGACATTTGCGGCAACCAGGCGCTGATGGTTGGCGTTGTTGTTTTGCTCGCAGGCGACTTGAAACAGATACTGCAAAATATTGAGAGGGCACACCAGCGGATGAAAAATACGCATGTCTCAAGGCGTCGCCACTTTTGTCCAGGATCGAAAAAATCCGTCCTACCTGCAACATGGACGTCCAACTTTACAACGACAACGAAGCTGGGGTCTTTGCGAATATGATGTTTCAAATGGGAGAGGGTAGTCTGTGAGCAGCGGTGGCCCAGTGGTGGCGGCCCCGACTTACGAACAGTAAGTCGTTGGTTCGAACCCAGGCAGGTGCATTACTTTGTGTAATTCCCCGTTATTTTTATTACCCTTTATTACAAATAACTTGCCATTTCAGTGTAAGAGGTTGAAATTTCCCATAAAATTGGCTTTTACAATGACGATCAACAAATCCCAAGGCCAAACCTTAAAAGTGGCAAGCATTCATTTGGGCACTTCATGCTTCTCACACGATCACCCCTCAAGGTTCATTGGAAGACCAGCGTCAGACAGCCTCACCTGTCTGGCATGAATGCTGAAATGGACCTTTTTGGCGTAGCCGTGAGGCACACAGTACAGTCATACTATGTATTTTCTCTTTTTTGTAACTTTTTTTAATATTATTGTGTGTGTGCCTAATGTACTGACGTCGAATAAACATTTTTCTTTCTTTCTTTTATCAATTATAAAATGTTGGTTGTTTACGTGTTTCAATTGTCCCAAGCTTACACGTGCTGACGGAAAATAACAAGTCATTTAATGTTGTATGCAAAACGGTATGTAATTATTTATAATAAATAAATAATTAGCGCCCAATTAGGCGTTTGATTGTTCACTTTGAAAAAAAAGTTGTATAGCGCCATAATGTTCCGGTTTTTAAGCCATATCGCGCGTCGCCTCAACGCCATTTAATTATGTTTCGGATCTATGCGGCCCAGAAATTAAGTGCCCAAAAGGACCTACAATTGTAGTTATCACCCTCATTAACACATTCTGATCAGGCCGTCAGCTCTCACACATAACATTACATCACGCTTGTAATAAATAACATACACCCACATTTCGCCAGTTATGATTAAGCCCCATATAATAAGGGGCGAGACTGTTACCATCAACCGGGCACAAATCCAGACTTCGTGGCTGCTCCTGAGAAATTCCTGATAGAATAACCCAATAACACTTTGCCCGACCCGGGAATCAAAAGCAAGACCTCATGCTCATTAGTCGCGCTTGCGACCACTCGACCAGGCAGTCTCACAAATACACATCAAAATTTCCAAGCGAAGTCGCGGACAACAGCTAGTAAAAAATACATCTATGCAAACATCAACTATCTGCCCGTAAAAGTCCCGCCAAATCGGTTCATTTCGGAGATTAGCCGGAACAAACAAACAGACGTACAGACAGACAAACAACAACAATGTAAAAAAACACTTTTTTGTTATAAGTACCTACCGTAGATACTTTCACATGCATTCAGTAAAAAGTTGTTATTTGGTCATTACAAACAGACATTCAATTTTTTTTTTTAGATTGGTTTATTGAAAAAGTCAAGCCTAACCTTTTTAGCCTAAACTTTTAGGTATTGTCTTGTTTTCCATAAAATAATTTGTACTATTATTGTTTTCCATATTTGTCCCACCTCATAATATTTACTTATTTATTATTTCATCAATACATTTATAAAAATAAATAAAATAAAAAAGCCTTTAATTCATTACATTTTACAGTGTTTTTCTTATTTCTAGTAGGTATATTAATTGGTTAGTTAAGCTTAGATTAATTGTTAGTTTTATTAGTTTCTATGTAAATATATCTAACATAAAGCGCATTTATGCAAGAACCCCAGATAGGGTGAAGGCCTTTTCTAAAGATATCTCCTATACATTTATACAAAAAAATAAAATTGAGGTGTCTATTTGTAATGCCAAAATTACAGCTTTTTACTGAATGTGTATGAAAATATATACGGCACTTATAAAAAAACCACATTTGTTTTCAGTTTTTGTCAGTCTGTCGGTCAGTCTGTTTGTTTCGGCTAATCTCCGAAACGGTTGGAACGATTTTGACGAGATTTTTATTGGCAGATAGCTGCTGTTATAAGGTCTAACATAGGCTACTTTTATTTTAGAAAAACAATTACGGTTCCGTACAAAAAAATTGAAACCCTTGAAATTGGTAACACGCGAACGAAGGTCGCGGGCAACAGCTAGTTCATAATAATAACACTTGTCATATCAACTTATTAGTCATACCTTTTATTTGCCATAAAATAAATTTCCATAATAACATGGTGTTATAATCATTAGTTTCTATACAGCGTGTAATAGAAAGGGTATAGTCACATGGAAGAGACGGTACGGACCATCAAGGAGGTCATCAGGAGCAGGGTTTTATCGCTCGGCGCCGTGTTTGCCGGCCAGCAAGCTGAAGCTGCGGTGGTGAGCGGCGGAAACCATGCCTGCTGCATGTTGCATGCAAGCTTGCTTCTTTGCTTGCTTGCTTGCATGCTGCATTTTAGTATGGGCAAATGAAAATTATGGTGAATAAATGTTATGGAAAATGACATTATTGAAAATGATAAACATAGCAAATAAATTTATGGATTAAAATTATTATGATACTGGATCGATTATGACCAATGAAATTAGTGAAAATTATTTTATGTGATTTCACGATTATGGCAACTGAAGCGTTATTTGTAACGAAATCATGGCAAAAACAAGTTCAGGTATATAAAATTATTGCATTTTAAATTATGGCAAATATTAGTAAACCCTTTTCAGTCCAAACTTTTAAACGTATTCACTTATTTGTTAACCAAATGAAATCAGTATTGAAAGAAAGTACAAAGCATATATATAGTAGTCCAAAAGGTTACAGCACTTGAAGGAAAACTCCAACGACTTTAAATAGGTTTATTAACAATTTTGTTACATTACACAGTACACACTATTACAGCCATAACGGATCGGCAACTATCTTAATAATTATCAGTCGTTTTTGACGTTCAGCCACAGAATGATCGCTCGGGCATCAACCCCTGACCAAGAAGCCCGCCGTTCTGGAGGGAAAATCCAGCTCCCTGATTGGCTCACGACTTCACGCCACGTCAGTCTCATGATCCAATCAGAGAACCGCTTTATTCTCGCGCCAAACATTTTACCAATCAAATTATAGAAGTATTGTCATTCTTACGGAATTAATGTTACCAGTCTACATAATAAAATATAAAGCATTTAAGATGTGTTCACATGAATAAAGCTATTAAATTAATACATTTAAATAAAATTATTTCTGAAAACATAGGAAATTGACTAGTAAAATTCCGAAACCTAACAATCGTCCGTCCTGACATCGTGTGCGGCCCTGCACACGACACCAGGTGGTAACCTAACAATCGGGGGTATCTTGGCCAGTAGATTAATAACATTAGGTCCCAAAAAAAATACAATGAGAGTATTACAAAATATGACAACTTAAAATTATCTAATTGATTGTGAAACAACAACAAATTTGTGCAGAGTATGGAACTAAAAGACTATATACCATAATTTACCAAATGAATGTTATTCAATAAATTTATGCAATCTAGGCACTAGCTTATACAGAATAATTTATATACATCGTCATTTGATTTACTGGAACTAAGTACAGTGAGCACAAACGATCGATTAATTGCGTCACTAAACAACTTCACAAATTTTAACAAAAAATCTAATATTCTGACTGAAAAACAAGTAATAAACGTTGTCTATCAGTCTTGATAATTGACAATAACAACTTTAATAACATAACAAGTAACAAGATGTTAAATCCGTCAGCAATCGATTTGCTGGTACTAAATATAGTGAACCCAAACGATCGATTAATTGGGTCAAAAAGTAAAACCAAGGTCACAACCGATCGATTAAGTTGTGCCAAGATATTATGCATACGAGTATTCTGAACGATCGATTAATCCAGAATACTATTATTCCCCGACGATCGATTAATCAGGGTGCCCTAACCTCCTGAACGATCGATTAATTCAGGATGCCTATCGACGTCAGTACGAGCCGATCGATTAAGCTCATAGTGGCTGCCGTAGGTCTTGCCACTCGTTGCACCAAGCCGCGATCCGATCGATTCTCGCGTACTTGCTCTGTAACAACGAATAATATCTGTGTAAGTAATCGTTCACACATTCCATACAATAAAGGAAAGGATTTTATTTTAACTCAAAATACTGCCAGAATTGTCACTGTCACTATCAGAATTATCATCGATATCATTATCATTAATCTCGTCTCTAAGGTAGTCACATAAATCCATGACTTCATGCGATCCGCGGCCACGGTTTTCGACCGTCTGTTTTGTGTATGAACAAGGCCTGGTATAGGGGCTACAACTTAACGGTCCCTGCCTTGCTAACACGATGTGGACCTATGAAGGAAGACATCATTTTTTTTTTGCTTTGTCCGTTATTATTAAAACAAGTCTTTGTTATTTTAACAAGGTCCCCTACACTATAGGAACGGGAAGGTTTTCTACCTGTCATACCTCTCCTTTTGCTTGACCTGCTCTAGATCTATCCGAGCCTTAACACTTTCGCGGATCTCTGTCAAGTCATCATCCTTACGAGTGCCTGCAGTAGCATCATTAAGCATGGGATTAAATTCGCTATTCATACAAGTTCCTAACATCACCGCTGCCGGTGTTCTGCCTATAGTTTTCTGTATAGTGTTGTTGAGTCCCCATTGAACTCGTCCAAGTGACTGCCCCAGCTCTTTACACTATGTTTAATGCTCAGTGCCTTGAAGGAATCGAGAATCGCGCGGTTATACCGCTCAACCTGTCCGTTGGACCTAGGGCTAGAAACCGCATTTAGGACATGTTTGATTCTCTTATCGAAGCAGAACCGTTTGAGTGAATGCGAAGTAAAACAACTACCGCGGTCGCTTATGAGTCGGTCAGGGTTTCTAAATATACAGAAAATATCGTCTAGAGCCCTAATTGCGTTTTGGATATTCGTGTTTCTAACAGACCTGAGGAAACAGAATTTGATGGCACCGTCAACAACTACGAGGAAATGAGTAAAACTCCTAGTCGATTTCACGAAGGGTCCAAGGTGGTCCACGTGAACTGTGTGGAAAGGAATCTCCACCTTTGTGATAGGATGCAGTAACCCTTCGCGAGTGCTGGAATTGGTCTTTGCATATGCACACTCAATGCAAGCATCTACATAATTCTTGACAAACCTGGACACTTTAGGGAACCAATAGTTACTTTTAATTCTTTCTAAGGTTTTCTCAACCCCAAAATGTCCAATGTCGTCATGATTGAGTTTACATACTTGCCACCTTGCCCCTTTTGGCACAGCCCATCTGACCTTCTCCTTATCCCCGTCCAAGTAGCGAAATAATCTATTATCTTTGATAACGAAATTCTGTTTGATGTATCGTAGCCCCTTTTCAGATGAAAAGGACAGACACGAAGGAAGGATAGGACTAGATAGTCAACCTTTTAAAACGTCCATTATTCTGTACATCTCGGAATCACCTAATGAAGCGTGTGGAGCCAATCTTCGCTACTAATAGACATTATGGCTGGAAACTGATCATCGAGACATTCCGACGGTTCGACAGGATTCCGGGACAATGCGTCGACATGGCTCATTTTAACCCCTGCCCTGTACTCTATAGTGCAATCGAATTCCTGTAACGTCAGCCACCAGCGTTCTATTCTTGGAATCAAGTCCCGTTTTGAAAACGCAGAACGCAAAGCGCTGCAGTCTGCGATAATCTTGGATTCCTCCCCTAACAAATAATCCCTAAACTTACGAAGGGAGCAAACCACCGCTAGGGTTTTGAGCTCGTAAGATTGGAAGTTTTTTTTTTTTTTTCTTCCGGTGAGTTTTGTCGGCTATAAAATGCCTTGAGGTACCATTTTTCTTTCTTACGTGTAAAATGGGACTAGCGTAATCTAAAACAGATTCTCGTATCACACGTCCGACAAGTCTCCGACCATCCAACGTACATTGTCCCGTTTGTGTTGCGACAACCTGTATGGACGATGAACAACTGGACGTTGACTATCGAGATCAATCTTCATCTCTGTAACACTGGTACATCCTACCTCCCTAAATGAAGAAGCAAAGCAATGCTGATATTTCTGCAACATGTTTATTAAGTCTTTCCTGATCTCTGCAGGGATGAGGGGGTCATCCACGCGGACCTTAGTTTCATCGAACCTCCGACTATCTACAATCTCTATAGATCGCTCATCAACAATCCTATTCACCGCATCAACTATTTCAGCACGGCAGGGAACCTGTTTAGATGAAATGCGGCAAGATTCATAACACGGCAAGACCATCATCTTGATTTCACCGTTGATCGAGCGATGAAGCCGGTGGGCTTCATCATCAACCTAACGACTGAACTACACTATTCCCAAAACCTTTCATAAATGTAGAGGTGTTGTCGTGCGACAAACCTAACTGCTTGACAGCAGATTCCTTAATGAGAGAAACGTCGCTTTCGAAATATACAAACGCTTGGAGTTCAGAATTGTTGACATTTATTTCTTTCAAAAATTATGCTCCGGGGTTATGTACGCTCGCGTCTTCGTTTATAAAATCGATTCTCATAGTTTTTCTGCACTGCACCACCCGTGTTAGTTAACTTTTCATCAGATTTAAAATAGCACTTTTCAGAGGTGTGACCAACTTTATTGCAACGCGTGCACTTCACCAGCGGCTTAGGACAGTGCAAGAAACTATGACCCTTCTCCTTGCAAAACAACCAGCGACGTGATTCGGCATAACACCAAATTTCGGGATCGCTAAACTTAGTTTTTCATAATAGTACACCTCAATAGATTCATTGTACCTACTATTAAACAGACCTTGGAATTAATTTTCCAAAGTCTGCCCATAATTCTGTTCACATGGGAATGCACTATGCAATTTCTCCTGCCATTCAGGCCACGTGTACAGTATAACTTTTGCATAGCAAAATGAGTAGAGAGTCTTTCATCCCACCCGTACACCGTGGCGCACTCATTGATTTTTTTAACCATACGTCCATGCGCTGATTCTTGGGCCAAGGGTCAAAGTTCGGTAATATATTTCCTTTGATAGATTTTCTGCAATGGTTGTAAAGCGCTCTGGTTCACGGGGGGTAATGCAAGACCATCCCTCAATTTTTAAACAAGTCGAATAAATCTATTTGATAAAGAAAAGCTACGTGACCTGTCAATCCGTTCGTGCCGTTGTCCACGCTCGACGTGTCGCTCCACCCGTGGCCCAGCATCCCGACGCCTCGCTGCCTCTAAGGTGCTCCGTCGTCGACTGTCCGCCCGTAGCCCAGCATCCCGACGCCTCGCTGCCTCGGAGGTGCTCCGTCGTCAACTGTCCGCCCGTAGCCCAGCATCCCGATGCCTCCGCCCGTGGCTCGCTGATGCATATCTTCGAGATCTTCCGCTTAGACTATGCCTCTGACTCTGTCTTTGACTATGCCTCTGACTCTGTCTTTGACTATGCCTCTGACTCTGTCTTTGACTATGCCTCTGACTCTGTCTTTGACTATGCCTCTGACTCTGTCTTTGACTATGCCTCTGACTCTGTCTTTGACTATGCCTCTGACTCTGTCTTTGACTATGCCTCTGACTCTGTCTTTGACTATGCCTCTGACTCTGTCTTTGACTATGCCTCTGACTCTGTCTTTGACTATGCCTCTGACTCTGTCTTTGACTATGCCTCTGACTCTGTCTTTGACTATGCCTCTGACTCTGTCTTTGCCTATGCCTCTGACTCTGTCTTTGACTATGCCTCTGACTCTGTCTTTGACTATGCCTCTGACTCTGTCTTTGACTATGCCTCTGACTCTGTCTTTGGCTATGCCTCTGACTCTGTCTTTGACTATGCCTATGACTCTGTCTTTGACTATGCCTATGACTCTGTCTTTGACTATGCCTATGACTCTGTCTTTGACTATGCGTGATCACGTTCTCGTCGAACTACCTCCTCCAGCATCCGTAGTCTCTCACGTCGCAGCTCGATATCCGGTTCCGGCATACTATGGCTGGGGCTCCGACTACGAAGGCGACTTCGGCTCCGGGTGGCAGAGTGGGTACCCCTTCGACTCGGTGTTGCGAGCCTTCGTCGGCCCGGAGGCCGACATTGCCTGAAATCTTACGTCCACGAATTTGAGAATTTAATTTTTAAAAGTCTAACGCATTTGGGACGTCAAGTTAAATACACAAAACACGATAGAAATTGAAATGTTATAAAATTCAAGGCATTCACAAGGTATGTCATCTCTAAAATATAATCACGAAATATTAATTTAAACCTTTAAAATTATTCATTTTAAACAATGTTGCTCATCAAAATTAACTAAAAAAAAATATCGTAATAGGGTTTATATACAGGAAACCTCAGGGAGTATATACTATATAGGTAATAATGGGAAAAGAAATACGAGTACTAGAGTATACATATAGTTATGACACATGAATGCGTTCCCAGTTAAAACCAAAGAAACAATAATGCATGTGCACTGGGAAATGTTATTAACTCACAATTGTTGATGCATCCGTCCTTTTATTATTTTATATCCAACCCAACCGTCCAGCCACTGACTAGGATACGATTGAGTAGTCCTTATTTTCAAAAATTATGACCGCGTAGGATTATGTAAAACATTTATTTCTGTGTTAAACGTGGCCTTGTTCTACATACCTAGCATTACCAATAAATAAATTGAATTGAATTTACGAGAGTTAATTCAGTTTTGCGGAAAAGTAGATCTACCCTCCAACCAAAAATTATGAGTACAAAGGGCAATATTAACTAATAAAGCGGAACTAGTTAAAATAATTGACGGCTATTAGATAAGTAACGTGTAGATTTACTTGAAACCACGGGTAATATTGTTAACTAAAACGGTATGATTCTAAACTGGCTTCGAAACGAATTACGAACAAACTAAGGAAGCATATAATTTTGGGCGTGTACTTACGTTTTAATTGTTCTTGTCACTTCTGAAATATAGTAGTCCAAAAGGTTACAGCACTTGAAGGAAAACTCCAACGACTTTAAATAGGTTTATTAACAATTTTGTTACATTACACAGTACACACTATTACAGCCATAACGGATCGGCAACTATCTTAATAATTATCAGTCGTTTTTGACGTTCAGCCACAGAATGATCGCTCGGGCATCAACCCCTGACCAAGAAGCCCGCCGTTCTGGAGGGAAAATCCAGCTCCCTGATTGGCTCACGACTTCACGCCACGTCAGTCTCATGATCCAATCAGAGAACCGCTTTATTCTCGCGCCAAACATTTTACCAATCAAATTATAGAAGTATTGTCATTCTTACGGAATTAATGTTACCAGTCTACATAATAAAATATAAAGCATTTAAGATGTGTTCACATGAATAAAGCTATTAAATTAATACATTTAAATAAAATTATTTCTGAAAACATAGGAAATTGACTAGTAAAATTCCGAAACCTAACATATATGTAATAACAATATGTTGGGTTGTCTATCTATTTGTCCCATAAACTGGATTGTCAGGCATAAATAATGTTATGATTGCATAAAAATATTTTTCACTCGATAAACAGATGGGTTAAAGAGTAACAGCCACACGGGTCGATTGGGTCAGGTCTTCAAGGTAAGGCAGCGCTTGCCAAAGTCAAACAATGGACAGGTGACCATCCATTGCATACCGAGTACGCTCCGTGCCTCGGAAAGCACGTTAAGCCGTTGGTCCCATCGCAACGGTGACAGTCGTTACAGGTAGTCAGTGGCCCGAAACACAGCCGACAACCTATCTTACCAAGGGTACCCAGTACTAACTGTAATAGAATATAATTATGATTATTTAGATACAATATTTACTTTTATGAACAATATGACATTTATTTGTGTTCTAAATTCACAAATAACTGAATTTTCTATTTTTCATTGAAATAATGATTTATTTACTTACTTAAAATTTCTTAACGCTAGGTACGTTGCCCCACAAAACTGCTTACGCAGTTTGACTGTGAGATCGCCGAGTCTCTCTTACAGTAAACTTAATATCAGGTACACTTACATGGAATCTAACAAATATGTTTTTAAGTTTAAGTGCGTTTAATTTTTTTTTTCATATTAGGTTGTTCAGCGGCTTCATACCTTTGCTTCTCCTTCACCCTGGCGAAATCAAAGTGCGGAAAAAAAAGCATTTTAAATCATCGTTTCCTATAATTCATGACAAAAAAGCTTTTCATTCTATTATTTCATTTCTTCGAAAGTGTATTGAAAAACGACGTTTGATACACGTGGGCTTTTGTTACTACAGTTGTCGGCTGCGTAATACCGCCTCGAGAATTTCGCCTCGGATGCAATAACAAAACCCCAATTGTCAAACTTTACTTTTTTTTAATTTTAATGATCCGTCAAGAACATAATACATCATGAATCCCAATTATTTTCTTTCGTTCATATTACATACACACATTACATTTTAACACATACATATATACACACACACACATACACACGTACATACACATACATTTACATTTCTTTTTTCATTTTTACATTTTATTATTTTTAATGTTTTTACATTTTAATGTGTAACTTATATGGATATTCTCCGAAAAAACAAAAATAATATTCTTCTTATTAACGTGTCGATTGCAGTCTAACTCGAGTTTCTCCAGAACTTGACTACGAGCACAGAATAAATAATAGTGCTACGAGTTCCTATTATAATAGGTACTTAAACCAAAGACAAGTTTTAGTTTAAATTAACAATTAGTCAGTTTTTGGTTCTGTAGAGGATTACAAATGTACTAAGACTTCAAGTTCCCATGTAATGTTCCCTTATAATGCCAAAAAAATAGGCTGTTACGAGAGAGAAGCCGTGGACACAGCTAGTAAGGAAATAATCATTCTAAATTACTAATTCTGAATACGTGGAATTTTCAGGTTCACCTATTTGTGCCCCGCTTGTTAGAGAGCTGCTATTGTTATCAATACCCCAAATTATGCAAATGCATATTTATATGTATATAGAGTGGAAACCCGAAATTTTATTTTTATATCTCACGAGCAGTCGCCAAGGGTGGACGCATCGACTACACCTGTCGTGACAACGTTGTCTGGAGTAGAAAATGTATAGAACGCTGTGCGTGTTGGCGGCGTTGACGCTGCAGGCGGGGTTGGCGCACTCCTTCTCCTGGGGTGAGTACAAGAGTAGTGTTTTTGGGAAATCGTACCTATACTAGGGGTCCCTTTAAAATGGGAATTACAAAGACTTGTGCGATAAACATAACACCATAATCATCATCATCTTCCCGCCCTTGGCTCATTTTACTTGGGGTCGGCGCCACGCTTTAAATACGACAAATATATTGACAAACGTCTTTGAAGTTCTAACACCACGTAAATAATTTTTTGGCGGTTTTGACACTTTGATTTCTGATGCCGTTTGCTAGAGAATGAGGGCTATCGTTTTTGAGCTCACCAGATGGCGCCACTGTCACTTATGGTTATGTAAATAATTCTATTTTTACTTTATAGTACCAATAACTTCATAAAAAGTTTATTTTATTACTTATAACAACATAGTGTAAACTTCAGATACATTTATTTACAATATTCTCCCTAAAATTAGCAAGCATGAAACATTTAAAAATCATTTTACCTTCAATTACTAACAAATAAGTTGCTACTTTAAAATCTTCAAGTCATAATTAATCAGGAATAGGTCAATCTAGACCACAATCTTGAATATTAGTAAAATGCGTGATAAAGAAGCACGCAACGTGAACTTTCTATGACATCTGACATTTCGGTGCTCTCGCGCTACACTAGCGCCTCTAGCGGTGAATTCCCACGCGATAGCCCCCATTGGAAGACGCTTTTTTGTTCAGCCAATCAGAAACATACAACGTCTCTGTCTATGGAAGTGAACACAATTATAAAATGGTATTGTACCATTACCAAGGAACAATTATACAGTTTTTTCACTCTCCAGTACCTAAAGTCGCTTTTTTGACTTACGTGGTATTAGAACTTCAACGATGATAACATAATATTCATTTATTCCCATTCAACTTTGGCCCATAGATATTATATACCTTACACTTATTTTGACGCCTAAGCGACCTATTGTCGTCGATGTATATATGTAGGAACTTACGTTAAGTCTTCTTTTTAGCATTATTGTAGTCTGAAATAACACATTTCTTTTATCAAATATATTTATGAAATTCCTTACAGACTAACATACTAGATAAAATTCAATTTGTGTTAGTAAATTAAACCTTAAAACTGTGCATACCACACGCACACTGCGCACTGCATTGCTGTACAGTGCTGCTGTGCATAGTAAACTTCACTTGTGCAATATGTCACAGTGTGTTTATGTTCCAATTGCCCGTGGAAGCGACGGAACACCACTCCCTGCGGCCAAAAGTCCTCTTCCAAGACCAGGTGCCGAAAACACGTTGATCCTCCGCCGTAGTGGTGTAGTGGATAAAGTACTGGGTCGCATGCATGACATGTAGACCCCAACACCTATTGCGGCCGTAGTCCCTCTTGAGAGGTAGAGTCTGTTGCTCTTCAGACGACAGACTCCCGAAGTCTGTCACCCGCAGGCCACACCCTATGGTGACCGGAGATCGTTTGCACTCTCCAAAGCATAATGGCGAGTATGCGCGTACTTTAAGATCCATTGGAGAATGAAGAAGAACGGCTAGAAAAGGGAAGATTTAAAAGCAATAACCTTGAATGTTTTTCTTATGTTCCAGACATCGCCGCGGCTACAAGGAATCAACTAGAATTTTATAATGAAGGAAAAGTTACGTACTCCGTGACGCTTACTGATATTGATGTTTACTGGATAACTTACGACCCATTTCACGACCGTGTTCTACTTATGAACAGTACCACATCTCTATTTAGTTTTGACTTAGCAACCAGGAAAATTCAAAAATTAATTGATTTAAAACCAGTCCCCGTAAGCAGTAACCTTGCATACGACCCGGCTACAGGTCTATTATTTGCAGTAACCGAGTCTGATAAAATATACTCGTATCTCGTAAAACCTGGATCCAACCACGAAGCTGACGCAAATTTTGTGATTGATTTGGGAAGCTGGTGTAATGCATTGGCCGTGGATAGCTGTGGAGGGTACGTAACTTCCTGCTCATTTATTTTCTAAAAATGCATAAATAGTAGATTGTTGCATCGAGCACAAAGTGAGTTATTAATGCATGAGTGTCGCACGAGAGGGCACTAAATTAACATGAGTTACATTAATTACTCACTTTAGCAAGGTGCGTAATCTACTTTTCTTTCAACTACCAATCTACCTACTTACCTTGATAAAATATACCTACTCAAAATAAAAACTTAAGAAAATGAAAACAAAGAATCTCGCGACTTTTGTGGCAAAAGATTATTAACAATTTCATTTGCAGCTGTTTTTATACTTTCTGGAGTTGAATTCATATTCATATTTCCATTTTTTTAAAGTTTTCTTGCTGAGTACGAAGTATCAAAGTTTTACAATTTATGGTACAAAATGCGCGCCATTTGTATTTTTTTTTCACCAAGTCGATTTTATTCAGCCGATTTTTATTTTTTGATCGAATGCATTCATTTTTTTAAACTTAATGGGAGACAGTAAATCTCTGTGGTAAATTAATATCTAAATAAAAAATAAAAAACAGTGCATTAATGAAAAACAGTGCAACAATGAGATTTCATACAACATTTCTGCACTGTTTTGGTTCTAAGCAAAAAAGACGTCCTTTGTGATCGGTTTTGTAGTGATTAATGATGACATTACTACTTGAAAGAAAACATTTTTAAAATTGAAAACATTTTGAAACACCAACCGACCCTTGAATTAATGGTAATAGTTTTACGACATAAAGTTAATGGCAAATATGATATTAAAGTTCGCAATTTATTGTTTTTTTTTTTTTAATTTAACATTTTTGATTCCTCTGTCAAATTAAATTTTAAACACAGTGATAATTGTTATTTTTATACTTATTACAGGTACATTTACTGGGTCAGATTTGGAAACAACACAATAGAAAGGGCTCGACTTGATGGTTCAGGGAGAGAAGAAGTTATAGAAAGTAATGATGATAAATGGAAATTTGCCTTGAGTATTGACCCTCAGACACAAAACATGCACTGGATGGAATTTGAACAAGACCCAGGACAACATTTTATTCTTAGTGCGGGTTTGAATGGAAAACAGCGAAGAACAATATATCATGAACGAAGTGATTTTCCATCTCGTTTAACTGCATCAAAAGATTTCATTTACTGGGCGAATAGCTTCGACAACTTCTTCTGGAAATATCCAAAGAATCCGCTCGGCACAGATGTGGTACCTCTCAAAATTGAATTTGATGTCAAACAAACCGATTCCCGTGCCAGCAGTATTCATATAGCCGCAAACTATGCAATTGAAGAACAACCTCAGGGAATTCCGCTTTGTAATGCACTGAAGCGTCTGCTACCAATTCACTCAGCGACCAACGACAGCGACTCACTCAACGTTTCTACAGGTGGAAGCTTGCTTCGTGTCAATGAAACGAAAGTTAGTGGAGAAACTGTTACAATATAAACTCCACACGGAGACATAGATTAAGTTTTATATTTCCTTTTTTTAAACCTTTGATAGTCTTTATACAGTTTACGTACTTACATGCGTCTTTAAACCTCACCAATTAGGTCAGTGTATGTACTTCTAGAGCGTCCCTTTATGACGCGGCCTGGCCACACATATTATATGCTATACGGTTTGTTGTACTGTAACACTAACTAGCGTACTCGCAATCGCAATTTTATGCATAAGACGGCCAGTCAAATATGTTGGTAATCAAATAAAAATAATAATGAAATCTTGTTTTTTTTATTACAATTTCTTAATGTTACCTTCTGTCAATGTGATTTAAGTGCCGGATAAGCATTGTGGCACCGCGCATAGCAAACACATCTATAGGTACAAATAATTAAAATTGAAGTGTCTGTTTGTAATTTCAAAATATCAGCTTTTTACAGAATGCTTATGAAAGTATATAATAACACGGTACTGATAATAAAGACACACTTTTAGAATTTTTTGTCTGTCTACTTGTTACGACTAATCTCCTAAATGGTTTGATCGATTTTGACGGGACTTTGCCGGCAAATAGCTGATGTTATAAACAGTAACTTAGGCTACTTTTATTTTAGAAAAAGGATTAGGATTCCGTTAAAAAAAAAATAGCCCAGTCAGTCCCATCAAAATAAGCCCAGTCATTTTGGAGATTTGCCGGAACAAACAGACACACAGACGAAAATGTAAAAAAAAATGATTTTTGTTTAAGAGTTGAAGTCTGGAGTATTATTACTTACTCCTCGTAAACCCCTAAGTGAGTAGTGACTCTCGTATTGTTGAAGGTTGCAGGTCCTCTAAATCAAAGTGCTTTTTGTAGTTCAAGAACCAAGAATGTCCACGTTTATTTAACAAAGACCCCTAGAGACAACCTTTCGTTCGGACCAGTGCGAAGTTCATTCAGTGGTTGGCCGTACATAACTCGCATGCATTTCTGCTTATCAAGAAATATGTACCTTACCAAACTCAGAGGTCATAGTCTCTTTTAAAGTCCAGACATAATCTTGGTTAACTCACATGAGGAAGATGCAGATTAGTGTCTGAGATGGTCTCTTGAAGAAAGAACCACACAGATTTGAGTGGACCTGTCCAGTCAGTGCAAGCATTTGTCAGTGATCGTGTAGCTCGACTTATAACTCAAGGAGCTCAACGACATGACGAACAATACCAAAGAAAGGACATTTGGGTAGGTCGCTTATAGTACTCAAACTGCCAGACAACCGTGGAAAAACATTAAAAAATAACAAAAAAAAAAAAATACCCACGTGGTCATCACATTCACAATAATCAAATAAAATTAATACACAATACTACAAAATAAATGTAAATAAAAATAAAATTAAAATACTTAACAAAGTAGTAGTAGTAGTATTCATGTCAAATCATTAATTATCACAATAAAAAAAATAAAAACAAAATAATAATAAAATACTAAAAGTATTCATGTCAAATAAATTAAATGTCACAGTGTATATGAGAAAGGAATCAATAATAAACAAGCGAAGTCCGAAATTTCGACATTCACAGAGTAAATTTAATTGGAGCAGTTTAATCCCAAGCCTTTTTATCTTCGAGATAGTGATTAATGCTATAGTAGGCTTTCAGACATAGCTTCCGTTTTATTCTTTTGGCTAGAGCCTCAATATGTCATTGTGCTTTCCAATATTTAAGTTTCTGTCGATTGTTAGGCCTAAAAATTTTGTAGTATTAGCTGTCTGAATTTTATTGTTATTATATTCGATGTCAAGACCTGAGAATAATGATGATCGTTGGCTAAAGTGCATAATCAAAGTTTTATTTATATTAATTTTCAAATTATTATTATTCAGCAAAGTTACCGCTTCAATTAATGTATTGTTTATGTCCGTTTCAGATGTATTCTTATGATGGCATGGTATAGTTATCGTACTGTTATCCGCAAACAGTGTCAAGGGATGTTTAATAGATTTAGGGAAGTCATTAATATAGAGTGTAAACAGGGGTGGCCCGAGTACACTGCCTTGCGGAACTACATGAGGGACGGTACGCTCGCATAACGTGAAAATTTCTTCACACTTGGAGCTCATATTTATTCTACTAGTTTGCGTTACTTGTTTTCTATCATGTAGTATGATTGTATTAGATTAAATACGTTTCCTCTTATACCATAAGCACCAAGTTTATTTATTTATGATGAACCTAATCAAATGACTGTGTCATATCGCAGAAAATGGCAAAGACTGGTGTATTTTTATCCGTGATTGTCTTAAGCTTAACAGTATGCAAGAAGTCGTATATGGCCAAGTTAATTGTTTTTTTCTCCCTAAATCCTTTCTGTACATCACAGAGTACTTATGTGTTTTTTTTTTTTCAAAATAGGTATTACGTTCTCTGTAAATATAACCACAGAGCACAGAGATGTCTCGGAGGCCGCTGCTAGATGCGGTGACAGGCAACACACACCGCTAGGTTTAGAAGTATGGCATTTTAGTCAAATATGAGGAAGAATTTTGGAATATTCACTCCGAAAAGGGTTAAATAAAATGAAAATGAAAGATTTTATGGAAATTCGTAATTGATGAAAAATTCCCTCAAGCACCCGGTTTAGGACGTATAAAATATTAAGGAGGACGTTTATAAAATGTATTTTTGTATTGAAGTGATCCAGATTATAATGATTGGGAATCAGAGAAGGCGGCAGTGAATTCACAAACTGGCGGTTCTCACAATAAATGTGGAAGCAAAGCGCATTGTTCGGGTTCGTGGAACTTAAACCATGTAACGGTGACGTTTTGCTATATCTCTGCTCGTCCATTGTTAAAATGGAGATGGGGAATGTAATTCCAAAGCAAACTCCGAAATGTATGTATGTGTAGCCACCACTGATCACAGCACGTTATTACGTCTTCGACGTTCTGATAAGAAATATGGAAGCACACAGTTCTGATAAGAACTAAGCCACGTTTTGACGCTCTGATAAGAAACAGTTCTGAAAAGAACTAGTTTAACGTTTTTGACGAAGTCTGCAAGGATATGGGAGTGTCAGGAGCTGTGAGGCCACTCTTCTAGTCTTCGGTCAGCGTGTCTTCATCTTCCGACAACTCGATCCGCAACACAACATCACTGCATCTTCACTCGACGGTGGCCACTCTTGACACTGAGGCCGTCGGTCGTTGATGTCGCTGCGCCCCCGCAAGGGGGTGCGGCAAGCGGTCACGAGGCTATGCCCCCTGGCCGCGGGGGCCATACCGTGGCCCGTTAATACGGGACCCGTCATTGGGTAGCCTTTATCTAGGGTAGAGCCTTGTGGGCGTGCGTGTACAACGCGCGCCCATGTGTGTGGTTGCTATGAGAGTAACTGTAGGCGCGCCACAGCGCTGTCAATACAGCGCTGATTTCTTCACGACACCTCGGCGGTCCGTCCCTGCCAGGTGAGACCTCCGGTTGCCCGGAGGAGGCCCGGCGGAGGACAACCAGCGACAGAGGTGCCGACTCCGACGCACCCACAGTGGGTGTGTGGCTCCCGCCCGTCCCACCACCAGAACTGGCCGGTAATGACCCGGACTAGAGAGCCGTCGTGTGTGTGTGGGCGGTATTGTGCTGTGTAACACCGCCCAGTGGCTGCGTAGACACAGGCCCGCGCCACGTGTCCACGCGTGTGTCTGGATGCATGTGCAGAAGTGCATGTGTGGTGTTGCTACGCGACATGCCTATATTAACTTAGAACACGTCACGTAGCAGGGCGTGTGTAGTGTGTGGAGTCATTATGTGCAGGTAAGCTGCGTGTAACCTGGTACAGCTTACCCGGGCGTCAATCCGGTGGTGGGGTCATCGTCCGCAGCCAGGTCGCGGGGGAGACGGCGCCTCGCGTCGGGGGGGCGCTATGTGCTTGACATGTGGCCAAGCAGATGCGTCGGCACGCGCGAACATTCCCATCGCAAGGCGCCGGATGAAGTCGTCCAGGCTCTCAATCCCGAGATCCCGCCGGATGACATCGTTCCTCACATAGCGAGGGGCACCAACTATGGTCCGCAGCGTTAAGTTTTGCTGCGCGCGGAGAGTTTTCTTGTTTCCCTCGCTAGTGAGGGCGAACCAGGCGGGGGCGGCGTACGTCAATATTGAGCGTATATACGTCTTATACACGCTCAACTTGACGCGCACTGGGAGGCTGGACGAGAGCGCTGGACGGAGAAGGCCGCGGGCAACCCTAGTCCGTCCCGCGACCTGGCGGACGTGTGGACCCATGGTGAGCCGACAGTCGATGGTCACACCCAAGTACTTGACCTGGGGCAACCACTCGACGTCGGCGTCCTGGAGAGTCAGTGGTGGTGGGTGGTGCGCAGAGCCTGTAACCATCGCCTGCGTTTTACTCACGTTCACCGAGAGCCGCCATTTTGACAGCCACTCGGGGAGAAGATCGAGCGCGCGCTGCATTTTGACCGCCAGGTGCCTCGCGTTAAGCGAGGTAGCGATGTACGCGGCGTCGTCAGCATACAGCGCGAGCATCACCTGAGGTGTAGTGGGGATGTCGTCGGTGAAACGTGAGTAACACGCTGGCGACACGCAGCTGCCCTGCGGGACACCGGCCAGCACGGGGTAGGCGCCGGAGAGCGCTCCCTCCACCACCACGCGGAAGCTCCTGTCGGACAGAAAGGACTGGACCACCTTGACCACGTGACGGGGCGCTTCAGAGTGGGCCAGCTTATAAATTAGGCCGTCATGCCATACACGGTCGAAGGCCTTCTTCATGTCGAGGAGTACTGCGACCGAGCATTTCTTTTTGTTCAACGCAGCTGTCAAGTGGTGCAGTACCCTCGACAGCTGGAGCGTCGTGCTATGCTCCGACCGAAACCCGAATTGTTCCGGCCGAGGAGTGATGTGCGGCTGGTGGTCTCAATCCTTTCTGCAAAGCGGTCCCAGTCAATTTCTCGACGTGGCGCTGCGGGCATCAGTCGGGTCGGCATCCCCGAGAGAACGACGAGAACAGGGTGATGATCCGACTGCATCTCGTCGTCCAACACTTGCTGCGTGATCTGGCAGTGTAGCCCTCGGAAGGCCACGATGTCCAGCACGTCCGGCATGTGGTTGCTGAAGTCCGGGTAGTGGGTAGGCGACTCTGGACCGGACACCGTGTAGCCGAAGGCCTCCGCGTCCGCGAAGAGCCGTCTCCCTCCCGTGTTGGTGACGGCTGAGTTCAAGCTGGGTGCTTACAGTTTAGGTCACCAGCTAGGATCGTCGCACCGCCGCTGGCCTCCAAGAGGGCCCTCAGTTCCGATGGGTCCAGTTGAACCGAGGGCGCCCTGTAACAGGCGTAAATGGCGAGATCCTCGCCGGCGACATGCAACTGCACACCCAGCGCGTAGAACGTGCCGGTCGACGGCACTGGGAGTTCTTGATGTACGACTCTTCGCTTCACTAGTACCGCCAGACCACGGTAGCGAGTGTGAATGCCGACTTTTCATCCTTCCTATAAGCGAGATAACCCGAGACACGCAGCTTGTCTTCTTCTCCCAGGTGCGTCTCGCTTATTAGCGCCACGTCGATGTCCTCTGTCCTGAGGAGGCGGCGGAGGGGGGCCACCTTGCCTTTGAGGCCGCGGGCGTTCCAGTGGACCACCCTTAACGGCCTAGCCATGATAGAGGGTGAGGAGAGAGGCCAGGCCGTCAAGGATGCCGCCTATATTTATGCCTTCGGCGCGTTCTCGTCCGCCGCGCGCCTCCGTGAGCATACAAGCGCCCCTCGCGGAAATAACACGACAACAGTGCTGTGACGTGATTGGTTGAAATTCCCCGATTCTTTTTGGATTTTTATTTTGTAAATATTGATTCTAATTTAATGTACATGTTTTTATTGGTTAGTATTAGTTTGTAAAATAGTATATAAGACGACCTTTTTTGGAAACAAATTATTCACAGTCATCGACCACGGAGTTTCTCTTCTACCTTCTGACGACCTAAAATATGTAACCTTTAAAGTATGTAACCGATGTTCAAGGATTTGGACCTTAGACCTGAGAAGAATAAATTATTATTTGAATTTTTTAATGACTTGTTATGATAAGAGTGTGACAGCCACAGAGCATCATATAATATATACTGGCAGCTTTGAAGGCGGCCCGTGAGTCCATGACAGAAGTTGTCCGCTCCACGCAATTTTCCATAATTTATACGTCTCTAGTCGCTGCTGACATTCCGTGTTCTGTGGAGTGAACCAAAACTTAGTTTACAAATAAAATAATAAACGATTGAAAAATAATGTGTCACATTAACACATCCGTCCGCACAAATTTGCTCATCGCCAACAAGAACAAATAGTAAAATACCTACTTGTACCAAGGAAATTATATAAACTAACTGATAAATGATAAATGATGTTTATTTTGCAAATAGGTTTTTAAAAACACTTTTACACGTCTCTTTTTTTAAAACTAGATGGGGCCGGTGTTTCGTACCTGACTACTCTGAGAAGAAACAGCCGAAACAAACTCAGAGGTCATAGTCTCTTTTAAAGTCTAGACATAATCTTGGTTAACTCACATGAGGACTATGCAGATTAGTGTCTGAGATGGTCTCTTGAAGAAAGAACCACACAGATTTGAGTGGACCTGTCCAGTCAGTGCAAGCATCTGTCAGTTATCGTGTAGCTCGACTTATAACTCAAGGAGCTGAACGACACGACGAGAATTGGAACTGGAATGATGACGTGCCATGCAAAGGCGTTCCAAGCGAGAAAACTTCAAGAGTGGATGTCATCCCTTTCATTAGAAAGGGATAGTTGAGTAGAAGGGTGTCCAATATTTATACTTACATTCGGGACAGTTATTCTGTTTTAACTTAATATCACCCCGCTCCCCCTATTTTCGTCGGTTTTGGCAGTTTATTCAAAATTACGGGGTATTAAAAGACTGGCGAAGCTACACATACTGCTCATCAAAGGCAGAGCCATTTGGAAAAAAATACCTACTTTATTTTTAGGTATATTAATATTAAAAAACCCTCATATGACTGCTGCCGGCAATGTAGCGGCGGTAACCTTTAGTTTGCCGTTTGCCAAGGGTGCCAAAGTTTAAAAAAATCTCTGTAATGGGATAGGTTTACGATGTGAAGAATACGTGGCACTTATTTTCTTTCACGGTGGTCTACATGTTAGGTTACATCCATCATTTGTGGAGAGATTTTAAAGCACACAGGGCTGCAATATGTATATAGATGAAGCATGAGCATGTAGCATATTCAAACAAGTTAATAGTATTTAATAAATTTATTAATCACACTACACATTATTAAACGTATAGTTTTATGTAACTATTGCTGACTTTTTTTTTAAGAGTCAGTAATCTTAAAATTAAATCTAAGTACGAAAATGCTGATGATGGGTGACGGCTGCAAACTAGGCAATAAGTTGAATACAAAGGGACAACTTGCAGTGGCGTGCAGTGGTTCCTCACGGAGGGTAGGCCACGCATACTGAATTACTGACACCCAAAAAAAACTCGGCAACATCACAGCGTCGCTCTACTTAGGATGACCCTCACCTCAAAGTAGTCACATCTAGTCATCTATTGATATATTCAGTCACCCTTCCGGTCCCCCCGCACCCTCCCCTGGTGTTTTTAGTAAGCTTATGAGAAACAACGCCATCTAGCTTAAATATCAGAAATTTCAATGGCATTCACTCAATACAAAAACGAAGGTAGAAGCTTCGTTAAAAAAAATCTTAAAAATAAAACAGAGTAGGTACGCTGTCAACAAAAAAATAAAATTACCATGGTATAGTTTAGAGTTTTGGAATATTAGAAGAAAAAAACATTGAAAATAAGCCTGTAAAAACCAAAGTTATAAATACAAGAACTCACCACATTATTCAAAGTTCAAATCACGATTTTCTGACACTGCGAACAGACGAAAGATTCATTTGAAATGACGAGTACGAGATGAATTTTGGGTTAATTCTCGTAATTCGGGATGAACTTGAATCTTATCATTAAACGATTGTGAATACTTACTGTTTTTAACTTACAACAAACACACATTATCAGCGCAAACTTCACAACAGAACACCATTTTTAAGTAAATAAACAAATACAACAAATAATATTTACACTACTGTACGTTTCAAAGCGAATTACAACCGTCAGATATTATAAAAAGCCAAACATTCAAGATCGCGAAATAAATTTTGCTTGTCACATGAAACAAATATGGCTTACAACTTTCTAAGAAAAATATAACTGCTACTTTGTCGATAAAAAACACTACCAAATATAATTACATCACTGCATACCGTTTTAGCCGGATAATACTTTGTGGCCAATCAGTGGCCAGCTACACTCGCAGGAGTTGCGCCCCCAATCTATCTATAATCTATACATGTGTGCCGTTCATACACACGAATATGCATCAGTGTGCGTAAATAAATCAATGTAAATTAGGCCGGCGGTGTCGTTGCCTAGAAGAGCCGGGAGCGAGCGTCGTAGTATTATTATCAGTTACGTCACACGGGCGCGACAAGTTGCTATAAGTATTATAACAGGAGTTTTAATTTTTTTTTTAATTTTGCATTATTTTATTACATAGTTATAATAAATGCATTTGTTTCGTTGTAGGTAGGAATGGTAGGGTAGGCTAAGCCTAATTGCCTCTATTGACGGCACGCCCCTGACAACTTGAAGCCACTGTTGCTGAAGATTATCATTATAAGGGACTCTGCATGGAAACAACTGTTGAGAGGGTATTTTATGGTTTGAAATGAAATAAACGTAACATGTAGGAAACATTCATATTGACTTGAGGAATGACAGTGTAAAGAATAAAGTATTATAAAAAAACAAAGATTAGGAGAAAACCTCCTTCAACATCCTCCCTTTTTCGATAATCTTTATCGTATAAGTCCCACCATTCCTGAAATTAGATCCAGTCTGGGTTTATGCACAGGCTTAGTCAAAATATCAGCACACTGGTATTCTGTGGGAACATACTTAACTTGAAGTTCTTTTTCAGTAACTAATTCCCTTACATAAAAATGTCTAATAGAAATGTGCTTTGTGCGACGATGTAACTCTGGGTTTTGTGCAAGCTTTATAGCAGCATCATTATCAACTTGTAAAGTAGGGACTTCTATCAAAGTAGTAATTTCATTAAAAAGTCTCTTCAGCCAAACAATCTCACGAGCCGCTTCACTAGCTGCAACAAGTTCTGCTTCGGTGCTTGAGATAGCTACAGAAGTCTGTTTACGACTTGCCCAAGAGATTACTCCTCCTGCATACACGCATAAGATTCCAGAAGTAGAGCGTCCTGTATCGAAATCTCCACCATGATCAGAATCACTAAAACATTCCAAGATTCCAGTTTTGTATCCCTTTTTGTATACAATTGCTGTATCAAGGGTTCCCTGAATGTAACGAAGTATGCGTTTAACCTTGTTAACATCTTCTAAAGAGGGATTTGTAAGTTTCCTGGATACGACACTAATAGCGTATGATATGTCCGGTCTAGTACCTGTCATTAAATAAGCTAGCGCACCAACGGCTTCACGATAGGGAAATTTAACCTCATCCTCTTTTACTGAGCATGGTTGTGCAGGTTGTGCTTCTTTAATGATTGGAGTACTAACGGCTTTACAATCACTCATACCAAAGCGTTCCAGTAGCCTTTTAGCATAATGTTTTTGAGAGACTTTGATGGAATCATCGTTATTTTTGAAGATTTCCAAACCCAGAAAGTAAGAAGCTGGTTTTGTGGTTATCTTGAACTTCCGTTTCAATTCTGCCAAAAACTTTTCAGATTCCTTTGGGTTCGTTGAAGCTATTAGACCATCATCAACATAGAGTCCAAGAATGATCTTGTTGTTAAGTCGGTTTCTAATGAACAAACATGGATCTGTGTCACATTGTTTGAATCCTAAAACTTTCAAATAATCAACAATACATTTGTTCCAACATCTTGGAGCTTGTTTAAGACCATATAAACTTCTCTTCAATTTACATACTTTAGTCGTACCATCACTATATCCTTCTGGCTGATTCATGTAGATATCTTCATCTAGTGAACCATTCAAAAATGCTGTTGCTACATCAAACTGTCTGAGGGATAACCCTTCATTTGCAGCGATGCTAAGAATCGATCTTATTGTGGCCATTCTAGCAACAGGACTAAATGTATCACTATAGTCAATTCCTTTCTTTTGTGTATAACCTCTTGCTACTAATCTCGCCTTATGTTTGTCAAGACTTCCATCAGCATGGGTTTTAACTTTGAACACCCACTTACAAGAAATCAGTTTTCTGTCTTTTGGTTTATCCACCAAAATCCAAGTTTTATTATCTTTTAGAGATTTTAGTTCGCTCTCCATTGCTTTTAACCATTCCGCTTTCTGAGGACTTTTTATTGCTTCTTTGTATGATTTGGGTTCATTAAAATCACTAACAACAGTAGACATAATAAAATCTTCAAATCGTTGTGGTGGTCGCAATGTCGATCTATCTCTTAGATTCCTTGTCATAGAATTTTCTCGTTCATCATCTTCATCTGAATCAACTTCTGATGATTCAGGCGTAATATAGAACTCATTAGAATCTTCTTCATTTCTACTAGGTTCATCCGATATTGTAGGCAAATTGGGAATTGTTTCTTCAAAACTCGCACCATCATTCAATGTTTGAGGCACATCTGAAATAGTTGCGTCGTGTAAAATATCCTCCCTTGCATCTAACATTGGATGATTTTCTCCAGTTTTAGGAAAAATGAACCTCCATCTCAACAATTGGACTTTGTTTTTCTGTTTCAGAGACATCTGACTCCAATCCAATAGATCTGATGACTGACTCGTTGAATATTACGTCTCTTGACCGTATCAGTGTTGGATTCGATTTATTGTGTATGCTTAGTAATCGATAACCGTCATCACCATCGTAACCAATGAGAATACATTTTTGAGCTTTTCTGGACATTTTCGTTCTCTTTACTTTTGGAACATGAGCATAACATTCAGTGCCAATGATTCTCAAATGTTTGATTGAGGGTTTCTTTGTAAACCATAACTCAAACGGTGATTTTCCTTCTATAGAAGTCGGCCCAGTTCTATTCAGAACATAAGTAGCCGTGTTGACAAGCTCAGACCAACAGGAGAGTGGAAGTTCTTCGTGAGCGTGCATCATAGTACGAGCAGCTTCTACCAAAGTTCTGTTATCTCTCTCACTGCACCCGTTCTGTTCCGGCGTATACGGCATTGTCAAACGGTGTTGGATGCCATGATTATTTAAGATCTTCTTCACAGCTTCATTTTGGAATTCTCCTCCATTATCACTGAGAATTGTCTTTATAATATGACCAGTAGTATTTGTTGCGTTTATCATTTCCACAAGTTTATCCTTCACTTCAGACTTGTGCTTGATGAAATAAACATGACGATACTTACTGAAATCGTCTTTAAATAAAACAAAATAACGAAACTTTTTGAATGAATTGGGGAACGGACCACATACATCTGTGTGAATGATCTCTCCTGTTTCTTTAGCTCGATCTCTTGTTCCAAATTTATATCTATGTGTTTTACCATAAACACATCCTGTACATAATTCAGAATCGAGTTTGACTTTTATACCAAGTTCCTTTTCAATCAATTGCTTCACATGTCTTTTATTCTGGTGAGCAAATCTTTCATGATAGAGTTGTAAAATGTTGTTTGTTGACAGTGAGTTCAATTCAGGAGATGAATTTATAATTGTCTTTACATTTAGTTTATAGAGTCCTCCATTCTTGACTCTTGTGCCAATTAAATTAATTTTTCCATCTACTATCAATTGACAATATTCTCTTTCAGATGTGAAGACACTCTTCTCAAGTTTATCTTGCACAGCAAGTACGGAAAATAAGTTTTTCTTTATTGCTGGAACATACCATACATCACACAGTCTAATGTCTTGTGTCTGACCGCGAACGTCTGCTATCAAATCAACTGTACCTTTTCCAATAGCTTGAATTGTTGAGCCATTTGCAGTTGTTACTGTTTGATTATTTCTGAAATGTTGAAAGCTGGAAAATATGTCATTTCGACAGGTGACATGACTTGTAGCACCATTGTCAACAAACCAACTGTCAAGATCTTCTTCAATAATATTTACGACTTCATTTGTAACAATTTCCATTAATGAGAGGGTCAGATTGGCATTGTTAGCTTGACTTGTCGATGGGCCAGGTGTTTTAGGAGGTTTCCCGTCCGATATCCACTTGCGACATTTTTTAACTTTGTGTCCATATAGTCCGCAATATCCACACTTTTTCTTACGTATAAACTTGTTTTGTACAACTAGAGCTTGTGCTTCAGTCAGTGGCGTGCGGTGCTTCCCGAAGGCAGGCAGGCCAAGCAAAAAAAAAAAAACTCGCAACATCACATCGCTCTACTTAGGATGACCCTCAAAGTAGTCACATCTATTGATATATTCACTAACCCTCCCAGGCCCCCGCATCTGTCTTCTAGTCTTCTTCATCGTCTTTTTAGTAAGCAACAACAACGCCAATGAGAAACAACGCCATCTAGCTTAAATATAAGGAATTTCAATGGTATTCTGTCAATACAAGAACGAAGGATATCGCTTCGTTACAAAAAAACCTAAAAAATAAAACAGAGGGCGCTGTAAACAAAAAAAATAGTTTAGTTTTCGTTCCGTACCCAATTTTGAGCGTCTGACCGGAATATTTGAAAAACAAACATTGAAAATAAGCCTGTAAAAACCAAAGTTATAAATACAAGAACTCACCACATTAATCAAGGTTCAAATCACGATTTTCTGACAATGCAAACAGAAGAAAGATTCATTTGAAATACCGAGTACGAGATGAATTTTGGGTTAATTCTCGTAATTCGGGTATCTACACATTTTCCTTTAGACACAACTTGAATCTTAACATCAAACAATCGTGAATACTTATTGTTTTTAACTTCTGACAAACACATTATCAGCGCAAACTTCACAACAGAACACCATTTTTAAGTAAATAAACAAATACAACAAATAATATTTACACTACTGTACGTTTCAAAACGAATTACAACCGTCAGATATTATAATAATCAAAACATTCAAGATCACGAAATAAATTTTGCTTATCACATGAAACAAATATGGCTTCTAAGAAAAATACAATTGTTATTTTGTCAATGAAAAAAACACTACCAAATATAATTGCATCACCGCATACCGTTTTAGCCGGATAATACTTTGTGGGGCAGCCAATCAGTGGCCAGCTAGCCAGCTACACTCGCAGGAGTTTACGCCCCTATTTACTATGTGTGCCGTTCGTATTTCCGTGTATATACACGAAAATACTTATCAGTGTGCTTAAATTTATCAATGGAAATTAGGCCGGCTGGGGCCTTGCCTAGACTCGTAATATTATTACCAGTTACGTCACACGGCCGCGACAAGTTGCTTTAAGTATTATAACAGGCGTTTTATTTTTTTATTTTTGATTAATATAGTTATAATAAATGCATTTGTTGCGTTGTTGGTAGGAATGGTAGGGTAGGCTAGGCCTAATTGCCTCTATGGACGGCACGCCCCTGGCTTCAGTAATACTTTCTTTGGTCAAAAGTGAACGTTCGTAAGCACATACTTGTGCTGTCAGATTGTCTATATTTCGATCTTTTCTTGACATCAACATCCAACTAGACTTGAAGGAGAAGTACTTCTCGTCGGGTAAAGTTTCCAAGATCTTGCAGATTAGTAATAGCTCTGGAAGATCATATTTGGTTTCACCTTTTTGAAGTTCCACTTTCAATTCATGCCATATATTTTTCAGTTTGGATATATGCATTGACATGTCATGTGACGGATCTTTTTTATAGCCAAAGAAACTGTAGCATAGTGAATAGCTTTTGTCTTCAGATATTCCATTGAACAAAGTGTGCAATTCATCCCAAACCTGTTTGGCTGTTGAGAATCTCATGACCTTTTGTAAAGTGGCATCCGACATATTAGCCATCAAAATAAGCATCGCCGTACTATCTATCTTATGATATGCTTCTAAAGTCTTTTCATAATTTGCTTTAACGTCTGCAGCTGCTGTAGTAGCTGGTTTTATAGGTTCTATAAGTTTTCCATTTATAGCATCCAACCCGCCAGGAGTACCCCTTAAAAGCAACAGTACCTTACAGCGCCATGTAGACCAATTTTCTTCACCTTCCAAACGACCAATATCAATTTTACAACTCGTAGATGAAGTCGACATTTTGACAGGCGTTCGTTAGAATTTTTTGAAAATTTTTAACTGTTTTTGCAAATTATTTAAAAAAAAAAACCTTACTTGTCCATTAATCAATCGTTTCCTATATATTTACACGCTCTGCTACCATGTTGAGGGGGTATTTTATGGTTTGAAATGAAATAAACGTAACATGTAGGAAACATTCATATTGACTTGAGGAATGACAGTGTAAAGAATAAAGTATTATAAAAAAACAAAGATTAGGAGAAAACCTCCTTCAACAACAACAATATTATTAATACTTTACATCTAACTACTGCCGACGACAAGCGTGAGCTCCGAAGAGTGACTATTACAGCACTATTTTGATTACTAAGTACGTACCACTATGAACTTAACTATTTTATTATGCTTAAAAACTGATTTATATTGCCATGATTTCCATAACTGGCGAAATGTGAGTGTAATGTTACGTACACCTCTGGCTAACCCTTCCGGGATTACAGGCGTAATGTTATGTTATGATTTCCAAATATTGGTAAGAATTACTGTGATTTTTAAAAATAAATTAATAGTATAAGTTTTTAAACTGTCATGGTCACTAACATTATCATTAACACTAGAAACGGGATATTTAATATCAGGAACTTAAAATGAACAGAAAACATGGTAAATATCCCGTTTCTAGTATTAATGATAAATTAATAGTATTTAATTTGTCCAATGACTATAATCATTTAAATTTCTTGGAATTGGCTCAAGACTTTTGTGTCGAATAAAAAAAAAGGTTGAATCGACAGTTGGAGTTATTATTGTATTCTTTACCATATTTTCATGATCCCCGTTTATACATCTAGAACATTTTCACCCTAGTCGTAATTTGTAAACAAAATTAAAAGGACTTTCCCGAAAAAAGAAATTCCACATCCAACAAACCCCTGACTATTACACGCCTTCACACAACACTGTTTTGCCTAATTTAAAGTGGAAGATATCAATTAAATACAATAAAAAGCACTTGAGAAAGCAAAAATACGACTTCAACGCGAAAGTATATCGGCCATATTATAAGTATTTTATTTGTTAATTTATTTCATGACCATACAGTTTATAGATGAGTTTCATGAATTTTGGCATTCAGAAATTGCAATTTGTTAAATAGAATGGGAATTCAATTTCCCAAGAAAATATTATTTAAATATTTGGTATTTGAATATTAAACTAATCCCGTTACGATTTATCTATCAACGTGCTATTATTTAGCACGTTGCTTATATTTAGCTATCAACGTGATTTCCGATTACAGTATGAAAAAAATATTTTTTAATTTTTTGTGTACCGGCAATTGTTAAACAAGGACACAATCGCCGAAGTCCTTCAGGCCAATCAGCCTCACATCCTTCCTGTTGAAAACGCTTGAAAGGCTCTGTGATAGGGACATCAGAACACATGCGCTGTCAAACAAGCCACTCAACGCTAACCAACATGCCTACAGTATGGGCAAATCAACTGAGTCCGCCCTTCATAGCGTTGTATCACGTATTGAAAATGGACTATCCGGTAAACAATCAACCCTTGGCGTCTTTATAGACGTGGAAGGTGCCTTCGACAAAACTACTTTCAACAGCATAAGCCTTGCCCTGACCAGACATGGGGTCGATCACACGACTGCGGGTGGATTGACAACATGCTGAGACAAAGGGCTATCCAATTCACCGTTAATACCACGACCAGAGGCGTGGTAGCCAAAGGCTGTCCACAAGGAGGAGTTCTCTCACCCCTCCTATGGAACATTGTGGTTAATGAGCTGATAAGCAGACTCTGCGACCATGGCTATTATACGGTAGGCTATGCAGACGATCTTGCCATTCTCTTAACAGGACCTGTTGAGAATGTTTTGTGCAACCTGGCTAAGCAGGCTTTAAAGATCGTCGAACAATGGTGCTTGGAGCACGAACTATCATTGAACCCGTCAAAGACGGAGCTCATTATGTTCACTCACAAACGCAATCTTGGCAGTTTACAACTACCCAAACTGTTTGATACCGAGCTGTCCCTTACGAAAGAGGTCAAATATCTGGGCGTTATTATTGACAGCAAACTGTTATGGAACAAACACTTGGACCACAAGATTAATAAGGCTAGCGCAACATTTTGGAAATGCAGAAGACTTCTAGGGAAATCCTGGGGCCTTTCGCCGAAAATTACACTATGGCTATATAAAGCCGTAATCAGACCTATAATCACCTACGGTGCGGTAGTTTGGTGGCCCAGAACTGAACTCATTACCACCAGTAAAAAACTGCAGTCATTCCAGAGACTGGCTTGCTCAGCCACCACTGGATGTATGCGGACGGCACCAACTAATGCCTTGGAGATTATGCTTGCTCTGCAGCCGCTGGATCTTTTCATCCGGCAGGAGGCCTGTATGGCGGCAATCAGACTAAGACACTCAAATTCAAAATTCAAATTAATTTATTTCGTGAACACAGGGTACATACAGAAGATGGTATAATAAAATATAGATTAGATCCGAGCTGCGTCCCGCCAAAAGGCATACAAAATATCAAAGGTCCTTTTTTTTTAAAACAGATACATCTTAGCCATTAAAAGTAAAATCATAATAATTTTAAATCATATAAAAATTAAACAAAATGTCAAATTAAATAAAGTAAAAAAATAAATCGAAAAAATACAAAATAAAAATAACAATGTCACCAATTCAATAATACATCAAGACAAGACAATACAACAATTCAATAATTCAAGATTAACAAACTCATATCGTCTGTCACATAACATTAAAACAGATTATATTTGGAAAGGAATTAAAATTAAAATTTGTCATTTAAATATTCGTCAACAGAATAATACACCTTGTTATTTAAAAATTTGAATAGATTTCTTTTAAATTCGTTAATGTTCATACTAGAGATAACTTGTCCTGGTAGCTTATTATATAGTTTTTGAGCCATTGCATAAAAGCTTTTGCTATAAAATTGTGTTTTTGTTGCTAACACCTGCAGCTTTTTTGAGCGCCGTTTACTTTCTACAAATCTATATAAATGTATGTTGTGTTTTATAAAAATACAGGCTTCATAAATATAGAGTGACGGTAAAGTTAATATTTTTAGCTCATGAAAATGTGGCTTGCAAGATTCTTTTTGTTTTATTTTACAAATAGCTCTGATACATTTTTTCTGTGCTACAAGTACTTCTTGAACCCTCGGGGCATTACCCCAGAATATGAGGCCATACCGCAGAGCTGAGGCGACATAACCATGATAAGCTGCTAGTAGGGCAGTCTTATTGGCAATTTTACCCAGCATATAGAGAGCATATGAAAATCTACTCAGCTTTCCACAAACACTTTCAATTTGAGTCCTCCATGTCATGTCATTGTCAATATGTAGTCCAAGAAATTTCGTAACACTAGATTCAAGTACTTCAATCCCTTTATAGTTTATTTGAAACTGTGTTTGTTCTTTATGTCTAATTTTGAAATTCATTACTTTAGTTTTAGTTCGATTTATTTGAAGGTTATTAGAATTTAACCAGTCGATAATAGGAATAAGGCTATTGTTTACATGCTCTTCTATTTCTTTTGTAGTACCAGAATTATAAATAACCGTGCTGTCGTCGGCAAATAGTGACATTTGATGTTTAATTACTTGGGGAAAGTCATTAATATAGCAAATAAAAAGTAACGGTCCTAGCACAGAACCCTGCGGTACACCACATGACAGTAATCTAGAGCTAGAGGAGTATACCATCTCAGTTTTGGTCTTTACATTTACTTTACTAATTTGTGTAATTTGACTTCTATTCTCCAAATAAGATTTTATCAGATTAAGCACGTTACCTCGGATACCATATCTTTCGAGCTTTGTTAATAGCATTTTATGGTCTACGTAGTCAAATGCCCTGGTCATGTCCATAAACATCGCCATCACTGGTTTTCTGTTATCCATGTTATGGTGTATTTTTTCTAAAAAGTTATAAATAGCCATATTAATGGTTCTATTTTTTCTAAAGCCCATTTGTTCATTGCAAAAGATATTATACTTCTATACTCAGGCATGTGGAAACAACAAAGGGGCATTCACACCACAATATGGGACAGAGCGCTGCGTAAGGTACCGCTCATTGACGCGCCCTGTGATAGAATCCCCAAAGTCCACGTGTTCGATAAACTCTATCGAATACAATTAGCAGAGACCGAGCGAGACCAATCAGGAGCCGACGAAGTCCGTATTTATACGGATGGCTCGAAAACCAAAACCGGTACTGGTGCTGGTGTTTTCTCCATGGATCTCAATATCAAAATATCACTATCGCTAGGGGAACAAAGCTCCATATTCCAATGTGAATGTGTAGCGATTTCCCAAGCTGCCAACGCAGTCATTAAAAGAAAGATTTCCAATCGCGGTATTGGAATTCTCTCCGACAGCATGGCTGTCCTAATGGCACTAGACAGTAATATTATGTCTTCCAGCCTTATTTACGAATGTCACCTAGCATTGCAAACCATTTCCGACCACAACAGGGTCACCTTGCAATGGATCAAGGGGCATAGTGGATCATTGGGTAACGATGCAGCAGACGAGCTTGCAAGGAGGGGCTCGGAAGGGGTTGTGGCCGGCCCCGAGCCCCACTTGCCGGTTCCATTCAGTCAGATCAGTACCTGGATGCGTCTGTTAACCCAAACAGAACACAATGCCCGCTGGGCATCTACAACCACCTGTAGACAGTCTAAAGAGGCGGTACCTGCACTAACACCGCGACTGACTAGCAGACTACTCAGTCTCCAACGAACGGACCTGCGAATTGTGGTGGGTATGCTCACAGGCCACTGCCCACTCAACAAACATCTGTTCACCCTCAACGCGACAGACAGCCCGCTGTGTAGGGGCTGCCTTAGCGCGGATGAAACGGCAGCCCACGTAATCCTGGAATGTAAGGGGGTTGCTGACCAACGGGCACAAATTCTCGGCAGTCCGAGGTCGCTCCTAGAAGTCTGTGAACGTCCCAGGAGACTTCTGTGCTTCTGGAAGGAGCTGGGTTGGCTCCTGTAGCCAACCGTCCCTCCCTACGCATAATGGACCGCCTTTGAGTCTAAATGCGGAAAAGGGAGCCCTCAACAATACAATACAATACAATACAAAGGACACAATCCACTCTCATCGCTTTCTCGCTCTTAAGTTTTCTTCTCCTTTTGATTGAGTTAAAGTAATACGAACTCTATGAATTTGAGATAAAGTTCATTTTCAAACGGTTTTTTGATATCAAGATTTTGTTTGTAATCATTCCAGTTAGTTTATATAATTTCCTTGACTTGTACAGTACAAACTGTCGCCCAATAAACCTTGAATCTAATAATTTAGCAATAAAGTTGAAAATCTATTAAAGAAATTTGACAGATTTTAGTAGTTAGCTTGATATGCTGGCATATCGCGTCTGTACGAAAAAGAAATATAGAGCTGCATGATTCTTTTGACGCGTGGCGATAGTCAGAACAAATTCTTATAGTTATAGTATGGCCATCAAGGGGGGTGGGGGGGCGCTGCTTGTCAAGGAAAAAATTACCAAAATTTTTCAAACTTGGTAGGTACATTTATTTTAGTTGTGTTTTCTCACCTTGATTTGTTTTATTAAAATGTAAGTAAGATGGGTTAGATTTATGTATGTGCGTAAAAAGTTAAAATTAAGATATTAAATTTAAGTGTTAGAATAATATTTTTTTAAATTATAATAATATATTAGGTACTTACTTAATAATTAAATTATTATAATTTTTAATATTTTAGTGTTATCAAGTGTAACTAATGTAAATAATATTCGTATGCCGTGTCTAGCGGCGGATATGTCTTGATCCATGCTATTTTTAAAAGACTTCCAAAAGGAGGAGGTTATCAAGTCATCTGTTTTTTTTTTTTGTGTGTCTGTTCAGCTATATCTTCGCCAATTGTGAACCGATTTCGATGATTCTTTTTGTTTAGTAGAATATTGATTCGCGGTGGTCCCATTTAAATTTGGTGAAGATCTGAAGCTGATCTTCGGAGATATACTATGGAACTCTTCAAAAATAGACGGCAAATCTGTCGTGATTGCTGCAATCGCTTGGATGTTCATTGTTTATACAACATCATAACATAATATCACGCTTGTATGCTCTAGGGGGGTACGCAAATGCCTACAGTACAACTTTTCGACAGTTAGGACAGGTAGGTATGCTAAGTTCTATTTTA
The DNA here is from genome assembly GCA_947578425.1 of Eugnorisma glareosa. Taxonomy (NCBI): domain Eukaryota; kingdom Metazoa; phylum Arthropoda; class Insecta; order Lepidoptera; family Noctuidae; genus Eugnorisma; species Eugnorisma glareosa. Next base: position 2,417,046 of record OX387982.1, on the reverse strand, counting down.
TTGGGGATAAGCTATTACCATGAAATGTATTGTTAGCGGTTCACTAATGTTTCACCAAAACTCTTTTGACAATATTTTAACCGACTTCAAACAAAATGAGGAGGTTCTACGTTTGACTGTGTGTCCCGTATGATCACCGATTTCTCCGCTAAGTGTGGACCGATTGTCAAAATTCTTTTTTATTCGAAAGCCTGTACTACTGAGGTGGTTCCGTTGTCACACAGTTAGAATCTAATGATGGGATCCCAGGGAAATCGAGGGCAACCCTGAAATTTAACAATGTTTTTCTAGGTACGTTCTAACGATATTTGTAGGTACCTGATAATCATTATCTCATGTTGCTGAGCTGACGATGGCAGGAAGTAGATACTGCCTTACCAGCGACAGAAGTTTACAACAGTATCTACCTATATGCGTATTACACTTCAACCAAGTTATAAGAGAATGTGCAGGCGGGAAAACAGAACTAAAATAAATGTACTAAGTTTGACCTATCGTTGTATTTTTCTATTTTTCTGGAAAACCATCGGCACCTCGAACTGCAAACTTAAAGTGGACATATTGTACCTACTAGAGTTGTTGATCACAAGTAGTGGGCAGTCTGTGAGTCACTCTCACGATGAGTCGACGAGGTAAATTACATTATAACAACCTAATGGGGATATAATATGTATAGTACCTAGTGTCGGTGTTCATCACTCATTATTTTCTGATGTGTGTAAATCAATTTGTAGGTCACGGCCGCAGGTACCGGCCAAAGAGTAAAATGCTTACCTATTCCAAACCACCGGCTTGTAAAGCGTTCGCTGTCACGCAGTCTTCTTCTCTTTCTGAATGTCGATGTGTACCTAGGGTTACCCCGGTTACCCTATGTCCGTACCCCGGCTTTGGCCCCTTCATCCGGAATCTGTCCGCCGCGTGTCTGTATTCAGGGGATATTTTAGATAATAATCAAGCGAGTTGCGGCCAAATGCAAGCCTATTTGTTGTAATGGTACCTAACCCACTATAAACTACCGGTTCAATCCTATTCTCATTTGAAACGCATAATATAATATTATTGTCTTTGGTCTCGTGACTACAGCAGATTCTAGTTCTATAATTACTGAAACACCTGTGCCTGCCTATCCATTGGGGGGATAATAAGCGTGATGATTTACATTGCTTATTCTAAGAACGTAATCTACACCGTGATTGTGCGTTACCTAACCTGCGTAATTATGTAGGTACATCAACCTACTATTCTGTGCCCGTTAGATAACAGCCGTCCTTGATTTGAATAAACAGCTTCCGTTTCGCTCTGAAATTAAGGTTAGGTACTTAGTACCTTCTGACTCGACGTGGCCTTTTGTGTACTAGGCAACCGGCTTCGTACTTAAATAGTCACTATTCGGCTAGCTAAAATTCTTACTGATAGTGTTAATAGTTGAAAATCAAAATGCTAACAAATAGAAGTTGGTAAAAAATTGCGTGAAAGGTTGTATCTAAACATTTTGCGATAGGTATTAATCTTGGGATTGCTATCTCGTTGAGATTATAGATGGCGCTCTTCGAAACCAATAGTTTCCTTTTAGTCCAATGAAGCGCAAATAAAAATTACACAATCTGTAATAGATTAGGCAGTTTTGTATGGTTTTGTCAAGGTTTTGTCTAATAAGTTGTTATTTTTAATTGCGAAATGAGCATAAAAACTAAAATGTGTAGTTAGCTGTCTTCGTAAACTCCCCGAGTCACATGTCAACGTATTGTCAAACTCAAAAATAAAGATTGATTTGTTTTCACACATTTTGTTATCGGTAATTCGGTATTAATTATTCTGTCTCGAAAGCGGTCTTTGAATGTTTACGTTTATTAAGTACTATTAAGCTTTAAAACATCCGTTGTAAAAATATACATACCACGTGAATAATAGTGAATCTCATTGTATAATAATTGACGCCGAGTGAAGGTAGCCTGTGCTCCTAACTCATATTTTCCATAATCAGGTGAGTAAAATAAAAATGTTTATTTTTCGTAACAACGTATTTTAAATAAATCGTATCAGAATTATTGACACCTACATAAGTTTGTCTCTGATTATTTGATTTCCTAGTAACATTATTTTTAAGCGTGCTTATTAACTAAATTATGGATCTTTATTTATTTATTATTTATTTTATTTATTTATCTTTGTGTCTGATGCAAATAAAAATTATTATTAAATAACGTATCAGCTTATTTTTTATCAGAAACATTGCATGTTTCAACAAGCCTTCCCTCGTGTGTTAGGGAAATTTCTGTATATTTCTGTATACCTACTCATTGTCTTTTTCCTTATTTCTCATATTTGATAATAATAAAATAAGTTTTAATATTTCCAATCATTTACATTAAGTACTTAAGTCTTCTTTTTTCTTTAACTAAATGTATTAAGTTTACGAAACCCCATGTAAGACAAGTGGAAACTAGTGTACTAATCAAGAATGAAGAGATGAAACCGGAAGATAACACAGTGTTCTTAGGCATAACTTTGGATGCCAAGCTTCAGTGGGGCCCCCATATAGACAAATTGTCAAAAAAGCTTAGCTCTGCAGCATACGCCGTTAGAAAAATTCGAGATTTAACTGATTTAGAGACAGCCCGTTTAGTTTACTTTAGTTATTTCCACAGTGTGATGTCGTACGGTATTCTCTTGTGGGGCAATGCCGCCGATATTCAGACAATATTTGTTTTGCAAAAAAGGGCAATTCGTTCAATTTATAAATTAAGTCCTAGACACACCCTCAGAGAAAAATTTAAAGAGATTAATATACTTACTGTCCCCTCTCAATTTATTTATGAAAACCTTTTGTACGCACATAAAAATATTAATTTGTTTAAAAAATACAGTGATATCCACAACGTAAATACGAGGAATAAACACAAATATGTTGTTCCTGCAACGAGGCTAAAAAAAATAGGGGGTACGTTCAGATGCCAATGTATACGTTTTTACAATAAACTTCCGAGTCATATTCAATTACTAAGCCTAAATAAATTCAAATCGTTTATAAAACGGAAGCTATGTCTGAAAGCCTACTATAACATTAATCACTATCTCCAAGATAAAAAGGCTTGGGATTAAGCTGCTCCAATTAAATTTACTCTGTGAAAGTCGAAATTTCGGACTTCGCTTGTTTATTATTGATTCCTTTCCCATATACACTGTGACATTTAATTTATTTGACATGAATACTTTTAGTATTTTATTATTATTATTATTTTTTATTATTATTTTGTTTTATATTTTTCTTATTGTTATATTTAATGATTTGACATGAATACTTACTTTGCTAAGTATTTTACTTTTATTTTTATTTTTTATTGTTAATGGTCACATTTAATGACATTTATTTTGTAGAGTATTTTGTATTAATTTTATTTGATTATTGTGAATGTGAGGACCATGTGTATCTTTTTCCACTATTGTCTGGCAGTTTGAGTACTATAAGCGACCTACCCAAATGTCCTTTCTTTGGTATTGTTCGTCGTGTCGTTGAGCTCCTTGAGTTATAAGTCGAGCTACACGATAACTGACAAACGCTTGCACTGACTGGACAGGTCCACTCAAATCTGTGTGGTTCTTTCTTCAAGAGACCATCTCAGACACTAATCTGCATAGTCCTCATGTGAGTTAACCAAGATTATGTCTGGACTTTAAAAGAGACTATGACCTCTGAGTTTGTTTCGGCTGTTTCTTCTCAGAGTAGTCAGGTACGAAACACCGGCCCCATCTAGTTTAAAAAAGAGACGTGTAAAAGTGTTTTTAAAAAACCTATTTGCAAAATAAACGTCATTTATCATTTATCATTTATCAATCATAATATTTGAGAATAAGTATTATTCTTTTTTGTTTATTTAATATCAGCTTACTTTTTTTTTTTTTGGTAACTACACACATTCATTCTTCTGCCCTTATCCCAATTAATTATGCAAGTTTGCCTCGCACGGCCCCCCAGAATTAATAAACACTTTGCCACAATTAATCTGTAATGAAATATTTTGAATTTAAATGTTTAACCAACAGATAAGGTATCTCCATATATAGGTAACACAACCAAAGGCCATGCTTATTATTTGAAAAACATAAAAAATTACAACAGTGAATGTTTTAATACCTTTAGGTATGTCATTGAGAATGCTATCAAAATATTATGAATTTCACTGAATGTTCAATGTTTAAACATACCTTGTGACGCAATTGGAACAGTGGCTCAGCTAATGGGTATAGTATCTGAGCTAAAGGTCTAAGTTCTATTCTCCATCAAATCGAATAGGTACCTATTTTCTTGTTTTTTTTTTTGAGTCAACTATTATTTATTTGCTTAATATTACAAGATAAAAAAAAAGAGGTAGTGGGCACGACTAGCTAGTGTGATGTTATAATATATATCATCATGCAATCATGTAATATCCAACGGGTCAGGTAGAAGTGCGACGACTTCATAGTACACTCACATTTTGCTAGTTAGGTATAAGTCTCATGTAATAGGTGGCGAACCCACTGCCATCAACCAGTCGCAAATCCAGACACCATGGCTGCTACTGAAATTCTTGATGGAGCCTGATCACTAGACTAATAAAATATCCTGATTATTTTAACTATAAAAACTAACTGTGTGTGAAACATTACAAAATAGAAAAAAATAATTTATTTTCAAAAGGTTCTACTGGTATGTATAATTTTTCACATATTGATGTGCATAAAGTAAAATATTTATACGTCATTGTTTAGAACTATAGTTATTATTTCAATGATGAAACTGTTTACATAATATTAACAGCACGGTCTAATCCTCGAAGGGCTTAGCGGAGATATACCTTTAGTACGGCCACATTTCACCAGGTATGATTAAACCACAAAAACAAGCCACATCATGCCCCCCTCCCCCAAGTAACAGAAGCCAATCTTATTACCATCAATCTGGCACAAATCCTGACTCCGGGCTGCGAGTGAAAAACCCCATTATCACTTTGCTCGTCCTGAGAAAACTCATTTACTCACTTCATGCTCGGCAGTAACGCTTTCATAAACTATCTACAAATAAATTTATTTGAAGTGTCTGTTTGTAATTTCAATATAACAGCTTTTTACAGAATGCATATGAAAGTACTAATAACGAAAAAAAACTTTTTTTTTTTAATTTTTATCTCTGTCTGTTTGTTCCGGCTAATCTCCGAAATGGCTGGACCAATTTTCGGGGCAATTGAAGGACTTACAATGGCAGACAGCTGATGTTATAAGGAGTTAATTAGACCACTTTTATTTTAGTAAGAGGATTTTTTTAGATTAGGGTTCAAGAGGAGGACGGAGGAGGGGGGAGGGGGTTAGGGTTAAATATTGTTAGTAAAAGAATTAGGGTTCCGTGCAAAAAAAAAACCATTTTTTTTTTGTTTTATTGCACGGATCCCTAATTCTTTTACTAACAATATTTTTATTTCGATTTTTTTTATACTCTTCTAAGTATATTAACCTTCAATGTTTTGAGAGCAGTGATGATCAAGAAAATACATAGTAGTGCGTCTGGCTGGATTAATGAACTAGTTTTTGTTTTGTTTTTCCAGCTACCCAAAAGGCCGAATCGGACAGGACTAAAGCTGGTTTGGCGCCGCCTTCTTTCGGACTGCATAGGAAGGAACCAAGGAAACTGCTGTTTGCATAGATTTCTGGTAATATATATAAAATGCTTGGTAATATATATAAAACGCTTATTAAGACAGAAAACATACTAATTTGTCGCCCCGACATGACGTGCATGCAAAATGACAAAAAAAAACAATAAACATAAGACGCATAACAAATATTTATAAATACAACAGGACAGAACAAAAAAACCTAACAGATGCGTGTCGTGACTACACACAATACAACATACACATACATTCATATCATCAAACCACCCCGTCTTTAATCCTCGAAGTAGCATAGCAGTGATAGCCTAGTGGTGTGACTGCCGGACTGCCAAGTCATAGGTCTCAAGTTCGAACCCAAGACACGCACCTCTGATTTTTCGGATTCATGTGCGTATTGTATACCCAATTATCACTGAAGGAAAACATGGTGAGGAAACCAGCATGCCTGAGAGATATTTCTTGACGGCATATAAAGCCAAGTCAGAGTCTCATGGGCGGCATAAAAACTGACACCAGGTTAGGGATTAACCACACGACAAAGAAAGAAAGATCCCCGAAGTGTTAGGCATACACCCACATTACGCTATTTATTTTAAAGTCGGGCGAGCCTATTGGAGATCAACCGACTCAGGTATTCGGATTCCTGATGAATTTCCTAAAACTTCTGAATCGAACGCAGGACCTCATGCTCAGCGGTAGCGCTTACTAACGAGGCAGTCAAGATTAATGCCAATGTTGAAAGCTGATTCAAAATCATTTACACGTAAACATATAGGCATATGGACCACAAAAACTGTCGTCTAATATCACGATTTTACTTCCGATGACTTATTTCCGGCTTTTTATCAAGGTCTCCGGTTTTTATGAAAGTCATTACCCTCGTATGTTCATAATAATTATGATGGTTTCAGTATCACTGTGATGCTTATGCTTAGTACTTTATGCGGCCTACCCAAATGTCCTTTCTTTGGTATGGTTCGTCGTGTCGTTGAGCTCCTTGAGTTATAAGTCGAGCTACACGATAACTGACAAATGCTTGCACTGACTGGACAGGTCCACTCAAATCTGTGTGGTTTATTCTTCAAAACACTTTGCATGGTCCTCATATGACTTGATCTTTAAAAGAGACTATGAGCTCTGCGTTTTTTTCGGCTGTTTTTTCTCAGAGTAGTCAGTTATGATCAGGCGGCGTCTTCTAGTTTTAAAACATAGCATGGTGTGACGTGTAAAGGTATTTTTAAAACCAATTTACAGAAATAAATATGATTTATCATAATCAGTCTGTAATGTTCCCACAGCTGGGCCATTTTATAAATCTCCTGTCTTCATTCCAATTTATTTTGGGTCGGCGCAGCGTATTTTCTTCCATAATTCCCTCAGCAGTCACCACCTTGATTTACCACCCTTCACACAGTCCATCCATCGTATCTTAGTTCTTCCTCCTCTTCCACATTCATACTCAACACTTTTCTCATGATATTTTCCCCATTCTCATAGTCTCTTATCATTAATTCAATTTCATATGCTAGAGCAACTGATTTAATACAAAATCGACTTTCATGTCTGTTTGACCGAATTATTTCTCTAACCTTCGCAAAGAATTTTGATGCGGTTTGAGTCTTCATTTAGAGTATACATATGCCAGAAGATTTGTTTTTAATCCTACTAATATTATAATGTGAAATTTTTGAGGATGGCTGGATGTATGGATGTTTGTAACTCTTTGAACGGATTAGCACACAGATAGTTTATAACCTGGATTAACACATATAATACTTTTTAATCCCCGGTAGTGTGATCCCGTGGGACAATTATCAAACACTACGCGGGCGAAGCCGTGGGCATAAGCTGGTACATTAATCAACAAAGATATACAAGAAAGATATTTTAGATAAGTTTCTTTAGCATAGTTTTAAGTCACATTACTAACAACTTATGATTTTTTTATCTGAAGAAATGATTTCTGATTTTTATATTCTTTATGAAGTATTTCATTTTTATTAATTTTAAGAAAACTTACAGCTAATACATTCGAGTAGTCAGAAGTAATATGTAGAAGATGGCCAATTACAAGTTTCCACTTATATAACTACTAGCTGTTGCCCGCGGCTTCGCTCGCGTTTTTGTCGGAAATTATCCCACGAGTACGTCATAACTAAATAGCTTATGGCACTCGGGGATAATGTAGCTTCCTATTAGTGAAAATCGGTTCAGTAGATCCAGAGATTACCCCCTACATACAAACTTACAAGCAAAACCTCTTTATAATATTAGTATAGAGTACCTATAGATGGTAAACTTATACAGGGTGTAAGGGACACCGGCGCGAAAATGGTTTCCGAACTACGAAAAAAAAAACAGCTTATTTTATGTTGGGGGCTCAGAATGATGTACAGAATACGTGGTAACCCTCCAAACGTCGGTGTGCCACCACGGTTGGAGTCACTTCATTCATTGAAATCTATCCAGCCGTTTTAATACGCTTGAAAAATATAACCCTGTCATTGCTAAAATGACGCGGTCATGAGGCACATGATTGTGTTAGTTTTTAATTATTCTATTCAAATATATTTTTTACTTCTGTGTCAAATTTTCTACACGTGTCAAATTTTCTACACAATATAATACAGTGTGTAACAGGACCCTTCACGAAGCCGTCAACCAAGCATTATGTACATCAAACTTAGTAACTTCACGCAAATAATATTGCTGGGAAACGACTTTTTTTTGGGGTGAAAAATCACGTTTTACGGTAGGACTCAATGTAACGCACTCAAAGCATTGTGCTAATGGGTGAAGTGAATAGTACGGTAGTGGATGTATTTAAACTAAAGTTATAACATGAAAAACTTGTATATAACTTTTAAAAAAACTTGTGAATAAGTTGGAACTTTGACCCCAATATCTCTGTAAATAGGAGGTTCCCAGGAGGGTCCAGAACAAAAAAAAAAATCGCAATGATGGGGAGAACAAGTTCGTTTCGGCTTCGAAGGTTCTTTTTACAGCCATTATAATTTCGAATTAAGTCCCATCCGACGCACTTAATATGTTAGCATTATGTGTATTGTGCCAGTGGAATAATATCATAAAAATGCGATTGTTTGAAACTAGGCGTTCACGATACGATAACGCAACTGCACGGGGTGCCACAGAGTATTTGACACAGAAGGTCCAATGCGGAAATTATCAGGAAAGTAGTACTGGGATAAAAATATCCGATGATGCTAAGAATCAAGGACAAGGTCTATGGTTCCGTGCAAGAAAATCCATTTAAAACCGTAGAATTTGTCAACAAAATCCGGTTCAAATAGGGAAGTAATCCATACTTCCATACTAATATTATACAGGCGAAAGTAAGTTTGGTTGTTTGTTTGTTTTTTTTACGCATACCATTGAACCGATTTCAACCGATCATTCGGACATTTTGCATATACGTTGTCAGGTGCCCAGAAACGGACATGGGGCGGACATACCTTTCATCCCAAAAAAATGTACTGTTCCCGAGGAAAACAACAATAGCGTTCTGCTGATAATAGATGGCGCCACGTGTCTTTCGAATCATGTATCAAAAGCAGAGTTAGTACAACCCGAATTGATTGTACAATTCTAAATTAACGCGAGGGAAGCCGCGGGCGAAAGCTGGTATTATATAATACTCGTAATTTCACGCGGACGAAGGTCGCGGGGCACAGCTGGTTAGAGATTAATAGAGTAGGTTTTCTGATTGTTACTCTGACACTATGACGGTCATGCGCACTGTTATCTGTATATCGTAAATCATTCAACATATACATACGCCCATTGTGACAATACTTTGTACATTATAACAGCAGTTTGTCTTTCTCGAGGTGGTAGGCAGAGGTACGCCCACATTTCTAAAGTGAAGTTTAAATCCCACGTAAAATATAGAGGAACAAGTCGTTTGGCAATTTATTTATTAAGCATAAATGACTTGACTTGCTTTATTGTCATAGAATAGAATATACCTTATTGTACAGACGCCAGCACATCAAGGTACTACAATCTGTCAAAGGAGATGTTTGATTTTGGGCCACCACTATGTACACTATATAGATAAATAGGAGAAAAATAGGGGAATTTCATAAAAATACTAAAAAAATAATTTGAAGAAAGGTTCAGTGGTACAATAATGATCATTTGAATTTTTTTTTTGATAAAATAACCCTATTTTTAGGGCAGCCATGACAGTTGTGTTTGACAAATGAAGTTTGACGACTTTGACAGTTTTAAGAAGTGACGTTTTTGAGTCTTTCCTTGCTTTGAGTTTGGATCTTTAGTATTTTATCGAAACCGAAACCCAAGATTTTCGAAATTCGTATTGTTTATTTTTATCGCAGGTATTACGATACACGTCAATCAAATATTATTGTCAAAATGACATTTTTCGCTTGCTGCTGATCTGATCCTCCATGTTTAATTTCATTTTGTGTTCCTCTCCTTGCCCAAGTTAATTTGAATGTACTTTGAAACGAAGTGAAATTAATGAAAATTAACAATAAAAAACGGTTACTGTAATACATAGCGATATTTACATATAGTGTACTATCGCGGCCTTTTCCGCCTGATCAGTTAAAAATTTTTTCGCCTAAATCATGCGGAGGCGCCGAGCCACGCCCCCTTAAAGTTTAGGCCCATTAGGAAAGCGTTTACGCAATTAGTTGCAATCTGCATTGCGCAGCTTAGTGACGTACCCTGTGTACTCTTTTTGCGAATTTTACGGACGAACTTTGGCGCGCTTACCGGACCTTTTGAATATTGACCATTGCTCTGTTGAATTTGAAGTTCTCGTTCAATCAATAAGAACGATATGCGACGGACGCGATGACTAAATATTAATATATTTCGTTTATTTATTTATTTACAAATGTAATATTTTTTTTATTAAAAAACAATATAACAAAACATAAAAAAAAACATTAAATTGTCCACCGGTATCGGGAACCCCTATCGATTAGTGTATTTATTTTTGTAGTATTATAATTGAGTAGTCAGTGAAGATAAAATAGTAAAAAAATATTATTATTTACCGACTGTTCATTAATTTTAGGGAAGTTTTTGTTTAAGTACTGTATTTTTATTATTGTTTTGGGTTTTTGTTGATTTATTGAATCATTTTGAACATAATGTCCAATTTTAATATTAACGTGAATTAAAACTTAGTGAAGTAATTTTGCATTCACGAGTATTGTTGTTACGGGCGAACTCGAATACTTTCTCGCTAACATACGTATTATACACACATCAAAAGTGTCTAGGGATCAAGCATTTTTATGTGGATTTCTTGAGATTGAGATGTGGCTTTGTAATAAATTTATGATTTTATAAATTTATATGGATCCTTTTTGGTGCATTTCATAATTTGAATCAGGAACTGTGAATCAAATTCGAGTAAAAGATGAAAATCAGCTGTCAATATTTTCCCTATAAAAACATACAACGCATTGAAGACATTATTAGTGCTACTGTTTCCCTACTACTGATTAAAACCAACGTTATTATGGAGCGGCGACGTCATTTAAGCAGGGAAGAAATGCTCAGAGCCGTGGGAATGATAGAAGCTGGTTCCCGGCAACGTACTGTGGCTTTAGCTCTGAATACAAGTCAGAGTGTTATCAGTCGACTTTGGACACGTTACCGAAGCACTGGTACCGTGGCTGAGCGCCATGGAGGACGGTATCGCTGCACCACACGGAGACAAGACCGATACATTCAAATCTTAACTCGAAGAGCTCCAACAATAACCGCCATGATGTTAGCCGTGAGGCTTCATCACTCTTCAGGGAACTTAATTAGCGACCAAACAGTCAGAAACCGCTTGCATGAAATGAACCTTCATTCCCGAAGACCGCTACGGGTACCACCTATAGCAATGCACAATCGTAGGATACGATATCAATGGGCTCTTGAACACAGAAATTGGGCAGAAGAACAATGGCGTTTCGTGTGCTTTTCTGATGAGTCTCGTTTTGGTATGAGACCGGATACAAGACGTATACGACACTGGAGAACCCCTGGACGCCAACAGCGATTAAAATCCTGCCAGGAAGTCCATCCTTATAGTGGTGGAACCATCATGGTATGGGCGGGTATTTGGATCGGCGGAAGAACTGAGTTGATTTGGATCAGAGGCAACCTCAACGCTCAAATTTATGCTGAGACGATTGTATCAGACGTCATCGTTCCTCTACAAGTGCAAATCGGTCCCTTATTTCAGTTAATGCATGATAATGCACGACCGCACACCGCAAGAGTTGTAAGACAGACTCTCGCCGCAGCTAACATCAATGTCCTGCCCTGGCCTGCTCAGTCGCCAGACTTGAATCCGATTGAGCATGCATGGGATATGCTACAGAGAAGAGCTCTGCCGAATATGGAGGGTATCCAGTCGCAAGAAGACCTTTTTTTGTTGTTGCAACGAACATGGGCGGCCATTCCACAGCGTGATTTGGATGAACTCATTTTGAGTATGCCAAACCGATGTTCTTGTGTTGTTAGTGTTCGCGGTAGAAACACGGATTATTAATTGTTTAAGTTACCCAATAAAATTTTAAAGAAAACTGTTATTTCAGTCTTTTTTTCGAACTTTTGTGTTAGTGGTTCAAATGTCAAAAATCCCTTTATTAGGAAAATGGCAAATTTCTTTATTAATGCAAAGGTGACTTGGTTTATCGTTACTGTGACAAACGAAAACACTTTATTTGATGAATCCTTAAAGAAAATTTTAATTAATATCAATCAGGAGAAAAGTTATTGCAAAAATATATGTTGATCCCTAGACACTTTTGATGTGTGTATGTTTCAATGTTTTAGGTTTGTTGGTTGATTTTAATTTGGTTGCGTATCAGTATTAACTTTTTTTTAATACATAATTTTATTTATGTAGTTAGGTTGATTAAAAATCTCGTTTAAATGAAGCCGCTACTTATAAGAATTAGTGAGTGACTGATTCTAGACTGATTATATTATAACCTTAGATTTATTATTTAATAAGTAAGCAATACAAAATATTATTTACCAACTGTTAATTTAATTCTAGAGAAGTTTTTGTTAATTGTGCCTTTTTATTAAAAAAAATACATCTATGCACGGATATTATCGTTTTGTTGTTACGGGCGAACTCGAATACTTTCTCGCTCACACACGCACTACTTGTTTCAATTTCTTAGGTTGGTTTTAAAGAAACAATGCTTGCCACTGTGTAAATATCAGTATTAACTTAAAAAATATCTATAATTATAGTTAAAGTTGACCGAAATTCTCTTTTAAATGGAGCCACTTCTTACGGGAATTAGTAAGCGACTAATTATATTGTATTGTAACCCTGTTTTTAATATTTGATAAGTAATAGAAAAAATATTATTTATCGACTTAAATTTAATTCCAGTGAAGTTTTTGTCTATTGCTGTCTTTTTTTTTAATGTTTGCTTTCAAATAATTTTGATATTTTCGCATTTATTGCAAAATGCTTATGTTTAAGTACTGTCATTTGTGGCTGCTTTCATCTGCACATATTTTTGATTACTTAATTATTTTAAAAATATTTCTTTTTTTTTTTAATAAGAACGAGCAAATCATAATTTAACTATTGTAATTTTGTAAAAATCATGAATGGAATAACTATTGTTTATAAAAACTGTTGCTTGTGGTAATAATAGGTCACAGGAAGGGATGTTTTTTTATTTGTTAAACTGGTAAACTATTTTAAGTTGATTCTATTACTTGCTTTTTGATTTTGTGTTTAACCTATTTACTGTATCCAATTCATATATTGGACCCAATATTTTTTTTACGATAATCTCTGTTTTGTTGTATGATAAAACAACAAAGTATATAATTTTGGTAATAAAATTGATAAACCTATAAACAGTATTTTAATTTTTAATTAATACCCAACCGATAATAGGATTTAACTAATCAAAGTTCTAGTTAGAATAAGAGATGAGATCTAGCTAGATCAACAGCTTTTCACCCGCTAAAGCCCCATTATTTCCAATTTTATCGAAATCGTATCGAAACCGACACACATAATTGAGTAACGTAAGCCGAATTCAAGTAAGGTTTTTTTTTCTAATAATAGTAGTCTGAAAATAACAATACATCTCGTTCGGCGTGCGCCGTCGTCAGTGCGCTCGGCCGGTCGGTATTGTCTTTCTTTCATTTTTTCCATTCAACGACAACGCGGCGGAGCTAGAGAGCGCTTCAATATTTTGAGTGCACGCAAAAATGAGCTTAGTGGTGATCAGGCAGGAGTGTCCGCGATAGTACATAGTGCTGGCCCAGGCTCCATACATTTCTGGAACATCTCCTTTATTTAATAGATTTTCGACTTTATTTCTACATCGTTAGTTTCAAGGTAGATTGGAAAAATTTGACAGTTTCGGGTAGCTTGATGTGCTGGCGTCTGTTCACCAAAATTGAAACAACTGTTTAGGAATATTTTTAATTTTATGGTTACAACGGCGGTCATATCGCTGACAGCGATATCTTCCAGACAACCTTATTATCGCATCGGAGATGTTTGCTCAGAACCAAACTGACGGCTTCCATGCAGTAATTCGTAAAAAAGTCGCAGCACTGATGCGTAGAACGCGGGATAGTGACAATAGCATCCTGAAAACAAATGTGGAGAGTCCTTGATCCCCTATTCTGAGGCACTATGTGGGGAAAATTTGACGACCCGAATGGCGCAGCAGTATTGAGGCTGCCTTACGTTCTTAGGGTCCCGGGTTCGAGTCCCGGTAGGAGCAAATGTTGTTTCCGAGTCATGGATGTTTATATGTGTAATAAGTATGTATTTACAAACAAAAAAGTATCTATGTAGTATTATCAACTATCTGGTGTCCACGACACAAGCCTCGTAGCTTAGTGTGGCACCTAGATGGCGCTGTGTGTAATGTCCAGCGATATTTATTATTTTTTATTTTTAAAATGGTCAGGTAGCTGATTCCTCACTTTATCGTTCTCTGCACATCCCGCCTCGGACTCCTTCTTTGTTTTTCTTGTTTCCTTGTTTGTTAACTACTAATATTAGATAAAAGATATTTTACTTACAAAATGGAATATATTTGATAAATAAATAAAATTATGATCATTGTCATCATCATTATAATCAACCTCACCTCGACTTCACCCACCGCAGGGTATTGTATTGTATTGTATTGTTGAGGGCTCCCTTTTCCGCATTAAGACTCAAAGGCGGTCCATTATGCGTGGGGTGGGACGGTTGGCTTCAGGAGCCAACCCAGCTCCTTCCAGAAGCTCAGAAGTCTCCTGGGACGTTCACATTCTTCTAGGCGCGACCTCGGACTGCCGAGGATTTGTGCCCGTTGGTCAGCAACCCCCTTACATTCCAGGATTACGTGGGCTGCCGTTTCATCCGCGCTAAGGCAGCCCCTGCACAGCGGGCTGTCTGTCGCGTTGAGGGTGAACAGATGTTTGTTGAGTGGGCAGTGGCCTGTGAGCATACCCACCGCAGGGTATAGCTCTTTGATTATGTCAATCTCCACGGTCCTGTATTTTTTAAACGGGACTTCCCAAGTCCCAAGATATGCATACCAGAACCGTCTGAGGGTCGGTGTAATGTGGGGCTCGCATCCACTTACTAATAACTCCGCCGTCCAGATCATCTTGCCACCTCTTTCTAGGCCAGCCTCGGCGGCGACGTCCATCCTCAGGGACCTCAGCCACCAATCGTGTTGAGACTTTTGCCCAGTAGTCTTTATGCATGCGGCTCACGTGACCTGCCCAATCCCTGAGCCTTGCAGCTTTTTTTGCCTACATCTTTTATTTCTGTTTTTGAGCGCACCGTAGTGTTCCGTATTTTATCTGTTCTCTTTACACCTAGAATGCTGCTTACGAATCCATAAAAGCTTTACTTACACTGCTCTCAAACACGGTAAAGGAAAACATCGTGAGGAAATCCGCATGTCCGCGCTCTTACAGTATAAAGACATTTGACTCCCTCCGAAATGCACTGGGCCCGAAGATGAAAAAAATTAAACTATGATTACGTATAAATACGGGTTCTTCTAGTTTCAATTACTAACACTACCCCACTAAAATATTCAACAAATTGTATTTTTTTTTTATCAAACAAGGTGTAATCATTCTGTAGGTACATCAAACCAAGTTTACCAACTTAACGCAAAAAATATTGCTGGAAATCAACTTCTTTTTTGTGCTTTACGGTAGGACTTAATGTTTCGCGCTCAATAACTTGTGCTGATGGATGCATTGAATAGTACTGGAGTCCTGGAGATATTTAAAGTAAAGTAATAACATTGAAAACTTGTATTTAACTTGTATTTAACACAATTTGTGAACAAAATGGAACTCTAACATCTCCGTAACTACAAGGTTCCCAGGTCCAGAACAAAAACTGATCGCAATGATGGGAAGAACATATTATGCGTTTCGGCTTCGTTAAGGGTCTTGTTACACCAATATAGATTTTTCTAATCTTATCTAGACTTTTAATTATGACGTACCATTTTTAATGTTTAATTTTAATTTTCTAGTTTCACTAGATGTAGCCCGCGTCTTCATTCGCGTGGAAATTGTGATGAGTTTTTCTGGGATTAAAGCCTATGTGCTATTCCAGATTATTTATATATGTGCCAAATTTCATCCAGATCCGTTGAGCCGTCATGGCACAAACATCCATCCAACCAAATTTATAATAGTAAGAAAGATTGATAAATTTTAACGAGGTAGTGATTGTACCACACGAACCACACTACCACGGTCAAACACACGTTAGTGGCTCGTAAACGCTACGCGCGAAGTCGTTGGTCCCGGCTGTATTTTGTAGGTCTTTGACAGCCATTTCGGTTAATCATAAGCCCGTACCAGTTACCACGCGCACTGTAATGCTGACTGCATTACAGTGCGCGTGGTAACTGGTTTAGCAATTTTGATTTTGTTTTTTTTTTTTTCACTTATTTTGTTACCTGGATGGGTCTATTTCTTTTTGTCATGTTCAGATCTTTTAGGTAGGTTTCGTCAGAAAAAATCTATCCATTAGTCTTGCACTTCAAGTCGAGTTTTCCGAAAATTTCACCATAGGGAATCTAGTTATGACCTGCTTTTAAACTTGGCCAAAAAATCGAAAGGGTCAAAACTTAGGTTAAGTTCGTCGTTCGGTTTTTCGAAAATTTTTTTTTGGCCATAACTTTTATCCTATGAAAAAAATTTGAACCGTTTAACAAATTTATCATTCCGCTACGGACAACTTTTAAAGTTACAACTTTTTTGAGGCAACTTGGGGCGGGGGTTAAAATTTCCAAAATTTTTGGAAAAAAAATAATATCTGATCTACGAAACGGTAAACATTTTTATCGTAGCAAATATTATTTTGAAAGCAAATTGTTTACTCTAAAATTGAAAAGTTTAGCAAAAACAATTTATAGTTTTCGAAATAAAAAATTATAATTAAAAAATTGGGTTGAAAAAAATCCTTCTTTGAAATCTACCTCCTCCAGCGGCTTGCCGAAGAGATTTTTTTTTTTGGATTTCGTCATCATCTGCCTAGCCTTTTACCAAATACGTTGGGGTCGGCAGCTGCGTGGTCGCAGCTGAATTCCAGTATTTTACATGGAACTACTGCCTATCTGACCTCCAGAACCAAATTCCTACTGGGTTATACGATAGCGATACGCAGAATACGCGCTTGGACGTGGAGTTGCAGACACCGCCCTTTATACAATACAACACAGTAACGACGAAAGTGGAGAGACTATAAAAGTGCGCAATGAATGCACCACAATGCTTTGTAAAACCAAACTTATTAGTTTTTAATGCTATTAACCCTTGGGACCCAGTTCATGAGTTGCATCTATATTTTTCGTTCATAAACTTTGACAATGACAGATGAATACGCGGTCACGTGAGCGAAGCTGTGGGTATTTATAGCTAGTTTTTTTTTACGATATTCTACTACTATAAAATAAGTTTAATTATTGCTAATCATTTACATTATGTATCAGTTTTTTTTCTTCTTCTTTAAACATATTAAAACACAAAACACAAAAACAAAAAACGAATATGCTCACCGCATATTCGTTTTTTGTTTTTTTTTTAAATAAAATTTGAATTTAGTAATGTCGATGTCTGGAAGAGCAGAGGAAGACCAAAGAAACGATGGATTGACTGTGTGAAGGATTATTATAGCTAGAAAGGAGGTAACTTATGAGATGACGAGTAATAGTGAAATTTGGAAGAAGACATGTTTCGGCGATCCCAAATAAATGCAGTTCTCGGCTCCATTGCATAGTTACCCCATTTATATTAAAATGTACTATAATTTGATAAAACGATTCAATAAAAGGTGAAACCTTCACGAAGCCTTTAACCAAACCTTCTGTACATCAAACTATGTAACTCTTCTCAAAAAATATTGCTGGGAAACGTCTTTTTTTTTTGGGTAAAACTTCACGTTTTAAATAAAATAAAATAATAAATAAAAAGGTTTATTGCAGAAACAGGTCGCTATGTAACGCACTCTAAATTTTGTGATGATGGATGCATTGAATAGTACGGGGGCCGTGGAGGTATTGACCCCCAATATCTCCGTAACTAGAAGGTACCCAGATATAGTCCAGAACAAAAAAAAAATGGTCGCAATGGCGGGGAAAAGAAGTACCTTGTGGCATCGTTAAGGGTATTTTTACATCCATTATAATTACGGAGCGTTCAAGCGGTTAATTACAAATACAGCAAGAATAATAAAAATATAAAGTGTGATTGTTTACGAGCATACGCTGGTACTGCCACTGTCCTTATCGATAGAGAAAATATATTTATTTTATTACTCTTATGCAGGCCCGCCGCTAGGTGTTTGAGCACCCGAGTGCAATACTGATAATGCCGCCCCCGAAGGCTAAACTACAACTGCCTAGGCCAAGCTTGCCGTAGAGGTTCTCTGGTTTAGTCACATTAAGATGTCAAAGAGGTTTGAAGTTTTTGGCCTGCCTAACTTCTGTAATTTTAATTAATTTTTAAAAACAGCCCTGCATAAAAAAATGTATTATATTATATTAACCTGTATTTTATACAAAAGCTGGCATCAATATAAGGGGCTTTAAGAACCCCGCCGAAAAATTTGAGCTTACTGGTCTGTGAGATGACAAGTCTTCATTGAAAAGCGAGTCCGAAAAATCTAAATTTACCAAACCATGACAAATCAAGTATTTATTAAAGAGTGAGCGAAGTGAGCTCAAAAATTTGTACTTTTTCTGGAAAGCGATAAGTCATGTCCTCATTGAAGAGTGAGTGGAGCGAGCTCGAAAAAATTGGAGCTTTCTGTACAGCAACTAGCGAAGTCTTCTTTGAAGAGCGAGCGAAGCGAGCTAGTAAAGTTTTTATTTTTTTTGTACTCCGATAAACCATATTTTAACTGAAGTGAAGTGAAGCTAACTCGAAAATTTGGAGCTTACTACACCGCCATGAGATGTTCTCATTGAAGAGCCAGCGCACCGAACTCCAAATAAAAAATATTTTTTCTGGCCCGCGTTAGGCCAAATCTTTATTGAAAAGCGAGCAAAGCGGGCTCGATAAATACATATTTAGCAACTTCGGTTATACGAAAATTTAAAGAAAATTACATCAATGTGTTCTTAAACACCTTTACTTTTAGCCGTAGTTGGGTTTTAGTTCTCAAGTTATTTTTTTCTACATTGATGACATTTCTACTTAGTGACGTAGCGTGGGTTTTTGCCGTCCGAGGCCGACCGGAAAATCGCCGCCCCCTATTTTCATCATGATATCTTAGGAGATAGAAGGTTGGCGGCAGACTAGAAGAATATAGTGCTTCTATCTAGTGAATACGGGGCGGCTTTGACCGTCACCCGCAGTCCGCCGCCCCATGCCTTAGCCAGTGGCGAAAAGCAGCAAGGTAAATACTTGGCTGTCTCTGTTTCATTACTAAGTTCCAATGACAATAGTAAATATCAATATCTGTTCTGATGACTATGATCTGATATTGCAATAAGGATGGCCGTTCACTGCCCCCCAGCACCTGCACCGCCAGGGGCCATGGCCCCGCACCTCTCACCAAGTACCTATCTCTAAAGAGGTGTGTAGGGAAAAGGGTTTTCGTGAAGAAAAGCACAGAAAGACAAGACTATTCATTTATTTCAATTAGGCTTGTCAGTTATTAGGTAACGTTAAATACTCATCAAGCTACGTCCATTCGCAAACCTAGGTCTTCGTGGAGAAGAATGCACAAGAAACTCCACGGTAACATCTTTTAAAGTATTAAGCCAGGACAATTATCCGTTGTCCTGGCCCATTCTCAAGTTATAGCAGTTTATCAGTGTAGATAAACACTAAGCAATATAAGCCATATTATAACACACATTTCTAGCACATAGATATTTTTAATAATTCATAGTATAATATCAATTTAAATTTGTACTGAATATTACCGAACTATTTATGTAAATAATGGTCCATGATCATTATTATATCCAACACAATAGCAATCATTGATTTGTGATTGTGATCGTATTTTTTAAATCGGTTAGAGAGTCGAATTGCGTTGAGTGAGTGACATCTTCCAATTGTGCCTACTTTTTGTTTTTATATAAAATGGCTTCTAAACGTAAACGTAGTGATATTTGGAGACATTTTAAGGAAGTCAAACCACAGAAAGTTAGTTTATGAACGAATAACTAAACAAGTTCCAAATCCGGACTCTTGTCGAAAACATGTCTATGCCACAGTTCATTTCGCTCTCAAATCAGTAGTACATTACTACCAAGTCAAGGAGCGAAATGAACTGTGGGACGAGTTAGCGGAACGAGTTCACTTCACGGAACGAGATTTGATGAACTAGATCCATTAAGTGAACGACAATGCCCGAGGCTAGCAATCAAACATAATAACAATAGTAAAGCAACACACATTTAAAAATAGTATCATATCATAGCACAATAATAACAGCAATAAAATAACTTTTAACTTTAGGCCAGAGCTCCGTTCTGGTAGATGTCTCCAAAAAGAATGGCCTCTGCCATATATATTTTTTTTTTTTTAATGGACCACTCGCAGCGCAACAACTCTCTGAGGTTGATGCTGCTTAACCGGACTATCCTGGCCTCTGCCACTCGGAGCACTCCCTTTTATAGTCGTGAACAAACAACTTTGACGTTTCTATCTACCGTCATCCAAAATATCAACAACATAAAAGGTGGATATCCTTTTGGAATATTTTATATGTTTTGCTACATTATTCCTTAACATTTAAACTACTTATTTTACAGACATACTGAAATAATGAAAAAAATATTGAATAATGTAATTTAGGTATTACATAGTTGTTATAAGTTTTTGGTTATGCAAAACATTACCATTTTATCAACTTTTAACAGTAAAAGGAATACTTATGATAACCATAACAATACCTATAATTAGGATAATCTATTACACTCATCGCATTGTTTAAATACAGCACTTCTGTATGAAGAGAAACTCATGGAGAAAATATCAATGTTATACATTCTCCTATACACCGTGATTTTCGAGTCCTCTTACAACGGCAGCCCACTTCATGTATCCAATGACTACAAAATATTAATTTAAAAAGAATTGTATTTATGAGATTTGAATAATTTAAAAATAAAAATATTATTTATTATTACATTCGTTGAATGGTAGCTTTATTTAATGTTTCTTAATTTTCTTTTTTCAGATGTCAGTGATGGTGAAACGATGGTACCGTTCAAGGAAAAATCAGTTTATCATAATTACAATAAGTACAATCTGTATAATATATTATATTTGTTTAAATTCTAATTTGCAACGAGAACCCGATCTGGATGTTACAAGGAGGTGAGTATCTTTGCAAGATTCTTTTTACTTTAGTAGATTTCTTCTGTCAATTCTGTAAAGAAGTGAAGACACTTCAACCAAATTATCTGTAAGGCGGGAAAACTGAACTAAAATAAATTTACCAAGTTTGACATATCGATGCAAATTTTGACAAGCAACGCCAACTTGAACAGCACACTTACAAGTGGTCATACTATACCTCGTACATAATGTATAGCATAGGCCAGTCCCAAAAATACAGGCCAAACTATTTTTTAAATACATGCAGTCGCTTTGCATCCTGGTCAAATTCAAGGAGGTGATTCTCGACCCGAATCTATAATAAAAAGGGTAGTTTAATTTTTATTTTTTTACGGAAATCGGTATGCGTAAACCACCGCCTAGTTTCCAAACTATCCATAATTATTTTGTGGAATAAACGTTTGCATTTGTGTGTGTGACGGCGCGTTTATAGGGCTAGGAACAGACGGGCTGCTTTTTAATACGGGTAAAAAAAAAACTAACCTTTTTATTATCGATTCGGGTCGAGAATCAATAGTATAGATACCTCCTTAAATTTGACCAGGATGTAAAGCGACAGCCTGTATAGAATGACATTAACAGATTTTCAACCAGACAGTGTTTGGAACTAGCTATGCCAAGGCATTTAGTTACACTTCAGCCAACTTATTTGTGCAGGCGGAAAAACACGGAACTAAAATAAATGGACCAAGTTTGACATATCTATGTATTTTTTCCTGACAAGCAGCGCCACCTTGAACTGCACACTTAAAGTGGTCATGCTGTAAACAGTTATTTTGCTGATACTTTTTGTAGTTTGGAAACGAAGTGCTTTCATAAAAATAAAAATACTCTGCTATAAGTGTGAACGCTGGCAAAATTGTTTGCAATATTTTAATTTCGTAGTTTTGGTAAAATGCCTGGCTAAATTATGTTTACCTACAATAATGTAGTGCAAATTAAATAGATTGTATTGTAGTGCAGTTAGAAACTTAACTTATACCAGTTAGGTATCAAACTGGACCACGCAAACGCATGCCGCTTTAATCCACATTTTATTTTAGCCACGCGCCATAAGATCCTTGTACAACTATGTAAAACGTCAAACTAAAAATGGCAGTAGTTGGATAGTTTCTTTATACAAAAGTTCAACTGATATCATTGTTATCGGTATTGCTGTTCACGGTCAACGTGATACTAAAATGCACCAAAACAACACAATGATACTAGTTACTATAAAGTTCACTGACGGTCGACTACTTTCAACCTTGTGACTAAGAGCATAAGGGTGAAAAGTCGTAGACCGTTAGTGAACTCGGTAGTAATTCGCTTCCAGCTAATGCTGATTGAAGAGCCAGGCCCGGACTCCAACAACGCGGAGCGGAGACGAGCGGGAACCAACCATTCACATTGGTTGAAATCGACATCGCGTCTCTCTTATCTCCTGTGGTTGGTCGAATCTTGCATCTTCCTCTCCGCTCCGCTCATATTCGCTTTAATACAGGGTGTACCAAGACCCTTAACGAAGCCGTCAACCAAGATTTGTGTACATCAAACAAAGTAAAGTTTGAGTAAAAATTATTGCTGGGAAACGACTTTTTGTTTGGTGTGAAAAATCACTTTTTACGGTAGAACTCATTGTAACGCACTCAAAACATTGTGCTGATGGATATATTGAATAGTATGTACTTACATTAAAAACTAGTATTAAAAAAAACTTGTGAAATAGTTGGAATTTTGACCCCCAATATCTCCGTAACTAGAAGGTTCCCAGGTATCGCCTAGAACAAAAAAAAATGATCGCAATGACGGGGGCGTCATTGCGATCATTTTTTTTTTTCATTCGGCATCGTTAAGGGTCTTGTTACACCCTTTAGAATTCGGGCCAACGTTTATAGATGGCAGAGTAAACGATTTTACCCCTGGCTTTATCAATTTTTTTTTAATATTAAATAATAATAAGTGGTGCCATACACATGTCATGTTCGGGCGGCAAATTTGATTTAACAGTATACTGTATAATCTGTTGAGAAACGAAGCCGACTCGAAAACATGACTGCTTGTTCATACACAAGGCGTAAACAGGCCCTTCATGAAGCCGTCAACCAAACATTCTGTACATTAAACCAAGTATATCTGCGCAAAAAAAATGCCGGGAAACGCTTTTTTTTGGGTGAAATATCACTGTGTTTATCAATTTAACGCACTCAAAACATTATGCATTAAATAGTACAGGAGCCATGGAAGTATTTAAAGTAAAGCCATAACATTATAAACATGTTTTTTTTTTGTAACTTGAGAGAATGTAGGAACTTTGATATCCAATATCTCCGTTACTTAGAAGGTTCCCATGTCTGGGTCCAGAACTAAAAGAACACGGTGACGGAGATAAAAAGTTCTTTTCGGCTTCATTAAGGGTCTTTTTACACCCATTATTATATCCGACTTTCATTTGGCTCGTGCCGGTCGGCAAACCTTATCGCCGAATCATGTTCGGGTCGGCTCGCAAAGCCGAGCGGCTTTTCCCCAACATATGTCAACATACAGCGTGGATCAGAAATGTGTGTTTATATTTAAGGGTGTGGTACAGATCATCTAACTGAACTACCTTCTCGTTGACACCAACATTGAAATCTCGAAAAAAAAATCATCACCGGTCCCAAACATTTGAGTCGAGTAGGTAATGAAGTTTTGCGTGGGACAGCTGATTATTTTTTCGCGACTTTTTCATATATAATTGTATTTATTTATGTCTTCTCTTCGACTTTTATCGATACTTTAGTCGTACAGCTTACCCTGTCTCATTCATACTCCGAAGGCTGGTGAAGACCTGGCGAACAAAGCACAACCGAGACAAATAAATACTTTTTCTTTCTATCTTTCTTTCAACCAACCTGCCCTAAGTCTAAGTCCTTGTAGCATGCTTTTTCTTTTTCTGTTCTGTGTGCTTTGTATCTTTCTATCTCTGTCTAGAAATGCTCGCTTCAATATCAGTATTAATGCAAGCAGCTCGATTGTGGGTAAAAAGATTAAATTTAAAGAAGTTAATGATAAAAAGAGGTAAGGGACTTTCGTGTTTTTTTCTTTTAAAAATAGGCTTTGAAGTCAATTGAGAGAGAAAAATCTTTTTTATTCTTATTTCCAGACCTTTGCAGAGAATTTTACAAGATAACAAATCTGTGTCGCGGGACAATTAAATGTCAATTCGCAATTTACCTTAAAGTAACCCGATGTCAGACACTTCACTTTTCGTAAAAAAAAATTGATTTGCTTTCGGCATCTTTCACTCTAGAATTGAAACGTCCGAAGCTACACACAATATTAGCCAATAGTGAAAAATAAATGTTGTCCCTATTTTTATTAGTTTTATTTAAAAGCGACTTATCTCAGTTGGCATCAATGGCTAACAACAAAAAATAATAAGGCATGCTAATATTATAATATTTGCCCAGTATAGGATAAGAAAAATAATTAAATATTACATGTTGTATGCTTGTATTGGTAGCTTTTTGAGTACGTTGGGAACACCATTATTTCATTTAAAATATAGTATTTTTGGTCTTAAATCCATAATTACACATACATGTACATGGTGGGAGGGACACCGACGCATTTTAAACACTTACCACGTATTCAGTACATTATTCTGGGATTCCCCCCCAGGGGAATCTTCAGCTCGTCTAATGTATTTTTTTCGCCTTCCCGTTTTCCGTTCAACGCAGAAACTACAAAATGCCACCTCCTCCACTTTGCATCCTCCTTCTGCTTTGTAATTTGTGGTCGAATGTCAATGTTATTCATTTAAATGTTGCCAATTTTATTGAAATCTCATTTAAAATAGGCGTGTTGTCCAAAAAAAAACTGTAAATAGGTTTTTCCGACCGCACAGACCGTCATTTGCTAGAACGACATACTGAGCGGGAGTGCTAACGCACGCGGCAGCATCAACGATGCGATCGGGAGCACGCTCTGGGAGGTTACTATGACGTCTTAAAGCTATAGTATTTCCAGTGTGGGAAAGAGACAGAGTTATACAGGTCGTCTAGCGCCATCTCTTTCCCACACTGGAATTACTCCTGCTTTAAGACGTCATGGTAGGCCACCAGTTTCTCACTCTAGCAAATGATGTATCTGAGCGAATGCAAAAAAAATCCCCTTCAAAGTTTTGTCTCGATTCACCACGTTTTACGGTCGGCACTTACGTGGTAAATAATTGGGTTTGGTCTGAACTATTTCCTATTAAAGTTGACTTAGTAACCCCATCGCCACTTTATTTCCAAATAACTCAATGCAACACTCAGTTTAGGGACCATTCGGCATTCACAAATTTGTTAAATAGGTAACTTTAAACCCCATAGCACAAGGTTCAGTTTAATTTCAACAAAATATGTTTTTTTCAACAGTGCAAGTAATTAAAAAATCAACCTGATTTACACTTGTATAAAGTTAAGTTTAGGTATATTTGTTAAAGTAGAAAACACGTCAATTGAAAACAATAGTTACATAGACTCCTTTAGAGATTTTTGTTTGGTTAAGTGTCTCATACATAAGTCATACCCATAAATGGTGATAATTTCAGTGTCGTCGCAACTTTGAATAAAATCAAATTGACTGAACGAATGGTTATTCTAACATATTTTTTTTTTAATTTTTGTAGGCCAGATTATGAAAACTCCTTGCTGCAAAAACTCTTCCTTAGGTCGGTAGCATTGATAATTATTATTCCCGAAAGCAAATTCTTAGTAAATCGAATTAATTGTTTTGCAAAATTAATTGTCACAAATCAGATCAACCAATTGTGCCAATAATAGTTCTAGTAATTTTGAGAACGCTCGCATTCTATAATCAATGTCGATTTTCAAGAGAAGCTCTAGTTTGCTAAGCTCAGATAATATTACTACTTGGAATTTTCAAGTACGAGAATTGGCCTTCAGGACTTTACCATTACCTCTAGGGAATAGAGATGATTTATACAAGACGTATAGGTCTATCTCTTTCCCACGTTGAAGTAAGATTCGAATTGTGCAGCTATAAGAAGTGGTAGCAGGACCCCAGAATAGGGAAGTGTCAAACTCAATGGGAAAGGCAAGTCAAAGCTGATTGTAGATGGCGTGTCCATAGCTTAGTCCCAATCTGACCAATGAGGTGAAGCTATTTTGAATTATAAAATGACATTGACAGATCTTCAACCAATGACGTTGCTTGGTACAAGCTATGCTAGCGCCATTAGTTCCACAGTTGCCATCCCCATTATTCCTGTGTGAAAATGTGATGGCGCTAGTCCCGTATATCTCCATCTCTTTTTCGCCTTGAAATAGTCCCGTATAGTTAAAATAATCCTTCATAAATGAAGCCGAGTGCCAAAAGAAAGTGATGAAGAAAAAATTCTACAGCACGCTTAGTATATGTGATTTTGGTGTACCTTTACGTACTATTAAATATGTATTTTTATGTTAAAACCCTCTACGTTTTATCCGTCTGTTGTCTTAATCCGTGTACCTATCTGTTAGCACTAAGACGCACACATATTTGCACAGTCGCACTATTCGTTGCATTATTCGTGTTTGATTTGAAGGACACACTATCGGCATTCCTTATCCAAAATTTTCTATACATAACATATGGTAATTTGGCAATCTTCCAATATTCTAAAGAGAAAAGGGGCTTCCCACGAATGCGACCGCAACCGTAGACGCGCCAATGTCGTCCAATTTAGTCTGGCTGATTGCGTATGTGAGTTTAAATGTTTCGAAACGCACCCACGATAAAGGAAATTCCTAGTGTGGGGCAACGCTTATACAAGAAAATCTCCCACTTATATTGAATATTTTACGTAGATGGCAACATTGCTGCCTCTCACTGTTTTCATAGAGGTTACTATGCAACCAGGCGTATCGCTGCGATCCATCTTTGCTAAAGGGCGACTTCTAGCCTCGTATCGTCGAGACGAAAAGTCTGAATTTATAAATGGGCCATCTAGATGGATAATGCGTTGAGGTGTTAAAAATATTTCTTATTATATGGAATGATTTTATGCTAGACCGTGCCGGGCTCGAACTGTGGCCGCAGCCTCCGTGCCTGCTTGATTTGTTCCCTAAAAATTGAGCAGGCACGGATACAAAATTCATAAACCCGATTTTTATTGTATCCTGCCCAAGTAATGCTGGTTGTGTTGTGTCATACGAATTTCAAAACTACTCTCAAAGAATAAGGGCCGTAATTTTATCGTGAACTGCTTCCTATTAAATGTTTGTGAAGTGTTTGATCCGCGTCTCGTCCGCGTCTCATCCGTGTCTCGTACGCGCTTCATCCGCATCTCTGTCGAGTATCGTCCGCGTCTCGTATGCGATGCCGCGCTTTGTGCCCAGCACAATCTAGCATAATCGTTCATTACACACCGAAACAACTATTTTATTTATGTAACTGCATGTGCGTTAGTTTCTATTTAAGAAAATCCTTAGGTTCAAATATTCTGGTAAGACCTGGTTACGCACTAATCGATACCGAATCAGCTTTAGCGGGTAGATAAAAGTTTAATTTCCATGCAGTGAATACAAATAGTCTGGCGGAGCGTCGAGTCGCGTCGTCCGTTTATTGCATGGACATGTATTCATAGACAGCTCTTTCGAACGATGCGACTTTACACCGGATTTTATTGCATGTACAATTGGATAAAAAGCTTTCTGACCGTCTCAAGATGATTCAGCGTCGATAAGTATGGTCCCTAAAGGTTCAGCCAAACCGGTACGGATAAGTACAGACATTTCAGTACATAATGAATCGGTCAAAGTCCGGTATCTGGTCAACAATCCAGACTGGCTGCGGACACCGGACTGACAGACACTCCACTAGTGATATATCCGTCAAAGTTGTGTGTCATTAATAAGTCAGTATGACCCGCCCGGTTTGATTGCAGCTTTAGATGGCATGTGTTTTCCAATGTTATGGTGGTTACACATTCGTACGAGAGCTCTCTCTATGTCTCTCCTGAGACGTCTCGCAAAGAACCGACAAGAAATGGAGAGCAAGCGAGTAGCACCGAGGCTAGACGCGTGCTACTATGCATTTTGTTCATGAAATTAAGTATCTCTAGTAAAATATTGCTGGGAAACGCCTTTTTTGGGTGAAATATTACGCACTCAAAACATTGTGTTGAAGGATGCTTCGAATAGTATACGGGGGGTCATGAAAGTTATAACATTAAAAACAAAAAAGTGAAAATTGGCAACTTTTACCTCCAAAGTCTTCGTAATTAGAAGGTCCCCAGGTATGGTCGAGAACAAAAAAATAATCGCAGTGACGGGGAGAAAAAGTGCCTTTCAGCTTCAGTAAGGGTATTTTTTACACTCTGTATACACTCTCGCACTACCGTAGCCCCGTCCTGCCTCGAAGTGCGAAGTGTCTCGGAGAGAGTATAGCCACCATTTAATTTTTTGTGTCAGGTGTGTAACGCGCATGCCTGCTTGAAGCATGGTATCTCATGTTTCTTTCCATTACTTTTGAGTTATCTTTGCCTCAATTTTGTTTTGTTTTTTCAGAAACTCTGTGATTGAGTAAGTAGATAGCAGTAAGTTTTCATTGCATGATTTCTTTGCATGTTAGTGTATGTTATAATGGTGATGGTTTTTGGGAATAATTTTGTATAAGACAAAATGAATCAAAATGTAGTATAAGTTCGTACTTTTCTGCTTTAAGACTTTTGGAAACAATTCCCAGTTAATTGAAACTTCAGTTTTTTTTTCGATCGGCAAACTCCGTTTGGCATCTACCATCACTAAATAATGTTTGGACCGGCTCTACACAATTCGAGATATACCGAGCGGCTTTTTGCCGAACATAAATATTATCTGCATACAGGGTGGAAGGGACACTGACGCGAAAACTGTTTCCACGTATTCTGTTCATCATTATGAGCACCCCTGCCCCCACATAGAAACTTTTCATCGGTTATTAAAAAAAAACAGCTGATTCCTACAAAATTGCAGTAGGTACCTACCTACACGGTCAAAATGCATGGAACAGCAGATTTTTTTTTTATATTGCAGTTGAAATATTTCTATGTGGTCCGGCTCCAAATGATGTACTGAATACGTGGTAACCGTTTTCGCGTCGGTGTCCCTTACACCCTGTATAATTGGTTTTGTCACCCGGCTGTGCCGAAAGATACCGAACCGAACAAGTGTGAATCATTCCTAAGGCGAGGTGAATTTATTTTTGATTTTCTTTTTATTTTTTTGTTATTGACATAAATACCTAATAATATTCTGTAAATACATAATCATACATGTTTATATCTGTGTATTTTTTTTCTACCATGAAACCTGACTATGAGATTCAAATTTAAAAAAGTCCTAATTCCTACTATTTAAATTTCGCTAGCTACAAGTACGGTGTATGTGTATCGAGATGCGATAATTGCATAGGCGTTATGTCGACCTTTCTGTTCGGTATCGGTATCGGTACCGGTAAAGCTGGCTTTAATGTCGGTATCTGAGGTCCTAGCACCAGTAACGCGCGGTGTAAACGTAAATACGTCGATTTTTTAAAGTGGAAAATTTGAAAAGTGTATTTTTTACTAAAAAAAATAAGTTTTGGATTTAAAAAAAAAATTCACATCTGATTGAATCTATTTCACTAAAATGTTGTAGGATAATTGTATTTTCGATTCAAAAATCGACGTAGGTAAGTTACGTTTACACCGCCCGCTCGAGCGAGGGCCTCAATTATTTTATTTATATTAATACTATAAGTAACTGTTGTTGGTCGCTTGTTAATAAATAAAAATGCTTTTTATGGCGATTTTAAACCTAAAAGGTTTAGGAAGAAAGACATAACAATTTTTACGAAAATACCACTACAAAGATATGTAAGATCGAACAAAAAAAATGACGTCACACCTTTGTTGTTATAAAAAACTGTTTCAACATAACAGCAACATAATATATCATATCATATGTATCACGCCTGTACTCCCCGAGGGTTAGGCATAGGTGTACCTATTAGGGCACCCTCGTTTAGCCAGTTAAAAATAAGAAATGGGTTTTAATATAACTTTTAAGTCTAACTGGTTAACCTATTAACCCGATCAATTGTACCCTGGTTTAAACGCGATACACGCGTGCTTTTATTTCATTAGTCCGTTGCAACATGGCGGTTGACGCATAATTAACTCTGCAAAAATTCTCCTGACAATCGAATGACTTCTTTACGCCCTGCCCTTTAAGGATTAAAGTCGCCTGAATAAAACACTGTATTTAAGTCTCTCTCTATCAGATTTATAGAGCATAGGATTGAAGAAGCCTTGAAGGAAGATAAAGGGAGTGGCTGCGATATCCCGCAGCTAGATCCCTTTGCATTAGAGGTGATGCAATTCGAAAAGTTTTTTCCACCAATAAAATGCCAGGGAATAGACTGGGTAAAGTGTTATGTAAGTACAGATACTATGCGTTTCCACCAAAGATGTCCGAGCGTAGCGAGGGATGTTTTTGTTTAGAACCAATAAAGGCAAGGATGCGTGCTTGGAAAGGAATGTGCTTCGAAGGATGTGTGTTAGAGACGAACGCGAGCGAAAAAATAGCAGTCACGGTGTAGTGGCCGCTCGCATTTGAAACGAGCCCATCACATATCCTCACACCGCTCATCTGTGCACCGTTTCACAGCGTCGCTACGCAACCTAACACCGCTCAGCGGCCTAGCATATCTCTGGTGGAAACGCTCACACCGCACCGGTCCACGGCCTCGCTACACAACTTTGCACCGCCCAGCTACCTCGCACATCTCTGGTGAAAACGCAGCCTAACATACATAATTATACTCACGCCTGTTACACAAGGGGGTATGCAGAAACTACAAAACGCCTCCTGCTATGTTACCCTTAGATACTCCTCTTGCTGCATCCACGTTCATACATCTGGTGGTACACGCACGCCGGTAACTAAGCAATGCTATACAGAGTGTCCGCTCATGGACTAGAGATATTTTAAGTACTAATCAGTGTTTTTTTTTCCTTGGATATCATTTTTCATTCATTAAATTATGCAAATTTTTTGATTTGCAAATAATTTGTTGACGAAATGGCTGCCAAGTAGCTTTAATCAGTGTTTTTTTTTTTCTTGGATATCATTGGTTAGACGTACTGAACGCCGTGTAAATCGATCTATTTTAATGGGACCTTATATACAAAGACGGAACGGTGAATAATTTGAAAGACTTGAACACAGGTGCACAACTGTCGGTATTTTTAAGACTAGTCATTGATCTTAAGCAACGTTTTTGGGCTTTGAATATTCTCTCCCTCTCAGTACAGTTGCCCCAGAATATAACTCTGAATGTCAAAACCGATGCAACTAGACCGTGATAAGCTTCCAGCACGATGCGAGTGCTTACCTTTTTGCCAAGTTATATAAGTACCTAGAATATTGCTAGTCCCATGGACATGAACACATTGTCTTACTAACCTGAAGATTATTGCGTATTTGTAAGTACAAATCTCCTAGCAAAAGTATGCACTTCGGCAATCATCGTCTTAGCTCGGAAATACGAAATGTGGCAGTACCAAACTCAGAAACTCTGTTGTACTCTGAGGCGCGGCAATCGTACTGATTCCGAAACACGAACATTACTGAAACGCATAACTTTTCTGGTTTAACTATAGGTACATCATGTTACAAACTGTAATTTAAGTCAGAATCTCAGGTAATTATAAAATTTTAGAAATTTACACTCAATTTTATACATGACTAAATTCATATTTCACTATTTAGGTATACCTAAAGTCTTTTTCAGAAACATACCTTACCCCAAATAAATTGCGGTAATGGCAGGAGATTGATTATGTTTTCTTTTATTCCAGCTCTCAGAATGTAGGGTAGTAGATGAAATATTATCTACGACATCAAATATAGTGTGTTATTACCAAGATATAATACACGAGAGCGACAATAAGTACTACTTGAGTGCATCGAAGGAAGTTCAGGGCAGCGAGCCTTATATACTGGATGCAAGCGACCACGTTAGAGTCAAATGTACGGGGTTCCATGAAAAGAGGTAAAGTGCGAAATTTTTGCATTTCATTATGCCTGTATTTTCGTAACGAGGGTGCGATTTCGAAAATTGGCAAAGTCGCAAATATATAAAGGAAAAAAAAATGAAATTAGAACATATTGTTGTTAAAATGACTGTGGTGCGCGTACCATCAATCAAGGAAATTAATTTTGATATGATAAAACATTAAAAAATAAATATTTTCCTTAAATTTCCCGCATGTCATTACTTCCCAGAATTTGAACCTTATTAGCGACACTATCAAATGATGAAAGAATACAATGGGTGTTTTTTTTTTCAAATCAACAGTTTCCATGCCTAGCCAGGAATTTTTCAAAAATTCAATTATGCAGTTTAGTTTTCATCAAAATCGGGCTCGAGACTCCTTTGAGCATTTTTCGATATTCCTCACAGTTTCGGATTTGGCCATCCACGCCCACTTGAAAAGTTCACCTGTAGACTAGCTTCCCTTTTTTGTTACAGCGTTCTCAGCTCAACTTGGGTAGGCTATACCTTAGGGTTCCGTAAGTCAGTGCCAAGGGTACGTCCCCCACAGAATCGAGAAGACACACTAAATGTACTGATATTCGGCTTCGATTCCACCTCCAAAAATGGCTTCATACGGAAAATGCCGAAGAGTTATAAATACCTGAAGAATGATGCCAAAGCTACGATACTGAATGGGTATGTATAATTTTTGTAATAACTTCCTACTTATAATATAATAATATTATAAACCAGCGACCCGCCCCGGCTTCGCACGGGTGCAATGTTATACATATAAATAAACCTTCCTCTTGAATCACTCTATCTATTGAAAAAACCGTATCATAACCTTTACGGTAAAGGGCACCTTAACCGTTGTAGCGACAGGATATTGGATTTTGAAGACGTACTGTACAGTCAGCAAGAAAAAGAAAATTTTCTCAAAATCGTTTTTGATGGCAATCGATCCTATTAGATAAAAGGACCAAGAACTCAATGGGACCAATTGTGGTTTCAGTATCAGAAAAGCCAGAAAACGCAAACAATATTTTTCCAATACATTTTCCATACCCGCTGTTATTATGTTAGCCTAGGATGGAGAGGGAGAGGAAGACCAAGAGAACGTTGAATGGATAGTGTGAGGAATGATACGAAACAAAAAGAAGCCAATGATACCGTGACGGTCGACAACCCCACGTAACATGGGACAATGGCGGGAGATGATGCTAATTAAGAAAATAATCCAATTAATAAACATTACAGGTACAACATCGTTGGTGATGGTACTCCGGCTGCCCTTTTCCCCATTCTTACCGGAAAGACTGAACTCGAGCTGCCCGATGTTCGAAAGGCCACCAAAACCAATGGCACGCTGGATGTCATGCCTTTCATATTCTACAAGCTTACTAAAGACGGGTAAGTTGATAATTTTATGTTTTAGTTTAGTTTGTTACTAAAAGTATAACATAATACCACTCCTTCGCTTCGCTGAAAGTTAGGCAGAGGTGTACGTAATAGTACACCCTCATTTCGCCAGTTCCATGTAATAAGGGGCGACCCTATTTCTACTACTGTATTCCACAAAATTTGGAACGTGACTAGAACCGAATTGTTTAATAGTAATAGTAATAGTATATTTATTTGCGTAAAACATGGTATACAAAGGTGTTAGGTACAAATTTAAATGGCACAAACATGTTTAGCTAGGATAAGACCAAGCATGCAAAATTTAAAAGACAGGTATTTAGGTAACCAATGAGGCATCAGCAATGAATTACAAACAATTTTTTGTATCTATAAATTCTTTTAAGCTATAAAAACTATATTCAAGTAACCATTTATAAAATTTTGTTTTAAATAATTTTGTATTTAATATTTTAAAATGCCTCGGTATTTTATTATAAATGCGCACACACATTGCTAGGCAGTTGTTATTGTATTTAGCTAGCCTAGGTAAATCATTCAACACTAATTTATAGGGATCTCGTCTGTTCCGAGGATTCACATCATTTGCAGTCTTAAATAATTGTTTGTTTTTCATTACAAACATACATATTTCGTAAATGTAAAGTGACGGTAATGGTAACAAACCAAGTTTCTTAAATATCGGTTGACATGAGTCGTCAGGTTTAAGTCCACAAATTGATCTCATGCACTTTTTTTGGGCGATGAATGCTCTTCGGAAGTCGGTGCTATTACCCCACATTACAAGCCCATAACGTAGCACCGATTCGACATAGGCTTGGTATGATATTACAGCAGCAGCAGCATTTAATCTCAGCACTGACTATCATGTAATCAGGAAATAATGATAATTACGAATAATAATGACGAATTAATTTAATTAATGATAATACTGTAAGATTATGTAAGGAAATATGCATAACTTCATTATTATTTATCCGTAAATGTATGACCGAAAATAATTGAATTTAATAATAACAATCTATAATAGCAGTACTCCTGGACACGGCTCGTATTGTTAGGAGGTTCCTCTCTCTGGAGCCCTGACCACCGGTAACTTGGACCCTGTTTCCGATACCTGTGGGCAACCATTTTTTTTTATTTTTAAATGTTTTTATATTGTTTTTTTATAAGAAATATTTAAAAATGTAAATAATTTGTATAAAAGTTAAATAAAGGATCTAATATAATAATTTAATACAATAGAATCTTCAACTTATATATAATAACATTACGTAGATGCTATGGGTGAACTGTTTGTGATTGCATACAATGCCTGAAATAAAATGATTTTTTTTTTTTTATTTTTTTTTTATTTATTAACCGGACACAAATCCAGACTCCGTGGCTGCAACTGAGAAATTCCTGTTGGAAAATCCGATAACCCATTGCCCAACCCACGAGACCAACGAGCCATAATAGACTTTTTTCTATATCTAGTTACCGAACCGCATACTTCGAAGACATGCCATGGATAGGGACTTTCCAATATCGTTTCAACGGGTTTCGCCACCAACCAGCCGACCATTATCTCCGCTCCTTCTACCTTGAGGAATCCAAGAACGGAAAGAAATGGGGCAATGCAAAGACCAAGTATTGTGTAGGGGACACGCCGCAGTTCCAGTTAATGATGAATATAACTGATCAGGTATTTGTGAATTACTTACTAGCTTTCGGTGAAGGAACACATCGTTAGGAAACCGGCATGTCCTAGAAATAAATTCGAAGAAATGTGACGTCTACCAGCCCGCACTGGGCCCGCGTGGTGAATTATAGCTCATTCCCTCTCATAGAGAGGAGGCCGTGTGTCCCAGCAGTGCGAACATTATATCCTGATATGCTAGTTCCACAGATTACCCCCTACATACAGGATGTAACAAGACCCTTCACAAAGCCGTCAACCAAGCATTAGGTACATCAAACTAAGTAACTTTACGCCAAAATTATTGCTGGGAAACGTCTTTTTTTTTTGGGATGAAATATCACTTTTTACTGTAGTACTCAATGTAACGCTCTCAAAGCATTGTGCTGATGGATGAATTGAATAGTACGGGGGTCGTGGAGGTCTTTAAATTAAAAATCTTACATTAAAAACAAGTATTTTAAAAAAAAGTTGTGAAAAAGTTGGAACTTTGACCCCCAATATCTCCGTAACTAGAAGGTTCCCAGGTATGGTCTAGAATAAAAAAAATATCGCAATGACGGGGAGAACAAGTGCCTTTCGGCTTCGTTAGGGGTCTTGTAACACCCTTTATAAACTCACAATCTCTTTATAATCTTACTACTGTTACAAATGCGAAAGTTTTTGACGATAGATAATAGATGTTTATTACTCTTTCACGCAAAAACTACTGAACGGATTTGTTTGAAAGGACAATGACCAAAAAGTCTCATGCGTCAAGATCAAAATTTTACAGTAATTATTTTCATAATTTTTTACGACACGCGTCATGGATTCGATTTTTGAATAGGGAATTTAATTCAAAGTATAGAAGTACGAATATTGTTTTAATCCTTTTATAATTATTTCGTAGAGATGTAGAATGCAATAGAAACTATTTTGATGAACCGACTGGGTAGTCATTCCAATCGTTTCTTTTTTATGATAAGTAAGTAACTATAACGTTAGCTTCAAAAACGCTTTTCGAATTATATTTTTTCTGAAAACCGAAATACAGGCATTGCCTAGTTCGGTTGCAGTGGCTACATCCACTTATTAGAAATTAATACTGCCAAACTATTTTTCTGTAAAATATTACTAAGTTTTTTGAGAAATAAATTTATTATTATTATTATTTAATATCTTTGCTTTTTTTTGTTGAATAACAGTAACAATTAAGTAAAACCAGTACTCCAAATCGATTTGTTATTGTTAATTGACACAAAATCGATTTTCATAATAAAGATTTTGATTTATCGACCTCATCCCTATATTCCGGGCAAGTATATTTCTGACATTTAATGTGACATTTACGTCCGTCTGCATTTTTAGAGTCGAGATTAATTAATGATTGTATTTTGTGTTGAGAAGTAGGATTTGTTTGTATTTTGTGAACTTTTGTTTTATGAACGTATTTCATTGTGCAAATATGTCGAGTCGTGGGTTCAACCAAATGACGCCGTCAGTCACCCGGCAAAACCGATGAATCAATATCTAGTTGCCTGGTTTTGAGGTTATTTTCGATTTTATAAAATTACTCCGTAACTCGGGTTTTGTCTACAAAAAGAACTTTTGTAGAAGTTAATAGTGAGAAGTTTAGACTATAAAAAAAAAACAAAGCTTGATTTTGATGCAGCATGGTGCAGGACTCCATACATCCATGAGCATTGTCCTTTGGCACACCTTTGTTAACACGAAGGATGCATTTTATCCTGGTAGTTCAGCCCACGCGGGTGAAGCCGCAGGCTAGTATTAGTAAAAATATCCCTTTTGACGTTTTGTTTAACTTTGACAGTTCCTGCGTTTGGATGGCAAGAAGTTCTGCTTCACATTCATTGCCGATATCACTCACGACAACAGCATGATATCCGTCGCCGACAATGCGATGCTGAACCTTCTCCAGACCCTGGAGGAGAGGAACGTCTTCGAAGACACACTTCTCATTTTCATGGGGGATCATGGGCCGAGGTAAGAAAGAAAAGATAGAAAAAAAAAACCGCCAAATGCGAGTAGACTTCTTTCTACCTTTCCGCACCTTGTATCTTACACCAAGGGTTCCTTATAAACTCGTAGGTATTTTGTTATTAAACTACATATTTACGGTCTTCAGATTTTTTTCCTTAACATGTGCTGTTAGACATCGCTTCTTGCCAAACATGATTCTACGAGGGTGCGTTTTTAAGTTCGCGGAATGGGAGGGTAGGATATAAATAAAGGTAATTAACGGGGTGGCCACTACTTCAGCCACTCAATATAAGTAAAAATACCAAGTTTTATCTTAATTGGATCATTAGTCTTTGAACTATCGTCAATCAAACAACTCAATCGGGAAGAAAGTGTGAATTATGGAAAACATCGATTACCGTGCCGTTATAAAGTTCCTTACCAAGCAAGGAAAGTCAGTTCAAAACATACTGGAAGAGATGGAATCCGTTTACGGGGACTCTTGCCCGGGTAAAACCATGGTTTACAAGTGGCACAGTCTCTTTAAACAAGGCAGGACCTCACTCGAAGACGATCCAAGGGCCGGACGGTCGATTGAGGTGACTACTCCGGAAATCGTTCAAAAAGTAGAAAAAAATATATTGGAAGATGCCAGACTAAAGAAGAAACAGCTTGCAGAATTAGTTGGAGTATCGGATACGACAATTTTCAAAATTCTACACGATCATCTTGGTATGACAAAGGTCAGTGCAAGATGGGTTCCAAGAATGCTCACGCCGCCTCAAAAACATCGCCGCGTGGAGTGTTCTCGCACGTTTTTGGACCTCTGTAACGAAGATAAGGATGGCCTTTTGAGTCGAATTGTTACTGGAGATGAAACTTGGGTTCATCATTATGAACCTGAGTCAAAACAGGACTATGCAGTGGCACAAAAAAGGCACACCACCACCCAAGAAGTTTAAAGTGTCACAATCGGCTGGAAAAATCATGGCAACAATCTTTTGGGATTCGGAAGGAATCCTGTTGACCGATTATAAAGATAAAGGCGTTTCTATAACCGGAGAATACTATGCTTCAATCCTCGAGAGGTTAAAAGAAAGCATTAAAGAAAAAAGGAGGGGAAAATTGACAAAAGGTGTGCTTCTTCTTCACGACAACGCGCCTGTTCACAAGAGCCGTGTTGCGTTGGCTGCCCTGCATAAAGTGGGCTTCGATATTTTAGACCACCCACCCTACAGTCCAGACCTGGCTCGCAGTGATTATTATCTCTTCCCAAAACTTAAAAAAGAACTTCGTGGGAAGAAGTTTTCAACCGATGAAGAAGTGAAGGACGCAGTTTCAGCTTATTTTTCGGACAAAGACAAAACATTTTTTTATGAAGGTATTCATAAGCTAATTGAAAGATCTGAAAAATGTGTTAGGGTAGCAGGTGAATATATTGAAAAAGAAAAATAGTTTGGTATATTTATTTTCACTTATTACCCTCCATTCCGCGAACTTAAAATATG
Organism: Eugnorisma glareosa; assembly: GCA_947578425.1. NCBI lineage: Eukaryota > Metazoa > Arthropoda > Insecta > Lepidoptera > Noctuidae > Eugnorisma > Eugnorisma glareosa. The sequence continues at coordinate 2,377,942 of OX387982.1, read as the reverse complement.
TCAACGGTAAGTACCCTGTAGGTTTTGATTCCCTCGTGAAATCGCAAAATATGCGACATAATTAAGCTGTCATATATTTGATCACATTGACTTAAAAGGAAGGTCTGATATTATTTGATATTAATTTCAGCTTGTTACCTCCACGCGTTCCCGAGAAAAGGAAAAGGTCTTGACAGACTGACACACAGACGGACAACAAGGTGATCCTATAAGGGTTCCGTACTTCAGTCAGCAAAAACGGAACTCCAAAAAAAAAAATGAAATGTTCTTCTTAGCGTGTCGATGGCAAAATAAGTTCAAATGATTAGCCTAAAAGTCAGAGACGCTAACTCTGCTAGCTTATGCAGCCATATTATGGTCGTCAAGTGCGCAGGTATCAGAGCATGCGGCGCAAGCTGGAAAGCCGGCCATTGTCTGCAGAGAAAATAAAAAGAAAGTGAAGATGGACTTTTGTTTATTTCGCACATCATGATAAAAACAAAAAACTTAAATAACATAACATCACGGCTGTAGTGCCCGAAAGGTTAGACAGTGGTGTACCTAATAGTACACTCACATTTCGCCAGTTATTTTAAGTTCCATGTTATAGGAGGCGAGCCTATTGCCATCAACTGGGCGCAAATCCAGACTCCGTGGCTGCTACTGAGACATTCCTGATGGAAAAACCCAATGGCACTTTTTTTTGGGGGTAGTTCTTGGCTTTGGCCCGAACTATTATATATATAAATCCGGAAATAAAGCAGAGATACGTAAAAGTATAAAATCAAATAAAAATATTATAAATACAGAAACATTTTATATTTTTAAATGTTTTTTTTTTATATTAAAATTTAGATTGAAATATTTAAAAATGTACCTAATTAATATGTAGGTACAAAAATAAATAAAAGGAATAATAATAATTCATTTATTGTCACTTAACAAAGACCCACCCATAGATAACACACACTGGTACTGGTTATACTTTGTGCAACAGCGTTATAGGCTCTAAGAGTACTATTCAGTAAATTCAATGTACATACACCGAAAACATGTGGTTGGACAGAATATTGATCTGAAAACATTGCAATTCGAAAAATGGCAGGTAAATATTAATGTGAACTAGTGGCGGTACATTCATACTAGCTTATAAGCTTGACTTGCCTTTATATCCTACTGCTCTTCATGACGTTAGGGTTTCGGAACAGTTTGCAGGGTTCCCAACTTAGCGGTTTTCCCTCCAAATTTAGGGTAAATATATGGGATGGGATTTTTTTAGGGGCTTTGTAATTTTAGGGGCTTTTTTACTAACAAGTATAAGATAACCCAATCCAGCCAATCATATTTATATATTTACCTAGCGACACATCATGACATCTATGAGTAATTTCTCGTTATTAAGAATTCTTATTCTTATTCTTTATTGCACACAACATTACAAATATAAATACAAATTGCAATAATATAGCTACTAATTACAGCAAACCTAATTTTGATTTTGAGATTTGCACAAGAGGATACACGGGAATGTGCACAATGTAAACATTACAAATTAATTAAACTTATAAACTAAACTACATACATACAGTATAATATACGTAATACATACAGTGTATATACATATATATAAAATCCTATATTTATAAACATACATACATACATATCGATCATGTTGACAGGAAATGTTCCTTTATTCTCTTCCTGAACACCTCCAACGAAGGGCTATCCCACAAGGAGTGTGGAAGTGAATTCCAAAGGCGCACAGCACGAACAGTGAAAGATCCATCATACCGACTTGAGGAGTGGGGAGGGAAACGAAGGAGAAGAGATGATGATGAGCGACAAGGTTTACCTCTAGGAACGAGAAACTCAAAGCGTTCCCGAAGATACGAAGGAGCTTTAGAATTGTAAAGAATGGAAAAAAGAAAAGAGAGAATGTGACAATCTCGACGCTGCCGAATAGGTAGCCACTGCAGCTGCTTCCGAAATTCCGACACATGGTCGTACTTACGAAGCCCAAAAATGAAGCGGATACACAAATTCTGCAGACGTTCGAGCTTATTAAGAAGTTCCTCAGTCGCATCAAGAAAACAGACATCAGCATAGTCTAGAAGAGGTAGAAGGAGAGACTGAGCAAGAGTAATTTTAGTTTGAAATGGCAAGAACTTCTGAAGACGCTTAAGAGACTGATACGAACAAAACAACCTCCTGCTTACTTCAGCAATGTGACCATGCCAAGATAGGTTGCAGTCCAAGAATACACCTAAGTCCTTAACCTTCTTGGCTATAGCGATACCATCGTACACAACAGGAGGGAGGGACTGATGATTTAATAAATTGATGAAGTATCTGCCACCAATCACGAGAGCTTGTGATTTTGTTGGATTAACTAATAGTCCAAAACTTTTAGCCCATTGTCCGATGTTTTGAAGATCATTATTGATGGCATCGATAGCTCCAGGAAGCTCTTCAAGTTTAAAATGGCGATAAAGCTGCAGGTCGTCTGCATAGAGATGATAATGTGACGTTAGTACCTTTGTGACCGCGTTAATGAAAACTGAGAAAAGAAGAGGAGAAAGGACGCCACCCTGAGGAACACCCGCAGAAAGATCGCACCAATGAGAGCAAGCCTCATTCAAGTGTACTGATTGCGAGCGACCCCGAAGATATGAATCAAACCAAGCAGTCACAGAAGGAGATATGTTTAGAGAGGAAAGGATACCTAAGAGTATGTCAAAGTCAACTGAATTAAACGCACTGCTAAAGTCCAATAAGACCAACACCGTAAGGAGTCGGTTTTCCATGGCCAATCGGATATCGTCAGTAATTTTAAGAAGGGCAGAAACAGTGCTATGGCCTGGACGAAATCCAGACTGAAATGGACTAAGCAGGCTATTAGAAGAAAGGTAATGCGACAGTTGACTATTAACAACACTCTCAAGGACTTTGGACAGGATTGGAAGTATTGAAATTGGGCGAAACTGGGATACTGAAGAGGGATTTGAAACTTTGGGAAGAGGCAAAACGTAGGCCTTCTTCCAAGCAGAAGGAAAGGAGCCAGTAAACAGAGAATAATTTACAATGTGTGAAATAACAGGAATAAGGTCATCAAGGATAGGAAGGAACATTTGAAGTTGAAGACCATCATCACCCACTGCCTTTGTAGAAATAGATGTAATGGCCCGCTTAATATCCCCTTCTGTAACTGGGTGAAAAGAGAAAGAAGTACATGTTGGCAGAGGAAGATTAGAGAGATTGTTCAGAGTGAAAGATTTAACGTTGTCATCCAGAGTCACAGGTGATTTGGAAAAGTGAACATTAATTGTGTTTAGGTCAAAATTAGGCGTGCTGTCATTCGCAATCTTGCCGATACCAAGGGATTTAAGGAATTGCCAAACCTGTGCTGTGTTCGATTGTTTAATTGTGTCGTGTATGTGACGCCTTTTAGCATCCCTACACATACGACCGCAGTGATTACGCAGTTTCTTATAGATGGACCACTTTTCATCAGTAGGGTCCCTCTTGTACCGCCTTTTCGCCTTATCCCTTTTAGACATCTCTTTTTTAATTGCATCCGACAACCAAGGAGCTGGAAGATGCTTCACCCTGACCTTTTTTAGTGGAGCATGCACATCAAAAAGTTTTAACACTATTTTGGTAAACTCGGCCTCCTTAGTGTCCAAGTCATTGCTGTCATAAACAGGAGACCAGTCAATATTGCCCGCATCCTCACCCAAGCGGTCCAGATCAATGTTCTTGAAACTGCGTAGCAAGAGAAATTTTGATTTGCGTTTAGGAGGGCGAATTTTATACGAAATAAATAAAAGATCGTGGTAAGAAAATGAGGCAGAAAGTTGCCCGTACGTGGCTACTTTGTTTGCGTCGGAAACTAGAATAAGGTCTAGAAGTTAGGGATTGCAATGAGGCGCATGATGAGTAGCGTTGAGCTGTAGGATGTGCATGTTGACAGAAGAGACGAGGGCCCTGAGTTTACGGCTGCGCACATCGTCTTTGATTAGACAGGTGTTGAAGTCTCCGAGTATAATAGTGTGGTCATATAATGAAGAAAAATTTTCAAGATTTGTTTCAAAAGAAGCGAAATAATCAATATGACAGGAAGGACTATAGAAGACACCTAAAAGAACTTTTGTGTGATTAAAAGTTATCTCAATAAAAAGGTGTTCCGCTGATTTTGAATAGTTACTCGGAGACTGATCGATGATTTTGTAAATAATATCTTCACGAAGATAGATAGCGACCCCCCCACCACCCTTGCCCGTTCTGTCATTACGCACAAGCCTGTAGCCGGGCAACGAATATTGTGTTGAAGGAAGAGCAGGTTTGAGGAAAGTTTCAGAGACAAGCACAGCATGAATAAGATCAGAGTCAAAAGAGGATAACAAATCGGTATGATGGGCTGGAATACTTTGAGCATTAATATGGACGGCGTTGAAAAATTTGTTGCAGCAAGAAAAGGTAGAAGAAAGCTGGTCGCGTAAGTGTACAGAATCATCAGTGAACGCACTGGCGTAGCTCTCGTCAGACGAACAAGAAGAAGAGCAGGAAACAAAACTATCATCATTATTGTCTAACATAACATAAAAAAAATATATAATAAAATAAATATATATTATACTAAATTATTCAAAAACTATCTATACAAAATAAAACACAAAAAAAAAATATATATATCCTCGATGCACCTTGCCGTTATAACAAAGATTAAAATGCTGGTATCTAAGTCATTAAAAAAATAAAGGAAACAAAATAGGAAAGTTTCCGAACGAGCAAGTTACAATCATCGCTGTCAAAACAAAATGTCTTCTGTGACCGACACAAAAGAGAAATATAAAGAAAATGATGCTATATTACATATGTGTGCGATCATTTGACCTGCCTCCGCGACCTCTTGTCCAGAGCAGGGTTGCTAATAGGTGACGAAGCAACCTTCGCAGCCGAATCAGCAGATGTAGACGCTGGAAACTGCGCAACAAGTTCTTGATGTTCACTTGCTGATTCAATCTTTCGACGCGACTTGTCTGGGAGCATGATGACAATTTTGCCCTCGGAGGTCCAACATTGCTTCACACTAAAGTGTTTGCGAGCGGCCAGAAACACGTCGTGCCTAGGCTTAGTTAGGAAATCTGAGAGAACCAGACCAGAACCCTTCAGCATTGTCTTGTTGCGCCATACCTCGCTGCGCAGATTGTAGCAACTGAACCTAACAAGAAGTGGACGAGGCTTGCCTGAATTTACTCCCAAGCGATGGCAGGATATCATGTCCGATGAGGAGACATTAGCAATCTTCAGCTTGTCCGTTAAAGTTAGGACGGCCCGGGAAGTGCAATCTTCATCCTTCTGCTCAGGAAGACCATGTAGGAGTAGAACTTGCCTGCGAGACGCCATTTCATGCCGGTCTAAGCCCACAGTTAGCAACTCCATCTGAGCCTTCAGCGCGCTCATAGTCTTCCAAATGAAGCACTTGAACTCCATGAAGTCCCGAGAGAGGCTGGCTATTGTCTTGTGTGGAGCCTCGTTGCTGCTGACATTCTTCAGGTCCTCCTCATAGGTGTCCATGCGTGTGGCGAAAGTGGCTGACAGCTCCTCCATGCAGTTTGACAGCTTGGCATATAGGTCCATTTGTGGAGATTTGTGTTGGTTCAAGTTAGGTGAAAGGAGATGGAGAGTTTATAAGTGCAGTGAGTGCATCCGAGGATTAACTAAACTTTTAGTGCATAACCACTTTAAAAGATTATAATAGACTATTTTAAATATTTATTTTCAATGAGAGCTATTAAAACTTGTGTTCACTCAAGGTACCCTCTGAATTCGAATTTTATTTAAAAAAAAAAACTATAAATTTAAATTGCGCGCTGTGTGCGCGTGCTTTTAATCTTAACCAATAAGGAATCATGATCCATATTTTTCGATATGTTTTGATAGTTTCTGTACTTAGCTAACTTTAATTCAATCATCAAGTTCATATTCTTTAGAAAAAGACAACTATCGCTAGTGTTAACCAATAAATCTTTATATTTGTCAACGTCAGTGTCATTGTTTTAATTATTGTTATTTTCTTTTTTTAATATTTATTTTTTATTTTAGCGGGATTTTCAAATAAATGTTGCGATTTTAGGGATTTTTGACGTGACATTAGAGAGAAATATTTTTTGACAGTGTGTAGCACTGACAGTTTGTTTACCTTATGGGCTTCCCGTATTGTTGGCCCCTAGGCACGCCACTAATGTAAATTGGTACAGTTTTGTACTATTAGGCACACCTCTGCCTAAACCTTCGGGATTACAGGCGTTATGAATACCAAAAATATAAGTTTTGTTTTAATTTACCCTCTTATGGAGCTTGTATATAAAACAGCTAGCTTGTATGTAGCTTGGGTAAAAAAAAAAGTTAAATTATGAGACATTTAATAGTGACTTATTAAACATTTATACCACACTAAAAATGGTGGAAGACATAAACACACAAACGATTACCATCATTCTGAATACGGGACATCTTATCTAGCAGTATAACTAAATATTCACTCATTACAAAACACTTTTCATGAATAGAACATTCATAATAAAAATCTTATATAAAACATTAAAAGAAAACGAACGTAACAAATATTAAAAATACAAAAACTTTTTCATAAAAGCGTGAAGCTCTGAACGTAAGAATAAAGTTTAGTTAAAAATAACAAATTATTCACTGATTAGAAGCTTTTTGTAAACTAGAATCAGTCCCTCAATTGAAGTTAAAACTGACGGGGCCTTCTGAAACAACTCTCTTACAAAATCGTCGCCATCTTTGTCCCTCATATCACGTAACATCTTGAAAACAAACGTACCGTTATACAATGTTCTGTACTGAAGACATTTGTACGGCGAGCCGCATAAAGTGTTCAAATAATTCATATGCTGGATACAGTACTGCAGTTCCACTAACCTTCTCAACGCTTCCCCGTCGAAGATTCTTTTAGCTTCATCTTTATCGTAATGGTAGTACTTATCTGTGATACTTTTAACATTCACATATTCCATACTGGGCGCTGGCCTCAGCATGACGTACGACAGCACCACCGCGTACACTTCTCTTGTCACTTCCTCACCTTCCAACTGCTTCCTGCGAGCAAAGTACACCAGAGCGATGAACAACACAACGGAGTCTGCTGGCAGTTCAGCTAAATCTTCGATGTCGATATGATTCTCGGTCAGGAAATGCTCGAACAGCTTCAAACGCTTCACGTGATCCCAGCCATTCTCGAACACCGACACCTTGCAGTTGTAGCTCGGCCTCCGAACAGTCGTGTCTGCACTATCTATCTCTATATACTTATCGGCATCCTGGTACACCTTGAATGTACCTCCTCTGTAATTTGTCAGTAAGTTGTATGCATATTTTATTATATCCATTGATAGGAAAAGACTGTCTTGAGGATGTTCGTCTAAAATGACCCAGGATCCTTCAATCACCTGAGATTTGTACAGGTTGATGTATGCGGGCGGCACGTGTTTACAAACTACTCCTTTTTCAAACCATTCTGGATCTTGTTTCACTATTGGGATACTAAAATTAAGTAGATACTCAGTGGTAAGCCCAGCTTCATCCTTCCGCATATTTATTAAAATGTTCTGATAATTTAACCAAAATTTATTTCTGTCATCATCGTTTGATAAACTTTTTGAAATTCCGTCCCTCACTTCTTCGTCGGTATGCTTCGAGAGCCACACGATCAGACGTTTTAGTTGTATGTATTGATTGCTTTCTGACACTCGCCAAAATCGGAAAAGTGAACGGAAAAAGTCAATTGGAAATATTGTTGTGTCGGTTAGAGTAGCAAAAATTGCAGTTTTCTCTTCAGTCATGGAATGCTTTTGGCGAAAATCCTGAAATTTGTACTGGCGACATTGGATGGATCTGGTTTTGTTATCAAATTTCATTGTTGTGGACATTATATAAGGGGCTTTCCTAAAGCAGTATTCTATATCATTGCTGATGACAGGGCATTCTAGTTTTTGAGCTAATGCAACACAATCATCTTTAGCCTCCGAGACACAAAAGGCGTAGTCTATGCCCATTTCATCTATCACTTGCGTAGTGGCATCCTTTAATAGCACAGGTGGTATAAATTCGAAGTTTGTGTTAACATCGAAATATAAACGCTGAAACTTCTTCATTTTTTTCTTTATATCTGTGTCACCGCCTTTGAATACTATGTAGCATCTGACGTTTGCCTGTCCGAACATTTGGATATAGTTTTTCAAATCGTTAGCGTATTTGTCGGTTTCGCAACCGAAGACGAATGGTATCTCGCTCTTTTCATAGACGTTGTGTAAGTAGTTCTGTCCATCAATGACAACGGCACAGTTTCTCAGAGACAAATCCCGCGACTCCTCTTTGACAACAATCTTCTGGAATTGGAAGATCCTCATTTTGATTTCTGAAGCAAGAATGATAAGGCTCAATATGGTTTCTTTGATTCGGTAGGAATCAAATCAAATACAGATATCACAAAGTATGCTTTCAGAATGCTATTGCGGCTCCCACGTTTCTACAGCAGCGCATCTGCCATGTTTATGGAGGCTTGTACGGACGGATTTGCGCACAAAACTCGCCTCCTTATTGAGCAGAATTCGTGCTAGCAGCAATGGCATTCTGGTGGTTATTGCGCGCAAATTTGACTGCCCTATTTTTAGGAATCACATCAGGGTGTTGACTAAAACGAATTAACATAAAATTGACGTATTGATGTAAGTAACTTGTATTTGCAGAAAAGAATCAATTTTAATGAATGAAACTTAATCACCAAATGTCTTATCACTAGCATAGTTCTTAGGTACAGTCTCGGCACTTTTTCGGTTAATAGAAAGTTGTTTTTACACGTTTTTAGTGTTAATGAAACTTAATGACTTATCACTAGGTAATGTCTTATCACCAACATATTTCTTAAGTAGGTAGGTACGGTCTCGGCACTTTTTCGGTTAATAGATAGCTGTTTTTACACGTTTTTAGTGTTAGTGACCATATCAGTTTTCAAAATCTTAGACAGCTCTTAATGTCTATAATTTAAAAAATACATCACACGAATCATAATTTTATGAACATACGCCTGGTATAGAATGGGCTAATGGGCGTTTTTTGTCCGTCAAGATGCCCACAGGCTTGTACCACAAAACACAAGTTGGCACACAAAGTTTAGAACACATTTGTTTAGAACTTGTATATTTAAAAAATCGTGTGAAAAGTTTGATCTTTGACCTTTAATGTTCTCCTACTGTTCTGATTAACATTTCATGTTGTTACGAACATAGTATTTTGGAACTCATGTTTTATGAAAAAGATCTCCAAGTTACAATCGTATTTCTCGCGAAAATTGCTTTTAAATTTAGGAAAGTGTAGTTCGTGACTGTACAAGAAATAATAGCAATGACTGAATGGAGTAATGTTTCGGTATCGTTAAGGGTATGTTACGACTGTTATAATATCAAATTAATAGGTACTTACAGTTTAAATACTCCTTTTTCTAACAGAAATAGGGCACAGGATTACTGCACAATAACTAAAATAGGGCACTAGATAACTGCACAATAACTGAAACAGGGTACAGGATAACTACACAAAATCTTTGGATACAAATTTGAATGCAGACCATAACGCCTTTACCATTACTTATATATACTGATACCGTCGCGGCGATGTTACAGTCAAATCATAAATAGGACATTCTTAGTTTTGCCTAAAAACTAATCGACGATACAGTTCCCATCTTCGGAAAATCCTAGGAGGAGCTCATGGCTAAATATTGACAACCGCAAGGTTGGATCTTCAAGGTAGGTTAAACAGCGCTTGGCAAGGTTGCTCCTTGGATGGTTGGCCATCGATTACATACCGACATTCTTCCGTGGCTCGGAAAGCACGTTAAGCCGTTGGTCCCGGCTGTTAATTGTAGATCTTTGACAGTCGTTACAGGTAGTCAGTCGGCCGAAAATCTGTCCAGTCTTACCCAGGAGTATCGTATTACCCAGCGACTGGGTTGTGGAGGTCAGATAGGCAGTCACTCCATGTAAAATACTGGTATTCAGTTGCACTCTGATAGATGGAAGCTGACCCTGCTAAAAATAAAAAAAAGTCGTTTCCCAGCAATAATTTTGCGTAAAGTTACTTAGTTTGATGTATAGAATGAAACCGTCAACCAAGCAGTTTCGTTAAGGGTCTTGTTACACCTTTTTTTTTTTCGGATGGGATATCATCAAATAATCCCTCCCGCTCTGGGCTGAGCAGGAGGGAGTGTCAGACTTTTACTGATTAAGACCCATCCATGTTCCTTCCTTTGTCCTTTGTGTTCCAGGGCCGCGGTATCTCTTTCGAACAGTCCCGCAATCCTGGCAGTTGTTACACTGTATAAGCAATTTTTATTTTACTGGTACACCATGGCAAAACATGTAGAAAATTGTTTAATATTCAGCATCTTATGTGCCTAACATAGCCAAATTTGTATTCTATACCCATAACTACATCGTTGGTATTGTGGTTGCAAGCGCGACTGTTGAGTATGAGGTTTTTGATTCTATTCCTATTCCCAGGTGTTAATGGGATTGTCCATTAGGAATTTCTCAGTTGCAGCATCATCATCATCATTATATCATCCCGGAATCACCCACTGCTGCGTATAGGCCTCCCCTTTTTTCTGCCACACTTCCCGGTTCCGTGCGTCCCTTATCCAGGTGTTTCCCGCGACTTTGACGATGTCGTCGACCCAACGAGCTTTAGGACGGCCCTGGTTTCTATGGCCTAACCTTGGCCACCACTCGGTCAAAGTCTTGCTCCATCGGCCATCTCCGCGTCTAGCCAGATGTCCTGCCCAGGTCCATTTGAGGCGCACCGCCCGATCCCCGACGTCGTGGACTTTCGTCCGACGGCGGATTTCGGTGTTACGCACTCGATCTAAGAGGGTTATGCCGAGCATGGCTCGCTCCATGGCCCTTTGTGCTACTCGTACCCGGTGGACAGTCTCCTTTGTGAGCGTCCATGTCTCGGCACCATAGGTTATTGTTGGCAGGACACATTGGTTGAAAAGGCGGGTTTATTTTTTAGCAACGGAGTCTTAATCAATGCCCGCTCACTATTACCTGGGACTTAAATAAAACTGGCGGACTGTCTGTATTCCGTAGGTACAGCTCTGCCTAACCGTTCGGTGATAACAGCCGTGATGTTATATTACTCGTGCTTCAAAAATAATTTGTCATTTACACCAAAATCACAACATGCCTGCAGCATACATAAACGCATTAGAAACAAAAAGGGATTGTCCCTTATAAACAACTCAAGTACATACTACATAGTGTCTATAATGCGTTGTTTCATCTGACACCAAGTCTTTTCAGTCATGGTACAAGGGTTCAAGGGCATAAGCCAGTAATATTACAACCGTGAAATTTTGTGTGGATGGGTGGATGGTTGGATGTTTGTTACTCTCTCAAGCAGAAATGACTGTATGGATTTTGATAAAACTTTACAGTAATATAGCTTAACTTACACTGTCACTGACGCTGTTGCAAGCGCCACATCAGTCAAGTCAACCCGCGATCATGGCGCTTGCAACAGCGTCGAAATAACGGCAGTTCAAAATAATAGTTTAGTTGGATACCGTGAAAGCTTATAGCTTATACATCAGAATAACACATAGGCTGTAATTTATCTAGATATTGTGTAACGAAAACACTAATTTACGAGGGTGCAGCCGCGGGCTGAAGACAGTGAATACCCGAAGTAATGAATTACATTGTTTGCTGAACGAAACATCCGCATATTTTCCAAGAAGTAAACACAATTATGATTATTTGCCACTTATGCAGTTGATAAGAACCATAGAAAGGAATTGATTATGAATAACAAAGCCCTCTTATTCTGAATAGGGTCATGACGTAACTACATGACGCCAGCGTTTCCCGAAGCGCTAGGCAGAGACGTAAACTTGCGTACTTTTTGTTTTATTCACCAATTAGTACAGTCATGTTTATTATAAGAAAAAAAGTACGTTTTTATGGTGTAGGCATGAATGGCCGTCCTGGGGCCTTAGTCTGCTATTGCAATAGTGTCAGAATGGTCTATAATTGATTTAATAAGGCCCCTAGCCCACGGCGTATTGAAGCGCGTTCGAAACTCGTTTGACGTGAGTACAAAGGGTAATTCGTCTGCGCGGGGCCTTATTAAATCAATGATAGACCATTCTAACACTATTGCAATAGCAGACTAAGGCCCCTGATCGTTTTCGGTCACGGCGCCCAATCTAAACTGAGTTGTGTTGTGTATCGGCAGTCGTTCTGTATCAGCTGCGGTCGGATAGACTGGAAGCTCAACCGAACATAGTTCGGAAAAGGCAAAATAGTTGATAAAAATCTGCAAATTTGTTCGAAAGTTTTGACCCTTGATTGTATATTTTCTGAATATACAATCAATATACACATTACGTCATAAAAATAGACTAAACCTACCAAGCTCTAAGCTAAAAATGCACTCAAAAAGTGCCCTAGTCAAGTCGGTGAAAGTTTGTAATAAATTACCGGATATAATTAAAAATGATCAAAAAATTTATTCATTCGTAATTAAATTACTTACATCAATTTTTATTATATAAACTAGCGACCCGTCCCGGCTTCGCACGGGTGCAATGTTACAGATTTAAACCTTCCCTTTGAATCACTGTATCTATTAAAAAAACAGCATCAAAATCCGTTGCGTAGTTTTAAAGATCTAAGCATACATAGGGACAGACATACAGCGGGAAGCGACTTTGTTTTATACTATGTTGAGACTAGCATTTGGGTTGTACTCTGCTTGTAATAATATAATTCAATCGTGATTCGGAAGACGTGACACGTGGCGCCATCTATTATCGTAAGAACATTATTGTTGTTTTGCTCGGGAACAGTACTTTTTCTCGAGATGATCCTGTACTTGTATACCATGTTCCTTTCGTTTGTCTGTTTCTGTACACCTGATAACGTATATGCAAAATTTCAGAATTATCGGTTCAGTGGTTTAGGCCTTAAAAAGTAACAAACAAACAAAAAAACTTAGGTACTTTCGCTTTTAATATATTAGTAAGGAAGTAAGGGTAAAAATGCCATTATACCTACTATTAATGAATATCTAAATGATAAATTTTACATTTAGTAATATGATTCACTATTTTCTTTTTTTTTAAATATTGTTACTTTTACGAGAATATACCAAAAAAAAAATAATATATATATTGTCTATTTATTTCCACATGCGTTCACAAAATTATTACTTACATCAAAAATACGCTCAATCTTTTTGAGGCAAGATTATATGCGCTATCGATTAAGATTTAGGTTTTTTTTTTCTTTATTTATTTAGGGACATTTATAACCGCAATGCGTATGTCAGTCCCATCGATCGTACCCTAAATACACATAGTTCATATCTGGGCCATGAACCTGAACAGACTCTTCGCATCATCACCATTTGGTTGAGCCAGGATTTTATGGAATGTGCCTACTTCAAGTCTGTTCAACCTCAATATCCTAAACAGGTCATTTCTCCCAGGCTCATACCGAAGAACACAGTCCATCAATAAGTGGTGTAAGTCTAAAAAGTGTCGAGGGACTTCCAGGACATAGACTACGGCGCACGCATACGTATAGTTCTTCGTTTATACACAGTTCGGATATTTCCAGAAATGTAGTCTCGCGACTTGATGTGTTTTATATTTTTTTTTAAATGTCGTGGTCACTAATATTATCATTAACACTAGAAACGGCATATTTACCATGTTTACTCATTGTTTATCGGGAACTCAAAATAAACAGTAAACATCCCGTTTCTAGTGTTAATGATAATTCATGTGTTGTGTGCATTTGTAATTTGGTGCATACCAAACTAGGAAAGGCAGGGAGAAGCCAAATAGAATAACCAAACGGTTTTTGTCAATTTTAGGTTGTTAATTTTCTTAATTTAAGCTTCCGCTGTCCGTCCGTCAGTTATCCGTCCGTCCGTCTGTCCAGCCGTCCGTCCGTCAGCCTGTCTGTCAGCGGGCTGTAATTTCGTGATCCGTAAAGCGCAGGTTACACCGCTAGATACGAACAAAGTATGAAAAGGGTGTCGTTTGCGAGCGACGCGAACGAAACCCTTTTCATACTTTGTTCGTATCTTTCGATAGTTCGCGGTGTGAACGAATCGAAAGTATGAAAAGAGGTGAAACGACGCGTCGTTCGCCCGCCCGCCAGCTGGTGGTGTGGCCTGCGCTTTATACGTAGGCAGTTGAAATTTTCACAGAATGCGTATTTCTTTGTTTTGCCACTAAAACAACAAATAATACTTAAATAAAAATTAAAGGGGGCACCCCTACTAAGAAGATACGGAACTCTTCATCTGCGAGTCCGACTTGCACTTGACCTGTTTTTTTGTTTGAATGTGACAAATAATTGATCATTTTAGAAGAACTGCAATGTTGATTCTTTTTAATTTTATAAGTTAAACAAACAAGGACATTTTTAAGCCTGGTTGAGATAAAGTTAAATGTTTACTGTAATTGCACTTTATGCGAGTACGAACAGGGGGCCTAAAATGGAAGCTTTATCAGAATCATAATATGAATCACGTTGAAAATTAAAAATTCTTTAAATGGTCTTTATGGTTATTACCACAAAGTCCATTTTAAGAGTTTTAAATTTTTAACGTGATTCGTAGTATTATTCTGATAAAGCAGCCATTTGAGGCCCCCAGTTGTATGAACGTCGACGTAACAACAAGAGTCTGTAAGGACTGAAGCAGGTTGCGTTGTGTAGTTACTGCCTACCTCCATGAAGAAAAGGTGTGACTTTATGTATCCTTACTTTCCATATCCATACATAATCTATACTAATATTACAAAGAGTAAAGTTTGTGAGGTTGTAGGGGCTAATCTCTAGACCGATTTTGAAAATTCTTTCACTACTAGGTAGCTACATTATCCCCGAGTGCCATAGGCTATATTTACAACGTGCCCGTAGGATAATTTCCGATCAAAACGCGAGCGAAGCCGCGGGCAACAGCTAGTAATATTATAAATTGCGAAAGTAAGTTTATTTGTTACCTTTTCACGCCTAAACCACAAAACCGATCATTCTGATTTTGCATATACGTTGTCAGGTGTATAGAAACGGACATAAGGTAGGTACATCGTATGCAGGTACAGATTCGTCCCGAAAAAAATACTGCTCCCGAGTAAAACAACAAGAACGTTCTTATGATAATAGATGGCGCCACGTGTCTTACGAATCATGATTGAATTAAGTATATTAATACAAGTAGAGTACAACCCGAATTGGTTGTCAAATTCTAAATTAGCGCGAGCGGAGCCGCGGGCAAAAGCTTGTGTTGATATAAAGCCCACATTCGCACCGTTCGCGTTGTTTTCATTGTTACGAACAGAAGACTAAACTTCCTGTCTGCAATGAAAAAGTGCACTGTTGGATTACCAAAGCTCGGCTCGACACCGAAAGTTCAAAATACAGTGATCGGTAGAAAAAAAAATTGATAAAACAAACTGCTGACTGAGAAGTTGAAGTTTTTTTTTGCCTTTTGTGTGCCTTTGAATTCGGACTCAAACAAGAGTGTAGTGTATCTCGCTTAAGTATAGCTATTGAGATATTGACGGTACTCAAGAAAAGCAAATTATTACTATCTTTAAGTACCTAGTCACCTACAATTTAATTATCATCGGTGCAAATCTACGATCCGGGCTGCTAATTAGAATCGGAGGAAATACCCAATATTCAATCATAATTATTTATGTAGAAACACTTTATTCGTCACAAATTCAAAATAATGCCAAACCTGGAAATCATTCCCAGGTCCAAGTGCCCAGTAGACTACGCTTGCGTCTAACAGACTAACTTCTTACTATTTTTAACCGACTTTCTTCAAAAAGGTGGAGTTTCTCAATTCGGATGTATTTTTATGTTTGTTACATAATAACTCCGTCATTTATGAACCGATTTAAAAAAATATGTTTTTATGTGAAAGGATATGCTTTCCGTTTGGTCCCATAGATAATTAATCAAAATCAGTTCAGTAATTTGGTTTTTAGAGTTCCGTACAAAAATTGAAAAAAAAACGGAACCCTTACAGGATCACTCGTGCGTCTGTCTGTCTGCCCATCCGTCTGTCAGAGCCATTTTGCTCCGAATCTACTGGACCAAATCAGGTGAAATTTGGTAGTATGGTGTAATCCTATGACCCAAACACAGATGTGCAAAAGTTTTTTTGTTTTTTTTTACATAAGTAAATAATTTAAAAAAAAAGCAAACCTTACTGTGTCATACATCAAATGAAAGGGCTCGTAATGAGGATCTCAAATATATTTTTGTTATTATTGTAAAATAAATAGTTTTGAGATTATCCATGAAACATTTGACTTTGGCATTGTTCGGAAAGCTCTCCACGCGAGTTCAACTCGCATTTGACCGGTTTTTAGGGTTCCGTACCTGAATCGGCAAAACGGAACCCCTATAGGATCACTTTGCTGTCCGTCTGCCTGTCCGTCAAGACCCTTTTTCTCCGAAATGCGTGGCAGTATCAAGCTGAAATTAATACCAAATACTCAAGTCTGCTACCCCTTGGAGCAATGAAAAAATCTAATTTGTAAGTAAACGTGATCAAAAGATATGACTGTTTATGTCGCATATTATGCGATTTTAAAAGGTAATCAAAACCTATAGTGTCCTTCCCTTTGACCTAGAATCACGAAATTTGGCAAAAACCAAGGTCTAACAGCACACATAAAGGAAAAAATAAAAAAAGTTGAAAATTAAAGGGTGTCCCCATACATCATAATCATTTCAGCTGAAAGACGTCCACTGCTGGACATAGGCCTCCCCCAAGTGTCGCCACATTAACTGGTCCTATGCGACTCGCATCCAGCGGATCTTCGCAAATAAGTACTATACATAGTTGACGCCAATTAAGATATATTTTTTTAGATAATGGTACGGAACCCTTCGTGCGCGTGTCCGACTCGCACTTGACCGGCTTTTCCCTTTCATACGTATTTTTTTCGTCTTGGGCTATATTGACATGATGGTTCGTTAATAACTTCTAGTTACAATGTAAAAAATTGTTTCGTGACAAGAATTTGTGTGGTATACTACAACTAAAAAAGTAAAATAAAAAACTTTCTGCGAAAAAAAAAACCGACTTACAAAAATACACAAAAGCGTCTAAAATAACTTTAATTTCGGAAGTCGGTGGCAAAAAAGTCAATGAAACAAATGGTCACCGACTTCCGAAAGTAATGCTATTTTAGACTTGTTTAGTGTCTTTTTGGAAGTCAGTTGCTTTTTGCAGAAAGTTTTTGTACTTCTTATAATTCATTTTGGATTTATGGATTTATGTGCATATTTTATAATTATCACTTGCTTCGGTGAAGGAAAACGGCGTTGTCCAGGGCTGCGGGACGGTTCGAAAGAGATACCGCGGCCCTGGAACACAAAGGGCAAAAAAGGAATATGGATGGTTTTTAGTCTGTAAAAGTTTGACATTCCCTTCCGCTCCGCCCGAGCATTTGATAATTTACCATCCAAAACAAAAAAAAAATGTCGTGAGGAAATCAGCATGCCTGAGAGATATAAAATTTCTCGACGGTATGTAAAACCAAGTCAGAGGACCACGGGCGGCATAAAAAATATGACACCAGGTTAGGCACTAACCACACGAAAAAGAAAAGAAGTGCCTCAGATGGTATTTTGACGAAATTAAAAAGTTTTTTTTCACCGTTAACAGGTTCGCTAAAGTCCGGAATACACTACAGGGAAAATTAGAAGAACGGTTGCCATTGATGAGTATTCGTTTGCCCGATAAGCTGAAACGGACGCGTCCAGATGCTCAAGCGCAGTTAGAAGCGAATGCGAATATTCTGACTACACCCCACGATATATATGCTACTATACTGGATGTACTCAATTGGTCAGAGCATATGAACCCTTTCAAAGTTACTGGCGCTGATTTTCCGAGGGCAATGACACTTTTGGAACCGGTAAGTGTTATTGTTTTATGTTATGATTTTTTAGGGGAATTTCTCCATCCCCCATAGATAAATGAGGAATAATGAAAGGTAATGAACTTATCTAACCGACTGTCTTAGACTGTCACTAAACATCGCCAGAATGCTGTTAGGGCTGGCGCGGACTTTGCAGCGCAAGGCAGCGGCGGCGGTGCGCCGCTTGCGCAAGATAGCATGGAAGCCGTCCTGCGCATCCGCAAACACCCTTGATGCGCTGCATGCCCGCGGCAACCGAAATAACGCGTCACTGTATTGGACTCCAGAGATTGCAAGTGTACAGCGATGTGCAGTAAGCTCGAAAAAGTGTAATTTTGACTCGATCTGTACACCGATCTTCTGGAGTTCATATTCGCTCGTGTAGTTGGCTTTTCCGGATGGTCATAATTCCGGATAACATTAAAATTGTGACTCAGGATTTTGATGTAAGTTCTTCATTTGCTTACCCTCTCCCATAAGAGCTAATTTATTTTTTGGCGTGCGGCTTGGCTCATGATAAAGTCGTAAACTATACGACGGAAACGTTTTAAATTAATCTATGACACTCGGGGTTAATGCAGCTTCACATCGATTCGTTCGATTCCTGCTAGGAATATAGATTTTTCAAAAATGTTGTTTTTCCTCAATATCGGGCCCGAGACTCGTTCGAGTATTTTTCGCTATTCCTCATAGTTCTGGATTTGGCCATCCACACCCACTTGAAAAATTCATCCCGTATAAACTTTCCAAAGAATTTAGAATCTAAACTGCGGTAACAGATAATTTTCCTACCATTTTTCAGATACCCAAGAACAGGTCTTGCAGTGAAGCGGGTATCGAGCCTCATTGGTGTGCTTGTGTCAATTGGAAGAATGTGACAGACAGCGAGATGGTTCAAAAAACTGTGGATGCCTTCATCAACTACATCAACCAGCTGACGGAGAGTCAGAGGTGATTGTTTCTTTTTCCTGCGAGCCTTTTATTCTCATAAGTATTTATTTATCTCGACATCAAGTATAACAGGCACTGATTTTAGTTCTTTTTTCTTTATCGTGTGGTTAGTGCCTAACCTGGTGTCAGAGGTTTTAATGTTAGATTTCTCGCTGATGGTGGCGCGTGTGTCATGGTGTGGTCATTTGGTTCCCTTCAATATGGTTGAGTTGAATGGCGCTGAGCCATGCGTCATGTTCGTGAACGGGCGCTGTCAGTTGGGACTGGTCATCTCTTAGCTGCCACGGTTTATTTTAATTACTTTATTTTGAAAGTGTTGATTATTTTAATCTTTTACTCTGGACGCTCTTAATGTGCACGTCTTTCTACATCGTTCTCACATATATGTATGATCTCAACGTGAATGATGTAACCAAGATTTTGTAACAATATTTTGATTAAAAAGAGTGTCCATGGAGTTTCTTGCCCATTCTTCTCCATAGAGATCTACGCTTTGGAATGTGCTACTACAGTACTTTCTCATGTTATTATGCCTTGTGACTGTGACTGTAGCTTAATTTTTTTTTGTTTGACTTTCAAAAGTGCCTGTAATGGTCTAATTGAAATAAATGCTTTGAGTTTGAATGCCACCCATGAGCCTCTGACTTGGCTTTACACGCCGCCGTCGAGAAATAACTCTCAGGTATGCTGGTTTCCTCACGATGTTTCCCTCACGATAATTATACAATACGCACATGAATCCGGAAAATCAGAGGTCTTGGTTCGAACTTGAGATCTATGGCTTGGCAGTTCGACGGTCACTGATTTTGATTTATACAAGGTGTATACGGACCCGTCACGAAGCCAGTAACCAAGTACTCTGTACATCAAACTAAGTTTTTTTTAATTAGCCTATTCTGTCCCACTGCTGGGCAAAAGGCCGCCCCATTCCTTTCCAGCTCTCCCGGTGTTTTGCCTTCTCTGGCCAATCAGTCAGGAACGAGCACAAATCGTCATGCCAGCGTTTCTTGGAACTGCCTCGGTGACGACGACGGTTTTCAAGCACCCATTTTCTATTAGCGACACTATCGAATGGTGTAATAACACAGTGTTTTTTTTTACAAAATACACGGTTTAGATTCCTAGCCAGGAATATTGATTTTCCAAAAATATAATGATGCAGTTTTAGTTTTCATCAAAATCGGGCTCGAGACTCCTTTGAGTATGTTTCGCTACTCCTCATAGTTTAGGACATGGCCATCCACGCCAACTTCAAAAATTCACTCTGTATACTTTCTTATGCATTCAGTAAAAAACTGTTATTTTTAAATTATGGATGATGGATTAATTTGACGTATTAACTAAATTGAGATCAACCCCAAGGCATCAAAGGAGATGTCCCTTCGCGGCATTGAACATTGCATTCTGTATCTTGTTACCACTAGCTACGTATGGATTTACGTTGGGTAAAGATAAAATGCTCTACCCTGTCGTCCCCGGTCCGTCGGGCTTGAGCTCAAAATGTGATATTTCACTTTTTTTTTTACTTTCAGGTCAAAATGCATGCCTCGCAAACTGACTGAAGTCCAATGGGTGATGAGGCAGAGGCCAAACAACAAGATGCTGTCCTTCATATCAAATAAGGACACCGATGGTTACCTCGGCAAATTCGGAGCCAGCACTAAGATATCCAAAGAAAATTACCAGTTAAAGGTATGCCAGACGGCGGCTTTAAAAGTCGTTACAGCTAACAGCCGAAAGACAGACAACCAGTTTCCCCAAGGGGTATCGTGTAAAGGTCAATGCAGGGTTATGAGCTCTTGAGCAAGCCTGAAAGTTAAACAACCAGTGTTACTATAGGGTGTAAGGTACTTCATCTCCCTTAGAAAAGGGAGGCTCCTGGGACCAGGGGGCATTAAATGGCTGCTTTATCAAAATCACAATACGACTCACGTTAAAAATTTAAAACTCTTAAAATGGACTTTGGTCATAACCATAAAGACCATTTTAAGAATTTTAATTTTTTAACGTGATTCATATTATGATTCTGATAAAACTTCCATTTTAGGCCACCAGGTGATGTGTCTTGTAGCCTACTTACTGCCCGACAGTTCTGCCCTGGTAATCGAGAGGCAGAAGTCGAAGGTGGCCATTTTTTTTTTTTTTATAATGTCAATTTAGCATTTATTTGAGTTTTAGGTTTCGGTACCTCAAAAGGAAATTAAGGGTCTGTCTGTCTGTCCGTCCGTCTGTCACAGCCAATTTACTCCAAAACTACTGGAACGATTCAGTTGAAATTTGGTACATGTAAGTCGGTGACCCAAAGTCGGACGTGTAACGTCGATCGATGTATCATAAATTTTAAACATGGATTCCACTTTTGGGGGGTAAATTAGAAAATAGAAAAAATTAAAAGTTTTACAAACTATATCGTGTTACTTACACATCAAATGAAAGGGCTCATTGTGAGCATCTCAATATATATATATATATATATATATATATATATAATTTTAAGATAAATGGTTTTGAAGTTATTTAAGAAAATAGGCAAAACTTTACCCTTAACTCCAAAACGGCAGGGCCGAAAATTTAGAAAAAAAAAGCAATAACAATAGTTCTTTACATATAGATTACAGAAACACCTATAAAAAAATCTATAAACGTACTGAACCCTCTCCACACGAGTCGAACTCGCACTTGTCCGGTATGTATTCAATTCTATTTCTTTTTTTTCAGGTGGTAGTGAGTCCTGGTCGTGGCATTTATGAAGCCTCAATGCTATACCTAAAGAATGAAGATAAATTCTTAATCAATACAAGGGACATATCTAGAACGAATGCGTAAGTATTTAAATATATGTCGGAGATGTAAGGATTTACTCCGCTAGGCTTCTACATCATGTAGGCAGACGATGGATTTCGTGCTATGAAAAGACACAGAGCGATACAATGTTTCTACCAAAAGTAACAAATTAATTGATATTACAACTTAACAAAATAACACGGGGCACAATGAATCGGGTACAGTTCCAAGAGGTCTTAACTCGGCCGCGATCAGACTGACTGTCGTCCTGGCTCAGAGTTTTCACCATCAGGGCTCTGTAACAATCACGCTGTGGTGTGGGTAGACTTGTAAATAGGTCACGTGATGTCACCACCGCGTACTTGCGATTCATTTTAAGCCCGTACTAAAAACCGTCTCTGACGTATAAAATTCAAAAGTCATTCAATTGTTCGGATGTCAAAGTTACATAACTATTGTAAAATTTTGCATGTCATCGACACGGTGGGAGGAAACACAGGCGCTAAAGCAGTTACCACGTATTCAGTAAATCATTCTGAACCCCGCCACATATAAATTTTTAGTCTGTTAAAAAAAAACTTTTTTTGATACCTACTTATTAATATTGGCTACTACAGTTTCATTAAAAAGACCAAGGAGGACACAAAGAAATGCACTTGTATGGAATAATGGCCGTGTGACCTCTGCTGTTTCCCCACAAAACTGCAATACCTAGACGGTCAAAATGAATGAAACAGCTGATTCTAAAGGGTGTAACAAGACCCTTAACGAAGCCGAAACGCACTTCTTCTCCCCGTCATTGCGATCTTTTTTTTGTAGTCCATACCTGGGAACCTAGTTACGTAGATATTGGGGGTCAAAGTTCCAACTTTTTCACAAGTTTTTTTTTTATAAATACGTGTTTTTAACGTAAGATTTTACTTTACCATAAAACGTGATTTTTCGCCCCAAAAAAAAAGTAGTTTCCCAGCAATACTTTTTGCATAAAGTTACTTAGTTTGATGTACATAATGCTTGGTTGACGGCTTCGTGAAGGATCCTGTTACACCCCGTATGTGCGCCTGTGCGGGGGTTAAGATTGATGTACTGAACATGTGGTAATCGTTTGCGCCGATGCCCCCTCCTCCCTGTATACAGTAAGGTCTGTTTTTTAATCTCAGAGACTAAATTGACACATGCAAATGTCAAACTTACAAGTAATGTTGCCAGCTCTTTTGTGGTAGCGGCACATGACTATTTTAGAATTGCAAAAAACTGGCAACCCACGTAATGTCAGTTTAGTCTCTGAGATTAAAAAACGGACTTTAGGTACTATACATACTAAGGAATCGTCTGTATTAATATAACTATAACGTAACCATGTCGTGAATAAGATTTTTTTCCACAAATTCGAAAATCGCCTTTAAAATTAATGTCGTTTATTTATATCCTAGGTACGGAAACGAGCCTAGCTGTATAAGCACCACCCATCCACATTTGAATCCGTATTGCTATTGCAGTGACTATGTTCCTCAAGCACCATAACAATATAGGATAAGCAGTGTAAGAGGCCATCGGTAAACGGATACAAAGTAGAAGATGTAGCCTTAATAGATACCAAATTATGTATTTGTAGGAATTTGACCTCTTCCCGTTTTTACGGGCAGTCGGTCAGAATAAGGTAACGCATAATAATGCATACAATCATGATCTTTTTAAATTATTAAGCGACACTTCACAAGCGCCATGTTGTGGGTTATGGCCCACTAATCTCACAAAATGGAGGCCCATTCCCAGCAGTGGGAACGCTGAATATAATAGGGAATATGCACGTGATTTTTTTTACACATAAATCAATAAAATTCAGTACTATCATCCCAAGAAAAGAATTTAAAGTTAGGCTCAACTACTGCTTGTCGCTCAAAAAATATTATACTCCTAGAATTTTCTACGACATTCCAAACCTCTGTGGCTGTCGCGGCCATGATGTGACGTCAATTACCTCTATAATTTTGTGCCCTTAATAATATTGAATAATTTTACGTGCTTTATTAAATCAAAAATTACAATAACAATATTAAAATAAAATCTTAGTGAAACTTTAAGTAGGTACTTTTCAAATAAAACTGTTGCTTTGACACATAGTTTTGACGTCACTACCGGCGTTATCGAGGACTATAGTTTGCGTTCCGTTTCACTAAAAACACGCTACATACAACAATAATTGTACAATAACATGAGTGATATATTAGAAAATTAAACAAGTGTACCACAACGTTTTTATGTGCCAATACAAGGCATTTTTATGAAATAAAAAAGTTTTGTGTTTCTTTCGTATTCCCTATTATGCACGTTCTTTAAGTACTTTTCAAATAAAACTGTTGCTTTGACACATAGTTTTGACGTCACTACCGGCGTTATCGAGGACTATAGTTTGCGTTCCGTTTCACTAAAAACACGCTACATACAACAATAATTGTACAATAACATGAGTGATATATTAGAAAATTAAACAAGTGTACCACAACGTTTTTATGTGCCAATACAAGGCATTTTTATGAAATAAAAAAGTTTTGTGTTTCTTTCGTATTCCCTATTATGCACGTTCTTTAAGTACTTTTCAAATAAAACTGTTGCTTTGACACATAGTTTTGACGTCACTACCGGCGTTATCGAGGACTATAGTTTGCGTTCCGTTTCACTAAAAACACGCTACATACAACAATAATTGTACAATAACATGAGCGATATATTAGAAAATTAAACAAGTGTACCACAATGTTTTTATGTGCCAATACAAGGCATTTGTAAGAAATAAAAAAGTTTTTTTGTGTTTCTTGCATATTCCCTATAATGCACGTTTGTAAAGTCTCGATCATTAGTTTGTATGGCAAGCGCTTCTGTATTTCTCTTTCTATTCATATAATACTAGTTTAAAATCCAGATCTTATACACCTACCATTACCTTACATTTTAGTGATGCAAAACAGAATTTCAATGCTATAAAATTCGTTCATTTTAAAATAAATGCATAAACTGCTGTTCGAAACTTAAAAAAAAACTTTATGCCATCAAAGAATAAGAATCTTTTTGCCTTCGAATGCTGTCGATATCGTGTTTGTGAATATTTGTGAAATGGATTGAAAAACAAAATGGCGGAGCTGGTTCCGATTTTGACCACGCCCCAAAAGATCCAAATTACCGATGAAGATTTTCTATGTGTGTGTGGTAGCTTCAGAATGATGTACTGAATACGTCGTAATCGTTCATGCGTCGATGTCGCTTCCATCCTGTATATGCAACTAGAATTTCTCAAAACTGACAATAAAATTGTCTAGTTTCCTTGCTGCAATAGTAAAGCATTTAAAAGATGAAAGAATTTTAGTGAAAACTGGAAAGGAATGGAATAAACTCGAAATAACAATCTCTTAAATAAGAATTAAGGTTCCTTTTAGGGGTTCAGATTTTTATGTCCAATTATTTTCACACCGAACGAAAGCTTTTTTACTCCAAAAAATCTCAGTACTCTAATGACTAAATATTTATGTTGTAGATTATTACGTTTATCAATACAACGCTCACATCTGTTGGCAACGATTTTTCTTTAGATCTTAATTAAGTTATATTAATGTCTACTCTAGATTTATTTATTCTTATTACTCCCTCTCAAAGAAAGAAAGAAAGAAAAATCATCCTGTATAAAGTAAATAATTCTAGTCTCTGTAGGAAATTCTTTAAACAAAGAATGTAAAGTCAATGTTTATTGTAATGATTGTAATTAAACATAATTTTAGTATTATTAGTATATTTTCTAATAATTCTGTTTCATAATATTATCACGAAATGCTCAGACAATCGTAAAAAAAACATGTAATCGGTATAATTTTCAAGTTAATTTTGTTACCTTTATTTTTTGATATTCATTTTTTTTTTGTCACAAAAGTAAAAAAAATATTTTACGTACTCATACATATTATCTAGCTCTTTAAAATGCTTTTATTCTTGAAGTATTATGTGTATTAACTGTCACAAAAATCTGCCTGTGATATCGTGTTTCTTTTTTGCAAATGCATACTTACATTCTCTTCTCAGCTATCACATTACGTGTAATCAATGAAACTCGTACAATAATTAAACTATCTTAAAATACTCAGTGTTCTCGAAAATTAATATATAAGACCTTAGTTCTCTCAAAACGTACTACAAAACTACTACTTATTACTAACGTACGTAAACTACTTCCAAAGTTTTCTCGAATTAAAGAGGGCTATCGTGTTTGAGCTCACCAGGTGGCGCCACTGGCGAGTAAGGTCTTATCATTAATTCTATTTTATACTTTAGAGTACCAATATCTTCATAAAAAGTATAATTACAATATTGTTCCTAAAATTAGCTAGCATGAAACATTTAAAAATCATTCTTCTTCTAAGTACTAACAAATTAAATCCAGATAGGATTTAATGCTACTTAAAATCTTCAAGTCATAATTAATCAGGAATGGCTCAATCTTTACCACAATTGTGAATACTAGTAAATGTAGGTGATGAAGCGCAAACCCTCTACGACATCTTACATTTCTGAAGACCTTACTCTACACGAACGCCTCTAGCGGCGAATTCAGGCGCGATAGCCCATTGTAATAATTTTGGAAATTCGACTTAGATTTATTTGAAATTTGTTCTCAGCACATTTTTTAAATCTAAGGTGTAACATAATAAACGCTCAACCGGTCGTGTGGGGACTCAGACTGGACAAATGACTTTGGAAATTCATATTCTTTTTTTTTAGTTTCACCATACATGTTGATCAGCTCACGCGTCGTTCCTATTTTTTTCTTTGCTGGTTCCTAGAACTTGTAGTACAAAAAGTTGTACAGTTTCATGGTCCGAGACAGGACACGAGAGATTGTGCGTATACTATGTTAAACCATGTATGCCACTGATTATACTGTATACCGGGTGTGAACGGTCCTTCACGAAGCCTTCAACCAAGCATTCTGTAAATACATCAAACTAAGTAACTCTACGCAAAAATTATTGCTGGGAAACTTTGTTTTCTTGGAGTAAAAACACGATTTACGGTAGGACTCGAATATAAGGCACTCAAAACATTGTGCTGATGGATGCATTGAATAATAAACGGTTCGTTGGAGGCATATAAAGTAAAGCATAAGCAAGCGTTTTTTAATGTTAAAAGCGTGAATTAAAAAAAAAAAAACCTGTAAAAAAGTTGGAACTTTGACCCCCAATATCTCCGTAACTAGAAGGTTCCCAGGTATGGTCCAGAACAAAAAAAATATCACAATGAAGAGTAGAACAAGTTTCTTTTCGGCTTCGTTTAGGGTATTTTAACACCCGTTATACCTTAAGTAGAAGGTTTTTTTTTGTATTTCCTTTTGTCATTTTGGCATAACTAAGTATTGTATTAAAATATCTCAAAAATGTTTGCCCGAGGCCTAGTGTTTGATCTAATTAGGATAAGTTATAAAACACATCTCATTGCTTTTCGTTAACCTTTTGACCGCCAGAGCATATACGCACGCGCGTGCCCTCTACGCCAAGCCACAATTTCACCTACCATTTTGTCACATATTTGTGTCGTTTGGCGTATCTGGCACGCGCTTGCTTGTCACGTATGTGTGACTATGTTGGTCGAAAGGTTAGGCCTTCTGGCCTTCTTCTTCTGGACTTCTATGTGTTAAAATTCAAACTATTATATTTAAGTTACACACGCCGATATTCTCCAGTATTTATAACTGAAAACGTAATAAGTAATTTTAATTTATTTGTGTTCGATACGATTTTGATGCTGGTTTTAAAATCAATTAGACAACTAGGTGGATTATTTCCAAGCTTGCCGGCTGCAGCCATTTCCATAGTGTATACTTTAAAACAATTTATTTAACTTGGCTTTAAGGCCCGATTCCATTAGGCAAGTCTTGCACGCAAGTATGACGTCACTTTTGTGTACAAGTTGCTTGCATTGGAAACATGTTTTCAAGAGTGTGCAAATTGCATGCAGGTTTTACATGCATGCTTCATCAATTGAGTAGGTCACGTCAATTCAAAATGTGCAACTAACGTTTGCGCGTTCCATTTACACGTCACTTGAATAAACATTGTACAAGTTCAAACTACTTACTACTAGTTGCAGCTTGTATGCAGGTTTGTTCAAGTTGTATGCAATTTACAACTTGCAAATAAGTAACTTGCCTAATGGAACCGCAGCTTTATAGCAAGAAGAATGAAAATCACTGGTAACTGGAGATGTAAATTAATTGTTAAAGGACTTTATTATAAGATACTCGATATATAACTGTTGAGCATGAGGTCCTGGGTTCGATTCCCAGGTCGGCCAGTGTTATCGGATTTTTCCTTCAAAAATTTCGCAGTAGCAGCCACAGAATCTAGAATTGTGCCCGGTTGATGGCAATAGGCTCGCCCCGTATTTCATGGGACTTGAACATAACTGGCGAAATGTGGGTGTACTATTAGGTACGCCTCTGACTAACCCTTCGAGTGTTACAGGCGTGATATCATGTTATGTTGTAACTGAAGTAAGATACCAATAATATATTTGTTGTTAATTCTGTAAAAAAACAACTGGTGGCGCCATCTTTATCGTTTTCTCTGTCTAGCATTTACGAAGTTTAAAAAACGACTTCAAAAATATGATCTGCCGTCTAAGAGCGCGTTTCAGCAATGAAAATGAACGCGATCAGCACAAAAAAACGACGTTCAAGAGCTGTGTCAATATGCCATAGCAGTTATAATTTTGGCAGTTGTATTAGTGAAATTCGTCCTAAATGTTAAGTTTCTTTTTAGATCTTATTTGTAAATAAATAAATAGAGATGAAAGTACCCCATTTTAAATATGATACATCAATATTATGTCATACAGGGTGTAAACGGCTCCTTCACGAAGCTGTCATCAACGCATACAACACATCTATAGTACCTAACGTTACGCAGAAATGATTACGAGTCGGAGTACGACTTTTTGTCATTTTTTGGGTTAAAAATAAACCAATGAGGCGCACTCAAAACATTGTGCTGATGGATGGATTGAATACTCCCTACGGGGGTCGTGGAGGTGTTTAAAGTTAAGTTAAAAACATGTATTAAAAAAAAAACTTGTGAAATGGTTAGGTTGGTTTGACCCCGAATATCTACGTAACTAGAAAGTTCCCAGGTTTCCTCCGTTTTGATCCGAATGACGGGGAGAACAAGTGCCTTTCGGCTTCGTTAAGGGTCTTGTTACACCCTTTATGTACGAGTAACAAAGACGGACTTTCTCTTTTCTGATGTGCCGTATTTACAGTCGGGTAGTTTCGCATTTCGCTAGCATTGACGGTAAAAACCTAAGCAATCATGTGAACTGATTAATCAATGTCATGTAAATCCTATATTTAATTTGTTATTATAGGAAAACATTGAGAGCAAAATTGTGTTTTATTTCTCCACTAGCTGTGCCCGCGGCTTCCCTCCCGTGACAGCGTCGCACTTCGTCTTATATGTTACTCAAAGTTTTGAAAAGATTTTAGTTTTTAATCTGTAATATTCTAATCATGGTGAATTGATACAAAATAGGTACGTACTCCCATTGTTGTAGCAGCTCAATGTGAATACGGGGATCCCGACCAGACCATGGCCGACATGCTGGAGTGTTCAGTGTCCCTACACCTGCGTTTTAGTGGGCTTACTGCCTAAAACTCGCTACTGACACGTGATTAACGTAGCCATCTGGGTGTTAATATTTTATAAGACGTACCATCGATACGAAAGAAGAAGAACAGGGCAATGATTGGATCTCGTATTTCCGAAGATGGACCATGATTTCCTAAGCGAATACTTTTCCAAGACGGGCAAAAAAATTTAAGAATAAGCGCAGGTATCGCATAACGCAGATCGATTGAACAAAGACTGTTGAAGCAAGCCCTTCGTTAATTCACCACATATAAGTTCACTATTATTAATACTTTGCTACCTAGTTCTAAAGCTGGTGCAGTCACATCTAAACGCCAAAGACGTGCCGCGAGTGAAACCGTTGCTCTTACGCATATTATTTCTCTTCACTCTGGGGTATGTCCACATTATTGTAAATGACGGCACGGTTGGCGCAATGGCTTAGCGAGTGGCTGCTGCGCTGCGTGTCGCGGGTTTGATTCCCGCATGGAACAAATGTCTGTATGGCATACGGGTAGTTGTTCCGAATGTTCGACTATGATCTGTCAACAGAGATACGCAATAGCCCTGCTGGTGCTTGTTATGACTGAAACGTCAAACAATTGAAAAAAGCTTATTATTTTCCGAGTGACTAATAACTTAAAAGTCGACTAAATGTTTGCAACAAATAAAATAACTTGCCAGCGATTAAATATTTTCGCGACTATTATATTATGTAAGGTTCAAAATTAAAGGTGTTATAAAAACTAGCAGCTGCGTTTAGGTAGCAAATAAACTATACCAGTCAAATAAAATATTAGGCGAGGAGCTATAAATAATGACTTGGCGACTAATAATGTTAGTAGGGTGGCAAAGATAATATATTACCAACTATTTCGTGCCGTCTAAAAACCCAGTTCCTGGCTTCGCTTTGCGGGCAGCTCTAAATATTAAAACGAGTACAATAAAAATGAATAAGAGTTAATTATTAATATTTTTTTATCATAATTTTATGAAAACGGCGGAAGGTGCAATGGTTGGATACGAGTGTAGTGCGGGGTGGCGGGGTGCGTGCGGGTGCACGGCCAATAGCAAGCGGCGCGGGCGGATAAAATATCCATTAGTGGACAAGAATTTCGAAGTTCAATTTTTTTTGTAGATAGTACATACAAATAGAAAGCTTTTTTCAAATTTTCAATAAGCGGACGCCCACCCCGACCGTCTCGCGGCAGTATCGTTTAAGGGCGGCATGGGCACCGGGCCGTAGGCCGACGAAGGAGGCCGGCGGAGGCCCGGCACTTCGGGGACAGAAGTCAAAGAGTGTTATTTAATATGCGAGCGAAGCGAGCGCGCGTCATGGAGTCGTAGCATGGTAAAATACCCCCTTTCCACGTAAAAAAAAAGCGGGGAAGCATATATTTTGGGCTAA
Organism: Eugnorisma glareosa; assembly: GCA_947578425.1. NCBI lineage: Eukaryota > Metazoa > Arthropoda > Insecta > Lepidoptera > Noctuidae > Eugnorisma > Eugnorisma glareosa. The sequence continues at coordinate 2,347,110 of OX387982.1, read as the reverse complement.
GTAACAATGTTCTTAAATACTAGTGTTTGTAGACCTTTTAGGTGAATAAAAAGTGTTTTGAGGTTAGATTACATTAATCGGTTTTGGTGCATTACCTTTTCATGAGAGTGATACCAGGAGGCAAGGGGGACCCCCTGTCCTCCCCCTCCAAGCCCCCCCCCCCCCCCCGCCTGCGGCACGATCCTAATTTTTACTAAAAAATATGTCACTTTTAAAAAGCTCATAAAAAAAAAACTATGTATCTCCGACGACTTTCGCTCCCCTCGGAGGGTTCTTATGACCTCCCCCCTCCCCCCACCAAACCCCAACCTCCTACCTAAAAGTAACGATATAAGTGTCCTTCCAAATAAAGGCCGCAAAATATTTTTTCTGCATGCCATTTTAGAGTTTATTTAAAGCTATTAAAAGTCACACAATATATGTATAATATAAGCTAGTTTATATTTATTCTTCATACAAACAATTTTAAATAGAATCTGATTTATATTATTTATGAATGCCCATTTTCTATTTTATTTTCGCCATTAAGTTTCCGCTTAGATATTAATTCAGTTCCCAAAAGAAAAACTTGATGCTAGTTTAAATTAAAACGGAGCTTATTACTGATATATTAATATGCTACCTATTACTTATTACGATACTCCTTATTAGCTGCCAACCCATTATATATGGTACCCACTCTATTTTTTTTTAAAACCTATATTCATTTTACTTAGTTGCCGCATTAAGGTGGATGCGCAAGGGTAGCCCGCGAAATTTAAATTTTCTAACGTTTTTTGCAATTTGCAGTTCAGTGTCAGGTTGTATGTTGATGAAAATATGAATCGCGCCGGTAACACGTATGGAGTTACAGAATTATAATCATTCAAATCATCAATATAGCTCTCCAAGTTCATATAATCACATTCAATAGCTATTTCATGAAAAAGTCACTCTTTGAGATTATATGAACTTGAAGGGTTGTATTGATGATTTGAATGATTATAATTCTGTAACTCCATACGTGTTACTGGCGCGATTTATGTTTATATTAACATACAACCTGACACTGACCTGCAAATTGCAATAAACGTAAGAAAATTTAAATTTCGCGGGCTACCCTTGCGCATCCACCTTAAATACATGCCATTGAAAAATACTGACACATTGCAATATTGCTCACCCCCTTAAACAAGTAGCGTGATACTATATAGCCTAACATTTAAAGAAGTCTGTAAGGAACATTTGTGCAAAATTTGAACAGGATCTATGCTATAGTTTGTGCGCCATGTTGGAACATCGATTTGGATTTTTACGATTTTATTGTATGTAGGTATATAGGGTAACCCTAGGTTCACCTCGACATTTAGAAAGAGAAGAAGGCTGCGTGACAGCGAACGCTTTACAAGGCCGGTGGTTTGGAATAGGTAAGCATTTTACTCTTTGGCCGGTACCGGAGATCAGAAAATAATGAGTGATGAATATCGACACTAGTAAATTATTATACCCATGAGGTTGTTATGATTTAATTGACCTCGCCGACTCGTCGTGAGAGTGACTCACAGCCTGCCCACTACTTGTGATGTTTAGTTTTGCAGTTCGAGGTGGCGCTGGTTAGCCAGAAAAATAAATCGATAGTTCAAACTTGTTACTTACAATTATTTTAGTTCTGTGTTTTCCCGCCTGCACATACCTATAAGTTGGCTGAAGTGTAAAACGCATATAGGTAACTGGGGGCCTAAAATGGAAGTTTTATCAGAATCCTAATATGAATAACTAGAAATAGTGATTCGTATTATGATTCTGATAAAGCAGCCATTTCAGGCCCCCTGTTGTAAACTTCTCCGAGTCGCTGGTACGGCAGTATCTACTTCTTCAAATTTGGTGGCCCAAAAGCCAAAACACCCGTGCCATGGCACCGTCGGTGGCAGAACAGAGGTCAGTTTGGCTGCATAATTTGGGGCACAGAGAAAAGGAGATAAAAAAAACTGTGATGTACAGACGCCAGCCTGCACATCAAGCTACCCGAAACTGTCAAATTTTTCCAAACAACCTTGAACCTAATGCTTATTAACGATAAAGTTGAAATCTATTAAATAAATTTGACAGACTGCTGCGGCTGCTGTAGTAGCTTGATGTGCTGGCATCTGTACATACCTTGACATTTTATTTGAAATGTACTTAACAAATACCAAACACTGCAGTAGTTACAGTGCTGGATGGCAGAAGAAGCTTCTGATGCTTCAATGTAATTGTCAGGAGGATGCTGTTGGTACTATTCAACCAACTTAACTGACAAAGACTTAGTTCTATAGGTAATGCATGGTTCTTTTGGCGCGTGGCCATAGTCGGAACTATCGCCACCATTTTGTTTTTTCCATAAAATTTCACAAAATGTTTACCTACAGCGCCGCGCGCCGTCCGTCCTGACAATGTTATTATTACTAGCTTCGGTGAAGGAAAGTATGGTGAGGAAACCAGCATGCCTTTTTTTTAAGATTCCCGAATCATCAAATGACGGTCTCGCACAGGGCGGAGCGGAAGGGAGGGTCAGATTTGTACTGACTAAAACCCATCCATGTTCCTTCTTTGCCCTTTGTGTTCCAGTGTATATCTTTCGAGCATGCCCTTGCTGACCCCTTACTGTTAACTGATATCTCTTTGAGGTGCGCGTGGAACACGAATGCACCGTCGACACGGCCTATCGTCATAAGACGGCCGGGTGGCGAGCTAGCCCATTACTCACCCCCCACAGGCCCGCGCCTACGGTGACCGGGAGCCGTGACGTGGCCCCCAAAAATCAGCATACTTGAGAGAGATTTCTTGACGGCATTGAAAGCCAAGCCAGAGGCCCATGGGTGGTATGAAGAAAAACACTCGGACACCAGTTTTCGTGTGGCTACACACGAAAAAGAAGAATGTTATTCATCGACAAAAGAACCATCCATGGCGCACTATGTATACATACCTATTTATGTATACAAACTCGAAATTTACATAACACAATCTCATTCAGTCGATGCTCGTAACAGTCGTAACACGTCTAATAGGTACAATTACATGACGTAACAGCTTTCGCTGATACGTCACTCGTGGTGCCAACTGCATAGTAATAGTATCTAATAGATATCTATTTTAAGAAGTGGTTAGACGTCTTATCGACGCAGAATAGGCTTGCTATTTATATCCAGGGGGCCTAAAATGGCTGCTTTATCAGAATCATAATATTAATCACGTTAAAAATTTAAAACTCTTAAAATGGACTTTGTGTTTATAATCATAAAGACCATTTTAAGAATTTTAATAATTGTTTAACGTGATTCATTATGATTCTGATAAAGCAGCTATTTTAGGGCCCAAGGGCCCTTCAACTGTTTATTTTGCCAAAAACTAAAAGTTAAAACAGCTAATACGTACTACCTTCTAGAGTTAGTAATTTAAGTGAAAACCTCCGTTTTAACCCCCGACGCAAAAAAAGGGGTGTTATAAGTTTGACCGCTATGTGTGTGTGTGTCTGCGTGTCTGTCTGTGGCACCGGTTTTTTTTAATTTGAAAGCAAGTTTTCTAGCGATGGTTCTTAGACATGTTTAATCAAAATCGGTTTAGCCGTTTCAAGGTAATCAGCTCTCTTGTTAGCTGCGGTAAGAGACGCATAATGGGTATTTACTTTACTTTCCAACATATTTGTGACCTAAAATTTGAAACACCCATGTAAACTATATAAATATGCAAGATCATGGAATTCTTGGTCTGATGCTGCAGCCAGGATATCCAGCACACCAGTACACTCTTGAAAAAATAGTAGCAGACACATCGTGTTTGGTTTCGTTTTAATCAGTATTTAATTCTACATACAATATAATGGTGGCAACACGATGAGCTGATGCTGCAGCCAGGATATCCAGCACACTAGTACACTCTTGAAAAAATTATAGCATATAAGTCGTGTTTGGACTTGTTTTGATCAGTATTTATTTGAAGTCGTGTATAGAGGTAAAACGTTGCTCGCCCGGCTCGCTCACGCGCTCGCTAGCTGGCGATGCGGCCCTCGCTTTAGGCCTGGATTCCACCAAACTGCAGACCAGCGGAAGCCGAGACGAGTGGAGCGGAGACGGATGAAGACGAAGATGACGGAGAGAAGATGTGAAAGATTCAACCAACCACAAAAGAAACGAGAGATGCGGTGTAGATTTCAACCAATGTGTATGTTGGTAGTTGGTTGTTGGTGTTGGTGTGTGTTGGTAGCCCAGGCTTCCGTAGACATGTCCTATCCTCTCCGCTCTTCTCCGGTTTAGTAGAGACCGCCGGGCCTTAGAGCTTTACGTCCATGCAAATAAAGTGAATAGTCCGACGCCGTATCGCGTCGCGTTCGCGTCGTCCGAACAAAACGGGGTGAATACGGTAATTTCCGGGTGGTTATGCAGTTTTTTTTGGTCAGGGGCAGTCTCTTAATCTTTTGAACGTCAGAGCATAAACGCACGCGCGTGCCCTCCACGCCAAGCCACAATTTCACCTACTATTTTGTCACATATTTGTGTCGTTTGGCGTACAGGGCACGCAATTGCTTGTCAGTAGCAGTAGGTAGGTGCGGTCAATAGCGTCAGTTAAAAGTGAAGTCTAGTCAAACTTCTGCTTCCAAATGATCTTATTTCAAAATCTAGGAATTTTACAAGTGTCAATTAAGTTTAATAAAGAGTGACTTGAGATACAAAATTACAAACCTTTAAAAACCGGCTGAGCGCGAGTCGGAATCGCGCATGAAGGGTTCCATTAGTTCTATACCATCGTATAGAGAGCCCCTTTATTTATTATTTGTTGCTAAAGCGGCAACAGAAATACTCATTCTTTATGTCAACTGTTATTACGGATCATGAGATACAGCCCGCTGACAGACAGACAGACGGACGAACGGACTGACGGAACTAATCTTTATTTGTCGGTAATAAAGCATATCTACCTATTTTTTCAAAATCAGATACTTTTGTGCCCTAAAATCACACCACAAACTAAAGGTGCAGTTTAAGTCATTTCACATTTTATTTTACCTCTGAAACTGCATCACTGTCATAATCACAGTGGTCTTTAACCACGTTGTAATAAAGCTGCTATTTCGTTGCTACCAACGACAAGTCATTTTAATATTAGTTAGTTATTATTATTTATTTTATTAAAATCACAAATTCTCGTGCCAATACGATTCATGTTTGTGGAGTTGCTCTGACTAGTCTATTTGACCTTGACTAGGTACAGACGCCAAGACATCAAGCTAGTATAATCTATCAAATTTCTTTAGTAGATTTTCAACTTTATCGCTAAAGCATTAAGTTCAAGGTTAATTGGGAAAATTTGACAGTTTCGGGTATCTTGATGTGTGTGTGTAGGTACAGATCCGGACAATAGCTTTAACAAAACACTGCGATAAAATAATCATAGCATCATGTTTTCCGTTTTAAATCTTCCTCACTCGATAGGTAGGTACTGGTTTTATGTATCTATATTGTTTATGTATAATTTTCCACAACAGGTTGAGAGCATAATAGACATATTAGTTTAAAACTTTATCATACAGTAGTTCAACTTGGTAGGTACTTCAACTAGAAAAATCTTTTTTGCTAAAAATAAGATATAGTCTCTTCACAGCCCTAGGATATAAATAAATTTGAAAGAACTGTAGTGCCCATTCCAACGCGTAACTCTGTGGAGAAGAACGGGCAAGAAACTCTTCCTTGCGGCCTTCAGTATATCATCCATACTTACTCGTGAGTAACGGCCATTTTCTATAACTTACCTACGTTTAACGGTTAACTTGCCTTACTCTAGTAGCTATCGGTGTTTCTATTAACAAAATTGGCAATGAATTGACAGGAATATATCCTATTCACGTCACTTATCGTCTGTCTCTCGGAGGGTTGACAGTTGATGATAAAACGGTTTTCCTGGGGATTACGCTTGATTCAAGGCTACAATGGAGTTCTCATTTAACGTCTCTTGCCGGGCGGCTAAGTTCAGCAGCATATGCTATTAGAAAAATCCGTCAATTTACAGATGTTGATACCGCTAGACTGGTCTATTTTAGTTACTTTCATAGTATAATGTCTTATGGCATTTTGTTATGGGGACGAGCTGCAGACATTCAGTCAATATTTATTCTGCAAAAAAGAGCCATCAGAGCTATATATAATCTTCGTAGGTGCGATTCTCTAAGGGAACTGTTTAAGGACATTAACATCATGACGGTACATTGTCAATACATCTACGAAAACATAATGTACGTAAGAAAAAATCTGCATCTTTTAGTAAAAGAGGTGACAGACACAGTTACAGTACTAGAAATAGGGACCAATTAGTTCAGCCAGGCTTCAGACTCGCTAATAGACTCGCTAGTAGATTCATCTTTCATGGGGTACTGTTTGAGATGCTATAATAAAATTCCACAAAGTATTCTTGAACTCAATGAGACGAAATTTAAAACATGCATTAAACGCACACTATGTAAGCAAGCATATTACAAGTTGGACGATTATATCGCTGACAAAAATGCTTGGCTTAATGCCGGTCCTGCACCTGTCCACAAGGACAGGGACGCATAAGTTGATAACATTAAATAGTATTGTTGGAGCTGCTGGAGATTGTACAACTATCTTTGCATTGTATAGATTCAATATCTTTAGTATTATATAAAGCCCATATTGTGTGAGTGCTATGTACTAAAGAGCTATCGTTCACTGGAAACCTACGTCCTTTCCCGACTTGAATGTGCCCTGGCGGTTGAGAGTATGTCATGCTCACTCAATGTCTCGCTGATGGTGGCGCGTGTGTCGGATCATTTAGTTCCCTTCAAAATGGTTGAGTTGAATGGTGCTTATCCATGCGTCATGTTCGTGAACGGGCGCTGTCAGTTGTGACTGGTCATCTCTTAGTTGTCACGGCTTATTTGAATTTTTTTTTTTTTTTTTTTAATTGTCTTTTTTGTGTTTACTATGGACACTTTTAACGTGCACATCTTGCTACATCGTTCTCACATAATGTACCATCTCAATATGAATGATGTAACCAAGGTTTTGTAACAATATGCTGATTTAAAAGAGTGTCCATGGAGTTTCTTGCCCGTTCTTCTCCATAGAGATCTACGCTAGGGAATGGGCAACTACAGTACTTTCACAGTTTTTATGCCTTGTGACTGGGACTGTAGCTACATTTCATTGTTATCTTTGTTTCGACAGTTCAAAAGTGCCTGTAACTGGACTACTTGAAATAAATGCTTTGATTTTGATTTTGATGTTTCTGTAACTGATTATCTGTGATAGCAACGGTCCGTTAACTGCTAATACGATAATGAAAACGGCTGTAAGTCGGACGTAGTCGGAGTTGTCGCATACTCCCATAGAGAAAAGCGATTATGTTTTAAACGTGTTGTGCAAAATAACAAAACGTTTAGTTGACGAACCTGCGACTGTTTACACAAAAAGGGTTAATTGGCTTACTGGTTATTTATTTATTTATTTAACACTTCAAGCACATAGTACAGAGGCGGACTTAATGCCATAGGCATTTTCTACCCGTCAACCTTTGGGTGATGCAGAGACAAACATTGGTAGGTGTACCTATGAATAAACTACAAGGATATATAAAATATATCAAAATACTATACATTTATATCAACATATACATATACTTAAGTGTAAATAGACATTTACACAAATAAACTAAAACCATACCATGGTTATCTATATACTGTGTCGAGAGGTCTGAATACATACAATACAATGTCATGCCCCAGTGACCTTAGCTCATCGCTACGATAGCGCCAGTGTGTTTTGAACCTTCACTATGACATAACGTGTGTGCGGTGCCTGTGTTTTATACAACAATGTTTTACGTAAGTTGTTTTTACTCTTTTGTTTTTACCCGACTACGGCGCAGCCAAAAGGAAGGGTTATGATTTCAGTATAATATGTATGTTTGTATTTACGTATGTTCCTCCGTAGCGCCTAAACTATTCATTCAATTTTGATGAATAAGTTGTCAATCGATTCGCCCGCGTAACAGGCTACATTTTAACCGACGTCAACACTAAGAGGAGTCGAATTTACCTTGTAAGCTCCGAATTTAACTAAGCGTGATTTTTCAGGGTTTTTTTAGTTGTCTAAATACCACACAAATTCTTGTTACTTCATAAGTATAACCCTTTTTTTCTATTTGTTGAATGATTCATGTTTATTTTGTAAATTGTTTTTTACAAACACTTACACGTACACACTTACACGTTTACACGTACTCAAATATCTTTTTAAAAACTAGATGAGGTCGGTGTTTCGTACCTGACTACTCGGAGATCACAGACTGTTTTAAAATTCAGACAATCATAATCTTGGTCAACTCACATGAGGACCATGCAGAGTAGTGCCTGAGATGGTCTTTTGAGAAAGAACCACACACATTTCAGTGAACCTGTCCAGTCAGTGCACGCATTTGTCAGTTATCGTGTAGCTCGACTGATATGGAGCTCAACAGAACTGTCAGTGAGTAGCCACGGATTTTTGCCCGGTAATGATAATAGACTCGCCACCGATCTGGCGAAATGGGGACTTGGCTAATTTTTGGTACACGCGTGATATTATGTTGTTGTTACGACCCTTCCGTGATGTCTCTGGTCGTGTATTGCCGTAATTAAAGCCGTCCTGTCTCTCAACGATAATGACGGAGGGGATAGTGCATCTGTGTTCGTGCCCACACAAGTGCACTTTATATTACATAACGTTACTTATCCTTTGTTGATTTGTCTTATAAGGTGGAGGACACTGATTCCTATAACACAAGTATTTCACCTAGCACAGGGGTCAGAGACTTCACACAAAAATTTACAATTAGGTATTTTTATGTCAATAAGAATGTATTAATTATTCCTTTCGGTTGGGCTAGCTTCCAGTCTAAACAGATGCAACAGTAGGTACCGGTATTTTACATCGAGCAACTGCCTAGCTCACCTCCACAAGCCATACTTACTATAAAAGGTGTTAAAATACCCTTAACGAAGCCGAAAGGTACGATTTTTCACCCCTATTTTTTTTAGTAGTAGGTAGTTACTCAGTTTGATGAGCAGAATTCTTCGTGAAGGATCCTTATACACCTTGTATAGCTCCAAGGTGTAAAACCTTGTACTTAGTGCAGTTTATCTCCTGCGTCGATGGCTAATAGGCTAGTCTCTGTAGAAATTGGCCACCATGACCGAAAATACGTCAGAAAGTCCGTTTAACCCCACCTGAACGCACAAAGACATAGTGCACAAGTGAAGTGTTACTAACATAGTTTTAAGGTTCTATTTACTAACACAATTTATACTTTATCATATGTATGTTAGTATGTAAGGTATATATCTATGGGCCAAAGAAGCCTGGAAATAAATGGATGTAGTTGTAGTTAGCACCTAAAGGCGCTCCCTCACTGGGAGCATTGACGCCTGTGATGTAAACAAGCCAAATTCACCTGTGTCCGAACAAAATCGAATCTCGGATCGTTACATGATAGGCGAATGCTCGCGGCGAGGGAGCACCATAATGGTGTACCGATATAACTAAGGAACATACTTAATTATATACTGATTTTGATTATACGGGGTGCCACGTACTCAGTACATCGTGTTCTGAGCACCCCTCCCCCCACATAGACATTTTTCATCGGTTATTTAAAAAAAACAGCTGTTACCTGCAAAAGTGCAGTACCTACACGGTCAATATGAATGGAACAGCAGATTTTTTTTAAATAACCGATGAAAAAAAAACTATGGGGCTCAGAATGATGTAAACTGTAACTGTCGACGGCGCGTTCGTGTTCCACGCGCGCCTCAAAGAAATGTCAGCAAACAGGAAGGGGTCCGAAAGGACCGATGCCAGGCGCCAGGGTTGCGGGACTGTTCGAAAGAGATACCGCGGCCCTGGAACACAAAGGGCAAAAGAAGGAATATGGATGGGTTTTAGTCAGTAAAAGTGTGACACTCCCTCCTGCTCAGCCCAGAGCGGGAGGAATTATTTGATGATTTACCATCCGAAAAAAAAAAGGGCCTCCCATACAACAAAGGTGTTTTTTAATTTTAATAAGTAATGGTACGGAACCCTTCGTGCGTTTTTCAAGTAGGCGCATAGAAATATAAAAAAAACATTTGTAAAAATCGAAGCATAAACCAAAACTTTATAAATCATAGAATCACTTACTATGTACAAGTATTTTACTATATTAATTGTCTTTAACATCACAAATCGTAAAATATTTCTTGCTCTTACTATGTTATTTCTGTTTTCAAATATCACAGCGACTGTACAAGTTTTGCAATAAATACATTGCTCCTTAACCACTACCAAAGTTTGTCGCTAAGTGACTGGACAAGCAATGCAAAAAAAATATTTTATTTTATTTTACTTTATTGGCACATTTAACAGTTACACATTACAAAAAGTATGACAAAATAAGTTATAAACTAAAATAAACGTGTAACCCACACCAATATCCGCGAAATAATAATTAACAAATAGTTTAATGCGTGCATTATTATTAAGAAAATTAATTAGCACTCAATGTGATTTAGGGATGGTAGGTATTAGTTAGCTACTTTAGGGATTCGATAGCCATCCTTTTAAACTGAAAGTGTGTAAGCGCGAAAATATCAAGTTCGATAAAATGTGTGTTGTACGTATCTACGATACGTCGGAGAGGCGCCCGTGCGCCTGCGTAAGTTCTACACCTTGCAGTGTGGAACAGCCGGGGCACGCGCGCCTCTCGGCGCATCACAGTTCTAAAAGTTCACAGTTCTAGGTACAATGTAATATAGATTATTGGTCATAACAGGACAATCGAATCTGTTGTTACACAGATCATGCAGCATCATGGCCGCTGCTGCACAAATCACAAAACGATACTTTTTTAAGCATTTGCATCGCGTAGTACGCCCGCTGCTTCTTGCGACGAGTGATGTGCTTGTGCAGATTCAACTAAAGTAAGCTATCGACAATGTCGATTGACGAAAGAAATATTGCTATTATAGTTTGTTTTTCAATTTTATCAACTATTTTAACCCGGTTGGAAGATCGATGTCGAATAATGTTTTTGACGTATTTTGGTTATTTTACAGCGTAGTAGAGAAATGCGTAACTAATTTTCGTAAAGTAAGTTAATTTTTCAGTAATAATCGGTGGAGTTTAGTATTATGATGGCATGATATATGACAATTCCCGCCCAATTCCTGTTTTCACCAACACTATGTGTCACCTAAGTCAATGCCTAATGCGCGTTTTCACAAACAGTAAGTGACGCCTAACTGAACGCCTAGTTCCTGTTTTCACCAACACTAACTGGCACCTAACTCGATGCCTTAAGCCCGTTTACACCACCACTAAGCGACACCTAACTCGGCGCATAAAGCCCGATTTCACCACCACTAAGTGTTACTTAACTCGATGGCTAAAGTGCGTTTTCACCAACAGTAAGTGACGCTTAACTGAATGCCCAATTCCTGTTTTCCCCAACACAAAGTGGCACCTAACTGAACGCCTAGTTCCTGTTTTCACCAACACTAAACGAGACCTAAGTCAATGCCTAATGCACGTTTTCACCACCAGTAAGTGTCACCTAACTCGATGCCAGCGTTTTCACCAACAGTATGCCCAATTCCTGTTTTCACCAACACTAAGCGACACCTAACTCGATGCCATAAGCCTGTTTTCACCAACGGAAAGTTACACCTAACCTAACTGAATGCCCAACTCCTGTTTTCACCAACACAAAGTGGCACCTAACTGAACGCCTAGTGCCTATTTTCACCAACACTAAGTGACACCTAACTCGACGCCTTGAGCCCGTTTTCACCTACGCAAAGTTACACCTAACTTAATGCCCAAGTGCTATTTCCTTACCTTTTTATGTTTTTTTTTTTTGTATTTTAGCTTAGAATACGTTATAGTAATCGGCATGGTTCAGATAATATAGGTAATAGCGACTTTTGCTTATAATAAGTCAACATAATTATTCATGCTATTTATTTGTTATGTTTGTTTGTTTTCATTTATTTAATTATTTTTTTCCTAACTAGGGTTTTTTTTATAACAAAAATCTATTACTTGCGAAGTAATTGCGTAACACACTTTCAGTAAGAATCGATTTCAATATGTCAGTACAACAACATTCATTGATTTACATATTACTTGAACATATGAATATTCGATAACTTTTTGATTTAGTCAATCACTAGCGTGGGTATTCAATTAAATTGCTTTTGCACAGCACAACGATACCGACCGATGTTTTTGTATGGGTAAGTTGTTCGGTGCATGGTAAATACACGCTGTGTTTGATAATATAAGGTTTATAATTGATTGTGTAGTACGTTCTGTTTTAAGAATTGCGGGTGTGTGCGCGACTGCGTATCTATTGCTTTTACTGAATGCATGTGTAGAAGTTGCCGGGTGGTGGGAGAAAACGGAGACAGTAGGTTGCGATACATTTTCGTATAACGGGCATATCTCCTTATTTTATTTTATCTATGAGTAGGCCAGTTATAGGCACTTTTGAACTATGAAAAAGCAAAAAAGATGAAGCCGCAGTCCAGCCACAAAATATGACAACTGTGAAATCGCTTTATTTGATCATTCCAAAGCGTAGATCTCTATGGAGAAGAATAGGCAAGAAACTCCACGAGACCAACAGCCCAGGCAAGAAACTCCCCGAGACCAACAGCCCAGTTACCTACTTATAACTAGGGATGCATCGATACGCGCTTCAGCCGATACGATACCGATACAGGTATTTAAAATGTATCGCCGATACCGATACCGATACGGACATTTAGTATTCAAATAAAGCTATAAAAAGCTGTGGCTTTAAAAACAGACAAAATTACTAGTACATCTTTTATAATATTTATTTAGAAATGATGATTGATAACAGATTAGAAGACAATGCGAGCAAAAAAATGCGAGCTCGTTTAATATTTTCAAAACTAAATTAAAAAATCACATTCTAAATGATCAAACTTTACTTTAAACAAACCTGCCCTACTGCTGCGTTGCCTTTATTGTGGCACCGAGCTCGCATTCCATACCTGTAGTGATTATTTGCGACCACAGTAACTATTTCTTTTGCGGGTGGATGGAGAAAAATTGTAAGCTTTGCGTTTTGTTAATGTTATTTGCGTACGAAATTTTGTTTTATATAATAGATCAGTGAATTGTTTTAAAGAAAAATATTACTTATCTACTTAGTTTGTGTGTCAAAGTTCATATAATTACTATATTTAAGTTCCAAAATGTTCTCAAGTAAGTGAAATACTGTAATTTCTTATTGAGAAATAAATTTCGTTAACCTTAAGACAAAACTTAATAATTAAAATTCACAGTTATGAGATTTTTATTCAGGAAACAAAACATTCTTAAATAATTCAGTAAAAGTCGATTTCGACAGTCTGATTGGCCGAGAGGTCTTTCAGATACAACAAAACTCATTTGGAAATTGAAATATGTATGTGATTCAAATTAAAAAAAATATCGGTAAACTAGCGACATCGCCGATATATCGGTATCGGTATCGTTATCGGATACATAGGGATGTATCCGATAACGATAACTTATAACATAACTGGGCCATTGATGGCCTTTTGATGTTAGTGAACTATTTACCAATGGAACGTACTATAAAGCCTATTGTCCAATGTTCAAGTCACATAATCACATCACCACGCATGGCTGAATCCCACGTTCATTGTGTGTAGCTTCTACATCTGTAGGAGTGTCGGAATTTCTTGTTACAGTTTGTTACCCGATAGAAATCTGGACTTGTACCACCAAATCATAGCAGAATCACTTTTAAGATAAAAGATAGAAAGATGTGAAGCTATACAGGGTGTAAACGAGCCCTTCACGATGTAACCGTCAACCAAGTATTCTGTACATCGAAATAAGTAACTCTATACGCAAAATTTTTTGCTAGAAACGACTTTTTTTTGGGGTGAAAAATCACGTTTTACGATAGGATGAAAAAATGGAACTTTAACCCTCAATATCTCCGTAACTAGAAGGTTGCCTTGGTCTAGAATTAAAAAAAAACGGGCAAGTGCGAGTCGACTCGCGCATGAAGGGTTCCGTGATATCGCAGTAGAAAAGTCCCCTTTCATTTTTAATTTATTTGTATTATTTGCTGATAAAGCGGCAACAGAATTACACATTCTGTGAAAATTTCAAATGTCTACCTATTACAGATCGTGAGACACAGGCAGCTGACAGACAGACAAATGGACGGACGGACAGCGGAAACATAGTGATATGGTCCCGTTGGTTACCCTTCGGGTTAGAACGCCCACGATTGCACGGCATCCAAATAATTGCGCGCAGCCCGAGTAACACACTTTGAATTAATGTGGCTCCCTTTGGTTTCAGCGCACTTGTCGTAGCAGACAGACATAGTTTGTGCTCCAAAACTCTTGATTATAACAAGATGTGGTTGTCTCCGATATGATGTGGCCATCGACTGGCTGCTTAGCTAGCAGGTCAATAATTCGAACGGGGGGCGTATCGGATAGGGATCAAACTGCAGACATAATGGTAGGCCTCCCTTTCCTCAACATATATCATCATCTGCCTAGCCTTTTCCTAACTATATTGTGGTCGGTTTCCAGCCTAACCGGATATCAATATCATGGAGCGACTGCCTATCTGACCTCCACAACCCAGTTAATACTGAGTAATACGGTACCGTTGGTACGACGGTACTGGTTGTCAGACTTTCGGGCCACTGAATACCTGTAACAACTGTCAAAGATCTACAAATGACAGCCAAGACCAACAGCTTAACGTGCTTTCCGAGGAAACTCGGTATAATGCATGGTCCATCATAGACCGACTGGCAAGCTCTACTTGACCTTGAAGGTCTATGCATGTGGCTATTTTTCTTTTTCCACGAACTCCTTCCACAAACAATGCCCAGATTATAAAACGAATTTTTTTCTCTTCTTCCAGAAAACTTTTCTGCTGCTTCTAACAACCCTGCTGTCAACAGCGACTACAGAGAAATGTTACGGAATAATCTTCAGCAACAGATGCTTTGACGTCAACATCCTGAAGGAAGGGATCAACAATATTCACCAACTCGCCTTGAACGACAACGACAACACTCTATACTTCACATTCGATCAAATCGCCAAAGAACCAATGAGAGGATTGGGATTCTTTAACACAAATACGAAAACTACCGGCATTATCGAAGGTATAAGAAACGCTACAGGGGTGGCCATTGATCAGAGAAGAAACAGAATATACGTTGGCGGCGCTGATGGTCTCTTCTTCATAAACGAAAACAAAGTTCCAGAAAAGCTGCCAGTGCAAGAAAACATCAAATATCTCTTTTTTAAAGATATCATCTTCTTCATCAACCGTAGGAGAGAAGCGTATAGATTCGACAATGGTTTCGTTAGTCCTTTACATGAAGTGAACGGAATTGCTGTCGACAAACTCATAGTCGATGATGAGTATAATATGTTTTTCTTACAGAACACAAAACTATCTAGAGTCAAACTAGGAACAAGAGCCGTTAATACACATGAAAGATTCACAGTAGATGCCATTTCAACTGATTATAATTATAAACCGTATATAAGTACTACAAATGGTGTGTATGTGTATAATAAGTATAAGTATGCTTTAGATAAAGTTTCTAATATTGTTAATTTGAGACAATTAGTTTTTAATAAGCAAGGGGATCCCATTTATGTAGTAAATGACAATGTGGTGAAACTGAATAATCCTACTCCGTATATAAGAGATTGATAGGAAGCAGTGACTTCATTATCAATAATAGTTATTTATTTATTTATAAACAAATGCGTTTTATTGCATCATCTCCCTTGATCTTCTGTTATTGGGTCGTTTACAAGGCTGAGCTTAGTTCTGTTAAAGTCATTGTAATGATTTTAAAAATCATATTCGATCTGTAAATCTGTTCTCGGCATATACATAGGGAAGAGATACCACCAATCAACTTTACTTAACCTATATCTCCGGTAAAAGTTAGTTTCATCAAATATATCGATGTAATTTGGTCGTTTCGATATAATTTTGGTTTACGAATGTTATTTAAGTACATACAAAACATTGAATCTTGATGAAACAGTTTCTAAATTTTCAAAAAGTTCATTGAAATCATAATCCATCTTCGTTTTTTAAGAGATCAATTGCTTAAGTGCCGGTTTATGTGCCCAAATTTCGGCTACCTAAATCTAGGGGACCTTTTAACGGTCGCCTGACGCAGGTCCTCACCGGACACGGTTGTTTCGGGAGGTTTCTGCACCAAATCAGGCGGGAGGAAACGCCCGGGTGCTACCATTGTGAGGATCGACCGGACGACACGATGGAGCACACGGTGGAGATCTGCCCCGCGTGGGCGGAGCACCGCCGTGTCCTCGTAGCGGCGATCGGCGGCGGCGACCTCTCGCGTCCGGCCTTGGTTCAATCCATGGTCCGGAGCGAGATGGAATGGGACGCCGTCACCTCCTTCTGCGAAGCAGTCATGCTAGCGAAGGAGGTGGCGGAACGTGAGAGGGAGAGAACCTCACGTCCCAGCCGCCGCGGGAGACGCACCGGGCGTCGGGGGTTACGTGGTGGCCCCCGGCCCCCGTAGGCGTGGGCCTGTGGACGGTGAGCTATGGGCTAGCTCGCCGTCCGTCCGTCTAATGACGACAGGCCGTGTCGCTGTCGACGGCGCGTTCGTGTTCCACGCGTGCCTCAAAGAGAGTCAACAAACAGGAAGGGGTCCGAAAGCACCGATGCCTGCCAGGGTTGCGGGACTGTTCGAAAGAGATACCGCGGCCCTGGAACACAAAGGGCAAAGGAAGGAACATGGATGGGTTTTAGTCAGTAAAAGTCTGACAGAGCGGGACGGGTTATTTGATGATTTCCCATCCGAAAAAAAAAGGGGGGATCTCCCAATACATGGAACTAAAATAAAATTTTTTTTTTTTCGTCAAACCTATACCTACGTGCGGGGTGTATATAGATAGGTCTTTATAAATTACATTGACGTTTCTAAAACTATTTTCTCTGAAAGTCAATCGTTTGAAAGATAAACACTTCCAAAGGTAAAATTCTAAAGTAATAATTCTAAAATAATCCCTCTAATTTCTAAAGTAAGAGGAGAAAAATTCTGAAAAAAATATAGGATTCTAAAACGTAAAAAACACTTTCAACCAAAATTGGTTTGAATAAGATTTGATGATTATTTTTTGAGATATGGGACTTTTTCATCAAACTGCAGCAACAACTTTGTTTTTCATTAGCATACTATGAAGAAAAAAAAATTGTTTTGTTGATGAATGTAAAACAATACAATATATGAACGAATGCCTTCAAAATATTTTTATCATATTGTTTGGTGCTACGGAACCCTATGTGCGTGTGAGGACGACTCGCACATGGCCGGTTATTTCGATTTTAATGGATACCTACCACATTTTGAATATCGGATTAGTTTGACGTATACAGGGTGGTAGAGACACCGACGTTAAAATGGTTACCATGTATTCAGTACATTATTCTGAACCACATACATTTTCCATAGGTTTTTTTTTTTTAATCGGCTTTTCCGTACACATTGACCGTGTAATTGCAGTGTTGAAGGAAACAACTGTATTTTTTTTAATAACCAAAGAAAAATATCTATGTGGAGGGTTCGTGCCTAACCTGGTGTCAGAGTTTTTATGCCGCCTATGGGCCTGTGACTTGGCTTTACATGCCGTCGACAAATATTTCTCAGGCAAGCTGGTTTCCTCACGATGTTTTCCTCCACCGAAGCAAGGTGATAATTATACAATAGACACAATATGAATCCGAAAAATCAGTGGCGCGTGCCTTGGTTTCGAACTCGAGACCCGACAGTCCGACGGTCACACTAGACTATCACTGATAATGATGTACTAAATATGTGGTAACATTTATTATATCTATGGTGGTAACACTTCCGCATTAAAGTCTAAATAAGATGCTAATAGGAATTAAAAATCTTTGCAAGCAAGCTCAATTTTTAAACAATAATGGGTGTAAAAATACCCATAGCGAAGGTGAAAGGCACTTGTTCTCCCCTTCATTGCGATATTTTATTTAACCGATCATCAAATAACTAGTAAATTAAGAAACAAAAATAAAACATATCAATAATTTTAAAGAAATCGAGTTGGTTTCTAATGTTGAAAATAACACAAAATTATTTAAAAAATATTTATTACCACAAAATAAGAAAAACAACAAAATTAAAAAAAATAGGTACCTACTATAGGTACACAACTACTCCAATGGGTACATTAAACTCAAGTAAATAAAACTACCTTCGAAAGATTTTTGGTTTAGGTTATCTTAATCTATACATATAATAAAATATTATAATAAATACGAAAATTTGTGAGGACAGCCGTATATATGTATGGATGGATGTTTGTTAATCTTCCACGTAAAAACTACTGAACGGACATTGATGGAACTTTACAGTAGAATAGCTTGTACAGAATAACTTGTACATCAGAATAATACATGGGTTATAATTATAATTAAATTAAGAAATTTATAAACATATAGTGTACAAATAATTGCTAGTCATGTACCTGCTGAAATATTAATTAAAACCGCTTTTCCGACGTTTTCCGACGAAACCTTCGACGGTTATCGTCATAAATATAATAAACAAGTTTTTTTATATTTCTATGGTTATCGTCACTTGTTGAGATATACAGGGTGAATTTTTCAAGTGGGCGTGGATGGCCTTATCCGAAACTATGTGGAATTGCGAAAAATATCCTAAGGAGTCTCGAGGCAGATTTTGACGAAAACTAAAACTGCATCATTGGATTTTTGAAAAATATATATTCCTAGCCAGGAATCGAACCCATTGATTTCGAAAAAAAAAAGTACACGCTGTATTATTACACCATGCGATAGTGTCGCTAATAAGGATGGAATTCTGGGAAATAATGACGAACGAAAAACTACTTTTTTTTTTTTTTTTTAAGTTAGCCTCTTTTTAAATATAAATATTTTAGTACCGTTGGAAAGGTGACGAACTAGAAAACTATCTTAAATTAGAATTAATTATTGAAACACTGCAGTTTTTTATTTTTTGATTTGTATTTGATCGTGAAGATATTTTTTAGAATTTTTGTTTTAAAAAGCGTTCTATTTTTTTAACCCTAGTTTGGGGGAAGTTCCAAGGTATTTTAATCACCAATGTTTACTAACAACAAATAATAAATAAAAACTACAAAAAAAGAAAACGCAAAAAGAAGAGTTATGAATGCTTGAAGGTCAAATTTTGGAAAAATCTCAATAAAGTATAAAAATTATCATATCTCCCAAACTAAAACTTTAACTAGGGAAAGTAAGATCTAATCATTTTATTAGTAAATGACCTCCTCTATATGTGAATTTGCTATGACGGGTCCAGATAAAGTCAACCGTATAACAACAACAACATTAATAATATTAATAACATTAATTATTTGAAAACATTAACTATACTTAGGTAGTATTAATAATATTGCAGCCGACTACATTATCTGCATGTTGACAAAATTAGGATAAGGAAAAAAGTGCCACTAGATAAGCATTACTCAGATACATTTATATAAAATAAAAAATGAAAAAAATATTAGTTATCAAATAAAATACAATTAATTTGACAGTAGGTAGGTCCTGTACAATACAATTCATTAATGAAATAATTAAAAGGGTTGAAATCAATTAAATTAAGGATATAGGACTCACACTACATATTTCTTATTATCATTGGATACGATTTTAAAAACCATTGGATAATATAAAGAAAAAAATGATTACCTAATTATCAAAATACAATACAATTAAATTGACAGTAGGTACAATAAAATGCTGTTAAAACGGTTGAAATAAATTAAATTAAGGGTAAAGGACTAACACTATTTTTCTTATTATCATTGGATAAGATTTTAAAAACATTGGATTTAAATTTTGATTTGGAACGTAATAAAATATCAATATCAATGAAGTTGCGATTATAAGATTCCATTATACGACGAACAGGGCAAGGCAATCCGAATTAGTCCGACAGGTATTTACAGCGAACAATGGGTCTGCACGGAAACTACGCTTATTTATATTGCGGCCCGGGGAACCACATAATACAACTTACTCGTGAGTTTACTAGTGCCTTTATCCGCGAAGAGTCAAAAAAATTGACATTAGAACATATATTAATAATATATGATATTAATGATAACTTTAAATTTTTCTTAAGTTTAAGTTTCACAATGTCAGCAAATCAGAAAAACACAGTAAGGCTCGGGAATACAATTTGTTTTTTTTTTTCCAAAACCCATGGGTTCGATTCCTGGCTAGTAATATTGATTTTTCAAAAATCTAATGATGCAGTTTTAGTTTTCATCAAAATCGGGTTCGAGACTCCTTTGAGCATTTTTTACTATTCCTCATAATTTCGGATTTGGCCATCCACGCCCATTTGGAAAATTCACCCTGTATACAAACAAGATTCACAGATCGAATTTTGACAAATTTTGAGTTTCACTCTAAAAATTAACCACAATGGTCTTAACGTAGTGGCTGTATTGGCATTCTTTTGTAATAGGTACGATAGCCGTTAAAATAAAGTATGTTAAAAAAAGAGTCGATCCCTCTTCATACGTTTTGTTTAACGGATTTCTGATGCATTCACATTGACAACCCTGTCCGATCCGAATGGGGCATATAGATATACCAATGAAATTACCCATTATTATAAGAAACAGAATATAAATAGGTATAAAAAGAAACCTGAAAGTAAACAATCAAATTGTATTTTAAAATGCACGATGCGTGTGCCCGAATTATAACAATATCCCTATTTTTTTAAAACGTGACGGTATGCCCGTATGCATACATGTTCGATCGTCAGTTGTATTTTTATGACATCACTACCCACAGAGCATCTTATATACTCACTACCCGAAAAGCGATTGCACTGGAGTGTCGTCACTGCCTGCGCCCCTGTTATTTCGTACATTTTATTAAATTTTCGTCGGGGTATTTTTTTAACTACTTGTTATTTGTAGCGGATCACATATATGTATATACATCGAATCTTGATACCTAACAATACCTTCACGGATCGGACAGGGCTTTTTAGCATTGTATTATGGCGAAATTTTCCAAGATTTTTGTACTCGACAATACATATGATGTACCTTTAATTAAAGGCTTGTAAAAACCAAACGCAGCGGATGCATAGCATCCCTGATCTATTCTGGTCGATATTATCGTCGTGACCGACCCCGACCATAGTAGATCGGAGGTGCTTTGGACTCGCCGGCCGAATACAGAGCGGCGCAGCGCAGGACAGGCGCGGGGCAGCTGCAGCGGTCTTACATAATATTAAGGGTATGTCATCATGTGCCGTTGTATTATTTTCCGCCGTATTATAGCCGTCTTATTTTCTCGGAAAACAGAGCGGCTGCGCCGCAATCGGCAATTGCAAAGCGTATTGACTGCGTTTGTTTTGTAGAAGCCTTTAGATTCAAGAATCAGTGGTACGGGATACTGGCAAACGTCTGAACAGTTGAATCAGTCTCTTTACGACTGTTAAAACTGACGGAGCCCTCTGAAATAACTCGTTTACAAAATCGTCGCCATCTTTGTCCTTCATGTCGTGTAACACCTTGAAAACAAACGTGCCGTTATAAAATGTTCTATACTGAGCACATTTGTAAGGCAAACCGCATAAAGTGTTCAAATAATTCATATGCTGGATACAGTGCTGCAGGTCCGTTAAACTTTTCAACGCTTCGCCGTCGAAGATTCTTTTAGCTTCATTTTCATCATAATGGTAATACTTATCTGTGGAACTTTTAACTTGCAGAAACTCGTTCCATTTTATATTACGTCTTTCTCGGTTAACCACTAAGTCCAGCATGACGTACGACAGCACCACCGCATATACTTCTCTCGTCACGTCCTCACCTAGGAAATGTTTCCTGCGAGCAAAGTACGCCAGAGCGATGAACAACACAACGGAGTCTGCTGGCAGTTCTGCTAAAACTTCGATGTCGATAAGATTCTCGGTCAGGAAATGCTCGAACAGCTTCAAACGCTTCACGTGATCCCAGCCATTCTCGAACACCGACACCTTGCAGTTGTAGCTCGGCCTCCGAACAGTCGTGTGTGCACTATCTATCTCTATATACTTATCGGCATCCTGGTACACCTTCAATGTATCTCTTCTGTAATTTGTCAGTAAGTTGTATGCATATTTTATTATATCCATTGATAGGAAAAGACTGTCTTGAGGATGTTCGTCTAAAATGACCCAGGATCCTTCAATCACCTGATATTTGTACAGATTGATGTATGCGGGCGGCACGTGTTTACAAACTACTCCTTTTTCAAACCATTCAGGATCTTGTCTCACTATAGGGATATTAAAATTAAGTAGATACTCAGTGGTAAGCCCAGCTTCGTCCTTTTGCATATTTATCAAGATTTTCTGATAATTTAACCAAAATTTATTTCTGTCATCATCGTTTGACAGTCCTTTTGAAATTCCGTCTCTCGCTTCTTGTTCGCTGTGTTTCGAGAGCCAGAGGATCAGGTGTTTAAATTTTATGCATTGAGGAACAGTTGATACACCCCAAGTTTCTAATAGTGAATCAAAAAAGTCAATTGGAAATAATGTTGAGTCGGTTAACGAAGCAAAAATGGCAGTTTTCTCTTCAGTTAGGGAATGCTTTTGGAGAAAATCCTGAAGTTTGTACTGGCGACATTGGATTGAGTTCGTTCTATTGTCGAATTTCATTGTTGGGGATGGTATATAAGGGGCTTTTCTGAAGCAGTAATCTATATCAAAGGTAATAATAGGGCATTTTAGTTTTTGAGCTAATGCAACACACTCATCTTTGATCTCTGTGACACAAAAAGCATAGTCTAACTCCATTTCGTCTACAATTTGCACTGAGGCATCCTTTAAAAATACCGGTGGTACAAATGTGCTGTTCGTATCAAAATCGAAGAATGACTTTTTGAATTTTTGAATTTTCTTCTCAATGTCGGTGTCTCCGCCTTTAAATAAAATGAAGCATCTGACGTTTGCCTGTCGAAACATTTTAAATTGCCTTTTCAAATATTCCGCGTATTTGTTGGTTTCACAACCAAAGACGTAGGGAAGCCTGCTCTTTTCATATTCATATTCATATTCATTTTATTTTGCGTTCCATAAGTATAAAAGGTGATACAAAAGGCTTAGAGCTAAGAACAATTTATGGACCCTGTTAGGGCACAGCAAATATACAATATTAAGATAAAATATTAAGTAGTTAATAATAAACAACCATTTATTTTCTACTTATTATTTACAAATGAAGGGTAACACATAATTATAACAGACTAACATACTTGGTACAACTACACGATAACAATTTTAGAAATAGCAGTAACATAAAGTAACATCATTATAATTATCAATATTATATAAAACTGAGATCAATAGTATTATTTTATTGTACATATTTATTTATAAATCTGGACAGAGCACTATATTATAGTAGATATGTATATATAATTATTGAGATCAATTTATATTAAATTATTATATTAGTTTATGGCACATATTCTGTAGGCAGGTAACATAATTAATTATAATAATATTGACTTCAAAGTGTAAAATTAATAACCATTTTACCCTTAATAATATTAAAAGTAAATATTTAAAATTATTGTTAACATTTATATGTTATCAGTTAAGTATTCATTTATATTATAGTATATTTTTTCTAATAAAAATAGTTTTAACTTTTTCATAAAGCCACCATATCTTGTGATGCTTCTAATTTCTTCAGGTAATTTATTATATAATTTTATTGACATGGCATAGGTACTTGAGGAATGTATTTTGAGTCGAGATGTAGGTATGTGTAGTCTATGTTTATGTCTTAGTTTAATATTACTTTGTAGTTCTTCTCTTTTAGTGTAGAATTCCGGATATCTGCGTACAAATTTACAAATTTCAAAAATATATAGGCAGGGTAGTGTGAGGATTTTGAGTTCTTGAAAGTGTGGTTTACAACTATCTGTCTCTTCAATATTAACTAAAATTCTTACTAACTTTTTCTGTAGGGTGAGTAATGTGGGCGCGTCTGTACTATTGCCCCATAGTATGACACCGTATTTGAGCCATGCGTAGGCATACGCGTAGTACATGATTAGCGCAGTTTTGAGGTCTGTAGTTTTTTTGATCTCACGGAGTGCGTAAGAAAACCTAGACAACTTCGATCTTAATTTTTGAATATGAGCCTTCCAATTAATATGTGTGTCTATATCTAGGCCTAATAGGGTGAATTTGTCGACTACTTCTAATTTGGAGTCTTTGAAGCTAAAGTTTATATTTATAGGTACTTTTTGTCGGGGGTGAAATGTCATTATTTTGGTCTTATTATAATTAATTTCAAGATTATGTTGTGTCATCCAGTTTGTTGTGGCATTAAGTATTGAATTTAATTTATTATTTATGTTGATATTGTTTTCGCATGAGGTAAGAATAGATATATCATCTGCAAAAAGGACACAAGGTTCATTGATGTGATTAGGAAGGTCATTGATGTATACGAGGAATAGAAAACAGCCTACTACGCTTCCTTGTGGGATTGAGGCATTGATTGGTATATTGTCGGACCGGAATAATTTTATTTCGTTAGTATTGTGGTTAAAAAACTCTATTTCTACTTGTTGTTCTCTGTTTTGAAGATAAGACGTGAACCATTCATGGCATTTACCACGAATCCCTATGCTGTGTAACTTGTTTAACAATATGTCGAATTGTACTTTATCGTAGGCCTTTGTCATATCGAGAAGTAGTCCTATGGCATATTTTTTGTTGTTAATAATATTAAGTGCTTCTTGTATGTATTTATAAATTGCCAATATTGTCGATCGATTTTTACGAAAACCATTTTGACAATCGTTAAATATATTATATTTTTCACAAAATGCGTACACTCGATTGCACATGGCTTTTTCAAATATTTTTGATGCTGTAGGTAAGAGGGCAATGGGACGGTAGTTATTTGGGTCAGTTTTTGCATTTTTCTTATGTATTGGTTTAATTAGGCCTTTTTTTAAGAGATTAGGAAAAACACCTTCTTCAAATGATTGGTTAATTAACTTGTAGAATGGCAGAGTTAGTTCATCTGCGCATTTTCTGAATAAGGTAGGTGGCAACTCATCAACACCATAGCTCGATTTATTTTTTAAGTTTTTTATTATTGAGTTTACTTCATAAGGATCTACTGGACTTAGAAAGATACTATTTTCTGTTGTAGTGGTCACTGGGGTACCTTTCGGCTTGCTGCCAGTTGTGTTCTTGTTAGTTTCTCCGATAGAAGCAAAGAAATGGTTAAAGATGTTAGCTACCTCCTTGGACTCTGAAGTAATATTTTTGTTTGTTTGTAGACTTATATTAATTTTATCGGTTTTTATTTTTTTGTTCGTTCGTTCATTGATGATTCCCCACATTGTTTTTACTTTGTTATTTGATTTTATCATTTTATTTTTAAACTGTTGTTTTTTCGCTGTCACTACAGCCTTCTTTAATGTTTTTTCATATTTTTTGTAATACTTTGTTAGTATGGGATTTTGTGTTTTAGTTATTAGAATCTTCAATAATCGTTTGTTTTTGCAAGAGTTTTTTATACCTTTAGAGAGCCAGTATTTATTACATTTTGTTTTTAGTTTAACTGGTTGTAGTGGCATACATTGGTTTAGAATATTTATTAGTGTGTCGTTAAATGCTTCATAATTTTCGTTAATTTTATTTTCAGATTTTATTATATCGTTCCAGTTAATTTCCTGTAATTTAGATTTAAATTGTAACATATTTTTATAGTCATATCGCCTTTTCTTTGTATACCACGTAATTTGTTTTGTTTGTTGGGGTAGGTTTAGGTGTAAAATTGTGCTACTGTGATCAGAAAACCCGAGTTCTTCTACTGTTGTATACATATCTTTATGTTCAAAGTTTGTAAATATAAGATCTAAACATGTCGTGGTAGATGGCGTGATGCGTGTTGGGCTTTTGATGTGCTGTGTTAATTTATATTCCTGCATTAGATTTAAAAATTGGTTTGACTTTAGGTTATCAGAAAGTATATTAACATTGAAATCGCCTCCTATGATAATATTTAGTTTAGAATATTTAACATTAACATATGATAGAATTTGTTTTAATTGTTGATAGAAAGTGTCTTCTTCTCTTCTATTCCAGTACATAGTTATTATTAATAGATTTTCTTTAGGCAATTCAGTAGCACATACCTCTATTACATATTCTATAGACATCTCTGTAATATCGTTCCTCTGTATGAAGTCTATATGATCTTGAAGCAGGAGACAGACACCTCCGCCTGTTCGAGTGCTGCGACAGTAAGATGCTGTGAACTGATATCCACTGAATTTGATAATATCAAGCTTTTCTTGTGAGAGCCAGGTCTCAGAGATTCCTATTGCTTGATACGATGAGTTTTGGGTAATGAAAGCTTCAAGTATATGTTGTTTATTGTTAAGACTTTGAATATTTTGAAATAGTACTTTAAATGGTAGGCTTTTGTTTCCGAAATGTATAGTTCTCAGTATCATCCAGTATGTTTATCTGGGAAGGTTGATCAGCGTCTTTCACAGCTATTGTAATATCCCTTTCCTGGCAGGTAGAATGAATGTGTTGAGCTTCGCAGCTATTCTCTTTGATGTTTATTGGTTTTCCGTCTATAAATAGTACATTATTTCTAATAATTGCATGCAGGCCTTTCTTCCTGGCCTTTATTAGTTTTTCCCGCATTTGTGCTCTCATACATGAAGTGTAGATGGTTCTGTCCATCGAGGACAACGGGGCAGTTTCGCAAAGAAAACTCCTGGGTCTCCTCCTGCTGGATATACTTCGGGTAATGGATGATCCGCATTTTGGTACCTGAAACATAATGAATGGTAATTGAGTGCTTGTTCCTTGTCCTTATGATAAAAGACAAGCGAAATTTTTTTTTTTTTTTTTTTTTGTATTGCTGGACATTACACACAGCGCCATCTAGGTGCCACACTAAGCAACGAGGCTTGTGTCGTGGACACCAGATAGTTGATATTACTACATAGATAATTTTTGTTTGTAAATATATACTTATTATATGTATAAACATCCATGACTCGGAAACAAATGTCTATGCTCATCACACAAACATTTGCTGCTACCGGGATTCGAACCCGGGACCCTAAGAACGTAAGGCAGCCTCACTACCGCTGCGCCATTCGGGTCGTCAAATCTACGAAGTTAAGTTTGACTACTAACATAAATCAAGCATGTAATCCCCGAAGAGGCAGGCAGAGGTGTACATAGTGGTACACCCACATTTTGCCAGTTATATTTAAGTCCCATGTAATAGGGTGCGAGCCTATTGTCGCCAACCGGGCTCAAATCCCCAGCTGCTACTGAGAAATTCCTGATGGAAAAACGCTTTAGCACTTTATCCGACCTGGGAATTGAACCCAGGACGCTCATGGTCTGCAGTCGCGCTTGTAACCACTAGACCAACGAGGCAGTCCGTCGAAGTTTGACAAATGTTTTTAAAGACCGGTTGGGGACTCTCAATTTATGGATAACTAGCGATCCGTCTCTGCTTCGCACGGACCACCTATCGGGCCCAAAACTATCTAATATCTTTCAAGTTGGAACTAACCATACACATTTGCAAAATTTCATTAAAGTGGGTGCCTCCTAAGTACACGATCCTTCTTTTACATTTGATAGAATATAGGGTGTATCAAGACCCTTAACGAAGCCGAAAGGCACTTATTCTCCCCGACATTGCGATCATTAATTTGTTCTAGACCATACCTGGGAACCTTCTAGTTACGGAGATATTGGGGGTCAAAGTTCAAACTTCTTCACAAGTATTTTTTTTAAATACATGTTTTATTTTAATGTAAGATTTTTACATTAAAAACCTCCACGAACCCCGTAATATTCAATGCATCCATCAGCACAGTGTTTTGAGTGCGTTACATTGAGTTTTACGGTGAAACGGTTAAACGTGATTTTTCACCCCAAAAAAAAAGTAGATTTCCAGCATTTTTTTTTGCGCAACGTTTCATATTTTGATGTAGAGACTACTTGGTTGACGGCTTCGTGAGGGGTTCTGTTACACCTTGTATAATAATTCCATTAAAAAATTAAAGATTATTTCATATAATTCATTAATTCCGATGAATAACACTTTTGTGTCATCATCTGCCTAGCCTTTTGCCAACTATTTTGGGGTCGGCTTCCAGACTAACGGGATATGAGTACGACTGAATATCAGTACCTATTTTACATGGAGTTAAAGTTAAAGTTTAATTAAATATCGATGCTTAAAGATGAGATGCATTATATTGAGCTGTATATTTCCTTCGTTCATGTAGATTATTTAGAAACTATACTTATACAGACTATGTAAAGGTGCTGATTATCAGCATAATTCGAATTATATAACTTTAGATTTTGATCAAGTCGCGTGACATATAAAACTTTCTGCGAAAACAAAACCGACTTCTAAAAAAACACTAAAAAAGTCTAAAATAACCCTTCTTTCGGCAGTTGGTGTCTTTGTTTGTATCTTTTTTGCCACCGACTTCCGAAAGTAAAGTTATTTTAGACTTATAGTGTTTTTTTAGAAGTCGGTTTTCTTTTCGCAGAACGTTTTTTTATTTTACCCTTTTTAGTTGTAGCTAGAAGTTAGTTAAAGTACTCGTCAAGACGAATCATACGAGCCCAAACTCGATGAGGTTTTTTCGTTTTATAACGGTGTTCCTATGGCCACCTTCGAGCTCCATCATCAGACACTGGATACCATTTAGGATCAAAGTACTCGTCAAGACGAATCATACGAGCCCAAACTCGATGGGATTGTGTCATTTTATTACGGACTACCTGTGACCACCTTCCAGCTCCATCACCAGACCCTGGGTACCATCTAGAGTCAAAGTACTCGACAAGATGAATTATACGAACCCAAACTCGATGGGTTTATGTCGTTTTAAGGGAGTTCCTATGACCACCTTTCAGCTTCATCATCAGACCCTGGTTACCATTTAGGAATACAGTACTTATCAAGACAAATCAAACGAGTCCAAACTCGGCGGCGTTGCGTCGTTTTATTACAGAGTTAGTATGGCCACCTTCCAGCTCCATCATCAGATCAGCTCAATGTTATCATAATATTGCATTATCTCGCGATATACAAATGCGTGCAAAATTTCAGCTCAATCAGAAATCGGGAAGTGTGTCAAAGGAGGTGTTTTTTTTTTCGGCCAAAACATGTACCGAGGTACAAATTACTATTTAATCTCTTTAAAATTCGGTCATTGGTAGGACGCTTAATAATTTTAACAAAAGATTCTCTCATCTTGATATATTTAATACTACAAAAGGTATATTCAGGAAACAATTAATAATGTCAGTATGTGACGAATTGACAAATAAAAATAACCAAATAAATATAATTTAAACAGAAGGTATACAGACAATCACCACACACCACTATGACATACCCACACACACATTTGCAACTCTTCATGCACACTCCTACACACTCATTCACGCTGTACTCTTAGCAATGTTTTGTATAGCTATTAAATTGTAAATCCGTAATTGGCTGTAGGATTAGTTTATATAGTTTAAGACTAAAGAAAATTGTAAAGAGCTGTGGATTTTATGAATAATAAATAAATAAATAAATATATTGTGTTATTAGCAGTATTTTAAATCCTTTAATATTCGATAGGTTAAGAAATAAAAGAATATGAAAAAACACTACCTCGAATCGTAACTGCGTTCAAAGAAACGTTCATAACAGCGCTGGCGGCTGTCAAACTATTCCATCTGTCAAAATATTAAACTTTTTCGAGATCGGTCGTCTGACAAGGGCTAGAATAATCTGAATGACAATATTGACAACGACAACAACAAAAGGAATAAAATAGTAAATTATCGACCCTGGAGCACTGTCTTTTGGCTAGTAGCTAACCAAACGCAAAAAATAATCTGAAATGTGAAATAAATGTATTTTTTAAATTCTTGATGCCATAATGTTTCACAAAAAAGTGTGCCGGAGAAAAATAACCTATCTTTAATACAAAACTAAATTCTAAATAGCACATTTTTAGGTTTTCTTACGTGTATAAAATGAAGTAACGAAACGCATCATCGGAGAAATGAATCACGAGATTGCCAGATTAGAATTCTTGGGTTGCAAGTTTTAGCATCTTTGATCGACAATTTCAGGTGGTACAAATGCATGAATAAATCCAATATGTCTTTTTCAGAATCTGCGATTTTTTTCCTATAACTTCGTACCTTTATTGTTAAGGTACACTGTTTGGCCACAATTGTATGGGGGAAAAAACACCTCCTTTAACTAGCAAGTATCACGCGACGTCGCGTGATGTACATCAGACCGCCAGCACGCGACATCGCGTGATGTGGCAATTGACGTGAGGAAAACAACCAAATTCTTCAACCGATTTTGATGAAATTTCTATGGGACCAATCGGGAAGCATATCCTTTCAGATGAAAAAATAATTTTTCAAATCGGTTTACAAATGACGGAGTTCTGAGGTAACAAACATTAAAAAAAAAACGGCTGAATTGAGAACCTCCTCCTTTTTGAAGAAAGTCGGTTAAAAAAAAAATTGCCAAATCAAAATAACAACCTTGTACGGTTCAGTAAGTTACAAATGATGATGATGAAATATAGTTACAAATTGAATGTTTGAGCCCCCTCGCAATATCATACAAAATAAGTACTTACGGATTAAATAGGTACTCCTTTATTGAACTAATTATTAATGCACACACCTCTGCACGAAAGGACACTCTAGATTCAACTAACTCAAATGACGGCGATAAATATCATCCGTACTGCGACTTACATAGCTGTAATATGACTAATCGCGATTGCTGCAGCCAAAGTAAATATAGGACATTCATATAATTGCCTACTCGCTATTGATAAAATCAGTTAAATTTAGGCGATATATGGTTTCTGGTGGGTAAAGGAGGAATGGGCATTGTCCAAAAAATCTAACCTGTACATAGAGGCTTTTTTAAGTTAATATACTGTATTTTAAGATTTTTATTTGAATATTGTTGAAATTCAATGGCTATTTTAATTTATATTTAATTTTAAAGTTGGCTGATGACGTCATCACTGCAAAAGATTCCTTTGCTCGTGTACTAACTACAACAGTTTACTTAATGTCAGTGACACTCTTAATAACTTGCGTTCAGACACGCGGGAACCGCGCGGTGTCCATAATTATAATCCATAGCTGAACGCTGGGCATAAGCGTATTTCACTGCATTCCTTCTTGAGATTATGAAGGTCAATTAACATCATTTCTTCATAAATATAAATGAATAGGGAAGTATATTTTTTTCTTTTTAACAAGAAATAAAGGATTAGAAACCTTATTCCTCGAAATAGTTTTACAATTAGCATAATTTTTCAAAACTGGAC
This sequence comes from Eugnorisma glareosa, assembly GCA_947578425.1. Classification (NCBI taxonomy): domain Eukaryota; kingdom Metazoa; phylum Arthropoda; class Insecta; order Lepidoptera; family Noctuidae; genus Eugnorisma; species Eugnorisma glareosa. The sequence goes on along the minus strand of OX387982.1, from coordinate 2,315,554 downwards.
AATTCCCATTGGTTAGTAAATTGATTATTACCTACCAATTGAAATTGCCCTTTGGTTTAATTCACAAGTCATTCTTTGGCAGTTTATGAAATGGCCATCATCATCTATCTGCCTTTTCCCAACTTTGTTGAGGTTCCAGTCTAACCGGATGCCGCTGATTACCAGTTCTTTTTTTTTTTTTTTGCCAGTCTCTCTTCCATATACCAGTTAGTACTAGGTATTATGATACCTCTTGTTAATAATGATTTCAGATTTTCGTATTTAATTTTAATTCAATAGTAGTGAACATCTATTCAGCTTAAAAAATATTTTGTTACTGATAACAATTTAATTAGAATTATCTTATAAATCCATAAGTTTACAACATGCCTGCAGCATTCATAAACAATAAGGGGATTTACCGCATTGCCTTCCTACGCTTCGTTCCAGTTTTTTTTTCTTATCTTTGTTTCGTGGTTCGAACTAGCTTTGAAACCAAGTCTTTTCAGTCAACCTTTTTTATAATGAGGGCTATCGTTTTGGAGCTCACCAGATGGCGTCACTGTCGAGTAAAGTCAATAATTCTATTTTAGACTTTAAAGTACCAATAACTTCATAAAAAGTTTGTTTTATTAAGTATAACAACATTGTGTAAACTTCAGATAGTACATATATATGTATTTACAATATTCTCTCTAAAATTAGAAAGCATGAAACACTTAAAATTCAAAAAGTACATCTATCTATACACATAAATAAAATTGAAGTGTATGTTTGTAATACTAAAATAACAGCTTTTTAGGGGCAAAAAACGGAACCCTTATAGATTCGCCAAGTCTGTCTGTCTGTCTGTCCGTGTATGTCACAGCCACTTTACTCCGAAACTATTAGGACTACACAGTTGAAACTTAGTAGGTAGATGTTTTCTGTGGACCGCTATAAGGTTTTTATGCAAAAAAAAATATATTTATTTAATAATTATTATTTTTTTCAGCAAACCGGTGTTTATAGATAGGTCTTTATAAATGACATTGAGGTTTCTAAAACCATTTTCTCTGAAAGTCAATCGTTTGAAAGATAAACACTTCCAAAGGTAAAATGTGTGTCCTTCTAATTTCTAAAGTAAGAGGAGAAAAATTCTGAAAAAATATAGGATTCTAAAGCGTAAAAAAAACTTTCAACCAAAATTGGTTTGAATAAGATTTGATGTTTATTTTTTGAGATATGGGACTTTTTCATCAAACTGCAGCAACAACTTTGTTTTTCATTAAATACTATGAAAAACAAATTTAGTTTTGTTGATGAATGTAAAACAATACAACATATGAACGAATGCCTTGAAAATATTTTATTTATTTATTTATTTATTTATTTTAGTACATGGAGGACTTACAGCTTATAAAAACAAACAAAAAGGGAACCATAGTCACCAGAAAGCCAATTACAAATCCTCACGTATAGACTTATAATAAAAATAAAAATATAGTGTGAGCACAAAAACAGAAAACTCACCGCTTAATCGAAGCAAGAAGAATACTCGTATAGATACTTGGTTTGCAATTACACGACTAAAATAATAGAAAAAAAATTAGTAAAAACAAACAAAATAACCTACGGCTACTTGAAAAATTTGAGGCTTAAGCACCTTCTGGCCGAATTTACAGTAACTGTGAATGGGTCTAAATCATATTCCTTGCACATGTCATTGAAACTTCTGCTTGCACGCACAATATAACTGTTCTGCCTATAATTTGAAGATGTATGAGGTACACGTATGGGTGGATTAAAACGAAATGTTTTACATGGCACATTAAAATAAAATTTTGACAATAACTCAGGATTATCAATATTGTTATTGAGGATTTTGAGCAAAAACAAACAGTCAGCAATTTTACGTCGATCTACAAGTGGTAGCAGATGATACTTCTTACAAAGTCCGAGATAACCGGTTGACTGATGTGGAATCTTTTGATGAAAGCAAAGATATTTTATGAAACGTCTTTGGATGCTTTCAATGCGGTCAATATATTTATGATAACGTGGATTCCATATCTGAGACGCATACTCTAGCTGACCTCTTACAAAAGTGCAATACAATATTTTTAGCGTTTTAGCATCTGTAAAACACTTAGAGAGACGCATTATAAACCCAAGCAGTTTGGAAGCTTTTTTGACAATTGCATCAATGTGTGTGTCGAAAACTAACTTACTGTCTTGATGGACGCCCAAGTCACGAATAGTACTGCATCTTGGCAGGATTTGACCCGCCAAAGTATAAGTAGTGGCTATGACTGCACGTTTTCTAGTGAAGGTGACCACCGAACACTTGGATGGGTTGAGATCAAGTTTATTAGCTCGACAGTACACTTCAAGTCGATACAAGTCAGCCTGAAGAGCTAGTACATCTTCGAGCGTTGAAATAGTGGCAAAGATTTTCATGTCATCGGCAAAGCATAATAGTTTGGATGACATGAGGCATTGATCGATGTCGTTCACATAGACCACAAATAAAAAAGGACCGAGCAATGAACCCTGAGGCACTCCGCTGGGCACATTTACCCAACTAGACATATAGTTATTAAGTGCTACTGCTTGTGACCTGTTATCAATGTAGGAGGAGAACCACCTCAAGAGATCCCCACGGATGCCTATGTAGCTTAGTTTCTTTATCAGGGTTTCATGGTCGATCCGATCAAACGCCTTGCTATAATCTGTGTAAACCACATCGACCTGCTTACCATTATCCATAGCATCTGTGATGAAGTCATTAAATAAAATCAAGTTAGAAGTGGTAGACCGTCCTTTTAAAAATCCATGCTGAAAGGAGCTCAACGAGCTAGCAAGGGCAGGAAATAACTGGTTATAGACAATCCTTTCAAATATTTTAGCTATAATGCACAGCTTCGATATAGGCCTATAATTAGTAATCTCAGTTTTAGACCCCTTCTTATGCACGGGTGTAATAAAAGCAGATTTCCATATTTTGGGGACAACACCTTGAGCCAAAGACTTAGAAAACAAGATTGAGATAGGTAGGGCAATGGAAGGCGCGCATTTAATTAGAAATTTAGATGTTATGTTATCAGGGCCGGCACCTTTAGCTGGATCCAGGTTACGAAGTAAACTGGTCACAACATCAACATTCACTTCTATGTGACAAATGTCAGATGAAGTTCTGTTAGTATCAAAAGGGAGAACAAGAGGTGAACTGGGAGTATTAGATGAAGTGGGGTTGAGGAAAGTCGACATGAAGTAAGACGAAAAAGCCTCACAAATAGAATCCCCGGTGAATAATGATTCATCGTTATAATTTAATGTATTAGGTATAGTATTAGAGTTGTAGCGATTTTTAACAAAGGACCAAAAGTGTTTAGGGTTATCTTTAATGGATTTTTCAGTATGATTAAGATAAAGTTTATAACATGAAGCTTCCATCGTCTTGACTCTGTCACGCAAATATTTAAAGGTTAACTCGTCAGATTTATTTTGTCATATTGTCTGGTGCTACGGAACCCTATGTGCGTGTGAGTACGACTCGCACTTGGCCGGTTTTACTGAATGCATATGAAAGTTTAAACGCTACATAAAACAAAAAGGGCTGCACCTATTTTGACGGGACTTTTACTGGCAGATAGCTGAAGTTATCAGGTCTAACATCATTCATTCATTTCAGCCGAAAGACGCCCACTGCTGGACATAGGCCTCGCCCAAGTGTCGCCACATTGACCGGTCCCGTGCGACTCGCATCCAGCGGATCCTCGTAACCTTCACTAGGTCATCGATCCACCTAGTGGGAGGCCTTCTAACGCATCGTCTTCCGGTTCGCAGTCGCCACTCCAGAACCAGGTCTAACTTAGGGTACTTTTATTTTAGAAAAAATATTAGGGAAAAAAAATAAAACCACACAAGCACAACAAGCAAGCAAGCGCAAGCACATAAGCTTTTTAACAAAATCGTTTCAACCAGCTAAAGTATCTAAATCTACTTTTATATAAGAATAAGAATTAGAGTTCCGTGCAAGAAAAATTAAAACCTTTGAAATTGGTAACAAAATTCGATTAAAAAAGGAAAGTATTTTTTTAATAATTTCACTCGAACGAGGGTCGCGGGCAACAGCACAGCTAGTACATAATAATTTAATATTTAAAAATAAGACACAGTTACTTATTAGTTCCATGCCCAGTTCAGTGCCTTATTCTGGTCACACCGTATTTTCACAAGGGGAATTATCATTAAATAATATAAATACAACGAGTGACGCTAAGGCTTGTACGGTGGACGTGTCATGATCGATCGTATGATCCGATCGGTGTGGTGTTACCGTTACTGTACTGTTCAAACTCAAACTCAGCATTTATTTCAATTAGATCTTAGCAGGCACTTTTGAAAGTCAGAAAAACAAAGGCGAAGCTACAGTCACAGACACAAGGCATAATAACTTTTGAAAGTACTGTAGTTGCCCATTCCAAAGCGTAGATCTCTATGGAGAAGAATGGGCAAGAAACTCCATGGACACTCCTTTCAATCAAAATATTGTTACTGTACTGTTAGCTACAGCAATGCCTGTGTAGAACTCTGGGATCGACTCTGTGCATGTGTATGGTGAGAAAATTAAAGCGCCACCTCACGGCGTCCGCTGTACTAACCAATCAAAGAATGAGAATACAGTTCGATTAATAAGTACAAAGAAAGAATAGTTTTACAATGTTGTCAAATCGCTTACGACGACAAATACTAAGAAATCAACGGGTACACACGGCTACACATCAAGCTATACATTTCCAGTATAAGCTAACCTAGCTTTGTACGGAAATCATATACAATGCGAGATCAGCATAAACTGGAAATGTATAGCTTGATGTGTAGCCGTGTGTACGTAGAAATAATCGTTTTACAATGTTGTCGTTTTGAAATTGCTTGCGACGACATCTATAGTAGTATAATATTCTATAGAGGTAAAGTTTGTGAGGTTGTAGGGGGTAATCTCTGGATCTACTGAACCGATTTTGAACATTCTTCCACTAATAAGAAGCTACATTATCCTCGAATGCCATTGGCTATATTTACAACGTGCCCGTGCAATAATTTCCGACCAAAATGCAAGCGAAGCTGCGGGCAACAGGAGTATATATATATGTACTCAAATGATTACAACTCAAGGTCGCTCTATAGATGTTCCCACTGCTTCTGTTTCAATAGATACAGTATCGTTATCTTACTGATTTCATGATTATTTTGCGTGGAACAATGTGGCTTGAGTCTGCATTATTTTTAACCGACGTTTAATAAAGGAGGAGGTCATGCATTCCGGTGCGTATCTTTTGTTTTTCATGTAAGTACATATTGTATACCGATTTCTCCGTGATTATTGGGTCGATTTTGCGTGATTCTCTTTTGGTAGAGGAAGCCTGCTATTTGGTCCAAAATAAATTTAATAATCCTTGCATTAGTAGTTTATGATGAGTTACATCTCTACCTATATTACGATTTTTCTTCATTGTCAAAGTTCTTTTAGTAACTTCCAGTTACAATGTAAAATTTATACATCAGGAATTTTGACTTGTAAAAAGTGTAAAATAAAATACTTTTTTTTGCAAAACAAAAAACGCAAAAATTTCTTTATCATTTTTTTTTAATGGCGCAATGTCCTTTAATCAACTGTGACATAAGAGTCGCCGGTCACCGCATTGGTCTCAATGAAACGTTAGTCTGTGAGGCTGTAGACGACATTTTGTACTGATTCTATTTAATCGTCTTCGGGACAAATTGACGTCAAAGGAGACTCTCTGGATGATTATAATTCTATAACTCCATGCGTGTTACTGGCGCGATTCATATTTTCATCAACATACAACCTGACATTAACCTACAAATTGCAGTAAAAGTAAGAAAATTTAAATTTCGCGGGCTACCCTTGCGCATCCACCTTAAACGCAGTTTTTTAACAATCTCCTTTACGACGCATTTTACAAAAAAAAAAAAATGTCCTCAGTTTTATGGCCTGTAGGTACCATATTTTGTAATATTTATTTATTTATTACTTTTAGTATGCCATTAACACTAAATTAAGTAATCCTTTTACTTGGTCTTCTCACAGAACCACAAACAATATGGCGAGAGTCTTGAGAGAGAGCTTGGCAAAAAGGAGTAGAAAATCCGGGGGCCGCCACTGTACTGTTCATATGGCAAACCGCTGTGACCGTATAGCGTACCAACCTATCGTCTTGATACTTTTGTTACTATTTTTGTATACATATAATTTATTTATTAAAATCAGTAAGTATCATTTAACTGAACAAGAATTTATTCTCCTTATGTAACTGCCTAACAATAAATATATGCTAGTAATACTGTGTTTTTTAAAGGAGATGTTTTATTTTCGGCCGATGTACATTTATCGAAAAAAAGAAAAAAATACCACGAACTTATCAAAAATATTCTCTCGAGAATTTAAGCCTGATTTGTTGTGCTTGAAAAGTAATAGTTTTTCAATTATTGCCATATTCTATTCAACATAGCGTCTTACTGTTTGCATTGTCTGCTTTCGTTCTGAAATCATGTCACATAAAAACTTAATCTCACGTCGATGTTAAATACGAAAAGTATGTGTTCTTTTAATAATTAATCATTATTATACTCTTATACATCATTTTCGACTAATTATAAGCAACAGTAATGATTTCTTTGTTAAAAAAATATAATAGATACTACTTTTCTGTAGTGTACTTCTGAACGAAAAATTCAAAATGACATTTTGTTTTGACAAAACCCATCAGTATCTGTCAGTCGAGTTCGTTCGTCTCGACTTTCGTGGCTTTCGATGTTATTTTACGTTCTCTCATTTATGTTTTGTTCCTACGACTTTTGCTTTGTACAATTATTATCAAATAACAATTTATAGGTTATGCAAACGTCATCTCTACAACCTGGCATAGCTGCCATAACACTCACGACAAACGTCAAACATTTTTAATTTTTATTGCGTGCTTATAAACCGTATATTATTATGTAAAAAATGTTACTTTATTCTATTCAGAGGTTTGTTTCCAAGCTTTTATAAAATGTGCATGTTATGGCCGGAGTCCCATACAAAAATGAAACATCTCCTTTTCTGGGATTAAAAAAAGTTGTAGATATAATGATATTGTAATTTAGTCTAAAATATTTTACTCCAAATATTCCACCCCCTCATTAATCAATATTCCTCCCCCATGTCATCCGAGTCTTGGCTAGAGTTAGCCGCATATTCGTCGGAATCGTTCTCCGATTCAGAGGAACTACTATCGTCTTGTGTTTTCCGGGTGTAGAAAATACGCCCTTTGTTTCGACATCCTTCCAACACGAATCTTCTTATGGTGCTTACTGATTTACCTGAAGTGAATAAATAAATATACTTAAAAAATGCATCGTTTTCTATTATGTGTGATATATATGAAATATTAATTTATATTGTTAATAAATTAAAAATAATACATTTTTGGTAAGTACATTTATAATTCTAATGATATAACAAACATAGTTATCACCTTGAAATCACATTCAACAATAAATTTATGTAGAAAATGAATTTAAATTTACATATCGCAAAGTACGCCAATCAAGTATCAACATTAATCTGGCGTGCTATACCAAAGTAATGTCAGACAAAATGTAAACATAACCTATGTGCTCGATGATTATTGTTCAATATTCCACTTATTTTGTATGCAAGCAATTCAAAACAGAATGGGGTTCATCAATTAACACTTAATTCATCTAAAAACAACAAAACAAACAGTTACATACCTGTCATATCAGAGGTTCTTTGGTAACAATCGTTGAGATCGGTACGAATGGTTTTGGCTTCTTTTTCTGCCAAACATCGCCTATGAACCTTATAAATAATCTCTCTGCCAACACTTTGGGTACTTTTATTCATTTTTTATCACTTAATTACGCTTTTAGGGCACAATTATAAATTTTATAAACTTGCGAACTTTGTTTACATCAAACGTCATAAGTTTTTAAATGTTGCCAGCAAACAAAAAAAATAGTTCCGTTTCTAGACTTTTTTGCCAAGCTGTACCTATATTAAGCCTAGCCTACATGTAGGTACAGGATAATTTATAGATGTCGCCAAACTACTCGAGGAAAAGAGGGCCCACTTTTCCTTCTGGTAGCAGTATTCCACGGGTATTCTACTCTTTGGTTCTAAACCCTGACAGGTGCATTACTTTGTATAATTTATTTCAGCGCCATTGATAACAAAAACAGTGAAGGAAAATTTACTTAAAAATTCGAAGACATGTGACATCTACCAACCCGCACGGTGGTGGTGGCCGCGTGGTGGATTACAGCCCACTACCTCTCATAAAGAGGAGTCCAGTGTCCCAGCATTGGGAACGTTATCGGCTGATTACGCTATTATCAAAATTCTTTTTAGTTGTTAATAGCTTAAATTGGTGAACGATCATTAAAATATATATTTTTTAGTGCCATGGCTTCATTCATAATGTATCCTGACTTAATAGAATAAATCATTCGAAAATTATAGAAGATAATTAGATCGACTTGCATGTGCATAGGTAAAAAATATATTTTTAAAAACATTCCAGTCCAGTCATGTTTTATCTCATTTTAGCGTGGATCAGATTTTCAGTTTTAGCTTTGGTAAAATTGGTTTTACGAACGTTTATGAAATTCTATGCAAATGCTTTCTATCACTCTTTTGATGAAAACGGCGATCGTAAGAATGATTCGGATACTAGTAATCTAAGTAAATTTTACTCATATTTGTTTGATTGATGATTTTCTTTCATAAAAAGTTTTATTTGTTTTTATCTGTGGCATTTTTATTTCTTTGACGTTTTACAAGAATGGAATGAAGAAAAGAATAATTTACAAGAAAATGGCTAAGGTACGATCTTTTACTTGTAATTACACAAACACGTCACGGTGATTCACTGACAGTCACAAGAGTGCACTGGATGATGATGGAGCGTGAAGCACGGGCACTCGACGAGGTGAGATCGATGACCAGCAGTGGACTGATGAAAATGACTCCAAAAAGGAACAAACTTGTGCAAAAAGCTTTCCACACACATTTTAATTACCTAATTTACTAGCCCGCTTTTGACTTTGATCACGCTTGGGGAAAAGCAATCGTTCACGTAGGAGACTGTCCACCAAATACAATTGGCTATCATGGCTCGGTGTGGTACGGATGCTTAAATCTACGTGGAGTGCGTAACATCGAAATCCGTCCAGCCGAACGCCGATCCGCCAGACGAAAGTCTACGACGACGTGGGGACAGCGTTACGCTTCAAGCGCAGGCCACACAGCCAGCTAGTGAGCGATCGAGCGAGCCGGATGAGCATCGTTTCTCCTCTTTTCATACTTCGGTTCAGCACTTTCGGTAGTTCGCCTTGTGAACCGAAGTATGAAAAGAGGTGAAACGATCTTCGCCCGGCTCGCTTGCTCGCTCGCTGTCTAGCGGTGTGGCCAGCGCTTCAAGCCAAGCAAATTTGGTCAGGATATCTAGCAGGACCATATAAAATCAATCAATGGTTTCATGAAGGACACGTAGATAGCCCGGGTCTTAGAGAAAGACTAGTTGCTCTTCATCCTGAATATACAGGGTGGAATAGACATCGACCGACGCGTCGGTCAATGTGGTAATTTTTTTTCATTTGTGTGTCGGCAATAATTGTATTTATTGTATTTATTTATTCATCAACACATTTATATTTGTGTTGAACAGTGGTTTTAACAATAAATGTAACACAAAAATTAAATAATCATCTTATAGCCAGGAAAAAAAAAACAAACACTATATTCCACATTGGTCCCAATCTTATCAGTCTTATTAGTCTTAATACCACGTGTTCAGTATATTATTCTGAAACACATAAAAAAATTAATCGGTTGTAAAAAAAAAACTACAAAATTTCAATACCTTGGTCAAAATGTATCAAAGGGCTGATTAAAAAAAATACCGATGAACAATTTCTATAATTATCTGCGTCAGCTTCCAATCTAGCCGGATGCAGCTGATCACCAGCGTTTTAGATGGAGCGACTGCCTTTCTAACCTCCTCAACCCAGTTGGTACTTAATAATATACGATTTCCATTGGTAAGACTGGTTGTCAGACTTTTGGGGCCACTGACTTCCTGTTGGGTTGGTAATGATATACTGAATGTGTCGTAAACGTTTGTCTATCTACAACGCCACATGCTAACTACGGACCCAATGACCCAACCCACCGCCAGGAAAGATCCTGCATCGCGCATTCAAAGTTATCCGAGAGATTAATTATGTACAGTGCGAAGGTACCAGAAAGGTGTGGTCATATTGGTGTGATTGGTGTTCTACACGCGAGGTCAGGTTTTATTGGATATTGTTAGCTTGTTGCGTCACCGTGTGTACAGACAGTCAAACTGAACAATTTTCTCTTTAGGACCAGTAATCAGTTGCTCCATACATTAAGTTGTAACTTTAATGAATTTTTGTATGGGACAGTTAAATTTTTTCGCAATTTTAATGTTTGTCTCATGGAGAAACTGGTTCAGCTTAATGGTATATTGTATACCTACCGCATCTTTATACAGGGTGGAATCTCCACCGACGCTCAAACGCTTACCACGTCATCTTCACCATCGGGTTTATCAACCCCAACCCCACATATATATTTTGGTTGGTTATTAAAAAAAACCGGGCAAGTGCGAGTCGTACTCACACGCACATAGGGTTCCGTACCACCACACAATATAATAAAATTTTTTGAAGCTCATTCATATTATGTTGTATTGTTTTACATTCAACAGCTAAACTAAATTTGTTTTTCATAGTATGTCTAAATACATTTTATTTACGTTCTACAATCCTACATTTTTTCAGAATTTTTACTTTAGAAATTAGACGGAGGGAGACACACTATTCTATTCTATTTTTATTTAATGGCAAGTAGAGCTGATGTCGACTATTCTGCCAATGTCGAGTGAATTGGAAAAACAAGTGTGCATGGCAAAAAAAAAAAAAAGAAAAAAAAACTACAACGAATGATCTGAGATCATAGATTAAATGTTTTGATACAACGTGGTGGATCTTGTCGGGTTAGTACGGGACTGAAACAAACAAAAAATAGAAATAAATAAATATAATAATATAATTGTTTAAAACATAGAATATACGCATACCACACCCACACAGGCAGATTTATAATTTTATGCTATTGTGGCGGATGAAGGTCATCAACGCCACAAGCAGTTCAGGAGAGGAATATGTTAGCAAGGAGGAGAAATTAGTCGGAAGAGGGATTTTAAATTTAGAGAGACGGCTATACAGATCTAGGGGAGGGATGTTGTTTGAGCATTCGAAGAAGATGTGATCCAGAGTACCCTCTGCTAACCCACACTCGCAAAGAGAGGAGTCTGGGAGACACACATTTTACTACTTTGGAAGTGTCTATCTTTCAAACGTTTGACTATGAGGAAAAATGTCTTAGGGACGTCAATGTCATTCTAAAGACCTATAGACACCCCGCACTTATAGGTTTGATGAAAAAAAAAAACATGATTTAGTTTCTGTTCCATGTACTTTTAGTTTTTTTAATTTTTGTATAAAAATCGTAGAGCGGTTCGCAGAATACTTCTACCTACTAAGTTTCAGCTGTGTAGTCCTAATAGTTTCGGAATAAAGTGGCTTTGACATACACGGTCAGACAGACCGACCGACAGACAGATAGACAGTAATAGCGAATCTATAAGGGTTCCGTTTCTTGCTATTCGTCTACGGAACCCTAAACAGCTGTTTCCTACAAAAGTACAATACCTACGCGATCAAATTTGTATGGAACAGCTGATTCTTATTTTAAAATTAAGTATCGTTTAAAAATATTCTATGTGGGGGAATTTCAGAATGATTTGTTTGTCGCTTCCATCCTGTATACTGAAGCGATACTGCACTGCTTTTTAATTGCATACTTTTTTTTTGACGTTACGTTTTCAGCACAATTGGTGCTTTATTGCTTAAATCCTCGCGAGAAAATGTCATCATCAAGGTTAATCTCTGTGAAAACCGAGAGGCACTGGTTGTTTATACCAAAACGCGGTAAACTGAAACGATACCGCCCCACTCCCGCGCATACCACGCCAATCAGGAAATGCTTATTGAAATGTAGGCGCTCGGTGAGCTTTCGGTACCCGGTATACCGAGCATGCACATCCCGCTCCGCTGACGAACCTACAAATCGAAAAGGGCCTGAGGGTTAGTCCCGTAGTGAAAGTGGTTTTTAATGATGAGCACAATGACTTCTTAAGAGGTTTAGGGTTAATAAAAACTGGGGGGTTACTATGACGTCTTAAAGCAAGAGTAATTCCAGTGTGGGAAAGAGACAGAGCTATACAGGTCATATAGCGCCATCTCTTTCCCAGAATGGAATTACTCCTGCTTGGATGCGCAAGGGTAAACCGCGAAATTTAAATTTTCTTACGTTTATTGCAATTTGCAGGTCAGTGTCAGGTTGTATATTGATAAAAATATGAATCGCGCCAGTAACACGTATGGAGTTACAGAATTATAAGCATTCAAATCATCAATACAACCCTCCAAGTTCATATAATCCCAAAGAGTGACTTTTTCATGAAATAGCTATAGTTTGCGGTAGCACTCAATGTAACGCACTCAAAACATTGCGCTGATGGATGCATTGAAAAGCACAGGGATCATGGTAGTTCTTTGACCTCCAATATATCCGAAACTACAAGGTTCCCAAGTATGGTCCATAGCAAAACAATGATCGCAATGACGGGGAGAACAACTGCCTTTCGGCTTCGTTAAGGATATTTTTATACCCAATTGTTACTCTCGCGGGTATCGTTACCTGCTTGCGACTTTAGTTCGTACGTGGCAGATAGATATTGCTACAGAGCTTTGGCTTTAACGATGACCACTTTTTTACAGAAGGTACCTTACTCGAAGATGCTCTGGCGATCCAGGCGTTTATTTCTAGCTATCCTACTGTCGATGTTCCTAAGTCCAATAATCTACTTTGCAATGGATCGAGCCAGAGTTATGATTGAGGATTTGAATGATACCAACAGGTACCTACTTTATATATCTGTGAAATCTAAAAGCAGTTGAAATAAGCTTTACAGAGCAGCAGTCACCAAGTTTAGAGCAGCCCCAGTACCTCAGAGGCAAAAGCCCCTACTAACGAGTTATAGGTCGTGGGCCTACCTATGTTGTCCCACTGCTGGGCAAAGGTCCTTCTCATAACCTTCCTCTCTTTTAGAGAGAAAACCGCACATCGTGAGGAAACCGGCACATCATTCCAGTCCAGTAAGCCAACGAGTTAATCCAAGCTGAACTGGATCATATCGTCTACATTCTTCAATTAATTATTAGGAATTAAGTGCGTTTTCAAAAACAACACTAGTCCAGTTGCCCTGGAATGGGCCCGCTGAATTGAAAAGTAGAACGCCAATCAAGTGACTGGACTGGATCTCTAACCGGATCCATTGTATTCCAGAGATGGTTTAGATTATTCCAGTTGCAATCCAGCGCTGGATTAGATCACTTTACTGGAATGCTACTGGAATAATGTGAACCTGGCACTATAGGAACACCTTTAGGTTACGCATATTATGTCTAGAGGTGTTCCCTCACCGAGAGCATTCGCCTTTAATGTAACAATCCAAGATCCGATTATGTACAGAAACAAGTGGTCATCATTACCTATTGTGTAATGCCCACTGACTTCACTTGTGGTGTGTATTGTTGTTCTTTGTTGTTTTTGTGTTGTTGTTGTACTGTGGTGCACACTGCTTGGTTCTCCTCGCTCCCTGATTTAATGCCCGAATGTTACATTATAGGCGAATACTCTCGTTGTGTGCCTATTTTTTTTTTGCAGGAGCGTAGTAAATGCTAATAAACTTATTTGTAGGCTAGTCCAAAAGAGTTTGAAGGACAACGTTGAACAAGAATCGGTAAGAAGCTGTAATATACCACATCTCGATCCGTTGGCCGAAGATATTGAGAAGTCTACTGAAAAATTGCCAATCGTAACGTGTGAGGGGACAGACTGGGTCAACTGCTATGTAAGTAGAGAGAATTTAATCTTCCTGCTATTGGCCCATGTTATTTGGGATAGGCGCAACACGTTATTTTCATCCATTCTCCTCTCTCAGCCGCGACACTATCGCTCATTTTCAAGAACCGACTTCCAAAATTAACTACAGTTCTTTCAGTTTTAATGCCTTGTGAAACGTTCTCTTTGTTTCGACAGCTGTTCAAAAGTGCCTGTAACTGGCCTACTTGAAATAAAAGCTTTGATTTTGATTTTGAAAAGGAGGAGGTTATCAATTCTTCTGGTTTTTTTGTCTGTTTGTTCAGCGATATCTTCGTCAATTGTTAACCGGTTTGATGATTCTTTTTCTTTGGAAGAATTTTATACCGCGGTGGTCCCGTTTAAATTTGGCGATTTACAATGGAACTCTTCAATAATAGACAGCAAATCGGTCGTGATTGCTACAATCGCTTGGATGTTTATTGTTTAAACAACATCACAACATATGAGTCTATTGCTATCAATCGAGCATAAATCCAGACTCAACCCAGGACCTTATACACAGAAGTCGCGCTCACGACCACTAGACGGTTAACAATAATTTTATCATTCCTCACACACTCCATCCATCCATTTATGTACAGACGCCAAGCACACGAAGCTACCCAAAATTGTCAAGTTTTGCCAATCAACCTTGAACAAATGAATGCTTTAGCGATAAAGTTGAGAATCTATTAAAGAAATTCAACGGATTAAACTTGTGTTTATTTTGTAGATTGTAGCTTTATTTCCTCTCTTCTGTACTTGTTACAAGTTTTAAATTCAGTGATACTTAACCCACAGCTTAACTGGGTCTAGAAGAATGTTTTTGATAGGTTATTACGAAGGTAGGACCTAGTACATTCACCTCCTCACTATTTTCTTGCCTTGTCTCTAGGTACTTGGGGTCGGTTGCAACACGTTTTTTTCTTCCATTCTCTCTTGTCAACCCCTAAAAGGGGATGGGAAGATGACCATTTTTCAAGTTAAAGTGAAAAGTAAAAGTGGATTTTTGTTGATGTAGTTGTGTCAATCAACATCTCATGAAGGTCCTGAGCATTTTCCGACGAAATATATCTATTCAAAAGCTCGGTTGCTCGCACTGGAGCCACGCTAGTGACTTGACCAACGAGGCATTCAAAATAAAGCTCTAGCTAAACTTAAGCGAATCACGCACTGGATTCAGGATAAAATTCACTGTCGCCGATTGTGTTAACTAACTTGTTGGTGTTCAAACTGGCGCGATTATATTGTGGCTTCCCAATCAATGATTAAAACAATCGACGCACGCATCCATGTCCTGCTTTCCCCGCGGTATCACTTCAGTGTGGTCAGAGCGTTATCATCACCATAATCAGCCTATAGCAATCCGCCATACATAAGCCTCTACAATTGCACGCACCAGAGTATAGGGTCTGTGGAATACGTGACGACTAGACTTGAGGAAGCTTTCCAGACGCTGTCCACCAGAATTCTTCTGCTAGCCCGTCAAAGTTGTTCTTACCAAACTGCAAAATGTCCCAGAGTAGTGCTTAAAATGCCGTATTTGATATTACAGAAATCTGAATGCTACGTCGCAAAAGCAATCTTGAGAACTATCAAGGATATAGTATGTGTATACAGAGACATTATTTACATGGATGATAGAAATGTTTACTTCGGCCCCCCTACCAAAGTAATTGGAGATGAAAACTTTTCGCTCAACAAAAGTGACCATGTCAAAATAGATTGTACTGGCAAGGATATGAATAGGTATGATTATTTATTTATTAAATATCACGCACAGTGAGGCGGGGTCGCGGCAAGCCACGAACAAGATAGCGGGACAAACTGGACAGGTTCCGTCAGAGCTGGAGGGAAGACGCCCGGGTTCGCGAGAAATGAGAGAAGAATGGAAGGAGGTCTTTGCTCAGGAGTGGGACAGAGCAGGCAGCAGGGAACAAAACAAGGGGAAATATAAAACTAGTGGACAATGGACGGTCTTATCGCACGGGTCTAACCTTTATTGTAGAACTTTTTGTCATTACATTATTTTGCATAACAGCGGATAGTATCAACTTAATTTCGCAGAAAATCGTTTGGCAAACACTCATTTAACATACATTCAAAACTCATAATTTTTGTAAGTCAGAATCATCTTTTTTCTTTCTTATTGATTGCCGAGAGCGCCGTGCAATGATTAGTGACATCAATGTCCCTCATGACAAGAATCTCTGAAAGCTGAGGATGATAAAAAATCATTGTACCGATAGTCGTTAGGGTCAAGACTAATAGCAAAGAGTCTCGACCAACACCGAGGCTCTCATTTCGCGGTTGGGTCATGGTCTTGATTCAGAAAGCAGTACTCCTGGACACGGCACGCATAGTGAGGAGGTTCCTCTCTCAGGAGCCCTGACCACCGGCAAACTTGAACCTTGTTCATGATGCCGGTGGGCTATCTGTCTTTTTAAATATTTAAATGTTTTTTTTATACTTTTGTTTTAAAAATATTTAAAAATGTAATTAATAAGAGAAAAGTTGAATAAGAAAAAATTTTTGACTACTAAACGTTTTTTTGCCAAGGACTTTCGACGATAATGCATAATTATTGCTTATCTTTCTATTCAGGCGTTAATCAAAATATTTTTATTTTTGCTGTAGTCGGAGGTAGTTATTACGAGTATTAGTTGTCATATCGATTCATTGTGTTGAGCAAAACAAAGTTAAAGTATATTAAATATGGCCAATTTGGAACAAAATAATTTAAAAGTGTTTAGGTAAAGCAAAGGTGAAAAAAATAAAGTGCCAAGTGATAAATACTATTGGTTGTGTAAAATGAGGCGGAACAAACAAAATAATTGTAACGTAAGAATAGTATAACAAAGAATAGTATAATATAATGTATAACAAAGAAAGTAACATGCATACATTGATAAGCTAAGCAAATAAATACTAAACCTTAACCATGACCCTGATGTTTAAGGTCAAAAGGTCGCTAATCGCATTGTGAATAAAGAAGAATCCATTCATAACATTGGGAAAAAACCAAGTCAGGTAATAAATGATTGCTTATCTACAACATCGGAAGTGATTTCAGCACATTTACCAACAATAAAATATTTAAAGCAAATTATTTATAGAAATAAGAAAAAGGGGAAACAACAAATTAATTACTGAACCGGAAACAGTAGATTTTCAACTCAATATGATTATGTTACATTGCACATTGTGACTATTTGGAGAATGATTTGATCATAAAAGATCAATTAAACAATCAAAATATTACATCTTAAAGGCCGATCCAAATATTGGCTTGCAGACGGCACATTCAAAATATTGTTCCAAGAGTATTTCATCAACTTGATGTGATACACGGGTCTGTAAATCATAATGTAACATTTCCGATGGTATAAATTTATTAAAATTTTGTGCATCCTCGGATATAGTCTTATCAGCCCGTTATATCCTAATTGACTATTACTTTTTAAAATGATTTCGAAAATGTTATAATCAAAGTATGCAATTTCCATTTAGGGAAAATCATACACCAGAAAATAAAGAAAAATGGCGTCCAAAGTCTATACGGTAATGCTGCTAAGTTTGCCATGGAAATGAAATGTTTATTTTGTTCTTTCTTACTTAACGCCCAGTGATATATATTGATGAATGGTGCAAAAATAAATCCCCTGAGACGGAAACTGTTGCACAATGGTTAACAATAATTACATCTCGGGATCAAATTCTTTGCCACCAAAATATCAGCCTAGTCACTGGAGTACAAAAGATTTAATCGACCAGGATATACACTAGCACACAATTATGAACAAATCCTAGAATACAAAATTATGGTGAATCGTGGCATCACAGGATAAATAGCGTAGTGAGCTCAACATCATGTCGGATTCTATAATATATCAAAATAACTAATCAAAGAAATAAAATATTCAATCATAGAAATTGATAAACTAGGGACACAGGCGCCCCAGTACCAGCATATAGAAAAAAAGTCTTGGATAAAAAGTTTCGCATAGAAATTATATTAAATAATCAGTCGGATTACACTGAAACTTTGTTTATGAAGGCGAGCGATGTTTTGTTGAATTCATTATTTAATTCTCTTTTCTGCGTGTATAATCTTATAATCACTCAATAAAACAGTTGATTGTAAACATACGTGGTTTTTATTTCCCTGTTAGAAGCATGCCAACATGTATACACCATGCATGTAGCAAGCATGCAGCATGCAAGCGAGCATGCAACATGCAGCAGGCATGATTTCTGTCACGGCTCCGGCGGTCCCACGCGAGCTTATCGTTGCAGATGGTTTTAACGCTTACTACCGCAGCTTCGGCTTGCTGCTCCTCAGCTCGCGTCGCTCGTCTTCGCCTTCGCGGGCTTAAATTACACTCTAAGGGTAGGGCAGACAAGACTACGTGGAGTCGGTTTTGCATTGATTCGTTTCGGGCACTAACTTTTGTAGCACAAGATATTTTTTAAGACAGCATTTTAATTTAAGGTTAAACATGCAATTTTATAGAACTGGCAATATGCCTAATAAAATTATTCTAAATGAATTTCTTGCCATCTTCATGTCAAGTGAAATTGTACCAAATTTTAATAATCGTTATGCTATAGCTAAACGAAATCATGCGGAATTTTAAATTTACAAATGTAATTAGCCAAATAAAATTCAGCCATCTTAAAAGTATGCCATGTAAATTCGGACATAATTATAAACATTCAGCCAAACTACAATTATGTTAAATAATTATTATGCTTTAAAAAAAGATTACCTACGCCAAGTGTCATATGCCAAATAAATTTTGGAGATCTTTTTATCCTATTATCATATTGCTTTTTTTTTGTTGAAAAAATCGCGAAATAACTGTTTAACTTTATAAAAATAAAATTAAGTTCATAGTTGTTTTCTGGTTCAAAAAACTTTCGGAAGTCGGTGGCAAAAGAGTCAATGAAACAAACAAAAGTCACCGACTTCCGAAAGTTGTTATTTTCTACTTTTTAGTGTACTTTTTTTTTAAGTCGGTATTTTTTTATTTACAGTCCAGACGTACCAGCATACTGGTCAGGCTTCAAAGCAGGGTTTAGACCTATCTCGACTGAACCGCTTCCATCGAAACATATAAATCTTTTTAATGTTATGATTCTGTGTTTTGACTCCACATCCCGCAACGGATTTATAAGAAAAATGCGAAACAGCTACAAATACTTGACTAAAAAATTGGATGCTGTTGTTTTGAACAGGTCAGTTTTAAAACGCACTATTATTTTTAGAAGGATTATTAGTAAGACATTGGGTTCATATGTTTAGAAATGAAGGAAAAAAAAACAAAACTTTTTTTTATGCAAAGTTTATAGTAAGAAATACGTAATTGAAAAAAAAGAATGTTAATTTATAACGAAATACTGTTAAAGGGAGTAACAAGACCCTCACCGAAGCCGAAAGTCACTTGTTCTCCCCGCCATACAATTATTTTTTTGTTCTAGACCCAACATTTTCATTAGTTTTTTTTTAAATACATGTTTTTAATGTAAGATTTTTTACTTTATACACCTCCACCACCCAGGTACTATTATATCCACCTATCAGCACAATGTTATGAGTCCGTTACATTGAACGTGATTTTTCACCCCAAAAAAAAGTCGTTTCCCAGCACTATTTTTTGCGTAAATTTACTTAGTTTTATTTAACCTTAACGAAGCCTGCAACCAAGCATTATGTACATAATGCTTGGTTGACGGCTTCGTTAAGGTTCTAGTTACACTCTGTATACGGGGTGGAACGGAGACAGATGCACAAACAGCTACCACGTATTCAGTACATCATTCTGCACGGCCACATATTTTTTATTTACCGGTAATTAAAAAAAAATCTGCTGATTCCTACAAAAGTGCAATACCTGGTCAAAATGAATGGAACTGCTGTTTTTTTTTTTGTTTAACCGATTGTTTTATGTTTTTCTGTAATCACACGCTAGTACTGTTACTAGCATAAGCCAAACTTCTACCTTACTGTCCTGGCGTTCAATTTTATGTTAAATATTTAGTTTATCGAGTCAGTATCTCCTGAAGATGCCCCGTGGAAGGCGAACCACGTGTCAAGTAGGTTTAGGTGCATAATGGCATGCTTTGCATTATTATTGCTTTTCCTGCATGTGTATATTTTTTCGGGCTGGAGGGCGGTGCTGCATACTACATCCAGGACTGGATCTTTTTCGCGGAATTAAAACTAAATAATATATTTTGCATAACATTTAATGGAGATGTCATGGAGTCTCCGCAGTGTAACGCCTGATCTTATTACTTACTATCCTGGCTTTGAAAAACTGGCCACGTGTATTTCGGGCAATAGTGGGATATATCATTCTATGCTAATTATGTATTAGTGCTTATATGTATGCTTGTGTTACTCTGATACCAGGGTAGGCACTAACCACACGATAAGAAGGCCGAGGGACGATTTATAAAATAGACTCAGTTTTATTATTTCAGTTACAATATTGTTGGTGACGGAACAAACGGAGCACTGTTACCAATTCTCACAGGAAAACCTGAAGACGAACACATTTATTTAAGAAAACGGAGAACAAAGAAATATATTGATCCTAAGAAGTTTATTTTCCATATGTTGAAGGAACACGGGTAAGTTTTAGTAAATAAGGGATCACGAACAAAAACACATCGCTGGATTATAGATCGATGGTTCTAAAAGAAGTAAAAAGAGTTCAGCTACTGAATCCTAGACACATAAGGATTTGAAATTAGCCTTAGAAACGGCAAAAATTGAACCTTATCATTTTACTCTTCCGTCTGTCTGTTTGTTTGTTTGTCTGGCTGGATTCCACACAGCAACTTTACTTAGAGCCTTAATCGATGGAAATTTAACAGAAGATTTGTATTCTGTGTTCCTACTTCTAAACAATGGTGTAGTGAGTGAATCTAAAAAAAAATAATGAAAATTATAGGAAAGAGTGTTGGATCCCATGATATACAAATGATGATGTTTCTAATCAACTTTTTTATTTACTTTAAGTCAATAGTTTGTAAGATATAGGCTTTGATTATACAGGGTGTAACAGGACCCTTCACGAAGCCGTCAACCAAGTATTATGTACACCAAACTAAGCAACTTTACGTAAAAAAGGGAAACGCCTTTTTTTTGTTGGGGTGAAAAGTCACTTTTTATGGTTGGGCTCAACGTAATGTACTCAAAACTTTGTGCTAATGGATTGATTGAATAGTACGGGGGTCGTGGAGGTGTTTAAATTAAAAATCTTACATTAAAAACATGTATTTAAGAAAAAACTTGTGAAAAAATTGGAACTTTGACCCCCAATATCTCCGTAACTAGAAGGTTCCCAGGTATGGTCTAGACTCTAGAGCAAAAAAATGATCGCAATGACGGAGAGAACAAGTGCCTTTCGGCTTCGTGAAGGGTCTTGTTACACCCTTTATAATGTCTAGATGGAGCGTCAAATGTGCGAAAACGTGTCAAAAATATAAGCCGACTGTTAGCTTATAAGTTCGCACACAGAGACATAGACGCACAGTGTTTACACTGCGTGTCTATTGTCTCTGTGCACCGGCCGCACGCTGCCACATGCTCCCATGTTTGAAATTTATTTTCAAACATGAAAATGAATGATGAATGAATGATGATGAAAATGATATAATTATATATATAAATATATATAGGGTGTTTTCGTGTTGAATCGAAGAAATAGTCAACTTTTCTTCATAGCTTTTTCGACATTGAAATACAAACTTTTTCCGTTTTTTTTTTTGTCCGACAAGCATTTGGTCGGTTTGTTAATCGTTTTTCAATCAGTCGTACATATTATGTACATGTACAAGATGGAAGGGAAATTGCTGAGACACAAAGAATTACCACGTATTCAGTACATAATTCTGAATGAGTTCATCGTTGAGAGAGTCATCGCCGAGCTCCTTGAGTTATGAGTCGAGCTACACGATAGGTTTATTCAAATCTGTGTGGTTCTTTCTTTTAAAGACGATCTCAGACACTAATCTGAATGGTCCTCATGTGAGTTGACCAAGATTATGTCTGGACCTTATTTTGCATGCCTTAAACCAGAATGTACAAAAAATCTAAGCATTTCAACACCTAATTTCTAATACCCATTCTTTACAAATAAAGTATTCTGTTCCATTCGTAAAAGAGACTATGACCACCGAGCTTTTTCTTCTCAGAATAGTCGAATACAAAACAGCGGCCTCATAAATATTGAAAAAAAAAATGACGTGTAAGAGTGTTTGTATAAATTCAAATATTTAATTTCAGATACAAAAATCCATATAGTGTTAGTAGTAGTATTGGCTTAATGTTAGTATTCAATTAGTAGTAATAAAACAACTAATGCACCATTGAACCTAAACCTATTTTCTAAATAAAATCATTATTTTATGATTTGAATACCCAAAATAGGAATTTTTCATCTGTAATAAAATAAAGCAGCGGTTTCCTACAGAAGTACAATACCTACACAGTCAATGTATGGAACAGCGGATTTTTAAATTACGGATGAAAATTTAGTATTTGGGGTTCGAAATAATGTACTGAGTGGTAACCATTTGCACATCCATGGCCCTTCCACTCAAACTTGCAACTGATTTCATCGCGATAGACCGAGTAGTGATCAACACAGCTTTTTAGGGTTCCGTAGCCAAATGGCAAAAAACGGAACCCTTATAGATTCGCCAAGTCTGTCTGTCCGTGTATGTCACAGCCACTTTACTCCGAAACTATTAGGACTACACAGTTGAAACTTAGTAGGTACTCGTAGATGTATTCTGTGAACCGCTATAAGGTTTATATAAAAAAAAAAAAAATAAGATTACGGGAGGTATACATGGAACTGAAACTAAAAAAAAAATTTTTCCTCAAACCTTTACGTGCGGGGTGTCTATAGATAGATCTTTATAAATGTCATTGAGGTTTCTAAACCATTTTCTCTCAAAGTCAATCGTTTGAAAGATAAACACTTTCAATGACGACCCGAATGGGGCAGCGGTAGTGAGGCTGCCTTACGTTCTTAGGGTCCCGGGTTCGAGTCCCGGTAGGAGCAAATGTTTGTGTGATGAGCGTGGACATCTGTTTCCGAGTCATGGATGTTTATATGTATAATAAGTATGTATTTACAAACAAAAAAGTATCTATGTAGTATTATCAACTATCTGGTGTCCACGACACAAGTCTCGTAGCTTAGTGTGGCACCTAGATGGCGCTGTGTGTAATGTCGAGCGATATTTATTTATTAAAAAAAAAAAAAGTGATTAAATGTTTGTCCCCCCCTCTAACTTCTAAAGTAAGAGGAGAAAAATTCTGAAAAAAATATAAGATTATAGAACGTAAAAAAAACTTTCAACCAAAATTGGTTTGAATAAGATTTGATGTTTATTTTTTGAGATATGGGACTTTTTCATCAAACTGCAGCAACAACTTTGTTTTTCATTGACATACTATGAAAAACAAATTTAGTTTTGTTGATGAATGTAAACCAATACAACATTATGAACGAATGCCTTCAAAATATTTTATTATATTGTTTGGTGCTACGGAACCCTATATGCGTGTGAGTATGACTCGCACTTGGCCGGTTTTTTTGCTTTATGGTTCACTGCTAGACATAGACCTCTCCCAAATTAGTTAATTTCAAGCTGAGTAACTCCAGTTTATTCCCAGATACATTTATTTTGAAGCTAATCCTTCTAACAAATACGATCATAACGCGCAGGGCGACCTTGAAGTTATGAATCAACCCGATTGCCAGTTCCGTTGTTCCAGCACCGTGCATTGACTAACTGATTCAACATAATGTTCAGGTATCGTACAGCATACTTCGAAGACAAGCCCTGGACAGGCACAGCGCAGTACACGTTCAACTGGTTCAAAAGCCAGCCAGCTGACCATTACCTCCGAGCGATGCTATTGGCTGATACCAGAAAAGGCGAGAACTGGTATCAGGGCCGTCCTATCAGGCATTGCTTTGGATCTACACCACAGTACCAACTATTGATGAATCTAGCTGATGAGGTACTTAAGAGGGTGCATTCTGAAGTTGGCAACGTTGAAAATACTGAGGGCCTATTGACACGTCGTATTTTTAGAGCACAGATGACGCGTGTTGAACGTGCTTAAGACTTTGTTTGCACCGGGGGGATGTATGTGGAACTAACCAACCACATAGCTAGAATACCTCAAGCTGTGAAAAAGATGTGATATTATTGGTTAGTTTCACACACATCCCTCGCTGCGCATCCTCGCTCATCTCTAGTAGAATTCAGTGGCACCGTAAACTCGCGTTTTCGGCGCGTATATACGAGTAATATGCACCGTACGTACGAATGTGCATTGTTTGTCTTTTTATTTTAGTTTATTTGTGTAAATGTCTATTTACACATATATATTAAATATATTTTGATATATATGTATAGTATTTTGATATATTTTATAGTATTTTATATATCCTTGTAGTTTATTCATAGGTACACCTACCAATGTTTGTCTCTGCATTACCCAAAGGTTGACTGGTAGAAAATGCCTATGGCATTAAGTCCGCCTCTGTACTATGTGCTTGAAGTGTTAAATAAATAAATAAATGTGGAGATCGGCACAACAAAAGAGAGGCCTATATCCTCCTATATATATAGGGGGAGGAATATATATATATATCCTCCTATATCTCCTATATATTATAGTATTATATCATAGCAGTGGGTGAATTCAGGCTGTGGATGATGATAATGATGTAGGCGCAGTCTGCATCGCCAGGCTATAACTATGTAGACTAGTTCTAGATAATATTTTAAGCCTCTCATAGCATTAGTACCATTTTTGGTAAATTTTTTGCGCAGTGGAAGCGTGCTGGGCCCATAACCTAATGAAATAAGGTGAAAGGCGATTTGAAATATATAACTATATAATACAATTAAATAATTAAACAAAGTAACTGTCAGTGCACAAAATACATGGATGAGAGAGCCTATATAAAATTCATATCACACATGCGCATCACATATTGCTATGTAACTTAACTACGTCCGCCAGACGTTTAAGACAACCTGGGTTCGACGTCACAAACACAGCATCTTCCATTATGTACAGACAAGGTAGTGTTAATATTAATTTTGTGCTGTTTAAAGTATGGCATGCAACTATCAGTGGATTTAAGCTTAAACATCGCCCGTATACATCTTTTCTGGGCTTTAAAAACGTACGTCAACGTCGTCTCCAATAAAAAACTTGTACAGCTATTTGCGATGTTGCCAACTTTTATAATGCATTCTTTATACAATAAATTCCCCATTAGGTAATTAATAGTGGTTCTGGACTATTTATTTCATCACCATTACGCATCTAAGAACCAGTTTTCGAGGAAGTGTATTGATAAGTCTTTTTCTAACTGGTTATAACTGGCTATTATTTTTTTGACTGGTAAATTTATTTGCTGGTAAATTAACATTTTTTTTGGTCAGTGAGTCGTCTTAGGAGCGGATTTTGCCTTGCCTTGTTAGTCAGTTAGTATGTATAGATCCAATCCTGCTACTGAATTTTAAACCAGTTCCCCCTAATCGATTGAGATGAAATTATGCACACACCTTTGGTTCTGGTCACAATACATTTTATGTCTTGATCCTGCAGCCTGGATCGTCTTAATTTTGATATACAATGTGTAATAGAATAAACGCACAACCTCATAAGGGGTCATTGTACTCATCATTATGAACAACTTTCACTACGGGACCAACACTGAAATCGCGAAAAAAAAATCGACTGCCCCATACATTTCTGTGCGCATAATTCGACAAAATGTACTGAACAGCTGTTTTTTTTCCCCATTTCGGGGTTAGTCCCATAGCGAAAGTTGTTCATAATGATGAGTACAATGACCCCTTAAGAGGTTGTGCGTTTATTCTGTTACACATTGTATAAACATGATTTTCTTCTTTTATAAATAATATAAAAGCTTGTATATTTTTACCCATAATGACAGTTCCTTCAACTTGATGGCAAAAAGTTTTGTTTTACGTCAATAGTAGATATGACGTATGAGAACTTTACAGTGGAACCCACACCGGATGAAATTCTTCTGTCATACCTTCAAACCTTATCTGCCAGAAGAGTCCTTGAGGACACCCTTGTATTGGTCATGGGTGACCACGGATCTAGGTAACGAACTTTAGTTTTATTTGAACATTTAGTTTTAAGACAGGTGCGAGTGTAAACCCCGCCTTGAAGGCCAAAGACTGAATTTGAATGTTCTTCTGAAAAGTCAGCTGCGTAGTCGCAGTAATAGCAACCGCCGTGCGTGTATGACCTGACCATATGTATGAAGTATGAGCAATGAGAGACTGTAAGGATCGTTGTATTGGTGGTGTATTTTCTGCCGATGGAAAAAAGGTAGAAGTATATGCATATAAAAAGTTGACTCTTCAAACTAATTGCGTCAGTCGATGCAATATTTTGTATGGGAAGTCCAATTTTTTTTTATCTGTCCATGTTCTTTGAGGAATTTGTCTAGTTTTACAGTCTGAATCGCCACCTAAGAGGTGTTGCACTTATTCTTTTACAACCGGTATATGAATATTAATCGTTTGGTTCCAGTACGAATAGGTTACGCAATTCTTGAATTGTATTTACGAGTATCTGCGCTGGTGGCGTAAGGAACTTATAAAATCTGTATAAAATCGATGGATGTTTGCAGCAAACCTTGTTAATTGGTCTGCCTTTTCGTTACCTAACTTATTTATGTGGGAAAGAATCCACTGTATGATGAAATTTTCTGATATTAAAATTTCAGATTTTCAGCGATGCGCGGAACTTCTCAAGGCAAGTTAGAAGAGCGCTTGCCTTTAATGGCTATTCTTTTGCCAGAAAAGCTGAAAAAGCTAAGACCAACAGCGTTGACGTCACTGAAAAATAACGTGGATGTGCTTACAACGCCATTCGATATGCACGCCACAATTTTAGACGTATTAGATCTTAAGGAAAAGGGTAATCCGCACTCGATACCAGGGTCTGGTCTCCCGAGAGCTATGACTTTGTTGGAACCGGTAATTTTATCTTTCTTTGCACATGTATTAGTAGCCCATTAGCAACGGCTGCGCCTTTATGCGTTATTTGTTATGGGTTCGAATCGCATTTAATTGGTACATTTTCGTGCTCTACTCTTAAGGAATGCAGGAAAGGATCGCGAGGAAACCGACATGTACTAGAGCCAATCATTTGAAAACATGTGACATCTGCGAACCTGCGATGGAACTGCGTGATGGGTTACCGTCCACTCCTTCACACAGAGGGGAGGGCTATACCCCAGCAGCGGTGGGAACATTAAATTATGTGCATGTATGTTTATGGAGATCCCTCCCTACCTCCGAACGCGCCTCCGAAACTTTAGGATAGGACGCTCATAGGATCCTAAGGTCAGAACCAGAAGCACAGAGCACGGAGTCTTCGAGCAGGCAGTAGGTATCTAGAAAGTGAAAATTTTGTGCATAAAGCTCATGACGCCAAAAAATTGCGTTTAGCGCAAAACTACTATCAAAGCCGTCAGTTTATATTTATGTAAAACGTGTCGAAATGGGTGAAAACGGTTAGACCCTGACTCCTTCTAGCAGCGGCCGTCAAGGTGTATCCGTAGTTGGTAAACAATAAGTATCTACATCTTATACCGAAGACTCCTCCAACTTATCTGTTCTAGATTCCTAAATCTCGTTCGTGTGGCGAGGCCGGAGTGATGCCGCATTGGTGTGCATGCTCACAGTGGTCGAACTTGTCTCGCTCCAGCCCCACGTACGCGCAAGTGGCAAATGTACTTGCAAACTATATTGACAGCGTCACTATAGAACAGCGGTTAGTTTTTAACCCTCACTAGGCCAGCAGTGAGCGACTGACTCACAAGCATGCGGAGTTTACTGAGAAGTTGCTGTTTAACGAGTTTTAAGTTCATTGAGATAATAAGTGAACCGCAGTTATTTTTTCTAAAACTGTTTGATAAGTAACTATCTGCAGTCATCAATAACTTGTCTATCAATAACTTGGAACATTTTTTTGACGTTCTTTATTGACTGCTGGAACACAGACTTCTGTAAAAGCGGGCCGTGATCCACCACACGTGGCCCGTGAGAGTTAAGGTGGAAGCGCAAGGGTAGCGACATTTAATTTTTCTTAAGTATATTGCAATTTGCAGGACAGTGTCGGGTTGTATGTTGATAAAAATCTGAATCGCGCCAGTAACACGTATGAAGTTATAGAATTATAATCATTAAAATCATCAATACAGCCCTCCAAGTTCATATAACGCCATTCAGTAGCTATTTCGTGAAAAAGTCACTCTTTGGGATTATATGAATTTGGAGGGTTGTATTGATGATTTGAATGATTATAATTCTGTAACTGTGTGTGTATGTAGTGTGGAATAGCTGTTTTTAGGGTTCCGTAGAAGAATGGCAAAAAACGGACCCCTTATAGATTCGCCATGTCTGTCTGTCTGTCTGTGTATGTCACAACCACTTTATTTCGTAACTATTAGGACTACTCATTTGAAACTTAGTAGGTAGATGTATTCTGTGAACCGCTTTACGATTTTTATACAAAAATAAAAAAATAAAATATTATGGGTTAAGGGGCTCTTCCAATTTTTTTTTCTTCAAACCTGTACGTGCGGGGTGTCTATACATAGGTCTTTAAAAAATATAGTGAGGTTTTTAAAACCACAAAGTCAATCGTTTGAAAGATAGACACTTCCAAAGTGGTAAAATGTGCCCCCCCCCCTCTAATTTCTAAAGTAAGAGTAGGAAAATTCTGAAAACATTTAGGATTGTAGAACGTAAATAAAACTTTCAACCAAAATTGTTTTGAATAAGATTTGCTGTTTATTTTTTGAGATATGGGACTTTTTCGTCAAACTGCAGCAGTAACTTTGTTTTTTATTAAAATACTATGGAAAACAAATTTAGTTTTGCTGTTGAATGTAAAACAATACTTCATAATGAATGAGCCTTCAAAATATTGTTATTAGATTGTTTGGTGCTACGGAACCCTGTGTGCGTGTGAGTACGACTCGCACATGGCCGGTTTTTTTATATTAACGATGATAAATATCAATGTGGGGGAGTTCCGAAACGATGTACTGTGTACTTGGTAAATGTTTTAGTGTCGGTGTCCGGGATTCGACCGTGTAATTAAGTGTGTAATTAAGTGGTTAAAAACTAAGTTTAACATTCCCAGATCGAAATGCGCCAAAAGATACCTTATATCCACGGAGTGGGTGATACATCAAAATGCAACAGATCATCTTTCTAAAGTTAATTATTTTGATATCAAGGAATTAGCCCACTTGTATAAACATCCTAACAGTGATGCGTTAAAGACCCTCGACGAATATTACCAAGCCAAGGTAATTTATGTTGCTAGCTGTTGCCCACGACCTTCATCATTTCAGCCGAAAGATGTCCATTGCTGGACATAAGCCTCCCCAAGTGTCGCCACATTGACAGGTCCCGTGCGACTCGCACGACTATCATGCGAAATAGCAGTGGATTCCCGTTGCCTTCAGGCCGTTACTGCCTCTTCTGACACATTGTTGGACAGGGCTGAGTGTTTATCAACACTGACTCGGACTTTAGTCAGAGCCCTATCTGTTATCTAGCAGGGAGCACCGCGATAACATAATTTGACGACCCGAATGGCGCAGCAATAGTGGGGTTGCCTTACGTTCGGTAGGAGCAAATGTTTGTGTGATGAGCATGGACATTTGTTTCAGAGTCATGAATGTTTATATGTCTAATAAGTATGTATTTACAAACAAAAAAGTATCTATGTAATATTATCAACTATCTGGTGTACAAGCCTCGTTGCTTAGTGTGGCACCTAGATGGCGCTGTATTACAGCGATATTTATTTATTTTTTATAATGTGCTGCATAATGTGGTGTTGACATTTGGGCCGGTCAAGATGTTGTTTCCAACATCACGACTTGTAATCCACGGAAGGTTAGGCAGAGGTTTACCTAACAGTACACCCACATTTCATCAGTTATGTTTAAGTCCCATTTAATAGGGGGCGAGCCGATTGCCATCAACCGGGCACGAATCCAGACTCCGTGGCTGCTACCGAGAAATTCCTACTGGAAAAACTCAATAACACTTGGCCTGACCTGGGAATCTTAATTCGGAAAGTAATAATATAATAATATCGCTGGACATTACACACAGCGCCATCTAGGTGCCACACTAAGCAACGAGGCTTGTGTCGTGGACACCAGATAGTTGATAATACTACATAGATACTTTTTGTTGGTAAATACATACTTATCATACATATAAACATCCATGACTCGGAAACTGAATGAATGTCCATGCTCATCACACGAACATTTGCTCCTACCGGGATTCGAACCCGGGACCCGAAGAACGTAAGGCAGCCTAACTACCGCTGCGCCATTCGGGTCGTCAAAAATATTAATATATATGTAATTATCCTTAACCAAGAAAACAATTGCAATCTATCAGCCACTGCGTTGAAATGCAGAAGGTGCGGTAATTATAACGCAACATGTAACCCAAACTAATACTACTACTACTCGACGACCGCTCGGGCGAGAACGAACCGACTGCGGATACCGGTTAGGGTTGCATCTTGCATGACAAATTACCGCACCTTCTGATTTTTTCAACTTTTGGAGCCGGTGCTGAACTCTGCATCCAAGCCACTGGAGCGGAGAAGAGAGAAGAGGAGCAAGGTTTTGCAAATTTTAACCAATGGAACAGCATATGATAAAATCTGCAGCCTAACTCTCTCTACGCAATAAAATCTTAATGTTCATGGTGTTTTTAGCCCTAAAAAGCATATAATTAAATGCAATGTTTCAGGTAGTTATGGGTCCCGGCAGAAGTGTGTTTGAAGGCACAATGATATACAATCGAGCTGGTGGTTATTATATGATCACCCACAGGGATATATCTCGAGTTAATGCGTAAGTAGTTTTCTTTCATTCAGCATAATCAGCCTATAGTGTCATCACAGTTGGGAGACAGGCCTTCTCTCTACACAGGCAGTGGGCCGCAAACCATCATGTGTGCCCAGACTGGGGTTAAACGCCACGTCTCACCATGCGTCCCCAGATGTCACATGTCTACGAATATTCAGTTTTAGGACAAGCTGGTTTCCTTGCAATGTTCTCCTTCAACTTTTTGCCCAAATTACAAGTCTTTATTTTGTTTTTTGGAACGTAGTTCCTTATCGAACGTTACAGTTCTGACACTTGGTGTGACAGACCACCATGCCACTGGTAGTACGGTGGGTCCCTGGCCTACCAGAGAGGCATTTGGCGAATGAGAAAAACCTCAGAAAAATCGCTAATCGACGATTTTATTGCCAATTTTGATACCCCGGATCGGCGAATATTTTTTGAAAAACTATTTCCAGATTTGATATCAATTATGTAGGACCTTAGTAAGTACATAGGCCCTACAATTATATGTATACCCTTTTTTTTAATCGACGCTGGGTTTATTCCCAATACAAATCTGAGTATTTTTGCCTTCTAACATGCGTGATTTTTTATGTTTTACTTTGTTTCAGATATGGTGACGAACCAAAATGCATCAGCGCCACGCATCCACATCTAAACAAATACTGCTATTGCAAAGACAGACTTGGCAACACAAACATGAACAGAACAATCGTAGCAAAATAAATTGCGTTCAAAACAAAACTTGAATTTATTTAACGTAACGACCTTTTTGGATGGGCAACTTGAATAAATTATAATTCCTTCGTTGCTGGAACGTTCGTCCGAACGTTCGTTCGGACGTTGCTGATGACAAAATTCGAAAGGTAAAGGTAAGGACAGAGAAACATTCGCATTTATGGATATTGAACACCGCATTATTCAGTTTGCAGGGAAAGCCCAGTGCACACTAAGGACGGCAGGGGATTTTGCCAAGGCATACCGCCAGCTACCGAGGCTGACCTCGATCGTATTTTAGCGGACTCCAGCGCATACCGATGCATGCCTTGGCGAACCTCAGGTTGTCGTTGCATACCTTCGCGTCCTTAGGCATGCCATTGCAACGACCTCCCGTCGAATCCAGTCGCATGTCATGGCGAAGAGACATCCCCTTTGATGCCTTGGGGTCGATGTCTAAACAATGAATGGAATGGAATCTGTATCTTGTTACCACTAGCTACGTATGGATTTACGTTGGGTAAAGATAAATGCTCTTACCTGCTGCCGTCCCCGGTGTGCGCTGGCCTCACCATTTCAACAATGCTACAAGTCCAAAGTGATCATTATTCTCGTTGCAATTAGGTTGATAATGGGTTACAGCTTGGGTTGCTGTCACATAAAATAACTATGTAGTGAAATAGTCGCTATCTTATGCAGACGTGCGGAATATCGTCTTATTATCTCCACCAGTGCGGATCAGTAGGAAGTAGTAGTGGAGTAGAAAGTTCCATATATCCCAATCGATAGCGGTAATTGGAAAAAACTCCAAGTACCCCTACCAGCGGGGATATTTCAGTAGGGATATATGGAACGGGGGGATATTTCGCACATTTTGTCTGAATGTCATTGTCAGAAGGACGCTGCTGTAGGTAACCATTTGTGAAACTGTCTGGAAAAAACAAAATGGCGGCGTTAGTTTCGATTATGGCAACGCGCCAAAAGTACCATGCAGGAAGTATGTAGTGTGTGGAAGTATGTGGTATGAGAAATTAACAATTACATGTCTTGATTTTTATTGAAAAAAGACAAACTACAACTAATGTGAAAGCAACCATATTTGAGAGAGACTGGTGTTCAAAGTCGATAATTGGCAAAAGGTATAAAGCAATCAAGTGGTTGAATAAAATACTTGTGTTCAGTACAATGCATTTATTGACAAAGAGGAAAGGGTATAAACTACAGAAGCTTGCCTAGAGGAGGATCATAGTGTATCCTCAATAATCTAACGTGTGTACACACACAACAACTCCACCCTTAATCAGTTATGGTATGGGAAAATAAAAGTATAAATTAATATACGTAGGAATTTACAGGATTTTCAGCCGAAGCCGAAACATAATAATTCATTATCCCAATTTATTCGTGGTCGGCGCAGCATGTCTTCTTCTTCCATACTTCTCTATTACTCCTCATCTCAGCAGATGCGCTCTTTCTAGCCATTTCATCTTTTACACAGAAAGAAAGCAAGAAGAAATAAAACATATTTATTTGGCACACGCCACAAGTGCACACAACAATAAAAGAAACAATTTAAAAAAAAGGAATAAAAACTTAAAACTACACAACAAAAAAACAAAAACCTAAAAAAAGAGATAATATTGTGGGTCTCGCGGCTGCGCCAAATAGGCCCAGTTCAGCAAATTTCCGAGCAACTAGTGCCCGATGCAGTCCATCCATCGCTTCTTTAGTCTTAGAACCGAAACTAAATTGTTTTGAAAATTGATTTTTTTTTAAGGCATGACAACACATTTAGCGTATTTTCAAACAATTAACCCGTGTTAAATAAAATAAAAAGCAAAAATTACCATAATACAAAAAAAGTTGTTTATTTAAGTTATACTAGCTCTCGCCCGCGGCTTCGCCAGCGTAATTTTTTTATTGTTATTTGTACAGAGGCCACTGTCAAATTTTCCTAATCAACCTTAAACCTAATGCTTTAGCGATAAAGTTGAAAATCTGTTAAACAAATTTGGCAGATTGTAGTACTTGGTGTGCTGGTGTCTGTACTTTGCTTATAACCTTCAAGCGAACAAGCAATTGATTTATGAAGTTTTAATCGCGATTAGATGAACGGTATGGCAGCGCATAAACCATGGAAATGACACTTATAACAAGACGAGAAAACCAAAGAGAAATATTCTTCTTCAAGAGATTATTAGTAATATTATTATCACTTGATCCATCATGGATCTGGCCAATGGATCTTCTGAGATTGATTCTATTTTCCTAATGTCCTTTTGTTGTACATTAATGACTACTAGCCATTTCCGGCAAGAATTTTCAATACCTAAATAGGTCAAATCACGGATCCAAAACAAACCAAATGGAGACTGGACTTTGGCCAAGCGTGTGGCACTGGCACATATTTCTGTAATGACGACCAACGATCGGGACCAGGATGATGATGATGAATTACATTTTTTTTTGCAATAAGTTCTGACCAACTCATCATTAAGTCGGTTGAAGTTAGTTTTTGTTCTAGTGAGCAGCACATAGTGGTGGTGGTAGATGGGAGAGTAAACTCTTCAAAGATTTCACATCTTTAGACAGCAATTGAAGAACAACTCGACGTCACCCTTTTATCAGATGTGACATCTGTAAAAAAAAAAAAAGCTCAATTAATGCTCATCATAAAAGCAACCGTACATGATATTATTGGTTCAGCCGAAGGATCTGCGCTACGTAGCTCAGTCTGACAAGATGCATTACTCTTACGAGATCATGTATGACATGTTAGTTTCAACTGTTTATTTTGGCTGACAGTGGTCCTTCCGATCGTCGTGAACAAACTTTCAATTCGACGAGCGATCTGATTATGTAACGATCTGCGTTTAGGCATGTAACAGATTTTCCAACAGTGTACTCATCAAATTTTAATTAGTAATATTGTAGAGCTGTGTAACATAATAAAGCATATTGCTAAGCTATTGCTGCATAATAAAGTATATTCTGTCTACTTATCTATCAACAACGATTCTTACCTGTATTAAGAATGTCCTTCAACATAGAAATTGCACATTTTATTTGCAAAATGGGAACATCGCAACGTTTACCCGTATAACAATCTGTGCATCCACAGAGGGGCTTATTCTCCTCACTCAGGGAACATATACCGTCGTGCAAACAGTATCCCTGGCATACGTCCACTTCACATCGTTCTCCTGTGTAACCGGCATAGCAACTGAAATAAAGAAAATAATGAAACAGTGCAACTCGATGAGCATGGAATGAAACAAATACTTGTGACTGGTTATGATAGGCGCACGAGAGAACTTGCATTTTTGTACATGTAATGTTTTTGATGGGATACATAATTATAACTGTGCTTAATTAGCAAATTCCCGAAGTGTGCTGTATATGTTTACCTCGCCTTCCGGAAAAACTAGCAGAATGTTGTTTTCGTCGATTCAGACTTCAACAAAATATTTTAATAGACTACAGACGCTTAAAGGATGCACAGTTTATCATAGTTTGCTTGTTTTCGACAAAATGGCACAACCCGCCAGGAGTGCGTTGTTGTTTTGCCTGTACTTTCCCGTTGCTGGGCGAAAGCCCCCGTTCCATACATCCCTACTGACATGTCCCCGCTGGTAGGGATACTTGGGGTTTTTTTTCCAAGTATCGCTACTAGTTGGGATATTTGGAACTTTCTACTCCGTATATCCCTACTGATCCGCACTGGTGGAGATATTTGGATTTTGTTTTCCATTTGTCGCTACCAGTAGGGATTAGTTTTCAAGGGTTTCTTTATATGATTAATTAGGGGTTCCTGAATTACTTGTGATAGATTGTGAATCTTTTTATAATAAAATTGTGAAGCATTTTTGATATTATAATAACGGTCCCACTGGCAGTGGAAACCACTGGTTGCTGGGGGTCCGACGCTATTAAATTTGTCGCGGAGATCGGCCGGCGACTTAGAGAAAGGGGCGGTGACCCACGCTCTGGTTCGTTCCTGGTGCAAAGGCTAGCCCTGGCAATTCAGCGCGGAAACGCTGCAAGTGTCATGGGCTCCTTTGCGCCAGGAACAACTATGAGCGTCTAGTGACGTAAGGTTTTATTTTTTTTATTTTTGAATTTTGTTATTTGACATGCCTATGTAATTATATGGGATTCTGCTGTTTGATACGGGTATGTTAAATAAAAAAAATGTGATTATAAAATTCATTGAATTGTATTTCTGTGAAATATATTTCATTCAAGTAAATAGTCGTTAAAACAATAATATTCGTAATAAAAATACCAATTTTCGGTAATAACGGTGAAAAAAATAAATTATCTTTAGGACATTGTCAATTTTCTTTGCCTAATAGGAAAGGAAATCGATCGCCGAATCGACAATGCCTGGAAAAGTTTCTGGTCCTTGAAAACGCTAAAGAAGGAAGATTTGCCGATCTCCTTGAAGTGCAAAGTCATCGATATGTGTATCCTGCCCGTCCTAACCTACGGTGCTCAGACCTGGTCACTCACCGAATCGCAAAAGTCCCGGCTTGGAGTCTGCCAAAGAGCAATGGAGCGCAGCATTCTGGGTGTACAGAGAGCAGATAATATACGAAATCACGAAACACCACGCTGCGCTCAGAAACCGTAATTGCAGACGTAGGCAAAAAGGCTGCCAGGTCCAAATGGGATTGGGCGGGTCTCAAAGTTTCAACACGATGGATGCGTGAGGATGAACGGCGCAACGACTGCGGCCTTGAAAGATGTGGCGAGATGATCTTGACGCTCATTACGAAGGCTGGTTCGAGGTGATGCAGGAGAACAGTACCTGGAAGGATATGGGGGAGGCCTTTGCCCAGCAGTGGGACATTCAAGGCTACTGAAAAAAAAAAATTGGTACAAGGAAATATTTTTTATTTTCCGCTTGTATGTCGAAACTCTGCACTGCAATAATGACTGAACTAAAACTTATAAAACAGTGTCGTAGTAATCATTAAAACCAAAGAAAGACATTCAAATATTTACGAGCTAAGTCTTTTATATCTCTTTGATTATTGACATATGAATCCACGCAGCTAAAATATTATTTTTATATTTTATGAACACATCCGGCACTAAACGAACAACACATTGCCCATACATTACATTGTCATTACATTGTCCATACATTGTACTGAACAATGTATGGGAGTCGAATTTTATAATTTAAGTTGACTCAAATGAAGTTATGTTTGTAACAGTAGGTAATTTAGTATGGGTTTGTTTGTATTAAAATCGTTTTCGCAATTTTCTTTTGATTTTTTTATATTTTTTATCACAATTATTTCAGGAACCCCTAATTAATCATATAAAGAAACCCTTGAAAACATTATCACGCACAATGGTCCACTTTAAGGACTATGTGCGGAAACTAAACCCTTAACATAGAACTTAGAAACCTTGAAAATTATCCCTACTGGTAGCGATAAATGGAAAAAAAATCCAACTATCCCCACTAGTGCGGATCAGTAGGGATATACTCGTATGGAGT
The DNA here is from genome assembly GCA_947578425.1 of Eugnorisma glareosa. Lineage (NCBI taxonomy): Eukaryota > Metazoa > Arthropoda > Insecta > Lepidoptera > Noctuidae > Eugnorisma > Eugnorisma glareosa. Next base: position 2,278,269 of record OX387982.1, on the reverse strand, counting down.
AGAAAGTTCCATATATCCCAACCGGTAGCGATGATTGGAAAAAAAATCCAAGTATCCCTACCAGTGGGGATATCTCAGTAGGGATATATGGAACGAGGGGGGCCCGAAAGGCCTCCCCCAATTACTTCCACGAACTCTTTTTAATATAAATTAATCCTAATTGAAATATAACCTTAAATAATTTCGTATAACGTTGTCTACTATTTCATTTGGAGTTTAATTTTGTTGTCAAAAATATTTAAAAAACTTAAGTTAGTAAAAGGGCCTTGTCGCGCTATCCGAGTGGACGTTCAGCGTACAGCGCGCGCGCTCGGGCGCCCGTCATAACTAGTCCTTAATGGGATAAACATGTTTTACCTGCATTTGGGCTGTCTCTCAGCACTGGCAATACAATCTCCGTGTAGACAATAGTTGTGGCACACTGAAACATCGTAACTCTCACCGCTGTAGCCCTGTGTACATTCACAACGAGATTCCCCACTAACTTTCGTACCATGAACACAAAGCAGGCTTATATCTGTGGAAACTGAGTTATTTGGTAGCAGACTCTTCAGTATGTCGCAGTTCTGATTTTCCCGAGTTATATCTTCAATGTTGTAGTTGGCAATGTTGTGGTTGGTTCAATGTTGGATGTAAACTTCACAGGTTTAAATGTTTGTGTAAAAATGTTAGGTTTCATACTTATGCCGCGCGATGAATTCTTTGGGATTTGTATGATGTTAAATTTTTTTTCCTCAGTGTTGTGGTATGTGCAGTAGAAAAAATCCTTTGATACGGTCAGATAATAGATACTATGTGATGATCTTATGATTGTTTTTATATTCTTTCCATTTAAATCTGCACTTTTAATGGAACCCTTACCATCAGACCAGTACAATTGCTGTGAGTGTGGGTCAATTTGTAAATAGTTTAAATATTCGATTTTATCGAAAACGACTTCACTCTCGGAGCCATTGAATCGAGCCCTAGATAGAGCGTCTTCGGACTTCCAATAAATAAATCTGAAATATTTTGTAAAGGTTATAATTTTGACAAAGTTATGATGAGCAAAACTACTTAAGCAATAATAATATTGTTAGTAACGTACCCTCCGCAGATATCGACGGTCAAGTCCCAGATCTTCTCACCCGATAAAGTTAAATGTTTTTCTATAACGTTGCTGTTATAATAATTGCGTAATTCCGGTTTTGATGAAATTGAGTAGATATTTCCATAATTTTCAACCCAAAAGAGTAACTCTGTGGCCGGGTCGTAAGCTAAATTACTAATGTATTGTGTAACTCTCATTATACATTCTGTTTTCTTAGTAGCGATGTAAAAGCTGTAAATATTGTAGAAGTCGGCAAACAGCACCCTGTCGTGTACTGGGTCGTAAGTTGTGTGGTAGATTGTATCATTCCATGTCAATTTTTCTGTGTGAATTATTCTTCCGTTATTTTTATCAATAAATTCTAGTTGATTGCCAACACCCACGACGATATCTGAAACAAAAAAAGTACAAACATATATAAACTCACACCTTTTGCTCTAGGGGTAGGCAGTGGGTCTACCCTTTATAGCAGAACTTTTTATGTCATAATATTATGTTGCACGAGCTGTTGCCCGCGATTTTGTTCGCGTGGAAATTCTGATGTGGCTGTGAGAAAAAAAAAGATAGCCTTGTCTTTCCCCAGGATATAATTTTGGGGGTATGGAGTACAGGGTGATAAGTTCTCTATCCCCCATAGAAAGGGAGGATCATCCGACCAGACGGGTGTTATGTATGTTCGACAGTTGTTGTCGCGTTCTTCTATAATTATAGTCTTAAGTCGCGGATAACTTTACATGCACGATGTAGAATTTTAGATGTATTTTGATGTTTAGTTCATCATCTGTGTCATAGATGGCGCTGTAGTACTTTTTGTTCTTTGTTGTGTGCTCTTTGTAGTGCAGCTACATAATCTACCTCCTTGCCAAGTTTAATTACGATCAAATCAGCAGTTATGTCGTGAAAAGTAGCAGTAGTATTTAAAAAAAAAAAACAATAAAAAGTCGATGAAAAAAAATCCACAGGGCATGAGAAGTGTTTAGGGGTCTGAAAGGATAGCAGATGACCCCTCCAGTCGACCACCAGTCGTACTCTGTATGTTTTTCTTTTTTCATTAGTAGTTGTCAAGTAAACTAGGCCTCTGTTGGCAGCGGTCCAAATTGGTATTTTTGGTATTTAGTAAAGGTTTTCATAAATCATAGCTTTATAGTCATAAACCAGAAATAAAACAGGCGAGAGCGTTTGTATGAAGAAAAGACGGGAGGTCTTTTCAGTGCATTTCCTCTTCACGACCCTCTCCGGTTATTTTTTATCTTTTGTCGGTAGGAAGGTGTGTGGCTTCAAAGTATCGTTGTATGTCGTTGATCGGATATTGTTGGTCTATAGAATTAGAATTATTTTGGTTGCTCAGTTTCATAAAATACAAAATATACTCCGTTCTCATTCTTCGAAGTTTTGTAAATCTGTTGTTGGAATATCGGACAGTTTCAGCGATTGTTGGTAATAATATTATCTATACTAATATTATAAAGAGGTAAAGTGTGTGACTGGATCTACTGAACTGATTTTGAAAATTCTTTCACCAATAGGAAGCTAGATTATCCCCGAGTGCCATAGGATTTCCCACCAAAACGCGAGCGAAGCCAAATCAAATCAAATCAAATCAGGCACTTATAAAACGTCGACAAAAAGGTGCACGGTTCGGGTTGGTCGTTTCCTATGGAGAAGAACCGGCAAGAAACTCCATGGTTACTCTTTTCAAATCATTAGGTGTTACAATATTATCATGTTACAGCATTAGTTCTTAAGTATGGGGGGACAGCATAGGCCCGACAATAGGTCGTTGCTTACTACACAAAAAATGTAAAACAAGATAAAAAGTTAACAAAAGTTAACGAGCATCTGGGAATCTACAAAACCTACAATGTTCACACATTCACAAACAATCGGTAAAAATGAATCTATACAAAGGTAAGAAAATATAGTAAAATAGTAAATTAAACAAGTGTCACAAATATTGTCATCAGTACTGTAACTATTCTGAGCAAAAGATGTATAAATGATTTGAAAACTATCGTAAAGAATCTGGTTAGAAAGATGAGAAAAAATGAGATTGAGAATGGTTAGAGACATATTTGTGCCGTTTATGAGCTACCAGGGAAGCCGCACACGCAGAAGGAACTAAAGCCAGACTTCTTTGTCTTCGACGTATTCCTTGATTTTGTAATATGCTTTTTTAATAAGGACACGTTTGATGTAATTTTTGAACTTTCCATCGGTCAGTTCTATAATTGACTTTGGCAACTTGTTATAAAAGCGTATACTGTTTATAAGAAAAGACTTGCTACTTTTAGTTAATCTGAATTTAGGTATTACAATTTCGTGTTTACTGCGTGTATTTATATTATGGAAGTCGCTTCTAATTTTGAAAAGCCCTCGATTTTTGCGGACATATAAAATACATTCTAAGATATAGAGCGAAGGCAGAGTCAGTAGATCGATCTCTTTAAATTTTTCTCTTAGGGACCCATTTTATAGATTGCGCGGACTGCCCTCTCTAGTAGAATAAAAATTGAGTCAACGTCTGCTGCTGATCCCCACAGCAGAATGCCATAATACGGTGGAAATAAGCATAGTATACTAACCTAGCTGCGGCTACATCAGTTAACTGCCTCATTTTCCTTACTGCATATGCAGCTGAGCTTAACCTACCCGAAAGAGTTCTAATGTGCGCGCCCCACTGCAATTTTGAGTCGATAGTAATACCTAAAAATACAGTTTCCGCTATACCATCAAGTTTTTTGCCGTCAAGATTTAAATTTAGATCCTGTTGTGGTACATTTGGTAAAGAGAACTTTAGACATTTTGTTTTGATCGCATTCAGTAAAAGATTGTTAGCTGCGAACCATTTTGAGAGAACAGTTAGACTTTCGTTGACATGTAAGACATTCGTATCTTGTCTATTTATTTAAAAAATTAGCGAAGTGTCATCAGCAAATAGAATTATATCCGATAATTTGGCCATCAAATAAGGGAGAGATCATTAATGTAAACAAGAAATAGTAAAGGTCCGAGAATTGAACCTTGGGGCACGCCCATCTTGACTAGAGTCCCGGAGGACGTCGCCACATTTACATTTACTTTTTGCTGCCTGTTTGATAGATAGGAAAGAACAAGATCAGCTTGTCCACTAATTCCGTAGTGGTGTGATTTACAGATCAGTGTGTTGTGGTCGACGCAGTCGAATGCTTTTGAGAGATCAGAGAAGATGCCAATGGCATCCTGGGACTTCTCCCAAGATTCCAAAATGTGACTGATGAGTTTTACTCCCGCGTCCGTTCCGCTTCGTGAAACCAAACTGCTGACCCTGCAGAATCCCATTAGAGTTGAAGTGCGATAGTATCTGGTCCAGCATGATTTTTTTCAGATTTTACTCAGTGCTGGTAGCACAGATATAGGTCTATAATTAGAAGGATCACTCTTACAACCTGATTTAAAAATTGGTACTACTTTACTATGTTTCATTAGATCAGGAAACTTGCCGCTGTCCAAACATTGATTGAATATGCCTGTTAGGACAGGAGCGATTGAGTCAATAATATCTCCAAGGACCTTGACGGATATCCCCCATAAGTCTTCGATATTTTTTATGTTGAGACTTTTGAATGCGTTTATAAATTGTAGCAATACATATTGGTTTAAATTTAAAGTTTGGAAGATCCCGAGTAAAGTTTTCTTTAAGAAGAGCTTCAGTTAGTTTAGATAAAAAGGGGAGAGATTTCGTAACCTCTAACGGAATGTTGGTAAAGAAATTTTCCAGTGTCTCAGCGACTTCTAGCTTACCAGAAATGGTCTGATTATCTATTTTCAAAGACAATTCATTCTGATCTCGTTGTTGTGCCTTTCCAGTTTTTCTGTTAATTACCTGTCACACAGTTTTTATTTTATTAATAGAAATACCAATTTTGTTAATTACTATTTGTGATTTTGCTTGAGCGCAGACACTTTTGAATATTTTTGAATAGTTTCTAACATAAGTATGAAAAATTTGATCTGAAGTCAAAGATTTTTCATGATTTAATTTGTATAAATTATCTCTGCTTTTTCTTATTCCCGCAGTGGCCCATTCACTAAATTTCGATTTAGAATTAACTTCTACTGTTTTCAAAGGACACGTTTTATTAAATTCTTGGCAAACGGTAGAAAATAATGTGCCGTAGTTTATATTGGGGTCTTTTGAATCAAAACTATCGTTAGAAAGGTTGCTAAGAACATTATTAAAAGATTTTTATTTATTTTTAGTAAGAGGTCTTAATTGAATAGTTTTACCTAAGTGTAAATTTTTGTCTAACTCAAAAGATACAAGTTGACCAGTATGGTCTGACCTAACGCCACTTATTAAGGACGCATCTTTTAGGTTACAATGGGTAAATACATTATCTATGCATGAAGCTAAAGTTGCTGTTATTCTAGTCGCTTCATGAAATAAATATTTTAAATTGAATGATTTAAACAATGAGATGAGCTTACATTTTTCGGGTGAATTGACTTACAGATTAATATTTAAGTCACCACAAACAAAAACTAATTTATTATCTCTAAAAAGTCTACTTAATATTTCTTCCATTGTGATTAATAACAATGACAAGTTTGATGCTGGTGGTCTATAGACACATAAGAAAGCGGTCAACAGAGTAAGCAGTGATATCCTTCCTTTCCTTATATCTGAGACAGCTATTACAAAGTTTCAGGGTACCACCACCCACTGTGGATCGGTACGCGCTTGCAACTGAAAAATTATTTACATTAAACAACATCCTATCTGGTTTTAACCAAGTTTCACTAAAACATGAAATATCCATGTGGTATTTATCTACTAACGTAGCCGCGGGCAACAGCTAGTCCCCAATAAAATGGAAGTTAACATACATAACTGTCGAAACGTGGGTGTACTGTACACATCTGCGTACCCGCTCAGAGCATACAGGTTATGATGTTGTGTAAACAATAAACATCCAAGCGATTGCAACAATTACGAAAGATTTGCTGTCTATTATTAAAGAGTTCCGTTCCATATCTCCAAAGTCCATGTTCAAATCATGACAATATTTCTATGGGACCAACTTGGGAGTATACTCTTTAAAACAAAAAAGAACTTTCCAAATCGGTTCAGGCATCTTTGAGTAATCGGTGAACATACATAAAAAGATTCCGACGAATTGAGAACCTCTCGTCCTTTTTGAAGTCGGGTTAAAAATGTTGAGAAATACGCAACAAAATGACTCTTGTACTCACCCCAGGAGAAGGAGTGCGCCAACCCCGCGCACAGCGCCACCAATGCCATCACACAAAGCGTTCTATACATTGTATACTGCAGACAATTTTGTTTCTAAGGAGATAGTGTATGTGTCCACCCCTCGTGGAATACAAAAACAATACGCTGTTTTTTTGGCAAACATTCAGATATAAATAGTATGGATAAGCATCGGGTATATTGATAACTTTAGAGGTCCTCTGATAAGATAAGTACTACCTAGAGATATCGTGTAGTTATACAGGGTGAATTTATGCATTTTGCGTGGACGGCCATATCTGATGCTATCAGAAAATGCTTGTCTAACTCGGTTCTCACACTGACGATGCCATTAATGACATGGTGGTGCCGAGCGCACAAGTCGGTAGTATTAGGACACTATTAACCACATGTGTTATTGTATAATTTTCAGAAAAGTCAGTACATTATTTTTGGGACGGGGACTAAATACTATCTTAATGTGCCTCCCATTAGAAACAATTTAAATACTTAGGTCATCACTGACCTCAAAGACTATGCTGTAATGAAAAGGGACGGAGGGATCTCTCCATGCGCGCGAATATGATAGCCCGAGGGCTTGCACGATGTACTGCAGACGTAAAGGTGTTGTTCTTTAGAACATTCTGTATCACCTTCTACACAAACAGCTTGTGGGAGAAATAATCGCAAGTCGTAACCTTCTGGCCACAGCCAACCGCGGCGCGGATTGCGGCGCGGCGTGCGGCGCGGCAAGCGGTGAGCGGCGAAAACAAATAGTAGACAATGTATGAAGTAAGCCACAGCTACCGGCGGCGCGAATTGCGGCGCGACCTGCGGCGCGGTGAGCCCCGCGCGGCACGCGGCGGCGACGGGCTGCGCGGTGTGCGATTGAAACAAATGTACTAGCGAGTATCGAGGAGGCCACAGCTCAGAGCGGCGCGCGCGGCGGCAGCGGTGGACGTATTCAACATCCCACGATCGAAACAAATAATTTTGTTTTTATCGGGCGTTGAGCTTGTATAAATAATGGATACTGAACAATTTATTAGTGAAATACTGAGTAGATCAGGGGGCCTAAAATGGAAGCTTTATCAGGAATCATAATATGAATCACGTTAAAAATTTGACATTCTTAAAATGGTCTTTATGGTTATGACCACAAAGTCCATTTTAAGAGTTTTAAATTTTTAACGTGATGCGTATTATGATTCTGATAAAGCTTCCATTTATTTTATTTAGGCCCCCAGTAATATGGATATCAAAACATGTTATAAAAAATTGTGGGACGAAATAAAACAACAATTTAAATACCGTGCCACTTTTGATAGGGCCATTTTAATAGTTCGTTCTCTAAATACGTCCACCGCTGACGCCGCCGCGGTCGCAGCTAGCCGAGCTGTGGCTTACCACCGCAAGTCGCGCCGCCCGCCGCGCCGCCCGCCGCGCCGCGCACCGCGCCGCCAGTAGCTGTGGCCAGGACGTTACGTCCGGCGCGACTTGCGGTGGTAAGCCACAGCTCGACTAGCTGCGACCGCGGCGGCGTCAGCGGTGGACGTACTTAGAGAATTATTTAAAATGGCCCTATCAAAAGTGGCACGGTATTGCCTTGAAACAAGTGCGTTCTTAGCTCAAGATATAATTCAGTCAAGAATAGGAGCGCACCCAGTTAATCAGAAAAGGAGAGAACTTGGCGAATTTCATACTCTATATTATGAATATAGAAACTATCCCGACAAATTTTTTGAATATGCGAGGGCAAGCATAGAAACTTTTGATTACATACTCGGCCATATACATGAAGAAGACTTGAAAGCTAAAGTTAATTTTAAGAAAATAGTTTCACCTATGCAGATAAATAAAAATATTAATTCGTTTATCACTAGGTATTTATTTATTTATTAATGTACCTACCATAGTCAAATGATTGATTAGCATAATCAGCCTTTAATGTTCCCACTGCTGGGACACTCGGCCTCCTCTCTATGAGAGGGAATGGGCTATAATCCACCACGCAGGCCCAGTGCGGGTTGGTAGATGTCACATGTTTTCGATTGTTTTGTTCTAGGACATGCCGGTTTCCTCACGATGATTTCCTTAACCGTTTTGAGAGCAGTGGTGATGAAATAAATTACACAAAGTAATGCGCCTGCCTGGGTTCGAACCCACGACTTACTGTTTGTAAGTCGGGGCCGTCACCACTGGGCCACCGCTGCTCTCTAAGTTATTTTATTAATCACACATAAATTTGTTTATAATTAAAATTATATTTTTGGCACGTCATTGATCATTAGTTAAGTTCTTAACTTTTTGGTAAATTAAGAATTATTAGTATTAATTGTGCTGTAGTCGAAAGGCGGAGGTTGAGTGTAATAGCCTTCATCCATCCATCAATGCTTGAGTGAATTTATTTCTCAGTCTCATTCTCTGTAAAACATTAAGCTTCTCCATTTCTGGCAATAGACTCATCAAAAAGTGATAGTCATCTGACCTGGGAATGTATTTTTCTTTACTACCTGCTAAGTCAGCTTCCAATAACTTCAATTTTTTTCTCTCTATTTCTAAATACTCAGTACGAATTTCAGTTGTTTTCAAACGTTTTCGGGAAGAATTTTGTGTTTCATTTACTCTTGGGGTGGTAGCTTGAGGCTGTGTCTGCTGTCCTGATAAATGTGGAGTTGACGGTTGCTGTGGCGAGGTCGGAGTTGATGGCATTGGTGAAACCGACGGTGGTGGCGGCGATGATTCTTCTGTTAGATCTTGAGTTGAACTATCTTCTTCGATTAAGTTAGACTCTCCCACGGTGGGCATACATTCGTCTTTCAAAAATGATAATTGTTCAAAATACTTCCACTGAGACTGATAATCTGAACCTTCATCTCCAGACCGACATGTAGGTACTTTTTTTAGTTCTTTCCGGTAGCCGTCTTTGAGGTTCTTCCATTTTTTCTTCAAGCTATCATCTGAAAATTAAAAGTAATTACCTATTTAAATTTTGGATGGAACAACAGACTTTTTATTCGGGATAGTTCCATCATTCTCATAGCCCGTACATTATTTGTATGGCATACAATTTAACTATGTATTATGGATGCAGGGATGGAGATGGATGGATGGATAGATAAACGTAATAACACATTTAGTATTTTAGCGGATTTAAAAAAAACTAAATATAGTTAATAACCTATACAGTATGTAAGAAAAACCCTGATGTTCCAAAGGACGATTTCAGAATCGATATCCGATGGTAATTACGTAAGTCAATTAAAAAAATATTCAAGAAAAAAAAAGCGAAATAAATATGTTAATATTAATATTTGAAAAGTAACACTGATTGCTCACCTCTGCAAATAGAAATAGGTAGTAACTTGCTTTTCAACAAAGGCGCCGCCGTGCCGCGCCGTAGTCTACCATACCACTAACTAAGGTCATGAACTCGTCACGTGTCGATCATATCACTCAGCTGTTTAACTGATAACACTTAAAATATTCCTCATTTGAATAAGACATTTTGAAAAAAAAAACGCACACAAACAGAATTTACTCACAAAATCACAATAATTTGGTTCTTCTTCCAATGTTGTCAACGTAGATCAACGACACATCCGTCCGGAAGTAAGTTGCAGTGAGGGGGATAATCGGCCAGTGGCGGTCGTACAAAGGGTGCACGTGTGACGTGCCATCAAACGCGGCGGCACGGGCGGCGCAGCCGGCATGCTTTGTGTTTTGGCGCCAACCTGTCTAGCTATCGCGAATCAAAGGCGCCGCACAGTGGTCTGGAAATTGAGCTCCATACTCAAAGAAACTCAAAGAAAGGAATTCAAAAAAAAAAAAATGAAATGGCTCTGGTATACCTGCCTTTACGTCATATTAACGTGTGGATGGTATTGGAAGCACCACGCGTGAGAAAAAAAAGTTTTGTGTTTTATTTTTGTATGGGAGAAAATACTAAGTACTTTTTTCCGCTGACAAAGCTTTAGGTATTTTGCGCTCATTGAAGCTTTCGAAGCGGCAGTATATAACATTATGATCTTGTGCAAAAGAAAAAGGAATACCACTGTATCTTTCTTATACTGCCATCTTTGAGGCGAAGAAGGACTGCTACCCCCCAAAAGATACCAGAGACATCACGAAAAGAAACGTAAAAGTAAAGCTCCAAGCAATTTTGGACAAAACTGTGGCTAGGCTTGGAAAATTCTTACGTGTAGAATCTTCGCTGGATGGCAAAGAGTTGACAAAGTATGCAAGTGGTGCTTCAGGGCAAAGTTTGTATAAGCAAACTATGGCAGACGAAGACGATTCCAGTATTTTTATGTGTTCTTTTGTGCCTCTACGCTTAGTTTGTGGCGATGAAAAGGTATGGGCAGAATCCAAAGCCATCTTCCACCATATTTTGCAGACCTATTTATTTTAAGTTTTCAAACGAAAACAAGTTAAACATCGTGGAAGAACAGGCTTTGATTGAGGCTGAGATTGTAGCTTGAAGCACTCCAGCCTTCTATTATGGGAAGCCATGTTGTAAGGCACTCAATGCTTATGACCATGATAGAAATCAAAATCATTTCACAGCTATTGGAATAGCCAAAAAACCTATACAATCAATGTCTTTTTAATTATTGTTATCATAAAGGTCATTAGCAGGCTAAATCTAACTATAATATAAGTAAATCGATCGGCAATGTTATTTAACCACGGCAAAGATTTGAAAAATCACATTACAAAAATACAAAATTTCAAAAATTTGCTACGTGCGAAGCGGTGCCTAAAGGTACATGAATTGTATGCCATCTTGATCGCCGCGTATGGGACTATAGCTTGTGTGAGCACCAGCCTAACAGTCCATTAAGTTTCGAAAAAACTTACTTTTACGTACTTTTAGTGTTCTCCCATACAAAAAAAACACAAAACTTTTTTTTCTCACGCTTGGCGCTACCAATACCATCCATACGTTAATATGACGTAAAGGGAGGTATACCAGAGCCATTGCATTTATTTTTTTGAATTCCTTACTTTGATTTTCTATGAGTATGGAGCTCGATTTCCAGACCACTGTGTGCCGCCGCCGGCGGCTAATGTTTATCGACCGTAGGCTAGATCGATTAGTACTTGTAAGTTCATATGTTAAAAACATTTTGTAACAATGTATCGAATTTAAAAACTATCTGATTATGGACAATATTCGACCACCACTTGTTTTTTTTTAAATTATAACTTTATTAATGGTAAGCTTATAGGTATATAATTATACGCTGCTACAAGGAACAACAGGGTTTTTGTTACATAGTGTATTTAGTAAAAAAAAAAATCCGCGTGCTGAAAACTAGTTCATTTTAAGTGCTTTTTTATTTCAGGTTTCTCGGTCTCTGGCTCAATCTTACCGATTAGGACGAAGTACAGTTGCCAAAGTAATTTATCAAACTCTAGGAGCTATTTGGAAAAAAATGGTCCAAATACATATGCCACAGCCAACCTGTGATAAGCTAAAAAGTAACGCAAATTTATTTTTTTCAAGATGGCAATTTCCTAACTGTTTGGGTGCGATAGACGGCAAACATTTCCGCATAATAAATCCACCGAATAGTGGAAGTGCATATTATAATTATAAAAAAAAATTTTCATTAGTACTACAAGGAGTGTCAGATGCAGACTACAAGTTTATTATTATAGAAGTCGGCGGGAAAGGCAAGCAAAGTGATGGTGGCACTTTTCATTTTTCACGATTAAATAAATTATTAACAGAAAATAGATTCAACGTTCCACCGCCGAGGAGATTACCTGGTTCAAATCTGAATTTACCATACGTGTTAATTGGCGATGAAGCCTACCCTCTTAAAAATTATTTGATGCGCCCATATCCATCGGGTGGTTTGAATGCGGAAAAAAGAATTTTCAACAAAAGATTATCCCGGGCAAGAGTCACAATTGAGTGCGCGTTTGGTATTCTAACAAGTAAATTTCGTATTTTTATGAAAAGTATAGAAGCAGACACAAAACACGCAACATTGATTATAAAGGTTTCGTGCCTGTTACACAATATTATAAGAGAAAGAGATGGAGACAGAGATGAAGATTTTCAACAGTTTTTTTCGCATTTTGGAGACTCGAATAATCACAATAGCGTACGCAGGTCAAGACGGAATAATCGAGCTACCATTCAAGCAACTAGATTAAGAGATCAATTCAAACTTTATTTCAATAATCCAACCCAAGAATAGGTAGGTACGAGTATCTATGTAATTAAATTGCCGTATCTAAATCAGTGGCGTGCAGTGCTTCCCGACGGCGGGCAACCACGCAAAAAAAAAAAACTCGCAACATCACAGCGTCGCTCTACTTAGGATGACCCTCAAAGTAGTCACATCTATTGATATATTCACTCACCCTTCCAGGCCCCTGCATCTGCCCCTGGTGTTTTTAGTAAGCGTATGACGCCAACGCCATCTAGCTTAAATATAAGGAATTTCAATGGTATTCTGTCAATACAAGAACGAAGGATGTCGCTTCGTTACAAAAAAATCTAAAAAATAAAACAGAGGGCGCTGTAAACAAAAAAAAATAGTTTAGTTTTCGTTCCGTACCCAATTTTGAGCGTCTGACCGGAATATTTGAAAAACAAACATTGAAAATAAGCCTGTAAAAACCAAAGTTATAAATACAAGAACTCACCACATTAATCAAGGTTCAAATCACGATTTTCTGACAATGCAAACAGAAGAAAGATTCATTTGAAATACCGAGTACGAGATGAATGTTGGGTTAATTCTCGTAATTCGGGTACCTACACATTTTCCTTTAGACACAACTTGAATCTTAACATCAAACAATCGTGAATACTTATTGTTTTTAACTTCTGACAAACACATTATCAGCGCAAACTTCACAACAGAACACCATTTTTAATAAATAAACAAATACAACAAATAATATTTACACTACTGTACGTTTCAAAACGAATTACAACCGTCAGATATTATAATAATCAAAACATTCAAGTCACGAAATAAATTTTGCTTGTCACATGAAACAAATATGGCTTCTAAGAAAAATACTATTGTTATTTTGTCAATGAAAAAAACACTACCAAATATAATTGCATCACCGCATACCGTTTTAGCCGGATAATACTTTGCGGGGCAGCCAATCGTGGCCAGCTACACTCGCAGGAGTTTACGCCACTATTTACTATGTGTGCCGTTCATATACACGAAAATAACGATCAGTGTGCGTAAATTTATCAATGGAAATTAGGCCGGCTGCGGCCTTGCCTAGACGGCCGGGAGCGAGCGTCGTAGTATTTATCAGTTACGTCACACGGCTGCGACAAGTTGTTATAAGTATTATAACAGGAGTTTTTTATTTTTTATTAATATAGTTATAATAAATGCATTTGTTGCGTTGTTGGTAGGAATGGTAGGGTAGGCTAGGCCTAATTGCCTCTATGGACGGCACGCCCCTGATCTAAATTACTTGTAAAAAATAGGTAATAAATACTTACCACTACTACCAGGAAATTCTTGTTTTATTTCGTCCCACATTTTTTTAATAATATGCCTGTATTTGTGATGTGGATGTTTTGACATCCATATTGCTGGTCTGGTAAGTATTTCGGTAATAAATTGTTCAGTATTCATGATATAATTAATAAAAAAGCAATAAATATTACTCAACGCGCTATAAAAGCAAAATTATTTATTTCGGTCGTGCGATGTTGAATACGTCCACCGATGCCGCCGCGCGCGCCGCTCTGAGCTGTGGCCTCCTCGATACTCGCTAGTACATTTGTTTCAATCGCACACCGCGCAGCCCGTAGCCGGCGCGTGCCGCGCGGCGCTCACCGCGCCGCAGGTCGCGCCGCAATTCGCGCCGCCGGTAGCTGTGGCTTACTTCATACATTGTCTACCATTTGTTTTCGCCGCTCACCGCTTGCCGCGCCGCACGCCGCGCCGCAATCCGCGCCGCGCTTGGCTGTGGCCAGCAGGTTATGGAGTTACCGTGGCGTTGCTGTAGGTACTTCTGGGAGGTTTGCGGTGGCTCGTGTAGATTGTGTATACACAGTAATGCGCAAACGCGCAGCATCGATGGTGGCTCGAGTCATGAGCAGCCCTTACGGGGTTCTGTAAATGATTGCAGAGTGGACTGGCCTTATATACTTTACAGCTGTGAGTTACAAGTGTTACCGTATCGTGTTGTTTACTAACACGTAGTTTTTAAGGACAGAGCCACAGTATAAATATGGAATTCCATATTTATATTGTGACAGAGTCTTCAATCGAAATAAATATTTTGATTTGATTTGAAATCTATCTAGTTCTGTGAAGAACTTAACATGTTACATTAGATTCTTGAATACGAACACATTCTGCGACAGCCCATGTTATGCAGGATGCGAGGAGTTTTTAATAAATGTAACACGGAGCTCAGGACGAAGATATTGTATTACAGGAAGTGCCGGTGACAATCAAGTAAGCATAGACTTACATAGAACTAAGAATCCCCCCTTTTCAGAAGCAGTTTTTTAAGGTTCCGTAGCCGAATGGCAAAAAACGGAAACGTTATAGATTCGCCACGTCTGTTGCCCGTGTATGTCACAGCCACTTTATTCCGAAACTATTAGGACTTTTGAAACCTAGTAGGTAGATGTATTCTGTGAACCGCTTTACGATATTTATACAAAAAAAAGATTAAGGGGGGCTTCCCTTATATGGAACTGAAACTAAAAAATATTTTTTTCAACCTACCTATGCGTACGTCTATAGATAGGTCTTTAAAAATGACATTGAGGTTCCTAAAACCATTTTTTCTCAAAGTAAATCGTTTGAAAAATAGACACTTTCAAAGTGGTAAAAAGCTTGAGCAGGTTTTGTTATAAAAAAAAATGCTTGTTAGGAAAAAAAATGTAAATAAATGAAAACAAACAAACATAACAAATAAATAGCATGAATAATTATGTTGACTTATTGTAAGCAAAAGTCACTCTTATATTATCTGAACCATGCCGATTACTATAACGTATTCTAAGGTAAAATACAAAAAAAAAACATAAAAAGTAAGGAAATAGCACGAGGTTTGGGCATTCAGTTAGGTGACAGTTTAGGTGTAACTTTGCGTAGGTGAAAACGGGCTTAAGGCTTCGAGTTATGTGTCACTTAGTGTTGGTGAAAGCAGGCACTAGGCGTTCGTTAGGTGCCACTTTGTGTTGGTGAAAACAGGAATTGGGCGTTCAGTTAAGCGTCACTTACTGTTGGTGAAAACGCGCTTTAGGTATTGAGTTAGGTGACACTTAGTGTTGGCGAAAACGGGAATTGGGCATTCAGTTAGTTGACAGTTAGTGTTGGTGAAAACGGGCTTAAGGCATCGAGTTAGGAGTCACTTAGTATTGGTGAAAACGGGCTTTAGGCATTCCGTTAGGTGACACTTAGTGTTTGTGAAAACGGGCTTTAGGCATCGAGTTAGGGGCCACTTTGTGTTGGTGAAAACAGGAGTTGGTCATTCAGTTAGGTTGGTGTAACTTTGCATTGGTGAACACGGGCTTAAGGCGTCGAGTTAGGTGACACTTAGTGTTCGTGAAAACAGTAATTGGGCATTCAGTTAGGTTAGGTGTAACTTTCCGTTGGTGAACAACACTTACTGTTGGTGAAAACGCGCTTTAGGCATTGAGTTAGGTGACACTTAGTGTTGGTGAGAACGGGCTTAAGGCATCGAGTTAGGTGACACTTAGTAGTGGTGAAACAGACTTAAGGCATCGAGTTAGGTGTAACTTTGTGGTGGTGAAAACGGGGTTAAGGCATCGAGTTAGGTGTCGCTTAGTGGTGGTGATAACAGGAAGTTGGCGTTCAGTTAGGTGCCACTTTGTGTTGGTGAAAAAAAGAAACAGGCATTCAGTTAGGCGTCACTTACTGTTGGTAAAAACGCGCATTAGGCATTGACTTAGGTACACAGGAATTGGGCAGGATATATTATGCCATCGTAATATATGATCATTCATAGCCAAAAAAACTCCACCGATTATTAAATTGAAATTTAATTAACTTCTTTTACGAAAATTAGTTACGCATTTCTCTACTACGCTGTAAAATAATCAAAATACGTCAAAAATGGTTGGGTTAAAATGGTTGATAAAATTGAAAAACAAATTATAATAACAATATTTCTTTCGTCAATCCGAATTCGATAGCCTACGTTAGTTGAATCTGCACAAGCACATCACTTGTCCACAGTATAAATATGGAACAGTATGGAAACTAGGCCTAGTTGTTAAAATAATTGTCTACGCTCCATTGCAGCATTAGGGTTGTCACTCATGTTTTTGAAATTTAAATTTATTTATGAAAATATTGTATAGTGTATTGATCAAACAATCGAGTTGAAGTAGTTTATAACACGGAACAGTTTATTATTAACACACAATAAATTGTAGAAGTATATAAATTACACTTGGCTTTGTCAATATGGCGTAATCTTTTAGATATTTTGACGTGACCGCGTGAGCCGCGGAAAGGCCGTAAACGTAAAACCGGAAAGGGTACTATAAAACCTATATTTTCTAATTCTTTGTTAATTTCATAATTTTTTTCGACATATTAAACAAAATCATCTGGTGGTACAACTAGTAAGCTTCGGTTGGTATCTTTGCTGTATTAATAATAAGCCGCCATCTTAGATTGACATTTTGATAGCACTATCGGCTTCAATAGTCTCGAAAACCACGAAAACGACACCCATGACAAAAAAACTTGTCATTTCTTGTAGCCGCCACCTTGGATTTACATTTTGACAGCACTATCGGCTTCAACACCCTCGAAAACCATGAAAACGACACACATGACAAAGAACTTGAAATATTTGCAGCCGCCGTCTTGGGTTGACACTTTGACAGCACTATCGGTTTCAACACTCTCGAAAACCATGAAAACGAGACCCATGACGAAAAACTTGACATTTTTTGCAGCCGCCGTCTTGGATGGACATTTTGACAGCACTATCGGCTTCAACACCCTCGAAAACCACGAAAACAATACCCATGATGTTAGATTTGTAGCAGCCGCCATGTTGGATTTACAAATAAATTCACGAATTTATAATGAGCGAACACAAACTTTTAATTCGATAACGAATAAAACAATAAATCATTCTTACCGTTCTAAATCAGCAGGGAGTTTAAAAAACGAAAGCTCCGGTTATGATAAAGCCGTGTTTAATTAAACACCCATAGGCTACGCAATACGTACGTGGCTTTTAAAAAAGAAACCGGAGAAAAACTTACTTCGCGACTACTCATCTTGACGCGACAGTCACGACTGAGCGCACTCCGATGTCCGCTTCGGGGTCTCGTAGATGCGCGCGTTTGTGTGAGCGTGCCGATTCGACCGTTAGTACGTAGTTTCCGTACTGTTCCATATTTATATTGTGACTCGTCGCAAGAAGTAGCGGCCGTACTACCCGATGCATATACTTAAAAAATTATCGTTTTGTGATTTTTACATTGCTTGTCCAGTCACTTAGCGACAAACTTTGGTAGTGGTTAAGGAGCAATGTATTTATTGCAAAACTTGTACAGTCGCTGTGATATTTGAAAACAGAAATAACATAGTAAGAGCAAGAAATATTTTACGATTTGTGATGCTATAGACAAATAGAGTAAAATACTTGTACATAGTAAGTAATTTTATGATTATAAAGTTTTGGTTTATGCTTCGATTTTTACAAGAAACCACTGAACAACACGGCATTCTTATAAGTTGTCACGATCGCGGTCGAAAGCACACTAGTTCGCGGAGACAGCCATTTGCCCTATGACATGCTTTATCGTGTGCTCGTCGCGGCGTCACCGACACTTCTCCTGTTTTTTATATTTCTATGCTGACGATGTTCGCGTGCGATATGATGCTGCCGAGCGCGTCAGTAGATGGTATTAGAAAACTATTGACCACATGTGAACGGTACGAAAGAGAACTTAGTCATTGTATAACGTTCAGAAAAGTCCAATTTACAAATTAAAAATCATTTGATCATTGTTGCTTTTGTTGGTCGAGTGGTCGCAATCGCTACGAGTACTGCTGAGTTTTTTTTCAGATTACTCAGTAGTAGTAAGGAACTCCTTACTGCATGAGTTTGTGCCCGGTTGATGGCGATAGGCTCGTTGTTATAGGTGTTTTATTTCTAAAAGTAGGTTTTCTAAGATACACGTACGTTTAATCATCCTGTACATGCCACAGTATAGGTAGTATAAACAATAATTGATAACAATGCTAAATGTTTTAAATATTGTGTAACACTACACTAGCGACCCGCCCCCGCTTCGCGGGAAGCCGGAAGCCTTCGGAAACCCTTTGGAAACCCCTCCTTTTTAAAGATATATGGTATATTATACGTAAAGAGGAGCTCGTAACAAAATAATAACAGCCGCTTGGGTCGATCTTTAGGTTAAGCCGCGCTTGCCTAGGTTGGTTTGTGGATGGGTGACCGACCATTACATACCGAGTTTCCTCCGTGCCTCGGAAAGCACGTTAAGCCGTTGGTCCTGGCTGTCATCTGTAGATCTTTGACAGTCGTTACAGATAGTCAGTGGCCCAAAAAGTCTGACAACCAGACTTATCAAGGGGTATCGTATTACCCAGTACTAACTGGGTTGTGGAGGTCAGATAGGCAGTCGCTCCATGTAAAATACTGGTATTCTGCTGCATCCGGTTAGACTGGAAGCCAACCCCAACATATTTGGGAAAAGGCTAGGCAGACGATGATGGTATATTATGCAAAAAAAAAACTTTTATATTCCCAATGGGGTAATGTAGCATTCTAATAGTGAAAGAATTTTTGATATCGGTCCAGTAGTTTTTGATTTTATTCATTACAAACATACAAAAATACAAATCTTTTCTCTTTATAATATTAGTGTAGATTATACTGTCCTTTAACCTCGGAATGATGTCATCTGGTTTTTACGCTTAAATAGGAACAACACAAATAGGGAAAACCCAACAGGTTCACGAGTTGTAAATATAAAAATGAATCAAACAAAAATGAACAAAACTTCCCTTTGATTGATTTTGTGTTTTTTGTCACCGGCTTCTGAAGCAAAAGTTATTTTTCACTTTTTTGTGTTTTGGTTTGTTATTTTCGTTTTTTTTTTTTGAAGTCGGTTTTATTTTTTTGCAAAAAAGTTTTTATTTTTCCATTTTTAGTTGTTCCCATGTCGCCATGAATTTATTTTACATTATTTTACACTATTGAATACGCTTCTAAATGACAACAACAGTTCTTTTCTTAAAGTCGGCTAAAATTATTAATACTTCTAGTTTCTAGCACTCACTCTGTTGTCTCTAGAGAAATCAACTATCGATATTAACAAGTCGCATTATCTAAAGGGTGTAACAAGACCCTTATCGAAGCCGAAAGGCACTTGTTCTCCCCGTCATTGCGATCATTTTTTTGTTCTTGACCATACCTGGGAACCTTCTAGTTACGGAGATATTGGGGGTCAAAGTACCAACATTTTCACTAGTTTTTTTTTTAAATACAATTTTTAATATAAAATTTTTACTTTAAACACCTCCACAACCCCCATACTATTCAATCCATTCATCAGCACAATGTTTTGAATGCGTTACATTTAGTACTAACGTAAAACGTGATTTCTCACCCCAAAAAGAAAAGTCGTTTCCCAGCACAATAATTTTTGCTTAAAGTTACTTAGTTTGATTGATGTACATAATGCTTGGTTGACGGCTTTGTGAAGGGTCCTGTTACACCCTGTATACATTATTCTAGAACAAGAAATCACCTAACTCCTAACCTTTAAAGAGTTGTACCTTCCTTCACCAGCTCAGCGTCATGAGATGATGATGACCATAGGCAAATGTCTCAATAGCTTTAGAAAATGTTTTTTACTAACATTTATGTCGTGGCTATTGTGTTGTGTATAAAATACTGGTATTCAGCTGCATCCGGTAAGACTGGAAGCCGACCACAAAATAGTTGGGAAAATGATGCAGATGATGAACAATACATGTCATGGTAATGGTAATGGGCTTATCCCCAATAAATGGAAATCTGGGTGTACTGTACACATCTGCGTACCCCCTCAGAGCATACAGGCGTGATGTGACGTCATGATGTTGTATAAACAATAAACATCCAAGCGATTGCAGCAATCACGACAGATTTGCCGACTATTGTTGAAGAGTTCCATAGTATATCTCCGAAGATCAGCATCAGATCTTCACCAAATTTAAATGGGACTACCTCAGAAGTATAATATTTAATATAAGTATAAAAATTAAGAATTTTGAGAATCGGTCCGCAAATGGGGGAAAAATCAGGTAAGATACATAAAAAAAAATAAAAAAATATACATACACACTAACATATAACCTCCTCCTTTTTTGAAGTCGGTTTATAAATAGCATAAAACGGTCGCACTCGCGTGTCGTGTCTGTGTGTATGTGCTTAGTTCTTCTAGACTTCACAATAGCTCACTGGATTATGTTACGGTTTTCGCCGTCACTTGAAGAAGTCTTGAGATTACAAAACATAGGTACGTGCTGAAGGTACATGGCCATGGGGCCCATGGTCACAGGCGGTGCTCGCTCTTGCATCTTTAACGGTTGAGCTTCCATGCATAATTTGAACTGTGTAACATAATGAATAGTCAAAAAATAACGAATCTATCCGAGGCGAGGTGTTAACATTTTAGTGCTCTCGTTACTCGTTCTCGCATCCTTAGTTTTTGCATAAGTCGACAAGGAAACTATCTAGTATTAACAGTTAATAATAGATTCAAGACGAGGTGCTAAATATTCGAGCTCGATACATTTCCAGTCTCCCTTAAAGCGCTACTGGTTAATTCAGTGCAACAGGCAGAAACTGCATTTTTTTTTCAGGAACACCTACCCCTTCTCCCCAGATGTAAACACTTGCCACAAAGCCGGGGCGAACGGCTAGTGTAGTTCAAAACATTATAAAAAAAAAAATATATATATATAACGGCACAGGATCAGACATATTGTAAAATAAAAGGCTTCTTTCAACAGCAAGAAATTAGAATTTATTTACTTAAGTTTACAGGAAATTATACAATCAGTTTTTATGGAAAGAGTCTTTATAAAATAATTAATTTAACAACTTATAATAATACTCAGGACACCCAGTAGTACAGTAACAGCTTAGTTCACAAAAAATAGCAACGTACAGAGAGGCAGAGTAATAATAATTGAGAGCAATACAACCTGTGCACCGGGCAGCGCCTGAAGTCAGAATTCCATTTTTTTTTTTATTAGTTGGCATCTCGCAGTTCAGCCTCTGAGCTACTGCTTAACCGGTCTATCCCTGTGGATGCCTAGAATTCAAGGTCTCCAGCCAGATGCAAAATGAACTTATAAGCTAAGCGACCACTCGCTAAGGGCACCCCCTGTGGGGTACGAGCCTTGGCTTAGGGCAGCTTAGGGCTGGCGAGGGCAGCAAGGGGACAGGCTGAATCTGGTTTAGGGGCGTTTTATTGCTACTGGCTCAGCATCGCGGGCTGGCTCATGCAAGGGTCGGGGGGGGGGGGGGGGGGGTGTTGAAACGGGACGTCGCGACGGACCACGGCGGCGGGGTTGGAATGACGGCGGTCTGTGTTTGTGGCGGTCTGTGGCGAGCGCTACTGATACGCGATGGCTCGTATCGGGCGGCCGATGCGATAAGGGGGTTTCTGTTCTTGACAGCTGAGTCAAAGTACCGCTTTGAAAGGCGTTTAATAAATTGTTGGATGGTAGGCAATTTAAGATCTAAGTGTAGGCTCTCATTACGGACAAATGGGAGGGCGCCGGTGATCTTACGAAGGAATCTGTTCTGCAAGGTCTGCATCCTATGGAGGTGACGGGGGTGGGCATGGGCGAATACGACACAGGCATATGTCATAATCGGACGGATGACTGCGGTGTAGAGACGCAACTTGCACTTGAGTGACAACTTGCTCTTACCCGTTATCATGTAGTGGAGTCTACCCATAGCAAAAAAAGAACGATCACTAAGGGCACCCCCTGCGGGGTTCGGGCCTAGGCTTAGTGCGTCATTCAGGGGAGGGCAGCTAGGGTTAGGCTGGGTCGAATTATTTAAACGGGAATTTAACGCTACTTGCTCAGCGGCGCGGGCTGGCTCGTCGGGCAAGGGTCGGGCGGTGGTACGAGTATTACGGGGGGGTCGCGGTGGGCCTCGGCGGCAGGGCCGGAGTCGCGGTCGGTATCGTCTGTTTTTGTATCTACGAATCGTGCTGGTTGGCCTACAGCTCTCTTGAAGGAGGGTTGATGGGGTCGTCGGGTTCAAGGAGGGTGAGGCGGGGTCTCCTAATCCTACGTATCTTAGAGGGGACATATCGGGCAGCCGATGAGATCAGCGGGTTGGGGTGTTTCTCTGAAGAGTCTAGGAAAGGCTTGGTAAGACATTTCACGTTCAATAAAATTATTTATTCTTTAAAATTATATATTCGTTATTCGCTTGGTTGTAAGATCGCCAGTATATGAAATCATTTGATACGGCCAGATAGTAGCGGTTATCTAAGATTTGTATTGATCTTTGTATTGTTTTTACGTTCTTCCCATTTAAATCTGCACTTATAATACCCCCCCAAAACAGCCAAGTACAGTTTCTGAGCTTGTTGGTCAAATCTGAGCTTGTTGGTCAATCAACTTCTCTCTCTGAGCCATTGAATCGAGCCCTATATACATAGAAAGCCGCCCTGCCGTAAATACTCGTAAACCTGAAATATTTTGTAAATGTTATAATTTTGACAAAGTTTGTAAAACTATTACATAATATTGAAAAGAGCTTGCAAAACTATTACATAATATTGTTAGTAACGTACCCTCCGCAGCTATCGGCTACAATATTGTAGATAATTTGGTCTTCCGATAATATTAATTGTTTTTCATACACTTTTCTGTTATTTAATTCCAGTTTTAATGAAATCGAGTTAATTTTTGTATAACCTTCAGCCCAAAAGAGTAACTCTGTGGCCGGGTCGTAAGCCAAACTAGTGACGGGTCTGTTTGTTGTATTTACTAACAAATCTGTTTTCTTTGTACCTATGTCAAAACTGTATAAGGTGTAGTGGTCAAGGTGTCACCTGGTAAATAAAACATAAGAAGTCTGTTCTTCCGAATTTAAATGGTTCAAGTTTAGCTGAGATAACAAAGACTTCACACGCTCCACGTTACGTACACAACTATCAAATGTGCACATATTATATTCACTTAGCTTATGTATAGCAGGTTTAATTTCATTAAATGAAAGTGAATTTTCAGTTGTGTTTAATATTTTAATTGGGATCTTGCCATTAACTATGAGGATGACCCTATATTACTAGCTATAAAGACACCTTCACATAGTTCTGTCGCACAGACCACGCACTCATCTTTTGCATTTGTTTATATAATGTATCGATTCTGACCTCGACGGTTGGTTTTCCTGAGTACTTAAATCTAAAAGTATCGTAATATTTGTTGTAGTTTTTAGTTATAATTGTTTATGTTCTAAATTGATGCTTGATCTAAACTTGTTTAAAAAGTCATACCCAATTATGCCATCTGCCTGACATGGTAAGGAATTATTTATTATAAGTACTATACAGCGTGTAACAGAACGGGTATAATCATGGAATACTGTGGTACGGACCATCAAACTGAACAATTTTTTTACGATTTCGATGGTGGTCCCATAGAGAAAGTTGTTCAGTTTGATGGTCCGTACCACAGTATTCCATATGATTATACCCTTTCTGTTACACGCTGTATAAAGCTCGATTACCACTCACTCACTCACTGACTGACATAATTGTTCTCCCAGATGGTGCAGGGGGAGGTGGGTATATTTTGACAGATTCGTAAACGAGTAACTCTCGCGAGTATGGGAAAAGTGCCAAACCCTTCCTTTTCGCCTCCCTTCCCCCCCCCCTCCCTATCGTATCTCGGAAACTATGAGACCCTCTTTCTTTTTTTTTACGGATACAATCATATAGAGGAGATTCGGAAAAGTCAAAACCATTTTTCAAAATTGCCCCCCTTCACCCGTCCCGCCATCGTATCTCGGAAACTAAGAGACCCGTGTTCTGTTTTTTTTTACGGATTCGTATAGAGGGGGCTCGGAAAAATAAAAATCAACTCCCCTCTCTCCCCCCCTTCACCCCTCCCCCCATCGTATCTCGGAAACTAGGACACGTAGCAGCTTAGATTTTTCACTATTCTTTATTATTGAGGGTGTTGAAATTTTATACCCTCCCCTCCCCTCCCCTAAAACTGAAAGCGCTGTAACTTAGTAACGGTTAGAGATAGCCTTAGCGAACTTGCGAGACCGAGTGGAGCGAATCAAAGGGGAGGTGGCGAGCGAAGCGAGCCGGCGACCTCCGTAGCGTAACGAACCGACAACGAATTGGCGAAAGTCGTGTTACTGGAAAGGATCTCCTTGAAAAGCTCTATGCAATGGATGATATTATAATGGTTATTATTATTGGTTACCCAGAAAACCTTAATTGGTTGCCAAGAATATTTTAACTTCGTTGTTCAACTAGTTACCCATTTAGCTCAATAACTCCAAACGGACTGCGAATTGCCAAAAGTCGAGTTAGTAGCAAAGGTTCTCCTTGAAAAGCTCTTTTCAATTATGTATATCTTAGGGCTTTTTGACCTTGGGGCAGATGCCCCATACATCGTGGCCCATTTTCCTTTGCCCATATCTTTTTATCGTGTTGCCTCAGGACCTTGATTTTTGAGAAAATCGATCAATCAATAAACAATATTTGGTGAGATTTATCCATTTTGGTAAGCAAAAAGAATATAAATACATAACGTACTTATTCTGATGAGTGTATATTTATTTTGGGAATTAAAACGTTGTACTTAGCACCTCGATATTTAGAGTGGGTTTAATTTAAATCTGGGATGCACAGACCACGGCCCGCGGGCCGCATGCGGCCCGCCGGTCGAATACTGGTGGCCCGCCGACAGCAAAAATAATACTCTCATACATTCGAAAAATATTGAATTCTATTCCAGAATAAAACCAAAAAAAATATGTTCGAAAAGTAATTTGAATCTCGCGCGCGCGCTCTTAAGTGCGCTTATCGATGCGCCGTGCATGCGTCGGTAACAGCGGTCGGTAATGTTCGTGCCGATCTCGGTTAAATTCGTTTTCTTGAGGAAGCGCCGCGGCCGGCGGCGCGGTGACGACGGCAGCGCGGTGGCGGCTTATCCACGGGTTATATTGTTAGAGCAAGCGAGATAGCAATAGTCCCCAGTAATTCCCGATTGCTCGCGTAGGTAGATACACGAAGCTTCCAGAGTCGGTTTCGAGATTTCTTCAGACAGTTTTCGACTCTATACGCGCGGTATAATAGCCTCGCATAACAAAGTCGTTTGTTTAATTTGCAAGATTTCTGTTGCGATTGCAAAGGAATATAATGAAAAAAGGCACTATGAAACGCAGCATCCTACTTTTACCAAGTTTACAGGCGAATTAAGAAAGCAAAAAATGTTGTCTTTAAAACGGGAGCTTACTGGTCAGCAAGCTATGTTAACAAAACCCATGCAAGATTCAGAAACAGCTACAGAAGTTAGTTATGAAATTTCTCGAATGATAGCAAAGCGAAGTCGCCCCTTCAATGATTTTGTAAAAGAATGCATAGAAATTGCCGCTAAGAAAATGTGCCTAGAAGCAGCAAAAAAGTTTGAGAAAATTCAACTGAATCGTATGACTATCCAAAGACGAATTATGTCTTTGTCAGGTAATATTGCGGAACAATTAAATGAAAAAACTAAGATCATTGAATTTTTTTCATTAGCGCTCGACGAATCCACTGATATTAGTTCCACAGCTCAACTTCTCATATTCATACGAGGTGTTACTCAAGATTTTGAAGTCTTAGAAGAGTTATTAGGAATGTGTTCATTGAAAGGTCAAACCAGAGCAGTTGATATACTCAATGTACTTTTGGATGAGTGTTCAAAAACTGATTTGGACTTATCAAAATTATCGGGAGTTGCGACTGACGGTGCTCCTTCGATGATTGGTGTCAATTCTGGGCTAGTTACTTTGCTGAAAAAGCATCTGCAAGAAAAAAACATAAACGCTGAAGATCTCATGCAGTTTCACTGCATTAAACACCAAGAAGCCCTCTGTTTTAAAAAAATTGAATTTCAAAATGTCATGAAAGTGGTTTTCGACTGTAAATTTCATAAAATCACGAGGACTCAATCACAGGCAATTCAAACAATTCCTTGATGACATCGAAAGCGAATATGGAGATTTACTGTATTATACAGAAGTAAGGTGGCTAAGTCGTGGATTGACACTGGAACGATTTCTAAATTTAATAGAAGAAATTGGAATATTTCTGGCGGAAAAGCAAAGGGATGTCCCGGAACTTAAAAATCCTGATTGGTTGTGTGATTTGGCTTTTAGTTTACATTACAAATCATTTGAATGTCTTGAACACACGGCTTCAAGGCAAAAATCAACTGATATCCCAGCTCTACGCTCATGTATCATCCTTTCAATGCAAGCTGACACTTTTCAGATCGCAATTGAATTCTGGAAATTACAATCATTTTCCGAATTATAAGAAAATGGCTGAAAAATTCAACAAAACTGCGATTAATTTCAGTTATGTAGAAAAGCTAGATATTTTGATTCAATCTTTTCAAGACAGATTTTCGGAGTTTAAAAAAGTGGACATATTCAGCAATCCTTTCACGATTTCAGTTGAAAATGCGCCAGAGTCAATGCAGTTAGAAATTATCGACATTTAAAACAACCAAGATTTACGCAACAAATTCAACGAAGGAGACTTGCTGAACTTTTACCGCTGCATTGATAAAAATACGTAAAAAGAGTTGCGCATAAACGCTCTGAAATGTGCCAGCTTATTTGGTTCTACCTATATATGTGAACAAACCTTTTCAATACTAAATAATAATAAAACAAAAAATCGAAACCGCCTTGCAAACGAAAGTTTGGAAGCAGTTTTACGTGTTGCTACAAGTAAATTTGAGCCAAATATAAAAAAGATTATAAGCACTATGCAGTGCCACGCTTCAAATTAATAAATTCTTTTTCAATTTTAATACATTATTATCAATTCTTTATTGTCTTTAATTACCTATACTTCTGGCGGCCCGCCATCAGTTCATAATTTGCCCGAGTGGCCCCTAGTCTTAATAAGTCTGTGCATCCCTGAATTTAAATGAAGTTAAGATATTCTACCTGGTACTTAGTTTTAGGGTCTAAAAATTATTTTGGTGAGTATTATAATTGTACCCAGCCATGTGATTATAACTTTGCCATTCCTATTAGCTTCTTATTTTTAAACGACTTTAAAAAGGAGAGTTGGAACGAAGTTGGAACTTTGACCTCCACCAACCGTAACTAGAAGGTTCATAGGTATGGTCTAGAATTAAAAAAAAAATGATCGCAATGACGGGGAGAACAAGTTACGGCTTCATTAAGGGTTTTGTTACACTCTTTAATAAACAGTAATTAAAAATTAATAAATTCATTTAAAATGTAAATAAAATGTAATGAAAAATAAAATGTTATATAAAATGTAAATTTAAAATGTAATGCAAAATGTAAATAATGTCACAAGATAAAATAGAGAATAAAAAGTCGAAAAAAAAACAAAATTGTAGTCGAATAAATCATGTCAAAATAATAATCAAAATACAATCATGTAAGTTAATTCTACTTTAATCAAGAATAAATAGACAGATAGTTCACTTTTAATTCACAATTACTTAGTTACGACACTAAAAATATAAAATGATGTCTCTACGACGACGCGAGTGAAAAGAGCCCTCAGCCCACCGAGCTCGGGGTTTTTGAGGGCTTAGTATTGCTCCCAAAGTGACGTCATGATGCAGTTAGCCAGTGCGCCTAGAACCACGAATAAACGCTTTTTCATTTTATTTTTTCATTTTCATTTCATCATGTTAATAATCCTAGAGTACCCATTCCTTGCTTTATCCATTCTTGTCACACCACACGTCCACCTCAACATTCTCATCTCCGCTACATGCAATCTTTTTTCATCCATCTTCTTCACAGCCCAGCATACATACAGTACGACGGGTCTAATCACGAACTTGTATATTTTCCCAGTGACCTGTCGCCATGTCATCCATCCCGAGTTGATCCGGTGTGTTACGTCCCGGTTTACTTCGCCATCCCCCTGAACCATCGAACCGAGGTACCGAAAATCAGAGCAGATAGGTACTGACGGACTGCCGAAATCACAAAACAAGTATTGCGTTTTGGTTTCTTCTACTCGCTGTTCACAAAACAGAAACCGAAATATCGGTTCGATTGTGATTCGATATTATGAAGACATCCATTCATCCATTCTGACAGCTATTTGCTGTCGGAAGTAAAAACGAACGAAAAGTAAAATTACTATTAACTAATTGTCTGAAGTAAGAATATTCGTTATAAGCACGTTTTACTATTGTTCTGACCGCTGCATAAATATACTAGACTTTGATTTAAATTATTTGGGTAGAAGGAGTACCGGATTCTGCGATCCAGGGACAATCGGTGTCATGGCATGTCTTCAACATAAACAACTCCATGGATCTTGAGGCGCGAGGCCATAGTCGGAGCGTCGCCATGTTATACAATACCATAAACAAAAGCCGTCGCAGATCCATTTAATAATAAAAACATTGTGAAGTTTTTTATTTTATTTACTATATTATATACTTCTATTTATACTTTTTGTTACTCGACGGATATTCAGTATAATCCACCGTAACACTTAAAGAAATACTCAAAAAAGATCATTTATTTATTTATCACTTTAAATTTTGTACCAAAAGTTTTCATTTTCTACCGTGGCGATCGGATAATTCGTAATCGATTCGGATTGTCTTTGAACAGATAATTATACAGGGCAGGATGATGATGATGGCTGCGGGACTGTTCGAAAGAAATACCGTGTCCTCGGAACACAAAGGGCGATGAAGGAGCATGGATGGGTTTTAGTCAGTAAAAGTCTGACACTCCCTCCTGCTCAGCCCAGAGCGGGAGGAGTTATTTGATGATTTCCCATCCGAAAAAAAAAGAAAAAAAAGGATGATGATGATGAATTATTATTTTTTTACAATTACTTCTGGCCAACTCGTACGTAAATCAGGTGGGGTTAGATTTTGTTCTAGTGAGCAGTACGTAGTGGTGGTGGTAGATGTGACAGTAAACTCTTCAACGGATTCACTTCTGTAGACAGCAGTTGAAGTACAACTCGACTTCACTCCTTTATCCGATGTTACAACTGTAAAAAAAATATAAAATGGATAGTTAAGGAATTTACCTCATCATAAAAGCGATTGTCAATAAAAAAAGTTATTATTCTTACCTGTATTAAAGATGTCCTTCAACAAAGAAATTGCTTGGAAACACTTAATTTGAAAGGCAGGAACATCGCATCGTTCACCCTCATAATGCCCTCTGCACCGACAGAAGGGCTTACTCTCCTCACTCAGGGAACATAAACCGTCGTGCAAACAGTATCCCTGGCACACGTCCACTTGACATCGTTCTCCTGAGTAACCGGCATTACAACTGAAATAAAAAAATGAAACGGTGCAATTCGATGAGCAAGGAATCCAAAAAATACTGGTGACTTACAGCTGACAAGATGTGCACGAGTAAATTGTTGCCCACTAGCTATTGCTCGTGGCTTCGCTTGCTACTTAGACCGTTATGTCAAAGAAGCGGTTCCATGACGCCCTGTAAGCTAAGCGTCGCGAGTTCGAACCCCTACGCCTTTACCCCTACGCTTTTTGTGATTTCTTTTATTTATTTTTTAATGCACAGCATTAAAAAATTATATCATTATCAAATATATTTTTTAAAGTTACATCATTTGCATTCCTATTTTCTCTTCCTTTTACATACTTTAAAACCAAAAAATAAATAAATATAAATAAATAAATATCGCTGGACATTACACACAGCGCCATCTAGGTGCCACACTAAGCAACGAGGCTTGTGTCGTGGACACCAGATAGTTGATACTACTACATAGATACTTTTTTGTTTGTAAATACATACTTATTATACTGTTAAAATCCTGATAGTAAGAACAAAGACATTGTAGTGGCGGTTATACAAGGAATTCCCGTAGATATCCTTATCGACAGCGGGTCAAGCATTTCATTAATTTCTTCCTCCTTGTTAAAACATTTTAAATGTGCACGTAAGCCTGCTTTCAGAGTTTTGAGAGGCATTGGTAGTCAGGAGATCGAGTTTACTTATTTTGTCACATTGCCAATAGAGTTTAATGAGATAACTCTGGAGGTAGACTTGCATGCTATATCCTCTGATTATATGAACACACAGCTATTATTGTCGGTACGGATGTTCTTAACCGAGAAGGTGTTACTTACGTCCGTACGCGTGAGCAACAATATCTCACTTGTGAGCCCTGTGCGATACAGGATGTCATGTGTACTACGTCGCAGGTTCCGATTAAGACTCAATTAACTGGTCAAAATTTAAAACGGCTGCTTGAGATAATTGATGAATTTTCAATTTTTTTTATTACTGGGACTGCAACTTCTACGGTCAATACCGGCAGTATGTCAATTAAATTAAATAGTAGCTCGCCGGTTATCTACAGGCAGTTGAAAGTTCGTGAAATTATTCGAGATCTTCTCGAAAAGAATATTATCCGGGAGTCTGAATAGGAGTATGCAAGTCCCATCCTATTAGTTAAAAAGAAGGATGGATCTGATCGCATGTGCGTCGATTTTAGAAAACTAAATGAAATCACAGTTAAGGATCGATTTCCTTTGCCGTTAATTGATGATCACATCGATCGGTTGGGTAAGCATAGGTATTTCATTAGTCTTGACATGGCCACAGGATTTCATCAGATACCGCTGAATAATGATTCAATACCACTCACAGGGTTCGTGACACCAGAGGGGCACTATGAATATTTAAAAATGCCTTAAAATGTTTATCGAATGCACCTGTTGTTTATACACGACGAATACAATACGAGTACACGAATACACGTATACGAATACAATAACGAATAATGTCAAAAACTCTTTGTCGGCACCTAGAGTCTGGTAAAGTCCTGGTATACATAGATGACGTACTTATAATGTGTCACACAATAGATGAGGGTTTGTTGAGCCTACGTAGAGTCCTACAGACTTTGACAGATTCAGGTTTTTCTCTCAATCTTAAGAAATGTTTTTTTCTATCAACAAAAATAGAGTACTTAGGACGCACAATAAGTCAGGGTCAGGTACAGCCGAGCGAGGGAAACGTCCAATCTTTGGTTGAGGCACCTATTCCAAAAACCGTCAAACAAGTACGTCAATTTCTGGGCCTAGCAAGTTATTTCCGCCGCTATATACCTGGTTTTGCAACTAAAACTGCCCCTATTACAAAATTAACGAAAAAGGGTGTGCCTTTTGCCTGGCCCTGGGGTGCTGAGCAAGAAGAAGCACGACAGGATATAATTTCGCAACTTACGAGCGAACCTGTGTTAGCTATAGAGCGTGTAACAGAAAGGGTATAATCATATGGAATACTGTGGTACGGACCATCAAACTGAACAACTTTCTCTATAGGACCACCATTGAAATCGTAAAAAAATAATCAGCTGTCCCATATATTTGGGTTGAGTAGGTATTGAAATTATGTATAGGACAGCTGATTATTTTTTTACGATTTCGATGGTGGTCCCATAAGAAAGTTGTTCAGTTTGATGGTCCGTACCACAGTATTCCATATGATTATACCCTTTCTGTTACACGCCGTATACGACCCTAATTTACCTATCGAAGTCCATACGGACGCTAGCTCAATTGGTTACGGTGCAGTGCTTCTTCAGACTCACGAAAAGGGGTATAAACGGGCAGTCAGTTACCACTCACTCAAGGTACCACTCCTACGAGCTCGAAACCTTGGCTGTTGTTAAGGCCTTGCAAAATTATAGACACTATTTGGTGGCGTTCCTTTTACCGTCATAACTGACTGTTATGCTCTAAAAGCTACACAGCAAAAGAAAGACTTAGTACTACGCGTAGCTAGATGGTGGATATACACACATCAAAAGTGTCTAGGGATCAACATATATTTTTGCAATAACTTTTCTCCTGATTGATATTAATTAAAATTTTCTTTAAGGATTCATCAAATAAAGTGTTTTCGTTTGTCACAGTAACGATAAACCAAGTCACCTTTGCATTAATAAAGAAATTTGCCATTTTCCTAATAAAGGGATTTTTGACATTTGAACCACGAACACAAAAGTTCGAAAAAAAGACTGAAATAACAGTTTTCTTTAAAATTTTATTGGGTAACTTAAACAATTAATAATCCGTGTTTCTACCGCGAACACTAACAACACAAGAACATCGGTTTGGCATACTCAAAATGAGTTCATCTAAATCACGCTGTGGAATGGCCGCCCATGTTCGTTGCAACAACAAAAAAAGGTCTTCTTGCGACTGGATACCCTCCATATTCGGCAGAGCTCTTCTCTGTAGCATATCCCATGCATGCTCAATCGGATTCAAGTCTGGCGACTGAGCAGGCCAGGGCAGGACATTGATGTTAGCTGCGGCGAGAGTCTGTCTTACAACTCTTGCGGTGTGCGGTCGTGCATTATCATGCATTAACTGAAATAAGGGACCGATTTGCACTTGTAGAGGAACGATGACGTCTGATACAATCGTCTCAGCATAAATTTGAGCGTTGAGGTTGCCTCTGATCCAAATCAACTCAGTTCTTCCGCCGATCCAAATACCCGCCCATACCATGATGGTTCCACCACTATAAGGATGGACTTCCTGGCAGGATTTTAATCGCTGTTGGCGTCCAGGGGTTCTCCAGTGTCGTATACGTCTTGTATCCGGTCTCATACCAAAACGAGACTCATCAGAAAAGCACACGAAACGCCATTGTTCTTCTGCCCAATTTCTGTGTTCAAGAGCCCATTGATATCGTATCCTACGATTGTGCATTGCTATAGGTGGTACCCGTAGCGGTCTTCGGGAATGAAGGTTCACTTCATGCAAGCGGTTTCTGACTGTTTGGTCGCTAATTAAGTTCCCTGAAGAGTGATGAAGCCTCACGGCTAACATCATGGCGGTTATTGTTGGAGCTCTTCGAGTTAAGATTTGAATGTATCGGTCTTGTCTCCGTGTGGTGCAGCGATACCGTCCTCCATGGCGCTCAGCCACGGTACCAGTGCTTCGGTAACGTGTCCAAAGTCGACTGATAACACTCTGACTTGTATTCAGAGCTAAAGCCACAGTACGTTGCCGGGAACCAGCTTCTATCATTCCCACGGCTCTGAGCATTTCTTCCCTGCTTAAATGACGTCGCCGCTCCATAATAACGTTGGTTTTAATCAGTAGTAGGGAAACAGTAGCACTAATAATATCTTCAATGCGTTGTATGTTTTTATAGGGAAAATATTGACAGCTGATTTTCATCTTTTACTCGAATTTGATTCACAGTTCCTGATTCAAATTATGAAATGCACCAAAAAGGATCCATATAAATTTATAAAATCATAAATTTATTACAAAGCCACATCTCAATCTCAAGAAATCCACATAAAAATGCTTGATCCCTAGACACTTTTGATGTGTGTATTTGCAGGACTTTAATTTTAAACTAGAGTACCGTAAAGGCACCTCCATGTCACACGCTGACTATTTGAGTCGGAACCCCGTTAACGTTTGTGAAGCGCGTAGATATAAAAACTGGGCTCAAATAGCACAAGCTGCTGATGAAGAAACCCAGCAGCTTCTTCACAGACTGAGGAACGGACAATTGGACTCTAGACATTATATTCAAAAGAATGACCTGCTCTATTATAAGTATTCTCCAGTGGGAGAAGATCCCAGACTTTTATGTTTTGTGCCCAAAGGTCATAGACTCAGCTTATTCAGAATTTTTCACGACGAGCATGATCATTCTGGAGTCGATAAGAGATTAGATCTCATCAGGAGACATTTCTGGTTCCCTTCCCTAAAATCATTTGTCCAAAAATATGTGAGCCATTGTCTTATTTGCATAGCGTTTAAAAAAATCCCTAGAGCTCCTCATCAACTTATACATTCATGGGAGAAACCGTGTAATCCTTTCGAGGTTATACATGCGGATGCATTAGGTCCATTACCTCAGTCTAATGGTTATAGGTATGTGCTAATTGTTGTAGACGCTTTTTCTAAATATTGTCTTTTGTATCCCATGTTTGGTCAAGATGCTAACGAATTAAAAAGACTCTTTACCAATGTAATTTCTTTGTTTGGCACCCCAAAATTAATTGTAGCTGATCGTGGTCGTATGTTTCAAAGCTCAGAGTTCACCAAGCTTGTAACAGAATTAGGCGTTGATGTGCACCTCATCACTCCAGAGATGCACCACTCCAACGGGCAGGTTGAACGTTATTGCCGAACGTTACTAAACATGGTTCGCATAGAATGCAACCATCGACAAAACGAGTGGTCAGACATCATGTGGCGATTGCAATTGATTTTAAACATAACCAAACAAAAAACCACCAGGCTATCGCCCTTGAACCTTCTAGTCGGCATAGAAGCGGCTACACCACTCATACGTCACCTTGTCCGAGATGTCGCCCTAGAAAACTCTCATCCGAACCGCGAGGCATTGAAAGACATGCAGAGGCAGAGAGCTTCAGAGCGTTTGAGGGCGAACCAGCGTCGACAAGATGCAACGGCTAACGCTGATCGTAGAACTCCTCGGTTGTTTGATGTTAATTCATTTGTTTTTGTTATTAAACAGGCACAAGCATCTGGCAAGCTCGACTCTGGCATGCGCGGACCATACCGTGTGGTCAAGGCGCTTCCCCATGGTCGATACGAGCTGCAGCTATTGGCAGGCTCTTATGGGAAATCGACCCAGGCTGCGGCAGAGTTTATGGTGCCGTGGCGAGGGGAGTGGACTCCTGACGCGTGTGCTGCATTTTTTTAAGGTAACTTTCTGCTACACTTGCTGATAAGCTAACGTCGTGCATATGTCATGCAAGTGTAGAGACTGTGTGGTATGCTAACGTCGTGCCTATGCCATACAAGTGTAGAGACTGTGTGGTATGCTAACGTCGTGCCTATGCCATACAAGTGTAGAGACTGTGTGGTATGCTAACGTCGTGCCTATGCCATACTAGTGTAGAGACTGTGTGGTATGCTAACGTCGTGCCTATGCCATACCAGTGTTGAAATTGTGCGGTATGCTAACGTCGTGCCTATGCCGTATGGAGTTGTTAGAAATATGCTAACGTCGTGCCTATGTTTCTTACACTTTACTTTTGTTTGTGTGAACCTCTTTTTAGTATGGGCCTTCGGTGGATCCAGAGTCTTGCTCTTATTGAGAAAAGAGATGGACAAGGGTAATGATGCGACTGAGATGTTTGCAGTATTTCAGTTGTATTGTTTCTAAACGTAATTTCAAATTTTCAAAAGGATAGACGTGTAATTTAAAAAAAAAAAAAAAAACGGAGTAGTAAAACGAGCTGTTTGTGTTTTCAGGCGCAGACTATTATGCCAATAACGTGGAGTCCACGCCTGAGCGAGCTGCCAGACACAACAATGTGCCTTCTGGTGATATGATGCCAGAACCTGTACCAAGCACCTCCAGCGCTGCAGAAGCTTTGCAGCCTGAGACACAGGAGTACGAGGACGTCCTCCAGTCAGGAGAGGCCGTGTTGGCGGAAAAGTTGCTTGTCAAGCCGTTGTATGGAGGGGAAGCGAGAGAGTAGCCACCACGCGGCTATATAAGCCGCTGCACGACTCATTTCGCCTCTTTTTTTTCCATGGAGTCAACATACTACGAGGAATCCCTGCCCATTTGGATAGCCAATTCTGCCTATATTCATTTTCTTCTGCTTATTTCGCTTATTTAGTTTTCTAGATTTCTTTTTGTGAATTTAATTGTTAAAAATTAAACCGCTTGTTGATGGTTGTTATTTTTTTTAATCTGTTAAATGCTATTTTGCTTAGAATACATATAAGAATCCATGACTCGGAAACAAATGTCCATGCTCATCACACAAACATTTGCTCCTATCGGGATTCGAACCCGGGACCTTAAGAACGTAAGGCAGCCTCACAACCGCTGCGCCATTCGGGTCGTCAAAAGTAGTTTGGTTCACAAATACTTGCTGTGCTAGAAGCTAGAAGTTTTTTTTTCTTCATTATTTGAAATTATCCTTATAATCCATTTACGAAGTTTGGATTTAAATTATTTCGCAGGCAGTTCCTAAACTTATTTTGGAAAATAAATGGTTGTTATTAAGGATTTTGAATGTGTCGTATGCTATAAAAATAAAAGAGTTTTCTCTCAAAAAAACATCAGCCTGCATTGTGAGAAGAGCCGATTATGGTTAATAGTTTTATTTCTTATAGATAGGTCTGATACTGAAAATTGCTTTTTATAAATAGTTCAGCCCACCTACGATAGACCTTTGGCCCATTGACTATCGAATGAAAACAAATCTTCAAAATCAATCAAAATCAAAATATTTTTATTTTACATAGGCCTGGATGGGCACTTATAAAACGTCGAAAAAAAGGTGCAGGTGTTATTAATCATACTACAAGAACAAACGTAATGACGCGTATGGGTTGCTGATTAAATGTAGTTAAGCCTACTTATATAAAATTTTTCACTAATTTGTTAACCAAACCGAATGGAAGTACAAAGCCTAAGAAACAAGAATCTGGTGGATTGTCCATCTTTGTTGTTGAACCAGGGTTGAGTATAAATAGGCGAGTTAATACTATAATTGTAAATGTTCACGTACAATAGTACCTGTACCCGGTTACCGGTTAGTACCCGGTTATGATGTACTCTGTCGGCATACTCAAATGGACTCGATCGGAACTAGACGCCCTGGATAGGAGGGTCCAAATATTGCTGACGGCATTTATCGAATGCATCACCCGTGTTAATCCGTTATGAGAATGTATATCCGACGGAGGTGTGGAGGTCAAGGCTTTTTCAATGCAAAACTCTCCACAATCGCGAGATATGAAATCTCAGGGAATATTTCTTGCTCTTAGCTGGGATACATATATGCCCCGCTCTCCTTGGCTAAAGAGAACTGACACAAACCTGTAGTGCTTGACATGAACGACCGCCGGGAGGTATGGCAGATAAAAGAGCTTCACGGACGCCTTTTCCGGGCCTTGCATGGGCTCGATGTCGTATGTATGAATGACGTGAAGGCAATACTACGACTTTACTTCGTAATGTTCCGTATAATGCCAAAAGAATACACGGTCACGTAAACGAAGCCGCGGGCACAGCTAGTCCCTAATAAGATGAATATGTTTTACCTGCATTTAGGTTGGCCATCAGCACTGGCACTACAGTGTCCTTGTAAACAATACCCCTGGCAGGCATTCAGTTCGCATCTTTCTCCTAAGTAGCCAGGATTACATCTGAAATAAAGAAAAATATCAGTCCGGTTCTAACAGGCGCGCGAGTCGCTGCAAACATTAAAATTTCTACATGATCACAGAACTCGAAGCTATTCCATATCCAGGTCAGAGAAGCGATTAATACTTCGTAATTCCGGGCGTAGCGTTTTTTCGGGTTCTGTACCCAAGGGGTAAAAACGGAACTCCACTGTCCATCGGTCTGTCTGTCTGTCTGTCACCACGCTGTATCTCATGAACCGTGATAGCTAGACAGTTGAAATTTTCACAGATGATGTATTTCTGTTGCCACTAAGACAACAAATACTAAAAACTGTATAAAATAAATATTTAAGGGGGGCTCCCATACAACAAATGGTTTTTTTTTTCTATAATGGTACGGAACCTTTTTTGTTATGTTGCCTGTAGTTTCCTATTCCCTTTGCTGGGCAAAGGCCTCCCCAATTACTTCCACGACGAACTCTTATTAATAGAAAAGAGTAGTAATTTAAATTTAACGATAGGTTAAATACATTCTGTAATAGTTCATTTGTAGTTTAATTTGATCAACAAGGATGTGGTCACCATGTCGCGCTTGCCGAGTCTACGCTCATACGGTATAGCGCATGCGCTCTGGCGCCTATAACTAGTCCTTATTGAGATGAACATATTTTACCTGCATTTAGGTTGTCCCTCAGCACTGGCACTGCAATCTCCGTGTAGACAATAGTTGTGACACAGTGAAACATCGCATCTCTCACCGCTGTAACCCTGTGTACATTCACAACGAGATTCCCCGCTGACTTTCCTACCATGAACGCAAAGCAGGCTTACATCTGTAGAAACTGAGTTATTTGGTAGCTGGCTCTTCAGTGTGTCGCAGTTCTGATTTTCTCGAGTTATATCTTCAATGTTGTAGTTGGCGGCAATTTCCCAAATATACTCATCACGTGCTATAAAAAGTTTAGGTTCCACTTCTATGCCGCGCGGTGGACTGTTTCCGATTTGCCTGACGTAACATTTTTCATTCCCATTGTCGTTAGACAGCCAGTAGATAACATCCCTTGATACTATCAGAGAAAATATATTATAATTTGTTGATTTAAGTATTGTTCTAACGTTCTTTCCATTTAAATCTGCACTTTTGATGGAACTCGTCAAATCAGCAAAGTAC
Organism: Eugnorisma glareosa; assembly: GCA_947578425.1. Classification (NCBI taxonomy): domain Eukaryota; kingdom Metazoa; phylum Arthropoda; class Insecta; order Lepidoptera; family Noctuidae; genus Eugnorisma; species Eugnorisma glareosa. Next base: position 2,239,345 of record OX387982.1, on the reverse strand, counting down.
ATTTTTTGTGAGTGTTGGTCAATGATTAATGACGTTACATGCACGACATTATCGATAACAACTTCTCTCTTGGAGCCATTGAACCGAACCCTATGTACACTGTTGTAAGACGTCCAATAAATAAACCTGAAATAAATGTAAATGTTATAATTTTGACATAAACAACTTTTTTGTAAAAACAAAATCGACTTCCAAAAAACACAATAAAAAGTCTTAGAGAACTTTACTTTCGGAAGTCCGTTAGTTTGTTAATTTCATTGACTTTTTTGCCACCAAATTCCGAAAATAAAGTTATTTTAGACTTTTTTTATGAAAGCCGGTTATGTTTTTTGCAAAAAGTTTTTAATTTTGTTAGTTACTAGAAGTTATTAATCGATCATCATGTCATCAACATAGGCCAAGAAAGAGTAACTCTCTATCTCAAAAACTCATCGTCATCAGCCTACGGCAGTCCACTGCTGGACATAGGCCTCCTGAATCGCACGCCACTCAACTCGATTCTCAGCAACTCTCATCCAGTTGCTCGGTAGAGTGATGATCTTCACAGAGACCCTGCGAAGAACGTCTAGTCTGAGGGCGTCCTATCTTACGTTCGCCGATTCGCGGTCTCCACTCAAGAACACGTCTACCCCAGCGGTCATCAGTTCTACGCTAAATATGGCCGGCTCATTGTCACTTCAGCTTACTTGTTCTGTGAGCTTTGTCGACAGCTCTGGTTCTCTGTCGGATCACCTCATTCCGGATGCAATCCCTTTGAGAGACTCCAAGAATAGCCCGTTTCATAGCTCGCTGAGCGACCTTGAATTTATTTTGCTTATTGTACTTATACGTTTCGGCTCCGTAAGTCATAACAGGCAGAACGTACTGATTGAAGACCTTAGTCTTTAGGCTCTGTGGAAACACGACGAGAAAATCCGACAATTTTTCCCAAATGCTGCTCAGCCCAGCTGGATTCTTCTTTTAGCCTCCCTCTCAAAGTTGTTCTTAACAAACTGCAGAGTTTGCCCAAAGTAAACTTATTATCGAACGACATCGAGAGGACCACCATTGACAACAATAGGTCCAGGGGTGATGTGTTTATTTATTTATTTAAATGGCACATCAACGACTTACTCACTAAAACATACATAAACATAAATCACAAACTATTTTAGGAATAGTGAATTTGTCACTTATAGAAGTGAACAGCACTCGCAGAATAATAAAAGGGCAAGTAACATACCATTACAGAATTTAAGTAATACAATAAAAAATAAAAAAATAAAAATTGGCTGTGTACGTTAAGCTGGTGGGAACAGAATTATTTAACAAAAAAATGTGTATAAATTAAAAACAAAAAAGGGCTAAAAAAGATGTGAATGGAAGAGGATGCAATGAATTACCCGGTGGCAGTTATAATCGCACAGACGTCTCGAGACTCCGAGCTGGTTAGAAGTCTCATACGGTATTGACGGAAGGGGTTAGAGTGGATGTCGATGCTACTGGTTCGTGCAGCAATTTTATTATATTTTCTCATAAGACGGTTCATGGGCGCGGTACTACCAAGGTTTGTGCGACTTGCAGTGGTGGCAAAAGTTATGGTGTCACGACTAGATCGAAAAGTTTTCTGTCGAGGTACAGCTATTCTTAGTTCCGCTAAAAGATCGGGAGCATTTACTAAGCCGTTTACTATTTTATAACGTAGGATATGGTCCGTTACGTCTCTGCGGTGTTCGAGTGAACACATATTGAAATGGCGGAGTCTTTGACTATAAGAAGAATCCTGTGGACAGCTAAAGCTTTTAAAACGAAGACATCTAGTGAAGCTTCTTTGGATACGTTCAATCCTGTTTACGTGGGCACGGTAAGTGGAGTTCCAAACTGGAGATGCATTGTCCAGTAAGCTTCTGACAAAAGTATTGTAGAGCACCTTTAAGGTTGAAATGGAATGGAAATCCCGACATATTCTTTTTATGAAGCCAGACATTTTAGCAGCTTTGGCAGTCATGTTGTCAATGTGGTTGGTGAATGTGAGTTTAGAGTCGAGGTGGACTCCCATGTGTTCGTTGAACATAACTGGGGTTTTGTCCAAATTCACCCTGAGATTATGCTAATGCGTATTGAAGAATCAACTAGGCCATCCAGCATCTGCTGCAAGCGAGCAGCGATTCAGCCAGTATGACGATGTCATCCGCAAATCTCAAGTGAGAGATTTTACTCGCCGTTGATTTTAATGCCACGTCTTTCACATTTTAGCGTCCAAAAAACAAAAAACAAAAAACACATCCTCCAGTGCGTTGGTGAACCATTTCGGGGAAAATACGTATCCTTGTCTCACCTCCCAACGCAATGGGATATGCTCTGTTTGCTGGTTTTGAGTTTGGACGGTCATTTTGGCATTTGCATACAGGTTTCTCAGCAATTTTTTGTACCGCCATTTGACTTGAGATCGCTGCGGAGACTCTAGAACTGACCAGGTCTCGACAGAGTCAAAAGCCTTCTCATAGTCCACAATTGCAACACACAGCGGCCGATTATACTCTTCGAACTGCTGTATGATCTACCGCACTGTGTGGATGTGTCCTATGGAGCCGTATCCTCTTCGAAAACTATCTCAAACACTACTGAACCGATTTTAATGAAACTTACATGACTGTTCTTTAAGTTGGGCTATACTTAGTCGAACTATAAAAGATTTTTCAATTCAGTTGTTAAACATGGCGTACTTTCAGAGGCTATCATTATGATTCGAAAATTAAATCTTTTAAATAGGCATCTTTCTGTTACGTGGTCGTGACTTTTTTACGAGCTCGATCATTACTTTTGCAGTTAAATTTTAATTTGTTTTTTACTATTGCCCACAACTGTATTGAAAAACGTCGTGTGATAGGTACATGGATGTGTAGGTTATTGCAAACTCTCCACCCTTGTATCACAATGTACTATTTTGCAATTTCTACTTATTGTTTTTGGAATATGCGCGGACAAACATACAAACATAAAAATATACATGCACTTTTAAAATTTGGCACACGTTTAAAGGCTGGTATGAACACAAAAAGTTTGTGTTTCGTTGTAGATGGAGCTTTGAAAGTTTATTTTTTATTGAGAAACGGAATTCTGTAATCTTATTTGGATTTGTCATGCATTATACGTGTACTCACTTTGGTAATGAGCTACTTGTTTGTAGGTATTCTGTTCTATAATGTATGAACTAAACATCTATCATCAGAATGTTCGGGGACTGCGGACTAAGTCAATCAACTTTTACAGGAATTTAGCTAAATGTAACTATGATGTTTACACTTTAACTGAGACCTGGCTTATTGATGGGATATTGGATAGTGAACTTTTTGACGATAGGTACCTAGTGTGGCGGCGCGACCGTGACTTCGCGGCCACAGCGCAGACGCGTGGTGGCGGCGTGCTGGTAACGGTTCGTCGTGAACTTGCTGTAGTTGAGAATGTTGACTGGAGATCCAGTGCGGAAGACATATGGATTTCTATTCAATTACGAACTTATGATAAAGTACCTACCGACTTAACATTACTCTCTATCTGTGTGAACAGAATTCAGGCAATAGCTTCGATAGTCAGTTATATGCTTATTTGGACAATCTTTCGGACGTAGTGAATAACCAGATAAATTTATTATTTTGGAGACTTTAATATGAGTTCCATTACTTGGGCGACCTCAAATGATGGAATAGACCCACCGTGCCCCAAACTAGCTTGTGTACTCATTTTGTTGATACCATTGACTTTTTTAGCTTACAGCAATTTAATCTTATTAATAAAAGGCATGACAAAATTTTAGACATAGTCCTCGCAAATACTTCCGTCACCGTCCCGGCATGTTTAGAACCTCTAACTATCGAGAATTCATATCACCCTGCGTTGTTAATTCAGTTTGTTACTATGCAACCTCAGTCACTTAACGCCAGTGCGCGCTTGGCGTATCAATATAACAAAGGCAACTACGAACTAATTCGATCTGACCTACGAGGCACTAACTGGGACGACATAATATTGAAAGGTACTGTTGATGAAGCTGTCGAGAATATTGATTCAGCGTTATTCGAAATCAGGGATAAACACGTCCCTTAGCGTCTGTGTACACACTTTATATATCCACCATGGTATAACTCACCACTCATTAAGATACTGAATGAAAAATTTAAATACTATAAGAAACTTAAAGTCTACGGTAATATTTCTGATTCGTGATAGAGCCAATGATATTGAACAGGTTTGTTATAAGGCCTACATGGCTAAAATCGAGTCCTCAATAGGTACTAGTCCAAAACTATTCTGGTCATATGTCAAAAGTAAACGCATGAATAGCAATTTCCCGTCGAGTATGTCATACGGGGATACTAGAAGTGACTCGGGAGAAGGAATTTGTGAACTTTTAGCTAATTACTTTCGAACAACCTTCCTAGACGCTTCCTCTACAAGTCGCAACTGTGGCTCGACCGGCTGTGCTTCCAACTGTGATTTAAGTACAATTGAAATTGACATAGCGACTGTTCATAAATATTTAAAATCTCTTGACTTATCCAAATCTGCCGGCCCAGATGCCTTGCCTGCTGTGTTTATAGTTAAGTGCGCTGATGTACTAGCTTTGCCTGTATCACTTTTATTTAAAAGGTCAATATCTGAAAGCATTGTGCGAGCTGTTTGGAAATCAGCTTTATATCACCCATCCATAAAAAGGGTGCTGAAGATAAAATTGAAAATTATAGGCCAATCTCAAAACTTTGTCAACATCAGTTGTACAACAGTGTGGTTTCTAGCTTGAGTCCTCAACAACACGGGTTTCTCAAAGGAAGGTCTTCAGTATCCAACTTGGTCCTGTTCAAAGATTTTATTACTAAGCATATGGATAATGGATCCCAGGTCGATGCAATCTACACCGACTACAGCAAGGCATTCGATAGAATCGATCATGACATTCTACTGAGGAAGCTTTTCGACTTGGGCATTAGGGGTGACCTATACAGATGGTTCTCGTCTTATGTGCAAAATAGGACTCAAGCAGTGGTCTTCAGTGGCTGTAAATCCTCCTGGTCAACCATTCTCTCTGGTGTGCCATAGGGTTCCCTAGTGGGGCCATTATTATTTGTTCTCTTTATTAATGACATCGGCGAGTGTTTCAAACATTCTAAACTATCTTTATATCAGTTAAGAGTCTAAATGACGCAATGCTTTTGCAGGCAGACATATCTAGATTAGATAACTATTGTAGAATAAATAAATTAGAAAAATACACGCTTAGACGTGGAGTTGCGGACACCAGCCCGCTATACAATACAATAGATCTTAATATATCTAAATGCTTGGTTATCACCTTTGCCCGGAAGAACCAATCAATAATATTTAATTACTCAAACGCAAATCAGCCTTTATCTCGAACTCATGTCACCAGAGATCCTGGTATTTTTTTTGGACAGTAAGCTCACCTTTGAGTGTCATGTTGACCATATTGCCAAAAAAGTGTCCAAAGCCCTGGGATTCATTACCCGTAGTGCCAGTTCGTTTAAGCGAATGAAAACCTTGAAAATCCTGTATTGTGCTTACGTCCGCAGTCAACCTCGAATATGGCAGTCAAATTTGGAATCCGAATTATGCAGTGCATTCTGACAGATTGGAACGAAGACAAAGGAAATTCACGAGATACTTAGGTTACAAAGGAGGTGCTTTTTTTTCGGCCAAAACATGTACCGAGGTACAAATTACTATTTAAATTCTTTCCAATACAGCAGCAGCAGTATTATTATTAGCAGTATTTTAAATCCTTCAATATTCGATAGATTAAGAAATAAAAGAATATGAAAAAACACTACTTCGAATCGTAACTGCGTTCAAAGAAACGTTCTTAACAGCGCTGGCGGCTGTCAAACTATTCCATCTGTCAAAATATTAAAACTCTTTCGAGATCGGTCGTCTGACAAGGGCTAGAATAATCTGAATGACAATATTGACAACGACAACAACAAAAGGAATAAAATAGTAAATTATCTACCCTGAAGCACTGTCTTTTGGCCAGTAGCTAACCAAACGCAAAAAATAATCTGAAATGTGAAATAAATGTATTTTTTAAATTCTTGATCCCATAATGTTTCACAAAAAAAAGTGTGCCGGGGAAAAATGACCTATCTTTAATACAAAACTAAATTCTAAATAGTATATTTTTAGGTTTTCATATGTGTATAAAATGAAGTAACAAAACGCATCATCGGAGAAATGAATCACGAGATTGCCAGATTAATATTCTTGGGTTGCAAGTTTTACCATTTTTGATCGACAATTTCAGGTGGTACAAATGCATTAATAAATCCAATTTTTTTTTCCTATAACTTCGTACCTTTATTGTTAAGGTACATTGTTTGGCCACAATTGTATGGGGGAAAAAACACCTCCTTTAAAACCAGAGTTACAAGGATCGATGCGTTCGATTTCACTTACTTCCACTTGTAACTCAGAGAAAAATATCTGACATAAGGTTCCTAGTTAAAATAGCACAATCAAGGATCGAATGTCCTGAACTTCTTTCTAAGCTGTCCCTGAATGTTCCATCTCGACATTCTCGCTTGAGAAATCTTCTCCGTGCTCCTTTCGCTCGCACAGTTTACCGTGGCAATAATTTTTTGCTTCGCTCAATCAAAATATTTAACCAAGTTGTAATGAACGAACACCCCTTTTTTTTCTTTTTTTTTTGGATGGGAAATCATCAAATAACCCCTCCCGCTCTGGGCTGAGCAGGAGGGAGTGTCAGACTTTTACTGACTAAGACCCATCCATGTTCCATCATTTGCCCTTTGTGTTCCAGGGCCGCGGTATCTCTTCAATTGATTTGTTTGCAAGCAGCCTAGCGACAATTAGTTCTGCCTTGTCTAAAAGCTGTGTTGCTTCTTATGAACTTTAATAGTGGTTTCGCATGCATGCCTCCTTGTGCATATTCTTTGTTATTACATTTTGCCTAGTTATTCATATTATGCTTAGATATTGATTCTGTACTTAGTTATTAGTTTGTGCAACAATAGTTTATTGCTAACACACACTTTACATTTTTGTATTGTTAGCTGTAAGCCACCCAAACACAATAAAATAAAAAAATTAAATAAAATAAAAATACAACCTGCTTATAGCTGCTTTGTTGCAAAACTATGAAATAATAATATTGTTGGTTACATACCCTGTGCAGCTAGCGACTGCAATGTCATAGATATACTCTTCCGACCGAATTAAATGTTTTATATTCATTTTGCTGTCAATTAATTCTGGTTTTATTGAAATCGAATTAATTTCAGCACCACTTTCAACCCAAAAGAGTAACTCTGTGGCCGGGTCGTAAGCCAAACTATTGGCGTATGTTTTTGTATATCTGATAAATAAACATTCTGTTTTCTTTGTAGCCATGTCATAGCTGTATATATTGTGATTGTCGGCAAACAGCATCCTGTTGTGTATTGGGTCGTAAGTTATATGACGGATTATATCTGACGAAATGTTTTCTGTGTGCGTTTTTGTTCCGTTAATATCAATAAATTCTAGTCGATTGCGGACACCCGCGACGATTTCTGAAACAAAAATGTCAGCTTTAATTAAGTACCAAAATAATGCTTAAATATTTGCATCATCTAAAATTCTTCTAATTCTTATTATCGTTGCTACCGTCGTCATGTATAAAATGTAACATCTCTTATCACTAAACGTTAAAAATCTTTGCCATTCGTGAAATGCCGATATTTTACCTGAAACTAAAACTGAACGTCTAAAGATACTTAAGTGACCAAAACTGGCTAGTATTTTATTACACATAATAATTTGTAGACAGAGGTAGTGAAAGGTCCTTCGTACGAAGTCTGCATAACAACAAACTTTCATTGCTCGACGACAACAAATTGTCAATGCTCGTATTTTATCATAAAAATCGAATTGTGAAACGATAACAACTGCCGACAAACTTTTTTACAGTTTGACAGACTTTTATATGTTATTGATAAACAGATTTTGAATAAATAACGATAAAAAAAACATACACGCCAAATGATCTTTCAAATACACAGTGTAGGAAAAAAGATTATGATTTTTAAAGTTTCAGCTGTTGACAAAAGTTAATACTCAAACACTTTTAAATAGCGTATCACGGATTGGTTGCAACGGTTCTGAGGTTTAGTATTCTTTTTTGGTGGCAATCTAAAAGAAAGAAAGAATAAAGTTTATTCACTAGTTTATCTACTGATCGAGAAACTGTTTTTAAAGCGCAAAAACGATGTATTCGGTCCATGACTGGCATAAAAACTACTGAAACTTTTATATAAACTTTTATACACCTTATTTTATATTCTTAAAATTACATTTACGAGACTGCTTTGTTTGTTAAAATCAATTTACGCCTGTTCTAAAAACTATCCGATGTAAAAAAGACTACAATGCGTTTTCAATATATGAATAAACTGCGCGACAGAAAATATAGAACCACTTTAGTGAAAAAGAGTTTTCTTGGCATAGCTCCGAAAATATTTATTAAACTACCCGATAGCATAAAAATTTGCCCCTGTCTCTTTTTATGTAAAATTTAAAATAGTTTTTTTGAATATTTAATATTGTTTATTTTGCTTTTTCTGTTAGTTTTTTTTTTGTTTTGATTTTATATTCTATAATATTTGTACGGCTTCACGGCAAAACATAGCGCACATTATAATTAACCCAAGACCTTTATGTAAATAGGCTATGTTTCACAAATAAATATTCTGATTTTGATTCACGTTCCCTTCAATACAGACACTTTCATCTTGTATGATGAATCATTTTCTGTAAACCATAAAACCGTTACAAAGAAATAAAAGAATCTGTCTACTTATGTCAATACCAACTGGAATGTTTGCCTTATTGTCGCTGCTTCGTCTCAGTTTTAAACTGAAATCAAAATGTATATGTCGCAGTCATCTGGTTGAATCTGCTATTTGATTATAAAGAGCTGCTGTGAACCTAACAACAGGGGCTCGAAACAACAAGGCCCAGCTACGGGCGCGTGTGACAAGGAGGGCTTCGTGAAGGTGGAGAGTGTTGGAATCCCAACACTAATTTAGTAACTTTCGTTACAACACTAGCGCTTTGGTCGCCATATTTTATCTTATACTAAGCATACTCTTTCACTTCTTCACAAGCCGGGTCCGCGACAGGACACACTTTAACCGTTAACGCAACGTGCTCCGACCTATATTGTTGATGATTTTTGTAAGATTGCTGATTACAATTCTAATTATTAGAACTGGCTGTTTTCCCTATTTACACCCATACACAAACTCCACAGAGAGGAAGAAGAGGAAGAAGCCCCCTAGTCGGAACCAGTGCGGGACCGCACTGGCAGGACCCAATGGGCTGCGTCCGGCAATACCAACGACGCAGCTTTATGTATCCCGGCTACATCACACCACGAAGGTTGCGGCGATCGTGGAGTATGTCCGATCGAAGACCAGCTGGACCTTGAGGGTTGAGAAGTTGGAGTCGCGCCACAACACGAATTTCAATTCTTTCGTGGTGCGAGTTCCGACTCATCATATTGAGACCTTCCTCAAAGAAGAGTTTTGGCCGAAGGGTGTCATGTATCGACGTTTCCGCGGAAGGCTACGTGACACCACGCAGCGCAACACGACGCCGTCACTTCGTGTACAATAGTTATTTTTCCTGGTTTTTATAAATATGTATGATAGTCTTTAAGGTATTTATGTTATGGGTCTTAGTCACCAGAAATAAATGATATATTATTATTATTGTTCCCTTTATTTAACTTTTGTACAAATTATTTACATTTTTAAATATTTCTTATAAAAAAAACAATATAAAAACCTTATAAAAAAACAATATAAAAACATTTAAAAATATAAAAAATTGTTGCCCGCCGGTATCGGGAACAGGGTCCAAGCTACCGGTGGTCAGGGCTCCAGAGAGAGAAACCTCCTAACAATACGAGCCGTGTCCAGGAGTACTGCTTTCTGAATCAAGACCTTGATCCAGCTGCCTAACGAGAGCCTCCTCAGGTATTCATCGAGGCTCTTAGCAATTAAGCCATGGGCTGATACGACTATCGGCACAATGACCGCTGAGTCCACATCCCACATGTCGACAACCTCGCGAGCCAAGTCAAGATATTTTATTTGCTTATCTTTCTCGGCTTTCACGAGGTTCTCATCATGCGGGACCGTTATGTCAACAATCATTGCGCGCCGCCCTGATCGATCCACCACCACTATATCAGGCTTATTGGCTAAAATAGTCCTGTTAGTGATGATGGATTGATCCCAGTACAATGTGATATTGCCATTTTCGAGAACTGGGTCGGGCACATACCTATAGTACGGCACTTCCGATTCCACAAGTCTGTATTTTAGAGCAAGTTGCTGATGGATAATCCTGGCTACAAGGTTGTGTCTATGCAAGTACTCTCCGTTAGCCAAACGAGAACACCCAGAGATAATGTGACGGATTGATTCACCTGGACGGTGGCATGCCCGACATATGTCAACCGTGCCGTCCTTCACAATAAATCCCCGGTAGTTATTCATCATCATAACTTCATCCATAATTGCACAGACAAAACCTTCGGTTTCTCCGAAGAGGTCCCCGGAACGTAGCCAGGCTACGGACGCTGACAGGTCTACATCGGGCCCGTGCAGGGCCCGGAAAAAGCGTCCGTGAAGCTCCTTACTCTGCCATACCTCCCTGCGGTCGTTAGTGTCAAGCACTACAGGTTTGCGCCAGTTCTCTTTAGCCAAGGAGAGTGGGGTGAGGCCCTTGTCCACCGCGACCACATCTCGATGCATCCCCACGTCGGCTTCTAGGAAATATTCCCTGAGACTGCATATCTCGCGAATGTGGAGAGTCTTAGCGTTTAAAAAGCCTCGACCCCCACACTTATTATTATTATTTGACTAGCGCGTTCATTGAATGACAACATTCAATTGAATGACTAGGCCGAACGTTGATTGAACAAGCGTCACTCAACGTCCAACTAGTTAGCAGATTATAACATAGCCCTTTGAACAGAACGGACGTAAAATCAGTCAGGTGATACAAATTCACTAATACTTTAATAAATGAAACTGATCCTGTAACCCTCATTTCACTAGGCGACAAAGACTTAACAACTTTTTGGAGTCCCAGAGACTCGCATATTTTAATAAATTACTTTTGAAATAATATGATAAATTTTTCTGTTTTTTACTTTTTTATACTAAGCAAAAATATGAGATTAAAGATTAAGCTTTGGAAATCATGCTACAATCTTTTATTATTTTATATATTATTGTCCCAAAATTCTCATGAGCATCCTACCTAATAGGCTTACTTAATCTTTATGGTCACCCTATATGGGACCCCACTATGGACGACCTAAAATTGTCATGTGTGTAAAATTGTGTGTGTCATGTCATGTCCTCGTTTCTGTTATCTAAAGTAAGGTTACCTTTTAAGTTGCGAACTTATGGTCACCCTAACCAAACATTACAAAGTCGGCTATATCCCAATCAACGGCATCGCTAAATGACGTTCAGTCAAGACGTTGAACGTTACATTCAACGACTTAACGAGTTGTCCTTTAGTCATTCAATTGAATGTTGTCATTCAATGAACGCGCTAGTCATTCAATCAAATAGCAGATTAAACCAGATGACTGCGACATATACAACAACTGGTCTAAGATGTTTTTAGGCATATACCACAAAATCACAACCGGAAGTCGATGAGTCGCAAGAAAACCTGAGATCAGTCAGGATAAACCAAACCGTTGCCAAGCAAGAGATGTTAATATGCAGTTACATAGAAGACCACACAGGCATTCTGTATTTCCTGACTGCGTTAACACTCCCCTTGTGGTTGTTTGCGTGCCATATTACTTAGGTATTAAGTAAAGGAGTAATTATAAAGTTAATGAATTAATAAAAAAAACAAGCACATTTTAAATGAAAAAAAAGTTGGAAGCAGGCGGGGCAAATTTCAATATAAAATTAAGAAAATAGAATGGGCACCACCTGCTTCCAACTATTGTTTAATTTAAAAATGTGCTTGTTTTTCGCTTTGCAGTTCATTATTTTTAAACAGTCGGGTTTTTTGTTTTTGTAATAATAATTAGTTTTCTAACAATTTGTGTTAAAACAGTAATGTAAACGTGATATTATACATGTATTTTTGAAATAGTCTTTTCACTAGCTTTCATTTGATACCCATACTGCTATGGTAAGAGAAAAATACAAACTCGGAGGGGGTTTGTTTCCCTTTTTTTTTCATTTGCAGGCGCCATTTTCAAACTTTATATAGGCTATGTCACTACCATAATTCTGACAAATTTAACGACACCTGATATATCAAAAACCGTCCAGCCGTTGCATTGGGCTGTAGGGCGTGCCAAAGAAATGGACATACGAGTACTCTCCTACTGACGCAGTTGGGTAATTAACAATTAGTCTCTCTATTTGCCCTCGGGGCTCATATCTTAAACTTTTTGAATAATCTTTGGAAGTTTTTTTTGTTTATTGATGGCATCTCGCAGTTCAGCCTATGAGGCTGGCTACTGCTTAACCGGTCTAATCCTGTGGATGCCTTGAATTTAAGGCCTCCAGCCAGGGGCAAAATGAGCTTACAAACTAAGCGACCACTCGCTAAGGGCACCCCCTGCGGTGTACGAGCCTCGGCTTAGGGCGTCGCTGAGGAGGGCAGCAAGGGGGTAGGCTGGATCTGGTTTAGTATCAAGTTTTAGTGCTCTTTTTAATGAACACCCTTTTTCAATACGTTTCTAAAATGTAGAGAAATAGGAAACAAATGTCTCTTGTACTCACCCCAGGAGAAGGAGTGCGCCAACCCTGCGTACAGCGCCACCAATGCCATCACACAAAGCGTTCTATACATTGTATATACTGCAGACAACGTCGTTTCTAAGGAGGTAGTGTATGTCCACCTCAAGTGCCCGCTCGTGGAATACAATGCAATACGCTGTTTTTTTTTTTGGAAACATGAAGTTACAAATAGTATGGTTAGTCATAGGTATATTGATAACATGAGAGTTCATTTAACAAGAGAAGCGCTAAGTAGCAATCTATCGTGCAGTTATACAGGGTGATTTTTTACAACTTGCATGGACGGCCATTTCTAAAACTTAGAAAAATTTTCGTCAAAATCTGTTGTCAAACTGACGATGTTCGCGGGCGACATGTTGCTGCCGAGCGCGTCAGTCGGTGGTATTAGAACACTATTGACCACAAAATGTGAACGGTACGAAACAGAACGTAGTCATTGTATAACGTTCAGAAAAGTCCAATTTACAATTAATTAAAAATCATTTGATCATTGTTGCTTTTGTTGGTGTAGTGGTCGCAATCGCTACTGCTGAGTTTACACTGAGTTTTTCCTTATGGATTTACTCAGTAGTAGTAAGGAACTCCTCAGTGCATGAGTTTGTGCCCGGTTGATCGCGATGGGCTCGTTGTTATAGGTGTTTTATTTCTAAAAGTAGGTCTTCTAAGCTACACGTACGTTTAATCATCCTGTACATACCACTGCCACTGTATAGGTAGTATAAACAATATTTGATAACAATACTCGATTAGAATGTTTTAAACATTGTATAGACTAGCGACCCGTCCCGACTTTGCTGGAATTATTTATGTCTCATGGGGTAGATGTTACTGCAAAAAATGCAATTTCTGCCTGTTGCACTGGATTAACCTGTTAGCCTTTAAGAGAGACTGGAATGAATCAAGCTCGAATATTGAGCACCTCGCCTCGTATAGTTTATTATTATCCGTTGATACAAGATAGCTGTTTTCTTGTCGACTTATGCAAAAACTAAGGATGCGAAAAGGAGTGACTAGAGCACTAAAATGTTAGCACCTCGCCTCGGATAGATTCGTTTTTTTTAGTATTCATTATTATGTTTTTTTTCAGTTCAATTTATGCATGAAAATTTTGAGGATTAAAGATGCAGCAGCGAGCACCGCCTGTGAACATGGCCGCCATGGCCACAAGTTGACACACACACTGGTGGTTTTTACAACAGAAAATACCTTCTGCATAAACGTTTCGTAAACGCACGACTTCTTCAAGTGATGGCGAAACCCGCAACAAATTCCAGTGCGCTATTGTGAAGTCTAGAAGAACTAAGCACATACAGACAGACACGACCCGCGACGAATTTTTTGCTATTTATTATATTAGAACTCGTGAACCCGTTGGGTTTTCCCTAATTGTGTTGTTCCCATTTTAGTGTAAAAACCAGATGACATCATTCCGAGGTTAAAGGGCAGTATAATATTATGGTTGTATGTAACTTTACCATACTAGCAACTTATTTTTAACCAACTTTAAAAGGAGAGGTTTTTCAACCTCTCCTTTTGTTATTATTAAAACAAGTCTGTTATTTTAACAAGGTCCCCTACACTATAGTAACGGGAAGGGTTTTCTACCTATGTCATACCTCGCCTTTTACTTGACCTGCTCTAGATGTATCCGAGCCTTAACACTTTCGCGGATCTCTGTTAAGTCATCATCCTTACGAGTGCCTGCAGTAGCATCATTAAGCATAGGATTAAATTCGCTATTCATACAAGTTCCAAACATCACCACTGCCGGTGTTCTGCCTATAGTTTTCTGTATAGTGTTGTTGAGTTCCGATTGAGCTTGTCCAAGATGACTGTCCCAGCTCTTTTCATTATGTTTAATGCTCAGTGCCTTGAGGGAATCGAGAATCGTGCGGTAATACCGATCAACCTATTCGTTGGATCTAGGACTAGAAACCGCATTTAGGACATGTTTGATTCCCTTATCAAAGCAGAACCGTTTGAATGAATGCGAAGTAAAACAACTGCGGTCGCTTATGAGTCGGTCAGGGTTTCTAAATATACAGACAATATCGTCTAGAGCCCTAATTGCGTTTTGGGTATTCGTGTAACAGGCCTGAGGAAACAGAATTTGGTTAAACCGTCAACAACTACGAGTAAATGAGTAAAACCCCTAGTCGATTTCACGAAGGGTCCAAGGTGGTCCACGTGAACTGTGTGGAAAGGAATCTCCACCTTTGCGATAGGATGCAGTAACCCTTCGCGAGTGCTGGAATTGTTCTTTGTATATGCACACTCAATGCAAGCACCTACATACTTCTTGACAAACCTGGACAGTTTGGGGTACCAATTTGGGTTTAACACATTTATTTCTCAAAAAGAATACAATTCACTTAATATGAGAAATACAAGGTAATCTTAAAACTAAATATAAGAATTACTTATGAGGAAGGTACTCGTAAATATATAAGCTAATTCGTAGACACACAATTTTTACAGTGTTGTGGGTAAAAGGAAAAACAAAATGAGTGAACTATTACATATCGATTCTTGAAGGCAAGTCAATGGCAATTACACATTGAGTTATTTATACGACGTAATGTTTCGGAAATGCAGAGAAGGTATCTTAGTTATCTTTATACTTAACAAATTAGTAAATAAAAATGGATGTAGAAGTAAGTTAATTGGTGTGGTGGGTTAAATTTAAAACCTAGAGAAATCTTTTAAGATGTGGTGCTTTATGTTTTTTTTTGTAAAAAGTAAAGGACTGTATCTCATTAATATCATTAGGTAATTTATTATACAGCTCTGCTCCTTCGTAAAGTATATTTTTTCTTCCATAGTTAGTTCGTGGTGGTCTCAAGTAGATGTTGTTTTTTCGTCTAGTACTACGTTTTTGTGTTTGACCTTTTATTGTAAATGTTATTTTAGAGTGTATGTTTTTATTTAATAACTTATGTACTAATATGCATGTGTTATATTTATATATCTGTGACAGTGTCATGACTTTAGTTTCTTTGTAATTTTTTTCTGTCGGAGTAAGGTAGTGGTAATGGAATAAGAGTTTTGTTATTTTGTTCTGGCATGTTTCGATATGCTTTAAATGTGTTTTAGCTGCAGTGCCCCATACTTCAATTAGGTATTCTAGGTGAGGTTTTACCATAGAGTTGTAAATAATATACCTAACAGATGTCGGCAAACAGCGGACAATCCTTCGAAGCGCGCCCATTACAGAAGATAGTTGAGATCTTAATTTATCGAGATGTGCCTGCGACGTCAGATTTTTATCTAGAAGAAGACCAAGATATTTTTCTGAAGAAACTTGGGTTAAAGGTTTGTTATTTATATATAGATTTGACTGGCTTGCGACTTTCTTGTTCCTAGCACTAAAAATATTATAGTTTGTTTTAGAGGTATTAACAGTAAGCAAATTGTCTTGGAACCATCTAGAGAGAGTGTCTAAATCTTGTTGCGCTTGCCCGATGATTTCTTCGATGTTGTTCCCAAACAAAAATAGGCTTGTATCATCTGCATAAAGGATTATGTCGCCTGCCAGATTTAGGTTATGTATGTCATTTACGTATAATATGAACAGCAGGGGACCAAGAATGGACCCCTGCGGTACGCCGTAGGTTAGGGTTTCGCAATTACTTTGCATATCACCAATCCGAACAATTTGTTGTCTATTACAGAGATAAGACCGGAACATGTCGTGGGCAGTATCCCTGATGCCGATTTCATGCAGTTTTTGGAGAAGGAGACTATGGCTAATTGTATCAAATGCCTTTTTCAGGTCAATAAAAATACCGAGTCCTGCGCATTTTTCATCGATATTGTTTTTTAGATTAGTCACAAGGTCAATTGTTGCAGTTAGAGTATTAGATTTTGCGCGGAAACCATATTTGTTTTTTAGAGAAGAAGTTTATAGTTTTGAGATAATCATTTAAACGCTTATATAATATTCTCTCGAATATTTTAGAGATTACTGGGAGTACAGAGATAGGGCGATAATAACCTGGGTCAGTCTTTTTCCCTGACTTAAAGATAGGACTAACTTTCGCTACTTTCAGAGAATCCGGGAAAATGCCGTTTTGTAAGCAATGGTTACTGCTCACCGTGAGTTTAGTTAATATTAGAGCTTTTATACTTTTTATAGTTTTACAACTAATTCCGTCTAAGCCTGCACTAGTGTTTGAATTGAGATTGTTTATAATTTTGCTGACTTCTATTTCAGTAGTTGGGGTTAAGTTCAGTAGTTCACTTGTACTAGATATTGTTGTTTGTGATCTTGGGTGAGTATGAATTCGGTCCCTAGGCCTTGTAATTTTATTAGCTAAAATAGACCCTATAGTAGCAAAAAAAGGTGTTAAAATAATTACATATAGAAATATGTAATTATTTAAACGCTAACCGGTCCAATCACAGACAGTAAAGAATTACTGTCTGTGATTGGACCGGTTAGCGTTTCCAACTTTGAAGGAGCGGAGCATAATTTAGGCTTATTTCCAGCTATGTTTCCGATTAACTTCCACATCTTTAGAGGTTTTCTTTCACAGTTTTTGAAAACTTTGCAGTGGTAACTACTTTTAGTATTTTGAATTTGTTCCGACACACTGTTTCGTAGGGTTATGAATTTGTTTCTTATTAGGTCGTCGTTGGGATTTTCCTTATGAGCAGACCACAGCTGATTCATTTTAGTAAGCATTCCAATTATGTCTTTATTGATTATTTTTATTTACTTTTAATTCTTTCTAAGGTTTTCTCAACCCCAAAATGTCCAATGTCGTCATGATTGAGTTTACATACTTGCCACCTTGCCCCTTTTGGCACAGCCCATCTGACCTTCTCCTTATCCCCGTCCAAGTAGCGAAATAATCTATTATCTTTGATAATTAAATTCTGTTTAATGTATCGTAGCCCCTTTTCATCTAGTCCACCTTTTAAAACGTCCATTATTCTTCACAGCTCGGAGTCACCTAACTGACGCGTGTGGAGCCAATCTTTGCTACTAATAGACATTATGGCTCGAAACTGATCATCGAGACATTCCGAAGGTTCGACAGGATTCCGGGACAATGCGTCGACATGGCTTATTTTAACCCCTGCCTACTGTACTCTATAGTGCAATCGAATTCCTGTAAAGTCAGCCACCAGCGTGCTATTCTAGGAATCAAATCCCGTTTTGAAAACGTAGAACGCAAAGCGCTGCAGTATGCGATAATCTTGGATTCCTCCCCTAACAAATAAACCCTAAACTTACGAAGGGAGCAAACCACCGCTAGGGTTTCGAGCTCGTAAGATTGGAAGTTTTTTTTTTATCTTCCGGTGAGGTTTGTCGGCTATAAAATGCCTTGAGGAACCATCTTTCTTTCTTATGAGTAAAATGGGTCTAGCGTAATCTGAAACAGATTCTCGTATCACATCCGACAAATCTCCGACCATCCAACGTACCTTTTCGACAAGAAGCAAAGCAATGCTGATATTTCTGCAACATGTTTATTAAGTGATCTCTGCAGGGACCCGTCCTCACCCACGCGGACCTTAGTTTCATCGAACCCCCGACTATCTACAATCTCTATAGATCGCTCATCAACAATCCTATTCACCACATCAACTAATTCAGAACGGCAGAGAACCTGTTTAGATGAAATGCGGCAAGATTCAGAATAGGGCAAGACCATTATCTTGACTTCACCGTTGATCGAGCGCTGAAGCCCGCCGCTGATGATCAGCTATTCGTTAGGTTTCCCTGCTATACTACTTCTCAGAAGGACATCACCACTGAAAGCGGACTGAGTCTTCACTTTAACGGAGGCTGGCCCATAAACAACAACCGATCTGGCAGGAAAAAACTTCACTAAGGCATCACCATCGTCGGCGTGTTCTGAACTAGGTAATTCTTGCCCGATATCGAAAAAATGCAGTCTATTCTTGTCCTTATAAACCAATATATGTGACTGCTCCGTGATAGTGCCCCATAAGCACAGGGCCTCTAGCAAGTGATCATCACGACTTTGCATGTCACTCTAGCCTCCACCCCATCAACGATCATGTCAATACTCAAGATGCCTAACGACTGAACTAGACTGTTTCCAAAACCTTTCATAAATGTAGGGGTGTTGACGCGCGACAAACCCAACTCCTTGACAGCAGATTACTTAATAAGAATAACGTCGCTTCCGAAATATACAAACGCTTGGAGTTCAGAATTGTTGACATTTATTTCTTTCAAAAATTTTGCTCCGGGGTTATGTGCGCTCGCGTCTTCGTTTATAAAATCGATTCACATAGTTTTTCTGCACTGCACCACCCGTGTTAGTTACCTTTTCATCAGATTTAAAATAGCACTATTGAGAGGTGTGACCAACTTTATTGCAACGCATGCACTTCACCAGCGGCTTAGGGCAGTGCAAGAAACGATGATCCTTCTCCTTGCAAAACAACCAGCCACGTGTACTCGTACAATATAGTATTCAAGCTTTTATACCACGTTTGGGCCAGACCTTGCAACTTTTGCATAGCAAAATGATTAGTGGTTCTTTCAACCACCCGTACACCGTAGCCGTCAGAGGCGAGTCTTCGTGCGGGTACCGCTCGGTGAGTGTGTGGCATTCAGCACAGTTTTCACGGAGCCTATTCATCGCTTCCATGCCACCCCACCCATGAACGGCGCTCCTGCGGGGATGAAACGCCAGTCGAATCGGTTTTCGTCGAGCGGCTCCGCGGCGTCCGGCTGAAATTTCGTTGCCGTCCTGCCCCCGTCTCGCTCACTATGAGCTTGACGCGCTGCGACTGCGACCTGCGATTCTCGCTCTGGTTTTAAGTTATCCAACCTCGTGCTCAGACCCTGTCATATACTAGCCGGACTGACACCGGTAACTATATATATATAACTATATTAGTAATCGCGACAGATTTACTTCGACATAGATAATTCTTTTAATAGTGAGGGACTCGAATGAACCTCGAAACTTATGACTGGATCTGGAGCACGTCTTTTTTGCATTTCGACTTTATACATAGTTCTTGAAATATGCGTGGATAGACATAAATAATAAAATAAAATAAATAAGCCTTTTAATTCCATTAGCTATTAAAATTACATAACAATATTAACTTCAATTAATTTTATCATAGTCATGCAAAATTAGAATTGATTTTATTTACAATAATATTATAATATGAATTAAATTAAATTTTATTGATAACATTCATGGAATATCAAATAACAGTTGATAGCTCAAAATTTGTAACAAAATAACTGAAATTAAATTATCCATATTGAATTGAAAAAAGCATGCAATATTATAAGTTTTACAAATCATGACAATATTACCATAATATAATTATGATTACGCTAATTTAACGGACCCCTTTTTTGGCGACATCTGCCCAGTCTTTTCCTGCGATTACTGCGATTACTGCGATTACTACTTCGTCTTTCCATCTCGCTTTCGGTCTACCTCTACGTCTATGACCGTGAGGGTCTCTGCATAATGTCACTGTCTTCGTCCATCTGTCATAATTACTAATTACTTTTTAAATAACTGAAATGTACTATGAATTTAGAAGACCGCTTTAATAAGCTTTCGTCGATTATAAAAAGCTTTCGACTCGATATAGCATACAAGCATTTGGAACGCTCTACAAAGTCAAAACGTAAACGGAAAGTACATTATGATATAAACTTACATACACTTATGAAATTTGGCACAAATATTTGAATCGAACGACCAAGAATTGGGATCTTCAGGGTAGGATGATGATGATGAACTACATTTTTTTTGGAATAAGTTCTAACTGATCAGCTGAGGTTCGATATTGTTTATTGTTCTAGTGAGCAGTACGTAGTGGTGGTGGTAGATGTGAGCAACGGTTTCACATCTTTAGACAGCAGTTGAAGAACATCTCCACGTCATCCCTTTATCCGAAGTCACATCTGTAAAAAAAAACAATTAATTTACCTCATCATAGAAGCAACCTTACATGATATTATCAATTTGAGCCGATAAATCTACGTCACGTCGCGCAGTCTGAAAAGATGCATTACACTTACGAGATCATGTACGACACGATGTTAGTTTCAACTGTTTAGTTTGGCTGACAGCGGTCGTCGTGGACGAGCGATCTCGAGTCCGTCACGTCTAGACACAGTACGAATTGGAAGTTTTAACACTCATCATGCACTGATCTGCCTTAGGCATATTACAGATTTTACGACGTTGAACTCGTCGAATTAGCAACATTGTAACTAAGTGTGTAACACTTTTGCTGCATAATAAAGTATATTCTGTCCATCTACCTATCCACAACGATTATTACCTGTATTAAGAATGTCCTTCAAGATAGAAATTGCACATTTTATTTGCAAGACGGGAACATCGCATCGTTTACCCGTATAATAATCTGAGCATCCACAGAGGGGCTTATTTTCCTCACTCAGGGAACATATACCGTCGTGCAAACAATATCCCTGGCACACGTCCACTTCACATCGTTCTCCAGTATAACCGGCATAGCAACTGAAATAAAGAAAAATAGGAAACAGTGAATGAAACATACTTGTGACTGGTTATAACAGGCGCACGAAAGAACTTGTGTTCAGCTAAATTATTGTCATCTAGCCTTTGTTCGTGGCTTCGCTCGCATAACGGTCGGTAATTATCCGCTGGCAACGTCTTACATACAGCCTGAGATACTCAAGGATAATGTAGCTTCCCATTAGTGAAATATTCGGAATCGGATCAGTAGTTGTGAAGATCACCCCCTACATCCAAACTTACAAACTGTTACTGTTAAGGCTAACAGTAACAGTTTGTAAGTTTCATCACATCATCCTACTGCTGGGCATTGACCTGTTTTTACACCTTCCAGTTCTTTCGATCCGGGACTGGTCATTGGTTTTGCCCAGTTCGCCCCGCCATCTTCTACGAGGTCTGCCGCGTCGGCTTTTGGCTGTGTCAGGGCGCCACATAGTGGCTATTTTCTGCTCATTAGGCATACGACAGATGTGGCCAGCCCAGAATATTGGAGCGCAGTGTGGTGTTGAGTACGTGGTCAGTCAGCTTGACGCCTAGATTGCTTTTTTTGGGATAAAAACTGATGTACAGATTTTGGCCAAAAGCGAACTGTAGAAGTGGTGTGCCACGCTTGTTTCGGTTACCGATGCCACATCCGCCGATGTTTGTGACACATCACTAGCACTGTTTGTTTGTAGTCACAGGACAAGTGCATACATACGCGCTACCTACCAACCCTTCGGAGATTACAGGCGTGATTAATTTAGAGGTACTTTCTGGTTAGGGTATTTTTGTTTTGTATAGTTTGACATTTCATCATGGAAAGACTTAGCCAGGCACAGCTTCTACAAATTATTTAGTTTCTGTATAACGAAAATTAGCGTTCTACGATGAATGTCTTTCGAGCACTTAGAGAAACTTATGGTCAACATAATTGGCCTACCGAATGCACACAGCACGTGAAACCATGGCTTTTTTGCGAGAACAATTTGGTGCGTCCACTTAATTTCACGCTTCGGACCGGTGAATTGACCGCCTGGATGGTGACATCACACCTCTAGACTTTTTCCTTTAGGGCTATGTCCAGTCTAAAGTCTATATGTATAAGCTGCGTATGATTGAGCAACTGGCAGCCAACGTTACTCGCGTTATTCGCCAAATACCACTCGAAATACTCGGACGCGACATTGAAGCTGCAGAATAAACCATGTTCACCGCAGTTACGGACAATATTTAAAAGAATTCATCGTCAACATTTCAGCCGGAAGACGTCCACTGCTGGACATAGGCCTCCCCCAAGTGTCGCCACACTGACCGGTCCCGTGCGACTCGCATCGATCGGATCCCCGCAAGAAAGAAGTAATGTTTAAAAAATAAATGTCAAGAGTTTTTCTTTTTTATGATAATAAGGATAACCCGTTTTATTTATTAATATGTCGGAGATGTCAGGATTCCGCTAGGCTTCTACATCATGTACGTGTAAGGTCACAAAGGACATCTCACGCCAAATCCAAGTGTTCGTCAACCGCTGTCTTCGTCGCATTCTCGGAATTTACTGGCCCGAGACCATCTCCAACGTAGAGCTTTTGGAGATATGCCACGAGAGCCCGATCGACCGCCAGATCAAGCGTCGCAAGTGTAGATGGATTGGTCACACGCTCCGAAGGGACCCCGACCACATACCCAAACAAGCTTTGGACTGGAATCCCCAAGGTAAAAGAAAACGTGGCCGTCCCCGTCAAACCTGGCGTCGCACCGTGTTGGCAGAAAGCGGCAAGCATCGGAATGACGTAGAGCGAGGTGAAGCGTGAAGCTCAAGACCGATCGCGATGGAGGACATCTGTGGACGCCCTCTGCCCCATCTAGGGGACATAGGACATTAAGTCAAAGTTCTACATCATGTGGGCAGACGATCGGTTTCGTGCGATGAAAAGACACTGAGAGCGACACACTGTTTCTAGCAAATTAACGAATTACTTGAGATTACAACTTAGCACAATAACACGGGGCACATTGAATCAGGTACAGTTCCAAGAGATCTTAACTTCGCCGCGATCACACACTGGCTGACTGTCGGCCTGGCTGAGAGTTTACCATCAGGGCTCTGTAAAAGCACGCTGTGGTGTGGGTAGACTTGTAAGAAGGTCATCGTCATTTTAAGCCCGTATCAATGACCGTCTCCAACATATAATTTCTTAGTTTAAAAAAAAGTGCCTCTAAAATGAATCACCCGTTATAATTATGTGTTTTTTTTTATTTTCGAATGTGTGTGTGTCCGTTTACGCCCTGTATGGAGCCAAGATGGCGGCTAATTTGTGTGTATCAATAATTAAAGTGCTTTTTGTTGTTGTTTTACCTGTACTTTCCCGTTGCTGGGCGAAAGACCTCCCCCAATTACTTCCACGAACTCTTATTTATTTATCTATATCTATCTATTCTATCTACACAGGGTGTAACAAGACCCTTGACGAAGCCGGAATGCACTTATTTTCTCCGTCATTGCGATCATTTTTTTGTTCTAGACCATGCCTGGGAACCTTCTAGTTACGGAGATATTGGGGGTCAAAGTTCCAAGTTTTATTTTAATTAAATGTTTTTAACGCAAGATTTTTACTGTAAACAGCTCCACGACCCGTACATCCACCAGCACAATGTTTTGAGTGTGTTACATTGAGTCCTACCGGAAAAAGAGATTTTTCACCAAAAAATTTCAAAAAAAAAAGACGATGATGATTGAGATTTTTCAAAAAAAAGGTCGTTTCCCAGCAATAATTTTTGCGTAAAATTACTTAGTTTTGTGTACCTAATGCTTGGTTGACGGCTTCGTGAAGGATCTTGTTACACCCTGTATTAAACCATACGAGTATTTGAAGGTTTGTATTTGTATTTTTACGATATTAATATCGTAAAAATACAAATCGATGTTCCGACATGCCGCAAAAACTACTGCACAGATCTTGTTCAAATGATCCTTACAGCCTTCTTCAAATTATAGGCTATACATATATTATCGCGCTACTTGCGTATACAAGACATAATGTAATATTGCTCACAGGGGGTGAGCAATATTGCATATTGCCGCGTTCTTCAAATGTTTGACGTTTTAGCCATGACAAGCACCAGAACGGCTATTTAAAGCTTATGTCAACAGAGAAAACAGCTTAGCGGGTTCATGACCGCAGCTATGTATTTTTTTCACTTGTTGTGATTTGTTTGAATATTTTTTTGACCTTGATTTCCATTTTTTTTTTGTGTTGCCTTTGTTTGCATTTCGGTTTTTTTTTCTTTAAAAAAAATCCCCAAATAGTAATAGAGAAGTATGGAAGAAGAAGACGTACTGCACTGACCCTGAATAAATTGGTATAACGGCAATAGAATGCTCATGATGATTTCTCCAAAAAGTAGTATAGCGTTCTTGCTGTACGAGAAATTTTTTTCCTCCTCGATTTGTCAATTATCAATAACCAATACGCAGTGTAGGAGTACGGAGTTAGGATATAAATATATCATGGAGACATGCCGAATTAATTTTGAAATGTTATTGATTTTTTGTTACTGTAATTTTTCTTTAAAAAAATAAGCCTGGAATACGAGAAGATCTGGCAATGGAAAGTTTTATTTTTTTAACGATAGTTCTGCTAAATGTTAAAGCATTTAAACCTCAAATCGCTTTTAAAGAATGTTATAGTGGTTGGAAGCGAGCATGAGGTCCTGGGTTAGATTCCCGGGCCGGGCAATGTGTTATTGAGATTTTCCACCAGGAAATTCTCAGTAGCAACTACTTATGTCTGGCTTTGTGCTTGGTTGATGGCAATATGCCCGCCCAATATTTCATGGGACTTTAACATAAGTTGCCCCACCCTTCGAGCATTACAAGCGGAGTGTTGAACTAACATAACATCACGGCTGTAAGATCGAGTTTCACTCATCTGTCTATACCGAATGAAAACAATATTTTTAGCAATCGTAATACTGACTTACCCGGTAATGTGCCCAAGAGACTGGCAGCGTTGCCCCGTTATATGGCAACACTTAGCCTCTGGCCAAGGTAAAAGCCAACCCTTGATTGCTTTCCTTCAGTTTGTCGTACACCATTAGCTCCCGGAATTTGATCCGTAAATTAGCGACACTATCGAATGGTGTGTACGTGTATGTATAGTGTTTTTTTTTTTCGTTTCGGTTCGGTTCCTCGCTAAGAATATTGATTTTTTCAAAAATCTAATGATGCAGTTTTAGTTTTCATCAAAATCGAGCTCGAGACTTTTTTGAGCAATTTTCGATATTCCTCTAATCAAAAAATATTAATCAAACACGGTATCACTCAGGGGCGTGCCGTCCATAGAGGCAATTAGGCCTAGCCTACCCTACCATTCCTACCAACAACGCATCAAATGCATTTATTATAACTATGTAATAAAATAATGCAAAATATTTAAAAAAATAATTAAAACTCCTGTTAAAATACTTATAGCAACTTGTCGCGCCCGTGTGACGTAACTGATAATAATACTACGACGCTCGCTCCCGGCTCTTCTAGGCAACGACGCCGCCGGCCTAATTTCCATTGATAAATTTACGCACACTGATGCACATTTTCGTGTGTATGAACGGCACACATATATAGATCATTGATAGATTGGGGGCTCAACTCCTGCGAGTGTAGCTGGCCACTGATTGGCCACAAAGTATTATCCGGCTAAAACGGTATGCAGTGATGCAATTATATTTGGTAGTGTTTTTTTATCGACAAAGTAGCAATTATATTTTTCTTAGAAAGTTGTAAGCCATATTTGTTTCATGTGACAAGCAAAATTTATTTCGCGATCTTGAATGTTTTGCTTTTTATAATATCTGACGGTTGTAATTCGCATTGAAACGTACAGTAGTGTAAATATTATTTGTTGTATTTGTTTATTTACTTAAAATGGTGTTCTGTTGTGAAGTTTGCGCTGATAATGTGTGTTAGTTATAAGTTAAAAACAGTAAGTATTCACAATCGTTTAATGATAAGATTCAAGTTGTGTCTAAAGGTGTAGGTACCCGAATTACGAGAATTAACCCAAAATTCATCTCGTACTCGTCATTTCAAATGAATCTTGCTTCTGTTTGCATTGTCAGAAAATCGTGATTTGAACTTTGAATAATGTGGTGAGTTCTTGTATTTATAACTTTGGTTTTTACAGGCTTATTTTCAATGTTTTTTTTCTAATATTCCAAAAATCTAAACTATACCATGGTAATTTTAGGTAATTTTATTTTTTTGTTGACAGCGCTCTCTGTTTTATTTTTAAGATTTTTTTAACGAAGCTTCTACCATCGTTTTTGTATTGACTGAATGCCATTGAAATTCCTGATATTTAAGCTAGATGGCGTTGTTACTCATAAGCTTACTAAAAATACAAGGGGCGGGTGCGGGGGGCCCGGAAGGGTGACTGAATATATCAATAGATGTGACTACTTTGAGGGTCATCCTAAGTAGAGCGACGCTGTGATGTTGCCGAGTTTTTTGTTTTGGGTGTCAGTAATTCAGTATGTGTGGCCTACCTTACCAGAGGAACCACTGCACGCCACTAATATCACTAAATAGTATAAAAATAAAGTCGCTTCCCGTTGTCTGTCCCTATGTATGCTTAGATCTTTATAACTACGCAACGGATTTTGATGAGGTTTTTTTTAATAGATAGAGTGATTCAAGACGAAGGTTTATATGTATTACATTGCACCCGTGCGAAGCCGGGGCGGGTGGCTAGTCTAGTATAATCTAAAGTGGCCATTATGTTTCCGATGTAAGGGAGTTTGAATAATTATTATCTCCACTTGCAGGTCAATCGGCAATCAGTCCGTATCAAAATTGTCTCGAAAATTAAATTTTTGATAGAAGCTTGATGACCGCTTGCTAATTAGACCATTTTTGCTTTAGACCAGTTTGTACTTGGACCAGCTGCTTTTTAGACCGCTTGCTAATTGACCATTTGTGCTTTAGACCAGTTTGTATTTAGACCAGCTACTTTTTAAGGCGAAATGATACTAATCCAAGAAAACACGGTCACGTGAGCGAAGCCGCGGGCACAGCTAGTATAAATTAAAAGTAATTGAAATATAACGTTTATAAATAATTTCATTTGTAGTTTAATTTTGTTGTCAAAAATATTAAACAAACTTAGTTTAGTAAAAGGCTACAACAAGGATGTGGTTACCTTGTCGCGCTTGCCGACTGTACGCTCAGCGTACAGCGCGCGCGCCCGGGCGCCCGTCATAATGGGATAAACATGTTTTACCTGCATTTAGGTTGTCCCTCAGCACTGGCACTACAATCTCCGTGTAGACAATAGTTGTGACACACATCGCATCTCTCACCGCTGTAACCCTGAGTACATTCACAACGAGATTCCCCACTATCTTTCGTACCATGAACATTACGCATGCTTACATTTGTAGAAACTGAGTTATTTGGTAGCAGACTCTTTAATGTGTCGCAGTCCTGATTTTCCCGAGTTACATTTTCAATGTTGTAGTTGGCGGCCATAGATCTTACATCTTCATCTTGAAATAAAATTTTAGGTTTCATATTTATGCCGCGCGGTAAATTCTTTGGAATTTGTAAGATGCAATATTTTTTATCCTCATTGTGGTAATATGAACAGTAGATAAAATCCTTTGATACGATCAGATGATCGATACTCCGTGTTGATCTAATGATAGTTCTTATGTTCTTTCCATCTAAATCTGCACTTTTAATGGAACCCGTGTCTTCAAAAAAGTACATTTTCTGTGAGTATGGGTCAATGGTTAAAGTGCTTACATAATTGCCATCGAAAAGAAGTTCACTCTCGGAGCCATTGAATCGAACCCTATGTACACGGGAATTTTCCTTCCAATAAATAAACCTGAAATATTTTGTGAATAGGTATTATTATTTTGCCAAAGTTTCACACGCATACAGCGGATTATTGTAGCAAAACTATAAAATAATAATATTGTTAGTAACGTACCCTCTGCAGCTCTCGATTGCAAGGTCGTAGACTTCCTCCTTCAAAATTAAACTTTTTTTAAAAACTTTGCTGTCATAATACATTTGTAATTCCTGTTTTAATGAAATTGAGTAGATATTTTCATAGCTTTCAACCCAAAAGAGTAATTCTGTGGCCGGGTCGTAAGCTAAATTAGTAATAGTAATTTTATTTATATCTCTCCATAAACATTCAGTTTTCTTTGTAGTGATGTCAAAGCTGAATATATTGCTGGATTGGGCAAACAGTACCCTGTCGTGTACTGGGTCGTAAGTTGTGTGGTAGATTGTATCATTCCATGTCATCTTTTCTGTGTGTGTTGGTCTTCCGTTATAATTATTAATAAATTCTAGTCGATTGCTAACACCGACGACGATATCTGAAACAAAAAACTGGCTAAGTGCGAGTCGTACTCACACGCACATAGGGTTCCGTGGCACCAAACCATATAGTTAAAATATTTTGAAGGCTCATTTATAAATGATGTACTATATTACATTTAACAGCAAAACTAAATTTGTTTTTCATCGTAAGGTAAGGAAAACCAATGTAACTGCTGCAGTTTGATGAAAAAGTCCCTTTATGTCAAAAACTAAACATCAAATCTTATTCAAACCAGTTTTCGTTGAAGGTTTTTTTTTACGTTCTACAATCCTATTTTTTTCCTCCTCTTAGGTGGTTTGGAAATTAGGGGGGGGGACATATTTGCCCACTGCACCACTGCTGCAAGGTTTCGGCTGGGCTTGTCACCTTGCAGCAATGATGTCACAATCTGTTTCTGTTTTTGGTCTTTGTAAGTGTATTACTAACATAGTTTGTAAGTACATTGTTACTAACACTATGAGTCTTGTTGCTCGAATTAAATTAAATTATTATTCCCTTTATTTAACATTTGTACAAATTATTTACATTTTTAAATATTTCTTATAAAAAAACAATATAAAAACATTTAAAAATATAAAAAATTGTTGCCCGCCGGTATCGGGAACAGGGTCCAAGCTACCGGTGGTCAGGGCTCCAGAGAGAGAAACCTTCTAACAATACGAGGTGTGTCCAGGAGTACTGCTTTCTGTATCAAGCCCTTGATCCAGCTGCCTAACGAGAGCCTCCTCAGGTATTCATCGAGGCTCTTAGCAATTAAGCCATGGGCTGATACGACTATCGGCACAATGATCGCTGAGTCCACATCCCACATGTCGACAACCTCGCGAGCCAAGTCAAGATATTTTATTTGCTTATCTTTCTCGGCTTTCACGAGGTTCTCATCATGCGGGACCGTTATGTCAACAATCATTGCGCGCCGCTCTGATCGATCCACCACCACTATATCAGGCTTATTGGCTAAAATAGTCCTGTCAGTGATGATGGATTGATCCCAGTACAATGTGATATTGCCATTTTCGAGAACTGGGTCGGGCACATACCTATAGTACGGCACTTCCGATTCCACAAGTCTGTATTTTAGAGCAAGTTGCTGATGGATAATCCTGGCCACAAGGTTGTGTCTATGCAAGTACTCTCCGTTAGCCAAACGAGAACACCCAGAGATAATGTGACGGATTGATTCACCTGGACGGTGGCATGCCCGACATATGTCAACCGTGCCGTCCTTCACAATAAATCTCCGGTAGTTATTCGTCATCATAACTTCATCCATAATTGCACAGACAAAACCTTCGGTTTCTCCGAAGAGGTCTCCGGAACGTAGCCAGGCTACGGACGCTGACAGGTCTACATCGGGCCCGTGCAGGGCCCGGAAAAAGCGTCCGTGAAGCTCCTTACTCTGCCATACCTCCCTGCGGTCGTTAGTGTCAAGCACTACAGGTTTGCGCCAGTTCTCTTTAGCCAAGGAGAGCGGGGTGAGGCCCTTGTCCACCGCGACCACATCTCGATGCATCCCCACGTCGGCTTCTAGGAAATATTCCCTGAGACTGCATATCTCGCGATTGTGGAGAGTCTTAGCGTTTAAAAAGCCTCGACCCCCACACTTCCGCGGGATATACAGTCTCATAACCGAAGAACGTGGGTGATGCATTCGATATGCCGTCAACAATGTACGGACCTTCCTATCCAGGGCGTCTAGTTCTGTTTGAGTCCATTTCAGTATGCCGAAAGAGTACATCAAAACCGGCATAACCCAACCGTTGAAGGCACGCACCTTATTTCCGCCTGCTAAAAGACTATTAAATACTTTTTTCAGGCGGCCAAAGAAGCGTTCCTTCAACGATTGCTTCATGTCAGCAACATTGATGCCCAGCGCTTCCGACATACCCAAATACTTTCGGTTAGGTTAGGTTTCGGTTGCTGAGAGGGATCTAAGATTTATGGAATCCGAGAGCTGGGTTCCCACAGATTCCACAATCTCCCCTCGTTTTACATGCATGACCGCACATTTGTCCACACCAAATTCCATCCTGATGGCGCTACTGAAAGTTTCAGTTACCTTCAGTAGCTCCATTAGTTGCAAATCGTTGGGGGCAAAGAGTTTCAGGTCATCCATGTAAAGGAGGTGAGATACAACTTGACCACCTCTCCTCAACCGATAGCCTAGACCTGAATCCTCCAGCAGCGTGCTAAGAGGATTCAAGGCTAAGCAGAACCAAAGTGGACTCAAACTGTCGCCCTGAAATATACCTCGCTCTATCCTTATCGGCTCGCTATTCCTCTGGATTTGCCGACATCCTGGATAGCGAAGGACTGTCCTCCATTGTCCCATACACGACATCACGAAGGTGCGCAGAGTTGCATCTACTTTATACAACTCTAGCACCCTCATGAGCCATGTATGTGGCACGGAGTCATAGGCCTTCTTATAATCTATCCAACATGTCGACAGATCCCTTCGAGAACGGCGAACCTGTTGGCTAATGGCCATATCAATGAGGAGTAGCTCCTTAGTACCGCGGGACCCGTTCCTACATCCATTTTGGGAAGCGGACATGATAGAATTATCATCAATGTGTTTGTTAATTTTAGCTCTCAAAATGGATGTAAGAACTTTATAGACTGTCGGAAGACAGGTAATCGGTCTATAATTTTTAGGCTCCGCAGTACTACCCGATTTATGGAGCAGGTGGGTTATACCTGTTGTCAGGAACTCGGGCAGCGACCCTGACTCTAAGGCTGACTGGAACAGGGTTGCCAGGCGAGCGTGCGACCTTGTGAACCATTTAATCCAGAAGTTGTGCAGCCCATCCGGCCCTGGAGATTTCCAGTTAGGCAACGGACGGACTGCACGAACTACGTCTTGGGGGCAGATGGTGATTGCCCCCATTTCTTGTACTGGATCGCACGCTCGCTCGACCTCCCGGGTCCATTCATCCTCGGTATGGCTAACAGGCACCGACCAGATGCTGCGCCAGAACGAACACATGGCATCGGCAGGCGCGTGTCAGCCATACCTTGGTCCGTTCGCTCCCAAGCCCTATAAACCCACCTTTCATCTCTTTGGAATGTGCGATTCTGAGTGTATCGGTCCACCCGCCGTTTATACCTACGAATACGGTTTGCCCATGCATACACTTTCTGCTTCAGGAAGTCGATGCGCTCTGTGACACGGGACATGTAATCTCGAGGACTGATATCAGTCCCCGAGAACGCCCGCCTCACAAAACGCATCACTCTAGGGCGTGTATTGCCCTCCCTGAAGCAGATCAGTTTGCCGATGAGTGCTCTGGCCCCACCAATACGTCGCTCAATCCTGTACTGCCATGCTGGTACGACTGGCTTAGGTCGTGTAGCTCTGTCATCAGAAAATTTGACGTGAGCTACACGACATGCCGCTACAGCTGCACAATACAGGATTGAATGAGCATCGATGAGGTCTTCGCAGTTATCAAAATAGTTTGACAACTGCGAATCCAGAACAGCCACCAGCGCCCTATTTTTGTTATGCATGGGCAAACGAGGTATGCGTGGCCTAAGGTCGGCTG
This sequence comes from Eugnorisma glareosa, assembly GCA_947578425.1. NCBI lineage: Eukaryota > Metazoa > Arthropoda > Insecta > Lepidoptera > Noctuidae > Eugnorisma > Eugnorisma glareosa. Next base: position 2,207,066 of record OX387982.1, on the reverse strand, counting down.
GTATGAACCGATATTCCCGAATCGCACCTTCCAAAGCACTCCTCATTTCCTCATTGCACTGGGTACTTACATTAGTAACCATGTCATCACTTACGTCGTTAATGCGATTTGGTATTATGTTAGACTGTGGTGGAACCACAGCCTGCGACGGCGTGGCAATGACATGGCTACTCTGCATTTCAGTCCGCAAGCGATCAAGTACAGTGTCATCCAACATACAATTACGCTGGATGACTCGCACCTGATCCGACAGTCGTTGCGCCGACACGTTGACAGCTGGCTCAAGCACCTGAAACAGAGAGAGCATCCGAACACGGTACGCGGTCAGGTTGTTTCCTCCCTCTGTAGCCCCATAATATGCGCGCATGACATTCTCGTTTATGGAATGAGTCCATCGCATGCGCGACACATTTCCACCGGCAGCGGGGACCCTGTTCGGGGCCGGTTGGCCACGAGGTCCCAAGCCCGCTGGTGGCCGTCCTCTTGCTCGTCGTCGAGGCGATGGTGGTGGTGGTGGTGTCGACGGCGGGGAGAAAAACTCGTCGCTCGAGCTCGACGCAACTGCAGCGACCGGCGACACGATGCTCACGGATGTGGCGCGTCCCGGCGGCTGCGAGGCGGAGCTGAGCGACGAGCCCGGAGATGGTGGGTGTGCCTGTTGTTTGGCTCGGTTTCTGGTCAGCATCTTAATATTATGACGTTTTATGGGATCGGTTTTCCTTTAGGTATTTTCATTTTTGGTATATTCCGGTGGTTTCATTTAATTTTGATAATGTTTTTTTTTTTTTTTCTTCTCATAATTTCGTTATCTAAACCGTTTGTTGAAGAAATGTGGTAAAAATATTAAATTAAATTAGTTTCTGAAAATTTTATGTCACGTCAATTTGACATCCGAGCCACAGATTATTATTATTATTATTAAATTTCACCACTTTGGAATGTCTATCAAACGATTGACTTTGAGAAAAAATGGTTTTAGGAACCTCAATGTCATTTTTATGTGTGAACATTGTAGGCTTGTAGATTCCCAGATGCTTGTTAACTTTTGTTAACATTTATCTTGTTTTACATTTTTTGTGTAGTAAGCAACGACATATTGACGAGCCTATGCTGTCCCCCCATACTTAATTCAGTACTAATGCTGTAACATAATAATATAGTAACACCAAATGATTTGAAATGAGTAACCATGGAGTTTCTTGCCGGTTCTTCTCCATAGGAAACGATCAACCCGAACCGTGCACCTTTTTGTCGACGTTTTATAAGTGCCCATCTAGGCCTATGTGAAATAAAAATATTTTGCCACCCTACCTACCTACCCCACCTACCCTGCCTACCTACTCCATCTACCCTACCTACTCTACCCTACGTACCTTCCTACTTACCTACCTACCCACCTACTTGTCTACCTACCTACCCTACCTAGATAGGTAGGTAGGTAGGGTAGATACCCTACCTAGTACCTACTCTACCTAGCTACCCACCTACTTACCAGTCTACCCTACCTACTTACATGTCTACCCTACGTACCTACCTACTACCTACCTGCGTGACGTGAGCTGTCAAATTTGGAAAATGCCAAACTTAATTTATATAAAAACTCGTTTTAGTCATATCTTTTTTTCCGCGAATTTTTCTGATGTTCTGCTATTCGGGGCAGAGACAAATCAAAAAATCAAAGATCATTAAATTTGATCCAGCCGTTCTTGAGTTATAAATGGTTTGTTTTATGTGGTGGATGGGGCGATTATTTTACTGCTCATCAAAATAATCGCCCCACCCACGTTTTATCGCAAATCACGTTTTTCTTATGCAAAACCAAAATAATTGTTATAGTACTTAAATGTTTTATTTAATTGGTTTATTTACACTAATTTAATCACAATTAAAACATTCAAATTAATGTTTACAAATCATTCCGATAAAAAATGAAAATCATTAATATTTTACGTCTTTTTTATTAATTTTAAATACGCTTTAGTTGTTTTGTCTAAAATGTTATGTACACAATTGTTGTAAGTTAATATTGCGTATTCCCTCCTCTTGCTCGAATGACGGCTTACATTCAACGTTTTAAATGGTACATTGAAGGATTCGGTTTTATTCTTCCCTAAGCGTGGTTTCCAGGTCTCCTAATACTGTAGGGACCTGATTACGGGCTCTAACTTTTTGTTTTAGGGTGCCCCACATGTGCTATAGAGTTGAGACCAGGGTTTCTTGCTGGCCACGACATAACCCGAACGCCGACCCCTTCAAGGTAATCGGTGGTGATGCACGCTACGTGTGGTCGTCCATTGTCATGCATTAATCCAAAGTTCTCTCCAATACAGCCGGCATATGGTACCACATGGTCTTCTTAGATCTCTGTGATGTAGCGTCATACAAAGAGGTGCTTTAGCTGCAGAGCTAAAGCACCTCTTTGTATGAAAACCAGCTCCGTGCATCCAGTCAAAGATAACCCAGCCGAAAACATTAGAGAGCCTCCACCATAACTGACAATTTCTCTTATGCAACACTGGGTATAACGTTCACCAGGCCGTCGCATAACATTACGGTGTCCATCACAACTGTATAAAGTCATTTGACTCTCATTACTAAACAGAACTGACTCACTGGCTACGCCAACATAGTGTTTGCGTGTAATACCTACTTATAAATAACTATAATGCTTGACGTTGGACATTTGAACTGATTGGGTACGAAAACGGGATGGCACGCCTAGTTGAAAGTGTCCAGCAATCACTCCGCGGGTCTATTCCTACCGCGGCTAAAGGAGCTCAACCAGTATGAAGTTTTACTGGCCGCATCGCATTTCGTGACTATCTTCGTGCAAAAGGTCAAGATGGCGACCGCTCATAATCTCTTCGCCGCTCGTGCTGTCCGTTGACCATCCTTAAAAATAAGGAATCCATCTCTGATCGTCGGTGTGCCGCGTCATCGCGCCAAAAGCTAAATTATCGCTGAGATTGTCTATATCTTCGCCATAACTAAAACTCGCGGGTCCAGTGGCCTATTAAATACTGATAAATACAGATCTTTAGAGCGTGTACTATTTAATTTGCTTTAAATATAATTTTACAAACAATATAATCCATGACACATTTTTCACAAGTGACAGTGACACTTCTTATTCTTCTAAACATAATGAGGTCGCATATTGCAGCAACCTTAACATCTTCTCTCAATAGAGACCCATTAGATTCAAGAGCTTCTGCAGCCTCGGTCTGGCTAATGCTTTCGTAAATGTATCAGCAAGCTGATTCTCCGTGGTCACCTTGCTAACATTCAGCTCTCCATTGGTTACCATCTCTCTTACGAAGAAGTGTCGAATCCGGATGTGCTTAGTACGTTTGTGGTACTCCGGATTCTCTGCTAACTTGATTGCAGCTTCGTTATCAACATTCAGTACAGGCACGCCCTTCAATTTTGTCATATCTCCAATTAATCTATGAAGCCAAATTGATTCCCGAGCACCTTCACTAGCTGCTACGACTTCAGCTTCTGTAGTTGATATAGCCACGCTTGTTTGACGCTGGCTCATCCAAGACACAGCACCTCCAGCATACATGCATAATACACCAGTGGTTGAACGACCTGTGTTCAAATCACCTCCATGATCAGCATCACTGTAGCTTTGAAGAATGCCAGTCTTAAAGCTTCTTTTGTAGAGTATTCCTCTTTCTGGTGCGTATTGCAAATAGCGCAGTATTCTTTTAAGTTTGACACAATCCTGTTCTTTTGGATTTTGAAGACTTCTAGAAACCACACTGACTGCATATGCAATATCAGGCCTAGTTCCAACCATTAGGTAAGCCAATGCACCAACAACTTGTCTGTAATTCTTTAGCAAGTTGCTTACATCACATGACTGGTCTTGACATTGGTCTTCTGTTACGATTGGAGTCATTACCGGTCTGCAATTTTCCATACCAAATCTCTTAAGCAATTTCTTTGCATAACTACCCTGAGATATCTTGGTTCCATCATCAGTCTTCTCTATTTCAATACCGAGGAAATACGACGCTGTCTTTGTGGTTATTTTAAACTTAGTCTTCATTTGTGCTATAAACTCATGAATAAGGTTCTGACTTGTTGCAGCCACCAAACCATCATCAACATATAGTGCAACTATAAGCTTTCCTCCAGACGACGTCTTCCTGATGAATAAGCAAGGATCTGAATCACTAACTTTGAATCCAATCTCCTTGAAAAAGTTCAAGATCCGCTTGTTCCAGCATCTTGGAGCCTGTTTCAAACCGTAAAGGCTCTTCTTCAATAAGCATACCCGACCAGTACTATCATCATAGCCTTCAGGCTGCTTCATGAAGATTTCTTCATCGAGTGTTCCATACAAAAATGCCGTAGAAACATCGAATTGCAACATCGACATGTTCTCATTAGCTGCGACAGCCAACACACTTCTCACAGTTGCCATTTTCGCCACTGGACTAAATGTTTGTTCATAGTCGATACCTTTCTTTTGACTAAAGCCCTTTATTACTAGTCTAGCTTTATATTTGTCCACTGACCCGTCAGCATTCAGCTTTACGCTATACACCCATTTACATGGTATAGCCTTCCTGTTCTTAGGAAGTGGCACAAGGATCCAAGTCCTATTTTCTTTTAGAGAATTCATCTCACAATCCATTGCCTGTTCCCAAAGATCCTGTTCAGAGCTTTTGATAGCCTCTTTGTAACAACTTGGTTCTTGGTAACCACAGCTAGCCATATTTAAAACATAGTCCTTGAGTTTCTCAGGTGGACGAAGCAACGATCTGTCTCTAAGAACCCTTCGACCGTGTTCCATAATTTCCCGTTCAGGAATTTCATCATGGGAATGGTCGTTAACTTCTACTTCTGTATCTCCCCCTAACTCAAAACTTTGTTCTAAATCATCACTCCTTGCATCAACAAATGCATCAAAGTCTTCAGCTGGAACGTCTTCTCTATCAACAAACTGTGTGTTTTCATCTTCCCTAGCAACGAGCTCAGTGTCCCCGATTCCGGTACCAACACCTTCATTGCCATAATGAATTCCATCATTGTTGATTGTTCCACTACTGCCTGAATCTTCTGCATTCTGAACAATCTGGGGTTGACTTACTGGATCTGACAATCCCAAAGGGATCTCTATTTCAGTTATTCCTGAAACATTAACTGGACTTTCCGCACCCAAGGGTTTTTCATCAATGTTTACGTCCCTTGATCTAATCAACGAGTTGCTCTGCTCATTCCACAGCCTGTATCCATCGTCATTATCATAACCGACAAGTTTACATTTTACTGCTTTCTTTTGCAACTTCTTTCTTGACTGTTTCGGTACATGCGCGTAACAAGTTGATCCAATTATTCGCAAGTGCTTTATTTGTGGCTTCTTACCAACCCAAAGCTCAAATGGTGACTTGTGTTCCACTGTAGTTGGACCTGTCCTGTTCAAAATATAAACAGCAGTATTCACCAACTGCCCACAGTGTCTGAGGTAGTTCCTCGTGTGCATGCATCATAGCTCTCGCTGATTCAACTAATGTGCGATTTTCTCTTTCACTACACCCATTTTGTTCAGGGGTGTATGGCATAACTAATCTTTGTTTTATACCCATATCCTCCAATACCTTCTGTATCTTTCGATTATTAAATTCTCCACCGTTATCACTCAATAACTCCTTAACTGTATGACCAGCTACCTTGGCAGACGCCAACATTTCTTTGAGCTTCTCATGTACTTCTGATTTCTCTCTCAGGAAATACACAAATCTATAACGCGTAAATTCATCTTTGAAGAGTACAAAGTAGCGATACTTGGATAGCGATAGAGGGAATGGACCACACACATCCGTGTGAATGCGTTCTCCAGGCTCTTTGGCTTTCTCCCGTACACCAAACTTCAGTCTGTGTGACTTCCCAAATATACAGCCTTCGCATAATTCTCCAGTTTCCTTGGTTTTTATACCGAATTCCCTCTCGATTAGTCTTCTAACATGCCTCTTATTTTGATGACCTAAGCGTTCGTGGTAGAGTTGCAGCATATCTACTTTCTGTACCAAATTCACAGCAACTTTAGATGGTGGTACAATCCTACAGTTGAGCCTATACAGACCTCCATACCTCTCTCTATTTCCTGTAACTGAGATTTTTCCATCAATCTTCATTGAACAAGTAGTGACCCGCGACTCAAAAACGCTTCCTGGATTTTTATCTTGTGTCGACAACACCGAAAACAAATTCTTACTAATCTTCGGAACGTACCAAACATCTCTCAATGTTGACTTGACAACCTTCTTGTTAACTCTAGCTTCAATGCTTAGTGATCCTTGCCCAATAGCCTTAATCACGTTTCCATCAGCTGTTGTTACAATATGATCTACATCAAAATATCTGAAATCTTGAAACAAATCTGCGCGCATCGTCACATGATTAGTAGCGCCGTTGTCCACGTACCAGTTATCACGATCTGAGCTAGATTCTTTTGTATTTACAGATTGTAACAACATGTTTACTCCTTTGTTGTCTTGATTAGATGCATTCTTTATTGGACAATCTTTCTTGAGGTGTCCAACTTCTTTACATTTGTAACATCTCACTTTCTTTCTTGACTCTGGAGTGACGTCTTTGCTCTTTTTAGTAAATTTATTTCCTGTTTTCACCGCTAAGGCATCACAACTAGACTCACCGTCTTTACCGTTGTTTCCAAGCGCCTTTTCATGTGCACACAACTGGCATGTGATGTTCTCAACCGTCCGATCCTTTTTAGACATAAGCAACCAGCTCGACTTAAATGAAAAATAGCTCTCTGGTAGTGTGTCCAGTATCTTGCAGATTAATAAAATGTCAGGAAGTTCCTTCAACTCCTCTTCTTTCATTAACTCCTGCCTCAACCGGAACCAGACGTTTTTCAATTTTGAGATGTGCGTCGCCATATCATCACCTTGATCTTTTCTGTAACCGAAGAACTGCAAACACAAATCATACAGACGATCTTCGCTCACGCCTTCATACAATCTATGCAGTTCATCCCATACATCCTTTGACGTTGTGAACCTGATGACCTTATCCAATGTGTCGTCAGCAATATTGTTCGTTATCAGTAACAATGCCGTACTGTCCAATTTGTTAAATTTTTTAACCTTGTCTTCATAAAGAGCCAAATCTGCAGCAGCTTTATCACCAGCCCCACTTGCAGGTATTTCCGGTCTTTTTATGTTACCCAGTACTATATCTTGAAGGTTCTCTACTCCTCGTAGAAGTGCCGTCATACGATATTTCCATTGTACCCAGTTGGTACCCTCTAGTTTCGCGATCTGTATTTTAGCGAGATCCATGTCCGATCTTTTCTGGACGCATAACCTATTAAATACTGATAAATACAGATCTTTAGAGCGTGTACTATTTAATTTGCTTTAAATATAATTTTACAAACAATATAATCCATGACACATTTTTCACAAGTGACAGTGACACTTCTTATTCTTCTAAACATAATGAGGTCGCATATTGCAGCAACCTTAACATGGCCCACCGCAAGTGGAATAACATTTCGAACTCTGAACTTTGGTGTGTGAAGTGGGCTTGGAGTGCAAGTTGGAAGCAGTCCCTCTGGAGCTGATCGCAGACGTGGCCAGCAAGGTAAGCCTCCCTAAGTACCTACCTAGAGGTTTTCTAACTGTTCACCGTCAGGCTGTTGCAATTTCTAGAATATTCTATCGAAGCAGCGCCCCTCCATTTTGAGGTTACCGCAGCGTATCGTGTTTATTATTAGTAATTTCATATCTTGTAGTATATGCTATACTTACACTTTATACTATACTTACAATTATCATACCATATACCATTTATCATCCTTTTTTATTGTTTTCTTTATTTATACTCAGCGAATCGATCTAAATACGATTCGTTTTCATAGTGTTTGCTAAACTAAAATATTAATTTTCATAATTTTCAATGTTGTGACATGTACGTCAGATTTGCCAAACTGACGTACATTCTTTCTGTCATAGAGTTTCTGACTAGCTTAGTCTATGATGAATACTTTTTGGTTTATCTAATCTAAATTATATTTTTCAATGTTTAGCTGAAATATTGTATTTTATAGATAATAATGATGTATACTAATAACTTAATTTTAAATTATATTTATAAATTCTTTACGCACTCATGGTTTTATGAAGTAAGTCTGTTATGTCCTGGCCGACTACACTTGTCAGATGAGTTGATTATATGGCCGCAAGAAGAAAAACTGAGATTCAAAAATGGAAGGAGACCACTGAGCTGACGAGGCAGTCGAGACGAGACGAGAGAGCGTTTCTTGAATGTGAGACTGAAGGAATTCTTAAAATTGGAGACAAGACAGATTCTTGAAGGTGATCCATCTAAAGATACACCTGGGACTACTACTCCCAATCTTATTGTTAAAACTGTCGTTGTGCCATCCCTGCTGTTCATCTCGCGGAGCTGCCCTGGGTCTAAAAGCTGGTGATCCAACTCTAAAGATCTACCAGGACCTCAACTCCTGTTCTTACAAACGCCGCCTTCCTGTGGAGCAGACCTGATACATCGTCCTACATCTCCACCTCTACATTTCATCGTGCTTCAACAGTGCTACTTAATCGTGTAAATATACTCAAAAACTGCTTCCAGAGTGCGGGTTTGATACGTCTTTTTTGTAAACACTTGTATTTTTTATCTCATTTGTAAAACCATCCATATCTCTATTAAATTTTTAAATGTACAAGTCTACTCTTATCCTTTAATTCTTTACAGCAGGGATTCCCAAAGTGGTCGATATCGACCCCTTGGGGTCGATATCGGTTTCCACGGTCGATCGGTTTGTCGACATAAACGAAAACTGATTATGGGGGTCGACGAGGTCTAAAAATCGACCCCTATTAAATTAACACAAGTTCTTATTTAAAACTTTCAAGATAGGTAGGTAGGTACTGTATTGTTTATGTTGTGTTACGTGTACTAAGAATAATTAATATTTATGTAGGAAATAGCATTGTTGTAGTAATATAAAGCCTCAAGTTCGTACAAGATGAAAAACTCGGCAAGTCAGTGTGGACAAGTTTGTGCAAGATAATGAGTTCGAGCGTACGTCTTTTAGGCGCGTTTTGACTTGCTCTCTATTTGACGCTTGCGCGATTTAACACGAACGAATTCATGATCAAGTTGCAAGTCCAAACATGTTCCTGATATTTTACTATTTAACGAGGTTGCACTTAGATTGAAAGTTCATTTGCGTTTTGAAATTCGTTGGAGCTTGAACGATAATAACTCATATAAGTACTCATTTATTTCAAGAGATTACAAAGTTATTACATAGCTAAATTAAGTGAAGTAAAGTGACTGAAAAAGAATTTACAAAATGCTGAGCTCCCTACGCGAGTTAATAGCGTAACCACACAATATCTGCAGTTTATGAAAAATTAACAGGGTAAGTACCAAACAGTTTTTATCCGGCACAGCGCATCAGCATTGCCCCACTGCACACTGTGTGATAGTGATCAGTTGAGCTATCTGTAGATTGTTTGCAACAGTTTGCAGTTGCCTCAGTTGTTTCAATTGTAAAAATTTACCAGTAAATTTAACAGTTTATTAGGTATTGTTTTTAATTTAGGTACTTAGTTTCTTATTTTTTTATTTGCAGGATTACTGAGAGTTTTATGATGGCTGACACGAAAAAAAAATGCAGACAATACAGTTTGGACTACTTGAAGTTCGGATTTATTGCATCTCCATCAAATCAACACTTGCCGATGTGTCTCATATGTGAAAAAGTATTCAGTAACGATGCCATGAAGCCTTCAAAAATGGATGACCACTTATCGAGAGTACATGCTGACAAAAAAAGTAAGCCCTTGACATTTTTTCAAGCACTTAAAGAAAAACTAGACAAAAGGCCATCCATAAGATCGATGTTTGCGTCATCATCTATTAAAGACGATGATGGTTTACGAGCGTCCTATAATATATCTTTACTAATAGCGAAGTCGGGGAAACCCCACACAATTGGAGAGCAGCTTATCTTACCAGCCATTGCGGAGGTCCTTAACAATGTATTGCACAAACCCGCACATGATATTTTAAAGAGAATACCTTTGAGCAATAACACCGTTCAGAGACGCATAGACGAGATGGGACGCGATGTGGAAAACATTTTATGCAAGTTCTTACAGACCAACAGATTCTCTCTCCAGTTGGACGAGTCTACATTACCCGGCAATGAAGCTCTGTTGTTAGGATATGTTCGATATATCAAAGATGAAAATATGTGCCAAGAACTGCTTTTTGCTACATATTTAGAGACTGATACCAGAGGAGAATCAATTTTTCAGGCCGTGGAACATTTTTTTACTGACAAAGCTATTCCATGGAAGAACATTGTTTCTGTTGCGACTGATGGTGCACCGTCTATGGTTGGTCGTCATCGTGGTTTTATAGCTCACTTAAAGCGACAACTGCCTGATGTACTGGTCATTCACTGCGTGATTCACAGGCAGCATTTAGTAGCAAAAAAGCTGAGTCCTAGATTGCATAAGTCTTTACAATATGTAATAAATGCTATCAACAAGATTCGAAGCAATTCTTTGAACTCTCGGTTATTTGCTCAGCTATGTGAGGAAAACGACGAAGTCTTTACTCGATTACTTCTTCACACTGAAGTTCGCTGGCTATCAAGAGGCTCTTGCTTAGAAAGATTTTCAGCCGTTTTTGAATCTGTGTTGGAGTTTTTACAAGAAAAAGATCCGAATTTGAAATAAAATCTGAACAATTGTAAAACAGATATTTATTACTTGACTGATATCTTTGGAATGTTCAACAAAGTTAATTTGCAGCTGCAGGGTGACGATCTTAACTTGATTAAAACAAAATCAATAATATCGGCCTTCGTGGGTAAACTAATCCTTTATAAACAAAATTTAGGCAGAAAAGAATATTCGCAGTTTCTGCATTTGTCAAAATTACCAGAAACGCTTCAAGATGATGACATTTTATTATATGTCACTCACTTGGACGCATTACACAAGGATTTTACGGAGAGGTTTGAGGATCTTTTAAATTTACAAATTCCTCAATGGATAATAAATCCGTACAATACCACAGCCATAGAAGAAGCCAATGTGATAATGCAAGAAGAGTTGATTACCATCAGCACAGACGAAGAGCTTAAGCAGAAGTTCAACCAAGGCTATCAGAAGTTCTGGTTGCAACGCAACATTGAAACACAGTATCCTACATTGTGGAACATTGCTGAAAAATACCTTATCGCTTTTCCATCATCATACCTAGTTGAAAAAAGCTTCAGTGTGGTAACAAACATTTTGACGAAACAAAGAAACCGTTTGAAAATCAACGAACGTGGAGATTTAAGGCTGCAACTCACCAATATTGAACCGGATGTAGCTAGATTGGTAGATAGTCACCAGGTTCATCCATCACACTGAATGTTTTATTTTCTCTTTGCGAATTAATACTTTTTTAAATATAATTTCCTACCTACTTAAAATTCTTTAAGTACCTAATTTGTAATAATCGTTATAAATTAAACTTGATATTTACTGAATTGTATGTCTTTTTATTTTGTTAAATTTTGATACGAAAATGAAGTCAATTTTACTCACTTAACCAAGTGCAAAGTTTTCCAATTGGTACCTTAGTACCTAGGTATTTTGTGTCAATAGGAAAAAACTAAAGATAGGCCCCCTTATTCATAATAGTCTGCTAACTTAAAGCATTGCTAATTCTCACTCTGTCTTCTTCTATTGACCTAAGTCAGAATGAAAAATAACACACTGTAGCAGCTGTTTTAAGTTAGCGGACCATTATGAATAAGGGGGTTGATCTTAAAAGTAGGTAATTTGGCCATGGGGGTCTGAGGTAACAGTTCATTTTGGAAAAGGGGTCACTTGTCCAAAATAGTTTGGGGATCCCTGCTTTACAGGATCTAGTAGATTTGTTACAATCTTCAGAATCGAACTTAAACTATACGCACCACTCACATTGGCCTTCAGTTTAAATGATTACGCTTAAATTGAAGTCTGGCTTGTCGATGAGCTTTGGACAATTGTGGTCCTGATGCTGGCTTCTGTGGTCTTAAATTATGCAAGAAGTCTTCGTCTTACAGTACTGTCACTTATAGCCACCCCCCGATCTTTACTTAAGCGTCGCTGGAGATCAACACCAGATATGTGTCGATTATGTATAGCTGATATCCCTATAACGCGGTCATCCCTTTGCGTTGCCTGTCTTCCAGAACCAGATTTTCTTCGATACTGCCCAGTCTCTAGAAACCTTTGGTAAATTCGCCTCACTGCAAAGCGGCTCAGATTTAACCTCCAGGCCACGACACGTTGAATTAAGCCTCGTTGGAGCAAAGCCACAACTTGGGCCGTCTCAGCTTCAGTAGTGTCCATTATTTTTAGACAAAGTAATTAAAACTACAGCCTAGGTATATAAACGTAACATTATTAACAAGAAATCCCTACAAAAGTCTGTTTCAGACTGAAAGAACGGTTCGAATTTATTCCGAAGTAAAACCATCAAATCAGCACTCAATAGTATTTCTGTATAAAAATCTTTTAGTACTTTATGTGCAATAAGATTTACGACAAACAAGATCTCAAATATCATAACATATCCGCAAAAAAAAACAAATGTGTGAAACAATCGATAAATATTTAACAAAATCTAGGTGGGTCTTTAGAAAACTAAATAGCAATTGGAAGGACAAGGGCATCATCGTGGGCGATAAAAGATTAACAAATATCCGCTTCGCCGGCAATATTGTCTATTAGGCCGAGTTAGGCCTTATGCTCGACCAACTGAGCAGTGCCAGCCTCGAGGTCGGACTCGTGATGAATATGGCGAAGACCAAGGTGATGACAAACAACACTATAAGCGCAACATAGGAATTGGGTGTGTGGATTGAATATGTCCATGAGTACATTTACCTCGCCAAATAGTCTCCTTCCAGGCAAGACAAGATAAAGAAGTTCCTAGTAGAGCTACTGGTCGATGACACAAATAATGAAGGAACCTCTCCCTCTCTCACTGAAGAGAAAACTCATGGACATGTGCATTCTTCCTACCCGCACATATGGAGCGCAGACATGGTCACTACTAACCCAGCGTCAAAAGTCCGCACTCGGGGTCTGTCAGCGGGCAATGGAGCGTAGTATCCTTGGAGTTAAACTTACTGATCGTATAAGGAACTCAATACTGCGTTCCAAAACTCAAATTGATGTAAGTTACACGGCTGCCAAGCTGAAATGGAACTGGGCTGGTCACGTCTGTCGCATGCCGGAGGAACTATGGGCTAAAGTAACCACACAATGGGTGACCTTAGATTGTGTGAAATTATTATAAAAAATATTATTTCCTTTTTTGAATCGGAGTTTTTAACAAGTTTAGGGTTTTAATTTTTTAACACGGAAGCCTAATTATTTTTCTAAACTAAAAGTAGCCTAAGTTAGACCTTATAACATCAGCTATCTGCCGGTGAAAGTCTCATTTTTTTTGTTTTAAGTGCCGTATAATTTTCATGTTTTCCATGTATCTCATAAACGGCACAAATATGTGGATGGTATACAATAGTTTTGAAACCATTTAAACACCTTTTGTTCAGAATAGTTTCTTGATAACTGTATTTTTTGAAAATCTGTGAATGGGGATCAAAATATCACGAACAATAATTATGGATAGTCGCCTAAGTCCATTTAAGTGTAGCTGCAATGGTTCAGGTAGTACCACTTACTGCCCCGCCGAAAGTTTCCACCCTGTATATATAGTAATTATATTCACTATCAGGGCACGGAACACTATCACGGACATTTTCCTCATGCCTCACCACTTTCAAAAATATCCAAAATAAAAATCAGCCCGACACGTCTTCGAATTAGTCCACCCAAAACCCACAATGTCTTGCTCAGATTTGACTATTTAACTTGTCTTGAGCCAGGCCCCGTACGATGGGATGAAAAACAACCTAGCTGAACATGCGTGTTTGTCCTTTTTTTGAATCTTGGCCGCGGGGCTCCTATCGTAAACTTTTAAATATATTTTGGGTGTTCTCTGATTAAGGTGCACCTACTCAGCTGCAAGTTTCAGTGCTCAATACGCTCAAAATCAGAATCAAAATATGTTATTTAAGCCTACATGGGCACTTATAAAACGTCGAAAAAAGATGCACGGTTCAGGTTGGCCGTTTCATATCTTAAAGAACCGGCTAGAAACTCCATGGTTACTATTTTCAAATCATTTGGTTTTACAATCTCGGTGTCTTTGTTTGTATCATTGACTTTTTTGCCATCGACTTCCGAAAGTCAAGTTATTTCAGACTTTTTTAGTGGTTTTTGGAAGTCGGTTTTATTATCACAGAAAGTTTTTTTAATTTACCCTTTTTAGGTGTAACCATACAAATTCTTGTCATGAATTAATTTTTACATTGTAACTAGAAGTTAGTTAAAGTACTCGTCAAGACGAATCGTACGAGCCCAAACTCGATGGGATTATGTCATTTTATTACGAACTACCTGTGACCTTCCAGCTCCATCACCAGACCCTGGGTACCATCTAGAGACAAAGTACTCGACAAGATGAATAATTATACGAACCCAAACTCGATGGGGTTATGTCGTTTTATAACGAAGTTCCTATGGCCACCTTCCAGCTCCATCATCAGAACTTGGTTACCATTTAGGACGTAATAGATAAAGTACTCGTCAAGACGAATCAAACGAGTCCAAACTCGACGGCATTGTATCGTTTTATTACAGAGTTACTATGGCCACCTTCCAGCTCCATCATCAGTTCAGCTCCATGTCATCATAATATTGCTGTAGTGTATAAGCATATACCTATTATAGTTCGACTATGTAACCTATATAATCAATGTTTATCCATAATAAAGCTAGTATCATTTCATCCGAGCTTGCGTTTGTTTCTATTCTCAATCCCAACATTATATTGCATTGTCTCGCGATATACACATGTGTGCAAAATTTCAGCTCAATCAGGAATCGAGAAGTGTGTCAAATTTAACTAGCAAGTATCACGCGACGTCGCGTGATGTACATCAAAGCGCCTGCACGCGACGTCGCGTGATGTGACAATTAACGTGAGGAAATCAACCAAATTCCTAAACTTATTTTGATGAAATTTCTATGGGACCAATCGGAAAGCATATCCTTTCAGATGAAAAAAGAATTTTTCAAATCGGTTTACAAATGACGGAGTTATGAGGTAACAAACATAAAAAAAAATACAATCGAATTGAAAACCTCCTCCTTTTTGAAGAAAGTCGGTCAAAAAGATTGTCAGCTGCGAAACATTTTGAGAGAACAGTTAGACTTTCGTTGATATGTAAGTCATTTGTATCTTTCTATCTATTTAAAAAGTAATCGGAATGTCATCAGCAAATAGAATTATATCTGATAATTTGGCCATCATATAACCAATCATAAATGTAAACAAGAAAAAGGAAAGGGCCGAGAATTGAACCTTTGGGGCACGCCCATCTTGACCAGAGACCCGGAGGATGTCGCCCCATTTACTTTTTGCTGCCTGTTTGATAAATAGGAAAGAACAAGATCAGCAGCTTGTCCATGAATTCCGTAATTTACAGATTGCGCTTTATAATGAACCCTCTAAAATGTAGAGAAATAGGAAACAAATGACTCTAGTACTCACCCCAGGAGAAGGAGTGCGCCAACCCCGCGCACAGCGCCACCAATGCCATCACACAAAGCGTTCTATACATTGTATATTGCAGACAACACTGTTTCTAAGGATATAGTATATGTCTACCCCTGGTGCTCGCTCGTGGAATACAAAAACAATACAATATTTTTCTGACAAACATTCAGTTATATAGTATGGTTAGGCATCGGGAATATTGATAACATGAGAGGTCGTCTGATAAGAGAAGCACTACGTAGAGATTTCGTGTAGTTATACAGGATGTTTTTTTTACATTTTGCGTGGACGGCCTTATCTGAAGCCTAACTTAGAAAACTGCTCGTCTAAATCGGTTGTGGTACTGACGATGTTCGCGGGCGACATGATGCTGCCGAGCGCGTCAGTCGGTGGTATTACAACACTATTGACCACATGTGAATGGTAAGAAACAGAACATAGTCATTGCATAACGTTCAGAAAAGTCCAATTTACAAATTAAAAATCATTTGATCATTGTTGCTTTTGTTGGTCTAGAGGTCGCAATCACTACTGCTGAGTTTTTTCCATAAAGATTTACTCAGTAGTAGGTTGATGGCGATAAGCTCGTTGTTTTTAGGTGTTTTATTTCTAAAAGTAGGTCTTCCAGAAGACGGCCCGTCTTCTGAGCTACACGTACGTTTAATCATCCTGTACATGCCAAAGTATTGGCAGTATAAATAATAATTGATAACAATGCTCGATTAAAATTTTTTAAATGTTGTATACACTAGCGACCCGCCCCGGCTTCGCTGGAAGTATTTATGTCTGGGGAGATGGTGTAGCTGTGTTACTGCAAAAAATGCAGTTTCTGCCAGTTGCACTGGATTAACAATAGCGTACTAAAAATTTGTTGCGGGTTTCGCCATCACTTGAAGAAGTCGTGCGTTTACGAAACATATAAGCAGAAGGTATTTTCTGATAGCTAAGTAAAAAACCACCAGTGCTTCTGACCAGTTAGGTTCGGTGGCGCATCTAACTTGTGGCCATGGCGCCCATGGTCACAGGCGGTGCTCGCTCTTGCATCTTTAACGGTCGAGCTTCCATGCATATTTACCACAACTTTTGGACAAAATTGGCCAAATTATTCGCAACACTTTAACGTCCATTCTTAATGTGGCCCTGGACGACCGAGCGTGGCTGCAAGCCACCCTACCAATTCGTTTTGGTGGCCTCGGCGTCCGCAAAATTTCTATTGTAAGCTTACCGGCGTTCCTTTCTTCTGTCCACAGCACTGAAAAGCTAACCAGGAAAATTTTAACTCTCTCCCTGGTTGACTCTTAAGTGCCGTGCTTGTCCGACGCAGAGGACGCCTGGAAAGTGGCTTGCCCAGATAAGTATCGGCCCGAGAACCCGTTTTCCCAGAGACAGTGGGATGAGCCGCTCTGCAGGTTGGTACGGAATAAACTTTTTAATACGTCTACCAATACTGCTAAGCGTGCCCGCCTTCTGGCTGTGGGTGAGTGGGAGTCGGGCCTCTGGCTTCAGGCACTACCGTCACCTAATATAGGCACTATGTTAGGTGACACAACCTTCCGGCTCGCTACATGTTTGCGATTGGGCGCTCCTTGCGGGGCTCCACATCGCTGTCAATGTGGTGAAGCAGTCGACTGCCTCGGACACCATAGGCTTTCTTGTAGTAAGAGTGCAGGTCGGCTTGCGCGGCACGCTAGCATTAATGATCTCATCCGTCGTGCTCTTGCCACCGCCGGGGTGCCAGCTGTCTTAGAACCGACTGGCTTGGCACGCGTCGATGGGAAGAGACCAGACGGTATGACCATAATCCCTTGGAAGATGGGTAGGCCTTTGGTGTGGGATGCAACTTGCGTCGACACCCTTGCGCCATCCCATCTTCCTAGCACAGTGAGCTGCGCTGGGGCGGCTGCTGCAGGTGCTGAAAACCTCAAACGGCGCAAATACAATAATTTAATTGGTAGTTACGTGTTTGAGCCGTTTGGGGTTGAAACACTAGGGCCATGGGGTCCGAGTGCCCACCTAGTATTTCGGGAAATCGCCAAGCGGTTGGTCGACTCTTCACGTGACCAGAGGGCGGGCCTATTTTTTGGCCAAAGAATCAGCATTGCCATACGTCGTGGCAATGCTGCCAGCCTTCTGGGCACTTTTCCTGTTGACAGCGATGTGGACGAATTTTTTGACGCCCTGTAACCCTTTTGATACTTGTACATATTTTTATTACTATTATAGATTATAGATTTGTAAATAATGTAAATATCTTGATTGAAATAAACATTTGAAACCTCATTTTCCAATCAGAAAAAAAAAAATCGCTTAATATGGGTAGATAGATGGTATGTATATAAATGTTATATTACATGATATAACAATAAAGTTCCTCATATTAACCATTTCTGATATTATACGAAAAATAAAATAAAAACTTATATTAACAATTAAACGAAATAGGTACATAACTATGCATAGGTCTTTTTCATTTTCATTTTTTATTACTAAGTTAACACATTCGAGTCCACCCCCGTTTCATGGTGCGCATGTGCCATCCCACCATACATATTGCAAGTGGACCCTCCAGGTGGGTCCGCGGCATTACGTTTGCGCAAAAGTGAACCCACCTGGAGGGCTCTCGGCATTAGGTTTGAGATTAAGATTTAAAACCCTAAAATAAGTAGTAAAATAGAGTTTTCAGGGGGTATTATCGCTATATTTGCTATCTGTGGGGGTATTTTCATGCCCTAGGGGAAGTGCAATAATCAAGAAATAAAAAAATATTGAAAAAGTAAAATCGCCCGCTCTGATCCCGTGACAGGGGTGTTCAACCTTTTGTGAGATTTTCATGCAATTTTTTTTTAAATTTAATTTACTCAATCGCAATTATTGTTACTTGTATATTTTAATAAATAACATTTGAAAACTTTTGAATGATTACAAACATTGCATTTGTAGGTAGTTTATTTGACAGTTAGTTTTGTGTGAACCACCCAGTAATTCTATTAATTACATGTCCTATTCCTTCACTTGTAATACCGGATTAAATTAGCTAGCGATACTCGGCAGCTGTGATGGATATCGATATCATAACATAATAAACCAAACAAAAAACGGATTTGATGACATTTTGTTAAGTTAACGACCATAAGTAGTGCAGTTATTTTAAATACAACATCGATTTAAATCATAGATGTGCCCTTGCCGTACTTCGCGCGACCGCGTTCACACTGAGATGAGCTTGCTCGTTTAAACTTCACGGTATATAAACACGATATACTTACAAAGAATTTTAAAGGTGATAGTGGATAAGCCTGATTGTCCGTTCTTGGGGCACTGGACCAGTATGCAAAGCTGCAGGTCCGGTGCAGCGGGAAGCGGACTTAGTTGTAGGTATAGGTTTTTAAATTAATTTATTTAACTTTATCTTATTCTAATGAGAAATTTATTTCATTTTTATTTATACGGGAAATGTTACTAACATAACGTTGATAAGTGGTACTAACAACAATATGAATCATTTGTGTTCGATTTAAATAAATTAATTTAAAAAAAAAAGTGTTGCAAAAAAAAAAACTAATTAAAAACAAAATACAAAAACACGAAGGGGATCGTAGTCTAGGCAATTCAATTGAAAAATGCTAGCATTATGTATTCCAAATGACAAGTCTGTAGAGATAATAGTTTCTGAAATATGTAGCTGTGAGTGCCTGTGAGAGAAACGGGCAGGCAGACTAAATCGCACTGTATTAAGTATTCGTTTTTGTCTATTTTATACCGAACACTAAAAAGCCTCGATTTTGAACTCATTTTCGTGTCCTAAATGTAAAAATAATTATTTTAAGAAAATATTTAAAATCGTGCCTTTGGTTTTTCACCCCTGAAATAGGACCCACCACGTGGGTTCTCGGCATCTAGGAAGAGGTCGAAAATTTATTGAAAATAAAAATGCTTGTAATTTGAAACCACGGCGTATTCTTATTAATCTTGTTAAAATATACAACTGTTTTTATTTTTTCGTTATTTGATTCTGTATTCGATAAGAAAAACCTACATTTAAAATGAGCCCACCAGGTGGGTTCTTGGCATCCCAAGTGCGACTTTAGTGTACCCACTAGGTGGGTTCCCGGCACTGAATGTGTTAACTAGCTATTATTGCACTTGAATTGGAACACAGTGAGGTGTTACAATAATTTTCTATTCTTATAACTAAGGTATTCCTGGTATGTGTAGAAACATTTATTGACTAACCAGGCATACAATTTTTTTATTGAATGAAATACATGAAATGAATGAACTGTCTACTGTTCATTATTTTGGTTTCTTCATAGATTTTGTTTGTTGGTGTTAAATAGGGGTAATTAAAAATTATTTTTATTATTTTGTTTTGTGCAACTTGGAGTCTTGCTAGCTTAGTCTTGGCCGCACTGCCCCAAATTTCAACCAGATATACATAGTAGGTAGGTGTGGTTTTAATAGGGCGTTATAGATGATGTTACGCAATCTATGTGGAATACATCGAACTATGTTTCGGAGGGATCCAAGTAATGACGTAAGCTTTGTTTCTATATGATCCAAATGAATAACTACTAGCCATTTCCGGCAAGAATCTACTATAACTAAATAGGTCAAACCACAGGTGGATCCTATAAAATAAAATTAAAATAAAAAAGCCTTTCATTTCATGCATGAAATGTTATAAAAAATGCATAGATTTAAAGTTGTCCTATGCTAACACAATTTTGATTTAACTAAGATTGTATTGTAAATTATTTAGTTTTTTTTTAAAATAACATAATGATTATATTATTACACAAATTGATTTTAATTTTATTTTATTTAATCTTAGTATAGATGTGCAAATTCATTTTTAATTTAATGTTTTGTATGGATTATAATTAACTGAAATAAATGAATTAATCAAATGATAAATTAAAAAGACATATAAATTAATATGGCATGCATGAACCCCTCAGGTAGTGAGGGTAAAGGCCTCCTCAAGAAAACCCCACAGTCTCGGTCTTTGGGTTCCGTCAGCCAGTTTTTTCCCGCAACTCGTGTGATGTCGTCAGTCCGTCTAGTTACAGGCCTTCCTATTTTCCGAGTGCCTGTCGGACCTGGCCAAACGGTCATGCGAATTGTCCATCGTTCGTCGCTCATTCTCGCTACGTGTCCTGCCCTCCTCCATTGTAACTTTAGAGCGAAGGTGAGAGCGTCTATCACTCCTGTTTTTTGCCTTATTGTAGTGTGACGAATTTTTTGGCTTTTCCTGATTTTTGTGATACTTCTCTCCATGCTTCGCTGGCAGGACGTGATTTTATTTTTGACTCTCCGCGTGAACTTCCACGTTTGACAGGCGTAGGCTAATGAAAGCAAAAGACGTGTATCCATGACTTTGCTCGTGATTTGACTTTTTAAAATTTCCTTTAAGCTCCAAAACTTTTTCCATGTCGTTATTATTCTTCTGCATCGTTATTTAGTTTTTGGAAAGAAATTTGTTTGCCTAGGTAGATATAGCTCGTAACGTACTCTACTGGTGTGTTGTTCAGGCTTATGGAGTTTTGTGCGGCATTTGTCATGAGTTTTGTTTTGCTCAGATTAATTTCTAGTCCTACCTCTCTGCTTGCTTGTTGTAACGCTTGTAACATTGACTCCAGCTCTATGCTATTTTCTGGAAGAAGGACAATGTCGTCGGCGAACCTTAGGTGACTAATATGTTTCCCTTCTATGCATATACCTGTTCTATCCCAATATAATTTTCCGATAACCGATTCCAGTGCTGCTATGAAGATTCTAGGCGATAAGGGATCGCCTTGCCGTACTCCTCTTTTGATGGGATAGGTGGTCCTACGGTCTCTGGTTTCACTCTACTAGTGTTGTTCTCGTAAAGGTATTTTAAGACTTGCACGTATTTTTTCTCCACTTTTTGGGATTGTAAAGCTTTCCATATTGAGGGATATAGTATTGTATCAAAAGCTTTCTGGTAGTCTACAAACCCTATGTAGAGTGGACGTTGGTACTCTTGATATTTTTAAATAAGCAATTCCAAATAGTGGATGTGGTCTATTGTGGAGTAGCTCTTTCGAAACCCAGCTTGTTCGATCGGTTGACTTCTTTCGAGTGTAGTACTGATTCTCTTCAGTTCGGTTGATGATAGCAACCACCACCACCGGTTGTTGGTTCAGATGGTTGGTGTATGTTTATAAAGATGGAAGAAGGCTTGATGGATCCTAAACAATCCAAATGGAGACTGGTACGTGACAGCCATGTCTTTGAGGGTGGCACTGGCAAACAATTCTGTAATGACGACCAAGAATTGGGATCAGGGCAGGATGATGATGATGAATTACGTTTTTTTTTTTTGCTATATTTTCTGACCAACTCGTCAGTAAATCGGCTGAGGTTAGTTAATGTTCTAGTGAGCAGTACGTAGTGGTGGTGGTAGATGTGAGAGTAAACTCTTCAACGGTTTCACATCTTTAGGCAGCAGTTGAAGCACAACTTGACTCCCATTTACCCGACGTTACATCTGTAAAAAAAGTATAAAATGCATAATTTATACACCTCATCATAATAGCAACCGTACATGATATATTATCAATCTGAGCCGAAGAATCTGCGCCACGTCGTCGCTCAGTCTGACAAGATGCATTACTCTTACGAGATCATGTACGACACGATGTTAGTTTCAATTGTTTAGTTTGGCTGACAGTGGTAGTTCCGATCGTCGTGAACGAGCGATCTCAAATCCGTCACAGTCAGACACAGTACGAATTAAAAGTTTTGGTTCAGAAAAGGTGAATGTGCAGATACAACTGATCGTGTACTGATCTGCCTTTAGACATGTTAGATTTTCGACGTTGAACTCATCAAATTAGCAACACTGTAGACCTGTGTTACACTTTATTTGATACATAGATGGTTTATCTACCTATCTTTAGCTGCATAATGTAGAAGTATAATGATCTGCGACATCTATCTATCGACTACGATTCTTACCTGTATTAAGGATTTCCCTCAACATTGAAACTGTTTTAGAACATTTGATTAGAAAAACGGGAAATTCGCATCTTTCACCCTCATAATGTCCTGTGCACCGACAAAGGGGCTTACTCTCCTCACTCAGGGAACATACACCATCGTTCAAACAATATCCCTGGCACACGTCATCTTGACATCGTTCTCCTGTGTAACCGGCATTACAACTGAAATAAAGAAAATAATGAAACAGTGCAACTCGATGAGCATGGAATGAAACAAATACTTGTGACTAGTTATAACAGGCGCACGAGAGAACTTTGAATTCAGCTAAATTACTGTCATCTAGTCTTTGTTTGTGGCTTCGCTCGCGTAACGGTCGGTAACGTTGGGAACGTCTTACAACCGGGGACACTCACAAGGACAATAAAGCTTCCCTTACGAAATATTCGAAATCGGATCAGTAGTTGTGAAAATCACCCCCTACATCCAAACTGTTATTGTTGGCCTTATCATCCTACTGCTGCCCCCTCTCTCGGACTCTTTTTACGACTTCCAGTTCTTTCGATCCGGGACTGGTCATTGGTTTTGCCCAGCTCGTCCCTCCAACTTCTACGAGACCTGCCGCATCGGCTTCTGGCAGTGTCACAGTGTCAGAGCACCACGTAATGGTTATTTTGGCCCACAGCTCATTTGCTTTTCAGCTTAGCGACTTTTTGAGCAACGTCGGCAATCTGAGATTTGGGGCACAGTCTGGTGTTGCGTACGTGGTCAGTCAGCAGGACGCCTAGACTGCTTTTTAGGGATAAAAGCCGATGTACAGATTTTAGATAAAAGCCATTTGTAGAAGTGGTGTGCCACGCTCGTTTCGGTTACCGATGCCACATCCGCCGATGTTTGTGTCACATCACTAGCACTCATTGTTTGTTGTCACAGTACAAGTGCATAAACACGCGCTAATTTGTCAACGTGTGTATTCACATCGGTACACTGCTTAACCTTTCGGGGACAACAGGCGTGTGTTATTTTTTTCAACTCCCCGTATCACCCCGCCCCGACCCCGTACAATTCGTCTCCCGCGCACCTCATACTGCCGAACGCGATGACATTGAACGAAAAATAGTGTTCGAAAATTTCTTAAACTTGTTCTAGGAAATACGTGTTTTTGAATAAGTCTTACAAGTTTGTGACATAAATATTTGTCATTTAGAATTTCCATTACATGTGCAAGGTTTCTATCAGGATGTTATCTTTACTTTTACAATTTAAGAGTACATTATGAACGGCCAAAGTTCAGGGAAAATTTCTGCAAAACAGCAATTTTTGGAGGCTTATCCTGAATTTGTTTCTACATTTTTTTATTTTTTGCTGCCATAGAAACCTAGTTATCGTCCATAAGATACCTATTACTTCAAAAAATTCAAAGATAGATGTGTAACAACGGCATAATCACGTACGAGCGTTTGTATGAAAATTATGTCGGGTTGGCCGCTCTTAATACTTATAGTACTTTTGTTGTTGTTTTACCTGTACTTTCCCGTTGCTGGGCGAAAGGCCTCCTCCAATTATTTTCACGAACTCTTATTAATATGAATTAAAAGTAATTGACATAGTACAACATTAAATAATAGTTACGTACTATTAGTATTACTATTGTAATTTAATGTTGTTGACAAAAATATTAAAGAAACTTAGTTTGGTTAAATGTTAAGAGGCTACAACAAGGATGTGGTCACCTAATCGCGCTATCCGAGTGTACGTGTACGCCCGTCATAACTAGTCCTTAATGGAATAAACATGTCTTACCTGCATTTAGGTTGTCCCTCAGCACTGGCATTACAGTCTCCGTATAGACAATAGTTGTGGCACACTGAAACATCGCATCTCTCACCGCTGTAACCCTGTGCACATTCACAACGAGGTTCCCCACTAACTTTCGTACCATGGACACAAAGCTGGCTTACATCTGTAGAAACTGAGTTATTTGGTAGCAGACTCTTCAGTGTGTCGCAGTTCTGATTTTCCCGAGTTACATCTTCAATGTTGTAGTTGGCGGCCATAGATCTCACATTTATAAGCTGAATAAAAATTTTAGGTTTCATATTTATGCCGCGCGGTGAATTCTTTAGGATTTGTAAGGTGTAATAATTTTTATCCTCATTGTGGTAATATGCGCAGTAGATAAAATCCTTTGATACTCGAGTAACCGCCAGATAACCGAAGCGAAAGATTGTTCTTATGTTCTTTCCATTTAAATCTGCACTTTTAACGGAACCCGTCCAATCAGCAAAGTACATTTTCTGTGAGTGTGGGTCAATGGTCAAAGAGTTGACATAATCGATATTATCGAAAACAACTTCGCTCTCGGAGCCATTGAATCGAACCCTACGTACACGGGTGGTTTCCTTCCAATAAATAAACCTGAAATATTTTGTAAATATTATAATTTTGACAATGTTCCACAAACATACAACGGATATTTGTAGCAAAACTATAAAATAATAATATTATTAGTAACGTACCCTCCGCAGCTATCGACGGTCACAAAATCGGCAAAGCTAGTCGTCCAAATTAAAATTAAATGTTTTTCAATATCTTTTCTGTTAAAATAATTGCGTAATTTTGGTTTTATTGAAATTGAGTAGATTTTTTCAAAGTCTTCAATCCAAAAGAGTAACTCTGTGGCCGGGTCGTAAGCTAAACTAGAAACGTAGTTTGTATTTTTCAATAAACATTCTGTTTTCTTAGTAGCGATGTCAAAGCTGTAAATATTGTAGCGGTCGGAAAACAGCACCCTGTTGTGCACTGGGTCGTAAGTTGTGTGGTAGAGTGTATCATTCCATGTCAACTTTTCTGTGTGTGTTAGATTTCCGTTATTATGATCAATAAATTTTAGTTGATTGCCATTGTCATCAATCACGACGAAATCTGAAACAAAAAGATGTTTATTTAAAATTATTTCCATCTCTATTCATCGCATTTTTCGTCTTACAAGCATACATAAACTCAAGCCTTTTGCCCGAGGGGTAGGCAGAAACTACAGAACGTCAGCTGCTACGATCCTTACATACTCCATTTTATACAAATATTGCACTTAATTGTATTCCTTTATTTGGTACTAGCTGTGCCCGGTATGTGTTGCAATGCACCTTTTCCACCAGATGAACGCTATCCTGTCTGGTACAGTAGAGCTTTACTAAAAGTCATTAAAAGAAAAAGCTAAACATCACAATATATAAGTGTTTAATCAGTGTTTTTTTTTTGCTTGGATATGTTTAGTTAGACGTACTGAACGCTGTGTTAAAATTTGTCCATCTATTTTAATGGGACCTTATATAAAAAATCACTTTAATCAGTGTTTTTTTTTTGCTTGGATATTTTTGGTTAGACGTACTGAACGCTGTGTTAAAATTTGTCCATCTATTTTAATGGGACCTTATACAACCTGTTTTTTTTTATATCCCATAACTCTAGGGTTCTATAGGTAAAAATAATACTAAAACTCCTAGAATAGGTGGTCCAAAAATGCATCGTTTCGGAGATATCATCAATCATAATTAAATTAGGTCAAAAATTGTCACCTGTATGACGAATCTTTACTTTTGCGAGGTTGCCAAACTTCGCAGTAGTGTAGTAAAATAAATAATAAAATAAAAGTAGGTAAGTAATCATTTTTATTCAAACCAATCATTCATATTTAAAGCTAAGAAAATGCAACGTTGTCATATTTCACGTAAGGGTGTTTTACATTAATAATCGTGACTTTGCCGAATTATTTTGTATGAAAAATGAAAAAATAAAATAACGAAGGATTGGAACATAACTCATATGCCAGTTGATTCTTTGATATGGCCTCAATCATACCCTAGAGTTATGGGATATAAAAAAAAAACACGTTGTATATAAAAAATACGGAAATCCCAGAGATAAAATTACTTTTGAATGCCTAAGTGCTCATTTACGGAGATGCGGCGCGTCGCGCGGCGCGTTGAGCGTTTTTTCCGTTTACGGAGAGGCGGCGCGTGCAGCGGCCCGCGTTACCGCACGCCCAAACACAAACATATGGCAATGTACAATTTTTTTTCTGTGTATGGATGGTGCATCTCGCAGTTCAACCTAGGAGGTTATCGACTGCTTAACCGGACAATTGGCAATATATGTACGATGCTGTTTGCGGAGAGGCGGGGCGTGACGCGGCGCGGGCATTGTCGCCGCGTCCGTCGCGGCGGTATGTCATCTACCATAGATGTGTAGGCGCGTGTGCAACCGCGTGCATCGTCGTGGGCACCGACGCATTTGCGGTCAACACTGCATTTCAAGCCAACGCGCGTAAAAGCGCTTCTCCATAAACGCTCTCATACATGACGGTAGAGAAGTTCATGCAATATACACATATTTGGTATTTATGGTGGTTTAAGGTGGTTGGTAAATATACATAGATTTGGTAGATCACGACTTACATTTAGAAAGTATGGGCATTCATGGGTCGTTGCAGCGTTGGTGCGAATCGTACTTAAAAAATCGCTCACAACTTGTGTACCTATCTCAAGGGTTTTAAATCCAAACAATATTACATACCATCAGGGGTACCACAGGGATCATACTTGGGGCCTCTATTTTCCTTAGTTTTTATAAATGATTTGGATTGCAAAATTAATTCGTAATATAAACTTTATGCTGATGATTCAAAAATATATCGAACTGTATACAACGAATCTGATATTATTCAGCTTCAGATAGATTTAAATAACGTACGCAATTGGTGCATACAAAATAAAATATCATTAAATCAAAACAAATGTTACTTCATAAAATTTTGCAGAAAAAAGAAAACATGTGAATATTATTACTCGATTAATAATAGCCCGCTCTAAGAAGTTGATACTATTAGGGACCTCGGTGTTTTAATAGATAGTAGTTTAAGTTTTAGGAGTCATTACGACCAAATTATTAGTCGGGCATCTAAATTGTCAGGTTTCATCGTCAGAGAAATGAAAATTTTTAAAGAACCAATTCTAAATATTTCCATTTACAACAGCGTTATTTGAAGTATGCTTGGAGTATTGCAGTACGATGTGGAACCGTTTTTATCAGACGACGAACGTGTTCAAAAAAGGTTCCTATACCACATAAGTTTCTCGGATGCCAAGTGTCGTAGCCTAGGCTAAGAAATTATAAAATGAAATCTTTGAGCGCACGAAGGAAATCTCTAGACTTCATGTTTTTGTTTAAATTAATAAATCGTATAATGGATTCTCCTAAGCTTTTAGAAAAGGTGAAATTTTGTATCCCACGTCTTAGTAGCCGCTTAATTAACCGAAGAACTTTCGTCATGCCTCATAGTCGAACTAATATAGGTAATTTGTCACCCATTTACCGCATGCTTTCTCTTGCCAACTCCATTCGTTTTGAAATAGATATTTTTGCTGGTTCTGTAGCCTCAGTTAGGACTAAACTTAGAGTCTTAATTGTATAATATGTTTTTTTCTTTATTTTTCTTATGTTTAATTTTTCTTTCCCAAAACCTTTTCATTAATTTTGGAAACGCACCGCGATCCTTGCTAGACAGTCACAGGGACGGAAGCCGAAGTGCGCTCGCGTCGACGCATGCTAGTGGTGCGCCACGCGAATAGTGATGTCACAAATAGTCACTATTGCATGAACATCATGTTTAGTGTTATAAGAACAAAAACGAACACGGACGGAGAGACGAAGTATCCGGAACTCAAAACGAACGTGGTATTAAATATCCCGTTTCTAGTGTTAATGATAATGTAAGTGACCATGACAGGTTAAAAACTTTTACACACTACAATACCTTTAAAAAACGGTGAAGGAAAAACTTCGTGACGAAATCGGGGCCAATGTCCTAGAACCAAATTTTCGAAGACAAATGTGACATATACCCACCCGCACTGGGCCCGAGTGGTGGATTTTCATCGCCATACTTTTTTTTTTGTAGTAACGAAAATTAAAAATTAAAAAATAATTTATATATTAATAGGAAAGGCAAAAAAAGATACTACTTTTATGAAATCTATTATTTTTCGTTTTTTTTACTCCAAGGTTTATTTTCTTCGGGGCTGCGGGACTGTTCGAAAGAGATACCGTGGCCCCGGAACACAAAGGGCGATGAAGGAACATGGATGTGTTTTTGTCAGTAAGAGTCTGACACTCCCTCCTGCTCAGCCCAGAGCGGGAGGAGTTATTTGATGAAGTCCCAACCGAAAAAAAAAAGGTTTATTTTCTTCTTTTGGGTACATTTTTACTAAAGCTTATTTTTAAAATGGTTTTTTAATTATTTTTTCTATTAAAAAAAAAACAGATGATTTTAAGGTATTTGTATTTTTCTCTTTCTGTAATCTGCGCCCAGACTATTTATTCTACGTATCAGCATAAAATATTGAAATAGTACCACCATGTGGAAACAAATGCAATTACAAAGTTTGAAAATTGCGATGAATTTAAAGAAGTTTATAACACATTTGCTCGTAAAGGGGATCGTATTTCACTAATTTCAATATCGTATTGTATCTCATTACGTACTTGTGCGTTATTGTAATGTAAAACGCACGGTTTATCAAGATGCTCCGTCTAAAACGAACGGTACTTTTTTAAATCTTAGCAAAGAGTTTTTATGTCAGAGAAGTGGTCAACATTTTCTGAATAAAATTAACTCTAGGAGATAGAATAAAATAAATAAACATTTAATTCTTTTATTTAATTAATTTATAATTTAATTACTATTTTAGTAATAAAATAAAAGTTGCTGTTTTTTGTTAAAAAAAAAGCGCTGATGGGCGCGCATCGCTAATTTGTGAACAAGTAAAAATTAATCCGCGCGCTTTTTCTTTTCGCTGTATTTTTTTATTTGAAAATGTCGTCAAGTAATTATGAATTCATTAATTCGACACCGCCAGAAGTCTCAGAGGCAGTTTTATTTATTTCCTCGCTAATATGTTATAAAACGTCGTATTATGTCATACGACGTGCGCTTTGGTAATTACAGCACTTATATCATAATGTACTACTTATTAGCTATAGTTCCTTCTGCGCATGTGGTTTTCCAGGTAGCTTTATAAATAAACGGCACAAATATGCGGATGTCTCAAACTATTCTATTTTCTTTTTCATCAGTTGGTTGACAATAGTTTTGAAATCATTTACACGCCTTTTGTTCAGAATAGTTCAGCATTGATGGCAACATTTGAGTCACTTGGTTAGTGTCTTCTTTAATATATTTTTATTTTTCTTTGCATTCATTCGATTGTTTGTGAAGGTGTGATGTGAACATTATAGGTCTTGTAGATTCCTAGTTAGTTTTTATTTTAGTTAATTTTCCTATCTTGTTTTACGTTTTGCGAGGTAAGCGACGCTGTCCTCCGATACTTAAGTACTAACGCTGTAACATAATAACATTGTAAAACCAAATAATTTGAAAAGAGCAACCATAGAGTTTCAGTTTAAATTTATATGCTTACAAGACAAAATACTGTGGAAATAAGCAGAGTATAATCTAGCTGTGGCTACATCAGTTAACTGCCTACTTTCCTTATTACATATGCAACTGAGCTTAACCTAGCCGAAAGAGTTCTAATACTTCTAATGTGCGCGCTCCACTGCTATTTTGAATCGGTAGTAATCCGAATACAGTTTCCGCTATACCACCAAGTTTTTTGCCATCAAGATTTAAATTTAATTTGTGATACATTTAGTAAAGAGCTCGTGGCAAAATAAACAGCCGCTCGGGTCGATCTTTAGGTTAAGCCGTGCTCGTCTAGGTTGGTCTGTGGATGGGTGACCACCCATTACATACCGAGTTTCCTCCGTGCCTCAGAAAGCACGTTAAGCCGTTGGTCCCGGCTGTCATCTGTAGATCTTTGACAGTCGTTACAGATAGTCAGTGGCCCAAAAAGTCTGACAACCAGTCTTACCAAGGGGTATCGTATTACCCAGTACTGACTGGGTTGTGGAGGTCAGATAGGCAGTACCTCCATGTAAAATGCTGGTATTCAGCTGTATCTGGTTAGACTGGAAGCCGACCCCAAAATAGTTGGGAAAAGGCTCGGCAGGTGATGATACATTTAGTAAAGAAAACTTTAGAGATTATGTTTTGTTCGCATTCAGTAAAAGATTGTTAGCTTCGAACAGAGAACAGTTAGACTTTCGTTGACATATAAGACATTCATATCTTTCTATCTATCTAAAAAGTAAGCGAAATGTCATCAGCATATAATAGAATTATATCTGATAATTTGGCCACCATACACGGTGTAACAAGACCCTTCACGAAGCCATCAACCAAGCATTCTGTATATCGAACTAAGTAACTTTACGCAAAAAATATTGCTGGGAAAAGACTTTTTTTTTTTGGGGTGAAAAATCACCATTTACGGTAGAACTCAGTGTTGTCACTGAAAACTTTGTGCTGATGGAGGCATTAAATAGTACGGGAACGTGGGGGTGTCCAAAGTAAAAATCTATCATTTATAAAGAGTTTAAAAAAAAAATTGTGAAAAAGTTGGAACTTTGACCCCTAATGTCTCCGTAACTAGAAGGTTCCCAGTTATGGTCTAGAACAGTGGTTCTCAAACTTTTTTGGTGACGGAACCCTTTTGGGAAGCAAAATACTTGATGGAACCCTATAATAAAACAATAGTTTTTAAAAGTGTATCCTTTGTTAATAAGCATAGTAAAAGTACAATGTAACAGTTACTATTTATTACTTACTTTACCACATGGCAAGTACAATAGAAGATATTAAAAAAGAAAAAATCTAACTAATGGGAGGTATGAAACTGTTTTTTATTTTTAATCAATTGGTTGATATCAGGTTTGATAGAAGACAGTTGAAGTCTCATATCAAGTTCGGCGTCCAGTCTATTGCGATATTTTGTTTTCGTGGCTGCATAGGTTGAGAATCCTGTTTCGCACAAATATGTTGTTGGGAACGGGAGAAGAATATTCAGAGCCATTTTGCCAAGCATTGGATATTTATCACGGATTCTGCACCAAAAATCGTTGAGAGGCGTCGTTTTGAACAGTGGCTTCATACTTGTGTTTGATGACATTTCTAAAAGAGATTCATATATCTCGTTTGACATACTTTCGGGCTTTTCCAAGTTGGGTAAAAAGGATTATGAATCCATGAATTCAGTTTCATTTTTGTATTCTGTTCTTCGGGAAAATACTTTTCAAAAGATGCGCGCATCGAACTGAGATATTGGACCAATTCTTCAAACACATCATCTTGAAACATTTCTGAGTCGTTATCGCTAACAAACTCACTGAGTGACGTAAAGCTTTCTATTTCTTTCTTACCAACGCAAATAATCCAAAAATCTAATTTTCTTTTGAAGGCAGTTGTTATGTTATAGGCCTGAAATACTGTTGTCTGTTTACCTTGCAATGATAAATGCAATTCGTTCAGTTTTTGAAAGATATCCGCCATAAAAGACAATCGGAACAAACAAGTTTTATCATACAAACGGTCCTTCAAATTAAAAGAAGTATCTGCTGAAAGAAACATTTGTAACTCGGCTCTAAGTTCAAATAGCCTTGTTAAAGTTTTACCCCGAGACAGCCAACGCACTTCTGTATTGAGCAGCAGTGTTTTATGTTGGCTGCCATAATCTTCACACAATAATGAGAACAATCGTGATTGAAGTGGTCGTGATTTGATAAAATTAATTATTTTTACCGCTTCATCCATAACTAATTTTAGATTTGACGGCATTTGCTTCATCGCAAGTGCTTGTCTATGCAGAATACAATGGCTGGAACTACAATTAGGCGCTTTATTTTTTATTAGTGACACTGCTCCTGCTGTTTTACCTGTCATCGCCTTGGCCCCATTTGTACAAATGTCAATGCAATTGTTCCAACTGGGATTATTTTCTTCAAAAAATATATTTATTTTATTAAAAATTTCTTCCCCGCTAGTGTTTGTGAGCAGCGATGAACACATGAGCATGTCTTCTTCAAAAGAACTTTCATATGGATGTCTCACGATAACCAGCAAGATAGCCAAACCTGCGACATCAGTTGATTCGTCCATTTGCAAGGTGAATCGATTTTTTTGTAGACGTGTAACTACACACATCAAAAGTGTCTAGGGATCAAGCATTTTTATGTGGATTTCTTGAGATTGAGATGTGGCTTTGTAATAAATTTATGATTTTATAAATTTATATGGATCCTTCTTTTTGGTGCATTTCATAATTTGAATCAGGAATGTGAATCAAATTCGAGTAAAAGATGAAAATCAGCTGTCAATATTTTCCCTATAAAAACATACAACGCATTGAAGACATTATTAGTGCTACTGTTTCCCTACTACTGATTAAAACCAACGTTATTATGGAGCGGCGACGTCATTTAAGCAGGGAAGAAATGCTCAGAGCCGTGGGAATGATAGAAGCTGGTTCCCGGCAACGTACTGTGGCTTTAGCTCTGAATACAAGTCAGAGTGTTATCAGTCGACTTTGGACACGTTACCGAAGCACTGGTACCGTGGCTGAGCGCCATGGAGGACGGTATCGCTGCACCACACGGAGACAAGACCGATACATTCAAATCTTAACTCGAAGAGCTCCAACAATAACCGCCATGATGTTAGCCGTGAGGCTTCATCACTCTTCAGGGAACTTAATTAGCGACCAAACAGTCAGAAACCGCTTGCATGAAATGAACCTTCATTCCCGAAGACCGCTACGGGTACCACCTATAGCAATGCACAATCGTAGGATACGATATCAATGGGCTCTTGAACACAGAAATTGGGCAGAAGAACAATGGCGTTTCGTGTGCTTTTCTGATGAGTCTCGTTTTGGTATGAGACCGGATACAAGACGTATACGACACTGGAGAACCCCTGGACGCCAACAGCGATTAAAATCCTGCCAGGAAGTCCATCCTTATAGTGGTGGAATCATCATGGTATGGGCGGGTATTTGGATCGGCGGAAGAACTGAGTTGATTTGGATCAGAGGCAACCTCAACGCTCAAATTTATGCTGAGACGATTGTATCAGACGTCATCGTTCCTGTACAAGTGCAAATCGGTCCCTTATTTCAGTTAATGCATGATAATGCACGACCGCACACCGCAAGAGTTGTAAGACAGACTCTCGCCGCAGCTAACATCAATGTCCTGCCCTGGCCTGCTCAGTCGCCAGACTTGAATCCGATTGAGCATGCATGGGATATGCTACAGAGAAGAGCTCTGCCGAATATGGAGGGTATCCAGTCGCAAGAAGACCTTTTTTTGTTGTTGCAACGAACATGGGCGGCCATTCCACAGCGTGATTTGGATGAACTCATTTTGAGTATGCCAAACCGATGTTCTTGTGTTGTTAGTGTTCGCGGTAGAAACACGGATTATTAATTGTTTAAGTTACCCAATAAAATTTTAAAGAAAACTGTTATTTCAGTCTTTTTTTCGAACTTTTGTGTTAGTGGTTCAAATGTCAAAAATCCCTTTATTAGGAAAATGGCAAATTTCTTTATTAATGCAAAGGTGACTTGGTTTAACGTTACTGTGACAAACGAAAACACTTTATTTGATGAATCCTTAAAGAAAATTTTAATTAATATCAATCAGGAGAAAAGTTATTGCAAAAATATATGTTGATCCCTAGACACTTTTGATGTGTGTAGTTCTTGTTTGACGTAGCTTGCCAGATCATGGATTCGCCGTGAAACAGTATCGTTTGATAGCGGCACAGTAGAAAGATGCTTTGCAGATTTTTCATCGAGCATACATTTTGTTATGTCTAATACACATGGCTTTATTAAATTCTCAGCGATAGTGTGCGCTTCACCTGCTTGTGCAATGCGATAGCTAACTAAATATGATGCCTCCGTGGCCTTTTCGTTGATAGTTTGTGTTACATGCATCATATTTTTTTGACTCTTGTCTTTAGACTCGGGGTGTACAGTTTCTAAATGTCGGCGCAATTTGGCAGGTGCCATGGAACTATTAGGAAGCAGTTTACTACATAGCATGCAGAGAGGTGAGCCGTTGGAATCAACAAATCCGAAACTCGTCATGGCATCATCGTCTGGATCGGTGATTGCTATATTCTCCGCGCGTACTGCTTTTGAACATTCAGCGTCATTAGAAGATTTTGTTGCAACACGTTTAACACCTTTAAGCCAACGTTCCATTCTTCTTTTTTTATAATGTTACACGTCAAGATAGAGACCCCACCGGGTCTAAATAATGCACAATCGTTACTGCGTATAAGAGACTAAGTTTAGTACAATGAAGAAATGTATAAAACTGAGACAACAGAATACAGCAGGCAGTAGAACAATGAACACTAGTTTCTCGCTAGCGAGCTTGTAAGTAGGTAGGTAGGAACTTATCGCTCCGAACGCTAATCGTCAACTGACTGACGAGGCGCGATTTTTTTTTTTTTTGGATATGCCATCTCGCAGTTCAGCCTCTGAGGCTGGCTACTGCTTAGCCGGGCAATTCCCTGTGAATGCCTTTAAAATGAATCTAAGGCCTCCAGCCAGGGGCTTAAAACTATACTTAAAAACTAAGCGACCACTCGCTAAGGGGACCAGACCCCCTGTGGGGTACGAGCCTCGGCTTAGGGCGTCGCTGGGGGGGGGGGGTAGCAAAGGGACAGTCTGGATCTGAGTGATATTATTTAGGGGCTGGTTTAAAACTACCGGCTCAGCATCGCGGGCTGGCTCTGGCAAGGGTCGGGGGGGGTTCGTTGAACGGGGGCGTCGCGACGAGCCTCGGCGGCGAGGACGGAAACACGGCGGTCTGTATTTGTATTTACGCAATGTACTGGTTTCCCTATTGCTCTCCTGGAGGAGGGTGATGGGGTCATCGGGGGTGGTGAGGGCATGTCGCGGACGGCGAATCATGCTAATACGCGAGGGTTCGTACCGGGCGGCCGATGCGATCAGGGGGTTCCTATGCTTGATAGCGGAATCGAAGAAACCCTTGGAAAGACGTTTCATAAACTGAGCTAAGGGGGGGATCCTAAGGTCTAAGTGGAGACTGTCATTACGGACATAATAGGGGGCACCGGTGATCTTACGGAGAAAACGGTTCTGAAGGGTCTGCATCCGATGCAGATGACGCGGGTGGGCATGGGCAAAAGTGACACAAGCGTATGTCATAATGGGACGGATGACGGCGGTATAGAGTCGCAACTTGCACTTAAGTGACAATTTGCTCTTTGCCGTGATCATAAAATGGAGCCTACCCATGGCAAAGGCAGCCCGGTCGCGGGCTGCTCTTATATGCGCGGCAAAGGACAGGTGGTTGTCGAGAATGACTCCTAAGTACTTGGCTCGCTTCTCACAAGGGATCGGCCTGCCGAACATAGTGATCGGAGAGGGGACGGGACGTATGAGACGCGCCTTATGGAAAAGAACTGCCTGGCTTTTATCGGGATTAACCTCGATTCGCCACTTACGGAACCAGGCTCCTAAAGCATTGGCTGCTTTTTGGAGCTGACGGGCGATGGCGTCTTGGCCGTGCCCAGTGTAATAGATTGCCGTATCGTCGGCGAAAAGGGCCAAGTGAGCCTTTTTGCTCTTGGGGATATCTGAAGTGAATAGAGTGAAAATGAGGGGGGAAACGACAGAGCCCTGGGGGACTCCCGCGCGAATGGGGTGGGGGGAAGAAAGGGTTTTCTCTATGCGATAGCGGAAAGTGCGATTCGCTAAAAAGTCTCGCAAGATGAGCACGAGACGATCTGGCACACCGAGCTGATACAGCTTGTATATCAGCCTGTTGTGCCAGTCTTTGTCGAACGCTTTCGCTATATCGAAAAATAACACACCGGTCATCGCTCCGCGCTGGAAGCCAGCGCTCAAGTGCTCTACGATGCGGTGGACCTGTTGGACGCACGAGTGTTCGGTCCTGAAACCGAACTGCTCGTTGGGAATGAGGCTCTTAGCCTCGGCAAAGTCTTTGAGGCGCTTATAAATAAGCCGCTCATAGATTTTGCCGAGCGCGCTAAGGAGACTGATCGGCCTGTCTAGTCGGCTCGGTTTTAGGTTTACCCGGTTTGGGAATACCTATGACGGTGGCCTCTTTCCACACTTGGGGAAAGATGTTATTGCTCAAGGCGCCATTGAAGATGGCCGCCAACAAGTCTATGAGCTGAGAGGGGAGGACTTTGAACACCCTATTGGTGAAGCCATCGGCGCCAGGGGCTTTCCGAGGCTGTAGCCTATTTATTATGTCTTTCACTTCGTCGGGCGTGACTGAAGGAAGAGGACAGTCGGGGTCTTCTACTGGGGGGAGGGCGGCTCTACGTTCGACTTCCGCGTCCACCTCAGCGAGATGTCGCATGTCTACTGGTTGAGAGCTGGGTGTGCACTGAGATTCCAGGCTGTCGGTCAGGCATTCTGCCTTCTCAGAGTCGTCAAAAGCGACGCTCTTATCGGGGCGAATGAGAGGAGGCATAGTAACCTCGTCGCTGCTAGCACGCAACTTTCGTTGCAATTGCCAGAAAGCTAAGTGAGTGGGCTCGAGTTCGCTAAGCTCCTTGTCCCAACGATTCGAACGAAACTCACTGGTGCGCTGCTTTACAGCAAGCTGCAAGCTGCGCATGTGAGCCTTGTTCGCATAGCAGGGAAAGACGCTATAGGCACGAACGGCCGCGTTCTTCTCGGTTATCAGATCACGTATGTCATCGGGTAGTTTCCAGCGGTGATCGCTCATCGCTGGGACTTCCCGAGAACAATCCTTCAGTACGGATTGTACGTGATCTGTAAACAAGTTGATGGCGGCCATCGTGTCTGCGACTGAGACTATGTGATCGGGGATACCGTCCGTGAGAGGAAACATGTCGGATTTCAGCTTATCGCTTACTTTCTTCCAGTCTGTTATCAAAATAGAGGGAGGGGGCTGGCTGGGGTCAAAGAGGCCCGAGCTAGAGACGAGATGCATGACTACCAGACGATGATCAGAGTTAAGCTCATGTAGCGTCTCAATCGAGTCCAGCCTGAGGCTGACGTTCCTGAGCAGCGCTATATCGAGCACATCGGAACGCAAAGCGACAGTGTCGGGGTAGTGGGTGTGCTCCATAGGAGCGATAGGGTCGAAGGAAAGGGGGTCGCTTAGGTCGAACAACGCTCGCCCTCTCGGGTTAGTCGTTATGCTGTTCCAAGCGGGATATTTGGCATTGAGGTCGCCCGCTATGATAACGGACTCGCTCAAGCCGAAGAGAGAAGTGAGATCCTTCTCTAACAGGGAATGGTCCTCAGATGAATTTACGGGGGGCATGTAGGCAGAGATGATATGAACCGACTTATGGCCGGTCATGCCTAGCCGACAGATTGAAACCTCAAGTACGGATTCTAGAGGGGGTGAGTTTACTGGGATGCAGTGCAGTTCTTTTCGGTAATAAATGAGCGTGCCGCCTCTGTGGCAGCGAGAACGGTCATTGCGAACTATATAAAAGTTTGCAATTTTGGGGTTGCGGTGATGGGGCTTAAGGAACGTCTCTTGGACAAGAAAGACATCTATCTGATGATCGCGGAGAAACGCGGCGATCTCATCGCGTTGTCCACTAATGCCGTTGGTATTATAAAAGCCTACTCTAAGGGATCGGGGTTGGGTACTCGTTAAGGGCCTAGTTATATCCATTATTGGTCTGATTGTGGGAGAGAGCGCGGAGAGCTGCACGTATCCTAGGATACGATTTAAAGATCTTGTTGATCTTTTCGAAATCATTCGTTCCTCTGAGCTCAGCCGCTAAGCGGTCGGCGACGAGGCGCGACGCGCGATCGCCGCTTTTATACTTAGTCCTAGACTCGATCTCGAATATTCTTTAAAATACTCGAGTGAGCGCCTTTGATAAACAAAAAGCAAAAATAAAAAGAGAAATATAAAAATTGCTTTGTAAACGATCTCGACTTTATTTTTTGAAGTTAGAGTCGAAAGTCGCTTGTTGACAACTATAGCGTCTAATTCAGAGGCGGCTTTTATCAAAGGGACCGCGCGCTCACAAGTATACAAGTATACATGTTGATACCAAACTTATGAGATATTGTACCAGCTATTGTAATAACTGTTTATACAAACACAAATAAATAAATAAATATACCTACGCGCGGCCGCGGAGTCAAAACGTTCGACCAGAGAGAGGTGTTTTGTTTTTTTTTCTAAATTCTTGAGGAACCCCTACAGAGGTGTACACACTTAAAGTATAGGTCTAGAACAAAAAAAAATATCGCAATGGCTTTGTTCTCGTTATACACTTTATAAACGATCATGAATGTAAACAAGAAATAGGAAAAGGCCGACAATTGAACCTTAGGGCATGCCCATTTTGACTAGAGACCCGGAGGATGTCGCCCCATTTACATTTACTTTTTGCTGCCTGTTTGATAAATTGGAAAGAATAAGATCAGCAGCTTATCGTAGTGGTGTAATTTACGCTTTACATTTCGATTAGTGCGCTTTATAATGAACCTTCTAAAATATAGAGAAATAGGAAACAAATAACTTTTGTACTCACCCCAGGAGAAGGAGTGCGCCAACCCCGCGCACAGCGCCACCAATGCCATCACACAAAGCGTTCTATACATTGTATATTTCAGACAACGTTATTTCTAAAGAGATAGTATATTATGTCCACCCCTGGTGCTCGCTCGTGGATACAAAACCAATGCAATATTTTTTTGGCAAATATTCAGTTATAAATAGTATGGCAGGCATCGGGTATATTCATAACATGAGAGGTCTGATAAGAGAAGCAATACGAGTTCATGTTGTTATACAGAATGTTTTTTTTTACATTTTCCGTCGACGGTCATATCTGAAGTTTAACTTAGAAAACTGCTCGTCTAAATCGGTTGTCATACTGACGATGTTCGCGGGTGACATGATGATGACGCGCTCGGGCGTCAGTCGGTGGTATTAGAACGCTATTGGCCCCATGTGGACGGTACGAAACAGAACATAGCCATTGTATAACGTTCAAAAAAGTCCAATTTACAAAATAAACATCATTTGATCATTGTTGCTTTTGTTGGTCTGGTAGTCGCAATCGCTACTGCTGAGTTTACACTGAATAGAAGTAAGGAAAGACGAGAAGTAAGAAACTCCTTACTGCATAAGTTTATGCCCGGCGATAGGCTCGTTGTTTTAGGTGTTTTATTTCTAAAAGTAGGTTTTCTAAGATACCTACTTACGTTTAATCATCCTGTACATGCCACTGTATAGGTAGTATAAACAATAATTGCTAACAATGCTCGATTAAACTGTTATAAATAATGTGTAACACTTCACTAGCGACCTGCCCCGGCTTCGCTGGAAGTATTTATGTCTGGGGAGATGGGGGTAGGTGTTACTGAAAAATATGCAGTTTCTGCCTGTTGCATTGGATTAACCAGTTAGCCTATATGAGAGACTGGAAATGAATCGAGCTCGAATATTTAGCACCACGCCTTGAATCTATTATATCCGTTAATACTTGATAGTTTCCTTGTCGACTTATGCAAAAACTAAGGATGCGAGGAAGAGCGACGAGAGTACTAAAATGTTAACACCTCTCCTCGGAGAGATTCGTTTTTTTTGACCATTCATTATGGTACACAGTTCAAATTATGCATAAAAGCTCGACCGACGAAGATGCAGAAGCGAGCACCGCCTGTGACCATGGGCCCCATGGCCACAAGTTAGTTACATCATCGATTCTTACTAATCAGAGTTTTTTTTAATTAGCTGTCAGAAAATCTAGTTGAACTAAGCGCATACACACAGACACGCGACGCGTTTTTTGCTATTTATTATATTACAACTCGTGAACCCGTTGGGTTTTCCCTTATTTTGTTGTTCCCATTTTAGTGTAAAAACCAGATGACATCATTCCGAGGTTAAAGGGCAGTATAATCTATGCAAAATAGGTACTATAAAGAGGAAAGATTTTTTTATGTTTGTAACGAATAAACTCAAAAACTATTGCACCAACTTCGAATCGGTCAAAGCGACCTGATGTAATTATGAGCCATTAGTTATTATTTTTGATTGCCAACTTGTGAAACTGCCACCGCTGTTGAATGTGTGAATCTCCGTCCATGTGACAACATTGGGCGAGTCGACTGTATATCAAAAGGTTTAGAAATATTACTACTGAATTCCAAAACAAAGACTCACATTTTGTTGGACCAGTTCGTAGCGACATGGACAGCTCTGTTGTTTGCATCATTCAAGTCCTGGAGGGTGCCATTAGTTGTACACAACAGGCAGTAAGAAAGGTGCGGATTGTCCTGTGTTGGGGCTCCACATTCACATTGTGTCCGAGAAGGAACGATTATACCCCATCGAGCCAGATTGGGCCGCGGCTAAGGTCAGCCCGCAAAAAAAACACTAAAAGTGCAAATGAAAAGTTCATTTTCAGTTTCGGAAGCCAATGACTTTTGATTTCTAGATTATTTATTATTATTTTTGAAAACTAATAAGAATCATCAAATTAACATTAGCGAAGACACGCATAGGTACAACAAAAAACACTTGAATTGAAAAAAATCTCCTTTAAAAGTCGGTTAGAAATTAGTTGCTAATATGGCACAGTTATAACCATAATATTATACTGCCCTTTAACTTCGGAATGCAGATGTTATCTGGTTTTTACGCAAAAATGGGAACAACAAAATTAGGGAAAACCCAACGGGTTCACGAGTTGTAATATAATAAATAGCAAAAAATTCGTCGCGTGTCGTGTCTGTCTGTATGTGCTTAGTTCTTCTAGACTTCACAATAGCGCACTGGAATTTGTTGCGGTTTCCGCCATCACTTGAAGAAGTCGTGCGTTTACCAAACATAAGTAGAAGGAATTTTCTGACAGTTAAGTAAACAATACTCTGACCAGTTAGGTTCTGTGGCGCATCTAACTTGCGGCCATGGGGGCCATGTTCACAGGTGGTGCTCACTCCTGCATCTTTAACTCTCAAACTGTCATGCATAAGTTGAACTGTGTAACATAATGAATGGTCAAAAAAATACGAATCTAGCCGAGGCGAGGTGCTAACATTTTAGTGCTTACTTCTCTTTCTCGCGTCCTTAGTTTTTTCATAATTCGACAAGGAAACTATCTAGTATTAACGGTTAATATTAAACTATTCGAGGCGGGGTGCTAAATAATCGAGCTCGATCCAGTCTCCCTAAAGTGCTTGCAGGTTAATCCAGTGCAACAGGCAGAAACTGCATTTTTTTTCACTAACACCTACCCCCATCTCCCCAGATGTAAACACTTGCCGCGAAGCCGGGGTGAGTGCCTAGTGTAGTGTTACACAATATTAAAAACATTTTTAAGCAAGCATTGTTATCAATTATTGTTTATTTTATAATCTACCAAAACTATCTAATATACAGAATTAATACTCTTAGAATACCTTCTTATAGAACTAATCATCATCTGAACATAACGCATCATCAACATCATTAACATATCCCTACAATCCCAAAGGGTGGGGCAGAGCAGCACTCTTAAAGCGTAATAAGGGCGAGCCTAAGAGCCTATTAC
This sequence comes from Eugnorisma glareosa, assembly GCA_947578425.1. Taxonomy (NCBI): domain Eukaryota; kingdom Metazoa; phylum Arthropoda; class Insecta; order Lepidoptera; family Noctuidae; genus Eugnorisma; species Eugnorisma glareosa. Next base: position 2,164,909 of record OX387982.1, on the reverse strand, counting down.
CAACCACCGGGCGTGCTCTAATTCATGCAGTAAGGACTTTTCCTTACCACTACTGAGTCAATCTTGTTGGAAAAATACGGGAATTGAGCCCAGGACCTTTTGGACAGCAGTAGCGATTGCGGCCACTAGACCAACAAAAACCACAATGACGAATATTGATTATTTTTGCAATATGGTTTTACAAACACATTTAATCGTCAACATAAATGAGTGTACTGTAAGTGGCCAGTGTTTCGTACTTGGGGACTCTGACAGCCGAAACAAACTCAGAAAACTAAACTGGAATTATTAGATTTGTGCAGAATCAATTTTCTTTCTGGAAATCGGGCCGGGAATTGATCCCGTCGCAAAATCTGAGCAATAATCATGTTCCTACATACTTCTCTTTCGCCGCTTGAAGTTATGAACAGGTAACAGTGGCTGGCGATTCTCCATATACATGTTTACCCCTTATTTCTTCCTGAATAATCCCTCTTGTGCAATCATTTTTGTATTCATAAAATCTCTATACGACTCTTGCGCATGTCTCACTCAAGCTGTATATATCCTCCGGACCGTTTTAGGTCACGGCAGCCAATCTTAGCACAGAGTAGCCATCGGCGCGGGAGAAGGTGGTACAGAATGTTCTAAAGAACATCACCTTTACGTCTGCAGTACATCGTGCAAGTCCTCGGGCTATCATAATCGCACGCACAGAGAGAGCCCTCCGTCTCAGTAATATATAAACAGTGCCTCCGTTCCCTTTCAATATCAGCATTGTCTTTGAGGTCAGTGGCGACCTAGGTATTTAAATTGTTCCAAATGGGACATCAAGATGCATTGTGCAATGAGCTGACTTTTCTGAATGAAATAAATACAATGACCCATGTTCCGTTTCGTACCGTTTACATGTCGCCAATAGGGTCCTAATATCATCGACTGACGCGCTCGGCTGCACCATGACATCCGTGTTATTTAAATTATTCACATTGCCAGTATGACAACCGAATTAGATGAGCATTTTTTTGATAGTTTCCGATATGGCCGTCCACGTAAAATGCATAAATTCACCCTGTATATTTGCACGATATCTCTACGTAGTGCTTCCCTTATCAGAGGACCTCTTAAGTTATCAATTTACCCGATGCCTAACCATACTATTTATAGCTGCAACTTTGCAAAAAAAAACAGCTTATTGCTTTTGTATTCCACGAGCGGGCACGAGGGGTGGACATACACTACTTCCTTAGAAACGACGTTGTCTGCAATATACAATGTATAGAACGCTTTGTGTGATGGCATTGGTGTCGCTGTGCGCGGGGTTGGCGCACTCCTTCTCCTGGGGTGAGTACAAGAGTCATTTGTTTCCTATTTCCCTACATTTTAGAGGGTTCATTAGAAATTGTATTGAGCACTGAAACTTGGTAGCTGAGTAGGTGGCTTTCTCCGCTTAAATTGTGATAGCTCGATATAAATATAATTTATAGCTTAGAATACTCACGAATAATGTATCTCTTTATAAGTTAGAAACATTTTAGAATTGAATGATTAGTTCCAGAGATTAGCCCCTTAATACAAACCTACAAACAAATACCTCGTTATAATATTATATTATTACAAGCTGTTGCCTGCGACTTCGTTCGCGTCGACATTCTGATGTTGCTGTGAGAAAAAAAAAGATAGTCTTGTCTTTCCCCAGGACATCAATTTGGGGATATGGAGAACAGGGTGTAAAGTTCTTCATCCCCCATAAAAAAGGGGGGAACCTCTGACCAGACTGGTGTTATGTCTGGTGGGCTACTGCCCGACAGTTGTTGTCGGGTTCTTCTAAATAGTCTTAAGTCGCGGCTAACTTTACTTGCACGATGTAGGATTTTAGATGTATTTCGATGTTTAGTTCATAATCTGTGTCATAGATGGCGCTGAAGTACTTTTTGTTCTATGTTTCTGTACTGTACTGTACTCTTTGTAGTGCAGCTACATAATCTACCTCCTTTCCAAATTTCATTACGATCCAATCAGCCGTTGTGTTTTGAAAAGAGTTGCAAACAAACTGGTACATTTAGGTATGGCTTCGCTCACGAGAGCGCGTATTATTTTGGCATTCGCAGGGAACATAACATGGAAACCTGAAGTCGTGGTATATTCCTAATATCCCCTGCAAATTAATATACTAATAAACTAACTGGTTTTAGTTTAAATTATCAGGAAGTCAGTTAATTTAGATTGCCTAGGACACGCTAAGAAGAAGTTTATGAACAAAGCAAATAGATGCAATTCAAGATCTATCTTAGGTCCCAACGCTGAGTATCCATAAAAAGTTTAAAAATCCTTTCAAACCCTGTTACTGAAAAATACTATAAACGCTTGAAGTTAATATATTTAGTAATGGAACCAGAAACGTAAAGAAAGAGAAAGTAATCTTCATGTTTCATTGCGCACTTTTGAAGTCTCTCCACTTTGGTCACACTTCGTCTTATTTGTGTTACTCAAAAGTTTCGAAAAGATTTTACTCGTAAATCTGTAATTTTCTATCCATGGTGATACATAATAGACAAAATATACTTCCATGGTTTTAACAGCTCAATGTGCATACGCGGCTCCCGACCAGACCATGGCCGATTTGCTGAAGTGTCAAAAGTGTCCCTACACCTGCGTTTTAGAGAACTTATTGACAAAATCGCTACTGACGCTGCGATTAACGTTTCCACCTGGGTGTTAATAATTTGATAAAACGTATCATCGATACGAAAGAAGAAGAAGAACAGGGTAATAATATTATATCTCGTATTTTCAAAGGTAGACCACAATTACCGAAGCATATATGAATGAATATACTTTTCTAAGGACTATGATGAACGGGCAAAAAAAAAAATTGATGAGTAGCCGCAGCTCGATGTAACAAATACTGTCGAAGTAAGCCCTTCGTCTATACACCAGATTTATGTTGACTATTATTAACATTTTTCTCTAAGGTTCACATGCAAGTGCAGTCCCGCGAGTGAAACACTTACTTTTATGGATACAATTCCTCTTCACTCTGTGTTTTATCCACAGTTGTAAATAAATGCTATTATTAAATGCCTAATGCGGCTCCATCTGTTTACCGAGAGAAAAATATTAGTGAGTGAGGTTTCATTGATTTTACTTAGACAACGTTATACCATCGTGTTTGTTATAGTCTTTTATTATGCAGATGTAAATTAAATGATTTTTTAATACATATTATACAGAGGAGTGTATAAGTTATAGTATCATCTCATCTACCTTACAACTCTGTGGTAGGGACAAAAAGATAGACAACCCAACAGATTCTTGGCCCATATGCTTTGTAGTTTCATTCAATTTTGATTTCGTTTGTTTAGAAAACACATTAGTTCCGTGTATTTTAATAAAAAGATAGCCTTGACTTAATTTTATCAGGCAAACCATTTGCAATTTGTTCATTTAGGTCTTAAAATATTGCATATTATTACAAAAAATATTGTTTTCTTTCGATAACCAGCTGAGTGAAGCTGGATCTTAGGTGAGATATTCAACTAACATAGCATCCCGCTCGTAAGTCCAGAAGGGTGTGGCAGAGATGTACCTAATATTAAACCCACATTTTGCCAGTTATGTTGAAGCGTTACTGAAATAGGAGACCAGCCTATTGTCCCCAACCGAGCACAAATTCGGGCTTTGTAGCTGCTACTGAGAATTTCCTGGTGGAAAAGTCAACAACACTTGGCCGGACCCGTGAATCTAACCCAGGACCTCATGCTTGCTTCCGATCACTATACCAACAATACGGTCTACACGGTTTGTGGTATCAATACTTACACATCTTGCAGGCCTATCGCTAAAAAATTAAAGCCTCCGTCTTCTCATAATCTAGGCTTATTTTTTCTAAAGAAACTTCTTATTTGTTTGTAACATACGATTTACATTCAAAATGCTTAAAATTGATAGCAACAAAAATCAATAAAATTCCAAAATAAATTAAGGAACTCTAGACTTCTAGCACAGCAAAACTTCTTTTCCTTAGACTACTTTTTGGAGAAATCTTCATCATCATTCTTCTGCTCTTATCCCGATTTATTTGGGGTTGGCGCAGCATGTCTTCTTCTTCTATACTTTTCTATCAATTTTCGGAGAAATATTTGAATTAAAAAATGAGAAAAATACAAACGATGTTAATCCAAATAAAGAATGGAAATCTCAAAGCATCAAAAAAAAAATACAAATCACAAAAAGTAAAAATCTTCTGGGGTTCGAACATGCGTCCGGTAGTTTACAGAACGACCATGAATCCGCTAGGCTGTTCAAACCGTTGACGTAAATTTAAAATATATCTCATGCACGCCATGGCTGAAACGTCAAACAATTGAAGAATACTGACATAATGCAATATTGCTCACACCTTTAAGCAAGTAGCGTGATATATAATATAGCCTAACATTTAAAGAAGCCTTTATGAAATATTTGTGCAAAATTTGAACAGGATCTGCATTGCAGTTTTTGAGCCATATCGGAACATCGATTTGGATTTTTTGACGGTTTTGAAGGTTGGCAGTATTTCTGCATGTTATTGTTTTACAGATTTTGATCATTTAAAAAAAAACCTCATTGTACGAGACCTGGCTCAAAATGACTTAACAGTCAAAACTCACCAAGATATTTTGGGCTTACACTAAGTCGTTTTCATTTAGTTTTGAGTAAAAAATTAAATTGCATTTAAATTGTAATATTTTATTAACAAGGTTTGAGCTCATTAAGTCGTTGTTCTATTTTAAACGATGCATATACCTATAATAGGCTATATTTTTATTGTTTCATATTAATAATTTTTACTATGTACTGCTGTTGGTGTGCCAAATAAATACATAAATACGATAAATGGCCAGGTTACCAAATAAAGGAATACAATTAACAGTAATATTTGTATAAAATGGAGTATGTAAGGATCGCAGCAGGTGACGTTCGTGTCTGCCTACTCCTGGCGCAAAAGGCGCTAGTTTATATACCTATGTTTGTAAGAGGAAAGAATATAGATATTTTTTTGTTTCAGAAATCGTCACGGGTGTTAGTAATCGACTAGAATTCCTTGATATTAACGGAACACTGACGCACACAGAAACCATGATGAATACAATCTACTTTTTATCTTACGACCCAGTGCACAACAGGGTGCTGTTTGCTGACTACTATTATATGTACAGCTTTGACATAGGTACAAAGAAAACAGAATTGTTAAGAGATCCACCAAACAGACCCCTTACTAGTTTCACTTACGACCCGGCCACAGAGTTACTCTTTTGGGCTGAAGGTGGCACCAAAATTAACTCGATTTCATTAAAACTGGAATTTAATATCAGAAAAGTTAATGAAAATCAATTCATTTTGTCGGAAAACCATGTTCAGAATATTGTAGCCGATAGCTGCGGAGGGTACGTTACTAACAATATTATGTAATAGCTTTGCAAGCTCACACCTGTTTTGCGTATTGAACTTTGTCAAAATTAAAACATTTACAAAATATTTCAGGTTTATTTACGGCAGGGCGTTCTTCAATGTATATAAGGCTAGATTCAATGGCTCCGACAAGGAAGTTGTTATCGACAAAACCCAGTATCTAAATTCTTTAACCATTGACCAACAGTCTCAGAAAATGTACTTGGCTGGTAAGGGGGGTATTAAAAGTGCAGATTTAAATGGAAAGAACGTAAGAACAATACATAGATCAACACAAATTTTTGATAACCGCTATTGTCTGGCCGTATCAAAGGATTTCATATATTGGCGATCTTACAACGAAGCGAATGAAACATTTAGCATCTGGCAATTTCCAAAGAGTCCACCGCGCGGCATAGATGTGGAACCTAAACTTTTTATTGAACGTGATCAGTATATTTCGGAAATAGTCGCCAACTACAACATTGAAGATATAACTCGGGAAAATCAGAACTGCGACACACTGAAGAGTCTGCTACCAAATAACTCAGTTTCTACAGATGTAAGCCAGCTTTGTGTCCATGGTACGAAAGTTAATGGGGAACCTCGTTGTGAATGTACACAGGGTTACAGCGGTGAGAGATGCGATGTTTCAGTGTGCCACAACTATTGTCTACACGGAGACTGTAATGCCAGTGCTGAGGGACAACCTAAATGCAGGTAAAACATGTCCATCTCAATAAGGACTAGTCATACCAGGCGACCGAGCGCCCGCGTTTCACGCTGATCGCCTGTCTCTTTAAAGTGGTTCTCCCAGACGACCGTTGCTTTTTGCCGTTGATGAAGCTCAGGTTTAGTAAAAGTCGTTTAATCGCAATGTACTAAAAATTCGTGGGAAAATGCCTCAAGCAGCCTCAATTTTAATAAAATCAATTAGCTTAGCTTTAAACACCATTTTGTTTAATTTTGCAGGACAAGTTTTTACCTACATTTTGCAGTTGCCCTAATTCATCATAATGATTCTTTCCAGATGTAATCCCCGCTACTCAGGAGAAAGATGTGAATTAAACGTGTGCCATGGCTATTGTTTCCGAGGAGATTGTAGTGCCAGTGCTGATGGCCAACCTAAATGCAGGTAAAATTTTTATCCACATTTACATAAGTGCGTATTACACAAATCTTCTGCAGTGTTCTCAATCTAAAAGACACCTGAGTCCGTGCCATGTGGCCGTGCGTTTTTACGTTTAACGCTGAGCGTACACTCGCTAATGACCACATTTTTGCAGAAGCTTTTTAACAGTCAACACGTTTTGTGCACTTATCAGTGTTTTTTATTCAAATAGGTATGCTTTATTTCTTACATGTGCGATAATAATAATGCAATAGGCAACCTAAAACATACGCAACTCGGGTTTTGCCCCTACACGGGGTCCTCAGGAGATGTTGACTCGACAAACTGGTTTCGTTGACAATCGAATTACCCTGTATAATATTTTTTTCAGTTGTAATGCCGGTTACTCAGGACAACGATGCGAGGCGAACGTGTGCCAGGGATATTGCTTGAACGACGGTATATGTTCCCTGAGTGAGGAGAGTAAGCCCCTCTGTCGGTGCAGAGGACATTATGAGGGCGAACGATGCGAATTTCCCATCTTTCTAATCAAATGTTCTGAAACAGTTTCTATGTTGCGGGACATTCTTAATACAGGTAAGAATCCAGTGCTTACCCACCGTCCACCTCCTGAGATCATCTGGTTGAACCGTGGAAAGCATTGCGGATAAATAGATAGGTAGACAGAATATTATACTTTAATATGCAGAAAAAGTATTACACAGCTCTACAATGTTGCTAATTTGATGAGTTCAACATCGGAAAATCTTTTATATGCCTAGAGGCAGATCAGTGCATGATCTGTTGTACTAAACCGTTGAAACATAACATCCTGTCGTACATGATCTCTTTAAATGCATTTTGTCAGACTGAGTGACGTGGCGCAGATTCTTCTGCTCAGATTGATAATATCATGTACGGTTGCTTTTATGATTAACTGTCCATTTTACAAATTTTTTACAGATGTAACATCGGATAAATGGGGGGAGTCAAGTTGTGCTTCAACTGCTGTCTAAAGATGTGAAATCTTTGAAGAGTGTACTCACCCATCTACCACCACCACTACGTACTGCTCACTAGAACATTAGATCAATAGCGCAAGCGTTAAGGTGCCTCTTGAGCACATCCTTATAGCGGTGATGTTGAACGCCATGCGCAATGCCGCTGCTGAAAGTGCAGTACGATGGGCTAGTTGCCGCAGTGTCTTGCTCAGCGTCAAGCCTTTAGATATGTACCAATCTCTTGAAGAACATTATTTCTTTTCGACTTTCTCGTCTTGTTATTATGGAGAAAGAAAGAAAGAAAAAGTATTTATTAGCCCGCACAGGACAAAACATTACAAAATTGTTACATTTACAGACAAAATTATAAAAGTAATAATAAAACTAAAATAATAAAAACACGACGAAATTAGTACGAAGCCAAGAATTACAAAAAAAAATATTGTGTACAACGAATAAACAAATATAAATATGTGAAGTATTATAAATACGAATTTAAGAAGTAGAAAATAATAAATACATCTACACCCCACGTAACCACACTGTTTGTCTATCTGTGCCATGAGTGTCACTGGCAACACTGATGAAGAGGACGCGGGCGCAGACATATTTGTTTCTCTTTATCATTACGTCAGCGAAGAAGAATCAAAACAACAATTAATACTGTTATCATAATCATTAATTATCTTAACAGTTAGAATGTCAGAGTTAAAGAAACAACAAATATTATTACTTAAGTAAGTTACCGAGCGAAAAAAGTGACCCAAGACAACGGCCAAACAAGTGCATCTTGGTGTCGAGGATTCATTATGGGTGTCATTTCCATGATTTTTGGGTCACTGATAACGAAAATAATATCAAAACAAAAATTCAGATGACGCCGACGAAATTATATAGCAATAAAAACTTCGTTCAAACCAGATGTCCATAAACATTATTTTTTTTTTATTAAGAGTGTTAGACAAATTTGACGCTTCGTCACTGCCAGTCAGTATCACATAGGTTGTTATTATCTTGCATACCAGTTGTATACCAGTCACTAGAGTAGTACAAGTGTACATGGCGGAAGGGCGGAAGAAAAGTGACTGAATCCCATCTGTCATCTGATAGAGGTTAGGGAGTTTCGTTGATTTGTGTTCTTCTAGTTTTTAGCTCTCGCTGCTAGATGTCGTAGCGCAAAAATGTATGAAAACTCATCGTATCGATATGAAATATTCTTGAAGCTATGGTTTGTTCTCGAAGCCGGAAGATCTGTTATGTGAACTTTTCCGCCGTTCTGTTTTAGAAATTGTAGAAAACCATAACAAACCGTAGAAATTGTAGAAGCCTTTGCATTTTTAGTTTCGATCGCATAAGGACACGTTGACTTTACTGAAGCTATGCTTGCTTGCTTATAATCAGTGTTAATGTGTAATAAAACCCAATCCGCTGGCTGTGGATGAGTGGGAGTCGGGCCTTTGGCTTCAGGAATTACCGTCACCTAATATAGGCACTATTTCAGGTGACACAACCTTCCGGCTCGCTATCATGTTTGCGATTAGGCGCCCCTCGTGGGCCTCCACTTCGCTGTCAATGTGGTGAAGCAGTCGACTGCCTCGGACACCATGGACTTTCTTGTAGTAAGAGTGCAGGACGGATTGCGTGGTACGATAGCATTTATTCAAAATTCAAATTCAAAATTCATTTATTTCCCAAACTAGGCATAGCCTGTATCTTGGTGACCCAGACTCTACACTAAGTTAAAAATGTATGATCTCATCCGTCGTGTTCTTGCCACCACCATGGTGCCAGCTGGCTTGGTACGCGTCGATGGGAAGAGACCAGATGGTATGACCATAATGCCTTGGAAGTTGGGTAAGCCTTTGGTGTGGGATGTAATTTCCGTCGATACCCTTGCGCCATCCCATCTTCCTAGCATAGTGGGCTGCGCTGGGTTGGCTGCTGTAGGTGCTGAACACCTCAAACGGCGCAAATACAATAATTTAATTGGTAGTAATGTGTTTGAGCCGTTTGGGGTTAAAACACTAGAGCCATGGGTGACGTCACGGACGTCAAGTAAGTCGGTGCGCCCTACTATTGCTTAAGTGTTTTAAATAAAATAACCCGTTTAATAAGAACAGTTTTAATACAGAAAGTTTCCTCATACAATAATTCAACACACAAAACGTTATCTAGTGCGCAAGTGCAGTGTATAGATCGTAATTATTGTGTTAACTTAAAACAGTCCACCAGTGAACAAAATCTACCCTTAACATTAAAAATATTAAAACAGTTTAGTGAATACGCTAAAAAACTAGCTGTGAAGTGTCGCCCGGGAGTGTGCCGCAACTCTGCTTAGCCCAGTGCCGTTGTATGGTGTTAACACACCATTATATTGCCATCAAACCATAACTCACCAAAGTTAAGAACAGCGCCATCTATTTATACAGCGCGGAACGACTAATCTGGATCAATACTACGTTACGAACGCAGCGCACCATGCCAGCAGCGAAGTGCGGTGGTTGCGCCAAATTTTTATCGCCGATAGAGGCCGCTAAATGCCGTCAGTGCAATGTCTTTTATCATCGCGTTTGCGTTGGCTTGCCTGGTACAGGTACTATTGCAATCACCTGGCGCTGCCCAGAACGTGGTTAGAGACAACAGGACGGAGACACCAGTTCGAGGTGGGACGAATTCTTCCCAGGCAGAGGGGCACGGTAGCCCCGAGGAGCTCATGGACATGGATAGTCCACTAAACAGTACGGCCCTGGATGCTACCGTTAATTTCTCTCCCGACTTGGCAGACGAGTTGCGGTTATTTAAAGAGGAGTTGCGTGCCGAGTTTCGCCTGATGCATCTGGAATTTCAGGAATTGCGCGCGGAGATGGCTCAACTTAAGGAATCCATCAAGACATCTGATGAGCGGATGGATAAACTAGAAGCGCGAGTAGGTGCCCTCGAACATAAACTGCAGCAAGAAGTGCAGCCGGACAGGGATCCTTTAGAAAACACCATCGCTGAACTGAAATGTCAACTAAACGAGCGCGATCAAGAACTCCTGCTCAACGACATTGAGGTGTCCGGAATACCGGAGAGCAAGGAAGAGAGCGCCTTGCACCTGGTTAAAATTCTTGCCATAAAGCTTGGCGTGGACATTGATGATAGGGACGTAGTTCATGCTGAGCGAGTCGGATCCACTCGCCGTAATCGAGTAGAGACTACTGACGGCTCCATCTCTGCCGACCCCGCTGCGCAGCGACCGCGGTGTATATCAGTGCGCTTCGCAAGGCGCGCCACGCGCGATACGCTACTGCGCGCAGCTCGGGTTCGCCGCGGTTTGAGTGCAGGTGACCTTGATATCACCGGGCCGCCGCACCGAGTTTACGTTAACGAACGTCTGACTCGAATAAACCGCCAGTTATTTTATCACGCTCGTCAGGCAGGGAGCCAAAACAAATGGAAGTACGTGTGGACAAGGGAAGGGAGAATCTTAGCTCGCAGAGAAGATGGCCAAAAAGCTGAACGAATTAGGTGTGAAGACGACATTTGTAGGATTTTTGGGTAATGGTCGGTTTGTACCACATTCGAACGCGTTCTGTAAATTTGTTCCGTATACCCATTGCCCCAGTGGATGTTAACAAGTTGATTTCTTTTTTTTTCTTGTTATTTTGTTTTGCACGTAAAGGTTTTTTGTATATTTTGTTCTATAAGTTAAGTAATGTCGCAAGGCGGTGTGTGTCTCCTGCGGTATCAAGTGGGTATCTATTTTTTTCTCAAAGACATTGGGCAACACTACGCAAAATATTTTTTAAGAATTTTGAATATTTTGGTCAATTGTGGACATTTATGCTATTTTATCAATTACCGTCAACTTACAGTACGTTGGAAATGTTTTTAAGCACAGATTACTTGAATTTTAAAACTCATTATTATACAGAAACTATTTACACACAAATTACTGATATTTACATTTACATTCCTAATACCCGTATTCATACACACATCTCAATGATAATGTCGAATAAGGCTTTTACATTACTTGCAAACACTTATACTATACAACTGCCGTTTACACTTGCACTGGCGAAAGTGCAATTATTATGTACAATGTCTAATCTACAATTTTTATTTACAATTACTTACTTTAAATTATTATTAATATATATACAACTATTATTCTTAATTTTTTATTTTAATAATGTTTATACCTTTGGAGTGTTTGGCTTTGCTTATAATATTTTTTATGAATTTCAATTCTTTGTTGCTTATAGTATAACAATCAATAATCACAATAATTTGCAATATTTCTACAGAATTACACATACTAATTTTATTTTATGTTCCTTGACAAACGCGAAAACGTCAGCATTTTACGTCTGCTACAGTGCTTCTCTGTTCTATTGTATAATATTTCAATACATAAATGCTTGAAAAATACCTTAAAGTTGGTTTGCTAAATGTAGGCTCCCTTGGCACTAACCATGATGATTTTATAGCAGCAGTGGAAAGGCATTCTCTTGATGTATTAGCAGTTAACGAGACTTGGCTAAGACCGGGCGAAGGGGGGCGAGCGCCCACTGTGCCAGGTTACCGCCTGCGCCACATACCACGACCGCTGTCTGTTCACGGGGGTCGGGGGGGTGGTGTGGGTTTTTATCTTAAACGCGGCCTGACTGCTCGTACCTGGTCCACCCCAATTGACCCTAGATACGACACTATCGAACAAATGTGGATTATCCTTACAATAAATGGAAATAAAATTGCTATAGGCACAGCGTATCGTCCCCCACGCTTCGATTTGGACCTTTTCCTCGACGCTATAACTGACTCTGTTAGCTCCTTAGTCAAATGTGATCACTACGTACTGCTCGGCGATTTTAATGTTAACTTACTAAATGATAACGGGCAAACTAAGAAAGTTAATGAGTTTTTGACTAGCCTGAGCCTAAAACAACTGGTAAGTTCGCCCACCCATTTCACAGACCACAGCGAAACATTGATCGACCTTGTCTGTACGAATCTCAACCATAAAGGAATATCTGTTGAGCCCTATGGCTCAATAAATGGTCACTCACTTGTTGTGTGCGAGTTTAATATTAGGCGTAGCAAATATAAACCCTATGCAATTACGTACAGACCCATTCAGCAAATAAATAGAGAGGTACTAGATAGTGACTTATCGCACATACACTGGGACAACATTTGCAGCTTGCCTAATGTGAATGACATGGTTGAGGAATTAAATAGAAACATTTTAGCAATTTACGATGCGCATGCTCCGGTCAAGACATGTCTAATTAAGGAACCGTCATATCCCTGGATAACAGATACAATTAAATTAATGATGCACTTGCGGAATGACGCCCTGACTAAGTACCGTAAAACGAAAACTGACTCCAAAAAGGCATACTACAAGCAGTTAAAATCTCTGGTGGTAACTTCCATATTTAGAGAAAAAGTTGCATATTTCAAATTCAACATTAATGGCCAAATCAAAGATCCTAAAACATTGTGGAAAAATTTAAAAAATACTGTATTACCAAAGAAACAAGTTGATGACCTTCCTACTCACTTCAGAGATCCAAACGAAATCAATAATCACTTTTTGAGTGTCCCTGGTAACCCTGTCTGCAATACAATGCAGCGCATTTTCTTTGAATCTCATCGTTATGGTGATGATAACTTCGCATTTTCATTACAACCAGTAACCACTGATCAGATTCTGCGATACTTCCGCCAGCTAAAATCTAACGCTGAAGGCTGTGATAGGGTGACCCTGAATATGCTTTTGCTTACACTCCCACACACTCTAAAATCCATCACCGACATTGTGAACAGCTCAATTGTCTCAGCAACGTTCCCTGATATCTGGAAAATTGCTATCGTCAGACCGCTGCCTAAAAAAACAAATCCAACTGACTTAAAAGACCTTAGGCCTATTAGTATTCTTCCTTGCCTTTCCAAAATCGCAGAAAAGGCAGTTTGTCAGCAGGTGTCAAAGTACCTAGAAGACAAACACATTCTGCCTGAGCTACAGTCAGGTTTTCGCAAGCAGCGTGGTACTTCTACGGCTCTTTTGGACGTGACAGATAACATTCTGACGGCACAGGATAAGGGCCTATGCACACTTCTTGTCCTACTTGATTTTTCGAGAGCCTTTGACTGCATAAATATAGATTTGTTTCTATCAAAACTTAATTACTATGGATTTGACCAAAATACGATACACTGGTTCCAAAGCTATCTTACCAACCGTCGGCAGCAGGTGGAAATACGACTAAGCAATGGCTCATCTCTTGTTTCGTCACTCACTTCTGTTTACAGGGGAGTCCCGCAAGGCACAATACTGGGCCCCATTATCTTTATTTTGTATTGTGCAGATATTATAAGTTCCCTGAAGAAATGTAGGTACCATATTTATGCTGATGATGTCCAAGTCTATATCTCTTTTAAGCCAAGTGATTACGACGTTGCGATAAAGGATCTTAACGATGATCTTGACAGAATAGCATGTTGGGCTGAAAATAACGGTTTAGTACTTAACCCCACTAAAACCAAATACATGCTGTTTGGAACCAAGAACCAAATCAGCGCAGTGCCGGCACCACTCAACGTTACCCTGCTGGGTGAGTCGGTCAGTCGAGTCAGTGAGGCACGTAATCTGGGTCTGAATATGGACGTTGGATTGAGATACGAAGCGCACGTGGCAGAGTCAGTGCGCACTTGTTTCTACCGGCTTAAGGTCCTTTATAAAATAAGGCCTTATCTATCAGAGGAGCTGCGTATCCAGCTGGTTGAGTCACTCGTGCTATCCAACCTAAACTACGCAGATGCAGTTATTGGACCTCGGATACTGGCAAGAACTGAGCGGCTGATCCAAAGGGTGCAAAATGCCTGCGCTCGATTCTGCTTCTCAATCCCACCAAGAAGTCACGTTACGCCATTCCTAAATAAGCACTATATCCTTAAGATGAAGTCGCGACGTAAGTTGCACTTGGCATGCATACTTTTTGGAGTTATAAAGTACAGGCAGCCGACCTACCTATACAATAAACTGAGCTGGATCGCTGGCAGAAGAGAATGCGCAAGTAGGCAGTGCTCGCAGCAACTCTCCACTCAATCGCACAAGACAGCAGCTTTCAGGGGAAGTTTTAGATACGCCGCATCCAAATGCTGGAACAACATTCCCCCGCCGATAAGGAATCTTAAATGTCTTGGCACCTTCAGAGCTCGACTGCGGCAGTTTCTTGTCGAATCCCAGAAAAAACTGGGTATGACTGTCTCGAACACGTCCATCATCTGACTGTCTGCTGTTTTCTTCCCGAATCAATCTGTCTATCTATACCGTAACTCGTGGTCACAAACCTGTGAACAAGGGGGTTCTTAGTAATTTAATAGTTTGTGAATCTTTTGTTGGTCAATAATTATAATTGGGTACCTTAACATGTTATAAACCTATATCTATCTATTTTAACATAAATTTAATCTAGCCAAATCGTTTATTTTTGTTATACGCACTTACGCTGCTATAATATTAGTATTATACACTTATTTATACACTTATAATTACTCATATAAACACTATACATTTAACATAATAAATACTGAAGTATTAAAACACATTCCAATTAACAAGAACGTTTCCAATACACTAAGCTTACTGTAAAATACTTGATTTAAGTTGAGGGTATACTTACACAATTTTATCCGTGCATGAACAACACTTTATCACAAAATCAATTTATCTCGTCTGCTCGACGTCCGTATGTCACTACAGGGATCCAGCAGAATATCAGCGTCAGGTGCATGCCTGACACATGCTGAGCTGGACTCCCATTTGGTGCAACCTTGAGGCGCACACCGCACCTTGTTTAAATACTCGTTATTTTATTTGAAGTCTGTCATGGTGTTACCATACTTAATTCATAAATTATGTTTCCGTTTTTGTATATTGGCACCTTGTTTTTTTATAGGTATTTCAAAAATATTCATGTAAATTGTATAATTTAATTGTTCTTCCGTGTGTTGTGTCTTTTGTGTTCACTAAATAAATGTTTTATCTATCTATCTATCTATCTATCATGGGGCCCGAGTGCCCGCCTAGTATTTCTGAAAATCGCCAAACCGTTGCACTATGGGAAAATCGCGTATGTTTCGCCTCAAAACTCCGTATCTCAGTTATTTCAAAAACTAAATGATCTGTAATTTTGCACACATATACGTGAATGTATAAGGTTTAATAGAAAAAATAATGATTTTGAAAATTATGTTTATTAATTTATTTAAAAACTAAAACTTAAAAAAATACATGAATTTATAAGAAAAATTCTTTTTTTTTTGTAATTTACTTACATAAAATGGAATTAAATATCATTGTATAAACAGTGTCTAACGAGAAAAAAATAATGTACAAAATTCAACAAGCCCCTACAGATTTTCGTTGACAGCAGGAAGGGACTTGGCTTCATCGAAAAGTTCTTTCGATATTGTTTCTGAGGTATTTCTCAAACTTGATATATATGGATCAGAAGTGTAAAATAATATAAGGTATGGAACACGTCTGTATTGGTAGCCGCTCTTGAACACTTTCTAGAATGATGAAGTCTAAACTTTTTGTAATCCTTGTTACGGGGTTCTTGAGCGTCTTCGGACAATTGTCCGATAGGTAAAATAGCATAGTACTCAATGATTTTTTCTTCGTGAATAAGTATTTTATGTACGGAGGAAGGCATATAATACCAATTATAAATATTTACGTACAGTTGGGCGGTACTATATGCGTATTCGACCGAACTTTTTTGAATCAATAGCCATTCCAGATGACATAGTTTGTAGTATAATGTACATTCGTTTTATAAGTTCTACGTCTACACCTGTAATGTCTGCAGAGCAAGAGTAATTCTGAAAAAATCTCCGAGCTGTGTTTCCGTCATTACTATTTCCAGTGCCTTGTCGAGGTTTATCGATATACAGTCACATTTCCTCCCTAAATCGCTTTTGTACCAGTTTTTTCTTTTCGTCTTTGTTTTTTTTTATTTTCTGGTGTAGTGGCTGACCACTTTTGGAAAGACAAGTTATAGGAAATGTGTAAAATCATCTCCATACTTCTAATCCAAGCGTGTAGTGTTGACAGTCCATATTGAAATGAACTTTCATTCACATCTCGTGTCCTAACTGCCTCTAAGTTATTCATTTGCCGAGGAGTAGCACCACAAATTGTACAAGAAGCGCTCGAAGGAGTTTCAGTTAAAACTTGTGCTACTTTACCATCAATCATGGTTAAAAATAGGTTATGAGTAATTTCAATTACTTCACCATTCTTATTTATCACGGAAGGAGACAGGTTTTTAATTTGATTTTTGATATCAGCCACAACAGACGCGGTTTTTTCAGGAGTTTCTTTGGTAAATTCTATCAATATAGGTCTGCAATATCTTACGGACGAGCAAGTTTCATTTTTCCAAATAACAATATTAGTTGTCTCATCTATGAGTTTAATGGGTACAAGTGAAGCAATAAAAAGGTTCGCATCTGATATGAAATCGCTTTCTTCGGGCAAAACTTGCTTGTATTCACTTTGCCCTGATGACCCGTCACAACCCCATTTGCAGAATGGTTTCAACTGTCTTAAACCGTTTTTGTAAACTGAACCAATTAGTAATATACGTGCCACAGTATGATCCAATAAGTCCTGCAGATTGACTTTTGCACTTATGTTAGTAATGGTTATGCTCGAATCTGGTGGGTAACACATCTTCTTCGCTTCGGCTAAAGTTGGATAAGAAGGAAACACTGAGCAGTTTTTGTCCGCCAAACAAATTCGAAGTTTCCCATACTGTTCTTTGTTAAGGTCTAAGTCAATAAATGTCCGTAGTGCTACTTCCTTTGTAAAAGGTGTAACGTCTTCAGGGTTCTCAGTTATGAATTTAAGAAACTTTTTCTTACCATTTTTTGACGCAGTTCGTATAATATTAACAATTGTGGCCTCCTCCGTCTCACCGTCTGAGCATATGCATTGAGCACACAGTCCAATCTGTACTCTTGTATTAATTCCATGTTTTTTCGTTTCTTTGTTTTTTCTGGAGATGCTTCGTATGGTTTTGATGGTCTGCCACCTGCACTGCTTCCAGACGTATTAGGGTCATTAACTGTGACTCGACACTCCAGTGGAACACGAAATTCACCATTTAACCAGGCGACGTTATTACTTTCAAAGCGTTCTCTTTTCCGGGATGCATTTCTCCAGCGTTCGTTACATTTAGATACCAAGTTTCTTTGAATGTAGGAGACCACGGTAGCCATATCCTCTGGTGACAAATTGAAATTTTCTTGCAAGTAGTCTTCTATATTATTCCCATTTATCAACAAATTGCACAACTCTCGTTTACTACAAACAAATTCACCCATTATTTTCAAATCAGATAACTTCTGTGAATATTTGAAAATAGGTATTAACTGCTTTTTTAAGGCAACTGAATTTCTGACGAACGACTGTACATGTTTCAGGGTTTGCCTTTCTTTTATAGGCCAATGAAATAGTGCTATGTGCAAAAAGATAAGAAACTAATATTTGCACTCTTCCCATAACCAACCTGTTTTTAATTTGACCCTAATAGATAAAGTGACCATATTTTATCAAATAAGGTGGTCAAAACTATATCAAAACCACAAATAACTATTAATAATACTCATCACTGTAATGACCATTTTATCAATTTGACCTTTAATAGATAACAGATGATTATGTGAGAAGTAAAAAGATATTGGAATTTTTTTTTTTTTTATCTCGCGATATGTTTTGGCACCGTGTCAGAAAAGGCGCAAGTATGCGCAACTTTTTTTTTCTCCTTGTGTAAACTAATGTATAAAGATTGTAATACAACAAATATCTTGACATCGGCAAACAGAACTTGAACTTGACCAGCTTCTGACACAAAATTTTACAATCAGGTACTCAGCAAACGAAGTAAAAAACGTCATAGTACGCATGAAGCGAGGAAAGTCCCCGGGGCACGACGGGCTCAGTGTGGAACACCTAAAGCACGCGGGTATTCACCTGCCCCGTGTTTTGGCTTTGTTTTTTAACTGTTGTTTGTCGCACGCTTATCTGCCACGGGAGATGATGAAAACTATTGTCGTCCCGATTGTAAAAAACAGGACTAGTGACATATCAGATAAAGGGAACTATAGGCCAATCTCTTTAGCCACAATTGTAGCTAAAGTATTTGACTCTCTGTTGAATAAAGTTTTGAAAAACTACATAAAATTGCTTGATGCTCAACATGGTTTTAGAGAGGGCCTATCTACTGAAACTGCAGTTCTATGTCTGAAAAAGACTGTCAATTATTATACAGACAATCAAACTCCTGTTTTTGCATGTTTCTTAGATAAGTCAAAAGCATTTGACATGGTGTCTTATGACAAGTTGTGGTCTAAGCTCTGTGGCGCGAATGTACCTGGTGAGGTGATAAAAATTTTCAAATATTGGTACTCCCATCAACTAAATTGTGTAAGGTGGGCAAATGTACTTTCGGATGAGTACGTGATGGAATGTGGAGTTAGGCAGGGTGGGTTAACCTCCCCTACTTTGTTTAATTTATACATAAATGACCTCATTGTCGAGCTCAGCAGTTTACATGCTGGATGCTATGTCGATGGGGTTGCTTTTAATAATATTAGCTACGCTGATGACATGGCGTTGCTGAGCCCGTCAATGGCAGGTCTCAGGAAGTTAATAAGAGTCTGTGAAAGTTACGCTGAGGGACACGGTTTGAGGTACAATTCGGTCAAGAGTGAGTTGCTGATTTTTAAGGCGGCTAACAAGGTCACAGAGAGCTACCCAACTGTCTCGTTGAGTGGTTGTGTGTTGAACCGTGTTCGTCAGTTTAAATATCTAGGGCATATTGTTACGGAGGATTTGAAGGACAATCTAGATGTGGACCGGGAGCGCAGAGCATTGTCGGTGAGATGTAATATGCTGATCCGAAGGTTCTCACGCTGCACGGGTTCAGTTAAAATAACTCTTTTCCAAGCATACTGTCAAGTATTTTACACCTGTAGCCTATGGACTAGCTTTACTCAAAAGGCCGTTAATGCTCTTCGCGTCCAGTACAACAATGCATTCAGGATGCTGTTGGGGCTGCCACGTTTCTGTAGTGCCTCTGGGATGTTCGCGGACGCCCAGACTGACAGCTTCGCTGCGATCAGACGCAAGCGAGCAGCGTCCTTGTTGCGTAGGGTGCGTGCCAGTACCAACAGTCACCTGAGTGTAATTGCCAACAAACTGGATTGTCCTATTATCTGTTATCTAAGTCAGCTACATGCTCCTGTAAATATAGTTAATGTCTACTAACATAGTTGTTAAGTTTTAATGTTACTAATATCGTTGTATTTGTGCTGTACGCTAACATAGTTTTTAAGTGAATATGTACTAACGTAAATTTATGGAGTTTATTCTGAAATAAAGAGATTATTATTATATATTATAAACAGCGGCAAACGGGTAAATCTCGTTAAAAAAAAAGTAACCCGAAAATTATACCATCTTAAACTATATTGGTTAATTTTAATTTATTTATTTATTATACATAATATTATTTAAGAAACGTTATGAGGAGATTATAATCACTTCAAAAATGTATAATACTTATACATTTATATCAAAAACTTTCGAGTAATGTGGCGTTGAATTGTAGTAATGTATTGTGCCAAAATCACATCATTGAACATGAGTTAGCTTTGATGCCTTTTTATATACATTATGGTTAGCAAAAAATAATTAAAAAAATATAGAAAAGAAAGCTTATTTATAAGACTAAATTAATTAATTAGTTTTACTCCATAACAACGACTTTCACGTGAAACGGTTTTGAGACGGCCTTGTATGGGGCTTTCCCATAGTGCATTGGTCGACTCTTCACGTGACCAGAGGGCAGGCCTATTTTTTGGCAAAGAATCAGCATTTCCAAAAAACGTGGCAATTCAAACATGCCCGAGGCGCTGCAGAAGCTGGGCAGCCCCAACACTGCCCTGAACGCGTTGTTGTATTGGACACGAAGGGCACTGAAGGCAGCTTGTGAGTAAGATGGCCATAGGCTGCACGTGTATAAGGAGGTGCGGAAAGCTTCGAAAAGTGTGTTTTTAACCTGATGTGAACAACGTGCAAACCTACGGGCTATATATTTGCTCTCTTAGACAGTGCCCTCCGCTCCCGCTCAATGTCGACTTGGTCTTTCAGATGGGCTGTTACCCAGTGCCCCAGGTATTTAAATTGGTCCACCCGTTCTAACGGTACACCATTCAAGCTAATAGGGGGTACTTGCTGTGGGCATTTGGCGCCTCCCTGAAACACCATGAATTGGGTTCTGGTATTTGGTTTATGCAACTAGGGAAGACATTCAACGAATTTTTATTTTGGCCATTTAGGTAACTTCAGCATTTTGTTTGGGCAATGAACGTGTTAGGGGGGGCAGTAATAAAAAATCGTGGTATGGGATTTTGATAAGTTTACATAGAAAAGGTTTTTTTTATTACACTTTTTTTGGTTTTTAATTATTTTCGACATGGCAGCCCACATAATGATGATGTGATGTGTGATGGTGTGTGGTGTGATGTTTGATGGTGCCTCACAATATGTACGAACCATAAAAAAGCGGCCGCAGCGTATTGGGTTCTTGTATTTGGTTTATGCTACTAGAGAAGACATTCAACGTATTTTTATTTTAGCCATTTAGGTAAGTTCAGCATTTTGACTTGGCAATGAACGTGTTATGGGGCAGTAATAAGAAATCGTGGTATGGGATTTTGATAAGTTTACATAGAACACGTTTTTTATTACACTTTTTTTTGGTTTTTAATTATTTTCGACATGGGTGTCATTTTCATAGTTTTCGAGGTGGCTGATAATAAAATTGGGGTCAAAATTAAAATCCAAGATTCAATTTTTTTTGATTTTTTCATCATGGGTATCGTTTTCATGGTTTTTGAGGGTGCTAAAACCGATAGTGGGGTCAAAATAAAAATCCAAGATGGCGGCTGCGATAATTTTGTAATTTTTCTTCATGGTAGTCGTTAGAAGCTCGACCGTTAAAGATGCAAGAGCGAGCACCGCCTGTGACCATGGGCGCCATGGCCACAAGTTAGATGCGCCACCGAACCTAACAGGGGGCCTAAAATGGCCATTTGTTCTATGTTAAGGGTTTGGTTTCCGCACTTAGTCCTTAAAGTGGACCATTATGAAAGCAGAAGGTATTTTCTGATAGCTAAGTAAAAAACCACCAGTGCGTCTGACCAGGGCGCCTAAAATGGCCACTTTATCAGAATCATAATACACACATCAAAAGTGTCTAGGGATCAAGCATTTTTATGTGGATTTCTTGAGATTGAGATGTGGCTTTGTAATAAATTTATGATTTTATAAATTTATATGGATCCTTTTTGGTGCATTCCATAATTTGAATCAGGAACTGTGAATCAAATTCGAGTAAAAGATGAAAATCAGCTGTCAATATTTTCCCTATAAAAACATACAACGCATTGAAGACATTATTAGTGCTACTGTTTCCCTACTACTGATTAAAACCAACGTTATTATGGAGCGGCGACGTCATTTAAGCAGGGAAGAAATGCTCAGAGCCGTGGGAATGATAGAAGCTGGTTCCCGGCAACGTACTGTGGCTTTAGCTCTGAATACAAGTCAGAGTGTTATCAGTCGACTTTGGACACGTTACCGAAGCACTGGTACCGTGGCTGAGCGCCATGGAGTACGGTATCGCTGCACCACACGGAGACAAGACCGATACATTCAAATCTTAACTCGAAGAGCTCCAACAATAACCGCCATGATGTTAGCCGTGAGGCTTCATCACTCTTCAGGGAACTTAATTAGCGACCAAACAGTCAGAAACCGCTTGCATGAAGTGAACCTTCATTCCCAAAGACCGCTACGGGTACCACCTATAGCAATGCACAATCGTAGGATACGATATCAATGGGCTCTTGAACACAGAAATTGGGCAGAAGAACAATGGCGTTTCGTGTGCTTTTCTGGTGAGTCTCGTTTTGGTATGAGACCGGATACAAGACGTATACGACACTGGAGAACCCCTGGACGCCAACAGCGATTAAAATCCTGCCAGGAAGTCCATCCTTATAGTGGTGGAACCATCATGGTATGGGCGGGTATTTGGATCGGCGGAAGAACTGAGTTGATTTGGATCAGAGGCAACCTCAACGCTCAAATTTATGCTGAGACGATTGTATCAGACGTCATCGTTCCTCTACAAGTGCAAATCGGTCCCTTATTTCAGTTAATGCATGATAATGCACGACCGCACACCGCAAGAGTTGTAAGACAGACTCTCGCCGCAGCTAACATCAATGTCCTGCCCTGGCCTGCTCAGTCGCCAGACTTGAATCCGATTGAGCATGCATGGGATATGCTACAGAGAAGAGCTCTGCCGAATATGGAGGGTATCCAGTCGCAAGAAGACCTTTTTTTGTTGTTGCAACGAACATGGGCGGCCATTCCACAGCGTGATTTGGATGAACTCATTTTGAGTATGCCAAACCGATGTTCTTGTGTTGTTAGTGTTCGCGGTAGAAACACGGATTATTAATTGTTTAAGTTACCCAATAAAATTTTAAAGAAAACTGTTATTTCAGTCTTTTTTTCGAACTTTTGTGTTAGTGGTTCAAATGTCAAAAATCCCTTTATTAGGAAAATGGCAAATTTCTTTATTAATGCAAAGGTGACTTGGTTTATCGTTACTGTGACAAACGAAAACACTGTATTTGATGAATCCTTCCTTTTATTTATTTATTTATTAGGAGAAAAGTTATTGCAAAAATATATGTTGATCCCTAGACACTTTTGATGTGTGTACGAATCACGTTAAAAATTTAAAACTCTTAAAATGGACTCTGTGGTCATAACCATAAACACCATTTTAAGAATTTTATTTTTTTTACGTGATTCATATTATGATTCTGATAAAGCTTCCATTTTAAGCCCCCTGGTCAGACGCACTGGTGGTTTTTTACTTAGCTATCAGAAAATACCTTCTGCTTATGTTTCGTAAACGCACGACTTCTTCAAGTGATGGCGAAACCCGCAACAAATTTTTAGTGCGCTATTGTTAATCCAGTGCAACAGGCAGAAACTGCTTTTTTGCAGTAACACAGCTACTCCATCTCCCCAGACATAAATACTTCCAGCGAAGCCGGGGTGGGTCGCTAGTGTATACAACATTTAAAACATTTTAATCGAGCTTTGTTATCAATTATTATTTACACTGTGGCATGTACAGAATGATTAAATGTACGTGTAGCTCAGAAGACGGGCCGTCTTCTGGAAGACCTACTTTTATAAATAAAACACCTAAAAAAACGAGCTTATCGCCATCAACCTACTACTGAGTAAATCTTTATGGAAAAAAACCAGTGTAAACTCAGCAGTAGTGATTGCGACCTCTAGACCAACAAAAGCAACAATGATCAAATGATTTTGAATTTGTAAATTGGACTTTTCTGAACGTTATGCAATGACTATGTTCTGTTTCTTACCATTCACATGTGGTCAATAGTGTTCTAATACCCCCGACTGACGCGCTTGGCAGCATCATGTCGCCCGCGAACATCGTCAGTATCGAAAACCGATTTAGACGAGCAGTTTTCTAAGTTAAGCTTCAGATAAGGCCGTCCACGCAAAATGTAAAAAAACATCCTATATAACTACGTAGTGCTTCTCTTATCAGACGACCTGTCATGTTATCAATATACCCGATGCCTAACCATACTATATAACTGAATGTTTGCCAGAAAAATATTGTATTGTTTTTGTATTCCACGAGCGAGCACCAGGGGCAGACATATACTATATCCTTAGAAACAGCGTTGTCTGCAGTATACAATGTATAGAACGCTTTGTGTGATGGCATTGGTGGCGCTGTGCGCGGGGTTGGCGCACTCCTTCTCCTGGGGTGAGTACAAGAGTCATTTGTTTCCTATTTCCCTACATTTTAGAGAGTTCATTATAAAGCGCACTAATCTGTAAATTACGGAATTCCTGGACAAGCTGCTGATCTTGTTCTTTCCTATTTATCAAACAGGCAGCAAAAAGTAAATGAGGCGACATCCTCCGGGTCTCTGGTTAAGATGGGCGTGCCCCAAAGGTTCAATTCTCGGCCCTTTCCTTTTTCCTGTTTATATTTATGATCGGTTATATGATGGCCTTATCAGATATAATTCTATTTGCTGATGACATTTCACTTACTTTTTGAATAGATAGAAAGATACGAATGACTTACATGTCAACGAAAGTCTAACCGTTCTCTCGAAATGGTTCGTAGCTGACATCTTTTTGACCGACTTTCTTCAAAATGGAGGAGGTTTTCAATTCGATTGTATTTTTTTTTAATGTTTGTTACCACATAACTCCGTCATTTTTAAACCGATTTGAACATTTCTTTTTTCATCTAAAAGGATATGTTTCCCGATTGGTCCCATAGATATTTCATCAAAATAGGTTTAGGAATTTGGTTGTTTTCTAGCTAGCTTTCAAGCTAGGTAGAGTAGGTACTAGGTAGGGTATCTACCCTTCCTACCTCCCTATCTAGGTAGGGTAGGTAGGTAGGTGAGTAGGAAGGTACGTAGGGTAGAGTAGGTAGGGTAGATGGAGTAGGTAGGCAGGGTAGGTGGGGTAGGTAGGTAGGCAAAATATTTTTATTTCACATAGGCCTAGATGGGCACTTATAAAACGTCGATAAAAAGGTGCACGGTTCGGGGGGAGTCGTTTCCTATGGAGAAGAACCGGCAAGAAACTCCATGGTTACTCATTTCAAATCATTTGGTGTTAGGTACTATATTATCATGTTACAGCATTAGTACTGAATTAAGTATGGGGGGACAGCATAGGCTCGTCAATATGTCGTTGCTTACTACACAAAAAATGTAAAACAAGATAAATGTTACCAAAAGTTAACAAGCATCTGGGAATCTACAAGCCTACAATGTTCACACATAAAAATGACATTGAGGTTCCTAAAACCATTTTTTCTCAAAGTCAATCGTTTGATAGACATTCCAAAGTGGTGAAATTTAATAATAATAATTTAATTTAATTCGAGCAACAAGACTCACCTTCTGGCCACAGCCAATCGCGGCGCGGATTGCGGCGCGGCGAGCGGCGCGGCAAGCGGTGAGCGGCGAAAACAAATGGTAGACAATGTATGAAGTAAGCCACAGCTACCGGCGGCGCGAATTGCGGCGCGACCTGCGGCGCGGTGAGCGCCGCGCGGCACGCGGCGGCGACGGGCTGCGCGGTGTGCGATTGAAACAAATGTACTAGCGAGTATCGAGGAGGCCACAGCTCAGAGCGGCGCGCGCGGCGGCAGCGGTGGACGTATTCAACATCGCACGATCGAAACAAATAAATTTGTTTTTATCGGGCGTTGAGCTTATATAAATAATGGATACTGAACAATTTATTAGTGAAATATTGAGTAGATCAGGGGGCCTAAAATGGAAGCTTTAGCAGAATCATAATATGTATCACGTTAAAAGTTTTAAATTCTTAAAATGGTCTTTATGGTTATGAGCACAAAGTCCATTTTAAGAGTTTTAAATTTTTAACGTGATTCCTATTATGATTCTGATAAAGTGGTCATTTTAGGCCCCCAGTAATATAGATATCAAAACATGTTATAAAACATTGTAGGACGAAATAAAACAACAATTTAAATACCGTGCCACTTTTGATAAGGCCATTTTAATAGTTAGCCGTTCTCTAAATACGTCCACCGCTGACGCCGCCGCGGTCGCAGCTAGTCGAGCTGTGGCTTACCACCGCAAGTCGCGCCGCCCGCCGCGCCGCCCGCCGCACCGCGCACCGCGCCGCCAGTAGCTGTGGCCAGGACGTCATAGTGTTAGTAACAATGTACTTACAAACTATGTTAGTAATACACACATACAAAGACCAAAAACAGAAACAGATTGTGCCATCATTGCTGCAAGGTGACAGGCCCAGCCGAAACCTTGCAGCAGTGGTGCAGTGGGCAAATATGTCCCCCCCCCCTAATTTCCAAACCACCTAAGAGGAGGAAAAAAATAGGATTGTAGAACGTAAAAAAAAACCTTCAACGAAAACTGGTTTGAATAAGATTTGATGTTTAGTTTTTGACATAAAGGGACTTTTTCATCAAACTGCAGCAGTTACATTGTTTTTCCTTACCTTACGATGAAAAACAAATTTAGTTTTGCTGTTAAATGTAATATAGTACATCATTTATAAATGAGCCTTCGAAATATTTTTACTATATTGTTTGGTGCCACGGAACCCTATGTGCGTGTGAGTACGACTCGCACTTAGCCAGTTTTTTGTTTCAGATATCGTCGTGGGTGTTGGCAATCGACTAGAATTTATTAATAATTATAACGGAAGACCAACACACACAGAAATGATGACATGGAATGATACAATCTACCACACAACTTACGACCCAGTACACGACAGGGTACTGTTTACCCACTCCAACAATATATACAGTTTTGACATCACTACAAAGAAAACTGAATGTTTATGGAGAGATATAAACAAAATTACTATTACTAATTTAGCTTACGACCCGGCCACAGAATTACTCTTTTGGGTTGAAAGCTATGAAAATATCTACTCAATTTCATTAAAACAGGAATTACAAATGTATTATGACAGCAAAGTTTTAAAAAAAACTTTAATTTTGAAGGAGGAAGTCTACGACCTTGCAATCGAGAGCTGCAGAGGGTACGTTACTAACATTATTATTATTTTATAGTTTTGCTACAATAATCCGCTGTATGCGTGTGAAACTTTGTCAAAATAATAATACCTATTCACAAAATATTTCAGGTTTATTTATTGGAAGGAAAACTCCCGTGTACATAGGGTTCGATTCAATGGCTCCGAGAGTGAACTTCTTTTCGATGGCAATTATGTAAACACTTTAACCATTGACCCATACTCACAGAAAATGTACTTTGTTGAAGGCACGGGTTCCATTAAAAGTGCAGATTTAGATGGAAAGAACATAAGAACTATCATTAGATCAACACGGAGTATCGATCATCTGATCGTATCAAAGGATTTTATCTACTGCTCATATTACCACGATGAGGATAAAAAATATTGCATCTTACAAATTCCAAAGAATTTACCGCGCGGCATAAATATGAAACCTAAAATTTTATTTCAAGATGAAGATGTAAGATCTATGGCCGCCAACTACAGCATTGAAAATGTAACTCGGGAAAATCAGGACTGCTACACACTAAAGAGTCTGCTACCAAATAACTCAGTTTCTACAAATGTAAGCATGCTTAATGTCCATGGTACGAAAGATAGTGGGGAATCTCGTTGTGAATGTACACAGGGTTACAGCGGTGAGAGATGCGATGTGTGTCACAACTATTGTCTACACGGAGATTGTAGTGCCAGTGCTGAGGGACAACCTAAATGCAGGTAAAACATGTTTATCCCATTATGACGGGCGCCCGGGCGCGCGCGCTGTACGGAGCGTACAGTCGGCAAGCGCGACAAGGTAACCACATCCTTGTTGTAGCCTTTTACTAAACTAAGTTTGTTTAATATTTTTGACAACAAAATTAAACTACAAATGAAATTATTTATAAACGTTATATTTCAATTACTTTTAATTTATACTAGCTGTGCCCGCGGCTTCGCTCACGTGACCGTGTTTTCTTGGGTTAGTATCATTTCGCCTTAAAAAGTAGCTGGTCTAATTAGCAAGTGGTATAAAAAGTAGCTGGTCTAAATACAAACTGGTCTAAAGCAAAAATGGTCAATTAGCAAGCGGTCTAAAAAGTAGCTGGTCCAAGTACAAACTGGTCTAAAGCAAAAATGGTCTAATTAGCAAGCGGTCTTCACGCTTCTATCAAAAATTTAATTTTTGAGACAATTTTTATACGGACTGATTGCCGATTGACCTGTAAGTGGAGATAATAATTATTCAAACTCCCTTACATCGGAAACATAATGGCCACTTTAGATTATACTAGACTAGCCACCCGCCCCGGCTTCGCACGGGTGCAATGTAATACATATAAACCTTCGTCTTGAATCACTCTATCTATTTAAAAAAACCGCATCAAAATCCGTTGCGTAGTTATAAAGATCTAAGCATACATAGGGGCAGACAGCGGGAAGCGACTTTATTTTATACTATTTAGTGATACCGTGTTTGATTAATATTTTTTGATTAGAGGAATATCGAAAATTGCTCAAAAAAGTCTCGAGCTCGATTTTGATGAAAACTAAAACTGCATCATTAGATTTTTGAAAAAATCAATATTTTTAGCGAGGAATCGAACCGAAACAAAAAAAAAACACTATACATACACGTATACACCATTCGATAGTGTCGCTAATAAACATCAAATTCCGGGAAGTAATGGCGTACGACAAACTGAAGGAAAGCAATCAAGGGTTGGCTTTTACCTTGGCCAGAGGCTAAATGTTGCCATATAACGGGGCAACGCCGCCAGTCTCTTGGGCACATTACCGGGTAAGTCAGTATTACTAAGGCAACACAAAAAAAATGGAAATCAAGGTCAAAAAAATATTCAAACAAATCACAACAAGTGAAAAAAATACATAGCTACGGTCATGAACCCGCTAAGCTGCTTTCTCTGTTGACATAAGCTTTAAATAGCCGTTCTGGTGTCTTTCATGGCTAATACGTCAAACAATTGAAGAACGCGGACATATGCAATATTGCTCACCCCCTGTGAGCAATATTGCATTATGTCTGTATACGCAAGTAGCGCGATATAGCCTAACATTTGAAGAAGGCTATAAGGATTATTTGAACAGGATCTGTGCAGTAGTTTTTGCGGCATGTCGGAACATCGATTTGTATTTTTACGATATTAACCTTCAAATATGGTTTAATACAGGGTGTAACAAGACCCTTCACGAAGCCGTCAACCAAGTATTATGTACACCAAACTAAGTAACTTTACGCAAAAATTATTGCTGGGAAACGACTTTTTTTTTGGGGTGAAAAATCTCTTTTTACGGTAGGACTCAATGTAACACATTCAAAACTTTGTACTCGTGGATGTACGGGTCGTGGAGCTGTTTACAGTAAAAATCTTGCGTTAAAAACATTTAATTAAAATAAAACTTTTGAAAAAGTTGGAACTTTGACCCCCAATATCTCCGTAACTAGAAGGTTCCCAGGTATGG
The DNA here is from genome assembly GCA_947578425.1 of Eugnorisma glareosa. NCBI lineage: Eukaryota > Metazoa > Arthropoda > Insecta > Lepidoptera > Noctuidae > Eugnorisma > Eugnorisma glareosa. Next base: position 2,135,166 of record OX387982.1, on the reverse strand, counting down.
TCTAGAACACAAAAATGATCGCAATGACGGGGAGAATAAGTGCATTCCAAGTGCATTCGTCAAGGGTCTTGTTACATCCTGTGTAGATAGATATAGATAAATTAATAAGAGTTCGTGGAAGTAATTGGGGGAGGCCTTTCGCCCAGCAACGGGAAAGTACAGGTAAAACAACAACAAAAAGCACTTTAATTATTGATACATACAAATGAGCCGCCATGCTGGCTCCAGAATGGCGGGTTGTGTCATTGTGTCGAAACCAATCAAACTATGTTATACTGTGCATCCTTAAGATTGTGCGTCTTATATTCAGATATTGTTGAAGTCTGAATCCACGTAAACAACATTCTGCCAGTTTTGCCGGAAAGCGAGTTAAATAAACATACAGAGGGTAAACGGACACACACACACATTCGAAAATAAAATAACACATAATTATAACGGGTGATTAATTTTAGAGGTACTTTTTTTTTCAAAACTAAAAAATTATATTTGTTGGAGACGGTCATTGCTACGGTCTTAAAATGAATCGAAAGTACGAGGTGGTGACATCACACGACCTACTTACAAGTCTACCCACACCACAGCGTGCTTTTACAGAGCCCTGATGGTAAACTCTGAGCCAGGCCGACAGTCAGCCAGTGTGTGATCGCGGCGGAGTTAAGATCTCTTGGAACTGTACCTGATTCAATGTGCCCCGTGTTATTGTGCTAAGTTGTAATCTCAAGTAATTCGTTAGTTTGCTAGAAACAGTGTGTCGCTCTCAGTGTCTTTTAATAGCACGAAACCGATCGTCTGCCCACAAGACATGATGTAGAAGCCTAGCGGAATAAATCCTGACATCTCCGACATATTAATAAATAAAACGGGTTATCCTTATTATCATAAAAAAGAGCCACTTTTGACATTTATTTTTTAAAGATTACTTCTTTCTTGCGGGGATCCGCTCAATGCAAGACGCACGGGATCGGTCAAAGTGGCGATGCTTGGGGAGGCCTACGACAAGCAGTGGACGTCTTCCGGCTGAAACTTGACGATGAATTCTTTCAAATATTGTCCGTAACTGCGATGAACATGGTTAATTCTGCAGCTTCGATGACGCGTCCTAGCATTTCGAGTAGTATTTGGCGAAAAACGCGAGTAACGTTCATATCAATCATACGCAGCTTATCCATAAAGACTTTAGACTTTACATAGCCCCAAAGGTAAAAGTCTAGGGTGTGATGTCATCATCCAGGCGGTCAATTCACCGGTCCGAAGCGCGAAATTAAGTGGACTCACCAAATTGTTCTCGCAAAACAGCCATGGTTTCACGTGCTGTATGTCAAGTTAGCTTTCAAACTTTTCGGTGGTATAGCAAATCATGCGTTCGTAAGGCCAATTATGTTGACCATAAGTTTCTCTAAGTGCTCGAAAGACATTCATCGTAGAACGCTAATTTTCGTAATACAGAAACTAAATAATTTGTAGACGCTGTGCCTGGCTAAGTCTTTCCATGATGAAATGTCAAACTATCCAAAAAAAATTACCCTAACCAGAAAGTACCTCTAAATTTATCACGCCTGTAATCTCCGAAGGGTTGGTAGGTAGCGCGTATGTATGCACTTGTCCTGTGACTATAAACAAACAGTGCTAGTGATGTGTCACAAACATCGGCGGATGTGGCATCGGTAACCGAAACAAGCGTGGCACACCACTTCTACAGTTCGCTTTTGGCCAAAATCTGTACATCAGTTTTTATCCCAAAAAAGCAATCTAGGCGTCAAGCTAACTGACCACGTACTCAACGCCACACTGCGCTCCAAAATTCTGGGCTGGCCACATCTGTCGTATACCTAATGAGCAGAAAATAGCCACTATGTGGCGCCCTGACACAGCCAAAAGCCGACGCGGCAGACCTCGTAGAAGATGGCGGGGCGAGCTGGCAAAACCAATGACCAGTCCCGGATCGAAAGAACTGGAAGGTGTAAAAAGAGGTCAATGCCCAGCAGTAGGATGATGTAGGCTAACATGTAACAGTTTGTAAGTTTGGATGTAAGGGGTGATCTTCGCAACTACTGATCCGATTCCGAATATTTCACTAATGGGAAGCTACATTATCCTTGAGTGTCTCAGGCTGTATGTAAGACGTTGCCAGCGGATAATTACCGACCGTTACGCGAGCGAAGCCACGAACAAAGGCTAGATGACAATAATTTAGCTGAACACAAGTTCTTTCGTGCGCCTGTTATAACCAGTCACAAGTATGTTTCATTCACTGTTTGCTATTTTTCTTTATTTTAGTTGCTATGCCGGTTACAGAGGAGAACGATGTGAATTGGACGTATGCCAGGGATACTGTTTGCATGACGGTATATGTTCCCTGATTGAGGAGAATAAGCCCCTCTGTGGATGCTCAGATTATTATACGGGTAAACGATGCGATGTTCCCGTCATGCAAATAAAATGTGCAATTTCTATCTTGAAGGACATTCTTAATACAGGTAAGAATCGTTGTGGATAGATAGATAGACAGAATATACTTTATTATGCAGCAAAAGTGTTACACACTACTAAGTGTGTAACACTTTTGCTGCATAAATTGTAACATACAATGTTGCTAATTCGACGAGTTCAACGTCGTAAAATCTGTAATATGCCTAAGACAGATCAGTGCATAATGAGTGTTAAAACTTCCAATTCGTACTGTGTGTAGACGTGACGGACTCGAGATCGCTCGTCCACGACGATCGGAACGACCGCTGTCAGCCAAACTAAACAGTTGAAACCAACATCGTGTAATACATGATCTCGTAAGTGTTATGCATCTTTTCAGACTGAGCGACGTGACGTAGATTTATCGGCTCGAATTGATAAAATCATGTAAGGTGGCTTCTATGATGAGGTAAATTAATTGCTTTTTTTTTACAGATGTGACATCGGATAGGGGTGACGCCGATTTGTTCTTCAACTGCTGTTCAAAGATGTGAAACCGTTGCTCACATCTACCACCACCACTACGAACTGCTCACTAGAACAATAAACAATATCGAACCTCAGCTGATCAGTTGGAACTTATTCCAAAAAAAATGTAGTTCATCATCATCATCCTACCCTGAAGATCCCAATTCTTGGTCGTTCGAATCAAAATATTTGTGCCAAATTTCATAAGTGTATGTAAGTTTATATCATAATGTACTTTCCGTTTACGTTTTGACTTTGTAGAGCGTTCCAAATGCTTGTATGCTATATCGAGTCGAAAGCTTTTTTATAATCGACGAAAGCTTATTAAAGCGGTCTTCTAAATTCGTAGTACTTTTCAGTTATTTTAAAAGTAATTAGTAATTATGACAGACGGACGAAGACAGTGACATTATGCAGAGACCCTCACGGTCATAGACGTAGAGGTAGACCGAAAGTGAGATGGAAAGACGAAGTAGTAATCGCAGTAATCGCAGTAATCGCAGGAAAAGACTGGGCAGATGTCGCCAAAAAAGGGGTCCGTTAAATTAGCGTAATCATAATTATATTATGGTAATATTGTCATGATTTGTAAAACTTATAATATTGCATGCTTTTATCAATTCAATATGGATAATTTAATTTCAGTTATTTTGTTACAAATTTTGAGCTATCAACTGTTATTTGATATTCCATGAATGTTATCAATAAAATTCAATTTAATTTATATTATAATATTTTTGTAAATAAAATCAATTCTAATTTTGCATGACTATGATAAAATTAATTGAAGTTAATATTGTTATGTAATTTTAATAGCTAATGGAATTAAAAGGCTTATTTATTTTATTTTATTATTTATGTCTCTCCACGCATATTTCAAGAACTATGTATAAAGTCGAAATGCAAAAAAGACGTGCTCCAGATCCAGTCATAAGTTTCGAGGTTGGTTCGAGTCCATTGAACTCACTATTAAAAGAATTATGTATGTCGAAGTAAATCTGTCGAGATTACTAATGTAGGAATACGGAACCCGCTAGTTACCGGTGTCAGTCCGGCTAGTATATGACAGGGTCTGAGCACGAGGTTGGATGACTTAAAACCAGAGTGAGAATCGCAGGTCGCAGTCGCAGCGCGTCAAGCTCATACTCGTAGTGAGCGAGACGGGGGCAGGACGGCAGCGAAATTTCAGCCGGACGCCGCGGAGCCGCTCGACGAAAACCGATTCGACTGGCGTTTCATCCCCGCAGGAGCGCCGTTTATGGGTGGGGGAGCATAGAAGCGATGAATGAAGGAATGAATGAATGAATGATACATTTATTTGCAAGAATATAGGTAGTTAACATAAGTTCTTAATATCTATTCGTTTCACTATATTCGGCATTTCGGCCATACAAATATTGAGATTTTACATTTCGGCATAATGATAGCATGCAGTACCTACACATTTATTAATTAGCAATTATATTTAAATACACAACATAATTCAAATTACAAACCAATTCATAAATTTAATATAGATTCGTTTAAAATGTGTATGTATACATGTTAAAACGGCGATCAATAATATTTATGTCATGTCAATAAAAATAGTATTTGTTGAATCCAAAAAAAAAACAATCAATAATAGAAAAAGCGTTGTCGAATGATGTGGTGTCATTAAAAAATAGCAAGAATAATTAAAAAAGGAACGAAGCGGTGGGCGATGAATAGGCTCCGTGAAAACTGTGCTGAACGCCACACACTCACCGAGCGGTACCCGCACGAAGACTCGCCTCTGACGGCTACGGTGTACGGGTGGGATGAAATAACCACTAATCATTTTGCTATGCAAAAGTGGCAAGGTCTGGCCCAAACGTGGTATAAAAGCTTGAATACTATATTGTGCACGTGGCCTGAATAGCAGAAGTTGCTTAGTGCAATCCCATGTGAACAGATTTATGGGCAGACCTTGGAAAATATGATTAGGAGGAATAGTAGGTACAATGAATCTATTGAGGTGTACTATTATGAAAAACTAAGTTTAGCGAACCAATGCGAGATCGTGGGCACCCGCGCGGTAGAATGTATGGCATTACGGATGAGACTCTTAGATCTTGCACCCATCCAGATCAGCAGTACTTGATGAGTAATAAGGATTACAACCAATCCGGTCCGGATCGTTCTCATATTAGGAATAGGATTTTTGACAACTCATGCGCCGCCTCTGCAGCGATCCCTAAGGGCTCATTTACGGACACGCGGCACGTTGCGCGGTGCGTTGAGTGGCGCGGCCCGCTTTAAATTCAAACATATGGAAATGTATGAGAGAGTTTACGGAGAAGCGATTTTACGCACGTTTGCTTGAACTGCTTGCGTTGCCCGCGGCGGCGAACGCGGCGGTGCCCGCGGCGGCGCCAGCTGCGTCGCCCGCTGCGTCGCCCGCGGCGTCGCCCGCGGCGGCGCCCGCTGCGTCTCCCGCGGCGGCATACGCGCTTATAGTCCGGGAGGTACCGTTGTAAAAGAAAAAGTCATTGTAAGCTGGCTGAAATTGACATAGATAGTTGATCTTATATGACTAAAAGAGAATCGACCGTCAGCTGCTCAAGTAGCGTGAGTTTGGGAGGTTACGCAAGTTGTAAAAGGCAACTTGAGTATTGACATGATCGTTGATGGGGTAGAGGCTAGAGTGACACGCAAAGTCGTAGATGATCACTTGCTAGAGGTCCCTGTGCTTATGGGGCACTTTCACGGAGCTATCACATTATATTGGTTTATAAGGACAAGAATCGATTGCAGTTTTTCGATATCGGGAAAGAATTACCTAGTTCAGAACACGCCGATGATGGTGATGCCTTAGTGAAGGTTTCTCCTGCCCCATCACTTGTAGTTTATGGTCCAGCCTCCGTTGAAGTCTCCAGTGAAGACACAGTCCGCTTTCAGTGGTGATGTCCTTCTGAGAAGTAGTATCGCAGGGAAACCTAACGAGCAGCTGATCATCAGCGGCGGGCTTCATCGCTCGACCAACGGTGAAATCAAGATAATGGTCTTGCCCTGTTCTGAATCTTGCCGCATTTCATCTAAACAGGTTCTCTGCCGAGCTGAAATAGTTGATGTGGTGAATAGGATTGTTGATGAGCGATCTATTGTAGATAGTCGGAGGTTCGATGAAACTAAGGTCCGCGTGGGTGAGGACGGGTCCCTGCAGAGATCAGGAAAGACTTAATAAACATGTTGCAGAAATATCAGCATCATTACAACATATAGTTTAACTCACCCATTTCTCTTCGCACACACACTCACCTACACACACACACACTAAGCACATACAAGCCCCCCATCCCCATACACTAACACTTGTATAATATAAAAATGTAAAAAAAAAAATGTTAAGTAGGTATTCTATTCTATTCTGTTCTGTTGCAAAATTGTCAAGCTACGAAAGAGCGGAGTCTCCTAATACAGGCTTATTATTTGCTTAAAAGGCTCCAATCATCAACTATTTGATTTTAATTTGGTTAAGAAATAAACAATTTTTTATTTTTATTTTATTTTAATATCTGCATTGCTTTGCTTCTTCGTTTAGGGAGGTAGGATATTGGTAATTGTAACACTGGTGTGTTACAGAGATGAAGATTGATCTCAATAGTCAACGTCCGGTTGTTTATCGTCCATACAGGTTGTCGCATCACGAACGGGAGAAGGTACGTTGGATGGTCGGAGACTTGTCGGACGCCCGTGTGATACGAGAATCTGTTTCAGATTACGCTAGATCCGTTTCACTCGTAAGAAATAAAGACGGTTCCATGATGAAAGGTGGTTTTATAGCCGACAAACCTCCCCGGAAGGAAAAAAAACTTCCAATCTTACGAGCTCGAAACCCTAGTGGTGGTTTGCTCCCTTCGTAAGTTTAGGGTTTATTTGTTAGGGGAGGAATCCAAGATTTTATTTATTTATTAAAACTTTATGCACAAGTAAAAAAACTATACAAAGGCGGACTTAATGCCTTGGGCATTTTCTACCAGTCTACCTTAGGGTGATGCAGAGACAACATACAGTAGGTGCAATAACAGAAAAAAAGACTAGAAAATATTTATAACTAAAACTAAAACATATAAGAATAAATATATACATACATATAACAAAATATATAAAGTTAAGAGAGTTGTACAAGAAAAACTACCAAAACTTAGTTCAGAGACGAATCTGCCAACTTCTTGCGTATATGTTCTCGAGCTTTCACTTTGAAAGGTTATCGCATACTGCAGCGCTTTGCGTTCTACGTTTTCGAAACGGGACTTGATTCCAAGAATAGCACGCTGGTGGCTGACTTTACAGGTATTCGATTGCACTATAGAGTACAGGGCGGGGGTTAGAATGAGCCATGTCGACGCATTGTCCCGGAATCCTGTTGAACCGTCGGAATTTCTCGATGATCAGTTTCCAGCCATAATGTCTATTAGTAGCGAAGATTGGCTCCACACGCGTCAGTTAGGTGACTCCGAGCTGTGCAGAATAATGGACGTTTTAAAAGGTGGACTAGATGAAAAGGGGCTACGATACATCAAACAGAATTTCGTTATCAAAGATAATAGATTATTTTGCTACTTGGATAAGGAGAAGGTCAGATGGGTTGTGCCAAAAGGGGCAAGGTGGCAAGTATGTAAACTCAATCATGACGACATTGGACATTTTGGGGTTGAGAAAACCTTAGAAAGAATTAAAAGTAACTATTGGTTCCCTTAAGTGTCCAGGTTTGTCAAGAAGTATGTAGGTGCTTGCATTGAGTGTGCATATACAAAGAACAATTCCAGCACTCGCGAAGGGTTACTGCATCCTATCGCAAAGGCGGAGATTCTTTTCCACACAGTTCACGTGGACCACCTTGGACCCTTCGTGAAATCGACTAGGGGTTTTACTCATTCACTCGTAGTTGTTGACGGTTTCCCCAAATTCTGTTTCCTCAGGCCTGTTAGAAACACGAATACCCAAAACACAATTAGGGCTCTAGACGATATTGTCTGTATATTTAGAAACCCTGACCGACTCATAAGCGACCGCGGTAGTTGTTTTACTTCGCATTCATTCAAACGGTTCTGCTTTGATAAGGGAATCAAACATGTCCTAAATGCGTCTAACGGACAGGTTGATCGGTATAACCGCACGATTCTTGATTCCCTCAAGGCACTGGGCATTAAACATAGTGAAAAGAGCTGGGATAGTCATCTTGGACAAGCTCAATCGGGACTCAACAACACTATACAGAAAACTATAGGCAGAACACCGTCAGCGGTGATGTTTGGAACTTGTATGAATAACGAATTTAATCCTATGCTTAATGATGCTACTGCAGGCACTCGTAAGGATGATGACTTAACAGAGATCCGCAAAAGTGTTAAGGCTCGGATAGATCTAGAGCAGGTCAAGCAAAAGGCGAGGTATGATATGGGTAGAAAACCTTCCCGTTACTATAGTGTAGGGGACCTTGTTAAAATAACAGACTTGTTTTAATAATAACGGACAAAGCAAAAAATTGATGTCTTCCTTCATAGGTCCACATCGTGTTAGCAAGGTCTTAAGGACCGTTATATTGTAGCCCCGATGCCAGGCCTTGTTCATACACAGAACAGACGGTCGACAACCATGGCCGCGGATCGCATGAAGCCATGGATTTATGTGACTGCCTTAGAGGTCAATAATAATGATATCGATGAGAATTCTGATAGTGAAAGTGACGATTCTGGTAGAATATTGAGTTAAAATAAACCCTTTCCTTTATTGCATGGAATGTGTGAACGAGAACGATTACTTACACAGATATTATTCGTTGTTACAGAGCAAGTACGCGAGAATCGATCGGATCGCGGCTTGGTGCAACGAGTGTCAAGGCAAGACCTACGGCAGCCACTATGAGCAGCAAACGACCGGCTCGTACTGGCGTCGATAGGCATCCTGATTATTAGAGACCAAGTGCGGGAGAATCGATCGGATCGCGGCTTGCTGCATGTGTCTGTCTGTATGTGCTTAGTTCTTCTAGACTTCACAATAGCGCACTGGAATTTGTTGCGGGTTTCGCCATCACTTGAAGAAGTCGTGCGTTTACGAAACGTTTATGCAGAAGGTATTTTCTGTTGTAAAAACCACCAGTGTGTCTGGCCAGTTAGGTTCGATGGCGCATCTAACTTGTGGCCATGGCGGCCATGTTCACAGGCGGTGCTCGCTGCTGCATCTTTAATCCTCAAAATTTTCATGCATAAATTGAACTGAAAAAAAACATAATAATGAATGCTAAAAAAAAAACGAATCTATCCGAGGCGAGGTGCTAACATTTTAGTGCTCTAGTCACTCCTTTTCGCATCCTTAGTTTTTGCATACGTCGACAAGAAAACTATCTTGTATTAACGGGTAATAATAAACTATACGAGGCGAGGTGCTCAATATTCATTCCAGTCTCTCTTAAAGGCTAACAGGTTAATCCAGTGCAACAGGCAGAAATTGCATTTTTTGCAGTAACATCTACCCCATCTCCCCAGACATAAATACTTCCAGCGAAGCCGAGGCGGGTTGCTAGTCTATACAATATTTAAAACATTTTAATCGAATATTGTTATCAAATATTGTTTATACTACCTATACAGTGGCATATACAGGATGATTAAACGTACGTGTAGCTTAGAAGACCTACTTTTAGAAATAAAACACCTATAACAACGAGCCTATCGCCATCAACCGGGCACAAACTCATGCATTAAGGAGTTCCTTACTACTACTGAGTAAATCCATAACCCACCCAACCACAAAATGGAGTGTTAACGCAGTCAGGAAATACAGAATGCCTGTGTGGTCTTCTATGTAACTGCATATTAACATCTCTTGCTTGGCAACGGTTTGGTCTATCCTGACTGATCTCAGGTTTTCTTGCGACTCATCGACTTTCGGTTGTGATTGTGAAGTGTATGCCTGAAAACATCATAGACCATTTATAAACTTCAATAAATTTTGATTTCAGTTTAAAACTGAGACGAAGCAGCGAAAATAAGGCAAACATTCCAGTTGTTATTGACATAAGTAGACAGATTCTTTTATTTCTTTAAAACGGTTTTATGGTTTACAGAGAATAATTCATTAAAACAATATGAAAGTGTCTGTATTAAAGGGAACATCCTGTGAATCAGAATATTTATTTGTGAAACATAGGTATTTACGTAAAGGTGTTAGGTTAATTATTTTGGGCGCTATGATTTGCCGTGAAGGCTTACTATAATATTTATTACAGAAAAAATAAAGCAAAACAAAAAAAACTAACAGAAAAAGCAAAATAAACAATATTAAATATTCAAAAAAACTATTATAAACTTTACATAAAAAGAGACAGGGGCAATTTTTTATGCTTTCGGTTAGTTTATTATATATTTTCGGAGCTATGTCAAGAAAACTCTTTTTCACTAAAGCGGTTTTACATTTTCTGTCGCACAGTTTAAAGGCCTGGTCAGACCAGATGCGTGGCGTGACGTACACGTGTATACGCGCGTGGTGACGCGCGTGAACCCCTGACACATCGGGTTACGCATACGTGTACGCTTACGCTTACGCATACGTGGTACGCACGCAACGCACCGGTCCTTTGCGTACCCAGCAATTCTTGTGCACGATGTCTGAAGAAGATTGGGTAAATGGACCAAGTATGTCATCTGATGAAGAAGAAGCAATATTACTGTTATTGTGACAGAATATTCCTGGGTGTGCCAAAAAATAATGGGTTCAAGTTTTATATGACATATTTTTTACTCTTTGTTTTTTGTGTTGTATAAACAATTAGTTTTTCTTTAATTTCATTATTCATCATTAAAACCGAAACCAAACATCACTTACTATCAGTAAAACTTGAAAACAAATACAACTGAATGCGTAAGTCACGCGCGTAGTCACGCGCAGCAAAGATACGTGCGTGTTCAAACTTTTTCGGTGTGACGTCCAATGCGGAATGTCATTGACTACAACGTCATTACTGCACGCATCAATGTGACGTTGCTGTTCCGCTCTGCGTAGGTACGCAGCAAGTTTGACACATGGTAGCTGCAATGCGTAGCGTTACGCATGTAGTCTACACGCACGTGTACGTCACGCAAGCGGTGTGCCATGTCTCTATAAAGTTCCATATATTACAACGTCATGGTAAGTGCACGTGCACGTGCACGTCTACGTGTACGGATCCGGTGTGTTTCGGCCTTTAATGTAAATTTAAGGATATAAAATGAGGTTTACAAGTTTCAGTAGTTTTTATGCCACTCATGGACCGAATACATCGTTTTTGCGCTTTAAAAACAGTTTCTCGATCAGTAGATTGCCACCAAAAAAAGAATACTAAACCTCAGAACTGTTGCAATCAATCCGTGATACGCTATTAAAAGTGTTTGAGTATTAAATTTTTTCGACAGCTGAAGCTTTAAAAATCATAATCTTTTTTCCTACACTGTGTATTTGAAAGATCATTTGGCGTGTATGTTTTTTTTATCGTTATTTATTCATAATCTGTTTATCAATAACATATAAAAGTCTGTCAAACTGTAAAAAAGTTTGTCGGCAGTTGTTATCGTTTCACAATTCGATTTTTATGATAAAATACGAGCATTGACAATTTGTTGTTGTCGAGCAATGAAAGTTTGTTGTTATGCAGACATTCGTACGAAGGACCTTTCACTACCTCTGTCTACAAATTATTATGTGTAATAAAATATTGGCCAGTTTTGGTCACTTAAGTATCTTTAGACTTTCAGTTTTAGTTTCAGGTAAAATATCGGCATTTCACGAATGGCAAAGATTTTTAACGTTTAGTGATTAGAGATGTTACATTTTATACATGACGACGGTAGCAACGATAATAAGAATTAGAAGAATTTTAGATGATGCAAATATTTAAGCATTATTTTGGTACTTAATTAAAGCTGACATTTTTGTTTCAGAAATCGTCACGGGTGTCCGCAATCGACTAGAATTTATTGATATTAACGGAACAAAAACGCACACAGAAAACATTTCGTCGGATATAATCCGTCATACAACTTACGACCCAATACACAACAGGATGCTGTTTGCCGACAATCGCAATATATACAGCTATGACATGGCTACAAAGAAAACAGAATGTTTATTTATCAGATATACAAAAACATACGCCAATAGTTTGGCTTACGACCCGGCCACAGAGTTACTCTTTTGGGTTGAAAGTGGTGCTGAAATTAATTCGATTTCAATAAAACCAGAATTAATTGACAGCAAAATGAATATAAAACATTTAATTCGGTCGGAAGAGTATATCTATGACATTGCAGTCGCTAGCTGCACAGGGTATGTAACCAACAATATTATTATTTCATAGTTTTGCAACAAAGCAGCTATAAGCAGGTTGTATTTTTATTTTATTTAATTTTTTTAACAATACAAAAATGTATAGTGAGGCAATCAACGAAAAGCCATTTACAAGCCTCCACAGTTAGACTATTGTTGCACAAACTAATAACTAAGTACAGAATCAATATCTAAGCATAATATGAATAACTAAGCATAATGTGAATGATGGGTGTGAGCATGTGTGACAAAGAATATGACTAAATATAATATTAAATTAAATACCTGCACAAGCAGGCATGCATGCGAAACCACTATTAAAGTTCATAAGAAGCAACACAGCTTTTAGACAAGGCAGAACTAATTATAACAAATTAATTGAGGGGTGTTCGTTCATTACAACTTCGTTAAATATTTTGATTGAGCGAAAAAAGAATTGCCACGGTAAACTGTGCGAGCGAAAGGAGCACGGAGAAGATTTCTCAAGCGAGAATGTCGAGATGGAACATTCAGGGACAGCTTAGAAAGAAGTTCAGGACATTCGATCCTTGGGCCTGTGGACGGTGAGCTATGGGCTAGCTCGCCGTCCGTCCGTCTTATGACGACAGGCCGTGTCGACGGCGCGTTCGTGTTCCACGCGCGCCTCAAAGAGAGTCAGCAAACAGGAAGGGGTCCGTAACGACCGACGCCTGCCAGGTTGCGGGACTGTTCGAAAGAGATACCGCGACCCTGGAACACGCAAAGGAAGGAACATGGATGGGTTTTAGTCAGTAAAAGTCTGACACTCCCTCCTGCTCAGCCCAGAGCGGGAGGGGTTATTTGATGATGTCCCATCGGTAAAAAAAAAAAAAAAAAAAAGGACATTTGATCCTTGATTGTGCTATTTTAACTAGGAACCTTATGTCAGATATTTTTCTCCGAGTTACAAGTGGAAGTAAGTGAAATCGAACGCATCGATCCTTGAAACTCTGGTAAGGGATTTTAAATTTGTAACCTAAGTAAAAAAATATTGACACCTGTCACCTGGGACAGTCGAGAAAATTTTATTTAAAATCAATAATTTTATTTTTTCACACTAAAGCCTGCCACTATACCTACTGAAATGAATGCCTAATCTCCTGAAGTTTTTTTTAAACTATTTATATCAATAGTATCAGAAAATTGTGAAAATTTTAAAGTTGACGTGCTTTCTATAGCTTTGTGCCCTGTGATTATATGATAGTGCCTGTGTTTGGCCTTTATATTGGATGACCCGAACTTCAGTTCTATAGTGTCGAAGGCCAATTTAAATCCGGATCTGAGTTCGACGCAGAGCCGAGGCGACACCAGGCTCCAATTCACCTGGCCACGGTGACGAGGGCTGCCCCGACATGCGTTCATCGGGTGTGCGGTGTCCCAGGCCCGCAGTGCGTGTGTGCCGCCGCTCCTGACAGCGTGTCACCATTTAACTTTTTGTCCATTCAGATTTTTTTTTTCTTTTATTTTTATTTTAGTTTAATAAAGTTACTTTTGTTAGGTTTAATTTTTTAAGAATTAGTTTAATGAGTAGTAGCAGCAGCGTTGTGGTGGGGAATAGTAGTAGTCAACCTTCAACTTCGCTGAACACCCTGGAGAGATGCCCGCTTTGTACCCAGGCACGTTTTTTTAAAGGTAAGCGGGGTCTGAATGTGCATATTGGTAAGGTACATAAACCTCCAAATGCCTCAGACCCTGTTTCAAATCTTCCACCTTCAACTTCGGCTACATCAACTTTCGACCCAATCTGGCAAACCCTTTCCAAATTAAAAAACTCAGTTCCTGTTTTAAAGCGAGTTCCCCGCGGTGCTAGGCCGCTAGTTGCACAAAACCTAGCAGGTTGTGTGCGCCTTGCCGTCCGAGAGAACTCGCTAAGTGCTTGGGAACAGTTGCTTACCTTCCCTTACCGAATACTTCATGTTCAAAAGAATTTGGCCACAAAAAAGACTTTAACAGCTCAAATTAAAGATAATTGTAATATTTCGGCTCAAAATTTTTATTTAAATGTAACGTCCCAGGGATATACCTCTCGAGGAGGTATATCCCATCTGGTTGAATCAAAGTTAGGGGAAGGTGACATTAGCGGTGCAGCCAGGATTCTCTTCAGTAGCGATGTGGTGGCACCGTGTTCTCCAGAAACACTCGCAGCTCTGGAGACCAAACATCCCGCCCCCACGGATGGCCTTTCTTTTCCCGAGCCTCCTGATTCAGACATTCACTCCCTCACCATTACAGGTCGAGAGGTGGTCACAGCTGTTTGCTCCTTTCGGAGCGGCTCCGCAGGCGGCCTCGACGGCCTAAGTCCCCAGCACTTAAAGGACCTAATCTGTTCAGGCGCCGGGGAGGCCGGTGAGATGCTCTTGAAGGAGCTTACAGCTCTGATTAACCTTATGCTCTCCGGCAAGGTGAACGAGGCCGTCATCGACGTCTTGTACGGGGCCAATTTATGTGCCCTGCGTAAGAGGGATGGCGGCATTCGTCCCATTGCCGTGGGTACTACTTACCGTCGTATGGCAGCCAAGATTTGCTGTAAATTTTATGGTGAGGCTGTTTCGGAAAAATTTAAGCCCCTGCAGCTAGGTTACGGCTCCAAAGGGGGCTGTGAGGCTGCCGTACACGCTTTGTCGACCTACCTAAATTCTGGCAAAGGTGAGGTCATCCTGAAGGTTGATATAAAGAATGCCTTTAATTCAGTTAATAGGGACACCTTGTTAACAGAAATTAAAAAAGAATTACCTCAAATTTATAGTTTTCTTTGGCAGTGTTACAGACATCCGTCTAAATTACTGTATCGGGACAACCTTCTGGAATCTGCTGTTGGCTGTCAACAAGGTGACCCGCTCGGGCCAGTGATATTTAGTTTAGCTATTCACCCAATTGTTCAACAACTAAATTCTAAATTTAACGTTTGGTATCTTGATGATGGAACCTTGGGGGGCGACGTAGATACTGTTTTAAATGATTTAATTTACTTAAAAAATAAACTTCATTCCATTGGCCTTGACCTTAACCTTGCAAAATGCGAACTTTATTTAACGGACTATACCAACAGACAACTGACTATTCCTAAATTTAACGCAATAGCCCCTAACATCAAAATTATTGAAAAAAGTTCTCTTCGTCTCCTTGGGTCTCCAATCTTCGAGATTTCCTTTCCCGATTTTATCGAGGAAAAAATTCAAAATTTCAATGACATTTCGGAAAGATTACTCCAAATTAATATGCATTCGGCCATCACCATAATCCGTTATTGCTGTTTCGGCCCAAAATTAACTTATTTTCTACGTGCTTCCCCTTTATGGAAGCACACTCATCTTTTGGACCAAATGGATCAAATTATCAGAAATACTTTATCATCCATTTTAAATGTGGCCTTGGACGATCGAGCTTGGACACAAGCTACTCTTCCCATTCGTATGGGAGGACTCGGCGTCCGCAAAATTTCTAGTATTAGTTTACCGGCTTTTATATCCTCGGTCCACGGCACTGAGAAATTAATGAGGAATATCCTGGCTTCCACACTGATTGATTTTGATGTGCCGTGCTTCTCCGAGGCTATCAATGCCTGGAAACTCGCTTGCCCAAATTCTGAAGAACCCGACCATCCATTTTCCCAGAGAAGGTGGGACGAGCCGCTCTGCAGAGTAGTTCAGAACAATTTACTGAACACGTCTGCTACTACTGCTGAGCGCGCTCGTCTGCTAGCTGTGGGTGAGTGGGAGTCGGGTCTTTGGCTTCACGCACTACCGTCGTCGAACACAGGTACGTTGCTCGACGACACTACTTTCCGCCTCGCTGCTTCTCTACGCCTAGGTGCCGCATTATGTTCTCCTCATCGCTGTCACTGTGGTGAAGTTGTCAACAGCCTCGGACATCACGGCCTGTCATGCAGCCGAAGTGCGGGCCGTTTTGCACGGCACGCGAATTTAAATGACATCATCCGACGAGCTCTTGTCACCGTCGGCGTTCCAGCTATATTAGAACCCAATGGCTTGGCACGCGACGATGGCAAGAGACCGGACGGGATGTCTTTGTTTCCATGGAAGATGGGTAGGCCTTTAGTGTGGGACGCAACATGTGTCGATACTCTTGCGCCATCCCATCTTCCTAGCTCATCGTGCTGTGCTGGGGCTGCCGCTGCGGCTGCAGAGAACCTCAAGCGGCGTAAATATAGTAACCTCATTGGTAACTATATTTTCGAGCCGTTTGGGGTTGAAACTCTAGGACCGTGGGGTCCGAGCGCTCACAGCCTTTTCAAGGATATTTCTAAACGTTTAGTTGACACTTCCCGTGACCCAAGGGCTGGCTTTTACCTTGGCCAAAGGCTTAGCGTTGCCATACAACGTGGCAACGCCGTCAGTCTCTTCGGTACATTACCACTTGACAGCGTTGAGGAGGAGTTTTTTGACGCCATTTTTTAAGTTTGTTGCTAGGTTATTTACTTTAGGTTATTTTAATTAATAAGTCTGTATATTAAGTATCTCGTGAATTTCCTTTGTCTTCGTTCCAATCTGTCTGAAAGCACTGCATAATTCGGATTCCAAATTTGACTACCATATTCGAGGTGACTGCGCACGTAAGCACAATACAGGATTTTCAAGGTTTTCATTCGCTTAAACTCAAACTCAAAGCGTTTATTTCAATTAGACCTTCGCAGGCACTTTTGAAAGTCGGAAAAACAAAGGCGAAGCTACAGTCACAGACACAAGGCATAATAACTTGTGAAAGTACTGTAGTTGCCCATTCCAAAGCGTAGATCTCTATGGAGAAGAATGGGCAAGAAACTCCATGGACACTCTTTTCAATCAAAATATTGTTACAAAATCTTAGTTACATCATTCATGTTGAGATTATACATATATGTGAGAACGATGTAGAAAGACGTGCACATTAAGAGCGTCCAGAGTAAAAGATTATAACTATCAACAATTTAAAAACAAAGTAGTTAAAATAAACCGTGGCAGCTAAGAGATGACCAGTCCCAACTGACAGCGCCCGTTCACGAACATGACGCATGCATCAGCTCCATTCAGCTCAACCATATTGAAGGGAACTAAACAAACTAGCATTACGGATAATGAATCCCAGGGCTTTAGACGCTTTTTTGGCAATAGGGTCAACATGACACTCAAAGGTGAGCTTACTGTCCAAAACAAATACCAAGATCTCTGGTGACATGAGTTCGAGATAAAGGCTGATTTGCGTTTGAGTAATTAAATATTATTGATTGGTTCTTCCGGGCAAAGGTGATAACCAAGCATTTAGATATATTAAGATCTATTGTATTGTATAGCTGGCTGGTGTCCGCAACTCCACGTCTAAGCGCGTATTTTTCTAATTTATTTATTCTACAATAGTTATCTAATCTAGATATGTCTGCCTGCAAAAGGATTGCGTCATTTAGACTCTTAACTGATATAAAGATTTTCATGTCATCTGCAAACATTAAGTGTTTAGAATGTTTGAAACACTCGCCGATGTAATTAATAAAGAGAACAAATAATAATGGCCCCACCAGGGAACCCTGTGGCACACTAGAGGGAATGGTTGACTAGGAGGATTTACAGCCACTGAAGACCACTGCTTGAGTCCTATTTTGCACATAAGACGAGAACCATAGGTCACCCCTAATGCCCAAGTTGAAAAGCTTCCTCAGTAGAATGTCATGATCGATTCTATCGAATGCCTTGCTGTAGTCGGTGTAGATTGCATCGACCTGGGATCCATTATCCATATGCTTAGTAATAAAACCTGTGAACAGGACCAGGTTGGATACTGTAGACCTTCCTTTCAGAAACCCGTGTTGTTGAGAACTCTAGCTAGAAACCACACTGCTGTACAACTGATTATAGACTATGCGCTCCAATACTTTAGCTAGTAGACAAAGTTTTGAGATTGGCCTATAATTTTCAATTTTATCTTTAGCACCCTTTTTATGGATGGGTGATATAAAAGCTGATTTCCAAACAGCTGGCACAATGACTTCAGATATTGACCTTTTAAATAAAAGTGATACAGGCAAAGCTAGTTCATCAGCGCACTTAACTATAAACACAGCAGGCAAGGCATCTGGGCATCTTAATGAGTGCCGAGTTATACCAAGGTGGATATATAAAGTGTTTACACAGACGCTGAGGGACGTGTTTATCCCTGATTTTGAATAACGCTGAATCAAAATTCTCGACAGCTTCATCAACAGTACCTTTCAATATTATGTCGTCCCAGTTAGTGCCTCGTAGGTCAGATCGAATTAGTTCGTAGTTGCCTTTGTTATATTGATACGCCAAGCGCGCACTGGCGTTACGTGACTGAGGTTGCATAGTAACAAACTGAATTAACAACGCAGGGTGATATGAATTCTCGATAGTTAGAGGTTCTAAACTTGCCGAGACGGTGACGGAAGTATTTGCGAGGACTATGTCTGAAATTTTGCCGTGCCTGTTATTAATAAGATTAAATTGCTGTAAGCTAAAAAAGTCAATGGTATCAACAAAATGAGTACACAAGCTAGTTTGGGGCACGGTGGGTCTATTCCATCATTTGATGTCGCCCAAGTAATGGAACTCATATTAAAGTCTCCAAAATAATAAATTTATCTGAGGCATGGTTATTCACTACGTCCGAAAGATTGTCCAAATAAGCATATAACTGACTATCGAAGCTATTGCCTGAATTCTGTTCACACAGATAGAGAGTACATATGTTAAGTCGGTAGGTACTTTATCATAAGTTCGTAATTGAATAGAAATCCAAATGTCTTCCGCACTGGATCTCCAGTCAACATTCTCAACTACAGCAAGTTCACGACGAACCGTTACCAGCACGCCGCCACCACGCGTCTGCGCTGTGGCCGCGAAGTCACGGTCGCGCCGCCACACTAGGTACCTATCGTCAAAAAGTTCACTATCCAATATCCCATCAATAAGCCAGGTCTCAGTTAAAGTGATTACATCATAGTTACATTTAGCTAAATTCCTGTAAAAGTTGATCGACTTAGTCCGCAGTCCCCGAACATTCTGATGATAGATGTTTAGTTCATACATTATAGAACAGAATACCTACAAACAAGTAGCTCATTACCAAAGTGAGTACACGTATAATGCATGACAAATCCAAATAAGATTACAGAATTCCGTTTCTCAATAAAAAATAAATTTTCAAAGCTCCATCTACAACGAAACACAAACTTTTTGTGTTCATACCAGCTTTTAAACGTGTGCCAAATTTTAAAAGTGTATGTATATTTTTATGTTTGTATGTTTGTCCGCGCATATTCCAAAAACAATAAGTAGAAATTGCAAAATAGTACATTGTGATACAAGGGTGGAGAGTTTGCAATAACCTACACATCCGTGTACCTATCACACGACGTTTTTCAATACAGTTGTGCAATAGTAAAAAACAAATTAAAATTTAACTGCAAAAGTAATGATCGAGCTCGTAAAAAAGTCACGACCACGTAACAGAAAGATGCCTATTTAAAAGATTTAATTTTCGAATCATAATGATAGCCTCTGAAAGTACGCCATGTTTAACAACTAAATTGAAAAAGATTTTATAGTTCGACTAGGTATAGCCCAACTTAGAGAACAGTCATGTAAGTTTCATTAAAATCGGTTCAGTAGTGTTTGAGATAGTTTTCGAAGAGGATACGGCTCCATAGGACACATCCACACAGTGCCGTAGATCATACAGCAGTCCGAAGCGTATAATCGGCCGCTGTGTGTTGCAATTGTGGACTATGAGAAGGCTTTTGACTCTGTCGAGACCTGGTCAGTTCTAGAGTCTCCGCAGCGATCTCAAGTCGAATGGTGGTACAAAAAATTGCTGAGAAACCTCTATGCAAATGCCACAATGACCGTCCAAACTCAAAACCAGCAAACAGAGCATATCCCATTGCGTTGGGAGGTGAGACAAGGATACGTATTTTCCCCGAAATGGTTCACCAACGCTCTGGAGGATGTGTTTTTTTTTTGTTTTTTTGACGCTAAAATGTGAAAGACGTGGCATTAACATCAACGGCGAGTAAAATCTCTCACTTGAGATTTGCGGATGACATCGTCATACTGGCTGAATCGCTGCTCGACTTGCAGCAGATGCTGGATGGCCTAGTTGATTCTTCAATACGCATTAGCATAATCTCAGGGTGAATTTGGACAAAACCCCAGTTATGTTCAAAGAACACATGGGAGTCCACCTCGACTCTAAACTCACATTCACCAACCACATTGACAACATCACTGCCAAAGCTGCTAAAATGTCTGGCTTCATAAAAAGAATATGTCGGGATTTCCATTCCATTTCAACCTTAAAGGTGCTCTACAATACTCTTGTCAGAAGCTTACTGGACAATGCATCTCTAATTTGGAACCCCACTTACCGTGTCCACGTAAACAGGATTGAACGTATCCAAAGAAGCTTCACTAGATTTCTTCGTTTTAAAAGCTTTAGCTGTTCACAGGATTCTTCTTATAGTCAAAGACTCAGCCATTTCAATATGTGTTCACTCGAACACCGCAGAGACGTAACGGAGCAAATCCTACTTTATAAAATAGTAAACGGCTTAGTAAATGCTCCCGATCTTTTAGCGGAAATAAGAATAGCTGTACCTCGACAGAAAACTTTTCGATCTAGTCGTGACACCATAACTTTTGCCACCACTGCAAGTCGCACAAACCTTGGTAGTACTTGGTAGTAGCCCATGAACCGTCTTATGAGAAAATATAATAAAATTGCTGCACGAACCAGTAGCATCGACATCCACTCTAACCCTTTCCATCAATACCGTATGAGACTTCTAACCAGCTCGGAGTCTCGAGACGTCTGTGCGATTATAACTGCCACCGGGTAATTCATTGCACCCTCTTCCATTCACCTCTTTTTTAGCCCTTTTTTTATTTTAATTTATACATATTTTTTTATTAAATAATTCTGTTCCCACCGGCTTAATGTACACAGCCAATTTTTATTATTTTGCGAGTGCTGTTCACTTCTATAAGTGACAAATTCACTATTCCTAAAATAGTTTGTGATTTATATTTATGTATGTTTTAGTGAGTAAGTCGTTGAAGTGCCATTTAAATAAATAAATAAATAAACACATCACCCCTGGACCTATTGTTGTCAATGGTGGTCCTCTCGATGTCGTTCGATGATAAGTTTACTTTGGGCAAACTCTGCAATTTGTTAAGAAAAACTTTGAGAGGGAGGCTAAAAGAAGAATCCAGTTGGGCTGAGCAGCATTTGGGAAAAATTGTCGGATCTTCTCGTCGTGTTTCTACTTCAATCAGTACGTTCTGCCTGTTATGACTTACGGAGCCGAAACGTACAATAAGCAAAATAAATTCAAGGTCGCTCAGCGAGCTATGAAACGGGCTATTCTTGGAGTCTCCCTAAGGCATCGCATCCGGAATGAGGTGATCCGAAAGAGAACCAGAGCTGTCGACAAAGCTCACAGAACAAGTAAGCTGAAGTGAGAATGAGCCGGCCATATTTAGCGTAGAACTGATGACCGTTGGGGTAGACGTATTCTTGAGTGGAGACCGCGAATCGGCGAACGTAAGATAGGACACCCTCAGACTAGACGATCTTCGCAGGGTCTCTGTGAAGATCATCACTCTACCGAGCAACTGGATGAGAGTTGCTGAGAATCGAGTTGAGTGGCGTGCGATTAAGGAGGCCTATGTCCAGCAGTGGACTGCCGTAGGCTGATGACGATGAGTTTTTGAGATAGAGAGTTATTCTTTCTTGGCCTATTTTGATCCATTAATAACTTCTAGTAACTAACAAAATTAAAAATTATTTGCAAAAAACATAACCGGCTTTCATAAAACGTTAAAAAAGTTTAAAATAACTTTATTTTCGGAATTCGATGGCAAAAAAGTCAATGAAATAAACAAACTAACGGACTTCCGAAAGTAAAGTTCTCTAAGACTTTTTATTGTGTTTTTTGGAAGTCGATTTTGTTTTTACAAAAAAGTTTTTTATGTCAAAATTATAACATTTACATTTATTTCAGGTTTATTTATTGGACGTCTTCCAACAGTGTACATAGGGTTCGGTTCAATGGCTCCAAGAGAGAAGTTGTTATCGATAATGTCGTGCATGTAACGTCATTAATCATTGACCAACACTCACAAAAAATGTACTTTGCTGATTTGACGAGTTCCATCAAAAGTGCAGATTTAAATGGAAAGAACGTAAGAACAATACTTAAATCAAAAAATTATAATATATTTTCTCTGATAGTATCAAGAGATGTTATCTACTGGCTGTCTAACGACAATGGGAATGAAAAATGTTACGTCAGGCAAATCCGAAACAGTCCACCGCGCGGCATAGAAGTGAAACCTAAACTTTTTATTGCACGTGATGAGTATATTTGGGAAATTGCC
The DNA here is from genome assembly GCA_947578425.1 of Eugnorisma glareosa. Classification (NCBI taxonomy): domain Eukaryota; kingdom Metazoa; phylum Arthropoda; class Insecta; order Lepidoptera; family Noctuidae; genus Eugnorisma; species Eugnorisma glareosa. The sequence continues at coordinate 2,112,493 of OX387982.1, read as the reverse complement.
GCCAACTACAACATTGAAGATATAACTCGGGAAAATCAGAACTGCGACACACTGAAGAGTCAGCTACCAAATAACTCAGTTTCTACAGATGTAAGCCTGCTTTGCGTTCATGGTAGGAAAGTCAGTGGGGAATCTCGTTGTGAATGTACACAGGGTTACAGCGGTGAGAGATGCGATGTTTCACTGTGTCACAACTATTGTCTACACGGAGATTGCAGTGCCAATGCTGAGGGACAACCTAAATGCAGGTAAAATATGTTCATCTCATTAAGGACTAGTTATAGGCGCCCGAGCGCGTGCGCTATAGCGTATGAGCGTAGACTCGGCAAGCGCGACATGGTGACCACATCCTTGTTGATCAAATTAAACTACAAATGAAATATTACAGAATGTATTTAACCTATCTTTAAATTTAAATTACTACTCTTTTCTATTAATAAGAGTTCGTCGTCGAAGTAATTGGGGAGGCCTTTGCCCAGCAAAGGAAATAGGAAACTACAGGCAACATAACAAAAACCGGTCAAGTGCGAGTCGGACCAGCACACGAAGGGTTCCGTACCATTATCAAAAAAAAAAACCCATTTGTTGTATGGGAGCCCCCCCTTAAATATTTATTTTATACAGTTTTTAGTATACATAATATACAGACTAATTAATTAAAATAACCTTAAGTAAATAACCTAGCAACAAACTTAAAAAATGGCGTCAAAGAACTCCTCCTCAACGCTGTCAACTGGTAATGTACCCAAGAGACTGGCGGCGTTGCCACGTTGTATGGCAACGCTAAGCCTTTGGCCAAGGTAAAAGCCAGCCCTTGGGTCACGGGAAGTGTCAACTAAACGTTTAGAAATATCCTTGAAAAGTTTTTAGTATTTGTTGTCTTAGTGGCAACAGAAATACATCATCTGTGAAAATTTGCAACTGTCTAGCTGTCACGGTTCATGAGATACAGCGTGGTGACAGACAGACAGACCGATGGACAGTGGAGTTCCGTTTTTACCCCTTGGGTACAGAACCCCAAAGAACGCTACGCCCGGAATTACGAAGTAACAGTATTTATCGCTTCTCTGACCTGGATATGGAATAGCTTCGAGTTCTGTGATCATGTAGAAAATTTTAATGTTTACAGCGACTCGCGCGCCTGTTAGAACCGGACTGATTTTTTTCTTTATTTCAGATGTAATCCTGGCTACTTAGGAGAAAGATGCGAACTGAATGCCTGCCAGGGGTATTGTTTACAAGGACACTGTAGTGCCAGTGCTGATGGCCAACCTAAATGCAGGTAAAAGATATTCATCTTATTAGGGACTAGCTGTGCCCGCGGCTTCGTTTACGTGACCGTGTATTCTTTTGGCATTATACGGAACATTACGATGTGGGAAAGTAAAGTCGTAGTATTGTCTTCACGTCATTCATACATACGACATCGAGCCCATGCAAGGCCCGGAAAAGGCGTCCGTGAAGCTCTTTTATCTGCCATACCTCCCGGCGGTCGTTCATGTCAAGCACTACAAGTTTGTGTCAGTTCTCTTTAACCAAGGAGAGCGGGGTGAGACCACCTTTACCACCGCGAACACATCTCACTGTATCCCAGCTAAGAGCAAGAAATATTCCCTGAGATTTCATATCTCGCGATTGTGGAGAGTCTTGCATTGAAAAAGCCTTGACCTCCACACCTCCGTGGGATATACAGTCTCATAACGGAAGAACACGGGTGATGCATTCGATAAATGCCGTCAGCAATATTTGGACCCTCCTATCCAGGGCGTCTAGTTCCGATCGAGTCCATTTGAGTATGCCGACAGAGTACAGTACGGGTACAGGTACTATTGTACGTGTACATTTACAATTATAGTATTAACTCGCCTATTAATACTCAACCCTGGTACAACAACAAGATGGACAATCCACCAGATTCTTGTTTCTTAGGCTTTGTACTTCCATTCGGTTTGGTTAACCAATTAGTGAAAAATTTTATATAAGTAGGCTTAACTACATTTAATCAGCAACCCATACGCGTCATTACGTTTGTTCTTGTAGTATGATTAATAACACCTGCACCTTTTTTTTTTCGACGTTTTATAAGTGCCCATCCAGGCCTATGTGAAATCCCTCTTTGAGGAGTGGCTAGAGAGGCGCCACGGCGCCCTCACCTTCCGCCTGACGCAGGTCCTCATCGGACACGGTTGTTTCGGGAGGTTCCTGCACCGAATCGGGCGGGAGGAAACGCCCGGGTGCTACCATTGTGAGGATCGACCGGAGGACACGGTGGAGCACACGGTGGAGATCTGCCCCGCGTGGGCGGAGCACCGCCGTGTCCTCGTAGCGGCGATCGGCGGCGGCGACCTCTCGCTTCCGGCCTTGGTTCAATCCATGGTCCGGAGCGAGACGGAATGGGACGCCGTCACCTCCTTCTGCGAAGCAGTCATGCTAGCGAAGGAGGTGGCGGAACGTGAGAGGGAGAGAACCTCACGTCCCAGCCGCCGCGGGAGACGCACCGGGCGTCGGGGGCCACGTGCTGTGGACGGTGAGCTATGGGCTAGCTCGCCGTCCGTCCGTCTTATGACGACAGGCCGTGTCGACGGCGCGTTTGTGTTCCACGCGCGCCTCAAAGAGAGTCAGCAAACAGGAAGGTGTCCGAAAGGACCGATGCCTGCCAGGGTTGCGGGACTGTTCGAAAGAGATACCGCGGCCCTGGAACATAAAGGGCAAAGGAAGGAACATGGATGGGTTTTAGTCAGTACAAGTCTGACACTCCCTCCTGCTCAGCCCAGAGCGGGAGGGGTCATTTGATGATTTCCCATCGATAAAAAAAAAAAAAAAGGCCTATGTGAAATAAAAATATTTTGATTTTGATTGATTTTGAACATTTTTTTTCATTCGATAGTCAATGGGCCAAAGGTCTATCGTAGGTGGGCTGAACTATTTATAAAAAGCAATTTTCAGTATCAGACCTTTCTATAAGAAATAAAACTATTAACCATAATCGGCTCTTCTCACAATGCAGGCTGATGTTTTTTTGAGAGAAAACTCTTTTATTTTTATAGCATACGACACATTCAAAATCCTTAATAACAACCATTTATTTTCCAAAATAAGTTTAGGAACTGCCTGCGAAATAATTTAAATCCAAACTTCGTAAATGGATTATAAGGATAATTGCAAATAATGAAGAAAGAAAAACTTCTAGCTTCTAGCACAGCAAGTATTTGTGAACCAAACTACTTTTGACGACCCGAATAGCGCAGCGGTTGTGAGGCTGCCTTACGTTCTTAGGAGCAAATGTTTGTGTGAGGAGCATGGACATTTGTTTCCGAGTCATGGATGTTTATATGTATAATAAGTATATATTTACAAACAAAAAAGTATCTATGTAGTAGTATCAACTATCTGGTGTCCACGACACAAGCCTCGTTGCTTAATGTGGCACCTAGATGGCGCTGTGTGTAATGTCCGGCGATATTTATTTATTTTTTGGTTTTTAAGTATGTAAAAGGAAGAGAAAATAGGAATGCAAATGATGTAACTTTAAAAAAAATATTTGGTAATGTCACAGTATTAAAAAATATATAAAAGAAATCACAAAAAGCGTAGGGATAAAGGCGTAGAGGTTCGAACTCGCGACGCTTAGCTTACAGGGCGTCATGGAACCGCTTCTTTGACATTATGGTCTAATTAGCAAGCGAAGCCACGAGCAATAGCTAGTGGGCAACAATTTACTCGTGCAAATCTTGTCAGCTGTAAGTCACCAGTATTTTTTGGATTCCTTGCTCATCGAGTTGCACCGTTTCATTTTTTTATTTCAGTTGTAATGCTGGTTACTCAGGAGAACGATGTCAAGTGGACGTGTGCCAGGGATACTGTTTGCACGACGGTTTATGTTCCCTGAGTGAGGAGAGTAAGCCCTTCTGTCGGTGCAGATGGCATTATAAGGGTGAACGATGCGATGTTCCTGCCTTTCAAATTAAGTGTTTCCAAGCAATTTCTTTGTTGAAGGACATCTTTAATACAGGTAAGAATAATAACTTTTTTTATTGACAATCGCTTTTATGATGAGGTAAATTCCTTAACTATGCATTTTATATTTTTTTTACAGTTGTAACATCGGATAAAAGAGTGAAGTCGAGTTATACTTCAACTGCTGTCTACAGAAGTGAATCCGTTGAAGAGTTTACTGTCACATCTACCACCACCACTACGTACTGCTCACTAGAACAAAATCTAACCCCACCTAATTTACGTATGAGTGGGCCAGAAGTTATTGTAAAAAAATAATTTTTTTTTTTTTTTTTTTTTTCGGATGGGAAATCATCAAATAACTCCTCCCGCTCTGGGCTGAGCAGGAGGGTGTGTCAGACTTTTACTGACTAAAACCCATCCATGCTCCTTCATCGCCCTTTGTGTTCCGAGGCCACGGTATTTCTTTCGAACAGTCCCGCAGCCATCATCATCACCCTGCCCTGTATTAATTATCTGTTCAAAGACAATCCGAATCGATTACGAATTATCCGATCGCCACGGTAGAAAATGAAAACTTTTGGTACAAAATTTAAAGTGATAAATAAATAAATGATCTTTTTTTTTGAGTATTTCTTTAAGTGTTACGGTGGATTATACTGAATATCCGTCGAGTAACAAGAAGTATAAATAGAAGTATATAATATAGTAAATAAAATAAAAAACTTCACAATGTTTTTATTATTAAATGGATCTGCGACGGCTTTTATTTATGGTATTGTATAACATGGCGACGCACAGTGGGCCCATACTGAAAATTAGTGGACTTAGGCAACAAAGTTCCTATATCGATGCGATTTTTTTTATATGACGTGTTATATTATTCCTGACAACTTTTATTCTTATAAAATTTCTTCTAAACTTGATAGTTTGTCTTGAAAAAAATTAATTAGATTTTTTGTATGGAGCGAATTACGTTTTTTTTTTTTCTTCAATTGTACTAATATGTTGAGTGTGTGGCGTGAGTATATGATAGCTAGGGTCATTTTCTATCCATGAAAAAAAAATCAGCGCCGGCCATCTGCGGCAGCGCGAGTAATCATTCGGTAAAAAAAAATGATTTGGAAGAATTTTTTTGTCATTTAAAATAAATTCAAAGCATATTTTTTGTCTCATTTGGCTGTTCTCACCTTCTTTTTAGTTAAATAAATAGTTTTAATAGAGCATACGTACTTATAACTAGTAATTCTGGCAGAGATTTAGTTATTATTGCATGTTATCGGTAGCACCTGCATTGTGATTGATGACTCATTTGTTTGTGCACTCGGCTAAGCGCATAACTAATGAGTCATCGAAAAATGCTCGTCTCTGATTGGCTGAAAAATTTTCACTCGCTGTTATGTCCACTACTTGAGTAATTAACACTAGCTATAAATATAAAGACATTCATTAAGTCCATCTAGTTTCGCTCTTGTCGCTTGTTTGTGAACACAGTGAAATACTTGTATTTTTATATTTACATTAGAACTATGGCTGGATTTTGTACCAACCTAGATCTTTTTGTGAAATTAAGAAGTGGCGGTGATCTGAAAAATCATATGTTTCTGTATGAAAGTATCATTTCTGTCTTGACTACCGAAGTTTCTGAAGAAGACAAGAACCGAATCAAGGAGTTCTGTCGACTTTTTTGTGTAAATTTAAATAAAAAGTGGATAGAGTCAAGTAGAAATCAAAAAACTTTTATGAATCGTGTAATTAATCGCAAGTGGTTGGAAAAAAACATCAACTGGCCTGTTTGTGACAGTGTTGATCTGAGAAGTGTGATGGGCTTTTCGGACGCAGCCTTATCTGAGCTTGTGGATATAGATTGCCATGTTCCTACTCTTGCAGTATGTACTGCGGAAGCGGGAACATCTACAGAAAAGGAGCACAGAAAACCGTTCGAAGAGTTAAGTAATAAGCAAAAGAAAAGACGTTCTACTTCCATAGTAGAAGAAAATTCCGAGGAAGAGTTGCAGCACTGGTACATAACAAAATTGAAAGACAACGGCAAAACGAATCTGGCAAAAGTGGTCGAATACCTTTCCAGTAATCCAGATGCGCTATCCGAAGTAGAAGAGAGACTATTCAAAAAGCAGAGCTTAAGTACTGTCTCTGAAGATAAGTGTTTAGCTCTTTATACATCAGTTGCGCTCTCAAAATGGAAGTACTTAGCTCTTCGACAATTTCTGAAAGAAGAAAACTGTGCTGCCTTTCCATCTTATCCAAAGCTTGTAAATGCCAAGAAAAGATGTTACCCACCACAAGAGAATATGGAGATTACCGAAAACGGAGCTCACATTAAATTGCAAGCGCTATTGGACCACACTGTGGAGAGGATATTACTTGATATAAATACTGTTGATAGGTCTCAAAATGAAGAACTCAAGTTGACCTGGAAATGGGGACTTGATGGTTCTTCGTCGCAGAGTAACTATAAACAGAAAACGTCAAACACAGCTACAGAGTTCGATGATTCATCAGTAGTCATGATAAGCATCGTCCCTCTTCGGCTAGTGTCTACTAGGCCATCATCTGGGAATGAAAATCTAGTTTTGGAGAACCCCACACCTTGCTCAACTCTGTACTGTCGACCAGTGAAGTTCACTTTCACTTCGGAGACAGCTGACTTTATAAAGTCTGAAGAGTCTGAGATGAAAAAACAAATTGATGAACGAATATCTACACAGTGTGGAAATATTATTGTATCACATGAATTGCATATGACCATGATTGATGGAAAAGTGGCCAACATTATTGCTGGAGTACCATCATATGCAACGTGTTGTCCCATTTGCTTGGCAAAACCGAGTGAGATGAATAATTTAGACGCTTTGACTTCTAAACCACTTCGTGAAGAAATTTACAAACAAGGAATTTCTTCACTGCATATGAAGATTCGGTGTATGGAATGTCTTCTCCATATATCTTATAATCTGGATTTTCAACGATGGACTGCTCGCGGCGAACATAAGGCTTTGAAACAAGCTAAAAAAAATACCACACAGCAAGAGTTTCGTGAGCAAACTGGAATGCTGATTGATATAGTCAAGCAGGTATGTATTTAATTTTCGCTCTCTTTATGTTGTTTGTGAATTATATCTCTATGTATTGTATATTACAGTATTGTTTTCCCATTTTAGGGTTTTGGAACTACAAACGACGGGAATACAGCGAGGCGCTTTTTTCAAGATTACAAAAGATCTTCCAGAATAACGGGAATTGACGAAAATCTGATTTTCAGATTTTCCGTTATTCTACAAGCCATATCATCAGGCAAAAACATTGACTGTGAAAAATTTAGAAGATACTGTAGAGAAACAGCTGATGTGTACGTGCAACACTATTCGTGGTACTACATGCCAGTTAGTGTACATAAACTTCTAATGCACGGTGCAGACATCTGTAACCACTTTGGTGTTTTGCCAATCGGTAAGTAAAAAATAAATATAGTTTGATGTATTATTTGTCTCGATTGCGTTTTGAAATTAAAATGTATGTACTTATTCGTTTTAGGTACCTTATCTGAAGAAGCTTCGGAATAAGGACTTCAGAAACGTCAGGGAGAGGCACACTCGGAAAACGGGGAGAATAGCAACAAACGAAGACATCCTCGATGGACTTCTAATAAGCTCTGATCCCCACATATCCTACATAAGGCCTAAAATAATGAAACAGGTTCATAATGAGTTGTTGCCTGAAGCAACTCAGTTGTTACAGACTACTGAGCCTCCCTGTGACAGTGAAATTATGGAGGAAGAAGAATGCCTCATAGCAGAGTCCGAAAATTTGCCGGACCCACTAGCACTTCTGGAACAAGAAATAATGTGATCCGGCTCTAAATTATTCCCACAAAAGCCCATCAGGGTTAGGAATATGACAAACGGCCCTTTTCAGGGCTACAATTACTTCACAGTTTCATATTGATCATACGTACGATAACTTATACTATAATAATATACATACAGTTGATTATGTAGATAATTATCAACGACTTGCCCGTACAAATTTAAATTATTTCACCTATCATTAACAAAATTAGTATAACCTGAAACATTACGATATATTTATTCAACAATAGATAACGTGCAGTTAAAAAATAACACAGCCAATCAGAGACGAGCATTTTTCGATGACTCATTAGTTATGCGTGCACAAACAAATGAGTCATCAATCACAATGCAATGCCTATGGCATTAAGTCCGCCTCTGTACTAAGTGCTTGAAGTGTTAAATAAATAAATAAATAAATAAATGCAGAGCACCTGCATTGTGATTGGACTCATTTGTACCGATAACATGCAATAATAACTAAATCTCTACCAGAATTACTAGTTCTAAGTACGTATGCGCTATTAAAACTATTTATTTATCTAAAAAGAAGGTGAAAACAGCCAAATGAGACAAAAAATATGTTTTGAATTTATTTTAAATGACAAAAAAATTCTTCCAAATTATTATTTTTTTACCGAATGATTACTCGCGCTGCCGCAGATGGCCGGCGCTGATTTTTTTTTCATGGATAGAAAATGACCCTAGCTATCATATACTCACGCCACACACCCAACATATTAGTACAATTGAAGAAAAAAAATTAAACGTGATTCGCTCCATACAAAAAAATCTAATAAATTTTTTTCAAGACAAACTATCAAGTTTAGAAGAAATTTTATAAGAATAAAAGTGGTCAGGAATATTATAACACGTCATATAAAAAAAAATCGCATCGATATGGTAACTTTGTTGCCTAAGTTCACTAATTTTCAGTATGGGCCCACTGTGCGACGTTCCGACTATGGCCTCGTGCCTCAAGATCCATGGAGTTGTTTATGTTGAAGACATGCCATGACACCGATTGTCCCTGGATCGCAGAATCCGGTACTCCTTCTACCCAAATAATTTAAATCAAAGTCTAGTATATTTATGCAGCGGTCAGAACAATAGTAAAACGTGCTTATAACAAATATTCTTACTTCAGACAATTAGTTAATAGTAATTTTACTTTTCGTTCGTTTTTACTTCCGACAGCAAATAGCTGTCAGAATGGATGAATGGATGTCTTCATAATATCGAATCACAATCGAACCGATATTTCGGTTTCTGTTTTGTGAACAGCGAGTAGAAGAAACCAAAACGCAATACTTGTTTTGTGATTTCGGCAGTCCGTCAGTACCTATCTGCTCTGATTTTCGGTACCTCGGTTTGCTGGTTCAGGGGGATGGCGAAGTAAACCGGGACGTAACACATCGGATCAACTCGGTATGGATGAAATGGCGACAGGTCACTGGAACAACTTGCGACCCACGTATACCCCTCAAGTTAAAGGGGAAAATATACAAGTTCGTGATTAGACCCGTCGTACTGTATGTATGCTGGGCTGTGAAGAAGATGGATGAAAAAAAATTGCATGTAGCGGAGATGAGAATGTTGAGGTGGACGTGTGGTGTGACAAGAATGGATAAAGCAAGGAATGGATATACTCTAGGATTATTAACATGATTGTTGGCGCCATTGCTTCTGGCGACCAAAATTAAGCGCACTGGCTACCTGCATCTGCTGATGTCACGTTGGGAGCAATACTAAGGCCTCAAAAACCCCGAGCTCGGTGGGCTGAGGGCTCTTTTCACTCGCGTCGTCATAGAGACATCATTTTATATTTTTAATAATAATAATAAATAATAAACCATTTATTTCAGGTAACAAAGACCCATAGATAAATACCTTAATCTAAATATACATACTAACAACATTTTGTGTTAGTATTAGCAACTTATAAACTATGTTAGTAACACTAAACTTAACACTTACACCACACTACACACACCACTTCACTTATTGTCTTAACTAACTAACTGTGAATTAAAAGTGATCGAAGTGAACTATCTGTCTATTTATTCTTGATTAGAGTAGAATTAACTTACATGATTGTATGTTGATTATTATTTTAATGACATGATTTATTTGACTTTAATTTTGTTTTTTGTTTTTTCGACTTTTTATTCTCTATTTTATCTTGTGACATTATTTACATTTTGCATTACATTTTAAATTTACATTTTATATGTATAACATTTTATTTTTCATTACATTTTAAATGAATTTATTAATTTTTAATTACTGTTTATTAAAGGGTGTAACAAAACCCTTAATGAAGCCGTAACTTGTTCTCCTCGTCATTGCGATCATTTTTTTTTAATTCTAGACCATACCTATGAACCTTCTAGTTACGGTTGGTGGAGGTCAAAGTTCCAACTTCGTTCCAACTCTCCTTTTTAAAGTCGTTTAAAAATAAGAAACTAATAGGAATGGCAAAGTTATAATCACATGGGTACAATTATAATACTCACCAAAATAATTTTTAGACCCTAAAACTAAGTACCAGGTAAAATATCTTAACTACATTTAAATTAAATTAAACCCACTCTTAATATCGAGGTGCTAAGTACAACGTATTAATTCCCAAAATAAATATACACTCGTCAGAATAAGTACGTTACATATTTATAATCTTTTTGCTTACCAAAATGGATAAATCTCACCAAATATTGTTTATCGATCGATTTTCTCAAAAATCAAGGTCCTGAGGCAACACGATAAAAAGATATGGGCAAAGGAGAATGGGCCACGATGTATGGGGCATCTGCCCCAAGGTCAAAAAGCTCTAAAATATACATAATTGAAAAGAGCTTTTCAAGGAGAACCTTTGCAACTAACTCGACTTTTGGCAATTCGCAGTCCGTTCGGAGTTATTGAGCTAAATAGGTAACTAGTTGAACAACGAAGTTAAAATATTTTTGGCAACCAATTAAGGTTTTCTAGGTAACCAATAATAATAACCATTAAAATAACATCCATTGCATAGAGCTTTTCAAGGAGATCCTTTGCCAGGAACACGACTTTCGCCATTTCGTTGTCGGTTCGTTACGCCATCGCCACGGAGGTCGCCGGCTCGCTTCGCTCGCCACCTCCCCGCTTCGCTCCACTCGGTCTCGCAAGTTCGCTAAGGCTATCTCTAACCGTTACTAAGAGTTACAGCGCTTTCAGTTTTAGGGGAGGGGAGGGTATAAAATTTCAATACCCTCAATAATAAAGAATAGCGAAAAACCTAAGCTGCTACGTGTCCTAGTTTCCGAGATACGATGGGGGGAGGGGTGAAGGGGGGGAGAGAGGGGAGTTGATTTTTATTTTTCCGAGCCCCCTCTATACGAATCCGTAAAAAAACAGAACACGGGTCTCTTAGTTTCCGAGATACAATGGCGGGAGGGTTGAAGGGGGGCAATTTTGAAAAATGGTTTTGACTTTTCCGAGCCTCCTCTATACGAATCCGTAAAAAAAAAGAACAAGGGTCTCACAGTTTCCGAGATACGATAGGGAGGGGGGGGGAAGGGAGGCGAAAAGGAAGGGTTTGGGACTTGTCCCATACTCGCGAGAGTAACTTGTTTACGAATCTGTCAAAATATACCCACCTCCCCCCATCCACCATCTGGGAGAACAATTATGTCAGTCAGTGAGTGAGTGAGTGGTACCATGTAAGGCAGATGGCATAATTGGGTATGACTTTTTAAACAAGTTTAGATCAAGCATCAATTTAGAACATAAACAATTATAACTAATAACTACAACAAATGTTAGGATACTTTTAGATTTAAGTACTCAGGAAAACCAACCGTCGAGGTCAGAATCGATACATTATATAAACAAATGTAAAAGATGAGTGCGTGGTCTGTGCGACAGAACTATGTGTAGGTGTCTTTATAGCTAGTAGTATAGGGTCATCGTCATAGTTAATGGCAAGATCCCAATTAAAATATTAAACACAACTGAAAATTCACTAACATTGAATGAAATTAAACCTGCTATACATAAGCTAAGTGAATATAATATGTGCACATTTGATAGTTGTTTACGTAACGCGGAGCGTGTGAAGTCTTTGTTATCTCAGCTAAATTTGAAACATTTAAATTCGGAAGAAAAGACTTCCATTAAAAAAATATGCCAAATATGCGGATATTTTTTATTTATCAGGTGACACCTTGACCACTACACCAATATAAAATCATAAAATTAAACTAAAACAAACTACTGACACCGTTTACGTAAAACCCTACAGATTGCCACACTCTCAAAAAGCTGAAGTTCAAAAACAAATAATTGACATGTTGTCTCAAAATATAATAGAGCCCAGTAAGAGTGAATGGTCTAGTCCGGTGCTTTTAGTACCCAAGAAACAAGATGCTTCTAGGGAAAAGAAATGGCGTCTGGTCATAGACTACAGAAAATTAAACAATTCCATTAATGATGACAAGTTCCAACTACCGAATATTACCGACATACTTGACTCTCTCTCAGGGTGCGTTTATTTTACTCACCTAGGTCTATACCAAGGTTTTTTTAATGTTAACCTTGATAAAGACAGTCGGAAATATACAGCTTTTAATTCCAGACAATACCAAATGACCAGAATGCCAATGGGACACAAAACAAGCCCAAATTCGTTTTCGAGAATGATGAACAGCCTTCCATATGACAAATGTCTTGTATATTTAGGCGATTTGATTGTTTACGGGAAAAGCAATTAAAAACTTACTAGACGTGTTCGAACGATTGCGTAAAACAAATCTTAAATTGAATCCAGCCAAATGTAATTTTATGAGGAAGGAGATGTTATATTTAGGCCATGTTATATCGTCACAGGGAATTTTACGGGACCCACAAAAATTAGAAGTAGTTAAAAATTATCCAAGACCACGTAATTCGGATGAAGTGAAGAGATTTGTCGCATTTGCTAATTATTACAGGAAATCGCTGTTTTAAACTTCACCGGTTTACACTTACACATAAACTGTCTCTTACGGAATATCTTCCGTGATTATCAGTAATTTTGAGCTCCCGATATTTCGACGCTGTTGCAAGCGCCATGATCGCGACCATCTGAATGACCACAAGTCAACCCGCGATCATGGCGCTTGCAACAGCGTCGAAATATCGGGAGCTCAAAATTACAGATAACAAGATCAAGATAATTGTGCCAGAAGCCGACGCGGCAGACCTCGTAGAAGATGGCGGGACGAGCTGGGCAAAACTAATGACCAGTCCCGGATCGAAAGAACTGGAAGTTGTAAAAAGAGACCTATGCCCATCAGTGCGATGATGTAGGCTAACAGTAACAGTTTGGTTGTAGGTGATGATCTTCGCAACTACTGATCCGACCCGAACATTTCACTTATGGGATGCTACATGGTCCTTGAGTGTCTCCGGCTGTAAGACGTTTCAGATAGATAATTACCGACTGTTACGCGAGCGAAGCCACGAACAAAGGTTAGATAACAGTACTTTAGCTGAACTCGAAGTCCTCTCGTGTGCCTGTTATAACCAGTCACAAGTATTTGTTTCATTCCATGCTCATCGAGTTGCACTGTTTCATAATTTTCTTTATTTCAGTTGTAATGCCGGTTACTCTGCCCCTCTGTCGGTGCACAGGACATTATGAGGGTGAAAGATGCGATTTTCCCGTTGTTCCAATCAAAGGTTCTCTATCAGTTTCTATAATGAGGGAAATGCTTTTAGTTTTAAAAAGAAACTCCGGTCGAAGAAAAGAAATCCATGATAGCAAGACGTAAAAGTCGTTGCACTCTTCAAAAGTTGACACAACACTAATAGATTTATAAATAGGCTTCGTACAACATTTACGAGATCCAATGAGTCTCGTATTGCACTAATTGCATTTTTTTCTGTCTTCCGCTACGATACCTATTGGATCTAATACGTTTTTATTGATAAAAATACTAAAATTAGGGTATCTATAAATTATAGGCTAAGGCAGAGGCGTGCCGTCCATAGAGGCAATTACGCCTAGCCTACCCTACCATTCCTAAGAACAACGCAACAAATGCATTTATTATAACTATATGTATAATAAAATAATACAAATTTTTAAGGACGCTTTCTCAAAACAGATAGGTATCGAATCGCATCACTACACTGACACGGCTCACACACACACACCAAACGCAAGGTAAACTGCGGGAATAATGAGTAACTAAACTGATTTTCATACTTTAGCAAGGTCACTCACGACGGCGGCCGAGCGCTACTAACGTTTTCTCTTTAGAACCTTTTATGCAATACCTGGAGTATACAGTGACAAAATAAAATAACCTTTGATACCACACGTTAAGGTTCATGCGTAAGAGCAAATTACGTGCAAAATTAGACGGTTCGTTTTTATTTTTTTCTGACATTATTTATAACATTTTCATGAGTATTTTGTATGTGATTTTGAAAACATTATATCTGCCTAACTAGGGTATTTTTTAAGAAACAAAATTATGTATCTAATAGCAGAAAAATGATTGTGAAAGAAGCCCCAAATCGACAATTTTGTGTGAAGAGGTAATGGAAAATCGTTTTTACGATATCAAATACAAAAATTTCAAACCAAAAATTGACCATTATTTGGAGATCAAGAAGTAATCTATTTGTGGCAATTGTTAGTTTTGTTTGATTTAGTTCCATTTCATCGCAAACTCTACCGAAAAATAGCTTGTTTTTGTCGGATTTGAGAACGCGTCCTTATAGAAAAAAAAACTCCTGTTATAATCGTATAGCAACTTGTCGCGCCCGTGTGACGTAACTGATAATAATACTACTATCGCTCGCAACAGGCTAGGCAAGGCCACGGCAGGTTAAGATGCATATTTTCGCGTATATGAACGGCACACATGATAGATTAGGGGCGTAAACTCTTGCGAGTGTAGCTGGCCACTGATTGGCTGCCCCAAAAAGTATTATCCGGCTAAAACGGTATGCAGTGATGCAATTATATTTGATAGTGTTTTTTTATCGACAAGTTAGCAATTGTGTGTTTGTTATAAGTTAAAAACAGTAAGTATTCACAATTGTTTAATGATAAGATTCAAGTTGTGTCTGAAGGTACATGTGTAGGTACGAGAATTAAACCAAAATTCATCTCGTACTCGTCATTTCAAATGAATCTTTCTTGTATTTGCATTGTCAGAAAATCGTAATTTGAACCTTGATTAATGTGGTGAGTTCTTGTATTTATAACTTTGGTTTTTACAGGCTTATTTTCAATGTTGGTTTTTTCAAATATTCTGATCAGATACCCATGCCCAAAATTGGGCACTAAACTGTGCATGGCCAATTTTGGGTAATTTTATTTTTTGTTGACAGCGCGCTCCTTTTTTTGTTTTTTTAACGAAGCGACGTCCTTCGTTCTTGTATTGACATAATGCCATTGAAATTCCTGATATTTAAACTAGATGGCGTTGTTTCTCTACGCTTACTAAAATCACCAGGGACAGGTGCGGGAGGCCCGGAAGGGTGAGTGAATATATCAATAGATGTGACTACTTTGGTCATCTTAAGTAGAGCGACGCTGTGACGTTGCAAGTTTTTTTTTTTGGGTATCCATAAGCCTACCCTCCATGGGGAACCACTGCACGCCATTGGGCTAGGGCATTTCACCCTAACTCAAAAATAACCTAAAGAAAATTCATTCGCCGGAACGAGATGGACATACAATTTCACTTCCGTTAGATCTCGTAACGCAGTGAACGTATTAACCAATTTCCGTTGGTATTGAATATCAATCAATGTTGGTTTGAACAAGATTTGATATTTTAGTTTCTGAGATATGGAACCTTTTCTTGAAATTGTAGCAGTTACTTAGTTTTTCATTTTTAAAAAACTATTTTTTTTTAAAGTGTAGTTTTTTAATAGTTTTAGTACCTACTAATAAAAACAATTTTGAATTTTTGCGATACTGTTGCGAGTAAATTGACGTATGAATGAGCGATAAAATCTCAAAGAACTGATTAATTGATTGTCATCAACAAAGGAATTATGAGCCTTTGTACTAATACAAGGGCTCCAGTTATACTTTTTCAAAACAGTTGTTAAACATGGCGTGCGAAAGTACGCCATGCTTAAGAGGCTATAATTATCATTTGAAAATTAAATCTTTTGCTTATGCATCTTTCTGTTACGCGGTCGTGACTTTTTTTACGAGTTCGATCATTACTTTTGCAGTTAAGTTTTGATTTGTTTTTTTACTATATCCCACAACTGTAACAGTGAACAACGTCGTGTGATACACGGGTGTGTAGGTTATTGCAAACTCGTGTCATTAAAAACCCTCGTCTTCGGCTCAGGCTTGTTAATGACATCTTGTTTGCAAAAACCTACTTTCCACCCTTGTATCACAATGTACTATAGTTGGTAGGTACAGAGTACAGACACAGTTTACTGATGATAAGTACTATTGCATCAGGAATTCGTAAGTAGCAAACACGGAGTCTGGATCTCTGCCCGGTTGTCTTAACAACAACTGGCAAAATGTGGGCGTACTATTTATTAGGTACAGTCACGAGCACCAACATCTAGACACTTTCCTAAATTTAAAAGCAATTTTAGTGAGAAATAACGATTTTAACTTGGCGATACGATCTTTTTCATAAAAATATGAGTTCCAGAATACTATGTTGGTAACAGCATGACATTTTAATCAGAACAGTAGGAGAAAACCGCTTTAAAAGTTGTTATGTGTTTACATATTGGTGCTTGTGACTGTACACCTCTGCCCTGCCCTTCGGGGATTACAGGCGTCATGTTATAATTAACTATTTTAATGCACATCTTTTGTATAATCAGTACCAAAAGTGTTATTTTGAAAATGTTAACAAGCCATGTTTAACAGAGAGTATAGGTAATTCTTACTGGTCACACAGGGAAATCATGTAAAATAAATCTGTGCCCATCTCGGAAAAGAGAACTCTCTTCAACACCTGCATACTTCCATGACTTACCTACGGCTGCCAGACCTGGCCACTATCACAGAAGATTGAACACAAATTAGGCGTATGCCAAAGAGGAATGGAAAGGAGCATGATGGGTCTAAGGTTGAAAGACAAAAGGAAAGCTACAGCTAATTCGGAACGTGAACGAGCGTGCAATTAGGAATACCACAAAACCTACCTACCTACCAAGTTTCAACTGTGTAGTCCTAATAGTTTCGGAATAAAGATACTGTGACATACATACGGACAGACAAAAAGACAGACATGACGAATCTATAAGGGTTCCGTTTTTGCCATTCGGCTACGTAACCCTAATAAGGACATTATTCCACAGAGTAAAAGTTCAAAATTTCGTAATCGATGTCAATTTTATTGTTTATACAAATCTAAACTTATTCTTTACTATACAAATGGTAACTTATTTTTCAAAATGTAAAACAACAGCGGCTTTTGTAACCGATTGGTTAACATTAAGTTAACTCAATGGTAACCGGGAGGTCCGTAAGCGGTTGACGGTTGTTTATATACTTGGTGGCCATGGAAACCTGTTAAGGACCCGCTGAAACCATTGGGGGCGGGGGCGTTGTAGTTGTATCCTCCTGAAAAGGAAAACAAAAAGTTGCAAAATAATGATATTCAGCCGAATGATAAGGAGTCGACCGGTAAAAAGATCAAATCCTTTTTTCATAAAATCAAGGTCTGCTGTAGACACGTCCCTATCATTTCTTTTTTTTTTAGCAATTTGTAAGTAAAGAAAATATGACCCTCCAAAATTGATAAAAAATGCCCGATTTTTACTGCCGTGATTAGAGGACTACCAGACAAATTCTAAAGGTTTTTATCATAAAAGATATTGATAGGAACCTGGACACACTCTTTCTTAAAAAAAAATTTCAAGGCTTGACGTAGCGCGACAGCAATAGTTTCTTTAAATGCCTATTTTTAAATTCCTCGCAGTCCCTGTCCCCTGTAAAAAATAGTTCAAGTTTCATTGTCGTGCGAGGACACGACATGCGACAATTGCGTTCATTTTTGTTAACAAACTCGACCGCGTGGCCGCGCCGACAGAGGGCGCATTCTGTTTTTCCGAACAAGCTAATTACTATTACGAACAGCAGGACTATTGCGTATCTCGGTTTTCAGTTCTTAGTGATCATCACTGGGCGAGTTTAGATATACAATGACAGTTCTGCACGGGTAGCGTCCAAGAACCATCAAGAACGGTCATTGTATATCAAAACTCGCCAAGTGATGATCACTATGAACTGTCAACAGAGATACGCAATAGCCCTGAAGGGCGATCGCGAATTCGCATTATCGATTGCTTTGGGGTTAGTTTTGTTTATTTAAGTTAGTGACATTTGAGTCATAATTAGTAAATTTTAACATAATCTGCATACTACATACGATTAAAATGTAGCGAATTAATTTATTTAGTAACGTTCATTGCAAGGTCTAATAATCTAACCCGTTACGAAGTCGTCAACCAAGCATTTTGTACATTATTGCTGGGAAACAACATTCGAATTCGATAAAAAATTGCGGTTTACGGCAGGACTCAATGTAGCCCACTCAAAACATTGTGCTGGTGGATGCATTGAATAGTACCATGGACGTATTTGAAGGTACCAGGGTACCGGGGTCATGGAGGTATTTAAAGTAAAATTCAAACATTAAAAATTTGTGATAAAGTTGGAACTTTGACCTCCAATATCTCCGCAACTAGAAGGCTCCCAGGTATAGCCCAGAACAAAAAAAAATGCAATGACAGGGAGAACGAAGTCCAGTCTAGTCTTACCAAGGTGTATTGTATTACCCAGCACTAACTGGGTTGTGGAGGTCAGATAGGCAGTCGCTCCATGTAAAATACTGGTATTCAGCTGCATCCGGTTAGACTGGAAGCCGACCCCAACATAGCTGGGACAAGGCTAAGCAGATGATGAGGGAGAACGAAGTGCCTTTCGGCTTGGTGAAGTTTGTGTTCTTTAAGTGTATTTACATCCATTATTTTGAACGTATTTTGATTTGATGGCACGCTAAGAATTGAGAGAACTTTGGAATAATACCTTGTCTGTTGTTGTAAGTAGGCTCTGGGTACTTCGCTTGTCCTTCATATCTGACATCTGCGTGAAATCCCGAGCGCCAGTCAGCGTGATATGTTACTGTAACGTGAAGATTTTTTCGTTATCTACAACTAAAGCTAGATAAAAAAAGGCGGCATCAATGGGGTTCGAGTGCCCACCTAGTATTTCGGGAAATCGCCAAGCGGTTGGTCGAGTCTTCATGTGACCACAGTGCGCCTATTATTTGGCCAAAGAATATTGCCACCCAACTTGGCAATGCTGCCAGCCTTCTGGGTACTTTTCTTATTGAGAGCGATGTGGACGGATTCTTTGACGCCCTGTAATTCTTTTCCCGTTTTGATACTTGTAGAAAATCTATGTGTAGTTTTTTAAATAATGTACTCTTACTGAATTCAAATGAATCATTTATAACTATTAAAAATGTATGCACAACTTAAAACTGTACAAAGTCGGACTTAATGTCTTAAGTCCGACTTTATTTTTGCTAAAATATATGGGGTAGACATTTACCAGCAGTTAAGGTAGAAGCGCAAGGGTAGCCCGCGAAATTTAAATTTTCTTAAGTTTATTGCAATTTGTAGGTCATTGAATGATTATAATTCTGGAACTCCATACGTGTTACTGGCGCGATTCATATTTTCATCAACATACAACCTGACACTGACCGGCAAATTGCAATAAACGTAAGAAAATTTAAATTTCGTGGGCTACCCTTGCGCATCCACCTTAAAAAATATACCTAGGCTTTTTCTTCCTTAGGCTATATTGTCCCACTGCTGGGCAAAGGCCTGCTCCATAGATTCCACTCTTCTCTCTGTGCGGTTTTCTCAATATAGTTATACTTTCGTCTAATTTCATTGTTCTCTATGGAGTTTTTGTTAACCATTGAGAAATGACTGTATTTCTCTTTGTTTCTAAATATTTTAACTTTATTTTAAGATTATATTACACCTAACCTAGTCATAAGAACATGCTGTATGCGTTTAGCCTGTTTATA
Source organism: Eugnorisma glareosa (assembly GCA_947578425.1). Taxonomy (NCBI): domain Eukaryota; kingdom Metazoa; phylum Arthropoda; class Insecta; order Lepidoptera; family Noctuidae; genus Eugnorisma; species Eugnorisma glareosa. The sequence continues at coordinate 2,092,599 of OX387982.1, read as the reverse complement.
TAATCACGGGACTCAACGGGAAGATTGATGCTTGGGCTGCAGAAATGGTACTAAAATGACGTTTTAAAATCTTTATGTACCTAATATAGGTATGACGCTGGCATCCAGGAGGTTAAGTAATTAAATTTATAAGCTGTTTGTTGTGCGGGGTGGAAGGGAACCGGTCGCCCAGGGTTGCGGGACTGTTCGAAAGAGATACCGCGGCCCTGGAACACAAAGGGCAAAGGAAGGAACATGGATGGGTTTTAGTCAGTAAAAGTCTGACACTCCCTCCTGCTCCGCCCAGAGCGGGAGGAGTTATTTGATGATTTAACTTGCGAAAAAAAAAGGGAACCTGTCACGTATTCTGTTCCATACATTAATACAAACGTTGGTAATCTTAAATAAACAAAAATATATAAAATATATTTTAAAAAAATCTTTGTTTGCACTAACCAATCTGCGTACGACCATCGGGTAGCTGCACTCGATACTCGCCCCGCACAACATTACCGTCCGAGCTCTCCTTGCGGTTGTAGTCGTTGCCAGACTGGGCGTCCTTTACTGAGTATCCAAATTCGTAAGACTTGGGCTGAAAAGAGAAGATAATAACGGGTTAAAATTGGTTAAATTATCACCAATTTTAACATTACAAACATATACAATATTTTAATATTATAAACGCGAAAGTAATTCTGTCCCTTGGTAACCTTTTCAGCTCCACTTTAAAAAAAAAATTGTACCCTAATATTGTCTCTAATAAAATAAAGTGCTCCATCTTAGGAAGATGTGCTTTTTTTTCGGATGGGAAATCATCAAATGACGCTTTGCGGAGCGGAAGGTAATGTCAGACTTGAACTGACTAAAACCCATCCATGTTCCTTCTTTTGCCCTTTGTGTTCCAGGGCCGCGGTATCACTTTCGAACAGTCCCGCAGCCCTGGCAGGCATTGGTCCTTTCGCCCACCACGTGGCCCCCAACGCCCAGGGCGTCTCCCGCGGCGGCCGGGATGCGAGGTTCTCAGCTTTTACCAGCTTCGCTCGCACACTCCAAGATAATGTAGCTTCCCATCAATTAAAGAATTTTCAAAATCAGATCAGTTGTTCCAAAGATTACCATCTCCAAACTTTGCCTCTTTAAAATATTAGTATAGATTAGCGTCACAGTGAAAACCGAGACAGGAATGTTACAAACTAAATGTTCCAGACTACTAAATCAGTCAATAAATTCCACTCATTCATACCACAGCTTAACGAGCTCAATTAGTGACCATATAGGATACGCCGAGTAAATCCCTACACATGAAACACTCGACCTCTAAACTTGTTTACAACAATTTACTCATATACAGAGTCAGCTGAGCGTGCAGGCACACACACATAACAACAATCGACACTGAAACAATATAAAGCATTTAATACCAAAGCACAAGAACCAAATTAGAATGAACACACAGTCGTGAACAGCAAAAATAAAGTTGGTAAAACTAAGATAAGTAATCAAAACATTAACAATACCAGTGGTAAAGCTGATTCAGTTTGTGTCGCACGCTCGAAAATGACCCGCAAAGTGTTATTTGTCGCTTTACTCTTATGTGTGGACGCGAAATTAAGAATTTACTTAACTGATACTCCTATTGAGAGAATAGGAACCAGAATATATAGAAAGGAACTTCTTACGAGCGATTTTCAGAGCCCTAAAGAACTAGCATACGACTCTTCGAGCAGAAACTTGTTCTTCATGTACATGGACGATGTAACGCAGAACTCTAGACGAGCATTCGTTAATGTTGTTACAAAACAAACAATGAAAATCGAAGGCATACAAAGAAACAAAGCTACTGCAGTCGACCCCGAGACCAGCGATGTTTATTTCGGATCAGACGATGGTTTATACAAATTTGATCCTCTGTATAACGCCGCTACAAATATCGGCTTATACAACATGAACGTTTTCAAAATAGTTATAAGGAACAACGAAATGTACTTAATAGATGCCAACGATCACATGATATACAAGATATTCAATGAAGGAAAAACAGCTGTTAAAATTGGTAACATGAAGACCGTTATGGAATTTGACGTGGATAATGAAAAAAATGTGCATATAGTGACTATGTGTGGTGTTTATTGTGCTTATAATAGTCAAGAAGTTGTTAAAAACAAGGATTTGAGCGTTGTGTACCACTTTTTTGTTGAAGGTGAAAAGACTTATGGATTATCCGATGATGGAATTCATGAAATTGATTGTTACAACGGGACAGCTAGAAAGGTTGCTAATTTAGATTTCTTTCCTAACAGCATGATCTTTGGTGATTACGGAGACATCTTTTACAGTATTGAGAATGATATCTATAGGTTAAGGCCAATCAATTCTTATCATATCTATAATATACGGACGAGGACTAACTAATTTGTTTATTTAAAAGTTTTGTTTATTAAATGTTTGCAATAATAAGCGGTGTTGTTTTTTTTATAACTTCATTATCTTTTTAATGTCATTGGTGAAGGATAATTTAACTTTGAAGAATAATGCCCGCCTTAATATCACAATCAGTAACATATTGGGAATTAGACACACATCATCTGCGAAAACTTCAACTGTCTAGCTATCACGGTTCATAAGATACAGCCTGGTGACAGACAGCCAGACAGACAGACGACGGACAGTGGAGTCTTAGAAATAGGGTTCATGTTCTCATTGGTCCCTTGGGTACAGAACCCTATAAACGAAGTGTTAGTAACCAGCACGATACGGTGACACATGAACTGACAGCAGTGAACCACATAAGGACAGTCCACTCTGCCAGCAATAATTTCTAAAACCCTGCTAAGGCTGGCCTTGACTCGAGCCACCATCAATGCACACAGGCCTTTTCTCTGTTATGTTGGTAATATACTACTATATCACATCATAATAATGTCATCGCATTTTTGGTTTTAAAACATGGCCGGTTCCCTGGCGCTGTTTTCAAACACCACCGTTTAGAACTGGTATTTTTATGTTCCAAAATAATTTTAGGTACCTAATAATAATAATATATCATTTATTGCAGGTTACAAAGACCCATAACATAAATACCTTAAAGACTATCATACATATATATAAAAACCAGAAAATATAACTATTGTACACGAAGTGACGGCATCGTGTTGCGCTGCGTGGTGTCACGTAGCCTTCCGCGGAAACGTCGATACATGACACCCTTCGGCCAAAACTCTTCCTTGAGGAAGGTCTCAATATGATGAGTCGGAACTCGCACCACGAACGACTTGAAATTCGTGTTATGGCGCGACTCCAACTTCTCAACCCTCAAGTTCCAGCTGGTCTTCGATCGGACATACTCCACGATCTCCTCAACCTTCGTGGTGTGATGTAGCCGGGATACATAAAGCTGCGTCGTTGGTATTGCCGGACGCAGCCCATTGGGTCCTGCCAGTGCGGTCCCGCACTGGTTCCGACTAGGGGGATTCTTCCTGTTCTTCCTCTCTACCTTCACGAAGCCCTCCTTATCACACGTGCCCGTAGCTGGGCCTTGCTGTTTCGAACCCCTGGCAGGTTCACAGCAACTCATAACCGTACGTACCGTACCGTAACCGTACTAATATTAACCGTACGTTAATGGAATCCCAATTCAGAAACTGGACAGTTAATATAACTTTTCTACTAGGTTTCTTTCAGTCTCGCTTATGTTAGTCTAAACAAAGCTGCTAATTAAAACTTTCTTATTAGCGTCATCAACTGAGTAATGCTAAATGCTCAGGTGACGTCTTTGTGTTGTTTTGACCAGTAAGAGTTGGCCCTTTAGCTTTAATCAATACATCGTGACTTTTTAGTCGCCTTTCAAAGATGGTCCACTAAATGTATCTGACATAAAATACCTCTAGGAGTTATTCTTTCTCTTTTACAACGACGTCATGCGTCATAATAAAGATTAATATTTTTCAATACAGTTGTTATACATAGCGTACTTTCAGAGGCTATAATTATGATTCGAAAATTTAATCTTTTGCATAGGTAATTCTGTTAAGTGGTCGTGACATTTTTTTACGAGCTCGATCATTACTTTTGGAGTTAACTTTTGATTTGTTTTTTACTATTTCCCACAACTGTATTGAAGACCGTCGTGTGATACACGGATGTGTAGGTTATTGCAAAATCGTTTCATTAAAAACCCTCGCCTTTGGCTCGGGCTTGTTAATGACACCTCGTTTGCAGTAACCTATTTTCCGCCCTTGTATCACAATGTACACACGCCAGCACATCAAGCTACAACAATCTGTCAAATTTCTTTAATAGATTTTCAACTTTATCACTAAATGATTAGGTTGAAGATTGATTGGGAAAATTTGACAGTTTCGGGTAGCTTGATGTGCTGGCGTCTGTCCAATTTATTTTTAAATTATTCATATCTCATAAATATATATTTTTTTATGAATGTTTAGTAGTCAATGGATACATGAAGTGGGCTGCCGTTGTTGTAAGACGAAAAAAAAATCACGGTGTATAACATCACGTAACGCTTATAATCTCTGAAGGGTAAAAGCAGACGTGGTACATAATAGTACACCTACTTTTCGCCAGTTATATGTATAACGAGAAGGGCGAGCTTATTGCCATCAAATCGCGCGCAAATCCAAATTCCGTTGTTATAACTGAGAAATTCAATTCATATTTTATTAATTCGATTTTAGATACAGGTTGATTGATAATTGGGTGCATTCCTTAAAATGGTACTAGACTTAATTTGCAACAATTTTTATTCCGATAACTTGAGGTCCAAATTAGCTTGTTTTGGTGAAATGGAACTTTTAAGATTTTTGTAAATTTTCCACCTCCCCACCAAAAACTAATGATTGTGAGAAATCTTCATCGTTCAGAATGTTCAGCTAATACTTTTCTGATAGCTCATGAGCGAATAAATCCTTCGAAAACCAATTCGTCAAAAAAGTACAATACTGTCCAAACACAAAACTTTCCTTGCAACATTTTCATCATTGCAAAGCGGGATAACAATTTTGGTGTACAAAGATATACTTAACTCTCTCATCTATCCTAATGGTCCACTTTAGCCCTGAATCTAAAAAACTAGACATCATGGGGATAGGCCTTTATACAGCAGGATAACGCAGGCTAACTGTATCGTATCACTATTTGTATATCCTTATAATATAGTCAAACTTCGTTCGGTGGGGTCGATCTTCAAGCAATGCAAGGTCGGTCCACGGACGGGAGACGAATCATTACATACCGAGTTCTCTCCGTGCATCGGAAGGCATGTAAGCCCACGTTGCCCGCGTTGTCCCAGTCAGGAGCTCGAAAGCCTGGCCATCAGTCTTACCAAAGGATATCGTGCTTGTATAGGGCAGAGAGGTAGTAACTGCTGGACATAGGACTCCCCCAAGTGCCGCCACATTAACCAGTCCCGTGCGACTCGCATCCAGCGGATCCCGCAACCTTCGTAGATAGGCAATCGCTCCATTTAAATCATCATCATCTTATTAGACCGGAAGCCGACTCATTGATTGACTCACCACTTCGTTGTCATGACCGTGTCCATGGTTGTCTCCGTTCCCATGGTCTTGCCCGTGGTCGTAGTTCTGTGAACCTGACCCGAAGGTAGGGGGCAGGTAATCGTTGCTTGGCGACGTGAAACCTGAACGAAAATATAAAGCTTTAGAAACATTGACACGGTTATAGGAGCAGGGGAAGGCCAAAGAGACTACATCAGGATTGTGTGGAACATTATACAACAGTTAACTGAAAGGTGTGGCCATTTCTTAGGCTGTAGTATAATAACTGACTCCATGAGACCAATACCAAAAACAATCAGCTGTGCTGCTTAGTTAGGACACGAATTTAAGGCGGTTGATAATACTGACCTGTAGTGGGTGGTAAATAACTGTTGGTTGGGGAGTTATAACTGTTTCGGTTGGCAGGTTGCTGATAGTTGTAACCGGAAACCGGAGGCTCACTGGTTGCTACTGCTGCCAGAAGAGACACCAAGAAAACCTGAAACAAAAGTCAAAACAATTAACACACACATGAAATCACACTAAGGTAGGCACACACCATCTTTCTTCATACACGCAGGTCGGTGTCCAGCACCGGGCCGGCTTAACATTACCTTTAATATTTCTTTAGTGTTGGTAAGTGATTGAGTTAGAAGTCTTAATAGCTAATGATACAGGCCTTGATCTTTATGAAGAACTTCACCGATAAGATCATATATGTCCTTCACCAAAAAAAAATATTTCACATACCCCATGTATGACTATACCTGGGAACCTTCTAGTTCCCCTTTATCTAAACTTTGTCCCAAGTATTTTTTTAAATACACGTTTTTAATGTTATAACTTTACTTCAAATACCTCCACGACCCCGTACTATTCAATGCATCCATCAGCATATTGATTTGAGTGCGTTACACTGAGTCCTACAAAAAAAACCGTTATATATTATTTTGCATAACATTGAATGTCATGGATTTCAGCAAAGTAACGCCTGATTCTATAACTTATCTGGGTTGGGGTAGTCGAATAGACTCCAAGAGTCACTCCAAGTATGGGGCTGCATTTTACTTTTAGCGCTAATCGGAACTATAACGAGGCAATGGCTCATCTTTGCGATATCCTCGTGAACAGGTGCTGCTTGTGGCGACTTGTCGACTTGTTGACCTTGGTTTTCCTATTGTTATTAATTTAATTTATCTTTGATTGATTTTTTGTTGCGATGGTCTCATATATAATCATTGATTTCTAGCTACAATTACACGTTCGTATTCTAGCATTGCATATTTATGCGGGTACACTCTTTATACGAGTACTTAGAGGCTTTGATTTTGCTTGAGCATATTCTCAATTATTGGCGTGTGCCAGCTGACATGTTGCAATTAATTTAATTTTTATTTTATAATTATAATGTTATTGCTTTGATTTGTTCGTTACAGGAACTGACGGATACTACAAAGGGCGCTATGCTCAGGTAGCCAAGTTCCGGTAGCGGTGCCCGCCTTTTTTTTACCGGTTGGGATATCATCAAATAACTCCTCCCGCTCTGGGCTGAGCAGGAGGGAGTGTCAGACTTTTACTGACTAAAACCCATCCATGTTCCTTCTTTTGCCCTTTGTGTTCCAGGGCCGCGGTATCTCTTTCAAACAGTCCCGCAACAGCGGTGCCCTCCTGACCATGTCATTTAGAGCCAGAAGATCCATGCTTCACTTATCGAGTTCACTATAAAAACTTGTATTGAGCTGCGGGGGACCAATGCACGAATCACAAGCTGGGCCGAGGTTTCATGGGACCTACCGTCACAGCTTAAAGCCGTATTATTTAAATCTTACTTCAGTGAGGGTAAGACATGAAGCTAGGCGTTCTGCATAGCTCACTGAAGTGACAATAAAGTAAAACTGCCAGCAGACGTGATGGTACAGACCCAAGTGACTAGCAAGCCCTTTCACTGGCCGACATGCATAATTAGTTAGTCATGTATTCTTGAAGCCAATTCCCACGTAATAAATATGGAGCTACTCCCATTTTCCCATGCATCTATGGTTGCCCAACGGTCTCAGGATTATACAATATTAACTTAAGTGTCTATCTTTTAATCAAATTGCTTGGATATACTTGTACTACAGAAAAAGAAGTGGGCGCCGAATCAAATTCATCACAATGTTCCCAGCCTTTTTTTTAACCATGTTAGGGTCGGCTTCTAGCCTAACCTAGCTCAATACATGGCACGACTGCCTATCTGACCACCGAGCAGTTACAGGGTAGCACGTTACCCATTGGAAAGACTAGTTGTTAGACTTTCAGGGGTTATGACTACGTCTACATGTAACGACTTTACAGGAATTTGTATAATCCCTCTTAAGAGCGGCCAACCTGTCATACTTTTCATACAAAAGCTCGTACGTGATTATGCCGTTGTTACACATCTATCTTTGATTTTTTTGAAGTAATATGTAATTTGTGTACTATATCTAAGTTAATATCTAAGCAGAAAATAAAAAAAAAGTAGAAACAAATTCAGTATTCAGTAGTACAAATTCAGTATAAGCCTCCAGAAATTGCTGTTTTGCACAAATTTTACCTGAACTTTGGCCGTTCATAATGTACTCATAAACTGTAAAAATAAAGAAAACATCTCGGAGAAACCTTGCACATGTAATGGAGAATCTTAATGACAAATATTTATTTCACACACTTGTAAGACTTATTCAAAAACACGTATTTCCTGGAACAAGCTTATGAAATTTTCGAACACTATTTTTCGTTCAATGTCATCGCGTTAGGCGGTATGAGGTGCGTGGGAGAAGAGTTGTGCGGGGTCGGGGCGGGATAAGACGGGGGAGTTGAAAGAAAATCGCCGCTGTGGCTCTGGATGAAACAACAAGCTTTATAAACATGCTCGCGTTGACGATAGACGGGCCGGGAAGGGCCCTCTTAAGGCCTTATTAGCGTTTATTGCGTACCTAACAGCCTGACCAAGGGGAAATTCAGTTCACCGATAATTCGCGGAGTGCTAACGACGAAGCGTCAAAACAATGGTTAGAAATGTACAGGCACATCAAGCTACTACAATCTGTCAAACTTTAACTTTAAAGCATAAGGTCTGAGGTTGATTGGGAAAATGTAACAATTTCGGGCAGCTTGATGTAGGGGCGTCTGTACTAATCATGCCACGTCTCGCCGTTCGCCGCTACGCGTGATATGGTTAGTACATTCCCATACATTTGTATTAGTCGCTAGACGCTTCGCACCGTCTGCGTCTCTGCGTGGCAGGGCTTGCGAGTCTCCTATTGTTTTTTTGTATAAGTACTTATACAAGGTGGGAAGGTACACCGATGCAAAAACGGTTGCCACGTATTCAGTAGGTACATCATTTGGAACACAGTCTGTGAATGGTATACAGTGTGTATCATCACTCTGAAGTCTGAACCACCCACAACATGGAAATTTTTCATCGGGAATTTAAAAAAAAAAAACAGCTGTTCTATACATTTTAACCGTGTAGGTATTGCACTTTTCTATGAGACAGCTGTTTTTTTTTTAATAACCGACGAACAATTTCCATGTTGTGGGTGGTTCAGACTTCAGAATGATGATACACACTGTATACCATTCGTGGTAACCGTTTTCGCGTCGGTATCCCATTTCACCGTGTATAATGGGCCGTTTATCTTCGTAGTCAGGAAAATTTATTTAGTTATTCGATAGCCTCGGTGTTTACCTTTGCACGTCTGTAGGTTTCTTAGATTCAAAAATTCACATTAGCATTTTACTGAAAACTAGCGACCCGCCCCGGCTTCGCACGGGTGCAATGTATTTAAATAAACCTTCCACTTGAATCACTCTATCTATTTAAAAAAACCGCATCAAAATCCGTTGCGCAGTTTTAAAGATCTAAGCATACATAGGGACAGACAGCGGGAAGCGACTTTGTTTTATACTATGTAGTGATAGTGATATCCTATTTCAGTCGATTAATAATTTAGATGGATGCCATTTGCGTGGTGTTGGTTTAGGAGTTATTTATTATCAGCCATTTGTGTCCCACAGCAGGGCCAAGGCCTACCCTCCCTCTTTTTTTTTTCGTATGGGAAATCATCAAATAACTCTTCCCGCTCTGGGCTGAGCAGGAGGGAGTGTCAGACTTTTACTGACTAAAACCCATCCATGTTCCTTCCTTTGCCCTTTGTGTTCCAGGGCCGCGGGCCCTCTTTCCACTTATCCCTATCTAGTGCTGTTACTCGCCAATCCTTGTGAAAAGAGTAGAGTTCGTCCCGCCATCTCCTACTGGGCCTGCCGCGTTGCCGTTTCCCGCTGTTAGGGACCCATTGTTATTTATAAAAAAACATTTTTCGATTAAAATGAGTATGTTCTAAAGTATCGGCAACCGTTCTCAAAACACACTGTGTTAGTTTATTTTATGTAATTTAGTCCTTTTTTTACCCGACTGCCAAGCAAGGAATTAAATAATTTAGACTAAAATCATTTTATCCGTTATGGGTCCCGACTATAACTACAGTCAATATTATTAATAATTTATTATTTGTTTTATTTTATTGCTTTCTACTCTTCTGGACTGAACTTATTTTTTTCTTTTCAGTTTTTATTTAAAGTTATTAGATAGTTATTTTTTACGCAGCCATGTTTTTTTTTATTTTTTGTCTATGGTTTGAATGCAAATAATCTCTAGAACTACTTGTCGGATATAAAAAAATAATTTACATTTGATAACCCAATTCTTGAGTAAGGTTATGGCTACTTACCATCACGCCACGACCCTTAGGAGACGAGAGGTGGATGAATGATAAAAGACAATATTCTTGAACGGTGAAGATTTTGCGGCAGCTTTGCTTCTAATTGAGTTAACAAGGACATGTTATTTAAGTTTTAAGATGATGTCCCTTACCGGCTACACCGGACGAAGATGCTTTATTAATTTGAACATTTTTGTTTCTGCCTTGTTCAGCCCACGCGGCTGCTGAGGAGGAGTCCTGGGTTCAATCCCAAGGCTGAGTTTCGATAATTTGATACTAGGAGAGGAGGAGACCACTATTATTAGGACCTGCCACATTTTCAGAGATGTACCTAATTAATGTAATTTTTTGTTAGTAGAACATTTAGAAATCATGACAACACAATTCAGTTTAACAACCTAGTCATGTCCCTGCGACAAGTAAATATTTTTTCTTTCTTTCTTTTCTTTTAGACTGAAAATAAAATTTTATTATTTTAAAGAAAGGTAGGTAGGTATCTTTTTCATTTCTCCTTTTGCAGGTTTGCTGGCAGCAATTTCTTAAGAAATAAGCAGTAAGTACCTACCTTTGTACTCATATCTATAATTTTATTTTCCTGTGTTGTCTACGGTGTGTACATAAATAGTAAAATAAATAGAGGTCCGAAAGTTTTATTAAAATAATAACATGTTCGGACATTTTCATCACTTTTTATTTGTATTTGATTTAGAAAACAACGATTCAATGAAGAGATTTTAATTTTAAAATTTGGGTGGTCATTGAAAATTTACTGTGTATAGTTCCTCGCTTGCTCTCCGTCCTGTTTCGGCTTTAGTCTCGGGTGACACATAGAGAGCTCTCGGTCGAGAGTTAAGGTACATAGAATATATTCTCATCTTCAAATATTGTATATAACAAAGTGTGAAGCCGCTTCCGCTCGTCTAATTTCAATAAATATAAACTACCGGTTTACCGGTTACCACACATATTCATGACACATGTTCGATACATTTTGTATCGAATATGTGCATAATGGTCTTGTGATGCGGAGGAATGAGGAAAATCTGAATAAAGTTTGAGTATGAATGTGGATAGAAAAAGAAGAAGAAAGAAGAATATAATAGTAGAGGAAGACCAAAGAAACGATGGATGGACTGTGTGAAGGATGATATGGCTAGAAAAGAGGTAACTGCTGAGATGACGAGTAATAGAGAAGTATGGAAGAAGAAGACATGCTGCGCCGACCGCAAATGAATTGAGATAAGGACAGGAGAATGACGATGATGATGACGATGAAAATGTATCCAGGGTATAAACTATCTATTTGGCAAATTTCATACAAATCCATTCGGCCGTTTTTGCGTGATAACGTTATTGACTAACACAACATCCTAACATTCAAATTTTCACACACTAAGTATTATGTATTACAATTAATTTATATTAAGGTTTGAAAAATAAAACAAAAGAACTTTTATTCTATTGTATTTTCCAAAATGTTACCAATCTATTATTCGTGCATACAAATAATATTGTTAAACAAAACGGTACGTAGGTAATTTTAATTCATTTTGTGTTTTGTATGTTTTTACACGGAAGTCACACTTTCACGGCTTTGTCTGATTTTGGCAGACTGACCGATCACCGAGTCTGATGACTGAATGACACTCAAACCATTGTTGGAGAGAAGTTGTCGTTCAGTGATAATGGCTCCGACTCACAACAACCTTATAACTAAGGATATAAGGGTCTTGCAACTGATTCTTTAACCAGTTCCCCCAACTGATGGAGCCGTTTGCACACACTTTTGATTCTGGTGACAATACGTTTTTATGACAGACGTGAGTTGATCCTGCAGTCAGGAGCCTCGCAACAGGGCTTAAATACAAACTCCGGGCTAGTACTGTGAAATTCCTAATAAAAAAACCCTTCAATACGTCTTTTCCTGACCTGTGAAGACCAGGACCTCATGCTCAGAAGTAGGTAACGCTTGCAGCCACTAGACCAAAGAGGCAAGTCATCATCTGCCTAGCCTTTTCCCAACTATGTTGGGGTCAGATTCCAGTCTAACCGAAAGCAGCTGCATACCTGAATTTCACATGGAGCGACTGCCTATTTGACCTCCACAAACCAGCTAATACTGTGTAATACGTACCCCTTGGTAAGACTGATTGTCCGACTGTTGGGCCACTGACTACCTGTAATGACTGTCAAAGATTTACAAATGACAGCCGGGACCAACGGCTCTACGTGCTTGGTAAACTTGGTATGAAATGGAAGGTCACCCATCCCCAGTCCAACGTCGACAAGGGCTGCTTAACTTTTAACATAATAATTTACTTCCTTGAAGTTATTTAAATTATAAATAGTTAATACTCGCATATTTCTTGTATGTACACTATGTAAATTTAAGTTACGGAAGAGTGGACTGTCCTAATACAGGCATTTACTTGCTTAAAAGAACATTTAATTAGTACAAACGTTGTTAAAGAAAATAAACTATTTGTATATTTGTAATATCGACCCATGTGGCTATTATTATTTAGCCATGAGCTCCTGACCAACGAGGCAAGTATAATAATAAATTAATAAAGAAACAAAGGCGGAGCCACAGTTTAAACTTGTTAAGAGGGAACAGGGCTTGCGAGGTAGGTATTTGAAGAAACTATTGCCGTCACGCCGCCGCGTCAAGCCTGCCCCCGTAGAGTGCGGTAGGGACAGCTGCAGCTTAGACCTATATCACAAAACTTTTGTCGAGATCGACGTTTCGTATTCCCCTTTTTTTTCCTCGGAAACTTAGCAGATTCAATATTTTTGACTACGTTACATTTTTTTAGAAAGAGACTGCTAGATTCCTATTAATTTCTGCAATGTTAAAAACTTTTAGAATTGGTCTTGTAGTCCTCTAATAACGACCGTAAAAATGGGGCAGTTTCTGTCATTTTTGGTGGGTCATTATAATTCTTTACATAATAGTTGCTGAAAAAAAAAACAAATGACATGGGACGTGTCTACAGTAGACCATGATTTTTTGAAAAAAAAAATGATTGCTCTAGACGCATTATTCAAGAAGAAGAAAGTGAAATACATTTATATCGAGAATCGTAGCTCCCCTGTTCCCTCTTAAGTTACAAGACAATGAGTTTCTCACGCTACACTGACCACGGTACACTTCCTTTGTTGTCCTTACTCAAGTATGGGTTTACATGAAGACTTTTATGCCCGATTTTATTACCACAAAACGACACCTATTACCGCAACGTTTTAAAGTAGGGTAAAGCGTCATTTTTATTTTGGACTAGTTTTTGCCAGCGGCTTCGCTCGCAGTAATTTAGAATTTAACTATCAATTCGGGTTGTACTCTGCTTGTAATAATATTAATTATATATTCAATCATGATTCGAAAGACCCGTAGCGCCTTCTATTATCATAACAATGTTATTTTTGTTTTCCTGGTGAACAGTAATTTTTATCGCAATGAAAGGCACCTGACAACATATATGCAACAGGACGATCGGTTTAGGCGTTAAAAGGTAACAAACAAACTTACTTTCACATTTGTAATATTAAGGCAGGATTCAGATAGTTAGGATATTCGTGTCTAAATAATTGTCGTAAGGAACACGAACACACGGCACATTCGTTACATCAGTGTTTGTTAAGGTGGAAGAGCAAGGGTAGCAGCGAATTGAATGACTTTTTCATGAAATAGTAACAGAATAGGGTTAAATGACCTTTGAGGGTTGTATTGATGATTTTAATGATTATAATTCTGTAGCTACATACGTGATACTGGCGCGACTCATTCTTCATCAACATACAACCTGAAACAGACCTGCAAATTGCAAAAAACTTATTGAAATTTGTATTTCGCGGGTTACCCTGACGCTTCCACCTTAACAACAAAGCCGAGCCGATGAGAGTTTACTACACCTATGCGGCCTGTGCTTATTGGTAAACACCGTTCGGCATTCACCCTCGCTGACTCCTATTTGGATTGTTCAACGTATTTCTACATAATGGGTGCTCTCCCCATCTTAGAAAACTTTTTTTGTTTGTTCTGGACCTTTCCTGGGAACCTTCTAGTTCTATTGTATAATGGGCTGGTATCCGCAAGTCCACGCCCAAAGCGCGTATTTTATTTAACACGCCTTCATTCTGTATTTATGCATTTTGTTTAGCCTGCACACATGTATATTTTTTGTAGTGTTTATTATATTACTAGGTAGCTGTTTTATTATTATAACCCAAGTACTGTTTATTTTATTTTCTTATTCATGTAAAATTTATTTATTTATGCTGTTTTGGCTTCCGTACGTTTTTTCACGGGTGACCACTGAAAACCAGCGCTGTGTTGTGGGTCCCCCATAGCACAGCATCATGCTGAGTGGTAACCTGCTTGTCGCAGTCACAACGTGCAAGCTACGAACGTCTTTTTTCTAAATTTATGCTTTGTATGTTTATTGTTATTTTTTTTTTGTGTTTTTATCATTTCGTATGATGCACGTCATGTCCCTGCGACAAATAAATATATTTTCTTTCTTTCTTTTCTTCTTTACATATCTACATACATTGGGGATCAAAGTTGGAACTTTATCACAAGTGTTTTTATAAAGACGTTTTTTAATATTTGACTTTAGTTTAAATACCTCCATGACCCCTGTAATATTCAATGGATCCATCAGCACAATGCTTTTGAGTGCGATACGTTGAATCCTTTCGTAACCCTGATTTTGCACCCCAAAAAAAGTCGTTTCCCAGCAATTATTTTTCCGTAGAGTAGTTTTATGTTCAGAATGCTTAGTTGAGGGCTTCGTCAAGGGTCCGTTTACACCTTGTAAAGCTCTTCAATTTGAATCTATTTATAAGACCATAATGTACCATGTTTTTACACAAATAAAAATTATTATACTATAAAAAGCTCGATTACCACTGACTGACTGACATAATTGTTCTCCCTGATGGTGGAGGGGGAGGTGGGTATATTTTGACAGATTCGTAAACAAGTAACTCTCGCGAGAACGGGAAAAGTGCCAAACCCCCACTTTAATCCCTCCTCCCTCCCCTCCCTATCGTATCTCGGAAACTAAGAGACCTGTGTTCTTTTTTTCACGGATTCAAATAGAGGAGGCTCGGAAAAGTAAAAACCATTTTTCAAAACTCCCCCCTCTCCCCCCCTTCACCCCCCCCCCCTTGAACATTTTTTTTTCAGATTCATGTAAAGGGGCTCAGAGACGGGCAAAATAATTTTCAAAAACTCCCCCCTCTCCCCCCCTTTTTAATGTTAAAGCACACGCACAGCAACACGCAAATACTAGTTCTATTCTATTATTCATATTATGTGGTCGGAACGGACATTTTTCAATTATCTTCTTAACTAGACTTACACAAACTCAAACTCAAAGCATTTATTTCAATTAGACCATTACAGGCACTTTTGAAAGTCAAACAAAAAAAAAAAGGTAAGCTACAGTCACAGTCACAAGGCATAATAACTTGAGAAAGTACTGTAGTTGCACATTCCAAAGCGTAGATCTCTATGGAGAAGAATGTGCAAGAAACTCCATGGACACTCTTTTTAATCAAAATATTGTTACAAAATCTTGGTTACATCATTCACGTTGAGATTATACATTTAAGTGAGAACGATGTAGAAAGACGTGCACATTAAGAGCGCCCAGAGTAAAAGATTAAAATAATTAAAATAACACAACACCCATAACAAAAGAATAAGGGTAAAAGAAAAAAAGAAACATGAAAAGTGATGAACATTACGATTTCCATGTCTTTTATCATCATCAGCCCACAGCAGTCCACTACTAGACAGAGGCCTTTCCAATCGCACGCCACTCATCTCGAGTCTCGGCGACTCTCATCCAGTTGCTAGTAGCCACCCTGGGGAGACCGTCGCTCCACCGAGCCTTAGCCTTAACCCGGGTCTTAATCTTACTTCCATGTAAACTCACTGCGACACTGATGGACATATGAAAGCGGTTACCTACAACAACAATCACGTCACTATTACTTGCACCAGAAAGACTGCCCCAGTGGTCCAGCCAGAAGAACTGTGTAACAGAATAGATAGACCGGTAGATGAACTAATTTTTTTAACACTAGAGCTACTACATATTTTGTAACACTATCGTATCGTAGGAAAAAACCTATTAGTTTTACCGTAGAACTGTTTAGTAGAACTAATGGCAACAAACCACCACTTTGAACACCTCCAAACACCGTACAGGTAAGGTAAAACAATCAGCGCGAGCGAATTTTGCCCGCATCCCCCGGATTCGCTTTTTTTATCAGAGCTTACCTCCTCATTTGCTAAATCCCTCTCTATTTAATTCAAACAAGTTTCCATGTCATATGTCGCCATATATCAAATTATAGCAATATACAATTACGAGTAGTAACACAAATCTATTATTTAGATAGGATTGCCATATGTCCGGATTTTTTCGGACAAGTCCATAATTTTAGCTCAATGTTCGGAATGCGAGGGTATTCTTAAAAGTCCGGAATTTCCATAAGTGGAAAAAGTAGCACAATGTACAGCAAAAAAAAACTCTTTCTTTGTTTTAGTTGTGGCCCTTCACGAAGCTGTCAACCAAGCATTATGTCCATCAAACTAAGTAACTTTACGCAAAAATTATTGCTGAGAAACGACTTTTTTTGGGTTGCACAATCACGTTTTACGGTAGGACTCAATGTAACGCACTGAAAACATTGTGCTGATGGATGGATTGAATAGTAAGGTGGTGGTTAAAGTAAAGTTATAACATTAAAAACGTGTATAAAAACAAAACTTGGGACAAAGTTTAGATAAAGGAGGCACTTTGACCCCCCCCAATATGTCCGTAGCTAGAAGGTTCCCAGGCATAGCCCAGAACAAAAAAAAATGATCGCAGTGATGGGGAGAACAGATGCTATTCGGCTTCGTTAAGGGTATTTTTACACCTATTACCTATTTATTATTATAGCAATGACTTGGAGAACAAGTGCCTTTCGGCTTCGATAAAGGTCTTTCATACACGAAATATTTTAACAATACCTTCTGTAAGTCGTAAAGTCGCCAAATCAACGATTTTTTTTTTTTATCTGATTGTTTTTGTTTTTATGAAATTATTTTAGTTCTACATTTTCTTGAGACATTTTGCATAAAACCTTTACTCCCAATCCTATGAATGAGACGCGCCCTCAGTAAAGTAGCGTAATGGATATTGAAAAATAAGGAGCCAGTATTTATTTTGTGGGTCAAGTAATTTGAAATTATTTATTTTTATAAAAATATGCTTAGAGATATTTTTTTCTTCTTCTCTGAAAATATTTCTTGTATAAATAGTTAAACTTTATACATTTAATAGAATAACAATAGTATAATCCCAGCCTTTTACTGTCCCACTGCTGGGCAAAGGCCTCTTCCTCTACAGAGAAGGCACGAGAGACGGGTTGGCGATTACATACTTATAGTCATTATAAATCCAGGTTTCCTTACGATTAATGTATAATATTAAACTTAATAAAATTATGTTTATTCTTCTATCAGCAGTATAGCAGTGATAGCCTAGCGGTGTGACTTTCGGATTGCCCAAGTCTCGAGTTCGAACCCAAGGCACGCACCTCTGATTTTTCGGACTCATGTGCGTATTGTATAATTATCACTTGCTTCAGTGACGAAACCAGCATGCCTGAGAGATATTTTTCGACGGCACGTAAAGCCAAGTCAGAGGCCCATGGGCGGCATAAAAACTCTGACACCAGGTTAGGCATTAACCACACGATATAGAAGAAGAAAATTATACTGCTCAATTCAAAGGAAAGAAAAGTCCGGAATGTTCTATAAATGTCCGGATGTTGCTCCGAAAAAAATCACAAAACAGGGACACCTTTATTTGGGTAAACTATTTCACAATGAGTAGCACGCTCAATTACCTACTTATCGTTGGTATGGGTAAGTTTGATGAACGCAATTTGATACAACTGCTAAATATTTTGATATGCTGTGTAGGTACTCACTGTCATGACGTAACTGATTACTTTCGATCTAATATATTCTGTACTGTTGAGGAGCACGTGGCTAAAGTAACAGTTGCATGGGTCGATATTCAAGGTTAAGCAACGTTTACCCTGTTCGGTCTAGGTATGGGTGACCATCTATTACATACACGAAAGCACGTAAGTCGTTGGTCCCAGCTGTCATTTGTAGATCTTTGACGTCGTCGTATATAGGTTCGCATTAAAATAGATGTGACAAATTTTAACACAGCGTTCAGTACGTCTAACCAAAGATATCCAAGCAAAAAAAAAAACACTGATTAAAGTGATTTTATTTTGACCTAATGGATGTGTTTAATCTAGAGTGCCGCCGGCAATTTATTATTTTAGGTCAAAATAACCCAACGATAAGTAGGTAATTGAGCGTGCTACTCATTGTGAAATAGTTTACCTATATTTTTAACTTGATACCGTTTTTTTTTTTCTTTGTTTATTAAATGGCGCTTTAGTAAATGGCGTCTATAATAACGTTTCCTACCCAATTGTTGACGTTTTCATAATTCCTTTTAAAAAATCCTGAGAATTATGAAAGAAGAAGACATGTTGCGCCGACCCCAAATAAATTAAGAGAAGGGCAGGAAAATGATGATGAATTAATGACTTAAGAAAATTCTTTATTGCGTAAGTATTATATTATTCCTAATGCAATTTTTCTCTCATTTCTACTTAGGATCCTTTCATGTGTAACTTGCCCTTACTTCCGCGGGCTGTCATCAAATCATTATTGTCACCGGCTCTACCAACCATGAAGCATTTCACTGGTACCCAAGTTATTAGGGTTGATGACAAAATTACTTCTACTTAGATGGGCTATCTCTGACAGCTGCAGTCAAACTGAAACCCTATTTTTGTGGAAATTAAGATCACTATAGCTTCGACAGACTTGTCAGTGATATCGGGAGATTCATCCAACTTCATGTGGCGAGTTGACACTAAGATTGTTGCTAACATGAATATTTCTTGGTAATGAATTCTTTATTATCCGTACTAATATTATAAAGAGGTAAAGTTTGTAAGGTTCTAGGGGGTAATCTCTGGTACTACTAAAAAGATTTTGAAAATTTTTACACTAATAGGAAGCTACATTATTCCCGAGTGTCTTAGGCTATGTTTACAACGTGCCCGTTGGATAATTTCCGACCAAAAGGCGAGCAAAGCCGCGGGCAACAGTTACTTATATATACACAGGCTGTCGCTTTGCATCCTGGGCAAATTCTAGGAGGTGTTCTATACTAATGATTCTCGACCCGAATGTATAATAAAAAGGGTCGGTTTTTTATTTTTTACGGAAATCGGTAAGCGTAACCCCCTAGTTTCCACACTGTCCATAATTACTGTGTTACTGTGGAATAAACGTTTGCGTTTGTGTGTGTGACGGCGCGTTTATAGGGCTAGGAACAGGCGGGCTGCGTTTTAATACGGGTGGTTTTATGAAGAGTGGCTGATGAAGATACTTACTTTGTATTTTGTATGTATGTATATCAACCTAAGAAGCCCATACGTAACTATGGGGTATGTTAGGTTTACCTTATGTATACCCTTAGGTATAAGGGTAAATACTTACTTACGAGTAAACACTTTAATGTGATTTTGTTGTGTTTTTGTTGGTTTCAACTGATGCTACCCGTGCAGAACTGTCATTGTATATAAAAACTCACCAAGTGATGATCACTATGAACTGTCAACAGAGCATTATACAGTGGAGGCAAAATAAGTGCAACATGGGTCTTTTGTCGGTTGGGTGACAATGTCAAGGGGACAAGGAAGGAACATGGATGGGTTTTACTCAGTAGAAGTCTGACACTCCCTCCTGCTCAGCCCAGAGCGGGAGGGGTTATTTGATGATTTCCCATCGGTAAAAAAAAAAAAAAGGGTACGTGTGATTTTCTATGGAATTCATAATGAAAAAACAAAATGGCGGCATTAAGAAATTATGTGGGTAGGTACTTAAATTCATTCCACATATTTAGATAGGTAGGTACATTAATTTTGTAGTACCTACTAATTCTGATGTTATAGAAATAATTTTGATTGATAAGTATTTAATTCTTACCTTATGGTGCACCATTGTAGAAAGTTTTTGCGACACCTGTGAAAAAAAAAGGATATTTTGAACAAAGTTATTTTAAATTACCTATAACTAGTAAGTCAAAATGAAAAAGTAGAAATAAATCGAAATATCTACCGATACAAAATAATCTGAAGTATATTTTTTAAAAATACCTATGAAAACTAGAAAAAAAAAATGAGGACCTATTTTATTGAGGGAACTATAAATCGATATCAGTGCATCTATTTATCAACATTGTAAAAGTGCTCATCTATTTTCTATATGTACATATATAAATGTGAAACTAGCTGTTGCCCGCGACCTTCACTCGCGTGAAATTTTTATTAAAAAAATATTTCCCTTTTTTAATCACACTTTGTTACCATATTCAAAGGTTTTCATTCTTTTGCACATAGCCCTAATTCTTATTCTAAAATAAAAGTACCTTAGTTACTCCTTATAACATCAGCTATCTGCCTGTAAAAGTCCCGTCAAAATCCGTCCAGCCGTTTCAGATATTAGCCGGAAGAAACAGACAGACTGACCAACAGACACACAATAAAAATTGAAATAAAGGTGTTTTTGTTATACGTGCCGATGCATTCAGTAAGAAGGTGTTACAGGCACTTAAATTTTGATTAATAGTATAGCTGTAAAAATATAAATTTTAATATTCTTTATTAGAGCAACAGAAGCCAAAAAAATAGTTTTTAGAATTTTTGTCTGTCTGTCTGTTTGTACGCGCATCGCGCAAAAACTACTGTATGGATTTGAACGCAGTTTTCACCGCTCTACTGCTTGATGCTTAACTTTTCATATAGGCTGCATTTTATCTATGTTTTTTCGTACGAAGTTGCGGGCAAAAGCTAGTTTGATATAAAAATATTTTGAATAGTTAATTGGATTTTATCTACCAAAAATAGGCTGATACTAGAAATAGTGCGATTTGTAACATATATGGTGGTAGTAGTAAAATGAAGATTTGTGTTTCCAGGTGGTTGGGGCTCTTAGCTCAGACTCCTGAGCTCTCTGGTTCTCAGTTACAAAAAGTACACACGGCTACACATCAAGCTATACATTTCCAGTATAAGTTGACCTCGTATTGTACCGTGTACGGAAATCCTATACAATGCGAAATCAGCATAAACTGGAAATGTATAGCTTGATGTGTAGCCGTGTGTACTTTTACTACATTACAGAAACCTCCTCAGTTTCACACCTTTTAAATCTAAGATCTAATCCTCGGCCATCTACCATCTCATGTACACAATGGCACATTCCCACACAAAATGGCTGCTTATCTCTTATGTAAGAAAAGTCTTAGAAAATACGTTCACAATTAAAACAATTACATAAAAGTTTAGGAGAAGATTTATGGTGATCAGATTATAGTTTTCCCATAGTTTTTTACGAATAAAACTTAAACTGATAATTATGTGGTAATTACCCTTTATTTATGGTAGTTACCTACATTACCGCGGAATGAAAACAAATTGCAACGAAATTGTACAAAGCATATCAAACCTTATGTCAATATTGTGTAATGTACAAGTTGCCAACTACGGTTATTCCCGAGATCATCATCATCATCAGCTTATGCAGTGGACTGTTGTAGAACAATCCACTGCTGGACATAGCCTCTTCAATCGCACGCCACTCAACTCGAGACTAACTATTCCCGAGATAGTCATGATTATGATACTGACTGTATTGTACATTACGCAACTCAAAATCTGACCTAGTTGGAATCAGAGTATCTGACCTACTTGGAATCTGACCTTTATCGCCAAAATCAGTGATAGGTTAGCTTCCGTTATCCCACTGCTGGACAAAGCCTCTCTCCATGACTTCTAGTTTTTTTGATTCGCCGGTGTTAATGTTTAAACTAAAGCAAGTAGTATTTTTTTTTAGATATTTATTTTGTACCCTTTTTTTTTTTTATCATCAAATAACCCCTCCCGCTCTGGGCTGAGCAGGAGGGAGTGTCAGACCACCTACCATAATGTTTTCTTGTTTAACCCAAAGGTTGACTGGTAGAGAATGCCTTAATTATGGCATTAAGTCCGCCTATGTAACAGTATTGTACATGAAGTTTAAATCACTAGATAGTTTATAACAAAGTCGCTTCCCGCTGTCTGTCCCTATGTAGGTATGCTTAGATCTTTAAAACTACGCAACGGATTTTGATGCGATCTTTTTTAATAGATAGAGTGATTCAAGAGGAAGGTTTATATGTAAAACATTGCACCCGTGTAAAGCAGGGGCCGGTCGCTAGTAAATAAATAAATGTCATGTGGATTACTGGATGTTGGTTTTGTCCAACTCGTCCTTCCATCTTCTTCGAGATCCGCCGCGACGCGTTCAGACTGTGTCAGGGCTCCTAGGCGCACAGATATGAAGGCATGTTATGAAGCTGGCGTGGCCACCCCAGTCCCACGTCAGCTTAGCGTCTTTATTATTTGTGTTTTGGGGCGCAGTGTAGTGTAAGCTTGGCGTCTAGAATGTTGCACTCCATTCCCGAGAATGCCTGAGAATTCTCCAGCTGCGACTTGACTTTTGGCTGTTTAGTTTGTAAAGTTCATTGTACTTTGTAAGATTTCAGTACACAAATTAGCTTCTATTCCATTTTACAGCAAAGTAATACACACGTACATTTTGATATAAGTGGGGAAACTTTGTTATTGCATTCGAGCGCGGAATTAACACCCGAGCAGCAGGCGAGGGTGTTATGGAGCCGAGAACTGCAATAACAAATCCCCATGCGTATCAAACGACGTTTTTCAATACACTTTCGAAGAAATAAAATATTAAAACAGAAAGTATTTTTGTCAGGAATTATTATGAAACTATGATTTAATTTGCTTTTTTCCGCGCTTTGCTTTCACCAGGCTGAAGAAGGAGCAAAGGTATGATGCCTCTATACAGCCTAATATGAAAAGAAGAAAAATCAAATAATTTTGCATTTATAACACAAATAAATGTTAATTTGTTCATAAAAGCAAATATTTGTTTTAAATAATCATGTATGTATATTGATATTCTATTTATAAACACAATTTAAATACAAAAAAAAATGTACGCCGTATAGACGCATATCTCTTTTCCGAGATTAAAAAAAAACAATCACCACCGATTAAAGCTATAGTCATTGAACCCATTTGGACTTATCTGTGGAAATTTATATTTCCGCACGTGTGCGGAAAAATATTAAATATATATAGGAACCAGTTTTCTTAATTTTTTATAATTTAGGAACCAGTTTTCGAGAAAGTGTATTGAAAATAATATGTAGAGCCGTACGTACTGACAGGATTCTGTCATACAATTTTTTATGATGTTTTGGGTCCCGTACTTCAAAAGGAGAAATGGAACCATTATAGGACTTTGTTATGCGTCTGTCATGACCTTTTTTCTCAGAAACGGAAGCAAACCGGAACGGAACGGTACGGTTCGGAACGGTGTAAAGTTGAATTTTATTATTTTCTTCTTCCCGTATCTATAGTCAAGTTAAAGTGATTACTTCAATTTAAGTAATTTGTATGCAACAAACAAGAATTTAAAGAACCGTCAAGGAAAGCAAAGCTAAGAATTCTAACTTTTGACAGTTCCATAGAACTTCATTCAAGCAAATAATAAACTACAGAATAAAAACCGTATCTTAAATATTAAAAATATATAAGTATCCATTTTACCACCCACATTTGGTGGTTTTACTTTGCCCGATCCGGGAATCGAACCCAGGATCTCAAGCTCAGCAGTAGCGCTTACAAGCACTAGACCAACGAGGCAGTCTTAGTCCTCCCAGTTCTTATCCATTAAAAAAGTGTGTGATTCGGAGTACTAGCTAGTTAGTATATTAGGAATAGCGCTTAGTAGTACCTAGAGAATCCCCAGCATAGGGTATCGTACTGGAACATTGAGTGCTGTGTAGTCCCCTGGGGGACTGGTCTAGGGGGATTTTAGTAGAACGAGCCATGTCGGTCTTTAGGTTAAGCCGCATTTGCGTAGACTGGTCTGTGGATGGGTGACCGCCCATTACATATCGAGTTTCCTCCATGCCTCGGAAAGCACGTTAAGCTGTTGGTCCCGGCTCAATTGTAGATCTTTGACAGTCGTTACAGGTAGCCAGTGGCCCAAAAAGTCTGACAACCAGTCTTACCATGTCGTATTACCCAGTACTAACTGGGTTGTGGAAGTCAGATAGGCAGTCGCTCCATGTAAAATACTGGTATTCAGCTGCATCCGGTTAGACTGGAAGCTGACCCCAACATAATTAGGAAAAGGCCAGGCAGATGGATGGTTCCGCTTATACATTTGGGTCGAGTAGTAGGTATTGAAATTTTGTACAGGACAGCTGATTTTTTACGATTTCGATGGTGGTCCCATAGAGAAAGTTGTTCAGTTTGATGGTCCGTACCACAGTATTCCATATGATTATACCCTTTCTGTTACATGTTGTATAATATTCTGCATTGAATGACTTTTTCATGAAATAGTTTTCATGAAAAAGTCATTAAATGGGGTTTAATGAACTTAGAGAATTGTATTGATGATTTTAATGATTATAATTCTGTAACTACATACATGTTACGAGCGCGAATCATATTTTAATCAACATACAACCTGACACTGTCCTGCAAATTGCAAAAACGTAAGAAAATTTTAATTTCGCGGGCTAACCTGGAGCTTCAAGCGCTCACTTAGATCTTCACCAGAGTAAAATTATAATGTTAGGTAAAATTACAAAAGAAAACTGCCCATAGGCTGGATCAGCCTACATTGACATTTTTATTGAATTTCAACTTGATCTAAGACTTGTAAAAATCTTGATAAGGTTTGCAGGAACGTGGAGATTGACGCAATGAAGAGAGGAGTATACCCAGCAGTGTACGAATTCAGGCTGATTATTACTCTAAGCTGATTTTGATGACTTGACTTGACTTGTGATTTATTATTTTATTTATCTACTACAAACTCACACGGGATAAGTGGAATCTCGTAGATGACTTAAAAAAACTTAAATAACTAACTTAACCACTAATAATACAACACAACTTATTTACCTTATATCCAAAAGCAACAACACAACAAAACGATTCAAAATAAGAAGTCACTATTTCGATTTAGAAATGGCACGCGAATTTGAAATTAGAATGGAACGCACTGCCCCAGTTCTGTTAACGCACTGATACAGTTACGCGCCATGTTGTTTTTATATGCTGCTATGTCGAGAGCGCATCTTCCTACAGCCTATTGTAAAAAAACGACCTTGTTTTTTTTTTGTTTCGATATTAGATATCGATTTTTTATTTATCCTCTAATTGATGGGAGTTGTGTTATATTTGATAATTATTATTTGTGCTACTGTAACGGGGTTCGAAGGTATCTGTAATATTAATAGCGATGTCGTAGCTAGCTCCAAAGACCGTCATAATCATAACAGGATAAGCAGAAGGGTTGTGTTTAAGACCCATATGATTAGGGGCGAGGAGCTCGTGACTAAATAAGAACAGTCGCTCGGATAGATGTTAAGCCGCGCTTGCCTAGGTTGTTCTATGGATGGGTGACCACCCACTACATCAATACCGAGTTTCCTACGTACCGTCATTTATAGATCATTGACAATATCCTTACAGTCAGTCAGTGACCTGGAAGTCTAACATTCAGTCTTACCAAGGGGTATCGTATAACCCAGTTAACTTGGTTGTGGTGGTCAGATAGGCAGTTATTCCATGTAAAATACCCAGATAGTTTAAAGCCTGGATTAACATATAGGATACTTTTTATCCCGTTATTACGATCCCGTGGGACAGTTACTGAACTCCACGCGGGCATAAGCTAGTGCTATACATGTTACAAGACCCTTAACGAAGCATAAAAGAATGTTTATTTGGAAAATTTATTTGTTATCATGAGTAAAATCACGTATATTTAAGTATCGGTAATTAATTACCAGTCACTCTATACAGGCTGTCGTTTTGCATCCTGGTCAAATTCAACGAGGTATCTAAACTAATGATTCTCGACCCGAATCGATACTCTAAAAAGTTAAAACGCATACAGCTTTCCGTAAAAAAAAAACTCTACCCTTTTTACTATAAATTCGGGTCGAGAATCACTAGTATAGATACCTCCTTGAATTTGACCATGCAGAATGCAAAGCGACAGCCTGTTTGAGCGAGATAATTGAAGTGTACTTGGTCACCAAAAAGTTTGAAACACTAAAAATTTCAAAAGAATCGTCACAAAATTACTGTTGCTGCCGTTAAGCGTTAATTTAATCTTGACACGCGATGCTCGTTCAAACTAAAGCTGTTTGACAAATCATGGGTACTATGAATGACCTGGTTGAGACTCGCGCAGACGAGGAATGCTACTATACTCGGCTGTGGGTGCAACAAGGCTGTCATTGTTGATAATGATGAGGTATTACGTCAAAATCAAAAGTCATCTCTTCAAACTAGGCTGATATCAGCAATTTCTGACAAGCTTTAACTTAACTTGTATTGTTTGTTAGATGAATCTCAGTGAGTGTTGTGTCACAAACTAGCGCGATACAGTCGGCGCGATATACTACGCCACAAACTATACGTTCAAGCGATACGCGTTATGCTAATGCTTCTGCGAAGAAACAACTGAACAAAGTTACAATTATTAATAGAGTCAAAGCTACAGGGTTGTTCTCAAAAAAGTGACTCTGTAACCTTCCAGGCAGTTTTTAGTCGAAATGTGTGTGTTTTTAAATGGCTCAGTAATATTGAGAAACCCGAAGAGATATTCTTGCAACAAAATAAAATTGTAACAGTTGTTCCTCACTAACGTGCCATGTACAAACTCAAAGAGTCGCACTTTGAATAGTATTTTGTCTATTTACTTTGTATTCTGTCTATTTACTTACGGGAAAATTTTATTCTCCTTAAATCAATTCAACATAAGAGAAATATCCGGAATGAATTTTTATTTAAAAAAAAAACTCGATAATTGATTATCGAATTTGCTCAAATTTATAAATTTATTAGAGTGGTGCCACTTTTTTGAGAATGACCCTACACGACTTCTGGAGCGACGAGTATATTAGTGTGAAAAGATGTCACACACGCGCGTGTCGACGCAATTCGCATCGTTTAACAATGGATGCACACAGTTCCACTAGGCTCCTACGTGGGATCCGGTAAGTCTGGCCAGAGCTTAAAAACTTCGCTTACAAAGGTAACTTCGTCGAATCTACTCTTCTTCATCAACCCCACGTTCCTTTGGAGCCTCATTCAGGTTTTTTCGCTGATGACAACTATGTCGTGTGCCCATCTCGCCGTAGACGACCCACGTTTCTTTTCGGTGACAGTAATACCTGTAATCACGGCGCCTTGCTATAGGTATCCTGTCCAATTCCATTTTTAGTTCCATAACGCAATTTCCAATACGAAAACTTTTATACCTCTTCGGATTTTGACATTAGGAACTCGATCGATATAACAGCTGTTTTTTTATGAGACTAGCCCACCACACTATTCCTAAGCCACTGCAACTCCCGAAAGCCAGAATAAACAGTGGCGACCACTAGGAAGCGCCGAGATAATGAAGCTCAACGAAGTCCCAGAGAAATAAATAATTTAACTGTCTTGGATCCCGCAACGAAATTAATCAGAAAAGAATAGCGGAGAGTAGGAAAACCATAATTTTGACTTTCCTCCATATCAGCAGGAGACAGAACAAAACAAGGCCAATAGGCACAAAGAGACGTACAACCGGGATAAGACCAGTTGCTTAGCACCACGGAGGAGCTCGTGGCAAAATAATAACAGCAGCGCTCGGGTCGATCTTTAGGTTAAGCCGCGCTTGCCTAGGTTGGTCTGTGGATGAGTAACCGCCCATTACATACAGAGTTTCCTCTGTGCTTCGGAAAGCACGTTAAGCCGTTGGTCCCGGCTGTCATCTGTAGATCTTTAACAGTCGTTACAGGTAGTCAGTGGCCCGGAAGTCTGACAACCAGTTTTACCAAGGAGTATCATATTGCCCAGTACTGACTGGGGTGTGGAGGTCAGATAGGCAGTCGCTCCATGTAAAATACTGGTATTCAGTTGCATACGGATACTGGAAGGCTAGGCAGATAATGCTTAGCACCGCGGATAAATGGATTTTTCTTTGGATATTTTGTTTGTATGTATGTATATATGTATTTATTATTATATTTTGTCTTCCCAATTTTATGTACTATTGCACCTACTGTTTTGTCTCTGCATCACCCTAAGGTAGACTGGTAGAAAATGCCCAAGGCATTATTAAGTCCGCCTTTGTACATTATGTGCATAAAGTTTTAATAAATAAATAAATAATAAATAAATATTTTTCATTAATGGGTACTTTGCTTTACCAGCTGTATGTCGAGCATGGAACGCCCCATGGCTCACTCTCCCGAATCTACTAGTTAAGTATAATAACAGTTTGTTTGTAAAAACTGAGAACCGGACATTAATCAGGTACCAACATTACGATGTAATGATATTACCTAGTCAGTATATTTCCTCCACAGGAAACCGACAATTATACATCAAAACTTCGACAAAGCCCGAAGCCGTGATGCATTGTTTCTGGTTGATGCCAATCAGCGACCTTCCAGGTATATGACCTTACAACGTAATCTTATGGACGTGATAGTTTGAATGTCATCTCTGAGTAGGAAACATGCTGTACGTTGAACTGATCTGGAACTGGAATCTTAGATCAGATTCTTCCAAAAAGGTCTGTGAATGATAGAAAAACTTCGGTTTACGAGGCTGGTCTAAACAACAAGTCGGACTCGTGCACGAAGGTTCCGTAACATTATCTAAAAAAAAAAACATGCTTGTTGTATGGGAGCCCCCTTAAGTATTATTTTATTCTGTTTTTAGTATTTGTTGTTATAGCGGCAACAGACATACATCATCTGACAATCCTGGTGACAGACGGACGGACAATGGAGTCTTCGTAAAGAGAATATTATAACATAACATAATTACATAATATCAAGCCAGTAATCCTCGACGGGTTAAGCAGAGGTGTACGTGTAGTACACCCACATCACACACACACTCCTGTTATGTTTAAATCACATGTAATAGGAGGCGAGCAGCGAGCCTATTACCATCAACCAGGCACAAATCCAGACTCAGTTGGCAGTTGCTGCCATTGAGAAATTCCTTACGGAATAGCCCAATAACACTTTGCCCGACATAGGTATTGTACCCAAGACCTCGTGATCAGCAGCCTTCCTTATGAACACTAAACCAACGAAGAAAGAAAAAAAATATAAATATAAATTACAAAGTGACGTCGCAATGCGCAATGTTATGCTGCTTTAGCTTTTATCGCTTTTATTACCCTACTTGTGCCCATTGTGTGTTTATTTGTGCTAAATGGTTTGCTACCTCTGAGGGCTTTAGACCAGCGTTTCCCATTTGATGGGTCGCGACCCGGTGCGACCCATCAAAATAAAATACCGGGTCGCAGCATTACCGCCTAGTTTTAAAATAATATTATCGATCGACGCATGGATATAGAAACCTATTTACATTCAACTTAGACTCCGAAACTAACTTGCCAGATTCAGATGTCGACTCGTTCATTGTTAACCGTTAACAGTTATGTAACTCTGCACTTGAGGATTCGCGACAAGACCATTGATAGATTTTTGGTTATCTTGTCTTTAAGAATGCACAAAATGAAGCAATAACTTTTTAATGCCTTTTGTCACAAACTTGTGAATCTGGGTTTTCAACACTAGTCTACCTTTATTATTTTCGTATGGGAAATCATCAAATAACCCCTCCCGCTCTGGGCTGAGCAGGAGGAAGTGTCAGACTTGTAATGACTAAAACCCATCCATGTTCCTTCTTTTGCCCTTTGTGTTCCAGGGCCGCGTTATCTCTTTCGAACAGTCCCGCAACCCTGGAACAAGTCTACCTTAAAAATAAATATAGAAACCGACTTGAAGTGGAACCAGACCTCAGGATAAAACCTATGTGTATTACTTAGGTAATCTAACCACCGGGGGTGAGGGAGGATCAATGTCTCGCTGATGGTGGCGCGTGTTTCGAATCATTTAGTTCCCTTCAAAATGGTTGAGTTGAATGGTGCTGATCCATGCGTCATGTTCGTGAACGGGCGCTGTCAGTTGTGACTGGTCATCTCTTAGTTGCCGCGGCTTATTTGTTTTTTTTTTTTTTTTTAGTAGTCTTTTTTATTTTTACTATGGATACTTTTAACGTGCACATCTTGCTACATCGTTCTCACATAATGTACCATCTCAATATGAATGATGTAACCAAGGTTTTGTAACAATTATGCTGATTTAAAAGAGTGTCCATGGAGTTTCTTGCCCGTTCTTCTCCATAGAGATCTACGCTAGGGAATGGGCAACTACAGTACTTTCACAGTTTTTATGCCTTGTGACTGGGACTGTAGCTACATTTCATTGTTATCTTTGTTTCGACAGTTCAAAAGTGCCTGTAACTGGCCTACTTGAAATAAATGCTTTGATTTTGATTTTGAGAAAACCATTGAGCGGGTCACGAAGGAGCAGTATGAAAATTATCGGGCCATGGCAGAACTAAGTCTGGGAAACACGGGCTTAGACAAACTGACATTATTTAACGAAAAGCCTCTGACGATCCTGTTGGAAGTCATTGTAGAAATAGAAAGGTTGATTGAACCTCATCCAGCAGAACGGAAAGCTCAGAATCGTCATTACCCGACTGCGCCAGAAGGAGGGTTATGTTTTTCGAGAGTATGTATGTATGTATGTTTGTATGTATGTATAATTGTTTGGCACGCTCTGTGGCCTGAACGGCTCTATGGATTTTAGCTTGAGATGTGTCGTTAGATTCGTATTTACTGTGAGAGTGACACTGGGTATATCAAAATAAAAATTATTCAATAATAAAACAAAAAAAAAAAAAACGGTAATTAAAAAAATTATAAAACCCGACTGCGTAAAAAAAATAAAATTGAACATAGCGACTTAACAGTCGGGACCCATTAACATATACAATGTGTAACAGAATAAACGCACAACCTCTTACGGGGTCATTGTACTCATCATTATGAATAACTTTCACTATGGGACCAACACTGAAATCGCGAAAAAAAAGTCGACTGCCCTATACATTTCTGTGCGCATAATTCGACAAAATGTACTGAACAGCTGTTTTTTTTTCGCGATCTCGGGATTGGTCCCATAGTAAAAGTTGTTCATAATGATGAGTACAATGACCCCTTAAGAGGTTGTGCGTTTATTCTGTTACACATTGTATAGACCGGCTTAAATCGTCCCAATAATGGACCTCCCGACTGTTTAAGTCGCTATGTTCTATGTTTTTTTTTTTTTTTACACAGTCGTGTTTTTTTGCTAGAGCGAGACAGAGCGGAAATACTATCGCACGCGGCAGCATCGATACTTATATGAACTCAAGCCTGTCTCCCATGGAGGTAGGCAGAAACCACAGACCGCCACCTGCTACGATCATTAGTTCCTTACATACTCCTTTTGCCACGTTCATAATGTATACTAATATTATACAGGATGTAACAGGACCCTTCACGAAGCCGTCAACCAAGTATTATGAACATCAAACTAAGTAACTTTACGCAAAAATTATTGCTGCGAAACGACTTTCTTTTTTGGGGTGAAAATCACGTTTTACGGTAGGACTCAATGTAACGGACTTAAAACATTGTGCTGATGGATGGATTCCATAGTACCCGGGGCAGTGGAGGTGTTGAAAGTAAAAATCTTGCATTAAAACCATGTCTTTAAAAAAAACTTGTGAAAATGTTGGAACTTTGACCCCCAATATCTCCGTAAATAGAAGTTTCCCAAGTATGGCCTAGAACAAAAAAATGATTGCAATGACGAGGAGAACAAGTGCCTTTCGGCTTCGTTAAGGGTCTTTATACATTGAGGTAAAATTTGTTTTTTGTAAGTTAGTATGTAGGGGTTAATCTCCGGAACTAATGATCCAATTCTAAAAATTCTTTCACTGGCTAAAAGCTACATTATTCGTGAGTGCTATAAGCTAAAATATATTTATATCATCGTATTAGCCATCACAATTTTTGCAGACGAAATCGCGGGCTCTCTGCTAGTCTGGTCAAACACGCACGCCAGTTAAGCATCAAATACTAATTTAGTTGACTAACTTCTATAATATTAAACTTATATTGTCACTTACAGGATATTTTCCGTGATAGTCCATTATTTTGAGCTCCCGATATTTCGACGGTGTTGCAAGCGCCATGATCGCGGGTTGACTGGAGAATGCGGGTGGATGGAAAACAAATTGTTAAGAGCAGACAAATCTGTCTACCCTCTTTAAACCGTGAAAGCATAAAACTGGGTTTCTATAATATTAAACCTTTCTTTGAGCAACTTACACTTGGCTGTATCTCTGCCCACCCAATGAAGTCACACGATACACTTAAAGGTATCTTCAAATGTTAACCGTGACTCCTAATTAATGTATTACAATAGAAAACTATGGCAATGATCCGTAACTCCTCAAAGTACGATGTCTTACGCAAACGTTATATTGTACCTTTCAAACTTTTATTTATGAACTTGCAGGGGTTGCCAACTGTTCATCCGAAGCGAAAACGGTTAAATAAAGACATCTACCCTGAATATAGGTACCTACTCAGAAGAAAATGGCTGGACTAGCTTGACACCTACATACGAAACGAAGATTTGTCTGCTCAAAATATAATTGAATGGAAAGGAAATGCAGGAATGGAGGCCTTTGCTCTCCAGTGGAACGAATTGGGCTGAAAAAAAATTAAATAAATACATTCTCAACACTTAATAAAAGACGATCGATTGTCAGTTTTGCTGAAGCAGATAGTAAAGTCCATCGTGGCAGTCCATCATCATTATAATTTGAAGCATTATAATGCTTCGCCGAAATCACTCTTAGTCGATTGTTGGTTTCACGAATAAATCCACCACCGATAGAACTATTCGCCGAAAACATCGTTCATCGACTGTCGCTTCAGTTACCCTTTTACCGAGTTGTTTTTTTACAAGAATTTATTTATTAATCTCAAAGTAACAGAGATCGAAACGGTACAAATAGAAAAAACAATTTCACTTTTAATTTATTATAATATAAAACTTTGCTCTGAAGAGCTATAATTAGAATATAACTATTTCTTAGCTGGTAATTTTTAGCTTATAATTATTTCTTATTTTTTAAGGCCAAAATTTGGGCCAGTCCATCTAGGAATGTTTTTAGGTCCATCTCACTGTTTAGAGTTAAGTGGCCAGTACTAAACGTATTGTTTGCATGTTGTGCATAACCTAAAGAGGAAATCACTGTATGTTATGACTGTATGATAAGACCTACACCAAGAAGCTGATGTGAAATTACTTGTGTTTGAAATATTTCGGCGACCCGTTTCATCGGTAAAAAGTGTTGTAGCTGAAGCGACCATCGATGAACGATGTTTTCGGCGAATTGTTCTATTGGCGATGGATTTATTCGTGGAACCAACCGTCGACTAAGAGTGATTTCGGCGAACCGTACTATCGGCGAAGGGTGATTCGCTATACCGTTCCGAGCACTACCTAAACTAACTTATCAGTAAACATAAAAAATGGCGTCAAAATACTCCTCCACAACGTTAACTGGTAATGTACCCAAGAATAACAAGGTAATGGCGGCGTTGCCAAGTTGTATAGCAAAGCTCAGCCTTTGACCGAGGTAAAGGCTAGCTCTTGGGTCACGGGAAGTGTCAACGAAGCGTTACTTAGTCTTAGTTTAAGTCTTAATTTAGTAAATATTAAGTTTAAATTATTTATTTAAGGATACCTATATACAGTCTGCAAATAAGAAATCATTAAAATGTTGCGCACTCCCACCTGGTGTCCGTAATGATCCAAGGTCGAAAGTAATTGCTCTTGATGGCTAATGGGAGTACTCTAATTCAAAAATTGGTGCCATAATGTGTTATTAACTCAAGCACTTTTGTGTACTTACAGCTAAGGGGATCCGGTATAATAAACCATTGAGTTTCGGGTTGCATTTATTTATCAAGTAAGGCAAGGTGAACCCATCGTCGGGACCTGTTCTGCTTTCACACTGAGAGATATTTTTAGAAGAAACACGAAGACGAAATTGGCCTTATAACAAAAAAATCCCTCATCATTTGCCTAGCCTTTTCCCAACTATTTGAGGTCGGCTTTCAGTCTATCCCGATGTAGCTGAACTGTACCAGTACTTTACATGGAGCGCCTGCCTATTCAACTTATATTATATAACCAAAATATATATTAGCATAATCAGCCTTTAATGTTCCCACTGCTGAGACACTCGGCCTGCTCTCAATAAGAGGGAATGGGCTATAATTAGGGTTGCCACCTTTTTTTTTTGCAGATAAAGTACATTGGTTAGTATTAGTAAGAAAAAAAAAGTATATAGTATCAAAATAAAGTACACTTTATTTTTCTTCAGGAATATGTTTGAAAACATATTTTTATTGCTCTTTGCAGTTTGTACCAAATTAGTATGTCTACTAAACAATTGCACAGCATCTTTACAGGCTTTATTTAAATTAAAGTACCTAAATAAGTAATTCATTTTTTTATCAAATTCATAGATGCTTTGTTTCTTTCGTCTCGCCATTTGCTATTCATCACAGAAGATAACTATTTCTGTGAATGCTGATGTGGCGGGAATAGACAATAAAAACGAAATTACTATAGACAAGTTTAAAAAAATATTAAATTATTAGTGACACTGGCATTATTGACATTCGAGGTTTGGTTGCGTTCAGAAATGGTTAAAAACGAGTGCTAAAGTGATGTGGCGCTGGCGAGTGGAGACATCAATTCAGCACCAATCGATAAATTTCGTTTAACGAAAAAATACGACTTAACTTTTCAAAATCCCAAAGAAATCAAATCATGCGAAATAAAGTATTTTCATGTACTTTATTTTTCTCATAAAGTATAAAGTAAAATTACCTGAAATAACGTATTATAAAGTACGGGTGGCAACCCTAGCTATAATCCACCACGCGGGCCCAATGCGGGTTGGTAGATGTCACATGTCTTCAAATTTTTTGGTTCTAGGACATGTCGGTTTCCTCACGATGTTTTCCTTCACCGTTTTGAGAGCAGTGGTGATGAAATAAATTACACAAAGTAATGCGCCTGCCTGGGTTCGAACCCACGACTTACTATACGTAAGTCGGGGCCGCCACCACTGGGCTACCGCTGCTAAATATATAGATGTATAAATATTTCAAATCAAATACCGTGAGAGAGGCCTTCAAATCGATGGAGCTCGAGCAAACTCCCGATTCGACCTCTATTGCTTAACATTTAAAAAATATCTAATTGTAACAACTCCATTGTATCTGTACTAATTCCTATACACCATTGTAGTATGTGAAAATCAGTTTCTTTTAAATGTAATAGAACTTTTAATGGGGTAAACGTTTAGTTAAGCAAGATGCCCAGACATTACTCAATCTTACCTTAAGGAAAAGGAAAAGATGGTATCAGAAACAGCGTTAAGTGTTTCTTTCATTACGTTATAATTGTTAAGACTGAGTGCATTCACAGACATAAATCTCGAATACAGAAATACCTGAGATCATCCATCTAGATCATCTTTTTCCGGGATTTTATCTCGACGCAAATGCTGGAGCAGCGCTGACCCGGACTTACGAGCAGCATGTTGCTGTTGTGTGTTTGGTCAAACCCAGGCAGATGCATTACTTACTGTAATTTATTTCATTACTTTTTACTATTTTCACCACTGCTCGCAAAACGGTGAAGGGAAACATCGTGAGCATGTTCTAGAACCAAAAGAACGACGAACGAAGACTAACGTGTGACATCTACCAACCATGGTGGATTACCTACAGCCCACTTCTTCACATAGAGAGGAGGCCGATATCCCAGCAGTAGGAACATTAAAAAAAAAACTCAAAACTCAAAGCATTTATTTCAATAAGACCATAACAAGCACAGACACAAGGCATAATAACTCGTGAAAGTACTGTAGTTGCCCATGCCCTATGGAGAAGAATGGGTAAGAAACTCCATGGACACTCTTTTCAATCAAATATTCATTGTAGGCTGATTGGACGACGGGTCAACGTCATGTTCTAATACTCGTAATCAACACTTAAGAGCGGCCAACCCGTCATACTTTTCATACAAACGCTCGTACGTGATTATGCAGTTGTTACACATCTATCTTTGATTTTTTTGAACTAATAGGTATTTTGTGCACTATATCTAGGTTCCTATGGTAGCAAAAAATAAAAAAATATAGAAACAAATTCAGTATAAGCCTTCAAAAATTGTTGTTTTTCACAAATTTTAACTGAACTTTGGCCGTTCATAATAAACTCATCAACTGTAAAAGTAAAGAAAACATCTCGATAGAAACCTTGTACACATGTAGTGGAGATTCTTAATGACAAATATTTATTTCACACACTTGTAAGACTTATTCAAAAACGCGTATTTCCTGGAACAAGTTTAAGAAATTTTCGAACACTATTTTTCGTTCAATATCATCGCGTTAGACAGTATGAGGTGAGCGGGAGACGAAATGTGCGGGGTCGGGGCGGGGTAAGACCGGGGAATTGAAAGAAAATCGCCGCTGAGGCTCTGGATGAAACAACAAGCTTTTCGACCATGCTCGCGTTGACGACAGACGAACCGGGAAGGGCCGTCTTAACGTATTATGTATGCAGTACTGCGTGGTTCTGTTTGTGCGTGGCCATAATCGAATCTATAGCCGCCATTTTGTATTTTCAAAAAGTACAATTTCCACAGAAAATAAAATGCTGTCAAAGTTCTACAAATGTCAGCAGCTTTCTGAGGCACGGAGAGAAGTCAAACATACTAAATAAATTAAACTTGTTTTATGGAATTAATTTACTCAACAATAAATTGAAATGCAAAGGAATAATCATATAATAAATTTGTAGATGAATTAATTAATTATTAACCAAGATTTGTCCGTGGATGGGTGTTTATCTGTTAACATACCTACCGAGTTCCTCCGCGCCTCAGAAAGCACATGAAGGCGTTGGTCCCGGCTGTCATTTGTTGATGTTTGACAGTCGTTACAGGTGGTTAGTGGCCCGAAAGTCTGACTACCAGTCTTACCAAGAGGTATCGTATTACCCAGCACTACCTATTCTACCTAACTGGGTTGTGAACGTCAGATAGCTCCATGTAAAATACTGGTA
The DNA here is from genome assembly GCA_947578425.1 of Eugnorisma glareosa. Classification (NCBI taxonomy): domain Eukaryota; kingdom Metazoa; phylum Arthropoda; class Insecta; order Lepidoptera; family Noctuidae; genus Eugnorisma; species Eugnorisma glareosa. The sequence goes on along the minus strand of OX387982.1, from coordinate 2,055,031 downwards.
TTCAGCTGCATCCGGTTTGACTGGAAGCCGACCCCTACACAGTTGGGAAAAGGCTAGGCCGAAGATGATGGTGGCCTACAATAATTATGTAATTATGGTCACCCATCTACAGTCTGACTTCGGTAAACACTGCTTAACCTTGAAGATCGATGCGTATGGCTATTATTATTTTGCCCTCATATAGTAAGTACTTATACGATTAATGGCAGAAAAAAACGCTGCGCCGACCCCAAGTCTGGAACATGATGATGATGATGATCAGTTTGGCAAAGTCGCTAACGCGCCCTCATATTTTCCGTACCCTAGTACGGAAAAAATGAGGGCGCTGTTAGCGACGTTCTAGCAACCCTGAGCAGTGACAAGCCAATGACATTGCCGAGCTTGACAGAAAACGTAGCATTGCCAGGTAGGAAATATGTAGTTCCGCGATTCGCCACGATCTGAACTTTTTTGTCGGGCTTTCTTTCTTATCGTGTGGTTAGTGCTTAGCCTGGTGTCAGAGTTTTTATGCCGCCCATGGGCCTCTGACTTGGCTTTACATGCCGTCGAGAAATATCTTTCAGGCATGCTGGTTTCCTCACGATGTTTTGCTTCACCAAAGCAAGTGATAATTATAATTATGTAAAATACGCACATGAATCCGAAAAATTAGAGGTTGGGGGGGTAGGCCTTGGGTTTGAACTCGAGACCTATGACTTGGTAGTCCGACGGTCACACACTAGGCTATCACTGCTAAACTGCTACGCTGCTGCACTGTGCTGTAAGTATACGATTAATATTATTGCAGAAAAATTAATAGTAGCAATAATGAGTACTTGAATGCATTATTGACCACAGCAACAACATGAATTCATATCTATTTACTCTTCTAGTTGAGAAATAGTATTGCGTTGCTATCGTCAAGTAATAGTACCGACTACTATTTTTGGGTAATTAGGTACCTATTCGCAATGATACATACACAGAAAATTATATGTTAGGTACAGTCGTTAGAGGCTTTAAGTGAGGTATAAGTAGGTATAACGTAACAAATACTGCATAACATCACGCCTGTAGTCCCGCGAGAAGACGGCAGAGATGTGGTGATCATAATATTATGTGAAGCGGTACGGTAGGCCGCAAATGAAGCGCAATAAATAAAATATTTGTACAGACGCCAGCTCATCAAGCTTTCGGGTAGCTTCATGTGCTGGTACACGAAGAAAATTTACTGCTGAGACGACGAGTAATTGTATTGTATAGCGGGCTGGTGTCCGCAACTCCGTCTTTTTTCTTTTTTTTTCCGATGGGAAATCATCAAATAACCCCTCCTGCTCAGCCCAGAGCGGAGTGTCAGACTTTTACTGACTAAAACCCATCCATGTTCCTTCCTTTTCCCTTTGTGTTCCAGGGCCGCGATATCTCTTTCGAACAGTCCCGCAACCCTGGCAGGCGTCGGCCCTTACGGACCCCTTCCTGTTTGCTGACTCTCTTTGAGGCGCGCGTGGAACACGAACGCGCCGTCGACACGGCCTGTCGTCATAAGACGGACGGACGGCGAGCTAGCCCATAGCTCACCGTCCACAGGCCCGCGCCTACGGTGGCCGGGGGCCAAGTGGTGGCCCCCGACTCCCGGTGCGTCTCCCGCGGCGGCTGGGACGTGAGGTTCTCTCCCTCTCACGTCCCGCCACCTCCTTCGCTAGCATGACTACTTCGCAGAAGGAGGTGACGGCGTCCCATTCCGTCTCGCTCCGGACCATGGATTGAACCAGGGCCGGACGCGAGAGGTCGCCGCCGCCGATTGCCGCTACGAGGACACGGCGTTGCTCCGCCCTAGCGGAGCAGACCTGCACAGTGTGCTCCACTGTGTCCTCCAACTCCACGTCTAAGCGCGTGTTTTGCGTGCGGTAATAAAGAAGTATTGACGAAGAAGATATGCTGCTCCGGTCCCAAATAAAAAGAGATAATGATGACGGGAGCATGATGACACAAAAAAACTTACATGTGTATGTACACAGTGAATAAGTAAATGTTGTACAATAAAGACATATTAAAAGGAACTTCTGCTTCCTAAACTAGGCCTGGGGGCCTAAAATTGCTGAAAATTTTAAGAATTTTTAACGTGATTCATAAGTATTATGATTCTAATAAAGCTTCCATTTTAGGCCCCCTGAAGCCTGTGTTTAGTAGCCAATGTTCCTTCATTTTTGGAATTTGCAAGAATTACAATACTTCTTTTACTTCTCAAAAATGCCTTGTATTGGCAAATCAAAACACTGTGGTACACTTATTATTTTACAATTTGATATTTTATTTTATGTAGCGTGTTTTTGGTGAAACGGAACGAATACTCAAAACGCATCATCCTCGATAACGCCGGTAATGACGTCAAAAACGTCATAGAAATACTTTTATTTGAAAAGTACTTGAAAGTTTCACTAAGATGTTATTGTAGGTACTATGTCATTGCATTTTTTTCTTGAATAAAGCACAAACAATTAGTAGGTACCTAAAATAATATTAGGGCAAAAAAATGATGTAAGATGCAATGCAGATAAAGGTAAATGACGTCACATAACTTGACATGAATGATCGCAACCAGTCATGGACGTTTGAACTTTCGTTGAAAATTGTAGGGGTTTAATTTTGTTTTTGAGCAACAAGCAGTAGTTGATTTTCTTGGCTTGATACTACTGTATTTTATTGATTTAAGTGAAGATAAAATTACTTAGTGTAAATTCCCTATTGGCACAATAATGGTATCGACTACTACGCAAGTATTTACTTAATAACTTGTAATACAGGGTACTGTAACAGCTGTATAACTATAGCACAGTTAAAATACAGCTCGCCGTCCGTCCGTCTTATGACGATAGGCCGTGTCGACGGCGCGTTCGTGTTCCACGCGCGCCTCAAAGAGAGTCAACAAACAGGAAGGGGTCCGTAGGACCGACGCCTGCCAGGGTTGCGGGACTGTTCGAAAGAGATACCGCGGCCCTGGAACACAAAGGGCAAAGGAAGGAACATGGATGGGTTTTAGTCAGTAAAAGTCTGACACTCCCTCCTGCTCAGCCCAGAGCGGGAGGGGTTATTTGATGATTTCCCAACGGGAAAAAAAAGGGTACTGTAACAGTAACTGCTGTAGTAGTAACAGCTGTATAACTATAGCACAGTTAAAATACAGTATCAGCTAATATGTGATACAATAAATGTATTATGATTCTCAGTTTCGACATACGTTAACTTCTGCAACCATTTGGTGAGTTTCATTTTAACTTCGTGTTTAGTCAAAGGGCAGATAGAAATGTGTTTTTTTTTATTACATAATAGGCCTGCCCATTGTCCTCGACCTCGATCACGCCTAATGGGAAGCGATGGATGAGGTCTATAGTGAAACGATCATGCCCAGAAGATGCCTGTTCTCTTGCTTTATTTATTTTATCCTTAATCGGAAGCTGGTTGCCGTGAACTGCCGGCTGGCAAATCAAATTCAAAATTCGAATTCACCTCGCGGCCCAGGGTGGGATGGTGGATTTCGTAATTTGGCACAAAGTCTTCGAAGTTTCCTCACGATGTATTCCATCATAATTTTAAGCAACAAATGTAGGTACTGTTCTTTAAAAGTTGGTATCACTGTCAAAATAGCAGTGATTCTTACACGCATTTAAATAAGGTTTTTATTTGTGTATTGCTGTCAGGCGTAAACTAAATGTGAAAGGACTAGATCCACATTAAAATGCTTGTCTATTCTCGATAATAAAACACTAATCATGGCGGACATCTCTTCTTCAAGGACCCATAGAGCACGTTCGAATTTCAAACAACAAAGCACGCCAATGTTGCCGCCAAGAAAATTTCGTCATCGTGAATAATGTTTTCTTTTTAAAGATGCCTGATATCCACTCTGGGGCCAATAAATCACCGTTTTGTAATGTTTCTGAAATATATCAGTACTAAAATGGTCCTAATTAATGGCCTATGAATTATATCGGTGTCTTATTTTTGCGATAAAGATTGAAGATCTAAGTAGTACAAAAGTTTAAAATGTTAAATCATTTTCTATGCATTAAAAATGATAATTATATATCTTGTCTACATAGTTAATATGGTAGGTAACTCACGCCTTTTCCCATGGAAGTACGGTAGAAACTTTTTTTTTTTTTTTTTAGGTATGACCACTCCCAGCGCAACAACTCTACTGAGGTTGAAGCTGCTTAACCGGGCTATCCTGTGGTGGCCGAAAATTACTTTACGGCCCCCAGCCAGGGCTTACAAACTAAGGATATTACACATTAAATGAACAGACACTAAGGGCACCCCCTGCGGGGTTCGGGCCTAGGCTTAGTGCGTCATTGAGGGGGGGGGCAACTAGAGTTTGGCTGGGTCGGATTATTTAATGGGGAATTTAACGTTACATGCTCAGCGGCGCGGGCTGGCTCGTCGAGCAAGGGTCGGTCGGTGATGTTACGGGGGGGTCGCGGTGGGCCTCGGCGGCGGGGCCGGAATCGCGGTCGGTATTTGTTCTTGTACTTACGTAGTGTACTAGTTTCCCTACAGCTCTCTTGAAGGAGGGTGATGGGGTCATCGGCTACGGCACCTGCTCCTTAAATACTCCATTCGCCTCATCCACATTCATAGCTAGATATATCTGGGCAGCACGCCGGTTGCGAGTACCTACTACGCACCTGACCTTTCTGAAGACCATAATTTTATTCTCAATTTTCTAGTATGAATAGTTTCAATATTTAATAGACAACGGCTTCATTTAATTATTTTAATTAAACAATAATTGATACCAATTTTGTTACTTATTACAATTCCTCTTGCTGCCTTTATTATTTTTGTATAATTGAACATAAAAGGCAATTAATTGTGATTTCATTATTTTGATTCATCCTTCCTTCTAAAATCTATTAAAAAAACTAAACTATTAAATAAAACTAGTTTTATTGTTAGGGCGCATAAGTCTAGTTTGACGCCTTTAAACCATGGTAAGCCAACAAGGTGTAAACAGACCCCCTTCACGAAGCCGTCAACCAAGCATTCTGTACATCAAACTATGTAACTCTACGCAAAAATTATTGCTGGGAAATTGTTGGTTTTTTTTTATGTTGTAGATTTTTCCACGACAACGATGATCCAAATATGTTTTTAAAGCTTGTAGAATCCTTCATTGTCTGGATTTTAATCTTCTAACGTAATGATAGCAACATTTGCAACCCACCTAAGTCGTGCTAAGGTCTTTGAAATCTCAAAAGAGGCCGCCAAGACATTACGATTGCCATAAACAGTGTAATGTGTCATAAAAACACTGAATTGCCCAATATTTTTCGTCCAATTTTGTCTGGCAAACAAAAAATAAATAATCTCTGAAAAATACGATTCCGTGCTGCTAGATGAGGCGCAACCCTAAGCAGTATTTGTCACCATTTTCGTTAAAAACCAATCGATTGACACCTTATTCATCAAAATCGGCTCTGTGTTTAGGCGCTACGGTGGGACATAAAAATGTTACCAACATTCATCATACAAATTGACTGCTAAAATACCTATAAATACATAAAGAAACCGCCAAAAGAGTCCATAACAAAAACAAAACAAACAATTTAAAAATTTAATCAAAGCATTGACGGATCAACTATTCTACGAGCTGTACGTCTCTATTTGCTCCCACGCCCGTCACATTTGAAGAACACACTCAAGTACTGATGAAGGGGTAAGCAGACACGCCCAAACAAACAAACATCATAATCATGCTATCACACATGATCAGAACGCAACACTTGAGATTTATTTGACAGTGAGTGACAGCTAGTGTAACATGTTAATACAGAAACAAATGATAAATTTGGCAGAAGTATCACCCTGTTTGTATTTAAATTAAAATCAATGAGATTCTTATTATACTAGCTGACCCGCGACCTTCGTTCACGTGAAATTATTATTAAAAAAATATGACTTCCCTTTTTGAATCGAATTTTGTTACCAATTTTAAGGGATTTTTTTTTCCACAAATCCATAATTCTAATTCTAAAATAAAAGATTTTAGTTACTCTTTATGACATCAGCTATCTGCCTGTAAAAGTCCCGTCAAAATCGGTCCAGCCGTTTCGGAGATTAACCGTTTTGAACGGATTTTGTTAAAATTTCAAGTGTTTTATTTTTTTTTGCACGGGACGCTAATTATTTTTCTAAAAGTAGCCTAAGTTACTCCTTATATACAGCATGTAACAGAAAGGGTATAATCATATCGAATACTGTGGTACGGACCATCAAACTGAACAACTTTCTCTATGGGACCACCATCGAAATCGTAAAAAAATAATCAGCTGTACTATACAAAATTTCAATACCTACTCGACCCAAATGTATGGGACAACTGATTATTTTTTTACGATTTCGATGGTGGTCCCATAGAGAAAGTTGTTCAGTTTGATAGTCCGTACCACAGTATTCCATATGATTACACCCTTTCTGTTACACGTTGTATATAACAGACAGACAAAAAACTAGAAAGACGTTTCTTTGTTATAAATACCATATTTCTTATGCAATCAGTAAAAAGATTTTTATTTTACAAACAGACATTTCAATTTTATTTTTTGTATAGATTTATTTATTAATTAGGTAATTCAAACTTTACGCTCTCAAAAAAGGTACTTAACCATGTTTCCGAACGTGTAATGTAAGGCCGGGAGCATTCACCTCTAATGTTATAGTGCAGATTCGAGATACAATTTGTAACAATCACTACTTACTTTAAAAAATCGAATCTTCGATTGTTATATTACAGAAATACAGGTTAATGCTCCAGTGAAGGAAGACAGCCCCCAATACGGTCTTTCTGTGATAAAAGCGTGGATGGGAATCCTCTGGGAGAAAAAGTGGCGTAGTACATTCTCCAGCACAAAATGGAAAAGATCTTTTCCATAATGGTTAAAAGATCTTTTAACCATGCTGTCAGCTGGTAATGTGTCCAAGAGACTGGCAGCGTTGTCACGTTGTACAGCAACACTTAGTATCTAGCCAAGGTAAAAGCCAGCCCTTGGGTCACAGCTTTACGAAATGAACGAATTTCTGGGATTGAATAAGAGGTTTGGTTTCATTTGCTGCTACCAAATCTAACGTTTATTGTTGCACTATAATTGGTAGACATAATTAATCCATCAAATATTTTATTACTTAGGTATCCAATTGTTCAATTATCATGTCTACCCGTGTACGGTGAAGAAGTAAAGAGTTCATCACCAGCTGTTGCCTTTTCCCAACTTCGTTGTGATCGCCTTTCAGTCTTACCGGATGCAGCAGAATACTTTTACATGGAGCGACTGCATATCTGACCATATCTGCATATCTTGACATCCCAGTTTCTGGGTATTACGACACACCTTAGAAAGACTAGTGGAAGTGGTCAGACTTTCGGGCTTTGTACCTGTTACGACAGTCAAAAAGAATGACAGTAAGACAGCGAATTCCAACGGCTATACGCTTTCCGAGCCACGGAAACCCAATTTCTGATTTGAGTATTAGAATACTGAACTTAATCTCAAATCAAGGCGTTTTTTGCAGTGTAATGTAGCACAGCACTTCAAAACGTAAGTTGGTCATAAACTTCAATAACTTACTCAATACAAAAACAAGGAATTAGGTGTAGCCTTTCAAAATTGTGAAGTATGTCTTCTGCTTGTTTTTAAATCACCACGCATTATTAACAAACGATAAGGCCTTCTATTACATAACATCCTATTGAGCGCCATAGAGCGTCAAAGAGCCTCATAGAACTCCATAGAACTATTAAATCTTAACAGACATGGCCTTGCTTTCTTCTCAATAATAAGCAGAGCTACATCTCATTACACCAATCTCGTCAAATGTATATAAAAACAATAAACAAAACGCTTATTGTATGTCTTTGAGGCGGTGCAGGTTATAAGCGAATAGCGCTTCATGAACTTTGGTTTTGCTCTAGCGTCTATCATTATTTATTAAAAAGAAAGACCAAGAACGAAAACTTCACATATTTAAGTACTTACTTAGTATTAGCCCTTAACACCGCTACTAGCCTAATATGAAGCGATGATCGGCCTTGGGTAGGGCACGCTTGCCTAGAAGATACCGATTCACTCGAACTTTGAAGAAATCCAGATTGTAATGATCAGGGAACAGAGAAGCCAAGCAACAATGTTTAAAGCAACTTAAATCTGATTTTAACAAAATTATATTTTTACGAATTCACCACTTTTTTTACAAAGCTAAAGGTTTGGCCTTAGTAGAAAGAACTACGCACGAACTAAGCACTGGTACCTTAAACAATATAACATCGCATACCGCTCCAGTCCCCGCTATTGCTACCGCCTATATCTTGCTTCGCCTAAGGAAGACACCGGACACACAATCGGTCCATAATTGCGATCCACTGACCTTGCTCTAAATCTCGTAACGTATTTGTTAGTTTCATAGATTAGATAAGTGTTGTAGTGGTCGCAGTAGGCACAAAAATTTTGAGACATTGAAATACTATTATACAGTTTCACTGACGTAGCCAAAGATTTAAGTTGCTATAGACATGCTTAGAAAATATTTTACAGAAAAAATCGGCCAAGAGCGAGTCGGACTCGCAAACACACTGGGTGCGATACTGGGTGTGACAAATTACTTTAAATTACAATTTAACACAATAACACTGGCCACAATGAATCGGGTACAGTTCCAGGATGTGTCAACTCCGCTGCGATCAGACACTGAATGTCACCCTCGCCTCGAGCTGTAAACATCAAGGCTCTGTAGAAGCACGCTGTGGTGTGGGTAGACTTGTGTTAGTAGGTCGCGTGGTGTCACCACTGGCGTAAAATAGTTTGGTGGTACAGAACCCTTGATGCGCGACTCCGACTCGCACTTGGTCGGATTATTCTCAAGAGCTGTCGACAGGTACCACAACTATTAAATCATCATGTAACAGCCTAGACTCTTTACATACCGAGTTTCCTCCGTGCCTCGGAAAGCATGTTATGCCGTTGGTTCTGGCTGTCATCTGTAGATCTTTGACAGTCGTTACAGGTAATCAGTGGCCAGAAAGTCCAACAAAAAGGATGTGGGGGGGCTCACAATGATGTACTTAATACGTGGTAACTGGTTTCGCGTCGGTGTTCCTTCCACCCTGTATACCTCCACAACCCAGTTGTTAATAAGCCCAGTATATATACCCAGTATATAATATATATAATAGCATAGCCCCTTGAGACGTTATAATCCAATGCCATTGAAGATAGAACTTCATAAGATTCGTCTATTTATTCGAAACTAGGTGTTGCCCCCGGTTTCGCTCGCGTTGTGTCCACGAGTGCCATAGGCTGCGATACTCGTGGATAATGTAGCTATCCATTAGTGAAATAATTTTCGGAATGGGATCAGTAGTTCCAAAGATCCCCTCCATAGAAACAAACAATCTTTACCTTGTACTTGTATTAGTATAGATAGGTAGTTATTTATCAACATGATAAGTTTATACTTTCCGAAAGATGAGACTTGAGACTAACGCGCATGCGCGGCTCTTTGCCGCGCCGTGCTACGCTTCCCACGCTCATTCCGCGCCGCCCCGATGACGCCCGGTCCCTTCCCGCCTCATAACTCATACCGCTAAAGAGTCCTTAAAAATAATCGTCTACTGCGCAAATCAAGTCTCATCTTTCGTGGCGCGTATTGTACCTACATCCTACATATAATTAACCACTTGCACTTGCAACAAGGTACTCACTGACGTGTTCCCGTCCAAAAATATTAAATTAAAGAAAATAGGTAGAAATCTAATGTCCCGTCTACACAAACAAGATCTTTGTCCCCATCACACACAAATAATAATAAAACGCATGGTGTTTTCTGATCTGGATCAGTTCGTTTGTGGGTGGTCGAGCTTTTGTAATTACAGCGCCATGTTGCAACGTTATGTAGCCATATTGTTCTTATTTTGTTTTTAATAGTCGCCATCTTGAACTTCGGAAGGTCGAAGGTTTGAAAGCAAAGAGGTTGTTTGATTGCTTCATCGGTTTGAAGTAGTCAATGAATGATGCGTAACGTTAACTTCACGGTTTTAATTTTCGACCGTGAAGGCAGATGTGTAGAGTATACGTACCTATACGACATTTTTCACCTCATGTCCTTAGTCCCATCACAGAATCTAACTACATTTAATAGAAAAGAATTGTGATGTCTCTAAATGATTCGAAAGCAAGTGGCTATGATGAAATTTAAACTGATATTGTAAAATTATCAGTAAATATGATTCTGCAACCTCTTCTATATGTTATTAACCTCTCACTAGAACAAGGATTTTTTCCGGATATATTAAAGAAATCAGTAGAGAAACCATTATAAAAAAAGGAGATAAATCACAAATGGACAATTACAGACCTGTTGCACTAATACCTATTGTACGGCTCAGAGTGGTCAAGTTGTAGTGAGGTGAGTTGACGAAAACCACAGACTTCACGATTCCAAGTAGTTTATTGCAAAGTTACACAACGTTATGTTGGATGCTAATCCGTAGTGGTGCTAAGGTAGCTAATGGTCAACTAACGATTTGTATCAGAAATAATTATAAAATGCATTAATAAAAGTAGGTCGCGGCGTCAGCAAATAACTTGCCTGTACGTGAACCGTACACCTATATTTTCGAAAAAAATTGAGAAAGTATTTCTTAAATTATCCAACTTCATTGAAAAACACCAAATTATAAAGGATGAACAAAATGGTTTTCGCAAGAATAGAAGCACATCTTCAGCCTTTCAATTAATTAAATCAATTACGGAGTCTATTGACAATAAAATTCCTGTTTCAGTACTTATTATGGATATGAGTAAGACGTTTGATCATGTCAGTCATGAACGGTTATTAGAAAAAGTTTCCAGATACGGAGTAAGAGGAAAGGCATGCGACTGGTTGAAGTCATATCTGACTGATCGAGTACAGGCAGTAGAAGTATCAAGTTATAATGATCAATCCAAAACGCAAGAGTCATATCAGTCTTCGTTTTTGCTAAATAGTTACGGCGTGCCTCAAGGCAGTATCTTAGGTCCTCCGCTGTTCTTGCTCTACATTAATGATTTTGTAAATATCTTGTATCATAAATGTGTACTATTTGCGGACGATACCACTATTATATTAAAAGGCACCGATACCTATGAGCAGGGAATAAACACGGCTCTCCAAACGTCCATAGAGTGGCTAGCTAACAATTTAAAGGTCAACACTGGCAAAACAAAATTTATGCAATTTCATACTTACCGAACGAAACCGTTGAACCTAAGTATCTATACTAATATTATAAAGCTGAAGAGTTTGTTTGTTTGAACGCGGTAATCTCAGGAACTACTGGTTCGAATTGAAAAATTCTTTTTGTGTTGGTTAGCCTATTTATCGAGAAAGGCTATAGGCTATATATCATCACGCTACAACCAATAGGAGCGGAGCATCAATGACAAATGTTGCAAAAACGGGGAAAAATTATTCTCTTTGATAGCTTCCGTTGCGTGCGCTGCGTAAACGGTTAAAGTTGCACAAATATAATGTAGCAGGGAATTATTCCTCTTAAAAAGGTCTCAAAAAAAGTCCGCGACGGCACATGCCTATCTTTTAAGGTTGACTCACAATAACCATTTTTATGATTTAAAAATTTGGTCAAAATTAATGTTTTATTTGCGAAGGTGTTTTTACCGACATAGTATTAATCCTTATCAAAATAAATATGTTAGTCATCTTTAGCATTCAATTGTGACCAAAATTGCCCTTTACACTATTCAATTTAGATGAATATCTTAGGAGATATCACAGTTTTAAAATAACTCCGCATCAAAATAATGACCCGCGCGCGCTGCGAGGCGGGTGTTCATGTTGTTGGGAAAACCAATGTGATTAGATTCAATGCACAAATATTGTGGGGAACTTAGAGAAGGTTTTAGTTTTTGTTTCATGCTGTAATCAGTGCTCTCTATCAAAAGATTTATAAATTTAAAGTGTTCAAGAAGAACTTACCATCATTGTGTAAGATACATGCAACGACATCTATTGCACCAAAATGGTACTAATTAATAAAAATGTGCTCACAAGATAACTTTTAAATCGGGTCTGAGAGCAAAAAGTACTCTAGATTAGTCTACATGACGCTATAACCCTGTAGAGTGTGTGTTCGATCGCTTTACATGCATTATATTTTAACGGTTAAATTTCGTGCTCGATAGATGGCGCTATTAATTTCACTCCATTTTCTGAGTCGCGGTGTTAAGTTTTCCGTGAAAGAATGACCCTCGCCCGTGTCAAATGTCTGAAGCTTGGTTTATTAACCAACGAAACAAAAAGAGGAGGTTCTCAATTCGACGCGTCTATATTTTTTTATTTTATGTATGACCTGACCACGCATAACTTTTTACAGAGAAGTCCGATATACATGATCTTTTGTTTTTTAAATTGAGAAATCATGTTTGGGCTCATTTCCTGCACCTTGATGAGAACTTTAGGCCTTGCTGACGATGGAGACGGAAGGCACTTGCAAGAGGTCCTCAAGAGTTTGCAGCAACAATAACGTGTTTGGGCTCAATTCATGCACCTTGATGAGAACTTTAGGCCTTGCTGAAGTATGACTGTCATCGACGGTCAATCGATAGAGACAAATGGCAGTTGCAAGCGGTCCTAAACAGTTTGCAGCAGGTATAATGTTATTGGGCTCATTTCATTCACTTTGATGAAAACTTTAAACCATACTGAGTTGTCAGTATGACTTTCATCGAATGTCTGACGATGGAGAAGGAAAGCAGTTGCAAGTGGTCCTCAAGAGTTTACAGCATCTATATCGTGTCTCGGCTCATTTCATGCACCTTGATGAGAACTTTAGACCTAGCTGGAGTATGACTGTCATCGAAGGTCTGACGATGGAGACGGAAGGTAGTTGCAAGAGGTCCTCAAGAGTTTACAGCATCTATATCGTGTTTCGGCTGATTTCATGCACCTTGATGAGAACTTTAGACCTGCCTGGAGTATGTCTATCATCAAAGGTCTGACGATGGAGACGGAAGGCAGTTGCAAGAGGTCCGCAACAGTTTACAGCAGTTTTATCGTGTCTCGGCCCATTTCAAGAACTTTGATGAGAACTTTCGTTCTAGCTGGTGTATGATTGTCATCGAGTGTCTAAAGATGAAGACGTAAGGCTGTCGAGGGTCGCGGGCCTGTGGGCAGTGAGTAATGGGCTAGCTCGCCATCCGTCCGTCTTATGACGACAGGCCGTGGTGACGGCGTGTTCGTGTTCCACACGCGCCTCAAAGAGATATCAGCAAACGGGAAGGGATCCGAGAGGAGCGAGGCCTGCCAGGGTTGCGGGACTGTTCGAAAGAGACACCGCGGCCCTGGAACGCAAAGGGCAACAGAAGAAACGTGGGTGGATTTTAGTCAGTACAAGTCTGACAATCCCTTCCGCTCCGTCCAGAGTGGGAGGGGTCATTTGATGATTATCCATCGGTAATAGTATATTATAGGTATTTACTCCTTTTGAGAGCTTCCGTTGTGCGTGAACGGTTAAAGTTACGCAATTATCATGTATGTCGGAATTGACCCTCTTAAAAAGCTCTAAAAAAATATCCGCAATGGCCATATGTCTAACTTTTAAGGTTGACGCACACTCTCTCTAACCTCTCTTTCTTTTATGTACGCACGCACGCAGACGAAGTTGCGCGGGTCAGCTAGTTATCTATAAAGGGAACGCCCTGACAGAAACTGACACAGTTAAATTTCTTGGAATATCGTTAGATAAATTTTGCTCTTGGAAAGACCATGTCAATGACGTTTGCGGTAAAATGAATAGGTTTGTCTACCCTCTGAGGTGTATTAGCAGCGAGATATCTATGAACGCTGCAATAACCGCATATCACGGCTATATATCCTCTATTTTGCGGTATGGTATCATTCTTTGGGGTCGCTGTGTGTAAATTGATCAAGCGTTTGTAATGCAAAAAAAGTGTTTAAGGGTATTTGGGTTGAAACAAACCGATTCTTGTCGCCCATTCTTTAAAAAATATAAGATACCTACTTACTTTAACGTGCATTTATTTATTGGAATCTTGTATATTTGTTTTCAAGTATAAGAGTCTTTTTCAGCAAGCGACCAGCTACTATGCCCCTCGATCTCATAATACCAACAATTTCTATAAACCCAAGACGAATCTCACACTCACATCGAACAACAGTTATAAGTATATAATGTGTATAAAATTGTACAACAAAATTCCAAGTAAATTAACGACACTCCCTTTTTTTAAATTTAAGCGGATTCTTACAAAAATATTAATAGATAAATGCTTTTATAGTGTACTTGAGTCCTAGATTATAAGTTGTAAGTCCTGAATTATAAATATAAATAATATTTAATTTAATACAATTACAATTGAATCAATTTAAACACAATTTACAAACTACATGCATATTGCAAATTAATCAATTTATCTTTTGTTGTTTAATCAATAACTATTTATGTAATATTTGCACGCCAAAATTAATGGCAGAATAAGAGAAATATACTTTATCTTTAAGATCCTCCTGTACATTATATAAGCAAATACTTAAATGATTTGGATTTTGAACAATACCTAGATAGGTGTACTTTGTGTCACGCGCGAGTAGAGTCGACATGGTGCGGAATTTTAGCTGTGTCTAGAATATATCCTACATGGTATTCTAAAACGTACGTTTTTAAAAATTACGTTTATGATAAAAAAAGTGAAATCATCATTTTTCCTTGGATCAGATTTTTTTTTTTTTCGTTCGGTTTCTATTTATTTACCAGTGCCTGTAATTTCTGATGTCGTCTGGAAAAGTAAAGATTTATGATTATGATTATTTCCTACATAAGTGGCCTACATTAAGACAGTAGGTACCTAGTGTTTATGATTTACCTATGTTTTAGGCATGCCGACAATGTTCTGCAACAAATCAATCTTTTTGTACAATAAATTATACCTATAGTTAGTAAAAAAATCACAGAGTAGGTACTTAACATTTAAAATACTGCACCACAATGCAAAGGTAAGAAAAGATCGAAATTTTCTTCACAAGTCCGCAATTTTCTCCGGTAAGCTTAAACATAGACCTAGGACCCGACGCGCGAGCACCATGATCAAAACTTCAAGGTGAACATGAGAAATTACAAACAAACAAGCAAGCAAGCAGACTAAGATAAGCATGTAGACTAAACATTATTATAAAATTACAATCTCAAGGCTTATAGCGTTCGTGCTTTTTTTTATGATGGCATCAAACTCAAACTCAAAGCGTTTATTTCAATTAGACCTTAGCAGGCACTTTTGAAAGTCAGAAAAACAAAGGCGAAGCTACAGTCACAGACACAAGGCATAATAACTTGTGAAAGTACTGTAGTTGCCCATTCCAAAGCGTAGATCTCTATGGAGAAGAATGGGCAAGAAACTCCATGGACACTCTTTTCAATCAAAATATTGTTACAAGATCTTGGTTACATCATTCATGTTGAGATTATACATATATGTGAGAACGATGTAGAAAGACGTGCACATTAAGAGCGTCCAGAGTAAAAGATTATAACTATCAACAATTTAAAAACAAAGTAGTTAAAATAAACCGTGGCAGCTAAGAGATGACCAGTCCCAACTGACAGCGCCCGTTCACGAACATGACTCGCAATGACATCGCATCGCAGTGCGGCAGTTCAGCCTATGAGGCTGGCTACTGCTTAACCGGTCTAATCCTGTGGATGCCTTGAATTTAAGGTTCCAGCCAGGGGCAAAATGAGCTTACAAACTAAGCGACCACTCGCTAAGGGCACCCCCTGCGGGGTACGAGCCTCGGCTTAGGGCGTCGCTGGGGAGGGCAAAAAGGGGACAGGCTGGATCTAGTTTAGGGGCTGGCTCTTGCAAGGGTCGGTGGGTAACGTTCGTGTAAACATACACATCATTTTATTCGGAAAGCTGCACATGTCATGTGACGTCATGTTATAGTTAAGCATGCTTTTCTTTTTTTTTGTTTCTTAAATCTACACTAATCTCTATTTAATCAGTTAGCTTATTTATAGAAAGCTACTTATCCTAAGTCCTAACTTTAGACCTAATAAACGTTCGCGCGGGATCACCCAGAAAGGCCGGGGACCACCCTTATGGCCCCATAGACGCTGGATGACACACAATATGGCCCAGCACTTCAAGAGATGAGTAGGTAGGAAAAAATAGACAGGCAAAATCAAAAGAAATTTAGGTATTCAAATCAGGTTGTTAATCACCACTTTTTGAACGTCACGGCGCGCGGCGGCGTCACAATTTACAAAAGACAGGCTGAATAAGCAGAGTTTAATTTCCAAGTGGGGATTTTCGGAAAAAAACGAAAACAATCCCCACTGGTGGGGATTATTTTGTCGGTGGGGATTTCTGGAATAAATCCTCAAAACGCCCGCCTCTTCCTGGTGAAGCTGGGAAGAAGCTGAGAAACAAACTCCCCAGCAACACATCAGCTGTCCTGTCTGTATGGTTTAGAAGAACCTGATTCTATACAATAGGTAGGTAGGTACCTAGTGTGTAGGTAAAGTTAATTCTTTGACTTTGTCATTTGTCCGACGTGACAACCTCACTAAACCGTGGAGGTTGGAGCCTCAGGACTCCATGTTCAATAAGTAGCTGGTACCTACTTATATAATAAAGATATAGATGGTAGGCTGGTAGGTACTTACATAATTACCCGCACGAGCTAGGTATCTCACAATTTTATTATTACAGAAAGCTTTAAAAATGTATTATGTAGGTAGGTACCTACTGATTAGAATGATGTTTATTTTGTAAATTGGTTACGTCTATGTATTTGTGATATACTAACAAACACCACAGTACCTAATAAAAACACTTCTTTAGGTCAATCTTGTAGGGTTGTCATAGGCGCTGACGCAAACGCTCATCATCCTCTGTGGGGCATGGACACGCTAAACGCAAGGGGTAAGGCTCTAGTAGATTACTTATTTACAACAAACTTAACCCTGCTGAATACAGGCTCCGAACCAACCTTCGTAAACAGGCGTAGCCAAACAATCATAGACCTCACTCTGGCATCGGAGGGTGCTGCGGCTATCGCCACCGGCTGGGAGGTCTCCAAGGAAGCCTCCTGCTCGGACCACACGTGGATCCGCTTCGACATTCAGGTCTGTGTAATACCAATACTGCCACGGCGCAACCCGCGCAACACTAACCGTGCTGCATATACACGCACCCTCGAAACTAAGCTCACGCCAACAAACTACTGGATGACCTACGAGGACACGCCGCAGATCGACGAGCGTGTAAGTCATCTCACGAAATCAATGCTAGACAGCTACCATTCAGCTTGCCCGGAAACCACTCCGCCCACAACACCAGGGAAGCAACCTTGGTGGGGAGCGGATCTGGAACGCAAGCGCGGGAAGGTAAGGGCTGCCCTAAACAGAGCCATGAACACATGTGCTGACGAGGATTGGGACGTGTACTACGCAGCCAAATCCGCGTATAAAAAGTGCATTCGATTCAGGAGCTCCACCGGATGGCGGAAATACTGTGGCAACATCGAATCCTGCCAACAAGCAAACAGGGTAAGGAAAATATTGGCACAGCAGAACCCGGTTGGGCCCGCCGTTCTCCGAAAACCCGATAACACACTTACCACTTCACCAGAAGAGGCGACGCACGTCCTTATTGAAACTCACTTCCCAGGTTGCGCTTTCGCACAGGCCATTGACTGGTCAGAGGTAACGCAAACACCCTCAGCAAACGACTGGCGCTACGCACGCAAAGTGATAACACTGGAGAAACTCCAGTGGGCGATCCGGTGCTTCCATCCTTACAAGGCGGCCGGTCCGGACGGAGTCTTTCCCGCCCTACAGCAGTGGGGTGGGGCCTCTGTCGCCAGCAGACTGGTACCCATAATGAGAGCGTGCCTGGCCTTTAGACACGTTCCCAAAGGATGGAGGGAAGTGAAAGTTATATTCATTCCTAAGCCAGGTAAGAGTGACTATACTAACGCCAGATCCCACCGACCGATCAGCCTGACCTCCTTTCTCCTTAAAACCATGGAGAGAATCTGCGAGAGAGAGCTGAGGGATGGCGTTTTAAAAACGATCCCACTCCATGCGAATCAGCATGCATACAGCTCGGGTAAGTCTACTGATTCCGCTCTCCATCTAGTGGTCGGCCGGATAGAAGAAGCGATACATCAGAAGGGCACCTGCCTGGGCACTTTCATAGACATCGAAGGGGCCTTTGATAAAACTAATTTCTCCAGCATCAGCACCGCCCTCTCCCGACACGGAGTAGAACAGGTACTGATAGACTGGATTACTAATATGTTAAGCAAACGAGTGGTTCGCCTTGCAGAGGATCAGCAGATGGCCATGATAGCCCGAGGATGTCCCCAAGGAGGAGTACTATCCCCTCTCCTCTGGAACCTGGTGATTAATGATCTTATTACCAAACTCAACGCGAATCATTTCTATACTATAGGGTACGCCGATGACCTCGCCATCCTCATCTCGGGGAAAGTGACGGGGACAATCTGCAATCTCACTCAACAGGTACTACGCATCGTTGAAAGGTGGTGCAGAGAGTTCGACCTCTCGGTGAATCCCATGAAAACTGAACTAGTTATGTTTACCTATAAGCGTGTACTAGGCCCCTACTGCCTACCCAAACTTTTTGATACAGAACTCCAGTTAGATGACGAGGTTAAGTACCTAGGAGTCATCCTGGACAGTAAGTTAAACTGGAGCAGCCATCTTGACACCAAAATAAACAGGGCCTGCATCATCTTTTGGCAATGCCGGAGGATGATAGGTAAGAAGTGGGGTCTATCCCCCAAAATTATACTTTGGTTATACTGCGCGGTAATCCGACCCATGATTACCTACGGGGCAGTGGTCTGGTGGCCCCGGACCAAACTAGCTACAGCCTCCATCAAACTGCAACGCTTGCAGAGGCTTGCCTGTATGGCGATAACAGGTTGCATGAGGACTACTCCGACAGCAGCTCTCGAAGCCATGTTGGGGCTCCCACCGCTCCATCTGTTCATACAGCAGGAAGCGACGATGACGGCAGTACGCCTTAATACACTCCAACTCTGGGGTAAGAAAGAAACTCAGCATACCGCAGTACTGGTGGGATTCTACAACGAGTTCCCCCTAGCGAAAGCAGCAAACGATCGCATACCCAAACAGTTCGTATTCGATAAAAAATACAAAATCCAACTCCACGAGGACCACCGCTGCGAGGGATTGAGCCCCGCAGAACTGCGGATCTTCACGGATGGATCTAAAACAGGTACTGGCACTGGAGTTGGAGTCTTCTCGGAGGATCTCAACATCCACATAGCCACACCACTGGGGGCCCACAACACGGTATTTCAGGCAGAATGCATGGGCATTGCTCTGGCGGCTTCAACCATCTTAGCCAGGGAGGTTGTGGACCACTCTATACGTATACTCTCAGACAGCATGGCGGTACTGCTAGCACTAAACAACCACACAGTCAACTCTGGGTTAATACACGAGTGTCATCAACGCCTGAACCAGGTTGGTAATCTCAATAATATAACCATCCAATGGATCAAAGGACACAGCGATTCTCGAGGCAATGACGCAGCGGACGAACTCGCTAGAAGGGGATCGAGCATGGCAGCAGTGGGACCCGAACCCATCGTGCCACTCCCTTTCGGGTACCTACGCACACTGGTAAGGAAACGAACCAGTGAACAACACCACAAGCTGTGGCTAGACCATGGTGAGTGCAGGCAGGCCAAGGAAGCAACGCTCTTTTAACAAACACCTCTCTGTCATAGGAGTCACAGACAGCCCCCTGTGCCGAGCCTGCATGGAGGAGGACGAGACGGCAGCCCACGTGCTTCTGCACTGCTCGGTGGTTGCAACATACAGGGCAAAGTACTTCGGTAACCCAGGTACTCTCCGCGAGATCGTCAGCAACATCAAGGCGCTGCTGGCCTTTCTCGGGGAGCTAGGGTGGATCGAATAAATTTCCCACCCGCACGCAAAATACGCGCTTAGACGTGGAGTTGCGGACACCAGCCCGCTATACAATACAATACAATACAATAGGTCAATCTTTTTTTTAAACTGGATATGCACGGTGTTTCGTGCCTGACTATCTACTTCGAGAAGAAACAGCCGGAACAAACTCAGAGGTTACTGGTTTTTCTAAAAGTCAGACTTATTCTTGGTCAAGTCACAGTAGTATAGGTACTACTAATACACCTTATTTATTCCCTGGAAACCACATTTCCCAAGCGTAAAGTCAATCACAAATTCACAACAAAATTACTAAAATATTCGGAGTTCTTCCCCTTTTAACTTAGTCGCCATCTATGTATTATTACTAAATTTACTGCCCTCTATCGCGTAATAGTAGAACTTTACGACCAGTAACAATAAACTATTCTATGTGGATTAATTTGATTTAAAAAGTTTAAATGTACGCACAGGATATTATTAAGCTTTTCCACAGATTGTTTGTCTTAAAACATAGATAGTAACTAATTAATTCGGTTATTCCTTAATTAAATAATTTTAATTTCATAACATTTTACTTAAAACAACGCCATCTAGTACCGAGTAGATACAACATCGCTACTCGTCGGCACCTGTTTGATATAAACAGAGAGCGCCGCGCACGTGGCGGCTTGCCTTTGACAAAAATGTAACTTCACTTTTTCAAATTGTTTGGAACTATTGGACTATTCTCTTTTTATCGATCATTTACGATTCAGCAGCCATTATAGCAAGTGTAATGTAAAATATAGGTCAAAAATTAAGAAAAGCCAAAGATTTGAAGAATTTTGTTTACTTTATTATCATCAAAGAAATGTTAAATTAGAATTATTAGTTCCGATTTGTAATTGCGTTTTTTGATACATATATTGGGAGCAGTAATTAAAACAAATATATTCATGTCATAAACAATAATGAAAACTATAAATATGCCTAGAAATCGAACCCGCCACCAATGTCACATCTAACCACTGAACATGTACGCTTGTCGGCATCCTTTGTGCTATGCCGAAAGGCGAAAATAATTTTATTTTCTTTTTTAATCTGCTGACGATCGTTGCGAAGTGAAGACGTGTTAACTTATTGTATTTTGATGCGCTCTATCATCGGTAAGTTTAGTTTTTCATAACATTAGATTAAGAGTTTTCGTGTATTGTGTTTATTAAAATAATGAATGTCGTATGTAAATCTATTTTGTAAACACTAGTTAATCTCAGCGACTGATAGTTGTTCTTTAGTTTACGTACCACGAGGTGTCTTGGTCTTGCCTTGGTTAACTTGGTCTAATTATTGCTTTATTTTTTTATTGAAAATGAGTTCATTGTAAAGGTAAAATACACAAATCACTTTTTCAAAATTACCAACTAGAATCTTGATAGAATTTGATTAGAGAACTAAGAAATAACAGTTAATTTAAGTGAAAAATTATATATTTAACGAGCTTTATATAGTATTTTATAACACAAAAATTACCCAATATTCTCTTGTTTCATTAATAAAAAATACTAAATTGTTCCTACCTACGGGAAGTTACGCTTATTTGTTTACGTTGTGTAGGTAAAATCTATATTGCGAAACAATTATGCTACACCTTTTAATTATAAAATTGTGTAGAAGTTGGCAGTGTATTTATATCAAGGTTTGCGTGGTTGTATTTTACGAAAAATACTAATAAGAACCTACTTCGACCATCTTCATAGCTCTATTCACAACGTCTGAACGTCACTTCCGTCGAAACTTTCAAAATGGACGATTTGTTTCTTTTTCTTTACGTAAAAATGTAAATAGTGTTTATTTTTTATTAATTTATTTTTGTTTTGGTGATATTTCAGATCCAAAAATGTATCCTACGAAGAGTACGTATGATTACATGAATGAAATAAACCGCTTGTTCCCTCGGAATAATGATAATGGTAAGCATAGAACTTTAAACATTATTTTGATCAGAATTGTGTATAGAAAGTTTTCTTGGCGTGTTACGGGAGCGTTTAGCAATGTCCTTCGGCTTTTTTTTCTTTTACATAAAGTAGTGACTGTCACAGCAAACCAAAACAAACGAGCAATAATAAAAACAAATGAAATTTGATAACAACTAGGAATTAATTACAATTACCTACGGAGTTTTTGAGACAATCATAAACATAAGTAAACAATTCTGGATCTTGTGTGTTATCTTTGTATCAAAGGTCAATCAGTGGTTCGTGTTAGGGGCGGAGTACGTCTGTGGCCGATATAATAAAATAGCAGTGACGATAAAGCACCTGTATTATGTTATGCAGTGATTATTAACATAAATGCCAATGCCCCTCTTTATTTTCGTGGGGGGGCTAGAAATAGGACGTGGTCTACCCACACTGACCAAGATGTGTAAACCTATCACTTATGCACAAAACTTATGCAATTTCAGATGTCTTCCGGTCTCCAAAGACAATGCCCAACCCAAGTCAATATTCACCGTTCAGACAATCCACACCAGCCAACCGTTCATCAAGCTCAACCGATTCCACATCTCCAGACTCATTCCCAGACTTGTCACAACGCTTGGATACTGACAGACAAGCCTATGAGACTCCCTTAATTGTTCGACGACAACGCCCAATCATTGGAAGAAAGATCTTCGACAACCTGGAACGTGTGCCACCAACATTAGAACCAACATTCAAACCTTTTGAACAAGATATTGAATTTCCTAACACTATATGGCAGCCGGATACTGAACACCATTTATTCCCACCTACACCACCTAATGTTCATCCTACACAGAATATTTGCTATGAACTGTTTCCTGCTGAGAAGAGAGGGTTTGAGTTCAAAACACCAGCTTCCACATCATCTCCTGCATCGAGCTACACACCAGTTTCGCCGAAATTTTCGCCGACAATGCCAACTACGCCAAACGCAAATATTCCGCCCCTTCGTATGCCGACATCGCCGTTCAGGCTGCCTAGTCGGCCAAACTATGGGCCTAGTTCTTCTAAGCACCAAGAAACAAAGGCAGCAAAAATGTGTACGTTCTGCCGCAAAAATGGGGAGACTCCATTGGTTTATATGACACATGCTGTGAGGGAGAATGTTGGAAACAAGAATATTGTGACATGTCCGATACTGAGGTCTCATGTGTGCTCAACGTGTGGAGCTTCCGGAGATAATGCTCATACCATGTAAGTAATTACTCTCATTATTCAATACGAGCTATGCCCTACGGATCCACCCGCCCTCGGCCGCGAGCCGGCCGGGACCGCGTCCGATGCGACGCAGTGGGTCCCGACCCACTGCGTCGCATCGCTCGCGGTATTACTTTGTTTTCACTTGGCATTTTGTCTGACTTTTTATTTTTGCTCGGCTCCTAAGCGTTATAGCGTGATATTAAATAGCCTGTCTTTAGAATAAAAAATTGAAATAAAATTAAATGGAATTTGAATTAAATGGGGCTACCAAATGCAAAAAAGAAATTGCTGCAAATTAATAGGCTGGGCTGACGCAATGAACTGAATTTCCAAATGGCTGAAACTGATATTCACTTTTCATCTTTTTTCCAGCACATACTGCCCAGTACTTAGAAGCAGCAACAATGGGCGACCTCTGCAGTCCACAACCATCACACTGAAGAATACAAGAATCAAGAGCAATGGTAGGAGAAGATTCTAATTATTATTTAATTTTTACCTTGAACACCCTTTTTCTGAAAACCTGAGCAACAAAACACATTTTAAAATGTATAAGATAGCTTGAAACTAGGATCTATGCTAGATAAACAGACAATTTTGTATGAAATTTGGTTGTAAGACCAACAATTATAATTACATCTCAAATACCTAGTACTACTTAGGACTATTTCTTAAAGACAACAGTACCTTTTTTACTTGAAATAAATAAATGATTTTAATACTAGGAAATTACATTTCCAATTACAATTGGCTCTATCTCTGGTCTCTGGCGATTTTGGTGCTTGTTGCAATAGTATGAATTTTACAACTTAGTGTTGTGTGTTCATTGAGGTTTTGGTTTAATCAAAACTTGCTTCATCAGCCCAAAATGATGAGTGTATGCAAACAAATAAATTAATTATTAAGTTAATGTTAACTGAATTGCCAAACTTAGTTTTTTACAAATATAAGTTCCTTGTCAACTTGAAAATTAATCTAAACAATTTCAAGCGGTTTAATTGGCCCTAGGTTTAAGTCATCTCATACATTTTTACAGAAGTTGACTTGACACACTATTGTTTTAATCTTGAGCATGGGAAAGAGATCTACACAATGTACTAAATTTAAAGTAATACTGTTAAAGTAGGTAGTGATTTAGTTCTGCTTGAGAATGCTGTTATAAAAAAAGTGATTTCTTTTCAACTAAAATTGCATGACCACCTTGATTTGGCGAATATTCCATAATTATTCTGTTTTAATGATAACCTTCTTTTTGAAAGAAAAATGATAAATTATCTAGATGGCCAAATCATAGTTTGTAAATCCATCTACAATTTATAAATATGTACAACTTTGAACTGAAAGTAGATTTGTTTAATGTTTAACATTATTTTGTAATCGATGATGTCATATAAGATGATTTATCTGACAATTAT
Organism: Eugnorisma glareosa; assembly: GCA_947578425.1. Taxonomy (NCBI): domain Eukaryota; kingdom Metazoa; phylum Arthropoda; class Insecta; order Lepidoptera; family Noctuidae; genus Eugnorisma; species Eugnorisma glareosa. The sequence goes on along the minus strand of OX387982.1, from coordinate 2,030,393 downwards.
GAGTGACCTGTCAAAGTTTTATGCTTTTTGTTACCAATTTTATAAAACATCTTTTTAATTTCATATTATGTCTGAAATTATTTGACTGCATTTTATGTGTATTAATTATTTTTAAACTGGTTTTGACAATTTTACTATTATAATTATGACGAATAGGATAAGATTATGACGAACGTAAATTATGACAATCACGAACTGAAGCCGCGTCCTAACCGAAACGATCGTCGCGTTTATAATTATGTCACATGAAAAACAAAGCAGTTTCTGTCGGCGCAAATTTCGCCAATCAAATCTTTCGCGTATTCGCGCGACCTACACTTTGGTTAGGACGCGGCCTTATATTATGATCAATAAATTATGCTATTTAAAAAAAAAAACATTTAACGTGTTTTTGAGATATAGATTTTCCTACATAATAAAAGTTATATGGAATTTCAATGTCAAAATAGCACTCCAATTATTGTACAGTGCAGTATAGTGTGTGTCGTTGCGGTCTGTCGCAACAGCAGTTGCCGCCGCGGTCTGCGGTTGCGGGTCGTCTTTGAAACTGCAGCTTTAAGCTAAAATCCAATTCTACAGTATTTCTTATAATATTTTAACAATGTGTTGTAGACAATGTCTCACTCAACAACGTAATCACGAGTTATTTTTTATAAGATTTAATTTGACTATTTTTTTTACTAATAATGCTCTTTTTTATCCCAAACTGACAGCTTTATGCACTTTTTTAAATCACATTTTAGCATCATGGTTTCTCTTATATAATTATACTATATAAAGCTTTCTTTTATATAATTGTAATTCCGTTGCACTGTTGATTTGCAACATTGAAAATAAAAGTTGAAACAGCATGCTCAATTGCTCATATTCATATATTATCTCTTACGGCAGTTCAAATTCTACTGTTGGCATGCTTGACTAAAGACAAGCATATTTGATGTTATGACTGATCTCTATTACAGGGTTATGACTGATCGCTAAGCTAAGCATAACATATATTATTATATATTTTAGGGGCGTGTAGTGATTATTAAGGTGGAAGCGCAAGGGTAGCCCGCGCAATTTAAATTTTCTTACGTTTATTGCAATTTGCAGGTCAGTGTCAGGTTGTATGTTGATGAAAATATGAATCGCGCCAAAACATAAACCTGCAAATTGCAATAAACGTAAGAAAATTTAAATTGCGCGGGCTACCTTTGCGCTTCTACCTTAAGTATCAGTTGTTCCATACATTTATGGTCATACAACTGCAAAAAACGGTACAGCTGTTTTTTTTACATTTCAGAGCGAGTCCCATAATAAAAGTTGCTCATGTACCTACATAGTGGCACCGACAATACGACAATAAATGAAAACACTTGTAATACTAGTTTAGAAGGATATTTTTAAACTATCAAATAAATCGTATCCGAAAAAAAAAACAAACCAATAAAGAGCTTAAAATTGTTAACAAAATACTACACGATTTTTAATGGTTTACTAAATCTTGGGTATTATTTGCACTAATTCGCGTCTGAAAAGAAAATTTAAGGTACGAATTTAGCAAAGGTTTTTGAAATAGCGAGCTAGCAGCATGGTGTTAAGCGTTTATACCGATGCGGGGATCGTTAACTTTTCGGTGTTAGCCTAATAATCTACATCATTAAAAAAAAAAAATGAAAATTAAAAATAATGTTTTGTGACCACTGAATATATTCGAATGAATGTTTGTATGTAGACTGGGAACATCATGCACACGCAGTTTAATTTATTGTCGTTTTGTCAGCGCCACCCTGTATAATATAAATGACTGACTAATATGTAAAGGAGTTATTACACAATCTTGAATAGGCACGATTTTAAAAGTGATCAATGTGTTTTGTTACTTAATTTAATAGTTACGTTAATTTTATATTCAACTACAAACAACATCGAAAAATCGAAATTTTTGAGTTATGTTTCTTTATCGCAAACAAACGAAATATAACTGTTCACATAACAAATACATTTTTATTCTTTCTATCGTATGTCTTATTTAGTGTATGATGTGACTAATTATTTTTTTTTTTAATCAAAATAAGACTGACTGATAAAAGACTAAAGACTAAGTATACTTTAATCTTAATCATGTTCTGACACTTTGATCTCCATTTTAAAATAAGTTGAATTTTATATGTAATAAGGATTAGGTATTTTATTGGTTGCTAATGTAGGTATTCTGATTCTGTGTGTATAGCCTATAAATTGATCCAGATTGTAGAGGCTTACTAATGCTAGTATCAGTAACACTGATTCTTAGATTAATGCCTAAATATTATTGCACTGTAAAAAAAAATCTCTTCGGGTGTTGAAGCAGAGTGCGATCTTTTATATTACACCTTCAGTGCCGGAACCCATCTGGTGGGTCCACTATTCACTTAAAATAAGTATGGTGGGATGGCAAATGAAATCATGTGCTCTATGAAACGGGGTGGACAGTCACGAGCACCAATATGTAAATGTTACGATTGAAGTTGCATGTTGTTCGAACATAGTATTCTGGAACTCATATTTCTTATGAAAAAGATCCTATCTCCAAGTTACAATAGTTATTTCTCGCGAAAATTGCTTTTTAATTTAGGAAAATGTATACATATTGGTGCTCATGACTGTACTTGGGTTGAGTGAAGTTTTATTTTTCTCTATGAATCTAGGAATGAATGAAAATGACTTGACGATGACAATACTCTACTCTCAAATTATTAATATTGTATGCTAAATTATGTGGCTACGATCTAACAAGACATTAAAAATGTACAGTTTTTGCCTTTGAATAATCTGGTGTTTAGGCTTCAAGTCTGCCAAAATCGGTGATCTTTATTTCGTCACACTAAGGTTCTCATTAGGTTGATGCTATCAGGGGGAAAATGACTAGCACCCCTTTAATTCACCAATTTAAGCTCTTTTATAACACTACTATTTTTAGTGCTCACTGGATTTTCAGCGCACTCCTCTGCGCCAAGAGTTGAAAATCGCACAGTACACTTTCAATGCGGCGATGAGTCTCAATGCTCGGCTCAATACATAGAGTTGAAAATGCAAGGTGCATTAAAAAAAAGTAAGTAGGTATAAAATTACAATATTTTTTTAATTGAATGTGATGGAACATTGTCCTTTGAAGGACCTTCCTTAGCTATAAGATTTGATTTTATGACACAACTTTATGAAATGTAAGAAAAAAATAAATGATTTTAGTTATGAACTTTTTAAATTGTTACCGAAGGTCTCTAGTAAGTTGTAGACCTTATGCTTTATGCAATAAGTTTGATTTTTGCGTTCCTAGTTTTTAAGGCTGATTGATTATGGTACAAATGATTTTATGAAAGTTAGGAATGTTTTTTTGTTTATTTTATATTAGAGCCCGTTACTAACTAGGCTTGTTTATGAAAATGTTATAGCTATGCTGATAGCCTTAATACCTATAGGGGTCTGTTTCTACTAGGCCATGCAGAACCGGGTTTCGGTCCCATAGTAAAACCGTTTTTTTCGGGTTTTACTAAGGGAGCAAAACCGGGTTTCGCATATACATATATAGCGCCCATAGTATAGCCTCTTCGAGCACACGCGAGAAAAACCGCGGGATCTTTCCGCCTTGTGGATACTTACCATAATTTTATAGGTCTCATTATTCTTTCATGTTTTAAACAAAACTTTCAAATAACATTGGAATTGATTATTAATTCTTCCTAATAATGCTTTCAATAGAATTTTCATGTAAAAAAAAAATATAAATAAGAATGTCTGCTGTGGTTCGATTTTCATGTACTGGTACTTAATTAAGATTTTTAAATGATTATTTACTGTTATAATGTACACTAAGTACTGATTTTATCTACTTTTTTATAAGTTTGTTACTGTAAAAGTACAACTTAATTGCATGTTTTGTAATATACTAACTTTTAAAAACTATTTTCTGCATTTTACATCTACCATTCCTTCCTCTCCATGATTGAATGGCTTCCAAGAATATGCTACTGAAGGTTTCTCAGCTACCTAACCAGACCATGGTACACTTTGAGAGTGTTCGTTCCTGCACTAGCACGGCTTATAAAACTCTACTGACGCTGCAATCAACTTTGATTAGTGGGCCCAGGATTTCATAACGCACGTATCATCGTCGTAACGAAATAAAAACTGGTCAAGTGCGAGTCGGAGCATGAAGGGTTCCGTACCATTAGAGTAACGGGTTGCCACCCGTACTTTATAATAAAGTATTGTACGTTATTTCAGGTAATTGTACTTTATACTTTATGAGAACAATAAAGTACACAAAAATATTTTATTTCGCATGATTTGAATTTCTTTGGGATTTAAAAAAAATTTCGTAGTATTTTTCGTTAAACGAAATTTATCGATTGGTGCTGAATTGATGTCTCCACTCGCCACCGCTACATCACATTTCTGAACGCAACCTAACCTTGAATGTCAACAATGCCTGTGTCATTAATAATTTCATAATTTTTTAAACTTGCTTATAGTAATTTCGTTTTTATTCCCGGCACGTCAGTATTCACAGACAGAGTTTTTTCTGTGATGAATAGCAAATGGCAAGACGAAAGAAACAAAGCGTCTCTGAATTTGATAAAAATTGAATTGGACTTTATTTTGATACTATACCTATACTTTTTTTTCTTACTAATGTACTTTATTTGCAAAATAAAAGGTGGCAACCCTAAAGGAGGGGTACTGGACATTTCAGTGTGTATGGCCGAAATACAAAAAAAAAGTTAAAAAATTGAAGGGGCTAGGGGAGGTATATACTAGAAACGTGTACTTTCGGCTTTTTTGAATATTAGACTATTAAAAAATCTGTATTATAGTGTGCGAGTCTTCCTAGTACTTGGGGATTTTGGTCAGTGGGTCTTAGCGATCGTTTCAGCGCCATCTAGTACTTAAGTATAGAACTACAAACGTTTTACATTGATTGTATTCATTGGATTGCAAGGTTAAGTTTTATTTATTTCTACTACGTCAATCTTACGATAACATTGGCTCCAGATAGTTTCATTGATAGTTAAATAAAAAACAAGTTTTATCAAAACATAACAGGAGGTGAAGATAATCGGATGTGTGTAGAAAATCAGCTAAAAGTGCCAAAACTATTTTTAGTTCGGCGATAACAAACAGGTATTTCTGATCTTACTTTTATCGTTGTGTCGTCAACAACTGCATTTAGTCTAAGTACCTAATGTTTACCTATTTCTAAGATAATATATAAATCGTTCCGTAAAGAAATGGATATAAATGAGTACGAGATGGAGGACGAAGATGATGACTACAACAATGGGATTTATATAGACACGGAGAATTTGCCGGTGATGCGTCTCTGGACGCCATATAACACGGAACACTGCGGAATTTATGGCAGGTTAGTGGACTGTTGCTAATTAAAGGTCTATAGAACTTATATGTAATTATGTACTAAATAACTACCAGGTTCATTTATCAGAACCGAACTTACAAAAAAAATGTAAACTCTGTGAAGGCATTTCCTCTCACATGAAGTAAGGTTTACATTTATTTCGGCCTATTAAAAAATAATTTCAAACGAGACACTATCTTCTTCTTTACCAATAAATAAATACCTATTCTGTTTTAATCAACTTCTTCAGTTTGTTCCATTGTTTTTTCTTTTTCTTTGGCCTTGTCGTGCTTCACAAACGCTCCAGTGTAAATGTCAATGTCACAGCAATGTCATTGTAATCACATCACAACATTCGAATTTTATCTCAAAATAAAAAAATAACATCTATCCATTCGGTTATGGCATGAAAATTTAAGGAAAAAACAACAAAAAAATGGGTTCCCTGGAACTTGATGAAGATTACTACACGAGACCCGATTTTATATACGGGGGCCCGTTTATAGCTATAAAATTACCTTCTCCGTTCTTGGATCTTGGGACGCCGATGAATGTTCCGCTACAGGGGACGTATAAGAAGTATGTATTACTTTTAGTTCTATTATTAAAAATACTGTACAGAAGCCAAAGCAGAAGGTAGGTACAGTATTTTTTGAATGCTTAAATAGAAAAATGTTGTGATTAATACATGCATTGGTACATTATTATTCATTTGTATTACATCCTGTAAGCATAATTGATACGTTAGTATTGTATTACAATATTACTAAGATGTTAGATCTATCGAAAAACTGAATTAAGTACATAAAAGCTTGTCAATGACAGTTAGCTGATCATTATTATCTAAAATAATCATTCCTTATTATTTATTGATATGAGGAATATCCTAAGGACTTATTATTTCATTACCACTCCTCTGAAAAACAATATGAGGAAACCGGCATATCCTAGAACCAAAAGTGTGAAAGATGTGACATGCACTGGAGCGCGTTGAGCCTGAGTAGCGGAGAATGGCCCACTCCTCATATGGAGGAGGTATCTGCTTGGTGTAGTAGTGGTATTGGTGTAGGCTTACAAAGCATATCGTTGGCGTCAGCATCTTCTGCATTGTGTTGATGATTCCCTTTTAACACGACTGCTCAAAATAGGAGTGTTATGATTTTAGGGTTCATGTATGTTTGTGAGTTTATTTATTCTGAAACACAGAATTCCTCAATTTTTTCATAGTCAAATTAACTTTGATCAGTACTCTGCCATCTCGACGTTGGTGATGGTGGCTTAGACGTGTAATATATAGTTTTACATTTACATGACAGACTACCTGCAGTTTTGTCTCTCCCACTTCCTCAACATCCAAACGACGTCTTGAAAAGTCTCTTTTACTGATAAGATCACCCATAGTCTGACACTATGTAATATGGCTATTTTTAAACACTGTTTTAAGTTGTCATGGTATGGTTGACAACTAACCTTATACTGACACTTACGGGATATCTTACGAAGAGGAATGTAGGGGTTTTCTTCGGGAGAGGGTAGACAGATTTGTCTGCTCTTAACAATTTGTTTTCCATTCACCCGCATTCTCCTGTCAACCCGCGATCATGGCGCTTGCCACAGCGTCGAAATATCGGGAGCTCTACATAATAAACAATCACGGAAGATATCCCGTAAGTAATAGGATAAGTGTATGGCTATGTTTTTTTTTAAATACCAATCCAATCTAATCCAATCCAATCCAATCAATCAATCAAAAAAATCAATCAATTGTCCAATCTATGTAATTGTACATAATAAAGAGTCGTCTATCTATGGAGGTTATATTGTATAAAGTTAATCTTTATTATGATTTTATGCAACTGCAAACATTAATTAACTTTTATATGAGACAATAGTGATCATAAAATAATAATATTCACAGTTATTAAGTCATAAGGTTGATAATATTTTGCTATCAGTAACAAAAGAACAGTATGTTAATTTTATTATATTGTAGACATTAGTCTAGTTGGAGTTTGTTGCCTAAACTTGAAGGAAGTTAGTATCACGTGGATAATACCTGTCTATAAAATCGTGAAATGATTTTTATGTTCAGAAATAAACCTGTTATATTATAGGTATAGATAGATAGATAGATATAGTGCACAAGTGAAGTGTTACTAACATAGTTTTAAGGTTCTATTTACTAACACAATTTGTATTTTATAATGTGTATGTTAGTATGTAAGGTATATATCTATGGACCAAAGAAGCCTGAAAATAAATGGATATTGTTGTTGATAGATAGATATTTAGGGAGAGACTATCCACATGCTACTTACTTCTTTGTAGTTCAATTCACATGAAAAAAAAAACACGAGTTACTTAGTAATGTAAGTACTAATGTCCCACTACTGGTCGTATCTTTCGCCATTTCTTTTACATAACCTATCACATTTCTGTGGTTTCCACCAATTTCAATTGAATAAATCTATCCTAATAAACTAATAACATGTGATTCTTATTCTTATTCTTTATTGCACACAACATTACAAATATAAATACAAATTGCAATAATATAGCTTATGTACAAAGGCGAGCTTAACCCAGAAATGGGTTTTCTTACAGCAAACCTAATTTTGATTTTGAGATTTGCACAAGAGGATACACGGGAATGTGCACAATGTAAACATTACAAATTAATTAAACTTATAAACTAAACTACATACATACAGTATAATATACGTAATACATACAGTGTATATGTGTGTGTGTGTGTGTGTGTATGTGATTGTTCATACATTCACAAACTGTCACCTCAACTATACTTTTTTTACGTTAGAGCAATTTTACTCGAAAGCTATGCTAAATATTGCGTCTCAATCATATCAAACGATTATCAGCCTATAGTCTACGAAATAAGGTTCAAACTCGAGCGATTAATAGAAACCAGCTGCCTTTGAAAACATGTTCCTGCTGTCTTATTTCATAGGATTATGGACTTTAAACGAATTAGAATAAAGCCGAACATCAGCGAGAATAAATTACGAAACTATACATTGTGCCGTGTCTGTGAAATATATTGCATAATTTCAGCGTTCATGTCAGAGCCCGGATAGCTCAGTCGGTAGAGCATTGGACTTTTAATCCAAGGGTCCAGGGTTCAAGTCCCTGTTCGGGCGGTATCTTTTTGCGTTTCTTTTTGTTGTTCGTGATTCTTTTTCAATAAAAATATATTATTTAGACTTTTATTTTTGCAACGTTTTTCTTTTTTTTTCTTTTAGTTTAGTTTTTTTTTAGAAATTTATAATAATGTTAGTTTTTTTTTGTAATAAAATGATTTCGATGGTTAACATTTAATCAGCAATAATTGTAGTAAGTACTTTCGTTTTTTTTTGTGTCGTCTAAAATAATGAATTTTATTTTTTTACAGGAGTTTCGCATATTTTTCGCTGAAAGAGAGATTGCCAGTAATTCTAACTAAAATCATTGATTACTTGGCTAGAGAAGGACCTAAGATTGTAAGCCAACACAATGCGGTATGTATTACGAAACAAAAAAAAATCTTTTCAATACGTCTTTAACCTCTTTAATTAGTTGTAATTATTTAGTCATAAGTTGCTATTTAAAATTTTCAAGTCAAAGTTAATCAGGAATGGTTCAATCTAGACCACAATCGTGAATATTAGTAATGTAAGTGATAAAATACCTCTTGCTACACTAGCGCCTCTAGCGGCGAATTCATACGCGATAGCCCCCAATTAGTTTCACCTATGGGGGTAGGCAGAATCCACAACGCTATTTGCTACGATCCTTACATACTCCTTTTGCCTCATCCACGTTCATATATCTGGATATCCACGCACGCCCCTTGCGAGTACTGGTGTTGGTAATAATTTGTGCAAATTGTTTAAAGATGGCCGCGTTAGCTCCGTCTATGGCCGCGCGCCAGAAAATTGGTGTACAGCCATACAGGTCAAGATTGAGAGCCATGGTAACTTTGTATTAAAAAAAATCTATTTTCTTACAGACCCAAGAAGATTTAGACAAATTCATGCAAACGGTAACTAAATTGAAAAACGACTTAGTTACGAATAAAGAGTATGATCCGTTCACGGTAGGACACCCTGAAGCTGAAAAATGGAACAAGTGGATACAAGGTCTTGATAATAAGAAGTATTTTCTCAACTCATGGATGTTCACAGAGTGTTATGTTTATCGGAAACTTAAAGAAGGTTGTGAATTAACGTAAGTAAATACATTCATCTAACAATGAACTCGAGGAACAAAAACTAGTGTATCGGAGTTTTGAAGAATCATAGAACAGCGCCATCTAGTATCATTTGTGCAAAACTGATGGTAATTTTAAAACTGCTCACAATAGATGGCGCTAAACTAAATATGCAAACATGGAAGGCAACTATTTTCCAGAAAATAATTATTATTGTCGTAAAATAAAATGTCTTATAAATACTTACGTAATTATAAAAAAACGTTATCAATTAATTATTCTAAATTCGCCAGACAGCTAGATGGTGTTTAAATAAACTTGTGCAACATTTATTTGCAGAAAGGGGTTGCAAAAATTTGATTATTTCGAGGAACAAAAGAACAATGCGTTTAAAAATAATGTGGAAATCATGTGTTTGGTCGCTGATAAACTGGTGACTATGATACCCAAGTCAGAGAAGGACAAACGGAAAGCCGACTTCGTTACTCTTCTTAAGGTAAAGATAAAGATGTATTGTATATATTTAGTAAAACATAAGTATGTAGTTAATTATGTATACACTAAACAGGTCTTATAAATTAATGAAAGTACGTACATGTTTTGCCATGTATGAATGACATACAAAAAATGTTTGACTCTAAGTAATTTTTAAATTTTATATTTACCCTATTGTTTATTTATGGTAAATATAATAAATATAAAATGATTAAGTTAAATAGGGTATTATTATAGTCCACACACGGCATCCTATTTTTCAGAGCAAATTTAAGAAGGGGTTTTGGATCTATTTTATTATTATATTTAATTTTAGATCTGCCTCTGGGCCAACAAATGCGACATGTCCTTATCGCTAGGGTCTGAAGTAGACCTGATAAAGGCAGCTGCAGCTGAAACAGAGAGGCTTCGTTTGAACCCGCCCCCTCCCCCGCCCCCGCCCAAGGGAAAGAAGGCGAAGAAAAAGCCAGCCGGTCCGGTAGGACCTATTATAATCAGTTCGGACCCGTTCCAGATGATACTGGATATGAAAGACAAGGTACAGCTGTTTTTATTAAGAAGAAAAAATAACTAAAGCCTCGTTGGTCGAAGAACGCAGCGTTTTTTTTTTTTTGATGTTCTATATTCAAATGGCGAATGAGAGCAGCGAATGGTGGCGGCCCCGAATGATGAACAGTAAGTCGTGAGGCCGAACCCAGGCAGGCACATTACTTTGTGTAATTTATTTCATCACCACTGCTCTCAAAAACGGTGAAGGAAAACATCGTGAGGGAACCGACATGTCCTAGAACCATAAATTCGAAGACATGTGATATCTGGCAACCCGCACTGGGCCCGCGTGGTGGATTATAACCCATTCCCTCACATAGAGAGGAGGCCGTGTGTCCCAGCTGTGGGACCATTATGGCTGATAATGCTAGCCAAATGGCTGAAAACGAAACTCTTGAAGATTCGTCCTGTTCTGCCGGTCTGTCCGTCCGTATGTTACAGTCGATTTTACTCCGAGTCTCTTGGCACCGCACAGTTGCAATTTGGAGACTAAGTATCTTCTACAAGCCACATAACATTGAAGTGAAATTATGAAAAATCCATACTTGTCACAGAGGGTTGAAAAATAATAATTCTACATAGGTACTTAATATAAGTAGTGTGGCGTGTCCATCGACGAGAAATTCGCTTCTAAACGTAAAAATTGTGTGGGACACTGTTTAACTCTTTTCTAACTTTTAAAGTAAGAGGAGAAAAATTATAGAAAAATGAGGGTTTGTAGAACGCCTGCTGGGGCTGCGGGACTGTTCCAAAGAGATATCGTGGCCCCGGAACACAAAGGGCGATGAAGGAACATGGATGGGTTTTAGTCAGTAAAAGTCTGACACTCCCTCCTGCTCCGCCCAGAGCGGGAGGAGTTATTTGAAGATTCTAACCCGAAAAAAATAATGATTGTAGAACGTGAAAAAACTTATGAAACTTTCAACGAAGATTGGTTTGAATAAGATTTATATTTAGTTTTTGAGATATGGGACTTTTTCGTGAAACTGTAGCAATAACTTTGTTTTCGGTTAACATAATATGAAAACAAATTTACTTTTGCTGTTGAGTGTCGTTTCATCCTTTATGTCATTACTAGCGACCCGCCCCTGCTTCGTACGGGTGCAATATTATTCATATAAACCTTCCTCTTGAATCACTCTATTTATTAAAAAAACCGCATCAAAATCCGTTGCGTAGTTTTAAAGATCTAAGCATACATAAGGGCAGACAGACAGCGGGATGCGACTTTGTTTTATACTATGTAGTGATTGACCTATGAGCGAGCGTTAAAAATATTGTTATTATATTGTGCTACGGAACCCTTTGTGTGCGAGACTTGCACTCGTACTTGTCGGATTTTTTTTCAATGGTTTTTATCTCAGCCCGGAGGTTGGTTTTGTACCCGGTTGACGGCAAAAAGCTCGCCCCCTAAAAATGGGACTTAAATATTGTTTTTTTGTTGGAAAAACGTAATCATACTTCTTCCCATCAGGGAATCGTATTCAGAAAAGAATTAGACCGACGTAGCTTTAGATGTTCAAAAATACTCATTGTATTTCTTTTTCAGGTGTTAGTAGACGACTGCAATAAAATAGCTGACCAAGTACAGAGCAAAGCTGAAAAAATGCAGGAAAAAATAACTGCAGTTAGTATAATTTTTATTATTATAGTTGTAACGACATGCGCAATATGTATAAAAGCACCCTTTTAAGCGGGGTCACCATAAAAATATCTAACTGAAGACCAACTTTCGCTGTACCGATATATTTTCTTCCCGTAAAACGAAATAATCTGCCAGGGTGGCGGGACTGTTCGAAACAGATACCGCGGCCCTGGAACACAAAGGACAAAAGAAGGAACATGGATGGGTTTTATTCTGTTGTACAAGTCTGACACTCCCTTCCGCTCTGCCCAGAGTGGGAGGGGTCATTTGATAATTTCCCATCCAAAAAAAAAACAAAAAACGAAATAATCCTTTCACGATCAGCATCATTCTCTTGCCCTTGTCCCAATTTATTCGTGGTCGGCGCAGCATATCATCTTCTTCCATACTTCTCTATTACTCGTCATCTCATCAGACACCTCGTTTCGTGCCATATCATTCTTCACGCAGTCCATCCATCGTTTCTTTGGTCTTCCTCTACTTTTATAGCCATCCACATTCATACTCAAAACTTCCCTCACGGCATTTTCCTCATTCCAGCGCATCACATGCACATACCACGACAACCGATTACCACACAACTTTTCAGTCACCGGCGCCACTTTCAGACTCCCTCTTATGTACTCATTTCTTATTTTATCCATTCGTGTAACATCACACGTCCCCTTTAGCATTCTCGTCTGACCCATATGCAAATGCCTTTTATTCACCCCTTTTGTGGCCCAACATTCTGATCCATACAAGAGACACGCGCACGTTCAGATTCGATTAACAATACAGAACTATGTGTTCACAATTTTCGGCGGAAACCTAAGAAATTCAGTCAATAATTTAATGTTTTTTTTTAAAACTTTCAAATTAAAAGTTTACAAACAACTTAATTGGAGAGCAGCGGTGGCGCAGTGGTGGCGGCCGAGCAGTAAGTCGTGGGTTCGAACCCAGGCAGGCGCATTACATTGTTTAATTTATCTCATCACCACTGCTCTCAAAACGGTGAAGGAAAACATCGTGAGGAAACCGACATGTCCCAGAACCTCAATTCGCACTAAGCCCGCGTGATGGAATACAGCCCACTCCTTCTCATAGAGTGGGGGCCAGTCTCGCAGCAGTGGGAACATGATAGGCTGTTTATGCTTTGCCATAAACAACTTTTTAACAATTGAAACTTGATCAAAATTGTCACACACTTCGAAATGTGCCCCCCCCCCGCACCCCGCGCGTGATCTATGGTCTAGAAAGCTTCGGCTTCGGCCAAAACTTCGGCCCATTTTGGCGAAAGCCGAAGCTTTGGCCGAAGTGGAAGCCGAAGCTGCGGTTGGTCACTAGTGCATGATCAGATGTATGTACGTGGACGAGGGGAAAGAAGTATGTAAGGAACATCGCAGTGTAATTCTTTAGTTTCTGCCTACCCTCGTGGGAAGGAGGCGTGGGTGTATTTATCTAATGGGTGTAAAAGCACGCTTAACGAGACCGAAAGGCACTTGTTCTTGTACCCTGTACGTGTAATTATCTTGGTTAATTGTATTACAGGCCCAACAGGCGTTGGTGTTCAAGGCTCAATGCAGTTGTAACAGACTCGCCAAACAGGCCGGCATGAAAATCTGTGAAGTAAGTATTTAAAATGATTATTTTTTACATAAGTCTGCCTCGTTAAGCTAGTGGTAGCAAGCGCGACTGGTGAGCATGAGGTCCTAGTCACGATTCCCAGGTCGAGTAATGTTATTAGGTTTTTTCATCAGTTCCTCAGTAACAGCCACGGGGTCTGGATGTAGGCTTATAAACATCCGAATTGAGAACCTCATCCTTTTCGAAGTCGGTTAAAAATAAATACTGGTACTGTGAATTTAAACCTATAATATTTGTGTATTGAGTGATATTTTGTAATACGGGCCTAAGTGTAACACATTTTAATCATACCGTACTCGTGTAGCCACCCCCGCTGGATGGAACGGAGTCGCCCCCGCCGCCCCCGCCGCCCCCCAAGGCCGGCGCGACTCCCGCCGGGACGGGAGACAACTCCGTCAACAAGATACCCTGCCCTGCCAAGATTACTGTACCTTCCGCTGTATTCTTTGGTAAGCTTTTTTACTAGTTTTGGTTTAAACAAGATACCTTGTCAAGTCGCGTTTTTCAAAGCGAAACAAGGTTGTTGATATTTTTTTCCGCTTTTATTTCATGATGAACTGATAAGCTCCTTCTGTTTTTAGCGTAGCATGTGTGGAGTAACTTTGAATGATGTTATACGAGAACGTTGCGGTTCTTTTAAAGCAGAAGTTGTAACCAAAGTTGAAAAAGTTCTAGTGTAGTGTAGCTATAAAGGGTGTAACAAGAACCTTAACGAAGCCGAAAGGCACTTGTTCTCCCCGTCATTGCGTTCTAGACCATACCTGGGAATATTTTTGTGTTCTAGACCATACCTGGGAACCTTCTAGTTACGGAGATATTGGGGGTCAAAGTTCCAATTTTATCACAAGTTTTTTTTTGATACATGTTTTTAATGTCAGATTTTTACTATAAACACCTTCACGACCCCCATACTATTAAATCCATCCATCATCACAATGTTTTGAGTGCGTTACATTGAGTCCTACCGTAAAACGAGACTTTTCACCCAAAAAAAAAGTCGTTTCCCAGCAATATTTTTGCGTAAAGTTACTTAGTTTGATGTACAGAATCCTTGGTTGACGGCTTCGTTAAGGGTCCTATACTCAAACATTATGCTGTCAAATATTTCGACCAGGAGAAAGTCCTGGTCGAAATATTTGACAGCAATTTGGATACTGAATCCACCAGCATAATGTTTGAGTGTATTGTATTGAGTCCTACTTGGTTGACGGCTTTGTGAAGCGTGAGTTTACACCCTGTGTAATATCGTGTATTTGTCGACAGATATCGTTTGCGACAACGCTGGGTACGAGCTGTTTGCGGATCTCTGCCTAGCCCACTTCTTAGTAGCACAGAAAATTGTACAAAAGGTAACATCTAGGCATATCTCATTCATGATCATCCTGCTGCTGTTATCCCAATTTATTTGAGGTCATCAGCTCATCTTCTTCTTCGATACTATGGTCAAAATCAAAGCATTTATTTCAAGTAGGCCAGTTACAGGCACTTTTGAACTGTCGAAACAAAGATTCAAACTCAAACTCAAACTCAAAGCGTTTATTTCAATTAGACCTTCGCAGGCACTTTTGAAAGTCAGAAAAACAAAGGCGAAGCTACAGTCACAGACACAAGGCATAATAACTTGTGAAAGTACTGTAGTTGCCCATTCCAAAGCGTAGATCTCTATGGAGAAGAATGGGCAAGAAACTCCATGGACACTCTTTTCAATCAAAATATTGTTACAAGATCTTGGTTACATCATTCATGTTGAGATTATACATATATGTGAGAACGATGTAGAAAGACGTGCACATTAAGAGCGTCCAGAGTAAAAGATTATAACTATCAACAATTCAAAAACAAAGTAGTTAAAATAAACCGTGGCAGCTAAGAGATGACCAGTCCCAACTGACAGCGCCCGTTCACGAACATGACGCATGCATCAGCTCCATTCAGCTCAACCATATTGAAGGGAACTAAACGACCCAACACACCCGCCACTATCAGCGAGACATTTGAGTGAGCCTGACATTCTCTCAGCCACCAGGGCACATTCGAGTCAATGAAGGATAACTAAATGTAAATGGTAGCTTTACAGTACATAGTACTCACACATGTGCTATGCAGTTATATAATACTAAGAGATTGAATCTATACAATGCAAAGATATTTTTACAATCTTCTGCAGCTTCCACAATAATTTCACATGAGCTTCTGATTAGTTTGCCCCTATGGTTGTGGAGCAGGACCAGCATTGAGCCAAGCATTTTTATCATCGATGTAATCCCCTAACTTATAATATGCTTGCCTACATAGTGTGCGTTTTATACAAGATTTAAATTTTGTCTCATTCAGTTGTTGAATGTGGGGAGGTATTTTATTATAACATTTTAAACAGTACCCCATGAAAGATGAGTCTACTTTAGCTAGCCTGAAACCTGGCTGTACTAGTTGGTCCCTGTTTCTAGTATTATAGTGGTGTTTGTCACCTCTTTTACTAAACAAATGCAGATTTTTCCTAACGTACATGATGTTTTCATAGATGTATTGACAAGGTACTGTCATGATGTTAATTTCTTTAAACAGTTCCCTTAGAGAATCGCGCCTACTTAGATCATATATGGCTCTGATGGCTCTTTTCTGCAGAATAAATATAGACTCAATGTCTGCAGCCCGTCCCCATAGTAAAATACCGTATGACATAATACTATGAAAATAACTAAAATAGACTAGCCTCGCGGTATCTGCATCAGTAAATTGGCGGATTTTTCTAACAGCATATGCTGCTGAACTCAGCCGTCCTGCAAGAGATGTTATATGCGGACCCCATTGTAGCCTTGAGTCGAGCGTGATCCCCAGGAAAACAGTATTTTCGACGAATTGCAGTTTCTCTTGATTCAATACTATGTCACTATCACTACTTTTAACATTCGGTAGAGCAAGATAACAATGAAATGTAGCTACAGTCCCAGTCACAAGGCATAAAAACTGTGAAAGTACTGTAGTTGCCCATTCCCTAGCGTAGATCTCTATGGAGAAGAACGGGCAAGAAACTCCATGGACACTCTTTTAAATCAGCATATTGTTACAAAACCTTGGTTACATCATTCATATTGAGATGGTACATTATGTGAGAACGATGTAGCAAGATGTGCACGTTAAAAGTGTCCATAGTAAACACAAAAAAGACAATTAAAAAAAAATTAAAATAATTAATTCAAATAAGCCGTGGCAACTAAGAGATGACCAGTCACACTGACAGCGCCCGTTCACGAACATGACGCATGGATCAGCACCATTCAACTCAACCATTTTGAAGGGAACTAAATGATCCGACACACGCGCCACCATCAGCGAGACATTGAGTGAGCATGACATACTCTCAACCGCCAGGGCACATTCAAGTCGGGAAAGGACGTAGGTTTCCAGTGAACGATAGCTCTTTAGTACATAGCACTCACACAATATGGGCTTTATATAATACTAAATATATTGAATCTATACAATGCAAAGATAGTTGTACAATCTTCAGCAGCTCCAACAATACTATTTAATGTTATCAATTTATGCGTCCCTGTCCTTGTGGAGCAGGACCGGCATTGAGCCAAGCATTTTTGTCAGCGATATAATCGTCCAACTTGTAATATGCTTGCTTACATAGTGTGCGTTTAATGCATGTTTTAAATTTCGTCTCATTCAGTTCAAGAATACTTTGTGGAATTTTATTATAGCATCTCAAACAGTACCCCATGAAAGATGAATCTACTTTAGCGAGTCTGAAGCCCGGCTGAACTAATTGGTCTCTATTTCTAGTACTGTAACTGTGTCTGTCACCTCTTTTACTAAAAAGATGCAGATTTTTTCTTACGTACATTATGTTTTCGTAGATGTATTGACAATGTACCGTCATGATGTTAATGTCCTTAAACAGTTCCCTTAGAGAATCGCAGCTACGAAGATTATATATAGCTCTGATGGCTCTTTTTTGCAGAATAAATATTGACTGAATGTCTGCAGCTCGTCCTCATAACAAAATGCCATAAGACATTATACTATGAAAGTAACTAAAATAGACCAGTCTAGCGGTATCAACATCTGTAAAATTGACGGATTTTTCTAATAGCATATGCTGCTGAACTTAGCCGCCCGGCAAGAGACGTTAAATGAGAACTCCATTGTACCCTTGAATCAAGCGTAATCCCCAGGAAAACCGTTTTATCTACGAATTCGTTTAATACTAAATTGTTTGCTGTGAACCAATTTTGAACCTGAAGTAGGGCATTATTCACGTCATCTAGAATTTGGGCCCGTCTATTTATCTTAAAAATTAGAGAAGTGTCATCAGCAAATAACACCATATTTTGAGGTTGGTTTTTCAGTAAATAAGGTAGATCATTTATGTATACTAGAAAGAGGAAAGGACCCAATATTGAGCCTTGCGGAACCCCCATTTTTACTTTTAAACCCTGTGAATTGATACCATTTATTTGAACATGTTGAGGTCTATCACTCAAATAAGATTTTACCAAACTAAGTGCAAGTTTTCCTAGTCCGTAATGCTCAAGTTTCAAAAGTAATGTGTCGTGATTTACGCAATCAAACGCTTTGGAGAGATCACAACAAATTCCTATGGCGTCTTGGGACTCTTCCCATGCAGTAAATATGTGCTTTAATAAGGTTACACCGGCGTCAGTCGTACAACGTCCCTTGGTGAAACCATACTGTTGATCGTGTAGGATTTTGTTGGTGTTAAAATGATTAAGCATTTGATTCAGCATTACCTTTTCAAAAACCTTGCTAAAAACTGGCAACACGGATACAGGTCTATAATTATTAGTATCTTTACTATCCCCGGATTTGAAAAGTGGTATGACTTTACTGTATTTCATTAAATCAGGGAAAGCTCCTTGGTCTACACACAAATTAAAAATTAAAGCTAAGTAAGGTGCTATAGTCTCAACTCGACATTCCCCATAGATCTTCGGTCACTTTGATTTTGATTTGCCGGAAAGCTTTGATAACTATCACAGGGCTTATGTGTTTAAATTTAAATTCAGCCGGGCATCCAGACACGTTGGCCCTTAATAAACCAATTGAGACTTCAGGTGAGGAATTTAGAGCTTCCGTAGTTTTTAACGGGATATCGGTAAAGAAGTTTACAAATTCTTGAGCTACTTCCAAATTAGAGCTTTTAGGACCACATGCTGTATCTAATGTGTAGCTAGTGTTACGTATTTTCTTCCTGTTTGTCTCGTTATTTATGACTTTCCAAACAGTCTTTATTTTATTTTCTGCTGTTTTGATCTTGTTGCTAATGTGCAGGGCTTTAGCAATTTTGCATGTATTTCTAAAAATGTTTGAATACTTAACAACATACTTGTTGAAAGTTTCAGTGTTTATGTAAGGCTTAAGGCCATAAAGCTCAAATAGTCTTTCCCTACTTTTCCTGATACCTTTAGTAGCCCAATCACTAAATATAAATTTAGGGCAAATACTTTTTGTCTTCTTTTCAAATGTTTTGTTGAATTCAGTTCGAACTATTGAAAAGAAATTATCATACAATTGATTTATATTAATATCGTCCATATGATGGCTCATAACATTTAACTTGTTCTGTAGGGAAATATTATACCTATTTAATTTGCTAGTAGTTATAGGTCTAAATTTAATCAGAACTTTTTGCAATGGTGTGTTACACCTAAAAGTTACAGTTTGTCCGCTGTGGTCAGACGGGAGACAATTTAATATGGCTTTATCTAAGTAATCACAATCGCAGAAAACATTATCTATACAAGTAGCAGAAGATGGAGTGACTCTAGTAGGTTCTATAAAAATATTGGTCAGGTCAAATTATTTAAAAAGATTTAATAACCGACTGATATTGGAATTTTCTTCTAAAATATTGATATTGAAATCACCACAAACAATTGCAGATTTATTACTGGCTGAAAGTTTTGCCAGGACATCTTCCATTATTGATTCAAATAAGGAAAAGTTTTGATAATTTGGGGGTCTGTACACACACATAATTACATGCTTATCCAGCTCAACACAGGACAGTTCGACGCAATGTTCAACCGAGAGACCTACTATGTCATTACGTTGCTTATATTTAACACATTTTTTTAATAATATTAGGGAACCTCCACGCAGCATAGATTTACGGTTAAAGCAGCTACCCACCGTATAGTTATCATAATTAATAAGCATTTGGTAATCCTTTAGCCAATGTTCAGTAAAACAAATAATATCAAACATACTTTTTTCTAAAAACAATTCAATTTCTAATAATTTCGAAGAAATGCCTTGGATATTTTGGTGGAATAATTTTAAGGTGTTCTGCTGAGGCCCTTTTTTACTAACTAATTGAGTGCAAGAAGGTACCTTGCTGGTGGTAGGATTAACAATATTGTTAATGGTACCATCTGTTGTCTCACTTCCTAGTTTAAATTACTACTAATATCTGGAGTGAGGCCGGAGACTCTGGTGCCATCCCCAGATAACAAGACCCTATCACTACTACACCCTAATTGAGAATTTTCCACGGTGACACATGGATCCTCCTCAGTACAATGTTTGTAAACATTTATAGCACTAATGCTATACTCATTTAAGGTCACCTGTACATTAGTATTATCACTAATAGTCGCAGTATTAATAATATAACCAAACTTCGACATACTACATATGTCTGAGTGAATATTAAAAGCTAATAGCCTAGCTATTTTGTGTCTACATCTAACAGGTAGATACACCTTACCTCGTGTCGACTTAAGTTTACCAACAATAGTGTTGATAATAAAGGTCGTTCATAAAGGTCGGGCCCAAAAGTCCTTTGAGTATTTTTCGCTGTTGCTACTTTATAAGTATGGTTGGAGAAGGAGCGTAAATATAGTCCCAGTGTTCAGGATAAAGTTTATTCTAACTATTTAATTTATTTCTTTAAAAAAAATCCGCTGGATCCCCGCAACATTCACCAGGTCATCGGTCCAGCTAGTAAAAAATAGTAGTAAAGTTACAATAATTCGCATAGAGCTAAAATTTGGTACGAATACGAATGTTGGGAACATCATTACAAATGACATGTGAAAGTCCCCATCGATCCGACATTTGTAAAAAAAATATTTGCGGTCAAAGGTCGCGTGAATGAGTTTTCAGACAAACATTTTTGATCATGCATCTATAATGCATGATATATACAATGTGTAACAGAATAAACGCACAACCTCTTACGGGGTCATTGTACTCATCATTATGAATAACTTTCACTATGGGACCAACACTGAAATCGCGAAAAAAAAGTCGACTGCCCTATACATTTCTGTGCGCATAATTCGACAAAATGTACTGAACAGCTGTTTTTTTTTTCGCGATTTCGGGATTGGTCCCATAGTAAAAGTTGTTCATAATGATGAGTACAATGACCCCTTAAGAGGTTGTGCGTTTATTCTGTTACACATTGTATATAATAACTATAATAATTGGTTTTGATGTGGTCGCTCACAATGGGCCTCATCAGAAAGCTTAATAAAGTCAACCAAAGGGCAATGGAGAGGGCTGTGCTCGGAGTTTCCTTGCGTGATCGAATCAGAAGTGAAGACATCCGAAACAGAACCAAGGTTACTGATGTAGCCCGAAGAATTGGCAAACTTAAGTGGCAGTGGGCATGCAGAGCACATTACTCGCTGAACATCGGATGGCCGTTGGGGCCGAAAAGTTCTGGAGTCGTGACCGCTAACCGGTAGACGTTGCGTTGGAAGGCCTCTCTAGGTGGACCGATGACCTGGTGAAGGTTGCGGGGATCCGTTCACCAGATCCGCTGGATCCGCGGTCAATGTGGCGACACTTGGGGGAGGCCTTTGTCCAGCAGTGGACGTCTTTGCGCATTGTGGTTACTTGTAGTCTACGCTATTCCTCATAGTTTCGGATCTGGCCATCCACGCTTCCTTGTAAAACTCACCACTATCACAATTTATTTCTAATCAAAATTAATCGGCGACAAATCTTCAATCGAGACCCAATCCCCCATCTCATGTTTTAAGTTGTTCAGTTTGATGATCCACACCTTACTTTCGTATACTTACTGAACCTTAACACGATACATTTAAGATTTTAATTATTCTACGATTTGTTTTCAGGTTAGATTCCACGTGAAGAATATGCCATGGTTTGTCTCAGACGTCACACTTAATGATTTTAGGTAAGTTCTAAAATCTTCTTATTTATTTCTTTTTGATACCAATACCTAAATTTTGCAAAGCAATTTAACACATCAAAGTCTCCTCCATGTCGGCAACTTTCGTTCTCCAGTTGATATGCCGCCGACGGCTTTATTATTATTTATTTATTTTATTTTAAAGAAGGCTTACAGACTAACAAACCAATGAAATAAAGAATGTAATATTTAAAGATAGCTAATAACAAGCCTCCACATATGGTTAGCAAAAAAGTCGATAAAAAGAAAGTAAATACTAGTTAATGTAATCAGTTATGAGAGTAGCAGATAAGTAAAGTTAACAATCCTTGAAGAATGAACCTTGAACGACGTTGTAAGTGTTGGAACCAGAGTTATCTAGGGCAGTGTTCCGCAAACTGTTTGTGACATCTAGAAAATTGGAAAAATTTGCAGGTTAATTTACGTAATATTAATCAACATTTATTATTAAAGTTTTGCGGCTGTTTAAGTAGGTATTTTAATTTAGTCTGTCTATTTACCTGTAAGAGAGAACTCTTATTTTTCCAAAGCACGCCAATTAATGACCTCGGTACACCAGTGTGGCTGGTAGTAACTGGATGAGAGTTGCCGATAATTGAGCTGAGTGGCGTGCGATTGAAGAGGCCTATGTAATTCCGCTGAATAATGTTTTTTTTTTTCTCTCCTAGTTACCTGATCAAATCTTGCATCAACAGTCAATTCAGTGCACCATCGTCAGTCACTGGTAAGTATTACTCTTATGTGACTGAATAAACAAAGAAAAAGTATTTATCAGCCCTCACAGGACAAAACACACAAAAAAAAATTGTTAAATTAAAAGTACAACAAAATTAAAATATAAAAAAGGAAACATTAAAAAAAAAACAATGAAATTAGTCCTGTACGATGCCAAAAAGCGACACTCCCCGCGGTTACGTGGGGTGTAGATGTATTTATTTTCTTCTTCTTAAATTGGTTTTTATTGTACTTTACATATTTATAAAGGGTGTAACAAGACCCTTAACGAAGCCGAAAGGTACATTTTTTTCCCCGTCATTGCGATTTTTTTTTTGATGTAAACCATACCTGGGAACCTTCTAGTTACGGAGATATTGGGGGTCAAAGTTACAACTTTTTCACAACTTTTTTTTAAAATACATGTATTAACGTACGATTTTTACTGTAAACACCGCCACGATCCCCGTACTATTCAATCAATCCATCAGCACAATGTTTTGTGAGCGTTACATTGACTTCTACCGTAAACCGTGATTTTTCACCCTAAAAAAAAAGTCGTTTGCCAGCAATATTTTTTGCGTAAAGTTACTTATTTTGATGTACTTAATGCTTCGTTGACGGCTTCGTTATGGTCATGTTACACCCTTTATTTCTTTATTCGTTGTACAGTTTATTTTTTATTCTTCGTATCTGACTGTGGCATCACTTTGGGCCCTATCAGAATACCAGCGCTGTGACTTTTTTTTTAAATGTTACAGCACCATAATATGCTGAGATAGGGGCCTTTTGGCACAGGACCGATATCACTTGTTTTATCTTTTTCCAATGTTGACTGTTTTTACATTTTTATTTTTAATGTTATATCAACCATTTCTTTGTTTCTTTTTGTTTTGTCCTGTGTGAGTCTAATGAATTCTTTTTCTTTCTTTCTTTCCTTATTTTACCGCCCAGCTTCATACGGGTGTGCCCATGTGAAATAAAATATTTTGTCCTACTTTCTCCCACTGTTGGGATATATGAGTGGGGCAAAGAAGAATAATCCCTGTCCTTAACAGGCGGACCGCCGTCGGAGTCAAGTGAACCTAAGATAACGACGGCAGAAAACTTGAGAAATCTCGGCGCGCAGTGGACCCAATATATTGAAGAAGGCGTCTTTATTATCTTGGTAAGAAGTTCCTTGTTTTGTCATTATAAATTATTTAACTAGCTGATGCACGCAGCTTCGCCCACTTGGAGTTCGGTAATTAGCCCATGAGATCGTGCTAGCGGGATTAAAGTATCCTATGTGTATCCGGTATACAAAGTAACTAACAACCCGCACTGGGCCCGCGTGGTGAATTATAGCCCACTCTCTTCACACAGAGACGAGGGGTATGTCCCAGCATTATTATAATTACAGTCCAATCCGTCACAAAGAGACGAGGGGTATGTCCCAGTAGTTTATTTTTTATTCATGAACAAATAATTTGTATCTGAATTTAAACACAAACAATACACAACTACAGTAGACACACTAAAATAAATTACATGTGACTTGCATAAATTCAAACAACACCAATAAAATTAAAAAGAAGAAAATAAACATAAACAATTTAAAAATAATTAGTTCACAATTCATCAATCTAATTTCGACGTGTAAATGAACCAAATCAACACCTTCAAATTTTAAATAATAGCTAACAATAAAATAATTAACAAAAGATAAATTTGATAGATTAATAGAATTAATTAAATATAATAACATTAAGTTAGGTCAATAATCAAAATGAACGAAATGCAATAAAATTTAACATGATTTTCTCATTAGTATTATAATTACAGTCCAATCCATCACCCAGAGACGAGGGGTATGTTCCAGCAGTATTATAATTACAGTCCAATCTGGCACACCTTTAACACAAAAGACTTTAACTCAATCACTACTGATCACTATTCCCTTAGATATCGCACTTGTAGTTCACTTCGGTTTGCTTCGTTGTACCTTCTAAATCGGACTGAATACTGATCCTTCGAGAAAGTTCCACGACATTCTCGAACCTTCTTCACGGGTTAATAGTGGAAAATTTTAAAATTATTGTCGTATCTCCTACACAGTTCCATAGTGGAACATTCTAGACTCGAACGTAATCTAGTATGTTCTCGTAAAACGGTTGATGTAGCAATATTATAGTATAGATTTATTTAAAACACTGTTTTAAGCTTTCTCGGCTTAAAACTAAACTGAAACTTTCACTTACGGGATATCTTCCGTGATTGTTCGTTCGTTCGGGAGCTCATAATAACGAACGAAGATATCTCGTAAGTGACAGTTTAAGTTTAAATTTATTTCTATTACAGAGCAATGATTTCTGGACGTACCCCCAATGCTACAAAGACATGAAGAAACTCGACCACTACTTGTACAGGAAGTTGCAAACAGGAGTCGCCTGCATGTTTAAGGGGGACCTCAACTATCGCAAACTGGTGGGCGATCTCAATGTTAATCCTATGACGAAGTTCCCAGCTGCTTTGCAAGGTATGCAGTCTTTTGACCATGGAGTTTCTTGCCGGTTCTTCTCCATAGCAAATGGTCGTATCCTATGGGGAAGAACCGGCAAGAAACTCCGCTCAAATCCGAGTCGTGCATGAAAAATATAGTTTGATTGCTTTGTTGGTCGGAAGCGCGATTGTTGAGCTGTCCCTGGGTTCAATTACCGGGTCGGACAAAATGTTATTTGATTTTCCATCAGGAAATTTTCAGTAGCAGCCACAAACTGGGTATGTGCCCGTTTCACAGCAATAGGCTCGCCGCTATTTACTTAATATAAGTGGCAAAATGTGGGTGTTCTATTAGGTACACCTCTGCCTAAGAGTGAGGCCACACGATACGTTAAGGGAAAGCGTTAGGGTAGCCCGCTAAATTAAAATTTGCTTACGTCTTTTGCAATTTGTAGGTAAGTGTCAGGTTGTATGTTGATGAAAAATGAGTCGCGCCAGTAACACGTTTGTAGTTACAGAATTATTATCATTAAAATCATCAATACAACCCTCGTAAGTTCATTTAACCCCATTGAATGACTTTTTCATGAAATAGTTACAGAATAGGGTTAAATGAACTTAGAGGGTTGAATTGATGATTTGAATGATTATTATTCTGTCACTCCATACTTGTTACTGGCGCGATTCATATTTTCATCAACATACAACCTGACACTGACATGCAAATTGCAATAAACGTAAGTAAAAAAAAGAAAGGACCGATGCCTGCCAGGGTTGCGGGACTGTTCGAAAGAGATACCGCGGCCCTGGAACACAAAGGGCAAAGGAAGGAACATGGATGGGTTTTAGTCAGTATAAGTCTGACACTCCCTCCTGCTCAGCCCAGAGCGGGAGGGGTTATTTGATGAATTACCATCCGACAAAAAAAATAAAAAAGGCTTGTCACAGTCAAAACTATTTATTATCACTATTATTACATGGACACCTTAACGGTGCGGTGCGGCGCCGGAGCGGTGCCGCAACGTCACCCTACATACTAATCAGTATGACGTCACACGATGCGCGGTGCCGCAACGTCACCCTACATACTAATCAGTATGACGTCACACGATGCGCGGTGCCGCAACGTCACCCTACATACTAATCAGTATGACGTCACACGATGCGCGGTGCCGCAACGTCACCCTACATACTAATCAGTATGACGTCACACGATGCGCGGTGCCGCAACGTCACCCTACATACTAATCAGTATGACGTCACACGATGCGCGGTGCCGCAACGTCACCCTACATACTAATCAGTATGACGTCACACGATGCGCGGTGCCGCAACGTCACCCTACATACTAATCAGTATGACGTCACACGATGCGCGGTGCCGCAACGTCACCCTACATACTAATCAGTATGACGTCACACGATGCGCGGTGCCGCAACGTCACCCTACATACTAATCAGTATGACGTCACACGATGCGCGGTGCCCTGCGGCACGCGGCGGGGAGGGGGGTGCACTGCGGCGCCGGAGTGCGGAGTGCCGCCACCGCACTATTGTTTCGAAGGCCGCACCGCGGTAAACAGCGATCTGCTGCGGTGCCGCATCGCCCGTGTGCCACCCTATTGCTCGAATTAATTACGGTGCGGTGCCGCACCGCACCTACCTAGTAAATAACTTATCTATTCAAAGTAAGATAAACAGATTGTATAGCCAACTTCTCTACAACATTCTTATATTTTGCAATGAAATGCACCCGCAGTTGTTTCCCTATTTCATCTGCCTAGCCTTTTTACTATGTCGAGGTCGGCTTCCGATCTAACCGGATGCAACTGAATACCAGTATTTAACATGGAGCAACTGCCTATCTGACCTCCACAACCCAGTTGGTACTGGGTAATACGATACCCCTTGATGGGAATGAGACAGACTTTCGGACAACTGACTACCTATAACGACTGTCAAAGATCTACAAATGACAGCCGGTACCAACGCCGGGCACGGAGAAAATTCGAGATGTAATGGGTGGTCAATGGTCACCCATCCAAGGACCAACGGCTAGCGCGGCTTAACCTGAAAATCGACCCGAGCCTCTGTTATTATTTACCCACGTGCCTCCTATTTATTCTTATAAATTGTTTTTTGTTTCAGAATTCAAACCAGCACCAATAATAGCGGTTCGAACAGTGAAGTCGGAGACGATCTGTGGCCTATTCAAGGCCAAGGACAAGGCGAAGTACGACGCACTCACAAACACCAGCCCCGATTGGATGCAGACCGGGAACTATGGGTATGTCACTTAACAATATCAGCGTCACACTTCGATCTTCCAAGTTGCCGGGGTCAGCCAGTGGATTGGTGATCATCCTATTACTTACCGAGACCTCTCCGTGGCTCCAAAAGCACGTTGTGCCCAGCTGTCATTTGGTGATCTTTGACAGTCATTACAGGTAGTCAGTAGCCCGAAAGTCTTACCTAGGGGTATCGTATTACGGAGTGACTGGGTTGTGGAGGTCAGTCGCCATGTAAAATACTGGTATTCAGCTGCATCCAATTAGACTGAAAGCCGACCCTAACATAGTTGGGAAAAGGCTAGGCGGCTAATGAGGAGGGGCAGATGGATAAGTAAAGGTGCTCGATAGCCTCACAGGCTAACCCCAATTGGATTCAATCCGGGGACTCCAGGTATGATACGTTCGTATTTCCGAAGATAAACGAAGATTGCCGAAGCGCAAACTTTTACTGGGAGATCAGGGGGCCTAAAATGGAAGCTTTATCAGAATCATAATATGAATCACGTTGAAAATTAAAAATTCTTTAAATGGTCTTATTGTGAGCACAAAGTCCATTTTAAGAGTTCCAAATTTTTAACGTGATTCGTATGATTCTGATAAGGCAGCCATTTTAGGCCCCCTGTACTTGGCTTCGCTTTGTATCAAAAGGAAAGGCGGCGCTGACGCTAAGCCTATACAAACATATTCCTCTGTTTTCTCCCCTGGTAAATAAAATTATCTTCTATTGTGTGTCATGTGTAGGGATCGGAAACTCGGATGCATATTTACCTAAAGAAGGTTTTTGCCGTCAAAAGTATGGAAGCAGCTTCTTTAAATGCCATTTTTTTCCGGGATCGCGGAATTTTCCAATTCTTCAGCGTGTATAAAATGTATTACTCAAATGCATATGGAATATTAATAATCTATTTAAAACCAGGCAAGAAATTTCTCGAATAAACAAGTAAAAAAATTCTACAACTTTAGGAATAAAAAATTTGCTGCTGGACTCGAATTGGGCAAAATGGATAATTATGAATGGGCATAATGGGGATGGCAACTGTGGAACTAATGGCGCTAGCATCGCTTGAACCTTGAACCAAGCAACATCATTCGTTGAAGATCTGTCAATGTCATTTTTAGTTCGAAATAGCTTGACCTCATTGGTCAGATTAGGTCTAAGCTACACGCCATGTCCAATCAGCTTTTACTTGCCTTCCCCATTCATTTGAAGTCAAACAAAAATCTGACGTACTGACGCACGCTCCATACTAGTCAACACTCTTTAGGTAAATATGCATCCGAATATCTAATCCCTAGTCAAGTGCCAAATAAACATAAATCTTCGTTCTTTCCTTCTTTCGGTTAATGCAGATGTGATATTTATGTATATTTTCATTTAATTTGCAGGGTGATACAGTGGGCTCCCAAAGGCGAGGCGCTCAAAGTGTCGGACAGGCCGTGTATCGACTACTGTACGACTTGCTTCGGCATCATCTGTCCAGAACACTTCGATATGTAATGCACCGGTGAGTTTCAATATGAATACCCTTTTGAAAGTCCAGTGGTACAGTCAAAGAAATTAATATTTTATTGAAATTAATTATTCATCGACTAAAGCACTTCGAGAGCAGCGGTGGCCAAGTGGTGGCGGCCCCGACTTACGAATAGTAAGTCGTGGGTTCGAACCCAGGCAGGCGCATTAGTTTGTGTAATTTATTTCATCACAACTGCTCTCAAAACGGTGAAGGAAAACATCGTGGGGAAACCGGCATGTCCTAGAACCAAAGAACCTGGGCCTGCGGGGTGGATTATAGCCCATTCCCTCTCATAGAGAGGAGGCCGAGTCCCAGCAGTGGGAACATTATTAACTTCTTCTTTATTGGGTGGTTAGTGCCTAACCTTGTGTAGAGTTTTTATGCCGCGCATGGGCCTCTGACTTGGCTTTGAATGCCTTCGAGAAATATCTCTCAGGCATGCACGTTGCTTTACGATGTTTTCCTTCACCGAAGCAAGTGGTAATTATACAATACGCACATAAATCGGATAAATCAGAGGTGCGGGTCTTGGGTTCGAGCTGAAGACCTATGGCATACTTAGCAGTCCGACGTTCACACCAGTCACCATTAGACTATCACTGCATTTTAAATTCATAAATTATTGTCTGATTATGCTATATTCTAGATAATGTCAATAATCAAGAATTCAGATAAATTAATAATGGATTTCTCTCTTTCAGATGGATTGAGCTCATTTTTTTGTTGTTTTTTCGTAAGTAAATTAAATCATTTTAAATATTTCTATACTACATAATTTTTAATAAATCAATCATAATATATTTACTTGTTAACTCTTCTTACATAAATCTGTTTTCACTCGATTATTTTGGTTTTATTCCTAACGAGGTAACCCCTTTCTCAAAGGTATAACATAACATCACGCCTGAGAGTGAATCCCCGAAGGGTTATGCAGAGGTGTACCTAATAGTACACCCACATTTCGCCAGCTATGTTTAAGTCCCATATAATAGGGGGCGAGCCTATTACCATCAACCGGGCGCTAATCCAGACTCTTTGGCTGCTACTGAGAAATTCCTGATGGAAAAACCCTAAAACACTTTGTCCGACCCGGGAATCGAACCCAGGATCTCACGCTCATTAGCCGCGCTTACGACCACTCTACCAACGAGGCAGTCAGTTCTCAAAGGTATTTGAATAACAGATGAAATTATGAAATATATTTTTACTAAAACGCGTTTCAGCCAAAACGGCTGGTCCTAGAAGCATGATTTGCAGAAGAGTTCCCGGTATAAGGAAGACTACGCACCCCCCTACCCCCTCATCATCAGCCTACAGCCACGGCTGGTCATAGGCCTCTTCATTCGCACGCCACAAAACTCGATTTTCGGCAACTCTCATCCAGTTGCTACCAGCCACCCTGCTAAGATTGGCGCTCTACCGAGCCTGGGGGCGTCCCACTTTACGCTTGGCGATTCGATTAGACTACCCCCTAAAAGGGTCAAATAGGATGTGAAAATTCGTATTTGTTTAAAGTCAGAAACGTGGAAGTGGGAAGTAGATAGTGCATGTGGAAGTTAGTCTGAAGAAGGTTATAAAAACACCTCCGAAGTTTGTAATTTCTGCCGATTAAGCGCCTGGGCGCGTGACTCATTTAGAACCATAAAAACAGTATAAATAAATAATAAATAAATAAAATAGTTTATTTGCACCTTCAAGTAAAAAATATGGTTTACAATAAAAATAGGCCTCAAGGTAATTAAGTGTATGTTAGAGTTGCAGCCAATACCTAAGCTAAGATAACTTAATATCTTGTAATTATAGGTATCAGCGCCCACCCTCGTTATTATAGGCAATGTTATTGTGCCCAGTATGTGCAAAAATTTAGGATAACTCTGAGAAACATCTTGCAGCACCAATATACAATAATCATGAGTACAGGAATAATTTGAAACAGTTATGAAGTCTCTGATAGTTCAAGGTCTAAATATGTTAAAATTTAACTTTGTTGTATGAGTATGAGTACCTTTAGAGAAAGATAAAATAAAGCTGAGGCGAGAAGGCGGTAGAAGAAAGAAATTGGTTTCTTTCGTCTCTTTCTTAGCTAGTGGGAATTTCACAAAAGTCAACTTTAAAAAACACGCTCAAAGTTCATTTCCGAACGTCAAAAGCTATTGAAAATGACAAAACTGTTAACTGAACTTAATGGAATGCAGATAAGGATGAATGGTAGGATTTTCGAACTACTTAATTGAAACGTGAAACTTTTATAAATTCATTTATTTACAAAATAATGTGTTACGCGATCTAAGTGTACTAGTATATAATGAAATTAATACATAAATAAAATACATATCAAGGGTTTTTCATACAAAATTATTATCTCGTTTTCTTTTATTCGTCCTTCACTATTTCTAGACTTATAAAGGGAAGACAGGTGAATAGATGTAGCATTTAAAAATGCATTGGAATAACTGGCCATTTTAGTCGTAAAATATACAAATCTGCCCATATAAATAAATATATCCAAAATCATTGAATATATTTTTCACGAACAGTTTACAAATAAATAAACAATAGACAAAATATAGTTTATAAAAGGAAGTTGGAAAAATATAAATAATATGTAAGAATATATTTCACCATTTTGTTTTTCTAATAACTACTACTAAATAAGCGTTTTGTACAATAAGTCTTTTAATGACTCGTATCCTTTAAATACAGCGTAAAGTCGTCGTCTAAATTATAAGATCGAAAGCCTTGTCAAAAACAAAAATATTACTTTTCCATTTCCATACTACATAAATAATAGCACAGAATCCTATAAAATATACATTACTAACGGGAAATAGATTTTTCCTAAAAAAAAATACGGCACATCACTGAAAAATAAAATTTTCGTTTCTCACATAACCTCAAAAAGTTTCGCGCCAAAATACGGTCATAGATAAAATATATTAACTGTCAAAGTATTGTAATAATTTTATCAGGTCCAAGACATTAAAATTATCAATTATTTTCTCATGCTAGATCTTCGTTTTCCCTATAATCACAGAAAAACATGATAAAGTTAGTGCCAGTTTAAAAAAAATACCAAAAACTTTTTAAACAAAGTATATCAATACTTTTCAGACTTGGACCTCATTCGAAAGGTATCCGTTGGTCTTAGTATCCCTGTCCTTGGCCCTGATAACCGTTGTTGTAGGCAGATTGTTGGCTATTTCTGTCATAACCGCCCTGGCCTAGACCGGTGTCTTCGTATGAGATCTTGGGCTTGTAGCCGTCCTGGTCAGCTTCGTATTGTACAGTCTGTGGGAGAAAAAATTGAAGATATCAAATCATTAAAAAGAATTGGCGAATGGAAGACAAAACCGTGTTACACCGAACAAGGACAGGCAGACTTACTGTTTATATTTAACTAGCGACCCGCCCCGGCTTCGCACGGGTACAATGTTATACATTTAAAACCTCCTCTTGAATCACTCTATTTAAAAAAACCGCATCAAAATCCGTTGCGTAGTTTTAAGGATCTAAGCATCTAAGGACAGCGGGAAACGACTTTGTTTTATACTACATAATATGTAGTGATGATATTTGTTGAGGCATTTGTCTTCCTGTGGGAAACCATTAAGGGAGGAAATACAAGGTTTCCTCATTCTTTAAAATCAAACAATATAGATCCTTTAACTAGATTCCTTACACCTTTCAAACTGGAATTCAGAAATGCTCCTGAACTAGTAGTAGGTAGCGAACTAGCTTGTGCAGGTTCCATGTTATATAGCTACATCTAGTTGAACTAAAAGCCTACCCCAACATACTTGCTAAAGGCTAAGTAGATCATCTTTGAAGAACTAATAACTACTATAGTCATATGTAATTCCTCACCTGTTTCCTGCCATCGGGAAGCAGCACATAGTACAGACCCTCAGCCCTGTCTCCCTGCCTCGACTCGCGGTGACCGAAATCGTTGCCAGATTGGTCATCTTTCACCATGTACTCGAAGCTGTAGTTAGCGGGTTCCTAGAGAGGGAATAGACATAATTATGTTAGTATTACCAGGCACCAAGAAGGAAGGAAACTATGGTGAGGAAATCGGCAAATCCTAGAAGCAAAAATACGACGACATGTAACATCTGCCAACTCGCAGTGGGCCCTCGTAGTGGGTAACGGCCCACTCGCTCTCACAGAGACGAGGTCTGATTCCAGCAGCGAGAGCATTATATTAGTTTTGCAAGACCCCAGGTTCAGCAGTCAGTCTATTACACTAAGCGGGTACAAATCCAGATATATGGTTGCAACTGAAAATTTCGTTACAAGAAAACTCATGGAAGGTGCCACACACATGTTCGGTTGGCAGAGACGATTTGGCAATATTTGTCAAACAGGAAAGCCGACCCGTAACTCGGCAATCTCCGTTCGGCTTTTACCTTCACTGAATCTTGTATGGGTTGGCTCAGCACAATTTAAGCTAAGTTGAGCGGTTTTTTTTCCTGCACATAAATGTCCACATTCGATTACGTCGCCCGGTTTCGGCGAATCATTCCGACGCGAGGTCTGACCGCGCGGATTGTCCACTGATTTTGTTCTTGACGCTTGTTACGTAAAACCCACAAGGGTTGAAGACTCACCCCGTTGCTGCCATCATCACCACCGTAACCTCCGGGACCGCCCGCACCAGGGGGCAGGTACTGCCGGCTCTGCTCCTGGCCTCTGGAAGACTGACCTCCAAAACCTCCTTGGGAGTGACCTGTTGAATATTGGAAAAGGTTTAACAGATGATAATAATTGAGTAAATTCCTAAGCCCAAGATGCCAAATGCGACAAAGATGCTTAATAATTGAGTTGAATTCCTATGTGCAAGGTGCGCAATGAAACCCAAGAAACCATAGGTATGTCGATGTCGTATCGAAGAAGAAATCAAGATCTTTGTTCTGCATTTGATACAGATCTATTTTTATTCTCAAACTAATTGCGATAAGTATACACTTTAAAGTTTTTGAGCTGGCTGCTAGGCCAGGGCCGATTTTTTTTTCATTTTTTACCTTTTTCAAAAGCTTCGGCCCTGGCCTACGAGAAGTACCTACCTTAATTTTAATTCAATAGATTAGGAGGCTAGCTTGCATATAGCGGTCTTATTACCAGTGACTTGCGGACTACCGCACCTATGTAGTCATGTTTTGGATCAGAATTTTAGAAAAGTATTTTTTTTAAATGAAATCTGATAATTTTAAATTGATAGTAGTAAATTATTGTTTTCATACTAAAATATCTCGCTTTTAATAGAGACTTGAACGGGAGGTGTCTGAAAATAAACGAAATAAAATGGAAATCTGTCACTAACCACCAGCACCTCCGAAGCTAGGCGCGCCATATTGTTGAGAAGGAGCATTAGCCGATGGGGCTCCATACTGAGATGAGGGCGCTCCAAACTGGGACGAAGGTGCACCGTACTGCGACGACGGGGCTCCAAATTGCGACGAGGGTGCTCCATACTGCGAAGAAGGCTGGCTGCCTTGTCCAGGGGCTCCGTATTGCGAAGATGGCTGGCTACCCTGACCGGGGGCTCCGTATTGCGAAGATGGCTGGCTACCCTGACCGGGGGCTCCGTATTGCGAAGATGGCTGGCTACCCTGACCGGGGGCTCCGTGTTGAGTAGATGGGGCATTAAACTGTCCTTGGGGAGCTCCGTATTGGGTCGAGGGACGACGGGCACCACCGCGAGATGGGCCGCGGCTTCTGAAATGCAGGTTTCTGTTTAAACATAGGAGTAGAGGGGTTAACGATGATTGAAAACATCATGAGGAAACCGGCATGTCCTCCATCCAAAAATTTGACGAAATGTGACTTCATCATTCGTGTGGTGGATTATGGCCCTCTCACTCTTACAGAAAGGAGGACTATTAGGTCTTAACAACGTGAATATTTTAGGCTCTTTATGCACTAAGTACTATGAATCTTGCTTGAGATTATAGAGAACTGTTTTCGATTTCCGTAACTTAAAAATCTATACAAATATGTGACTCGTTGGGAACAAACGAAATGAACAAAATCGAAGTGTGTTTGTAAATTCAAAATAACAGCTTTTTAGTGAATGCATATAGGCACATACAGGGTGTAGACAGACTCTTCACGGAGCCGTCAACCAAGCATTCTGTACATCAAACTAAGTATGTAACTCTATGCAAAAAAAAAATGCATGGGGTATGACTTTTTTTTGGGGTGAAAAATCACGTTTTACGGTAGGACTCAATGAAACGCACTTAAAACATTGTGCTGATGGATAGATTGAATAGTACGGGGGTGTGAAGGTGTTTAAAGTAAAAATCTTACATAAAAACATGAATTTAAAAAAAAGCTTTGAAAAAATTGGAACTTTGACCCCCAATATCTCAGTAACTAGAAGGTTCCCAGATATGGTCGGGAACAAAAAAATTAATCACAATGACGGGGAAAACAAGCGCCTTTCGGCTTCGTTAAGGGTCTTGTTACACCCTATATATGAAAGTATATACGTCTGAATTTAGATTTTAGTTATGTTTTTTTTTTAATTATTTTTAGTTTGTATTATTCGATCGCGGTATTTTGTTTCCAATTTATGTTATAGTATTTTTATGTTATAGTATTTCTTACCTACCTTTTTTTTGTTTTCTTTTTTGTTTCAAGTGTGGAAACTTGTAAATGGCCTTCAAATTTGTATTGTTTATGAATATTGTTTATATTAGCTGTAAGTTTCCCGAATAGAATAAAATAAAATAAAATAAAATACATACAATTTTTCATTACTCATACTCGGAAAGTAGGTCTGAAGTTGCCTAAGGAGCGGGTTGAAAGTAATAATTTGCATCCCTAGGGAGAATCGTTTTCAACTGACAACTGTCAAATTTTATTAAAAAAACTAGTTCTATTTTCACATTTCTATTGAACCATGTTCCAGCTTTCTATACAGCCACTCAATTACAGCGCGAAGTAAAATTGAAATAATATAAAGATAAGTATGAATTAAAGAGTATATTTTTTTTAATGATTTTATTAAAATTTAGTATTTAATATATATACAGGGTGTCCCGAAACTCAACGTCAAGCGGGTACGGAGCGATAAGCTAGGTTGTACCAGTTCTAGCAAAAATAAAATAAAAAGTTCGCGGGCAACAGCTAGTCTCAAATAAAAAGGCTTTACCTGAATAAAGCATCAGTCTGCCTCTGAAGGCCTGGCGCTCCGGGCGTGCCGTACAGCTGGGAGGGTGATCCGCCCCCCGCACCGGGAGGAAGGTACCTGTTGTCCACTGGAGGCTCCGCCAAGCAAACCACTGCTAGGGCGCTGATTAAGAGGATCTGGAAACGAATGATACAATTTTATGGCGTAGGCTGAAGAATTTTCGGTTCCATTGGATAGATAGAATACTTTATTGCTCACCAAAATATAGACGCTCTATGTTACAATATTGCAATATTATGAGGGTGAATACTTATCCACGCGAATTGGCTTGAACTGGTCAGAAACAGCTTTGTGTTCGTACAGTAACAACGAATAGCCCGACGCGGTGTTGAGTCGCGTCGTCCGAATCGACCCGAATGACGTATTTTTCGCTTTTGTTGCTTGGACATGGAGCTGTTTCTGACCGGCTTTGGTTCTTTAAACGAAAACCTGATCATTCATTTTCTACAAGATAGTTTTACTTTGGAAATGCCAGTTTTGGATGAAAATTTTGCGTATTTTTTTTTTCAGTGACAGCTAAACGAAAATTGAGTTAGGTTTTTGTATTAATTAATTTGTTTAAATCAGACTATAAGTTATGGCATGATGAATGATGGACATTGAATTAGGATGAATTGCTTTTAATGTTATATAAATATTGAACCTGCACTAAATATTGTACACCATATAAGGTATGTTACAGTCGGGGCTGCGGGATTGTTCGAAAGAGATACCGTGGCCCCGGAACACAAAGGGCGATGAAGGAATATGGATGGGTTTTAGTCAGTAAAAGTCTGACACTCCCTCCTGCTCAGCCCAGAGCGGGAGGGGTTATTTGATGATTTCCCATCCGAAAAAAAAAGGTATGTTACAGTGAGCCTTTATGCCTTTTTTTTATTTAGCTTTTTAATTGTAAGAACTTATATTTCACCAGTGACAAACAATGAAAGAATTTGAATTAAATGCTTTATATTAATATTGGATTGTTAAGTCAGGAGGTAGGTACACACGGCTACACATCAAGCTATACATTTCCAGTTTATGCTGATCTCGCATTGTATAGGATTTCCGTACAATGCAAGGTCAGCTTATACTGGAAATGTATAGCTTGATGTGTAGCCGTGTGTACCATGACGTCTTAACGCAGTATTGTTTTAATGTTATTACAGAGTGGAAAAAAAGGTGGAGATAAACAGTAATTGTGTCTAGTGTAAGTGTCTAGTAATTTCTTACCTTCATGGTTTGAGGTATTTCGGATTTTTCTTACGCGGAAAAGACTACCTGGAAAAAAAATGTTTTACGGTGTTATTTACACATTTCAAGAATACTCAATTAATTTAAGCAGAGATTCAGACCGCTAGAGAGTCTGAATATAACGTAACATCACTCCTGAAACCACCGGGAACTGAATCTAAGACCCACCGACGACGCAGACTACAAATATCTACGAGTATGGCGGAAAAATTATGTCGAATCTGTTTAGGTTTTTTTTTGTGCTAGTCTGCCGTACCAGTCGAATGATAAGTTAATTTAGCATAAGGATAATCAGCCTATAATGTTCCCACTGATGGGATACTCGGCCTCCTCTCTATGAGAGGGAATGGGCAATTATCCACCACGCGGGCCCAGTGCGGGTTGGTAGATGTCACATGTCTTCGAATTTTTTGGTTTTAGGACATGCAGATTTCCTCACGATGTTTTCCTTCACCGTTTTGAGAGCAGTTGTGATGAAATCAATTACACAAAGTAATGCGCAAGTATGCGTAAGTAATAAGTAATTTAATTTGTGATAAATAAATAACCGAGTGGAATGAAGTAATTGAGGGAGGCATTTGCTCAGCAGTGGGACAATATGGACTAGCTATAATATATATAATATGAATAACTTGTCCTCTTCTTGGGTAAGTATAATTTTATTGTTCTCTCCGGAATATCGTGGCTTCATAAGCGTGGTACGCAGACTGACTGAATTAGTTTGCTGTGGTTTCGTTCAAGCATGGGCAAATAATATAAACCTGCCTTACACTTTGGCGACTACAACCGTGACATTATGTTTTATCTTGTGATATGGACAGCGAGACTAGAGATGGTATATGGATAAGAATCTCACGTCTTATCAGTCTAGTCAATAACATCCGAAACTGCCTCTTTGGAAGTAGTAGCAGCTATGGCACAAATCCAGGCAAATTGCTGATGGAAAAACCCAAAAACACTTTGTCCGACCTGGGAATCGAACCCAGTACTCATGCTTGGCAGTTGCGCTTGCGACTACTAGACCAACAAGACACTCAATGTGCCTATTCCCTTAATAGAACCTACGAACTGTGGGTGTAGGTACTGTACGTTCTGCCAAACCTTCGGGTAACATAGGTGTGATATTATTATAATAACCCAAAATAAATAAAACAAAATCAAACCTTCACATAAACACTTCACTCAACGGCTATTATCGTAAACGAAAATTCAAAATTTTGGAACACCGAACGAGAACGGCCGATGTTGCCCGAATGATGATCCGTATTGATTCCCATCCGCTTATATACCATAATGCGAGTGATTACTTATTACATGTAATG
Organism: Eugnorisma glareosa; assembly: GCA_947578425.1. Taxonomy (NCBI): domain Eukaryota; kingdom Metazoa; phylum Arthropoda; class Insecta; order Lepidoptera; family Noctuidae; genus Eugnorisma; species Eugnorisma glareosa. The sequence continues at coordinate 1,991,548 of OX387982.1, read as the reverse complement.
TACGAGTATGTACATCCTTGCTTATGTGTTGTCTATGTGTGCGTAGTGATTGGCGCATCTGCTTAGTGAGATGGTTAGAATGTTGCTCTACTTTGTGGCGATAAGTTGGGGGTCAATGTCATGAGAGTGATATGGCACGCCTTTGAAGTCGATTTTCGTATTGGTTTAATTGGTTGTGTTTGTTTGTATGTGCAGTAATGATATCAGATATTTGGTATTCATGTTATTGAAATTATGGACGCCTATGCTAAGCTAAATAGCAATATGTGATACCAAAAGGCCCAAAAGACAGATTGTCAGAACTGTCGAAAACATTTTCTACGTAATGGAAGCTGAATTGTATTGTTAGTTACCTAAGTCATCTTTATTAACATACAAACATAACTTTGCGCTTTTTCCCAAAGGGGTTGGCACAGAACGCCATCTGCTATGATCCTACAACACATCTATACTAACCAGTAGGTATAATAATGATTATCGTACTAATTTAAGTGTAACAATTCTGTGTGCAATTTAAACAGTTCCTCTCCCTATTAATCTTCAAATACCAACCAATTTAATACTCATACAAAAAGTTCAGTTTGCTCTACAACTTTAAACATTTTGTCATTTTTCCAATAGTTTCAGTGAATTCAACTTGTGTGCACAGTTATAAAGTTGATCCTATTTGTTTCAATAGAATAAATCAAATTCCTCAATTCAATTGAAATCATATTCCTGTAGTAATTATTAATTAAGTACTATAGGCATTTCTTATAAAATTTCTTACAGTTGCGGTTTAGGCTATTTTATTTGATATCTCAACAAATCGAGCATGTTTCATACATACAAACATATTTCTATCTACATTCCAGGTACGCAGAGCACCCTTCCCACCGTAATAGCTACATTCGCTTAAAAGCCATAAACGAAGGTGTGCTCTACTTCAGTCTAAGCTAGAACTAAATCACTCATGGTTTACAAGCTCCGAACGCTAAACATACAATATTATTTATTTTACTATAGATAGATGGTGCTCGTGGCGTAAAGCCGCGAAGCCGCGCTTGCTAAGGTCGGTCTGTGGATGGGTGACAAACCATTACATACAGAGTTTCCTCCGCGTCTCGGAAAGCACGTTAAGCCGTTGGTCCTGGTTTTCATTTGTAGATTTGACAGTCGTTACAGGTAGTCAATGGCCAAAAAAAACACGGATTAAAGCAAAAAAAACACGGATTAAAGTGATTTTATTTTGACCTAAAATAATAAATTGCCGGCGGCACTCTAGAATAAACACATCCATTAAGTCAAAATAAAATCAGTCACTTTAAACAGTGTTTTTTTTGCTTGGATATCATTGGTTAGACGTACTGAACGCTGTGTTAAAATTTGTCCATATTTAAATTAAATTTTTTAATTTTTAAATTTGTCCGTATTTTAATGGGACCTTATACAACGTGTAACAGAAAGGGTATAATCATATGGAATACTGTGGTACGCACCATCAAACTGAACAACTTTCTCTATGGGACCAACATCGAAATCGTAAAAAAATAATTAGCTGTTCTATACAAAATTTCAATACCTACACGACCCAAATGTATGGGACAGCTGATTATTTTCTTACGATTTCGATGTTGGTCCCATAGAGAAAGTTGTTCAGCTTGATGGTCCGTACCACAGTGTTCCATATGATTATACCCTTTCTGTTACACGTTGTATACACAAGCATTGATAACATGTTATCGATTAAGTTCCTACACTGATTTATTGATGATTTAGATGATTATGTAGGTAAAGCCAGAGGTTTCAGAAAAACTGACGTACTATCAGGGATGACAAAAATGGAATGGATTGGAATGTTGATGCCATTGTGAATAAATGTTACTTGTTAATTTTATAAATGCGAAAGTTTTTGTTACACTTTCCGCGAAAAATACTGAACGGATTTGGATGAAATTTGGTACATAGGTAGTTTATAACGTGGATTAACTTATAGGATTTTTATGGGACTTTTTATCCCAGTAGTATAATCCCGTGGGTCGTGGGGCAGTTACAGAAGTTCACGCGGGCGAAGCAAACGGTGTGCGTCGATGTTGCGGCGATTCAGGGGTAGCCCTAACAGTATTTTAGCTACACTGGCGGACAAGGTGGACTCTGGGCTGGCAGACATGTGCGTGCTGATCATGTAACCAATTAGTATATTTTTGAAATTGTTGTTATTTACTATTTACTCACATAGGAAAAGTTCATACTAACCCTATAATGGATCCATTGGTCTGAAACAAAAATTTTGAAATTGAATTTGAAGAAACTCTGATGGTGCTGTCAGTTGGGACTGGTCATCTCTTAGCTGCCACGGTTTATTTTAATTACTTTACTTTGAAATTGTTGATTATTTTAATCTTTTACTCTGGGCGCTCTTAATGTGCACGTCTTTCTACATCGTTCTCACATATATGTATAATCTCAACGTGAATGATGTAACCAAGATTTTGTAACAATATTTTGATTAAAAAGTGTGTCCATGGAGTTTCTTGCCCATTCTTCTCCATAGTGATCTACGCTTTGGAATGTGCAACTACAGTACTTTCTCAAGTTATTATGCTTTGTGACTGTAGCTTAGCTTTTTTTTTGTTTTACATTCAAAAGTGCCTGTAATGGTCTAATTGAAATAAGTGCTTTGAGTTTGAGTGTGAGTTTGACTCCTGATAGAAAACCCAATAACACAATATACCTACATAACGTATCACGCCTGTGTCCACCCATCTTTTTTCATGTTTTTGAAGTCCCACCTAATAGGAGACGTGCCTACTGCTATCAACTAGCCATAAATCCAGACTCCGATTTCCTACCAAGACGGGCAAACCCAATAATACTTTGAGTGACCTGGGAATCGATCCCACAGGGCCTTATGCTCAGCAGTGGCGATTGCGACCACTGGACCGACAGGGCAGGTATCTATAGGGTGTAACAAGACTTAACGAAGCCGAAATGCACTTGTTGTTCCCGTCCGCGTCATTGCGAACATTTTTCGTTCTAGACCATACTGCTAGTTACGAAGATATTGGGGATCGAAGTTCCAAGTTTTGCACAAGTTTTTTTTTTAATACATTTTTTTAATGTTATACTTTTATTATTATCTCCACGACCCACGTACTATTCAATGTATGTATCACCACAATGTTTTAGATCCGTTACATTGAGTCCTACCGTAAAATGTGATATTACACCCCGAAAAAAAAGTCATTAAATTACAATAATTTTTGCGTAGAGTTTGATGTATGTACATACGACGGCCAATCAAGCTTTAAAAAACCAGTTTATGCAGATCTCTCATTGTATAGAAAATCTATACAAAGCGAAAAGTTACACTGGAAGTGTACAGCTTCATGTGCCGCCGTGTGTACATAATGCTCGGTTGACAGCTTCGTGAAGGCTCTGTTTACTTACACCCTGTATACTTCTAACTTCTCAATAATGTGAAAATTATCTCATAATTGCGAAGTAGCTCCAGTCAGCGTACGTGTATGACCGATGTTTGCAAGTGGACGAAGCAAGCCGAGTATATATGTAAGGATCGTAGCAAGTACACCGTCCATTACTTTCTGCAGTGTTCATGGAGTTTCTTGCCCATTCTTCTCCATAAGATCTACTATTTTCGAATGGGCAACTACAGTCCATTCACTGTTATTATGCCTGTGGCTGGACTGTAGGTAGCTTATTTTTGACAATGCAAAAGTGCCTGTCACGGGCCTATTTGAAATAAATGCTTTGAGTTTGAGTTTGAGTCTGCTTACCCCCGTGGGAAGATGACGTCAGTTTGTATCGCATAATTCAGGCGAGTAAAGTCCCAGTAAATAGCTTGTCAAGTGTGTTATAAATTCTGAATTTGTAATAAACGTGGAGACAGGTTACATTTGTCACGACCGTCATGGCATAGACCGAGCACATACGAAACCCAGTATCCAAATAGGGACACACAACTGTCAACTTTAACGTCATCTTAATTAAGTTGATTTCTGTACGATTCAATCTATTCAATGGATCGTAAAAGATTTTTAGAGAAATCCAATACAAACTCTGTTAGATAGCGTTAAGGTTCAGAATACCTGATTGAATGTTAATTTAAGGTGACTGATGTCTGCGTCGTGTGTATGGATTTATGTTGTGAAGTTCTGAACAATTAATTTCAAAATCGTTGAAAGTAGTTCAAAGCGGCAACGAAAACTAACATTCTATCAGAATAGTAACGTTGATGAAAAAGTCAAAAATGTATTCGATTGACATAAGCTATCGAAAAACACACGTCAATCATAAAGAGGGGTATCATTTTTGGGCTCACCAGATGCCGCCACTGTTGATTAAGGTCCTGTCAATAATTCTATTTTATACTTTATAGTACCAATAACTTCATAAAAAGTTTATTTTATTACGTATAACAACATAGTGCAAACTTCAGGTTCATATATTTACAATATTCTCCCTAAAATTAGCAAGCATGAAACATTTAAAAATCATTTTACCTTCAAGTACTGACAATTAAGATTCTAATTAGTTACTTAACTTGTTATCTTTAAGTCATAATTAATCAGGAATGGCTAAATCTAGACCACAATCGTGAATACTTGTAAAAATACGTGATAAAACAGCACGCAACGCGCGAAAAAAACTGACATCTGACATTTCGGTGCCCCCGCGCTACACTAGCGCCTCAAGTGGTGAATTCATACGCGATTACATTTTACCCATTACCTATTACACTTCAACCAAATTATCTGTGCAGGCGGGAAAACACGGAACTAAAATAAACGTACCACGTTTGACATATCGATGTATTTTTTCTTGACAAGTAGCGCCACCTTCAACTGTACACATAAAGTGGTCATACTGTAAGTATCTACGGGAAGCTGGTCACTTGTCTAGCCCCCTGAGTTAAAAAGATCCTTAACACGATTTTCAATATAAATACCCTGATAAAAATTATTAGGGGGTGGAGAAGGGTCATTTCTAACCCTCCACATAGTTTTTTTTACGTTTACAGGGTGTAACTAGACTCCCGTCAACCAAGCATTATGTAGGTACATCAAACTAAGTAGCTTTACGCAAAAATTATTGCTGGGAAACGACTTTTTTTTTGGGGTGAGAAACCACGCTTTATGGTAGGACTCAATGTGATGCACTCAAAACTTTGTGCTGATGGATGGATTGAATATTATGGGAGTCGGGGAGGTGTTTCCAGTAAAAAAAAATACATTGAAAACCTGTATTTTAAAAAAAACAGCCTGTGAAAAAGTTGGACCTCTGACCACCAATATCTCCGTAACTAGAAGGTTCCCAGGTATGGTCTAGAACACAAAAATGATTGCAATGACGGGAAGAACAAGTGCTTTCCGGCTTTCTTAAGGGTCTTGTTACACCCTTCACGTATGGAATAGATGTTTTTTTTTTTTACTATCGATGAAAATAGTCTATGTGGGGCTTATGAGTGATGTACTGAATTCGTGTTAATCGTATGTGCGTCGATATGTCTTCCACCCTGTATAGATAAGTCTACAGAAATAGGACCAGCTCAATAGGTCATTTGGTGTTACTATACAACTCTCATCGCCTCATTAGTTTTTTCATCAGGTCCTTCTCATTACAGATGTGTTCACTTTGTATTTTGTTTTTTTTTGTTTAGCCTGCGCACATATAGTTTTATATTTTTTGTAGTGTGTTTATTAAATGTAGTTGTTTTATAGTAGTATACTGGGTGTAACAGGACCCTTCACGAAGCCGTCAACCAAGCATTATGTTCATCAAATTAAGTAACTTTACGCAAAAATTATTCCTGGGAAACGACTTATTTTTTGGGGTAAAATACCACGTTTTGCCGTGAAACTCAATATAACGCATTCAAAACACTGTGCTGATGGATGTATTAAATACTATTCGGGGGTCGTGGAGGTGTTTTAAGTAAAAATCTTACATAAATGTTTTAAGTAAAAATCTTACATCAACATGTATATAAAAAAATACTTGTGAAAAAGTTGGAACTTTGACCCCCAATATCTTCGTACTTAACTAGAAGGTTCCCAGGTATGGGCTAGAACAAAAATATGATCGCAATGACGGGGAGAACAGGTGCCTTTCGGCTTCGATAACCTTGTTGTTACACCCTTTATAGTAGGTTAATGCCTCGCCTCTCATGCATGAGTGGGAATTTTTCAATTCATTTATGTACTTTCTAAGTTTATCTTGGACATCACAGACAACGGTAAAGGAAAACACCGTGAGGCAACCTGGACTTATAAAACTCTGAAATCGCCAACCCGTCTTGAGCAAGCGTGGTGATCAATGCTCGTGCCTTCTCTGTTGAGAAGAGGCCTTTGCCCAGCAGTGGGACAGTAATAGTCTGGTATTATTATTACTGTTTGTTTTTTATTCTTATTTCATTTAATCAAATATGTATGCTGTCTTGGCTTCCGTACGTTTTTTCACGGGTGACCACTGAAAACCAGCGCTGTGCTGTGGGCCCCCCATAGCACAGCATCATGCTGAGTGGCAACCTGCTTGTCACAGTCACGACGTGCAAGCTGTTAACTTTTTTTGTTTCTGTCCTGTTGTATTTATAATATTTGTTATGCGTTGTATGATTATTGTTCATTTATTTTTTGTATGCACGTCATGTCCCTGTGACAAATAAATATATTCTCTTTCTTTCTCTATTTCATTGGCAGCCTGGAGTATGTGTTAGTGTCCGGTTAATTGCAATAGGCCTCTTTTACGTCTGGCTAAATGTAGGTGAGCAACAGGCACACTACGGTTTAATCCTATGGGGACTGCAGGCGATAGGGCCCTACAAGTTTGACTAAAAACCTGGGGAAGTTCACAGGATTCCACCGATTGCTGCTATTGCATTCCGTGGCTTTTTCGCGTCTTTTTAACCGACTTTCTTTAAAAAGGAGGAGATTCTCAATACGGCAGATTTTATTTTTATGTTCGTTACCTCGTAACTTCGTCATTTATGAACAAATTTGAAAAAAGATTTTTTATGTGAAACGATAAACTTTCCGATTAGTCCCATAGAAATTTCATCAAAATCGGTTCAGAAAATTGGTTTCTTCCATTGATTTTTTTTCTTGGGCTATGTAGATGACAATATGATGGTTGCTTAATAACAGCTAGATACAATATAAAAATTGTTTCGTGACAAGAATTTGTTTGGTTTACAACTAAAAAGGGAAAAATAAAAAAACCTCTGTTTTTTTTTTTTCGCAGCAAGTTTTTTATAGAGTACTCAAAGGGTGCTAACGGCGCCCTATTACAAAGACTCCGCTGACTAACCGTCTCTCACAAGGCTGTATATTATCGTATACATGGTGTGGAAAAATGAGTAGTGTGACAAACGAGAAAAAAATAACCTGTTTGTCATACTGGTGTGATAATCTGGTGTGACCACGAGTCACTTGAAATGTTCAGTGTGTATTAGGGACTCTATGGCAGCTACAACACAAATAACAGAACAATTATCACTTGCTCCGGTGAAAGGAAACATCGTGAGGAAACCAGCATGCCTGAGAGATATTTCTTGACGGCATGTAAAGCCAAGTCAGAGGCCCATGGGCGGCCTGAAGACTCTGACATCAGGTTAGGCACTAACCACACGATTAAGAAAGAACACAAATAACTGAAATTGAAAGGGATCCCCATACGTTTACTTTCGATGTTGTTGTGATATTGTACAGTTGTTCAGAACCCTTCGTGTGCGTGTTCGACTCACACTTGGCCGGATTGTTACACAATTATTTGATGCTGCGTAGTACACTACACCCACAATTCGTGGTCTTAAATGTGCTATCTTTTCGTAGTCTGGTTGAAAAAAACATGAGCCTACTACAATTTCTGTGCATTTTTTTAATAACTAACTATAATATCAATGACCATGGTATAGTTTTAAAGTAACAATTATGCATTGCGTTAATGGCCCATTAACCATTGAGATGGTGGTTAATTACTTCTTGATTCCAGTGTAACACGTTGATCTAGTTGATTTGCTTATTTTTTGTTTATTATTGCTTTTATTGTACACTATTAAAACATACAGACGTAGGCAGGTAAGTACTTCACGACATCCAATACACACACATGCTATATACAGCATGTACCAGAAAGGTGTGGTCGTAATTCAGGGTGTGATTCAGACCATCCGTCAAACTGATCGACATTCTTCTTTCGATTTTTTTCGTGATTTCGATGGTAGTCCAATGAAGAAGTTGCGGAAGGTAAATTTCGAACATGACTGATTTTTATGTAACTATGTGAAAATGCTTCTTATAGCGACATTGCCAGAGAACAATTAGATGAACATAGGAACCAGTTTTGTCCTCGTAGTGATTGGGGCTGCCTTGTCGCAGCGTTTCCGGCTATCTCCAGAACTGCACCAAAGATTCTGCCCACTACATACTACGAACTAACCGTGCTATGAACATATCAGGCAAAATAATATTCTTGATATTGAAAAGTATGAGACTATGCCCACTAGCTAGACCGTTCGACTCGACCATTATTTTTAATGTTAACCTTATTTACGCTCCATATTGGTGATAATAGTTTACGCGGTCTAGTAGCGATCAAAATCGTAGTCAGTCCGAGCCTTAATTTGCTTAATTGCTCTTGAATATGATCATGATCGCCCCTGTTGATATACCGAAAGGCGATCACAGAGGTCACACCCATGGCATAGAAAATGGGCAAAACATTTAATTTGACCCATTTTCATATAAAAATCATACGAATATATATTGTATTTTTATGACACGGAGGCATGTAGATGTAGCGGTGATGAGAATGTTGACATGGATGTGTGGAGTGACAAGAATGGATAAAATAAGGAATGAGTATATTATAGGAAGTTTGAAAGTGGCGCCTGTTACAGAAAAGTTGAAAGGAAGTCGTTTGTCTTGGTATGTACATGTAATGAGGAGGGATGAAACGCATGTGACTAAGAGAGTGATGGACATGAATGTTGATGGATGGAGAGGGAGAGGAAGGCAGAAACGATAGATGGATTGTGTGAGGAATGATATGAAAGAGAAAGCAGTAAATGATACCGTGACGTCTGACAGGGGAGAATGGAAGAAGAAGACGTGTTGCGCCGACCCCGAGTAGAATGGGACAAGGGCTGGAAGCTGCTGAAGTAGACTCTTCCATCATTGCTGTCACCTATTTAATTACACTCGCTCAGTCTATGCTCTCAAATCTCTCAATAGACGATTAAAATCATCGTCCGCCTGCCTTTTCTATGTTAGGGACGGGTTCCAGTCCAACCGGATGCACCCGAATACCAGTATTTAAAATCGAGCGACTGCCTATCTGACCTCCACAACCCAGTTAGTACTGGGTAAGACGGTAACTCCTTGGTAAGAATGTTTGTCAGACTTTCAGGCCACTGACTACAAGTAACGACTGTCAGAGTTCTATAAATCCGGGAAACGGCTTAACGTGCTTTCCTAGACACGGAGGAAGCTCGGTATTCAATGGGTGTTTACCCATCCACGGATCAACCTAGGCAAGCGCGGCTTAACTTTAAGATCGACCCGAGCGGCTGTTATTTAGCTACGAGCTCCTCTTCAAATTTAAAATTATAATAATTATTAATAATAATAGTAAATTCGCGTCCGTAGCCTGGCTACGTTCCGGGGACCTCTTCGGAGAAACCGAAGGTTTTGTCTGTGCAATTATGGATGAAGTTATGATGACGAATAACTACCGGAGATTTATTGTGAAGGACGGCACGGTTGACATATGTCGGGCATGCCACCGTCCAGGCGAATCAATCCGTCACATTATCTCCGGGTGTTCTCGTCTAGCTAACGGAGAGTACTTGCATAGACACAACCTTGTAGCCAGGATTATCCATCAGCAACTTGCTCTAAAATACAGCCTTGTGGAATCGGAAGTGCCGTATTATAGGTATGTGCCCGACCCAGTTCTCGAAAATGGCAATATCACATTGTACTGGGATCGATCCATCATCACTGACAGGACTATTGTAGCCAATAAGCCCGATATAGTGGTGGTGGATCGATCAGAGCGGCGCGCAATGATTGTTGACATAACGGTCCCGCATGATGGGAACCTCGTGAAAGCCGAGAAAGATAAGCAAATCAAGTATCTTGACTTGGCTCGCGAGGTTGTCGACATGTGGGATGTGGACTCAGCGATCATTGTACCGATAGTCGTATCAGCCCATGGCTTAATTGCCAAGAGCCTCGATGAATACCTGAGGAGGCTCTCGTTAGGCAGCTGGATCAAGGGCTTGATTCAGAAAGCGGTACTCCTGGACACGGCTCGTATTGTTAGGAGGTTCCTCTCTCTGGAGCCCTGACCGCCGGTAGCTTGGACCCTGTTCCCGATACCGGTGGGCAACAATTTTTTATATTTTTAAATGTTTTTATATTGTTTTTATAAGAAATATTTAAAAATGTAAATAATTTGTACAAAAGTTAAATAAAGGGATTAATAATAATAATTATATATATTTTATAATTTAAAATCCTAAAACCAGGAATGATAGGACCTCTCAAATTCTCGAACGCTGTTGCCCAACTCGCCCCGCATCTTATGATTTATCTCCGAGTTGCGCACACGCAACGCGTCGTGATGATCTCAATCGTGACTGCTACTAGATGTATAGCGTTTTAATTGAATTTTTTACTTCTTGTTTTATTTATACTTGTTGACCTAGAGGGAGGCTGTGTTGCGATAGCCGTAGGTCATACGGATAGCATATTATTGGATTGAAATGGTCAGATGGTATTAACTTTCGTCCTTGGCTTCGGATTTCGGAAATAATCCGACGGAAACGTCCTAAAAAGTATCATTTATTATTGTAGTCTCCACAGATTTTTCATTTTGTAATCTTTATTTACAGCATAATCAGCCTTTAATGTTCCCACTGTTGGGACACACGACCCCCTCTCTATGGGAGGGAATGCGCTATAATCCACCAAGCGGGCCCAGTGCGGGTTGGTAAATGTCTCATATCTGCGAATTTATGGTTCTAGGACATGCCGGTTTCCCCACGATGTTTTCCTTTACCGTTTTTGAGAGCAGTGGTGATGAAATAAATTACACAAAGAAATGCGCCTGCCTGGGTTTGAACCCACGACTAACTGTTCGTAAGTCTGGGACGCCTCTACTGGGCCACCGCTGCGCGATTACAAAGAAGAAATGTGCAAGTAAATTTGTCGAGAATCAATTTAGCTTTTTCGTCATATTGGAACTCTTGTGTACAAACTACATGCTTTTAGCCCCAGCAGTTTACGCTATACGTTGTCTGTCAGTGAATTTCATTTTATTGTGTTTGGGTGGCTTACAGTCCAGATACCAATACAAAAATTTAAATATTTATAGTGAGGCCATCAACGACAAGCCTCTACAGTTAGTAGTAACTATTGTTGCACCAACTAATAACTAACCATAATATAATAAAAAGGTCTTGAAGTAACGTAAGTAACGTAAGTAACGTAAGTAAGTACATAACAACCTTATTATTAGTTGGATCACGAACTAGAATGAATATGCAACAGCCAAATTCGCGCTTCAATAAAATCTAGAATATTTCACAATTATAAGCTGACAGCTAGGCATTGATCTAGATAAATTATTATGTAATAATTATCTTGTTTAATAGTTCTTCTTGATTAAGCAGTAATTATATTATATACAATATGTTAAAAAAACCCTGTCCGATCCGTGAGGGTATTATTAGGTATCGAGATTAGATTTTATTTATGTAATCCTCTTTGGAGAACAATTAAAAAAGAATACCCTGATGAAAATGAAATAAAATGTACGGTCGAACAAGCTATTTGGTATACACGCAAAAATATTCACAATCCTAGTACTCTGAAAATATTGTTTCCAATGTTATTTTATAATGCTTATGTCATTAAAAGAGTCAGTCTCATAATAAAAAAGGTTTATTAAATAAAATCTCGAATAGTATAAGCTTCGGCACAGGATTGGGAAAATTTCCGAGTGTCTACCAAATGAAATGAGGAAACTTCTATGGCAACACACGGGGGCGCGAGCGATCGCTTCTCGAGTAGTGCGTCATAAAAAAAACCATAGACGATCGAACATTTATAGGCCGAAGATGGTGTTGTCACGTTTTAAAAGTTTGTTAGGATTTAGGGAAACGGTGGTAATTTGGGACAAAAACCATGCATTTTAAAATTCATTAATAATTTTACTTTCATGAATATTTTGTTTCTTTGTCTATTTGGCTTTGCCATTGGTATACTTTTGCCCCTTCCGAATCGGACATGATGTTTTTAAACATATTATATAGTTACGGCTTCGTTGTTCTAGTGATCGAAAGCGGTACCTACTGGTGAACATGAGGTCCTTGGTTCAATTCTCAGGTTTTTCCGTCAGGAATTTTGCAGTCGCGACCAAGTTGATACTAGATTAAAAGAAGTGGTTAGATGTCGATTATAACACGGAGACACGTCAGCGTTTGAGGATGTACTGCAAATAGTGACACCTTTTGAAAACTACCGCCAGGCTTATACCACTGAACATCAAAGGGAACCGGTTATCATGGCATGAGCAGTTTCCATTTTTCCATTCCATTTTTTTTTTGTTTCATGGACCCTATACTGTCCCACAGCTGGACTGGGCTAAGGCCTCCCCCCATTCCTTCCATGAGCTCTCTTCCCGTGCCACCTCGAACCAGCCCTCGAGGTACGCGTCCAGATAGTCTTTCCATCTCTTCCGGTAACCATCGTGTGGAAATTTTTGCCCATTTTGGTCGTCGTTCATTTGGCTGCCGTGACCCGCCCAATCCCATTTTAGCCTATTAGCTTTCTAGCCAACGTCCGCTATGCCCGTTTTGGAACGCAGCGTGGTGTTTCGAACCCTGTCGTGTCTTTTGACACCCAGGTTTCATATACCGGGACAAATTAAATTAACTAGGAAAACTCCGCAGAAATGATGGGAGAACAAATGCCGTTTTTTTTTCTGTTGATGTAGACTCACTGAGCTGAAAGCCTTAATATCAACTTGCCATCGAAAACATAAATGGATAGACAAGACCACAGAAATCTACAATTTCAATTAAAACTAATTAATAATCAAATCGTTCTAAATTAAACATAAATTCGTGTAAAAGTAATGAATCGGTAAAACGTATAGCGATTGCGATTCGATTGCGATAATCGAATAATTTCGCATAATATAGGAGATGCGCCGGCGCATCGTGATATCCATTAAATCGTTGCATATTAGCACGCCTAAGCTATTACGGGATAGACAGAGTGATCGGTGTGTCGATGTGTAACTGTATCAGGCACAGATTTCGATATAAATGTAATTTTACTCAAGGACTTTAACTATCACAGTCTAAGGAGCTGCTGATTTTCCCAATTATATTAGGGTCGGCTTCCAGACGAACCTTCCTAATTGCGTGACTCACTTGTCTATCGCATCTCGAAAGATTTTGATGAAATTAGTAATACATTGCTGTCTACATTTTAAATATTCGTCTTCTCGACAACGTAAACACACAATGTTGTTGAATTGATAAAATGAATCGCAATGAGTATGCGAGTGTGTTGCGCAAATACCACTCTGATAACAATATATTGTAACGACCTCCGCAATCTAGCAACTGGGTAGTCCGCTTAAGTACCATTACAGTACATGACGTTGGTTATTTCAATTACTTATCATATACAACGTGTTTTTTTTGATATCCCATAACTCTAGGGTATGATTGAGGCCATATCAAAGAATCAACTGGCATATGAGTTATGTTCCAATCCTTCGTTATTTTTTTTTTTTTCATTTTTCATCCAAAATAATTCGGCAAAGTCACGATTATTAATGTAAAACACCCTTACGTGAAATATGACAACGTCGCATTTTCTTAGCTTTAAATATGAATGATTGGTTTGAATAAAAATGAATTACTTACCTACATATTTTATTTTACTATTTATTTTACTACACTACTGCGAAGTTTGGCAACCTCGCAAAAGTAAAGATTCGTCATATTGGTGACAATTTTTGACCTAATTTAATTATGATTGATGATATCTCCGAAACGATGAATTTTTGGACCACCTATTCTAGGAGTTTTAGTATTATTTTTACCTACAGAATATAACCCTAGAGTTATGGGATATAAAAAAAAACAGGTTGTATATATAAACACTAGCTGTTGCCCGCGACCTTCGTTCGCGTGAAACTATTACTTTCATTTTTTAATCGGATTTTGTCAACAATTTCAAGGGTTTTGTATTTTTTGCACGGGACCCTAATTATTTTTCTAAAATAAAAGCAGCTTATGTTAGTCCTTATAACATCAGCTATCTGCCAGTAAAAGTCCCGTGAAAATCGGCCCAGCCGTTTCGGAGATTAACCAGAACAAACAGACAGAAAGAAAGATAGACAAAAATTAAAAAAAATGTGTATTTGTTATACATATAAAGGGTGTAACAAGACCGTTCACGAAGCCGAAAAGCACTTGTTCTCTCCGTCATTGCGATCATTTTTTTGTTCTAGACCATACTTGGGAACCTTCTAGTTACGGAGATATTGGGGGTCCAAGTTCCGATCTTTTTCACAACTATTTTTTTAAATACATGTTTTTAACGTAAGATTTTTACTGTAAACACCTCCATGATCCCCGTACCTACTATTCAATCCATCCATCAGCACAATATTTTGATTGCGTTACATTGAGTTCTACCATAAAACGTGATTTTTCACCCAAAAAAAAAGTCGTTACCCAGCAATAATTTTTGCATAAAGTTACTTAGTTTGATGTACACAATGCTTGGTTGACGGCTTCGTTAAGGGTCTTGTTACACCCTGTATAAGTGCCGTATATATTGCTTTCAGTAAAAAGCTGTTATTTAGATATTACAAACAGACAGTTCAATTTTATTTATTTGTATAGGTAAAGATAGATAGCATCACGCCTGTAATCGCCAAAGGGTTAAGTAGAGACGTACCTAATAGTACACCCACACCTTGTAATAGGAGGCGAGCCTAGTGCCATCAATCGGGCTATAATCCAGACTGTGTGTCTGCTACTGAGACATTCCTGATGGAAAATCCAATAACACTTTGCTCGAACTGGGAATCGAACCCAGGACCTCATGCTCAGCAGTCGTGACCACTAGACCGACAAGGCAGTTACTTACGTGGCGCGCCCAACTGCCCTGGGGCCAACAATACGGGAAGCCCATAAGATAAGTTAATTGACTGTTCAGAAAGTCTAACATCATGAAGAGTAGTCTATACTAGTATTATAAAGAGGTAAAGTTTGTGAGTTTGTGCGGTTGTAGGGGTAATCTCTGGATCTACTGAACTGGTTTGAAAATTCTTTCACTAATAGGAAGCTACATTATCCCCGAGTGCCATAGGCTATATTTACAACGTGCCCATGGGATAATTTCCGACCAAATTGCGAGTGAAGCCACGGGCAGTTATGAGGCAGGCCATGCTTTGACGCTTGTACGAAAGTACCGCCGCAATACACCTTATATGTATAATGAGAAGATGCCTTCGCTCTGCAATAAGACAATTCCCAGCTGATGAAACGCATGTGATTAAAAGAGTCATCATCGTCATCGTCATCATTTCAGCCGAAAGACGTCCACTGCTGGACCTAGGCCTCCCCCAAGTGTCGCCACATTGACCGGTCCCGTGCGACTCGCATCCAGCGGATTTCCGCAACCTTCACCAGGTCATCGGTCCACCTAGTGGGAGG
Organism: Eugnorisma glareosa; assembly: GCA_947578425.1. Lineage (NCBI taxonomy): Eukaryota > Metazoa > Arthropoda > Insecta > Lepidoptera > Noctuidae > Eugnorisma > Eugnorisma glareosa. The sequence goes on along the minus strand of OX387982.1, from coordinate 1,975,803 downwards.
CCTTCTAACGCAACGTCTTCCGGTTCGCGGTCACCACTCCAGAACTTTTTGGACCCATCGGCCATCTGTACTGCGAGCCAGTGGCGAAGGTTCCATACAATTCGATTCCTACCTGCTTCCCTTTGAAAAATGGCACAGTCAGTATTCTATGGACAAATAATATAATTACATTAAAGATATGTAGGTAGTCGGGCTTACCTCTTACAAAAATTGACCCTTCGCTACTGCAGCGAGCAATGTGCCCTGCCCACTGCCACTTAAGTTTGGCAATGCTTCGGGTTACGTCGGTAACCTTGGTTCTCTTGCGGATTAAAAGAGAAGAATATCAATCTTGAAGGATGAAGGGGGAGGCAATGCTAAAGAAAAGTGTATTGTATTGTTTGAAGAATGATATGAATGAAAGGAAAGTAAATGATAGCGTGACGATTGACAAGGGAGACACAAAAACGTATTGCATCGACCCCAATGATGAAATTATCCAGTGTCGAACCGTTTTCGCTGGTCGCCAGTTCTTCGCCTGAAGCTCTCGATTGTATAATAAAGTCTATAAAGCTTTATCCATTTGTAAATATCCAAAATATGAAGTTAAAAGAATACTTACAGAGTGGTTGCAGGAGTTGACATATGACGAAACTGAATGTCTGATGAGAATAAGTTCTTAATCAATATTAGAAAATAGATCAGAAATTATTAGCAAATTGTTCAGTTAGTTACCTATTTGTACGAAGAAAATTAAAAGTGCTTGCACGATGTTGTATACATGTATGTCACCGCACTTTGGGGAACAAATGGCTTCTAAGACACAGGCTTCTTGTCTAGTTTAGAAGTCAAAAGTTCATTCATAAATTGTCTCTGTTGTACAACTACATCCCGTCACTAAATTGTATTGTTTGGATTTTGTGTACAAATAAACATTTTATTATTATATACACACATCAAAAGTGTCTAGGGATCAAGCATTTTTATGTGGATTTCTTGAGATTGAGATGTGGCTTTGTAATAAATTTATGATTTTATAAATTTATATGGATCCTTTTTGGTGCATTTCATAATTTGAATCAGGAACTGTGAATCAAATTCGAGTAAAAGATGAAAATCAGCTGTCAATATTTTCCCTATAAAAACATACAACGCATTGAAGACATTATTAGTGCTACTGTTTCCCTACTACTGATTAAAACCAACGTTATTATGGAGCGGCGACGTCATTTAAGCAGGGAAGAAATGCTCAGAGCCGTGGGAATGATAGAAGCTGGTTCCCGGCAACGTACTGTGGCTTTAGCTCTGAATACAAGTCAGAGTGTTATCAGTCGACTTTGGACACGTTACCGAAGCACTGGTACCGTGGCTGAGCGCCATGGAGGACGGTATCGCTGCACCACACGGAGACAAGACCGATACATTCAAATCTTAACTCGAAGAGCTCCAACAATAACCGCCATGATGTTAGCCGTGAGGCTTCATCACTCTTCAGGGAACTTAATTAGCGACCAAACAGTCAGAAACCGCTTGCATGAAGTGAACCTTCATTCCCGAAGACCGCTACGGGTACCACCTATAGCAATGCACAATCGTAGGATACGATATCAATGGGCTCTTGAACACAGAAATTGGGCAGAAGAACAATGGCGTTTCGTGTGCTTTTCTGATGAGTCTCGTTTTGGTATGAGACCGGATACAAGACGTATACGACACTGGAGAACCCCTGGACGCCAACAGCGATTAAAATCCTGCCAGGAAGTCCATCCTTATAGTGGTGGAACCATCATGGTATGGGCGGGTATTTGGATCGGCGGAAGAACTGAGTTGATTTGGATCAGAGGCAACCTCAACGCTCAAATTTATGCTGAGACGATTGTATCAGACGTCATCGTTCCTCTACAAGTGCAAATCGGTCCCTTATTTCAGTTAATGCATGATAATGCACGACCGCACACCGCAAGAGTTGTAAGACAGACTCTCGCCGCAGCTAACATCAATGTCCTGCCCTGGCCTGCTCAGTCGCCAGACTTGAATCCGATTGAGCATGCATGGGATATGCTACAAAGAAGAGCTCTGCCGAATATGGAGGGTATCCAGTCGCAAGAAGACCTTTTTTTGTTGTTGCAACGAACATGGGCGGCCATTCCACAGCGTGATTTGGATGAACTCATTTTGAGTATGCCAAACCGATGTTCTTGTGTTGTTAGTGTTCGCGGTAGAAACACGGATTATTAATTGTTTAAGTTACCCAATAAAATTTTAAAGAAAACTGTTATTTCAGTCTTTTTTTCGAACTTTTGTGTTAGTGGTTCAAATGTCAAAAATCCCTTTATTAGGAAAATGGCAAATTTCTTTATTAATGCAAAGGTGACTTGGTTTATCGTTACTGTGACAAACGAAAACACTTTATTTGATGAATCCTTAAAGAAAATTTTAATTAATATCAATCAGGAGAAAAGTTATTGCAAAAATATATGTTGATCCCTAGACACTTTTGATGTGTGTATTATATTATATCATCATCAACTACATCATTCTACGTGGTAAGCGATTCTTCATCGGTGTATTCCACCTTGGATTATTCAAAACCTTGAAACAGACTTAAAATACTAATAAAAATATGTACAAGAGTATCGAAAGGAGAAAAGAATTACAATTCGCCCGCATAGCCTGCTGTCAACGTCAAAGATGGCCAGAAGGCTGGTAGTATTGCCATGGTGGATGGCAATGCTGATTCTTTGGCCAAAAAATATAAGTATAATGATTTACTAAATACCTTAGTAGTTGACCACGGAGCGTCTTTTAATGAAATACAAGTTTAAAAGGAATGTAAACGTTTCGATTGCCAATTTGTTATTTGTCACAGTACTTTACGAGAAACATCTGAAATTCTTATCTTATAAAATTTTACAACTGCGTTAAAAGTCCATTTAGGTAGTTACGATCTTTATTATCATCTTCAATAGTTACTTGATCAATCGATTAGTTATTTTTAGTGTTTACGTCAAAAGGGGTGGAAAATAGTATAGTTTTATGGGTACCTAATAGATTGCCTAGTTTGGAACATTCCAACAAATCACACACACGCCGTTCGGGGGGGGTTCGCAATACCAGTGCATTAACTATAATTATAGTTATGTTCACGCTGAAGGACGAGAAAACTTTAAAATTAATTTACGAATCTAATGTGTAGTCTGAAGTGTAAAAGTCTGACCACCAGTCTTACCAAGGGGTAATTGAGCATATTGAGTGATAGCCTAGGATGTGATCTTCGGACTGCTAAGTCATAGGTCTCAAGTTCGGACCCAAGGCACGCACCTCTGACTTTTCGGATTCATGTGCGTATTGTATAATTATCACTTGCTTCAGTGAAGGAAAACATCGTGAGGAAACCAGCATGCCTGAGAGATATTTCTGGACGGTATGTAAAGCCAAGTCAGAGGCCCATGGCCAGCATTAAAACTCTGACACCGGGTTAGGCACTAACCACACGAAAAAGAAAGAACAAGGGGTATCGTATCACCCAGCAACGGGATGTGGAGATCATGCGGGCAGTCGTTTCAAGTAAAACACTACATCCGGTTAGATTGGAAGCTGACCCAAACATAGTTGGGGAAAGACTGATGATGGTGAAGCCATGGATTCTGAATTTCCTTCAAAATCCTCAGACTGTGATAGAACGGGTGTCACGCGATTGGTGTGTTGGTCAGGAGCATCTCATTCACACTGGGTGTCGAAAAGATCTATAATCCAGCATTTTGCCAGTTTCTTGGTCTACTTGGCTCCGCAAACGATTTAGTGCTTTCCAAATAGACCACTGTAGTTGTACCAAGGATGTGAAGGATGGTAGTAAAATAATTATAATCAGTAGCAAAATTTTACGATCTGCTGCCATTAGTTAGTTAACAAACACCTCGTGATCGTCTCAAGTTAAACTTTAAACCATAAAGTAAAGACGAGTTAAAATTAACTACCGCAATAAACCATGGACAGTCGAAAGGCAGTGGTTCCAAACCTTTTTGTGACTGCTTTCATTTTTTGACCAGATGCATGAACATGGTGGAGGCAAAAAGAGCATGTAAGGATCGTAGCAGCTGCCAGGGTTGCGGGACTGTTCGAAAGAGATACCGCGGCCCTGAAACACAAAGGGCAAAAGAAGGAACATGGTTTACAAGGTTTACAAGGTTTTAGTCAGTACAAGTCTGACACAGTCCGCTCCACCCAGAGTGGGAGGAGTCAGTGGATGATTTCCCATCCGTAAAAAAAGTATCGTAGCAGCTGATTCTGTGGCTTCTGCTGATCGGTTGAGTAGTTTAGGCGTGAAAAGGTAACAAACGAACTTACTTTCGCTTTTTAAATATTAATTAAGTATGGTTATAGAAGTATGGATTTAAGTATTATCTGAGCTCTTAAGGACCACTGGTTGGGAACCAATGGTCTAAGGAAAGGATGTGCAATTCCAATGAATAAACTCATTGAATCGAGCGAGACCTTGCTCTCGATGAGTTGGATACCGATGGATCGATTACGGTTTGCTATCGAATCGATTGTCAGAATAGCGACTCGTGCGCCGGTTGTGAAATCTGATGGAGAGATAGTGTTGTGTTATATGTCGATATTGTTTTAGAGGAAATATTTATTAAAGACTGCCTCGTCCAGGTCCTAGGTTTGATTCTCGGGTCGGGCAAAGTGTTATTAGGTTTTTCCATCAGGAATTTCTCAGTAGCAGCAACGGGGCCTGGATTTGTGCCCGATTGATGGTAATACTTGCCCCCATAGGACATGAGACTTAAAACATAGCTGGCGAAATGTGATGGTACTATTAGGTACACTTCTGCCTAACGCTTCGGAGATTACAGAGATAAAGATAAAGAGCAGTGGTGGCACTGGTGTCCCAGTGGTATAGAATGTACCTACTGACTACTGAGTACGTGTTAACCTTTTTCGCATCGGGGTCCCTTCCGCCCTGTATAAGCGTCACATAGAAAAATAGATTTTCACACCACCTGCTCGAAAATGTCAAATTATATGTGAAGCAACCTTAACCTAAAGTGAGTGATTAGTGGCCGGGGGCACAGCCGGTCAATAATGTTGTACTGGATTTCATTATGACCCGCTGGTCAATAATGTGATTTGAATTTGGAATCTCACATGCTCAGCTAAATTGGTAGTATAGTACTAACAAACACCCTTTGGTGCCAGAAAGAGGAAACCTATTCTCGATACCCTTACTACGCGTGGATGATATTCTCGATTTCCTACAAAATCATAACGACTGCTTCTTCATATCGTTGCCATGTTTTCGAAGACATAATATTGTAAGAATAATTAGATAACTACACACCATTTTTTAAAAGGAATGGAATAAAATTAAAACTGGCATTAATAATAACAAATACCTACCGCGCCGTAATACCGTAATAGTAATTGGCTGTAACATTAGTTAATTTATTTTAAGTAAACTGCGCTAAGATTGCTGTGGATTTTGTGAATAAATAAATAAATAATAAAACCTATCTATACTACAGTCGATTTATCACATTTTATCAAAAATACTCTATTTGCGAGCGTCTCCAATGACGTTCTAAATTCAAAATGCATACAGCCAATGATCCAAAACCATTCTACCAGCCCTGTATAAAGCTTGGTTTACACAAACGCTACTTCCATGAGAGTGATATCAATAGACACACACGATAAAACCGTAGGAGAGACTTTTTTTTTTGAAAATCGAATTGATCGTGTCTTGGCTACTTATTGGTAGACGCAATAAAGGCGCGAACTTTTGGCATTTAAACTTTAAATTTATCAACATAGTATTATAAAATGTCGAGTGATGAAAGTGATTGTACTCCTGAATTCATTACAACCGAAGGTAATAATATTTCCTAAGATTTACTGCCGGAAAAGTCAAAGGAAACTTATATAAAAGCCTACGACAATTTCCAAAAATGGAAAAGTACGAAAGGCGTTAAGTCCATTTCGGAACTAGTTCTACTAGTGTGTTTTCAGCATTTATCTTGTACTCAGAAGTCAAGTGTACTTATTCAATGCTTGGGTCAACAATAACAACATGAAACACAATATAGATATCAAGACATATGCTAAGCTATTAGCATTTCTAAAGAGGAAATCGGAAGGTCACCAATCAAAGAAATCGAAAGTTTTCACACCTATGAATGTTGAAACTTTTTTAAATGAAGCTCCTGATCATAGTTATCTTGCTGTAAAAGTAAGTACATCATTTTATTTATGACTAAATAAAATACAACATGGTAGCAAATAGCAACAAGAACGCTTATGTATGCTTACTGAATTTACGTATGCTGTTAGTAAAATTTATTTTTATTTTTGTTACAGGTGGCTTTAATTATTGGAGTGAATGGGGCTTGTCGTTGTCAAGAAATGGTAAACATGAAGGTCCAAGATATAGAAAAACACTCAGAAGAGTGGTTATTGATTAAGTTGCCAGACACTAAAACCAAAAGGGAAAGGTCATTTGTCATCCGCGGAGCATATGTAAAGGTTGTGGAAAAGTATCAAGCTCTGCGGCCTCCTAACATAAACACTAACCGATTTTTTGTAGCGTTCAGTAGTGGAAAATGCACCCATCAAGTTATTGGGAAGAACAAAATAAGTGCCATGCCGAAGGAAATTGCCAAATACTTAGGATTACCAAATATCGAGCTCTATTGTTTTCGTCGAACGTCGGCTACACTGTTGGCGCATGCGGGAGCAGATATAACCCAAATAGAGAGAGAGAGGGCTACATTGAAAATTCTGTACAAAACAAAAGTAAAATAAGCTGTCAAATTGGTAACAGCATCACTTTAAAAACGTCATCTGATTCATTTTCACCACAACCTTCAACATCACACCATCACATTCCATCTTTCCCTGAGCCTCATGCACCACCTTCACCAACTTTCACCACCCAAAATGCTCCTCTGCAAATACAAGATTCTGAAGCATTGACGAGCAATACTCAAATTCCACATCAACATCTATAAACGTACCAAATAAAAACTTAACTTAATATGACGCCCGTGACATAAGACACAACTTTAGCCCCTCGGTGCATAATCTACTATTTCACTTCTCATGCTCTAAAAGTACACTATTATAGCCCTACGAAGCGGGACTAAAGTGACCACTTTAGTCTCTAGGGAGTAAAAAGTAATTAGTTTTTTAATTTCCTTCATGTGACATAGACAAACTCAAACAGCCAGTAAATATACTATTGAGTGTGGTGTGGTGGTACATCTTCATTGTGATAATGTTGAGAGTTTTAGTTCCATGGTTTTCCGCAAGGAAGGTGGCGCCATGTGTTTTAAATTGTTAATCTGTGATTGGTTTAGAAGAAAAAACTGACCGCGAAAATTTCAGTTTTTTTATGTGTAAATTGTTCGGTTTTAAATAAAAATAAGAATGTCCAGTGACAGTGAAGAGTTTGACGTCGAGCAAAGAGCAAAAGACATAATAGATAACCTTTTTCCGTCAAAATCGGGGAAGATTTACCTAAAAACTTACGAAAGTTTTATGGACTGGAGAATAAGAATATTTATTCAATGTTTTTGTACTAAATTGACTATTTTTATCGCACTCAAAGTGAAAAGTACAGTTTGTACCTCGAGATTAAACGACAACTTTATATACCCTCGGTTTCATTGAAAACAAAATAATCTCGACTGTACCATACGTTTTATCGATAAGTCTTTCTATCGACAACGCACAGCAAACCATATGTTAGAGATCTTATTTTTATAGCACGAAATAACCTTGTCGTAATTAGATGATATTCAGTGTAATGAATACCTAGTACGTTTGTATTAACAAAATCAATTTGTAGCTTCTAATAATGGCGATACTTAAATATTGAAGGTAGGTATATTTGATCTCATCATTCAACTAACGTGCGTGTTTGTTCAGTCTTAAGAACGTGGACAAAGCTAAAGGAGTGATGATGATGCCATCTAGCCACATTTCAGCCACAGCGACTGCATTCGATGGCTTTCTAGGGTGGTTGTCGAGAGCTTTGGTGTGCTGCTCTTTCATGTGCTCTCAAGTGACTAGCATATCCAACTTTGGCCGAAAAACTCCAAACACAAAGCGGAAAAGAAGTAAGGATCGAAGCAGTACCCAGCATAGCTAGCCTAGTTTAGTTATCGTCGCAATGCAGTCGCTCCATGTAAAATACTGATATTCGTCTGCTTTCGGTTAGACTGGTAGCCGACCCCAAAACAGTTGGGAAAAGACTAGACAGATGATGATCTCTTTTGTGGAGACTTGGGATCATGATAGAAAAAAGTTGAAAACTAAAACCCAACTGCGCCAAAACTGGCAACTAAAAATGTAAACACATCAAGACAAATGTAGACGATATTATTTTTTCTGTTTTCGTATATCCGGAGTAGAGATGCAAAACGAATTTTAAACGTTTTAAACCATTTTGTTTTAAACCGTCTTTTTGGTTTAAAATGATTTAAAACCACATTTAGCGGTTTGATATGGTTTAGAATTTTTTTTTTTGGAATGCACTGAGGCTTTACACGAAGTTATCTAGACCACACCTCCTTCCTGATTAAAATATATAAAAGGAAAATAAAATAAAAATGTTTTAAAATCAACCTTCATTAACATGACAGACAAACATAAAATCGATCCCTACCTGCCCCATCTCTCCCCGTTGCGATTTTGATAGCAAAGTGAAAAATAAAAATGCGGCATTGCCGTTGTATTTTAATAAATACCCAAAACATGATTGTTTTCAGTGTCTAATCCTAAATAGTAGTATAAATATGATATATGACTTCACATATATTAATAAAAATGGTAAATGATTTCAAATAGCCTTTTAAACTATTTTTTCAAGTAATTCGTAATCAATGTACGGCCCACGTGGTCGTGGTTTTAAACCGTTTTAAACAAATTTAAAACGGGTTTTTAACCACTGATTTTGGTTTAAAATGGTTTATTTACAACTATAAGCCGGAGTGACACGTCATTACTAAATATGTAATTGCATGTCACCCGGCTCTGTAGTTAGGCGCTACAGTGGAATATACAATAGAGTATTTGCCTGATAAAATCTCGTGTGACGTCACAAGCCTGTTAATTTTTACTAGCCGGGGACGTCACAAGCCCCCCTCTTGAATTTTGATGCGCTGTATTGTCGTCATTGTTTGATCATGTGACAAAAGAAAAAATACGTGTCCGACATTTTTTGGCGATCTAACTGACGGACTGATTTTTTTTCGATGTTGTCAAATAGTCTATTGTTACAAACATCATCATCAGCCTGGAATCACCCACTGCTGGGAATAGGTCTCCCCTTACTGCTGCCACATTTCCAGGTTCTGTGCGTCCCTTATCTAGGTATTTGCCGCGACTTCGACAAAATCGACGACTCAACGAGCTTTAGCGTTACAAAACATACATACATACAAACATAGACTGCTAAAATCATAACCATTTCTTTGGCATTGCCTTAGTTGGATAAAAAGGAAGGAGGGTGTTGTATTTATCGGAGTAAAGTATGTCAGTAAGTCAGCCCGCGATGACGTCAGATACTTTGATGCTTCCTTCACTGTAATTGGCATGTTCGGTATATTTAGCGTCAAGCGTGTGTTGTGTAAGGCGGGATCGTGCGCGGGCGCCCGCGCCGCCTTCAATATCGATCAGTTAGGTGCGGCCGTGATGCGGGTCATGGGCTGTAGCGGGGAATATTTATTTATTTAACACTTCAAGCACAAAGTACAGAGGTGGACTTAATGCCATACGAATTTTCTACCAGTCAACCTTTGGGTGATGCAGAGACAAACATTGGTAGGTGTACCTATATATAAAGTACAAGGATATATAAAATACTGTACAAATATATCAAATACTATAAATATAATATCAAAATATTTATGTGTAAATAGACATTTACACAAATATACTAAAATAAAAAGACAAACAATGGAGAAAACATTAACGTTGCGACGAAACTTGCCAGCTTTTTCCCAATGTGCTAAAAGATAGACGATGGGTTGGAAGGCCTCCCACTAGATGGACCGATGACCTGGTGAAGGTTGCGGGGATCCGCTGGATGCGAGTCGCACGGGACCGGTCAGTGTGGCGACACTTGGGGGAGGCCTATGTTCAGCAGTGGACGTCTTTCGGCTGAAATGATGATGATGATGAGACGATGGGTTGCCATCCCGATTTCCTAAGAATAATAATCTATTCCTAAATATTTATATTTTTTTATGACTTGGGAAGCTATGTTGCCAATTATGTCCCACCGTCTACCCTGGGCCTGTGTGTGCCATAACATGCTTTTAAAATTATCTCTGAGCTTTATCAAATGGTGGAAAGTTTATTCGTGATCACGGGGCTTGCAACAGCGCCCAAATATCGGGAACTCAAAACAAACAGTAAGATATGGTATATTTATTTATTTATTTAAATATCCAGTTTCTAGTGTTAATTCAAAATACTGTCGTGCCAGTAACAAGAAGAAGGTGAATGACAGAGGTTATGGCAAAGTTGTAGGACATTCCTTTATTGCACATAGTGTGCAGGACTCTAAATTATCCCTCCATGTAAATATCTTCTTAGCTAGTCTGACGTAGAACATAAATTTTCTCAGTGTAAATGTATGTTTATCGTAAAACTTATTATAACGTATCTATATTAATTTTAATTCAAGAATGGAAGAAAAACGTGTTGCGCCGACCTCAAGTGACAAGGGCAGGAACATGATGATATGCGATATTATATATATATATTGATATTATTTTGAATACAACCAGAGTTTTGTTTTTAAACAAGTTTTAGTCAAGTTCAAACATATCTAGAGCTAAAAGTACGTAATGAATTTAAATTGTTATCAGTATGACTCAACTCTCATAACTTGGCCCACACAAAACAAATACTTGTAATTTTCTTCTGTCACGACATTACTATCATGTTTCCTTAAACTAATAACTTGCTTATTTATAATACTCATATTCTCAAATGTAACTTTAACTAATCGCTTGCGTGAAAGCATCTTGTTGGAACTTAGTTTGCAAGTATAATATGACGCTTATAGAGCGTGTAACAGAAAGGTTATCATCATATGGTATACTGTGGTACGGACCATCAAACTGAACAACTTTCTCTATGGGACCAACATGGAAATCGTAAAAAAAAAACAGCTGTCCTATACAAAATTTCAATACCTACTCGACCCAAATGTATGGGACAGCTGATTATTTTTTTACGCTTTCGATGGTGGTCCCTTAGAGAAAGTTGTTCAGTTTGATGGTCCGTACCACAGTATTCCATATGATTATAGCCTTTCTGTTACACACTGTATAAGAAGAATTTAACGTTTAGTTTCCAATGTAAGATGTTAAACGGGTGACTAAATAGTCGAAGTTTCATTGGAAGACAAGGGGGTGACAACATCACTGGGGTCAAGACAAAGACGATCAGCATTACTGATGAAGGAATAATGCATTGATTTGGCGTAGGTAACTTGCTGCTGAAAAACATGTTATTCCTGTTGTAAGTCGGAGGAAGCGCTTTGAAATCGATTGCCACTTGTTTTTCTAGGCCTTCTAGTGAAGACTGTGGACATTGAAGATATGCGTCGCCGACCTTAGCCTTGAATGTTAAATGATAAAAACTAACTTATTTTTACTATTTGACAAACTCAGAGGTCATATAATAGTATATTGTAGCGTCCAGACAAAATCTTGGTCAACTCACATGAGGACTATGAAGATTAGTGTCTGAGATGGTCTTTTGAAGAAAGAACCACACAGATCTGAGTGGGCCTGTCCAGTCAGTGCAAGCATTTGTCAGTTATCCTGTAGATTGACTCATAAAGTCATAACGCAAGGAGCTCAACGTCTCGAAGAACAATAGGCCAAAGAAGTTATGTCGTGAGGAAAAATTTGAGTACGAGAGAGACGAAAGATCAAAGAAATTATGGATGGACTGGGCGAAAGGGCTATAATCCACCAGGCTGGCCCAGTGCGGGTTGGTAGATGTCACATGTCTTCAAATTTTTGGTTCTAGGACATGCCGGTTTCCTCACGATATTTCCCTGCACCGTTTTTGAGAGCAGCGGTGATGAAATAAATTACACAAAGTAATGCGCCTGCCTGGGTTCGAAACCACGCCTTCTGTTCGTAAGTCGGGCCCGCCACCACTGGGCCACTGCTGCTCCCGCGACCACTGCGCTCTTACTTGGTTAATAGCTTAGATTTAAGGTAGGGTAATGTTGTTCTTTACACGGAAGAGTTTTCTTAAATGACAACCATCATTAGACCCCATAATGTCTACCATGTTGTAATTTTGATGGATTGAATAGTTATCGATATACTTAGAGATAATGATGTTGACATACTTAGCTGACATGTACAATAGTACTGCTCATAAAACGGTGAAGGAACACATCGTGAGGAAACCAGTATGTGCTAAACCTAAAAAAAAACCGGCCAACTGCGATGGGGTTCCGTACAAACGTGTGGGTATTTGCTATTAAAGTACATATTTGCGGATTTCAGATTTTTTTCATGTGACGTAAGATATTGCTTCTTGCCAAATTTCATGATTTTAGGTCAACAGGAAGAACCCTACAGGTTTTGATGCCCTTGTGAAAAGCCAAATATGCGCAAATACGCGACATAAACGGTCGTATCTTTTGATCGCGTTGACTTACAAGTTTGATTTTCACAGCTGAAAGAGTCAGTAGTATGTGATATTCAACTTGTTACTTATAAGCGTCCTGAATAAAGGGTGTTGACAGACAGGCGGACAACAAAGTGATCCTACAAGGTTTCCTTTTGGAACCCTAAAAATCGAGTTAATGTGTCATCCACCAACCTGAACCTACTGTACTCGCGTGGTGGATTATGGCCCACTCTTTTCCACGGAGGAGACCTGTTTCCAAGGAGTGGGAAGCTTCGTGAAGGGTCCTGTCACACTCTGTATGTATGTAAATAATACACCTAAACTAAAAATAAAAAACCAACAATGGATGTGGAAATACTTTAGCGAACGACGCGTGAAATCAGCATTCACTGACCGTGACGACGAGTTCGATGAACTTTGTAGCCAGGCAGGAGGCTGGCTACAAAGTTCATCGAACTCGTCGTCACGCTTGCCGTTTGCTACGTGCGTTTTGCCAAAGTAACAATACATTTGCGTATGAGGAAATAAAACAAATCAAATGTATTGGATTCCCATAACGTTCATGAAATAATTTCTTGTACCGGTCATTTTAGAATGATATACTGAATACACCCCATCAGCCTGCGGAGGGCTTTCACTTACACCCTGTATACTTATGCCTTTGCTATGTTACAACACCAGAATAAGCTGGCCTCTTATTGAAACTCCGTCCTATGCTAGTCCAGCTCTAAATCAAAGTGCACTTTGAATGGTCTAGGCCCTAGACCATAAAGGGTGTAACAAGACCATTAACGAAGCCGAAAGGCACTTGTTTTCTCCATCATTACGAAAATTTTTGTCTGCGACTACCTATCTGACCTCCTTAACACAGTTTAAGATACACTTTGGTAAGACTGTATATGTATATACGTACCCTATACTATATTTTAGTAAACGAAACCCTTTGGTAAGACTGGCTGTCTGACTTTCGGGCTACTTACTATCCGTAACGACTGTCAAAGCGGCCTTACAGCCTTTCAAAGGCACTGAGGGAACTTGGTATTTAATGGATGGTCACCTATCCACGGACGCATCTCGGCAAGTGTTGCTTAACCTTGAAGATCTGTGGGTTGTTATTATTCAGCCACCAGCCCATTTCACAAACGACAAGCCCTGATTACAACACATCTAAATTCTAGCAATTTCGACCTCATGGTGAATGGGCCTCGTGCGTCGATAAATTATAGTCGCACGACTGTCACCCACATCTCTGCTTATACCCATACCATCACGACTGTTGTTGGTATGTTGGTTGCTCCATAGCTTTGGAAGTTATTGCCGTCGAAAGACTAAGAAATAAACGTATTGGGCTGGGTAGCATGGGTCGTATGCGATCTAAAAAAACAATATCAACTATTTATTACAATACAATATAATCAAACACATTAGAATATAAATCGTGTAAGTTGTTTATTTAATAGACGTTATATTATCTGACTGGTTTGCAGGTACATAACAATTTGAGACGAGAATATTTTCTTATGTCATACTTTAAAGAGCGTGATTTTTCAGTAGACGAGTTTTGGTTTTTGAACTTATTTTTTGTGTATTATGGACCTAGTTTATAATTTGCGACTTAAAATTATTGCTATATTATAATAACATTGCACGTGTAAGCGGGCACGCCCTTTATGCCTGGAAGCTTTATTTATGCTTGCAGATATTTTTTATGTTTTATTTTTATTGGCGTGTGCTAGCTGACATGACTTATTGAGTTCAATTATTTATTATAGTGGATTCTTTGCTAATATGATCTGGCACACTGTGACACACAAGTGTTGAATATCAGCCAATTTGAATAAATGACATTTGATTTGATTCCCTTACTTCTATCCACAATCATACTTGACGGATTTTCAGGATTTATTCCGTTAGGCTCGTACATCATGTGGGCAGACGATGGGTTCCGTGCAATGAGAATACTATGTACTACGGTGCGATACACTGTTTCTATTAAACTGACAAATTACTTGAAATTACAATTTAACACAATAACACCGGGCACAATGAAGCGGGTACAGTTCTAGGACGTCTCAACTCCCCTGCGATCAGACACTGTGAATGTCGTCCTCGCCTCGAGCTGTAAACACCAAGGCTCTGTAGATGCACGCTGTGGTGCGACATGTAAGTAGGTCGCGTGATGTCACCACTGGCGTACTTGCGATTCATTCTACGTCCGTATCAATGACCGGATCTCGATTCCCCCGCATCAAATTTCCTAAAGTTAGCAGAAGGAGGAGCACGGTATATGATTAATAAAAAAAATATAAAAAATCGTCATTTCATTTTATTGTAGGTATATATGTTGAATCACAGTCTAAAGAAACAAAAAGTATACATCTAAAGGCAAATGCTGGTTGGGAAGACCTTATTCATAAGATTACATATTTTTTTCTATTGTATTAGCTATTCTTCACATGGCATGGGATAAAATATGGAGTGAAACAAAGGAGACACTTAAATAAAAGCGCGCTGTTGGAATAAGACCTCTCGACGCTAGGCTTCGCTAGACATTTCGGCAATCGTTTATAAGTCGCTTAGTTTTGATGAAAACGGTAATTTAATATCTAATTATAGAGTAGGTTCTTTGTATTGATATTGTACAGTCAGAAACAAAAGTGGTTATATCGTTTATAGCTATTATTTTTTTTTATTGTACTTATTATTTTTCAACCTTGATTCCACCTGGTATTTATACCCACAACATTTGTTACTGTACAATTTGTTGTACAAACGTTTATTAAAAGAAATATAATTATACTTATATTTAAAAGAGCCATATTATGAAAATAGTCAAAACCCAACAACTAAAATTAATTAACTTTTAAATAATTCATAATAATACAATTTATTCGGATTTATAAACACTACACAGTTTCTGTTTTATTAAAATAACAACATTTATTCAACGAAAAAATATTAAAAAAATAATAGGCAGACTCGATTTATAAGGGGTTTTACACACGAGCGGGTAAACGCTGCGTTTTGACCGCTTGGCGGTCCAGCCGCTGGCTAGTGTCTTTAGGCTTCCTTTTAATACTTGTATGATATTTACGACTTGTATCATGATCTCTTTTTTTGAGTGATATATTTTTGGATATTGTTTTAAAAAGATTTGATAATTATACGGGGTGTAACAAGACCCTTAACGAAGCCGTCAACCAAGCAATATGTACATCAAAGTAAGTAACTTTACGCAAAAATTATTGCTGGGAAACGACTTTTTTTTTGGGTGAAAAATCACGTTTTACGGTAGGACTCAATGTAACGCACTCAAAACATTGTGCTGATGGAGATGAGTCGTGGAGGAGTTTACAGTAAAAATCTTACGTTAAAAACATGTATTTATATAATATCCGTAACTAGAAGGTTCGCAAGTGTATGGTCTAGAAAGAAAAAAATATTGCAATGACGGGGAAAACAAGTATCTTTCGGCTTCGTTATGGGTCTTGTAACACCCTTTAAAAATAAAGAGATTGGAAGGTCCTATGGACATTTAGACACAATATTAAGTAACTAAAGCTTTTAATTTTCATTGTTAATTACTATATAACAATGGTCAATGGTATTATAGTTAAACACCCAGTTTCCAGAACAAAAAATAAAAACCAAACAATTGTCAAGCGCGTGTGATTGTAGCATGAAATTTTAAACATAAACATAACATCGCGGCTGTAATCCATGTAGGTTTCGGCAGATGTGTACCTCAGAGTACACTTATATTTCACCAGTTATGTTTAAGTCCCACGTACTAGGGGCCGACCCTATTTGCCATCAACTGGGCACAAATCCAGACTCCGTAGCTGCTACTGAGAATTTTATGATGGCAAAATCCAATATCACTTCGCTCGAGGACCTCACGCTCAGCAGTCGCGTCTGCGACCACTTGACCAACGAAGCAGGCAATGAAATTATCAACGGCAAATCGCATCAGTTAACTTAACCATTTTTCGTTTGAGAAACCGAGTGTAAGAGTAATACATATTGCAATGATTACATTGACGCTGACAGCTAAGTAATGTACGTTAACACTTTCATGTTTCTGTCCTTTATATAAAGAAATACTGGCAAAATAAACAACATTTATTATTATGACCGATTCATCTTTTCATTTCTTCGATTCGATTCATTCCTTCGATTCGTTGCTATAATATTTTGAGGCTTTTCATGAAATAAAACTTTCTAAGCTTTTACAAGTTCATATAATAATCCTTAAAAAATCTATTTAAAGCCCCACTTTGGGATAAAACAAATAATAGAATATTGATCTTATAGGAACCGGCACCCCAATTGCTTATCACACTTTCAATCACAATACGAAATATATTGAAGGAAACTCTTGATCCATTGCTTCGTTGATATAAAAATCGTATGTTTGACAACGTAAATAACGCAATGAATGCTGCTAACTGTCAAAAATAAAGGCATTGCCATTGTAAGTCTGATATGTAACTACCCCGCGGGTAAATCATTTCTCATTCGTCTCTAAGTTAAAAGAAGCGTAAAAACGTTGTACAGCCGCAGCGTTCGACAGCGGAGTGTGGTAGAGCCCTAATTAAAAACTTAATGATTATCAGGAACATCCAGTTAAGTATACTCGACGCTTTGTGGGTTTGCTTGTTTGGCTATCCGGCCTGGAACAATTGGAAAATGTTGCGTTAGTTATTGAAGTCATAGCTGGGGGAAAATCTGTAGCGTTCGGGGGCATTGGGAGTGGAAAAGGTTTAACCGTTTCAACCAATTGTGGATAAATATATAACATTCTATAGATGCTTCTATAGAATGTTATATATTTATCCGTTTTGTTATAATTTGTTATAATTTTAAAACAATAATTATAATATGCACACATAAAAGGGAGGAAAATTCGACTGTATAACGTGACGTCCACAAACGGAAGCGCGATTAACGCTTTGTGCGACATGACTACTCACTGTAGTTCGTATGCACGCTTGTGCGACAAACTGAAGGTCGACATCACGCTAGTGTGACAAACTGAAACTCGACATTACGCTAGTACGACATGAATCTAGTGTTATTTCAATTAAAGACAGTTTATATTCGTCCGCATCGCTTAATCGGCTATGCCCTGTTTTTGATATTTCTATGGCCACAACCATCGGCGTTCAGTTCCAGGTGGGCTAAAAGTTAATAATATTTATGTTTTTTCTACTTATAAATTAAAATGTATCTTATTTTGACAGACTTACTAGCAACGGGAAAAGTGCCCAGAAGGCTAGCAGCATTGCCATTCAACGTGGCAATGCTTTTATTTTGGCAAAAAAAAATAGGCCAGCTTTCTTGTTCATGTAAAAAGTTCGCCAATCGCTTGACTTGATTAATATCTACGTGCACGGTATAGTCATCATCGAAAGTCGACTAAGATAGGTCAAACCCGTAAAATTAATAAGTTTTATGTAATAAAAACTCACTTTAGCTGGATAAACGAACGTCTTAGCGAGTTGCGATCCAAACACGTTCGTTGCTTGGCAGGAGAACTCCCCCATATCGCCCCAGCGGAGAGACGGTATCACCAGCTCGCCTGAGCGAAGCACCTGGGGATTCACAGTGGTGATTACTGTTTTTGTTATGAACTAAAATACAGGTTTAAATTAGTTAGAAAAACTCTGCAAATGTGGCTTCTATTGCTATCTAAATATGTTAACTAAAATTTAAAAAAATGCAAATGAATTTGAAAATGGTAATGGTATGGTTTCGGAATGATAAAATGCATTTTAATAAAAATCATGTTTTTTTCAATTAAAACATTTAATGCAGTTTAAAACTTTTATAAACCCGGGAACCAAACCCAGAGTTTAACATGTACTCTCAACAAACCAATAAGAACCACAAAGAAGGAGTCAAAGGAGTGAACACATTTTATCGAATTGGCTAGATCCGATCTTGAAAACCATGCAATAAAAGCGAAAAAGGCTTCATTCGTCTCGTTTCACTTAAGACGATGTAACTCGACACTGCGTCGGATTATTTTTATATTCATACTATACTAGCGGCCCGTCCCGGCTTCGCATGGGTGCCTATGTTACTCAGGGTGAATGTAGCTTTCCAATGGTGAAAGAATTTTTGAAATCGGCGCAGAATTTTTTGAGTTTATTCATTACCAACATACACACAAAAATACAAATCTTTCCTCTTTATAATATTATTATTTACCTTCATCCTACTATCCTTCCTGATAAGAACGCCTTTATTATCCCTCCAGGTGACGTGAGGTCTGGGATGTCCCTTGACCCGGCACGGGAGCACAATGTTGTTGCCTATCGTGTCCACGTACATCTCATACGTGACGACTATGCGAGGTTCGAGAGGATAAAGCTTCGCGCGCTCCGATAGTGAAGTGCTGCCATCTGTTGGGCAGTAGCGGAATTAAAATTTGAATTATAATGCAAGTTTAGAAATCTTCTAATAGATAATATCATGTCTTTATTCTTCGAGGGGCAAATCACCAGCCAAGTTTTATTTCAACGACGTTGGGGTCGGTTTCCAGTCTACCCGGATGCAGCTGAATATCAATAGGTACCTATTTCACATGAAGCGACTGTCTATCTGACCTCCACCCCGCAGTTACTGGGTAACCCTTAGCGAGACGCTGGTGGCCGGATTTTCAGGCTTCTGACTCCCATAACGACTGATTTTCGATTGACAGTCGGGACCAGCGGGTTCATGTGTTTTCCAAGATAAGGAAAGGTTCTCGATAATTATTTTGACATTGTGGGTCTCGTTAAGACCCACAATGATAAATGATTGGAAAAACCCCAAAGCACTGGGGGTTCCAGAGCTGATCCTAGATCTTCATGATCAGCTGTAGCGTTTGTGTCCAGGTAGCTTAAATCAGTAGATCAAGCTTAGGTCAATCAAATGAGATAATATAATTAGTGAAGTCTGTTTCTTTTAATCTCACCTGCACTGTAGACAATAGTAGTAGCCCTTGCAGTCTTGGAGCCAGCAGTGACTAGGCATGTGTACACATCGTGGCCCATCGTCCTCGTCACCAACAGGGTCGAGATGACCCGTGCGAGAGAACTCGGGTTGCTGTCTATGAGCTCATTTGATTCCACGTCGTACTGAAAGAGCGAAGGTAAATGTTACTTGTGCTGCCATCTAGTAGTGAGTAGTCCAACTATACGAATTTTTCGATTGTAGAAATTTGAACTTTGTTTAGTTGGAAATAAATTTGATTTCAGAATGATTATTACTACTGTAAAGGCTGTTAATGTTGACACGAGCAATGTCATGAATAAATCAAAAAGATTTTGGTCCCTCACCTCATAAACCGGCGCATCGTTTTTAAACCAGTGTATAGATGGCGCTGGCGCGCCGACCGCGTCGCACGTTAGTTCTAGCACATCGCCACTGTTGTGCACGTACGTGGCTAGAGGGCGCTGAGTTATCGTGAGGAAGCGACGGACTCCGGGTTGCTGTTTTGATGAGGCTACTGTAATAGATAATTGAAAAATAATTGAAATTATACGTAACACTTTATGTAGATTAAAGAAGATTATGTAGGTACTTTAGATGAAATCGTTAGCTTAGAGATTAGATTAGATTCAAAACTAGCCCAGCTGTCTAGAGTGGTTTTTTCAATGTGCAGCTAGGCGTTCTCTTATGAAAAATTAATAGGTACCACTTGTTAGGTCATAAAGAATTTGAACATTTCCAAAAAAGTGTTGATCACTTGCAGAGCTTGATTGCTTTGCTTTGCTTTGATTTGAGCTGAGATTTGTTTTTGCTACTTGACAACAGATGGCGTCACAAATAATAGTTTCAGCTTGATTAGAACATTGAGCTTTTGCTTCATAAGCATAGTTATTAATTATCTAGTCTAAATAAGTACCAGTGTAGGAGGTGCTGCACAATAATTTTGAAAATATAACATTGCCTGTTTCACCGAAGGGTCTGGTAGAGATATTAGACAAAGATAATCGAGCGAGTCTGTTGCCATTACTTATGTAAAAAACAATAATCCTATCGTAAACTGAGATTTTTTTGAAAAATTGGTAAATCTGTCATAGAGACGACTGTATTTCTGAATTTTCTTCCTGATCTCGATTTGTGTGCATTTATTTATTATAAACTTTGAAGACGCGAAAGCTAGCTTTATATCTACGAAAAAGTTGATGTGTGTTCGTATTTTATGCGCTGCCATAGCGTTCATCCAAATGCGATAAAACGTGTGCACTTTCTTGCACTGGCTTGCACTTGCGGGAAAAAAATATATAGGCGATAGCTAGTTTAACATAAAATAATATGTAAAGTACCCACTCACCATTATGTTCAATACTATTGTCTATGTCAGACAACAGTCTCATGTGTTTATTCACGTTGGCCGACCGGCCCGCGCCCAGCAACGCCGTGGTCGCGAACAGTATCACCAGATACATCGTCAATTAATAAATTACTATATAATACTGCAGAGATTCAAGTAAAAGAGTTATCTGGAACAATAGAGAAAATACGTTAGTTACATCATCTATCATCACACTTGTAATACCCGAAAGGATAGGCAGAGGCACCTAAGTCATAAATTATCAAATATTTATTTACACTGTCTTGGCTTCCGTACGTATTTTCACGGGTGACCACTGAAAACCAACGCTGTGCTGTGGGCCCCCCTCAGCATCATGCTGAGTGGTAACCTGCTGTCGCAGTCACGAAGTGCAAGCTGTCAACTATTTTTTTTTGGTGTTGTACTGTTGTGTTTATAAATATTTGATATGCGTTGTATACTTTTTTTTTGTCATTTTGTATGCACGTCATGTCCTTGCGAATTTTTTTTCTTTCTTTCTGACTGAGGATGCAGTTATGTTTAAGTCCCATGTAATATTGAGCAAGCCTATTGCCATCAACTCCTCCTCTACTTCTTCGTAAAAAAAACCGAATGGCTCTTCGTACCACCCGGGAGCCCAGGACCTCAAGCTGGGCAGTAGCACTTGCGACCACTACACCAAAGAGGGATTATGCCGCTAGTATTCACGAAGGGGTATGCAGAGGTTAACAGTCGTCCGTACGTCTGTGGTAACACTTTGATGTTTAGCTGGCCTAGCACAATACGGAGTTTCAATAGAATAAGAGTCCAGTTTATACTGGTTCAATTATAGTAAAGGTTCCCTTTTTACTAACGGCCACGCGAGGTTCCGAGGGACTGAGAAAGTAAACATCAAGCCGGTAATTCCAGAAGGGTTAGGCAGAGATGTACCTAATAATACCTTCACCTACATTTCATCAGTGGGGGAGCATCATCAGGGGGGGAGCCCATTGCCATCAACACAGCACAAATCCAGACTCCGTGGCTGCTACTAAGAAAGTACCTGATGGAAAACGCAATAAAACTTTTTCCGACCTGTTCTGGAAGTTTGAGTTATCGAAGTTTTTCACCAGGAATTTAATTATAATCGTACTCGGGACCTCACGTTACGCAGTCGCGGCTACAACCACTAAACCTACTAGTCCAAAGTATTTACTAGAAATGTTTTAAAGTAAAAGTTATCAGGCTCTTTCCCATAAGGTTTTTTTTATTTCGCAAACAAAAAAAAAACGACTCCGCACTGTTAAATTCAAAAGCACGATCTTCATCTTATCTCTGCACAATAATTTCACGGAAATCGGTGCAACAATTACGGAGATATTGACTCAAACACGTGGGACATTCGGAGGCGTGTATAAAAAAAAAGGGTCTTCCAAAACTCGAGTGATTCATTCTACAAACATTTTTACGCGTTAAAAAGCTGTAAAGTGTCCCTTTTAAAAGAATTTTTATGTTCTTCCGGTTAGCAACAGCTTTTGGGTCTCAAATTAGGGTGGCATGCACAATTGATGTCCATGCAAGATTATTCTTTTGCGATAAATACCTACCTTGTTACGGTAAATAAGAGTTGGGCTCGTTTTGTCAAATATAGACTTCGTAAATAATGTAAGTAAATGTTTTGAAGTTTAATCTTTGAAAAGTTGATGTTGTAGATGGCAAAAATATTTAAATCTCGATGATTTATTTACCTACAACAAAAAAAAACTGCGGAAGTTATGAAAAACAAGTAGGCTTTTGGTTAAAAAAATCTGTTTACAAGCAAGTGATCAATTATTCAATCATAAAAAAAAAATTGTTTACTAGACTTCAACACACAAGAACACTTCAAAATTGTTGTAATCCTAACATGCTTCCACATTTCTTCTTTCCTTTCGCCAGCCCACTGGTAGAAATTTAAAATAAGCTGTGGCTTTGTACTCTAAGTTATGTTGTGTCCTTGTATTCTCTCGTCTGTGTGTACATTAATGATGAAATAAATGCATAATTTAAAAGTATGTCCATCATGGAGTTTCTTGCCCGTTCTTCTCTAAGAGATCTTTTTTTTTTCGGATGGGAAATCATCAAATAACCCGCTCTGGGCTGAGCAGGAGGGAGTGTCAGACTTGTACTGACTAAAACCCATCTATGTTCTTTCTTTTGCCCTTTGTGTTCCAGGGCCGCGGTATCTCTTTCGAACAGTCCCGCAGCCCGATAGAGATCTACGTTTTGAAATGGGCAACTAGCTTAATTTTTCTGACTAACTGTTTTACAGTTTAAAAGTACCTGTAAAATGTTTTAATTAAAATAAATGCAATGAGTCAGAGTTTGAGAAAAGCTATTTCTATTTATTAAAGGATTACTCACAGCAACCACAAAATTAATAACGACTTACATTGACGTAGTTTTAAGCGATACTATTGTTTGCATATCAGTTCACACAATCTACGTACATGATCAGAATTATCAATGAAACTAGTGACGTCACGTGGGGTTTCCCTGTTGATGAACTAGCTGCGCTTGCGACTTTATTTGTATTTAAAACTAGCGTTTGCCCGCGCGACCTCGCTGAATTATTTCACGGAAACGTTTTGAATGTAGCCTATGACGCTCGGGGACTACTTCGCATACGTGAAATAATTTTCGGAATTGGATTAGTACTTTCGAAGACTACATCCGAAATTACATACATACAAACTTTACCACTTTGTAATACAAAGTAGTGTATGTGAAGTTCCGGTTTGTTACGGTCAATGGATTTAGGAAAAATCACACACTGAGAAAATAAATCTCTCAGACTTTTTGTTTCTAACTATTTCAGTGGTTTAACTGTGTTTTATGTGTATTTTTTTTTTATCAAAGTCCTGATTCTTGAGAAGTTTTTCTAATTATTATTTTACTAGTTTATATATAGGTTCGTACTACCGGGATAAAAGTACCCTGTGTTAATAAGTTCTAACTATCTGTGTGCCAAATGACATCCAATTCCGTTCATTCGTTTTTACGTGAAAGAGTTACAAACCATCCATCCATCCTCACAAAATTTCGCCTTTATAATAGTAAGTTAGTTACGATAGATAGGTAATTGTTTTTGGCAGTGTTTCTATAAATAGAAAAAAAAAATTGCTATGTTTTGAATTTACTGATTGACTGATTACTTCAGAAAATATTTTTTACTATTCTCGTTATTTATTAATAAAATTTTATGCAACATAGAAGGTGCAAATGCTAATACGTATTCAGACGGAAATACGTATAATTTCAAACTGGTCGGACGATAATCGGTGAGCTCACCCTCTTAGCACATTTACTGCTTCTTTATCTCAATCTGCACGTGTCGTGGCAGGAAGTAAAGTATCCAACAGTTACAGATAACCGGCGGTTTTACCCTACCTTTGCCGAAATTGTATTTTAATCAAATTGGTGTACACAGTCTTGAGAACTAATATGTATACACTCAGCAACTTTTAAAGTGATTTTCTACTAATGTATTGATTATAACGTTTTAAATTTTCACAAACATAGTATGTATTTTGGCAACCATACTATTACGAAATACGTCTTATCTCAGAGTAGAAACCGCTATTTCACAAGAAATTCACTTTTGAGTTTTGCTAAATGTACACAATCATGTTAGTGCACATGTTTGTACGCGTTTTACGTCAAATTCATAGATGAAGTTTTTGTATGAAATGATTTTAGTATGGGGTACCCAATTTAACTATCTAAAACTAATAAAAAACTAATAAATAGTCATTTCTTCATATTGTAAATACATTTTGTTGGGAAAATACAAGAAACATCGAATCAAACTCGGACGTCAAAGCCTCTTTTCAAGTCCTGACTTATATTAGCCACCTCATATGATGACAATGTAAATAGGAATGGTAAAAATACTGAAAAACTGAAAATTATCCGACAATCGACGCTTACATGTAGCCCGTTCCTGAAAAAGCTCGAGTAAGGAAGCGTAACCTTCAAAAAAAATTGTGGTTGCTCTTGGGTTCCGCAATAAAAGTAACACAGTAGTCATATTGACTCTGAATAAATTTAGGATTTATTAATTTAAGACGTTATTTAGATTGATTTTCAAAGGGCACCGATTCTAAAATAGGTACCATAATGACATATCATTACGCCTATAATCCCTGAAGGCTAGGGTAGAAAGGCAGAGTGTACATGGTTTACCCTTATTTGGCCAGTTAATTCAGTTCTTCAAAAAAAACTGCAAATGTTTGGCCTGATATTATAAAGAAGTTCAACTGGGGAAGCAGTTACTTTTTGACTCATCTAATGAATGGAATGCCTTAAGCTTGCCAGTCACGTTTAGCCGATAAAGGGCAATGTGTACAGAATTTTTAATTGTTTTACAATTACATATCTACTAATTATAATTTTGTCAGCGATAACGTGGTGAATCACGGGTGCGTCACTAAATTGTCATCAACATCGACTTAACGTTTTATCTAGCGAGTTTTGTCCTGTTCCCCTAAACACGTCGATTTTGTAAAAATGTTTTACCAATTTGTCAACTCAAATTTAAAGCATTTGTTTCATGATACACGTGTTGTCACTATTGAATTGTCAAAAACAAAAAATATTAAGCAAATAAAATACAATCCAGCAACAAGCCATAATAATTATTGTGTTGTCCATTACAAAGCGCACATCTCTATAAAGAAAAAAACTCCATGGACGGACATTCTTTTGAATAACAAATCCAATAGCAATAATTTTCAGTCAAACACTGTTTTATGCTTACACAGTTTCAAACAAAACTTATAACTGTCACTTACGGGATATCTTCCGTGATTTTTCATCAGTCAATTGAAACGTCACTATGGTTGTTTTGTTACTATCTAACAGATACATTGACAAACAGTTCTTGGAACCCAGATGAAGTTACATTCTACAAGCGTAAACGCTGTTCGACAAATAAATATGTATTGGTCTGACGTCAGCTACCAAAAAGCTTTTGATAATCTTGTTCAAAGTCGTTGAAGAAATTTGAAACGCTTTGGAATCGATTGTCAATTGTCTATGCATTCGGTGTTCTGTATTTGACTCATTAGTTTTGCACTGAAGGAATCTCTATGCAACATTTTTTTCAGGACTTTGACAATTTAAGTGTCAAAAGTTGATTAAAGTTTCCTGTGAGGACCATAAACGTTTTTATTCCTGAAAACTTTATAGGCAGGATGAAACGTGTGCTAAGCTGGTATTTCAAGAAAGTAAATTATGAAGTTCATTGATTTACACTGATTTCAGTTAAAATACACGAAGCTTTTACGTAATTTTATAAGAATATTCTGGGTAAGAACTCAGGTAAATTATGATTAAATTATTTAGGTATGTTTTAATTGAAGCTACTATATTTTAGTTTAAATATACGTTAATAATTTACAATTGCATAAGTTTATGAAATTGATCTACTTGAGAATATTTTCACTAATTAACCGCACTCTATTAATCATAAAATAAATACCTGTCAAAACTCCCGCCAAGCGTATCCGTCAAAAACCTCACACTTTAGAAAATATAATTAAAAAAAAATTAAAACACGTTCAATCACAGCCGAAATAAAAAAAGAACGAAAAAAAAAACTCTGTTCTAACTTAAAATTTGAATCACAATTCCCTGTTCCACGAGCTTAACGTCTTTTCACATGAGACCATCAGTCGATATGATCGGTGAATGAAAACTGTTTTAAGTGAACAGAAACTTATATAGGCGCTTGCGTTCGCGCAATTGCGTTGGCGCCATGAAAATTTTAAATCGCACTCACTTTGACTTTGTAATGAACAAAGAAAGTTCAATTCAATGTAGTACTTCCAGGATTTACATGATATTTCATTTGCATGTGTTTTTTTTTCGCAAATGCATCTGGAATTATGCAGTATATTTTGCCTGTTTTTTTTTTTCATAAATATGCGCGATATGAATACAGGAAAAGTGCGTAAAAACTCTTTTGTGACTGGCAACAAAAAAGGATAAACTATTTTTAGTTTTTGGTTCAATTGTTATTGAAATAGAAGTTTGGTCATAATTACACAAATCTAGGGTTTATGCAAATTCTAAAAGAAATATTATGGAAGTAGGAGGAATTAATGTGATTCTTCCAGAACAACAAACAAATTGACAATTGTTTAACAATTCAACATTTAGGAAATCCTGTCATTTTCTTTTCCTAAACATTATGTTCTGTAAAAATGATGAAAGCATACAAATAGCTTAAAGCATACAGACAGCGTATAATCTGGATTAACATTATGTGATACTTTTTATCCCGGAACTATGATCCGGTGGGACAATTATCGAACAACACGTGGGCGAAGCAGTGGTCATAACCTAGTTGAACTTATAAAAATCCTGTCTCTTCGTGTCCACACACGTACTTTATAGCCGATAGATTAAGAAAATAAACAGATCATTTAGGTATCTGTTAGATAAGTTAAACGAAACCACAAGTTTCGTTTTACATTAAATAGTGTTAGACGTTTAGTATTTCCACAACTACGTTCAACAAGATAAGTATTTCGGTAGCTTGTGCCAAACGTTTTTCACTTTTCTATCATTGTTGTCACTGTCTGATTTTCTCCTTTTGAAAGAATACAACCTTTTTTTCCCATTCCTATAAGTATCTGTAATTCAAAGAATGGAATGCAAGCATGCTGTGCATTTGAAAATTGATTTCGTACTCGCAACTAATTGGGAATGTAGCGATAAAGTATTCGAACTAAAACTATAATATACACGGATTGTTGTCAAGTGAAATTATCGACAGATTTTTCGATTAAAACTGCATCAATGGGAGAAAAAAAAATACTGCCTCTGATTGTAAGTTTAATTTATAGGTCCGGATTTTTACTTTAAAAAAATCAGCAGAATGGTAGAGGCTCTCTTCCCATTGGAAAGACTAATGGCACCATCTATAACACACATGCCTGACGTAACGCTAAATCCTACTTCACAACAACCGTAGTCAGAGGATCCTCTTTTCTATATTGGATGAGAAACTTAACACCTTCCTCTTCCTACCTCTATGGATTTATAACAGAACTGGCGATATGTGGGTATAATATTCATCTGTGCCTACTCTTTTTGGGGAACCAGGCTTAATTGTTTCTTAGCAGAAAATTAGCTCCACCATCTTAGTCAGCCTGTATTGTTCCCAAAGCTAAGACAAATGCCTCCTCTATATGACAGGGAGTGGGTTGTAGCCTATAATAAATACACCACGCAAGCCCAGTGCACGTTAATCGATTTCACATGTCTTCGAATTTTCGGTTCTAGCATATGTATGCTAGGAGTTTCCATCATTATTCACCGTTCTGAAAGCAATGAAGAAATAGTTTACACTAAAACTGCCTACCCCTTTTGCGAACTCAGTCCTGAACATACACAATTGATTGAACGCACACCACTGCCTGTGTTGTCCGATGCACGCTAAATTGCCCCTGATGCAAATGTGATTAGGGCAATAATCATTCATTGAAGCTCGTTGCAACGATGCAGAGGAATCAGCTGAGAGTAGGTATGTGGAGTAGGTAGCTATAGGTCCTGTTGCTAGGTCCTCGGCTGTTAAGGCTCAGTTCTTCGAACTAAAAAGCATGTGCAAATATTCATAATCGTGTTGAAAGTGTGTAGGATGATATGCTAAGAGAGGAGGTGTCTGATGAGATGAAGAGTAATAGAAGAAGAAGAAGATATGCTGCGCCGACCCCAAATGAACTGGGATAAGGGCAAGAGAATAACGATGGTGTTGAAAGTGTGTAACCAAGATCTACAGGTTGTATCAAGACCCTTAACGAAGCCGTCAATCAAGCACTATGTACTCGTACATCATAGTAACTTTACGCAAAAAACATTGCTGGGAAACGACTTTTTTTTTGGGTGAAAAATCACGTTTTACGGTAGGACTCAATGTAACGCACTCAAAATATTGTGGTGATGGTTGGATTGAATAGTACGGGGGCCGTGGAGGTGAGGTGTTTACAGTAAAAATCTAAAGTTAAAAACGTGTATTAAAAAAAAATACTTGTGAAAAAGTTGGAACTTTGACCCCCAATATCTCCGTAACTAGAAGGTTCCCAGGTATGGTCTAGAACATAAAAAATATCGCAATGACGGGGAAAACAAGTGCTTTTCGGCTTCATTAAGGGTCTTGTTACAGCCTTTATAAATGACATCTGGGAAACATGCACTAGGGAAGCCGATGTTTACATAACCAGCGTATAATGTCCCCACTGATGGGCAACTTTCCTCCTGTTTGTGAGATAATAGTCCACCACGCTGGCCCAGTGCGGGTTGGTCGATGTCACATGTCTTTTCGGCCGGTTTACTTCGAATGTTTTCATTCACGGTTTAGAGAGCAATGGTGATGAAATAAAATAACAACACAACAATTTTATCAAAGGCAAAGACGGCACATAGGTTCCTTTATAGACCTAATTCGATTCCTGAAACTCTGAGTTCCGAAGGCCTATTAGAGTTTCCCAGTAATTTCCAGAGGCCTGCATGGGTTCTCAAATGCTGCTAATGTCCTTGGAGTCATCCCATCTGTGGATGTTTTGTTCTAGAACGTTGGAATTAAAATATTTTGTCACGATAATGCGCAATATCCAGGTCGAAGCCCTCCGATGCGGGACGGGTCTACTTTGTCACATATTTCGTTTTTCAATTTCGTATTGTGTACCAACAAAACACCACGCCTTGAAATCCCCGAGGGGTTAGGCAGACGTGTACCTGACAGTACACCCACATTTCGCCATTTATATCTTTAAAGTCCCATCAGCCGGGTACAATTCCCGACTCCGTGGCTGCAACTAAGAAATCTTGATGGAAAAACGCAAGAACAACTCGACCCGGGAATGAACGCAGGACTTCATGCTCAGTAGTCGCACTTGCGACCACTGGACCAACGAGGCAGTCAATAGAATATTAATTAGTGATTATTTTACAGAGCAGAATTAGTTATTAATTGCCATCTCGCAAAAGACATAGCAACACTGAATATTTTAATCTATGGATTACGTATAAATCTGACAAACTTAATTTAAAAAGTTGCCAGTTCAAATTATTAAACAGTAAAGGTTTGTTATTATGAAAATTCCGAAACTACTTATTTTTAGATTTTAAACCTTAATGTATCGTAATTCAATTAAAAGCTACTTGAGAGTTATAATTAGAACCTAAAATAACTGTGATTAAGTCGAGAGAAACTATAAACTTTTGTTATAACATAAAATAAATTGGAAATAGGAGAGAATGTGTTGTGTAGTAAAAACTAAAGGGACGTTAGTAATACGAATCCAATTTGGTACCAGGCTTGCTAATTTTTAGTAATTACTACAAGTAACATACTTCCTAAGTGTAATGAATACTATAAATCTGCATGTATTTCTTAGTCATAACCAAAAGGAACATCACGCCTGTAATAACCATAGGGTTAGACAGAGGTGTACCATAGAGAACCATGTATCAGTCTATTGCCATCAATCGGGCACATATCCATACTCCGTGGTTGCTTCAAAGAAATTCGTGATGGAAAAACCAATAACCCTTTACCCAATCTGGTAATCGAACCCAGGACTTCATGATCAGCAGTCGCGCTTGCGAACACTCGACCAACGAGGCAGTCGCAGGCAGATATTTTTTATTTTTTAATGTCTACAAAATATATTTAAGATGGAAGGAGCCCCTGCCAGGGTTGCGGGACTGTTCGAAAGAGATACCGCGGCCCTGGAACACAAAGGGCAAAGGAAGGAACATGGATGGGTTTTAGTCAGTAAAAGTCTGACACTCCCTCCTGCTCAGCCCAGAGCGGGAGGGGTTATTTGATGATTTCCCATCGGTAAAAAAAAAAAAAAAAAGATGGAAGGAGCTTCATATATGTAACATCGTGATTTAGGCGGAAAAGGTCGTAGACAAGGTAGTTGTCGCATTTTTAATATTAGTTTGGAATATTTTAGGCCACCATCTGATTATTTCAAGTACACCCGTATGTGTACCTACCTAATGGGGGTAAAGAGTCCATTAACGAAGCCGAAAGGCACTTGTTCTCCCCGTCATTGCGATATATATTTTTTGTTGTGGGCCATACCTGGGAACTTTCTAGTTACGGATATATTAGGTCAAAGTTCCAACTTTTTCACAAGTTTCTTTTAATACAAGTTTTTAATGTAATGGCTTTATTTTAAATTGCTCCACGACCCCTGTACTATTCAATGCATCTGTTACTGGCCAAACCCGATTTCAGGCCAAATTAGTTTGTCCTTGGCCAAACTAGGGATCATCACAAAAGGACAATCATAGAGCACCCCGACTAAACATCCAAGTTGGGCGCAGTTTAATTGCCGACCAGTAAACCGGTTTGGCCTAGGACAAACTAGTTTGGCCTGAAATCGGGTTTGGCCGATAACACATCCATCAATCAGCACAATGTTTTGAGTGCGTTTCATTGAGTCCTACCGTAAAAAGTTATTTATAACCGAAAAAAAATGTCGTTTCCCAGCAATTTGTTTTGCGTAAAGTTATTTAGTTTGATGTGCAGGATGCTTGGTAGACAGCGTCGTGAAGGATCAGTTTCCACCCTGTTTATGTTACACTGTAAGGCTCAGCATTGTAGGGTTACAACAAGCAACTTACGTATGGATCCCGCCGTTCGATTGACTTGCAAAACACCCGCAGATGTTAATCGATTACACATTTAAATCGCCGGCTGTGAGGATTTGGAGATTTAAATTCGGAATAAATATATTCATGTTTGAGCCGGGACCAACGGTTCAAAATACACATAAACTGTCACTTACGGGATATGTTCCGATGATTGTCTTTTGTGATTGTTTTTCGGGAGATCAAAATTAAAGACAATCACGGAAGATATTCCGTAAGTGACAGTTTATGTGGAGTTGGAAAGTTTAAAACAACGGTTTAATATGTTTTCCAAGGTACGGAGGAAACTTGGTTTGTAATGGATGGTCCCCCATCCACGGACCGACCAAGCGCGGCTTAAGGCGGTACCCTGACCAAATAACCTTGAGCATTCGTCCCTTTTCACCGCACGCCACCCAGCATAAGATCGCG
This sequence comes from Eugnorisma glareosa, assembly GCA_947578425.1. NCBI lineage: Eukaryota > Metazoa > Arthropoda > Insecta > Lepidoptera > Noctuidae > Eugnorisma > Eugnorisma glareosa. The sequence goes on along the minus strand of OX387982.1, from coordinate 1,943,726 downwards.
AGATAGAAAATAGCAATATACGTAGCGAATATGCTCAGATTTTGGAATAAAATCTTTATAAAATCAAGTTTAGGTCTTTTGAAAAAAATTAAACTAGCATAATGTTTATTATTAAATTGCCTACCTTCTAGTGTAAAAAGCAAATGAAAATTATGGTTACTTTACGAGGAGATGCAAGTCATCAATAATCCTGCCTCATTTCTGTGGTTTCGTTGTGAGGAGATCAATTTTACATTTTACTACAAAAAAAAAAAAACAAAACTACCATTTTGGAGTCAAGAATATGCAGAAATTTCATGTTTATTTTATATGTTGGTATTTCTTTTGGGTAAAGAGTAGATAGGTCCAAAAAACTGCACAAAACACGGCTCCCGCTGCGTTTTGCTCGGGGTAGGTTGCTAAGGTAGGTATCTTCAGGTTAAGGTGCCTACCTTAACCTGAAGATGGATACGAGCGGCTGTTACCTATTCGACAGCCACGAGCTCCTCGTTGGTAGGACGTCAACAAATGATTATGTCTAATTCAGTCACGGAAATCTTGCTTCATGCTTTTATACAGCAGGTTTAAAAGACGCGTTTAGTGAAGCTGAGACTCCGAGTGTCACTTGTTCTTCTGACACATATTTCCGACCTCCAGGAAGACGAAGCCCACTGCTGGGCAAAATTTAGCTAACTAATTTAAATGTTTAATATGCTCGTACAGTTTTAAAAGATGACGAATGTTAAATAAATTTTTCAGTTTTTTTTTTATGTCAAAAACACAGTTTGTGAAAAATATCGTCACAGAAATCATCAGAAATTGTGTCATTCAATCAGTATTATTCCTAGCAGTAAATAAGAACATTGATGGCACTATCTGTTTCCTAACATATCGGTATGAACTATATTTCTGTGGCGAAATCTATACAGCACCACCTACTAATATGAACTACAAATGACATATCTTACGTTGGTAAGTCGGGGGTGAGTCCCAGTCTGACCTCCACTAGCCAGTAACTGATTTACATGATACCTCTAGGTAAGACTGGATGGACTGGACTGGAATTTCAAGCTTCTCACCGCCTGTAACTACTGTCAAAGATATTTAAAAAATGACAGCCGGCACTAACAGCCTAACGCGCTTTCTGAGGCATAGAGGTCAATACTACTATTGAAAGTTTTCATTCTATTCATTGTTTTGCAAAAAACGTACGTAAATTAAGCAAAATTATGAAATTCAATTATATGGTAAATACGAGGCATCGATAGTGAATTTACAACATATTTTTAGAAGGAAAAGCATAGATAATGATATAAGCCGGAAACTCTATGGATATTTTATTGTAATGGCATTTAAATATGTCTTGTGTTTAGTTTTTTGAAAGCTAGAGTTCATTCTTCTTTGAAATTAAATCAAAAGCTTAAAATATAAGAATTATTGATCAGTTCAGGTGGCCTACCATGACGTCTTAAAGCAGGAGTAATTCCAGTGTTGGAAAGAGATGGCGCTAGACGACCTGTATAGCTCTGTCTCTTTCCCACACTGGAATCACTCCAGCTTTGGGACGTCGTAATAACTCCCCAGATTGGCTTGTCGCTAACCTCTGTTTGTCGAGGAAGAAAACAGGAATACTGTTATGTAAAATAATGTAAAGAGAGTTTACAATTAATACCAGCCAAGTGCCAGTCGGACTCACTCATGAAGGGTTCCGTACGATCGTGGTACGGAAACATACTTCAATAAGAAAAAAAAAAAAAACAAGAGAGTAAAAATTAAACAAGGAGTATTTTGGTGACAACCATAATAAATAGCTTTTAATTTTTATTTTGATATTGCACGTCTTGACCTAATATATTATCTCGACATACCTACTTACCTAATTGTAATCTTAATCAAATCGTTCTAACAATCGAACTGGTCAACGCAAGTAACTTGTAACTAAGTAGATATATACATGTGGAAGCTTGTAATTAGCAAATGTCCCTACTTAAGTATGATATTTAATATTGTTATTAGTCTGTAAGCTTTCTTTAAGATTAAATAAATAAATATATTTTTTTTGTTTGATGTTATAGCGGCAACAGAAATACACATTCTGTGAAAATTTTAACTGTCTTTCTATTACGGATCATGAGATTCAGCCCGCTGACAGACAGACGGACGGACGGATGGATGGACGGGCGGACAGACAGACAGCGGACGCTTACTAATAGGGTCCCGTTGGTTACCCTTCGGGTACGGAACCCTAAATAATAATCTTTTGCTATATCTTATCTTATCTTTCTTTTGTTTTTTCTTTTGTTTTATTGTCCCGAAATACGAAATGTATGAAGATTAAAATGTAGGAAACAACTTTTACATTTCAGAGGTGATTCTATTTTAACACTTGTTTTTTTTTGTGTGGTATTCGGTTGACTCAAAAAGGTGGTGGGTGACGTCAAACCAAACCTAATTTAAATCCCATTTATATTATTACTAAAGATTTAAGAGAATTTGAGAGATTCGTATTTGGATACCTAAGTATGATCCTCTTGGATAGAAGACACGCTTACAGTAGATCGATGGGTTTGACAAAAGAACGCTAGTGACATCTGTGACAAAAATTATCTATCAATTATCGAGTTAAGGGTAATCCATTATTACCCTTAACATGTTATAACATGTCACAGTAAAAGACCGAACTACGGTAAATCCTAAGATTTTCCAGTTAAACCTAAGAGAACTCTGGCACATCTTAGGCTTGTGGAATGATATAAGTCGGAATTATTCTGAGATCATCATTAATTTCGAACTTTACCACCATACTCTAGGTATATCTTAGGTTTTACCTCAGCGACACGGGTATGACTGTTAGCGACTAGAAATCGTGAAGTCAGCGGCTTCAAAATAGGCATCCAACTTAGATTTAGCGCTCGCCGGCCGCTACATTTACAAACTCATGTTTTGTAAATCCTAAGATTTATTAGTAAAACCAATTTATTAGTAATCTTAAGATTTTTTAGTAAAACCTACGATTTGTTAGTAAAACCTAAGATTTATTAGTAAAACCTAAGATTTATTAGTAAAACCTAAGATTTATTATTAATCCTAAGATTTATTAGCAAAACCTAAAATTTATTAGGAAAACCTAAAATTTATCAGTAAAACCTAAGATATATTGGTAAAACCTAAGATTTAGTAGTAAAACCTAAGATTTATTAGTAAAACCTAAGATTTATTAGTAAAACCTAAGATTTATTAGTAAAACCTCAGATTTATTAGTAAAACCTAAGATTTATCAGTAATACCTAAGATTTATAAGTAAAACCTATGATTTATTAGTAAAACCTAAGATTTATAAGTAAAACCTAAGATTTATTAGTAAAACCTAAGATTTATCAGTAAAACCTAAGATTTATTAGTGAAACCTAAGATTTACCAACATATACACTATTACAGTAACATATGCAACAACTCTATGAGCTACTGCCCTGCTAGTGACTACAACTATCCTTTATGTGATGATCCTTCGACCAGACACAACACCCGTCTGGCCGGGGGATCCTCCCTTTTGAATCGGGGATGAGGAACTTACACCTTGTTCCTCATACCTCCAAAGATTCATCAAACACTAAAGTCGTTCTTAGAATATCCAATAAATGTTTCTGCTTAGTTCAATTCCTCGTATTTCTATTCAACAAAATCGTTGGTTTTTTGTAACAGTCTGTTGTCAATCTTCTTCGAAAAAGGCTCACAGTTTTAGTGTATAGACATGGATTTTATTTATTGATTACAAAAATACACATATATTCTAGATTACACTTTAGATAATATACGTAAACAATATTCTTTTAATTGTAATTATTAGTATTTTTTTTCTTGCTTGTGCTTAGAGTAACAAATATTAATCGTCACAAACTTTCGCAATTATAATAATAATAAGATTATTGTTCTTACTAATTACCCCCTGAATTTTTTTATCACGGTAGTACGAGCCCATGGGACTTAACTCCACGGGGGCGAAGCCACAGGCTTAAGCAAGCGTCACATGATATGTATGGAAAGTTAAATCCCATGACCACAAAAGTTCCACATCTGTATTTAAATAGTCCTACTTTAAATACAAGTAGGTGGTAGAATAAATGGAACGTGGTTTTATTTTAAATAACGTGACTTTCCAACACGTGAGTGCAAAAAAGTAAATTCTAAAAATAATGTGGAAACTGCGGGATTGAGCTCCGCAAATTGACATTCGATCAGCAGTCAACTTCAGAAAAGCTTGCGTCAATTATGTTGAAAAAGCCATGCGATTGCCACTTCATCATCATCATCCACAGTCTGAATTCACCCACTGCTGGGTATTAGGCCTCTCTTTTGTTGTGCCAATCTCCAAGGTCCTATGCCAGCCTCATCAAGGATTTTCCCCAAATGGCAACTATGTCGTCTGCCCATCTGGCCGCCGGACGACCCACAGTTCTTTTGCCAGTTCTTGGAAGCGATTCGGTGACAGCTTAATGGTCACCTGCCTAGCCTAATTTGGGAATTCAATGAACAATTTGATTCTCAACGTGGAAAAGCAGGAAAACCCACTTTTCTGTAGATGAAGTTACTATAAATACTCAAATTAAAAATGTTAAACCTATGATTTCAAATATACGCAATATACAATATAAGTGCGAAAGTTTGTGAGGATGGATGGATTGATGTTTGTTGCTCTTTCACGCAAAAACTACGCAACAGATATGGATGAAATTTAGCACACAGATAGTTTATAACCAGGAGTAACACATAGGATACTTTTTATCCCGGTAGTACGATCCCATGGGACATTAACGAACTACACACGGGCGAAGCTGCGGGCGTAAGCTAGTCTAATATAATGAAAAGGGATACTGCAGTTTTCGCCAAGCAGCTTATTCTAGCAGCCCGTAGGTACCAGAAGTTCAGAACTATCACAAAAAAAATCGAGCGCATAGTCATATAATTCCGATTAGAAAATAACAATTAAACTGCCAAGCTATTAGGCCTATAAAGATTTTAACAAGACCCTTAACGAAGCCGAAAGGTACTTGTTCTCCCCGTCAATGCGATCATTTTTTTGTTCTAGACCATACCTGGGAACCTTTTAGTTACGAAGATATTGGGGTCAAATTTTTCAACTTTTTCACCAGTTTTTTTGTAAATACATGTTTATAATTTAAGATTTTTACTTTAAAAATCTTCATGATCCCCGTACTATTCAATCCATCCATCAGCACAATGTTTTGAGTGCGTTACATTGAGTCCTACCGTAAAACGTGATTTTTACACCAAAAAAAACTTTTGTTTCCCAGCAATAATTTTTGCGTAAAGTTACTTAGTTTGATGTACATAATCCTTGGTTGACGGCTTCGTTATGGGTCTTGTTACACCCTGTATTTCCTTACCGACTTTCACTAAGAAGCCCCATTTTCAAGTTCCAAATAATGTTACATTTACAAAACTTTCTGCCAACGTGACTTTAGTTAAACATGACAAAAACTGTTCTCAAAAAACGTAACAAAAATGGAATGTTCTTACAAATCAACATAATTTTTACTTTCAAAGAAATGTAAGTAATGGAATAATGTTTCCTTTCAATTGTGCTTTCATTATCACATGTTAGCATTGAGTTGACTGTAGTCAGTTGTTGGAATTAGGGTTCCGTCAAGCTGGTTCGGACAGTTTGTGGACCGACTGCGGAGACCGGACACCGGACGCTGTCAGATACTCCAGTACATACATAAACTCACGACGTTTTCCAATGAGGGTAGACAGAAACTACAGAACGCCTCCTGCTAAAATCTTTCAATACTCCTTTCGATTTGTGCCCGGTTGATGGCAATTGGCTTTTTTTTTCTATTCAAAATCATCAAATGTCCCTTCCCACTGTAGGCGGAGCGGCAGGGAGTGTCAGACTTGTACTGACTAAAACTCATCCATGTTCCTACTTTTGCCCTTTGTGTTCCAGGGCCGCGGTATCTCTTTCGAACAGGCCCGCAACCCTGGCAGGCATCGGTCCTTTCGGACCCCTTCCCGTCTGCTGACATCTCTTTGAGGCGCGCGAGGACCATGAACACGCCGTCGACACTCGCGTGACACGTCGGCCTGTCGTCATAAGACGGACGGACGGCAAGCTAGCCCATTACTCACCGTCCACAGGCCCGTGCCTACGGTGGCCGGGAGCCACGACGTGGCCCCCGACGCCCGGTGCGTCTCCCGCGGCGGCCGAGACGTGAGGCTCTCTCACTCTCACGTCCCGCCACCTCCTTCGCTAGCATGACTACTTCGCAGCAGGAGGTGACAGTTGTAAAAATCATTGATGGAAAAACAATATCACTTTGCTTGACCTGGGAATCTAACCCAAGACTTCATGCATGCAGTAACGCTAACGACAGCTAGACCAAAGATTTACGAAGTTTTCTTTGATAACTTACTTACTATAAAAAATCCGCCATCTTTAAAATATGACTTCGATTCGTAACAACGTGGTCTCATTTTTTAATTCATGTCATGAATTATTCAGCCTCTAAAAATATCGGAAAGGTATGAACTACTTTTTCATTGTTTCAATATTGTAATTGGGCAGGCCATTCTTTTATTCAATGTTTTTGCAGAAGTACAGAGATTCGAGGGTAAAAAAAATGCGAAATTTAAAGGCTGAAATAGACTTACTAGAAAATTATGCTTTATTTAAAAACCGTCAGGTAACAAGGGCTTTCTTTTCTCTTTCTTTCTAGTTTTATCACAGGAAGGTACCTAACTAATTCAATATTATGTTAAAGTCAGTCATTCAGTTATGTCTTTTTGTCAGTCACAAAAAGTTCAAGTTTAATTTGGAATTTTCGAGTAATTTCTAACCATGTGTAGCCCTTAACGATTTGACCACCCTCTACTCGAGCATGAGCACGCTGTGTAACGTAAATACGGCAATTTTACAATTAAAAATACAAGTTTCACTTGTAATAGTTTTATTATTTTAAGAATTTATGCATATCTAATATGACACTGATTGTGTTTGTTGCGAACAATTTAACTAAAATGCAATAGGATAATTGTATTTTCGCTTCATAAAAAAATTACGTATTTACTTTACGTTTACACAGCACGAACTGGTTCCTCTGGCCTTTTCTGTAAAAGAAGGGATGGATAATTCACCACGGCGGTCCAGTTCAAGTCGGTAGATGTCACATGTCGCATAGGCATGTCATCGAAGTTTTGGTACTAAGTCTAACCAAGTTTCTCATGATGTTTTCCTTTACCATTTCGGAATACTTTTAGTAATTTGCAAAATATGGAAACCCGCTGTTATAATAAAGGACGTATAACCTTGCGGACAGTAAGTACTAACTGTTACCTTGACCGTGTTCCCCATTTAAAAGTAGTATGTGGATAAAAAAAGATATTCCCAATTGCGCATCAATACAAAGAGGTACCAATCAATTTGAATATCGAATGATCGAACGATTCTCGAAAGCTCTGTTTACTTTGGTGTATTTTTAAACGTTTTAACTTTTTTGTTGTAAAAAGGTTTACACTGATGAAAAAAGAAGAAGAAAAATGTAGATATGTGTGAAGGTTCGGTCAAACGGTGGTAAGGGTCAAATTCTAGACTTTGCACCGGACAAGGACATTTTCTTATAAATAAATACTACTGAACAGTGCTTCAGTGTCCGGTGTGCGTTGTTTGTCTGGATCAGATTTCCATACAACACAACACAACTTTAAAGGTTTTCCATACAGAATCTGTTAAAGTGTTATTCTCAAAGAAATAAAGTATTAAAAAAAGCTCTCTACTTATAATGTATAGCAGGCCCGAAGGCACCTAAGAAGCCGATTCCTGCCAGTTTCCACTTGGAAACAAGGCCGTTATACTTTTAGGTAATTGAATAACCAGTAGGCTCATATGTTAGTAGTAATTAATTAGTATTGATTAATTTCTTCATCATAAATAATTATTATCTCCAAGGTACAAAATAATTGCTACAGTTATTCCTAGAACGATAAATAGGAAGTATTATAAGCAAAAAAGCTTGGTATGTAGGAAAAAGACAACAGAAAGATAATGACACAGATTAGTAATGTTACTCATAACGCACTTATAGTCGACCTCGTTATTGCTTTACCAGTTTTGGCCACAATGCTCATAAAAATGAAACTTTGACAAGCCTTATTATAGTTTCAACTTTCTGTCTAACTGTCATTTAGACTAGACCATGTAATTTTATAATTTGCAAGTTACATTCAACGTTAGGTTGATACAGCGGTTCTGGTGATTACAATCAATGTTGGACGTACTAAGAAATCAAAGAGGTTACGGTGCTGCTATAGCATAATGTTGCCTCTGGGGCACAGGTCTCCTCTTTATGTGAGGGAATGGGCTTGAAAGTTACTACGCAACCCAGTACGGGTTGGTAGATATAGTACAGGCCGGTTTTCTCATTATTTTTCTCCTTCACCGTTTTGATATTTTTCTTAATACTTTAATATCATCCTACCAATGTATATTTTAAAAATATAAATTTTAGGTAACGCAACGCCCCGGGAGGTATCGCCCAAGAAGGACATACACTGACCGTATTAGTGAGGTATTTCGGAAAGATCCCGGTGCGTAGTATTCGCAACCGGGACCAGATGAATGAAAGTGGACGAGGCAAAGGGAGTAACCCCATGGGAAAAACTCGTGAGTATGTATGTAATTTTAGGTGAGAATGCTATGTTAACATCAAGGTCTAAAATTTAAAGAAAAACCACCTACTTATTTGCTTAGCCACCAATTTATTCCGTTGGTAGTACCATAGATTAACATTTAACTTGGAAAGGAAGGTTCAAGGAAAACGGACCGATATGCGTACGTGACGACACACGCGTACGACCATAGACGTGCTCCATAGTCTATGAGGGGCAGGGATATTGAACCTGTGGCATACTCGCCGAACGCGGTCGCAAACAGATCCGCAACGCCTGACTGACCAAAAAGCGGTCATCTTGTGGCTTTGTGCATTTGATTGTCTGCTTCATTAAGCGATTTTTTTACATTACGTTGTCGCGCACATGCATGTCTACTTCTTCTTCGACATTAAGCAATACAATGCTGATTGTAGGTCTCTTCCAAATCTCTCCAGTTTTCATGGTTCTGTATGGCTATCCAGTTTCTTCATAGGTGTATACTGACACTTCACGAAGCCGTTGAACCAAGCATTTTGTACATCAAACTAAGTAACTCTACGCAAAAATTATTGCTGGGAAACGACTTTTTTTTTGGAGTGTAAAATCACGTTTTACGATAGGACTCAATGTAACGCAATCCAGTGTGCCGATGGATGTACTGGGGTCGTAGAGGTATTTGAAGTAAAAAATTATATAACATTACAAACTTGTCTTTAAAAAAAACTTGGAACTTTGACCTCAAATATCTCCGTAATTACAAGGTTACGGGGATGGTCGAGACTCTAGAACAAAAAAAAAAATCGAAATGACGGGGAAAGCAAGTGCCATTCGGCTTCGTTGTGGGATTTTTACACCCACTAGGTTTGCCATCTCTGCTCCCCAGTCGCTGTTAATTTGGAAGCACGAGGCACATGACACGTATTCCTAGTTAAAGTACTTAGCGACTTTTAATAATTGTAGGTCTTGTAATGTATAGTGCATTTAAAGGTTTAGTAGGTAAGTTCAATTTTTTTTGTAGTATTTATTTTTTTACTAGGTAGGTATTCATGCACACAGTAAGAAAAGAGCATTAAACTTTTTGAGTACAAAGGTTCCGCTAATTGTTATAGTGCTTCTATCGTTTGTAAAATATGTTTGGTCTATTTCTCAGGGTATTCGCGATCTTCACAACATCAGCTGCCTAGGTTGTCCAGTCTAACCGGATGCAGCTGAATACCAGTATTTGACATGGAGCGACTGGCTATCTAACCTCCACAACCCAGTAGTACTGGATAATACGATATCCTTTAGTAACTCGGTATACAGGGTGCATTTTCCAAGTGGGCGTGGATGGCGAAATCCGTAACTGTGAGGAGTAAAAAAAAATGCTCAAAGGAGAACGCCCATTTGAAAAATTCACCCATCCACAGACCAATCTTCACACACACTCACTCTCTTCTTCTTTACTTATTCTGTTTGTTGTAATATATTGTTTAAGAAACAAAAGTTTTTATTTTTTTAATTTTTTTATTGAATCTTGCCTAGATTAACCTGAAGATTGATCCGAGCGGCTATTATTGCTTAGCCACTAGGTTCTTTATTCGCGGTCTTGACACTCGAAATATTTCATATCAATTGTAGGTATAATTTAATTCATTATAGACCAATCATTTATTCAAATTATCTTGGGGTTTTCCCTAGTCACTTAAAAATGCCCAAAATTCTCAAGACCCGGCTTTCAAAAGAGGTTTTTCTTAGTATTTATTAAAAATAATTGCCCCACGCAAAGTATTTCTCCAGTACATTGAGTGCATTACTAACACAAATCTCACGTCCGTAAAATACACACAATATATAAACATTTACTCACTCAGAACAATTTACTATCTTTGTGGGCGATACAATATTTGATGCGCGTCGGAATCAAACCTAGATCACATAGTACAGCCATCAAATCTCGTTATATCTCTGATATCTAAAAGCAATATAGCATTGCAAAAACAAAGGCGTAATCAGCCTATAAATATTCGCTAATAATATTTTTTTCATCAAACTTATACGTTCGGGCGTGTCTATAGATAGATCTTTAAAGGTAAATATTGAGGTTACTAAAACCATTTTTTCTCAAAATCAATCGTTTGAAAGGTAGACACTTCCAAAGTGGTAAAATGTGTGTCCCCCCCTCTAATTTCTAAAGTAAGAGGAGGAAAATTCTGAAAAATGTAGGATTGTAGAACTTAAAAAAAACTTTTAACTAAAATTGGTTTGAATAAAATTTGATGATTAGTTTTCGAGATATTGGACTTTTTCATCAACTTGTTCAACATACTATGAAAAACAAATTTAGAATGTAATACAATACCGACAACATAATGAATGAGCCTTCAAAATATTTTTATTATATTGTTTGGTGCTACGGAACCCTGTGTGGGTGTGAGTATGACTCGCACTTAGCCGGTTATTTTAATACCTACACAGTTCCGTCTCCGTGCTATTAACCATTCAGGAGTACTGTCACGTGGAGGCGATGCTTTGAGGATCAGCTCTTAACTGTCATAAAAAAAAATGTATTGTCACCAGAACCAAAAGTGTGTGCAAAATTTAAGCTCAATGAATCAGGTTGGGGAGAACTAGTATGAAATTCAGTTGCACGACATACATACATACTGACTAACGAACAAGGCAAGTTAAATAAAAGCTTATAATTATTTTTTTAAAACCGGTCAAGAGCGAGTCGGACTCGCACACGAAGTGTTCCGTACCATTATCTTAAAAAAAATGTTTTTGGCGTCAACTATTTATGTGTTTTCCCTTTAATTTTCAACTTTTTTGGATTTTTTGCTTTATTTGTGCTGTAAGGCCTTGCTTTTTGCTAAATTTCGTGATTCTAGGTCAACGGGAACTACCACATATGTTTTTGACCCAAAAACATATGTGGGTATATATGTTTTTGGGTCTATATATGGGCTATAGGGTACTTCCGGTTTAACCGTTCCGGATAGAATTGTCAATTTTGGTTAAAAGCAAGGTCGTCAAGCACAAGTAAAGGGAAAATTCAGAAAAAAAAGAGTTGAAAATTAAGGTAAATTTTGCTACTTACAAGTTTTCGCGAAAATCTAAATTTGCCCTTATCTTTTTATCGTGTTTACTCATCGACGTTGATTTTCATACACCTAATAGTGTTAATAGACTTCAGTATCTGGTATAAATTTCAACTCGATACCTCCATGCGTTCCCGAGATAAAGGGCCTTGACCAACAGTCAGACGCCAACAAAGTGATCCTGTAAGGGTTCCGTTTTTTCCTTTTGAGGCACGGAACCCTAACAAGAGACTTCCCGGTTTTAGATAAGCCGCAAAGCATTCAATAAAAAAAATCTGCTCTGAAGAGCTTGGTCTCTTCAGCTCGCTGTGACATATTTACGCTCACATATAAAAAAAATTCAAATATTTCGAAGCATTTCTAAATGAAAAGTAAACTGAACATACCTGAGAAAAAGCCGTAATAAAATACAAAAAATACTATCAGAAAGTTCTCCGGAAAACTTCACTTAACGTCTGCCAACGGTCTGCGGGTTTGAGTATGCATAACATACAGAGTGCGCTTTTTTATAACTACTTAAACACCTGCAACTTAGTACAGGGGGGTTACTATGACGTCTTATAGCAGGAGTGGGAAGAGACACAGCTATACAGATTGTCAAGCTCCATCTGTTTCCCACTCTAGAATTACTCCTGCTTTAAGACTTTAATTGAGCGGTCACCCATGCACGGACCAACCTATTTGCTGCTGTACAAGCTGTTGTTATGATAAGCCATCCAGAAGCCCATATATTTTCGATGATATCTTTAATATTGAAAGTTCTTATGTTCCCATGTGAATACCTCTGTATCACCTCGTCTTATGCATACTCCAAAGCAAAACTAACACGGATTACCAAAAAATCAATCACGCTGTCTAAAACAAAATGGCAGGCATGTTTACATGTATCTTTCAACGCCGCTTGCGCATTTGCCAGAAATATAAGAATTAATTCACCAAACATTTATATTAAAAGATTGTTTGTTTTCTTTCTCTAGATAGGTGTTAAGCGTTGAAAGTTGGAAGGATCTGGCGTTTGTCTGGAAGATATTTATTTGTGTTCTTCATTCTATTATAGAGTTGTAGTCCGGTGAACCTGTGGGATGGATTGAGTGCTCCTCGTGGTCTAGAATGAGTGAGCAGTTCTTTTTTGTATCAGATACTAGCTTTTGTTCGCAGCTTCGCTCCCGTTATGTACGGAAATTAATCCATGGAACGTTTTAAATGTAGCTTATGACACTCAGGGATAACGTAGCTTCCCGTTAGTGAAAGAATTTTTGGGATTGGATCAGGAGTTCCAAAGATTACCCGCTACATAGAAACTTACAAATTAATGTTGTATATTATTAGTACAGCTATTTTATTTTATCATAATGACTTGTGACGGTGTTCCTAAATGACTTATAGAATTTTTGAATGCATACAAACTCAGACTCAAAGCATTTATTTCAATTAGACCTTAGCAGGCACTTTTGAAAGTCAGAAAAACAAAGGCGAAGCTACAGTCACAGACACAAGGCATAATAACTTGTGAAAATACTGTAGTTGCCCATTCCAAAGCGTAGGTCTCTATGGAGAAGAATGGGCAAGAAACTCCATGGACATTCTTTTCAATCAAAATATTGTTACAAGATCTTGATTACATCATTCATGTTGAGATTATACATATATGTGAGAACGATGTAGAAAGACGTGCACATTAAGAGCGTCCAGAGTAAAAGATTACAATTATCAACAATTTAAAAACAAAGTAGTTAAAATAAACCGTGGCAGCTAAAAGATACAATACTTGATAGCCATATTTTTATTGGTATTGGCTGAATTAATTTATCTAACACTAGCTTTCGCCCAGGGGCCTTAGTCTGCTATTGCAATAGTGTCAGAATGGTCTATCATTGATTTAATAAGGCCCCTAGCCCACGGCGTATTGAAGCGCGTTCGAAACTCGTTTGACGTGCGTACAAAGGGTAATTCGTCTGCGCGGGGCCTTATTAAATCAATGATAGACCATTCTGACACTATTGCAATAGCAGACTAAGGCCCCTGGGCTTCGGAAATTATCCTACGGGAACATCTTGCTTTATTTAGATCACTGTGCTATTTCGGGAATTTTCGTATCAGTAGTTCCTAAGATTACCCCCTACACACTTTAAATCTGTACTAATAACTATACTATTATTATAGAGTGGTAAAGTGAGTGTAAAGTTTGTGAGTTTGTGAGGTTGCAGGTGGTAACCTACTGGTGGTATCTACTGAACCGATTTCGAAAATTCTTTCACTAATAGGTAGCTACATTATCCCCAAGTGCCACAGGCTATATATACAACGTGCTCGTGTGATAATTTCCGACCAAAACGCGAGCGAAGCCGCGTGCAACAGCTAGTCTATAGATCTCTAGATCTATACAAATAAATTAAATTGAAGTGTCTTTTTGTAATTTCAAAATAACAGCTTTTTACTGAATGCATATGAAAAAAAGGGTCGGGGGCTTTTGGTACCGGGACCGCGGTCCCGGTTTTCACCTAATACGGCACTTATAAGAAAAATACATGTTTTTTTAGTTTTTGTCTGTCTGTCGGTCTGTTTGTTCAGGCTAATCTCCGAAACGACTGGACCGATTTTGACGGGACTTTTACTAGCAGATAGCTGGCTTATAGAAAAATAATTAGGGTTCCGTGCAAAAAAAAAAACCCTTGAAATTTGTTAACAAAATTCGATTCAAAAACAGAAGTAATATTTTTTTATAATAATTTCACGCGAACTAAGGTCGCGTGCAGCTAGTCTTTAATATAATTGTAGTCCTAAAGCGCACACAAAGGCGTATTTAATGGCATAGGTATTTTTACCTTTCAAACAGGCACAGAGGCACGTGCTATTCCAAAACAAGTGCGCATTGGACTCGCGCATGAAGAGTTCCGTACCATCGTAGTAGGCGAGCCCCCATTATATTTATTTTTTATTTGTTGTCATAAATTTCGTAAAGTTTATCCTGTAATCTATAGGCAAAGAACTATTTTTGTATTTTTTTTTTTCAAAATTTTAGGCCCTGTAGTTTCGGGGTCAATTTTCGCCAATTTTGTTAAATAACTTTAAAACTATTTGTCTCTTAAAACTATAAAAATAATATATATTTGGAATGCTCCTTTTGAGCCCTTTCATTTTATATGTAACACGACTTAGTTTGCAAAACTTATTTTTTTTTAAATTTTATAATTTACCCCCAAATTAAAAATTCATTAATTTATCATTATTTATTTTTCACATTCATCTTTGGGCCACCGATTTACATATGTGTACCAAACAACTCAATCGGTCTAGTACTTTTGGAGAGTAAAACGCGGCGGTAGACGTTTATTGTGCAGTTTTTTGGAGCTATTTAATCTTTACCGAAAAGAAATACCAAATAATAAAAAAAAACATGAAATTTCTGCATATTCTTGACACCAAAATGGTAGTTATGTTTTTTTTTGTAGTAAAATGTAAAATAAATCTCCTCACAACGAAACCACAGAAATGAGACAGGATTATTGATGACATGCATCTCCTCGTAAAGTTACCATTATTTTGATTTGCTTTTTACACTAGTTGGTAGGCAATTTAATAATAAATATTATGCTAGTATTTATTTTTTCAAAAGACCTAAATTGATTTTATAAAGATTTTATTCCAAAATCTGAGCGTACTCGCTACGTATATCGCTATTTTCTATCTCGCGATCTTAAGCTGGGTGGCGTGCGGCCAAAAGGGACGAATACTCAAGGTTATTTGGTCAGGGTACCACCTTAATTGACTGTGACGGACTGTGTGACGGACAGATAGACACGTTACGCGAGTGATTCTATAAGGGGTTCAATTTTTTCCTTTTGAAGTACGGAACCCTAAAAATGAGGATTACATTACTGATTGTTAAATCTTTTGTATAAAAGTGTGTTGTAAATGGCTTCGTGAGACGATTAATAACCTATGTACTTATGTACCTATCTATAAACACATCCGTCAAAATAAAAGTGTAATCTAACGTATATTATAAAAATCGAATTCACAAATACCGATATTTATCATTCTCTATCATAGCATTAACAGGTTGATACATGTTTCCGTTACTGTTACAAGATCCAACATTAGATTTTCTACTGAAACGCTGAAATTCACCGCTGCATATATACAAATTATCTTTATCTACAAATAGTTTCACTTTATCTTTTAGTTAACGATAACAGAAGGTCACTGAACTTTACATACTACATACTCGTAGTTCTACTGAATTCTACGATTTGACATTAGTTAATTCTAGTTTCTATTGCGATACGTTATTAATTCTTTAATTAAGAACCTCGTTGGTCTAGTGGTAGCAATCATGAAGAGGGTTCGATTCCCTGGTCAGGCAAATTGTTATTAGGTTTTTCCATCAGGAATTTCTCGGTAGCAGCCACGGACTCTGGATTTGTGCTCGTTTGATGGCCACATGCTCCCCCCCATTACATGGGACCTTAAGATAACTGGTGAAATGCGGGTGTACGTATTATTATGTATACCTCTGCATAACCCTTCAAGGACTTCAGGCGTGATGTTATGTTAGAATTAGGCATGAAAAAAGAAATTTTGACATCAGTCAAAAATGCAAATTACCTAAAGTCAAGCCTCTTGTCGAAATCTGAAGACATACAAACGCCTTCGATATTGGAAATAGGGTTGCAATAAATACAAAACTTTTTGTTAAATGCCTTGTATTGGCCCATAAAAACACTGTGGTACACTTGTTTAATTCTCTAATACAACACTTTTTTTACAATTGTATGTAGCGTGTTTTTGGTGAAACGGAACGGAAACAAAAAACGCATCGATTCCGGTAGTTACGTCAAATGCTATGTGTCAAAGAAATACTTTTAGTTGAAAAGTAAAGAAAAGAAAGAAAGAAAAAGTATTTATTAGCCCGCACAGGAGAAAACATCAAACAAAAGAAATGGTTACATTCACAGTAGGTAAGTACCTACTTAAAATTTCATTAAGATTTTACTATAATATTGTTATTGCAATTTTTGCTCTATTAAAGCACTTACAATATAGTAAAACTATTCGATTAAGGGCAAAACATTAGATTTAAACAAGGCAGATAGAGAGAAGTGACATCAAATACTTTGTTATGGAACTCAAATGTAGTTGGGCAGGACACCTAGCAAGGCGCGGTGAAGGCAGGTGGAGTAAAGATGCGACCGAGTGGCGTCCAAGAACCGAGAAAATAAGTGTTGGTCGGTCAAAAGGACAGATGACAGTGTTGTCATCTGGGATAAACTTGGATGAGGCTCGCACAGGAACGTGGACAACGACTCCCTCGCGGCTCTCGGCGGCGGAGGAGACGCCATGGCGACCTGATGCCGCCCTAGGACCTCTTCTTAGGGACTCTATTGTAGCCATTGTACGGCCCCCTAATGAGTAGTGGCGATGTCTCAGGTGAGCCCGGACATAGCCAAAGGAGTTTGGTGCCCGGAGGCGGGCTGCGCTGGATGGGTGGTGAATGTCATGCGTAGCACCTGTCGCGGCCCATGCGCCAAACCGGCAGTAGCCTCACGGCTGTGTTTTTTAGTAGGTGCAAGCCCCACATAACCAAGCCGTCTCTCCGGATGGTGTGTTATACGTAGGCCTTAAAATAAAAAAAAAAAAAAAAAAAAAACAGGAACGTGGAGAATAGCACAACAAAAAGGGGCCTGTACCTAAATTGAAAATTTCTTTCTCATAATTATCAGTAGCTACAAACTAAGAGTTAGGGTCGTCATCCTCGCACAGAACTCCCGTAATAACCCATTCGCGGAATCAAATCGATTCCGAAATAGCGGAATACCTGATCTTACATTCCTGATGCAAAATTAGTAAATGTTTTCAAAATACGTGCAAAGATTCTAAATTCTTGCCGACATTTTTAGTGGCTACTATGAATGGTTTGCGAGTTAGTGAGCGTCTAATTTTAGGGACACTTGTGGGTAAGCTTAATAGTGGGTTACGTGTCCTTTTTTGGGAGTTGAGCTTTTTGGAAAGGCTGGATGTAATTAAGCCTTTTGGGCTTTTGTATGGGGGGATAAATTAGGACAGGTTTTTAGTGTAACTTTTTACAATTACGAATATTGTTGTCATGAATTTACCAAGAGATAGGTACCATAATTAAAATAGGCCAAAGTCGCAACAGATTGTGTTTCGAACAATAGAACTCGGCGACCGCGACGCGGTAGGGCCTGAAGGAGATAGCGTGACGAGCTGGACTAATACCAAAAGGATTGGACTCAAATAGCCAAAGGCAGAGCAATTGGAAAGATAGAACGAAGGCCTTGCTCCTGCACTCGGACACATCAGGCTCATAACAACATTTGGTACCATATCTGGTGAAATGTGGGTGTAGTCACGAGTTCTAATATATAGATTGTTCTAATATATTGATTTTTTCCTCCATTATTAATTGTAATTGTACGAGTATGATGTTACGGAAAAAGTATTTTGGAAATCAATATGTCACGAGAAAACAGTTTTTTGGGCAAATGTATAAAGGGTGTAACAGGACCCTTAACGAAGCCGAAAGGCTCTTGTTCTCCCCGACATTGCGATCATTTTTTTGTTCTAGACCTTACCTGGGAACCTTCTAGTTACGGAGATATTGGGGGTCAAAGTTCCAAAAATACATGTTTTTAATGTAAAATGTTTACTGTAAACACCTCCACGACCCCCGTACTATTCAATCCATCCATCAGCACAATGTTTTGAGTCCGTTACATTAAGTCCTACCGTAAAACGTGATTTTTCACCCAAAAAAAAGTCGTTTCCCAGCAATAATTTTTGCGTAAAGTTACTTAGTTTGATGTACATAATGCTTGGTTGACGGCTTCGTTAAGGGTCTTGTTACACCCTGTATTAGTGTTGGTGACTGCATATAGGTACACCTCTACCTAACTTCCCGGGGATTACAAGCGTAATGATAACTTTTGATGTAATTATTAAATCAGACTTGAGTCTTGCACTCGGCGGCCATTTTGAAGTATTTTTTCGGTAAGTTTAATAAAACATCGTAACATAAGCAGAATTGAGGAAAATATCAAAAAAAGTTACGAAGATAAACTGAAGGCTACTAGAAATATACATTTTACATGCGTTTGACCTTAGTCTTAGTGAGTAATACACTTAATGAACATAAGTAATAATTCATTTTTATAGAACCGGTGACTGAAAAGTTGTCTGGTATGATGTGATGCGGAGGAATGAGGAAAATATCGTGAGGAAAGTTTTGAGGATAACTGTGGATGGGTATAAGAGTAGAGGAAGATCAAAGAAACGATGGATGTGAAGAATGATATGGCACGAAACGAGGTGTCTGATGAGATGACGAGTAATAGAGAAGTATGGAAGAAGAAGACATGCTGCGCCGACCGTAAATATATAGGGATAAGGGCAAGAGAATGAGTCTTGCCCTTGTCCCAATGAAGGGCATGAGAGAGTCTGTTTACTCACATCTATATCAATAGATGTGAGTAAACAGACTAGTGAATATGATTTGGATAGTGTTTCTCGGCTTAAGCATTTGTTGGTGAAGAGCTTTTTACGGAAAAGTCTAAATGATTTTTAGTTTGTAGTTTGTATTAATCGATCGTGTTGTTTTGTTTCCTAATTTATGTTACAGTATGTTGTACCTACATTTTTTTGTTATCTTTTTTGTTTCGAGTGTTTATCAGTGGAAACTTGTACATGGCCTTCAATTCATATTGTTTAAGTACACAGTTTTTATTACCTGCAAGGTTCCCGAATAAAATCTATACAAATACATAAAATTGAAATGTCTGTTTGTAATATCAAAATAACAGCTTTTTACTGAATGCATATGAAAGTATATACGGCACTTATAGCAAAAACACATTTATTTTTATTTTTGTCTGTCTGTCCGTCGGTCGGTCTGCCTGTCTGTTTGTTCCAGCTAATCTCCGAGACGGCAGGACTGATTTTGACGGGACTTTTACTGGCAGATAGCTGATGTTATAAGGTCTAACATAGGCTTCTGTTATTTTAGAAAAATAATTAGGGTACCGTACAAAAAAATTAAAACGTTTAATGTTTAATGTTTATATATTGTGTGTATTTAACGGACGTGAGATTTGTGTTCTTAATGCACTCAATGTACTCGAGAAATACTTTGCGTGGGGCAATGATTTTTAATAAATACTAAGAAAAATATTTTTTGATAGCCGGGTCTTGAGAATAATTTTGGGCATTTTTAAGTGACTGGGTTACCCCAAGATATTTTTAATAAATGATTAGCCTATAATGAGTTAAATTATACCTACAATTGATATGAAATAATTCGAGTTCTTGAAAAAAAAAAAAAAAGATTAAGGGGGCTCCCCATAATCCCATAAAAAAAATATAACCTAAAATATACCTTATAGCGGTTTACAGAATACATCTACCTACTAAGTTTCAACTGTGTAGTCCTAATAGTTTCGGAGTAAAGTGGCTGTGACATACACGGACAGAGACAGACATGGCGAATCTATAAGGGTTCCGTTTTTTGCCATTCGGCTACGGAACCCTAAAAACCTTGTGGTACTGTGAGTGTGTTTTGCCGTGACTTAGTGACGTGTTCCAGTAGTGCGCGTAATAAAAGAAAGAGGGTAGACAGATTTGTCTGCTCTTAACAATTTATTTTCCATCCACCCGCATTCTCCAGTCAACCCGCGATCATGGCGCTTGCAAAAGCGGCGAAATATCGGGAGCTCAAAATAACAGACAAATACGGAAGATATCCCGTAAGAGACAGTATGAGTTCCGAAGAAAATTGTCTAGTACTGAATACGTGGATACCGTTTTCGCGTAGGTGTTCCTCCACTCCGTATTAATAGCTGTAGGTATTTCGTCACTTCCTTATTGCGTCGACTGCCCCGTTGGTCTAGTGGTCGCAAGCGGACTGCTGAGCATGAGGTCCTGGGTTCGATTCCCGGGTCGGGCAAAGTGTTATTGGGTTTTTCCATCAGAAATTTCTCAGTAGCAGCCGCGGAGTCTGGATTTGTGCCCGGTTGGTGTCAATAAGCTTGCCCCCTATTACATGGGACTGAAACTTAACCAGTGAAATGTGGGTGTACGTTACTAATATGTACACCTCTACCTAACCCTTCGGTGAGTACAAGCGTGACGTGTTTGTAGCTATGTTTATGTAAAGTGCATCGAATTATTGTAATGAGATCAATACTTATGAAATTCAATTTTGTAGGTATTAGGATTTGAAAATATAAAAACCTATATATGAAAACCTTTTCAGCTGATAATCATGATAAATGCAACACGATTTTTTACTTTTTTTTTATTAATTTTTATTTTAACTTGTCCAGTTGAGCTCATAAATAATTATAAGAGTTCATAAATAAATGTTGTAACAAAGTTAAAAAGCTGTAGGAAGTGCAAATTAAACTTTTGTATGATTGTGAAATAGTTTCAGAGTAAAAGTAGTGACTTTAAAAAGATAACGCTTCTAATTCCCAAAGGGTTATACATATAGAGGTGTATTATACACTCATATTTCGCCAGTTTTTGTAATAGGGGGCGAGCCTATTGCCATCAACCGTGCACAAATCCAGAGTCCATGTTACTACTGAGAAACTCTAGAAAAAAAAACCAGTAACATTTGCCAGACCCGGGAATTGAACCCAAAAGCACCAGCAGTAAAGCTTGTCACGTCTACTAGACTAACAACAAATATGTAATAGCAAAGTTTTAATGGGTTTATCCATCACGAATGAGATGAGAGAAGATGATGACGATGAGAGCAGCGGTGGCCTAGTGGTGGCGGCCCCGACTTACGAACAGTAAGTCGTGGTTCGAACCCAGGCAGGCGTATTACTTTGTGTAATTTATTTCATCACCACTGCTCTCAAAACGACGGAAAACATCGTGAGGAAACCGGTATGTCCTAGAACCAAAAATTCGAAGACATGTGGCTTCTACCAACCCGCACCGGGCCTGCGTGGTGGATTATAGCCCATTCTCTCTCATAGAAAGGAGGCCGTGTGTCCCAGCAACGGGAACATTATAGGCTGATTATGCTATAATTATGCCATCACGAATTCCACAGTAGCAGCCACGGAATCTAGATTTGTGCCCAATTGACGGCAATAGGCTTGCCCCGAATAACATGGGACTTCAACATAACTGGCAAAATGCGGGTGTACTATAAGGTACACCTATGCCTAAACCTCCGTGGACTACAGCCGTGATGTTACGCTATGAAATTGTTTTTTAAATGCTTTTAATTGTTACTATGTAGATATTTAGGTTGATAACTCTCTGTCAATTAAACATTGCTCTATTTCAACCTTCGTTATCTCATATCTCTAGTACAACTGGACCGAGATGACGTCACCCACTATTAACGTTCCGACGGGCAGACGTGCTACTTCCTGCCGAGCCCCGAATCACGCCACGTTTTAATATCTGCGCGGGAGTCGCCTGTGACACGGATTGTGTAGAACATGGAGACTCAACCGGCCGTACGTCACGTAGACCAGGGGCCTAAAATGGCCGCTTTAGCAGAATTCTAATAGACAATGAAATGCATAAGCATAATCAACCTATAATATTCCCACTGCTGGGACTGGGACACTCGGCCTCCTCTCTATGAGAGGGAATGGGCTATAATCCACCACGCGGGCCCAGTGCGAGTTGGTAGATGTCACATGTCTTCGAATTTTTGGTTCTAGGACAAGCCGGTTTCCTCACGATGTTTTCCTTCACCGTTTTGAGAGCAGTGGTGATGAAATAAATTACACAAAGTAATGCGCCTGCGTGGGTTCGAACCACGACTTAATGTTCGTAAGTCGGTTCCGCAACCACGAACGTGGACGAAGCAAAAGGAGTTTGTTAGGTTGTTAAGGGTCGTAACATTTGTGTTTCTCGTGTCTCTGCGGGAGTTTATGTAAGTATTTCTTAACTTGCTAAGTTCGAATACGTCACACATTCAAATAATATTCGTACTAAAAGTTTTTTATAAATATCTTAAATGCTTTGGATACTCATTTCAATATGGAAATGCTTGTTAAAACCTACTGCAAAGAAAAGAAAAAATACAAAATCTTCCAGCACATATTCAAGTAGGTCTGAGCCGAATCGTTTACTGTGTGTCATCCCTAAAGTTACGGTTATGACGTTTAAAATAAGTACAACTAATTAAAAAAAAATGCAAGGTGAAACAAGATGTACTTTTATGTATAACATCTATTCATGCTATTCTCCACAATTATAAAAAACTAGTGGCCCGTCCCGGCTTCGCACGGGTGCCTATGTTACTCAGGGTGAATGTAACTTTCTAACGGTAAAAGAATTTTTGAAATCGGCGCAGTAGTTTTTGAGTTTTTTCATTACAAACATACACACAAAAATACAAATCTTTCCTCTCTATAATATTAGTGTAGGTGGAAAAAAATACCTACTTTAGATCATCGTGAGCCGACTTCTATCACTTCTCTGTCCAATTTTTTATAAGATTACTACCCGTGCGCGATAAGTTGGGACCTGAGCGCGGTGACGTCACAGTGGTTTGTTTGTACCGCCCGCAAAAACGAACGGTAAAATACGGGCCCCTGGGGGGAAGTGCGAGGGAAGCGGATGCGAGTCGCATTCCTAGAAGGTCCCAACTTATCGCAAATACGTACGTAAGTACTACCCAGTACGACGTACCTAATAAATTACAGCTCAATAAAAGCTACAACTAATTAAACTTTTTTCTTTCTCTCTTTCTCTAGCGCGAATGTCCGGAGTTAAGCTTCTGTATCATGCATACTCTGTGTCCATCGTCACGTGCATAATATACGTTGCGTCGACCACGTGCGTCCAGTGTTGTGTGTGTGGGTTCGGCAACATCCGGACAGTCCCGAATTGGGCGATTATTCGGAAATATTTTGTGAACTATTTTCAGTCGCTTGTCTTGTTTTTGTAGTCTTATAAATCAATCAAGAATGAAGTATTATAATGCAACTAATCATACATTAATTGATTTTGGATTTCATGACCTGCGCCGCGCCTTCACCTTCCGCCGTTTCTTTGTAATTCGCGCCTAAGAATGAGGAAAACAAAACAAACATGGTTGGAATACATGAAGGATGATATGGCACGAAAGGAGATGACTGCTGGGATGATGAGTAATAGAGAAGTATGGAAGAAGAAGACATGCTGCGCCGACCGGACGTCAAATAAATTGGGATAAAGGAGAATGGTGATAAATTAATGACCTAGCTTCTGATGTTTCATAGTGCCCTATTAGGTTTATGTGAAAAAGAAATGAATTTGACTGCGTTCATAGACTATAGGTTGCGATCATCAAGAATAGTCAAGATTTTACTATATAAAACTGCATTTAATTTGTAATTTATTCGGTGCTATATTTACAAAATTATTACATTGACCAATACGATGTACGGTGCAAAAAATAATTCAAGGTAACCGTACTAACCGTACCAACAGCATCTTTTTGTAATGCTTAGGGCTCATTTACGGACACGCGGCGCGTTGCGCGACGCGTTGTGCGGCGCGACCCGCTTTAAATTCAAACTTAGGGAGATGTATCAGAGCGTTTACGGAGAAGCGATTTTACGTGCGTTTGCTTGAAATGCAGCGTTGGCCACCGCGCTGCCCGCCGCGTTGCCCGCCGCGTTTTCAGCCGCGGTGCCCGCTGCGTTTTCAGCCGCGGTGCCCGCCGCGTCGCCCGCCGCATCGCCGCGGTTACTTTTTTACTAACTAACTTTTTTTTTACAAGTTCATGCGAGTAGGTGGCGCATAATCCACTCTCCACCAGCTGACAATTTTTTTTTTCTGCTCAGTATGTTGTGAACTACATAAGTAAAAACTTTCAGCCGGCGTACTATGATTTATTTTTATTTATTTTTTTACAACTTCCGTAACCTCCCACACCCAAACCCACCGCTACTTGAGCAGCTGACGGTTGGTTGTCTTATTAGTCATATAAGATCAACTATCTATGTCAATTTCAGCCGGCTTACTATGACTTTTTAACTAACGCTACCTCCCGGACTATAAGCGCGTGTGCCGCCGTGTGCAACGCGGCGTTCGCAGCCACGGGCGCCGCGGCGGGCGACGCGGCGGGTGACGACGCGGCGAGCAACGCGGCGGGCGACGCGGCGCGGCGGCGCCCAACACGGCGGCCACCGCGGCGGCCACCGCTGCTATTCGCGCACCGCACCACGCGCCGCGTCTCCGTAAACAACATCATTGGCAATGTTTGTGTTTGGGCGTGCGGTAATGCGGGCCGCTGCACGCGCCGCCTCTCCGTAAACGAAAAAAACGCTAAACGCGACGCGCGACGCGCCGCGTCTCCGTAAATGAGCACTTAGAGGATCTTAGGTTATTTCTTGCTTACAAGAGTTTGTTAAACCATTACAGGTAGTCAAAACTAAGAGATCAGGAGGGTTACAATGACGTCTTAAAGCAGGAGTAATTCCAGTGTAGGAAAGAGACAGAGCTATACAGGTCGTCTAGCACCATCTCTTTCCAACACTGGAATTACTCCTGGGAAACTCAGGGTAAAACTAATTAGTTTTTAGTAAAATTGCATAGCTAATGAGGTCCAGTAAAGCATGGATATTGGTAACATTTGATAAAAATCTTGATTTCTGATAATTTGGAAAGGATGATCTGTAAAACCTACCCAAGGTATGTGTGATCCTGAGACATAATAGACCTTTAAAATAATCCTTTTCAAGCTATAGCGGACACGAATTCGTTCGTCAGGTCTGGGAAATACTCCTCATATTTTACGAGTACTGGGTCCTGGGAGTATTATATTACCCAGTACTAACTGGGTTGTGGAGGTCAGATAGGCTGTCGTTCCATGTAAAATACTGGTGGCAGACCCCAACATAGTTGGGAGAAGGCTTGGCTATGTCTAATAGTACTGCGTTGGGCATACTTGAGTCGAGGTGAATGGTAGGTACGAGTATGTACCTATTTTTTTTTGCTTTCTGTTATTATTTATTTATACAAAGGTACTCAAGTTCTTGCGAAGCTACGTCTTATATCATTGAGTGTTTGTGTGGTCGTATACATGGTGTTTTGGAATTTGGACTCGACGCAAAGTGATTCTTGAAGACAGTTATTACTTATCAAGGGGTCTAAAATGACCGCTTTTGCAGAATTATTACGGCTGACAATGATAGAATTACGAGCATCACATGGTTAAATCTGTGTCTCATATTAAATTCAAATCCATTCAGACGTTTATGAGTAACATAGTAAATTTTGATATAAGTGGGGAAACTTGGTTATTGCATTCGAGAGCGGAATTAACACCCGAGCTGCAGGCGAGGGTGTTATGGAGCCGAGAACTGCAATAACAAATCCCCACGCGTATCAAACGACGTTTTTCAATACACTTTCGAAGAAATAAAATACTAAAACAGAAAGTATTTTTGTCAGGAATTATTTTGAAACTATGATTTAATTTCCTTTTTTTCCGCTCTTTGCTTTCGCCAGGCTGAAGAAGAAGCAAAGGTATGATGCCGCTATACAGCCTAATGTGAAAAGAAGAAAAATCAAATATTTTTGCATTTAGAACACCAATAAATGTTAATTTGTTCATAAAAGCAAATATTTGTTTAAATAATCATGTATATCTACGACATTCTATTTATAAACACAATTTAAATACTAATAAAATATTTACGCCGTATAGACGCATTATATCTCTTTGCCGAGATTAAAAAAAACAATCCTGGTTTTCCTGGGGATTACTCTTGATTCAAGGCTACAATGGAGTTCTCATTTAACATCTCTTGCCGGGCGGCTAAGTTCAGCAGCATATGCTATTAGAAAAATCCGTCAATTTACAGATGTGGATACCGCTAGACTGGTCTATTTTAGTTACTTTCATAGTATAATGTCTTATGGCATTTTGTTATGGGGACGAGCTGCAGACATTCAGTCAATATTTATTCTGCAAAAAAGAGCCATCAGAGCTATATATAATCTTCGTAGGTGCGATTCTCTAAGGGAACTGTTTAAGGACATTAACATCATGACGGTACATTGTCAATACATCTACGAAAACATAATGTACGTAAGAAAAAATCTGCATCTTTTTAGTAAAAGAGGTGACAGACACAGTTACAGTACTAGAAATAGGGACCAATTAGTTCAGCCGGGCTTCAGACTCGCTAAAGTAGATTCATCTTTCATGGGGTACTGTTTGAGATGCTATAATAAAATTCCACAAAGTATTTTTGAACTCAATGAGACGAAATTTAAAACATGCATTAAACGCACACTATGTAAGCAAGCATATTACAAGTTGGACGATTATATCGCTGACAAAAATGCTTGGCTCAATGCCCTGCTCCACAAGGACAGGGACGCATAAATTGATAACATTAAATAGTATTGTTGGAGCTGCTGAAGATTATACAACTATCTTTGCATTGTATAGATTCAATCTCTTTAGTATTATATAAAGCCCATATTGTGTGAGTGCTATGTACTAAAGAGCTATCGTTCACTGGAAACCTAAGTCCTTTCTCGACTTGAATGTGCCCTGGCGGTTGAGAGTATGACATGCTCACTCAATGTCTCGCTGATGGTGGCGCGTGTGTCGGATCATTTAGTTCCCTTCAAAATGGTTGAGTTGAATGGTGCTGATCCATGCGTCATGTTCGTGAACGGGCGCTGTCAGTTGTGACTGGGCATCTCTTAGTTGCCACGGCTTATTTTTTTATGTTATTTTTTTAAATTGTCTTTTTTGTGTTTTCTATGGACACTTTTAACGTGCACATCTTGCTACATCGTTCTCACATAATATACCATCTCAATATGAATGATGTAACCTAGGTTTTGTAACAATATGCTGATTTAAAAGAGTGTCCATGGAGTTTCTTGCCCGTTCTTCTCCATAGAGATCTACGCTAGGGAATGGGCAACTACAGTACTTTCACAGTTTGTATGCCTTGTGACTGGGACTGTAGCTACATTTCATTGTTATCTTTGTTTCGACAGTTCAAAAGTGCCTGTAACTGGCCCACTTGAAATAAATTCTTTGATTTTGATTTTGAATCACCACCGATTAAAGCTATAGTCATTGAACCCATTTGGACTTATCTGTGGAAATTTTGGTTTCCGCACGTGTCCGGAAAAATATTAAAAACCCACGCGTGTGAAATACATTGCATATTAAACCTAATCGTAGTGCGATAAGAACTAGTTTTCGAGAAAGTGTTTTGAAAAATATTTAGTTTTTTTTCCTTTATCGCAACATGTGCGGAATTAAAAACTTCCCCAGATAACCATACTTATACTAAGTCCAAATTGGTTCAATGCAGAGTCGGCCGGTGATAGGCTTTTTTAATCTCGTCAAAAAAAAGGACATAGAAAGAAATTGAGTTTACAAATAGAATATCATAGATAAACATGATTATTTAAGATAAATATTGACTTTCTAGATGTGTTCTAAATTCTAGAATAAATAAATTTTCTATTTTTCATATTAGGCTGTTTAGTAGCTTCATACCTTCGCTTCTCCTTCAACCTGGCGTAAGCAAAGCTCGGAAAAACAGCAAATATTAAATCATAGTTTTCTAGTAATTCATGACAAAATGATTTAATCTTAATTTAATATAATGAATAATAATGAATATAAAATCATTTAATTAAATTATTTTATTTCTTCGAAAGTGTATTGAAAAACGTTGTTTGATACACATGGGCATTTGTTACTGCCAGTTCTCGGCTCCATAACAACCTCGCCTGCAACTCGGTTGTGAATTCCACCTTGAATGCAATAACAAAGTATCCCCACGTATATCAAAATTTACTATTGTCTTTTAAGCAGTCTAAGCATAGATCATATGAGCGAGCGAGATTTCTCAGATTTTTATAACAACGGAAGAAGAAGACATGCTGCGCCGCGCCGACCCCAAATAATTTGGAATTCGGGCAAGAGAATGCCGACTCTTAACCATGATTTGTCCATAAAAACAAAAACTACCCGTGTGGTTCACCTACAAATAGTGTAGCTCCACAAAAATGAAGTTTAGACATAAAATTGTAATATTTACTCATTGATAACATAGCACGCGCTTGCTTATCTCTTATCAGGTCGAGCAGTTCAGGGTTCCTTTGATTTATCTTAGGTCAATAAGAGATTGAAAATGAATTTAATAAGATGATGAAGAAAAATGTTTTTAAATAGTCTGTCATTCGTTTTGAGCTGAAAATGCTTTATATTTACTGGCTGTTTTAATTTACTGTTAAATTTTAATGTGAGACAATTATTCTTTTTTAAACACTTCCTCGAAAACTGGCTCTTATCGCATCGCACTACGGTTAGGTTTAACATGCAATGTATTTCACACTTGTGTTTTTTTTCATTTATCTCTACTAGTTCGTAAATAAAAATTTGGTACTACTATAAACAAAGTATATGCAAAGGCCAAATTGGTTTAATAGCCGGCGGTGATAGTTTTTGTTTTAATCCCGGCTAAGTGGCATGCGCCTTTACGGCGTAAATATTTTTAGAAAATTCAAATTGTTATAATAAATACATTATCATAAAAAACATGATTATTAAAAAAGAAGTACTTCTAGAACACATTTTTTTTTGTTTTCTAATTTCAAACCTTTCCTTCTCCTTCAATCTGCGAAAGCAAAGCGCGGAAAAAAGCAAAGTAAATCATAGTTTCCTTAGAATTCATAACAAAAATACTTTTCGTTTTATTTATTTTTTTTCTTCGGAATTGCATTGAAAAACGTCGTTTGATACACTTGGGCAGTTATAGGGCTCCATAACACCCTCGCCTGCGGCTCGGGCGTGAATTATGCCTTGATTTGCATAACAAAAGTTTCCCCACTTGTATCAAAACACTTGTATCACTTGTATTACATAGATCAACAATTTAGTAACATGAAGTTTATTATACTTCCGTAATTCGATCATGCGAGATTCATTATGAATCTGTTAAAATAAATAGAATTGATAAAATTCCATAATTGATAATATGTAAAAATAATTTAGAGCATAAAATATGTTATTCAGTTTTGTAATGAACAAAAATAACGTTGCAAATAAGGCTGAGAAACATCATCTGTGTAATCGGGAGTAGGTAAATACCAGTATGATACATGGAGCGACTATTTATGCGACCTCCGCAACCCCCTTGGTAAGACTGGTTGTCAGACAAATTACTGACAATCTATACTAATATTATAAAGAGGTAAAATTGGTTTGCAATTGTTGTATTTACGGGATATCTTCGTAACTACTGATCCGATTTCGAAAATTCTTTCACTAACGGGAAGCTACATTATCCCGGAGGGTTATAGGCTATATTTAAAACGTTTCCGAGGGTTAATTTCCGTACATAACGGGAGTGAAGCCGGGAGCAAAACCTAGTAACATATACAGAGAGCTGGTTACAAAAATATCTAAATTCTAACCACGTGGCATAAAATAAACGTTTGAGTGACAATCAGAATGACACGCGTGAAGAGTGAATGAATTGTCCTATCTTATTTATGTACTCGTAGTTTATCTGCGGCCGAGCTAAAATGATTTATAGTAGTATTTAGATAAGAACGCGTATACTCACGTCGGCACTTGATTGTTTTATTACATTGTTAGTTTTAACTTTCAGTGAACTTAATCAGCATCATTCTCTTGCCCTTCTCCCAATTCATTAAGAGTCTTGTCTTCTTCTTCCATACTTCTCTATTACTCGTCAGAATTGCCTTACATCTAGATAATTATTAATTACCCATGGTTGTATTTGTGAATTCTATACTTTGTCGATGGTGACAGAGACAAGTATATAATTCATAATGAAATCTATACTAATATTATAAAGAGGTACAATTTGTTTGTAAGTTTGTATGTAGGGGGTAATCTCTGGATCTACTGAACCGATTTTGAAAATTCTTTCACTAATAAGAAGCTACATTATCCCCGAGTGCCATAGGCTATATTTACAACGTGCCCGTGGGATAATTTCCGACCAAAACGCGAGTGAAGCCGCGGGCAACAGCTAGTCTTCAATAATAATGTTCTTTCTACATAATTCTTATAACCTTTAAGTAGACAGATTACAATAGCGTTAATCACATGAACAGTCCTAATAATAGCCCTATTGTTAATAAGCCACTGATTAGGATTATCCATTATCTTCATAAAGCTGAGCACTCACGGTTTATTCTGTAAGATAATAATGTTTCTGGGCGTGTGGGTGTGATGGGAATGTCAAGTGTAGGGCAACCAAAAAATTATTCGCAAAAAGAGTCGGTTTGTTTCGTTTTCATTCAAACAGATGAACTATTACTGAGGCTTGTGGCTAAATAATAACTGACGCACGGGCAAAGGTCGGTCTGTGGATGGGTAACCATCCATTCCGTAAGTGAGTGACTTTCCTACGTGCTTCAGAAATCATGCTAAGCCGTTGGTCCCGCCTGTCATTTGTAGATCTTTGACAGTCGTTACAAGTAGTCAGTGGCCCGAAAGTCTGACAACCAGTCTTACCAAGGGGTATCGTGTTACTCAGCACTAAATGGGCTATGAAGGTCAGATAGACAGAAACTCCATGTAAAATACTGGTATGCTGATGGTGTAATCGAGAAACCCCCGTGCATCGAAAAGCACGTTTTAGGTCCCGGTTGTCATTAGTAGAATTTTGATAGTCGTTATGGGTAGACAGTATTCCGACAGTCTGACATCCAGTCTTAACGAGCCGGGTCTTATTACTCATAAACTGGGTTGTGGAGGTCAGACAGGCAGTGGTTCGGTGTAAAATTGAGCTGGACTGGAATAAGGAAGCAGACTCCATAGTTGAGAAACGGCTAGGCATATGATTCTCTAGAAAAATCAGAGAATCAAAGGCGTAAATACTAAAAAATCAAAAAGAAAATAATCCTTCAGTAAATTGAGGAGTAACGCAGACGAAGTCACGGACTAAAACAAGTGTCTTAATAATTATTAGGCACATCAAGCTGCCCGAAATTGTCACATTTTCCCAATCAAGCTTGAACCTAATGCTTCAGCGATAAACTTGAAAATCTATCAAAGAAATTTGACATATTGTAGTAGATCGACTAGGTAGCTGTACTAGGGTGAGAACATTCCCCTTTCAGATGAGTAATCTTTAGTTATTTTCATTTAAGACTGAGATACAATTGTCAAAGAGTTGAGTAATTTTATTTAGTGTAGAGAGTCAAAGAGTTGAGTAATTTTATTTAGTGTATTTTATTTAGAGTAAGCCTGCCTCCCACTGTTGGGCAAAGGCCTCCTCCAATCCCTTCCATGCGCTGTTTTCCAGTGCCTCCTTGAACCTCCAGATCGTCTCGCCACCACTTTCTGGGCCGGCCTCGGCGGCGCCGTCCGTTTTCCGGCAGCCATCGTGTGAGTAGTATTGGCTAAAAAAACACAGGTAGATAGTGCCATCTAACACAGGTATGGTAGTTAAGATTCCTTCGCTAAAGAATGACTGTGTCGGTAAAAAAAAAGCAACTTACAATAAACTGAAATCTCTGAAAAATCCGCCAGAACGTAGAACAATTCTAGTACAATGGTACTATTATCGTCAATGATAACGTCGCCAACGGAGACACTTCGTTACTTATTAACACAAGATTATTATAATTTAACACACGCTATCTCTTATTGTAATAGTCATTTAGTTCAATAATGACATGATGTTATTTCATTGCGCCTATATTGTCATTACGTTAGGGTTATTTATTATTTAAGAAGTATCGAGGAGTAACACTATTTTTCGAAAATGTTCTCTGTCAAATTTTTAACATAAAGTGTCTAATAAGACCCTTAACGAAGCCGAAAGGCACTAGTTCTCCACGTCAATGCGATCATTTTTTTGTTGTAGACCATACCGGGGAACCAGCTAGTTACGGAGATATTGGGGGTCAAACTTCCAACTTTTTCACAAGTATTTTTTTAAATTCATATTTTTATTGTCAGAATTTTAAACACCTCCACGACCCCCGTAATATTCAATCCATCCATCAGCACAATGTTTTGAGTCCGTTACATGGAGTGTTACCGTAAAACGTGATTCGTTACCCCAAAAAAAAAAAGTCATTTCTCAGCAATAATTTTTGCGTAAGGTTACTTAGTTTGATGTACAGAATGCTTGGTTGACGGCTTCGTTAAGGGTCTTGTTACACGCTGTATATATCCTGCGTAAGCGTATGAAGTTTCATTAAAATCGGTTCTGTCATTTCGAAATCAAATGAGTTCAAAGTTTGTATGAAATGCTGTATGACGTTAACGCTTGTAAAACAAGCAAATAGTGGCCAAAGTTACTTAAATCACAGAAAAAAATCCAGACTCCGTGGCTGCTACTGAGAAATTTCTATTGGAAAAACCCAATAACACTGACCGCCCTGGGGATCGAACCCAGGACCACAAGACATCAGCAGCTCTAGACCTAGACTGATAAATTACGGAACGAGAAACCTGGTATAACCTCATACTCAGTGGAAGCACTTGCGACCACAAGACCGACCGTGCGAGGTAGACATTTCCATAGACCACAGAGCAATATTTTTCTACGAGAGATAAAAAAAAAAAATGCAAATGCAAATTTGTAAATGTGCACTGTCTAGCGATGTCACGAATGCTGACGGAAGCACCTTTTCTATTGCATCAGCTACGAATGGCGGATGTTACGACAGACAGACGCGGAATGTGTGTCTATGAGTGGGGAGACACTCGTACGATATCACGTGACTTGTAACTAACTACAAGCTGTTTGTGCAGGGCTAGTGACCTATAAATATATGAAGTCGCGTGATTTTCTTTATCAGAGCCACACTAGTTTAGACAAAAAAGGATTTTATGAGGAAATGCAGGCAGAGAAACTTGAAAATTGGGTATTTATAGAAACTATCGCTGTCGCTATGCGAGCGTGATTTTGTCATTTGCATTGGTACGATAAGGACAACTGCAGATCCGACTGAATAGCTTAAGTATAAGTATAGTCACAGTTCGAAGTTTGGCTCTCGACTAATATTCGACTAATTTGAAAGTTATTTCATAAACTGAATAAGAAGGATATAAAGGGTGTAACAAGACCCTTAACGAAGCCGAAAAGCACTTGTTCTCCCCGTCATTGCGATTATTTTTTTGTTCTAGACCATACCTGGGGACCTTCTAGTTACGGAGATATTGGGGGTCAAAGTTACAATTTTTTCACAAGATTTTGTTTAAATACAAGTTTTTTTAAACACCTCCACAACCCCCGTGCTATTCAATACATCCATCAGCACAATGTTCTGACTCAGAACAACGCACGTAACGCACTCAGAACTTCTGAGTGCGTTACATTATGTCATACCGTAAAACGTGATTATTCACCCCAAAATAGAAGTAGTTCCCAGCAATAATTTTTGTAAAGTTTTATAAAGTTACTTAGTTTGATGTACAGAATGCTTGGTTGACGGCTTCATGAAGGGTCCTGTTACACCCTGTATGTATACTGTGTCTTATGTTTTTCATTAATAGGCCTCTGTTGACAGAGCGGTCTAAATAGACAATTTTGAGCATTTTGTAAAGGTATCACCAAAAAAGAAAACATAGGGACATATGGCTTTCTGCACAGACGGAGGAAAGAGGTTAATATTTACTTTATTGTCAAAAATCATAGCTTTAAAGTCGTAAACCAGAAAGAAAACAGGCGAGAGCGTTTGTATGGAGAAAAGACCACCCACGGCGGCGTTCATCTGTAAGTTAATTATATTATGTGGCATAAGTTTAGGATTACTTACGGCTTATCGCTTACATTTGTTTCTTATGTAACTCTGATCTTGTTCAATTTAGGCAGAGCGTTGTTGTCTGACAGGTAGTGTATTTAAGTTTTATTTATTAAGGAGACAAGCTTTGTGTTCGATTGGGTTTCTCAATAAAAAATAAAATTGGCGCTTGACCTTTCGCGCTTGACGACACGGTTAGCGCAGTAGCTGAGCGATTGGCTGCTACGCTTCGTGTCGCGGGTTCGATTCGCGCACGGAACAAATATTAGTAAGGCCTGCAAGTGGTTGTTCCGGGTCTGGCTGTTTGTGTATGTGACTATAAATGTTTGTAAAGGCACCCAGGTTACAGGAGAAACTCCTAGTGTCGGACAACGTTTAAAAAAAGTACTTTCATCCCTTATTGAAGCCCTAAATGTGATTGCCCACCTTCGTCATAAAAAAAACTCGTGTGCGTTGTCTGAGATCCGTACAAAAAGTATGACAATAAAGTTTAAAAAGTCTGTAAGATTATAGCATTTAATGCACTCTATTGACCTACTTTTTCGTGTCATGTAATAGCAGATAAGAGTGTTTATGTACGCAACACGATATTTTTATTGTAATATTTGTTTTGTAATGTAGTCGCTAGTTAAACGCTGAGCCATATATGTTATGTGTTGCATCAGCCATGAATGGGGGAGTTTACTATAGACTGCTGCAGCTGCTGAGGTATCTGTCACATCAAGCGAATAGGAAGTTAAAAACCTGCCAAGTGGGAGTTGGACTCGAGCATCGAGGGTTCCCTATAAACTTGTAAAATTCATGCATGATTCTAGATTAACGTGAAAGTACCCTATCCCTCCTATTAATAAACACAGAATAAAGTTATTCCAACTTTAAACCTTTGAAAATGTATGGTTATTCCTTTGTTATTCCTGGTATAATTTTATTCCGTGTTTATTAATAAGAGGGTATAGGTTTTGATTTTCTTGTAAAATCGCTTTTTCATTACTTTAATTAAGGAGTAGCAGACTGGAACTATTTGATATTAATTTCAGCTTGATATCTCCACGCGTTCCTGAGAAAAAGGGTCTTGACAGACGGGTAGACAGAGAGACGAACAACAAAGGATTCCGTTTATGCCGACTGAGGTACGGAACTTCAAAAATGAGAGAGAGTTGTTTGTTCGACAGTTCTTTGGTGTGAACATTCAGAGATCAACTGTTAAGGTGCCTCTCCGAGCAAAACGCAGCGGTAGTCGATTTTTGTGTAGTTTTTTGGAGCTATCTACTCTTTACCCAAAAGAAATACCAACTAATAAAAAAAAAACATGAAATTTCTGCATATTCTTGACTCCAAAATGGTAGTCTTTTTTTTTTTTAGTAGTAAAATGTAAAATTAATCTCCTCACAAAGAAACCACAGAACTAAGACAGGATTATTGATGACGTGCATCTCCTCGTAAACTGACCATTATTTTGATTTACTTTTTATACTAGTTGGTAGGCAATTTAATAATAAATATTAAGTTAGTTTTTTTTTTATTCAAAAGTTTTTTTTTTGGAATCTGATAAAGAAAGAAAAGAAACAAAAAAAAAACATTTTTTTTCGCATGGGCATGAATTGCATACAAAAAATGAAAAAAAGAACATACAACGCAATAATAAATATTTATAAAAACTATATTATTATAATCGGTATGTATACTTAAGTATAGATACAAGCAGAACATGATTTATTTTAAAACCCATAGCGTTGTACATACAGTGCAAGCAATTCAAAGGTAAAAAAAAAAACTTCCAATGGCGGGATGACCTAGTTGTTTTAATCTATATACTTACCACTTGTTATTTTTACTACAATATTTGCTAGTAGGTCGCTGATCTACACACCTTGTAAAATTGCATCAGCTATGAATGAAGGCCGTTACGACAGACAGACGAGCTATTTTTATGTTGGGGACTGTCGGATGTACGGCGATATATAAAGCTTTACGTATCCAGCATAAGTTGAACTCGCATAGCAAAAGCTTCGTCTACAATGGTAGGTTTTGTTACACTGAATACGAATCATTCTACGTTGACAGGTGTCATACGACTTTGGAATATTAATAGGAAACAAAATGTTTAGTAAAAATGATTCTTGCACCTTGATTATTGCGTCAGCTATGAATGGGAGACATTACAATAGAGAGCAGTTAAGATGTGTACCTATTGGCACAAAAAAAGTTGGAACTTTAACCTCAAATATCTCCGTAACAAAAAGGTTCCCAGGTATAGTTCAGAACAAAAAAAAAGATCGCTATGACGGGGAGAACACGTGGCCTTTCGGCTTCGTTGAGAGTCTTTTACACCCATTATTAATTGTTCTCTGGGCAATGGCCCACTGCCCCTTCTCAACAATCCACCCTTTATAAGCCCTCCGGAGCAACTGGACAGATTCTCAGCTGGACAGATTAACAACAGGTCAGAACGTGTATGACATAATTAAAGTTGATGAGTTGTAAATATGAAGAAGTGGTCAAGATAGGAAAGTGGACGAATTCGGGCCAGAGGGCAAGGGCAAACTCTTTTCAAGCTTCGACTTGTTACTAACAACTAGGCCGATCAAATTAGCATACCCTAGACATAATTTAATACCCCAAAACGATCAATGCACCTTGTATATTGCGTCAGCCATGAATGGAGAACAGTTGACAAAGTGTATTTATGTAAAAGGAGCCTTTACTCGTTGTCGTATAAATGTAACGGTGTCGACGTAGACTGGAAGACCCCAGCATCATCATTCTCCTGTCCTTATCCCAATTCATTCGCGGTCGGCGCAGTATGTCTTCTTCTTCCATACTTCTCTATTCTCATCATCTCATCAGACACCTCCTTTCATGCCATATCATCCTTCACACAGTCCATCCATCGTTTCTTTGGTCTTCTTCTACTCTTATACCCATCCACAGTCATACTCCAAACTTTCCTCACAGCATTTTCCTCATTCCTCCGCATCACCCCAGCATAGGAAAAGGCTCAGCAGTTCATGATGTTAACTAAAACGGTAGTTTGAGTTTCTTTTTTACTTTTTTCTTGGGATTTCCCTGATTTTGGTTGTTTTAAAGTTAGTCAAATAATAAAGATTCTCATTAGCTTATGTACTAATTATTGTAGAATACTTAATTAAGCGGCGGGAATGTCCAGTGGCTAGATAATGAATAGCTTTATACGTTTTTCGACTGTCATAGTCACTAAAATTATCATTAATACTAGAAACGAGATATTTACCATGTTTAGTGTTTGTTTTGAGTTCCCGGTATTATAAAAACGAACAAGAAAGAGGGTAGACTGATTTGTCTGCTCATAAACACCCACCCGCAATAACTTGACTTTATCCGTGATCTTGGTGCTCAACAGCGCCAACATATCGGGAACTCAAAACAAACAGCAAACATGATAAATACTCGTATCCCGTTTTAAGTGTTAATGATAATGAATGGCTGTGGTTCATAATCATTTAAGATACATTTTTATTCCGTTATATGACAGATTTGACTGCCATCGACACGCTTAAGACAGCAAGTCTAACTAACGTCATATTTTAAATTCTGCTATTGTACAGTCAAGGACACGTCACTGTGCTTATAGGTACTAGGATAATCACCTGATTGGGTGTAAAAAGGCGAATGTGAAAAGCTTCATTCTTCGCTTTTTTTTAATTTTGTCAAATTGTTACAACTCTGTTTTGCGGTCCTCGACCTGTTTCTACATCTTTTTAACCGACTTCTAAAAGGACGAGGTTCTAAGTTCGACTGTATGTTTTTTTATGTTTGTTCTCATTTATTGGATATTTTATAAACATACTGAATACACTAAAAAATATATGCGTCCGGCAGATTCCCCTCCTTGTTATTCGTCAGTTAAAAGCACACACTAAAATCAGTTTTTTAGGTAATTAAAAATTATGCATAAGATACCTACATTGCCTACTTATTACCTACTTAATACTTAATCATTTCTAATTTCACTTACCCGTTATCCAAAACCAACGCCACCGGTCCGAATTCCACTCACAAATTATTTCTAATAATTATTATATTTTTTATCACTAAGTCTAAAGCCACGTCCACTCGACACGATAAGGCTCCGTACACACTCGACATAGCAATCGTGTAAATCGTACTGGAATCGCGATTAGTACAAATCATTACTTTTATATGAATAACCGAAACGTGTTAGTCATAGGACAGCGGCTGTCAAAGTTTATTTTTTAATGGATTCAATCATTTTTTGTTTTTTTTTTCTGGTTGTTTGATAATTATGTTGTATTTTTTAATTGGGAGAACGTTTTAATAGACAATTATTTAACAAATTCTTGGTAATCAAAGTTATTATAAAGTGAAATTATTTCTTCTCGATTCAATCTTCTTTGCTTGAACTTCATACTTGGAAATTATTTTACAAATTAGCATTTGGTTTTAATTTAAGTTTTATAATAAAAGTTTGGAAGCGACAATAATGTCAAGTCAATATGAAAATAAACACAGGTAAGTATACAAGATCTGTCTGTACTAATACAGGATGGAAGGGACATCGACCTGACCGACCACGTATTCTGTACATCATTCTGACATCATTCATCATTACACATAGAAATTTTTCTTGGGTTATTAAAAAAAAAATAGCTGTTGCCTACAAAACTGCCGTACCTAGACCTATATACATGGTCAAAATGTATGGAAAAGCAGATTTTTTCTTATTACTGATGAAAAATAATTATTTTTAATTATAATTTCACGTGGACGAAAGTCGCGGGGCACAGCTAGTTTACAATAAATTGCTATTTTTAAACACTCACTTAAAACTAAAGCCCTAACTTTCCACAGACACACCAATTCTTAAAAGGACCATTAAAATTAGTTACGTAAGACACAGGATATTGCCCATATCCCTTCGCCGCCATCTTGGATTGACCCAATGAGTGACGGTGAGAACTGTCATTGTCAACCTTGACACCCACCGCACGGGGTTCAAGATCAACGGTGATTGGTTGATTGTCTCAATGAAATGCAGGAGGATAATGAAACTTGGTTTCCTATTGCGTCTTTAGTTAATTAGGATGTGATGTTTTCTTTCTTTGTGGGATGGGGAGATGATTAGGGAGGTATTTAAGAATGCGCTTGCTCATAGAGTCTTGGTTAATTTGGTTTTAATATATGAATGTCGGTGCATCGTTTTCATTATTTATTTTCAAATACTTATGTTACATAAAACAAAACAAAAAATACACTTGTCCTAAGCTACATTAACATATAAAATGAAGGCACTTAATTAGGATAGCATTTCACCTTAAAAAAGATAGCCTTAACAGGTAATATCATAAACTTAACTCACAATAAGGATGGCTATGCTTGCATGTAGGTAAGTCAAAATATTTAAATAGTTAGCTGATCACGCAGTCTACCTATGTAATTGTAAACACAATTACACAAGTAAACGCGCGACCAGTCAACGATCAACAGACGGAGCCTCCCTGCCGTCTGCAATCCGCTATAAGTGGCCTCCTTGAGGGTCAACTCGCTGGTCGCTCGCACCTTGGTTGGTGGAAACAAAAGATAGTGATGTGGTAAGTGCCGTAACTATCAATATATTTTGATGAACATAGATTTAAAATCAAGGGGTTAAAAGTACTAATTTTGTTGTTATTATAATTTTTAATAACATTTATATGATTGAATAGTGAGGGAAGTTTAATGTTTTTATGTAATTTCTTAAGATTTGTTTTAAACTTAGTTTTGTATAATATTTCTACCGATTTATTTTGTATAACTTGCAGTAGGTGATGGCTTGAAAGAAATATGCCACTCCAAACAGGACAGGCGTACGTTATAAATAGACGGACAAGCTTAGTATAAATTTCCAAGTTTTCCAAGGAACTGTAAGACCTGCTATTTTTAAAACTGCCTAGCACGAGAGAAAAATATAGCTTCAGTTTTATCCTCATTTATTTTTAATTTCCATTTCTTAAAATATTCAAGAAGCAAATTAATAGAATATTGTAGGTGACCTATGATCAAATTGACATCGTTTGAAGAGGCAGACGCAGTATCGTCAGCAAAACATAATTTAGTTCGAAGTTGAATAGGGATATCATTAACTAATATGACAAAATAAATTATCCTACAGTCGAGCCCTGCGCTATCTGTCTTGGCGACTCCATCTATATGAGGGTATTTAAAATTGTTGTGTGTCGGAATGTCTTGGGCGCTATCGAACTTTGCGTGTTTTGCGAGAGCCGGCCGTTTTGGCGTACGTTCACATTTTCGGTTGCTGGTCTCTTGAAGTTAAGACTACTGTTTGAGACCGCTTGTTGCAAGTATCGTTCCATTAGTACCTATCAAGGGCAATAGTCGAAATACATTTTATCGACAGCTATTTATAGATCCTTTGTATCACTATTCTGAGTTGAGTAAGAACGGGAGGTAGTAAATGCGAGCATGTACACGAGACAAGCGCGAGACGCTAACTTCATCACGCCTTTATTATCCCCGAAGGGTTAGGCAGAGGTGTACACCTAATAGTACATCCACATTTCGTCAGTTATGTTTTATGTCCCTTGTAATAGCGGGCGAGCTTATTGCCATCAAGCGGGCACAAATCCTGAGAAATTCCTGATGGAAAAACACAAAAATTGATGATCTATTTTATAACAATCTGTTGAAAAATCGAGCAGTTACTTTTAATCTATACAGATTAGCAGCAATATAAATTCATATTGATATAAAGTTGGCAGGTTAAGGATAATAAAAAATCAACTGGATACGGAAACAGATTAAAAATCAACAACACAATTGACTTAAAATCGCCCACAGACAATAATTCCAATGTGTGAAAAACTGCCAAGTGCCGTAAAAAAATTACAAAAATATAATAAAAATAATTTATCCTCAAAAAAACTTTGACAAACATTGTCCGAAAATTTAATTTTTGAGCACGTGTTCATCCGATCACCTTCGGACAGATTCAGTACAAAAACCCACGTCTTAAATCACTTGAAAACTTGAGGACCCGTCATTAAAGTAATAAAATTATCTTCCATACATTGATAATGTGATTTACGACCTTCACTTGCAAGAGATATTGAACCTTGTGTCTTAGGTCTAAAAGTTTTATATATGGTGTGTTGTTTTGAGTCAATAATTCATAAATTTTAGTAATGGCGATTAGAATTATGTATTAAAACTGAAGTAATAAAATGTTCTTGTAATTTTCGTTAGTTTTTTAAATTGCGGTGTTGTTGATGTAACGGTTTTTTTTTTTGTTGAAATGTTTAGGTTAGGTAGCAACAGCCAGTTTGAATAGTGTCTATACATATAGGAAGGTGGAGCCTTTTTTGATTTAGACACGGACACGAAAATTAGAGATCTAAAATCCTAGATCGTTGGATCGCAGAGTCACACGAATCGGAGCTACACGGATCTTTTGGCGTTTGAGTGACAATGACAAGACAGCGTTGTTGACATTTGAGTTTTTTTTTTTTTTGTGAAAATGTTTTGTTAAAATAAAATGGAGTCGTGAGTTCCGATTTTTATCTTGGTACGATTATAGTTGAATCGTGTTATCACTATTCGAATACTTTAAGCTATGTGTTATCAATCATTAAGGGTAGGAATGAAAAGTCTGATGTTACAATCTCTATAGATGGTGGGTTCATGGACGACTCAGATCTCAAGGTTGAATGCGGTGTCTTTCCACAGACAATGGCCCATCTTTCATCTTGCACCTGTTCACTTGATTACCTTAAGACCACGCACTGATATAATCAGTCCATCAATCTTTAAGTGGAGTTTGAGTATATCAATTTCAGACGAAA
The DNA here is from genome assembly GCA_947578425.1 of Eugnorisma glareosa. Lineage (NCBI taxonomy): Eukaryota > Metazoa > Arthropoda > Insecta > Lepidoptera > Noctuidae > Eugnorisma > Eugnorisma glareosa. The sequence continues at coordinate 1,901,413 of OX387982.1, read as the reverse complement.
AAAGAAATTGAACTTTTTGCCATCGATAGGCAAACAAAAGTTAGGTTAACCTAACTGTTCCCAATTTCAATGAATTAATATATTTTTGTAAAATTATGGACAAAGTTTTTCGGTGTAACACATCTCTAGCGTTTCAACATTTCGCTAGTGGTGTGGTGTGACAATTACTTTACTGCTTATTTTTATCCATATTTAGAAATTAACGATGTTATTTCAAAACTAACCTCACCCGCGTAGAGTTCTGTAATCGGCTCGCGGAATCGTACTACCGGGATAAAAGTATCCTATCCAGGCTAAAAATCTACATCAAAATCTGTTCAGTCGTTTTTGCGTGAAAGACTAACAAACATACATCCATTCATCTGTCCTCACAAAGTTTAGTAGATATCTATAATAAGATATGATAAATGTATGTATAGACGCCAGAAGCATACAATCTGTCAAATTTATTTAATAGATTTTCAACTTTATCGCAAAAGCAAGGTTGAATGGGAAAATTTTACAGTTTTGGGTAGCTTAATGTACTGGCGTATGTACAGAATCTTATAATAAAATTAGAGGTGACAGTGTATTTGAAAAAAAAAATATTTTGGGAACAAACAAACATCAAATCGAAAATATATATATCGCTAAATAGCAACATAATTCTATGTTCAAAATCTGGACAAAAGGCCTACGTACGTAATCGAATAGAACGTAAAAACTTTAATTATAATATTAACCTTAACTAAAAGGAAAAACAAATTAAGATAAAAAAAACGAACACTCACCAATAAGAAAAAACAGAACAAAAAATCCTCACGTGACAATTGTAATAACGAAATAAAAACTTTTTTGATTACGTAAGATCACTGTCAAGAAAGCTTGGCATCATACGAATGACTCGGTACAGCGACGTACAAAACAGAAAAAAAAACACGGTCGACAAAAAAGAGCGCGAAATAACTTGTAACTGGCAGGTGTGAAGGAAGCGATGAAGGACGTGAAAGTACATGTTTAAAGAGTATTGGAGATCATAAATTATGGGTTTTTTTTTTTAATAAAACATTTCTGGGATGAACTTTTTTTCCTTATTGAGGTATTTTAGAAGATTACTTGCAATATACTTTAGGCGGTAACAGGTGAAATGCTGTAATAATCCATAATTAAATCCATCAGGAAACCAAACAATGAAGGTTTTCTGGGGGAATATAGACGAAATTTACTTAGGGCTAATAATAAGGTTATGTTAATGGTAGGGCATGCATGCATGAATGCAGCTTAAAATAATCTAAAATTGGTACCTATTAATGTAATTTTACTGATTTTCCTAGAGTATCAAATCAACAATTATTTTCCCAGTTCTCTTTTGTAGGCAAAGCTTTGCAACCAAAACAAAAATCCATTGTCATCAACCAAGCACAAATACAGTTAGTGGCTGGCTTTGAGATAAATAATCAGCTGTAGTTTCCCCACTGCTGGGGCTGGAACACACACAAGCCTCTTTGTTATAGAGAGTGAGTTTACTACTTAGAAATTATTATTGCAAAGTCAAATAATAACACTTCCTTTATCAAATTAAAGGTACCACGTTAAACAGCCGTACGTTCAACTACTAATTGCTCCTACTATAAATTAACATGCACCTATTATTAGCCCTAAAAAAATTTCGCCTTTATTCCCTAAACAAAAACTATCTACGGAACCACAACAGAATATATTCGTAACGTTACTATATAAAGCATTTCTCTGCGCAGTAGTTTTTTTTCCGAAAAAAATGCTTTAGAGGTGTAATATGACGTAAGCTCCGAGAACTGGTTTCTTGCTGACCTTAGTATACACAAGGATGCATGACTGTCTGTTTGTCCGTCCTTTGCACAATTATCCAAGGATGAAAATGCACTACCTACTAAATGATGAGCGGTTCTGAGAAAATAAATTTAAAGCCGTCAGTGTGCGTTTTTATCGTTTGTGTCATTTCTTAGAACGTAGAATTTACTGTTAACTTATTTATTTATATAATAAGAGAGATATAATAATCAGAGTTTATTGTTTTAGTAGAAAATTGTCTATCGTCAGAGCTGGGCAAAATACAAATTACAAAATACTATCTCGCATGTATTGATAATACGAAACATAAAATATTTTTAAGTCGTATATTTGAAATATAAAATACAAAATATTTTTAAGTCTTGTATTTGAAATATAAAATACAAAATACAGTCAGGTGTTAGGTTACGTAAATAGAATATAATTATTAATTGTGACATTTTCACTTCATTCTTTCTTCTTCTGCTTTATCGACTGGTGTCAGACTTTTTATGCCGCCTATTCGTACCTACTAATAAACATGAGTAATACACAGAAGTTTCGTAAAAATAACCGTTTAAGAATGAAAATGACAATTGGCAAGATACTTGAGATGACGTACGGTACAGGTATAGTGCTGCCAACTTCAAAAGTTGACATATTTATCGGTCGCCATTTTGCTTACGAAAGCTATCGATCACTATTTTCTGCAGAACGCGCCCAGTAATAAGATCGCTAAATGTATTTATGTACGTTTTGAAGCCATAAGTATTTGAAATACTAACTACAAAAATATATTTTAGCGTCAGGTATTTCAAATAACAATTAAAAATTTCATTTTTAAGATATAATTGAATTACAAATTCCAAATACGTATTTGGATTGTAATTACAAGTAATTCAAATACTGTCCTACCCTGTCTATCGTAGATTTTATTACCATCAGTAAGGAAAACTTTGCAATGAAAATGCTAGTTTGCCAGCCTTTCTGTTTTGCAGAGCTAATTTATTAGGTAACAACCTAAGCCTTCGATTGCTATAGCGAAAAGTTACTAATTTTTTTTTTTTTTTTTTTTTATATCGCTGGACATTACACACAGCGCCATCTAGGTGCCACACTAAGCAACGAGGCTTGTGTCGTGGACACCAGATAGTTGATACTACTACATAGATACTTTTTTGTTTGTAAATACATACTTATTATACATATAAACATCCATGACTCGAAACAAATGTCCATGCTCATCACACAAACATTTGCTCCTACCGGGATTCGAACCCGGGACCCTAAGAACGTAAGGCAGCCTAGCAACCGCTGCGCCATTCGGGTCGTCACATAAAAATTACTGCTGAGAAACATTTTTTTTTTTTATGTGATACACCACGTTTTACGGTAGGACTCAATGTAACGCACTCAAAACATTGTGCTGATGGATGGGTTGAATACTACGGGGGTCGTGGAGGTGTTTACAGTCAAAATCTTACGCTTAAAACATGTATTTAAAAGAAAACTTGTGAAAAAGTTGGAACTTTGACCCCCAATATCTCCGTAACAAGAAGGTTCCCAGGTATGCTCTAGAACACAAAAATGATCGCTAACTACTAATTCAAACGTTGTTTTCCTTTTTTTGTTCATCAGTAACTTAAATAACTTCTTTGGCTGTTTAAAACAGCAGATCTTCGAGGTGAATCAGTGCTTGCCGAGGTTGGTATGTGTATGCGTGGCCATTCATAAACTAACGGGTTAATTCCTCCGTGCCTAGTCAATATTTTAGAGAATATTCTTGTTGTTCCTCTGTATATATGAATATATTATAATTTGTGGAAAAAAAAATGGATTTGTTAGTTATTAAAATCGTTTCACTTTTTGTTCTAAGTGTACTTGAAACCAACCTCGAGGTCAAGCGTAAACTTTTTTAAACAAATGTCTTTTGTTTCGCGAATCGACATAACGGGAATCGACTCAAGGATGATTTCCACCAAACGGCCCGCATCGCATGCGCATCGGATCAGAACGGATTTTACAAGCTGTATACGATGTTAAATACAGTACCAGTATAAGCTGACCTCGCATTGTACGGAAATCCTAACAAAGCGAGATCAGCATAAACTGGAAATGTATATGTTGATGTGAAGCCGTGTATATACAGTATTTAAAGTCTATATTACTAGGCCGCGCACAGCAGCTTGACCACGGGCGTCTTTCGCGACACGCGATCGTAGCCACAAGTTTGCTGCGACGCGCGATCTGTTCGGTTCGCTTGTCATCGTAACCGCTACGGTAGGAATGAAACTATTTGACTAGGCGCTGAAACGGATACGTTCGCAAGCGACGGTACGGAGCCGATCGTATGGGTCGACATCTAGCCGGATGCGATCAACTATCGCCACATCCGATCGTATCCTTTCCGATCCTATGCGATGCGAGCCGTTTGGTGGAAATCATCTTATTCCTACTCGTATAATAGAGGGAATGATTCGCCCGAAAGTCTGACAACCAATCTTACCAAGAAGTTCCCAGTATTAACTGGGTGGTGGAGGTCAAATAGGCAGTCGCTCCATGTAAAATTCTGGTATTCAGCATCCGGTAAAACTGGAAGACCTCAACATGGTTGGGGAAAGGCTTAGCAGACTATGTGCTAAAATACCTCCTTTGTGCTGACTTGCAATTGGCAAAGAGTTAACGACCTAATAAACCTTTTCTGAATTGTTTTAAATAAAATTGATTGTCACTCTGAGTTTCCTAAGTTTATAAAGCAAATAGCACATCGCCCGCGACTTTGTCCGCAAAAATTGTGATAGCTCCACTAAAAGCATGATATAAATATAATTTATAGCACCCACTAATTATGTGGTTTTCTGACAGTGAAGAAGAAGAAGGATTTTTATAATAGGATCATTAGTTCCAGAGATTATCCCCTATATACCAACTTACAAACAAATACCTTTTAATAATGTTATTATAGACTGAAATTTTAATAAAAAAATACTGCATTTATTTTTATAGTATTTTATTCTACTTATAATTTCACTATTATAAGTAGAATAAAATACTATGTACATTATATACAGACTACAAATAGAACTAAAATAATGCTAAAAAGAAGACTAAAACTAAGTTCCTACATATCTAAAACGACGACAATAGGACACTTAGGCGTCAAAGTAGTCTTCCCCATCGATGTCATCCAGAAACGTAGTACAGATTAGATGCCGCAAAATATGTTATCAATAAATATGACACATTGCCAGGCATACTCAGGCGCAAAAATTAGTGGCATTGCCTTGATCTTGACCTGTTTTATTTTTTGTCAGCAACTTGAAACTCGTCAGAGTAAAAAAATAAAGATCAGGAAAGCCAGACACGCCTCGAGTTATTATGCAAAAACAAAAATGTTTTTTGTCTACATGTTCATATAGATGTATGTGTCGATTTGTAGCGATAACCTTGAAACATAAGTGGTCAGTTTTGCATCAGTAAGTTCCATTCAAGATGTCATTTCATTTCGCTGATCTTTGAATGAAAACATTCAAAGTCCCTTTAGCTATGAAAACTGGAGCTTCATTCATAAATGTTGGTGTTTTATAAAACTAGACGTTAAAGCTACGAATGATAGTACTTTAACCGACTTCAATAAAAGAGGAGGTTCTAGTTCAGCTGTATATATTATACAATATGTTTAAAGAACCCTGTCCGATTTGAAAGGGGCATAAAGTACACCAATAACACTACCAAGTAAAATAAGAAACATAAATTAATTATTAATGTAATTATGTTTATCGATATTTCACTCAATTATGGACCGATTTACGTGATTATTATTTATTTATTTAAACTTCATGTACAATAGTGGTACATAGGCGGACTTAATGCCATTAGGCATTCTCTACCAGTCAACCTTTGGGTTCAATACGAAAACGCTGTGGTAGGGTACAAAATAACTATATAAAAAAGAAAAAATATATATAAGTACTTATAGTGATACTAATACACATAATACAAACAAGATTCGTAAATTCGTAGATTCGTTTCGTTTCGTGATTCTTTCTTGAAGGAAAAAAAGGCCTTTCCCAGCAAGAATTCTTGGTTGGTGGCTCCGTGTAGGGCCTGTTTAACCCTTGTTTAATTAATTACAGAAATAAGTAATTATTTAATCTTTGAAGCTTATTTAGTTTATCTATAATGTCGAATGGAACCTCTTCAATTCCTAAAAGGAATGCAAAGTAAGTTATGTATATGAAACACCGACGTATGTACACCAGAAATAGGTCAGCTAGTTGCATCTGATGCACTCCGCTTTGCATTTACGTCAGCGAAGGAATACGTTGAAGGAGTGATTAGGGTTAGGAGAATATAGAACTGCTATTTTTATTATCAAATTTAATCATTTATTTCTTAGCAAACATGAGTATTTGGTTGTGAGATGTTTTTTTTAACAATAAAGTATTTGGCGTAGACGTGATTTTTATCATAGGTCATTTTTACATGCATTGTGTAGATTTAAGTGATAATAAGCAGAAATGTTTTCTATTAATCTGTTGTAATTTAATTTTTAAATACTGAATAGAGTAATTATATTTCATTATGAGTCTTTTTTTATTATTTTTTAAGTTTAATTATATTAGAAGGCTGAAATTTTTGAAATAAAAGAAATATTTTATCGTTTTATAAAAATAGTTTTATTTGTATAACTTTTAAAGTTTTTGGTTGACCGTACTTTCCCAAAACGTAACTTTGTTTATTTTATTTTTGGTACCAAAATACTACTCAAAAATAATTATTGTATTTATATGTGGAATCCGGGACCACGGTCTCGGTCCCAAAAGGACCCTAAATTGTCAAAATTCCACGATTTGAGTGCAGTTAGCATAACTTTACTAGATTACTTCTTTACTAAGACAATCTCTTCAGATGGGAGTTGTACTATGGACGACTCAGACCTCAATGTGTATGTGGCGTGTCTCCACAGACAATGGCCCACCTTCCATCTTGATCTGCATGCCCTGACAACTGCCCACTTGACGATCTAATCGACTGCATCAGCGAGCCGAGTTCGCATAACTGAATTTTGGGCCAAATATTGTTTTTAATGGCCATCGTCACGCTAAGAAGAAGAATTTAGCGTTTCTCTAATATTTCGGTAAAAATTTTAGCAACATATCTTTTCTGGAAAAAAGGGACGAAGTCAAAACTTACGGTGTACAGAACCTTTCAACTATGATCAATGAATGTATCAACATAATCATGATAAGGCCGGTAACATTGTAATTCTAAATTTATTCATTGGACAGTTAGCGAATTCACGTACGTACATTATATTTACTGTTATGTTAATCCAATATTCCAATTTCTCGTCCTTGCAGCTAGTTTGGTTATCATACATTCGTGATCTGATAAATGTTAAATGATGTTTATTTAGCAAATAGGTTTTTACAAACACTTTTACACGTTATTTTTTTTTAAACTAGATGGGGCCGGTGTTTCGTACCTGACTACTCTGAGAAGAAACAGCTGAAACAAACTTAGAGGTCATAGTCTCTTTTAAAGTCCAGACATAATCTTGGTTAACTCACATGAGGACTATGCAGATTAAGTGTCTGATATGGTCTTTTGAAGAAAGAACCACACAGATTTGAGTGGACCTGTCCAGTCAGTGCAAGCATTTGTCAGTGATCGTGTAGCTCGACTTATAATATAGCTCAATCTTTATTTTGTTAAAAATATTCGCAAAAGGTTTGATTCCAAAGCCTATCTGGTCTACCTAATTTCGACCTTCTGGAAGTACCTATCTATTTTATAAAAAATCATTCAATAAAAGGCATCATCATCATTTGCCTAGTCTTTTAGAATAGAATAGAATAGAATAGAATAGAATAGAATAGAATAGAATAGGTCTTTATTTGCTTAGAATGTAGGTACATAAAAATAACTACTTAAATAATATCATAGGATCCATGTCCATTCTGCCTTAATATAGCATGTGTAGACGGTGGTCAGATTCGATGGCAAAATAATAAAAATTTGGTTGCACTAAAATGATTTACTTGTTCGCTTGACGGTTACAAACGACTCACTTGAAATACCCGACGTATCGACTTTTTAAAGACTTCTACAAAAACCTAAACATTACAATCAAATCACTTACTATACTGTGTAATATTAATTAACTGATAGTAACAAAATTATTGATCCATAATCATTAAAATCTTACTAATTAAAACATAATATTCGGCGCACCGGAAGCTGACAAGCGGAAGGTGCCATTGTAAGTATTCTGATTATTTTAAATCACCAACTATCAAATTAAAAATCGCTAAATAATTACTTTACAATTAAATACAACTTGTTAAAATCTAATTAAAATTATCGACGTACATTAAATATCATCAATCAATCATATATCAGGTATGAGTAGTACCGGAAGTCTGTAACACATGCGAATGTTTATTACAAAAAAAAAAGAAATCCTGCACAGAATAATAACATTTCTCTACAAGTAATTCTGTGAAACAAATTTGTTCGAAAATATCAAGAACTTTACACAAAGCGCGAAGATATACAATCACGTTACACTCTCCGACACAAATCAAGATTAAACATCCCGCATTCTCGGCTAAAAAGTCATTCAACAAGCCCCTATGTAATGTCTATAAAAATATATAACAAACTACCTGAAATAGTAAAAAAAGAAGATAAAATAAACATATTTATAAAAAAACTAAAACAATTTTTAACAGAAAAATGCTATTATAGTGTTAACGAATATTTAAACGATAAAATATAAATAATGTATAGAAAATTCTATGTAGATATAAAGAATTCCTATAATGGTATTGTTGGATTTAGTTTTGGATATAAAATCTTGTACCTATTTAAAGCTTCCTCTCTCTTACTATAATTTGTCTTTTGCTGTGCCCGACAGGGTCTACAATGATCACATTTTTTTAAGTTACCACCTAAGTACCTACACATTGTGGAATGCAAATAAAGTATTGAGTATTGAGTAAACGTTGTTTAAATGTTTGCAGTGGTAAATTTTTAATTTGGTCAGGAATTTTATTAAAGATTACAGGAGCCATACAAATCACATTTTTCTTTAGTAAGCTAGTTTTAAATACGCCCGTGCATAATAGATTCCGGTATTGAGATCTCATAGCTGTACTTCGTTTTCTAGTTTCTATTAAAGTTGCAAATAGACATCGATTTTCTCCAATATGTTTGGGTCGGCTTCCATTCCAGTGTTACTGGATTAATTTGAATAATAGTATTATACATGGAGCGACTGCCTATCTGACCTCCACAACTCAGTACCACTGAAAACCAGCGCTGTGTTGTGGACTCTCTATAGCACAGCATCATGATGAGTAGTAACCTACTTGTCACAGTCACGACGTGCAAGCTGCGAACTATTTTCTCTTTTGTTCCGTCCCGTCCTGTTGAATCTATAAATCTATGTTAGGCGTTGTATATTTATAAATATATAATAATAATATTTATGTAAATAAATATTTTTTCTTTCTTTCTTCTTACCAGTACTGAGTATTACGATAGCCCTTGCTATGACTGGATGTCACTTTCGGGCAACTGACTACATATTGACTGTCAAAAAAAAAAAGATAAAGTATTTATTAGTCCACACAGAACAAAACAAAAAAGAAATGATTGAATTAAAGCCTACAATTGACAGCTGGGACCCTTCCACAGAACGACCTTGGCAACTTAACCTTGAAGATCGAGTCGTCTGTCATTATTTAGGCACGTGCGCCTCCTCGGTATGGAAAGATGTACTGAACTCGTTTGTCCGTGGATGTCCTAGCCGCGCCGCGCCACCCCGTGCAAGTCTATCTATGCCATCTCTAACCACTTAGACCCCGTCATTCATACACGTGGCGTTTCACCAATTGGTCACACGAGCGAAGTATTAATGAACGGCAATTATAAGCCACGTAGTACAGACATATGGCCGTACATGGCTACAAATGTATATGGCGGTATACACACATATGTCACTGTCACTAAGTAAGCACGCGTGTATAGGGTCATCACCTTTGTTCTATAGATTAATAGATTGTTAAAAATTGTGCTGTCATGTCGTGAGGTTGGCACGAGTAGCCTTGATATGAAGAGCATCTGTGAATGTAGAGAAAACTTACTAAAGTCTGTTTTTTATTCTCAGAGACTAAATTGCCACATGCAAATGTCAAACTTACAAATAATGCTGCCAGCTCTTTTGTGTAGTGTTGTACCTACGATACCGGTTTGTTGAATCGTAATCGTAACTTTTTGAATTTTTTAGATGATTAGAAAAAAAATGACAAATGCCATCAGTGTTGTGATTACACGGTAAAACGGATATATAAATCCTTTTCTCTTACAAAACGGTAGAACTTTTAAAAATTGCGGCAATTATTGGAACTTAAAAATAATTATGATAATACGGCAGTTAGTGAGTGTATTGAATACAGCAATACTAAATGTAACAGTAACAACACTGGCCGCCGTTTTATTTTCTAGAAAAACGATACGACTGATTTTATTAACGACAATTTACGGTAGTGGCACATCACTATTTAAGAAATGCAAAAAAATATTTTTTATTTTTTTTCTTTCATTGTTTATAATAAAAATGACCTCTGTTAATGTTAAAATATTTGAACGGGGTACACAATGGTCCCAATTAAATAAATATGGTCGCAATTAAAAAATTTGCATTACAATAACTGTTTAAAAATCATGACGAACTTGATCTATTGTTCTAATATTATAAGGATCTGTTTAAACATTAATATTTTGGCTTTTCGTCATACTCTACGTCATAGCACTGAATTGCTAGTAAGGATGATATCCACCAAACGGCTCGCATTGCGTCGGATCGGAAATGATACGAACGGATGCGATGACAGCCGATCGCGTACCGCAAGATGTCGACGCATAGGATCGGCTCCGTACCGTCGCTTGCGAACGTATCCGTTTCTGCGCCTAGTCACATAGTTTCATTCCAACGGTGTCGGATACGCCGACACGCGAAAGGACGCGATCGCGCGTCGCCGCATACTTTCGGCTACGATCGCGTGTCGCGGAAGACGCCCGCGGTCAAAATGCTGTGCGCAGCTTGGTAATATAGACTTTAAATACTGTGTACACGGTTTAATATCGTTTAAATATTGTAAAATCCATCCCGATCCGATGCGATGCGAGCCGTTTGGTGAAAACGGTGGAATCATAATTGCAGGTCATGCCTGCAATTACACAAAAACTTAAGTTTTAATTTCACGATTGCGATTAAGTGAAATACCATTGGGGAACCCGAATATCTAAGGAAGTGTATCATGCCACGAGCCAACAACTTGATTTAGATACAGCCTACTTACGACAGGATTACTTGTACAGTAGAAACCATTTTCCCCGCTCGGAACAAATATTTATATGATCTACAGGTAGTTGTTCCGTGTCTGACTGTGTGTTTAAATATTTGTAAATGCACCCACCCACGATACAAGAGATATTCCAAGAGAGGGGCAACGTTTTTTTAAAAAAGAAACCTTAAAAATTCCTCTCATCTTTAGTATACAAACTGAATAACCACCTTAATTTTCACTCCCAAACCTTCTAAAGGGTGTAACATGGTCCTTAACGAAGCCGAAAGGCACTTGTTCTCCCCGTCATTGCGATCATTTTGTTGTTCTATATAGACCATACCCTGGGAACCTTCTAGTTACGGAGATATTGGGGGTCAAAGTTCCAACTTTTTCACAAGTTTCTATTTAAAACATGTTTTTAATGTATTTTTTATACTTTAAATACCTCTATGACCCCCTTACTATTCAACCCATCTATCAGCACAATGTTTTGTGTGCGTAACATAGAGTCCTACCGTAAAACGTGATTTTTCACCCCAAAACAAAAGTTGTTTCCCAGCAATGATTTTTGCGTAAAGTTACTTAGTTTGATGTACTTAGTGCTAAGTTGGCGGCTTCGTGAAGGGTCCTGTTACACCCTGTATATTCACGTTTTATCCAACTAACGGTAAGCAGCTATCCAGTTTTGACGAACCGAATGGCGCAGCGGTTGTGAGGCTGCCTTACGTTCTTAGGGTCCCGGGTTCGAATCCCGGTAGGAGCAAATGTTTGTGTGATGAGCATGGACATTTGTTTCCGAGTCATGGATGTTTATATGTATAATAAGTATGTATTTACCAACAAAAAGTATCTATGTAGTAGTATCAACTATCTGGTGTCCACGACACAAGCCTCGTTGCTTAGTGTGGCACCTAGATGGCGCTGTGTGTAATGTCCAGCGATATTTATTTATTTATTTATTATTAGTTTGCTTACATCGTGACATTTCACAACGTGCGCCGTGTCGCAACATGTTTCAGGGCTCTTTTCATGATTTAAAATGTTATGAATTAAAGATTTCAGTGAATGACCATGGGTGTAGTTTGAAGACCGTTATTACTAAAGGATTTTGAGTAACTTCTGACCCTGTGGGTGCCTGTTGAGGATGGGGTACTAGTTTGATTCTCGAGCAGGATGAAGTGTTATTGGGTATTAACATATAATAACACTAGCGACCCGCCCTGGCTTCGCACGGGTGCAATGTTATACATAAACCTTTCTCTTGAATCACTCTATTTGACGACCCGAATGGCGCAGCGGTAGTGAAGCTGCCTTACGTTCTTAGGGTCCCAGGTTCGAATCCCGGTAGGAGCAAATGTTTGTGTGATGAGCATGGACATTTGTTTCCGAGTCATGGATGTTTATATGTATAATAAGTATGTATTTACAAACAAAAAGTATCTATGTATCTATCAACTATCTGGTGTCCACGACACAAGCTTCGTTGCTTAGTGTGGCACCTAGATGGCGCTGTGTGTAATGTCCAGCGACATACATACATACATACTCTATCTATTAAAAATACATCAGAGTCCGTTGCGTAGTTTTAAAGATCTAAGCATACATAGGGATTAGGGACATACAGCGAGAAGCGACTTTGTTATAGACTATGTAGTGATAACATCGCCAATTTCTTCGTCACCTTAGTTTCACTTAGTTATTTCGATAATATCATTTTATTAATGTTCTAGACACACCTGTAATGCCCGAAGGGTTGGCAGAGGTGTTCCTAATAGTACACCCACATTTCGCTAGTTATATTTTAGCCCAGTGTAATAGGTGGTGAGCCTATTGCCATCAACCGGGCACAAATCCAGACTCCGTGGCTGTTACTAAGAAATTCCTAATGGAAAAACCCAATAACACTTTGCCCGACCCGAGAATCGAACCCAGGACCTCATGCTCAGCAGTTGCGCTTGCAACCGCTAGACCAACGAGGCTGTCAACCTTGCCTTGCTTAAGATGCCTTTACAATCGGTTCAAAAGTCAAATAAATTCACTGATTCCACCTCCAACCCGCAACATACAGTTCAGTTGCGTCAGACTGTCCACAGCCGTCACACGACTAACTAACTAATCAACTCTGTCATGTCAGAAGTCAATTGTGACTGCATTTGAGACTGCCTGGCGACTGCAACTGGACTGAGTTGTGGGTATGCAATCAATTTGTGGACTTTGTATTCTGCAATAGGCTGGCTGTGCAAGTGCGTTTTGTCGTGCGACTTTTTTGCCGTGGTCGTGGATTATCATATAGGGTGACTGGTAATTAGTGATCGATACTTAACCAATTGATTGTACTCATGATAATAAACAACTTTCCCATTTTTTTTTAGACTCATTCTATGTTGTCAGAATAACACAACAGCCGTATGAAATTCGCGTGCTTACCTGTGACCTATCAGCTGTTAGCCGCGTGACTGCTTATACCGACTGTTGCACGTTACGATAGTAATGAGACAGAACGCGCGGCGTCACGCAGCTAACAGCTGAGAGGTCAATGGCACGCGTGCGAATTTTAAAAATGCGAATTTCTCCTTTCTAGCCATATCATCTCCCAAATTCCATCCATCATTTCTTTGGTCTTCTTCTACTCTTATAGCCTTATACATCCATACTCAATACTATTCGTACTATGTTTATACTGACCCTTAGCGAAGCCGTCCACCTAGCATTCTATGTTACCGGAAATGTATGAAACCTAGGAATTGAACTTTTTTCTTTTTTGATAATGGCATCTCGCAGTTCAGCCTATGAGGCTGGCTACTGCTTAACCGGTCTAATCCTGTGTTGAATTTAAGGCCTCCAGCCAGGGGCAAAATGAGCTTACAAACTAAACGACCACTCGCTGAGCCCTGCGGGGTACGAGCCTCGGCTTAGGGAGTCGCTGGGGAGGACAGCAAGGGGACAGGCTGGATCTGGTTTAATGCTATTGGCTCAGCATCGCTGGCTGGCTCTTGCAAGGGTTGGGGGGGGGGGGGGGGTTGAAAAAGGACGTCGCGACGGACCACGGCGGCGAGGTCGGAATGAAGAGGAATTGTACGTTAAGTATACACAATTCCGAACCTACTGAAGAAATGTGTAAAATAATGTTTCAACGATTCTTTATGACACACATTTCCTGTGAAATGAGTTCCTAGGAATTGTATGCAATTCCGAGATGAAACTAGGAAATATATTAAAACGAGTCTGAGTCGAGGGAGACCCGGTAGACGGTACTACTTCTGAATGGTTTATAAAAAAATAACCACGAAGGGTAACTAACCTAATCTATCCGTGTCGGGATGCCCCAACTCGGCCTAGGCAAAACTAGTTTGTCATGGATCATTCCCACTAGTTCTACTGCACAGTTCTACGGTAGGACTAATGGGATTTTTTTTCCCACAAGTCCTACGATTCAAAGTGGCACAAAATAGTAGAACTAGTGGGAACAAAAAGTCCCACTAGTTTTACTGTTTTATTACACAATTTACGGTAGAACTAATGGGAATTTTTGTTCCCACTAGTCCTACGATTCAAGGTGACACAAAATAGTAGAACTAGTGGGAACAAAAAGTCCCACTAGTTCTACTGTTCTATCAAACAGTTTATAGCAATTCATATCAACCACCTCATTCAAAGAACAGTGGCGAACAAATTGCTGATTAAATTATTAAGCGTCTACGTATGTCACTGTGTTAAATACCGACGAAATAATTTACAAAGTTTTATCAAATCAAGCTTAAAATCAAGCTGAAAGTCTGGAAAAAAAGTCGTCATAATTGAGAGCTTTATTGACTAGATTATTGATGATAATACTGCCGTCATACGGTGAAAGGAGGTAACTAACATTTTTATCAAAAATTAGTTAAAATTGATTCGGATTCAGCAAGAAATTCTCTATCTTTCTGTCTAGCTAATAAAGCTCCAATTCACTCGTAGCCACAGAGAAATTATCATATAAAATAAGTCAAGTAAAGACTATCGACAGTGCTTTAAAACTTCATTTCAGACAAAATTGTCATTTTAATCAAAATATACTTTGAAGTAGTTACGGCCATTCACCGTTTGACGGCAGACTATATAATCATGGCTTAGTTTTTTTATTTCTGGCTTGAATTCATGACTTTTGGCTCAGCTATACTTTTAATGTTGCCATGGAATATAAATCTTAGACAAGTTACATAAAATGCTTGGATTTAGTAAATACATTTCTGCATCAGAATACAAATGTTATAATAAAAAATATTGTTTGTGCTAAGAATATAGCGGTTATAATTTTTTAATTCATAAAAATGACACCGTATCAAAGACCAGAATCATTGTTAAAAGGCGAGCACCAGTTAACTACAGCTGAACCAAATATCTCAGCACCCGCAGGAATTCTTGTTGACACTGTGATTAGAGAAGATGAGGAATAAATATTTAAAAAATACGTTTCTTTTTTCTATACCTGACCTACCCTTACCATGGTAATTTCATATAAGTAACTAACTGCTCTTAAGATAGTTGACTAAGATTTTAAATAAATAAGTACCTACTTACGTCTCATGTGGACATGTGGGCCGTGTGCCAGACCTGTCGGTTGGACTTAATATTCTGAATACGCATTGCGTAGTTTATTTTGTATAAATGCATTTCTATAATTCTTTTTGACTAGTCTGTTGTTGACAAGAATAAACATAACCTCTAAAACTTCAAACTGGAATATCTTTAATTCCTGACTTCCTATAAAAGTATAACCGAAGACAAAATTGTTCAGGAATTCATACTCAATATTTTAACATATTTTTCATAGGCAGACGCCAAAAAAAATTTCAACATGTATAGATTTCCTAGGAAAATTGTTTATTACAAAATATTTCCTAGAGATCCTATCCATTTTAGGAATTGTACACCTTTCCTAGGAATTGTATACAATGACGGATTACATACTTTTCCGTTAACATATACACCAAACTACGTTATTTTTATACAACATTTATTGAAGGAAAAAAATACCCTTTTTTTTTTTGGTTGAAAACTCACGGTTTTCGGTAGGACTCAATGTAACGCATTGTGCTGATAGATGCATTGAATAGTACGTTTTTCCAGATATGAGACCTAACTAGATCGATTTTTCACCCCTGTAAAGCGCATATTGCACCTTCCATCGAAATCGTTAGAGCCGTATTCGAGAACGTAATTACAAATACAGACACCATACAAATATTAGAAGGGAAGTTACAAGGTTTCGGGGATCCGCTGGATGCGAGACGCACGGGACCAGTCAATTTGGCGACACTTGGGGGAGGCCTATGTCCAGCAGTGGACGCCTTTCGGCTAAAATGATGATGATACAAATATTGCTCATTTAATAGTATTGGATGTATGTCATATTCAGAAGGGAAGTTGTAAACAGATAATGACAGTCAAGGAAAATGGAGCCTAAAATGGAAGCTTTATTAGAATCATAATATGAATCACGTTAAAAATTTTTTTTTTTTAAAATGGTCTTTATGGTTATGACCACAAAGTCCATTTTAAGAGTTTATTTTTTTAACGTGATTCGTATTATGATTCTAATAAAGCAGCCATTTTAGGCCCTCTGCTCAGGTGAAGATTCATTAATATCCCGGTAGGAACAAATGTTTGAAGGATGAGCATGGACATTTGTTTCCGAGTCATGAATGTTTATATGTATAATAAGTACGTATTTATTAAAAAAAAAAGGATCTATGTAGTATTATCAACTATCTGGTATCCACGACACAAGCCTCGTTGCTTAGTGTGGCACCTAGATGGCGCTGTGTGATATTTAGCGATATTAATGACACTGCTCTTTTTTTTTTTCGGATTGGAAATCATCAAATAACCCCTCCCGCTCTGGGCTGAGCAGGAGGGAGTGTCAGACTTTTACTGACTGAAACCCATCCATGTTCCTTGCTTTGCCCTTTGTGTTCCAGGGCCGCGGTATCTCTTTCGAACAGTCCCGCAACCCTGGCGGGCATCGGTCCTTTCGGACCCCTTCCTGTTTGCTGACTCTCTTTGAGGCGAGCGTGGAACGCGAACGCGCCGTCGACACGGCCTGCCGTCATAAGACGGACGGACGGTGAGCTAGCCCATAGCTTACCGTCCACAGGCCCGCGGTGACTCTGCCCTGGAGTGTAAATGTGGTGCTGTTCCACAAAGGATGGGGATTCCACATATCATGTCCTGTAGTTCACTACAGGAACTGATAGACGCTACTGAAAGCACTAAACTCGCGGCTCAGTTCTGGGCCGACACAATTAAGATTGCCATCGACACGTTATTAAGAAGAAATGATAGTCAAACGTAGTTGATAAAAGGCTATTCAAAGAAATCTTTATCTGCTGTACACCTGTACATTTTTAACACGTAATAAATTAGTAATTAGCACTGTCACTAACGTACGAATTATATCGCGCATACCGAAGATAGTGATACTGATAATATACTTTATCAGTCAGAGTGTTATCTCTATCTGTTTGATAGGCCTATAGCAAGGAACAATTTAGATAAGTAAATTATACTTTGCCATTTATTTTAGTAGGTATTGTAAAAAGATTGTAGAGGATGACTAAAGCCGCCCTTTATGATACGACTTGTAAGATTACGGCTAAATATCAGCAATTTCTTCAAAATTACTAGCTTAGACTAATTTCCTGTTTTCTGAGAAGTTTATATTAATTCTACTAGCTATACACATAAATAAAATTGAAATGTCTCTTTGTAAAAAATCAGCTTTTTACTGAATGCATGTTAAAGTTTATGCGGTACTTATTACCAAACACTTTTTTTTGTCTGCTGTCGGTCTGTCTGTTTGTTCAGGCTAATTTCCGAAACGGTTGAAGCGATTTTGACGGGACTTTTACTGACAGATAGCTGATGTTCTAAGGAGTAACTTAAGCTACTTTTATTTTAGATTAAAACTCTTGAAATTGTTAACTGTCTGATTCAAATAGGGAAGTTATATTTTTATAAAATCGCACGCGGACGAAGGTCGCGGGCAACAGATAGTCTAGAATAAAAAACGTGACATTTCTTCAGTCTGTTCTTAACATATGAAACCATAACATCTGTTTCGAACGCAGCAACTGATTCGTTTTTAGCGATAATGATGGAATAGTGAGTACATGGTCTAAATAGGAGGTGTACAGTCAGCATCAGATGTAAATCAACACTACTCAAAGTTTCAAAGCAGGTTTTTAAATAAGAACTTGTTAGATATTACTCGTTACTAAAAAGGTATTTAAGAGTCACTACATAGTATAAAACAAAGTCGTATGTATGCTTAGATTTTTAAAACTACGTAACGGATTTTGATGCGTTTTTTTTAATAGATAGAGTGATTCAAGAGAAAGGTTTATACATATGTATAACATTGCACCCGTGCGAAGCCGGGGCGGGTCGCTAGTAAGGAATATTTTAAAGAATAATCTTCTAAACATTTAAAATAATAGCTGGAGTCCTGTACATCTAAAATTAAAATTCCGAAAATCCCTGCAAATCCTAAAATAAATAAACAACAGTGACGGCGACTTCTAAAAAAGTGTCGAAGCAATGAAGCTCGATGAGTCCCAGAGAATCGATCTACATGGAGTAAAATTCAGTATTTAACCCCAACACAGGATAATATTATTATGCTGCACTTTCTCTCCTAACCCTCTTACGCCCTCCAGGACTTAAATCACGCAAAGGTCAGAGCTGCCCAGGGGCCTTAGTCTGCTATTGCAATAGTGTCAGAATGGTCTATCATTGATTTAATAAGGCCCCGCGCAGACGAATTAACCTTTGTACGCACGTCAAACGAGTTTCGAACGCGCTTCAATACGCCGTGGGCTAGGGGCCTTATTAAATCAATTATAGACCATTCTGACACTATTGCAATAGCAGACTAAGGCCCCAGGTCACTATAGATATTAGTCAAACCAAAATCATAGTCATCTATTCAAGAAAAAGTTTAAGGCAATCAGAAAAGAACAGCGTAGGAGTGAGAAAAAAAAATGTGTTGACAACAAGCAACACTGTTATAAGTCGCAAGTGTGTAGACAGCCGATCAAGCGCGCCCGGCAACAGAGACGCCAGGCAATATTCCCGAGACAAATGAAAAGACACAGTTTATATAACGTGTCTGTTTTATATACCAGAATTATTTAAGCGATGAATTTTATTCTATAAAGGGTGTAACAAGACCCATAACGAAGCCGAAAGTTAAAGTTGCTTTCCTAATTATTGCGATCATTTTTGTGTTCTAGACCATACCTGGGAACCTTCTTGTTACGGAGATATTGAGGGTCAAAGTTCCAACTTTTACACAAGTTTTCTTTTAAATACATGTTTTAAGCGTAAGATTTTGACTGTAAACACCTCCACGACCCCCGTACTATTCAAGCCACCCATAAGCACAATGTTTTGAGTGCGTTACATTGAGTCCTACCGTAAAACGTGGTGTATCACATCAAAAAAAAAAAATTGATTCTCAGCAATAATTTTTATGTAAAGTTACTTAGTTTGATGTACAGAATGTTTGTTTGACGGCTTCGTGAAGGGTCTTGTTGCACCCTGTATAGGTATTGGATTGCGTCGCTTTGTCTAATGCTTATTCATCTATGAGAATAAGTAGTGCAGATAGTCTAGTGCTGTGACTGTCGGATTGCCAAATCATAGGTCTCAAGTTCGAACAAGACCCAGATCTCTGATTTTTCGGATTCATGGTCGTCTTGTATAATTATCACTTGCTTCGGTGAAGGAAAATATCGTGAGGAAACCAGCATGCCTGAGAGATATTTCTCGACGGCGTGTAAAGCCAAGTCAGAGGCCCATGGGCGGCATAAAAATTCTGACACCAGGTTAGGCACTAACCACACGATAAAGAAGAATCTATGAGGAGTGCTCAACTTTTACCATAGATTCGGTAGTTGATTCTGAAGAACTCAAATCTGACATATTAAGTCGCAACATTGAAAATTATGAATATCAATATTTTATTTCAGCTAATTCTATGAAAACGAATCGTAATTAGATCGATTCGCTGAGTATATACAAAGAAACCAATAAAAAAGCAAGATAAATGGTATATGGAATGACAAGAGTAATTAAAGCATAGGTAATATAGTATATTTCCCCAAATACTTACCTAAAAATTAAAATTGCAATGTAACCTTCACAAGGTATTACACTTTTATACCTACCTATACGGCTAAGATATAAGTAACTGTAGTTATTGATCGACGATATTTTTTCAGACACCAAAGCTGTGTTACAGAAAGTGCGTTCGACGTTTGCTGGATATAGGATTCACCAAGGGCCTAACTGCTACTTCATTCCATTGGAAAAAGCAGAATCTTATACGGAAACTGAACGCCGACACACTTCGATAGGCGCAGAGATTGAAAACTCCTCTTCATCGCTAAGAGTAGCAGCTTCAATAACTTCGGCCCCGCACATATAAAGATTCTAACACTCCGCGCTCTAAAGAAAGTTCTAGTATAGTTGTTTATTCAAGTAAGATATAATTTTTTTACACCTCCACGACTTACAAGAAACTCTAGTCCTTTTCACTCCATACTAAGAATTCATCAGACAAATAAGCACCCAAAGTGTCTGTTAAAGCATACATCTTCTATATTCTATTCATATTCTATATTATTTCTATATTCAGTATTTTCTTTTACTTTTTCTTCCATGAAAATACATTTTCCAAGCGCACAACAAATTCAGGGCCGATCTCAGTACCAGGAATTGAGATCTCGTTGGGGCTCAATTTTATTGAAAATTCTCGTCGATTTGAAAACGGAATTTTACGTAATTTTCCGTTGTTTTGATAGCTTTTCTGAGTAGGGGAAGGGGCCAAAATACTTGACGTAGGAAGTTTTATCGATATATTTAGGCACGTAGCTGCATTTACCTCGTAGTTGGAGAAACTGCCTCCTTGGTTCCTTGGTTCGATTCCAAGATCGGGCAAAGTGTTATTGGACTTTATTTATTTATTGGGATTTTAGGTTTATCTGGGACAAGTGGGTTGGGTAAAGTGTTATTGGTATTTTCCATTAGAATTTTTTCAGTAGCAGAAACGGAGTCTGGCTTTGTGCCCGGTTGATGGCAATAGGCTCGCTCCGTAGTACATGGGACTTAACCATAATTGGCAAAATGTGGGTGTACTATTAGGTACACCTCTGACTAACCCTTCGGAGATTAACAGGCGAGATGTTCTGATGGAATAAATATACCCTCATTTGTACTGCGAAAGAAGTCATCTGTTTAGCCTTTCTCAGCTATGTTGGGTCGTCTTCCAGTCTTACCGAATGCTATGAGTTTACTTAAACTGACTGCCTATCTGACCTGCACAACCCATTACAGGGTAACGCGACATACAAATGATAGGAACTGCTTGGCAGTCACAATTCTGAGCAATTGAGGAGTCTTGGTGTGAAATGCATGGTTCTCAACACCTGACAGACTTCAGTAAGTGTTGTTGAATCTTAACTTCTCTTCACCAAAGTGGAGGAGAGCGGAGCGGAGAGGAGATGTGCGAAAAATGAACCAACGCTCCGCTACGACAAGCGGAGCGAAGATTCCGAGCCTTAAGAGGAAATGCGGGTGGTATTTTCTCCATACAAAGGCTATCGCCTGTTTACTTTCTTGTTTATGACTTTAAAGCTATGATTTTTTACAGATAAATAAATATCAACCTCTTCTATGTCTCTATCTTTTCCTTTTTCATGATACATAATCTGTATCAACACTATAACTTTACAAAATGCTCAAAATTGCCTATTTGGATCGCTGTCCATGGAGGCCTAGTGTACAAATTTGATAATTAAATAAAACTTTCTGCTAAAACAAAACCAACTTCTAAAAAAACACTAAAAAAGTCTAAAAAGTCTAGTTTTTTTAGAAGTCGGTTTTTTATTTTACCCTTTTTAGTTGTAGACCCACACAAATTCTTGTCATGAATTAGTTTTTACATTGTAACTAGAAGTTAGTTAAAGTACTCGTCAAGACGAATCATACGAGCCCAAACTCGATGAGGTTTTGTCGTTTTATAACGGTGTTTCTATGGCCACCTTCCAGCTCCATCATCAGACCCTGGATACCATTTAGGACCAAAGTACTCGTTAAGACGAATCATACGAGCCCAAACTCGATGGGATTGTGTCATTTTATTACGGACTACCTGTGACCACCTTCCAGCTCCATCACCAGACCCTGGGTACCATCTAGAGACAAAGTAATCAACAAGATGAATTATACGAACCCAAACTCGAGGGGATTATGTCGTTTTAATGGAGTTCCTATGGCCACCGTCCAGATCCATCATCAGACCCTGGTTACCATTTAGGACAACAGTACTTGTCAAGACAAATCAAACGAGTCCAAACTCGACTGCATTGCGTCGTTTTATTACAGAGTTCGTATGGCCACCTTCCAGCTCCATCATCAGATCAGCTCCATGTCATCATAATATTGCATTGTGTTGCGATAAACACATTTAACTAGCAAGTATCACGTGACGTCGCGTGATGTGACAATTAACGTGAGCAAAACAACCAAATTCCTAAACCGATTTTGATGAAATTTCTATGGGACGAATCGGGAAGCATATCCTTTCAGATGAAGAACGAATTTTTCAAATCGGTTTACAAATGACGGAGTTCTGAGGTAACAAAAATAAAAATACAACCGAATTGAGAACCTCCTCTTTGAAGAAAGTCAGTTAAAAAAGAAAAACACATGGACACAGAATATCCTTCTTATTCAGTTCATGAAATATCTTTTAAATTGGTCGGATTTTGGAGGGGGAAATAGTCGAGAGCCAAACCTCGCATTATGACTTTTTACTTGTCGGATCTGTAGTTGTCTTTATCGCACCAATGTCGAAATAGCGCTCGTTGAGCGACAGCGATAGTTTCTTCAAATACCTACCGCATATCCTCTCAAGACTGAGTCGAGCTGATATTACTATAAGTTTAATAAGTTTAAGTTTATTTATTTCTCCTTAAAAATATTACATGTGGAACGAAGCTGCACTGCACTGCGCAAATTTAATTCTCAAAATATGCAACTACTAGTACGGTTTTTAAACAGTATTTCAATGCAGTTAGAATTTAGCACAAATCATAAATATGAGCAACTGCGCCTGAGCTAGGCTGAGCCAGGATTTCAGGTCACAGTTCTCTTTTCAGTGTTATGAGCGGGATTAAAAATGGTTGAACATTTAAGTTTATCGCTTTTATTATAATAGCTGATTAAACCAGTCACTACTATCAAATTTAATGTTGATATTCGCTTGTTAACCAAGAGTTAAACAGTAGTCACATTAAAATCACAGTCAAAAGTCGATAAACTGTCACATCGACATAATAAACTCTCGCGCATCGGTTCGATTACGGTCTTACGCGCATGCGTCACGGTGACGTGTGAGCCGTCCTCGACATACATTCAAAACGTGAGCCTGTTCGAAATTTGTGCAGATAGGTACATGTTTTAATGGTGTACCTATTGTTTAGAAAGCGATGATTCCAATTTGAGTTTGGGGGCTACAGCTCCGGAGCTCTCACCTCAACCGGCTTAGATTATGGACGAAAGTATTCAAAACATTTAATTAAATTAAGATATACTTCAGCAAAGATTACGACGCGTTAAAAAAGTAAAATCATACCTAATTACTACCTAATGATAATCTTGAAAATAGCAGCAATAATCAAATTGGTGGTTCTTGGGAATAATATTCAGGGTTATAGTATGAAATGAAATTGCCTATTTTTATGAACGATTTCGTGAATTATTATTCGTTATTTACATACTAACATTTTTTTTAAATTTTCTTGGAAACGTCTAGTCCGCGATTATCTATGATGTAATTGCAGTAGTTAGTGTGAAAAAAGCTGCGATGTACTGCGTAGTTATCTCAAGTTCTCAAAACACGGTCTAAGATGTCAAAAGAAGTCGTGAAACCGACGCGCGACGGCACATTGAAACAGGTGTTTTGACACATTAACCTATGAGGTAATATGCAACTACTAGTACGGTTTTTAAAATTTTAAAGGCACGTAATTTAACAATTATTCCAAAAAAATGGAATTAGGAAAAAATATCGTTTTCGTTCGTAAAAAAAATACCCGTAGAACTACCAAGCGATCCAGTAGTACCACGGGAAGTTTTTTTTTACCCGTAGTACTACTGGTAGTCGACATTTCATAGTTTGACACCTGTCACACAACACACACACAGGTGTCACAGGTGTCAAAGTGAGAAACGCCGAGAAAAGGTACACGGTTCGAGTTGGTCGATTTCTATGGACACATACAGATTTTAAAATTTCCATTTGTCGTTTCTGTAACTGACTTTGGCAACTTGTTCTAAAAAGCGCATACTGTTTATAAGAAAAGACTTGCCAGTTTTTGTTAATCTGAATTTAGTTAGCCTACAGTCAGCACTGGACGAGGCTGGCACAATAAAGTGGAGCTTGGCACAAGCAAAGAGAGACCTATAACCAGCAGTGGGTGAAGTCGGGATGTGAGATGAAGATGGTGATCATCATCGGGTAGCTTGCTCTACACCCTATAGCCACGTTTATATGAACACAATCAGCCCATATTGTTCTCTCTGCTGGGGCTCAGGATTTATCTATGTAAGTGATTACGGTCCACACTATGTGTGTAATACACCACGCGGGCCCGATGCGGGTCGGTAGCCCGTCACATGGCGTCGAATTTTTTTTAGGGCACGCTCACTCTACCAAAGTAGTCGACTCCGGGAATTTTAAAGTCGACCTTCATCAGCCCGATGAAAACATTATTTATAAAACACGGGAAACCCGCTGCAGCAACAAAATTTTGAATTCTTTATCATGGCATGACACCACTATTTCACTCGTATCAGAAAGATACGGACAGATAAAAGCTACAAAGTAGGTACCTACAAGATATTGGTGGTATTAACACGATTTGTCGAAAGATAACTCCTTTGTCCGCCGCCGTGGGTATTATAAAGATAAGTTTGTATTGCTGTGTGATTTTCACGTAGAAGCCACGCCTTCATGTTAGAAGAGTATTGTAGCTGATTTCGTTATCTAACAATGAATGTAGTGACATCCACATTACATACAGGGTAAACATGCCCTTGTATAAGCCGTTTACCAATTTATTATTCCTTTATTAACTTTCTTTTCTTAAAAAAAAACCGGCCAAGTGCGAGTCGTACTCACACGCACATATGGTTCCGTAGCACCAAACAATATAATAAAAATATTTTGAAGGCATTCGTTCATATGTTGTATTGTTTTACATTCATCAACAAAACTAAATTTGTTTTTCATAGTATGTTAATGAAAAATAAAGTTGTTGCTGCAGTTTGATGAAAAAGTCTCATATCTCAAAAAATAAACAGTGGAAGTGGCGAAGTTCTGAGCTAACAAAATATAAAAATTGTCGTGCCAGCGACACGAAGAAGAACATCAAATCGTATTCAAACCAATTTTTGTTGGAAGTTTTTTTTACGTTCTATAATCCTATATTTTTTTTCAGAATTTTTCTCCTCGTACTTTAGAAATTAGAGGGGGGGGGGGACACACATTTTACCACTTTGGAAGTGTTTATCTGTCAAACGATTGACTTTGACAGAATATCGTTTTAGGAACCTCGATGTAATTTTTAAAGTCCTATCTATAAACATCCCGCACGTATAGGTTTGATGAAAACATATTTTTTAGTTTCAGTTCCATGTATGGGGAGAACCCCCTTAATCTTATTTTTTTTTGTATAAAAACCTTGTAGCGGTCCACAGAATACATCTATCTACTAAGTTTCAATTGTGTAGTCCTAATAGTTTCGGAGTAGAGTGGCTATGACATACATGGACAGACAGACAGACAGACTTGGCGAATCTATAAGGGTTCCGTTTTTTGCCGCTGAAAGGGCTGAACCCTAAAAACATAGGAGAAAAAAAACATTTAAGAATCGAGAATTGCGAATTGTAGAATCAAGTTGCGAGTGTCATTGGTAGCGGTACTGAGTGCAAAAAACGAACAAGAAAGAAGGTAGACCGATTTTCTGCTCATAAACACCCACCCGCAATAACTTCAGTTCATCCGTGATCATGGTGCCTGCAACAGCGCCGATATATGGGGAACTCAAAATTAACAGTAAACATGGTAAATATAACATTCTAGTGGTAATGATAACATTTTAAAAAAAAATAAAAAAAGTAGTTATCCACCGGTATCGGGAACAGGGTCCAAGATACCGGCGGCGGAGTTCAGGGCTCCCAGAGGAACCCCCTAACATTACGAGCCGTGTCCAGGAGTACCGCAATCAAGCCCTTCCTCCAAGAAAATAAAAAAAGTAGTAGGTAGTAGTTGTTTTGAAATGTTTGTTTGTACATAGGTATATCTTCTTCTGCAAATCTCACAATCGAAGTAAGGTTGCTGTAAGAAAACCCAATTCTGGGTCAAACTCATCGTTATACAGCTATATGTTATAATTTTGTGTGCATATCTTTTAACTTTGTAAGCAATAAAAAATAAGAATTCAGCTGTCTAACGGGAGTCTCCTCAGGTACTGATCGAGGCTCTTGGCAATTAAGCCGTGGGCTGATACAACTATCGGCACAATGATCGCTGAGTCCACATCCCACATGTCGACAACCTCGCGAGACAAGTCGAGATACTTGATTTGCTTATTTTTCTCGGTTTTCACGAGGTCCTCATCATGCGGGATCGTTGTGTCAACGATCATTTTGGTGTGAAAAGTCGATTTTTACGGTATCGCTCAATGTAACAAACTCCATAGGTACTGCAACGCACACTCTTGCAATGCGGCCTGCTCGAATGTGTTTGTAAATGCAAAACTTTTAGACATTTGTATGTCTCGAAATTATTTTAGAACAAAAATAATTATACATAGACATATCAATTGACATGATTATCAGAACGGTATGTACTTCCGTATCTGGATATATAAATAATCTACGACAGTAAAATTTTGGTCAATAATTAAAAATGTTATCATACCATTGTCTAATCTGCAATAAAAAAATAGTACATTACTGCAGCGGCCAGCAACAGAGGCATTGATGGACGAACGTGTAAAGTCCATCAATGCCTAGTTGTGGCCAAGGCTTGTATAGTACTTTTCTCAATAATGCGAGGAAATTAAAACGCGTTGAAGAGTTCATTTGTTTTTCTTCAATAAACCGCTTTCTATTTGCAAACCAATTCGAAATTTAAATAAAACCTTTGATAAGTTACCTCCATGGTTGCCATGTTTCAGAGTAAAAGATCGTTCCATTTTTAATAACACGATAGATATGAGTTTACTATGTAATTTATTTGGCCGCTAAACACGACAGATATGGATTTCCATACAAGTTTTGCCGGCCGCTGGTCGCATGTATCTGGCCAGTACAGCAATTTCGATTTATCTCTAAGAAGGTTGTCAAAATAATGCTCAAATTTCCAAGCATGTTTGAGAAAAAGAACAGGATACCGCACTATCAGACTGACTTTATTTTTACACCAATATTTAGGTCGACAACTCAACTGACAACTGACAATTACCTAGTAGGAAATATTTGATTAAAATTTTTATAAATGAGTCTTCTTCATCCATCTTCCTTTTACCAGGTTTTAAAACCATGTATACCAATTTCAGTGGAGACTAGCCTTTGATGCTGGAAATATGATAATGAGCAGACACTCTCTCTCTCTCTTGATTATGAGATCAGACATGTTATAACTAGTTAATAAAAATGATTAAACCTTGTATTGTAATATGGGTTAACGTAACTATTACTGGATGGTTGGAAACAACCGATGTGTACCGGTTATTATCATAGAGCGGGTCAAGTCACCCGGCCGCAACCAATTGTGCGGGGTTCTTAAGTTGGATTTCCAGTGTGATCCGCTATAATCGTGAGGCGACGCAATGTTAAACATTACGGTAGCCTGTAATTTGATCAGAAGAATTGCTGTCATCAAAAGTAAAGTAGTCAGTAAGTAATTTTCAACCTACCTGAAACTCAGATTTCCCCAATTAACCTTGAACCTAATGCTTTAGCAATAAAGTTTTAAATCTATCAAAGACATTTGACAGATTGTAATAGCTTGAAGTGCTGGCGTCTGTACCTACAGTCGGAAGTAGCGGTAACACTGTTATTGTTCTGACCTAGTGTAGTACGGCATTTTCTATAAAGGGCGTAATAAGAACCTTAACGAAGCCGAAAGGTACTTGTTCTCCCCGTCATTGCAATCATATTTTTGTTTTAAACCATACCTGGGAACCTTTTAGTCACGGAGATATTGGAGGTCAAAGTTCCAACATTTTGACAAGTTTTAAATACACGTTTTTCACGTAAGATTTTTTACTGTAAACACCTCCACGACCCCCGTACTATTCAATTCATCCATTAGCACAATGTTTTGAGTGCGTTACATTGAGGCCTACCGTAAAACGTGATTTTTCACACCAAAAGAAAGTCGTTTCCCAGAAATCATTTTTGCGTAAAGTTAATTTGGTTTGAAGCTAATGCTAATGCATAATGCTCGGTTGACGGTTTCGTTAAGAGGACCCTTCCCGGTCCGTCTATCGTCAACGCGAGCATGGTGGAAAAGCTTGTTGTTTCAGATTTTTTGGTTCTAGGACATTTCGGTTTCTTCACGATGCTAATGTTACCCTTCACCGTTTTGAGAGCGTCACCGTTCGTTACCACTGGGCCATCGTTGGCTTTTTTTGGGGTTTATTTTAACACTAGCGACCCGCCCCGACTTCGCACGGGTTCAATGTAGATAATAATGTGGGGCAGTGTGGGGTGATTAATAATTATACATTTAGACCTTCCTCTTGAATCACAATTTATTGCTGAAATCTGCATTAAAATCCGTTACGTAGTTTAAAAGATCTAAGCGTACAGACAGCGGAAGCGACTTTTTTTTACTATTTAATAAAGATATCGTCAAAAACCGACACTTAAACGTGACATCTTTAAAATGATCTAAAAGTGAATTAAAACCATTGCAAAATAAAAATAGTAATCTATACCAGAACAATCAAATCTACGAGTATGTCGCATAGCTTAGCTTCGCATATTGAAGGTGGTGTGTTCTCAACCTAAGTCCAGTGACACACTGCGGTTAGTCGTAATAACCCGTCAGTTCCAACGTCGCGTCATAGGCTTAGTTGACAGCTGAGCTCCTGTCATGAAGTTCCTGTCGTAAACGAAGTCATGTGTTGTATTTCTAGCCTATAATGTATGGTGAAGGATTTGCCGATTGTAGTTGGTTAATTCTACAAATCGTTGGCTTGTTATATCGAAGAGAATCGTCTTTGAAATTACTACACAGGAGGGATCTTTTGAGGGATCGCAATTTTTCTGCTGATATTAGGCTCTTTACTCCAGTAAAAGTCTGACAACCAGCCTTCTAACGGTCATCGTATTACCCAGTACTAACTGGATTGTGGAGGTCAGATAGGCAGTCTCTCCATGTAAAATAATGGTATGCAGCTGCATCCGGTTAGACTGGAAGCCGATCCCGACATAGTTGGGTAAAGGCTCAGCAGATGATGAGCCACCAGCACATCAAACCAGCCCCTAAATAAGACCCAGCCCTTGCTGCCCTCCCCAGCGACGCCCTAAGCCGAGGCTCGTACCCCACAGGGGGTGCTCAGCCAGTAGTCGTTTATTATTTTAAGTTTTTATGCCCCTGGCTGGAGGCCTTAAATTCAAGGCATCCACAGGATTAGACCGGTTAAGCAGTAGCCAGCTTCATACGCTGAACTGCAAGATGCCACCATCGAAAAAAAAAACTGCGTCGGAAAGCACGTCGAGCCTTTGGTCTCGGCTGTGGTTTGCAGCTGACCTTGACACCAGTCAACCAGAAATTCTGGCAACCAGTCTATACGGGGGGTATAGTCTGGTGCCTCGTTTGTAGAGGTCGTATAGGTAGTCGCTCCATGTAAAATACTGGTATTCAGCTGCATCCGGTTAGACTGGAAGCCAACTCTAAAATACGAGTAGGACAAGGGTCGGCAAATGATTATGACTTTTCTGAGTACATTTGCGGCCTATTGCTCAAAACCAGCACACATTAGTTGCATGTATATCATACTAATTGAAAGGTCACCTTGTTGAAACCTTCACCGTGTGAACTTATTCCACTTACCCTGTCCGAGGTTATTTCCGTCGGCGTCAGTACTTGCTGTTTCTAGGTAGGAAAAACTGCGTCCGCGTTCTAGTTTCCGAACATGTTAACAAATGTGTGCTTTTAGAAAATCAACTTTAACATCCACACATAAAACTCAGTTTGCGCTACAACTTCAAACCATTTGTATGACTTTTTTAAGGGTAGTAATAAAAGCTCCGGAAACAATGAGCTTACTGAAAATATGAAAACTGCTTTATATGCATATAATTTCCCGACAACTTATGTGAGAATACGAATAATAACGACGACCGAATAAAATGCTGAAAATTCCGAAAATCAATACCTACAGCATTTGCTGACGTAATATTATTCCACCAGCTTAAATTGCGTTTTTTCCGAAAACTACAGTTAGCAATTTTCATCGAAGTCACCTATTATAAATATGGAATTTATCTATAAAATAAATGAAACAGGAATAAGCTCCTGTTTGAATAAGCTCCTGTTTGTTAAATACTATATTTTTTGTCGGTTAATTTTGTATGAATTTTACGGTAATTCATTTTAACCAACCTTAGTAATACAATTAACCACACATCGTTGGAAGTTAATTTATTTTTCGGGAGCTTTATTATTTCTCCTTTTTTAATATATTAATCATCCTGAAATCAATTTAATGTACACTTGTGCGTAACATTGATTTTTGTTTATGCTGAAATGAAACTAAGACTTGAATAGACTTTAGTAGGAAACACTTGATTTTTATCACGGAAGATATTGTTAATACTGAGACAGTCTCGTAGCTAGTGATCGCAAGAGGTTACTGAGCATGAAGTTCTGGGTTCGACTCCTAGATTCTGGTTTATTGGGGTTTTTCAACAGGAATTTTCAATGGCAGCTTCCTGTCTGGATTTGTGTCCGGTTGATGGCTATAAAGGGTGTAACAACACCCTTAACGAAGCCGAAAGGCACTTATTCTCCCCGTCATTGCGATCATTTTTTGTTCTAGACCGTACCTGGGAACCTTCTAGTTACGGAGATATTGGATATTGGTCAAAGTTCCAACTTTTTCAGAAGTTTTTTTTTTAATACTTACATTTTTCTAATGTAAGATTTTTACTTTAAACACCTCCACGACCCCCGTACTATTCAATCCATCCATCAGCACAATTTTTTGAGTCCGCTACATTGAGTCTTAGCGTAAAACGAGATTTTTAGAAAACCATCGATTTTGATACTAAACAAACGGACTTTTAGGCTGCTTTTATTTTAGAAAAGGGATTAGGGTTCCGTATTAAACAAAATAAAACATTGAAATTGTTACAAAATCCGATTCGAATAGCATAAGCATAATCAGCCTTTAATGTTCCCACTGCTGGGACACTCGGCCTCCTTTCTATGAGAGGGAATGGGCTATAATCCACCACGCGGGCCCAGTGCGGATTGGTAGATGTCACATGTCTTCGAATTTTTGGTTGTAGGACATGCCGGTTCCCTCACGATGTTTTCCTTCACCGTTTTGAAAGCAGTGGTGATGAAAAAAAATTACACAAAGTAATGCGCCTGCCTGGGTTCGAACCCACGACTTATTGTTCGTAAGTCGGGGCTGCAACCACTGGGCCACCGCTGCTCTCATTCTGATTCGAATAGTAAGTAATATTTTTATAATAGTTTCGTAAGGTCGCGGGGCACATATAGTCTTTAATAAAATATCTACCTGCCTTACCAGAACTACTATTGCCAAAATAATACTCGTAATAGCGACAATTTTAAAGGTATGTAGACATTGAAATTTCTTCCCCATCCGGTGACTAGCCGAGGTTGTGGCCAGAGAGTCAGCGGTTGCTAAAATAACGGTTATTTTGAGGTGCGGCAAGAATCTTTGTCGGATGATTAAAGATACTCTTTGGTTGCCCAAGCTTTATAAAAATACTTGGAATACTTCGGATTGAGGTGTATACTTAAGAGTTAAGTTTCATCTAATAGGGGGGCAAGCAATCAACCAGGCTGAAATCTATATGCTGAACTGCTACTGATAATTCTTAATCAAAAAATCTCAATAACACTTAACCTTAGCTAGGAATCAGGTCCAGGGATCTTACTATGAATAGAATAGAATAGAATAAACATTTATTCGCTAATGGACAGCAGCAACACAATAGAGCAGCACATACATATACTAACAAACAGCTTAACAATTAATTAAAACATCTCAACTGCGCTGAGCATGCCCATAACGAAAGGGTCACCTACTCAGCGTATGACGTCTTAAAGCAGGAGTAATTCCAGTGTGGGAAAGAAAGATACATATTTAATCAATGGTTTGAGTACCTGTGGTGTAACTTTAAGGTCTATTGTCATCA
Source organism: Eugnorisma glareosa (assembly GCA_947578425.1). Classification (NCBI taxonomy): domain Eukaryota; kingdom Metazoa; phylum Arthropoda; class Insecta; order Lepidoptera; family Noctuidae; genus Eugnorisma; species Eugnorisma glareosa. The sequence goes on along the minus strand of OX387982.1, from coordinate 1,868,747 downwards.
AGTCGGCACAGATGCAAACTCCGGGATACTACTGAGAATTTCATTATAATTTTTTTTATTTTGTAATTCGTAGATTTTTTACAGTAATTGCGGGCAGTTAGTAGCCCGGAAGTCTGACAACCAGTCTTATTCAGAGGTATCGTGTAACTAGGTGGTGGAGGTCAGATAGACAGTCGCTCGATTTAAAATATTGGTATTCAGCTGCATCCGGTTAGACTGGAAGCGGACCCCAACACAGTTGGGAAAAGGCTGGGCAGATGATTAGTAATCTACATAACGTGGGTCGATCAATTGAGTTTTTCCCTGAACGTTGCTTCCCATAATTTCGCTCCTCAACAGACGTCTTGCTTGCATTCCGATTACATCGCTCTTCACCTTACTGTAAGTCCACAACGTCGCGCCTACTTATGGTACAGACATGGGTGGGTGGGTAATCTCCTTTCATTTTTTTTTTAATTTTAAAAAGAAAAATAAAAAGGTTGGAACGGAAATAGGTATTAGTTTGAATTTCTCTCGGATGTGGACCGACGATGATCATCAGAAAACTTCGCCATTATGTGCTGGCAGCTAAAGGCTGATTTACAGATAAAAATCCAGCGCAAACCCGCTTACTCCATGGCCCTACAAAATAGCGACTATATGACATTTTTATTGCAGACTCAATTGTGAACAGCTATAGTACGTATGTATGTCAATCGTTGCGATATTTTATAGCATACCACGTGCTTTCAAAATTGTTACCAAAGAATTGGGCTACTGATTCGTGTCTCGTGCTCTGAGATGGTATATGATGATAGACTGTTCTTTATTGAGTAGGTATTTTTGATGATTTATTATAATTAATGATTCTAGGTTTTTTTCCTGTGAGTAGACCTTCCTGACACTTGTGAATGTAAATAAAGATATACAATAATAAAGATGAATTTTCTGCCTACGCTTGGTGTCTATTTTATTATGTGTAATACAGGGTGTAAGGGACGGACAGCTAGCTCCCCACAAACTGACAGGGTGCATTCAGCTCCTTATTTTGAATCATATTCCACCGGAGTTTTTCTCCCAATTTTTTTTTGCCATTTTTCAGTTACTATGTCTTTATTTTAATGTAAAATTACATTCCCTGTACGCAACACTCCATTTATGAAAATAATACGACTAAAATCAAAAATCCATCAATGGATGTTGAAATACTCTAAGCCTAAACAATCGACGCTTGAAATCAGCTGTTCACTTCCAGCCTAGGTACAGAGATCATCGAACTCGTCATTGCGCTTGCCGTCCGCCACGTGCATTTTGCCGAGGTAACGATACATTGCGTATGAGGAAATAAAACAAATAAAATGTATTGGATTCCATAACATTCTTGAAATACGGAGGGAACTGGGTATGTAATGATGGCCACCCATTCAAGGACCAACCTCACCAGCATCGCTTCACCTCGAAGATCGACCCGAACCACGAGCCTCTGGTTAATCCATGAATCCATACTAAAACTATCATTAACATTGAAAACAGGATATTTGAAACCAAACCAAATATACGAACCACCTACCAAATATAAGAACTTCAACCGGGAGGATGGGTTTCTATAGAGAGCCTGAAGTCCAGTGGTTCAACTGAGTAATAACCAAAATGTGCGGAAAAATTTGCGGGAGCGGACACAGTGAGTTTCGAGTGTCTGGAACAGAATCGAGTTGTGAGTGACACTAAACCGATTTGACTTCACATAAACACGCACTCGCAATAACTTCAGTTTATCCTTGATCATGGTGCTTGCAACAGCGCCGAAATATCGGGAACTCAAAATGAACAGTAACATGGTTAATATCCCGTTTCCAATGTTAATGATACTGTTAGTGACAATTTCAATTTAAAAATTTATACCCATGCTAAAAGTTTTTGTTACAATATCCCTACACAATGTATTTCGGAAACGGACAGATCATTTTCCACATTACGTTTCCGGGTCCCGGTAAGTCATCACTACCACGGAAGGTACACGCGCCATCCCAAATAACCCTACTGTTCCCACGGCCATTGACCCAAACGGTCCATTGTCCAGCTTCCGTATGACGCATCATTGCCCATCGGAATGCTAGAACGTAGTAGTCTGAACTAAATTATCTAACCCGTTCACTGTTTGGTATCTGATGTGAGGCTAAAGATTTTAGACCTATTGACAAACCTTTTTTAAACCAGCGTCGGGCACTGGTTGTCCGGCGTTTTACTGAACTGGGCCTATTTGGCGCAGCCGTGAGGTACTCAGTGTCAAATTATTTATTTTTTGTTTGAACTTAAGGCGTTTTTGTTATTTTTTTAAATATTGTGTGCACTTGTGGCATGTGCCAAATAAATGTATTTTTCATTCTGATAATGAGCTGCTGCGTTTTTACAAGAATGTGCAGTCGGGTCGATTTAACGTACCAATAAATATGAACAACTTAGTTAAACTATCTGCTACGATTCTCCGACATGTCAAATCTGATTCACCTGATTCTGTGTTATTTGGGAGACGCAGCCAGTAAATTTGTCAAACCAAAATACGTTTCTTATAAAATATGAGCCAGATAACACGGTAATTGTGTTGCACAGTTCGTGTGAAGACTTATACATAAAAGTACTGGTCACCATCCGGTGGACTGATATGCCGAATGACTTGTCGCACTTTGCCCGAGAGTTGTGTGGTATTTTGTCTTCTCACTCTTGTGAGCTGGTCTATAGGACCTTGCTCTCGCTTTCAGGGTTTTACAGACGAAGATTGGGGTTTCCTTCCGTGGACTGCGCAGTAGGTACATATATATGTATCGGTTAATTCATAGCGATAACAGGATGCTGATTAGTTATAGTTTGATAAAAATTCTACGTCGCAGCTCTTTGGGTATTGCGTTTTATATATATTTCCAGAGACTTTCTTTGATCAGTTTATCTCGAGTACAGTTATCAAGTTTAGTAAATTAATAATGATTATTCTCTTACTTTGACATGTATAATTTTGTCATTTATTACTGGTTGCTAATTGTATAGACATAGAGTAAATTATTATGATAAATTTTTGCAATGTTTAATTTTGCGATTTAGTATTTTTTTTGTTAAATTTACTTCAAATTAATTATATTGGACTGAAATGATATATTAAAAATTACAATATAAGAATTCAAAACATTTGCCCTCCATAGTATGTGGCAAACATTTCTGAGCGTAATATTTACATGTTTCAGCAAATAAATATATTTTAAAGATTTAGGAGGTCTTTTCTGCCTGCCTTTTCCCAACTACGCTGGGCTCGCCTTCCAGTGTAACAGGATGCAGCTGAATACCAATATCTTACATGAAGCGACTGCCAATCTGACCTACACCACCCAGTCTGGTTGGCAGACTTTTGAGCGACTGACTAACTACAAGATCTACAAATGACAGCCGGTACCAACGGCCTAATGTGTTTTCCGAGGTGAGGAGGAAACAAGATTTCTAATGGATGGGCATCCATCCACGGACTGACCAAGCGCGGCTGAACCTGAAAATCGCGGTCCTTCCTCGTAGTCAAACTTTTTAGTCCAACTGGTTTGACCACGAGGAATTAACTTTCCTCGTGGTCAAACTAGTCAAATGATCCTCCCTGTATCAACGTCAAGTGTGGCTGCTATTATTTACATAGTCCTCCTCTTTAGAGCCTAGAGGTCTCCTCTAGATTAATAAAATAGTTAGTGAGCTGGCTGGTAAAGGACAACTTCATCAGGAATGAGGAAACCCGGACTAGAGCTTTGTTCACATTCAAGTGTGGCTATAGCATCGCGCTTGTTATCCCGAAAGTTTGGCAGAGCTGTACCCAATATTACACCCACATTTCGCCAGGAGGTCTAAAATCGCCGCTTTATCAGAATCATAATACGAATCACGTTAAAAATTTAAAACTCTTAAAATGGACTTTGTGTTCATAAACATAAAGACCATTTTAAGAATGTTAAATTTTTAACTTGATTCATATTATGATTCTGATAAAGCTTCCATTTTAGGCCCACTGTTATGTTTAATTCCCATGTAATACGGGGCGAGCCTGTTTCCATCAATTTGCCACAAATCCAGACTCCGTGGCGGTTGCTGAGAAATTCCGTATCGAAATATCCAATAAAATTTTGCTAGACTTGGGACTCGAAAATAGGACCATGCTCAGCGATCGCGCTTGCTACCTCTAGCTAGACAAACGAAAAGTGAACTGATAAGCGATTTTGTGTCGTATGTATTTCAGCAATAAACGACCACCTCGTCTAGCACTGTATGTCAACTGCCCTGATGGTAAGGACTTAATGCTCATGTTCATGTTCTCTACGAGTTGGACGAGGTCCCTCATCTATCTTCCGTTGCCTAGCAACACGGAACAAACCAAATACTCCAAACTTTCACGCTAAATCATCTTCTATCTGTCCGCATTCCAATTTTACATAAATCGATTTAACACCGATTTCGATTCTCGGATATAATTGCCGTTCACGATTAAAAATAATCGTTTCATCATCGCATCACTAACGGTTTTTTTTTTCTATTTTTAATAACGATTATAAAATTCCATTGCTTGGTTTGAGGTAAATAAAAACCGGGCAAGTGCGAATCGGATCCTACATTATGGGTACCGTACCACCGTACAATTATACTGGACACTACTTGATACGTAAGCGGTAATGATCGAGCAAAGAACGCCGAAAAACCTGTTTCTTATATGGGGAACCACTTTCATTTTCAACTTTACTTGTTGCTGTAGCGGCCAAATTTACACACCCTTACTTGTTACGGTTCAAAGATAGACCCCTGTGGCAGACGGACGAGCGGACGGACGGATAGACGAACAGACGGACAGAAGAGTAATCATGGAGTTTTCCAGCCGTTTTGACGGTTTATTTGATACTAGCTGTTGCCCGCGACTTTCGTTCGCTTGAAATTATTATAAAAGAATATTACTTCCCTTTTTAATCGAATTTTGTTACCAATTTCAAGGGTTTTTATTTTATTTGCACGGAACCCTAATTATTTTTCTAAAATAAAAGTAGCCTATGTTAGACTTTAATATAACATCTACTATCGGCCAGTAAAAGTCCTGTCAAAATCGGTCCAGCCATTTCGGAGATTAGCCGGAACAAATAGGCAGACAGACAGCCAAAAACTGAAATAAAAAAAGTGTCTTTCAAGTGCCGTATATATTTTCATATGTATTCAGTGAAAAGCAGTTATTTTGATATTACAAAATTCAATTTTATTTATTGGTATAGATGAAATATTTTAATTTTGTGACATCACACGGAGTCTTAGTAATTGGATCTCGTTGGCACCTTTTGGATACAGTACCCTAAAAATGGTTAGTTTTTTTTCCACATCCGTAAGCTTGATGATTATTTGATTATTAGGTGGGTACAGTATGGGTGATGGATGTTTATTTTTCTTTACGGATGCTGGTAGTTTTGTACTCTGTATCATTGAGAGTAATGACGGTCATTAACCCTTTTGTAGGTAGGTACCTAAGCCCTGCACTCAGATGGTTTGAATAAAAAATGGCCGACCTTAAAATGACAATCACGGACGATGACAAGCGCAATATTTTCTTTTGCATATTTTGTTGGTGTGTTTCTGCTTATAATGAGTTTAAATGAGAAAGAAAAAGACGAATTATACAACGTGGCCATACAACGTGGCAACGTCTGGCAACGCCGCTATGTCTTGGGTACATTACCGGTCGAAGAGGCGTTTTTTGACTCAATTTTTTAGTTTAGTATTAACTTTCGGTTATTTTAATCTAGACTAGCGACCCGCCCCGGCTTCGCATAGGTGCATTTTAATACATATAAACCTTCCTCTTGAATCACTCTATCTATTAAAAAAACCGCATCAAAATCCGTTGCGTAGTTATAAAGGTCAAAGCAAACATAGGGACCGACAGCGGGAAGCGATTTTTTTTTTTTGGATATGGCATCTCGCAGTTCAGCCTCTGAGGCTGGCTACTGGGCAAATCTCTGTGGATGCCTTAAAAATGAATCTAAGGCCTCCAGCCAGGGGCTTAAAACTATACTTAAAAACTAAGCGACCACTCGCTAAGGGGGGTACGGGCCTCGGCTTAGGACGTCGCTGGGGAGGGCAGCAAAGGGACAGGCTGGATCTGAGTGATATTAAATAATATAGGGGCTGGTTTAAAATTACCGGCTCAGTATCGCGGGCTGGCTCTGGCAAGGGTCGGGGGGGCAGCGGGAAGCGACTTTGTTTTATATATGTAGTGAAGAAACAGCCTCAAATCTAATTTAACGTTTTCTAATTTACGCATACATTTTCTTTAGCGCAGAAACCTTATATTACGCGTATTCCAGACTCAGCAATCGTAATACTCGGTATTAGTGAATGAAAATATATGCATTTTCTAATGAACAAACAAATTAATGGCTTGATCGTATTTCGTAATATTATACTGTATTGTCGTATGTAGTACTATTTCTAGTAAAATAACGAGGTCATTGTTGATCACGCGACGTTTGGTTTATAATAATAAAGTCGATTGATGATAGATAAGTGCTAAGTAAAGGCTTTGACTAATATAACAATAACTAGGTGAGATTTTGATAATATTTTTGAACAATTGCCTTGGAAAGCACGATAAGCAGTTTTGGTCCCGGCTGTCAATTGTAGATCTTTGATAGTCGTTAAAGGTAGTCAGTGGCCGGAAAGTCTGGGTGGTGGAGACAAGATAGGTAGTCGTTCCATTCAATACTGGTATTCAGCTGCACCCAGTTAGACTGGAAGCCCACCCCAACATAGGAAAAGGCAGGCTGATGTTGATGATTTAGCAGTAAACCTTGTTAAAAGGTTATCATGGTGAGAGGATTGCGATATAACAGCGACATCACTAATAAAAAAAACATGCCTTCATTCTGTATTTATGCATTTTGTTTAGCCTGCACACATGTATATTTTTTGTAGTGTTTATTATATTTATAGGTAGCTGTTTTATTATTATAACCCAAGTACTGTTTATTTTATTTTCTTATTCATGTAAAATTGATTTATGCTGTTTTGGCTTTCGTACGTTTGTTCACGGGTGACCACTGAAAACCAGCGCTGTGCTGTGGGTCCCATAGCACAGCATCATGCTGAGTGGTAACCTGCTTGTCGCAGTCACGTCGTGCAAGCTGTTAACGTCTTTTAATTTTTTAAATTAATGCTTTGTATGTTTATTGTTATTTTTTTTTTGTTTTTTATCATTTTGTACGATGCACGTCATGTCCCTGCGACAAATAAATATATTTTATTTCTAATAGAAGGACACTTTGTCTAGACCCTGCTTATGTTTCACCAGTGGGATCACAGCTGTATCTTACGTCTTTAGTCTGAACTGATTTAACATGTTTCAGTAACTGCTAACACAGTATAAACAACCGGCCAAGTGTGAGTCGTACGTAAGTGTCGTCGTGAAATTAGAGAAGGGTGGGGGACACACATGTTGGAATGTACCACTTTGGAAGTTTCCATCTTTTCAGAAAATAATTATGGATTAGGAACCTCAATGTACATTTTTAAAGACCTATCTATGACACCCCGCACGTGAAGGGTTAATTAATTAAGGGGTAATTATTATTTTTTTAGTTTCATTTCTATTTAAGGGGAGTCCCCCCTTAATCTTTATTTTTATTTTTGTACAAAATCGTAAAGTGGTTCACAGAATACATCTACCTACCAAGTTTCAACTATATGTATAGTCGGAATAAAGTGGCTGTGACATACGGACGGACAGACAGACAGACATGACGAATTTATAAGGGTTCCGATTTTCGTCATTCGGCTACGGAACCTTATAAAGGTGTGAAATTCCAAATTTAAATAACTTCGCGCCTCATTGTACTTGAGTGCAACCTTGAACCAACCAGACCTTATCAAATGGTTCCTCGTATACGTTTTTGTGGTTAAGCAAACTAGACCACGCTAATTAGTCAGTTTAACTTTTTTTTAAAACTAATCTGGCGATTAGAGCGTTGGAAATTGTGAGCGATAAAAAGAATGAGCACCAATATACATATATCCACTAATTTCATGTTGTGACTGACATAGTATCTTGGAACCCATATTTTTATGAAATTGGTGTTATCTCAACGCTTCAATGGTTATACATATAAGGTCCCATTAAAGTAGGTGAACAAATTTTAACACAGCGTTCAGTACGTCTAACCTATGATATATGCAAATTTGACCTAAAATAATAAATTGCCGGCGGCACTCTAGAATAAACACATCCAATAAGTCTAGAATAAACAAATCACTTTAATCAGTGTTTTTTTTTTGCTTGGATATCATTGGTTAGACGTACTGAACGCTGTGTTAAAATTTGTCCACCTATTTTTGAATTTAGGTAATTTTTTGACCGTCACTTTGTGGCAAGTCAACGGGATACATTATAGTTACATAAGATAACATCACGTCTGTAGTCCCCGAAGGGTTAGACAGAGATGTACCTAATAGTACACCCTCATTTCGCCAGTTGTGTTTAAGTCCTATGTAATAGGGGGCGAGCCTATTGCCATCAATCAGGCACAAATTCTGATTCCATGGCTGCTACTAAGAAATTTCTGATGGAAAAATCCAATCACACTTTACCCGAGCTGGGAATGGAAACCAGGACCTCATGCTCAGTAGTCGCGCTTGCGACCACTAGACCAACGAAGCAGTCTACATTATACAGACATACATTAACGCCTATTCCTCAAGGGGGATAGTATATACAGAACGCCACTTCGACCTACATTGTATGGGATTTTGTCATATACCTACTTGAACTGTCCAATATAATTTGTCACAAGACACTGGATGATATGCAAATGCATTATAATCCGATGCAAATAATAATAATAATAAATCATTTATTAACAGATCATTCAATCCAATATGTTAGTAATACATACACATCTTAAACACTAGTGTTAGTATATAATATTTGGTACATACAATTTTGGTAATAATTTAGGTACTAATAAAGTCAAAATCATTAACAATATAATGTCAAAATCATTAAAAATATGTCAAAATCACCATTAATCATGTCAAAATCATTAATAATAATACAATATTCAGGAAATACAAAGAAATAAATAAAGGGCAATTATGATCAAATATGCAAGAAAAAGCAAAACGCAGAACTTTGACATTTTAAATCTCGCGCGAAACTTCTGAAACGTTTTTGTGTCGACCGTACCGTCAGTTAGTTATGAAAGTGACTAGACTTTTCTTGACTTATCGCATCGCTGGTCTAGATCTAGCACTAGTGGCCTTGCTGCATACCTAGGTCCGGGTTTATAAATTCAGAACAAAAAATGCATCTAGCTTGAAAATTAAGTTAGCGAATGAAATAATCTGTTATGAGAGTGAGGAAACTTATTAAATGGATAACAAGTCATCAGTTGATTTGATACGGAACATTTGCTAATGTATAGTACTGGGTTCACTCCCCAGATTAGACAGGTCTCCTCAACTTATGATAGTAGTAGGGACGGTGGGGTTTTAGCCGGTCGGAGTCTGATGAAATCCTCCGTTCTCCTCAGACGGAGGTGATCCAACAGAACTTCAACAAACCATATAAATGGACGTCTCCTGGTTGAAGCCCCGGAAGCAATACACAAAAGGGAAGATCCTATACTCAACAGCGGATGAAACAACGCTCAATGTAACGCATTCAAAACATTGTGCTGATGCTGATGGATGAATTGTACAGGTCATAGAGGTATTCAAAGTAAAATTAAAACTTTGAGCTTTAATATACTCGTATAGAAGGTTCCCAGGTATAGTCCAGAACAAATAAATAAAATGCAATGATGGGAAAACAAGTGCCTCATATGTTTGCCGAGGAAAGTGCAGGCCACACCGCCAGCTGGAGGCCAGCGAGCGGGCGAACGACGCATCGTTTCACCTCTTTTCATACTTCGATTCATACTGCGAACTATCGAAAGAGCCAAACGAAGTAAGAAAAGGGCGAAGTTCGCGTCGCTCGCCCGCCCGCCACCTGGTGGTGTGGCCTGCGCTTTATGCCCAACTCCACCGTTTATGACGATAAACATACTTGAAAAAGAAAGGCTCAGTATATTAAACGCCAGAATTTGGCTGCAAATGACTTATGATGATGGCAATATCTTCACACCTGTACATACAAAATAACTGGTGAAATATGGGTCTGTTATATCCGTATGCGTAGTACTCGCAACTGGGGTGAGTGACCAGTTGTATGAACGTGGACGAGGCGAAAGGAGTATGTAAGGATCGTAGTAGGTGGCTTTCGAAAAAGGCCTGACTTTTATGTATGTATATCCCCTTGTCCTGCAATTGCCACGTTATGTAACTCTAGACTCTAGATAGACTCGCTCGCTAAGCTCATATAGCCTTGATCGGGTAACTGTATGGTCATTGACCCCGCCACCGAATGCAATCGACCTTGTTATCTGAGCTCAATGGAACACTTAACTGATTGCTCTCTGTGAATGGCCGAAAATGTTCACCTACATATAGCTAGTGCAATTTTTTTGGACGCTGTGAGAGCTGTTGTGATGTGTCGCGCAATTGATCGGGTTTGGAGCTGAGGCTGATTTTTGTTGCACTAAATCCCCAATAGCACAATAAGACTTTCCCACAGCTGGGACAAATGCCTTCTACTCTGGTATCTGTGTGAGAAGGACAGTATCATCATGTGCCCATTCCAGCCCAGTCCAGGAGAAGCGACTGCCTCTCTGACCTTCGAAACTGAGCCACAACTGCCTTGGCAACACTGTTGATCAGACTTTCAGTTACCAGACTATCCGTATCGACTGACCAATGATCTTTGAATGGTATTCGGGTCCAGAGAGAGAAAGAGAGTAAGAGGAAGAGAGAGAAAAGAATCCCACACAGTGGAAGCTGTATTCCAGTAGCAGCTAGCCTTTTCACACAGCAAACAAAGAAAAAAAAAATGAAAAAAGATATGTCCTCTTGAAATTTGACACATTGTAATAGCTTGATGTGCTGGCGTCTGTACTATACAAATAGAAGTAAGCTACCTGAAGGTACGCACGGCTACACATCAAGCTATACATTTCCAGTATAAGCTGACCTCGCATTGTACGGAATTCCTATACAATTCCAGATCAGCATACACTGGAAATGTATAGCTTGATGTGTAGCCGTGTGTACAGGGGATCGCTTCGGTCTTAATAAAGGACCTCGGGCACTATACGGCCACGACCACCACTCGTCTTGTATCTTCAACAAAACTGGTCGGACGCCCAAACTTTCTTCTTGGTTTCGACCAAAAGTTGCTTCTGCGGCCAGAAGTCGTGGTCGTGGCGGCGTAGGGCGCGAGGACCCGAAGAGTAACTTAAAAGAGTAACTTAAATCGTACAGGGACCTCACAATTTTTCAGTAACCTCTTTACATTGTTCCTATATAACTATAATTATGTACAATGCTTTCAAAAATGATGTCATCGGCGTTAAAATACCACAATTATTATCATTAATGAATACAAATTGTTAAATTAAGTTAACAATAAACTGATTAAAGTTAGTACCACAACGTAGTAACACAACGTTTATCTTTTTTTTATTATTTCGGAGTTTCTTTTATTGTTTCGAGACGGAGATCGGATATTGTGTATAATTATTTTATTTTAAACATAATATAATATCACGAATGTAATCTCAGAAGGGTTAGGTTAGGTTGGTCTAATCGCGACTACTGAGCATGAGATCCTGGGTTTGATTCCCGGGTCGGGCAAGCTGTTTTTTTTTTAACCTTTGCTCCACACTAGGAATTTCTCCTGTATCGTGGGTGCGTTTACAAACATTTAAACTCACATACACAAACAGCCAGACCCGGAACAACTACCTGTAGATCATACAAATATTTGTTCCGTGCGGTGATCGAACCCGCAACACGCAGCGCAGCAGCCAATCGCTCAGCCACTGCGGCAACCGTTCCGTCTTTGGGTGTTTCCTTCAGGAATTTCTCAATGGCATTCACGGAAGCTGGATTTGTGCCCGGTTGATGGCAATAGGCTCGCCCCCTCTTACATGGCACTTTAAAAATGGGGAAATGTCGGTGTACGAAAACTTTAATCACTAAGTAACTATATCATTCAAAGTTCCAATTCCAAGTTCCAATGGTATGGCTATGCGAATGGTAACGTAAGAATGTGCTAACTACATTAAGTACAATTTGGTCGAATCCTTGAACGAATCACCTGATTTCGGACAGAAAGTGTCTACTGTTTAGTTAGATAATACCTAAGTCTAGATTTAAAGCATGAAGGTAAGGTTGTCTGTGATGTCATAGACAAAGAAGAGGAACGAACTAGACACGAACAAAAATCTAGTTTGTTCTTGTGCGTAGATAGTAATGTTTCGCTTTCGGTTGATGTTTAACGTTCGATAGTGTTGATAACATCCACCACCCTGAACTGAGCCCACGTGGTGGATTTCGGCCTACTAAGACGGACGAGGTACGTGTCCCAGCAATGTGAAGATTCTTGATTCTTTCTATAAGCTAGAGAAACAAAGAGCTTTTTAATTTAATTATTGCTGGGAAACGACTTTTTTTTTTGAGTGCGTAACATTTTGCTGAGGGATGGATTGAATATTACGGGGATCGTGGAGGTGTTTAAAGTAAAAATCTTACATTATAAACATGAATTTAAAAAAAAAGTTGTTAAAAAGTTGGAACTTTGACCCCCAATATCTCCGTAACTAGAAGGTTCCCAGGTATGGTCTAGAACAAAAAAATGATCGCAATGACGGAGAGAACAAGTGCCTTTCGGCTTCGTTAAGGGTCTTGTTACACCCTTTATATTAGCCAAAAGTCTAGCCGGAGATGCACTTCGAAAGTTAAGAGTCGAGGTAGTTTTACTTTTTAGAGTGTCGTACCCAAGGGGTAAAAACGAAAACGGAAAGACTCCATTGTCCATTGTCTGTCTGTCTGTCTCTAGCCTGTCTCATGAACCGTGATAATATAATAATAATAATCGTTTATTTATAAAAAAGGGGCACATTTACAATAACATATCTTATCAATAAAATAGAGCACCTTAGCTTATTTGCCTGAACTAGGTTGAACCTGTGTTTCAGGCTACAAGGTGCATAAACTTTAAAACCTTAAAAATAAATAAATTAACTTTAGAAGAAAAGTAAAGTAAACTTAGATAAAAGTAAAATTAATTAAAAACAGATAGATAGCTAGACTGTTGAAATTTTCACAGATGATGTATTTCTGTTGCCGCTATAAAAACACATATTAAAAACAGAATTAACTAAATATTTAAGGGGGCTCCCTTACAACAAACGTGTGTTTTTTTTTTAGATAAGTAATGGTACGGAACCCTTCGTCCGCGAGCCCGACTAGCATTTGGAAGGTTTTTTTAATTACAAAAAGTGGTAAAAAAACTGTATCACTCAATTACATTCATTATTCCTCAGTTAACAACCAACCTCTTAATTAAACAAGTATAATGAAACAGTATACTTTTAGTACAAGCAAAATGAATGTTATACTTTACAGCCCATAATGCCTTAAACGGGATTATTTTAATCTTAGTTTTACTGAAGTGAAAGTCACATTTAAAGTAGGACGTGAAATTAAAATTAATGGGAATGTGGACATTAGAGTGATCTGGGGGCCTAAAATGGCCACTTTATCAGAATCATAATATGTATCACGTTAAAAAAATAAAATTCGTAAAATGGTCTTTATGGTTATGAACACAAAGTCCATTTTAAGAGTTTTAAATTTTTAACGTGATTCGTATTATGATTCTGATAAAGTGGCCATTTTAGGCCCCCTGCTCTTGTACAGGTTTTCTTCTTTTCTTTATCGTGTGGTTAGTGCCTAACCTGGTGTCAGAGTTTTAATGCTGCCCATGGGCCTCTGACTTGGCTTTACACGCCGTCGAGAAATATCTCTCAGGCATGCAGGTTTCCTCACGAAGTTTGGAGCAAGTGATAATTATATAATACGCACATGAATCCGAAAAATCAGTGGTGCGTGTCTTGGGTTCGAACTCGAGACCTATGGCTTGGCAGTCCGACGGTCACACCACTACGCTATCACTGGTATTATCTTGTATATATTGTGATCATCTGCCTAGCCTTTTCCCAACTATGTTAAGGTCGGCTTCCAGTCTAACCGGATGCAGCTGAATACCAGTATTTTACATGGAGCGACTGCCTATCTGACCTCCACAGCCCAGTTAGTACTGGGCAATACGATACTCCTCGGTAAAACTGGTTGTCAGACTTTTTATGTCACTGACTACATAACTACTGTCAAAGATCTACAGATGACAGCCGGGACCAACGGCTTAACATGCTTTTTGAAGCACGAAGGAAACTCGGTATGTAATGGGCGGTCACCCATCCACAGACCAACCTAGGCTAGCATAGCTTAACTTAAAGATCCGAGCAGCACGCACACACAACACAAAGCACACACGTTGCCCGCGACTTCGCTCGCGTTTTGGTCGGAAACTATCCTACGGGCACGTTGTAAATATAGCCTATAGCACTCGGAGATAATGTAGCTTCCTATTAGTGAAAGAATTTACAAAATCAGTTCAGTAGATCCAGAGACCCCTACAACCTCACAAACTTTACGTCTTTATAATATTACTAAAGATTAGTTTTGATTTATTCTTCATTCGGCCGACAGAGGTTCGTCCCACATAAAAAAATCCAGGGTCGTCCCAAACAATATGCTTCCTTCGTCCCAAAATACAATTTTAATTATTTTATTCCTGCTTCGTCCTATTTTTATGATCGATTTTACCGACACGTATGTTCCGGACAGCATATCCGGCAGACTATTTACCTACAAATTCTATTCCATTTCTGCATTCATAAATGGCCGGACGGCCGGAACTGATTTTTTTTTCAGTCTTTGAATTCCAATGGTCAATGACCCCGGAAGTCACATGACGTAATTAGAGACGTCACATTCCTAACGTCTTCCTGATTATCAACATTCAAGGTCGGACGTAATCGACGCTTATGTACGGTTCTCATGCATGTGTAAGCCGGAGTTCCAGGAGGCCTACCATGACGTCTTAGAGCAGGAGTAATTCCAGTGTTGGAAAGAGATGGCGCTAGACGTCCTGCATAACTCTGTTTCTTTCCCCACACTGGAATTACTCCTGCTTCATGACGTCATAGTAACTCCCCTGGTTCGAAAATGTATAAAACCCGATACTAAAAGGGTACCAGTGTTCCTCATTCAGGTCCAGCCTGTCCCTTTGCTGCCCTCCCCAGCGACACCCTAAGCCGAGGCTCGTACCCCACAAGGGGTGCCCTTAGCGAGTGTTCGCTTAGTTTTTAAGTATTTTAAGCACCTGGCTGGAGGTCTTAGATTCATTTTTAAGGCATCCACAGGATTTGCCCGGTTAAGCAGTAGCCAGTCTCAGAGGCTGAATGAACTGCGAGATGCCATCACCAAAAAAAAAAGAAAAGGTACCAGTGTTCCTGAAAGTTTAAGATGTATAGGAACTGAAGCTCGGGGTGATGAGCGTGCGGTGTAAACGTGACGTAAAACCGTCGATATTAAAATTAAAAATATCATTTAATAATTTAATAATTATAAGAATTAATTCATATACATGGTCGAAGGGGGGGGACCGACACGAAAACGGTCGCCCGCCACGTAATCTCAGTACATCATTCTGAACCCACATAAAAATGTTCAAAAATCAACTGTTCCATACTTTTTGATCGTACGTATTGCACTTTTTTATGGAACAGTGGTTTGTTTTTTTTTTTTTAAAGAAACTGAAGCGTTTTACCAACAGTCGTTTTGGTCAACATTATCTTTAAACCATTAACATGTCATCCAAGGCACTTTTCACCCACGAACGTTTCGCTAACATAACTCTGCGTCAGTGAATGCTGAACCAACAGAATGTAAACTGAAACCTTTACCGATTACCGATGATATCAATGATGAATTTTGATGTAGGGTGGTTTAGAATGTTGTACTGACCACGTGGTAATCGTTTTCGCATCGGTGTCCACCCAATGCAAACAATTTAACTAAAATGCTACAGGATAATTGTATTTTCGATTCAAAAATCGACGTATTACTTACGTAAAGTTTATTCCGCGCGCTAGTGCTATAGAGCATCAGGACAGGCCTTGTATGTCGAATGGCAGACGTTTGCTGGGCAGCATTAACATCTGAATGGTTGCCAATGAATAAAAAACGCCGCCATGGAAGACCCAAGCGGAGATGGTGAGTCAAACAAGCGATCATGGGAGACTGATACAGAAGAGCCAACAGCAGCGAGAACTAAAAAGAGCTGGCCGGTATGGATTGATTTATGAACCATAAAATCTAAGTAATCATTCAAATTTCGAATTCATGTGGTCTGACATCAATCGACGCGCTTGGTGGGTCCAACCCTTCTTATAGAGAGCAGACCGGTGTTCCAGAAGTGGGAACATGATAGTTTTAAGTCAGAACTAGTCAGTTTTACAAGATTATGATCAGATTTATGGTATTTTATCTGAGTAAACTTCCCTTGTTATGTAATTATTAGTCTTAAATCTTCAGAATAAAAAATTACATCTAGTAATATTTTTTTATCTGAGTCAATATTTAAATTGTAAGTATCGCAATCATGTAGGTATTTGTGTGATTATATTTGCACTAAACAGCTATGCTGATCGATTTCATGAATTATTGTAGATTAATTAAGGTTAGAGATTACCCTCCTTTCCTCCTATAGTCGGGTAAAAACCATAGAAACATTCACTTTTAAACGTGGTTTGAAAAGGTGACGTGATAGTTTTTGGCAGCGCTTATTTTGCCCATATTCAGTTTAAAACATATAAATTCAGAAATTCATACAAAGTGAAGTAAAACTGCGTTTGTATCCAGTTGGAACGAATTTCATGGGTTGATATAGAATAAGTAAGTATACACACACTCGCACGGCCATAGCTAATTGTAGATTGTTTAAAAAAAACTATTAGGTAGGTACTCACCAAAGCCACGAATGATGAAACACAACGACACAACACAGTAAGATTATAAAATAATAACTATTCTACCGAAAACACACAAAACTACTTTATAGAAAAATATAAGAAATATTGTATTTTATAACTATTTAACATCTTTGCAAAAGTTTAATTTATAAAAGAATCACGAATGTTCAGATTTAAAGAACACAGACCGAACGCGATGAAAACGAAAAAACTATAATTAAAAAAATACTATCAATGTCCACAGATTAAATAAAATCACATGTGACGTTCAATCCATAAAATAGTGCTGTCCAACACCGAAAAGTTTATCGAAATATATCGATACGTGTTTTTCGTTCGAGTGCGAAGTACGAAGTGAGGAACTAGTGTTGCGCCGGCGACTTATCAGTCACTTAGACTGTAATATCAACATTGTCAGTAAAAGATTGTGCAGTTGTAAAGTTATATCGATTTTCGATGATTACGCATTGCGGGAAATCGGGTGCCAACGTGGGAATCGGTTACAATAGACATGATTCTCAAAGGTGAATTTATTGTTTTGGAGTTAATATAATAATATTATTTTGTTCAGTTAGTTCGCCTGTCTTATGATTATATCTAAGTTAAAGGTAAACTGTGTCTTCAAGGTTCTTGTAATGATACATTAAATTATTTAAATTGATATGCCATCAAGGAATATAAAGTATTCGAAAAGGACTGATAAATATAGGTAGGTTAATATAGGTCAAAATCATTTTTTTGGTTAAAAAATATGCAATCTGAGACTTAACAATTAGTATTTCATTCCAAAAACAAAATGCTGAAGGTGAATGATAAACAAAATAAATCTACGTCTTATTTTTTGACAATTAGTACTTATTTGCTGTACATATATATTATGACCAGTATTTGTATGAAACACTTTAATGTACCATACAATGTCAAGACAACAATCACTATTCATTGTATGTATAATAGTATATTGGCAATGGCTTCCCTATATCAATCGTGCAGTATACACATGACTTTGTAATTCATTTACCATGCTTGATAATAACTCCCGCTAATTTGAAACTATCTAACTCGCATAGAGCAGCGTTGGCGCATTGGTGGCGGCCCCGACTTACGAACAGTAAGTCGTGGGTTCGAACCCAGGCAGGCGCATTACTTTGTGTAATTTATTTCACCACCACTGCTCGCAAAAACGGTGAAGGAAAACATCGTGAGGAAACCGCCAAGACCTAAAACCAAAAATTCGAAGACATGTGACATCTACAAACCCGCACTGGGCCGGCGTGGTGGATTATAGCCCATTCCCTCTCATAGAGAGGAGGCCGAGTGTCCCAGCAGTGGGAACATTATAGGCTGATTATGCTAACTCGCATAGGCAAAAATATCTCGTCGTTTTACAACGCGCAAGTGACATTCAACCCTATGTTGCTGATAAAACGGTCGACAATTATTAGAATGATGTAGGAATTCACCTGTAGGATCTCACAGCCCGATTCCCGACCTATCCCAACCTCATTTCTGTTGAAGCCTTTGGTTGCTTAATCAACAGTTTTGCTGTAATTAGGTCACCAGCAGTTTCTAAGTAAAACTCACATTTATTGCTGTAAATGCGGTATTGAATTAATAAGTAGAGGTATGTAAGGGGTGTTACATACTTGTACGGGTACAGAAGTATTTGTTAAACAACATGGCCGATTCGAGGTAATTACCTACTACTACACATCGGCAAGCTCCGCTTAGCAACATCCATCACCAGGACCAACGGTTTAACGTGCTTTCCGAGACACGGAAAAAAAAATGAAATGGATGGTCAACCTTCCACGAACGGACATTGGAGATAAGAGCTGCTTAACTTGAATTTGAGTTCCTCTATGCACCGCTTCATCTTTAAAAAAATCATCTACTCGACAGTGTAAAACTTCTTTATCGTTTGGTTAGTGCTTAACCTGGTGTCAGAGTTTTTATGCAGCCCATGGGTCTCTGACTTGGCTTTACATGCCGTCCAAAAAATCTCTCAGGCATGCTGGTTTCCTCACGAGGCTTTCCTTCACCGAAGCTAGTGATAATTATACAATACACACATGAATCGGAGAAATCAGAGGTCTTGATTTCGAACTTGAGACCTATCTTGGCAGTCCGTAGGTCAAACCACTTCTAGGCTATCACTGCTGCTATCAGCTTTAGGTATGTGAGTGTGTTACGTAAGTATCCCGTCGACCTAGTGTATTGCACCCCTAACCAATCGATCGAATATCGCGCTGGCTTAGTTTGAGTTCTAAGAATTTGCACCTCACCACTCCATACCAGGGCCTATGTAAGCAAATAGCTCACTTTTGTGGGCTCCTACTGAAGTATCAGTTTATTGCTAGTCAGGGAAATTAATTGCATAACAGATTGATTTAAATTTTAACCATATAAATCACATTCTTTAGGTTGCCGGGTTAGATCACAGGATACATTTTATCTGGGTAGTATGTCCCGTGGTATATTTTCCAACCTCCACGTGAGTGAAGTCGCGAGTAAATGCTAGTTATATTGTAACGCTACGGGTACCAACAGTATTCCAATTTTACTACAAAAATTATAGTACTGTTAGAACAAAACTTAACCTACGCTTTTTTATTAAGAATGTATTTACCTGGGACTCCTGGGAGCATCTTATAAAAATATGTTGGTCCACATTGCAGCCATTGTTTTTAATAAACAGACAAACATTAAATTCCGTCTTGCAAGAGTTGCAAGATACGCAAGGCTCATAAAACACCCACGACCAGAGGGTTACACTCGCAAATGGAAACTGTTTTATTAAGTTAAATCAAGGATTTTTCGATTAAAATCAATCGAACAAAGGTCATTATATCATCATTTTGAGAATCGGTCCACAAACGGGGGAGAAATCAGGTAATATAGGTACCTACATAAAAAAAAACATACACACGAACATATACTTAACCTCCTCCTTTTTGAAGTCGCTTAAAAATAGTCCTACTGAGCGCTTCTATCGTGGCGGCCAATCTCAGCGGAAACTCCCATCGACATCAAAGTGCAAAAAAGTGTACACATACACAGGTGCGCTCTCTTTTTCTTTACTCTCATTGTCCAACAACACATAACATAAAATAATATCAATGCTGAAGATAAACTACCTACGTTTCTGCCAACATCTTTTAAGAAAGAGACGTCATTATCATTTACAATAATCTAATACGGCACGGTGGCTGAGCGATTGGCTCCTGCGCTGCGTATCGCGGGTTCTATTCCCGCACGGAACAAACATTTGTATGATCTACAGGTAGTTGTTCCGGGTCTGGCTGTTTGAGTATTTGAATTTAAATGTTTGTAAACGCACCCACGATACAGGAGAAATTCCTAGTGTGGATCAAAGTTTAAAAAATAATTTAAAAAAAATATGCACTAAATAATACGCAATTTGGTCGCTAGTGGCTTAATCTAGGTCTCATTAACCGGTAATAACTGGAAACGACGCGATATGACTTACGAGTAATCGCAACGATTGTTTTACCAAAAGCATGACGCTTTGTAATTAATGAACGACCTGTTGTATCTTGTGGCTTCACTTGTGTGAAAAGATTAAAAGTTTCTGACAGCTATTTAAGTTTTTTGGCCTACCCAAACAAGTTTTTATGGACAGCAAGAAGATCTTTCAGATGACACAATGATAAACCAAAACCTTCCTTCTTTTCCGCCTTTTGAAAGTCGGTTAAAAATACTAATAATAATTCGTACAATAGATGCTTACTAAAAAACAAACATGGTTTTTGTGTCTGTCTGTGTGATCGCTTAAATCTTCCAAATCCACGCCATTGTGATGTGGTTTTCACCATAATTTGTTGCATTTGTTACTGCAGATTTGGTTTCGCAGACAAATCTCAATGTTTTGATATGTCGCCGCGGCACTTGTGCGAAGCATGATTGAGTTGCTTGTATTCAAATATACCTTGTAAGATGATCATACGGATTTCTCGAGTGGATGGGCATTACCGCCTATTATCTACTATGCTATGACAACTACTTATTAAGACTGCCAATTCGTTTTAGTTTCCCTTCGACCATTATTGAGGTTATTTATAGTCCCAAACTTTTACAGCAGGACTCCACAGCCGTGCTCCACCTGAGAGACCCCAAACCGATTTCAAAGCTAGATCGGCCGCTGCAGGTACAACTTGGCTCGGCGGGGGTATACCGATGAAGCAGAGTGCAATTGTGGAGTCTCATCCCAAACCATAGCTCACGTACTGGTAGTCACTACCAACGCCATCGATGAGATGACTTCTGGTCGAAACAAAATCATCGACACGAAGAAGATGGGCTGATTGCAATTATCATTGTGATTGGTGTGATTTGTACATTTCTTGATACAAAAGTACCTTTTGTAAAGTATAAGCATAAATAAAATCGGTGGTCTCAGCACAATCAGCGATCAGGCGATTTAAATTTCCTTGCAAATTGGTTCAGTATTTATTTTGATATCAAGCAAAAAGCTAAGAAAGGTGGAAACATTAAATAAAAATTACATAAAATAAGATATTAAAGTATTTTTCAAATTATCGCTATCAAAACAGTATGTCGATTACATCGTCGTAACAGTAGTAGAGGTGTGCTTTAATCGATACTTTTTTGTAAAAAAAATTAGTGTTGTATAGTTATTAGTGTGCCGTTTTGTCCTCAAGATTATAAAGGTGAGCCAATAATATTGATATTTGTATTGAGTCTTTGTAATACATAAGCATGTTATAATAACTGTTGCACTTTAAGCTTGAGTTGATATCTTTAGCCAATCTTAACCGGATTAATTTAGATTTTTATTACCTGCAACATTTAAAAGATTTCTGCTGTGGTGTGGTTGGTAATATGTGCTTGTTATTTACCGAATCCTTCTCTTTCAATTGGACAGCAACGCAGCTTTGTATCTGAAGTAAATATAGCAGCAGACCCTTTTAATAAAATTCATTCACCCAAGGTTTAACATAGACAAGCCCTCAATCTTGTTTATAACATTTTATTTAAAAGGTTTAGTACTACCTACCTTGTTCTATTTTCAAATTTGTTCGACAGAAACCCAAATAGCCGTCACTATTTTTTTCTACTATTCGAAATTCAATTTTAGTAGTCTAGGCAAAATGATTTTGATTTTGATGATTTCTACTCTATGATGAGATGTCAAGATTTGACATCTCATCATAGAGTATAATAGTGGCGGTCCTTACCAGTGGATTAATCTATCACTTGCAATAGTTTAACGACTTGTTTCCCTTAGTTTACCCATCCTACGTATCATTACGACAGCTGACGTTTAGTGGGTGGACAGATACATAGACTTACATCACGTCTGTTTTTCTTGGGACAGGTCAGATATGGTATAATTGCCATGTATAGGACGATGTTTTTTATTTTCAATAGTCTAGACTGCTAGTTAGAATTTTCTAATGTGTCCACACATTAGAAAATTCTGGATTTTTCAGTAGCCTAAAGTTTAGATAAATGCCTGATTGGTGGTCATAGGCTCGGCCCCTATTACATTTGATTTGTAACTGGCGAAATGTGAGTGTACTAATAGGTAGGTACACCTACGCCTTAGCCTTCGGGGCATTCAAGGCGTGATGGTTTATGTTGTGTAATAACTCGAAAACATTTAGGCTGACCCGATAGAGTATTGATCTCTGGACAAAAAGAGCTTTCTACCAACTTTATGTTGTGCTTGGCTTCCAATCTTATCGGATGCAGCTGAATACCAATGTTTTACATGGGGGAACCCCCAATCTGACCTTCAGGTCGTAGTTACTTGGTAAGAGGAGTTGTAAGACTTTCGCCGTTTGTAGCCGGTGGCAAAAATTAACCCTATTTTAAACACTGTTTTAAACTTTCACACACATAAACTGTCACTTACGGGATATTTTCCGTGATTGTCTTCAATTTTGAGCTCCCGATATTTCGACGCTGTTGCAAGCGCCATGATCGCGGGTTGACTGGAGAATGCGGGTGGATGGAAAATACATTGTTAAGAACAGACAAATGGATCTACCCTCTTTCTTTGTCTTTTGCTACGCGCACTGCTGGAACTGGACAATAAGTCACGGCAAAACACACTCACAGTATCACAAGGCTTTTTGGAGACCTTATTACGATGCCGGCTGCTACTTTTGAGCATACTAGACAATCACGGAAGATATCCCGTAAGTGACAGTTTATGTGTAACCCTTTTATATTAATGAACATACGTTCAGAAATGTTCTTTGTATTATAATGTAGTGCCTATTTGTACCAAAATGAACGTAGGTACATGCGAGGTTGGAAAAGCCCCGAATGACGCTATTATAATCAGCTTAACTTCATCATTAAAGAATGACTCTTCCAAAAATATTGTACTTAAATACCTATAATGTGAAAATAAAAAAAAAACTGTCACGCGGTTAACCACAGTACCGTTTTTTGTTACTCGACTGCGTCAGAACGAGGGTAATGTTTTTTTTTCGAGCGTATGTAGGTATGTATGTCCATTTCTTTGGCAGCCCAAACGGCTGGACGGTTTTTGTCATATGAGGTGTCATTGAATTCGTCAGAATAGTGGTAGTGACGTAAGCTAAATAAATTTTGAAAATGGCGCTTGTAAATGAAAAAAGGGGACGGGTTTGTTTTTTCTTCTTACCATAGCAATATAAATGGTGTAACAAGACCCTTCACGAAGCCGAATGGCACTTGTTCTCCCTGTCATTGCGATCATTTTTTTGGTTCTAGACCATACCTGGGAACCTTCTAGTTACGGAGATATTGGGGGTTAAAGATCCAACTTTATCACAAGATTTATTTTTAAATACGTGTTTTTAATGTAAGATTTTTACTGTAAACACCTCCACGACCCCCGTACTATTCAATCCATCCGTCAGCACAATGTTTTGAGGGCGTTACATTGAGTCCTAACATAAAACGTGATTTTTCACCCCAAAAGTGGTTTCCCAGTAATAATTGTTGTGTAAAGTTACTTATTTTGATGTACATAATGCTTGGTTGACGGCTTCGTTAAGGGTCCTGTTACACCCTGTATAGGTATCAAACGAAAGCTAGTGAAAAGTCCATTTAAAAAATAAATGTATCTTATCATGTTTATATTGCTGTTTTGAAACAAATTGTTAAAAAAAAGTCTAAAAAAAAAAAAAAAACCCGACTGTTTTAAATAATGAAATGCAAAGCAAAAAACAAGCACATTTTAAATGAAACAAAAGTTGGAAGCAGGCGGGGGCATTCTTTTTTCATAATATTTAAATTAAAATTTGCCCCGCCTGCTTTCAACTTTTGTTTCATTTAAAATGTGCTTGTGATGCTAACATTGGGTTCACAGTAGCTACATTTTACATTTGTCTACATTTTAGTAAAATGAACCCAGATAAATTATTTTTCTCAAAACATATTAAATAATAAAAATAATACAGCTAAAGCTAATAGGTATTTGTAAACCCTGGGTCAGAAAAACAAAGATACTAAAATATTATTTATTTTTGTAAGGGATAAATACAGTGTGTTTGGAGAACGGTTACCGATACTTTAAAGGCATATTTGTACTCATTTCTATCGACAAAGGAATTTTTATAAATACACCTAACCCAACACCACGCGAATGGCAGCCACCTTTTTAGGGTATGTCCAATAAAATGCTAATATCATTGAATCTAAGAGACCTACAGATGTGCAAATGACCTTATTGCTATTATTAAACGACCAACCCGAACCGTGCACCTTTTTGTCGACGTTTTATAAGTGCCCAACTAGGCCTATGTGAAATAAAAATATTTTGATTGCTTTGATTGATTGATTGATTGAGCCAAGCGAGCGATGCAAGCGGTTGCAGTTCAAGTTCGAAAAAAAAAATAGTTTAGGTAAACTAAGTCTATTAATATGTACCACAAATTTCAATAACAAAGAAAGGATTTAGATTGGCTTCGAGATATAATATGTTGCAAAAAAGAAAATAAAGACGTATTCTGCCGGGGACTTTCCCAAATGCCGTGTTAATAGTTTGATTAGAACCGGATTTTTCTTTGATTCCATCTAATTGTATGGATTAGAAAGATAGCGGAGATATAAATCGTTCGCCACTATAGTAAACTTTTGTACAGCCAAACGAACGTCCACGCTAACGATCACGCCGAACGCCAGTCTGAGGAATTCACTGCCGGTTTCTCTGTTCCCTGATCATTATAATCTGGATCTATTCAAAGTTCGAGTGAATCCTCTAGGCAAGCGTGCTCCTAGGTCGCATCATCGCTTCACATAAGGCGAGTTGCAACCAAACGAATGCCTATTTATCTATACTAATATTATAAAGAGGTAAAGCTGGATCTACTGAACCGATTTTGTCTGTGAAATTCTTTCACTAATAGGAAGCTACATTATCCGCAACTGCCGTAGGCTATGTTTACAACGTGCCTGTGGGATAATTTCCGAAAAAATTGCGAGCGAAGCCGCGGGCAACAGCTAGTCTATACTAATCTATAATACTAATACAGGGTGTAACAGGACCCTTCACGAAGCCGTCATGCAAGCATTAAGTACATCAAACTAAGTAATTTTACGCAAAAAATATTTCTGGGAAACGACTTGTTTTTTTGGGGTAAAAATCACGTTTTGCGCTAGGACTCAATGTAACACAGTCAAAACAATGTGCTGATGGATGGATTTAATAGTACGAGGGTCGTGGAGGTGTTTAAAGTAAAAATCTTACATTAAAAACATATTAAAAAAAAACTTTTGAAAAAGTGGGAACTTTGACCCCCAATATCTCCGTAACTAGAAGGTTCCCAGGTATGGTCTAGAACAAAAATAATGATCCCAATGACGGGAAGAACAAGTGCCTTTCGGCTTCGTGAAGGGTCTTATTACACCCTTTATTATAAAGAGGTAATATTTGTTTGTAAGTTTGTATGTAAGGGGTAATCTCTGGATCTACAGAACCGATTTAAAAAAATCTTTCACTAATAGGAAGCTACATTATCCTCGAGTGCCATAGGCACATATATTTACAAACGTACCCGTGGGATAATTTCAGATCAAAACGCGAGCGAAGCCGCGGGCAACACAGTTTGTTATAAAAACACGATCGGGCTACTGTTACTTATGTGGTAGTAATAAGAGCGGTTTTCGTTAAATTGTTATAACACAATGGGCTAACCTCTGCTGCCCAAAAATTACCAAAGTCTGTTTAAACTCAAATACGTGCCACCATAGCTACGCCTTTCTCTCAAACACATACTTTCTTTCTTTTACACCGTAATGACCGTATACAAAATTAAGCCCTTGAAAGTAAAAGAGAAAGTCTCATTAAAATCTATTCAATATTTTTTGAGAAATGCGAACAGACGAACATACATTAAAGGTTCATCAACTTACTATGGCCATGGTTCTGCCTGAGTGTATTATTTAATTCATATCAAACGCAAAGCATTTATTTTAATTAGATCGTTATTACAGACACTTATGAAGGTCAAAAATAAAAAGATGAAGCTATAGTCTCAGTCACAAGGCACGCATAACTTGTGAGAGTACTATAGTTGCCCATTCCAAAGCGTAGATCTCTATGGAGAAGAATGCACAAGAAATTCCATGGACACTCTTTTAAAACAAAATATTTTTACAAGATCTTGGTTACCTCATTCGTGTTGAGTTGACTAAACGTAGTTTTTCGTATTTAACGTATTTTTTTTAGTGGTACGAAAAACTACGTTTATAATGACCTAGCGGTGTGAAATAAACTTTAAGACCTGTTCTCATATCTACAAAATATACATAAAAAAATCATAAAATCGGTCGAGCCGTTTCAGAGGAGTATGACCACAAACACCGTGACACGAGATTTTTATACATATAAGAAGATGTGAGAACGAATCTACGTTGTAAAAAGATTTAAATTACTTAGGTAACTAAACTATCTCTCTGGACAAACAAAACATTCAAAATAGGTTGATAACTAAGTTTTTACCAGGTACCAAGTCTCGAATGTTCCTGTAAGGACCTGAATTTTATGTGTAATCACAACGCTCTTTTGCCCTTTGTAGCAGAAGCCTGCACTTTATATAATAATATAACTTTTATACAGGGTGTAACAAGACCCTTAACCCAGCCGAAAGGCACTTGTTCTTCTCGTCATTGCAATCATTTTTTTGTTCTAGACCATACCTGGGAACCTTCTAGTTACGGAGGTATAGGGGGTCAAAATTCCATTTTTTTCGTTTTTCGCGTTACATTGACTTCTACCGTAAAAAGTAAATTTTGGCGAGCAATAATTTTTGCGTAAAGTTACTTATTTTGATGTACAAAATGCTTGGTTGACGGCTTCATTAAGGATCATGTTACACCCTGTATACAGGCTGATATTTTACAATAACTTTATTTATAGTACCATTTATCCTACAGAAACTTCAATAAATTCCACAACTTTCAGTTAGTAACCCAATACATTTTATATTGGATGTTCGGTTAAATCTAATACGATATGATACTCAGTCGAATGAGCATTTCTCATAGTCTAGTGCCCCCATTTTATTAAAAATATTTCTAAGATATTAGTCACGCACGTTTGAACCGATCTAGCTTGTTATGTAGGTGATATCTTAGACACCAATAAGTACGGTTTATATTTGATGTAATATGGTTACTATCGACCGATATTCTTTGTTTTTTGGGTTCCGTAGCCGAATGGCAAAAAACGGAACCCTTATAGATTTGCCATGTCTCATCATCATGTCTGTCTGTCCGTGTATGTCACAGCTACTTTATTCCGAAACTATTAGGGGTCACAGTTGAAACTTTCTGTAAACCGCTTTACTATTTCTATACAAAAATAAAAAAGATAAAACATTAAGGGGAGCTCCCCATACATGGACTGAAATTAAAAAATATTTTTTTCATCAGACCTACACGTGCGGGGTGTCTATAGATAGGTCTTTAAAAATGACATTGAATTTCCTAAAACCATTTTTTCTCAAAGTCAATCGTTTGAATGATAGACACTTCCAAAGTGGTAAAATGTGTGTGTGTCCTCCTCTTATTTCTAAAGTACGAGGAGGAAAATTTTGGAAAAATTTAGGATTGTAGAAAGTAAATAAAACTTTCAACCAAAATTAGTTTGAATAAGATTTGATGTATAGTTTTTGAGATATGGGACTTATTCATCAAACTGCAGCAATAACTTTGTTTTTCATTAACATACTATGAAAATCAAAGTTAGTTTAACAGTTGAATCTAAAACAATACAACTTATGACTGAGCCACTAAAAATGTTTTATTATATTGTTTGGTGCTACGGAACCCTGTGTGTAAAAAAACCGGCCAAGAGCGAGTCGTACTCACACGGAGTATGACTCGCTGTTGGCCTGTTTTTTTAACATGCTTTGATTAGCTTCACCTGTAACTATACATATTAAAAAAAATTAGAAGTGAAATTTTACCAATTCCCGGTTTCCGATTGAGCTGAAATTTTGCCTACATGTTTAAGTGTTTAGTTTTGATAACAATGCATAGTTAGCTAAGTGGCGCCATTCTAAATTTAATATGGCGGATCAGTTATTTTTTATGCATTTCTATAAATCCGTTTTTTGATTTTTTTTTAATCCGATTCGTTTTCTGTCACGGCGGCCGATCAAAAAAAGAATTATGAGAATCCGTCCACAAATGGGGGAGAAATCAGGTAACATACATTAAACAAAATACATACACACGAACACATAACCTCTTCCTTTTTTGAAGTCGGTTAAAAATGACGTCACTCTAAGACGGTTTTTTTTTGTATTTTTTCAGTCGGGTCATGTGTGATAAAAACTACTTTTCAAAATTGGTATTCTTTTCTACGGTCGCTTCGGTTTTAGCTCAAGAAAGCTAAAAACGTTGAATTTAAAACTGTGATATTAAAAAAAAACTCGGCCATTTCTAAATAATGACAGGTCGGATCAGCACTTCCGCTAAATTCCTTTTTTATTTTTACACGGTGGTAATGATCGCAGGAAGTAGACAATTTTATATGTATTATTTGTACGACTAGTGCCATCATTTGTATTTGTTTAGATGATGTGTTTAGAATACTACATACGATCTAGGTGTCGCATAAAAGTGTCAAATGATTACTAGCCCATCCGTTTGCTGGCAGCCTCAGTAACACTGGGGTCGGTTGAGGTTTTGGATTCGACTCCCAGGTTGGGCAAAGTGTTTTATGTCATCATCATCTGCGTAGCCTTTCCCCAGCTACGTTGGGGTAAAATAGTAGATTGTACATCAAGTGCATAGAACGCCACATTTTACGCGAGACGTTGTTGGATATATAGTAGAGTGTAAAATAGGTTTTATGGACGAGTTGTACACTCTACTTTTCACTTCGATTGCGAGGAAATGATACAGCAAGATGTTAATATTGTAAATTTATTTAAAATTGAAAGTTACATTAGGGTAATGAGAAATATCCGTTGCCTTGTTCTTTGAATACTAACGAAACGAAAAAAATATAAAAATAAAGAGGTTATTCTATGAAGTTGAAGTTGTTCGTGTGGCTGTTGGACCGATTGATTGCCTTGGTTTTCGACGAAGATTTTACTTTATGCTCTAGAGCAAAAAAAGCGACTTTATGTCGCCTACGCACGACATAAGACTTAAACATATCTCGCGAAATCTCTTGTGGGTGTAAGCCTCTGCCTAATCCTTCGGGGATTACAGGGGTGATATTATCCCCATAATTAACAAGGCTTTTATTTTGTAACTTTTTATTACTTTTTATATAGTAAAGACATACAGACAAGCTCATTTTATAGTATAACATTAAAATATGTTGCTAAGACACTTACGAAGTTATGATTGCTACATCCACATGTATTCAGGAACAGTTTTTATAACAAATTGTGGCTATTATCAAGATATTTCCGCCAGACAGCCGTAATAAGTATGTGTATGCAAGTACTTATGTAATTTTAGACAAAAAATTGTGCTAAAATTATGATCTAGGTATAATTTTTTCTCCGAAAGGTTAGTTGTACCTTCAGTACACCCACTTTTCACAAGTTAATTTTTTAGTCCGATGTAATAGAGACGAGCCTACACAAATAAACACTACCGTACACAAATCCTGACTCCGTTCTACCGAGGAATTAACAAAACATCTCGCTGGTTAGTCGCGCAGTAACGTCACCGTAGGGCATTCGTGGTGCGAATACCAACATGTTATCTGCATCTCGTCTTGAAGGAGGACTTTTGGCCGCAAGAAGTGGTGTTCCGTCGCTTCCACAGGCAAGTGCCACATCAACGCATATTGAAATCATTCATCATTCTTCTGCCCTTATCCCAACTTATTCGTGGTCGGCGCAGCATTTCTTCCTCTTCCATACTTCTCTATTACTCGTCCTCTCAGCAGTCGCCTCCTTTCTAGCCATATCATCCTTCACACAGTCCACCCATCGTTTCTTTGGTCTTCCTCTACTCTTATAGCCATCTACATTCATACTCAGCATTTCCCTTTCTGGCGCCACTTTCAGACTTTCTCTTATGTACCTACTCATTTCTTATTTTATCCATTCGCGTTAAACCACACAAATCCCATCCCCCTAAGCATTCTCATCTCAGCCACATGCAAATGCCTTTCATTCATTCCTTTTGTGGCCCAACATTCTGGTCCATATAAAACAGCAGGTCTAACCATGGTTTTATAAATCTTCCCCTTGAGTTTAAGGGGAATGCGGGGGGAATGTTGAAGTGTTACTAACATAGTTTTAAGGTTCTATTTACTAACATAATTTGTATTTTATCGTATGTATGTTAGTCTGTAAGGTATGTAGCCTGAAAACAAATAGAAATGTTGCTGTTGTTGTTTGTATCCCCGAAGGGTTAGACAGAAATGTACCTATTAGGGTAGAACAATGTCTGATCCTTTGGGGTCAGACAGAGGTGGAGGATGATGGAGGATGTTTCAGAATATAAGGAGTTGTTGGGTATAAAGAATTTCTCAGTAGCAGCCACGGAGTCTGGATTCGTGCCCGGTTAATGTCAATAGGCTCGCCCCGTATTATAAAAGGTGTAACAAGACCCTTAACGAAGCCGAAAGGTACTTGTTCTCCCCGTCATTGTGATATTTTTTTTGTTCTAGACCATACCTGGGAAACTTCTAGTTTCGGAGATACTGAGGGTCAAAGTTCCAACTTTTTTCATAAATACATGTTTTTAATGTAAGATTTTTACTTTAAATACCTCTATCATCCGGGTACTATTCAATGCATCCATCAGCACAATGTTTTGAGTGAGTTACATTGAGTACTACCGTAAAACGTGATTTTTCACCCCAAAAAACAAAGTCGTTTCCCAGCAATAATTTTTGCGTAAAGTTACTTAGTTTGATGTAAAGAATGCTTGGTTGACGGCTTCGTG
Organism: Eugnorisma glareosa; assembly: GCA_947578425.1. Taxonomy (NCBI): domain Eukaryota; kingdom Metazoa; phylum Arthropoda; class Insecta; order Lepidoptera; family Noctuidae; genus Eugnorisma; species Eugnorisma glareosa. Next base: position 1,837,338 of record OX387982.1, on the reverse strand, counting down.
AAGGGTCTTGTTACACCCTGTTTGGAACATAAAAAACACAACAGGCAAAATATGGGTGTACGATTAGGGACAGCTCTGCCTAACCTTTCGTAGATTACATGCTATGTTATGTTATGCAGTCCATAATGTTTCCACTGCTAGGACACTGGCCTCCTCTCTATTAGGAGGAGTGGGCTGTTATCCACCATGCCGACCGCATTGCGGGTTGGTAAATGTCACATGTACAGTACAAGGCGACACATCAAGCTATACATTTCCAATCTATCCTGACCTTGGTTTGTATGAGCTTCCCGTGCAATGAGAAATTAGCTTAATTTGGTTTGAATAACTTGAATGGCCGCCGTGCATACAACGGGTATTATACATGGATCCCCTTTGATGAATATAAGTGGTGTAATAATACATATTTTCCAAGGAAAGATCAAAGATATCTCGCAAAATGTCGACTATATGATACGGATATTTGTTCATAACAACCACATGCTAATTTAATGCTAACAGATAATTTAGGTGTAGTGGTAAAATTCATTGGCATCTGTATGAGAATTATTTTTGTTTATATGTCTATTTCATTAGATTGTAGCGGGACTTATGGACGAGTCCTCTAACTGGTCTTTGAGCGCAGGCGACACCGCCAGCAAGCGAGCGAGCCGGGCGAGCATCGTTTCACCTCTTTTCATACTTCGGTTCACATCGCGAACTACCGAAAGTACTGGGCTCGCTCACTCGCTCGCTAACTGATGGCGTGGCCTGCGCTTTAATGATCGTTTGGCGAACAGAATGTTTCGTGTAATGCCCTGCTATATCAAATAAATCAACCTGCTATACCTAAATAACTGTTTCCAAGCTGAAGTTTGCAATTGCGCCACTGCATCGCAGACCATGTCTCACCACTTTTCCTGCCCTTAGAGTCCAATAACCTTCAGTCAATGCCATCCTAAATTCAGAAGCTTTTTCGTGTACACATTTTTGAGCTTTATCGTCATATAATGCGTTTATTATGTTATTTTTCTCTGAAAAATAGAAAGGAACCAGTATTGGCTTTTATGCGGTTATAACAAGACGTCGCTCATCCGCTCCGTCGGGCGGTGAAGCGGATCTCACGTCGCCTTGGCTTGTATGAAATCCGTTGATGCTTAACACACGTGCACCGCCCAACCGCGCGGACCAGCGGCGTTTACCGTCTCTCCGCGCGGTTCACCGCCAATACATTTGCTTCTCTGCCGTCTCCGTCCGACCACGCGGAGAAGCGGTGTGTGAGAATCGAATTAAAATACCGAAGAAGACCAGTTGACTTTTACAAACAGTTTGGTAATATCTAAGGACATTCCAGCCAGTATTATTTTTCCTAATAACTCCATAAAATAGATTAAAAAAATATCGAATCACTTGACATCCTCAAGAAATCACAGAGTCTATCCAAATTACATAATACTAACTACAGGGTGGTACTTAATACTATATACAGGGTGTAACAAGACCCTTCACGAAGCCGTCAACCAAGCATTCTGTACATCAAACTATGTAACTTTACGCAAACATTATTGCTGGGAAACGACTTTTTTTTATAGGGTGAAAATGTACGTTTTTCGGAAGGACTCAATGTAACGCACACAAAACATCGTGCTGGTGGATGGATTCAATAGTACGAGGGTCGTGGAGGTGTTTACAGTAAAAATCGTACGTTAAAAACATGTATTTAAAAAAAAACTTGTGAAAAAGTTGTATCTTTGACCCCCAATATCTCCGTAACTAGAAGGTTTCCAGGTATGTTCTAGAACAAAAAAAAATATCGCAATGACGGGGAGAACAAGTACCTTTCGGCTTCGTTAAGGGTCTTGTTACACCCTTTATAGCTGTCTCTAATTAAAATGAGCTATCATTAACAGCTATTCATAAGAAAATATTTGTGCAAAAGGTTCGTTTCAGCCAACCTTCAGTAATAAATGAACTTGGTGACTGCATTGCTGGACTGCTTCATTGGTCGAGTGGTCGCAAGCGCGACTGCTGAGCCAAGTTGAAAGGGTTGGGCAAAGAATTATTGGCTTTTTTCATCAGGAATTCCTCAATAGCAGCCATGGTCTGGACTTGTGGCTGGTCGATGGCAATAGACTCGCCCCCTCTTACATGGGTCGTAAACATAATTGGCGAAATATGGGTGTACTAATGAGTACGACTCTGTCTAACCCTTGGGGGATCACAGGCGTGATGTTATGTTATGTAATTTTACTGCTCAAATTCTGACCTTGCTGCGTAATCTTTATACCTAACTGTAAATAAAGGTTACGCCTTTACTAGTCTTGCTACTATAAATCTTGTCTTACGGCAAATACGAAAGTTTGCGAGGACAGAAGGATGTATGTATAGATGGATGGACGGATGGATTGATGGAGGGGTTGATGGATGGATGGATGGATGGATTGATTAACTGATGGATGGATGAATAGAAACACTTCTGAACGGATTTGGATATTTAGCACGCACATAGTTTATAACCTGGATTAACTCATAGGATCCTGTGTATCCCGAAAGTACGATGCCGTGGGTCAATTATCGAACTCGCGGGCGAAGCTGATTAAATAGTTATGTTAAGCGAGTGATTACATACTACTGTCTTATTTTCTTACTTTTTTTTAAAAAGTTGGTAAAATCGGTTGGTAAGTTGGTAAGAAAGGTTTGCTGTAAGAAAACCCAATTCTGCGTTAAGCTCGCCGTTGTACATAAGCTATTATTGTAATTTTGTGTGTGCTACTTTTAAATTTTGTGTGCAATAAAAAATAAGAATAAAATCTTAATATTGCAACAAGTAAACCTTCTGTACCACCTTTGTTCTGCGGCACGGCAATATTACGATAGTTGAACTTCAGGCGCCATTACGAATTTAGTCACATTGCTGAATAGAATTGTCACTTGCTTGTAGCATATGTTTCTGGATTGCAAAACGAGACGTAAAATAGTAAAATTTAAATTATAAACTAAGTACATTTTTTTAATATATTGTAATAGTATGTAATGTACCAACATAGTTTATTTACTAACAATCTATAGAATGTATTTTAATTCTGAAATCCAAATTCTGTCGTTTGTTTTTAGTGTTCCGTAGGTACCCGAAGGGTAACCAGGACCCCTAGACCTATTACTAGACCTCTGCTATCCGTCCGTCCGTCTGTCTGCGGGCTGTATCTCATGACCCGTAATAGAAAGAAAGAAAGAAAAAGTATTTATTAGACCGCACAGGACAAAATAAATTGTATTCTATTATTTTCTTCTAATCTCTAAAAACAAAAATGAAATTGTTTTAACAGTTACGAGTACCCTACTACGATGGTGCGGAACCCTTCATGCGCGATTCCGACTCGCCATCGCCCGGTTTAAAAAAATAACTTTGCCGCACACTTGGAATTTCTCCTGTATAAACTCGCAATCACAAACAGCCAATCTATACTTATATTTTAAAGAGGTAAAATTTGTTTGTAAGTTTGTATGTTTGTATGTAGGCGTAATTTCTGGATCTACTGAACCAATTTTGAAAATTCTTTCACTAATAGGAAGCTATATTTCCCCGAGTGCCATAGGCTATAATTACAACGTGCCTGTGGGATAATTTCCGACAAAGCTGTGGGCAACAGCTAGTATATTGATAACAGGCAATAGCTATAGTGATATAATGCTTATTTTTGCAAGTATTTTTATTATCATTATGGATGTAAAAATACATAATTATTGAAGCCGAGATGCACTTTTTCTTCCCGTCATTGCGATTTTATTTTGTTCTGCGTCATGCCTGGGAATCTTCTTGTTACGGAGACTAGTTTTTAATATAAAGTGACTTGACTGTGAATAGTTGAATACCTGTATGACCCCTGTACTATTCAATGCATTCATCAGCTCAATGTTTTGAGAGCGTTACATTGAGCGCTATCGTATGACCATAATTCACTCCAAAATAAAAATCGATTCCCAGCAATAATTTTTGCGCAGTATAACTTAGTTTCATGTACTGAATGCTTGGTTGACGGCTTCGTGAAAGGTCCTGTTACAACCAGTAATTATCAGAAACACAAAGAAAAATTTAAGTTTTTTGACTTAACCATGTGTAATGAAATAGTAATGAATGAAAATGCAAAGCGATTGGTATCCTGGTCGTCGCGTTTATAAATGTCTTTCATTTGTTTGAACACTGAAAGGTAAACGCTTAGTGCGTTTGGTTTTACGGAAATAACGCAGTCGCATGTTCGTGTTAACGATCGCTTTGGTTAAGACACTTCATATAAAACAAAACTAATCTTTTTACTTCTTACGTGAAATTTCTGGAAATAATCTCAATTACGCGGCAATTACAAACAGGTAAGAAATTAAGGATAGTTTCTGGATAAAAACCGAAGAAACCTTTAATTCTAGGTAAATCCACAGGAGATAATTAGTTTCGTAAATAGCTCGCAGCATTTCGACTCAGCGCTATAAGTAACCAAAGATAATTGTAATTATGAACCAAAGATATTTCGAGAAAATGGAAGGGGTTTTTTTCATTATAGCACAAGTGTTGAAATGTGAGTAGGAGCCACATTAAAATTGGTGTCAGTTTTCATTTCCAATTCTTTTTATTTTGGGCTATTAGTAGACCAATCCGACAAGGTCAAAGTTCTAATTATTTTACACGTTTTAATAAAAATACAAGTTTTAATAAATTAATACCACCATGACCCCTGTAGTCTATCGATGCATCTATCAGCACAATGTTTTGAGTCCGTTACTTTTCAGTGCTACCGCAAATCGTGATTATTCACACCAAAAAGAAGTCGTTTCTCATCAATTTTTGCGTAAAATTACATAGTGTGATGTTCACAATGTTTAATTAACGGCTTCATGAACGGTTTATTTACACCCCGTAGATGTAGTTTATAGAAACAAATGTTAACAGTAAATCCAATTTAACACCATCTAGTATCTCTAAGTCATTTGTTTCCACTCTAAATATAGGCCGTTGTTACCAAGTCAACGATCACAATATTATCACTTATTTAGTAGATATAATTACATTCCTTCCGAGAAACCCACCCCCTGTGTATAGACACCGAATAACAACTCCCCTATAATTACTAACTTCGTTAATTATATTTTATTTCGAGGTCCATAGAGATTAATTTGGTTCGAAGTGTTTTTAAAAATAACCACAGGAAAATTCCATTTGAACAGAACAAATTAAATTGTTTTAAATAATCCTCCTAGTATTTTCCTCAACTATATTGGCGTTGTCTTCCGGTCTAACACGTGGAACTGAATGCCAGTAGTTTACATGGAGCGACCGCCTGTCTGACGCCCACAACTCAGATTCTGGGTATTACGATACTCCTTGGTTGATAAACTTTCTAGCTTCTGACCACCCATAACGACTGTCAAAGATCTACAAATGTCAGCGTAACGCCTTTTTTTTTTTACCGATGGGAAATCATCAAATAACCCCTCCCGCTCTGGGCTGAGCAGGAGGGAGTGTCAGACTTTACGTGCTATTGAAGTACGAAGAGATCTCGCTGGGTAATGAATGATCACCTATCCAGGGTTGTAATTTGTAAGTTGATATTTAGACTATATGTAATTTAGTTATTCTTCTTAGACATCTGTAAAATTTGATAATGTAGAAAATTCTTGATCTTGTATTTTTTGACATTGGAATTTAATTAATCTTGTCTAAATTAGAATCATTGCTAATGTCGCAAAATTGTTTAAATTAGAATCATTGTTAATGTCGCAAAATTTGCATGCCGAATTTATTAGGCGGAATATGAAGATCTATTGTGAATGTGTTATAAAATCTGTAAAATACCATATTTCAGGCAAATAAATGAATCTATCCATCTATCTATAAACCTCAGTAAGCCTAACTTAAACATCAACCTGTGCGGTTGTTATAACTCAACCACAAGACTCTTATCTACCCCTTGTAAAGTACAAATAAAATAGATTAACTTCATCCCAAGGTTTTGGCGTCATAAGCCGAGTTATTCCTAATTGAGATGTTTGGCCAAGTCTCTGTTATCTATTATCTCATGCTGGGAAACAATTGTCGATGTCCAATATAATTAATCTGCGGAAAGATTATTATTATTGATAGCTTTCCATTTTGGGTCAGACGCCATGTTGATTTTGGAGTTGGAAATAAAAGATGGGTAAACAAGTTGTTTGTTAGGTTTAATTGCCCCCTGTGAGTTTGCAACCTTCCATTCTTATTTATACGCCCTCTTTCAGTAGAAAACAGTAATTAAATCAATCAATTGGAATGCCTTATTGGTCTTGTGGTCGCTTACACCACTACTGAGGGTCTGAGGATGATGTTCTGAGTTCGATTTAGGCTGAGTCTAATTGCATTTTTCCATTAAAATATAGCAGAGCGGAGCCTAGATTGAATAAAATAAGAGGTCAGCTTATATTGATTTTGTTAGTATTGGAGTGCAGAAACTGTGCTTCGGACAAAAGCCTTAGGTTTTCTAAGAAAATGGTAACCTCCACCTTCAAATTGTAAGGTTAGGTATATTTTCCCCTATTCACTGATCAGCGCCAGCGATAAGAACGCATGAGACTATTGAGGGCGTTTTGCTTGAGATATAGGTAAATGGAAAAACTAGTATGCGGTCTGTCGATACAATTTAATGACTAAGGGATACACCACAATCGTTCCTTCCTGCTTACCTTCTTGATGTTAATAAAGAAAGGTACATATTTAGAAGTGTACCACTTACATTTAGTTTAAGGGACTACATTAGCCTACTACCCTAGCCTACAATCAGTATCGTTATCCAGGCAGCTGGCTTATTGTGTGACGCCACGCAGAGACCTCTTGTGTTCAAGACCAATTGGATGCAGTGGAGAGAATGGAGACTGAGTTAGTCAGAATTGCATTGATTGACCATTTTCATCATCACTTACGTCATACTTATTGAAATAATACCTGAACTTGAACCCAAGTAAAAGTTGACGAGTCAATACTAGTAGCCAGACATAAATCCAAACGGCGGCGGGGCGCTGCTAATCAAATTCTTCGTCCTCCACCTCCTCCAGGACCTTGCGCTAAATTGATGTATTTATTTCTACAGTCTCATTTATAAGGAAAAAATGAAAATTTGCAACAAAAAAAATCTGTCGCGTCGATATTGTAAACGAATGATTTAAAAGTGAAATTAATTCTGAAAAATACGAGCCATCTGAAAAACTGAGATACATTTAGCACATTTTGTTCCATATTATAATTTTAAATTAACACATCTTTTGGCGATCCTTTTGTTTTATGCAGCTACACTATCACTACATAGTACTCGTATAAAACAAAGTCGCTTCCCGCTGTCTGTCCCTATGTATGCTTAGATCTTTACAACTACGCAACGCATTTTGATGGGGTTTTTTTTAATAGATAGAGTGATTCAAGAGGAAGGTTTATATGCATAACATTGCACCCGTGCGAAGCCGGGGCGGGTCACTAGTCTTTTTAAAAAGAGAGCCGTGTGAGAAGGATGAGCTTCGAAACAACGATGATTAATACACGATGGTGTAACATGATAATATTGTAATAACAAAAGATTTGAAAAGAGTAACCATGGAGTTTCTTGTCCGTTCTTCTCCATAGGAAACGACTCCCCCCGAACCGTGCACCTTTTTGTCGACGTTTTATAAGTGTCCATCTAGGCCTATGTGAAATAAAAATATTTTGATTTTGATACATAACATCACGGGTGTAATCCCAGAAGGATTAGGCAGAGGTGTACCTAATAGTACACCCACATTTCGCCAGTTATGTTAAAGTGCCATGAAATAGGGGGCGAGCCTATTGCCGTGAACTGAGCACAGATCCGGATTCCGTAGCTGCTACTGCGAATTCCTGATAGAAAAACCAATCCAGAAATCGAATCCGACGATGATAAATCTAACGTTTATTACAACAGTTCCGCGTTTCTTACTTCAAAAATCTATACTAATATTATAAAGCTGAAGAGTTTGTTTGTTTGTTTGTTTGTTTGTTTGTTTGTTTGAACGCGCTAATCTGAGGAAATACTGGTTCGAATTGAAAAATTCTTTTAGTGTTGGATAGTTTATATATCGAGGAAGGCTATAGGCTATATATCATCACGCTACAATCAATAGGAGCTGAGCATCAATGAAAAATGTTGCAAAAACGGGGACAATGTATTATCTTTGAGAGCTTCCGTTGCGTGCGCTGGTTAACCGGTTAAAGTTGCACAAAAATAATGTATGAGGGAATTATTCCTTTTAAAAATGTCTAAAAAAAAGTCCGCGACAGCACATGCCTATCTTTTAAGGTTGACTAACAATAACCATTTTTATGATTTTAAAATTTGGTCAAAAATAGTGCTTTATTTGCAAAGGTATTTTTACCGACATAGTATTAATCCTTATCAAAATAAATATGTTAGTCATCTTTATCATTCAATTGTGACCAAAATTGCCCTTTACACCATTCAATTTAGATGAATATCTTAGGAGATATCACAGTTTTAAAATAACTCCGCATCAAAATAATGACCCGCGCGCGCTGCGAGGCGGGCGTTCATGTTGTTGGGAAAACCAATGTGATTAGATTCAATGCACAAATATTGTGGGGAACTTAGAGAAGGTTTTAGTTTTTGTTTCATTGTAATCAGTGCTCTCTATCAAAAGATTTATGAATTTAAAGTGATCGAGAAGAACTTACCATTATTGTGTAAGATACATGCAACGACATCTATTGCACCAAAATGGTACTAATTAATAAAAATGTGCTCACAAGATAACTTTTAAATCGGTTGACCAGCTTTACAAAAAAGTTCTGATAGCAAAAAGTAGGTACTCAAGATTAGTCTACATGACGCTATAAGAGTGTGTGTTCGATCGCTTTACATGCATTACATTTTAACGGTTTAATTTCGTGCTCGATAGATGGCGCTATTAATTTCACTCCATTTTCTGAGTCGCGGTGTTTTCCGTGGCCCGTGTCAAATGTCTGAAGCTTGGTTTATTAACCAACGAAACAAAAAGAGGAGGTTCTCAATTCGACGCGTCTATATTTTTTTATTTTATGTATGACCTGACCACGCATAACTTTTTACAGAGAAGTCCGATATGCATGATCTTTTGTTTTTTAAATTGAGAAATCGTGTTTGGGCTCATTTCCTGCACCTTGATGAGAACTTTAGATCTAGCTGCAGTATGCCGTCATCGAAGGTCTGACGATGGAGACGGAACGCACTTGCAAGAGGTTCTCAAGAGTTTGCGGCAACAATAACGTGTTTGGGCTCATTTCATGCACCTTGATGAGAATTTTAGGCCTTGCTGAAGTATGACTGTCATCGACGGTCAAACGATAGAGACAAATGGCAGTTGCAAGCGGTCCTAAACAGTTTGCAGCAGGTATAATGTTATTGGGCTCATTTCATTCACTTTGATGAGAACTTTAGACCTGCCTGGAGTATGTCTATCATCAAAGGTCTGACGATGGAGACGGAAGGCAGTTGCAAGAGGTCCGTAACAGTTTACAGCAGTTTTAACGTGTCTCGGCTCATTTCAAGAACTTTGATAAGAACTTTCGTTCTAGCTGGTGTATGATTGACATCGAGTGTCTAAAGATGAAGACGTAAGGCTGTCGAGGGTCGCGGGCCTGTGGACGGTGAGTAATGGGCTAGCTCGCCATCCGTCCGTCTTATGACGACAGGCCGTGGTGACGGCGTGTTCGTGTTCCACACGCGCCTCAAAGAGAATATGTCAGCAAACGGGAAGGGATCCGAGGGGAGCGAGGCCTGCCAGGGTTGCGGGACTGTTCGAAAGAGATACCGCGGCCCTGGAACGCAAAGGGCAACAGAAGAAATGTGGATGGATTTTAGTCAGTACAAGTCTGACACTCCCTTCCGCTCCGTCCAGAGTGGGAGGGGTCATTTGATGATTATCCATCGGTAATAGATATAATAGGGATTTACTCCTTTTGAGAGCTTCTGTTGTGAGTGAACGGTTAGTTATGCAATTATCATGTATATCGGAACTGTCCCTCTTAAAAAGCTCTAAAAAAATATCCGCAATGGCCATATGTCTAACTCTTAAGGTTGACGCACACTCTTTCTAACCTCTCTTTCTTTTATGTACACACGCACGCAGACGAAGTTGCGCGGGTCGGCTAGTAATAACATATTGATAAAGCATACATTTACCGCCTATAGGGGTTAAACAGTACTATGGATGTCTGCCAGTCATTTCAGGAGGACCTAGACAGAATCTGCTTACTGTACTGTAAAATAAACTGCATCTTAGTATCCCCAAGAATAATTTCATCGTTAGTTTCAATTACAACCTTAACTGTATCCCCTTAAATAATATTACTGTAGTGAAGGATCTAGGTGTTCTCTTTGATGGCAAACTGTCATTGAACCAGCATATCGAAGCCATTATCAATAGTGCTTTTAAAATGTATGGATTTGTGATGAGATCTTCAACAGAATTTAAGCGTACGTCAACCTATCTCTATCTGTATAAGACGCTCACTCGCTCTCAATTAGAATATGCAGTCCCTATTTGGAACCCTTTCTACCAACAGTACGTAGCTGGAATAGAAAGGGTTCAGCGCAAGTTTCTCCGTGGTATGTGCTACAGATGTTATGGGTCTAAGACCTATCATCATACTCCCAACTACTTGCTAAGTACAAGCTTATCAGCTTGGAGTGCCGGCGCAAATACCTGGAGGCCAACGTGCTTCATGATATAGTTCACAATCACTTTGATGCCATTGATCTTACGAGTAAGCTGTGTTATTCTATCCCCCGAAAAGTTCATGTGCGTGAGGTTGTTTGTGCTAAATTCTTGTCGTATGAACTCTGGCTTACGCTGCCCTATTCATAGAATGTTGAAATCCTATCATTCAAATTTAATTGATGTCGATATATTCGCATGCTCGAAAAATAATTTTAGATCCAATATTATAAAAAAAAAATATCTTAATTGAAATCGTATTCTTTATAAATTACATGATGTAAGTATATAATTTATGAAATTGTTTTTGATCTGATTTGGTTTTGTAGCTATAGCTAGGTTTATAGTAACTTATTTATTTATTTCAAAATATTTGTTCATTTTGGTAATGCCCATCTAGTGGCATCTTTATATGTCTTTAAATATGTCTTATCTGCGGATAATGCAGTGGACTGCAACATTACTACTTAGTTTTGTTAATCTTATATGTTATATATGTTGTAGTTGTTTATAATCCCTCAATAAAAAAATAAAAATAGGCCGGTGATGAAATGTCTTTGACAGCTATTGAAATTGGTACTCTCTCTTGGTGGCGACAAAACAGAAATTAAAAATCCAACCCATTTTGAACCGACTTTCTTCGAAAAGCAGGAGGTTCTCAATTCGGATGTATTTTTTTTTTAATATTTGTTACCTCATAACTCCGTCATTTGTAACCGATCTGAAAAAAATCTTTTTTCATCTGAAAGGATATGCTTCCCGATTGGTCCCATAGAAATTTCATCAAAATCGGTTTAGGAATTTGGTTGTTTTCCTCACGTTAATTGTCACATCACGCGACATCGCGCGCAGGCGCTCTGATGTACTCGTACTACTTGCTAGTTCAATTTGACACACTTCCCGATTTCTGATTGAGCTGAAATTTTGCGGGCATATGTGTATCGCGAGACAATGCAATATTATGATGACATGGAGCTGATCTGATGATGGAGCTGGAAGGTGGCCATAGGAACTCTGTAATAAAATGACGCAACGCCGTCGAGTTTGGACTCGTATAATTCATCTTGTCGAGTACTTTGTCTCTAGATGGTCACCAGGGTCTGATGATGGAGCTGAAAGGTGGCCATAGGAACTCCGTTATAAAACAACATAACCCCATCGAGTTTGGGTTCGTATAATTCATCTTGTCGAGTACTTTGTCTCTAGATGGTACCCAGGGTCTGGTGATGGAGCTGGAAGGTGATCACAGGTAGTCCGTAATAAAATGACACAATCCCATCGAGTTTGGGCTCGTATGATTCGTCTTGACGAGTACTTTGGTCCTAAATGGTATCCAGTGTCTGATGATGGAGCTAGAAACTCCGTTATAAAACGACAAAACCTCATCGAGTTTGGGCTCGTATGATTCGTCTTGACGAGTACTTTAACTAACTTCTAGTTACAATGTAAAAATTAATTCATGACAAGAATTTGTGTGGTATACTACAATTAAAAAGGGTAAAATAAAAAAACTTTCTGCGAAAACAAAACCGACTTCCAAAAAAAACACTAAAAAAGTCAAAAATAACTTGACTTAAGTCGGTGGCAAAAAAGATACAAACAAAGACACCGACTGACTGACCGAAAGAATAGTTATTTTTGACTTTTTTAGTGTTTTTTTTGGAAGTCGGTTTTGTTTTCGCAGAAAGTTTTCATACCTAAAAATAAAAATTATACATTATCGTCCTGAATGTAAACCAGAGCTATTCCTAACCTCATTTCATCTTAGTTTACATACACAAGGACTTCGGGACAGTGAACTATCCAGGTTCAGAGTACTCTCAGAGCTTTGAACCGAAGTTAGCATGAACACTGAATATATTCAGGTCAGGAGATATAAGTAGTTGAACTATTTATACACAGAGTTTTACTTTTTTACTCTTTTTGAGGTTTCGCTTTGTTTATGGATGTTTTTAATAATCGAAGCGTGATTTTTGAATGATTTATATTTTGCATTGAATTAGAGGCAAGAAACAATGTTGATTCTCAGTTTTTTTAATGACGGTTGTACACACAGCTACACATCAAGCTATACATTTCTAGTATAAGCTGACCTCGCATTGTACGGAAATCCTATAAAATGCGAGATCAGCATAAACTGGAAATGCATAGCTTGATGTGTAGCCGTGTATACGGGCTCCTTATTGCCCAGCCCAATTACGTTGGGATCGTTTTCCGGATCGTTAACCGGATGCAGCTGAATACCAGTATTTTACATGGAGCGACTGTCTATCTGACCTCCACAACCCAGTCAGTACTGGATAATTATGATACCCCTTGGTAAGACAGGTTGTCAGACTTTCGGGCCACTGACTACCTGTAACGACTGTCAAAGATCTGCAAATGACAGCCGGGACCAACAGCTTAACGTGCTTTCCGAGGCACGGAGGAAACTTGTATCTAATAGGTCACCCATCCACGTACCAACCTAGGGAAGCACAATTTAACCTAAAGATCGATCGGAGTGGCTGTTATTGTTTAGCCAGAAGCTTCTCTAGCAACGAAAACTAAGTTTGGTTTTAATGTTTGTGCTTTATGTCGTTTCCGTGTTAGTTAACACGAAAAAAAAAAAAAAAAACATAAAATAAACATACCTCCTAAGTAGTTACTTAGGAGGTATAAGTAATTTCCCAAGACTTTTCCCAAGGGAATACGGCGAAGTTTCCGTTTAAAACAATTGTCATATACAGATAATGAGTTCATGCAATTAATTAGACCAAGTTTAAATACTTTTTAATCTAATAATTTCACTTTGTGAACACATACTGACGTACGGAACCATTTCAACACTAAAATCAGATTCCTCAAATCACAGTAAACTTGTCACAGATAATATATGCCGCACCATTACAAGATGACCACGAAATGAGTGTCAAACGCTTGGTCAAACTTACATACTACTACCATTTTAAAGTTTGACACTTACATTTGTATTTCGAAACATGATATAAAAATGAGAAAACATAAATGAACATCTGTTCTGAAAGATACAAGTGAACAATGCACGGCGGCGAGGCGTTTAGAGTTTGCTGATTTTTTTTCGAATTATTTGATGGAAATATTATGTTACCTCATCATATGCTCGTATTTATATTACTGGTTAAATCTGCTTAAATAATAGATGGTGAACACCATTGGAAAAAAAAACGTAAAAAAACATTCGGGAAAATTTTATGACAAATTCAGAAAGGGCTCATTCGTCATTAACGTATTTAAAAGATTAGATGTCAATGAACTAAGTTTTATACATTTAATACTTCACTCACAAATGTCTGTACATTTGTGAGTGAACTATTTACCCATTATCTTCTTAAAACTATTAAATCTGTTTATTTTTTATTTTTAGACTTATAGCTGTAGGCTGTAGTTTTCCTTTAAGTTCTCTCCAGTTAAAAATGGTCAAAATTCCAAAAATATTTTAAGCAACTAATCATTCATCATTCATCTGTCAGAACAAAAAGATGTCAACGGTGGCAAATGGATGACCATAAAAGTATCTCACATGTTAATCCAGTTTATAAAGTATCTGTGTGCCAAATTTCACCCAAATCTGTTCAACCGTTTTTGCGTGAAACAGGAAAACATCCATACTCACAAACTCTTGCATTAATTCGTAGTAAGATGGCACACACGAAAATACACTATGCAACCTTATGCGTCAAGCCTTGAAAATGGTAGAGGACTGGTGCAAAGAATATAAACTGGCGGTGAACCCTACCAAAACTGAACTCGTCCTTTTCACAAAGAAAAGAAAGTTGGCAACCTTACAGTTACCACGCTTCTTTGGGACCACCCTAAGCTTGTCGACTGAAACCAAATACCTGGGCATCTATTTGGATAAACAACTGAATTGGGCAAAACACACCGACTACATTCCCACAAAAGCCAGCATAGCCCTATGGCAGTGCAAAAGACTGCTCGGCAGAAATTGGGGCCTACGCCCTAAAATCACCTACTGGCTATACACCACAGTCATCCGACCAATCATCACATACGACTCGTTAGTTTGGTGGCCCAGGACCAACCTGAGCACAGCCCAGAAAGATCTCGAGAAGCTACAGAGATTTGCCTGTGTAGCAATCACCGGTAGCATGAGGACATCACCCACTGCCGCTTTACAGGTGATGCTGGGGCTGTCACCTCTACACCTCGTTGTAAGAGAGGAGGCGACCCTAGCGATTTTCAGGCTCGAAGTATCCGGCACCCTCAGTAAAGATTCCAGAATCAAACATACACGCTTAAAAGATGATGCTATCAAGCGGCAGCCCATGATGGCATCACCCTGCGACAGAACCCTGAAGACCCACTGCTTTCAAAAACACTACAGCATAGAGCTCACAGCGGAGACGCGTGACTACTCAGGTCCAAAAGAGCTAAGGATCTACACTGATGGATCAAAGACCGAAGACGGGACAGGTGTCGGAGTCTTCTCCAACGATCTAAATATTAAAATATCCAAACCCCTGGGAATGCTCAACTCTGTCTATCAAGCTGAGTGTGTTGGCATTATCCAAGCGGCACACGCCATAGAGGTCAGGGAAGTTACGAATACCCATATTCGTATACTCTCCGACAGTGCCTCAGTCCTTCAATCCTTAAAGAGAAACCAGATAACGTCGAGACTAATACTAGAATGCCATAATGCCCTAGAACGTGTTACGGTACTAAACCACAACACTGTGACACTACAATGGATCAAAGGACACAGTGGATCACTTGGAAACGATGCGGCTGATGAACTTGCCAGAAGGGGATCCAGCACAAAAGCCTTCGGACCCGAACCCATTGTGCCCATTCCCTTCAAGCAGCTAAGAAGTTGGTTAAAGGATCACACTCAAACGCAAGCGGGAAAATGGTGGACCTTGTCACCAGGGTGCAGGCAATCCAAGGAAGCTATGCCATCCCTGAACACGAAGCTAACCAAGCGCCTTCTGCGCCTGGACAGAGATAGCCTGCGACTGGTGGCGGAGACCATCACTGGACATTGCTCACTGAACAAACACTTCCACACCCTAGGTATCACTGATAGCCCCCTGTGCAGAGCGTGCATGGAGGCGGAAGAAACTGTAGCGCATGTACTCCTCGAGTGCACCGGCGTCACCCAGATCCGTGAGGAGACTCTTGGAACACCGAGATCCCTTGAGGATGTCCTGAGAAGACCGGGAAGTTTGATCTGCTTCTGGAGGGAGGTGGGCTGGTTGGAGTAACGGCCACCATGGCTCACGTACAATGGTCCAATTTAGGGACTAAGTGCGGAAACCAAACCCTTAACATAGAACATAGAACATTCGTAGTAAGATTTTCCCAATATTGTCACTACATAGTATAAAACAAAGTCGCTTCCCGCTGTCTGTCCCTATGTATGCTTAAATCTTTAAAACTACGCAAAGGATTTTGATGCGGTTTTATTAATATATAGAGGAATGATTCAAGAGGAAAGTTTATAATATGAATAACATTGCACCCGTGCGCAGCCGGAGTGGGTCGCTAGTAATATAATATATCATGAACCCGCACAAAATCTACTAAGATTTCGTTATCTTCGCTACTCCAGGTGGATCTCTTTTTGGAAAATTGTTCACCGCTTTTGAAAAACTCTTTCGAGAACTTTTCGCGACCACAAAGACGGCCATCGTGCAAATGACGGGAACGTTTTTGACATCGACGTTACGGTGACAAATACCGCTCTCTAGGAAACCGTTCAGACAACGTTCTTGTGACGTCATTCACCGCTGTATTACGGCCGGTGGATGACGGCACAACTCTTGGAGGAAACCAGAGCTTAACACAGTGGATTTTATAATCTATCAGTCAAGCGTTTTTTATATCGATTATTATGTATCGAATCGATAATCGACCCCGTTACAAGAATATCACTCTTGTAACGGGGTCGATTCTGTATCACTCAGGCGTCACACTCAACTGTCAAGAGTGAGAACACTCTGGAAAATGACTAGATATTAAAAAAAAAAGTTGCGATCACGGCTGTATCTTTTCCTCGGACGAGTAGGTATCTAGTAGATATCATCAAACCACTGGTTAATTTAATCTGTGGTATTGCAACCTGCTAGTTATGCAACGTGTTTTTTGTTGATATCCCATTACTCTAGGGTATGATTGAGGCCATATCAAAGAATCAACTGGCATATGAGTTATGTTCCAATCCTTCGTTATTTTTTTTTCATTTTTCATAAAAAATAATTCGGCAAAGTCACGATTATTAATGTAAAACACCCTTACGTGAAATATGACAACGTCGCATTTTCTTAGCTTTAAATATGAATGATTGGTTTGAATAAAAATGAATTACCTACCTACATATTTTATTATAATACACTACTGCGAAGTTTGGCAACCTCGCAAAAGTAAAGATTCGTCATACTGGTGACAATTTTTGACCTAATTTAATTATGATTGATGATATCTCCGAAACGATGCATTTTTGGACCACCTATTCTAGGAGTTTTAGTATTATTTTTACCTACAGAATATAACCCTAGAGTTATGGGATATCAAAAAAAAACAGGTTGAATATGACAACTTTTTGTTTTTTTTTTTCGGATGTGGAATCATCTAATAACCCCTCCCGCTTTGGGCTGAGCAGGAGGGTGTATCAGACTTTTACTGACTAAAACCCATCCATGTTCCTTCCTTTGCCCTTTGTGTTCCAGGGCCGGGGTATCTCTTTCGAACAGTCCCGTAACCCTGGCAGGATGTATGACCCCTAAGGTTTGTACCTTCCAAAGGCACACGTTGTTTTTACACTAAACGAGCTTGCATTTGCGATGAGCACAGATTGATCTTCAAGCTTATGCAGCGCTTGCCAGGGTTAATCTGTGGATAGGTGACCATCCATTACATCCCGAGTTTCCCCCGTGCCTCAGAATACACAAAGCCGTTGGCTCCGGCTGGCATTTGTAGATACAGGTAGACAGTAGTAACAGGTAGTCAGTGGCCTAAAAGTCCGACAGCCAGTTTAATCAAGGGGTATCGTATCCCAATACTGGGTTGTGGAGGTCAGATAGGCAGTCACTACATGTGAAGTACGGGGAAAGGCTAGGCAGATCATGAAATAGGCTTGCGTTAGCCTGTTTGGTTTCATCTATGATAGGGTTTTCTTAGATTCCTTTTGCTAGTAGCAGGTCCGAGGCAGGAAGAGATTTTCAGTGAGTATTCTCAGTGTTACCTAACTGAGAATCTACTCCTGGAAAAATCCTGCCTGATGCAGATATTGTACCAAGAACGTAGGTAATGGGACCTACAAGATTTCGGCTCGCTTGCTACAAGAAGACTATTGAGTTAGTCAGCCGTCCAAATTACGTTGTGTATTTAATCATGTAGTATCAAAAATAAGGAAAAATAGTAAATGTCATATCAACTATATGCATATGGGTATTTGTCAACTTAACATTCTTTTACGATCTGATTTTTATCAGTAATATTATCGTCTGCTGTAATATCTTTCATATCTGTTTTCGCCACCGGCTTATTCGTTTTATATTTTTACCAGTTACGGTGAAAGATATTTCAATATTTATGTACAGACGCCAGGAAATCAAACTACTGCAATCTGTCAAATTTATTTAATAGATTTTCAACTTTATCGCTCAAACTTTAGGGTGCAAGGTTGATTGGGTAAATTTGACAGTTTCGGGTGGTTTGATGTGCT
Source organism: Eugnorisma glareosa (assembly GCA_947578425.1). Taxonomy (NCBI): domain Eukaryota; kingdom Metazoa; phylum Arthropoda; class Insecta; order Lepidoptera; family Noctuidae; genus Eugnorisma; species Eugnorisma glareosa. Next base: position 1,818,908 of record OX387982.1, on the reverse strand, counting down.
GGCGTCTGTAATTCAGTAGATTGCACCCATCTATACTTTAACCTCATGCTTACATGCTTGCTCGACCTTAACTTTTGTGTCATATATTATAAAATATTATACACACAGCGTTTGTCAAGTAATACGAAGTTAAAATAGACTGTACCTATTCATCAGTCCAGTTGAAAACCAGCGTCGGCCACTAGTTGCTCGGCAATTTGCTGAACTGGGCCTATTTGGCGCAGCCGCGAGACACACAATATTATCTCTTTTAAGCAGTGATAGCCTAGTGGTGTGACCGTCGGACTGCCCAGTCATAGGTCTCGAGTTCGAACCCAAGGCACGCACCTCTGATTTTTCGGATTCATGTGCGTATTGTATAATTATCACTTGCTCCGGTGAAGGAAAACATCGTGAGGAAACCAGCATGCATTAGAGATATTTCTTGACGGCATGTAAAGCCAAGTCAGAGGCCCATGGGCGGCCTAAAAACTCTGACACCAGGTTAGGCACTAACCACACGATAGAGAGAGATCTCTTTTTTTTCTGTTTAGTTTTAGATTTATTTTTATTGTGTAGTTTTAAGTTTTTTATTTCATTTTTATTATTTTTTCTTTTATTGTTGTGTGCACTTGTGGCGTGTGCCAAATAAACATGTTTTCTTTATTGCTTTCTTTCATCATTAATTCTTCTGCCGTGATCATATTTTATTTGCAACAGCAAGTGACACAAATAGGTTGTTCCCTTATCCAACCCATTTGTGCTACTTGCTGAGAATCTCCCACCTGGAGACGAGCTGCCATGGCTGACCTGGAAGTCTATAAATAGACTCCGTACACAAATTGGCCAAATCAAGGAAAACCTGTTCAGGTGGAGATTCATAGATGAGTCTGCCCTGGATTGTAAATGGGGTGCTGCCCCACAAACGATGGGACACTTAACATCGTGGCCTGCCTGATCTGTTGCTTGTACATCGCAGGAGCTGATGGACGCTACTGAAAGTGCCAAACTTGTCGCCATACTATACTCGACACGCTAAGAAAAAGACAATTTATTTGAGGTGGGCGCTGCGTGTCTTCTTCCATACTTCTCTATTACTCGTCATCTCATCAGACACCTCTTTTCTAGCCATATCATCCTTCACACAGTCCATCCATCGTTTCTTTGGTCTTCCTCTACTCTTGCAGCCATCCACATTCATACTCAAAACTTTCCTCACGACATTTTCGTCATTTATACAGGGTGTAACAAGACCCTTAACGAAGCCGCAAGGAACTTATTCTCCCCGTCATTGCGATTTTTTTTTGTTCTAGACCATACCTGGGACCCTTCTAGTTACGGAGATATATATATAGATAGTTTTTTTTTTAAATATAATAATTTTTTAACGTAAGATTTTTACTGTAAACACCGACACGACCCCCGTAGATTTCAATCCATCCATCAGCACAACGTTTTGTTTGCGTCCTACCGTATTGAGTCCTACCGTAAAACATGATTTTACACCCCCAAAAAAAAAGACGTTTCCCGGCAATATTTTTTGCTTAAAGTTACTTAGTTTGATGTACATAATGCTTGGTTGATGGGTTCGTGAAGGGTCCTGTAACAACCTGTATTAATACATAGATTATACATATTATGTAACCAGCGTATGTACTTACTGGTTTTGTTACCACTGACGTGCGGTCTACTGTTCCGTTCTCACATGTTATATTCCTATGGGTAAGTACTCTATTTGAATTGAGAGTAATGAATGGAAAATATAAATATTTTGCATATGAACTCGGGAAAGTTGATCGTGTACGTCATTTGCGGCCTTGTCTTTTTTAGTTGTGATATCTCACACAAATCCTTGTCAAGTATCTACTTTACTTTGTAACTAGACGTTATTATCACATCATCTACATTGACGGAGGAGAAAAAATGCATATTATAGAGGATAACTCATTAAGTACCGAAGCAAAGTTCATAAAATGCATAAGGGACCACCGCGCAAACATCCTCTGCCAAGTGAAAAAGGACCAGTAATCACAGAGAAATCGATTACCATGGTGGAATATATTCTCCTTTTTTAGAAATAGGTAAAATTAAAAAAGAATTTCATTTTCATAGTTTTTTTAAGAACATCCAAGACAATGTAGAAAAAGAACTATATTTCCTTGCAGTTTTCATTACTGTGAGTGCAGAGCTCGGTGTCGTGTCATCTCGAGTGTCAAGCGACACCTGGCAAACAGCCAGAAGATATTCTCCTGGAACTTTTATGCTTAGTATGTGGTGCAGTTTGAAATGTTGGTACATTGGGATAAGTTCTTTAGTGAAAAAGTTTTGGTAAAGTCATTTCCATAATTATTAGCTTCTGATTGCGACTTGTACATAAACATTTTAGTGGCACTTTGTAATAGTGTAAATTTATATATTATACAAGGTGTAAACCATCACGAAACCGTTAACCAAGTATTCTGTACATCGAAATAAATACCTCTAGGCAAAAATTATTGCTGGGAAACGACTGTTTTTTTGGGGGTCACGTTTTACGGTAGGACACAATGTAACGCATTCAAAAGATTGTGCTGATTGATGCATTCAATAGTACGGGGGTCGTAGACGTATTTCAAGTAAAGTTATAACATTAAAACTTGTATTTAACAAAAAAACATGTGAAAAAGTGGGAACTTTAACCCCAACAATAACTCCGTAACTCCGTAGAAGGTTCCCAGGTCTGGTCTAGAACAAAATAACGCAATAACGAGGATTATAATAAGTAACACTTTTACACCCATTTTTTTTTTTCATTATACGATTATTACATACGATTTTTTGAAAACGGTTTAGTGGTTTCGGTGATCACCTATATCCAATCAAAACTTACCAAGTCAAACTCAAAGCACTTATTTCAAATAGACCCGTGACAGGCAATTTGCATAGTCAAAACTAAGCTTCCTTCAGTCCAGCCACAGGCATAATAACTGTGATTGGACTGTAGTTGCCCATTCCAAAATCTTATAAATTTACCTCTCGATATGTTACTGCAGATATCCTTTAATTTTTAACCTCCGACTCAAAAACGGGGGTGTTATATGTTAGCTAAAAGATATTCCTAGATCCTTTTTTGTTAAATGGCGTAGTAAAATTTAATTCGGTAAAACCAGAAAATTATCGTTTTACCTGAAAATATTTTAGCACCTACCTGTGTTATATAATTTCTTGCAGCTGCTGATTTTAGTATTACTTAACAATGATCATTTTCCTCATTAAGTATGTCATTCGTGGTTTTTTTTTTTATGATGAAATACTTCATCTGTGTACGTAATTTAACTGTACGCGGCACAATTGTGTAAAATTAAATTAAAATTACGTTATTTATACTTACAAAAATTCACACCTTTTTCCCATTTTGGGTAGGCAGAAACCACAGAATGCCATACACAAATAATCCTTACATACTACTTTTGCATCGTATGTCTAAAACTACTAATACAAATAATACTAATATTATAAAGAGGTAATTAGGGGGTAATCTCCGGAACTCCGGAAATGATCCAATTCTAAAAATTCTTTCACTGGCAGAAAGCTACATTATTCGTGGGTGCTATAGGCTATTAATTACATTTATATCACATACCTACATATTAGCCGAGCCATCACAATTTTTGCGGACGAAGTCGCGGGTGAAGTGCTAGTTTCATATATTTTCTGCTCATGGCTAACAGTTTTAATTCTGTGTAATGTGGCCGTCTTTTCTTAAAAATAATTTATTCATTTGGCATTAGAAGTTACTAGATAATTAAAAACACAAGTCAGGTTATGGAAGACTTGTGTTCTTAACTGTTTTTTTGTTAATCCTTACAGAACTTGTCTCTTCTCACCAACTCTACTAGGGCAGTCCCCTGCAGTCTTAGCGTTATGATACGCTGCTGAAGTCACGTACGCAACTTAAGAGCGGCCAACCCGTCATACTTTTCTAACAAACGCTCGTACGTGATTATGCAGTTGTTACACATCTATCTTTGATTTTTTTGTAACTATTAAGTATTTTGTGCACTACCTATATCTAGGTTTCTATAGCAGCAAAAAATAAAAAAATTGTAGAAACAAATTCAGTATAAGCCTCCAAAAATGGCTGTTTTGCACAAATTTTACCTGAACTTTGGCCGTTCATACCGTACTCATAAACTTTAAAAGTAAAGAAAACATTACGATAGAAACCTTGCACATGTAATGGAGATTCTTAGTGACAAATATTTATTTCACATTCTTGTAAGACTTATTCAAAACCACGTATTTCCTGGAACAAGTTTAAGAAATTTTCGAACACTATTTTTCGTTCAATGTCATCGCTTTAGGCGGTATGAGGTGCGCGGGAGACGAGATGTGCGGGGTCAGGGCGAGGTAAGACCGGGGAATTGAAAGAATATCGTCGCTGAGGCTCTGGAAGAAAACAACAAGCTTTTCGACCATGCTCACGTTGACGATAGACGCGCCGGGAAGGGCCCTCTGAACTTTTATCTTTCTTTACTTTTTTTTTTGTCAACAATTTCAAAAGTTCCTTTTTTGTGATCACCTTTTTTAGAAAAAAGGTTTAATGATCTAATAGCTCTGGCTGTATGATGTTTACCGATCATTGGATTAAAAAAAAGTTATGTCAATTTGACATAACGAGAGGTGGTTCCAGTGATGCCAACTCAGCACTTTGAGTGCTAGATTTAGCACTATTTTCATGTGCCTAACACTGAAATTTAAGAAACAGCACCCAGCACTAAATCTAGCACTAATTTTGATGTTGTCTATTCGCTCACAAAATGCAGCTGTGGCTGAAGTAACAAAACGCAAACTAGTGTAGTCTGCAATCTGCGGCTGTGCTAATATTACCACATTCAAATGCCGACGTTGAGAGGGTGTTCAGGGTAATGAATATCGTTAAAAATAAACTAAGGAATAAAATCAACTTGGAATCTTTAAATTCAATTATTCGTATAAGAACTGGACTCAAACATTTGAACAAAACTTGTTATACATATGACATACTTCAAGATATCCTTAAAAAAATAGGCAAGAAAGATATGTAAACATTTAAATTGCAAAAATCCGCTATAAGTGTAATTGAGCCACAGCCATCCACCTCAACAGCTGTACACGGAACCACAGCAGAGACAGACGATACAAGTAGTGAGGATGAGTGGATTTAAAGATAATTTTAAGTAATTTAGTGTTTCCAATTTGAATGTTTTTTAATTTATAAAATTTAATGGTCACATTTTCCAATTTAACTATATCTTTGTTTGTTTTTGTTTTTTAATATAACTTTTAGATGTTAATGTAACAATAATTCGAAAATTAAAACATATTCTGTTATGTGTTCTTTTTTTATTAAATTCATATATTTGGCACTATTTTTGAAACTTTCTAGCAATTTAGCACTATTTGAGATGTTACTTAGCACCCAACCGTGGCATTGAGTTGGCAACCCTGGGTGGTTCTATTTGACAATGAAGAAAAAACGGTTCTAAGGGAACTGTATTTTTTTCTTCTTGCAGATATTTTAAATAATTTATCAATTACTACTGCTAACCTCAAACTTCACTACTTGAAGTAATTGATTAAATTCCCAAAAATTATCACATAACTTTATCAAAGTTCAAGTCATATTAAATTGACGTAATAAGTCACAAAAACTTAACGTCAGTCCTAACCTCTAAAAATGTGTGAGAATGACTTCTAAGAAAATTCCTAGATTACGATAGCACTATAGTTTCTTCGTAAATCTACGATTATTTCCTGATGTCACACAGGCATTTTTATTGCGCGGTAGCACAAGTATGCCATTCATTCGGACGATCGTAATCAAATTTTTTCCCTACGTGATAACTGACACGTGTGAAAAGATCAGCATATTTAGAAAATATGCCATACGATTTACAACCTTATTCTATACTAACCACACTATATCTTGACACACGGCTAAATGCGGAACTAAAATAAAATGTATTGATTTTGACAACTCGCTGTCACGTTTACCTTACAAGTGGCGCCACTATGCACGGTATTTTAAAATTGACATTCGAATAGTAATAAGCGCCATCTTGGATTTGTTCTTACTATTAAAAATGTCGCGACATTTACAAAAATGCGTTCACAGTTTTTTTTTTGCGTTTTTATGAATTACCGAGAACTATGAATGCGTCATTTGCTTCGTAATTATTAAACTATATGTCATGGAATTCCTAGTCGATCAATTAATATGACGCAATATAACGAGAACTTTTTCATCGTAGTTGGACTTCCTTGGTTCCAATATATGTTAAAATTATCATGGGAAGTTTTTTCGAAGTAGGTAACGTTTTTCCCTTAAAAACCTCTGAACCAATATTGATGAGCTTTTTAAATTTAGAGATGGCTTAAAACTTGATGAAGGAAATAGGAACACCTGCATAGACAAATAAATACAGGGAATTAATGTCTAGAGGGGTGAAATAGAATCTATGCGACGAAGTTACAGGGAAAGCGAGTATATTTTTTTTTAGTTAATTATAAGTTTCTAAGCTCCCTTCTATTGCAGTTTCCAACTAAAATGTTATATCTTAATGTTTACATAGCAACGGATTTTAATGCAGTTTTCAGCAATAGATAGAGTGATTCAAGTGGAAATTTTGTATATTTTACTATAAAACATTGCACCCGTATGAAGCCGTGGCGGGTCGCTAGTATAATATAATTATTCTGATTGATAGTTTTCTTGTTCCAAATACTCAGTGGCTGTCATGATTTGTGCATGGCTATTTACATCTTGATATTGTATTTTAGCTGCTACTAATTAATATAGTGAGCGAACTATATAGTTATACGTCTTGTATTATGTTGATAGACATCATCATCACTGCTTAGGCTTTCCCAATTACGTTGGGGTCAGTTTCCAACCTGACCGGATGCAGCGGAATGCTAGTATGTTACATGGAGTGACTTCCTCAACGACAAAGTTACTGGGTTATTTAAATCTCCAACCTTAGGTAAGACTGGTTGTCAGACTTTTGGGCGACTGACTATCTGTAACGACTGTCAAAGATGATTCGTGCTTTTCGATTCGGGATTTGGTATGTAATGAACACAGGGGCCTAAAATTTGACCGCTTTGGCAGAATCATAAAATTCTTAACACACACACACACACACACACACACACGCAGTTAATATTATGAATTGTCAAAAAGTAACCATTTTATGAATTGTAACGTAATTCATAAGATTATTCTTTAATGATTCTGCTAGAGCAGTTATTTTAAGCGCCCTGGTCCTTCACCCACGGTTGGTTCGTGGCATCCCAAGGCATGTGATGATGATGCCATATAAAATGATATCAGTCAAGAGACACCTTGAAATAATGATTCAGAGTCATCAGGAATAGGATGCAGCTGGAGATATAATGTTACATGCGATAATACTTATCCAGTTTAGATAAAATATAATCAAAAGTATGTATAAAATCAGTCGTCATTGTGAAGTTGGAGGTAATATTGTGTAGTATATTTATAAAGAACGCAAGGTTCTCCAGCTTTGCTAATAGGTGAACCAGCAATCTTTTAAAGGTGGCTGGGTCAGTGTGGAAGCAGAAGATGGAGGAAACGGTGTTCTGGTGCAGCTTAGGAGAAATCTCTCAAAAATATTTTTACGAAGTCTCCTCAATTTTCCTCGGTTTTTAAAATCAACTTTAATTTAAAGACGGAGAACAAGAAGAAGTTTGTTTTATTTATTTATTTGCAATTCATTATAATAAAAATTGCCACTGGCCCAATAAACTGACTAATCTCAATTACATTAAATCAAAAAGCGGTGAGATTATTTTAATTTTCCCCGCCTATCAATTACAGTCGACGAGTACATTGGTATAGCAATACACATACTCGTCGTATCCATTTCAAATAAAGAATCAACCACCTAGTTTCTTTATTTAAAAGGAACATCCCACACCGACCTTTGGAACGTAAACGTGACCGTTTATCAGAGATACGCTGATTCGCTGGGGGCTCGTCGTCGCGTGCGCCCGCGCATCCGCGCCGCGTCGCAGGCAATTGGGTGACGTAGCCGATTGCACAATAGTAGCCTCGGATGACTTCATCGCCGCAGTGTAGAGGTAAACAGTAAATCAAGTGGGTTTTGTGAAATCAAACGGCGGTGTTAGGGTTGTCAACTATTTTTTTTTTGTTACGACATGTTATGTTGTATGTACTAAAGATAGGCCAAGGCAAACGCAATCGTAATTTACATGCAGTAACACTGGTTATAAGTGTAATGTATCAAACTTGGCAACTGTGTCATTTCGTTGGATCATAATTTATCTCTGACATTTCTTCTGATTGTCTCTTTATATTTCTGATTTTCACGAATAAACAGAAGCTTAGAATTCGTGTAACCGCTTTGGTGTGTGAATATGCGACATTCAGAACAAACAATTTGAACATATAAATATTACTGGCCAGTTGGCCAATTATTTGGCTGTGGTCATCCAGTTTAACTTTTTTTTGTTTCAATTAAATTTTGTTTCACATTTTGAATGACCACAGCGTGTCTCAGTTGCTTAGTAAATAAATTAGTTTTCGCAAAGGTGTTAGTATAATCAGCAGTCCATTTGGATCCAGTAGGTATTGGATAGCTGATTATATTTCGTGCCATACAAAAAGTTGTTCAGTTTGATGGTCTGTACCCACACCTTTAAATATGACCACACCTTTCTGATTCATGCTGTATAAAAAAACAAGCTTAAAAGTGGTCCTTCGAGCCGGATACGACCCAGCGACACGCGCGGCGGTTCCTAGTTGAAATACTGTAGATTTGTTGATACTGTGTAGTGGATGACTACAACGTCGTATCTTGATTCATACAATCGCACAATACACGAGGCGCCTCACTTCCGATCGTTCGATATGATTATCTAGCACTAGCATTTTTTTTTGCAGAAATGTGATTATTTGAAAAGTTTCTACTAGGTCCCGTATTTTTATTAGATAGTTTGTAGAGTTTTAGTCAAAATTTGTTTAAAGTAAAGTAGCCTTTCAAGGCGTTGAGAGCTTTAACACCTAGTTTTATCATATATATCAACCAGGCTATGGTAACATTGATAGCCATGACCGGCCACGTGCTCATGATAAATTCCGATTTGCTTATCGGGCACATTCGTTGGAACTCATAGCAAATATTTATAAATTTTAACGCTATCCACTTTCCTTTTTGTTTTTGAAAAATGCAATAATCAGTGTAATAAAACGAGGCCTTGAAGATTAAAGCAAAACAGAATCGTATTATCGTAATTACTTAACATCTACCAATAATACCTAACACAAATTTAAAATTCAATATCATTAACACTACATACGTAATATTTACCATGTTTACAGTTGGTTTTAATTACCCGATATTTCCAAGAGCTTCCGTTTTTTTTCCTTTTCCTAATGCTATTGCTTGTGACCATGACAATTTAAAACTTAAAATTCAATGGCTGTCACACAGGAAAGAATGACAGCGATACAATCTTTAAAGATAAACCTTTTCTAAAACAAATCGTTGAGTCCATAACACTACCAAAATCTGATACTACCACTGTCTCGTTTTGTCCATAAATTATCAGTATGATCTATACTAATATTATAACGAGGTAAAGTTTGTAAGTTTATATGTAGGGGGTAATCTCTGGATCTACTGAACCGATTTTGAAAAAATGTCACTACTAGAAAGCTACATTATCCCCGAGTGCCATAGGCTATATATAATACAACGTATAATTTCTGACCAAAACGCGAGCGAAGCCGCGAGCAACAGCTAGTATACTTATAAACGTAGAGTGAATATTGAGGCTCCGTGTAACTAGTCCCCACTTAACCCGGGCAGTGAGTGCACGTACCCATAAACTAGTTAATCTAGTTATTGATAATTTTGTGGTTTTATTCTAAACCCTAACTAGTATTACAAGTTAACACCACAACGAGCATCGCCATGACACGTAGACCCCTAGGCTGACGTGACTTCAGAGGTGTTGCATCTGTAATAGTTACCGCGTCGCTTGAGATCAGGTGGGCGAACAACTAGTCTGATCACGTAGACGGACGCTTGTAAGAACGAAGGGCATCATCATCTGCATAGCAATTTCCCAAATTTATTGGGATTCGCTTCCAGTCTTACCGGCTGCAGCTGAATACCAGTAATTTTACATGGAGCGACTGCCTGTCTGACCTCCACAACCCATTTAGTACTAGGGGAAACGGTACCCCTTTGTAAGAGTGGTTCGGGCCACTGACTGCCAATTACCAATGATCTACAAATGACAGCCGAGACCCACGGTTGAACGTGTTTCCGAGGCACGGAGGAAACTCGGTATGTAATGATGGTCACCGATTCATAATGACGAAGGGCATGGCAGCGAAAAGATAGTAAGAAAGAAAATGTAGGTCTATTACTAATAGTTACACTTCACCAATTAAGTATTTTATAAGCCACACCCATCTAACTAATATAGGGCGAGCCCTTTTTCATCAACGGGGCAAAAAAAACATACTTCTAACAACCATCCCTCAGAATATCCATTACATTACACAAGTACCTAATTTTTTACATTTTTTTAAACCCATCATATGTTTCCCTGCCCGAGCATCAAATCCAAGACCAACTCAACCATCGCACTTGAAAACTAAAATCACTAAACCAATGCCACAGTCACGTCATTTCATCACAGATTTTTAAACCAACACATTAACCGATCCCGAGAATCGAACCTATTTTTTACATATCGAATTTAATTATCTTATTCAATAAAACTAGTTGTTACCCGCTTCTTCGCTCGCGTTTTGGTCGCAAATTATCCCTCGGGCACGTTGTAAATATAGCCTATGGCACTCGGTACGGTACTGTATAGTGTAGCTTCCGATTAGTGAAAGAATTTTCAAAATCGGTTCAGTAGATCCAGAGATTACCCCCTAACAACCTCACAAACTTCACCTATTTAAAATAAATAAATAATAATAATAAATATCGCTGGACATTACACACAGCGCCATCTAGGTGCCACACTAAGCAACGAGGCTTGTGTCGTGGACACCAGATAGTTGATACGACTACATAGATACTTTTTTGTTTTGTTTGTAAATACATACTTATTATACATATAAACATCCATGAGTCGGAAACAAATGTTCATGCTCATCACACAAACATTTGCTCCTACCGGGATTCGACCCCGGGACCCTAAGAACGTAAGGCAGCCTCGCAACCGCTGCGCCATTCGGGTCGTCAAGTCGATATTTATAATATTAGTATAGAGAAATGACTCACTGTGCACCCACCTACTTACATAAGTTATAGTCATAGTAGCTAAATCCTAACTTCCTAACTTATATATATTATATATGTATTTATTATTTATATATAATATATTTATTTTTTATATAAAATATTATAAATGCGAAAGTAAGTTTGTTTGTTTGTTTGTTATCTTTTCACGCCTTAACGTCTGAACCGATCATCTTGAAATTTTGTATATATGTTTTCAAGTGTACACACGGACATAGGGGGTACCTTTCATTCCACAATCATGTTCTAATGATATAGATCGATTTTTACAAGCAGAGCATAACTCGAATTGATTGTCATATTCTAAATTAACGCGAGCAAAGCCATGGGCAAAAGCTAGTTGTGAATAAGGCAAATGAACGAAAGAGATAAAAGATAAACCCAGATGCGTGGGATTCCCGTCAGACCAAATTCCAGTTATTACGGCTGTAATTAAATCAATTTGAACAGATCCTTGTCTTAAAAATTTTCAGAATGAAGTTTGCGACTATGAGGAAAATTACTGGAAAATTTAAGGAAATTAGATATTGGGGTAATCCGTGTAGTTTTACTGCTATTATTTAATTGATTATACAATTATTATGGTGATGGTGAAGGTATACTTATATCCTATTGTTTGTGAATGTGTGAACATTGTAGGCTTTGTAGATTACCAGATGCTTGTTAACTTTTTATCTTGTTCTACATTTTTTGTGTAGTAAACAACGACTTATTGTCGGGCCTACGCTGTCCCCCCATACTTAAGTACTAATGCTATAACATGATAATATTGTAACACCAAATGATTTGAAAAGAGAAACCATGGAGTTTCTTGTCGGTTCTTCTCCATAGGAAACGACCAACCCGAACCGTGCACCTTTTTGTCGACGTTTTATAAGTGCCCATCTAGGCCTATGTGAAATAAAATAAAATATTTTGATCGTAAGTTTGTGTGAACATACAGTCGGCTTGATACTGTTAATGGCTAGGAAAAACGGCAAAAAATGACCCAAACCTATAACTGAAAACGCAATTGCGACCCATGGAGGTACAAAACGCTAAAACCTGAGAAGATTAGGTATTCTGTATTTCTACCCAGTTTATGTAAATAATTTACATGAACTCAATTCTCTTTCATATCTCAACAGATCAACCTAAAACAAGACAATTTTAAAAGAATCTTCTATTCCTCTCTATCAACAATTATCCCAACTAAAACGTTTGTCGTAAAAAATAACAATAGAAAAAAAATTACTGGAAATTAATTTTCCAACCACAGATTACACGAAAGGATAATTTTACAACAAGAAAACTCTCTCATAAAAGCTGGCACTCAAACTACATAATATTTTACTTAAATATTAACTTTAAGTAATTTTAAATTATTTAGAATTAATTTTCCGATCACAATCTACTCGAAATCAAAATCTGGCTTTAATAAATTTTTCCCGCGAAAGCTAACAATCAAATTACGTGGTTATTACTAGGATTATTCTATTGCAATCGAAGTAAGGTTTGCTGTAAGAAAATCCAATTCAATTAATTATGTTAGGCTCACCGTTGTACATAAGGTATATTATTGCAATTCGTGTGCATATCTTTTAATTTGCAAATACCGCAAAAATAAACCAAATGAACCTCCCACTCACTACACGAATCCATATTCTTACTACATTCCAAAATTTCAATGGACTATAAGTACAGGAAAGTATATGGGTATTATTATAATCTTACAACTAGAAAATACTCCCTTTCTCTCGCACCAATAAACTACATCGTACTACCAAATCATTAAAAAAATGTATTTTCCAATCTCACACTAGTTAATGTATGAAAATACGAGAACCTTCCTATAATCTTACTAAAATAAACTCATGAGAAAGCTAGCAATCAAACTACACGAATAGTAAAAAAAAACAATCGTAAATAGTTTATTTCAAATAATGTTTCCAATCACTACACGTGTACTGTCACGTGTACCACCACAAAGTATACAAATAACTTCATAGCATATACAATTATAGATACATAGTATAGTAGGTCACGTAATCCTACAATAAAATAAAATACTTACCTATAATCTTACTACAAGAAATTTCTACTGAAAAAGTTAACTATGAACATCAGTAATTCAACAAATCAACAAAAAAGCAACCATAAAGAGAGCTAGTAGGTGCCAATAAATTTCAATTTTATTTGCATTTTCCAGCACAATCCTCGAATCCATAATTTAACTACAAGAAATTCCAGCTCCAAAAGCTAATAATAAACAAATCATAAACATACGAGTACAGAGAAAAAAATAACAGAATCAAAGTCATCAATTTTTTATTTAATTTGACATGAATCAATCAATCAAACACGAAACTATAATCTTACTACAACAAATTCTATAAATCATTCTCCCGATAAAGCTTTAAACAATAAAATTACAAAGTATCTAATTCTTGTTGATTATCTACAACATCGAAAAAATTACAGCAAAAGAAAAAGTTTAATCGAAATTAATTTTCCAATAAATCACGAAACGTAACCATAATCTCTACGAATATTGTTCCACGAAACCACGCTAAGGCACAGCGAAGTCCGACCTGAGCCATATATAAGGGGTGGCAAAAAGGAATAGTTCGTACTCCTATCACCACTCCCAAACGGATAACAGCTCAAGGAATTTTGTATTTTTATACATTTTATCGTGTGTTTTGTGCGAACGAGATTAAAAAGGTTAGTTTTCTTTTATCATTAATTTTACCTAGTGTTTTTTTTTTAGGTGTTTTTTTCTGAATTATTTGTTTTAAGTTTTTTTTGAGAAATATTTTCTGTATAATCCATGTTCCAGTTAGGATTTTTATGACTTAAGATTGTGATTAAACAGTGTTTCCTATCACCCGTTAAAATTAATTGCATAAAAATTAAATAATTCACAAAATAAAAACAAAAACTTAAGTAGCTTCTTTTCCACAAAAATACGAAAAAAAAACTTTACTAACACTTAATTTTTCTCCAGCTTTATACCTAAATATTCAAAACCAAAAAATATTTTCCTTAAAAAAAATCTAACCTCACTAAAAATTATCTAATAAAAAAACCATTTGATAGATAAATCGCATCACACGTCGTCGGCAAGGTAGATTATGTAGCGCTACCAACCGGTGCGAACTTGTCCTTACTGAATCATGACTAAGAGCCCACTGGACACTCGTGTGTCTGCCTAGCCTAACCACCAATTTATGCTGTGTTTCAATTGTTGAAAGTATGGGAAAGTGATTGAATTAATATGTTAGCGTAGCTAAAATTTATTTAGGCAAAAGGCTTTTTTTTGTAGATTATGTTATAGAAAATATCAATAAATCAAATATAAAATATAATTGCATGTAACATTTTCTTTTTGTAAAATAAATTTTCTTTTAGTGATTTTATTACGAGGAATACTTTTTTTTAAAGTAGGTTCTTCAGAACTATCCATTTTGATTTTCATTTCGAAACTTAGTTTATCTTATTTTGGTATTTCATGAATTTCATAAACAGTTCATAGATAGCAAATTGACAATTTGTATTCATTGTTTATTTCTAAAGTTTCTTGAAACTAGATCCCACTACTAAAATATCAATACTTCAGACTAAATAGCATACAATCTATCTATTTGAAGTCACCTGATTCCAATCTTCATCATCATCTGCCTAGCCTTTTCCCAACTAGGTTAGGGTCGGCTTCCAGTCTAACCACAAGCAGCTGAATACCAGTATTTTACATGGAGCGACTGCCTATCTGACCTCCACAACCCAGTTAGAACTGGGTAATACTGGTGGTAAGACTTTCGGGCCACTGACTACCTGTAACGACTCTCAAAGATCGCCTGATTCCAATCAATGACTTATTATATTAGAAGATTGCAACTAGGCACTCGCCTGTTGCAGTCAGAATCTGAATCAGACCAATTTTTGTTAGTCCTAATTATCAACTGCACTAGCTAATCAATTTAATAAATGTTTGCCTTCCTCATCGCCCTTTAGACACGGGTCGCAATGTTCCTCCATCTCCAGCCCTGACCAGCACTTGCTTAGACCTTATATAAATTTCTCTGTATTATTTCTGATTGTGAGATAATTTGTGAAAATGAAAAATCATTTTAAAACGTACAGTTATCAGTTTTCCTCAATTGAGTCAAACTTTTCTGGGAAATTCATAGGTATTTTTGTAAAAATAGATTTCGTCTCATACCGCAGTCGTCGTAGATGACTTACTGTTTTTGTGGACAGTTTTCTTTGTGTTAATATATTGAGATCACTGAACCGTAGACTAAACGCGATGATTACGTCGTCTGGTATGTTAAGGAATATATCGTAACATCGCCTGCTTACCCCACATTTCGGCAGTCGCATGTAATCGGGGCGACCCTATCAACCGGGCATAAATCTAGGCTCCAGCTTGAATTTTTAATAGAAAGACCTAATAATATTTTGCGTGACCTGGGAACTGAACCCATGCCCCTGAACTCATGCTCACTGCTCGGCAGTAGCAATGAGGGCTATCGTTTTTGAGCTCACCAGATGGCGCCACTGTCGCTTATGGTCATGTCATAATTCTATTTTATACTCTAAAGTACCAATAAAATGTTTATTTTATTACGAATAGCAACATAGTGTAAACTTCAATTATATTTATTTACAATATTCTCCCTAAAATTAGCAAGCAGGAAACATTTAAAAATCATTTTGTATCCAAGTACTAACAATTATTATGATCCTAAATTGCTACATAAAATCTTCAAGTCAAAATTAATCAGGAATAGCTCAATCTAGATCACAATCGTGAATATTAATAAAAATACGTGATAAAAAAGCACGCAACGCTTGAACTTTCTATGACATCTGACGTTTCGGTGACCTCGCGCTACACTAGCGCCTCTAGCGGCGAATACACCCGCCCCCATTGTAACCACTAGACTAATGAGACAACATTCAGACTTTTTACAACCAATCGTGCTTGGGAATCTTATCATAGACCACGACATGAGCTATTCTTCATGAAACGTGCCATCTAAAGGCAAATTTATTTCATACGTCATCACAATTTCGTCATGGTCACCATTTAGGTCATAAAGAATGTCATTCCACACCCACTATTTCGCAATGACGGTCAGCGTTGGTTAGTGACGTATTCCCAATTTAAATTGGAATCAATTTAAACTTGATTCAGACGGACGAATTGACGCATGATGACGTTTCGCGCAGACTCTGACCGGAATCATTACAATACAATAGTAATTTATTTCTCTCAAAAAAGGTACAATTTTGGAACACGTATCTAGGTTATAAGCAGATTCAAAGCTTTGTGAGAGCTGGAGTCTGTACTGGGTTCGAGACCTGTATAGACAGATCTCCAGTCTCATACCCTTGAAAATACAATATTAAATCACACTTACGTACTACAACTTTGTAAAGGCTCCAAGTAATGAGAGGAAGAGAATAAAATACAAAACAAGAAGGTATGCGCCATGAGTGTCTTCGGACAGTGTTGTGACGATTCCGTGAGTGCAACATAAGTCCTCAACCCCCCCGCCCGCGTAGGGCACTGGGCGTAAGTATTGTACCTCAATTGTTTGTGTCAGCACATTCTATACTATAAACGCCCCGGCATCGCACGGGTGCAATGTTATACATGTAAACCTTCCTCTTGAATCACTCTATTTAAAAAAAAAAAACACGTTTGTTGCATGGGAGCGCCCTCAAATATTTATTTTATTCTGTTTTTAGTATGTACTTGTTGTTATAGCGGCAACAGATATACGTACATCATCTGTGAAAATTTCAACTGTCTATTCATTCTTAATCTTATTCTTTATTGCACACAAAATATAAAAGTAGGACACAAAATTACAATATATAACTTATGTACAACGGCGAGTTTAACCCAGAATCTGCCGGCTATCTGTCGGTTCATGAGATACAGCCTGGTGACAGACAGCCAGACAGACAGACGGACAGTGGAGTCTTAGTAATAGGGTTCCCTTTTAACTCTTGAGTACGGAACCTCAAAAATAAATAATTTTAAAAGAGTAAACATGGGTTCTTATCGGTTCTTCGCCATTGGAAACGACCAACCCGAACTGTGCACGTTAAGTGCCTATGTAAAAACTAAAATGTCAGTCCAACAAGATAATCACATTTCTAAAACGTAATTAATAGCATTGTACGAAATACACGTAATTTTTTAGGTATGTAACATACCTGCATATGTCTAGTTCATTATCAGTTTAAAATCACAAATTCACATTGATCACTGTCAGAATTATATCGGCGACATATCCAGATTATCCAGATTAGATGCATGAAAGTTAAGATTACGTATATTTTTTTTTCAGTTTTAATAAACAGAGTGTATCAAGACTCTTAACGAAGCCGTCAACCAAGTTTACGAACATTAATATATAAACTTTACGCAAAAAATATTGCTGGAAAACGACTTTTTTTTAAGGGTGAATAATGTACTGTAATGTAAAACATTGTACTGATAATGGATTGAATTGTACGGAGGTCACTTAAAAAAAACTTGTGAAAAGTTGGAACTTCGACCCCCAATATCTCCGTAACCAGAAGGTTCCCAGGTATGGTCAAGAACAAAAAAATGATCGCAATGACGGGAAGAACAAGTGCCTTTCGGCTTCGTTAAGGGTCTTGTTACAACCTCTATATTTCGTGACATTCGTCATTTATTGTGGGTGAGTTTTCACCAACACTAGGTAATGAATTCTGAAATACATAACACCGTTAGATTTTCAACGCTAATTTCAGCTCCAAGAATTGGAATACCTAGAGTGTAATGATATATAGGTATTTGAAAGTTGCATGAAACCGGCATGTCCTGGTACCAAAGCAACATGACATCTACCAACCCGCACTGGGCAAGTGTGGTGGGTTATAGCCCACTCCCTCTCATAGAGAAGAGGCCTTTCCCAGCAGTGGGAACTGCATAAAATCACGCCTGTAGTCCCCAAAGGGTTAGACAGAGGTGTACCTAATAGTACACCCACATTCCGCCAGTTATGTTTAAGTCCCATGTGCTAGGGGGCGAGCCTATTGCCATAAACCGGGCACAAATCCAGCCTCCGTGGCTGCTACTGAAAAATTCTTAATGAAAAACCCAATAACACTTTACACGACCCGGGAATCGAACCCAGAACCTCATGCTCAGCAGTCGCGCTTGCGACCACTCGACCAATGAGGCAGTTTAAATCTGTCCGCCATTGAAAAATGTTTATCTATTTCAAAATTAAACCCGTAATGTAAGCTTTTTAGTATCTGAGTGGTCTCAAAAAAAAATTCCATCGTAGTACTCGTTGGCAACATGTAACTCCGCGATCAAATGGACATCTTTTCAGTCCTGTCAGCCAGAAAGTTATCACAGAATCTCAAATCTTAGGTAGTACTTAAATAGGTATCTGTAAATACTTAAACATAAGCTCAAACAAGCGTATAAAATCTAATCTACATGAGAAATCACTGAATCTGTTCATACATGATACGTAGATCACACATGTTTCTAATACGGAAGCTTCTCTGAATATAACAGATTCAGCTGCAACTGGGTATATACAGTAGATCTTTATATTATTACGGGTGTGTTCCTCGGAGGTATAGGTTGAGATGTAGGTAGCTGTACCTATAAAGGACTCACGTTTCGTCAATAATTTATCAATTCGCATGTAATAAGGATAAGCTTAATGCCATGGGGCCAAAATACGGACGCCGAGAAGTTTTTAATGCAAAATCTCTCGAACTCTGCCGGGGATTCGAACCCAGTTGACAAGCTTGCAACTAAAAGACCAATGAGGTCGCGTTTCTAAAGATAATTGAGCGTTGATAGAAGTTTTTACTTTGAAATATCTAAATCAGTGTCATTAATCATCAAAGTAAATGAGTACAAAGATCAAGGGGACGATTCTTTACCTTTTCCTCAATTACAAAATAAATCTTTGATCAAAAACAATATTAATCTTTCCTCAATTTTATGTTTCAGTCTGCAACTACCTACCTAGCGACATCTATTATCGAATAGCAACAATGGTGAACTCACTTTCGCTACTCGCCGCTCTACTAGTGTCGCTGCTGTGCACTTTCACAAATGCACATGTTGCGGACAGCAGAAATGGATTAGACAACAATATACAACCTAATGGTAAGTTACTTGTGTAAGGTAGTGTTTACACTAATGCCTTTGTTCACTAGCTAAATAAAAAAAGTAAATGATACGACCCTGACAATGCAAGCAGGAATCAATATTTCATTAAATTTAGATACCTAGACAAATTAATTGTAGCTTGTACACAGACATAATCTAAGTTTAGGAAGAGTCAGTAAAATTATTTTGCAAACAAAAAATAAACATGCGGAACCCTTCATTCAGAATTAACAGGAGTAAGAGGTTTATTCTTACTTACAAATAGTTCGCTGACACCGATCAGCTGACTTATTGCTAGTGATGTGTTTATTTCAATTTGAAAAGTTCGGTATCTGGTATCAATGAATTAAAAAATATCTTAATTTCCGAACATGTAGAGATTGAATTAAAATCCCCTTGCCATATCGCTTGTTGTCATCCAAAGAAGTCGTACCTTTGGTATGTATACAACGTGTAACAGAGTAAACGCAAAACCTCTTAAGGGATCATTGTACTCATCATTATGAACAACTTTCACTATGGGAACAACACTGAAATCCCGAAAAAAAAATCGACTATCCCATACATTTCTGTGCGCATAACTCGACAAAATGTACTGAACAGCTGATATTTTATTCACGATTTCGGGGTTGGTCCCATAGTGAAAGTTGTTCATAATGATGAGTACAATGACCCCTTAAGAGGTTTTGCATGTATTCTGTTACACGTTGTATACCCTTTCCGTTACAGGCTGTAAATAACATCTAAATACATTTATGCACGCAGATGAACTTTAGGTTGAATTGCAATTAACATCACAAATAATATGATGCCTGTAACCCCCGCTGAGTTAGTCTTAGTCAGAGGTGTACTTAATAGTACACTCACATTTCTCCAGTTATGTTGAAATCCCATGTAATAGGGGCGAGCCTATTGTTCGAGGAGCTCGTTGGGATAAATGAAAGTGGGCTGTATTACTAATTACTAGGCTTGGTTTATTGCCGTTTTAAAGGAGGTGTTTTTTCCCCCATACAATTGTGGCCAAACAATGTACCTTAACAATAAAGGTACGAATTTATAGGAAAAAAATCGCAGATTCCGAAAAAAAATATATTGGATTTATTAATGCATTTGTACCACCTGAAATTGTCGATCAAAGATGCTAAAACTTGCAACCCAAGAATTTTAATCTAGCAATTTCGTAATTCATTTCTCCGATGATGCGTTTCGATACTTCATTTAAACACGTATGAAAAACTAAAAATATACTATTTTGAATTTAGTTTTGTATTAAAGATAGGTTAATTTTCCCGGCACACTTTCTTGTGAAACATTATAGGATCAAGAATTTAAAAAATACATTTATTTCACATTTCAGATTATTTTTTGCGTTTGGTTAGCTACTGGCCAAAAGACAGTGCTCCAGGGCCGATAATTTACTATCTTATTCCTTTTGTTGTTGTTGGTGACAATATTGTCATTCAGATTATTTTAGCCCTTGTCAGACGATCGATCGATCGACCGATCTCGAAAGAGTTTAATATTTTGACAGATGGAATAGTTTGACAGCCGCCAGCGCTGTTAAGAACGTTTCTTTGAACGCAGATATGATTCGAGGTAGTGTTTTTTCATATTCTTTTATTTTTTAATCTATCGAATATTGAAGGATTTAAAATACTGCTAATAACACAATGTATTGGAAAGAATTTAAATAGTAATTTGTACCTCGGTACATGTTTGGGCCGAAAAAAAAACACCTCCTTTACAATATTAAACTGTCCCGGACAAACATAAAATCCCATTAAATAAAAAACCCAATAACGCTTTGCCCGACTTGGGAATCGAACCCAGGACCTCGTACTCAGCAGTTGCGCTTGCGACCACTAGAACAACAAGGCATTATTATTACCCTCCTTACTGTAAAGTAGGGTAATTGGCAAAAGTCACCCGTAAAAAGGGGTCAACAATAAAACATTGTATCGAAAAGGCGCTTGCATGAAATCATCGCCATTTTCAGAAATACTTCGTATTCAATTATTCTGTTTGATTTGAAATTCATGATTTCCCTGTCGCCATGTTGTGAGTAGTACTCTTTTGGAATTGAGACCGTGGTTGTAGTTTAGGGGCTAGATATGAAATGATAGTATTCTATTTAACAAGATTGAACTTTTCTTTTGGCCTAATCTTATTTTCAGCCGAAATCAACGCCTTTTTCTTTTGGGAATAGGCGGAAAGTACAGAACGACACAATCTGTTATTTAATGTCATGTTGTGGCCATCTTCTGCCATATATAATGAGATTTCTAAGTACCTATACTAGTGAAGCTTCTCAGATATAGGTACCTAATGGACAGTTGAAAAATTCGTAACCTATTCGTTCACTTCTGGTTTTTTCTCTTATTACAAATTGCTTTTAAGCACCAAGGTCCTGAGATACGATCCGATATCTCTTCTTGGAAGTATACCGTAGCTCTTACAGTTAAATAATTATCATACTGTATAAAAAATATGTTTCCAACCCATTTTACTATTCAATATGATAATATTTAAAATGTTATTTCTCAAAACTGTCCAAACATTTAAGTGACATTTCTAAGCTAAAATCAAAATGGATGTATGACAAATTTCAACAAAAAATGCTAAAATAAGAATTGTTTTATTCAGGACTTGGCGAGATATATACGAAAACTCGAAATATTCTCTGAAATGATTGATTTTACTTTGTAATGGTTTGACTGTAGACTGCCCAAGTTTGCAATTCAATCGAGGTAACGATTCCAACCGTACAATTTACTTAGATGTGTATATACCTATTATAGTGTGTATGTTTAATATACCTTCATCTGGGAATTTGATTATTTTTCATATTATTTGAATGTCAAATTGTTTGTCTGCCCCAAAATGTGACACGAATATTTTTTGTGACATTTTATCCTTTGTGCGGTTTTTAAGTTAGATTTTGTGTACCTACTTTATGGCGAATATAACTAAACTTTTATTCAACATGACAACGACTGAAGTGTGTAATGGTTCATGACCAACAATTCTGACAGATGTACCTACTGCTGGGCAGTTTGCTGCGTCACTTCTCATATATTCATTTATTTAGAACAAGATACGAGGAAACTTATCATTATCATGCACCAACTGCCTTGTGAAGATTTATACCATGAAATTAGCGCTTTTTAAGCGACAAAATCGGTCGCTCCATGAGAAAGTCATATTTGTGTGTGATATTTGTGGTCTTGTCTACAACACGCTCTTTATTCTTTCCTTTATTCTTTGCAGTGACCCCCAAAAGGCGCCACCTTCGCGACATGGTCCGCATCAGGAACGCGCCGCCGGAGACGGTGCAGTTCGAGCTGGGGACACGGCTGGTGCTTGAGTGTGAGGTGTTGGGCAAGCCTGCGCCCACTGTGCAGTGGCTGAAGAATGGGGAGCCTGTTGTTGATGTGAGTGAAGAAACTGTTTCTTGTTTCATTATTTTCAAAGTCAGTCTTTCAGCGTCTTCCAAATATCTCATGTTACACTTCAGCCGGATCGGATCAACTCACCTTTTTGTACTAGCTGCAGTATGGAGTTTCATAGAAATAATCCTGAACCGGTTAAGTTGCAGCGATGCTACTCCCATGCAGTAACTAAAGATATTATTATGTGGTTGACATTAAATCACTGAAACGGTCCTGTCGTTGCGTATTTTTAGGTTTCTTTATGGGGTTTTTTTTACAGTATATTTTCATGCCGAAGCTTTATAAACTAAGTTGCTATTCCGATTAATCGCAAGGGACAATATTAATAGGGTCTCATATTCAACATTATGATTGTTTCTGTATGGCATCACGTGCAAATCATCAGGTAGGAACCCTATTTTCAAGTCAGAGTCTCAATGATGATTTCTAATGTTTATATGTATAATCTTTTTACAGTATGAAGTGGAAAGCAATGACATCCTGCCCACGGACCCCTCAAGCTTCGCTCAGATGGTCAGCAAACTGATCGTGACGTCTTCTAACAACGGTGACGTGTACACATGTGTGGCCACCTCTGCGCTCAACCAGAAAACTGCTTCGACGACTGTTTTCACTGTTGAAGGTAGTTATTTGTGTTTAAGTCAGCATTTACATCAAAATAAAGTAACACAATTTTCGAGCAAATGAAAATGTTTTTAAAAGCAACGCCATCTAGTTACAGTATTTGTAACCAATAATATGTGTAGTTCTTCTACTCGATAACAGATGGCGCGGCTTGTAAGCTTTAAAGTTTAACTTTAACTTTACAATTCTAAGATGTTTTTTTTGTTCTATGACTCTCATTCACGATAATAATTTGTACTGTAAACTTTCTATAATATTATTTAATATTCCTTTCCAGGAAGCGAAGAAGAAAACCTCTTAACCCTAGAGAAACTGTTCCGTATGCCAGCGAAACCAGTGATCACATCCTATTACACCAACATCTTCCAAAACATTGGTTCAGACGTCATCCTGCCATGCCGGGTGGACAGCGTCAGCAAGTCCCAGGTCTTCTGGCAAGATAACAATGATGAACTCGTTTTTGGAAACTCTAGGATGCGGGTAAGAAGAAAAAAATTTTTTACTCACTGTTCATGGAAATTCTATTAGATTTCAATTAAGAAAGATAAACTTTCAAGTCTAGAAAGTGTTGCTAGAAACAGACTTTTGAATAAAATGGCACAGCTGAATGAAACCTACTTATTGCATTCACTTTGTCGTTAACGATGGATAGATGGCGCTACTTGTCTCAAAATAGACTACGTTTTCTTAAATACATTGTCTCAGTCGACTTCCGATGTAACTGTAAATTGAAATGGGTAGACATCCAATCCTATTCCAGGTGCGAAATGCTAGTAACGATTATTCCTAAAATCTTTTGAAAGGCGAGAATATCACTACATAGTAGTATTATAAAACAAAGTCGCTTTCTCTGTCCCTATGTCCCTTTGTATGCTTAAATCTTTGAAACTACGCAACTTTTTTAATAGATAGAGTGGTTCAAGAGGAAGGTTTATATGTATAACATTGACCCGTGCGAAGCCGGGGCGGGTCGCTAGTTGACAATATTTTCCTAACCATTTTCCTTCTTCAACAGGTGCTGCCCTCTGGTGATCTCCTTATCAACCCCCTGCTCTGGACGGACATGGGCAACTTCACCTGTATAGCTAAGAACATGTACGGCAAAGACATACAAACCACCTTCGTCTACCCTCTTAGACCATCTAAAGCATAATGGTGAGTTTTAATCGTCTTTTATTCGTGGCTGAACAAATCAACTACCATTGCTAAACGAATAGTCCTGGGTTTGATTCCCGGGTCGGGCAAAGTGTTATTAGGTTTTTCCATCAGGGATTTCTCAGTAGCAGCAACGGAGTCTGGATTTGAGCCAGGTTTATGGCAATAGTTAACATAACTGGTGAGATGTGGGTGTACTATTAGGTACATCTCTGCCTAACCCGTCGGGGAGTACACCCGTGATGTTTTGTTATGTTAAAAGTACAGTATTCTGATAGCCTCGGTGACTAATCGTTAATCACTTATTTATCATAGACATTTTTCTTTGTTACAGCGCAAAAAAAAACCATCAACTGTTTGACGAGAAACGTTACCCGCCGATTAAATCTCGATGTTCCTATTATTAAGTGACGTTTAAGTATAACTTAACTTATTGTTAGCCCTTAAGTTATAACGTATACAACAATTTAAAATAGTACTTAATATATTTAAATGAAAAATGTTATTTGTATGCCCTATTGACATTCAGCCGCGTCGAAGACGTCTTAACTGAAAAAGAAAATCTGAACTAAACAATAGTGAAAATTTTATCACATCTTCTTGAGCAGTTTTTGCGTAAAAATGTGACAAACAAATCAAAATTTCATTATTATTATTATTTTGCCAGTGAGTTAACTTACTTATTCAGCAAAAACTATTTTAAATGGTTCAGGGACTTCTCAAACTTGACAGAAAATCAACTTAATTTTTTTTGTATTTTGTCTGATTTTGCGACTGGATTTTTAAGGTATTAAATTATTATTTTGTGATTTTATTGTTTAAGGTTATTTTGTACATACATAGATACATGATATTATATATTTTTAATTGTACAGTTGGCAGATTTCTTGATCGATATAGCTGACCTTAGGAAAGCTTAACTATAAAAAAGACTTTGTTCTAATTTCAATCATATTATGTAGACTTTCCTTCTTCAAATGTTATGCCTTTTCGTAATCTGTTTTTCTACTTAATTCTTTTGTACCTAACCTTTGTTGTGCTAACTGTACTTAGAATAAAAACTTCATGTGAATACATACGATCTCTGTGATTTTTGAAATAAATGTTTTATTATTACACAACTTTTTAGTATTTTTGATAAAATCCCAAGTATCTCATAGGCTATCGCATTAAGAAACATAGACAAGCGTTGATATAAAAAAAAACGGCTAATTGCGTTTCGTACTCACACACACAGAGTTCCGTAGCATCAAACAATATAATAAAAATATTTTGAAGGCTCATTCATATGTTGTATTGTTGTACATTCAACAGCAAAACTAAATTTGTTTTTCATGGCATGTTAATGAAAAACAAAGTTCCTGCTGCAGTTTGATAAAAAGTCCCATATCTCCAAAACCAAACATCAAATCTTATTCAAACCAATTTTGGTTGAAAGTTTTATTTACTTTCTACAATCCTACATTTTTTCAGAATTTTCCTCTTACTTTAGAAATTATACACACACATTTTACCACTTTGGAAGTGTCTATCTTTCAAACGATTGTTTCGAACCATTTCAAACGAGAAAAAATGGTCTTAGAATCCTCAATGTCATTTTTGAAGACCTATCTATAGTCACCTCGTACGTATAGGTTTAATGAAAAAAAAAAAAATTTTAGTTTCAGTTCCATGTATGGGGAGCCCCTCTTATTTTTTTTTTTGTATATAAATCTTAAAGCGGTTCAGACTACATCTATCTACTAAGTTTCAACTGTGTAGTCCTAATAGTTTCGGAATAAAGTGGCTGTGATATACACGGACAGACAGAAAGACTTGGCGAATCTATAAATAAAATAAAATAAAATTCATTTATTTCAGGTCATATTAGCTAAAGAACAATAAATACACTTTTATCAATTTCACATACGTCACTAACAGATTGATTATACAAATATATAAAGTTGATTAAATGATGTAAAAATGTGAAAAACAAATAATTGTCAGATCAAATCATAAGGGTTTCTATAAGGGTTCCGTTTTTGCCATTCGGCTACGGAACCCTAAAAACGAACAATTAACGTAACTTTTACTTTTTATAGCCAATAGTACATTTTCTTCATGTGGATTGTTTTATTACAAAAACTGTTACAGTCCTATGTTGTAGTGCGCAAAAATAAATGAGATATGATATGTTTGTAAGTACATCATCTGCTGAGCCATTTCCCAACTATATAGTGGTCGGCCTCCAGTCTAACCTGACGTAGCTGAATATATTTTACATGGAGCGACTGCCTATCTGATCTCCACAATCCAGTTAGTACTGGGTAAGACGATACCACTTGGTTGTGAGACTTTCAGGCAACTGGCTAGCTTTAACGACTGCCAAAGATCTACAAATGACAGCCGGGACCAACGGCTTAACGTGCTTTCAGAGGCACGGAGGAAACTCGGTATCTAATGGGATGGTCACCCATCCACGGACCTATTTATTATTAATTCTGATTATTAGTAGGCACGACGACACCTCTAGCAAGACTGTCCAAGCATCAACTTAATGATCCAGCTCGCTCAAGCCATAAATCCATCGATCCAGATGATTATTATTTAGCCACAGATCCCTCTATAATAACTGAGATTATTATTACAATAATGTGATGATGTCGCAACATTGCATTCATTTACTCGAAGGTCACCGAGGTGGCTGCACCAATTCTCCTCCAACCTTTCTAATAAGTGATGGTCCTAGTCCAGTGAGCGGCTGTGTTTGTACGGTCACTTTATCGGTGCATCTACCTTAGTTCATTATGTTATGTGGAGTAGGAGATTGTGGTTTCTGAAAATTGTAATATAGAGAACCTGGACAAGGGTCGGTATTCCGGAACATTTGTAAAGCTTGTCAAAAGTAATTAACAGCAGGAAACAAAAAACATAAAGCCTTATTATGCAGACCTTTTTTGCACGAAGGGTTTTGTTGGTAGTATCTCTACACAGCTTTATCTACGTTAATTTAATAGGGTTTGCTATTACTTTTCATAGCCAACTTGTCGCTTTCTGGGTAATAACCCAGAAAGCGACAAGTTTTCTCTGGCAGATGGCATCATCATTAGTAAATGATGATGCCATCTACCTCATTTCGGCCACTGCAACTTTTAATGACTTTTTAGGGAGGTTGATAGCTTCCGTGTACTACAGTAAAGAAAAGAAAGAAAAAGTATTTTTCAATACACTTTCTCGAAAACTGGTTCTTATCGCACTACGATTAGGTTCAACATGCAATGTATTTCACACGCGTGGATTTTTTAATATTTTTCCGCACACGTGCGGAAATAAAAATTTCCACAGATACGTCCAAATGGGTTCAACGAATATAGCTGTAGTCGGCGGTGATTGTTTTTTTTTTAATCTCGGCAAAGAGAAATGCGTCTTTACGGCATAAATATTTTTTGAGTATTTAAATTGTGTTTATAAATAGAATATCATAGATAAACATGATTATTCAAAACAAACATTTACATATATGAAGAAATTAACATTTATTTGTGTTCTAAATTAAAAAATATTTCAATTTGCTTTTGTTCATATTAGGCTGAATAGCTTAACATTCCTTTGCTTCTTCTACAACCTGGCGAAAGCAAAGCGCGGTAAAATAGATAAATCATAGTTTCCTAATAATTCCTGACATAAATACTTTCCGCACTAATATTTGGAAGAAATTTCTTATGAAATAAGCAGTACCTTTGTGCTCTTCTATCTTAATGTAATGTCCTTTTAAGTATTTTGTGTGTACATAAATAAATAAATATTTTATTTCTTCGAAAGTGTATTGAAAAACGTCGTTTGATACGCGTGGGGACTTGTTACTGCAGTTCTCGGCTCCATAACACCCTCGCCTACAGCTTGGGTGTTAATTCCGCGCTCGAATGCAATAACAAAGTTTCCCCACTTATATCAAAATGAACTACACTACTACTATATTCGAACCGCACAAAACAAAAAAATTAAATAAAAACAAAAGAACCAAAAAAACATTTAAAAAAAGTAAGACATACTGAAACTAAAAGTCTTGTACAAGGCCAAAAGGTATGTTTTCGTGAGAGGGACCGATGCCTGCCAGGGTTGCGGGACTGTTCGAAAGAGATACCGCGGCCCTGGAACACAAAGGGCAAAGGAAGGAACATGGATGGGTTTTAGTCAGTACAAGTCTGACACTCCCTCCTGCTCAGCCCAGAGCGGGAGGGGTCATTTGATGATTTCCCATCGATAAAAAAAAAAAAAAAAAAAAAAAAAGGCCAAAAGGTATCTCCAGTTTGGTGCATGATAGCACATAAAAGAGTGCTGTGTAACATCATCATGCTATCATGTCATGTGGCTAGCTTATCCATCTTTGGCACGCAGTGTTCATACACAAAAAAAAAACCAGCAAAAGATAAATGTATGGTCACATTTAAAAGATTAAAGCACAACCTAATCTGAGAGAGCTAAAATCAGTTTTAGGTTTAATACCGGCTGACACTTAAGCCGTGCTTGCCTAGATTGGTCTGGGATGGGTGACCGCTCATTACATACCGAGTTTTCTCCGTGCCTCGGAAAGTCCCGGCTGTCATTAGTAAGTAGTTCTTTGACAGTCGTTACAGGTGGCCCAAAAAGTCTGACAACCAGTCTTACCAAGGGGAATCGTATTACCCAGGACACGGATAATATAATACTTCCCAGTACTAACTGGGTTGTGGAGGTCAGATAGGCAGTCGCTCCATGTAAAATACTGGTATTCAGCTGCATCCGGTTAGACTGGAAGCCGACCGCAACATAGTTGGGAAAAGGCTAGGCAGATGATGATGACCGACTGACACTGCTATCCTATCGTCATCCGATGTACCTAAAGTCTTGAAGGAACTCCACGAGCTGACATTAGCAGGGTATTTCAGAGACTTCTCGAGCCAAATACGGCCGTAGAAGGTCACTATACGTAAGGTATGTCTAGGCACTATTCGTAAGTGTATTCAAATAACCAAAACACAATTGATCCACCATTGATTGCATCATGGAGGATGCAAACATTCTTATCACAAAAGTCAACAGCCTTGCCGCCTCCCAGTTGTTCAAGCTCGGGATGAATAGCTCGAAGTTCGTGCGACGGAAGAAAGCCGCGCCTGTACGATAGCGAGCCAAGGTGACGCAGGCGAACTTACGGCGAGGAATATTGGGAGGAATGGAGACGAGCTTTGGAGATTTTACCCTTGTTTTGCAGTGGAGCAGTGGTAATAACCCCGACCGACATGTTGTAGCTGGTGTACTTTGAAGTAAGGCAGGAGCTTTACTTTGTCTCATTTATTTCATCACCCCTGCTCTCAAAACGGTATCAAAATCTTGAAAAATCAAAACAAATGAATGAAAACGAACGAATTAACGACAAACGAACGACGAGCGGACGACGAGCGAACGAACGAATTGAATGAACGAAGAGCGAACGAACAAACATAACGAATGAACGTCGAATTATAACGTAACATCACGCCTGTAATCCCAAAGGGCTAGGCAGAGGTGTACCTAATAGTATACCCCATCATTTCACCATTTGTGTGTGTCTAAAATGGTTTTCTTAATAAAGATAAAAATGAAAATACTTATTGTTGATCGTAAAATAATGATTAAAGACGGGGGCGAGCCTTATTTCATCAACAAGGCCCCAATCCAGACTCACTGGCTGCTACTAAATTCCTGATGCAATAGCTAATAACACTTTGCCCGACCTGGGAATCGAAACCAGGACCTCATGCTCAGCAGTCAAGCTTGCAACCACTATACAGGCTGTCGCTTTGTATCCTGGTCAAATTGAAGGAGGTATCTATACTAATGATTCTCGACCCGAATCTAAAAATAATAAAAATGGTAGGTTTTTTTTAAAATCTACATCGTTAAGCGTATACCACCCGTATTAAAACGCAGCCCGTCTGTTCCTAGCCCTATAAACGCGCCATCACACACACAAGCGCAAAGGTTTATTCCACAGTATAATTATGAACAGTATGGAAACTAGGGGGTGGATGTTTCATAATTTTAATGTATTTTTTTATACCTATTGTATTAATTAATGGTAAAATTGAAATAATCCCAGTGGTATTTTATGTTGGATACATTGAGTGGACCACCTTTGTAAGATGACTAAAAAGTCGGTGTATAAAATTATGTGTATAAAAAATATCCTATCCTAGGATATTTTTTTATACACACTATAAATAAATAAATAAATATCACTGGACATTACACACAGCGCCATCTAGGTGCCACACTAAGCAACGAGGCTTGTGTCGTGGACACCAGATAGTTGATACTACTACATAGATACTTTTTTGTTTGTAAATACATACTTATTATAGATATAAACATCCATGACTCGGAAACAAATGTCCATGCTCATCACACAAACATTTGCTCCTACCGGGATTCGAACCCGGGACCCTAAGAACGTAAGGCAGCCTCGCAACCGCTGCGCCATTCGGGTCGTCTGACACTGAACCGATTTTGATGAAATTTTGCACAAGGTTTCTGAAAAAAAAAAAACAAAAAAGGCATTGCAACTCATAGCGGGCACACCTAGTAATAACATAAAAAGTATTATGTGGCACTATCTGTACCCTAACATTATTTTGTCATCAGCTTGCTTGACCTTTTAATTTAAGTAGGTACCCATTATCATATTGTCTAAGCGACTAACGAGATAATCATTGAATTTGCCAAACTTTCTTTTATAAACATGCAAAGTAATATTACATAAGGAACTTACAGAACAATGATTACAGATTAACTATTGTCTACGGCTTCACTCGCAACCCGGAGAAGGACATGATCATTGTATATCGGTGGAGGCCCAGCGGTACCGGCCACAACACAAGCAAACTTTCGCCATTTTATTTATTTATTTAACAATTTATGTACACACTAAATACAGGAAAGAAGAAAAAAAATATTACAAAGGTGATGCTTATTTCTAAAGAAATCTCTTCCAGCATACCTGCGAAAGGAGAATTTAAAAAAAGAGATGTAGACATAGTGTGTAAAAGAAGAAAAGAAAATGGAATACAAAACATAAAGCAGAACTATAAAAAATATAATAGTTATACCATATAAGAATATACTAACATAATTATTAATACAAACACAAAACAATACTATAAATACAATAATATAATATAACTATACATACTAATTTATGCAACTATGACGAAATGGAAAGATAATGTTCTTTCACTCTTCTTTTGAAAACTGCAACAGTTTGGCAGTCCCTAATATCAGGCGGAAGTGAATTCCACAACCGCACGGCATGCACAGTTAAGGAATGAGAGTAGAAGTCGGTAGAGTGTGGAGGGGATTTAAGGAGGTTCCTAAGATGCGACCTGCAAGGTGCATCAGAAGGACGGGAGTAGGAAAAGCGTTCCCGCAGATATAATGGCGTTTTAGGGTTATGAAGGATGTTAAATAGCAAACATAATATCAGAGAGTTCCTGCAAAGTCAAACGAGCCACTTGAGTATTTTACGAAAGTTAGAAACATGATCATACTTTTTAAGGTTAAATACAAAACGAATACAGACGTTTTGCAAGCGCTCAAGTTTATTTAAGAGCTCCTCAGTGGCATGGCATCCAAATAACAGGCATCGGCGTAGTCCATGATAGGTTGAATGAGAGTTTGCTTGGAGATTTAGGTGTTCAATGGCGGCATTTCAATGAGTGGAACGTGTAGTGCCTTTTGCGACTAACTTCAGCAACATGGGCACTCCAAGATAAGTAGGAATCCATAAAATAAAATAATCACCCTAACAACTACAACTACCCGAACTCCACGCGGGGTCGCGGGTGAAGCCGAGAGCATTAGCTAGTCCAATATAGGTAATTAGTGTATTACTGGTGCTGAAGATTGTTACTTTGATGACTGGATACAAAAAGCTTCCAAACGCTTTGTTTCATCTTCTTCACCTACCTTTGACCAACCAATGCTGAGTGTAGGTCTCTTCCAAATCTCTCCACTTTTGACAGTTTTGTGTCATGGCTATCCAGAATCTTCTGGCCAGTTTAATGAGATCGTCTGTCCACCAAGTCGGTTCCATGGTCTCCACTCCATCACTTTCTTTATTCGTCACCAGCTCTTAAATCTCGATGACATGTGATAGCTCTCAACCCGCTGTGTACCCATGT
This sequence comes from Eugnorisma glareosa, assembly GCA_947578425.1. Taxonomy (NCBI): domain Eukaryota; kingdom Metazoa; phylum Arthropoda; class Insecta; order Lepidoptera; family Noctuidae; genus Eugnorisma; species Eugnorisma glareosa. The sequence continues at coordinate 1,786,036 of OX387982.1, read as the reverse complement.
AGTGAGGAGGGAGGAGGCCTATACATCTGCCTCCTCTCACTGGGCTATGAAGAACGGGGTGTAATTTGTAAAGTTCGTCATTCATCACAGAAAAGGGAAGATTTGATGTTGAGTCTGCTGGGCTACTACTGCCCGACAGTCGCTTTTTTTTTTTTTTTGGAGATGGCATCTCGCAGTTCAGCCTCTGAGGCTGGCTACTGCTTAACCGGACAATTCCCTGTGGATGCCAAAAATGAATCTAAGGCCTCCAGCCAGGGGCTTAAAACTATACTTAAAAAGTAAGCGACCACTCGCTAAGGGCACCCCCTGTGGGGTACGGGCCTCGGCTTAGGGCGTCGCTGGGGGGGGGGGGCAGCAAAGGGACAGGCTGGATCTGAGTGATAGGATGTCGTGTTTTTTTCTATATACACTTGAGTTGCGGATAGTTAGTTCTTCATTTATGCCATAGATGGCGCTGTAGTACTTTTTGAACTATGTTGCTGTAGTAATTTTTGAAGTGCCACCAAGTGAGTTGCATGATTAAAGAACAACTTCAACTAACACCTTTGTCGCATGACGGTAGGCAATAAATACAGAATGCTACTTAATACGATGTTTTTGTTGCCAAAAAATATAAAATTAATTGGACTAGTCGTCTCCATTCCTTTCCTGTGCCTCAAACGCGCAGCCTGACCGGGTAACATTTGACAAAGGCTAAGTTTAACCGAACGATCACATAACTGCAGATAACTTAACTGCATGTTCAACTTATTGACGAATTGCGTGTTATGAGGTCAATTGAGGTAATGTGGTGCGCTGTGGAAATATACGCGACGTTCTTGATTTATGAAATGAATTTGTTAGCCTGGAAAACTTAACTATTCTAATGTCATTAGAATATTAATCATAAATACTTTGATAGCAATGTGAGAGGGAATGGCCCCGACTTATCCTAATACGAGTATTTTAAATGCAAAAGTAAGTTTGTTTGTTACCTTTTCACGCCTAAACCACTGAACCGATCATCCTGAAATTTTAAATATACGTTGTCAGATATACAGAAACGGACATAGAGTACCTTCCATGCCGAAAAAAAACAACAATAACTTTCGTAAAATAATAGATGGCGCCACGTGTCTTTCGAATCATGATTGAATTTTATTATAATTTTACAAGCAGAGTACAACCCTGATTTGTTTGTCAAATTCTTAATTAACGCGAGCGAAGCCGCAGACAAAAGCTAGTAAGTTATAATTTTGAACTCGAGCATGTACTGTTCCATAAATGGTGAACAAAAATGTGAGAAAACCAGCCTTTTTTTTTACCGATGGGAAATCATCAAATAACCCCTCCCGCTCTGGGCTGAGCAGGAGGGAGTGTCAGACTTTTATCCATGTTCCTTCCTTTGCCCTTTGTGTTCCAGGGCCGCGGTATCTCTTTCGAACAGTCCCGCAACCCTGGCAGGCATCGGTCCTTACGGACCCCTTCCTGTTTGCTGACTCTCTTTGAGGCGCGCGTGGAACACGAACGCGCCGTCGACACGGCCTGTCGTCATAAGACGGACGGACGGCGAGCTAGCCCATAGCTCACCGTCCACAGGCCCGCGCTTACGGTGGCCGGGGGCCACCACGTGGCCCCCGACGCCCGGTGCGTCTCCCGCGGCGGCTGAGACGTGAGGCTCTCTCCCTCTCACGTCCCGCCACCTCCTTCGCTAGCATGACTGCTTCGCAGAAGGAGGTGACGGCGTCCCATTCCCTCTCGCTCCGGACCATGGATTGAACCAGGGCCGGACGTGAGAGGTCGCCGCCGCCGATTGCCGCTACGACGACACGGCGGTGCTCCGCCCAAGCGGAGCAGACCTGCACAGTGTAGAAAACCGGCCTGGAATTAAAAGTCTAAGACATGTGACACTCACGCAGAGCCACTAGTTATAAAGCGTGTAACAAGACCCTTAACGAAGCCGAAAGGTACTTGTTCTCCCCGTTATTGCGATCATTTTTTTGTTCTATATCATAGCTGGGAACCTTCTAGTTACGGAGATATTGGGGGTCAAAGTTCCAACTTTTTCGCTGTATACATGTTTATAATGTAAATTTTTACTTAAAACATCTTCACGAGATCTATACTATTCCATGCATCCATCAGCACAGTGTTTTGAGTGCGTTACATTGAGTTTTACGGTAAAACGTGATTTTTGACCCCAAAAAAAAGTCGTTTCCCAGCAATATTTTTTGCGTAAAGTTAGTTAGCTTGATGTACAGAATGCTTGGTTGACGGCTTCGTGAAGGGTCCTGTTACACCCTGTATACTAGGTAGTATGGCTAGTGGAGGTCAGATTGGGAGTTGCTTCACTAACTAAATAAACATTGTCATTTGGATGGTTGATTGATTTGATAGTCTACTAGTAGCAAGCGAGTCGGATTCTTGTATATGGGGTTCTTGGTACAATATCTGCATCAGGCAGGATTTTTCCAGGAGTACATTCTACGTTAGGTAATACTGAGAATCTCCTCCTGCCTCGGAACTGCTACTAGCAAAAAAACTCAACTCTATTCAAAAGTTATAAAAGAAACCACACGGAAAGATGAAACCACACGGCCTAACGCAAGCCTATTTCATCATTTGCTTTTTCCCGTACTTTACGTATATTGACTGCTTATCTGACCTCCACAACCCAATTCTGGGTAGCACGGTTACTTTGGTAAGACTGGCTGTCATATTTTCGAAGTTCTGTGACTGCCGTAACCACTGTCTAAGATCTACTTACAAATAACAGTCGGGACCTAGAACTATTATGACAGAATTAAACTAACCGTTTAAAGACTGTGGGAAATCACCTGCCATTTTAAAAATATAGGTTACCTATGTAGATATATTATATTTATGGTCAATAACCTCACGACTAAATGGATGTAGGTCTAAAGTATAAATGTCACACTTAAAATATTCATCGTTGAGCATACGTTTAGAACGTGGGAACTAATTATATCTTCATTGGGAGATTGTGAAAGATCACCTCTAGTTACACAGCCGTCAAGTAAAGCCTTTGGTCCCGGCTGTCATTTGTAAATCTTTGACACTTTGACAGTCGTTACGGAGAGTCAGAAGCCCGGCACGTGGCTAAATAGTAAAGGATAAGCAACACTTGCCAAGGTTGTTTCGCGGACGGGTGACGACCATCCATCATATACCGAGCTTCCTTCGTGCCCCGAAAAACCCTTCGTGTGCCGGGAACGTGGATCTACGCGAGACACAATAGCTTTTTAATTGTGTCTATATACTCGGCATACGAAAGGTTAAAGGACACAGCACACATATCAAATCGGAAAGGGATCGGCAGTTCGGCACTGTATCGCCAGCGCCTCGCTGTCAAACAGGCGCCAACATAACGTAAGCAAGCGAATCAGGAGCTCCGATACGTCAACTCAGCTACGGCTAGGCGACCGCGACGCCCCGCTTACGGCTCGCCGACAGCACGTGTGTCAACAGTAGTGTGCGTAAGGATGGACGAAGAGACGTAAGCTCGGGTACGGAAAGACGTAAGCATCCCTATAAGACACAGCACACAGGACAACTGCCTTCCGGCTTCGTTGAGTGTATTTTTACACCCATTATATCATAAAATTATGCTTATTTATGTATTAAAAAAACATTCTGCAAAAAAAACCGACTTCCAAAAAGACACTAAAAAAGTCTAAAATAACGTAAAGTAAAGGCGATGGCAAAAAAGTCAATGAAACGAACAAAGTCACCGACTTCCCAAAGTAAAATTATTTTAGAGATTTTAGTGTTTTTTTGGAAGTCGGTTTTTTTCGCAAAATTTTTTTTTATTACAAAAATAAGCATAATTTAAGGTATATTGAGTTAACGAGAGACCCTTAACGAAGCCGAAAGGCACTTGTTCTCTTCATCATTGCGGTAATTTTTTGTTCCAGTCCATACCTGGGAACCTTCTTATTATGGAGATATTGTTATTAATACTTTTGAACGTTATATTTTACTATAAATATCTTCACGACCCGCATACTATCCAATGCATTAATCAGCACAATGTTTTGACTGCGTTACATTGGGCCCTACAACTGTAAAACGTGATTTTTCCCCGCAAAAATAATAATTTCCTAGCAATAAATTTTGCATAGAGTTAGTTTAGTATAATGTACAGAAAGCTGGGTGGACGGGCGACTTCGTGAAGACACCTTGATGTTGACACCTTGTATTTTATAATAAAAAACGAGAAAATTTTACCATTCACATTATACCTTCCCAAGTAGTCCAAATCGGTCGACCTAGGTGTCAAACCCTTGACCTACAACTCTGCATTCTTAACCTTTTACTGTTGAACCCATTCTTAAAGGTTCTGCAAGGTAACTCTGAACCAGATAGAATTGAAACGCGAAGTTACATAATTTGTTACACTTTTAAAAAAAGAGTTTTTTTTGCACGCAACAAATTCATACTAATATTATAAATGCGAAAGTAACCTTGTCTGTCAGGGGGTCTAAAATGGCCGTTTTGCAGAATCATAATAGGAAAATGATAAGAATTACGTTATAATTCGTAAAATGGTCACAAAGTGACAATACACTATGAAGTGTTAACTACATCTGGGACTATTTTAAGATTTTTAACGTAAATCATATTATTATTCTGCTAAAGTGGCCATTTTAAGCACCCAGATCTCCTTACGCCTAAACAGCTGAACGAGTTTCAATTAAATTATGGGTAGATCACATGACCTAGGTTAGAACACAGTATTCTTTTGACTTCGGTAGTGTGTTTTCGAGAAATAAATTCCGATAATCACGTGTGCGACGCATCGGACAAATGCTAGTCTCATACTTCTTAATACGAAATTTTATGACGAAGCATTGTTACCGTTTCACGCAATTTTATTCAAATCCGTTCAGTAGTTTTCTGAACGGATTTGAATAAAATTTAAATGGCACGCAGATACATGCTTTATAACTTAGGATACTATTTATGCTGGCCCTGCTTTCTCGACGTAGATACCGACCCTAAAACAACCGAATTCGGTCGCAACGTCATAACGATGCGGATTTAAAGTGGAAGCCGACATCGGCGGGTCACGTACGGCTCGCGTCCGCCATGAACTGGTGAACGATCTCCGTGGAAAAATTACCGAACACCACGCAGGCAACGCCGCAGCCAAAACCTAGTATATGTATATAGTAGACACTGTAATTAAAACGTCTCATACCATTAAGTCTATGATTTAAAAGTGATTGACATACATAGACATACGAACATAGTGCAACTGACGGACTGACAGACAGCTCTATAAAGATGTAACAATGATATCCTATGATATAATTATAAGAAGCGTTATGGTTTTACACAATGCTTGTAAAGAACCCTATTAATTTAATTATGCCTATCACCTAACACAAAGCGAATTTAGGCGAACTTGCAAAAGTCAGGGACTCACTCTCAGGAATATGACATGTATTGCATATTGTTTAACTACACTGATAAATTGCAATAACTTCAGAATGGTCCAGAACAACGTATAATTGTTCTGGCATTGGAGTCCGTGAAGAGAGAGAAGAATGGTCAAGAAGATTCGTGGAGTTTCTTGACCATTCGTCTCCACGAAGACTTAGGTTTGCGAATGGATGTAGCTTGACATATAATTAACGTTATAATTAGCTGACAAGCCTAATTGAAATATTAAATTTGTTACTATTGCTTGTCTAAACTTTAATTGATAACTTTTTCTAACTAATAACTAATTGTTAAAGTTTTTATTTTATAATATTTGCATGCTGAATTTTAGTAAGCGGAATATGTAGAACCTATTTATCTTATTATAAATGAATAGTCCCGTCTTTTTCACAGACGTGAATTTATGTAACCATATAAAAAAATGTAGTGTTTAAATTACATCGTCAAAAGCATCTTAATTAAAAATAACGTATAAATAAACAAAATCTAATGGCGAACAGGAAATGACAATATCCACGCTAAACTGTGGACCGAGACAATACATAATGTCTAGAACATAAGCGAAGTAAATAGTCGTGAAATCTGAAATTATTGCGTCGGTAAAACGTCATTATCAACCTTTAGTTCAGCTGTGTAAAAAATATTTGACGAGTTTAATTATTTTGCTGATGACTCAAATAGGATCTCATAGATCAAAAAGTTCCTCATTGTTCTAGTGGTTGCAATCGCGACTACTAGGCCTTGGGTTCGATTGCCGGATCAGGGAAATTGTTATTGTCTTTTCCATCAGTAATTTCTCAGTAACAGCCACGAATTCTGGGTTTGAAACCGGTTGATGGCCATGGCCTCGCCCTCTATTACATGGAAGTTAAACATGTGAAGTGAAGTGTGGGTGTAGTATTAGGTAAACCTCTGCCTAATCCTTCGAGGATTCATCTTCTTCTTAGCATGTCGATGGCAATCAAAATGGTGTCGGCCCAGAATTGAGCTACTAGTATGACGCTTTCGGTAGCGTCCATCAGTTCCAATAGTGAACAAACAACAGGACACGCAGGACACGATATTAAGTGCCCCATCGTTTGTGGAACAGCACCACAGTTACACTCAGGGATTACAGGCGTGTTATAATGTTATGTTCGATCAAAAAGTAAGAACCATATTTTGAGGAAGTTAGCTATCGCAAAATCTGATATATAGATGGGTTCTTCAATTTCTTCGTAACGTGATTTGTATGATATCATAAACCCTACACTGTATTTAAAAGGCTTTGAGTCTTTCCAGAACTTAGCAACGAGTTTGATTCTATCACTAGTGTCCATAGTCTAAAAGTACTACATTGACTCGAATCTTGAAGATTGCCAGGTGTTACGTAACTATCAGATAACGATGGTCGGAAATCCAGCACACGTAGGCAAGCAGATATATAGATATACCAGGTGTAACATAATAAACGCACACGCGTAATAGACACCATGGTGTCTCGCACCATGAAACTTTACAAAATTTGTTGAAAAATGTAATTGGTGCGACCAGTTGATCAACATGTATGGTTAAAGTAAAAAGAAAGTTTTAGAGTTGTGACGAAAAGGGTATAAAGGTCTTCATCTCCCATAGAAAAGGGTGGATCCTTTCGACCAGAAGGGTGTTGTGTCTGGTGGGCTACTGCCCGACATTTGTTGTTGGGTTTTTCTAACCCTAAATACCCTTTTTTTTTCTTCTGATGGGAAATCATCAAATAACCCCTCCCGCTCTGGGCTGAGCAGGAGGGAGTGTCAGACTTCTACTGACTAAAACCCATCCATGTTCCTTTGCCCTTTGTGTTCCAGGGCCGCGGTATCTCTTTCGAACAGTCCCGCAACCCTGGCAGGCATCGGTCCTTTCGGACCCCTTCCTGTTTGCGGACTCTCTTTGAGGCGCGAGTGGAACACGAGCGCGGCGTCGACACGGCCTGTCGTCATAAGACGGACGGACGGCGAGCTAGCCCATAGCTCACCGTCTACGGTGGCCGCGCGGTGCGTCTCCCACGGCTGCTGGGACGTGAGGTTCTCTTCCTCTCACGTTCCGCCAACTCCTTCGCTAGCATGACTGCTTCGCAGATGGAGGTGACGGCGTCCCATTCCGTCTCGCTCCGGACCATGGATTGAACCAAGGCCGGACGCGAGAGGTCGCCGCCGCCGATCGCCGCTAACCCTAAATACCCTTAAGTCGCAGATAACTTTAACCGCGAGATTTAGGAATTTGATGATGTTAGTTTTTCATTTTGGGTCATAGATGGCGCTGTAGTACTTTTTATCCTATGTTGCTGAAGTATGTATTTTTTGTACAAAGCAGTGCCGCTACAAAGTTATGAATTTCCAAAGGTCATAGAACAAAAGTTGTTTACTTACATGGTTCAAGACCATCACCACACGAGAACCTATACATCAATGCTATATTCCTCCTCTGTTTCAAAAGAGGAGTTTGCCTTGCAGCCAAACAATTACTAGCTAATAAGGTGTGGGTGAAAGATAACACATCTCAATGGTGTTAAGCGTAATGTAATATTATTTTTAATTAACTCCGAAACATATTTAATTTGACAAGCAGTAGGCAGAAGCATAGACAGTGAAAACACCTACAGTTCTTCAGTATAGTAGTTTAAATCATCTTTAAAACACTTGAATTGACACGGAGGAGTATTTGCAATGTCAGAGGCAATCAGCACGTTATGTAGGTACCCACTATTAGATACTGTTTTACTTTTTGATTGAGCCTATACAGTCCCAATGCTGGGCATAGGCCTCCCCAAACATTCCACAAACTTTTCTCTCGCCCTACTTCGATGGTGCGACTATGGTACGCCCTCACGATACGCGTCTAGGTGGTCTCGCTATCCACAATCTGCTTTGACCTGCCTTACCCATTGCAAGACGAAACGCTGCCGCACTGAGAACGGAACGCTTCAGCTAGTAGGACAAAGCTCAGCAGGATAATGCTCTAAAAAGCAAAAAGGTCAGGTATTATCGCCTAACTTTTTAAAGAAACTAGCAAATTCAAGGAAGTTTCCGCTGACATCAACCTAACAAATCACTTTGGCTATTCGTTACAACACTTGCATCTAAATCATTGTCCATTGCCAGAATTAACGGCGACTTCAAAAGCTTTTTATTATGGCATGACTTTTTGTTCAGCGTGAGACGATAGCATTATTTATAAAGTAATAATGGAGGCGACTGCATTATTATTAATAACATCATTCATAATAGTCGTGATAGGGCAACACTGAGCGATGATTTGCTGAATTCAGATCAGCGAAGTTGAGATTTTGTAAAGGACAGGCGGTGGGTTAGAGTGCGTGTTTTGACGTACCGATTTTTTTTTACCTTACCAAATATTCCTAATGCTGTTCTTGCTTCATATGGTAGCATATCAGTCTTACGGAATATATTTATTAGTAGTATAATAATTGTTATTCAGAGCAATGTCTGAAAGCTACTGTTTTTTTACTCGATTTTTATTTAGCTTCACCCGTAACTATGTAAAGAAATCTTAGAAGTTAAATTTGACCCACTTCTCGGTTTCCGATTGAGCTGAAATTTTGCATTCATATTTAGTTTAGATGGCAATTCCATAAAAAGCAAGCAGACAGGCAGCTTAGTTAAAAGATTATGTACCCAAAGTATGACAGCTGAAGAAACACGCATGTGAACTTCAAACGCTGCACTCTATTCAAGCGCACCAACGATTCAATTGAGCCTCTATTTTCGACGTAAGGTTAAGTATGCTCAGTTCAAGTACGTATTATAACTATGCGTGACACAGTTATTTTAGTGTGGCGCCATTTCTGATTGATTTAAAATGGCTGGTGCAATAGGGTCGTGCATGAGTTTCAGTTACAGCCTATTCTCTCAAGGTAACGTGATTAGGCCTAACATTACATCACGCGTGTAATCCCCGAAGAGTTTGGCAGAGGTGATCCTAATAGTACACCCACAGCCAGATACGGGGCGTGCTAATGCGATTAAATAAGGTTTTATAAGCTAAAAGTTCGAAGGTCTGGGCCCGCGAGGATAGTGGCTCATAAGAATAAGAATAATTTATTTGCATAAAATACAGGTGTTACCAGTTGTTAAAATTGGTGGTTTAGGCACAAACCATTACCATATTTTGCCTTTCTAGGGCATGCAAATATAATTTCACATTATTAGATAATGCGTATCTGAATTACAAATATTTCCACGAGCTAATTTAAACTAAAATAATGATTAAATAATAATAAAAGAAAAAGAAAAAAAAACCTTGACACAACATATTGCACTTAAAATTAAACATATATTTTAAAATTAAATCTTGTATTGCAGAAATTCTTGTAAACTGTAAAAACAATTTTCTGTTAACCATTTACGCAATTTATTTCTAAAATATTATATACTCTCTCACATAGAGGAAACCTGTGATTGAATTACATTTGGCTGACTATGCTTATGCTGTGTTTAAATTTCAACAAACCACAACCTCTAAAAATAACTTGACATTTGGCAACAGATCCAATCAGACTTTCAGAAACATGGACCAAGATCCCGTGATCGGCAGAGCTACGTCATTTTACAAAAGTTGAAGCTTTTTCTATAGAAATACTTTACTATACGAGTATACAGGGTGTAACGGACAGCCCTCTACAGACTGATGGTGTGAATTCAGTATATCACACTAAGATGACCGGTACATGTTTTTTTTTTCTGGAAAGTTATGGGAATCCAATAAATTAGAATTGTTTTATTTCCTGATAAGCAATGTATCCTAACGGCAAGCGCGACGACAAGTTCGATGAACTCTGTAGCTACGCAGGCAGTGAGTAGCTGATTTCACGCGTATTTCAACATCCATGTTGGCTTTTTAATTTTAGCCGTATTGTATTTACATAAATGGAGTGCTGTGTACAGAGAATGTCATTTTACATTAAAATAAAGGAATCGTAACTCAAAAAACGATAATAAATGAATATTTTCCTGAGAAAAAATCCGATGGAATATGATTCAAAATAAGGAGCATAATGCACTCTATCAGCTTGCGGAGGGCTATCCCTTACACCCTGTAGGTAAGAACAATTGGATATTATGAAAAGTCGGTCGTGGTGGTTTCGGAAGATTAATTACGTCATATTAAGAAGCGTGATTTTTTATATTACTTAAGGACTAGTATGATGGTTAAACTCCTCCACTGCCAAACATTTCGTGTGTGTGTGTTCAAGCTATTTAGCACACTTTTGTTGACTTTTCTTAATTCCACAGAAAAAGTTTTACCTTTTATAAAATGACCGTCACGGGATTACCAATTCAGTCTAAGCAAGTATATAACTCCCCTGACAAGTGACTGTAGCAAATACCTCATTTATAACAACAATTAATCATACATATTGTGAAATTCTTTAAATCGTAAGATTTATAGGTAAGTAAGCTTCCGCTCTGACTGATTTGCAGGTGTCTATTGATCTCGAAGTGTCTTCATTGTAATTAGTGCAAAAAATTGTGACAACGATAAGTTTCTGAACGGTACCTGAGCAAATTCCATCTGTGGTGATGATCAAAATGGCTGTAAAAAGCTCCTCTCGAAGCAGACACTTGTTCTCCTCATCATTGCGATATTGTTTTGCTCTGGACCAGACCTAAAAGAAAGTTACAACTTTTTCACAAGTTTTATTTGAAAAACAAGTTTTAATGATATAACTTGACTTTAAATACTTCCTGTACTATCCAATGCATCCATCAGCATGGCGTCGAGAAGGGTCTGTTCACACCTTGTAGGTACATCTATTAATTTATTCAGACAGTTTTATAAATAGTCAGAAAAAAACACATGCTACAGAGGATTGGTAAGAAATTGAAGAGAGAAGAGATCCCCAAACTGGAACTTGAATCATTTCGTTTTCCTTGTAAAGCTTGCCATTCAAAACTGGCTCTTAATGGCCGTATTGAAATAAATGGTTTGCCCTGCGCCTAGTTAAAAAATATAAGTTCATTTTGTCCCTGGCTAGAGGCCTTAAAATCTAGGCATCAACAGGGTTAGACTAGTTAAGTAGTAGCCAGCCTCAGAGGCATAAAAAAAAACAGTTAAAAAAAACTTCTTTATCTGTACCTGTAGTAAAAGCAAACTTTCCACGTTCATCAGTTTTAACATAACATATCATCGCGCCTGTGATTTCCGAATGGTTGGGCAGAGGTGTTGCTAACATTACATCATATTTTATGTTTGTAGTCCCATGTAATAGGGGGCGAGCTTATGCAGAGTCCGTCATGGCTGCTACTGAGAAATTCCTTATGGAAAAACCCATCAATAACACTTTGCCCGACCCGGTAATTGAACCCAGGACCTTATGCTCAGCAGTCGCGTTTGTAACTACTCATCATCAGTTTTAGTGTTCTCATAACAAGAATATATATATATTTTTTAAAGGAACTGCTTATTTGCATGGATGCTTTTTCAGACATAAATCAGACAATAAAACAAATCTTCGTGACTACATATCCTTGAACAAATTCTCAGAATGATTTCACAAAGGTACCAACTTATCCGTTACCATTATTTTTGTGGAAAACGAAGCACGACGGACAAAAAGATCCTATTTTAAGATTATCGCGAATATATTGACAAGGTTCCAATAATCACGACGGATTACCAATACGGATCCCTAAAACGATTTTGGAATACTAAGGAATAAAATGTTCTGATTTGAAGGGATTGATCTGACTGTGTGCTTGCCGCGGTCGGATTGTGGAAAGGAGCATTTTGCCACAAAGTCCCAAGCTCTACTCTTGGCTCGGAATTCGGGAATCTCATTTGGGGAATCGTATGTATTAACTGGGTTGTAAAGGTCAGATAGGCAGTCGCTCCATTGAAAATACTGGCATTAGTCTGCGTTGTAGGTAGTAGGAAGAGCTCCTGGCTAAATAATATTAGCCACATATGGGTCGTTCTTCAGGTTAAGCCGCTCTTTCCTAGGTCGGTCCGTGGATGGGTCCATCACATACCAAGTTTCCTCCGTGCCTCGGAAAGCATGTTAAACCGTTGATCTCAGCTGTCATTTGTAGATCTTTGACAGTCATTACAAGTAGTCACTGGCCGAAGTTTTGACAACCAGTCTTACCACGGGGTATCGCATCACCCAGTACTAACTAGGTTGTGGAGATCAGATAGGCAGTCGCTCCATGTAGAATACTGGTATCCAGCTCCATCTGGTTAGGCTAGGCAGATGATGATGTTGGGGCTAACCTGGAGAACGGAAAAGCCGATCACTTCAAAATGCACCATCAAAAGTGCTCTAAATAACTTTCTCAGAATACAGAAAGAACCAGAAGCCGCGTTCAACTGTAATTGCAAGCCGCACGCTGTGTCCTAATACAAAACAAGATGCCTCACTTCCCACCCTCGTAATGTGGCTAGCTCAGACATTATTAATTATTTATTAATTATATATGAGACACCGGTAAAACACGTTGCGCGATACGACGTTCACAGAGTAACTGATCGGCTGCGTACTCTTCAAAAGAGTAGTTCTTGTCTCTTCAGTATTAGGCGCGCTTACAGCTTCTGGTTCCTCTAGATCACTTTACTAAAAGAACAGGGCCTGCAGTCGCAAAACCACCGAATTCGGTCGCAAAGCCATAACGATGCGGATTTAAGGACGCGACCCGCCGGTTCGGCTTCCACCTTAAATACGCATCATTAGACTTTGCGACCGAATTCGGTTGTTTTGCGATCGGTATCTATGTCGAAACTGCAGGCCCTGATGAGATTTTAGTAATTGGTAAGTATCGTCAGAGAAATTAATTATTAAGGCAATTGACAACTTACCAATTTTTCGTCTTACACACATTTCATACAACTGTAAAAGAATGTCATTTGTTGTTTAAAATTACGGACATTTTGTGCTGGCGGTCAATTTGGTTAGCAACAATTAATTTCCGTCAATGAACGTAGACCGTCAACCGCCTTACCTCTACAAAACCCTATTTAATTACATGTCATGAACTACAAGCTAGAGGTAACCACACTATCGATAATTATAATTACCAACACGTCATGTTCACTAGAGGTGACCATTTATCGATAAACCCAAGATATCATTAGTAATTTGCATTTAATGACACATTATCATCGACATAGGCCTATCGATAAGGCGTACACTCTATAAGTTGGTTAATTAATTATTGAGGTGGATTAAGATTAATTTTACCGACGAGAATAACGATTTATAGCAACAGAAGGGTATTAAAATGTATACTGTAAACATAAAGTATCTTTGTTTGCAATCTAGTTGAGATTTATGTTAAGCGGGGTAATTATACAACATTATTAATGAAAGGAAAAAAACTACGGTAAATAAATATTATCTAAGCCCTGGGACTAAGGGTCACGACACATTGATCGACAGCGTTCAACAGTTTGTCCTTAAGAGGGCCCTTCCCGGCGCGTCTATCGTCAACGCGAGCATGGTCGAAAAGCCTGTTGTTTCATCCAGAGCCACAGCGGTGATTTTCTTTCAACTCCCCCGTCTTACCCCGCCCCGACCCCGCACAACTCGTCTCCCGCGCACCACATACCGCCTAACGCGATGACATTGAACGAAAAATAGTGTTCGAAAATTTCTTAAACTTATTCCAGGAAATACGTGTTTTTTGAATAAGTCTTACAAGTGTGTGAAATAAATACTTGTCATTAAGAATCTCCATTACATGTGCAAGGTGCAGGCTATCGAGATGGTTTCTTTACTTTTACAGTTTATGAGTATATTATGAACGGCCAAAGTTCAGATAAAATTTGTGCAAAACAGCCATTTTTGGAGGCCTATACTGAATTTGTTTCTAAAAATTTTTATTTTTTGCTACCATATAAACCTAGTTATAGTGCACAAAATACTTATTAGTTCAAAAAAATCAAAGATAGATGTGTTACAACTGCATAATCACGTACGAGCGTTTGTATGAAAAGTATGACGGGTTGGCCGCTCTTAAAAAAGAAACTTTTTGCAAAAACGTACAAAAAAATCTAAAATATATTTACTTTCCAAAGTCGGTGGTAAAAAGTCAATAAAACGAACAAAGTCCCCGACTTCCGAAAGTAAAAGTAAAGATTTTTTGGAAGTCGGTTTTTTTTTATAAAAAGTTTTTTAATTTACTCTTTTCAGTTTTAGTAGGTATACCACAGAAATTCTTGTCATGAATCAATGTTACATTGTAACTAGAATTTATTAAAGACGATCATGTCAACATAGGCCAAGAAAAAAAACCAAACTAAAAATCGGAAAATAATATATTTCTTAACAAAAAATAAGAGTTTTTTCTAATCGGTTCATAAATGTCGAAGTTAGTTACGTTATGAGGTAATAAACATTTTAAAAAATACAACCGAATTGAGAACCTCCTCCTTTGTTAAGTCAGTTAAAAAGAGCACAACGTATGGGACGCGTATTCTTTCGAAAACGCCTCTCTCTCTAGGTGAAACAAAAAAAATAATGGTACTTTAAACGGTTATCAATTCACAAATGGACACCTGTAAACCAAACCAAACCAAAGGCTTTGGTGTACCAAATTTTCGAAACCATAGATCTAAACATAATTTGCCATGACGTTCGTTTTTATTTCCAAAACCTATAAAAATTTAATTGGCAATATCTATGTCAATTATATCTATTAAATTAGTTCTGCCAATTGTCTAGAAGGATTGTTTATAAGTGGCCTAGCCAATGTAGTACTGTAATTGTTTTTACTGTATTTATTACTACTGTATTAGTATAGTACTACTACTGTTTTTTTTTTTTTTTGTATTGTTTTACTTCTCATTAGTTCTCATCCACTGAATTTGGTTACTTCAATGTTTCAAGGAGAAATGGCTTGATTGCTGGCCGAATTTTTGGCACTTTTACATAATGTTCCTAATTGCATGTCATATAAACTAGTCGAGGTAGGTACCTAGCGAGTTGAGTTCCTTGATCTCTATCCGTAAAAAAAATTGGTACTTCACTTTACATACGGGGCTCCTGGGGCAGAAAGACCAAGGAAACGATGGATGGATTGTGTGAGGAATGAAATAGGAAAATTAAAGAAAAACGAGTAAATGATGGCGTGATGGTTGACAAGGTAGAATGGCAGAAAAAACCGGCCCATTGCGAGTCGGAATAGCGACGAAGGGTCCAGTAAAAAAAATAGCACGTTCGTTGTATGGGAGCCCCTCTTAAATATTTATTTTATTCTTTTTTTTAGTATTTGTTGTTATAGCGGCAACAGAAATACATCATCTGTGAAATTTACAACTGTCTAGCTATCACGGTTCATGAGATACAGCCTGGTGACAGATAACCAGACCGACAGACGGACGGACAGTCTCAGTAATAGGTTTCCGTGTTTACCCCTTGGTACGCAACCCTAAAGACGTGTAGCGCCGACCCCAAGTAACACGGGACGAGGGCAGGGAGATCATGGTGCTGGGGGCGTGGGGTAAGCGAGTTATTCTTTGTTCTACCGCTATCTAATACAGGCAAAGCAAAAAAGATCTGGGGGCCAAAAATGGCCACTTTATCAGAATCATAATACGAATCACGTTAAAAATTTAAAACTCTTAAAATGGACTTTGTGGTCTTAACCATAAAGACCATTTTAAGAATTTTAAATTTTTAACGTGATTCATATTATGATTCTGATAAAGCTTACATTTTAGGCCCCCTGATCTGATCGCCTGATCATAAATTCATAAATTCACGCCTTTCCCCATAGAGGTAGGCAGACGCTACAAAACAAAACACTTGCTATGATTCTTTCTAACACCTTTTGCTTCGTCTACATTTTCTTTTTTAAACGTTGCCGCAGTCTAGGAATTTCTCTTGTATTGAGGGTGCGTTTTACAAACATTTATGGCTTCTTTCACCATCTCCAAGTAAAGTGTTGATTAGTTACTTGCCGATTAGCGTTAACTGGCAAGTAAAAGCGCTGAGTATCTTCTGTCAATTTCACAAGCGAAAATGAAGCTTCGAGTAACAACTTGCTGGTTAAGTGAATGAAGTAACAAATTGTGCGTTGCATTCGTTCAATGTGACGTCAACAACCCTTGTCAAACTGTGGCACATGGGGTTCTAGGTAGAAATAAAACAAAGAGCACCGCTGTATTTATTGCAGTTGTCATTTTTTGTGTGTTCGTCAATTTTTGTTTTGCTGCGTGGTATTTAATTTAGTTTTAAGTACTGAACTACAAATTTAATAAAATGGACAAAGTAATGAACATAGACAGAAGGATTTAAAAATATACCACGCACCTCTGCGTTTTAGGCAATATTTTTAGTTTCATGTAGTTATGCACTTCGACAGACGAAATCTAGCAAAAAAAAAAGAGATTTATCTAGGTCCGTAAAATATATTCAACACAGGATTTAAACGTTGCATCATAGACAGTTCTAGTTCATCAAATAAATCCATTCAATTATTCATGCTTATCAAATAAAGCTACGTACAAAATCACAACTGACAACTTTAAAATATTTAACCGTCAAGTAAACAAGCTAATTGGCGGAGGACTTGGCAAGTAAGTTACGGGTCGGTTTATCTTTTGAGTAGTGCTACTGGAACGTCGTGAAATTCGTACGTGTAGTTACTTGGGACTTTAACTGGCGAGTAGCCTACTCAACACTTTACTTGAGGATGGTGAAAGAGGCCCTTAAATTCACATACACAATCTCATTAAAGTGCTTGGAGAAACTGGATAGCCATGCCAAAAGTGAAGAGATTTGGAAGAGACCTACAGTCGGCATTGGGTGATCAGAGGTTGAAGAAGAAGAAGAAGGTACAAACAGCCAGACCCGGAACAACTGGCTGTAGGTCATACAAATATTTGTTCCGTGCGGGAATTGAACCCGCGGCACGAAATTGAAACCTAACATTCATTCATTGACTTTTGATAAGAACATCACCAGTCAGTTGTTCTATGTTCAGTCCGCTAAAAACAAAGTTAACTGAGATGAGTAGGCACTTTTAAATATCTTCTACATACAAAAAAAAGAACAAATAAATTACATATCCATGACCTGTTACCCAAATAAAATAGAAAATAATTTGTTACTTGACCTCATGTGAGCCAAACTATCTACAATACATGTTATAGTACGTCGTTAGTTAATTGCGTTAGTTCAAGGTTCGATGATCGGGTTATGTAATGATAAACACAATATTTTGTATAACAAGTAGGTATGTTTTGTAACTAGATTTTCATAATTTTCCTCATTCAAAAAAAAAAATATATATTGACATAAAAACATTGTACATGGTTTATTGGATTCTCTGACTCCTGCGATAGTTGAAACTGTTTACATAAAATCTCGCTACCCTCTGAATACACTGCATTATACTCTGTACTTTTTTATTTTCAAAATTGAAACTAAGCAACAGTCACACTCGAATTAGTCCAAATTTAATTATGTGATTGTAAATGTTAAACGCACCCATGATATAGGAGCAATTCCAAGTATGGGAAAAAGTTAAAAAAAATTTTTTTTTAAGAAAACCGACGAACCTTTACAAACCTCTAAAACCTCAGAGTGTTCAATGGTCGCTGTCATATTATGTGCGTATACTATTTTCTTCTACACTTTCTATATCATCTATATGTAAAATGCACATCAATTGATGGTAGTTCATAGTACCTGCACCCACATTTCACCAACAATGTTGTTATAGCAGTGATAGCCTAGTGGTGTGACCGTCGGACTGTCAAGTCATAGGTCTCGAGTTCGAATCCAAGGCACGCACCTCTGATTTTTCGGATTCATGTGCGTATTCTATACTAATAGTAGAAAGAGGTAAAATTTGTTTGTAAGTTTGTATGTAGGCTGTAATCTCTGGATCTGCTGAACCGATTTTGAAAATTCTTTCACTAACAGGAAGCTACATTATCCCCGAGTGCTATAGGCTATATTTACAACGTGCCCGTGGGATAATTTTCGACCAAAACGCGAGCGAAGCCGCGGGCAACAGCTAGTATTGTATAATTATCACTTGCTCCGGTAAAAGGAAACATCGGCATCGTGAGAAAACCAGCATACCTGAGTGATATTTCTTGGTAGCCGTCGTTGTTACCATCGTCATCAAATGAGTAGTGGTATTCTGGAAATTCTAATGACAAATTAATTATTAGTACATTAATTTACGCTAATTACTCATAAATCGAGAGATGTTTCATGACGGCATGTAAAGCCAAGTCAGAGGTCCATGGGCGGCCTGAAAACTCTGACACCAGGTTAGGCACTAACCACACGATACAGAAAGAAAGACGACCAGCAATGTTCAAAGTTCATCACTTATGAGAGGAGGCCTGTGTGAACAGTGAGAACATTATCGGCTGATTTATTCTCATCATCATTTAAATGAAGGCTGCTCAAGATAATATCTAATTAAGCGTCCATAATCATTTATAATTCCTGTTTATCTTATTAATAACGTAGTCACAGTAACGTAATCATAGTTAAGCATGTCACAGGACATGCTTCACTATGATTAACTAGTGATCAAGTCGGTTTAGAACTCGTAATTAACGGTTGGATTAATTCGATTCTGAATCTATTAAGAAATCATTGATTTTATAAGCAGAGAGTACCTGTGTCGCTGTGTGTAAATAAGGGATGTCATGTACAGGTACTTACCGTTTATTTCCTTTTTTGAGAAAACATATACAACTTAGCAGACAAATCCAAACTATTAATTATCTTATGTATTATAAGATAAGTAATTAGGTTTCCTTAATAAAGAGGTAAAGTTTGTGAGGTTGTAGGGGTAAGCTCTGGATCTACTGAACCGATTATGACAATTCTTTCATTAATAGGAAGGTACATTATCCCAGAGTGCCATAGGCTATATTTTCAATGTGCCCGTGGGATAGTTTCCGACCAAAAAGCGAGCGAAGCCGCGGGCAACAGCTAGTTTACAATAAAGAAATATTAAATTAAATACTTAAAAATAACAAGAAAATAAAGTTTAAATAAATCTTACTAGGTACTATTACTATTAAAACTACGAAAGTACTTACAACTATTAAAACTACGAAAGTTGGTGAGAATTAATAGATATTCGTTACTCTTCCTCGCAAAAACTCTAAACGGATTCTAATGAAACTTTACAGTTATATAGTTCATATATCAGAATAACACATAAGCTATAATTTAGAACGATATTGTGTAAAAAGATGAATAAACGCGAGCGTAGCCGCAGACGCAATCTTATATATATTGCGACTTTTAAGTTTGACTTTGATAAAGGTAAGAAACAAAACAATGCCTTGTCAAGAACTCATCACCTTCCGACCTTCCAAGGTAAGGAGCTTGCAACCACAAGTCACACTAAGTTATGCAAGGACGATCAGTTGAATAGATGAGATAGACATGACTACTATCTGTCGGAATGTTCGTCAAACTGGTTCACACTATAGGTCATGGATTATAATACGGATTTCACACATAACATAACATCGCGCTGTTATATCCAAAGGGCTAGGCAGAGAATGTTCCGTATGGTGTCGGACGTAAAGAATAGCACCATCACATATCTTCCCGTGGGTGTCGTAAGAGGCGACTAAGGGACTTACCAGAGAATGGGCAGCAGCGGTTTCTGTGTTGTTCTAACAACCGTACTGCGTTCGCCAACACGCCTGCCAAGTGTGGCGATTATGGCAAAACCCCCCTAATGATGAGCGCAACACAAAAATGGCCCCTAGTACCCGGCAGCCCGTCTACCCTCGACTATGGTAGCGGTCGAGGTGACGGCGTGGCAAGGGGTGCGAAGAATCTCAGGAAGGGATCCGGCTGCCTATGCCGACGACTTGACCTGGCAACATACAACACGCGTACACTCCGGACCGACGAGAAGATAACGGAGCTCGAAGAGGAATTGAGTAGGCTGCGATGGAGTGTTGTGGGATTATCTGAAGTCCGAAGAGAGGGGCAGGATACGATAATCCTGAAATCCGGCAACCTGCTCTATTTCCGAGAGGGTGACCGACAGTCCCAGGGTGGTGTTGGGTTTATCGTCCACAAGTCCCTTGTGAATAACGTGGTGAAGATCGAGAGTGTGTCGAACAGGGTGGCGTACCTTATACTCAGAATATCCTCAAGGTATTCGCTGAAGGTCATACAGGTCTACGCCCCGACCTCGGCACACCCCGACGACGAAGTGGAGACCATGTATGAGGATATCTCTAAAGCCATGCATGGTTTCAAAATTCACTTCACCGTTGTCATGGGGGACTTCAATGCGAAACTGGGCAAACGAGACGGGGATGAGCTGCACGTGGGGCAATTTGGGGTTGGACGTCGGAATCACCGGGATCACCAACTGGCTAGTTTTATGGAGAAGGAGGGGGCCACTATATCCTCCTCTATATCTATATCTAGATTCATACTTAACGTATGGTCTTTATAAAGATCTAAAGGAGCTACTTATGTCAAGTGATTAATGCTCATTTCCTTTAACACGACCATAACTAGGTTTAGTAATCATAACTGTACGGGTATTTTTGTATTAAGTTAATAGTAAGAGAGAAAAATATGTGCTTATATTAATATGTGGCGATCCAAACACTCTGCAGGCTATGGTTGAACAACTGATACACGAAAGCGCAAAGGTAGGACTATCAATAAATACCAGTAAAACAAAATTAATGACAAATTACGTCAAAACTCCCATTAAACCCTATAATGCTGCTGAATTGGGATATGTAAACGAATATACATACTTAGGCCAAATAATATCTCCAACAAACATCACAACAAAAGAAGTTCAAAGTAGAATAAGCCTAGGATGGAAGAGATACTGGGGTCTTAAAGATGTAGGTAATGAAAAACTCGGGTATACCAATTGAAGGGAAGAAGAAAATATTTAATACATGCATTCTACCAAGCATGACCTACGGATGTCAGACATGGAGTTGTACAATGAAAAATATCAAATCCCTAGAAACTTGCCAACACAGAATGGAAAGAAGCATACTCAACTTAAAATTAAAAGACAAAATTAGGTTAAAAACAATCAGAAAACAAAGCAAGATTATAGATATAACATACCAAATCAAACAACTGAAATGGAAATGGGCAGGACACCTAACAAGAAGTAAGACAGAAAAGTGGAGGAAAGAAGTGACGGAATGGTGCCCTAGATATAAAAAGAGAAGTAAAGGCAGGCAGTATCGAAGATGGGAGGATGATATCAAGGAGGTGGCAGGACCATGTTGGATGAGGATAGCAAGGGATAGATCGTTGTGGAGAAAACTTGGGGAGGCCTATGCCAAAGAGCAAGACAATCACGGAACCGGTGTCTAATACAAATAATATTTAATTACGTTGCTTTCATAAACAACCATGTTTAATACTAGTAATACATAAGTAGTTAGAGGATGAAATGTAACACATAAGATTGTTAATAACTTTTATTATATTATTATATAAGAGAGAAAAATATTTATTGTCGCAGGGACAAGATGTACATAAAAACAGAAAAACCGGCCCAGTGCAACTCAGTCCCGCGCAAGAAGGGATTCGTACCGCTATCTAAAAAAAAAAAAACTTAATTTTCAACTTTCTTTTTTTTAAATTTTCCTTTATTTGTGCTGTAAGGACTTGCCCCACAGACTTTTTGCCAAATTTCATGATTCTAGGTAAAAGGGAAGTACCCTATAGGTTTTGATTCCCTTGTGAAATCGCATATTATACGACTTAAACAGTCATATCTTTTGATCGCGTTGACTTACAAGTTTGATTTTTCATTGCTCCAAGGGGTAGCAGAGACCTGAGTATTTGGTATTAATTTCAGCTTGATACCGCTACGCATTCCTGAGAAAAAGGGTCTTAACAGACAGACAGGCGGACAACAAAGTGATCCCATAAGGGTTCCGTTTAGCCGATTGAGGTATGGAATCTTAAAAAAAAACAAACAATACGCATAAAACGCTTATCAAATATTTATAAATACAACAGGACGGAACAAAGTAAAGTTGAGAGCTTGCACGTTGTGACTGCGACAAGCAGGTTACCACTCAGCATGATGCTGTACCCCCCCCCCACAGCACAGCGCTGGTTTTCAGTGGCCACCAGTAGCGAAGGGTAAATTTTTGTAAGAGGTAAGCCGGAGTATATATCTTCAATGTGATTTTTTTATTTGTCTATAAAATACTGACTGTGCCATTTTTCAAAGGGAAGACGGTAGGAATCGTGTTGTATGGAGCCTTCGCCACTGGTGGCCACCCTTTCTTTTGTAATTGAGTATGCTAGGCAGATAGTTCCCAACTACATACCCATGTTGTCACTCTTACCGGATACGGCTGAGTACTAGTAAAACGCTTACCAGTCCCTTCTGGCTACCAATAACGTCTGTTAGAGATCTACAAATGACAGCCGGAATCGAGGGCTTACCTTGCTTTCAAAGACGCGAAGTTCTTTGTAATAAACTGGATCGTCACCCATCCACAGACGGACCGCAATAAGCGTAGCTTGTCCTTCAACGACTCACGTGGCTGTTACTTAGCCACAAGCCCACTTTGACTATAGTCTCGAATAAAGCATGTGAAAACAGCTTATTTAAATTCGGTGTGAAGATACGTCTCAAATCTGATGGAATGCGGTCGTCAGATGTTCGCTCAAACAATAGGTCACGAACTTGAGTGTATTTAGCGACCTGAATGCATTGTTAAAGTGATTTTAATACGATAAACACAAGGTTGAAAAGGTGTGCTATGACTGTGATGGATTGAAGAATGTTGGTAGGTATAGTGTTAGTTGAAATCAGTCTGATGCTTCATCTATACGAATCTACACTAATATTATAAAAAGGTAAAGTTTGTGAGGTTGTAGGGGTAATCTCTGGATCTGCTGAACCGATTTTGAAAATTTGTTCACTAATAGGAAGCTACATTATCCCCGAGTGCCATAGGCTATATTTACAACGTGCTCGTGGGATAATTTCCGACCAAAACGCAAGCGAAGCCGCGAGCAACAGCTAGTTGGTTATAAATGTATAGATAATACCCCAGCTAGGAAGCTGGGTGTAATTTCAAAGTCAGGCACAGTGTTTTTGGTTTTTTCAGTAGCTCAGAAATTTCTCAGGAGAAACCTGGATTTGGGCCCGGTTGATAGCAATATGCTCGCCACTATAAATTAAAAATGGTAGAGTTGTCCTAACTCTTTGGGGTAGAAGCGTCATGTTCCTTGTAAGTAAAGCCTGGCATGAGTCCAAGATGGTATTTAAATAATTAATTATTACTCTAGTAGTACCTATTCATCGAATACATACCACCTTGAAGTCATGCCTAGTACTTTTTGGGGTACGTAATTTTTGCCTTAATTAATCGGGATTTTATTCCCATTTGTCGCTAGGGGTAACAAAGCCGGTGGTGGCGACTGGGAATAGATGGTACCGATTGTACAAAAAAGTAAGTTTGGCATAGACAAAAAAATATGGGCCGTAGAAGGAATATAAAATAGGACGAAGGAAGCCTAATGTTTGCGACGACCCTGGATTTTTTTATGTGGGACGAAACTCAGTGGGTCGCACGAAGAATAAATCAATATTCACAGTAGGTATTATCAACGGTCTAAAAAAATTCAGTAAACAAGAAGCTTATTGTCAAACTTTTGTCGATTAGCTCAGTTTCTGATTTAAAGAGCTTCTTCAAACGATTACAGTATCTCATAAATAAATTAGTCATAATAAAAAGTGATTAATTTGAAAAATAAAACATACAATCACTGTCAAACTTCATTTTCAACTATCGCTTATTTTTCAAAGATAGATGTATACGACACATACTAACTAGCAAAATTGCTAGAATCTCATCATTAAGTCTAATGAGACCTGAAAAATATACGCGGTATCAAAATACGTCTATTTTAACGGTACAAAGTATATCATTAGTTCTTACTACATATTTCCAAGACTCTAATAGAGTAAATTATAGGTTTAAAAGTATGTACTCATGTATTTTAATTAAGAAGAAACAAGTCGTTAAGAAGTGTGTTAAAGGGATGGAGGGAAAGAGATACCTAATAAAAATAGTAGGATACTTGCGCAACGCACTCGTATTATCATCGCTGTTCATTTATGACAATTCAACAACATTCATTGCGCGTTTACATTGTCGAGTAAACGAATTTTTTAAACATGAATGTCTTTTTAACCTTTCTCCGAACTTTTAGGGTCGGCTTCCATTCTAATCGAATAATAATAATAAGTTTTTTAAACTTGTAAAATTTTCACTAAGTGACAATTCATATTAGTAACTGCCACCATTTTAAAAACTGTTATAGTGGCCATTTTGGAGCCCCAGTATTTTAAATGGAGTGCTATCTACCTGAGCTCCACAACCCAGATACGATACCCCTTAGTAAGAATGGTTGTCAGACTTTGAGGCTGCTGACTACCCGTTATGACTGTCTATGATAATGATGAAAATGATAGCCAGAGGAGGCTTGCAACTCTTTCCAAGGCATGGAGTAAACTCCATACTTATGGCTATCGTTTTTGAGCTCACCAGATGGCGCGACTGTCAAGTTAGGTAACGTCAATAATTCTACACACATCAAAAGTGTCTAGGGATCAAGCATTTTTATGTGGATTTCTTGAGATTGAGATGTGGCTTTGTAATAAATTTATGATTTTATAAATTTATATGGATCATTTTTGGTGCATTTCATAATTTGAATCAGGAACTGTGAATCAAATTCGAGTAAAAGATGAAAATCAGCTGTCAATATTTTCCCTATAAAAACATACAACGCATTGAAGACATTATTAGTGCTACTGTTTCCCTACTACTGATTAAAACCAACGTTATTATGGAGCGGCGACGTCATTTAAGCAGGGAAGAAATGCTCAGAGCCGTGGGAATGATAGAAGCTGGTTCCCGGCAACGTACTGTGGCTTTAGCTCTGAATACAAGTCAGAGTGTTATCAGTCGACTTTGGACACGTTACCGAAGCACTGGTACCGTGGCTGAGCGCCATGGAGGACGGTATCGCTGCACCACACGGAGACAAGACCGATACATTCAAATCTTAACTCGAAGAGCTCCAACAATAACCGCCATGATGTTAGCCGTGAGGCTTCATCACTCTTCAGGGAACTTAATTAGCGACCAAACAGTCAGAAACCGCTTGCATGAAGTGAACCTTCATTCCCGAAGACCGCTACGGGTACCACCTATAGCAATGCACAATCGTAGGATACGATATCAATGGGCTCTTGAACACAGAAATTGGGCAGAAGAACAATGGCGTTTCGTGTGCTTTTCTGATGAGTCTCGTTTTGGTATGAGACCGGATACAAGACGTATACGACACTGGAGAACCCCTGGACGCCAACAGCGATTAAAATCCTGCCAGGAAGTCCATCCTTATAGTGGTGGAACCATCATGGTATGGGCGGGTATTTGGATCGGCGGAAGAACTGAGTTGATTTGGATCAGAGGCAACCTCAACGCTCAAATTTATGCTGAGACGATTGTATCAGACGTCATCGTTCCTCTACAAGTGCAAATCGGTCCCTTATTTCAGTTAATGCATGATAATGCACGACCGCACACCGCAAGAGTTGTAAGACAGACTCTCGCCGCAGCTAACATCAATGTCCTGCCCTGGCCTGCTCAGTCGCCAGACTTGAATCCGATTGAGCATGCATGGGATATGCTACAGAGAAGAGCTCTGCCGAATATGGAGGGTATCCAGTCGCAAGAAGACCTTTTTTTGTTGTTGCAACGAACATGGGCGGCCATTCCACAGCGTGATTTGGATGAACTCATTTTGAGTATGCCAAACCGATGTTCTTGTGTTGTTAGTGTTCGCGGTAGAAACACGGATTATTAATTGTTTAAGTTACCCAATAAAATTTTAAAGAAAACTGTTATTTCAGTCTTTTTTTCGAACTTTTGTGTTAGTGGTTCAAATGTCAAAAATCCCTTTATTAGGAAAATGGCAAATTTCTTTATTAATAATGCAAAGGTGACTTGGTTTATCGTTACTGTGACAAACGAAAACACTTTATTTGATGAATCCTTAAAGAAAATTTTAATTAATATCAATCAGGAGAAAAGTTATTGCAAAAATATATGTTGATCCCTAGACACTTTTGATGTGTGTATTTTATATTTTAAAGTACCACTAACTTCATAAAAAGTTTATTTTATTACGTATAACAACATAGTGTAAACTTCAGATATACAGCGTGTACAACAGAAAGGGTATAATCATATGGAATACTGTGGTATAGACCATCAAACTGAACAACTTTCTCTATGGGATCACCATCGAAATCGTAAAAAAATAATCAGCTGTCCTCTACAAAATTTCAATACCTACACGACCCAAATGTATGGGACAGCTGATTTTTTTTTTACGATTTCGATGATGGTCCCATAGAGAAAGTTGTTCAGTTTGATGGTCCGAACCACAGTATTCCATATGATTATACCCTTTCTGTTACACGCTGTATATTAAGTAACAATATTCTCCCTAAATTTAGCAAGAATGACACATTTAGAAAACATTTTACCTCTAATTACTAACAAATAAGACTTATCCTTAAAGATCGACACGTGCAGCTCTTATTATTTAGCCACTGACCCCCTACGTCTTATTAGTATTCCTCAGGTTTAAAACACATTCTCCGAGTCATCATAGCATCATTAATGCTAATTAGTTTCTTTCTCGTATTCCTTAAAACAATTAGAACAACCAATACCCCACTTACAAAGACAAGTAACATCTAGTAAATTACCACAAAATCTTCGCCAAAGCGTGCCAAGGTCGGAGAGAAAGGATCGCATTGTTTCGCCAAGTGTCCGAACAATGAATGTGGACAAAACGGTTGAATTGTTACAGATAGTACTGTTTGCCCAACGTTTTGGATTTATTGTCTGTTTCACGGTAGGGTAAGGAGATATTAATTGAGGGCTATTAGTAGGATTGACCTAGTTTAAATACATACATACATAAACTCACTTTTCCAATGAGGATAGGCAGAAACCACAGAACGCCACCAGCTACGATCCTTAATACTCCTTTCACTTTATACGTCCTGACCGAGATTAATTTTTAAATTTCATAAATGTCTTCCTTCGTTTGTACATATTGTTCTAATATTTATGTTATATCTTGAGGGCTCGGACGAAGTGACATCGGTGTTAACAATGATAGAAAAGGCTCTGATTCAGGAACATTACGCAAAACTCAGAGTAGGGGGCGCCACTAGCATAAACAATAAACAAACCGCCATGATGCATCATGTCATATTTATTCAAAACGTATTAAATTAGAATAGTTTTATTATTATTCATGTACAAAAAAACCTGCACTATTAAATTATGGCATCCTACGGACATTTAAAAGTGGATGATCTAAAGAAACTGTTTGTTAAAAAACTGTTTACGGTTTGCGCTAGTGCTGCACTCTCTGGCGGCAGAACATTGCAGTAATACTCCCTATTCTGATCAAAATCGATGAATGAATAAGAAATGCTTCAAAATTGATTGTCGCTATTGAGTGGCGGGTTTGAAAAGGATCTTCGTAGCTTTCTTCTTCAGCGGTAACAAAAAAACTTACAGTTTTTTTGTTACCGCTGTTAACAAAAAAAACTGACAGGTTTTTTGTTACCTTTTCACGCCGAAATCACTGAACCGATCATCCTGAAATTTCCCGTTGTCAGGTGTACAGAAACGGACATAGGGCACCTTTCATCCCGAAAAAAAATACTGTTCCCGAGGAAAACAACAATAATGTTCTTATTATATAGATGGCGCCACGTGTTTTTCGAATCATGATTAATTATTATTATCAACAACAACAACTTACAACAACAGCAACAGCAACTCTTTTCAGTTGTAAGAAAATTATTTTTATGCTACTTACCACTGGTTTTTGTGAATGCTGGTTGACCAGTAATTGGCGACTGTGTAAGGCCAAGACTGTGGAACCTTTACTTAGGATATGATGTACACAGAAGCTGTTGGTAGACCTTTATTAATAAATAAATAAATAAATAAATTATTACAAGCAGAGTACAACCCGAAATGATTGACAAAATCAAAATTAACGCGAGCAAAGCCTCGGGCAAATGTTATATACAGAAACCAATCAAACTGTATACCTATTAAATCTATTTATCCTGCGATTCTAATATCAAAACAGACCATATAGGTAAGTGTGACTTCTCCTTTTTTTTTACGTATAGTAAATCATCAAATGACCGGAGGGGTCACTCTGGGCGGAGCGGAAGGGAGTGTCAGACTTGTACTGACTAAAACTTATCCATGTTCCTTCTTTTGCCCTTTGTGTTCCAGGGCCGCAGTATCTCTTTTGAACAGTTCCGCAACCCTGGCGGTCATCGGTCCTTTCGGACCCCTTCCCGTTTGCTGACATCTCTTTGAGGCGCGCGTGGAACACGAACGCGCCGTCGACACGGCCTGTCGTCAAGACGGACGGACGGCGAGCTAGCCCATTGCTCACCGTCCACAGGCCCGCGTGTGACTCCTCCTTCGTTAAGGTTCCGTCAAATCAGTATCAACAGATTGCAGATCGGCTGTGGACACCGGACAGATAGGTACTTCAGTACATTTTCTGTCAGATTCTGGAGAGCCCGCATGGTGGATTATGGCCCACATAGTCTCACAGACGGAAAGCAAGACCAGCAGTGGTACTGTTTTAAGCTGACCACGTTATTTTGACATGGTTTAACCTTCTAAAAGGTACGCAAATCATCTAAAATAATGCCTCCTAAACCACATCTTCCACAAAACTTGTACAACATTACAACAAAACTTTAATTCAGTTGACCCGATAAACATCGGTCACTTCAATCTTCTTAGAGACTGCGTCTACGCATAACAAATCATGGAGACCTATTAACTCATCACTCTCCATTCAAAACTCAACTCTATTTCTATAAGTTAAAGTTGGAGGTTGTTGGTAAGGTTCTCGTGAGAGAGGTCTGGGTAAAATGGACATGTTATGGTTTTAATTAAGGATAGTTTAATGTAACAAGTCTTATCTAACGTACTGTTTCGCCCCGCGGCGTTGCTTGTTTCCCGTGAGAATTTAGTTTTCTTAATGCTTTTATTTTGTAACAGGGTTGGCGGAAGTTGGTGATGGTCTGACACATGAAATGGATTGTTCGGGGAGTTTATCGTCGTTGCAATGCACGGCAGTCATGAGTGATGACGATGTCTCAGGTGAGCCCGGATATCGCCAAAGGAGTTTGGTGCCCGGAGGCGGACTGCGCTAGATGGGTCGCGAACGTCACGAGTAGCAGTTCTTGCGACTCATCTACCAAGGCGACAGTAGGTTCACGGCGGTGTTTTTTAGTGGGTGCATAGCCACACATAGCCAAACCGTCTCCCCGGACCGTGCGGTATGCGTTAGGTATTTTTCACCTATAATTACAAAAAAAGGTCTGATACTTGGTACTGGTGTAGGGACACTTCGGACATTCCAGCAAGTGGGACATCACACTTGAAATAGCCGTGAGTTTATTGATGTAAGCATGTATTTTCCTCACGAGACTGTACGTATAAAGAGTGTAACATGATCCTTAACGAAGCCGAAAGGTACTGGTTCTCCCCGTCATTGCGATATTCACCTAGCTTAATCTTATTTTATGTCTGATCACACTAAAATACTTATTACTCATTTTTTATTTACTTTTAACCGAACTCGTAAATTACACATTTATTTAATTTACTCGTTATGTATATTTTGTACCCATGTATTTATTTTATTATTATGTTTGAAACTGTTGTTCCGTCACCTCCTTTTCCCCCAAAGGTTCATTGGAAGACCAGCGTCAGACAGCCTCACCTGTCTGGCATGAATGCTGAAATGGACCTTTTTGGCGGCGCAGCCGTGTGGCACACAGCACATAAATACAATCTATTTTCAATTTGTTTTTTTTTTTTCTTAGTTTTTAATTTGTTTTATTTTTTTATTTTGTATCTTTTTTGTATTATGTGTGCTTATGGAACTGACGTCAAATAAACTTTATTCTTTCTTTTCTTTCTTTCTTTCTTTATATTTTTTTTGTTCTACACCATACGTGGCAACCTTCTAGTTACAGAGATATTGGGGGTCAAATTTCCAAATATTTCACTTTTTCTTTTTAACTATGATGAG
This sequence comes from Eugnorisma glareosa, assembly GCA_947578425.1. NCBI lineage: Eukaryota > Metazoa > Arthropoda > Insecta > Lepidoptera > Noctuidae > Eugnorisma > Eugnorisma glareosa. Next base: position 1,755,435 of record OX387982.1, on the reverse strand, counting down.
AGAGAGATGTTTTTACCGTAAGATTTTTACTGTAAACACCGCCACGACCCCCGTACTATTCAATCCATCCATCAGCACAATGTTTGAGTGCGTTACATTGAGTCCTACCTTATAAAGTTATTTTTCACCCCAAAAAAAAAAGTCGTTTCCCAGCAATAATTTTTGCATAAAGTTTCTTAGTTTGATTATAATAATGTTTGGTTGACGGCTTTGTAAAGGGTCTTGTTACACTCTGTGTATATTTTTGTATTTTCCTCATTTCTCTGCCGCTCCGACTCCTCAATCAAACATATACATACACACATACAAGTCCTACCAACTTCAATAAGTTTAAAGTAATTCTGTATGCAGCCGTAACTCAAGTTCGGCCATTATTGGATACCATGGGGTTCACTAGGTTAATACGTAGACTACCTGAAGTGGTAGTATACATATTAATGGTAAACTAAATTGATGGTAGTAGCTTCGTTTACGATACTGTTTTTGAGTTAGATTTATAGTAATTACTGAGTGACTTATTTCTGGTGACTTAATCCCAATACATAGGCTACAACACAACACAACGCGACACACACAACATCACGGCTACAACCCACGAAGGGTTAATTAGGCACAGTTGTACCCTAAACTAAACCCACATTTCACGAATTATGGTAAAGCCTCATTTAATAGGGGAGAAGACCCTATTGCCAACAACCGGATACAGGTTGCTGTAATTCCCAGTAATGTTTTATCCGACCAGCAGTTCAGTGACAGTTCATAGTGATCATCACTTGGCGAGTTTTGATAAACAATGACCGTTCTTGTTGGTTCTAACTGACGTTACCCGTGCAGAACTGTCATTGTATATCAAAATCACTATGAACTATCAACAGAGGTACGCAATAGCCCTGCTGGAAAAGCAATAGCGCAACAGATCACTAGAGCAACAAGACAGTACTTCATTCCGTTATAGAATATATTAAAATCTGTCCATAATTATACATATTAGCCAAGCTCCAAACCGCAAATACCAACATTAATACTTCGTACGCAATTGGTATCATCTTGAATGTAATCCTAATAGTTCACTGGATGATTTTCATCACGCAATGTTTTATGTAATCGAAATCGTGATAGCTATGACATTGGGAATATGTATTACAGGATGTTTATGTTTAGAATATACGACAGCAAAGTGAACTACAATGAGTCGGCAAGATTAGCTGGTGAATCAATGAAGGATTTGTGGCTGATGTTTCCATATTCGCATCCCAAGAAGTAACTCTGTAGTTAGTACAAACATCGCTAAACAGCTAAACATGGAGCAGGACGGTCAGCTACGGGCTAGCTCACCGTTTGTCCGTCTTATGACGACAGGTCGTGTCGACGGCGCGTTCGTGTTCCACGCGCGCCTCAGAGAGATGTCAGCAAACGGGAAGGGGCCCGAAAGGACCGATGCCTGCTAGTGTTGCGGGACTGTTCGAAAGAGATACCGCGGCCCTGGAACACAAAGGGTTTGCCTTTTGTGAGAAGGAACATGGATGGTAGGGCGAGGAAAACTGCAACATCAGGGGGGTTACTATGAAGTCTTAAAGCAGGAGTAATTCCAGTGTGGGAAAGAGACAGAGCTATACAGGTCGTCAAGCGCCATCTCTTTCCACACTGGAATTACTCCTGCTTTAAGACGTCATGGTAGACCACCTGACATGATGACAAAACTGATACTGTTAGCCTGTGTCATCCCACTACTCGGCAATGACTTCCAGTTGTTTCGACCCAGGGCCAATGTGGACCACTGGTCTTCTCCAGCTCGTCCCACCGTCTTCTACGAAGTCTACCGCGACGCCATTTAGCTGTACCAAGGTTCCAGATAGACGCTATTTTGCAGCATTCTACGCGTTAAACTTACCGACCGTGTACGCAACACCACACTGCACTTCCAAACCCAATTACTGACGTAGTTCAAAAAACCGCTAAGATTTATTGGGACTGGAGCCACGTCTGCCGCATGGCCAAAGAGCTGTGGGCCAATTTAGCCACTTTCTGGAGTCCTGGTGACAACGATTAATCTGGGATTAATCTCGTTCATAATGACTGGACTACTCCTCTCCTATCCTACATAACTCAGTTTCATTCGCTTGTCCTGTTCGCTTATTGAGCTGGTAGTCAAAGGTCATAGCAACACATTCGCAAATTCCGAGCACGCTTTATGAAACGTATAACGATATATCTCACGCACCGATCGACGGTCAAAGATTATGTGTGGAGATGGACGGACGCGGTCGGGATTTATGCCTAATAAGTTGGAGGATTACTTGAAAGACTAAAAATTGAATATCTCTATGTTTCATGAGGCATGAGTCTACAAAATACTTTAAAAGGGTCGCTTTTTAAGCCATCATCATGATTTTTTTGCACAAAAGATAATTATACTTTTCTGTCTGCTTGTATCTTATCTTCAATTGGCCTGAAAAGTCATTCAATTGGTTTTAAATAAAGCTTTTGGTATTCTACCACTAAAGTAATTGATTGCGTTGCACAAAAATGTATGCGTAGGCACCACAGCTTCTTATTCTGAGTCACTAGGAAACTATAATTGTTTTAACCCCCGACCGAAAAACAGGGGTGTTATAAGTTTGATGTGTGTATCAATATAAGTAGAATATCTTAATCCAAGCGTCGTTTCGTCGGGGGACCGCTAAGTAAATAAAATAGTATAACTTAGAAAATATAAAATAGTAAAATCTTAGCGGTGCCCCAATGCAACAACGCTTGGATTTTCTTTAAATTCGGTTTTTGCGGTATTCCCATTGTGATCTTGAATAACAAAAAGAACCTTTGCAGCCTCATCAACATTATTTGTTTATTTAGGTACAAAACCATCGCCCATTTTCCTCTGTACATCACATGTCGCGTCTGTACGGTCCACATAACCATCAGCTTCTGTACGTATTGCTTTATGACATTTGACGCAGAATGCGGGATGCCGTGCGGTCGTCAAGTACGCATGTAACGACAGCAATATCAGCTTAATATGTTGTCTTATAATTAAATTATTATTTGTATTGCTACATATCCTGTTGGTAATGTCATGGTGCACGGCAAGGCTGCTGAAATTTGGTATTTGCAATGGATGTTACGTTTAAGTAATCTTTTCGGTAAAACTCTGTGTTACTTACAGTTTTTGGGCGTTAGGTTAAAATAGGATGGGTACCTGTCTGAATACTTCTTTCAAACACACTTTTGTTGAGCCTATCTTATCTAGATCTTTCTAACTATTTGCGTTTTATAATATTTATGTAATTATCCACAATGAAACTCCTGTAATAGCGTAAGCCAGTAGAAACTCTTAGAACTGCATAGAAGCTGCTATAACAGTTCCTTGAATAATCAAAGTGAACAGTTAGAAAATATTTTTAAATTCATCCCCTTTAGAAGTTATACAGCGTGTAACAGAAAGGTATAGTCATATGAAAGACTGTGGTACGGACCATCAAACTGAACAACTTTCTCTATGCGACCACCATCGTAATCGTACAAAAATAATCAGCTGTCCCATACATTTGGGTCGGTAGGTATTGAAATTTTGTATGAGGCAGTTGATTATTTTTTCGCGATTACGATGGTGGTCCCATACAGAAAGTTGTACAGTTTGTTGGTCCGTACCACCATATGACTATACCCTTTCTGTTACACGTTGTAGGTATAGGGGATTAAAATTTTATTGAAGTTCGTCACGTCATTCTAGATATTATTTCTTTAAATAGGCTTGTGTTTGGTCGCAGCTCCCTTGATGTGAAGCGAAGACGCAGCCTAGGCTGGAGCGCTTGCCTAGAAAATACCAATTCAGTCGAACTTTGAAGAGATCCAGATTATAATGATCGGGAAACAGAGGAGCCGGCAGTGAATTCCACAGACTGGCGGTTCAGATCTAGCATTCTAGACTGTACGTCTTCTTTCAGTGAACTATTGAAGGTTTTTACATAACATATCATCACACCTGTATCCCCGACGGGTTAGGCAGAGGTGTACTTAATATTACACCCATATTTCACCAGTTATGTTCAATGTACCATGTAATAAGAGAGTTCCATGGTTTTCATAATCAGTCAAACTTAGGTATCTACTATCCTAAACAAAATGCTAAACATAATTTAAAACATTACAATCCAAATGCCAACTGGGATTGTGAGAAAGTTAATGGAAACTTAACGTTTGTAATGACAAATTAAAATCACGCAAGACTATTGTTTATTTTATGATTAGTTCAACACTTACGTAATGTTTATGATGTCCGTTATTTTAGTAATTTTCTTCCATATCGGAGAGCCCAGTGGTGGCGGCTTAGGTACGCAGAGTAACTCGTAGGTTCGAACCCACCAGGCAGGCGTATTACTTTGTGTAATTTATTTCATCACCACTGCTCTCAAAACGGTGAAGGAAAACACCAGCAACCAACAAACCAGCAAGTCCTAGAACCATAATTTCGAAGACATGTGACATCTACCAACCCGCACTGAGCCCGCGTGGTGGACTATAGCCCAAGGCCGTGTGTCCTAGCAGTGGGAACTTTATAGGCTGATAATACTTATGATTCCATATCTATTAATAACATAACATACCATAACATCACGTGTGTAATCCCTGATGGGTTAGGCAGGCGTTTAGGTACCTAATAGTACACCCACATGTCGCCAGTTATGTCTAATAAGGGGCGGGGGTGTAATACGGCGAGCTTAATGCCATCAACCAGTCACAAAACCAGGCTCCGTGGTTGACACTTTGCCCGACCCGGGAGTCGAACCCAGGACCTAATGCTCAGCAGTCGCGCTTGCGACCACTGGACTAACGCGGCAGTCAAAGAAAAAATAACAAGAAGTCTAGCAATATTACTTAGACTAACGGGCTATCCGTACTCACGCGGCCTGATCCTAAGGTCGGCGAAGCGTCCCGTCGCCAGGCAGACGCAATCTCTTTTATACGCAAACAGCACATCCATACGTCAAACTGACACCTTTTTAGGGTTCCCTTACTCAATGGGAAAAACGGTACCCTTATAGGATCACTTTGTTGTCCATCTGTCTGTCAAGACCCTTTTTCTCAGAAATGCGTAGCAGTATCAAGCTGAAATTAATACCAAATACTCAGGACTGCTACCTCTTGGAGCAATGAAAAAATCAAACTTGTAAGTCAACGCGATCAAAATATATGACTGTTTATGTCGCATATCATGCGATTTCACAAAGGAATCAAAACCTATAGGGTACTTCCCTTTGACCTAGAATCATGAAATTAGGCAAAAAGCACAAATAAAGGAAAAATTCCAAAAAATAAAAAAGTTGAAAATTAAACGGTGTGTCCCCATACATACATAGTTGACGCCGTACGGAACGGACGTTGTACGGAACCATTCGTGCGCGAGTCCGACTCGCTCTTGGCCGGTTTTTTCCAATAAGGGTAGGCAGAAACTATAGAACACCACCTGACGACCCTTACATACCCCTTTCACCTTGTGCACGTTCATATACATCTGGTCACACACGCACGCCGGTTGCGAGTACTACGCACCTGACCTTTCTGATAAACGTCACCAATAAGGTCAGAGTCTTGTCTTTCTGGGGTGAAAAATCTAGAAATATTTTACTGTTTGTTTGGCTGACATTCTATCGGTACTCACGCGCCTCTACATGTCTACGGATGCGTCCGCGGACGCTGACAGATGCATTAGCAGATGGATCACCACGACGCGTCCACACGACTGGGACTGTACATTTCATTGTTATCTTTGTTTCGACAATTCAAAACTGGCATACTTGAAATAAATCCCTTTGATCCGTGCTACAAAAATCGACAACAATCGGATTCGAGGCGGTCGCATCTGCGGACGTTAAATACCTAAAGCAAACGCACAAATTACCCCCTGTAAACGTCGGCGGACGCATCCAAAGATGACGTCTGCTGATGCATAACATGTAGACGTGTAGAGGAGACTCATAAATACAGACATAAACAACCACAAGAGTATGCCTCGTTCGGTGCGGACCAATGTGTATCTACATTAATAGCGACGGATTGCTGCAACAATCTTGGTCTTTATTAAGTCCTGGCTAAGGAAGTGTCCCTTTTTCTGGTATAGGGAAGTACTAATGGATACCGTCCATCTGGGGGGAACGGAGGGTTATGTTTGACTTTTTTTCATAGCCCTTATTGTCCTACAGCTGGGCAAAGGCCCACATAGCGTTCCATTCTTCTCTCTGTGCGGTTTTCCCCGGCCAATCTCGTACAAGCCTCTAAGTCATCACGCCAGCGTTTTCTAGGCCTCCCTCGGTGACGACGCCCGTCCTCTGGCACCCACTGCGTGACGACTCTGGCCCATCGGTCCTAATGAATGAATGAATTTATTTTATTTCGGACACAAAAAGATCCATAGAGTGTTGTTAGTAATGCATTCTACAGAAATTTACACTCTTACCGACTAAAAATCCCACTGTTCTACTAGTGTTCAATCCTGTTAAATGGGGGCCCAGGAGATACACGTGCACACGTTCGTATGCAGCCCCAACTGTGTTACCACACCTTAAATCATGTACCCGTATAACTGTGCGTAATGAAGTAAATTTTAATCTAATTATCATGCAGAACATTGCGGAAACTAGTAGTGGAGTAATAAATAAGAAGTTATTGAGCATAAATATCGATACTTCGTTGCAGGCGACGCGTCTGTTATTGATGAGGATATTAACTTGTAGTGGTCGCCATTGACTTTGAAATTAGTAGGTACTACTGGTAGAAGGAAGTTGTTGACGTCCAACTTTTTAAATTAAAATTAGTGAAAGATTTTTTTTGGAATCGGATCAGATTTCCCAAGATTACCTCCTACATACAAACTAACAAACAAATTTTACCTCTTTATAATATTATAGTATAGAGTAGTGGTCCCAGTAGCCACGGGTGCGATGCGAATATTAATTAAGTACATTAAACTAATGATTTATCTTGTGTTGTGTTGTGAAAATTAACAGCCCGTTGAAATTTTCGCGCAGATTTACAATATGTTTTGACTAAAGTTATCAATTAATTGCAGTAAGTTTTAGTGCAAAATAACACACAAAATATGCTTAATAACTACGTATTTTTATTAAGTTTACGCAACTCGCGTATGTTGGATTAATCAAGCGTTGAAAAGAGGTCTCTCGCACCGAACGCAAATCCGAGTTCTGTTTTAGCACTCCTTACGAAGCAAGTAAGGCTATACACCGTGTTCTTCACGTTATCCATAAACTTTAGCAAACGCTTCTGTAGCTTTTACAAATAAAATATAACAAAGAGAGTAGTACTTAAAAAGGCTTCGTTACAAAGATATTTGTAATTTGATTTTATGAAATTTAATTGAGCTATGCAGTATGAAAGGGTCTTAATTTGGCCTATGTTGCCGCTTAGTGCAATCTATCAATACTATTTGCATCTCATTTCCACGTACGAGAGGAACCCGAGAGATAGCGAAGAAGTACGATCACTTTTGATAACGGATCTATCAAAGAGATTCAACTGGTCTCCATGGATACGTAAGTTGTTATTTGTCATGCATGATTTTAACTGTCAGATTTGTTGTTTATTGTAATTTACTATTGGGTTTCCGATTAATTTAATCAATTATTTTGATTACAATATTCACTATGCCGTACTAGTATTCGGCGCAACGCCAAGCTGATATTCACTTCGCCTACGGTTTCTGTGACGGAAATACAGCTGTACGAGAGTACCCCGGCGCGGTCCTGATATACGAACATTTACTAACATACACAGGAGATTTTCTGAGATCGGAATTAGACCACGCCGCCCTGGACGAGCAATCAATTTGAGCGTCGTTCAAGAAAACAAAATAATGGACCTTATTATTCACGATCCTAACTCTCGACGAGACGCTTTAGGAGAATCGGTGGGTGTATCGCATAGGCTAATGTGGAAACGATATGTTTTGCATGCCTACAACTACGGAAAATCCCAAGGCATACTACCACCTGATCACTTCTATTGTCACTTCTCTGTCTTGATCAATAAAAATCTTGATGTGTGGTTTTTTTGTGAATAGTTGTGCATTTTATTTGTTTACCAATCTTATTTGTATTATGGTGAAGTACACAACACGACAAATGTAGAGTCAAGGTGTGCAGAGATGATAGGGGCTACCACAATGCCATTGAGTACAGTTGCTGCTAGCATGTGTGAGGAGCATCTTAAAGTGAATATACTTCGTAATAATGTTGTATTTTTGCCTAGTCCATGGAGGAATTACACTGGTTCCCTACTTGATTTCTAAAGTTGATGATTCACATATTCACATGGTCGTTTGCCCGAATATGATTGCCTAAGGAATTCGTCAAACGGCCAAGTGTAAATAAACGCGCCCTTCTTCATACTCGTCCAGCATCATTGTAGTTTGTTTTTTCGCAATTGTAAGCTCGTATGTATTCCATTGCGATGACTAGTGTAATTGCGCCATTAATAAGCCGACCAAAATTTTATGACAATGAGATGGGTTATGCAAGTGCGGGCACCGTAGGCTAAAGCTAAATACCTAGACAGCTCTTAAATTCTACATACATGTAATAAAATAAAAGGTATAATGGATTGAATAATAATGAAAATAGTTTTGAATGACATTACGGCTGACGTAGTTGTCTATTTTTCTATCCTAGTGTTCTATGGATCTTTTGACGCTCCATTGAGGTTGGACAGGAGAGCAGTATTGGTAAACATTTGTGAAATGTATTGAAAAAATAAGATGGTGGCGTTAGGTCTGATTTTCACCACGCGATAAGTATGGTTATAAATTGTTATTCTAGCCAAATACAACTTTAAAAAAATATGTTGTGGTTACCTTTTATCTTAATTTGACCTATCTTTTGAGAGTGTATTTTGAGATTTTTGCAAATGTACCCGAGTTCTAAGGGTGGTCACAAGATTGCGTGGTGAGCTGCCCTTTTATATTTTTATTCAATAGTTTTGAGATTGAATGTTTGTTACTAAAGCCGAAACGGCAGAATGGGTTAGGATAATTATGGTAGCCTACTTCTCTTCCCGCATCGGAGGTCCTGCGTTACTCTAAGCCTACACTAAAAAATAAGGACTACAGAAACTTTTTATGAAGGCTGCTTATCGTGGGTAGAGGTTATCATGATTTGGTTATGGAATTTTGTTTTTTTTATGTCACAATTCGAAATACGTACCTGCCTGCTTGGTAGCCTTATACTTTTTCTATAGGTAGAACGTTTGATTGACAATACTACTAATCTGAAGTCTGAGGGAAATGAAGAATGAGAATCAAAAAAGGAATGAGATAAAAAACCAAAGAAACTTAGTTTTGACAAGTTTCAGCCCGCCAAATCTTATGAATGAAAATACGACGTTGCCAATTCGGATGAAGAGGCATGCAGATCGGGTGATTTACGTCAAGGTATTTAGTTTGTATGAAAATTAACAAAAAATAAAAAATAAGAATTCATTAAAGTGTCAATAATGAAAAATGCTTATTTCCATGGTCTGAACATCTGGTCGAAGTTTATGTATATCGTCCGGAACACGGTGTATATTCGTGAAATCTCCTTCTAGTCATCAGATCATTACAATCTAGGGTTAAACTACCGACTGTATCTACAATTAACCTTTATCTATACTTATATTATAAAGAGGTAATTATTTTTTGTAAGTTTGTATGTAGGGGGTAATCTCTGGATCTACTCAACCTTTTTTGAAAATTCTTTCACTAATAGGAAGCTACATTATTCCCGAGTGCCATAGACTATATTTACAACGTGAGCGAAGCCACGGACAACAGCTAGTCGTAAATATAGTAAATATTCCAAAGTGACCTGATGACGTTGTAACCAACAAGTCAACAACACTACATTATATTATGACATCACTTATGAATTTCCACAGCTATAAGGATACGATATTCAATGTTTACAAGAAAACATCGTAAATTGTCAATTGACATTAATCTGTTTAGAATTTTATAACGCAACTAGCACATTGCCCGCGACATCGTCTGCAAAAATTGTGATAGCTCTGCTAATATACATGATATAAATATAATTTATAGCACCCACGAATAATGTAGCAATCTGCCAGTGAAGAAGAAGAAGAATTTTTAGTATTGGATCAATAGTTCCAGAGATTACCCCCTACATACAAACTATACCTCTTCACTATCACTCATAGTATAAAACAGATCGCTTCCCGCTGCCTTTCCCTATGTATGCTTAGATCTTTAAAACTACGCAACGGATTTTGATGCAGTTTTTTTAAATAGATAGAGTGATTCAAGAGAGGTTTGTATGTATAACATTGCACCCGTGCGAAGCCGGGGCGGGTCGCTAGTTATAATATTAAAGAATAGAGATAAACGACTCCAGAAAGATTCATAGCTCTTGGGTAAATAACAGCCGCACTGCCGCACGGGTTTGCCTTTCCACCACCCTGTCACGTTTAACGGAAACCGAGTACACGCACTCCGCACGATATCACCTTGCGAACATTTTCCTTAGTGCATCTTGAAGTCCTTGAACCGTCTCCAAAGACAAGTGGGAAGATAAAACTACAACCTCGTTAAGTGAGGTTACTTTAATTGAACATTTGGCTGCGTGGTTGGCTGAGCGATTGGCTGCTGCGCTGCGTGTCGCGAGTTCGATTCCCGCACGGAACAAATATTTGTATGGGCTACAGGTAGTTCCGGATCTGTTGGTGTATGTGAGTTTAAATGTTTGTAAACGCACCCACGATACAGGAGAAATTCCTAGTGAGAGGCAAGGATTAAAAAAAAAACAGCACCGTAATGGAGTTATGTCGCAAGCCTCCTAACCTCCTATCCTGCTCTCTGCAACATGCAGAGAGCAGGATAGGAGGAACAGAAGAAGGGAGGAAAGTAGAAAAAACTTCTACGCTACCATAGACGAAGCCAGGAGTCAGGATTAGAGTGGGTAGGCAATTGTATCAACATCAGCTCCGCGTAATTAAATTGCTTTTATATAGTAAATATACAGTTTAGAACAAAATAATCAGTAAAAGTTGTCAATAATAGTGCAAATACCATGTGACAGTATAATCTCGTCGATATTCTCAAGAAAAGTGCATAAATTACTCAAACAAAGTGACAGTGCAGTCCAATAAGGTTTTGTTTACATAAAGGAGAATAAACTTGGTTAAATACTAGTAAACACAATGCAATGCATGAATCATTTTAGTGTTACAGCAATCAGGTTGAATATTCAAGTTAAGTGATTTGTTTGGTGGTTTCAATAAAAAAAAAAAACTGTTGTGGATTTTGTTACTTTTTAGAAAAAAAAATAACTTACCTTCACTTATCAACACTTTTTTTTTTAAACACTATCGAACCAGAACCATAATTTCAACTGAGCTTATAAGTAATCAGTTGGCGTGGCGGCTATGGACTTGTCATAGCTTACCGAATCGAGGGGTCCCAAGTTCGAATCTGAGTTCCACATAATAGTCTTTTTGTGAATGTTTCTGGCAAGTTAGAACGAAATCTTATTAATCATTCTCAAGACAAGGCGTAGTGGATATTTAATAATAAAAAATAAAAACAAGAATAGCCATGAACAGCTCTCTAGATAACATCACATTTCGTCATAATCGAACACGTTCGGTTACAACAGATGACAGTGCCAGTATGTCGCAAACCCTAGAGAATACGGTAAACAGTATGCCCGATTTATCCGACTGTGAAGATGATCAATTAAAACTTCTAAATAACAAGTTACTAGATCTAGAGGCTCAGCTACAGAGCGCTCACAGAGAAATTGAGTTATTATCATCAGAAAATTGTAAACTCAGGCAAACAAACGAAGAATTATTGAAGAAGAATAGCTTATACAAAAAGATAACGAGTAGTCCAGTCAAGCATAAAGCCTCATCTCCGATGAAGAAGTCAAGTAAAGCTACAAAAGTAAAACAAACACAAACTAATGCTATAGAACAGGAATACAGCGAGACATCAACTGCCTCCCATATAAAGCAATCTTTACAAAGTATTACTAACAGTGCTGGGATTATGAAACAAGAGGGACAAACCGTGTTCCCTTTACCTTCCAGTAAGAACAAGATATGTATACTGAGCGCAAATAATAAAAATAAAGTTTTATCGATAGCTGAAGATGTACTTACTGACAAGTATGATATATGTCATTATATAACACCAAACGGAACATTGCAGCAACTTCTTAGCGGAATTCAAACAAAATTATGTGACTATACCCTGAATGACTTTTGTATATTATTAATTGGAGAAGAGGACTTTACAGTTACTAGCAACTATTTCAATACTATTGTATGCCTTCGGGATATTCTAAAACAAATTTCTTACACTAATGTTATAATCTGTGTACCTACCTTTAAACTTAGAGGCCACAACAATATCTACAACTGGAGAATTGAAACATTTAATAATTTATTATACTTGGATTTATTAACTCATGAACATGCATATTCTTTTGATTCCAACTACAATTTGACGTATGATCACACAATGTTTAACTTCTCGACAGGCCGTTTAAATAACTACGGTTTACGCAATATTTTTGAAGGTCTGTTGCATTTGATTAACGAAATTGCTGTAAGTTACAAGACTACCTCTGCAGAAAATATTGTAAACACTCCAGAAGAAACATCTTCACTGTTTTTTCGACATTAAATATCTCAATGTTTTACATCAAAATATAGCGGGACTACTCAATAAATCTGACTTACTGTTAGTAAATATAGAAGAGCTTAAAGACCAAAATATAGACATTGATGTAATATGTATCACTGAGCATTTTATGTTGGCAGGTTATGAGCAACACTTGAGCATACCAAATTACGCACTAGCGGCATATTTTAGTCGTGCTTGTAATAAAAGAGGTGGAGCATGTATCCTAGTAAATAAGGTACACAAGTACAAAGAACTTCCTCAAATTAGTAAATTGTCCATAAATAATGTAATTGAATGTTGTGCAGTCGAATTACTTGATTTTAAAATTATAATAGTTTGTGTATATCGTGTACCGGGACAAAGCAATCTCAATTTATTTTTTGCTAGGCTTGACAATGTTCTAAATTGTATTTCTAAAATTAATAATCATAATACTGTAATAGCTGGCGACTTTAATATAGATATCATGAAGCGCAATAATGCCACATTAGATTTCGAATGTTTATTTTTAAATTATAATCTCACATTAGCACTAAATCAGCCCACAAGACTATCGAGTAAGACTTGTATAGACAACTTTGCTCATGACTTTAAAAAGAAGTGTAAGACTGATGTGTTAGAATTCGGCTTATCAGATCACACTGCCCAATTGATTAAGCTTCCAGTTAAAAAAATATTTAAATTAAAGTATTGGCATAAAATGAAACGTGATTTCAGCTCAGAAAATATTCACAAGTTTAAAAAATATTTAAAAAACCTTTCTTTTTGTGAAATATATAACACAAGTGATCCAACAGCAGCATTTAATTATTTTATAGAAACATTTAAATTATTTTATGATTTGTGTTTTCCGCTAAATAAAATTACAGTGCAAGTAACTACCAAGCCAAGATGGATATCACGTGGAATTAAGACCTGCAGTAGGAATAAAAGAGAATTACTCTGGAATTTCAGACGGAAACCAACATTAACTAACAAACAAAAATATTCAACATATTCAAAACTTCTTAAACGAATTATAAACCTTACAAAACGTGCTCAAAACAATTACAAAATAAAAACAAAATGGCTTGGCAAATTATAAATAATCATAAATTAAATATTCCAAAAGAATCAATCACTGCATTAAAAATTAACAATAAATTAACAACAAATCCTACAGAGATTGCCAATGCGTTCAATTACTATTTCATTGAGAAAGTAACTCCTATTCCAGGTGCTGGAAAAGAATCCACAACCCTAATTAATACCCAACCGAACTCAATGTTTTTATCACCCTGTTTGCCTTACCATATACAGAAAATTATAAGAAATCTCAAAAATACTAGTAGCGTAGGGAATGACGGTATTTCGACTATAGTAATCAAATCAGTAAATGAAGACATCTCTCATCACTTAAGCTATATTCTGAATCTTTGTATACAAAGTGGAACGTTACCAAAAGCCCTCAAATTGTCAATTATTAAACCTATATTTAAAAAAGATAATAAATACTTAACGGAGAATTATAGACCTATAGCACTAATTTCGGTATTTTCAAAAATCTTTGAGAAATATATTTACAGTGAATTAAATAGCTACTTAGACCAAAATAAAATCCTATGTGATGAGCAAAAAGGCTTCAGAAAAAATAAAAACATCAATATGGCGGTTTACGACTTTTTACAAGTAGTTTCTTCACAAGTTGACAAATCCTTACCTATTTGTTCTATTTATTGTGACATGTCACAAGCATTCGATTATGTAGACCACAATATTCTGCTAGATAAACTTGAGGCTTATGGTATAAGAGGGAATGTCCTTGAATTGATAAAATCATATTTATCAGACCGCCAACAAATAACACAAATATTAAAATTTAATATTAAAACTAAAAGGGAACAGGTTTTCTCCTCTGATAAGCGAAAAATCACATATGGTGTTCCCCAGGGAAGTGTATTGGGCCCTCCTTTGTTCCTAATATACATTAATGATCTGCCAAATGCAACTAAGGAACCAATGTCATTGTTCGCTGACGACAGTACTGTAACCATAGCACCTAAAAACATGATTAACTACCATTCTGATACTAATGATTCATTGAATTCCATAATTACCTGGCTTAATGATAATAACTTGAAAATTAATCTTAGTAAAACAAACATAATGCACTTTAGGCAACGAGAAAAGTTACGTAACATATCAAAATTTAATTTAGTATACAAGGATAATATAATACAAGAAGTAGAAACAGCCCGATTTTTGGGATTAATCATTGACAAGCAATTAAATTGGAAAACTCACATTAATGAACTTTGTAAAAAAATTAGTACTTCGTCATATGCTCTTTATAAGTTGGCACCGACTGTCAATGCAGATACTTTACTCACAGCATATTACGGGCTTGCTGAATCGGTATTAAGATTTGGAATAATTTTCTGGGGCAATTCAACTCAGAAGGACACTGCGTTCAAAGCACAAAAGCGTTGTATACGGGCTATGTTTGGGTTGCAAACTACTGACAGTTGCAAACCAATGTTTTTACAGCACAGAATTCTAACACTTCCGTCCCTTTACATATTAGAAATATCGCTATTTGTAAAAGCCAATCCTAATTTGTTTCCCCTTCTGATAAATAATACAGGTAGAAATAGACGTGAGAAGTACAGACTACGACCGCCAAAACAGCATTTCAAAAAAAAAGTGTACTATGCATGGCCCCATTAATATACAATAAAATGCCTAATTCCCTTAAGATATTGAATATCAATTCATTCAAGAGAGAACTAAAAAAATTGCTTATTAGTAAGGGGTACTATAATGTTACGGAGTTTTTGAATGACAAATTTTGAATTTAGACTATTTAATATGTGATTTTAGTATTAATAATTTTAATTGTTTTAATTATTCAATATTTTTTTGACTTTATATTTGTATGGACTGTAATTATGTACTTGAATTGATGAAATTTAGACTATGTGTAATTTAATTATTTCTTAATTTATTATTTCCAATTAAGAATTATAAACTATTTTGTACGCCGAATATGGCAAAACATGTTGAACCAGCAATCTAAACTCGTTTCCATCCATATGTGCATATCTATGTATCATGTCACACATGTTTATACAAATAAATGCATCTTTATCTTTATCTTTAAAAAAAAAAAGCCGGGAGAGTGTAAAAAAAAAAAAACAAGTTTTAAAATGCTCGTGCGACGTACGAAGACGCATTACGTAAGCACGTGCATGGACGTTGCAATTCAGACTAAAGGAAACTACACACATCAAAAGTGTCTAGGGATCAACATATATTTTTGCAATAACTTTTCTCCTGATTGATATTAATTAAAATTTTCTTTAAGGATTCATCAAATAAAGTGTTTTCGTTTGTCACAGTAACGATAAACCAAGTCACCTTTGCATTAATAAAGAAATTTGCCATTTTCCTAATAAAGGGATTTTTGACATTTGAACCACTAACACAAAAGTTCGAAAAAAAGACTGAAATAACAGTTTTCTTTAAAATTTTATTGGGTAACTTAAACAATTAATAATCCGTGTTTCTACCGCGAACACTAACAACACAAGAACATCGGTTTGGCATACTCAAAATGAGTTCATCCAAATCACGCTGTGGAATGGCCGCCCATGTTCGTTGCAACAACAAAAAAAGGTCTTCTTGCGACTGGATACCCTCCATATTCGGCAGAGCTCTTCTCTGTAGCATATCCCATGCATGCTCAATCGGATTCAAGTCTGGCGACTGAGCAGGCCAGGGCAGGACATTGATGTTAGCTGCGGCGAGAGTCTGTCTTACAACTCTTGCGGTGTGCGGTCGTGCATTATCATGCATTAACTGAAATAAGGGACCGATTTGCACTTGTAGAGGAACGATGACGTCTGATACAATCGTCTCAGCATAAATTTGAGCGTTGAGGTTGCCTCTGATCCAAATCAACTCAGTTCTTCCGCCGATCCAAATACCAGCCCATACCATGATGGTTCCACCACTATAAGGATGGACTTCCTGGCAGGATTTTAATCGCTGTTGGCGTCCAGGGGTTCTCCAGTGTCGTATACGTCTTGTATCCGGTCTCATACCAAAACGAGACTCATCAGAAAAGCACACGAAACGCCATTGTTCTTCTGCCCAATTTCTGTGTTCAAGAGCCCATTGATATCGTATCCTACGATTGTGCATTGCTATAGGTGGTACCCGTAGCGGTCTTCGGGAATGAAGGTTCACTTCATGCAAGCGGTTTCTGACTGTTTGGTCGCTAATTAAGTTCCCTGAAGAGTGATGAAGCCTCACGGCTAACATCATGGCGGTTATTGTTGGAGCTCTTCGAGTTAAGATTTGAATGTATCGGTCTTGTCTCCGTGTGGTGCAGCGATACCGTCCTCCATGGCGCTCAGCCACGGTACCAGTGCTTCGGTAACGTGTCCAAAGTCGACTGATAACACTCTGACTTGTATTCAGAGCTAAAGCCACAGTACGTTGCCGGGAACCAGCTTCTATCATTCCCACGGCTCTGAGCATTTCTTCCCTGCTTAAATGACGTCGCCGCTCCATAATAACGTTGGTTTTAATCAGTAGTAGGGAAACAGTAGCACTAATAATGTCTTCAATGCGTTGTATGTTTTTATAGGGAAAATATTGACAGCTGATTTTCATCTTTTACTCGAATTTGATTCACAGTTCCTGATTCAAATTATGAAATGCACCAAAAAGGATCCATATAAATTTATAAAATCATAAATTTATTACAAAGCCACATCTCAATCTCAAGAAATCCACATAAAAATGCTTGATCCCTAGACACTTTTGATGTGTGTATTACAATGAGCTACTAGAAAAATAATTAGGGTTCTGTGCACAAAAATTAAAACCCTTGAAATTGTAAACAAAATCCGATTCAAATCATCATCATTCTTCTGCCCTTATCCCAATTTATTTGCGGTCGGCGCAGCATATCTTCTTCCATACTTCTCCATTACTCGTCATCTCAGCAGTCACCTCAAATCTGATTCAAATAGGGAAGCAATATTTTTATATTTGCGCGGACTTAGTTCGCGGACAACAGCTAGTAAGCCAATAAAGTTGTAACTTTGGATTTCATTGACACTCATACATACAGGGTGTGGGACTTTTTGTTCCCACTAGTTCTACTATTTTGTGCCACCTTGAATCGTAGGACCAGTGGGAACAAAAAATCCCATTAGTCCTACCGTAGAACTGCGTAGTAGAACTAGTGGGAATGATCCGTAACAAGACCCTTCCTACATTCGGAAAAAATATTCCGAAAAAAAAATTGGTCGTAAGGAAGTCTCCACTTTTCGTTTCTGTTCCTTGAACTTTAGACACATTAGCTCTACTTAGTCCGGTCACTGATCATCATTCACAATCATTCACTTAGAGAATTTATAGTGTATTCTTATTGTATGCGTCTATTATAATTATTTGATAATTAAGTATGTTGTTGTTTCCTGTAATAGGCATACATATCAGAATTTTTAATTTTTTCTTGCTGTTTTTCATTAATTGTTTTGTATGCACTGCTATTGGTCCACGAAATAAATAAATATAACCTATATTAGTTACATATTAATTTCCTTAAAATCGGCATCGATTCGTAAAACCTTAAAATCAGGAAAAATAATGATGAACCAAATTAAATACTAACTGAAATAGTCCGTAACCGTAATCAGAGGTGAAAAAGGAATTCATTAATGAACTGATCCAATGATTGGAGGTCAAAGATAGGGCCGAGTGAAGCCCCTGATGAAAATTACAGGTAAAAAAACATAAAACCTCTTGGGAATGTCAGAGTAGTATTTCAAAACATGTATGTACTGTTTAATTAATAAACAAAGGTATACAACAAATATAATTTTATTATTTACTAAAAATAAACTTTTTACATCCATACTAGTACATAAACTCTCACCTTTTCCCAATGACGTAAGCAGAAACTATGCATTCCTCTACCTTTAATATATCCTTTAATTTAATATATCCTTAAATGTATCCAATAATTATGCACTCCTCTACCTTCGTCCACGTTCGTTCGGTCTTATAGTTTTTACATTTATTCGCGATTAGCGTTTCCTTTATGGTAAGTAATCGTATAAGTTTTCCCAAAACGAATATCAGTATAACCTTGTTTCACATATTCGGAAAAATGAATAGTGCCTGTTGGTTCAGTTATTACGATTTGTCTTCCATCGGCCGCGGTTAGAACGATTCCATTATCTTTGCAAGTCTCTGTTATATCTCCATTCTGGAAAAGATAAATAGTACGTCAATACAGGGTCAAATGTAATTAGTAAGATATACTCCACAGTTAAGACGGAGTTCCGATATCTACGATGAGAAAGAAAAAGTTCAAATGTTATTATAGTTTCTTTACGTAAGAGCTTAGAAAATCATCACGACCATCAAGTTTCCAACCTAAAACCAACATTATGGTAAGAAAAATAAGTGGAAATGTGGAAATGGCATCAAGCATTCCTTTGCCGAAATCTGCGACGGTAAAATGTAATGTAGAAATATTACCATAATTTAGTTTTAATTCAAAAAACTTACAAAAGGTAAAAGGTTTAGAAGTTCTCCACGAATGAAATAATGCCAGCGGTAAAAGTGACTTCGCGACAACACCAAGCATGTTGGCAACTAGGCAAGAAAATGGACACAATCACTTCACGAAAATAGCTTAAAGATTATGTAGATTACACCAGAACAAATACGTATTAACAAAAATCTTAAATTCACAGATATGCTACTGCACAGTCGCTGGCTCTAGAAGCAAACTGTGCTCAACAGTTATTCTGCATGTATCAGATAGTTGTGCTCAGAATGGGTGTAACAAGACCCTTAACGAAGCCGAAATGAACTTGTTTTCCCCATCATTGCGATCATTTTTCTGGTCCATGCCATACCTTCTAGTTACGGAGATATTGAGGGTCAAAGTTCTAACTTTTTCACAAGTTTTTTTTAATGTTATAACTTTACTTTAAATACCTCCACGTACTCCACCCCCGTACTCTTCAATGCATCCATCAGCACAATATTTTGAATGCGTTACATTGAGTCTTACCGTAACACGTAATTTTTTACCCCAAAAAAAAGGTGTTACCCTGCAACAATTTTTGCGTAGAGTTACTTAAGTTTGATGTACAGAATGATTTGTTGACGGCTTCGAGAAAGGGTCTGTTTACACCTTGTATTTTAGGCTATGGTATAGATAGACCATCAAACTGAAGGGAATTTTCTATGGGACCTAAATATTATTCAGCTGTCCCGCACAAAATTTCAATACTTAAACTCGACTCAAATGTGTATTACGAGATGGTGTCCTAATATATAAGGGAAATGAGCACTATGTAACGATTCATTTTAATAAATCCCAAAAAGTTGATATAAATCCGTCATTTTTCTGACGGTATATTTCATCGGACACATTGGCTGCTAGATACAATAATTTACTTACCGGTTCAGTCGTTACAGTGCAGTTTTGGGCTAGGGCCAGCAATGACCACCATCAGACCCACCATCAAAATTGCAAGAGTCCCGAACCGCATCATCTTTAGTATTGGATTGCTGAAAAAATATCACGATCAGATTAGAAATCAGACTATCGTTCAGATTTAGAGGGTGATTGGTCTTCTTCAATCAGGATCGAATTATAAGCCAAACCATGTTATCTATAAAGCCGACGAGGTGGAACACTGTGTGGGTTTAGTCAGTAAGAGTATGGCAGACCAAGATCTCTCCGCTACCCCATGGCGAAGGACATCAATGACGATTACCACACTTAAGAAAGCCGAGACAATGACGAGTAACTATCTGACGAGATCATTTCATTGTCAAGGCACCAGAAACGAAATTAAACGGAAAGACAGACGGAGGAGTCACAAAAATAACTTTTCTACCGCACGACTAAGACATAATCCATCTTAAATTAATTGACCAGCACTCATCAATAACGCTGAAATGGTTTGACCATTTCATCTGTCATATTTTTAACTGATAAGAAATACTTGTAAATCATAGTTAAAGACTCATCGCTGGAAGGTTAAGTGAAGAATCTAACAGTCGCAATTATCGACGCGAACACAATGACTACACAGACGGAGATTGATAAACGTGACGTGTGCACCTTCAGCCAGGCATCGCCGATGAATGAATAAGTCTGCGAGGTTAAACTGGGACTGAGCGGGTCTCGTTTCTAGAATGAAACCGGGCAAATGGGCGGAGATAGTCACAAAGAGGGTGCCTAAAGACGGGCGACGTAACCGAGGCAGGCCCAAGAAACGCTGGCGATACGATCAGGACTCATTCCTAACGGATTGGTCGGAGAAGACAAAATTGAAAGAATACTGGAAAGCTATGTGATGGAGGAGGCCTTGGCCTAGCAGTGGGACAGAATAGGCAGTTAAAAAAGGGACTTAAACCATTATTGTACCCGTCCTTATCGCGCACTTGTATTTAGGCAATTGTACGACAGTGACAGAAATAATATGAAATTTAATTGCTAAGTAATGTTTGTCAATATCTTAGTTGATAAGAAAAGTGTACTCACTTTTGTTTCTTGAATTCGTATCGCTGCTGCCGAAGCCAAGCAGGGAATAAGAAACATTGGGACTCCTCTCTGCTTCTCATACACCAAAAATTACGAAATGTGTTGAAATTATAATAAAGATAAGGGCATGAGAATGATGACCTTAAATAAAGATAATTTGGGTATTCCCCAAAACAATAAAATATGCAGCACCTAACGAAAACAAAGACTACTTAATTAGACTTTATGAAACTCATTGATAACGCATGACACTTTTGTTTTCGTCACATTTGACCTCTAATTTGAAGTAATTTGGAAAAGGAAAGACCGAAGCTGATAAACATCATTTTGTAATAATAATTGCAATATTTACGCAAAATACTTAGCTTTTTTCTTGCGATTACTGCACAGAGTGATTTTTTAGGTGGAACATTAAGGGGAAATACGTATCCATAAAAGATTCCGGAAATCTTTTGTCTGATTTTCAAGTTTCTGACTGCCCGGTGTCAAAGATTTACGAATGACAGCCGGGACCTACCACGAGCCTTCGGAGAGCCGGCTAACAACCAGGATATTCTAGAATCAAGCATGGTTCAGATTTTTATGCGACCATGACATTCATCATCTTCCTTTACTCGTGTTACTTGCTCACTACATTTCCCCCTTTCAATTCGAGCAGTGTGAGCATCCTTGATGGATGCTCACACTGCTCAGGACATTTGATTCGACAGTGTTTGTGAAACAATAACGCCGATCCGAAAGGATTACTATACAGATTCGTCTTTCACTCGACTCGGCTCGCATGGGTATTATTTCGGAAAATCCTTTTCTAAATTTCTTCGAATTCAGAGGTCGATAAGGGCCGAAAACAAAAGCGTAATGCGTTGCCAATGCCTCATCAAAGATCTACCTATAAATGGATATTTTATCGGGGAATAACTGAAAGATGTATGTTTAATACAAAAACTTTGGAATTTGGATACATTCAGTCATTTTTGGGTAAATAAGCAGATAGCATTCCGAGTGTTTTTTTCCTTGTTTGGTTTCGGGAGCAGCGATACAAATTCAAGAAACAAAAGTGAGTACTCTTATTAACTACTAGCGACCCGCTCCGGCTTCGCACGGCTTGCAATGATATACATGTCGGAGACGGTCACTGGTACGGGCTTAAAATGAATCGCAAGTACGTGGTGGTGACATCACGCAAGTCTACCCACACCACAGCGTACTTGTTACAGATGATGGTAAACTCTGAGCCAGGACAACTGTCAGTCAGTGTCTGATCGCGGCGGAGTCAAGACCTCTTGGAACTGTACCCGATTCATTGTTGTAATCTCAAGTAATTCGTTAGTTTTGCTAGAAACAGTGTCTCTTTCAGTGTCTTTTCATAGCACGAAACCCATCGTCTGCCCTGTAGAAGCCTAGCGGAGTAAATCCTGACACTACGACATACATATAAACCTTCCTTTTGAATCACTTTATCTATTTTAAAAAAAATGCAACAAAATCCGTTGCGTAGTTTTAAAGATCTAAGCATACATAGGGACAGACAGCGGGAAGCGACTTTGTTTTATACTATGTAGTGAAGATATTGATAAACTTTACTTAGCACGTACTGACCCAGCAGTAGTATCCATTAGTGAAATTTACAGGCATGTTTTCTTTAACCCTTCATGTGCCCGAACGTAGATCTACGCGAGACACAATAGATTTTTAATTATGTCTATATACTCGGCATACGAAAGGTTAAGGGCCCAGAAGGTCTTCTGGGCATTTTGCACTCGTGTTTTGACTTCTTTCTTTTATCTATACTTAAAAGACACTATCTGACCCAAGTATGTCTACTCATCGTTATTGTATTGTATAACGTGCTTGTGTCCCGGTGCAACTCCACGTCCAAGCGCGTATTTACCTCGACCCTACGTTTCGTGATGATGGTCACGATCTGGGTTTTGGTATATGGTGATATGAGGTTAAAATAATGGATCCAGAGATATTTATTCTTTGCCTTATATATATATTATGAACTAAATATTAAATGAGTGTGTTGCAAAATAAAGTCCAAATTAGAAATGAGACCTATTTGTGCTACTGCTTGTGTTTTACAGCAATCAAAAACAACCAAACATTGACATAAGTCTCACATAAATCTACAATACACAATGTACAGAAATCTAAATTACATAATGAAAAAACTGGAAAGCAAAATACAAGCTTATTTTTTAAATTAAAAAAAAGAACTTAAAGCAGGCGGGGCCCATGTGAATATATCAATTTTGATAATCCAGCTTTTTGTTACGTAATGTGAAAGATTTCGCAGACGATAGCTTTTTGTTATTAACGTTTTTTCCCTTTTTTTTCTTTTTTCTACGATTCGCCACTTCGAATTACTTTTACATATATTATAAGTTTTATATTTTTGGAATTACCTTTTAAAACCCTTCATTTTGATATCGCACTTGATGGTATTGGAAGAAAAAAAATACAAACTCCAGAATAAACCCAAAATCCGTAATTTTTCTTTGTTTTTGAGTTTTAATGCAGTGACTCGCGCCGCCAAGACGAATCTAACGACGTATAATTTATCCAAATGCTTTCATACGTTTAGAAGTTACGAGGGTACAGAGAAACAGACATACATACATACAGGTCAAATGCATAACACTCCTTTTGGGTTTCGCTGCAGTCGGGTAAACAAGTTTCACGCCATAACTTCATTAATGACTTCTTCAGGATAAGGTGCAAATAAGGACTATTATTTATTTGGCTGTGTGAAAAAAATTAAACAGTTCCAGCAATTCAGGCAACTACATTAAGATTACATTTGAAGCACTGTATAAAAAGCTAGACGTTCATCAGTGCGAAAGATACGCCAAGAACCAGTGTAAAGCTTTGACCAAGTGTTGGCCAAGGTTAGGCCAAAGAAACAAGGGCCATCCTAAAGCTCGCTGGGTCGACGATATCGCATAAATCGCGAGAAATACCTGGATAAAGAACGCATAGAACCGGGAAGTGTGGCAGAACAAAGGGGAGGTCTATATCCAGCAGTGGGTGATCCCGGGCTAATATATCATGATGATCTAGAAGAACCATTGGAGACAACCAGGAGAGCATTCTACATAAAGCTGTTTATAATATCTGTAACATACTTTCTCCTGTTCCGTTTATTTTCTACCATAATTGTCAATAATATTCCATCAAAAACATAACATGTAGGTACAAAAATACAAGTCTCGCCACAGTCACAACGCAACGCAGTTCTTCTACCGCAACAAGTTGACTTTGTTGACTTGGCCATCGCTCGGAAACATAATCACAATAATAATCTAGGTAATAACCTAGTTCCAGTGCACACGTCACAGGTAACTGTTTCTAAGAGATAGTGCCTTTATGTGATGGCAGTAAGAACGGAACGATTTAAGTGATTCATTCAAATGATAACTCGTCTTTGTTGGCGGTTCTATTATCTCAAGTAGACGCTATTTAAATAACTAGTAATAACATTTTTAAGAATAATATTTTGCTTATCTTTAATTTTCAAATGATTATTTTTTTATTGGATTTGATTACAAAGGTAAAGGTTAACTTGTAATCAAATCGAATGCTTCACAGAAATCAGCCAGTGTTACACAAGTCTCTTCCCAATACACACTTATTGCAATTTATAATTAAAAAAATGGGTCTGAAGTTGCTAATAATAGTACTTTTCATTAAAATAGTGGTGGCCAGTATTAAACTCGATGTGAAGATAAATAATAAGGCAGCAGACCTGATATACGAAGGATCAGAAGCTCATACAATCACAGATGATGAAATCCATGCCCTAATCGGAAGAGAGAAGTTACGCCAAGCATTTCTAGAAAATTTACGTCTACTTGGTTTGTACCATGAGTCTGAAAACTGCGGACAATCGGAGAGAGTTTTATCGATAAAATCAGCAACTGTCAAACGCTTTAATATGCAACCACTCATAGTAGTGTCACAAGACTTCGAGAACTCATCGAATCACACTATCAAAGTGAACGCAGGAATATCGCATACCGTACAAAACACATTGACAACGAGCTGGTCAAAGGAACGCGAGTATTCAGTAACCAAAGATGTAAATTACCAGGTAAGCGTGGGTTTCTGGGGTGTAGGAGCAAGTCTTGGAGGTTCAAAAGGATTTTCATTCGGTACCAAGGGAGGTGTTAACGAAGAGAAATCAAAATCCGAAACTATTGGCACTACTAGCGGCGTGGAGGTAGAACTGAAACCAGGAGATGCTGTGACTACGGTTTTGTCGGCAAACTCCGGTGCTTTGGAAATAGAAGTTGTGCATCAGGCTTATATTAGAGGTGATGTGCCTATACATTGTGATTGTGACATCCCATTTGGATTGAAACTTCATGTTAATACTGCTTGTGAATCAATCGAAAGTGTGATGGAATCTGGAGGCATCACGAATAATTTAACAACGACAGAAACCATAAAGTTTGACTTCTTTGTGGAAGGGAAAATAAATGTTTATGAAAAGAAGAGTGGACTACTTATATTGTGAATTTAACGAAACGTCGAGGACACCTCCCTGCGCAACGCAACTCAATAGAAAGTTAGAAATGCACCATTTTTAACTTTTTTGTGTGTTAAAATACTTAGTTAATATGACGTTGCTGGGAGTGTGTTTTATATAGTATTGTAAGTTTAATATAGATATGTACGTTAATTATTGTATTATTTTTATGTATTGTGTGTAGTTTCATATTTATCAGCAGTACACCAAAATAAAGGGTGTAACAAGACCCTTAACGAAGCCGAAAGGCAATTGTTCTCCCCGTCATTGTGATCATTTTTTTGTTCTAGACCATACCTGGGAACCTTCTAGTTACGGAGATATTGGGGGTCAAAGTTCCAACTTTTTCACAAGTTTTTTTTTTAATACAATTTTTTATTTAATATTTTTACTTTAAACACTTCCACGACCCCCATATTCAATCCATCCATTAGCACAATGTTTTGAGTCCGTTACATTGAGTCCTACCGTAAAACGAGATTTTTCACCCAAAAAAAAATGGTTTCCCAGCAATAATTTTTGCGTAAAGTTACTTACTTTGATGTACATAATGCTTGGTTGACGGCTTCGTGAAGGGTATTGTTACACCCTGTATTGAAATTGTAATGAAAGACAATAAACATAGGACCTCCATTGTAACAATAGAATAAGCAATATTAAGGAAGAGAATTGTAATAATTTTAGCTTAAATTTAATAGATATACAATAAAGCTTATTTTATCTGATAATTTTATTTTATCTGCGTGAACGCCACCTATTTGCTATTTATATCAATGTTTTGTCAAACTGCACGTATTGTCATTGTCTTACCGTTACAGCTTTGCCGCAATGACACCGGTGTGGATCAACAAGCATAGACTCATATCGACCCGGAACGATGCCATATTATCAGAATGGTGTGATTATAGGGACGTACAACTTGGTTGAACAGATTGGAAACAGATACAGTAACAAAACCGAAATATATTTCCGTGGCCCAGGGTTAATAGAATTTAAATGGCCGAACAACATGTCTGAAAAATAAACCTAAAGTTGAAGTTATTAAAATACATAAGTATGCAAGGTGTAAACTGATCCTTAATAACCATTATGCTGATAAATACATCGCATAGTACAGGGGTAATGGAAATATTTAAAGTGAAGTTATAACATTAAAACTTGTAATAAAAAAAAAAACTTGTGAAAAAGTTGGAACTTTGACCCTCAATATCTCCGTAACTAGAAGGTTCCCAGGTATGGTCTAGAACAAAAAAAATATCGCAAGACGGAAAGAACAAGTGCCTCTCGGCTTCGTGAAGAGGCCATTTACACCTTGTATAGTTTAGTCGACAATTAATGATTTCTCAAATTAATTTGACTTTTAGTGAGACAAAGGTAAACTCCGTGTTTGCAGTATGGCGCTGAATTAAATTAAAAAGTTAAATCGTAATTATTTTTTCTATTGGTTGTACTAGCTCTTCTTCTTGAGATGCCGGTTGTTGTATAAAAACAGCCACACGGATAAATCTTGAAGGTTAAGCAGCGCTAGCCAAGGTCGGTTCGTGGATGGGTGAACATCTATTACATGCCGCCGTTGGTCCTGGCTGACATTTTGTAGATCTTTGACGGTCGTTACATGTAGTCAGTGGCCTGAAAGTCTGACAACCAGTCTTACTAAGGTCAAATAGGCAGCTGCTCCATGTAAAATACTGGTATTCAGTTGTATCCGTTTAGATTGGAAGCTGACCTTAACATAGTTGGAAAAAAGGCAGGTAGATGAAGATATGTAAATCCAATATTGAATTTCCATTTACATCGCTTACTAAAAGTCACTTAGACCCTAAAATCCACAAAACTTTGATGGAGTGTGGATTGGTGGTCACCCATCTACAGACCGACCTGTAAGTGTGGTTTTTGATTTACTGTCGTAATGTCGGCGCCAACCTGTATACCCAGCTTATGTATTTATTTATTTCAATACATATTTATTACTTACGTACAATAATATAAATAATCGTCGTTAAAGATGCACTAAACAAATATAATAAAATAAATGTTGTGGCTATAAATTAAACATTCATGCGACTATAAAGTTTATCTTTAAGTATTTAGGTATACATATTATTTATAATAATATTTTTCCTGTAATTGTTTAACTTAAGATGAAACTGTATGAGATTACGCTTGTTATGTACGAAGGGTTAGTACACCCACATTTCGCTACATATATTTGATGCCCATGTAATAAGGAGCGAGCCTATTTCCAAGAACCAAGCCGAAATTGAAATTCGTGACTGCTACTGAGAATTTCCAGGTGGAAAAACCTTATAACACTTTGCACGAACCGGGAATCGAAACCATGGCCTAAATAAATTGTTATAAAATAACAAAAACGTTCAGCGAAAAAAAACCGACTTCCAAAAAACACTAAAAAAGTCTAAAATAACTTGACTTTCAGAAGTCGGTGCCTTTGTTTGTTTCATTGAGTATTTTGCCACCGACTTCTGAAAGTCAACTTATTTTAGACTTATTTAGTGTTTTTTTGGAAGTCGTTTTTTTCATAGAAAGATTTTTTTGTTATTTGGTTGATTTTCTCATTACAATCTCATCAATCGAACTGAACATTTGACGTTGTGTAGTTACGGTGCCGAAGGCCCGGACTCCACCACTGGCTCCAATGCCTTAAACAATTACGAGACATCTCTTCTCTCTCGGAAGCTAAGAGGAGACCAGAAGTGTAAATAATGAAATTTTATTTGTGGTTTACAGTTACAACGTCTCCCTGACTAACTCGTCTCGTCTCGTCTCGTCTTCGCTTCGGTGGAGTGTGGACCGTATTGTTATTACCAATTGCAATATTAATTCTATCGAAGGATCTATTATATTTCATATTATATTGAATATAACAATTATTGTAATTGCAACGACTATATAAGCCACTTTATTGGAACCAATCGATTTCATGATTTGACTATATTATTTGACGATGAGTTTGACTATTACTTGCGGTGTATCCTAGCCAAAACACGGGCCGAATAACCTTATAAATAACGACCTCTCGGAGACGAGCGAAAAAAAATGTGCCACCAGGAATATTTAAAAGTTTAAGTGTACGTTCCGTATTATACCTAACCCACAATGTAGCATTGAACTTTCCAATTATAAAACCCAAAAATAGATATATATTATATAGAAATATATTTTGTTGCGAAATTAAGTCTGTCTGTCCGTCAGTAAAATGTTAAGCCTAAACTACTGAGCTGATCGTTATGTAATTTGGCAGAAAAGTAGTCTGGGGCCTGAAGGTTGACATAAAGACGGGCCTGGAGAATGGAATACAACGGGTGCAAACACAGATTTAGACAGCCAATGTCAAAATCTGTTTTTGGTCGTGTCGTTTGGTTTTGGGGTGGAAGCGCAAGGGTAGCCCGCGAAATTTAAATTTTCTTACGTTTTATGCAATTTGCAGGTCAGTGTCAGGTTGTATGTTGATGAAACACGTATGGAGTTACAGAATTATAATCATTCAAATCATCAATACAACCCTCCAAGTTCATTTAACCCCATTGAGTGACTTTTTCATGAAATAGTTATTGAATGGGGTTAAATGAACTTGGAGGGTTGTATTGATGATTAAACCTGACACGGACCTGCAAATTGCAATAAACGTAAGAAAATTTTAATTTCGCGGGCTACCCTTGCGCTTCCACCTTAATATATTATCTCTGAGTGTTGTCGCTGCCTTGACGTACTTGTGCGGGGCGCGACTTGTGGATGGCGACGATCCTCACGCGTAAGGAATAAGTGACTGTAGCATTTAAGCAGTCATCAACGGATCTCATACACCTGCCACTACGACGTGAGGCGTGCGACGTGTCTCTCTGAGGGATCGCATCAGGAACGAGGTGATCCGACAGAAAGCCAGAGTTGTCGACACAGCTCACAGAATAAGTTGACTGAAGTGGCAATTGGCTGACCGTATTAGCCGTAGAACCGATGACCGGTTGGTGGAGATCGCAAATCGGCAAGCGGAAGGTGGTACGTCAGCCTCTCTGAAGCGACTGTCTTCGCAGGGTGGCTGGTAGCAACTGGAAGATAGTTGCTGAGAATCGGAAAAGATCTATGTCCAGCAGTGGACTGATAATGTGCTGATGATGACGAGGACTGCGACGTGAGATCAGCTTCACCGGGCGACCGCGTGGACAAGTTTGTCGTGCGATAACAGCCTTATCTAGTAACCAAGAGGTTAAATGAAAACAAATACAAGCGTACAAATTCACCGGCAAAGGGCAAGTTATACATAGTCTTTAGCAAAGCGGAATTGATAACACAAGTTTCACGCAAATTGAAGTAATTGCCTAATAGGAATAACCGAAATATTTGTTTAATTTAGTAGTTAGTTACACTATTGTTTTTGTCCCCGATAGCAATAATTTACGTAATATTAATTTTGAACGTCATCATGACTAAATAACGGGTTAGTAGCAATATTACAAATGTAGAGACTGACTCGTTGGTCTAGTGGCCGTAAGTGTGACTGCTGAGCTTGAGGTTCTGAGTTCGAATCCCGGGTAGGGCAAATTGTTATTGAAAAGAAAAGAAAGAAAGAAAAATCATTTATTTTGCACCGACTAGAAACGCGCAATAATAAAACATAACCATAAAAAAATTGAAAAAGAACGTCAAAGCAAAAAACAAATAAAATGAAATCTAATATTACCTTCGCAGAGAATACTATTCTACATCTACGATTCTGTCTTGAGATCCCCTATGGTCACACCATAGAGAACCCTAGAAAGTGCATGTCTTTGGCTTTGGTGACACCATAGACAAGCACTTTCGACGCGACATTTTGACACAACGTTGACATAAGGAGATCCCAAAACAAAAACATTCACATCACATCAGTACATGTACAAAACTAAATTTAAAACGTTACAATAAATATGAAGGCAAGATAACTATGTGAAACATAAATGAAACTGCGCGTCCCATCCGTGCAAAAATGGTCGATGCTCAGCTAAATGCTGTGGCTTCGGACGGACCGTAAGTCCTCAGCGCTGATTTTCAGCAAAGACCAAAAGAGTGACATATTGACGCCGCCATGGTGTGTGCTATGGTGTTTCAGTCATTATTTATACACTAATAAGAATAATGGTAAGTACTAATATTAAATGTATGTATATTTGGAAAATAAATATATAAACATAATGATTGTGAGTTGTAACACGAATATCATATTTGCAAGTGTACAGAATATTTTGAAACAAAATAAAAATACATGCTTTATGTTATGCCAACATACAAAAACCAACACAAAGCTAAGATTGAAAGATGCTCAACAACTAACATTAACTAATTATTAAAATCTGAAATTAAATATCCATTTAATCTCCAGGCACTGATCACAGCATGAAAATAAATTTTCAACAATGGACAATACACAATTCCAGGAATGAAGGATGGGCGTGGCGGCCATATGCATTTTGGTTTATGATATGGCGTCGCTTGTTCAAACACACGAAGTAAACGCATTTGCCATGGATTAATCCATTGAAAGGCGCAATGCATCAACCGTGAGCGCGCCCTACTCTGTTGGTGACCTTCTCCAATTGCCCTTAGGCCATGACGTTGAGGTAAGCTCCAAGTGCACTGGTGCAATAAGATTTACCCACCATCAGATTGCTGCATTTTCATGAATCTTTTCTTTAAAATATTTAAAAAACACCTTTTTGATTTCAGGACTCTCACTGGTGGTGGAAGGTCATTCCAACAGTGTGTGGCGGCGAATTTGAAGCAACCCCTGAATGCTGCAGTTCTGTGTTGCGGATTACAAAGCGGTTGGGTGGAATAACGCGGCTCGTATTTACTCTGTCTCCAACTTAGTTTATCAAAAAGGTAGTGTGGTTTCTGTGTAGTGACCACTCCAAAAAGCAGACTAGCCAGATGCAACCTTCTCCTAGCAGCCATTTTCAAAATATTATTTTCGTTATTAAAAGGAGTGACATGACTTCTACGATTGCGTTTTTCCGTCAGGATTTTCACAGTAGTAACCACGGAATCTGGATTCGTGCCCGGTGACGACAATAAGCTCGCCCCCTGTTACATCGGAGTTAAACGTCTGGCGGTATGTGGGTGTACTATTAGGTACACCTCTGCTTCACCCTAGGAGAATTACAGACGTGATGTTCTTTAATGCTTTGATTAATATTTTCGCGCACATAGTATTTTAGAAGCCATTCTAAAAGTTAAAACCGTTAAAGAAAATAGCTTTTTATTTTGCTAAGTGTACATATTAGCCGGGCCTGTAGACGGCGAGCTATGGGCTAGCTCGCCGTCCGTCCGTCTTATGACGACAGGCCGTGTCTTCGCAAGTGTTCCACGCGCGCCTCCAAGAGAGGTCAGCAAATGGGAAGGGGTCCGAAAGGACCGATGCCTAACAGGGTTGCGGGACTGTTCGAAATGAGATACTGCGGCCCTGGAACACAAAGGGCAAAAGAAGGAACATGGATAGGTTTTAGTCAGTACAAGTCTGACACTCCCTTCCGCTCCGCCCATTTGATGATTTCCCATCCGTAAAAAAAGTGTACATCTTAGTACTCGTGACTAATACCTACACCTCTGCTTACCCTTCAGGAAATATAGGCGATGTGCGTGTGGTGTGAGGGCTATGTCTATGAGAATTAAGGGTCCAGTTTGAACGAAGATAGACAAAGTAGGACAGTGTTTTACGACAGTATCTTGTTTTCACAAATTTTATTTAGCACTAGCGGCCCGTCCCGGCTTCGCACGGGTGCCTATGTTACTCAAGGTAAATGTAGCTTTCTAATGGTGAAAGAATTTTTGAAATCGGCGCTGTATTTTTTTAGTTTATTCATTACAAACATACACATAAAAAAAAAAAAAATACTTACACACGAACATATAACCTCCTCCTTTTTTGAAGTCGGTTAAAAATACAAAAATACTAATCTTTCCTCTTTATAATATTAGTGTAGATAAGCTTAGTTTTTGGCTTAAAGATTTTTTCTATAGTGTCCATAGTTTATCAGGTACAGGTGGGCCCTCAATCCTCTATGTGAGAACTGAGGGCCCAACTTTACAGTCCATAACTCGCTTATTTGACTTTCACACAAAAGGTTTGGTCGCTCACAATGGTCCTCATTCGAAGGCTTAAAGTCACCCCAAGGGCAATGGAGAGGGCTATGCTCGGAGTTTCCTTGCGCGGTCGAATCAGAAATGAAGATATCCGCAAGAGAACCAAGGTTACCGACGTAGCCCGAAGAATTGCCAAACTGAAGTGGCAGTGGGCAGGGCAACTTTGCTCGCAGAACGGATGGCCGATGGGGCCGAAAAGTTCTGGAGTGGCGACCGCGAACCGGAAGACGTTGCGTTGGAAGGCCTCCCCCTAGGTGGGCCGATGACCTGGTGAAGGTTGCGGGGATCCGCTGGATGCGAGTGATGAGAGATAGAGAATTAGATGACACATTATTACGGACTTTTTATAAAAAAATGTTTTTATCTTCTTTTTTATGTATATTTGACCAATTCGTTTTTTTTTTTTTTAATTTATTTTATTGCACATTATTATCGTTTTGAAATTGTAATTTTTATTATCTTTGACATTTTTTTTTTTTTTGTTTCAATGGTACTGTTATATTATATTTTTTTTTTTAATTCTACACAATGTATATTGTTCTGAATAAATTACTTACTTACTTACTTACTTACTTACTTACTGATGCAGTGGACGTCTTTCGGCTGAAATGATGATGATGACTTTCACAAAATCTGATTCCAATTTTCACAATTCTTTGGGAATTTTCACTAAATCCCATAGGCACATTTTCAACAACGTGGCCCTCACACCACATGCACAGTACATGCTTGGTGTTTTGTTATGTTATGACGAAATAGTGTT
This sequence comes from Eugnorisma glareosa, assembly GCA_947578425.1. Classification (NCBI taxonomy): domain Eukaryota; kingdom Metazoa; phylum Arthropoda; class Insecta; order Lepidoptera; family Noctuidae; genus Eugnorisma; species Eugnorisma glareosa. The sequence continues at coordinate 1,721,747 of OX387982.1, read as the reverse complement.
CGAACCTACACCTCAATAACAATAGACAATAATTACTCATTAGAAGATACTTGAAGTATGAACACACAAAAGGAATGTATTTACAATAATAACATCGTATATTATGATAAGGAGGTGAGTAGTGGGCGAAGCTTGACAACTTGTTTGTGCAGCCAGCATTCTGTAGGCTCAGCAGAGGTGTAAAATATTGGAAGGCGCGGTTGAAGACGGTCTTAAGTACTTTATACCTAGAAAATTTTGATTATTTATTGAAATAGTAATTTGTTACATACATAAATGCACGCCTGTTTACCCCGATGGACTAGGCAGGAGTGTACCGTAATAGTACCTACCTAGTTACCTACCCTACATACACTTTTCTTCAGTAATTTTAAAGTCCAGTGCACCTTATACAAGGTGTAATCGGACCCTTAAACCAAGCATTTTATACATCAATATCAATATACTATCATAGATACATTACATTATTGTAGCTACATTTCATTGTTATCTTTGTTTCGACAGTTCAAAAGTGCCTGTAACTGGCCTACTTGAAATAAATGCTTTGATTTTGATTTTGATACATCACACTAACTCGTAAGTTAGTCAACGCAAAAATTATTGTTGGGAAACGACGTTTTGTTTTGGGTGAAAAATCATTTTTTCGGTAGGACTCAAAGTAAGGCACGTTTGTAAAAAATGTGTTGATAGGTGCATTGAATAATACGGAGTCGGGTCGTGGAGCTATTTAGAGTAATGTTACAACATTAAAAACTTGTATTGAAAAAAAAGCTTTTGACACAGTTGGAACTTTGACCCCTAATATCTTCGTATCTAGAAGGTTCCCAGGTATTGTATAAAACAAAAAAAAAATATTACAATGACGGGGAGAACCTTTCGGATTAGTTAAGGATACTGTTACACTAGTTAGACTTCGTGGCTACTACTGCGAAATTGCTACTGGAGGACTCCAGTAACAGTTAGGGCCAGCGCATACCGAAGACGGCACGGCAAGGCATTCTAACTTTACGCAACGTAAACTCAGACGTAGACAGTGGTAACAAGATACAAATTCCAATGTTTAGAGATCAACCCCAACGCAACAAAGGCGTTGTTCAATTTCCCTTCGCGGCATTGAAAATTGGAATATTGTATCTTGTTACGACTAGCTATGTATGAATTGACGTTGCGTAAAGATAAAATGCCCCAGTTTGCACTGGCCTTTAGTCCGAACTGTAGGAAACGGACCCGCTCAGCAGTTGCGCTTGCGACTTCGAGACCAACGGTGCTGTTCGGGCGGGTCGACCACCATAACTCTTTGAATGGAACAACGTTTCTCTAACTGTAAAATTAAATTCTTGTTTCCAAAACACCCGTACTTACGTCTTTGTAACTCCGATGACGTCGAATAGGATCCTTCTATAATTAATGCTGGCAGCCCACTCGAATGCAAAGAGTCGTACGCAGGCTCGTCATCTTGTACTAGAGTGTGCTCAGCCGTGTTCATACTACACACATCAAAAGTGTCTAGGGATCAAGCATTTTTATGTGGATTTCTTGAGATTGAGATGTGGCTTTGTAATAAATTTATGATTTTATAAATTTATATGGATCCTTTTTGGTGCATTTCATAATTTGAATCAGGAACTGTGAATCAAATTCGAGTAAAAGATGAAAATCAGCTGTCAATATTTTCCCTATAAAAACATACAACGCATTGAAGACATTATTAGTGCTACTGTTTCCCTACTACTGATAAAAACCAACGTTATTATGGAGCGGCGACGTCATTTAAGCAGGGAAGAAATGCTCAGAGCCGTGGGAATGATAGAAGCTGGTTCCCGGCAACGTACTGTGGCTTTAGCTCTGAATACAAGTCAGAGTGTTATCAGTCGACTTTGGACACGTTACCGAAGCACTGGTACCGTGGCTGAGCGCCATGGAGGACGGTATCGCTGCACCACACGGAGACAAGACCGATACATTCAAATCTTAACTCGAAGAGCTCCAACAATAACCGCCATGATGTTAGCCGTGAGGCTTCATCACTCTTCAGGGAACTTAATTAGCGACCAAACAGTCAGAAACCGCTTGCATGAAGTGAACCTTCATTCCCGAAGACCGCTACGGGTACCACCTATAGCAATGCACAATCGTAGGATACGATATCAATGGGCTCTTGAACACAGAAATTGGGCAGAAGAACAATGGCGTTTCGTGTGCTTTTCTGATGAGTCTCGTTTTGGTATGAGACCGGATACAAGACGTATACGACACTGGAGAACCCCTGGACGCCAACAGCGATTAAAATCCTGCCAGGAAGTCCATCCTTATAGTGGTGGAACCATCATGGTATGGGCGGGTATTTGGATCGGCGGAAGAACTGAGTTGATTTGGATCAGAGGCAACCTCAACGCTCAAATTTATGCTGAGACGATTGTATCAGACGTCATCGTTCCTCTACAAGTGCAAATCGGTCCCTTATTTCAGTTAATGCATGATAATGCACGACCGCACACCGCAAGAGTTGTAAGACAGACTCTCGCCGCAGCTAACATCAATGTCCTGCCCTGGCCTGCTCAGTCGCCAGACTTGAATCCGATTGAGCATGCATGGGATATGCTACAGAGAAGAGCTCTGCCGAATATGGAGGGTATCCAGTCGCAAGAAGACCTTTTTTTGTTGTTGCAACGAACATGGGCGGCCATTCCACAGCGTGATTTGGATGAACTCATTTTGAGTATGCCAAACCGATGTTCTTGTGTTGTTAGTGTTCGCGGTAGAAACACGGATTATTAATTGTTTAAGTTACCCAATAAAATTTTAAAGAAAACTGTTATTTCAGTCTTTTTTTCGAACTTTTGTGTTAGTGGTTCAAATGTCAAAAATCCCTTTATTAGGAAAATGGCAAATTTCTTTATTAATGCAAAGGTGACTTGGTTTATCGTTACTGTGACAAACGAAAACACTTTATTTGATGAATCCTTAAAGAAAATTTTAATTAATATCAATCAGGAGAAAAGTTATTGCAAAAATATATGTTGATCCCTAGACACTTTTGATGTGTGTATTTATTAGTTAAATGGCGCATTCCTTAAGAAAGTGGGCAATTATTCTAGGATAAGTAATTGTAACATTGTATTCTCCATATTCTATCGTTACATATGATCTTTATCGTCATCTGCCTAGCCTTTTCCTAACTTTGTTAGTGTCGGCATCCAGTCTAACTGGATGCAGCTGAATAATAGAACTCCAGACTTCGAGAGATCATCAGCAGACTGTTTGTCAGACTTTCTGGTTTCTGGCAAAGATCTACGAACGACAGCCGAGAGTTCTGCTTTACGAGCTTTCCGAGATACATATGAGTCTCAGTATGTACTGGATTGTCACCCGTCCACTGGCCGACCTCGGCACGCGTAGCTTAACCTTGAAGACCGACCCGTGCTGCTGTTATATAGCCAAGAGCTCCTCAGAAGGTTATTTTCTATGAAGTATCTATAATAAAATTGCCATCATTAAAAAGAATCATCACACTTCAGATATCTAATCACTTCGCATCTCTAAAGATTACAAACGAACAAACAATCTGACCTATAAAAACCATCAATAACATAATCATAACAATAATGATCTATAATTACAGTAATCATATAATTGTTGCGCCATCTTTGGTTCTCACGGACGCCCGTAATCGCTCATAATAAAATAAATAAAAAAATAAAAATAAAAATAAAAAAAAAATAAAAAATAAAAAAGCCTTTATTATTCCTTAATACAATGAAAAAAAAAAATACTTAACATAAATTATTTTAAGTAAAAATTTACTGTGCATTAAGGACCCCTCGACGGGTATAGGCCTCCTCCAATAATTTCCATTGCTTTCTGTTCCTTGCTTTAGCAAACCATGAATTTCCCATCAGTTCTACGATCTCGTCGTGCCAGCGCTCTACTGGTCTGCCCCTTTTTCTCTTGCCGTGTGGTCCTAACCACGCGGTCGCTCTCAGAGTCCATCTACTGTCTTCTGATCGCGCCAGGTGGCCCGCCCATCTCCATTTCAGTGCCTGCGCGTGTTGAAGGGCGTCTATGACTTGAGTCTTCTTCCTGATTGTTGAGTTTCGTTGTTTGTCTCTCAGTTTAATGTTTAGGATGCTTCGTTCCATGGCCCTTTGACAAACTTGTATTTTATTTTTGGTTGTTTTGTTGAAGATCCAGGTCTGACACGCATAAGTAAGGCATGGCAGCAAACAAGAGTTCATGACTTTAGCTTTGAGTTTTACTGGTAAATTGGATTTCATTATTTCCTTGTAACTCCAAAATTTATTCCAAGTTATGCTAATTCTCCTCTTGATTTCTTCGATGTTTCTATTTTTGTTGAAAGATAATTGTTTGCCGAGATATATATATTCCTCTACATATTCTACCGTTTCGTTGTTGATTTTTATTTCTTGTTTTGCCCTGTTAGTTAATATTTTTGTTTTCAGGGTGTTCATTTCTAGACCAACTTTTGAACCTACGGTATGGAGTTCATTTAGCATCTTTTCTAGTTGTTCCGCAGATTCAGCTGCTAAAACAATGTCGTCTGCAAACCTTAAGTGGTTGAAGTATTTACCATCAATGAGAATTCCTTTTCGGTGCCAGTCAAGGTTTGACATTACGTGCTGTAGGACGTTAATAAAAAGTTTTGGGGATAGCGGGTCGCCCTGCCTTACTCCGCGTCCTATTGTTATAGCATCCCCAGTTCTGTCCAGTTTGACTCTACTTCTACTTTTCCTGTATATGTCTTTGATAATATTAATGTAAGCTTGTGGGATGTCTATAGCTGAAAGGGAGTCCCATATGCTCTGATGGAGAATCGAGTCGAATGCCTTTTTGTAGTCGACAAAGCCCAAGTACAGAGGCGCATTAAACTCTTCATATTTCTCTATTATTTGTTCTATGGCATGAATATGGTCCACTGTGTTAAATCCTTTGCGAAAACCTGCTTGTTCTACTGGTTGATGTTTCTCTATATCTTCTTTTATCCTTTTTTCCAGGCATGAGGCAAACAGCTTGTATAAATTTGGCATTAGGCTAATTGGTCGATAATTTCCCACGTCTGTTGGGTCCCCTTTCTTATACAAAAGTATTATGTCGGATAGCACCCATGATTTCGGGACAGTTTCTTCTCTTAGTATTTTGTTGAAGAGATGTATCAGTGGTGAAGAAAGAACATATCTGGACAGTTTTATCATTTCGTTTGATAGGTTGTCTGGTCCAGGGCTTTTATCAGATTTAAATTTTTCAATATTCCCAACGATTTCTGCTTCGTCGAATAGTTTTATCTCTAAGTCTGTCTGTAAGTTTGAAGTTTGCCTGGTTTCCGATGGTGCAGTTTTCGGAGTGCTATATAGAGTTCGGTAGTAATCTGTAGCAATTTTTATAATTTCTGATCGTGATTGTACTTTGTTGTTGTTGTGACTTGAGCTTAGTTTTGGAATCCAGGTTTTTTCTTTATTTAATAATCTTCCAGCTTTTTTTGTGCTTCCTTTTGTTACGAGAAAGTTTTCTATTATTTTCATTCTATGTGTTTTATAATCATTTTTGATACTCTTGTTTGTTGTCTTATATAGTAATTTCAGTTGGTTTTTTTGTTCTTTCGTCAGGTTCTTCTTGTTTTGTAGTTTGTGGCGTTTGGAAATTAATTCTTTTGTTTCGTTGCTTATAATATCTTTCTTTTGATTTACAATATTTGATTGAGCTTCTTTTATACTATGAGTTATGGCTTGATGAATTTTATCATGGTAAGTTTCAACAGAATCGTCATTGTCTAGGTTTTTAATTTTTTCTTGCAGTATCTTTATATAACGTTTCTGTTCTTCTTCTGATTTAATCGTCTGTGGAGCCTTGTTGAAATTTATTCGTTTTTTCTTTTTAGTTTTCAGTGTTATTGTTGCTCGTACTAATCTGTGGTCGCTAGAGTGGGTTATGTTGTTTAGGACCTCTACATTTTCGAATTGGTTTGGTTTATTGGAAAGTATGAAGTCGATTTCGTTTCTTGTTTTTTTATCAGGCGATATCCATGTCCATTTTCTATTTCTTTTCATTTTGTAGAAGGTGTTCATTAACATTACTTTATTTTCCAGAGCAAATTTGATGAGTCTGTCGCCTCGTTCATTTCTTTGTCCAAATCCAAACTTTCCCATGATTAGATTTTCAGTGGGTTTCGCATAGCCTATTTTTGAGTTAAAATCGCCCATAATAATTAAATTGTTTCCAGCGTATGATTGCGCTTCTAAAATTTTGTCATAAAAACTTATTAAATCTTGTTCTGGTGCTTCTGTAGTTGGTGCGTATACTTGGATTACCGACAGTTCATATTCTTTAAACTTTAATTTTAACAGGCAAACTCTTTCGGATAACCCAATAAAAGAATCAATGTTGGGTTTCAATTCTTTCTTGATGAGAAAGCCTACTCCATATCTCCCAGGTCTTTCCCCCATGTAACAGAAGACATGGTCTTCATCTTCAATAATCGAGTTACCCATTCTGCGTATGTCTGAAAGTCCAATTATGTCGTATTTTATATTCCTAATTGCATGTTTTAGCTGTAACATTCTTTCTATCGATGATAATGATCTCACATTGTAAGTACATATGTATAATTTCTTGTTCTCTATGTTTTTAATTATTGGAGGGTTTTGGTCATACGTTCCCCGGGTGACCGGCCTTGTGGGGACACGAGGGGTCGTTTTTTCCTAGATAGTGTTGTTATTTTCAATGTTGGGTTGAGTAGGTATTTCTGGTTCCTTTGGTTTTTGAGTAAGGTATTGCATCATATTGGTTCTATTTTTCTTTAAAGGTTGTTTTGTGTTTGAATTTTTGTTGTATTCCTCTACTGGTTTATTTGTCTCTGGGGATTCTGATAGAATACGTTTGTTTGATTTTCTATTTTCGCCAATTATAACTATTTTGTCATATTTCAAGAAAGCTTTTTTCCCCTGATCTTTAGCTTCCTTAAGCTGTACTTGGAGTTCTTTTCGTTTTTGCAGTACTTCCAGCGGGAAGTCTTCCATTATGTGGTATGGTGTGTTGTCCAAAGCTTTTTTCTTCTTTAGAATTTCTATCTTCATGCCCATTGTAGTTAAAGTTACAAGCACTGGCCTTACTTTTTCGGCAGGTTTACCAAGTCTTCTGGTATACTCAATGTTGATGTTGTTACAGTTTATTTTCATGTTTGTTTTTATTATATTCGATATTTCATTTTCCAGATCCTGGTACTCTTTTTGTTCCTCGCTCACCCCAAAGAAAATAACATTCCTTCTTCGTAACGTTCTCTCAAAACTATCGAGGGTTTTTTGTTGTTTTTCAATTTTTTCTTCTAGTATTTGGTTTTTGTTTTCGATGTTTATGAACTTCTCGTTTATGTTTTCGTTTATCGTTTTTGTTATTTCATCCTTCATATCTTTCATATCCTGTTTTTGTTGTTTCATATCTTCTTGAATACTTCTTAACATTTTCTTGATTTCTTCCATTTTTGTGTATTACGCCCTCTAGTGGCAATTTTTGGACACGATCGATACGTGGGTTTGGAGCGATTGACACTCGGTTCGCAAAGTAGGTTGTTGTTTGTCTTAGTAGTGTAACGTTATGAGAATAGATGGCGTTCGAATGCAGTTCCTAGTTTGTGTTGAATGATTCGTATGTTGGGGATTATAAACAGACGAATTAGCGAAACACTCATTGTTTAGAACATAATTCAGATATAAATGTGTATAATCTGGTAATATTGCAGTTTATTAGGTCGTAGTAATCTCTTAGGCACTGTAGTCTGTATTGTTCAGGTGTCGCTGAGGTCTGTTACATTTTTTTTTTTTCTCTTTATCTTTTGTTAAAGTCTTGTATTTATTTACACTTTAGACCTTATTTTTACTCAAAACTAAATGTTTTTCACACTACAATACTCTTGATCTGTACACAATAGCGATTTTCACTGCTTAATAGTCTTTATGCACTATATTGTTCAAATGTCACTGACGTCCATTTTTTTTTTTTTTCGTCTTGTATTTACAGTTTTGTCCTTGTTTTCACTCAAAGTAAATGTTTTTCACACTACAAAACTCTTGTTCTATACACAATAGCGGTTTTCACTGCTTAATAGTTACTTTTAGGTTTTATAAACAGATTTTTGTTGCGAGCTTACGTCAACACGAACAACTGTCGATACATGACGTCTGTCAACTACTAATCGCTCATACCTTACCATATTTGGTGCAAATGTGAGAGAATTAAGACGACCGTCCACTTACGTACAGGATATGCACGGAGAGGTTTTGCTATAAGTCACAGCTTTGCTCATCACAAGTCACTCAAAGGGCGATGGAGAGGGTTATGCTCAGAGTTTCCTTTTTCAGAAATGAAGACATCCTTAAGAGAACCAAGGTTACCGTCGTACTCCACTCTGGGCGGAGCTGAAGGGAGTGTCAGACTTGTACTGACTAAAACCCATCCATGTTCCTTCTTTTGCCCTGTGTGTCCCAGGGCCACGTTATCTCTTTCGAACAGTCCCGCAACCCTGGCAGGACGTGGGTTAGGCATCAATAGATTTCATACAAGCCAATGCGGCTTGAGATCTGCTTTACCGCGCGACCGAGGCGGTGTCGGTTGACTTAGATGCGCCGTTCATTTGTTTGCTAGCCACGCATCCGTTCGTAGCTTGGGTTGCAGCTGACGACTTCCAAGCATCAGTCTCTTGCCCTTCTCCCAATTTATTTGGGGTCGGTGCAGCAAGTCTACCTCTTTTTTACTTCTCTATTAGTCGCCATCTCATGAGTCACTTCACATATATAGGATCTACCTAGTTAACGCAAGTATCACGATCCGTATGAAAACCAAGCGTGCCATTTTTTGACTACCTACTATTACGTCTTGAGCACTATACAAACAAGTTAATTTACAATATAGACTACGTTTTTGTTGTTTAAATGTCTAGAAATAAGTTCTTGAGTTGTAACGTTGTTATTTTAAACAAATTAGCTTGCTGTGACAGTAGCCACGTTATGCGTAAAATGCTTAAGCCGGGCACGCGAAGCAGGTGCTCTTGGGTTATGTAGTAGGTATATCTATATCTGTGGGTGATGTGTGTCACCCCCTTTCTAGCTATATCATACTTTACACAGCCCATCCATCGCTTCTTTGACCTACCCCTAATCATACAAAGCGAAGCTAAGTACACTCACGTAGCATAGCCGTGAACAGCTGTGGAGCGATGCTTTTACTGCGGCTTGCGTTTACGCTGATCTAAGAATGCTTCGCTTATTAGAGGAGTGTGAATGGGTTTATAAGGTGTTTCTAAGTTCTCAAGCTTTAATTGAGAGATTACAGAATAACTTAAAAAGCTCTCTCACTGAAATTAAACCAATCTGTTCATTAATGTTACATGTGTTAGCAGAAAACCGACACTTACCTCAGACTTTGTTTATTTATGACTTAAAAAAAGGTTGGTGGTTCAAGTTTGGTGCGTTGAAAAAAACTTGTACTACTAAGTGCCCATCATCATTATCGTCATGCTCCTGCTCTAATCCCATTGCATGCATTAATTTGGTGTCGGCGCAGCATGTCTTCTTCTTCCATACATCTCTTTTACTCGTCAGTCACTCCTTTCGTTCATCTGTTGTTTCTTGGGTTTTCCTCTACTCTTATACCAATCCACATTCATACTCAAAACTTTCTTTACGACATTTTGATCATTCCACCGCATCACATGCCCATACCACGCCAACTAATTACCACACCACTTTTCAGTCACCGGCGCCACTCTCAGACTTCTTCTTTGTCTTAGGTTATCGATTCGCTTAAGAGGGCCCTTCCCGGCGCGTCTATCTTCAATGCGAGCATGGTCGAAAAGCTTGTTGTTTCATCCAGAGCCACAGCGGCGATTTTCTTTCAACTCCCCAGTCTTACCCCGCCCCGACCCCGCACAACTCGTCTCCCGCGCACCTCATACCGCTTAACACGATGACATTGAACGAAAAATATTGTTCGAAAATTTCTTAAACTTGTTTCAGGAAATACGTGTTTTTGAATAAGTCTTACAAGTGTGTGAAATAAAAATTTGTCATTAAGAAACTCCATTACATGTGCAAGGTTTCTATCGTGATGATTTCTTTAGTTTTAGAGTTGATGATTGCATTATGTACGGCTAAAGTTCAGGTAAAATTTGTGCAAAACAGCCATTTTTGGAGGCTTATACTGAATTTGTTTCTACAATTTTTTATTTTTTGCTCCCATAGAAACCTAGATATAGTGCACAAAATACATATTAGTTCAAAAAATCAAAGATAGATGTGCAACAACTGCATAATCACGTACGAGCGTTTGTATGAAAAGTATGACGGGTTGGCCGCTCTTAACACCACACATTCCCTTAGTATTATTATCTCAGCCGCATGCATCAATTGCCTTTCATTCATCCCTTTAGTCAGACTTGCTGAATCGAGGCCAGGATCAGTCAGCCCATCTACAGTCGCGCTTACGATGATTTAGTTGTCTTTTTTAAGCTTTTAATACCAGATGGCGCCACCAGTGAAACCCAGCGAATGTATTACAAAATAAACTGTGGTTAGTAGACGCAAATGAGAAATAAATGAGTTAGCACAAATTGCCAGGCTCAGATGACTTTCCTTGATTAATGTTGCCACACTCTTTCTAAATAAATGCTTATCGTGACCTGTTGAAAAATGTGTTTTTACTGTTGGTCAACTGGCTTGGTTATAATTATAAAGTGTTGGGTCAGACAGGGAGGCCTACTTCTCTATGAAGGAAAATATTCCTAATTTACCTACACGAAAATTACTGTACTGTTGACTGCTGAGCACGAAGTCCGAAGTTGGATTAGCAGGTCGGGCAGTTTTATTAGATTTATCATCAAGAATTTCTCTGAAGCAGTCACGGAGTCTGAGTTGGTGCTCGGTTGATGCCAATAGTCACATCTTATATAAACTGGCGTAATGTGGGCGTACCTATTATTTATTCGCCTAACCCTTCGGCGATTACAGTTATGATTATATGTTTTATATAATAGGAACCTTATCAATAATGTAGGTATTACCATGGTGAGGTTCTTCAGAAAGGTCAGGTGCGTAGTATTCGCAACCAGCGTGCGTGTATGACCAGATGTATGTTTGTGCACAAGGTGAAAGGAGTATGCATGAATCGTAGCAAGTAGCGGTCTGTGGTTTCAGCCTACTGCTCATGGGAAAACGGCTTGAGTTTATGCATGCATGGATGCCTGTACTAGAATAATCGTGTCACAGGTGACCGCAGCGCTGATAATATGCTAAAATATTCCTTTATAAACAGTAAGCACCTTTGTATGGAACTGACACCAACAAACTTATGAGTCCATTTGTTTCGCGGAGCTTTCAAGTGAAGTAGCTTACTTATTACCTATGTTTTCAAAAGTTTACGTATTCTGTTTTGCGAACATTGAGTTGATCACAAAATAAAAATTGCAAAAAATAAAACCGACTTCAAAAACACAGGTCACAAAAAAACAACATCAAACTAACAAAAGTCACCGACTTCTGAAGCTAAAGTTATTTTGTACTTTTTTAAGTCGGTTTAATTTTATGCAATTTATTTTTAATTTTTACTTGTTAGTGTCAATAATCGTAGGTACGAGGTATTCCATGAAGCACACCCAAACGAAGCACACCCAGACGAAGCACACCTAAAGTATTCCACTTAGCACACCCGTAGGTGGGCTTCAAATAAAAATTTAAAATAATTAATTTCCTATTCCACGAAGCACACCTACGAATATCACTCGCATAGTGCGGGGACTAAGAAATAAAAATGTCGATAGAAGAAAATATTTATTATTTAAAAGACTAACTTAAATTTCTAACATCATTCAGTTTCATTATAATAATGTGACACAATATTTGACATTTTTGTAATCTTACTATTTAAAATCACAGATTGTTTCATAATTATCTTTCAAAAAAAAATTTTAGTTTTTAACTATTTTTCTATTATTTTCCTTTTTTGTGCTCTTAATAAAATCACAGATTGTTTCATAATTATGCAATAAAAACTTGGACAAATATCAAAAACATTGTAAATATAGTTTTCCATAGAGATCGATGTTGAAGTTTTCTTATAGCTACCTGTTTAGTGAATAATAAAAATACTCTACTTTAACATAAAAAATAACAGATTGTTTCATAATTGCAATAAAAAATTGGACAAATATAAAAAATATTGTAAATATTGTTTTACATAGAGATCTATGTTGAAGTTTTATTATAGCTACGTGTTTAGTGAATAATAAAAATACTCTACTTTAACATAAAAAATCACAGATTGTTTCATAATCACAATAAAAACTTGGACAAATATCAAAAACATTGTAAATATAGTTTTCTATAGAGATCTATGTTGATGTTTTCTTATAGCTACTACTTAACTAATAATAAAAATACTCTAGTTTTATGTAAAATCACAGACTGTTTAAAATCACAAATCACAATCTTTAAGATTCTTAAATAATCTTGAAGAAATGGGCAATTTAGTATCTAAACTTATCAATTAAATAAATTATTATTAATCAGAATCTTAATTTCTCTAGACAATGTCCAACTGAAATTAAGTTATTGTGTTTTCGATTATATTATTTTTTATTTCAGCATGATTTTGATGATTTGAATAACCCATTTTTACTCTAATTTCGGCATAATTATTGCAATTTTTTTGGAAGCAATCTAAAAGTTTTTCCAGATTTATGGCTCTGTTTTTATTGAAAATTTTATTTATTTCAGAGTAATGAGACTATTATTATTAGTTTTATTTTTTAGTTTTATTTTTATTTCCTTTATTCATATATATACATATAAATTACATTTTTAAATATTTCTAAACAAATTAATATTAAAAAAACATTTAAAAATATAAAAAATAGTGGTCCGCCGGTATCGGGAGCAGGGTCCAAGCTACCGGTGGTTAGGGCTCCAGAGACAGGAACCTCCTCACAATGCGAGCCGTATCGAGGAGTACTGCCTTCTGAATCAGGCAATTATTTTTATTAGTTTTATTTTTTACGTTATAACACGACCATTTGTCGTGCCATAACTTATGTTCGAGCCACTGAGTTACAATGTAATCGTTAAATCTAGAAATACTTTCTCCTTGAGGACATTCGCTCATGATGTAGAGCTGGCTCTACATCATGAGCGAATGTCCTTGGATTGTCGTTGGAAGACTTGGATGAGGCCTGGGCCTCATCCAAGTCTTCCAACGGTAAATGTGGCAAAATCGTACATAAGGCAACATGTTTTCTATGTATGCTATTCTTATCTAAACCTAAGTCCCTAGATTGTTTTTTTATTGCTTTTTTAAAATGAAAATAGCATCCCATTATCTGTGCGTTAAGAAATACTGCTGTAAAACTCCTGACGGCAGCTTCCTCAAAATCGCTTGTGAAAACATTGACTTGCATTTTGGGTATTGTTGTTTTTAATAATTGGAATAATATTTTATAGGTCGATTTTTTTTTGTTATGTAATAAAGCATAGGCTAAAGGTTTAACGATATTTTTAACCTCACCATGGATGCTGTAAATTTGAAGAAATGGTTTAGGCGCACATTTAAAAGTTCCGTCGCAGTATATATGACCGCAGGTTTCAAGTTCCAGTCTACTCTTCTGTGTAGCAAATAAAAGTATTCTCGTTTTTCCGTCGTTATAGTCAGCTAGTACAAAATCTTGAAACGGTTGAGGTACCTGGATATCAAATAAATACTTCTCTCAAATCATTTCTACTAAAATAAATAATAATAATAATTGTTTATTGTCACAAATATTTACATATAAATACATAGGCTGTGCACATATTGAAGAAAGTAAGGTAAAACAAATGACTTTCTTTGAAACACCCGTGACTTTCTTCGCGACTGAAAAACTGATCACGACATTAACAAAACAAGTCTTTTCAAAGTGAAATCAAATATTATTATCAACCTTATCCCATTAAAATAGAATTGAAAATGGCATGCACGAATTTCTTTGCTAATATATTAGCAAACTCTTACATGAGTTTTATTTTATTACAATAACGTTCAAATTAAAAAAAATACATAGATTCCATGACTCAATATTTTCATAATATTCTAAGAAAATATTAATTCTACTTACTTGTACATCTATAGGTGACTTCGCAAACAATCTATTTACACCGAGAGATTTGTTTCTCTTATTGTAGAGGCCGGACTTAACATTTTTAAATTGTGGCATATCACTGACTAAATTCAATCCTCGGTCCAATGTATCATTAAGTTTTTGCTTGTAGATTTTAGGAATGGGCTCCATGGTGGAAACTACTTGCTGCTCGAGTTCATGCATTGCTTCCTTAATTTGGGTCTCCAAAACATTTGAGGCACATTTATGTTCCTTTATTTTAACAACTTCTTCCATGCTACTTAATGTAAGTAAGCCATTACACCCTTTTTTAATACACCGCCACAAGGCATTACCGTTTTTATAAATCTTGTGTTTACTATATTGTTTGTTATTATATACTAACACTTGTGTCCCCTTCCGGCCAAGTACGTAATTAATAGATGGGTTAAAATTTCTACTACTTGGACCTGCCATCGGCTCCATTATTTTGTTTGAATAAATTGCACGAAAAACAGAAAAAATAACAATAACAAGACCGGCGCACAATTGCATACACTCAGCCCGTGACGTCGCGATAGTGTAATGGGATCTAAGCATGTAAACAAGTTCCGGAAACGCTCGGCTAAATTCGGGTTGGCTCGGGAATTCAGTGGCGGGCGCACGCGTTGACTATTAGCGCATCATGTATACGTCTTATCTATGGGATTTATATATGAATATTATGAAAATTACAAGTATTGTATCACATTATTATAATGAAACTGAAAGATGTTAGATATTTAAGTTAGTCTTTTAAATAATAAATATTTTCTTCTATCGACATTTTTATTTCTTAGTCCCCGCACTATGCGAGTGATATTCGTAGGTGTGCTTCGTGGAATAGGAAATTAATTATTTTAAATTTTTATTTGAAGCCCACCTACGGGTGTGCTAAGTGGAATACTTAAGGTGTGCTTCGTCTGGGTGTGCTTTGTTTGGGTGTGCTTCATGGAATACCTCGTAGGTACGTGTACTAGATTGAACTTCGTAATATAACTTGAATAATTATTTTGACTTTGATTTTGACTTTTAACCGTTAAGGAGTTTTACTTTCCATAATCAGCTCTCCTAAACCTGAAAGAATACAACTAATGTATTACCATAATTACACCATGATTCAACGAGGGACATATTAAAGGGGATGTAGGACCTATTCATGAAAATAAAAAACTTTCACCACGGACCAGCTATGAAATACGAAAAAAACAGCTGTTCACATTTTGTGGAGTTCAAAGTTTTTTTCATTTTTTTTTTGGGTTCCATACGTCCGAATTATACACGGAACCCTTATATCACTCGTGTGTCCTCGGTCTATCCGTCTCTCACAGACAATTTGCTTCAAATTCACTGAATCAAGTTTGGTACATGGATGTATGTGACCCATTCACAGACGAGTACCGTAAATAAATTAATTATATTTGAATATGGAGGTATCTTTTGGGGGACAAATTGGAAAATTAAAAATCTTATTATAAGAGTTCGCGTTGGTGAATAAATAAACTAACCGATCATCGGAAATGTTAAGATAAAATGTAGGATCCATCAGTGACTTCTGCCACATTGTTCCTTATTTTCAGTTTTGTCATTTTCTTTAAATAAACAATAACTAATTTATTTGCGCCAAATATTTGTTTTCTTTTAGATCAACGATTTTTTCAAAGCAAACAAAAAAAAACAAATTACGGAAGTACAACCTCAGAAACATCTCGCCTTGTTACTCAATCAACCATTTGAAACTCATTATTAAACGACCCTCACTGCAATAATCATATTGAAATTAGATCCCAAAAAAACTGAGCATTCATTAACACCTTCGTTTCGGCAAATATATTTTAAGCAAATTGCACTTATTGTAGTATACAAAATAGCGGTAGCTCACCGTTGAAAGAACAACAAAAAACTACAAAAATAAAACAAAGTTGTTTGTAATTTAAAGTAAATGAATTCAATACTAGTAATTATAGATCGTTTATTTCTGACCCTCGGTTTGACAAAAGAATTATTGTTTATTAACATTCAAGTGTTATTATTTCGTCGTATTTGGTGTTAAACCTTTTTGCACCTACTTCCGATTATCATTAGAAACGGTAAGGTCATTTGGGTCAGTAAAGTGTCGGGTTCAGTATGAAAAAAAAGACAAACATTTGCGTCATCATTTTTTTTTACATTCATGAAATCTGTAAATCTAGGTAAAAGTTCTATGTAAGTTAAGAAACGCAAGATTATTTTATTAAAAACTGATGTATTTGTTAATCAGGTGAAAATTAATGACTTATATTGTAATGTACTCAATTATTAACAATTTTCGTGATAAATCCGACAGTAAAAATGATAAATCATCACTACATAGTATAAAACAAAGTCGCTTTCTCTGTCCCTATGTCCCTTTGTATGCTTAAATCTTTGAAACTACGCAACGGATTTTGATGCGGTTTTTTTTAATAGATAGAGTGATTCAAGAGGAAGGTTTATATGTATAACATTGACCCGTGCGAAGCCGGGGCGGGTCGCTAGTAGATTTATAAAAACGTAGTGACACAACCACTCATAAATTTATGAAAATACCCTTCATATCGTCTTACGGCGGCATGTTTAACAAGTTTGTTTGAGATTGTTTGTTTTTGACATTTGTTTTTGAAATGACTGAACCGATTATAATGAAACTTCATACGTATAAGTAGGATACATGTCTGTGGCAATGAATGGGGCTTAAACAATCAATCAACAATTCTACGGAACCCTAAGCGTGGGCGATACATAATAGTCTTCGTAATTATAATCATTGTGTTTGTAATTTATGTATATAATTGTAATAGTTTGAATATAGTATTGTATAAATTACGATACAAGAAATATAGGGAATGGCATATACATATTTGGTATTGGAATGTGTTAATAATACTCATAGTACTTCTTACCTATTCAGTTCACACCTTAAGAATATTAGGAGTACGTATCCTAATATTATAGAGACAGATCTTGCCTGATCTGATAAACCAGGGTTTGGAGCATTAAGATAAATAATCAACAAAACATAGTGGCAACAAGGAAATCTGCAAATAAGAAGACTTGCATCGAAAGACTGTAATACCGAGTCAGAATTATGTTAATAGGGGGCGAGCCTATTGCCACCAACCGGACACAAATCCAGACTCCGTGGCTACTACTTAGAAATACCTGATGGAAAAACCCAATAACACTTTCCCCGACCTGGGAATCGAACCCAGAACCTCATGGTCAGCATTTGCGCTTGCGATCACTCGACCAATAAGGCAGTCCAAATTTCCAGCCTGTATTGAAGAAAATGGTTTGATGCAGCACATTTTAAGTTTTATAAAACGCACCTTGATCTTTATGTACTATTAAATGACGTCATTTAGTATTACATTAGACCAAAACAAAGAAGCACTTTAATATTACTATAACCCAAATAATTGCATGCAATGGACCTTGACTGAGTAATCGTTAATTGAGCTTTTTGTTTTAAAAATAATCGAAATATACTTTTAATACCTTGTTTGACTTTGTAGGTTTGTACTGCATTCTTTTTTTTTTTGTTGGCTTTTAAGGCTTGCTTTGCAATATTATTATTTTACACAAATTGCCAATTTTAGATGGGAATTACAGTTAAAATCAGGCCTCAGATTGGGTCAATGTGAACACCATCGTAGCTTAGAAAGAAATAAAGAAAATATTGTACTGCACTATTATAAATTCAATCTATTTAAATTGGAAGCGCCATTAAAATCATCAATACAACCCTCTCAGTTAATTTAATCCCATTGAATCACTTTTTCATGAAATAGTTATTCATCATTACTTATTTGGTGTCGGCGCAGCATGTCTTCTTCTTCCATACCTCTCTGTTACTCGTCATCTCAGTAGGCACCTCCTTTCTAACCAGGTCCAACACCAGGTCCAACCACACAGTCCATCCATCATTTCTTTGGTCATCCTCTACCCCATAGCCATTTACATTCATACTCAGCATTTTTCTCATTCCTCCGCATCACATGCTCATACCACAATAACCGATTGCCACACAACTTTTCAGTCACCGGTGCCACTTTCAGACTTCAATCAATCAATCAATCAATCATTTATTTATTTGTTAACATAGGTACACAAGAAATACAGATCTTAGGTTAGTTCAACTGGGCGCTATGTTATGCCAAGCGGAGTACAAATTTGCAATTTTAACTATTTCTAAATTAATTCGTCATTTAAGAATTCGTCAATAGTGTAATAACATTTATCGTTTAATGGAATGTTTTTTGAAAACTGTGACATTTTTTTTATGGCGTCTGGAATTTTATTGTAAATACGTGGAGCCATCCCCAAAACACTCTTTTTTGCTTATGCAGTTTTACATTTATGATTGCTTAGACAATTCTTGTACTGACTACGAATTGGAACATCTCGTACCATTGTAATTTTTTTTCTTTATCTTCCTCTATGTACTCATTCCTTATTTTATCCATTCGCATTACACCACACATCCCCCTTAGCATTCTCATCTCAGCCTCATGCAAATTAAAATGC
Organism: Eugnorisma glareosa; assembly: GCA_947578425.1. NCBI lineage: Eukaryota > Metazoa > Arthropoda > Insecta > Lepidoptera > Noctuidae > Eugnorisma > Eugnorisma glareosa. The sequence goes on along the minus strand of OX387982.1, from coordinate 1,703,035 downwards.
CTTTCATTCGTCTCTTTTGTGGCCCAACATTCTGATCCATACAAGACAGCAGGTCTAACCATGGTTTTATAAATCTTCCCCTTGAGTTTAAGGGGAATGCGGGATTCGCATATTATTCCCGTGACCTGTCGCCATTTCATGAAAATTTGAATTTTGCCGGCTATTCCGGCGCTTCCCGCTAAAGAATACTTTTCAATGTTATCTGCACGGCAACTTTCTCTTCGTCATCCATTGGTGTTTCATAAGTATAAGTAGGAAATTAACCTACCAAACATATCATTCAAAGATCACACCATCATGTCTCGCCTATTCCCAACTATGTTGGGGTCGGCTCCCAGATGAAACTGGATTTCAGTACCTATTTGGAGTATCCATCGACCTCGGCAAGTGTCTTAAAGTTCGACCGATCGGACGTACGGATCGATCGAACGCTATTCAGTTCATCATCTGCCTAGCCCTTTCCAAAATTTATTGGGGTCGCCTTATAGTCTTACCGACCGCCTATCTCCCGTCCACAACCTAGTACTAAGTAATACGGCAGCGCTTGATAAGACTGGTTGTCAAAGATCTACAAATGACAGCCGGGACCAACTGTAACGGCTTAACGTGCTTTCCGAGGCCCGGAGGAATCTCGGTATGTTATGATCGAACGCTGTACAGTTAAGAGCTCCTAAAACAAAACCAATCCATCTAACTCAAAACTAAATCATTAAGAGCCCGCTAATATCCAATAATGTACATTACAAAATGCTCTTCGACCATGTCAGTATCACCATCATCCATATAATATACTGGCGCAATTACCGCAGACAAGAGACGAGCAATAAATAAAATTGAACACTCTAATTATGAGAATCGAACCTTGAACTGCTTGGTATGCTAGTCAAATGTCAGTCGCTGATACATTTGTGGTTTTGAACCATTCAACTGGGCTAAAGTTCGCGTGAATTTGGCGGAGAATTATGTGCGGTAATTGACGCTGGTTAGGTCTTGTTCGTACTGTGGCTTAAGTTTCAAATAAAAAACCTTTTTGCAAAAAATAAAACCGACTTCAAAAACACAAAAAAGTAAACTTTTTACTTTTTTTGTGTTTTTGAAGTCGGTTTTAATTTTTTGCAAATTTTTATTTTTCCATTTTTAGTTGTGATATCCAATACAAATATTTGCTATACATTTATTTTACATTGTTAACAATATTCATGTCATGGTAATAGGCTTATCCCCAATAAATGGAACTTAACATACCTAAACTGTCAAAATCTGGGAGTATTGTACACATCTGCGTACCCCTCAGAGCATACAGGCGTGATGTTACGTCATGATGTTGTATATACAATAAATATCCAAGCGATTGCAGCAATCACAGCAGATTTGCCGTCGATTTTTGAAGAGTTCCATTGTATATCTCCGAAGAACAGCATCAGATCTTCAGCAAATTTAAATGGAACCAAATGGCAACTGTTCCGCATCAAACAAAAGAAGAGTCACGTAAATCGGATCATAAATCTCAGCGTATTCGGTGTACATAAATAAATCATCATCAAAAGGTTTCTTTAAACTTCGAATTTGCTTGGAAATAGTACGCGGTTTATTGAAAAAAAAAAACAAATGAACAAGTTCAACGCGAGAGTTTAATTTCCTCGCATTATTTGAGTTGCTGGTCGCTGCAGTAATGTACTATTAGTTTGCAGTATGCACACAAGTATGAAAAACCGCGTCGCCTATCACCTATGCGAGCTAAGCTGAAATAAGTTGGCTTAGTTTTCGGTCTGCAACACGTATAGAGACTGTTCTCCTGAAAAATTACCGTTGGAAATTCCCATTGAGCACACGACTTGTGCTCTATAAATTGAAGCAGTTTACTCTGTCACATTGCAACAAATTAGGGATTACCATACTCCTTTTAAACCTAAATTACGGAGACATACAAATCATATAAGGAATCAGCAAATTGCTCAGATATTACACTCATTGCCGTGTGAAAATATCTCGAGAATAGCTGGGAAATACCAAATGATGGTAAAATTACCATGACTTGTAAAGGTTGTGTGATTGGTTGGGGTTGCAAGTAGTTCTATGTCATCATAACATGCTTGCGAACTCGTTAAAATACCTACCTCCTAATTTCAACCCCCCGAAATAATTACATATACACGAGGAGCTCGTAAAATAACAGCCACAAGGATCAATCATCAGGTTAAGCCGCGCTTGCTTAGTTTGGTGTGTGGACGATGGGTGACCACCTATTAAATACCGAGTTTCCTCCGTGCCTTGGAAAACACGTTAAGCCGTTGGTTCCAGCTGTCATTTGTGAATATTTGACATTCGTTACAGATAGTCAGTGGGCCGAAAGACTGACTACCAGTTTTATCCAGGGGCTTCGTATTACCTAGTACTAACTGGGTTGTGCAGGTCAGATAGGCAGTCACTCCATCTATACTATAATATTATAAAGAGGTATTTGTTTGTAAGTTTGTATGTAGGGGGTAATCTCTGGATCTACTGAACCGATTTTGAAAATTCTCTAAGTAATAGGAAGCTGCACTATCCTTGAGTGCTATAGACTATATTTACAACGTGCCCGTGGAATAATTTCCGACCAAAACGCAAGCGAAGCCGCGGGCAACAGCTAGTGTAAAATATATTCAGCTACGTCGGGTTAGACTGGAAGCCGACTAAGGTCGGCTTCCAGTCTAACCCGACGTGGCGGCTGGCGTAGTCACAAGCCACAAGTTTATTTCAATACTGTTGAAAACTGTTGCAGAATTAAGGAAAGGTTTGAAAACGATTGGGGCTTCTCCTTAGGTTTTTGTTTTGATTTTTAAACTCTTGGAAATTCTTAGCAACTATGGTTAACTATGACGTCGCGGCAACAACACCAAGCTATTTCGGCTATACAAAAAAAATAAAGATAAAGTATTTATTACGACCCGAATGGCGCAGCGGTAGTGAGGCTGCGTTACGTTCTTGGGGTCCCGGGTTCGAATCCCGGTAGGAGCAAATGTTTGTGTGATGAGCATGGACATTTGTTTCCGAGTCATGAATGTTTCTATGTATAATAAGTATGTATTTACAAACAAAAAGTATCTATGTAATATTATCAACTATCTGGTGTCCACGACACAAGCCTCGTTGCTTAGTGTGGCACCTAGATGGCGATGTGTGTAATGTCCGGCGATATTTATTATTATTATTATTTATTAGTATACTTTTTCTTTCTTTTTTTTTTTCTTTCCGCACAGGACAAAACGAAAAAAAATGGTTAAGTTACCATACCATGAAACTATGAAAGATTGCATAGAACTTGGCAAAAATTAAGTCAATTAAATCGGCAACGAGCTATACATATAAAAAAATTACAAATGTTAGGTACCAATATTGTGTAGTAATTGCTATTTCAATAGCTCATGTAAGAGCACCATTAGTTGTAACACCACCACCTATGGAATATCTGAAATAATTAAAGTGTCTTATTACCTACATTTAGTTCATCAAAGTTACTCAACGTCATAGAATATGGCCGTAACCCTCACTAAAACCAACCAGAGCATAAAAAACTGATCTTCAACTAACAAAGTAACCCAGTTGAACCCATGAATAAAAACACAAATAAAAAACGCATTTAAATGACACAACCGCCATTAACATTAGCAATCCAACTCCGCATCTACAAAAAAGTGAAAGTCTCATCGTAATCGGTGCATCCATGGGCAATAAATCTTTACTTATTGTTTTTAATGTAGCATTTTGTTAAGTAATGTTACTTTAATGAACGTTTTAAGTTACTAATTGGTCTGTAATGCATTGAGATGTAAAACTACTTAATTCTCATGATGTTACTGAAATTTTGTTGGTTAATGCTTAAGAGCGTTGAAGTCGTACGGCATTTCATACAAACTTACAAGTTAGTCATCTTTTTTCGTAATGACTGAACCGATTTAAATGAAACTTCAACGCATATCAGGATACATATATGTATGAACATTTAAGAATTGGAAATTTATGTTTCTATGGAAAATCTAAAATCCAATTATCTTTTTTTTTTTAAAAGACATTTCGAAAAGTTCCCGTTCGTTTTTTTTTTATTAATATTTTTGTTTTTTTTTCGATTTATAAATGAATGGGTCTAAATTATCTACTAGCTCTCAGTCTAAAAAGCTCGTCGGTTTGTAAGTGTTGCATTCTTGGGCAAGGACAGTGATGCGAACGACAAGTCCCTTTCTCACGATAAACATCACGCTTAGTTCAATGAAAGTAAGCAGTTGGGCGTATAGGGTGTGGATTGTAATTATTTTTGATACTAGGGACCTGCCCGGCTTCGCACGGGTGCAACGTTATACATAATATAAACCTTCCTCTTGAATCACTCTATCTATTAAAAAAAAACCTCATCAAAATCTGTTGCGTAGTTTTAAAGATCTAAGCAAGTTTCAAGTTTCAAGTTGTTTATTTCATAACAAAAATACTTTTGTGTCGAAATATTTGCACAGTAGGTACACAAAAAGAAGCAACATAAACAAATATTAAAATAAGTAACCTCGTTCCTCACCCATCCGAAGTTTGAACGTCTATCCAAATTAAAACTAACTTCACAAACATAGTCATATTGATACAAAATAAAAGTCCCCAGAAAAAATACTACACAAATACATTAAATGTCGAAATACTAAGAATAAAAAGCAAAATTTATAACAAGTCCAAGATATTTATATTCCATTTCTAAGATTTTTTTCTTTATAAAATTCGTCAATGCAGTAATAGGCTTTCTTGATTAACAAAGCCATGAGTTTATTTTTAAACATGTTGACATTCTGAATATATGATAATTCTGCTGGTAATTAAGCATACATAGGGACAGACTGAGGAAAGCGACTTTGTTTTATACTATGTAGTGATTTTAACTGCGGTGCTAATTGCGCACTCTTTATGTCAAAAACAGGAAAAATATGTAATTAGGTACATCAATATTATTATTATAGTAAACCACTATAGGAAAAACCATACTGATATTCAATTCCGTCTGTTTACCGTACCAGCTCCACGTCTGTAATCTAATGAGATGTGCAAATGAATACTTTGCTCGTAACTAAATCGGCACCCTGTATAGTACATCCCAAGCACCCCCCTTCTTGTTCAAGTTTCATTATAGATATGTATGAATTGTATAATGCGGTCCCCAATCCACCCACCAAGTGCAGCCTAACCTTGTGTAAGACCCGCGTGGTCGTTATTATGCCAAAGTGAGTCAAGCATGCAATACATAATATAACGTATAGTATGCAGTCATAACCTCAATAGAGTATATCAAATAATAAGGTGTTTTTGCCAAAGATGCGAGGTCGAGGACATACGGTCAGTGGGCAAGTGGTACAGAATGGTTCTATGCGAGAACGGCACAAGAACAGGCATGATTACAATACCTATTTAATTCAATCTTAGTACAACTACTAGTGAAACAGCTGTTCGTTTTAGTACTCCTGACCGTTTTCGGCCACGGTGGCCAATCCTAGCGGAGATTGCCCATCGGCGCGTGAGATATTATAGTGCACAAGTGTGTGCGCAGACACAGGTGCACTCTCTGTTATTTAACTGTCGTAGTCCAATGGGACTGCAATCCGACAAGTCCGGACAGAGATCAGGCGCAGGACCAACGGCTTTGGACGACGACGGACCAAATGATTTCCGAGAAACGGGGATACCATACCAGGAGAAAGTTCTAATTGAAAAACCCAATAGAACTATTTGCCTGGACCGGGAATCGAACCCAGGACCCAACGCTCAGCAGTCGCGCTTGTGCAAGAGACCAACGGGGCAGTCGGTTTCGACTGCCAAACTGTTAATTCCGTTGTTGGTGGACGCAGGTGCAGCAGATAGACGCAATCATTTCATTGCGTGAATGTGTGTGACCTGTAAAGTATTTAATTATGAATAATGCACCTCTTATGAATTAGAGGTCAGAAATGTGTCACTTTCTACTTTAGTTTCTGGAAGCCAAAAACTTGTTTTATATAACAACATACCATTACGCTTGTAATCTCAGAAGGGTGAAGCAGAGGTGTACCTAATAGTACACGCTTAGTTTTATAAATACATTCAATGTTATCGCTATTAACCTTTCGTATGCCGAGTATATACAATGTGTAACAGAATAAACGCACAACCTCTTACGGGGTCATTGTACTCATACACTGAAATCGCCAAAAAAAAGTCGACTGCCCTATACATTTCTGTGCGCATAATTCGACAAAATGTACTGAACAGCTGTTTTTTTTTCGCGATTTCGGGATTGGTCCCATAGTAAAAGTTGTTCATAATGATGAGTACAATGACCCCTTAAGAGGTTGTGCGTTTATTCTGTTACACATTGTAGACACAATTAAAAACCTATTGTGTCTCGCGTGGATCTACGTTCCGGCACACGAAGGGTTAATTTGGTTTTATAAGTCAAGATATTCAACAGCACATTTTATAACCAAAGACACACATCAAAACTCAAGAGACTACATGATATAAAACAAATTATTTATCAACATTTCAGTATTAAAACGAATAGCCTATCGACTGCCTCCCTATAGTATAAGTCGTCCACATCACTTAGTCATGACATAATATCAAATTAAATAACAATTTGTCATCTGCAGTGCACTACAATAATAATTATATTATATTGTATCGTCGTCTTATTACAGCGATTGATGATACCAAAGTGATCAGCTCTATCTTGTTCCACGTTACTTACGCTCGGTTGATGCAACACGTTTTAGTATTCCGTATCCAAAGGGTAACCAACGGGACCCGGCTAATTACTAAGCCTCCGCTGTCCGTCCGTCCGTCCCTATGTCTGCCAGCCAGCTGTATCTCATGACCGTAATAGGTGGACAGTTGGAATTTTCACAGAATGTGTATTTCTATTGCCGCTATAACAACAAATAATGGAAAGAAACTAAAAATGAAGGGGGCTCCCATACTCCGATGGTACAATGGTAAGTACCCTTCATGCGCCAGTCTCACTCGCTCTTAGCTGGCATTGTTTCCTCCATTATCCCATTTCAGGTTTCAGCCGAACGGTCACGGTCTCATTAATTCTTTTTTCTTTCATGATAATATCATTCCTCACACATTCCATCCATCTTTATGTTGTTTCCTTTCTTCGGTCAGAGTGTCGTCTTAGGGGCACTATGAAAAAAATACTTAGAAAAATTTCGCGTTCAATTTCGAGGTAGCGCTCGCCGGCCGCTGCCGCGGCACCGCTCGCTTCGCTCGCTCGGCTCGCGCGTAGTTGGTCACAGTTCTAACCTAACCTAACCTATGGATTTCTGCACGGCTCATGGTGCCTATAAGCGTATGGTACCAATTTGAAAAAAATATTTTTTTTTCGAAAAAAATTCTAATTCCCGCGCCATAGCGCCCCTAAAGCTACACTCCTAACCCTTTCTTCGATAGGTCGGTACTTTATAATTGAAACATCAGAAAATTTAATTTTATCAAAAACTATATTGTTAGAAAACCAAAAAAAAACATGACACACGACACGTTTACAATCTCTCTTGTCTATGAACAGATTAAAAACTAATTTGGATACATTCCTCTGTTCTGTATTGAACACTTTAGTCTTCCTCTCCCTCTCCATCCATTTATTTACATCACATCACAAAAGAAGTTTTATAAAAAAAAAAAAAATATGCGTGGTGTGCTAAAAAACCTTGTTTTTTTTTATTTATGAAATTCCTGATGAAAATCCCAATAATACAATGACTATGAATTTGTGGCGAATCATAGTTACTTGTCTTTATTATCTATGATTCCCACTACTGAGTTAATTGGGAGATGCTGACAACACTGGTCTAGACACTATGGTTAGACCAGAGATGACAGTAACAATTACCGACACTTGGTACGAACGGGTTTCTGATACAAATGTAAATTATCGCTAACTGCCACTGATATTATTGTATGTCTACGATATCAAGGTGCATAGTGTATGCAACATATTAGAAGAAATATAGTGATTATACAATCTGGACCCCTAGTTTCATTCGAAGAAACGGCGCGAGCTGGCGCCTAAATTGGTGACCCCGACGATAGAAGAACAATATCGGCTTAAAAAGAAGAATTGGGATCCAGTCTGAGAACGAGCAACGAATCCACACCCACTCCGGGCAGCAGTACCCTTCGAGACAGACAGATCCAGAGGAAGTTTGTACCTACTCGCCAGCCATCACACGAATTTGCCGGTGAACATCGAAGGATTTTTGTTAAAATTTCGCCCAGTCGTCCTATTATAGTGCGTGAATCTGTGATTTAGTGTACCGATGTGCATTTCTGTGACAAACTATAACGTTTCGAACATTTTATACGCAAAACAAGAAAAATCATAAATTCCGCGACAACAGCGCCACTTTTTCTTGTGCGTTTTTTTTCAAGCAACTTTGAAGTTAGAGCGCGAAGAGCTATCAATACGTCAACTGTCATCATTGTCATCTGCTAAACGTCAAACGTCTTCGGCCACGTTCCAGTGATTACATCCAGCATCGGATAGCGAAATCGAAACGATTGAGGCGTGTTCCGTATTCGAATTTGTGACATCCAAAGCCTGTAAGTTTTTTATTTTCTTTATTCTGCTCGGACACTACAAGTCTACAACTTACCCCGTGTACATAGCAGCGTGCCTAGATGAACAATAAGTGCTTAATCTTTATCCTGCAAATTTGTTACAATAACAAATTATTCAACTCTTATTCTATTTTATAGATTTTGTATGGCATAATGTTAGAATTTTAATAATCTATACATAAAATTGTTAAACAAAAACATTGAGAAGATTTAGCAGTAGGTACAGTTTTTATAATTTTCTACAACTACACCATTTACATCTTTATATTGTAGTTACCTGTGTGTTAGCGTTATATTGTCCCTTTAATATTAATCTGTTCTCTCATGCAAATCACTCTACTTCGCTGGTGTGCTATTGTTTTATAACTTAAACTGTGTACCTCTGGTTAGACTTGGTTTTTTTGTGTAAGTGAATTACTGGTAACATGTCAGTCGAAGGAAAAGAAATATTGCTTGACCCTGAATCTGGAACTGAGGGTGGACATACAGTTGACCCTTGCACATCTAACCCTTCAACTGTAGTGGTGAACAGAGTGTCAATCCGTGTTCCCCCTTTCTGGCCAGCTCGGCCTGGTCTCTGGTTTGCTAGTTTAGAGGCACAGTTCCACATTAATGGCATCACACAAGAACTAACTAAGTACTACTATGCCGTCAGCCAGCTAGACACAAAATCCGCAACTGAAGTGGAAGACATAATTATTGAACCACCAAAAGAACAACCTTATACGTGTTTGAAGAGGGCTCTCATCTCCCGTTTCTCCTTATCATATGAAGAAAAAGTTAGGAGGCTCCTTGAAAAAGAGGAGATGGGGGATAGAAAGCCCTCCTCGTTCTTGCGTCATCTCAGAACTCTTGCTGGTTCTTCTTTTCCAGAACAGCTCCTCCATACTATTTGGACAAATAGATTGCCGCAACAGATTCAAGGCATTTTAGTTGCTCAAAAGCAGTCTTCCCTCGAAGACTTGGGTGAATTGGCTGATAAGTTGCAGCAAATCAGTTTGCAACCAATGCACATTCAAGCAGCTAGTAAATCATCATTGCCCTGTGATGACACCAAAGAGCAACTTAGGTTGCTCCAACAACAAGTGGCAGATTTGACACGGCTGGTAACCAGCCTCACCACAGAAAACAGCAGAAATAACCGCAGTCGCTCAGGCTCACGGTCTCGCAGTTTTAACGGCCTGTGTTGGTATCACAAGCAATTTGCTGCGAAAGCAACTAAGTGCATACAACCATGCACTTGGTCCGCCCCTGCACCACAGGGAAACTCAAACAGCAGTCAGTAGCGGCGACCACTGACTGCTCCCTGCCTAGTCGCCGTCTATTTGTTACCGATCGGTACTCGGGCCGACGATTCTTAATCGACACCGGGTCCGACTTATCTTGCCTACCTAGACGGTTCTCCCAGGGCAACAAGCAGCCACTGCCATACGAACTTTTAGCAGCCAATGGCACCAAAATAAATACCTTTGGTTTAGTAGAACTAAAATTAAACTTAGGCTTAAGACGCGATTTTATATGGAAATTCATAGTTGCTGAGGTAGGCATCCCAATAATTGGTTCAGACTTTCTAGCTCATTACCACCTCCTACCAGACTGTGCTCATGGTAGGTTGCGAGACGATAAAACAAGTTTGTCAGTTGAAACTGAAATCTCTTTGATAGACCAACCCAGCATTAAAGTCATTCAATCACCTGATTCTCCATTCGCCCACATCTTGGCCGAGTTCCCTAGCATCTCACGTCCTCCTGGCGCACCTAAAGATCCGAAGCACACCACGGTGCATTTCATCAACACCACCGATGGTCCACCGGTGACAGCACGACCACGTCGTCTCGCTCCACAAAAGCTTCGAGCTGCTCAAAAAGAATTTGAAGAGATGATTCGCGTGGGTACTGCCAGACCTTCCAGCAGCTCATGGTCCTCTCCATTACATCTTGCGCTTAAAAAGGACGAGTCTTATCGCCCGTGCGGCGACTACCGAGCATTGAACGCCCGCACAGTCCCGGACCGCTATCCGGTCCGTCATATAGGGGACTTCTGCCAGAACTTATCCGGATGCACAGTTTTCAGTACCTTAGATTTAGTAAAGGCATATCAACAAATCCCAGTTAATACTGATGATATTTGTAAAACAGCCATAATCACACCTTTCGGGCTTTTTGAATTCCCCTATATGACCTTTGGCCTGAGAAATGCCGGGCAGACATTTCAAAGGTTCATTGACGAGGTTGTGCGGGGGTTTAATTTCTGTTTCGCTTACGTAGACGATATCCTCGTCTACTCAAGAGACCCCCCGCAACATGCTGAACACTTGAGGCTCCTGTTTCAACGACTACATCAGTATGGCGTGGTCATCAACCCGGCGAAGTGCGTACTTGGTGCAGCCGAGGTAACTTTCTTGGGTTACCGCATTAATGCCGCAGGCACACATCCTCCCGAAGACCGTATCAGTGCTTTAGTCGATTTCCCTCTACCTAAGACCGTGCAAGGCGTTCGCAGATTCCTGGGCATGGTTAATTACTACCGCAGATTTTTGCCAGACGCCGCTAAGTACCAGGCTCCTCTAATAGATGCAGTGGCTGCTACTAACAGTAAGGGTGCTAAACCATTTCCATGGACACCCATACTCGAGCAATGTTTTAATGACTGTAAGAAAAGTCTAGTCAACGTTACCACCCTTTCGCATCCAAACTGTGAGGCTCCCTTAGGTCTCTTTACAGACGCATCCAGCATGCATATAGGCGCATGCCTACAACAGAAGGCTGATGGTAACTGGCACCCTCTCGCGTACTTTAGCAAAAAGCTGACCGAGAAACAGTCCCAGTGGCCTGCTTATTATAGGGAACTACTAGCCGTGTACGAGAGCGTTCAACACTTTCGGCACATACTAGAAGTGCAAAATGCAACGATTTTTACTGATCACAAGCCCCTGGTGTACGCTTTTATACAGCGCCGTGATAAGCTTCCGCCAACACAACTCAATCAATTAACTTTTATCAGCCAATTCACCACCGACATACAATACATAAAGGGAGCAGACAATTTAGTTGCAGACGCCATGTCACGGGTGGAATCCATATCATTAGAGGAAGACTATCAAGCCCTTGCTAAGTCTCAAGAGGGAGACGACGAACTCAAAGAGGTAATTTCTTCTACTTCCATGAATTTAAAAAATATCTTGGTTCCTGGAACAAACATTTTCATTCTTTGCGACATGTCGACAGGTAGACCTCGCCCCTATCTAACCTTGCCATTCCGTCGAGCAGCTTTCGATCGATTGCATAATCTCAGTCACCCTGGCGTAAAAGCAAGTTTACGTTTGGTGACTGAGCAATACGTGTGGTTGAATGTTAACACCGACTGCCGGAAATGGGCGAAGTCATGCTTACAATGCCAGCGCAGTAAGGTGACCAGACACACATCTTCACCGCTTACGACCTTCCCGATCGCATCAAGCCGATTCTGTCATATCCACATTGATATCATAGGACCACTGCCGCCCTCTTGCAATTTCAAATATTGCCTGACCGCGGTCGACAGATTCACGCGTTGGCCCGAAGCGTGGCCTATGACATCCATTACTGCGGAAGAAGTGGCAGACACGCTGGTGACTGGGTGGATATCCCGTTTTGGGGTACCAAGTACCGTGACAACCGACCAGGGCCGTCAGTTTGAATCTGATTTGTTTCGGCGCCTCATGAACGTGTGCGCAACAAAGCGGATTCGCACAACCAGCTACCACCCGTGCGCAAATGGCATGGTAGAACGTATGCACCGCCAGCTAAAAGCTTCATTAATGTGCCATTCCCAAACATGGAGCAAGGCACTTCCATTAGTACTCCTTGGCATGAGGACTGCGCTCAAAGAGGACTTAAACTCCTCTTCCGCTGAGCTGGTCTATGGAGAACCTCTCCGCCTTCCCGGTGAACTAATCATGCCGGCGGAAGAACCCAGGAGTCCACACGACATCACGGATTTCGTCACGGAGCTGAGGAGCCGGATGGAAGTTTTACGTCCCATACCAGCCTCACGTCACGCTCGACCGTCAACCTTTGTATTCAAAGAGTTGGCGACATCGACTCATGTCCTGCTCCGTGACGACACCGTTCGACGGCCCTTGCAACCTCCTTACACTGGCCCATTCCGCGTCCTGAGGAGAAGGGATAAAACCCTTACTTTGGAAATACATGGAAGAGAGGCAACGGTCAGCATAGACCGCGTTAAGCCAGCGTATCTGGATTCTGAACCGTTTACAGTTCCTGTTTCTCCTTCCACACCGATACCTGCTCCGCAATCTTCATTACAACCAATTGCTCCTACCCCAACTAATCCACCTCCTTCCACTCAGACTACTCCAGCGCCGCCAACTGCTGTCACCACCAGAACCGGCAGACGGGTCAAGTTTAGGGACATCCTAGATTTATAGTTTATTAATTGTATTTTCTGTTTGTTTAATTAGTTTTTTTTTTCTCGCTCTGGTTTTAATTGTTTTATATTATAAGTTGTCCTGTTTTTATGTTATATTTTGCGTGACACCTTTGTTTTCTCCGTAGGGGGGTGGTGTGGCGAATCATAGTTACTTGTCTTTATTATCTATGATTCCCACTACTGAGTTAATTGGGAGATGCTGACAACACTGGTCTAGACACTATGGTTAGACCAGAGATGACAGTAACAATTACCGACACTTGGTACGAACGGGTTTCTGATACAAATGTAAATTATCGCTAACTGCCACTGATATTATTGTATGTCTACGATATCAAGGTGCATAGTGTATGCAACATATTAGAAGAAATATAGTGATTATACAATCTGGACCCCTAGTTTCATTCGAAGAAACGGCGCGAGCTGGCGCCTAAAAATTCACATAGTCATTGTATTATTGGGTTTTTCATCAGGAATTTCTCAGTAGCTGCTACGAAGTCTGGAACTGTTCCCGGTGCTTGGAACAGGCTCGCCACCTATTAAATAGGATTCTGGTGAATTGTAGGACTGAATCCCTAAAAACTACAAATCTAAGATTTTCAATAAAATGCACTACCCTGGTATAATAACCCTGCCGACTACCATGACTCCAAATTCAAACTCGGGATAATTGTAGTGAGATGGTATACCTATATTAGATAGATTCGACGAATTCAGAAAATATTGTACGTACCTAACAAAATAAAAATAGTACAAACACGTAATTAAACTTTAAATACCTCCTTGACTTTAATTATTAAACATATTGCTTAAAGAGCAAACAACAGCTAGTGATATAGAAAACAATGGCACAGGGATAAGCATGACCACAAAGACCACCAACACAGATATTGCGGAAAACCCTCTTTTATTAACGAGAGCTCAGGAAGATTGTGTAGTCAAGTATTTCTGCATACACGACCTATTTATATAGCGACAAGCCAGCAAATAAATTATAGTCCTTCAGGAGCGGTCATCAGGAGTGGACGCACTATAAACCTTAGTTGAAACACCTTTGTATTTCTGAATTATACAATGCGTGGAACGCGGTGTGTGCTGGCGTTAGTAGCGCTGTACGTGGGGTCGGCACAGTCTTGGGGTGAGTTGATTTCCTCATTTACTACGGGCTCCTTCCGCCAGTCCCATGGTGGAGGTTCCGGCAGATACTTGTACATTTGCGCGCACCCCCGAACTTAATATAATTATCTACTTTAGCTACAAACCAAAATACTCCTTGGGATTTCCCATCGTCAAAAATGACTAACTTCCATACAAACTTTAATACCCGATTTAATCCTCTTTAAAGGTTCAATTAATAGGTTAGGTTAGGTTTTTTTAGGTTGAATAATTTTCAGAACTCCTTCCTTAGAGCCCTAAAATTATTAAACAAGAACTTTTGTGCCAAACTTCATGCTTCACGAAGGGCTGTGCATTATCTGTCAGTGACTTAAAGATTAGAGAGATTCGCACCACTGCCAAGTATTGTTTGTCAAGCAAACGTAATCTAAATCCACTACAGCCGGATATATTAATGTACTGAATTTCGTTTTTAGTACATTAAAATTCCCTACTATTACGTTTGCTTGACAAACAATTCTTGGCACTGGTGCCAATCATTTCCTCTGATCATTAATGTGATTGAATGTTTTGCATTAAAAGTTTGACCTAAGTAAATAAAAAAAAAATACTTATGACTTAATCTGCCCTCTAACGCCTACCACCTGCTGTAGAAGACAGTGATACTAAACACGTGCAGACTGGTGAGAAAGTTCCTGCAATGTGATTTAGACATAGAGAGTAAGACAAATAGTCTTTGGAATCAGACAACCGCACCAACATAATATCCACTTAAATAACCCCCATCTCTTCAACACTTAGCCCAGCTGATAATCACTTGGCTTAGGCCCGTGCTGTCAGTATTTTCCGGCAACCCAGCAAACCGAGCAAAATAAATGCATTAAAAATAATAATAATAATGGATGATGGACCTATCAGCGCGTCGCGTATTGATAGTCGATGTTACCATCCCGCATGACGAGAACTTCGTGAAAGCTGAAAAAGGGAAATAAATAAAATATCTCGAGTTACGGCACACGTGGTTGTCGGCATGTGGAATGTGAACTCGGCTATTATTGTGCCGATTGTCGTAACGGCCAAAGGTCTTATGGCCTCGACCACCATCTTTCGAGACTCTCCTTAAGCGGTTGGATTAAGGGCCTGATTCAGAAGGCTCGATATGGCTCGCATTGTGAGGAGGTTCCTGACTCTGGAGCTCTAACCACCGGTAGCTTGGACCCTGCTCCTGACACCGGCGGACTACTATTTTTTATTATATTCTTAAACGTTTTTTATATTTTTTTTTTTTTTTTAACAAATATTTATAAATGTTAAAAATTTGTAAGAAAAATGAATAAACAAAGTAATAATTCATCAGCAACTTGCTCTAAAATACAACCTTGTGGAATCGGAAATGCCGGACTATTGTTATGTACCCGACATAGTTCTCGAAAATGGCAGTAGCACATTGTACATTGCACATTGTATTGTATTGATCAATCCATCATCACTGACAGGACTATTGTAGCCAATAAGCCTGATATAGTGGTGGTGGATCGATCAGAGCGGCGCGCAATGATTGCTGACATAACGGTCCCGCATGATGAAAACCTCGTGAAAACCGAGAAAGATAAGCGAATCAAGTATCTTGACTTGGCTCGCGAGGTTGTCGACATGTGGGAGTGGACTCGACGAATATTGTGCCGATAGTCGTATCAGCCCATGGCGTAATTGCTAAGAGCTTCGATCAAAACCTGAGGAGGCTCTCGTTAGGCAGCTGGATCAAGGGCTTGATTCAGAGAGCGGTACTCCTGGACACGGCTCGTATTGTTAGGAGGTTCCTCTCTCTGACCGGTAGCTTGGACCCGGTTCCCCATACCGGTGGGCTACAATTTTTTTATATTTTTAAATGTTTTTTTTATATTGTTTTTTCCAAGGAATATTTAAAAATGTATCAAATATATACACGAGTATTATAATGAATAGATCTTTGAGTAAAAGTTCTGTAACTTTAACCCATTGAATTTATTAGTTAAGATTTCATGGTTTACCTTTCAATTAATTTATCATGTTTGTTAGAGAGATTTGATCCTTATGATTGACCCTATTTAATGATGCCATAAAAATACAGGATTTTATTTTTTTGGACGTTAGCCGGCTCGATTCCCTAGTTTGGCAAGGGAATTTTCAAAAATTTTTGAATGCAGATTTATTTCTTTAAAAAAATTAAGGAATCTTTCCTTTGAGTAAAATTTTCTATCTCCATTATTTAGAGTACTTTCCCTGCAGGTGGCATTGAAAAATTCCACCCTGTATAATTAAATATAAAATAATCATGAAATGTTTGATTTTATCCAACTGAACATTCAATTTTATAAAAAGCCAAAAAAAAGCTAAAAGCTTTTTTTGAATAAAAAGCCAATGTTTACTTGAAGACAAAACCGTTTATTTTGATATGTCCACGAAGAGGTCATGGAATAGCGAAGAATCTTAACATCGCGATTCAGCGGAGTGACGTAAATGAGCAACGCCATCTATCGAGATATTAGGTACTAAAATATTCAAAAGTATCAACTTAAACGTAAGATTGTACATTCCGCCCACTATGGACAGAATGTCCATTGTTCCCGCCCACCATGAACCGACTACATTCGAATAAATGGACTGTATGGTAAAGTTAGAAAAAATTCAACAAGTTTTGAGTCAGTCAGACATGATGGCTACGAACAAATTTAATAACACTAAAACGTTACAAAATAAACCAAAATTAAAAACAGTTTACAACAGTTTAAACAATCAACAAAATCATAAAAAAAATGGGTAACAAACACTTAACTGATCAATGAGCGACAGGTAACACACACAGTTTAGTTATTGGTCGTTTAAATGTGGTACCTTTACATTTCAGAGTGACTACTCTCGTAATGTTGTCCAGCCCAGGGTGTTTAGAAATGATTTTACATAAAAGCCATTTGGCTGGAGGAAGTCCATCCTCCTTCACTAAAATTAAGTCTCCGATCTCAGGTTCAGGAGTTTTGTTTGCCCACTTATAACGATGTAAGAATTGACTTAAATACTCACTTGACCACCTACGCCAAAATTGTTGCAGCATTTTTTGAGTTAATTGCCAACGTTTCAATGACGAAATAGATGATGTTTCATAATTATGCTCAGGTACTAGAATTAATGATTCACCTATTAAAAAATGGCCTGGAGTGAGAGGTGTTGGGTCTTGGGAATTTGTGCTAATTTGTGATAGCGGTCGAGAGTTAAGACAAGCTTCTATTTGGTACAAAAGCGTCGAAATCTCTTCGAAAGTAAGAGTTGCACTACCTATCACACGTCTAAGATGATGTTTGGTGGACTTTATTCCAGCCTCCCATAGCCCGCCGAAATGCGGGGCATGGGGTGGAACAAAGTGCCAAGTAGTGCCGTTGTTTGCCAAACACTCAGCGATTTCCATCGTTAAGGTTGACTTTTCTTGTGCGAACAAGTCTCGGAGCTCGCGAGCGGCACCAACAAAATTCGTTCCGTTATCGCTAAATAGGTCAGCGCAATGGCCACGTCGTGCAACAAATCGTTTAAAAGCAGCAATAAACCCTTGTGATGTGAGATCACTCACAGCTTCCAAATGTACGGCTCTTGTAGCCATACATACAAAAAGGCATATATAACCTTTATAGGCCCGGTGGCCTCTTCCTTTAGAAGTTCGAATCTGTATGGGACCTGCGTAGTCCACACCACTT
Organism: Eugnorisma glareosa; assembly: GCA_947578425.1. NCBI lineage: Eukaryota > Metazoa > Arthropoda > Insecta > Lepidoptera > Noctuidae > Eugnorisma > Eugnorisma glareosa. The sequence continues at coordinate 1,685,150 of OX387982.1, read as the reverse complement.
CGATAAAACGCTCGAATTGGTGTAACTCGAGCTGAAGGCAATTGTCCCATCAGTTGGACCCTAGTCTGTGCTGCATGGCGTACACAAATAATGCATTTACGGACAACCACTTTTGCTTGGTTCCTAGCATCAATGATCCAGTACTTAGTTCGCAGATAATTAATCATGAGCTGTGGTCCGCCGTGCAACGTGTTATGGTGAGTTTCATTTAAAACTAATTCAGTGAGGTGAGATTTTGACGGTAGTATTATAGGGTGTTTTATATCAGTTGTTATTTCTGCTTCCTCTAAACGACCACCAACTCTCAAGATGTCCGAATTATCTAGGAATGGATTTAATGACGTAAGTTTGCTTTTCTTTTGTACTATCCCTTTTTCTTTAATATCTTTAATCTCTTGCTGAAAACTTACCGTTTGACACTGTTTTACACAAATATGAAGAGCTTCATTCAATTCTATACTAGTTAACCATATGGGTAAGTTATGATCATGTACGTTTTTCAACTTTTTAATAAATCTTTTGCAGTGTGCTACAACTCGAACTAATTTACGAAGAGAAGAGTACTTAGTCCACAACTGCAATTGATCCTTCTGCGTTACATGACAAACCTTTTTTGTTTTTTCTTCTATATTTGTGTCTGGTATTTGACTTCTATCCTTAGTCTCAGATCTATGTTTCAACCATAATGGTCCTGTTTTCCACAGTTCAAACGTCGGTAACTCTGACGGGTTAATTCCTCGCGACGCACAATCTGCCGGGTTATCAGGAGATGATACGTGTGACCATTGGTTCCTGTCTAATATATTTAGAATCTCCGACACCCGATTGGCTACAAACGTTTTCCAACGTGTTGGGTGGCTGCTCAACCAAGCCAGTACCACGGTGGAGTCGGTCCAAGCACGTAGGTTAGTTTTCGGAACGTTTAACACCACCGATACTTCCTGTAACAACTTAGCTAATAAGACAGCTCCACATAACTCAAGCCTTGGTATCGATACTTGCTTAATTGGAGCCACTTTGGTTTTGGAAGTAACCAGATGAACGTAGACGCTTCCTGAAGCATTAACAACACGTATATACACCACTGCAGCATAAGCCTCACTAGATGCGTCGCTGAACCCATGAAGTTCCATGGTGCTGTTTTCCTTGACATTAATCCATCGTGGGATTCGACATTTGGTAAGTTCAACAAGTCCTGCACGGTAAGTAATCCACTCGTCCAACAGTATAGATGGTAGTTTATCATCCCATCCTATTCCTGCAAGCCAAAGTTTTTGAATCATAATTTTAGCTTTTATGATTGCTGGTGATATCCAACCCATTGGGTCAAATAACTTTGCAATATCAGATATTACCTTTCTTTTTGTTACAGGTTCCGAGATTGATGGTAGCTGAACAGAGTACTCGAAGTCATCGGTTCGTCGATTCCAGGTAAGTCCTAATATTTTTATTGTTTCACTTTCTTTCAGTTCTAGGTTGCTTGTTATGCTTTCTTTGCTTATTTTCTTATGTAATTGATCGTCATTGCTTGCCCATTTTTGCAATTCAAAGCCTCCTTTGCTTAGTAGTTTAGTCATTTCTGAGAATATTTGATTTCCTTCTGATACACTTTTACAGCCGGTGATGAGATCATCCATGTAGAAGTCTTTTAATACCTTTTCAGATGCTAGTGGAAATTGGGCTCCTTCATCATAAGCGACTTGGTGAAGCGCTCTTACCGCCAGGTATGGAGCTGAAGCAGTCCCAAACGTTACTCGTACTAAACGCAAATGTTGTATATCTTTTCCAGGGTCAGATCTCCACACTAAACGTTGATAATCTGCATCTTGGTCAGTCACCTTCACCTGTCGATACATCTTTACGATATCAGCTACTAAGCAAATAGGGTGAAGCCTCCATCTCATAAGAATGTGCCTAAGATCATCTTGTAACGTCGGTCCTACCATAAGGTTACTGTTCAGTGAAACACTATTGTTATCGCGACTAGAAGCATTAAATAATAATAAATAAATAAAATTCATTTAATTCAGATAACAATATGATCCATACAGAAAAATTTAAGTCAGTGTTAAAAATAAAATAAAACCAAAAGATTAATAAGTAAATGACCACTAAAACAAAAATTAACATTAAAATCAGAATCAAAATAAGATAAAATTTAAAATTCATTCAAAAATAAAATAAATAAAACATTTAAATTTAAAATACAAAAAATAAAAATTAAAACATTCAAAATACAATAAGATAAAATAAAAATAGAAAATTAAAACATTCAAAATACAATAAGATAAAAATAAAAATAGAAAATTAAAACACTCAAATTACCCGCTTAATAAAAGATACCCACATCGGAGAAGAGATCCTATCTGCTACAGTCTTCAGAATTCCGTTGCAGCTGCCACGCATTCTGCAGATCAGGGAAACAGTTTTCTTGCGAATGACGGCATGAAAGCCATCAGTTCGATACAGCACGAACATCCCCGATGCACTACAGAAGCGAGGCAGCCCCAACATCATCCTAAAGATGTTGTTGTACTGGACACGCAAGACATCCAGCGATCTTTTGGTGTGCTTGACCCACAGATTTCCCGTATAAAAGCTTTGACAATAGGCTTTAAACAACGTTATTTTTACTTGTTCAGAGCAGCGGGAAAATCTGCGGGCCAGCATGTTACCTCTGACCGCTAAAGCCCTGCGCTCCCTCTCAATGTCCTCATCATCATCAAGACCCTCAGTAATTAGGTGCCCCAAGTATTTAAATTTCGTGACACGGTTTATGCACAAGCCATTTAGGGTAATATTATGTGAATACTCAGGGCATCCACCGGCGGCCCTAAAAACCATATATTCAGATTTTTGGACATTGTATACAAGACCATGTACAGCAGCATAGGACTCACATACCCTTAATAGCTCTCCAAGACCTCTCGCCGACGGGCTCAGTAGCACCATGTCGTCCGCGTAGCTAATGTTGTTGAGGCAGACGCCATCCATCGAACAACCGACACGCTTGCTACTGAGCTCGACGATGAGGTCATTTACGTACAAATTGAAAAGCTTGGGTGACGTCAAACCTCCCTGTCTCACCCCGCTTTCCAACCTATACGCTTCAGAGAGCGTATTATTCCACCTCACAAAATTTGTCTGGTGGGAATACCAATACCTTAGCAAATTGAGCACCCCCACCGGTATACCCGCGTTCCCCAACTTTCTCCAGAGCACATCGTATGAGACGAGATCAAAAGCTTTGGAGAGGTCAAGGAAACACGCATATACCGGTGTCCTGCGGTCCATATAGTATTGGACAGTATGCTTGAGACCCACGATGGCAGCCTCCGTGGATAGCCCAGGTCTAAACCCAAACTGCGCGTCGTGTAATTTTATGTATTTATCAATGTAGGAATCAAGCACACCGTCCAGCACTTTAGCAATTATCGTTGCTAGAGATATGGGCCGATAGTTCCCCCTGTCCGAAATATCCCCAGTCCTGTTCTTCACAATAGGCACTACGATGGTTTTCATTAAGTCATGTGGTAGGTACGAGTGACTCCAGCACATCGTGAAGAACACGGCCAGGACCCTCGGCAGGTGAACCCCAGCATGCCGCAGATGCTCCACACTAAGCCCATCGTGACCAGGAGATTTACCGCCCGTCATTCTCTTTAAAACGCGTCTCACTTGACCCGCCGTAAAATGTACAGGCGACTCCTCCCCCTCATATTCGGGCTCAGACCTAACAAATGACTCTGAAGGGCCCAGCGGGGAGCGCACCATAAAATGTTCTCTGAACATATTTGCAATATGTACTGCTTCGCTTTTTCCGTTCACGCTCACCGGGAGGCCAGGCTTAACTTCATGCTTTCCAGTAGCTTTCCAGAACTTAGAAAAGTCCTTTGCCGATCTATGCTTAGCCAGAATGTCCATCTTAAGCTGCTCCTGATTATTCTGGCACCACTTCAAGCGACTTTTGAATATTTTACGCGACTCGAGCATTTCGTCATAAATAATGCCTGAAGTGGGCCGGTTGCAAGCTATCCAAGTTTCGAACTTGAGCCTGGCCACACTATGAGCTTCACGGACGTGCTTATTCCAGCCACACAAGTGCCTATTTTTATTTAATTTAGGGCCACGCTTCCCCCTAGACCCAACAGCGGCGCTACTCAGGGTTTCCACAATATTATTATATAACCTATCCAAAACAATTTTGTGGTCATCCAAGCTGCATGATCCACGACTGCATTCCGTGAATTCAGAGGGAAAATCAATGTTTCTAAAAGCATTGTTACAAAGATCATGGTAGGTTTTTATCTGTGCTTCATCTCTCCCCCCCCCATACAACTGAGTCACGCTGCATGTCGCTCGTCACCAACTAAGGCTTTACCACAGTTATGTCACAACTAACAAGTAAAGGTAAATGATCCGACAAGTAAACATCTTCCATGACACGTACCCCAACCACAGTGTGCCAGGCCGACAGTGATACGACACAGTGGTCCAGCCATCGCCTACAACCGTGAGCCTCGCTAACAAACGTGTAAGTATTATTCTGTGTGCCTAACTTTTCCAAGTCGGCACAGATCCAGGCCTGATCCGAACAAAAGTTAATCATCTCATTACAAAATAGTTCGTGAGGGTGAGCATTAAAATCACCTAAAATAAACAAGGTTTCAATGTTCTCACTAGCTACTATTGCACTTATTTCACCAAAAACCTCGGTCATAATTGGTAGATTGTCCGGTGAGTCAGTCGGCATATACACAGAAAAAACAATAATAGAGCGGCCGTCAACATTGGCTCGTATAGCTGTCAGTCGAGTGCTGGCACACGGCACCACAGTAACACTATCAAACATACCTTTTCTCCAGAGTATGGCAACTCCCCCATGAGGTCTCCCCTTCAGCAAGCCCACAGAAGTATCTACAGCAGACTTACCTGTGTATTCAAAATTATTCGAAATAGTTCCCAATAATGATATGTCATGGGGAAGCAACCACGTCTCTTGAAGTGCTACGAGATCAGCCATTTCACAAATGTCTCTTATATTGTCAATAGACCTCTTGACTGATTTACAATTAAAGCTAATCAAATTAAGATACTGTTTAAAATTTAAATCCATACTGGTACACTAATTAACTTGCTCCCGTTTTTGTTTTGTACATAAAATGCACGAAACGCCTGAACGTTATTCCGTTAGGCCAAAAATTATCATCTAGGAATAATTCTAAATTATACTTGGGGACATACAATTTATAGGCATTATACTTTTTAGTCTGCAGCATGTTTATCTTTTTCAGAGATACAATAACATTTGTTTTTTCCTTAATATAGTTAATGATGTCATTTTCACACGTATCTTTGCTAACATTTGAGATAAACAATACAATTAAATACGATTCTGAATTTAGTGGTAGTTTTATCGTCTCTAACTACTTCATGATAAGGCAAGTAAACTGCTTCTGGATTATCAATTTCTTTTAAAGGTACTATCTGCATATGACCGAGCTTTAAATATTCTGAAAAAACATCTGAATATTTACTTTTTAAATCCGGTGATTTTAAGAAACGTTTTTCTAATGATAATAATCTCTTTACGGCAACATTGCGCGAATTCCCATATTTACAGCTCAGGTCATTATCTTTAAAGGGCAACTTTACAATATACCTACCAGAACTATCGCGTTTGGTCGTTTCCTTAAAGATTTCTTCACAACGTTTTTCTTCTGGAGTGAATTGATTTTTAATTAGACTAAAGTTATCAGATTCGAGCTCCCAAAATTGTTTAAGATTAAAATCTTCATTGCAAATGTTAGTATGCATGGTAATGATAGTACTATTGCAGCTCAAAGTATTGATATCACTATCACCCACCTTGCCAGATAAAATCCAACCTAACCTGGTGTTCTGTGCTACCGGTGTTCCTATTGGACCTCTAATCAGTCCTTCAGTTATAATTTGGCAATAGACTTCTGCACCAAGTAATAGGTCGATTTTATTTGGTATGTTAAACTTCGGATCTGCTAACTTCATAACTGGTAAGTTTGGCCACAGCTGAACGACAATTTCAGGTAGAAATGAAGTTAATTTCCGAAGAACGTATGTTTTAACATTTACAGTAAAGTTAGGATCCTGGAGAGATTGTAGTTTAATATAAACCACATGTTTACAATCAAGTGAAGCGTTGTCTTCACCTCCCACTCCAGTTATAACACTGTTGCATTTAATCCTCTTAAGCCCAAGTATTTGGACTGCAGACTCCGTTATAAAAGATGCCTGTGATCCCTGGTCCACTAGAGACCTCAGTGTTATATAAGACCCTGTGTTAGCTTTTGCGTTTACTAAGGCTGTTGCTAATACAACCTGACAATTTGTGTTAGACATACAACTAGTTATGTTCCTTACCTCGGGCTCGTCTTTTGATGTTGTTGTAGTTTCAACAACATTGGTACTATCAACTGATTGCTTGCTTGGTTCATCAGTTGATTGGCTGTTATTATTCGAATGCAGCAACGAATGGTGTTTCTTCTTGCAAATTCTACATCTTGTGGGCAAACGACACGAAGTTACCATGTGATTTGCGCCTAAGCAATTGAAACACAAACCTGAATTCTGGACAAAATTACGACGAGCTGACAACTCTTCCTTAGCAAAATCTTTACAATTTCCTATCTTATGATCAGTATTTGAACAAAAGGCACATAAAGATGTTTTATTCTCGTTTATATTTTTTACTACATGATGTGACTTTGTGTTAGTGCTCTTTACTGTTTTAGTACATAAAAATTCAAGTGACCTAAATCTATGCTCAACAAAATCTAAAAATTCTTGTAATTAAGGCAATTCCTTTGGCGAACTACAAATCTTAGCTTCCCATTGTTTGCGAGACTCATTATCTAATTTAGAACACAATATATAAATAACAATAAGATCCCAATTTTCGATATTAATACCTTCATTTTTCAAAGCATTGAGACATTCGTTTGTTGTATCAAAAAGTTCTTTTAAAGAGTTCGATGATTCACTCGTTAAACATTTTTGATTAAAGAATCTTTTGAAAATACAATCTGTTATAAATTTCTTATTATTAAATCTATGTTCTAAAATGTTCCAACAAGTCAAATAGTTATCACTGGTAATAGGTAGGTGTCGCAACAGCTGTTCAGCTTCGCCGGTGAGATACGTCTTTAAATAATGTAGTTTTTGCACGTTATCTAATGATTGGTTCTTGTGTATCAATGTTTGAAAAAGATCCCGAAATGTTGTCCACTGAGAATAGTGACCCGAAAATGTAGGTATCGCTATTCTAGGCAATTTCACGCCAGTCTGAGTTATCGGGTTGTTGTTTTCCGAGGTGTAATCAGAGGGTGTTTTCTTATTAAAACGTTCCTTTAATTCAACTTTATAGTCCATGTATAACTCTTCCGCCTGACTATACATATCACCTAAATGGTACTCTGACTTTTCGTATTCTTCCCTTTTAATCTCAGATATTATTTTGTTATGAGTTTCTTCGAACATCGACCACTGTTTTTCTAAACATTCCAACCTTGTTTCCACGTAGCTAACGGTAACCCTTTCTTTAGGAGACTTCTTGAAGTTGATGTATCCTCTTTGCATCTTTTTATTGATATCTACTTGCAATCTTAACAATGAATCCATTTTTATAATGTTTCTATTCAAGAACTTTTTCCCCAAATTCTACAGAACTGTTGTTTCTTTAAATATAAGTTAAAATTTCTGGCAAATTTTTCTAAGTGTTTATAAATAAATACTTTGCCGAAATTGGGCATGGACTCCCCGTCTCAACACACTTTTGCCAAGAAATTTTACAAGTCCAGTAGCTAGCTAATTTTTCTAAGTTCTTTTCCAATTAATGTACTTGTTGGTCACTAACTTTTTTAATATTTTTAGAGTACTCACAGTTTGTCCAATTATTTGCACTTTCGTTACAACACAACACTTCACAATTTTCACTCAATTGTTCTCTAACGCCGGCAGGGGGCGCCACTGTCGCAATGTCCAAAACTCACGGTGCATCAGTCACGGCTGCATCCGATAAATCCGACTCGAATGACCATGAATAAAAAGCCAATGTTTACTTGAAGACAAAACCGTTTATTTTGATATGTACACGAAGAGGTCATGGAAGAGCGAAGAATCTTAACATCGCGATTCAGCGGAGTGACGTAAATAAGCAACGCCATCTATCGAGATATTAGGTACTAAAATATTCAAAAGTATCAACTTAAACGTAAGATTGTACAATTATCTTAGGGTTTTACTCATAATTGGGTAGGTTGCCTAGAATAAATACTTAGCTTAACGATATGTTTTATTTAATTAATATTGATAAGAAGTAAATTTTTACTTTTTACAAACAGTCATTAGTCAAAAAAGCGATTTAGAACCAATACAGGGTACTAAATCAGCAAAAACTAAACTAGAATTTAATTGTAAACATTTTTTTTGTTACAGACATTGCCGTAACTAAAGGAAATGTATTAGAGTTTTATGCCAACGGTACTAAGACGGAGTCCCTCACTTTTGATTCCCAAAATCTTACAGATTTAGTTTATGACGACATAAACGACAGGTTGCTTTACGTTGACAAACAGAGCGGCGGCGACCGTATATGTAGCTACAAGATATCTTCCAATAAAAATGTGCTCCACACTAAGGCAAACGGGCGAAACATTCGTGGCCTCGCCTTTGATCCAGCAACAGAATTACTCTTCTTTAGCGACACAAACGAAAGAAGCATTAATTGGATTTCATTCAAACATGGATCGAACAATAACATTTACGGAAATCTTTTAATCAAGACGGGTGAAGGGATCCCCACTGATGTTGCCGTGGATAGCTGTGGAGGGTACGTATACTTTACTTTAAAATGAAGCACTAGAAAGTAATATAACTGTTATTTCGTGATGGCTAAAAAGGTTTTGTTTTAACAGGTACGTTTACTGGATCAACACAAACTTGGCAAAGCCAACAATAGAGAGGCTGCATTCAATGGTTCCAGGAGAGAAGATATTTTGACTTTCTCAGGTTTAGCACCACACAGCCTGGTTATTGACCAACTAACACAGAAATTATATTTTATTCAGCCTCGAAATAGTCCATTGTCCTATATTTGGTATACTGATTTGAATGGTGGAAACATAACATTTTTAGACTATATAGCAGGTAACAGCGCCTATATTCACCGAACATCTTCAAATTCACTGACCGTTTCAAAATCATTCCTCTACTGGGTAGATTTGTGCCTTCATTGCAATGTCAAGGTGTGGAAATTTCCAAAGATTTCATCGAATTCGTCAGTTTCCTACGCCAATTTTTCGTTGCATACTTATAGTCTCTCAGGCAGTATAGTAGCCAAATATAAAATAAAAGAAAATTATCAGTACATCCCAGAATGCAAACCACTAACTAACCTCGTCGTAAATAACTCTGATGAGCCGTTTTGTATTCATGGACAATCGGCTTGCAAATGCACACCTGGTTACATCGGCGAGCGATGCAATGTTCGAGTTTGAGAAGACTACTGTTTGCAAGGCAACTGCACTTGCTACGATGAGTCAGTTCCTGAATGCAGCATTCTTTATTTACTTTCCTTGTTTAATTAAATTACACTTTTCAACACAGTTGCTCATAAAGTGGCACTTATTGCACGATTCATAAGTTCACAATGTATTTAACATGTTTTTTTTTTTGCATTTTCGCACTAATGAGGGAAAGTCCGCTATATGTATAGACTAGTCGAAGATATGTGATTTCTGAGAAATGTGAATATGAACTGTGTTAATGTGTAAATAAATAAGTATTACTTTTTATCAAGTTTTTTTTTGTCCACATATTAACATTTATTGATATCCCGGAAAAAGCTGGCTATTTCTTGAACGACCAGGAAGAGCCTTTCTATCAACCCTAGTATTAGTTTGTAAATCCTAGCAGATTGACTTTCAAATTGGCGAAAACCTACTGCAAAAAAAATCCGTTATTTTTGAAGAAGAATCTGTAGAGCAAAGGAATGAACCTCATCTCGACTCTTGCACTCCCTGGCATTTAATAAAATACATCTTCTTCTTCTACATTACACATTTTTTATAAAGCATAATCAGCCTATAATGTTCCCACTACTGCGACACACGGCCTCCTCTATTTGAGAGGGAATGGGCTATAATCTACCACGCGGGCCCTGTTCGGGTTGGTAGTGGTGCCACGTCTTCGAATTTTTGGTTCTAGGACACGCCGGTTTCCTGACGATGTTTTCCTTTACCGTTTTTGAGAGCAGTGGTGATGAAATAAATTACACAAAGTTATGTGCCTGCCTGTGTTCGAACCCTAGACTTACTCTACGTAAGTCGGGCTGCCACCATTGGGCCACCGCTGCTCTCTTTTTATTTATTTATAAAAAAATATAATGGTATTTTTTTTATGGCAAATTGACTGACTGGCTGGGTGATATATAAACACACAGCCCAAACCGCTGGTATTAGAGAAATGAAACTTGGAGAATGTGTTCTTTGTGAAGAGTAAGTATACACTAAGAAAGGATTTTTGGGAACTTAACCTTTAAAGCGATAAAATAGAGGATAGAATTTTATATGAAAGTCCGTCAGTTTTGAAGTTAGGATCTTCAAATTGGGTGTGTAATGTATGGCATAATAACAGATAGAATAATTTTACTTGAAATAACGTTCACTTGATATAGTTTTCATATACAACGTGTTTTTTTTATATCCCATAACTCTAGGGTATGATTGAGGCCATATCAAAGAATCAACTGGCATATGAGTTATGTTCCAATCCTTCGTTATTTTTTTTTTCATTTTTCATACAAAATAATTCGGCAAAGTCACGATTATTAATGTAAAACACCCTTACGTGAAATATGACAACGTCGCATTTTCTTAGCTTTAAATATGAATGATTGGTTTGAATAAAAATGAATTACCTACCTACATATTTTATTATGCTACACTACTGCGAAGTTTGGCAACCTCGCAAAAGTAAAGATTCGTCATACTGGTGACAATTTTTGACCTAATTTAATTATGATTGATGATATCTCCGAAACGATGCATTTTTGGACCACCTATTCTAGGAGTTTTAGTATTATTTTTACCTACAGAATATAACCCTAGAGTTATGGGATATCAAAAGAAACAGGTTGTATAGACACAAATAACCTAATTTCATGTGATCTAATGTTATATTACATATAACCTTCTTTTGCTCTAATATCATTTAGTATATCGTTCATTTGATATAATTTTCAATTTGTATAATGCTCTTTTTATATAACGTCCAGTTAACCTAATTTTCATTTGATCTAATTTTCATATTTACTCATTTTCAGCCAAAATTCTGTAATGAATAAGTAAATATCAGGAAACATCATACTGTTATAACCTCATCTAACCCAGATGATTCACCAACAATAGGGAGACCTGGTTAATGGTCACTGTTCTAACCTAACCTAACCCAAATGATTTATTTATTTATTTAAACTTCATGTACAAGAGTGGTACATGATATAGGTGGACTTAATGCCACAAGGTATTTTCTACCTGTCAACCTTTGGGTCAAATAGGACAGCATTAGGATAGAGTACAAAAAAAAAAAAATAAGAAAAATACCATCTGCAACAATATAGGGGATCTGGCGCTCGACGGCCGCTACCACGGCATGCTCGATTCACTCGTTAATGGTCACTGTTTTAACCTAATCTAACCCAGGATTCAATTCAAAATAAGGAGAAGAAGAAAACACAAAAAATAATATTAATACGTATTTATTTATTCATAAAACAACAAAGTACCTGCAAAGTAGACGTTTCTAAATTATATTATACATTACTTACAGATTTAAAGATTATAGTAACTTAACTAAATATTATTTTAACTGAATATTAGTTCAAATGTGCATTATAGAATATGTTCATTAAACCATAAAAAATTACTCATAAACTGTCACTTACGGGATTTCTTCCGTGATTATCTTTAATTTTGAGCTCCCGATATTTCGACGCTGTTACAAGCGCCATGATGGCTGAGTCAACTCGCGAAATATCGGGAAAAGAAAGAAAGAAAGAAAGAAATCATTTATTTGTCGGGAGCTCAAAATTAAAGACAATCACGGAAGATATCCCGTAAGTGACAGTTTAATTATGTGTAAGTGTAAACCGTGAAAGTTTAAAACAGTGTTCATATAAAATTAGGTTAAATTATATTATATCAATAATTCATTATATCATTTCATCGTATATTAAAAAAAAGTATATTAAATGAAATTAAGGTCTTGTGATCATTAGAACTTTTGTTATTATTTCAAACGTTACACACCCCTTCAAATTTTGTTTAGACTGACGATTGAAAATTAATTAATATGTGTCTCAGCATTTTTGATAATTCTACCCCCGAAGGGTTTTGAGAAATGGCAACACTGCCCAACCGTCAATGTTGTAGTTTATAAAGGAGGGCACTTGGCAGAGAGAGCTAGCCCCTGGTTGGAGGCCTTAGAATCACTTTTAAGACATCGACAGGATTTGCCCGGTTAAGCATTAGCCAGCCTCAGAGGCTGAACTGCGAGATGCCATCACCAAAAAAAAAACAGAGAGAGCTCAATTCTGACGTAAGCAAAGCAACTGTGGTGACTGTACCTCTGAAGGAGTGAATAGAAAAATAAAAGTATTAGTCTACATTTAGTGAGTTTTATAATACATGTTATTTTATAAACTAAGTTTCTGGCTTCCAGAAACTAAATTAAAAAGTGACACATTTCTCACCTCTAATTCAGAAGAGGTGCATTATTCATAATTAGATATAAGTGCAGTGAGGTGGTATATACTCGTAGGTATACCATATCACTGCAATTTATTAGATAGGTTAGAAGAATTTAGAAAAGCTTGTACGCACTTAATAATAAAATTTAAATAGTACAAACACGTAAACGTGATTGGCTCAATGAGCTCAATCCGATTCCGTCGATCATTGTTGTCAATCACTCCCACCTTCTTTTTTTTTTTTTTTTTTATCGATGGGAAATCATCAAATGACCCCTCCCGCTCTGGGCTGAGCAGGAGGGAGTGTCAGACTTGTACTGACTAAAACCAATCCATGTTCCTTCCTTTGCCCTTTGTGTTCCAGGGCCGCGGTATCTCTTTCGAACAGTCCCGCAACCCTGGCAGGCGTCGGCCCTTACGGACCCCTTCCTGTTTGCTGACTCTCTTTGAGGCGCGCGTGGAACACGAACGCGCCGTCGACACGGCCTGTCGTCATAAGACGGACGGACGGCGAGCTAGCCCATAGCTCACCGTCCACAGGCCCGCGTCTACGGTGGCCGGGGGCCACCACGTGGCCCCCGACGCCCGGTGCGTCTCCCGCGGCGGCTGGGACGTGAGGTTCTCTCCCTCTCACGTCCCGCCACCTCCTTCGCTAGCATGACTGCTTCGCAGAAGGAGGTGACGGCGTCCCATTCCGTCTCGCTCCGGACCATGGATTGAACCAGGGCCGGACGCGAGAGGTCGCCGCCGCCGATCGCCGCTACGAGGACACGGCGTTGCTCCGCCCAAGCGGAGCAGACCTGCACAGTGTGCTCCACCGTGTCCTCCGGTCGATCCTCGCAGTGGTGACACCCGGGCGTTTCCTCCCGCCCGATTAGGTGCAGGAACCTCCCGAAACAACCATGTCCGGTGAGGACCTGCGTCAGGCGGAAAGTGAGGGCGCCGTGGCGCCTCTCCAGCCACTCCTCAAAGAGGGGACTTACCGCCATTATAGTGGCGTGCCCTGCACGGGGTTGCGACAGTCGCTCTCTCCATGTCGCCATGAGATCACGCCGGAAGTCTGTCCGCTGAGCGACAATTTGCCGCGGCAGCGGAGTTTCCCCCCGGCGTAGTGCCTCCACGCGCCACTCGTGCAGGCGCGCGAGGACTATCGCCTCCAGATCCCATGGCGGCAATCCGGCAAGGAGGCTCGCCGCCTCGCCGGAGATCGTGCGGTACCCCCGGATTAGCCTTACGGCTACCACCCTTTGGGGCGCGTTCAGATAGTGGGCGGCTCGCCGCCTCAAAGAACGCGCCCACACCGGGGCCCCGTAAAGGGCCATGGACCGCACGACCCCCGCGTAGAGCCTCCGGCAGGAGGCGTTTGGATCCCCCAGGTTGGGCAAGAGCCGCTTGAAGGCAGCCCCGGCCCGTTCCAGTTTGGGGGCCAAACGTCGGAAATGCTCCACGAAGTTCCACCGGCTGTCGAGGACGAGACCTAGGTACTTCAACGTCGGCTCGACGCCGATGGGAACCCCTCCCACCGTGAGCATGGATCCCGACGGTGGCGCATTCCGAGGCCCATGAAAGCACATGGCCTCGGACTTGTGCAATGCCACCTCGAGACCCAATTGCCGGATCCTCTCCGCGACTATCGCAACCCCGCGAGTCATCAGCTCAGCCGCCGCCTCGTGCGACCTCCCTTGCGCCAGCACCAGCGTGTCGTCAGCGTAGCAAACTACGCTGACGCCGTCAGGGAGGTCGGCGCGCAGCACCCAGTCGTAACCGATGTTCCACAAGGGCGGCCCCAGAACCGATCCCTGTGGAACACCGCACGACATCTCTCGCCGGTTCCACTCTCCGCTGCAACCAGGGTAGATGACGTACCTGTCCGACAGGTAGTCCCCGACCACACGACGAAGGTAGGTCGGCACCCGGTGATACCGGAGTGCCTCCCTAATGCAGCTCCAGGGCATGGAGTTGAAGGCGTTGGCGATGTCGAGAGACACCGCCAAGACCACCCCACCCCGGGACACCGCATCCCCCGTCGTGAGGGCTCTCACGCGCATGATGGCGTCCACCGTCGAGCGCCCCCTGCGGAAACCGAACTGGTGTTCCGCAAGATCCGGCCCAATCCCCGCCAGGTGCCCGGCGAGGCGGTTGGCAATAACTCTCTCGAAGAGTTTGCCCACCTCGTCGAGCAACACAATGGGCCGGTATGCGGACGGAGAGTCCGCAGGGCGCCCCGGCTTCCGGATGAGGACCAGCTTCCCCGTCTTCCAACGAAGCGGGAACTGGCCTCTCTCCAAGCATGCGCTTAGGAGCCCCTCCAGTCGGGGCCCGAGAGCCTGCAAGGCCAGGACCCAGGCTTTGCCAGGTAAGCCGTCGGGTCCTGGGGCGGCAGTTTTGGCCTTAAGCCTGCCTACCGCCACTCTCAGGTCTACCCCAGTCACCTCTGGAATGTCGTCATCGTCCTCAGTGTGGTCCGTTTCCGGCACCGCAAGTGGCGGAGCCATGGGCGGGGGAGGATGTTCCCCTCGCGAAGGGAACAGAGCGCTCACCACGTCCTCCACGAGCTCAGGCCGGAGACTCTGCGTCAGCGGAGGGGCCCTGGTGCGGAGTTTATCCCGCACCATCTTATAAGGGCGCCCCCACGGATCTCTGTCGAGAGTCTCCAGCATCTCCTCGCGGGCCACATCCTTGGCCCGCAGGATCACTCCCACCTTACTTACACTTCATGCCGTGTAAGTCGTTCGACAAAATAAAACAATGTATCGCATATTTATTCCCCCAGATTATTATTATTAGGTTTGGTCTCCACACCCATTAGGAACCAGGTTATCGCTGCAGTATTTATGCTATCACTTTATCAGTCGGTGTAGAAATCGATTGGTTAACTAAAATTTAGATACCTCCATAACTTTACTTATTAAATATATTGCATATAGAACAAACAATAGCTAGTGATATAGAAAACAATGGCACAGTGATAAGCATGACCACAAAGACCACCAAAATAGATATTGCGGAAAAACCTCTATTATTAACGAGAGCTCAGGGAGATTTTCTAGTCAAGTATTCCTACACGTCCTATTTATGTAGCGACAAGCCAGCAAATTAATTATAGTAATTCAGGCGCGGTCACCAGGAGTGGACGCACTTTACTCCTTAGTTGAAACATCTTTGTATTTCTGAATTATACAATGCGTGGAATGCGGTGTGTGCTGGCGTTGGTAGCGCTGTACGTGGGGTTGGCACAGTCTTGGGGTAAGTTGATTTCCTTATTTACTCAGTCAGTCCAGTCCCATGGTGGAGGTTCCGGCAGATACTTGTACATTTGCGCGCACCCCCGAACTTAATATAATTATCTACTTTAGCTACAGACCATTTACCCCTCGGGATTTCCCACCGTCAAAAATTACTAACTTCCATACAAACTTTAATACCCGATTTAATCCCATTTAAAGGTTCAATTTTCAAAACTCCTTCCTTTGAGCCCTAAAATGATTATAAACAAGATCTTTTGTGCCAAATTTCGTGCTTCACAAACGGCTGTACGTTATCTGCCTGAGAGATTGGCACCGCTGCAAAGTCAAGCAAATGTAATCTAAAGCTACTACAGCTTCAGCTTCAAATGTTTTGTATGAAAAGTTTGACTTTAATAAGAGAACCGAATTTGCTATTATTATTTATCAGTATGTTTGGAAAGCAATATATTCTCATCGTGAACACGTGTGTTTTCATCTTACTTACTTAAAGCTGAACTTAAATCACTCGCTCCTATCAGGAGTTAACTGAAACTCAAGGCATTTTTTTTTAATTAGACCATTACAGGCACTTTTTAATGTAAAAAAACGAAAGGATGAAGCTACAGTCACAGTCGAAAGGCAAAATAACTTGTGAAAGTACTGTAGATGCTTTCCAAAGGAGGGACGGAGATCTCTATGGACATGAAATTTGTTACAAAATCTTGTTTACATCATTCATGTTGAGAACGATTTAGAAAGACGTGCAAGTAAAGAGCGTCGATCCAGAGTAATAAAAACAAGTTATTATTAAAACTAAAAAACCCGACTGCAAAGCAAAAAACAAGCACATTTAGAAGCAGGCGGGACACAATGAAATACAAGGTAGAAGGGACACCGACGACGATAAAATGATTGAATCATAGAAATGTTTTATCAGTAATCTAAATAAAAATCTGCCGTTCCATACATTTCGACCGTAAAGGTATTGCAGTTTTGTAGAAAATGGCTGCTTTTTTTAGTATAGTACTAAATAATCTCTACTTAAAAAATACTAAGTAAAACTTATTCTACGGAAAAAAAAAACTATACTAGTATTGGTTTGGACGCGTTAGTAATTTAGAACTATCGCCGCACTCGGGAGTGAAACCTAGAATGTTTCATTCATTTATTTATTATTATGTATAAGATCAGCTTGTAAGGTACACTATTTTTCTCTTGTTTCAGACATTGCCATAACTAAAGGACATGTAATGGAATTTTATGCCAACGATAGCCTTACGACGGAGGTCTCGCGTTTTGATTCCCAAAATCTCTCTCAGCTTTAGCTTACGACGAAATCAAGGACAAGTTGCTTTACGTCGACAAACAGAGCAGTGGCGACCGTATATGTAGTTACGGCATATCTTCCAATGAAAACATGTGTCACATTGAGGTAAACGGGCGAAATATTCATGGCCTCGCCTTTGATCCAGCAACAGAATTACTCTTCTTTAGTGACACAAACGAAAGAAGCATTAATTGGATTTCATTCAAACATGGATCGAACAATAACATTTACGGAAATCTTTTAATCAAGACGGGTGACGGGATCCCCACTGATGTTGCCGTGGATAGCTGTGGAGGGTACGTTTACGATATTTTAAAATGAAGCAGCGGACATTAATGTAATTGTTATTTCGTGATGGCTAAAAAAGTTTTATTTTAACAGGTACGTTTACTGGATCAATACAAACTTAGCTGAGCCTACAATACAGAGAGCTGCATTCAATGGTTCTGGCAGAGAAGATGTTCTGGTTTTCTCAGGTTTAGCACCACTCAGCCTGGTTATTGACCAACTAACACGGAAATTATATTTTAATGAGCCTCAGAATAGTTCATTACTGCATATTTGGTATTCTGATTTGAATGGTGAAAACGTTCAATATTTAGCGTCTATAGTGGAGGATGACACTAATATTGCCCGACCATTATCAACTTCACTGACCATTTCAAAAACATTCCTCTATGTCTACTGGGAGTATTACTGCTCTGACTGCGAGAAACTCGTGTGGAAATTTCCAAAGACTTCATCGAATTCGACGGATTTCGTCGCCAGTTTCTCGTTGGGTACAGATAGCGTCTTAAGCGGTATAGTAGCCAAATATAAAATAAAAGAAAATTATCAGTATATCCCAGAATGCAAACCACTAACTAACCTCGTCGTAAATAACTCTGATGAGCCGTTTTGTATTCATGGACAATCGACTTGCAAATGCACACCTGGTTACATCGGCGAGCGATGCAATGTTCGAGTTTGAGAAGACTACTGTTTGCAAGGCAACTGCACTTGCTACGATGAGTTAGTTCCTGAATTAAATGTTAGTTCCTGAATCATTTACACTTTTCAACACACTTGCTCATAAAGTAGCACTTATTGCACGATTCCTATGTTCACAATGTATTCATAACGGAAAGGTCGCTATATGTATAGACCAGCCGAAGATGTGTGATTTCTGAAAAATGTGAATATGAACTGTGTAAGTAAATAAGTATTATATTTTATCAAGTTTATTTTGTCCATAAATTAACATTAATTGCCATTGCGGGAAAAGGTGACTATTTCTTGAATGAGCAGCAAGAGCCTTTCTGTCAATGTGTTGGTAATCATGACGGACCAAGACGTAAAGGTGTTTAAAATTACAATTTTACTTTCACTGACACCATTAAATATTCAGCAGGTATAAACTAAACCCTAGCAGATTGACTTTCAAATTAGCAAAATCCTACTGCAAAAAATATATGAAGAAGAATCTGAAGAGAAGCAAGGGAATGAACCCCGTCTCGACTCTTGCACTCCCTGTCATTTAATAAAATACATCTTCTTCTATAATACATATTTTTTCACATATTTATTTATATATATATAAAATGGTAAACTGACTGACTGACTGGGTGATATATCAACACACAGCCCAAACCGCTGGTCCTAGAGACATGAAACTTGGAGGATGTGTTCTTTGTGAAGAGTAAGTATACACTAAGAAAGCATTTTTGGGAATTTAAACCCTAAACAGGTAAAATAAGGGATGGAAGTTTATATGAAAGTCCGTCAGTTTTGAAGTTAGGATCTTCAAATTTTTTAGGCTGGCGATTGAAAATTAATTAATACGTGCTGAGACACGTATTAATTAATTTTCAATCGCCAGATTTTTCATAATTTTAACCCCGAAGGGTTAAAAAGGGTTGCGGGACTATTCGAAAGAGATACCGCGGCCCTGGAACACAAAGGGCAAAGGAAGGAACATGGATGGGTTTTAGTCAGTAGAAGTCTGACACTCCCTCCTGCTCAGCCTAGAGCGGGAGGGGTTATTTGATGATTTCCCATCGGTAAAAAAAAAAAAAGGGTTAAAAAGGAGGATGAAGATTATGTAACTATGTTTGTTCGGGTGGCAGCTAGTAGCAGATATCTTCAACCGATTAAGCTGAAATTTTGCACGCACCTTTGGTTCTGGTGACAATACATTTTTATGCTCGGTAGTACGTTTCCGTCGGATAATTTTCGACATCCACGCGGGAAAAGCCGTGGGCAAAAGCTAGTAAAAAGATATCACACAACAACAGACAACCAAACCCAACCGAAGTGAGGTGCTCAAATTTCGAACAAACTTAACTTATACGAGATGGGGTGCTTAAACTTTCGAACTCGCTACGCTCACTCCTGGATTTAAACTTCTCCAATACACTTCCTCAGTCTCTTATTGAACTGCTGAAAGGCTCAGAATTTTATTGTATTTTACACTCGTGTTGTTTTTTTTTCATTTCTCCAAGTGTTTTATTTTGGTCACAGATAACTATAAATTAGGCCCATTAAGCCAGTGGGTCACGGCTGCCATTTGTACATCTTTGACAGTCAATACAGGTATTGTACTGTTTAATGGACTAGTGTCCGCAACTCCACATCCAAGCGCGTATTTTGCGTACGGGGGGGCCGTTACAGGTATTCAGTGGCCCGAAAGTTTGACAACCAGTCTTACCAAAGGGTATCCTATATCACCCAATACTAACTGTTGGGAGGACAGATCGGAGGTCAGAGAGTCGCTCCATGGAAAATACGGGTATTCAACTGCATCCAGTTAGACTGGAAGCCGACCCCAACACTTGCGAAAAAGCTCGGCAGATGATGAAATAACTACAAACAAAATCCAACGTTATTCAATTACTATTGTCGCGGATGATTCTCGTCTAGGAGGTGTTCGCTTTTATGGCCTAAATATTTTATCACTATTAATATATTGTGTTTTTAAATACAATTTTATCATAAAATAAAAGTGATGCTCCGTCATACATATGGCAATTGATTTTTATTTATATAGACAGATAGATAGACCAGTTTAAGAAACTCCATGGAAACTCTTTTTGTCGCAATGACATGCCATTCACACAAAAGAATCCTCTCTTTTTTTCTGTGAATCGCGGGCACCTTTCTACCAGACTGCTAAAGATATATAGTCGTGAATATAGCTAGAAACAACGTCCGAATAGTTGTGTAACCCGCCCGTCTAAACATTGTACTATTGTCTTCATTTTCCCGTGCAAATCTGTTTACGAGTAGAAATAAACTACGGACTTGAGACGGTTTTACGTTCCAAACTTTTAATACCATAACATCTCAGTTTTTTAAATTAAATTAAAATTTGTTAATTTCAGACTAGGTAATGTCCATATTTACATCAGTCCATAGTAACAAATTAATTATCTTAAGATTAGGTTAGTAGGAGTAGACTAGTTTTTGTAAAGGTTTCCCTCATAATCTTCTGATCTATCTTTTGTAAAGGTTTCCCTCATAATGAAATCAATCAAATCAAAATATTTTTATTTCACATAGGCCTAGATGGGCACTTATAAAACGTCGACAAAAAGGTGCACGGTTCGGGGGGAGTCGTTTCCTATGGAGAAGAACCGGCAAGAAACTCCATGGTTACTCTTTTCAAATCATTTGGTGTCACAATATTATCATGTTACAGCATTAGTACTTAAGTATGGGGGACAGCATAGGCCCGACAATAGGTCGTTGCTTACTACACAAAAAATGTAAAACAAGATAAAAAGTTAACAAAAATTAACGAGCATCTAGGAATCTACAAAGCCTATAATGTTCACACATTCATACACAATCGGTAAAAAAAATCTATACAAAGGTGTGAAAATATTGTAAAATAGTAAATTAAACAAGTGACACAAATATTGTCATCAGTTGGTGCTGTAACTATTCTGAGCAAAAGATGTATAAATGATTTGAAAACTATCGTAAAGAATCTTGTTAGAAAGATGAGAAAAAATGAGATTGAGAATAGTTAGAGACATCCACATATTTGTGCCATTTATGAGCAACCAGGGAAGCCGCATGCGCAGAAGGAACTAAAGCCAAACTTCTTTGTCTTCGACGTAGTCCTTGATTTTGTAATATGCTTTTTTAATAAGGACACGTTTGATGTAATTTTTGAACTTTCCGTCGGTCAGTTCTAAAACTGAATTTGGCAACTTGTTATAAAAGCGTATACTGTTTATAAGAAAAGACTTGCTAGTTTTAGTTCATCTGAATTTAGGTATTAAAATTTCATGTTTACTGCGTGTATTTATATTATGGAAGTCTTCCTGTTTGCGGCCGTCGAGTTTTCGGCCCCATCGGCCATCCATTCTGCGAGCAATGTGCTCTGCCCACTGCCACTACAGTTTGGCAATTCTTCGGGCTACGTCGGTAACCTTGGTTTTCTTGCGAATTTCTTCGTTTCTGACTCGATCACACAAGGAAACTCCGAGCATAGCCCTCTCTATTGCCCTTTGGGTGACTTTAAGCCTTCCGATGAGACCCATTGTGAGCGATCAAAAATTACTAAATACATTATTATGAAATTATTACTCAGACATCTCACTTCCGCAATATTTCTGGAAATTTCCTACAGAAAAGCTCAAAGCAATTATTGCTTACGATTTAAAGTCGCCAAAAATGTATGACACCATGCAAATTGATCACCATAGGCTACAGCTATTAAAAATCATGCACGGTGCGATCATTCAACATATAACATACATAACATTTCCATGTCATTGTGACACGGAGAAGATTTTAAGAGTTGGGGTACACGAGTCGGGTCTATTCTTGTCCACTTACATACGTAAACGTACGCCTTTTTTATCCCATGAACTAGGCAGAAACTATAACGCTTTCCGCTACGATCCTTAAATACTCTTTTTGGCTTCGTTTTCTGATCATACACGCACGCCGGTTACGAGTACTACAGCAAAGGATTTAAAGTACCTTTCATCCCGAAAAAAGGTACTGTTACCGAGGAAGACAACAGTAACTTTCTTATGAAAACAAATGGCGCCACGTGTCTTTCGAATCATGGTTGAACTATACTATTATAGAAACTTTGGTAGTGGAAGCCGCGGACAAAAGCTAGTATATTAAAACATAGATGGCATAATTGTATCAAACCTCAAAAGATCACGTTCGGTGTTCCTCAAGGATCGCTGCTGGGACCACTGTTCTTCTTTAAATATTTATAAAGATTTTTTTATAATGTATGGATGGATGCGAGTCGCACGGGACCGGTCAGTGTGGCGACACTTGGGGGAGGCCTATGTCCAGCAGTGGACGTCTTTCGGCTGAAATTATGATGATGATGATAATATAATGTAAATTGTACATGATAACCTTACTTAAATAAAACACAATTTGTTTCAAAACTCAAATAACAACATTACATAAATATTGTACCTTTTTCTAATATTTTTTATTTAAATAAAACTTTGCACCACACTAGAAATTTCTTCATGTTCCCATAGAGTGGATGCGTTTACAAACATTTAAACTGGCATACATACTAAACAGCCAGATCCAGAAATGTATAAAATAAAATATGTAGATCCTTAGGGTTCTACTAAATCTATAGCATTATTGGTTAAAGTCCTGTGACCAGTCTGTTCAGCAATCAGTTTTACCGTATTGACTGCACCTTAACAGTTTGTCACCAATTGTTGTTGAAGAATCTATTCGTGTATACCTGCACTTATATCAATTTCCAAACATATAACCACCTACAGCAAACTTAACACTCGTAGGTATTAAAATATCTGATATGTTGCTACACGACTTACCAACAGAAACTATTGCATTCACCAGCTATTTGCTTTGACTACGGAAGTTATTCTACATTTTTACCATTTGGCGCACGATATATATTCTATTTCTTAAACTTTCTCCGGTACTGAACATCAATGCTTTTTCTTAGGACTTGAAAATTAAAATGACTAGTCTATTACTAGATCTTTATGGTCTATTAAGGCTTAAATGAACCCCCTTCATGGTCGAATCCCCCACTGGCAGTTCTCAGTATTATAATACAGGGTGTAACAAGACCCGTCTCGAAGCCGTCAACCAAGCATTCTGTACATCAAACTAAGTAACTTTACGCAAACTAACATTGAAAAAAAAAACTTGTGAAAAAGTTGGAACTTTGACTCCCAATATCTCGTAACTAGAAGAAGTTTCTCAGGTATGGTCTAGAACAAAAAAAAAATATCGCAATGATCGACAGAACAAGTGACTTTCGGCTTAAGGGTCGGTAAGGAAGGTTAAGGGTCTTGATACACCCTTTATGTTAAGCAGTGCTTGCCTCGGTTGGTTGGTTGATGCGGACCATCATTGCATACCAAGTTTCCTCCGTGTCTCGGAAAGCACGGTCGTTGGTCAGAGGTATCGTTTTACCCGGTACTAACCGAGTTGTGGCGATCAGATAGACAGAATACTAATATTCAGCTGCATCCAATTGTTAGACTGGAAGCCGAACCCAACATAGTTTGGAAAAAGGCTAGTTAGATGGTGAACGAAACTCCAAGATAATAAGAAAATCGACTCATGTTCATACACACCGTGGTCCCACATGCAAATGTGAAACACATTGCATTCATTCATCAGGTAACACATTATTTCATTTAGCTGATGATTTTTTGTACAAGCTTGTTTTGCCACTCAACACCGTTGGGATATTATTGATGGGGAAACAAAAAGATAGCAAACGTGAGTCGTGGGATAGTGTTAGAAACATGTAGAAACTATTTTTGGCGGATGGGTTCAGTAGTTTTATTATAGTGGTGAAGCTTGTTTCGTTTTGGATGTCTTTTACATTTTGCAAGCCAATGGACAACCGGATTACCGAGGGACCATCGGAACCCTAAGCAAGGATGCGTGACTGACAAAAGAATGAACCGCGCAGATAATATGGTAAACATCTCGGTGCACACCATAAAAAGCCCACCATAAAGCAGTGGACGGTTGACTGTGCAGAAAAGAGTCACGAATGGCGCCAACAAGCCTTGCTTGACTCTCAAAGAGGAATCAGGCCCGAACTCTGTTGAAGCGAACACGAGACGAGAGACGAGGAGATGTGTTGTAAACCACCAATAGAATTTCGTTATTTACATTTCTCATCGCCGCTGAGCTTTAGTGGAAATGGTTGATCAAAGAGGAGAGGAGATGTCTCGTATTTTTAGGCGGCGGTGCGTACTGGAGACGAAAAGACACGTGAGAAACGACTAGTGAGGGGTGTACGGCGGTCGCTAAACTTGGCGTCAGTTGCCTTTGCTGCGGTCGAGCTAGTACGCATCGCACAGCTTCGGTGGATACACCCCAGCTCCTAAACATCTCCACTTCGCACATCTCCGCACGTCAAATGAAATATGTAGTTTAGTTCCAACATACCACGAGCCACCGTAACGTTACCATATACTCACGCGACAGACACAAGTAACACACGCGCGTGTCGTTTGACGCTAGTCTTATCGCCGATGTCAAGAAAGCGACCTCTTCAAGGTAAGTCTTCAAGTTCCGACGAAGTATGAATGCCGATCATAAGGTCCTGGGCTCGGTCCCCAGGTTGAGCAATATTCGTATATTTTGTAGGAAATTCTCACAGCCTTCGATTGTGAGTGCTTGAAGATAATGGCGATGGTTTCGTCAATACATGAGAGTTAATAACATCATTAGAGGATTGTTTTACACTGTGTTAATACAAATTCTTAGTAATTAGTTTAGTAGGCGACTAACAAAAGGTATTTTACAAGGCAGATGTGGGTAATAACGCTGGGAAGGGACGCTCTAGAAGGACATATACTGACCTTATTGGTGAGGTTCTTCAGAAAGGTCAGGCGTGTATGACCAGATGTATGACCGTGGACGAGGCAAAAGCAGTATGTAAGGATCGTAGCAGGTGGCTTTCTGTAGTTTCTACCTACCCCTATAAGAAAAAGGCGTGAATTGAATTTATCTATGTATCTAGTTTAGTAGTCCTCCTGGCCGAATCTTGACAATAGCGGCGAATCGCAGCAGTAGATTTTATAGTGCACAATTTAGCGTGCACTCTCTGTGCCTTTACTCTCATTGTCCAACGGGGCTGCAGTCCGTCATGACCGAAGAGACTTCAGGCGCAAGACCAATGGCAAAACGTGGTTCCTGAAGCATAGGGGTGTCGCACCACCAATTACCGACCTCCAAGAGTCCAAGCTGCTACTAAACCAGGTGGAAATACCCAATAACACTTTGCCGGACCTGAGAATCGGAACCAGGACCTCATGCTCACTTGCTCAGTTAAATACAAGCTACATTATCATGGCAGATGCGTTGGCATCCTAGAAACTAAACTGAAATGCTACTTGTGCCTGTATTGCCGGCTCACATCCTAGATAAGGCAAATCATTCAAATCCTGATAAGGCAACGGTACTTGGTGGCATTTTTTTATTTTTTATTAATAAAGGTCTACCAACATCTTCTGTGTACAACATATCCTAGGTAAAGGTTCCACAGTCCTGGCCTTACACATCATCGTCTGCACCTTTATACAACTATGTTGGGGTAAAAAAGAAGGAGCTCGTGCCGAAATAATAACAGCCGCTCAGGTCGATCTTTAGGTTAAGCCGCGCTTGCCTAGGTTGGTCTGTGGATGGGTGACCGACCATTACATACCATGTTTTCTCCCTGCCTCAGAAAGCACGTTAAGCCGTTGGTCCCGGCTGTCTATTCTAGATCTTTGACAGTCGTTACAGGGGCCTTAGTCTGCTATTGCAATAGTGTCAGAATGGTCTATCATATCAATCTACCCCGCGCAGACGAATTACCCTTTGTACACACGTCAAACGAGTTTCGAACGCGCTTCAATACGCCGTGGGCTAGGGGCCTTATTAAATCAATTATAGACCATTCTGACACTATTGCAATAGCAGACTAAGGCCCCAGGTAGGCAGTGGTCCAAAAAAGTCTGATAACTAGTCTTACCAAGGGGTATCGTATTATCCAATCCAATACTAACTGGGTTGTGGAGATCAGATAGGCAGTCGCTCCATGTAAAATACTGGTATTCAGCTGCATCCGGTTAGACTGGAAGCTGACCCCAAAATAGTTAGGAAAAGGCTGGCAGATGATGTTGGGGTCGAAAAATCTGTTATAATAGTGGACGTAATTAAGTTCGACTGTTAAGTGTAAAGTCCAAGGTTAGATCCCCAGGTTGAACAATAATATTACTTTTCATCACTTGGAATTCAATTTTCTGATTAATTATCACACTGCCACGTTGGTCAAATGGTGGCAAGCGCGACTGCTGAGCATGAGGTCCTGGGTTCGATTCCCAGGTCAGGCAAAGTGTTATTGTAATTACGCAGTAGCAGTCTGGATTTGTGCCCGGTTGATGGCAATAGGCTCGCCCTCTATTACATGGGACTTGAACATAACTGGTGAAATGTGGGTGTACTGTTAGGTACACCACTGCCTAACCCTTCGGGGAGTACACCCGTGATG
Organism: Eugnorisma glareosa; assembly: GCA_947578425.1. Classification (NCBI taxonomy): domain Eukaryota; kingdom Metazoa; phylum Arthropoda; class Insecta; order Lepidoptera; family Noctuidae; genus Eugnorisma; species Eugnorisma glareosa. The sequence goes on along the minus strand of OX387982.1, from coordinate 1,658,307 downwards.
TTATGTTATGTTCATCACAATGTGCTCCCCTCCTGATACATGAGACTTATAGAAACTGGCGACATATACTCTCAAACTCAAAGCGTTTATTTCAATTAGACCTTAGCAGGCACTTTTGAAAGTCAGAAAAACAAAAGCGAAGCTACAGTCACAGACACAAGGAATAATAATTTGTGAAAGTACTGTAGTTGCCCATTCCAAAGCGTAGATCTCTATGGAGAAGAATGGGCAAGAAACTCCACGGACACTCTTTTCAATCAAAATATTGTTACAAGATCTTGGTCACATCATTCATGTTGAGATTATACATATATGTTTAAAGCAAATAAAGACTTCTCTTATCTTATCTTATCTTATGTGAGAACGATGTAGAAAGACGTGCACATTAAGAGCGTCCAGAGTAAAAGATTATAACTATCAACAATTTAAAAACATAGTAGTTAAAATAAACCGTGGCAGCTAAGAGATGACCAGTCCCAACTGACAGCGCCCGTTCACGAACATGACGCATGCATCAGCTCCATTCAGCTCAACCATATTGAAGGGAACTAAACGACCCAACATACCCGCCACTATCAGCGAGACATTTGAGTCTCTCCTATCCACTTCTACTTACACCTTGGCGGAATACAAGCGTCATGTATGTCTCAATCCACCATTAACTTGAATCTTCACGCTACCTCCGACTAATGAGACGGCTAGACCAAGTGGACAGTTCTGAATGGGCTGTGGCAACAAATCAAATTAATCGACCATAAATTATGTCTCCTTAGATATTTGCTCATACAAGCCGCATCTATCATACAAATATGATGGCTCCGTATTTATTAGTAAGTGGGGTAATTGAAGTTTGTTAACAGCAGGACTGAGTTTATGAGATAATTGCAAAAACTGAGTTCAAAGTAGGTTTGAGGACTTCAACAACCGACAATCGTGTTCGAAGCGTTTTTAAAAATGAAATTATTATAAAAAATATTACTTCCCTTTTTGAATCGAATTTTGCTAACAATTTCAAGGATTTTCATTTTTTTGGACGGAATATTTTACCGGATCTAGCTGAATAGCAGTATTTTACATGGAGCGACTGCCTATCTGACCGCCACAACCCAATTGTTGCGTAATACAATACCCAATTATTAAGTAAACTAATCCAACGATATAATTAAAACTTTATTAAAAAGAAAATCGTATTTCCAAACGCATTCCCATCACTAAGAGATTTATGGGGTAACGACCAGGTCAAAGATCATTTAACTGATATTTTCTAATTAACTTTAATAGTGCGAATGTAAACGCCATCGTCAATTATAATTACAATTAAATTTAAATTTGATAAATTAAAGTTGATATGTGTGTGAAATCGCCTTGGGTAAACTTGTTACCTTACCAATTACCACGCAAAATACGCGCTTTGGACGTAAAGTTGCGGACACCAGCCTGTGGTATAATACAATACCTTTTTTTTTCGGATGGGAAATCATCAAAATAACCCTTCCGGCTCTGGGCTGAGCAGGAGAGAGTGTCAGACTTTTACTGACTAAAACCATCCATGTTCCTTCCTTTGCCCTTTGTGTTCCAGGGCCGCGGTATCTCTTTCGAACAGTCCCGCACCTGGCAGGCATCGGTCCTTTCGGACCCCGTCCTGTTTATTGACATCTCTTTGAGGCGCGCGTGGAACACGAACGCGCCGTCGACACGGCTTGTCGTCATAAGACGGATGGACGGCGAGCAAGCCCATTACTCACTGTCCGCGGCGGCTGAATGACTGCTTCGCAGAAGGAGGTGACGGCGTCCCATTCCCTCTCGCTCCGGACCATAGATTGAACCAGGGCCGGACGCGAGACGTCGCCGTCGTCGACAATACCTTACCAGTAAAATTATAATCATTTCGTGCATAATATGCGAAATAAGTAGGTACTCGTAGTTAATAAAAAGAGTAGCTACTAAAAAGTTTCAACTACTAAAAAGTGTAGCTAGTAAAAAACAAAGTTTTTACCTCGTCGTCCTTTAAAAGCTTGTGGTCGTGAGTACCCATCGTCCCATCGCCCTGCTCAGGGTGCTAAAATTAAGACTAAGTTACTCAAATTTGTAATTAACTTACCTTATCTTAATAGATAGTTATTCATTTACAAAATGACCTCCCGATGAAACCCTAAGCATTATTATAACGATTTAATTATCGTCGCTGCCTTACCAGTTTTTGTAAAAAAAGTCTAGCTCATCCCGCTATCTCCTGACTACCATCATATACCCTTATCATACAGAAATATCTTATCAGTCAGTGGCCCCCAAGTCTGACAACCAGTCTTACCAAGGGGTATCGTATTACCCAGTACTAACTGGGTTGTGGAGGTCAGGTAGGCAGTAGCTCCATGTAAAATACTGGTATTCAGCTGCACCTGGTAAGACTGGAAGCCGACCGCAACATAGTTGGGAAAATGCTAGGCAGATGATGATGATAAAAATCTTATGTTCTCAACTTCAACAAAACCAAACAACTAAACTTATGACGTCACATTATAGCGATCTTATGAATACGATACAGTTTCATTTAAATGCACAGTAATAATAATTGTATTATACCATAATCGTACGTCCGTGAGACGCATCTTACAATCTCGCTTCCGCTCCATTCACTTAACCGAACCAATTATGTGTAATACTAGCATTTGCCCGCGGCTTCGCTCGCATTAGGGTCAGAAGTTATCCCATGAGGACGTTTTAAACATAGCCTATGAGCAGAGACTGATCAAGAGTTCTGACCGCCTTAAGCTAATTACGAGGACGCACCCCCGCCAGGTGTGTTACGGACGGCCTAAAAAGTAGTTAGTGAGTAGAGTAGTAGTGTGAAAATTTTAACATGGTTCATACTACCTATAAAAGTTTTCAGATCGATCTGCAAGCGAAAATAACGGTGTCCTTTAATCTGCATGACATTCAACCTTAGGGTGGTTTTTAAGCTGACCGTACATAAAAGGCAAAGTACCTCACGCATTATAAGACCAAAATCATGACAAGTGACTGCAGGCTACCATGTAGAAAACCAAATCCATGTCGTGTTTGGCCGCATGACTTAAATTGGCTTAGTTTCTATAGACCACTTAGTTGCTATTGCCTTTGACTATGAGCGTGGTCATCTAGTGTGTGAAGTTGCTTCGACTTCTAGTATTTTTTAAATATTTACAGTTCAGTTATTGTTAAAAAAAGAATTTAAGTTGGATGCGCAAGGGTAGCCCGCGAAATTTAAATGTTCTTACGTTTATTGTAATTTGTAGGTCAGTGTCAGGTTGTATGTTGATGAAAATATGAATTGCGCCAGTAACACGTATGGAGATACAGAATTATAGTCATTCAAATCATCAATACAACCCTCCAAGTTCATATAACCCCATTCAATAGTTATTTCATGAAAAAGTCATTCAATGGGATTATATGAACTTGGAGGGTTGTATTGATGATTGACCGTACATAAAAGGCAAAGTACCTCACGCATTATAAGACCAAAATCATGACAAGTGACTGCAGGCTACCATGTAGAAAACCAAATCCATGTCGTGTTTGGCCGCATGACTTAAATTGGCTTAGTTTCTATAGACCACTTAGTTGCTATTGCCATTGACCATGAGCGTGGTCATCTAGTGTGTGAAGTTGCTTCGACTTCTAGTATTTTTTAAATATTTACACTTCGGTTATTGTTAAAAAAACCCGCACGGTACCCGGTAGCCCGCGAAATTTAAATGTTCTTACGTTTATTGCAATTTGCAGGTCAGTGTCAGGTTGTATGTTGATGAAAATATGAATTGCGCCAGTAACACGTATGGAGATACAGATTTATAGTCCTAGCCCTCCAAGTTCATATAACCCCATTCAATAGTTATTTTATGAAAAAGTCACTCAATGGGATTATATGAACTTGGAGGGTTGTATTGATGATTTGAATGATTATAATTCTGTAATTGCATACGTGTTACTGTCGGAAGCGACAACTGGGCGGTTACTGGGCGTTGGTTTACCGATTAGGATTTTTTTAGCAGCAGTCACGGAGTCTGGAATAATGCCCACTATGGTAGATGGCATTAGGCTCGCGCTCTATTACATGGAACCTAAACATAACTGACGGTGTAATATGGGTGCGCCTCTGCCTAAACTTCGGGGATTACAGACATGTTGTTGTCATGGATGACCATAACCGTACGTCCATGAGTCGCACCTCTTTATGTTGATTCCGCTCCGTTTACTGAACCAATTATGTGTATTACTAAGCGAAGGTGTAGGGTCAAAGTGGGTTGTACAGTATGTACAGTGAGTGAGAAACGTTAGGTCGTCACCAAATATCAGTACAGATAGAGTTTTATATTTAAAGTTCAAGGAAATAAGTCACACGTGGATAATACTTCTCTCTAACATATTCATCGCAACTGTAAGTTTTCAAAATGCGATAAATTATTTATCTATTCAGATATGGATCATCGCTGTCGTCCATGTCCAAAGACAGAAATGAAAATCTTAACTGTATCTTTTTGTAGTCATCAAATAGTGGTTATTTAATAACATACCCGCTCTGGGCTGAGCAAGAGGGAGGGTCAGACTTTTACTGACTAAAACCCATCCATGTTCCTTCCTTTGCCCTTTGTGTTCCAGGGCCGCGGTATCTCTTTCGAACAGTCCCGCAACCCTGGCAGGCGTCGGCCCTTACGGACCCCTTCCTGTTTGCTGACTCTCTTTGAGGCGCGCGTGGAACACGAACGCGCCGTCGACACGGCCTGTCGTCATAAGACGGACGGACGGCAAGCTAGCCCATAGCTCATCGTCGACAGGCCCGCGCCTACGGCGGCCGGACGCCCGGTGCGTCTCCCGCGGCGGCTGGGACGTGAGTTTCTCTCCCTCTCACGTTCCGCCGCCTCCTTCGCTAGCATGACTGCTTTGCAGAAGGAGGTGACGGCGTCCCATTCCGTCTCGCTCCGGACCATGGAATGAACCAAGGCCGGACGCGAGAGGTCGCCGCCGCCGATCGCCGCTACGAAGACACGGCGGTGCTCCGCCCACGCGGGGCAGATCTCCACCGTGTGCTCCACCGTGTCCTCCGGTCGATCCTCACAATGGTAGCACCCGGGCGTTTCCTCCCGCCCGATTCGATGCAGGAATCTACCGAAACAACCGTGTCCGGTGAGGACCTGATCTTAACTGTATCTAATTTTATTTGTAACAAATGATTAGAGTAAAAACAAATTGGATTATGTTTGGTAATTAATTATAAATGTGTATGAACTACGAAACAACTTAAGTATAATTGAACTAATAAAACTATTATATACAGTAGAATTTATAAATTAAAATAAACTAAAGTAACTAACATAAGAATAAGCTTAAAAAATGGCGTCAAAAAACTCCTCGACGCTGTCAACTGGTAATGTACCCAAGAGACTGGCGGCGTTGCCACGTTTTGTATGGCTAAACCTTTGGCCAAGGTAAAAGCCAGCCCTAGGGTCACGGGAAGTGTCAACTAAGCGTTTTAAAATGTCCTTGAAAAGGCTGTGAGCAATTCAATTATTAATTCAAATAATAATTTCAAATTGAAAATCTAACAGCATCTCTTAAACCCTCAAAGGTCGAAATACAAACACAGGTTATTACCCAAACCTTGTCGATGTTCCACACATTCGCATGAAGCACTTTGCTACATCGTTCATTATGCGCACAGCCAAGAAGTGGAATTCCCTGCCTGCCTCTGTGTTCCCAAGTTCATAAATGATCCCAATCTATTTAAGTCGCGAGCTAAAATGCTTCTTTTGGGTTAGCTCGTTCCATCGTTGACCTCACCTCTGTCCTCAGCACTAGATTGAGGTCAAGAGTAGGCCCATTTAAATGAAAAAATAAAATAAAATTGTACTGACCAAAATAAGTTCTTATTAAATTAAATAACCACATAAACAAAATGGCCATCGACTTTAGTCTCTGAGTGTACGGTCTTTTTCGTGTGGTTAGTGCCTCAGAGTTTTTATGCCGCCCATGGGCCTTTGACTTGGCTTTACATGCCGTCGAGAAATATCTCTCAGGCATCCATGGCAAGGCATGGTATGGTTTTTTTCCTAACGATGTTTTCTTTCACCGACGCAAGTGATAATTATACAATACGCACATGGATACGAAAAATCAGAGGTCAGTCCTTGGGTTCGAACACGAGACCTATGACTTGACAGTCCGACGGTCACACCACTACCAGGCTATCACTGCCTCGAGTGTACGCTAACACCAAAGCTGAAAAGCGATTTTATAAAGTACTTCGGAGATTAGTTAGCCCAACACCTCATATTTTCCAATCATTATTTTGGCAGAAAAATCGTCGTTCATACTTTTGTTTTGCACAATCAGAGCAGTTATTGTTCAAAAATAAGTTTAACAGGTTGTAATCGATTTAGGAGGAAAATCGTTGTTCATACTTATTTCGGCACGTGACTGTACAAGCAGGGCCAGATAGTTCATCACCAATTTATAGTTACGTCACTATAATTTGAGATGCGTAAGTATCTACTGCGAAGGTAAGTTGATTAGTATTGCTTCAATTTTAATACGTATTGTCATTGTGAAAGATTTAAATTGAAGCGACGACAATTTTTTGTGCACACAATCTTGTCTCAAAAAGATTGAGCGTTATTTTAATATAATAATTTAATGAATACAATATGTTGAAATAAATAGTTTGAATTTTTTTTTTATTATTGGTAAATTTTTTGTTGGTTGCGACGATTACAAGCACCTGAGAATCAACAAAACAAAGCTTGACCCTAACTACTTACATGTTTTTTTTTTAATATCAAAATAAGAGCCCTTTCTCTTATTTTCACGTCGGTACGATCTTCCCGAGAATAACATTAATAAAGGCAGAGGTCTACAAATAGCTACAGCTATCTCTCTTTTTTTTTAATTTGTTTTCACGTCTTGTCCCTGCGCCAAATAAACATTTTTTCTTTCTTTACTCAGCTGTGGTGGCCCAGAGGTCCTGACTTACGTGTCGGAAGCCGTGCGTTTGAACCCAAACAGGCTGTTCACTTTCCGCCATATTTTTCAGCACCGATGGGCGATGCTCTTAAAACGAAGAAATAAAACATCGTCAGTTATCCGTTGCCAAAATAAAATTTAAAAAAAAAAAACATAAAAAAAAAACGACTTTCAAAAAACACCAAAAAAGTTTTAAAATAACTTTACTTTCGGAAGGAGGTGACTTTGTTTGTTTCATTGACTTTTTTGCCACCGACTTCCGAAAGTCAAGTTATTTTAGACTAGGTATTTTTTGAAGATGTTTTTTTTGATAAAACGTCTTTATTTTACCCTTGTTAGTTAACGACTACAACACACAAATTCTTGTCATTAATAAATTTTACATTGTAACTAGAAGTTATTAAAGACCATCATGTCAACATAACCCAGGGAGAAAAAAAAACTACGGAGTCGACTTTGATAAAAATTTTATGGGACAAATCGGAAAAAAAAAAATTGTTCATAAATGACGGAGTTATGAGGGAACAAACATTAAATAAAAATACAACCGAATTGAGAACTTCCTCCTTTTTTGAATTTGGTTAAAAGAAGGACTGTATGAAATAAGGAAATCAATCACAAAAAAAAGTTAATTACCTACCTTCATAAACTTATAACGGTTCTGACCTAGTTACATCGAATGTGATGTACTGATCACGATTACTGGTCATCAATATATCATCATTATTGGTTATCACGATTTTTACCCTCAGGGTAATGTTCAATTAATTAATTAGTTATTTGGTAAGTGATTTTGTTAAATTACAGTATTGAGAGTGTCCATCGTCAAACTGACTCCCGATTGGTTGACCCACAAAAAATTAAAATAGTAACCTGCTTATATCTGGAGACACAACATTTTTATATTGTCCAACTTCAGAAGCTGTGGATCAACTCTGGGTTATGTTCTATTGAAATAAGTTCAATATTATGCTAATCTATTCCACTTTAGTGCATATAAAAAATACTGTATTCTATGCTTATTTTTAAAATTACCGATAGGATTATTTCAAATTACAGTTTCAGCAAGGAGCTTGTGCTCACAATTTATCTGAAATCCAAAGAAGTCAGTTTCTCATGGCCGAGGATCGTGACCACTCTGTGATATGGCCCTCCATCAGTAACGATTCCATTCCAAGTCGTCGACTATCTTACAAAAATCCATCATCACCCACCACTCTTTCTTTCTCTTCACTTTTAGCTGATCATCCATCCATACCCATTTAGTTCAAGATGTTTTGAGATCTTAAGAGGAAATGCGGGTGGTCTTTCTCCATACAAACGCTCTCGCCTGTTTTCTTTCTGGTTTATGACTTTAGAGCTATGATTTTTTACAGTTACATAAATATCAACCTTTTCTATGTCCCTATGTTTTCCTTTTTGATGATACATAATCTGTATCAGCACTAGAACCTTTAAAAAATGCTAAAAAAAGGCCAATTTAGACCGCTGTCAACAGAGGCCTAGTCTACAAATTTGACACCTATTAATGAAAAAAAAAAACGTAGGGACACAGTATATATCCTTCTTATTCAGTTTATGAAATATCGTTTAAATTGGTCAAATATTGGAGGGGGAAATAGTCGAGAGCCAAACCTCGAATTAAGACTTTTTACTTGTCGGATCTGTAGTTGTCCTTATCGCACCTATGTTGAAATCGCGCTCGTAAAGGGACAGCAATAGTTTCTTCAAATACCTAGGTACCGAATTTCCTCTTAATGCTACCCGCTTCAGTTTCCACCCCGTCGGTGCCAACCTCTAGATAATAAAATACCCACCACTCACAGCATCCCATTCCACTCCATTCCCACTATGTATATCTTTCAAACCTCGAGATTTATCAAGAATCTACTTACACACTAACATTAAACTAACTAACATAACTAACATTGAATTCAAAGCATGGATATAAGACTAAATCATATGCTTTGATTACCGGAGAGCAGCGGTGGCCCAGTGGTGGCGGCCCCGACTTACGAACAGTAAGTCGTGGGTTCGAACCCAGGCAGGCGCATTACTTTGTGTAATTTATTTCATCACCACTGCTCTCAAAAACGGTGAAGGAAAACATCGTGAGGAAACCGGCATGTCCTAGAACCAAAAATTCGAAGACATGTGACATCTACCAACCCGCACTGGGCCTGCGTGGTGGATTATAGCCCATTCTCTCTCATGGAGAGGTGGCCGAATGTCCCAGCAGTGGGAACATTAAAGGCTGATTATGCATATGCTTTGACAGAAAATAAAGAAGAGAATTACAAAATAGCCGACAGTCAAGATATATATTTAAAAGTTGCCGAATCATAAAACTATTCACCTGCAGCTTAACTTTTCTAACAGCTCGACGTTTTGTACAGAATCTTCTCATTATTCATTCATTCGTATAGAATTTACTCCATTTCATTCGCCAACTGAAAAAAAACCCGGAATCGACCCCCAACGTTTCCTTGGTTGCCCAACCAAAATAGAATTAAGTACATGTTTTAAAAGAGTGAGTTATACCTAGTCCTGTACAAAAAAATAAGGTTAGAAATATAAGACAAAAAAATTAGGAATCCACTTTTTTCTGACCTGTCGTTCAACGCATCGTTTTAGATAAAATCGCGTGGTATTGACAGTTGACAGACGGACAGACACCGAATCTAGACAATACGTTATCAAAAGCAACCCATCCAATTCCAAAACCATCGAACGGCCGCATAACTAAAAGCGCAATACTTTTTTGCAGCATCTTCTTATTATTTCCCAATCCATTCGTTTACTCATCAAGAATTTACTCCATTTTCAATCTCCAACCGAAAAAACCCGGAAGCGACCCCCCCAACGCATCCTTGGTTGCCCAACGAACATAGAATTCAGAGCATGTATATAAGAGTACATAGACCGTTGCAACCGTCAGTCGTCCATGTACATCAGTTGCGTGCACGCGTTTCTAGTAATTCTGTGTTAGTGATTGTGAAGTGTAGTGAGAATCGAAGGCGTATTTGAAAAAAGTTAGTTTTTGTTTTTTTTTCTTTCTTTTTCTAAGGAGGTTCGGTGGTTAGAGTTTTTTTTCGAAAATACTTGAAATTCTAGTTGACGATTTTCTGGTTTATGGACGTTTAAGCTAGGTATTGCATGTGTTTGCAAATATGACTTACGTGGTTGTTGTAGACGGAACCCTATTAAAAAAATATCTAAGAAATACCTATAAATATTAATAAACAGTTAAAACAAAGGTATATTATACCTGTTTGGTAATAAACATTTATAAATGCAATTACTGAATTTAAAATGGAAAGTATTGTTTCTAATTTGATTAACTAATAAAGTTTATAAAATTACTCATTTTTATTAAAGTAACAAATAAAACAACAAAAACATTTATGAAACATTTAAATCTGCAAAACATTAATCATTTTCTAAAAATACTGCAGCAATTTTTGCCATTGCAAATCAAAATTAACTACACAACAATATCAATTCACTAACAAACATAATATCTAAATAAAAAATGAATACTTCCTAACATTTTCGTCTGTATTCATAAACTCATCAATAGATTAACTTCCGAGGCAATGTTATTTCTTAAAACTCATTAACATAACTATGGAAGCCGAATGATTTGAATATAATACTAATTGCTGATTAAGTTTTATTCAAAGTTATTTACTTAAAAGCATCGTTAGATTTGACGTTTTAACTACTTTAAAAAGCAGTATAACATCTCGCCAGTATTATTTAAAAGGATGTGCAGAGGTGTATGTACAACATGTCGCTAATAAGATTTTGAAACCAATGTAAAGGTACGCTCTTAATTTCGGATTCATGTGCGTATTGTATAATTATCACTTGCCTCCGTGAAGGAAAACATCGTGAGGAAACCAGCATGCCTGAGAGATATTTCTCGACGGCATGTAAAACCAAGTCAGAGGTCCATGGGCGGCATAAAAACTCTGACATCAGGTTAGGCACTAACCACACTATCAAGAAATAAAGACCCATGTTATGGGGGGCGAGTTTTCCACCATTAAGGGCTTGGACTTGCCAAATCTGTTTTTTTTTCCAACTTTAAATACTAAAAAATCTATGAATTCTGGGAACATGAAAAAAATACCACTCATAAGAAGAATTCATGTTGATCGTTTTGGCCTGAGCAGAATTTTATTTTATTTGCTACATTGTGAATAAAAAAAACTCTTTTTCAAACGTCTATTAATCCGCAATTTAGCGAAAACAAAGCGTTCTTATCGATTCTGACACTCAACTTTAGAAAATTTAAAAATCTGAGTATTTCCAATGGTAACTTTTTTAAGCTCCTAGAACGTGTTGACAAAAAAAATATTATTTAAAATACTTGCGCAAGCAATCGCCCGTGACGAGAACGCGTCAGTCTCGTACATGACTAGCTTTTCCCCACTGCTTCGCTCGCCTCAGGGTCGTAAATTATGGAACGGAATATAGCCTTTGACATTCGGAATCGGATCAGAAGTTCCAAAGATTACCCCCTACATACAAAGTTACAAACAAATACCTTTTTATAATATTATAGAATACTAGCACTTCGCCCCGAATTCGTCTGCAAACATTTTGATCGCTCGGCCAATATGCATGATATAAATATGATTTATAGCCTGTAGCACTCACGAATAATTTAGTTTTCTGCCAGTGAAAGAATTTATAGAATTGGATCATTACTTCCGGAGATTATCCCCTACACTCAAACGTACAAACATTCAAACAAATTTTACCTCTTTATTAGTAGAGATAATATTGGTAGAATGTCCGTGTACCGTAGATTTAAAAAAAAAAGTAACTCAACATGATGCCAATATATTTCTCGAAAGGATAGACAGAGGTATACATATAAAGTACGTCGATTATTCCGAATCTGACCCGAAATCCTAACCCGGTCGCGGATTAGGTCAGGAACTTGAAAAAAATGATGAAATTTGTTCCGAACGTAACCCTCTTCCAAACCAGACCCGACGTATCGTTCCTATCATACCGATCACTATAGTCTGGATCTCTTCAAAGTTCAAGTGAATCGGTATCTTCTAGGCAAGCGTGCTCCACCCTAGGCCGCAAGTTGCGGCCAAAGGCGAGCCTACTGCTATTGACAAAATCTTTGAGAAAATATCCAAAAAAACTTTGCCCGACCAGAGAATCGAATCCAGCAGTTCCCCTCGGCAGTCGCGCTTTTGACCAGTAGATCAACGAGGAAAGCAATTGTTAGATTTTGAACATAGCGTAACATTACGCTTGTACTCTCCGAAGGTATGAACGGACCGTTCACGAAGCCATCAACCAATCAGTCTATACATCAAACGTAGTAAACCCGCGCAAAAATTATTGCTAGAAAAAAACTTTTTTTTTGGGTTCAAATTCACGTTTTATGTTAGGACTCAATGTAACACACTCAAAACATCGTGCTGATGGATGGATTGATTAGTACGGGAGTCGTGGAGGTGGTTAAAGTAGCATACTAACATTCACATCATGTATTTTTGAAAAAACTTGTGAAAAAGTTGGAACTTTGACCCCCAATATCTCTGTAACTCCAAGGGATCGTCTAGAACAAAATTATCGCGATGACGGGGAGAACAAGTGCTTTTTGGCTTCGTTAAAGGTCTTTTTACACCCTACAAATCAAGGAACTTGTCCTCGATTGATGGCAATAGGCTCGCCTTCCATTACATGGGATTTAACTGCTGAAATGTGGACGTACTTAGGTACATCTCTGCCTAACTATTCAGAGAAATAGGCGTGAAGCTATGTTATCTGACACAGCATCTCATCCGTACAAAGTTAAATTACTTCACTTTATGGAACTTAACATAAGTGGCGAGATGTGGGTGTACCATTACACCTCTACCTAACCTCTCGGGTATTACAAGCGTGGTGTTATGTTATGTTAAATTACTTTATGACAAATCAAATGATTACAAAACGGTTTTTTTTTCCTGCCCATTAGATTGACATGTCAGAGTACGAAACGTACGCAATCCACTCTTGTGTACAGTTATGTAGTTTACATTAATGGAGGCTGTCGAAATAATTTCACACAGATTCACATAGGTCGCAGTAAGTTACATCCTATCGCAATAGAACGTAAATGTGGAGTAAATCGATTAGACAAGTAACTACCTTCAGCATCGGTCAGGTGAAATGATTCAATTCCAAGAGGAAAAGTGCCTGCCAGGGTTGCGGGACTGTTCGAAAGAGATACCGCGGCCCTGGAACACAAAGGGCAAAGGAAGGAACATGGATGGGTTTTAGTCAGTAAAATCTGACACTCTCTCCTGCTCAGCCCAGAGCGGGAGGGGTTATTTGATGAATTCACAGCCGAAAAAAAAAAAAATGGTCTGTATATGGATGATTTCGATTTTTATTCCGTCCTCACGGAAGACCAGGCTATTTCTACCGCCTCGGAGATGATAGGTCTCATGAAAGCTGGTCAATTGGAGGAAAAGTGAACCATTATTTACCTAGGTATGTTTTCCGTTTTGTGTAAAGTCTTGTCTTTTGCGTTTTTAAATTATCAAGCAATGACTGCCTCGTTGGTCTAGTAGTCGCAAGCGCGACTGCTGAGTCTGAGGTCCTGGGTTCGATACCCGGGTCGGGCAAAGTGTTATTGAGTTTTTCCAACAGTAATTTCTCAGTAGCAGCCACGGAGTCTGGATTTGTGCCCGATTGATGGCAATAGGCTCGCCCCCTATTACATGGGACTTAAAAATAACTGGTGAAATGTGGGTGTACTATTAGGTACACCTCTGCCTAACCCTTTGGGGATTACAGGCCGTGCAATAACGAAATACTAAGCGACATCAATCAAATCCTTAAAACCTTTTTATAGTTACCATCATAAAATCAACTTCTATCACAGAAACAAATAAAGGATGGAACAAGACGCTTAACGAAGCCGAAAGGCACTTTTCGGTTCTGCCCGTCATTGCCATCATTTTTTTGGTTTAGACCATACCTGGGAACCTTCTAGTTACGGAGATATTGGGGATCAAAGTTCCAACTTTTTCGCCAGTTTGTTTTTAAATACATGTTTTTAATAGAAGATTTTTACTTTAGTCACCTCCACGACCCTTGTACTAATTAAATCCATTCATCAGCACAATTTTTTGAGTGAATTACATTGAGTCGTTCCGTAAAACGTGATTGTTAACCCCAAAAACAAAAAGTCGTTTCCCAGCAATATATTTTGCGTAAAGTTACTTATTTTGATGTACATAATGCTTGGTTGTCGGCTTCGTCAAGGGTCTTGTTACACCCTGTATGTAATCTTAAAACAATGAAAATAAAAAGTTTAAAAGGAACTGGAGATCGAAGGTATTCTAACAAAATAACACAGATGTAAAACCGCTTACGAACAAGAAGGGACTAAAGAGACAAAGTTTAAGTTTAAACCAAGGCCGGGATGTGTCAAGTACCTTCCATGTTTGCTTTAGAGCCGAGTCTGTCAATAGATTCTAGTAGTTATGTTGGTACAAAGACAGGGAATTGTTAATGATTTCGGCTTTCAGCTCTGACTTTAGAAAAACGTATAAAGGGTGTAACAAGACCCTTAACGAAGCCGAAAGGCACTTGTTCTCCCCGTCATTGCGATCATTTTTTTTTTCTAGACCATAGACCTGGGAACCTTCTAGTTCCGGAGACACTGGGGGTCAAAGTTACAACTTTTTTTTAATGTAAGATTTTTACTTAAAACACCTCCACGACCCCTGTACTATTCAAAGCATCCATCCGCAAGGTGTTTTGAATGCGTTATATTGAGATTTACGGTAAAACATGAATTTTGACCCCAAAAAAAAAGTCGTTTCCCAGCAATTTGCGTAAAGTTACTTAGTTTGATGTACAGAACGCTTGGTTGACGGCTTTGTGAAGGGTCTTGTTACACCCTGTATAGGTCAGGTGGTTCTAAAGCTAGGTCAGACGGAGTTTTTTTGTAGAAAAAAAAAAACCTTTTTTTGACGTTGCATTAACCAACTGAAGTTTCAAAATGATCGTCATCATTCTCTTGCCTTTTTCTCAAGTTTCAAAATATTGGTATTATTTCTAACTTTTAAATTTGTTTCATTTGTTGACCTAAATTACATACGAGTAATATTAGACAGAAATGTGGCTTTGGTACACCTAACGCCTGATAGAAAAACACAATAACCAGCCAGCCTGGGAATGAAACCCAGGATCTAACGCACAAATAAAATGAAAAAAAAAAAAATATATAAGGCCCATTTTTCTTACGACCTTTGCGCTTAATGCCAATGGCCTGAGTCGCCAGCGTGATGAGATCGCCAACTTCCTCCGCGACCATCACTTAGACATCCTACTAGTCCAAGAGACCTTCCTGAAGCCCCATCAACGAGACCCGAGAATTGCAAACTATCGCATGGTTCGCAATGACAGGACTCGTTGTCATAAAGGAGGTACTCTCATATATTACAAGTCCGTTCTCTACTGCATTCCTATGGACCCCCCGTCCCTCGCCAACTTAGAGGTCTCTGTCTGTCGGCTGGGCATGACAGGCCATCAGCCCATCACGATTGTCTCGGCATATCTCCCACCTTCCAACTTCGCGGAGACCAACGCCACTCTGAGAGACGATCTCACCGCACTTCTTGGCTTAAGTGACTCCGTCCTTCTGGCGGGGGATCTTAATGCCAAACACCTCTCATGGGGTTGCCACACGGCAAACTCCAGAGGCAAGGTACTGTTTGACCTTTGCTCCCCCCTCAACTTTGATGTCATCGCCCCGATGCATCCCACCCACTACCCTCATGACCCCGATCAGCGCCCCGATGTGCTTGACGTCGCGCTTCTGAAGAATGTAAATTTACGATTGCATTCCTTGGAGACGATCGACGAACTCAACTCGGACCATAGACCTGTTGTCTTGGAGCTCGCTCCCAGATCAGGTCCCTTCGATCCCACTCAATCCCACCCCACCAAGGTGATTACGGACTGGGGGAAAGTAAGTGAGTTACTGAAATCCACCGAGTCCCCTCACCTTGACCAAATTCCGGAGAATATCGAGTCTGTGGCCGACACGGAGGCCGCGATCGGCTTGTTCACGGAACACGTACAATCCGTCCTGAACGAGTGTTCAAGGGAGGCTCCGGCGGTAGATCATCGCTGGAGCTTTCCGGACGATGTGCGTGATCTCGTGACCGAGAAGAACGCGGCTATTCGGGCCTACAGAGCTTTTCCCTGCGCCAGTAACAAGGCTTTTATGCGCTACTTACAACGTAAGGTAAGTAGACGCGTCAAAGAGCTGCGTAATGGGCAATGGGACAAGATGCTCGATGAACTGGAACCGACCCATCAGGCCTTCTGGGACCTACAGAGGAAACTTCGCTCCTCTGAGATCTCCTCCATGCCCCCTCTCATTCGACCCGATAATAGCGTCGCTTTCGACGACGACGACAAAGCGGAATGCCTGGCCGATAGCCTAGAGTCCCAGTGCTCCCCCAGCACTCAGCCAGTAGACCCAGCCCACCTCAATGAAGTGGATGCTGAAGTTGAACGCCGAACCTCCCTCCCCCCCGTGGAGGACCCTGATGATCCTCTGCCCCCCGTCACCCCTGATGAGGTGGAGGAGATCATCAGGAGACTCAAACCGAGGAAAGCCCCTGGCTCTGACGGAATCACCAATAGGGTGTTTAAACTCTTCCCCCCCATTCTTATTGTGCTAATGACCGCCATCTTCAATGGCGCTCTAGCAAATAACATGTTCCCACAGTCGTGGAAGCAGGCCACAGTCATCGGCATACCCAAGCCGGGTAAGCCGAAGACCTCCCCCAGTAGCTACCGCCCCATCAGTTTACTCAATGTCCTAGGCAAAGTCTACGAGAGGCTCATTTACAAGCGTCTCAAAGACTACGCCGAAGCTAAGAGTCTAATTCCAAAAGAACAGTTTGGCTTCAGAGCAAACCACTCTTGTGTCCAACAGGTGCACCGTATAGTTGAGCATATCAGCGCCCGCTACCAGCGAGGCCTGATGACTGGTGCCCTGTTCTTCGATATAGCGAAAGCATTCGACAAGGTCTGGCACAACGGGCTGATATACAAGCTGTATCAGCTTGGTGTGCCGGATCGCCTCGTGCTCATCTTACGAGACTTTCTGTCGAATCGCACCTTCCAGTACCGCATCGAAGGTGCCCTTTCCGCTCCACATCCGATCCGAGCAGGAGTCCCTCAGGGCTCTGTGCTCTCCCCCCTAGCTTTCACGCTATTCACCAGCGACATCCCCCTGAGTAGAAAGGCTGAGTTAGCACTTTTTGCTGACGACACTGCCATCTACTACTCAGGTAGGAGCCCCGATAACATTGCCCGCATTCTCCAAACCTCCGCAAACGTACTAGGCGCTTGGTTCCGGAAATGGAGAATCGAAGTCAATCCCGATAAGAGTCAGGCGGTACTTTTCAGTAGCCCCCACAAAACCTTCCCGTCTACCCCCAGACCGATCTCTATGTTTGGCAAGCCGATCCCTTGGGAGAAGCAAGCTAAATATTTAGGGGTCATTCTGGACCGACGCCTATCTTTCGGTGAGCACATAAAGACGGTGCGCTCGCGTGCCGCTTTCGCTCTTGGTAGACTCCACTCCGTGCTGAATGCTCGCAGCAAATTGTCACTTAGGTGCAAATTGCGTATTTACACCGCGTGCATTCGGCCCATAATGACATACGCTTGCCCCGTGTTTGCGCATGCCAAGCCCCATCACCTCCATAGGATGCAGACTTTGCAAAATAGATTTCTCCGGCGAGCCGCGGATGCCCCGTGGTTCGTTAGGAACGAACGACTCCATGTCGACCTTAGAATTCCGACCATTAAACAGTGCATGAAACGTCTTACCAAGCGTTTCCTAGACTCTTCCGAAAAACACCCCAACCCGCTGATTTCATCGGCTACCCGATATGTCCCCTCAAAGATAGGTAGGATTAGGAGACCCCGCCTCACCCTCCTCGAACCTGACGACCCCATCACCCTCCTCCAAGAGAGCTGTAGGGAAACCAGTACGATTCGGAAATACAAAAACAGATACCGACCGCGACTCCGGCCCCGCCGCCGAGGCCCACCGCGACCCCCCCGTAATGCTACAGCCCGACCCTTGCCCGACGAGCCAGCCCGCGCCGCTGAGCAAGTAGCGTTAAATTCCCCTTTAAATAATCCGACCCAGCCAACCTCTAGTTGCCCCCCCCTCAATGACGCACTAAGCCTAGGCCCGAACCCCGCAGGGGGTGCCCTTAGTGTCTGTTCATTTAATGTAAATCCTTAGTTTGTAAGCCCTGGCTGGGGGCCTTAAAGTAATTTTTGGCCACCACAGGATAGTCCGGTTAAGCAGCATCAACCTCAGAGAGTTGTTGCGCTGCGAGTGGTCCCTTCAAAAAAAAAAAAAAAAAACGACCTTTGCGCAAAAGTAATATAGCTTTTGAAATATTATTTGCTCATCTAAATATTTGGTTTTCCAACGATTAAATGAAATTAAACTAAAACATAGAAACATAAACCTACACAATTCCTAGTTACCATTCAGCCCTCATGATCAATACCACATAAAGCTCCTAACTAATGTGCCGTAGTCGTAGGACTGCAAGCTAACTAACAAATGCGGCTATTTACAAAAGAGGGCAGTTAATGCGTTCAATGCACAAGTCAATCTGAAGAATAACGGAGTCAATCAGCTTAACAATACGTGACGCTACTATCTAGTAATGAATTGAACATCTAGGGTTGGCAAACGTCGGCGGCGACCTCTCGCTTCCGGCCTTGGTTCAATCTATGGTCCGGAGCGAGACGGAATGGGACGCCGTCACCTCCTTCTGCGAAGCAGTCATGCTAGCGAAGGAGGTGGCGGAACGTGAGAGGGAGAGAACCTCACGTCCCAGCCGCCGCGGGAGACGCACCGGGCGTCGGGGGCCACGTGGTGGCCCCCGGCCACCGTAGGCGCGGGCCTGTGGACGGTGAGCTATGGGCTAGCTCGCCGTCCGTCCGTCTTATGACGACAGGCCGTGTCGACGGCGCGTTCGTGTTCCACGCGCGCCTCAAGGAGAGTCAGCAAACAGGGAGGGGTCCATAAGGACCGACGCCTGCCAGGGTTGCGGGACTGTTCGAAAGAGATACCGCGGCCCTGGAACATAAAGGGCAAAGGAAGGAACATGGATGGGTTTTAGTCAGTACAAGTCTGACACTCCCTCCTGCTCAGCCCAGAACGGGAGGGGTCATTTGATGATTTCCCATCGATAAAAAAAAAGGGTTGGCAAACGCAAATAAATGAGATCATCATCTGCCTAGCCTTTTCCCAACCATGCTGGGATCGGCTTCCAGTCTAACCGGATGCAGCTGAATACCAGTATTTTACATGGAGCGACTGCCTATCTGACCTCCACAACCAAATTAGTACTGGGTAATATGATACTCCTTAGTAAGACTGTTCGTCAGACTTTTTGGGCCACTGACTACCTTAGACGACTGTCAAAGATCTACAGATGGCAACCGGGACCAACGGCTTAACGTGTGCGGCGGAAACTCAGTATGTAATGGGCGGTCACCCATCCACAGACCAACCTAGGCAAGCACGGCTTCACCTAAAGATCGACCTGAGCGGCTGTTATTATTTTGCCACGAGCTTCTCTATAATCGCAAATAAATTAGATACGACCTTAAAAAGATCAATGGAAATAAATAAACTGAAACAAAGCAATCATAAAAAAAAACATAGAATCGTTTACTCCGTCTAGTAAAAATGATCCTTATTGTATACGGGCTCCTCACGAAGCCGTCAACCAAGCATTCTGTACATCAAACTAAGTAGGCACCTAACTCTATGCAAAAAAATTAGCTGGTAAACAAATTTTATATTTTTGGCTTGAAAAATCACTTTTTACGGTAGGACTCAATGTAACGCACTCAAAACATTGTGATGATGCGTTTTGTTTACATTTTTTTACATATAAAATTATAACATTAGAAACTTGTATTAAAAAAAAGCTTGTGAAAAATTTGGAACTTTGACCCCCAATGTCTCCGGAACTAGAAGGTTCCCAGGTATGATTTGGACCAAATAAAAAACTTTTTGCGAACAAAAACCGTCTTCCAAAAAGTCTAAAATAACTTTACTTTCTGAAGTCGGTGACTTTGATTGTTTCATTTAGTTTTTGCCACCGACTTCCTTCTTTATGAAGACAGTCGGTTTAAAAATGATCCCAATGACGGGGAGAACCAGAAACTTTCGGCTTGGTTAAGGGTATTTTACACTCCATATTAGCCCAACCACACCCACATTTTGTCAGTTATCTTTAAGTTCAATGTAATAGGAAGCGAACCTATTACCATTTACCGGACGCAAAACCAGACTCTGATCTGCTAGAAATTCCTAATATAAAACTCAATAACACTTTGCACGGCCCGGGAATCTAACCCAGAACCTAATGCCTAGCAGTGACACTAGAACCACAACACAATACTAGTAAATTGTACTGGAAAACTGACCAAAGTTATAATAATTGTCCTCGTGGCAGCCCTAACTAGAAATAAATTACATTATTTACAACTCGTCGGCTTCTCTCAAAGTCCCCATTAACTGCATGAGTCGTCAATTTACGAGAAGCCTAGCTTTTTGATGGGTAATGAGAAAACTTACTAAGTATTTGTAAAGCCCCAGGGTATTAGAGGTCGTATTTATTTACTTTAGTTCCTATAAAGTAAAAGTCAAATGTTCCCAATCAACCTTGAAACTGAAGCTTTAGCGGTAAAGCTGAAAATCTATTAAATAAATTTGGAGTAGCTTGATGTGCTGGCGCCTGTACAATCTGTTACTTGCTAATTTTACGTCCTTTATGGTTTAGTAAGGACAGGCTATGAATAATGGACGCTGACTGACTTATATTTTTAAACAGTCATAGTCACTAACATTATTATTTACACTAGAAACGGGATATTTACTATGCATGTTACTGTTGATTTGGAGTTATTTCGGCGCTGTTACAAGCACCATGATCACTCAATATCATAAAAAAACATGGTAAATAATATCCCGTTCGATACTGATACTTCAGTACATTATCTGTGAGAATCTGGTGTCTGGGTTGCGTCCAAAGTTTTGCCGGGTTGGTTTGACTGAACTTTTACAGTCACTGTTCTAATATGCTCTTTTAAATACTTATAAGTGACATCCCTCACTTTAAAATATCTTTAGTTGAAGTGTCTTAACTGAAATTCTCATCTATGATATGAGCGAGACGCGTGAGACGAAACATGTGTCGAATATCGGTTTGCATTTCATGATGCATCTGCATATTTGGCAGATGGGTGGGCTGTGTTGCATACTGCGGTTAAACTTGATGAACTATACAAAGTCGGAGGAATTTTCACTATTATATATTGTATCTAATTGCAATGTCTTAGGCAACATTCTTGGTAAAAGGATAGTTACTTTTAAAAATACTTACAGAAATTTCCAATAATTTATTTTTAACGACATTTCGAAAATGTTCTCTGTCGACTTTTTAAACATTGTATCCTGCTTATGCGTATGAAGTTTCATTAAAATCGGTTCAGTCATTTCGAAAATAAATGAGTTCAAAGTTTGTATGAAATGCCGTCATAGTGTCTCTCGGTGTTTGGACAGATTTTATTGATTTTTGGCGGAATTCCGGAGGAGACACTTAGTATGTTGTCCACTGTGTAACCTGTGCTTCTCCCCAGACCCGTAACTTGGGACTGGATGATAAGCAATTTATGACTACTTTTGTTAGCTTGGGTCTTACCTGTTAAAACAAATGTATGTGTTAATGAATAAAATAAATAAATAAGTTGCTCACACACAAAGCTCCCGACATTTTCTCTACCACATAACTAAAATGACCGTATTATCTATAACACATCGCACCCGACCTCTTCACTAGAACAAACCACAGACAAACAATAGAATCGCGTGAGACTTATTGCTCAACGAAGGTGAAGCTGGTAGGAAACGCACAGATTATCCATTCGTCTCACTAGTGACAGACGGACAGGCAGGCCTTTTTAGTTGTAATACTGGTGGTTAGAGGAAATTGTGATGAGCTTGCATAAGGAAGATGGACACATCAAATCTATTTTGGGGGCTTTAATCTTGGTTAAGATAAAATATTTGTACGGCATAAATACAGCTGGGTCTGGGTGTCAGTGTATGGAAGATTTATTCTGAAAACACTTCGTATAAGTTACAAAAATAATTCCTAGTGTAAGTAGTGTTAATGTAGACATAGACTTGGAATAGATTGGTATCAGAATACCAGCGCTGTGACTTTTTTTTTAATGTTACGCCTGGGGCATTAGTCTGCTATTGCAATAGTGTCAGAATGGTCTATCATTGATTTAATAAGGCCCCGCGCAGACGAATTACCCTTTGTACGCACGTCAAACGAGTTTCGAACGCGCTTCAATACGCCGTGGGCTAGGGGCCTTATTAAATCAATGATAGACCATTCTGACACTATTGCAATAGCAGACTAAGGCCCCTGGCCCCTGGCCTCGTACAGGACCGATTTCGTTTGTTTTTTTTTTTACGTTGACTTTTTCATATAATAATTTCGTTCTGTTGTTAATTCTACCATTTTTTTGTCCTGTGTGAGACTAATTCATAGTTGTCCTACCTCTTAAACGATTGTTTCTCAACAGAGCATTAAAAATGTGTCTTTTTTTGCATATAGTTAGGTCTAAAGTTCCATAGACTTATATGGAATGATTTTGGCGTCTTGTGAGAAACAATGATTCTGTAGAGCAGCTATTTTCAACTATGAAGAAAAGTTAAACCATTTTTTTTATAATTCTATAACATAGAGAGTGTTCGCAAGCATGAGGCATGAGATAATGAGTTCGATTCCCGAGTCAGGCAAAGTGCAATCGGGTTTTTCCATTAGAAAATTCTCAATAGCAGCCATGGAGTCTGGATTCGTGTCCAGTTGATGGTAATAGGTGACCCTCCCCACCACAAGGATCTTAATTGGCGAAATGTGAAATGTGAGTGTGCTATTAGGTATACCTCTGCCAACCCTACGGGAATTACAGGCTTGATGATATTATGTTTATAATAAATAAATAAATAAATATCGCTGGACATTACACACAGCGCCATCTAGGTGCCACACTAAGCTACGAGGCTTGTGTCGTGGACACCAGATAGTTGCTAATACTACATAGATACTTTTTGTTTGTAAATACATACTTATCATACATATAAACATCCATGACCCGGAAACAAATGTCCATGCTCATCACACAAACATTTGCTCCTACCGGGATTCGAACCCGGGACCCTAAGAACGAACCCTTATGTTATTATAACATTACTAGCGATCCGCCCCGGCTTGGCACGGGTGCAATGTTTTACATACAAACCTTCCTCTTGAATCACTCTATCTAATAAGAAAAACCGCATCAAAATCCGTTGCGTAGTTTTAAAGATCTAAGCATACATAGGGACAGACAGCGGGAAGCGACTTTGTTTTATACTATGTAGTGAGTACTTACTACAATTTTAATACTTCAGAAAAAGATTAACTACAAGAACACAGTGTCCACAGTCAATTGTAAATTCGAGATACTAAACTGTCGAAGTTGACAAGTTGTCATGCTAATTTAATGGCCGCCTATTGTAGACAAGAGATACTCATTACCATAAGGATTAAAACCAGCTCCCGAGTGAGGAGGACGAGTATTGTTATATACTCAAAACAATATTTACCATAATTTATTTATTTATTTATTTAAAATTATGTAAATAACACCCTAACAGCTATAACGCCAATGCGATGTTACTACCAAGATAACTGACTTACAAAAAAAACAAAGAGAAAAAGAAAAACAATAACATAGATTAAAATAAAATAAAAACAATAAAAATATCTACAATGAACGATCATGTCTAAAGAAATAATATACCTGTACGACATGACATGTACGATTGTACGTGTTAACTCCCCAAGGGGTTAGGCAGAGATGTTTCGCACACCCATCATTTGACTAGTTATGGTCTATGCTTATTTCCCATGTAGTTGTGGCCAGTTCTGTCATTGGTCGAGAGCGCAATCGCGACTGCTGAGCACCATATCCTGGGTTCGATTCCCGGGACGGGCAAAGTGTTATTGGATTATTCCATCAGGAATTTCTCGGATGGCAATAGGCCCTACTCCATGGGACTTAAACATAACTCGCGAAATGTGGGTGTACTATTAAGTACACTTCTGCCTTACCCTTCGGGGTTTACAGGCGTGGTGTTATGTTCTTTTGCCATCAAATCAACCGGCCACTAATCCAGACTTTGGACAAAACAATATCGCATTAGATATTTATAATCTAAAACATTCAGCGCTCAATTTGGCACAATTTAGGTCGACCTCGAAAATCCACAAATACATAAATTGTAGGTCAAACTAGACACTACCAACCTTCGCAATCCTATAAAATCAAGTTAATATTCACACAGCCATCAGATAAACTTACAGTTAAGTTATACTTAAGTTAACTATACTTACGCGGTTACCGTCAACCGGTAACCTTCAGGTAACCGTTTAGTTCACGACTTTGACATATCAACCGCCGACTAAGTCAGCGAGATTGGTAATTTTCTAAGTTATTTCCATGTTAAGTTGAGGTTTATCGTGGGACTTAACTTAAGTGTGTAACTTGAGGTTGTTGCTCTCATGTGGTCTACGAAATTGAAAATTTCTTGTTGAGATGACTGTCCAAAGATTGCGGGTGAGAGCACGAATAAGATAGGTGGATGACATTCAGAAGATCACGGTAAAGACCCAGTTCAGACTCGCGCAGACCAGGGAAGCTTATGGGCCAAGAGGGAGGAAGCCTGTACTCAACAGTGCAGTTGGAGACAGGATTATATGCAACATCAAATTGACGAAATATGCAGCAAAACTGCCAAAATATGCAACAAAAATTTTCGAAATATGCAGCAAAGGTGCCAAAATATGAAACAAAAATTTAAATAAGTACTTCAAAATTATGTTTTTTTTTTTTAATATACTCCATTTTTGTCAGAACTGTGTTCTGTTCCTAGTTATTAGTAGTACGATTGAGCCTTCTATGAATTAAAATACTTTTTTAACCTGCAAACAATCGTTCTACAGTAATTTTCAGGTTAATGGGCATTATTATGAATTTAGGTACTTTTTTGGCACGTTTTTGCATTTTTCCAGTTATAAACAGTTAATAAGCTTCAGTAGCGTTTTAAAGGGATCCGCCAGTCTGTGAAATTCACTGCCGGCTTCTCTGTTTCTCGATCATTATAATCTTGATCTTTTCAAAGTTCGAGTGAATCGGTTTCTTCCAGGCAATTGTGCTCCTCCCTAGGCCGCATCATCGCTTCACATCAGGCAAGTTGTAGCCAAGGGCATTTGCTATTGGCTATTTGGTCTTTAAAAAAAGTAATTCGGTGTACGCTACGATAAGAACTCTTGTCAGGCAAGACAGAAGTATACTGTACCGACGACATTTAATTTACTTTGCAAACGAGAGCCCTTTATTGGGTTGATGTTCTTCATCATAAGATTCGCGATATTAATGATAAAACATTTACTGATTCATTTATCATTAGAATCATCAATAAACTCCTCGTAGTTACATTAAATGGAGAATAATGAAGAATATGATATATGAAAACATGACGTTTCCGATCAAATGTTACATAGATTTTGATGTTTTTAACATAAAACTATCAGGCGTAAGTTTTTACAGTATTGGACGCATAACTTCATCCGTAAAGGTGTGATTTACTGTTGATGTAGTAATTAAAGTCGGATATGTCATAAAGAACAGCTTAATCTCCAT
This sequence comes from Eugnorisma glareosa, assembly GCA_947578425.1. Classification (NCBI taxonomy): domain Eukaryota; kingdom Metazoa; phylum Arthropoda; class Insecta; order Lepidoptera; family Noctuidae; genus Eugnorisma; species Eugnorisma glareosa. The sequence continues at coordinate 1,632,453 of OX387982.1, read as the reverse complement.
TTTCACTAATACTGAGCATCACCTAAAAGTTGCAGTTGGAATTTTAACTCTCTGTACTCGGCAAAGTGTTGAAAATTCCAACTGTGAGATTTTATTTAGACACCAATTTAAGTGTTGTGTTTGTGTAAAATGAGCTTAAAAGTATTTAAAATATAGGTACGGCTAGCAATGCAAGTCGCATTTAGATTTGCGAAACAAGCAGTAAAATTCCAATTAATCTAACTGATTTGTGTGAAGATTATTTTGAAATTAAATTAAAATTCACAAATGTTAGAATACTCTCGACTTTGTTGCTTTATAGTAAGAAATTAACGTTTTATTTACGGTCTAAAGAGAACCAAAACTAACTTAGCCTAGTGGTGTGACTGTCGGACTGTCAAGTCATAGGTCTCAAGTTTGAACCCAAGACACGCGCCTCTGATTTTTCGGATTCATGTGCATTGTATCATTATCTAACTAATACTATTTAACTTGCTTCGGTGAAGGAAAACATCGTGAGGAAACCAGCATGCCTGAGAGATATTTCTCGACGGCATGTAAAACCAAGTCAGAGGCATAAAAACTCTGACACCAGGTTAGGCACTAACGACATGATACAGAATAATTATTTACTCCATCTTTTTTTGATAATTACCTGTGTATTATGTTATGAGACGCGTGCGACATGATATACAGCGAAGGTTAATATGGGTAGCGATAGCTAACGTTAACAATTGCAAGTTTTTGGTACAAGTTCACATTCAATTGTTTTTCGTAGTTATAGCGATTTTATTATACCATACAATTTAAACATAACATCATGGTTGTAGTACCTGAAGAGTAAGCACAGTAGTACATTCACATTTCGCCAGTTACCTTTAAGTCCCATTTGTAATAGGGGGCGAGCCTATTGCCGTCAAGCAGCCTCAATCTTCAACAAATTCAATACTACCAACATTCAGAACCAATTACCTACCCAAGGGCTGGCTTTTACCTTGCCAAAGGCTTAGCGTTGCCATACAACGTGGCAACGCCGCCAGTCTCTTGGGTACATTACCAGTTGACAGCGTTGAGGAGGAGTTTTTTGACGCCATTTTTTAAGTTTGTTGCTAGGTTATTTACTTTAGGTTATTTTAATTAATTAATTATACATTCAAAAGTTATTACCTAATCTGCCTATATTGATTAGCTATCGTAAAATATTTTTGCATTAATTGAACATTGCGAGCTAATTGAATTACTGATGTAACATGTTTATAGTTCATCCTTATTCGTTTATAGATTCTAATTGGATTTACTCTATAAAGTGTAATGTAATTGTTGGCTAAGGGCACATGGGTGTGCGAACCTGTGGACGACGAGCAATGGGCTAGCTCACCGCCCGTCTGTCTTATGAAGATAAGCCGAATCGACGGCACGTTCGTGTTCCACGCGCGCCTCAAAAAGATGTCAGCAACCAGGAAAGGGTGCGCAAGGGCCGATGCCTACCAGGGCTGCGGGACTGTTCGAAACAGATACATATTCCTTCTTTTGCCCTTTGTGTTCCAGGGCCACGGTATCTATTTCGAACAGTCCCGCAACCCTGGCAGGCATCGGTCCTTTTGGACCCCTTCCCGTTTGCTCATGCCTCTAGTTATGATTATTAGAATGCCATTGATAGGTCCCAAGTACCCATTCTAGGCAAGTAACGCAGCCGTGATGGGATAAAATCAGCTAGTGAAACCTAACACCACTTTCTTTCATTATTTTCATGGCGTCACAATAACTGACAATAAGTCCCGCTTAACGCGACTGGCAGATGATTTTACTATGTTTTTTTTTTGCATTGGCCTACTATTCTGGGCTAAGTATAAGTTCGTTCCCCGGGTAAGTCAAAACTATGTTAGGATTCCCGGGTTGTTTTACAAAAGCAGCTCTGGATTTGTTCACGGTGAATAGAAATAGACTCTGTAGCATCAGGTTAGACTGAAAGCCGATCCCAACCTAGGATTAAGCTAGAAAGATGATAATGATAATTCTCATCTAACCTCTCAAAGAATAAACGCCTCATGTTCAGTTATTTTTAAGGTCAAAGTAAATCTAGACTTTTAAAAACACCATAATACATTTAAAAAAAACAATAGAACATCGCAATATCAAACCTTGTATATAACGGAAACATTACATAAAGACATGGATACATGGCTTGATCAGTGAGATGGTCGGCCTCAGAACCAAGCGATAAATTTTTATAACCTAGTCTGGCATTTGATGGATATATCCTTTGTGAGGCGATCGAATTGGATTTCGTAATGCTTTGCATGTGGATTGAAGGTTTTCGTGGGAAAATGCGAAGCAAATCGTATGATGCGTAGTTTCTAAGCGAATATGTTACACGTATGGCGACATTTAAATGTATAGAATAATGCCAAAAAAATTCGCAAAGTTTTAAACTACCCATCAATTATATATACGAGTAGGTAGGTAATATCAAAGTTATTGCATTTTTGCCGTCAACTAAATACGCTGTATATCAAACTAAGTCACTCTGTACAAAAAATATTGATCGGAAACGCCTTTTTGTTAGTCTTCACTCAACATTATACTGATGGATGCATTGAATAGTACAAGAGTTTGGGAGGTTTTTAAAGTAAAATCTGAACATTTAAAAGTCTACCGTATTTTTTTTTAAAGTGAATTTTTGGAACTTGGGCCTTCAATATCTCCATAAGTAGAAGGTTGCTAAGTATGGTGTAGCTAGCTAGAACACAAAAATGATCGCAATGCAGACAGGCAGAACAAGTATATACCTTTCAACTTCGTTAAGGGCCTTTTTACACCCATTATAAATAATAACATTCATAGTATTAATTCAGTCATTATTAGTAAAAGTAATGCATCAATCATCCCACACAAAATATGAAAACATCAATTACCCTAAAATACATGGACTTCACCAACGTTATAGAGTAATTTATGATTACAAAACTTCAAAAAAAAAACATGAGTATTTTTACCGAAACGATTTGCATAATGTTCTATTCGGTGAGGTCAAGGTGACGAGTGGTGCATGAAGATTGAAGAACTCTTTATTTACTAACTACTACTACTAACTAAAGTTATTTGAAAAAATTGAAAATAATCGAGAGATCTTTGCTGGGGAGTTTGTGGCACCACTAACTTTCGAAATCATACTAATTAATGAGTTTGGGATTTGGGATTTACGCTCACCCAACATGAAATTATGAAGAATTATAAAGTCCTCAGCTTTGTGCCGCGGTTGCGCCCGCCTTTCCTCTTTTTGCTCAGCTCCTAAGCATTGCAGCGTGAAGTTAAATTACCTAAAATCTGCCTCAACAATTGAGTTATCAAATGCAAAAAGATTTTTTAAAATGCGACGGGTAATTCCAAAGATTAACGCGTTCGAACAAAAAAAACAAATGAACGCTTCAGCTTTATTGTGTTAGTCGAAAATGTCGAAAAATTCAAGTAAAAGACTTCAACGCGTTCACGAAATTGTTTATAAATGCTGAACTTAAATCAACAAATTGTCCAGTGCTTGATTCACACAATGACCTGACCTAGAAATCTAGACATTGCAATTCTTTACACATTTCTAAGTACCTAACTGAACACAATGCATTGTGATAAACTAAAAAAAAATCCGTGACATGAAATTTTCAAAAGAAAATTATGCAAAACTTAATTTGGTTAAAACTGGTTGTTGAGTTTTTTATGTAAATTATTGTGTTTAAATAGTTGTTATTTATTTTGTAAAATATATTTTTTTACTAATTTCTTCATTTTTTTCACAGGTACAAACAACACAGTATCAAAATGATTCACTCAGTCAAAAGAGTAAGTGGCTATAAATTATTAAATTTATTATTCAATCTTTATTTGTAAAAACAAAAAGATTTATCCGCAAAGAGTTTCGCATTTTTTCAGTCCGAAATATAACTAAACCACATTATTATAAATGCCTATGTATGGTACCATGAATGCCATTGAACTATATTTTGATTTTTAACTCCCAATGCTGAGCCAGGCGTTGGAAATCCCTGGTGATATCTAAGTCAGGAGAGCAGCGGTGGCCCAGTAGTGGCGGCCCCGACTTACGAACAGTACGTCGTGGGTTCGAACCCAGGCAGGCGCATTACTTTGTGCAATTTATTTCATCACCACTGCTCTCAAAAAACGGTGAAGGAAAACATCGTGAGGAAACCGGCATGTCCAAGAACCAAAAATTCGACATGTGAAATCTACCAACCCGCACTGCGCCCGCTTGGTGGATTGTAGCCCATTGCCCTCTCATAGAGAGGAGGCCGTGTGTCCCAGCAATGGGAACATTATAGGCTGATTACGCTATCTATGTATGGTACTCATTTAAATACCTAGTGTTCGTAAAAACGGACATCATAGGTTCTTGTGTACATAGTATAAGAGTTACTTGTAGTCTCTCTAAACTTTCAGTATGTATTGTAATTAAACAGAGAGGAAGGGCCACCGACACTCTCCACACAGAAACTTTTCGTCAGTTATTTAAAGAATAAAGCATTCGTAAAAATTTTACCAAATGCATTCAGATGTTTAGCAGAAAGCTTATTTATTAATTCGTGATTTTGTGCAGGATATAAGAATGATATGAGTGTCCCATCTTCTCCAACAGCTGGAAGTTCATTATCTACTAGTGGACGGACTTTTAAAATTATGTCTCAAATGAACAAGCACATTAGTAATTGTTTTAACACGAAAATTTGAGAATGAATGGATGTGTTATCCTTTTCAATGAGTTACCTGACTGGAATATATCTTTTAAGCTGGTTATTTTAGCTCCAGCTTCTTCATAATTTTCTTTAGGAAAATTAGCTATCCTCTTCTAAAGGGTGTAACAAGACCTTTAACGAAGCCGAAAGGCACTTGTTCTCCTCGTCATTGCGATATTTTTTTTGTTCTAGACCATACCTGGAATCCTTCTAGTTACGGAGATATTGGGGGTCAAAGTTCCAACTTTTTCACATGTTTTTTTTAATACTTGTTTTTATTGTAAGAGTTTTACTTTAAACACCTCCACGATCCCCATACTATTCAATCTATCCATCAGCACAATGTTTTAAGTCCGGGACATTGAGTCCTACCGTAAAACGTGATTTTTCTCCCCAAAAAAAAAGTCGTTTCCCAGCAATAATTTTTGCGTAAAGTGACTTACTTTGATGTACATAATGCTTGGTTGACGGCTACGTGAAGGATCTTGTTACACCCTGTATATTGACACTGAAGCCCTACTTTACTAATTTGCTAACTACTGTTGGTACTGCAGCAACTCTGAAACTTTCTTACAAAACTGCTATACCTACACTGTCAAAATTAACATGAACATGGACAGCAGTTTATTTTTAAATTGCCGCTATAAAATTTCTATGGAAGGGTTCAAAATGGGGTTCTGAATAGATGGTTACCGTTTTAGCATCGGTATACCTTCCACTCCGTATTTTATTCACATCTTGAATCCAAACTTTAAAAATATCCTGATCTGCATTTACCGTTTCAATTACTTCAAAACAATCTCTATTAAGCATCAATCAATCGTTGAAACAATCGGAGTTTTTAACGTACCTTTGTAACAGTAAAATTAATAAAATTATTAAATACAACACGAGGGGAAGGCCAAAAGCCTAAAAAAAAAATCTCACGCAAATCCATTGTGTTGTCAAAGTACGAAAACAGCCATTGATCATAAAATACTGGGTGTAAGAAGAAACAATCGAATTTATTTAACAATATAGACACGTGTACGTCAGCACACTAATTAAAAGGAAGTGGGCAGAGAATGTATTCAGGAAATAATAATTATAACATCACGCCGGTAATTCCTCAAGGGTTAGTCAGAAATGTACAGCATACCCCATCATCTGCCAGCCTTTTCCCAACTATATTGGGGACGGCTTCCAGTCCAACCAGATGCAGCTGAACACCAGTATTCTTTATAGAGTGACTCCACAACCCAGTTAGTACTGGGTAATACGATACCCCCTGGTACGACTGGTTGTCAGATTTTCGGACCACTGATTATCTGTAACGACTGTCAAAGATCTCCAAATGACAGCCTTGACCAACGGCGAGGCACGGCGGTCACCCATCCACGGACCAACTTAGGTAAGCGCGGCTTTAACTTAAGATCGACCCGAACGACTGTAATAAGTTAGCTACGAGCTCCTCCGAGAAATGTACAGTATACTTGCGTTTCCCATAATCAGCCCATAATGTACCACACCTGAGACCCCGGACTCCTATTTGTGAGAGGGAGTGGGCAGTGATCTACCACGCAAGCTGAATACTGTTTACTTTAGTGTCTCCATTTTCCTATCATATTTTAATCCAATGTGAAAAGAGGCCTACCCTTTTGCTATTAGGCAAAATTCTTTTCATTCATTTAATTTAAATGAATTTATTTAAATTAAATGTAAATTTATTAACAAATTTTTCCAAATATTTTTTTTAAAACACAAGTTTTTAAGATGTGTATGTATTACGGATTGGATTTTATGATCTGTTACTAAATAATTTGATTAAATTAAAATCACGCATTTTGTTTGACCTGGAGACCAGATCGCTTGTGACCACTAGACCTCTACTTAACTCCTTGGGGAACGCAGACGAGATATATATGACATAATATATTCAATATTATCCAGTTCAAAACTATGTTAGTTAACCTTTGAACTTAACGCATACTACTAGATGTGTACATAACCAAAGGCCTTATTTACTATGACAAAATGCAAGTAGAAACGCACACTGTGGCAAAATAATAGTGGCTACCTCTGCTATTAATTTTGTATTAAACTCGCGAAGTGCCAGCGACTTCGCCCGCAAAAAATGTGATAGCTCGCCTAATATGCATGCTATAAATATAATTTACAGCCTATATCACCCACGAATAATTTAGCTGTCTACTAGTGAAAGATTTTTTAGAATTGGGTCGTTACTGCCGGAGATTACCCCCTACATACAAACTTGCAAACTGTCACCTCTTTACAATATTAGTATTGACGAAGTTATCTCATTGTTTAGATCTTCTAAGATTCATTTAAACCTACTATTTAGTGTCTCTAGTCATATTTTTAAGATCTAATCACACATTATTGACTTAAATCAGCGCAACTCCACTAATAACTCAAGATTTGGCGCCAGCTCCTGTATAAAGTAATCGTTTTCACATCAATATCTCAAAGCTAGTATGTATATTTAAATCGATAAGAGGTCAATTGAAGTGCCAAAAAACATGTCTGCATAATAAATCAATAAAAAAAAAACATTTTGATATATTACATTTTTTATTTATTTCAATTGAAAGTTGTTTTTGCAAGATTATTCAAGAATTGTGAAAGTGTACCGATTCATTTTTTTTTGTTTTTGTACGTATGTGTGTTTCGTGTCTCTGAATTGCTGGCGTTATAATGATGTCTGTATTTTTGATTGATTGGTGTGTGATTATGTTTGAGATGTTTATGAAATTAAGCACTATACAGTGATCAATTCTGAATGTGTATTATTAGCGTTGGATAAAGGTGTATAATGTATACAGTAATTGCCACACTTGCTGAATTACTTAGTCATTTTAATTCGGATATGTTGTCATTGGGTACAGCTATAGAATGAATGATGCATTTGTTTTCTCTTGTCCTTTTTGTATAGTGAAACCATTCATTTGAATAGTTTGTTATTTCATTTCACATTATTTTGCCTAATTTGATTAAAACCCTCAAAAATATCTGATTAAAAATGTGAAAAGTGGAAAAACGATAGATAAGTATCTGTAACTTGAAAATAATCTCCCCAAATGGTATTTAATAGCAAATATACCTATTAATAGCCAGAAACGAGATCCTAACCCTAGTTTAAACCAAATCAGACCAGAAATTCAGAATGCATCTAAAAATGCAGTAAATTCTTATACTCTAATCTATTTATGAGTAACACCCATCCAAATATAAAAATACTATTCAGAATGCATTGAACTAAATACTACAAATTGAAAGCAACTTCCCTAAATAAGTCAGAAGATGGCATACCAATCGCTTGACCCTTTTAGGAGTATTTTTTATCTGTGCATGGATTCTAGTCTCAGCCTAAATGTCAGTTGACGTCCTCAAACATTCTAAATTAGTGAAATATCTTACTAGGTTACGTGTTTTACGAATAAGCAGTAAATGATAGCAGTATTATCGAGTAGGAAGATATAAGGCGATGTAAGGCAAATACCTCATCTCATGACGAGAAGAAGGAATGAGCGCTGATCACCATGATTTTGAAGGGACAATTTTCACATCTGATGTTATAAAGTGTAACTTAAGCTATTTTTATACCACAAAAAGGATTAGGGTACCATGCATAAAAATTGATAACAAAATCCGAATTTAATATTTTTACAATAATTTCACGCGGACGAAGGTCGCTTGCAACAGCTAGTTATATCTTAAGGCCCCTTCCCGAGCAAAACGCAGCGGTAGTCGATTTTTGTGTAGTTTTTTGTAGCTATCTACTCGTTACCCAAAAGAAATGCCAACTAATTAAAAAAAACATGAAATTTCTGCATATTCTTGAATCCAAAATGGTAGTTTTGTTTTTTTTTTTTTGTAGTAAAATGTAAAGTTAATCTCCTCACAAAGAAACCACAGAAATAAGACAGGATTATTTATGACGTGCATCTCCTCGTAAACTGACCATTATTTTGATTTACTTTTTACACTAGTTGGTAGGCAATTTAATAATAAACATTATGCTAGTTTTTTTTTTTCAAAAGACCTTAATTTGATTTTATAAAGATTTTATTCCTAAATCTGTGCATACTCGCTACGTATATCCCTATTTTCTATCTTCCGATCTTGGCGTGCGGCGAAAAGGGACGAATGCTCAAGGTTATTTGGTCAGGGTACCGCCTTAAAACAGCTCGCCAATTGCAAATTTCTTGTGAATTTCATAAGTACACTATTTAACATCAAGAATCTGAAATAAATGAGGACGTAATTAAAAAGAGCAATTTACGTAACTGCAATATTCAGTCATTATTGTTATAATTCATGCATCCGGTTAGACTGGAAGCCGAACCGCAACTTAGTTGGGAAAATGCAGGTAGATAATGATTGTTCTAATTTATGAATGACCTTTAAAAACATTAAATCACTTGGTTACTTATTGATTTAAATATGATAACCTGCAATGAAGATTTATCTTATTTATACCAATAAATTAAATACCAAAGAACCAATTAATCTTCTTCAAAACCAATTTCTATCAAATTGACGTAAATTGGTTTTAAACTAATTGAAAAAAATATTAAAATAGCTTATTGACGATTATTCGCAGTAATAATAATTGGTTATTAATGTATGATCTATTCAATTATTTTAATAAATACTTCACAGAATTTATGGGGACAGTTATAGTCAATATGTCTGTTTAATAATTAGATTGTTTCCAAATTGACCGACTTGACAGCAATGCAATAAGTTTTTGGCATACTAAGATAATTTTGAGCTCTTGTTATTTAATAGGTCTTTAACTGTGACATTGCCGTTTTTTTCTCACATTTTGCTTTGTTTGTAAACTGGACGTATAATTATATTTTTTCGTAATTCTATTTTAATTGGATTAATTGTTAAATGACTCACCTTTTAGAGTAAATAAAAACCGTACTAATAGTTGCATGTTACCAAATACGAAACGAAACGAAACGAACGAACGAAAAATATTTATTTGGGACAAGCACAGGAACAACAAAAAATAACAATAAAAAAAGAATCTAAAACTAAATAATAAAAAAAGACCTGTGCGAGGCCAAAAAGGCTCCTATCTCAGCATGATGCTGCGATATATGAAAAACAAATACCGCAGCGCTGGTATTCTGATAGGGCCCACTGTGACGTCACGGTCACAACTACGGACACACAATACATTAACACAAAAAATAAAATAACATAATATTCACTTATATAAAATAAACACTGTAAGTATACAAACAAAAATGATTAAATTAAAATATTAATAATAATCGGCTCGGCCGCAAATAGGGTAGTGTGTCAAAACATCTGTTTCAATGTGCCGTCAGTTTCACTACATCAAATTCCATTTACTTCATATTTTTGTCTTAGACTGTGTTTTAAGAATTTAAGAAACGCAGTGCAGCGCAGCTTTTTTCACTCTAACTATTCCAATTGCATCATACATGAATCGGTTCAGATGTGTCCAAGAAAAAAAAAATGTTAATATGTAAATATCACTTTTCACGAAATCGTCCATACAAATCGGCAATTTAAAAATTTAACCCCGAATACAATAGACCAACCCGATCTGGGCCCACGTGATAGATGGTGGCCCACCCATTTCACAGAGAAGAATTTTCTGGCCCAGCTGTGCAGACACACAGGGAGTAAACGGGCCCATCATAGAGCCGTCAACCAAGCATTCTGTACATCAAACTAAGAAACTCAACGCAAAAATTATAGCAGGGAAACGGATTTTTTTTTGGGCTCAATGTCACGCACTTAAAACATTATTATTAAATAAAGTTATAACATTCAAAACTTGTGATAATAAAGAAAACTTATGAAAAAGTTGGAACTTTGAACCCCAATATCTCCGTGACTAGAAGTTCCCAGGTATGGTCTAGAACAAAAAATAAGCGCAATGACGGGGAGAATCCTTTCGGATTCACTGAGGGTACTGTTACAGCCTTCATAGACTGGCACAGTAGTGATGCTGATATTGTTGGTGTCAAAAGGAATCTGATTATTACTAATCTATGTATAATCGTATTAATAAATTCTAAGTAGGAGATGAATCTTCTCAAGACATGGTCTTCGAGGAAACATTTCCATAATAACAAGAACGAAGATTGATGAGGTTGTTAATAACACACATGAGGAAGCTCATTAAGTCATTATATTATGCTACTACATATGGGTAACATAGTAACAAACACATATTCAGCCAACCTCTGTCGTCTGACCGTACTTCCGACAAAGAAAAGATGTTATGGTACCAACCCTTGAGATTTTTAAGCTTTTTAATAACAGGGCATGAGTATTACTAACCTTTTACGAAGTGTCAAATACTTAATAAAGAATGGCAAGGACTAATTCGCGCATAATATTTTAGACACCTTTAAACCCTTGGGTCGTCAGTTTGACCCCAGTCGCTATCACTGTTACAGGCATTGCACTTTCTCGTAAATCGCAAGAAACAGGTAATTTTAGACTCCATACATCATCCAAGGATGTCAAGTAGTCGCGTGGTTTATATATCCGAATTTTTGGACGTTTATCCGAAAGATCCGAATGAAATTTAACGTCATCACGCCTGATTTCCAAGGGTTGGAGGTATACATTTCGCCAGTTATATTCACGTCTTATGTGCAGACACCAGCACATCAAGCTACTACAAACTGTCTGTCTTTAATAGATTTTCACCTTTATGGCTAAAATATTAGGTTTAAAGTTGATTGTGAAAATTTGATAGTTTCGGGTAGTTTATGTGTATGTTATGTTCTGGGGTCTGTACCTAAAATGGGACAAAACGCCATAGATACAAACCCTATTGAAATCTTATTTAGCGTATCGAATGTTTGTAGTAATGAGTTAAATTTGAGGCAGATAGTGAACAGGCTTTTTAAAAAGAAATTAATTATTTATCTTCAACACTTTCACGTTCAACACTTTGAAGAGTAACTTCTATTAAATATTTAGGTGTCATAATAGATGACCAACTTACTTGGAAAGATCACGTGGTAGCCACTGCAGCTAGGACATGATATATATTTTCATAAAATTACGCACTGTTGCTGAAAAGAAGCTCTTACTTCGCACATATCAAGCATTGTGCGAATGTATTATTAGATACTGCATCTGCGTTTGGGGAGGCTCAAATAAAACGTTTCTTATAGAAGCAGAAAGGGCACAGCGTTCGGTGATAAAAGTGCTACTGAAAAGGCCGGTGTACTTACTATTAGAAAACTATTTTTCTATGAAAATCGACGTCGATCCCATAAAAAGTATGTACCAAATTTACCTGTGTCAACCAAGCGAGTTGAACCTTGCCCGGTTCCTCGTCAAAGAACTGCATTTGGCCAAAAGCACTTTAACTTCATCGCCCCATACATCTACAATAAATGCAACAAAATTCATTCTGTCCGTAATTAAGTAACAATAAATTTAAGGAAGCTATTTTTAGTTGGATGAAGTCGCTGGATTATGAAACGGTTGAAAATCTACAAACAGTGGTCACTTAACTTTTGTTTTTCCTTCTTTTCTCTCTACTGCGTCATATAATAAGAAAGGTCTATCTATCTGTTGATGGTTTTTTACTTCATGTAGTTACTGCCCTGCTATAAGCAAAGTCTTTTTATTTAAGGTTATGTGTCGATGACATGGGAGAGTACCTCTTCCAAGCAATTCATTCAAGCCTGAACACACATACACACTCACACACACACGCACTAATACACACATACATACTCACACACATAAATAGACCATACTCATGCATAGACACGTAAACAAACACTTGCGCTTTATTTAAATATTTTGTTTCATGTGGTTCATTTAGTTTATTATTTATTATTATTTTGTATTTTTTTTTCAAAGTAGGAGTTTTCGTTTGTTAGCTTTTTTTTTGTCATAAAACAAATACATCATTTTATAAGGGGAGGACACTGGCTCCTGCAACACAGTTTCAACTATCGCAGGGGTCAGAGAATCCAATAAACCGTGTACAATGTTTTTATGTCAATAAAGATATTTTGATTTTGATTTTTTGATCTAAAAAGAGAAAAAAATAAAAAGTATGTATTAGGCTCGCACAGGTCAAAACAAAAAAAAATTGGTTGAATTAACAGTAAAACAAAATTAAATAAAAAAGTAAACAGGAAAAAGATAAAACAAACCTAATCTACCTTTTATTGGGATTGTCTGGATTTGTGCCCGATGGATGGCAATAGGCTCGCCCCCAATTACATAGGACTTAAACATAACTGGCGAAATGTGGGTGTACTATTAGGTACACGGTTGATGTTATGTTATGATGTGTCAAAGATAATTCATTATTGAAACAAAGTTAAAAAAAAAAATCTAGTCAAACCACTTGACAAAGACAAAAGAGGAGAGAAATATTTATGAAATAGTTTATTTAATTGTAAACATAATATTGTATGACTGCTCAAGATTTTGCAATATAGATGAGCAGTACAGGTTCATCCTAAGAAGCCTGGTGCAATACAAGCCACTACAGCGCCGGATCAAATTACATTGTCCATAAACTGGTAAGAGAAACAACTTGAGGATAGCTTTTATATAGGCCTTGTAAGCTGTTGATACCTCATCAATTGCTTTCACACACATTATAATTCAAGAGAATTTATCGGATTTATATAACACAGTAAGATAACTATAAAAGTAAATCTTTTTTCTACATTATTAAATTAAATACGGTTCGGATGAGATGCAGTTGCTTATAAGTTATAAGATTCAGGATAAAATAAACCCAGTTTACAGGACAAATAAATACATACTGAAAAACGACCTCAATTTACGGGACTTCTATGACCTATGTGGTTTTTAAATAAGAAATCATGGTAGCGATGAAAAATGTATTATTATTCTACAGAAACATGGGTCACCATGTTTATTTTCAATAATTCTTAAGGGGTTCAACGGAAATGCGCCTACAATATATACAAAATACCTATTATACCACTTAATCGAGTCAGAAGGGACTTACAATGAAAATAAAAAACGACACAACTGGTTGTGCCATGGGGAAGGATCTTGCAATAGCATTCCCCACTGCACAACAAGTTATGCCATCCAGTTGGTCCGTGAGGAAGAACTGTTCACGGCAAGCAGGCGTGATTTTAAATTTTGCTAGAGTCAAAAGAATAGTTCCAATTATATTTTTAATCCAAAGAAAAATATCCGAAAATATCCGCACCTTGACATCCCTAGCGCAACACTATCAGGCAACGTCTAATCGTATGTCGCCATGCAATTTATCACAACTTTATAACACCACTAAATCATTCCAAAATCGCCTGTAGTTCTCACAACACAAGAGTTATGGTGATTGCAAACAGTTTTGTATGAAGACTTGGCAGGATTGTATGAAGATGGGAGTCATTCAGAGAATTTGTAATGAGGCGGAACAGTAGCGGTTTTAGTGTAGAGTTGTATATCTTGGTTTTTATATACATATGTATATATGACTAGTGTAGTAACCGTAATTAAAGTCTATTTTTTAATCTCAGAGACTAAATTGACACATGCAAATGTCAAACTTACAAATAGGTAATGCTGCCAGCTCTTTTGTGTAGTGTTGTACATACCTACGATACCGGTTTGTTGAATCGTAACTTTTTTATATTTATTAGACGATTAGAAAAAAAAATACAGATGCCATCAGTGTTGTTAGTACACGGTAATAAGGATATATAAACCCTTTTCTCTTACAAAACGGTAAAACTTTTAAAAATTACGGCAATTATTGGAACTTGAAACCATACAAACAATTACAATTTTAAAAATAATTATGATCAAGATCATACGAATTGGTGAGGGATTTTGAATACAGCAACCATAAGTTTAACAGAAACAACACTGGTTGCCGTTTAATTTACCTAAAAAAACGATACTACTGATTTTATTAACGGCAATTTACGGTAGTGGCACATCACTATTTAAGAATTGCAAAAAAACTGGCAACCCACGTAATGTCAGTTTAGTCTCTGAGATTAAAAAACGGACTTTAGTAGATGCTCGTACCAAGTTTTTTTTTGCAATATTTGTAAGCCGCTGTTTTTGCAATATTTGTAAGCCGCTGTTTTTGCAATATTTGTAAGCCGCTGTTTTTGCAATATTTGTAAGCCGCTGTTTTTGCAATATTTGTAAGCCGCTGTTTTTCTTCCAATTGCGATCTCTTTAAACATCAAAATCATAACATCACGCCTTTATTCCCCAAAGCGTTGGGCAGAGGTGTACCTAATAATACACCCTTATTTTGTTTTAGTTTTAAGTCTCATGTAAAAGGGGGCCTATTCCAATTCCAAATTTAATTTAATATGAAAATGTGAATGCATAAATAATAACATAATTTAACCTAACCTATATTATTCATCAATAAATAAATAAAAATAACTAATATAATGTATTATACGCACAAACCAAATAATTAATATGCAGATATTCATAATTATACAGCCAATTAATGCACCATCTAATAATTTATAATAATATTATTGAATTGCTACTTAGCCCTCTTCCTCTCTCCTAACGTTGCTGTGCCCGACAGGGTCCATATTGATCTTTTACCTTGTTTCACCATCTATGTAATACATATGGAATGCAATAAAGTATTGAGTATTGAGTATTCCGAACTCTGTAGCTGCTACTAGGAAACTCCTGATGGAAAAGTACAATTACATTTTGCCCGACCCAGGAATCGAACCCAGGACCTCATGCTCAGCAGTCGCACTTGCGACTACTAGACCAACGAGGCAGTTGCGACTTCTCATCGCATAAATAAAATGACAAAATACACTGTATGCCAAACGACACAAATGTGTGCCAAAATGGTAGGTGAAATTGTGGCTCTGCGTGGAGGGCACGCGCGTGCGTTTATGCCCTGGCGTACAAAACGTTAAGTTACATGAAATAGGGGGTAACCCAGCGACTTGTAATATATCTAGATGCCGTGCTGCTCCTCAGAAATTCCTGGTGGCAAACACCCATAAACACCTTACTAGACTAGTTTGGCAATCGAATCTAGTGCTTAGCGGTAGCATTTGAGATCGCTAGACTAACGAGACAAGCATACACAACTGACAAACTTAAAAAAAGTCTTTTGAATTATTCCATACAATTTTCTGAGTATCACCAGATAATATAACTACACAAAATTAGGAAACTCAACTATGATTTTATCTACGCTCCATCGTTACATCAAAATTCCATAATACAAGATGTTGTCTGATGCCTTTTTTATGAAACAAAACTTAAAATAAATTAAACTCACAACAATATTATATAAACAGTAAACTCTATCTTATTAGAATAACTACCCCCTTGTGTAATAGCGTAATGTTTTGACCGCTAGGGGTCAACATCTAGTACTTACAATGATATTTTTATGGAAGCTCTTATCATAATGGTATGATCTTTGACATTGTCGGAATGCAAGATTTTATGTATTTCCTACGTAATTTTTATCTCATCTCATCTTTCGCGGAGAAAAATATAAATTACTAGCTTTCGCCCGCGACTTCGACCGCGTTAATTTTGAATTTGATAACCTGGCGGTGTGAAATATATTTTACGACCTATTCTCATACCTAACAAAAAAATCGGTCGAGCCGTTTCGGAGGAATGCGACACAAACACCGTGACACGAGATTTTTATATACAAGATTTATAGGACCACATCCTATCAATTTTGCCTGACAATCGCAGTCCTCTCCTGGACAGCTGCCTCTCCAAAAACTGTGACACAGCTCCCTGTCCTACGCTCTCCGAATCCCGTCAGACCCAGCCTCATTACCGGCGTTGGTCTAATATACAAAGTGGAAGGACACCGAAGCCACGGTTACTACTTATTCAGTATATCAATCTAAACTGCCCCACATTATTGCTATTCCATACACTTTGACGTGTAGAAACAGCTTATTTTAAATTACCGATGAAAAATTTATATGTGGGAGGGTTCAGAATAATGTACTGTCCTTTTCACCTTGTATTATGTGCTGAGACAGCAGCGGTGGCCCAGTGGTGGCGGCCCCGACTTAGTAAGTCGTGGGTTCGAACCCAGGCAGGCGCATTACTTTGTGTAATTTATTTCATCATCACTGCTCTCAAATGGTGAAAAATTCTTTATGCAAATATTGTTTAATTACCTTATGATAAATATGTTATTAATAGTTTTCATTCTTTTGTAATGGAAGAGCGGAGTCTTCTAATACAGGCATTGTTTGCTTAAAAGAAGGCTCCAATCACAAAGTAATAGTTGTAATCTTGTTGAAGAAAATAAACAATTTTGATTTGATTTTTGATTTTGATTTGATTTTTGAATAAAAACATCGTGAGGAAACCGGCATGTCCCAGAACCAAAAAGTCGAAGACATGTGACATCTACCAACCTGCACTGGGCCCGCGTGGTGGGTTATAGCCCATTGCCTCATAGAGAGGAGGCCGTGTGTTCCAGCAGTTAGAATAAGAATAATTTATTTTTAAAAAGTATTACAAAAAATGTACATTTAGGCGCAGTTGTATTATTTTTCATACAATGGTTAATAAATTAGTACTTATAAATAAATTATAACTAAAATGTATTCAACAGATGAAAGTAATTATAGTTCAATTTAGATGTAAGTAGCGACCTGCCCGATCTTGGTTTATTTAAACCTGTGTTTCACTTTACATAGCAGAATTTAATTAGGATAATAAAATTATAAAATTAATCTATTAATAACCATAAGTAGGTACCTATATCGAAGCAGTGGGAACATTATACGCTGATTGCGACTATGCTATGTGCTGAGTATTGGGTCAGTAAAGCATGCCTAAAAATCCGCCTTTTCAACCAATGTGTCCTGCCAACAATAACCTATAGTGCCGAGACATGGACGCTCACAAAGGAGACTGTCCACCGAGTACGAGTAGCACAAAGGGCCATGGAGCGAGCCATGATCAGCATAACCCTCTTAGATCGAGTGCGTAACACCGAAATCCGCCGTCGGACGAAAGTCCACGACGTCGGGGATCGGGCGGTGCGCCTCAAATGGGCCTGGGCAAGACATCCGGCTAGACGCGGAGATGGCCGATGGAGCAAGACTTTGACCGTGTGGTGGCCAAGGTTAGGCCATAGAAACCAGGGCCGTCCTAAAGCTCGTTGGGTTGACGACATCGTCAAAGTCGCGGGAAACAGCTGAATAAGGGACGCTGGGAACTGGGAAGTGTGGCAGAAAAAAGGGGAGGCCTATACCAAGCCGTGGGTGATTCCGGGCTGATATGATGATGATGATGAAAGCATGACTAAGAACTCGGCTTCGTGCTTGGCAGGTAGCTTCAGTTGACTGCAGTGTTCCTGCTCTGTCTCACCGCTGCACCCGATACACGTAATCAAGACATACCTAAGACCCAGTGTAAATTGATCATAGATCTTTAAAGTCACAAATAAACAACAGTTTAATTCATAACTAAATCCCAAGTTGGTCAACACAGAACCATTAAGAGCAAGTTTATCAAAGGGCTCTCGATACCCACACTTTATTTGTAAGCCGGCACGGGCGATTACTGCGCGTAAAATGGTACCACCTTAACTTGATACTAAGTAGAAATGTTGGTTGTGAAGATGGAATGCCAAAACGAAAAGCTTTACTGAAAAAAAAAAACGGAAAGTCGAATACTTATTAGTTACGAGTTATTTTATTTAATGACTTTAAAATTCGTTATTTATGTATGATCTATTATAACCATAAAAGCCGGAAGGCCGGGCACAAGAGGGCATAGCCATCCTCATTCTCCACACGAAAACGGATCTTCTGAAAATGGAAGTCTAAGAATATAATCTAAGGACCAATACAAGATCTACGTTTCGGACGAAATAGGGAGAGAATTATAAATACTTCAAAAACGTTACACAGCTCTTTTACAATAATATAAAAACTATAGGTTCAATGACGGAAAAAATAGCGAAACAATGGCAGATATATCGGTAAATAAGTACCTATACCTATCGTAACTTGTCCACGTCTTGTTCAGGGGGCCTTAAATGGCTACTTTATCAGTATCAGAACAAGAATCAAGTGAAAAATTCAAAATTTTTAAAATGGTTTTTATGGTAGTATGGCAGCCATTTTAGGCCCCCTGTAAAATAATGTTAAAATACTTACAGACATAAGTTGAACAAAATTCTACAGACCAAGTTAAACTAGCCGCTTTAGGCTTGCCATACAAAGCGCCACAGCACAGCGAATAGCAGTGCACTCACACGATACTATTACATATAAATTGAGACAGTCGTGCCAAATTGCGCCTCTGTGACCTCGAGTGCGCAACTTAGTGTTAGGGTCACCACGCTTAGAGCGGGAATATGAATATTTGAAAATGAGGGCCATTTGTTTGTGAATTTTAGAAAAAAAACTCAGTACTATTTGTTTTGAAAATTGATCTGGAGCTTCCTAATGCGGAAACTGTTTATCCTGTGTGTGAGTGTTGTTTATAGTCTCTCACCCGGAATAGTTAACCTTATTCCCAGCTTTATTGCTAGCCATAGAATTGAAGACCGTTGAGGTAGATGCGTTCTATAGTGGAGACCACAAATTGGCTAGCATGAGGTCTTCGATCTAGCTATCTGGATGGGAGTTACCGAGAATTGAGTCAAATCTGTCCAGCTGGGTGTTAACTAGCAATTCAGCCCATTGATCGTCTATTGAACCAATTATTTCTAATACAGCACCAAGTAAAACTTCGTCTTATTGATATCCTCATTTAGGCTAGACCAAACACGAACTTAAGGTCATTATGCAGAATAATAAATTGCGTTATCAAAATTAATATCAGCGCCCTATTAAACTGCAAGTTATAGCCGTTTGATGGCCCCTGTTATGGCCACTGCATATCGTTCTACACTTTATGACGTATGCTAAACAAGGTGGAAACACGATGTAGGCTAAACAAGGTGTAGACGCACCCTTCACGATCGAAGCGTCAACCAAGCATTCTGTACATCAATGTTAGATGTACAAAAAAAGCTTCCCTGCAAAAATATTTGCGTTGAGTTGAGTTTGATGATCTCACTTAGTAACTTTTTTTTTTGAGGGGAAATATCACGGTTTACGGTCTCAATGTAATACATTGAAAACATTGTGCTTATGGATGCATTAAATAGTACAGATGTCATGGCGGTATCTTTACTAATATTATAAAGAGGTAAAGTTTGTGAGTTTGTGAGGTTGTAGGGGATAATCGCTGGATCTACTGAACCGATTTTGAAAATTCTTTCACTAATATGAAGCTACATTATTCCCAAGTGCCATAGGCTATACTTACAACGTGCCCGTACGACAATTTCCGACCAAAACGCAAGCGAAGCCGCGGGCAACATCTAGTTTAAAATAAAGTTATAACATTAAACACTTGAAAAAAAACTAAGTATATGAGAGACGTGCATGGAACACTACGCGCCGCGCCGTCTCGGGTCCAGTGTGACGGGGCATGTCCCTGAATCTGTCACCCCTGGAGTTTTTTAGGGGGGCTAGAAGAGGGCGTTGTCCACCCTCTGCCGACGCCCGGTGCGTCTGCTGCGGGGAGGGTGGGAGATAGGTCTACTGTACCTATTCCAACCTTTGGTGATGTGATGACCCTTAGTAACTACCTAGGACAAGATTCTTAACTAGTAATATCAGTAACCAATCTCAGTACGTCAATCAAAAGCTCATTTATAACAAAACTTAGAATGGATCCTAATTTTCTATACCAGTCGAGACTAATCCGTGTTAATTCAGACGCATGGTCATATTAGCGTGATGTTATTGATGTTCTTAAACCTTCCCACGTGAGCCGATGCATTCTGTTTGTATTCCGGTCTTTGTCTACAATTCTAGATATTATGCAGACGTAAATTTAGACTGGAATAAAGGCGGATGAGTATTTGAGCCTCGCTGTAATGCAAAAATGCTCTTTGGCGCGAAATATACAAAAATGGCGAGTCTGCGCCGCGCCGCTTGAGCTTGATTCACGACACGTTGCCTACGTACATTTTGTATGAAAACGTTTTGAAGCGACATCATGCCTGCGCTGCGCTTGCGCCGAGCCGTCACCTTACGCCGTTACTGTATAAATCGCGCCTTACACGATTACATCGCTTACGCACGTCTTGTGCGAACCATCACTCTGTAAACTGTAATATAAAAAAAAATTAATTTTGGAACACACAATACATTTGTGTGTTCCAAAAATAACAAAAATTGGGTAATAATAGAAAACTCGGGCGCCAGGAGCACACTTAAGAAAATGCCATGGATAACTCACCTGCAGGAACCGGTACTTTTAATCTTCAAGCGGGGGGATTCAATAAAAATCTACAATTTTAGTTTATAGGTCTATTTTTATTTCCCGTAGGTAGCGTCTGGGCAACTAGTTTTTAAGTTCTAAATCAATTTTATAAATAAGATAGCCTGTCATCAATGCACTTTATAGTCATATAAAAGTCTAAGGGTTTAAACTACATACCAAAATTTTGTGGAAAATTTTAAATCTAAATAGGTCACCGGTCGATCCCAAAGCTTGGGGCTTGCCACGCGGTCAGATCATCACCCTCTCATTGCAGCGACCGTCACGATGAAAACCCACCAAAATTGTTGATTAATTGGATAGGAGCGACAATCCAATATAAATATAAAGAAAGAAACCGAAAAGAAAGAAAGTATAAAAAAAAAACGCCATGCGGCTGAAACAAACAATAATTTTTATTTGTTGGAATCCCAACATTGGCAAACATTGGCAACATTGGCGTTCTTTCAAGTAGGTATAACAAAATATTTCCATTATAGGGTTTGGATCCCGTAAGCTTGGACGTCTAATCTCCTGTAACAATGTGTGAACAACGATTGTAAGATTACAACGAGGAGATTTCAAAGAAAACGATTTCTGAAGTAATTTACAAAATTGAAGTATGACTAAATGAATTCCTCAAAGAGGGATAGAAGACCACCATTCCTGGGTCTGGATGCCATTGGAAAAACGAATAAAATTTAGATTTTAACCAGCATCGCAAAATATGGCTGACTTCCAAAATGATCGGTTGGAAAGTGATAAGCTGCCGGAAACGTCAAATTCAATTTCTATCATCTGACAGTCCAATCAGTGTTACCGCTCTATAATTAATTAAATGGCAACACCACGACTGTGCCTTCAAACTAATGCCGAAAAATTACTAAATATGTAATGATCTCAAAAGCCTCGTTAAAAAACGGAAAGCGGTTTTTTGTACAAGAATGATATGCTTGCCTTTAAATAAAGCTATGTTCCAAAATCATCATAACAGAGCGTTCTTTTGAACGCTCTGTTATGATTTTAGCTCTGATTTTAGTCCATTCTCAACTTAAAATGAGTATAGCGTACTGTAGTTTCCTACCCCCATGGGCGTGAGTTTATTTAACTTTAAGTAATCATAGTTGAATTGCAGTAACCCTAATTTTGTCGTAAATCGATGACTTGGAATTTATTGATCGATAGAGCCTCAATCCTTCCATTAGTACTACGTAATTACATCCTCCAGTATCTACCATTTGTGTCAATCTGTGAGGCCTAACCTAAGCTAGACATTTACATCAATAATGTAAGTAAAGGATTTACATATAACTTACGATTCTGTTCGTTGCCTAGCGTGTTGAAACGTCTGCCACTGAAATAACGCACAATCTACTTGACATTCTAATGTGAGCACTTGGAACTGCTAATTGACAGTGATTACAATTATCTTTCAAAAGGATTTAGATGACTATCAGGGTTTACGATGTAGATTAGATAAGGTCACCCGATTGATGATAGAAAAAACGATACCTGGGGGCCTAAAATGGAAGCTTTATCAGAATCATAATATGAAACAGGTTAAAAATTTAAAATTCTTAATATGGTCTTTATGTTTATGATCACAAAGTCCATTTTAAGAGTTTTAAATTTTTAACGTGATTCGTAGTATGATTCTGATAAGGTGGCCATTTTAGGCCCCCTGGAGGACGGCCGCGTAAAGGCAAGCTTTGAGTACCAACTACATAGACAGACCGACGCCATTAAAAATTGAATGGGTCAGACTCAGATATGTTGATGCATATACTGGATATACAATGTAATCAGAGGCCTCCGCTACGACATATACCTCTTATCACACCGAGATAGAAAGCGCGTTTATTAACTCAGTACTGTTTGCGATTACAAAATGCATTGTCTATTAGTATCTTTGCCCGTATGAAACGTAATTAGTGATAGTTCATCTTAGTACAAAAAAGTATTTTCATTATAAATCTTTTTCAATCGGTCTAGGCTCCGTGGGTCCAAGCTAAGATAAACCAAACCGTTCAGAGTGGACTCCACCAGTGACTAAACGCATCATCACATCTGGCGTCCTAAAGCTGTCAGTTTCAAACTTAAACGGTACTAGCTTTAGCGTGAATTTAGAATTTGACAATCAGTTCGGGTTGTACTCTGATTGTAATAGGAAAATTCGAAAGGGACGTGGCGCCATCTATTATCATAGGAACGTTATTGTGGTTTTCCTCGAAAACAGTACTCTATGTCCGTTTCTGTACACCTGACAAGGTATATGCAAAATTTTAGGGTGATGGGTTCAGTGGTTTAGGCGTAATAAGGTAACAAACAAACAAACAAACTTACTTTCGCATTTATAATATTAGTTAGGAAGTTAGGATATTTTTACTGACAGGTCTTGAACGTTCAGATGTGCTTGCATTCAGTTTCAATAAATAAATAATAATAATAAATAATAAAATTCGCCCTCTGCTGTATAGAACAAGTCAATAAAAATTATATCGTCAAAAGGTTAAAAACCATTACTGGAATAAAACTTGGTACATCAATCAACTCTTCTGTACATTCCAACTAAATTCTTCAAACACACCTTCATCACAATTATATCGCTGCATTAAGTTGTTCTAACTAATTAACATTGCGAATAGAAGCAAAGGTCCTCCACCCTACGGTACAGGAGTAAATAGCTGACAGAGACTGAGCTACACTTCATGCATGTGCCGGAGCAAGTATGTGTAAATCGTGCTTCATTAACGCAACGCCTAACAGTGTGCAATGTCTAAGCTGGTTTTTCGATAACAATTTTTAAACCGAATCGATATTGAATCCTTGGTAACGATTTCGACTTGAAATCAATTTACTTTATTACGACGCGTAACCGTGTAAACTATTTTTTTTGTAATGCTTTAAAGAACGGTAACAATAAAATTAAGGAGAAAT
The DNA here is from genome assembly GCA_947578425.1 of Eugnorisma glareosa. NCBI lineage: Eukaryota > Metazoa > Arthropoda > Insecta > Lepidoptera > Noctuidae > Eugnorisma > Eugnorisma glareosa. The sequence goes on along the minus strand of OX387982.1, from coordinate 1,608,463 downwards.
ATTGGCACTGTTGAAAAGACAACTTGAGAGGTAGTATTGAGTTTGGAATGCACCGCGTAAGCTATATAATAGCTAGATAAACAGACGTGCCACAAATCTCGACGACGTAAATAACGCCTTAATGCAGGTCCATAATTGGTTCACCGCTAATAATTTAGTATTAAATGGGAAAAAAACGAAGTGCATAAGATTTGCTCTACCGAATGTTAAAAGTAGTGATAGTGACATAGTATTGAATCAAGAGAAACTGCAATTCGTCGAAAATACTGTTTTCCTGGGGATCACGCTCGACTCAAGGCTACAATGGGGTCCGCATATAACATCTCTTGCAGGGCGGCTGAGTTCAGCAGCATATGCTGTTAGGAAAATCCGCCAATTTACTGATGCAGATACCGCGAGGCTAGTCTATTTTAGTTATTTTCATAGTATTATGTCATACGGTATTTTACTATGGGGACGGGCTGCAGACATTGAGTCTATATTTATTCTGCAGAAAAGAGCCATCAGAGCCATATATGATCTACGTAGGCGCGATTCTCTAAGGGAACTGTTTAAAGAAATTAACATCATGACAGTACCTTGTCAATACATCTATGAAAACATCATGTACGTTAGGAAAAATCTGCATTTGTTTAGTAAAAGAGGTGACAGACACCACTATAATACTAGAAACAGGGACCAACTAGTACAGCCAGGTTTCAGGCTAGCTAAAGTAGACTCATCTTTCATGGGGTACTGTTTAAAATGTTATAATAAAATACCTCTCCACATTCAACAACTGAATGAGACAAAATTTAAATCTTGTATAATACGCACACTATGTAGGCAAGCATATTATAAGTTAGGGGATTACATCGATGATAAAAATGCTTGGCTCAATGCTGGTCCTGCTCCACAACCATAGGGGCAAACTAATCAGAAGCTCATGTGAAATTATTGTGGAAGCTGCAGAAGATTGTAAAAATATCTTTGCATTGTATAGATTCAATCTCTTAGTATTATATAACTGCATAGCACATGTGTGAGTACTATGTACTGTAAAGCTACCATTTACATTTAGTTATCCTTCATTGACTCGAATGTGCCCTGGTGGCTGAGAGAATGTCAGGCTCACTCAAATGTCTCGCTGATAGTGGCGGGTGTGTTGGGTCGTTTAGTTCCTTTCAATATGGTTGAGCTGAATGGAGCTGATGCATGCGTCATGTTCGTGAACGGGCGCTGTCAGTTGGGACTGGTCATCTCTTAGCTGCCACGGTTTATTTTAACTACTTTGTTTTTAAATTGTTGATAGTTATAATCTTTTACTCTGGACGCTCTTAATGTGCACGTCTTTCTACATCGTTCTCACATATATGTATAATCTCAACATGAATGATGTAACCAAGATCTTGTAACAATATTTTGATTGAAAAGAGTGTCCATGGAGTTTCTTGCCCATTCTTCTCCATAGAGATCTACGCTTTGGAATGGGCAACTACAGTACTTTCACAAGTTATTATGCCTTGTGTCTGTGACTGTAGCTTCGCCTTTGTTTTTCTGACTTTCAAAAGTGCCTGCGAAGGTCTAATTGAAATAAACGCTTTGAGTTTGAGTTTGAGTTTGAGTTTGAATAATTTGGAAGTCAGATGAGTTATCAAGAGGTCGTAAATCAATTGTATTGTTGTGTTGTATTGTATTTTGTGAGTATAAAAAAGTGCATCAGTAAAACTTCGTGAACAACTAGCCCTGCAAAAAGTATTTATGCCAAGATCGCAACACCATTTTAAGATGTTTGGTCTCTGTCGTATATCTACTCCTGTCGCCATAGTGTAGCATGCAGGAACATTGCCCACACTGGGTCAGTAGTCATCGCAACCGGTCTACAACCAGTTTCTAGGTGACACCAGACACGCTTGTTTGTATCTTCACGCCGTGGCTTTTGTTGGTGTAATGTTTACTTGTTCCTTATCATCCACCTAACAATTAGGCTAAGCAGCACACACACTGTGGTGTATCTAACCAAAAAGAAAGGAATATCTCAGTGGTATTATTCTTATTGATACTTTTTGATCTTGTAATAATTATAAATTTTAATTTTCTGGTTTTTATAAATTTTATCTGTGCCGTAAAGATTTGTGCGGTATACTACAACAAAAAAACACGACTACTAAGAAATCACGCTCTAATTAAATTCGGGGTTTACAAGGTAAAATCGACTCCTCCTATTGTTGAAGTCGATTATAATGTAGCTTATGTTACCCAGGCCATAATAACAAATCGATTGACACCTTACTCATCAAAATCGGATGAATAGTTTAGGCGCTATGGAGGAACATACTTAAATACATCATAGACTGCTAAAATCATAACCCGTCCTTTTGGCTTCGGGTAAAAAGACGCTCGGTGAGTATAAAAAGACGATAGTTTAGTATTTTTCGGAAATCAAAACTATAATAAGTATAATTAAGTGATCGATTTATTATAAGCAATTATTATTTTTAACAACAACGTTTGAAAATCGGTCTCACATTAATGTTGTCTGCGTTGATGTCTTTTGTACTATAAATTTATTTGGGGTTGGCGCAGCATGTCCCCTTCATGTGGTCGTTTATATTTAACCTAATTTATGGGATATTGGATACTATAATCAATCGTAACTAAGCATTTTTATTTATTTGTAGGTAAAGCGTAATCGTAACTAAGCATTTTTATTTATTTGTAGGTGAAGCGAGCCGGCGACCTCCGTAGCGTAACGAAGGTTGAGTGGGTGAAGCGTTACGTTTTTTTACGGATTCGTATAGAGGAAGCTCGGAAAAGTAAAAATCTTTTTTCAAAACTCCCCCCTCTCCCCCCTTCACCCCTCCCCCCATCGTATCTCGGAAACTAGGACACGTAGCAGCTTTTAGATTTTTCGCTATTCTTTATTATTGAGGGTGTTGAAATTTTTATACCCTCCCCTCCCCTCCCCTCCCCAACCTCCCCAAAAACTGAAAGGGCTGTAACTTCGTAACGGTTAGAGATAGCCTTAGCGAACCTGCGAGACCGAGTGGAGCGAAGGAGGGAGGTGGCGAGCGAAGTGAGCCGGCGACCTCCGTAGCGTAACGAAGGTTATGTTTTAAATTTTTACTAAATTTATGGGTTTCAAAAGTGAAAGATCTACCACCACAAGCCTCGAGGTGCTTGTACCTCGCGTAACGCCCAAATACTAGTTGGATACTATAATCAATCGTAACTAAGCATTTTTATTTATTTGTAGGTAAAGAGCTTCACACTAAATTTACAGAGTATAACATAAAACCCTTACGCCCTCTAAATTAAGTGTCAGTTTCATAAATCTATTTAGTTAATGAGACATTTGAATGAAGCCATACACATGATACACATAACACTTACTTCTTGTATGCATAAAATATTTTTATGAGATTCCATAAAACATACCAAGGATAAACTAGTGATAACAGTATAACTACGATTTCCATCGGCACTATAAATGTGTTTCACCATGAAGCGAACACATAAAAAATATAAAAATTGACGAGTAACACCGGGAGTTTGTACATGGTCGTGGAGCATAATCGATTTAAGTGTTAAAATTCTAATAAAAATGAATTGTCTGACCTCTTTTTTGAAAACACTTTTATGTTATATTTAATGGTAAAATTGATGACAGGGTTAGAAATTCAAACGACAGGAAAATACTCATTTAGGTCAGGGGGTCTTATAATGGCAATTTTAGCGGAATCAGAATAGAATATGAAACAGTTTTTTTATTGTTATTAGACGCAGTTAATATAATGAATTGTCACTTTGTGACCATTTTACGAATGGGGAAGGCAACCGTAAATCTAATGGCGCTAGCATAGCTTGTACCGAGCATCATCATTGGTTGAAGATCGATCAATGTCATTTTATAATTCAAAATAGCTTGACCTCATTGGTCAGATTGGGACTAAGCTATGGACACGCCACCTACAATCAGCTTTGACTTGCCTTCCCCATTGAAACCTAATTCATATTATTATCCTATTATGATTCCGCTAAAGCACGGCCATTTGAGACCCCCAGTTTTTAGTAAGTTTCAGATACAAAATAAGAACATTAATAGGACACCTTGAATCCCCAAGGGTGAGATACATTTCGTCAGTTACGTTTATAAACCCCGCGAGCCTATTAAAATTAGAAACAACCAGGCTCAAATCCACACTCCAGGCGGCTACTGTCAAGTTCCTTATGGAAAAAACCCAACAACACTTTAGCCAACTTAGGAATCGAACCCAGGACTGTTCATAGGTGGACTCTTATGCCTACTTACAAAACATGTATCCTATTCGTAACAATAATGTTATCGATCAGTACCTGAGGAGGCAGAGGCAGCAGCTGGATCAAGTGCTTGATTCAATGCGCGGTACTCCTGGACACGGGGAGTATTGTTAGGAGGTTCCTCTCTCTGGAGCCCTGACCGCGCGCCGGTAGCTTGAAACCTGTTCCCGATACTGGTGGGCTACTATTTTTTTACTTTTAAATGTTTTTATTGTAATATTATTTTTGAAAGAAATATTTAAACGTAACAAATCGTAAAAAAGAAAAATAATCTTTTAGACTAATACTGAGTTATGGAGGTCAGACAAGTATAGTCACTCCATGTAAAATACTGGTATTCAGCCGCATGACTGCATCCAGTTAGACTGGAAGCCGACCCCAACGTAGTTGGGAATGGCTAGGTACATGATGATGAGGATGAATCTTAATGACTTTTATTGCGTATCGTGTAAATTCAAATTGAGACAACGCGAATAAAATCGGCCACAGATAACCATAACTTATTTATAAATGTTGAAGCGAATACTGGCCGTTAAGAACCTATTTACGTATGGTACTTACTTTGTCTAAATAAATCATACATCAAAACAGAATGCGTTAATGGCTAGTTTAGCTATTCGTCACAGATTATTAAAAACCTAGTCCGTTAAATAAATAAAAACACCGCTTAAAAAATACTTAAAAGAAGATATAGCTTTTTGAAATCTATCCTCGTGCCAAAAGCTATAATTATTTGAATTTATTCTTTTAAGTGTTTTTTTCGGACCGTTGGTCTTTAGGCCCTTTCTTGATTTGCTCGTGAGGCAGCGGTGTGGTATAGTCCGTATTTTAGACTCTGTTTACCGAAACTATACTGCAGCTGCTTTCATTTACGACTCAACGGTATGTTTTCGGCATAATTTGTGCAGTATCAACTTAATCCTCGCGAGGAAATGTCGTCTTCGTGTGAAGAAGATGTTGTGGTGAATTTATCTGTGTTTACAAAATAACGAAAGCGCTAATGGTGACCTTGTTGGTGCAGCAATAGCAAAACAAAACACAACATTTAAAGCAGCAAGCTTTCGCGCAACCGTCCGGATACCGTACTGGATGTTTCTGGTTGTTTCTGACGAGACGTGGTAAACCGAAACGATTCTGCCATTGAAATACAAGATGGAACCCACCGACGCACAAACGCGCAAATGCGTCGGTGTCCTTTCCACCCTGTACAGGCGCTCGTTGAGCTTTTGGTACCGGGATGCCGAGCATACAGATCCCGCAACGTTGACGCATCGACAAAATATCAGGAAACGGCCTTTTTTTTTGGGATGTGAAATCATCAAATGACCCCCTCCAACTCTAGGCGAAGTGGATGGGAGTGTCAGACTTGTACTGACGAAAACCCGTCCATGTTCCTTCTTTTGCCCTTTGTGTTCCAGGGCCGCGGTATCTCTTTCGAACAGTCCCGCAACCCTAGCAGGCATGACCCTTTCGGACCCCTTCCCGTTTGCTGACATCTCTTTGAAGCGCGCGTGGAACACGAACGCGCCGTCGGCACGGCTTGACGTCATAAGACGGACGGACGGCGAGCTGGCCCATAGCTCACCGTCTATAGGCCCGCGAGGAAGTGACACAGACAACCAGTATTGTAGTGGTTAGTTTTTCTGTCAAAACATTTAGCAACCAACAACAAACTGTTGAACGTTTTTAATTAAACACAGCTCTAAAACAAGCTTGAATATTTTAGCTAATTAATCTTCGTAATTATTAAAATGTGCAGCAATTTCTGTCAATCTGCATTTTTAAGTAATCTCGTTTATTTTATTAATAAATCTTCTTTCAGCCATTAATTTACATAACTTAATGCCCCGGGGCATCCACCCGCTTATAGAACATTTACTTACATAAAAATCAAAATAAATTACGACTGTAATAAAAATCTAAGCAAACAGCAATTATCTACCGGGTTAATTAAGAGCTGCTCGATTACAAATACTATATTGTTATTAAATTATTATATTAACAAGGTACTTTGTTATATTTTATAACAAATTTGATTCTGTAATTATTAAAAAAAATTAAATACAACTTGTGTTTGAATCACTTTTATTCCGTGAATCATTTGTTTTTAATTATAAATCTTATTTCCTTCTTAAAATATTAGTGAACTCAAGATACATATTTAGGCCCTCTTATTTAAGTGCCATCGTTCATTACAGCTAACACAACCGGACTAGTGCGAGTTAGACTCGCGCACGAAGGGTTCCGTAAAAAAACCAAAAAAAAAAAAAAAATTGACCTCAACTATGTATACAGCGTGTAACAGAAAGGGTATCATCATATGGAATACTGTGGTACGGACCATCAAACCATCGTACGGGCCACCATCGAAATCGTAAAAAAATAATCAGCTGTCCCATACATTTGGGTCGAGTAGGTATTGAAATTTTGTATAGGACAGCTGATTATTTTTTTACGATTTCGTTGGTGGTCCCATACAGAAACATGTTCAGTTTGATGGTCCGTACCACAGTATTCCATATGATTATACCCTGTCTGTTACACGGTGTATATGGAGACGCCCTTTAATTTTCAACTTATATTATTTTTAGGAATTTTTCCTTTATTGGTGCTGTAAGACCTTGCTTTTTGCCAAATTTCTTGATTCTAGGTCAACGGGAACGAACTACCATATAGGTTTTAGACCCAAAACCTATAGGGTACTTCCGGTTGACCTATAATTGTCAATTTTGGTTAAAAGCAAGGTCGTCAAGCACAAGTAAAGGGAAAATTCCGAAAAATAAAAAAAAGTTGAAAATTTTGTTAAATTTTGGTACTTACAAGTTTTCGCGAAAATCTAAATTTGCCCATATCTTTTTATTGTGATGACTCAGGACCTTGATTTCACATCGACCTTGATTTTACACCAAATAGGAACCTCAGTATCTGGTATAAATTTCAACTTGCTGGACCACCCGTTCCTGAGAAAATCACCGCTTTTTTAGCACGGGGGTAGGCAGAAACCACAGAACGCCACTTGCTACAATCCTTATTTTTGTCTCGTCCACGTGGATCCACGCACACCGGTTGCGAGTACTACGCACCTGACCTTTCTGTACAATCTCACAGATCAGTGTATGTGTATGTCCTTCTAAGGCGAAGATACAAAGATACAAAGATACTTTCGCATTTAAAATATTTAAGCAAGCTAAATTCAAAAATAGCAATTGTAATACTTAATACAGAAATAATTAATAATAACCTACCTTCACTAAGCTCGTCCATCTTGCTGTCATCGTCTAACAAGATGTCAACGTCAATCTTACAACTGACAACCGATTGTTAGTCGTGTTTACTTATTGCTGGTACCGGTAATTACTGGTTGGTTACCGGTAATTGTGGTTTAACGTACGGATTATGTTAGAATAGAATAAAGAATAAGAATTTATTTAATATGTACAGTTGTACACCATCGAAACTGGAAGGAGGACGCGCGGGTTCGCGAGAATTGGAGAGAGTGGAGGGATGCCATTGCCCAGGTGTGGGACAGAGCAGGCTAGGTTTTTTTTTCAATAATCATGTAATTAGAGCAGAGAACCATGTAGAGTGATGTTTATGGCAAGTGGTGTTTGACCACATTTTTAAAGGGAACAAAGTTTGGGTGCGCCTTATTTATTTATTTATTTAACACTTCAAGCACTTAGTACAGAGGCGGACTTAATGCCATAGGCATTTTCTACCAGTCAACATCATCATCATTCTTATTGATGGACACAGGCAATTCATTCCATAGCTGTACTGCTTTTACTGTAAACGATTTGTCTTAGAAACTGGTAGCAGTTAGTAGTTTAAGTTCATACTTTAAGTGCTATGGAAAATTGGTAAATAGCTTCAAATAGCTCAGCTCATAGCTTTCACTAGCGTACTTAGTCTAAACACATATTTATTGTTTATAAGATACTAGCGACCCGCCCCGGGTTCGCACGGGTGCCATGTTATACATATAAACCTTCCTCCTGAATCACTCTATATAAAAAACCGCATCAAAATCCGTTGCGTAGTTTTAAAGATCTAAGCCTACATAGGCACAGAGAGCGGGAAGCGACTTTGTTTTATACTATGTAGTGATACCAATATTACGATTCGAAACGATAAAATAACTAAACAAACACAAAAGGGCATCAAAAAACTCCTGTCAGCTGGTAATGTATAGAATAAGTTTTTTTTATAAATAAATTATTCTTATTCTTAGCTGATAATGTTCCCAAGAGACTGGCTGCGTTGCCACGTTGTATGGCGTATTGTTTACAACATTACCAAGTTTTTAACATTTTACGACACTGAGCTTTCACTGAACCAAAGGAAGTCGATCATCTCCATCATCTTCTTGCCGTTGCCCCATGTTACTTGGGGTCGGCGCATCACGTTTTATTCTTCCATTCTTCTTTGTCAACCGCCACGCTATCATTTACTCCTTTTTCATTCATATCATTCCTTTTCCAGTCCAAAGTCTTGAGGCTAATTAAAAAGTGCAAAGTGCTGTATATTGTTTGTAACGTACCCCCTGGTACGTTACAAACAATATACAGCACATAGATCTCCAAGTCACTACAATCGAAGAAGAGGCGTTTAGACAAACCAAGAGATATCAGCACAGACTAACCAAGCATCCTAACAACCTAGCAAGACTGCTTATGTCCAGGAAACGTCATGTGAGGCGATTGAAGAAAAGGATACCACAGGACACAATAACATCAAGTTAAACCTAAGGGTGGCTGGATCACTGGATGCGTACCCGGCAAGTCCAACTGCGAGAATATTCAAAGTACAGCTGATTGTCCTCAAACTAGGACAGATTGCAGTAGAAAAAAAGGGTAAAAAAAAGACTTTCCTAACACAATCCATCCACCGTTTCCTTGGTCTTCCTCTCCCTCTCCATCCATCACCATTTATAATCATCATTCTTTTAGTCACATGCCATTCGTCCCTCCTCAAAACATGTCCATAACAAGAATTATATCATACTGGAATAAACAAACTTAGTGGCAGCTAGCTGCTGGATGGAGTGTAGCTGAAGATCGAGTTATATCAATGGCGTACATTTTGAGATACTGATATCCAGCAATAGACTGCTATAGGGATTAGAGACCGGATATAAAATGTGGTAAAAAACAAACATAAATTTTAGGACTTCAATTTTATGTTGCATATTTTGGCACTTTTGTTGCATATTTCAAGCAAATGCTTGAAATATGCAACAAAAGTGCATAAAGCATGTGGCGATCGCGAACCGGAACACATTGCGTTAGAAGGCCTCGCACTGGTTGGACCGATGACCTGGTGAAGGTTGCGGGGATCCGCTGGATGCGAGACGCACGGGATCGGTCAATGTGGCAACACTTGGGGGAGGCCTCTGTCTAGCAGTGGCTTGCATGCATACTTCGATGATTCTAAGTTGCAGTCATAATGCTTTATTACTTTCATTCGCCATGGGTGGCAAGATCAATATAGTGATCTTGCCACCCATGGCGAATCAATAGCATTGTTTTGACACTAACATCTATGTTGAACATGACTTTCGACTAAACTCTATTACAATAGCTTATTAACATGTTAATAAAGGTATTCATTTTGAATAACATACCTTGACGACAGTGACAGAAGGTTACCAAGCTTGGTGACTTCTTATGTACGAACTATGGTAAATGGTATCGTATATTTATTTAAGATCTGGTTATTTACAGTATTTACAAACTACAAATCTATAATAGTAATAAAAATATGTACAAGTATTAAAAGGGTTACAGGGCGTCAAAAAATTCGTCCACATCGCTGACAACAGGAAAAGTGCTCAGAAGGCTGGCAGTGAAAATATTAGACGGTCCAATATGTCATACCAGTCTGATATGAGATGTTGGTTGCTTTGTTGACCACACAAGTTGGGCTGAAAGCGCGTACGTTGGTCAAAGTCAAAGTCAAAGATTTATTTGCAGATAAATATGGTTACAAAAGTTCTTACATAGGTAATATAATAGTAGCTTAACATATTCAATCATAATATAAAGACATGCAAATTTTGGTACAATTAAAATTAGGTCATTTACATTTAAATTGAAAGAATTCTTTTATATTATAGAAGGGATTCTCAATTAGCCATTTGCGTAAATCCCTTCTGAAGCGGACCATTGGAAATTCTTTAATTTGGTTAGGAATCTTGTTGTATATCTGACTACACATAGGATAGCAACTTCGCCTATATAGTTCAGTGGTACCTACACATGGGAGCTCTTTCAGTGCACCCTACTTAAGGAGGCCTCTTATAAAAAAGTTAATAGGCTACATAATGCTTTTCACTTAAGCCTATAGCTAGCGTTATAGCTGGTGAAAATTAATGGAGACCAAAGAAGTCAATTTTACATAATATTATGACAACCCGTACAGGGAGTACGGGTTCTCATAATATTATAAGGGGGGAGGAGTGGTACCTATGTTAACCTAACTATAATTCCACATTTTTCTTCTTTATCCTATTTATTTATGCCCGGTTGATAGCAATAGCCTCACCCTTAATACATGGGGCTCAAAGTCAAAGCATTTATTTCAATTAGACCATTACAAGCACTTTTGGGACGTGTTCATCGCTAATAATCGTTGAAAATAACACTCCCGGCAGCTACTTACAACATTCTGAAAAAGATAACCCCAATAGCAGTTTGCCCGACTCTAGATAGATAGGTAAACCATTTATTTAGTGCACACAAAAGACACAACACACAGAAGCACAATTAAATGATTTACATGAATATTGTTTAAATACCTATATTGTATTGTATTGTAGAGCGGGCTGGTGTCCGCAACTCCACGGCTAAGCGCGTATTTTGCGTGCGGGTGGGAAATTTATTCGATCCACCCTAGCTCCCCTAAATACCTATATAAAAAAAACAAGATGCCAATCCACAAGAAAGAAAACATAATTTACAAAAGAAGTATAGTAACACCATGACAAACTTCAAATAAAAAACGAGTCTTTAAACAAGGTGCGGTGTGCGCCTTATGGTTGCATGGTCTAGAATCAAACCCCCACTTAGTCGAAGACTAAAGGCCAACTATCTTTATCATCTCCTAAAATCCTTTAACAACAGGTGCGCATACCCACTCAAATAATTTTCCCCTCACTCAACCATCACTACTCAATACACTAATCAACTTAACAACCCATTCATTCACTCAGGGTTGCCCCTTGACCGTGGCGCCTAATATGGCAACACTGACAATATCAACTGTCAGTTATGTCATATTAAAAAAACATTTGTTGTTGTCTATTATAGAGTTTTGACAGTTATCGAATGTGTAAGGTCAGGGGACAATGTAGGATTAAAGTTTTCGCGAATCATTGTTATTTGTTGGTATTATAACATAGTTTTATTTTTATTTCTTTGAAAAGTTAAGCAGAGGTGCAGCTGCATTTCAAAAACGCATAATTTTCTCCAAAAAAGTATTTTTCTATTAACCTAACTGCGTAACAGCAAAGACAGGGTTATGTTTTTTAGTACCTGACCTCCACAGATTGCACATTTGTGGTTTGATTACCAGTTTCAGCAAAATGTTCTTGGATTTTTGTATCAGGAATTTCTCATTAGCGTCCTTAATTTTCGTTACGTGGACGGTTGATAGCAATAGACAGTTGACAGTTGACAGTTGATTGATAGTTTTATTGACATAAAACATTGTACACGGCTTATTGGATTCTTTGACTCCTGCGATAGTTGAAACTGTGTGGCAGGAGCCAGTGTCCTCCCCTAATAAAATGATACAATGATACTTTGAATAAAAATACAAAACAACAATAAACAATAAACTAAATGTAAGAAAACATTTTACTAAAGCGCGAGTGTTTGTTTGTGTGTGTGCGTGGGTGCGTGTGTTTGCGGGGGTATGATATAATTGTGTGTGTGATAAAAAAAAAAACAGCGTGATGTTTTGTTACTGATGATAAGTATTTAACTGATATTAATTTTAAAGGAGTAATAGAAAATGTCTGTTCTGAAAATAAATGTTTATATACGTTACTTTTATTACTGTACATATACAGTCGCCAGCGCCTCAAATTACCCCAAACTGTTATATTTTCTCATTCGATTTTGAACTTACTTTCAAACTTTTATGGTTCAAAATTATTTGGAGTAATTTGGCGGTAGGTGGTATAATAAATTGATCAACTGGCGACTCTGCATTTTTATATGACATAACAAATCTGTAGCCACAGCGTATCACAGCAGTTATATAAACAAACACAAAATGATTGGTAAATACATAAACAATTAAATTTTATTGATTGTTAGATTCCGATTAACATCGATTTGTGTCGTTAATTCGACGTAGAGACGGGATTAACAAATATGACGGTTTTTAATGGTTTATCGGTTTTTTTTATCGTGGTGTAAAAATAACCGTTAAGTCATTAGTGTTGTTAATTGGAGAGCTTTTAGCAGTGATGTAAGTAAACACTCGTTGGACTAGTCACTCTAGTGGTAGCAATCATTACTGCTGACCATGAGAGGTCCTGGAATTGATTCCCAACATGATATCGGATTTTTCCATCAAGAATTTCTAAGTAGTAGACCAGAGGTTGGATTTGTGCCCGATTGATGAGATTAAATGGTACTTTAATCATAAAAATGCGAAATATTGGTGTACACCTCTGCCACCCTTCGGTGAAATACAGGCGTGATGTTATGCTATGTAATTATATAAATTATTCCTTAATTCCTTCCTCTATCGTGGTTATTACGTCACCCAGAGGCTTCTAAATTGGCCGTACGAGCCGTCGAGAAATATCTCTCAGGCACATGAATCTGCCGGGGCTGCGGGACTGTTCGAAAGAGATACCGTGGCCCCGGAACACAAAGGGTGATGAAGGAACATGGATGGGTTTTAGTCAGTAAAAGTCTGACACTCCCTCCTGCTCAGCCCAGAGAGGGAGGAGTAATTTGACGATTTCCCATCCGAAAAAAAAAAAAAAAAAAAACGGCACATGAATCTGAAAAATCAGAGGTACGTCTTGGGTTCGAATTCGCGACCTATGGCAGTCTGACCGCGATTCTTCGACAGTAACAGACAAGTAACAGATTAATATTCAATATTGTTGGTTAACATAAGACTACCTATAACGTACCTATACTGCTGGGATACAAGTCTACTCTCTGCGAGACACGACGCCAGCACAGTGCGGTTTGGTAGATGTCACATGTCTTCTAACATCTTTCGATTCTCGGCCATGACGGTTTCCTCACGATCATTTTCTCCACCCCTGTGCCAAAGAGTACCTTTCATTTCCACATAATCACGGAAGCAACCAAAAGAACGATCTTGTCTCAAATCTGTCTTGCAACAAACCAATTTCTTGCAACAAACCAATTTCTTGCACAAATTCCCGCAAAACGTTTCCCTGTTTGCGAGACTTGCTATTTTCCTTTCAATCAATTTTCTTCCACCGTTTTTGCTTCCCACATCACTGCAATGTGTTATTTTGCAATTTTAGTTAAGTAGGCAATCACTTACATCTACACAGCGTGAGAAATTGAGAGCATTTGAGAAATGTGTTTATAATTATAGGCTGTATGACTTGTGGCCGTCGCCTCGCGGTGTAAAAGTTTAATCTGTAAAATCGAAATTTAGCGGCAAATTGTGTTGCCATACTTTTTAGACACAAAAGTTTTGTTTTGGCTTTTTAAATTCAATATAGATGTACAGTGAGACAGATTTTAAGTCTTATGTCATAGGTGGCGAGTTTTTTAATATTTATCAGGACTGATCCAAACTTCATGTTTGTTTTGAGAATCTAACCGAAGACGCACGTTGCGCTTGCAAACTGCAGACAAAGAGAATACAATTTTAATGTTTATTTCTCTTAATGTTAACCGTCAGGCATTACTTAAGAATTGTCTAATTACCATGACTTTAATCAAGATTATTCAAATTGGAATTTTAACTGCGAGTAAAATTATGTTGTTACATATTTACGAGAGCAGCGGTGGCCCAGTGGTGGCGGCCCTGACTTACGAACAGTAAGTCGTGGGTTCGAACCCAGGCAGGCGCATTACTTTGTGTAATTTATTTCATCACCACTGCTCTCAAAAACGGTGAAGGAAAACATCGTGAGGAAACCGGCATGTCCTAGAACCAAAAATTCGAAGACATGTGACATCTACCAACCCGCACTGGGCCCGCGTGGTGGATTATAGCCCATTCCCTCTCATATAGAGGAGGCCGAGTGTCCCAGATTATGCTATGCAATGCATAGCATTACTTTACTTGCATATAAGGCATCGCATTACTTCAACATAGCCGAAAGGTAATAAGTCATTGTAAATCCTATAGAATGTGTTTATTGCAGATTTTATGATATTTTATGGTCAATAAATAATCATCAACATCTTAATGTGGCCTGTTTGTATTAGGAGCAGTACACATCACACAACCTCAGTAAACTACTTTTACATTAACTAGTCATAAATACATACTTCAAGCCACCATCTTACATCGTAGCAGGGTAACCCCTTTTAATTCTTTATTAATTTTTATAATTTACTAGCTGACCCGCGGAACTTCGTCTGCGTGCGTGCGTACATAAAATAAAGAGAGGTTAGAGAGAATGTGCGTCAACCTTAAAAGTTAGACATATGGCCATTGCGGATATTTTTTTAGAGCTTATTAAGAGGGACAATTCCGACATACATGATAATTGCGTAACTTTAACCGTTCACGCATAACGGAAGCTCTCAAAAGGAGTAAATCCCTATTATATACTATTACCGATGGATAATCATCAAATGACCCCTCCCACTCTGGACGGAGCGGAAGGGAGTGTCAGACTTGTACTGACTAAAATCCATCCACGTTTCTTCTTTTGCCCTTTGCGTTCCAGGGCCGCGGTATCTCTCTCGGATCCCTTCCCGTTTGCTGACATCTCTTTGAGGCGCGTGTGGAACACAAACGCGCCGTCACCACGGCCTGTCGTCATAAGACGGACGGATGGCGAGCTAGCCCATTACTCACCGCCCACAGGCCCGCGACCCTCGACAGCCTTACGTCTTCATCTTTAGACACTCTATGACAATCATACACCAGCTAGAACGAAAGTTCTTATCAAAGTTCTTGAAATGAGCCAAGACACGATAAAACTGCTGTAAACTGTTGCGGACCTCTTGCAACTGCCTTCCGTCTCCATCGTCAGACCTTTGATGATAGACATACTCCAGGCAGGTCTAAAGTTCTCATCAAGATGCATGAAATGAGCCCAAACATGATATAGATGCTGTAAACTCTTGAGAACCTCTTGCAACTACCATTCGCCTCCATCGTCAGACATTCGATGAAAGTCATACTGAGTTAGGTTTAAAGTTTTCATCAAAGTGAATGAAATGAGCCCAATAACATTGTACCTGCTGCAAACTGTATAAGACGGCTTGCATCTGCCATTTGTCTCTATCGTTTGACCGTCGATGACAGACATACTTCAGCAAGGCCTAAAGTTCTCATCAAGGTGCATGAAATGAGCCCAAACACGTTATTGTTGCTGCAAACTCTTGAGGACCTCTTGCAAGTGCCTTCCGTCTCCATCGTCAGACCTTCGATGACGTCATACTCCAGCTAGATCTAAAGCTCTCATCAAGGTGCAGGAAATGAGCCCAAAAACGATTTCTCAATTTAAAAAACAAAAGATCATGCATATCGGACTTCTCTGTAAAAAGTTATGCGTGGTCAGGTCATACATAAAATAAAAAAATATACACGCGTCCAATTGTGAACCTCCTCTTTTTGTTTCGTTGGTTAAAAAGCCAAGCTTCAAACATTTGACACGGGCGAGGGTCATTCTTTCACGGAAAACTTAACACTGCGATTCAAAAAATGGAGTGAAATTAATAGCGCCATCTATCGAGCCCGAAATTAAACCGCTAAAATATAATGCATATAAAGCGATCGAACACACACTCCACAGGGTTATAGCGTCATGTAGACTAATCTAGAGTACTTTTTGCTATCAGAACTTTTTAGTAAAGCTGGTCAACCGATTTTAAAGTAATCTTGTGAGCACATTTTTATTAATTAGTACCATTTTGGTGCAATAGATGTCGTTGCATGTATCTTACACAATGATGGTAAGTTCTTCTTGAAAACTTTAAATTCATAAATCTTTTGATAGAGAGCACTGATTACAATGAAACAAAAACTAAAACCTTCTCTAAGTTCCGCACAATATTTGTGCATTGAATCTAATCACATTGGTTTTCCCAACAACATGTACGCCCGCCTCGCAGCGCGCGCGGGTCATTATTTTGATGCGGAGTTATTTTAAAACTGTGATATCTCCTAAGATATTCATCTAAATTGAATGGTGTAAAGGGCAATTTTAGTCACAATTGAACGCTAAAGATGACTAACATATTTATTTTGATAAGGATTAATACTATGTCGATAAAAATACCTTTGCAAATAAAGCACTATTTTTGACCAAATTTTGAAATCATAAAAATGGTTATTGTTAGTCAACCTTAAAAGATAGGCATGTGCTGTCGCAGACTTTTTTTAGACATTTTTAAGAGGAATAATTCCTTCATACATTATTTTTTTGCAACTTTAACCGTTTAACCAGCGCACGCAACGGAAGCTCTCAAGGATAATAAATTTTCCCCGTTTTTGCAACATTTTTCATTGATGCTCAGCTCCTGTTAATTGTAGCGTGATGATATATAGCCTATAGCCTTCCTCAATATAAAGGCTATTCAACACTAAAAGAATTTTTCAATTCGAACCAGTAGTTCCTCAGATTAGCGCGTTCAAACAAACAAACAAACTCTTCAGCTTTATAATATTAGTATAAATTGAGCGGCAACAGAAATACATATTCTGTGACATTTTCAACTGTCTACCTATTACAGATCATGAGACATACGTTTTATATTAGCTTTATAATTTTGCGTCGCCCTAAAGCAAAAAAAAACAACCTTTTTTTTTAAACTGGCAACACTATCACGCGATTAGCTCCACACTCAAAAAAGTATTTACTCTATCTTGCGTCAAGTGCGAGCCGCATCAATTTTCCTGTCATAAACCACACCAATTAAATTGATTTATGCGTTTAGCTTGAACTTACACATTATATAGTAATAATGCGTTATGTAAGACTTATGTAATATTTGACATATGACCTTAAATTAGGTTTGCGTGTTCATTTTTTGCTGTAATTATCACACATCATTTGGTTTAAGGTTAAGGAGACTGTTGTAATAAGTACATTGTATACACTGCTTCGTACGGCGCCTCTCGGGTCTACTGGAACAAACCACAAAACAAATTCAGAAAATTTCATTCAAATTGGTTGAGTAGTTTCGGAGATTGGCGTGTACGACCATAGCGACACGTGATTTTAATATAATTAAGACAATGTTCCTTGTAACATACTCTTTTTTGTACTCTTTGGTCTACTGGGTTTTTCAGTACTAACCCGAAAGGACTACTACATACGTGAGAATTAACTTACATACCTAACTGGCAAAATGTGAGTGTTTATAGGCGCTCACTAACTCGACCATTTTTCAACCTTATAACTCAAAGCATAAGGGTGAAAAGTGATCGACCGTCACTGAGCGCGGTAGTACCTATATCGCCTGGTGCGCTTATTAGGTGCCCATAGGAGGTACATAAGAGTGTAAATACCTTCAGCTATACAGGATGTAACAGGACCCTTTACGAAGCCGTCAACGTCAACCAAGCTTTATGTACATCAAAATTAGTTTACGCAAAAAATATTGCTGGGAAACGACTTATTTTTTTGGGGTGAAAAAAATATGTATTTAAAAAAAAAACTTGTGAAAATTTTGGAATTTTGACCCCCAATATCTCCGTAACTAGAAGGTTCCCAGTATATTCTAGAACAAAAAAATGATCGCAATGACGGGGAGAACAAGTGCCTTTCGGCTTCGTTAAGGGTCTTGTTTGTTTGTCCCTTTAGATTATTATAAGTATAGGTTTCTATGGGTACCCTTCGCCTTACTCGGGGCTAAATTCATTTTAATTTCTTAAACTAACTGAATGCACAGTTTAAAGAGATACTGCATAACCCTTCGTGTGCCGGGAACGTGGATCTACGCGAGACACAATAGCTTTTTAATTGTGTCTATATACTCGGCATACGAAAGGTTAAAACCCACTCAATTAATATAGAATGTTTAAAACGACATAACTTTAATTTAAGCATTAAAAAATTTAACAGCATGATAGCTACGATGACCCTCACAAATAATCTTGAACAAGACATAATAATACAAAAATAGATAATAATCAATGTTTCCTTTGATTCTCACAAGTCACACCGTATCACTACGATCTCTGCCTGGTCCCCAACGATTGTGGCGTAACGATAAATATGTATTAGCGGATAAATCTCACAGATTTTTAAATCTGCTGTATCTAACAACAGAAATAAGCCCGTGTTTTGTAACTGAAAACCTTCTATCACCCCAATTCAAACCCTAACTTTACCAACATACAATTCAAAATTGCATTATCAAACACGTTTAAGGTAACGCAAAACATTTACTTCACATTTTTAAACTCTATCCTGTCAAGTACAAGTGTTAAAGTTGCGTGCCTCAGTCTATGATGTGACCGTTCCCACAAAAAACAATTGGAAACAATAATTAGGTTGAAACAGTTGAATTATTTCACACAATTTACGACTACATGCATACATGCGTGTTTGTAATTTATACTTTAATTACTGTCTACCCTTGTAACAGTGCGATAATCACCAATAATCACCATGCATGTTGTATTTAAACACAGAAAGAGAGCCGGTGTCCCAGCGGTTGGAACAAATTGTCTGATCATTGTAAGCATTTAAACGAAGCTGAAAGGTACTTGTTCTTCCCGTCATTACGATAATTTTTTTGTTCTAGACCATACCTGGGAATCTTCTAGTTATGGAAATATTGGGGGTCAAAGTTCCGACTTTTTGACAAGTTTTTTTTTAATAGAAGTTTTTAATGTTAAAACATTACTTTAAATACCTCCACGACCCCCGTACTGTACAATGCATTCACCAGCACAGCGTTTTGAGTGCGTTACATTGAGTCCTACCGTAAAACGTGATTTTTCACCCCAACAAAAAAGTTGTTCGAAAAAAAAAATTCGACGTTCATTTTCTTCGTTTTACCAACCTGATAAGAGTCTATGATAGCTAACAGTAGGTACACTGATGCGCTCTATAAGAACCATCACGATATTCCCACATATTATTACGAAATATCTCGTCCAATACATTGCTGCAGGAATCTTCTGGAGCGTTTCTCGCTGGGGATTGAAACAATAAGAAATGAAAAGCAAGTTTTTTACTTCGAGCTAGATTTCTTTGTACAGCTTTCATTTTTACTCGTCGTTCTAGAAACCGGATGCCAGTCTAACTAAAAGCTAACAATGAAAAACATCACGAAATTTCCACAAGTGACGAAACAGCTCATCCTCTCAAGCTCTCGGAAACAAAAACATCCATTACACTAAACATAGGAATCAAAGTGGTGTTCGTAGCGTTTAGAAAGTTAATAATAGCGCCCTAGTTCGGAGTTGGCACTAGTATCGCAACCCGTGTCATTCGTCGTGACTCAGGTTGAGCAACTGATGGCAGGAACTGCGGTTAGGATGGGGATTCTGCACGAGATCTTGTTTTTATAGTGGCGGGTCGAAAACGGGTCCGCAAACCTACCTTGTTTGCGGAAGACCCGTTTTGCTGCAGCAAATCAGTAAAGTAAGTAATTTTTCTTCAAGAACATACTCTTAGTCATC
This sequence comes from Eugnorisma glareosa, assembly GCA_947578425.1. Lineage (NCBI taxonomy): Eukaryota > Metazoa > Arthropoda > Insecta > Lepidoptera > Noctuidae > Eugnorisma > Eugnorisma glareosa. Next base: position 1,588,342 of record OX387982.1, on the reverse strand, counting down.
ATTCTCTTGCCCTTCATTTGTGGTCGGCGCAGCATGTCTTCTTCTGCCATACTTCTCTATTACTCGTCATCTCATCAGACACTGCCTTTCTTGCCATATCATCCTTTACACAGTCCAGTCTGGTATTTACTCGTGGTATAATTATCTATTAATGACAGAGCTTTTCCGTGGATCCTCAAACATGATTGTCTCTGGTATAATATAATTCTGTATTAGCCCTCTGAGAGTCTCAAATCATAGATTTCTGTAGAAAAGCAGCACAGTAACACAAAATCTCATACTCAGCAAAGTCACTTGCGACCACTAGACCAACGACGCAGTCAACTACATATAACCTTAAATTATATTCCCAATTCAACCAAATCAACAATCAAATCAATCAGAAAATCAACCAAAAAAATAAAAATCACAAAAAAAGTAAAAAATAAAAAATGACGACGGTGATGATGATTGAATCAATCAGTTCAATCATTTCAATTTTTTTTTTATCTCAAATAATATTGTAAATGCGAAAATAAGTTTGTCTATTTGTTACTTTTTCATGCTTAAACCACAGTACTGATCATTCTGAATTTTTGCATATACGATGTCAGGTGTACAGAAACGGACATAGGGTACCTTTCATCCCGAAAAAAAAGTCATAACCGTAAGAAAACAACGATAACGTTCTTATGATAATAGATGGCGCCACGTGTCTTTTGAATCATGATTGAATTATATTATTTTACAAGCAGAGTACAACCCCAATTGATTGTCAAATTCTAAATTAACAAAAACAGGTAAAAACTAGTAAACCTTAAAAACACATGCAAATCATCTCAAAGATGCACTCAACAAGACTTTAGATTACTTTAGATACTTTAGACTTTCAAAATGGTAACACAATAGTTAATTTTCGGCTTCAGATACCCATCTTAATTAAAAGCGCGGTCCCACGTCGGCGACGTTGAAAGGTTGCAATGCGATACTAACGTCATTACGAGGAATAGGGCTGCTGCTAAGATTTAAACATAAATATCACATGTTTTTCGCGTAATAAGCAAGTTCTGCTGTTGGTTCTGGCCAACCAGAAGTGACTGCCTACCTTAAGCACTTAAAGAGTCAATTTTCAATCTGCTTGGCCTAACACTGTTAGTTGGTAATAGGTAATGATGATAAATTTTACTTCATCAAATCAAATTTTATTCGTAAATGTAGGTTTTATTACAATAGGATGTTGTATTAAGATGTTCAGTTCGCTACATTTTACTCGAGAGCATACAAATAATAATAAAATTCGTCGTATCGAAATCACAGACACACATTTACAATTAAATAACTCAATTACTTACATACTAACACACAATTATTTACGCACTAACAACCAATTACCAATGTCAAAATCATAATAACTTAAATGTGAGAACAAGAACCTAAGACAGTGTCACATAGAATATACTTAAATCTATATTGAAAAAAAAAAGAGTCAACCATTTTAAAAACATCTAAACCAATTATTTAAGAGAATAAAATTATTAAATTAAATGTCATAGTAACACAGTTTCAGTCCACTGGATCTGATTGTCTATGGTCAGGGCACAGGTGCGCCTCTTTTGGAGGCTGTTTTAATGTTCGTTTACTTTTGTATACAATATGTTAAAAGAACACCCTGACCGATCCGAAAAAGGCATAAGGGTGTAACAAGACCCTTAAAGAAGCCGAAAGGCACTTGTTCTCCCCATCATGCCGATCTTTTTTTTTTCTAGACCGTACCTGGGAACTTCTAGTTACGGAGATATTGGAGGTCAATATTCCAATTTTTTCTTAATACTTGTTTTTAATGAAAGATTTTTATTTTAAACACCTCCACGACCCCCGTACTATTCAATCCATCCATCAGCAAAATGTTTTGAGTGCGTTACATTGAATCCTACCGCAAAACGTGATTTTTCACCCCAAAAAAAAAGTCGTTTCCCAGCAATATTTTTTTGCGTCAAATTACGTAGTTTATGTACATAATGCTTGGTGTGAACCAAGCACCCTTCTCTTGTCAACTAAGCAGGCTTCCTGAAGGGCCCGTTTACACCCTCTAGGTAACCAATGACATAGCCAAATTAAATAAGAAGCATAAAATATTTATGAAAGTGAAAATATTAAGAAATTTTAAAATGCGTGATTTTTTATCCTAAATTACCACCGTCTCTATTTTAATCTTTTACTCTGGACGCTCTTAATGTGCACGTCTTTCTACATCGTTCTCACATATACATATGTATAATCTCAACGTGAATGATGTATCCAAGATTTTGTAACAATATTTTGATTAAAAAGAGTGTCCATGGAGTTTCTTGCTCATTCTTCTCCATAGAGATCTACGCTTTGGAATGTGCAACTACAGTACTTTCTCAAGTTATTATGCCTTGTGACTGTGACTGTAGCTTAGTTTTTTTTTTGTTTGACATTCAAAAGTGCCTGTAATGGTCTAATTGAAATTAATGCTTTGAGTTTGAGTTCTCCCTAAATTCTAACAAACTTTCAAAACGTGACAACACCATATTTAGCATAAGTATGTTCGATCGTCAGTTGTTTTTTTTAAGACGTCACTACCCGAGAAACGACCTCTTGCGCCCGAATGTGCTGCCATTTATGTTTCCTTTTTTTTTTTTTTTACTTGTTCTCTAAAAAGGATTACATACATAAATAGAATCTAATCTCGATACGTATCATAATATTACCCTCACGGATCGGCCAAGAATTTTTTAACATATTGTATATGTACATTGTACATTAAATACATGCGCGAAACAGCTCACGAGTCGATAACCCATAAAATGACCGTGGCAATCAACTAACAATTAAGAAATTTTCAACAATTTGCTTTTCAAGTATCGTTTTATTATGTAATTGACCATAACTTTGTATTGTTTACATTTTAGTAATAGACTGAGTAGGCCAGGGTTTGGCTTTGACTATCAACATTACAGAAAACCGTCATCATTTGCCTAACCTTTTTCAGCTTTCAGTCTAAACGAATACAGCCGAATACTCGTAGTTGACTAATGTTTATTAATCATGTCATTTTAATTTTTCGAAATGTATCGATCCCCTTAATCACAGTGATACGACAAAAACTATTAATTTCTTAAAATAATAAAGAAAGACTCCCTCGACACCTTTCGATTGATTACCTCGTTTGTCTAGTAGTCGCAAGAGCGACTGCTGAGCATGAATGAGGCCATCGATTCGATTCCCAGATTGGGCAAAGTGCTATTTGGTTTTTCCAATATGAATTTCTTAGTGCTACTAACACGGAGCCACGGAGTCTCGTTTTGTGCCCGGTTGATAGAATTAGGCTCGCCTATTACATGGGACTTACACATAGCTGGCGAAATGTGGGTGTACTATTAGGTACGCCTCTGACTAACCCTTTGAGGATATGATGGTGGGTTATGATGTTCTATGCTATATGTCGTAACCCCACCAAAGTACCATTGTTATTAAAAGTGCTACATTCATATCGCTGCTAATTTCGGTGTCGCAGCCCTGCCGAGGTTTGCATTGAAATGTCACCGTCAAGTACGCGATAGGTCGGCAGCGTGCCTCGGTTTAATTCAATATACTCGAGAATTGACGCCAGGGGGTTGGCAGTCATGGCAGTATTGAGCAATGTTGTCGACCTGCTAATATCGCGTGTGAATTCGCCGCTAGAGGCGCTAGTGTAGCGCGAGGCAACCGAAATGTCAGATATCACAGAAAATTCACGCGTTGCGTGCTTTTTTATCACGTATTTTTACTAATATTCACGATTGTGGTCTAGATTGAGCTATTCCTGATTAAATAAGACTTGAAGATTTTAAGTAGCAACTTAGGATCTTATTTGTCAGTACTTGGAGGTAAAATGATGTATAATATATTTCATGCTTGCTAATTTTAGGGAGAATATTGTAAATAAATGTATCTGAAGTTTACAATATGTTGTTATACGTAATAAAATAAACTTTTTATGAAGTTGTTGGTACTTCAAAGTATAAAATAGAATTATTGACATAACCTTACGCGACAGTGGCGCCATCTGGTGAGCTCAAAAACGATAGCCCTCATTGTCTTAGAATATGGCAATGGCAGAGGCAGATGTTTAATAACGATACGATGCATGCTTACTGAGTTCTAGTGATCTTAAGTCGGAGGCAGACCAAGAGAGCAGCTAGCTAGCAAGAGCTAAGTTAGTTTAGCTTAGCTCTCTTCATCATCTGCCTATAGCCTTTTCCAAACCATATTGGGGTCGGCTTCTAATCTAACTGAATGCTGTTGAATACCAATAGCTTACAAGGAGCGACTGTCTATCTTACCTCCACGACCCAGGTGCTGGATAACACGATACTCTCTGGTAGGGGTGTTCGTCAGACTTCGAAAGAAGAACGGAGAAAAGCATTGATCACCGCTCTTCTCTGTGCTTACGATTTTGTTTCACTTTATTATCTCGAGGACGTTTATCACTAACCAACATTGTTAAAAAGTGAACAGTTCGAACCTGCATTTTGAACCTACCACGATAACCTAAGACTACGATAAGACTTTAACTATGGCCATGACTTCTTCTTTCTTCTTCTTCTTTCTTTCTCTTTGGCCATGACTTTTACTTTTACTTTTATGCTTACCTACGTTAAAAACATATATTTAAGAAAAAACTTGTGAAAAAGTTGTAACTTTGACCCCCAATATCTCCGTAACTAGAAGGTTCCCAGGTATGGTCTAAAACAAAAAAAAATGATTACAATGATGGCGAGAACAAGTACCTTTCGGCTTCGTTAATGGTATTGTTATACCCTTTATGTATGCCTTTATGTATGACTGCGAAACATGTAAACATAGGGACAGCTTAGGTAATATGTGCACAGGCCTATCAATGACCCCTAATATACCTGTGAATGGTTATATGAGTCTTTCCTTACTGCCTACTATAATAAAAGCTAAAGTACGAAGCTATTTTCTTAACCCGAGTCCGAACCAAAGCGAGCGTTGGCTCTTTTGGCGCGAAAACGCGTTTTGGTTCGCTGAACAAAATTAATGTGACAGTCACATGTTCGCGTGGTGATTGCATTGGTTAGGACGCTGCCTTACTGATTAATGACAAATGTACGTAACTTTTAGACAACAAAAATTGCCAAAGTTAAAAGTAGATACCTGACTTCCGTTTATTATACGGGTATTATAACTACAAAGATATTGTATAGAAACTTTTACGCCATAAATATTTTCAACAAGTCGCTTTTTTAAAACAATAACTTACCCCAGTTTCATTTGCGGGTACGATAAATCAATAATTTCAAAAGCAAGTAACTCCATTAAGTCCCACACAATCTAGTGACATATTGGCAAACTACAAACCTCTGCCCTTTGCCGTGGGCTCGTAAAATCGTAAAACAATAGAACACGTCTCTTCACAGTTGGTGGACTACAATGAACTGTTTATCTTCACATTGAACATAATTTGTGACTTAATGAATACTATTAGCTATTGTAGCAGACTAGTGGGCTATAGGCGCTGTGGTAGCGCGTAGGTTCATGAGCTTAGCGGTAGGAGCCAATATAGACTAGGTCCTAGCTGATGCCCGCGGCTTCGGTCGCGTTAATTTACAATCAATTCTGGTTGTACTCTGCTTGTAATAATACAGGACCGTTCACGAAGCCGTCAACCAAACATTATGTACATCAAACTAAGTAACTTTACGCAAAAATTATTGCTGGGAAACGACTTTCTTTGTCGGGGTGAAAAATCGCGTTTTACGATAGGACTCAGTGTAACCCACTCAAAACATTGTGCTGATGGATTGATTGAATAATACGGGGAACGTGGAGGTGTTTAAAGTTAAAATCTTACATATCATCTTACAAGCATGAATTTCAAAAAAAACTTGAAGTTTTGACCCTCAATATCTCCGTAACTAAAAGGTTCCCAAGTATGGTCTAGAACAAAAAAAAAATGTTTGCAATGACGGGGAGAACAAGTGCCTTTCGGCTTCGTTATGAGTCTTGTTACACCCTTTATAATTCAATCGATTCGATTCGAAAGACACGTGGCGCCATCTATTATCATAAAAACGTTATTGTTGCTTTCCTCGGGAGCAGTACTTTTTTTCGGAACAAAAGGTACCAGGTGTGTACACCTGACAACGTATAATGCAAAATTTCATGATGATCGGTTCAGTGGCTTAGGTTTGAAAAGGTAACAAACAAACAAACTTACTTTCGCATTAATAATATTAATAGTAAAGTAATAGTAATAAAGTAAAGACTATTTTATTTATTTGTATAGAGTATACACAGATGTACAGATCAATAAATTTTGTAGTCTAAGGAAATAAGACATAAAGCACATACCAATTCATCGCTCATGAACGCAAAAGTATACTTACCTTTCTCTCATTCACTAATACGCTATCCGCTACCACTCTTACCTGTCCTAACCACCACTTAATGAGGGACTCTCCAAGTTTCATCCACGCGGAAAGATGTTACGCCACGACCTATTGTTCCTCTATAGAATATGCAACAAATTATTACTAAACAGAATTAGGCACTTTCAGGTGACCTTGGTGTTTCTGATCAATATCTTTAGCATCGTCATTATGCTTTAATTAAATGTGAAACTTGATGATCTATAGTATGTAGGTCATCATCTGCGTAGGTTTTTCTCAACTAAGTTGGTACACACAGCGACAAATCAAGCTGTACCTACATTTCCATTAGAACATGGCCTCGCTTTGTATAGATTTCCTGTACAAAGACAGATGTGCATAAACTGGATTTGTATAACTTGATTGGTCGTCGCCGCGTCGTGAGCATCAAATACCAATTTGGGTGTCTTATTACAACAAAACAGTAGGTTCAGGTAGCAATGACAGTCTGAAATATTAGAAAACAGTAACTGAATCACTATCAAAAATTAAAATGCACATTCGTATTCATATCTTTGCCCTGAAGCAAAGCATAACACAATTAAGGTATGGTGTTGTCCCTCAAACAATGGGACATTTAATACAGGGTGCGAGGGACAGCCCTCCAAAAACTGACAGGGTGCATTCAGCTCCTTATTTTGAATCTAAAGGGTGTAACAAGACCCTTAACGAAACCGATTTTTTTTTTTATGTAAGATTTTTACTTTAAACACCTCCACGATCCCCGTATTAGTCAATCCATCCATCAGCACAATGTTTTGAGTGCGTTAAATTGAGTCCTACCGTAAAACGTGATTTTTTACCCCAAAAAATAGTCGTTTTCCAGCAATAATTTTTGCGTAACGTTACTTAGTTTGATATACATAATGCTTGGTTGACGGCTTCGTGAAGGGTCCTGACACCCTGTATTTATATTCCACCGGAATTTTTCATCATTTTTTTTTTCATTTTTTTTAAATCTTTTTTTCAGTTATTATTCCTTTATTTCAATGTGAAATCATATTCCCTGTACGCAGCACGCCCCTTATATAAAAAATACGGCTAACATCAAAAATCCAACAATGGATGTTAAAATACTCTAGCGAACGACGCGTGAAATCAGCTGTTCACTTCCTACCTAGCCACAGAGTTCATCAAAGTCGTCGTAACGATACATTGAGTACGAGGAAATAAAACAAATCCAATTTATTGGATTCCCATAACATTCCTGAAATAATTTCTTGTACCGGTCAACTTAGTATGATATACTGAAATCATCCCATCAGTCTGTGGAAGGCTGTCCTTTACACCTTGTATAGTGTTATAACTGTCACAAAGCACGTTAAGCCGTTTGTCCCGGCTGTCATTTGTAGATCTCTAGAAGTCTGACAACCTGTCTCAATGGATCGTATTACCTAGTACTATCTGGGTTGTGGAGGTCAGACAGGCAGTCGCTCCATTTAAAATACGGGAATCCAGCTGCATCCAGTTAGACTGGAAGCCGTTCCCAGCATAATTTGGAAAAGGCTATGCAGATGATGTTCATCAAGCTAAGAAAATGCAATATTACCCACTGGGAAATATGCAAATCATGACTACTTATAATTTGCACGTAGTGGGTATACATACTCACCTACATAACATGCTCGCATGTAAGCAAATCTTCGCTAAAAGCTAGGAGATAAATTGCCGATGTTGAATTGTTCACGTTTCTTTACCATTTATTACTCAAAGCGTGGCAATTGGAACCATTTATCTGTAGTCAAAACATGTCATGAGTGGCTGTATGGCGAGTCGTGATAACACGATGAGCTGTGTCTATGAGGTTAAGCTAAAACACAGCTTGTTTGCGGGATTTAATTTCGAACAGCACGATATTGTTAGAAACTAATTTGAATTCCAGGCATGAGGAAATCGTCGTATATTAGGGTGAATTACATCAATTAAAAACTAACGTGATCATCATATCTTAATCGCGTTCAAAAACGATCAGTGTCTTTGATCACATATATACTATGCAATATTTAATTTAATTTATAAAATTTCTGCTGTAAAATTTTTCTGAATTTGTTCAAAAGTAACAGCCGCACGAATCGATCTTGAAGGTGAAGCAGTGGTTGTTGAGGTTGGGCCGTGGATGAGTAACTATAGCTATGCCATTGGCTGTCATTTGTAAGTCTTTGTCAGTCGTGACGATTAAGTTGCTGCATGAAAAATATTGCCATGTAAAATATTCAGCTTCATACGATTAGACTGGAAGCTGAGCCTAGGTAGCAAGATAATATCAATTATTTGTTATTTAATAATTTTTAGGGTTCCGTATCAAATGGTAACCAACGGGCCGTTATCACTAAGCCTCCGCTGTCCATCCGTCCGTCTGTCTGTCAGCGGGCTGTGTCTCATGATCCTTAATATGTAGACAGTTGAAATTTTCACAGAATGTGTATTTCTATTGCCGCTATAATAATAAATAATAATATTAAATTGAAAATTCCGCCTATGTACCACTATTGTACATGAAGTTTAAATAAATAAAATTAAAAGGGGCTTCTACTACGATGGTTCGGAACCCTTACTACGGACTCGCACTTGGCCGCTTTTGTGAATACCGAACGTTTTAGAAAACCCCCTGCATTCTGGATACTGAGCTGAAATTCCGGACGTATGGCAACTCTATACCAAACATAACTCTTACGCCGCGCGCCAACGTTGTTCAGATGTGTTGATCGGGTTCAATTTGATTGGTGTAATCCACTCTTAGTCCTGTTTTGTCCGCGGCTAATTTAGAACTTGACAATAAATTTGGGTTGTACTCTGCTTGACATAATATAATTCAATCATAATTCGAAAGATACGTGGCGCCATCTATTATCATAAGTAATCTTCGAGTAGTAGCGAGTATTTTTTTTCGGGATGAAAGGTACCCTATGTCCGTTTCTGTGCACCTGACAATGTATATTCAAAATTTCAGGATGATGGGTTCAGTGGTTTAGGCGTAAAAAGGTTACAAATAAACAAACAAAGTTACTTTCGCATTTATAATATTAGGTAGGATATCATTTGAGGACAACTGGAAGCAACATCTACAGTCACAAGGAGTTTCAAATGCAATAGTTTTTGCTACACAAATTACCAAAATATCGTTATGCCAGACATGAGCAATACCAGCGAGCAGCGGCCGACCTCGATCTACGATCTGCAGCTATATGTATGTGTTTATACATATGCACAAATGCCTGGGTATGTCGCCTGCAATCAAATGCATTGATGTACGGACTGCACAAACATTAACTTTTTGTATTTACGAAAGAAAATGAAAGAAAGATATTCTGATATTATGTGCAAACCGTCGGTTGATGTCAGACACATTATAAGGAGAAACCTTTTTTTTTTAATTTGTCCGTTTTTAGGTTTCCGTACAAAAAGGGTAACCAACGGGACCCTATCACTAAGCATCCGCTGTTCGTCCGTCCGTCCGTCTGTCTGTCAGCGGGCTGTAGCCGTAATAAGTAGACAGTTGAAATTTTCACAGAATGTATATTTCTGGTGCCGCTGTAACAACAAATATTTAATATACAACGTGTAACAGAAAAGGTATAATCATATGGAATACTGCGGTAGGAACCATCAAACTGAACAACTTTCTCTATGGGACCACCATCGAAATCGTAAAAAAATAATCAGCTGTTCCATAGAAAATTTCAATACCTACTCGACCCAAATGTATGGGACAGCTGATTATTTTTATACGATTTCGATGGTGGTCCCATAGAGAAAGTTGTTCAGTTTGATGGTCCGTACCACAGTATTCCATATGATTATACCCTTTCTGTTACACGTTGTAAATTAATAAAAAATTAAAGGGGGCTACGATGGTTCGGAAACCATCACGCGCGAGGTCGACTCGCACTTTGTCGCTTTATAGACATGCACATTATTACATAACATCATCCTTATTATGTTATCCCTTCGGGGTTAAGGAGAGGTGTACATGTAGCGAGTCTACATTTTGTCGGTTAGGTTTAAATCGTATGTATCTAATCGTATCATGAGATACAGCTCGCTGACAGACAGACGGACGGACAGTAATAACCCCGTGTGTAACCCTTCGGGTACGGGACCTTATAAATGAGTAAATAATTCCTACACTATAAAACAATTCACGTAGCGCGCTGTCTGTACAATTTCCCATAAAGAGCATTGTATTGCATGCAAAACTGAATGTTTTGTTTCAAGCAAGCAGTGCTACTGTCTGTCGGACAAAAACTACAAAATTATGACTATATTGTAACGTCGCAGCTAAGAGAAACTTGCTAAAACTAGTATTTTGCCTCTCCAACGTTAGATCTAGCAATACAATAGGTATTATAGTGAACCGGAGATAAATCTCGCATGTGAACCTTTGAACGCCATAGTTACATATACAGGGTGTAATAAGACCCTTAACGAAGCCGTAAACGAAGCACTAAATACATACATCAAATTATGTAACTTTACGCAAAAATTATTGCTGGGAAACGAATTTATTTTTTTGGGTGAAAAAAATACTTTCAAATGCATTCAGTAAAAAGCTTTCATTTTGAAAAAGATTACAAACATACCCTTCAATTTTATTTATTTGTAGCATAGCATAGTAGAAAAGACAACTATCGTGTCCCTGATTACATTTTTAACAAAAATCTTTTCTCTTGTTCCCAGATGTGGCTCTCCAGCATAGTGTCGTGCACACTATTCGTGATGGCGATGTCGGCCGGCAACGAGTACCTCCCCCCCAGCAAGGGGTACAACTACGACCCTCCCTCCGTACCTTTCCCCACCAATAACAATGGAAATAAGGTAAGAAGCCCTATCAGGTATCCGACGACAAACTTGTGTATAAGTTCACTTCTGCACCAGTTTTGGAGTTACTCTCTGTACCTATATACAATTATATAGGTATTTCTTACTACAAAATCAATGATATCCATCAGCCCGTAGTGGGCCCGCGATTGGCTATCTAAACGGTCGGGTCGGTGAAGACAACAATTGCGATCGGCTGCGCTCAACCAATTTGCTAGTTGGCACGCGGTTTTTGAAGAGAACGCTCGCCTAATGAACTGAACTATTGTCCGAATCGGCGATTAATGCCGCCATACTGATTAGCAGTTAGCAATTGACCGATAGTGCAGTTTGAAGGCAATCATGTAGCCTATCAAACTGATTTATCAGCGGATACCAAAACGTTATAATATGCGCACTAGCATACATGTTCATACTGATTAAGAGCCCGACTAAACTTAAACTATTGGCTAATAGAAAATCTGCAGTCTGCGGGGACTCTTAATATAAAGTGTTTAGTGTGTACAATCTCTTTCGAGTTCGGACCTGGGCAACCATGTACCTTAGACACTCATAGCTAAATAAAAACAGCCACACCGCAGACGAGCCTTATCAAAAACGTTTAGTCAATAAATAAGTCAAAAGCCTGTAAACTAAAGAAACCCTTCATCACATTCTAGCAACCCCCGACCCCGCCCATCAGGCCGAACCCCACGCCCCAGAGGCCGTACCTCCCACCTGTGCAGCCCACTCCTGGACCAGGACCCTCACCAACCCCTGGAGTAAGTGTTTTTATTGTAACTTAGTTCTGATACTGTACACTTCCGAGCCATAATTAATATCGTACGTGTTAACTTTACGTACGCCAGGTACGTAAAAATTGCGCTCTGTAAAGTATGATAAAGATTATACCAACCTAACGAATATCATATAAATCTAATTGTATGAACAGCTAGCGGTATATATGTATGTATATTTGAAAAGTGCCAATGAAGCCCTTTCATTTGACAACTAACACGGTGCGTATTTTTTATCAATTTATGGCTTTATGACCGCTAGAGGGCGCCATATTAAATTTAGTGTATCGTCACATAGCCGATAACGACGATTAAGACTTTTAAAACCATACCTCATTTGTTGATAAGGATAAGGAGTTTAAAAGTTAAGCGGGAACAGATGAACATACAGACGGGCTGAGATCAAAAGTTCATAACCGTCCCCCATAGACTATACTTCCTATCATAATGTTATAAATGCGAAAATAAGTTTGTTTGTTACCTTTTCACGCCAAACTACTAAACCGATCATCCTGAATTTTTTCATATACGTTGTCAGGTGTAAGGAAACGGACATAGGGTTACTCTCGGTTATTGTCGAGGAAAACAGCAATCTTCTGATAATAGATGGCGTCACGTGTCTTTCGAATCATGATTGAATTATATCACTTGATACTTTAGTAACGTGTTAAAAGTTTAATTGTCAAATTCTAAATTAACGCTAGTAAAGCCGCCAAAAGCGGGCAAAAGCTAGTAATATTATAAAGAGGTAGATACAATTTGTTTGTTACATAAAAACAAATTGTACCTACCTCTTTCTCTCAGGGGGGGAGGGGGGGAACTACATTATCCGAGCGTCATAGGTTATATTCGCGACTTTCCCGTAGGATATATTCCGACCAAGGCGAGGAAGCCGCGGGCTAAATCACTAGATTTAGCCCGCGGCTAATACACTAGTATTATAACTCTGCGGATATTACTGCTGGCGTAATGTTTTGTTACAAGAAATTAATAAAAATAACATATTTCAAAATATTTTTTTATTTTTCGTCGTCGATGTAATGGAACGGGTTCTTTCCTGGGACGGGCGCTATGTACTTTTTGTGGTTGACCTTGTTCTCTGAAAATATTTAAATTCATACTGAACATTACAAGGACACTGTGGCAAAATAATAACAGCCGAACATCTTCAAGGTAAAGCCGCGCTTGCCTAGGTTGATCCGTGGATGGGTGACCTTAATTACATACCGAATTTCGTCCGTGCCTCGAAACGCACGGTCAACTGTTTTTCTCGGCTGTCGTTTAAGCTGTTACTATCAGTGGCCGGAAAGCCTGACAATTAACCTGTCTCAAAAACGGGGATTGTATTACCCAGTACTGCACGTACAATGGTCCAATTTAAGGACTAAGTGCGGAAACCAAACCCTTAACATAGAACAACAACATACCCAGTACTGACTGGGTTATGGAGATCAGATAGGCAGTCGCTCCATGTAAAATACTAGTATTCAGCTGTATCCGTTTAGACTGGAAGCCGCCCCAACACAGTTGGGAGAAAGCAGAGGGATGTTCATGACTTAACATTATAAGTACATGCTTAAATAACTCAGTCAGTTTGTCCGTCCGTTAATTTTTTCACGCCTTGAAGATCAAACTGGTACGACATTTGAGGATGTGGCTGTACACACTGGACTCTGACAGATGTCCTGAAGTCTCGAGCTGTCAGTGTCCGCAGCCAGTCCGCAAACAGTCCGTACCAATTTGACTGTACCTGTTACGGATTTGGATGAAAATTGACAGATGCGAAGCCTCGTGCAAATTCCAGTGGCCGGTGTTTAACATTTTGCATTTCTCTCTAGCTCATTAAATGTTCCCGTCACTCTACCTTATGTCCGCGGATTTGCCCGCGTGTAGTTCGGTAATTGTCCCACGGTATTGTATTACCGGGATAAAAAGTATTCTACGAGTTAATCGTCACCACTTGAACACCTAATAACACCCATATTTTAATCAAATAAATGATTCTTGATTTTTAATACAGGATTCCATAATAACCATCTGTGTGCCAACACCCAAATCCGTTCAGTAGTTTTGGCGTGAAAGATTAACAAACATCCATCCAGCCATCTATCCATCCATGCATCCATCCATCCTAACAAAATTTCGCATTTACAATAGTATAAAGATTACGCGCTCTATCTTTCAAAACCCTTTCCGATATAAAAGTGTTCGATACCTTCATCTCCACTTCCAATTGAGTTACTTCGTTGACTCTTATCATCGAGTTCCTCTGAAACGAAAATTCTTCATAATCATCATCATTTCAGCCGAAAGACGTCCGCCGTCATAGGCCTCCCTCAAGTGTCGCCACATTAACCGGTCCCGTGCGACTCGCATCCAGCGCATACCCAAAATAAATAGATTCATTACTTAAACATTTTCCTCCTAACTTGACTTAAGATCAAAATAGTTTAAAGGTAAAAATAAAGACTAAATCATTGGTCTAGTGGTCGCAATCACGACTGCTGAGCATGAGGTTATGGGTTCGATTCCCGGGTCGGGCAAAATGATAATGGGTTTTACCATCGGGAATTTCTCAATAGCAGCCATGGAGTCTGGATTTATGCCCGTTTGATGGCAATAGGCTCGCCCCCTATTACATGGGACTTAAACATAACTGGCGAAATGTGGGTGTACTATAAGGTACACCTCTGTCTAACCCATCGGGGATTACAGTCGTGATGTTATGTTATAGTAGGTAAAAATATGAAGAAAAAGAAACAGCTTATTGAATACGACTGCTTACCGCTGGCTATAAAAACGATATAAATATTAGAAAAACAAATTAAAACATATTACTGGATTCAAACATTTTTATACCTAGACAAAAACTTACTCGGTAAATAATATGGGTTCACTGTAACAAAAAAGTTAAATGATTACTACAGAATAATATTTTGAGCTTATACAGCGTGACCTTATACAAAACAGTCATAATCATCTAAAGGATGTGCTAGAGACCATCAAACTGAAAAACTTCTCGAAAATAGTAGTACGTTCATTTTTAAGGGATCCGTACCTCAAAAGGAATAAACGGAACCCTTATAGGATCACTTTGTTATCAGTTTGTCTGTCTGTCCGTTTGACTGTCAAGACCCTTTATCTCGGGAACGCCTAGAGGTATCGAGTTGAAATTAAAACAAATTTTCTCAGGTCTACAGTCCCTTGTAGCTGTGAAAAAATCAAACTTCTATTTTAATATAAAAAGATAAGGCCGTTTATGCCGCAAAAAACGCACATTTCGACACTCTCAAGGGAATCAAAATATATAAGGTCCCATTAAAATAGATGGACAAATAACACAGCGTTCAGGGGGCCTAAAATGGAAGCATTATCAGAATCATAACATGAATCAAGTTAAAAATTTAAAATTCTTAAAATGGTCCTATGGTTATGACCACAAAGTCCATTTTAAGAGTTTTAAATTTTTAACGTGATTCGTATTATGATTCTGATAAAGCAGCCATTTTAGGCCCCCAGTACGTCTAACCAAAGATATCCAAGCAAAAATAACACTGATTAAAGTGACTGATTTTATTTTGACCTAATGGATGTGTTTATTCTAGAGCGCCGCCGTCAATTTATTATTTTAGGTCAAAATAAAATCACTTTAATCAGTGTTTTTTTTTGCTTGGTTATCATTGGTTAGACGTACTGAACGCTGTGTTAAAATTTGTCCATCTATTTTAATGGGACCTTATATAGGGTACTTTCCGTTGACCTAGAACTATGAAATTTGGCAAGTAATATCGGGAAACATCTGAAAACTATATATAACTTTACATTTGTAATTAAACCACAATTATTAAAAAAATCTGCGAGACTCGATTCCTGAACTACGAGTATTTATATTAGATACCTACAAATTTGTACGGAACCCTCGGTGGACGAGTCCGACTTGCATTTGTCCGTTTTTTGTTATAGGGCAGCTGATTATTTATTCGGGAGAGAATGAAAATGTTTAAAAACTTATGGGTATTAATGACTAGTGTCCGAGCCGAAGCCGATTGATCGGCTATCGACACAACCTTCGGCCGTAGCTGAAGCAGAAGATTTATTAACCCTAAGAATCAGTTCATGATTGTTCATGGCTAGACGTAAATATTTTAAGGATTTTTGTAACTTTCAAATTAAATGTTTATGAACAACTTTGGTACTTGATTTAAATTACAAAAATAATAGCACTCCGAAATGTATGAGCCCCTCCCCGCGCGTGTCGGGATTTCACCGCAGTCTTGCGCATTCGTAACAGTTCGTTCAATTTCGGCGCTCGGCTTCGGCTAAAACATCGGCCCATTTCGGCTGAAGCCGAGGTTTGGTCTATGGTGACTTTTTTGGCTAAAGGTGGCCGAAACTCAAAGCCGAAGCTTCGGTCGTAGGTACACTATTAATAATACAAAATATTGATACTTACATTTCGGTAAAGGCTTTGACGTAGTACATCTAGTCACGATCTGGTCCGACTTCATTGTAAACCTGCTAAGGAGGGCTTCTTTACTTGGCTGCAACGTCTGATCATCAAGATTGGGTGTGTCTGCCCTCTGTGGAACTGAATTACGCTTCATCGCGCGGGCTGAAACAAAACGATTATGTCAATTGTACATATGACGTGGTGTTTTAATACACGGCCGTAATTGGAGATAAGGCCGCCATTTTGTTTTTCTCAACACAATTTCAGCAGACAATTTTTCGCAAATGTTTAGCAACTACGCCCTCATGACAGTGTTATTTAAGCGCCAAAACATCGATTTAGCACTTTACCGCTGATTTTGCATCACAATCAACACCAAAGTGATCTTTATTGTCGTTGGTTTAAGGTAGCAAGTGGGTTGCTGTAGGAGAGAGAACAGAAACTAAACTTGACTCTTTTTAACATGCTTTTATTAACTTCACATGTAACTAACTAACCCTGTCAAAAACTAATCACTTCCCGGTTTCTAATTCAGCTGAAACTTTGCGTAAATGTTTTATTTGGATAATAGCGCATGGTTGGCTAAGTGACGTCATTATAAATCCAATATGGCGAAGAACTCTCGAAGATGGGGGAATAGTTATTTTTGATGCATTCCCTTAGCATGAGTATCAACTGAAAGGGTTCGCTTCGAAGAATACAAGAAGTAACGACGTGACTCGAAATCGTGTTTTAGTTAGGATAGTCCTTTCACAGCTGGCAGCGAAAATATTAATTTATAAAAAAAGAGTTGAGTTTAAAGTTAACTAGCTTATACCCGCGGCTTTACCCGCGTAGTGTTCGCTACTATCGCACAGGATCGTAGTACCGGTATAAAAAGTATCTTATATGTTAATCCAGGTTATGAACTATCTGTGTGCAAAATTTCGTCGAAATCCATTCAATAGGTTTTTAGTGAAAGAATAACAAACATCTCACACATCGATCCTCACAGAGTTTCTCATTTATAATATTGAGTAGAAAGGATGTTTGCAGCGAAAGGGACTAGACTGACCTTCTTCAATACCTAAAATTAAAGTAAGTAAGTACATTAAAGGATTAGAAAAATACGACAAAAGAAAAATGAAAAAAGAAAGTAAATAAACTCACTTGTCAGTTTCTCGCCATATTCTAAAGATTTCAATCGGCCTTAAGTTTAAGACATTTTGAAGAAAACCTATTAGATTTTATTGCAAAAAAAAAAAACTTATATTCACCCATGTCCATTTCTTTCATTTTTATCGCTGAAGTTTGAAAAATATTTTGTGATTATAATCAGCCAATTTTGTGCTATTTGCTTTGCATGATATTTTCAATAGTATGGTTTTATATAGTCAAGCGTACTTACCTAGCTGTGCATCGTAGTTGACTGAACATATCGGAACAATTGCGAACACCTGAAAAACAAAATAAGCTGTTGGTACCAACTTTTATACAAAAATCGTGCAAAGCTTGTCAAGTATGATGTTGATGACAGAGGCTAACTACTTATTTGCTAGTTCTACTTCTCTTTTAAAGAATCTAATGGCTAGTATAACCAGCAGTAATCAGCAAAATTCTACTTAGTTATTAAAAAAATGTACAGGGTAATAAAATGTTGTGTTAAAATTGTACCATAATACAGAAAACCGAATGCATAAAACATATCCGTAGCTCCATTTTATTGACGTTCTACTAAAAAATTATATTAAACACAATGCATGCCGCGGTTTTTTTTACCCAACTACTTTCCAAAAATTACTTGAATTTTTATGACTTATTGCTTTTTCCATTAAAATTGCTATCGGAATCGTATTAAAAATAAATCAAAAGTGTCCATTTGTAATAACAGTATTTCACAGTTAGTTTATGACTCAAAAGGATACTTTTTGAACGCCGCCGCCCGTAAAAAAACCAGACACTTGATCCGACATGACTGGTTTTCCAGATCTTTAAAATGTTGTCCGAGGAAACATGCGATTTTGTCGGAATCATGCGATTTTTTTGCTAAGACAGTATAGAAAGGACCGATGCCCGCTAGGGTTGCGGGACTGTTCGAAAGAGATACCGCGGCCCTGGAACACAAAGGGCAAAGGAAGGAACATGGATGGGTTTTAGTCAGTAAAAGTCTGACACTCCCTCCTGCTCAGCCCAGAGCAGTCAGTCAGTTATTTGATGAATTCCTATCGGTAAAAAAAAAAAAAAAAAGTATAGATTAAGAACGATTTGTTGCATAACTTTGCATTTTATTACAAACGCTACTTACAATTTAATTTTAAGTTTTTTTTTTATTCCTTTATGATAACCCTATCTTGTCCACCATTCAGCTGACATATTAGTTGTTGTTATATGTTGACATATTATTGTCAAGTAATTACAAGGTTTAGACCTTACTTGACAACAATTCCCAGAAAATAAAAAATAAACACTACCATGTACGAGTATCTAACTATCACATAGACAAATACTTACTTATATCTTGTAGTATTATGACAAGTAATTTAGGTAATGAAGTCGACAATACCTAGGTACCCTATGACTGCATGCGCATAGCCCGCCATAGACGAAGGATTATGCATGCGCAGTTTTGCCTGTGCAGTCAAATTGTACAGACATGTATGAACTTGTGTTAGAGTTCGATTGCAAGGATAACTTTACTGTTCAGTTATCCTTGCAATCGAACTCTGTTATGCAAGAAGATTTTGCACATTTAAAACTGTCCTGCATAACCTAGCGTGTAGCAACCTTTACGCCGGCGCCGCCGTACTGTCTGTTGAGGCCTTCAAGCAGCTCTAGATTATTTACAATCACTTAGGACTGATTTGTCAATGAATGAGTAGTTTTAGTTGCTGTTTCCAAAACGTAAAACTCTATGGAGAAGTAAGGGGAAGAAACTCCATGACCACTCTTTTAAAAATTAAATTTAATAATAATCTTCCTACTTTAAATTCTTCCTTGAACACCCATGATTTTAATATTTTCTATCTCTTTTTCCAGCACCACGATCATCATGATCATCACAATCATGATCATCACGACCACGGCAACGGAAACCACGACCACGGTGATCATCATCATCACGAGCCCGGCATGCCCTTCGATTTCTCCTATCAGGTTAGTAGACGTGATTTGTAGATTATTGACAGCCTTACGAAACGATAGGCACCTCCAAGTCAAGTTGTCAAGTCCTGTCCTGCTCTTTATTTAACTCCACCTGCAGTGTTTTTTTTTTTGTTATCATTTTGTATGATGCACGTCATGTCCCTGCGACAAATAAATATTTTTTCTTTCTTCTTCTTTCTTCTGTGAGGGACCTTTCAACCACTTCCAACGCCATCGATGCGACAGAGTTCAGCAGGGCTATTAAATTGCGCATCTCTGTTGACAGTTTATAGTGATCATCACTTGGAGAATTTTGGTATACAATGACAGTTCTGTACGAATAGCGTCAGTTGAAACCAACAAGAACGGTCATTCTAATGACCATTCTTGTTGGTTTCAAAACTCGCCAAGTGATGATCACTATGAACTGTCAATAGAGATACGCAATAGCCTTGTTGGTCGAAGAGAAGCTGTAATGGGTGTAAAAGTACCCATAGCGAAGCCGAAAGGCACTTGTTCTCCCCGCAATTAGGTCGTTTTTTTGTTCTAGCCCATACCTGGGAACCTTCTAGTTACGTAGATATTGGGGGGTCAAAGTTCCAAATTTTCTCTTTTTTTTTAATTCGAATTTTTTGTGTTATTTATTAGGTACTTTAATTTAAATACCTCCAGTCCTCCACGACACCCGACTCAAAACATTGTGCTTATGAATGCCTTGAATAGTATCAAGGCATCCATTAGCACAATGTTTTGAGTGCGTAAAATCGCAACCCAAAAAAAAAAAAAAAAAACCGACCCAGCCAACCTCTAGTTGCCCTCCCCTCAATGACGCACTAAGCCTAAGCCCTAAAAAAAGTCACTTCACAGCATTGTTATTGCGTAGAGTTATTTAGTTTGATGTACAGAATGCTTGCTTGACGGTTTCGTGACGGGCCCGCTTACACCGTTTAATATCAGGCGGTTTAATTAATTCTCATTTTGTCCACCAGGTGGCTGAAGACGGCAACGATTACAGCCACAACGCGATATCCGACGGTGATATCACGAGAGGAGAGTACAGAGTAGCCTTGCCTGATGGACGTACGCAGATCGTCAAGTACACCGCGGACTGGAAGAACGGATTTAACGCGGAGGTAAGTCCGTTGGAAGTTCCGCTACTCGACAATAGATAGCGCTGTTTTCAAATATTTGGAGATTGGTTTACAGTCAGTGCGGCATGGTTCTTAACTGTGTTGAAAAAACAAGATAGCGGTGTTAGTTACAGTTATAACTTCGTAGTCGCCAGCGCATCAAGGTACCACAAACTGTCAAATTTTCTCATTCGATTTTGAACTAAACCTGAAACGTTTTATGGTCTAAAATCTTTTGAAGAAATGTGACAGTTTGTGGTTACTTATGTTCTGGTGACTGTAGCAAATGTCGATGGCCTATAGTATTTTTTTCAATTATTGCTACTTTTTTGGGCGATGTTACCTACTTCCTGTTAATAACAGCCTTTATACCTATATTACAGGTGACTTATGAAGGTGAGGCGAGGTATCCTGACGCTCCTGCCGGCGGTTACGGCAGTGGTGGTCCCTCAAACAATGGTTACGGCAGCGGCAGCGCCTCCGGCAACGGTTTCGGCGGTGGTTCGGGCAGCAGCAGCGGTGGGCAAGCTTACGTGCCACCCAGCCAAGGAGGCGGCTACCAATACTAGATACTACTATCCCAACGACTACGCAGGTTTACAATGAACTGAAGTTGTATTTCATGATAAGATTACGCAAAAATTATTAGTTAGTCGATTAGAGAAATATTGCGATGACGAGCTCTCCTCTAGATCTGTCAGTGTGGCAGTGAAAGCCATCAATAGAGTACAGACAGAAATAAATACAAAGCCTCTAACTAAGTTAAAAAAATGGGCTAAGAAAAGACAAAATAAAGTAATCGTGACAAAAGGGATAGTTTAAATTTCGTTGACAGACTACCTATAGCCTTATTAAAAAGTAAAGGGAGCACTAACCCATGGCAAACAAAGTAATTTGCGTAGTATTAGTATGGAATATCATAAGTGTAACAAACACGTTTGTTAAAAAATTGTCCTTGTAATGTTATATTCTTTGTAACAAACAAGATTTGAAATAAACTTTTTTTTAAACACAATGGCATGCCTACCACCACAAAAAAAAACTCGACTAAAATGTCGGTTTCAAATCTTGTGCGATAAACAGAATTTGGCAGAACAATGGTTTTTTAATATAATAACTATAGTGTAAGTTAGTATTAAATTAACATAGTTACCGAAATATAGTTACCAATTGTTATAAAAATATTATAAAAATGTACTTCGCTAGCTAGATAATCAATACTGAACTGGGCTGACAAGACGATTATTTTTCTTCCTTTTTCCTACAACCTATGTCATAACTTATTATGGAAAGATCTAGAAATAGTACGATCTACACATTCTGTGAGAATGGGTATATGTACCAAGGCTTGGTGTACATGTGCACCTAGCCTATATTTGCATAAATATAACCTTCTTTATTTTTACATCTAGATAAATACAAATCATTATACCTTATAAAAAAACCAACTATATTGATTAAAAAAACGGTAATTTAAAAAATTAAAAAACGCGACTGCGTAAAAAAAGCATAGAACATAGCGACTTAAACAGTCGGGACCCATTATTGGGACGATTTATGCGTATGTCTATATATGTTAATGGGTCCCGACTGTTAAGTCGCTATGTTCTTTGCTTTCTTTTTACGCAGGCTGGTTTTTTAATTTTTTAAATTACCTTTTTTTTTGTTTTGTTATTGAATAATTTTTATATTGATATACCCAGTGTCACTCTCACAGTAAATACGAATCTAACGACACCTCTCAAGCTAAAATCCATCGAGCCGTTCGGGCCACAGAGCGTGCCAAACAATTATACATTTGTTACATACAAACATACATACATACATACTCTCGAAAAACATAACCCTCCTTCTGGCGCAGTCGGGTAAAAAGGAAGCTAGGAACCATTATTGTGATGCTAAAAAAAGACAAAATTGCTTGTAATAGTTTTTAATTAATAATACTCATTACACTGCCGTTTTTTGTATATTTATTGTTTAAATAGAGGAGTAAATTGACAAATCTTTGTTAAAAATATGATGTGTCCTTTTGTACCTTATTTTTTATAAATATAAGCTACAGTTAGACAAGATGGGTTTTATTTTATTACAGAGATATACTGCTCTGTTTTATCAAAGAGTCTTATCAAAGAGTTTTATCAAAAGATGTGAGTACTTTGAGGGTCATCTTAGCTTGGCCTACCTTCCGCGGGGAACCACTGCACGCCACTGATATATTCACTTACCCTTCCGGGCCCACCGCACCCACAGCTGGTGTTTTTAGTAAGCGTATGAGAAACAACGCCATCTAGCTTAAATATCAGGAATTTCAATGGAATTCTGTCAATACAAGAACGAAGGATGTCGCTCCGCTACAAAAAATTCTAAAAAATAAAACAGAGTGCGCTGTAAACAAAGAAAAGGTAGAGTTTTCTGACCGGAATATTTGAAAAACAAACCTTTAAAATAAGCCTTTTAAAACCAAAGTTATAAATACAAGAACTCCGCATTAATCAAGGTTCAAATCACGATTTTCTGACAATGCAAACAGAAGAAAGATTAATTTGAAATGACGATGAATTTTAGGTTAATTCTCGTAATTCGGGTACCTACACATCTTTCTTTGGACACAACTTGAATCTTATCATTAAACGATTGTGAATACTTACTGTTTTTAACTTTTAACAAACACACTAACAGCGCAAACTTCACAACAGAACACCATTTCAAGTTAGTTAGATTTCGGGAGCGGAGCGGCGAAAATAAAACGTTAGGGCCCGTTATAACTAAGAGTTTTATTAGAAACGACCCGAGCTTACAGATTTTGATGCAAGACTGCTTATTCTACCTAGCCTAATACATACTTAGAACTTAATACTAAGCTGGTGGTCGCTGGCGCCTGCACATCCCGTCATGTCTGGCTGATAAAGACAAAAGTGCAGCGTACGAGCTTATGGCTCTACCACAGCGACAGATAAGGTGAGTTCAGAGAATGTAACTCCTCCCCCCTTGGACCGAAGTTATCGGAAAAACAGAGATTTTCCAAGAACTTCGAAAAAATAATAAACTATAAAATGACAAAACTTAAAGTAGTTAAAACGATTCTAGGATAACGTGAAGATGACATTCACATATTTTATAACTAATGTAAGAGGAGTAGAGATAGAGTCATAGAGTTATGACACTAATAGTACAGGTCTTTGAATAACTCTATTTTCCTCAAGTTGAGTAGGATTGTCTTCAACACCATTCGAACGACGATCCTGCCTTTTACATATTTTCCTTATAATATACTTATACATAACTACAGCTATTAACAATAAAAAGACGATCGCGTACAGAGAGTAAAGAGCGGCACTGACACTATCACTGTTAATTTCACTGAATGCACTGATTTCACTATTCGCACTATTCTTCAGAAGGTAATTTAGTTGGCGTATATCATCCAGGTTAACTCCTTTCAGGTTTACAGGTTCCATTTTCACGGCGTTAGAGGTGAGTTCTCGTAGATCAGGTAAGTTTATCACAGGAACAGGCTTATACTCTGTTTGCAGAAAGTAAGAACGCTGTCCATGAAGTTGGATATTTTCTATAGAAACATCACATTGCGATTCTATGGTTATAATGTATGTTCCTTGTATGCGTTCCTTGGTGTCGTCATTACCACAAGTTTGCGACATAATTTGTTTGTGTTTGGTATAAACTATCCAACTATTTGAACTAATCTTCTGTAGTTTCAGATGTTCAGACTTTATCTGACGGGGAATACATCGCGACAGATTGTGTTGATATTTCATTAGTTGTTCGATACAGGTTTCTTCCACATATTGAATGAGGTTATTTTCAGAGCAGAGGTATTCCTTGACTGTTATCTCTTGGCATGGTTGATCAATTGGACGATATTTCGTCTTTTCTACTAAAAGGTAGGGGAATTCGGGAAAAACAACAAAGGTTTGGTTCATGGAATCCATAGGAAGGGAATACAATTTATAATAATTATAAGTAACATTTAAAATTAACGGAACTTCAATAATAAAGGTTATTTCTTCATTTTTAAGGTAAGCTTTTACAGACAATGACTCTTCTATATTAATTAAATTTCTATCATTTACAGGATACATTAAGTTATCATGTTCATTAATATGTTTTAATAGATTTAACAATTCATTAGAATTTATTACGGCTTTGTGTAAAACTGATACCTTACAAAATGCAACAGCAGTTTCTAATTCGCTAAGTTCCATAAAAATAGTCCTAAAGTTTACAATAAATTGATTGAGTAATCCAAATACATAGGTCATATAAATTGAATGCTTATCTTTTGTGTTAAGATTAGCTACAAGGCCTTCAAGTAATTTAATGCGCTTGTTTATTTTATTTGTATTTTCATTAATTATTTCAGTAGTGTTCAGAAAGTGATCCAACATTTCAGAAACCACAGTGAATTTATGCGCTATTGCCTGTTCTTTAGTCTGAACATTATAAATTAAATTATCATATCTAATCGCATCTTCATGATCAAGGTTACCAGTTATAATTTTGATTATAGAGCCTAAAGGATTTACAATACCACGTTTAAATCTTTTGGATGGAATTAATTGCTGTAATTTCTCTACGGTCTGATTTCGAATGTACTCGACTTGTGTTTTATGTGCCATAAATTCATCTGTATAGAATTTGTTTAGGTGTAACATTTGGCAGAATTCCGAATATTTTTGAATATTAAGAGGCCGGCGACCGATGCGTTTTTCATACAAACGTAATACCAAAATAACTTGTAAATCAAAAACATTCTTAAGGTACTGTCTCTTTATTCCGATCGAAATACAAAATATCTAGGTTCCCAATGAAATATTTTGAATGGACACTGATTTAAACAAGAGTTATGAGAAAAATAAGTTTTCTATAGAAATTTTAAATTCCTCATATCTCGTCTTTATATCATTGTCCTTTCAAAATATTTCATTGGGAACCTAGATATTTTGTATTCCAATCGGAATAAAGAGACAGTACCTTAAGAATGTTTTTGATTTACAAGTTATTTTGGTATTACGTTTGTATGAAAAACGCATCGGTCGCCGGCCTCTTAAAGGAAAGGTCAGTGCTAATGCCCTGAAGATTGATTATTTTAACAATAGACCACTTATCATATTGAATAAACGCTTGGCCTATCTTCACCAGAAGAATACCAGGGTTTTGACTAATCTTTACTGCTTGAAGGGCCTGGCTTGGGAGAGTCCAATTGGTTGATGTCCATATCACCAGGATCAAACTCCACCTGTGGAGGACGTTTTATGTTTTTGAGAGGTACTTTGGTATCCCTATTTTTTAATTTAATTGGTATAATATTGCGTTTTATTGGCCCTGTGACAACGGCTTTTTAGTACCTAGGCTTATCTTTTGCTTGTCTCTTATTAACTGTCTTAGCGAAAACAGGATTACCTATTTCTAATGCTGGTTCTAATTCCCCTCCTCGTTTCGTTAAAATGTTTTCTTTGTGACCTTTTACCTTTTCCGAAATATACTTATAGAGTGCCTGAGTTCTCTTCTTATGATCCCTAATCAATTGCTGTTTGAAAGCTTTATCAAATTCAGAGTTAAATGTAGAGTTTAATTCGGTATGACCAAACGCAGCTTCAAACGGTGTTAAATCGGTGGTGGTATGAATAGTGCTATTATAGGCCATAACGGCATAAGTCATTACAGAGGCTGCGTCCGTAAACTTCTTTTCATATTTTGCCAATCTGTAAATTTCTATAATTGTGGAATGAAAACGTTCTATGAGGCCCATAGAGTTTGGATTGTTTGGGGTCCCTATGTGTAATTTTATTTTATGTAAATCTGTTAGTTCTTTTAGTAATTCACTGTTAAATTCAGTTCCAGGGTCAGAACTTATTTTCTGTGGTATACCGTAAAATGAAAAATATTTCATCAACGCTCTAACCACTTCAGGTGATGAACGAGATGGAATTTCTATGGCTTGACCTAACTTACTAAAGGCATCAATTAAAGTTAAATAGTATTTCGATTCTATGCTAAACAGGTCTATAAATATCTCTTGAAAAGGTGCATGTTGAGTTTGTGTAAGTTGCAATAAGGGTTTAATGGGTTTCCTATCATATTTAGAAGTTTTACAACGCTCACATGAGTTAATAATGGCGGAAACGGTTTCAATCATTTTTGGCCAATAATAATTACGACGAATCCGTTTAATGGTTTCGCTGATTCCACGATGACATGTCTTGCCTTCGTGTAATTTAATTACTATAGCTCTTTGTTCCTGCTCGTCTTCGACGTAAACAACACGCTCGGTACATTCATAAAACTTAACCACATCTTTCTTAAACAGAGAAATTATGACATTACTGAAGTCTTTTCTAAGTTCTTGATTTTCGAAATAAATGAAATACTTAATTTTTGGTTTTATGTAGTCTTTCAAAAATTCTGTGATGAGATTATAGTTATGAAGAGGCAGAAATACTTCTAACACCTTTTGTTTGTCTCTAGATAAATCTTTTACTTGAATCTCATTACGAAACCAGCTAAAGACAAGTATTTGATTAGGCTTGGTATCTATTGCTTCGTTCAAGATCGGTATTCCATTGGATTCGAGATCTTTGGCCGAATGAACTGTCTGTATGGAAGAAGACTCAGACGGTATGGGATAATGAGGCAATTCGTCAAGAACTGCCTCCGTCTCTGGTATACTAATTGGACTAGCTGTAGCGGTTTTTTCAGAGTCAGATATGGAAATTGTTGTAGAACCATCCGTACCTTGTCTGATCATGTCTTTCTGTTCGTCTATATTAACAATCATTGAACTGTTGTCTAAATCGTCGCCTTTTAGGGCATTTAGGCGTATGCGAGATAGCGCATCTGCGTTTACGTTTTGTTTACCGTTTTTATAAATAACGTTAAAATCGTATTCTTGTAAACGCAAACGCCAACGTGTTAATTTGCTATTTGGTTCTTTAAGTTGATATAACCAAACTAGGGGCCTGTGGTCAGTGTAGATGGCGAATTTATGTCCGTACAAGTAGGGCCTAAAGTGTTTTGTGGCCCAGACGATTGCCAACAATTCACGTTCAATAGTACTATATCTCGTTTCAGTGTCTGATAACGTTCGACTAGCATAAGCTATGGGCTTGTCGCCGCCTATAGGGCCCTGTGATAAAACAGCACCTATAGCGACTTCTGAAGCGTCAGTGGTTAGTACAAATGGTTTATTCATGTCAGGATATTGCAATATAGGTGCATTAATTAAAAGTTCCTTGCATTTTTCGAAAGCCTCAATATATTTTTGATCCGTCAAAACTTTCTTACCCTTTTTTAAGCAAGCTGTCAAAGGTTGTGTAATTTTAGAAAAGTCTTTAATAATAAACCGTCTGTAATATCCCACAAACCCTAGGAATCGTTTGATTTCGGTCTGTGTGCGTGGTAATGGATAGTTAAGAACTGCCTGTATTTTGTCGTTATTTGGTCGAAGTCCGTCTTTAGTCAGTGTATGTCCTAAGTACTGCACTTCCTTGCGTAAAAATTCAGACTTATCTAATTGAACTTTAAGATTGGTCTGACGCAATCTATCAAAGACAGATCGTAATCTTTGAATATGTTCTAAAATACCAGTAGAGTAAATAAGAATATCATCTAAATAGACCATGCAATGTATACCCTGCAACCCTCTTAAGACATTGTCCATTGTCCTTTGAAAGGTCGCTGGAGCGGTTTTGAGGCCAAATGGCATACGAAGGAATTCGTAATGCCCATTTTGTGTTGAAAAAGCTGTTTTCTCAGTGTCAGAAATCTCTATTTGGTGATAACCGGAAGCTAAATCTAGGGTTGTAAAATAATTGCTTTTGCCAAGTTTGTCAAGTAAGTCAATAATGTTGGGAAGTGGATATTTGTCATCGATTGTTATGTCGTTGAGTTGGCGATAATCTACAACCATTCTATATTTTACTTGACCGGAAGCATCTGCCTTTTTGGGAACCAAATGCACAGGTGCACTCCATGGTGAGTGTGATTCGCGGATCACATTATCTTGGAGAAGTTTGTCAACTTGTCTTTTGATTTCTTCAGCTTGTGCTGGACCCTGTCGATATGGTTTGATATAAATGGGATCTTCATTAGTGGTTCTTATATGATGTTTAACTTGATTTGTAAAGGTCAAAGGCAGCTCTTCACAGTAAAATATATCTTTGTACTCGTGACATAATTCACTAATAAGATCACATTCTTCTTGATTAAGGTGGTCAAGTCGCAATTTATTTAAATTGTCTGTTAGTAGTGAGTCTATCTCTACGTCAGTTAAATCAGTTAAATTATTTACTATACACTCGTTAGGAAAATAAGTAACCTTGAACGGAGAAGTTATAATTAAAATCATTTCAAGGTTAGTTGCGTTCTGTATAACAGTAGAGGCTAAATAATTTTCACATTTTACAATTGCAGCTGGCATTCGAATGCCTTCATGAAACTCCTTGTAATCTAATATGCCATAGCCATCCTTTTGATTAACAGGTAATTTCACTCGATGTTCGGTCCGGGGTTCTAGTCTAAATTCAGGGTCAGTTGAGTAGATTATAGGAATGTTGACGCCGTTTGTCTTTAATATATTTTCCTTAAACGATAAATCAGCATTAAGTCGAGTTATAAGATCCATTCCAATTAAACCGTCATATCTGTTATCCACATCATAAACATAAAATTTTTGGAACCCATCGTTATTAAAAATGGAAAATAGGGGAATAACAGCCACTTCATGATGTTCACTAGTCGCATGTATGCTTGTAACTGTAAATGGTTCATAGAATTTTAATTGAGAAAAATACTCATCAGCTTTTCTGGGACTTATAAAAGACCGTGTGCTTCCTGTGTCCAACATAAATTTACCGTTTATCTCAGGGATGTATATGTATGGGTGTTTTAGATTGGCGTTAAAATTAAGTTCTATCATTTCCGGCGGGTTTGTATTGAATGTATTTGAAAATTTTGAACAGCTTCCGGATCATTATTATTTTCAGTTGAATGTAAATTTTCCGCAGTTTTGGTAAATTCTACACTAGGCCTCTCATCTACGCAACCATCTTCAGTATTCATATTTTTATAGTCGTAGTCACAGTGATCGTCATGACTGACGTCGTAGTAGTATTGTTCGCCATCCGTATAAAGTTCATTTATAGGAAAACCTTGTGGTTTAACCGCTGCTGGAGCAGTTCTCATTGTCACGTCACTATCGTGGAAATTATTAGTTGGACGATAGGCCGAAGCTTGAACGGGCCTATAGCCAAATTGTCCTACTTGGGGTCTATAACCAGGTTGTGCTTTTGGGGGCCTGTAGGCAAATATTCCTTGAGGTCGGAAGCCTAATTGCTGGGGGTTTTTCTTATCAACGACTGGTGGTCCAAATTGAGCCATTTGCGGTCGACCAATTTGTTGATTCGGTATATTCGGACGTACGAAATTTTGATTAGGTATACCAAATTTGAATTGAGTTGGGTTTGTAAAAGGTCTGAAATTATTATTTTGCAAGGGTTTCAGATTGGGTGAATTAAAAACAATTCCTCCATCGCGTGATGGTAACATATGACCTTGCGGTCGGTGTTGTAACATTTTACTACGTAAATTATATTGTTCCTGAAAGTTAACTTCTTCAAGGACATATTTTAAAGCTTCTTCCAACGTAGTAGGGTTTTTAATTCGAACAATCCGCACCATGTGTTCTGGTAAATTATACAGAAATACATTAAGAGAAGTATTGTTATAAATTATTTTTTTAGCTTCTTTTAACATTGTAGAGCTGTTCTGATTGACTTTTGAAATTAATATAGCACGAATGTCTTGAATTCGGCTACAAAACTGTAAGTATGACTCGCCTTTTTTGATTTTTAGGGTTTCCAGTTCAATAGCAACGCATTCCTCACTCCTGGGATCCCCAAAATGTTGGATCAATAAAGATTTTAATTCGCTATACGTCTCAAAATCACCTCTTTCACTAATTAAGGCTGCCGCTTTACCTTTTAATTTACTCGTAATATTCTGCATTAAAAATTCATTTCGATCCGTAGTCCCTTGATACTTTTCAATAACATATTCGCACTTTCTTAAAAATAAACTAAGTAAATTAGTTTCGCCACTAAATTCTGGAATTAAATTTAAAACATCCCGAGGTATCAACGATTCAGCAAGTTGCATAGAAAATTGTGTTTCGGTACGAGCCGACGGGGCTGCACCGGTTGCCGCGGTTACAGGAATCTGACCTTGATTCATTTTAAATGAAATCATTTAAAAAAAAAAAACAAACAAAAGATAAGCAACAATTTAAAATGAAAATTAATTAAAAGTAAAATTCTTATTCTACAATTATCAAACTTAAGTAATTAAAATTTCTATTACAAAAAACTAACTATTACAAAGAAAAGAAAATCTTATGAAAAATCTTATCGTTAAAATAACGTGAAAATAATATTCACTTATTTTATAAATGAATGAATCTTCGTTGTAATAGCGTGAAAATAATATTCACTTAATTTATAAATCACTAATTATAAAGAAATTAATTTCTACCATAAAAGGTTTTTCACTCGATTTTCCAGAATTAATGAAATAATCGATACAATAATTTATTTCATATTAACATTACTAGTATGGGGAAATAGGAAGGAAGTAGAAGGTTACTCACAGTCCAACCGCCTTATAAACTTTCAACATCTCTGCTCACCCACGTTATCGTTACGCTTTATCTAACTTATTTATTTGGTTCGAAGATTGCCAAGAACGTCTCACTGATTTTAAGTTACGACGACTCTACGTTATCACTCGCGATAAAGTTCTTTAGTGTTCTTTTCCACTTTTCCGTGTTTCACACTTGACTTTCCGCGAAAGCAACGGTTTACGGCAATCCTACCGGCTGCGCCAGTTAGATTTCGGGAGCGGAGCGGCGAAAATAAAACGTTAGGGCCCGTTATAACTAAGAGTTTTATTAGAAACGACCCGAGCTTACAGATTTTGATGCAAGACTGCTTATTCTACCTAGCCTAATACATACTTAGAACTTAATACTAAGCTGGTGGTCGCTGGCGCCTGCACATCCCGTCATGTCTGGCTGATAAAGACAAAAGTGCAGCGTACGAGCTTATGGCTCTACCACAGCGACAGATAAGGTGAGTTCAGAGAATGTAACTAGTTAATAAACAAATACAACAAAATAATATTTACACTACTATACGTTTCAAAACGAATTACAAACGTCAGATATTATAAAAATCAAAACACTGAAGATCGCGAAATAAATTTTGCTAGTCACATGAAACAAATATGCCTTCTAAGAAAAATACAATTGTTATTTTGTCGATAAAAAAAACACTACCAAATATAATTGCATCACTGCATACCTTTACCTTACCATTTTATTTTTTATTAATATAGTTATAATAAATGCATTTGTTGCGTTGTTGGTAGGAATGGTAGGATAGGCTAGGCCTAATTGCCTCTATGGACGGCACGCCCCTGATCTCTATACTCAGACCAACAAAAAAAGGAAGACGAAGCACCGTGACATCAAAGTAAAGCCACCTTTTTATCTATGTGTGTTTCCAAGGGTTGCCATTTGTTAAAGTTTTTCTCTATAATTTGGCGAATAATATTGTATGAGTAGGATAATATTGTACGAGTAAGATATTTATAGATATTTATAGATTTCTGAAACAAAAACATTTTTTTTACATCACGAAATTAAAAGTACAAAGTGCATTTACATAAGGTGGAAGCGCAAGGGTAGCCCGCGAATTTTTTTTTTTTTAGTTTATTGCAATTTGCAGGTCAGTGTCAGGTTGTATGTTGATGAAAATATAAATCGCGCCAGTAACAAGTATGGAGTTACAGAATGATAATCATATAAATCATCAATACAGCCCTCCAAGTTCGTATAACCCCATTCAATAGCTATTTCATGAAAAAGTCACTCTTTGAGATTATATGCAGTACGGTTTTGGTTCATGAAATCCCTTTTATAATCACTTTCTTCTGTACGCTCCTTCCGCTTTCTTAAAGTAATGTAAGCGTGTAAGTCTTCATCGCTTAGAGTGGATAAATTTGGAGCAGATCTACTACCGCTCTCGCTGCCGCTTATCAGTGTCGCCCTGGGCGGTGTCATCTCCACATTCATGTTGTTGTGTTCCGAGTGCGTGCGAAGGGATGGGCAAATATCGGAAGCTCTCTTTTCCCCGCGGGGGTGAGCGGTGCTGCGCGCACGCCGGCGTAGTTTCGTGTGCGGACACAAGGTCCTGAGTGATTAAACAACTACAATGTTAATTTGACTTAAACAATGCACTTCTATGGATCACTTTAGTTTGCTAAGTTCTTAATAAAAAATTGTAATATTCTAACACACGTCTGCTTCCAACGGGCTCCGGAGGATCAGTCCATGTAGTACATAAATAGATAAATGGAAAACTATACGGTGAAGACCTTTGCCCAGCAGTGGGACAACAACGACTGTTGCAAAAGGGAATGATTGTAGGATGGCACCAACAAACAAGCCAATGGCTTCCCCTGAAGTAAAGTGGCAAAGTATGTCAGGATTTATGGATATTTGCAGTTAGGAAAACAACAAATACATTAGACATCCGAGGACGTAGATTGTAAACAACAAAATGCAGAGGAACTACACACATCAAAAGTGTCTAGGGATCAAGCATTTTTATGTGGATTTCTTGAGATTGAGATGTGGCTTTGTAATAAATTTATGATTTTATAAATTTATATGGATCCTTTTTGGTGCATTTCATAATTTGAATCAGGAACTGTGAATCAAATTCGAGTAAAAGATGAAAATCAGCTGTCAATATTTTCCCTATAAAAACATACAACGCATTGAAGACATTATTAGTGCTACTGTTTCCCTACTACTGATTAAAACCAACGTTATTATGGAGCGGCGACGTCATTTAAGCAGGGAAGAAATGCTCAGAGCCGTGGGAATGATAGAAGCTGGTTCCCGGCAACGTACTGTGGCTTTAGCTCTGAATACAAGTCAGAGTGTTATCAGTCGACTTTGGACACGTTACCGAAGCACTGGTACCGTGGCTGAGCGCCATGGAGGACGGTATCGCTGCACCACACGGAGACAAGACCGATACCCGATACCGATAAACTTAAGTCGACACGGGGTAAGGTGTATCTACCTGTTAGATGTAGACACAAAATAGCTAGGCTATTAGCTTTTAATATTCACTCAGACATATGTAGTATGTCGAAGTTTGGTTATATTATTAATACTGCGACTATTAGTGATAATACTAATGTACAGGTGACCTTAAATGAGTATAGCATTAGTGCTATAAATGTTTACAAACATTGTACTGAGGAGGATCCATGTGTCACCGTGGAAAATTCTCAATTAGGGTGTAGTAGTGATAGGGTCTTGTTATCTGGGGATGGCACCAGAGTCTCCGGCCTCACTCCAGATATTAGTAGTAATTTAAACTAGGAAGTGAGACAACAGATGGTACCATTAACAATATTGTTAATCCTACCACCAGCAAGGTACCTTCTTGCACTCAATTAGTTAGTAAAAAAGGGCCTCAGCAGAACACCTTAAAATTATTCCACCAAAATATCCAAGGCATTTCTTCGAAATTATTAGAAATTGAATTGTTTTTAGAAAAAAGTATGTTTGATATTATTTGTTTTACTGAACATTGGCTAAAGGATTACCAAATGCTTATTAATTATGATAACTATACGGTGGGTAGCTGCTTTAACCGTAAATCTATGCTGCGTGGAGGTTCCCTAATATTATTAAAAAAATGTGTTAAATATAAGCAACGTAATGACATAGTAGGTCTCTCGGTTGAACATTGCGTCGAACTGTCCTGTGTTGAGCTGGATAAGCATGTAATTATGTGTGTGTACAGACCCCCAAATTATCAAAACTTTTCCTTATTTGAATCAATAATGGAAGATGTCCTGGCAAAACTTTCAGCCAGTAATAAATCTGCAATTGTTTGTGGTGATTTCAATATCAATATTTTAGAAGAAAATTCCAATAGCAGTCGGTTATTAAATCTTTTTAAATCATTTGACCTGACCAATATTTTTATAGAACCTACTAGAGTCACTCCATCTTCTGCTACTTGTATAGATAATGTTTTCTGCGATTGTGATTACTTAGATAAAGCCATATTAAATTGTCTCCCGTCTGACCACAGCGGACAAACTGTAACTTTTAGGTGTAACACACCATTGCAAAAAGTTCTGATTAAATTTAGACCTATAACTACTAGCAAATTAAATAGGTATAATATTTCCCTACAGAACAAGTTAAATGTTATGAGCCATCACATGGACGATATTAATATAAATCAATTGTATGATAATTTCTTTTCAATAGTTCGAACTGAATTCAACAAAACATTTGAAAAGAAGACAAAAAGTATTTGCCCTAAATTTATATTTAGTGATTGGGCTACTAAAGGTATCAGGAAAAGTAGGGAAAGACTATTTGAGCTTTATGGCCTTAAGCCTTACATAAACACTGAAACTTTCAACAAGTATGTTGCTAAGTATTCAAACATTTTCAGAAATACATGCAAGGTTGCTAAAGCCCTGCACATTAGCAACAAGATCAAAACAGCAGAAAATAAAATAAAGACTGTTTGGAAAGTCATAAATAACGAGACAAACAGGAAGAAAATACGTAACACTAGCTACACATTAGATACAGCATGTGGTCCTAAAAGCTCTAATTTGGAAGTAGCTCAAGAATTTGTAAACTTCTTTACCGATATCCCGTTAAAAACTACGGAAGCTCTAAATTCCTCACCTGAAGTCTCAATTGGTTTATTAAGGGCCAACGTGTCTGGATGCCCGGCTGAATTTAAATTTAAACACATAAGCCCTGTGATAGTTATCAAAGCTTTCCGGCAAATCAAAACCAAAGTGACCGAAGATCTATGGGGAATGTCTATCAAAGTTTGTACATCCATAGTTGAGACTATAGCGCCTTACTTAGCTTTAATTTTTAATTTGTGTGTAGACCAAGGAGCTTTCCCTGATTTAATGAAATACAGTAAAGTCATACCACTTTTCAAATCCGGGGATAGTAAAGATACTAATAATTATAGACCTGTATCCGTGTTGCCAGTTTTTAGCAAGGTTTTTGAAAAGGTAATGCTGAATCAAATGCTTAATCATTTTAACACCAACAAAATCCTACACGATCAACAGTATGGTTTCACCAAGGGACGTTGTACGACTGACGCCGGTGTAACCTTATTAAAGCACATATTTACTGCATGGGAAGAGTCCCAAGACGCCATAGGAATTTTTTGTGATCTCTCCAAAGCGTTTGATTGCGTAAATCACGACACATTACTTTTGAAACTTGAGCATTACGGACTAGGAAAACTTGCACTTAGTTTGGTAAAATCTTATTTGAGTGATAGACCTCAACATGTTCAAATAAATGGTATCAATTCACAGGGTTTAAAAGTAAAAATGGGGGTTCCGCAAGGCTCAATATTGGGTCCTTTCCTCTTTCTAGTATACATAAATGATCTACCTTATTTACTGAAAAACCAACCTCAAAATATGGTGTTATTTGCTGATGACACTTCTCTAATTTTTAAGATAAATAGACGGGCCCAAATTCTAGATGACGTGAATAATGCCCTACTTCAGGTTCAAAATTGGTTCACAGCAAACAATTTAGTATTAAACGAAAAAAAGACTAAATGCATTAGATTTGCTTTACCGAATGTTAAAAGTAGTAATTGTGATATAATATTGAATAAAGAGAAACTTGAATTCGTAGATAAAACGGTTTTCCTGGGGATTACGCTTGATTCAAGGCTACAATGGAGTTCTCATTTAACGTCTCTTGCCGGGCGGCTAAGTTCAGCAGCATATGCTATTAGAAAAATCCGTCAATTTACAGATGTTGATACCGCTAGACTGGTCTATTTTAGTTACTTTCATAGTATAATGTCTTATGGCATTTTGTTATGGGGACGAGCTGCAGACATTCACTCAATATTTATTCTGCAAAAAAGAGCCATCAGAGCTATATATAATCTTCGTAGGTGCGATTCTCTAAGGGAACTGTTTAAGGACATTAACATCATGACGGTACATTGTCAATACATCTACGAAAACATAATGTACGTAAGAAAAAATCTGCATCTTTTTAGTAAAAGAGGTGACAGACACAGTTACAGTACTAGAAATAGAGACCAATTAGTTCAGCCGGGCTTCAGACTCGCTAAAGTAGATTCATCTTTCATGGGGTACTGTTTGAGATGCTATAATAAAATTCCACAAAGTATTCTTGAACTGAATGAGACGAAATTTAAAACATGCATTAAACGCACACTATGTAAGCAAGCATATTACAAGTTGGACGATTATATCGCTGACAAAAATGCTTGGCTCAATGCCGGTCCTGCTCCACAAGGACAGGGACGCATAAATTGATAACATTAAATAGTATTGTTGGAGCTGCTGAAGATTGTACAACTATCTTTGCATTGTATAGATTCAATATCTTTAGTATTATATAAAGCCCATATTGTGTGAGTGCTATGTACTAAAGAGCTATCGTTCACTGGAAACCTACGTCCTTTCCCGACTTGAATGTGCCCTGGCGGTTGAGAGTATGTCATGCTCACTCAATGTCTCGCTGATGGTGGCGCGTGTGTCGGATCATTTAGTTCCCTTCAAAATGGTTGAGTTGAATGGTGCTGATCCATGCGTCATGTTCGTGAACGGGCGCTGTCAGTTGTGACTGGTCATCTCTTAGTTGCCACGGCTTATTTGAATTAATTATTTTAATTTTTTTTTAATTGTCTTTTTTGTGTTTACTATGGACACTTTTAACGTGCACATCTTGCTACATCGTTCTCACATAATGTACCATCTCAATATGAATGATGTAACCAAGGTTTTGTAACAATATGCTGATTTAAAAGAGTGTCCATGGAGTTTCTTGCCCGTTCTTCTCCATAGAGATCTACGCTAGGGAATGGGCAACTACAGTACTTTCACAGTTTTTATGCCTTGTGACTGGGACTGTAGCTACATTTCATTGTTATCTTTGTTTCGACAGTTCAAAAGTGCCTGTAACTGGCCTACTTGAAATAAATGCTTTGATTTTGATTTTGATTTTGATACATTCAAATCTTAACTCGAAGAGCTCCAACAATAACCGCCATGATGTTAGCCGTGAGGCTTCATCACTCTTCAGGGAACTTAATTAGCGAGCAAACAGTCAGAAACCGCTTGCATGAAGTGAACCTTCATTCCCGAAGACCGCTACGGGTACCACCTATAGCAATGCACAATCGTAGGATACGATATCAATGGGCTCTTGAACACAGAAATTGGGCAGAAGAACAATGGCGTTTCGTGTGCTTTTCTGATGAGTCTCGTTTTGGTATGAGACCGGATACAAGACGTATACGACACTGGAGAACCCCTGGACGCCAACAGCGATTAAAATCCTGCCAGGAAGTCCATCCTTATAGTGGTGGAACCATCATGGTATGGGCGGGTATTTGGATCGGCGGAAGAACTGAGTTGATTTGGATCAGAGGCAACCTCAACGCTCAAATTTATGCTGAGACGATTGTATCAGACGTGATCATCGTTCCTCTACAAGTGCAAATCGGTCCCTTATTTCAGTTAATGCATGATAATGCACGACCGCACACCGCAAGAGTTGTAAGACAGACTCTCGCCGCAGCTAACATCAATGTCCTGCCCTGGCCTGCTCAGTCGCCAGACTTGAATCCGATTGAGCATGCATGGGATATGCTACAGAGAAGAGCTCTGCCGAATATGGAGGGTATCCAGTCGCAAGAAGACCTTTTTTTGTTGTTGCAACGAACATGGGCGGCCATTCCACAGCGTGATTTGGATGAACTCATTTTGAGTATGCCAAACCGATGTTCTTGTGTTGTTAGTGTTCGCGGTAGAAACACGGATTATTATATAATTGTTTAAGTTACCCAATAAAATTTTAAAGAAAACTGTTATTTCAGTCTTTTTTTCGAACTTTTGTGTTAGTGGTTTAAATGTCAAAAATCCCTTTATTAGGAAAATGGCAAATTTCTTTATTAATGCAAAGGTGACTTGGTTTATCGTTACTGTGACAAACGAAAACACTTTATTTGATGAATCCTTAAAGAAAATTTTAATTAATATCAATCAGGAGAAAAGTTATTGCAAAAATATATGTTGATCCCTAGACACTTTTGATGTGTGTATATTATAAACAAAAGAAGTGATTTTATCTTATGTAAATAAGTCAACAAAATAAACATCTAGTTGGTACCAAATACGTTAGCGTCCATTTCTCCCCTACATACTTTCTATTCCCGCCACTGTCATAGCTCGATAATCTTCGGCTTACCTAGTTCCCTACAAAGCGAGCCGCGAAATCGCGTGTGCGCGTACATGTACGAATTGACTTTTGAATTCTGACAGCCGAGCACCGCTTATTTGGCGCTAC
The DNA here is from genome assembly GCA_947578425.1 of Eugnorisma glareosa. Classification (NCBI taxonomy): domain Eukaryota; kingdom Metazoa; phylum Arthropoda; class Insecta; order Lepidoptera; family Noctuidae; genus Eugnorisma; species Eugnorisma glareosa. The sequence continues at coordinate 1,549,124 of OX387982.1, read as the reverse complement.
CTGTTGCTATCTTTGTTGACATAAAAAATGTTGGTAATTTTGTAATGTTTTCAATCCTATAATGTATTTTATAGGGTGTAACAAGACCCTTAACGAAGACGAAAGGTACACACGGCTACACGTTAAGCTATACATTTCCAGTATAAGCTGACCTCGCATTATACGGAAATCCTTTAAAATGCGAGATCAGCATTAACTGGAAATGTATAGCTTGATGTGTAGCCGTGTGTACTTGTTCTCCCCGGCATTGCGATCATTTTTTTTGTTCTAGCTAGACCATACCTGGGAAACATTCTAGTTACGGAGATATTGGGGCTCGAAAGTACCAACAATTTTTTTTTTTTAAATACCTTTTTTTAACTTTAGATTTTTACTGTAAACACCTCTCCGTACCCCCGTAATTTATCCATCAGCACAATGTTTTGACATTACTATGAGACCTACCATAAAACGTGATTTTACACCCCAAAACAAAAGTCGTTTCCCAGCAATAATGTTTCCGTAAAGTTACTTAATTTGATGTACATAATGCTTGGTCGACGGCTTCGTTAAGGGTCTTGTTACACCCTGGATATAAATACGATGTGTGGTTTTCGGGCTCATCGATAATGAAAATGAGGTCAAAATGAAAATCCAAGATGCCGCCGATGAAGGTTATCGGTTTTTTCGTCATAGGTGTCATTTTCATGGTTTCAAGGTGCGCTTGTAATGAAATGAGGTCAAAACGAAAATAGAACACAGGAGTGACGAAAAAATAATTTTCTTCGGCTTGCCCTTACACAAAGAGCATGGCCGGAATTTGTATAGAGCTGTGCCCTTACAAAAAATATTCATGTAGGTACATTGACATACAGTACGTCATATTAAAGCTTACAGGTATGTGTTCGTAACAGTTTAATTTTTACGATCAGAGAAGAAGCGAGAGATACTTTAATTACGAAACAAAAAAAAGTGCCTAAACATTTTGAATAGCAATGATCATAAATTCCGAGACGAAACAATACGACAAATGCAATTGATTTATAGACCGTTTCTTCACTAGCCGATACGACATTTCAAATCGATATCAGTGAATATCTAATTCTCACCCATCCACGGACCAACCCAGCCAAGCGCGGCTCAACCTGAAGATCGACCAAGCGGATGTTATTATGTTGCCACTAGCTCCTAGTACATATTAAGTTTTATCAAGTACAATACAGCGTGTAACAGAAAGGGTATAATCATATGGAATACTGTGGTACGGACCATCAAACTGAACAACTTTCTCTACGGGACCACCATCGAAATCGTAAAAAAAATATCAGCAGTCCTATACAAAATTTCAATACCTACTCGACCCAAATGTATGGGATGTATGAATACCGAACGCTCAGTCAAAACTATGTCGATGAGACAGTGAATACAGACCGAAAAGTACGAGAGACAAAACGAATTTGCAGCCAGTAGTTACTGTGCCACAGACTAGATAGCTTCACTGTGCCTTGCTTGCGACTTGCAGAAAAGAGTCATGTATTGGCCGAGTATTCGCTTTATCTGTTTCTAGATAGTGGTCAGTTTTATGAGGCTAATGCTAAGTCCATTCTCTGTCTTTGGGTTAGATTTTTCAAATGTCACGCGTCGTCACACCAGGGGCCTTAGTCTGCTATTGCAATAGTGTCAGAATGGTCTATCATTGATTTAACAAGGCCCCTAGCCCACGGCGTATTGAAGCGCGTTCGAAACTCGTTTGACGTGCGTACAAAGGGTAATTCGTCTGCGCGGGGCCTTATTAAATCAATGATAGACCATTCTGACACTATTGCAATAGCAGACTAAGGCCCCAGGCCACGAGAGCGAAGAAGAGCTCGTCGCCTACAGACATTTCTGAATATTATGACTTCCTTAACCCTACATTACTACTATTCATGTTGCGACGTACAAAGAAACAAATCAAAAAATAAAATAAGCTTATTTTATTATTATTAAACTTACACACACTATCTTTACAGGATTACCCCAATACAATAGTGGATTGCAAAGTTTTTTTTTAATTTAAAATCTTAACCTAAAATACAAAATCAGACCTATCACAGAATATTAACATTTAAATATAACTGACAATTTTCAACAAAACTCTTGCGAACTCACTCAGATTGCACGAAAATATATCAATCCTCTCATACACTTTTTTTAGTACACATATTGTGCGGGTGAGGGGTGTCTTTGACAGCAGGTTTCAGCTTTGACAACAAAACAATTAAAAATCAATCAACACACATATTTTTTTGTTTTTTTTTGTCGCCTGTTCTAGAGAAATGTAGTTGTTGCAATTTACTTTTAATTATGTTAGAAGTAAGTTTCATATAATCATAATGAATGTACATAACGAATTCTTAATTGCTTCTGAGGGCAGGATTCAACCATGTCTTTGGACGCCTCGCCACTGCTAGAGACAATGCTGGAATGTCTCATTATGTGGGTTACGCATAACCTTCGCATCATTTATTAATCTGATGACCTGTAATTCTGTTTGCTCATTCTCAAGTTTCAAAATAAAATTTTCAGCTCCATGCACATTTTTCAAATGTGAGTTCAAATCTTTTTTCAAGCTGAACTTTTTATCACAGACCACACAGCATTCAACCTTCTCCATATGCTTTCTTTTTATATGCTCAAGTCTACGACCAGATGTGACAAAGTCAGCATTGCATATATCACATTTAAAAGGCTTTTGGCCAGAGTGCAGCATTAAATGTTCTCCCAATGTCTTTTCATTCACAAAAGTATTGCCACAAATCTCGCAAGTTTTGTCTTTTACTTTCTCATGTGTCACAAAATGCTGTGTCAAATTACTCTTTTTATAAAATCCTTTTTGGCATATTTCACACACAAAAGGCCTTATGTTCAGATGTACTTTGTTGGTGTGAGCTTCAAGTGAATTCTTATTCAGAGTCCTGTAGTCACAGCGTCCACAATTGTGATATTTGCCATTCCTTTTTCTTTTAGTCAAAGCATCATGGTTTTTCAAATGTACATTGAAATGTGAGAGAGATTTCAGCACTTTAAAGCAAAGAGGGCATTGTTTTCCTGTGTGGCTGTATAGATGCACTTTTAAAGATGAACTTTTATTAAATACTTTACCACAAATGTCACAGATATTAGCTGAGTTAGTGTTCTTATGAGTAATTGCAAAATGCTTCTGAAATAATACTTTTGAATTGAATTTCATAGCACATTTCTTACATTCTAAGCTTGTAGGCAGCTTCTTAGGAATGGTTATAATACTCCCAGAGGTAGGTAAGTTGACTTTTAATTTGTATTTCTTTGGCTGCTTTCTGCATTCTTCTTTATTGTCAACTTCATCATTTATAGTATCCACTAGGTGGTTAAGCATTTCGTTTTTGAAGTAGTTTCTTTGTAATATGCTGAATATCTTGATTATTAAACTTGAACAGTCTTCACAGGATTGAGGTAGGAGTAAATCCTGAGGAAAATTAAAAGAATTATGAATTAATAGAACGTTAATTAGTTTTGAACAAATAAAGGTTGTAAAATTTTAAAAATCATTTCTACAACATACCCCTAAAAATATAGTGTTCAATCATAACATGAAAGAAACATCAACTATAAATAATAATCCACCTAACACTGGTATGGAATACAAAATCAGTCTAGTAATACACTAAAATTGGTGTACCTAGTTCTTGGCGGTGTAACCAAAACAGGGGCTGAGAAAATAATAAGGTATTTAATTGGAGTCAAGCAGACATATAAGACTTAACTGGTAAAGAATATATAACTTCTCAGTTGTGTTTGGTTTCTACATTTACTATTAAAAACAAATTGAATTACTTACTTGCGACGGAAAGAGCTTCTTCATAATATTCCATAAAGTTATATTCAAACTAAAGTATTCGTCATGAATTTCTATGTTCTCATGTAAACTTGTAGTTTTATCGCTTTGTTTATAACATAGAAAGCAAACATTTTTCATATATTTTGGATTAATTAGTATATTCAACATATCCATTTCAATATTACGACAAGGTAAATGAAAATAAATAAACACAACTTTTTCACATGACATGGCCTCTGATGGCCACAGAGCATCTTATATATACTACTGGTACTGATGGCCTTTGTCTTTTTTTTTTTTGAGGCTAAGGTCTGGGACTATGCTGCCTAGTCATCAGTTGCATTTTTTCTTGATTATGGTGACACATAGGTCATCCTAAAATATTTTTTTTACTTTTAATTATGGTGGGTGCGAAAGGGTAGCTCGTTTCTTACGTTTATTGCAATTTGCATGCAGGTCAGTGTCAGGTTGTATGTTGATGAAAATATGAATCGCGCGAGTAACACGTATAGAGTTTGAGAATTATAATCATTTAAATCATCAATACAACCCTCTAAATTCATTTAATCTCATTGAGTGACTTTTTCATGAAATTGCTATTGAATGGAGTTATATGAACTTGGAGGGCTGTATTAATGATTTGAATTATTATAATTCTGAAACTCCATACGTATTACTGGCGCGATTCATATTTTCATTAACAGACAATCTGATACTGACCTGCAAATTGCAATAAACTTAATAAAATTTAAATTTCGCGGGTTACCCTTGCGCTTCCACCTTAAGGTGGATGCGCAAGGGTAACATACAACAACGTACAATCTGACACTGTCCTGCAAATTGCAATAAACGTAAGAAAATTTAAATTTCGCGGGCTACCCTTGCGCATCCACCTTAAAGTAGCAAACCAAAGAATACAAATATAGTCGATTTCAAATACGTGTAATCGACTAAATTGGTACTGGACAGTTGGTAGCGTTTCATTGTGAAGAAGATTGTCGAGATTTTTAGCCGAAGGGCGCTGGCGAATAGATCGTCGTCGTAGTCGTATTTCAGTATTCGTCGTGTCATTTTTGCTAAGTTGCGTACAAGCATTCCATGTCACTGCTATTTAAAAATCTATAAACCTTTGACTTTTAAGCAATTTTGTTCAAAATCAAGATAATCCCCAGCGTACCTATCTTATTTGGCTTTAAAAGCCGGATTATAAAGTGCTGTTGGACTCCGGGACACGTTAATACCGCCAAGCGCCAGCGATCGACACAAGCTAATTTTATCGACATATCAAGAAAGTAACTGGAACGTGGAAGATACAAAAGTAAGTCAACTTCTTCCTTGAAAATACGATTTATTTATATTTTATGCTGAGAGATTTATATATCAGGAATCGATTTCTCATTTTTCCAACGCTTAACAATAGAGAAAATACGCCATTTTGTCCTCTAAGTTGCCTAAGACGTAATATAACCTAGAAATTCCTGTTCCAAAAACTATTTTGATCAAAACAAAAATATTCAGGACGCTTTGTTGAAATTGTTAACATTTTTAGCACCACGAATTAATATCATACAAACACCAAGGTTTTTAAACAAACATCATGCTTGGAAACCAAGATTTGAAATAGAATATTTCTAATCAGACTGATTGAAATTGTTTTACCTTGAATAGCTGAATGAATGGGTAGGTATACTAGATATTACAAGAGAAGATGCTAATTTATGCAAAGTAAAATACTATGACAGTAACTGACATTCCATAGTAGTTTATATGACACACAAGACTATGCTATACTAAAATTAAAAATAAGAAATAATTCCAGAAGAGCTGCATACTAATTTAGGTGTTCAAAAATATACCTATACTCAATTCAAAAGCAAGCCCTAGGGACATATAAACTGACATGGTTGTTTACGCCAGCAATAACAAACTAATATGTAGTTATTAACTAATAAATATAGGTAATGTAATTATTTTATCTATGTTAATAAAAACTTCAGAGACACTAAACGCATTCATATACACACTCTGTTTTATGGGGGAAGGCAGGAACTCAAGAACCACATTGTAAAGCATTGACACCGGCACATTAAGCTACCCGAAACAAATTTTCTCAAACAACCTTGAACCTAATGCTTTAGCGATAAAGTTGAAAGTCTAATATAGAATTTGACAGATTGTAGTAAGTTGACATGGTATCTGTACATTTGGCCAGAAAATAAGGTTTTTTTCAATTTATTTTACAGCCTTTTCAAGATGGAGGAAATAGAATCAAATCACATTGATCCAAACCACTTAGATTGGATAAAACAGAAACTCAAGACGGTGTGGACAGCTCCAATGTTCTGCGGACTATGTTTGGAGAACCGTGGCAACTTCTGTTCCGTTGACATGGAACTGGTCATTAGCAGTCAGACATTCTCAAAATGTCTGCAGGATATACTGAACTATGTGTTCAATGAAGATGTAAGTACTAAACAGGTGTGAGGTGTTAAATTTCATGATTTTATTGACTTTTTGATATTATGGTAAAATTGTGAAGATCATACATAGTGTATGTCCCAGGTTTCGAATACCAGATTGGGCAAAGTGAAATTAGGATTTTCCACTCAGAATTTTTAGTACCAACTTGAGTGGTTGGTGGCAAAAGGTCTAGTTTATAGGACTTTTACATTACATCGGGGAAAACAGGCATGATGTAAACATACATTTGCTGTTTTTGTGATGCTTCATAATAACTGGCGAAACGTGGGTGTACTATTAGGTACACCTCTGCCTTACCCTTCGGGGATTACAGGTGTGATATTTTATTATGGGAAGATTTGTACCTATGAGAAATACCATCGGCAAAACTTCTTGTAGACCAATTATGTATTGCTGCTAAATTCCCTTGGAAATGTGTCTGTGTGGACAAAATAATAAAGTTATAAATAGAACAATAACAGGACATTTGCTTTCTCTTCTAGATTGAAAACTTCATGTCAAGTCCGCACTTATGTGACAGTTGTACAGAAAAGACAATACAATCTTACCTCTTCATACACAACACTAAGCAACTGAACAAGATTTTGAACAACTGCATCTCAGACATAGACTCCAAAGTAATTGACATCAGTGCACAGCTCGATGACTCTGTGACATATGACACTGCCAACGTAATGATTGTCCTAGAAAATGACACTGAATTATACAAAACTATCATTGATGTTAAATCCATGACTGAAATAGTGCCTACTTCCAAACCTATAGCAATGAAAGAACCTGTTAGCCCTAAACCACCAGAACTAAAACTAATTCAAGTTGCTAAACCCCATAAACCAATAGTTATAAAAAGGGAAATAGAAAGCTCTAAGGAAGTAAAACAAATCAAAGAAAGGAAGGTTTTTAAAGCTGATGGAACTCCTAATATTAGTTTGAAAGAAGGCCATATTGTGATCAAGCCTTTAAGCTCAGTGCGTACATCAGCTCCTCGTTACAATACGTATGAATGTGTTGACTGTCCTGATATTTTCACCACTTATAGATCTTTGAAGGAACATGAAAAAGCCAAGCATAAAAAATCAGTTTACCATTGCAAATTATGCGACAAAACTTACAACACTCAGCAATATTTGAACATACATTATAAGACTCATTCTAGGGCTAGATGCAAGTTGTGTCAAATTATACTTCCAGAAGGGGATCTAATGGAACATTTGAGGACACTCCACCCTAATTTAGTATACCCTTGCAAGTTTTGCGACCTAGTTTACTACACCCAAGAGTCTTTAGACACACATTTCAAAATAAGTCATCTAGTCAATGACACAAGAGCTAAATCTCAATGTGTAATGTGTCTGAAGAACTTTATGGATGCGGAAATGAAAAAGCACAAGTGCAAGTTCTCTTGCTCAGAATGTTTTGTCATGCCTTGCGTACATTTTAGATACTTAAATTCCTATAGAGAGCAGGTCTTAAGCCATGTGAATAAAATAAAATGCACGGATTGCGACTATGTCACTCGTCGCAAAGAACATCTTATAGGTCATACTAACAGGGAGCATTTGGATCATCATCCCTTTACTTGTGCTGACTGTAGTCAACAGTTTTACACTAAGTTGAGTTTGAAAACTCACATCATGCAATTTCATCAAGATCTATTTTGTCCTTACTGTGATTTTGAATTTAAGGATAACAGAACTTTAATCACGCATAGGAAAGCCTGCAAGCTCGTTATTAGATCATTCCAATGTACCCATTGTGTTGCCTCCTTTGATGTCGCTGAAGAGTTAACCAGACATGAGAACTTGAAACATAATGAAGGAGTTTATGCTTGCCCATTATGTAAAAGCAGATTCCTTGCTGACATAGAACTCCAAGAGCACCATGCGAGGGTTCACGGGGGCATACAATGCAAGAAAAGGAGAAAACATATTGAATGCTCTTTATGTGACATTATGTTTAAAAACATAAAAGAAATGCTTCAACATGAAAAATTCCACAATGCAGATGAGCTGTACCCGTGCAAAGTCTGCTCTAAAAATTTCAAATCCCTGCGAAAATTATACATTCACAATCAAAGACACTATACTAACAGAATAAAATGTTCTCACTGCAACAAAAGGATAGCGGCATCTTTCTACCCGCAACATGCAGTGAGGTGCCCTTACAAAGGAGATGCAAATTTAAGCCACACCTGTGATGTATGTGGCAAGTCATTCCACTTGGAATCATTACTACGTTTCCACCTAAGAATCCATTTAGAGCCAACACAGTGCCCTCGATGCAACAAGCTTGTCAAACCTGCAAGTCTAAAAAGGCATTTGGAACTAGTCCATGGAGTTGGAACAGAACACGACGATATAGACCTTGCCACTGGTGATATGATACCAAAAAAACGTAATAAAGGCGTATCAGCCAGGCCGTTGATTGAGTGTGACCTATGTGGGCATACAGTGAGAAAGAAATGTGATTTGGAAGCTCATATGAACCGATATCATCTGAAAATCAAGCCTTATGTCTGTCATATATGCAGTAAAGACTTCTGTGGTAAAGTTAGACTCAAAGAACACATTTCTACGCACACACATGACAACAGTTGCTTTTGTTCCGTTTGTGGCGGGAAATTTGCCAACCGTGTATGTCTGAAAATGCATATGAGAATGCATACGGGCGAAGCACCTTACGCTTGTGATCTTTGTGGTCAAAGATTCAGATCTTCCAGCATGATGAAGACTCACAGACTAAAGAAACATTTGGAGAAAACTGTTTGCTGTCCACTTTGTGATTGTATGTTCTTTATGGCTAGAGATATGAGGCATCACTTCAAAAGAGCTCATTGGAAATTTAAAGATGGTAGGCCGTTCAATCCTAGTGATGTTGAAGAGTTACCTAAGGAGTTATATTATCTTTTTGAAGATGGTAGATTCCCGAAACTTAATCTAGAGTAGGGATTCTATGATTGTAGCCATAGATTTTGGTTGAAATTTCTCAGTAGCAGCTTCGGAGTCTGGGATTTGTTTCCTATTGGTGACAATAAGCTCCTTCCCTGATATATGGGACTTTAAAGACCGGAGCAGCTAAACTATAGATGTAGACTGGCTGCGTAGCGTGTAGATATATCTTCCATATAGTTCGTGTACGCTGTAAACATAACTTGCGAAACGTGGGCATACAAGTATAGGTAAAACCCTGCCTAACCTCTCCGGTATTACAGCCGTTTGTTAATTTATTATTACATGTTCTATTACAAGTCATCATCATCTGCCGAGCCTTTTCCCAACTATGTTGAGGTCAGCTTCCAGTCTAACCGGATGCAGCTGAATACCTGTATTTTACACGGAGTGACTGCCTATCTGACCTCTACAACCCAGTTAGTGCTGGGTAATAGGTACGATAACCCTTTTTTTTCGGATGGGAAATCATCAAATAACTCCTCCCGCTCTGGGCTGAGCAGGAGGGAGTGTCAGACTTATACTGACTAAAATCCACCCATGTTCCTTCTTTAGCCCTTTGTGTTCCACGGCCGCGGTATTTCTTTCGCACAGTCCCGCAACCATGGCAGGCATCGGTCCTTTCGGACCCCTTCCAGTTTGCTGACATCTCTGAGGCTCGCGTGGTACACGAACGCGCCGTCGACACGGCCTGTCATCATAAGACGGACGGACGGCGAGCTAGCTCATAGCTCACCGTCCACAGGCCCGCGCCTACGGTGGCCGGCACCGGCGCCGACGCCCGGTGCGTCTCCCGCGGCGGCTGGGACGTAAGGTTCTCTCACTCACACGTTCCGCCACCTCCTTCGTTAGCATGACTGCTTCGCAGAAGGAGGTGACGGCGTCCCATTCTGTCTCGCTCCGGACCATGGATTGAACCAAGGAAGGTACGATACCCCTTGGTTCTGATTAGAAATGATGTAACAATAAAAGGGAAGTAGGAACTTAATGCATAATACCGTCAATAATCTACAATTCTTTAACCCTTCGTGTGCCGGAACGTAGATCTACACGAGACACAATAGGTTTTTAATCGTCTATATACTCGGCATACGAAAGGTTAACGTTTTGTTTTCGTTCTTACTAACACTTATATCTGTAGTCAAGTTAAGGTGTAAGCGCCAGGGTAGCCCGCGTAATTCAAATTTTCTTACATTTTTTGCAATTTGCAGGTCAGTGTCAGGTTGTATGTTGAACAAAATAGATTATGATTCGCGATCGTACCGGGTTTATATTTACAGAATTATAATCATCAATACAACCCTCTAAGTTCATTTAATCCCATTGACTATTTCGTGAAAAAGACACGATTATATTTCTGTACCTTGTGGTGTGCCGTGTGACGTAATGTGCAGTATGAACGCACCCTAGATTACGTGGCGTTGTGTAAGTTGTTTTTTGTAAGCTGCTATATTTTTGTTAAGTGGCAAGTCAAGCTTCGGTCCCGGGTACTACCCATAGCGATCTCTCACTTGTCCACCGTCGCGAGACACGCATCTGTTTGTTATTATTTCAGTGGTATAGTTTTAAATCAGTTACATGATTAAACACCCGATCCCTAACTGTGTTTGTTTAATATATTCGTTCTACTGCAAGTTGGACTTTCACTGCCGCTCGTCATCAACAACCTCCTCTACAAGACGCCTGAAAGGGCGAAAACCTAAATACATGCGTATTATGACAGCAAATTCATATTCTATTCTTATTCTTTATTGCACACAAAATATAAAAGTAGGACACACAAAATGTTAAAACAAGTCATACAAACAAAATCAACAAACAAACAAATCATTTTTGTTCAACGTACAGCTTGACACTGACCCGCGAATTGCAAAAAATCTAAGAAAATTAGAATTTCGCGGGCTACATTGGCGCTTCCAAGGTAGCCGGTGAAGCTTCCATAGGTAGGTAATTATTTTTACTCAAGTATTATCTGACTTGTTTATAGTTACGGGTATCAGTGGCATCTGTCGTCATCTAACGAGAGTTAGATATCTGAGACGAGCTTTGAAACTCCTCTAGAGTGCTTAGGTGTTCGTGGAAACGGGTATTAGTCCGCGTGCTGCCGACTCCCGTTTAACTTGGGGTCATCAAAAAGTCTTTCTTTTCAATTATTTAGCTATAGATTAGTAAGTAAATAAAATCTGCTAAGTAACCTTTTCCTATATTTTACAGATAACATTGTTATTTAACTGATATTTAAATAAGATGATTAATTGATTGTAGTAAATTAAATTGCTTTCACAATAAATCATGTCCTCAATGTGTTCCGTATTTATTTTGTATTTTCCTTTTTTTAATATTTGACAAGAATAGTAATTACTTAGTACCTGGGTGACCGAGTCTTCGAGGGCGATAATTTTATTAGAGAAAACCACTGTTCTGAGTGTACCTTACCCTAACAGGAATGTGTCTCCTATGACTGGGATGAATACCACACCCACCACATACAAAATTGGTGCGCTTAGTCGTTTTGGAAAAAAACTGAATAAACTACGATTCCTGCTACTCATGTGCAAAGTCACAGAAACAGCTAGTATAATAAAATCCAATAAAAAATGTGTAAGCACGACAGGCACAACACGTTTCAACCGGTTCATCAGTAAAGTAAAGAATGTCATCGAAATGTATGAAGAGAAGGAGAAAATTTCCTGCTAGGGTAATGGACACCCCATTTTCAACATTTTTTTTAGATACTTCTCTTTGCTGTAGGACGTGGGTGAATCCCCTTCTTAAGTTTAGATTTTGTATTTGTATTAAGTACAAATAAATCCACCTTAAGGTGGATGCGCAAAGGTAGCAAGGACTACGTCGAAGACAAAGAAGTTTGGCTTTAATTCCTTCTGCGCATGCGGCTTCCCTGGTAGCTCATAAACGGCACAAATATGTGGATGTCTCTAACTATTCTCAAGCTCATTTTTTTCTCATCTATCTAACCAGATTCTTTACGATAGTTTTCAAATCATTTATACATCTTTTGCTCAGAATAGTTACAGCACTGATGACAATATTTGTGTCACTTGTTTAATTGACTATTTTACAATATTTTCTTACCTTTGTATAGATTCTTTTTTTCCGATTGTTTGTGAATGTTTGAACATTATAGGCTTTGTAGATTCCCAGATGCTCGTTAACTTTTGTTAACTTTTCATCTTGTCTTAATTTTTTTTGTGTAGTAAGCAACGACCTATTGTCGGGCCTATGCTGTTCCCCCATACTTAAGTACTAATGCTGTAACATGATAATATTGTAACAACAAATGATTTGAAAAGAGTAACCATGGAGTTTCTTGCCGGTTCTTCTCCATAGGAAACGACCAACCCGAACCGTGCACCTTTTTGTCGACGTTTTATAAGTGCCCATCTAGGCCTATGTGAAATAAAAATATTTTGATTTTGTAGCCCGCGAAATTTAAATTTTCTTTCGTTTATTGCAATTTGCAGGTCAGTGTCAGGTTGTATGTTGATGAAAATATGAATCGCGCCAGTAACACATATGGAGTTACAGAATTATAATCATTTAAATCATTAACACAGCCCTCCATGTTCATATAACCCCATTCAATAGCTATTTCATGACAAAGTCACACACAAAGTGACTAGTAGTTTAAATTTCGCGGGCTACCCTTGCGCTTCCACCTGGGCATTTTCGTCAGAACATGTACAAAATTTAAAAAAATGCATGATTGAACCTTAACTTTTGTAAATGATATTATTTTAATGAATTTGCATGCTCGCTTTTATAATCTTTGATTATTTTAAAACATAGAATTCTGATGAATTTCAGTTACTTTTATTTTAATTGAATTAAAAGGAACTTAGTGCACTTAATTTTGTCATGTTCGTTACTCATAAAAGCACTGTTGATAAAATAAAACGAAATTTTCGTTTCATTTTAACTAAGTATGATGTTAGTCAATTAATAATGCAATTAATTTATGGCAAAATATTTATTTAAATTTTTTGCAATAAATGCGTCCGTACCGTTACTTATCATTGGATCACAATATTTCACTCTAATGTATAGGTACAATCAAATAAAATTTAAAAAATCGTAAAAATCCAATTTTTTGTTTATTAGTATTGACTAAGCTAATAATTCTATACATACAGAAATAAGTTGAAACATCTTAATAAAAATAGGAAATAATCAACAAATACAATAAACTTTCATATGGGACAGTAACGTTACCTGACCTACCCGTAACAAACAGGACACAGTAAAGTTGAGATCACACTTCGACATTTTAGAAGTAATGCAAAAATACTTTTTGCTTTTTATTATTTATATTATTACTAACATAACATAATATCTAGTAGTGTTAGCCCGCAAAAAACGAAATAAACGATTTCTTCAATTTTGACAAAACAAAAACATGAAAAATTCTAGTTTGCAACAGCTTAGTTTAATGAACTTCTCAAAATCACCTACATATGTACCTAGTTATCAGCTCTTTAAATTCAAACTTTGGGTTTACCATAAATTAATAAAAATAAACTTCCATCAAGCTTTGGCTTCGAAAAATAATAGTCATGTAGCAATCAAGTCATTAACAGTCAAAGAGTAGCTACTCTAATTATCTTGGCAAGAGATCAGTACAAAACGAGAAAGTCATCCAAGGCCCGCCATCTTTTCCTTGGTCTGCCGCGACCCCTAATTTTAGTCCCTGTTAATAATTCAAAGGTGATGTTTGGATGAATCTTTGATATGAACTATTTATTACCCTCTGAACTTTACTGACATGTTTGTACCACAGTACGGGTTCTTCAATGCACTCCTTGGTCAATACACAGATAATGATTCGATTCATTGTTCACCGTATTACCGTAACGTGATATCCACTCAGTGTGGTATGCAATACCAATATTATGACATTCTCAGTTGCCATCAAACTTCTGTGAACAACTGAAGTTTGATAGTCACCGCCGATCAAAAAGATAGCCAATAGCCCTGCAGCAGACTTATAGACGATAACTTGATTTTGTTATCGTTGAGTAAAGGGTAAAAAAAAATCAACTGTTCAGTACATTTCTCTGCGCTTAACTCGACAAAATGTACTGAGCAGCTGATTTTTTTTCGCGATTTCGGTGTTGGTCCCATAGTGAAAGTTGTTCATAATGATGAGTACAATGACCCCTTAAGAGATTTCGTGTTTGAATAGAACCTTATATACGTAGTGGAAGTAATGCAGTACCATTGGGTCAGATAATTTAATTTATTTAAACTTTTACCAATACCTACTAGGTACACGCCATTACACTTATTGCCATAGTACAGGAAGTAGTGTTGCCAGGTTGAATCATAAGCATAGACTAAATATACCGAATGATCGATTACAATATCCAATACATATCATCGCCATTTTCAGTAAATACATTTTCAGTTTACTGTTGCAAGTTTGGTCGCTGAGACCACCGATAACCTTCAATGCATAGATAATAATGGCTGAGACTTTATCTATGACTGAGAGCAGTGTTGCCAGATGACCGATAATCGTTCCCCCAAACCTTGCCCGAAATCCCCCCAAAATTTAGGTTTTTAAGAATAAAACCCCCACTTATGGTTTTTCTTTTTTTATTAATGAAATTTTTACAATTTTATACTATTTCAGCATTAGCTTCCATTACAGAATCCGCATCTTCACTCGTGTCGCGCGTTGCCGTGTTGTATTCAGTTTCGTACATTTTTTCTAAGTTAAATCTCTAACATAATTGAACTGGGTTTAAAATGAACCCACTCTTCTAGTAATGAATATCTTATTACCAAGATGGATTGGCAGTGTGAATAGTTAATTTGTATCGAAGCTTGCCTTTAATAATTGTTACTGGGAGCAGGCTCTTTGCACAACAGCGTTAGAAAAACGCAACGACAAAATTCCTAATGCAAATTTCATAATAAAAATACAAATTATATCCCCCAATTCCCTCCACGCAGATTTTAATAAGTTTATAACTTACGAGCGATGCAGAGCGGTGGGATGGTCAAAATTGTTAGTTCGGTCGGCAACACAACACAAATTTTGACACGTTATTTTCACACAAAGATTTTAATTTTTTTTCACACATGACAAAAAGTCAAACACCTTTTTGTTTTACACGACACACTGACTTTCGTTTTCTTTTTCAATAGTATTTTTAGTCTTTGAATATAGAGTAGCAACACAAACAAAACACAAACACAACACACAAACAAACAACAAACACAACACACAAACAAACACACACAACAAACACCAACACAAACTCCTACACTTTCCCTTATTCGACAGATCTAAGACCCATTGCATGATTAAGAGATGCGAAGCTCGAACGTGGCAGTGCCTTAGTAAGAATGTCAGCCACTTGATTTGCCGTACCAATTCATAAAACTTCAATAGCACCTTCAGCCACTAGTTCTCTCACATAGAAGTGACGAATGCTAATGTGCTTTGTCCTCTTGTGAAATTCCGGGTTGTGGGCAAGTCGAACTGCTGCTTCGTTGTCCACACTGAGTGTCGGTGTATGCGTGAGCTTAGTAAGGGCTTGCAGAATTCTTGTTAGCCAAACAAGTTCTCTAGCTGCTTCACTAGCTGCTACAAGCTCAGCTTCTGTTGTAGAGATAACGACAGAGACTTGTCGCTGACTAAGCCATGAAATAATTCCACCAGAATAACGACAGACCACTCCTGTAGTAGATCGTCCGGTATCTCGATGTCCACCATGATCTGCATCGCTAAAACCTTCTAGCACGCCTGGTAAATGATGCGCTTTATACACAATTCCATAAGAGCTGGTGCCCTTGGTGTAGAGCATAATGCGTTTTACTCGAAGCCAGTCTTCGTTTTCGAGATGCAACTCCTACAGCATAGGCAATGTCCGGACGTGTTCCGACCATGAGGTACGCTAGAGCGCCAACAGCTTCACGGTATGGAAAGTCTTCCACTTCTGTAGCTTCAGCTTTCCCTAATTGTGAAGGTTCCTTCTCTATAGGTGTAGCAACAGGGTTACAGTTAGCCATCCCGAAACGGTCGAAAATTCTTTTTGCATAGGCTTCCTGATTACTGAAAACAGAGCCATCTTCTTTTCTAGTTCATTGAAGACCTAGGTAATGAGACGAAGGTTTCGTTGTTATCCGAAGTCTTTCTTTAAGGTAATTAAAAAAATAATTGCCAAAGCTTCATCCCTGGCTACCAATCCATCATCTACATATAATGTAATGAGTAGCTTCTTGCCATTCACATGCTTGGTGTATAGACAACAGTCAGCTTCACACTGCTTGAAGTCCATGTCTAATAATATTTCTTGGTAACAGGCGTTCCAGCACCTTGGGGCTTGTTTCAATCCATACAGGCTTCGATTCAGCTTCAAAACATTAGCTTTATATCGGCATAACCTTTTGGTGGTTGTACATAAATTTCCTCCTTCAGGGTTCCATTGAGGAACGCAGTACAAACATCAAACTGCACTAGGTGAAGGTGTTCCTGTGCGCTGACACTCAACAAAGCTCTGATCGTTGCAAGGCGGGCAACAGGACTAAATGTCTGATCATAATCCTGTCCTTTTCTCTGCTTATAGCCTTTGGCGACAAAACGAGCTTTGTATTCGTCGACAGAGCCATCAGGATTCCTTTTAATACGTAGAACCCATTTGCAGGGAAGAGCTTTCTTTCCTTTAGGCAAATTGCTGGGCGTCCAAACATTGAGGTCCTTTAGAGATTTCAATTTACTATGCATAGCCTTTATACAGTCATCTCGTTTCATTGCATCCGCGAAGTTTGACAGATAAGCTTCTGTGACACATACGTAGTCATCAAATCTTTTTGGACGTCTTAGTTGATTACGGTCACGGAGATTGTATCGCGGCAGCTACTCTAATACAGCGTCATGAAATTCCCCAAAATTGTGATCATCGTGAAGCTCATGTTCATGGACAAAGTCTTCCACTTGGACGTCTTCCAGGTGTTCTCCTAATAAAGTTTATAAGTTACGAGCAATGCAGAGCGGTGGGATGGTCCAAATTGTTAATTCGGTCGGCAACACAACTAGGGCTTGCAAATATTCGATCATTTTGGAATTCGAATATTCGATATTTTTTGGGGGTATATTCGAATAATTCGAATATTTTTCGAATATTAAATAAAAAAATAAGTTTTATAGAAATCATGTCCTTTAATTTCTAAATAGTCTTAATTCTTTAAATCAAAATAATATTAGTTTTAAGTAATATTATTTTAACGCAGTCTTACTAAAACAATTAAAATAATATTTTTTTTGTTATTAGAACAGCTAACGTTGAATTGAAATAGGCTTATCTGCTATTGCAGTTATGTTTTAGTATTTTTTTTTGAAGAATTTATTGCTCAACTTAATAATAACTGACTGAATATTAATACACTACAATGTTATTCTAATATTATATTCGCAAAAATTGTAAAAGTAGAAACAAGTGCTTAAGATATTTTAAAACAAACAATATTTATCAAAATAAAATAATCTTGTTTTGTTTTTCCACCCTCGACACAAACACAACACAGTCTTATAAAATCAGTCATGAGTATTGTAATAATATAATAAAATCAAACAAAACAATAACAAGTAAGTAACGCAATTAAACCTTTGATGTAAAATCGTTTTCTTAATGTTAAATTGTCAATGTCACAATAACAATGTGTGAGATTGATAATTTAACATTAAATCTTAGTGAATCTTAATGACAAAAATAAAAATCACGAGTTCAGATCAGATCTAAGTGGCACGCTACAATTAGTACAAAAAATTACAGTACATTTTGAATCCTATCATAAACCTTTGTCCTTCAACGTTTTCCTTGGAACTGAGACCTAAGAAAACTTAGAGCATCCATGGAATCATCGTTTAAGGCACATCTTAGATGGTTGCAAATATATTTGCAGGAAGAAAACACCCTTTCACACTCTACACTTGTTGGGTGGTATACAATGCAGAAAGTCGTATGCTTGGCTCAAATTCACTTGTCTAGGACCTCCTCTATCAAATAGCGCCATTAGCATTAGGATTCACGTTTCCAACTCTTCTCTGCATGATAAATTTGCGGTAGATATAGAAGAAGTTGCTAAAATGGTGTCATCGATCTTTTTTTGTAGTTCTTCCTTGAAGCTTATTGCAGTTTCCTGAATTGCATCATTTTGTCGCTGTCGCTGCTGCTGGTGATCAGATAAGGATCTGTCTTCATTATCATCAAAGTCGTGTATTTGACTAAAGTATCTAACGTTAATCTCAGTTATAACTTTAGCAATCGTGTCGTTTCCTGGAGATGAGAAAATATCCGAAGGTATCTCTGCGTAACATATTGTGGGATTGTGTAGATATTTTAACGTATACACTAGATTTTGTAAGCGCCTCTCAGTTATTGTTTTCTTCAGAGCCTGGAGTAGCTGATCACTTGTAAAACTGTTTGTCGCTTGAAGATTCGTAACCATGAATGGTAGTGCTGTCTCTGCAGTTAGCAGATTTGCATTTTTTTGGCACAACGCCTCGACTGTTACCTTTACAATATTGAGAGAAGTGGACAATTCTTGTAGTAAAGCTAGCTCAGAGGAACTAAATGTGATTTCGTTCTTTAAATCAATAAGAGTTCATGATTGGCTCTTTTAGTACTAAAAACCTTGTGATCATATCAGCCAAGCTACTCCACCTAGTTTTACAGTCTAGGATCAAGCCCATTTCTCTGTTCTTCTAGAAGGTAGTTATAGAAACACTCAATCTTGGTGGGTGATTTCCTAAAAAAATAACAATTTTTCTCACTATATCTATAACATTTTTTTTTTATTTACATCCCCGTATACATACTGGTTTCTGTTCAGTTGTCTTCCTGTCCCAACTACAAATCCACCTTCTTTTTCATCACTGTCAGAGTCATCATTTCATTCTTCTTCTTGGGCATTTTGTGTCTTTTTGTAAATTACATCCAAAACTGCACATTGGATGACGTGTGCAAAACATAATTGATGGTACGGAGGCAATTGTCGACCCATAGCACACATCGCACTTGCTCCGTCAGTCACCACACATGCTATTTCCACTTCTAGAGAAAGATTATAGGATGCTAGTTTGTGCTTCAAAATATTGGCACATCGTTCTGCTGCTCCCCGGCCAGTTATTCTTGCTAGTCCCAGATTCCTAAAGCTCTTGCCTGCAAAGTTTGGACAATGAATGTTGACGTTCATGTACCGTCGGTTACGGGCTGAAGTCCATTCGTCTAAAGAGACGGAAAACTTCTGTCCTTTCGAATCCTGTCGTAAACTCGTAGCGCCCGCGCGTCGAACGACGTTACCTTGTTTGGACGGCGTGCTTGAACGTTGAATTTTGTGTGACTGTGCACATCAGATTGTTGAGTTTTGTTTCTAGGAATTGGTCGAATATTCGAATATCGCAAAATTTCTATTCGAATATTTGAAACAGCTGATTATTCGAATAATTCGAATATTCGGATATTCGAATGCAAGCCCTAAACACAACACAAATTTTGACACGTTATTTTTACAGAAACATTTTTTTTTTTTTCACACATGACATAAAGTCAAATACCTTTTTGTTTTACGCAATCTACACAACACACTTACTTTCATTTTCTTTTTCAATAGTATTTTTAGTCTTTGAATATAGAGGTAGCTATACAAACTCCTACATTTGTTCCCTCCGCGAATCCTCCCAAAGATATTGTCCCCCCAATTCTCCCCCCATAACTTTAAATAACCCCCGGCTTTGGGGGGATTCCTCCCAATCTGGCATCACTGACTGAGAGAATGCGTTCCTGACGTCTGTCAGTTGGTCATGACTAGTGATGGGCAGTAGTAGTAGTAACACTATTAATCAACCGACCCTTATCAAGAATAAAATTAGTTTTAATACTTGTCTGGTTTCTAATTTCTGAATTTAACTAGCGTAAAGAAAATGAAAATGCAATAAGTAGTAATATTCTGAAATATTTTATTTTGAGAACTTGCGACTGGGTTCAAATTTAACAAATTTATTCTGACTCTGGTTCGCTTGAGGAGGTTCTGTCTTCATTAGCTTCGCTAACGTGTATTATTATATGATTATCAATCAAAGTATAAATTCTGACATCTCTGTCAGTTTTTGAAAATTAGATTTTTCGTTTTGTCGACGACCTTTGTCCAGTCATCTTTAGGACTTTCCCATAGCTTTCTTTTAGTTCATCATCTTCTTTGTGCCGAATGGCGGAGAAGTATTGTGCCGGGCTGCGTAACCTTTGACTTGAGCCCAGATTAGCTCAATCGCATTATACTAGCAATGATATGGAGGAATTCTGAGAACATGATGCCCGTATTCCAGAGCCAGTTCATCTATTTCATAACTAACATGTGCTGGCTTATTTTCATTTAGCAATTTGATGAGTTCTACTTTTAGCATCTGCATATTTGCGTCAATGCCTTTACTTTGTAGCCAAGCCACAAATTCTTATTTAAGCGTGCTTTCTCTAATTGCACAGAACGATAAGGGGCATTATCCATGAATACCTATTACAGAAGGCTCTGTTAGGCGAGGCCAGACACATTCTGGAATGTAGTGGCATTCATTTCTTCATGGTACTCAGTAGTGATTTTTGATTCAAATGCCAGTAATCCGTTCTCATTCTCTTTATTGAGCACGGATTACGTGGCATATTAACAGTCGAGCTATTTTCCATTGGGACTTTTGACTCTTTGTCTGTTTGTGTTGTGTGTTTTATACTGAAAACTAATGTTTTTTTAAAACTTCGGTTAAAGCAGTTTTATCTCCCTTAAAGAAATCAGCTGCTCTCAAAGATGCCAAAAGCGTTGTCCAGCAGGGCTATTGCGTATCTCTGTTGGCAGTTTATAAAGTGATCATCATTTGGCGAGTTTTGATATACAATGACCGTTCTTGTTGGTTTCAACTGACGCTACCCGTGCAAAACTGTCACTGTATATCAAAACTCGCCAAGTGATGATCACT
Source organism: Eugnorisma glareosa (assembly GCA_947578425.1). NCBI lineage: Eukaryota > Metazoa > Arthropoda > Insecta > Lepidoptera > Noctuidae > Eugnorisma > Eugnorisma glareosa. The sequence goes on along the minus strand of OX387982.1, from coordinate 1,527,865 downwards.
ATGAACTGTCAACAGGATTATTAACCGTTTAATAAAGAAAAAAAAGTGAAAAAGTTAAAGTGTCAAAGTTATTAATATCTGTCACGGGTTTAGTTCTGCGTTTCTTCTTCGGTGTTCGTAAAATATTTTCTTCCGTGCTGAACTGGCCGAACTTTTCAGTATTATGATTTGTTATCGTTCGTTGGCTTACCCCGAGCGCCTGAGAGACGCGTTCTTGTAGTACTTGTTCGACATTTATCAATGGTCCGCCATTCTGCCTTTCACGCTTTAAGTAGGTAATCTTGTCGCTTGACTAGCACATCACTACAAAAATAAACAATTGACGTAACCTTGTAACAGCGCAGGATGAATTATTGTTTACTTAATTAATAGACATAAATTTAGCGCGACTTTATTACATTTATTGGTACTTGATTTAATGATATCGTTTTTAATAATATTATTTGTTAATAGGGCAAACAAACTATAGCTATATATTACGTCTAGCGTAAATTCTTCGCCACTTCAAAGTTAATTATATCGTCCTTTCGCTCACGACAGTGATGCCAGATTGGGGGGAATCCCCCCAAATCTGGGGTTTTTTTTTAAGTTATGGGGGGAGAATTGGGAGGACAATATCTTTGAGGGGATTCGTGGAGGGAAAAAATCTGGGTTTGGAGGGAATTGGGGGATATAATTTGTATTTTTGTTAGGAAATTTGCACTAGGAATTTTGTCATTGCGTTTTTCTAACGCTGTTGTGCAAAGAGCCTGTTCCCAGTAGCAATTACTAAAGACAAGCTTTGATACAAATTAACAATTCACACTGCCAATCCATCTTGGTAATAAGAAATTCATTACTAGAAGGATGGGTTCATTTTAAACCCAGTTCAATTATGTTAGAGATTTAACTCGGAAAAAATGTACGAAACCGAATACGACACGGCAACGCGCGACACGAGTTAAGATGCGGATTCTGTAATGGAAGCTAATGCTGAAATAGTATAAAATTGTAAGAAAATAATAAAAACAAAAAATTGCCATTGTGGGGGTTTTATTCTTAAAAACCTAAATTTTGAGGGGATTTCGGGGAAGGTTTGGGGGGAACGAGAATCGGTCATCTGGCAACACTGGCTCACGACCCGTCAGGAACGTATAACGTATTCTTCTCTCAGGGGCCAATACATTATTTGCGTTCAATTCGAGTTTTATAATTACCTTATAAGTTTAGTGAAGAATGAAATACTTTTGTGATGGAATGGAATTGCCCTTATAATCCAGAACAGAAACAGACCTAATCTAATTTTCAGCGAACAAAAACATAAACAAATAGGACAAAATTGAGACTTTATCTCAAAAGATGGACAGTTTCAAATTGAAACTCAAAAATGTCCTACACAGCACAAAGTATTGTGGCATATGCTTGGAAAGTGACGATAATATGAGCACCATTGACGAAGATCTGGAGATCGTTGTGAATGAACGGACTTGCACAAAAGCTATGAAGGTTATCATCGATGTAGTATTTATAGAGGTAGGTAAGTGAAGTTTGGTCATACTTTCGTAGTACAAACCTGTATAGTCTCATTCTCTCGCCCCTATCCCAATTTTTTTCGGGTCGGCGTAGAATATCTTCTATCTTAAGTTAAGATAGGATAGTTTTTATATGTCCAAAACATGAACACACACATGACACATGCAAGATGTAACATCAAATTATGTCACAGTTTGCCTGAACGGAATATAAAAGGTAGGATGTAATACAAGCATCAAGTCATCCATTACACCAAGCAATTACTTTGCAATCCAATTTAGAGCTACAAATTATTAAAAGTAAAATATAATAGTGTGATAAGCTCATTTTATAGTCATTTAAAATACAAATTAGCAAATTAAATGTTAAAGTAATTTAAAATTTGGATGTTTCATACAAGTCAATTTAATTTATCTGTCAGAAATTTGTCAGTGCTGTAACAGACTTTCTTTATCAGGTTTTTTAATTGATTTCTTAATTTTTCATTTGTGTATTGCCTCCAATATTTTGGACATATTATATGTTACGGCTAAAGGTAACATAAACTCAAGATTAGCCGGCTAAATAAAAACTACTTACTTAATCTTAGGTTAGGTTATGTAATGTGGCTGTGGGGCTGTCTGTGACTCCTATGACAAAGAGGTATTTATTAAAAGAGCCGTGTCCAGTCCCTTAGGTGGTCAAAGGTCGGATCACGGCGCAGTATAACCAAAGTATAATTTTAGGGGATAGGCCCCACTTGTTACCCATCATCCTCCTGTATTGCCAAAAGGTGATGCAGGCCCTGTTTATTTTGTTGTCTATGTAAATTTTGTAGGATGACTGTCAAATACCTAGTATTTGACCTCATCGGATATCTGGAGTTCTGTATTGAAAAGTTTGGGTAGGTGATAGGGGCCCAGTATTCGTTTTTGGGTAAACATGACTAGTTCAGTTCAGTTCAGTTTTTGTGGGGTTCAGTGAGAGGTCGAATTCTCTGCACCAACGTTCAACGATGCGTAGCGCCAGTCCGGTTAAGCAGCTTCAACTTCAGTAGAGTTGTTGCGCTGCGAGTGGTCATACCTAAAAAAAAAAAGATGCATAGCGCCTGTTGGTTGAGTAAGATTGCAGATAGTCCCTGTCACTTTCCCCAAAATGGATTGCGAGGTCGTCGGCGTTCCCGATTGTGTAGAAATGGTTTGCGTAGTTTTGTGATGAGATCATTTATCACCAGATTCCAGAGGAGGGGGGATAGTACTACTCCTTGGGGGCAGCCTCTGGCTATCATAGCCATCTCCTGTTCCTATGCAAGGCCACTCGTTTACCTAACATGTTAGTAATCCGGCCGACCACTAGATGGAGAGCGAATTCAGTGGACTTACCCGAGCTGTATGCATGTTGGTTAGCATGGAGTGGGATCGTTTTCAAAGCGCCATCCCTCAGCTCTCTCTCGCAAATTCTCTCCATGGTTTTAATGAGAAACGAGGTCAGGCTGATCGGTCGGTGGGATATGGCGTTGGTATAGTCGCTCTTACCTGGCTTAGGAATGAATATAACTTTCAGTTCCCTCCATCCTTTTGGAACTTATCTAAAGGCCATAGGCACGCTCTCATTACGGGTACAAGTCTGGTGGCGACAGAGGCCCCACCGCACTGCAGGGCAGGAAAGACTCCGTCCGGACCGGCAGCCTTGAAAGGATGGAAGCACCGGATCGCCCACTGGAGTTTCTCCATCGTTATCACTTTGTGTGCGTAGCGCCAGTCGTTTTCTGAAGGTTTGGGTTACCTCTGTCCAATCAATAGCCTGTGCGAAAGCGCAACCTGGGAAGTGAGTTTCAATAAGGACGCGCATCGCTTCTTCTGGTGAAGTGGTAAGTATGTTGTCGGGTTTTCGGAGAACAGCGGGCCCAGTTGGCTTCTGCTGTGCCAGTATTTTCCTTACCCTGTTTGCTTGTTGGCAGGATTCGATGTTGCCACAGTATTTCCGCCATCCGGTAGAGCTCCTGAATCTGATGCCTTTTTCAGTTTGATTTGGCCGCATAGTCCCAATCCTCGTCAGCGCAGGTGTTCATGGCTCTGTTTAGGGCTGCCTTTACCTTCCCGCGCTTGCCATCACCATGGTTGCTTCCCCGGTGTTTTGGGCGTCGTGGGCAGGATGATTGGTAGCTACCATTGATTTCGTGAGATGACTTACACGCTCGTCGATCTGCGGCGTGTCCTCGTAGGTCATCCAGTAGTTTGTTTGGTTTCGAGGGTGTGTGTATACGAGTAGGCAGCACGGTCAGTGTTGCGCGGGTTGCGCCGTGGCAGTATTGGTCTTACACAGACCTGAATGTAGAAGCGGACCCACCTGTGATCCGAGCAGGAGGCCACCTTGGAGACCTGCCAGCCGGTGGTGATGGCCGCAGCACCCTTCGATGCCAGAGTGAGGTCTATGATTGTTTGGTTTCGTCTGTTTACGAAGGTTGGTTTGGAACCTGTATTCGGTAAGTAGGGTTAATTTTGTTGTAAACAAGTAATCAGCCTTGTGCTCTCGCAATATGTCACGAGGCGGGCGAGATCATGCGGAGACGGCTCCTCTGCATCGGGCATGTATGTCGAGGCGAAAACTACTGCTACCTCCGTATCCCCACTTTGTATGAGTAGCCTAGCTGCAGAGATATCCCTGCAACAGAAATTTGTTAGTGGGTGTGTTTTAATGTTACCTGTCGTATAAATACACGATCTTGGGTGAAAGTGATCTGTGCAAACTACGAGCTTACCACCAAGATTTGAGAGACCTTATATGTGGCCAGCTCAGCAGGGCCATTGCGTATCTCTATTGACAGTTCATAGTGATTATCACTTGGCGAGTTTTGATATACAATGACCGTTCTTGTTGGTTTCAACTGACGCTACCCGTGCAGAACTGTCATTGTATATCAAAACTCGTAACTATGAACTGTCAACAGAGATACGCAATAACCCTGTTGATCGACGGCTCCTGGATCAAGGCAATTGCCGTTTGTTGAACCTCCAACCACTTCCGCAGCTGAGCCGTTGCGGTCTGGCCGTGGTGGAGGTTGGCTTGCCGGACTTTACAGGTCGACGAAAGGGACTCCATCGCTGGTCGTTCCTTCATCGTCACCTTCCAGTCGCAGTCCGGCAAACAGGTCGCTCGCTCCAGGTCCAAGGCCGCCGATAAGTTGTTTCCGTCGAGCTCATCACCCAAGTATAGGACGGCGCCCACGCTATGCCTTCTGGGCAGCTAACTGGCGCTGCTGCTGCAGGAACATCCACGGGTGTTGCCGCGGTGTTTGTAGGGGGAGCTGCCTCCTCCTCCTGTGTCACGTTGATGGTTTCGGTGGAAGGATCCCATTCCTGAGGGACGTTCGTTTGGACCCCGGAACTTCATGTACACCGTCCCCACACCAAAAGAGAGATGCGTTCGGCCTTCATCAAGGTCAGAATTTGGTCCTCAGGGACCCCGACCACCACAAACCATGCATCGGCCGGTTTGTTGACGTGCAGCAATACCCATTCCTTGATGTCCACCCAGGGATTCTGGTAAAACAGAGCGCGCCCAATCTTGGTCGCCTCCGCGAAGATACCCTGCTCATCCGGGATGAGTATGCCGCATCTTACCCGTCGCTTAATCTTCGCCTGCCTTCTGACCACTAGCGAGGTGCTGGTGGGGGCAAGGTGGCAACTCGGAGATGAGTGTCCTCAGCCATGCCAAGGTGTGGTCGTTACCGCACCACAGTTTGAGGACCCCGCTGGTGAACAGCAGCCTTGATTTGATGGTCGATGCCGGTGAGTCCTGTTTAGGGGAGGAGGCCTCGACGACTATCTTCCTCTGGATGGCCGCGAGAACCTGATCCGACACTTCCTTGCTGATCAGCCCCGTGCGGCCGCAAGTGACTGCGATGTCTAGGTTTGCTTGCGCTTGGGCGTAGCTACGGTTGGCCGCCCGTTTCGATTGATCAAGACGCGGCCGCTTGCGCTTCCCTTGAGGTGATGGGGTCTAGTTGAGAGCCCGCTTGGCCGTGGCCTGATCATTCCGAACGTGTCGCTGTGCTGTACGCTGGGTGGCTCTTCCGCGGCGCTGGTTGGCGGTTGGCTACGTCCTGGTCAGCTAGTGCCACGGCCACGGCCTGCGAGTCTGCGACCGCTTGCCTGCGGCGAAGTTGACGTTACCGCTGGTCGGTTTACCTGGACCCGCGGCATTTGCCTGTGTTACCTGTGGAGTCTTACCTTTCCACCGTATCTGACGCCGCTCCTTCTTGGACAGTCAGTTCCTCCTTCTTGCATTACCTGCCGAAGGAGCTGGAGCAGCTTGTCCTGAAGGGTCTGCGCGGCGTTGTGTTACTTGCACGTTTCTTTCCTTCCTGTCCTGTGAATAGGCATTCCTCTGCTCCTACCAGGTCAGCGCAAACGCATCTCCGGTGGTGCTGATCTCCTCCGGTTGGCCAGTAACGGTCAGCAGTGTAGGGGTGGCTTGAAGAGCCACAGGTGGAGGCGGATGTATAAGGGGGCCCCGGCCACCGGAATTACCCATCGTGGGGGGCTGTGTGCCTGAAAAAGAGGAAGGATCGCTATTGGTCCCAATCAGTGCCGTTGTCCTTTGTTTAGTACGGGACAAAATACCTACCTTTAGCTGTTTTATATATGTCGCAGTCATCTGGTTGAATCTGCTATTTGATTGAATTACTAGCGCGTTCATTGAATGACAACATTCAATTGAATGACTAGGCGTTAAACGTTACATTCAACGACTTGACGAGTTGTCCTTTAGACTATAATAACAGGCTGAAAAAGATCAAAGTCCACGTGGACGAAGTCGCGGGCACTGCTAGTATTACTTATAAAAAACAATATAAAAACATTTAATAAAAAACTAGTTAGTTTTATATTTTTATGTATTTTTTATAGAGAGCACCGATTACAATGAAACAAAAACTAAAACCTCTAAGTTACGCACAATATTTGTGCATTGAATCTAATAAAATTGGTTTTTCCAACAACATGACCGCCCGCCTTGCAGCCGCGCGGGGCATTATTTTGATGCGGAGTTATTTTAAAACTGTATCTCGATATCTGATATCTTGTAAGATATTCATCTAAATTGATTGGTGTTAAGGGTAATTTTGGTCACAATTGAACGCTAAAGATGACTAACATATTTATTTTGAAAAGGATTAATGCTAAAATGGTAAATGGTAAAAACACCTTCGCAATAAAGTATTATTTCTGACCAAATTTTAAAATCATAAAAATGGTTATGTGCTGTCCCGGATTTTGTTTTAGACCTTTTTTTGAGGAATAATTCCCTTATACATTATTTTTGTGCAACTTTAACCGTTTAAGCAGCGCACGCAACGAAAGCTCTCAAAAATAATAAATTTTCTCCGTCTTTTCAACATTTTTCATTGATGCTCCACTCCTATTGGTTGTAGCGTGATGATACATAGCCTATAGCCTCCCTCAATAAATGAGCTATCCAACACTAAAATAATTTATCAATTCAAACCAGCAGTTCCTGAGATTAGCGCGTTCAACCAAACAAACAAACAAAATCTTCAGCTTTATATTATATTATATTATATATTATTATAGTATAGATTTAAAAATAAAATTAATAAAAAATAAAACAATATAACACCACATCTGTAATCCTTAATGTATTGGGCAGAGTTGTATCCTTGGGACCTAAAATGGCCGCTTTGGCAGAATCATTATATTAATTATGTTACAATTCGTAAAATGGTCACAAACTGGCAATTCATAATCAACTGTGTCTGGGACAACTTAAGAATTTTAACGTGAATTATTATCCTATTGTGACCTACTAAAGCAGCCATTTTAGGCCCTCTGAAGTACACGTACTTTTCGCCAGGTATGTTGATATCCCGTGTAATAGATGGGTGGAGCCTATTGCCAAACCAGTCAAACAGTAACAAAAAAGTAACTCTGCTTTGGACCAATATTTCTTTAATTCCAAACCCTTCCTAGGCAAGACCTTATTTGTATTTTTTATTATTTCAGGCTAATTACAGTCTAGCAAGTAAACACTTATGCAACATTTGTATGGGAAAATTGATCCAGTCATACATTTTTATAGAAAATTCTAAAGAAACATTAAAAATACTAGACAACTATATCAATGATTTGTTTGGTAAATCAGACGATATTTTTAATCATTTGCTTGAGTCAAACATTGAAAGTACAAACGTGGTTATTGTATTAGAAAATAATATCAATGATTCTACTCAGGAAAGCGAAATAAAAGATGACTTTACCAAAATGAAGGAAGAAGAACAAGAAAGTCAAGAAGTAAAAAAAAAAATGACCCTAAAAAGAAATAATTTCAAGTGTGTGAAATGTCTCTTATTGTTCCCATCACACAGAGTATTAAAACAGCATAAAATTAAATGTGAGAAGCCAAAATTACGATGCAAAGTATGTTTTAAAACATTTAGAAATAAACAACATATAAATGCACATTACCAACAACATTTGAAAGTGAAATGCAAGTTTTGTCATAAACAATATCACAAAAAAGAATTATTGGAACATCTTAAAACAAACCATAAACTACTTAAATGTTTGAAATGTAAACTATTTTACTCTTTAAAAACTTTTCAAATGCATACTAAAGTTTGCCAAGAAATAAAGGAAGAAAAACCTCAATGTTTGATGTGCCTAAACACTTTCACTGAAGAAGAGTTAAAGTCCCATACATGCAAGTACAACTGCCCAGAATGTACTGAAATACCTTGCATGCATTATAAGTATTTGAAGTCTTATAGAGAACAGATCATAGACAACACAGCTAAGCCTAAATGTGTCGACTGCGACTATGTTTGTACAAAAAAAGAGATCTTACTCGGACATGTCAATCGAGACCATCTAAACCACCATCCATATAGTTGTGATAAATGCGGACAGCAGTTTTACTCTAAAATTGCCTTAAAAACTCATATTCATAGGTTTCACGAGAACTGTTTTGTGTGCCAGTATTGTGATTCAGAATTCAGTAATATCCACATATACGAAAGTCATGTTATATCCTGTGAGGATATCAAAAGGAGTTTTGCTTGCGAGGACTGCCCGGCCTCTTTTGATTTTGCTGATAGTTTGACGAACCATGTAAAACGTAGACATAGCACTGATATTTTCCCATGCGGCTTATGCAATAAAAAGTTTCTGAAAGATTCGAAACGGAAGGAGCATATGGTTAAGGTACATAGCAGTCTGCAAACTATGAAGAAAGTTAAAACTGTTGAATGTGTTGTGTGTCAGGAAAATTTTGATAATAAAGGAGAATTGGTACAGCATATGAAATCTCATGGTCCTAATATTACATATCCGTGCAGGATATGCAATACAGATTATTTGACTTTGAGACAGTTTCGGGCACATAACCGCAAACACAATGGACCATTTGCCACTTGCCATATCTGTGGTAAACAAATGAGAGAAGTCTTACTAAAAAAACATCTGATCACCCACTCAGATTCTGTAGAAACATGCGAGACTTGCGGCAGATCTTTTCAAAATACTGCTTTATTAAAATACCATCAGAAAGTTCATTTAGAAAGTGTCCCTTGTCCTAAATGTAAGAAAATGATCAACCCAGCCAGACTACGGAGGCATTGGAGAGGGCATCTATTAGAAGAGGATCCTGCTCAAAATAGAATTAAGAAACAACAGCCAAATTTAAAATGTGAGCAGTGTGACTATAAAACGTGGAACAACACACTTTTAGAATGTCATATGAACCGCCATCATTTGAAAATAAAGCCATATGTCTGTCATATATGCAGCAAAGACTTTATAGGAAAACATTTGCTAAAAAAGCATATTGAAACGCATGATATGAAAAGCGTTGTTTGCATGGTGTGTTTGAAGACTTTTGCCAATTCAACCTGTTTGAAAATGCATTTGCGGTTACACACAGGTGAAAAACCTTTTACTTGTGAAACATGTGGGGATCGATTTCGTTCATCAAGCATTATGAATGTACATAAGTTAAAAAAGCATTCAGACAAGAGTAATATTTGTCCGTTATGTTCGAATAGGTTTTTTACTGTACGGGATTTGAGAAGGCATGTGATTAAAGTGCATTGGAAGCAGAAAAATAAGAGGTTTGATCCTCGAGAGTTGAAAGGGTTAGATAAAGAACATTATCATTTGTTTCATGACGGTAGGAGGGTAAAAGTGGCAGATGAAGATGTCGATTTTTATATGCCGTGTTGAATTGTATAATATAAGTTGTTTGAAAATAAGCCAGTTTTATTATGTTTCTACTTTTTCCTTATTCTTCAGTTTTCTTTCGAGTTGGCGTGATTCGGTACAGCCAGGCGGCACATTCAGCTGCGGCATTGTATATAAATAACTACTAGACATTTTAGCTAGAATCTACAATAACTAATTACTTAAGTCAAAACACCGACAGGTCCTAGACAATCCAAACAGTGCCTGGACCAGGGACGTGAGTGTAATGTCTTTGAGCGTGGCACTGCCAAACAATCCTGTAATGACGTCGACGACCAAGAATTGGGATCAGGGCAGGATGATGATGAATTAGGTAGGTACATTTTGTTTGAAATAAGTTCCGACCAACTTAAATCAGGTGAGATTAGGGTTTGTTCTAGTGAGCAGTACGTAGTGAGTGGCCCTAGTGGTGATGGTACTTGGATGTTAGTGTCGGTAACTCTGTAACCGGCTTCACATCTTTAGACAGCAGTTGAAGCACAACTCGACTTCACCCAGTTATCCGATGTGACTTACATCTATATTTTTTACTAAATGTATTTATTTGTACTTAATACAAATACAAAATCTAAACTTAAGAAGGGGATTCACCCACGTCCTACAGCAAAGAGAAGTATCTAAAAAAAAATGATGAAAATGGGGTGTACGTTACCCTAGCAGGAAAGTGTCTCCTAGAGTGATATGAGTGGGACGAATAATTAGTGTATGATCTGCTGTGTGTGTGCACCACATAAAAAATTGGCGCGCTTTGTCGTTTTGGAAAAAAACGGAAAAAACGATTCCTGCTAGGGTAACGCTCTTCCAGCAGGAAAATCTAAACGAATGATCGGAGAGAGAAATATTTTGCATGGCTAGAGAGCGTTTGTTTATGTAAAGTGCACCAAAAATATATTTTAAAGAATGTTGTGCGTCTTCAGGTTTCCGAGATATTGCGTTTCCTGCTAGGTTAACGTTTATTTTTATTATCGTTTATTTCAGGCATTAACCCATATAACTAAGTTCACATAATTATTACATTGATTACATTAAAATTTAATTCACATTACATGAAATCATAATTAAAATTAAAATTCACAAAATCAATCAAAATCAAAGCATTTATTTCAAGTAGGCCAGTTACAGGCACTTATGAATTGTCGAAACAAAGATAACAATTAAATGTAGCTACAGTCCCAGTCACAAGGCATAAAAACTGTGAAAGTACTGTAGTTGCCCATTCCCTAGCGTACACACACAAAATCAATTCATCATTAAAATCTAAAATAAAAATAAAAATCAAAATTAAGTCAACATTAAAATCAATATCACAATCAAAATTAAAAAAAATAAACAAAATTAACAATAAAATAAAAGTACAATTAAAATTAAATCACATTACATTAAAAAATATTTTTTCAAAATAAATCATTTGTCGGTAAAAATACAATAATTACAATTTTCTAATCGGCATTGGAGGAGCAACATGCCTGCTACAGCAATGCCGGACATAAGAGCAGTCCAGCCTGTTGGCGATCATCGCCAAGATGGCAGTGGGGCTGGTCCGCACCCGCCGCACCAGAGACGCACATCACTTGCGCATAGAAGCGCGAAAAAAATCAGTGCGTGCCATCGCGAACATCTCCGATGCGTTACAGAAACGGGGCAACCCCAACAAGTCTTACCGCCAGCACGGCCAGCAAGCTGTTAGCGCTCCCCCGCACTCGCCGCACCAGCGACGTGCCTCTCTTGCGCATAGTGGCGTGGAAGCAATCCACGCGCGCTTCCGCAAACAGAGTCGATGCGCTGCAAAAGCGGGGGAGCGCAAACATCATCCGGAACGCGTTGTTGTACTGGACACGGAGGGCACTGTACGCCCTTTCAGTATAGTCAACCCACAGGGCACACGTGTATAGGGATGTGCAGTACGCTCTAAAAAGCGTGACCTTCATATCCCCAGTACAACGCGAAAACCTGCGGGCTATCATGTTGGCTCGCACCAACAGCGTCCTCCGCTCCCGGTCCATATCAGCATGGTCTTTAAGGTCCTGGGTAAGTAGATGCCCTAGGTATTTAAATTGATGCACTCGGTCTATTGGAACTCCATCTAGAATAACATTCGGAATGTTCATGGGGCTCGACACACCGATGGCCTGAAAAACCATGTATTGGCTTTTCTTCCCATTGTATTTTAAAACATGTCCATGCGCGTATTCCGTACACGTACGGAGTAGTATCCTCAGCCCACAAATCGACGCGCTCAGGAGCACCATGTCGTCCGCATAACTCATATTGTTGACACAAACTCCGTCTATATACCATCCGACATGTTGACCGCTGAGCGAGACGATCAGTTCATTCATATATAAGTAGAACAATGTAGGAGAGGTCAAACCGCCCTGCCTTACGCCACATTCGCTTGTATAAGGGTGCGAAGTCTCCCCCGCGCATCGGACACTATTGACCTGATGCTCGTACCAGTACCGGAGCAAGCTGATGAGCTCCAACGGTAAGTCCGTGCTCTCCAGCTTCCTCCAGAGGATGTCGTACGAAACGAAGTCAAAGGCTTTGGATAAATCGAGGAAGCACGCGTATACCGGGGTCTTCCTCTTCGTATAGTTTTTAACGGTGTGCTTTAAACACAGTATTGCACTCTCTGTGGACAGTTTAGGTCGAAAACCAACCAACTGGTTGTCATGAAGTGTTACCTGTCTATTTAACTGCGTGTTAAGCACACCGTCAAAAACCTTAGCCACTACAGTTGCTAGCGATATATGCTTGTAGTTATTTTTGTCCGGCATATCGCCTGTTTTATTTTTTATCGCCGGCACTACTACTGTCCTCATGAAGTCCGCAGGTAGGTAGGAGTGGCACACACAGCGAGAAGAACATTGCAAGAACTCTCGCCAAGTGCAGCCAAGTGCCAAGTGTTGCAGGTGCTTAATGCTGAGTGCGTCGTGGCCAGGGGACTTTCCCCGCTTGATCTGACTTATGGCTTTCGCAATATCCTTCGCGAGGAAACTTATTCCTACCATTTTATTGTTCTGGTCAGCATTCAGCACCCCACCCGCAGGACCGAGCGGCGACCGAACCGAAAAATGTTCTCTGAAAATGCAATGCTCTTTGGATCACATAAGCCGTCGACGCTCCCAGGAAGGCTAGGCCGTGAGTTTACTTCACCTTTCGAGTGTTGTTCAGCGAGGGCGTCCATCCGAATCTGGTCCTGATTGTTCTGGTACCACTTTAAACTGGACTTAAACACTTTCCTACTCTCTCACATCGCCTCATACACACAACCGTTCTTAGGTCTGCTGCACAGTACCCACTCGTTAAGCCTCAGCCTGGCCACCCTGTGAGCCTTGCCCACATGCCTATTCCATCCTGCCAAGCGTGCACCACGCCCACAATTCCGCGCGCTTCCTCCATTCACCATTGCTGCGCCCTGAAGTGCAGACACAATGACAGAGTATAGCGTCTGATTTCCCACCTTAATAGGACGTAGGAATAAAACAACGAGTGTGCACTATTAATCTTATAATTAACCGTTATAACGTTACAAATAACGTTAAAAAAAAACAATCGTTATAACGATAGAAACTAAAAATTACTACGTTGAGAAAAAAACAAAACCCGGATAGACTATAGTCGGAGGCACACGAAATTTGTATGGTCACAGGTTGCTATTTTGTCTGTCGTCACCACTGCAGGGAAAAACACCTCCCTGTAGCTGCAGGCGAGTCCCCGCAGCTGGCCGAGGATGGAAGGAGGCCGACGATCTGAGCAGCGCGGTACGGTGATGTCGCACGTAGGTTAATAGAGATAGCGCGGGCGACCGACGCCGAACCTTCTCGATGGCACGGGCGGTTGGCCCGGTGAGTCAGCGTCCCGGTGCGTAATAGCCCGGGGCGTGGAACCGTTGCGGGAAACCGCAACGCAAAATGAAGTGCAGGAAGACCCGCAGTACGGAGTCTCACTGTTACCAGTGAGATCCTACCTCAGCGTAGATCTTGGAACCACCGTACCAACTTGTTACTATCCGGCCAGAAATCCTCCGTGCTGGTATTGTCGTGGTGGTGGTGACCAGAACGGAGTTTACATTTACAGGCAGAATCAGCAAATACACAGAAACTGTTAAAAACAATAGTTTAGAAACGATTACGTTACTAATTGAAAAAGAAGAAAATTAGTAGCAAAATATGTGGGTGGCAGAATATTTGATGGCATGATCCTAGATCAGCAATATAGCAAGCGGTTTTAATGGTGCTAATTTATTACAATGAAATAAGCCGCTGCCAATCATTAAAAGCCTCATCGCATTCCTTAATCCAATTCAAACTGACACCTTTTTTTAAAAGTTCATGCAACGGGTGTAATAAAATACTTAATCTGGGAATAAATTTGCCATAATAATTAAGTAATCCTAGGAAGCTTCTTAAGAGCGTTTACGCCGTTCACGCGCTGTTTGGCTGAAAAACTGTACTTTTCAAACCAGTTAACACCATCAACCACTTAGCTTACAAATATGTTTATTACTAATAAATTTAGGAAATTTTGTTATCTAAATAGTTATTAGAAAAAATATTTCGATTAATAGAGTATTTGTGAATTATATCAAGATAACCTAACAGAGGTTTCCTTAATTTCCCTTTTAAGGTCAGTTTCGAAGCTTAAAATATCTGAAACGACTGACAAATCTAATAAACAAAAAATCATAACCAATTGCAAAGATTCTAAGGGAAATAGTTACCAAAAAAGATTTTTATTTTTAGTTATCTAACTAAAAGAAATTAAATACAAACAATGTGAAATTATTAAGAAATTAAAGTCAATTCAATGATTTTTTTAACCGATATATCTTACTTAATTTAACAAAATAATAGCATAATATAATAGACGAACATCTTTTTAAAAACAAACACTTAAAAAATTCAACTAAAACATTGTAATTATTTTTCTATGAATTTTTGAAAACTACTATAAAACTCTGCGCGCCAATCAACACAAATCAGTTCGCCGCGAGGCTTTCCAGAGTGAGGACACGTCGCTCGGCGCTCTGACTGACCTGTGTTGAACTTTACCGTGCGTGCAAGGATAGCGGACGTTTATAGTGCGATCGACAACTTTTAATACTTTGGTAAGTAAAATATTTTATTAGTATTTATGATTATTGATAATATTTTGAGTGACAACAAATTATGTTTCAGACGTAATGGGAAATAAAACCAAGTTATTTTTAGGGAAAAAACGAAAACGAAATTTAGACATTTTGGAAAAGACAAGAGCTAAAAGGTTGGTATATGTATTTTATTCTAGTTTCAACCCACGGCTTCGCTAACGTAAAACACACACTTTTGCATACTAATACACTATAATAAATGAAATATTTGTGAGATAAACGTACCATATGAATTTAAAATCAAGTTTGTTATTTAACCTCCGACGAAAAAAGAGGGGTGTATGACCGCTGTGTGTCTGTGTGTGTCTGTGTGTGTCTGTCTGTGGCACCGTAGCTCTGAAATGAGTGAACCAATATGGATGCGGAAAGCTAGTTTCTTGGCAATGGTTCTTAAACATGTTTTTATCAAAATCGGTGTAGCCATTTACTAGATATGGGGGATGAAAGTAGGTATGAAAAATGTAATATTTTCAAATATACCCAAGTGGGGTATCAAATAAAAGCACATGATGTGTATATTATAATAAGACATATTTTATCAAAATCGATGCAGCCATTTTAGACATGGTGGTGAAAGTGGTGATGAATATACGTATATTTTCGAATATGCCCAAGTAGGGTTCCAAATGAAAGGGGTATGATGTGTATATTAAAAACGTCGGGGTTTTTTTAATTTTTTAATTTAATTCAAATTTCTATAAATATCCTAACCGTATTTTGCTTACATTAATTTCTTTTATTTCATTACTGCATAATACGTACGCTTGCTTCCAAATAACAAGGTTTGTGTGCTTACTGGGTTATGATTTAACTTCAGGCAATGTAAAAAAAACTCAAATGATGCAGAAAGAACAGAAAGAGTTGAGTGTGAAAATCAAAATAAAGTAAAGGTACTTTGAACGTTATTTTAAAATGAGTTTTTTTTCCTTTCACGTCTTTATATGCCATCACAAACTATTTCAAATGGACTGTTTTTTTTTAGAATACTATATTGGTCTCATCATCTGAAACCGAGGAAACATCGAGTTTGGTAATTTATCTAGCTAGTTAATAAAGTCAGACCACTAGATACTATACTATTTTCTATCGTGCCTTTGTCATTATTTTTTGCATATACCTAATGATCGCATAAACCTAGAAAACAATAATTATGTTATTTACATTCTTATTTTTTAATTTTCAGGTTATCGAGGCCGAAATTCCACTCAAAACAAATAAGGTTGTTGAAGGCCGGAGAATAATTGATTTTAACTACTTTTTGGACCAAATTAAAATAATCAATAACCATAACAGAGCGATGGGGTGTACTATTGATAATTTACAACTGTTGACGGAGCGCAAGGTGGGCTTGCAATCAAAATTTACCATGAAATGCAATATGTGTAATATAAAGCTTCAACTGTTCAGCTCTAATAGTTCAAATTTTAGTATGGACGTAAATCGTGGCGCTGTGACTGGAGCTATGATGACGGGTATTGGAAGATCAAATTTAAACGAATTGTTAGCTTCCATAGACTTACCAATTTTGACACAAAATACATATGCGAAATGTCACGATGAAGTAGCAAAATGGTGGAAAGCAGCTGCTGAAGACAGTATGCTAGAGGCTGCCAAGGAAGAAGCTGCTGAAGCTATTGCGTGTGGTGAAGTAAAAGATAATGTTCCCATTCTCACTGTCATAGCTGACTGCTGTTGGTCTAAAAGATCCTATAAAACCAACTATTCTGCTTTGTCGGGTGTCGCAGCTATTATCGGTTCCAAAACGGGTAAAGTACTCTATATGGACGTGAAAAATAAATATTGTATAGTTTGCGCCCGAGCAGCAGTCAAAGGTGAGCCTCCTGTAAACCATAACTGTCATAAAAATCATAATGGACCTTCGAGCAGTATGGAACAAAGTGTCATAGTCGAAGGTTTTAAGACTTCTGTTGCGAGGCAAAATGTAGTATATGGCACATTGATCGCAGACGGTGACGCAAGCACGTTTAAAAAAATACTTGAAAGCAGACCATATCCGAATTATCAAGTTAGTAAGATCGAATGTACCAATCATCTACTCCGGAATTACTGTGGAAAGATCCTCAATGTGAGCAAAGATACATCCATTCCTCTAAATGAAAGCAGGTTACTTACCGCTGATAGGCAAAAAAGGCTTCGCACAGCTGTCAAATGTGCAATTCGATTTCGAAAAGCGCAGAATTTGACTCTTGCTGAGCAGATAATAAATTTGAAAAAAGATATTTTAAACAGTCCGATGCATATCTTTGGCCACCACAACGCCTGTGAGAGCTACTACTGTACAGAGAACCGGAAAAATGAAGAGAGTTTAGTTCCCAAAGTACGGGTCTTGTTAAATAAAATAATGGGTCATACGGCACAGATCGCATTTCACTCTAAAAGTTTACTTCATAATGTAACTAACAACCGTGCTGAGCAATTTAATAGCGTTGTGGCAAAGTTAGTTGGTGGCAAGCGCGTAAATTTTTCGCTGAAAAACTCATATACAGCACGATGTCATGCCGCAGTGGTTTCTTTTAATTCCGCAAGACCTCAGTACGCTATTTACAAATCCAAATTTCATAAGAGTCCAGGTACACTTTTGATTACTTTAATTTAATTTTTATATATTTATTCAAATGGACTGTTATGTGATTATCTTTTTCCTAGGGATGTCACTGAAACGCATTGAAATGGCTCGGCTCAAAAGAATACAAAAAGGAAAATCATGTCGCCGTCCTAGGAGAAGGCTAAATTTTGATGAGAAAACACATTACGGCGAAGAATGTCAAAGACCGGACATGTCTGCGGATGATTATGACGTTGCCAAAAATATTTTTCTTGAAAATCTTCAGGATCAGGTGAATGCTTGAATTTTGCTAAATACACATCT
Source organism: Eugnorisma glareosa (assembly GCA_947578425.1). Taxonomy (NCBI): domain Eukaryota; kingdom Metazoa; phylum Arthropoda; class Insecta; order Lepidoptera; family Noctuidae; genus Eugnorisma; species Eugnorisma glareosa. Next base: position 1,510,077 of record OX387982.1, on the reverse strand, counting down.
ATCTGTAAAACTCTCAATAGACTAGAGTGATCAGACTATATTTTTTTTGCATTTTAGGTCAACAATAGAGAAGAGGTGGAGCGAGACACTGTACTTCAGGCAGAGAGCGCACTTTGGCTTGAATTGCGTAGATGTCTTGTTACAGCATCGTCGTTTGGTAAAGTGTGTAAAAGAAGGCAAAACATAAGTTCCGCCCCATTAGTAAAATGTCATTTATACTCATATTCATTGGATAATATTGCAAGTATAAAACACGGAAAAGACAATGAGGCAATTGCAATCCGGCAACTTGAGGAACAAGAACATATAAGCATACATAAATGTGGTTTGTTCATTGATGAAGATTTCTTTTTTCTGGGAGCTTCACCAGATGACATTTTTGAGCATGGTATTATTGAAATAAAATGCCCAATTTCAGCCTTCGGAATGAATGCTGAAGATGCTTTAAAACAAAATTAAATTAAATTTTGGAATTCTAACGGGACTGTAAACCGTCGTCACGAGTGGTTTTATCAGGTTCAAGGACAGTTACATATAACGAAAAAGAATTTATGTTTGTTAGCAGTCTGGACGGGTAAAGAATTTCCCTTGAAAATTGAGAAAATTACTCGAGACGATGAGTTCTGGCAAAACCAAATGCAAACCAGATTAGTTAATTATTATAATGAGTGTTTGCTACCTGAAATTGTAGACCCAAGAAAGTCCAGGTCGATGCCACTGAGAAGCACGATCTACTAATTCTAATACGGAACATATTGACTGTAACAGTCGGGACCCATTAAATAATCTAGACTAAAATCATTGTATCCGATACGGGTTCCCACTATTGCAGTCAATACGTTCCGTATTAGAATTGAACTGAACTTGTTTTTATTATTTTCAGTTTTTATTTAAAGTTATTAGTTATTTTTTACGCAGTCGGGTTTTTTTTATTTTTTCAATTTATTTTTTTTGACATGCAGGGTGCAGGCGTGTTTTTATTTTCTTTGGTTATTTTAATCATTTTTTAATTTAAGTGATGTAAAATAAACGTGACCAAATTCGTATAAATTGTTTTCTTTGAATATAATAATAAATCTTTATTTATTATAAACCCATAAATCGTTAAGTAAGTACAATAAAGAATTGTTGCATTTGGTCTACTTTCTACATTTTAGATCAACCAATTCATGTTTGAATAAATAAAAATAACGACTTTAATATTAATCATAATTATACCTATACTTGCAATATATTACAATATTGTAAAAGCTGTGTTTTAATTTTGGTGTACAATAAAGTGTATTCTATTACATTCTATTCTATAACACTCGAACGGATCAAAATGGGTTAGTTCGACTATAGCGCGAGAGAACGCGCCAGCGCTACGCACACGAGGCGGCGAGCCTCCTTGCCGGATTGCCGCCATGGGATCTGGAGGCGATAGTCCTCGCGCGCCTGCACGAGTGGCGCGTGGAGGCACTACGCCGAGGGGAAACTCCGCTGCCGCGGCAAATTGTCGCTCAGCGGACAGACTTCCGGCGTGATCTCATGGCGACATGGAGAGAGCGACTGTCGCAACCCCGTGCAGGGCACGCCACTATAATGGCGGTAAGTCCCCTCTTTGAGGAGTGGCTGGAGAGGCGCCACGGCGCCCTCACCTTCCGCCTGACGCAGGTCCTCATCGGACATGGTTGTTTCGGGAGGTTCCTGCACCTAATCGGGCGGGAGGAAACGCCCGGGTGTCACCACTGCGAGGATCGACCGGAGGACACGGTGGAGCACACTGTGCAGGTCTGCTCCGCTTGGGCGGAGCAACGCCGTGTCCTCGTAGCGGCGATCGGCGGCGGCGACCTCTCGCGTCCGGCCCTGGTTCAATCCATGGTCCGGAGCGAGACGGAATGGGACGCCGTCACCTCCTTCTGCGAAGCAGTCATGCTAGCGAAGGAGGTGGCGGGACGTGAGAGGGAGAGAACCTCACGTCCCAGCCGCCGCGGGAGACGCACCGGGCGTCGGGGGCCACGTGGTGGCCCCCGGCCACCGTAGACGCGGGCCTGTGGACGGTGAGCTATGGGCTAGCTCGCCGTCCGTCCGTCTTATGACGACAGGCCGTGTCGACGGCGCGTTCGAGTTCCACGCGCGCCTCAAAGCGAGTCAGCAAACAGGAAGGGGTCCGTAAGGGCCCCTTCCACTCTCTACTCTCTCTACTTACGTTGAGACGTTGTGCAAAGTAGACGTGTCGCTAAAATATTCCTTAAATTATAAAACTCGCGGTAGTCGAACTAGTGCCTAAACAACACTAACTAAAGTATTAAAAGAAATAGTGCCGCGTACAAGTGTTTACGACGTTATTCTTCTAAGAATACTATCGTCATCGACGGCACACCGGCGCGTGAGCAGCTCTTCCCCCCCGCAAGAAAGAGACAGGCTCATTATTGTTTAACTCCCTCGCACAAAAGCAATCAAAGGACGTCACAGCACCACAGTCGAACCACGCACTGAGTGAGTGACCAACACAGAGATACCATGAATATAGTGCGCTCACCAACTAGAAGTGGCCTTGGTGTCGGTCGTAGTGACTCGCAACCGAATTTACTATCTGGCGATTCTCAACCCGAATACTTGGATACTCCGAAAGTAACCCATCGTAATATTAAACGCAAACAGCTTGATGATAATGAACACATTCGAACGGAACTGAGTGAAATGCGTAAACAAATGTCTGAAATGATGTCAATGTTAAAGACGCTTACCACTACACAAAATGAATTTACAAAAAAAATTACTGAAGACATAACAACTATCAAGGAGCGAATGGATGGTATTAAATCCACTACGGACAATCTCACCATTGAACAAAATAATATCAAATCTGATGTTATGTCGCTACGCAATGAGAATGAAATAACCGAGAAAAAGGTTAATGAGATAAGTCATACAGTTCAGCTATTGAAATCAGAGCAAGCTCAAACATCTTCATCAAATGAAACTCAGGAAAACATCATAACAGAAATCAACGAACGTGAATTCCGAAGCAAAAACATTGTTATTAGTGGCATCCCAGAACCCGCATCCTCGAACAAAGACCAACGCATAAATATGGATAAACATGAAGTAGTAGCTTTGCTAAAATCAATTGATAATGATTATCCCGAGCCAGAAAGGATCATGCGACTGGGAAAGTATGACATAAACAAAACACGTCCGATAAAAGTATACTTCAAATCGCAAGAAATCGCAAAATCTATTCTACGAAAACAAAACAACTCCAAGCGAGATAATATTAAAATTTACTCTGATCAGACACCAAAACAGCGTAAGTACCTACAAAATCTGAAAGATGAACTTAACCGCCGTTCACTTATTGAACACAAAAATCTCACAATAAAATACATTAACGGCACACCGACAATTGTGGAGGTACCGTCAAAAAACTAAATATCATTAAACCTACAACAAAGAAAGACACTAATCCTGATGATGAAAAAATAACCTATCAAGTCGTCGATAGCTATGACACTATTACCACCTCAAACAAATCTTTTAAATTTCTTTATGCTAACATTCGGAGTATCGTGAAACCTGGCAAATTTGATGAATTACAATGCGTGATAAAAGCTTTTCCATCATCTTTACACGCATTGGTTCTAACGGAAACGTGGATAAAATCTGACGAAGAAGGAAAAAGATTTCAGATTCCCGGATATACACATTATTATAACTACAGAACTGGTACAAGAGGTGGAGGCGTTTCAATATTCGTAAAAAATAATCTGCAACATGCTTTGAGTGAGGAAATGTGTCAAAACGACAATCATTATTTGTGGATTCATATTGAAAACTATACTCTAGACATTGGTGCTATATATCGAAAACCAGACCAATCAAATGTCAAAACCTTCCTAGAAACTTACTCCCAACAGTTAGATAAAAAAAAACGTGGGTTGGTTTTTGGAGACTTTAACTTCAATTTATTGAACGCAGACCGTGCTGCTAATATGTATAAAGAAGTGATCCAAGAAAACGGCTATGTAGTGTTGAACAAAATAGATGAGGACTATTGCACAAGAGAAACAACAACTACGAAGAGTATTATCGACCATATCTGTTCTAATCTTAAACAGAATAATTTCCATGTTGCCATTGTCGATACACCCATGTCAGACCACAAACAAATTTACATAGAACTAAAACGTTACCAACCAGAACCTTTGAAAAAGAGAAACTATCACGTTATTGACTATAAAGTTCTTTATAAAACCATCTTGGAATCACAAGACCAAAACCAAGACTGTTTATATGAATCCCTGGAAGCAAAACTAATAAAGAGTATAGAAATAAGCAAAATTACTAAAACAAAAACGTTAAATCCACCTCGCCAAGACTGGATTAATAAGTCAATCATAGGTGAAATAAATAGTAGAAATACTTTGTGGATTCAACACAAGAAATACCCAAAAGACAAGCAAAAAGAAGACATATTTAAAAAGAAAAGAAATGAAGTTTCAGAATGTATTCAACGAACCAAATCAAAATACTATCTGAAAGCCTTCGATAACTGTAAAAAACAGCCATTAAAAATGTGGAAACTTATAAACAGTCTGTCATGCAACAAAATAACAGAAAATGCCATCCCGCGGAAGCTTCAGTCACCAAGTGGCATTGTGAGTGATTCAAAGGAGATTTGTGAATGTTTTAACGATTTCTTTGCAAATGTTGGCTCGATACTAGCAAATCAAATTCCCACTCAACATCGTTCATCGGGCAATCTTTTGATAAGTCTGTCTGGATCTCACACAAGTACACTCAGCAACCTAGAACCCACCACAGCAGATGAAATACTCAAAATAATTAACAACCTAAATAACAACACCAGCTCAGGCTTGGAAGGTATCACCACGAAATCATTAAAAAGCGTTGCAAACTTAATATTAGAAGAACTCACAAGTTGCATAAACAAATGTATGGAGCTAGGTGCATTCCCAAGTAGTCTTAAAATTGCAAAAGTTACCCCTATTTATAAATCTGGAGTTAAATCAGAGCCGGGTAACTATCGTCCCATCTCAGTTCTCCCCGTGCTGTCAAAAATATTTGAAAGGGTTTTGTACAATCGCCTCGAAAAATACCTTATCTCACTAAACTTCCTCTATAATAAACAATACGGCTTTCGACCGAGGTCGAATACACTTTCAGCGACAATAGACCTGGTGACAACTATAAAGCTTAATATCGACAATAAAAAAATCGGTCTAGGTGTCTTTATTGACCTAAAAAAGGCGTTTGACACAGTCAGTCACGAATTGCTGATAAATAAACTCAAAGAAATTGGCATAGAAGGCCTTGCCCTTGACATCTTCAGATCCTACCTGTCAAACCGTTACCAAGTAGTGAAGATTGGGGACACTCAGAGTAATCCCAAAATCATAACATACGGCGTGCCCCAAGGCTCTATTTTGGCTCCTCTTTTATTCCTCCTTTATATAAACAGTGTTCACCAAATTGGTCTAAAGGGGAACCTAACCCTTTATGCAGATGACACATGTCTATTTTACTTTGGTCACTCCATTGACACAGTTGTAAAAGGGGCACAAAGTGATTTAGATTTACTTAACCAGTGGTTTCAGCAAAATCTTCTTACCATAAATACAACAAAAACTAATTATATAATATTCGCAGCGAAGAATAAAAAAGTTGGTAACTACACCCCATTAAAAATAAACAACCAAAATATAAATAAAGTAGATCAAGAAAAATATTTAGGACTAATCTTAGATAATAAATTGACATGGCTACCACACATTCAAAAAATAAAGTCAAAATTAAAATCACTAACGGGTATCCTTCGAGGCATCGTTCGCTGCTTACCACGCCAAACTCGATATTTAATCTATTTCTCACTCGTTAAGCCACACATTGACTACCTAGCTGAAATATGGGGTTCCGCCGCAAAAACACATATAAACCTACTACAAACTGCACAAAACAAATTACTTAAAACATTATTTAATTATGATTATTTCACTCCAACACTAACACTTTACAAAGAAACAAAATTAATGAACATAACACAAACATACGTCTATAATACATGCATACTGATACGAAAAATACTAAATAAAAATATACACTCAAACATCACCTTCACGAAAAGAAAAAAACTACACAAAATGAAATTGAGACGTGAACAAGACCTACTACAGCTATACCCACCCCGCACTAACTACGGAAGAAAAAGTATCATGTATGAAGGATCCAAACTATACAATCAATTACCGAAATACATCACAGAATCCAAATCCATTACCTCTTTCAAAAAAATACTAAAACAGCACATCATAAAAAATGTACATTCCCTAGAATAATTTCAAGCCACATCCAGCTATTACTTATCTGTATTGAACGGAGACTTGGTTCCCTTTGTGTTGATGTTTTTGAGTCAGTGTATCAAGCGAACATTGAGTTGTTTGTATTATTATTATGGATCTACCCACTAAATAATGATTGTACAAATGTCTAGTTTTTGTAAAACCCTCAACAATATCGACTTATGTTATAGTTTTAATATATTCTCATGTAAGTGAATTTTTGTATTCTTATGTGAATAAAGTTTATCTCAAACCTCAAGGGCCGACGCCTGCCAGGGTTGCGGGACTGTTCGAAAGAGATACCGCGGCCCTGGAACACAAAGGGCAAAGGAAGGAACATGGATGGGTTTTAGTCAGTAGAAGTCTGACACTCCCTCCTGCTCAGCCCAGAGCGGGAGGGGTTATTTGATGATTTCCCATCGGTAAAAAAAAAAGCGCTACGCACACAGTCACGCTTGCGTCTGTGTGAGTAATACTTGCATTGAATTACCTAAACTTGATGTCGCGCGCTAGACGTACACGCTCTTAAGAGCGGCCAACCCGTCATACTTTTCATACAAACGCTCGTACGTGATTATGCAGTTGTTACAGATCTATCTTTGGTTTTTTTGAACTCATATGTAGGTTGTGCACTATATCTAGGTTTCTATGGTAGCAAAAAATAAAAAAAATGTAGAAACAAATTCAGTATAAGCCTCCAAAAATTGCTGTTTTGCACAAATTTTAACCGAACTTTGGCCGTTCATAATGTACTCATAAACTGTAAAAGTAAAGAAAACGAGAAGAAGACGAGATGTGCGGGGTCGGGGTGAGGTAAGACAGGGGAATTGAAAGAATATCGCCGCTGTGACTCTGGATGAAAAAACAAGCTTTTCGACCATGCTCGCGTTGACGATAGACGGACCGGGAAGGGCCCTCTTAACTGTGTGATATCGATAGGTGGTGGTGCCTTTACAATAGCCTCCACCTTCTGGGGATCCGGGCGCAGACCACTTTGGTCAATAATGAACCCGAGATATTTAACGCTCGCTTGTAGGAAACAACATTTGCTTAGTTTTACGGTCAAACCCATATCTCTTAATCTAACCAGTACTTGTCTTAAATTCATCAAATGTTCTGCTCTCGAAGCCCCCTTCACACAAATATCGTCAAGGAAAACCACCGTGCCACGCACGCCGCGCAATGTCTCCTCTATTATTTTTTGGAATTTTCCGGAATACAAGATAATCCAAATGGCGTACGGCGATAAACAAATGTACCGATGTGTGTAGTAATAGCTGTACACAGTTGTGAATCATCCGTCAACATCGTTTGTTGATATGCATGGGTTAGATCAATTTTGGTTAATTCCCTTCCCCCACTTAGGGTGGCAAACAACTCTTCGATTCGTGGGAGCGGGTAAAATTCGCGTTTAAGTTTAGGATTGATGGTCACTTCATAATCGCCACAAATTCGGATATCGCCGTTCGTCTTGATAACCGGCACGATGGGTGTGCCATAATCAGAGTGCTTGACCCGGTAGATGGTGCCTTCGGCCTCCAGCCGCTCGAGCTCACGCTCGACACGCGCGCGGAGTGTCAGCGGCACGGGGCGCGCCCGTACGTACACGGGCTCCTGATTAGTCAGTTGCAATTGGAGCAATTTTTTACATTTTCCTAATTTGTCCGTAAAAACCTCAGGAAATTCTGTAGCTAACTTACTAATACATGGATCAGCAATGATATCATTGAAATTTATTTGTTTGATATTGAGGAACTTTAACCAATCCCGGCCCAATAATGGGCATCCACCATTTTTAATTACATAACAAGGCAAATTGTTTGCCGTAACATTACCCAGTTTAACATTGACCAATATTAATATTCTAATGACTCAATCCGCGTACCTGCATAACACCGTAACATTAAATTACCGGATTGAATTTTTTTATTTGGAAACATTTGCTTATAAAAGTCTTCACTAATCGCCGAAATACGACTTCCAGTATCGACTTCACATTTGATTTCGTAACTGTCAATGTACACGTTAACAAAATAAGGTTTGTTACCTTTAGACGCCAGTTCGATGCTAAACAAATCCTCGTCCCCAGAGTTGTCTTCACTTACGTAGTTTTGCCTACCATACCGACCACTACTACGCACCTCTTTGCACATCACTTTCAAATGTCCACGTTGGTTACACTCATCACAATTGTAATTGATGTAACGATATCTTTCCGGCCGATGCGGCTTTCCACACCGCCAGCACTGTTGAGTCGACGCGGCCTGCGCCGGCGCCGCAGGGGTGCCCCCTCTCGACGCCGCGCCGTCAGCCCTAGCGCCTGGGTTGCGCCCTGGCCGGCGCGCGCCTCCACCACGTGCTCGGCCCGCGTCTGTCCTGTGCAGGCCTTCGCTCGCGTCGCCGCCTGCACCTGAGGTCGTGATTGCGGCGGCGGTCGCCGCGCTCACCTCCGCGTGCCTCTCTGCAGCCTCTAACGCCAGAGCCAGCTCCACTGCCTCCTTGTATTTAATATTTTTCTCAGCAAAAATACGAGATCGCATCGCACTGTTGGATAGTCCCGAAACAAATTGGTCACGTAGGTTTTCTTCTAGCATTGTGCCAAAGTTACACGTGGTCGCGAGATGTTTTAAGTCTTGAAGATAGTCCGTCATACATTCCCCAACACGCTGTCTACGTAAGCGAAACATGTGCCGCTCGGCTATCTCCGATCTCTGTGGTTCTAAATGATCGGTCAATACAAAAGTAGACACAATACCTTACAGTATAATCCTGCCATAAAAAAGTAAATATCTACGAAATTATTAGCTATACTTTAATTTCCTGACGAACTGTTTTGAAGGGTGTCCATGAATAAGTTATATAATTATTATTTTTTCGTTTCGTGGCCTACCTACCTACCACCCACTACCTACCTACCACCCACTACCTGCCTACCACACACTACCTACCTACCACACACTACCTACCTACTATTTACCACCTACCTACTATTTCCGGGATCGAAAGTAGCCTAGTGTAAATCCAGAATATAAGCTATCTTGATACCAAATTTCATCCAAATCCATTAAGCCGTTTGAACGTTTATTTCATTTCATTTGGGGTAACTGTAAATTTATCAATCGTATTTATTTAGTAACCTGACCTGCCAAGTCATAAGTCTCGAGTCCGAGCCCGCACCACTCACCTCCGATTTTTCGGATTCATGTGGGTATTGTAAGAAGGTCACAGCACACATATCAACTCTGAAAGGGATCGGTACCGTATCGCCTTTCGCCTCGCCGTCAAACAAGCGTCAACCTAACGTAAACAAGCGGATCAGCAGCTCCTATACCTTGACTCGGCTACGGCTAGGCGACGCCGCGCTTACGGCTAGCCAACGCCGCGCAGACGGTACGAAGAGACGTAAGCAAGTTAACCACGCACCGCACCGCACCGCGGTTCGTTTCCTATGTGCATTTTCCACCATCTTGAAAAAGGGTAAAATTCAGTTTTTTTTACAATAATGACTGGACTATTACTTGAAATAAAAGCTTCTGCCGACCTGCTGCTAGGTGAACACACGTCGGGGGGCGCAAAATGCAACAATCGGCAGTTTTGGATCGGCGAACACAAGTGCGTCACCATCTGCCGATAACGCGGAGCAAGCGCCGCTCGCCGCCGCCGTCGCCCGCGCCACAACACCGACTACGGAAACGTCACGCGTAGGTACGTCGACCTCTAAACGTGCCTACGCTGCTATTGACACCAGCGGCAAATCTGATGCGTCGCAGCCTAAGCGACAAGCCAGAAAAGGGGATAAATTGAATTTCAATTTCAATTTATTTATTTCATAACAAACATACATTTGTGTCGAAACATGAGTAGTACCTATACTGGGAATATGGGTGCTCAACCTGCCATGACTGCGGTCCGTAGCTCCATTCCAAGATCGAGCCAGGTTGATGAGGAGGGTTTCACTAAAGTGGAAAGGAAGAAGAAGAAGCCCTGTTCTCGTTACCTGTGCGGTACCGCACCGAGTGGACCCAACATGCTGCTGCATCCTGCTGAGCCTACGACGCAGCTGTACGTTTCACGTCTGCACCACTCCACGACGATTGAGGAAGTCGTACAGTACGTGAAAGTGAAGACCAACTGGATTCTTAGGGTCGAAAGGTTGGAATCGCGCCACAACATCAACTTCAAGTTATTTGTGGTACGAGTTCCAACCCACCATCTACAGACCTGCTTGAAAGAGGACTTTTGGCTGAAAGGTGTCGTATATCGACGTTTCCGAGGACGGTTACTCGACACCACGCTGCGAAACACGACGCCGGCAACGTGTGTTTAGTTATAGTTTTATATGTTTTAGAATATGTATTAGTTTATTATTGTTGTGAAATTTAATTTTGTGTATTTTATCTATGGGTCTTAGATGCCTGATAATAAAATGATTATTATTATTATTATACCTATTGTCGATTTGTTAAAAATAAATTAAAAAAACTAGTCATCCTGGTTTCATCCATATACCATGGTCACCCTTAATAGCGAATTCTTAAGGAATATCGAAAAGTAATTTGTTTTTCAGATACCGAATATACAGCGTGTAACAGAAAGGGTATAATCATATGGAATACTGTGGTACGGACCATCAAACTGAACAACTTTCTCTATGGGACCACTATGGAAATCGTAAAAAAATAATCAGCTGTCCTATACAAAATTTCAATACCTACTCGACCCAAATGTATGGGACAGCTGATTATTTTTTTACGATTTCAATGGTGGTCCCATAGAGAAAGCTGTTCAGTTTGATGGTCCGTACCACAGTATTCCATTTGATGATACCCTTTCTGTTACACGCTGTATACAAGGTTGATCTGCACATATATGTATTTAGTAGACATTTCTACTAAATGTTAGTGTCTCTGGTTTTTGATTCCGTTGTGATCTCCGGTAGGTACAGAGTAACGTTGTGATCTCAGGTAGGTACAATAACGTCAGGATTGAGGAGCCAGTTAAAATGTGCCATATCTCGCAATTCACTCATTTTTAATGACCGATTCCTTCCTACAAATCTAAGTACTAAACTTACTACTAAATGGCGAAGAAATTGCGCATTAATTGAACAACTGCTTCTTAGAAAATGACGAGTCGTATGTTTGGTCTGAGGAGCCACATATATAGTGTATGGTAACTTTTTTAATTTTAATACGACCGAGCTCAGATTGTATCTACTAACTACTCTCAAATGCTAAAAAATCATACCAAATTGTGATAAATATTAGTCCATGAAGTTCGAAGTTCTGACGTGGCTCCTCAATCCAAATATTTAGATTGAGGAGCCACCTATAAGTTCATATAACTTTTGAAGTACTATACTACAAAATCGAGGATCGATCCTACAACATTTTTAAACTTACTACTAAATAAGTATATTAATTTCATTATGATACGAAAAGTGGCTCCTCAATCCTTACGGACATAGATGTTTTACCTGCATTTAGGTTGTCCCTCGGCACTGGCACTACAATCTCCGTTTACGTGTATTCCCGTTCGTCCCACTGAATTCGTCCCCGTAGTGGGACGAACGGGAATTTACAACAATAATATTAAATTTGTTCCCGATCGTCCCATTCATGATTTTTAGGGGGACGAACGGGAATACACCTCCGTTTAGACAATAGTTGTGACACACTGAAACATCGTGTCTCTCACCGCTGTACTGTAACCGTGTGTATATTCATAACGAAATTCCCCACTAACTTTCGTACCATGAACGTCAAGAAAGCTTACAGGGTTATCTTTAGAAACCGAGTTATTTGGTAGCAAAATCTTCAGTGAGTCGCAGTTCTGATTTTCCCGAGTTATATCTTCAATGTTGTAGCTGGCAACCATAGGGTTCTGGGTAGCTATTCACAACCATTCAATTAGATGTCATATCGAATCGAACGTTTGTACAATCGATAAACGCTATTCACTAAACCGTAAACGAATGATTTTGACATTTCAGTTCGATTGGAAGACATCAATTGAACCGACAGCCATTAGCAGTCGGAAGTGCAATCGAATCACAAGAAAAAGCACTATAAATTAATTTAAGCAGTGTATGAAGTAAGAATACAATATTGTTTGGGTAGTTTTACTGGAGCTGGGCAAAATACATGCTTTGCTTTAATTAAAATACAAATTACAAAATACTATCTCGTATGGGTTTAAAATACGAAATACAAAATATTTTTAAGTCGTGCATTTGAAATATAAAATACAAAATACAGTATTTAAACTATTTTTAATTAAAATACAAAATACAGTTAGATATTAGGTTACGTAAATAGAATAGAATAATTATTCATCGTGGCATTCGCATTTCTTTCTTTCTTCTTCTTCTTTTTCGTGAGGTTAGTGCCTATTGTCAGAGTTTTTATGCCTCCTATTCATACCTACCTTTACCTACTGATAAACTTAAGTAAGAAGTTTCGTGAAAAAAACCGACTTAAATAACCGTTTAAGAATGAAAATGACAATTGACAAAATACTTGACAATTTGACGTACGGAAAAGGTGCAGTGTTGCCAACTTTAAAAGTTGACATATTTAGCAGTCGCCATTTTGCTTACGAAAGCTATCGAGCGCTATTTTCTGCAGAACACACCCCTTAATAAGATTGCTAAATGTATTTATGTTCAAATGTATTTTGAAGCCATAAGTATTTGAAATACTAACTACAAAATACCTCATCGTCAGGTATTTGAAATACCAATTACAAATTACATTTTTAAGAAGTAATTGAAATACTAAATACGTATTTGGATTTCAATTATGTATTTTAATTACAAGTAATTCAAATACTGCCCAACCCTCGTTTTACTATTGCTTTGATCACTGCATAAAGATTTACACAAGTTAAGGTGGTAACATATCGTACGTACCTACGTACGATACACAAAAATTCGTTCTTGAGTTTGATTTAAATTATTTGGGTAGATGGAGTTCGTGATTGTGCAATCCCGAGACTGTCGGCGAGCGGCAGAACAACAGAGGCTGGAGATATTTTCTCTTCATCGAAGGATAAGAGATCTCCATACCTTATCCTTCCTCCAGAATAAAAAAAAATTCAGGCTGCAATGGAGCAGAAATTTGATCAAGGACAGCTCTTCTGTTAGGTGTTTTTTGGCTTAGGCCGCATGTGGTCCTGAGACACGGCCCCAGGTAAAGTTAGGCGCGGTTCCTTGGGGGGGGGGGGGTCACATGGGTCATGACCCCTCAAAATCCCACACGCCAATTGACAAACCTTCTTAAAATAGCTTTTTTCGGATATAAATTCCTGCTTAATCGTTCAACAAGAGAACCAAACCATACCGAGGCAGAATGCTAAAATTTTCGAGCTCGTTTCGCTCGCTTCTGCATCCAGCCCTTTTCAATTACCTACTTTTATTCTCATCTCTGTATGAATTTAAACAAAATGAACCTTAAACAAGGAGTGGAGGCGGGCTGCTTCAATTTTGAATCTCTCGCTCTTGCATTCTAACAGTACTAAGAGCGTCATGATCGGCCCGCCCTGGGCTGGGACTAGGTCGACTGTGATCATGTTTCTGAACTCATTTATTTAAATAAAATAAATAGAGGCCCGGCTCGTAAAATGCAAAATGCTGTAATGTAACTATCTCAGGGGCAAGGCCGTAGGCAGGGGGGCGATAAGGGTTCAACCCGCCCGAAATCTCCGACAACTATAAAAAATCACACTATCCAAGGCGGAATGCTAAAATTTTCTCGCTCGCTTCGCTCGCTAATACATGAACTTCTTTAATTCTTCTTCTTTAGTGTGAAAATTTTCCAGCTCGCTTTGTTTGCTCTGACATTCTGCGTTCCTTTCAGTTTTTCTTTATAAACTGACACAATTTCTGAAAGAATATCAAATTCGACCTGAGTGCTAAATTTAACGAGCTTTTCTCAATTGATAGGCTTTTTTGTAATAAGTCGACAAAATAGTTAAAGACCCCCCACCCCCCCCACAATATCCCTTTTTTATTTGGTGGAACCCGTCCCAACCAAATTCCTGGCTACGACCCCCCCCCCCAAAGTCTTAGGCTGGGACCGCGCCTGGGTAAAGTCGTCGTCAAAGGCATCTGTTTTCAGGGCCATAGCGGAGACCACAATTATTATTATTATTTATTTATTTATATAAAATCGGAAAATGGTATGTAGGGAAATTATAAACTAAGCCCCACAAAACCGTACCGGTTTGACTGTGGGGTCGGTGAGTCTCTCTCTATACGCAAATTAATGGCATTAAATACTGCACAAGTGCTGAGCAAGTCGGTTCAATTCTCTTGAAGTGATTAAAAGACAAATTGTGCAGTTCTGAGATTATTTTGTAAATCTCTGTTTAAAATTCCCGGTTTGACATTAAATCGAAGTTTACAAAGCAAGTTTGTTAGAGATCTGGTAAACTTTGTTTGATAAAACAATCGACCGGGCACAAATCCATACTTCATGGTTGCTACTGAGAAATTTCTGATGGAAAATCCCAATAACACTTTTGCCCGACACGGGAATGGAACCCCGGACCTCATGCTCAACAGTCGCGCTTGCAATCAATAAAATAAATTAATATTGTGTTTATTCGTTTGAATACTTGTCATCCTTCCATCAATATTGTAGCTCACCCAAACAGACACGTTTCGACTGTGCGAGAGGGATAGAAGCTGGGCTGGGGAAGCGGGGGCAAAAATTTAATTTGAGCTGTTATCCTGTGCGCCCTTAATAAGGTCGAATAGGTAAATAATTTAAAGACCGCAAACCGGGATTTTAACCTTGATTAAGGTATAATGGGTATTCCGGGAAAAGGCCGAATATTACGACCCCTTTTTTTTTTTACCGATTGGAAATCATCAAATAACCCCTCCCGCTCTGGGCTGAGCAGGAGGGAGTGTCAGACTTTTACTGACTAAAACCCATCCATGTTCCTTCCTTTGCCCTTTGTGTTCCAGGGCCGCGGTATCTCTTTCGAACAGTCCCGCAACTATAGTTGTAAATAAACCGTTTTAAACCAAAATCAGTGGTTTAAAACCCGTTTTAAATTTGTTTAAAACGGTTTAAAACCACGACCACGTGGGCCGTACCTTGATTACGAATGACTTAAAAAAGTAGTTTAAAAGGCTAATTGAAATCATTTACCATTTTTATTAATATATGTGAAGTCATATATCATATTTATACTACTATTTAGGATTAGACACTGAAAACAATCATGTTTTGGGTATTTATCGAAATAAAACGGCAATGCCGCATTTTTATTTTTCACTTTGCTACCAAAAGCGCAACGGGGAGAGATGGGGCAGATAGGGATTAATTTTATGTTTGTCTGTCATGTTAATGAAGGTGGATTTTAAAACATTTTTATTTTATTTTCCTTTTATATATTCTAAATCAGGAAGGTGTGGTCTAGATAACTTCGTGTAAAGCCTCAGTGCATTCCAAAAAAAAAAATCATTCTAAACCATATTAAACCGCTAAGTGTGGTTTTAAATCGTTTTAAACCAAAAAAACGGTTTAAAACAAAATGGTTTAAAACGTTTAAAATTCCTTTTGCATCTCTACCCGCAACCCTGGCAGGCGTCGGTCCTTACGGACCCCTTCCTGATATTACGACCCCTAAACACTGGATGGAACATAAGACAAATGAAAATACTGCTTTTAAGGTCAAAGCTATCTATCTGGTGGAGAAAATCAGATAAAAGGATTTAAAAAAAGATTATCACATAAGAACACTCTTGAAGCGACTTTTTTAATAATTATTAGTTGACATTATACAAACGCTCATGTAGCGACCTTTTCACAATTTGTTGCCATTCGGCGAACGCTCTTGAAGCGAATTGATGACATGGGATATAATAATAATGAAAATAAACATTTGACGACCCGAATGGCGCAGCGGTAGTGAGGCTGCCTAACGTTCTTAGGGTCCCGGGTTCGAGTCCCGGTAGGAGCAAATCTCTGTGTGATGAGCATGGACATTTGTTTCCGAGTCATGGATGTTTATATGTATAATAAGTATGTATTTACAAACGAAAAAGTATCTATGTAGTATATAGTTGATAATCAACTATCTGGTGTCCACGACACAAGCCTCGTAGCTTAGTGTGGCACCTAGATGGCGCTGTGTGTAATGTCCAGTGATATTTATTATTTACTTATTTCAGACTATGTCCATATGTTGTTAGTAACAATGTGCTTAAACAACCGGCCAAGTGCGAGATGAACTCGCGTGGAGAGGGTTCCGTACTATGTCAATGTCAAATGATTGCATTTTTTTTTTTCCTAATTTGTCCGCTTTATTTTCAATTGATAGAATTCTTATAGGTTTTCCTGTAATCTACAAGTAATACGAACATTGCGTAATTTTTTCAAAATTTTAGGCTCAGTAGTTTCGGAGATCAGAGGAGGGAATGGTCAATTTTCATCTTCTTTCATGTATTAAATCAAAACTATTTATTTTACAATAACAACAAACAACAACAAATAAATAGTTTTGATTTTATACATGAAGTGAGTGGTGATGAAATAAATTATACAAAGTAATCCGCCTGCCTGGGTGCGAACCCACGACTTACTGCTCGTACTTCGGGGCCGCCACCACTGGGCCACCACTGCTCCCTGGTCGCTCGCTGTATGCCCGCTGCGAATAACTGATCCACAGGCTGCAGGTGTTGAAAGATTGGCAATAAGCTTTAAAAACCGTGATTTGAACTGAATTCGTACACCGTGCAAACCTGCGAGCCAGAATGTTACAACGGACAGCCAGCGACTAATTGCGTTCCTTTTCTTTATGTATATTACTTATCACTTAAATCATCGGTGACCCAGTGACCCAAATATTTGAATTTACACCCTTCACAGAGGAGTGCCACACACTGATACGTTGGGAAATGCTGGGTAAGAAAAATCACGGGATTTAAAGAGCATTAGTTCACTCTTCCCAACATTATTTTTGAGCCCATGAGTCACCGCATATGATACACATAATGACACTAACTTCCGCATAGCACTGATTGATGACCTCAGCAACACCATGTCGTCTGCGTAGCTAAGATTATTGGTACACATTCCGTCAATATGACATCCGACGTTGGTGCTGCTGAGCTCAACAATCAGGCGGTTAATGTTGAACAAGCGAGGCGAGCTGAATCCGCCCTGCCTCACCCCACATTCCCACCGGTACACACTCGACAAGGAACCGTTCGTTGATTGCTATACCAATATTTGAATATTGATGTAACTTCAACTGGTACAGAAGTTTCAGATAGCAATTTTTTCCACATCACGTCATAACTGACAAGTTCAAAAGTCTTCAATAGGTCCAAAATACAGGCAAAGACAGGCGTTTTTCTATCCTTGTAGTACTGCACAGTCTGCTTAATTAAGACACAATAGGTATAGCGCTTTCAGTGGACAGCCCCGGCCTAAAGCCAAACTGAGCGTCACGTCATGCAGTATTAGATGCTTAGCCAATTGTGCGTCAAGCAGACTGTCCAGCACCCTGGCTGAAACAGTTGCCAAGGATATAGGCCAGTAATTTGAGGCATCAGAGACATTCCCAGTTTTATTTTAACAACAGTCACCACAACTGCAAACATGGAGCTATTTGGTAAATAACAGTCAAGTGAAAGAAAGAAGAAAGAAAGAAGTGGTACACGAATTACATTACGAAGAATGTAGGTGTATGCTGAACAGTGTTGCCAGGGCCCTTGAGTCGTAAATTACATTTCGTTTCCTAAAATGTTACATTTTTGCTGTAAAAGTTACATTATTGTTTTTTTTTTTATTTACTTGTTTTTGGGGTCGGAGATTGGAAGCAAATTGATGTCATTAAAAAGGCAGAATATAAAGGAATCTATGATGTCTAATGGTGATGTTATTCTTATGATAAAACAGGCTCTAGTTTAATTTGTTCGCAGCGCCATCTTCACTGTTGTTGCTATCTAGCCTAGCACCTAACTTATTCTATTTAATTTGAACCAAATCTACGAGGTTGTGCATTTGTTAGTTTTACACTGAACTACTAATATTTATTTATTTATTTGCTAACATGTAAAACACTGGTTCGTAGGCATGCATTAAAATTTCATGACACAGTATTAAGACAGTTGCAGTGCCCTTACAGGGTGCATACCCTGTAAGGGCACTGCAAATTATATCTATCAAATTATTCAATTACATAATCTAATCTTAATTCGTATAATTACAATTTATTTCATTAATTATGCTAAACATTTATTATATTTTATTTTAGAATAAATCATTATTATCAATTTTATTCATAGGCATAGGAAACGTAGTATCAATTATAATTTCACATTTGCGCCAAGTTAATATATTACAGGATCGAGCGAGTCACAATTTGTCAGTTTTAAATTCCTTAACGGTATAGTAGCCTTTCTTTATTAACAAATATTTCAACTGTTTAGAGAAAATTGAATCATTTGGTAGGGATTTTAATCTTTCAAGGTAGCTTATTAAATATGTTAGCTAGTCTTAAGTATGGACTTTACCCAATAACCTTTAAGTTTGTGATGGGAAGTATTAGTCTATTCCTGTTCCGTCGGTTATAGTTTTCATTTAGCTCGATGTTAGATTTGAAGAGGTGCCTATTTTTCCTAACGAATCGAAACTAACGAACTTTGTAGTAATAATTATATTGCTGGTAATGTAAGAATTTGTTGTTTAATGAAGTGTGGCCTACAACTCTCTCGTTGATCTATGTTCATTAGTATTCCGATACATTTCTTTTGCTGAATGAAGAGGTCCAAAAAGTCAGTACTTTCTCCCCACAGAATGATACCATAATTTAGCCAGGAGTAGGCATACGCATAATAGGCAGATAAAGCGGTGTTATAATCTGTGTTACGTTTCAGTATGCTTAGCGCATAAATAAATTGGGACAATTTTGCTCTTGCATTTTCTATATGTTTCTTCCAATTTAGGTTTGAGTCTAATGTTAGGCCTAAAAGTGTAAATTCATTTAATTCTTCTAGTTTAATTTTTTGCGTTAATATATTTAGATTTATAGGGGTTCTTTGGTAAGTTCTGAATTGGCATATTTTAGTTTTAGATAGGTTTATATCTAAGTTATGTTCGTTTAACCATTGCTCAGTTTCTGTAAAGTTTTTAAAATAGCTAAATGGTCTACATTTGCTGGCGTTTTAAATAGCAAGGAAACATCATCTGCGAACAAAATACACCTCGAACTTATCTTTTTTGGCAAGTCATTTACGTATATTATAAATAGGGTACATCCTAAGAGACTACCTTGTGGTATTGAATTATTAATGGTAGCCATGTCTGATCGCGTGCTGTACGTTTCCTGGTTAGTGCTATCGAAGTATTCTACTTCTACGAATTGTACTCTGTCCTGTAAATATGATTTAAACCAATTAAAAGCTTGCCCGATACCCGATCCGTAAAGTTTTTGTAATAAAATTTTATGTGACACCCTGTCATATGCTGTCATGTCTGTAATATTCGATACATACAGAACCCTCATAATCTCTGTTCTACCAAGTGGTCGTAAGGGGGCTCTGTTAATAAAAGGCAAGAACGTCTCAATGCAAAAAAGCATTACAAATCTCGTTGTTCTGAAAAGTTACGAAAATACCCTAAAATGTAAAAAATATTTACATGTTACGCGCGTCAAAAGTTACGAAAAATGTAAGAAATGTAACCTTCTGGCAACACTGATGCTGAACCTATTCGCGAATTTCAATTTAATCAAGTTGCATTTGGTCCCAAGTCCAGTCCCTTTCTAGCCATGCGCACTGTGTGCCAGCTATCAGAAGATGAAAAACATCGCTTCCCGCGCGCATCCATAGTTGCTTCTCATGAGCTATACATGGATGTCTTGGATAATTTGACCCCTTCTCTGGTGGAAGCCAAGCTTCTTTCCGCTGAACTTATCGCCTTATTTAAGGCTGGGTGCTTTGACCTCACTAAGTGGGCAAGTAATTCCTCGGAACTACTAGAGGCCATTCCACATTCCAACCGCTCTTCTATTAATTTCTCTGAAGGCGATAATTTAAAGATTCTTGGACTCAAATGGATTCCTTCTGATGACTGTTTCACTTTTACCACATCTAATTTGGATAAAAGTTGTACTAAACGCTCCATACTTTCCACTACCTATTGCCCGTCTGTGGGATGTTCTCGGTCTTGTGGCTCCTTTAGTTTTATTCGCGAAATTACTCATAAAAGAATTATGGAAATTAAATACAGATTGGGATGAAACTCCACCCGATGCGATTGTACTTCTCTTTCAAAAATTTAAAGAACAATTACCTCTACTTTCTTCATTAAAATTACCTCGTCATGTAGCCGTTTCTATGGGTTGCGTGACAAATATAGTAGGTTTTGCTGATGCCAGCCATATGCGTTCGCATATGGCTGCGTCATATACTTATATGTCACTGATACAAATGGTAAAACTCACGTAAATTTGGTGTGTGCTAAATCCAAAGTTGCACCTAGCTCGTCTAGTGCTCTGTGCCACTGTTCTATTATCAAAATTAATTAAATTAGTTTATGACACTGACTGCTCTCGTACCGCTATCTATATATATATATATATATTACATATAATAAAACAGTAAAAAAACTGTGTCTGTACATTGAATATATTTAAAAAAAAATTAGTGAGGGGGGTTTGGAAACAGTAATAGAGCACGAATCCAAAATAAAAATTCTGTCTGTTTGTCTGTATGTCTGTTTGTTTGTACAGGTTAATCTTCGGAACTACTCGACGGATTTAAATGATTTTTTTTTTGTTGTAAAGGTATTAAATCTGGGCAACATATAGGCTATAATTTATCTTGGAAACTTGAACATCTGATGCAGCACCGCAACAGACCAGCTAAACTATAAGAGATACAAAAACGGTACCATAGCAAAAATTGTTCCACGTGATGAGCATTTTCTGCTAAGAGAATAAATTTGAAGATCTGGAACACCTGAAGTGGAACTCCAAGAGCCCAGCTACACTATAACATATATAGGAATGACGTCTTAGCAAGAGTTGTTCAGCCTGATGAGCACTCTCTGTTGTCGTATAAAATTTGAAGACCTGGAATAGCTGATGTGGAACTCCAAGAGCCCAGCTACACTATAACATATATAGGAATGACGTCTTAGCAAGAGTTGTTCAGCCTGATGAGCACTCTCTGTTGTCGTATAAAATTTGAAGACCTGGAACAGCTGATGTGGAACTCCAAGAGCCCAGCTACACTATAACATATATAGGAATGACGTCTTAGCAAGAGTTGTTCAGCCTGATGAGCACTCTCTGTTGACGTATAAAAATTGAAGATCTGGCACACGCGTTGTGGAATATAATATAAAAAAAATATTAAAAAATTGAAGACCTGGAACACCTGATATGGAAATCAAAGCTATCACTAATTTCACTGTATAATTATAAAATAACATAAGCTGGGAGTACCTCCACGCGGTGAAGGCGGTAACAGTTTAGGACTGATTTTCGATGAAAATTCGATGAATCATTGAAAATTTGACTCTACTGGCCAAAACTCCCATTTATTATTTTATTTTATCAAATAAATAAGCCTAAATAGGCTTATGTTATTTGAGTGTTTAATTTCCTTTTTCATTTATTTTCGTGACACGGTAGCCTACCCGGTAACGCAGGGGAGCAGTCATTTAGATTTTAATTGATCAGTTATCTTCAGAATTAAACTATAACTATGTCTAGAAAGAGGTCAAATCTTTCCCAACGTTCCAAAGGAGCTAAAAGATTGAGGATCATAAGATCCCAAGAATCTACCGAAGAGCGTCAGGAGAGACTTGATGCTGTTCGAGAACATCAGACTGCAACTCGCTCCGTAGAAACCTCTTCGGATCGCGAAGAACACTGGAACACCTGATATGGAAATCAAAGCTGCATCAGATGTTCAAGTTTCCAAGATAAATTATAGCCTATATGTTGCCCAGATTTAATACCTTTACAACAAAAAGACCCTTCACGAAGCGGTCAACCAAGCATTCTGGACATCAAACTAAGTCTTTACGCAGAGAGTGCTCATCAGGCTGAACAACTCTTGCTAAGACGGGTCAACCAAGCATTCTGTACATCAAACTAAGTCTTTACGCAGAGAGTGCTCATCAGGCTGAACAACTCTTGCTAAGACGTCATTCCTATATATGTTATAGTGTAGCTGGGCTCTTGGAGTTCCACTTCAGGTGTTCCAGATCTTCAAATTTATTCTCTTAGGAGAAAATGCTCATCACGTGGAACAATTTTTGCTATGATACCATTTTTGTATCTCTTATAGTTTAGCTGGTCTGTTGCGGTGCTGCATCAGATGTTCAGCGAGAAAGTGAGGAAACTCGGTATGTAATGGGAGGTAACCCATCCACGGGCCAACCTAGGCAAACGCTTAACATAGCGGACAGTCGCGCATCATGTTCCGCACTTATCTCTAGAGACCTAGAAGCAGATGCGTAGATACGCTGAGAAATAATGCGCAATTATCTATCCGTGAACGTCTGCGACTCACGAGACAATGCATGATTTCTTCACTGGTCTCTAGAGACCTGGATGTAAATGCGTAAATGGGGAGGGCTTGTACTTATGCTTTTGCGGTTGCACAACGACATGCTTTGCTAATGCTTTGCTTGGTAGTATAGTTGCAGGCCTACCTCACTGCCTCCTTCAGGGGCAGTGAGGTGGCGGGGTCTTGAGGGTGAGCGCTACAGTCGTGTAGATCCTCAAGGCAAGTCTGGGGGATTCACCTTCACGAGGTTGCCACCCTGTTTTTGGTCTAATTCCATAAGAAATAGATGCAACGAAAACCCCCGGGCGCTTTTTCAAAAAAAAAATCCCCGAAGCCAAAATCCCAGGCCTAGGGTAACCCGAAACCCCTTTCCCATGATCCTACGCCCAATCCCTCCTTCCTTTTTCCTTTCTCCTTTCGGTCCATGAGGAGGGGTAACCTCATCTCCAAAAAAGCCCACAAACCCTCAACAAATGTCGCAGAAAGGTCTTAATAATCCCCAGGTGGGTCCCGGCAATGCCGGGGAATCCCACGCCGACCCGTCGGCCAGCTCCCACCGTAATCTGGGGGGGGGCACCAATCTGCCACTTAGGGCCGCGCCTTCTGCGCGGCCGGCTGCTTTAGCGCCAACAGCACTGGCTGCGGCTCACGCGCCACCCGACACGACCATGGCTGCGACCTCTGCGCCAATTGACACGACGGCTGCGATTTCCGCGCCTACGACCCTGACACCCGTTATACTTTCCACGAGGGCCTGGCAACAGAGCATCGTTCGGAATAGTATAACGAACAACCCCGACAATGACACCGACAATGCACGACTCTCCAGCCTTGACGGAGAACTCCGCGCGCTGGCACTCCAGCGCGAGAAGATCGAAGCAAGGCTGAGAGACATAGACTCTGGACACCACGGGACGGGAAAGGAAGCTGAATCCGGTGGCCCTGGATTCATCTCTGTGGATGAAGTACGCTTGCTGAAGCGTAAGCGCGGAAAAATCCGGAACAGAGTAAGAGATCTCAACAACCGTTTGAGCAAGATCCGCGAAGGCAATAGCCAGCGCGATGCGCAAACGGTTGCTTGTAAGGGAGTACGCGACCAGCCGCAAGTACGCGAAGGGGAAACCCAGCGCGAAAAGCAGCCGGACGCGGAAACATGCGGGCAAGGACCATTACGCGAAGGGGAAACCCAGCGCGGAACGTCACTGCCCGCACCAGGACCATCCGGAGGAAACAACCGGAACCGCACCGAGACGACCCAAAACCGACACAGACCGAAACAGAAGCGAGGCAAGCGATCTGGATTTTCGCGCAGGGTGTCCCTGGCACGGAACACCGTGCCATGCCCCTCGGAACCGCAACCTGGACCAAGTGGCCAGGGAACGGCGAAGAGGGTGCGCCCGGACGACACGGCTTCGCCGAGCACGCTCCAGGGGGACGCCAAGCGAGTCAAAATTCAGACCGCTCAAGGGGAGCAGAGGACCTACGCACGAGTTACAAAGGATATTCCTGCGCGGCTCGCCGTAGCGATCTGCCTCTCGCCTCCATCACGTGACATGACCACTGACGAGGCCGAGCACATCAAGCTCAGCCTTGAAGACCTCGTCATGGACGCCGACCCCTCCAAACCACTCCCGGCCTTCCGCGGTTACCCTCGGGTAGCGGACGGCACGGTTCAGATGTGGTGTGAGGACGACGGCGCCCTGACCTGGCTAACAGATAACGTACCGAAGATTAGACTGCCCAACACAGACGCGACACTGATAGTCATGAGACAGTCCGACGTGCCGACCCGTGTCCAAGCAGCGCTCTTTGTACCCAGGTACAATGGGGACATAGCGCGGCTCCAGAGCGTTCTGACTCGTCAGAACACTTGGTACGACATAGGGAGGTGGTCGCTGTACAGGGCGACATCAGTCGGTGGTGATAACCATGGGACTTATTTGACCCTGGGCATCCCACCGGAGGAAGTCGAAAAGGTCTTGGGGAGGGAGCGGCGGGTATCGTACCTACTTGGGTCGATATACGTGCGCTTTTTCCCCAACACCCAACCCTCTGACACCCAGACTACGACCACTAGCACTGCACTGACGCAACCGACACCGACAGAACTCGACATGACCATGACGCAACTGGAGGAGGAGATGGCCAGAACGGCAATGGCTGATGCCGTTGCTGGGAGCATGCCAACCTCACCACCAGGGTGGACAGAACAGCTGCTCACCTCGTCACCGTCAATGAGCGACGACCGGCATGGACTGGAGGATGGGGGGGATTAATCCGATGGATCCGTCTCCTCATAACTCCACTCCACCGCCACCGGCGCCCACGTCTAGTCCCCTAAACATCATCCAGACCAACCTCCAGCATAGCCAGACTGCCACGGCTTGCCTGCGCAGGGCGCTGGAGATGAAACCCCGAACTATTGCCCTAATCCAAGAGCCGTGGATTCGAAATAACAGAATATGCGGCCTCGGAAACATTGGAGGTAAGCTAATTCTCGACACACAGGGCACAGAAAAACCAAGGACCTGCGCCTACATACCCAAAGATGTGCCCACCACAACACTCACACAATTATGTTCCAGAGATTTGACAGTCGTCAGGCTCAAAACTGACGGCGATGCACCTGACATCGTCTTAGCCTCGGTTTACATGCCAGGCGAGGATGAAGACTGCCCACCAAAAGAGATGGCCGACCTGGTAAGGTACTGTGAAGACGCCAACCTGGACCTGGTCATCTGCACGGATTCGAACGCCCATCACCCGCTTTGGGGTTGCAATAAAGCCAACACTAGAGGTGAGGTATTATGCACATATCTATTCTCCACTAACCTTAACATCGTTAACCGTGGTTCGGAACCCACTTGGGTCACAGCTCGCGGACAAACAATTATTGACCTAACGCTGGCTTCAGAAAGCGCGACAAAACTTATCTCTAACTGGCACGTATCCAACGAGCCTTCTTGCTCTGATCATAGGAGGATTCGTTTCTCACTAGTAGCTAACACAAAAAAACCCGATCCTAGGCGCAACCCACGAAGTACCAACGTACCCGGCTACAAACGGCTTCTGGCCTCACTGCTAACAAGGCACCAAAAACCCCTAAATCTAACGGATCCCAAACAGCTTGAAGACACTGTAATTAAACTCTCAGAATATATCATCGAAGCCTACCACGCCTGCTGCAAACTACCAGATCCAAACACCAAGAGCAAGGGAAACTCTTGGTGGACTGCAGAGCTCGGCAAGCTCAGGCAAACGATGCGCAAACAATTCAACAGAGCCAAGAATTCCAGGCTCCCAGAAGACTGGGACCTATACAAGAAAACACAGTACACCTTCAAAAAACAAGTCAGGTTTGCCAGCAGGGCAGCCTGGCGGAAATTCTGCGAAGACATTGAATCGAACAGCGAAGCTGCGCGAGTAAGGAAGATCCTATCCACCGATCAGGATCGCACCCTCGGATCGCTGAAAAACCCAGACAACACGTACACAAAGTCGGACCATGAAACAAGTAAAGTTCTTCTGGAAACCCATTTCCCAGACTGCAGCCTCTCCGAGGACAGAGTATGGGCAAGTGAACCAATGCACTCACCAAACGACCAGGACTGGTCCAGAGCCCGCACAGTAGTAACCGAAGACAGAATAAAATGGGCAATCAAGACTTTCAAACCATACAAATCCGCAGGTTTAGACGAAATTCTCCCAGCCCTATTGCAATGGGGAGTAGACGTCCTTACGCCATGGCTGGCTGTCATTTTCCAAGCCTGCCTAGCACACAGATATGTGCCACTTCAATGGCGAGAGGTGAAAGTCATTTTCATCCCCAAACCAGGCAAACCCGATTATACACAACCTAAAGCGTACAGACCAATAAGCCTGACATCTTTCCTACTGAAAACCCTTGAGAGACTCTGTGACCGACACATTCGGGACGGACCTCTTCAGGAGCTGCCACTCCACAAACAACAACATGCCTACTCCACAGGAAAATCCACAGAATCTGCACTCCACAGTGTGATCTCCAAGATCGAATGTGCAGTAGACTACAAATGCTCCTCACTAGCTGTTTTTATTGACATAGAAGGTGCTTTTGATAAAACCATTTTTCATAGCATCAACGCAGCCCTCGAGGAACACGGCGTAGACTCGACCCTGCGAGGATGGATCACAAACATGCTCAGACTGAGAGCCGTACAGGTTACGGTGAATGACACTACTAGAGCCATCGTGGCGAAAGGCTGCCCTCAAGGGGGCGTCCTTTCGCCACTTCTATGGAACCTCGTGGTAGACAGCCTCATCAAGCGTCTAAATGACAGAGGCTACTTCACGGTGGGCTACGCTGATGATATAACCATAATAATTAACGGCACACACGAAAATACACTATGCAACCTTATGCGTCAAGCCTTGAAAATGGTAGAGGACTGGTGCAAAGAATATAAACTGGCGGTGAACCCTACCAAAACTGAACTCGTCCTTTTCACAAAGAAAAGAAAGTTGGCAACCTTACAGTTACCACGCTTCTTTGGGACCACCCTAAGCCTGTCGACTGAAACCAAATACCTGGGCATCTATTTGGATAAACAACTGAATTGGGCAA
Source organism: Eugnorisma glareosa (assembly GCA_947578425.1). Taxonomy (NCBI): domain Eukaryota; kingdom Metazoa; phylum Arthropoda; class Insecta; order Lepidoptera; family Noctuidae; genus Eugnorisma; species Eugnorisma glareosa. The sequence continues at coordinate 1,482,590 of OX387982.1, read as the reverse complement.
AACACACCGACTACATTACCACAAAAGCCAGCATAGCCCTATGGCAGTGCAAAAGACTGCTCGGCAGAAATTGGGGCCTAAGCCCTAAAATCACCTACTGGCTATACACCACAGTCATCCGACCAATCATCACATACGGCTCGTTAGTTTGGTGGCCCAGGACCAACCTGAGCACAGCCCAGAAAGATCTCGAGAAGCTACAGAGATTTGCCTGCGTAGCAATCACCAGTAGCATGAGGACATCACCCACTGCCGCTTTACAGGTGATGCTGGGGCTGTCACCTCTACACCTCGTTGTAAGAGAGGAGGCGACCCTAGCGATTTTCAGGCTCGAAGTATCCGGCACCCTCAGTAAAGATTCCAGAATCAAACATACACGCTTAAAAGATGATGCTATCAAGCGGCAGCCCATGATGGCATCACCCTGCGACAGAACCCTGAAGACCCACTGCTTTCATAAACACTACAGCATAGAGCTCACAGCGGAGACGCGTGACTACTCAGGTCCAAAAGAGCTAAGGATCTACACTGATGGATCAAAGACCGAAGACGGGACAGGTGTCGGAGTCTTCTCCAACGACCTAAATATTAAAATATCCAAACCCCTGGGAATGCTCAACTCTGTCTATCAAGCTGAGTGTGTTGGCATTATCCAAGCGGCACACGCCATTGAGGTCAGGGAAGTTACGAATACCCATATTCGTATACTCTCCGACAGTGCCTCAGTCCTTCAATCCTTAAAGAGAAACCAGATAACGTCGAGACTAATACTAGAATGCCATAATGCCCTAGAACGTGTTACGGTACTAAACCACAACACTGTGACACTACAATGGATCAAAGGACACAGCGGATCACTTGGAAACGATGCGGCTGATGAACTTGCCAGAAGGGGATCCAGCACAAAAGCCTTCGGACCCGAACCCATTGTGCCCATTCCCTTCAAGCAGCTAAGGAGTTGGTTAAAGGAACACACTCAAACGCAAGCGGGAAAATGGTGGACCTTGACACCAGGGTGCAGGCAATCCAAGGAAGCTATGCCATCCCTGGACACGAAGCTAACCAAGCGCCTTCTGCGCCTGGACAGAGATAGCCTGCGACTGGTGGCGGGGACCATCACTGGACATTGCTCACTGAACAAACACTTCCACACCCTAGGTATCACTGATAGCCCCCTGTGCAGAGCGTGCATGGAGGCGGAAGAAACTGTAGCGCATGTACTCCTCGAGTGCACCGGCGTCACCCAGATCCGTGAGGATACTCTCGGAGTACCGAGATCCCTTGAGGATGTCCTGAGAAGACCGGGAAGTTTGATCTGCTTCTGGAGGGAGGTGGGCTGGTTGGAGTAACGGCCACCATGGCTCACGCACAATGGTCCAATTTAGGGACTAAGTGCGGAAACCAAACCCTTAATTAACATAGAACATAGAACATAAATGCGTAAATACGCTGAGAACGCAGGTGTGCTTCGCGATCAGAAGAGGTTTCTACGGAGCGAGTTGCAGTCTGATGTTCTCGAACAGCATCAAGTCTCTCCTGACGCTCCTCGGTAGATTCTTGGGAATCTTATGATCCTCAATCTTTTAGCTCCTTTGGAACGTTGGGAAAGATTTGACCTCTTTCTAGGCATAGTTATAGTTTAAATTGGAAGATACCTGATCAATTAAAATCTAAGTGACTGCTCCCCTGCGTTACCGGGTAGGCTACCGTGTCAAGACGATAAATGGAAAAGGAAATTAAACACTCAAATAACACAAGCCCGAAGGCATATTTATTTGACAAAATAACGGGAAGAAAAGGTATTTGTTGTGTAGGTATTAAGTCTGGGCAACATATAGGCTATAATTTATTTTGGAAATTGGAACACCTGATGCAGAACCACATCAGAACAGCTAAAGTATTAGAGATATAAAAATGGTGTCATAGCAAAAATTATTCCACGTGAAGAGCATTTTCTGCTGTGAGAATAAATTTGGAGATCTGGAACCCTGTTGTGAATCTCCAAAGCCCAGCGACACTATAACATATTAAGGAATGACGTCTTAGCAAAAGTTGTTTAGTCTGATGGGCATTTCCTGTGGACTTACGAAAATTAAAGATCTGGAACGTCTTCAATCGTCTCGCTCATCCAGTTGTTTTCCCGTCCCCGGGCCTCAGAATTCTACATCAAACGTTTCAGATCTTCGATTTTCTTGACGACCCCGTTGTCGCTGGCAAAAGCAACAGGATCCGCGTACGAAGTCACGGGCAGAAGCTAGTTAATAATATATTTGCCTTTTCCGATTCTACCATTACGCTTTAAAAGGAACATTTTTGTTAGTAACCGCGTCGCTAAATGTCAAGAAAATCTTGATCCTAAGCATTTTTACCATAATAACGGAAAGGAAAATCCTAGTGATTGTCTGTCTCGAGGTCTTCTACCTGACCAGTTGCTAAACAACGATTTTTGGTGGCATGGCCCTGAGTGGCTTCTGCGGCCAACTGCTGAGTGGCCTATCACCCCTTTTGTTTCTTCATGCAACGAACGATTGCCCGAATTTAATAATAAAATTCTAACATTGGTACTACCTTAACAGAACTCAATTTAATATATAGTCTTTCTCAAAAAATTACATCATTAAATAAAATATTGCGCATAATTGTATACATTCTAAGATTCTTGCGTATTATTCCATATGATTAATCTTACAAGACAATTACTGCCCGTGAACTAGCTGCCGCTGAAATTTATTGAATTCGTTGTATTCAACAATTTAAAAGTAAAAAACTTAGCTCACAATTTAAAAAACTCGATCTCTTCATAGACGAGCATAACATAATTAGAATCGGCGGCAGATTGTCAAATGCGAACCTTCCTTATGAAGCTCAGCATCCCGCGCTTTTACCCAAACATGATAACTTTACACATGTTCTGATAGACTATTATCACCGCATTTATTGTCATGCCGGTGTAAGCCTTCTTAGTTCTCTGTTACGCCAAAAATATTGGATCCTCTCTTCTAGAGGTGGCATCAGACAAAGATTACATGCTTGTAACTTTTGTTTTAAAGTTTCTCCTTCTCACCCCAGCCCAAAGATGGCTGATTTAACCGCTTGTCGCGTACAGGAAACTAGAGCTTTCGTTCATACGGGTGTGGACTACGCTGGTCCCATAGAAGTAACGTTATGTAGACGCCGAGGTCAAAGAAGTCAGAAGGCTTACATATGCTTATTCATTTGTTTCGTTACCAAAGCAGTTCATATTAAATTGGATACCGACGTGTCATCGGAAACTTTTATTTCCGCTTTTAGAAGTTTCATTCGCAGAGGAACTGTCTCTTGTTTATATTCCGATAACGGAACAAATTACGTTGGAGCCAAGGCTCAACTGCAAGAACTACTTGCTAACCGCTAACGCATAGAGTGGAAAATGATTCCACCCCGTGCTCCCCACTTTGGAGGGTTGTGGGAATCAAATATTAAATCTATTAAAACGCATTTAATACCGTGTTATCGGTTCTCAACTTCTTACCTATCAGGACCTTTCGACTGTTCTCACTGAAATTGAAGCAGTTCTAAATTCCAGACCGCTCTGTGTCCTGAATGAGGATCCGTACCCAGACCCGCTTACTCCCGCTCATTTTATAATGGCTTCTCCGTTGACTTCGTTGCCTGTCATGAATGTTCTCTAAACGACGAAATCTCTCACTTGCCGCAATAAATTGCTTGACCAGATGGTTTGTAGTTTCTGGAGGAGATGGCGCATAGAATATTTACATAATCTTCAAGTCAGACAAAAATGGTTGAATGCCGTAGACAATATTAAGATTGGTACAGTGGTTCTCATACATCAGGATGATCCCCTCCTTTACGTTGGCCAATGAGTTTAATCACCGAAGTTTTTCTCGGCACGGCCGCGGGACAACCCGCGTTGCTATATGGTGGAGACATGAAGTGGCTCTTTCAAGAGACCCGTTGTCAAACTATGTCCTTTACCTTTTCAATAACCTTACCGCGTAATTAATATATTTTTCTTTTTTTTTTCTCTTAGTCTGCTTTAATATTTGTTCTTTTCTTTTGAGAATATTACATATCCTCAAAGCCGGGCAGGATTCTCGCGAGAAGTTTTAGCGTTATAGATTTACTATCATATTTCCGAACGCGCCTCTCAAGGTACAGATTATTATAATATTTCCGACCATAGTTTTGAGCTATATTTCCTTCCCTCCCAAATCCCATACAACAGACAGAGAAGGAAGCTTACCGCACGCGCCAATTGTGACTCGTTCCCCGGCGCGATAGCCAATGGCTGCGCTTGTGCCCCGATTCAAGAAAGCACTCTCTCCGTATTGAATTAATTGAATGCTGTTCAACTTGTAACCGCATCCGCTCCCGCGCCGCGCCGAAAAATAAGGCAAACCGCTAATAATATCAAAAACTCTTTCATATCCGTGTTGGCCGACACAAGTGTGACATAATAATATATAGACCAAGTGAAAGTGCACAAAGTGCTTTTTGGCACGTAAATCTTTGTTGTTGCTTTATAATTAAGATTCGTAACTTTTTATTTCAGTTGGTTTTTGTGTAAAATATTTTTTTTAGTCATACAATATTAAATGTGTTTGTTCATGTTTTCGAGCGTATGGCACTCATGGGCTGCAGCTGAAAATCGGCATCAGGTGGTACACCTTGTGTGGCCATCTGGCAGTATGCTGAGCTGAGGCCCTTTTGGCATTATTATTATTTTTGTTTATGCATTTAGTTGGATTTTTAAGGTGTTTTTTTTTTTTAAATAATGCCATTTCACAACAGTGAACAGAAGAAACTCAGCGGACACGTGCTACCAACGTTGTTTCTGTATCAACGTGTCTCGTCCAGAAGATTCCCGAGTAAGTCCTCACTGCCCTCATTGCCTCTTTCCTACCCTGGTCAGCTCATACTGTGTGTCGTCAATATATCGATACTGGAAATATGAAATAACGTAAGGGACATTTTGTCGAAAATGAGTTATATATATCGTTGGTTTCGGAATTTTTGCTCTAACGATTGGTATATTTAAAATCTCGATATCTTAAAAAAAATGTCCTTTACATCACATATTTTCCGTAGGCCTAGAACATTTTTTTTCTAGAAACTGGCTGTATATGACATTTAAAGATGAAAAAATCTGCATCTTTTTGGTAAAAGAGGTGACATACACAATTACAGTACTAGAAATAGGGACCAATTAATTCAGCCGGGCTTCTGATGCTATAATAAAATTCCACAAAGTATTCTTGAACTCAATGAGACGAAATTTAAAACATGCATTAAACGCACACTTTGTAAGCAAGCATATTACAAGTTGGACGATTATATCGCTGATAACGGAACGGACAGGGACGCACAAATTGATAACATTAAATAGTATTGTTGGAGCTGCTGAAGATTGTACAACTATCTTTGCATTGTATAGATTCAATCTCCTTAGTATTATATAAAGCCCATATTGTGTGAGTACTATGTACTAGAAAGCTACCATTCACTGGAAACCTACGTCCTTTCTTGACTTGAATGTGCCATGGCGGTTGAGAGTATGTCATGCTCACTCAAATGTCTCGCTGATGGTGGCGCGTGTGTCGGATCATTTAGTTCCCTTCAAAATGGTTGAGTTGAATGGTGCTGATCTATGCGTCATGTTCGTGAACGGGCGCTGTCAGTGTGACTGGTCATCTCTTAGTTGCCACGGCTTATTTGAATTAATTATTTACAGTTGTTGAATTGTCTTTTTTGTTTTTACTGTGGACACTTGTTAATGTGCACATCTTGCTACATCGTTCTCACATAGTGTACCATCTCAACATGAATGATGTAACCAAGGTTTTGTAACAATATGCTGATTTAAAAGAGTGTCCATGGAGTTTCTTGCCCGTTCTTCTCCATAGAGATGTACGCTAGGGAATGGGCAACTACAGTACTTTCGCAGTTTTTATGCCTTGTGACTGGGATTGTAGCTACATTTCATTGTTGTCTTTGTTTCGACAGTTCAAAAGTGCCTGTAACTGGCCTACTTGAAATAAATGCTTTGATTGATTTTGATTTTGCCTCCGCATAGAATTACATTCCCGCTTATGGTCCTTCGAAGCCGCGTAACTTATCCACCTGCTAGGCAGGGTTATAATTTCTACACAATGTATATTGTTGCGGAATAAATGACTAACTAAGACTTAATAGTACACCCACATTTCCCCAGTTATGTTGTCCAAGTCCCATGTTATATAAGGGGCGAGCCTAGTGTTATCAACCGGGCACAAATCGAGACGTCATGGCTGCTACTGAGAATTTGCTGGTGGAAAACCCAACTACAAAATTATAAATCAATCAATTAACCATTATGGTGAATTGATTTCAGATTCTCATCGATGTTATCAAATCAATGTTATGATGCAAAATGTTTACTATGTGCATACCTAAAATCAACAACAAACAAATGTATACAGATTAAGTAGTACATGGAGTGCTCATTAGACAGTGCAACGCTTAACCACACTTTCTTATAGCAAAAAGAAAAACACATTTTTTTTGGGGTTGGCTCGACTAACATTTAGGTTGTTTTTTTCTTCCAATTTATATTATATAGGGTCTATCTATTCATACACGAAATCTCTTAAGGGGTCATTGTACTCATCATTATGAACAACTTTTACTATGGGACCAAAATCGAAATCGCGAAAAATAAATCAGCTGTTCCCTACAATATGATCGCACTAACTCGTCAAAATGTACTGAACAGCCGATTTTTTTTTCGCAATTTCGGGGTTGGTCCCATAGTGAAAGTTGTTCATAATGATGAGTACAATGACCCCTTAAAAGATTTCGTGTATGAATAGATACACCTTATATAAAACTACAAGACCACTAACTGACTCACTGACTGATTGACAAGTCGTTTCTCGGAATGGGTGAGAGATGGGTTAGCGGTATGTATTGCAATTATGTGCAACTCCACCAGTCGAGTAGAGGAAAATTATAGAGGAGATTCAAATCCATGATGGCGGCCGGGTCCATTTCCGGTTTCGGTGGGGAAAAGACTTGAATGGATTTCGACTCTCAGGTCCTATAGGAAATTTGGAATGATTAAAAAAAAGTAAAAAAAACCAAGATGGCGGCTGCGCTAGGACGTTTTGAAATTTTCGACTTTTCTCACTCGACTTTGACGAATATTGTTTTGTTCTACCGATTTCCAAAGTCACCAACTTTGACATTGCCAAATTGTATGTAATCTTGATAGCAATCATGAAAAATAATGACATTTTGAAAATTCAAGATGGCGGATGATGTGGCGGCCATTTTGTGAATAGTTGGAATTTTCGACTTTTTCAAATCGATTTTTCGGGTAGTCGGCAACAGCTGGTTCGAGTTGTACCAAGCGGTTGTGTTTCGTTAAGGAGTGCTTCTTGGTGCAAAAATCTTCCCCATTTATAGGGTATTTTTGCCGATTTTCCCCAAAAACAAGAAAAGTAGAAATATTGACATTTTGAATGGAGACTTTGACTAGCCGGCAATATTGGGATCCCCCAAATGATATTTGACCATTTTCGTCACTTTCAGCTGGCAACCCCGAGAGCCATTGAATATTTTAATTTTTGAGACTTTGTGACTTTGGCGAGTTCTTTTGTTCTACCAAACTCAAAAGTTGGCAACACCAAGTACACTGGTCGGTGGCCTATATCCTTGAGATTTCAGGAAAATTATGACTTTTCAAAAAAACAAGATGGCGGACAGTGTGGCGGCCATCTTGTAAAAACAACGAAAACTCCAATTTTTCGACGCGATAAATGGGACAGTTGGCATCCCCCGACTGGATTGTGTAGTATGAACCGGTCGTGTGTTTGGTTAAGGAGTGTTGCCTGGTGCAAAAATTTTCCCAATTTCTATGGTATTTTCTCAGATTTTCCCCCAAAACATGAAAAGTAGAAATAGCGACAATTGGAAAGGAGACTTTGACTAGCCGGCAACATTGGGGTCCCCCAAATGACATTCGGCTATTTTCATCACTTTCTGCTGGCAGCCCCGAGAGCCAGTGGGACTTGAATTTCCGGGTCAGACCCGACTTTGGCAAGTTCTTTTGTTCTAACAAACTCAAAAGTTGGCAACACCAAGTACACGGGTCGGTGGCCTATATCCTTGAAATTTCAGGAAAATTATGACTTTTCAAAAAAACAAGATGACAGTGTGGCCTCTTGCAAAAACGACGAAAAATCTCAATTTTCGACGGGATAAATGGGACAGCTGGCATCCCCCGACTGGATTGTGTTGTATGAAGTGGTCAGGTGTTTTGTCGAGGAGTGTTGCCTGGTGCAAAAAATTGCCTCAAAAATATGAAAAGTAGAAGTAATGACATTTTGAATGAAGACTTTGACTAGCCGGCAAGATTGGGGTCCCCCAAAGGACATTTGACCATTTTCATCACTTTCAGCTGGCAACCCCCAGAGCCATTGGGGCTTGAACTTTCGGGTAAGACCCGACTTTGGCGAGTTCTTTTGTTTTACCAAAGTCAACGTACAGCCACAATTTTTTACTGACAGGTAGCTTGTATCCTGGTTACTTTAGAAAAATTGTGAGATTTCAGAAATTCAAGATGGCGGCCGTGCCATTTCCGGTTTCTCGATTACCACTGACTAACATAATTGTTCTCCCAGATGGTGGAGGGGGAAGGGTGTATATTTTGATAGATTCGTAAACAAGTAGATCTCGCGAGTAGGGGAGGAGTTAGACATATTTCTAACCCCTCCTTTTTACCCCCTCCCCCTTCCCTATCGTATCTCGGAAAGTAAGAGATGTGTGTTCTATTTTTTTACGGATTCGTATAGGGGAGGGTCGGAAAAGAAAAAAACACTTTTTTTAAATTGCCCCCCTTGCCCCCTACTCCACCCCCCTCTTTAGGCGGATCATGGAAGTTAAAAGACATTGAACTTTTTTTTCAGATTTGTGAAAAGGGGCCCAGAGTTGGTCAAAATAATTTCTCAAAACACCCACCTCTCCCCCCTTAAGCCCTCCCCCCCTCGTATACCACTCACTGACTGACATAATTGTTCTCCCTGAGGGTAGTGGGCGAGGGGGGTATATTTTGACAGATTCGTAAACAAGTAACTCTCACGAGTAGGGTAAAAGTGCCAAACCCCTAATTTTTGATTTTTTACCTTGCCCTCCCCAACCTCCCCTAAAATTGAAAGGGCTGTAACTTCTTAACGGTTAGAGATAGCCATTATGTGTTTGAACAAATATTATAGTAGGCGTCGAAACCTATCCTGTGGTGGGGATAAGGCTGAGCGGAGCGAACGTGCGAGACCGAGTGGAGAGAAGGGGGAGGTGGCGAGCGAAGCGAGCCGGCGACCTTCCTCCTTAGCGTAAAGAAGGTTGAGCGGGTGAAGCGTAACTTAGTAGCGACGAAAAGCAAACAAAAAACGTTACCCTAAAGGTAACGTTACCCTAAAGGTAACGTTTTTTTAATGGGAAAAGGGCAGCGTTTTTGAAAAAGTATTTAGATTGAGTTGGGGGTTCTTAAGGAGTTTCAAAATCTTTAAAGTGCTCTAATGGATTTTAAAATTCTTTTAAGGGTCCGTTGCGGAGCGAGACAAAATTAGGTATAAAAGCACTACTCACACAGCGAAAGACCCGCTCGCCCCACACACGCATCTATGCACAGTGGTTCGAGTGACAGTAAACGCATAACATAATCAGATTTTTTTGTTATTTTTATTGGTTATAAACTTTGTATGAAGGATGGGAGATGGGTTGGCAGTTTGTATGACGTATCAACCAGCTGTTATTTTATTGTGATCAAAAACAAGTTCGATAATAGGTCAACATCAAAGTTTTTATCTAGAGTGTATTCGCCCCTGCTTTGTTTTTTTATTTATTTTCGACATGGGTGTTATTTTCATGGTTTTCGAAGTCGCTGATTACAAATCTGGGGTCAAAATCAAAATCCAAGATGGCGGCTGCGATCATTTTCTAATTTTTCATCATGGTAGTCCTTTTCATGGTTTTCGAGAATGCTAAAGCCGATAGAGAGGTCTTTTTTCTTTTTCTTTTTTTTTTCTTCGGGTTTATCATCAAATAACCCCTCCCGCTCTGGGCGGAGAAGGAGGGAGTGTCAGACTTTTACTGACTAAAACCCATCCATGTTCCTTCCTTTGCCCTTTGTGTTCCAGGGCCGCGGTATCTCTTTCGAACAGTCCCGCAACCCTGGCAGACATCGGTCCTTTCGGACCCCTTCCTGTTTGCTGACTCTCTTTGAGGCGCGCGTGGAACACGAACGCGCCGTCGACACGGCCTGTCGTCATAAGACGGACGGACGGCGAGCTAGCCTATAGCTCACCGCCCACAGGCCCGCGCCTACGGTGGCCCGGGGCCACTACGTAGCCCCCGGCCACCGTAGCGGCCATCCAAGATGGCGACTGCGATAATTTTAAAATTTTCATCATTGGAGTAGTTTTCATGGTTTTTGAGGATGCTAAAAAGCTGATAGTGAGATCAAAATAAAAATCCAAGATTGCGGCTGCGAGAAATTTCAATTTTTTCATCATGGGAGTCGTTTTCATGGTTTTCGAGGATGCTAAAGCCGATAGTGAGGTCAACACTAAAATCCAAGATGGCGACTGCAAAAACTGATTGATACATTTAAGAGCTTAATCAAGTGGAAACCATTCGGGTCCTTTTGGGCTTTATTTGGCTTTTCACTAGACTTTAGGGTTACGTTTGACATTTTTTCTACATTTAGGGGTTTTAAATAAAGAAAAAAAAAAGAAAGAAAAATGTTTATCCGAAAATGTAAAACATGTTACATGACACATGTAACATGTTATGTGTGTTTACATGTTTTGTAAATGTGAAACATCTACCAAGGAAAAAGCACGCGAGGTGCTTGCACCTCGCGCAACACGCAAATACTAAGTAGTTATTATACTCCGTTATTCTCGATTACCACTCACTGACTAACATAATTGTTCTCCCTGATGGTGGATGGGGAGGCGGGTTTATTTTGACAGATTCGTAAACAAGTTACTCTCGCGAGTATGGGACAAGTGCCAAACCCCCCCTTTTCGCCCCCCCTCCCTATCGTATCTCAGAAACTTAGAGACCCGTCTTTCTTTTTTTTACGGATTCCTATAGAGGAGGCTCGGAAAGGTAAAAATCTTTTTTCAAAACTCCCCCCTCTCCCTCCCTTCACCCCTCCCCCCTCCCCCCATAGTCGGAAACTAGGACACGTAGCAGCTTTTTGATTTATACTACTGTTCTTTATTATTGAAGGGCGTTGAAATTTGTAACGAAGATTGAGTGGGTGAAGCTTAACTCAAGGGCGACGACAAGCAAACTTTAGGGTAATGTTTTTTTAATGGGAAAAGGTCCGAGTTAGTATTTTTTTCTAAAGTGAACGATCGACCACCACAAGCACTGGAAATTATAAAGTTGGTTATTAACATGTTTCCAAACAATAATGCCAGCATTATTTACTAATAACTTTTAGATGGTTGTTTGGCAAAAAAAACAACACTGTGGCTTCCAGTAGATAGTTAAATTTTTTCACGTGAACCAATGATATTCTGTGAACTCTCTGTTTATTAACTACTTCATATCTGTTTATTGATTTTCACTACAATATTTTGAATGTCTTTGAAATGAATCACTTATTTAAAACAAGCTTGTACTTGTGTCCTGTCGGTATAAATAGGTGATGGTGTGTTAAGTTTCGGTCATTCATAATTACCTATCACAATTACAAATCAGGTTTTTAAGACAATGTAGATTATGCTGTTACTGCTGTGCTTGAAGTTGGTTCCTCTCTTTGGTGAGTTAAGCTGTATTTTAACAAGCTTTCATTTAACTTGCACTGTTTTGAAAGTACCCGTGAAAAGAGCTAGCTAGTTTAGTAAAACTCGCAAAAATTTTTTGACTTTTATTTTCAATATTTCCAAAGTGACATACATGTTTTTAATCAACAAGTTCCCTAGCAACCAAAGTTACAATAGACTAGAATGTATCCAGTATACAACCTCTTTTAACACCCCCACTGTATGCCTATACATTTTTTAAAGTAGTCCTGCTTAACTCTAGTAAGTCCTTTTGAGAAGATATCGGCGGGCATCTTATCAGTCTTACAATATTTGATACAAATTTCATTTGCCTCGGCCAATTTCCTCACCCTATCTGATGTGCATTTCAGCAAATAGCCATAAACTTTCCTGCTATAGTCGTCAACGAATAGCAGTATGTATCTTTTGCCGCCCCATGACTCCACCTCAATGGGACCCGCAACGTCACTATGGACCAGCTCCAAAATCTGTGAAACTTCTTCACGCATTGCTTGCCTTGACTGCATGGTACGCAGGGGTTCTTGCAGTATCGTTCGCTATAGGAAGGAGATGTGTCGTTCTTTATTATCTCTAAAAACCTATTGTCCAGTTACGCTTATTAGTACCGTTGTGTAAACAAATAAGTCACATACTCCATCATCATAGAACTACATTTTTTGGAAAAAAAACTTCGGCACGAGTGCTAACAGTGTGCGCGGGGACCTGCCGCACCTCCCCTGCGATAAGAGACAGTCGCAATTTTTCGTCCTTGTCATCGCCGCGGCAGTGCGCGTGCACCGAATAAGCATTAGTATATGTGCTGTTTGTAATGACCTGACAGAAAAGGATAGTAAGGTAGTAAACAGCCCAAAGGCCAAGCCTGTTGGTGGGTTGTTGTTGTGGTTCTGATATAACTTTAATGTAACGCGTCGTAAGATGCTAACCAAGGCGGACTTTGTACAAGCATCTGTTACTAGAATGCCAGAAAGTATAGATATACAGGTTTTGATACGCGTTGAATTGCGTGACCTCAGAGATCAAATAACTGGGTTTAAGGATTCCCTCAGTTTTTTGAGTGCACAATTTGAAAGTTTAAACGGCGATATGGTAACTCATAACTCCACAATGAAACAACTTAAAACTGAAAACGAGCTGCTTCGGTCGGAGGTCAACGTTTTGTTTAATCGGGTTAGGCCGATGAATGATGGATGGACCAGTTGCCTTGGTCTACTAACTTGGAACTTCAGTGTGTACCCGAGCATAAGGCTGAGAATGTAGTGAGCATAGTCAGACAACTCGGCCAAGTTGTCAAGTTTCCCATAAACAATGGCGACATATCTTATTGTTCACGCGTTGCCAAGTCGAACCCTGAATGTTCTCGCCCACGTACAATCCTGGCGAAATTCAACACCCCACGCACCCGGGATTCCCTGCGTGCAGCAAACAATACAATATAACAAGGATCACCCAAATGAGAAGCTGAATACTAGCGCACTAGGCCTGGATGATAAGGATATATTGCGATATTTGTTACCGAGAATCTCACAATGGAAAAAAAAATCTACACGCCGCGCCGCGCCGCAGCCCTACTTCGAGCTAAAGAACCAAATTATAAAGTGTGGGTACGCGGAGGACGAGTTTATGTGCGCAAATCAGGTGAGTCTGAAAAGGTGTTTATTCGTAAAATGGACTCATTATATAAATTACCTTGATCTATTTTTATTTATATTCTTTGGTTGTATTATGTACTTACTTTAAACTAAATTCTTGAAACGATACTTAACTTTTTTAATTCTTTATTATAATTAAATATTATTAACAAAACGTACAACGTTAGTAATCTTTGTGTAAATAAAAATATTATAACAGCTTATTCAATCTAAAACAGTGCTAATTCTTGGAAAGCTAATTGTGAAACTCTTGAAGAATCGTTATCAGCTCAAGAGCCGCAATAGTTGGTGTGAAATTCAAAGAAAAAGTTAGTAACGGATTTTACCGTCAAACAAAATTTCACGAAATACGGAAGAAGAGAATACTCAAACACCACAGGAAAAGGTCAGTCAGCATAAAAACATATTCAAAAGTGCTCTAAGTAACAATTTGGACTAAGTTTGCGAAATATAACCTCAAAAGAAAATCATAATAACAAGTCATTGCAGAAAATTTGAGATACAGTAGCACCACCTAGCGTTGAGTGGCAAAACTATCAGAAGATCTATAGATAGGTGCAGCCAAGTACTTACACTACTCACCAATAGAGGGCGTTATACTAAAAATGGAAGAAATAATGAAAGCACTACAAAATACAGTATGTAACGAAAACCCTGTTGTTCCTTGTAGTAGCGTATACATATACCTATAGGCTTACCATTAACGAAGTTGTAATTAAAAAAAAAAACAAGTGGTGGTCGAATATTGTCCATAATTGTTAGGCGAAACTACAATTTATTTGAAACCAGCACTGACAGACCAAATAGCCGAACACGGCATAAAGACCGGCTTCGGCTGCCACCAATACGTCGCCGGTGACGTCACGGATGTCAAACAGTTATAAGCTCTTTGTGTTCTGCTCGCGAATAAATAAAAATACCAGTTTAGTTCGCATAAGTTTATTGGAAAAATACTTCTGTCAGTGCAACTTACGAGTAACATTGTTATCTAGTGTTAAGGTGCTGTGTAAATATTAAAAAAACTGTAAATAACATTAAAGTGAACCCCAGCAAGTACATAAATACGAAAAATTAACTTGCGACTTAGCGTCAGTTTGTGTGAACCGTACTCCGTTGCCGTGCTCAACCTAATGGTGTTTGTTTTTACCATACACACCGTAGAAAACTGCCATAAACGGGTTTCTGCAGAAAGCGCCATCTGTTGTCCGACCGGTGTACTACCTGGGCTGATCAATTGTGCGCCGATTGGTAAACAAACAACTAAAGCGTCAACACACCATGGCTAAGTGCGGCGCTTGTGGAAAATTTCTGTCGTCGGCAGAGGCTGTTAATTGCAGCAAATGCCGGCACTGGTACCATCGAGGGTGCGTAGCCATTCCGAATGCAGGTCCTGTACCGACCCCTTGGCACTGCCCCGAGTGCGAGAAGAACCAGGTGAGGGATAACCGGGCTGAAACGCCGGTACGGTCGCGGGCACCAATACCAGCTCCTCACGACGAAAGCTTGGTCAACCTGATGGACACCAGCCCCATAAATAGCACGGCCTTAGACGCCACACAGGAGCTCAACCTGGATATCCTCAGGGCAGAGCTAAGCAATTTCAAGGAGGAATTCTTGAAGATCGTGCGTAACGAGTTCCAGCAGCTACGTGATGATCTGTCGGAGCTAAGGTCCTCTCTAAAGTCCACAAATGATAGGATGAGCAACTTGGAGGAAAGATTAGCTGTAATGGAAACCAAACTGGCTCAGCCCCAAGTGGCGCAAGCGTCGGATGTTGACGAGCTAATAAGCCAGTTGAGGAGTGAAATAAATGACCGTGACCAGGAATTGCTAGCAAATGATCTCCAAATCTCAAATATACCTGAGATTAGTGGAGAAAACCCTACCCACACTGCCATGTTGGTGGCGGCTAAGATTGGCATCAAAATCAAAGCGCGCGATATTGTGAGCGCCGAGCGTGTCGGAGGTAGGCGCATCAACGCTACGCAGGCGACGACTGCGCCGGTGGAGACCCGCCCCCGCTTCCTCGTTGTCCGCCTTGCGCGCCGCGACCTACGGGACGAGCTGCTGGAGGGAGCACGAGTGCGTCGCGGCATGACCACAGCGGATCTCGATCTGCCGGGCCCTGCGACGCGCTTCTACGTCAACGAGCGCCTTACTAAGCTGAACCGGGAGTTGTTTCGGAGCGCGCGTGAGGCGGGCAGTCGTCTCGGTTGGCAGTTCGTGTGGTCAAAGCGTGGCCGTATCCTCGCTCGGTACAAACCGGGTGATGCCACTTGCCACATCCGCTGTGAGGCTGACATGCTGCGCATATTCGGCCCGCCCGCGCCACCAGGAACCAGTGCAAATAGGCCACTTTAGAGAAGCTATCTTGTTTGTCTTTGTTTGTTTTGTTTCTCCGATTGCTTGTAGTTTTTTTCAATTTAATTATGTTTATACAGTCATGCGGACTTTAGAAGTAAGTTTATTAAATTTAAGTGACAACCTGTCAAACGTAATATTAACTCTGTTCTCACATTTTAAGCTATGTTTTGTATTGGCAGGTGCGTGTCTCGCGGCGCACCTCAGTAAGTTACGAGTAAACCAGTTTTATAACATTACACATATTTACATACACCTACTCATCACAAAACTACTATTCCATTTTACAAACCTATTATTTACATACCGCAGTTTAAAATTACATTTAATATTATACTCTATTTACATATTTACAATTCGACTTAGACTACTACTACGTCATGAAATTGCGATTGAATGTGCACTGATGATAATATTTATATTCGTTAAGACAGAATTTATTTTAAACTATTCTAATGGCGACTAAAGGAGAAAAGTTTTTTAAAGTTGGGTTGCTTAATGCTGGGTCACTTGGTACAGGTCATGATGACTTGATTGGTGCATTTGACAGGCATTGCTTTGATATTATGGCCATTAACGAAACTTGGCTCCGACCAGGCGAGGAGGGGCGCGCTCCGGTAGTGCCAGGCTATCGTCTGCGCCACACGCCGCGACCAGCGAGTGTTCGTGCTGGCCGTGGTGGGGGCGTCGGGTTTTATGTGCGGCGGGGACTGAGCGCGCGTACTTGCGCTGGCGTGGTCGATCCCAGGTTCGAATCGGTCGAACAAATGTGGTTAACAGTCTCACTGAACGGCATAAAGATTGCTATAGGAACAGCGTACCGTCCGCCATGGTTAAATCTTGTCCTCTTCCTCGATGCCATAACGGATTCTATAAGTTCTTTGGGAAATTGCGATCACTACATTCTACTTGGCGACTTCAATGTTAATATGAAGGATACAACCGGGATAAAAACGAAAAATATCGATGAATTTCTTAAGTGTCTGAATCTTACACAGCTGGTCACAAGCCCTACTCACTACACAGCATCCAGTGAAACTCTCATCGATCTTCTATGTACTGATTTGAGTGCAAGATACACAGCGGTAGAATCTTTCGGTTCTCTCAACGGCCATTCCATGGTAGTAAGTGAATTTAATATTAAGCGTGATAAATTCAAACCATACTTGGTAAAAACTCGGCCTCTTCGAAATGTATGCACGGAAACATTTAACACAGACTTATCATCATTAAATATTGGTATTATTTCAACGCTCGACACCGTTAATGATATGGTACATGTCTTTAACAATCTTATAACTTCCTTGTTTGATGTTCATGCTCCTATCAAATCATATACAGTAAAGGAAAAATCGTATCCTTGGATTACAGACACAATTAAAGTTATGATGCGGTTACGTGACGAAGCACTAAATAGTTATAGGAAAACGAAATCAGATTCCAAAAAGAAATATTACAAAGACTTAAAGCACTTAGTGGTTAGTTCTCTGTGCAATGAAAAGACTGCGTATTTCACACATAACATTAATTCTAAAATAAAAAACCCCAAATTGCTCTGGAAAAATTTAAAATCCACCTTATTACCTTTTAAACCTAGACAAGACCTTCCGTCGCATTTTATAGATCCTGACCTAATTAATAGAAACTTTTTGATTGTTCCCGGTAACCCCGTGGCAAGCGCATCGCTTATGAATTACTATGACAATCATAGCCACGGTGAAGCAATTTTTACAATCGCTCCAGTGGATCAAAACAGTGTCTCACGCACTATCGCTAGTCTCAAAAGTAACGCCGAAGGCTACGACAACATTAACCTGGACATGATTAATATGACTTTGCCGCACACTTTAAAAGTTTTAACGGACATAATAAACCGCTCCATCATGACGTCAACATTCCCTGACCTATGGAAAATTGCCACCATTAGACCCTTGCCAAAAAATTCAAATCCATTGGCCTTAAAAGATTTACGACCTATCAGTATATTACCATGTTTATCCAAAGTATTAGAGAAAATCGTCAGTCGTCAACTTACGTTGTATCTGGAACAAAATAACATTTTACCTGATTTACAATCAGGGTTTAGGAAGCAGCGCAGTACATCTACTGCTTTACTGGATGTTACTGACAACATATTATCTGCCCAGGATAAGGGAATGTGCACAATATTGGTTTTACTGGACTTTTCCAGGGCATTTGACGCTATAAACATCTCTTTATTATTGTCAAAGTTAAAATATTACGGTTTCGACCCAGAAGCTATACAATGGTTCCGTAGCTACTTAAGTAATAGGGAACAGTTAGTTGACCTGCGTTTGAGTGACGGCACTACTCTTAGATCGGCGCCTATTCCCGTAGAGAGAGGAGTTCCGCAGGGTTCAATTTTGGGCCCAATTATCTTCATTTTGTACTGCGCAGACATAATAAGATGCCTCCAGAGATGTAAATACCATATATATGCCGACGATGTACAACTGTATATTTCTTTCAGACCAGACGAGTATGACGGTGCCATTAAAGATCTTAACCAAGATCTTCAACGAATCGCCGTTTGGTCTGAGGAGAATTGCCTGTCGCTGAACCCTATCAAAACTAAATATATGGTATTTGGGACAAGACAGCAGCTGGCCCGACTGCCTTTAACTTTTGATTTGAAACTAATGGGCGAACAAATTGAGCGAGTGTACGAGGCGCGAAATCTAGGTCTTGCGATGGACAAAGCCCTTCGTTTTGAAAACCACATAGCAGACTCGGTCAGAAACTGTTTTTATCGCCTGAAAGTTTTATACAAGATGAGGTCTTACCTAACAGAGTCACTACGGGAACAGCTTGTGGAAAGCTTGGTACTATCTAGATTAAACTACGCCGACACAGTGTACGGCCCGCGCCTATTGGCTCGTACAGATAGACTGATTCAAAGAGTACAAAACGCTTGCGCGCGGTTTTGCTACAATATTCCTCGGCGTAGTCACGTAACTCCCTTTCTAAACAAGCATTTGTCACTAAAAATGAAATCCCGACGGAAACTACACTTGGCGTGTCTCTTGTTCGGTGTGATTAAATATAAAAAACCGGACTACTTATACAGTAAACTTAGTTGGTTAACTAGTAGACGCGAATGTGGGAGAAGGCAATGCTCGCAACAACTCTCGACTCAGTCTCATAACACAGCAGCTTTCAGAGGTAGTTTTCGTTATGCAGCATCCAAAATATGGAATAACCTGCCACCACCGATTAGAATGATCAGCACAATAGACACATTCAGACGACGTTTACGGCAGTATCTAATTGAATCGCAACGAAAGTTGGATATGGTCACACTGAATGTCTCATTATTATGATTTACAAACTATCCTGCCTACATCTAATTAGCTTGATCACGGTACAATATCTTTGCCGACTAATGCTGCACAAATGTAGATTGACGTATACAATTATACTGCTCATGCTCACGCTGGGCTCGCTCTGGATTATGCCACTTGCGTCTTCGGCCAGTGGGTGCTGTTGTGATACCCGTGGCGCCGCAGCGTCACATCGCTTTTTGTGAGACCTGCGGTATGTAAAATGGCACGCTAATATACCCGCTTACTTCTACACATTTACATATGCATTGCAGCAACGCATGCGCACGTTCTTACCTAATGTGCCTGGCCCACTGGCATGCGACTGGAACAATCGGCGCCGGCGGCGTCGCGTCGTCGGGATATCTCCGTTCATTCTTTTCACTCATATATGGCAGTGGATGACCCCGAGTGTGGTCTGTGCCTCTGTCTCGAGTCTTTGACATCTGCAAATGAAAAAACCAATAAAAAATTACAAACAAATATCTTCTCATTTTATAAATCACTCTTTAAATAAACTTTTAAACTACACCAGCTTACCTTTTTATATTTTATGTTCTTTGTCACGTCGCATCTTTTAGCTCCATTTTCGTCGGAAATGAAATATTTTGTCGTATTTATGTACCCACACAATTGCCATCAGCAAAATTTTTCAGCTTCGTTTTTTACAAATTATTATAAGTCCATCGCGCTCGGCTGCTTGCAGCGTATTGAGCAACGAAGTGCACGATGCCATTTAATATTATGCGTTTGCAAGCGTGCGAAACAGGTTTACGTTTCTATGCGTACGTTTTACTTATTATATTTGCTATCATTGTACACTCATGTATTCTATTTACGTACCTATTCATACATATACATTAGCAGTAACACAAACTATAAAACTGATTTACGTCCGTCACATCACCATCTCAGGTCCGGTTGAAAACCAGCGTCGGGCACTAGCTGCTCGGCAGTTTGCTGAACTGGGCCTATTTGGCGCAGCCGTGAGACACACAATTATCTCTTGCTTTGTCTTGTTTTTTTATTCTATTTATTTGTGTTTAGCCTTAAGTTTATAATTTCATTTTTTTGTTGTGTGCACTTGTGGCTTGTGCCAAATAAATATGTTTTCTTTCTTTCTTTCTTTCAATAAAACTAAAATTATTTAAGAAAAATGTATACTGCATGTCGATTATTATTTTCAATCATTTACCAAATAGTGTTCAAGAGTTACCGCTGACAATATTTAAAAAAATACTTTTCAAGTTCTTATTAATTAAAAGATATTATACTGTTAAGGACTACCTAGAAGACAAGTCAATAGAATCTGTAATTTGTAAGTAAGACTAATTGAGATCGCTTAATGTGAATACATTTGCACGCCATGTTGTGGCAGGATAATATGCTGAGACAAATTTACTGTAACACCTTATGTACCATATTCTAGCAAATAAATAATTTGATTTGATTTAATCAGATAGTTTTTACATTCGATACATTGTTACAAAATGTTTTTAACATCTGAACTTACAAGTACTAATCGATCTAGCCTACGGTCGATAAAAATTAGCCGCCGGCGGCGCACAGTGGTCCGGATTTTCAAAAAGGTGGACATAGGATCGAAAATGCATATTTAACTTAACAAAAAATTGTTTCGTATAGGAAATTTAACGTTGATTAACCCTTCGTGTGCCGGAATGTAGATCTACACGAGACACAATGGCTTTTTAATTGTGTCTATACTACTATCTACTTGGTATACGAAAGTTTAATACTTATTACTACAACTTTTCAAAAAAACTACTCCTTCACGTCAAAAAAAAATATGGAAATAAAAATGTAAGGGAGAAAATCTATTTTATTTTTTTCTTCCGTTCAGTATCAAAGTATAGCAAGCAAACCTTATATTCTGGTAAGTACTTATTGTCCTTAATACGACGACATATAAATTGTTTGCGTATCCCTGCGGCCTTAGCGCCTACCATGCTTTAAAGTTTAAAGTTTAAAATTTTAGTGTTGAATTATCTTAATATTATTAACGAGTTTTTCTATTGAAATTAATCCAAAATATCTTTTTTTTATAAAACAAGCCCCTCGCGCCCCCCATCGATGTAATAGGCTCGCCCCCTATTACTTGGGACTTAAATATAA
This sequence comes from Eugnorisma glareosa, assembly GCA_947578425.1. Taxonomy (NCBI): domain Eukaryota; kingdom Metazoa; phylum Arthropoda; class Insecta; order Lepidoptera; family Noctuidae; genus Eugnorisma; species Eugnorisma glareosa. The sequence continues at coordinate 1,461,269 of OX387982.1, read as the reverse complement.
CTGGCGAAATGACAGTGTACTATAGTGTAGTATACACCTTTTGCCGAACCCTTCGGGGAATATAAAGCGTGACGTTATGATAAAATAAGCATTCTTGCTTAATTTATTTTTTAATAATCTTCTGTTGATTATTCTTTCATCTGTTGATATTTCCTATTGATAAATCATGGTTTATATTGTTGGTTATACTACTAGCGTGACTCATCTTAAAAGAAACAATTAAAAATAGATGTAGCCCTGAAAAGGGCTTTTTCTGAAGTTCTGAAAATGACTATTTTAAGTAGTCCTGAAAAGGACTACAACTTAACTACTACTACTAACAAACTCAATTCTAACAATAACAACATCACTAAATCTGTCACGTTTACATTAATGGATCATGTTCAGACTGCAACTCCTGTAGATCCATATTTTCGGTTTCTTCTGTTACTACCTCAGGCAACAACAAAAGCTCTTTAACATCTGGAAAAAAAATCGAATTGCTTTGAGTTGCTGTATTTTGGTCGAATATGGGATAAATATGGGTTTGAACTAATTAAAAAATTAAGCAAGTCAAGCAAGTCCTCGTTGGTCTTCATCCTGTTAAATTTTCTTGAGTGATATTCACGAACTCTTCGAAATTCTTTATTTCTTAAGAAACTCTTTCTTTCTAAGAGGCCAAAGTGATGACAAATGACTGCACCGTGTATGAGTAGCTTGTGCACACTTGCGGGCATATAAACCATGGGTATAGATGAACAAAGATCTCAGCTGTTTCTCTGCAATAAGTCCTGAATTTTTCAATATCTATGGCACATTCTGATGAAATCGTTTGATGAATAACCGCAAAATGCTTCAGTAGGGTTTTGTCAATATTGGTTATTTCGGCAGATTTCTCATAATCTCTAAAAAACCTTCTGGCTGTGTTTCCGTCGTTTGTGGTTCCAAAGCCTTGCTTCACAAAATCCACAAGTATTCCCATTTGCTGTTTGAATTCTTCTTGTGTCAAATGATTCTTCGCAGCTTTTAGTTGCTTGTTAGCATCTTAAAGTCCATGTTGTAAGATATATTAGTGGCCACTTTTCCGTCGATCATTGTCATATGAAGCTTGTGACTAATCTCTAGCCCGGCCCATTTTGTAGAATCGATGTTTTTTATTTCTTCCTTCAATGCAGCTTCTTCTTGCTTGATGTATTCTGCTGTCTCTTTACAAAACTCGAACTTAATGCGCCTGCAATAATGTGTTGAAGAAGGTGTTGGGTTTTCCCATATGGTGTTATTATTAGAAACTAATTTAAGAGGGACAAGACTTGACATGAAAACCGATGAATCACTGAAGTCTACATCTTCACTCCTTTGCTTGTAGGTGCTTTGTGAAGAAGCTCCATCGAAACCCCATTTACTAATTAATTTCAATCCTTCAGTTGACGAATCAATCTGGGTACCGGTAATTTGAAGAATCTTCTGGACTGTCAGATCCAATAGGACTTGAAGCTTCACTCTGGCTCCTCTCTCAGTAATTTCTAAATCATGTGGATAGCATCCCTTTTTAGCTTCAAGGAATTTGTGATACGACGGTAACACTGGAACTTCACAATCTAACAGCGCTTTCCTTAAACACAAGTATTTCCATTTTGACAGGTTCAATGATGTATAAAGACCAAGAGCATGATCTTCATCAAAACTTTTGTTTCCTATTTTTCTTAAACAATGGGGCTTGAACAATAGCAACACTATCAGGGTTCTTCGTTATATGGTCAATAACACAAGATAGTCATTCTTCTTGTTTATCCTAAGTCTTTCGACTAATGCAAAAGTAAGTTCTTCCGGCGAATACTCCAAAAGACGTCTTTTCTTCTGTTTGTTGCTGAGGTCAACAAAAGGCTTTCTAATCTGAACTTCGGTAGATGTGCCCACAGTTGTTGTACTAGATGTCGACGGAATCACAGCTGCTGTAGTATTCAATAACTTCATCTTGGGCTTGAAAAATCTCGGATAAATAACAGTAGTGCAATTTGGCTAACTAATATTTAATTGTAACCACGCAGCATGTCTATTCATGAAAGTCTCCTGATTTCTAGAAGCAGTTGCCCATCTGCGATTGATATTCGATCACTAAGGGCACCCCCTGCGGGGTTCGGGTCTAGGCTTAGTGCGTCATTGAGGGGAGCTCACTGCCCTTCAGTCGCCTGCGCAACTTACTTCCGGACGGATGTATCGTTGATCTCCGTTGACAACATTGGAAAAAGAACCAAATTATTGTGATTTTGTGAGTGAATTCTGTGTGTGTGCCTTTTTTTCAAAATGTCTTATTCAAATGAGGAATGTGAGGGTAGCAAAAAAATAACGTATATGCATGTACCTACAAAAGATTTAAATAACAGTTATTACTCAGCTATGGTGGTTTCAATAAGCGCTCCACTTTTACATGGCGCAGCCGGTAGAATTAATTCGTTTTTTGTCGCGAAGTGTTTGTTAATGAACTATTAAACAAATATGGATAGCGTTTTGTCGCCGCCGTCAGCGTTTCAATTCGACTGTAATTCACTGGACTTAGCGTCTGGGGCGCTGAGTCAAAGATGGTCAAAATGGAGGAAAGGTTACAAAATATTCATCAAAGCTTGTGAAATAGACAAGAAATCGGAGGAAATACAGATAAATATTCTCTTACATGTCATTGGAGACCAATGTCGGGAAATTTTGGAGCAATTATGCTTCGGTGTTTCGTTCTCGAGATTAGATATTACACTTGTAGTCACACATACAATGTCGCCACTAATGCACTTAGTTTAAAGACAAACAAAAAAAAAATTATTAAGATGTGGGTAGACTGACCCCATCCTACAGATTTATTGCGTTCAACTCATCATTCACATTCCAGTGCTTCGCCACTTTGTATTTCTAATTTGCGTTCTAGTGTTTTTTTCGTCAATTTAGTGTTTTTAGTGCTCATAAACCAATATGCCGAAGAGAAAACGTGATGATAAGGATTCATATAACTATATTAGGAAGAAAATTAAGAAGTTGGAAAGAAAATTGCTAAAAGGACGCCGTAGATCTTCATCATCCACGAATTCTGAGCCAGCGTTGTCAACACCTCAAGGTATTTTTATTTTATTTTTTATTGGTGATTAATGGATTAACGATGCTACGCACGAGTTGCAACTTGTCCTTTATCCAAACTCGGGTTCACGATGTAACGCCTTGAGTTCATCTTACCCGCTGTTGTCTGTGGGTACCTACCTACCTACGCCTGATCGCGTTCATAATATCTTGTTACCTGTTTAGGTAATTAGAACCACGAAATCATTATCCATGCGTTAAAGTCGGGTTCACGATGCAACGCCTATGAGTTCATCCTACCCGTAATTTGTTAAAATCATGCATCGATTTTTTCATAATAAAAAGTAAAATACCTACATAAACACATATTTTTTTAAGACGACTATCGTTACGAAACATTGTATTGTTATTACAATACAAATAAGGTTCATATTCCTATTGGGAAATATACAGTATTGTATAATTTCCGATTGCAGATAACACAATTTTGGAATCTGAGAATAATGAATGCCTACCGGTGAACCTTATTGACGAGCCGGTACTACAACTAGCGCTTCATGCTTGGAGTCACTGCAGGTGCCAAAAGTACCAGAAGCGACACAAGAGCCTCTTCTCCAGTTATCAGCTGATGAAGCCTCTGCTATTGAAAAGGAGGATCTCAATCAGGAATTAGACGAGACCGTGATGGAAATATTAGGATCTGATCCATCAACCACCACATTATACGGTAAAAACATCCAAAAGGACTTAGCTGTACGTTATGAATTCATAGCCACTGCTGGTTTGACAAAAGAGCTCCGCAAGGAGCTCTTAGATTCTCATTTACCTCCGGGCAACTGTAAGCTGATTGACGCACCATCCCTAAATCCTGAGATTAAGGCAGCAGTCACTGACGTCATAGTGAAGCGTGATAAGGCTATGCAGGCAAAACAGAAGCAGATTGCTAGCGCTATTTCGTGTCTAAGTGAAGTCATTACTATTATTTTGTCACAAGAGACAAAAGATCCGAACATATTGAGATTACTTGTGGACACCGGGCGCATCTTGTGCGACTGTCAACATAATGATTCTGTCACCAGGCGTAATTTCATCCTTGCTGTACTAAAAAAGGATTTAAAGGATCAGGTTCAACTAACTAAAATTGATAGTTTACTCTTCGGACAAGAGCTCGCTGAGACGCTGCGAACGGCTAAGGCCATCAATAAGTCAGGAGCTGAGTTGAAATCTCGGTCCACAGCTCAAGGCTATATCGAACAAGCCAAAGCCGCCACCATCCAACAGAAATTTAAACTGGAAGCCAGCGCCGTACCGCAGACCGACGGCGCCTCGGAGAACCAAGGAATCTGCACCCTCGACGAGGCAGCAGCACGCGCAGTCATCCAAAGCGTTACGTGCGAACTACCGCCGCAACTGCCAATAGACACCACGGTAAATTATGCCGGCAGGCTTTGTCATTTTTATAACCAATGGTTACAAATTACATCGGACCAAACTGTACTATCATGGATAAAGGGTTATGAAATTCCATTTACACACACTCCATGTCAGATTAATATACCACCGTCTAAAAAATATTCTCGTTCTGAAGAATATAAATTTGAACAGGCTATAGATAGTTTACTTTCTATAGGAGCTATTTCTAAATGTCAACCTTGTGACGGTCAATTTATATCAAATATATTCTTGGTACCGAAACCAAACGGTAAAAGTAGACTTATTCTAAATTTAAAAAGTTTGAATGTTTTTATAAATACTGATCATTTTAAATTAGAAGACCTTCGGACAGTTATTAAACTTATTTCAAAAGATTGTTTTATGTCCACGATTGATCTTAAGGATGCATATTTTTTAATAAAAATTCACGAAAATTCTAAAAGGTACTTGCGATTTAAATGGAAAGATAATCTGTTCGAATTTAATGTTCTGCCGTTTGGTCTCAATACCGCGCCTTACGTTTTTACAAAAATCATGAAACCTGTTGTCAAATTATTGCGATGTACCGGTAATTTGTCTACAATCTATCTTGATGATTTATGCCTTGTATCACATTTCTATAACGATTGTGTTGCTAATGTTGAAATTACAAAGATATTTCTTTGTTCTTTGGGCTTCATAATAAATGAAGCTAAAAGTTGTATGATTCCTAGTAATTCATGTAGATATTTAGGATTTATCATTGATTCTAAAACAATGGAAATTAGCTTGCCTGTTGAAAAATGTCTCAAAATTAAGAAAGAGTTGTTAAAATTTAAAAACCTCAATAGGTGTAAAATTAGAGATTTTGCTCGCTTAGTAGGACTTTTAACATCTGCTTGCCCTGCCATAGAATATGGCTGGCTGTATACTAAAGAGTTTGAGCGATGTAAATTCTTAAGTCTAAAAGGCGATGATAATTATGAGAAGTTCATGACTATATCGTCTACTTTAGATTCTGATTTTGATTGGTGGATAAATTCCATAGAGAAATCTGTTTGCAAAATAAAGTTCGATGAATACAATTTAGAAATTCAGACTGACGCCTCAACTACGGGATGGGGTGTAGCTTGTGAGGGAAAAACAGCAAGTGGTACTTGGAGTCAGGAGGAAAGAAAACAGCACATTAATTATTTAGAATTAATGGCTGCGTTTATCGGTCTAAAAATCTTTTCTAAAAATTTATTTGGCTGTCAAATTATTTTAAGAATAGACAATACGACTGCGATTTCTTATATAAATCGCATGGGAGGAGTGCAGTTTCCCCATTTAACAAAACTTACTAAAATGATATGGCAATGGTGTGAGGCTCGCAACATTTTCGTTTCTGCTCTGTACATCCCATCAATCGAGAACAGTATCGCTGATGCTGAATCGAGACGAGTTCACCCCGACATTGAATGGGAATTATCAGACTTTGCTTTTCAAGAATTAGTTAAATCGTTCGGCCAGCCTGATATAGATATGTTCGCTAGTCGTATAAATAAAAAATGTGCTAGATACGTATCATGGCACAAAGACCCTGACGCATATAATATAAACGCTTTTTCAATATGTTGGTCTGAATGGTATTTTTATGGGTTTCCTCCATTCGCAATAATTCTCAAAACATTGAGAAAGATTATTAGGGACAAAGCTAGAGGAATACTTGTCGTCCCGGTATGGCCATCACAACCGTGGTATCCCTTGTTTACTAAACTTTTAGAAAGCAAACCTTTGACATTTCATTCTTCTAAGGAATTAATAATTTCTCATTCCAGCAACCGTCAGATATCCAAGCGGATTACCCTGGTTGCCGGAGTATTGTGCGGGAATCTCTACTAAGAAGATGTATTCCACCGGCGTCGGTTCACATCATGTTGGCGTCCCTATCCGAAAATTCCATCAAACAATACGATAGTTGTTTGAAAAAATGGTTTCTTTTTTGTTTAAAAAACAACATTAATCTTTATGAAGCCTCGATACCAAAAATTATTTATTTTTTTACTGATTTATTTAATACTGGTGCTCGGTATGGTACATTGAACAGTTGCAGGTCGGCACTGTCTTTAATTTTAGGTAATCACATCAGTAGAGATGATCGGGTACAAAGATTATTTAAAGGGTTATTTAGACTTCGCCCACCCTTACCCAAATACGACTCGACCTGGGATACCTCATTAGTCATAGAGACTCTGGCGAGCTGGGTACCCCATGATCAGTTACAGTTAGAAAAAATTACAAGAAAGTTGGTTACTTTACTTGCACTTGTTACAGCCCACAGGGTTCAAACCCTATCCAAAATTAAAGTTGAGAACATTAGTACTTCATATAATGAAATATCTATTAAGATTCCTGATTTGATAAAAACATCTAGTATAAAATCAAACCAGCCAATGCTTATTCTACCATACTTTCAGGAAAGACCTGAAATTTGCCCAGCAAAATTATTAGTAGATTACTTACGTGTAACCGAATCGTTACGTAATAATCACACTTTTCTGTTTATTAGCACCAAAAAGCCACATAATAAAGTTTGTGCTCAGACACTAAGTAGGTGGATAAAAAGTACCTTACAAGTCAGTGGAATCGATGTTACCGTATTTTCTGCTCACAGTACTAGACATGCCAGTACTTCTCGTGCTAATAAAATGGGTGTCAATCTAGATTTAATTCGAAAAACTGCCGGTTGGTCTGGCACATCTACAACTTTTGCTAAGTTTTATAACAGGGCCATATCAACTAATTCTGGAGAACTATTTGCTAGAAGCATTTTAATAGATGGTAATTGATAAATCACTTACATGATTGTTTGTAACAAATCCTAGGTTTAATTATAAAAATTGTGATATGTTGGTATATTATATATTAATGCCTCTCTAATTGTATATGTAATCATTTGTGGTTTACCTATGATTAAATCTTTTGTTGTTTCAATATTTAAACTATACGCATTCATTTCACATATAACTCTCAATATCTACAAGTGTAATATCTAATCTCGAGAACGAAACACCGAAGCATAATTAATGATTAAACGAACTTACCTGTAAGTGAAGTTCGATCATAATTATGTGAGGTGTTTCGTTCGAAGAGATTAGCATCCCGCCCTCCCGAATTTAACACCCAAAATTGTGAAATGAGTATAGTATTACTTATCTCTGAACTAAATGATGAGTTGAACGCAATAAATCTGTAGGATGGGGTCAGTCTACCCACATCTTAATTTTTTTTTTTTTTTGTTTGTCTTTAAACTAAGTGCATTAGTGGCGACATTGTATGTGTGACTACAAGTGTAATATCTAATCTCTTCGAACGAAACACCTCACATAATTATGATCGAACTTCACTTACAGGTAAGTTCGTTTAATCATTAATTAAACGCTAAATTCAAGACGGCAAAAGAGATATTGGAAAGATTAGACGAGCATTTTAAGACGAAGAAGAATGTAACTGTGGAGCGGCATAGATTTTTCTCAAGGGATCAAAAAGAAAATGAAACTATTGAGCAATATGTTTTTGAATTTCGGCGATTATCTTCAAGCTGCGAGTTTCAAACGTTGAACGAACAATTAATAAAAGACAGATTGGTGTGTGGTGTAAAAAGTTCGGTAATACGCGAAAGATTATTACGTGAAGAGGATTTGGATCTTAAAAAAGCGCTGGAGATATGTCGAGTTGCTGTTGTATCAAGAGTGTATTCAGAAAACATAAGACGAGAAAATGAGCACTTGTTTGAAATTGAGGGGCGTGAAGAAGAAAATAGTAGAGTTTTTTCTCTGCGACGTGGTGTGACGTCATGGCGAGGTCGTGGTGGAATACGAGGCAGAGGCCGTGGTGCAGGTCATGCAGGTGGAACCAACTGGAAAGGTGCGCGGGCGTTGCTGCCACCGCCACCAGCGCCCCCTGGTGTGAGGTCAGCGTCAACAGCCGGCGCGCGTACCTATGGAGCGCGTGGATCAACGCAACGGCATAGTGAAAGTGGTATAAAGTGCGGTGTTAGGTGTGATCATTTCAATAATACAGTTTTTAGGTTTCATGGTTTACTTGACATGTTGTTACAGAATAAAATAATTTTTATAAATAGTTTTGCGCGACATGCGCGTCTCGTCTTCTCAGTAAGCGGAAGAGGAAGCGATTAAGATGGCCGCCGCTCGCGCAGACTCCCGGCGCGTTCCGTCCGTGACGACCTTTAGTATTGGAGCGTTCCAGCTCCAGTGCGAACATCCTCCCCCCCCTTGGGGACATGTTCCCCAAGGAGCTCTTGGGAATCTAGTAAGGATAATTTTGAGACGGGCCTATGAATGACGCCGTTCTCAGTCTTCACATCGACCACTCTGCATACGCCGTCAGCTCCTGGGTACAGCTTGATGATGCGGCCCATGAGCCACTTCATAGGTGGCAGCTGATCGTCTCGGATGAGGACCAGGTCGCCAACACGAACATGGTCTTGTGCACGTTGCCACTTGACGCGTTGCTGTAGAGTGGATAAGTAGTCCTTTGTCCATCGGGACCAGAAGTGGTGTCTCAAGCGCTCAATCAGCTGGTATCGATTGATGCTTGCCTTTTGGATAACGGGTGAAGGTAGTGAGGTCAATGGTCGACCCACAAGGAAGTGTCCCGGTGTAAGTGCTGACAGATCGGAAGGATCAGCAGACATAGAAGTAATAGGCCGGGAATTCATAATAGCCTCAATCTGTGCAAATAGAGTGTATAATTCTTCAAAGGTTAAACTAGAGTTACCCGCTATTCGTTTTAGATGATATTTGGCTGTCTTGACTCCTGCTTCCCAGATACCGCCGAAATGCGGTGCATACACAGGAGAGAATTTAAAAGTTATACCCTCTTTGCTCGTGAAGTCGCTAACTGAACGTTCATTTTCGTTGAGCAGTCTGTTCAGTTCGTTACAAGCTCCTACAAAGTTTTTTCCATTATCACAGTAAATGGTGTGAGGTTTACCTCTTCGTGCAATGAATCTACGCAAGCATAAAATGAAGGCATCGCTACTCAGGTCGCTCACGACCTCCAAGTGTACAGCTTTCGTGCTGAAACATACAAATATGCATAAATAGCACTTGGAAGTCTTGGCACCGCGACCCTTTCTATTTAAAATTAAAAAGGGTCCTGCAAAATCAGTGCCACAAGTTGCAAATGGTGGAGCAGGAGTTACACGAGATTCCGGTAGATTACCCATTATGGGTTCTAAAGGCTTAGCTCTAAATCTCTGACAGCGAACACACTTTCTGACAGTAGTTGCAGCTAATACTTTCCCACCTGTAGGCCAAAATTGCTCACGAATAGTATTTAACAGTTGCTGAGGGCCACAGTGTAGGAGACGAAGATGTTCTTGCTCAAATAAAAGTTTTGAGAAAGTGTGTTTGGGGTCTAGCAGTATGGGATGCCTTTTTTCATAGGGACAGTGAGATGCATTGTCAATCCTTCCACCGACACGCAAGACACCGTGTCGATCCAAGAAAGGGTTTAAAGATAGAACTCGTGATTTAGAATTTAATTTGTCAGAATTTTCAAGTGAGTGAATTTCCAGTGAAAAACATTCTCTCTGTGATGCTTTAGCTAGGAGTACCAGTGAGTTATTTAACTCAGAACAGGTAAGTTCACCATTTAATTTAGTATTCGATTTTTTAATGTTATTCATAAATCTCAGTATGTAAGCAAATATTCTTTGTAGTTTGTATAATTTAGAATATTTTTCAAAGGGTATGATGTCACTAGACATAGTTTTAACATTTAAACTTATTTTTATTTCAGGTAAACTAGAAGGAGTAGATTTAGATTGGGGCCATTCATGTTCAGACTTGGTCAGAAAGAAAGAACCATGCCACCAAAGAGTATTATCATGAAGAAGACGTGGTTGAATGCCCCTGGAAGCCATGTCAGCAGGATTATGTTCAGAAGGTACATGACGCCATGTAGTTATGTCAGTTAATTCTCGAATCTGTTCAATCCGATTGCTTACATAAGTTTTAAGAGTTTTAGGTGGAGTGTGTAACCACCCTAGGACTATAGTAGAGTCTGTCCAAAACACTGAGCGTGCAATCTTAATTTGTAAAGAGTGACATACTTTAGAGTATAGTTTTGCACCAAGTAAAGCGCCTAACAATTCCAGACGGGGAATTGTTTCCGATTTCAAAGGAGAAACCTTAGATTTAGCACATAATAAGTTACAGCTAACTTCGCCTAAACTATTAGTCGATTTGAGATAAACACATGCAGCATAGGCATTTTGCGAGGCATCAGTAAAGCAGTGAGCCTCTATGTAAATAGGAGAATTACAGAAAATGTATCTAGGTATCTGAATGTGAGCAAAATGTTGCGTTTCATTATAGAATTCTATCCATGAGTTTTGAATTTCTTTTGGAACTTCATCATCCCAATCTAATTTAAGTAACCAGAGCCTTTGCAGTAAGATTTTATGAAAAATAGTGCAGGCAGATAAGAGACCTAAGGGATCAAATATTCGACACGAGTTCGACAATATAGAGCGTTTCGTAACCTTAGGAATAGATTCATTTTCGACTGAGTAGTGTAAAGTATCAGAGATAGGTGACCATTTTAATCCTAAGACAGAAGATTGTTTACTAAAGTCTTGAGATTGGTCAGTTGTAAGTATGCTATCAAAAATATCTGGAGAATTTGTTCTAAATTTACGCAAAGGGAAGCAGCCTTCAGCAAGTTTGGCAATCACTCCTGAAATTTTAGCCTTTAACAGAGATTTTGAGTCTGAACCAGTATTCAGGTCATCAACATAGAAGTCATGTCTTAGAGTATTGGCAACAGCTTCATCACTACACTCCGCTGCGAGTTGGATAAGACACCTAGTACTCAGATAGGGAGCTGAAGCTGTCCCATAAGTGACAGTATTGAGTTGCAAGGTTTTGAGTGGTTGACTTTCGTCTTCCCTCCAAAGAATCAGCTGTAAATGACGCTGTGATTCACTCATCATAACCTGTCTATACATTTTTTCAATGTCACCTGTCACCACATAGGTATAATGACGGAACCTGAGCAGAATTGCCATTAAATCATCTTGAACTACTGGTCCAACAAATTGGATATCATTTAATGACTTATTAGTAGAAGTTTTACAAGAGGCATCAAATACTACTCTTAAACGAGTGGTTTCACTGCTATCGCGAATCACTGCATGGTGAGGAATGTAATATCCAAAGCTAGGACGGCTTACTTCAGTTAAATGCCCTAATCTTTGATATTCATTAATAAAATCAGTATATTCATTTTTAATTTTAGATTTATTTAGTTTCTTTTCTAAGTTAAAGAAGCGCCTTTTAGCAATAATATAAGAGTCCCCTAAAGCCTCACTGGGGACTTCACGCAATGGAAGTTTTACACAAAATCTACCATCACTCAGGCGGACAGTGTTTTCAATAAAATGATTTTCACAATATTGTTCCTCATTGGAAAACTTAATATTATCATTCGGCAGAGCAGGAATATCCTCAACTTCCCAGAATCTAGCCAGAGAGTCTCTAATTTCTTGAGAAAAGTTAGAATTAGTTGTAGTAGTAGGGCTCACACCGGTAGGGCCTGACATGAGCCAACCCAGTTTAGATTTTATTAGTGTAGGTTTGTTTTTCCCTAACTTAATTTGCTTAGAATCTACAATTTCCCAATAAACATCAGCTCCTAGCAGCAAGTCAATTTCAGAGGGCATATAGTAGGTAGGATCTGCTAGTTCTATAGATTTGGGAAGATTCCATTCAGAAGTGTTAACCCTTGAGCTGGGCAACATGCCAGTAATATCAGGCACTAAAAGACATGAAACATTCGCCTGGAATAGGTTAATCCGCGATTTAAGTTTTATGTTACACCTTTTAGTAGTATTAGTTAACTTATTATTTATACCAGCAATTGATATATTAGTATTAGAACAAGCTAAATTCATTTTTATTTGCATTCTTTCAGTTATAAATGAAGACTGGCTTCCATTATCTAGTAATGCTCTCACAATGTGTGTTTTAGAAGATTGGCTATCAATTAATTCCACTTGAGCAGTGCATAAAAGGATCTGCCTAGGCATTGCCACAGAGAGTGACACAGGATTAAACATCGCAATAGTAGATGTCTGAGAGGAACTTGCTTCTTGAGGAGCTGATGTGGGAGAAGAAGTATTAATAGGTGCAGAGTTTGTCTTATTTTTATTGGACTGAGTTTTATGTAGTAGTAAATTGTGTCTTTTGTTGCAGATTTTACAAAAATTATGTTTGCAGTGAGCAGAGTAATGACCAGGACGCAAACAGTTGTGACAGAGCTTATGCTTATTAACTTCTATAAGTCGAGCATCCAATGACATGTCTTTAAATTTGTCACATTTATATAATAAATGATCTTGTGAACATACAACACAGCCTTTTTCATTAGTGTTTGAAGAAGAAACAAATGATTTAGTTTGTTTATTGTCTTTAGAGTAAGTACGTTTTTCAGTTTTACTAGCAACATCATTATTGCTGTACTGTAAGGTTTCTAAAACGTCTGCACGATTTCTCAAGAAATTATAGAACTCTTCAATTGTTGGTGAAGCAGAAATAGTACTCCTGTGTTCCTCCCAGTTGCGACCTGTGGCGCCATCTAGTTTGGACACCATAATATATACAAGTAAAGTATCCCAGCGGGATTCAGGCTCATTTAAAGAAGATAGGGCTCGAATATTTTTAGAATAGTAATCTATCATAGTACGAAGTGACTTGTAATTTTCTTTAGATATTGTGTCAAAATTCAAGATAGCTTTTAAATGATTATTAGTAAGTATCCGCTTGTTATCAAAGCGTTCAGTAAGTAAATTCCAAGCTAATTTATAATTGGCAGCAGTAAACTCAATTGACTTGATTATATCAGATGCTCCTTCCTTTAATGAAGAGCGGAGGTAATGAAACTTGTTAATTTCAGGAATAGTATCATTGTTATTGATTAAAGAATCGAAAGTGTCCCGAAATTCCATCCAATTTAAATAGTTTCCATTAAAAGAAGGCAGCTGAATCGTAGGCAACTTAATGTTGTGGCTACGGCTATCCTGATTAATATTCTGACCGCTAGATATTGAATTACCGTTCCTACTTTCAGGTATTATGTCATTAGGGGCAAAACTTTCAATTAATAGTTGAGCTTTAGCTATGTTAGAGCAAAATTCACTTTCAATTGTGTCATTTTCCTCCAACTGATCAGGATCCAAACACTCAATTTTAGTTTTTAAATCATCAAACTGTACCAACAATTCTTTGAATCTTGATAGTTTTAATTCAGATTCAACAAGTATTTGTTTAGGAATGCTGTCAGCATCTATAAGTTTTATAGTATTTAAGTATTTAGAAAATATAGTTACTCTGGCCTTTATCGTACCACGTTGTTGAATAAGAGATTTCAATTCAGCCGACATAGTGAATACTTATAATAACTGAACAGACCGTCAAGAAATTAGCTATGCTGGTATTGAATACCGCATGTAAAGTTAAGAAAATAAAGCCAAACCGTATATGTCGCACAATGGCTACGACAACAGCTCGTGCAGTCAGCGACTCACACACAAGCAAAGCAGGTTACACAGTGCAGATGCAAGCAGCAGTAGTGTGAAGTATAGCAGCGCATTCCAACGGGACCCAAGAAGCAGGCAGCACAGCGTCTGGAAAATGCCAGGGTGGTCCCGTAAGCAAAAGAAAGAAAAGATAGTTTGCTAGTAAGGCAGGTAAGTAGGCTTGTCATTTAATAAGTACCTCCTTACTAAACAAATAATTGTCATTGATCTGACTCCGAAAATTATGAGTAATTTGAGACAGAGAAAGAAAAGGTAAGTATTAAGTAGTTAGTAATTTGATCTGACTCCAACAAAGTAACTCGAGTCGAGACAGAAAAAGAAAAAGTAGTTGCTAGCAAGGCAGGTATGCTTGTCATTTAATCAGTACCTCCTTACTAAGCAAGGAATATCAATGACTCGAGATAGTAGGTATATTAAGTATGTATGGTGCACAGAAATCGGCTAATTATGAATATCGGACCTGTAGGTTATGCATACTAAAGTTGGGCGTACTTCCCTGTGAATTGACCACATCACTCACTACAGCACAGGATTGCAGGGATAGGTGGGGTCGTCGTCACTCATCAGCATGCACACGCAGTCATCTCGGTCAGTGGGTCGTCTTAGGGCTCAGCTCGTTTCTTGGCACCACGCGCACGCGGTCGCATCTTCATAGATAGTTCTTCAGTACATATTGATCACGTCGAGGTCTCCAAATGTTAGGTGTGATCATTTCAATAATACAGTTTTTAGGTTTCATGGTTTACTTGACATGTTGTTACAGAATAAAATAATTTTTATATGAAGAAATAGTTTTGCGCGACATGCGCGTCTCGTCTTCTCAGTAAGCGGAAGAGGAAGCGATTAAGATGGCCGCCGCTCGCGCAGACTCCCGGCGCGTTCCGTCCGTGACGACCTTTAGTATTGGAGCGTTCCAGCTCCAGTGCGAACAGCGGTCACTGTGGAAATGTGCATAAAAAAATTGAATGTCCGGCTTACACAAAAATGTGTTTGCGATGCTCGAAATTGAACCATTTTGCACGCGTTTGTGGTGTATTCTACGTTGAAGAATCAGAGGACCAGGTAATACATTCAATTAATTGGAAAAATAATTGGAACTTAGATTTACTAATAAATGAAAATACAGTGCGCTTTAAATTAGACTGAGGTGCAGATGTAAATGTTTTGCCAGCTTGTTATTTGTCACAATTAGGGATAGATACCAGTGATTTGTTAAAACAAATACCAAATTAAATGGTTATTCAGGGGCAACGA
This sequence comes from Eugnorisma glareosa, assembly GCA_947578425.1. NCBI lineage: Eukaryota > Metazoa > Arthropoda > Insecta > Lepidoptera > Noctuidae > Eugnorisma > Eugnorisma glareosa. The sequence goes on along the minus strand of OX387982.1, from coordinate 1,445,953 downwards.
TAAAAGTAATAGGAAAAATGAATTTACAAGCACACTACAAAAATAAAATGTATTTACTAGAATTTAAAGTAGCAGATGTACAGTCAGTACCAATCTTAGGTCGTTACGCTTGTATGGAGCTGGACGTAGTTAATAATTAATTCTATTCTTTTTAGTTTAATTCTATTCTTCCGTCGACATGACCTCCAAAATCACATGACCTCAAATTCGACATTGATCCTAAGGTACTTTGACCTTAAGGTAAAATTCATGGAAAGTATCCATGAATTTTGATCTATTACTGCTCTTAAGAATCGCGAAAATTGACTTTCGGAATTTTGACCTTGGCCTCAAGGTCAATGACCATGAGGTCGAGGTTAGTGAACTTGTGAAAATCGCGAAACTTGACTTTCAGAATTTTGACCTTGACCTCAAGGTCAACTACCCCAAGGTCAAGGTCAATGTCTTTGAGGTGTCCCGTGTTGTTCCCCCACCCTACTACACCCAACAAACATACCCAGACATACAGTCACAGACAAGACAGAATAGACAGAGACATGATCGCTCTACACACACCGCCTCCTTCTCTGTCTCTCTGTGTCATAACTAGTTTAAATATACATTTTTTTTAATGGCTCTGGATTCTTGCATATTTGCCAGGATGTTAGTCGAATGAAAAGGACGTTCGTTTCATGTCATTGTTATGTTTTTTTAGAAGTGCTAGCCCCAAAACATCCCCATAGTGTATTTATTTTCCCCAAATTCTCCAGAATTGTGAAAAAAATCCCCAATCTGGTATCACTGAGTTCTGGTGACAATACAGACGAATTGATCCTCAAGCCAGGATCGCCTCCTCCCGAGAGATGTCCTCGACGGTTAATAGCACGGCCACGAAACTTTGTATACGCGTTCAATGTTGTTGATATACCTAATTTTATTCTTTTTAATTTTAATAAAAACTTGTTTAAAAAAAATCATTAGAATCCGTTAAGTTAATAATGTTATATCTATGTAATTTATAATAATTTTTTACAACAAAATAAAAAAAGAGAACTGACTTTTTTATGGGCTATAAATATGTCATTGAAAAGGTCATGATAATAACTTTCATTCGCATAGCTAAACCAACAGTTAACGAAGTTTTCTGACCAGACGGGTACTGGATCCAGTAAGTCCGGGCTGGGACCATGTGGTCGCAGCGCATCAGACATTACCACCACCGGCTGGTTACTATCCTATCCAGTTAATGTAAGAAAGAAAATAAATGAAGCTTTTTTGACGCCTGTATGACATTGTCAGGCGGCCGCTTATGTGAACACTTTTGTTCCGACTATAACCACTTGTCGTTTTGTTCTAGTTCTTTCTACGGCGCAGAACTGCGACCGGGCGCGCACAGCCCGTGTTCGGGAGGGGAACCTCGGACAGAGTGCCCACCTCAATTACATTGGATTACTTATTGTTCAAATACGTGCGTACCACCTTCTTGTTTTCACCCAACAAGCGTCGCTACCAGCATATTTATCGGTTATTCTTGTTTAGAACTTTCTATATCTGATGTGATCACGAAGAAAGATCCGCCACTTTGCTTGTTCCGTTGCCCTAGGCCATTACTGACTTTAAGCGATTTGCCGCCTGAACGACCAGTTTTCAATGTCAACTTGATCAATCAGATCAGATCATGGGTCCAAAGTAAGTTTACCCTCAGAAACGTAGCTGTTTGAAATTGTTGTAAAAGGAGTTACTGTAGAAGTCTTGATTTCCAATAAATTTGCAGGTGAATTTGATGAAGATCATACTGCCATGACTGGCATTGTTCTCATTAAGAATAATTACGCGCTCGCTGACGCCGACGACGTCATCAAGATACCCAAAGATATTTTCAAGTGAGTACACATAACATCACACCTGTGTGGTTCGGCAGAGGTGTCCCTGTAGTACACCCAGAATTATGTAATCCTATGTCGTAGGGAGCTAGTCTATTTCTATCAGCCGGGCACCAACACAGACTCCGGGGAAAATTCCTACTGGAAAAGTCCACCTGCCCATGCGAGTTGAGATATTTTTTTGTTTCTTTCTTTCTTTTGGTAAAAACAGTATAGGCTGACCTCTTATTATACTGTAACTGTACTACGCTGGTTCAAGCCGTGGTCGAAGTGTTACTACCGAGTACCGTACTATTTACTTAAATTGATTTGTTTAAAGAAGAATCGGCAAAAATGTAAGTATGAAATCTTGTATAAAAACCAATAACAAACAATAACCAACCAAGTGACCAGACCAAGACCAGTGTGCCAGTGTTGCCAGTGATTACATACGGGACCGAAACGTGGTCGCTCACAATGGGCCTCATTCGAAGGCTTAAAGTCAATCGCTCGGAGTTTCCTTGCGTGATCGAATCAGAAATGAAGACATCCGCAAGAGCACCAAGGTTACCGACGTAGCCCGAAGAATTGCCAAACTGAAGTGGCAGTGGGCAGGGCACATTGCTCGCAGAACGGATGGCCGATGGAGCCGAAAGTTCTGGAGTGGCGACCGCGAACCGGAAGACGTTGCGTTGGAAGGCCTGCCACTAGGTGGACCGATGACCTGGTGAAGGTTGCGGGGATCCGCTGGATGCGAGTCGCACGGGACCGGTCAATGTGGAGACACTTGGGGAAGGCCTATGTCCAGCAGTGGACGTCTTTCGGCTGAAATGATGATGATGAACCAACCAAGTTTCTATAACATATGTTTTTTTTTTAAACTAATAGGTTTGCGTTTGGCCGCAACTTGCCTGATATAAGCGATGATGCGGCCTCGGATAGAGCACGCTTTCTTAGAAGAAGCCGATTCACTCGAACTTAGAAGAGATCCAGATTATATTGGTCGGGAAAAAGAGAAGCCGGCAGTGAATTCCATATAACCGGATGAAGCTGAATACCAGTTTTTGATACGGAGCGACAGGCTTTTGAGCTTCTGACTACTCGTAACGACTTTCAAAGATCTACAAATAATAGCCGGGACCATCAGCTTAACATACTTTGCGAGGCACAGAGGGAACTCGGTCAGTAAAGATCCCATTGATGCAAAGACCTCAAAAACTACTGCTTAACTTGGAAGACCGACCCCTGCGGTCGTTATTATGTAGCCATCTTTTGCAACAGCTAAACTAATTGTTCTTTCTCTCTTCCTCTCTACAGGAACTACACCCACGCCATGTTCATCCCAGCTCGGAACACTCCACGGTTCTTCAAGCCGTTGTCCTATGTCTCTCACCCCGAGTATCCGCAATCCACTCTCTACAGCATCGTCATTATCGAACTGAACCTTCCGAAAGTCGACGATTGTGAGTCTTATATTTATGAAGTTAAAGTCTTTATTCATGAGGTCTAAAACTCCCGCCGTTACCTCCATCGCGAGAGAAGAGAGACGCGCAAGGAACACTGCCGCCTTCTCGGGGCCCGTGTGATGGGGGGCGACGTATGTCTACGGTAAAGGTACCTGCCCTAACTACCCCATTTCAAACCAGCGCGTATTACTCGTCATCAGAAAGAATCTTTCAACGAAGATGTGTTTACTTCCAGTTCCTTTGACTCCTATCTGCCTGCCCCGCGGCCGCACACCCCACACTACTAGACATCTTTACCTCACTGCTATTACGGACGGTAAGTTCTTAACAATAATGTGGGTGACCCAATAATATTTATGTAACATAACCTAATATCACGCCTGTAATCCTCGAAGGGTTAGGTAGAGGTGTACCTAATATAGTACTTCCACAACTGCCTTGTTGGTTTTGTGGTCGCAAGCGCTACTGCTGAGCTTGAGGTCCTGAGTTCGATTCCCAGGTCGGGCAAAGTGTTATTGAGTTTTTTCGTCAAGGATTTCTCAGTAGCAGCCACAGAGTTTGGAATTGTGCCCGGTTGATGCCAATGGGTTCTAGGCCCCGCATTACATGGGACTTAAAACATAACTGGCAAAATTTTCATGTCGATTGTGGGAGTAACATTTATGTAGTTCTTCACGAATTATTCCACTATCCACCGCTTTTCTTTTTGCTCGGCTCCCAAGGGTCGTAATACTATGTTAAATGGCCTAAAAGCTTCCTAAAGCTTTCCTTTTAATTGGGTTATCGAATCTCACTGGTAGTTCCAGAGATTAGCGCGTTAAGGTATAATTTCGACATTTTTATAACCACAATATTTTTTCTTTGCAGATAACCTAAAGTTGGAGAAAATTCTTTACAAAATACAATATCTGGATAAAAAAACATGCGTGGAATTATATAAAGACAATGAGACGGCAAGAGTAAGTTCATTGTGTTTTGATGTTGCTTGATGCGAGATGATTTTTTTTGGGTTAATTCTCGTAATTCGGGTACCTACACATCTACCTACGAGTATAAACACAACTTGAATACGATAATTGTGAATACTTACTGTTTAAAACTTTCAACAAACACACATTATCGGCGCAAACTTCACAACAGAACACCATTCTTATGTTAATAAACACAACAAATAATATTTACACTACTGTACGTTTCAAAACGAATTACATAAAACTTAGAAGATATAAAAAAGCAAAACAATCAAGTTCGGATGTAAATTGCTTGTCACATGAAAATATGGCTTCTCTATAGGGTTGCCGATACTTATTTTCCTAACTCCCAAAAATCAAAGCGAAATTTCCCAAATATGAGGAGAAAAAAAAAATGTAGTTTTTAATTATTTTTATAGGGCTTTTGCTATTCATTACAATTTATAATTTTTTAGAAGGTATAAAGTCGACAATACCACCCTGTTTTTTTAATTGTCTCTAGTAATCATTAAGGAAACTATCGTGTCTGTGTGTAGTCTGTTTCTCAAATTACCCGCAATTCGGGGAATTGTCAAAAAATTGGGAACCCTGGTCTTCAATACTTTTCATTCATTAAATCTTGATTTTACACACAACCGATCACAACACGCGGTGGCCAGCTACAGTCGCAGTAGTTACGCCCCTAATTTCAATCATGTGTGCCGTTCATACACACGAAAGTGTACACCGGTGTGCGTAAATTTATTAATGGGAATTAGGCTGAGCGAGTTCGAGCCTAATGCGTGCGTACCGAGCTCCGTCGAACTGTGAGTTACGCCACATGGGCGCGACAAGTTGCTATAAGTATTATAACAGGAGTTTTCACTTTTTTTAATCTTTCGTATTATTTTATTACATACTTAAAATAAATGCATTGGGCGTTGTTGGTAGGGTAGGCTAGGCCTAATTGCCTCTATGGACGGCACACCCCTGATGGGGAGACCCCCCTTAATCTTATATTTTTTTATTTTTGTATAAAAACCTTATAACGGTTCACAGAATACATCTACCTACTAAGTTTCAACTGTGTAGTCCTAATAGTTTTGGAGTAAAGTGGCTGTGCCATTCATGGACAGACAGACAGACAAACTTGGCGAATCTATAAGGGTTCCGTTTTTTGCCATTCGGCTACGGAACCCTAAAAATCGCTTCGTCGCTGAAGTATAAGAATCACCCAACGTGTCCCCCGGCCACCGTAGGCGCGGGCCTGTGGACGGTGAGCTATGGGCTAGCTCGCCATCCGTCCGTCCGTCTTATGACGACAGGCCGTGTCGACGGCGCGTTCGTGTACCACGCGCGCCTCAAAGAGATGTCAGCAATAGAAAGGGGGCCGCAATGGCCGATGCCTGCCGGGGCTGCGGGACTGTTCGAAAGAGATACCGTGGCCCCGGAACACAAAGGGCGATGAAGGAACATGGATGGGTTCTATGTTCTATGTTAAGGGTTTGGTTTCCGCACTTAGTCCCTAAATTGGACCATTGTACGTGAGCCATGGTGGCCGTTACTCCAACCAGCCCACCTCCCTCCAGAAGCAGATCAAACTTCCCGGTCTTCTCAGGACATCCTCAAGGGATCTCGGTGTTCCAAGAGTCTCCTTACGGATCTGGGTGACGCCGGTGCACTCGAGGAGTACATGCGCTACAGTTTCTTCCGCCTCCATGCACGCTCTGCACAGGGGGCTATCAGTGATACCTAGGGTGTGGAAGTGTTTGTTCAGTGAGCAATGTCCAGTGATGGTCCCCGCCACCAGTCGCAGGCTATCTCTGTCCAGGCGCAGAAGGCGCTTGGTTAGCTTCGTGTCCAGGGATGGCATAGCTTCCTTGGATTGCCTGCACCCTGGTGACAAGGTCCACCATTTTCCCGCTTGCGTTTGAGTGTGATCCTTTAACCAACTCCTTAGCTGCTTGAAGGGAATGGGCACAATGGGTTCGGGTCCGAAGGCTTTTGTGCTGGATCCCCTTCTAGCAAGTTCATCAGTCGCATCGTTTCCAAGTGATCCGCTGTGTCCTTTGATCCATTGTAGTGTCACAGTGTTGTGGTTTAGTACCGTAACACGTTCTAGGGCATTATGGCATTCTAGTATTAGTCTCGACGTTATCTGGTTTCTCTGTAAGGATTGAAGGACTGAGGCACTGTCGGAGAGTATACGAATATGGGTATTCGTAACTTTCCTGACCTCTATGGCGTGTGCCGCTTGGATAATGCCAACACACTCAGCTTGATAGACAGAGTTGAGCATTCCCAGGAGTTTAGATATTTTAATATTTAGGTCGTTGGAGAAGACTCCGACACCTGTCCCGTCTTCGGTCTTTGATCCATCAGTGTAGATCCTTAGCTCTTTTGGACCTGAGTAGTCACGCGTCTCCGCTGTGAGCTCTATGCTGTAGTGTTTTTGAAAGCAGTGGGTCTTCAGGGTTCTGTCGCAGGGTGATGCCATCATGGGCTGCCGCTTGATAGCATCATCTTTTAAGCGTGTATGTTTGATTCTGGAATCTTTACTGAGGGTGCCGGATACTTCGAGCCTGAAAATCGCTAGGGTCGCCTCCTCTCTTACAAAGAGGTGTAGAGGTGACAGCCCCAGCATCACCTGTAAAGCGGCAGTGGGTGATGTCCTCATGCTACTGGTGATTGCTACGAAGGCAAATCTCTGTAGCTTCTCGAGATCTTTCTGGGCTGTGCTCAGGTTGGTCCTGGGCCACCAAACTAACGAGCTCGTAGGTGATTTTAGGGCTTAGGCCCCAATTTCTGCCGAGCAGTCTTTTGCACTACCATAGGGCTATGCTGGCTTTTGTGGTGATGTAGTCGGTGTGTTTTGCCCAATTCAGTTGTTTATCCAAATAGATGCCCAGGTATTTGGTTTCAGTCGACAGGCTTAGGGTGGTCCCAAAGAAGCGTGGTAACTGTAAGGTTGCCAACTTTCTTTTGTTTGTGAAAAGGACGAGTTCAGTTTTGGTAGGGTTCACCGCCAGTTTATATTCTTTGCACCAGTCCTCTACCATTTTCAAGGCTTGACGCATAAGGTTGCATAGTGTATTTTCGTGTGTGCCGTTAATTATTATGGTTATATCATCAGCGTAGCCCACCGTAAATTAGCCTCTGTCATTTAGACGCTTGATGAGGCTGTCTACCACGAGGTTCCATAGAAGTGGCGAAAGGACGCGCCCTTGAGGGCAGCCTTTCGCCACGATGGCTCTAGTAGTGTCATTCACCGTAACCTGTACGGCTCTCAGTCTGAGCATGTTTGTGATCCATCCTCGCAGGGTCGAGTCTACGCCGTGTTCCTCGAGGGCTGCGTTGATGCTATGAAAAATGGTTTTATCAAAAGCGCCTTCTATGTCAATAAAAACAGCTAGTGAGGAGCATTTGTAGTCTACTGCACATTCGATCTTGGAGATCACACTGTGGAGTGCAGATTCTGTGGATTTTCCTGTGGAGTAGGCATGTTGTTGTTTGTGGAGTGGCAGCTCCTGAAGAGGTCCGTCCCGAATGTGTCGGTCACAGAGTCTCTCAAGGGTTTTCAGTAGGAAAGATGTCAGGCTTATTGGTCTGTACGCTTTAGGTTGTGTATAATCGGGTTTGCCTGGTTTAGGGATGAAAATGACTTTCACCTCTCGTCATTGAAGTGGCACATATCTGTGTGCTAGGCAGGCTTGGAAAATGACAGCCAGCCATGGCGTAAGGACGTCTGCTCCCCATTGCAATAGGGCTGGGAGAATTTCGTCTAAACCTGCGGATTTGTATGGTTTGAAAGTCTTGATTGCCCATTTTATTCTGTCTTCGGTTCTGTGCGGGCTCTGGACCAGTCCTGGTCGCTTGGTGAGTGCATTGGTTCACTTGCCCATACTCTGTCCTCGGAGAGGCTGCAGTCTGGGAAATGGGTTTCCAGAAGAACTTTACTTGTTTCATGGTCCGACCCAGACAACACGTACACAAAACGTGTTGTCTGGGTTTTTCAGCGATCCGAGGGTGCGATCCTGATCGGTGGATAGGATCTTCCTTACTCGCGCAGCTTCGCTGTTCGATTCAATGTCTTCGCAGAATTTCCGCCAGGCTGCCCTGCTGGCAAACCTGACTTGTTTTTTGAAGGTGTACTGTGTTTTCTTGTATAGGTCCCAGTCTTCTGGGAGCCTGGAATTCTTGGCTCTGTTGAATTGTTTGCGCATCGTTTGCCTGAGCTTGCCGAGCTCTGCAGTCCAAGAGTTTCCCTTGCTCTTGGTGTTTGGATCTGGTAGTTTGCAGCAGGCGTGGTAGGCTTCGATGATATATTCTGAGAGTTTAATTACAGTGTCTTCAAGCTGTTTGGGATCCGTTAGATTTAGGGGTTTTTGGTGCCTTGTTAGCAGTGAGGCCAGAAGCCGTTTGTAGCCGGGTACGTTGGTACGTCGTGGGTTGCGCCTAGGATCGGGTTTTTTTGTGTTAGCTACTAGTTAGAATCCGGTTCCGGTAGTTAATCTGTCAATACGTACGTTAGTGAGCTCCGCGATTAAATATCGAAAACAAGTGCATAAGCTGGAATAACTCGGGACTTTTTGTGGTTTCGTAATTGGTGAATCATCAAAGCCTATAAACAATTGGAGAATTTGCGGCAGAGGCCAAGATTGATCCAATAAAGTGCAGTGAATACATATTGACATAACCTAAAAACTAGTGAAGAGTGAAAATCAACCTGTCAAATTTGTCATCTACCAACCTAACAAAGACATACACCTGTGTTGCAAACTAGAATAATTATTATATTGAGATATAGGGTTACCGTTACGAATTGCAAATTATCGTAGGAAAATAGTGTTGCCAAAAAAAAACAAAAAAAAAAAATGAACGAACAAATGGAATTATTGTTCTCGAAACTAGATGCAAAGCTAGATGAAAAACTTAATCAACAAACCTATACATTAACAACAGCTGTTACTATGAACGTTATGGAAGCAATTGATGAAAAGATGAAAACATTAATGGACGAAAACCAAAACTTAAAATCCAAAATAACAACACTGGAACATAAAATTACTACCTTGGAAAAAGACAAGCGTAAAAGCAACCTGATATTCTTTGGTGTTGATGAAAATGGAAAAAAAGAGGCAGAACTTGTTGACCACCTAAAAGACATCATAGAATAAGCGGAAGTACATATAGACAGCCACGAAATAAACAACATCTACAGAATTGGAGCGCAAACCAGCAAGAAGCGCCCTGTAGTTGTTACTTTCTCTACTATGTGGAAGAAACATCTCATATTAAAATCTAAATCAAAGTTACCAACAGGCATCTATGTCAAAGAGGACTTTCCCAAGGATGTTCTCGAAGTTCGGAAAAAACTACAGCCAAAAATTGAGGAAGAATGGAAAAAGGGGAACATAGCTTTTGTAAGAGGAGACCAACTTGTAATTAAAAAGCAGAAGGACAATCAGCGTGAAAAATGGAAGAGAGATATAACTCTATCCCCCAACTTACCAACACTGAAGAAACCGAACACTCATAACGAGTCCGAAAACCAACCAAATAAAACAAACACCACTGGACAAAAAGAAATATTGAAACCAAACATATTACAGTACATGGGAAGAAACAGAACTACTTCCACTTCAACCTCAGAAAGTCCAAAAAACTAACAAACACACCTACACAACTTATAAAAACAAAAACAACTAGAACCGGAAAAACAAAACAAATACAGAAAAAACATAATCTAAAACAACATGCACTAAAAACCTTCCCAACACGGTTGGTCGCCGCGGGAAGTTCAGACCATAACCCTCCAGCTAAATATAGTAGAAAACCAAACAAAATCAACATCGCAACATTGAACACTAGAACTTTAAGAACCCAAGATACCCTTGCAGAACTGAATATTGCCATTCAAGACATAAAATGGGACATACTCGGAATCAGCGAAATGAGAAGAGAAGGCGAAGCAATTTATGAATACCAAAATTACATATTATTCAACAAAGGTGAAGAAGAAGGCCGAAGAGGAGTGGGATTCCTCATAAAGTCTACTCTGAAGAAGCAAATACAAAATATCTTTGGTATTTCTGACAGGATAGCAGTACTTAATATCAACATTCCTAACTATACAAAGACTTGGACTATCATACAAGTTTATGCACCAACCGAGCAAGCTGCAGAATCAGATATAGAGACATTCTACACCGAACTGGCAAAAGTCATCAGGAATTATACCAACAACTATATTATACTGATGGGTGATTTTAATGCTCAAATCGGAGAAAAACAAAACGAGGAGGAGTATGTATTGGGCAAACATGGACACGGCAAAAGAAGCTCCAACGGTCAAAAGCTTGTGGAATTTTTGTTGGAACACAACCTAATTCTTCTCAATAGTATATTCAAAAAAGATCCAAAGAATAAATGGACCTGGATTTCACCTGATGGCAAATATAGAAACGAAATAGATTATATAATAAGCAATTTTCCCAAGGCATTTTCAAATATAAGCGTGATCTCAAAACTAAATTTTAACACAGATCATCGTATGGTCAGAAGTACAATTCTGCCAGCACCACCAAAAAGAGCAAGGAAGAACATCACCACTTATAATCCAACGCAAACCACTACGGAGAGTCTCAAAGAAATAGGCCAGTCGTTAGAAGATAATCTACAAGAACTGACGTATGAAAATGAATGTGATATCAAAGCAAATTATGGAAAATTAGAAAAACAACTTACTATCACTAACAATCCCAATAAAACCAAAAGCAAATACCCGCTCAGCGATGAAACCATCCAACTCATAAACCGCAGAAAATCTTTACTGGCCCAAGGAAAAAACAAAGAAAACATGAAAATAATTACAGAAATCAGCAAACAAATTCATAAATATATTAGAAGAGACCGCAATAACAAAAGACTAGAAGTGTTAGAGGGACAAATAATGAGAACAGGTGGTGTAAGAAAAGCACTGAAAGAACTTAAGGAAACAGGAAAAGAGTGGGTGCCTAAACTAAGGAAAAAAGAAGATACCATCACAAACAGGAAAGGCATACATGAACTGGCCACGGAATTCTACAAAGAACTATATTCAAACAAAGACGCACGCAAGCAACCTCTTACACAATCACTGAGGAGTAAAGCAGCAGACAGCCCAACAGAGTGTGAAACTGATATTTTGATGAGTGAAGTGGAAAAGGCAATAAAAAGTCAAAAAATGGAGAAGGCACCTGGACCAGACAAAATTACAAACGAGATATTGAGAGGGACTATTGATGAATTAGTACCAATACTTACTAAGATGTTCAACCAAATTTGAAAAGTGGATATATACCAACACAATGGGAAACTTCATATATAATCTTACTACACAAGAAAGGCGCAAAGGACGACATCGGGAACTACCGGCCAATAAGTCTAATGTCAAATTTATACAAAATATTCGCAAAGATCATTTTGGGCAGGGTAAGCGCAAAATTAGATGAAAGTCAACCAATGGAACAAGCCGGCTTTAGACAGAACTTTTCAACGATAGACCACATCCACACACTCAAACAGATAATTGAGAAGTATAACGAATTCAACAAAACGCTTTATGTAGCTTTTATAGATTATGCGAAGGCATTCGATTGCATCAGTCATAAGGCAATATGGGAGAGCTTGGAAAGGCAAGGAATACCTGCAACATATATTAATATTATTAAAATTATATATACAAACAGCAAAGCAAAGATCCAATTAGAAGCTTTGGGCAAAGAATTCCGGATCAAGAGAGGAGTTAGACAAGGAGATCCAATGTCCCCGAAGTTGTTTTCAGCAGTTTTAGAGAACGTCTTTCACAACCTTGACTGGGAACATCTAGGCCTCAATATAGACGGAAGAAAACTAAACCATTTAAGATTTGCGGACGATCTGGTTATACTAGAAGAAAGTCCAAAGGCACTCGAGCAGATGATCCAAACTCTAAATACAGAGAGCTCTAAAGTGGGTTTAAAAATGAACATAACAAAAACGAAACTGATGACCAACTCAAAAATGGAACCCATTGAAATCCAAGGACAACAAATAGAATATGTCCATGAGTATTGCTACTTGGGCCAGATCATCTCCCCTAAAGACCAAACGACCAAGGAAATAAATAAGAGGATTGCTAACGGGTGGAAAAGATACTGGTCCCTCAAGGAAATTGTTAAATCTAAAGACCACAATATGGCAACGAAAAGAAAAGTTTTCAACTCTTGTATTCTTCCATGCATCACCTACGGCTGCGAAACATGGTCACTTACAAAATACCACAGAGACAAACTAGGAAAGTGCCAGAGAGGTATGGAACGAAGCATGACAGGAACAAGAAGGCAAGATCGAGTTAACAATTTGCAATTAAGAGCAAAAACCAAATTAACCGATATCCTGGAAAAAATAGACCTCCAAAAATGGAGATGGACCGGCCATATGTTGAGATCCAGACAAGAAAAGTGGAGCCAAATTATAACAAATTGGTATCCAAGAGATGGCAAAAGACGTCGAGGACGACAACTAATGCGCTGGGAATGAGCTAAAACTTACTGCGGGTCCCAAATGGAGGAGAGTAGCTCAAGACAGGAAGCAATGGAAACTACTGGAGGAGGCCTTTGCCAAAAGGCACACTGAGTTGAGAGACATCCTATAGCCAAACAAACCAAATTAAACAGCCATAAAGATCAAATATCTCACGCAGTTTAACGGGCTAAATAAATAAATAACTAGTGAGAAACGAATCCTCCTATGATCAGAGCAAGAAGGCTCGTTGGATACGTGCCAGTTAGAGATAAGTTTTGTCGCGCTTTCTGAAGCCAGCGTTAGGTCAATAATTGTTTGTCCGCGAGCTGTGACCCAAGTGGGTTCCGAACCACGGTTAACGATGTTAAGGTTAGTGGAGAATAGATATGTGCATAATACCTCACCTCTAGTGTTGGCTTTATACCCCAAAGCGGGTGATGGGCGTTCAAATCCGTGCAGATGACCAGGTCCAGGTTGGCGTCTTCACAGTACCTTACCAGGTCGGCCATCTCTTTTAGTGGGCAGTCTTCATCCTCGCCTGGCATGTAAACCGAGGCTAAGACGATGTCAGGTGCATCGCCGTCAGTTTTGAGCCTGACGACTGTCAAATCTCTGGAACATAATTGTGTGAGTGTTGTGGTGGGCACATCTTTGGGTATGTAGGCGCAGGTCCTTGGTTTTTCTGTGCCCTGTGTGTCGAGAATTAGCTTACCTCCAATGTTTCCGAGGCCGCTTATTCTGTTATTTCGAATCCACGGCTCTTGGATTAGGGCAATAGTTCGGGGTTTCATCTCCAGCGCCCTGCGCAGGCAAGCCGTGGCAGTCTGGCTATGCTGGAGGTTGGTCTGGATGATGTTTAGGGGACTAGACGTGGGCGCCGGTGGCGGTGGAGTGGAGTTATGAGGAGACGGATCCATCGGATAAATCCCCCCCATCCTCCAGTCCATGCCGGTCGTCGCTCAGTGACGGTGACGAAGTGAGCAGCTGTTCTGTCCACCCTGGTGGTGAGGTTGGCATGCTCCCAGCAACGGCATCAGCCATTGCCGTTCTGGCCATCTCCTCCTCCAGTTGCGTCATGGTCATGTCGAGTTCTGTCGGTGTCGGTTGCGTCAGTGCAGTGCTAGTGGTCGTAGTCTGGGTGTCAGAGGGTTGGGTGTTGGGGAAAAAGCGCACGTATATCGACCCAAGTAGGTACGATACCCGCCGCTCCCTCCCCAAGACCTTTTCGACTTCCTCCGGTGGGATACCCAGGGTCAAATAAGTCCCATGGTTATCACCACCGACTGATGTCGCCCTGTACAGCGACCACCTCCCTATGTCGTACCAAGTGTTCTGACGAGTCAGAACGCTCTGGAGCCGCGCTATGTCCCCATTGTACCTGGGTACAAAGAGCGCTGCTCGGACACGGGTCGGCACGTCGGACTGTCTCATGACTATCAGTGTCGCGTCTGTGTTGGGCAGTCTAATCTTCGGTACATTATCTGTTAGCCAGGTCAGGGCGCAGTCGTCCTCACACCACATCTGAACCGTGCCGTCTGCTACCCGAGGGTAACCGCGGAAGGCCGGGAGTGGTTTGGAGGGGTCGGCGTCCATGACGAGGTCTTCAAGGCTGAGCTTGATGTGCTCGGCCTCGTCAGTGGACATGTCACGTGATGGAGGCGAGAGGCAGATCGCTACGGCGAGCCGCGCAGGAATATCCTTTGTAGCTCGTGCGTAGGTCCTCTGCTCCCCTTGAGCGGTCTGAATTTTGACTCGCTTGGCGTCCCCCTGGAGCGTGCTCGGCGAAGCCGTGTCGTCCGGGCGCACCCTCTTCGCCGTTCCCTGTCAACTTGGTCCAGGTTGCGGTTCCGAGGGGCATGGCACGGTATTCCGTGCCAGGGACACCCTGCGCGAAAATCCAGATCGCTTGCCTCGCTTCTGTTTCGGTCTGTGTCGGTTTTGGGTCGTCTCGGTGCGGTTCCGGTTGTTTCCTCCGGATGGTCCTGGTGCGGGCAGTGACGTTCCGCGCTGGGTTTCCCCTTCGCGTAATGGTCCTTGCCCGCATGTTTCCGCGTCCGGCTGCTTTTCGCGCTGGGTTTCCCCTTCGCGTACTTGCGGCTGGTCGCGTACTCCCTTACAAGCAACCGTTTGCGCATCGCGCTGGCTATTGCCTTCGCAGATCTTGCTCAAACGGTTGTTGAGATCTCTTACTCTGTTCCGGATTTTTCCGCGCTTACGCTTCAGCAAGCGTACTTCATCCACAGAGATGAATCCAGGGCCACCGGATTCAGCTTCCTTTCCCGTCCCGTGGTGTCCAGAGTCTATGTCTCTCAGCCTTGCTTCGATCTTCTCGCGCTGGAGTGCCAGCGCGCGGAGTTCTCCGTCAAGGCTGGAGAGTCGTGCATTGTCGGTGTCATTGTCGGGGTTGTTCGTTATACTATTCCGAACGATGCTCTGTTGCCATGCCCTCGTGGAAAGTATAACGGGTGTCAGGGTCGTAGGCGCGGAAATCGCAGCCGTCGTGTCAATTGGCGCAGAGGTCGCAGTCATGGTCGTGTCGGGTGGCGCGTGAGCCGCAGCCAGTGCTGTTGGCGCTAAAGCAGCCGGCCGCGCGGAAGGCGCGGCCCTAAGTGGCAGATTGGTGCCCCCCCCAGATTACGGTGGGAGCTGGCCGACGGGTCGGCGTGGGATTCCCCGGCATTGCCGGGACCCACCTGGGGATTATTAAAACCTTTCTGCGACATTTGTTGAGGGTTTGTGGGCTTTTTTGGAGATGAGGTTACCCCTCCTCATGGACCGAAAGGAGAAAGGAAAAAGGAAGGAGGGATTGGGCGTAGGATCATGGGAATGGGGTTTTGGGTTACCCTAGGCCTGGGATTTTAGCTTCGGGATTTTTTTTTTTTTTTTGAAAAAGCGCCCGGGGGTTTTTGTTGCGTCTATTTCTTATGGAATTAGACTAAAAACAGGGCGGCAACCTCGAGAAGGTGAATCCCCCAGACTTGCCTTGAGGATCTACACGACTGTAGCGCTCACCCTCAAAACCCCGCCACCTCAGGCCTGAGGCCTGCAACTATACTACCAAGCAAAGCATTAGCAAAGCATGTCGTTGTGCAACCGCAAAAGCATAAGTACAGGCCCTCCCCTCATGGATGGGTTTTATTCAGTAAAAGTCTGACACTCCTTCCTGCTCAGCCCAGAGCGGGTGGTGTCATTTCCCATCCGAAAAAAAAAAAAAGGCAAGGTGGGCTAACCTCGCCGAGTCTCTTCAATTTGTATATTGACCGTCAGATCCGTGAACTCAGAAGCGCTGGTGTGGGGTGTTCGATGGATGGTGTTCTTGTCAACAACATCAGTTACGCGGACGCCATGGTGCTGCTGATTCCATCGATCAGTGCCCTTCGAAAACTGATTTCGATCTGCGAGCGGTATGAGGGGGCCCACGGGCTCAGATATAACGCCATTAAAAGCGAGCTAATGGCGTTTAAGGCGGGATCTAAAACTTACGACACTGTCCCACTGGGCCTGGGCCACTGAGTCACCGAGACGCTTATAGATGATATTGATATAGATAGGAAGCGCAGGGCTTTGTCTGTTAGAGCTAATATGCTGGCTCGTAGGTTCGCGCGCTGTGTACAGCGGAAGTAAAAACTACGTTGTTTAGAGCATTTTGTCAATCGTTTTATACGTGCAGCATTTATGGGTCAAGCATACGAAAAAATCGTACGACACCCTGCGTGTTCTCTACAATAATGCCTTCAGGGCGCTGATGAAGCTGCCTCGTTACTGTAGCGCGTCGGGTATGTTTGCGGGCGTAAATATTGATGGATTGGCGGCAAATATTCGCCAGAGAGTTATGTCCCCGACGCGCCGTGTACGAGGCAGTTCCAACAGCTACCTTCAGCTGTTCGCATGGAGGATGGATCTGGATCTATATTGCCCAATATTGCGGTACTGGACTAGGATGCTGCATGTTTAGCATTCCGGATCCAAACCTAAATGTAGACTAAGGTGAATAGTGTATTTTATTAAATCTTTTTTGTTATTGCAAAATTGTAATTTATTGTGTTTATTGATGACTTTTGTAATGTGTATTAAATGTAATTGTAACCTCTTAATTAATTGTTAATGTACGTTTTCTTTTTAATTCCCTTTATTTATTTTCTTTACTTTTAGAATATTTTTTGTAACAAAAATTATTAAAAAAAAAAAAACATTTTTAAATATAAAAAATAGGAGCCCAACGACATCGGGTCCGAGCTACCGGTGGTCAGGGCTCTTGAGAGAAGAGAATAACCTCCAAACAATACACGCCGTGTCCAGAAGTACTGCTTGCTTCTTATTTTAGTCTTCTCACGATTTAAATATAAGGTCGCGGGTCACGAAGTCAGAGAGCGCGGGGCGGCGGCGGCAGATTAACCTATACCTGGATTACCCTATAGGTTACTTTATAATCCCGGACCCCGGTATTACGTTCCCGTCAGATATTTTTCGACATCCACGCGGGCGAAGCCGTGGGCAAAAGCTGGTTTGAATATCGAGTAAAATAAAATTATGAAAATAAAATGCGTCCCGCCTGTTTTGTTTTTTTTCTTACTTTATTAATTTGATGCATGTCTTTCCATACTAAATAGGTAAGAGTCCTAAATTGTTTATTCGCTTTTGTTCTGAAGTTATAATGTTTGATTGATATTGGGTAATTGGTTGTGATGATGTGATGCAGAGGAATGAGGAAAATATCGTAAGCAAAGTTTTGAGTAACAGTAGAGGAAGAGATATGATATAGCTAGAAAGCGATTTAAATGACGACAAATAGAACGAAATAGATGACACGCTGCCTCGATCCCAAATAACTTGCAATGATGCAAGAAAATGACGATGTTTCAATGTTTCTGTTGCCAGGTGCCACCCCAAGAGCTCTCGCCCTCCGCATATTCGTGCGGATACGCGCCGAACATTGCGGGAGTGTGCTTCTGGGAGAACGGAATGGCGCTTGTGTCCAACGCTACTGGAATTTTCAACCTGGTTTGTAAACTGTCACAAACATACATACAGACATTCACGCCTTTTTACCAAAAGGGTAGGCAGAAATTACACAACGTCATCTATCCTTACATACATCTTACACCTCATCTACGTTCATCCATCAAGTCATACACGAACACCAGTCGCGAGCGGGATTCGGTCGTGGTCCACGCGAGTACTTCCCTCCGACACCAAGGAATATGTTCTCTTCCCTCCGACACCAAGGAATATGTTCTCTTCCCTCCGACACCAAGGAATATGTTCTCTTATCCTCTGCTCATATTTAAGTACGTTTTATCTTAACAAGTCAGTAGCAGCACACAGACTTACCCGGTTGCGCGAAGCCAATATCTGTGTGTGAACCAGCGCTCTAGGCGTTGAGTCGCAATATTATGCGTCCCAGTTATGAAGGATGTTGTAAATTTTCTAATGTACCCAGCGAAGTTACGAATTAACTCATGGTTACTGTTAATATTATTTAAAGAGTTTCAGCGCGTGTCAGACACAAAAATAAACTAGAATCATGAATGTTAAATACATTTTCTTTCAACTACGTAGTAATGTTATCATTAATCACTACAAAACCGATCACAAAGGACGCCTTTTTTGCTTAGAACCAAAACAGTGCAGAAATGTTTTATGAAATCTCATTGTTGCATAGTTTTTCAATAATGCACTGTTTTTTTATTTTTTATTTAGCTATTAATTTACCAAAGAGATTTACTGTCTCCCATTCGCAAGTTTACAAAAAAATGTATGCATTTGATCAAAAAGATACTGGCTGAAAATAAATATCGGCTGAATAAAATCGCCTTGGTGAAAAAAAAATACAAATGGCGCGCATTTTGTACCATAAAAAAAAACTAAAACTAAAACTTTAATACTTCGTATTTAGCAAGAAAAGTTAAAAAAAATAGAAATAGACAGCGTTATCGATATGAATTCAACTCCAGGGGGCCTACAATGACTGCTTTATCAGAATCATAAAATGAATCACGTTAAAAAATTAAAATTCTTAAAATGATCTCTATGGTTATGACCACAAAGTCCATTTTAAGAGTTTTAAATTTTTAACGTGATTCAAATTATGATTCTGATAAAGCAGCCATTTTCGACCCCCAGAAAGTATAAAAACAACTGCAAATGAAATTGTTAATAACCTTTTGCCACAAAAGTAGTGTTGCCCAAATGCAAAACCAAGACGAGACCTTAGCTAGTCTTGGTCTTGGTCTTGCGTCAATACACCTGGTCTTGATCTTGGTATCGCGCTCTCACTCTTGGTCTTGGTCTTGCATCAAGAGTCTCGCAAGTCTTGCGAGACTCTACTACTTAGACTAGACTACTTTCAAATACCTATTAGCCTATTGCTATACAGCGTGTAACAGAAAGGGTATAATCATATGGAATACTGTGGTACGGACCATCAAACTGAACAACTTTCTCTATGGGACCACCATCGAAATCGTAAAAAAATAATCAGCTGTCCCATACATTTGGGTCGAGTAGGTATTGAAATTTTGTATAGGACAGCTGATTATTTTTTTACGATTTCGATGGTGGTCCCATAGAGAAAGTTGTTCAGTTTGATGGTCCGTACCACAGTATTCCATATGACTATACCCTTTCTGTTACACGCTGTATAATAAACACGTTAGTTTAGATCTTAGAACAACGTAACAGAGTAGGTACATGTTGAGCTTAAATTGACATAGGCATAGTGAACCACCAAATTAATAAAATGAACTTGACAATAATTAAAAAAAATGTCGCAATTTAGTACCTAAGCGTATTACTAACTCTATAACTATATAACATATTTGTAAATAACACGCTACCTACTTAATAAATAGTCGAAATATATAATGATCAACACAATCCTTTTAGTGTTATGACGATACGGTTTTGATACTGGGGAACGTCTATCAAAATCGGGATTGAAACCAAGTACCTACTTTATATAAAGCCCAAATCTCAGTTTGACTCAACTGCGAGACGCAAGAGTCTTGCAGGCTTGGTCTTGTTCTTGCTCAAGTCTTGCAGGGTTCAGTTTTTGTCTTGGTCTTGCTACAATAAGTCGGTCTTGGTCTTGGTCTTGTAAAAATGCAAGAACAAGACCAAGACCGATTTTGGGCAACACTACACAAAAGTCGCGAGATACTTTGTTTCCATTAACTTGAGTTTTTATTGTGAGTAGGTATATTTTATCACGGTAGGTAGATTGGTAGTTGAAAGAAAAGTAGATTACGCACCTTGCTAAAGTGAGTAATTAATGCACACATGCGTTATGCGCTCGATGCAACAATCTAATATTAATAAATCATACAAAGGACCAAGAAAATAAAGTAGAACTCCGTATTGCTTGGTGCTTTTTTGCATTGGGTCTATTTAATTTATCACTTGCAGCTAACCAATGGCCTCGTTTATTATTAGTATGTCTATTTTTTTTTCAGCGTTATCATGGCGTCCACTCTGGATACGATTGACCCTTGGATTTACGAGCACCTCGATTCTTCCGCCTTAAGATGGCCATTCAGCTGGACTTTTTTTTTCATGAGTATTGTAGTAATGTAAAACACACATTTGACCTTAAACTATGTTAATTATATAAAAGCAGTGCAAACAAATATTCCATAAGATTACGCTTCTTTACACACGACACTTTCAACAAAAAGCTGGCCAAGTGCGAGTCGTACTCACACGCACACAGGGTTTCTTAGCACCAAACAATATAATAAAAATATTTTGAAGGCTCATTTATATGTTGTTGTGGTTTACATTAAACAGCAAATCTAAATTTTTTTCATAGTATTTTAATGTAAAACAAAGTTACTGCTGCAGTTTGATGAAAAGTCCCATATCTCAAAAACTAAACATCACATTTTATTGAAACCAATTTTAGTTGAAAGTTTTATTTACGTTCTACAATTTTGCTCCTCATACTTTAGAAATTAGAGGGGCGGGGCACACATTTTACCACTTTGGAAGTGTTTATCTTAAAAACGATTTAAGTTGAGAAAAAATGGTTTTAGGAACCTCAAGGTCATTTTTAAAGACCTTTCTATAGACGTTGCTACCCCGCACGTATACTTTTGATGAAAAATATTTCTAATATTAATTTCTATTATTTTTATAATTTTGTATAAAAATCGTAAAGCGGTTGACAGAATACATCTACCTACTAAGTTTCAACTGTGTAGTCTTAATAGTTTCGAAATAAAGTGGCTGTGACACACACGGACAGACAGACAGACAGACCGACAGACATGGCGAATCTATAAGGGTTCCGTTTTATGCCATTCGGCTACGGAACCCTAAAAAGCTTTTAAAGTCTTTTTGCTCTGTCAATTTCATCTTTTTTACACGTAATAATAACCTGTAATATCTCTTAAACCTTAATGGTTCCATACATATTTTCATATCATAGTTTGAGTAAAAACTTCGAGTGAAAGTTCCCGATACGGATACGGTTCTGATATAATAAATATGTAAAACAAAAGAATACCTTACAGAGGTTTGCAGGAGCTAATGAGCGAGAGCATCAGCAATTTGGATTACCTACCTTCCTATAGAGCGGCCTATTCTAGCTAAAGAATCAGTTTATTTCACTCGCGGATCTAAACATACTAAATAGTCATATCAAAGACATTCAAATATTTATGAACGATAGACGGGACAAGACGACGAAAATCCCGATCCAATAGTTGTTACTACTTGGCAAAAGTCGTTCTGTCTAGTGACATATGCCCGCTTGTCAGGTAGCATTCCTGTGTTAAAATCGAAAACGTTAGGGATCAAAATTTTTGTATGAAAATATGCCCAATGTCTTCTCTATAAGTCTTCTAATCTCTTTGAGTCATATAATAAAAGATTTTTACTCTTTTTGAGTTGCACTTTTTTATTTTAAAGTCAAATAAAAAATGCTTGTTGGTGTAGTAGTCGGAAGCGCCACCTCTATGCATGACGTCTCGGGTTGTATGGGGTCCTGGACTCCTGGATTTGTACCCGTTGGATGGCAATAACTCGTCCCCTATATCGTCGGTCTTAAAGTTAGCTGGCGAAATGTGGGTGTACTATGTAACACCTGTGCCTAATCCTTCAGGGGTTACATGTGTGATGTTTTGCTGTGTTTAAATCCATCCAAAGGGTGCCTTGGACAGATCTATAAGACCACCCATTGTGGCACCCAATGTATAACGACTACTTTGTAATGATACCTGTATGGTGTACACAATAAAGAGTAATCTATCTATTTATCATCAGATTGGCTTGGCCGTCTACGGTCCTGGCTGCGAAGTGCCTGCTCGCTTCCTGGACCTATCCCGGTACTTGTCCTGGATCCACTCCGTCACCAAGCGAGTCAACAATAACGATGATGACTTCCGGCGCTCGAAGGGAGCCTCAACAAGGCGCTGGAACAAGCTTATCCCAAATTTTCCCATACACACATTGTTTACGTGAGTGTTCTGCTTTATATCAGCTCCCATCTACCATTAAATCAATGTTAATGTTTTTCAAACTGTAGATGATGTGTACGTTTTCTAGTCATCATCTACCTCGCCATTTCTCAGTTATGCTGGGGTTGGCTTCCAGCCGCAACCGGTTGTTGGGAAAACTTGAGATAACTGTTAAGTCCTTGAATAAGCGACGTCAGTAGAGGCTAGATATCTTTTAACTACCAGGGCTTATCCTAATCTTTATTATGTATTTGTTTTTTTTCTACATTGTTCTCATATAAACACGTCAGTACATTTTGTCGATTTATGTGCACATAATTGTATGGAGCATTCGTTTTTTTTTTCGCGATTTCAGTGTTAGTCCCATAGTAAAAGTTATTCATAATGATGAGTACAATGACCCCTTAAGAGGTTTTGCGTTTATTCAGTTACACGTTGTAGAAGCAATGAGAATGTACCCAGGACTTTTTAATACTTATGTTGATGTTATAAAGGAGTGTCCATGAACTTTGCAGCCCATTCACTTCCAAACAGAACGACACTTTGAAATAGGCAACTACCGCACTCTCATAGTTATTATGCCTGTGGCTGGACTATAGCTTCATTTCTTTTGTTTTTGACTATTCGAAAGTGCATAAAATTGATCTATTTGAATTAGGTGCTTTGTGTTTGAGTCTTGTGTATTATTTCAGACTTGCTCGTCGGAAGCATGACTACGAGCCTTACCCGTTCGATGCGGAGACCCTGAAGTTTCACATCATCAAGCCGACCCAAAATGATAAATCTCTAATCATCACGAGTTGTAAGTACTCAGTTTTGTGGACCTCCCTACACGTAAAGTGGGGATGCATTTTTTTATCTATCCAATGGCCTCTTTCACCATCTCCAAGTGAAGTGTTGATTAGTTACTCGCCGATTAGCTTTAATAAGCAAGTAAAAGTGACGAGTTTCTTCTGTCAATTTCACAAGAAAAACATTTTTGCAAAAAATAAAACTGACTTCAAACTTTTGTTTGTTTGATTTAGTTTTTTTGTCACCGACTTCTAAAGTTAAAGTTACCAATTTCTCACTTTTTTGTGTTTTTGCAGACGGTTTTTTTTTGCTAAAAAGTTTTAGTTAGTTTTTTTTAGTTTTAATTATTCCTCTTAAAAAGTTCTAAAAAAAAGTCCGCGACATCACATGCCTATCTTTTAAGATTGACTAACAATAACCATTTTTATGATTTTAAAATTTGGTCAAAGATAATGCTTCATTAGCAAAGGTATTTTTACCGACATAGTATTAATCTTTAACTAGATAAATATGTTAGTCATCTTTAGCGTTCAATTGTGACCAAAATTGCCCATTACACCATTCAATTTAGATGAATATCGAAGGAGATATCACAGTTTTATAATAACTCCGCATCAAAATATATAATAATGACCCGAGCGCGCTGTGAGGCGCCCCCCCCCGTTCATGTTGTTGGGAAAATCAATGTGATTAGATTCAATGCACAAGTATTGTGCGTAACTTAGAGAAGGTTTTAGTTTTGGTTTCATTGTAATCAGTGCTCTCTATCAAAAGATTTATGAATTTAAAGTGTTCAAGAAGAACTTATGATCATTGTGTAAGATACATGCAACGACATCTATTGCACCAAAATGGTACTAATTAGTAAAAATGTGCTCACAAGATAACTTTTAAATCGGCTGACTGGCTTTACAAAAAAGTTCTGATGGCAAAAAGTACTCTAGATTAGTCTACATGACGCTATAACCCTGGAGAGTGTGTGTTCGATCGCTTTCCATGCAGTATATTTTAGCGGTTTAACTTCGTGCTCGATAGATGGCGCTGTTCATTTCATTCCATTTTCAGAATTGCGGTGTTTTTTCCGTGAAAGAATGACCCTCGCCCGTGTCAAATGTCTGAAGGTTGGTTTTTTAACCGACGAAACAAAAAGAGGAGGTTCTCAATTCGACGCGTCTATATTTTTTTATTTGATGTTCGACCTGACCAAGCATAGCTTTTTACAGAGAAGTCCGATATGCATGATCCTTTTTTTTTAAATTGAGAAATCGTTTTTGGGCTCACTTCCTGCACCTTGATGAGAACTTTAGATCTAGCTGGAGTATGACTGTCATCGAAGGTCTGAAGATGGAGACGGAAGGCAGTTGCAAGAGGTTCTCAAGAGTATGCAGCAAAAATAACGTGTTTGGGCTCATTTCATGCACCTTGATGAGAACTTTAGGCCTTGCTGAAGTATGACTGTCATCGACGGTCAAACGATACAGACAAATGGCAGTTGCAAGCGGTCCTAAACAGTTTGCAGCAGTATAATGTTATTGGGCTCGTTTCATGCACCTTGGTGAGAACTTAAAACCTGCCTGGAGTAAGACTGTCATCAAAGTTCTGACGATGGAGGCGGAAGGTAGTTGCTAGAGGTTCTCAAGATTTTACAGCATCTATGTCGTATTTGGGCTCATTTCATGCACCTTGATGAGAACTTAAGACCTAGCTGGAGTAGGTATGACTTTTATCGAATGACCTACGATGGAGAAGGAAAGCAGTTGCAAGAGGTCCTCAAGAGTTTATAGCATCTATATCGTGTTTGGGCTCATTTCATGGACCTTGACGAGGTCTTTCGTCCTAGCTGATGTATGACTGTCATCGAGTGTCTAAAGACGAAGACGTAAGGCTGTCGAGGGTCGCGGGCCTGTGGAGGGTGAGTAATGGGCTAGCTCGCCATCCGTCCGTCTTATACCGACAGGCCGTATCGACGGCGCGTTCGTGTTCCACGCGCGTCTCAAAGAGATGTCAGCACACGGGAAGGGGTCCGAGAGTACCAAGGCCTGCCAGGGTTCCGGGACTGTTCGAAAGAGATACCGCGGCCCTGGAACGCAAAGGGCAGAAGAAGAAACGTGAATGGTGGTGGAAAGTCTGACACTCCCTACCACTCCGCCTATAGTGGGAGGAGTCATTTGATGATTTCCCATCGGTAAAAAAAAGGCTGTCGAGGGAAGCCCTTATTTGGAAAAACATAAGTAGAATATTTTTGCGATTAATGCAAACATTTCCGAGAAATGAACTTGTTAACTACTAATATTATAAAGCTGAAGAGTTTTCTCTCGTTCCTATTTTGAGTGCGTTTAATCTTTATTTCCCTCAGACTTCAGATTAGTAGAACTGTCAATCAAACGTCCTACCTAAAGAGAAAGTATAAGGCTACCAAGCAGGTAGGTATGTGTTTGGAATTGTGACATTTTTATTGAGCAATAAACAAACAAAATTCCATAAACACATCATGATAACCTCTACCCACGATATGCAGCCTTCGCAAAACGTTTCTGTAGACCTTATTTTTTAGCGTAGGCTTAGAGCAACGCAGGACCTCCAATGACGGGAAGAGGAGAAGGCTACCATAATTATCCTAACCCAGTCTGCCGTTTATTCAATCTCAAAACTATTGAATAAAAAAAGAAGGGCAGCTGACCATGCAATCTGGGGACCACACTTAGAACTCGCGTACATTCGTAAAATACTCCCAAAAGATAGGTCAAATTAAGATAAAAGGTAATGACAGCATTTTTTTTATGTTGTGTTTGGCTAGAATAACAATTTATAACCAGACTTGTGGCGTGAAAGGCAGATCTAAGGCCGCCATCTTGTTTTTTCAATACATTCAAACTCAAACCATAGAACACTAAAGGATAGACAAATGGACAACTACGTCAGCCGTAATGTCATTCAAAACTATTTTCATTATTATTCAATCCAATATACCTTTTATTTTATTACATGTATGTAGAATTTAAGAACTGCCTAGGAGCCCGCACTTGCATAATCCGTTACATTGTCTTATGATTTTGGTCGGCTTATTAATGGCGCAATTACACGAGTCATCGAAATTGAATACATACAAGCTTACAATTGCGAAAAAACAAACAATTTATTTTTTTGCTTGTTGCTGGACGAGTATGAAGACAGTCGGGCGTACTCGACCGCATTCATGTACACTTGGTCGTTTGA
The DNA here is from genome assembly GCA_947578425.1 of Eugnorisma glareosa. Taxonomy (NCBI): domain Eukaryota; kingdom Metazoa; phylum Arthropoda; class Insecta; order Lepidoptera; family Noctuidae; genus Eugnorisma; species Eugnorisma glareosa. The sequence continues at coordinate 1,419,686 of OX387982.1, read as the reverse complement.
CGAATTCCTGCACTCGAATTCGGGCGAACGACCATGTGAATCATCAATTTTCGAAATCAAGTAGGGTTCCCTACTTGATTTCGAAAATTGATGATTCACATGGTCGTTCGCCGTGTAATTGTTGTGCCATGGACAAGGCCAAAATACAACATTAATTACGAAGTATATTCACTATACGATGCTCCTCACACATGCTATGCAGCAACTGTATGTAGCCTCTATCATCTCTGCACACCTTGACTCTACATTTCTCGTGTTGTATACTTCACCATAATACAAATAAGACTGTAAACAAATAAAATTCACAAGTCTTCACAAGCCTTATTTTCCTTACTGCACATGCAGCTGAGCTTAACCTACCCGAAAGAGTTCTAATGTGGGCGCCCCACTGCAATTTTGAGTCGATAGTAATCCCTAAGAATACAGTTTCCGCTATAACATCAAGTTTTTTGCTCGCATCACCGAATGTAGTCATACTCATACCGGCAGTTTGACGAACTGGCCAGCGGGCCCAGGTAAATGCGACAAAATTGTTTTCTACTATTGTCCAAGTCACTTTATCTTTATGTCTCTGTATCTATCTAGGTATATCGATAGATGTTATAATTTGAGGGTAGTCGCTAATTTTTCTTAAAATTAATCCATGCCGACAAGTTCAACCACAATATAACGTTTGATGTAAACAACGAAATTACCGCAGTTGTATTAAAATTAATTTTGCAATAACTTTGCAATTCAAACATCCATAAGTATATGTAAAAATAAAAAAGTACTTACATGGCTGGACGCGATTCGAACCATCAAATCATTGATTATCCTGTTACTACCGCGAGCTCTTACCAACTAAGCCAGATAATAAAATAAATAAATAAAAAAGCCTTTTATTTCTTGCCAGTTAGATTATGTACATAAATTAAAATTATAAAAAGATTACATTGTTAGATTTTATTATAACATTATAATACTAGATTTTATTGTATTATTGTGTTGTAGATTAACTCGACTTTTATTAAAGTAAATTAACATTATTAATATTTTTAAATATAATAAAATTAAATACTAAATCAAATAATTGTGAGCAAGAACCCCTTTCAGGTGAAGGCCTCCTCTAGAGATTGCCAAATGGGATGTTGCTTGCAACTGAAACCCAGTCTCGACCAGCTATGTGTGTGACGTCGTCTGCCCATCGTGTTTGCGGTCTGCCTCTCTTTCTGTAGCCGGCTGGTCCTGGCCATACTGTGACTCTTATAGTCCACCTGTCGTCGGTCAGTCTGGCTCGATGGCCCGCCCATCTCCATTTTAATTTTATTGCGTGACTCAGGGCATCAATAATGTCTGTCTTCTCGCGGATTATTGTGTGTGGAATTTTCTGAAGGTTGCTTATTTTCATCATACTCCTTTCCAAACTTCTTTGGCTTGTTTTTATTTTGTTTTTGATCTTCTGAGTGAATTTCCACGTTTGACAAGCATATGTCAGGGAAAAGGCATGAATTCATTACTTTCCTTTTCATTTTTATTGGAAAATTGCCTTTCAGTACTTCTTTAAAGCTCCAAAACTTGCTCCATGTTTTTTGAATTTTCCTGTTTACTTCTTGATTATTGTTTTGTGCGTTAAATGATTTTTTTTTCCCAAATATATGTAGTTACTCACATATTTTAGTTGGACATCCTCAAGTTTGATAGGTTCGTGACTCTTGCTTGACATAACTTTTGTTTTATTAAAGTTTATCTCTAAGCCTACTTCCTTGCTTGCGTTATGCTGAGTGGATATCATGTATTGCAGGTCTTTATGATTATCAGCTAAAAGAACAATATCGCCGGCGAACCTTAGATGGGAGAGGTTTTTTCCTTTGATATTGATTCTCAAGTTTCTCCAGTTTAGACTTCTTATAACCGCAAAACAATACATTAATTCTAATAAATTGTTGTTGCAAAATACATGTTTGGGCCTAACACGGATTTGAGCGCACATGTCTTTTGGGGGGGTAACCATTAAGTGGAGCAGTATGTACAAGATATCATACGCTTTCTCCAGAATTCTAGATCAATGGACACTGGGCCTGTGGACGGTGAGTAATGGGCTAGCTCGCCCTCCGTCCGTCTTATGACGGCAGTCCGTGTCGACGGCGCGCGAGTGTTCCACGCGCGCCTTAGAGAGGTGTCAGCAAACGGGAAGGGTTCCGAATAGGGCATCGAAAATCGGTTATTTTTTGGGACCGGTTTTTTTCGGTTTCGGATTTTCATAAAAACCGGGTACCCGGGTTTTTCGGTCTTTTTCGTTTTTTTTTTTATTAATTTAGAATATGTACTTTAGCTCTATTTAGTACCTACTTAAAAATTACAAAGGTTATATATAATATTGACCAGGCGTTCGACCAAATAGTTAAAATTAAGGAGACTGGAGTTTCTATCCATCACTTCAGCAAAACTACAGGTACTCAACAAAACAATAAGAAAATTGGTACGACGCGACCTTCGATGGTCCAGCACACAGCAAAACCGGGGGTTGAAAGTGTTCGTCCAATCACTTGGGAGGAGCCACCTGACGATATTGACCAAATCTGGTTGACTTGGGATATCGTCGTTTCGAAGTCCGAGATTGTTTCAGAAGTCGAAAACTTCTACGATCAGTTGTACGCATCGCATGCATCTCGACCTGATCCCATTTCACAGAAGACCCGCCAAAAGTCAGCCAAGGTGAAATCGAGGCGGCTCTTAGACAGCTTAAGATTGGAAAAGCCTCGGGTGAGGATGAGTTAACGACTGAGCTTCTGAAAGCGGGAGGAAGTCTTCGGAGCTTCGGGAGTTTTTCAACTCGATCCTGTTCTCTGGGAGAAATCCAGAAGCGTGGAGAAAGAACGTGGTCGTTATTTTCTATAAAAAAGGGAACAAGACCCTATTAAAGAATTACAGACCCATTTCGCTCCTTAGCCACATGTTTAAGCTGTTTGCAAGAGTTGTCACAAATCGTCTAGCAAGAAGACTCTACGATTTCCAGCCACCGGACAAGTCGGGTTTAGAAGAGGATACAGCACCAGAGATCACATTCGCACAGTGCGGCAAATTATGCTGAAGTCCGAAGAGTATAATCGAGAAGGCTTTTGACTCTATCGAGACCTAGTTTGTTCTGGATTCTCTGCAGCGTTGCCAAGTAGACTGGCGATATTTCCAAGTTCTGAAAAGTCTTTAAAAAAACGTCATAAATAATGACCTTCCAAACTCAGAACCAGCAGACAGAGCATATCCCATTGTGTCGGGGGGTGAGGCGAGGGGACGTAATTTCACCGATATTGTTCACCAACGAACTGGAGGATGTGTTTAAGACGCTGAACTAGGAATGGCATTAACATCTACGGCGAGTACATCTCACACTTGAGATTTGCAGATGACATCATCATACTGACTGAATCGCTGCACAACTTACAGCAGATACAAGATGGACTAGTTGATTCTTCAATACGCATTGGTCTCAAGGTGAACTTGACAAAACCCTGGTTATGTTCAACAAACTCGTCTCCCCAGGATCTATTGCTGTCAATGGCGGTCCTCTCGAGGTTGTTTGAGAATATATTTACATCGGGCAAACGCCGCAGTTTGGTAATTGAGAACCACTTTAAGAGGAAGGATAACAGAAGAATCCAGCTGGCCTGGGCAGCATTTGGGAAGCTTCGTCGAGTCTTTTCGTCAAAAAATTATACAACGGGTACTTTAGAATGAGAAAACCAATTATATTTATTCTTGTGAGAATAAATTTTAGATGAATAAGTCGTGGGAATAATAGAAAAAATTGACTTACTCATGTTTCTATATTTTAAACGACCTACGACGTGTTGTGTGTCTGATCTACGAAGTTCACAGATCAATAATTATTGGATTTAATAAAGAAACAAAAAAAAAAACGAAAACCCGGAAAGACCGGGTTTCATATGAAACAACCGGTTCCTTTTACAAAGCTGAAACCCGGGAGTTCCCGGTTTTTAGAACCGGGAAAAACCGGTCCGTATGCCCTAGTTCCGAAAGGACCTATGCCATCTCTCCTTTATGTCATCATCTTCAGACAAAACTTACCAGCGCCATCTTTTATACACTTTAAATGATTTATACCTCTCGTTCTCCTTTATCTTGCCTTTGTAATTCAGTAGAGCTCCTTCTGGCCCCTAGGACTGTCCAGTGAGTCATATAACTTCTCCTGTGCCTTAGCCCTGGAAACTGCTGCCCTGGAAGCATTTTTTTGCCTTTCTTTTCCATTATTTCCAAATCTTCTTCTTTCAAACTGTTGTTCCCGTTTGCTATACCCTACCATTCTTTAAGCAACCTTCTTCTCTTTCAGACTCTTTTGCACCTCTTCTTCACCATCATGTATCCATATCCATCAAACCTTTCCCTTTCGATTCACACACAATCGGCCATCTCTTTTTAGCCTTCATTCACAGTTTCTTTCCACATCCTTCACTTCAATCATCTGATAGAATGTGCAGGTATTTTCTATAGCCAGGTAGTAGATACTACCTACACACACACATTCACATACTACTTTTCTATCAAACGCTATCTGGTTTTATGTGGGGGCCGTTCTTTATGTCCTCTCGACGGGACTCTTACTCTTACCTTTATTATTATGACCAATGGGAATGAAATTGGGAGGCTAAGTGAGTATCGAGTAGTAACACTATACCCTCCACATATGGAATACAGATGTGATGTTATATTTCAGTGGACGATAAATGGGAGCGAAACGATGGCGCCTGCGAACAGGCCAAAGACCCAGTTTATAAAGAGTACTTCGGGGTGACAGCGCTGGACAACTTGAGGGGATCGGTGACATATAAGGTATGACGGTATGAAGATCAAAATTAATTATACAGCATGTAGGATGCATGAGGAACTCGTAGTTAAATAATATCAGCTGTCAATTGTACATTTTTGACATTCGCTATAGACAGTCGCAGTCCTATTTAATTGTGGAGATCAGATAGGCAGTCGCTCCATGTAGAATACTGGTAATCAGCTGCATCCGGTTAGACTGAAAGCCGATAGATGATCATATGTTGATGGAATTAATCTTCGTATATAGATATTTCTTAAGAGCGACCAACCCGACATACTTGTCATACAAACGATCGTACGTGATTATGCCGTTGTTACTCATCTATCTTTGAATTTTTTGAACTAATAAGTATTTTGTGCACTATATCTACGTTTCTATGGATGTAAAAAATAAAAAAAGTTGAAACAAATTCAGTTTAAGCTTCCAAAAATGGCTGTTTTGCACAAATTTTACCTGAACTTTGGCCGTTCATAATGTACTCATAAACTATAAAAATAAAGAAAACATCTCGATAGAAACCTTGCACATGTAATGGAGATTCTTAATGATAAATATTTATTTCACACACTTGTAAGACTTATTCAAAAACACGTATTTCCTGGAACAAGTTTGTGAAATTTCCGAACACTATTTTTCGTTCAATCTCATCGCATGGCGATATGAGGTGCGCGGGAGACGAGTTGTGCGGGGTCGGGGCGCAGTAAGATGGGGGACTTGACCTCCTCCAGAGTTGAAAGAAAATCGCCGCTGTGGCTCTGAGTGAAAATACAAGCGTTTTGACCGTGCTCGCGTTGAGGATAGACGTGATCTTTGTGACTACAGAAACACTTACGATACATCATTATCATAATACCCTTGATGCCAGCGCTTCACTTTTTTTTCATCCATTCTCCCCTGTCAACCGATATTTATGGTACAATAGCTTTTGTCCGCGGTTTCGATCGCATTAATTTGTAATTTGACAATCAATTCGTACTCTGCTTGATAACATAATTCAATCATGATTCGAAAGACACATTTCGCCATTTATTATCATAAGCACGTTATTGTTGCTTTCCTCGGGAACACAACAATAACGCCTATGTCCGTTTCTCTACACCTGACAACGTATATGCAAAATTTCAGGATAATCGGTTCGGTAGTTTAGGCGTGGAAAGATGACAAACAAACTTACTTTCGCATTTATTAAGTTAATAACGGAGTAAGAATACAATGAAACAATTTCGCTTTCAGTTATCATTGTACAACTTGCAAGTAAAGACGTTTGCCTGCATCCGCCTCACTGTAAGTATCTAAAGGTAGTTTATTTATTGCCGAGCCATTGATTCCACGCATTGAAACAAGCTTGAGTTCCAGGGTTCGAATCCCAGGTAAAGCAAAGTGTCATGGGTTTGTCCATCAGTAATTTCTCAGTAACAGCCCCGTAATCTGGATTTGTGCACGGTTGATCGCAATAGGCTCGCCCTCTGTTACGTGGGACATAAACATAGCTGGCGAAATGTAGGTGTGCTAATACACCTATTTCTAAACCTTTGGGGATGACATGCGTGGTATTATGAAGCATCATTTAATACTAGGTAGCAGCGAGAGTCGGTAGCGCCATTTAGCGATGTCTCCCGTTCGCATTTACGTACTTACAACCAATGATAATGTAAAAAAAATTTTGACGTAGCTTACAGCTGCAAAACTAAAATGGGTCTGAGCAAGCCTTGTCTGTCGAATAGCAGGCAAAGCTATGGGCCCGCATGTCGCAAAATTGGATCCCTGGGGCAGCTAGACGGAGTCGCGGCAAAACCAATAAGAAGCGCGAAACACCTTGGATGGCTTTCTCGTTAATTGGCGACAAGGGCCGCAACATCGAGTAAACTGAGAGGATTGGAGGGAGGTCTTTGCCCAGGAGAGGGACAGTTCAGGTTGATAAATAAAAATGATAATGTTTCAAATATGTTACTCATTAACTTTATTTCAATTCGTAAATTAAACATAGAAATACCACTCAAAGTTTATAGTAACTCGATAAGAAGTTAGCGAATACAAAAAAAATATTACACTTCTGATTTTGTTAATGCCTTAATTTCTTCACAGATCTTGTGCAAGCATAGATCAAGTGCTATTCTATCGTTCAAAGAAGAAATTGTTAACTATAAAGAGAATATAGAGTTGCGTGATCAATCAGGGGAAACACCCGAAGAATTATTCAAATACTTTCCAGTCCTAGAAGGATCAGCGAAAAAAATACATAAAGGAAACTGGAATGAAGACTACGATTTTTACAGACCGGAATTCCTTAACGATGAGAACCTCTTTTATTCTAGCAGCGTTATTAACTGTGATTTGTTTATTAAATTTGAATTCAATGAGAGGGCTACAATGCAGTTTGAAATGTTTGCGGAATCGGATGTTTTGAATAAATCTCATATTTGGAAGCAAGCAACGACACCGGCCTCTAGTATAGAAATAACAACACTGGCCTTAAGTGTAGATAGGACAACGGCACCGTTTTCTAGTACAGAAAGGACAACGACACCGGCCTTTAGCACAGAAAGTACAACGGTACTGGCCTCTAGTACAGAAAAGACAACGACACCAGCCTCTAGTATAGACACGACAACAACACCGGCCTCTAGTATAGAAAGGACAACGACACCGGCTTCTAGTACAGAAAGGACAACGACATCAGCCTCTAGTACAGAAACGACAATGACACTGGCCTCTAGTACAGAAAGGACAACGACACCAGCTTCTAGTACAGAAAGGACAAAGAAACCGGCCTCTACTACAGAAAGGACAATGACACCGGCCTCAACTACAAAAAGGACAACGACAACGGCCTCAAGTACAGAAAGGACAACGACACCGGCCTCTACTACAGAAAGGACAATGACACCGGCCTCAACTACAAAAAGGACAACGACAACGGCCTCAAGTACAGAAAGAACAACGACACCGGCCTCAACTACAAAAAGGACAACGACACCGGCCTCAACTACAAAAAGGACAACAACAACGGCCTCAAGTACAGAAAGGGCAACGAAACTGGCCTCAACTACAAAAAAGACAACGACAACGGCCTCAACTACAAAAAGGACAACGACACCGGCCTCAACTACAAAAAGGACAACGACAACGGCCTCAAGTACAGAAAGGGCAACGACACCGGCCTCAACTACAAAAAGGACAACGACAACGGCCTCAACTACAAAAAGAACAACGACAACGGCCTCAACTACAAAAAGGACAACGACAACGGCCTCAACTACAAAAAGGACAACGACACCGGCCTCAACTACAAAAAGGACAACAACAACGGCTTCAAGTACAGAAAGAGCAACGACACCGGCCTCAACTACAAAAAAGACAACGACAACGGCCTCAACTACAAAAAGGACAACGACAACGGCCTCAACTACAAAAAGGACAACGACAACGGCCTCAACTACAAAAAGGACAACGACAACGGCCTCAACTACAAAAAGGACAACAACACCGGCCTCTACTACAGAAAGGACAGAACCAATGCCTGATTACAATTGCACAAACTGGATGGATAGCAATTTGTGTAATGAGCTGAAGGATTACCAACATACCTTACGGGACAGATTAAGAAAAAAAAAAGGAACGACAAAAATGTGGAGATGGGAAATGGCCCAGTGGATTGGGAAAAAAGAAAAAGAGTATGATGAAAAGCTTCAGGCTTGCAAGGACTGGATGCATAGCTACTATGGGCGCTACTATGAGTATTGTAGACAGTTCAAACAATTCCAAAATAGGTTGAAAGGACAGGACAAAAATATACGGAGACAGAAAATTCAACGGTGGCTCCAGGAGAAAGAAATAGAGTTATATGAAAAGATAAATCCAATGCCTGATTACAATTGCACATACTGGATGGTTACAAAGTTGTGTGATGAGCTAAAGGAATTCCAAGTTAAGTTAAAGAAAGAATTAAGAAAAGAAAATGGAACGACAGAAATGTGGAAAAACAAAGTTAAAAAGTGGCTCGAGATAGAAACAAGCAAGTTCCATGCTACGTATGATAAGTTGGTAAAACAAAGAAGATACAAAAATGGTTCAAGGACCTATTTCCCTTGCCCTTACTGGATGGATATGAATGGGTATAAGCAGTTCAAACTGTACCATAGAGAATTAAGGGATGGGGACCAAACGTTCTACTACCAAGTACCTGCAAAACTAATGAAATGGCTCAAAGAAAGAGCAGAAGCGGCTGGCTATTTTTCTAACAACAATATACGCTTCAGGCAAATAGATATAGAAAAAATGACACCGGACCCCCCTGAATGCCCTCCCTGGATTTCAAAGGAACGGTGTCTGGAGGAAGAGGAAAGGGTGACATTATTATATGGCCATAACAAAGGAAAAACAAAAGTGAGTTTCTGTTGACGACGCATAAAACCTTTTTTATTACTCAAGCTTTACTTATCATCTTCCTGCCCTTGCCCCATGTTACTTGGGGTCGGCGTAGCACGTGTTTTTCTTCCATTCACCTCTGTCAACCGTCACGCTATCATTTGCTCCTTTATCTTTCATATCACACAATTCACACAATTCATTCATCGTTTTTTAGCTCTTCCTCTCCCTCTCCATTCATCAACATTAATATTCATCACTCTTTTAGTCACATGCGATTCGTCCCTCCTCATCACATATCCATAACAAGACAGTCGATTCTTTTTTAACTTTTCTGTAACTGACGCAACTTTTAAACTTCCTCCCTCTAATATACTCGTTCTTTACCTTATCCATTATTGTCACACCACACGTCCACGTCAACATTCTCATCTCCGCTACATGCAATCTTTTTTCATCCATCTTCTTCACAGCCCAGCATACATACAGTACGACGGGTCTAATCACGAACTTGCATATTTTCCCCTTTAACTTGAGGGGTATACGTGGGTCGCAAGTTGTTCCAGTGACCTGTCGCCATTTCATCCATCTTGACTTGATCCGGTGTGTTACGCCTCGGTCTACTTCGCCATCCCCTTGGACAAGCGATCCGAGGTACCCAAAACCGGAACAGATCGGTATGGGCGTTCCGGTAAGAGTTATTATTCTCCCAAAGTTTCATGCTATGCACCATTAGGTTTATTCAATATTCCTCTATAGTTATTGCACTCGAGAACACCACCTTTCATCACCATTCATCAGGTATGGCTTCTTCCAGCAACAACTTATCTATATCTTCTATCTATCTATACATATAATAAAATCCTCCAAATCGATGTTCCGACATGGCTCAAAAACTACTGCATAGATCCTGTTCAAATATTGCACAAATATTCCTTACAGGCTTCTTCAAATGTTAGGCTATATATTGTCACGCTACTTGCTTAGGGGGGTGAGCAATATTGCATTATGTCAGTATTCTTCAAATGTTTGACGTTTCAGCCATGACATGCATGAGCAGCTATTTGCGTCTTGCTTCAATGGTTTAAATAGCCTAGCGGTTTTATGATCGCTCTGTAAACTATCGGTCGCATGTTCGAACCCTGAAAACTTTTTACGAGTTGCTTTAATATTTTTTGATGCTGTTAGATTTTCATTTTTTTTGGATTGAAATCATTTAGTCACTCGCGCGCCGCTGTCAAGGTCGGTTACGTATTGTCCGTGCGCCACGCTAAGTGCGTCGACGCACTTTGTAATAATGTCTCAAGTGTTAAAATGTAACGTTTGCAATATCGTCATCGACGAATTATTAGCATATGTGCAAAATAAAATATCAGTAATTGATGAAGAAACGCTAAAGAGAATATGTGTTTCCGCATTGAAATCAAGCAGTGAAATCAGCAAATCAAAATCGTTGTTATTCGAATCGCTGCCAACGGATCAACGTAAAATCACGAGAAAAAGGAAAGGGAAGGAAGGAAGGGACCTTGACGACATCGTTAGTGTGTTTAAAAGTACAGATCCTGATGTGATTCCAGTATTTGTGGCGAATGTACTTGAAAAATTACACCCAATATTGTTCGATCACCTTGATTGCACAAAACTACTAAAAGATATAACGAAGTTAAACTCAGAAATTGAAAATATCTACAATACGTATGCTACCATCAAACAGCTTGACAATCTGCGAACAGATATACGTGAATTAAAGCACGCTTCGCTACCTCCACCAACTCATCCGGCGGGGTATGTGAACATGAGGCGGGGTGCTTGGAATCTGGAGAGTGGACCTATAGGTATGATTTTGAGCCACAACTATACCTCGGATGAACACGACGTGCAATAGTCGCATAATAGTATGTAGAATAACTCCCCCGCATCGAAGTCGTCCCCAGATAATAATTGTCAAGTTGGTATTGTGTGTACGCCGTTACCTCGAGTCATGCAGAAAGATGAGTCACCTAGTGTGCAGCTCGCTGCGGCGGATTTGAGGCGCAGGCGGTCAGCTGTTTTGGAGGCGTGGAGGGGCGGGAATTGCCGTTATCTAAGATTGTTAGCCCAAGTATATCCAAACTCACAAAGCGAGTAGAACAGAAATCTAAGGAGAATATGGTTGTTCGAGTTACGCGTCAACTACCTGAGTTGATTGAAAAAACAAATTGCGAAAAGGAAGCAACTTCTTGGCAAACTGTAAATAAGAAAAAAAAAAAAAAAAATTACAAGTATTTGGACGAAAGAGGAAAAGCTGACGCACCTATATCTTCCTTTAAAGCTGCGAATAAGAAAATACCTTTATTTATAACAAATGTGCATATTGATACGTTGAAATCCGATATCGTGGACCAAATAAAAATGCAAACACAAGAGAGGGTATCCCTGGAAAAGATTAACACGAAAAAAGTACTGGATCACAAAGCATACAATTGGATATGTTTTTAGACGAAACAACATGGCCTGAGGGTATTATCTTTAGGCGCTTCGTTCACTATAAATATCGAAAGGCGGACGGAGGGTCCGCTGCAATCGGCCCAGTGTCCTCTAACAATGGATAGTACGACCTTATAAGTTTGCCAGCTATAATTGTAAGAACGTAAAGAGCGCCGTCAACGATGTTCGACGTTTATGTGACGAGTGTGTGTTGATTGCACTACAGGAAACTTGGCTGCTTCCAGAAAAGTTGGCGTATCTGAATTGCATAGATAGCAGATTTAGTTCCAGTGGGACTTCAGCTGTTGACACGACGGCGCCCCTACTGCGCGGCAGGCCTCATGGTGGGACAGCGCTGCTGTGGAATACGAGTGTGTTTCCTAGTGTTACAGTGATAGACTTCGATAATCCGCGTGTGTGTGCTATTCGTGTTGATACGGCCGATGGTCCATTGATAGTAGTGTGTGTCTATATGCCGACAAACAAGTCAGATAACCTGCTGATGTTTACTGACTGTATGCGAACTGTAAGTGCTATTAGTAATGATTATGTAAACGAACCTATTTTTGTTTTAGGGGATTTCAATGCTCATCCTGGAGAATTATTTTTTAACGAACTGACTATTTTATGCGATGGCTTTAATTGGGTAATTATTTATGTTAATATGTTAGGATTGACTTCGGAAACATTTACCTACATAGATCAAGCCTGTCTAAGCGCTGGCTTGATCATTGTGTTATGTCGCAATCAGCTGCGGTCTCTGTGTACGTTATTTTTTTTCAGAACCAACGCGAATTACTACAAATACTGCTACATGTATTGATCATTTTTTTGTTGCTGCGACTACTTAGATAAATCCATCTTAAATTACCTTCCTTCAGATCACAGCGGTCAGACCGTTGCTTTCACGTCCAATATACAATTACAAAGAATTCAGATACATACTAGATAAATAACACCCAGCAATTTAGATAAATTTAATAATAATTTAATTAGTAAGTTATGTATACCGGGCAACACAGGGTACTCGTATTAGGAAAAGTAGGGAACGATTGTTTGAGCTGTATGGCCTTAAGCCTTACATCAACACAGAAACTTTTAATGAATATGTTGCTACTTACTCGAATTTTTTTTTAAATGCTTGCAAGGTAGCCAAATCGTTATTCATTAGCAACAACATTAAATCAGCCGATAATAAAATAAAGACAGTTTGGAAAATTATCAACAGTGAAACAAATAGAAATAAAAAACGAAGTAATGACTTCACACTAAACACGTCCAGTGGCCTCGTGAGTTCTAACAATGAAGTTGCTCAAGAATTTGTAAATTTCTTTACCAGTATCCCACTTAAAACTACAGAAACCTTAAATTCCTCACCCTTGCTTTCTATTGATTTATTGAAAGCGAACGTTTCAGCCTGTCCGAATGAATTTAAATTTCAGCATATAAACCCCATGGGAGTCATAAAAGCTTTTAAACAAATCAAGATCAAATTAACCGAAGATCTATGGGGTATGTCTATCAAAGCTTGTACCTCAATTATTGAGACTATAGCACCTTATTTAGCCTCAATATTTAATTTGTGCGTGGATCAAGGGGTCTTCCCGGATCTAATGAAATACAGTAAGGTAATACCGCTTTTTAAATCCGGGTATAGTAAAGACACCAATAACTATAGGCCCGTGTCTGTGTTGCCGGTTTTCAGCAAGGTGTTTGAAAAGATAATGCTCAATCAAATGCTAAATCATTTTAACGCCAATAAAATCTTACACGAGCAACAGTATGGTTTCACCAAGGGACGTTGTACAACTGACGCCGGTGTTACTTTATTAAAACACATATTTACTGCGTGGGAAGAGGCACAAGATGCCATAGGAATCTTCTGTGACCTTTCGAAGGCATTTTATTGCGTAAATCACGAAACCCTGCTCTTGAAACTTGAGCATTACGGTTTAGGTAAACTTGCGCTCAGTTTAGTAAAATCGTATTTGAATGATAGACAGCAGCAAGTACAGGTAAATGGTGTCAATTTAATGGGTTTAAAAGTAAAAATGGGTGTACCACAAGGTTCGATATTGGGTCCTTTTCTCTTTTTAGTTTACATTAATGACCTACCCCACTTATTTAACAACCAACCGCAAATGGTGTTGTTTGCTGACGATACTTCTTTAATATTGAGGATAAACAAACGTGCCACAAATCTTGACGACGTCAATAATGACCTACTGCAGGTCCATAATTGGTTTACCGCTAATAACTTAGTACTAAATGGGAAAAAAACTAAGTACATAAAATTTTCTCCGCCAAATGTCAAAAGTAGTGATTGTGACATAATATTGAATCAAGAAAAACTAGAATTTGTCGATAAAACTGTTTTCTTGGGAATTACGCTCGACACAAGGCTACAATGGGGTCCTTATTTAACATCTCTTGCAGGACGGCTGAGTTCAGCAGCATATGCTGTTAGAAAAATCCGTCAGCTTACTGATGTAGATACCGCGAGGCTAGTCTATTTTAGTTATTTTCATAGTATTATGTCATACGGTATTTTACTATGGGGACGGGCTGCAGACATTGAGTCTATATTTATTCTGCAGAAAAGAGCCATCAGAGCCATATATGATCTACGTAGGCGCGATTCTCTGAGAGAACTATTTAAAGAAATTAACATCATGACAGTACCTTGTCAATATATCTATGAAAACATCATGTACGTTAGGAAAAAGAGAGGTGACAGACACCACTATAATACTAGAAATAGGGACCAACTAGTTCAACCAGGTTTCAGGCTAGCTAAAGTAGACTCATCTTTCATGGGGTACTGTTTAAAATGCTACAATAAAATACCTCCTCACATTCTACAACTGAATGAGACGAAATTTAAATCTTGTATAAAACGCACACTATGTAGGCAAGCATATTATAAGTTGGGGGACTATATTGATGATAAAAATGCTGGGCTCAATGCTGGTCCTGCTCCACAACCATAGGAGCAAACTAATTGATTACGATGTTAAGTTATTGTGGAAGCTGCAGAAGATTGTAATAATATCCTTACTTTGTATAGATTCCATCTCTTAGTATTATATAATTGCATAGCACATGTGTGAGTACTAAGTACTGTAAAGCAACCATTTACATTTATTTATCTTTCATTGACTTGAATGTAGCCTGGTGGCTGAGAGAATGTCATGCTCACTCAAATTTCTCGCTGATGGTGGCGCGTGTGTCGGGTCATTTGATTCCCTTCAATATGGTCGAGTTGAATGGCGCCGAGTCATTTGCATGTTCGTGAACGGGCGCTGTCAGTTGGGAGTGGTCAACTCTTATTGTGATGACCCAACTCACAGCTCAGTTATTGACAAAATGTACTCTGACATCGTGCTTGCGTTATCACAGGAGTCGGTGGGGGGGCGGGGGGGCAAGCGTATGCAGAGTAAACGTCCACCGAAAAATATTGTTGGATGGAGAAAAATTGAGAGCGATAGTCACGGGGCGGCCAGGGCGAGTTTTTGGGAATGGCTATTGTGTGGTAGTCCTACTACTGGTGTTATGTTTACTAAAATATGTGAGACCAGAAAAATATTTAAGTCGCGTTTAAAATGGTGTCAGAACCATCAAAACCAGTTAAAAATGGACGTTCTGACAGCTAAACATAGGGGTTCAAGGGGTTCTGGAAAAGTACTAACCGTTTGAGGATACGCCCTGGTCTTCCCGTGCGTGTTGACGAGACGAATGATTTGAAGGGTATAGCTGATAAATTTAAAAACAACTTTATTGTAAGGTCACCGCTGGGATCGTCCTCGTCTCTGGGGGGGCAGGGATGGGTGGGGAATATGTTGGTACCAGAATTTCAGCCAGGGATGTGTCTATGGCGGTAAAATCGATTTCCTATGGGAAATCTCCTGGTCATGACGGGTTAGGTGTGGAACATATATACAGCATGCTGGCCCTCATATGTGCAGGGTGTTGGCTATGTTCTACAACTTTTGTATTTCACACTCATACCTGCCGGCCGACACGTAGAGGACGATCGTAGTACCTATAGTAAAAAACAGAGCAGGCGATTTGTCGGATATCTCTAACTACAGACCTATTTCTCTAGCTACAATAGTTGCAAAAGTGTTTGACAGCATTCTTAATACACAATTAAACAAATACATAAAATTACACGAAAATCAGTTCGGGTTTCGGCCGGGACTGTCTCAGAAGCTGCAATGTTGTGTCTTAAGAGTGCTGTTAGATACTATACCGAGAGAAAAACACCTGTGTACGCTTGCTTCCTCGACCTTTCCAAAGCCTTTGACCTGGTCTCGTATGATATCTTGTGGAATAAGATGAGATCATCCTAGATACCGTATGAACTTATTAACATCTTTAAGTATTGGTACGGGAACCAGGTGAACAACATGAACTGGGCAGGCACGTTATCGGACCCATATAGGTTGGAATGTGGGCTGAGGCAGGGGGAGCTCTCCCTCCATTTTCAACCTGTATGTGAATAGGCTGATCGAGGCGCTCAGCGAGCAACATATCAGTTGTCATATAGATGACGTCTGTTTTAATAACATCAGCTACGCGGACGATATGGTGCTGCTGAGCGCCTCGGTCTGTGGTCTCAGGAGGCTCAGGAGTATATATGAGGACTATGCAGCTGGTCACGGGGTGCGTTATAATGTAAAGAAGAGTCAGTGTATGGTTTTTCAAGGTGGGTCTAGGAAAGTGCGAGAAATGCCACCTGTAAAGCTGAATGGTTCACCCTTGGAAAGGGTGGACATTTTTAAGTACTTAGGACATTTCGTGACTTCGACCTTGAAAGATGATGCGGACATTGAGCGCGAGAGAAGGGTGCTGTCGGTCAGAGCGAACATGGTTATCCGCAGGTTTGCATAGTGCTCTAAAGATGTTCAAATTACTCTTTTAGAGCCTACTGTGCAGTAGGCTCTAAAAGAGTAATTTTAACATCTTTATATCACACTGTACACGTGCAGCTTGTGGACTGACTATACGCAAAAGTCGTACAGCGCCATTCGTGTCCGTGTTCAACAACGCGTTCAGGATGATGTTTGCGCTCCCCCGCTTTTGCAGCGCATCGACTCTGTTTGCGGAAGCGCGCGTGGATTGCTTCCACGCCTCTATGCGCAAGAGAGGCACGTCGCTGGTGCGGCGAGTGCGGGGGAGCGCTAACAGCTTGCTGGCCGCGCTGGCGGTAAGTAAATTTAATTATGTTTTTTTTTTTATTATTGTTTTATTTTTATGACTCACTGTAACTGAATTTATTTATTTGAATGCATTAATGAATTGAATTAAATTAATTAAATTGTTATGAATTGAATTGAATTAATAATGTTGTACGTAATGTTTGTGTGTGACTGTATGAGTGTTTTATTTCTATTATGAGTCAGTGATACTCGAATTAAAATTATTTATTTTCTTCTCATTTTTTTTCTTCAATATTTTTCCGAAAATTAATAGAAAAGTATAGAAGAAGCTTTAGGATATGTTCGGGATCCAATAAATGAAACAGTCTAGATGGTAAACTATTATATTCAACACGGTACGTCTAATACAGGCAAGCGCGTTATCCCGACTGGTTTAGCTTACGTAGTAAGTAACAAGATAGGTTAGTCGACACAATGAGTATGTGTCCCTACAAAGCCATGCTGCGCCAACCCCAAATAAATCGGGATAAGGGCAGAAGAATGATGATGATGATGATGATTCCTCCAAAAAGTAATCTATACTAATAATATTATAAAGCTGAAGAGTTTGTTTGTTTGTTTGTTTGTTTGTTTGAACGCGGTAATCTCAGGAACTACTGGTTCGAAGTGAAAAATTCTTTTTGTGTTGGTTAGTCTATTTATCGAGGAAGGCTATAGGCTATATATCATCACGCTACAACCAATAGGAGCGGAGCATCAATGACAAATGTTGCAAAAACGGGGAAAAATTATTCTCTTTGATAGCTTCCGTTGCGTGCGCTGCGTAAACGGTTAAAGTTGCACAAATATAATGTAGCAGGGAATTATTCCTCTTAAAAAGGTCTCAAAAAAAGTCCGCGACGGCACATGCCTATCTTTTAAGGTTGACTCACAATAACCATTTTTATGATTTTAAAATTTGGTCAAAATTAATGTTTTATTTGCGAAGGTGTTTTTACCGACATAGTATTAATCCTTATCAAAATAAATATGTTAGTCATCTTTAGCATTCAATTGTGACCAAAATTGCCCTTTACACTATTCAATTTAGATGAATATCTTAGGAGATATCACAGTTTTAAAATAACTCCGCATCAAAATAATGACCCGCGCGCGCTGCGAGGCGGGTGTTCATGTTGTTGGGAAAACCAATGTGATTAGATTCAATGCACAAATATTGTGGGGAACTTAGAGAAGGTTTTAGTTTTTGTTTCATGCTGTAATCAGTGCTCTCTATCAAAAGATTTATAAATTTAAAGTGTTCAAGAAGAACTTACCATCATTGTGTAAGATACATGCAACGACATCTATTGCACCAAAATGGTACTAATTAATAAAAATGTGCTCACAAGATAACTTTTAAATCGGGTCTGAGAGCAAAAAGTACTCTAGATTAGTCTACATGACGCTATAACCCTGTAGAGTGTGCGTTCGATCGCTTTACATGCATTATATTTTAACGGTTAAATTTCGTGCTCGATAGATGGCGCTATTAATTTCACTCCATTTTCTGAGTCGCGGTGTTAAGTTTTCCGTGAAAGAATGACCCTCGCCCGTGTCAAATGTCTGAAGCTTGGTTTATTAACCAACGAAACAAAAAGAGGAGGTTCTCAATTCGACGCGTCTATATTTTTTTATTATATGTATGACCTGACCACGCATAACTTTTTACAGAGAAGTCCGATATACATGATCTTTTGTTTTTTAAATTGAGAAATCATGTTTGGGCTCATTTCCTGCACCTTGATGAGAACTTTAGATCTAGCTGGAGTATGACGTCATCGAAGGTCTGACGATGGAGACGGAAGGCACTTGCAAGAGGTCCTCAAGAGTTTGCAGCAACAATAACGTGTTTGGGCTCAATTCATGCACCTTGATGAGAACTTTAGGCCTTGCTGAAGTATGACTGTCATCGACGGTCAAACGATAGAGAAAAATGGCAGTTGCAAGCGGTCCTAAACAGTTTGCAGCAGGTATAATGTTATTGGGCTCATTTCATGCACCTTGATGAGAACTTTAGACCTAGCTGGAGTATGACTGTCATCGAAGGTCTGACGATGGAGACGGAAGGTAGTTGCAAGAGGTCCTCAAGAGTTTACAGCATCTATATCGTGTTTCGGCTGATTTCATGCACCTTGATGAGAACTTTAGACCTGCCTGGAGTATGTCTATCATCAAAGGTCTGACGATAGAGACGGAAGACAGTTGCAAGAGGTCCGCAACAGTTTACAGCAGTTTTATCGTGTCTCGGCCCATTTCAAGAACTTTGATGAGAACTTTCGTTCTAGCTGGTGTATGATTGTCATCGAGTGTCTAAAGATGAAGACGTAAGGCTGTCGAGGGTCGCGGGCCTGTGGACAGTGAGTAATGGGCTAGCTCGCCATCCGTCCGTCTTATGACGACAGGCCGTGGTGACGGCGTGTTCGTGTTCCACACGCGCCTCAAAGAGATGTCAGCAAACGGGAAGGGATCCGAGAGGAGCGAGGCCTGCCAGGGTTGCGGGACTGTTCGAAAGAGATACCGCGGCCCTGGAACGCAAAGGGCAACAGAAGAAACGTGGGTGGATTTTAGTCAGTACAAGTCTGACAATCCCTTCCGCTCCGTCCAGAGTGGGAGGGGTCATTTGATGATTATCCATCGGTAATAGTATATAATAGGGATTTACTCCTTTTGAGAGCTTCCGTTGTGCGTGAACGGTTTAAGTTACGCAATTATCATGTATGTCGGAATTGTCCCTCTTAAAAAGCTCTAAAAAAATATCCGCAATGGCCATATGTCTAACTTTTAAGGTTGACGCACACTCTCTCTAACCTCTCTTTCTTTTATGTACGCACGCACGCAGACGAAGTTGCGCGGGTCAGCTAGTATGGTATAATTACAGGCGGGATGTTATGTTAGTTGAATATCCCGTATAAGATCGAGCTTCACTCATGTGGCCACCGAATGAAAACAATACTTTTTAGTAATCATAAGACTTACATGAACAGTTGAGCAAATTGCAAATGGGTTGTCTCATAAAATTAAGTCACGGCCACCTTTTATTAAAATTAACGGAACTAATGTGTTTTCCAAACCAAATGAAATCAAAATTGAATGAAACTACAAAATCAAGAATCTGTTGGGTTGTCTATCTCTTTGTCCCTACCACAGGGTTGTCAGGTAGATGAGATGATTATGTAATTGTATACACTCATATGTTTTCTTACTAGCTTTTTCCCGCGGCTTCGCCCGCGTGGAGGTCTATAATTGCCTCACGGGATCATATTACGGGGATAAAAAGTATCCTATGTATTAATACAGGTTATAAACGATATGTGTGCTAAATTTCATCCAAATCCGTTCAGTAAGTTTTGCGTGACAGAGTAACAAACATCCATCCTCACAAACTTTGGGATTTATAATATTAGTGATACACAATCTGTGAACATTTCAACTGTCTACCTATCAGTGGCGAAGGTTCCTTACAACTCAATTCCTACCGACATCCCTTTGTTAAATGGCACAGTCGGTACTTAATAGACAAATAATAAAACACATTAAAGATAATATGTACTCCGGCTTACCTCTTACAAATATTATTATTATTACGGATCATAAGATACAGCCCGCTAACAGACAGACGGATGGGCGGACGGACAGCGGAGGCTTCTTAACATCCATCGTTCGGGTACGGAACCCTAAACAGTAGTAGATGATTTTCATAATTTTAACTGAAGAGTATGTAGACAAATTTTCAAGTAAATCGACCCCGAGAATAAAAAGTTTCACAGAACAATCACCCCCCATTTCACCCTCTCAGGGGTGGAATTTCGAAAACCCTTTCCTAGTGGATACCTAATCTTCACAAATAATACATCCTCCATCCCGCACGCTCTGTGCCACACAGCGCGCCATGCGCCCGTCTACGTCAGTTTCGAAGCCCTATTTGATTCTGTTAGGGGACGATTTTGGAAAAACTGTGATAATCGTGTCTCATAATTTTAATTGAAGAGTGTGTACACCAATGTTCGAGTCAATCTACCCAGAGAATAAAAAGTTTCACAAAAAGTTCAACCTCCCATTTCACTCCCTTAGGAGTTGAATTTCTAAAATCCTTCCTTATTCCTTGTCTACATTATAAAGGGAACCGCATTGCAAAATTTCAGCTTTCTAGGTTCAAATGTTTGGGCTGGGCGTTGATGAGTCGGTCAGTCAATCAGGACTTTTCTTTTTATTTATATAAATGTGACTTTTTTGCCGTTTTCCCTTCACTTTGAGGTCGAAAGTCTTCTGGTTTCGATGTATGACTTTGTGTAGTCCTAAATATGGAGCTTCTAGCGACCTTCGTGCGGGACCTTGCCGCAAGAAAACATGGGTAGACGTGTGCAGGTCCTTGGGCACGTAGAACGATCGAGAGAAACTAGTGTGCCAGGAAGGAGGTTGTGGGGTTAGCTTACTCATGTGTGAGCGGAGTCTGCTGACCAGGCTGGTTATTTCGACTGTCTCTTGAAGAGTGGAGGCGAAGAACTGTCCTGGCAGACGGAGTGGTTCACCATACACCAGCTCTGCCGCGGATGCTTGCAGGTCTTCCTTGTAAGCGCTGCGTATGCCCAGTAGAACCCACGGCACTCCTCGGTTCAGCTAGCGGTGTAGCCCTTCCACTAGGCCATTAGCTGCGGGATGGTAAGCTGTGGTTAGGTGATGCGATGTGCCGATTAAAGCAGCGAGTACCTTGAAGGTGCGGGACTCGAACTGCCTGCCCCGATCGGTGGTGATGTGCTTGGGGCTGCCGAACCGCGCAGTCCACCCTGACGTTAAGGCAGGTGCGCAGTTCTCCGCCGTGATGGCAGCGGGTATGCCTCAGGCCAACGCGTCACGCAGTCGACTATGGTGAGGCGGTACCTGTAGCCAGAACAATTATGTTCTGGCTTTAGTATTGATTGATTGATTTAGTAGGTCCCTTACCATTAGGTAAGGGACCTACTAAAGGACTACCTAGGGATGTGAATGTGGCGGAACCGTGCTGAAGGTTGCGTGCGTCTGGAAAGCTGTCAAAGGTGCTGATGTATGTCTGGACACTTTGCTTCGCTGGCATGCTTCACATTCTTTGGCCTATTGTCGACAGTCCCTTCTTATGCATGGCCATACATACCTTTCGGTTACCAAGCGGACTGTTGCTTTACCACCCGGGTGACTTAAACCGTGACGGGTATTAAATGCCTCTTTGCGTTTGGTGAGAAATGGGCGAGTCCCCGATGCGATGTCGTAGTACACTTCAACTCCTGTCTCGGGTAGTCTGATTTTCTTCAGCTTCAGACTGGTGCCATTATGTATGAGGTCTTGGAGTTCCGCATCGGTTTCCTGTTCGCTGGCCAGGGACTGGTAATCTATGGCCAAATTTATTTCGTTAATACGTGATAAAGTGTCTGCTACCACGTTGTCTTTGCCAGCCACGAACTTTATATCTGTTGTGTACTGGCTGATAAAATCCAGATATCTGAACTAACGTGGGGAACAGTTTTGACGAGGTTTGCTGAATGCAAATGTCAGTGGTTTGTGGTCGGTCAAAACTGTGAATGGTCTCGTTTCTACCATGTACTTGAAATGCCGCATGGCCTCGTAGATTGCTAGAAGCTCCCGGTCATACGGGCTGTACTTCGTCTGGGCAGTGCTTAGCTTTCTGGAGAAGAATGCCAAAAGCAGGGTAAAGAAGGGCACTTCTTTACCCTGCTTTTGCTGTAATACAGCACCGATTGCCGTGTCTGAGGCGTCTGTCTGTTCTGCGAGTTCTGCCGTTGGGTCTGGATGGACTAGCAGTGTGGCCTCCGATAGACTTTGCTTACATCTGTGGAAAGCCTCCAGGTGTTCGGGTGCCATTTCTATTGCCTGTGATCCCTTAGCTTTGAGGCCTGTTAAGAACTTGTTTAGGTGCCTGCATGGAAGCTGCTGCTGGTAGGAATTTCCGGTAAAAGTTTATCATTCCAAGGAATCTTCTAAAATCCTTGATGTTCTTTGGCACCGGGAAGTCCAGGATGGCCTGAACCTTTGTATTTAGAGGCTTGATGCCAGCTGGTGAAACCTCGTGGCCCAGGAAACACACTTTCTCTTGTCCGAATGTGCATTTGTTTCTGTTTATCAGCACTCCGTACTCTGATAACCTTTCACAGAGTTACTTGAGGTGCTGTTGATGCTGGATGACGTTGCTGCTGTTGCTGTGGAGTAGATTGTGCTCCCAACCAGCTGGTGCACGAAGTCCTGCACATGCCTAACTGGGTAAAGGTCTGGAACTGTACGTGCGTTCAAGCATCTGTAGTCACCGCACGGGCTCCAGCCACCGTGTATCTTGCGTGCTAGATAAAGCGGCCGACGACCAAGCGCTCTCAGATCTGCGCGCTGTACCTTGCATTTCCTCGAAATCTTGTTTAGCTACTTTCGACCGCTCAGGGTCAAGGCGACGAGGGCGACTGTATACGGGTGGGCCTGGCGCAATACGTATGTGGTGTACCGTGCTGTGCTTTGTGATGCCAGTCCTAACTAGCTGGGTGTGTAAGATTTGGATATTCTCTTAACAACTGTTTGTACTCCGTGCCTTCTTTGGTTGTGCGGACTGATGATATGGCCTCGCACTTTGATTTTTCGCGGCTACTGGTAGCGCAGTGATATTGCCGATTAGCCGTTGGTGCCGGCAGTCAACAAGTAGGTTGTAGTAACCTAAAAAGTCTATGCCGATTATCGGCTTTGAGACGTCCGCTACTATGAACTGCCATTTGGAAGCTCGACGAAGGCCCAGATCCAGAATGAGTGGCAGTTAACCGTAAATGACTATAACTGTTCCATTTGCGACGATCAACTCTTATTTGGTCTTGCAGTGTGGCTCCCGAACAGCGGATCGCGGGAACACACACAGGTCTGAACCCTTATCTACAAGATATTGTATTTTTGTTTTGCGATCCGTGATGAACAGGCGGCTTGATGCAGATAGGTAGTCTTGTACCGCCACTAATGGCTGCCTTGGGAGTTTACCGGCTGCTTGCTGTAGTTGCATGGCTGCGTACATTTCCATGCCCTGGCACCAAACCGGTAATGGTACCTGCGCAGCGGGTGATCTCTAGGTCTGGAACTGGAACGAGTACGGGAACGATATGGTGAACCATGCCTCGATCTTCGCGGCTGCGAGCGACGCCGACCGCACAGTTCCATGCTCATGGTGTCGAACCTTCGGCTTCACTCTACTACGGTTTTAGTCAGCGAATCCGCGGCGAGTACTGGTACTTGCTACTTGCCCAGTTGCTGTTACGATATCATTTATGCGATCCGCTAATTCGGCCACGTCTTCCAGAGTCATGGTTGCTTGCGATGCGACAATGGTTTGTAGGTTGGTGGGTAGCCGACTTGACCAGATTGTCCTGATGAATTCTTCTATGACTGTCGGTCCGGCCAAGTGTTGTAAGTGGCGCAGGAACTGCAACGGTTTTTTGTCGCCGAGTTCTTCGTGCATTATTAACTGCTTGATTTTTAGTTCCTGTGATACAGATAGCCTCTTGATTAATTCTACCTTCAGCTTCTCGTATTTTCCCGTTGCTATTGGAGTTACGACAAGGTCTCTAACCGCCGACAGGCTTCCTGGAACACGTCCCTCTCTTTGCCTGGCCCTATCTTCTGACCACTTGGCTGAGTCTTCTCCCTACCAGTCTTCTCCATCTTCTCCTCTTGACAATGGAAACGGGGTCACTAATGAAATGGGTAGGTGCGTGAGCGATGAATGAACGCTTCTTGGCCCACTTACTATGCGAGCACTAGCAAGTAGGTAGGCAGGTAGCAGGTATGTACTTGTTGGAGCGCAGTTGAATTTAAGTAAAAGGCGAATAAGCTTAAAGCGAGTACTATATTATAATTAAATATCTAAGCGTACAAAGCAGGTGAACAAAGCAGATTGAATGAATGTCGACATCGTCAAGACACACTATTTATACTACACGGTAAACCAATTACGTCACTGTTAGGCACGGCTTCAACGCGTGCGTCATCGTCCGAGACAAAAGGATCGCGCGCGCCGGTCGTACTTGTGCGCGCTTCGCTACGCACTCATAGTAGAATCCTTATCTTAGAGGCGGGATTTCAAAGGTGGCGTGGTGCTGCGTTCTACTGTGCGAGTTTACTTGCCTACTCGCCACAGATAGATATCCTCTACAAAATAATGTACGTAACTGACTAGTTTTAGTTTAAATTAACAGGAAGTCAGTTAATTGAGATTGCCATTGACACGCTAATAAGAAGTTCATGAACAAAGCAAATAGATACAATTCAAGATCTATCATAGGTCCCAAGGGTGAGTATCCTTAAAAAAAAATCCTTTCAACTCTGAGAGCTTAATCAGCCGATGGAAATAAAAGTGATAATATGCAAAAAACCCGTTACTGAAAAATACTGTAAACGCTTGAAATTAATGTATATAGTAAAGGAACCAGAAACAGTAAACGAAGTGGCGTAGCTACCGTAGGGCTAGGAGGGGCAATGTCCCGGGGCCCCCAAGCTCAAGTGGCCCCTCGGCCTCCATGAATGACGTTGGAAAAAGTTATATGATATCCTACTTCAATAAAGAATTTTCGACTTCCAACTTTTTAGCCCCTGACCCCAACAAACCTCGAACGGCTAGAACCGATATCACAAAAATATCTTCCACCTCCAGAACAAACATAACTTCGGCCGGACTTCGGTCGCCTGGTACGGACCAGCATTGAAAATTATCCCACGGGATTCTTTTAGAGGGATAAAAGTATCATAGAATACTTGTATATATCCAACTCCTACACAGGTCGAGCTCTATCCATGTGCAAAATTTCATCCAATTTTTAAAAGATATAACTTTTCCTGCCTGATGCCGCACATTTACTAAGTACGAAATAAATTGTAGAATCACTCTCAAATTAAAATATTTTAAGGCGAAAAATGAGCATCTGAGTACTCGTACTAGCGCTACAAACTTGCACATTTTCTTTAAACCAACGCATGCGGTTCGTTCTTTGAACCCTAAAAATTACCTGAATTTATTGAATGTATCTATCTTGAATCATAACTTTGTCTTTATGTCGCTCAATTAACTGTGGTAGGTCGAAACAATTCTAACTTGTCCAGGTTAGGTAGGTTGAGTGTTAAAAATTTCGAGCTCACTTCGCTTGCTCTTCTAACTTCTTTCTTTTGAATCTTGACTTTATCTCAAAGTCGACCAAGTATCTCCTGTATGAATGATCAAAACAATTTTAGCCTGTCCAAGGCAAGGTGTCAAAAATTTTCGAGTTCGCTTCGCTCGCTCTTGCGGCCTACTTCTCCTTGAGTCTTGACTTTGTCTGTAAGTCGACCAAGGAACTCCTGTATGAAGAGTCGAAAATAATTCAAACCTGTCCAAGCTAGGGTGTTAAAATATTCGAGTTCGCTGCGCTAGCTTTTTTTGCTATTTTACTCGAAATCTGTAATTTTCTACCCATGGTGATACATAATAGACAAAATGTACTTCTGTGGTTGCAGCAGCGTATTTCCATTCTATACAAGGCCAGAACCTAGGGTGTGTAACTAATCGCGTATAAATTGGAAGTCACTTTTTTACTAATGTTGACGAGCGTGTGGACTGTATTTAAATACAGTCCACACGCTCATCATCAGAGATGAATCAAACGATGTGATGGTGGTTATTGAAATTAATATTTAATTAAATTAGAAAAACTATGGGAAAATACAGCGAACTCAAAAGACAGCACAGTGACACATGCGTCAAATTCAGAAGCAAAACCAAAATCAAAATCAATAAAAAAAATATATAAAAAAGGTAGTAGTTTCTCCAGCCGGGCCCCTAGTGGAACACTAAACCGTGGTGGCAACTGGCTGGGGTTCGGTTACTAGAGGTACGAGCTTGCGGACTGGTCAGCGCAAGGTACCTCCTTTAGTGGCCACGTCTGCGACACGGACCAGCCCGTCAGGTCCCGTAAAACTTTTGGTTATCCTGCCTAGGACCCAAAGACTCCTAGGCAGAGAATTGTCCGCGACCACGACCACGTCACCTTCGCTTACATTCAAATTGTTTCCGTTACTAGCGTAGCGTCCACGTGGAATCTATGTAGGCAGGTATTCCGTAAATGCTGTCTACAGTAGCACCTTCAAAAGAAAACTAAAGGAATTCCTATTGAATAAGTGTCTTTATGCAGTAGAAGAGCTGTAATTTTCATTCAATTGAAATTTTATTGAGAAAATCATGTTCAATTTTATTGCATTTCGTTCATTTTGATTATTGATCTAACTAAAAAAATGTTATTATTTTTAATTAATTCTATTAATGTATCAAATTTATCTTTTGTTAATTTTTTTATTGTTTTTATTTGAAATTGTAAGGTTCATTTACATGTCGAAATTTATATTGATGAAATGTGAACTTATTATTTTTTGATTGTTTATGTTTTTTTATTTTTTTGATTGGTGTTGTTTAAATTTATGCAATTCAAATGTAATGTGTGTCTACTGTCTACTGTAATTGTGTAATGTTTGTGTTTGTGTTTAAAAATTCAGATACAAATTACTTGTTCATGAATAAATGACAATGACTATGAGCCACCTTTGCCAGAAGTGGTCAGCCAACCTGAGAGTGTGTCTCCAGTTAGATTTTCGATGCAGGTCTGCATCCGAGAGCTACTTTCTGTGCAGCATTATGTGGTAACTAAATAAACATGCTAGGCATCAACGTTAATGGCGAGTACATCACTCACCTTCGGTTTGCCGACGATATAGTGGTCATGGCTGAGACCATGGAGGACCTCAGTACAATGCTAGATGACCTCACTAGAGCCTCCGAAAGAGTGGGTCTTAAAATGAACATGGACAAAACCAAGGTTATGTTGAATGCCCATGTAACACCCACTCCTATCAAGATCGGAGACTCTATATTCGAAGTTGTAGACGATTATGTCTACCTGGGACAAACGGTCCAGCTCGTCGAATCCGACTCGGCTGGGCAGCGTTCGGGAAGCTGCGCGGTGTCTTCTCGTCCAACTTACCGCAAAAAGTCTGTGACCAGTGTGTGTTGCCAGTGATTACATACGGGACCGAAACGTGGTCGCTCACAATGGGCCTCATTCGAAGGCTTAAAGTCACTCAAAGGGCAATGGAGAGGGCTATGCTCGGAGTTTCCTTGCGTGATCGAATCAGAAATGAAGACATCCGCAAGAGAACCAAGGTTACCGACGTAGCCCGAAGAATTGCCAAACTGAAGTGGCAGTGGGCAGGGCACATTGCTCGCAGAACGGATGGCCGATGGGGCCGAAAAGTTCTGGAGTGGCGACCGCGAACCGGAAGACGTTGCGTTGGAAGGCCTCCCACTAGGTGGACCGATGACCTGGTGAAGGTTGCGGGGATCCGCTAGATGCGAGTTGCACGGGACCGGTCAGTATGGCGACACTTGGGGGAGGCCTATGTCCAGCAGTGGACGTCTTTCGGCTGAAATGATGATGATGATGACTCCAAAAAAAGGGAGACCAAAAAAGCGATTTCGTTTAGATATGGACGATTTTGATTATGATGTTGTTCGAAGAATGGTGTATGATTTTCACTTACGATTTAATGAACTGCCAACAATAAAATCATTAAAAGCTCATTTAAAGCGCGCAGGTTTGGAGTCTGGTCTGCCCATATGGGCAGACCAGACTCCAGAGAGTAAACCTGTTTAGTCAGTGGTGACTGTGAGCCTGATAGGCTCACAGTCACCACTGACCCAATTTGTGGCTGCAAAAACCTAGGGTGTCATTAAAAGGATTCCACTTTACTCCTAATGCGCCTACGTCACGATCTTGAGGTAAATCGATATCGGATCCTGAATTGTTATGCAGCTCTTTAGGTACCAACGCAAGTGCCTCTGGTACATTTTATGTCCAGGAACGCATTTCGAAACCACCCCATCTGTGGACTGCGACTTTATCGGAACCCAAACGAGTGGCATCGCCGAGGTGAAACTCGCTTCCAATATAGTCATCCATATAATGGTCATGGATAGTGGAGTGGGTGGCCTCAGGATATTTGCTTTCAAAATCTTTGGCATTTTTATTTTTAATAAACACGGCTATAAAAGGACTAGAGACCGCACCAAAAATTAAAGTAAAAATAATGTAAGGTCGGAGGTATTTGTGGAGAGAAATGATACCCACGACTGCCCAAGTAATACTCTCCTTTATATTAGGATGCACATGATTAATATAAAATAGATTACATATACATAGGTACAACATACATTGACGTCACTACATACAGACTACACCTCCCATGGCGAGGTAAAATAAAATAAAATTACAATT
Organism: Eugnorisma glareosa; assembly: GCA_947578425.1. Classification (NCBI taxonomy): domain Eukaryota; kingdom Metazoa; phylum Arthropoda; class Insecta; order Lepidoptera; family Noctuidae; genus Eugnorisma; species Eugnorisma glareosa. The sequence goes on along the minus strand of OX387982.1, from coordinate 1,390,512 downwards.
TTGTTTTATTTGTTGAATATTATCAACTATACAAGAAAAAGATAATTACTGATTATGATAGTACATTTTTGTTCTGTTTTAGTGAATGATATCTACTTTACAATTCTATAATATTTTAACATTATGTGACTCATCAGATATTACTCAGTAAGGTCCCGAATAAACACTATCTAATTTGTTACACATATTATTTTTAACTAAAACTAAGTCATCGGGATGGTACATAACAGGATTTATATTTCTGTCATAACGTTCTTTTTGTTCTAATTTACTTTTAAGTAATTTTTCCCGTGCATCTTTCTGTGACTTTTGCAATTTAAATTTTAACTTAAATGGTTAATAGTCTATGTTATAGAGTGGATCAACAAACCTATTAGTCAAATTACTTGGTAAAGATCATTTTTTACTCGTAAAAACTTTAACTCGTAAGGGGAATATTTAGTTGCTGAATGTACTGAAGTATTGTAGCAAAATGACCAAAATGGGAGCCATGTACTCCATGTCTCTGGATGGTTGTCTGTTTGAATGCGGAGAAATGAATTCAAATGTTTATGCTTGCTTTCCAAAGCACCTATACTTTGGTGATGATAACCCGTTGAGTTTAATTGTTTAATATTATTTTAATAGATTACATACCTCCTTGAATATTGATGACAGGAAATCAGTACCGCGATCTATCGCTATCACCTTCGGTACTTCATACCTTAATATGAAATTATGAACTAGCGCTTTCGCTACTTCTTCCGTTATTTTTGTAATTAAGGGATATGCCTCAATGTATTTGGTGAGTTCACACTGCAATGTGAGAATATAACTATAATTATAATTATCCCTATCCAGTGGTCCTACAAAGTCAATATGTATTTTTTCAAAAGCACTATGTGCTGTTGTTGTTATTTCCATTGGTTGTTTGATATTGTGCGGCGAATATTTTTGTTTCTGACATTTGTCGCACCTCTTTATAAACTCTTTGATATCATTTTCTAATCCTATCCAATAGTAATATTTTTTAATATTATGGAACATTCGTCTCATACCCGCGTGGCCACTAGTGGGTAAGAGATGAAAATCGTTCATTTTTGCTCGTTTGTCGTTCTTATTCTCTATTCGATGTACATCCTTTACTATATGTAAGTGTGGGCCGGTCCACTTCTTTATTTTATCAATTTCATTTAGTAACTTGTATATAAAAATGTTATTGTTATTACTTTTTATTAAATATATCTCAGTAATATTTAAGCTGTTACAGAGTTCTTGTAACTCTCTTGTATTTTCACTAGGAATTTATTATATTTATTATAAAAGTATTACTCTCTTTACCTATAACACCTCTTTTCCTAAATGTCTCTAGCTTGCTTGTATCAATAGAACTTAATTCCACTGATTCGTTTGAAATACTAGTACTATGAGTGTTTACAGCGTTTGGTTGATCAAACCGTACTGTAGTTGTGTCACTCGTTCCTATCTTGGAAGTATTGTCAATCAGGTTTCTTTTCTGAGCTCTAGTCATAACCGAAACACACAACTCGTTTATATGTGTAATTTCCATCACTTGTAATGATTTAAAATCATTACAAGTGATGGAAATTCGAGACAATGCGTCTGCAGCCGCATTTTCCGATCCTTTAATATGTTCTATCGAAAAATCATATTCCTCAAATAATAACCTAAATTTAAATAATCTACTTGATGAGTCTTTCATGTTTAATCATGATATTAAAGGTCTGTGGTCCGTGTACAGTTTGAAATGTTTTCCGTACAAATATGGGCGAAAATGTTTGATTGCCCACACTGTAGCCAGCAATTCTTTGTCAATTCTCGGATAATTTATTTCCGATTTGTTAAGTGTCCTACTAGCGAAAGATAAAGGCCTACCATTCTTATTTTTCAAAACTGCACCGATTGTATAATTAGAAGCATCTGTCTGAATACTAAACTCACTTTGTTCTGAAAAATCCGGATATTGCAAAACCGGTGGACATATAATTTTTCCTTTTAATTTATCAAATAACGACTGACACTTTTCATCCCATATGAAAGGGGCATTTTTTCGACATAGTTTTTTAAGTGGATAAGCTATTCAGCAAAGTTCGGAATGAATTTTCTATAGAAATTTACAAATGCCACAAACCTCCTCGTCTCATCTACATTAGTTGGACATGGATCATTTTGTACAATTTTTATTTTATCCGGGTTAGGTAATACTGCGTTACCCGATTCCACATGGCCTAAGTAATTCCTTCTTTAAAAAACTACATTTCTGCGGGTTTAATTTTAAATTTAATTATCGCAATCGTTCGAAAACGTCTTGTAGATTCTTGTTATGAGGTTTCTACCAAAGACCACCAAATCGTCTAAATAAATTAGGCATTTTTCATACGTTAGCCAGACATAGCCATAGTCATCATTCTGGAAAAATGATTCTGGACTCGTTTTTAAACCCATTGGCATACGGGTCATCTGGTACTGTCGTGAACAGAATGCCGTGTACTATCTGCTTTCCTGTTCTAGTTCAATATTGTAATAACCTTGATACATATCTAAATGAGAAAAATAAACCGAACCAGATAGCGAATCAAGTACTTCAGAAATATTATCCCACAACTTTTTCTCTAATACTTTTCCTTGCCTACGTTGTGGGCCGATTTTAATTAAATATGTTTTAATACATTTCAATTCTTTATATAAAAGTTGCAAGACATCTGCCATTACTTACCATCATTAGTCGTTTAAACACTTTTTTGATTTCAGTTATTAGTACTTTGTTACATATTATTTATACTATGACTATAGCTATTATGATTACACACTTAAAAAATAAAGTTCTATGTCCATTTTACGATGCCTGGTGTTTTCTAGATATAAGAGCCCTTTACTTTACCACACAGTTCATATTTTATGTCCGATTTGAATTCACCAATTTTCCTCTTTAACTTTCATCACTATTCACTTTTTTTTTTTTAGCCTTCCCACTTAGACTTCAGAATTTCAGATGCGTAAACTGGTGACCGCTATCTTTGTTTTCATACTATGTCGCCCTTCGGCCGTCCTTTCTCCGCGGAATGTCCAGATTGCCTCGCTCCTGATCTTCTAGATATCGCACTTCTGTTTATCTCCTGATTTATCCAGCGTACATGATAACGTCGATACATTTGCAGCAGAAAGTATAGCACGCCGAGTCCCAGAACCAGCACCACTATTATTATCAGTATGGTGATGGTGGATATATGATATTTCACCTCCTCCAGATGCGAATTATTAGTTCCTCCGGCTGCGTTTTGCATCACCACGGTCTCTTCTTTAGTTTGAGTACTTCCCATTTTTAATTAACTCGTAATTTTCGAACTGAATTCAACTTATCACAGCCCCTAGTAGCGCATAAAATATTATAATCCATCTTAGCTTGGCCTCACTTAGTCCAATTGTTTAAGATTCACAACCCTTATAGGGCACGGCGGCGTCGGTACAACTCTTAACTTGCGCTTCTGCGGATGTTATACACCAAAATGTGCTAAGTACCACCTTAGAGATTCGCCGATTGAAGACCTTACATAATTTTGATGATGCTATGATAATTTGCACTCTTCCGCGAATCCTTTTTGAATGACACCGTCTATAAAAAAATTATATGCTGACGCGAAATTTTCATCTTTAGCCAACCGTTTCTCTAGAGACTTAAGGCGAGATAAGGCTTGAGGGTAACTGTCAGGTACGTTATCTGTTGCCTCTTTTTTCCAAGCGAATCCTACCTCAAAACGCCCTGTACTTAATCTCCGAGCTGAAGACTCAACTAAATTAACCGCTCGTGCATCATCACTGTTTTGCCTGGTCACATGCTTATGAATGCCTAAAGAATCTATTTCATACTGTCTTTTTACCAGCGCCTCAAGAGAATCCATAGTTCGTGATGCGTAATTAGTTTCAGAAATAACGGGCATAAAATCTACTGGCTTGGAAATTGCGGAAATAGCGCCGTGCAGAACCCAGCCTGAGAGCGTTCTTGACGCTACAGGCTCGTTTTTTCTCCCAACGCGCATCTCAGGGCTCAAAGGCAGGTGCCAATCAGCGGCTCCAATAAGCACGGTCGGCACAGCATTTTGGTATACCTACTAGCATATTAGACAGCTCGCTCGCTTGTAGTTGTCGCACGTCATCTAAGCTATTCCCTCCGCTTCGTCTTTTTTGTCACTAGAGATGGGAGCACTCACTATCGATAAAAAAGTATCGACTGCCCTAATGACAATATGGACAGATTTCTAACAAGAAGTTTTTCAAATCCATCCATCAATAATATTAGGAGTACGATTATTTGTTTATGGTGGAAGCGCCAGGTAGCCCGCGAACTTTTTATTTATTTATTTGTTTATTTAGGATCTCCAACAAAGGATGTACGCAAATACATGAAATAAATAATTTACAAAAAAGTATCACGTAGATGTACTCCTTCACTTACAGGAGACCACAGCATGCATAATAAAATGTTAACTAAACAACAAACTTAAAGAACTAATAAAAAAAAACACGTTTGATAATTAAAATTGGAAATATAAAATTAAAATAAAATGAAAACAAATTCAAATTATGTTACATTTTTTGCAATTTACGTTTTTCGCAGGTTAGTGTCAGTTTGTATTCATGAAAATATGATTCGCGTCCGTAAAGCGTATGTACTTGTAGTTACAAAATTATAATCATTAAAATCATCAATACAGCCCTCATAAGTTCTGTAAGGATTGTATTAACTACCTACTTTAAGATCTGTACTACTATAATCTATGCACCTTTGTAACCATTTATATGCACTATCCTATGAAATATACCTCAGTATTATTCGAGCATTCGTTGGTTTCATTTACCATCAACACCGCACCTTACATGGCGACCCTGCCAGAGGAAGCTATACGCGCTGCGCGAACGTGAGACGTTGAGTGTGATTTCATATACTAATCGATGTGTAACAAAAAATACTAGTGAAAATGGGACGAGTTCTGTTTTTTTGGGCCAACGGACTAGACGTCAGCAGGACTGAACAAATCATCCACGAAAATGGGCAAGCAGCAGTCTAAAGAGGAGACCCTGATCGTTCAAAACGCGGCGGCTGGCAGTAACCAAGCTACAGCAGACGAACTTCGCTTTCATATGTCCACATCCAACATTATACTGTCCTGTATCCTGCTTGTACTACTACTCGGCGTATTGGGCTTTGTGTATCGGCTGTACAAAAGGTGCCATAAAAAATGGATCACCAATGAGATAAATAGAACGACTATGAGGAGATCGCTTTTCCGTCGACGCATGCGGATGGGGGCCACGGAGCCATCATCAAAAAACTACGAGGAAGATATGGTGTAAAAAAAAAAAAGTGTTCAAGAAGTAAAAAAAAAAAAAAAAGTGCGTTCTAGAAGTGCTCCCCTATAAAAATAATCAAGTGCATAAATATAATCACATATTAATCGTGTCTACATTCCAATAAAACCATCTCTCACCAAATATGGACGGTGCGCTGATTGAACTTTGGACCTTGGTATTAATTGCGTGCAGTGTTATGTCATAATACTTATACTAATGTTTAATATAATGTATAGTAAGAACATTAATTCTCCTCTACGTTATAGTGGTAATAAGGTATGGATGCTATTTTAAAATTGTATAATGATTTAAAGAAGGTAAGAGTATACTTAATAAAGTTAGGACCGAAAAGAAGGACAGAACGAATAATAGAAAATAAATTAAATGAGGTTGATGTAATTTATGATCAGTATGAAACTTGGTTAATTGATTTTAAAGAAAAAATTAAGGAAAAATATTATAGTGCCCAAGATATTGAATTCATAGAAAATTGTTGTCGTCAATTTATAGATTTACGTGAGGATATTTTATTGTTGTGTGAAAGTGATATATTCGAGACATCGACAAAAATGGATTCATTTGATTTGAAAACTGCCTTAACTCTTTTACCTATTATGACAAATGACGAAACTAGTGTAAAACAGCTAATTGATAACATCGAATACTATAACTCTCTGCTGAAGGATAGCGCTTGTAAACAGAATTTAATTAATTTTGTGTTAAAAAGTAGACTTACACAAGAAGCTAAGATAAAGTTGAATGGAAAGTATGATACTGTAAAAGACTTAATTTATGCCATGAAAAATGTATTATTGTCTAAGAAAGCTGCAACGGCAATACAAAATAAGTTAATGAAAATAAAACAAAATGAGTTGTCGATTGCTAATTACGGAAAAGAAATCACTGAATTATTTGTAGATCTGACGATTACGCAAGCAAATGACAACGAACAGAACTTTAGTATATTAAAACCAATTAATGAAAAGATAGCAATCAAACAATTTGCCGATGGTTTGCGGAATCGCAGATTAAGTACAATTATTTCTGCAAGAAATTACAACTCATTGAAGGACGCAGTCCAAGCAGCACAAGATGAGGAGGTGTCGACTACAACTCCACATGGGGAAATTATGGGTATGTATAAAAGGCCCCATAATAATTACTATTATAACAGAAGCCGTTCAAATAATTATAGAGGCCAACGTGGTGGAGGTAGAAACTTCTATGCATACAGAGGTCAAGCACGAGGGCAGCAGCAACGATACCGCCCTACTTCTCGGGGGCAGCCGGCTCGAGGAGGAGCTAGCAGTCACAGATGGCAAAGAGGTAACTTCAATTATTCTAATAGAAGAAATCAAGGGATACCTAAAGAGCGTGACGTAAATGTACTAAATAATTCAGAACAAAACACAGACTCAGGATTAACATCCAATCAGTTTTTTCGTGACTAATAGTGATAAATGTATTTTAGCTAGTGATAGTAATTGTTATATTTCTTTATGTTCGTCATTACATAATCGTCATATTAAGAAACATTATTTTCTAGCAGATTCTGGAGCATCGGTGTCAGCATGTACATATAAACATGCTCTCGAATGCGGCATTCCAATCCATAACGAGTTTGTAGCCATAAACGGTTTAGGTGGCAGAGTTCAAGCAATAGGATACTTATATTTACAATTTGATTTAAATGGTGAAACAATTAGTCAGAAGTTCTATGTTTTTCATAACTTACCTATTAAGGGAGGTGGAATTTTAGGTCGTGACTTTTTAAATAAACAAAAGGCTCAGTTAGATTTTAATAAACATGTATTAACTTTATCAACAGAAAGAACAACTATTTGTTTGCCATTACTAAGTAAATATAATGATACTTTAGATGTTCCTGCTAGAAGTGAGTCTATACACTTCATACAAACGAACTTTAATGAAGATTGTGTAGTATCTTCAAAAGAACTATCACATGGTGTGTTTTTAGCAAGTTCAATAGGCACACCTAAACATGGACTAATACCTATAAAAATATTAAACGTTAATGACGACGATATATCGCTAACGGAAATAGAACCTAATATTAGAAAACTTTGTGAATTTGACATTTGTCTATATGAAAAAACGCAAAATGACGCAGATAGGGTTAAAAACTTATTTACTCAATTAAAATTGCAACATTTAAATAACGAAGAACAAAAAACCAATAGAAAATATTTGTGCAAAATATTCGGATATATTTTACCTCCCCAAAGACAAATTAACTACTACAAATGTATACAGTCATACCATAACCGTAAAACCAAACACCACACCAGTATTTTCAAAACAATACCGTTTGCCACATTCTCAAAAAAGTGAAATAAAACATCAGATTAATAAAATGCTAGAGGAAGGTATTATAGAGCCAAGTAAAAGCGACTGGTCCAGTCCAATATTATTAGTTCCGAAAAAATCGGATTACACTGGAGATAAAAAATGGAGACTAGTAGTTGATTACCGAAAACTAAATAATTGCATAGAGGACGATAAATACCCGTTACCGGATATTACAGAAATTTTAGAATCATTGTCGGGTAGCATTTATTTCACCCATCTTGATTTGCACCAAGGTTATTATAACGTCAAATTAGAGGAAAACAGCAGAAAGTACACAGCTTTTCATTCTGGACAGTACCAGATGACACGTATGCCTATGGGATTGAAAACCAGTCCCAGTTCCTTCTCAAGAATGATAACAATAGCAATGGCCGGTCTAAAAAATGAAAAATGTTTGATATATTTAGATGATTTAATAGTGTTCGGACGTAACTTAGAACAACATAACAAAAATTTACAAGATATTTTTGAAAGATTACGAACCGTAAACTTAAAGTTAAATCCCACCAAGTGTGATTTCCTTAGGAAAGAAATTTTGTACTTGGGACACGTTATTTCAAGAGACGGTATAATGCCTGACCCTGCAAAAATAAATGCAGTTCAAAATTATCCATGTCCAGCAAGCACAGAAGAAGTAAAAAGATTCGTAGCTTTCACAAATTATTACAGAAAATTCATACCAAAATTTGCTGAAATTGCTCATCCTTTAAATACATTAACTAGAAAAGGCGTACCATTCGAATGGAGTGAGGCATGTCAACACGCATTTGAAACATTAAAACAACGTTTAATACGTCCACCAGTGTTAGAGTATCCTGATTTTTCAGAACGAAATCGTTTTATTGTTCACACTGATGCATCAAATAATGCTATAGGAGCCATTTTGTCCAATAATAACGGACGACCGGTAGCTTTCGCTAGCAGAAGTTTAAACAAAGCCGAAAATAATTACCCAGTCATAGAAAAAGAACTTCTAGCAATTGTATGGGCAGTGAAATATTTTCGTCCATATTTGTATGGTCGACCTTTTATAATATTCACAGACCATAAAACATTAGTATACTTATTCAATATGAAAGACCCATCAAGCAGACTAATGAAATTTAGAATGACTTTAGAGGAGTATAATTTTGAAGTACAATACATAAAAGGTTCTGACAATGCAGCTGCAGATGCACTGTCTAGAATTACTATAAAAGCATTGAAGGAAATGCATGAAAATATAATGAACGTCATGACAAGAGCACAAGCGAAAAAATTAAATAAACCAGACTCATCGGTGGATATGGATGTTTCAGACTTGAGGCCTGATCAACCAAAAGTCGTGAGCACTCATATCAGACCAAAAGAATCTGTTGAATTAAAATTTATTAATATCAAAGAATTAAGAATCTTAAAACAAATGGGGGTTATTTCCAAAGAAAATAAAATATTCTGTTATGTAGAAAATAAATCAACAATTTACGTGAAATTCCTAAGTTCTCAATCGCAAATGACGCGAGACGAGTTTGTGAGAGAGTTAGATGAATTTTGCAAGCTATTAAAATTAGAGGAAATATACATATTAAAAAATAAAGACAACGAGGACTTTATAAAAAAGTTATTGACGACAATAAAAAATAAAAAAGTAGGTCCGGACCGCGGATATGTATTTTAAATGATGTAAAAAGAATAGAGAATAAGGATGATAAGAAAGTAATTTTAAACGATTTCCATCTCTTACCTAGTAGTAGCCATGCCGGTATGAGACGGATGTCAAATAACATAAAGAAATACTATTATTGGCCTGGTATTGATAATGACGTTCGGGAATTTGTAAGACGGTGTGACAAATGTCAGCGACAAAAGTATTCAATACCTAAGAAAGAACCCATGGTGATTACTAGTACAGCTAATACTGCGTTTGAAAAAGTATATTTGGATTTGGTTGGACCATTGGAAACAGATAATGATAATTTTTCATACGTGTTGACATTACAATGCGAACTCACAAAATATGTGGAAGGTTATCCCTTAATTTCTAAAAAATCGGAAGAAGTGGCGAGAAGTTTTGTCAACAACTTTATTCTCAGATACGGTGTGCCGAAAGTAATAGCGACAGACCGAGGAAAGGAGTTTCTCTCTGAAATATTTCAACAGGTATGTAAATTATTAAACATAAAACAACTTAATTCCACAGCATACCATCACCAATCTATAGGAGCATTGGAAGTCACTCATAAACATTTAAATGCGTTTTTCCGTATTCAAACAGAGAATCATCCAGAGATGTGGAGTAAGTGGATTCCTTTTTGGTATTTTGCATATAACACGGGCGTTCACACAGAAACAGGATTCACTCCATACGAGTTAGTTTTTGGTAAGAAATGTTCTCTTCCTAGTAATCTGACAACTAAAACTATAAAGCGGACGACTTAATTTTAGTTAAAAATGATACGACATGTAAGAAATTAGACAATTTATATTCAGGTCCCTTCAAAGTTGTAAAAGATATACCACCAAACGTAGAAATAGTTAATCAAATTGGAAAAAAAGATATTGTTCATAAAAATCGAACAAAACCATATTATGTGACATAATTACAGAAAATGTAACTAAAAAAAAAAAAAAAAAAAAAATTCTTCATGTATTTTTTTTTTTTCTATAAGTGCGGTGATGTAAGGATTGTATTAACTACCTACTTTAAGATCTGTACTACTATAATCTATGCACCTTTGTAAACATTTATATGCACTATCCTATGAAATATACCTCAGTATTATTCGAGCATTCGTTGGTTTCATTTACCATCAACACCGCACCTTACAGTTCATTTAACCCCATTGAATGACTTTTTCATGAAATAGTTATTTAAAGGGATTATAAGAAATATTCACATATATTTACAGACACGTCTACCTCAGAAAAATCCTACCTTCTTACTAATTATGCTGCGCGGCAAGGCGTACCTACGGGGCGCGGGAGTATTTAGCTATTAGTAACTAATAGCTAAATACTTAGTATTTAGCTATTAGTAATAGGTACGCATTATATATTTAGGTACGTATTAGTAGTAGGTACGCCCTGCGCCACACTGCGCGCCATGCATGCAACCGTCTACGTGAGTTTCAAAGCCCTATTTGACTCGTGTTGGGGAATGATTTTGGAAAAACTATGCTACACTTTTCTCATAACTTTAACTCAAGAGAATGTACACAAATTTTCAAGTGAATCAACCCCCCATTTCACCCTCTTAGTGGTGGCATAGCCAAAAACCCTTAGTGGATACTAACTCTTCGCAAAGAATACACCCTCTGAATTTCATGTCTCTAGGACCAGCAGTTCTACGTTGATATATCAGTCAGTCAGGACATTTTAGATGTAAATATTTCCACGCCATAGACACGCGAGACTACAATTATTTTACTATGTTATTTATTAAGTATATTCTTAGCCGAGTGCAATTAGACAAAAACACTCAAAAGGTGGAACGAAGTTTATAGTGGTCGGATTTTCATGTTTTTTTTTTTATTGAGTTCCTAGAGGAGTAGAGAAGAAAGTTAAAAAAAAATTTCATCGTTCGCGACTTTTTTTTTTAATTTCCTTTGAAATATTTATTTTTTCGTTTATGAATAGCATAAAATTCAACGAATTCATATTGTGGCGTAATAGTGTGACCTGCGTGCATCCATTAAACGCCAATTTGGTCTGTTTCTTTGTTCGTTATCCATGTTTTGCATCCAGTTCAAGTATTTTTTGTTGTAAAATTGCCTTCATTAACATAAGTACGTACGTTTGGGTGCCAGTCTCAGAGGAGCTCGTGGCAAAATAGTAACAGCCGCTCGGGTCGATCTTTAGGTTAAGCCGTGCTTGCCTAGGTTGGTCTGTGGATGGGTGACCACCCATTACATTCCGAGTTTCCTCCGTGCTTCGGAAAGCACGTTAGTTAAGCCGTTGGTCCCGGCTGTCATTTGTACATCTTTGACAGTCGTTACAGTTAGTCAGTGACCTAAAAAGTCTGACAACCAGTCTTACTAAGGGGTATCGTATTAGTTCAATTTGTGGAAGAGAAACAAACGTTTTTTTTTTTACAGACAAGACCGGAGCCTTTTTGGGGAGTACACAATTGGGATGATTATTAAGGTAAAAGAGGCCACATCGAAGCTCATAGTTGATGTGGAGGAACCAGGGTGGGTACAGGAGACTCAGAGTGCAGCGCGCAATGAGGGGCGCCAGGAGTTGTGGTGATGACATGCTGGCTGATCAGTTCCTGTCTGAGGAGAGCGTTCTTCATTCATTAGTAATACACGCTAGATTGTACTAACTCAATGGACTTGGTTGGTGAAGGACCGAATATGTCATTGTCAGATAGATTGTTTTTTTTTTTATTTTCACATTTATAATTACATCCTTGAGTTTTAATTTGTTGTTTTTATTATTATTTTATCAGTCTATGGCGTCCCACTGCTGGGCAAAAGCATCCTTTCAAGCAGTACTAAATGATTAATATATCGGATTTTCGAGCGCAGAGACACCACGTGTCGCTGTTTATACGTTATTAATTGTTGTATGTGCTGCGTGTATGTGCAGGTAGTTGAAAAATAATAAGTGCAGAATAATTCACGTGATATAATTACAAAAATTTCAATGGAACATTATCAAAATAATTTGAGAATACAATGATAGATACTGATTGAATCAAATTACAATAATTATTAGACTTGAGTTTAGAGCCAATGGATTTGTGCGTGACCACCGGGTGCCGGGTGCAATGACCGGGTGACAGTCACATCAAAAGCGCTGTCACCGCCGCCATGACATTCACAACCCCATTCGTTGTTAACCGCTCTAAAACAACTTATAAAACACAGAATAAAATAACCAATTAGAACTTTTAAAATTGTTGCAATAAATCAACTAAATCATCGCGCGCCGTTACGGCCGTCTTGCATCTTCACACGTCCTCGTGTGTGTTTTCTGCTCTGTGGATCAATTATCAACCGGTGGGTTACTCAGTTCAACACTCGGTTATTCTGACCATACCTAATTAACAAAACTGAGGAGGGAATTTTCAAACACCAATAGTTAGCTTAATCGTCACTAAGACCGAACACATGACTAAAACTGAAAGGATACTACAACAGTGGTATGCAACGTACGCACTACGCATGCAACGTATGAACTACGTATGCAACACATGCACTACGTATGCAACACATGCACTACGTATGCAACACATGCACTACGTATCCAATACGTATATACTACATATGCACTACGAATACACTACGTATGCACTACGTATACACTACATATGCACACCATAAAAGCTCTCTGCTCTACTGGTGCCACACAGGGCTACAGGTGCCACACATGCCTACAGATGCCACACAGCCCTACAGGTGCCACACAGGCTTACAGTTGCCACACAGGCTCAGGGTGCCACACAGGCTTAGGGTGCCACACAGGCTCAGAGTGCCACACAGGCTCAGAGTGCCACACAGGCTCAGAGTGCCACATAGGCTCAGGGTGCCACACAGGCTCAGGGTGCCACACAGGCTCAGGGTGCCACACAGGCTCAGGGTGCCACACAGGCTCAGAGTGCCACATAGGCTCAGGGTGCCACACAGGCTCAGGGTGCCACACAGGCTCAGGGTGCCACACAGGCTCAGGGTGCCACACAGGCTCAGGTTGCCACACAGGCTCAGGGTGCCACACAGGCTCAGGGTGCCACACAGGCTCAGGGTGCCACACAGGCTCAGGGTGCCGCACAGGCTCAGGGTGCCGCACAGGCTCAGGGTGCCACACAGGCTTACAGTTGCCACACAGGTCTACAGGTGCCACACAGGCCTACAAGTGCCACACAGGCTTACAGGTGCCACACAGGCTTACAGGTGCCACACAGGCTTACAGGTGCCACACAGGCTTACAGGTGCCACACAGGCTACAAAAACTCAACTACTCACTAGCAACTGGCCGTTATCGGAACATTCTGACTCTAAACTGTTAGTTGGTGTTTCCAGTCCAGCATTTCAACTCTGTATCTGTCACCATAACAAAGCCACTTGATAAGGCCCTTTATATTTTGGCCCTAACTTTATTTAATTGCGTTCATGATTTTCTAGCAATGCATATTCACCTATTTTGAATTTATTTACTTTGGATTTATTTTTTTCAAATCTAGCCTTCTCTATGGAGGCACTTGCCTCTACTGCCCAAGCTGCCTGCACGTTGCTCTAATCTAATTCAACGTGTGTCTCGTCTGTATCAAGGGTACTGTAACTGAAGAGGTCTAGTAACCCATGCTATCAAAAGTTCAAGGGCGCTTGCCTTAGTTGTACAGTTGACGGTGATGACGGTGACTTTGTGATAGCAAGTTGAACTTCAGGCAGACACTACCTCCCATGACTTAAGGATCCTTGTTTCAACTGCGGATAACATATTCTTTAAAGTGGGCATAACTCGCTTTACTTGCCCGTTGGCAAGACTGTAACCCGCGGCTTTCAGATGAAAACTAATGCTGTGAGTTGAACAAAAAGTCCCAAAACTCTTTCCCAGCAAAACACCTCCCTGTTCCGATATTATACGTGTAGGTGCACCAAAGAGCTGTTATAGCACTTTTAGCATCAATGTTCATATTCTGAAGTAAGAGTACGAATTGTGTAAAAGCATCGATAGAAACAAACACATACTCTTTGGTATCTCGTTTACCAGTTAGTTTTCCCGTGGCATCCATATGAATGGTATGCCATTGGGTCGTAACTTTTGAAATTGGATGGAGCTCGACTTGAACCTTGCCCGAATGGGTCTCGGAGACCTTACATTGTGATGCAGTCATCTACAAACTTTCCAACGTACTTATTCATATTAGGAAACAAGTAATAGCAAAAAGCCTTTTCCAGAGTTTTCTCCCACCCTAAGTGCATTACATTCTCTCAATCATGATTAATAATAGCCTATTGAAAAGCCCTTGGCACCACAGGTAACCACACACTCCGTTTATTATGTTCTATCTTTCGATGCAATAAGTCTCTTCTCATTTCATAAGTTTTGACCGTCTCATCAGTAAGTTCACTAGACCCAAGTTTTATAAAAATGGAATAATTCTCATCTTTTGGTTGCTCTGCTTGTAACCAGTTATCTGATATTCTGTCAAATAAACTGTTTTCTGTTCTATCTTTTTTACCAACCAAGTGTGGGTTCGCTGGTAAGGTTTCGTGATAAAAAGTCTACATGTCCCATATTTTTGCTCTGGCGATACTCAATGTCAAATTCAAAAGATTGGAGGAAACACTACCATCTGGGGACAGTATTTGAAAATTACATTGTAAACTATATTGGGCTATACCTAACAACGTAACCGTATTTTGCTGCCGTTTACCGAAGAACCTACAAGCTAAACTTTCCCGGATCAGCACGCAGCACCAGATTCAAAACAAAACGAGAGCGACTCACCAGATTCGATAGAAACTAGATCCGTAGCTGGCTTAATGGTGCAGATATCCACTCGCTTCTCAACTCAGCTAGTCTCGGAGTAACCCTCTTTCTTTGGACAGTGTGTGGCGATGAGACCAGTCTCCTCACAGAAGAAACAGGTCACTGGCATCGATGCTTTCTTCGAGACGCTGTCTTTGGCCGGTTGCGATCCACTATTTCCTGAAAACTTAGATTGAGGGTCAGCAGGATCGCTAGAGCTTTTAGTCAAGCATTCATTTGCCATGTTATTTTTAACTTTAATCAATCAAATCTTTATTTGCTTTGAATGTAGGTACAGGTATAAGATGTTATACATAAATTAATGAGATCGGCTACAGTCTACCTTACGGCATGCAAATGATTACATAAATTAAAATAATAATAATATCAAAACAATGTCAACAAAACAAAACAGAAAGCAAAGTGAATTCAATCAATCAATCAATCGATCAATCAATCAATCTCAATCTTCAATCTGATCGTCTCTTTGTGATCTTCTTGGTACCATGAACGATGTTCACACAAGACGACTTCAAACCTTTTAACCCTTCGTGTGCCGGGAACGTGGATCTACGCGAGACACAATAGCTTTTTAATTGTGTCTATATACTCGGCATACGAAAGGTTAATGTATTATTTTGCTGAGGGGGGGTGGGCCTGGTGAGAAGCCTGCATCAGGTCTCTTCCAATGCTTCTAATGGTGGAATATCATACCCTAGTAGTACTAGTCAAAAGCAATGTTTATTTTTAAGGAAATCAATTGTGAAAAGAGAATAAATTAAATTAAAAATGACCCGATTTTCCACAGTTGTAGCACCGTCTTAATTGGTCTAATTTTGGTATCTTGTTATCGGCAGGCGCATTAATGTTTTCCTGCATTGGAGGTCCTCTTTTGCGGTACGTAAAGCCATAAGTTCTTATTGTAATCTAATTCGAGTATCAATTTCCATAGTAAAAGCCAACCGCTGAAGTCGTGGCTCAATTTTAGCTGCATGCGCCATAGTGCTCAGAAATCGATTCGCATAAGCAGACAAACATTCTCCTTCCTTTCAGGACTTTCTTTAAACAGCCTGCATAACATTGCAGCATGATTTTCAACACATTCGTATCGAGCAAGAAATAAGTCTTTTAATAGAGGCCAAGTTATACCAGGAAAATTATTTTGAACTAGCCGTGAAGCCGCTGATCCCTTGAGGGCTTGACTCATCGTAATAATCAGCTTACAGCTAGAAATGTTTTCTCAATACACTTTCTCGAAAACTGGTTCTAATCGCACTACGATTAGGTTCAACATGCAATGTATTTCACACGCGTGCGAGTTTTAGTATTTTTCCGCACACGTGCGAAAATTAAAAAATCCACAGATAAGTAAGGGTTCAATAACTATATCTATAGTCGGCGGTGATTGGTTTTTTTTTAATCCCGGCAAAGAGTATTTAAATTGTGTTTATAAATATATATCATAATAAACATGATTATTTAAAACAAATATTTATTTTTATGAACAAATTAACATCTTATTGTGTTCTAAAAAAAATATATATATATATTTAAATTTTCTTTTTTTTTCATAGTAGGCTGTATGAGGCATCATACCTTTGCACCTTCTTCAACCTGGCGAAAGCACAGCGCGGCAAAAAAGCAAATTAAATCATAGTTTCATAATAACTAATTCCTGACAAAAATACTTTCCGTTCTAATATTTTATTTCTTCGAAAGTGTATTGAAAACCGTCGTTTGATACGCGTGGGGATTTGTTATTGCAGTTCTCGGCTCCATAACACCCTCGCTTGCAGCTCGGGAGTTAATTCCGCGCTCGAATGCAATAACAAACTTCCCCACTTATATCAAAATGTACTATTTCGCATCTTTTATTCTTGCATGCACAAATCGACGGTGTTACATCATGCTCGGGCATCACTATTTCGAGACTCGAGATTAAATTTAGGTAAGGGCGGCAGCCTGGCGTCTTCTGAACTAGGTTTTTTAATCGCACGAATCAATTCCATCATTTGGCGTTGCTGCATTTTGAATAACAATTTCCAACGATTATTTTCACTAGCCAGTGAAAAGAATCGTTGGAAATTGTATTATCTAAAAGACAATTTCATGGCTGTAAGCTGCGACGAGCTCGTCGTCGAGACAGCCTTGAGATCGATCGAGCGTGTAGCCCTGATTAAAACTGTATTCACTACTACACTAGCGTGGTTGTGATCGTCGACGAACTCTAGGCTGTATCCTCCCGACGCTGTTTCGTAGACGAAATAAGGGCTTGGAACAAATTCATAATCGATCAATCTCGACTGAGAGTTTTAAAGGGTTAAAATATATATTTAAGGTCTATATTTAAGTATTATATGGAATAGAGCAAAACTATAAACATATTTAATAATTGTGTGTGTTCATTCCATAATTCTTATTACATTTTAAGGCTGAATGACGATTCCTTTGCCTCTCTTCTCAATGGTAGTTCTTTGAAAGCTGGTGTCAACTGCCTCTCCTATATATATGATGCTCATGCCTTTTTTTTTTTTTTTTTTTTTTATCGATGGGAAATCATCAAATAACCCCTCCCGCTCTGGGCTGAGCAGGAGGGAGTGTCAGACTTCTACTGACTAAAACCCATCCATGTTCCTTCCTTTGCCCTTTGTGTTCCAGGGCCGCGGTATCTCTTTCGAACAGTCCCGCAACCCTGGCAGGCGTCGGCCCTTACGGACCCCTCCCTGTTTGCTGACTCTCCTTGAGGCGCGCGTGGAACACGAACGCGCCGTCGACACGGCCTGTCGTCATAAGACGGACGGACGGCGAGCTAGCCCATAGCTCACCGTCCACAGGCCCGCGCCTACGGTAGCCGGGGGCCACCACGTGGCCCCCGACGCCCGGTGCGTCTCCCGCGGCGGCTGGGACGTGAGGTTCTCTCCCTCTCACGTTCCGCCACCTCCTTCGCTAGCATGACTGCTTCGCAGAAGGAGGTGACGGCGTCCCATTCCGTCTCGCTCCGGACCATGGATTGAACCAAGGCCGGAAGCGAGAGGTCGCCGCCGCCGATCGCCGCTACGAGGACACGGCGGTGCTCCGCCCACGCGGGGCAGATCTCCACCGTGTGCTCCACCGTGTCCTCCGGTCGATCCTCACAATGGTAGCACCCGGGCGTTTCCTCCCGCCCGATTCGGTGCAAGAACCTCCCGAAACAACCGTGTCCGGTGAGGACCTGCGTCAGGCGGAAGGTGAGGGCGCCGTGGCGCCTCTCTAGCCACTCCTCAAAGAGGGGACTTATCGCCACTATTGTGACGTGCCCTGCACGGGGTTGCGACAGTCGCTCTCTCCATGTCGCCATGAGATCGCGCCGGAGGTCTGTCCGCTGAGCGACAATTTGCCGCGGCAGCGGAGTTACCCCCCGGCGTAGTGCCTCCACGCGCCATTCGTGTAGGCGCGCGAGGACTATCGCCTCCAGATCCCATGGCGGCAATCCGGCATGATGCTCATGCCTGCCTTTATAAAGGCGAACGAAAAAAAAAATATATATATATGATGCTCTGTGGCCTTTCCTAATGGCGAGCTTGACTGACCGGTTTGTCGCCCTTGAAGAGAGGCGTTTGGAAAATGAGCGAATTCTTATCGACAACCAGCAGAGGATGTTAGAGACTTTTAAGGAGATAAGTGAGGCCTGATCAAGGCAGACCCAGGCGTTGCAGGATTTGTGTGCATTAATGAAACGAGGGAGTTAAATAGTATATAAGTTATACCTATCTGCTTCCATAAATGTGTAGGTTTTTATTATTTTGTTCATGTTGTGTTGTCTTGTGTTTGTTTTGTGTTTTTTTTTTTTGTAGTAAATAAAAAGAAGACATATTATTAAGTAGTTATCTATTTCATTAGTCACGACTCATGCCCCATTCTATATCTACACATGTTTTCGACATCTAAAAAGAAAAGAAAGCATATTTGGAAACTTAAATATGACGTGCTCGCCATAATTGATTAACTAAATCTCGCCTACTTAGTTGCCCACTGACTAAGTCATCATGTGTTGGGCCTGGCTGTGTCAGGATTCCAAGTAACTTAGATTCTTCATCTGCCTCGCAGCCCCGCACGATTACACATGTTGTATAAAACACAGAAAGCTATCACTATTTTCCTCACTGTTATGGGGTAATAGTGCAATACTCTGTGAACTAATAAGCATCTAAAGCGGCCTTTCAGTAGTCCGATAGCCCTCTCCACGCTATTCCGTGCACTACTGTGCAAATTGTTGTAATGGCTCTCTGGAGTCCCAGTTTCTGGATTACTAAAGGGAGCCATTAAATAAGGCCTTTGAGGATATCCTGAGTCACCTTAAAATAATGAATGAAGCTGGAATTAAATACAATCTTAACTTGTGTGTAAGTTTTCATGGTATTGTAATTAATAACTTGCCCACAAGTACACAATTTCACCATTATTATTTAAATTTTCCAAATGCTCCTTGAATCTAGTATTTGAAAAAACAAAACTATCGTGTGCTGCACCCCCAAAAGTCACATCAACATGCAAGATATTCAAATCAGCATCATTAATCTGAAATAAGTATAATAATTATCTAGCCCCCGAACCCACCCCTTGCCACTCCCTTTCGGATACCTACGCACACTGGTAAGGAAACGAACTAGTGAACAACACCACAAGCTATGGCTGGACCACGGCGAGTGCAGGCAGGCCAAGGAAGCACTTCCTACTCGCACGGCATTGTGTTATGGGGGAATTCTATAAACATAAATAGGGTATTTATAGCCTAAAAGCAATGTATCCGTGCTCTTTGTGATGTGCCACCTTT
This sequence comes from Eugnorisma glareosa, assembly GCA_947578425.1. Taxonomy (NCBI): domain Eukaryota; kingdom Metazoa; phylum Arthropoda; class Insecta; order Lepidoptera; family Noctuidae; genus Eugnorisma; species Eugnorisma glareosa. Next base: position 1,370,525 of record OX387982.1, on the reverse strand, counting down.
GACATCATGTAAACCTCTTTTTAAAGAACTAAATATATTAACAGTTCCTGGAATGTACATTTTTGAATGTTGTAAATTTGTTAAAACTCACTCCAACTTATTTCAACGTCTCGGAGACACTGTTACGTTAAACACGAGATATCCTGATAGACTGATTATTCCTCAAATGAAAAGCCGCTTATATCACAGAAGTTGCTTTCCAATGGTAATAAGGATAAATAATAAACTACCAAAATCATATAGGGAACTGCCAATCAATCGATTTAAAACTGCTTTATTGAAATGGCTTATAGAGAAATCATTTTATTCTGTGAATGAGTATCTTAACCTCAAAGAATCACGATGACATTTTCCCATTATTAATAGAAAATTATTGACATTCTTATTATTGACATTTTTATTAGTGACATTCATATTATTATAACATACCAATTATTTAGATTCAATTATTGTATTAATGTAATGTACCTATTCTTTAATTTTGCATGCTAGTTTTAGCGAATTGTGTGAGCAACTGTAATAAAACTCGACCATCTATAATGTACTACAATTCTAGCAAATAAATTTCATATCATTTCATATCATTTCATTTCATTACTATCGACGTCCGTTTCACCAAACGGGCGCTTCGGCTGTCCAAACCACAGCTGCGCACAGTTACAGCCGCCGTCACTGGACACGGCTCTTTTAATAAACACCTCTTTGTCATAGGAGTCACGGACAGCCCCCTATGCCGAGCCTGCATGGAGGTAGACGAGACAGCAGCCCACGTGCTTCTGCACTGCCCAGGGGTTGCAACATACAGGGCAAAGTACTTCGGTAACCCAGGTACTCTCCGCGAGATTACCAGCAACATCAAGGCGCTGCTGGCCTTTCTCGGGGAGTTAGGGTGGATCGAATAGATTTCCCACCCGCACGCAAAATACGCGCTTAGACGTGGAGTTGCGGACACCAGCCCGCTATACAATACAATACAAATACAATACAAATAATTATCCATAGGATTCCTAATAATTCCAATTATTTTAATGAAATTCCAGTTTACCTACAATTAAAACATTTCTGGCATGATACCTACCTAGCACCCCAGGAATTTTGAATTTCTCATAAAACCCTGGTACCGGACTTGAAGACCATGTATTTTCATTTCATTTCATTTATTTTCATTAACAATTTACATTGTGTTGAAAAATTACATATTAAATAAAAAATATCACATGCAGAAACAAATTCATATAAAAGCCTATTAAAATTGAAGTGAAGTGTATTAATTTAAAATATGTCAACAAATAAATATACAATGTCAAAATAAATGTCAAGTTAATAGCAGGTAGAATGTCAAAACCAATGCCAAAAAATAAGAAAACAACTTCGTCAAGGTCCTAATGATGAGCATAGTGCTAATGTCAAAAGATAATTTAAATTAAAGCTTGTTCACTGCTATTATTTTAAGTGACTATTTTTATCATTTGACATAAATTCTGATACCGAGTAAAAGCATTTTTCCAACAAGAAGGCTTTTAATTTAGTTTTAAATGAGTGAGATCTATAAATTAATAATTTTAAATCAGTCGGTAACCTATTAAATAATTCTACTGCTTGGTATCCATGCGTCATGTTCGTGAACGAGCGCTGTCAGTTGTCATCTCTTAGTTGCCACGGCTTATTTTAATTAATTATTTTTTTAATTGTCTTTTATGTTTTTATTATGGACAGTTTTAACGTGCACATCTTGCTAGATCGTTCCCACATAATGTACCATCTCAATATGAATGATGTAAACAAGGTTTTGTAACAATAAGCTGATCAAAAAGAGTGTCCATGGAGTTTCTTGGCCGTTCTTCTCCATAGAGATATACGCTAGGAAATGGGCAACTACAGTTAATTCTCACAGTTTTTATGCCTTGTGACTGGGACTGTAGGTACCTATATTTCATTGTTATCTTTGTTTCGACAGTTCAAAAGTGCCTGTAACTGACCTACTTGAAATAAATGCTTTGATTTTGACTTTGATAACATTTTACAGATCCATTAATTAGTGTTCACCCCACGGCTTTACCTGCGTGAACCTATACACTGTAAATACAAGCAGTGGCGTATTGATTTACCCATAAGCCAAGAAGGCTATGACTCGGGGCGACTGCCTTAACTTGTTGATAAAAGCACTATGTATTATCTAGCCTGCCGCCTCATATTCAAGTGGCTTCCTTAATTTGTATTGCTTAGTGGTCAAAAGAAAACCGATCCTGTCCGAAGCGGGCTGCTTAGTTTTTCGAGCTCGCTACTCTCGCATCCTAGTCTCTAAATTGTTCGGAAACTTTTAAGCGCAATAATGTCGACAATATTACCTGTATGAATGATTGGTAAAAATAAAATCTGTACAAATTCGAGAATGATGTTGGTTAGATGTTGTTGTGTCTACATTTCTAATCCAACTTTCCTCTCGCAGGTCAAGAAATTTCTTAAGAAATAATAAGCAGTACCTTTGTGCTCATCTATCTTAATGTAATCCTATTAAGTATTTTGTGTGTTCATAAATAAATAAATAAGGATTGCTAAGTTTTTCGAGCTCGTTTCGCTGGGTCTTGTATTCTGGAGTTCAAATTACGTAACCATTCTGAAACTAAACATAAATCGACAATGTAAATATAAAAAGAAAATTAACATATCCGAGGCGGGGTGATAAAAAATTCCTTCTAAAAAGTTTCTTAAAATATTCATGGTTCTGAGCAGTGGCGTGCCTACAATGAAAGGGAGGCAAAGCGTTTCGCTCTCTGGTATGAGTTCTGACATTGGTTTTAAATAACGTCGCTCGGTATAAATTTTCCTATTATTTAAATATGCCTAAATATAAAAAAATACTAATAGTGGTGATTAATAATCAGCCTTTAAAATTCCCACTGCTGGGACACTCGGCCTCCTCTCTATGAGAAGGAATGGGCTAAAATCCACCACGCGGGCCCAGTGCGGGTTGGTAGATGTCACATGTCTCCGAATTTTTGGTTCTAGGACATGCCGGTTTCCTCACGATGTTTTCCTTCACCGTTTTTGAGAGCAGTGGTGATGAATAAATTACACAAAGTAATGCTCCTGCCTGGGTTCGAAAACACGACTTACTGTTCGTAAGTCGGGGCTGCTACCACTGGGCCACCGCTGCTCTAAAATATAACTTTTCGTATTTTATATCCCTTCACGAAATAGATAGGTAGCTTGTATGATAGGCCCGCCACTGGTTCTGAGACTTTTTTGCCAAAGTCGGCAAAATCATTTTAATAACGCCCATACAAATGGTTTAGTGTTATAAATCGGAGGAGACCTGCTAAAATTTTCAAATTCTGTATTATTCTGAAAATCTAACATATCAGAAGGTGCAAAAAAATCCAGCTCACTGCACTTGCATATAATTAGTTTCTTCTTGTGGAATTCATCATTAAACTACTACCACTCCACGAAGATTTTTCCATCTTTTTTATTTCGATGTCACTTTGCCCAGTTTAGTGCGGCCGTGCCCACAACCGTTTTTGAGGGCTGGATCCGCGCCTGAACCCCGCTTGGCGGGGCTCCGTCGACCGGGGCTCCCTCGACTGCGCCATGTCAAGTGGCAGAGGGTGCAAGAGCGTGCTCGTTTGGACTTGGGGCACCCCGACTCGGGACTGTTGCTGTAAACCCTGCAGACAGAAATAGGGGCCCCGCGTAGCGTTGCGGGGCTACGTCGACTACGCTTTTTAGGCGAATAGTGTTTTAAGGTTAGGTTACAATAACTGGTTTTTCTCAAGACCGGAGCGTCGCCTTTAAATGGGATGCCTGTGCCAAGGCACAGGGAGGGGGCACCTCTTCCTGCCAAACGATACTAAATTTTTAGTCGACTACCTACACCTTTTTAAGCGACTATATAACAGCCGCTCAGGTCGATCTTTAGATTAAGCCGCGCTTGCCTATGTTGGTCTGTGGATGGGTGACCGCCCATTACATACAGTTTCCTCCGTGCCTCGGAAAGCACGCTAAGCCGTTGGTCCCGGCTGTCAATTGCAGATCTTTGGCAGTCGTTACAGGTAGTCAGTGGCCCAGTCTGACAACCAGTCTTACCAAGGGGTATCGTATTACCCAGTACTAACTGGGTTGTAGAGGTCAGATAGGCATCCGCTCCATGTAAAATACTGGTACCTATTCAGCTGCATCCGGTTTGACTGGAAGCCGACCCCAACATATTTGGGAAAAGGCTAGGCAGATGATGGAAGTGTTTTGAGGTTAGGTTACATTAATCGGTTTTTCTCAGGAATGGTGCATTTTTTTTCATGGGAGTGGTACCAGGGGGTAAGCTCCCTCCTCCCCCCCCCCTTAAGCGTGCCGCACGATACTATTTTTTTTACCGAAAAAAAAAACATTTATTGCTGTAAATATAATAATATTTAATGTACATAATAACTTATAATCTATTACAATATTGTAGCTGCTGTGTCTATTCAGATACATAATGCTAACATAATAATACAGGGTGGAGTGACACTGACGCGAAAACTGTTAGGTACCACGTATCCAGTACGTCATTCTGAGCCGCCGACATAGATTTTTTTTTAAATTATTTTTATATTAAAAAGAAACTGAAACAGCTGTTCCATACATTTTGACCGTGTAGGTACTGCACATTTGTAGGAACCTCCGGTTTTTTGTTTTTTAATAACCGATGAATAATTTATATCTGGGTGCCAGAATAATGTACTTACTGAATACGCGGTAACCATTTTCGTGCCAGTGTCCCTTCCACCTCGTTTAAGTAGGTACTTATTTACTCGAGACGAAGATGAAAATATGAGGGAAATATTCACAAGCTGGACTCTGACTTTTGACTTCGTCACGTTTATAAACTAAATAAAATTGCAAATGGAGACTGTACGAAAACAGTGCTGCTATGATATAATGGCGCAGGTCGACATCAAATTGTTACCAAACCTGTCTTTATTACAGTCCTGTCACTGTTATTGACTTCCGCCTGTGCAATAAGTCTAATCAATATATAGAGTGAATTTTTCATGTGGACGTGGATGGCCAAATCCGAAACTGTGAGGAATATCGAAAAATGCTCAAAGGAGTCTCGAGCCCGATTTTGATAAAACTAAAAATGCATCATTGGATTTTTGAAAAATCAATATTCCTGGCCAAGAATCGAAGCTGCTGGTTTTGAAAAAAAAAACGCACTCATATTTTTCTTTTTGGCCACCCACGCCCACTTGGAAAATTCACCCTGTATAAGTCTATCAACATTATGATATAACATAACATCACGCATGTAATCTCCGAAGGGCTATGCAGAGGTTTACCTAAAAGTACACCCACACTCCGCCAATTATGTTTAAGTCCCATGTAATAGGGGACGAGCCTATTGCAATCAACCAGGCACAAATCCAAACTAAATACGAAATTAAAGATGTTGCAGCTGACAGAGGTAAAAATTACTGTAAAAACTGTAGCCTTGCGTAGCACTATGTTAAACCGAAACACATCTTAATATCAAATAAATCGGAAAAAAAACATTTAAAAAATTGATATATTTATTAGGTCTGTTCGAAACAAATACTATCAAAAAATTAATTTACTATGGTAGACAATCAACAATCAGACTTGTTCCCATTCGTCCCATCTTAGGGTCAGATGGGAAAAATAGTGCCAACTACTTTTAAGGAAATCTTGTAAATATTACTTGTGAAACATGGTGCAAATTAATGTAATATGAAAACCGACGCGAAAACTGTTACCACGAATTCAGTACATCATTTATTTATTTATTTTTCATCCGTGTAGGTTACACTTATGTAGGAAACAGCTGTTTTTATTTAAATAACCGATTGAAAACTACATAATATGTGAGCGGGCTCAAATTTATATACTGAATACGTGGTACCCGTTTTCGCGTAGGTGTCCCATCCGCCCCTTAAATACGGCGAAAATAAAATACGATTTATTATGCCTTATTATTCTATTATTGGTTATGGGCGTAAAAAGATCCTTCATGAAGCCGAAAGGCACTTGTTCTCTCCGTCATTGTGATTTTTTTTTAGGACCACACCCGGAATCTTCTAGTTACGGAAATACTGGAGGTCAAACTTCCAGCACATTCGTTTTTTTAAATACTTGTTTTATGTTTTGACGCAGTGCCTTATCCTAACCAAAGCGATAGTGGCTTTATTTACCAGTTCATATATTTGGCATAAATGATGAATGCATGGATTTCTTACCGTAATAAAGATTCTATTACTCTGATAAATTATTGCATGTACTTAATTAGTATTGACTTAAAAAAATGATTATGTAGCTTTTCAGCAAAAAACAGGAATAATCAACGTCAAATAAGAAATTTGTATTTCTTAATCAAATAACATTTTGCTTCTAAAATTCCAAGCCAATACACGGCTTGAACTTATGCTAAATGACGTTATGATCTCTATTCACGTGATTCTTAAGTTCGTATTTGGTTGCGAAGATAGATTTACAAATTCTACAGCAGAATCGGCCACCATGGTAGATTTTCATATGTTTTCTAGCTTTGTGAGCCGAATAGAACGCTTGACCGCAAACCTGACAACCAAAAGGTTTTGCCCCAATATGTTTCCTAACATGAATTACTAACTGTTTTCTACTAAAAAGAGTTTTATTACAAAATTCACAAGTTTCCTTCGAAGGCATACTATGTACCTTTTTATGATTCTTCAAATTACTTTCAGTATAAAATTGTCTATCACACATGTCACAACTGTATGGTTTTATTTGTAAATGTACTTTATTTACGTGGACAGAGAGTTCATTGTCGTTTGAACACTCTTTCTCACAGAAACTGCATGTTTGGGTTTGTTTTTCTTTTAAAAGGTTCAATTTTACTGCGTGTCGTTGAATGTGATTCTCGTAATGTGCTTGGTTAACATAGACCTTATTGCAGAGTTGACAAGGCTTAATTCTGTGTTTCTCTTCGTGAGATTGTAATTTGTCTGTATCAGTGAAATTCCTGCCACATTCTTTGCAAGTCATATAAAAGCTCTCGTTTTGTAAATGTGTCATTTTAGTATGCTCATACAAATGGAACTTAGATTTGAATACATCAAGACAAATATTGCATAGAACTTTCTTGTTCACATGTTTAAGAATATGTCTTTTTAAGAAATACTCTGATATGAAATGCTTGCTACATAAAGGACAAGTGAATTTTAACGAAACCTTTTCAACTTTTTTCCTTTTGTTGAACGTTAAAAATTCGCTGCACACATCTACAGGGTACTTCGAACTTTGTAAGCCGTTAAACAGTTTTTTATTCATGTAAGTTTTAGTTGCATTTCTAGCTAAATTCTCAATGTCTGGTGTTAATTTTACGTCTGCTTGAAACCATTTTGATGGAGAAGAAGAATCTATTGTTTCTTCTTTAGGGGCTGATTTTAATTCTACTTCAAACCGTTTTGGTGGTGAAGCTTCAAAAATAACTTCTGTTTCAGATTCACTCTCAGATTTTACTCTGAACTCATCTTCTAGGACATCTATTTTGAGTTTGCTCTCATCTATAAAGTCATTTTCATCTAGGAGTAAAGATTCATCCAAATCCTCTTGAGGCGCCATAATACTTGGTGGCGAAACTTGGACGAAAACATTAGCATTTGGTTTTATTTGACTAAGGTTCTCCAACATGAGAGTGACACATAAATCTAATCTTTCCCTTGTGAAATTGAACTGGTGTATAAAAATGTATGAAGTTATTGCATGGTTAAGGCACTTTTCGCATATTTTTGTCCCAATGAAGTTGTGTAGGTAGTTCATCTGCAACAAAAAGATAGAATTTAACTTCCAAAAGTTAAAACAGAACTGACGGAATGTGAGTTTATTTTAGGTAGATGGTACACCTCTGTCCAACCCTTCGGGGATTATAGGCGTGGTCTTATGTTGTTAAGAAAGCTTAGGGTTAGAATATGTAAGGTTTTGGAATAAACCTGTCTTTCAGGGACAAGAATAGACGAATTCGCGTGTTGTGGCTAGTATCATGTGAAAGGCTGTTATCCGAATATGGTATAAAAGTTTTGAGAGCGCGCTATTGTCTGAGTTTTATACTTGGCAACTCAGTCTGTGTAAGTACAATTTTATTATCAGTCGAGGTACTTGCTCTTTACATTAGTACACTACCAAGAATGTTTTTGTAAGCATAATCCTAGTAGTATTTTGTATACAAGCGATTATAAACTATATTTTAAGACTAGTCTGTTTTTTAATCTCAGAGACTAAATTGACACATGCAAATGTCAAACTTACAAATAATGCTGCCAGCTCTTTTTATATTTTTGTGGCACAATACAAAATTAGATAAATTATGAGGTCATGATTAATACTGTTTGTTTTTATTAAGTATAATTATTGAGATCAGATTCTATTTGCTTATACTTACCTTACTTTAGCAGTAATAATGATGAGATTAGCAAATTGGTTTTTCTTCTAATGATTAAACCTTTCGTAAACTATAACTAATTATGATCTATTTTATTAAGAATATCTTGGAGATTAATCTCTATATACCTATGTAAGAATAAACAGTAGCTTATTTATTCAGATTATAAAAGGTGTAAAAGTACCTTAACGAAGTCGAAAAGCACGTGTTCTCTCCGTCATTGCAATCATTTTCTTTTTCTAGCTAGACCATACCTGGGCAGTTGGGAACCTTCTAGTTACGGACATATTGGGGGTCAAAGTTCCGACTTTTTCACAAGTTTTTAATGTTATAATTTTACTTTAAATCCCTCCACGAATTGCTTATGGGTGCACTATTGCACCATCAATGCATCCATCAGCATAATGTTTTGAGTGCCTTATATTGAGTCCTACCGTAAAATGTGATTTTTCACTCCAAAGAAAAAAGTCGTTTCCCAGCAATATTTTTTACTTAGTTTGATATATAGAATGCTTGGTTGACGGGTTCGTGGAGGGTTCGTTTACACCTTGAATAAAAGACTAAAATACTGCTCAAACCGAATCTAATCCGACTCGTGACACATCAACTTTTAACTGATTTCTAAAACGGAGGCGGTTTTATACTCGGTCGATAACCTTTTATAAATCAAGGAAAGTAAGTATAAAGAGTTAGAACACTCCATAGAAGTTAGTTGACACAATCCATGCGACCGAATTACATCTTTTGTAACGCGCGGGATTTGTTTCAGTTTGACCAGATTATTAAACTACAAAACTTAATTATACATGTGTGTGTATATTTCAAAAACCAAGACTAATTTACTTAAGAAAAGCTTTCGGAATTTTCCTAACAGCTTTTACGAACTTCCTCGGCCCCTTTTCAAGTCGAACTGGATTAGAGGTGAGGGAGGAGCCAATATTAAATTGTATATTTGTTCCAATATTTGGTATATACGGTGATATGTTTGCAATCTTAATTGGTGTCGGTTCAGACTTTTCTACTGTGTTAAAAGTGAAAGGTCCTTCTTCAACATCCATTTCTTCGTTTATTAGTACTTTTGTATTGAAGATATAGTTAACCGAGTCTGTTTCTATATCCATGTAATGCATCGAATTTGATTCTATATTGTCAATTTGTATTGCAATATTCTCTTGAATTGTTAATTTTGTATCCATTATAGTGGTTTCATCAATTACTATGAATGGTGTAGACTTGTTAATTGATACATCAACTCCTTTCTCAATATTACAATCATTTTTATTTTCTTTTTCATGTGTTAAAAAATTATTGATAAAGGTTTTATTACTTCCAAAGGTGACTTTGTAGTCACCGTTTTCGATGATTTTTTTTGATTCACAACAATGACAAGTAGATCTATCTTTATTATTGCTGGTTAGGCAAACATTGCATTGCCAGATTTTCTCTGTTTGTTTCTCAAATTTATTTGGTTTTGTTAGAGTTTCAACATTTTCAGTAATCAAAGCAGTTACAAGCTTTTCAGTATCATACTTAGTTATACTATCAAAATCCCTATTCTTTTCTGTCATTACTTTGTCCTCTTGAATAATTTTATCAACGTTTTCAATTGGTTTCTTGCAGTATTCACATTTGGTTAACTTTTTGAATAACCAGCACAAATTGCAATTTATTTCTTTTATTTTGGGCCTAACAAGAACATTTGTTATATTGTCAATTTCTTCATTATCCTTTAAGGAATTGTTCTTGTCAGAAGTTTTTATAAATATGCAATTTAAACCAGTGTTTACTTTCATTGGTCTGATGTCATACTTGGGAAAGTCCATTTCTGGATTTTGTTTAAAATCAACAAAATTCTGGTTATTGCTTCTACCACCCTGGTTGGGATGAGAAAATTTAAATTTGGATGTCGTATCAGCATCTACTTTGAAACTATTATTGTGAACGAATTTCACAGTAATAGGATTGGAGAAAGTAAACATGCTGGGTTTTGAACCTATAAAACATGTTTTGTTAACTTCTTTCTCTAAGTTACTAGGTACAACTTTTAGAATATCTTCTATGACATTAGAATTCCCAGTCAAGTTAACAGTTTTTTTGTCATCCATTACAATTGCATCAACTGTTTTATGATTTTTACCATTGAGCTTAGAATCAAGTATGTGTGTTGTTTCATTGTTGTGATGTTGGATTTCATTGTTTTCTTTAATATTTTTAATCAAATCAATCTCTCTATTGTCGTCAATTATCATTTTAATCTCTGAATCATCATTCCTAAAGATATCAACTGGTTTTTTACCACTGTTTGGTATGAAATCTCTATTATAATACTGTCCAATAGCACTCGTTCCTTCTGTACCTTCAGTAAGCATTTTATCATCTAAATTACAATCCATAGTTTCTTCATCAGCTATTTCAAAAATTCTTGTATTTTTTGTATAATGAGTTGCAATATTATTATCAATTATACTGATAATATAATCCTCTGTTTGAGGTTCACAGAAAACATAATAATAAAAGTCATCAGTCTTAAATTTATCTTTCGTAATTATCTTTGGTAAAGATAGTATGAACTGTGTTCCTTGGATGATGTGAGGAATATTCTGGATTTCCTGGTATTTCCTCTTTCTTTTGGTAATGGTCATTATGTCAGCTTTATGTGGTATAAGTAACTCTTGGTATTTGTATGATTTTTGCTAGAAAAGGAATCACTTCTTACAGATGGAACATTATACAGAAAAAAACCTTACCAACTTTATAGAAAAATATGATGTTTAAATAGTGTTCAATATTCGCTTGTGATTGAAATGTATTTATAGTAACTTAATTAGATTTAAAACAACATAAATATATTACATTGATAAGAGTTGGGGAAAGACTTAAGGGTATACTTGTCGGTCATACTTCCATACAAAACAAACAAACATAATATGGTCATTACTCCACTGTTTGATGGTGTAATTGGTGCAATTTGTCTCATCATTATCTAGCCCTTTAAGGAAACAAAAAAGTAAAAAAAAAAACATAATTTAATGAAAATTGTAAAAACATTGTTTGTTTTCCTTTTTTGTTTCCATACAGAGCTATCTAGCTCTGTACTGCACTGATGAGCCAAATCAATATAATTTTTTATTTTGAATGTGCACCACCAAACAGTGGAGTAACCACCATACTACGTTTGTTTGTTTTGTATGGAAGTATGACCAACTAGTGTACCCTTAAGAAATGTGTGTGAAAAATGATATGGCTAGAAAGAGGGTGATAACAATTAAAAGAGCATTATAGAAAAAGAGTATAAATTGGGATGAGGGCATAAGAATGATAGTAAATATCATTACAGTTCTTTACATTTATTATGGTGTTGATGAGCCAACATTTAAATCTGATTAAATAAAATCTAAGTTAGCTAAAGAACTTAATACTAAAAGTAAAACTCACATCAGGTAAAGTTGATGCTAGCACCATTTTCAGTGTTTTATCTCCAACCAATTCTGGACAATTTCCATGTATGCACACCATCTTGTCGAGCTCCACTAAATCCGTACACTTTTTAAGACAAACCAAGCATAGTTGGTCTGTTTTCTTCTCAATTAAATGTTTCATTACACTTTTGAATTTGTGTTTCTCTATATGTTGTAGATGATGTACATAGTTTTCTGTTACATTCCCGCATTCCAGACATTTGAAAGTCTTCGCTGCCTCTTTGGTAACCTCTTTTCCTCGTACATGGACTTGATTGAAATGTTTCTTCAGCTGGTTAAGTTTTACAAAAGATTTACCGCATAATCGGCAATGATACCACATGTACTTAGGATGTATTTGCTCATGGTTCAGCAAGGATTCTAGGTCTGGGAGTACTTGCCAGCACTTCTTACATTCAAATTCATTCCAATCAGGTTCGTTGCTCAATGATTCTGTTTGTAAATTGATGATGTTTCGTAATGGTTCTGCGTAATCCATTACTTTACTATTTTCTACATATAACTTATTAAAGTTTGGATGGAGTTTTTGTCTTCCTCTCTTTTTTGGTCTATCGACGGGGTCCAGTTTATTACATTTTTCGTTGATGTCGTCAAAACAGTTGTGTAAAGCCCTTTCAGCCTGCTCACACTGCTGTGTAAACAGGTATGCGTTGAGAGCCCTATCTATGCATCTCTGACATATCTTCTCTGGGAAGTTTTCATCTTGCCTAGCCTGAAACATTGATGTTTTGATTTAAATTCATAACTGCTATTATGTAAATGTTAATCAGCATCAACAAATGCTATCACTTCAATATTTAATACACAATTTTATTACACTTATTTTGCATTGCTAAATACCAAAAGGTGAAGCTACAGTCCCAGTCACAAGGCATGTGTGAAAGCACTGTAGGACCACTACACAAAGTACTATATCAATATAGTAAAAAAAACTACAACAGCGCTATCTATGACACAAGTGAAAAACTAACATCAACATTCTGCAACACGTCAATAATTTTATCCAATTATTCTAAAGCGATATAATAATCAATCACATATCATCATCAGCCTACAGCAATCCACTGCTTGACATAGGCCTCATTAATCGCACGCCATTGAAATCGATTCTCAGCAACTCTCATCCAGTTGCTACAAGCCACCCTGCAAAGATCATCACTACACCGAGCCCGAGGATGTCCCACTTTATGTTTGCTGATTCGCTGTCTCCACTCAAGAACACAAACATACATTGCATGGACTTAATTGATACTAACTTTTAATTGATCAATTTATATGTACCTACTAATATAATAAGGAGGTAAAATTGAAAGTTTGTCTGTGGCACATAATTTTTGGAACTACTGGTCCGGTTATAGAAAATTATTTCACTAATGGGAAGGTACATTATCCCAGTGTCAAAGACTAAACAAAATGTTCCTGTGCGATAATTTCCGACTATAACACGATTGAAGCCACTGACATAAGCTAGTAAAATAAAAACAGGGTCACCAGTAAACAACTTACCTTGAAAGGGTAGAAACAGGCTATCATTTCTCTTATTGATACTTTATACATGACTCCAGTGCCAGCTATCTGCATTATCTGGTCAAGTTCAGACAACCCTATTGTTACTTTAAGGCAGTAACGACAGACACTAGTCTTTAGCTTTCCATTTAACAAATACTCCACAGCAACTTTCGTTGTCAATGGTACACCAGGATCGTAGGCCTTCTTCCTTAGTCTAAAGGTATTTTCCACATTATTAGACTCTGATGCTGCTCTTGTCTTCTTCTTAAACGGTTTTGAATACGTTTTCTTGGGGCATAACACCGGAAAATTTTCTTCTTCATCCATTATTTAGGTTATGCGATGGTTGTTAATTAATGAGAAGTTTGTTCGACTTTTCTATATATTACAAGCACGGCTGTTAATCTAACAGCTTGTGGTTACTATTTTATTTAAAGAACGTATTATAGGATCAATGAATAAATAAAATATTTTTGATGACAAGCCAAGCTAATACGAAAATGGCGGAAAGAGAAGAGCGAGCGTCGAAGTCAAATGTCACATTAACGTCAGGAGACGCTAATCCTTGTCACGCGTTAGATACTGGGGTTTGAGAAAACCTTAAAGCTTGGATTGCAACTATAATATAAAAGATATATAATGTGAACACTTCACGTAACATACTTTATAACCATAAGTTTGATTTTACTTCGAAACAAACAAAAACATAAGTTACACATCCTCCATTCCACTTTATTATCACTGATTGACATCAGCTATCTGCGTGTATTGGAACGTTCAGAAGTTTGTTCCATTCCATGTGCGGTACGATAGTATTATTTTACCAAAAGATTTGAAACTTTAATTTTACAAAACGTAAACATTGTAACAGCTGTCGTGACTGAATTTATTTTAAGTATTACATAAAGGTTCTTAAAATTAAGTGCTGAAATAAATTCTACACAACAAGCTTTTAATATTTACCTATCGCGATTCTCATGATGTCAGCGAGCATAGTTTTAACAAAACGTAGTCGAATAATAACACGCACACCGCAACACCAATTTACACAAACGTCAAAAATGGACATAAATTTTTCTGCTGTATCTAATTTTTCCTGAAAAATAATCATTCACAAAAAAAATAGTTTCGTCATCCTTGTGTGATTGAAATCCTGTGTTAATAGAACTGTTTTTGTGTTCAGTGCTAGTCAGTGTGGACAGTTATGACCTGTTTTCATATATGGTGCAAGGCTTAGGGGCATCGATACTTGGCCAACAGTGAGTAAAAAATCTGAGACTTCGTCAAGGCTAGGTCTCGTAACTTAATTATTAATTATCTGTTTGGATGATATCACGATTAGTTCTTTGAACTTTATTTTGTGATGTAATGTAATGTGTGAATTTTGTGAGAATAATGATTCCTTTGAGTTTTAAAAGTTATTTTTAGATGTAGAGTACGCAATTACAGCTGGGGTTTGTTTGTGTAGTGTTTACGGTGTAGTCATTTAAATTTGGAACTCGTAAACTATTTTGTTTGATTGGAGGGTGAAGTGGAAGTCAAGTTTACTTCCTGTTGATATATTTTTAAAATACCTGTAAGTACCTAATTTTAAATTTCGTTCTATTTTCATTTGCAACAGCTTTTGTGGCTTTACAAATGGTTTCAAAATACTTTTCTATTTGAATTTTGTCACATTAAAAAATTATCATATTTTGCTGCTTTTTAACCTATTCTGAACTTGGCCAGTTATTGATCTTTGGGTAATCTTTGATTGGTTGCAGTCTTTTATCTTTATGAAATAAAACCTTTGAAAACATCACAATAATTTTGTTAACTATTTTGGCAACAACAGAATAGTAATTAGTGTATTTTGCAAAACCCCCATTAGTGATCATGTTTGTCTTCAAAGTAACTATGAAATCATTTAAAAATGGAATAAACATTCCATTAATTCATTATAATTTTAGGCACATTTTATTAGGTATTCATTATGAATCCATGTTTACCCTTAGGGTGAACATTTATTTTTTAAACATAAACAAATATAGCTTAAGTTACTCTGGGATAATGTAGCATACTAATGTTGAAATAATTTTTGAAATCAGTCCAGTTTGACTTTATTGGTTACAAACATACAAAAATACAAATCTTTCCTCTTTATAATATTAGTGTATACAAAGTCTATAAATAGTCCATCATTGATTCCTTGTGCATACCTCTATGGTAGCTGTACATAAACAAAGCATATAATATATGTATATACATAAGCTGCTGAGTAAACATCTGCTGACCATAGGCAAAGCTATACATACTATGTATACACTTGATGACATGCCATATTCTACAAGTTATTATTACTGTCAAAATCATTTGATTTAAATAGGTTTTCATAATTATTATTAAAACAATTACGAATAGGGCCTCTGAATAATAGCTATAGTGGTTTAGAACTTTCACTGCCGATCACACAAAATCTGGCCGATACGGTGCTTACCGCTGCTGTGCACAGTGAAAACTATATCTTTCACGCTGCTGTGGAACGATTATAGAAATTAAAGTAGTAACCTAGTGGTGTTAGGTCAAAATGTGTAAACTGCCTAAATTGACTTATTGTTAGAATTTCCACAACGAATAGGGAATATGCAAGTAACAATTTCTTTTTCGTACTGACCCTACAAGTGGGGGGTTTTGAGGGTTAAGTGTTGTTTAGTTTTCTAATACAACACTTATTTTACAATTTTATATTTTATGTAGTGTGTTTTGGGTGAAACGGAACATCAAATTATAGTATTTCAAAGAAACACTTTTATTTGAAAAGTACTTCATGTTTCACCAAGATTTTATCATAATATTGTTATTGCAATGCATCCACTTAGTAAAATTATAATATTAAGGGTAAAAAATTATATGTAAACAAGGCAGTTAAAGGTAAATGGCAAGTTCAATTTTTTTTTTGAGTGACAAGCAGTAGTTGAACTTAACTTTTAATTATTTTCTTGGGTTGATAATACTGTATTTAATCTTAGCACCCTAGTATTTCTGTATCTAGATCTCTAGATCATGCAACAAAATACTTGTCACATTATTCTTAAAGATTTTATAATTTGTCATTTGGAATATACAAGGAAAACATTATCCTTAAGATTTTTGTTGCATTAGGTAGTTTCCAAATTCACCAAAGTTCACGAAAATAGTACGTATGCACATAACAAGCTGGAAATATTTAACCTCTCGTCGTTGAAGTTCTAACGGAGGTAAGTAATTTTTGTCAGTTTTGACATTTTGATTTTTGATGTTGTTTGCAGAAAATCGGAAGAGCCGTGTTTCAGCCAATCACAGAAACAAGCAACGTATCTACCTATATTGAAGTAAACACAAATGATAAAATGCTATTGTACCATTAGATGTTATAATTATGCAGTTTTTTTCAATCTCCTTTAAAGTATCTCCTGTTTTGTTAGAATTTCAACGACACAGTGTAATATATAATATTAAATATAATAATAAATATATAATACCTACATTGTTATCCTCATTGCAATTATTATTACATTAAGTTAATAAACTTATAGTGATAAATACAATGTTATTCTATTATTAATAGCAGGTCTAATGAGGTTTTATCTGAAGCATGTTATTATTGAAATGCATTCATTGCCACGCCATAGACAATGCAAATGTATTGTTATCTTAATCTATGCAAGTGTGACGAATTTAGTTATGGAAGGGTTAAGAAACTAGTTAGGCTGAAATTTAGTATGTAACAATACAAAGGTAAGATTTGAGTAAGCTTGTTAGGTTTTCTACCTTTTGTTAAATAATAACAGCCGCTCAGGGTCGATCTTTAGGTTAAGCCGTGCTTGCCTAGGTGGTCTGTGGATGGGTGACCACCCATTACATACCGAGTTTCCTCCGTGCCTCGGAAAGCACGTTAAACAGTATTGGGACGAAAAAGCCGCGTTAGCCTTACGAAAAGTATTTCGAAAGCTGAAAATCGAAGCACCAGATTCATTTTTTTCGGACTCCTCTGCGTCACTTGTTACCTGACGGATAAACAAATAAATGTCACCAAGTTTACTGACTACTTGTACTATTATCTATTCTGTGCTACTGTTCAGATTGGTTCGGGATAATTCAAGCAAGCCGAGCGCGAACGTTTATCTAAACATATTCAATTTTGCCGCCCGTCTGTGCCGAGCCATGCGTACCCTGACTGAACAAGTGAACATGTGTCTAGCCCCTATGATGACTAATCCAATTTCATATGACTAAAAATCTGACGTGTTTCCAATTTCTGATGAGGAAGTGAGGAATTGAAAAATGATAAATGATGTTTATTATGCAAACAGGTTTTTACAATCACTTTTACACGTATTTTTTTTTAAACTAGATGGGGCCGGTGTATCGTACCTGACTACTCCGATAAGAAACAGCCGAAACAAACTCAGAGGTCATAGTCTCTTTTAAAGTCGACGTAATTTTGATCAACTCACATGAGGACTATGCAGATTAGTGTCTGGGATGGTCTTTGTGTTAGCATTATGCTTCAGCTAAGTGTTAACATTCATTCCACATGGAACAAGTAACTCTGTAATTGTCGGAGCAAAGTCAATTAACACCCGTGGGTCACTGTTTGGCCTTAATAACTATAAATAATTGTTTGTTTACCGTTAATTTTGGTTTCCGCTACCATTTTTGGTTGGATGGTAACAGCGGACTAGTCAACTTCAAAATTCTTTTGTTTAGTATGGTAATGTCTGGTCCAAATTAGTGCGTTTGTCGATTAGAGAACGGGCAGTTATTTGCTGAAAATGTCTAGATTTTTAGGCCTTCGTCGCCGTAGAACTATAACGTTGAAACTGTAATTATATTATCTGCCGACTGGATTGGTTAGTATTCTTGTCTATAAAAACGGGACAGAATTTCCACTCAAAGAAGCACTCTTGAAAACTAACAGCTTTCGGGGATCCGTAAGCTGACTGTGCATGTTCGTGATGTTGAGAACGTACGGTTTAAAACCTGCTTGATGCTCAAAGGGTTGTTTTTGACGGACATCCATAACTCCATCCCGGACTGTTCCGGAGCGGATTTTCCGAAAGCATCAGCGCTTCCGTTCAATGTACGTTCTAAGCTTCCGGCCAGCTTTAAGCCGCTTTGCCTAAATTCTTTATCTAGAATTCCTGATATTTGCTGTTCAGTCAATTGAGCTTAAATTTACAGTTTTCTCACAAAGGTATAAAATATGAAGTTCAATGATCCGCCATTACTCGGTCTCCTTGAATTTATTTAAGTATATTATTTACGCTGCGATTAACCTTGTGTACTTAACGGTTGTCATGGTACACAGATGATAAATAAGTGCTTAATGGTCTGTCGAAGTGCACTGCTATAAAATACCATTGCTTACAAAGTATTTTATTCCATTTCCTGTTCCTTAAGACGCGTTGACTAAAACCACCGGGTCCTATGTACCTACAATAAACAGCCGGCCAAGTGCGAGTCAGACTTGCGCACGAAGGGTTCCGTACCATAACCTAAAAAAATAAAAAAAATATAATTTTAATTTTATTTTTTATTTTTGGTATTTTTCTGAAATTTCGTGATTCTAGGTCAACGGGAACTACCATATAGGTTTTCCATCCAAAACCTAATGGGGTACTTCCGGTTGACCTAGAATTGCCAATTTTGGTTAAGAGCAAGGTTTTACAGCACAAGTAAAGGGATAATTCCAAAAAAATAAAAATATTGTAAATTAAGGTAAATTTTGGTCAAGTTTTCGCGAAAATCTAAACTTGCACATATCTTGTTATCGTGTTGACTCAGGACCTTGATTTTTTATACACCTAATAGGGACTATTATAGACCTATCTGGTATAAATTTCAACTTGCTAGGTCCACCCGTTCTTGAGAAAATCGGTGGTGACAGACGGACAAGAGAGTGATCTTATAAGGGTTCCGTCTTTTCCTTTTGAGGTACGGAACCCCTTAAAAAACGTAAACTTTTGCCTAATGATGAGTGGTACAAGTAGCAATTGTGTCTCTAAAAATGTCTGATTTCTTCTTCAACTCGACCACCCAATGCTGAGTGTAGGTCTCTTCCAAATCTCTCCACTTTTGGCAGTTTTGTGTCATGGCTATCCAATATCTTCCGGCCACTTTAATTGGATCGTCTGGCCACCTAGTCGGCTGTTTTCCCACATTCCTCCGTCCTGTCCGTGGTCACTTCACTCAACAGTTTCTTCCCCCATTTTCCATCCATCCCATCTTCTTTTTTGCAAACTGTCCGTCACCAATCAATCAACTCAATCAAATCAATACTGCAGTTCACTGCTTGACATAGGTCTCTCCCAAGCCTCGCCAGCGCCACAATTCCTGTGCTCCGCCATGTGCCAAAATTAATTCAGCAGATTTAGAGATCGGTCGCCATTTTCTCCGAGGAGAAACGTTGTTTGCGAAACGTTCAATTTTCGCTGCGCGGTTCAAGTAAAAGTTAAGGCCGTGCAAATTCAGATTAACGCTTACTTTGACCTTAATCACAGGTGTCTGGACTTCAATAGGCTATTTCTTTTATTAATGGCTTCGGTATTGTCTAGACTGGATTCATAAAAGTTAGCCGATGATCTCATTGAAATAATTGGAGTCATCAATGCTGGGTCTTATATGATGCGTTAATCGGAAAGGTGATCTTGTTGGAATGTCAGTTGCCGCTACGAGAATAAATGAAATGAGTGCCGTCTTTCATTTTATGCCTTAATCTCCTCTTTCTGAATAAGTTTTTTTTTACTGTGACATGTGCTCACAGTGAAAAAATAATGTTTACCAATATTATACCTTTTTCAAGCAAAGATTTTTCTCACATCGTTATCTCGACTTCTCGTTTTAGGATAGAAGCAATAGAATACCTTTCTTCATGTGGGTCATTCCGCTATCTCCTAAGCGACATCTCCAACATAGATTCAGTTGGTGTCTTTCGACTTCTCGTTTTAGGGTAGCAGCAATACTTTTCTTCATGTAAGTCATTCCGCTATCTCTTATGTGACATCTCTAACATAGATTCAGTTGATGTCTGTTGAATGTTTCATTTAGCAATTACATTTTAAATGTATCATAAATAATTCTGTTACGCAACTGCATGTACAATTAATTTGCCCAAGCTGAACGTAGGAGAAGCCGTTCATTCTACTCAGAGGTTAATAAGACGATATGGCAGTGTTAATTAACGCTAGAACTTCCCTCTTTGATGCCGTAGTGCCGACGTTAATGAAGGTAGAAGCTTTGTACATGAGCGTAATATTACGCCTTTTCTTTCGTATTTATCAAAGACAGTAAGTTAACTCATAACTCGGCGAAATAGGGGAAGATTTCAGGTGTATACATGGTGAAGATTCTTAGTTATCATGGCTACCAAAAAAACGTAAAGTTATCAGTTTCAAACGTTTAGTCTCTGCCTTCTCAGACTCTAAACCTGAACCCCACCTAGAACCTCAGTTTGACCAGTCTGTAACTTCTCACAATCCACTGCCAGACACTTTGGGCGAGTTTCACTAATTAAACGGAACACGATCAGCACATCCAAACCGCGTTCGAGACCTGTCACTGTAAACATTCCATATTGCATAAAAGTCATGACACTGACAGCATTTGAACTCGATTACATCCGCTCTTAATCCTCTGCCGAGTAATAACCGCACATAACAGGGTTGGTGACCGATTATTGTATTTGGCAACTCTACTTCGATGTTTCATGATGTGGAAACGCTAATACCTACGGGTTTTTCATATGTTAATGTATGTAAAGGATGAATCAAAGGTGACAAAAGGCACATAAAGCGCGAATGCGAGTGAAAACACTGAATGGGTGGGTACATACGCAGGGACTGACGCTGACCTTTCTGATGTTGTCTTTTCAAAAGGTCAGGTCAGCTAACTAGGGAAAAGCACAAATGATTGTATAGATGCAAGACTAAACCTTCTAGAAATTATCGTATTTTATGATGGCATTGCAGGTAACACTTCCCTTATGGCTTAGGGGAAATGGCATACCTGCATGCAGTCCGGATCGAAATGTTAAAGGCGTAACGTTCCATGATGTATGTAGGGTTCATGGTGGAATGTTACGTTTATATTAGCCTGTTAAAGACTCGCAACTCTTTTCAATAAGATTTCTGAAGGCTTGATAGTTACTTCGTGTACTGATGATCTTACCTTACCATCTTGTGAAACAAGAACTAGGTAGATCCCAACGCTCACACCGTTACAATTTCAATTCGGTTAACAAGATACTCGTAATCATCATTCTCCTGCCCTTATCCCATTTTATTCGTGGTCGCCGCAGCATGACTTCTTCTTCCATACTTCTCTATTACTCGTCATATCAGCAGTCACCTCCTTTTTAGCCATATCATCCTTCACACACTCCATCCATCTCTTCTTAGGTCTTCCTCGACTCTTATAGCCATCCACATTCATACTCAACATTTTGCTCACTACATTTTCCTCATTCAAGAGCTACAATCATAATGCCCATCCCCAAATCTTTCTCATAATTGTCAATACTCAATTTGGTTAACCGCATGTAACTGTAACGAACTGTCAATATACCGGACAGTTTCGTCCGTAGACACTATCAACTACTAATCGTAGAGGCTATAAGGTCGTGACCCATTTCCCCTCTTGTTAGCGTCGGCGTAGGGGTCGCCCACAGAATGCAATGAGCGCATTATTGTAGTTTTCTTTTTCATTTATTGGTTAGTTTTGAGAAATTGGATTTCACAACTGTACTGCAGTTTGGGAATAAAACTCTTCTTTTCGTGTCGATGAATCTCAAATTGTGCACAGCTCTAACATTCGATTAAATCCTGAAAGGTGCAAGTGGTTGTGCAGAATGGGCAGGACAGAAGGTGGAGCATATCCTTCAGACACACTGGTGTTCTGTTTGGGATGGATTAAAACACTAAGATATTGTGATTCGGCAAAGAAAACGTCATTATTTTTCGCCTCTTGCCAAAATATGAGATATGCCCGTTGTCTACACATCCGTCATTTGTCTGTTCTTAGGCTGTCAAATGAAATTATGACACTCTCTCTCTGCAAAAAGGATCAGCTAACAGTAATAATCAGCCTATGGCTTTCCTACTGGAATACAAATCTTGTGTCTAAGACAGGGAGTGGGCCGTAACCGTAATAGACCAGGCGTGCCCGGTGCGGCTTGATGGATGAACGGATTGTTGTCCTTGAATTTCGGTACACGCGGGGTTCCTCACGATGCTGTTCTTCATTGTTTTGAGAGCAGTGGCGATAAAATGAAGTACACAAAGTAAAGTGCCTGTTTGCCGCATATATTCATTGTAGTTAAACTGACATCACGCAAAAAGTAGACAGCTAGATACTGCTCTAAGCGAGACGTGCCGGATAATATCGGGCTGCCTAAAACCGACTCCTCTCAATATGCTCTACTCGCTAGCACGAAGTGAGAAGGATGTCGCATGCGCGTTGAAAAAAAAGAACCAAGAATCCGATTCCCAACATCCCCTCTACGGTCACACAACTACCCCGAGCAGATTAAAAAGCCGCAAAAGCTTCCTACGCTCCACTCAGGCAATCCAAGACAGGCCACCTAAAGTACGAAGCAATTTCAGACTTCTTGAAGCCCCAAGAACACCTGGCTCCCGGCAGTGAACTACAGTAGCCTATTTTGAGAGCTCTGAATCGATTGCGTGCCCAAGTAGGCCGCTGCAAACGCAATCTGGCAAAATGGGGTATTATTGGTTCCTAGACTTCCTACAACACCGAGTGCGAGTGCGGCAGTCCGTATCAAACTATGCCCCACCTGCTGGAGTGCCCCAGGTGTGCGTTTACCTGCATTATTGACGACCTCAATAGCGCCTCTGCCGCTGCAATAAACGTGGCCACCTACTGCGCCCAAATTGTAAAATATGGAAGTAATATCGATACGACAAGAAGAACTGATACTGATACTGCTAGCCTGCGTCATCTCACTGCTGGGCAAAGGCCTCCCTATGACTTCCCAGTTGTTTCGAACCAGGGCTAATATGGACCATTTTGTTGGTTTTGTCAGCTCGTCCCGCCATCTTTTACGTCTGCCGCGACGCCTTCTGGCTGTGTCAGGGCTCCAGAAAGTGGCTATTTTGGCCCACAGAAGAAGAACATAATAATTAAAAATGATTAGAACAACCTGCTCCACTATTATGAAATAAGATACCAGGCTTGCATAACCACGTGTAGTCAAACAAAACTATGCGAAGGAATGCCGTAGCGAATCAACACCTACATGCATATCCTGATGAAATCATCGCAATGAGTCATGTCCAAAAATAGACCTTATGTTATAGCCTATAAGGTCTACTCAAACACCTTGAAAATACTGACAAGAGTTTTTGCAAATAGAATTTTATTTCTTACGAATTACGATTGGAGTTTCTTTGTGCATAACAATAACTTTGAGATAACCTTTTAAGTAAATTGGACTTTGTGGCGACCTGTTAATGTTGTTTTTGCTTTAGTTCAGGAGATTTGTGTATTTGGATGTCTCATCTAAAAGTAGTATTGATATATTTTTTGTAATTCAAAGATATTAATATTAAACGTATCGTTTGCGGACAAACGGATGCTTCATTGATGTCCTATCAATTTTATGGTCTTGGGCCATCATTGTATGGGACTTACACTGCCTCGGATTTACACGGCCTCGTTGGTCTAGTGGTCGTAATCGCGACTTTGCCCGACTTGGGAATCGAATCCAAGACCTCATCGTTCTGGGTTCGATTCTCGGGTCGGGAAATTATTAGTAGCGGCCACGGAGTCTGGATTTGTTCCTGGTTGATGGTAAAGGCTCTCCCCCTACCTATAGCAAAGGGACTAACATAACTGTCAAAATGTGGGTGTACTATTAGGTACACCTCTGCCTAGCCCTTTGGGGATATCAGGCGTGATGTTATGTTATGTTACACAACTGGTGAAATGCCTGCCGGGCCTTCTCCGAGGAAAACGAGCGTGATGCTACGATGATAGTGTTATCAATTGATATTGTTAACTACTAACTGTTACTAGATCCTTTATCTACTCAAAAATAAACCAGTAGTGCTGACGTCACCACAAAACAAAGATATGACGGTGCATCTTTTTATCAAATGTATATTATCTGATCTATTCATTGCTATGTTTAGGGGTCCGTAGCCGAATGGGAAAAAATCTGAACCCTTATAGATTCTTCACGTCTGTCTGTCCGTCCGTATGTCACAGCCAGTATATTCCGAAACTTTTTTTTTTTGTTTCATTTTTGTATGGGACTCCGGCCATAACATGTACGTTTTATAAAAGCTGGGAAATAAACCTCTGAATAGAATAAAGTAACATTTTTTACATAATATTAAATCGTTTTTATGCACGCAATAAAAATTAAAAATGTTTGACGTTTGTCGTGAGTGTTATAACAGCTATTGCGGTTGTAGAAATGACTTTTGCATGACCTAGAAATTGTTTTTTGATAATAATTGTACAAAGCAAAAGTCGTAGGAACAAAACATAAATGAGAGAACGTAAAATAACACTGAAAGCCACGAAAGTCGAAACCAAGTCGAGACGAACGAGACTCGAATGACAGACACTGCGTGCGACGTGCGGTTCTATAGTTAGGTCTTTAAATGTCATTGCTTTTAGTTTTTGAGATATATGGAACTTTTTCATCAAACTGCAACACACATAGGTACTATGAAAAATATATTTAGTTGTTGAATGTTCAATACAACATATGAATGAGCCTTCAAAATATTTTATTATATTATTTGGTGCTATGGAACCCAGTGTGCGTGTGTGTACGACTCGCACTTGGCCGGTTTTTAATCTAATTGTCAAGTAATCAATACAAGTGCGACTGTAGATTGGCAATAATCGAATGCAAGAATAAATCCGCAGTGAAAAAAAAAAGCGAGAGTTTTATTTCCCGTGCGGGCTAAATGTAGTCTCCCAAGATCACGTATCTCGTTTGAGTTTGTTAGTGTTTATAGTTTGTTACTCTTGAAGGCTTTTCTAATAAACCAGCCGGTTGGGACTTCGTAACCTGCATCGGGAAGCCCATTTTGGAGAGTTTGGAACTACCGTCATTATATTGCAACACATTCTGGTCGGTATCGTAGGTATTACCTAGTGCTAACTGGGTTGTGGAGGTCGGATAGGCAGTCGCTCCATGTAAAGTACTGGCATGCAGCTGCATCCGGTTAGACTGGAAGCCGACCTCAACATAGTTGGGAAAAGGCTCGGCAGATGATGATGACATTAGGGTTGGTATCAATTGGCATGATTCGACACGCAGGCCGAATGAATGAATCGAATATATCTACAAATTAATATGCATATAAATAAAATTATTGTACCTAATCCGTTGTAATTATTCTCATTTACAATCTGCCTTGATCTGATTTAAATTTATTGAATAAGTAATTATAAATTTTATAAAAAAAAATGGTGGTGGAAATAGCACTTATTTTTCATACCACTGGCCGAACCATGCTGACCCAAACTGTAGCACGCCTTAAGCGCAGGCCACACCGCCAGCTAGCGAACGAGGCGAACGAGGCATCGTTTCACCTCTTTTCATAGGTTCACACCGCGAACTATCGAAAGAGCCGAAACGAAGTATGAAAAGAGCCTCGTCCGCCTCGCTTGCTCGCTAGCTGGCGGTGTGGCCTGTGCTTTGCTTGAATTGTTTATCTGGAGATTTTGCAAAAATATTAGTAACATCCAAAACATACCCATGTTACTCATACATAACAGCTCGTATGAATACGGCTAAACTCAAAGAGGAAAACGTTCTGCATACGTATTTACGTGAACCCGCATGCATCTCTTTATACCAGACCGCTGTGTTTGTTCAACAGAGGTTACGGTCGGTCAACCAACACTAATTAACATCACAAAGATTCACATTAATTGCCCTGACTGCGTCGTTGGTGCAGTGGTCGCTAGCGTTAGGCGACGTTTCGACCAGAGTTGTGCGAGTATGCGTAGCGAGGCTGTGGAACGGTGTAAGCGTTTCCACCAAAAATGTGCTAGGCCGCTGAGCGGTGCGAGGATGCGTGGCGAGGCTTTGGAACGAGGTGAGCGTTTCCACCAGATATGTGTGAGGCTTCTGAGCGGTGCGAGGATGCGAAGCGAGACTGTGGAACGATGTGAGCGTTTCCACCAGAGATTTGCTAGGCCGCTGAACGGTGCGAGGATGCGTAGCGAGGCTTTGGAACGAAGTGCGCGTTTCCACCAGATATGTGTGAGGCTTCTGAGCGGTGCGAGGATGCGAAGCGAGACTGCGGAACGATGTGAGAGTTTCCACCAGAGATTTGCTAGGCCGCTGAACGGTGCGAGGATGCGTAGCGAGGCTGTTGAACGGTGTGAGCGTTTCCAACAGAGATGTGCTAGGCCGCTGAGCGGTGCGAGGATGCGTAGCGAGGCTGTTGAACGGTGTGAGCGGTTCCAATAGGCCGCTGAGCGTTGCGAGGATGCGAAGCGAGGCTGTGGAACGGTGTGAGCGTTTCCACCAGAGATTTGCTAGGCCGCTGAGCGGTGCGAGGATGCGTAGCGAGGCTGTTGAACGGTGTGAGCGTTTCCAACAGAGATGTGCTAGGCCGCTGAGCGGTGCGAGGATGCGTAGCGAGGCTGTGGACCGGTGTGTGCGTTTCCAACAGAGATGTGCTAGGCCGCTAAGCGGTTTGAGGATGCGAAGCGAGGCTGTGGAACGGTGTGAGCGTTTCCTCCAGAGATGTGCTAGGCCACTGAGCGGTACGAGGATGCGTAGCGAGGTTGTTAAACGGTGTGAGCGTTTCCAACAGAGATGTGCTAGGCCGCTGAGCGGTGCGAGGATGCGTAGCGAGGCTGTGGACCGGTGTGAGCGTTTCCACCAGAGATGTGCTTGGCCACTGAGCGGTACGAGGAGGCGTAGCGAGGCTGTGGAACGGTGCGCAGATGAGCGGTGCGAGGATGTGTAGCGGGCTCGTTTTTCGCTCACGTCCTTCCCTAGCACAGATCCCTCGCACACACCCCTCGCAACACATCCCTCGCACACATCCTTCCCTTGTTTTCTATGTACTAAAATCTCGCTCCGCTGAGCCGTTTCCACTAGAGCGCTGAGCGAGGCTACGTAAATGAAGCGATTCTATTGGTTCTTTACAAACACATCCCTCGCTAGGCCTCCTCGTCATCTCTGGTGGAAACGCAGCCTGACTGCTGAACTTGGGGTCCTGGACTTGATTCCCAATTTGCGCATAGTGTGGGCATCGGGAATTTCTCAGTAAGAGCCACGGATTTTGTATTCTGCATATACCGGTTGATGGTAATACGCTCGCCCCCTACTACATGGGACTTCATAAGTGGCGAAATGTCAGTGTTATGGTACACCTCTGCTTGATAGAGGATTACTGGCGTAATGTTTATTTGTTCCTACAAGTCTCCTTATTACACTTCCATTTGGCCGTAATTTTGCCGAAAATTGTTCACTAATGGGGATTACGAGTACATACATTATCTTCGAGTGTCATCGTCAACGTTCCCGTGGTTAATTTCCCTACATAAGGCTGCGTTCCCACCAGAGATGAGCCAGGATACGTAGCGAGACATGTGTGTGGAACAAACCAATCACATAACTAGAATAGCTCAAGCTGTGAAAAAGAAGCGATATTATTGGTTAGTTTCACACACATCAATCACGCTACCCACGCATCCTCGCTCATCTTTGGTGGGAACGCAGAGCTAGTACCAAAATAATATGTCGTTAATTTATCAAGCTGTAATGGACCTACTGTATCGATGTAGTGGAGGGAGGCCTTCGCTCAGGAGTGGGTCAGACCAGTCAGGAAAAAACAAAAACGATCTACAGATCATCACTATAGGGGTGAATTTTACGAAAAAGCCTGAAAGAGTGGTTATAGATCGATAATAGTGTTGCACAAAGATTGTTGTTCCCGTCCGCATGTCGAGAATCTTTCTGAAGCCGAGAAATATTACGAAATCTAGTGTCACTATTTTTTTGACAACAATGACTTGCTGAACGAAGCACAAAGTACATAAATTATTTACTTATAACTGATGCACTAACTTGAACTTTAACTGAAAAGGATAAGGTAATAATATTTGTCCTTATAAAAACCTTGCGTTGCGGTTTCTGACAGCTATTTAATTATAGTTATAACGAAGCTCTGATAAAATACTATAGGTCATTCTTTATTAGTGATCGATGCATAAATGTAAGTAGTCTATTCCGTTGTGAATATTTGCCTTGGACTGCAATTTGGTGTAATTCAAAATGTTATTAATTATTTTACAAAGCATAACTCCCGAACTGGTACATGCTGATCTCGGACTCATTCGAGTGAATGTTATTTTTTGTTTCATTCTGTACACACAACACCGCCAAAATCTCATTTAATTCTCATTTAATTTTCGATCATTCCGAAAACAAATGCCGAAAGCCGAAATCTAACA
Source organism: Eugnorisma glareosa (assembly GCA_947578425.1). Classification (NCBI taxonomy): domain Eukaryota; kingdom Metazoa; phylum Arthropoda; class Insecta; order Lepidoptera; family Noctuidae; genus Eugnorisma; species Eugnorisma glareosa. The sequence continues at coordinate 1,341,650 of OX387982.1, read as the reverse complement.
TTTTTGGATCTCAACATTTTATTTTTATTCGTTTGTTCGTTTGTTTCCCTTAGAGAAAAATATGCCCACTGAAAGACACAGTGAGTGAAGCGTCTGACATCTGCGTTAGCCCACATGCAGCTGCCTATAGAACAGTTTTATTCCCGTAGCCATCTGTTACTACATTGGAGATATATTAAAGAGCTATACTTAGCCTATAACTTAAATTTTAAAGATCTTTAAACCGAGCATTGGTTACTACTTACCTATTTCACTATACGTACATACGACTATCTTAAATCTTCCGCCATCTGCTTTTTTGGTCGAATTATCCTTCGGTTAAAATAAAAAATATGTTTAAAATCAAGCTTTTTCAAACGTAAAGGTGTGACGTCATTTTTTTCGTATTCTTAGCAAACCCTTTTTTTGTGCATAAAAAATAACAAGTCGGCCAACTTGGGAGTCCGCCATATTGGATTTAGAGTGACGTCACTTAGCTAATGATGCATTGTCATAACTGTTTTAAAATCAGTTGCAAGATTTGAACTAAACAAACACGCAAACATACAAACATTAATAGTTAAATAAAAGCTCGTAAAAAATATCCTATGTCCTAACTTAGATCATGTTGTACCTAATCCTCAAATGTCAATCTAGGCGTGAAAAAGTAATTAATAGTCTGACTATTACTACTATTTTGCAAAAAAAAAACCCTCTTTTGTACCAAACCAGTCGGATATAGACGTCACGGGCATGCAGGTATACCAATATACCTATAGACGTAGTATTCCTAGGCCAAACCACTCCAGTCTAAACATAGTCCGAGATGGGCTGTACAAATAAATAACGTTCTTACATAGACAATTTGTAGCTATGCTGTTGCAAGATTGTCTATGTTTCTTAGGGTTGCCATAACTTAAACTGACGATGCCGGACGAAATTTAAAAAAAAAAACCGGGCATTTGGGTAAAATTGAGTTTTTTTTTTTGCCGGACACCCCAAAATAGGGAGATAAAAACATATATTATATATTGAGTATACCCAAAGAAGAAGTGAAGGCGCGCGGGCCTCCCAAACTAGGACAAATAAGGGGGAGATACCCGGACGGATGGCAACCCTAGCGATTCTGCCTAATTTCAAGGTGAGGTTGTACTTACACCTGCCATACGCCGAATTGATTGGAAATTATGAGCTAAAAAGATGAATGAAATTTTCCTGGTCTTGAAAAAATCGAGATTCCTACTCGTAACTACCAAATTCTTAATCGGAATTTAACTTTAAGGACGTATAATTTAATGGTCATGAACTAGGTGACGCCTAAATGAATCCTAAGCTGAACCGTTTTCTTGGATTTTCATCGCTCGGTTAAGTGCCGAGATTTGTTGATAGAACAATGCGCTTTAATTTAGGTATTCCAGTGTTAGTGAAAATGAGCATATCTGCCAAACTTTTAAGTGACACTTAATCTAAGAACGCATCTGACGTATTTTTGGCTACAAAATAAATCTCGGAAAAATTGGGATACATTGCACGTGCCGTGTACCTACTTATATACATGTCTTTGGATTTTTTTTCCGTTGTACCTAATGGTACAAGTTGAAAACAGCCGACTTAATAAGCATACTAGTCTAACGGCGACTAAAAAAATATTGCGTTTGAGAATTCGCTCGCACACTTAATTAATTAATTCTACACATTGTTTTAATACTTTATCAATATGTATAATAATACTAGCATTATTTTTAGAAATGACCACAAAATAAACCCAGACACAGTCATCTCCTCGAAAATGACACATGCGTGGGCCCTGGGTTCCCCCTGCACTCAGTCTGACAAAAAAGATTAACTCAAATAACTGCTTATCTTAACAAAACAGTCCCTGTATCAGTGTTAGCTTCCGGAGTAGTACGGAAGCCCGCACCTCATAATCATCATTCTCCTGCTTTTATCCCGATGTATTTTGGAGTCGGCTCAGCATTTCTTCTTCCATACTTCTCTATTACTCATCATCTCAGCGCTCACCACCTTTCTAGCCATATCACCCTTCAGACAATCCATCAATCGTTTCTTTGAACAGCGGTAAGTAAACCTGTTGAAGCTGGCCTCTTGTTCTATTGAAACTGCGTACTACGCTAGGCCAGCGTAAGTTCTCAATTTTATATATTTTTTTAGTAAATTTTAGTATTTCAACTTCATCCAGTTCGACTGGAAGCCATCCTTAACTTAGTTAGGAAAAGGTTAGACCGTAAATGACAATCATAATGCCAAAGAACTCGGCAAAACACTATCCAAAGCTTGGAAAATAATGATGAATGAAGACTATGCTGGTGTGTTGTTGGTTTCTGATTGGATATTGATTGTTCGATTACGTTACTAAATAAATATTATACCACCTACTGTTTACTTATGTTCACAAAATAAATGAATTTGAATTTATACCAGTGATGTGCAGTCTACTGGCTTTTCTTTTCGATGCACCAACCCAATGCCGGCAAAGACTTGGCTAACACTTTTTACCTTGGTGTGATGACTCACACCAACTCTCTCTCTTTGTCAGAATGACTTCTGACAGAGAGAGAGAGAGTTTTTGTCGGACTGTCAGTACATACAAAACTAGATCCAAAAGGGTTCTCTTAATGTGACCACGTAATTGTTTTACCACTTCTAACAACAGTCCTTATTTTGAAAATTATCAGCATTTAAACAGGAATTTATAATGTAAATATTGACAGTCCTATCTATGTATCTATTTGCAAGGTGTCGCCGTAATGTTGCAGAATATTACGGGAACGCAGACATCTATAAAATAAACACAATTCATCCAAAAAAAGCCGTATATTTGCTGTAATATCAATGTTTGCTTAATACTCGTAACCGGCGTGCATATAAGACCAGTCCTCGTATTCACAAACGCTTCGATTCGAGAAGAAGTATGACTATCTTTTTTGGCAAGCGAGCGAGATAGACATAGGTACGACTTCTCGAATCGACATGGAATCGAAGCGTTAGTGAATACCCCCTCCGTGAAAAAAAAGAGTTACTTTATAGATGTAAGTATAAAAACGCTAGAAAGGGAGTGACTTGTGAGATCACTGATTGAGAAGTTGAGTAAAAGAAGTAGGTATGCTGCGCCGACCCCAAATAAATTAGGATCCTTGTCCCATTTTATTTGGGGTCGGCTAACACGTTTTTTTGTAATATATAAAATAAACTACCTATAAAAAAAAACATTTATAAAATCAATACAACTCATCAAAAAATCCCGTATATTTGTTGCAATATCAATGTTTGCTTCCGCAGGAGCGGCGCGACGCGATAATGTGCGAGCGCAGATAATACACAACGCCCCCGACACTGCTCTGACTACCGTAAGTTATGTACTGTAATTGCCTGTTTTATGTCCAACGACTTCTATTATGCTACTGGATGAATACCTACCCATAGTAGGTATAAGATACATCTCGATGACCCCCAGTTCTCACGACGTTCATCTGACCGTTATTTTGCAGTATAATTTAGGGATCACATGGCAGGTCCATGCTGCATTTATTTTTAACCAAGAACAAAAGCTTATTGACGTGTCATCCTAACTTTTTACAATAAAATGTCGTGCAAAACAACGCCGTGTGAACGACTTAAGTGACTACTCATCCGCAAAATATTTCATCCGCGGATGAAACGTCACCCTTTTAAAATTGTAAGGCGCCGAATCATCCGTAAGTTCGGATGAATCGTCGCATAGTGAATATTGATGTGGTCATATCGGCCAAATAGACAAATAAACAATTGTGTATAGGAACATTGTCTGTTCTTTAGTTTCGCTGGTTTCGCTAGCGGCACGGCCGCTGAGTTGGCAAAGAGAACCAAAACGACAATCACAAAACATCATAATAAACAGGGTCGCGAAACCACTACGGCTGGAATTTCTCGGCCACTCACGCCGAAACACTACAGCCTAGCCACTTCAATTACCACAGACGTCTCCCAGGCTGCTCCACAACACCCTGTGATTCGCCTTCCGCGTCCTGGTTGCCCCAGTCACCTTTTAAAGATCACCGAGTTAGAGTCATCCCACACAACGCTTGCTAATACGCGGTCTCCACCCCAGGACTAGAACTTGTACCCACAATCGGTCATCGGCTGCTTGCCGGTTTCTTTTAATTACTAAAAGATTATTGTTTTTTCCAGGTGTTACAATGGCGTCGGTGTGGAAACGCCTGCAGCGCGTCAACAAACGCGCAGCCAAGTTCCAGTACACTGCCTCGTACCATCGAGTGGATCTGGAGACCTCGCCCAAATGGTTAGTGCAAGCAAAGAACTATGATCATCATAAGTTTCATCGTGATCATATCATCAGCCTCTAGCAGTTCACGTACTCTTTATGTAAGAGTACGTGAACTGCTAGCAATGGCAATGGCATTTGAACTCGATCATCGGTTACTCTCTTCCAGCTTCTATCACACACCAAAATCAAAAATCATTTATTCAAATTAGGTGTTTTAGCTGTTAATAAGAAGAGCGCTACAAATTCCCCAGCAACACATAAGTCACCGTAGTTTTGACTTGGTTTAATGCTGTCTCATTTTCATTCTAGTTTTTCCTTGATATGAAACCGTCTTTTTGTTTCGGCAGGCCCTGGATCTATCTTATTATTTTTTGTACTAACTTTTGCCCACGACTTCGCTCCCCTTATTTTCGTAAACATGGATACGTTTCAAATAATTAGCCTATGACACTCGGGAATAATTAGCTTCCCATTATTGAAAGAATTTTCGGAATCTGAGCAGTATTTCCGAAGGTTACCCCCTATATACAAACTTGCAAACTTTTCCTCTTTATATTAGTAAGTTATAGTTACGTTTTGACAGTAACGTTAATCGATGACGAAGAATCCTTGTAATTTTTGCGTCGTTCATTATGACGATATTTGGCGCAAACTTTAGTCCTACATGCGACATGCAATGTAGGATTTTTTTTCCATCATTATGACATCATGATCATGACACTGCTTGCTGCGTGTTTCCACGATGTTTTTTTTCTACAACGTGGTTCAGTGTGATGACGAGGAAAGAGAAAAATTTAGTAAATGGAGTATTAATGTATGAAAATGATGCATGAACTGTTTTAAAGATGATATGGGTAGAAATCTCGATATAATATATAACGATAACGACTTAGTGAAGTATGCAAGAAGGATTGCTGCCCCGCCCCCTGATCAATTGCTATAAGGATAAGAGAAATATGATCATATGTCAGTAGTTTTCTATACCTAAATACAAATAAATAAAATTGATGTCTGTTTGTAATTTCAAAATAACAGCTTTTTGCTGAAAGTATAAAATACGGTATATTATACTTTTTTTTTTAATTTTTGCTTAACCCAATTACCGAAACAGCTGGACCGATTTTGACGGGATTTTTACTGGAAGATAGCTGATGTTAGGAGTAACTTAGGATACTTTTATTTTAGAAAAAGAATTAGGGTTCCTAGCAAAAAAAAAAAAACCCTTCATTTCATCATTTCAAGAAGGTCGCGGGCAACAGGTAGTATCATAATAACAGGTCTCATGCTTAACTTCAATTACACACCTAACACAACTTCTAGTAAAGAAATCTTTAATCTTCAGCCTACCGCGGCCTTTAGATTGTCTATCACTACAAACACAAGGCATTTCGCCCGCCCGTGTCTATATGCAAACGATGCAAGTTCGCTTCGTATCGATCGCTAGTCGCGGCTTTAACTTCTAACTCGACAGGCCTGATTTAAACTTAGATTTTCACCCAAAATAAGAAGTCGACGTCTGCGTCTGTTCTTTTGTTGGCTACGGGGATGACTTGTCCTTTATTTGTTAGACAAGAAACTGTATAGTTTTTGTCAAGGTTTGAAGTTTTTCTAACGTGGTATTGCACATTTTGACGTTTCTCTTCCTGATGACCTGTGCTATGTATTTATTATCTTTGTGTGATATATTTTCGATGCTGCAAAAAAACTAACGCCAACCAAAAACTTCTTATTTATTCATTACCCGACTACGGCGAAGCCCTAAAGAGCTATGATGATTTTTGCAGTCTATGTATGTATGTTTGTACTTACGTATGATCCTCCGTAGCACCTAAACTATTTATCAGATTTTGATGAGTAAGGTGTCAATCGATTCGTTATTATTGCCCGGGTAACATAGGCTACATTTTAACCGACTTCAACAATAAGGAGGAGTCGATTTTACCTTTAAACCCCGAATTGAATTAAAGCGTGATTTTTCTGTAGTCGGATTTTTAGTTGTAGTATACCACACAAATTCTTGTTTTAAATTTGTCTTTATTTTCAGGAAACCTAATAAACTAAGTGTAGTGTGGACCAGACGGTCGCGGCGGGTGATCACAGACCCCTTGGAATGGGAGCCCTCGTTGAAAGACCCTCTCAAGTGAGTATTAACAGGAAAAATCACTTTAACGTCTACCTAAGTGAGATTTGTTATTTAAAATCATTTTGATAGCGCACAAGTTACACTAATTTTTGACTATTGAAATACTAGCTTTTGGCTTCGCTTGTATTCATTTAGGATTTTACAATCAATTCGGGTTGTACTCTGCTTGTAATAATACAGGGTGTATCAAGACCCTTAACGAAGCCGTCAACCAAGCATTATGTACTTCAAAATACTTTGAGCAAAAATTATTGCTGGGAAACTTTTGTTTAGAGGGTGAAAAATCACTTTTTATGGTAGGACTCAATGAAACGCACTCAACACATTGTGCTGATGGATGGATTGAACAGTACGGGGGTCGTGGAGATGTTTACAGTAAAAATCTTGTACTTATTACATTTAAAAAAAAATAGATAAAGTTGGAACTTTGACCCCCAATATCTCCGTAACTACAAGGTTCCCAAGTATAGTCCAGAACAAAAAATGATCGCAATGACGGGGAGAACAAGTACCTTCCGGCTTCGTTAAGGGTCTTGTTACACCCTTTATAATTCAATCATGATTCGAAAGACACGTGGCGCCATCTATTATCATAAGAACGTTATTGTTGTTTTCCTCGGGAGCAGTACTTTTTTTTTGGGATGAACCCTATGTCCGTTTCTGTACACCTGACAAAGTATATCAGGATGATCGGTTCAGTGGTTTAGGCGTGAAAAGGTAACAAACGAAAAAGATTTTATTAATGGTGGATTAATTCGAGAGATTCTTGAAATCTCTGACTAATGCCTCGTTGGCCAAGTGGTCGCAATCGCGACTGCTCAGGAAACGGGTCGGGAAAACTATTAACCCTTCGTGTGCCGGGAACGTGGATCTACGCGAGACACAATAGCTTTTTAATTTTGTCTATATACTCGGCATACGAAAGGTTAAAAAGGGTTTTTCTATCAAGAATTTCTCAGTAGCAGCCATGAGCCACGGATAGGGATTTGTTCCCGGCTGGTGGCGATTGTGGCGAATAGGATCGCCACGTGACTTAAAATAGAACTGGCAAAATGTGGGTGTAATATCAGGTACACCTTTGCATAACTCCTCCGGGATTAATATGATGATTCTTGAAATCACTTGACCAAAAGCAAGCTAGAAACAGCATATTCAGCCTATAATTTTCCAATTGCTGGGACACACGGCCTCCTCTCTATGAGAGGGAATGGGCTATAATCCACCCCACGGGCCCAGTGCGGGTTGGTAGATGTCACATGTCTTTGAAATTTTGGATGTTTCGATGTTTTCCTTGACCGTTTTTGAGAGCAGTGGTGATGAAATAAACTACATAAAGTAATGCGCCTGCCTGGGTTTGAACCCACGACATACTGTTCTTGGGTCGGGGCCACCGCTCTAGTAGCTAGTAATCGAGACAGCTCAAAAAGGTCATTGAATGACCCCGAATGGCAAATCTACTCACTAGACCACCCAGTATCTGAAAGACCGATCACAAAGTTACCAACACGATTTCGAATAGTCTATTAAAAGCTTTTAAAAACGACGCTTACACTCGAATCACTAGGTAGAAGAACAACACATTGTTTGAGTTTAACTCAAGGAGCAAGCGCCTGGGTAGCCCACGAAATTCAATTTCGATAACATTTTTTTTAGCAAGTCAGTGCCAGGTTCTATGTTGATTAAAATACAGGGTGTAAGGGACACCGACGCGGAAACGGTTACCACATAATCAGTAAGTACAACATTCTGAGTGGGGAGGGGCACAGAAACTTTTCATCGGATATTAAAAAAAAACAGCTGTTCCATATATTCTGACCGTGTAGGTATTGCACTTTTGTAGGAAACAGCAGTTTTAAAAAAAAATAACCGATGAGAAATTTCTATGCCCCTCCCCACTCAGAATTATGTACTGAATACGTGGTAACCCCGTATGATTAGCGGCCGTAAAAAAATATGGCTGTACAGAGTTATACACTAATCTGCATAGCCCTCATGTGAGTTAACCAAGATGTCTGGACTTTAAAAGAGACTATATGACCTCTGAGTTTGTTTCGGTTGTTTCTTCTCAGAGTAGTCAGGTACGAAACACCGGTCCTATCTAGTTTAAAAAAAAATAACGTGTAAAAGTGTTTGTAAAAACCTATTTGCAAAATAAGCATCATTTATCATATAATATAATAATTAAAATCATCAACGCAACCTTTAAGAGCGGCCAACCCGTCATACTTTTCATACAAACGCTCGTACGTGATTATGCAATTGTTGCACATCTATCTTTGATTTTTTTGAACTAATAGGTATTTTGTGCACTATATCTAGGTTTCTATGTTAGCAAAAAATAAAAAATTGTAAAAATAAATACAGTATAAGCCTCCAAATTTGCTGTTTTGCACAAATTTTAACTGAACTTTGGCCCTTCATAATGTACTCATATACTGTAAAAGTAAAGAAAACAACTCGATAGAAACCTTGCACATGTAATGGAGATTCTTAATGACAAATATTTATTTCACACACTTGTAAGACTTACTCAAAAACACGTATTTCCTGGAACAAGATTAAGAAATTTTCGAACACTATTTTTCGTTCAAATTGAATTTTTCATAGGTGTTTGGAATTTTTAACCATAACCACAAACATTTTATCTTGATGCCCAATTTCAGCAAGTTGTTTTTAATTTGCAGAGGGTCAGTTATCTACACGGTGCCTGAGAACCGCACGGTGGCCGTGACGCTGTTCAAGGACTCGCGGACCAACGAGCTCGAGGACAAGGACTGGACCTTCGTGCTGGAGGATGTAAGTAGACGCAGTAGTCTGTTACTTCATATTTAAAATGTTCCCACTGCTGGCACAGACATCCTCTCTATGAACTGAATTTATTACTTGACGGCACGGTTGGCGCAGTGGCTGAGCAATTAGCTGCTGCGCTGCGTGTCGCGGGCTCGATCCCCGCACGGAACAAATATTTTTATGATCTACAGGTAGTTGTTCCGGGTCTGGCTGTTTGTGTATGTGAGTTTAAATGTTTGTAAACGCACCCACGATACAGGAGAAATACCTAGTGTGGGGCACCGTTTTTTATTACGGGAGGGATTTTTCCAATTATACTAAATAACGAATATTCGATTCTGTATGAGCAATATTCGATTTGTGTCTGTATACCAGGCCATACATAGTATTTTACACAGAACGTCTACCAAATGTCGCATTAAAAAACGTTACTTAAAGTCTATTTCAGAGCGAGACCGGCGCCGGTTGCGTGCGCCAGTCGGCCGTTTCGTTACGTCCGATTTTAACAACCGGCGCACGTTGATCCGTGATCGCTATCATACAAGTCAAAATATCGAAACGCTCGACCGGCGCCAGTTTAGTTCAGAAATAGGCTTAAATCTCGTAGACTATTCGCTTGTACAGCGTGCACAAAAAGCACAAGCCGATTCCCCGTCGATAAGTTTTGTAACTTCCTTGAAGCATTGTTTCATACAAGGTGTGAATGGACCCTTCACGTAGCCGTCATCAAAGTATTCTGTACATATAAGTAATTCTACTCTAGAATATTGACTCCTACTATTCATGTATATCTTAAACTAGCTGTTGCGCGCGGCTTCGTTCGCGTTTTGTTCGGAAATTATCCCACGGGCACGCTAATATAGCATATGGCACTCGGAAATAATGTAGCTTCCTATTAGTGAAAGAATTTTCAAAATCGGTTCAGTAGCTACAGGGGTTACCCCCTGCAATCTCACAACCACCACGCTCTCACTACCAACAATCGCTGCTTTTTTTCCGCCTGGTTAGACAAAATTGTGATAGTTCGGCTAATATGCATGATATTCTTATAATTTATAGCACTCACGAATAATCTAGCTTCCTACCAGTGAAACAATTTTTGAAATTGGATCGTACAAAGGAGGAACTTACAAACATACAAACAAATTTTACCTCTTTGTAATATTAAGTATAGATAGTATAGAAGTATAGATTAAAAGATTCATAATAAATACCTCGTCCAATATGTATGTAAATGCAAAAAAATGAAGCTCCATTAGCATGTAATGTTCGAATTAATCAACCATAATTTACTCTTTAAAATGTTATTTCAATAGCTTTTCGACTTTTTTTTGGTTGAAAAATCGCGTTTTACTGTAGGACTCAATGTAACGTACCCAAAACATTATGCTGATGGATGCATTGAACAGTATGGGGTCCTATGACCCCAAAGGTTGATTATGCAATGCTATAACTTTACGTTAAATACCTATGTATTTAACGTAAAGTTATAGCATTGCATAATCAACCTTTACTTTAATGTTCCCACTGCTGGGACACTCGGCCTCCTCTCAATGAGAGGGAATGGGCTATAATCCACCACACGGGCCCAGTGCGGGTTGGTAGATGTCACAAGTCTTCGAATTTTGGGTTCTAGGAGATGCCGGTTTCCTCACGATGTTTTCCTTCACCGTTTTGAGAGCAGTGGTGTTGAAATAAATTACACAAAGTAAAGCGTCTGTCTGGGTTCGAACCCTCGACATACTGTTCGTAAGTCAGGGCCGCCACCACTGGGCCACCGCTGCTCTGCAATAATAGCATTAAAAACTTGTATTTCAAAAAAACTTTTGAAAAAGATGGAACTTGACCTCCAACATCTTTAGAAGATTCCGGGGAAGGTATTGTCCAGATCAAAAAAAAATTTGATGAATAAGTGCCTTCGCCTTCGTTAAGGGTTTTTTTACACCCACTCGTCTAATCTAAAACCATCATCTTTCCAGGTATCAATAACTGGCAAGCGGCGCCGCCTAGCGGTCTGCTCCATCAACATGCGGAAGTACGCCAGTCTGGAACCTTCCCAACGGACCCTCGTCCTGACCTTAGATCCTGTTACTCAGAAGATAGTCGCCGCTTCCATCCAGCTGACACTCCACACAGTCTTGCTGAGAGAGGGACAGGCCACGTAAGTCACCATCAATGTAGTGGAAGAGGATTTTTAAACAACTTTTTACCCAAATGTCTTTTCTTTGGTATTGTTCGTCGTGTCGTTGAGCTCCCAGGGTTATAAGTTGAGCTACACGATCACTGACAAATGCTTGCACTGACTGGACAGGTCCACTCTAATCTGTGTGGTTTTCTTCAAAAGACTATCTTATACATTAATCTGCATGGTCCTCATCTGACTTGACAAATGTCTAGACTTTAAAGTGACAGTGACCTCTAGCTTGTTTCGGATGTTTCTTCTCAGAGTAGTCAGGTACGAAACACCGACGCCATCTTGTTTTAAAACTTAACATGAAGTGATGTGTATAAGTGTTTTGTAAAACCAGTTTACAGAAATAAATATGATTTATGATAAAACTTCACTAAAGTTGAACTAGTATCTGAGCGGGTGACATCTTCGTCCGCCTTTTCCCAATATGTAGGGTCTGCTTCCAGTCTAACAGTATGCCTTTCTGACCTTCAAAACCCAGTCTTTCTTTATCGTGTGGTTAGTGCCTAACCTGGTGTCAGAGTTTTTAGGCCGCCCATGGGCCTCTGACTTGGCTTTACATGCCGTCAAGAAATATCTCTCAGGCATGCAGGTTTCCTCAAGATGTTTCCCTGCACCGGAGCAAGTGATAATTATACAATACGCACATGAATCCGAAAAATCAGAGGTGCGTGTCTTGGGTTCGAACTCAAGACCTATGGCTTGGCAGTCCGACGGTCACACCACTAGGCTACACCCAGTTACTAGGTAGTACGATACCAGCGGTAAGACTGTAGACTGTCGTCAGACTTTCGGATTTCTGATTACCCGTATCGTCTGTCCAAGAACTTGACATTTGTAGCTCTTTTGAACGCCATGTACAACCCTGTCCTCTAGTTGTGGTTATTCACACCTGCCTGCGTTATCTGGAAGCTGGTTTACTGGGTAATACAGTAGCCCTAAGTAAGACTGGTCATCAGACTTTCAGGCCACAGTATTTCTACCGTTGACCTAGAATCATGAAATTTGGCTAAAAGCAACAGGCTACAAGCTTACACCACATGTAAAGAAAAATAAAACAAAAAACCGTAAATATGTAGTTTAATAACAAAACACCTACAGTACCCGGCGATAAATATTGCACATCTACCTTTGGAAAGAGACAATCGGCTAATTTCGGCTTCGTAGAGCGTTATCTCTGTCGCACGAAATACAAACAGTCCGGTATCTATTAGGAGCTGTTAAAACAATTATGATTTGCTTCTTTTGATAATTCTTTTTATTCTTTGTTTAAAATACACCAATTTTTCTATAAGTGATGGCTTTAGGTTGGGGTAAAATAAAATAAAAAAACATGTTCACATTATGTTTACGTATTTAATTATTTTAGAAAATTACAGCCGTAGTGTACATAATAAACACCATTATACCTATTGTTAGAATGAGACATTGTAATACAATTAATTCTAATTCTCAATTACTTCCATTTCACTATGTGTGCTCTCAAAGAGGTCAATATCACTGTCACTGTCAGCCGTATTTATCACTAGTCTATCAGTGTAATTATCTAAACCGTGTTGAATGCTTCTATATTCATTCTCACATTTGATTGCATGATCGCAAACCTTCTTCCACTCTTCAGCCCCGATCATGTTTACTTTTTCAGTCAATAATGTTTTTACTGTAGTTAAATTCATACCCACATTTCTAGAGGCTACATAGCCTTTCAGTTGAGACCATATATTTTCAATTGGATTAAAATCCGGGTGATATGGTGGCAATCGCAACACAGTGTGCCCATGTTCGGCAAGTACTTTGTCCACGGAAAACTCTGTATACCTCTCCTTGTGCTGACATATAATAGCGTAAATCTGGGATTTTGTTAATTTTGGATCAACTGGAATTTCGTGTGTCTGTTTAACCAGTTGATCATTTCCTGTTTAATAGTGTTTGAGTTGGGGGGTCTTTCAACATATTTGTTGTGATAGGGTGCGTTGTCAATAACTAGAACAGAATCACTGGGTATATTTGGGATTAATTGATTAACCAGCCACTTTTCGTAGTTATCGTTATTCATTTCATTGTTATAATCACCTGTACTGTCCGTGGATTTATACGTTGAAATGGCACCGGGTACAAAGCCTTTCTCATTTCCCGCATGAACTATTTTCAAACGTTGACCTTTTGAAATTGGCTTTTTTACTCCTTTTTTCTTATCATCACTCCAAGATTTCCCTTTAGTGTGGGATGTATGTATGTAAGACACATCCATGTAGACGATATTTTTTCCTGATTCGCGAAATTTGCGTATTTTATCGAGGTATTCCATTCGTTTGAGACTTACATCGTGCTTTTCCATTAGAACTTTTCGATTATCTTCCATTTTAGTGAACCGAAATCCCATCTCGTGTAGTATTTTTCTCAACGACTTTTCAGACCCATTGTAATTAATAGCTTCAGATAATTTAGCTTTTAATGGTTTTATTGTTGGCAGTTCATTAAATCGTAAGTGAAAATCATACACCATTCTTCGAACAACATCATAATCAAAATCGTCCATATCCAAACGAAATTGCTTTTTTGGTCTCCCTTTTTTGGAGTGCTGAACTTAATTTCAGTAGAATGTGTTTCAGTACTGACTTCGCTTAATATATTGTTCAAAGTTCTTCTTGAAATTCCAGTGGCATTTGCAACTCGCTCTTGAACCTTTTTAAAATAACAACTTACATTTTTATCTTCATTTTTTTTAAATCTGTCAGCTTCGGTTACAAATATTTATAAACATTGTAGATAATTTTGCGTGACTGACCTCGTAAAGGTTTCCCTCTTTTTCCTAAAGATGCCATTGTATAACTTTAAATTTGGGGGTGTTAACAACTCTAAATATATATTTTGAACTGGACGCGACCGCACTCTATCGCACTTGAACAACGACTGACAAAACGTCACATAGGTAGTGTGCGACAGAGATAACGCATTAGCCGATTGTCTCTTTCTAAAGGTCGATGTGCAATATTTATCGCCGGGTACTGTACAAGTTTATACGGAACCCTCGGTGCGGGAGTCCAACTCGCACTTATTTACTCATAATATTTTTCTGTATTCTAGTGACGACGATATGCAGTCCCTGGCGTCTCTGCTATCAGTGAACAACAACTCCGATATCGCTGTGCTAGAAGATTTGGACGAGGACGACTATACGCTCTCCGATAATTCTACTAGACAGGTGAATATTACTTTCCTTTGATTTTTACTTGATTCGAACTTGACCTCACTTCAGCTTTGTGAAGTTCAAGCAGAAATATATTTTTTTTAGGCTTCCGTACGCAGAGGTAAAAGCGGGACCCTAGTACTGTCACTAGGCTGTATCTCATGAACCGTGACAGTTGAAATTTTCACAGATGTATTTCTGCATGGAATAATCAAAATCATGCATTTTTTTTATCTGAGCAAAACTAACCACAATATTTGTCACCCTCAGATGCTAGACCTCCGCCAGCAAATGGAAGAGATGACGCACAGCCTCACCACCAGCGACATGGCCGCCACCCCCAACAGCGTGCAGTCCCTCGCCTTCGACACCTCGCGCACCCCCACCGCGCCCCCCTCGCCGCCCACCCCCTGCGCCCCCTGCGCCCCCCGCACCCCCCACACCCCCCACACCCCGGGCCCGACCGACCCGCCGCACAACGACAACGACATCTTCGAACCCATGACTAAGTCTAGACCGGAAATGTTAAGTAATTTGACTAAGATGGTGATGAAACCCGAACCTAAGTTTTTCTCCACTCCCAAACAGAATAATACGAGTGTGGAGAGTAAGGGGGAGTTGAAGGGGGTTGTTTTTAAACCTAAGATGGTGGCGATGAGGAATTTAAAGGTGAGTGCAGTCCATAATATCTTCTAACCCCTTTAAAAGTAGTATAATATAAACGAAAGATCGATCGAGAACTTCGTGGCAAAATTATAACAGCCGCTTGAGTCGATCTTCAGGTTAAGCCGCGCTTACCTAGATTGGTCCGTGGATGGGTGACCACCCGTTACAAACAAAGTTTCCTCCATGCCTCGGAGAGCTCGCTAAGCCGTTGGTCCCAGCTTTCCTTTGACAGTAGATCTTTGACAGTCGTTACAGGTAGTCAGTGCCCCAAAAAGTCTGACAACCAGTCTTACCAAGGGGTATCGTATTACCCAGTACTAACTGGGTTGTGGAGGTCAGATAGACAGTCGCTCCATGTAAAATACTGGTGTCCAGCTGCATCCGGTTAGACTGGAAACCGACCCCAACTTAGTTGGGAAAAGGCTGGCAGATGATGATGTTAAGCGAAAGATCTATCGAATGAACACTCATTCTATCCCCACTGTAATATCAAGACTATCTCCAATAAAAACTGTCGTGGAGTTTTTTTGGTTCAATGGCAACGACTTCCGAGTACAAGTCGTAAGTTCGAAGCCAGAGAGACACATTGACCAAAACGGTGAAGAAAAATGGAGCGTCATTTGCTAGAACCGAAAACTCGGCGACATGTGAGATGATCCAAACCGCACTGGGTGGATGGTTACAGCCGTTGAAAAAAAAACTTTTTTTTTTACGTGCGCAGTGTCTTGGCAGGTCTTTAAAAATAAAAATGACAATGAGGTTCCTAAAACGCATTTTTTCTCAGTCAATCGTTTGAAAAATAGACACTTCCAAAGTGTATGCCGGGGGGGGAGGGAGGGGCACACTTTTATCCCTCTTTAATTTCTAAAGTAAGAGGAGGAAAATTCTGAAAAAAATGTAGGATTGTTATAGAACGTGAAAAAAAAACTTTAAACGAAAATTGGTTTGAATAAGATTTGATGTTCAGTTTTTAAATATGGGACTTTCTCATCAAACTGTAACTTTGTTTTCATGAACATAATATGAAAAATAACTTCAGTTTTGCTGTTGAATGTAATTCAATACAACATATGAATGAGCCTTCAAAATATTTGTATTATATTGTTTGGTGTTACGGAATCCTGTGCGCGTGTGCGTACGACTCGCATATGGCCGGTTTTTCCTTTATTTCTTTGTAAGTTTGGTCTAAGCCCGCTTTTAAAGGAACTCTTTATCATAACACCACGCCTATAAACCAGCAGCAGAGGTGTACCTAATAGTACAAGCATATCTCCAGTTATATTTAAGTCCCATATATAGGGGGCGAGCCTATTGCCATCAGCCGTGCACAAAACCAGACTCCGTGGCTGCTACTAAAAAAATCCTGATGGACAAACCCAGTAACATTTTGCCCGACCCGGGAATCGAGCCCAGACTCTCATGCTCAGTTATCACGATTGCGACCAGTAGACCCACGAGGCAGTATTCAAATATGTGTCCCTATTATAGCCGCTGGAGTTGAAGACCAATCTGAACAGCATCAACTTAGACCGCAACGAGAATGAGAAGGATGAAGACAGCGATAAGACGCCGACTGCGGCTGATATGGAGAAACTGTTCCCTGGGAAGTTCGATAAGGATAGGACTCCGGTAAGTTATACAGCGTGTAACAGAAAGGGTATAATCATATGGAATACTGTGGTACGGACCATCAAACTGAACAACTTTCTCTATGAGACCACCATCGAAATCGTAAAAAAATAATCAGCTGTCCCATACATTTGGGTCGAGTAGGTATTGAAATTTTGTATAGGACAGCTGATTATTTTTTTACGATTTCGATGGTGGTCCCATAGAGAAAGTTGTTCAGTTTGATGGTCCGTACCACGGCATTCCATATGATTATACCCTTTCTGTTATACGCTGTATATTAAGTCGTTTAATAAGAAGATAGGGCTCACGGGCTCATGTGCTTGTTGACGATAGAAAAGAAAACTGAAGACACCATATTTAAATTTTACCCGACTGCGGCGAAGACAAAAGGAAGGGTTATGATTTTAGCAGTGTATGTATGTATGGTATTTACGTAAGTTCCTCCGTAGCGCCTAAACTATTCATCCGATTTTGATGAATAAGGTGTCGATCGATTCGTTATTATAGCCTGGGTAACATACCGAAAAAAAACCAATTTTAATAAGAGTGTGATTTTTCAGTAGTTGGTTTTTATATGTGGTAGTATACCACACCAATTCTTGTTCTCTTGTCTTCTGGATGAAAAGAAAACAGAAGAAGCCAGAATATATGATTTTTCTCTTGTTCTCTGCCCATATGACTCATTTGAGTTAAAAAAAAAATGTGAAGATTATTTTACCCATAGAAATGTTAGTGCCAATATGTTGCACGTCCTCAAAAACACAAAAAATGTAGTTTTGGGACATGAACATTATAAAAAAAAATTGTTTGCTTTCCGATGCTTTGAGTAAAAAACAGTCGGTTCCGCCATTTGCTGCATTTGTATTTTCAACTAGTTTATGGTGGCGGCATCGCCCGTGTCATGGTCGGTAACTGTCGCACGGGATCATAATGCCGGGATAAAAAGTATCCTATACATTAAACCAGGTTGTAAACTATCTATGTGCCAAATTTAATCCAAATCCGTTCAGTAGTTTTCGCGTGAAAGATAAACAAACATACATCCATCCTCACAAACATTCGCATCACTACATAGTATAAAACAAAGTCGCTTCCTGCTGTCTGTCTGTCCCTATGCATGCGTAGATCTTTAAAACTACGCAACGGATTTTGACGCGGTTTTTTTTTAATAGATAGAGTGATTCAAGAGGAAGGTTAAATATGTATTGAGATTGCACACGTGCGAAGCCGGGACGGCTCGCTAGTTTATAATATAAGTAAGATTGTAGAGCAAGGATAATTATTGAAGTTGAGCAGGGTATTATCTAAAAATCTAATGATTTTGGGTCCTGACAGCTTTTTAGAGGACCAGCGAATTGTGTGCTATCTTCAATGATATTAAAAATCTATTTTTTCTAGGTGCAAGACCTCTTAGAATGGTGTCAAAGCGTGACTCGCGAGTACAAATCCTGCCGGGTCACCAACCTGACGACCAGCTTCCGGTCGGGACTCGCCTTCTGTGCCATCATACACCGGTTCAGGCCTGACCTCATGTGAGTACAGTACATGTACATGGGGTGTAAGGGACACCGACGCGAAGATAATTACCACGTATTCAGTAAATCATTCTAAGCCCCCCCCCCCTCTTGTAGATGTTTTTCATCGGTTATTTAAAAAAAACAGCTGTTTCCTTGAAAAGTGCAATACCTATACGGTCAAGTAGGGAATATGCATGTAATTTTTTTTTTTTTCACTTAAATCAATGAAATGCAGTACTATCAACCCAAGAAAATAATTAAAAGTTAATTTCAATTACTGCTGGTCGCACAAAAAAAATATTAAACTCCTTTTTAATTTTATTTTATTTTCTACGACAGTTCAGACGTCCATGACTGTCGTGGCCATTCAAGTCATAGCATTTGATGTCACTTCCCTCTATCTGCCTTGTTCAAATCTATTTTTTTGCCCTTAATAGAATAGTTTTACTATACTATATTGTAAGTGCTTTAAAAAATTGCAATAACAATATTATAGTAAAATCTTAGTGTAACTTTCAGTTAAAACTAACAGTGTTTCTTTGACACATAGCATTTGTCGTCACTACCGGAATCGATGCATTTTGTGTTTGCGTCCGTTTCACCAAAAACACACTACATAAATTATTAAATTGTAAAAAAAGTGTTGTGTTAGAGAATTAAACAAGTGTACCACAATGTTTTTATGGGCCAATACAAGGCATTTTTAAGAAATAAAAAATGTTTTGTATTTCTTGCATAAACCCTATTGGATGGAACAGCAGATTTTTTTAAATTACCGATGAAAAATGGGTATGTGAGGGGCTCCGCGACCGACGGCCGACGCGCGACGCGGGCGCGACAGGCCGCTCGGCGGCGCAACAGTGTTCCACTTCACTCATGTCGGGCAGGCGGTGGGCTGCAGCTTCAACTTCGTGTCCGCCTGTTCGAGTGCTTGTAAATGGTTTCATTACCAACTGTAAACTCAAAGGAATCTCGAGTCTGATTTTGATGAAAACAAAAAAAAATGCATCATAAGATTTTGGAAAAATCAATATTCCTAGCCAGGAATCAAACCCGTTGATTTTGAAAAAAAAAAAAACAATATACCACTCGATAGCGCGTTATTAAGGAAAATCTAATGATGCAGTTTTTTTTTTTTAATAGTTTTCGCTATTCATCGTAGTTTCGAATTTGGTATCCAAACTCACTTAAAAAAAACATCTTGTATGGTACAAGTAGAGTCTAAAAACCCGCCAAGTTCGAGTCGGCCTTGCGCGCACGAAGGGTTCCGTACCATTATTAATATTGAGCAAAAAATCAAGTTTGTTGTATGGGAGCCCGCCTTAAATATTTATTTTATACAGTTTTTATTTCGATCAATAATGTACTAGATTCCCGATAAGCGCTTCAAAAACGGCCCGAAAAATAAGACCACGAATACCTTTGTGGTCTTATTTCAAATTAGTATGGTCCAATCATAGCCAACATTAAGACGTCAAAATGCCGCAGTGCGCGTTTAAAAACTGTGTAAATAACCACCGTAACACCAAGGATTTGGAAGGAATATCTTTTTTTCGGTAAGTTTAGATCATTATGTATTTTTCATAAAATAAAAACAGAATTAAATTGTAAAATAATTCAATTTGCTAATATTATAATTGTTTGGCCAATGTTGGCTACAACGCTCCAACTATTGTATCAAACGTCGACTGTTCTTGGACAGGGAATGTATGGAGTAGTGTTGTTATTTTATAATGTATTTTTTGTTTGTAGATTTCCTAGTAACCCATTTCGCTGTGCAGAATGGGTATCTATTGTCGCGAAAGAAAGAGGAGAAGAAATATATAACCCTTGTAAAAATTCAAGAATATGTTCGATTCATTTTGATAGAATAGAAAAATATTATATTTGTAAAAAAGAAACCGCTCAAATAAAAATTACTTCTAAAAGGCAGCTTTATAACAAGCTGAATCTGTTTAAAGGGAATTAAACATACCAAGATTACTATTTTATATACTTTTGTTTATAGAATACGCCGAAAACACGTTTCTTGATTGCCTTTATATTTTTTTTACTTTATTTTTTATATTACCTATTTGTTGTAAAAGCGGCAATGTAAAAGAGTATAGATTTACTATTTTTTTTAATCGGTCAAAAATATTTGCCACCATACAAAACGAACCTTAAAAAAAATATTCTGCTGCTCTACGTCTTTCAATACTTACTGTGTTCTGAGCATTGAAATATAATACCAAGAACTAAGTCTAGTTCCACAATAGAATAAGCACGAAATTGTAAATAATTGTTTTTAACCTTATTACTTAGACTTAAGTTTCATTTTAGAATAAATATGTTTGTACTGATGACTTTCTTATTTTCAAGCGACATTTTAAATTTATTGCTTCTAACCTTTCTCCGATGAAAGGACTTAAATAAATATATTTTGCAATGGTAATTAAACTTTATGTTTAAGCATTAAGGTTTATAATAAACTGAAGTTGTTAATATTATTAAACTTTTTTCTAAGAAATGTAGATGTTTACGTGTGTGCAAACGTGGCCACTTGAGCGACTCATTTTTGTTCCTGATCCTGAATCTAGTACTATTATTGATCGAAGAGTTTTTAGTATTTATTGTTATAGCGGCAAAAGAAATGCATCATCTGTGCAAATTTCAACTGTCTAGCTATCACTGTTCATGAGATACAGCTTGGTGACAGACAGCCAGCCAGACGGACAGTGGAGTCTCAGAAATACCCGGGTACTGAACTCTAATAAACAACATTTTTGCAAAAAATTAAACCGACTTCAAAAACACAAAAAAAGTAAAAAAATAACTTTAGCTTCAGAAGTCGGTGACAAAAAAACAAAATCAAACTAGCAAAAGTTACCGACTTTTCACATTTTAGTGGTTCACATGTGCTTACCCCTTCACAGCGTGCCGGCGTGATGTTATGTTATGAACTGGTGTAAACAATAGACAAACATGAGATTTCAGCAATCCCAGTCCATTTGCTATCATTTATTGAGGAGTTCCGTCTATCTCCGAAGTTCTTCATCAGATCTTCACCAAATTGAAATGGGACCACTCCGAAAAAGTACTCTTCCATAAACTTCCCAAATTGCTTCAAGTGTGCCTATAAAATTTGAAGAGTCCTCTCTCTTTCTCCAAGATCCCATTATCAGATCCTGAATTGATGATCATGGGACCACCTGGGAAGTATACCCTTTCAAACTAAAAAAAAAAACATCCAAATCGATCCAGCCATCTTCCCTCGCCCTCTTAAACGACCCTCATAACGCCGTCGCCCCGTCAGCTTAGAGATACAGTTCATACGTGTAAACCAAATGATGAAACATTCTTTTTTTTCAGTGATTTCTCCGGTCTGCAACCCGACGAGGCGGAGAAGAATCTCCGCGTAGCACTAGAAGCTAGTTCTAAGTTAGGCATCTCACAAGTACTGACCGCGGCCGATGTGTGCTCGCGGCAAATCCCGGACAGATTAGCGGTAAGAATAGAATGTCAATACGCACATCTGTCTAAACTTTTGGGTGATAAAGTACATTTTAGAATAGCATTTAGTTTGGATCTCGTTTTGTGTACCTATGACTTTTGTTCAGAAAGCATATGTATGTATTTTTAAAGCCTATAACGGACTCCCGGGTACGCACCGTCGTCGCGGGAGTCTGCATGCATGAAATCGTATAATCCCATCGTGCTCACAGTGTGCGACGCGCACGGCGCGATGAGTAGCTTAGAAGTTCAAGAACGTCCCGAGCCTGTTCTACAAATGCGCTGATCTATCTTTCTATTTCGTGTGGTTAGTGCCTAACCTGGTATAAGAGTTTTTATGCCGCTCGTGGGCCTCTGACTTGGCTTTATATGCCGGCGAGAAATATCTCTCAGGCATACGCATGGTTTCCTCACGATGTTTTCCTTCACCGAAGCAAGTGATAATTATACAATACGTAAGAACATGAATCCAAAAAATCAGAGGTGCGTGTTTTGGGTTCGAACTCGAGACCTATGACTTGGCCGTCTACCACTAAATAAATGCGCATAAGACAGAATTAAATCTGCTAGAGAACCGACACGCGCGAGCCGGAGTACGGCGTACCTTGCGGCAGCCCGCTTCGTACGGCCGTTGCATGCGACGCACAGTGGGCCGAAAATAACGCTCCATAGACTTAGCGACCCTGAAAAATCAAGTACTTAATTTCGAAAAATTTAAACTGCCAGTGTGTTCCTTTCCCAAACACTGAAATCGCGACAAAAAAATCGACTGCCCCATACATTTATCTGCGCAAAACTCGACAGCTGAACAGCTGTTTTTTTTTTCGCGATTTAGGGGTTGTTCCCATAGTGAAAGTTGTTCATAATCATGAGTACAATGACCCATTAAGAGATTTCGTGTATGAATAATAGATAGACGTTATATTATATATATATTTTAAGTAGAAAATGACAATCCGAGGGTTTCCGAGATTCCACCTTATGTGTAGCTTAAATGATGCTTTTTATGATACCGAAAGCAATTTATTAAGAAAACTTAAGAATAAGGAATAAAATAAAAATAAATGTTCAGTTTCATACAAAAAAAAAACGCATAAAGTAGCCGAAACTGCGTTGAAGGTGTAATAGTATATTTTATAACGAGGGATTAAACGAAGCCATAATATACCAGAGGTGGTTTGACTCCCGAGCGTGCGAGGGAGTCAATGAAACCGAGGGTGTTTAGTCTCGAGGTGCAAACTGTACTTTCCACTTTGAGTGTGAGAAAAATAGTCATTTTAGTACAAAAACATGTAATAAATATTCTTACTTATTCCTCCAGTCCATAAAACTTTCGTAAGTTTTTAGGTAAATCTTCCCCGATTTTGGCGGAAAAAGATCTTTTGCTCTTTGCACGACGTCAAACTCTTCACTGTCACTGGACATTCTTAATTATTATAATTCTGAAATTTTCGCGGTCAGTTTTTTCTTCCAAAATAGTCACAGATTAACAATTTAAAACACATGGTGCCACCTTCCTTGCGGAAAAACCATGGAACCAAAACTCTCAACATTTTCGCAATGAAGATGGTCTACACTCAATATTATATTTACTGGCTGTTTGAGTTTGTCTATGTCACATGAAGGAAATTAAAAAACGAATTACTTTTTACTCCCTAGAGACTAAAGTGGTCACTTTAGTCCCGCTTCGTAGGGCTATAATGGCGTACTTTTAGAGCATGAGAAGTGAAATAATCATTTTAAAACAAAAAGAAGGCCAAAGAAGGTCTCTTTAATAATTTTAGAATTCAGAATGTTTGTGTTACATAGTTGAGGTCTGACAGGCAGTCGCTTCATGTAAATATTGATATGCTGCATCCTACCCGTATGCATCTTACACTGGAAGGCATTTAAATTATGCCCGGTTTAAAAATCCTTCGCAAATCGGTAAGATCCATTTGGATTAAGCTCACCGTTGTACATAAACTGTGTATTTTAATTTTGTGTGCAATAAAAAATAAGTCTTGAATCCTTTTTTACCCGATTACAGCGAAGCCAAAAGGAAGGGTTATGATTTTAGTAATCTATGTATGTATGTTTGTATTTACGTATGTTCCTCTGTAGCGCCTTAAATATACCTCCGATTTTGATGAACAAGATGGCAATCGATTCGTTATTATTGCCCGGGTAACATAGGCTACATTTTAACCGACTTCAACAATAGGAGTAGATTTTACCTTGTAAACCACGATTTTAGTAAGTGCGTGATTTTTCAGTAGTCGGGTTTTTAGTTGTAGTATTTATTTATTTAGGGATAAAAAACACCAGTACAAAAACATGTTATACACTATAAACTTAAAATAATGGCACTTATTGCACTACCAACACCATTATCCACTGATCACTACTGATTAATGGGTATTTTTATACTACGTGAGTTAAAATACACTAAGTTATAATAAAAAGAGAAAAAATAAAATTAAAATAATTATCAAATGGAAAAGAAAACACAATTACGATGCTAATATTTATTCGAGCACAAGTATCTTAAATTTGTTAGCAGAGAGGTTGAATATATCTACGCTCTCAAAATTATCGTTATAAGAATCCACAAGTTGACGCAGAGGAGCGCGAGAACCAGCATTAGAGTGACAGATTTGGCTGGTATTCGTTGTCAATAAACGGTATGGGCGCGCTCGTCTGCGTACTACTGTTCTCGGAACAAGGTAACACAGTTTATAAGATATTTCAGAGCAATCATATTTATTATGGATAATACCGTGGAGAAACGTTGCTCCAAGAAGCAGCCTTCTAGATTCTAAAGAAAGCAGGTTATATTTATTTAACAATGTATCATACGAGGCTTGGCTGTGACTGCATCTCCAATGCATGGCTCGCAGGAACTTTCGTTGCACTATTTCGATTGAGTCGCTATACTTTTTATAGTAGGGGATCCATATCACAGTCGCAAACTCCAGACATGGCCTAACTAAAGATATAAACAAATATCTATAAGTAGATGGGCGTCTAACATCTCTACTGTTGCGCATAACAAAACCGTACATTCTAAGCGCGTTGTTGATGATAGTATCTATGTGCGTGTTGAAATGAAGTATACCACACAAATTCTTGTTTGTTTTTCAGATAATGACGTATCTCTTCCAACTGCGGGCGCATTTCACTGGCAACGAATTACAAGTAGAACAATTAGGTAAGTTACAATTTGCTGTATTCTAGGACTTACCTATTGCATTACCTGGCCTTTGTCGGGGAGCTAGGGTCGATCGAATACATTTCCCACCCGCACGCAAAATACGCGCTTAGACGTGGAGTTGCGGACACCAGCCCGCTATACAATACAATACAATACAATTACTTATTGCATAAGAATACAAAATCTGTCTATATCTTTCTACTCTTAATGTAACGAACGGTAACGTTTGTATAGGAGCAGGTTACGTGAGAAACAGGTTTATTCCTAGGTTTAGTCTCGGCTGTCATTTGTAGATTTGTGACTGTCCCTACATGTAATCAGTGGCCTGAAAGTCGAACAACCAGTCTTACCAAGGGGTATTTATTTATTTATTTAACAATTTATATACACACTAAATACAGAAAAGAAGAAAGGAACAGAAAATAGTACAAAGGTGATGCTTATTTCTAAAGAAATCTCTTCCAGCATACCTGCGAAAGGAGAATCTAAAAAAGAGATGTAGACACAGTGTGTAAAAGAAAAAAGAAAATGGAATACAAAACATAAAGCAGAACTACCTGAATATACTAACATACTTATACAAACATATAACAATACTATAAATACTATAAAATAACTAATAATACATACTAGTTATCGTATTATCCAGTACTAATTTGGTTGTGGAGGGCAGATAGGCAGTCGCTCCATGTAATATACTGGTATTCAGTTGCATCCGGTTAGACTGGAAGCCGACCATAACATAGTTGGGAAAAGGCTAGGCAGATGATGTGTTTTAGGGCCCTAATATTTTAAGTTAATAATTTCAATCTTCTCGTGTTTCCAGGTAACGACGAGACAGAGTCCTCATACCTAGTGGGTCGGCACGACACGGATGGCTCCATCCCGCAGGAGCTGTTCAGCCGGGAGATCAGCATGAGGCGCTCGCGGAACATGATCGACAGGCCAAGACCGCAGTGAGTTGACTATCAGTTTAGAAACATGGGAATGTTACTAACTAATAATAATAATAGTCCTACTGACCGTTTTTCGGTTACGGCGGCCAATCTGAACCCAGATTAGCCATCGGCGCGGGAGATATTATAGTGCAGGCGCGTGTGCGCAGGCACAGTGCACTCTCTGTTCACAATCCTCAGGGACGGCTACCCGACACTCGCAGACAGAGATCAGGAGCAGGAACAACGGCTTAACGTGCGCACCGACGCACGGGGCATGAGATACCGCCTACTTCCTAACTCCGGGCTACTACTGAGAGATTTCGAAAGAAAAACCCAATAGCAAATTTTTCCGACCCAGGAATTGAACTCAAGACCCCACGCTCAGCAGTCGCGCTTGCGACCACGAGACCAACGGGGCAGTTACTGATATTACTGCTGGTTTGTCAAATTTAAGCCCTTTTCGTCTCTACTACTTTGCAGTGCCCGAGAGGGTCCGTAATAGGGAATATGCATGTAATTTTTTTTTTTCACTTAAATCATTAATATGCAGTACTAGCAACCCAAGAAAATAATTAAAAGTTAATTTCAACTACTGCTTCTCGCACAAAAAAAATATTAAACTCCTGCAATATTCTACGACAGTTCAAACGTCTATGACTATCGCGGCCATTCATGTCACTTACCTCTATCTGCCTTGTTTAAATCTAATTTTTTGCCCTTAGTAGATTAGTTTTACTAAATGTAAGTGCTTTATTTAAGCAAAAATTGCAACAACAGTTTTATAGTAAAATCTTAGTGAAACTTTAAGTAATTTTTTAATTAAAAGTGTTTCTTTGACACATGGATTGTGACGTCACTACCGGAATCGATGCGTTTTGTGTTTGCTTTCCGTTTCACCAAAAACACGCTAAATAAAATATTAAATTGTAAAATAAGTGTTGTATTAGAGAATTAAACAAGTGTACCACAATGTTTTTATGGTCCAATACAAGGAATTTTAAAGAAATAAAAAATGTTTTGTATTTCTTGCATATACCCTATTATCATGTATTTGCATCCTACCACCTAATCATCACTAAATATAAAAATATACAGGGTGTCGGGTGTCAGTGACATCGACGCAAAAGCTTACAAGTTTAGCGACCCCAAAATAGTTAGTAATATGTATGTGCTGCTCTATTGTGTTGCTGCTGTCCATTAGCGAATAAATGTTTATTCTATTCTATTCTAAACTTGGCTTCTTCCACGGCGTTATGGATGATAGCACAGAGATCACTTTGACTATGTCTTTGGGCACATTGGGCAAGGTAGGAGGTGGAATATAGTTTGCAATAGAGCTCCACATCCTGCTACCGTATCATCGAGTCAGCCCTACTTTACAATTATATTTTTCACTAGTTTTCGCCCGCGGCGTAACCCGTGTCAAACTACCGGGATCAAAAGTGTCAATCCTATAGGATCCTATATATGTATAGGATCTAGGTTACAAACTATCTGTGTGCCAAATACGTTCAGTTGATTTTGCGTGAAAGACTAACAAAGTTTCCTCTATCCATCCATCCAACCATCCTCACAAACATTCACATTTATTTATTTATTAGCTGTTGCCCGCGGCTTCGCTCGCGTTTTGGTCGGAAATTATACAACGGGCACGTTGTAAATATAGCCCATGGCACTCGGGGATAATGTAGCTTCCTATTAGTGAAAGAATTTTCAAAATCGGTTCAGAACATCCAGAGATTACCCCCTACATACAAACTTACAAATTTTACCTCTTTATAATATTTATTTATGTACACACAAAAAACCTAACAGGACATTATATTAAGATAGAAGAGTACAAAGGTACTGCTTGTAATAATAGTAAGATGTTCATCAAATATAATTATTATCTTTCAGTTCCCAAGAGTCACAAGAATCCCGTCACTCAGCCGACCGCTCAACCCCGGACAAGCCACAATCCCCGGCCGCCATGAAAGACGTCCGCGACATGTTCCTACAGCAGTCCAAGACTATTCTGGGCAAGATGCTCTCACCAGCCAAGGACCTCCGCGAGAAGCCCACTGCCAAGTGGTTCGCTGATCCCTTAAAGGTGAACGAGGTAAGAACAAAGAAATATATTCGCACTACACGTGACGCATTAGGCACCTAAACGCAAAAACGACAAGTTGGCTGGAAATAATGTACAGAAAGTTCTTAAAGATGACACCGTGGTCAAAGGTTATCAGCGAGATTAGATGTTCCGGTGCGATGTTCGCAACTGGAGCCTTTGAGTCTACCCGCGAAGCTATGTATATGCCCTTCAGACCTTCCACGCGGTACAAATCAGTGCACGGCTCTTCAGTTACGTCCTGAAGCCAGCTGTCCTTCCAGTTAGCTTCAGACAACAAGCTGGGAGGACAGCTGGCTTGAGGACGTAACTGAAGATCAGCCCAAGATGAATCTGCAAGCAAAAATAGTCAGTTAGGTGACAGACTATTTTTGCTTGCAGCATCCGGTCGCTATAGAAGCGCTTAGTTAAAAACTTTCTCTTCATTGGTCCTTTTTTGTGTTATTGCTATTAGTCAAAAAAGGGTGGTCAAACATATGTGATCATAAATAGAGCCTGAGATTTTTTGTAAAACAAAAGATAATGTTGATTTGCTTTTTTTTTTTTCTACTATTGGTCCGCACTCTCTTTGTGCGGACCAATAGTAGTAAGGGTGGTGAACAGATGTGGATATCGTGTGCACGGGATTTTGTTTTAAAATGAGTAGATTCATCTTGGCGTGTCGGTATATTGATCTCTTGCGTGCACATAATTATTTATTATACAAAGAAAAATTAATTCATTTGAATTATGCATGCAGTTAGTACCAGTAACTAATTCTAATTACCAAATTAGAATGAATACTACATTTCATGACTTACTACTTACAATCTAGGAACTGCAGTACACAAGGTCTCTGAGTGACCAAATTGTTACTAAAGTACGCTCTCTATAAATCTTTGCAGCCCCTACCCGTCCGACCGGAGAAGCTGATGACTCGCAAAGAGCTAACAGACCCGTTCGGCTCTGATGATGAAGAAGAACCTCAAGAAACTTCAGCACCCCCTGTCCAGAATAATCAAAACAATGAAGGTAAAGTTGAAACCTTCATTCGTCTTAGATATGTTCGTATTGATATTATATGTTACCAAAAAGTAGTATCAAATCAGCCGAAAGACGTCCACTGGACATAGGCCTCCCCCGCATGTCGCCACACTGACCGGTCCCGTGCAAGTCGCATCCAGCGGATCCCCGCAACCTTCACCAGGTCATCGGTCCACCTAGTGGGAGGCCTTCCAACGCAACGTCTTCCAGTTCGCGGTCGCCACTCCAGAACTTTTCGGCCCCATCGGCCATCCGTTCTACGAGCAATGTGCCCTGCCCACTGCCACTTCAGTTGGCAAATCTTCGGGTTTTATTTACTTAGTGATACTTAATAAAATTATTTAGAGATCCTGTTGGTATCACAACATATAAGTAAATTCAACGTTAAAATTTATTTCCAAGTTTTGTCTCGATTCATCCCTACATTCCTATTCACCCCATTGTACCCGCTATACCTGGACTCTTCACAATTGGAGTGAATCAATTCCTTCTAGGCGCACGCGCTGCCTAGGCCGCGTCATCGCTACACATCAAGCTAGTTGCGGCCAAAAGCAAGCCTAATTACAACAACATAACAACACGCCTATAATCCCCGAAGGGTTAGACAGAGGTGTACCTAATAGTACACCCACATTTCACCAGTTATGTTTAAGTCCCATGAAACAGGGGGCGAGCCTATTGCCATCAACCGGGCACAAATCCAAAATTCGTGACTGCTATTGAGAAATTCCTAATGGAAAAACTCAATAACACTGCCCGACCTGAGAATCGAACTCAGAACCTCGTTCTCAACAGCCGCGCTTGCATACTAGATCAACGAGGCAGTCAAGACAAGCCGAATTGGTATTTTTTTTAAACATACATTTTGCACAAAGTTCAAAACATTCTTTCTTGAAGTACTATTGTTACCTAAAGGGGTTATTGTATTGCATTGTACTGTTTAACGGGCTCGTGTCCCCAACTCCACGTCCAAGCGCGTATTTACGTGCGGGTGGGAAATTTATTCGATCCACCCTGACTCCCCGAGAAAGGCCAGCAGCGCCTTTATGTTTCTGACGATCTCGCAGAGAATCGCGGTTTACCGAAGTACTTAGCCCTGTACGTTGCAACCAGCGGGCAGTGCAGAAGCACGTGGGCTGCTGACTCGACTTCCTCCATGCAGGCTTGGCACAGGGGGCTGTCTGTGCCTCCTATGACAAAGAGGTTTTTATTAAAAGAAAAAAATGGAAGGGGTAATAGAGCTTATTTTTTTTACATAATATCATATATTACTTTAAATAATCCTTCATGTTGTTACAGTAAAACCGCAAGTGGAGCCCAACCCGGAGGGCGGGCGGTGCGAGGGCCTGCCGCCCCCGCCGCCCCCGCCCTCGCTGGCCGAGCTGGCCGAGCTGCCCAAGCCCACGCCGGTAAGTGAGCGCAGCTCTTACTGTGGATGGCTTGCTCGTACTGGTATGCCGTAGTGGGAACGTGACGGAGCTGCGGAGCGAGTAGCCAGCTGTGAGAGGACACCTTTCAAATTCAGAAAAAGTATAAAAATTGTGCCTTGACTTCCCCAAATGGCTAGAGGTGTAGTTACCTACAGGGTGTAAGCAGGCCCTTCACGAAGCCGTCAACCAAGCATTCTGTACATCGAAACTAAGTAACTCACAAAAATTATTGCTGGGATAATGTTTTTTTGGTGAATCACTTTTCACGGTAAAACTCAAAGTAACGCACTCAAAACATTGTGCTGATGGATACTTTAAATAGTAAACGGACCATAGAGGTAGTTTAAGTAAAGCAATAACCTCAAAAACTAGTATTTAAAAAAAACTTTTTTTTTTCCAGTTTTTTTTAAATACTAGTTATATTTAAACAAAACTGAAAAAAAAAAGTGAACTTTGACCTCCAATATCTCCGTAACTAGAAGCTATGGTCCAGAACAAAATAATCTCGCAATGACGGGGACAACAAGTGCCTTTCAGCTTCGTTAAAGGTCTCTTTACACCCTTTATAGTACAACCAGAACAGAAACATAATTATACAGGGTAAATTTTTCAAGTGGGCGTGAATGTCCAAATCCGAACCTATGAGGAATAGAGAAAAATGCTCAAAGGAGTCTCGAGCCAGATTTTGATGAAAACTAAAATTGCATCATTGGATTTTTGGAAAATCAATAGTCCAATCTCCTAGCCAGGAATCGAACCCGTTGGTTTTGGCAAAAAAATATACTGTATTATTACACCATTCGATAGTGTCGTTATTGGGAATCAAATTCGGAGAACTAATGACATACGGCAAACTAAAGTAAAGGAAACTTTGATTAAATACGTAACAGTATGCAAATATGCAATAAACATCGAACAAAATCAAGCGCCAACTCACTTATGAGTTCTAATTTCAATTGTTTAATTTTTTTTCTTCTTTTACTTTCGCATTCAACCGTTAAAATTGATATAAGAACAATGGTGTGGAGATGACTGCACTGCCGGTGTCATCAATCAAAGACATTTATTATGAAAATGGGTAAAAACATAAAATTTAAAATTTTCCTTTTAAAGAACATCGGTTACGGCCCGAACATGCTGTGACCTGGCTATAAAATATCGCGAACATGACTAGTGTATGGATTAATCCGTTCCCCTAGGCGCAATCATCAATCCTAAATTGAAAATATATTATTTAAAAGCCGAGGATCATAGAACGTTACACATATAAATTTCGTCACTTTTGAGGTTATGATTTAATAAGTCTGCAGCCAAGACTACAACTCAGGTAAATCCATTGATATAAAAACTATGCAGTAATAAATAACTATAGTCAATGGCTAAAACGGCAAAAATGAATCAATAACCTTTCTAATCTTTTACAAAACGAAGCGAGAGCAACGAACGAAGGACTGCGCGGTAAACGCTTTGAGTCAAAGCCTTTGACAGCTCTCATCTCATAATACCTTCCGTTCTACGTATCTATTAGTACAAATGTCAACCTTTCATTTGCAACACATTTCGGAATACTTATCTAAGTATATCCCTATCTAAAAATGAAGTTATTGTTAATACACTACAAAAATAAATAAAATCTAGTATGTAGAAAAGTAAACGCTTATTGGTAGTGTAACTTTAGTGTTGTGATGAAACGTGTACCACAGATAAAAACGGGATGGGTTTAGATACGTTCAAAACCTATAAAAAGTAGTAAGGAAATGAGGTTTTTATTACAAAGCTAAATTATTTTACCGGCTCTAATAAAATAAGCTGAACCCCGTAATTTAATATACACATAAGTCAATCATTGCTGGTCGTTTCATATTTGGTCAGGTCGAATTTGACCGATGTTCTTTGCCACATATTTGCCACATGTCATTACTTCCCAGAATTTGATCCCTATTAGCGACACTATCGAATTGTGTCATAATACAGTATGTGTTTTTTCAGGCTCGAGGCTCTTTTGAGTATTTTTCGCTATTCCTCATAGTTTTGGGTTTAGTCATCCACGCCCACTTGAAAAATTCGCCCTGTATAATTCCGTCTCGCGGTAAGACTAGAACAACATGAAATATGAATTTCATTTTTAGCTCTTCAGCCGTAAAAACGTTTTCAAACACATTAGCCCATCCTTAAAATTACAAAGTATTCTCATAACTTAATTTTAAAACCCTGGCTACGACCTCCAATCTTGTCTATTGGATCCGATATTTCATATGCAAATACTTCAAAAGATACATAGCGACTGTATCTGAACATTTTACGTGTGTTACTGACTTAAACATCAATATTTTCATTAATATCCTAGTTACAATCGATAAAATTCTGATAGTAATTGGTTTTGGCATTCATAGGAACTTAAATAGTTTTTTAATAAGCAAAGTAGCGATATCATTCATTGTAGAAAATCAAAAGTAATAGAAAAACTATTTTTAGAAGTAGAAATAAGTACATATTTTTGTCAAGACACATTTTGCTGCAAAAGACAGAACCAATTTTAGAATATAAACGAAAAAAATAAAATCTTTTATCTAGTTTGAAAACGAAAAATCTGAATAATTATAGATATAATCGAATCATATTATTTGTTGGTATGTAAATGTAATATTGTTTTTTTTTTTATTGTCAGTTTTATTACTGTTTGTGTTCGTCCAACATTGGGACATAATAACTGCAGATAAAAAAATAAATGCTAGAGTTTACTATCTGCCAGTTTATTCATTACCATCATTGTCATCATTGTCGTGTAACGTGGTACGGTCAGCAAAGCAAATAAACATGTTCAGAGTTTGTTTCATACCACGTAAAGTACGGTCGAACAAGCTATTTGGTATACACGCAGAAATATTCACAATCATAGTACACTGACAATATTGTTTGCAATTTTATTTTATAAAGCATAGGTCATTAAGAAAAATAAAGCTTGGAATAGTATGCGCTTCGGCATTGGATTGTGCTCCGAGTGTATACCAAATAGCTTGTTCGACCGCACATGGACATTTAATAAAATAGACACTCATCTATGCTGAAACAAACTCCAATATTTCTACATTTATTTTGCCGACCGTCCAAATAAAAAAACCTTCATTTCTTTCCATTGCCCATCGACACCGCTTACAACCTGCCTGTGTTTGACGCTTCTGATTGGACGACGCTATGTAACCCCGCTTCGCTGATTGGTCGATCACGTCACCGCTCTCGATTCCCATTGGCCAGCAATTGTTATCGCGTCATGACGAGTTGAAAGAGCGAGCGAGACAGTTGCTCGAGGCTACGAAACGGGAGGCGAGGGAGAAGGACAGAAAGATGCGACAGAACGAGAAGGAAAGAGAGGAGAAGGAGAATGGACATAGGAACGGAGATGTAAGTCCGACGAAGGTATGATTTAAAGTTCGGACAAACCGACCTGACCGGTCCCCGGACACTGGACTTTAACCGAAATGTAGGAAGTATCTGAGGAGCTCGTGGCTCAATAATAACAGCCGCACGAGTTGATCTTCAAGGTTAAGCAGCGCTTGTTAAGGTCGGCTCGTGGATGGGTGACCATTCATTACATACCGAGTTTCCTTCGTGCCCCGGATAGCACGTTAAGCCGTTGGTCCCGGCTGTCATTTGTAGATCTTTGACAGTCGTTACAGGTAGTCAGTGGCCCGGAAGTCTGACAACCAGTCTCACCAAGGGGTATCGTATTACTCAGTACTAACTGGGTTGTGGAGGCCAGATAGGTAGTCGCTCCATGTAAAATACTGGTATTCAGCTGCATCCGGTGAGACTGTAAGCCGGTTTCAACATAGTTGGGAAAAGGCTATTTAAACGATGATGATGAATGTACTTAGTCCAGTGTCCGCAGCCTTTCCGGTCGGTTTGACTGAGTCATTACAGAGCACGGACATGCGTCGACGGCGGCGGTCGCTGCTAGAGACGACATTCTTAACACTTTTTATATAACCCAAGTGTAGCACCGTGTC
Source organism: Eugnorisma glareosa (assembly GCA_947578425.1). Classification (NCBI taxonomy): domain Eukaryota; kingdom Metazoa; phylum Arthropoda; class Insecta; order Lepidoptera; family Noctuidae; genus Eugnorisma; species Eugnorisma glareosa. The sequence goes on along the minus strand of OX387982.1, from coordinate 1,307,064 downwards.
CGGTCCATTACCAGTTTTTTTTTTTTTTTTTGCCTCTGAAAGCTTTTTTTTTTCACGACGAAGGGTACGACAAGCAAACACCAGTAAAATGTAATTACGCCTGACTTCGAGAGATTCCTAGTAAAAATGTAGTGTGGTACAGAATGGGATTATAGCGGGCTGATGTCCGCAACTCCACGTCCAAGCGCGTATTTTGCGTGCGGGTACAGAATGGGATAATACACGAACAGTTTCTTAAATAAAAAATCGTAAGGAATGTTTTTAGACCTTCTGCAGAGGCAAGGCGTAACTCTCATAGGGTTTCCAAATAGTTGAAGCTGACTCTAATTTACTTCTGACTAAAGCTATATCTATACAATTAAACAAAATTGAAGGGTGTGTTTGTAATTTCAAAATAACAGATTTTTATATGCAGCATATGTATACGGTACGTCGGTAACAAAAAAACATTATTTTAATTTTTTGTCTGTCTGTCTGTCGGTTTGTTCCAGTTAATCTTCGAAACGCCTAGACCGTAGTGACGTGACTTTACTGGCAGATAGCTGATGTTAGAAAGTGTAACATAGGCTTTTTAATTTAGAATAATAATTAGAGTTCCGTGCAAACAAAATAAAACCCTTGAAATTTGAAACAAAATCTGATTCGAAAAGGGAAGAAATATTTTTTTTATAATAATTTCACGCTAGTATACTATAATTTAATGGCCAAGGGGTTGTTAAATTTACGCACATTTCAGATGCGAGGGGGGGACTCCTTTTTAACACGGTACACAGTAGAGGAATACTATAAAAAAAGCAATCAAAAAATCTGAGGTAAAATGAACTGCTAAAGAACGGCATACGCAACGCACTACGACACAATTGACGTATACAATTACACGGCCTTGTATAGCGGTCCAAGACAAACGTACTGCGCTCGACGCGCTTATGCGTCACGAATTTTATTAGTATAGCCATCTCTAGACGCTGCGGTCGCAGAGATTCCGTGCTCTGTTGTATAAATAATAAACAGGGTGGAAAGGACACCGCGCATAAATGAATACCACGTATTCAAGCATCGGTAGTTTAAAAACTGGCCAAATGCGGGTTGAACTCGCATGGAGAGGGCTCTGCACAAATGGAAGAACTAATATATTATATTTTTATGAACTAATATAATTGTAGTAATATATATTGTAGTGAACTATTTTCCGTAAGTGAACGTATTATACTGAGTTTACCACTTTCTTTTCAATTGATAGAATTCTTATAGGTTATCCTGTAATCTGCAAGCAATGAACTATATTGTGTATTTTTTTCAAAATTTTCGGCTTAGTAGTTTCGGAGATCAGGGGGGGAATGGTCAATTTTCTTTTTCTTTCATGAATAAAATCAAAACTATTTATTTTACAATAATAACAAAAAAATATTTGATATCCTCATGACGAGCCCTTTCATTTTATATATGACACAGTAAGGTTTGCTAAACTTTTTTCAATTTCCTTATTTGTCCCAAAAAATGACCGTCACTTAAAAAAAAAAAAAATACTTTGCACGTCTGTGTTTGGGTCATAGGATTACACCATCCTACCAAATTTCACCTGATTTGGTAGATTTGGTTGTGACAGACGGACGGACAGACAGACCGTCGCACGTACCTATAAGGGTTCCGTATTTTTTTTCATTTTTTGTACGGAACCCTAAAAACCAACACGGCAAAACCGATACACCATCACTTTTGTACTATTTTTCTGTTCCATTCTTCTTTTCTATATTTAGTGTGTACATAAATTGTTAAATAAATAATCTATACTACTACTACTATATTATAAAGCGGTAAAGTTTGTGAGGTTGTAGGGGGTAATCTCTGGATCTACTGAACCGATTTTGAAAATTCCTTCATTCGGCCATATTTACAACGTGATCGTGGGATAATTTCGGACTGAAACGCGAGCAAAGCCGTGGGCAACAGCTAGCTTAAGATAGAATCTTCACATCGCGTCAATAGCTTCTTTGAGACGTGGCTTAGCAATTATAACAATAGGCTCAACGATACGTTAAACTATAACGACCACATTATGAAAGCTATGTCCTAAATCTGAAGCTTAGTGAGCAAGAGGGAATCAAATCCCTTCACTAATAGTAAGCTACATTATCCCCGAGTGCCTTAGGCCATATTTACAACGTGACCGTGGGATAATTTCCGACTGAAACGCGAGCGAAGCCGCGGGCAACAGCTAGTAATAAATTAGAACTGTATTGAATACGTGATAACTGTTTGCTCGTCGGAGTCCCTCCCTTCCACCCCATATTATGCTACGGTCTTTTCATGCCATGTTTTACAGAATAGTGAGTAGAATAGAGTACGCCATTAAACCAATAATAAGTTATTGAAGATCAAAATCCTTTTTTTTTAAAGCCGTTCTATTGTCTTACGTTTTGAACGTTTGTTGCTCTAACTTTACAATGAAAACAGTATATTTAAAACCGATTTACTGAACTTGTTTACGATATCAGAGTAGGCGTAAATTCTATTAGTTTGGGGACCTATTACAACTAGAACAGTAAATACAGGCTGTCGTTTTTTTATTCTGGTCAAATTCAAGGAGGTATCTATACAATGTGTAACATAATTAACGCACAACCTCTTAAAGGGTCATTGTACTCATCATTATGAACAACTTTCACTATGGGAACAAAACTGAAATCGCAAAAAAAAAATCGACTGCCCCATACATTTCTGTGCGCATAATTCGACAAAATGTACTGAACAGCTGTTTTTTTTTCGCGTTTCGGGGTTAGTCCCATAGTGAAAGTTGTTCATAATGATGAGTACAATGACCCCTTAAGAGGTTGTGCGTTTATTCTGTTACACATTGTATACTAACGATTCTCGACTTGAATCGTTAATAAAAAGGGTAGTTCTTTTTTTTTACGGATGTCGGTAAATGTAAACCACCGGTATTAAAACGCAACCCGTCGGTTTCTAGCCCTATAAACGCGCCGTCACACACAAAAGCAAACGTTTATTCCACAGTATAATTATGGACCGTATGGAAACTAGGGGTTAAGCTTACCGATTTCCGTAAAAAATAAAGATAAAATAAAAAACCTACCCTTTTTATCAACGAATCGGGTCGTTAAGCATTAGTCTAGATACCTCCTTGAATTTGACCAGGGTGCAAAACGACAGCCTTTGTAATAAGTTCAAAACACATGAATAAAAACTGTAAAAAGAAAACAGGATCCTGATTACAAAATATAACACTGATCTCTAACGACAGAAGAAAGAGAGAGGGAGAAGAATAGATAGAATTTAACCAGCTATAAACTCTCTAACAAATACCAGTCAGGCAGAGATTCGCAACATTTTATAAAAAGTAAAACGGACAAGAAAGAAGATTAGTAAATATTGTATAGCACATACTTCTTGGCGCAAGCACTCGATGTAAAAGCCTCTCTGTAACTATTTCACATAGGAAAGTAACTAATTTTAATATTGTTCTTTTTCTAGCCGACAGAGTTGACGGAGGAAGAGAGACAGGCGATGCTGCGAGAAAGAGCGAGAAAGCTTATTGCTGATGCGAGGGCCGGGATTGTTAGGTAAGATATATGTTTGTGTTTTGGTATTGTTCGTCGTGTCGTTGAGCTCCCAGTGTTATGAGTTGAGCTACACGATCACTGACAAATCAATGTCTGGACTTTAAAGAGACAGTGACCTCTAGTTTGTTTCGGATGTTTCTTCTCAGAGTAGTCAGGTACGAAACACCGACGCCATCTTGTTTTAAAACTTAACATGAAGTGATGTGTATAAGTGTTTTGTAAAACCAGTTTACAGAAATAAATTAATATTTATTACTACATTAGAGTATGTTGACCTCATTGGTGACGTTAAGCTGGTGGCTTACAAGCCTGGCCCACCGCCGCAAAATTGCACGTTTATTTATTTTATTTTAAACTATTCGGGAAACTACAGCTAATATAAACAATGTTCTTAAACAATACGAATTGGAAGGCCACTTACAAGTTTCCACAGATAAACACTTCAAACACTCGAAACAAAAAAGACAGTGACAGAAAAAATCTGGATTCAAAATACTCTAACATAAATTACAAAACAAAATAACACGATCGATGAATACAAACTACAAACTAAAAATTTGTCACGTGACGTGACGTGTGTTGTGACGTTTGTCGGTCTTTTACGGAATGTACTTCGGTGAGTGTGCTCAAGAGCTCCACGAGCTCATTCCATCATGTCCCTTCTTCCATCGGGAGTCCAGACGTACTGCAGGTTATCACCCATACCTTGTCGATGTTCCACACATTCGCATGAAGCACTTTGCTACATCGTTCATTATGCGCACAGCCAAGGAGTGGAATTCCCTGCCTGCGTCTGTGTTCCCAAGCTCGTATGACCCCAATCTCTTTAAGTCACGAGTTAATAGGCTTCTTTTGAATTAGCTCGTTCCATCATCGACCTCATCTCTTCTGTTCTCTCTACATTGCCAATAGCGAGCACCTAGACAGTGACTGTTTGCTCGCTACTGTCCGATCGGTTGACATCACTGTCCTTACTCACTGACTAGGAGATCCCCAGAGGGTTCAGCAAGCATATTCAACATGAAAACTTGATAGCTAAATAGCTAGGGCTTAATGAGAGAACGTAAAAATGATTCTACAGGGTGTAGCAGTCGTGCTTGTGACCATCAGACCAACGTAAATAGTTGTTCATAATGATGAGTCTACTGACCTCTTTGCAAGTTGAGGTTGGACAGAATCTAGTAACTTCCCCCTTCACCTTACGAGCCTTTGTATAAACTGTTTCAATTTGTCTACAGTCCTACGTCACCACTTTCGCCATCACGCAACTCTCGCGGCGGCACCGTCGAGATCATCAGCAAGCAATCTGTCATGGATGAGATTGTAGCAGGTCAGTTATTAATAAATGTTTTAGCTGTATTTATTCAGGTAAAGAAATACCGTTTTACATGAAAACGCAATGAAAACCTTGAAAACAATACCATAGCAAAAATGAATGTGCCCTTTTTATCGCTAAGCAACACCAAAATGAATGCCTTACTAAGAGTGCGCTGCTGTATTTGTAACGTTTGATTCAGTGCCGAAAGTTGAAAATATACACAGAGCGCTTTATACATGTAGCAATACATGTTGTAAATCATTGTTTCACTCGTGTAATTGTGTAATTTATCGTACAGCGGGTGGAGTAGAACAGTTAGACGCGTTACTGGGCAGAACCGACTCCCTGCCGTCCAGTCCTGGCTCCAGGAAGAGTTCTGTTAGTCCTGATAGATCTGGTAAGTTAATCAATTTGTTTTTTCACCTCTGTACATGGTATAACAAGACCCTTAACGAAGCCGTCAACCAAGCATTATGTACATCAAACTAAGTAACTTTACGCAAAAATTATTGCTGGGAAACGACTATTTTTTAGGGTGAAAAATCAAGTTTTCGGTACGCCTCAATGTAACGCACTCAGCACATTGTGCTGATGGATGAATTGAATAGTACGAGGGTCATGGAGGTTTTTAAAGAAAAAAATCTAACATTAAAACATGCATTTAAAAAAAAACTTTAAAAAAAGTTGGAACTTTGACCCCCAATATCTCCGTAACTAGAAGGTTCCCAGGTATGGTCTACAATAAAATGATCGCAATGACGGGGAGAACAAGTGCCTTTCGGCTTCGTTAAGGGTACACCCTTAACAAAGGTTACATCCTTTATTTCCATAAGCATAAAGCTATACAAAAGTTCAGGTAGATATCAAGCACTATTGTGAAAAAAGAAGTTTCTTAAAGGTCGTGCTGCGCAGATTTTACATAATATGTTGCGTATCCAATACGTAGCATAGAGGAGATTTTTTTTTGCAGGTTCAATTAAGGTGGAGACGTCAGGGTAGCCCGCGACATTCAAATTTTGTGACGTTTTTGCAATTTGCGGGTCAAATGAGTCGCGCCGGTAACACGTATGTAGCTACAGAATTAACATTAAAACCATCAATACAACCTTCTAAGTTCATTTAACCCCATTGAATGACTTTTTCATGAAATAGTTAAATGAACTCTGAGGGTTTTATTAATGATTTTAATTCTGTAGCTACATACGTGTTACTGGCGCGACCCATTTTTTATCAACATACAAATCAAATCAGTCTTTATTTGTGAACACAGGTACTACAATAAGGTATGTATACATTTTAGTCGAGCTCAACCTGACACTGACGTTCAGATTGCAAAAAACGTAAGAAAATTTGAATTTCGCAGTCTACCCTGGCGCTTCCACCTTAAATAAATTCAATACTAGTTTGCCAGAGCATCAAAACACGGAAATGAGAAGTAAAAGTCATGCTATTTGTTCCAAAACAAGTCGCTTTATTAACATTTTAATGCAGACGACGATTGCGCTAATCATGTACTGCGAATTGTGCATTATTTCCCAGAAATTAAAGTCACCCTGTGTTTATCTTGCAGAATATGTCGTGTCTAAAATATATAAAGGTTTTTTATTTTTTACTGTGTATTTAGTATGTATATGCATTTTTCCTCAGAAGACCGACACAGCGACACAAAGTCCGTAAAATCTTTATCACTAAGCATGGAGCGACGATCTCCGCTGCACTCGTTCTCCGCGCTCGTTGACAAGCTCACTGATAACGACGCTGTACCGGATGAGGTACGTATTACAAAAAAGACAAAAAATAAAAATTGGAAGTCCTAGTAATGTTTGGGAAAGATCAAACGGTGTCCACTAGCACCCACTAGCACTGGTGCCCAAAGGCAAGATTCTTTGCTATTTGCTTACGAAATAATGACCAAACATGTACAAGAATGACGTAAAATCAATATCAACGACAGCAAGTACAGTCGGAACGGTTTTTGGTGACGAAACTTAAGTGTAAATATTAAGTGTATCTATCTGTCAAAATTTTGCATGATTTTGCAAGATCGTCGATCTAAGTTTCGTCTTTCTCATAGTTGAAAGATTATACAACGTGTAATAGAAAGGTGTGGTCATAATTTAATTGTGTAGTACAGCAGACCATCAAACTGAACATATCTATGGAACCAACATCGCTATCACGAAAAAAATAATTTGCTGTCCCATACATTTAGATCGAGTAGGTATTGAATTTTGTATGGGAAATCTGAACATTTTTTGGGAATACTGTGTTGGTGCAACAGAGAAAGTTTGATGACCTGTAGCACGCCTTTCAATATGACCAGATCTTTCTGGTACACGCTGTATGGTGAGACAACGAATGTGGTTGCGCAAAGTAACGAACGCGAATGCGCGGCGAGCGGGCGGGCGCGGGCTCGTCTGCGCGCCGGTGTCACACCACGGCAAACATCGATGTCTACCGTCTGTCATTCCGTCTTTGTCGTACGTGTACTGCAAACTGATCAAATGGATTCATTATTTATCTATTTCCAGCTGCGTCCCGAAATGTTGTATTCTTCTTGCTATGTAACATGTTTTAATGTATATCCTCTCCATCGTGCAGGGTCGAGAGACAGGCTCGTACATCCAGAGCGAGCTCGAAGCGTTAGAGAAGGAGCAGTGCGCCATCGACGAGCGCGCCGCCGCACTGGAGAAGCAGCTGCGCCGGGTCATGGAGTGCGCGGATAACACTGAGGTATGTAGCTCCATCCTCCAGGGTCGGGAGACACGCTCGTACATCAGAAGGAACAGTGCATTCCACATTTTCAGGGTTCATATATGTTTGTGCGTTTCTTTTTTACGATAGCCTTGTTTTTAGACTGACAGTGATTTAAGGAAGCTCTAGTTATGAATCCTTCCGATTTTGCAGATAAAGTGGAAGAAAATTATTCTAACCTGCATTCAAATCCCAACCGACCCGGTAACCTAATCCTTTCCTACTATTTATGTATTGTAGATCTTATCCTGAATATGGTTAAGGTGATTCAGACTCATTTATTGATTGTAAAACATGGTACATTATAAGTTCCTAGTTGGTAATACATTGAGGGCGCTATGTTCTGCCTCTAAAGTCCGTTTTTTAATCTCAGAGACTAAACTGACATTACGTGGGTTGCCAGTTTTTTGCAATTCTTAAATAGTGATGTACCGCTACCGTAAATTTCCGTAAATAAAATCAGTAGTATCGTTTTTTTAGGGAAATACAATGGCGTCCAGTTTTGTTCCTGTTCAATTTAGGGTTGCCGTATTCAAAATCACACACTAACTGCCGTATTGTAATTGTTTCTACGGTGTCAAGTTCCAATAATTGCCGTAATTTTAAAAGTCTTACCGTTTTCTATGACAAAAGGGTTTATACAGGCTGTAAAAGAAAGGGTATAATCATATGGAATACTGTGGTACGGACCATCAAACTGAACAACTTTCTCAATGGGACCACCATCGAAATCGTAAAAAAATAATCAGCTGTCCCATACATTTGGGTCGAGTAGGTATTGAAATTTTGTATAGGACAGCTGATTATTTTTTTACGATTTCAATGGTGGTCCCATTGAGAAAGTTGTTCAGTTTAATGGTCCGTACCACAGTATTCCATATGATTATACCCTTTCTGTTACACGCTGTATATCCGTTTTACTGTGTACTAACAACACTGATAGCATCTGTCATTTTTTTTCTAACCGTCTAATAAATATAAAAAGTTACGATTCAAAAAACCGGTATCGTAGGTGACAGCATTATTTGTAAGTTTGACTTTTGCAAGTGTCAATATAGTCTGAGATTATAAAACAGACTCTAGGGCGTACAAAAGTAGTAATAATACTAGTAGTATAGTTGTGTTTGTAGGTATCTATGTCAGATTCCTAAAAGAGATATTAGACGTTTCACCTAAATGAACGATGAACAATGAACACTACAATTTTGATTTCTTCATTCTTATGTTCAAACGTTTCACTTGAAGTGTATTGTGTAAAAATAACGACAAAAATGGAAGTGAAATGTCTGATCTCGGCTAAAGTTGATAGAGGACTAGTCGTTTCTTAGTCTCTCGTATTTTTGTCAATTGCAAGGCGTAGTTTAACATAAGAATCCCTTGCAGGTCTAGAAAATATTTAGTTAAATAGTTGTAGAACAATTACCAACAATATTAATTACAATATTTTAAATACCAACAACAAAAAAATATAAAAAATAGTTGCCCACCGGTATCGGGAACAGGGCTCCAGAGAGAGGAACCTCCTAACGATACTCCCCGTGTCCAGTGCAACACAATGATCGCTGAGTCCACATCCCACATGTCGACAAACCCGCGGGCCAAGTCAAGATACTTGATCGATAAAGGATTATTTATTGTTACCTATTTAGGTAACTACATTACTATGTATTTGGAGCTAATGTTATTTTTTTTTAAATATTATTACAGGAGGAAGACAGGCTAATGTCACAGTGGTTCAACTTGGTGAACAAGAAGAACGCACTCCTCAGAAGACAGATGCAGCTGAATATTTTGTAAGTATACAAAGTTCCTGTGAAAAAGAGTGATATTTAAAAGCCTACAATACAAAAAAAAACTGTATTTTATTACATTCAACAGCAAAACAATTTTTTTTTTATAGTATGTTAATGAAAAACAAAGTTACTGCTGCGGTTTGGTGAAAACGTCCTATTCTCAAAACTAAACATCAAATCTTATTCAAACCAATTTTCTTTGAAAGTTTTTTCACAATTTTCCTCCTCTTACTTTAAAAATGGTTTTTTTTTTTAGTTTCTGTTGTATGTATGGGGGGCTCCCCTTAATCCTTAATCTTTTATTTCTTTTAGTTTTGTATAAATCGTAAAGCCGTTCACAGAATACATCTACCTACCAAGTTTCAACGGTGTAGTCCTAATAGTTCCGGAATTAAGTGAGACAGACAGGACGAATCTATAAAGGTTCTGTTTTTGCCATTCGGCTACGAAACCCTAAAAACAGCACACCATCTTAAGTAGAAGTGTTTGTAAAAGAGAGAGAGGAGAATGAAGAAGTGAGGGTCGATCTTCAAGGTTAAGCCCCGATTGCAAAGGTTGGTCTGTGAATGAGTGACCATCATTGCATACCGAGTTTCTTCCGTGCTTCGGAAAGCACGTTACACCGTTGGTCCCGGCTGCCATTTGTAGATCTTTGACAGTCGTTACAGGTAGTCAGTGGCCCGAAAGTCTGACAACCAGTCTTACCAAGGGGTATCGTATTAGCCAGTACTAACTGGGTTGTGGAGGCCAGATAGACAGTCGCTCCACGTAAATACTGGAAGGTGATAGGTAAGACTGGAAGCCGACCCCATATACAAATTGGCCTCTAATATTACAGACAGGCAGGTTGGCTGCTTGCTTATTTGCCACAAAATCTCGCTTTTTTTATCCATTTCCATTATATTCCGTATCAGAGAACAAGAAGAAGATCTAAGTCGTCGTTGCGAGCTGCTAGCGCGGGAGCTAAGACTGTCGCTGGGAGTCGACGAGTGGCGTAAGACTCCCGGCCAGAAGCGCAGGGAGAGACTGCTATTACAGGTACGTGCTATGGAAGAACAAAACTAAAATACATAACTTCTGCGCTGCGTGTCGCGGGTTCGATCACCGCACGGAACAAATATTTATATGATCTACAAGTAGTTGTTCCAGGTCTGGCTGTTTGTGTATGTGAGTTTAAATGTTTGTAAACGTACTACGTATAAGCCGGACGCGACTCGCCGGTGTCGGCTTCCACACTAAATCCGTATCGTTATAACTTTACGACCGAATTCGGTTGTTTTGTGATCGCTATCTATGTCGAGACTACAGGGCCTAGTGAAATTCCTAGTGCGTTGCAATGTTTTTTTTTTTAATATTTCAATAACGCCTGTAAGTCTCGGTTAGGCAGAGATGTACCTTAAAGTACACCCACATTTCGCTACTTATGTTTAAGTCCCATGTTATAGGTTGCGAGCTTGAATAATGTATTATCTCTTTGCAGGAACTGTTATCAGCTGTTAACGAGAGAGACAGATTAGTACAAGAAATGGATGAGCAGGAGAGAGCGTAAGTCTTGTTTTAACTCAATATTCCAATCTGTAGTTAGATTTTTAGAGTTGAAACGAATATCCAGCATTAATTTATCTGCCACATGAGGTCTAATTTTACTAACTGGAGGGATACTAAATGGTAGGTCAGTATCCGCCCGGATACCGAGTAATATCCGCTTCCAGCTCATAAAAGACACTTGAGCAAAATCTATACTAATGTTAGGTAGGTAAAGTTTGTGAGGTCATCTCTGGATCTACTGAACCGATTTTGAAGATCCTTTCATTATAGGAAGCTACATTATCTGCAGTGCTTTAGGCTATATTTACAACGTGCTCGTGGCATAATTTCCGACCAAACGCGAGCGAAGCCGCGGGCAACAGCTATCTTTATAAAAATATGGTATTCTAATTCGTTTTTCCTCATAACAGGATAGCAGATGATGACGAAATAGAACGGAACCTATCCCAAGTGGAGATCCAGAGAAAGAACAACTGTATCCTACAGTGAACACACTGTATACGTACACAGGGTGTACACAATACTAACAAGTGATTTTATACCAGTGGACTGACGTTTTGTGTCAATTTTACTGACGGTTGCCATTTTGACAGCTCTCAGACGCCATTTTGTTTTTTTGGTTGTTGGCCAGTATTAACGAACATAATCGTGCTTTTGAGTAATATATATTCATGAAAGTGTAAGACTGAATTCGCCACTTTATCAAAGAATTTATAACTTTATATTTGAAGGTAATTGGTTGATTGAAATAACGAAAACCGGGTGTATTGGTGAACTTGTTAGGTACACCTCTGCCTATCCCTTCGGAAATTACAAGCGTGATGTTATGTTATCTCATTTATCAAAACACAGTCCACTAGTCAAAAATCACAGTCCCGTTAACACTATTTATTTATTAATTGTAAAAGTTTTATATTTTAAATCAACTTGCGACTTTTATTCGCGACATTACAAACGTTTGTGACCTATACCTTTGAAATGTTGGAACATCGGGTAAAGTATACACGGCGATAAGGATATCGACGCTCAAAATATTTCTATGAAGTCAGCACATGATGATTTTAGACCCCTAAGAGGAGACAATTGAAGTGCATAAGTGCAATATCTTCATTATCAAATGTATGGAACAGCTTATACTGTTACTTACGGGATTACTGCCGTGATTGTCCATTTTACTGAGCTCGCGGTATTTCGACGCTCTTGTAACGCCATGATCGCGGGGTGACTGAATCATGGATAAGCACGGAATATATCTGTAAGTGACTGTATAAGTTTAGTTAAAAAACGTGAAAGTTTAAAACAGTGCTTACATTAAACTTATTTTGTAAACTGTTTGTAAAAATACACTTAAACACGTCAAAAATACTTACGTTTTTAAACTAGATGGGTTGGTGCTTCCTAGCCCACTAATCTGAGAAAAAAAAACCATTTAAATTAAAATCAAATTTACAGCCACTTTTGAAGTCGAGGTATAACTTTATATTGCGCGTAGATTGTTTAAAAAAATGACCTGAAGTCAGTTATTCCCATATTCACCTATCCGCCCCACCTCACCTACCACGAATGCAGACCGCATCACCGCAGACTTGTCCGGCGAAGCTTGTTTTTTTTTTTTTAACTTGAGAGGTCACTTTGGTTTGGTTCACATTCCATTTGGCCCATTTCGGTTACAAAAATACTAAACTTGGTCCTCCATAAAATTATGTTGGTGAACCATGTGCTGAATTCAGTGGTACAATTAGAGTGTCGGTATCCTTTTCACCATTTATTTTAGTTTTGTTTGACAGTCCATTAGAGGTAACGAGACTTAAAAAAAAAGGAATTTGAGAAGATGAAAAAAAAATATTTCCAATTATTATACTATATAAACCTCGTTAAATTATAAAATTAAATGAAATGATTGCATAAATTATTGTAATTCTGAAAGTTTTTCATTGGCATAATAATTTTATAGTTAAATTTATGAGTTGGATAAAGTTGCGTGCACTACTGCGATTTGTCGCGGCGATTAATCGCAGTAACTGTTTTTTTTTTCTGAAAGGTGTTGAAATACATTAATGTATAAATCTGTGGTTAGAAATGAACTAAATTGTTTGAAAGTTAATGGACGATGTTAAAATAGCGTTTGTTTTTTTTTTTAAATTTAGAATTTTGTATGTTACTGTGATTAATCGCTGTAGTCAAAGTGCTCGTAAGGGATCTACATACTTGTTCGGGTCAGCAATATTTGCTGAACAACAAACCCGTTACGAAGCAATTACTACACATGTTCAGGTTTCATTCGACTTTTACCGAACAGCAAACTTCGTTCGGCAACTACTCTTGTTGAATCATGTCCAGGGGTAATTACTACGACATCTTAAAGCAGGAGTAATTCCAGAGTGGGAAAGAGACAGAGCTATACAGGTCGTGTAACGCCATCTCTTTCCCACACTAGAATTACTCTTGCTTTAAGAGTTCATGGTCAAGGCCACCAGGTCGACTCAGGACAATTTGTGGAAAATAGCTGAGTGGCTTTCTCAACGCAAAAAGCGCATTACCTCTTCGATGGTGATTCAAACCAAATTGGTAAATCCCTAAATAAATCGGGGAAAAAATGAGACTTAATTGTAATCGGTTAGCCGATGCGATGTTTTTTATGGGAAGTCCAACCATTTTTATGTTTTTCCTTAGGGAATACTGTCCAGTTTGATGATCTGTGTCACTACCGAAGAGATATTGCGCTTTTTCGTTGCTGTTTTTTTTTTGACCCGAACAATGTCATCCTGAATAAGGATTTGTTTGGCCTCAGTCGTATGACGGATAATACTCAAAATATCGTTTCCTATATATTTTTTATATCTACGAGTAATTTAGCATTTCTCACTGTATAGTTTGTTTTTGGTTCTAAACTAGGAAAGATGGATTAAAAAATGCTGCGATTAGTCGTGTCGCAACGCGATTTCTTTTCTGAACTGCTATCAATTTACATAAAAGTTACTTGGAATGATACCTGAATTGGTAATCTCAAGTTTTTAATTCAACTTAAGTTATTGCGACAAAAAAATTGCAGTATTTGTCGAGGCTTATGATTTGACGCATGTTTGGAACCAAATCTTAGGATAGCATTAACATATGGCTTATTTTTATTTTGGTATAGGTTTACCAAAGAATATTTTTTTTAATACCTAACTACCCCCTTTTTTTAGATAGAATGGTGATATTTAAGTACAATTTGCCGTAGTCAATGGATTCTTGTAATGCTATGGTTAAAATTTTATTTTATATTTTTTTAAGTAGACATTTTTTGAAGCGATCAAACTTTTTTTAATTTAATGTAAATATAATAGCGTGTTTTTTTTTCAGTTTAAAATATATTTATTTGTACACTCCAATGAAGTCTTGCCTTAATTGTTTCATTGTTCAGTATTTTTTTTTAATTGGGAAGTATCTCCAAAAATGTTAAAGGTCAGACTAACGCTGCGACAACTCGCAATTTCCAATATTGAATATATAGTCATCATCCCAGCCTTAATTTATAATGGGTCTTTTTCCAGTCTTACCGGATGTATTCCTAACTTAATGTCGGAGTTGCGATTTGTCGCACTTGTTAGTCGCGCCTAATCGGCCGGTGCTAAATTGAACCACGTGATCAGTCTTCACAATTTGTGCAATTTTTACTAAACGACGTACGTTTGTCTTATTATTAAATAATAATGTAAATATTTCACGTTGGATGTTTTAAAGTTCTGTTCGCGATCATGCGATTAAAGAAAAGTAATTCATTAATTATTTATTCAATCTTTTTGTGTAATTATTTACTAAATAGGTGACATTACCTTTTTGGCGTTTATTTTTAGCACACTCCTCCAGAATGCGGGTTTTGTTCGTTGTTCATGGTATAAACTGATCTCAGATAAGTAGTCAATTCGCAAAGTTAATTTCGACTTTTTCCTGAGACATGCCAATATGCAAATTACCTGTTTAAAGCGTCATGAAGTACATTTATATTGATTTATTACATTTTAGACTAAAAAAATACCAAAGCCAAATTACATTTTTTTAAAAATAATATCTCGATTTTGAACTTGACCATTTACATTTGAGATATGCTATTTCGGCAAAATACAACTTATTTTTAGGTTAGATTTCTACAAAAAAATAAACGAACTACAAGAACTTTAGAACAACCAATGACAACTCTAAAACGTAAGTTATACGATATTCGCAAACTAAGGCTTCGAGGTAATCAGATGTATGTACACTTTATCGCGTAGAAATTACAATTTGTGTAAATTCAGGATCTTTAGTGTGATGTCACCTTTATGTGGATGGACTGGATTTATATGTTCAAAAACATGGAGTTGGGTTTCTCGTTAGGGGTAATATGTGGGTATGAAACGAACTACCCACCCCCCGATGTCGTTAAATTGTCAGTAATATATTAGCTAGGTGCTAAATAAAGAAATGAATTTTCAGTTACAAATATATACTATAGTATTTCTCATTCAAGTTATACAGGGCAGAACTTGAGTAAACCTGAAACAATTTTAGTCAATTTTTCCTCAAAAATGGTGCGTGTGTAATAATGTCATAATCCAAAGAAAAGATCTCGTGCTTATAAAAATATTGAACCAATTTGGCCTGCTGTTTTCTGCCCAATGATGTTTATTATACTTTAAAACTGGTTGTTACTATTTTTGGCCAACCAAATAGATAACATGAGTGTGTACAGATCTCCAAAAAAATGGTATACGCTCGGGGAATTATCGTCTGTCTTCGGAGATACCGAACGGTCGACAACGAGATCTAATTAAACAGCTGTTACATGGAAGGCATATTTTGTATTAAATGGTTACAAAATTATAGATTTAATTTTAAAACTATGAAATTACATAAAAATACTATTCAAATTTGGGAGTGACTCTCAAAGCGCGACAGGATAAAAGTTAAAAGCTTTGCCTCTATAGCGTGCTACTTTGGAAACACGAGCATTACCTAAGTGCATACATTTGCCGGTATTACTGTACCTTATGAAACTTCTAAAAACAAGGGGAAAGATTACGTTACGTGTTGCATTTTAGGGCCAAAATACAGAAAGCATATAAATCTAGTCCGAAAGGATAGTAAATGAACGTAACATTATACCGTGGTAGATTATTTGTGTGTTTCTATATTACAATGCGTTGGTTACACACATTTGACGCTCACGATTTAAAGGCTGCATCTAAATTAATAAACAAACAGCGGATCTAGGATCGGAGGCCTAAACCTTCTCGGTTTTGAGAGTTAAAGGCGCTGTGTAAAGGGACATTGAAGGCTAGTTGTCAGGGGAGGGGTTCGGGTCGGCACATTGCCCCCCCGTTCGGGTCGGCACATTGCATTTGTCAATACTTATTGAACATCGAAGCTGACTTGAACTTGGAGCAATTACTACACATTCACGGCTTTCATCCGGAGGTGCTTATATCTCCTGGTCCCTGTTACACCCAGATGCGGTTTTGGCAATGTATTTGCTGGCTGTCTGATAAAATCTGTTGTAAGAAATAATATCAGTATTATGGAACAATGTAATTTTATATAGTTTTTAGAAACAGCGTATACTACGATACCAATGACTGATACTTTGAAAATTAAATGTGATTTTCTTATCAAAAACTTTTCCATTACTAACAAATGGCGTCAAATGTTTGTGATCAATGGTATCGACATAGAGTAGTTATGACACGGTAGTCAGTGCAAATATTTGTAAGCCACGCCATAATTGTCTGTATTCGACGACGCCGACGCTACTATTATAAATATGGACCGTAATAAAATAAAGTGATATTGTAAAATGGTTTTGTGTTTTATTAACCACAGTTTATTATTTATACTTATTTTATTGGGTTATTCTATCAGGAATTGAATTGGAAACTGCCTCGCGATCCCGAAATTATACAGTAAATACAGCGCTCGCGGGGTGTCAGTATTGCATTGTTCATCTACCCGCTTACTGCGCAAAGTTTATTCTTAATTTTGCTGTCTAAATTATTGTGGTTTGCTATTTATTATACTGTGCTATTATCTAAGACCTTCGTTTTCTTATTGCCCACATTAACTTGAAGAATCTTTCCATTGACGCGACTGCACCCGCCAGGAAGCCTTAACAAAAATAAAACTTCAACTATGAAATTAAAATCGTCTTTATTGATTATTCGTTGTACAAGCAACTATAATTAATAAACATTGTATAATCAACTTATAACAATTAATAATTTGTTAATAAAAAATAAATTGTACTGGAAGAACGTTTCCATAAATATATCTTACAAGACTTAGGTAATAATAATCACTTAATAATAATCACTTCGTTTTCTCAACTTTTACAACAATATTTATTCATTCTTTTAGTTTGTACGCATTGTAGAAATAATATAGAAAAGGTGAAATGAAATTAATGATAGGTACCAATTTATTTTTGAAAATTCTATCCCAAATTGATAATCATTTCTCCGGGTGCCACATTTGATGCGGCCGTATTTGTTGAACAACAAATCCGATATAAAGTAATCTCGTCCTCATGTTTAGGTAGAATCGGTAGGTCCCCACATTTCGGGCTAAGCCGAGTGCGTTTTGGACGAAAGTAACGTAGGTAGGTATATCTAAAGGGTGTAAAAAAACCCTTAACGAAGCCGAAAGGCACTTGTTCTCTCCGTCATTGCGATCATTTTGTTGTTCTAGACCTTACCTGGTAAACTTCTAGTTACGGAGATATTGGAGGTCAAAGTTCCTAATTTTTCACCATTTAAAAAAAATAGTTTTTAAGGTTTTAAATTACAATAATTACCTCCCTATAACCCGTTAACTATTCAAAACATCCATCAGTACTAAGGTTTTGGTTTACCGAAAAACGCCAAAAAAAATCGTTTCCCAGCAATAATTTTTGCATAGGGTTAGTTAGTTTGATGTACAGAATGCTTGGTTGACGGCTTCGTGAAGGTTCCATTTGACCTTGTATTTTATAATATTCGATTTTGCCACCCGGCTTGTGCTGGATCATGTCAACCCGATCATGTATGTGATACCTAACCCTCATCAGTCGTTATTTGAAAGGAATTCGAGGTTATATTGTCTCGTTCTTTACTGGAATAGATTTGTCTATCCAGTCACTTAATATAAATGAGCCTCATCCATTATTACTTCAATGCATACAACCAGAAGTCCAAACATCATAATCGCTTTACCAAAAATCACAACACTAATGGCCAGGCCTATTAAGAAAACAACTGGAAGTTAAATGAAATTACAATACATCTTTTTGCGGGTAGTTGAACATTTCAAGACCACAGATAACAGCCACGTATTGGCCATTAGTGATAAACTATGTGTATCAAGACAGGATTGAAGCATGCTATGTCATATTTTGGACTCGAAATACCTTTCCGGATTATTCCCAAACAAAATAAGTGCATAATAAAATCGTTAATGTAACTCAGTTTCGAATCAAATTGTGTTTTGAAACAGGAAGCCTTGGTTGTCCTGCCATTTCCAGTTTAAATATTCGTAATAACAAACGCATAATTATTTCATTGGGTATTTAAATAGCATTATGTGGAAAATTGTCAAAAAACTACACTTCATCGCATTAACGGTTACTTTGCTAAAAAATCTTGTTAATTGTGATCGCTACGTTAGAAATATCAGTTTGGTCATATACAAAAGTTTCTTAGATATTAAACTTTACATTTATCGACATGATAAAGAGGAAATGTGGGTAGGTCTATATAGACGCTTCACATATCGGTCAATGTCAATTAGTAAGTAACTGCATAGATTTTTAGTTGCAAAAAACGTTAAATTAAATAACTGTAAGGAGTGATGACAGCTTTACTACTTCGTGTCATTTTTCTGATTGTATGTACAGATGCCAGCACATCAAGCTACCCGAAACTGACAGATTTTCTCAATCAACCTTGAAAAACGTTGAAAATCTATTAAAGAAATTTGACAGATTGTAGTAGCTGGATGTGCTGGCGTCTGTACATAAATAAATAATTGAATAATTAATAAACCTATCTACAAGGACTGAAATAAATATGTTGTTGACCTCGTAATGGGGCATAATCACACGATGAATAAATTAACAATGCCGCTGAAATTCTGAAAAGGCCTCCAAAACTTAACGGTTTTACGAAATAATTTCCTCTATAACATGTCGCTCAATTTAAGTGTATAATATTAATAATACTATTTATAGAAGCACTTGGGGCCCATAATCATACACATTACGTTAAAACTATGAGTAAAAGTTAAAAATGACCTCGCGGTCGGAAAACTTCGTATGGAAGTCGAATTTGTTCGGAGAAAACCGTTATTTTTTAAATTTTTAACGGTTAATATTCTGACCAGCAGATAATTTAAAATACATACATATTTTCTTTCGCGTTTTACTATCAATATATTTTACATAACATTTTTCGATATTAAACTACGTATTTAAATTTTTTAAGATAAATTCTATTTATATTTCCAAATCGTTTAAAATTACGAATCGCGTCTACCCTATTTTATTTACAATTTTTAAAATGATGGTTTAAGACGTCCTGTTGGCAGTACTGACATTCTTAAGGCAAAGAGGGACATAAATATTTCAATTAGGTATGAAACTATTGTGTCCTTTTTACAATTACTTAGTTGTGATTTCATTGATATAATTATTTACAGAACAAACTGTAACAAAGTCCGAAGTCTAGAAAGGATTGGTTTTATCACAACTACATATTAAGCACATCTTTTTATTATTTCGGATAACATTAATAAACACAGTGTAAAAGACATCTTAACGTACACTTTTACCAAGGATTTTGTAAACGTTTGTCATTTACCGTGTATTTATTGTAGTTAACCCAAAATATGCTGTCATACAGTTTTAAGTCGTTTAAGTACATGAAAATATGCCATTATCCCGTGCAATTTACAGTTACGATAAAACTAACGTTTACAGACAGAAAGTACGTCGAATTACAGTTGGTTAGAATCAAGAACATAAAATACCATATTTCAGGCAAATAAATGAATCTATCTATTTAAGTTCAAGACGTGCTGTGTTACGCGCGAGAATGATTGTTGGTAGTCACAGGGGGCGCTGCCTCTGCTTCTGCCGCGGCCGCTTCTTTTTTTAGCTTGCGATATTTACCTGAAATTATGATAAATATTTTTCATATTAATTACGAATTCAATTAATGCTTTTTGTTCCTATCAATTTTATAGGGATGTTGAAAATACTCGTTCTTTTTGTAATAAGTTCAATTAAAATTGGCATTTTAGCAAAACGCTATATTTCCTAATAATCATAAATGTAGTTATTGGACCCCGTCTGTAACAAGTGTGACAGAGAAGATAACTTTATTAGTACCTGGTAGATGTTGGGCGCCAATTTTTGTAATACTGAGTCCCATCTGGGCCCCAATTTATATAGAACTCAGTAGTTCAGTACCTATTGGGTGAGTCCCAACCTGGGCGCCAATTTATATAGTGCTTAGTCCCTGCTGGGCGCCACCAATGAATGTGGAATAAAGTTAGTTCTATTTTGGGTGTAAAGTTATTTAGGGTTTTATAGTAGTTTAATATCTACAAGTACAATAATCTGCTGCCCAACCATGAAATTACATAAAACTGACGCTTCACCATCTTATTGGCATTGAATCCTAAGGCACTCTTAGCACTCAATATAAAGCTCTATGGAGTGGAAGGGACATCGACGAAGCACGTATTCAATACATCATTCTGAACCACCCCACAGAAAATCTACATCGGCAATTTTTTTTTTAAATCTCATGGACAACAGTTTTTCTTTATAGTGTCTATGAAAAATTTCTATGTGGCCCGTATCCTATGTTCGGTATGATGTAGTGATCACGTATAAAGGATTGAGCGTCAATGTCTCTTCCACCCTGTTTATTACACCAAAAGGTAAACTCACGTGAAGTCTTGACCATGATGACGCCCCACCATATGGACCAGCCCCAACCAACGAGACAGAACAGCACTGTGAACAACTGCCCGGCACCAACTAGCAAGTTTATCACGAACGAACCTGCATTGAACAAGGTAAGAATTTAATATTTTGCAATGATAGTTAAAGTATACTTAGACACTAACACAGTTACACATTTTTTTAAATTAAGAATGGTGTTTTTATCAGACAGCCTATGCATGAACCAACGAAATAAAAGAATTAAGGAGGGCTACCGCCCTCCTAAACACCACTGACTACCGTCAATGGTGTTTATATACCACCATTGAAGTACTGGGCCAAAATAAAACATTTTCTAACAGTGATGGACAATTCTATTACAAGAACATTTTGGATAATTTGTCTATTATTGTTATTAGTGCTTTATTGTACTTTTAAAATGTTGTGTACACCTGTAATTGGTTTTCTACATCAGAACCCTAATGCGTATACTTATAGCGTAAAATGTATGTACTGTTGGTGTACCTATTTTAAATAAAGATTGATGCTAATACTAAAATAAAAAGATGACACTAAGACTCACCTATCCTATGTTTAGCTCCATCGTGAACACCAAATCTGGGAATGCCGAAGCATAGACAGAACAGGCCGCTCAAAATAGAACCTGCAACACACAATATTTAAAATATTAGTCAAAGAATAGGAGTGTAGCAGTAAGTTATGTAAAGTATACATATTAAGCTGCATATTTCCGTTAGAGAATAGAAAGATAATATGACTCCGGATTCATCAATACACCGTCTCCCATAGTAAGTCATCATAACCAATTATGCGAGTTTCATTTATTCGTACAATGGTTCGCCATTCAAATCGCTTCTCGGCTACTCTCATCAAGATCGGCACTCCATCGAGCCCGAGGGCGTCCTATCTTATGTTTGCCGATTCGCAGTCTACAGCCAAGAACACGTCTACCCCAACTGTCATCAGTTCTTCGATTCGTTCTCATTTCATAAAGGATATCAACTTAAACTTACCAAGTCCGGGCACGACAATGTTGCACAGCAGACAGAAGTAAGCGAGTACTATCGGCAGCACGGGGATAGCGCCGCGCATCACACTTGTATGTTCCACCAGCGAAGTGTCTAGCTTCTTGCGGGTGTCCTGCGGATATTAAACATGGCTATATGTAATAGAAGACTACTACAAAGATTGAGGTTACGATTTCCAACGACTAATTTCCGTTTCGAGAAACGCTATGTCCAGCTATTAACTACTAAGTGGAACATATATATCTATCAGTTAGACATGTATTTTATTGGCATTTGTATCGCCACAGTGTGTTCGAACTGAAAAAACAATCACGTAAAACGTATTGAAATCTTTATTTCTCTTTCTTTAGTTGAAATCTTTTATATCAATAAACAAGGAAGGAGGTTGTTAGAAGCACTCGATCATTCGAAATATCAAGCAGGTGAAGAAGTACTCAAATCAGAATTAACATCAGCGTGCCTGCAGAGATAATGCAGCAAAAGCTTGGAAACTTACTCAAAAAATGTTTCATTGAAATCTAGCAGCTACAGAAGTTAACCTACAAATATTTCGGTAAAGGCTAAACTGGACAGTTGAAGAATTTATTCTAGGTCTAGAATAATAAACACTCGTAGGTGAAAAGTTAAAATGTCGTTTAGTGACCTCGGTCGCTTTTACAGGTTAGATCTAGAGCGTGTGTTAACAGACTCGTCATGTCGGTGACATGGAACATGACGACATATAGCCGCGGCGGCAGCTCACTGACCGTAGTATTTCAATGCCATTTCTTTAACGTATAACTTATAATATCGTATGACTAGTCTTACTACGATACCATTCATGTGAAAATAACGCTGAGGACAACAAATTACCTAGTAAGAAATAAAGACACAGCCACTGCCAGCCAAATCCATCTAAGATTTTTTTTTTTAAGAAAATTCGATTCTGTACGTTTAATTGGATAACTCTACATTTAGACCTTAAGCAAATTTTCATGAATGCAAGATGTTTTGTAAAATTCTCGTTTATCAGGATAATCAACAATTCACCTTTAATGGAAACAGATTCACCTTAATTAGGCACTTCAATAGTCAGACCAACACTTTCTGTAAAAATTGAGCCACTTTAAGAGTCCAATTTGGTAAGAACTTATATACCTCTGCGTCTTCCTCGATATCCACATCCTTCTTCATAAAGTCCTTCGTGATCATAATTTTAGAAGCTTTTCGCGAAGGCATGGGTGACGGGTTGGGTGTCACTCGAGGGGAAATTTGAATAGAGGGACGCGGTGGTACGGGGGTCACAGCTAATTTATTACCCGTAGCCATCGTCATTAGCGGGTAGTTAGGATTCTTGGAATATATCTCACGCGGTAGACTGTACAAGTAGTTCTGAAGACGCGGTGTTAGGTAGAGATTCTGCATTTGTCTTAAGCTGCTTATTTTTGCGTTCACTGTGGTAACGTAGCGGGTTTTGAAATTATACATTGGTATTTAATTTTTTAACACTCATTGTTACAGAACTTTTTTGATAAAGACTCTATAAATCTTTTCCTGATATTATTGCTTAATTTTCAGCTACGAGGTGTGAAAACCACAATTTCCCGAATATTTTAATGATAATCTAAATGTTTGACGCAAGCACAAAACTAAATATTCCGAAATACGTAATACGAATGCGTTTCAGTTAACAGTCGAATAGACACTGCCATTAAAATACGCTAATCATACATTTAATAATGCCATCGATTATTCGTCCCTATTGTTAGACAACCGACCTTGTTTACACTAACCCATTTCATATTAATAGCAACTACTTACTAAGTTACTTTTAATTATGTATGGTGAATAGATTAAAATCATACATAAGAAAAGTCTACACGCGAAGAAATTAAATATATATATTTTTTAACATATTGTTCTACTGCTTACCACGCAAAAATATGTGCTTTTTTATTATTATGAACGAGGGACATTAAGTTCCTTGAGTTATAATAGACTTTTAATTTATGATCTAACGTGGTACGGTACCATGTTGGGCGCCAACAATGTGTTATTGGCGTCCGATTGTGGGACCTTCATCTTTCTTTTCTACTGTGTTTTATTCTTTTTGCACATTTATTACTTTGAATCATTTCATATGATTATTTTATAATGTCAAATTCAGCTAATAACTTGCCTGAATTTGATGATTCATTAGTTGTGAAATTATAACTAGGTACAGGTCAAAAACAACTGACCATGAGTACACACATTTACATACAAACATCATGCGATATCCTTTCCCATTCAAATTAGTTTCGGATTTCTATGAAACCCCCCAAGATTATAGGAACAAAGTTTTAATAAGTGACCAGTTTTAGACCTTGAGTCATATTTCTCGAGACACGAGTGTTCGTTGCGTGCCGACGACGCGATTATGACGGCCAACGTAAAATATGCTTCGGCGACTTGTTGGGTCTGTGTGGGTCATAGAAAGGTTTAGTTTTGGGTCATTTGTAACTATTTACATAGGACTATGAACTTTGCAACATCGAGGTCTACTCGTAAGATCGCCCAAATAAAACTAAAATAAACCCCCTGTTTTTCTTGGTTGGAATAATATCAAAGAACAACAATTAACGATATTGTGTTGTGAGCTGTTGTTACATCGTGGTTAGTAAGCTATAGTATTTCTAAGTATGCAAATGCCTATCTATCTAAAATAAACATAGTTAAACTAGTAAACGAAGCAATTGAATCCAAAAAAAAAACTAATTAAGAAATAAAATAGAGAAGACTTAAACTTTCACTTCATTATAATAATGTGTCGCTCAAAAAGAGAGAAAATACCCAAAAACCTAAATTCATGTAATTACATGAATTTTAAATTAGTATAATTAGACTAAGACTCAAAACACACCAAAATGGCACGTCAAGGCAGGACAGGGGCGAGGGGACAGGGGCGAGTAGTCTCAGTTTAAAAAGTCGCAAGAATACTTGCGGCTCCGCAGGTGGTCATTTGGTTTATGAGATAAAGTTTAAAATGCTTTGAATTTAAAACTGTGTTGTGTTTGGAGCCTAAGTCTAAGGAGGATTACTAAAATAAAACAAAAATGGTGTGAAACTTACCTCTGGCGGCAGCGTAGGGGACATGCTCTTGTTCTTAGAGAACATGCTCGTACGTCTACTGGACGTCGACTGCTCCGAGCTACGGCGGCACATACCGCGTAACCACGTGCACAGTCGGTTGTTGCAGCAACTGTTACAATACAATAATTTTGTTGTGAGAAACCTTTAAGTTGGTTAGACGGCTTCGGATACTCAGTGTCGTATGCCAGGCCATGGCCCACTTGTTTGCTGGAGTTTCCAAAGTCTCACTAAACCCACCAATTTATAGGATTGAAAAAGTGTTGTTTCCATGCTCAAAATGAGCGAAGTAATGTTTGATTCCTGAGTTGGTCTTCATTTTCAACTAAGCGTGTCACAAACTATAGTTGAATGCGACGTCACGTCGGTGGTTAGATTAAATAAAGCTTGGTTAACGCTAGCTTAGTGAGGTTGTGGTTTAGAAACTCGCTTAGCTGCACCACAATCAAAACGACTAGAAAAGATACTGCTAACAAGCACTAGACTCATCGTGTAGTGTTTATACTAAAACTAAACTCATATAATTTACTGGAACCAACCTGGTAGGAGGTCTATCACTCAATATACTATCCCTCCTCTCAATCGTCCTCTTCTTTCTGCCGCAACAACCCGTCTCCTCCTCTGGGGCAGGAGACATGGACTCTGCAACGTTGCGGGGCACCGAGCCGGTGTCCGCAACACGGCGCCGTCGCCCGCAACAACCACAGAACACGTCACGTAGCGTACGCTTGGGTTTCGTTTCGTTTTCGTATTCTATCGAGGCCTGAGAACAAAATTTTGGTTAGTTTAAGGGTAGTTATGCTGTTTTTTTTTTCTCCAGCCCATAGCGGCCAATTCCAATGGCAAATGACATGCGTTTAGGGTGAGGGGTGGTTTTTGTTATTAGGTTTTCATAATAACCAGATAGTAAGCGATGAATGGTCGACGCGGGTTTGTACGTACCCTAAGTACTACCTATTCACTCTAGACTTTTCCCGCGCCACCTTAAAGCAGCTATCGTAGTGGCCATCCTCTCTTCTACTTCAGTTCATGGTTAAAAAAAAATAAAGCAACACAAATGCACTCACTTTACCAGCAGCCCTTTCCAGATCCCTTATCTCATGTTCAGCCTTTTCTTCATCCACCTTCTTCTTACAACAATTCAGTTTACTCATCATGCCTTTCTTTCCTTCCTTCATTTGATATTCCTTTCCCACTCTCTCTTTATCTTTGTCTCCATCTTCTTCTGACTCCTCGCCTTTGGTGCAGCAGCCACAACATTTTGTCTTGCATTTCTTCATGAGTCTTTGGCAGAAGTTTGGCTCTTTTGCCTTGTCTTCTGCAGATTCTGTTGGTTCTGTAGTTTCTCTTGATGTTTCGGGTGGAGGGGTCTCTTTTGCTTCTTTCTTGGTCCTCGCTGGAGGCTTAGGGGTTGTGCTTGTGCTTTGTGGGAACCTGGGGATTTAAGATGTCCATTAACTTACTCAGATATTTCTTATGAAAAGTTTAGACATAACTGGCGAAATGTGGGTGTACACTATAGCTACACGTCTACTTACCCTTTTGAGGTTACAAGTGTGAAGTTATGCTGTTAATATGTAGTTCAGCTTTCAGTCTTACCATTACATTGTCCTATTTAACACGTACTCGTATTTTTCGTATACCCATGCCTACTCTCTAGTGGGAGCATGCCGTAAGTCACACGTGGGTCCATAACGAGTTGGTACTGATTTTTATTTATAGTGGTAGAGCATAATGAGTCTCAAGTATAAATTATTTTTGACTTAGTTCAGTGAGCATTACTTCATTCTTCGTTTTGTTTAGCAATGCAAATATAGTAGAACTTTATATGCTTAACAAATACTTTGTCATAGTTTTCAGTATAGACCTTGACATTAGATAGTTTCTTTAAAAGATAAATTAGTAAAGTTTTAGTTACTGCTTTTTCCCAGCTAGCTAGTTTGCTAGTTACCCTGTAACTAGTTTATTAAACAGACTGTAGTTCGTTTTGTAAGTTTGCAATACGATATAGAATTTAATTATTTCTTGCTAATCTTGTTCAGAGCTTTAGACGTTTTCTACTATTTTGTTGAATACCAATGTCAAATATGGTATTTGTATAAGACAAAGATTAAAAACACCTTTAGACCGATTTATGTCCACCTAAAGGACTGTGATAGGCTACATCATTAGTGTAACGCCTTAGCCACTAAAGGTTTTGTGGCTATTGGGCTGAAACGTTTCGCTTTATCTGTCAAAGCGAACACAGTGCTAGAAAATTGTGATTTGTTTATAAAACTTTCAAGGCATTTCGTGAAAACCAATCAAGCATTATAAATGCTTGATTTGTTTCTCCTTGTGCTTTTTACCTTTGCAGCATTGGTAGGCCTGGTATAAGCGGTATAAGTCTAGAATTCAGGAAAGTAATATGTTAATCCAAGTATTTCATGACAAAAAAAATAAGAGAAAACAGAACTAAGAACAGTGCAAGTTCTTTTCTTATTTTTCTATAGTAAAGAATTCTTTAAGAGAAATTTAACGTTGATGTAGGAAGGACGAGTGATAAGAAAATAAAAGTAAATTATAGTGTATATAAACTATTACAAACGAAAGATATACAAGTATGGACGAAAAACGTGTTGCGTCGACCCCGAAGGTAATTATTATGGAACAAGGACTGAAAAATGATAATGAAATGCATAAAAAAGGGTCTGGAAACATTCAACAGACTACAAAATAACTCTTTCTGCCCCCATCAGATAGAAATTATAATTTTTACAACTCTGTTATTACGGTTTTGTCCACCGGAAGTGGAGGCCTTGTTTCATGTGCCTATTTCCGGTGGGCTATGGCGGGTAAATACGACCATGTGCCAACTTGACACGTTACTGTAATAATGAAATAATGTTAGCTTGAAATTCATAGAACTAAAAGAAGCTTTTACTTTAGTAAAACATAAAACACAACCTCCTCTTTGATTCGGTTATAAGTAGCCTTTATTTAATTCAAAAGGAAAAAAAACTGCCTTATACTAAATGCCAAACGTATGAATTACGGTCAAATACACTACTACTACTTTACCTACTGTAAAACATTTAGAATATTTACCTATTTTCATCTCCATATCGCTTCGGCAGTAGTTCATTTGGCAAAATATACACAGTCCGGTTATGTATCATTATCAAAACTAGATCAAAACACTACCAATATACAAAAAAAGCAATAACAAAATCATCAACCTCGACTATTTTCATTCCATGGAAGCACTGTCACTAAATAAACACTTTTTTAAACCAAAGATGGCGTCCACGTCCATTTCAAACTCAACATTTACGCGCCAAAACACAACTCGGACACTGTTATTGTTTTCAGGCAAACGTAACAAGATTTACTGCCACATCTATAAAATGTTTATGATAATTTTCGCGCCGTTTCGAGGGCGGGTGTGGCGTTCAACGCTCGAGGGCGTACTAGGAGTTTGAACCACTTCTTAAGGGCTGGTTTAGTATCGAATGCCAAGAATTACGTGTCGATCGTAGCGTGTACAGCCGTAATGAGCCTTGGACAGAAAGAATGTTAGAAAGTGGACCCTTGGAGAAATGTCGTATAGGTTCTGTAGTGGCCAGTTTTTATGGTAGGAGTTTTTATTTAATCAATGAATGTTTATTTTTAACCATCATTTTATAATTAAGTCTGTTGCAGTAGAAAAGGGAAAGCTAAATTAAATAATCGAGTGTTGCCTGTGTATTTTTAAATTCAGGTCAGATTACCGATAATACATATAGATATAAGTGACATCTAAATCATGTTTAAATCTCAATTCTCTCACTTTGTAACTCATCATCAAAAACATAGCTGCTTTCATATAAAAACTATGTATTGTTGTACAAGAGTGTTTTGGCACGTGTCCAAAATTGGAACTAACGTCGCCATTTTGATCTTTCAATACATTTCACAGAAATAACTCGCAAATGTTTTTCAACAGCGCCCCCCGCCAAAAGATCTTTGTATTACTCGAAAATCAACCCCTCAAGTTAACCAACCGACAGCATAAATAAAAGAGTCCATTTCAAACAAAAAATCCGAATCACTGCATTAAACGTCATCGCATGCTAAATCCAAGATGGCTGCCATCAAACATTGGTCAAATAGAAAAGGAGATTTACATCTATAATTTACAATTTTACGAGTTACTTTCATACATGACTCAAATTATTCTAATGGTTCTTTAAGTATTATGTGCACTTTTTTAGTAGAGCGTTGACCCTATTCCAAGGCTGCAGATAGACAACACCTGGACAGTAACGTGTACTAAGTAGAATAGATTGAAATAGGGCTGCGTCGGCTGCATAATAGTCGAAAAGATAGGAATAAGGATCAAAAGCGCGAATGTTTGGACTGCCATGTTACGGTCCTAGTGAAACGGTGAAAGTACAGCACTACAATTTTGGAAAGCAATTTCTTCTGCTAAACATTGAACAAAAGTCCAACATCATTTGCAGAGCTTTATTCAAGATCTTAACACATGGTCTTGTACTAACGACGACCAGTCAAGCGATACAAACACAGTTCATACGTATCTCTAATTGTACGGAAAATCTATACAAAGCGAAGCTATGTTATACTGGCAATGTATAACTTAAGAGGGAACAGCGGAGCTGCGATTCTCCATATAAATGTATTTCATTTTCTTCTTCTTGAATAATGCCTCTAGAGCAATCTTTTTTTTTTCATAAAATCAAGGTCTACTGTAGACACGTCCCTGTCATTTCCTTTTTTACACCAACTAATAAGTAAAGAAAATATAACCCTCCAAAAATGACAAAAAATCCCATTGTTTTACGGCCGTGATTAGAGGGCTACTAGCAGACAAATTCGAAAAGTTTTTAACATACATGAAATTGATAGGAACTTATACATACTCTTTCTTAAAATTTTATGTTAAAAATAACTGAATCGACTCACTTTTCGATGAGAAACAAGGGGAATACCAAAACGTCGATCTCGTCAAAATTTTTGTGACAAAATCGGTCTGAGCTGCAGCTGTCCCTATCGCACTCTACGGGGGCACGCTTGACGCAGCGCGACGGCAATTGTTTCTTCAAAAACTTACCTCGCTGGCCCTGTCCCTCTTAATGTGTCACCGTGTGTACCTGCTTTTGTGGTCAAAAGTCATGATCATGGCCGTGAAGTGCTCGAGGTCCCTAACTTCGATGAAGCATCTACCCATCATCGTTAACAGCAGGCAGCCAACTCAGGTATTATTACTAACATGACTCAGTAGTTTCTTCGTCACGACTCATGAGTGGTCAGGAGGTGACGTCACTTGAAACGGTTTGGTCAGTGAAACTGAAACGGTGTTCTTAGAATTTACATAATAGAAATATATAACAGGGTTACCGCTAAAAGTTAATTATAATGATAGCATAACATTACGCCTGTAGTCTCTGAGGGGTAGGACAGGGTGTATCTAAAGCACACCCAAAAATTCGTCAGTTATTCGTCTCATGTGATAGGGGGAGAGCCTATTGCCATCAACCGGGCACTAATCCAGATTCCGTGGCGGCGGACAAATTCCAAACGGAAAAACCCAATAACACTTATGCGATTGTTGGCATCACGCGATCAAATGTTGGCATACCCAGGTCCCATTACTTGAAAACCCAAAAAAGTAGTCATAATGCGAAAGTAGGCATCGTGCTACAAAATCGACCTGAGAATCGAATTTAGGACCTCAAGCTCAGCGAGCACTAGACCAACGAGCCATTCACGGTGAACGGTTATGGTGATAAGTATAATACTAATCAAGAGAGGCCAACGATGGTTTAAAAAGATGGCTGATAGTAGAGCAGTGGTTGTCAATAGGTAACAGTTCCGACTTGCGGGTCGTTCATGGGTTCAAACGTTTGGGGGTATGAGGAACAAGGTGTAAAGTTTTTCATTCCCCCATAGATAAGGGAGGATCCTCCGACCAAACAGGTGCTATCTGGTGGGCTACAGTCTGCCATTTCGTTTTTTTTTTACCGATGGGAAATCATCAAATAACCCTCCCGCTCTGGGCTGAGCAGCAGGGAGTGTCAGACTTTTACTGACTAAAACCCATCCATGTTCCTTCCTTTGCCCTTTGTGTTCCAGGGCCGCGGTATCTCTTTCGAACAGTCCCGCAACCCTCAGCTACAGTCTGCCTGACAGTTGTAGTCGGGTTTGTCTATATTATGAATTTTGATGTTTGTTATTCATTTGGTACGATGATGGAAGATGGATGGTTCGGGATGAAAGTACTTTTTGTACTAAGTTGATTGTTCCTTTTTGTACTCGTAGTGCCGCTAAAACCCATGCAGGCGCGTTACTTTTTAAAATTAATTCCAAACATCGTGAGGAGACTAGACCTTTCTAGAAACAAAAAATTGAAGACATGCTACATCCACCAACACACACTGGCCCCACGTGGTGGGTAACAGCCCATTCCCCCATAAAGAGGAGCACTGTGTTTCAGCTTTGGCAAACTATAGTTAGTCTGATTATAATAATAATCTTTTATTTTCAGACAACATGGCCCATATAGTGTTAGTACAAACAATTCCTTAAAACTATGTTAGTAAACACAATTATAATATTACACAATAAATATTTTTATCTTTGGTAACATTTATCAAGCCCTATGCATGACATGTAGCTTGACAAAATGCTATGCGGAACTTTCCATTCTGCTCTTCATACTTCTATAGTTTCACAGAACATGATGATAACCAATCGTTTGGTCATGGTCTGAGTTAATAGTAGGTAATTAAGTATGTGCAAGATGTATGGGTACAGAGTTCAATGGACCATAATATACTTAACTCCAACAAAAGGGAGATTTTTCCCATAATTTCAATTTTGTTGTGTTATTGTAAATAATCTTATGTGGCGATCGTGGGTAAATCACAGTACCACTGACGCTATCGTTTGCAATGCGACTTTCATTGATGGCAATAGGCTCGCCCCCTATTACATGAGACTTAAATTTAACTGGCGAAAGTGGATGTACCTACTATGGGTAGAACTTTGCCTAATTCCGGCAATTACAAGCGAGTTATGTTATGTATTATTGAGATCACCATCACTGTAAAATAAACTGCAGAACTATTTGGGTCACGCAAAGTATAATGAGTGTGAAAATACCCTTAACGAAGACGAAAGGCACTTGTTCTCGCCGTCATTGCGACCACTTTTTTATTCTAGACCATACCTGTGAACCTTCTAGTTACGGAGATATTGGGCGTCAAAGTTCCAACTTTTTCACATGTTTTTTTAGAATACAAGAATTTTTGTTACCTCCACGACCCCCGTACTATTCAATCCATCCATCAGCACAATGTGTTGAGTACGTTACATTGAGTCCTACCGTAAAACGTGATTTTTCACCCCAAAAAAAAAAGTCGTTTCCCAGCAATATTTTTTGAGTACAGTTACTAAGTTTAATGTACAGATGCTTGGCTGACGGCTTCGTGAAGGATCCGCTTACATTTACACCCTGTATTACATAGCAAAACGTCGCGATGTGTATAGATTTCGATCAATCGCCAAAAAGATTTTAGTAGCTTTCAATTTGAAGTAACTACATACATCTGATTACAGGGACAGCAGTCGCTGCTAGCGTACTTGAACAACTGTTAAATTACTGTGCTGATGTTCTTTAAAAAAAATATAACGCGAGATGACGCTAAATATGTTGTCGTGTCGCCAATTGATCGGTTTTCATTCAAGATGACTGTGACAAGTGATAAGTGACATACACTTAGGGCTCATTTACGGACACGCGACGCGTTGCCCTTTTTTCATAGATAGTATATTTTTACACCTTCCGTAAACTCCCTCACCCAAACCCACCGCTACTTGAGCGGCTGAGGGTTGGTTCTCTTATTAGTCATATAAGATCAACTATCGATGTCAATTTCAGCCGGCTTAGTATGACTTTTTCATTTGCAACGCTACCTCCCGGACTATAAGCACGTGTGCCACCGTGTGCATCGCGGCGGGTGACGCGGCGGGCACCGCGGCGGGCGACGCGGCCGCCAACGCGGCGGCCACCGCGGCTTCTCACGCACTGCACCACGCGCCGGGTCTCCGTAAACAACATCATACATTGCCATAAATATGTTTGTGTTAGGGCGTGCGGTAACGCGGGCCGCTGCACGCGCCGCCTCTCCGTAAACGGAAAATACGTTCAAAGAGGCGCGCGACGCGCCGCGTCTCCGTAAATGAGCACTTAGGGCTCTCTCACGCCGCCGCGGGAGACGCACCGGGCGTCGGGGGCCACGTGGTGGCCCCCGGCCACCGTAGACGTGGGCCTGTGGACGGTGAGCTATGGGCTAGCTCGCCGTCCGTCCGTCTTATGACGACAGGCCGTGTCGACGGCGCGTTCGTGTTCCACGCGCGCCTCAAAGAGAGTCAGCAAACAGGAAGGGGTCCGTAAGGGCCGACGCCTGCCAGGGTTGCGGGACTGTTCGAAAGAGATACCGCGGCCCTGGAACACAAAGGGCAAAGGAAGGAACATGGATGGGTTTTAGTCAGTACAAGTCTGACACTCCCTCCTGCTCAGCCCAGAGCGGGAGGGGTCATTTGATGATTTCCCATCGATAAAAAAAAAAAAAAAAAAAAAAAAAAAAGGGCTCTCTCACGGCGAAGCTTCCGGGAAAACATGTTGTTCTATTTTAATTTATTTTGGTCATACTTCATCTTCACGTCATCATTTAACTTCTTAGTGGAATCTGGAACAATGTCTATGATTGTATGTATTTTGAATTGGGCGTTGATAGCTGCGCCACAGTACTTTACTTTTGTAGCTATCTTCGAATCTTCGTTTGACCTGTGTAATCTGTAAACTTAAGTTGGTCCAAGTAAACTTTTATTATTATTTATTTATTTATAATTTACTTGATGTTTACGAGATCGCTTCTTCCAACGCAAATTCAACAGTTATGTACTTGATTATTATAAGATAAGAACTAAAATGTTTCACGCCTCGTTTACTGACTAAATTCCATACAATGGCCGCTTCCTTCTTCAAATAAATATTTTGTTATGTACACTAGAATGATATAGTACTGGATAGTCTAATTTGTATGAAATTGTAAAATTGTAGCTATAACATTGTTATTTCGGTTTATATGCACAGCATTTTATACTTAGTTTGTAAAATACTGCCCCGTTGGTTGTAGATGATGATGGTCTAGTGTTCTCAAGTGCGACTGCTGAGAATGTGTTCTTGAGTTCGATTCCCGGGTCTGACAAAGTCCTATTGGATTTTTCCATCAGGAATTTCTCAGTAGCAGCCATGGAGTATGGATTCGTGCCCAGTTGATGGCAATAGGATCGCCCCCTATTACATGGGACTTCAACATAACTGGCGAAATGTGGGTGTACTATTATACAGGGTGTAAACGGTTCTTACGAAGCCGTCAACCAAGCATTCTGTACATCAAACTAAATAACTTTGCGCAAAAATTATTGCTGGGAAACGACTTTTTTTTTGGGGTGACAAATCACGTATTACGGTAGGACTCAATATAACGCACTGAAAACATTGTGCTGATGGATGGATTGAAAAGTACGGGGTTGTGGAGGTGGTTTAAATTAAAAATCTTACATTAAAAACATGTATTTAAAAAAAAAAGCTTGTGAAAAAGTTAGGACTTTGACTCCCCATATCTCTGTAACTAGAAGGTAGGAAACAGAACCGAAAAGAAACGAAGGAAGGAATGTATGGTCTCGAACAAAAAATGATCGCAATGACGGGGAGATTAAGTGCCTTTTGCCTTAGTTAAGGGTATTGTAACATCCTTTATACACCTCTGCCTAACTCTACGGGGCTTACATGCGTGATGTTATGTTCCTTTAAAATAAGCAGCGCCATGCTAATAACTAATACCGCAGGGTACTGCAATAATTATTCAAGAGGTTTTAATAGAACTATTCCATAAATAAAAGACAGTTCATACAAGTTTTGCATTCATTGATTAGTTTTCAAAGAAACGGTAATGATATTAATGAACAAAGACGCCTTTGTATAGCGTACAATGGGAAAAGCTCGAGTTTATTATCAAAACAATGCCTTGGTTTGGGGTCGTAAGTTGTAAGACTCGTTTCACGAAATGTGGAACTATTGAAACATTTTGTTTGGATATATAACACTGATTTAAAATGAAACTAATCCCCGTTTTGACTAAAACTGAACGACTTATTATTGCACTGTTGGAATTTCAACTCTCGGCGCTAAGGGCCGTTTCAGATTAGCGTATTTTTGGCACGTATATGCTAGTTTTTAGACGCGTTTGTATTCGTCTACGTGCGGGCCTTTTGCACACGCGTAACTCGTATAAGTGTTAACGCGCGTATAATAACCTCGTAAAAGCGCGAGTCGCGTAATAAGTCCTCACTTAGGCTGACAGTTGTCACTTTAATCAAGCGAACACGCGGGAAATAAGCGATATTTATCGATTTTTGAAGCGCATAATTTGGCACACGTGTAAGCCGGTACGAGCTAATAGAATAGAATAGTATACCTATATCCGAAGTAGAATGTTTAAAAAATATTGAATAAGAAACCTACAAAATATTGAAGTAAGTAGACATTCAATTCAATTCATTTATTTATCTGAACATACCTAATTGTAAAAACGGGCACGTACAATTTTAATTTCCAACTTAAAAACGTTTTTAGCACAAGCTATGATATTATGCCCAAATTTTTGTGCCGCCTCACCAGCGTCAATAGGGCTGCCAAAATTTAATATGGCGGATTTTACGCAACGGAAATTAAGTTAATATAGGTTAAAGTAATTCGTGGTAATCGAGAACGCGGTAACCTTGGTTGTTGAACTGTTGGTCAAGAGGGGGTTGATTTAGGTCAAAACAGGGAAGATATCTAAGTCAAGAAAAAAAATTTAGTACATGAACTGGTAAGTACATACGTAACGCGATTAGCAACCTAAATAGTGCGTTAGCGATAGCGTTTTTTTTTTTTAAACGAAAAGGGCAAAAAATGAAAATGAGTGCGATTTTATGATGAGCGTAATAAAGGTAAGACCCTTTATGCTTTAGCTTTAGCTTGATTAAATTCGTGAAACAAAGCTGTTTAATTATAGGTATTCATGCAATTACAGTTTTAGTACCTATTCTATGTTACTCGTTTGCGACACATTCAATTATAACTGCTGAATTTCAACAGTTTCAACATATAAACAAACGAAGTGACTGCAGTCAGAAACTATTTCAAAACCTCTAAAAAATCCCACTTTAACTGAGGTTTGAGTAACAGAGTAGAAACTATTCTTCATCCTCCATAGAAAAGAGAGGATCCTCCGACCAGATAGATGTTTTTTCTGGTGCCGGCTACTTGCCAGACGGCTCTTGTCGCTCGAATAGATATAAATAGACATTGACATAGGATAGACGTCCTTGTAGTTCGTATGTGAAGGCATAGATATCGCTATAAGTAGTAAATAATGAACAAAAATTCTATCCTAGGTCTTATTGTCAAATTATTCAGTTAAGAAGTTATCTATATATATCTGTTCTTTTCCGAACACGAGAAATCAACCGAGCTTAAATTATGAGGTAACATAATATGCTTAACTAAAACTTATCCAAAACCATCTTCCCCAAAAAGTTGACCCCATTTTTCGACCCCCAGAAACTTATCTCCCAATATAAATAAAAGTAAGTGCAAGCAATACATTTGTGTCCGTCGGCTGCAGCCCTAGCTGCCCGTATGCTAATCAGCTGCTGGTCACGCCACGGGTCGATACCACACTCGTTACTGCATACCGGCCAGTCTGTGGGACCACTGCTGGGGTAGCGTAGACATGCGTGGAATTCATTTGATGAGTGATGTATGAAGTTAAGGCGTGTTACCTATAAAATGACACCTTGACGTGACGTTGCTAATTATTGAAGTTTAGCTTTACGACTTACTTTCCTAGCAAACCCTAGAAACCTATTAATAGTTCATCATCACCTTCGTGCCCTTGTCCCATTCTACTCGGGGTCGGCGCATCACGTTTTCTTCTTCCATTCTCCCCTGTGTGACGTCATGGCATCATTTACTCCTCTCTCTTTTATATAATTCCTCGCACAATCCATCCATCTTTTCTTTGGTCTTCCTGTCCCCCTCTCCATCCATCAACATTCATATCCATCACTATTTTATTCACATGCGCTTCACTTAGCAATAGGTTAAATTTTATTAAAATAGATTGAAAATCGACTTTCAAACAATACCTACTAATGGGAAAGGCCTGGATTGCCGGTGGCCATAGCATTGCGTTCAAAAGTCCGGCAAGCTAAATATTTCGTGTAAGATGACTTTATTTTTGGAAGGTTTTAAAAAGATAAATCTTTATCATTCAATAGATTTTTGTGACGACCGAGTCAGACAAAATTTTTAAAAATTATGTACCTAACTGGTCTATTCGTGGGTCTAGTGACTGATTCAACTTTGGAACATTCCAAATAAAACGAGTAAGTGGGCGAGGAAAGGACAGGCTTCCTATGGAAACCTGAATAGTGGAAACACCCAATCGGAAAAGTGTCGGTGTATGTTGAAATATGAGGAAATATCAATGAACTACATCAAAAATTATGCTTCTATCAACAAACGGATGCATAATTCTTTATTTTGGACCCGAGAGGATGCAACATAACAGCTCATCGCCCGAGGAAACTTTCACTGACGGATGTCCAAGCAGCAGTATGAAGACATCGTCTCACGCACTTGTAATATCCGCTAGAGTAATGAAAATGAGTTGATTGTTATGCAGAGCATTATTCCATTGGGTTTTATGTGTATCAATCCTTACAGGGATTGTAGTGAAAGCATATTGTTGAAGAAATCTCGGAGGGATTATTATTTACCTTTCATTTCTTTGCGTGGATTGTTGTTGTGATTAAAATAGTCAAATAGTAGAAAATGAATTCGAAGATGGTGTTCCTCTTTCCGTTTAAAATAATACCATAACTGCTTTCTTATTCTTTCAGCAGTGACAGAATAGTTATGTGACCGTCGAACTGCCATAAGTCTCATGTTCGAACTGGCTTGATTTCGAGCTGTTTCTATGAGCCACATTTGGAAACGTTCGGTTCTTTAGAACTAATAATTATGCTTCATTATTTGTAACGATTTTTTAAGTAATAGGTAGTTCTACAAGGTTATTTATAAATTGTAGATTACTATCTAAAGCCTTTATGACTTCTGGAACTTTGTAACATACGAGAACTGATGCATAAAAATGAATCCAAAATAATTCTAGCAGACAAATGTTGATCAAACGATAGTTCGTGTATGGTAAATATCCCGTTTCTAGTGTAATTATCATCATAGTTCAATATGCTGATACTAAGGCAAGACTGGAAGCTATTCCATAAGTGGGCAATAAGTTGGTTCGCAGTTAAATTTAAATAACTCACCCGCCATTACTTTGAGCAGATCTATCAGACCCGTTTCCATCCGCCATCTTCTTATGAACAGTGATCTTGTCAACACCTGGAGTGGACACATTAGAACTTTGCACTTCCACATCACCTTCACCTTTCACTAGAGCTTCGTTCACTTTCTCAGCTATATTAGCTCCACCATTTTTCTTTTTCTCATTAACTACTGTCACTATTGGTTCGATGATGTCTTTTTTTACCCCTTCTATCTTTTTTGGGATATCTTTTACTTTGTCTTTCTTTTCTTGAATATCTTTTGGCTGTTCGACTGGAGTGATTATGCTGTCGACAATTTTAGTTACTTCAGAACGTATTTCTTCGGTCATCTTCTCGTTTTGTTTGACAACTTGTTCTTTAATGTCTGTTAGTTTCTTTGCTGCTTCATCTTTAGCTTCTTTCGCGTCTGTTTTTGCTTTTTCAGCTGCTTCTTTAATAGTATTTTTGAGTTCTCTAGATTTTGCCGAGGCGGTTAGTATATTTTCTGCAGATACTTCAGGCTCTTTGAGGATTGCTTCTATCTTTTGTTTTGCTCGTTCTACTTGAGGATTGTTGTATGGAGGTTGTAAAAGTCTTAGCTTCATTTGATCATCTGAGAATAACGGCTTCATTTCGTGATTATTCTTGTGTTGCCTTGGTGGAGGTTTTCTCTCTTCAACTTTTTCTTCTATGGTTTCTTTATGTTCCGTACGTTTGAGTGGTTTTGCTGGACTTGGTTCTTTTTCATGACTTACTGGCTTTTCAGATTTCTCTGTATCTTCTTTACCTACTAGCGATTCTTTGGAACTCAGTCTTTCAAAAATACCTTTCTCTCTGGCCTTTTCGAAAGCAGCTGGTAGCTGGTTGGTTACTGTAGATACAAGTTCCAACGGTTGAGAAGTTATAGCAGCGGTTGTCATCGAAATAATATTTTTCTTTGTCATCAAAACGAGGTCATTTCTTTCATTCGTGTATTGAGTTTCGTTGTCTTGTTTCATTACATTATCAGAATCAGTCATTGAATCTGTGCTTCTTGTACTTTTCACTTTACCTTTATCTTCGTCTTTTCCTTTTGCAGTTTTCTTGGGATCTTTCACTGAATCTTTCCTAGCACCAACTTCATTTATTTTACTCGTAGATTGAGCTTTCTCATTCATATCTTTTCTGCTGTTATTTTTCTTTAACGGCGGCTTTTCTGCTAAATTCTTCGTACTCGGTATCCTTACTAAGCTTTTCATACTGTTTGTACGACTCACGGGCTTTTTAGGTTCTGGTTTACTCACTAAAGGTTTCTGAGTAGTTCTCGTACTTGCCGCTCTGCTAACGGGTTTTGTAGTACCGTTAGTTAAAGGTTTTGTAATTGGTTTGGTTTTCCGCTTATCAGGGCTGGGATCTCTACTAACAGTCCTGCTAGGCTGTCTAGAATTCAATCTAGATGTAGCAGGTGTGTTACCTGCAGTTTTCACTGTTTTTCTAGGCATCGGTGTAGGTTTTAAGCTCGTTCTTGCCGAACTTGGTTTCAAGTCATCTGTCGGACTTTTATTTGGAGTCCCAACGATTGGAGATAGTCTTTTAGCATTGATAGTCCTATTTGAAGGAGGTGGGCCTCCTCTTCCGGGAGAGATCGGAGGTTTGCCTTTTATATGTGCTGGGGATATGCTCAAGTGTTGTGTACTTTTACTAGTTCTTTTATCATGGACCTGACTCCCAATTCTTATAGTCTCATGAATACTGCTTGTACTACTGGAAATGAACCTTTGATTTTTGTTCAAGTTATTCTCAAAAGGTCTTCTAGACATAGATGGTACACGGTTTGTACTAGTTCTCGTAGGAGAAACAGAGTTTTGTCTTTTAGGAATCTTAGAATGTTTTGGTGATCCATTATTGGATTGAGGTTGGGATTTAGATACAGACCTAAGTCGGGATCTGTGTGTAACAGGCTTTCCAATACCATCATCAGGGTTCACAAACTCCTTGCTACTAACTGGAATATTCTCGTAATGTATAATCGCTGATGGAGAATTATCTCTCGATCTCAAATTGATTTTACTGGGAGAATTGCTTCGAGAGTTGGTCCTTGATGCAACAAGGCTTTTAGACCCAGACTTTGACTTATCTAAGACTCCCATTTCTTTGAGAATCGCTTCTTCTTCCTCTATTCTTCTTCTCTCAGCCTCAGCTTCATGTTTTTCTCTATTCAGCTCACTTATCTCTCTTATTTCTTCTATATTCTCTTTGAGGAAGTTTCTAGGAGAGTGTGGTCTAGATAGATTGTGTATGGGTAGAGGTAACGTGGCTGTTTGAGCCATGTTGTCTATCCTAGACAAGGAGTTGGTTCTTCTTCTGGGAGGTGAATTTGATCTGGAGTTGGCTGCTGAAGTCTTTGGAGTATTGTGACGTGAAGTCTCTTCACGAAAACCACGACCTGAAGAAGACAGAAACATAAATATTTGTAAATTGATACATTGGCAAACTCAAGTATTATATAGCTGTTTCAAGACACGGGGATAGGTAAATATAGTGCTACTAAAGGTTTTCTTTGTAGTTTTTTCAAAAGGCAACATTATTCAAATTATGACATAATTACTAGCTGGAAGATTTATCTACAAATGAACTATCTACTGCAGTCCTCTGAAAATATCACCTGCGACTTAACTTAAAAAATAGGACCAGCCTTTCTTGACCCGAAATTATTTAGTCATCAAAGTTTAACTATGTGTTTGTGTTTTTAAGCGTATGGCACTCGTAGGCTGCAGTTGAAAATCAGAGTCAGATGGCACCTTGTGTTGTCATCTGGCATTACGCTGAGCTGAGGCTCTTATGGCATTAAAAGCTTTGCTTACTTATTAGTGTTTCTGTTTGTTTTAATAAGCACATTTTTCTTTCTTTCTTTTGTAATAAAAGCCGAGACTGAAATTAAACTAATTGATTGCTATTGTTACCTCTAAAAGGCGAGACCCTGCGCGTCCTGATATCCACGGGCAGAGACCGGGGACTGGTGGGCCGCGACACCGGCGCCTCCGCGAGGATCGCGAACGACGACTCCTTCTTCCTCTTCGATGTGGATACCGCGCTGTGGACGAGAGGAATTTATTAATGAGAGACCATATTGTCTGTAATTTCTAACTGGCTTCAAAAATATGAACAGGTTATGCATGGTCTGCCAGTATGCCAAATCGAAATCCATTTAGCCCTTTATAACGTGTGATAAAGGAACACAGACACAGACCAGCAGACATATTGCTATCGCATGTATAATATTAGACTTAGTGGTATAGACTTAATCAAGGTCTAAACTGCCCACGTAGCTGAGGTCAGGGCTGTAAAGAGAATGAATTAAAAAAGACACAAATAATTTCTGCAATAAATTTATCATAATGATATTGGTTTGCGCTGCCCCAATTCAGTTAGCTTCTTGGGTAAGCGTCTATATAGGACACCTGCCTTCATTATTTTTACCAACAATTGTAGATACTGTTATTTTGATATTACTAATGACTGTAATCCCTAAAGGGTAAGGCGAGGCATTCACGTGTTCCAATAGTTCACATAATTTTACCACTTTCCCATGTAATATCGTACGCGCATTGCCATGAACCGGGCACAAAGCCAGATTCAGGGTAGCTAAAGAAATATTTAGCAAGTTTTCTAATAGTAATCTTATGTAAAACATTTGCCAGTAGACATTACGTCTATATTCCCTATTACTTTGTTTTTCTTATCTGATGCAATAAGATCTTCGTCTAATAACAGACACCCAGAGCCATAGGAGGCGTGTCCCATTCTCACACTGCGTAGTGACTGACGAAACAATAAAGGTATAAAAACACGCTGAAAATCAAGAAAACAACTACATTTGTTTGTGTAACGCCGACCTTGCGTTTACGTCAACACAACTGGACCGATAATAATGAGGTTTTTGCAATTTTACTTATTTAGGGTTCCGTAGCTAGATTTTGTGTAATGGAAACACCTATTGAGATCGTGCATTTCATTCCTATATAATGTATTCAATCATTTTAACGCTATTGTGTACTAGGCCAACCTATCTACATTTGTAAGTACAGTGATAGCCTAGTGGTGTGACTGTGGGACTGCCAAGCCATAGGTCTCGAGTTCGAACCCAAGACACACACCTCTGATTTTGCGGATTCATGTGCGTGTTGTATAATTATCACTTGCTTCGGTGAAGGAAAACATCGAGAGGAATCTGAATCATGCCTGAGAGATATTTCTCGACGGCTTGTAAAGCCAAGTCAGAGGCCCATGCGCGGCCTACAGACTCTCGACACCAGGCTAGGCACTAACCACACGATAAAGAAAGATTTACATTTATGTATAAGTAGGTTTTCATTTTGACGTTGCAATTAAATGATAAGTGAAAATTGGGGTTTATAAAATGAAGAGAAACTTGTTATTTAAACAAAGTCTGTTTTTCTTTGTTCTGTAACAGGACTTTCGAAAAAAAAAAGAAAACAAGATACTTATGGAATACTGTACCACTGTATTCCATAAGTATCTTACCGTACTACACGTCACACGCACAGTATTCACAGCTAGTTTCTTAGAGTTTAATTACCTAAACGATAATTACAGCCGCTCGAATCAATCTTCAGGTTAAGCCGCGCTTGCCTAGGTTGGTCTGTGGATGGGTGACCACCCAATACATACCGAGTTTCCTCCGTGCCTCAGAAAGCACGTTAAGCCGTTGGAGGTTATTGAATTGTAAATCTTTGACAGTCTATACAGGTACGCCACCGAGGTCTTACCAGGAACAGGCTAGGCGGATGATATATACGATAATTAGTTTAGACTGTTAATCAACTCATGTCAAGTGATGAGATGGGCTTCTATTATTGTAGATTGCTATGCAGTTTGGCAGATGTTGTAGGTATTCAAGTGAACCTATTTATAGTATGGAATAAATAAATTAAAAAATACCGGCCAAGTGCGAGTCGTACTAATAGGGTTCCGTAGCACCAAACAATATAATAAAAATATTTTGAAGGCTCATTCGTATGTTGTATTGTATTACATTCAACAGCAAAACTAAATTCGTTTTTCATAGTATGATAATGAATAACAAAGTTACTGCTGCAGTTTGATGAAAAAGACCCATATCTTAAAAAACTAAGAATCTAATCTTATTCTAACCAATTTTCGTTGAAATTTGTTTTACGTTCTACAATCCTACATTTTTTCAGAATGTTCCTCTTCTTACTTTAGAAATTAGAGGGACACGCACACACATTTAACCACTTTGGAAGTGTCTATCTGTTTGCATGTATAGGTTTGATGAAAAATTTAATTATTTACCAGCGATAGACAGGAAAAGACCAAGAAAATGTAATCCGATACTTGTTAGTACTTAGTAACCAGTCGCATTGTCTAATATAGTACGCATTCGTGTGTCAAAATCGAAAATGCTCGGGATCAAAGAATCTTTTAAATCTCTTTGGCTTTTTCTAAACTGGGTGTTAAACTGACAAAGGGAAAATCTGCAACTTTATCAGAAAACAAAAGTGCAGAACCCTTGTCAAACGAATGAAAGTGCACCTTCCCCATTTTTTGTTACTAGGTAGTGTTGTAGTGCATCATTGTCGATGATTTAACCGCCGCCGCCGATCGAATGGGCACCGTTTGGTTATTAACGAACTGAACCAGTTGATGTGTTAGGTTAATTACGGTATTATACAGTTTGCTCACTTTATTGGCGTTACAAAATTACAATGTCTGAATATATTAGTTGCTGAACAGGTGTGGAAGTTTGTTATGAAAGATGTTTAATTTTTTGGACGTTAATTGTGTAAACAGTGTTTGGAACTGTTAATATTATTACTGCCCTGTTGGTGTCGTAGTTGC
Source organism: Eugnorisma glareosa (assembly GCA_947578425.1). Lineage (NCBI taxonomy): Eukaryota > Metazoa > Arthropoda > Insecta > Lepidoptera > Noctuidae > Eugnorisma > Eugnorisma glareosa. Next base: position 1,262,686 of record OX387982.1, on the reverse strand, counting down.
ACGTGCTACTGCTGAGCGTGCGGTCCTGACTTCGATTCCCAGGCCGGGCAGAGTGTTATTGTGTACTCCTGCTAAAAAATCTCTTTTAAATCAGGGAAGACATAGTTCATCGGTGTTTGTGCACAAAACTTACGCACTATTATATTTCCTGGTTCGATGGCTAATCAACTCTAAGATTGGTCGTCAAAAGCAGTCAGCAGCAGAAAGACTATTACTGTAAAATTGTCTTGCAGACCGAATTCCCTTAGTTTCATAGTCCAATGGCACTGATATCCAGCACAACCGGAGAGAGATCTGGCGCAGGACGAACGACTTAACGTACTTTGCGAGACTCGGGGGTATTACACCGCCAACTTTCAAACTCCGGGATGTTTCTGAGAATTTAATATAACATAACATCATGTCTGTGAACCCCGAAGGGTTAGGTAGAGATGTACCTAATAGTATACTCACATTTCACTAGTTATGTATAAGTCCCATGTAATAGGGACAATATATGTGATGTATCAATTGAACACAAATCCAGACTCCGTGGCTGCTACTGAGAAATTCTTGATGGAAAAAGCCAATAACAATATGCCCGACCCGGGAATCGAACCCAGGACCTCCTGCTCAGCAGACGCGATTGCGACCACTAGACCAACGCGGCACTCCAGTCAGTCGAGGAGTTTCTGAGAATTTCTTAATGGAAAACGCCAATAATAATAGTTCGTGCCTCTTCAGGGGGCCTAAAATGCAAGCTTTATCAGAATCATAATATGAATCACGTTAAAAATTTAAAATTCTTAAAATGTACTTTATGGTTATGACCACAAAGTCCATTTTAAGAGTTTTACATTTTTAACGTGATTCGTATTATGATTCTGATAAAGCAGCTATTTTAGGCCCCCAGATCTGTCTCACTACTGTTACATACAAGAACTCAGGGTAAAAGCAGAGCCACCTTCTCTTCTATCCCTTGTCCTCGTACCTTGTTGCTAGGTGGGCCACGTCACGGTCTGCGTGTGCTACAAAGTGGTGCGACACGAGCGTATTGTTCTAGTACGCAATATACTTTCCCCGGATACGCACCGCTTATTGGGGCTGGGTAAAGGCACGAGAGCGAGCGGAAGCGGGTATACCTACGTCAATAATCAGTTAGGCAGCTGGCACATGGCGTAGGCAAATATCGATAGAGGGAGAATAGTTGCAATGCCTAGTCAGGTTACTTTTATCTGGGAATGAAAATTGCGGTTTGACAGTTTTTCTTCATAAATTAGAATCTAGATGGAGACGAGGTACGATTAGATTCATTAACATTAATTGGTTCAACGAGGAAACAATTATTTGATTTGGAATACGTACTCTCCTTTTGCTTTTAGACTCTCTACGAGTATTCACAGTTTGCTTTTTCCAAAACCAGTCACAAAAAAGTGCTCTGAGAAGTCTTAAATTAAAGAACGCTAGTACGAATTAAATACCATTTGATCAAAATTATAGAAGCGTTTTAAAGATTTTTTTAACAACTAAGGATGCAGAGAATGCTTCTTTCTATCCCGCTATCGCTGTACAACTACATATCAGTGGTTCAATGGTTTCCATTTGACATTGACTAAGCTTTTATACTGTAGAGTTGGTAGGTAAGAGAAATTTTCGTAATCTTAGTATTTCCACTGCTGCAAGATTGACTGTAACTGGTGTTCAATAACTGGAGCCCTTTACTGATAGTAATAAATCGCCGTATGCTCATCCTTCGTCCCCCACTCTACGCACAATGTGTAAACACAGTGGTAGCCGGGGTAATAACACGCTGCGTATGCGCCGATGTGTCACGCACCGCGCTCCCTTGAGTAGCATCCACTATCGTCTAGAAGATATGGAGTGACAATAAAACTATATGCTAATTTCCACTGCATGGCATATAAAACAGATAAAGAAAACAGTGGCAGAGCGATTGAATACTGAACTAGAAGCCCCAGTTTTCATGTTTTATTCCTTAGGGCCAAGACAAGTGACAACGTTTCGTATTTCTACAACATCGTTCGGCAACTTCGGTCGACCGTCAGGTCAAGCCGCGCTTGCCTAGTTAGGTAGGTGGATGGGTGACGACCCATTACATACCGAGTTTCGTCCCTACCTCGGAAAGCACGTTAACCCGTTGGTCCCGGCTGTCATTTGTAGATCTTTGACAGTCGTTACAAGTAGTCAGTGGTCCGAAAATCCGACAACCAATGTTACCAAGGGGTATCGTATTACTCAGTACTAACTGGGTTGTGGAGGTCAGATAGGCAGTCGCTCCGTGTAAAATACTGCATTCGGTTAGACTGGAAGCCGACCCCAGTATAGTTGGGAAGAGACTAGGTAGATAATGATGACAACAACTTTCGACAGTACTGAGAAAGTTTTTTGGTAGCAATTGTGTCTATCTATTGTCAATCCAATACGTTTTTGACTTTCTCATCCTGTGTGTAAAGTTGTCTAAGCCCCTTGTACACTATCTGTCTACGGTGTTCCACAGGTCAGAAACGCTTTATTTTGGATCTAGTTGTTACAAGCTTTAACTTAACTATTAATGTTTGTATGTTTGTTTGTTTGTTTAGGTCAAATCTTGCAACTGAATTTTAAAACACTCATCCCCAACCGATTGACCTGAAGTTTTGCATACACGTTTATTTTGGATGACATTGCATGGTTAGCTAAGTGACGTCATTCTAAATCCAATATGGCGGACAAGTCATTTATCATGCACCCTCATGTGATGTATCAATTAAAAGGGTATACTGAGAATAATACTAAAATAAAATTACGTCACAACTGTATTAAAAAACTTGTTTTAACACTGTTTTTTTTTATTATAACCTTGGTTTTGTTCTAAAACTTAATAATAAATAGAAGGTACAATACAATACGAATCTAAAACTAACAATGCAGGTATATAATGTACTAGCTGTTGCCCGCGGCTTCCCTCGCGTTTTGTCGGAAATGGTTCCACGGGCACGTTGTAAATATAGCCTATGGCACTCGGGGATAATGTAGCTTCCTATTAGTGAAAGAATTTTCCAAATCGGTTCAGTAGATCCAGAGCATCCCCCTACATACAAACTTACAAACTTACAAACAAATTTTACCTCTTTACAATATTAGTATAGATGATGCCTGTACTAGGATAATCCTGTATCACAGGCTGCAGGAGCTCTAACAACATGCTATTATGTAGGACTGTGGTTTATTTTTGTATTTTTTTTTTGTCCTATGTATGTTAGATTTATAGTAAGGTAAAAACTGAATTCCTGAAAATAAATTATGTACTTGAAAGTTATGAATGTTTATTAATTCAGTAATATCTCTGCGTGCCTCACAGTTTGGTTTCCCACCTCTTCAAAACTCTCTGCAAACATTAAACAATTAACTTTCAGTATCCCAAACCATACATCTTTCTACTCACAACTTTCCTCGACCGCAAATTGTTCTGCCGACCACAAACAGCGCCGGCGTGATGGTACCCCGCTGTATTACTGTACAATTGATAGTGAAACTTTTAATGTACGGGAAAACAACGCGACGCTTATAGATAACGTTTCTTAAACGGTTTAACCTAGTTGACCGCTGGGCAAAAATATTGGTTTTATAAAATGGCTGCTTATGTAGGTACAGTCGACCAAATTTGCCTTTGACCACCCACCGTAAGGACTATGCCTGCATGCAGCGCCCGGCTGCAACAAACAATTAAATTCTCCGGGTTCCGTACCTCAAAAGGAAAACATTGTTCTTCGCCTATAGATTACAGTGAAACCTTTAAAAAATCTTTGATTTAAAACAACTTACGGAATTTAGATAATTAAGGTAAGGAACACTCCACGCGAGTCGAACTCGCTCTTGTTTTGTTTTATTCCAATTTGCCCAAAAAAAAGGTTGTCTAATACAGAGCATTTTTTTAAGGATTAATATAATAAAAAAGCTCGCAATGTTTTCGGTGTTCTTTTATTTTATTTATTTTTATTTAAAAAAAACATTATGCACAAGATAAAAAAATGTACAAAGGCCTTGGGCATTTTCTACCAGTCTACCTTAGAACGATGCAGAAATAATATACAGTAGGTGCAATAATTTTACTACTATGGGTCTACACAAAAAGGAGCGGTAAACAGATATGGTCACCGTGTGAACGGAATTTTGTTTTAAAAATGAGCAGACGTAGCTTTAGTCGACTGTACATAAGGCTGTACTTCAGTGGCAAAAGAAAGTAAGTAGTACATGCAACGATAGACCAGCTCAACCTCAAAGTTGTACCACCGACGACGATGTGCGGAAACTTGTGAACGTAAATGATGGATAGATTATGTGAAGTTGATATGGCTAGAAAGTAAATGACCTGAGATGACGGTTGACAGAGATGTGTGGAAGAAGAAGACATGGTACGTTGCCCCAAAAACAATGGTTTGAGTCCAAAGATGTAGGTTTTCGGAAACTGAAGGCAAGAGGATGGCCTCATGATACGATTCGTTTTTTACAGCCCCAAGCATCAATCTGTCTACTAACCATACTGAACTTGATAATTGAGATAGGTGCCTCGTTGGTCTAGTGGTCGCAAGCCCAATTGCTGAGCAACAGGTCCTGGGCTGGATTCCCGGATCGGGCAAAGTGCTGGGTTTTTCCATCAGGAATTTCTCAGTAGCAGCAACGGAGTCTAGATTTGTGCCCGGTTGGTGGCAATTACTAGGACATAACTGGCGAAATGTGGATGTACTATTAGGTACACCTCTGTCTAGACCTTCGGGGACTATAGACGTGATGTTATGTTATGTACCCTTTTACCATTACTATTAGCGTTCGGAAATATCCAGAACTTCAAGAAAACGAATACAAATAATTGGTTTTATCAAAAAAAGCCAACAAGAAACTATATAGTTATTTTTTACGATTGGTCACGTCAGTAACCCGATCATAATACCCCATATTTGGTGAGGCCCATGTGAAGCCGTGGACAGCGGCCGGCTGTGTAGGTGGTAGTCATTTTTCTTACAAATATACCAGTTCAACCAAAATATAAGTTTACTCAAGTTTCAAACTCACTACTATATAAATGCGAAAGTTTGGATGGAATGGATGTTTTAATCAATCACGCCAGAACGGCTGAATGGATCTGGATGAAATTTGGCACAGAGATAACGAACTTCGCGCGGGCGAATTTAACTGCAATCCAAAGTATTGACCATTATTTGTAACATGCAGTGATGCTGTGATTATCAGTATTACTACATTCATGTACTACATAAATGATTGATTGCGATTATTATCATTCATCAACGATTTTGTTATGTGTTTGAGCCGTTTGGGGTTGAAACACTAGGGCCATGGGGTTCAAGTGCCTTCCCAGTATTTTGAGATATTGCCAAGTGGTTGGTCGGCTCTACATGTGAGCAGATGGCTGGCGTTTTTTTGGCCAAAGAATCAGCATTGTCATCCAATGTGGCAATGCTGCCAGCTTTCTGGGCACTTTTCCTATTTCATTATTCCACCGATACCAATAAAGTTTACGTACTCTCCATGGCAGAGAGTTTTGATGATAAGACATGGTCACCCATCCAAAAACAGTCCGTTGCAAACGCAGCTTACCCCCACCAAACTCACAAACAAGTGCAATAACACTAAAAACTAAACACCGAAGGCCAACTAACAGTAAATCACTAAGCCCCACGTTGTGACATCCCATACTAATTACACACGCATTACCCAACTGCAATTTACTCGAACAGAACAATAGAATCAGAGTTCCGTAGGTGAATAGTGGGATGCGGCGTGGTTCCTTGCAATTTCGCAACTTACGTTGAGTCATAGAGGTAGTTGACATCGTATAGGCGTCAGATTGCTCTCCGCATGTGGGTAGTAACGAGAATAGAAGTGCTTTTTTATTTTTGTCTGTTTTTTTGTTATTGTTGATTGGTGCTGACCGTATTTGTAACGTGAGAAATTGAGTTTTTTTTTGTAATTGCTTGTGGTTGGTTTTTAATGTGATATGTCCAAAACTGTTGCTTAGATTTCTGAAAATCTAATTGCGTTGGAAATGTAGCTAGATGCTTCGAAATTACTAGGTTCTTATTAGTAGACGAATAGTTATCCACACGTTATAGAGTTACTAGCTGTTGCCCTCGCTGTTGGCTTCGGTCGCGTGTCGATCGGAAATCATCCCACGGGCACGTTGTAAAGAATTTTCAAAATCGGTTCAGTAGATCCAGAGATAACCCGCTACAAACTTGCAAAGTTTTCCTCTTTATAATATTAGTACAGATAAATGCATGCATATCTTTGATCATTATAGTATGTTATTGACTTGATTAAAATTCAGTACATGGCCAATATTAGCATTACAACACTCACTTTCAATTTCATGTAGGTGTTAGTTATTGACGAGATGCATCTCCGTGAAGGTCACACTGTCTATCAGAGATCTATTGTTACGTTATTATGGTGTAGGAGGCTATGGAGGCACCTGTCAATCTGTTCCGCGGCTCATCTTAATTATGTATCGGTGTTTGACTTAAATATTGCCTGCCTAAACTGTCTAATCCTTTCTTATCTATGTGGCAATTGTGGCATTTACAACGCTTTATACAGGGCTTAAACAGGCCCACCTACCATTGACATTTATCTATACTATTGATTGTAACTTATTGCATTAATCCTGTTTTCGACACAAATGTATTTTTGTTCAGAATAAATAAAAATACCTGTCTTCCAAGCATTTTTACATCAAACACTAAACAGTAACATCATCTGCGAAGCCTTTTTAGTCCACGACGGAACGGAGACGGTGTATGCGTTTGATTTGAGAGGATGTTTGTTTGTTTGTGCAAATACATGTTGCCATTTTTATCCAAAATTACTTGTCCGATTTTGACGCAGTTTTCAGTTATGGGTTCGGGTTTGATTGGTGCATGTTCTTAGTTAAGTGTTACGGTGACAACTCATCAGGGGCCGCTGCAGTAAACATTTGTTTGTGCACAATCAAAACTACTAGTCCGGTTTTGATGCAGTTTGTGGATGATTAGTGAGGGTTCTTAAATAGATGTTACGGTAGTAACTCACTAGTGGTTGCTGCAGTAGTATATTTTATATTAGTTACTACATACTAAAGGGACATTAATTCGGCCAAATGCCCGCAGCGGCGCGTTATGTACATAAACATAACATATACGCACTGAATGCTCTCTAAAAAGTTTAAAATAAAAAAGCAATATTAAAAATTTTGAAAAAACCCACTACGGTTAAATAGTAATTTAAAATGATAAAATAATTTTTCTTTTCTCAGCTATGTGGGGTCGTTGGTAAGACTGGCTGGCAGACTTTCGAGCCATTGACAACCTGTTACGACTGTCAAAGATCTACAAATGATAGCCGGGACCAAACCAAGTAATAATAATTACAATTATAATAATTATAATTTAGCCTTTATTTTCCTTAACAATTACAATTTGTAGGATACACTTCAGAGTTAACATTTCATTTAACATTACCTTTAACATTTCATTGATACGTAACAATACATTTAACTATTCATCACATTTACATTTCATTTAGTATTTCTTTATATTTTATTACATTTTTAACATTTCATCAAACATATACATATTACATTTAAAGTTACATTTATCATTTAATTTAACAAATTCATACGATTTAAAACATTTAAGAAAGCATTAGTACATTATTATATATTTATATATTTCATTTATTTTTTTACATTTCATGCGATTTATAACATTTCATAAAATATTAGCACATTTAACATTTCTTTTAATTTAGTATTTAATTTAGCATTTCTTTAATATTACCTACATTTCACGATACATTACACTTTTACAAAATATTCTATTGATAGGTTTTTTTTTTTTTTTTTGTTAAGGCCCCTTTTGGGTATAGGCCTCCTCCAACTGTTTCCACGAGTTTCTCTCCTTCGCTTGCTTTGTCCAGTCTGTTCCGGCAATATGTTTTATTTCATCTGCCCAGCGTTCTCTCGGGCGGCCTCTGGCCCTCTTGGCGTTTGGCCTTGCCATTGAGTTACCAATTGTGTCCATCTTCCATCTGTCATTCTTGCTACGTGTCCAGCCCACTTCCACTTCAGGCGTTTCGTATGTTGAAGAGCATCTATTATATTAGTTTTCTTGCGTATGTTTTTTGATTTTTGCTTATCTTTTAACCTTATATTCAGAATGCTTCTTTCCATCGCGCGTTGGGATTTTTGTATTTTGTCTCATGTATAGTTATTGTAAATCCAGGTTTGAGAACCGTAAGATAGGCAGGGTAGCAGACATGAGTCCATGACTTTCTTTTTTAATTTTAAGGGTAATTTTGACTTTAGTATTTCTTTTAAACTCCAGAACTTATTCCATGTTGAGTTGATTCTCCTATCAATCTCATCTTTGTTTCTCGAATTGCTGAAAGAAATGCGTTTTCCTAAATATACGTAGTTTTCCACATACTCTAGTCTATGTGTTTCATTTACTAGTATAGGATTTTGAAGCGTTAGTCATTACTTTTGTTTTGGCTGTGTTAAGTTGTAATCCTATATTGTTGCTAACCTCGCATAATTCTGCTATCATTTCCTCCAATTGGCTAGATGATTTTGAGAAGAGAACTATGTCATCTGCGAATCGAAGGTTGCTGAGGTATTTTCCGTTAATATTAATCCCTTTTTGGTTCCAGTTTAAGTCTTGCATTATGTGTTGTAGAACAGATATAAAGATTGTAGGTGATAACGGATCTCCCTGTTTTACGCCTCTACATATTCGGATTTTTGGCCCCAGCCGGTCTAGCTTTACGCGACTTACGCTTTTGTTATAGATATCGTTTAAGATATCTATATACATTGGTATGCCTTGATTGTTAAGCGCTTGCCATAAGCTTTCGTGGGATATGGAGTCAAAGGCCTTCGCGTAGTCGATAAAAGCCAAGTATAAGGGTTGTTGGAGTTCTTGGAATTTTTCGATGACCTGTTCTAAGGTATGAATATGGTCGATGGTACAAAAACCTCTTCGAAAGCCGGCCTGTTCTACTGGTTGGTGTGTTTCAATTTCTGGCCCAATTCTCTTATTTAGGCAGGCTGCGAATAGTTTGTAGATAGACGGCAGAAGGCTGATAGGCCGGTAATTACTTACGTCTGACGGGTCTCCTTTCTTGTACAAGAGTACTATTCTGGACTCAGCCCATTTTGTGGGCACTTTCTGTTCTTCGAGGATTTTATTAAAAAGAGTTGTGAGTGGGCTAGCCAGAATAAACTTCCCGAGCTTGAGAGCTTCGCTTGGTATATTGTCGTGTCCAGGGCTTTTTTCTTGTTTAAGTATATCTATTTGCATTATTATTTCAGGTTCATCGAAAGGTTTGACCGTTGGTGGTGGCTTTGTAATTTTTTCTTGTTTTTCAGGTGGTGTTAGTTTTTCATTCCGGCTTTGGTGGCTATAGAGGTCTTTGTAGAAGTCTGAGGCTATTTTGACAATATCTTCCCTTGTTTGCGTTCTTTTTTGGGGATTTTTTGGTCTTAGTTTTAGTATCCATGTTTTGTTGGTGTTAAGTTCTTTGTACGCTCTTTTTTGGCTTCCAGATTTTAGTCAGCATAACAATAATAATAAAAAACAACCGAATAAGAAGACCAAGACAGTTAACATGAATATGGAAAAGTTTATAATACAAAAACCGAAGCTCACCTTCCACTCTCTAGAAGAAGAAAATACCCAAGCCACATACTCGTAGCAACCACAGCTGGCCCCCTCTCGCGATCTCCCAATACGGCTTGTCACCGCGGGGGATAAAGACAATAACCCTCCAATACACCAACAACTGTACATCTGCACATATAATGCAAGATCGCTCCTATCTGCACAAAGAATGATTTTACTCGAACATTCCTTAAACGAAATTAAATATGATATTATTGGTCTAGCTGAAGTCAGAAGAACTGGAAGCCACATAATAGAGCTAGAAAAACATATATTTTGCCATACAGGAGAAACAAAAGGCCTGTACGGAGTTGGCTTTCTGATTAAAAAGAAATATAAGTCAAACATTGAAAACTACATAGGACTATCAGAAAGAGTGTGCTTACTAAACCTAAAATTTGAAACCCAAAAAATATCACTAATACAAGTATACGCTCCTACCCACGACGCACCCGAAGAAGAAATAACATCCTTCTATGACCTATTACAAGCAGCTGTAAACCTCGCCAACGGAATACTAATTATAATGGGTGACTGGAATGCAAAAATTGGGCAGCGAAAGCAGGGCGAAAATGTAGTGATGGGACCGTACGGCTACGGAAACAGAAATAGTAGCGGCGATCGTCTGCTACAGTATGCATTTGAAAACAAACTAACAGTAATAAATACAAAATTTAAGAAAAATAAAAAACATTTCTGGACTTGGATTAGTCCAGACGGAAATATAAAAAACCAAATTGATTATATTCTCAGTAATAAGCCAGAAAGTTTTACAAATATAGAAACCGTGAACAATAACCGTTTCCCGAGTGACCATAGGCTTATACGAGGTACATTTATTTTAAGAAATCAGAAGAAAAGCAGATCCAAATTTGGCAATAAACGAGCCTTTTTGAAAGGCGAAGAAAATATAAATACTTTCCTAAACGCACTAAAGACAAGCGCAGAAATTTGTCACGAAACTGACGTCGTAGAATCTTATTATAACAAATTAGAATCAGCCATAACACAAAGCTTAAATAAAATAAGTTCCACAAAAGAAACAAAAGATATAATTTCAGTGGAAACAAAGGATATGATAAAGAGACGAATTGAATTACAAGGCAAACCAGCAAAAAGTAAAGCTGACAAGTAAGAACTTTCAAGCCTATACAAGAACACAAATAAACTTCTCAAAAAAGACTACAAAAACCATAGGATGAGAATAATAGAAACCAACCTACTAAACCAAGTAATACTAGGTGAAAATCATTGCGGAGGTACTTTTAGTTTTAGTGTTAAAAATTGGTGATTAGGGCAGAGCGCAATGAGTAAACGATGATATAATTTTAAAGGGGGTGACTACTCAGATGACGGCTAAGTGCGTAAGAAACACACATCTGACTCCAACGTACCGACTTCAAATAAATTGGGATTAGGGCAGGAGAGTGCTGATGATGAGAAATAAGTGGCGACTTTGGTGGTGGCCAAAAAATTTTTAAAATTGGGATCAAACCTAACAATAATACTGATATAAAAGTAAAATTGACTGCTTTATTGGTAGAGTGGTTACAAGCGCGACTACTGAGCATGAAGGCCTGGGTTCGATTCCCAGATAGGGCAGTGTTATTTAGGTTTTTGCATCAGGAATTTCTCAGTAGCAGCCAGAGATTAGATTTGTGCCCGGTTGATGGCAATAGGCTCGCCCTCTATTACATGCGACTTGAACATAACTGGTGAAATGTGGGAGTACTATTAGGTACACCTCTGTCTAACCTACAAGCGTGGTGTTATGTTATTATCAAAGTTAACTTCGTCAAATACGTGAGTTTTAAAACCTGAACAATCATTCATGTACTACAGCATCAGACCGGTGAGGTGGTCACGGTTGATCAGCCACAAATTGCGCCAATCATTCAATTAGACGGAGATTCTCTTAATTCCTGTTTGTTTTTTTTTTTGTACCCAGAACAGTTACTGTTGAACAGATGAAGTTTTACTGCTTTCATTGATTGATATTGATTGATACTTGCCTTCAAGAATCGATATGTAAAGTTCACTCATTCTTTTCCTTTTACCCACAACACTGTAAAAATTGTGTGTCTACTAATTAGCTTATTTATTTACGAGTATCTACCTTCTTTAGAAGTAATTTTTATATTTATTTTTAAGATCACCTTGTATTTCTCATATTAAGTGAATTGTATTCTGTTTAAGAAATAAATGTCTTAAACCTTATATAATTAGGGTTGATTTGAGTATTTGTTGACTGATTTAAATAGCAACCGGAATCTTGTATCTGACTACTGTCATCATCTGCCTAGCCTTCTCCCAACTATGTTGCGGTCGGCTTCCAGTCTAACCAGATGCAGCGGAATACCAGTATTTTACATGGAGCGACTGTCTATCTGACCTCCACAATCCAGTTAGTACTGGGTAATACGATAGCCTTGGTAAGACTGGTTGTCAGAATTTCGGGCCACTGACGACATGTAACGACTGTCAAATATCTACAAATGACAGCCGTGACCAAAGGCTTAACGTTCTTTCCGAGGCACGAAGGAAACTCAGCACGTAATGGGTGGTCACCCATCCATAGACCGACCTAGCCAAGTGCGGCTTAACCTGAAGATCGGTCCGACTAAAATATCTGTCAGTGTCCGTATCCTGAACCGTGTACGCAATCAATCCGCACCAGTTTGACGAAGTTTTAATACAGTTACAAAATAACTAAGCTATAAGTGTTCTTTCCACACCTCTGCCCACCACCCAAGATTACAGGCGTGATACGTGCATATTTGAGCACATTCTGATCGAGTTACGTACGGCCAGAATTGTGGCTACATTCCGCTTTCTAACCAACGCGTAATTTACTTAATTAACTAAACATATCAACGAAAAGTTGGAAACGGTCAAGTGCGAGCCGTGTGGTAGGATGTGGGAAAAATATTATATATAACTTGCTTATGCCCTCGACTTCGCCCGCGTGGAGTTCGGTAAATGTCCCACGGGATCGTAGATCACGGGATCGAGATAAAAAATATCCTATGTGCTAATCCAGGTTATAAACTATCTGTGTGCAAAATTTCATCCAGATCGGTCAGTAGTTTTAGTGTGAAAGTGTAACAAACATCCATACATCCTCACAAACATTCTTATTAGTAGAATTTTAATTATGGTACATAACATCACGCTCGGAATCGTTGAAGGGTTAGGCAGGGGCGTAATACTCACATTTCGATGAATATATTTAATTCCCATGTACTAGGGGGTGAGCCTATTTCCATCAACCATGCCCGAATTCAAACTTTGGGCTATAATAATTTGTCCTGACCCCTAATTTGTCGGATTATCCGGTGGAAAACTGCAATATTAAATTTTTGTTTTTTCATTAGCATAATCAGCCTTTAATGTTCCCACTGCTGGGACACTCGGCCTCCTCTCTATGAGAAGGAATGGGCTATAATTCACCACGCGGGCCCAGTGCGGGTTGGTAGATGTCACATGTCTTCGAATTTTTGGTTCTAGGAGATGCCGGTTTCCTCGTGATGTTTTCCTTCACCGTTTTGAGAGCAGTGGTGATGAAATAAATTACACAAAGTAATGCGCCTTACTTAGGTTCAAACCCACGACTTACTGTTCGTAAGTCGGGGCCGCCACCACTGGGCCACCGCTGCTCTCCCATTTCCTCCCTGTTTTTTCATTAATGCACGCAAAATTCACCTAATTTTCATTATTACCTACGGATCTCTAAAATCTGGTTAACAGGTGCTGTACGACTAACTACACGTTGTTTCTTTACTTAAAAAAAAACAGTTATATCGTAAGTTGATTAGTGTCTAGTTTTATAGCCCGATGATTGCTTGTTTACAACTCTACAACCGGAATGCCGTGAGCTATCCGAATGGTAGGAATAATTATATGCATACAAAACTATCGACATTCATCTTCTGTAACAGGTCCCTTATATAATTTACCTATACGTAAACTAATAACACATTTGTAAAGATTCCGTTAAAGGGGTCGTCCTTTAATTACGCAAGGTTCGAACAGGGGTCAGAAAAAATCACGATGTTGTTTTTTTTTTTTAATAACCAATGAAAAATTTCTATGTGGCGGGGCTCAGAATGATGTACGGTACTGAATACGCAGTAACCGTTTTCACGTCGGCGTCTCTTCCAACCTGTATTGTGCTAAAAATCAAATTCCTACGTTGCATAGATCTCGAGAAATACCTCTGTGATAGACGGACAAGCAAGTGAGATTATGGTGGGTTCCGATTTTTTTCGCAGTTTTACAACACCAAAAACCTTACAAGACCGACCGGGAATTGAAAATAGACAAAACGTTCAACAGTCGTTTTTCTCACCACTAGACCAAACGACACAATACCAGATTATTTCCAATATCTAATCATATACTATTTTAGCAGAAACCAAAATATACGTGTCACTTATTTCAAGGTCTTTCAAAAGAAACAATGATTTTCTTAACCATCAGAAACACGGCACGCACGATCCATAACTTCAATGGTACAATCACGTTCATAATGGTATAACCACATGTAATTAAAGACAGCATGTGACAGTTGGTTTCCCGCGTAAATTGACAGTTGGCGGACTGTAATGGCGGACGGCTGGCGTAATGAGGCTTAATAATTAATCTGCGAGGTTTTAACTTGTTATTAGTGGAAGAGCATTGGCCTAGAGTTGGAGTATAGCACTGCTGGGTTGACAACCTATAAACTACGCACGGAAGAACTCTAACACGAAGTTTAAGGCATCAAAATACGGTGACTTTTCCGCGGCTAAGAGGGCACAGGGCCTGCGAGAAATTTGAAAAAAATATTGCCGTCGCACTCTACGGGGGCAGGCTGCCCCCGTAGAGTGCGACAGGGACAGCTGAAGCTCAGACCGATTATATAAATCACGAAAATTTTAACGAGATCGACGTTTCGTATTCCCCTTTTTTCTCCTCGAAAACTGAGCCGCTTCAATTATCTTTGACATTAAAATTTTAAGAAAGAGTATGTTAAAGTTCCTATCAATTTCTTTAAAGTTAAAAACTTTTCGAGTTTGTGTGGTAGTCCCCTAATAAAACCCGTAAAAATGGGGCATTTTATGTAATTTTGGGAGGGTCATACTTTTTTACTTAATAGTTGCAAAAAAAAAATGACTTGGTCGTGTCTACAGTAGTAGACTTTGATTTTATGAAAAAATGATTGTTTTAGGGGCATTATTCAGGACGAAAAAGTGGGAATACATTTGTATGGAGAATCGCAGGCCCTGTTCCCTCTTAATCAATATTTGAATCGTCTTTCATAATACTGAATGTCTTTCTAAGCCCGGTTTTCTTAAATAACTTAATTTCTTGAATGTCATCATGTGACATCATTTAGGAATGTCTTTCTGCAACATTTTACTTACATAATAAATAACATGGTAAATTATCTTATTAAACACCAATATTAATTTGTTTATATCACGTGTTGGAATTGAAACTACATCAAATGTCATTTCTTATTCTTGACAGTTGGTGACGAAACATACGACAAAAGCATGACGTAATACAGAGAAGGTTTTTGTTTTATTTTAAAAAGCAATCAATAAACTGTTCAATAATTGCAATGGTTTAGTTATTTGTAATATCATGTACCTAAGAGTTAATATTTGAATAACAAGTTTTTGAAATAACATCATTCTAAACGTTGCTACAGCAAAGAAAACTGATTTGTATTACATAAGTATTGATGTCGATATTTACATAGGCAGGTTTATTATATTGTAAGAATGTAGAACACGATGTGCACGAAGTAAGTTATCCGATTTCAAAATAAAAACTATTAAAGATACCATCACGCCTGTGTTCTCCGAAGGAGTATGCACAGGTTGACAATGTGAATATAAGTGATTTATTTTTCTTACAGACATTCCTGGGTCATACACAGACGCATGTTCAGGTGCAATAACTTAAAAAGAAAAAACTGTAAATTATCACCTTGTTTTTAAAAATGTTCAAAAACTAAACCTGTTCCTAAAGTAGTAGACTCAAATTTGAAATTCTTTAATTTTTTTTTTGCTTGAATTTTTGTTTGAATGTCCCCGGGTTCTGTGGACTGTTCAGATCAGCTATGGTTATATTTGAAGGAGCCATGCTTAGTTTAAATAGGCAAAATTTGAAAATACGCTTAATTGTTCATTGTATTATATCGTAGCGTATATTATTTTATGAGTTTAAAAATTATTACCGCAATATATAGTTCAAAATTCCAAATAAACATACGGTTATACGGCTTTGCATCTTTTCTGTGGACCTAAAAATTCAAGCTATTTTTTTTTGTACGATAGCTACCACAAAACTTATATTTTTGGTAATGGCAACACTGAACATATGGCACTTGCTGGCGTCGACTGAGTGGAGGTTATGTACGGCAGCTGATTTAATTACATTTTAATCTAAGTTACAATAGTTTTGTTATAGATCAGTGCTACTTCCCTGTTCCCTGTATTGCTTGGTAGGTACACTATTATATATTTATAAAAGAGACATCCTTAATACCTTCCGGGGAGTATTTTCTAAATCCATTAATACTTGTATTCTAACTTCGAAAACAAAAACACCGTTGTTCATTGTAAACTCGTCAGTCTCTTCTGTGGACATCTTTTCTGTGATCTCAAATGTTCATAATTCATGATGATGATGTTCATGTTTCCCAAAAACGATCTTGTTTCTCATTTCCATTTTATTATATTTGTTGGTACCTAATAAATAAACATTATTTTGTAACAATTTACGACCTTTTTATTTTATTATTTTTTTAACTGCGTTTTGTGTATGACCCTCCTAGTAAAAGAGCCAGGACTATATATACCTATAGATATTCAATAGAAAGTAAGCTCGGTGTGCTATTTGAAAAAATATTTTTTATATTAATTATGTTAAAATAAAGTAAAAAGGGGAAAATTACTGGAAATACTATAAAAGTCTAAACGTTAATCCTAAGATGTATCTAACTACACTTAATATGTTCAATCCTGAGGAGAAAAATAAATAATGGAGCCTGTACAATGTCGGTATGCAAAATGGAGAAGGAAAACGTTTTCCTTACGAACTTTCCTTAAATCACATTTAATTGGAAAAGAAATACGAATCACGTAAATAGCAACAGCGCACCTATATATATTATACTATACATAGACAGCCCTATTGTAGTATTTAATTGAACTAACTTCCGTATCAATTACTGAAACGATGTCTGAATTACGTGAATCAACCACAATTGGTTACAACCCGGTATTTGTGTCAAAGTCAATGTTTTCAGATCAATTACTTACAAGTTCACTATTATAGAATACTGGACTAGTTATTAAATATAATTCCAAGGATTTTGCCATCATCAGTTGTCATTTGTTTTCAGGAGTTTCCTTAATTACTCTATCACTTATATAAACTAGGCTTTAAACAACATAGAACCCAAAGCTCTTAGATGGCTACAATTTAGAGGTCTTATGTTACTCAATAGCATCCGATTGATGTTTAAACGTAACGATGATGACCAATCAAACCTAAATGGCCAAAACGCTTTCAACCGTTTACTGCAATTAATTTTATCACGATTGACATTTGTTTTTTGGATTCAATCGTGATACATTTTCATTTTTCTATTTCCGTCATCGGAGGGCTTGAACAAAGTCGCATTCTATCAGCTCTAAGCTCGAAATCCGACTTTGTTCAAGCCCTCTAAAGATCTAAAGTTACTGCTGCATACACACTCACAGCGCCAAGATATTTCTAAATGCAGACAAAATAATTTCACGGACCTAAAAACAATACCCAGCAATAATGTGTATCTGTAGCAATAATACTTACTCGTATCTATGCCATAGCACTTCCGTCAAAATCTTTCACAAGATACCTCACAATCGAAATAAATGTAAAAGCTACGCAATATTATCACAGTCAGTCTTCATTGTATATCAACAATAATCTACATACATTACGTTTAAGACTACAATACCAATGCACGAGTTTCGAAAAGAGTACGGAAACAGCGGATAGGCATCGGTGACGCAATCTGCCAACGACCGCGCGTCTGTGGCGTGAATATAAAAGGAGAGCGTTGTTTTGTTGGTGTAAATGTTGAATGCCTTTTAAGATTGGTATGCCTGCCTGGGTGGTTTTGGTTTTGATACTTTTAATATTTTGGTTGGCATCTGGGTTAGACTAGAAGAATATCCCAGCTTGGAAGCAAGCCCTATGACTACCAACCTAAGTAGTTGGATCAGCCCCAATTCATAGAGATCTACGCTATGGAATGGGCAACTACAGTACTTTGTTTGTGACTGGGACTGTAGCTACATTTCATTGTTATCTTTGTTTCGACAGTCAAAAGTACCTGTAACTGGCCTACTTGAAATAAATGCTTTGATTGATTTTTTGTATGCAATCCCAAAAGAGTCTGGTAAGTGATCTCAAAATAGCTGAGAATCAGGTATCAGTCTAGATGAGAAGCCAACCTCTATAGAGTAATGTTCGCTGATTGGGAAAAGACTTTACAGATGTCATGATTTATAAAAATCTGAAATTCACTCACTGACTGACGAAGCACAACTGGGTTTAGCAGATTGTTTTGTGCAATCGTTTCTTAGACAACAAAAGGACCATTGCTGATTAAGAATGTTTGATAAAATTTATCCCCGGAAAGGGTTGAATAAGCGATGGTAGTTCGTCATTTTTGCGGATAGAAAATCTGTCCGGGCGCACAGCACCAGGCATAGATAGCATCAAGCAAAGAGTCTCTAATCTGTCGTTCTTTTATTCATAATTCCAGGTTAAAATTCTTTTTTGTGTCTACTGGTGGTTTTTTCACATTTCTCTGATTAAAAGCAGCCTGAAGGATGTAACAGCAACTGCATATTACACAAGACACTGTTTTAGTGTCTTAAACCGAAGTAACACGAAATAATAACTGCTAATTGGTAAGTAATTACTAGCAATTAGGTGTTAAAACCGTGTTGTCAGTAATATATTATGAATCGTTAACAATTGTAATCATACAAATGGTTTACGTTTACGCTCCTATTCCTCGCCAGTTTAACACTAGCGGGAAATTGAAAGAACTTTTATGATCTAAGTCTCCTAAATAGTAGGACCTTGGCTGTTGGTCCTGCGCCTGATCTCTCACCGGTCACGTACAATTGCCTTCCCCAACTATAAGATTGAGGGAATAGAGAAAGCACCGGTGTTTGTTGCCCTCAAACTTGTGCACTATAACAAGTGTTTGTGCTTCGATCGCTATGTCTCCACTAAGATTGGTGAAAACGTTCAGGAGGACTATTCTTAGGTGCGGCAAACCTTGAGTATTCAGCCCAGTAACAATTGACTGTCTACTCTTTTCTATTTTAACTCTCAGCATGAACTCACTCTCTTTAAACAGTAAAGAAAAACTTTGTAAGGCAATCGGTAAGATCCTAGAACAAAAAAATATCTGCGTGCATTTAATGCGTCGTGGATTACAGCGGCTACTCCCTCTCACATAAGTTCTGTGTGTCTTCAAGAAGGGCATTCATCATCATCATTCTCCTGCCCGTAGCCCAAATTATTGCATGTCTTCTTCTTCCATACTTCTCTATTACTTGTCATCTCAGTAGTCATTTCCTTTCCAGCCATATTATCCTTCACACAGTCCATCCATCGTTTCTTTGGTCTTCCTCTACTATAGTCATCATTCATACTCAACATATTCCTCACTACAATTTCCTCATTCCTCTGCATCCCACGTCCATGCCACACAACTTTTCAGTCACCGGCGCCACTTTCAGACTTCCTCTTATGAACACATCCCTCTTAGCATTCTCATCTTAGCCGTTAATAGGCTAAATATACTATGCTTACACTAACTACTGCCTATAGATTTGCTGAATTGCCTGTGGAACCGTGTGCGCAAATGTTAAAGATTATTAGACTATAGAAGTGAAAATTCAATAACACCTTTTGTGTCTCTTTATTCAATGATCATCGACAAACCTTGCTGAAAGACAACCAATTAAACGCTCTCATAACATCGATAAAATTAAAATCACCACAACAAAATAAATCGTACAACAGACTATTTTGTTGTACGTAAACATTCAAGCTTCAAGGTGATTGTAAAAAGTGAAGCCAGCAGACCGTGGTCTGTGAGGCGAACCGTTTGAATAACTATTTAATGTAAGTAGACACAATACACTGGACTTGTTGAGACATGGACAATACGTTAGTTTCGTTCTGGGTAAACATTAAGATGCTACATATTCGATCATATGCTACATATTCGGCAGTATTTACAACAAGCAATTGCGATGCTTCCATTTGACTCCTGCCTATAGGGAAACTATTCGGCACCTACCTTTGCTGTTTCATGTTCAAGTCAACCAACCCGTACAGCACAATCGAGCGGTGCCCTTTGGCTTTCATTGGACCCTAAACATCTACGTAACATCTATTTAATTTTTCCAAATTATTCCGACGCGAATGATGAAACTTTTGACACACCCTGTGCAAATGGGCAGCCACCCATGCTACTAATTTCTGACTTATAGGTACCTATGTAGTTTTACCATGGCATGAGCTATGTGTTCTCGATAGTTCATTGTGTTGTCGAAAATTAAAAATGCTTCTTATTTACCCATAGAACTCAGATTTTTTGTAACTCTTTCTGCTCTCCTCATGTAAAGAGGGCTTAGCTCCAAAATAAGCAGTGATACTCTAGTGGGGTGACCGTCGGACTGCCTAGTCATAGATCTCGAGTTCGAACCCAAGACTCGCACCTCTGATTTTTCGGACTCTTGTGCGTATTGTTTAATTATGTCTTGTTTCGGTGAAGGAAAATATCGTGAGGAAACCATGCGATGCCTGAGAGATATTTCTAGACGGCATGTAAAGCTAAGTCAGGGCCCGTGGGCGGCATAAGAACTCTGACACCAGGTTAGGCACTAACCACACGATGAAGAAGAAGCTCCAAAATGTTTCCTGGTCGTCATCTCAGTACCCTTTCTGCCTCTTTCTAATCTTAGCATGTTTCATAATATGTCCATTAGTTTATAACATACATAAGAAAATAATTAATTACTGTTACTGGTGCATAACCTTTGTAATTAATAATGATAAATAAAAATAATACTAAAAATGTTAAAAATAAGAAAGAAAAATGAATAAACAAAATAATAAATAAATAAATAAATGTCGTTACATACAATCTTTCACATTAGTAATAAGTTCACTACACAAAAATTTCCCAACGGCATTATTCCTGTATTGCTTGTGCCACTTGTCTTGAATAATACATGCCAAATATTTTATTTACATATAATTTCCCCATTTCTTTCTTCAATTCTGTCACATTTGCACAACACCTTTTCATCGCTATCACCAAGGCTATCTTACACATATATTTGAATACACCACACCACAGGACAGCTACATGTTAAGTGAAAACAAAGAAAATAATGAACTTGCTTTTAACCTTGGTTTTGTCACAAATTCAGTAGAAGTACTAGAAGTTTCATAGTTTCTGAAAAATAATTAAAGCACCTAACATATCGCCTGTAATGTCCGAAAGGTTAAGGCAGAGGTGTACCTATCTGCTGGGGTGATTGTAGAGAATGCAATTGGGTGCCCGCACCCAGCCAGAAGTGACGAGGAGGAACACCGTGTGGTTTTAGTCAGTAGGAGACTGATAGACCCCTCCATCGGCTGACATCGATTAAGAATTTCCACAGGGCAAAAAAGAAGGCGGTCCTATAGTTAGTACCTACACCCACATTTACCTTCCGTTAAAAAAGACCATGGGTCGTGGCAGTGCAAAGAAATAATTCATTATAACAACGATATCGTTGGAGCCTACCAACTGATTTCTTCAACCAGGCTGTTCCTAAATATCCCAGATAATTATCGCTCAATTACTAATTTATGGTTGTTATTCCTTTGGTTATGTTTCTATACCGCTTGTTCGTCTAATGATGATTATAAGTGTGAACAAGAAGTGTGGGGTTGGAACCAGGAGTCTGAATATACCGGCAATATCATTACATCTCTGTTTCCTCCATCGGGGATATGGGTGTGATGTTATGATAGACTACAATATATCAATTCTATTCGAGACGTGCTCTATTTGTCATTGAATAAATCACCCAGAATGAATTTGAAAGTCTCTACAATTTACAGTCTCATCTTGTTTTATCGGATACTACCCACTGAAAGATTACGTTCAGTGCCAAATACATTTATATTTTATTCAATCTTTGCGTCGACTGCCTCGTAGGTATGCGCGACTGGTAAGCATTAGGTCCTGGGTTCGATTCCCGGGTAGGGCAAAGTCCTATTGGGTTTTTGATCAGAAACTTCTCAATAGAAGCCACGGAGTCTAGATTTGTGTCCGGCTGATCGCCCACTATTACAAGTGGCGAAATGGCGACACATCTGCCTAACCCTTCAGAGATTACAAGGCGTGATCTATATTTTCTTCAATGTTTGGTTTTCCCTTCAAATATTCTTTGTCCTTATTACATTAAAAACCTAACTGTGAAAGCAAGTTCCTATCTGTTTCCCAGCGAAACTACTGAACCAATTTTCATGCAATTTGGCAAAATATATATATCCTACTGAAGACTTATTTCGACTTTGTAACTTGCTCGCTTATATATTACACACATTATACTAAAAAAACATAAGTCACTCCCCTATGATCCTAACATACTGACAAAAAGAAGGAAAGACATGGTATTAAATGTCCCTAGGACAAGGACTTCATTTGCCAGTATGCAATTTAACAAACGATCTGCTGCTTTATACATATAATAAAATCAATAAATACATCTACATTTATCCCAAAAACTACTATGAAATTAAAAACATAATAATGGAATGGATACAAACCCTTACCTACCTAATGATACCGAAACATTTCTGAAACCTTGACATATACACACACTCACACTCTCCCTCACTCACTCACATATACTCACACACAAACCTACACCCTGCACTCACACACACATCTGATTTAGTCTTAATTTAATTTAACTTAATTTGTAATTTAAATAGTTTTTGCATAAAAATTATACGCTTCACTCTTTGTATACCTAACACTACTTGCTATGGAAGAGCGGACTCTCCTAACACAGGCACTATCTGCCTAAAAGGAGGATCCAATCACAAAATTTTGTTAATACGTAGACTTGTGCTACCAATATACTATTTTTTTTTTTTATTATATAACTCAAAATTAAAGAAAGACATTGGCTACTTTTCATCCCGAATAATTAACATAAAAAAGCAGGCAGAGCCACAGAAAACCGCTAGTAAGTAAACAACCATAAAACAACCAAGTTGGAGTTAACTTCTTGCACTCTAACCTTGGTAATGTCACAAGTCGGTGGTGTTATGTCAATGGTTTTTGTACCAGAAACCTTGGTTTTTACGCCATCATATGATTAAGGTTATTAAAACTCATTTAGATTAGAATTAGCAGTGTTTCTGCGGTATTTTATGTGTTTTCGTGTAATATTTTGTTAAGGCATCGTTTTCTGTTACGAAAGATGAGCAGGTTTGTTGTACCCGTAATGATACTTCTGATTTAAATAAGTACGGTAATAAATTGCGATATTTGTTTCGATTAGATACATAAGTACAATGCCGAGTACCTAGCTCGTGGCAAAATAATAACAGACGCTCGGGTCGATCTGTGGATGGGTGACCACCCATTACATACCAAGTTACCTCCGTGCCTCAGAAAGCACGGTAAATCGTTGGTCGCGGCTGTCATTCGTTACAGGTAGTCAGTGGCCCGAAAGTCTGACAACAAGTCTTACCAAGGTGTATCGTATTATCCAGTACTAAGTTGGTTGTGGAGGTTAGATTGGCAGTAGCTCCATATAAATTACTGGTATTCAGCTGCATCTGGTTAGACTGGAAGCCGAACCTAACATAGTTGGGAAAAGGCTAGGCGATGATGACATTATCAAAACGATGTCAGCTGGCGCACAAGACTCTTTTCTATGAGAGGGAGTGGGCACGCGGGCTCAGTGCGGGTTGGTAGATATCAGATGTCTTCGATTATCTACAGGTGTTAAGATATACGTGTTGTTCTTTAGGGATATCCGTTTGAAACTAAGATCACGTGACTTTACTATCACTAAGCAATCATCATCATCTTTTACTGGGGTCGGCGCAACACGATTTTTTCTTCCATTCTTCTCTATCAACCGTCACGCTATCACTTACTCCTTTTTCTTCCATATCATCCTCACACAACCCATCTACCGTTTCCTTGGTCTTCCTCTCCTTCTCCATCCATCAAAATTTATAATCATCACTCTTTTAGTTACATGCGATTCGTCCCTCGTGTCCATATCAAGACGGTCGATTATGTTTCAACTTTTCTAGAACTGGCGCAAGATTTAATTTTCCTCAAACCACTGAGCAATCATAATCATAACAATTAGATTTGTTTTCAAAACAAATGCCTTAAAAAACAACTTTTTTACTAAAACAAAAAACATAATTTAGTCAAAATAAACATTTATTTAATTACCAAAGGTATTTAGTAGCACACAGTTACTTACATAGAAATATTTAACCCAATTCTGTTTCAACAGTGTGTGAATGAAATTAATTACGTAATTACATGACATAGTGATTCATTACGGAAAGAATAAGGGACATTGCGTCAAGAATTTTTGTGCAGTATTTGGCTTATTTCCTTGAGTCAAATACTTTCATTTCGGTACCTACCTACTTAATTGAGGCAAAAATGATTATGAATTAAAGTCTTTTTATATTTCTGCATTGTAACAAAACAATGAACAATACGGAAACGTATTCGTATAAAAAAAACCCTATTGAAAAGAAAAGAATGTTAGGTTCAGTATTTAATAATTCAGAGCCCGTTTAGGTTTTTTTAATTAACCATAAACAAACCCAACCAACTTACAAAATTGTTGAATGGTAACGATTTAGACAGAAATAGAAATTATGTTTTTTCTTTCAACAAGTAAACCTTAACTACTAGTGATTGAAGCCTCCTTATAAGCAAATAAGCCTGACAAAAGAGACTCCGACTGAGATTAGTAACTAAACAAACATTGGTAGGTACTCGTAGCTGCAATCTGCGTTGCTCCCTGCAATTAGGTATATGTAGAATAGGGAAATGCTTGGCGGAAGGGACATAGGCGCTAAAAAGGTACCACTTATTCAGTACATCATTTTGAACTCCGTGGTCAACATTTGACCCTTGTAGTAAATCAGTGCACTAATATAAACTGAATGATGCAGTACCGCAATGGGTAAAAACAAATCTATTTACACCAAAGAAACACAATGACATAACATCTACTTATCATAGAACAAAAAACAACATTGAAGACAGCCGTTTATAAGAAATATTTTACAGGAAATAAACAATGTAAAAGGCCATCTAATCACTTTGCGCTCTATTTGTTTATAATAATGCAATGTTTTTACTTCTTTTAATATTCAGAACCACTGATTTATTACTTTTAAAGTTTTTGTGAAACACTCCGGTTATCCGGAAGATCTTTTAAAATTGTCATAGATAATGGAGAATTTTATTCATTGAATGAAACTGTTTGTTGTGACGACCATGAACGAAATAAAGTGCTTGATACTGTACAAAAGGGAATACGAATATCAATGAAAACAAAACAAAGTTAAGAGCGTTTAAGTCTTACGGCATTTCATACAAACTTTGAACTCATTTGATTTCGAAATGACTGAACCGATTTAGATGAAACTACATACGCATAAGCAGGATACACAGGTCTAAAAAGTTGATAAAACGCATTTGCGAAATGTCTATAGAAAATCTAAAATCGGTCTAATTTAGCTATAACACTATTTTTCGAAAATTTTCTCTATTTAGACCTATGTATCTTGCGTAAGCGTATAAACTTTCATTAAAATCGGTTCAGTCATTTCGGAAACAAATGAGTTCAAAATTTGTATGAAATGCCGTAAGACTTAAACGCTCTTAACTTTGTTTTGTTTTCATTGATATTCGTATTCCCTTTTGTACAGTATCAAGCACTTTATTTCGTTCATGGTCGTCACAACAAACAGTTTCATTCAATGAATAAAATTCTCCATTATCTATGACAATTTTAAAAGATCTTCGGTAACGCTATTAAAGAAAAATCTGCTCTAGGTGCTTTTCGATTCTTAATGTTTCCTTTTTGAACTAGCGTACCTAGACAGAGTAAGAAAAGTGTCCATAAAAAAAAAAACGATAAAAAAACCATCTGTGACACTAGGTGGTGTATGACGGTCCACACACCCTCTGAGTGAATAAGGTTCAGAACCAGACATTAACATGATTAACTGGCTCATTATGTAGAATCTACACAAGAATCACATTGTTTCTCTTCTATCACAACAATGATTTAATTTGTTCCCATTTAAGTATTATGATAGAATAATATAAACGTTTTTCAAAGGCGCATAAAATTACGTGTGTGAGAAGTCAGCTTCACTGTTGGCACCATAGATCTGATAGTACTCATTGGCTTTTTCCCAACTTTTTTGGGGTCGGCTTCCAGTCTGACCGGATGCAGCTGAATACCAGTATTTTACATGGCGTGACTGCCTTTCTGACCTCCAAAACCCAGTTAGTACTGGGTAATACGATACCCCTTGCTAAGACTGGTTGTCAGACTTTCGGCCACTGACTACCTGTAACGACTGTCAAAGATCTACAAATGACAGCCGGGACCAACGGCTTAACGTGCTTTCCGAGGCACGAAGAAAACTCAGTGTGTAATAGGTGGTCACCCATCCACGGACCAACCTAGGCAAGCGCGGCTTAACCTGAAGATTGATCCGAGCGACTATTGGCATAAGCATAAGCAGCCTATAATGTTCCCACTGCTGGGACACACGGCCTCCTCTCTATAAGAGGGAATGGGCTATAATCCACCACGCGGGCCCAGTGCTGGTTGGTAGATGTCACATGTCTTCGAATTTTTGGTACTAGGGCATGCCGGTTTCCTCACGATGTTTTCCTTTACCGTTTTTGAGAGCAGTGGTGATGAAATAAATTACAAAAAGTAATGCGTCTGCCTGGGTTTGAACCCTCGACTTAATGTTCGTAAGAGCGGCTATTACTCCTTTTAAATTGACACATTTATTAATCGAAGCAATCATTAACAACGAAGGTTTTTTAGACGATTTCTAATAATAATCCTGGCCACAACCAGTTAGAGCTAAGATCAACTTTTCTGCAGCAACTTGGTTACTTTTTACAGCTGCACAAAAAGTTTACTGGGTCTCAAAATTTTGTTGAAATTCCCAAGTTTTTGTCGTGAAATCACGATGACATCAGACCGGCCACTTAGTTAAGCTATATACGTATACACACTCGCAGATATAAGTATTTAATACCTAGACTAGTGACCCGCCCTTGCTTCGCACGGGTACACACGGCTACATATCAAGCTAAACATTTCCAGTTTATGCTGATCTCGCATTGTATAGGATTTCCGTACAATGGGAGGTCAGCTTATGCTGGAAATGTATAGCTTGATGTGTAGCCGTGTGTTATCTCAACGCGTCGAGATCGCCTATAATCCTCGAAGGGTTAGGCAAAGGTTTAAGTCTAACTAATAGTTTACCTAAATTTCGCCAGTTATTTTTAGCTCCATCCCCATGTAATAAGGGTCGAGCCTATTGCCATCAACCGGGCACTAATCCAGACTCCGTGGCTGCTACTGAGAAATTCCTTATGGAAAAATCCAATAACACTTTGCTCGACCTGATGACACCAGGACCTCATGCTCTTGCGACCATTCCACCAACGAGGCAGACGCTATATCTAAGTTGAATATTATTGTACTAACTTGTATGCCAGCCTGCCAGGCCATCCAAAATCATTATCATCTGCCTAGCCTTTTCCTATGTTGGGGTCGGCATCAAGTCTAACTGAATTCGCTCCATGTAAAATACGAGTGCCTATATTACATGGAGCGACTGCCTATCTGACCTCCACAACTCAGTTCCTGGGTAATAAGATACCCCTTGGTACGACTCGTTGTCAAGCTTTTGTGGCTTAGTTTAGAAGAACCACGTCATCACACGGACAGACACGAAAAGTGCCTATTTTCTTTTTATCTGGTTGTTGCCCGCGACCTCCGTTAGCCTGAAATTATTATAAAACATTACTTCCCTATTGAATCGGATGTTGTTAGCAATTTCAAGGGTTTTCATTGTTTGTACCGAACCCTAATCCATTTTCTATAATAAAAGTAGCCTAAATAAAGGTTACTCCATAAAACCTCAGCTATCTGCCTGTAAAAATATCGTCAAAATCGGCCCAGCCGTTTCGGAGATTAGTCAGAACAAACATACAGACAAAAATTAAGATTTTTTTTATTTTTTTTATAAGTGTAGTAGTTTAGTATATATTTTGACATTACAAACAGACAACTCAATTTTATTTATTTGTGTAGATTTCTATAGGTACTGCTTTCGATGTCTGGCATATTAACTAACTAGCACTATTTGGGCAACGACACTGACATTTTCTTCTTTTGGAAATACAGGTTTTGTTGATAACTTAGGAGCATTTAATATTGCACACACAATAACTTTGTTTGGTAAGCAATAAACACAAACAGTGCTATCATTTTAGATGTTGCTTACGTCATCATCATCTTTCGGCCTTTATCAAGATTGATTTGAGGTCGCAGCATTTCTTCTTCTCCCTTGTAAAAACGTAAAATTAATTTATTTCAGGTCATTGACCCATATTAGCTACAAAACAATACACAAAATACAATACACTTTTATTAATTTCACAGGCGTCACTGTTCATGCAATAAATAAGTTCTAACTGACAACAACAAACAACACCAACAACAACAACACAACAACTACCAACACTAAACAACAACAATTATCAACATCTTTATTAACTGTCAAGTTAGTATTTACTCTCTTCTTAGCCATAATTATCATCTTTCACACAGTCAATTCATGTTTTATCCTGATTCATGGCGGATACATCGGCCATCTGCTCACCATTACTACTTACTTTTCTTATCATATTCTTCTCTTTCGTCTGTAGAATTTGCTTGTATGGTATGGTGAACAAATTTATTATAATTTCATCAATTTATTTGATTCTTACAAACTGCAGAAGTCTAAAAATTCGTAAAGACATATCTCTTCAATTTAATTTATTTGTCTCATTTTTATGACCCCCGTCACAGATAATATAATACTTCGTACGGGGGGGTTCAATCTATACTGATACTAAAAAGAGGTAAAGTTTGTGAGTTTGTGAGGTTGTAGGGGGTAATCTCTGGATCTACTGAACCGATTTTGAAAATTATTTCACTAATAGGAAGCTACATTATCTCAGACTGCCATAGGCTATATTTACAACCTGCCCGTGGGATAATCTCCAACAAAAACGCGAGCGAAGCCGCGGGCAACAGCTAGTCTATGTATACTGGCAGCATCGTACAATAAAGAACTCGAACACATAGACATATTTACATGCTCCATGCAAAAGTTTCGACGCCTTTTGTATGAGACACTGAAGCTTTTAGATTAATTTATATTTTTAGCCATCTAATTTAGTTTTATCATTAGTAGGCATAATAGTCTTGATTACTTCTCTTTTTGTATTTATAATGTGTTTTAACTGTCATGCATGAACAATTTATCTCCTAGTAATTTAAAGTTTAGTTTTATTATTATTTAAGTTATTTATGATATCGTGTTGTAATATTCCATAATGTAGCTGTTATTTGATAAAATAACATAAAAATAAAATATATTATACACTCCTCATCATTGCCAACATTTTCTATTTGAATTTAAAGATCACAACGTTACACATTGATCTATTAACAATTAAACAATCTCAAAGAAATCGTAAAATAAAGCAAAAACAAAGGGAAGTGGTTTTCCCTAATTCGTACCATTACGAATTACGAATAGTTACTCGTAATGTCACTGAACAATTACTATCCGTTTTTGTTACCAACGCTTTGTTTGGTCATTTCCGACTGTTAGATACTCTTGTAGTTAGTAGATTATACAATGTTATGTCATTACTTAACTTTGTAGTGATTTTCTAGGTTAAGTTTCCTGGTAAGAAAGTTTTGACGGTTTTCGGTATTTCTACTTTGTGTGTCTTTTTTCTTTTGGGGCGTTGGGTATTACTATGGACAAGGCATTTTGTGGGACTTATTTCTTAGGTAAAAAAACCACTGAGTTTTTCATGACGAGGTGTCAGCCTTGTGGCTAGAGTAACTAAAATAAATGTGTTATTAGTCCTACGGGTATTTCGCAGTGTATATAATTATTTCCTGCGTTAACTTAAAGCATAAAGAAACATGGGTTTGAATGAGCTTACAGATCTCCGACATGGTTGAAGCAAGCATATAGATCTGTGCACGGTTCTTGAACAGTCTTGAAATTAGGGGCTTTGAATTCCCAATACGGTACTAATCTTAAAAGAACCTCATCATCTGCCATCATGCTTCCAGTCTAACAGGATGCAGCTGAATACCAGTATTTAACATGGAGCGACTGCCTATCTGACCTCCACAACCCAGTTAGTACTGGGTAATACGATACCCCTTGGTAAAGTCTTACCAAGGGGTATCGTATTACCTAGACTCGCAACCAGTCGGTTGCGAGTCTTTCGGGCAACGACTACCTGTAACGAATGTCAAAAATCTAACTTTGATTACTAGAACCTCTGTAACGTTAATAAAACCCTACATAGGTTTATTACTACTCTATTACTAGCAAGTTGATACCAACTATTCATATATCGTACAATTTCTTCGTGTAAAATTCGTTACATGATGTTAATAAAGATATTACACTTACTTTACGCTCACGTGCACAAACTAGCATTCTTTACGCATTCTAACGTCAGAATCTTTTGTTTTAAATCTTTAGTTAACTATTAATTAGTAACACATATGGTTACATACAAGGTGTAAACAGACCCCTCACGAAGCCGTCAACCAAGCATTATGTACATCAAACTACGTAGCTCTACGCAAAAAATATGGAAACGGCTTTTGTTTTGGGGTGAAACATCACGTTTTACTGTAGGACTCAATGTAACGCACTCAAAGCACTGCTGATGCGGTATTTAAAGTAAAGATAAAACATTAAAAACTATTTTTTTTTAATTGTTAATAAGTTAGAACTTTGACTCCCAATGTCTCCGCAAATAGAAGGTTCCCAGATATGGTCTAGAACAAAAAAAAATAATCGCACTGACGGGGAAAACAAGGTGCATTTCGGTTTCGTTGAGGGTATTTTTACACGCATTGTATTAAGTAAAATTGTTACTAACCCTATGGACTCCGGTCTGAAATAAAAACTTTATATTCTATTAATTGTTCGAATTAGCTCCTGTCATCACCATCATCATATTTACTCCGACATCCTTTCTACCACCAAGGGGCATGGTACCCAGTAACGTCAGTTATTGAGGTCAGATAGGGAGTAACTTCATGTAGAATCCTGGTATTCAGCTGCATCCAGTTAGACTGAAAGCCATCCTCAACAAAATTGTGAAAAAACTAGGCAGACAGATGATGATTTCTACCGAACTACGCACGGCCAAAGCGTTTTCTCAAAAATCATTTATTCAAATTAAGCTTTCCCAGAGCTGTGAGCTTCTTGCAGTCAAACTAACATAAAACAGTCTCCAAAAATGCTCACCTTCCGCCACTTTTCTAGTGTTTTAACTGGAAATAAGAAGTGGTGGAATAACTGCCCTGCAGCACACCTGTCTCATGCAAAGATCGAAAGAGCAGTGCCCTCGACACATTCATTCTGCGCGTTGACCAGTGTTAGTAAACAGATACAAATATTATGAATTGTTAGTAACTATATTACAATAGTATCAATTGGTCTGTTGTTATTATGTGCTTTAGGGTTATGAATTGTGTCATTTTGAATACCAATCTAGGCACTACGAGTATTATGCGTTTTTAAACATGCAATAGACTTCTTCTTTCTTTATCGCGTGGTTAGTGCCTAACCTGGTGTCAGAGTTTTTATGACGCCTATCTGGGCCTCTGACATGGCTTTACATAGCGTCGAGAAATATCTCTCAGGCATGCACACATGAATCCGAAAAATCAGAGGTGCGTGGATCTTGGGTTCGAATTCGAAGCCTATGACTTGGCAGTCCGACGGTCACACCACTAGGCTATCACTGCTGCTTAGATAAGCATTAAATATATAAACTGATGCTAGGAGAGGATTCTTGTCTAATATTCGTCTTTCCGAAAATAAGATTTTCTTTTGGTTGGATGGGGTCCTATCCTTGGTTGTAGTTGGAAATCGAAGGTTTTAAGTTATAACTCTTAGCCAACTTAATATCCCTTCATCACACACATTATTGCAATGTTAACCCTATGCAGCACACTAGAGCGCACTATTACGTTAAATCGATGAACGGTAATTTCATCATTGTATGAGACTGATGATACATGGCACGGAAAAGCTGGAGTGAATCCTGTCGAAAATCGTTCTAGGAATACAATCAAAGCGATTGCCACATATTTAGACCCTTATTTTTTTAGTTAGCCCGTATTATCCCACACCTGATTAAAGGCTTCCCCCATGCATGCCACTTCTCACGATGGTGTGCTTCTTCTCGCCTATGCGTGGGGAAGCCACCCAAGACGTCCCGCCATCTTCTCCTCGGTCTGCCGCGACCCCGTCTAGCTGTCTGAGGGCTCCAGTCTTGCTATATTCGGGCCAGCAGCTGTGCGTATTCGGCAGAAATGGCCTGCCCAGTCCCATTTTAGTCTCGCAGGTTTATAAGCAACGTCGGCAAGCGTTTTGGAGCGTAGAGGTTTCTTATCCGGTCATTTAGACCCTTAGGACCCTAAATTAAATCTAGTAATAACCAGATAGACCACAATTTGGGTCCTCATGACACAATCTACTTACACGGAACAGACGCACATTAATTTCCCTGTGTAAACTAAGTCATATAGATCTTTATAATTAAAGATAATAATCTGTTGCTTTCACACACGAGGTTCAGTGTAATGCGGTAACGTTTTGTGATCTCGTCTTTTAATTGTGGCTTTATTACTAAAGAGATTAGTGGTGAGAGATTGTGAGCTAGCAAGGTGTGAGGTGGTAGAATATGTCTTATTACCCTTGCCCTTACGAACAACTTATTTACGGTCGGCCCAGTATGGCTTCTTGTCCCACACTTCTCTATTAGTCATCTCAGTAATCATAAGTCACCCCCTTTCTTCTTTTCTTTATCGTGTGGTTAGTGCCTAACCTGGTGTCAGAGTTTTTAGGCCGCCCATGGGCCTCTGACTTGGCTTTACATGCCGTCAAGAAATATCTCTCAGGCATGCTGGTTTCCTCACGATGTTTTCCTTCACCGGAGCAAGTGATAATTATACAATACGCACATGAATCCGAAAAATCAGTGGTGAAAATGAACAACTTTTTTTAAGAGACCGACCATGAATTCGCGAAAAAATAACAGATGTTGCCTTAATATTTTTCGAGTTACGCGACCATATCTGCCCGCGTAGCATGACCACCGTGGAAACGGGTTTTGTCGACGAAGAATCGAAAAAAAATACAGATTGTGGAATGATTTCTATCGCCGCAAGCATGGCAATGTTAAAAATGTATGACAGACATAACAAGTTGTATAGAAAGAGCTTTGTCGATTCTTGGTAGAATAGAGATAGAATTGCCATGCTACGCAGGCTGGGCAGCTGATATTTGTAAGTTAAAATTTTTGATTTTGAATTTTTACAGTGTCTTAAGTGTAATGTGGTAATGTTTTGAAGTGGGCGTTTAGTAATTTACAACCTGATAATACTTAAGATGGTTAAATAATTTGTTTCTATCAGAAAATGGCGACTTAAATAATAATAGTTATATTATTTGGATAAGCCGTTTTATGATTTAAGCCTTGACGCCTACGCCTATTTATTATACGAGTATGAATAATCAACAAATGAGATTTTAAAATTATCACGTTTGATAACTATGTTCTCTTGGACAAACTTTCAACTTTAAGTCATTTTGGCAGAGGTAAATTCTGTTCCTACATAAATGGAAAAGCACATTTGCATTTTTTTTAATTCGGAAATTAATATCTTTGAGACCTAATACATCAACAAAACATCGCAGATACATATATAGATAAAAGTAAGTAAGTAGTTCGCTTAGAATACGAGTGAAACCAGAAACAGATTGTAAAATAATAAAACCAAAAGTAAAGAGCATGTTTAAATATAGTTGTCGCCTATTAAAGACTATTTTAGGTGATACACAATAAGTTCAGCTTCGTCACAGGCTTCGTTGTGTGTTCGTTTGTTTTGGTCTATTCTAGGGAACGTCTGATCTCCGATGAGCGCTTATTTATGGCTGTAATTAAGTAGGGTAGATGGCAATAGATTTGTGTAACGTTTGTTTGTAAGATTTGTTGGCATTTCTTACTTATTTTGTCACTAGATTTTGCTCACGGCTTCACTCGCGAGGAGTTCGATTATTATCAAACATGAACTGTTAAAATATACGTATACAATCTAAATTGTGATTTGTCTCTACCGTGCCCTGACCTAGGTCACGGTCCACCTTTGTGCCAAATCGAAATCTGTTCAGCAGTTTAGGCATAAAAAGGTAACAGGTTCCTATACATAATATTGGAAAGTTACAATTGAAAGCCATTGGTCCCGGCTGTCAATTGTAGATCTTTGACAGTCGTTAAAGATAGTCAGTGGCCCGAAATTCTGACAATCAGTCTTACGGAAGATCAACCAGAATTGGAGGTCAGATAGGCAGTCGCTATACTGGTATTCAGCTGCAACCGTTCAGACTGGAAACCGACCCCAACACCATCTGCCTGGCCCTTTCCCAACTATACTAAAGCTCGTTGGGTCGACGACATCGTCAAAGTCGCGGGAAACACTTGGATAAGGGACGCTCGGAAGTGGGGAGTCTGGCAGAAAAAAGGGGAGGCCTACACCCAGCAGTGGGTGATTCCGGGCTGATATGATTATGATGTTGATGACTGCCTATCTGACATCCACAACCCAGCTAGTACTGGGTAATACGACATCTTTTGGTAAGACTGGTTGTCAGGCTGTCGAGCCACCCCACAAAAGTTGGGAAAAGGCTAGGCAGATTGGAAAGTTAGATATTTCCATATTATTTATTATATTTTTATATATTTTTTACTATACCTTTTGCCCGCGGTTTCGCTTGCGTTTCTGTCAGAAATTATCCCAGGGGTACGCTGTAAATATAGCCTATGACACTCGGGATGACGTAGCTTCCTATTAGTGAAAGAATTTTCAAAATCGGTTCAGTAGATCCAGAGTTTACCCCCTATATACAAACTTACAAATTTTACCTCTATATAATATTAGTATAGATTAGGTATTTGTATGAACTACAGTTTCGATTTGCGAGAAAACCTGTGTATTATTTCTTTTTACTTAAAAACCCCACTGTGCTTCGAGCACATGAATCAGTAAGTAAGATAATACACAAACAAATGCGTAGAAGTCGCAAGTATCATTTCCGAGCGAAGGTAAGACCTGGTAAGATTCAACATTGAACACAATTGTGTTTTTTGTTTACGTTTTCTGTCAACTCATGTTACAGAACTAATACGTCTACTTATCACAGTAGTCGAGAATCGTGATTAGTTACAAAACTACTATATCATTGTTGTTTTTAAGCAAAAACAATTATAGAGCCTACCTCGTGGGCATTTTTTTAGTTTAGTAATTATCTATCGTTGTTCCATTGGATAGTTGCAATACAAAATTCTTATTTAAGTAATATGTCGATTTGTCGCTACAAACAATATTTTCTCGTAACCAAAACGCTGAACTAAATCCGTAAAATTTTGATTTGCAATGTTGGTACACGTAACCGTGTGTTTTTGTCTCTTATTAATTTTGGTAACTATAATTATGTGGAATTTAATTTAGAAAACTTAAAAAAAACATGTACAATATTATCAAAGTTCACTATTGAAATATATACCGATTCTTGTCAAAATGTTCTAAAAAAAACAAATAATTAAAAGCTACTCACGGTTTAGCCGCAACCACAGGCTCCTGCCGCTTCACATCCGCCGACAGAACCCTGAAGGCCTCATCATCCTCGCCAGGACTCGGCACAAGCACACTGCTGTCACACACGTTACCACTGGGACTCTCCGACTGCCTGCCGGACAGATCGAAGTATCGATCCTGCGCGTGGATCAACTGCGTCACCGTAAACGCGGGAGTCCCACAATCGCTCACTTTTAAATCGATTTGAGGTCCAAACAACGACTCATCGTATTCTAAACTGAGTTTTCGTTTAAAGAAACGGTCGTCTTGTATGTCTTTTGAGGGCGAAGTTTCGTCTCGTTGGATGGTTATATCGAGTTTATTTGCGCTGTTTAATCTGAGAGAGCGTTCGGTAGTGAAGGCGTACGGTGTGTTAGCTAGTTCCTCCTCTATACTGTTGTAGCGGCTTCGGAACAGCGAGCGCGGTGTCTCCCCTCCCGAATCAACGTCGTACTTGCCTCCGAAGAGGTCGTACTGCGCGAATCTGTTGTTGATTGTGTCGAACTGCGGGTCGGTGAGGTCTTTGTCCGGTTCCTTTGGGCTGGAGGAGGGACTCATGTTGATCTGGACTATGCCGTGCTCGTCTTTGTATTTCAGTTTCAGCGCCATGGTTTAGGTTGACATTTTTGCCTGGAAAGAGAAATGTTTTAGGTTAGTAAATTGTCTTTGGTCAACAGCTTTGGGTACAAATTAAATTAGCTAGCCAAACTCTGTAGATGAGATGGGCATCGATATCCAAACAAGATGAAACAATGGATTTGATTCAGATTCAGATTCAGATTCATTTATTTGCCTGAAATATGGTACTTTACAGATTTTACGACAATTACAAACGTTCTTCATATTCCGCCAACTAAATTCGGCATGCAAATTTTGTAACAATAAGAATGATTCTAATTAAAAAAAATAATTAAATTCCAATGTCAAAAAATATAAGTACTAAATCAAAATTATATAAAGATTAAATAACAAATGTCAAATAAAAATAATTCAATTAAAAATTTTCTAAAAATCAACTTACAAAAATGATAACCAACGAAATTAAATTATAAAATATTATGTCAATAGCTTAAAAATAAAATGTCAAATATAATTTACATGTCATGCAATTTTCCCAGTTGTCCTAAAATTCATAAATTCCTTAATACTATAAAAACAGTTTTCTATAAGCCACGCTCTGAGATGCTTTTGAAATAAGCTCGTCCGCAGTTCTCTAATAACCTTCGGTATTTTATTAAATATCTGTATTGCCATCCGACTCGTGTTTTTATGGCAGTACGCTGTTCTACATCTTGGCATTGCTAATTTTGTTGGATCCCTTGACATTTTGCCCACCTTATAAACATTGAGGCTATCGGCTTTGCTAAATAGGTGAGGATGTTTTTTTACAAATACTCCTATTTCCAGTATGTATAAGCATGCTAATGTTAATAACTTATGTTTTTTAAAAATGGGTCTGCACGAATCTAATGGGTCTGCACCAAACACAGCTCGTAAACATTTTTTTTGCACAATAAATGCCTTATTACTGTCAGTGGAATTACCCCATATAATTAAGCCGTATCTTAGCACAGATGAGACATATCCATGATAAGCTAATAGCGCGGCATTACGTCCAACAGTTTTCCTAAGATTCCTTAATGCAAATGCAAAGCTGTTTAGCCTATTACATGTATTTTCAATATGTTTTTTCCAATTACAATTTTTATCAATTACTATGCCTAAAAATTTCGTATGGTCAACTTCTTCAATTGCATTATCACCTCCAATAATTTTCATTGCTTCATTTGTCATTTTGTAATTAGAGAAATTAATATATTTTGTTTTGGAAACATTCACACATAAATTATTTTGTTCGAGCCATTCTATTACAGCTTCTACTGCAGCATTAATTTTAGTCTCAAATTGTTCATGATTTTCATTATCTTTACATATTATCATTGAGATGTCGTCTGCAAACAACACGCACTTATTCCTCGTCACTGTTGGCAAATCATTTATGTACAGACGAACATTTATGTACGATGAACGACGACGATGATTTGGTCAACGACCCCAATTAGTATAGTTAAGTACATGAAATATTTGTTTTAGGAATCGGATTTTTTAACATTTATTTTATCTGTTTGTTACATTCCAAATGTTAAAATAACTTTTGACATTTTGGTGAATATTAAAATACATTGAAATCATAGAAATATAAAAACTCCATGATTGAAACTAAAATAATAAAAGGTCGTTGCTTTAATCAATATGTAATTGTTGTTCAAGTGGTGTAAATTAAAAATAGTTTTAACAGTATATAGTACCTATATTTATGGCTGACATAATAATCAAGGCTATTATAAATAAAATAATAATTAACCAGCTCAAACACGGATAAGGCTGAAATAATAAACTATGTTACGGTTGCCTCCATAGATATAATAAAAAAGTTGTTTTTTTTTATATTTCTACTAGCGACCCGCCCCGGCTTCGCATGGGTGCAATATTGTACATATAAACCTTGCCCTTGAATCACTCTATCTATTAAAAAAAACTGCATCAAAATCCGTTGTGCGGTTTTAAAGATCTAAGCATACATAGGGGGTCTATTCAGTATTTGCCGGCTTTCGCTCTTTGCCGATCTTTTTCCTTTTCATATATTTAGTTATTTTTTTCTGACTTTTTCTGCAGTGCAAACTCAAACTCAAAGCGTTTATTTCAATTAGACCTTCGCAGGCACTTTTGAAAGTCAGAAAAACAAAGGCGAAGCTACAGTCACAGACCCAAGGCATAGTAACTTGTGAAAGTACTGTAGTTGCCCATTCCAAAGCGTAGATCTCTATGGAGAAGAATGGGCAAGAAACTCCATGGACACTCTTTTCAATCAAAATATTGTTACAAGATCTTGGTTACATCATTCATGTTGAGATTATACATATATGTGAGAACGATGTAGAAAGACGCGCACATTAAGAGCGTCCAGAGTAAAAGATTATAACTACCAACAATTTAAAAAAAAAGTAGTTAAAATAAACCGTGGCAGCTAAGAGATGACCAGTCCCAACTGACAGCGCCCGTTCACGAACATGACGCATGCATCAGCTCCATTCAGCTCAACCATATTGAAGGGAACTGCATATTTTTGCATGTATTTCGCCGACTTTATACATTTTCCATATTAAAATTACAGTTTCGAACTTATTCATATGAAAACAATTTTAAGTTCGTTTGTCGAAATGTGTACAGTCAAATGTAAAACTTATTAATTAACGGGAAGCGACTTTGTTTTTATACTATGTAGTGATGGTTGCCTTTTTGGTCTAGTGGTCACAGGCATGACTTGATGTTCTAACGTCAGGTTGGGTAAAGTATTACCTACTATATAATACATAGGTGTGAACAGACCCTTCACGAAACCAAGCTTTATGTACATCAAGCTAAGTAACTACGCAAAAAATATTGGGGGATACGACTTTTTTCGAGTCAAAAATCACATTTTACGGTAGGACTCAATGTAACGCACTCAAAACATTGTGCTGATGGACGCATTGTACAGGGGGTATTTATAGTAAAGTTATAACATTAAGAACTTGTATTTAAATAAAAACTTGTGAAGAACTTTGACTTCGAATACGTAACTAGAAGGTTCACAGGTATAGTTCAGAAAAAACCGCAATGATGGGGAGAACAAGTTTCGATTTCGTCTCTTTACGCCTTTTATTTGTATACCATATAATTATGTTGTGGCAGAATTTAGAGAACGTATTCAATTGTGAAAATCATAATAGGCAATACATTGTTTAAAATAAAAGAAATCAACTGATTGTGAGTTATGTAATAGAATTTCTTCAGTTGCAGCCCGGAGTTTGGATCTGTGCCTAATTGAAAATAACGGCTGGTTGATCGTAGGTTCGAACCCCGGCAAGCAAATGACTTGTGTAAATTATTTCATCAACACTGCTTTCAAAACAGTGAAGGAAAACATCGCGAGGAAACCGACGTGTCCTAAAAAAAAGGAACGCATAATATGACATTCAAATCTCTGGAAGCGCTTGATGGATGTCCCTTTCACAGAGAGAAGGCCTATGTACCTATGTGAGAAGGAATATGCGAGTAAGTGGCTAAATCATCATCTGCCTAGCCTTTTCCTAACTATGTTAGGGTTAGCTTCCTGTCTAACCAGGTGCAGCCCAATACCAGTATTTTACATGGAGCGACTGCCTATCTGCTCTCCACAACCCAGTTTGTACTGCGTAATACGATACCCCTTGGTAAGACTGGTTGTCAGACGTTCGGGCCACTGAGTACGTACCTATAACGACTGTCAAAGATCTACAAATGATAGCCGGGACTAACGGCCTAACGTGGTTTCCGAGGCACGGAAGAAACTCGGTCTGTAATGGTGCGACCCATCTACAGACCAACCAAGGCAAGTAATTTTCTAAATGCTCACCCTTAATAATCATGTAGCACCAGAAACACAATTGGCGAAATATACACGTGGGATAGGTGCTGCAATACAACTACCTTTACAACTGTGCCCAAACCCTACAGGGCCAAGCGTTATGTTAAGTAATTATTAAGATGAATCATTAGTTCATCGTTCTGATGCAACTCCATGCCCACATAGTAAATATTAATAGGCCTACAGTTTGTAACATTATAATAGAAGATAATGCATCCCGTCTCGTGGGTGTCAAGGTCACTGAGGGATTGTGTGTCTTTGATGAGTAATTACTTACTTACGATGTATTTTCATTTTATTGTTATTGTCGAGTAAGATGTTAGAAGGTTTACGATTTATTACTAACTAGCTATTGCCCGCGGCTTCTCTCGTGAAAACTTAGAATTTGATAATTAAACTCTTTATACAATACTAAAGTTTCTATAATGATATGGTTCAATCATGATTCGAAAGACACGTGGCGCCATCTATTTTATCATAAGAACGTTATTGTTGTTTTCCTCGGGAACTGAACTTTTTTCGGGATGAAAGGTACCCTGTACACCTGACATCAACGTATACCTATGCATTTCAGGATGATCGGTTCAGTGGTTTAGGCGTGAAAAGGCCGCGGGCCTGTGGACGGTGAGCTATGGGCTAGCTCGCCGTCCGTCCGTCTTATGACGACAGGCCGTGTCGACGGCGCGTTCGTGTTCCACGCGTGCCTCAAAGAGTCAGCAAACAGGAAGGGGTCCGTAAGGACCGATGCCTGCCAGGGTTGCGGGACTGTTCGAAAGAGATACCGCGGCCCTGGAACACAAAGGGCAAAGGAAGTAACAAGGATGGGTTTTAGTCAGTAAAAGTCTGACACTCCCTCCTGCTCAGTCCAGAGCGGGAGGGGTTATTTGATGATTTCCAAAACGAAAAAAAAAAGAAGAAAAAGGCGTGTAAAGGTAACAAAACTTTCGAATTATAATATTAAGTCAGAAAGTTAGGATAGACTAGATAATAGAATAGGACTGCTTCGTTGGTTACTGTTAACCACGAGGTCCTTTGTTCGATTACCAGGTCGGGCAATCTGTTATGGGTTTTTTCTTCAGGAATTTCTCAGTAGCAGCCACGTAGCCTGGATTTATGCCCGGTTGATATCAATAAGCTCGCCCCCCATTACATGGATCTTAAACATAACTGGCGGAACTGCTTAGTACACCTGTGCCTATCCCTGCGGGGGTTGCAGGCGTGATGATATGTTATGTTCTAATAGAATTCTAATACCGGAGGAGTTCTGGAGGACCTCGTAGCACAAATATAACAGTGCACGGGGCCAACTTTGAGGTTAAGGGTACACTAGTCGGCCGCACTTCCATAGAAACGTAGTATGACGACTACTCCACTGTACGTGTGTACGTTCAATTTAAAAAATGATATCAATTTGTCTCATCATTATCTAGTCTTGTATGGAAACAAAAAAGTTTAAAAAAAAACAGATTTTTGAAAATTGACATAAGAAAAGTTTTTTTTTTACCTTTTTGTTTTCTTACAGGGCTAGATAAACATGAGACAAATCGATATTTTTTTTATTTTGATCGTACACCATCAAACAGTGGAGTAATCGCCATACTACGTTTGTTTGTTTTGTGTGAAAGTACGAACGACTTGTGTACCCTTAAGTGATGTTTGTGAAGGTCACTCCGTGGATAGTCCATCTCCAACATAACGAGACCACTCCGAATTTGTCCCAGCTGTCGTTCAAAGATGTTTAACCGGGTAGTCAGATGCCCGAATGTCTGACAGCCAGTGTTTCTATGGAGTTTCTTGTTACCCAGTACCGTTCGCTCCATGTACAATACTGGTACTCAGCTGCATCCGGTTGGACTGGAAGCCGACCCCAACATATTTGCGAAAAGGCTGGCAGATGATGATCTCGTGGGTGTCAAGGTGACAGAGGGATTGTGGGTCTTTGCTCTTTGACGAGTAATTATAATTAATTACTTGCAATGTACTTTCATTGAATTGTTATTATAGAGTAAAAGGTTAGAAGGTTATCCACATTTTGTTTTATTGGTAAACAGTAGGTGAATCTTGACCGTGGCGTTGGTCTAGTGGTCGCAAAGCGCAGCTGCTGAGTCTTGGGTTCGATTTTCAAGTCAGACAAAGTTTTATTGAATGAGTGAATTTCTCAGAAACAGACCAGATTCTGGATTTATACCCATTAAATATGGTAAAAAGCGAAATTTGGCAAATTGTTGGTTGACTTACTACACCTGTTGTTTGTTCATTTCATGAACTTATGAACACTAGTAGCCAAATCCTGGGACGACACAAATTGCCATCGACTCTCCTAGAAGAAGATGCATACACCCCTGTCTACTCCATCGACGTACACAGTCGAGATATTTATTAATCATTTATTTATAAACATAAATATAGGAATAACAAGATCTTAAAAACTAGGTTGTGCGCTATGATTAGGTTGTGCGCTATGATTTGCCAATTAACATACAAATTATAAAAAAAAACATCACGCCCGTAATCCCCTAAGGGGTAGGCAGAGGTGTACCGAATATTGCACCCACATTTCGCTAATATCATATTTCAATGGCACAAAAAGAAAGGATTCGTCTTTACTTTACTTCACTTCCAAGTTTATGAGAATTACTTTTATTGACAAATCAATCAATTACAAATGTTACAAAACAGTTTTTACTGAGATGTGCCCTTGTAGCCATGTTGTTGCATTTAAACAATTAACCACTGGGATGGCTTGGTATTCGAGTCATTACTGATTGATAACTCGCGTAATCTTTTTTATAGCAATATCAGTTCAATAAAATGGTAGATACTTTAAGATAACAAGAAAAAATTATGGCAGTGGCAGCGTATAAGGAACAGGGTTTAAAGTTCTTCATATCCCATAGAAATGGGAGGATTCTCCGACCAGACCGGTGTTGTGTCTAGTGGGATACTGAGCGGCAGTTGTGGTCGGGGTCTATACGGTCTTGAGTCGCAGATAACATTAATAGCGCGATTTAGAATTTTGCTGTTAGCTCTTCATTTGTCATAGATGATGCTTTTTTTTTCGGATGGGAAATCATCAAATAACCCCTCCCGCTCTGGGCTGAGCAGGAGGGAGTGTCAGACTTTAACTGACTAAAACCCATCCATGTTCCTTCCTTTGCCCTTTGTGTTCCAGGGCCGCGGTATCTCTTTCGAACAGTCCCGCAACCCTGGCGTCATAGATGATGCTGTAGTACTTTTTGTTCTATGTTTCTGTTGTGCTTATTGTACCTAGTGCCGCTACAAACGCATTAACGAAGGGACTCACCCTTCATTTGGCTGGCAACTTCCACACATAAGATATACACAGACATAATCCCAGATAGAGAAAAGTGGAAAAGAAGTAGGGTACTCCAGACTAATAAAAATAAGCCAGTAAGCACATGATTGCAGATGGTCCAGTGTTGCAAAGGCGACTGCGGAACGTGAACGTGGCCGAGGGTCTCGATGCCCGGGTCACGTCATGGTACTCAATTATAAAGTTGGTTGGAAGGTTTTTTAAATAAATCACGCGTGTATTCGGCGAAGTGGATAAACCCATGGATACGTAACTGACAGACCAGGAATCAAACCTAGAACCCCACGCTCTATAGTCACGCTTCAGACCACTAGTAACAAATGCGAGGCAGACCAGTGCCTTCCTTTGGTCCAGTTAACCATGAATAATTTTACTTATAATTGATATTCTCCAAAAATAATAGGAAAATCTTTACTCGTTAATAATATTAGAAACTCTAATAGCTTAATTATGCCATGTTGCAAACAGTTAAGTAAGCAAGTTAAGTTGCAAACGCTAAGCATGACTTGTACAAAAATAAGTTATTTTTATTGCGTTTAAATGCAAATCATGGTTTGAAAAACTTCAACAGCTTTTAAATTCACTTGTGTGGAAAAACTGCATTATTTTTCCATAACTTAGTAGTAATTCCATCAGCTAACTTGGGCATGAGTAGGTTAATCATAACATAACATCACGCTTGTACCCCCGAAGGGTTTGGCACAGGTGTTCCTAAGTACACCATATACAGGGCGTAACAGGAGTCAGGACCCTTCACGAAGCCGTCAACAAAGCATTATGTACATCAAACTAAGTAACTCTACGCAAAAATTATTGCTGAGACACACCTTTTTTTTTGGGGTGAAAAATCACGTTTTACGGTAGGACTCAAAGTAACGCAGTTAAAACGTTGTGCTGATGGATGGATTGAATAGTACGAGGGTCGTGGAGGTGTTTAAAGTAAAAATCTTACTTTGCTACATATTTAAAAAAAAACTTGTGAAAAAGTTGGAACTTTGAACCCGGAAGCGAAATGATCGCAATGACGGGGAGAACAAGTGCCTTTCGGCTTCGTTAAGGGTCTTGTTACCTCATATAGCCCTTTATGTTTAAGTCTCATGTAATAGGAACCTGTGGCCATCAATCGGGCATAGATCCACATAAACTCCAGACAAAGAGCAGATTCCAGGTAGAAATTAAACCCAGAACCTTGCAGAACTTTGCAAGTTTGGATGTAGGGGTTATCTTTGTAACTACTGATCCGATTGCGAAAATGTTTCATTAATGGGAAGCTATATTATTCTCGAATATACTTAAAACGGTTCCTTTGGATAATTTCGACCACAACGCAAGCGAAGCCGCTGCCAAAACTAGTATGTAATAACCCTGTCTTTGTTGTCGCGCAACCGGCTTAAAAACCACTT
Organism: Eugnorisma glareosa; assembly: GCA_947578425.1. NCBI lineage: Eukaryota > Metazoa > Arthropoda > Insecta > Lepidoptera > Noctuidae > Eugnorisma > Eugnorisma glareosa. The sequence goes on along the minus strand of OX387982.1, from coordinate 1,217,687 downwards.
AATCTCACAGAATATCACTATTAACGTCAAATAGTTTCAGTACTGAACCCTGCAGTGCTGAACAATGACCCGTCGGATCCAATTACGCTGATATTCAGTTTACTAGTCGCGCTGGTTCGCGGTTATTACTCTAAGTATTAACGTGGAACACTCTACACATAATAGTTTGCATAGTTTTGTGGTAAAGCTCGGGGATACTGGAAGCTATGCGATACGATGCGATATTTTGGCTTTATAAAGAAACGATGAATGGGTGACTGGTAAGTTGACGAATACAAAAGTATGGAAGAAGAAGACATGCTGCGCCGATCCCAAATAAATTGGGACAAGGACAGGAGAATGATGTTGATGATTTTGGCTTTATAAAATATAGTATCAGACTAATACAAAAAGAGCGATAATAAGACTATTTTGTAGTGCAAAGTCAGCACTTTTAGAGTTGGTAATTTTGTTAATGATGCTCTTACTCTTATCTCAATGTAGTTGATATCGGTACAGCATATTGTCTTCTTCTACCTTTTAGAATTTTTCAAGCAATTAGTATCAATGAATTTTATGAAAAAGAAAATGAAAATTTGAATAACAACAATAATTGGCGAAATGTGTGTGTAAGTACCTACGGGCATAACAGACGTTGTGTTATGTTGATTTGCCTTCGATGTAAAATTAAATTGTTAATTAAAGTAACAGCTACAATAATTAACTTAAAATATTGGCATGAATTTATGTTATGTGTTGAAAAAATCCTGTCATCAGCATATTGTTTTAATTAAATTTTTATATATTATGTTGATGGTACATTTAATTATGATAGTATTGTGTGGTAAGTGTTTATTTGTCATTGTTTTGTATTTTACTTAATTTATTTTTAAGTGTAAATGAATTTAATTTAATTAATTAATAAATGAATTTAATTGAATAAAAATGTGTGTTTGATAACCTAGTAGGTACAAACAGTTTATAACTACAGTTTCGTAAGTTACCGAAACTCGATGGTCTAGCTCTAGATAAAGTGACATTTTTATCATCAAGAACGACGATGGAAACGTCAAAAATGTACATGTATTGACATAAGCCACAGAAAAGCTTCTGCCTGATAAAATTCATTGTCACGTTACGTTTCGAAAGTTATTGCTAGGTACTTTTCTTTGCTAGGCTTTCAAGATTGTCTTCCAAAAATTGCCAAAAAGTGATGTGAAATAAAACAATAGGGAATATGCATGTAATTTTTTTTCACTTAAATCAATAAAATGCAGTACTATCAATCCAAGAAAATAATTAAAAGATAATTTCAACTACTACTTGTCGCACAAAAAAAAAATTAAACTCCTACAATTTTCTACGACTGTTCAAACGTCCATGACTGTCGCGGCCATTCAAGTCATAACATTTGATGTCACTTAATTACCTCTATATGCCTTCTTTAAATCTAATTTTTTGCCCTTAATAGAACAGTTTTACTATATTGTAAGTGCTTTATTAAAGCAAAAAGTGCAATAACAATATTATAGTAAAATCTTACTGAAACTTTAAGTACTTTTCAACTAAAAGTGTTTCTTTGACACATAGCATATGACGTCACTACCGGAATCGATACGTTTTTTGTTTGCGTTCCGTTTCACCAAAAACAAGCTAAGTACATAAAATATTAAATTGTAAAAAAAAAAGTGTTGTATTAGAGAATTAAACAAGTGTACCACAATGTTTTTATGGGCAAGGCATTTTTAAGAAATAAATAAAGTTTTGTATTTCTTGCATATATACCTTATTGGCATTCAATTTATAGCTGTAGAAGGTTCTATTGGCGCGTGGCTGAAGTCGAAAGTAATGCCATCATAATGCCGCCCTCTTGTGTTATTTACGTCTACATTTCCCAAAAATATTACCTCGTTGGTTTAGTTGTCGCAAGTGCGGTCCTGAGTTCGATTTCCGGGTCGGAAAAAGGGGACTTTAACTGTACTTATTAGATAGTCCGCTGCCTAACCGTATGTTCTATGTTATGATAATTTCACTGTACACATATTGGTTTTATTAGATCAAAAACATATTATAGCTCCAACATAGCATCGCTCCCTCTACACACCAAACCTAACTATTATAACATAAGGCAGTGGTGTTATTTCAACCAGTAGCTGGTCACGCGTTGTTTTTACTTTACTTTACTTGACTACTAACGTGTTTCTGATATGCAGTCGGAATTAATTGCATGACCTATTTGTTGGGGTCGTTGCTTTGTGCACATCAAAAAAGTTAAGTGTGATTTTTAATTACTATAGGAATTCGCTGTTTATGGTAGAAAATTGTTAGTATTCTAGTTGTTTTTTGTTAAATCGAAACACACTTAGCCGGTTAGTTTTATAAATAACATTTCTTAAATTACAAACTGCAATTTTTTTTTTTATGGAATCATCTGCCTAGCTAACTATGTTGGGGTCGGCTTCCAGTCTTTTAACCAGTTGCAGCTGAATACCAGTATTTAGCGACTGCCTATCGGGCCTCCACAACCCAGTTAGTAGTAGGCAATATTGTACCCCTTGGTAAGGCTGGTAGTCAGACTTTCGAGACACTTAATAACTACCTGTAACGACTGTCAAAGATCTACAAATGACAGCCGGGACCCTTTCCGAAGCACGGGGGAAACTCGGTATATAATGAGTGGTCACCCATCCATGGACTAACCCAGGCAAGCACGGCTGTCGGAATAACAAGAGTTATTATTTTTAACAAGAAACTATGACTTTTGCATGAATACTTGATAGAACAACTTACTCTACAAACGTACTTGTCTATTTATCTTTAGCTTTTACATTTGATTTATTCTACTAACACAATCGCCTAACAAACAGAGTTAGCAATAGTCAAGTTTGTGTCTGCCTGCACAGTCTTATTTTCTTACGACAAGATAAAGCGGTCGTCTTTGGGTTACCGTAAAAAATGGTTTATCCCTATTATGCTTACATACATGATTAGGGATGTACCAACTTAAAATATAAAAGATGTAAGGTAAACTAAGGGAATATCTTGGCACAACTAATCACAAGGGGATTATGTTGAACAAAATGAACGACGTTAATTTGCAATCTCAATCGTCGCGAAAATATTCAAGATTTACATAAGTTCAGACTTTTTGTAATGGTGATGGCGAACTATTATAATATCATTCGTATGTAAATGAGAACAAACTATTCATCAAGACCCCAACGCAACTCAATAGAACACTTAAAGAAATAGGGTCAATGGTAACTACGACACTGGCGACTTCCAAAGTAATTATTAAGTTAGCTACGAAAGCAAGTTTCCTATTTGTATACCAAAGTCAAACTTATTAATTTCGTCACTTTGATAACCATCGTTAATCAAGAATAGTTCTACAAGTTATTCCTATTTGAAGGTCAAGAAAAGTACATATATGTATTATTGCAAGCTCGATCAGATTTTCCATCGGCAAAATTGTCGATTTCCTAGACAAACTCACATCCCATTATACAAAAAGCCTTTATTAGTTCAATGCAATTTTGCAATGTATACCCTTGTATACATGTTGTGCTCATGCCTAAACCATAATAGATGTTTTGTTCTCGGGGGGAAACCTTCAAAAAGGCGACCGGCCTTTGAAGATAAGACCGTGGAGTGTGGGATTTCTACCTCACTAAAACCACTCCGGTGGTCACCATACGCACATGGGAGGGGGCACCGATTCTTCTTAAAAGACCTGTCCGGTGCCCTTTGAGCAACGCCTGTTATGGCACATTCCTGGGGAGATTGTAAACAGGTCTCCTCTGAGCCTCGCTATGCAAGTGTGCACGGCAGGACGTGACCACTGAGCAGCCGTCCTTTCTGAGGTCACTCGGTGGGGCTCATTCCTAGACCTAGCGGTTTGGTAATACGTTATCTGTGTGTGAATTTTAGTCGAGCCGAAGTCCCTAGAAATACAACATAAAATCAGGCCTGTAACTCTCCAAAGCGTAATTCAGAGTTATATCCTAATAGTACACCCACTTTTCGCCAGTTATATTCAAGTCCCATGTAATAGGGGGCGAGCCTATTGCCATTAATCGGGAACAAATCTAGTCTTCCGGCTGCTACTGAGAAATTGTTGAAGGAAAATCCCAGTAATACTTTTGTCTTACCTGGAAATCGAATCTAATACCAAATACCTAGTGCTCAGCAGTCGCGCTTGAGACCTCTAGCTAGACTAAAGAGGTAGTCCTTAAAAATACATATCGTTTATTTTCGCTGTATAATTTAAAACTGATATTGTTTTATGGGATGGACAATAACTACTTTCATAAAAATGGCTCGTTAAAGTCGTTTGAAAGTTTTGCAACAGTGACCAAAGCGTGTGCTAAGTAACTTTTATAGATCTCAGCCTCAGTCTGCGACTCTTGAGGTCTGAAAGGCACATGACAAAATGTAATCTAACAATCAATGCTTATATGTATACGTATACCTAGATATACAGGAAACGGATGTGTGCTAATAGGTTCACGACCAGCTCCTTAAAGTTAGGTCTGGCAGCAAGCCAAGCTAAGTGAAGACCACACCAAGGTCATAGGAATTTGAATTAACAGTATAGTGTTGTCCGATAATACTTAAAAAACCGACTAGTGCGACTGTACCTGGTCTCGCAATAGGCCGGCTTTTACACACGAAGAATATTTAACGTACAAAACACATGTCTTATAAGGACACCCTTTATCTTTATTTTATTTTTGTTGTGATAGCGGCCATACTCTAAAGTAATTCAAGTTTCTTTTATTCAAGTGTCTATGCTTCAAAAGCTACAGCCCTGTGACACACAGACGGACTAACAGACAGCAGTACCTTTGGTACCTAACCCTAAAATGTAACAGTGAACACAAAAGTATCTCGACTCTAGAAGAGCTTCCGCGTAAACCAGTTTGTATGGCTTTTAAGTTTATGATCTCGCAATGACGATACTTTTGATGGATGGAGAGGGGGAGAAGACCAAAGAGAAGATGGATGGATTGTGTGAGGAATGGCATATAAGAAAAACAAGTAAATAATAGCATGACTACTAGTCAAGGAGCGGATGTCTCCACGTGGAGCCCGATTGGAGCACCAATCGGGGGAGTGCGTGAATGTACTTTTATCTCCCGGGCCCCCAGCACGTGATGGTAGTAGCAGGCACAGCGGGTTTTTAGTCCATGAGGACTTTCCCACACAAAAAAAGAGTACAAAGGAAGAAAAACTAGTGTTTCACTGACCCCAATTAGGATGGGGCAAAGGCAGGAATATGATGATTTCGATCCCCCAAAAGTCCTAGTCTGAAATCTTCCACCCCACTAATTATATTAGTTTCAAAAGAAACTAGCCCAACCAGCAAGTGTTAGTTTGTGCGTAACGCTACAGTGTCCATGACACGAGTAGGTCGATGGTGCGATAGCCACGCCGGTATTTAAGGAAACTGACCCAAGGACGAGTCCTTGGCAACACCGCACGAATTCGCGGCCGGACCTATTACTTGCTCTTTGGTGAAACTTAGGTTAGGTGGTGTGGGACTTTGTTGTGGAGAAGTATAGCATATGGATCATGTACGAGTACTTATCTATACTAATATTATAAAGAGGTAAGTTTGTGAGGTTGTAGGGGGTAATCTCAGGATCTACTGAACCGATTTTGAAAATTCTTTCACGAATAGGAAGCTACATTATCCCCGAGTGCCATGGGCTATATTTACAACGTGCCCGTGGGATAATTTCTAGTTCTACGAGTAGTTAGCTATACCTACATTTTTATGTTATTTTGAAACTGTGTTCGTCTGATTAAGGGACCTACTCATAATCTACGTAATAAACATTTTAATTCATTCATTTATTCGGAGGAGCTCGTGGGTAAATAATAACTGCCGATCGGGTCGATTATTAGGTTAAGCCGTTTTTGCCTAGGTTGGTCCATGTTTGACCACCCATTACATACCGAGTCTCCTTCGTGCCTCGAAAAGCACGTTAAACCGTTGGTCCCGGCTGTCATTTGTAGATCTTTGATAGTTGATACAGGGAGTCAGGGGCCCTAAAGTCTGACAACCAGTCTTACCAAGGGGTATCGTATTACCCAGTACTGACTGGGTTGTGGAGGTCAGATAGGCAGTCGCTCCATGTAAAATACTGGTATTCAGCTGCATCCGGTTAGACTGGAAGCCGACCCTAACATAGTTAAGAAAGAGGCAGACGACAGTGACCGTTGACACACAACCTGAACCGGTCAGTTTAGATTAGAAGCATAAAACTATATGCTTCTAAACTCAGCAGTTTGATATACAAGAGATACTAAGGTCACCACTAAGGAAGGATGAATGAAAACCGCTAAAGAATCACAACTTGTAGAGATGGATCTCGTGACAAACTTTGAAACTGTCTGATATTTAAAACGACGCATCTGTTTAAGTTCTTGTCGAAAGGCTTCGCTCGCGTTTTGGTCTGAGATTATTCCACGGGCACGTTGTAAATATAGCCTATAGCACTCGGGAATAATGTAGCATCCTATTAGTGAAAGAATTTTCAAAATCGGTTCAGGAGATCCAGAGATTACCCGCTACACACAAACTTACAGATTTTACCTCTTTATAATATTATTAGTATAGATCAAATAGACACAAGTTCACTAACGGCCGTTTCCTATAACTTACGTGTAACGGTTAGTTATAATATGCCTTACTCTAGTAGCTATCTAGTAGCTACAGGAATATCCTATCCATGTCACTTATCTGTCTCTCGGAGGGTTGACAGTTGATGTTTCTTTAACTGTTTATCTGAGATAGCAACGTTCCGTTAACTGTTAGTAAGTTATTGAAAATAGCCGTAACCCTGTAGGTACCGAGGTACCTACCTCAACAATCCGTTTTGCAAAACACAATAATAATTATAGACATTAGTGGGAGGTAGCATTATAATAATGTTTCATGCCAAGTCCCCATAAAGATATGGCGCTATGGTGTGCCTACCTACTGGTACTGGTGTTATTAACATTCGGTTCATGTCGAGCGTCAGCTCAATCAAATAGGGCAGGCTTTGGCGACGAGTTATGGAGAAGTAGGATTTGAGAAGTGATTGTTTGAAAGTGTTTAGTTTGGATCCTGTCTTGATAATAAGATTGAAGATCTTACTTCAGCCTTTAGGATGTTGGAAACATCTCCTCAACGAGAACTGACATATCAGATGTGTGTAAATTTGCTGTCAAACCAGGGTTTTCCTACTGACTTCTACTTCTTATTCTTTACGTGTCGATGAATCTCAAATTGTGTTAGACCAGTTTGTAGCCACCTGCATAGCTCTAACATTTGCTTCACAGTGGTTGTGCAAGATGGGCAGGACAGGAAGTGGAGCATATACTGCAGAGGGGCTCAACACCAGCATTCTGTTTGGGATGGATACTCCATATAGCCAGATTATATCTACAGCGACCAACCTGGGTCCACAATCGGTTAAGAGATTTCCAGATTGGCCACTGCAGTTCGTATTCGGGTGGCAGGTGCTCTTCCGCGTTGATGAAGTGTGGTGGGATGGGATGATTGTTTCTCCATAGTCCGCATGTCTCGTCTGACTTACCGGCCTATAAAGGAGTTCGTATATATCTCAACAAGCTATTACGGCTAGGGCATGCGGAACGAGATTTTTTTTCTCGTTCGGCATGCCCTAATTACGGCTCTATAGGCGTGACGGTGGTAGTTGATGCCCTAAATCTAATATAAAATTTTAAAACTCAAATTAAATTGTTGTCGGTGCTACCCTTGTTCTTCGAAATCAAACTTTTGCTAAAATTCCATGTGTCTTATTAAAGCATCATGGCATCGAATAATGCGGTCACACGACAATACTCACCCAAAACAATACATGCCAAGACAATCATAGACCTGTAATTTTGAATCCTTAACGCGAGATGTCGCTACTAGTCGCACGAAGTTAATTAATGGCGGTAGGGACCTTGTTAATTGAGGTAATCAATCAAGCGTCCTTGTTAACTTTGTGAAACGTCGCATATTTACATTTAGTTTGCTTTTGTTTGCTTAAACGTGATATTTTGCGAATTTAATACTATTTAGCGCAGTTTGCGAGTTGGAAGCCTTTTAGTGGATATCTATTTACTTTTGCATTTGAAATTGGGTGTCCAATTAACTCAAATGGAATGCTTATTTATTTTTGTAAACAACACGACAAAAATATAGAGTATCCAATTGAGAAGACGGGGGGCAAATCGAGGACAGTTTGCCTCATTGGTCTAGTGGTCACAAGCGCGACAGCGGTTCGATTCCCGAGTCGGACAACGTGTTATTAGGTTTGTCCATCAGGAATATCTTAATAACAGCCACGGAGTCTGAATTTGTGCCCGATTGATGCCTATAGGCTCGCCCCCTGTTACATCGGACTTAAAAACATAACGGGCGTAACGAGGCTGTATTATTCATCCTCTGCCTACAAGGGCTTACAGCGTGATGTTTTGTTTTGCTAAACAACACGACAAAAACAAAAGAGAATCCACTTCAGAAGACGAGGGGTAGATTAAGGAACCGTTCTCTTTCGACCATCTCACTAAATGGCAGAAGCTCTCGTGTGGCAAGAATAGAACTGTTGCTTTTCAAACATCACCTTCCAGCTGATTAGGAGGAGCCTGCAGAAAAACTGCCAGCAGACCGCCAACTCCTGCAGGCAGCTATCCGAAGTCACTTATACGCTGTCGAGGTGACAGAGTTCTGGTCTAAGCCCATTTAACTTTAATATGGAAATAATCGACATAAAGATGTATGTGCAAGTGCATATGCACATGTGTACGTATGTACATATATGTACGTAAACGGCTGATAGTAGTATTAAAGATTAGTATCATCTATGCCTGTTATGCTTCTTTAAGGATTGCCAAATGAGATTTTTTTTAATCAAAATACTGAAAAACCTACAAATTCTACGAACATGATAAAATATGACCCATGGAGTATTGATGTTGATTTAATTATATTAGCTACATTAATCAGTATCTGCCTAGCCTTTTCCCAACTATGTTAGGGTCGGCTTCCAGTCTAACCGGATGCAGTTGAATACCAGTATTTTACATGGAGCGACTGACCTCCACAATCCAGTTAATGCTCGGTAAGACTGGTTGTCAGAATTTCCAGCCACTGACTACCTTTAGCGACAGTGTTTTTTTTTGTAATATTAAAATAACCGCTTTTTACTGAATGAAAATATATACAGCACTTATAACAAAAACATTTTTTTGTTGTCTTTCTGTTTGTTTGTTCCGACTAATCTCCGAAACGGTTGGGCCGATTTGGACGGGACTTTTACTTGCAGATAGCTGATGTTATAAGGTCTAACATAGGCTATTTTTATTTTAGATAAATAATTAGGGTTCCGTGCAAAAAAACGGTTACCACGTGTACACCATTATACTGATCCTTGAATCAGCACAATAAATAATATGTAGGGGCACATAGAAATTTATCGTCGGTAATAAAAAAAAACCTGCTGTTTCCTACAGAAGTGCAATACATATAAAGGTGTAACAAGACCCATAACGAAGCCAAAAGGCACTTGTTCTCCCCGTCATTGCGATATTTTTTTTGTTCTAGACCCTACCTGGGAACGTTCTAGTTACGGAGATATTGGGGGTCAAACTGCCAACTTTTTCACAAGTTTTTTTTTAAATACATGCGTTTGCTGCGTTTTTGATGCTGCAATACGTTTAATATAATATTTTTGAAACACCTCCACGACCCCCGCACTATTCAATCCATCCATTAGCACAACGTTGTGAGTCCATTACATTGAGTCCTACTGTAAAACGTGATTTTTCACCCAAAAAAAAAAAAAGTCGTTTCCCAGTAATAATTTTTGCGTAAAGTTACTTAGTTTGATGTACATAATGCTTGGTTGATGGCTTCGTGAATGGTCTTGTTACACCCTATAAACGGTCAAAATGACAACAATCAAAGCAATGTGAACAGCTGATTAAAAAAACCGATGCAAACTATATGGAGTCGTTCGGTATGATATACTGAATACGTGGGAACAGTTTCTGCATCAGTGCTTCCACCGCGCATATTCCATGTAATATTTACCTAATCTTCGATATTTAGGTACGAGGAGGGAATGAGGTTGTGTATGTTTTAACCAATACTGAAATTTACCTCTTTGACATTACCGACAGACAATTGATTATAGATAAATTTAATGCAATAGCCCCACAAATCAAAATTTTAGAAAAAAGTTCCCTTCACCTCCTAGGTTCCCCTATTTTAGAAGAAAGTTTTTCATCTTTCATCGATGACAAAATCAAACATTTTAATGATATTTCCGATAGACTCTCCAAAATAACTTTACATTCGGCATTCGGGTGAATGCCGAATGTAAACAGCAATATCTAATAAGGGTTTATTAGATATTGCTGTTTTGGTCCAAATTTTATGTATTATCTGCGTTGTTCTCCTCTTTGGAAGAAACCACAACTTTTGGACAAAATTGACCAAATTATTCGCAACACTTTAACGTCCATTCTTAATGTGGGCCTGGACGACCGAGCGTGGCTGCAAGCCACCCTACCAATTCGTTTTGGTGGCCTCGGCGTCCGCAAAATTTCTAGTGTAAGTTTACCGGCGTTCCTGTCTTCTGTCCACAGCACTGAAAAGCTAACCAGGAAAATTTTAACTCTCTCCCTGGTTGACTCTGAAGTGCCGTGCTTGTCCGACGCAGAGGACGCCTGGAAAGTGGCTTGCCCGGATACGGATCGGCCCGAGAACCCGTTTTCCCAGAGACAGTGGGATGAGCCACTCTGCAGGTTGGTACGGAATAGACTTCTTAATACGTCTACCAATACTGCTGAGCGGGCCCGCCTGCTGGCTGTGGGTGAGTGGGAGTCGGGCCTCTGGCTTCAGGCACTACCGTCACCTTAATATAGGCACTATGTTAGGTGACACAACCTTCCGGCTCGCTGATCATTCAGTCGATTGCCTCGGACACCATGGGCTTTCTTGTAGTGCAGGTCGGCTTGCGCGGCACGCTAGCATTAATGATCTCATCCGTCCTGCTCTTGCCACCGCCGGGGTGCCAGCTGTCTTAGAACCGACTGGCTTGGCACGCGTCGATGGGAAGAGACCAGATGGTATGACCATAATGCCTTGGAAGTTGGGTAGGCCTTTGGTGTGGGATGCAACTTGCGTCAACACCCTTGCGCCATCCCATCTTCCTAGCACAGTGAGCTGCGCTGGGGCGGCTGCTGCAGGTGCTGAAAACCTCAAACGGCGCAAATACAATAATTTAATTGGTAGTTACGTGTTTGAGCCATTTGGGGTTGAAACACTAGGCCCATGGGGTCCGAGTGCCCACCTAGTATTTCGGGAAATCGCCAAGCGGTTGGTCGACTCTTCACGTGACCAGAGGGCGGGCCTATATTTTTTGGCCAAAGAATCAGCATTGCCATACAACGTGGCAATGCTGCCAGCCTTCTGGGCACTTTTCCTGTTGACAGCGATGTGGACGAATTTTTTGACGCCCTGTAACCCTTTTGATACTTGTACATATTTTTATTACTATTATAGATTATAGATTTGTAGTTTGTAAATAATGTAAATATCTTGATTGAAATAATAAATAATTTAGGTCCTGTCAATAAAAAAAAAAAAAAACAATACTGAATATATTCAGTAAAAGGTTAAGTAGATATTTACCTACCTATTCAGTACATAACTACCTTAGAACACAGTCAGCCTTTTATATTTAACATGTTCACATTTTTCTGGCAACGTGCCAGCGTTCGTCAGCTTTTAAAAGAACAATCACTTCTTTAATGTAAGATATGTATCTGAATTTTCTATTTAACACGAATCGTTCTAGCCTCTTTTGGAAAAATCAGTTGGTTGGGTGTCAACTGATTATTCTGATTGTTTTTTTGCTTTCTAAATGACTTGTTCTTAAAAGAACTGACAGCATGAGAAACAAGAAATTAAATATAATTTAATTTATATCATAAAAAACCTGTCAAGTTCTAGTTGGACTCGCGCACGGAGGGTTCGTATAAACTTGTAGGTATTTTGTTATTAAACTACGTATTTACGGTTTTCAGATTTTAACTTTACATGTGCTGTAAGACATTGCTTCTTTTTTTATTCCAAATTTCATGATTCTAGGTCAACGGGAGTACCCTATAGGTTTTGATTCCCTTGTGAAACCACAAAATTTGCGACATTAACGGTCATATGTTTTGATTGCGTTGAAGACTTACAAGTTTGTTTTGTTTTTATTTTTTTTCACTGCTCCAAGGGGTAGCAGACCTGAGTATTTCATATTAATTTCAGCGTGATACCTCAAGATGGACAGACAGTCAGATGGATAACAAAATGATTCTGTAAGGGTTCCGTTATTGCCGACTGAGGTACGCAACCCTAAAACTGAAAATATCTGTATTATTCACAGCCAAAAATTCCTTGAAGAAATCATATTTGTTGGTTTCCCGGAAAGCACATGCATTTGATTGGTTATTGGTCAGTAGCGAGAAGCGATTGTTGATGGTGTGTAGTATGTAGCCGAGTCTAGCTAGCAGTGCACGTGCTATCGATCCTACACGGTAGTGAATGCGGCACGGATAGCAAGGCAAGTTGAAAAGAAAACTTATTATGGAGTTGTGGACGTGATGAATGTAGGGCTTTTTGAAAAATTGGAACTGTTTGATGTATTTTTAAGGTACAGAAAGTCAATTTTAATAAAAAATAACTTAGATTTAATTTTAATTGGTTTACACATTCTTTTGTGTCCTTTCTTGAACAAAAATAAGTGCAAAAGATTATGTACTGAATAATAACACAATTAAGTGAGTAAGAAGGTACATAACCTTTTTAAAAATAATTACTTAATTAATTACTTTTAAATGTTAGGTTCTGCATATAAAATTAAACATACTCATTGCGTGTCTCATCGATCAAAATGAAAAACATATGAATCACTCAAACTTGTAACTAATTTGCTGACGGTATCAATGACTCAATAACAAGTTCAGGGACTCCTCAAATTCAAAGACTCGCGACAAGTGTTTGTTGTTTATGTTGATTGATAAAAAGAAACATAAACAACCCTTTAGGAATTCACTTGTTTTCAAAATATATTTTCAGTCTATTCATTCATTAGAATTTTACATAGAATCCTGAAATGAATTAAAAAGACAATAGGTTTCCTCTAGCTAGAGCGATGTCTTGCCTTGAAATACAAGGTTGATTGCTTTGAAAACTGCTTTACGCTAAAATTATCATTGGAGAAGACGTAAAATATCATCAAAATGAACAAGTTTTGTCATATTTTATTTGTCGTAAAAACCCTTATATAGAAATTGTCACATTAAAAAGAGCCCTGATGCACCTCTTTTTTTCCAACACCCCCCTGATTTGTCAACGGTACCAATGACGGGCCACTATCAAGTTCAGTGACTCACAGTCGAGAGTCGTCTCAGTACAATCTGACGACTTTCTACTTATATTAGTACCTAAATCCATAAGAAGTACAAAAAAATATCAATTGTCGTGTACAAGAATGTATGAATTTTTCTTACAGACTAGCTTGCATATTATTGAAAAATAAATATCATGTCAACTAACACCCATTTTGGCATCTTTATTTGACTTTAAAGGTACCAAATACCGAATAAGCTAGTTAAAATTATTATAATCAAAACAACCCCTGATCACCCCCTTTTTTCCAACACCCCCTTAATTTGCCACCACTACCAATGACGCATCACTATCAAGTTCAGTGACTCACAGAGGAGAGCTGACTCAGTACAAACTGATGACTTGCTGCTTATATTAGTACTTCAAGCTTTGGGGTTGAAAAGGTGCTTGAAATTGTATATTGTAGTATTTTTATTCAAGCTTTAAGCACGAGTTTTGGGATTTTTTACTATAGTCTACAAGCTGTGCGTTTGATGGGATTTACTTACGGCCAAAATTACGAATTTTAACGAACAATTTCATCCCGATGATGTTTTTAGGGTCACTTTTGTTATTATTAGAAACTCTTGTGTTTTCATATTTTAAAACCAATTGGCTTACAATGTGTGATGTCCGTCAGTGACTGAATTTAAGATTTATCGGTCGTCCTGCTATTTTTTAAGTAACAAAGCCCCGTCCTGCGTTTTTTGGCACCAAAGTAGTGATAGACAGCCCCACCGCTCGTTTATTTAAATATCATCATTATTTTCCTGCCCTTAGTACAATTTATTTGGAGTGGGGGCAGCAAGTCTTCTTCTTCCAATCTTCTCTATTACTCGTCATCTCATCAGACACCTTCCTTCTTGACATATCATCCTTCACACAGTCCATCCATCGTTTCTTTGGTCTTCCTCTACTCTTATACCCATCCACAGTCATACCAAGCCAAAAGAGTACCTCGCAAATTTTCAGTCACCGGCGCCACTTTCAGAATCCCTCTTATGTACTCATTTTTATTTTATCCATTCGCGTAACACCACATGTCCACCTTAGCATTCTCATCTCAGCCACATGCAAATACCTTTCATTCATCCCTTTTGTGGCCCAACATTCTGATCCATACAAGACAGCAGGTCTAACCATGGTTATATAAATATTTCCTTTAAGTTTAAGGGGAATGCGGCAGTCGCAGATCGTCTATTTAAATATATTCTTTGAAAACGTTAACAAAATTACAAAAAAATAATATAATGCTCCACTTGATCGTCAGTTGTTGATAAAATGAAAGATGGCTTTTTTACCACGGAATTTTCTAACTGGCATATAATTTGCAATAATTATGGCAAAATATTTCATAAGGCCGCGACGCTTGTATGCAATATGACTGCATAAAATTAACTTTAAGTATATTGCCTTAATTATTTTTATTGTAACCAAAAAACTTGCAGGTCACACTCACACATGCAAATTGTTCTTTTGAGTATGTTTTAATGGAATAAATAGTAAGTTTAGATAGTATTTTTGACTGTAGTGAAAATACTGTAAATGAAGAACCTGAATAACGGTAGGGCATAGGTATCTACTCTAGTCCATGACATCTTCTTACCTATGATAGGCAATGAATCTCACTAACAACTTTTTTGTCTGAGAAGACAACTAATCATAGGTGAACGTTGAAAAAGTCTCGTACTAATCACACTAGATGTAATGTTCAGTATACCCACAAACACAATACACGGCTTTAGTGCTCACTTCAGCGGCGATCAATGTCGCCATCGCCATCTGAAATCGCCCACACTTAGAAAGAGGGGAAGACAAACTGTTTATTCTGCACAAACACAGCATGGAGAGAGCCTACTAAATAATAAAGCTAAACCCTCTTATTAATAAACACGGAATAAAATTACACCAGGAATAACAAAGGAATAACCATACATTTTCAAAGGTTTAAACTTGGAATAACTTTAGTCTGTGTTTATTAATAGGAGGGAAAGAGTTTAAACGCGCTAATCTCTGGAAGTACCAGTCGTACATGAAAACAAATCTTTTTGCATTTGATAGTTCAATTCTTGAGGAAGGTTATGGGCTATTTAACATCACCCTACGACCCTTCAGAGCCGGGCAAAGAGCAAAAAGGTGACCAAAACCGCGAGGCACAGCTAGTTTATAATATTTGGGTGATTTCGAAAATAACAGATAATAGATAGAGGTAATAGATATAACATCACTAATTACATATATTTAATACTAGAAATCTAGAACATTTTTCCCTAATCTCAATTTCCCAAACCTAGTTTTAAACCAATTTTCCAATGTTATTATAATTAAATTCGCCAGTAGAGGCGCAAATGATTAATATTGCTTCAGATAGGGGCTGTCGGCGTGTAGGTGATATAGGACGAGCCTTTCAACATGATAGGCTATCGATACATGGGGTGAGAGGGTGACTTGTGCTTTACCGGCTAGTGGGGAATATTGGGGTGCTACTTATTTTAGAAATATTGTATATCATCATGGCGGTGCTCGTAGCTATACAAGACCATTAAGGTGGATGCGCAAGGGTAGCCCACGAAATTTAAATTTTCTTACGTTTATTGCAATTTGCAGGTCAGTGTCAGGTTGTATGTTGATGAAAATATGAATCGCGCCTGTAACACAAATGGAGTTACAGAATTTTAATCATCCAAATCATCAATACAACCTTCCAAGTTCATATAATCCCAAAGAGTGACTTTTTCATGAAATGGCTATTGAATGGGGTTATATGAACTTGGAGGGCTGTATTGATGATTTCGCTTCACTCTGTTTTCACTCCGTTCCTGGATGGGGTGACCAGACCATCCATTGGTCCCAGCTGTCATATGTAGATCTTGGCAGTCGTTACTGGTATTCAGTTGCGGGTATTCATGAAACCGAGAATATTTCAACCAGTTTATTAAGAGTGGTATCGAGCGATTCGAGTCACCTAGCTATTGGCTTGTGGAGGTCAGACAGGCAGTCGTCCCGGTTAGATTGGAAGCTGACCCAAGTATAGTAGGGAACAGGCTAGGTAGATGATGATGACACTCACATATACTTTCTCATGTGTCTCACGTGGGTAACGTACACATTTACACACGGCTACACATCAAGCTATACTTTTCCAGTATAAGCTGACCTCGCATTGTACGGAAATCCTATACAATTCGAGATCAGCACATTCTGGAAATGTATAGCTTGATGTGTAGCCGTGT
Organism: Eugnorisma glareosa; assembly: GCA_947578425.1. NCBI lineage: Eukaryota > Metazoa > Arthropoda > Insecta > Lepidoptera > Noctuidae > Eugnorisma > Eugnorisma glareosa. Next base: position 1,201,025 of record OX387982.1, on the reverse strand, counting down.
GCACATGTTTCTCTTTTAATTTTTACCCGACTACGGCGAAGCCAAAAGATGATTTTAGCAGTCTATGTATGTATGTATTTACGTATATTCCCCCGTAGCAACTAAACTATTAATCCGATTTTGATGAATAAGGTGTCAATCGATTAGTTATTATGGCCCGGGTAACATAGGAGACAAATCGAAAAAAAAACCCCCATCTTAATTAATTAGAGCGTGATTTTCCAGTAGTCGTGTTTTTGTTTTAATTTCTGATGTCAAAAAATTACAATTTCTGATGTGAATGTTAGTTTTTCATGTGGATACGACCCAGATGGAAAAGTTAAATATCTAACAGAAATTAAAACCGCGAAGTAATAAGACAGGTTATAGACCGGTGCATCAGCCCCTGTCTATCAGTCTCCCGCACTGCGCAGGCGTGCACTTACACGTGTTGATAAACGCACCGGATTGTGTGACCTCTAAGCTATACATTCCATGCATTACAACACCATCTGCAATTCCTCTCTGTCACACCGTGCCTTTTGCATGTCGAAGTTGTTCATGAGATGTGTTAAATTATCTAATTTTGATGTGGCTTGACAACTGCATGTCTGCATCAGAAATGAAATGGTTAAAGACACTATAAAGAGGCGATCAGAACAAATGTCATGGAAAGAAGGTGATCCCATGTCGAAAAACACATCTGACATGTTACACGTGTACAGGCAACACACAGTTGGCTTCGGCAAGTAGTTTACATTGTTCCAGTTGTCTATAGTCTTCTTGGCCCGTTGTCTAAAGGGTGTAAGAAGGCCCTTAACGAAGCCGAAAGGTACTTATTCTCCCCGTCAATGCGATAATTTTTTTGTTCTAGACTATACCTGAGAACCTTCTAGTTACGGAGATATTGAGGGACAAAATTCCAACTTTTTCACAAGTTTCTTTTAATACTTTTTACTTTTTTTTTCTTACTTTAAACACCTCCACGACCCCCGTACTATTCAATCCATCAATCAGCACAATGTTTTGAGTGTGTTACATTGAGTCCTACCGTAAAAAGTGATTTTTCACCCCAAAAAAAAGCCGTTGCCCAGCAATAATTGTTGCATAAAGTTACTTAGTTTGATATACATAATGCTTGATTGACGGCTTCGTGAAGGGTCCTGATACACCCTGTTTAGGTATAGTACCCAACAATATTTAGTTATAAATATGCCTGTTTGAATCGGTGAGGGTTTAATGATATCTATATACATATAATAAAACAGTAAAAAAACTGTGTCTGTACATTGAACATATTTAAAAAAAAATTAGTGAGGGGGGTTTGGAAACAGTAATAGAGCACGAATCCAAAATAAAAATTCTGTCTGTTTGTCTGTATGTCTGTTTGTTTGTACACGCTAATCTTCGGAACTACTCGACGGATTTAAATGATTTTTTTTTTGTTGTAAAGGTATTAAATCTGGGCAACATATAGGCTATAATTTATCTTGGAAAATTGAACATCTGATGCAGCACCGCAACAGACCAGCTAAACTATAAGAGATACAAAAACGGTACCATAGCAAAAATTGTTCCACGTGATGAGCATTTTCTGCTAAGAGAATAAATTTGAATCTGGAACACCTGAAGTGGAACTCCAAGAGCCCAGCTACACTATAACATAGTATATAGGAATGACGTCTTAGCAAGAGTTGTTCAGCCTGATGAGCACTCTCTGTTGTCGTATAAAATTTGAAGACCTGGAACAGCTGATGTGGAACTCCAAGAGCCCAGCTACACTATAACATATATAGGAATGACGTCTTAGCAAGAGTTGTTCAGCCTGATGAGCACTCTCTGTTGTCGTATAAAATTTGAAGACCTGGAACAGCTGATGTGGAACTCCAAGAGCCCAGCTACACTATAACATAATTATATAGGAATGACGTCTTAGCAAGAGTTGTTCAGCCTGATGAGCACTCTCTGTTGACGTATAAAAATTGAAGATCTGGCACACGCGTTGTGGAATATAATATAAAAAAAAATTGAAGACCTGGAACACCTGATATGGAAATCAAAGCTATCACTAATTTCACTGTATAATTATAAAATAACATAAGCTGGGAGTACCTCCACGCGGTGAAGGCGGTAACAGTTTAGGACTGATTTTCGATGAAAATTCGATGAATCATTGAAAATTTGACTCTACTGGCCAAAACTCCCATTTATTATTTTATTTTATCAAATAAATAAGCCTAAATAGGCTTATGTTATTTGAGTGTTTAATTTCCTTTTTCATTTATTTTCGTGACACGGTAGCCTACCCGGTAACGCAGGGGAGCAGTCATTTAGATTTCAATTGATCAGTTATCTTCAGAATTAAACTATAACTATGTCTAGAAAGAGGTCAAATCTTTCCCAACTTCCAAAGGAGCTAAAAGATTGAGGATCATAAGATCCCAAGAATCTACCGAAGAGCGTCAGGAGAGACTTGATGCTGTTCGAGAACATCAGACTGCAACTCGCTCCGTAGAAACCTCTTCAGACCGCGAAGAACACTGGAACACCTGATATGGAAATCAAAGCTGCATCAGATGTTCAAGTTTCCAAGATAAATTATAGCCTATATGTTGCCCAGATTTAATACCTTTACAACAAAAATACCCTTCACGAAGCGGTCAACCAAGCATTCTGTACATCAAACTAAGTCTTTACGCAGAGAGTGCTCATCAGGCTGAACAACTCTTGCTAAGACGTGTCAACCAAGCATTCTGTACATCAAACTAAGTCTTTACGCAGAGAGTGCTCATCAGGCTGAACAACTCTTGCTAAGACGTCATTCCTATATATGTTATAGTGTAGCTGGGCTCTTGGAGTTCCACTTCAGGTGTTCCAGATCTTCAAATTTATTCTCTTAGCAGAAAATGCTCATCACGTGGAACAATTTTTGCTATGATACCATTTTTGTATCTCTTATAGTTTAGCTGGTCTGTCGCGGTGCTGCATCAGATGTTCAGCGAGGAAGTGAGGAAACTCGGTATGTAATGGGAGGTAACCCATCCACGGGCCAACCTAGGCAAACGCTTAACATAGCAGACAGTCGCGCATCATGTTCCGCACTTATCTCTAGAGACCTAGAAGCAGATGCGTAGATACGCTGAGAACTAATGCGCAATTATCTATCCGTGAACGTCTGCGACTCACGAGACAATGCATGATTTCTTCACTGGTCTCTAGAGACCTGGATGTAAATGCGTAAATACGCTGAGAACGCAGGTGTGCTTCGCGATCCGAAGAGGTTTCTACGGAGCGAGTTGCAGTCTGATGTTCTCGAACAGCATCAAGTCTCTCCTGACGCTCCTCGGTAGATTCTTGGGAATCTTATGATCCTCAATCTTTTAGCTCCTTTGGAACGTTGGGAAAGATTTGACCTCTTTCTAGACATAGTTATAGTTTAAATTTGAAGATACCTGATCAATTAAAATCTAAGTGACTGCTCCCCTGCGTTACCGGGTAGGCTACCGTGTCACGACGATAAATGGAAAAGGAAATTAAACACTCAAATAACACAAGCCCGAAGGCATATTTATTTGACAGAATAACGGGAAGAAAAGGTATTTGTTGTGTAGGTATTAAGTCTGGGCAACATATAGGCTATAATTTATTTTGGAAATTGGAACACCTGATGCAGAACCGCATCAGAACAGCTAAAGTATAAGAGATATAAAAATGGTGTCATAGCAAAAATTATTCCACGTGAAGAGCATTTTCTGCTGTGAGAATAAATTTGGAGATCTGGAACCCTGTTGTGAATCTCCAAAGCCCAGCGACACTATAACATATTAAGGAATGACGTCTTAGCAAAAGTTGTTTAGTCTGATGGGCATTTCCTGTGGACTTACGAAAATGAAAGATCTGGAACGTCTTCAATCGTCTCGCTCATCCAGTTGTTTTCCCGTCCCCGGGCCTCAGAATTCTACATCAAACGTTTCAGATCTTCGATTTTCTTGACGACCCCGTTGTCGCTGGCAAAAGCAACAGGATCCGCGTACGAAGTCGCGGGCAGAAGCTAGTACATAATATATGTAATGTCCCTTCGATGAAAATGAGCGCGATTTTAACTAAGTGAAATGAAGTTAATTATTCTGTTTGCGTTCAAAAGTTTGCGTCGTCTGAGAAGTCTGCAGATTGTGTTACTTACCAATTGAAACATTTTATTGAACTAATTTTAGGGACTTTTTGAAAGATGATTGAGGCAGGTTTATCTTCTTTTGGGTTTGATGGTGATAGCTGTACGCACAATAATAATAGTCCTCTTGACCGTTTTCGGTCACGGCGGCCAATCTCAACGCAGATTAACAATCGGTGCAGGAGATATTATAGTGCATAAATGTGTGCGCAGACACAGGTGCACTCTCTGTTCCTTTACTCTCAAAATCCGATGAGACGGCGACCCGACACTCGCGGAGAAAGATCAGGAGCAGGAACAACGGATTAACACGCGCACCGAGGCACGGGGATATCATACCACCAACTTCCAAACCCCGGGCTACTACTTACTACTACGGGGAATTTCGAATGAAAAACCCAATAGCACTTTTTGCCCGACCCGGGAATCGAACCCAGTACCCCATCTCAGCAGTCGCGCTTGCCACCACGAGACCAACGGGGCAGTCAAACGCACAATAAAACGCTACACTTACAATCAAACTCAAACTCAAAGCGTTTATTTCAATTAGACCTTCGCAGGCACTTTTGAAAGTCAGAAAAACAAAGGCGAAGCTACAGTCACAGACACAAGGCATAATAACTTGTGAAAGTACTGTAGTTGCCCATTCCAAAGCGTAGATCTCTATGGAGAAGAATGGGCAAGAAACTCCATGGACACTCTTTTCAATCAAAATATTGTTACAAGATCTTGGTTACATCATTCATGTTGAGATTATACATATATGTGAGAACGATGTAGAAAGACGTGCACATTAAGAGCGTCCAGAGTAAAAGATTATAACTATCAACAATTTAAAAACAAAGTAGTTAAAATAAACCGTGGCAGCTAAGAGATGACCAGTCCCAACTGACAGCGCCCGTTCACGAACATGACGCATGCATCAGCTCCATTCAGCTCAACCATATTGAAAGGAACTAAACGACCCAACACACCCGCCACTATCAGCGAGACATTTGAGTGAGCCTGACATTCTCTCAGCCACCAGGGCACATTCGAGTCAATGAAGGATAACTAAATGTAAATGGTAGCTTTACAGTACATAGTACTCACACATGTGCTATGCAGTTATATAATACTAAGAGATTGAATCTATACAATGCAAAGATATTTTTACAATCTTCTGCAGCTTCCACAATAATTTCACATGAGCTTCTGATTAGTTTGCCCCTATGGTTGTGGAGCAGGACCAGCATTGAGCCAAGCATTTTTATCATCGATGTAATCCCCTAACTTATAATATGCTTGCCTACATAGTGTGCGTTTTATACAAGATTTAAATTTTGTCTCATTCAGTTGTTGAATGTGGAGAGGTATTTTATTATAACATTTTAAACAGTACCCCATGAAAGATGAGTCTACTTTAGCTAGCCTGAAACCTGGCTGTACTAGTTGGTCCCTGTTTCTAGTATTATAGTGGTGTCTGTCACCTCTTTTACTAAACAAATGCAGATTTTTCCTAACGTACATGATGTTTTCATAGATGTATTGACAAGGTACTGTCATGATGTTAATTTCTTTAAACAGTTCCCTTAGAGAATCGCGCCTACGTAGATCATATATGGCTCTGATGGCTCTTTTCTGCAGAATAAATATAGACTCAATGTCTGCAGCCCGTCCCCATAGTAAAATACCGTATGACATAATACTATGAAAATAACTAAAATAGACTAGCCTCGCGGTATCTGCATCAGTAAATTGGCGGATTTTCCTAACAGCATATGCTGCTGAACTCAGCCGCCCTGCAAGAGATGTTATATGCGGACCCCATTGTAGCCTTGAGTCGAGCGTGATCCCCAGGAAAACAGTATTTTCGACGAATTGCAGTTTCTCTTGATTCAATACTATGTCACTATCACTACTTTTAACATTCGGTAGAGCAAATCTTATGCACTTCGTTTTTTTCCCATTTAATACTAAATTATTAGCGGTGAACCAATTATGGACCTGCATTAAGGCGTTATTTACGTCGTCGAGATTTGTGGCACGTCTGTTTATCTTAAATATTAAAGAAGTATCGTCAGCGAATAACACCATTTGTGGTTGGTTTTTAAATAAATGGGGTAGATCATTAATATATACCAAAAAGAGGAAAGGACCCAATATCGAACCTTGTGGTACACCCATACTTACTTTTAAACCCATTGAATTGACACCATTTATTTGTACTTGCTGATGTCTATCGTTTAAATACGATTTCACTAAACTGAGCGCAAGTTTCCTTAACCCGTAATGTTCAAGTTTTAAGAGTAGGGTTTCATGGTTTACGCAATCAAATGCTTTTGAGAGGTCACAGAAAATTCCTATGGCATCTTGTGCCTCTTCCCACGCAGTAAATATGTGTTTTAATAAGGTGACACCGGCGTCAGTCGTACAACGTCCTTTGGTGAAACCATACTGTTTCTCATGCAAGATTTTATTGGTGTTAAAGTGGTTAAGCATTTGATTAAGCATTACCTTTTCAAACACCTTGCTGAAAACCGGCAATACGGATACGGGTCTATAGTTATTGGTGTCTTTACTGTCCCCGGACTTGAAAAGTGGTATTACCTTACTGTATTTCATAAGGTCCGGGAAGACTCCTTGGTCCACACACAAATTAAATATTAAGGCCAAGTACGGTGCTATAGTCTCAATAATGGCTTGACAAACTTTAATTGACATACCCCATAGATCCTCGGTTAATTTGACTTTGATTTCTTTAAAAGCTTTAATGACTGCTATGGAGTTTATATGTTTAAATTGAAACTCAACCGGACAGGCCGAAACGTTCGCTCTTAATAAATCAATAGAAAACAAGGGTGAGGAATTTAAGGTTTCAGTAGTTTTAAGTGGGATACTAGTGAAGAAATCTACAAATTCTTGAGCAACTTCATTTTTAGAGCTAAGAAGACCACGTGAAGTCTCTAGAGTGATATCATTATTATATTTTTTATTTCTGTTAGTTTCACTGTTGATGATTTTCCAAACCGTCTTTATTTTATTATCGGCGGATTTAATCTTGTTACTAATGAATAAGGCTTTAGCTAACTTACAGGAGTTTTTAAAAATTTTTGAGTAAGTTGTAACATATTTATTAAAAGTTTCTGAGTTGATGTAAGGCTTAAGGCCATACAGCTCAAACAATCGTTCCCTACTTTTCCTAATACCTTTAGTTGCCCAGTCACTGAACATAAACTTTGGGCAAATAGATTTGGTTTTCATTTTTAATGTATTATTGAACTCTGTGTAAACTACCGAATAGAATTCCTCATAAAATTGATTAACATTTACAATAATATGGCTCGGAATGCCTAAATTACTAATTAAGCTATTTTTAAATTTATTCAAATTACTGGGTGTTATTAGTCTAGATTTTATCTGGATTCTTTGTAATGGTGTGTAGTTTTCAATTCGCACACAATCTTAACTTTGCAGACTAGTTGTACTAATAACACCTAGTTCCTTGGTACCACTAGGTCGCCGGCAAGGTCACCAACATTGACAAACTGCAGTGCCACAGCACAACACCTAATTACTTTGAAATCTTACTCATACCTTACTTTAATAATCCACTGAAGAAATAGAGTGAACACATGACTAGGGGTGATGTCAATGGGTTGGGGACAGTGTAGCCTTTGACAACGTTCCCAGTTCCCACTTCTGGGAGGGGAGGCCTCCCCTCTGTGAATAAGAGTGGGCCTAAAACCACCACGCGGGCCTAGTGCGGGTTTGTGGATGTCACATGTTTTCAAATTTTCGGTTCCAGGACCGGGCTTCCGGCTTCATCATCATCATCATCATTTCAGCCGAAAGACGTCCACTGCTGGACATAGACCTCCCCCAAAGAGAGGGTTTTGCCATAATCGGCTTCCGGCTTAGATTCACAATGAGATTGAGAGCATTGTTTAGGGGATACATGACACAAAGTTATGCGTCTAGGTTTGAACCCACGACGGGTTCAAACCCAGGCAGACGTACACACGGCGACAAATCAACCTATACGTATCTAGTATAACATGGCCTCGCTTTGTTTAGATTATCCGTACAATAGGAGGTCCGCTAAAACTGGTTAATCATAGCTTGATTGGTCGTCGTGCGTACGGCTACACGTAAGTCAGCACAGCTCCAAATATCACCAGGAGTGGGACACTTCAAAGAAATCAATCTTCAACATGAAATGAACTTAAAGACATGGTAATAGAGACTATTTTGTAACCATAGAAGAGCTTTAAGGATCTCGTAGCAGTTCGTAGCACGTCAGCTACGAACTGCTACGTTGCGTAGCAATTTATGAGCCCGTTTGTTGGTCCGGCAAAGGTGACAGCAAGTTATTGAAATGTGAAACTTTTGTAAGTAGTCTAGTTTTCTGATTTCGAGGCTAACCAAACACATGCTTTTTTACAAAGTATTCCTTTGTAAAAAAGTATTTAAAAAAAGTATTCCTGATTAGACTGGAAGCGGACACTGTCCTAAAAGATTCAAAATATTGCTAAAATATAAAACTCCTAGTAAGTATCCAACACATAACAAACAGATGTATTTCATCCCCACTACTTTCAAAACGGTGAAGGAAAACATCGAAAAATTCGAAGACACACAACACAACCGCATAGGGGAATTTGACCCAGCAGTGGGAACATTATAGGCTTATTATGTTATGCTTAGGTCAATCAGTAAGTAGAATTACTGCCTAAAATATAATGTATTAGTATGCTAAATTATTATTTAGTGCTGGCGAAAATCGATTATAATATGTTCAGTAATGACTTGGTGTACAAGACCTTGTGGTGGGTTTCACCTTGTAGAACAACTAAGACAATTTATTTAGGTAATAATTAAATGTTCATCAAGATTTAAATGAAGAAATTTTTTATTTGGTAAAATGTATGTGAGCAGGTTAGAGAAGGCCACGGTCACTGAGCACGGGAGTAAAGGCTTTATTCATTCATTCATGTTAGCAGATAAGATGGATTTTCATCAATGGACTCCATACATCTTACCTTTTTTTTTCGGATGGGGATTCATCAAATAGGGGTCCACTCTGGGCGGAGTAAAAGGGAGTGTTCGACTAGTACTGACTAAATCCATGTTCCTTCTTTTGCTCTTTGTGTTCCAGGGCCGCGGTATCTCTTTCGAACAGTCCCGCAGCCCTGGCAGCCTGGCCTTTCGGATCTCTTCCCGTTTGCTGACATATCTTTAAGGCGCGCGTGGAAGACGAACGCGCCGTCGACACAGCCTGTCGTCATAAGACGAACAGACGGCGAGCTAGCCAATAGCTCGCCGTCCACAGGCCAGCGCCTACGGTTGCCGGAAGCCACCACGTGGCCTCCGACGCCAAGGGCGTCTCCCGCGACGGCAGGGACGTGACGCTCTCTCCCTCTCACGTCCCGCCACCTCGCAGAAGGAGGTGACGGCGTCCCATTCTCTCTCGCTCCGGATCATGGATTGAACCAGGGCCGGACGCGAGAGGTCACCGCCACCGATCACCGCTACGAGGACACGGCGGTGCTCCGCCCAAGCGGAGCAGACCTCCACAGAGTGCTCCACCGTGTCCTCCGGTATACGACTTACGTTACAGCAACTTTTTGCCTCAACAAATGCCGTCGTCTGCAGTCAGCAAGGTGGTAGCGGGACTGACCACGCTTGGTGAGCCGAACGTACGTTCAAGTTTAAAGACTTTTGAGCAAAATCATCATCATCTGCCTAGCCTTTTCCCAAATATGTTGGAGTCGGCTTCCAGTCTAACCTGATGCAGCTGAATACCAGTATTTTACATGGAGTGATAGCCTATCTGACCTCCACTACCCAGTTAGCACCGGGTAACACGATACTCCTTGGTAAGACTGGTTGTTAGACTTTCGGACCACTGACTACCTGTAACGACTGTGAAAGATCTACAAATGACAGCCGGGACCAACGGCTTAATGTGCTTTTCAAGACACAGAGAAAACTCGGTTTGTAATGAGTGGTCATCCATCGACGGACCAACCAGCCAAGCGCGGCTTAACCCGAGTGGTTGTTATTATAAAGCCAGGAGCTCCTCCATTACCCGATTTTTTAGAAAAACATGTGACGTCCCGCAATCGGCACTGGGCTGCGTGTTGGATTACAACCCATTTCCTCTCATAGAGAGGAGGCTTGTGTCTCAGCATTGGGAACATCATAGGCTGATTACCTACGCTACAAGTGCCTATGCAAAGGACACAATTGTTAAACAATATCTAGCTGATAAGTTTCTCTTATTTCTTCAGTCTTTCGCAGTTGGAATAAATTTGAAAAGTGGGAAACTCCTCAAAACACCTTGCATGAATTGGCTAGTCTAGACAGTATTTTGCCGTCTTGAATCGTGCAAGGACATTTAAGAATCGTGTAGATTGTGGAAATAAGTTTGAATAGAAGGTGTAAACAGACCCTTCATGAATCCGTCAACCAAGCATTCTGCACCAAACTAAATTGCGCAACTTTTTTGCACTCAAAACTTTTGTGCTGATTGATGCATTGAATAGTACGGAGTCAGGGATCAGGGTTGCGGGGGGTAATCTATGGATATACTGAAAATTCTTTCACTAATAGGAAGTTACATTATCCCTGAGTGCCATAGGCTATATTTACAACGTGCCTGTGGGATAATTTCCGACCAAAACGCAAACGAAGCCATAGCGGGCAATAGCTTGACGTATATAATATTTTGAAGACCTGGACAAAGCGACATTCTATCAGCGATAACTATGGTAGAGAAGTTAAAAACATATTGGCATGTAGGGACTGACCGAAGCATCGGCCACCTTCGACCCAAAAAATCACCTTCGGCCAAACCTTCTTCCAAAATGGGCCGAAGTTTTGGCCGAAGGTTTCTTAGCAAGCGCCTAAATTGAACGAACTGTTACGAATTCGCAAGAGCATGATCGAAACGGCAACGCGCGGGGGGGGGGGCACATTTAGACATGTTATTATTATTTACAAGTTGCAAGGTAATTTTACTCATCTCGTGAAGTTGTTTAAAGGGTGTAACGAGACCCTTAACGAGGCCGAAAGGCACTTGTTCTCCCCGTCAATGCGATATTTTTTTTGTTCTAGACCATACCTGGGAACCTTCCAGTTACGGAGATATCGGGGGTCAAAGTTCCAACTTTTTCACAAGTTTTTAAATACATGTTTTTAATGTAAGATTTTTGGAAAGACACCTTCACCATCCAAGTATTATTACATCCATCCATCAGCACAATGTTTTGTGGGCGTTACATTGAGTACTACAGTAAAACGTGATTTTTTACCCCAAAAAAAAAAATCGTTTCCCAGCAATAATTTTTGCGTAAAGTTACTTAGTTTGATGTACCTAATGCTTGGTTGACGGTTTCATGAAGGGTCCTATTACACCCTGTAGATACAGTCAACATACATTTTAATTTAAAAGTTTAAAAGGCACATTCTTAATCTTGAATTGAATTTCTTAGGGATATTACACCTTCGGCTGGACACTATTGGTATGACATCAGCCACCGAAAGACTTCTGTGTGTAATCCTGTTGAACATCCTTAAAAACATACTCGTAAAACATAAACGGTTTTAAAACGTATACTACTTGAGCCACGTGTCTCAGTCCTTCGCTTATTTCTCTAGCTTGTAGGTCGTTGGCAAATTCCATGTTCAAGTACACTTTACACTTTGTTGAAAATGCAACTTAAAATATTTCTCTAGGTTTATGAATTAGATGAGTGCTTTGGACGTCAGTTATGTATGTTAGAAACCTACTTGATAGCAAAAGTCGGTGGTCAATTCAAAGTTAATCAGAACATTAAAACTATAGTTTGCCGAAGATTTATTGGCTACATTTTCGAACTTCCTATAATCCAAACTACTAAAATTACTAAAATACTAAAATTGTACTACAATTGTACTAAAATTGGTGAAATATTGCAAAAAGATATATCGGTTTAATTAATGTACATAATTAATGTTCCATAATACGCGTAGGTTTCCGTACCAAAAATATGTTTTTAGATTCTTCTGATAAAATATGACCCCTGAAAAAGTAGAGCACGAAACTGCTTGGTTTAATATAGCGTAGACGTAACTATATTAACATTTTATTTCCAGCTCTGAAATTAGGTTGTTAATACATAAAAACCTTTTAAAAATATACCACGATAGCTGAAATAATGTTGTGTACAAAAAAATACTTACTTAATAATTAGGTATTCAAAATTCCAATTTACGACCACACTACACACACTATTACAGTAGTTTTCAATTACAAAACAATTATTTCAGTCACTAGTTCACATTTTTGCTAATATTTTACAAAAACTCTCATTTAAAACGTCATCATTTCAATTTTATTTTGAACACGAAATATAAAACGTAAATTGCCACCATTTTAAATTTTCTGGCGCGAAAATTAATCGTAGCTGTCATTTTTGAATTTTAATTCCACTCACACACACACATCAATTTAATGTAACAGATTAAACATTGTTTCGTTGTGAAAAAAATACGAACGAAGGTTAGATTTCATTTTCTCGGCCATGATGCGAAAATTTTGCAATTTTTAACACTTTTAGGACAAAAATTCACACATTTAAATATTTTATACACTCTGATTCTGTTGTTGGCATTATTTATGGTATTATTTTTGTTAAAAAAGTATTGTTTATTATTGTTTTGTTTCCAGTTTCTAAGGCTACGCTATGTCTTACAAGGCAGTTGTGTTACAACTGACCATTGTGTGAAGAATTGGGTGGCGAGTGGGTGGCCCAAGGGGTGAACTGTTAATCACGTGGGGTGGAATAATTTTGTTTTTTAATTACGCCAAGGTGCGTTCGGCAACGGATTTTTACTGTTATTGGCGCTATTTTAGGTTACGATGTCATGTTCGGAAAATACGTTGTATGTGATGACTTGATCCGGCGCCAAACGGAATGGGGACACCTGATTATTTTTGTTTCTATTTTTAGAAATGAGGTTTATACTATTGCAACCTTTTTGGTATTTAAATAGGCCGAAAACATCTGTATTTTTATATAGCACCATTTATTATTTATCAAAATACAGTCCTTATGTAAGATTAACTTCATTATAGCCAAGAAACCTTGTATTAGTACATACAGGTATTCAAATAATTTAATTAATTAAGAGTTTCGCATTGAGTGAATTCGTAACATATAGTTAGACGATGTTAACCGCGGTGCGCGGCTGATGCGTTGTACTTGTGGCTAATTTGCAAATCTATGTAGGTTCACGGTAGACAGCTTGGGAGGTGGGCAGAGTTCCAGTTAAAATTTTACAGAAGTTCAGTGCGTTAACTTGTGTGACAAGTCGTGAAAGCTTTTCTAAAAGCAAGCGCAACACCACAGCCCACTAAACATCTTCAAGGCTCCGAAAAATCATTTGCAGACAGTTGAAACAATACTGTGTTGTTAGAATTGTACCTGCGATCCGTAGCGCTAACGCCAATCGCCTTCACAATACTATGTAGAGGAGTCATTCAGTGTTCATCATCATCATCTCTTCAGTAGTGTTCAAATAGGTCTAACTAGCGTCACCGCAGACCCGGAAATTAAAGCAAAATGGAAAGGAGGCCTATTATAAAGATTTAAATCGTCATGTGCTCTCACCGAACATAGGTCGCGCAGAAACAATACACTGGAATAGGAACAATCAAAATCGGCCCACGCGTTTGGTCTAAGAGCGCCACAAAGCAACAAACACACATATTTAGGCTGAAAAACACATTACCCTCCTCAGTCGGGTAAAACGATAACCCGCTGATCCCGCGTATGAAACTATAGATACGATTTTAAATGAGTGATAGATAAAATACTCATCTGCCTAGCCTTTTCCCACTATGTTGGGGTCGGCGTCCAGTCTAACCGGCAGCAGCTGAATACCAGTATTTTACATGGAGCGACTCCCTATCTGACCCTTGGTAAGACTGGTTGTCAGACTTTCGGGCCACTGACAAACTGTAACGACTGTCAAAAATCTACAAAAGACAACTCGGGCCAACGTCTTAACGTACTTTCTGAGGCACGGAGGAAACTTGGTATGTAATGAGTGGTCACCCATCCACGGACCAATCTGGGCAAGCATGAAGTACGGCTTAACCATTACATGACATGTTATTATTTTGCCACGAGCTCCTCAATGGATATAACTCTTCTTTTTCCAGTGGGGGTAGGCATTACAGACAAAACGCCATCTTTACGATCTAACATAACATAACCTCACGCCTGTAATCCCCGGCGGGTTAGGCAGAGATGTACCTAACAGTACACCCACATTTCACCAGTTATATTTCAAGTTCCATGTAATGGGAGGATTAGGAGGCAAGCCTATTGCCATCGACCGAGCACAAATTAAGACTCTGTGTCTGCTACTGAGAGATTCCTGGTGGAAAAACTCAATAACACTTTGCACGACCCGGGAATCAAGCCCAGGACCTCATGCTCAGCAGTCTCAGTCAGTCAGTCGCTTGCGACCAGTAGACCAACGAGGCTGCTAAACAATTTACTTATTTATGATTTATTTATTAGCTAGATGATGACTAGGTATCATTACAGGAATTTCCTAATTCAATAGTGTGGCCAAAATTACAGTTTTACTAGTTTTTTTTTGTATGTTTGTCTTATACTTGGGAGTGGGTCATTCCAGGCTTTAGTGATCTTGATAACCGTCACTCGTAGATGCTCTCTCAGAGGACATGATAGCTATCTCTATCTGAACCTATCTCCATTTCACTCACTCCACCTCCTCCTCACAAGCAATTCGCAACAACGTAACTGAACAACATAATAATTTATATTCGTTAGAAAAAAGTCGAAATCCAGCAAAGTTTATGTATAACACTAGTAATGTATTCTAATAACGTTGTTTTCAGGGCCAGAACCTTGTAGCGAAGGATGTTAGCTAATGTTATGGTACTTGTGTTTCAAGCTTTATTACAATGTTTCTATTATTTTGACCAATTTGGTTTTTAGTTGTAAATGGTGGTCGAACTATTTTATTGTAGGAAACTAGCGACCCGCCCCGGCTTCGCACGGGTGCAATATTGTACATATAAACCTTCCTTTTGAATCACTCTATCTATTTAAAAAAAAAAACCGCATCAAAATCCGTTGCGTATTTTTAAAGATATAAGCATAGGTACAAAGGGACAGACAGCGGGAAGCGCCTTTGTTTTATAGGCTCAGTCGCAATATACTATACTCTTAATGTGCACGTCTTTTTACAGCGTTCTCACTATATGTATAATCTCAACATGAATGATGTAACTAAGATCTTGTAACAATATTTTGATTGAAAAGAGCAATGATGGAAAAGAGTGTCCATGGAGTTTCTTGTCCTTTCTTCTCCATAGAGATCTACGCTTTGGAATGGGCAACTACAGTACTTTCACAAGTTATTATGCCTTGTGTCTGTGACTGTAGCTTCGCCTTTGTTGTTCTGTTATTCAAAAGTGCCTGTTATGGTCTAATTGAAATAAATGCTTTGAGTTTGAGTTTGTAGTGATAGTGATTAACATAACAACTCGCCTGCACTCTGAGAAGCGTTAGGCAAAATTGCAAGTGCTTTTGGCGACCATAAGGTTTGAATTCCAGGTTATACATATTATAGAGTTTGCATATTTTAGTTTGGCTTTTTGTTGTTTTGTTTTATTAAAGTGTAAGTTAGCTAGGGTTTAGGTACATGTGCGTATACATTTAAAATTAAGATATTATCACTTTATCAGGTACTTATAACCAATGCAAATATTCGTATGCCACGTCTAGCGGCGGATATATCCTGTATAAAATAGCATGGTTGTAACCATGCTATTTTATTTACCAACTTTGTGCCTACCGTATCCTACGAATGAAATGTCTTTGTAGAGCAGTCCTAATAAGTTTCTTCATTATGTATTCCGCAGTGCAGCTTGGAGCTTGGACCTGGTGCCCGGTTGATAGTAATACCTCACCCTCAATTACTTAATGGAATTCTAAACTTATCTAGCGAAGTGACGGTAAGTTGCATGTAGGGAATTTTCTGTCCACGCTATACGTAGGTAGGCAATATGGTCATTGTTCTCTCTTCATCTATGCCTTTAGCTAATTTCCTATTCTGTCTAAAATTCGTTGGTCTAGTGGTTGCAAGCGCGACTACTGAGCATGAGGTCCTGGGTTCGATTCCCAGGTCGGGCAAAGTGTTATTGGGTTATTGCATCAGGAATGACTCGGTAGCAGTCACGGAGTCTGGATTTGTGCCCGGTTGATGGAAATAGGCTAGCTCTCTATTAAATGAGTCTTAAAACATAACTGGCGGGTGAAATGAGCGTGTACTATTAGGTACACCTCTGCCTAACTCTTCGGGCATTACAGGCTGATATTAATTTATCTGCCTAAAATAGACATAGAAGATCACCATCATCCACGTTTGACCATAAGGCAATAAGGCACTTTCATGTTTGAGTTTAGCTGGAATCCGGGACCGCGGTCCCGGTCCCAAAAGCCCCACGACCCATCTTTTCGATGGAAGACTGCACTGCTTGACAATTGGCATGCCCCCTAGTGTCGCCACATCGACAGCCTGCGAAGTGACGACACTAGGGAGGATGCACGCTTCTTGCATCTACAACAACCGTCTGGTAGAAGGATCCTCCCTTTTCCAGGCAGGATGCAGAACTTTCCACCCTCTGTCTCATACCTCTATAGCGTTTTAGTGAGGCTAAGTAATTTAGGTCAATTGCGATCATTTTAATTAATATTCTTTACAACAATCTGTGAGTAGCATCTAGTACATTATCTAGATAAGCAGACAGTTATTAATTCCTGGTCGTTGGGTGCGCCTCTCAAAGTAATAGAGAATACCAATTACCCTAATGTTACAGCAATACCTGAGATTTTTAGATGGTGCGATACGATTTTAGGAGACCTAGATTTTTACTACACTCTTCTTATAACAGCTGTCTACTTAGACTACAGCTGTCTCGATTTTGCGAAATAGTGCTTCTCTAACATCTTATTTGTTCTACCTGCTGTTAATCCCCCGCCTTTTTGAGTTTGCTTGACTTACCCGGAAGTGTCTTTACAGACTTCGGACACAGGTTAGTCGTAGCTAGGAAAACCTGCTCAGTTGAAGATTTATATGTCGGATCCGGTCAATAGTATGGAAATGGATCAAAAGCACGTAGTGCTGAGATGACGCGTTCTACATACCAGTCTATCCACACCGCAGCGTGCTTTTTACAGAGCCCTGATGGTGACAGCTGGGAGCCAGGAATACAGCCAGTTTCTGATCGCCGCTGAGTTGAGTCCTCTTGTAACTGTACCCAATTCATCTTAATTTTTACCCCATGTTATTGTGTTAAGCTGTAATCTCAAGTAATTCGTTTGTTTTGCTAGAAACAGTGTATCGCTCTCAGTGTATTTTCATAGCACGAAACCCATCGTCCGTCCACATGATATAGAAGCCTAGCGGAATAAATCCTGACATCTCCGACATGTAGATGCTTTAGGCTAGACCACTGTCCAGCTTAAAAATATTCAACAATACCAATCTATAGTTCCACAAAAGATGGGATGAAGCTCAAGCCCGAACTGTGAATATCTGCCCGGTTTTTGGCCCTGTTACACACATAGACTGGTAGCTTCTCTGCCTATCTCTTCGAAAAATTGCATTTAATAAAAACAAATCGTATCGCCATCGAATCGTAGTATAAAACCACAAAGCTGCAGTGTTCAGAGCCCCGCTGTCGGCGCGACCGCACCCACGATGCAGTCTACAGCTAATGCGAGCCTCGTCTGTTATGACGTTAGGGGTAATTAAAGGCACTACAAGCTTTCAAATTGAAAAAAAAAAAAAAAAAAAAAAAAAAAAAATTGATTGATTGTTTGATTTTGATTTGATTGATTGATTGCTTTTTTTTGAGTAAGACGTCAAAAACATCTCGTGTGATTTCTCTGAAAGTGAGGTAGAGGTTAGATGTAGGTACCTACTATATATAACTACCTACCTACCTACCTGTTCAGATTATACGCGCTACAAAATACGCTACTCTGAAACCACTTGTAGAAATGAGATAGAATGTTAACACCCGTATTCTTAACAGTCAGTATGCTACCTACTCATTAAGAAGTAGGTAATGAACGACTCTGCCCGCTACTCCCTACCATACCATTACCGTGCTATGAACGTATTGGGCACGGAAGGAAACATGACACGGACTATGCCTAACGGAACGTATCAACAGCCTTATACGCGTCCTTTTGAGCGCCACGGTCGGGTATAGCCGACAAATGACAACGTGCCCAACACGCCACCGTCGGCTAAAGACGATCTGCTGTCGATCACTTGCTGCCTAAATATTTTGTGGTAGATTGCCGACACTAAAGTTTACAGCGATAGTCTTTCGATGTCGGAAAATTCAGATGTAGGAATTGTACATCTACATGCATTCACTGTATATCTTCACTATTATCAATTCAACATTCCAAAGTCATTAAGCTCATCCTCATAAAAATCCTCGTCAGCACTCTCCCTCACACCGTATCATTTTCAACTGCCCCGTTGGTCTCATGGTTGTAAGCGCGACGTCTGAGAATGGGGTCTCTGGGTTCGATTCCCAGGTCCCAGTGACGTTAACTTTTTCCACTAGGGATTTCTCAGTAGCAGCCTGAGAGCCGTTTCAGACTACAGTATTTGTAGCGCGTATACGCTCGTATCAGCGCGTACTCGCGCGCCACATTTTACACTTCATCCGCTAATTCCGTGTTGTTAGCTCGCGCAGAGGCGATTCCCCCGGTTCGCGCACATCAACGCTTGTGAGAGTTGCGCAAGTGGCAAAAAGCGCGCGTAAACGCGCCTCTGCGCGCTTCTAAAACCAGCTTTTACGCGCCGAAAACACGCTAATCTAAAGGTTCTGCAGTTGAATAAAACATTGGACTATATTTCAATAATTCATTTATTACCTTGTTATGTAAGTAATACAATGTATCGGCAGCCACCCACTGCGTAGGACGATAATACAAACACACCCGATCGGAAATGTGACACATCGAGTACTAAAAAGAGACAGATGTGTGCACGTAACTGTGAGTCACACAGACGAGGCTATATCCCTGATGTGGCATATTTATGACCTGGTGTTGTAGGTACATTAGTTAATATATTAAGTTTACTACATATTCACAAACTAAAATTTACAAAATAGTGTTACACTAAAAACCTAGCGAAATACAAAAGTATTGGTGTCTTTTTTATTACTTTGTTACATTGTTTTTTGATAAATAAATAAAAATATAACATTGAATGCATTTTATTATCTAAAATAAAATGTCAGTTGTGAATTATTAGAAATAAATACAAAATAATTGATTACAAATAAAATTTTATTTTTATTTCATCAATTTCATTAAAAAATACCAATTTAATCGAGACACCAATAATTTTGTATCAAACTGCAAAAAAAAAAACTAAATAATACTAATACAAATAATTTTATAAATCAATTATTAGATCACAATTAAAATTGAACTGAATACAAGTAATATGATAAGTATTATAATAAAATTACACAATGTACAATTCTATACAACTTAGATAGTAAGCTTATAGCTGGCTTGACCGAAGGACGTTAACAATTAAAAACAAAAATAAACTTTTTTTCTTCCTTTTTTTTTGTTTTTGCTACTATCTGGTCGATCGTCACAATCGATACAAGGATTTGGTGCGTGGCCAAAATCGGAACTAACTTGGCCATCTTGTTTTATCAATATATTTCACAAAATGGTTACCAACAGTCATTTACATTGACCAGAACTTACCCAAAATAACACAATATGACGCCAGTAATCCTTGAGGCGTTAGGTAGAGGTGTACACCTACATTTCGCCAGTTATGTCCAAGTCCCATCTAATAAGAGGCGAGCCTATTGTCAAAATATACGATAGATATACGCTGCGATATCAATCAACGACATCATACGACTAATTCTTATCGTATCTTAGGTAAAATATCGGACAAAATGTGGATACTACAATATAGATCTTGTTGCCTTGTGAAGTAGAATCAAAATCGTACGACATAATCAATCGACAGAATTTATTGATCGAATGTGGGCTTCGGCTGGGCACAGGATTTCTTGAACACATGGAATATTATACTTCATCTGTAGTGACGTAAAATGCATAGTTGCATAAACATTGCCGCACACAACAAGGGCGGGTATTTGGGCAGCGCGGCCTCGCGATCTCTTTTGCACTTAAAAGCAATAGTAATAAAGTTTGATATTAAAATGTCACCAGGAAATAGAATTCATTAATAAGGTTTACGTCACTTTTTAAATAAAATATAATGATGTTTTTCAGTCCCAGGCCACCAGCTAAACGATAGTAAGGCACCAAAACTATACAGTCACTAAAACTACTGAAATTTAATGGAAAACAACAAAATCATGAGGTTTGTACAATTTATACACACATAAATGCAAATTTTAATGCGATTGTGTCTTGTAAGATAATGCTTGAAGACCGTCAGAATACTGGAAGTAAATTGAGATGGTTTAAACAGGTATAGTTCTGTTCAAACTTTATGGCAGCCCTGAAGTTAGCTGCGACTGACGGTCAGCGCAGGAATAACGGTTCAAACTTTATGGCGGCTCTGAACATCTAACGTAAAGCTGCGCAGAACACAATTTTAGGTATCAGCGTGGCGCAGAGGACCCATCGTCTGAACTATATAATGCGCAGAACGTCACTCGCAGCTAACTTCCGAGCGTCCATAGAATTTGAACTGAACTTTATTTGGGTTCACTATAAAACTTGATATGTTGTTAGGTCTGGTGAAATGACTAATCCCTGAAAATATTTTGCGTTTTATGGGAATCGGATATTGCAGATATTGGTAGTATAGGTAATGATCATTAAGGGACTTCGGATCCTAACCTTTGGCTGTTCTAGGAATTGGTTAGTATAGGATTTGGAATTTCAACATTTTGAGTGTTATAGGAATTGGAAACGATAGGAATTTGTTAGTATGGGAATGTGACACTTTGTGTGTGGAATTTGTTAGTGTGGGATTTCAGAGTGTAAGGAATTCAAATACCAAGGTATAGGACATAGGTAAAATGACTAGGAATGTAAGTAGGACATAATATTTCAAAAATCGTTATTCCAACCATGACAAATTATTTTTTCTGTATCTGTACTACGAAATTTAACAGTATTATGTAGAAAGAAAAGCCTGTTTTTTTAAGTGGCTTGGTATTCTGACCGTCTAAATCATTATGTACATTTTTACCCACACTGCGGTGTAGCACAAAAGGAGGGTTATGTTTTTACTCAGGTATCTGCAGTAATAGAATCTGCAGTATGTCAAAACGGTATAATGTACATTATTATTTCTTAGAACTCGATTAAATAATTTTGGCAGTTTACTTATTATCTGAATATAGTTTATAACTAGATATGAATCAATCTTTCGCCAATTTATTTAAGAACTCCATTTTTAAATTTAGACGTGATACTGGGTTTACGGAGTTCTCAGATCATTTAAATTTATGACACATCCGCTATGAATCTACAAAATTCACGTGCAACGGAATTATAATCCGGAGATCCGTGCTAAAATCCGTGACTTCTATTTTAATTTTACTAAACAATAATACATATTATTATATTATATTTAAAAAAAAATGCTAACAATTCATTAATTTAGACGGAATAAAAATAATAATATAAATAAATGAATGAGTATATTATCGGGAATTCAGAATCATATATCATTAATTACTAACTCAATATTGCTCAACAATATTCAGCTCAGTAGAAACTATAATCGGAGTTCAAAATTTGACAGAAACTATTTTCACAGATGTCATCAACTATGACAGCTGTCAAGTGATACTTGTTTCTCTTCTATTGAACACGTATGAGATAAATAGTATTTTAATAAACGATATAAGACAGATGACTATCGCTCTCTTTCCTGCATGCGATATTTATATACCGATAATATATATAAATGTTAGCGACCCGCCCCGGCTTCGCACGGGTGCAATGTTATACATATAAACCTTCCTCTTGAATCACTCTATCTATTAAAAACCGCATTAAAATCCGTTGCGTAGTTTCAAAGAACTAAGCATAAATAGCGACGGATAAGGAAGCGACTTTGTTTTATACTATGTAGTGATTAACGGTATATAAATGTCGGTATATTAGTTATACGTAAAAGTTATACGCAACCATGGGCGTCAACTCGCCTCATTTTTGCAAGCGATTCCTTTACAGTACTTGTAATTGTGCGTAAACCAATCATCATACATTTCTGAACTCCAATCAAAGTTTCAACTCTCAAGCAACAAATCGTTCGGGTTATTCTTAAAAATTTGTAAAAATCACATGTCTTTTAACACAGACTTCAATATGGCTCCTTCAGTGTTTCTTGTCTGGTTGACCCCGGTGTCCAGACTCGGTGAGAGCACCCTAGGGTCTCTATCGGAGTCCCGCGAGAGCTGGGATGCGGTTTCAATCGCGTCTATGTTCTGGAAGAGGAGGTTGTTCGAACTGTTGGATGCGGTGCGAGTGTGACCTGACCTAGATAGGTTTGGTGGTGGTCCTGAAAAAGAATAGAAGTATTCATTGTTTACAAGAAGTATCCATTTCACACATCCTTTGGAATGGGCAATTACAGTACTTTCACAAGGTATTATGCCTTGTGTCTGTGACTGTAGCTTCGCCTTCTTTGTTTCTCTGACATTCAAAAGTGCCTTTTATGGTCTAATTGAAATAAATGCTTTGAGTTTGAGTTTGATCTGTGTGGCAAATTACATCCAAATCCGGTCAGTAGTTTTAGTGTGAAGGAGTAACAAACATCCAGACATCAAAACTCCCGCACAAACTATCAATATTAGTAGGATTACCGATTCTATTTATTTATTCAATGAGTATAGTTCGCATTAAGAGAAATAGCATATTTTGAAGTGACCTGGGGAAGAACAAACAGCTGGAAATCAATGCTACAAATACGACTTGACAGCGTCTTTATGAAGGCGTCCATAAAGGCCATTTTCGAAGAGAAACCATTGATACGTGTGCCGTCAACCGAACAATGATGTATTACAATTTCTGTTGCTAAGCAGTATTATTATGTGACGGTCTGGAAAGTACTGGAGCTCGTGTAATTACAGCTAAGTTTAAGAGTCATAAGAATTTGTCTGCATAGTTTAGAATGCAAAATCCATGGATGATCAGACACTTTTCTTAAGGTGGACAAGGCTTTGCTAACCTACCACACAAAGCTACTTGATTAAAAAAAACTCTAAAAATATCAAAGCAGAAACCGTGTTTATTCGTGATCATGGATGATGCTTGCAACAGCGCCGAAATATCCGGGAACTCAAAATCAAACAAACATGGTAAATACCCCGTTTCTAGTGTCAATGTCAATCAAAGAAGAAAGTCAACAACTCAATATTTTTTTTAAAGTAGATCCGAATATCCCATACTGTTAATAATGTGTTACCTATATTGGAATTCTTCCTCTCGCTCGGCGTGGTGCTCCTGCTGCCGTTCCCGTGCGCCAGCCCCATCATGTTGGGCAGCGCGGCGCGCGGCCGCGACTCGTCGTGCAGGAACTTGACGAACTCCGCCGCCAGGCTGTCGGGCGCCGTGGTCGAACGCGCCAGGCCGAGCCGCTCGCACTCTTGTTGGTTGAAATCTAGCACTGTTGACAGGACGCGGAGGACTTGTGTTCTGAGGGAAAGACAAAAATAATATTAAAAAACACGAAAATGAATATAAAAATCTTGGCTACTTGCTATGATTGCGATCGCTTACTGACGGATGGAGATCATGAACGTTTAGAAAAAGCAAACTTAGCAAACGTCACTTTATTAAAACACATATTTACTGCGTAGGAAGAGGCACAACCTGCCATAGGAATATTCTGTGACCTTTCGAAACCATTTGATTGCGTAAATCACAAAACCCTGTTCTGGAAACTTGACCATTACGGTTTAGTAAAATCGGATTTGAATGATAGACACATACAAGTAAATGGTGTCAATTCAATGGGTTTAAACGTAAAAATGGGTGTATCACAAGGTTCGATATTGGTTCCTTTCCTCTTTTTAGTATACAGCAATGACCTACCCCATTTATTTAACAACCAACCACAAATGGTGTTGTTTGCTGACGAAACCTCTTTAACATTTAGGATTAAGAGACGTGCCACAAATCTTGACGACTTAAATAACGCCCTACTGCCATGCTGTTAGAAAAATCCGTCAATGTACCGATATAGATACAGCGAGGCTAGTCTATTATTTAAATTATTTTCATAGTATTATGTCATACGATATTTTACTATGGGGACGGGCTGCAGACTTCGGGTCTATACTTATTCTGCGGAAAAGAGTCATCAGAGCCATATATGATCTACGTAGACGCGATTCTCTAAGAGAACTGTGTAAGTAAATTAACATCATGACAGTACCTTGTCAATACTTCTATGAAAACATCATGTACGTTAGGAAAAGTTTGCAATTCTTTAGTAAACGAGGTGACAGACACCAATACTAGAAATAGGGACCAACTGGATCAGCTAGGTTTCAGGCTAGCTAAAGTAGACTCATCTTTCATGGGGTACTATTTAAAATGTTACAGTACCACAGTATGTGGTACAAGTCCTGTGTCTAATATGCGGTGCTCAACAATCATGTCATTGGATGGAGAAGAAATTAATAATAAAAAATCCTTACTTGTTAGTACTATTTCCGCCAGCAGTCATCACATAGTTGATGACGAGGTTCTTCACCAGGTTCTTATCAACCTTATCCTGCTGGTTGGATATCGCGTTGTAGTACCGTTCCTCAGCAGCCGCTACAGATGTCTGGAGAGTCCGAACTGGGTAGGCAGTGAAGGGTTCGATGTAGTGGTTACTTACTTATACATTGACATATAAATAAAACATAGTTCTTTGCGAGAAACTAGAATATTTACGCAATATTCTGTGGCTAAATGTCTATATCGTTCGGGAGCCATTCAAGTAAGAAACTTAAAAACAGAAAGACATCAATCATTATTTAAAAACAGCAATATTGTTTTAAAGACAGCAATCATTATTCAATGTGAGACTAAATTAAATTACACATACACATTCAAATAAAACACAGTTAAGATCATCAAATAGTAAAATGAAATGGTGAAGAAAACTATTCTAATCTTACCATGCAGCAAGCACATCTTCGTACGACGCTTCGTTGCGTGAGCGCACACGACCTCAAAGTATTATTCAGCCACTGGGTAGGGTCCCGGAAATCGCTCAGACACTTTTAGGGACCTCTTTACATATTCAAAAAAGAAGACTTTGAAAACACTAAATATCAATCGAGTGCTAGAAATCTTGGAGTTATTTTAGTCCACTATTAGACAAAAATATTGGCATAGAAAACTAGCAATGTATAAATATACAAGGCTTTCCCTTGGTCCCCAGCGAACTTTTCGCATTCTCACTGGATGATGATGCCATCAATGTATACAACAACTTGTTAACGGTTGCAACTGTCGTATATTTCTAATTATATGATGGATAATTGAGAAATATATGAAACCAATTTAAATATCAACAAACTGCAGTAACATTGCATATCACTTTCCAGGCATATCATCACCTGCCTGCCTTTTCCCAACTCTGTTAGGTCGACTTCCAGTCTAATCGCATGCAGCTGAATACCAGTATTGCACATGGAGCAATTGCCTATCTCACCTCCACAACCCAGTTAGTACTGGATAATACGATACCCTTCGGTACGACTGGTTGTCAGACTTTCGGGCCACTCAGGCCATATCCAAACACGACTTTTTTCGAACGATATTTTAGTGAACTTCTAGTCGGTAAATCAATTTTTACTGATAAAAAATGAAGTGATGAGCGACTCCCGTCTCCCTTTTATTGATTCCACCAGTACCTGAAGTAATACTCAGAGGCAATGTGGCGTTAATGGTGATCTTCTAAGTTCTACTCTTCTACGGAACTTGGAGCATTCAAAATAAAAGAAAAACGGAACTTGTCTTGGATAGGTTACTTTTGAAATAAAGAAGTAGGTACAGTCGCCAGCGCATCAAGTTACTACAAACTGTCAAATTTTCTCACTCGATTTTGAACTTAACCATCAAAATTTTATGGTTTTAAATCAGTTGGAGGACAGTTTGGGGTAACTTAGAGCTGGGGATTGTACTTCATATTTATTTCAGCAATTTTAAGTTGTGTTTACGAGGAGAATTTCTCGCCCGACGACCGGTGAGAATATTCTTACCGGACTCGTAGGTGAGACTCGGAAGTCGATTTATCGAACTTAAGTCAAATATGAGTTTATTTTTAAAATTCTCGAATCTAGATGGTCGAGAAGCTTTTCTCGCCTAAAGAGGCTTAAGTTTTACCTTGTCATTAAAAGTACACTAAAGGAGACATTCTGTAGGTACTCCATATCCAAAACAAGTTGAAACATAAACAAAAAAACAACATTCACAGAACACTCATACAACAACAAGGTGCTGCAAGACGTAAACTTGCATGTGCTTCATGAAAATATAATGCAGGTGAAGATGAGATTCTCACTTTACGATCCATTATATTATATTTATCATTTAAAGGTAAATATTGTAAGAATTGACTTACAATACACCACAAAGCTCTATAATTATGAATTTTAATTTATTGTTACGATTTTTGGCTGGATTCATAGTATAGAATTGAATTAAAATTATGGATCAAGGTAATATTAGTTTTTAGATGACATTTTTAGTAGATGGACTTTAAGAATCTCAACTCCATAAAACATACACAAAAATTCTCAAAAAAAGCGCAAAAAAAAAAATGGTGAAAACACATAGACGACACGACGTGAAGCCGTTACCCTCAGTCAAACCCCATATGGTAATCTGAGTATCGCGAGCCCGCCATTACCATCTGTCAAAGTGACAGCTGTCAGAGCGACGTCTGTCATCGTGACAGATGACGGCGGCCGCTGCGTCCGAAAACCTCACAGTTACCAAATGAGATTAAACCGAAGTTGGCGGAAGCGCTGGTCTTGATTCTTGTAAGCTGCCTATTTTATAGCATACAGCGATTGTACACATTTACTTGTCTTCTTTTACATTTTATATTTGGTTAATTGATTTTCTGTCTGTTCAGAAAATGATTCATAATGATTTTATGACAGACTTAAGATAAAAATCTGTTTAATTTTCATTTTAAACGCCTCGCCCACGTTAGACTAATTTCAAAGAGCCGTTTTCTCAATAGTCTATCGATGACTTTGGCTTCGACATACATATAAACTATACATTTTTAACTTATCTGCCTAGATTGATGTCCGGACGGTTCTAACTCTATTACTGTAGCGTGGTCGAAGCGCTTCGTCACAAAAATAGCACAAAGCTGTGTTTTCATTACGCAACAATAACACATTCACTACAACAGCCAACTTTAAACCACATTGCAAATAAAACTTACAGTGTCAATAGTCACCTAGCAGAAAACACAACTCAAAAAAAAAAGAGAAAAAAACTGGCCAAAAAAACATACACTAAAAGACACACGTGTAAGCTGACACATAAAAACAAAAGTTATGAACTGACTTACATCATTACATGTGTCTGGAGGAACGTGCGAGCCGAGACCCAGCCGCATACCAACTGGCAGTCTGGGAGATATCACCCCAGAATTACCAGCTGATATTTGGCCGGGAAACGGTGTTTAGCTGGTCTTTATTACGGCTTTAGGGCTATGGGTTCGGATGGGTACCGATTTGTGATATTGCATGAAAAAGTTTGTAGCAAAATGAGCTTTAAATTAAATAGCAAACAACTAGCAAAAAGAGTATGTGGGGATCGCAACAGATTGCGTTCTGTACTGCTTATCCCCATGGGGAAAGGCGTGAGTTTATATTTATATACACCTGTGATTCCCGAAGGGTTAGGCAAAGGAGTATCTAATAGTATACCCACATTTTGCCAGTTATGTAAAAATCCTATGAAATAGAGGGCGAGTCTATTGCCATCAACCGGGCACAAATCCAGACTCCGTGGCTGCTACTGAGAAATTCCTGATGGAAAAACTCAATAACACTTTGCCCGGCCCGGGAATCGAATCGGCTTAGCAATGAAGCAGAGCATTTAGAATGCCCACATTTTGCCAGTTATGTTTGAGTCATATGAATCAGGAGGTGAGCCTAGGGCCTCTAACCAAGCACAAATAAGGATACCGGCGTATAACTGAGAAATTCCTGATGGAAAAGCCAACAATAGTTTTTCCAACTTTGCTCGATTCTAGAACCTCATGCTCGCATAGCAGCTTTGACCAACAAGGCAGTCAAAAAATACATTTTTAAAATCTATGAAATTATCTTTTGGGAGCGAAATGCGATTCGCCATTGCTTTAAAAAATTCAAGGCTAGACTATTCTCAAAAATCAGTACCCATATTTATATTACAATGAAATCAGTCAGATCTAATCTATATTACAAAACACTACATTATGTATCAGGGTTGCACTGACTTCCAAAGATAAACTAATTAAAAATAATCAGTCATAATCACGAAAAGATCGATATAATACATTATTCAATCACAAAATTCAAACTAATTTTAGCATTCAAATCTAATCTATGGAAGATTTCTTGGGGCGTATCGAATTGTGGGAATGAATTTGGATATCTTTTTATATTAATCTACTTTATCTTTTAGGTCACAGTAAATGGCCTGAGGCGGAAATTACACTTATGGCCGTAATACTAGGCAATGCCAAAATTAATTCTTATTTTTAGAATAAAACTGCATATTTATTTATTTATTTAAAAACGCACTGTTGAATTTATAGCTCTTGATGCTGAGCCAAGAGTTGACATTCCAGCAATGAAGCAATTCATTTAGGCTTCTCATCGTCTTAGTAAAAGGGGGCATCAGGATTGAACTGTCCTATGCTTTTTTGTAATATCACATTTTTTTAAAGGAATAATTCCACCTATCAAGACTCGCGTTAATTGTGGTGTTTTCTAACAAATCTCCTCGAAAAACAGACAAACAAATTCAAAAATGTAGACATCCAAATGCACTTCGACAATCCAATTACATCACTCCATTTGATTTACCCATCAGAACCTTACATACCTTGCTCCTTCAGATCATTGATCTCGGCTCTCTTAGTCTCCACCTGGTCACCAAGTCTGGAAGCCGCTTGGAGGCCAGCTAAGGCGTCCTCAAGCTTGGTGTTGAGTCGAGAGATCTCAGTTTGAAGACCATGGTTCTCGCGTCTGAGTTCCTCGATTTTGTTTCTGATTTTTTCTGTGGCGGCGTGGGTGTCGCGTTCTTTGTCTGGGGAAGGCATTTTTAGTGTTTTATAATGACTGTTCTCTTAACGATTCGACACAGTATTCGTTGAAGTATTGTGTTGTTTAAGCCCATTCAATAACTATTTCATGAAAAATTCATTCAAAGGGGTAAATAAACTTAGAATATTGATGATTTTAATGATTATAATTCTGTAACTACATACGCGTTACTTGCGCGAATAATATTTCAATCAACATACAACCTGACACTGACTTGCAAATAAACATAAGAATTTCTGACTCTCTGACTGCGATACAGTGAGTTGTTAGGACACTCACCTAGTTGGAACTGCTCCAACACGACCTGCAGGTTGGTGAGCGCAGCCTCACTCCTCCCCCGCGCGTCTTCCGCTTCGCTCAGCCGAGCCTGTACCTCCTCGCGCTGTTTCTCCAGCAGTTTGATCTGGTTCTTGTAGGTCTCCACTTCTTGGTTCGCTCGGATGCTGAAAATAGGAATATGCTATTTGATAACACAAAATAAGAGCTAAAAAATAATAGATTTCATCTCTCTTCAACTATTTCGGGATCCGTTTCCAGTCTAATCAGATACAGCTGAATACAAGTGCTTACATGGACCGACTGCCTATCTGACCTCCAGAACCGACGCGATAAGACGGAGTCAGACTTTCAGACTATCCGTAAACAGACTGTCAAAGATCTACAAATTCCAGGCAGAACCAACGGTTTAACGAGCTATCTGGAGACGGTGGGGTCTCGATATGTTATGAATGGCCACCTCTATCCGCAAATCGTCTACGGCCATTGTTGCTTAACCTTGAATATCGACCAGTGCGACTATAATTGCTACGCCACGAGCCCCGCTACTTTCTAAAACTCAGTATGTCATACTGGCTTAGGCCCGCATTTATAATATTAAGTAGGATTTACGCCCGGGTACTGTGCACCAGTATCCACACACCCGCACTGGTCCCTAGTGGTGGATTACATCCTACTTCTTAAAGAAAGACCTCTGACAACAGTGACAAAATTACTAGCTACTGTAAACCAGAATACCTTCTTACCTGTTACTAGTATAAACAGTGCTAGTCTGCTTCGCCCGCTCCTCAACCTGGTGCAGCCTGGTTGTACACTCTGTAAGCTTCTGCTCTGAGGCCATCAGCTCCTGCGTGTAGTTCTCCTCCGTCTCCACCAGGTGGCGCCGCAGACGCTCCAACTCTTTCACCGAGTTCTGTTCTTGTTCTGCCAACTGGAAGGTAAAGGAGTATGTAAGAATCGTGGTTACAAACAACCGTTAATCATTACAATGTATACCTTATGACAAGGTCGTACGAGTCACATGACGCGCGCCTGTGAATTGAATTATCTTTAAGATCACACTCTTCAAAACTTAGGGGTATAGTGCAGTTATATGACCTGTATAATAAGCAGTGAGCCTATTTCTATTTTCCGGTCACAAATCTAGAATCTGGGCTGAGTAATGACTAATGCTAAATGGAAAACCCAAAATACATTTTACCCTACTCAGGAATTGAACTCAGGACTTCACATTGAGCAGTCATTTATGAATATATTTCTTTAGTTATTTACCTGTATGTTTTCTGCTGTCAATTTTTTCACCGTATCCGTCTGAACTCCCAAATTCCTTTCTAAGTTGTCGCACCTCTCTGTCAAATTTTTCACGGTTTCATTGGCAGCTAGTAAATCAGATTTTACCCTTTCAAACTCTATTATATTCTGGTTCAATGATACTATAATACCATCTTTTTCTTTCAGAGTTACTCTTAAGTTTTCACAATTTGTACAATTAGTAGCAGTATTTTGTAACAATTGATCTTTTTCTTCAATAACTTTCTTATATTCGTTAGTATGCTCTAAAATGACATGGTTTAGCCTCTGGATTTCATTATGGTATTGTATACTTTCGTTGTGTTTCAAGTTTATTAAGTTTATTAATTCTGTTTTTTCGCCCATCGCAGCGTCTATGATTGATTTGTATTCTGCGGCCATCTTCTCGACACTTACGTGTGATTCTTTCAGTTCCTCAATGTAGCTCTCTTTTGAAGTAAGGATATACTTCATTTCAGTTAACTCGGTCTCTATAGCTTCTTTTTCATGTACTAGTTTCGCGTAATCATCGTTATGATGCGTTATGTTCTCTGTAGTCTTTAATTTATCTGTTAATTCCACTATTGATTGACTCAGTTCTTTTATTTCTTTTTCTTTCTCACTTATTGCCATTTTAAATTCATTTCGTACTTTCTCTAATTTTTCTACTCGCGACGAAAGTGTTGATATCTCAGTATTCTTTGAGCCCAATTCATCGGTTAAAGAGAAAATCTGTTTGTTTAGGTCTTCTTTTTCAACGTGAAGCCTATTAAGTTCTTCTTCACTATAATTTGATTTTGTATTTATGTCCCTGAGGACATTGATTTCATCATTTTTGATGGTTACCAATTTTTCTAGATCTGCTACATTTTCAGTTAATGTGTTTATTGTAATGTTATTATGTAGCACTGTGCTGTTTAAACCATCAATCAAAGTATCCTTTTCATTGAGATCTGATACCAGCTTTTCAAATTCTTGTTCAAGGTGTAAGATTTTATTATCAGTTGAAGATAATTCAGTTTCCGCTTGGAGTTTCTTTTCGGTAAGCTTCTCAATTTCAGCTTTAAGACTTGTGACTTTTTCATTGGTAAGTAGTTCTTGATGAATTGCTTTTGCCTTTAAGTCTTCGATTGTCGATTCAAGTGCTTTTATTTCTTTTTCAGTCTTCATATCTTTTTTAAGATTACTGTTTTCTGTCAATAGCTCTTGTTCTTTGCGCTGCAGCTCGGCTATCGCTGTTTTAAGTGTATTGATGGTTTCTGAAAGCGTCTCATTGGCTACTGACATCGCATGCATTTTTTCAGCAATTACACTGTTTTCCGTAGTTACATTTTCTAGTTGTGTACTAGTGGTACTAACAGTAGTTAGTTGTTCTTCTAATGTAGTAACTTTTTCTTGTAAACTGTGTTTGTCGCTTTCTATATCCTGTTTATGTTTTATGACTTCATCCAGTTTAGTTTCGAAGTCGTGTAGCTTATAATCTAAAGCTAATTTTAAGCTTTCCAATTCTTTATGCGCATAACACTTCTCATCTAAAGATACTTTAAGATCATCGACTTGTTTAGTTAATAACACTTTATCATTTTCTAGTATGTGTATATCTATTGAAAGCTGCTCGTTTTTAGAATTAGCCGAGTTCAAACGTTTCTTCAGTTCATCTATTTCATCGGCAGTCTTTTTAAGCCTTTCATGATCTTGGATATTTGCATTATGTTCCAGTTCTGCAACTGCACTACTTTGATTTCTTAACATTTCAAATTCGTCCAACATCGTTGAGTGTTTCTGTTTTATATCATTCAAACTGTTTCGAAGGGCAATCTTTTCAGTCCTCACTTCGTCTAGCTCCTTGAGTATCCTCTTGATTTCTGATTCGAAGAGTTTATTCATCTTATTAGAGTCGGCCAGTTCTGTCTCTAATTTTGCTAAGTTATCTTCATGTGTTTCTATTATGGGCTCTAACTTGGACGTATTTTTCAAGGCCGCGATTTCAGATATAAGGAAATCGTTATTTTTCTTCATCTCACTCAATTCTCTCTCTAGGTGTTGAATATCGGTGGACAAGAAATCATTCTCTGTAGTCAAATCATCTATTTGTGTCTGCTGATGTTTGGCGTTGAGGTCTTTCTCAGACAACTTATGGTCTAACATGTCAATTTCTTTTTTAAATGAATGTACTGTTTTGAAAACACTCTCTAATTTGAAAAGGACTATGTTGTCCCCAGCTGATGGTATTTCTCCGACGTAATCAATGGGAAGTTCAAAGTTGACATATTTATTGTACAATTGCATAACTTTTTCAGGTTTTATTATTTTATTATCTAAACTTTCTTGACCGTTATTTTCTTTTTGAGCTAGTTTATGTTTAAGCTCATTAATATCACGTTTGAGGGTTTCAATGACACCTTTAGCATTATCATCTATGTTGATTTCATCTAAATGGATTGGATTTGAATTTCTTCTATCTTTCAACTCATTGAGTTCCTTCAGAAGCTCCTCATATGTATCTCTGGGGACCATATCTGAAAGCTCTGCATTTTTGTGTGCTACTTCTACGTCATGTTCTAGCTTTGTCACCTGTTCTTGCAGCTTAAATACTTCTTCGTGTAAATCTTGATTTTCTTCTTGGAATTTTTCAGCATTTTCTCTAAGTAAACTATGTATTCTCTCAAGATTTTGATACTTATGAGACAAAGTATCGTAATCAGCCTTATTTCCCTTTACCTCTTCTAATTCTTTATCCCTCTGTCCGATTTTAGATAACAACTTCCTGATTTCGTTAGCATATTCTTCATTTGTAGTTTTGAGTTCTTCGTGTTCTTGTTTTAGAACTTCAAAATTGGACTGTAGTTCTTTCTTCAGCACTAGAAGTCTTTCCATAGCCTGTTGGTGTTGGCTGTCTAGATCTTCTAAGTTTGAGGAGAGATGTTTGTTTTCTTCTCTTAGTTTAACCAGTTCTTCATCAGGTCTCATGTCAAGAGTGCCTCTTTCTTTCAGGGTGGTAAGTTGATCTTGTAGATCTCGTATCTGTATTGTATATTGGTTTTCGGTGTCATCGTAAACCGAAGGATTCGACGTTTGGGTCGGCGGGTCCCAGTACCAACTGGACTCCTCTTCTTTAATGCCATTCTTTTTACTGAGCTTCTGAAAAGAAAGAAAAGTAATATTAATTATAGCAACGTAAAATATTCACAAATAATTCTCTATCCACAGT
Source organism: Eugnorisma glareosa (assembly GCA_947578425.1). Taxonomy (NCBI): domain Eukaryota; kingdom Metazoa; phylum Arthropoda; class Insecta; order Lepidoptera; family Noctuidae; genus Eugnorisma; species Eugnorisma glareosa. Next base: position 1,166,711 of record OX387982.1, on the reverse strand, counting down.
CGCTGATAAGGATTTTATGTTTGCTCTTTTCGGATGGGTTAACGAACTGGACAGAATTTCAACGAAAAACTGTAACGTTTGAAATTGAAACATAATTTGAAAGATCGCCAGAGAAAGTATTATGATATTTGCACTGAAGATAATACATGCTGCAGTGAATATGCCAAACATGTAGAAAGAAGACCACACGAACATTTCAAATTTACCTACGTCTGACGAGCAAAATTACTTCCAATATATTCACTATCACTTCAACAAATTTTCATTGTAATTTCACAATAAATTCACAGCTACATCGACTGTATCGTCCAGAGACCAATTGTACACACACGAGTACATATAGTGGGTACGTGGATACGTCTGTTCAAACACACGATATCGTTATCTGCCCGTTTTATGGCTGGTCTGACTCAGACGCGGTACAGTTGAGGACATAATATCGAGTTATTATATTGTACGCTGATTTCACATTGGAATCAGTATTGCAGGTCGAAGAAGGGACATAACTAAAGGGAGTTTCGATTTTTGTATCCAGCTGCTTCCGCTTACACTGGAAGTCGACCCCAGCATGGTTGGGAAAAGCTAAGCAGATGATGATTTCCTCATGAAAATGAATAATTTTAACTGTTCCATATGAAAGTGTAACTAACACAATTAAAATGTATAAGAAATCATATTAGTGTTTGTCCTAAAGCAAAAAGTTTGTGATTTTCCTGAGAATCTGCCTACCATTTTCCCAACATGTTGTTGGGATGCAGTTGAATACCAGTATTGTACATGGAGCGACTGCCTATCTGACCTCCAAAGCACCGGACTTTACGTATATCAAATTTACCCGCATTTCCGTACAATAAGCTCAACATATACAATATATGTAATATGTACAGCTAGTTACGTCGTCGTATGTACTTGAGGACATAAGTCATCGTGTTGGCTTAGTTGGTGCTGAAGGTATTAGTAATGCGGCACAGATGTGGTAATCGTTAGTACTCCTTTTGTACTGAGTTGTTACTTTAGATGATTCAGAAGTAATAGAGTTTCAATGGCTATTTTGAACCTTAATACATACAGCACTACCTACAATCAAACTATAGATGTCATAAAACTGTAGACTATAGGTTCCTCATCCCCCATTGAAATGGGAGGTTTCCGCGGACCGGACGGGGTTGTGTTCGTTAGGCTACTGCCCAACGGTTGTCAAGTATAGGCATGGTTTTTCGCGCGATTAACACAGATCTAAGTAAGTTAATCAGGCGGATAACTTGCGCGATGCAGAATTTTGCGTGACGTCAGCTGTATAATACATACTACGTACGTGGCGTTGTAGATAAAAAAATAAAAATAAATAAATATCACTGGACATTACACACAGCGCCATCTAGGTGCCACACTAAGCAACGAGGCTTGTGTCGTGGACACCAGATAGTTGATAATTCTACATAGATACTTTTTGTTTGTAAATACATACTTATTATACATATAAATATCCTTGATCAGAAACAAATAACCATGCTCATCACACAAACATTTGCTCCTACCGGGATTCAAACCCGGGACCCTAAGAACGTAAGGCAGCCTCACTACCGCTGCGCCATTCGGGTCGTCAACACAAGAGTTTACGCGACTCAATTTACAAACTGTAGGCGAAATAGGTGTTTACGATAGTTCATTATACATTTCGAAAACAATAATTGTAATGACAAAAATGTTTTCATGCTAAACCTATCGGTGCATCTAACAATACTTGCAGCAAACATAGCACACACTGCACCTACTAATACTGATACGGTCAACAACACGGCAATAGTTATACTTGTTAATATAACTACGAAAACAGGACTTACTGCTACAAACATAAAGACGCTGGCACAGTATCTTTGCCACGGACGTGCGGTTAACAGTACCACCAGTATCGCAGGCAGCCCCCATTTGCTAAGTGGTGCGTGAAGCCAGATAACACCACACTTTTGGTGACAGAATTACGATAGTGACCGTTTTACACCTTTGTGTAGTTACAGAGAAAGTTGACTGCAAAAGAGAATGTATGGAAACTAATGTTTTTTTTAAAGAACATAATATGAAGGAATTGATCACTTTTACATGAGAGCAGCGGTAGCCCAGTGGTGGCGGCCCCGACTTACGAACAGTAAGTCGTGGGTTCGAACCCAGGCAGGCGCATTATTTTGCGTAATTTATTTCATCACCACTGCTCTCAAAACGGAAAACATCGCGAGGAAACCGGCATGTCCTAGTACCAAAAATTCGAAGGCATGTGACATCTACCAACCCGCACTGGGCCTACGTGGTGGATTATAGCCCATTCCCTCTCATAGCGAGGAGGCCGTGTGTCCCAGCAGTGGGAACATTAAAGGCTGATTATGATCACTTTGACATAACAACACGCCCACATTTCGCCAGTTCACAAGACCAACGAAGCAGCATTGATATATTTTATTAAGAGCGGCCAACCCGTCATACTTTTCTTACAAACGCTCGTACGTGATTATGCAGTTGTTACAAATCTATCTTTGATTTTTTTGGACTATTAGGTATTTGTGCACTATATCTAGGTTTCTATGGTAGCAAAAAATAAAAAAAATGTATAAAAAAAATTCAGTATACGCCTCCAAAAATCGCTGTTTTGCACAAATTTTAACTGAACTTTGGCCGTTCATAATGTACTCATAAACTATAAAAGTAAAGAAAACATCTCGATAGAAACCTTGCACATGTAATGGAGATTCTTAATGACAAATATTTATTTCACACACTTTTAAGACTTATTCAAAAACACGTATTTCCTGGAACAAGTTTACGAAATTTTTTAACACTATTTTTCGTTCAATGTTAACGCGTTAGGCGGTATGAGGTGCGCGGGAGACGAGATGTGCGGGGTCAGGGCGGGGTAAGACGGGGGAATTGAAAGAAAATTGCCGCTGTGGCTCTGGATGAAACAACAAGCTTTTCGACCATGCTCGCGTTGGCGATAGACACACCGGGAAGGGCCCTCTTAATATTTATAAACTGACTGACAAGCTCGCTCCCTATTACAAGGGACTTAAATATTACTGGTGAAAAGCGCGTGGTACACCTATGCTTGACCCCTTAGGTTAATACCTAAGGGGTAATCGTAACATCACGCATATAATTATGCGTGATGTTACGTTTAAGTAGAAAACAAAGAACAACTTTCTTTGAATTTTAGAATCCACTAATAATTAAATGGAGGATCCTAAATAAACTATATGGATAACCAGTATGCCATTCTCCATGAATGCGTCAAAGTTATAATATGGCAAATTTTACAGTGAAGTGTGGGTTTGTAATGCGAATAAACATCCCAATAGGAGCTTAGGACAAGCCGAACTATCCTATCTAGCACTTAATAATAAACTTTCCTAACAAAGCCGAAATCATAGCAGCATTTCATAAGAATTCTCCTAAACCTACAAACGATTGCTACAGTTTTACATCTTTATAATGCTCTTGCTTTAGACTGCCTTGATAACGCACTGATAATTACTTTATCTTAATCCGTGGACCAAGAGTACTATCCGTTTGAAAACTATTATAATAGTGTGCGACCGAAATAAGGAGAAGATAGGACCTTTTACCGTTTTAAGGACACAGCACACTTATCAAATCGGAAAGGGATCGGCACCGTATCACCTTCGCCTCGCCGTCAAACAGGCGCGGCGTCAACCTAACGTAAGCAAGTTGATCAGCAGCTCAGATACTTCAACTCGGCTACGGCTAGGCAACGCCGCGTTTACGGCTAGGCGACGCCGCGCTTACGGCTAGCCGACCACTCTTTGATCAGTTTGAAAATGACAGCACGTGTCAACAGTAGTGTGCGTAAGGGTGGATGAAGAAGCGTAAGCTCGGATACGGATAGACGTAAGCGCGGCTACGGAGAGACGTAAGCGCGGGGACGACGAGCCGTAAGCGAGTTGACCAGGCACCGCATCGTGGTTTGTGAGCTTGTCCCGAGGCGAGGCGATTACGTTACGATTCCGATTAGTGTGCGTGGCAGTAAGGAGTTTCATACAAATAATACTGAACGGCTCGAGTTTATACGGTGCCGATCCCTTTCCGATTTGATAAGTGTGCTGTGTCCTTAAGACAATCACACCATCCGAATTAATCGGATGCAGCTATAGTATGTTTCACTCGAGGAGCTCGTGGCTAAATAATAACAGCCGCTCGGGTCGATCTTCAGGTTAAGCCGTGCTTGCCTAGGTTGATCTGTGGATGGGTGACCAACCATTACATACGGAGTTTCCTTCGTGCCTCGGAAAGCACGTTAAGCCGTTGCCCCGGCTGTCATTTGAAGATCTTTGACAGTCGTTACAGGAAGTCAGTGGCCCAAAAGTTTTACAACCAGTCTTACCAAGGAGTATCATATTACCCAATACTAATTGAGTTGCGGAGGTCAGATAGGCAGTCGCTCCATGAAAAAAAATGGTATTTAGCTGCATCCGGAATCCGGATATCCTGAGAGCCGACCCCAACTTAGGTGGGAAAAGGCTTGGCAGATGAGATGAGCTTATAGTATTTTTCAACTAGAGGTATTTTACAAGGACCGACTACCTATTCAGTCTTAAATGACCAGCCTTTCTGGCTTCTCACTACCCTTCAATAGGGTATATGCAAGAAATACAAAACTTTTTTATTTTGTTAAAAATGCCTTGTATTGGCCCATAAAAACATTTTGGAACAATTGTTTATTTATTTATTACAACACTTTTTTTTTACAATTTAATATTTTATGTAGCGTGTTTTTGGTGAAACGGAACGCAAACACAAAACGTATCGATTCCGGTAGTGACGTCAAAGGATATGTGTCAAAGAAACACTTTAAAGTACTTAAAGTTTCACTAAGATTTTACTATAATATTGTTATTGCAATTTTTGCTTTAATAAAGCACTTACAATATAGTAAAACTATTCTATTAAGGGCAAAAAGTTTGATTTAAACAAGACAGAGAGGGAAGTGACATCAAATGCTATGACTTGAATGGCCGCGATAGTCATGACGTTTGAACTGTCGTAGAAAATTGTAGGAGTTTAATATTTTTTTTGTGCGACAAGCAGTCGTTGAAATTAACTTTTAATTATTTTCTTGGATTGATAGTACTGCATTTTATTGATTTAAGTGAAAAAATAATTACTTACATATTCCCTATTCTTATGAAAGCGATATTAAAAATGGTCTTTACCTTTTGGAGTCACCCTTCTTTTTAAAGAAGACTCGAAAGTTCATTTCCTGCGTCCTACCATGACAAATATTTGCATAAACAACAGGTATTTATGTCAAATTAGCTTATTCATTGTATATGGGTACAAAACACAGGACATCCTAGGTATGAGTTACTCATGTCGACAGAGGCCTTTCCTTAGATCTCTCATTAGGAAATTACATTATCGCTGACGAAACAAGTGTGTCGTAGGATCAAAAACTAAACGGCGTGACATCTGCCAACCCACAGTAAGTAAATCTATACAAATATAATTGAAGTGTCTGTCATAATTTTAAAATAATAGCTTTTTACTGAATGCATATGAAAGTATAATATGTATACGGTACTTATAACAAAAACTATTTATTTTATTTTTGTCTGTCTGTTTTTTCCGGATAACCTCCGAAACTGCTGGACCGATTTTGACGAGACTATACTGGCTGATAGCTGTTATATAAGGATTAACTGACGACCCGAATGGCGCAGCGGTAGTGAGGCTGCCTTACGTTCTTAGGGTCCCGGGTTCGAATCCCAGTAGGAGCAAATGTTTGTGTGATGAGCATGGACATTTGTTTCCGAGTCATGGATATTTATATGTATTATAAGTATGTATTTACAAACAAAAAGTATCTATGTAGTAGTATCAACTATCTGGTGTCCACGACACAAGCCTCGTTGCTTAGTGTGGCACCTAGATGGCGTTGTGTGTAATGTCCAGCGATATTTATTATTTATTATTATTATTATTAACTTAGGCTAACTTATTTTTATTTTAGAAAAAGAATTATGGTTCCGTGCAAAACAAATTAAAACTCCTTGAAATTGTTAACAAAATCCGGTTCAACGGAAGTAATATTTTGATAATAATTTCGCGCCGACGAAGGTCGCGGGCAATAACTAGTAAATAATGAAAATATAATATATCACTACATACTATAAAACAAAGTCGCTGCCCGCTGTCCCTATGTATGCTTAGATCTTTAAAACTACTGAACGGATTTTGATGCGGTTTTTTAAATAGATAGAGTGACTCAGGAGGAAGGTTTATATGTATAACATTGCACCCGTGCGAAGCCGGGGCGGGTCGCTAATAAATAATAAATGAGATCACTAAGCCACCTCAGAATCCACTATGTACTAGTACGTATTATTGCACAACTTCACTTATGAAATCGCCAATAGAAACTGTCCTATGAAGTCGACTGTCACGTTATCCTGCTGCCACATAAGGTCATCGACCCCTCCAAGAAAACCGTCGATTTCAAAAAAGCCATTTCTCAATAGTTTTAGTTTAGCGCTCTAACCCTTTTGTTAGTACTTCCGCGTATACCGATATCACCCGCTTTTACTACGGTTATAAAGCATTTATGTGCCATTGTACCACCCGGACACTGAACTTAGGTCTCGGGAAATTTTACACTGGTGATTGCTTAAGGCTTCGTCTGTCGGGAAGCGAGGTTTTCCATTTAATGTGTGGTTAGAAAACTGTCATGATCTGGCCAGCCTTTTCCCACCTATGTTGGGGTCGGCTTCCAGTCTAACCACAAGCAGCTGAATACCAGTATTTTACATGGAGCGGCTGCCTATCTGACCTCCACAACCCAGTTAGTACTGGATAATACGATACCCCTTGATAAGACTGGTTGTCAGACTTTTTTGGGCCACTGACTACCTGGAACGACTGTCAAAGATCTACAGATGACAGCCGGGACCAACAGCTAAACGTGCTTTCTGAGGCACGGAGGAAACTCGATACGTAATGAGCGGTCACCCATCCACAGACCAACCTAGGCGAGCGCGGTTTAACCTAAAGATCGACCCGAGCGGCTGTTATTATTTTGCCACGAGCTTCTCCTGGTTAGAAAACTGTCTTGATCATTAAGGAGTTAGAAAGGCAAGTCGTGTTTTTTCTTCATCATCATCATTCTGTTGCCCTAATCCCAATTCATTTGGGGTCGGTGCACCATGTCTTCTTCTTCCAATCTTCTCCTTTTTTTTTATAAATATCGCTGGACATTACACACAGCGCCATCTAGGTGCCACACTAAGCAACGAGGCTTGTGTCGTGGACACCAGATAGTTGATACTACTACATAGATACTTTTTTTTTGTTTGTAAATACATACTTATTATACATATAAACATCCATGACTCTATAATAAATGTCCATGCTCATCACACAAACATTTGCTCCTACCGGGATTCGAACCCGGGACCCTAAGAACGTAAGGCAGCCTCACTACCACTGCGGCATTCGGGTCGTCAAAGTTCTCTATTACTCGTCATCTCATCAGACACCTCCTTTAATACCATATCATCCTTCACACAGTCCATCCATCGTTTCTTTGGTCTTCCTCTACTCTTATACGTAGGAACGATTCCTATTCACCTTTATATAACACCAAGGCGTCTCGTTGTAAGATGAAAAGTTTGATGGCATGGCATGGGTCACGAAAAAGAAAAAAAAGACCGCTTAAGCCGTTCCCGTGAGATAAGTTCCGACATACAGCCATACCAACCATAAGGTTCAGCCGCCATAAAAAGCTATATAGTCCTTTTTTTCATGTAGCCTGTTCGGTCCCACTGCTGAGCAAAGACCTCCCCCATTCCTTTCCAACTCTCCCGATGTTTTGCCTGCTCTGGCCAACTAGTTAGGAACGAGTCCAAATCGTCACGCCAGCGTTTCTTGGGCCTGCCTCGGTGACGACGACCGTCTTCAGGCACCCACTGTGTGACTATATAGTACTTATAAATTGATAAAACATAGCAAGTAGGTACACAACTTAGTAAGAAAAAACATGAAACGAGAACGACATAATTTGACTCCCAGATACTGAAGAATGGAACCCAAGGCACCGGCGAACAAGTAAAAATGCTAAATAATTCGTACAATAATGAAGATTGCGCATCACTGGCAACACCTTGACCGCGTTCCCGCCATCGTGTCGAACTTCCATAATTGTCCGAGTTAGACTTACGTAAGGAGTATTGTCAACTGTACGACGATTTGCGACGGTGCTACACTGCTTAGCAAGTGGAGATTTTGAAGAATTATATTTTGAAAAGACAAAACGACTTAGTGAGATAGAACTATGAGGCCGTCTGTAAAAGGGAGAAACCTCTAACTGATAGTTGGTTGAGTAGATAAAATACAAGTTAAACCCTAAAGTTAGCAGAAATCTAAGATCTGTTTTTTTTGTAAGTTTGTTTGATTATCTCTTTTTTTTTAATAGTAAGTGTTTTACATAAGAATGCTAGGTTCACATCTAGTAGATGTCAATCAGAAATATGGTTTTGTAACTTTTTTATTGCTTTTGTGATTGTACATCAGTTTTGTGAATTAAATAAAAAATAATAAAAAAAAAAACTTCGATAAGGTAACATGACACCAGAAAGCGGTGATAAGAATAATAAATGGTGCTACGATCCTTCTGGAAAACAAATTATTTCATCACTCTCTGATGACCAGCTGTACAACTGCTCATTAATATAGCTTCTGTCGTTCTCAAAAGAGCTCATTCTTAACTAAATAATTATCTCCATTGGATCATTCATACTGATTCATCATTTCCCGGCCCTTATCCCAATTTATTTGAGGTTGGTTTCTAGTCCTCTAAGGTCTATTAGTCTTCATGACTTCCTTTCTAACCACATCGTATCGCCACACAGTCCATCCATCGTTTCTCTGGTCTTCCTCTACTCTTAAGCCATCCCCAATCTCAAAACTTCCCCGCGACAGTTTCCTCATTCCTCCGCATCACATGCCTATACTATGACAGCCGGTAACCAAACAACTGCATCATACAGATTCCTGAATGTTATAATAACATAATTATGTTGTAGACGAATACAATCCGCGATGATTGATCTTCATTGTAAACTATAACGGCTATAATATGGATGATCATGATAAACATATGAACGAGAAAGACTAAAAAACTGCTTTAGAACCTTTAAGGGAGTTCTACAAAATTTAATCAAAATTGTCTGTAGGAATCTTTGGCGAATCAAAACTCAATTCAACAGATATTTGCGTTACTCGAATTACTGTAGCCATATGCACGTAATACCTAAAAATCAAGAGGATGACTCTTGGTTTTTAAATAAGCCTAAAACTATCACAATACTACTGTTACTTGTACAAAAGGCGCATTTACAGCTAGACTTTTAGAAACCCAGGTTTGTCGGTACTGTTTTGAAATTCCTACAAATCTGTATCACCATCAGCCTAACCATTTCCCAACTATGATGGGACTGGCTTACAGTCTAACCCTACGCAGATGAATACCAGTATTTTACATGGAGCGACTGCCTATCTCACCTCCACAACCTAAAATCCAATGTACATCTAACTATCCTCTGTCTGCGACTTCATCCGCAACGAAGAAACATACCGTTGCATTATCGGATGAGTTGTGTCAACTCATCCGATAATACAACCAAAGTTACAACGTCTTAATGATATTAGTGAATATTACAATTTCAATTTCAACCATAGATCTGTTAATACTCACAGGGATGTCATCAACGCCCACATAGGCGATGAAGGCAGAGTGAGCGATGAATATGTACTGCAAGACCACCAATAGTACGTATCTTCTCATTTTACCACCATTCTTATTATCTTTAACTAATCAAATTATTGTTATAGAAACGGTTCACCTGATAGAACAAACAGTTTTTGCAACAGTGAAATCAAGAAGAAGGCAATAAATACTAGAAAAGAGGATTTAGATGAGTAGGGACTATAAAGAGCCTATACGTACAAAGGGTCTAAGTACTGAAATGATGGCAGACAGAGATGTATGAAAGAAGACAATATGCTAAGCTGACTACAATTAAATTCAGATGAAGTCATACAGACGACGGTCGTAGAAGGCAGTAGAGGTGGTATGGAAATGGAAAGAAAACTGAAATAATGAATGGAAAAATAATGGATTGCTGTGTGGTGTACAACCAAGTCCAACATGAAGGTTGAAACTGAGCAGCAGATTTTCAAAAGCGATCCGGATTTATTTAATGCCATGTCCCGTGACAGAGGTGTTCAAGCGGACATAGGATCACAATGAAACCACAATATTAATACAACTCTCATAGCCGCGTTCAATATTTGGTTATTTTCCGCTCTGCATAGCTCGTAATTATTTACTTTTTATATTGCAACACGGTAGTACGCTTTTTGATCACCAATGACGTTTTAAATGGTTCTGTATTAACTTCGATAGAGTTTACACTTGCAGGCAAACGATCGTTTTATTTTGTCACATTGGCTTCGATTGCGGAGTTATAAAGTTGACTTTTCTAATTCAGTTCTCTACATGAGAAAGACGTAAGAAAATGACTGAAGAAACACTAACAGATGAAGAAGTAATATCCGATGAACCATTATGTCAAGCACTGATTTCCGTATAAAAATAATGGTTTTTCGGTCACTTCACTAAACTCACATCATCACCCTTCGACACCCAACACGCAAATAAAACAATAAATTCAAAATTCAAACGCGACCGTTACTAAAATTCGAAATACAAAATAGAACATCGTTATTTTTCAAATACGTTCGACGAGAAACAATGGCGGACTGTGTGCGACGACTGGTCGAGCTCAGAACGGACTGTTTTGAAAACATTTTCACCTGTAAATGTTGTGGCTAGACTAGCATACGGCCAATTAAAACTACTAGATACAGACAATAGAGGTTCAATTTGATACTTTGTAAACTTTGGATGTGAATAACTTGTCTTATTGTTACTGTGTATCAAGCAAATTAAAACAATGCTCAAAACATCACCTGAATTCATTTGCTCATAACCAACATTTTATACAAGATGTCATCAAATCAAGTCACCATTTTTTTCTTGTGTAAACCTTGTCCATTTACGAGTGACTCCGACACGGAAACCTTTGACTGTGGACCGAAGGGATATATCAAGGAAGGATAAGGCTCGGTCAAAGAAAATATGGGGGTGTCGTGGGTCCTACTACAAAGATACGTGACTGGCCTTATTTTGCCTTTAAATTAATAATATACACGAATGTGAGGACATCGTCATCATCGACGACAAAAATCCATAGTATCAGCTAGTGTCACGATGTTCATTCCAACTTTTATTACTACCAACGTCTACGACTTGATCAACTCGAAAGACCCCGCTAACTCGATCATCACTTGACTTACTGCTTTAAAGAACTCGAGTTGTATTCTAACCCCACAATCCACAAATATTTTTGCACCGCCTACAATTTTTGCCCAATCATTTTTCATTTCTGAAATTGTGCAATTTTCTCTAATCTGTTTAACCTCAAGTCATTGTTAAGTACACAGTGAATTATAACTGGGCGGTGACTTCAGTACTTGCATGACAATTGCAGTTACTAGACAAGTGACTAGGACTACATAGTACTTCAAGCGTTTAGGTACCTACCCTCCTGCTTCGCGATTAGCGAGTTTGTTTGTTTGTCAGTGCTCGTAAGCATCGGGGCTGCGGAACTGTTCGAAAGAGATACCGTGGCCCCGCAACACAAAGGGCGATGAAGGAACATGGATGGGTTTTAGTCAGTAAAACTACCGTCACCCTCTGTGGCGTACGAATCTCGCCTTAGGGCATCGGTGGAGGATCGCCGATCGGATCGATCGGATTGATCGGATTTAGTGTGAACAGTCCACGATCTACTCATAAGTGTATCTTTGTTAACTGATATGGGGCTTACAATGTACTTGCAATCTTCAGGTTAAGTCGCGCTTACCTAGGTTGCCCGGTTGGTATCAATGGGTGGTATACAGAGTTTCGTCACACATAGTCAGTGACCCGAAAGTCTGGCAACCATTCTTACCAAGGGGAATCGTATTACCCAGTACTGAGTTGTGGAGGTCAGAGAGGCAGTCGCTACATGTAAAACACTGGTACTCAGCTCCAACAGACCCCAATATAGCTGGGAAAAGGCTCGGCAGATGATAGGACCTTTATAAATGTGTAGACTCTATCTAGACATTATATAATCTTTTGTACGTTTCTTGAGCGAGTAAATGTTCGATAATTATAATCGGCGTTGGGACTGGTGCCTGAGCTTAGTTGTTAATGATTATCGATCGTGGCGATTGCGTTTGAAATGTGTTTGTAGGACTTACATCTGAAGAGGATTGTTTAAGTAGGCTATTCTTGTAATTAGGTAATTTGTAATCGCATATTACTCATCACGTGGGAAGCCCATCTATTCAAACAGATATTGTTGCCTCATATGCTTGTAATTTAAGTAAAAGTATCCTCTCTGATCCTGACCGCCTCGTTGGTCCAGTGGTCGCAAGCACGACTGCTGAGCACGAGGAGGACCCCACTCGGAATCGAACCCAGGAGGGTTTGATTCCGAGTGGGGCAAAGTGTTATTAGGTTTGTCCAGCAGGAATTTCTCAGTAGCAGTCACGGAGTTTGGGTTTGAGTCCGGTTGATGGCAATAGGCTCGCTCCCTATTGCATGGGACTTAAACATAACATTACAGGGTCTATAATGATCTTGAAATTTTTGATCTGTTTGTTCCGACTAATCTCAGAAACAGAACGATTTTGACAGGACCTTTACGTATATCATAAGGAGTAACTAAGGCTACTTTTATTTTAGAATTAGAAGTAGGGTTCCGTATAATAAAAAAAAACCCTTGAAATTGGTAACAAAATTCTATTCAAAAAGGGAAATACTTAATGTTTTTTTTAATAATAATTTCACGCGAACGAAGGTCGCGGACATCAGTTAGTAAAGTATAAAGGTGATAGGTAGTATTAATATTAATCATCAATTTACTTGTGAATGTACGGATTTCCTTACGATTTTCCTTTACTCTTTAAAGCTATAGATATTCTACATTCTAATTACCAAGTATGGCATTCAGCGTTATTAGCATTAACATGATTGCAGATAAAATAAAGACATATAATACAAATAAAAGATATAGATGGTAATTTAATCATTGAAGCCTACTGGAACTGGCTATTTTAGCAGACTACCAAAAACGGTCACCCAGTTCCTGAGTCGTGAAGATCAGGAAGGCGGTCGCTCCATGTAAAATACTGGTAATCAACTGCATCCGGTTAGATTAGCAGCCGACCCCCATATAGTTGAGAATAGGCTACGAAGATAATGTTGCCAAAGAGGGTTACATTTTTCTCTTGTAGTGACCAGCTTAGAGATAACTGCACAGCAATATCTTCAAACATCAGTAATCGAGTGGAATCAATTTCACATGACTGAGCGTCCTTCACAAACGCAATCACAGCCGGAACGAGTCGCGTGCGCATACGACCTCCCCACCACACGATACTAACACACAACCTTATTTATAGCCGACATTAAGTTCAATTTCCTTTACAGAAAAATCTGCAACCGCAAACACATCATGCACACGAAAAAGGACGTTGTTGAAACAGAGGTAAAGTTGATTTTTGCTTAATGATGGATTCTAATGAGTTGTAACAGGATTTTGGAATTTATGAAGCTAGAATAAAGTTGAAATTCAAATGAAGTGGCTAAGTTAGAATGTTATGTAACGAATAGTGTGCATGTAACACATTTTTTACTTAAAATTGTTTGTAATAGAGGTCATTATCGGTCGGGCATGCATGTCGGAATGATGGAAGCTGGCTCTATTGAAGATGTTTAGTTACGGCATTGACAAATGATTCATGAAAATGTAAAGGGATTAGAAAGTTGCTTAATGAGTGGCAAATTCCCTGTAATTAGCCAAAATGAGTTGCCGTAATAATGAAGGTATGTCTTTTACGCCTCTTATTGACTTGATCCTCACGAATTTGTGACTACAGGTTTATCAAGCAAGCGTAGTTTGTGGGTTTGAAGCATACTGTGTCTATGTAATGTTCTATTGCTCTAAATATTGATGATCATGCTGACATTAAACATCGAATAGGGAATCATCGTCCTTTTGCTAATATCTTAATTTATATGTGTAATGTGGTGACGCAATGTTTTTTGATGACTACATCTCTCATCACTATCAGCAATCATCTCGGTTTTCACCTCGTTTCCCTCTGACACATATCTAGCAAACTTTTCATCCAACCATTCTTTAGTCTTCTACTATTTTAATCTAGCCATCTTCATTGTTATATCTCTCCTCAGCATACTACAAAACTATGGTCAGATTTAACTCCTGCTGCATCCATCCATCCATATTCCATCCATACCAGCAAATCATCTTTATCACAAAATAAACATCAACCGCAATTCTAACTTTGCCACTAAAACAATAAAGCAGCAAATTCCATGCGATAACTTTAATTTATGTCTTTTTGTTCTTCGCTGTAAGAGGCCAATGTCAGCGCATGATTGACTAGCGGCGAAGGCTGTGAGAATTCTTATTAGTAGCCATTCAAAATGAGGGTCTTGTGAGCTTAACCTTGGTAGCCCAAGTGTTAAGCCTCATATCAGCGATTTATATGAGAAATGGGCTATTATACCTGATGGCAAAGGTTAGGTTAGATGTCAAATGATTTTCGCAAGACGGAAATCGGATTGGAACTGAATTGCTACTGGTCTTATATTAAGTATTAGAGGCCTAGTGGTACCGGAACCGACCGCGGTTTCGTGGGTTTGAACCCAGGCACTTCACTGTGAGTGATTTATTTTAAAACGGTGAAAGAAAAAATCGTGAGGATCCTAGAACCAAAAATTCGACATCCACAAATCGGCACTGGGCCCGTGTGCTGGATTACTGCCCGCTCCCTGGCTTGTGTCTCTGCAGTGAGACCGATTACGTTTTATATTGAAGTTCTTTGTGTGAGTATAACTTCAAGGTACGAGGAGTCAAAGGCCGGAAGTCATAGGCGTTACGCTAAGCTGGCTAGCAAACCTGTCTAAATAGATAGAAATACTCACAATACAACGTCAGTGTAAGCTTTATAATAATAGTTGAGAGGCGTATTTTCTAGATAGTTATCTTATAACACTAGGTATGAAATAGTCGAGGGAAGTTCGCACTGAATAACAATTACTATGGACGAGTTCTTCTATCTCGGCAGGATCATTTTTAATGTACTCGATGGCTTCCATATTTATATCTATACTAATATTATAAAGCTAAAGTGTTTGGTTGAACACGCTAATCTCAAGAACCACTAGTTCGAATTGAAAAATTCTTAGTTTGTGTGCCGTCTTCTTAATTTTAGTGTTGAATAGCCCATTTAACAAGGAAGGCTATATAACATCAGGAGCATCAATAAAAAATGTTGCAAAAAAGGGAAAATTGTATTTTTATAATAATTTCAAGCGAACCAGGGTCCGCGAGCTAGTTATACTATACAGCGTGTAACAGAAACGGTATAATCATATGGAATACTGTGGTATGGACCATCAAACTGAACAACTTTCTCTATGGGACCACCATCAAATCGTGAAAAAATAATCAGCTGTACTATACATAATTTCAATACCTACTCGACCCAAATGTATGGGACAGCTGATTATTTTTTATTTTAGGGTACAGAATGCTGTACGATTTCCGATTTCTAGGCGAACGAAGCCGCCGGCAATACCTTTTAACCTATACGAAGAGACAAGAGCAAAGATATGAGGTTACTTTCGTTTATTTTACAATTGGGTACGGAATTCTAAAAATGGGATGAAAACGTGTGCCCTTGTCATGCCACACGCAATTTTCTATGACAAACATATTCAGCCACCATTGATAAATCATACAATCAACGTAAACGATGAACCAGTGTCGGAGCATAACGTGCGTGAGCGCAGTTGGCGGGAAATCGTCCGGAACTATGTCATGGCGCGGTTGCTATGCGGGCTAGAGGATCTTTACAGTTGGCTGAAAACGGGAGGATTGCGAAAAATGGACTGGGATAGACGCTAGCATGTTACACCACTGGGTAATGTAAGTCCAAGCAGATAACACCTCAGTCCACAACTTAATTAAAAATATCGTAGCTTGCTTAAACGCATGCTTCTTATCAAATTCCTGAAGTAGTTGCTGAAGTTAAGATATATAATAAACTAGCTGTACCCCGCAACTTCATTCGCATTGATTCTACTACTTCATTTTGATGTGTACGTGTGAGAAAAAAATGATAGCCTATGTCCTTCCCCAGGATATAATCTATCTCCTTGCCAAATTTCATAAAGATTCGATCAGCCGTTTTGTCGTGAAAAGGTACCTAACAAACAATCAAACGAGTTACTTTCGCATTTATATAATAATACGGATTTCAAATTTTAGAACTCTGAAATTCTGTTCTTGGGCGCCATGTTAAGACCTAAGTTAGCTAAGAACCATCATTCACCAATCCACAAGTTTCCATAAATCCCAGACCTAACCAAAACAAACCCAACATTGACACCTGGGGAAACCTGAAATAAATGGATTTTATTTATTTATTTATTGACAAAGTAAGACTACGAGTATAACAATCTAACCGCAACGTCGAAGCGACGTGGTAAACTGTGTACTCCTAACCTCATCATGGCTTGCCATCAATCGATACTAAAACTAAATATTAAGATGATTACAGTGGCTATTATAATGGTAAATATTATGGTGTATTTGTTTTGCGTATGAGTCGATGTGTTAAAGACTTTGCGGTTACAAATTAATCTTAAATATACATAACATGACATCTCGCCTCTAATCTTCGAAGGTTTAGGTAGAGGTGTACCTAATAGTACACCCAATTTTGCCATTTATGTTTCAGTCCCATGGGAGGCGTGCCTATTGCCATCATAAAGCAAGTCCCATGTAATAGAGACAATATATGTGATGTATCAATTGAACACAAATCCTCACTCCATGGCTGCTACTGAGAAATCCCTGATGGAAAAAACGAATATCACTTTGCCCGACCTGGGAATCAAACTCAGGACCTCATGCTCAGCAGTCGCGCTTGCGACCACTAAACCAACGATGCAGTTCATCTTAAATGTAGGATCAGTTTATCACATGCAAAATTAAACAGTGGATAATCGTGTTGTGGAGGTCGGAAAGACGGTTTGCTCCATGTAAAATACTGGTATACATCTGCATCCGGTTAGATTGATTTACAAATTACACAATTACACATTGATTTACAAATTACAAGCATTCTGATTCTGATTCTGATTCTGATTTGAAAGCCGATTCCAACAAAGTTGAGGGAAATCTACGCAGATGATGATTCTCGCTTGTCGCGTGTGCTTCGAAATGTAGGACTTCAAAGTACGCACTGTTTTTGAAGACTGGCTATCTGCTTACTGACTTTGAAGTGTCAAACTACCCAGCCCACACATCAAGCTACTGCATTCTGTTCAAATTTCTTTAACAGATTTTCAACTTTATCGTTAAAGTTTAAAGTTCAAGGTTGATTGGGAAAATTTGACAGTATCGGATATCCGAAACTCTCTCTCTCTGTAAATTATATCTTTCTTTATCGTGTGGTTAGTGCCTAACCTGGTGTCAGTTTTTATGCCGCCCATGGGCGATGATATGAATTATATTTTTATTCATTAGACTCTTTATCTTTTAAAGCAATTCCATTCAAAGATCAACTTGGTTTAACCACCACATCAACAAGCATGAATTTTATAGTTTTGGGAATTCATGTTCTCAATACTCTAAATTACACGTATTTTTTGCAACGGTCCCTGGGACCCTGAGGTCCCAAAAATTGACGCCGACGATTTCGACCTCACCACCATAATTTCGTAAAGAAATCCATCACTACGAACATAGGCTTAGTAAATAATAGCCAATAAAGCTGGCTAGCATCGGGCACAAGGCCTCGCTGGTACTGAGTTACACGACACATCTGCCGAGTGTATAGACCTAGTGTTTAGACACGTTATGGGCCATGTGCCTTGCATTGTGGAAGGTTATGCGTGTTGATGATTAAAGCAAATTGGTTTTTGACGTGGAGAAGTTATTTTGGGAGGATTTATTGCAATTAATTAGGTACAGACGCCAGTACATCAAGTTACTACAACCGCTGAAGCATTAGGTTCAAGGTTGATTGGAAAAATTTGGCAGTTTCAGCACATTAAGCTAAGAGAAACTGACAGATTTTGAGACTGGGACTGAGATTGTGTGACTGTTAATACTGCAGAATAATAAATGCTATTATCAGCAAATACAATTTAATAACGTCGATATCGGTACCTATTTGCGGACAAAACTTTGGAACTACTCAAAATATTTGGATGCAGTCTTCGTAACCATCTTACTACTATTATAAATGCGAAAGTTTGTCAAGATGTTTCTTCTATTTATAGATGAGATTCTTAAGATTTATAGCAATACGCAAAACAAAGAAATCGTACAGCGATTTCTTCTGATAATATAATAATACGAAAGTTTCTTTTAAGAATTTTCCAATCGAAAATCTATCTCTCAAGAACTCTTATAGTGTATGATAAGAATACCAGTTTAATTACCAAGCTATCGTCCGACATCTCAAGACTAAATCAAATGATACATCATTGTGAGCTTTCGAAAAATGCCGAAGAAACCCGAACACGTCCGAAGCGTATGACACAGAAAAGTCACGTTCGTGAAGTTTAGCGTCATTTCGCAACGAAGGGACGTTGCAGCAACTGCGACCGATTGTTCAGCGACAGACGTAAGGCTGGTTACTGCCCATTCTTGCGTATTGCCGCATTGACACGGCTAAATAGTTGACTGTCATACGCTGGTTGAATTTTGTTAAGTTGAAGTTGGGAAAGAAAGGCTGCGGGTTATGGTATAGTCATAATTGTGAGTAAAAAGGTTTCTTTTGTTTATTTTTGAAGAAAGAATCTTGTATTCGGAAGGTCTTAAGGCTTATTTTGTAATGCGACTAATGCCTAAAGGTTGACATCCTAAAACGCGCACTAACTAATCATTGCTTTAAACAACACAAGGATTATGGTGGTCTCTTCATATTTAAATATCTGTTCTACCGCACAATTTTTCTTGCAAGTACATTATCCCTGTTTACGGGACACCCTTGAGACTTATCCAGGATGGCACTCCAGAAAACACATTGAGAGCGAGAGAAAGGAGTGGGACAATACGGGCTAACTAAAAAAAAAACTAGTATTGTAAGCTTAAACCACTTTCGCAATTCTCAATACAGATTTTTGTGTTTAAGCATGTTCCTTCTCCAAGAAGTTTGTTGGTTCAATCGATGTGACAGTTCCGACCTCAGCATCTTGGGTTACTGAATGCCACTGACCTGGCAGTTAAGAAACCGCATGTGTATGTACTTAGTCAAAGGTACCGACGAATATAGGTCGAGAAAAAGTATCAGTAGAAGCTTTTTGAAAAAAAAGAACACGGGACTTACTTTGAGAGACGAAATTAAAATTACACAAGACAGTAGTGGATGAATCTGGATATAGATACAATCATACCGAGTTTTAAAGTGCTTGAAACTTTTTGCATAAGTTGATACTGGCGTTTTTTTGGCAATTTGCAAAGATTCCACAATCAATGAACTGGAGGGTCCCGAAAGTTTAAGAAACCAGGAAGATGCTGTAGAAGTCATTGCTAAACACTGCAAATAAGTGCATGGAAGCAAAAATTATTTGGAGTGCAATTAAAAATCCAGACAGACAGTACATATGTACGTAATACAGCAAGACCCGACAGGCTATTCAAATATCAAGTAACAACGTATTTCAAATGCACTTGACGCGGAAAACATCTTGCATTAAAATAGATTTCGACCTTAGAAAAATGCAACCTTCACATACTATCATTTTTTACATACATTATCAGCCTATAAAGTTTTCACTGCTGGGACACACGTCTCTCTCGAGACACGCAACGGGCCATAATTCAACACGAGGATCCAGTGCTGGCTGGTGAAGTCCAATTACATCTCCTCAAAATCATCTTTAGTTTTGCGCTTACTGCATTCGTCTGTTGCAATCGCCTTTTCTAAACACACAGCTGCTAGATTACAAAGTCACATGTACATCGTATAGAACTATAGACAGCTAGCCGAGAACGTCACAAGGTCATAGCAAGGTGTTATTTGACCATACAATTATCGAAACTCGACGCGACGCGAGACATTCTGAATGAATCTGAACATACTCGTATGTGTGTCATGTGTACATGATCCGATAAATATATTGTGATAGGTCTTGAAATTATTTCATCAGATTGATCAGATTTGAAGCGGATGTGGAAGTCATTGACCATCAACATAATTATAGTCAAGAAGACTAGCGGAAATGGTGAACGAAAACATCGTGAGGAAAGCGGCATGTGATGGAACCAAAAAATTCGAAGACACGTGATGTCCACCGAGCTGCACTAACCATGCGTGGTGGATTACAGCACTTTACGTCTCGCACATAAGGAAACGGTGTCCCAGCAGAGGGAACGTTTTAAACTGATTAAGCGGATCGTCATGCCGTTTTACCGATTTATTGTTGAATTTAATAAATTATAAAGATCACAAATGCAAGAAACAAAACTCTTCGCAATTCGTCGTAAAGGTTTTACATACTTTGATATGCTCCAATATCCACTCCAACAATTCATCAGGGCCTCTTTAATAGTAGAACAAACAAAAATTCAAATAACTCTGATATAATTTGAACATTAAAGCGATTCAGGCCTCATACAGATTCGATCGTTCAACTGCGCTCGCGCCATGTGTAAACAATAAGCGTTACCTAGCAACCAGAACCGACATATTAGTTGGACCCAAGAGAGAAAGAGGCAGACATATGAGAGGGCCACAAGTGCGAGCGAGAAGGAAACACAAAGGGTTTGTTGAACGATAAAGCCTGCAAACACATAGTTCACGGTAGATTTGACGAGTAGTTTTATTAGGGAAATTATTACTTCCCTGTGTTATATGGAATTGTTATATGAACTGGCTCGGTTCGCTTCCTGGGTTGTAAGTCGTTAAAATATAATAAACGTTACGCGATTTTACTTAAACTTGCCCTTTATTTCTGTTTTTCATTCGTTAACACTGGTTTTTGATTCACTGGCATAGTCATTAGCATAACCTACAGCTTTGACTGGATCACTTTAAGGAAGATTGGGCGTTAAAATATTTCACATAAACTTATGTA
This sequence comes from Eugnorisma glareosa, assembly GCA_947578425.1. Classification (NCBI taxonomy): domain Eukaryota; kingdom Metazoa; phylum Arthropoda; class Insecta; order Lepidoptera; family Noctuidae; genus Eugnorisma; species Eugnorisma glareosa. The sequence continues at coordinate 1,145,416 of OX387982.1, read as the reverse complement.
CATGGGTCTTATGAAAAGTCAGAAGCTAGGTGCACGGTTTTAATTTTACCGCTTGTTATGGAGAAGAACTGGCAAGAAACATCGCGTTTTTTTTAATATTTTCCATTTAAAATGTGATATTACAGTGATATAATAATACTTAGACCGACATTAACATCCTTAGGTCTTTATTAATGGTATTTTAGCAACTGTCTCCCTAAATGCCGCAAGAAGAGCAGACAAAAACATTTCGCAAAACTGATCTAAAGGATCAATACTTTAAACATCACTCCAGATTTAAACAGAAAAAATTACAACCTGTGTCATCGACCGGGCGGGATGCAATAACACAAACAACAGAAAAAAGGGTAAAAATTTAAAGGCACAAACATTGGCCCACCCGCAGTCGCTCATTCTCACTTCGAAAGATTTCGAGATACGTCCTGTGCAAATAGGACCTTTGCGAAACCGTAGCTTTGTTGTTTGGGGATCTGAAGTTTCGGATGAGGTCAGTAATATAGCTTATAAAGCTGCGAGACTATAATGGGACTGGGCAAGCCATGTCTGCCGGATGCCTGCCGGTTACGGGCCTGACTTTCACATGCCTGGAGCCCTAAGACAGCTAGACGGGGTCGCGACAGACCAAGGAGAAAATAGCGGAACGCCTTGGATGGCTTCCTCGTGAATTGGCGAGAAGAAGCACACCATCTACAGAAGTGGAAGGAATGGAGGACATCTTTGCCCAGAAATGGCAAAATAAGGTCTGACTAAAAAAAATAGTAGTTTTCAGTCCACTAAGGTGCTCTGATGATTGCTAGACCTGACGACCTAGGCAAAGTGACATTGTATTGGCGGTAACGATGATAGTGAAGTTAATAATGTGTAGGACTGAGATGGGCTACCGAAAAGTTAATGTCAATCCCGTTGAAAGTCGATTTACAGTAGGACCACTTCAAGTTTGCAGTTCAGGATGGCGCTGGTTGTCCATAAAAAATGAATTGTTACCTCAAACTTGGTACATTAATTTTTAGTAAGTACTGTGTTTTCCCGCCAGCATAGATAAGTTGGTTGAAGTGTAGAAATATGAAACACTTTGGAAGCATTGTCTTTACTTTTTTCTTAGTTGATATGAAGTAATTAATCAATTGATCTGACAATAAATTGAACCCTATGAATAACTATAAAATATGTAGACAGGATTCACCGGGTGAAAAGGCTACCGCAAGGCAATATAATAGGACCAAAAGTTTTCAATCTAGTAGATGTAGCAATACCTGACTTTAAAAATAGGTCTGACTTAATGCGGAAATTACATGTTATACGACTTGGGAGAGGCCTAAGTCCACCAGTGGACGATACGATAAGCTGAATTGGTCGTGTAATACAGAAACGATTCAATGATATAAAGCCTAAATCCGGACTTAAGTATATCATATCAACAGTTGCAAAGCATGACTCAAAAGACCTAAGCAATTTTGTTATTCCCTCATGATTAACTAAAGTTCCGGATCGGAACAATACTTAATCAAGATATTTCGTTTGTGATAGTGTGACTAATGTGTTTTACTAATTGCGGAAAATAAAACGCGATAAGTATCGGACCTACCAACACGTGTAGGTACCTTTACATATAATCATGAAGAACGATGTAGGTTTTATTGAAATTATAACGTGATCATTTGCCTAACCTTTTCCCAACTATGTTGGGATCGGCTTCCAGTCTAAAGGGACGCAGCTGAATACCAGTACTTTACATGGAGCGACTGCCTATCTGACGTTCAGAAAACAGTGACTGGCCACACGATACCCCTTGGTAAGACTGTTTGCCAGACTTTCGGGCCTCTGACTACCCGCAACGACTGTCCAAGATCTATAAATGACAGCCGGAACCAACGGCCACGTTATATGGAAATTCTATACAGACACCGAATTAAGACCTGATGATAAATCATTCGAGGGTCGATTTGCACACGTCATTAACTTCTGAACGCCAGAATCAACAGAGGCGCCCACCAGAATAGCTCAATTTTGCTACGAAATATCGTATTATGTATTATTTAATTCTTAGTCGATTTGGTTCTTTAGCTAACAATTTTGAATCGGGGGGCAGGTAACAGAAGACTGTTGACTTTGTCGACAAACATTTGTTAAAATTTACAGATCACCCAGACGAGAAATTGACAGTAGTACGCGAACTCAATAAACGACCTACCACAATTCGAAAGACAAACTGAACCACAGATTGTCAAAAAGATAGCAAAGACAAAGGATCAAAGATTACATCATTCAGCTTTACAATATTAGGTCCACTTGCGACACAAGTTGAAGACGGCATAGGTAATTTGAATTTATTTAAATTACAATGACTTCAGTATGTATTTACTTGGTAATGTTTCTTTATTGTTGGCTGGGGTTAACAGGGGTTAGGTTACGAAATGTCGCCAGTAGCTAGTGAGGTTGACTTTGTAGATATATTATCTGTGGCAGTGAAAGCGAAGACGTTCTTTTTTCTGTTACAGAATAACGCTGCTTTAGAATTGTGGGTTTTCGAATTTGAAAAGGTTTTGAATAGAGAATGGTTCCATGAACTTGAATAGTGGTGCACTTTTGATTAAATAGGTAGATAGATCGCATGTACAGACATCAAAATTGATACACAACTCTTTTACTTCAGTATCTATACTTGTTACTTTGTCATTGTCATTGATTATCTGAATAGTATCAATGAGTTACTATCAGTGAAGTTATTTTAATATATTTCATAGTTTGAGCCTTTTTACAACACACTGTCATAACTTGATTCATTGGTACTAGAACTGGTCATTCGATGATACTAAGATTTTGGTCTTCCGTGACTACGACTTTAATCCTAGATATTAGAACGTAATTCAAAGCCCGTGGTAGAGGATTCTATGCTGATGCCCATTAAACTAGTGACCTCCAACTATCCAAAATCTCCAAAAAAAAACGACAAAGTATAAAACAATGTAGGCTTAACCGTATCTTCACAATACATACGTATATGTAGAATTTGAAACGCATGGCTGTAGAGGTCGACAAAGTTAACTGTACTTACGCGTTAACACAATAGGGTCAGACAGAGACAAATATAAACGAGCGCCTCTTTGAATGACCGAAAAGAGTTATGAGACGGAATAATTGTCTTTGGTCTTTGAAGAATGCTTTTGACAACACTCATGTGATATATGTTTGAGTTTGTCGCTTCTGTCTGTAAAGAGTTAAGGCGGTTTTACATGTTTGCTTTGTTTGTAGGATTTAGAGGGAATCGCAGAGAAATGCTGGTCAACATAGCTAAAACCGAGTAAATTCTTTGTTTGTGGGATTTGGAGGGAATCGCAGAAAAATTCTGGTCAACATAGCTAAAACCGAGTAAATTAAGAGAAGAAAAAATGATCATAAGTATCATCATCTGAATAGACTGTTTCGGGGTCTGCATTGGGTCTAACCAGATGCAGGTGAATACCCGTATTTTACATAAAGTGAGTGCCTATCTAACCTTTACAACTCAGTTCCTGAACAAAACTTGGAACTCTAAACCAGAATACACACCACACCTTTCGGTACTCGTATAATGACACGAAAAAATTCAAGCAAGACTGTTACAATAAAACCTCCTTAGTTACTGTGCAAATACTGGCCGTTCGGCAATTAAAAGACAAACGCTTGGAACACTTGACAGGTGTTTGGGCGCGAAACCCGCATTCTCATTTTTTAAAATGTATCGCGAGTACCATTCTTGTCACGTTCAGCTAGCAACACAGTGCCAGTATAACTTGAGCCGTAAAGCTTACAAAACGTGTGTGTTTGAACTGAGATGAGGGACCGAGATAAAATGGTGGTTGTAGCACGAGTTTAAATTATATGTACGCGGGTAGAATGAAGGCATACGGTTTAAATAGAGAACGATTAGGGGCATGATACAGTCCATACTGGCTTATTTACTCGTCTTTGGAAAGTGAGAATAGTTTAACAAAAAACAGGAGAAAAAAAGCGCTGCTCCGTATAAGAAATCTTAGATATGTGATACCCGTTTTTACTAACACTTACGAGAAATCTAAATTAATGAACCAATAAAAGCGCATTGTTGCTTTTTCAATGATTGGCTCAGCAAAGAAAAAAAATCTAACAGTGCAATAATCACACTTATCGAACACTAGCTGTTGCCCGCGGTTTCGCTCGCGTTTTGGCCGGAAATAATTCTACGGACACGCTGTAAATACCCTATAGCACTCGGGGATAATGTAGCTTCCTATTAGTGAAAGAATTTTCAAAATCGGTTCCGTAGATCCAGAGATTACCCCCTACATACAAACTTACAAACAAATTTTACCTCTTTGTAATATTAGTATAGAAGTATAGACAAGATCCGATAAAGATAGGTTTGTTTTCTCTAGACTCAGTTTAACCGAAAAAACGCGCTTCTTACCAACGAAGGCCTTAAAGCCAAACAAATATAAAAATAATATTCGGTATTACAATATTGAAATAAGAATCAACGTACGGTAATGTGACGTCAAAAAAAAACTAATTTGTCAAGTGTCGTAGTAAGCCTTTGGACAACGCTACCGCTTGTTAGTTTTTCAAACGTTTCTTTATGTAAAGCAAGTGTTTGAAAACCATATAGAACACAAGTATCTAGTATGTGAAATATATTCGAAACTGATTTTTCGAAAATTAGTGAACTTTTTGAGAATAGAGCAGACCGTCTCTTCTTGTCGTCATCATCTGCCTAGCCTTGACCCAACTATGTTAGGGTCGGCTTCCAGTCCAACCGAATGCGCAGCTGGATACCAATATTTAACAGCGACCGCCTATCTGACCTCCACAACCCAGTTAGTACTGGGTAATACGATACCACTTGGTAAGACTGCTTGTCAGACTTTTTGGGCCACTGACTACCTGTAACGACTGTCAAAGATCTACAGATGACCAGCGGGACAAACGGCTTAAACTGCTTTCCGAGGCACTGAGGAAACTCGGTATGTAATGGGTGGTCACCCATCCACAGACCACCTAGGCAAGCACGGCTTAACCTAAAGATCGACCTGAGCTGCTGTTATTATTTTGCCATCTCTTCTTGTATGGATCGTGAAAGTTCAACGTACGGTTGTAAGGCTCGTAGCTATTTTATCACTGGATTGTCTACCATCAATACAATACACAATACAATACCTATCTTTATTGTCTACCATCATCACCTGCTTAGCCTTTTTCAAAATATGTTGGTGTCGGTTTCCAGTCTAATCAGATGCAGCAGAATACCAGTATTCTGTATGTAGATACTGGAGTGTATGGAGCCTATCTGACCTCCCTCACCTTGTTACTTAGTAAGACTCTTTGCGAGATTTTCGGGCTATTGTCTACTCGTAACCACTGTCAAACATCTACAATTGATAGCCGGGACCCGATATAAAGTACCTTCCGAGGTATGGAGATGTCTCGTCAGTGGATGGCCATCCACGGACCGTCCTCTCCAAGCTTTGCTTAACAATGCGGCTGTTATTGCTAGCCTATGCCGTCTACCCCGGGGCTTATTACGTATATATTACCCAGGATTTCAATGTGCCAGCCCCCATAGCAGTTAGAAGATGCGGGCACATATGCAGATGACGTAGAACAGGCAACATTAAGATCTCAGATTAGATGTCAAATGCACACACGGTACGTGGAAAATAAACTCCGTAAACTAGCTACTGGTTTTGTTTAAACTGGACTTTTTGGAAGTGTACGTAAGGACTGCTTTAAGGTCATTGGGACATAATGGGTCTAAAAATACCCTTAACGAAGCCGAAGGGCACTTGTTCTCCCGTCATTGGGATATTTTTTTGGTTCTAGACCATACCTGGGAACCTTCTTACGACTTATACCTCCCCTTACTATGCATCCATCAGCACAGTGTTTGGAGTGAATTACATTGAGTCCTACTATAAAACAAGATATTCCAACCCAAAAAAAAAGTCGTTTCCCAGCAATAATTTTTGCATATAGTTACTGAGTTTCATGTACAGAATGCTTAGTGCGTCCACCAAGCATTCTATACATGAAACTCAGTAACTTCGAACTGTTTAAACCTAGTATAGCTTGGTAAATCAAAGATAGAAGTGAATACAAAGGAAATTGATATAAAAGACCCTGATCGAAGGAATCACTGTGTGAGAGATGATATGGATAGAAGGGATGACTACTGAGATGATGAGCAATAGAGAAGTATAGAAGAAGACATGCTGCGCCGACACCACATAAATTGGAATAAGGACAGGAGTATGATAATATGAATCACCCCACGGAAGCGCCAGGTCTGGCGATTAGTAAAAGAAATGGTGTTAGCTGGGGAGTTTGTTTCGTTCTTCTTCTCACTAGTAAGTGGTGCAGGGCTGGCGATTTGGGGACCGTTTCATATAATTTTGACGTTCTAAAGCATGACTTTTAATTTTATTTAATTTGGTCAGAACTCAGAGTGGATCACAGTATAAGTTTGAAAGTTAGAGACGCAGAGGACCAAACAGACAATTTTTCATATATCCTCCTGTTAGCCTGCTAAGACCAAGGCCCACAATTCACAACACAGCCGACCATAAACCTTCTAAATGATATGCCCACATGTCATAAGCCAGGCAAGTTGAAACATAAAATCAAAATAGCACCAACAATTCGTGTCTGACCAAGCAAAATACAACACGGCCTGGGGTAAAAGTCGGCCACAGGCTACAAAATAATCTAATAGGCTAACAATTAAATTTAGACACGATCTGTGACTAACATCAGGCACGTTTCCAGCATAAACTTACATGGTAACCTTCGAAAATATGCCTTTGCATGTTCAGAACTCTCTTGTATACAATAACATGGGTGACATAATCTTGATAGACTTGTTGTTAAGATAGGCTTAATGTTAATTATTGTTGTTTATAATAATCTACTTTGTGGAAATATTAAGATGAAGCCTTGTACGTTTTATAGGACACACTTGAAAGTGTGTCAATTAATTGGACCTAACAATGGAAATATAGTACTGCGTCAATAAAATATGTATGACTACCAGTAGTGTCAGACAGGCAGACAGTATAAACGAGCTGCAGTATAAAAGTCCCGGTTTTCTTCACCGTAATTATGACGTACAAAATTAACTTAGAAAGCGCATTTGAATTCATGAAGCCACATGGTCACCTGCACTTTATCCTGCAACATGACAGGATTACTCTATTCATAGATTTAAATACTTATGATTCACCCTACCGCGTCCAAAAACGATGATACGTCTCTCATGTCTCGTTGACATAAATTTAATTTGAATAGTTTTAGATTCTCTTAGCCACTTATTCTGAAATCGTATCTATTAGTGTAAAAAACGTTTCCATGCTACCTAACAACGGTGAGAGCATATTTAACGACTCCGACTCTTCTAATATAACTGGATCGTCAATCTCAAATTCCTGGAACATTATTCTGAAAAATAAACCTATAATGTTGGGAACATTTTAGGTTTATTTCTGCTGGGACACACGCCTCCTCGCTACGAGAGAGTATGGGCTGTAATCCACTACGCGGGGCCAGTACGGTTTACATTATTCTGGCTAGACGATAACTCCCCAAAACTTAGCCCCGACACAAAGCGACATAACACGTACCTAGTGCCATGCGCAGACGCAGCGAGTCAACACAACTGTGTCAACACATGCAGAATGCATTCCCGCTCGATTGTCACCTACATGTACTATTACACTATGGAAGGTATGGTACATACTGATATTTGAAGTGAGTGATTAACCTTTTTAAAGGATCACTTAAACTTCTGAACGCCTGATAGATCTTCTTTTCTTTAGTTTTTCTAGTTACTACATTCTTCTTCTTCAACCTTTGGCCACCTAATGCTGAGTGTAGGTCTTTTTCAAATCATTCAACACACAGCAACACTATCTCAGACTAAAGTTTCAACTGCTGGACTTGGGCCCCTGCAAGCTTCGCTTTTTGCGCTTTTTGCATGTCAGTCAAAACTATAGCTCATATTAATGTTCTCCCAGGTGTCGCTGAATACCGTCTCCGTATCTCCGTCTACTTAGTTCAGTAAAAGTCTAAAAAAAGACTGATGTTCAACCTCTTTGACAAGGGTTATGCGCATTTCGTCCTATTCGCACTTCGTCCCGCCTTCAAAAATCATCTCATTCGCAGTAAGCACTACGCTAAGCAAAAATGGAATGATTTTAGAACACTTAACTAAAGCGGTCACTGCCTTGCCTTTCTGCTTGTGATCAGAAACAGACGCCTACAGAGCGACAATCATATGCGTATTTCATATGCGTAAATTATACACCGTACGTGTTGAAACACCACCATTCAGAAATTCAGCTTTTACAAAATACATGTTAGAAAGTCATTGAACAAACACTATTACAATACCAAAATACTCTTACAACATCCAAAAGAAAAAATATGTTGGTCAACGAATCGAATTTAATATCGATTTGAAATTCTTATTGACACCTCGTTGTTTTTGTAATCGATATTTTTCAACCGATATAAACGTGTCGATTTGCATATAATACGGGTCGAATGGACGATGGTCTTTGACCCTTGGTAATAAGGTTTATTTAAAGTCGTTTAATTGTGGACGTAAAAGTCACAAGGTGTGACGGGTAAGACAAGAGGGTTAAAGGTCTCAGAATGTTGGCTGATGTCTTCTATGTGCCTTGGTTTTTGGTCGTAGGTTCCATAAGACTCCTTATGTCCGTGCTTATAAGGTTAAATGTATGCCTTCGCAATTTTTGATTATCGTCGTAAAAACTACAATTTGGTCCTAGTATGCAAATACTATCGGTTAAGTGTCATCATTTCATTTGTGTGCTAATTCATTTCGGGTCGATGTCTTATTCTTCTCTATTTACTGTGCCTATTGTTTTCTCAATAGTCACAGTTTCACAAGTCCAGTATTTTCTTTGGTGTGCTCTTCTCTTATAGACTATGCTCTTATACTCTCGACTCAGCATATTCGGGTCAAATATTATGTGTAAAAATTACAGATGCCGAAAGTTAAAAAGAGCTTTTCGACTTCGAGGGCTTTACGAGCAGCTAACTATAAGAGTAACAGAGAGAACATTATAGAATATCTTGTGATACTGCTCAAAATTAACTCATTTATTGAAATTACGCTGATACTTTTGAATCATATTACGTCAAAATTACGCCAGAATTTCAAATAGGGAGACGAAGTAAAAATCTTCCATCTAACATTGTACAATACACGCAAGCAAGTAGTACGATGAAGCTCCCCAGCAACACATGACATATGTCGGCTGTAGTCCCAGATTGATAGACAACAAATAATTACATCAAGTTGCAATAAACGTTATTCTGGGAACGAAGCGGCAACGTTTGTGCAAACTGCTGACTATACAGGGTGTTACATATCGCGGGCCGTTCTCACAGGTATTGCTGGCCAGTGCCACATATTTGTTCGTACCCCTTTACCTTGCATGGCTGTTTGTTTGAATGGATATCAAGATTGATCGTAAGGCCCTGTGTTGTATTAAATAATGTAAGAAAATACTTTTGTTATACTGCATTTCCCATCGGTAATAATTATTTTACCATTATTCGAGTTTTCATCAATCAAATAATTTTGTAAAAGCTGTGTGTTCATTACTTCTCCGATAATATTTCCCTTCGGCCACTGGCTCTCTTAGAAACTTTCATTTCATTCTATATTTAAACCCCTTTGGAGGATGTTTTTTTTTTAAATCTGGATACTTAACTTTTTTAGTACCATGCTTCTAGACCCTGCGATTTAGGCTGTTAGTTGTAGTGTATTCAGTTCTACTAATCAAAAAGGTGCCTCCAAGGTTTTTAAATACGATGAAGGACCAAAAAAATTCACCTATAAAATTTTCTTTGAAACACGTTAAAAAGATAAAGAAAAGATAAAATCATTACTAAGAAATCAGCCATATCACGGTATCTATAATTGAATTTTCGAGTACTATATCTACAGCTCTTAAACCTATCAGATAATATGACCCAGATTTGTGGCGAGGAAAACGCACTTGGAAATGTTTTAAGCAATGATAACACAAGTATCTTCTTTATCACGTAACATATCATAACACCACGCCTGTAATCGTTGGTAGTAAGCGTTGTAAGTGTTAGGCAGAAATGTACACACGGCTACTCATAAAGCTACAAAATTTCCAGTTTATGCTGATCTCGCATTGTATAGGAATTCCGTACAATGCGAGATCAGCTTATACTGGAACTGTATAGCTTGAATTGTAGCCGTGTGTATATGTATAATGGGTGTAAAAGTATCTTTAATGGAGCCGAAACGCACTTGTTCTCCCTGACATTGCGATATTTTTTTCGTTCCAAACCATACCTGGGAATTTTCTAGTTACAGAGATATTGGAGGTCAAAGTTCCAACCTTTTCACATTTTTTTTTTTAATACAAATTTCATATGTTATAACTTTACTTTTCATGCCCCGTACTACTCAATCCATCCATCAGCACAATGTTATGAACCCCGCACTACTCAATCCATCCATCAGCACAATGTTTTGAGTCCACTACATCCGAGTCCTACCGGAAAGATTTTTAACCCAAAAACAAGTCGTCTCCCAGCAACATTTTTTGCATAGAGTTACTTAGTTTGATGAGTACAGAATGCTTCGTTGACGGCTTCATGAAGGGTCTGTGTACACCTTGTACAGACACTTGAATATTTTGCATAAATCAAACACCTGGCTGATGATCTCAATGAACCAAACCGAAAAGCCTAAAACATAATATCATAGGAAGAACGGATCACGGAAAAAGGTACTTCTAGTGTCGCAGTTTCTATGTTAAATTCAAACTGAAAGCATTTATTTTCATTAAACACTTTCGAATTGACAAGAAGACTGTCAGTTAGAAAGTCATTTTAATCTTCCAATGGCCTAACCATTCTCCTACATCCTTTTTATGGTTCCTTACCCTTCGGGGTAACCAACCGCTGTCCGTCCGTCCGTCCGTCCGTCCGTCTGTCTGTCTCTCAGCGGGCTGTATCTCATGATCCACAATAGGTAGACAGTTGCAATTTTCACAGGGTCGGCTTCCAGTCTAACCGGATGCAGCTGAATACCAGTATTTTACATGGAGCGACTGCCTATCTGACCACCACAACCCAGTTAGTACTGGGTAATACGATACTACTACAATACGACTACTACGGTACGATAGTGCTTGGTGTCGCAGTGCCGCTATAACAACAAATAATAAAAATAAATTAAAAAATAAAGGTGGCTCCTCTACTACAATGATATGGAACCCTTCATGCACGAGTCCGACTCGCACTTGGCAGCTATTTTAAACTAAATTAGATCTTACAAAATCCTGGGTTAGTTAGTAGGTCCTTTTTGGATGTAAGTAACACCAAGAACCAAAGGACATGTGTCCATCACAATGACATTAAATTACGTCCAAAGCAGTCCCCGCACATCTTTCCCACACGACCTAGGAAACAAGCCGCTATATTGTACTCTTCATAAGTGGACTACATTATTATTTTCCAAAAATTTACTAAAACTGGTTTTTCGCAGAACCGGTCTTTTGCGTACAAAAGGAACCATTACAATGAACTAAGTAAAGATCGCATCTGTCAACGTCTGGTAGGACCCGCTTGTAAATTACTTGTTTCTTCTTTGGAAGCAGTAGATTGTTATTTTGTGTGAGAAGACGAATGAGGGACTTGATGTGCGAAAAGTTTATGCGACCAAATCGTTTGGAGGTGAAAGTTTTTGGAGGTTTTTGGATAAAAATCTATCAAAATCATGTTTAATGGATTTACATAAATGATCAGCCAGGGTATAACAGGACTCTTCATGAAGCCGTCAAACAAGCATTCTGTACATTAAACTAAGTAACTCTACGCAAAAATTATTGCTGGGAAACGACTTTTTTTTGGAGTGAAAATTCATGTTTTACGGTAGGACTCAATGTAACGCACTCAAAACAATGTGCTGATGGATGGATTGAATAGTACGGGGGTCGTGGAGGTGTTTAAAGTAAAAATCTATCACAAAAATAAGAAATAAAAATAAACTTGCGATAAAGTTTGACTTTGACCTCCAATATCTCCGTAACTAGAACGTTCCCAGGAATGGTCTAGAACAAAAAAAATATCGCAATGACAGGGAGAACAAGTGCCTTTCAGCTTCGTTAAGGGTCTTGTTACACCCTTTACGTATAGATGGCAGTGGTTTTTTTTTGGGTGACTTAATAGTCACCAGTCAGTAGAATTGCAATAATATCTAAACCATTTACTAATGTAAATGGTTTAGATATTATTGCAATTCGACAAGATTCAGCGCTTTGTCTCTGTTTCCCAATGTGTCATAAATGCTTTATTCTTCCGATTTGTTCTTTTTGTATTCGTATGCGATATTTGTTACTTGAATGCGTCTCGTATCGTGCAAATGTGTTTCCCTTCTTATTCCGTCTACAAGGACCAATCTTTGTCTTGAATCCTCGTCTACGAACTGACTTTTCTAATCGACGCGATATTTCCCGCCAGTTTTTCCTAAACTACAAGTATACCTATATTTAAAACACAATATAGGTACTTTGAACACTCCACATACCACATCCGGTATTATCAGCCCCTCAAGTGAATCGTGACGGCAAGCAGATACGTAGGTGACATATGCTAATGACGAACCGAACTTGGTACCCGATAACAATGGAAAAGTAATTACAATTACATAGAATACAAGAATTTCGTTAACAGTATTCAAAGATATTGAGGCGGCAAGTGATTCGGTAGGTGATATATCGAATTAGGTAGTTGAAATATTTAGGTGTATTAAATTCTAGACGTTAGTACGTAAATTAATGTAATGAGGAAAATGTCGTGAGGAAAGTTTTGAGTATGAATGTGGAAGGAGAAGGATAGAGGGGGATAAGAGTATAGGAAGACCAAAGAAACTATGGATGGACTGTGTAAAGGATGTTACGACAAGGAAGGAGGTGTCTGAAGAAATGACGAGTGATAGAGAAGTATGGAAGAAGACATGCTGCGCCGTAAGAGAATCATGATGATGTACGTAAATTAATTAAAACAAAAGGTGGAAGGTCCAATCATCAGCACCAAGTGGTACTGCTGGGACCTCAGGGTGGATCATGGCAAACTTCCCTTTTCAGTGGGGGGCTGTGTCCCATTAGAGGAAATATTACAGGCTCATCTTATTCGAGGGTTCAATGAGCATCATAATTCGTAAGTAATAAATATATCATGGGCATGCGTTATAGAAAACAAATGATATCGAATGATGTAAGTTGTATCTTCGGAAGAGAACTAAATTCCCTAGAGCTCATTACCAACAGTTATGGGCTGACTGACAGTGACACATATATGACTCAAAAGACCAATAATGTCGCCGAAAAGATAAAGCTTCTCTGCGATAATAAATACAGGAACTAGTATCTTGTCTTTAGTGTAAAAACAATACACTTATAAAGTTTTCAACTAAAGTCATTCAGTTTTTATGTCTTGCAATTATTTTAAATAAACTACCGCATATACATATGACAAAGTTAAGTCTGCATATTATATTTCAGTGATCTATAGAAATAAATAGATCTCTCGTGATTTTCTACGTAAAACAGCGAGACAAATTTTGCAATTGTATTGTTTGTAGTTTTGTACTATGTTTAGTCGTGTATTAGGTTAGCATAGTACTTACATTCTTTCGACACAGCCGCTGTTCTAATTTGATTATTTCTCGCTTCGAATATTTGTACTACACAAAGTTCTAACTGAATAATCATCGAACCATTTTATGACCACAGAAACGTGTGTAAGCAAAAGAAATTATCAGAAAATTATCGTACTGGAGTAACGCCTTGGTGATGTTCTACAGATAACGCTACATGCCCGATAACAAATAACGGTCGAAAGTCGTTTCCCGCCATTTTTACTGTCACGTTCATAGTTCCATTATCTGTAGTGTAAACCCTCTATGGTCTATTTACTTTTTCTAATTGCGTTCGACATTCGTGACGCGTGGTGTACTAAAGAGGTTTATTAGTGCGATATAAAACCTGGCGAGGACGAATTAATGTCTTTTAGCGATAAATAAGTAATTTTGAATCGCTAATTGTTAGTGATGAATAATGTATGAGTATTATACGTTGGCAAAATGCTTCGCGCTTTATTCTGTACAATTTGTCGTCAAGTTATTTTACATAATGAAAATGTTCTTGCAAGGTGATAGAGATAAGTCATTTTTGTGACTGAATTCACAAAAACTAGTCCTTAGTAAACGAACATTGACTTTGAGACAGGTTAGCCAAAATAATTCAATACAGCTTTTAAAATATTTCAAGCTACGTTTTTATCTAGGCCGATTGTACTGCTAGTCTTTACGGCAGGATAAAAAGTGCGTCAAGTTGCAGGTTGAGGTTTTAAAACGATGATTTTTATGACCAACAATCGCGTGAAGGCACGAAACCTGCGTTGAACTAAAACTGGATATTATAACCAAGAAATATGGAATTTTTATTTAAGTCAAGATATCAAGATAGCTACAAAATATACTGGTATACATGTGCATCTGGTTAGACTGTGGCCACCAACAAAGTTGGGGAAGGCTAAACAAATGATGATGATGGTCTAGAGAGCTACAATTTTACTACACCTTTATTTACAAATCTTAAGTACTGAACAGAAAATCCTACTCCTAAAATTCCCGTCACGTAACAAGCTCGAACCGTAAGAAAACTGTGAAATTAAGCAATAAAAGGCCACCAGAGAGTAGCAAATGACATTGAATGAGGTAAACGTCAACGTAATACAATTGTAATCTGTCATTGGTTGGTACTTGTAATAAAATTACACATTGCAACGACACGCGAGGAGAGCCATTGTTCGTAAAACGGCTGTGAACAAAAAAAATATACATCTTTAATTGATGGTAATAAGTTGTTGGAAAAATTGATAGCGAATCCTGGAGTAGAATAAGCGTTTACATTTTTAGATGAATCCTCTTAGTTATCCATAGAAGTATAAACATTGAAAACATCTTTCAATTCTATTGATAACTAAACCAAGCTGTTCTCAAAATGAATAGCGGACATAGCATCGCTCCTTGCGGAACCCCTATTTGGAGGGACGATTACGCAAAGAACATTTTGCTTATTTTATTTAACATACTATCCGCAAATACAGCATTGGGCCGAGTATCAGTCCTGGGGGGACTCCGTTTAGAAGATTAGCTATGCACAGAACATGTTGGTTATTTTGTTCAAGGTGCTGTATACAAATTGAGCATCAGACCGAGTGATGGTGGTGGTAGTGGTGGTGGTTGGGGTTTCCAAGGAGTGCTACTCGGTCTGATGCTGAATCGAAACTCAACGTTGCATAGACAATGTTGGTTGTTTAAGTGCATTGGGAATTAAAATGCTTTACCCAAAATCTTATTGTTACAACAGTTTTTCGGCGTAGCTATAAAATAATTTCAGTCCAACTTTTTCAAATAAGTCAAGAAAATTCGCTTGAAAAATGCACGAAGACAATAAAAGCCATAGTTTTTGCCCATACACCAAGTACCTACAGGGTAAGAATTATTACAAAAAAACTAGTATTTTGCAGTCACGAAGAGGTGTATACCCACAAACCGTGCCAAGGCTGGACTTAAACATAATTAGTTATTTTAAACCTACTCGCGTATTTATTGGTATTTCAATTTAATTACCCGACGATCATTATCTGTGTAGTAATGTGTTTGACAGTATTGCTTTGGTTAGATTACCATGATTTCTATGATTTTATTTGTTAGGCTGTTTCGCCTCCGAAAGAACGAAAGGCCGTTGGTCCCGGCTGTGATTCGTAGATCTTTGACTGTCGTTAGCCAGAAGCCGAAAAGTCTGACAAACAGTCTTTCCAGGGGGTACCGTCTGATCCAGTAACTGGGTTCGCGTTGTTGAAGTCAAATAGGCGCTCGTTCCATGTAAAATACTGGTATTTAACTGGATTCGGTAAGACTGGAAGCCGACCTCAATATAATTGGGAAAAGGTTAGATAATGATGAAGTTGTAGTTGTGATTGGCTATCGAATTTGAAACCTTTGAAGGGTATTTCGGGACTGTCCCTTTTATGTTCTTGAAAATTCAAATGTTCGGAAATTGAACTAATGTCATTAAAATTTCAGAAGTTAGGTTGTTTCAATTCTATATTGCCGCTCTTGGAGTAGGTTGCGATTTTGTCTGAACTTTCTTCTTCGAAAATCTACAATTCCAATTATTTCAGGGATGATATTTTTAAGAAATCGCGATCATATTCTAAAGTTCGGTTTAATTGATAAACCGAAACATAAAACTTTAGTTCCACAGAAATTTAGACATGGCCTGGCCTGGTATTTGAACTGTAACATTCCATGCTTATCAGGAAAAGTCAAACGAGGTTTATAGGTGTGTCCTGAAGTATACGTCATATCGCATGAAAAAGTACCTAATGCTTTCAAGATACAAGTTCGATACGTAAGTAGTGACAAGTCTCGCCTTCAAACCACCTCTGATAAAGAAAGCTTTATCACCTTATCAATAAGATATATTTTACCCTGTCTACACACGCCATGTGTAAATACTAATATGATTCATTATTTATCATATTATATACCATCGCTGGAGATAATAAATCCATTGACTGTGTTAATGAGCTGTACATTTGACACATTAAAGAGGAAGTGCCAAATATGAAATCACTTGTACAAATATGAGTCAGAAAAAAAATTACTCTTGTGTCCTATGCAACCGTACAGCAGAACGCTAATCAAAGACAAACAAAAAAAACTGGAAAAACAATATACAAAAAAGGCAAACATTACAAAACTTACCTAGAGCAGGCGCGGATATCCTACCCGCAAACATAAACCGATAACCTTGTTTGAACTCCGCCGTCACTTTAGAATTTTTTGAAAATTCGAACGTGCGCTATCAAAATGTTGTTCGGGTTGGGACGTCCGCTCGCGACGGCGTCCACAGTGTAACTGTATGGCAAGGCGGCGCCTGCGACGCTGGAGATACGCCTTCACTCACACAAGGAGGGGCTGGTCACACACATACTCACGATCGAAGCCTGCATGAAAAATGCAGCATGTTCTACGAAACACGGTGCGACAATTCAAATGAATACAATTTGAATAAAAAGGCTCTTTCGGATTCGGGATTGCATCGAATTAGACCTTAGAACTGTACAAGATTCTTTTGAAATTCAATACACCGGACACGTCAGTAAATAAGGAATATTAATAATTCCCTAACGGAAATGGATTCACGATAAAGGGACTAACTTTGTATCGTAATGGAAATATAGTACGTAGGTGTGGACCGAAATGATTTTCAGGTAATCAACGGAGGAACAATAGTATCCCTTCCAACCATACTGAAATGTTTTTAACAAGGACGGATATCTATTGAAACATTGAAAAACAAGACCCTGAAACGCAAATTGAAGAGACCAAAAATTGGACAGCGAACCCATCTACACATACATACTTCTTAACAGTTAATTTACGTCTTCTAACAGCAATTGTACCGAAAATAAATATCGCTGTGATTTTGAGCACTATGTAAAGTTTGAGCTAAAAGGTTATACTGAAGATGAAAACTCACATTCCATAAACACTGAAGTTTTAGACGCAAATACAAGACTGCAATACAATGCACTGGACGCGCATCACAAACAATGTGCAGTAAATATTGTTAGGCAGCTATACACGCTGTATATCTATAAATATTCGTAGTTCAAAGAAGCCAGCCATGTGTCAAGGAAATACTTAAACTAGCTTATTATTAAGTAATGAGTGGCTCTGTGAAGAGTAAAGATAGGTTGAAGAAATGCCTGTGGTATTTTCTAGGATTAGATCAGTGTACTCGTATATGTTTTATTTTACAAAGGGTATCGCGTTACCCAGTGGGTGGAAGAGTTCAGATAGGCAGTCGCTCCATTGATGAAAATACTGGTATTCAGCTGCAGTCGGTTACACTGCAAGCTGACTCGAACATATTTGGAAAAAGGCAGGCCGATATTGACGCCTGTGTACCATGGTTTAGAATTTCGTAAGACCTGGTTTCGTTGCTTAAAAAGCAAACGAAGACATTTGGTCAGTTGGATTATCTTGCTTTGACAATTAAGTATGTGATAAAGTTACATGAACTGGTCCTAATAACCCTACCTCTTCTCTAATTCGTTTCTTAAGCTGAAAAGGATTATGACATTCATGACGTATACCCAGAAAAGGTTACGGCTCCATAGACCATTCTCTCAAGAAATCAAAGAAGAACGGTCTAAACATTCAATCGGTCTAATTAGCAAAGAAAAATTGCCATTTCTGCCACGTACTCGTGACTTAAGCAAGAAAATAAATGAAAATACACGCCTACGCTGTTTTAATGAAACAATACCTATGACTAATGGTAGTAGGTATTGGAAAATCATCTCAAAATAATTTAATCAATCAATCAGTATTGAGTTAGCACTATACACAATAAGTACAAGTAACGTACAAGGCTACGTGACAGCAACTGATTGTGGTTCGGGATAGTTGCCTTAGCTGGTTGGTTAAGCAACTGCTGAGCCTGAGCTCCTGGGTTCGATTCCCAGGTCGGGCAGTGTTATTGCGTTTTTCCATTAGGAATTTATCAGTAGCAGCCACGGAGTCTGGATCTGTGCCCGGTTGATGGCATTAGGCTCGCTATTAAATGGGACTTAAAAGTAAGTGGTGAAAAGCGGGTGTACTATTAGGAACACCTCTACTGTGGCTCTGCCTAATCCTCGGGGATACTAGACATGATGTTACGTTGTAAAGGGTTATCCCGCAGCTAAGACACATGACGGACGATACTCCACAGACATAGCGAAGTTCTAGTTGTAAAGGAAGCACCATAAAAATATCCATTTAAAGACGAGATTATCTTTAAATAAAAGTGAAGTATCTGTATGTAATTTCAAAAGAACAGCTTCTTTACTGAATGCGTTTGAAAGTATATACGGTACTTAAAACAAAAAAAAACCATTTTTTTTATTTGTCTGTCTGCCTGCCTGTTTGTTCCGGCTAATCTTCGAAACGGCTGGACCGATTTTGAGAGGACTTTTCCGAACAGATAGCTGACGTTACAAGGAGTAGCTATTTTTATTTTCGAAAAAGAAACCGGATTCCGTGCAAAAAAATTAAACCTCCTTGAAATTGTTAACAAAATGCGATTCAAATAGGGAAGTAATATTTTTATAATAATTTCACGCGGGCGAAGTTCACGGGCAACAGCTAGTACGTAATATAACTGCCTTACGCACTAGCTTGGTAAAATACTGTATATGCAAAAGGCAACCTAGCAACAATAGATTATCCGTGAACTTACAACTTATTAACGTTGAGAGGAAAACGTTTATATTACTCACTATAAACGGGTTGCTTATCACCATCCGCATCAATAAATGAAAAGACCACATCCCAATTTGTACGGAACTTCGAAACCTATGGAATTGAAAAATGGGACACCAGGAGTCACGCTTTTAGAATTACAGGATACAAACGAGAAATAGACTCGTATAGAACAGGGGAATACGGCATAAAACGAAAGAAGTATATGCCTAGTAAAAAGGTGTAACAAAGTTGACAATGATGATGATGACGGAAATGAACTAATTTAAAGACACGACTGAGTGAGCAAAAATTTAAAATCAAAGTCTGCATGCCCGTGACGACATGTACCCGGAAATAAAACAGGACTCAAGTACACAATTCAGTAAGTCAGTGGTTTCTGGTCGTTTGGCCCGCTGTCATAATTTAAATTTGAAATTCGATTTTCGAGTCGAGTTTCAACTTTTTGACGTTCGATTGATGCTCGACAAATATTAGATCAGAAAGTATATCGCCAGACAGAAGTTTTTCTTAGATACATTCGGCAATTTAATTCGTTTTCAAAAAACACTCAAAACATTTGGAAATTACCTCTAAATAAAAATAAAACATGGAGCCCAGGTACAAAATGGAACTATAAATAATTATTTAGACTATTTGTGCAGGTGTACCGTGACAAACAGACAAACAATTACATTGTAACACAAGTATTTGAATTGTATTACATTATTTTATATTTAAATAATGATGTAAAACTAACGGACGTCCAATCAAATAAAACTTTACTTGGTACCTACACCAGAGCAAATAGTTTTAAGAGCCATTGAACCATAATCAGACCATACTATAGCATCATTTATATAAATTACATGGGCTGCTTGCTACCCTTAATTTTCAGCCAATAAAATTTTTTGTGCAGTCAAAAATAGAACCTCCACAAAATGCGGTCTTATGAAGCAATTCGATTTCAGAGGAAAATACCACTAGCTACATTTAGTTAGGCTAACAGTCCAACCTATAATATCCTCCAAAGCTCAATGAAGGCAGACTTACTCAACATCAGGCGCAGGACCGCATTCTTTACGTTATGTGTGGTAGTTGGAAAAAAATGCTAAGCTGATGATAAAACATAATTATCACGGCGATCTAGGTGTGCCTACAATTTTGGACATTTTTAACCGACTTCTAAAAATGGAGGAGGTTATGTATTCCACCAGCGTCTTACACCGATTACTCCGTGATTACTGGGCCGATTTGCATGCTTCTTCAATTGGAAGAAGAAGCCCGCGCGGTGGTCCCATATACATTTCATTAACTTTGCTTGTATAATTATGCTTTAGCTCCCTTAAATACGTATTTTTTCAACTTGGCCTATGTTGATGACATGATAATTCCTTAATAACTTCTAGTTATAATGTAAAATTTCATGACAAGAATTCGTTTTGGATACTAAAAATAACTGAAAACAAAAAATCGACTCTAATGTTTTATTTTTGGATGTCGGTCTTTTTTTACCAAAGTTTTCAAGACTAGAACTAATTTACTAACCCGCCTACATAAATACCATTTAATTTAATTCGGGACATCTAAATAGGGGAAAGGTCATTTCCTATTCTTACCTGGGCAGCCATTTAAATGAAATTAAATCAAGCGCGCTTACATTGGAAGGTCGTTAAAAGCAGGACGAAGTCGTTGAGCAATCGTATGCACATGTAGGTAGGTAAGTAGGTATTGATCGCGACCTGCACCTTTGACGGTCTGTAGGCTAAGTGATTATGAAGGTGACATATCATGTGTTAAAATTGAGAATGGGATTTAAGAAAAATATTTTCTCTCTATTTGATGTTAGAAGATAATTAATTATAAGCGAGTAATAGAGAAGTATGGTAGACATGCTGCACCGACCCCAAATCAATTGGGACAAGGGCAATGATGATTTGGTTACCTAAGGACACACAATGAAAACACACAAGAGACCTAGAAGAGGATTTTTTTTTAAATGGCGTAGCTTTTGAATTTTCTTTTTAAATTATAAATTAGGTGCAGTGTGTTTTACTTATAAATCTGTACTACAGCCAAAAGATAAGTTTCTTTTTAAGATTTGAAGAGCTACGTGGAAATTCGATGAAAATTACTATTAGATAAAATCAGACATCGACCAGTGGAGCGCTAACCTTGTATTAATACAACCTAATCTCCTCAATGAATTGCGTAACTCACTTTTCAATCACAATCCATTGCTACTTATGTTTGAAAATTCGTCTGCTCGTCACCTTAAAACACGCAATGTATATTGTTGAATTGCCAAAACGGAAGCGTTGGGAACGCTATAATTTGCAATTTATTACACAAGTATCATGCTGGTTCATAGCAAGCACATTCAACTTGAGATCTTCACCGGACAAAACACGTACACCGCAGAAAATTGAAAACTACATCAAAAGACTTGTCCAAAAATTAATTTAAACAAACTAGACATACCTCTGACACCCATCAGCTCCCGTGATTACGACAAAACAAAGGTGTGAAAAGCTTATCTCGGCTTTTATATACTCTCTTATCAACCCTTTTGAGCGCACCGATCAATACTTTTATCTCGAAGCTTGCTGTTAGTTTACATTTATATTATGTATATTTTGTGTTTTATGTGCTAAGGGGATTATGAGCGAATATTGTGGCGTAATCTTTGGGGGTAGTAACCGATTTTGGGAATGAGGTATAGCAGTAGCGAAGGGTCAATTTTTGTAACAGGTAAGCCGGAGTACATATGTTTAATGTGATTTTATTATTTTTCTATAGAATAACTGACTGCCATTTTTCAAAGGGAATTCGGTAGGAATCAAGTAGTATGGAATCTTCGCCAATGGAGTATGGTCAACAATGAGTACGTGGCTAAATACCTAAATAGCAGCATAGGTCGATCGACGGTAAAACTAAGCTTTTCTGGGTGGATGGGTGACCATTGATTACTTATGGAGACCCCTCTGTGTCTCGGGACGCATGTTAAGCTGCTGTTTCCGGCTGTCATTTTGCAAATCTTTGACAGTAATTACGGGGAGTCAGAAACCTTAAAGTCCGGCCACTAGTCTTGCCAAGGAGTATCCTCTTATCCAGTAACTGGAATGTGGAGGTCACAGTCAGTCGCTTCATGTATACATGGTGTCAACCGACCCGTCACAAAGCCGTCAACCAAGTATTCTGTACATCAAACTAAGTAACTCTACGCAAAAATTATTGCTGGGAAACGACTTTTTGTTTGGGGTGAAAATCACGGTTTACGGTAGGACTCAATGTAACGCACTTAAAACATTGTGCTGATGGCATTGAATAGTACGGGGGAGGTACTTAAAGTAAAGTTGTAACGTTAAAAACATGAATTTAAAAAAAAAAGGTTTTGAAATATTCCAATATCTCCGTAACTAGAAGGTTCCCAAATATGGTCTAGAATTTAAAAAAACGCAATGACGGGTAAAACAAGTGCCTTTCGGCTTCTATAAATGGGAATGTATGCTGAAGCTGTAAAACCAATCGATTTTCCTTAGTAAATGAACTTATTTCCAGTCAGGACTATTTCATATTGGAATTTAGGTACTTGTACACTCGTAGCACGTTAGGCCGTTGGTCCCGGCTATAGATCTTTGACAGTCGTTACAGGTAGTCAGTGACCCAAAAAGCTGACAACCAGTCTTACCAAGAGGTATCGTATTACCCAGTACTGGGTTGTAGAGGTCAGATAGGCTGTCGCCCCACGTAAATTCCTGGTATTCAGCTGCATCCGGTTAGACTGGAAGCCGACCCCAACATATTTTGTTTTTTGTCCTTTTGTATGAAGCACGTCATGTCCCTGCGACAAATAAATATTTTGTCTTTCTTCTTTCTTTCTCTATTTGGGAAAAGACTAGGCAGCTGATGATGATTTAGGTACTCGTATACATATCCCAGGTCGGGCAGTGTTATTGGGTTTTTCGATCAGAAATTTCTCAGTAGCAGTCACGGAGTCTGGAATTGCGCCCGTTTGATGGCAATAGGCTCGCCCCCTATTACATGGGTCTTAAACATAACTGGTGAAATGTGGGTGTACTATTAAGTACACCTATGCCTAACCCTTTGGGGATTACAGGCGTGTTGTTATGTTTGTGTTATGTTTGCACTAGCTACCCGCCCCTGCTTTACACGGGTGCAATGTAATACATATAAACCTGCCTCTTGAATCACTCTATCTATAAAAAAAAACCGCATCAAAATCCGTTGGACAGACAGCGGGAAGCGACTTTTTTATACTATGTAGTGATATCCAGAAAGGATTTGATCTAATGGAATTCAGCAAAATTTCCAAATTAATTTAGATGTTGCTATTAGCAAAATAAAAAATATTAGGACAAGTCAAATCTACAGAATCTACCTTCATATAATTTTATCTTAACTAAACTTTGGCAACAAAACTCCAAGTTAATTACATACAGACCGTCTATAACGATATATTTAAAGCATACTAAGCGTTTCCCGAACCCAACCTTCTGACCCGATACATATCAACAAAAGCTTCCATTAACTCAGGAATACTTTGGAATTAACATTCGTTAGTAATCATAAATATTTAGTGTTTCCTGTGACTCTGCTGTGATTTCTGACAATTAAATCATGTTTTTTTTTTGATAATTTTTAATTATACAATCATGATGGGTTGTTTTTTTTTTTGACTGGCTCCTGGAGTATTATATGCCCTTCGTGCAACAAAGTATTACATTTAAGGTCTATCCACACATATCAGGGCCGTGCCCGGGACGTGATCGTATAAAATAAATAAATATTATGCACAACCCACACAACACCATCTAGCCCTAAATTAAGCAGAGCTTGTACTATGGAAACCAGATAGGTCATATAATACTTACATACATTTTTTTTGTGTAAATACATACTTAGAATATAATATAACACCCAGACAAAGAACAAACATCTGTGTTCACCCCACAAATATTTGTTCTCGGTGGGGATCGAACCCACGACCTAAGGCGCAGAAGGCAGACCTACTACCAACTGAGAGGGCAGTCAAATATGTATGTAGGCACTGAAGCTTCGTCGCTGGCCCGGGCACGGCCGTGTGTGAACAGGTTCATATAAAATGTGCACATCGATATTTTTTTGAGGGCACGGTCCGTCCAAGTCCCGGGCACGGCCCTGATATGTGTGGATACACCTTTAAGGTGGATGCGCAAGGGTAGCCCGCGAAATTTAAATTTTCTTACGTTTATTGCAATTTGCAAATCTCAGAGAGTGAATTTTTCATGAAATAGCTATTGAATGTGATTATATGAACTTGGAGAGCTGTATTGATGATTTGAATAATTATAATTCTGTAACTCCATACGTGTTACTGGCGCGATTCATATTTTCATCAACATACAACTTGACACTGACCTGCAAATTGCAATAAACTTGACAAAATTTAAATTTCGCAGGCTACCCTTGCGCTTCCACTTTAAGCTTTTCAGAAATAGGTAAAATAAGTAGGTGAAATAGGTTTTAGCGACAATTTGGTCACGTAAATGAACAAAAACTTCGTGATGAGCATGTGCCCCCGCTGTCCGCCTGTCTGTCTGTCAGCAGGTTGTATCTCATGATCCGTAATAGCTACTGCGCCAACTTAGCAAATGATATTTTTACAGAATGTGTATTTCTGTCCTCGCTATAACAACAAATAATAAAAATAAATTAAAAATTAAAGGGGACTCCCCTACTGCGATGGTACGGAACCTCTCATGAGCGAGTCCGATCGCACTTGGTACGTTATTTATTTTAACTCCTAAAGAGCTATAAAGCAATTATGTAGGTAACATAACAGGTAGACAAACTTTTAGAAACCTAGGGTTAAAAAGCCGACATTGATCTACGCGATTTTAATTCATTTGGAAAATAAATAAATTGGTGACTGACGTAAGTATTTCACGTGTTTAACATTATTGTTTGTATAATTTAGGTATGTAGAAACGTTCATTCGTTCGTTTCTTTTTCTTTCTAGTAACGTGTTACAAAACAATTACTGACGTTCAATTTGAATTTTACTGTCTGTCTGTCTGGTACACACGGCTACACATCAAGCTATACATTTCCAGTCTATGCTGATCTCGCATTGAATAGGATTTCCGTACAATGCGATGTCAGCTAATACTGGAAATGTATAGCTTGATGTGTAGCCGTATGTACCTATAACATTTTCACTCATCAATAACTTATTTATTTATGTACACACAAAATACTTAATAGGACATTACATTAAGATGAAGAGCACAAAGGTACTGCTTATTTCATAAGAAATTTCACCCAGCAGACCTGCGAGATTAAACTTGGATTAGAAATGTAGGCACAGTGTGTAAAAGTCACCAAACAACAGCAAAATCACAACAGGACCTATCAACATATACACAAATATGAAGTATACGCGGACGCAGTTGGTAATTGAAATTTATCGAAATTGAAATTTTCTTACGTTTATTGCAATTTGCAGGTCAGTGTCAGGTTGTATGTTGATGAAAATATGAATCGCGCCAGTAAAACGTATGGGGTTACAGAATTATGATCATTCAAACCATTAATACAACCCACTAAGTTCATATAACCCCATTGAGTGACTTTTTCATGGAATAGTTATTGAATGGGCGGGAATTCGCAGGCTACCTTTGCGCTTCCACCTTAAACAGAAATAACGTTTTAGAATCACGAATGTTAGGCGGAAGTGAGTTCCACAAACGTACTGCGGGAACGGAGAAGGAGTTAGAATAGAATTCGGTTTTATAGGATGGGAAATTAAGATGGTGCCTGAGGTGGGATCTACACAAAGCATCAGAAGGACGGGTAAACGAAAAACGATCGCGCCGGTAGCTGTAACTTAATGTCAGAGCCATGTAAAACACTAACAAATTAAACATAATTTCTTTCTACTCGTATTTTCTATTAATAAAATAGCCCGCAAAGAAAAGGACTATTTTTTTTAATACGCCTTTTTAAAAGAGCTAAAACCTTAGCTTCTAAGTAAAAGGCATAAAATAAATAATGTGTAGACTTACCTCAGACTGCAAGGAAGCTTGTAGCTCATCGACTAACTTCTTCAAAGATGCAATCTGTAACAAACAAATCGTATTTTCTTTATACTCTTGTTTATACAACAAAAATATGATAGAATCATATAAGGTACTATTAAAATAGATGGACTAATTTAAACACAGCGTTCAGTACGTCTAATCAATAATATCCAAGCAAAAAAAAAGCACTGATTAAAGTGATTTTTATTTTTACCTATAATAATAAATTGCCGGCACTCTGGAATAAACACATCATCCGTTTAGGTAAATCTTTGGTTAGACGTACTGAACGCTGTGTTAAAATTTGTCCATCTATTTTAATGGGACCTTATAAACCTTTTTTCTTTTTTTTTTCGGATTGTTAATCATCAAATAACTCCTCCCGCTCTGGGCTGAGCAGGAGGGAGTGTCAGACTTTTACTGACTAAAAACCATCCATGTTCCTTCTTTTGCCCTTTGTGTTCCAGGGCCGCGGTATCTCTTTCGAACAGTCCCGCAAGACCAGCAAAAAGGCGCTCTGTATAATGATGGTCTTAAGTGTCCATCGTATGTAGTTACCCAGTGTCACTTAATGCTACACCTACCAAAGGGTTAAAACGTCTAAATACCTTGGATACTTGATAAAAGAGGATTTGCTTGATGAACCTGATGTTGAACGGGAGCGTAGAGTATTGGCGATAAGAGCGAATATGATCTCCAGTTGATTCAATCGGTGTACAGCTCAAGTCAAAGTTACACTTTTTTATGCCTACTCCACATCGCTGTACACCTGCAGTCATAAAGATCGTTCAGAGCTTAACGAGTCCAATACAGTAACGCGTTTAGGGTGTTGTTACGGTTGCCGCGGGCATGCAGCGCATCAGGGATGTTTGCGGATGCACAGGAGGACGGCTTCCATGCCATCTTGCGCAAGCAATGCACCACCCAAAACCAGACTTCGTAGTTGCTACTGGAATTTGCTAGTGGAAAATCTCAATAACACATTGCCCGACCCGGAAATCTAACCCAGGGCCTCATGCTCGCTTCCGACCACTATACCAATCTTTAAAAGTGATTTGCGGTTCGGTTTAAATACTTAAACATCATGCAGACCTACCGTAAAGAAATTAAAACTATCTACTGCAATAGGTCTTCTCATAATCCAGACTTATTTTTTGAAAGAAAAACGACAGCAACAAAAAATCAAAACAATTCCAAATTAAATACAGCACCTCTCCATCACATATTTATATCCAAACTCCGTAAACTGCGTATTGATTATTGATAATTTGCAAATCGAGGATGAAAAAGGCTTCTGGTGCACAGGGTTGAAAAAATGATGATTTTTTTATTTTACTAAAAAAAAACACTTGTTTTTGTTTTGTTTTTAATTAAAATTTTCTTTTATTCGGTTTTGCGCTTATTGCCTTAGTTTTTCTTGCGGGCAACATTTTTATTTAGGTAGAATTGATGTATAGTGCTGGCAACACAAATATAGTTCAAACAAAGTTATTTTTCAAGTTACAGTTTACAGAGCGGTCATGAACCCGCTAGGCTGTTTTCTCTGTTGACATAAGATTTAAATAGCCGTTCTGGTGTTTGTCATGACTCATGACTGAAACGTCAATTGAAAAATGCGGACATAATACAATATTGCTCACCCCCTTAAGCAATTAGCGTGATAATGGCGAAGAAGCCTGTAAGGAATATTTGTCCAATGCAGTAGGTTTTGTGCAATGTTGGACCAACGATTTGGATTTTAAGATTTTATTATATGTATAGACTATAGTTATGTAACTTCAAATTTTTAAATAACGAAGAACGTTTTAATGTTGCTATTTGAACCTTCATCGTATAACAAGTCACGTCAAAAAATGCAGAATAGCAAACCATAACAAAATAGTTTCTAAGTTTTTTTTAATGATACTTTCCCGTGTCTGCGACAGGAAAAGCGTCATAATGCCAGTTACATACGTCCGTTTTACATAAAGACAGTTGTACCAGGGCTGGGACGAATTTCAAATACATATTTGGTATTTGATTGTAATTTGTTGCTATTTCAAATACCTGACGCCAAAATATTTTGTAGTTAGTATTTCAAATACTTTTGGCTTGAAAAATTTTCGCAAAAATACATGCACCTATTTAAATAGCGACGTGCAGCATGAAGGAGCGGCGTGAGATGATCTTGCAGTCTTCAGACAAAGCGTGGAAATACCGACAGCTCAATAGACGGATCTCTAAATCCTTGAAGAGCGACCTCCTCCGCTTTCATACAGAGTGTATTAAAGACGCAATTGAGCGGAATAAAGGCTCCAAGGTTTTTGCAAGAGACCTGGCTAATGGGCAGAGCCAGCTAACGGAACTGAAGACCGAAGATGGCAGGATCAAATCCGCCAAACCATAGCTTCTGAAGGAGATCGAGAGATTCTATGGCAAGTTGGACACGTCAACCGGTAAGCCCGTTGTAGATCTAGCAAACGACCCAAGAGCTAGACTGACCCGACATTATACCGAAGACATCCCGGACTTCAGCCTGTACAGCCTGTATTAGGATGGCTCTGAAAAAGCTTAAAAACAACAAGGCACCGGGTGATGAAGGAATTACGGCAGAACTCTTGAAGGCGGGTGGAAAACCGGTACCTTAAAGCCCTTCAAAAGCTGTTTGCTGTTTGTTTGATTACGTCATACTCGAGGGGAAAACGCAGTATGGTGGTACTCTTCTTCAAGAAGGGCGACAATGCGCAGCTGAAGAATTATAGGCCCATCTCACTTCTAAGCCATGTCTACAAGTTGTTTTCCAAAGTCATCACGAATCGTCTCGCGCGCAGGATTGATAATTTTCAGCTTCCCAAACAAGCCGGATTCCAAAAAGGCTTTAGAACCGTAGACCACATACATACGCTGCGGCAGGTTACAGAGAAGACCAAAATGTATAATCTGCCTCTCTGTTTAGTGTTTGTAGACTAAGACAAGCCGATCGAGAGTTGGACCGTACTGCAGTCTTTCTAACGGTGCCAAAAGCGACTATTGGTAAGTACATCGAGGTGTTGAAGTGTTTGTGCCACCATGTCAATCCGACTTCGGGTCCAGACCTGGGAACCTATCCTTCTGCAGCGAGGTGTGAAACAAGGCAGGTATCTACGAAACTGTTCACCGCTGCACTGGAGGATGTCTTCAAGGTTCTGGACTGGAGAGGGCTAGGCATCAACGTCAAAGGCGAGTACATCCCTCACCTTCGGTTTGCTGACGATATAGTGGTCATGGCTGAGACCATGGAGGTCCTCAGTACAATGCTCGATGACCTTTGTAGAGCTTCCGAAAGAGTGGGTCTTAAAATGAACATGGACAAAACCAAGGTCATGTTGAATGCCTATGTAACATCCACTCCTATCAAGATCGGAGACTCTGTACTCGAAGTTATTAGGGGAATAAATCTTAAAAGATTAATTTCTAATCCAATTCAACACCCAAATCATGAATTACACTTTTTTTTTAAAAAAAAGGTATTTCGTAGACGATTATGTCTAACTGGAACAAACGGTCCAGTTAGGTAAGTCTAACTTCGAGAAAGAGGTCAATCGTCGAATCCGACTCGGCTGGGCAGCGTTCGGGAAGTTGCGCGGTATCTTCTCGTCCAACTTACCGCAGTGTCTCAAGACGAAAGTCTATGACCAGTATGTGTTGCCAGTGATTACATACGGGACCGAAACGTAGTCGCCTACAACGGGCCTCATCAGTCACCCAAAGGGCAATGGAGAGGGCTATGCTCGGAATTGCCAAACTTAAGTAGCAGTGGGCAGGGCACATTCCTCACAGAATGGATGGCCGATGGGGCCGAAGTTCGAGAGTGGCAACCGCGTAAAGGAAGACGTTGCGTTGGAAGGCCTCCCACTAGGTAGACGGATGAGCTGGTGAAGTTTGCGCGGATCCGCTGGATGCGAGACGCACGCGACCGGTCAATGTGGCGACACTTGGGGAGACCTACTATGTCCAGCAGTGGGCGTCTTTCGGCTGAAATGATGATGATGATGATGATTTAAATTGCAATTTAAAGGCCCTGAATTGTCTGAATGTATTTTGTATTTTAAATAAAAATGGTTAAAAACTGTATTTTGTTTGTATTTCATAATTCAAATACACGACTGGAAAACATATTGATTACATACGAGTATAAATGTTGATGGCTATAAAAGTAGAGGAATACCAAAGAAAAGATGGATGGACTCAATGGACTGTGAGAAGGATGATATGGCTAGAAAAGAGGTGATTGATGAGATGACGATTAAAAAGAGAAGAATGGAAGAAGAAGACATGCTAAAAAGCATTTTTATGAAAGCAAAGCATCAATTTTGCCCAGCCCTGGTGAGACGTAAACACCCACTTGCGATGCCAATACATTCGACTCTGACCTATTGGTGGCGCGCATTTAAATCGCTTCCAAATTTGAATTTCAAAACGAAGCCGCGCCATTGGTGCGTTCTTGTGTATTTTTTTTCGAACAACATCGATGACAAGGTTTTTCATAAGTACTTAGTTGATGTAATTGTGTATACCTACAAAGTGCAATTGTATATGCTGGATGAGACTGGTACTGAAACACGGAGTGTGGCACAAGCAAAGAGACATGTACCCAGCAATGGGTGAAGTCGGGCTGTAGATGATGAATGGACCCACCCACTGGTCTCGCTTAAGGGCAAGTGACAACGCGGCAGGCCCAGACAGAGATCGCGGGATGAGCTAGACTCCTTTGACAAAAATTGGGCCTTCACTCCTGGCACCTCTTGACACATAGAGGAGGAAAAGTTGGGGCCCTTTGCCTAGCAGGGGGCGATCCCATCGCGATGGGATGGTGCGCTATCTCGCTATTAATAATAAATGATGATTGATTTTCTCTACAGTGGGTTTCAGTAATCCGCCTCTTCATATATATTTTTAACCCCGACACAAAAAAAGGGGTGTTATAAGTTTGACCGCTTCAAATGTGTCTGTCTGTGTATCTGTCTGTGGCACCGTAGCTCTTAAACGGATGAACCGATTTGAAGGCCGTTTTTTTTTATTTGAATGCAGGTTTTCTTAATTATTTTTAAAGAAAAAAAGTTAAAAGACGATTTCGTGGTTGAGGTGATTATATCTATATTGATTATATTATTATTTATTATTGATATAGATAATATGATTAAGTAACAGTATCCATCTGAACTTTTAAAGAGTGGATGTTCCATCTACCGAGAAACAGAGGCAGCTCATACTGTAGAAACAGGCAAAAAGTTCTAGGAAAAACTATGTAATAGAGTAACTGACTCGTTGGTCTAGTGCGCGACTGCTGGGCATGAGGCCCTGGGTTCGATTCCCAGGTCGGGAGAAGTCTTATTGGATTTTTCCATCTGAAATTTATCAGTAATAGCCAAGGAGTCTGTATTTGTGCCCGGTTGATGGCAATAAGCTCGCCCTGACACGGGACTTAAACATAACTGGCGAAATCTGGGTGTACTAATTAATGGGTACACCTTTGCCTAATCCTTCGAGGGTATCAGGCGTGATGTTATGTAACAGAGAGAATTTCACCTTTGAAACTGATCGCGTTCAGCACGTCTAAACTGCGTTTAAGAGCCATCAGAGTGTCGGCATTTCTATGCAATATTAATCACTAACAGCTATTGAACGTGGTTTAGTTGTACTGCCGACTGATGATGGTCTGCCACTTTTCACCCTTATGCCATATGTAATAAGGTTGAAAGATGGTCGACGTTAGTGTCAAGCAACGACGCAGGGTGACCAAAAACAAAAAAAAAGGTCAAAACGTCAATTTTATAAAACAACATCAAAACACGAAAACAAAAGAATAAATTAACAACTCGCCCTTGCATAATTTTGTTACAAAATCAACGTTTTTTTTTTCACAAATCAATAATGGTTTTTTGTCATATTTTTTTCTAGTCAAATACAAAAATAAAATGTCAGGTAGTACGGATAGGTGTGAGGCAAAAACAAGAAGCGTCAGTGAGTGTTTAGCAATGGTAATGGCATGCTAAACTGAAGTTTAGCATAGGAACTGGGACACAGATTATAATCGCAGATTCGGTCAATGACAAATTGGACACTTTTTCAGGGTACCGTGCAACGACTGGACCATTGGAGGATAGAAGTTTGAAGCTACCGGGATGCGGGACTGTTCGAAAGAGATACCACGGCCCTGGAACACAAAGGGCTAAAAAGCAACATGGATGGGTTCCCGCCCAGAGCGGGACCGTCATTTGATGATTTCCTATCCGAAAACAAGCTATTGTTCTAGTCTGTATTTAATGTACAGAACTAGATGCAGCTGAATACCAGTATTTTAAATGGAGCGCCTAATACGATATCCCTTGGCAAGACTGCCTGTCAAACTTGCGCGCTTCGGAATATACGTAATTAGTAAAAATTCTACAAGTGACAGCCGAGACCACTGCTTTACGTGCTTTTCGAGGTAAGGAGGGGTCTTGGATCTCGCTCGGAGCGACCTCAGAAGCGTCGCTCATGAATATCAACCCGTGCCACCTCTTTCTAAGCTTCCCTTTTAATATTATTAGACGGAACCATCCCTAACACCTGAATATATTCCCAGTATTTTCTCCCGTCCCATCTCAGTGAGGTCTTTGGCCCCTCGTTGTGTAATATTGGGGAAATTCAAATGTACACAAAACTGGAACAAATGATTCAGATCGAAAGATATTGTCTGACATATTCGTGAACTCCCAAACTGATAAAAATCAAAGTTTGATTTAGAAATCAGTGAATAAACCCGGAATATTTCAACAGCTTTTTGTGACGTCGAATTTCCATACTTTGTTAATGGGAATCTATTGTGAATAGGTAGGTAGAATTAGTACCGAGTTTACTGACGGTCTGGCACTGTTCACCCTTATGCCCTAAGTAATAAGGTTTAAAAGTGGTGAGTGTTTTTTAAAGCATCAATCTATTTGAAGACCTTTGACAGTGGTTACGGGTTTCTACCCGTAACCACTGTCAAAGGTGTCAAAGGTCAGAAGCTCACAAGTCCGACCACCAGTCTATCCAAGGGGTATCGATTTACTCAGTTATGCTGGGCTACGGATCACAGATAGGCCGTGCCTCCATGTTAAAATACTGGTATTCAGCTGCATCAGGTACTGGTACCCGACCTCTCATCGTTGTTTAATTTCAATGGAAAAAGGCAAATCAGATGATGATCTAGCTACTCCAGCTAGGACTACAGGCGCAGTCCGTGAGGTAGATTTATGACCATAAAAGTACTCAAGCGGATATGACGCAAACGTTGAATGAATTATGCCGGTTTCTTCAGCGATCTCATTTGAATTGCCAAGTTGTCATAGAGTTCATAGAGTATTCAGTGACGTATAAGATTTACAGTAGTGATGTCTTAGCTACACTGATATATTTATTTATATGTTTAAATAATAGGAAATAGGAATATATATATACTTGTAAATAATATATATCTGCGCATTTTACCTCAAATTGCACAACTTAATAATTAATCTCCACCTGTATAATGTGTGGGTACTCACTCCCACACTTACTCTCGCCCACTACTCACATACACATTCCCATCCACACCATCTCTTACACACATCCCAGAGCGTGTTTTGCCTTTCATAGAAATACGGTATATTCTTTCATTTTTATTTGTACTTATAACTTTATATAATATCTTGATCAGGCTCAATAACTTATAACAACTACGTAACCTGGGGAAGGGCGGAGCATCCTAAAAAAAGCTAATTATTTGCTTAAAAAGATTCTCCCCGTTGTAACTAGAATAAGTTATTTAAGTTAAAGCAATAAACATTTTTTTTTTAATTACGTACTTGCTGCACTTACAGTTTACACAAAAGCGTGCAACAAGCCAACAGCACAACATAATAACTATTATTATTACTATTACTAATAATAACTTATTTAACTAAACTAACTACTACTAGGTAGGTACTAAACAAATGTATGCAATAATTGAGCATAGCTTTACTAGTACTCATAAACATATTATGTAAATCCGGCTCCTGAGCAATCAGGGCGTTTAGCAGAATCATCGCCTGGGTTGTGGGTGGTGTTCTTGCTTCCTACATTAAATACTGTTTTAATGTGCGATACTGTGGTTCCTCGAAAAATCAGCTTGAGGGCGCCAGATAGAGGGGACTATGATTTTGGCCGACTAGCTGACAGGCTGACTAGTAGAACTATGAGCTCGACGAGTCCTAGAGAAACGAGACAGTTAAAGTGGAAGAGCTGGCAGGGTAGCCCGCGAAATTGAAATTCATTTAATTAACTCCATTCATTAACTATTTCATGAAAAAGTCATTCAATGGGGTTAAATGAACTTGGAGGGTTGTATTGATGATTTGAATGATTATGATTCTGTAACTCCATACGTGCTACTGGCGCGATTCATATTTTCATCAACATACAACCTGACACTGACCTGCAAATTGCAAAAAAACGTAAGAAAATTTGATTTTTGCGGGTTACCCTGGCGCTTCATAAGGGATCTTGGATCCACCAACAAAATACGTTAGAAGGACCAGCAGAAAGAAAACATAATTTACACTTCTCCATATAAAGCAGGAGACAGAAGAGAGCTATGTTAACAGGTACAAACTTCGATTAAGTATACCCCAAAAACCGGATAAAAAAGCAAGCCAAGCTCAACTTTAGTATCTATAGGATACGAACGCTTTACATGCTCTAAAAGCCAACTGAGTTTCTACCAAAATAACTTGTTAAAGCCAACATCGTAATCCAAGCTCGTTGGGGCACAGGTTTGGGCCGAAAGCTGCGCCTTATCGAGACTTATCGCAGCGCAAACACACGATAGCGTATCTACCCTACCAACGGCCAACGGGCCGCGCGTGGAGCGTGTGGCGGAGCGGGCCATGGGAACAGCGATTTAAACAGACATTATTGTTAGGTACTTTAACAATTGCAGTAACTTTATCTCCTTGAATAAGAATATTAGTATTTACAGAGATCGTTGGTCTAGTGGTCGCAAGCACGACTGTTTGGCATGAGGTCGTGGTTTCGATTTCCAGGTCAAGCAAGGTGTTAAGGAGTTTTTCCATCAGGAAATTCTCAGTGGCAGCCACGGAGTCTGTATATATACTCGGTTGATGGCAATACGCTCGCCCCCTTGCATGAGACTAAAACATCACTGAAATGTGGCTGTGTGGTGTTAGGTACACCTCTGCCTAACCGGTCTGGGATTACAGCCGTCATTTTATGCTATGTGCTTGATTAGCAAACCCCTGCACCTGCACTTTAGAGGACATACAAAACGCTACGACTCGGTGACGCAGCGATTAACATGGCCGTCCACTTAGAAGGAGATAGGTAGTAATTTTGGCTAGTTCTTTACTGCAAGTATCGATTTCACGATATTTTGGGGTTCTTTCAAGTTTTCAAACGCCATTACACCGTATGTCATTCTCCAAACCATAATAATAATTCTCTTTTAATCATTTAGGCCATAGATGATTAAAATTTAAATGTTAATGTGATTCTGACATGGGGTTGTTCAGTGGCTCTGTTGCGAGTTTAAATCACCGACCAAACCTACTCGAACTTTTTAAAGAAAACAATTTGTCCATTGTTTCAATTTATTTGCTATCTTACTCACCAGACGTAGAGTACTGTTGTATCAGTATTAATTGAAGTTTTCGTAAACCGGAATAAAAACTCGCACAGGCTAGGCTCAGAGTTCACAGTTGAAATTCTACAATCTATCGGAGTAGCCTCAAGGGGGTCCTTTAACCCCAGCCGCCGAAGGAGACGCACCGGGCGTCGGGGCCACCGTAGGCGCGGGCCTGTGGACGGTGAGCTACGGGCTAGCTCGCCGTCCGTCCGTCTTATGACGACAGGCCGTGTCGACGCGACGCACACTGGTCCCAAATTAAAAAAAAGTGGACATTGATAGTAGACCGCTGATATTTTTTTTTATTGTTGATATAATGATAACAGATAAGGCAAAAAAATATTATTGTCCTACTTCAAATACTTTTCTCTATAAAAAATATTTCTTTTTTTTTTGTATGGGAGTGATTACATTTTACTCAATTTCTCAAAAACCTTAAGCGATGTCGAGATGGCATTCACATATGTTAGAAAACTAATAATTCTGAGTATTTGGCTCGAAGAAACTTATTGCTTATCTCTGCGTACTTTCGAGATAATAGTGACAGAAAAT
Organism: Eugnorisma glareosa; assembly: GCA_947578425.1. Taxonomy (NCBI): domain Eukaryota; kingdom Metazoa; phylum Arthropoda; class Insecta; order Lepidoptera; family Noctuidae; genus Eugnorisma; species Eugnorisma glareosa. The sequence goes on along the minus strand of OX387982.1, from coordinate 1,108,752 downwards.
AACATTTTTTTTTAATGTTAATTGTTCGCTTTTTTTTAATCATAGCCTTACTCATATCGCAATAGGTCCGCTGGCCAGCAAAATGGAGCTTCGACGCGAGTTTGCCGGGATAACAAGATGGCCGCCTCTCATGACGTAACGTAATACGGTCACGAATCGCGCACGTACACCTCACTCAGTGTACAACTAAATGTGGTTGCGATAAGACGTGTCCTTATTTTTTCTGTGCGCTTGAAGAAATGCTTGTTGTTTGTTTGTTTTGTTATTGTTGTATTTTGAATCTTTGGATTTTAAAATCAAATAATTTTTGTTTGTCTTTCTTTCGTCGAATTTGTTTTCGTAATTTTTTTTGTTAAAATCAAAGTCACTTTGTCTTTGATATCTTTGATTCTAATTTGTTTTCAATTTTCCTTAAAATTATAATATGTCCGCATTTGTCACCAACTTAGACTTATACGTTGTTCTTAAATCAGGAGGTGGTTTTAAAAATGTCGAATTTTTATTTAATGCCCTTATTGAACGTATTGGTGTTGAATTGTCTTCCGAAGATTTGAGTAATATTAAATTATTTTGTCGTAATTTTTCAAGTAATATCTCAAAAAGATGGTCTGCTTCCAGTAGAGCTCAAAAGACCTTTCTTAACAAAAATTCAGACTGGTTACAATCCCAAATAGTTTGGCCAAAATGTCAAAATATCGATTTAAGCAGCATTTTAAAAGTTGCCGAGGAAGTAATTCCAAATTTCGAAACGCAAGTGGATACTCATCAATTAAGTTATGGTACAAGTAAAAAACCATTTGTTGATATATCTGATAAACAGAAGAAAAGGCGTTCTCTAACACTTCTAGATCACACAGAGGAGGAATTAGTTTATGCTTTATGTGCCAAATTAAAAGAGTCTAAAAAAACAAAATTAGCAGCAATATTAAACGAACTCAGCCAAAACAAGGAAAAATGTGAGATGGTACATGATGTACTATTCGCTAAAAAGACTGACAAACCGTGTTTACCAGATGATAAAACGTTAGCGCTTTACACCTCAACAAATTTGTCAAAATGGCAATATCGAAATTTAAGACCTATTCTTGCTTCAGAGAAAATGTATGGTCTTCCATCCTATCAAAAGCTCCTGGAAGCTAAAAAAACTTGTTATCCTCCAGAGTCAGACATAACTGTAACTGAATCTGATGCTAAGATAAGACTTCAATCGCTTCTAGATTTGACAACTAATAGGATATGAAAAACAATTCAGCACAACTCTGCCGACAAAAAATCGCTAAAACTAATAAGCAAATGGGGTTTTGACGGGTCATCTTCTCAAAGTAATTATAAACAAAAGTCACACTCCGACACTAAAATTGACGATTCTTCAGTTTTCATGATTAGTTTGGTTCCGCTTCGTTTGGAAGAAGAGAGTGGTACTATCTTGTGGCAAAATCCTGCTCCCTCTTCAACAAACTATTGTCGTCCAATTGGCTTTATATTTGCAAAAGAAACAAATGAATTGATAAAGAAGGAAAGTGCATCCTTAGAGGAAGAAATTCGTAATCTTGTTCCCACAATTGTAGATAATTTTGATATTAAACATGATTTGTACATGACTATGATTGATGGGAAAATTTCTACTGTGATTTCCAATACTTCTTCTGCAGCTGTTTGTAATATTGGCAATACCCCACCTAGCAAAATGAATGACTTGGACTTTGTATCCAAAAGACTCATCAGAGAAGATATGTATAAATATGGTCTGTCTTCGCTTCATATGTGGATAAGATGTATGGAATGTATTTTACACATTTCGTACAACTTAGACTTCAAAAAGTGAGCTGCACGAAAAGAAGATAAATTGTTAAAAGAAATTAAAAAGAATTTGACACAAGAAGAATTCCGGGAAAGAACTGGTTTGTTAATTGACATAGTAAAACAGGGATTTGGTACAACCAATGACGGTAACACGGCAAGAAGGTTTTTTGAAAATTATGAAGTATCTGCTGAAATAACGGGTATCCACCCTGATTTAATCAAGAGATTTGCAGTCATTTTACAAACAATTTCATCTGGTCAACTTATTAATACCAACTTGTTTAGGGAATATTGTAAAGAAACAGCAATGCTATATGTAAACTTATATCCATGGTATTACATGCCTTCAAGTGTCCATAAATTGTTGATACACGGTGCTGATATTTGTGAAAACTTCTCCTTTATTCCGATAGGCATGCTTTCCGAAGAAGCTTCCGAAGCGAGGAATAAAGATTTCCGGAATGTTAGAATGGCACATACAAGAAAAATCGGTAGAGTTCAGACTAATTTAGACATTATCCACAGCTTTCTAATTAGCTCAGATCCTTACATCAGCCATATCAAACCAAAGTTTGCTCGTTTACATAAACAGTTGTTTCCAGAGGCTAGTGCTTTGATCTTGAACAATGAATTGCTTTCGTTGGAAAACGAGGAAATAGAGATTTCTCAAGAGAATATAGACCCAAATATTAATCTTTCACCATAATATTTTTTCAGAATCGTTTGTGAACATATTCAACTTTATGTTTGCAGCTTTATTTGTCTTCATTTTGATTGTTTTTTGGAACTGATGAAAGTACTCCTTCAGAAAGGTCATAGCTTTTCAGTCATTAGTGAGCCCCCATAACCTCTTTTACAGAGAAGTCTCTTTTTACTTATTTGACATTACGCATACATTATAATTATGTGCTAAAGTAAGGCTATGATTAAAAAAAAGCAAAAAATTAACATTAAAAAAAAATGTTATTTTCTGTCACTATTATCTCGAAAGTACGCAGAGATAAGCAATAAGTTTCTTCGAGCCAAATACTCAGAATTATTAGTTTTCTAACATATGTGATTGCCATCTCGACATCGCTTAAAGTTTTTGAGAAATTGAGTAAAATGTAATCGCTCCCATACAAAAAAAAAAGAAATATTTTTTTTACAGAAAAGTATTTGAAGTAGGACAATAATATTTTTTTGCCTTATCTGTTATCATTGTATCAACAATAAAAAAAATATCAGCGGTCTACTATCAATGTCCACTTTTTTTTAATTTGGGACCAGTGTGCGACGGCGCGTTCGTGTTCCACGCGCGCCTCAAAGAGATGTCAGCAAACAGGACGGGGTCCGAAAGGACCGATGCCTGCCAGGGTTGCGGGACTGTTCGAAAGAGATACCGCGGCCCTGGAACACAAAGGGCAAAAGAAGGAACATGGATGGGTCAGTAAAAGTCTGACACTCCCTCCTGCTCAGCCCAGAGCGGGAGGAGTTATTTGATCATTTCTCATCCGAAAAAAAAGGGAGTTCTTTAATTCGTTAGTGGAATAGCAAAACTTTGAGGCAACCACCACTTTTAGAAAGACTTTATTTGATACAGGTGCTATTACTGGTTCTAAAGTCGTGAATTTAATGGCCACCATGATTAGTTTATAGGCCAGTAGTACCTAGAAATTTTATCTCTATCCAATCACATATGCTAGAAAGAGACGACAATATACGTGCGATATTATTTTTATTGGAGTACCAATGATTTTCATGTGAATTTACCCCTAACATACGTTGGCAAATACCCTGTGATATTAATATAAAAGTTCCCGATCTAGACTACAGACAAAAAGAACTCGTATTCTAACTATGGTCAAGATTCATAATTATTTAAAGGTATGGATTGTTTAAAAATAAATGTACAATTGCATAGATAGATCTTGCGTGACAGATGACACGAATTACGGAGAGGGTTTGCCTCAATATTGCAGACCTAATCCTTCCGGAATAACATAACATGACGCCTGTAATCCCAAAAGGTTAGGCAGAGGTGTACTTAACTGTACACCCACCTTTCGCCAGATAAGTTAGTTCATTATCACCCAAAGTTAAGCCAGTTACTTCGTTCATCATCATCATCCACAGCCAGACTTCGTGCGACTGCGCTTTAATGTAGACATTCATTTAGGTTTCTCTTAGTGTCACTGAAAACGGTCATGCATGTGGCTCTGCAGCCACATGCATGACGACTTTTTAGCGTGAAAAATCCAATCACTCGCATCATGTAAAATACTGGTTTTCAGCTGCGTCAGGTGAGACTGGAAGCAGACCCAACATAGTTTGGAAAAGGCTAGGCAGATGATGATTATAATATCGCACCAAACAAGTCAGCCAACTTAAACTTAGTCACAACTTAACTCTTCAGCCGTGACGCTTATCAGCCGTTCAAGCAATCAACAAAAAGGAATAAATTAATTCGTAACCAATACTTTTATAATATAACGGAGTTGAAGCTAACTAAGTAAGGCTATGTTGAAATGTTTGGTTTATATGCTTATTAAAGGGAATTGTTACGTCGGTTGCCTTACGAGAACATTCTAGATTACGTGCTAATCTCTAATATTCCTGTAAGGACCTGTTTAGAAGATTAGAGTCTAGAATGTTCCACTATAGAACTGTCTGGAAGATTCGAGAAACTTGTGGAAGTTTCTCGAAGGACAATGTTCTACTATGGAGCATTCTAGAAGATTCGAGAAACCTGTGGAACTTTCTCGAAGGATGATGTTTCACTATGGACTGCGAAGAACGTTCGAGAAGGTTGTAGATCTTTCTCGAAGGATCGGTCGTCATATAAATAGCCGTCGTGTTTGCGGGAGCAGTCAGTCTGATTTTGGCTACACAACGAAGGGAATCGAAGTGAACTAGAAGTGCGATATCTAAGCGAATAGTGATCAGTCGTGTATTTGTGATTAAGTTTTAAGTGTTTTGTGTTAATTAAAGTTATTTCGTGTTTAACCGGTAGTTTTTAATTTATCCCATACCCAGCTCGTAACACTATAAACAAAAGTCACCTCTCCGTGCCTCAGAAAGCCTGTTAAGCAGTTCTTCTTTTTATTCGTTTCGATGGCAAGAGAGTGTCTTATAATGGGTGTGAATAGACCAATAACGTAGCAGAAAGGCACTTGTTCCCCCCGTCATTGCGATGTTTTTTTTTTGTTCTGGACCTTTCTAGGAACCTTCCTACTTTTCCACAACTGTTTTTTAAATACTAGTTTTTAAGGTTTTCACTTTAAATGCCCCCATGACCGGTTTGCTATTCAATGCAACAATGTTTTGAGTGTGATACATTAAGTTCTACCCCAAAAAACAAGTAGGTAGTCGTTTCCCAGCTATAACTTTTGCGTAGGGTACTTTGGGTTGCGTAACTACTTAGTTTGATGTACAGAATGCTTGGTTGAAGATTTCGCGAAAGGTCAGTTTACACCTTGTATTCTATTGTCCCAAAACTTCGCCACCTCTTCAGCATGGTCGGTGGCCGCGCAGAGGTCACTGTGTTTTGGGGCTCAGATAGCAGGATAGGAGATGGAGCATAGTTGAGCAGCTGAGCCTGGCTGCCATTTGTAGATTTTTGACAAGCGTTACGGGTAGTACGATGCCCGACTGTTAACTACTCAATTGCGAATCTTTCGCGGCTTCAATGCGACGGATTTTCGAAGGTCTGCTGACAGTAATTGCGTCTTGTTGATGCTAGCGCAGCATCACAGGGTCGACGCGAAGTAAAGGCGACGTTTTCTTGTGAATTTTACTTAAGAACTATTTCGTGATTAGACCTGTCGTACTATATGGATCAGAATGATGGGCTGTGAAAAAGATGGATGAAAAACAATTGCATGTAGCGGAGAAGAGAATGTTGATATGGATTTGTGGTGTGACAAGAATGGATAAAGTAAGGAATGAGTATATCAGAGGAAGTTTGAAAGTGGTGCCTGTTACAGAAAAATTTAAAGGAAGTCGTCTATCTTGGTGACATTTAGTGAGGTGGGGTGAAATGTTACTAAAAAAATGATGGATGGATAGGGAGGCCAAAGAACAGATGGATGGATTGTGTGAGGAATGATTTAAAAGAGAAAGGAGTAAATGATGCCGTGATGTCTGACAGGGGAGAATGGAAGAAGAAAACGTGTTGCGCCGAGCCCAAGTAGAATAGGACACTGCAGGAATATGATGACTTGTGAACTGTTCGCGGGCCTCATGCGATTATTGGGATTGGAGGACGAAAGCGCTAGCGAGGTCTGATTTCCTCATTGACCTTATCACTGACACGCGAACATAGTGGCCAGTGTGCTGCCCAAGCTTTTTGTACCTCAGAAGAACCTTGAATGACGACTACTACTACTCTGTCGAGTCTTCTCGTCGCATTCTCTACGGAGCCTAACGACTAAGTTCTTAAACAGTGCGGCCTGCCTGTTATGACTTACGGTCCCGAAACGTGGACTCGCTGTAGGGCTGGTCCATAAATCCAAGGTCCAAGGTAGACGTGTTCTTGAGTGGAGACCGTGAATTGGCAAGCGTAAGGTAGGACACCCTCTGGCTAGGTGGAGACGATCTCTGCAGGATAGCTGGCCGCAAATTACTACATAGATGAGAATTGCCGACAAACCAGCTGAATGTCGTGCAATTGGAGAGGCCTTTGTCCGACAGTGGACTGCTGTAGGCTCATGCCACGTAACTGGAACGTAAGTCTGAATGATTTACAAATCGAAAATACAACTATCATATGCCCTTTTTAACCGACTTTCTTCAAAAAGGAGGAGGTTCTCATTTCAGTTGTATTTTTTTTAATGTTTGTTACATCATAACTCCGTCATTTGTCAACCGATTTGAAAAATTCTTTTTGCATCTGAATGGATATGCTTCCCGATTGGTCCCATAGAAATTTCATCAAAATCGGTTTAGGAATTTGGTTGTTTCCCCTCACGTTAATTGCCACGCGACGTCGCGTGCAGGCGCTTTGGTGTACATCACGCGACGTCGCGTGATACTTGCTAGTTAAATTTGACACACTTCCCGATTTCTGATTGAGCTGAAAATTTTCACGCATGTGTATATCGCGACACAATGCAATATTATGAAAAGAGTGTCCATGGAGTTTCTTGCCCATTCTTCTCCATAGAGATCTACGCTTTGGAATGGGCAACTACAGTACTTTCACAAGTTATTATGCCTTGTGTCTGTGACTGTAGCTTCGCCTTTGTTTTTCTGACTTTCAAAAGTGCCTGCGAAGGTCTAATTGAAATAAACGCTTTGAGTTTTTGAGTTTTTATGATGACATGGAGCTGATCTGATGATGGAGCTGGAAGGTCGCCATCGGAACTCTGTAATAAAACGACGCAACGCCATCGAGTTTGGACTCCTTTGATTCGTCTTGACAAATACTTTAGTCCTAAATGGTAACCACGGTCTGATGATGGAGCTGGAAGGTGGCCACAGGAACTCCGTTATAAAACGACGTAACCCCATCGAGTTTGGGTTCGTATAATTCACCTTGTCGCGTACTTTGTCTCTAGATGGTGCCCAGGGTCTGGTGATGGAGCTGGAAGGTGGTCACAGGTAGTCCGTAATAAAATGACACAATCCCATCGAGTTTGGGCTCGTACGATTCGTCTTGACGAGTACTTTAACTAACTTCTATGTAAAATTAATTCATGACAAGAATTTGTGTGGTATACTACAACTAAAAAGGGTAAAATAATAAACTTTCTGCGAAAACAAAACAGACTTCCAAAAAAACACTAAAAAAGTCTAAAATAACTTGACTTCGGAAGTCGGTGGCAAAAAAGATACAAACAAAGACACCGACTTCCGAAAGTCAAGTTATTTTAGACTTTTTTAGTGTTTTTTTGGAAGTGTCGGTTTTGTTTTCGCAGAAAGTTTTTTCCCTTTTTTTTTGTGACAAGTCGAATTTTGTATCCACTCAAAGCATCGATCTATTATTGATCGAAGACTCAAAGATATGAATTTAGTAAAAAATAAGTAAATATTGTTTGTGCAATGAATTTTATTTTTTTTAATTGGTACAATTGATGTAAACAAAAACTCGGCATGCTTTTAGTTTCAGTGTGAAACTAAAATCATTTATTTCAATTTAACCATTTACAAGTCTTTGTGAACAAATTGGTCAATTAATAAAATGAGTTAGCATTAATGATAGACCCACAGAGATAAATATAGCTATACCATAACGTAACATCATGCATACATAACACTGTAGTCCCCAAAGGGTTAGGCAGGGTGTATCTACAGTACACCCACATTTTGCCAGTTATATATTAGGAGACGAGCCTATTGCCATCTACCAGGCACACTACACCATTCCAATAATTGTAATAGTGTAACACCCACAATATAAAGTTTTACTTCTATTAGGCATAAAGTGTAAAAATGCTAACGATTTACTAATTAATCTAGATCTAGATATAACCAGCAATCAGTAGGCATAATTATGTAATGATTTGAGTATATAACGGCTTTAATGAATAATTTGGGGCTTATAAAGTTGAGCAATGTCAGCCAAAGTAAGGCCTAGTACCTCAATACTCAATACTTTGTTGCATTCCATAATGTGCACAAATAACAGTTGGTATGTTAAAACATCAAATCAATTATGGACCCTGTCGGGCACAGCAAAGTTAGTTTTAAATCGGAGATCTGAGTTGTGGACGTCATATAGGCAGTCACTCCATGTAAAATACTGGTATTCAGCAGGCGAAAAGCCGACTCCAACTTAGTTGGGAAATGCTTTGGCAGATGAAGGTTGACCAATGAGATATATGAATTAAATCTTTGGCAAGCAACATTCAGGTAAAATTGAAGAACAAACATTAAGATACCTTATAAGTAGTTATGTTTGGTTTACTAATCCACATAATTTGCTTATAACATTAACAGATCAATAATATAGAGGACATGGCCAATATCATTTAATATTTCAATGGATGAAATAGGTGTAGAGTGTGTAGGTAGTAACACAATGCCCCATTTAGAATAGGAACATAACTGCCAGCTTAGTTAACAATAACAACATACTGAAATGTAAAATAGGAATTTTAATGCTATGTTTACTAAACAAGAAAGAGACAGCAAAATCAAAATAACAATTATAATTAAGTACTTTATTTACGTAAGCCCAGAAGGAATTACGAAATTACTTCACTACTTTTTGCACAATGATGCAACCTCGAAAGAATTAGAGAGGATGATTACAGGTCGTATAGTCATTTGTCTCTGCATAACAATAAAAAAATATAAAAACATAACCTAAAAGTCAGCTGTCAAGCGTAACATTACATTGGCTATTAAATTGCGTAAACTCACCTCAAGCTCCTGATTTCGGCATTTCTCCGCTAGTTCTGTCCCAGAAGAGTCTCCTTGTAAACTCTCTGTGGCAATATCCTGTACAGGATTCTCAGATAACACTTCAGATGCAAAATTAGTGATCTGGCCTTTTAAGCTGTTTAAACTCTGGTTTAGATTTAGCCACGACATTTTCAACGTGAACTACTAACGTCACATATCACACTAAAGTATTGAATGGGAAATATCAGGTAATAATAGATGTAAACAATAGGAAAATCGCATTATTTTTACAAGTGACAGGATTTTGTCCAGTTGGCAAAACAAGTCGCCATTTGACAATTTTGACGTAACATGACGTAATTTTGACGTTTCATAACTTGTCATGTCACGGAGCGGAGGACTTCTGCATAATTTTGTAATTTGATGTGAACTAAACGCTAGTCGTTCTTTTCCATAATCGTAGGTTTATAAATGAGTAAACAGTAATGGATTAGGCACAATTTCATCAGTTAAACTAAATTATTTATTTTCAATAAACCTTTCTCGTATAAAAATATAAGAAATGTAAAAAAAATACCATTATAAATGACTGTGCTGCGTTCGTTATTCACGAAACGCACAAACAAAACGTAGATCAAAAATGAAATTGAAAATATCCTTTGAAATGTGTAATTTGTCAATATTCAAAATATGAAGTAATTTATATCTATTTACAAGTTGATTATTTCATATTTACTACAAAACCTACAATCTATACCAACGTAACTGTTTTGTTATTACGTGATATATTTTTTCATAGTACCGGTGGAGGTTATGAAATGAGAACATCTATGTAATTTATTATTTTTCCGAATCCTTATTGAAAGGTTATGAAATACTAAACAAACGGAAGGTATTACGTAAACAATGTCAAGAATACTGCATAATCGTATGAGGTGAGTGGGGTCTAACCTTCGTTCCTAACATAGGACATCTTTTAGTTTATGTCGCCCTGGTACTATTCCCCTAGGAAATCGTCGCTGCACCAAAGGGTTCGCATTTGTAACCCATTAATCGGCGTAATACCAGTTATATCTAAGCCTTGCAGTGCGTAATGTGCATGTTATGAGAGTCGACCTTGACAATCTGCTGACCTAAAACCTATCTGCCAAATAGTACCTACCTACCGAATTGTTTATTGATTTACGCATTACACGCGTGCTCAGTGATTTCTTAATAAATCTGACGGAAATATGGGTTAGAGGATCATCATATGGATGTAATTGAAATAAATAATAACTCCCTTTCCTATTATGTTCATCATGTTTGAACTGAATTCTGCAGCTGGGTTATCTCAGTCCAATCTCTTTCTTGCCCTATTTCCCCACAAAAATATGAATGTAATTTATGTGTAACTTAGAAGTTGATGATATTGAATAGAACAGACAATATTATGCTGAATTCATGTGTCACAATACAATCTATACTAATATTTATTTAGAGGTAAAGCTTGTGAGGTTGTAGGGGGTACTCTCTGGATCTACTGAACCCGATTTTAAAAATCATTCACTAATAAGAAGCTACATTATCCCCGAGTGCCATATGCTATATTTAAAATTTAATGTGCTCATAGGATAATTTCTGACCAAAATGTGAGCGAGGCTACGGGCAACAGCTAGTTGTTAAATAAAACCACTAATCCAGTCATTATCATGTGACACACTATTGTACCAAAATGAGCCCCTTACTATAAATGCAAAAAAATGCTTAAAGAATATTACTTACTGCAAAGACTTAATTTTATAATTGTGTTGCTATTCTACTTCTTCTTAGCTTAAATGTAGTTGAAACATGTTTGGCACAAAATTCAGCGGTGCATAATCAACTCACTGATACTATCACTAGATCATTAAATTCACCTGTGACAGGGCATGTGGCATGCAAATTACTTCAAATTCAAAACCTATTTACCCAACAGTACAAAACAATCAAATTTTAAAAGTATTTGCTCACCTTTTTTCTTTTCTTTAAAGTGTGTCCTTGGGGTACAAACCTCCTACATGTATAACTTTTTGAAAAAGCATGTCACTTATTGTAAACTTAATTTGGCAGATCATCATTCAAGAAATCCTCACAATGGACGATTGTAGACAAACGGGCAGTCGCATTCTCTGTCTGGACAGGCCGCAGTGTGCTCCTCCACAAGCCCATAGATACAAGTCATATACAGAGAAGGAAATACGGCATGCTTGTGGCACGGGCTGTGAGGGGGCTGCTGAAGGTCCGGTATCTTGTGCTGGGAGGAGCTGTTGGTGGGGGTATGACATTGAATAAGGTTAGTATTGTTTGAAAATATGCTGAGTCAAAGTAGTAAAAACTTTTTGTGGTTTTATGCTTGCAAATTAACTAAGACTATTGCATCATTTTTGTTTCTGTAGCTTCTCTACAGAAACTATTTTCAATGCAGAAACTAACATAAGAAGCATAAATGTTATAAACTACTTCAGTGTTTGTCGCAGGAAACATTGTGCCATTGATCGATGACTGCATCAAAGCAGGTGAAGGCAAAAGGAAAAAAATCATTTTTTATTTGATAAATTTTAAATCTCATCTCTTTCCAGAAATACGCAGAATGGAAGGACGGTCTACCAGATATGGGTTGGTTGAACAACCTACTGCCTGACAACGAACAATGGGATCAGTTTACCACCACCCTCATCAATGCTAAGGAGAAGATTGGAGACAACATCCAAATAGGTTAGTTATAAGAAATGTTGTTGAAGTTTGGCCAGTAAGAGCACATTTCACCAAGGAAACTGAATGCGATCAACACATTAAAAGTTCAAGATCTGTCTCATTGACAGATCTTGAACTTTCCACCAGTGTCAATATTCAAACACAATTTCGAATTTTTGGTTAGGGGCCGTTCAAGTATTTCGTCAGCAGAATTTTTGCAATTTTTAATCCACCCCTCCCCCTCATCAGCAAAAGTAAGCAAAGCTCTTACCCCTCCCCCCATGCTTACGTAAACATTGGTACAATTGATGGATTCATGAGCAGCAGTTATAAATCTAGAAATAAGGAATAGGTTTGGGTTCGTACTAACTTCTGTACTTTTTGTACTTTTTTATTTGTATGAGATTTTTTAAACTTTCGAACAATTTTTGGTATAACTTGGATTTGTCTATTTGATACGACATCTTGAACAATTCAACTTTGGTGAAACTGGATCAACGGTAACACAAACACTCGTCAAATCGTCAATCGTATCTAAACAAAACAATAAAATGACGGAAAAAAATTAGACAAGTGAATTGCGCGCAGTAATTCCCCTACTCAGTTCTAAGCGAGTACCTCTAAACGTATTCATTATTTGTAGGAATCCTCGAAAACCCGCATTTCGTTTTCAGCATAGACAATGTGTGGGTTGCCATATGTGTAAAAAGTAAATAATTACTGCTGACGTAATCACCATCTAGATCCCCCACCCCCATGTCATCAAAAATAAGTAAAGCAAAGACTCCCCGCCCCCTATAGTGCTTACGTAATACTTGAACGGCCCTTTAATGGTGTCCACTATCCTGCTAGGGTGACCATCCATAAAACATTGAGTTATCTCCTTGCCTCGGACAGTCGTCACAGGTAGTTTGAGGGCCGAAAGTCTGACAACCAGTCTTACTAAAAGGCTATTGTGACCCAGTATGAATTGTGTTGTGGAGGTCAGATAGACAGTCACGCCATGTAAAGTAATGGTATTCAGCTGCATCAGGCAAGACTGGAAGCCGACCCCAACATAGTTGTCCACAACTCTATTATAACACTGACAGCACTTAAACAAGGTTTAAATGATCGCATTCACTTTTTTGGTGAAATCCGCCCACATAATGTTATAAAATCAGGGTCACATTTCTTAGATTCATTAGAGTAGGACCACATTACTTATCTGTGTGTGTGTGTGTGTGTGTGTGTGTGTGTATGTGTGTGTGTGTGTGGTATTTGTAGAGAGATTCCATTCATAGATTTTGTGGTGGTATCAGTTTGAAATAGTAGGGTTTAGTACTCAATAGGTACTGATGAGTCCTTTGGATTTTCTTAAGTTCACACTAAAAAAAAGTGAGTAGAAATACTAATTTGAATACCTATAGAATTTTAGATTTTCTGAGAGCAAAAAAAAAATGGTTTAAGCAATCATTAATACGAGTAGGTATAGTGAACTCTAGTAAGTTATCATCACTAGAAGTGATATTTGTTCTGTAAAGGAAAACAGGGCGACTAGGAGTCACAAACGCTACCACTGAGCATAATGTCTTGGGATCAATCCCCAGGTTGACAAGAAGAAAGTGCTATTGGGCTTTTCCATTAAGAATTACTAATAATAATAAGAAATTGTACCATGGGGGACTCAATGAAACCACCGAAATGTGAGTGTACACACGGCATTACGTCAAGCTATACTTATGCAGTATAATCTGACCTCGTTTTGTATAAGCATCCCATACAATGAGAGATCAGCTTAATTTGGATTAGCAAAGCTTGAGTGGTCGTCGTGTGTACTAGCTCCACTTTTAGCACACACGATAATGTTCAATGCTCAATTAATTAATGACGATGAGAAGAGAAGAGGCCTTTGTATGAATGTATGAGAAAAGGCCTTCTCGTACAGTAGGACTATAAAAGGCTGGTATAATTTTACACACCACTGCCTACCCTATCAGGGAGTACAGTCGTAAGCTGAGCAGCTTGATATCGTTAGGTGTCCCACTGACGCTGTCGGTGCACATAGATCCGAGGCTGCGCGATGTGGGCCTCGCCAGGGCTGCTGAGCTGCGCGAGTGGCTGTCGCAGCGGTATGAGGATGCAGTCGCTGCCGCTGCAGCGAACAACGCTGCTAGTATTGGTATGTTTTTTGTGTAGTATGTATTTTAGTTTTGTGCGTCAGGGATGTTAATTGTCTCACAAATTTTATATTAACATAAATTGTCTATGCAACATGGTTCTTTTGGCGTTTGAGTGACATTGATAGAAGCTGTTGTCAAACTTGTTAAAATTAGTGTATATATATATTGTCCCTAAAACTAACAAACATGAAATATTTAAAAATCATTCTTCCTCCAAGTACAAAAAAAATTAGATCCTAACTTGCTACATAAAATCTTCAAGTCATAATTAATCAGAAATGGCTTCTTGACCACAGTAATAAATATTAGTAAAAAATACATAATAAAAAAGTGACATTTATCTCTCTTTTCTGAAGACCTTACTCTGCATGATCGCCTCTAGCGGCGAATTTATGCGAGATGCCCTAAACAAGATGGCAGCGCGGCGGTATCGGATTAAAGCCAGTCGCCAAAAGAACCATGCATAAATCCTTGTTAATGAACAGTTGTATGAAATGTCAACCAAGTAATTTCATGTAGTGTGTCCATTTGAAAAACAATTAATTTCCCTGACTACAATCACCTTATAAAAACGTTGATCATTCTAGACCTTGTCACATTAAATTCGTTTCATTTCTTTTTGTGTGTATTTGCTCACAACACCATTTGTGTCATCACATTCAAATCAAATAAAAAAATGTTCGAAGCATGATAAAAATTTTCATAGGCTGACTGTTCCTTTTGTGTGTCTTATTAAGTTTTGTGAACCCTATACACGACGTTCTAACTTAAGTTTTTAAAGGTTTCCAAAACTTGGAATTATTGGTTTTTACGAAAATGTATTTGAATAATACTTCCCATATCAATTTGTTACAACAAAACTTAGTTTAATTGTTTTGACTATTTCAATTACTTCTTCGTTTATTTCCTGAACACATTATCTAAAACATGTTGCGCCGACCCCAAATAGAATGGGACAAAGGCACGAAGATGGTGATTAGCACACCGACTGCCTATAGTTGGTCTAGTGGTCGCTAGCGCTACTACTGAGCACGAAGTCCTGGGTTCGATTCCCAGGTCGGGTAAAGTGTTATTTTGTTTTTCCATCAGGAATTTCTAAGTATCAGTCTGGAGTCTTGATTTATGCCCGGTTGATGGCAATAGGTTCGCCCCCTGTTACAAATGGGACTGAACATAACTGGCCAAATGGAGGTGTACTACACTATAGCTATACCACGACATATTATAGTTACAGGCGTGAAGTTATGTTGCGTGTTATGTCTCATGCAAGATTTAATTGTTCAGACCAGCCTCAGATGATTGTGAACAACCTACAGAGCAGACCAGCGCCCTCTAGCAGTCGGAACAACGAAGATGCTACTACTTACGGTAATACTCGTCTATTTGTTATAATTAATATCATATCCATAATTTCTTAGTTTAATGGATTTTCATATATACTATCTATACGTATACTTAATATTATAAAGAGGTATTTGTTTGTACGTAGGGGTAATCCCTGGATCTACTGAACCGATTTTGAAAATTCTTTCACGAATAGGAAGCTACATTATCCCCGAGTGCTCTATGCTATATTTACAAAATGCCCGTGGGATAATTTCCGACAAAAACGCGAGCGAAGCCGCGGGCAACAGCTAGTTTTATATAAAATTATAAAATTCACCTCATGTTGGGTATGTACAAATATTTAATAACAGGATTTAAATCAAATTCTGAAAAGTTTATCGTTTATGTATCAAGAGTTGTTTAGATACGTTGTTAAAACTCAAGCGCGGTTATAGATGATTTATTTCAATCAAGATATTTACATTATTTACAAACTACAAATCTATAATAGTAATAAAAATATGTACAAGTATCAAAAGGGTTACAGGGCGTCAAAAAATTCGTCCACATCGCTGTCAACAGGAAAAGTGCCCAGAAGGCTGGCAGCATTGGCACGTTGTATGGCAATGCTGATTCTTTGGCCAAAAAATAGGCCCGCCCTCTGGTCACGTGAAGAGTCGACCAACCGCTTGCCGATTTCCCGAAATACTGGGTGGGCACTCGGACCCCATGGGCCTAGTGTTTCAACCCGTAACGGCTCAAACACGTAACTACCAATTAAATTATTGTATTTGCGCCGTTTGAGGTTTTCAGCACCTGCAGCAGCCGCCCCAGCGCAGCTCACTGTGCTAGGAAGATGGGATGTCGCAAGGGTGTCGACGCAAGTTGCATTCCACACCAAAGGCCTACCCATCTTCCAAGGCATTATGGTCATACCATCTGGTATCTTCCCATCGACGCGTGCCAAGCCAGTCGGTTCTAAGACAGCTGGCACCCCGGCGGTGGCAAGAGCACGACGAGCGTGCCGCGCAAGCCGACCTGCACTCTTACTACAAGAAAGCCCATGGTGTCCGAGGCAGTCGACTGCTTCACCACATTGACAGCGATGTGGAGCCCCACAAGGAGCGCCCAATCGCAAACATGTAGCGAGCCGGAATGTTGTAGTGCCTGAAGCCAGAGGCCCGACTCCCACTCACCCACAGCCAGCAGGCGGGCACGCTCAGCAGTATTGGTAGACGTATTAAGAAGTTTATTCCGTACCAACCTGCAGAGCGGCTCATCCCACTGTCTCTGGGAAAACGGGTTCTCGGGCCGATCCGTATCCGGGCAAGCCACTTTCCAGGCGTCCTCTGCGTCGGACAAGCACGGCACTTCAGAGTCAACCAGGGAGAGATTTAAAATTTTCCTGGTTAGCTTTTCAGTGCTATGGACAGAAGACAGGAACGCCGGTAAGCTTACACTAGAAATTTTGCGGACGCCGAGGCCACCAAAACGAATTGGTAGGGTGGCTTGCAGCCACGCTCGGTCGTCCAGGGCCACATTAAGAATGGACGTTAAAGTGTTGCGAATAATTTGGTCAATTTTGTCCAAAAGTTGTGGTTTCTTCCAAAGAGGAGAACAACGCAGATAATACATAAAATTTGGACCAAAACAGCAATATCTAATAAGGGTGAATGCCGAATGTAAAGTTATTTTGGAGAGTCTATCGGAAATATCATTAAAATGTTTGATTTTGTCATCGATGAAAGATGAAAAACTTTCTTCTAAAATAGGGGAACCTAGGAGGTGAAGGGAACTTTTTTCTAAAATTTTGATTTGTGGGGCTATTGCATTAAATTTATCTATAATCGATTGTCTGTCGGCAATGTCAGAGAGGTAAATTTCGCACTTTGAGGGGTTAAGATCCAAGCCAATAGATTTAAATTGTTGTTTAAGGAGTTTTAGGTCATCCAAAACGGTGTCAACATCACCTCCTAATGTTCCATCATCTAAATACCACGCGTTAAATTTTGAATTTAGTTGTTGAATTATGGGATGAATAGCCAAACTGAAAATGACAGGCCCGAGAGGGTCACCTTGTTGGCAACCAACTGCTGATTCCAAAACGTTGTCCTTGAAAAGTAATTTTGAAGGGTGCCTATAACATTGCCACATAAAACCATAAAGAACAGTGGCGAACAAATTGCTGATTAAATTATTAAGCGTCTACGTATATCACTGTGATAGATACCGACGAAATAATTTACAAAGCTTTATCAAATCAAGCTTGAGGCCTATGAAAGTCTGGAAAAAAAGTCGTCATGATTGAGAGCTCTATTGACTAGATTATTGATGATAACACTGCCGTCATACGGTGAAAGGAGGTAACTAAGATTTGTATAAAAAATGAGTTAAAATTGATTCGGATTCAGCAAGAAATTCTCTATCTTTCTGTCTAGCTAATAAAGCTCCAATTTGCTCGTAGCCACAGATCAATTATCATATAAAATAAGTCAAGTAAAGACTATCGACAGTGCTTTAAAACTTCACTTCAGACCAAGTTGTCATTTACTCAAAATATACTTTAAAGTAGTTGCGGCCATTCACCGTTTGACGGCAGACTATATAATCATGGCTTAGTTTTTTTCTTTCTGGCTTGAATTCATGACTTTTGGCTCAGCTATATTTTAATGTTGCCATGGAATATAAATCTTAGACAAGTTACATAAAATACTTGGATTTACGTATTGCATTAATTTATACTTAATAAATACATTTCTGCATCAGAATACAAATGTTATAATAAAAAATATTGTTTGTGCTAAGAATATAGCGGTTATAATTTTTTAATTCATAAAAATGATACCGTATCAAAATCCCCAACGAAAAAAACATGCTTAATGACATGTACTGTACTGAACTGACAACTGAACTTTTACAAAATCTTTTTTAATTTATTTAGTAATGAGAATTCTGCTCTAAGGCTGCATTTCAGAAACAATGACTATGGGTTTTTATTTTAGGAGCTTTTAGAGGTAGCATTGCATTGTTGGAAGGATGTGGCCAAAAAACAATTCATACCAGAATCATTGTTAAAAGGCGAGCACCAGTTAACTACAGCTGAACCAAATATCTCAGCACCCGCAGGTTTTCTTGTTGACACTGTGATTAGAGAAGATGAGGATAAATATTTAAAAAAATACGTTTCTTTTTTCTATACCTGACCTACCCTTACCATGGTAATTAATCATATAAGTAACTAACTGCTCTTGGGATAGTTGACTAAGATTATTAAATAAATAAGTACCTACTAACGTCTCATGTGGCCATGTGCGCCATGTGCCAGACCTGTCGGTTGGACTTAATATTCTGAATACGCATTGCGTACTTTATTTTGTATAAATGCATTTCTATATTTCTTTTTCGATTAGTCTGTTGTTGACAAGAATAAACATAACCTCTAAAACTTCAAACTGGAATATCTTTAATTCCTGACTTCCTATAAAAGTATAACTGAAGCCAAAATTGTTCAGGAATTCAAACTCAATATTTTAACATATTTTTCATAGGCAGACGCTAAAAAAAAATGTCAACAAAAATTTGTTTGATAGTTCGCCACTGTTCTTTCGGGTAATACTTTTTTGACTTCAGCCAACAAAGTGTCCCTGTTCACGGAGTTAAAAGCGTTTTTGACGTCAACCTTGAGGATGACCTCACCTTTCTTTGAGTTTAAAAAAGAGGATAAGGCATGTACGGCAGCCTCACAGCCCCCTCTGAAACCAAAACCAAGTTGAAGGGGCTGGAACATAGTTGCAAGCGATTCGCTATACAACTTGCAACATATTTTGGCTGCCATACGGTTATAGATCATTTTAAACATATACACTGGACTTTAGGCTCTTTTTTTACTACCATTCATCTACCCAACAGAAAAACGCGTGCACGCGTTACAAGAAGAAGTACTGGCGTTACAAGCTCGGTACCAGCGCGAGTTGCAGCGCTTGGAGCAGGAGAACAGGGAGCTGAGGCAGCAGAACATGCTGCTGAGGCAGGGGCGGCAGCCGCAAGCTAGGAAGATGAAGGTATGTAGACCGTAGAACCATCATCATCTGCCACAATACCACTTGGCAAGACTGCTTGTCAGACTTTTAGGCTTTGAACTACCCTCAACGGCTGTCAAAGATACTCAAGCTAAAATATTTTATTGCACTCATGTCGTACAAATTAATGTATATGGTGTGGTTTCAATGAAACCTTGAATAATATGTATGTTTCTTTATTTCCAGCGCTCTCTAATCGACATGTACTCAGCAGTACTAGACGAGCTGTCGGGCTGGGACGCGGGCGAGACGGACCGACTGCCGCGCGTGGTCGTGGTCGGCGACCAGTCGGCCGGCAAGACGTCCGTGCTGGAGATGATCGCGCAGGCCCGGATCTTCCCCAGGGGCGCGGGCGAGATGTGTACCAGGTAATGTCACCTAGTATAGCGCAGGTCGGCGACCAGTCAGGAGTTCAAATATTTGATTTTAGAAAGTATAAAAACCCTTACATACCATGAAATATGTCCAATAGTGATGTAGATTTAAAAATGATCTCATTTTTCAAACTCAATCATTTTCTAGTTCCCTATTTCTCCGCTAGACACTTATAAACCTTAATTTAAATTCTCTATTGTAAATATTTTTGTAAATCAATTATTTCATTAAACTATTTCAAATTCAAAATGATAAAATTGACTGTTTTGACAATAAGTACTCGAAAATCGTTAGCTTGATTTCATAGCTTAAATAGCTTATTCTTCGTTTGTTTTCAGAGCTCCTGTTAAAGTGACACTATCTGAAGGCCCGTACCACGTCGCTCAGTTCAGGGACTCGGCGAGAGAGTTTGATCTCAACAAGGACTCTGATTTGGCGGATTTGAGGAAGTAAGTACCTGCAAATAGAAAATTTATACTAATATTACATGGAGGTAAACTTGGTTAGTGAGCTTGTATGTTCGGGGTAATCTTCTGATATCTAGAATCTACTGATCCGATTCCGAAAATTCTTTTAGTAACGGCAAACTACACTATCCCCGCGTATCATAAGCTACATTGAACGTTCTCGTGCATAACGGGAGCGAAGCCCCGAGCAATAGCTAATATAGAATAAACAGCTCAATAAGTCTTACCCAAAACTAGTCAGATTAGTAGTCATACCACGCAAAAATATTGAGGTTTCAAACATAGACTTTTAGCCTGGAGTTTGGAAATTCTCCAAGCCCCGGGTCCCCGTTGGTCCTGCGTCTGAACTGTCCGCGACTGAGGGATGTTTGCGCACACACTGGTCCACTATATTTCTATATCTTCAGCATACTTCAGCATACTGTTGAGATTGACTGCCGTGACAAATTCGGTCGGGACGTTTTTATATTTTTTTATTATTAATTGCCGCTATTTTCGATGGCGCTGATGTCAAAAATTACACCTATGTAAGGCATACCTTCACCGGGAGCCTGTAATGTAAGTTTTAGATTCACTTGTACAAAATCGAATCTAGGATTGTTACTAACAGGCGCATGCTCCCGGTTAGGGAGCGCCTTAAAACACCAGTTACGGAGATATTACTAGTTTAATAGTGAGCGGGTTTGTCAAAAAAAAGTTCTAATCGTAATATTTTTATTTTTCCAGAGAAGTAGAACTCCGTATGCGGAACAGCGTGCGAGGCGGGCGCACAGTCTCCACCGAAGTGATCTCGATGTCCGTGAAGGGGCCCGGACTACATCGTATGGTGTTGGTCGACTTGCCTGGAGTTATTTCCGTGAGTAAATTCTGCTCAATATAAGCCATTCAGACATTAAAATGGAACTAGGGGGTGGTGGGTTGTTCGTGGCCAAATAGTTACAGCCGGGTAGCTAAAATCTGAAAGAGATCTTACCAAGGAGTGCCGCATTCTCCGGTAACTGAGTTGTGGAGGTCAGACAGATATTTGATGGTTAATGAGGAACTAGGGCCGATTCGAAGCTACTGATGACACTCTAGAGACGGCGTATATGGAGCCGAAAGTGCGTTGAGAACACATCTTCAGTCTTGGATCGCGTTCATATCGGATAACCCTATACACCTATACAACATTTGTATTTATTATTATTTTCAGACGCAAACAGTGGACATGGCGTCAGATACGAGAGAAGCTATCAAACAGATGACGAAACAGTACATGGACAACCCCAACGCTATCATATTGTGTATTCAGGTAAATATTAAATTTTTGCATAGTTATTTGTAAAGTATACATAAATATGTCCGGTCTACAAATATCAAATTGCGGTTTTCATTACACCACGAAAAAACAACCGCTTCTTTTCTTTATTTCTTTCTGATGTGATGACTGTTTCTAAATGCTGAATCATATCAGTATTATATAGAAAACTGACTTCCAAAAAAAAACAGTAAATACCGGCCAAGTGCGAGTCGTATTCACACGCAAACAGGTTTCCGTAGCACCAAACAATATATTAAAAATATTTTGAAGGCTCATTCATGTTATGTTGTATTGTTTTACATTCAACAGCAAAACTAAATTTGTTTTTCACAGTTTGTTAATGAAAAACAAAGTTATTGCTGCAGTTTGATGAAAAAGTCCCATATTTCAAAAACTAAACATCCAATCTTATTCAATTCAATTCAATTCGTTTATTTGCATGAAATATGGTGCTTACAGATCTCATAATACAATACATAGTACTTCATATTCCGCCTACTAAATTCAGCATGCAAATTTAGATTGTGCCATAATTTTAATGAATTAAATAATAATTGTATTCATTGAAATATGTCACGATGGGAAAACGTCAAGAAATTAAAAAAATAAACAAATGTCAAACTATGAAAATTACAATTGTCAAACTATGAAAATTATAAATGTCAAACTATGAAAATTACTAATGTAATGTCAAACACACAAATACTAATGTTAGAACTATAGAAATTACAATTTTCGAAATAAGCATACAGGAATCAAGTCAAAGTTAATTTAATTACATTATTCATTCTGTAATAAATTCCTCTTCGTATTATAATTCATAAATTCATTAATAGAATAGAAACAGTTTTCAATAAGCCATGTTCGGAGTCTTTTTATAAATAGATTCGTTGGCAGTTCTCTAATTATCTTAGGTATCTTATTATATATCTTTATTGCCATTCGACTCGTGTTTTTATGGCAAAATGCTGTTCTACACCTAGGCATAGCCAATCTGGTTGGATCCCTTGAGTGTTTACCTATTTTATATATGTTAACACTATCGGCTTTACAATATAGGTTTGGGTGTTTTTTTTCAAACACTCCCATTTCCAATATGTATAAGCATGCCAGTGATAATAATTTATGCTCTTTTAATATGGGTCTGCATGATTCCAATGGACCTGCACCGAACACAGCTCGTAAGCACTTTTTTTGAACTAGCCCTATCGCTGTCCGTAGAATTGCCCCATATTATTATTCAAACCTATTTTGGTTGAAAGTTTTATTTACGTTTTACAGTCCTACATTTTTTCAGATTTTCCTCCTCTTACTTTAGAAATTAGAGGGGGGGACACATTTTACCACTTTTGAAGTGTTCAAACGATTGACTTTGAGACAAAATGGTTTTAGGAACCTCAATGTCATTTTTAAAGACCTATCTATAGACACCCCGTACGTATAGGTTTGATGAAAAAAACATTTTTTAGTTTCAGTTCCATGTATGGGATCCCTAATCTTTTATTTTTCTTATTTTTATATAAAAATCGTAAAGCGATTCACAGAATACATCTCCCTACTCAGTTTCAACTGTGTTGTCCTAATAGTTTCGGAATAAAGTGGCTTTGACATACACGGACATACAGACAGACAGACATGACGAATCTATAAGGGTTCCGTTTTTGCCATTCGGCTACGGAACCCTAAAAAGTGTAAATTGACTTTATTTTCGGAATTCGATGACTTTTTTGCTATCGACTTCTGAAAGTAAAGTTATTTTAGACATTTTTAATGCTTTTTTTTTGGAAGTCGGTTTTTTTCAAGAAATCTGTTAAAAATAAGAAATTACCAGTGTAGTAAATAAAAAGAATACCGCCCTTTAGTGCAGGTGGTCACTGAGCTACAAGTTTTTTTTTTTTAATCTATAAGATGATACTCCGCAAAGGACAGACATCAATTGAAACAGCGGTTAGATTACTTTGTTGATTTTCAAGTTACCACAAAAATAATGTCACTGATACAGTTCATTTTCAGTAAACATTAATTTGTGAAGGTATAAAGTCCCGATCAATCACGATGAGGCCCGAATGTGAATTTCATGTGTGATGTCAAAAATATTGTTACCAATAACGAGTTAAATAATTTTTATCTCAAAAATCCCTTTTTTTTAATTAAGATATGAATTAATAAAAAAAAAAGATGATTTAAACAGATTCTAAAACTATCTGATGATTTCAATATTGAAAAATACACGTGATGCTAAGTGAGGCGAGATGGCCGGGTAGCCTAAAACCTCACGATGTATCATCAAGGGGGGGGGGCTATAAAAGTGGCCTAAACAAACAATGTCACGTGATTAAAGGATGGCCCTTTACAAGTTAAGTATAATGAATGATATTGTGGTGGTGTGCAGGACGGCTCAGTGGACGCGGAGCGAAGCAACGTGACGGACCTGGTGTCGTCGTGCGACCCGGCCGGCAAGCGGACCATCTTCGTGCTCACCAAGGTGGATCTGGCCGAGGAGAACCTCGCCAATCCTAACAGGGTGAGTATCCACAGTAACACATGCGAACAGCTATGATGTTCCCACTGCTGGGCCACAAGCCTCCTCTCTATGAGAGGGTGTGGGCTATCGACCGCGCGGGCCCAGTGCGGGTTGGTAGATGTCATGTCTTTGAATTTGGTCCTGGGCCTGGGCCTGTTTTCTCAGGATGTTATCTTTCACCATTTTTGAAGTAACGGTGATAAATTAAATTACTCACAGTAATGCGCCTATCTGGGTTTGCACCCACTTCTGTCCAACCCTTTTAGGAATACATACATGATGATAAATTATCTCTTCACGTTGACTTGCAGATCCGCCGGATCCTAGAAGGCAAGCTGTTCCCGATGAAGGCGCTGGGCTACTACGCCGTGGTGACGGGACGCTCGCGCAAGGACGACACCATACAGAGCATACGCGAGTACGAGGAGAGGTTCTTTAGGGCTTCCAAGTTGTTCAAGTGAGTGGAACACAACATTACGCCTATAGTTAGGCAGAGGTGTACCTAAGAACCAAGTAAGGAGGGCGGCCCAGACTCCGTGGCTGCTATTGAGCTATCAATCCGCTCGGGAGTACTAGATTCCCTCGTTGCGATCAAGATTCAAAATAGTGCCGGAACGTAAGATAGTTTTTGTCCCCTTGGTGCATAATACAACTGTACTTACACTACTCGATCGCATGTAATTTTTCTGAGTAATATTTTATTACTCAAAAATATGGTGAGGTCGACGGGAACAATTTTTCATTATTTTAATCAATTCTCGCTGATCCCACCAGTGGGGCCACGGGCGGTGGAGTCCACGGGAATACACCTTACTGCACTTCAAACATGGTTACACAACGCTTTTACAAAGTAGTTGTATCGTTATTGTTCCCTTAGGGACGGGCTGGTGACGCCGTCGCAGGTGACGACGCGCAACCTGTCGCTGGCGGTGGCGGACTGCTTCTGGCGCATGGTGCGCGCCTCGGTCGAGCAGCAGGCAGACGCCTTCAAGGCCAAGCGGTTCAACCTGGAGACTGAGTGGAAGAACACCTTCCCCAGGTCAGACCAGTCATAAGTAACCGACAGGTGTACCCGCAACCTTTAGATAGTTGTGCCGGTTCGTCACGTTATTTTACTTGATGACGAATACAGGGTGTCACAAGACCGTAACTAAGCCTTTAACGAAGCATTATGTCAACATCAAATTAAGTAACTTTACGCAAAAATTATTGCTGGGAAACGACTTTTTTTTTTGGGTGGGAAGTCACGTTTTTCGGTAGGACTCAATGTAACGCACTCAAAACATTGTGCTGATGGATTGTTACACCCTTTATGTAAAACGGGTTGGAATATTTTTGTATGAAACGTGGCCTGCCAAATTTCCGCCATTTTATAACAGCCAAGTATAAAACCTGTATTAATCATTACACCAGGTATTCATCAGTACAATCAATTTTTGTATGTGACAAAATGTTAGGAGCAATTATGGTTTTTATCCCTTTGTTTGGTGAATGAAACACTGACAAGGTCTTCTCTCGCAGAATTTTTATTTCGCACTAACATAATAGCTAAATGAGTGGACTGTATAAACGTGTGTTGAATGTGTGAGTGTAGTATGTCTGTGTGAATGAACGGTTTGCTATTAACTAAGGGATTAATATGTACTTATATAAATAATTAGACACAAAATGTGTTCATCTAAACCATCATGTTACCGAGAAATAACATATCAAAGTTAGAATCCATTGATGGCACAATCAGTACAACTTTGAATTTATTGGCCACACATAAATTCTGTATCAATCAATAGCTGGCATCAATACAAACAAGTATAGTAGAAGACAAAATCTTCTAAAGCGTAAAATTCAGATTGAATAAAATGACGTAATCTCCCTTACAACGTAACATACTTTAAAGATGTCTGGCGGGAGTTTTTCACCACACAAAGTGTCTGGCAGTGGAGGAGGTGAATCATCATACCCCCCCTTATGTAATATTAAAAAATCACGCTTTATAGTATGGCGTAACTTAGCACGTATTTAGCACAACTTTGTTACTTGATATCTGCCAAAGCCACCACAGACGACTTTTCATAATATCCAATTGGCCTTTCCTATAGTGAGGTACTTCCACCAAAAAACAAAAGAATACAGGGAAATAAAACTTACTTTTTTCCAAATCATAAAATTTTCATAAACTTTCATGTATTTTTCTTTTGACTTCGATGGAAGCAGGTTTTCCATTGCCAATTTGGCTTCTGATCTTAAATCTGGTGGAGTACAATGAATCTCCATTTCACTCTCTGAACCGTTGGAACTCATTTTAATTATTATAGGACAATGCTCATCGATAAATGGAATCATGTACCATGCTGCATCAAAAGCAAACTTTGTTTTTTATACTCTACACTTAACATTATTAACTCCTGCAAAAGTTCTTTTTGTAATCAAAACCCGAGTTTCGGAGTAATTTTATAATCGAAATATCCCCATAACCAAGCAACTAGAAAATGAACAATTGATACATCGGTTTGAGCGGGTGACTTACGTCGTAATTCGGTTGCCCCACGACTCGACATATTTGCACAATGACAGAAATAAATTCACAAAATAGAAGCAACTTAAGAAAATCGTATTTGTGTCAATGAGCAATAACAAATCGATTTGGTGTACTGGTTTTATTTAATTGTTACTGATAGTCAACAAAAATAAAACTAAGGTAATACAGATAATTCGTAAAATATTTTTGAAGCAAATGTTATAAAAAAAGAAACGATTGGAATGACTGGTTAGTCGATTCATCAAAATAGTTTCTATTGCATTCTACATCTCTATGACCGATTGTGTGAACGTTATTTAAAGGGAGTAAAACAATATTCATACTTCTATACTTAAAATTAAATTCCCTATTCAAAAATCAAATCCATGACGCGTAATGTCGTAAAAAGATATGATAATAATTACTATACAATTTTGATCTTGATGCATGAGACTTTTTGGTAATACTTTTGGTCATTGTCCTTTATATTTATTAAGCATGTAAATAACAAATCAAGACGAATTTTCAGCTTTGCCGCCAATTTTCTATTTATCATCTGTGCTGAAAGGCAAACGCATTTATGTACTAAGCAAAGAGACTAACTTTGGTATGCCAAAAATGATAAAAGAGATCCAATAAAAGAGTACTTAATAACCCCCCAGCACGCAACATTGCTGGAGCGTTGTAATGTTCCAAATTAAAAAAAAACGCTCCTGCAATGGATTTGATTTCCTTTCTCCGTAAATTCGATACTTCGCGTGTTCTTTTTTTCGAAAATAATGACAATATTTCCATGCATGATTGAGAAAAATCTTTTCTCTTCTCCTCTCAGACAACGCGAACTAGACCGCGACGAGCTATTCGAGCGAGCCCGCGCCGAGCTACTCGACCAGTCAGCAGAACTGTCAGCTGTCGCCGCCGCCGCCTGGGAGCTGCGCCTGCAGACGGCGCTGTGGACGGCGGCCGCGGAGAGAGTGTTCGGGAACATATACCTGCCGGCTGCGGCTAATGCGCAGGCTGATGTGGGTGAGTACACCTGGGGAGACTGCTGGACCAGTCAGCCGAGCTGTCGGTGGGAGCTGTGGACGGCGGCCGCGGAGAGAGTGTTCGGGAACAAATACCTGCCTGTATTTTCGGTTCTAGGACTCCTAGATTTCCTCAAATATTATCAACTTTGTTTGATTTAATTCATAAGCACTATTCTCAAACAGTCAAGGAAAAAACCGATATTTGCCGTTTCGGTCAGCCCGTATAGCCAGTGCCTGCCATAAAGAGGAGGTATGTCCTACAAGTGAAGACGTTAAATGCAAATATTATGCTGTATTAATTTCTATCAACATGTAATGTAAAGCAGCGCAATTATTCTGTATCTCTCGGTCCTACTTAAGTTGGAAGCGCAAGGGTAGGCCGCGAAATTCAAATTCTTCTTACGTTTTTTCCAATTTGCAGGTCAATGTCAGGTTGTATGTCGATGAAAATATGACTCGCGTCCGTAACGCGTATGTAGTTACAGAATTGACATTAAGATCATCAATACAACCCTCTAAGTTCATTTAACCCCATTGAATGACTTTTTCATGAAATAGTTATTGAATGGGATGGTCGGCATTGATCATAAATCCTTTTAACCCTATTTCCTGATCGTGTCGTAGACAAGATGATGTTGGCAGTGCCGCGCCAAGTGAAGTGTACCGCTACAGACGGACACGTGCAACAAGCTGCTACCACGGCTGCTGCTAGTACTATATGGCTTGATCCCTACTGTTACGATTCTAGTGAGATTTATACACATGCTGGTTATAAGTATGACATTCATTATTTCTGCATTGTGATCGCGTAACTAACACATTAGGTGGAAAAAAAAAAACAGAAAATCATACCATTGTAGAAACTCCTTTTCTATCACACACATTAAATCATGTAATTTTCGTAGCTTCATATTTTAATAGAAGGTTTATTTATCTATACTACTCGTAGTATTTTATAGAGGTAAAATTTGTAACTTTGTATGTAGGGGGTAATCTCTGGATCTACTGAACCGATTTTGAAAATTCCTGCACTAATAGGAAGCTAAATTATCCCCGAGTGCCATGGGCTATATTTACAACGTGCCCGTGGGATAATTTCCGACCAAAACGCGAGTCAAGCCGCGGGCAACAGCGAGTTACTTAATAAATCTTGAAAATACAGTCAATGTATTGTAATGCTGAGCACTTTTTTCACCGGTTTTGTGACTACATATTGCCAATATTTTGACTGTAAATGGCAATTCGAGATAATGCTTTGCAATTTGTTCCTTGACGGCACCAAATTTCAGTTCCTGCTTCAGAAATCCCATGTAATTTAACTGAATTTGTTTCTCCATCTGAATCCTCTTACAGACAAATTCAACACGTCAGTGGACATAAAACTTCGTGAATGGGCGGAGGCCGAGCTTCCTAACGCTTCCATAAGGGCCGGACGCGAAGCCCTACGAGAGGAGTTCACTGAGCTCATGAACAGGGCGCAGGACTCCGACCCCGTGTACGAGCCGGTGAAGAAGGAGGCCGTGGAAGAGGCCTTGAGGAGGCATCAGTGGGAGGACCGGGCACAAGATGTGAGTATTCTTCTCTTCTTCGTCATATCAATGATTCCTTTAGATGAACATCAACGAGAACTCTGCCACTTCTACAGCGTTATTAGTGGCTTCGGGTAGATCCCTCAAGGTGCGATTGGAGTGTTACAAACAACAGAACAGTAGATGGGGCATCATTTGTGAGGCTCCACAGTCACACTTTGTTTTTTTGGAATACAACCCATCGGACTAAATTGTATGTTCAACGCTACAAGATAGGTAGGCACCTGGCTTCATAGTCAGCTACGAGATTTCCAGATAGACCATGGCCCGCTAAGAGCTTCTGAAGGTTTTACAATAGTTAGCTAAAGGAAGATGCCTGAAAAGCCACAGCGTAAGTATTAAGTCCTCATGAACAGAGCTGATTGTGTTCAGTTTCAATAGTGAAGAATATGGCTCTTAAGTCTCGGGAAGATCTTTTGTCCCCCATATTGCCTAATTCTTGAGCAAGAATAACTAGTTTGGTCCCTATCTGCACCAGGTCCTACGCGTCCTACAGCTGAACGCGCTCCAGGACCGCTGCGTGTCGTCGCGCGCGGACTGGGACGCCGCCGTGACGCTCATGGACAACGCGCTCAAGCAGAGGCTGGACCTCACGCAGCAGGAGCTCAAGGAGCTCACAGGTATTTCTTCCGTCTTCTCCAGGTCCTGTGATATATTGTATACTTGACTTTCACATAGCCATTGGTGGCAGAAACTAGTGTTTATTTATTTATTTAATGTTCATGGACAGTTGTGGTATAGGTACCAGGGCCGAAGGCATTTTTCATGGCGCTTTGCGGCTGGCGTTATTGTTATGACGACAGGAGCAGAAAAAGAAAGTATGTAGGGGAGGACGAGGTAGAATGAGTAATGGTCGATATCGTATTTATTTGGTACCAATACCAAATAGATTTTTTATTTTGTTGACTTAGCATAATCAGCCTATTATGTTCCCTCTGCTGGGACACACGGCCTCCTCGCTATGAGAGGGAATGGGCTATAATCCACCGCGCGGGCCCAGTGCGGGTTGATTGATGTCACATGTCTTCGAATTGTTGGTTCTACGAGATGCCGGTTTCCTCACGATGTTTTCCTTCACCGTTTTGAGAGCAGGGGTCCTAAAATGGCTAAATTCTTTTAAGCTATAAAAACTATATTTAAGTAACCATTTATAAAATTTAGTTTTAAATAATTTTGTATTTAATATTTTAAAATGCCTCGGTATTTTATGTGTGCGCACACACATTGCTAGGCAGTTGTTATTGTGTTTAGCTAGCCTAGGTAAATCATTCAACACTAATTTATAGGGATCTCGTCTGTTCCGAGGATTCACATCATTT
Source organism: Eugnorisma glareosa (assembly GCA_947578425.1). Lineage (NCBI taxonomy): Eukaryota > Metazoa > Arthropoda > Insecta > Lepidoptera > Noctuidae > Eugnorisma > Eugnorisma glareosa. The sequence goes on along the minus strand of OX387982.1, from coordinate 1,078,221 downwards.
GCAGTCTTAAATAATTGTTTGTTTTTCATTACAAATATACATATTTCGTAAATGTAAAGTGACGGTAATGGTAACAAACCAAGTTTCTTAAATATCGGTTGACATGAGTCGTCAGGTTTAAGTCCACAAATTGATCTCATGCACTTTTTTTGGGCGATGAATGCTCTTCGGAAGTCGGTGCTATTACCCCACATTACAAGCCCATAACGTAACACCGATTCGACATAGGCTTGGTATGATATTACAGCAGTTTTTATATGAGTTACATTTTTGACTTGTTTAAGTGCATATACAAATTTATTGATTTTAGTGCTGACATTGTCTGTGTTCCTTCCAATTAATATCTTTATCTATTATTACACCTAAAAATCTTGTATGCGTTACTTCTTTGATTTTGTTAATATTGAGTTTAATGTCATTTTTATAATTATTTGATTGATTAAATTGAATGAAAACTGATTTATCTAAATTTATCTTTAAATGGTTAATGTCAAGCCAATGTAGTAATTTGTCAAATGTATTATTAATATCAAGCTCATGATCTAGAATGGTATTATGTTTTTTGTTGGATGTCATTTTAATAGATAAGTCGTCGGCAAATAATATGCATTTATGATTAGTTATTTTTATGATGTCGTTTATGTAAATGAGAAATAATATTGGGCCCACTACGCTTCCTTTGTGGTCATAACCAAGTAATGCACCTGCCTGCCTTCGAACCTACGACTTATTGTTCGTAAGTCGGGGCCGCCACCACTGGGCCACCGCTGCTCTCGAACTTTGTTGACTTATTTACTCACTTTTTTTTTTTATTATACTAAGACTTCCCCTGCATTTTATTCTTTACTTTTTTTCGGTTTTTTCCTCATGGGTGTCATTTTCGTGGTTTTTGGGTCCACTGATAACAAAAATGAGGTCAAAATGAAAATGCAAGATAGGTTCGACGAAAATTTTCAGGTTTTTCGTCATGGGTGTCATTTTTATGGTTTTCGAGGTCGCTGATAACGAAAATGAGGTCAATAATTAAACATAGAACAAAAACGAAAAAAAAAATACAAACAAAATATATTTTTTTTCTTTGGGCTTCCCCTGACTCAATTTTGACCACTGATAGGTACATAGGCGGATTTAATTCCAACAAGACTTCTGCCGCTTTTGGGTTTAATTTAAATAGGTCAATATGGGTTTTAATAGGTAATTTTTATCCTTAACTCTCCAGGCCCAGGTCTAAAAGACCGCTGGCTGTACTGGCAGTCTACGACCGAGGAGCAGTCGCGGCGCAGCGAGGTGCGCGGCGAGCTGGACAAGCTGGGCGTGGCGCGGCCCGTGCTGTCCTACGACGAGGTCGTGGCCGTGCGCGACAACCTGCGGCGGAAGGGCATCGAGGTGGACAACGACTACATCCGGGAGACCTGGCGCCCGCTCTATCTCAAGTCAGTATCATCATCAACGTCAACTGATCGTGTTAATATTATTTTCTTAGGATTGGTTATGGCCGAGCTAGAGGGTGATAGTATACTTCTTATACTCTTTCCAAATCTTAACATTATATTATGATAGTGTCAGGAATTGGCAGGCAATTATTGGTTGGTAACAATTCAGTGTTTGTTGAACAACAACCCGTGTCGATTTCGCAAACTCCGTACGGCATCTATGTTCGGTTCTGAACGGCAGAATTAGAAGCCGACCGGTTCTTCTTGTTCCGGCTGCTTTCCTGACTTGTACCAATAAACATTCGAGTCTGCCGCCCGGTTGTACGGAATCATGGCGAGCCGAACGTGTGGATATAGCTCCTAACAAGGAAAAAACCAGCCAAATGCGAGGTAGACTCGCTCATGAGAGGTTCCGTACCATCGCAGTAGGGGAGCCCCCTTTAACTTTTAATTTATTTTTATTATTAGTTGTTAAAGCGGCAACAGAAATACACATTATGTAAAAAAAAACTACTATCTACTTACTATGGATCATGATATACAGCCCGCTGACAGACAGACGGATGGACGGACAGCGGAGGCTTAGTAAATGGGTCCCGTTGGTTACCCCGAATTTGGTCATATTCAGAATTTTTTCACTCACTATAAATTATTACTAAAATTAATTTGTTATGAATTTCAGAAACTTCCTGCAGCGCGCACAGACGAGGGCGCGGGACTGTCGGAAGAGTTTCTACTTGTACAGTCAACAGAACGGAAACGGGGTTAGTAACAAAAAAGAGTTTTCAGGAAAAAATGCTAAAATGAAAATATTTTGTGGCTTTGTAAATCCTGCCAATTCATCAATGGCAACCCTGACATTATAGGCGATAGCATAAGTTCCGAGCATCAGGAGTGGTTGAAAATCTGTTAAAGACATTAAGATTTTGGTTAGATGCCAACCTAGCTACGGACACGCCATCTAGCTAGTATCTTAGCATCTAGCTTTGACAGGTCTCCCCCTTTTGAAAAGTTTTGAAAAGTGAAATAATGTCATGTATCGAAATCAACTTGTACATTGACAAACAAGTATTTAATTTCATTTGCATTTTGTACTACCAAACCTGTTCGATTTTATGTGGATTACTACATTAGACCTTTTGAATGCCAGAGCATAAAGGCACGCGCGTGCCCGCGTGCCCTCCACACCAAGCAACAATTTCACCGCAAAAACCTACAAAAAGAATAGGGATTCTAAAACTATTTAATTGTTTATTTCGTGCTATAGTGCACCGCATTTTTGTCACATATTTGTGTCGTTGGCGTATAGGGCACGCGATGGCTTGTCACGTATATATGACAATGGCGTTCAAAAGGTTAATATGGTATGTTGTCACGTCCACAGAAGGAATGTTGCGAGGTGGTAATGTTCTGGCGAGTGCAACAAACTCTCCGCACGACTGCCAACGCGCTGCGGCAACAGATCGGCAACAGAGAGGCGGCGCGACTCGACAGGGAGCTCCGGGAAGTACTCGACGAGGTAAACATACTAATCATGGAGACGATTCAAGTTACTATTTAAAACTGTAGGTTTCATAAATACATCTGTTGTTTCAAAAAATAGCCGCATGTGTTAATCTTCAAGGTTAAGCAATGCTTGCCGAGGTCGGTCCGTGGATGGGCGACCGTTGAAAGTATCGTCATTCACACTGCGGTTATATTAATTGCAGATGGCAGCTGACCCCGAACTGAAGAAAAAACTGCTATCCGGGAGAAGAGTAGAGCTTGCTGAAGAACTGAGTAAGTTCATAACTTGTATCGTCATTTTTATTTCAACAAGTACAGATGATGCGATCAAGCTTTCAAACATCTGAACATGAACATATATTTGTATGATTTATAGTCTAAAAGGAGCTCGTGCCTATCGATTGGTTAAGCCGCGCTCGCCTTCGGAAAACACGACAAGACGTTGGTCCCGGCTGTCGTTGCAGATCTTTGACAGTCGTTACAGGTAGTCGTGGCCCGAAAGTCTGACAACCAGTCTTACCAAGGGGTATCGTATTACCCAGTACTAACTGGGTTGTGGAGAGCAGATAGGTAGTCGCTCTATGTATAATACTGGTATTCAGCTGCATCCAGTTAGACTGGAAGCCGACCCTAACATAGTTGGGAAAAGGCTAGGCAGATGATGATGATAATCTAAAATAAACCTAATTTTACCATTTTCCTTTTCACAGAGAAAGTACGACAAGTCCAAGAGAAGTTAGAAGAGTTTATAGAGGCGCTTAACAAGGAGAAATAGTCCTTAGTTGTATATTGTAGTTGTTATGTGTGTACTTGTATACATAGGGGATACGCGTCGCCAATGCGTTTACCGCGCCATGTTGTTGAACTATATCAAAACTAATATAATCATGTTTCAAATGTTATACCCGTATTTATTCAGAGCAATAGCCAATAGGAGCTATTATATGGGATTTAAAAACATTTGTCTATAAGTTCAAGAATCTTTTGGCGCCGAAATCGAAACTAACCGCCATTTTTAACAAATTCAACATTGTTCTGTCAATGTCACTCATGCGCCAAAAAATCCTTGTATACCTGGACAAATGTGGATGTAATATACGCCTCTACTTAATCCTTCGGGGATACAGGCGTGCTGTTATGTTATGGAAAAAATGTCATTGACATTTTTGGTAGTAAGAGAGTTGAATACACCACTTTAGTTTTTCAATGAATTCCCTAGAAATTCCCAATGACACGCACCGTGCTTGTCTGTAGCAGTCCAGAGTCTGCATTTGTGCCCGGTTGATGGCAATAGGCTCGCCCCCTATTACATGGTAATTAAACATAACTCTAATAAACGCCTCTGCCTCATGATATTATTGTTTGAAGGAATTATAGGAAAACAAACAAATTATAACTGTGAAAAAACTGCTAAAAATGATCTCCATTTAAATGGTAGTGTAGAATATTTTATTTCGTATAACATTAAAAAGTTTCGAGGTCAAGAAAAAAAATGGCGTTTTTGTTATAAAACAATTTTGACATTACGGCATTTGTACATATTTATAATAATACTGTAAGGCACCTAGAACTGTTCGTGTATGTATTTTGAAACGGTCAGTAAGACGAAATATTTAAAGTCAATCAATGTTTGAAGTTTCGCATCTAACAAGAAAGGTGAGAAGGACTAGTTCTGTTAACTTGTATTTACTTTGATTCACTCTTAATCTGAAATGTATGATCGTTTTAATTAATTTATTATTCTGTATGTTTTTTGAACGCTGTATAGAGTTTAGTCAGCTCGGTTGCCATTTCCAAAGTGGCTGTTCTTTTTGAGTTAAATGTTAATATTTGATATTCAAGTTGAGCCTTTAGTAGTTCTTTGTACTACAAATTCCTAGTAATAGGTAAAATTTATATTGTTAATAAAAATAATAACAGGGGGGTTACTCTGACGTCTTCCAGCAGTAATTCCAGCGTGGGAAAGAGACAGAGCTATATATCTCTTTCCCACACTGGAATTACTCCTGCTCTAAGACGTCATGGTAGGCCACCTGTTTTTAACTAATCATAGTCTATTAGAAATGTAATGTTACCAAATCCCTAGCGCTATTTTAAAAATAATGTAATCATCAGATTTTCTATGAACGTCCCATTTCTCACTATTTTATCATCTTAATTTTCAATCTCTTTATTTTCTTATTAAATCTACACTTTCATGAACTGTTACTATTTTATTCCACTTTCCACATGAATATTAAATATTTAAGTTAATTTTGTATGCAGTATGGGTTTTTGTAATCGTTCTGTTCTATTAAAACTAATAACTATGATTTTGAGTTTACTATTCTATACTAATTATAACCTTGTATTAAACTATGATAATATGGCCTTTCAACAAGGGCCGTACAAAGATTTACAAATACACCTTCAGTTATTTCAAAAAGTCATAAGGGACTACTCACACTTATATAGAAAACAACGAATAAGTGTGAGTAGGCTCTAAGATGACAAGACTATCTTAATAAAAGATGAAGTGAATTATTCCTCAATAGGAACTTGCGCATATCTGCATTGGCGATGGGCCTACTACGTTGTATTATTTCGTTATAAAAACTGCTTGATCTAAGTTGTCTTTTAATAAAACGTTAAGAAAATACACGAGTTTTATTTGTTAAACATTTATTTAAAAAAAAAACAGTAATAATACAAAGTTTTTGAAAAATAACAGTTGTAATTAATACGTAAACAAAAAATACACCTTTTACAAGAAACAAGATTATTGTCTAAAATTATGATGGATAACGAGAGTGTTTGTGTCGTAAGTGGTTCTGTGCTCTTTGAATTTAAATGACTATTCTCAGCAACTGTTATGACTTAGTGACGAAGATCAGGTATTATTTGCGTTTAAACACTTTGTCCTTGCTAAGAGACTCAAAATGATTGCACGATGATCACTGTGTCAGCGGGTACTACAACATTTGTGGATATAAATTATTTGCTAAATTGAATAGGCTTCCTCAGCCTTCCAACTAGAATCGTTTCTGACCAACGCAACACTACAACAACAATTAAACTTATTTAAATATAGAAAATAAATAAAAGTATTAATACTTTTTAAAAGCAAAACCTACGTTTATAAAAAAAAAACATTTAAACTTCCGAGCTTCGCTGGATATAAAATTTAAATGAAGATTTCGGCATGTGCAAACATATTAATTTCTTTGTCCTTGCACATTTGTTCTTCAATTTCATTTCTTATTTTGCTGTCAAGTTCGTAGCGCCGCTCTGCGAGGACATACACTGCCAAACGACGCTGGATACCAACTCCTTCTGCCAAGATACCCTTGAGAACGAAAGCAATCAACGTCGCCTTCGAAGAGGCGTACGAGAAGTTGTCACTTAGATACTCCACCAAAGCACCAGTATACAGTTCTATTATGGAGTCGAAGTATGTGCTCACAAGTTCAGCTACCTCCTTCGCTATATATCTGCCAAACACGAAGCCCACAGCCTCTACTCCTTCCGACTTTCTCCTCTTCGGATCAGCGAAAACTTCTGGCATCTGTTTCATACTCTGTCGAACTGCTTTGCAATATAACATTGTTAAATGTATCTTTGTATACTTTTTAAAGTATTCTTCTTTGGGCATAAACTTCTGCATCCAAGTCAAGATCCTCTCAATCACTAACAAACACGACGTGTATTTAGTGCTCAAAAACGCCGAATTGTACAGTAAACTCTCTAACAGTTGATCGAAGCTTTTTTCGTAATGATATGCCTTTTCACATCGCAACGTGTCTAGGCGTTCTAAAAACCGATTACCTATCTTCGTGAATCTTCTTTCAACGTCCTCATCATTACTGGACAGCAGCAAGTACCTGATAAATATAGAAGGATACGGTATCGCCGGAATATCCTTGTCATTATTGTCGAGAATCTGAAGCAATATGATTTCGATAGACTCGTCAGTTTCGGGAAGAACTTTCGAGATATCACCAAGCACACCATCAGCATAGGATTTAGACATTTTGTGCAAAGCTAAGTACAAGGTAGTGCAGTAGTCAGGTCGAATGGCTGACGGAATCCATTCGGTGTATCCGAGAAGTTGACGAAGACGGCCGCGGGGCTCCAAGTCTACACTCGAGAACAGAGGCTTAACGATATCCCATACTCCGGGGTCCGCAAAAGCACCTTGACGGCGGAAGTACGGCAACGCAACATTTAATGCTGCCACAGGACGCAACTTCGCAGCTGCTGCAAAGGTTTCGAGTAATAACTCCCTCGGTCTAGTAGATCGCATACTCAGTGCTAACGCTACTCTTACCGTGCGTCGTTCAGCCGCTAACGCACAAGTTAACGCAACTCTTTCTTTTTCCCGACAGCGCATTGCTCGCGTCGCGACAGCCTTCACGCCAGCCTTTCGCCAGCCCCATTCTGCCAAATTGATGACAGGCCGGGCTCGGTGTGCGCAGGCCCTCAATGACGCCGCAAATAACACGCTTTCTTTACCCGCTGCGTCAAACTCACGTAAGTCATTCTCAAAGTCTTGGCTCAAGAGACTTGCCAATGGTCGTGCCAACTTAACATTCTTCAATTTCTCATTGTGTAACTGAGCGATCTTTTTCTTCAATGCGCCTCTGAGATTTACTATAAAATCATGATTCTGCTTGAAGTACACCACTAGCTTTGAGGTGAACCTATCGAAGCTCGTCGAACGATCTGCCAATATTTCAACAACCCGCTTGAGTTCTAGGACAGACGGATCATGTCGCAGTGCATTCAATAGGGCCGCTTCATCTTTCCGGAATTCCAAGTTAAGCCGCAGCAGCTCGCGGCGTGCAATCCTTGCATTATAAAGCTGCTTCAGTAAAGGACGCGCGATGTCAGCGTCACGCTGAGCTAAAGCCACGACTGCCTTCACAGCTGGTGACGTTGGTTCAACTCTAATGCGGTATAATTTTAGAACATCTAGTAACTGACCGAGGCGCTCCGCGGCGACTGCTGGTTCTACGTCAACGGCAGCCGCTGCCAACATGTTTTGAAGACCGTTAGCCACGCACACTCGCTCGTCCACTTTAAGGGAATACTCTGATAACGTTGAAAAGTTCAATAAAAATGCGTCTCGTAAGACTTGCTCGCATTCGCCAGCTATCAAATGGCGAATCACGACGCAGTGCAGCCCCTCAAAGCACGCAGCTTCGGATTTCGCGCCGTCGAACCCGAGTCCGTGCCCGAACTCGAGGAAATTTTTCCAATCATCCGCAGGCAGGCGCCAGACGTTAGCGCGCTTGACGAGGCTGCGCAGTATGGAGGCGCGTGTGTGCGGTGGCTCGTTGCTGTGCTTGGCTGCGAGTTTCAACACAGCTGACACCGCTTCGGTGCGTCCACCGCTCTTGCTCACCAAAACAAGGAAGATATCGCGCCGCCTGTCCGCCGATCCTGTAGCACCCAGTCGCTGCCCCAACTCGTGCAGCGCGCGTTCAAAACCAATAAACCGAAACTCGTCAAACAATCGGTCTAAATCCGTTTTAATTCTGATCATGCAATCATCTTCTTGGTCATCATAGCACCGAGATTTCATCGCACAACGTGCCATACATTCCGGTGGCATACAAAGCATGTCATAACTTCCGTTCCCGCAGACAGGCCGAAATTCCTGGTCATCGAAAATATGTGGACCAGTGTCAGACAACGCTGGAGGAACGGGTATGTCGTACGGCCATTTATCTACACAGTCACCGACGTCTTTCTCAACAAACACAAGTTTCTTGAACGCCGCTCTTTGGTCGGGGCTGAGTCTCTTTATCAGTGGCTCCACGACTTTGTACTCGAACCAGCGTTTCAAGTAGCTTGCGCGTGCTAGTTTTAACACTACTTCTTGACATTCCTCGACACTAAGCCGAGCAGCAAGAGTCGGGATGTGTAGGAAATACGCAACGTACAGCTCCGACTTGTTTGTGAACCTAGTTTTGTGGTAACGTAGAATGTAGTCAGTCGCCGAAGGACTTAGCCTGCTAAATCTGTCAAAATTGAAATACTTTTCTGTGATGTCAAGAAACACATCTGCATCTGACTTTAGCACACACTTCACACTCTTGTAGTAGGACTCATCTTGTTCGACGTAGAGGCTGGTCAGATCTTCATCCGTTGCCAGCGAATCGTAGTATATTTTGGCAACTTTAGGACACGTCTCGCACAACACTTTTAATGAATGAGTGGATAATTTCTTCAAGATCTTGGGAGCCTCTGCCTGTATGAATTCATGGCCGCAGTGACTGAGAAACTTTAAGGCGAATTCAAATGTGTTCTCTTTGTAGTACTGGTAGAACTCCTGACACAATGCTGCGTCTCGTAGATTGATGTAAAGCCAGTGCTTCATTTTGGTAACTGCAGGCGTAATCATTTCTGGGAAGAGAACATCTTCTAAATATTGAGGGTTAATAATGTCACGGTGGTCTATAAGCCACGTTGATTTCAGGGCTCTGCTCACGTATAACATGTCGTCGTCTTTTAAATTATTTATTATGTAGTCGACGTGTTTGAGTTCTATGGCGAGGTTTATTTTAAACAGGCGATCGACTGCAGACTCTTCTGGCAGGGCCTCGACATCCTGGATCGACGCTCCGCTCTTTTTTGCGTCGCGCACTAATGAGTTGAGGTATCGGTGCCGTTGGCCCAGGTTGTCTCCCACCAACGATACTGGTGGAAACGGCGCCATCTGGAGGCAAATATAACACTTATTTATATAAAAAAAAGGTAATGGCTATGTAAGGACCGTAAAAGGGGTTCACTAATTTGCCTTTCCCCATGGGAATAAGGCGTGAGATAATGTATGTATGCAAAATTTAAAAAAATGAGTGAATACAGAAATAGAACAAAATATGAAAAGACAAGTAGATACAGGGAGCCTAAAATGGCTGCTTTCAATCAAATCAAATCACTTATTTTGCTTAAATATACACATAAGGATGCAATACAACAATAAAGCTCAGAACCATATCCTACCCTAACAGGCGTGCAAATAAGTACATAGTTATGTTTTTTTTTTTTTTAAACATGGGGTTTGGAATGTCAATAATTAAAAACAGATGTCACCTTACAGACTTCAGAGATCAAATTAATTACAGTATAAGATGCTCTGTGATTACATTCATCATTTAGACCGATACGAGTTTAAATTGAAAATATGACATCTCCGTAAGATATCATATTTTCAATTTAAAGTCTTATCGTTCAGAAATTCGTCAATTGAGTAATAACATTAATTAATTAATAGATCTATCAATTTATTTTTGAAAAGTGGAAATGTTTCATTTTTTATTCCATCGTGTATTTTGTTAAAAATTATCGGACCCATACATATTATGATATATTTTTTTAATAGGGCGGTATCGGATCAGGTTGCGAACATCAGTATCAGCATCAGCATCCGCTGAACTTCAGCATCATTTTCTACATCAGCATCAGCATCCGCGATGATCGATGCTGGCTGATTATTAATGCTGAAGTTCGAGTCGTGACATGACCGCAGAGGAGGCGGGGCTTATATCACGTGTAGTTTTTGCTTGCTAGTTTTGACCAATCAAAGAGAGAGTCGACCGCGGGGATTGCGATTGCAAACAAAAACAAACTTGTCTCATTACGTTTTATTTCGTCATTGCGCGTGAAAGTTTTTATTTTTTTGTAAACTGTTGAGTTTGGAGACTATATTTCAACGGTAACTACATTTCTCCTGTTTTTTTTTTAAGAAAATAATTAAAATCAGCATCCGCTGATGTGCAAAATGTGAAAAAAGTATGCATCAGCAACAACCTTAAGGTGGAAGCGCAAGGGTAGCCCGCGAAATTTAAATTTTCTCAAGTTTATTGCAATTTGCAGGTCAGTGTCAAGTTGTATGTTGATGAAAATATGAATCGCGCCAGTAACACGTATGGAGTTACAGAATTATAATCATTCAAATCATCAATACAGCTCTCCGAGTTCATATAATCACATTTAATAGCTATTTCATGAAAAAGTCACTCTTTGAGATTATATGAACTTGGAGGGTTGTATTGATGATTTGAATGATTATAATTCTGCAACTCCATACGTGTTAATGGCGCGATTCATATTTTCATCAACATACAACCTGACACTGACCTGCAAATTGCAATAAACGTAAGAAAATTTAAATTTCGTGGGCTACCCTTGCGCATCCACCTTAATCGGAACTACTAACAGTTATAGTCCGGGAGGTAGCGTTGCAAATGAAAAAGTCATAGTAAGCCGGCTGAAATTGACATCAATAGTTGATCTTATATGACTAATACGAGAACCGACCGTCAGCTGCTCAAGTACCGGTGGGTTTGGGTGAGAGAGGTTAAGGAAGTTGTAAAAAAAATAAGTCATAGTACGCCGGCTGAAACTTTTTTCATAGATAGTTCACATTATACTGAGCTGAAAAAAAAATCGTCAGCTGCATGGTGGAGGGTGGATTATGCGTCAGCTGGTCGCATGAACTAGTAAAAAAAGAATTAAAAAAGTAATAGTACGCCGAATGGAATTTAACCAGGTGATAAAGTAAAAATCTTACATTAAAAACGTGTATTTAAAAAAAATGTTGTTAAAAAGTTGGAACTTTGACCCCGAATATCTCCGTAACTAGAAGGTTCCCAGATATGGTCTAGAACAAAAAAATGATCGCAATGACAGGGAGAACAAGGGAGAACAATCTCAGATATTTTGAGGTTGAATAACTTCTCGGTGAATTGACTTAAGACTTAGGTGTGATAATAAAAAGTGTTTATTATGTTATGTTCTATCTAAATGATATGTTTATTTCCGTTGGCGCGCGCTTTTTAAAATAGCCCAAAAATGTATGGAGGCTGGGTGATCGATCTCCTTTCATTCGGCGTACTATTACTTTTTTGTATTTTTTTTCTTACAAGTTCATGCGACCAGCTGACGCATAATCAACCCTCCACCATGCAGCTGACGTTTTTTCTCAGCTCAGTATAATGTGAACTATCTATGAAAAAAGTTTCAGCCGGCGAACTATGACTAAATTTTTTATTTTATTTTACAACTTCCGTAACCTCCCACACCCAAACCCACCGCGGGTGCGTCAGCTGACGCTTGGTTCAGTTATTAGTCATTCGAGATCTATTGAAAAGGTGTCAATCGATTCGACGTAAACACACTACCTAAAATGCAATGCTACCTCCCGGACTATTATCAGGTTTTTATACTGTCTCCTGATTGGCCGGTTACTATTTTCGGCCACTTTATTAAAAAGGTGCATATTTGATATAAGTAACAAAAACTGCCATCTCGTAAGTCCTAAATCATAAGTATTCATAAGTCATTTAATCATTTGTTAACACAGGTACAATAAATAGTTGTTTTAAAACATTACAAGCGCGCTATGTTATGCCCGAAGGCGTACGAATATTCATAGAGGTCATTGACATTAAAATTGATAACCTTAAAAAATATATTATTGGAATGCATAATTATATTAAAGTATTAATTGATTTTGACAAAAAAATAAAAAACAAAGAAAATTAAATAAAAATATATAAATGTCAAAAAGTAAGTGTAATTAAGTCAAAATTCAAATTATGTTTAAGCAAAATAAAAATAAAAAAGAGAAAACAATTATTAAAATAATATAACACGTGAAAAATGTCAAATTGAATTGGACCTAAAGACAACTACTACTATGTTAAAAAAAAGGTATTACATTTTGTCTGTTAATAAATCCGAAATGTTGTAATATGCTAGCTGTTGAAGCAAATAAGCTTATGTTCAAATCCTTAATTGAACTTGGTATGTGGTTGTATATGATTGGCGCCATACAAAAAACACGTTTATGCATCAACGCTGTGTGGGACCTTTTTACGCACATGTTATTGTTCTGTGGTAGAGTTTGTGTGTTATAAAATGATATTTTGTCAAACAGGTCTAGATTGGACTCACAGAGCATCTTATATATTGGACCTAACAAATACAGCAAAATAATACAGTACAGTACAGTAAATATATTATTATAAAGTGATGGGAATGTTAGTAATATAAGGAACTTAAATATGAGTAAGCTATCTGTTACTATTAGATTGTTGATTGACCCTTAAATGTTACAAATTTACACATTAACAATTTTTAATTCTTAAAATGATCATTAAGGTTATGTCCACAAAGTCCATTTTAAGAGTTTTAAATTTTTAACGTGATTCATATTATGATTCTGATAAAGCAGCCATTTTAGGCCCACAGTTCTTGTTGCAGGTTTACAATATTTAAGGTGAAAACGCCAGGGTAGCCCGCGAAATTTAAATTTTCTTCCTTTTTTTTAAATTCAAATTATAATCATTAAAATCATGAATACAACCCTCTCAGTTCATTGAGTAACTTTTTCATGATTTTTTTATTGAATGGGGTTAAATAAACTTAGAGGGTTCTCTAAGTTTATTTAACCCCATTCAGTAAAAAAATTAATGGTTAGGTATAATTCTGTAACTACTGATAATTGCGCGGCTCATTTTTAAATTATAATTATACAATCCTCAAAGTTCATTTAAACCCATTCAATACTATTTCATGAAAAAGTCACTCAATGGGGTTAAATGAGCTTCGACACGGTTGGCGCAGTGGCTGCTGCGCTGCGTGTCGCGGGTTCGATCCCCGCACGGATCAAATATTTGTATGGCCTACAGGTAGTTTTTCCGGGTGTGGCTGATTGTGTATGTGAGTTTTATATGTTTGTAAACGCACCCGATATACTGGAGAAATTCCTAGTGTGGGGCAAAATAATAATTGCTGATTTGAATGATTATAATTTTGTAACTCCAAACGTGTTACTGCTGCAGTTCATATTTTCATCAACATACAACCTGACACTGACCTGCAAATTGCAATAAACTTGAAGAAAATTTAAATTTCACAGGCTTACTAAGACAAATGAGAAACCAGAGGCAATACATTGAATATATATATACATTGAATGTCTGACTCCATTAACTTTGAAACCATTGACAGAAAAGAACCAAATTGTGGCATGGCTCGATCTGCCTTTTTTACCCAACTTCACAGAAGTAAAGTTGTTTTTTTATTTAGTAATAAGTTTGTATAGAATAGTGTTTACAATGATTCCAGTCAATAAATGATAATTTCCATTTCCAATAATACCCGTTGACAGGCTTTTCTGTTTCAATCATTCCCGTTTACCTATTTTTTTATTTTGATCTTGCCGGTAAGTGGTTATTGTGGATATGTGTCACTGAGTAATATTTTGGCAAGTTTCTTCTTATACTAATAAGATAACTAACTACATCAAAACACCTATTCATAAAAGTTATAGATCAAGTATCCTGGGTATGTTCTACTTTCCATTCACCATTTACATCTAAAACAAAATAGTACAGTCTGTTAACAGTTCTTAAACCCCTGTTACATCTCTGTCAAAATGACAGTGCACTTTATTTTCTTTAAAACAAGGTTGTGGTACTTGCCACTTGCCACTGGCAAGTAAGTAAAAAATACAGTCATCTTTAAGTACTCTTAAAAATAATCCTATTTTTAAGAGTACTTAAAGATGACTGTATTTTGCTATAAAGAGAGAAGGCTCTCATTATACGGGTGGTTAAGGGCTTGATTCAGAAAGCAGTACTTATAGACATGGCACGCATAGTGAGGAGGTTCCTCTCTCTGGAGCCCTGACCACCAGCTGCCTGGACTATCTTCCTGATGCCGATGAGCCATCTATTTTATTATATTTTTAAATGTTTTGTTTTTTTAAATATTTAAAATTGTAAACATTGTTAAACTGCACTGTAAACTTTAAGGACGCTCTTGTTAGAGGTAAGTAGGTAAAATAACTGATATACGACTGTAAACAAATTGAAACAATGCCAATAATTATGTATTGTTTTTCAGTTTTTGACAAATCTTGCAAGTTTTGTATGACAACATGTTTCACCATTAACTTGTGGGCGTAAACGAGAGGAGTCAAGGATAACATTATCTAACTTCGTTGAACTTTCGGGTAATGAGAAAGTCCTAATAAGTAAAGCTTTTACTTATGTACCTTTTGGTGAAAATATCCAACAATCACGTTAAGAGACTCACTTTTCTCTTACTGACTGGGTAAGTAATTTAGTTTCAACATTTTCAACTGCACTAGACTACACTGTATTTTAAACTCACAGATTATGAAATATTATCAAGTGACAAATAAAATTACATTAAGTACACCAACCTTCAATTTATTATTCCTCGAAGTATTACAATAGACGAACCACAGGATAATAATAATATCACAATATGTATGCACCGGTTAGTTGACCTTGATTAATTCCAACAAGGTATATTAATCTATGGCTGCATTCCGAATTACAAAATAATCACTCACAGCGCTCACATCTATATTTTGCGTTCCGTTTTAGATATCACGATTATGACAGCTGAGAGCTGTCATCAATTTGGAACGCTCGTGAACGCGTTCACAGTGAACATAACCCCAAACCAAAACCTTTGACAAGACCTATTTTTGAAAATGGACGATATGTTGGTTGACTCTGCTGCACATACAACCCTCCAAGTTCAATTAACCCCATACAATAACTATTTCATGAAAAACTCACTCAATGGGGTTAAATGAACTTGGAGGGTTGTATTATAATTTGAATGATTATAATTCTGTAACTTCATACGTGTTACTGGTGCGATTGTTATTTTCAGCAACATACAACTTCAATCTGATCTGCAAATCATAAGAAAATTTAAATTTCGCGGGCAACTCTTGCGCTTCCACCTTAGCAAAACAACACAACCTGTGAACAGAACTGTCATTTTTGACAGCGCTCACGGTGATATTTATTTAGGGCATGGTCGGTGTAATCGCAAGATGGCGCATGTCATGACGTCATCTATGACGATTCAAGGGACGTCAATATCGCGCTCACGGTAATACGGAACGGGTTTATGGACGCTCAAAGCGATTACAGCGTAATTCGGAATGCGGCCTATGATTCCAACTATAGCCGTCCCACCCAAACATGACTCATCTCTATGAAAACCTTTTTTTTTTCATTAGCCTGTCCTACTGCTAGGCAATGGCCTCCCCCACATCATTCTCTTCTCCAGGGCCACTTCAAACCAGACTATGAAAATATACAACCTTACTTCTAACTTCTAATAACAAGTTGATCAAGTGATTAATAGTCTATGAAGTGAAAGATTGGCAAATCATAGCACATATTACTTGTGCGGCGCCACACATGGTAATAAGTCCACCCTCGGGCAATCGGGCAATAAACGATTATAATAATTACTTTTGAGTACCCAAACATCCTAAATAAATTCCAGAATTATTTGATCGATATTAGTAAAACAAACTAAACCTAATCGTTTTTAAAGTGGAAATCTGGCAACACAGCTTTTTTATGTATTCGCGGGAAATTCGAAAAGAAAGAAAGTGGAGTGATATTTTGGTTGGCATGCGATTTTTTTACAACCCCTTTTTTTTAAGTTTGCCGATGATAATACTAAAATGATATGTACACTATATTTTGTGATATGAGCTGCAAATTGTAAAAACAAAGAATAAAAAATTACCAACATGTGAAGTAAATCAATAAAATAAATAAATTGCATTAAAAACGTATTTTATTTATCGTCCAACTAAAAGAAAAAATACGCTTATTCTCGAACAAACTATCTAGATTCATGATATTAGGGTTTTTTTCGGTCAAACCACAGTAAAACAGTTTATTGGAGAATGGGGACAGGCAAGCCAAAATAATATCAAGGTCAAATCGTATGTAATTTTATTTTTGCTCTGCTATGCCGGCAGTGTTGCACGAAGTGTCCAGTCTTGTTGTTGCATTCTTCTTTCTTTATCGTGTGGTTAGTGCCTAACCTGGTGTCAGAGTTTTTATACCGCCCATGGGCCTCTGACTTGGATTACTAAGTCCAAATGTGAAATTGATCAAGGAATCTAAACCGTAAGTCTAAAGATTATACGTTTGTAAATTTCGATCTTCATTCCTCTTATTATCTAATATGTAGGTAGTTAAATCGAACTCTGTCTATAATAAAATTTTTTGAAAAAATACCTATTTAAAGCATTATATTAAATATTTGTGTTATGTATGTAAGTACACAGCATGAAAATATCAGGGGGTTACCATGTAATTCCAGTGTGAGAAAGAGATAAAGAAGAGAATTACTCCTGCTTTAAGACATCACGTAGGCCACCAGGTCATCAGTATCTAGTTTCAACTAAATAAATACTTATAAGTAATTACCTACCTACTACTTATCGCATAAGTAGGTACCTATATGTATCTATAGCGTAAGCTTTTAAAAATACATTCCTGCCTCCTACGCAGAGCTTCTAATAGCTAGGCTGACAAATAAGTCTAGAGAACTGTCTCCTTACAAATAATTACAATTAACACTCAGAGTACTGTACATACTACTGTTTGCTTTGGCACGAAATATTCACATCAGTGGAGAATATTAGAGTAAACGATTTTTCTTTCATTTTTCCAGATGGCGTCTTTCACACCCATCTCATTATCAGGGGATAATCTGGGGCAACGGCAGCGGTACCTTAACTCCTTAGTGCTCGAGGCTAAAGAAAACGGAGCTTCGTTCCAGGATGTCGAGACCTTGCTTGAAGAAGGTCCAGTCGATCGCCTCTTTAAAATAGACCTCGCCATAGAACTCAAACACGTAGACTACATAGTACGTAACTTAAAAGACGACGACATGTTATACGTAAGCAGAGCCCTTAAATCTACATGGCTTATAGACCACCGTGACTTTATAAACCCTCAATATTTAGAAGATGTTCTCTTCCCAGAAATGATTACACCAGCAGTTACCAAAATGAAGCACTGGCTTTACATCAACCTACGAGAACCAGTAATGTGTCAGGAGTTCTATCAGTACTACAAAGAGAACGCATTTGATTTCGCTTTTAAGTTTCTTAGTCACTGCAGCCATGAGTTCATACTGTCAGAAGCTCCCAAGATATTGACGAAATTATCAACTCATTCATTAAAATTATTGTGCGAGATATGTCCGAGAGTCGCCAAAATATACTTTGATTCACTAGCGACTGATGAAGATGTGAAAAATCGCTATCTTTCACAAGAAAGCACCTACTACAATAGTGTGAAATGTGTGCTGAAGTCGGATGCAGATGTGTTTCTTGATATTACGGAAAAGTATTTTAATATGAACAACTTCAGCAGATTCAGTGCTTTGGCGACTGACTACATCATACGCTACCACAAAACTAGATTCACAAACAAGTTGGAGCTGTACGTTGCGTATTTCCTGCACATCCCGACTCTTGCTGCTCGGCTCAGTGTCGACGAGTGTCAGGAAGTAGTGTTAAAGCTAGCACGAGCAAGCTACTTGCAGCATTGGTTCAAATACAAAGTCGTGGAGCCGCTGATAAAGCGTCTGAGACCTGATAAGAGAGCGGCGTTCAAGAAACTAGTGTTCGTTGAGAAGGATGTTGGAGAGCGCGCGACAGAATGGCCGTACCCGACGCCGGAGTCACCCCCGCACTCCGACTCTGACCCACATATATTCGATGACGAGTCTTTTTCGCCGGTCTGCCGGTCCAAGCTTAAGTGCTGCAAGCGCATGGTGCAAAAAAAGAAGGGGCGCAGTGGGGATATAGTATGCATAGAGTCGTGCGCTGAAATTAAATCGGACTTAGACCGGTTGTTCGATGAATTTCGCTTTATCGGATTCGACAGAGCTCTGCACGACTTAGGGCAACGGCTAGGAACTGCAGGTTCTGCGGACCGACGGCGCGATATTTTCCTTGTTCTAGTGAGCAAGAGCGGTGGACGCACAGATGCGGTGTCGGCTTTATTACGCCTCGCCGCCCGGCACAGTAACGAGCCACCGCACACACGCGCCTCCATATTGCGCAGCCTCGTCAAGCGCGCTAACGTCTGGCGCTTGCCTGCAGATGTCTGGCAATATTTCCTGGAGTTCGGGCACGGACTCGGGCTCGACGGCGCACCATCCGAAGCTGCGTGCCGTGAAGGACTGCACTGCGTCGTGATTCGTGAATTGTTAGCTGGTAAATGTGAACAATCCATCCGCGACGCTTTTCTCAATGACTTTTCAACGCTGACAGAGTATTCCTTAAAGGTGGACGAGCGTGTGCGCGTTGCTAATGGTCTTCAAAACATGTTAGCAGTGGCCGCCATAGACACGGAACCTGCAGTCACCGCGAAACGGCTTAATCAACTTCTCGATGTCATTGAAATATACCATGTCCGCGTCGACTCAACGTCACCGATGGTAGAAGCAGTTAGGAGCTTAGCTTTGCGTGATGCAGAAGTC
Source organism: Eugnorisma glareosa (assembly GCA_947578425.1). NCBI lineage: Eukaryota > Metazoa > Arthropoda > Insecta > Lepidoptera > Noctuidae > Eugnorisma > Eugnorisma glareosa. Next base: position 1,058,944 of record OX387982.1, on the reverse strand, counting down.
GCTCGCTCCTTACTCGAACGGTTATACAACGCGAGGATTGCCCGTCGTGAGTTACTTAGAGTCAACTTAGAGTTTCGGCGCAATCAGGGAGCGTTCATAAATGCTCTGCGTCACGACCCTCCGGCGCTGGAAATCGAGAAGGTTGCAAATATAATAGCCACAGATCGATCACGGCTTGACGGATTCATTTCGAAGCTAGTTATATACTTCAACCAGCAGGAGGACTTAACTTTACAGCTCAGGAGCGCATTGAAGAAGAAGATCGTACAACCAGAGAAGGAAAATTACAAGAAAGAAATACTGGCAATGGCACGACCGTTAGCAAGTCTCTTGTACAAAGATTTTGAGAAAGAATTACGTGAATTAGACGCAGCGGGTAAAGAAAGTGTGAGGCCTGCGGCGGCACTGAGGGCCTGCGCACACCGAGCCCGGCCTGTCTTCAACTTGGCGGAATGGGGCTGGCGCAAGGCTGGCGTGAAGGCTGTCGCGACGCGAGCAATGCGCTGTCGGGAAATAGAAAGAGCTGCGTTAACTCGTGTGTTAGCGGCTGAACGTCGCACGGTAAGAGTAGCCTTAGCACTGAGTATGCGCTCTGCGGGCGGGTTACTTCTTGACACTTTTAAATCAGCAGCCAAACTGCGTCCTGTGGTAGCAATACGTGTTGCGATGTCATATTTCCGTCACCACGGTTCTACTTCTGATCCTGGAGTATGGGATATTGTAAAACCCCTGTTTTCCAGTGTTGACTTCACAACTCGTAATAGGCTTTGTCAGTTACTCCGAAAAACCGAATGGATTCCGTCTGTCATCAAACCTGACTACTGCGGAACGCTGTACTTTGTTTTTAGGAAAATCCATCATTCAGGTTTGGACTTCGTGCTTCGCGAATTGTGCGTGCTTATTCCTGAGGTAAAAGAAGATATGATCGAAAACATATTGCTTTGCCTTTTCGAGAAAACTGATGAAACTGATGAAACTGAACCCTTGCTACCGTACCCTGCTTTATTTGTCAGATACTTGATGTTGTCTGGAGATCAGGACGATTTAGAGAGGAGGTACGTTAAAGTTGGTGATCGGTTTATGGAGCTGTTAGAGAGCTTGCGTGGCGACTCGAATTTTAATAGAAGGCTCGATCAAGTTATACGGAGTCTTAAATATAACGCCGCGTTTCTAGACACTAAATACATGTCGTGTTTGTCTGTAATCGAGAGGATCTTAGCTTGGACGCAGACGTTCATGCCAAAAGAGCAGTACTTTGAGAAGTATGTGCAGATACATTTAACAATGTTGTACTTCAAAGCAGTTCGACAGAGTATGAAACAGATACCAGAAGTTTTCGCTGATCCGAAGAGGAGGAACTCGGAGGGAGTAGAGGCTGTGGGCTTCGTGTTTGGCAGATATATAGCGAATGAGGTAGCTGAACTTGTAAGCACATACTTCGACTCCATAATAGAACTGTATGCTGGTGCTTTGGTTGATTACTTAGGTGAATACTTCATGTTTGGAATTTCGAGGGCGAAGTTCCTTGGGGCCTTTATTAAAAGCATCCTGGTTGAAGCAGTAGGTACCCAGCGTCGTATGGCAGTGTATGTCCTTAGAGATCTTCGATACGATGTGACTGATTTTACGAGAAAGGAGATCGAAAAACTAATGATCAAAGATCAATGCATCGAGTTATTTGTTCACGCGGACATATTGAATTATTAGATTCCAAATTGTTCTAATCTATGTGTAAACATTAATTTTATAGTTTTTTCTTGAATCTTTCCTTTCATAATCTATAAATAATATGTCTCATGAGTATCGCTTAATTTCAGTGTGTAGGTGTTTTAATCATGCGTCCAAATAAACTATCGTGCTTCTTTCTGTTTTTTCCTTCATTAATTGTTAATTGCATAAATAATTCTTAAAAACCGGCCAAGTACGAGTCGGACTCGCACACACAGGGTTCCGTAGCAACAAATAATATAGGTAATTGTAATATTTTTAACGCTCATTCTCTGACTCAACAGCAAGGCTAAATTTCTTTTTCATCGTATGTTGATGAAACACAAGTTACTGCTGCAGTTTGACGAACAAGTCTCATAACTGAAGAACTAAATATCAAATCTTATTCAAACTTATTTTTTTTAGTTTTTTATTACGTTTTACAAACCTAAATTTTGTCAGAATTTTCCTCTTCTTACTTTAGAAATTAGAGGGAGTGCACAATTTTTGTTTTGGCTTTAGAAGCTAATGTCTTATCAACCACTGACATAGGGGAAAAAAAGTTATGTGAACCTTGATATATATTTTTGTAAGAGCTGTCGATAGACAACCCAGATAGTTATACCTACCCACCCATATTTTTAATTTTATCTTATCACTTTTGTGTAGCGGTTCATACACCTACTCTCCATATTTCAACAGTGTGGTGAGAATATACGGATCCCTAAAAATGAGTCAATGATTTTCAGTAAACATATTAACAATCACTTTGTCGTAATTTCGTGGAACGCACTTGGACCGTACAGGCTATGAATGACAAAACAAAACAAAGCTAGAATTTAAACTCATTACAGTAAAATAATTATCCAACACTTGTGTTGTGGTCACTAGAAATAATCGGTCGGTTCAAATCATCATCGGTAAATCTTATAAGTAATTAATCTTATAAGTACTGTCTTTATTATTATTTATTTATTTATTTTAGTACATGGAGGACTTACAGCTTATAAAAACAAACAAAAAGGGAACCATAGTCACTATATAAAGCTCGATTATATTATATTATTTATACTATATAGAGCTCGATTACCACTCACTGACTCACTGACATAATTGTTCTCCCTGATGGTGGATGGGGAGGTGGGTATATTTTGACAGATTCGTAAGCAAGTTACTCTCGCGAGTATGGGAAAAGTGCCAAACCCCCCCTTTTCGCCCCCCCTTCCCCCTCCCTATCGTATCTCGGAAACTCAGAGACCCGTCTTCCTTTTTTTACCTACCTTTCGGATTCGTATAGAGGAGGCTCGGAAAAATCAAAATCATTTTTCAAACCTCCCCCCTCTCCCCCCTTCACTCCTCCTTTGAACATTTTTTTTCAGATTCATGAAAAGTAGCCCAGAGATGGTCAAAATAATTTTCAAAAAGTCCCCCCCTCTCCTCCCCCCTTTCTTTTTTTAAATGGTTTATGTACCACCACATTGTATTTGCGTGCTTGCGCGAGGTGCTTGCACCTCGAAGCACCTCGCGTAACATGCAAATACTAGTTATTAGTACTATATTCGTAGAAGGTATAATTACGTAGGGAAAATAAATCCCTATAACCGCGAAGAGGTAATTGTTGAATCCATTGATAAATGTTATATGATGTTTATTTTGCAAATAGGTTTTTTAGAAACACTTTTACACGTCTCTTTTTTTAAATTAGATGGGGCCGGTGTTTCGTACCTGACTACTCTGAGAAGAAACAGCCGAAACAAACTCAGAGGTCATAGTCTCTTTTAAAGTCCAGACATAATCTTGGTTAACTCACATGAGGACTATGCAGATTAGTGTCTGAGATGGTCTCTTGAAGAAAGAACCACACAGATTTGAGTGGACTTGTCCAGTCAGTGCAAGCATTTGTCAGATAATGTGTAGCTCGACTTAAAACTCACATTATATTAAATTTAAATATAAAATAAACAATAAGATATCCTATTGTTTTAGTCAAAATGTGTATACATGCGGTCGTACAGTTCGCGCAGTCTATACCCTTTTTTAGAATGCGACGATGTAGATATTGCACGGCTAGTGTAACTTATATCCGATCGGGAATCGGAAAAGTATTAAATAAAAAATAAAGATAAAAAACTATAGCCCGACTACGGAAAAAAGGGATTCAAATAGTAATCCAGAAATGCATAGGTACAAAAATGGTCAAGGTAGAGCCGTGGTCGCACCCACTGTATACTCTACATACCATGTATTTTTAGTAGAGGTGTTCCTGACACCCACATAATCATAATAGGCATGCGATGGCTCTACCTTGTCATTCTTGTTTTACTTACTTCTATGTTTTTTTTTTTGTATTTTTGTACATAAGAATTTCTGGATTTCTATTTGAATTATTTTCTTGTTTCGTCCTTTTTAGACCCTTTTTTTTACGTAGTCGGGTTAAAGATTTTTTACTTTTTTTTTCATATCATTCCTCATACAATCCATCCATCGTTTCCTTAGTCTTCCTCTCCCTTTCCATCTATCAAAATTTATATGTCGGAGGGTCAGGATTTATTCCGCTAGGCTTCTACATCATGTGGGCAGGCGATGGGTTTCGTGCTATGAAAAGACACTGAGCGATACACTGTTTCTAGCAAAACTAACGAATTACTTGAGATTACAACTTAGCAAAATAACAAGGGGCACAATGAATCGGGTACAGTTCCAAGAGGTCTTAACTCGGCCGCGATCAGACACTGACTGACTGTCGTCCTGGCTCAGAGTTTACCAACTTGACTCTGTAACAAGCAAGCTGTGGTGTGGGTAGATTTGTAAGTAGATCGCGTGATGTCACCACCGCGTACTTGGGATTAATTTTAAGCCCGTATCAATGACCGTCTCCGACATTATATTTATCACTCTTTTATGTGACTAGAACTTGATCTAACAGTGTCCATGGATTTTCTTGTCCGTTCTTCTTCATAAGGATATTACGCTTTGATAAGGGCAATTAGCTTCGTTCGACTTGTAGACAATTCTGTCTGAAGTCTCTATAAATTAGTTCAATTAAAGATCAAATAAATCACAATAAAGATTGAAAATACCAGTATATAGAAGATGCTCTGTGTAAAGATTACTGTTGTTTGACAGCAATCCCCAATGTACGCAACAGCGCCTCCTGTGGGGCTATTGCGTATCTCTGTTGACAGTTCATAGTGATCATCACTTGGTGAGTTTTGTTATACAATGACAGTTCTGCACGGGTGGCGTCAGTTGAAACCAACAAGAACGGTCATTGTTTATCAAAACTAGTCAAGTCAAGCCAACTCAGCCCGAGTTCTATTTCACTCAACTCACATCGAGTTGAGTGAGATGCAATACATGATGCAACACCAAATGGAGCGCGCGGGTCGTGCGGTGGTGTGACTCGTCAAATCGTGTGGTGTGCGTTCGATCGACCGAGTTGATTCGAGTTGTTAAAAACCTAACCCGAGTTGACTCGTTTACGGTTTGATTAGAGTTACTCGAGTCAAATAACTCGAGTTGCACATCGCTAATGTGTATTGTAATGAGGGCTATCGTTTTTGAGCTCACCAGATGGCACCACTGTCGATTAAGGTCCTGTCAAAAATTATATTTTATACTATAAAGTAACAATAACTTCATGAAAAGTTTATTTTATTACGTATAAAAACATAGTGTAAACTTCAGGTTCATATATTTACAATATTCTCCATAAAATTAGCAAGCATGAAACATTTAAAAATCATTTTATCTACAAGTACTGAAAATTAAGATTCTAAGTTGCCACTTAATAAAATCTTCAGATCTTTTTAAATCAGGAATGGCCCAATCAAGACCACAATCGTGAATATTTGTAAAAATACGTGTTAAAAAAGCACGCAAAGCGTGAACTTTCTATGAAATCTGACATTTCGGTGCCCCCAGGCTTCACTAGCGCCTCTAGCGGCGAATTCATACGCGATAGCCCCCATTTCTCCCATCGCTATTTAGAGAGTCCAATCCTAAAATCAGCGTTCATAATCTTTAAGTCTTAATTACATAATACAACCACCAAAAGATTCTTGCATCACTGTAATCATAATAAATTGGCACTGATACAAAATTTTAACTGTGAAAGGACTGTAGTTTGGTGTTTTGTTTTGACATCTGTAGACTAGAAACGAACGCACCCAAACATGACTTCATTCAATAAAACTCAAGGTCATAGCACCGGTTTATTATCTGTGGTCAGGTGATTCATTCCTATACCTAATCTGTGACTCCGAAGTAAATCCTGTTTGGTATTCAGTCGTTTATTATATTTTTGTTTATTTTGCCGCCAGTGTCCAGTTTTCTGTATTTGACATTATTCCGTACCAAGGGTGGACTAGATCTTAAATGTATTGAGATCATTGCATAACCAAACTTCAAGGTAAATTGCCGAAAATATATTTGCGCTAGTTTTTGTTTTTGTGCATTAGTCATTTTTATTAATAGGAATTTTTATATAGTAGGTACATTATCTCTGTTACAAGTGAATATTACAGTGCGAAATTAACAGACCGCCCTTTTGACGACCCACTGACCCAGATTAATAATAAAAAAGAAAATCAATTCAATTTAGATTAGGTATTACGGTAACTACCTACCTCTTTTAATCTTTACCAATGGGTTTATTAATCGGCTTCTAAAAACCAGGAGGTTCTCATACATAACTAATCAGTTAGTTTGAAAACAAAATATTTGAGTCAATATACCTATTCACGCTATCCGATCCGAGATAACCGAGAAAAAGATAGTGTTCCGTAGTTTTTAGATTACCGCACATAGGTACGGGTACATACGTCGGTGGTAACAAAACCCATAGAAGCTGGCGCCTTTTATACAAGCTTTTATATAACTTGCAATGTTTATTGTATTGTTTGTTTAGGTCAAATCTTGCAAACACATTTAATTTGGATGACGATGCATGGTTAGCCAAGTGACGTCATTCTAAATCCAATATGGTGTACTCCCAAAGATGGCGGACTAGTTATTTTTATGCACCCCTATGATACAGGTGACTGCATGACCTCGTTGATTTAGTGGTGGCAATCGCGACTGCTGAGCATGACCGGTTCGATAATCGGCGGGTCGGGCAAATGGAGTCTGGATTTGTGCCCGGTTGATGACAATCGGCTCGCCCCCTATTTTACAAGTGCCTGAAAGATATTTAGACACTTCCAAAACGGTAAAATGTGTGTCCCTCCCCCTCTAATTTCTAAATGAAGTGGAGAAAAATCTGAAAAAAATTTAGGATTGTAGAACGTAAATTAAACTTTCAACCAAAATTGTTTTGAATAAGGTTTGATGTTTAGTTTTTGAGATATGGGAGTTTTTCATCAAACTGCAGCAGTAACTTTGTTTTTCATTAACATACTATGAAAAACTAATTTAGTTTTGCTGTTGAATGCAAAACAATACAACATGAATGAGCCTTCAAAATATTTTATTATATTGTTTGGTGCTACGGAATCCTGTGTGCGTGTGAGTACGACTCGCACTTGGCCGGTTTTTTTACTATTATTAAATTATTATATATGTATATTACTAGCTGTTGCCCGCGACTTCGTTCGCGTGGAAATTCTGTTGTGGCTGTGAGAAAAAAATAGATAGCCTTGTCTTTCCCCAAGATATAATTTTGGTGCTATGGAGTGGGTACATGGTGTAAAGTTCTTCTTCCCCCGTAGAAAAGTGAGGATCCTCCGACCAGACGCGTGTTATGTCTGGTGGGCTACTGCCCGGCAGTATATAGTAGTAGTAGTAGTCATAAGCCACTGATAACTTAACATGCGCGATGTAGGATTTTAGACGTATTTTGATGTTTAGTTCATCATCTACGTCATAGATAGCGCTGTAGTACTTTTTGTTCTATGTTGCTGTAGTAGGTACGTAGTCTTTGTAGTGCCGCTATATAATAAATGGTTTATGATTATTCTCTTTATTCATATAAATACATATGACTTACATTTTTAAATATTCCACAAATTAATATTAAAAAAAAAAACATTAAAAAAAAAATAATGAAAATATATATATCATAACATTAATATAAATTACTATTATTATAATCTACCTCCTTGCCAAATTTTATAACGATCCAATCAGCCGTTTTATCGTGAAAAGGTTACAAACAAACGGAGTTACTTTCGCATTTAAGGCTTCGCTCACGTGAGCGCGTATTCCTTTGGCATTATCAGGGAACATTACATGGGAACGTGAAGTTTTGGTGTATTCATAATATCCTCTACAAATTATACTAATAAACTGACTGGTTTTAGTTTAAACTAACAGGAAGTCAGTTAATTAAGATTGCCATCGACACGTTAGGAAGAAGTTCATGAACAAAGCAAATAGATACAATTCAAGATCTATCATAGGTCCCAAGGCTGAGCATCCTTAAAAAAAAATCCTTTGAACTCTGAGGGCTAAATCAGCCGATGGAAATAAAAGTGATAATATGCAAAAAACCCGTCACCTACTGAAAAATACTGTAAACGCTTGAAGTCAATGCATTTAATAGTGCAACCAGAAACAGTCTACGCTATTCATTGTGCACTTATGAAGTCTCTCCACTTTGGTCACACTTCCTTATTTGTATTACTCAAAAGTTTTGTAAAGATTTTACTTTTTTTTTTTTTGTTTTGTTTTTTTTTACTTTTTTTTTTAAATCTGTAATTTTCTAACCATGGTGATACATAATAGACAAAGTAATGTACCTACTCCGATGGTTGCAGCAGCTCAATGTGCATACGCGGCTCCCGACCAGACCATGGCCGTCCAAAGTATCCCTTTTTTTTTTTTTCGGATGGGAAATTATCAATGTCTCGCTGATGGTGGCGCGTGTGTCGGATCATTTAGTTCCCTTCAAAATGGTTGAGTTGAATGGTGCTGATCCATGTGTCATGTTCGTGAACGGGCGCTGTCAGTTGTGACGGTCATCTCTTAGTTGCCACGGCTTATTTGAATTAATTATTTCATTTTGTTTTTTGAATTGTCTTTTTTGTTCTTACTATGGACACTTTTAACGTTCACATCTTGCTACATCGTTCTCACATAATGTACCATCTCAATATGAATGATGTAACCAAGGTTTTGTAACAATATGCTGATTTAAAAGAGTGTCCATGGAGTTTCTTGCCCGTTCTTCTCCATAGAGATCTACGCTAGGGAATGGGCAACTACAGTACTTTCACAGTTTTTATGCCTTGTGACTGGGACTGTAGCTACATTTAATCGTTATCTTTGTTTCGACAGTTCAATAGTGCCTGTAACTGGCCTACTTGAAATAAATGCTTTGATTTTGATCAAATAACCCCTCCCGCTCTGGGCTGAGCAGGAGGGAATGTCAGACTTTTACTGACTAAAACCCATCCATGTTCCTTCCTTTGCCCTTTGTGTCCTAGGGCCATAGTATCTCTTTCGAACAGTACCGCAACCCTGGCAGGCATCGGTCCTTTCGGACCCCTTCCTGTATGCTGACTCTCTTTGAGGCGCGCGTGGAACACGAACGCGCCGTCGACACGGCCTGTCGTCCCGACGCCCGGTGCGTCTCCCGCGGCGGCTGGCATGTGAGGTTCTGTCCCTCTCACGTTCCGCCACCTCCTTCGCTAGCATGACTGCTTCGCAGAGGGAGGTGACGGCGTCCCATTCCGTCTCGCTCCGGACCATGGATTGAACCAAGGCCGGACGCGAGAGGACACGGCGGTGCTCCGCCCACGCGGGGCAGATCTCCACCGTGTCCTCCGGTCGATCCTCACAATGGTAGCACTCGGGCGTTTCCTCCCGCCCGATTCGGTGCAGGAACCTCCCGAAACAACCGTGTCCGGTGAGGACCTGCGTCAGGCGGAAGGTGAGGGCGCCGTGGCGCCTCTCTAGCCACTCCTCAAAGAGGGGACTTATCGCCACTATTGTGGCGTGCCCTGCACGGGGTTGCGACAGTCGCTCTCTCCATGTCGCCATGAGATCGCGCCGGAGGTCTGTCCGCTGAGCGACAATTTGCCGCGGCAGCGGAGTTACCCCCGGCGTAGTGCCTCCACGCGCCATTCGTGCAGGCGCGCGAAGACTATCGCCTCCAGATCCCATGGCGGCAATCCGGCAAGGAGGCTCGCCGCCTCGCCGGAGATCGTGCGGTATCCCCGGACCAGCTTTACGGCTACCACCTTTTGGGGCGCGTTCAGGTAGTGGGCGGCTCGCCGCCTCAAGGAACGCGCCCACACCGGGGCCCCGTAAAGGGCCATGGACCGCACGACCCCCGCGTAGAGCCTCCGGCAGGAGGCGTTTGGACCCCCCAGGTTGGGCAAGAGCCGCTTGAAGGCAGCCCCGGCCCGTTCCAGTTTGGGGGCCAAACGTCGGAAGTGCTCCACGAAGTTCCACCGGCTGTCGAGGACGAGACCCAGGTACTTCAACGTTGGCTCGACGCCGATGGGAACCCCTCCTACCGTGAGCATGGATCCCGACGGTGGCGCATTCCGAGGCCCATGAAAGCACATGGCCTCGGACTTGTGCAATGCCACCTCGAGACCCAATTGCCGGATCCTCTCCATGACCATCGCAACCCCGCGTGTCATTAGCTCGGCTGCCGCCTCGTGCGACCTACCCTGTGCCAGCACCAGCGTGTCGTCTGCGTAGCAAACTACGCTGACGCCGTCAGGGAGGTCGGCGCGCAGCACCCAGTCGTACCCGATGTTCCACAAGGGCGGCCCTAGAACCGATCCCTGTGGAACACCGCACGACATCTCTCGCCGGTTCCATTCTCCCTGCGACCAGGGTAAATGACATACCTGTCCGACATGTAGTTCTCGACCACACGACGAAGGTAGGTTGGCACCCGGTGATACCGGAGTGCCTCCCTAATGCAGCTCCAGGGCATGAAATTAAAGGCGTTGGCGATGTCGAGAGACACCGCCAAGACCACTTCACCCCGGGACACCGCATCCCCCGTCGGGAGGGCTCTCATGAGCATTTTGGCGTCCACCGTCGAGCGCCCCCTGCGGAAACAAAACTGGTGTTCCGCAAGATCCGGCCCCATCTCTGCCAGGTGCCCGGCGAGGCGGTTGGCAATGACTCTTTCAAAGAGTTTGCCCACCTCGTCGAGCAACACGAAGGGCCGGTATGCGGACGGAGAGTCCGCAGGGCGCCCTGGCTCCGTATGAGGACCAGCTTCCCCGTCTTCCAACGAAGCGGGAACTGGCCTCTCTCCAAGCATGCGCCCCTAGGAGCCCCTCCAGTCGGGGCCCGAGAGCCTCCAACGCCAGGACCCAGGCTTTGCCAGGGGCGGCAATTTTGGCCTTAAGCCTGCCTACCGCCACTCTCAGGTCTACCCCGGTCACTTCCGGAATGTCGTCATCGTCCTCTGGGTGGTCCGCTTCCAGCACCGCAAGCGGCGGAGCCATAGGCGGGGAGGGTGCTCCCCTCGCGAAGGGAACAGAGCGCTCACCACGTCCTCCACGAGCTCAGGCCGGAGACTTTGCGTCAGCGGAGGGGCCCTGGTGCGGAGTTTATCCCGCACCATTTTATATGGGCGCCCCCACGGATCTCCGTCGACAGTCTCCAGCATCTCCTCACGGGCCACATCCTTGGCCCGCAGGACAGCCTCTTGGAGGGCGGTCTTCGCCGCTCTGTATCCCTCATACAGCTCCGCCTCAATGGCCGCCGCATCCGGAGGGCGGATGCGGAGCCTGCGATGCCTGGCGTACAGGTGCCGCGCATCGACGCACGCCTCGCGCACAGACGTCAGCTCTCGCGACCACCAGTACACCTGACGCTGGGCGCTTTCTGACCGAACCCGGGGCATTGCCGGGGCATTGCATATATCGGACATGGCCTCCTGGAACCAACCCGCCTCATTGTTGACGTCGGCAGGCCTGTCCGGTGATGTCACCCAGGCCTGCACGATCGAGGCTTCCAGGAGGAGCTCCCGGTCCAGCTGTTTCAGCACCCAACGCGGACCACTCGGGGCCTGTAGGACCGGCGCGCTTGGGGTCTGGGCGGAGACGTCGAACCGGATATACCGGTGGTCGGAATAGGTCTCCACCCCCTTCATGATACGCCAGTCAACGACACGCGGTGACAGAGCGGGGCTAGCGAACGATATGTCCACCACCGACTGGCCCCGCATCCGCACACACGTGGGAACAGAACCCCTATTTAAGACGACCAGGCCTGCCTCCAGAGCCCAGTCCTACACCATCCTTCCCCGCACGTCTGTGCAACGAGAACCTCAAGCCAAGTTCTTGGCATTGAAGTCCCCGAGCACAAGCACGGGGAGGGAATGGCTTCCAATGACGACACTCAACTCCCTGAGGGAGTTGTGGAACTCGGCGAGAGTATGGTTCGGGGAGAAGTAGACTCCCGCTACAACGATCTATACTGAATGAATGCCTAATCCGGCCCCATCTGTTTACCGAGTGAAAAATATTTTTAATATACATCATCATCATCATCATGTGATCATGTCAGCCGAAAGACGTCCACTGCTGGACATAGCAATATAGGTACCTACATGAAAAAACATAATTATAACGAATGGGTTGCCTGTTACATTAGGAGTCCCTATCAATTTCGCGGTCTAAATACAGAAAATGCTACTTTTCTGAGCTGATTTTTTTTTCGCGATTTCGGGGTTGGTGGTCCAATAGTAAAAGTTGTTCATAATGATGAGTACAATGACCCCTTAAGAGATTTCGTGTATGAATAGATAGACCCTATATACTTCTTATTATAAAGAAATTAATAAGTATCTTATTTTTTCACTTGAAATGAAAAAAACACTTGCTCAATTAAAAATTAAATAAAAGAGTAATAACATGTCACACACACAGACATATGCAAGCAAAAAAATAAACAACACTAAATAAATAAAATATATTTAGTTTTTACTCAATCTTTTCCAATAATATTATTTGCTTTTGTTTATTCTTAACTTTTATATTTTATTTTAATTTGTTTTGATGTGTAAAACATTAAATTTGCAGCTTAAATGCAAATTGATTTGCTTATAATATATGTATAACGTATAATGTATACTGTTACGGACCATGATTGTTTTGCTCCCGCTGCACTGCATGAGACTACGCACACTACGATCGTTAGCGATATTTCGAACGCTCACACGCGCACATTTCTCCGAAATTTCCTAAACTAGTACTGCGAAGAAATTGATAGGGGCTCTAATTGCGACAACCGCGACGCGTTATGGTAATGATTAAATTTTTAAATAAATAAATCATCAGTTTTTTTTAAATACATATTTTTTTATAAGAAAACAGAAGAGTGTAAATATATATAACATTATAGTATCATCTCATCTACCTTACAAACTTGTGGTAGGGACAAAAAGATGGACATCCCAACAGATTCTTGGCCTATAAGCTTTGTAGTTTCATTCGGACGACCCGACGGATTGACGACCCGAATGGCGCAGCGGTAGTGAGGCTGCCTTACGTTCTTAGGGTCCCGGGTTCGGATCCCGGTAGGAGCAAGTGTTTGTGTGATGAGCATGGACATTTGTTTCCGAGTCATGGATGTTTATATGTATATTAAGTATGTATTTACAAACAAAAAGTATCTATGTAATAGTATCAACTATCTGGTGTCCACAACACAAGCCTCGTTGCTTAGTGTGGCACCTAGATGGCGCTGTGTGTAATGTCCAGCGATATTTATTTTATTTATTTATTCAATTTTAATTTCGTTTGGTTTGGAAATCCAAAAGAATGGATGTCTCACAGCATCAAAAAATATTAAAAAAAATCACTAAAAGTGAAAATCACACTGGAGTTCGAACATGCAACCGATAGTTTAAGAGCGACCATGAAAACGTTAGGCTGTTTAAACCGTTGACATAAGTTTAAAATAGCTGCTCTCATGCACTTAATCTTAATCGCTCCCGTGGACTTAATGCAATATTGCTAACCCACTTAAAAGCAAGTAGCGTGATAATATATAGCCTAACATTTGAAGAAGCCTTTACGGAATATGTTTTCAAAATTTGAACAGGATCTATGCAGTAGTTTTTGCGCCATGTCGGAACATCGATTTGGATTTTTAAGGATTTTATTATATGTATAGATATAGATAATTTAAACTCCGTACTACTTAGACTGGTTCAAGATCAAAGTAGTATTATTATCACCGACGATGTGCGGTCTGCTCGATGGCAGCCGATTGATTCGTATTTATTACATTACAGATGGCGTTTCTACCAATCAGGTTGGTAGGAGACAACCTAGGCCAACGGCAGCGGCACCTCAACTCCTTAGTGCGTAAAGCTAAAGAGAGTGAACCTTCGTTCCATGACGTTGAGGCCCTGCCTGAAGAATCTGCAGTCAATCGCCTCTTTAAAATAAAACTCGCCATAGAACTCAAACACGTCGACTACATAATACGTAATTTAAAAGACGACGACATGTTATACGTGAGCAGAGCCCTTAAATCAACATGGCTTATAGACCACCGTGACATTATTAACCCTCAATATTTAGAAGATGTTCTCTTCCCGGAAATGATTACGCCAGCAGTTACCAAAATGAAGCACTGGCTTTACATCAACCTACGAGAACCAGTAATGTGTCAGGAGTTCTATCAGTACTACAAAGAGAACGCATTTGATTTCGCTGTTAAATTTCTTAGTCACTGCAGCCATGAGTTCATACTGACAGAGGCTCCCAAGATATTGACGAAACTATCCCCTCATTTGCTGAAAGTATTATGCGAGAAATGTTCTACCGTGGCTAAAGTATATTTTGACTCGTTAAAAATGAACGAAGATGTAAAAACTCGATATCTAAAACAAGACAAGACTTACTACAACAGTGTTAAATATGTCCTGAAGTCGGATGCAAATGTGTTCCTTGATATCACAGAAAAGTATTTTAATATGAGCACTTTTAGCAGATTCAGTCCTTTGGCGACTGACTACATCTTACGTTACCACAAAATTAGATTCATAAATAAGGTGGAGCTGTATGTCGCCTATCTTCTCCACATCCCGACTCTTGCTGTTCGGCTCAGTGTCGAGGAGTGTCAGGAAGTAGTGTTAACACTAGCACGAGCAAGATACTTGCAACATTGGTTCGAGTATAAGGTTATGGAGCCACTGATTAAGCGACTCAGCCCCGACAAAAGAGCAGCGTTCAAGAAACGAGTGTTCGTTGATAAGGATGTCGGTGACTATCAAGATAAATGGCCGTATGAGATTCCTGCACCCCCGACAATCCCCGACATAGGTTTGCATATCTTTGACGACCAAGATTTCATGTCCTTTATCTCGCCACCCCGACCGCCTGGCACGGGCGGTTGCATGTTTAGCGCCTCCGCACACCCATGCGCCGTCCAACCTGAAAGGTTCATGAACATGATACGAGTGAAAACAGATTTGGACAGATTGTTCGATGAGTTTCGTTTTATCGGTTTTGAACGCGCGCTTCACGAATTGGGGCAGCGGTTGGGTGCTACTAGTTCCACGGACAGGCGGCGAGACATCTTCCTGGTTTTGGTGAGCAAGACTGGTGGACGCACTGATGCGGTATCAGCTCTGCTGCGTCTCGCAGCCCGGCACAGCAACGAGCCACCGCATATACGTGCCGCCATACTGCGCAGCCTCGTCAAGCGTGCCAAGGTATGGCGCCTGCCTGTAGATGTCTGGCAACATTTGTTGGATTTCGGACACGGACTCGGGCTCGACGGTACAGAACCCGAAGCCGCATGCCGCGAGGGACTACACGCCGTCGTAATTCGCCAGTTATTAGCTGGTGAATGCAAGCAAGCTATCCGCGACTCATTTATGAAAGACTTTTCTACACTAGTCGAGTATTCGCTAAAAGTGGACGAACGAGTACGCGTTGCTAATGGGCTTCAAAACATGCTGGCTGAAGCCACTGTAGACGTTGAACCATCAGTTGCCGCAGAACGACTCCGTCAATTACTAGATGTTCTGAAGATATACCGTGTTCGAGTTGAGCCAACCTCGCCAGCAGTGAAAGCCGTGGTGGCTTTAGCTTTGCGCGACGCTACAGTCGCGCGCCCTTTGCTAGAGTGGCTTTATAATGAAAAGATTGCACGACGCGAGCTGCTAAAATTTAACATGGAGTTCCGACGAGATGAAGCAGCGCTTTTGAATGCATTACGGCATGATCCGTCTGTTCTTGAATCCAAGATAGTAGCGGATATCCTGGTTGGTTGTTGTCAGGAGACCGGCCACCAAAGGTTTGCTCCTCATCCGACGATCTTCCCGCGTCGACATGTCACTGCTCTATCGGCGAATTTCGGTAGTTCCATTGCTCAACCATTGGGTTTCGGTAGCACCGCTGCACCTCCAACGGGTTTAAGTTTTGGCAGCCTCGCTGCTAAACCAACGAGCATCAGTAGTACCGCTGCTCCTCCAACAGCGTTCAATTTCGGCATTCCCACTTCTGAGTTGACGGATACAGATGGTTCCGCTGCTCCTCCGACAGGCTTCACTTTCAGCATTCCCGCTGCTGAGTTGACAGAAACAGATGGTTCCGCTGCTCCTCCGACAAGCTTCACGTTCGGCATTTCCGCTACTGAGTTGGCCGATACAGATGGTTCCGCTGCTCCTCCGACAGGCTTCATTTTCGGTATTCCCGCTGCTGAGTTGACGGATACAAATGGTTCCGCTGCTCTTACGACCGGTTTCACTTTCGGCAGTCCCATGGCTCAACCAACGGACGACTGCAGTTCTGGTAGCACCGCTGTACCTCCAATCAAGTCTCAGACCTTTAGTTTTTGCAGTCCCGCTGCTCATCCAACGGGCACCGGTAGTTCAGATAGCTCCAACGTGCCTCCTTTAGGCTTCAGTTTCGGCATTCCCACTACTCAGCAGACTGATATCGGTAGTTCTAATTCTCAACCAGTTGGCAGTTCTGTTGTTCAACCAATAAGCACTTGTAGTTCCGGTACCTCCGCTGCACCTCCAATTGGCTTCAGTTTTGGTAGTCCCGCTGGTCCATCGCCGGTCGACAGTCGTTCGTCGTTGGTTTTCGGTAGTTCTGCTGATCAGCTACTCGTCATCGACAGTGGTTCCGGTGACCAACCCACGGTCGACGGTAATTCCGCTATACCGCCAATAGTTCACGATACTTCCGCTGTTCAACCGACGGCGTTCATCAGCTCTGCTGTTCAAACGGCAGCCTTCAGTACAATCGCTGCTCAACCAGTGGGCTTCGGTACTCAACCGATAGGATTGGGTGGTTTCGTTCCTCCTCGATTACCTTATCGTCGCTTCCGTAGGTTCTCTGCTCATCAACCGAGTTTTGATGTATTCACTTCAAAGCTTGGCATATACTTCGACCAGAAACAAGATTTGACAACACCGCTTCGTACCGCTTTGAAAGAGAAGATCGGCCAAAGGCAGAATGTTAAATTAGCTCGACCGTTAGCGTGTCTGTCGGGCAATAGTTTTAAGGAAGAATTACGTGAATTAGACACAGCGGGTAAAAAAAGAGTGAAGTTTGCAGCAGCACTGAGAGCCTGCGCACACCGAGCCCGGCCTGTCGTCAACTTGGCGGAATGGGGCTGGCGCAAGGCTGGCGTGAAGGCTGTTGCGACACGAGCAATGCGCTGTCGGACAATAGAAAAAGCTGCGTTCACTTGTGATTTAGCCGGTGAACGCCGCACGGTAAGAGTAGCCTTAGCACTTAGTTTGCGCTCTCCGAGCGAATTACTTTTGGAAACTTTTAAATCTACAGCGAAGCTGCGTCCTGCAGTAGCATTGGGTGCAGCGTTGCAGTACTTTCACAGACATGGTGATAGTTCTGACCTTAGAGTATGGGATATCATTAAGCCCCTGTTTTCCAGTGTCGACTTGGAACCCCGCGCAAGGCTCCGTAATCTAATCCGAAACACCGATTGGATCCCGGCCACCATTAAACCGGACTATTGCATTACCTTGTACTACGCTCTTTACAAAATATCCAGGTATAATGCCCAAACGGTGTTACGAGAACTGTCAAAACTACTTCCACAATGTGACGAGTCCATCGAAAACATATTGCTCCAGATGATCGACGACGAGGATGACAAGGAGTATTCAGCGATGCCGTACCCTTCTATTTGCGTCAGGTACTTGCTGCTGTCCAGAAATGAGGAAGATGTTGAAAAAAGATTCGAGAAGATTGGTAACAGGTTTATAGAACGACTAGATAAGATGCGAGGTGAGAATGACTACCATTTCCAAAGAAGACTAGATCAAATTTTAGAAAGCTTAAAGTACAATTCAGCATTTCTGGACTCTAAATTCTCGTCGTGTTTGTCGGTGATTGAAAGAATCGTAACTTGGTTACAGACATTTATGCCAAAAGAAAAATACTTCAAAATAAACACGAAAGTACATTTAACAATGTTGTACTTCAAAGCTGTTCGACAGAGTATGAAACAGATGCCAGAAGTTTTCGCTGATCCGAAGAGGAGGAAGTCGGAGGGAGTAGAGGCTGTGGGCTTCGAGTTTGGCAGATATATAGCGAAGGAGGTAGCTGAACTTGTGAGCACATACTTCGACTCCATAATTGAACTGTACACCGATGCTTTAGTTGATTATTTGAACTGTAACTTAGTGTACGGAACTTCGAGGAATAAGTTCATTGGTTTCGTTCTGAAAGGTATATTGACAGAAGCAGAGGGTATCCAGCGTCGACTGGCAGTGTACGTCCTTAGAAAACATCAGATTGTTTTTGAGGACTCAATGAAAAAAGAAATAGAGGAACTAATAATGAAGGACCGGTCTATAGAGATTCTTGTACACGCTGAATCATTTAATCAAGCGGTTCCGATTACTCCTTACTTTAATAATTTTCGTTATAGAAATTAAGCTGTGCTATATCAATCATTCTACGACTTAAACCAATGCCTTTAAACGTTTGCTATTGATATTAACAAGTTCATTATGTAACTTATGTTTGGTGCTTTTTACTCTTATCTCCCTTGAGAGTTTGTTTCGTATATTTTTCCTACGCATTTATTTACTTTTTGATTATTAAAAAAAAATATTAACATCTATAATGTTGTTTTATTGTGCCATCAATCTCAATTAAGTAAGTTTCAAAGGGGTTTGAATTATTTGGCCAGCATAACTTCCTACACTTTATTGTATCTTAATATACCAGACAAGTAAGCAAATATCCTTGGTTGATAAATCTGTAAAACAAACAACAGACTTTAAAAGTGACATATTTTGACACCTATTGGTTACATTTGTTTAATAACCTGTTCTAATCAGTATCGTATCAATACAAACAAGTATTGTACCTATCAGAGCTATCACAGTTACCTACAATCCTTCGCAACCAGGTGGCCTACCATGACGTCATAAAGCTGTAGTAATTCCAGTGTGGGAAGGAGATGGCGCTAGACGACCTGTATAGCTCTGTCTCTTTCCCAACTGGAATTACTCCTGCTATATGTATATATGTTACCGGCGAAACCCGATTTCAGGCCAAACTAAGGATCGTCACAAAAGGACAATCGTAGAGCACCCCGAATAAATGGGTTATGTTCGGGGTTGGGGTGAGATTAAGATAAACTAAGATTAAAGATTATAAAGATAACTATATTTCAGTAATACGAATGGGATAACAATTAAAACTAATGAGATGAGATTGAGTCGCGCCCGATATGCTGTCCGAGACGTACTGACGGTTTTACTTAGCTAATACATAAAATATTCAAGGCATAGTGCGCGGTGTCGCAATTACGCTGACATGTTTATTATTGTTCGGTGATTGACCCGAACATGCTCCCGAGGGAGAAAAGAGATGAGAGGAGGTTAGTAAGGAGATTTAGTTAAATGGGTAATGAAATTAATATTAACAAGGTGAAAACAATGTTCAACTAATACTAAAATAGTTATGAAGGGTTAGTTATGTTAAAAAATGGGGTGAAAGTAACATTACAAATTAAACAGAATCGCTACAATGTAAATCAGGAAGAGAAAACACGCGAAAGATCGGTGAAGAACCTCTATCTTCCTTTTTTTGTAAGCACTCACTAGATAGCGCTAGTCGCTTAGGATCACTTTTCACTGATTTACTACTAGATTGCCCATTTTCCCTAATTTCACTACACTTAATCACAACACTTTCTGTAACGGTGTGTGGAGGTGGCAACGCAGTTGCCGCCGATGCTGTCGTCGACCGCTCTGCTGTAGAAGTGGCACGATTTCCTTTACGATGCCTTTGCCACCAAAGTTTAAAACAGTAAGCTGCCACCAGTAGCAAGATTCCCGATATGATGAGATATATAGCAGTATACTGGTGGATGTCGTGGTAGGAGATATTGGTGCTTAAAGGTTCACTCTGCTTCATGATCTCAAGACTTCTCTTAATAGCTTCAAATTGCCTGAGGTTCTCCGAGTTATTGGGATTAAGCTCATATGAGATTTCGGGCATAGTGATATTTATTATGTGATTGATTGGTGATATTTCTGGCGAGATAATCTTTGTCGTCGTGCTAATTTTACTAGACAATCTTTTGTTTGAATACACCATAAAATCTTCTGTTTTTACTAAACAGCCTTCCCCAACACGCAACAGACCAGCACCTGATAACCTAACTGCCTTAACTTGATTTTCACACAGAAGTTTGACGTTACATTCATTGCAGCATAAATAATAATATTTGTTTTCTGATGTTAACTCTCTCCAGTCATTCTTGCACGAGGTAGTTTTAGTTTTACAAGTTCTTGTGCCTGGGATCGTCTCACAAAGGCTATGATCATCTTTCATGTGGTGAATCGGCCGTCTGATATGACACAGAATAGTCACAGGGTTTTGTAATACGCATGACTGCAGGTCCGTGTCTGTGAGAGTTAAAAACGAATCCTTTCTCATGTTGATGGCTGCTAATTTAGATATAGTTTCGACCTTCATCATCATGTTATCATTCACAATGCGTGGAACCGGGATAAGGTTGAATACCTCGTAAAGATCCCTTTCAATCAGGGGTATTTTTATTTCTATAATTAGGTATTTGCCAGAGTATTTGGCTCTTACTTTGAGCAAGCCGTAAAGATCTTTAAGATTAAAGTTGTCGACAGGAACTACCAAATCTCCAGATATTTGTGCTGATATTATGCTTAGCTCTGATCTGAGCTGCTTCGGAGATATCAAATGAAAATCTAATTTTCCACTATAAATATCAGTTACTGTATCTAAAATTGAGTCCTGGATTCGTCGAAGGGTATACATCAAGTTGTTGGCAGTGAAAGCCGAAGTTATGAAGTCTGTGATGAGAGTTATGTTCTGCACTTGTTGAGAGAGATTTTTATAAGAATCTTGGAGATAATTAAGCTTTTGATTTATCATTTTGTGGTGTTTGTTAATAGTATTCTCCATCCTTTTCATCAGATTAAATTCAGCTTCTACGACCGACGTTTGGTTTTTCCAGAGGTTGTGAATGGTTTTCATTATGCTTTAAAAGGTCAATATCCTTCTCATATTTTTCTGCAAATCGTTGGTCCAATACTCCGAACAAACTATTTGCAACGTAGCCTACTCCGTCTAGCAAGCCGCGTCGCCGACGTTTCTTATTAGTCACATACGAGTCATTTATCATGATAATATTATCGTAATGTTTCATTTCTTCGAACTCGTGCTCGATTTGTAACATAACTCCGTCGCAAGGTGTTTGTGTTCTAATCGTAGAGCACAAGGTTTCAAGATACTTAGTATACTTTAATAATGCCGCCGTTCCTTCTTGATATGGATTTGTGTCATAATAGACTATTAAATGCCAATCATCTCTAATTAAATGCATATTGGATATTTTGTCGAAGTAGACACTATTGTTTGTCAGCAGGGTGGAGTTGTAGGATGCTTGAGCGGTATTTATTAGTGCCAGCAAAAATAATGTCAAAGATAAAACCATAGCAGAGAATGAGATGGGGCGTTTTTTCTTCGCCACTGGCAATTTATTGTTAACCTTTGGGGTACTTGGATCTTGACCATTTTTATTTGTTGGCAGTAGGGACAGTTTTACAATTGGGCGTTTTAAGAGCCCGTTTTTGGTTTTAAGTGTGACGACCCTTACGTGTCCGTCACTTCCAGGATGCAGCGCTACAACGCGACCTAGGCTCCATTTTCCTGGTGGAAGATTGTCGTCCTTTATAATAACGATGTCGTTAAGATTGAGGTCTTTTTGATGCTGTCGCCATTTGGACCTCGTAGAAAGCTGCGAGAGGTAGTCAGTCTTCCACTTATCCCATATATCTTGATAGATTTTTTGCGTCAAGTGCCACCGTGTTCGGAGATCATGCTCTGTTTCAAAAATCGTAAGGTTGGGGCCGCTTGCTAAAAAGTGAGCCGGGGTCAAAAAGTCCAGATCCTCAGGATCTTCTGTCAGAGGGCACAGTGGTCTGGAGTTCAAACAAGCCTCGAGTTGAGATAGTAGGGTAATATATTCCTCGTAGGTTAAATTTTGTTCTCCCACGACACGTTTCAAATGATATTTAAGGCTCTTAACTGCAGCTTCCCAGAGTCCGCCAGCAGATGGCCATGATGGGGCGTTAAAGTGCCACTCAATATTCATTTCAGAGATTGTCGTGGTTACTTCTTGGTCAGACAAGATGTAGGAGATTTCGGCAAGCTCTTGTTTTAAAATTTTGTTGGCTCCTATGAAGTTAGTTCCCTGATCACTATAGATGTGCCCAGGAACTCCCCTTCTAGCTGACATTCGTCGAAGCGCTGCAATAAATGCTGACGCTGTGAGATCTGAGACGATTTCTAAATTTTCGTTTTGGACGTGCTTAATTAACATTTCTCTTGCTGTCTTTATATTTTGCAGAGTTAGAAAACATGTGCGTTTTTTCTTGTAAACAACAATGTCGATGAACTTGTTGATGTAGGCTAACACTCGAGTTACTTTCCGTAGAGTGCTATATTTTGCTAATAGTTGATTAATTATTAAATGTTCGGGATTAACAATGGCCGTATTTACTTCCTTCCTTTTTCTGAGTTCTTCGGTAGTAATACTCGTATAAATCGGCATCTTATGAGATTCTTTAGGCTTATATTGTGGTAACCAGTCAGGCCCTTGCCACCACAGCGAGTAATCGGCTAATTGAGCAGCAGGTAAACTGCGGCTTGCGCAATCTGCGGAGTTTTCTTTGGATTTTACGTAACTCCATTTATCTTTCGGGATTATTTCAGTGATAATCCTCACTCGATTGGCAACGAAGGGTTTCCATTTCTCCGGTTCTCCACATAACCAACCTAGAACAGCCATTGAATCAATCCAACCATAAACATGCACCTTGTAGCTAGATAAAGATAGGATGATTTTTCGCATAAGTTTTGATAACAAGAGAGCGCCGCAAAGTTCCAAACGCGGGATTGATTGTGGTTTTTTCAGCGGTATTACTTTTGATTTCCCTGCAATAAGGACGACGAGGGTTTCATTTTCTCTCAGTATTTTGCAATACACGACGCTAGCGTATGCTTTTGTACTAGCGTCGCAAAAGCCATGGAGTTCGACGATATCCTTTTCTTGGGTTTGAATCCAACGTGGTATTTTAAACCTAGATATATGAGATAGATCGGCTTTAGTAGTATTCCACTCTAACGCGATTTCTTGTGGGACAGGGTGGTCCCAACCCAGGTCCGATTTCTATAATTCTTGGAACAAGATCTTAAGTTTTATCGTGACTGGTGCTAGCCAGCCCAAGGGGTCAAAAATTTTAGATATTTGAGATAAGAACTGTCTTTTTGTAAGGATGTCTTGAGAATCAAATTCTATAGGATGGAAGATAAATTGATCATTTTTTGGTTCCCACCGAAGACCTAAAGTTTTGGTTGACTCCGGTTGCTTAAAGTCAAAGCCTTCCTTTTGAGGTGCATCAGAATTATCTAGTATTTCCGGTAAGTTTGACCGCCATTTTCTGAGATTAAACCCACCAGATTTGAGAAGGTTGATCATCTCTGCTTTGAGCTGTTTAGCTGCTCTAGATGAATGTGCACCATGCATGAGATCATCCATATAAAACGAGTGTTCTAAGATGTCGGGAGCGCAACTTTGTGGATAGTTTGGCCTTTCATCGATGGCCAGTTGCTTCAGTGTCATCATGGCCAAAAAAGGTGCGGCTTTTGTGCCATAGGTAACTGTTGCTAACTGGTACTCTTTTAAAGGTTGAGATTGATGGTTCCGCCAGATAATTTTCTGATATTTCTGATCATCGGGATGTAGCCAGATTTTGCGAAACATTTTTTCTATATCTGCTGTGAAAGCGTATCTAAATTGTCTCCATTTTAAGATAAGGCTCTGAAGGTCTTGTTGTAAATTGGGTCCTCGGCACATAAGATCATTGAGGCTGGCTCCACTCGAGGTTTTTGCCGAGGCATTAAAGACAACTCGCAATTTAGTAGTTGATGACTCAGATCGTTGGACGCCATGGTGCGATAAGTAGCAGTCCGGCTGTACGTGTGGCGCAACGGGTGTCATATGTCCGAGCTCTAGGTATTCAGAAATAAACGTTTTATAGTCACGTGCCAATGCTGGTTGCTTACTTAATTTCCTCTCTATTTGGAAAAATTGAGCAATCGATTTTGTTTTCGACTCGCCTATGTTTTCTTCATAATTTTCTTTGAATGGTATTTTAACGACGTAGCTTCCGTCTTCCCGTCTAGAGGTCGAAGATTGGTAAAATTCTATGCATTTTTGATCTTCTTCTGATTTCGCTGGAGATTCATGTATGTCCTCCATTTCCCAGAATTGTTGAATCTCTTCAATATTATTTAGGTTCACATTGCAATGGTACGTTTTGTAGTTGCCACTTAAGATCCATCCCAACTGGGTTTGTTGGGCAATGGGCAACATACCTTCTGACCGACAGATGCCGATATCAATAGGCCTACTTTTATAGAATTCGGGATCTGCTAGAGTTATTTGGTTAAGAGCAGGCCAGTTTGGCTTAGGTAACGTACAACTGGGCAAGTTATTTATGAGTCTATTCATAATATACGCGTCCGCTTCAAAGGTGAAATCGCTAAGCAACGATGAACATTTGATAGTAATCATGCCCTTACAGTTGTTTTCCTTGTTTCCTATTCCAGAGATATATCCGTTACATTTCCGTCGCGGTAGTTTTAACAACTGAGCTGCGCTTTCCCTAATAATGGATGTCTGTGATCCTTGATCTAAAAGAACTCTCATTTTTTGGTAAGATCCATCCGCTGCTTGCACGCTAATTATAGCTGTGGCAAGCAATATTTCTGAGGGTTCTTTAAAGAGCGATGCTACTGTGTTACTTTCTTGCTGCTGAGATGGCGATTTCATAATCGTGGCTGCATTTGACTCAGGTCGACGTGACGTAAAAGATTCATGCAAAATGGTATTATGTTCTTTATTGCATTCTTTGCATCTTATTTCGGAAAGGCATTTTTTGCCTTCGTGATAATGCAAACAGTTAATGCAAAGTTTCAAATTAGCAATAGCATTTTTACGTTCATTAGGTTGCAATTCCAATAATTTTTGACATGCATGAATTCGATGATCGTTGGAGTTGCAAATAGGACATTGCTTGCGATGGTTAATTTTGTGTTTGGACTTTGACGATTGCGAAACTTGGTTTGTTGAGTAATTCGTTTTAGGATTGTTATAATTTCGATAATTGTAACCCTTTGAAAATGATGGTTTGTTATTGATATTTGATTGAGATGGGGATGATTTCTGCGTGGAATTTTCAATCTTCTTACGTGAAGTTTCCAGCATCATAAACTTTGTTTCCAAAAAATTTAGGAAATCTTCTAAGACGGGTAACTCTCGCGGGGATTTTATGGCTTGCAGATAATCCTCATATGTATCTGAGTCCAGTTTTTGAGACAATATACATACCAGGAAAGGGTCCCAGGAAGATACATCGACTCCTAGATTCTTGATAGCATTCACGCTCTCGTAAGTAGTGTCGTGAATGCGTTTTATATGATTTGATGATTGTTGCTGGTTTGCAGGAATATTCATGAGATTGTTAAGATAAGAGGTGAAGATCAGTCGTTTATTATTATAACGATGGTTTAGGATATTCCAGCATACAGGATAATTGTCGGAGCTTATTTGGAGGTGTTGGATCAATTTTTCAGGCTCACCTTTGATCTTACTCTTTAGAAACTGCATCTTTTGTGCATTTGACAAAGAGGGGTTGTTGTGCACTGCTTCGGTAAAAAGATCTTTGAACGAAATCCACTTATTGTAGTTTCCCTCAAAGGTGACTATCTCCATTTTAGGAGTAGATTTTTCAATATGCGCCACGGACCACATTTTCTTATTGATGTCTTTCTTGATTTTGTTATAATATTTCTCATAATGAGTAAATTGCTCTTCGTACTCGGGGTTTGATCCGCCATACTCGTTGTCCAGCTCCCAATGAAGCGAGTCAATAGCCGCCCAACGAGATTGTATAGTCTTCAGGATATCTTCAAACTCCCACTTTTCCGTAATGAGATCAAGGTCGATATTGGAAGATGTTCTCAAGAAAGCCTTAAAGTTGGTAGCTTGCTTTTTGAAGAGACCTTCGGCTTTACGCTCTTCAAGAGGAGGGGTTTTAGAAGCAGCGTGAGATGCGAGGTTCGAGGTTTGAGATTCCGCAGTAGGTTGGAACGTAGGAGGTTTCAATACAGGGGTTTGCGGTCTGTTTGCGAGAGGGTTATAGCTTTGAATAGTAGTTTTAATGTTGTTATATTTTTCCTTCAATTGGTCGTATTGATTAGTACTGAAATATGTATGAGATTGATCACCAAATGATATCAACGTCATATGATTATTATGGAACTCTGTAAAGTATTGTTCCAAGGTAGCTAATCGACGATGTAAGTAGTCTGAGGTCTTGCGCTCTGCACCATCCTTCTTGAAATTGGTGAAGAGCCTATCTACGGCTTCGATTAGTTGTTGTTGGGTTGCTAGAATGTCATCCATATTCGACATTGTAAAGGTAAAAAAGAGACCTTACTTGTACTGAAGACTTCTTTGGGGATCAAATGTCCTTGCGATGGCTGCAAGAACAAACCTGGAGTAACAGCGCGAGGAGATGACGCGATGCTTTCGTAGAAGCTTTCGTAGAAACCAGGTTCAATCAGGATCAGCAGGATGGCTGTTTACCAGGGTCTGGTAATAAGTTCCAAGCGAGACACTCACACAGTTCAGGTAGTAAACACACGCGTGGAGGTCCCGCTCCGATGGCTCGAAGGACCAATGTTCGGGGTTGGGGTGAGATTAAGATAAACTAAGATTAAAGATTATAAAGATAACTATATTTCAGTAATACGAATGGGATAACAATTAAAACTAATGAGATGAGATTGAGTCGCGCCCGATATGCTGTCCGAGACGTACTGACGGTTTTACTTAGCTAATACATAAAATATTCAAGGCATAGTGCGCGGTGTCGCAATTACGCTGACATGTTTATTATTGTTCGGTGATTGACCCGAACAGGTTAGGTTAGGTTAGATTGGTGACCAACCACGCGCGAGCAGAGCAAGCGGTGCCGCGGGAGCGGCCTGCGAGCGCTACATCCAAGTTGGGCGCAGTATAATTGCTTTGTTTGGGTTAGTGTATCCTGATGAGATAGACCAGTAAACCGGTTTGGCCTAGGACCAACTAGTTTGGCCTGAATTCGGGTTTGGCCGGTAACATATATAAGACGTCATATTAACCTCCCTGTACACTTTGATAGCTTAGTATGTCTCCATAACGTGACGAACCAATAAGATTTGATACCAGGTATTGATAAATACGGGTTTAAAGTGTGCAAAAACAAGATAGCGGCGGCACAGCTCTAGAAGAAAGTAAATACAACACGAGTGTACGAGTAGGTATATTTGGGTAAAAAAAAAGCAATTATAACAGATACGCACTGAAAACAATAAATTTATATCAGGATAAAATCGTTAAAATCCAAATCGATGTTCCGTAATGGCGCAGATTCTGTACAAATGCACAAATATTCCTTACAGGCTTCTTCTAATATTACTTAGGCTATATATTATTCTCACGCTTCATGCTTGGGGACGAATGTATTGTTCAATTGTTTGTCGTTTCAGTCATGACGAGCATGAGTGGGATAGTTATAAAAAAACTTTTTTGGAAAAAATAAAACCGACTTCAAAAACAAAAAAAAACGTGGGAAAATAACTTTAGGTTCAGAAGTCAGTGACTTTTGTTTGTTCGATTGTATATTTTTGCCGCCGACTTCTGAAGCTAAAGTTATTTTTCCACTTTTTTTTTTTGTTTTTGAAGTCGGTTTTATTTTTAGCAAAAAAGTTTTTTTTTATTTTTCCTTTTTTAGTTTCAATATTCTACACAAATATTTGCTATGGGTACATTTATTTTACATTGTTAACAACTCCTTTCATGGTAATGGTGGTTTCATGCTTATCCCCAATAATATACTTATAACTGCCTTCCGTCTCCATCGTCAGATCTTCGATGACAGTCATACTTCAGTAAGGCCTAAAGTTCTCATCAAGGTGCATGAAATGAGCCCAAACAAGTTATTCTTGCTGCAAACTCTTGAGGACCTCTTGCAACTGCCTTCCGTCTCCATCGTTAGACCTTCGATGACGTCATACTCCAGCTAGATCTAAAGTTCTCATCAAGGTGCAGGAAATGAGCACAAACACGATTTCTCAATTTAAAAAAAAAGGATCATGCATGAATGCATCAGGTTAAACATAAAATAAAAAAAATATAGACACGTCGAATTGAGAACCTCTTCTTTTTGTTTCGTCGGTTAAAAAACCAAGCCTCCGACATTTTACACGGGCGAGGGTCATTCTTTCACGAAAAACACCGCGATTCAGAAAATGGAGTGAAATGAACAGCGCCACCTATCGAGCACCAAGTTAGACCGATAGAATATACTGCATGGAAAGCGATTGAACACACACTCTACAGGGTTATAGCGTCCTGAAGACTAATCCAAAGTACTTTTTGCCATCAGAACTTTTTTGTAAAGCCGGTCAGCCGATTTAAAAGTTATCTTGTGAGCACATTTTTATTAATTAGTAGGTACCATTTTGGTGCAATAGATGTCGTTGCATGTATCTTACACAATGATCATAAGTTCTTCTCGAACACTTTAAATTCATAAATCTTTTGATAGAGAGCACTGATTACAATGAAACCAAAACTAAAACCTTCTCTAAGTTACGCACAATATTTGTGCATTGAATATAATCACATTGGTTTTCCCGACAACATGAACGCCCCGCCTCGCAGCGTGCGCGTGTCATTATTTTGATGCGGAGTTATTTTAAAACTGTGATATCTCCTAAGATATTCATCTAAATTGAATGGTGTAAAGGGCAATTTTGGTCACAATTGAACGCTAAAGATGACTAACATATTTATTCGATAAGGATTAATACTATGTCGGTAAAAATACCTTTGCAAATAAAGCATTATTTTTGACCAAATTTTAAAATCATAAAAATGGTTATTGTTAGTCAACCTTAAAAGATAGGCATTTGCTGTCGCGGACTTTTTTTTTGACATTTTTAAGAGGAATAATTCCCTCATACATTATTTTTGTGCAACTTTAACCGTTTAACCTGCGCACGCAAAGGAAGCTCTCAAAAATATTAATTTTTCCCCGTTTTTGCAACATTTTTCATTGATGCTCCGCTCCTATTGATTGTAGCGTGATGATAAAAAAATAATTTTTCAATTCGAACCAGTAGTTCCTGAATTAGAGCGTTCAAACAAACAAACAAACAAACTCTTCAGCTTTATAATATTAGTATAGATTGTCAGTAGCGTTTTCGACGGTAAGTCCTCTAAAATGCAGGTGTAGGGACAGTTTGGACTTACTGGAGTAGTAAGTCGACCATGGTCTGGTCGGGAGCCCCGTATTAACATTGAGCTGCTACAACCATGGAAGTATATGCCTATTATGATGTATCACCATGGTTTGAAAATTACAGATTTACAACTAAAATCTTTTCAATACTTTTCAGTAGGTAACATAGGAAAGACTAAGTGCGACCAAAGTGGAGAGACTTCATATGCGCAACAAATGCAATACAATGCGTGGAAAAACCAAACTGCCAAGCTTTGAATCCGTCGTCGGTCACACTGCGGCGCGCGGCGCAATTTTCGTGGAAACATGAAGATTATCGAAGCACATAGTCTATCTGGTTCTATTATTAAATACATAAAACTCAAGCATTTACAGTATTTTTCAGTAACGTGTTTTTATTCTCACTTTTGTTTTCCATCGGTTGATAAACCTCTCAAAGTAAAAAGATTAAAAAATATATATCAACCGTTGGGACCCAAGATAGATCATGAGTTGCATATTTAATTTGCTTTCGTTCATAAACTTTGACAATGCCAAAAGAATACGCGGTCACGTGAGCGAAGCCGCGAGTACAGCTAGTGTAAAAATAAAGGTAAAAAGTGCTGTACCTATCCAACAACTAAACCTAAGGTAAGTACTGTTGTTAGTATGATAACAATATAAAGGGTATGACAAAACCCTTAGCAGAGCCGAAAGGAAATTTTTCACCTGAAATATAAGTCCCAGCAATTATTTTGCGTAAAGTTACTTAGTTTGATGTACATAATGCTTGGTTGACGGCTTCGTGAAGGGTCTTGTTACACCCTGTATGGATATTTAACTTAATATTTGCGCATGAACAAACAACTCGATACATTTATCTTTGATCATTAGTTCTTCGATCTCCTTTCTCGTAAAATCTATCATATCATATCGAAGATCTCGATGGACATACACTGCCATACGACGCTGGGTACCTACTGCTTCAGCCAGGATGCTTTTGATAAAGGCCCCAAGGAACTTCGCCCTCGAAATTCCAAACATGAAGTATTCACCTAAGTAATCAACCAAAGCACCAGCATACAGTTCTATTATGGAGTCGTAGTATGTGCTCACAAGTTCAGCTACCTCCTTCGCTATATATCTGCCAAACACGAAGCCCACAGCCTCTACTCCCTCCGACTTTCTCCTCTTCGGATCAGCGAAAACTTCTGGCATCTGTTTTATACTCTGTCGAACTGCTTTGAAGTACAACATTGTTAAATGTATCTGCACATACTTCTCAAAGTACTGCTCTTTTGGCATGAACGTCTGCGTCCAAGCTAAGATCCTCTCGATTACAGACAAACATGACATGTATTTAGTGTCTAGAAACGCGGCGTTATATTTAAGACTCCGTATAACTTGATCGAGCCTTCTATTAAAATTCGAGTCGCCACGCAAGCTCTCTAACTGCTCCATGAACCGATCACCAACTTTAACGTACCTCCTCTCTACATCCTCCTGATCTCTAGACAACATCAAGTATCTGACAAATATAGCAGGGTAGGGTAGCAAGGGTTCAGTTTCATCAGTTTTCTCGAAAAGGCAAAGCAATATGTTTTCGATCATATCTTCTTTTACCTCAGGAATAAGCATGCACAATTCGCGAAGCACGAAGTTCGTACCTGATTTATGGATTTTCCTAAAAACAAAGTATAACGTTCCGCAGTAGTCAGGTTTGATGACAGACGGAATCCATTCGGTTTTTCGGAGTAACTGACAAAGCCTAATACGAGTTGTGAAGTCAACACTGGAAAACAGGGGTTTTACAATATCCCATACTCCAATATCAGAAGTAGAACCGTGGTGACGGAAATACGACATCGCAACACGTATTGCTACCACAGGACGCAGTTTGGCTGCTGATTCGAAAGTGTCTACAAGTAACCCGCCCTCAGAGCGCATACTCAGTGCTAAGGCTACTCTTATCGTGCGACGTTCAGCTGCTAACAGACGAGTTAACGCAGCTCTTTCTATTTCCCGACAGCGCATTGCTCGCGTCGCGACAGCCTTCACGCCAGCCTTGCGCCAGCCCCATTCCGCCAAGTTGACGACAGGCCGGGCTCGGTGTGCGCAGGCCCTCAGTGCCGCCGCAGGCCTCACATTTTCTTTACCCGCTGTGTCTAATTTACGTAATTCTTTCTCAAAATCTTTGTACAAGAGACTTGCTAACGGTCGTGCCACTGCCAGTATTTCTTTCTTGTAATTTTCCTTCTCTGGTTGTACGATCTTCTTCTTTAATGCGCTCCTGAGCTGTAAAGTTAAGTCCTCCTGCTGGTTGAAGTATATAACTAGCTTCGAAATGAATCCATCAAGCCGTGATCGATCTGTGGCTATTATATTTGCAACCTTCTCGATTTCCAGCGCCGGAGGGTCGTGACGCAGAGCATTTATGAGCGCTCCCTGATCGCGCCGAAACTCTAAGTTGACACTAAGTAACTCACGACGGCCAATCCTCGCGTTGTATAACCGTTTGAGTAAGGAGCGAGCGACTTCTGCATCACGCAAAGCTAAGCTCCTAACTGCTTCTACCATCGGTGACATTGCGTCGACGCGGACGTGGTATATTTCAATAACATCGAGCAGTTGATTAAGCCGTTCCGCGGTGACTGCAGGTTCCATGTCTATGGCGGCCACTGCCAACATGTTTTGAAGACCATTAGCAACGCGCACACGCTCGTCCACCTTTAAGGAATACTCTGACAGCGTTGAAAAATCTTTCAGAAAGGCATCACGGACGGCTTGTTCACATTCACCGGCTAACAACTGACGAATCACGACGCAGTGCAGTCCTTCACGGCACGCAGCTTCGGATGGTGCGCCGTCGAACCCGAGTCGGTGCCCGAACTCCAGGAAATGTTGCCACACATCTGCAGGCAGGCGCCAGACGTTAGCGCGCTTGACGAGGCTGCGCAATATGGAGGCGCGTGTGTGCGGTGGCTCGTTACTGTGCCGGGCTGCGAGGCGTAATAAAGCCGACACCGCATCTGTGCGTCCACCGCTCTTGCTCACTAGAACAAGGAAAATATCGCGCCGTCGGTCCGCAGAACCTGCAGCTCCTAGCAGTTGCCCTAAGTCGTGCAGAGCTCGATCGAATCCGATAAAGCGAAAGTCATCGAACAATCGGTCTAAGTCCGATTTAACTTTCACGCATGTACTTGTTACTTCACATTCAAAGCGAGCATATTTCCTTTTTTTCAGCATGCTCCTGAAGTCAGTCTCTAACCCATTCCCAACCGGCCTGTAATCCTCGTCGTCGAATATATGCGGGTCAGAGGCGGAGTGTGGGGGTGACTCCGGCGTCGGGTACGGCCATTCTGTCAAGCGCTCTCCAACATCCCTCTCAACGAACACTAGTTTCTTGAACGCCGCTCTCATATCAGGTCTCAGACGCTTTATCAGCGGCTCCACGACTTTGTATTTGAACCAATGCTGCAAGTAGCTTGCTCGTGCTAGCTTTAACACTACTTCCTGACACTCGTCGACACTAAGCCGGGCAGCAAGAGTCGGGATGTGCAGGAAATACGCAACATACAGCTCCAACTTGTTTGTGAATCTAGTTTTGTGGTAACGTAAGATGTAGTCAGTGGCCAAAGGGCTGAATCTGCTAAAAGTGCTCATATTAAAATACTTTTCTGTGATATCAAGGAACACATTTGCATCCGACTTCAGGACATATTTAACACTGTTGTAGTAAGTCTTGTCTTGTTTTAGATATCGAGTTTTTACATCTTCGTTCATTTTTAACGAGTCAAAATATACTTTAGCCACGGTAGAACATTTCTCGCATAATACTTTCAGCAAATGAGGGGATAATTTCGTCAATATCTTGGGAGCCTCTGTCAGTATGAACTCATGGCTGCAGTGACTAAGAAACTTAACAGCGAAATCAAATGCGTTCTCTTTGTAGTACTGATAGAACTCCTGACACATTACTGGTTCTCGTAGGTTGATGTAAAGCCAGTGCTTCATTTTGGTGACTGCTGGCGTAATCATTTCTGGGAAGAGAACATCTTCTAAATATTGAGGGTTAATAATGTCACGGTGGTCTATAAGCCATGTAGATTTAAGGGCTCTGCTCACGTATAACATGTCGTCGTCTTTTAAATTACAAACTATGTAGTCTTCGTGTTTGAGTTCTATGGCGAGGTCTACTTTAAAGAGGCGATCGACTGGAGACTCTTCGGGCAGCGCCTCGACATCCTGGACTGTAGCACCGCTCTCCTTAGCCTCACGCACTATGGCGTTTAAATACCGGTGGCGTTGGCCCAGGTTATCTCCTGACAACATGATGGGTGTGAAAGACGCCATCTGGAAATATGATACAAATCAAATCAATCAATAGTGAAAATTGCAATCGTGATTCTCATTCTTTGAATGCAGTCGCGCGCTACAATCTAAGAAAATCTTGTAGGCTTGTAGGCTTGTATGCACTATTACCTACATATTGTATTCGGTGGGTGTGGTGAGAGTCTGATATTAACAATAATAGGTATATGATGCTTTTTACTTGAGGACATAGTTATACGTTCCGGATGACCGATGAGTTTACTCTAAATATATGTATGCTCGACACTCGTACACGAATTAAAACTTGAATAACATTTAACTGTAGGTAGAGAGAGCTTGAAAAATTATTGATTACCTTGTTTGAATTCTCAGATAACTGAAATATTTGAAATTAATATGCAAATGCAACAAAACAAATCCGTTGGGAATCCTCAACGTGCTCCGTTTGCCGTCTAAACTGAACAGATATAAATACATTCGATTTGGCCTTGATACTGTTTTAGACACAGTGAATATGCTCGTCCCAGATTAGATAATAATAAAAAAGAAAGTCCATTCAATTTAGATTAGGTACTAAGGTAACTACCTCTTTTCCTCTTTTCTTTTCTTTTCTTTTCTTTTAGCTCCTAAAACACCTCCTGTGTTTATACATACTTAAACAATGGGGGCTATCGCGTATGAATTCGCCGCTAGAGGCGCTAGTGTAGCGCGGGAGCACCGAAATGTCAGATGTCATAAAAAGTTCACGCTTTGCGTGTTTTTTTAACACGTATTTTTACAAATATTCACGATTGTGGTCTAGATTGGGCCATTCCTGATTATTTGGAGATTTTAAGTAGCAACTTAGAATCTTAATTTTCAGTACTTGGAGATAAAATGATTTTTCAATTTTTCATGCTTGCTAATTTTATGGAGAATATTGTAATAATATGAACCTGAAGTTTACACTATGTTTTTATACGTAATAAAATAAACTTTTCATGAAGTTATTGGTACTTTACAGTATAAAATAAAAAAATTGACAGGACCTTAATCGACATTGGTGCCATCTGGTGAGCTCAAAAACGATAGCCCTCAATAGTTCAAATACAAAATATTTGAGTCAATAGATTCACGCTATATCCGATCCGAGATATCCGACAAAAAATAGGGTTCAGTAGTTTTTAAATTACCGCATAGATCATGATTACGGCACGGGTACGTCAGTGGTAGCAAAACCAGTGAAAGCTGGCGCCTTTTATACAAGCTTGTAAATAACTTGCAATGTTTATTGTATTGTTTGTTTAGGTCAAATCTAACTTGCAAACACGTTTAATTTGGATGACGATGCATGGTTAGCCAAGTGAAGTCATTCTAAATCCAATATGGTGGACTCCCAAAGATGGCGGACCAGTTATTTTTTATGCACCCCCATGATATAGGTGACTGCATGACCTCGTTGATCTAGTGGTGGCAATCGCGACTGCTGAGTATGACCGGTTCGATAGTCGGCGGGTCGGGCAAATTGTTACTAAGTTTTTCGTCAGGAATTTCACAGTAGCAGCCTCGGAGTCTGGATCTGTGTCAGTTTGATAGCAATTGGCTCGTCCCCTATTACATGGGACTTAAAAAACGTAACTGGCGAAATGTAGGTGTACTATTAGGTACACCTATGCCTAACCCTTCGGGGATTACAGGCGTCATGTTAGGTTATATTTATGATAAAAATAACCTAAAAACTGGAAAATAAAATAAGAGTAAAAAAACAATTTAGAAAACAAGCTTCTAAATGCTCTAAAATTAACTTTAAATCAAATCAAACCAATCAACTATTACATTATACAATTAAAATTACACAAAATTATTAATATTCAAATTAAACCTTTTTATACCTTATATTATATTTTATATAAATATTTTTTTTACTATTCTTTAAATTTAAACTCCAATTTAAAATCAAAGTAGTATTATCAGTATTATCTATGACCGACGATGTGCTGTCTGCTTGATATAGCAACCGATTGATTGGTATTTATTACATTACAGATGCGCGTTTCTACCAATCAGGTTGGTGGGAGACAACCTAGGAAAACGGCAGCGACACCTCAACTCCTTAGTGCGTAAAGCTAACGAGAGTGGACCTTCGTTCCATGATGTTGAGGCCCTGCCTGAAGAGTCTGCAGTCGATCGCCTCTTTAAAATAAAACTCGCCATAGAACTCAAACACGTTGACTACATAATACGTAATTTAAAAGAGGACGACATGTTATACGTGAGCAGAGCCCTGAAATCAACATGGCATATGGTGCAAGCGCAAGGGTAGCCGGCGAAATTTAAATTTTCTAACGTTTTTTTGCAATTTGCAGGTCAGTGTCAGGTTGTATGTTAATGAAAATATGAATCGCGCCAATAACACGTATGGAGTTACAGAATTATAATCATTTACATCATCAATGCAACCCTCTAAGTTCATTAAACCCCATCGAATGATCTACTCTATCATAATCTACTTAGCCCTAAAAAATATATTAATGAGAGTGTGGTTCTACAGGTTCTACCCTACACTACTTTATTACGTTGGTACCTACTTACTAATTCTGTGTCATCAGGCGGGAAAAGTTATCCCGAGTCTATATAGGAGCCCATGAATATTGCTAATACTAACTTCAGTAAGGGAAAGAGATGGAGCTAGATGCTACATAGGAGTTCCTAGGTAAAAACGCAAGGAGTTCATTTAACCCCATTGAGTGACTTTTTCATGAAATGGTTATTGAATGGGGTTAAATGAACTTGGAGGGTTGTATAGTATATTGTATTGTATAGTGTAGAGACTCCATAATGGAACTGTACACCGATGCTGTAGTTGATTATTTGAACTGTAACTTAGTGTACGGAACTTCGAGGAATAAGTTCATTGGTTTCGTTCTAAAAGGTATCTTGACAGAAGCAGAGGGTATCCAGCGTCGACTGGCAGTGTACGTCCTTAGAGAAAATCAGATTGGTTTTGAGGACTCAATGAAAAAGAAATAGAGGAACTAATGATGAAGGTCTGGTCTTTTTTTAGATTCTTGTACACGCTGAGTCATTGAAATCATTAAATTAAGACTTAAACCAATACCTTTAAAAGTTTTCTGTTGATATTAACAAGTTCATTATGTAATGGGCCTACCACACGCACAAGCTTCACCACAGTTCTGCCTGCGCAAGCTTCTCGCATGAAAAAACTGTACACGGACGGCGATACCACACGGCACAGTTAAGCACGCGCAGGCCACATTCTTATCTAAATCGTCGGCGTTATTTTTCAAGTACCTATTTGCAAGTGAAAATGCAAAAGTCAATGCGGTCGGAATAATCCTTCGACTTAATTTTCCAAAGTGCAGGCAAAGATTTTTAAAGACTTATAAATTCAGTCAAGAAGTCGCGATTGTACGTACGCAAATCTGCCATTTTTGAGTGACTGACGACCACACCGAACGACAACTAGCCTCGACTGCGGCTTTAACACTGAACGCCCAACCACACGCACAGGCAAGTACGCGCAGGCCGGGCTTGCGCAGGCAAAATTTTAAGAAAGTCAAAAAATGCGCAGGCTGCGCTGGGTTGGCAAAACCGTGGTAAAGCTTGTGCGTGTGGAAGGCTCCTGTTTTTTTTTTTTTTCCGATGGTATGTCACCAAATAACTCCTCCAGCTCTGGGCGGAGCAGG
The DNA here is from genome assembly GCA_947578425.1 of Eugnorisma glareosa. Taxonomy (NCBI): domain Eukaryota; kingdom Metazoa; phylum Arthropoda; class Insecta; order Lepidoptera; family Noctuidae; genus Eugnorisma; species Eugnorisma glareosa. The sequence continues at coordinate 1,021,420 of OX387982.1, read as the reverse complement.
AGGGAGTGCATGTTCCTTCATCGCCCTTTTTGTTCCGGGGCCACGGTATCTCTTTCGAACAGTCCCGCAACCCCGGCAGGCATCAGCCCTTGCGGACCCCTTCCTATTGCTGACATTTCTTTGAGGCGCGCGTGGAACACGAAAGCGCCCGCGCCGTCGACACGGCCTGTTGTCTTAAGACGGACGGACGGCGAGCTAGCCCATAGCTCACCGTCCACAGGCCCGCGCTTACGGTGGCCGGGGGCCACTCCTTCGCTAGCATGACTGCTTCGCAGAAGGAGGCGACGGCGTCCCATTCCGTCTCGCTTCGGTCCATGGATTGAACCAAGGCCGGACGCGAGAGTTCGCCGCCGCCGATCGCCGCGCCGCTACGAGGACACGGCGGTGCTCCGCCCACGCGGGGCAGATCTCCACCGTGTGCTCCACCGTGTCCTCCGGTCGATCCTCACAATGGTAACACCTGGGCGTTTCCTCCCGCCCGATCCGTTTGGCCCATGAACTATTGGTCAACATTATCTTTAATTCATTAACTTTTCATCCAAAGCACTTTTCGCCCACGAACGTTTCGCCAACAGAACTTTACGTCAGTGAATGCTTTACCTACAGAATGTTTTGACCAATAACTTTTCACCCAAAGAACAATTGGCCAACAGACACCGGGACAGGTGAAAGTAAATAAAAGCTTGTAAAAGCAACTAAACAAATACGATAGTTTTTTAATCATATTACCTACAAAGTTAATAAGTAATTTTTAATGTATGTAAGATGTTCCTTGATCAATATTTTTTGTTACCCACTATATCCAATAAATGGGTAGATTAAAATTTACTACTTGATTTATCATTTTATCATTTGTTTGTTTAGTTGTCAATTATTGGCCTGAGGGAGTGTCCGTGCGCATCGTCACTTAAAAGTGCCTATTTAATCAAAGTGCAATGAGTGCCTGTGAGTTCGTCAAGTCGAAACGCGGAAAAGATATCTTGGTATACAATGGTTATTGTTATTGTTACACAGCAAATATTAGTATCTCTACAAATTGTGGTTTTAATTATTGATAGCTGCACCTCATCGACCTGTCATATGTTCCAAATCTTTTTAGGGTTCCGTCCACAAGGGGTAAAAACGGGACCCTATTACTAAGACTCTGCTGTCCGTCTGGCTGTCTGTCACCAGGCTGTATCTCATGAACAGATAGTTGAAATTTTCACAGTTGAGATTTATTTCTGTTGCCGCTATAACCACAAATACTAGAATCAGAATAAAATAAATATATAAGGGGTCTCCCATACCACAAACGTGTTTTTTTTCGGTAATTGTACCGAACCCTTCGTGCGCGAGTCCGCCTCGCACTTGGCCAGTTTTATTGACATGGCTTTACACACCATTGAAAAATCTTTGAGGTGTGCTGATTTCCTCACTATTATTTATTATTTATTTATTACATTTAGTACAGCTTATGCCATTAACACTAAATTAAGTAATCCTTTTACTCGGTCTTCTCACAGAACCACAAACATTCTAACATTATCGTCTTCCATTCATCAGCAAACAAGTCCAATCCAGGGTTGGTCTCCACGAGCGCGTTGAGCATCGTAAGCAAACGCGGTCTAGGGGAGGTGGATCGAGCTACAGTGCGACAAAATGGGACATTAAACAATTTATGCTTTCTAGAGCGATTATAATTATTTGGAACAAAGAATTGACACAGCTCCGCATGTAAATCCGAGGCGTCGGTATAACCATGTATAATTTTATACGCTGTTGTTATTTGGTCAACAGCACGCCTAACTTTAAGGGAATTGAAATTTAAACATCCTAAAATAAACTTAGTAGGATACATATATGGATAATATCCAAACACATGTTTGTACAGGTATCTAAGAAAAGCTTTTTGCACTTTTTCAAGCATGAGTGTATAGGTAACCTCGTGAGGATTTCATACACAAGCGCTGGTTTCGAGCTTGCACCGAACTAAAGCGTTGAACAAGAGCCTTATAACTGCCTGGTTTTTAAAACCTTCACAGTTACGTAAAACAAAACCTAATCGTCTGAAAGATTCTTTAGCCAAGCTTATAATGTGTGTATGAAAAGTCAGTTTGCAATCAAACAGTACACCGAGGTCTTTTACTGTCGACACTCTGGCTAGACTCGGCTATAGACTATGTTTTCCTTCTCTGTTATTAGCAAGTGATAATTAAAAAATTATCGTGTTTGTTTAGTTATTGTTACAAGCTTTTATTTACTTTCACCTGTCCCGGTGTCTGTTGGCCAATTATAGTTCTTTGGGTGAAAAGTTATTGGTCAAAACATTCTGTAGGTAAAGCATTCACTGACGTAAAGTTCTGTTGGCGAAGCGTTCGTGGGCGAAAAGTGCTTTGGATGAAAAGTTAATGGATTAAAGATAATATGGACCAACAGTTCACGGGCCAAACGATTGTTGGTAAAACGTTTCAGTTTCCGCCGGAAGTCTGTCTGCTGAGCGGTAATTTTCCGCGGCAGCGGAGTTTCCCCCGGCGTAGAGCCTCCGCGCGCCATTCATGCAGGCGTGCAAGCAAGGATTATTGCCTCTAGATCCCATGGCGGCAATCCGGAAAGGAGGCTCGCCGCCTCGGGGGAGATCGTGCGGTAACCACGGACTAGCCTTACGGCTACCACCTTTTGTGTGGTAGGACCCTTTTTTTTTTTACCGTTGGGAAATCATCAAATAACCCCTCCCGCTCTGGGCTGAGCAGGAGGGAGTGTCAGACTTTTACTGACTAAAACCCATCCATGTTCCTTCCTTTGCCCTTTGTGTTCCAGGGCCGCGGTATCTCTTCCGAACAGTCCCGCAACCCTGGCAGGCGTCGGTCCTTACGGACCCGCGTTCAGGTAGTGGGCGGCTCGCCGCCTCAAGGAACGCGCCCACACCGGGGCCCCGTAAAGGGCCATGGACCGCACGACCCCCGCGTAGAGCCTCCGGCAGGAGGCGTTTGGACCCCCCAGGTTGGGCAAGAGCCGCTTGAAGGCAGCCCCGGCCCATTCGAGTTTGGGGGCCAAACGTCGGAAGTGCTCCACGAAGTTCCACCGGCTGTCGAGGACGAAACCTAGGTACTTCAACGTCGGCTCGACGCCGATGGAAACCCCTCCTACTGTGAGCATGGATCCCGACGGTGGCGCATTCCGAGGCCCATGAAAGCACATGGCCTCGGACTTGTGCAATGCCGACTCGAGACCCAGTTGCCGGATCCTCTCCACGACCATCGCAATCCCACGTGTCATTAGCTCAGCCGCCGCCTCGTGCGACCTCCCTTGTGCCAGCACCAGCGTGTCGTCTGCGTAACAAACTACGCTGACGCCGTCAGGGAGGTCGGCGCGCAGCACCCAGTCGTACCCGATGTTCCACAAGGGCGGCCCTAGAACCGATCCCTGTGGAACACCGCACGACATCTCTCGCGAAATTTAAATGTTCTTACGTTTATTGCAATTTGCAGGTCAGTGTCAGATTGTATGTTGATGAAAATATGAATCGCGCCAGTAACACGTATAGAGCTACAAAATTATAATCATTCAAATCATCAACTCTCCAAGTTCATTTAACCCCATTCAATAACTATTTCATGAAAAAGTCACTCAATGGGGTTAAATGAACTCCTTGCGTTTTTACCTAGGAACTCCTATGTAGCATCTAGCTCCATCTCTTTCCCTTACTGAAGTTAGTATTAGTAATATTCATGGGCTCCTATATAGACTCGGGATAACTTTTCCCGCCTGATGACACAGAATTAGTACAGTCTGTCTATAAAGTCATGAAAAAAAATGAGGGCGCTACGGTCGTGAACGTAGCAACCCTGTATAGTGTGACTAAAATGATTTTGATACTAGCACATTATTTTATATTAGAAGCAAACTTGGTTTTAATGAAAACATAATTTCTACTCATAGACGCTTTTTTAAACTGGATAGAAAAGGTAAAATCCGTAGATCTTATTAAAAAAATCTACAGAAACCATAGACAAAAATGCGACCTTCATTATAAATAATAATAATAGGTACCAGCCTATTATTGTCCCATTGCTGGGCAAAGGCTTCTTCTCAACAGAGAAGGCACGAACATTGATCACCACGCTTGCTCAAGACGGGTTGGCGATTTCAGACTTTTATATGTCCAGCAGGGCTATTGCGTATCTCTGTAGACAGTTCATAGTGATCATCACTTGGCGAATTTTGATATACAATTACTGTTCTGCACGGGTAGCGTCAGTTGAAACCAACAAAAACGGTCATTGTATATCAAAATTCGCCAAGTGATGATCACTATGAACTGTCAACAGAGATACGCAATAGCCCTGTAGGTTTCCTCACGAGATTTTCCTTCACCAATGTCTGTGATGTCCAAGATAAACTTAGAAAGTACATATGAATTGAGAAAGTCACATTGGTGAAGGAATTTATGATTATATCATATCATTGGTGAAACAAAAAAGGCCCAGATTTGAACCCTCACGCTGAAGGGGGAAGCCGCAACCTCTGGGCTATCACGAAATACCTGCATTAGTTTGCATAAACGATCAGATAGCACAAATCTATGGTCTCTGTCGTTCAAATAAAATGAGTAAATAAAAGAAAAATGTTCATACATATTTTTTATTATTACATGTTTAAACTTTTTTTATTAATGAATAATATCCCATAACATAATAATTCACTTTCATCATCTGATTCCAAATATTCTACGTTAAAAAAAGTATTTTCACTGTCAGCTGCGTCACTAACAACGTCTTGGCTACTGCTGTCATTGCTGCTGCTATCTTTGCCTAGCCTAGGCGAATGACTAATTACTCATCTATATCTTGATCTGTTTGCCAGGGTTTCCAAATTTGCCATCATTTTTATAGCCTTCATCTACAATACGCCTCACTTTACTCTGTTTCCTGAAAGAAAGATTTAAAAAAAGTAGTATCTAACAGTAAATACTATTTTTAATTTCAGACATGATATAACATAGATTTAAAATCAGCGGTATATTTAATCACCCAAAAGTATCAAAAGTTCTAGTCGCACTACAATGTGGCTTATTTAGATTTGGAATCTAACCTATTAATGCGCAATGTAAACAATCTTTATTTTAGTCTTAAAATCGTATATTTTGTAAATTTATTACTTCTGGTAGATAAAAAACAAACAGTAACACGATTACATACCTGCCATAGCTGCTGTTCGAGCATATAAATCATCCAAATTTGATATAATTTGTCCAGGTTGGTGTTCTAACAAACATCAATGATACACTTTAAAAATAATTTCCCGAGCTCCACTCCAATTTGTTTTCCTCTTAGTTCACACGTTTCGTCAAAGTTTTATCCACTTAGATTTGAAAAGCAATAAAAAATGCAATAGATAACGAGTTACAAAATAAGTTGTTGACAGCTGATGACATTCGATGTACTATGATTTAGTGTTGCCCTACTTTTGAATAATGTTAGTTCCTCAAACATTATTTTCATGACTTTATAGACAGACTGTAAGTAGGTACCTATGTAATAAATTTGTAGTGTAGAGTAGAACCACACTCTCATTAATATATTTTTTAGGGCTAAGTAGATTATTAGGTTTACTGAACAATACATACATGCTTTTAATTATTGAGAGACTGGTGCCTAAGCTAGACGAAAGGCCTGTATTACAGAACACCAGGTCTCCACCCCTTTTTTATTTTATTTTTACGGCGTCCCATTCCACCTCGCTCTGGACCATGGATTGAACCAAGGCCGGACGCGAGAGGTCGCCGCCGATCGCCACTACGAGGACACGGCGGTGCTCCGCCCAAGCGGAGCAGACTTCCACAGTGTGCTCCACCGTGTCCTCCGGTCGATCCTCGCAGTGGTGACACCGTTTCTTCCCGCCCGATTAGGTGCAGGAACGTCCCGAAACAAGGTCTCCACCTCTTCAGAAGCAAGTATATGCAGTATTATATATTATTATAACCATTATTGTAAAGTGTATTTTTTGCAAGTAGGCCACTTACAGGCACTTTTGAACTGTCGAAACAAAGATAACAATGAAATGTAGCTACAGTCCCAGCCACAAGGCATACAAACTGTGAAAGTACTGTAGTTGCTCATTCCCTAGCTTAGATCTCTTACCATATTCTAGCTAATGAACATGTATTTTGATTGATTGATGTGTGTTTTTTTTTTCACATTGTTTATCTGATAGAACTTCCCCAATACAGATCTCAATTTGTTACAAATGTCAGTTACATGCGTTTTCCAATCAAAATTTGAATCAATAATAAGGCCTAAATAATTATAAAAGGTCTATCTATCTATTCATACACGAAATCTTTTAACCTACTTATCATTATGAACAACTTTTACTATGGGACCAACATCGAAATCGCGGAAAAAAAATCAGCTGTTCAGTACTTTTTGACGAGTTAATGCGATCATATTGTAGGGAACTTGCTGATTTTTTTTTCGCGATTTAATAGTAAAAGTTATTCTTAATGATGAGTACAATGACCCCTTAAAAGATTTCGTGTATGAATAGATAGACCTTATACATATAACCTGGTTAGCACATTAAAGCAATGTTGTGAATAAACAGACTCTATTGATTGTACAATAAGCACTTGCTGACTCACTAATTAGAAGTCGATCCAGCCGTTTCGGAGATTAGCCGTTTGAATCGGAGTTTGTTAACAATTTCAAGGGTTTTAGTTTTTTCGCACGGAACCCTAATTAATTTCTAAAATAAAAGTAGCCTATGTTAGACCTTCTATCATCAGCTTAATGCCAGTTAAAATCTTTCCAACCGTATCGGAGATTAAAATTAGCCGGAACAAACAGACAGACAGACAAACAAAAATATAATAATGTGTTTTTGCTGTAGGTGCCGCATAATATATTTTTACTAGCTGTGCCCGCGACTTCGTCCGCTGTTTTATTTATATGTTTTATCAATAGATGTGACTACTTTGAGGGTCATCCTAAGTAGAGCGACGCTGTGATGTTGCGAGTTTTTTTTTTTTGCGTGGCCTGCCCGCCGTCGGGAAGCACTGCACGCCACTGCCGGACGGTGGCATGCCCGACACACGTCAACCGTCCCGTCCTTCATAATATATTTCCGGTAGTTGTTCGTCAACATAACTTCGTCCATAATCGCACAGACAAAACCTTCAGTTTCCCCAAAGAGGTCACCGAAACGTAGCCAGGACACGGATGCTAGAAAATCTACATCGGGCCCATGAAGAGCCCGGTAGAAGCGTCCGTGAAGCTCCTCGCCTTGCCATACTTCCTTGCGGTCATCGGTAGTAAGTACTACAGGTTTGCGCCAGTTCTCTTTAGCCATGGACAGCGGGGTGAGGCCCTTGTCCACTGCGACCACGTCTCGGTGCATACCCACCTCGGCTTTTAAAAAATATTCTCTGAGACTGCATACCTCGCGGTTGTGAAGCGTCTTAGCGTTTAAAAAGCCTCGACCCCCGCACTTCCGCGGGATATACAGTCTCATCACCGATGATCGTGGGTGATGCATCCGGTTTGCAGTCAGCAGTGTACGGACTCGCCTATCCAGGGTATCGAGTTCGGTCTGAGTCCATTTGAGTATGCCGAAAGAGTACATTAAAACCGGCATGACCCAACCGTTGAAGGCGCGCACCTTGTTCCCTCCCGAAAGAAGGCTATTTAATACCTTCTTCAGGCGACCGAAGAAGCGCTCCTTCAACGATTGCTTCATGTCAGTTACGTTAATGCCTAACGCTTCCGACATACCCAAATATTTATAGCTTTCGGATGAGGAGAGGGATCTCAGGTGTATGGAATCCGAGAGCTGAATTCCTTCGGATTCCATAATCTCCCCTCGCTTTACATACGTGTCTGCACATTTGTCCACACCAAATTCCATCCTGATGGTGCTACTAAAAGTTTCAGTTACTTTCAGTAGCTTCATCAGTTGCAATTTGTTGGGGGCAAAGAGTTTCAGATCATCCATGTAAAGAAGGTGAGATATGACCTGACCACCTCTCCTCAACCGATAGCCTAGACCTGAATCCTCCAGCAATGTACTTAGAGGATTCAGAGCTAGACAGAACCAAAGTGGACTCAAACTGTCGCCCTGGAATATTCCCCGTTTAATCCATACAGGCTTATCGTTTCCCTGAATCTGTCGACATCCTGGATATCGAAGGACCGTCCTCCATTGCCCCATACACGACTCAAGGAAGGCGCGTAGAGTTGCATCTATCTTGTACAACTCCAGCACCCTCATGAGCCATGTATGTGGAATCGAGTCGTAGGCCTTCTTATAATCTATCCAACATGTCGACAGATCCTGGCGGGATCGACGAACCTGTTGGCTAATGGCCATGTCGATGAGGAGTAGCTCCTTAGTACCGCGGTACCCGTTCCTACATCAATTTTGAGAGGCAGACATAATGGAGTTTTTCTCAATGTGTGTATTAATTTTCGCTCTCAAAATGGATGTAAGAAGCTTATAGACCGTCGACAAACACGTGATCGGTCTGTAATTCTTGGGTTCCACGGGACTACCTGACTTATGGAGCAGGTGGGTAACGCCTGTTGTTAAAAACTGCGGTAGAGACCCAGACTCTAAGGATGACTGAAATTGAGATGCCAGACAAGTGTAGTGAACTACAAAACCATTTGAGCCAGAAATTGTGCAGTCCGTCCGGTCCCGGTGATTTCCAGTTCGGTAACGGACGAACTGCTCTGGCTACATCCAAAGGTGTTATTAATATTGGTTCCATTTCTGGGATAGGTTCACACACTTGCTCGACATCACGCATTCAGTCAGCCTCAGTATGACGGACGGGCACTGACCAGATGCTGTGCCAGAAAGAACTCGTGGTGGCATCATCCGGGTGGCATACGTCCGTCATACTTTGCTCGGGTCGCTCCCAAGCTCTGTACACCCACCTCTCATCGCTCTGGAACATGCGATTCTGCGAGTACCGATCAACCCGCCGCTTATACCGCCGAATACGGCTCGCCCATGCATAAACTTTCTGCTTCAGGAAGTCGATGCGCTCTGTAACACGGGACATGAATTCTTGAGGACTGATTTCAGTCCCCGAGAATGCCCGCCTCACAAAGCGCATCACACGTGGTCGTGTATTACCCTCCCTGAAGCAGTATAGTTTGCCAATGAGTACCCTGGCCCCGTCGATACGGCGGTCGATCCTGCGCTGCCAGGCCGGTACTGTTGGTTTTGGTCGAGTAGCTACGTCACAATTTGGGAACTTGACATTAGCTACACGACATGCCGCAACAGCCCCACAGTACAGGATCGAGTGTGCATCAACGAGGTTCTCGCTACTCTCGAAAAGATTCTTGAGTTGCGAGTCCAGGGCACACACCAACGCCCTATTTTTCTTATGCATGGGTAACCGTGGTAATCGGGGCCTAAGTTCGGTAGGAGTGGATCGATATTCGCGAAGCGCATCCTCCAGTGCGCTCCTCAATCAGTCGTTGCACTGGCTACTTACCGTGGCAACCCTATCATCCTCCTCTACAACAGCACGGTTGGACCGCGGTGGGGTTGCGTCAATAGCTAACGCTTGCACCGCGGTTTGTGCCGGAGTTAAGACGATACGGTTGCTCAGTACCTCTGAGCGCAGTCTATCAAGTGCGGCGTCGTCCAACATGTGATTGCGTTGGATGACCCGCACCTGATCCGACAGTCGTTGGGCCGAGACGTTGACGGTTGGTTCCAGTTCCTGGAACAGAGACAGCATCCTAACACGGTACGCAGTGAGGTTAGTTCCCCCCTCTGTAGACCCGTAGTATGCGCGCATGACGTTCTCGTTTATTGATTGAGTCCATCTCATGCGCTGCACACAACCACCGGCAGCGGGGACCCGGCTCGGGGCCGGATGGCCCCTAAGTCCCAAGCTTCTCGGTGGCCGGCCTCTCCCCTGCCGACGTACAGGTGTTGGCGACGTCGGCGGAGAGAAATACTCGTCGCTCGAGCTCGACGCGACTGTCACGGCCGATATCACAGCACTCACGACGGGGCTGGATTCCGGCGGCGGCGAGGCGGAGCTGAGCGACGGGTCCAGAGGTGGTAGGCGTGCACGTCGACCAGCTGATCTCGTCAACATTATTGTTTCATCTCATCCCATTTTTTATTAGTCCAATTTTAGATATGACATACGTCATTGTTGATCACAGTTTTTTTTCTATGGTGTTTATTGTTAAAAAATGGCTTCATTTCACTGTGTACTATTTAGAAACGGAAAAAATATAATATATAAAAGGTAGATTAGGTTCCAGACTGTTTAAAATGATTATTTATCAACGAAAATTATGGAATGAAATTTACAAGACTTCTTGACGTTTAGTGTTGCCAGTTATTTATTATACTCTTTGTTATTGACTCCTAGAGTATATATATCATTTTATATTATAGTACTCTGTGATATATATTCTGTGGTTATTGATGCTCTGTGCCACAGCTCTGTGCTGTCTTGTCAACCGAAATAAACTTACGAGTTACGGGTGGAGAGGTTTCTAGTGATAGTTTAGTGGATTTATGTAAAATTTGAATCAAAATGGAACCAGAAGCCGACATAAGTTTACCAGCTCTTAAATTCTTGACGTGTGAATCTGAACACGTTTGTAGGTTATGTTTTTCTTCGACAGAGCATCAAGAAGTATCGTTTGAAGACATTGTACGGCTTCAGAGGTCATATTTGGATGAAACCCTCACTTTTGTGGATATGTTCCGCGATTTATGTGTAAGTGTCCATGTTAAAGGATGTTCTGTCTCTCCAAGGAAAGAAATAATAGAAGTAGTATCTTTATGACCACTATTCGAGTATTATACTGGTATTAATATAATGGTTTGTTTTATGCTGTTCCAGGTTGTCCAGGAGCCTTCTTTGCCACAAGTTCTGTGCATGAACTGTGCCACTATGACCATCAACTCTTATCTATTTTTAAAACTGTGTCAGTCCTCTAATGACAACTGGAACACAATCATTAACAGGCTAAGCACAAGTTTAGACCAGTCTTCAACTATAGGTCCCAAACTAGGTGTTCAAACCGTGTATTTTGTAGTGAAGGATAATGAAAATCTCATGTTCACTAGTAGAAAACAGCACACAATAAGAAGTAAAAAGACTGCCCTCAGTAAAATAAGAGAACTGGTCAAAGATAAACGGTATAGGGTGAAGAAGCAGAAAAAATCAAATGTTATATGTGAAGAATGTGGAGAAAGATTTGTCTCCAACTGCCACCTGGTCAAACATATGAAGGTTCACAGTAACTCTAAACATCCTTGCATGCAGTGCCCTAAAGTGTTTGCCACGCAACTACAACTCGATGAACATGCTGAAAGAGTGCATTACCCAAAAAAAATAAAATGTCCAAAGTGCTCTAAAATGTTCAGTACTAAGAAAATGCTGACATTGCATGATAAACTACATCATGTGGCTGCAATATGTAAACTATGTTTTGTTCAGTTCCCCTCGAAGAAGGACTTACGAGCTCACTTAAACAAACACGAAGTCAACACATGTCCACGCTGCAACAAAGCTTTTCTTAACAAACACACCTTTAAATTGCACCTAAGAATTTGCGGTAAACTGAAAGATCAACTACCCAGCTTCTTTTGTGATATTTGCAGCAAAGGCTATGCTACAAAGAATGGTTTGAGGACTCATTTGAAAACAGATCATGGATTTGGAACTGTCCTATCTTGTAACTGGTGTGGCAAGAAATTTGATGCTAAAAGTAGACTGAACAACCACATTGTAAAACATACAAAGGCAAAGAACTTCCACTGTGATCATTGTGGTGGAAAATTTGTGACACAGGCAGCTTTAGTTTACCACACACGTCTCCACACAGGTGAAAGGCCTTTTCCTTGTGACTTGTGCAATGAAAGCTTTCTCTCTGCATCCCGGAGGATGGAACACAAGCGGCGGAAGCATTTTGGTCCTACGAAAGAGTGTCACGTTTGCCATGTCAAGTTTGTCACAGGACATCAGTTGAGGAAACATGTGCAGAGACACTACAATCCTCATAGCAAGTTGTTTGTGCCTGAAGCAGAAGCTCCGTTTGCAGTTTATCCAAATATTAGTATAAGTGTAAATAATAAAATTAAGACACAGCAGTATCCTAATATATCAAAGTTATTATCAATATGAATGTTGGTTGCCTAGAAGTGGATTTCTATTCTGGAAAGAATAAAGCACTAATGGAATGAAGCAATCACTGAAATGACAATAAAGATCAATAAGGAGGCACTACTAGTTTTCAAGACATTATGCTTTCTTTGATGCGACAGGTAAATGGAGTGCGACCCTCGAGTGAGGCTGCATTTTCACCAGAGATGTACGAGGCGACGCGACGCGGAACTAGGCTGTGGAACGGTGTGAGCGTTTCCACCAGAGATGTGCTGGGTTGCTGAGTGGTGCGAAGATGCGTAGCGACGCTTGAAACGGTGCATAGATGAGCGGTGCGAGGATGTGTAACGGACTCGTTTCAGATGCGAGCGGTAACCACACCGTCTAGTGACTGCTATTTTTTCGCTCGCGTCCGTCCCTAGCACACATCCCTCGCACACGTTTCCCTTGTTTTGTATGTACAAAAACATCGCTCAGCTAAGCTGTTTTTACTAGAGCTGCGCTGAGCGAGGCTAGGTAAATGAAGTGGTTCTTAACCAACACATTCCTCGCAACGCATCCTCGTACATCTCTGGTGGAAACGCAGCCTTAAAAGGGAAAATATACAAATCCGTGATTAGTTATTACCTGGCGTACTGTATGGATCAGAATGCTGGGCTGTAAAGATGGATGAAAAATGATGATTGCATGTAGCGGAGATGAGTATGTTGAGGTAGATGTGTGGTATGAGAAGAATGGATAAGGTAAAGAACGAGTTTATTGAGGAAGTTTAAAAGTTGCACCAGTTACAGAAAACTTAAAAGGGAATCGACTGGTAAGGACATTCGTGTTGCGGAGGGACTAATTTCATAACTAAAAGAGTGATGAATATAAATGTTGATGGATAGAGAGGGAGAGGAAGACCAAGGAAATGATGGATGGATTGTGTGAGGAATTATACGAAAGAAAAAGGAGTGAATGCTAGCTTGACGGCTAAGAAAAACGTGTTGCGTCCACCCCAAGTAACATGGGACAAGGGCAGGAAGATGATATTGATAACATTTAGGTTTTAGACAATTATAAGGTAAAATTATGCTGGCTTAGTATTTTTACATAATTATGACACAAATTACATTACTGGACAAGTATTAACTTTTTGTCTCCCAAGGAAAAAAGAAGTTTAATGTGACAAAGATGAGCAGAACAAAACAAAAAATATTGAATAGGATAGAGTATTTTTGTCCTCTGTTTGTTCCGGCTAATCTCCGAAACGGCTGGACGGATTTTGATGGGACTTTTACTGGGAGATAGCAGCTGATGTTATAAGGTCTAACTTAAGCTACTTTTATTTTAGAAAAATATCCGTGGGTCCGTGCAAAAAATGTAAACCCTTGGAATTGGTAACTAAATTCGATTAAAAAAGGGAAGAAATTTTTGTTATACCTAAGTAATAATTTCACACGAACGAAGGTCGCCGGCAACGGCTAGTTTATTAATAAAATTTATAGGTACACCAGCGCACAGAATCATAACTTTAATATCTTGAATTGTTAATAAGAAATCAGAATGCTGTCAATAGAAAATATTATGGAAGAATTACGTACTAGTCGGACAAAACCGGAGTCATCAATTCGAGAAGTATGGCAGAATGTTTTAAAAAAATGTTCAAAATAAAACATCAACACTACAGAATGTTTATTTTATTATTAAAGCAGACTTAACTTCTAAAATATAAACAAATAAATAAAATTGAATTGTCTGTTTGTAATGTCAAAATAACAGCTTTTTGTTGAATGCTTGGTAATGTAATTACTGAGAAGGGTTACGTGCAAAAAAAATGTAAACCCTTAAAATTAGTTACAAAATTCGATTCAAAAAGAGAAGTAGCATTTTTTTTTTAAATAATAGTTTTACGCGAACGAAGGTCGCGGGCAACAGCTAGTACTATACAATAAATTCAATACCTATTGATTTTCTGTTTATTCGTCTTGTCCCATTCTCGACAAACGGGGCAAATATCCCGACTGGCGATAAACATGTTACCTGGGTACCATACAGAACTCAAAAACAAAACACAATTGAACACGCCTTGATTTGCCTTGAACAATAAAAACGAAAACTATCAGCATTAAACTGCATTAAATAATAATATTGTGTTATAATTCATATGGCTCACTTGATATTGATTTAAGTATAATTTCAAAGTCAACTCAGTACTAAACATGACAAAACAAGCCTTTATTGATTTGTTTAGACTAATAATCCAGGACAATGATGGCTCATTAGCCATCATTGTCCTGGATTATAAGTCTACTAACCTAACTCTCATATTTTCTACAGCTGGAACATTGGGCGGTATTAGACTCCTGCCAGCATACAGCTTGTTAGAAGGATCATGATGTTTCTTTATATGCTGCTTCAAAAAGTTAGGTGTAAAGAATTTGCGAGAGCATATCTCACACATAAGGGTTGGACCAACATGTTTGAACTTTATATGCTCAGCTCTAGCTGAGGCATTCACAAACTTCTCATCACACACCGTGCAACTATATGGTTTGTCCCCTGTGTGCCTTCTGGTATGGTACAACAATGCCTCTTTAGAAACAAACAGTCTACTACACAAGTCACACTTGAAATTCTTTTCACCAGTGTGTTTAACCATGTGAACCTTTAAGTAACTTGGAGCAGTAAACTGTTTATCACAGTATTTACAAGTGTGTGGTGTTGCATTACCATGAATAAATCTATTATGGACCCGTAATCCTCCAGGAGTACTGTAGCCCTTTCCACACTTCTCACAAAAATATGTCTTCTCAATTTTACTCCTTATTGGATGTGGGTCCAACATGTCTTCCAGACATAACTTGACATGTTTTAAGAAGAATCCTTTGGTGTTGTAGCTTTTGCCACATTTGGGACATTCACTTTTGGAGATGTGTTTTTGTTCATGGATCTGCAGCTTTTCTAAACTTTTGAAAGGCTTGCCACAGTCCTTACATACAAATACTCCATGGACTGTATCCCGATGTTGTTTCAAGCTTTCCTCAGTGCACTTAAACTGATTACATTCAGGGCAGTCATAAATATGCTGACTGTCTTCATGTGCAGTCAGTTCACTCTCATCACTTAAATTATCATGGCATTTCTCACATGTGAGTATAGCATGAGTTGATATGTTGTGAACTCGGAGCTCCAATATGTCTGCAAATCGTTCTTTGCATTTAGTGCACTGGAAAATCTTATTTAATTGGGATTTCTGCTTCTTTGCTTCATTTTTCACCAAAACAAGAGTAGACTCATGTTCCCTGACTGTTATGTAAAGGGTTTGATCTGAACTTGTGTCAATATCAGCAGTCAGTGCATTGGAGAGATTATTGAAGACATTGTGGAGTAAATTGGTTGATATTTCACAAGATTGTAGGAACTTGAGTGAATCAAGTGCTTTGTCTACACATGGCATACACACTGCATCAATCCCAGCAATCTCTTCACAGACCTGAAAACAATAATGCTCAGATACAGGTACAGGACTTAGAACTTTGTGACCAAAAGTCACCTCAAAGTTAGTCTAACAATTTAGAATGAACAGGACTCTTATTAAATATTTTTAGCTAGCTTTATGCTTAATAGAACAGAATAAAGTAATCTTAAGACTATGGGGTTTAAGAACAGCATTCTAAACTATAAGTTTCAAAGTAGGCAACCACAATGTTTGCACATGAATAACCGAATTAATTGCAACTTACTTCAGCCCCTAACAGTTTCGTTAGGATTTCAGAAAGCGTTAGGTAAGCCCCACTCGTGGAGTCCAGCGACACAGAATCATGAAAACGAATGTAATGTTCTTGAATATCCTCTAGGCATAACCTGCAGTGGCTGTACCGATTTTCGCTTAGTACATTAGACACAAGCACATTTAATTCTGACTCTTCTTTCATTTTTACGAAATCCTCAACTGCGACGAATTGTTTGTTGAAATTAAACTACAGTTCAAAGTAGAGCGCGCGCTTAAAAACTTTTCGTTCAAGAATCTCCTTCCCACGTACTTAGAGCAATCGTCAATCGTCGCCATGAATCAAAATGGCGGATGGCGGCGAAAAATGCTCTATTCAGACATAATTTTAAAACGACTTGTTTATATGACGATGCCACTACGATTTTATTTGAAAATGATTTCCTTATTCTCGAAAATGGTCACATAAGTAAATAATTATGTACATAGCAGATTTAAAAGCGATATGGGAGGCTTTGTATATATAAGATGCTCTGTGGTCTGAGTCAGGGATGAATTTTATATTAAGCGTTGTTTAGTATTTTGAACACTTGCAACTTTGTGTGGAGTAAACATTAGTAAACATTTTGTTGAATTTGACATTGACAGCGCCTTTATTTCGTACCAGTAGGGGTGGTTTTCTGGGTTTTCTTGTAACGAGCTAGGATAAGTGTTACAAGAGTAAAGAAGAAACCATAACGCCATGTGTTAGACTGTTGTTTTGCATTTAGTTTCAAGTTAGTGCACATTAAACTGCAATCTTCTTTCTCTTTGCGTACATTAGATCTAGGACTAAGATAGTCACTTCTTCGAAAAAGGAGGTGACTGTGTCCCACGCAGTTGATACAGTCTCGTTTTGGCTCGCAAGCAAGCGTCGTCGTGCTCCAGCACGACGCGGCCCTTCAAGACCGAAAGCAGTAAGAGAGCGTTACCCGCAGAATTATACATGCTAGCCTGTTAAGAAAGTTCTGTGGGCTGGTTTGAAAAGACAACTGACATGGCTAAAAGCCAAAGTCTCTGAAACCCAGGCCATAAAACAGATTAAAAAAAAAGACAACTGACATTTGTTATGAATGCGCAGTTTTGTTTACCAATTTATTTTTTATACGAATTATAAATAAATGATAATTTTAGAATATAAACTAACATTATAGATGAGAAAGTTTGGATGGTGATTGTTACTTAATCACGCCGTACATAGCACGTATTTTTTTGAACAAAGTCAGGGAAACAGCTAGTTAAGCATTTTAATCTTTAAAATGTCAGCTCGTATACTTCGTGATATTTTGTCTGATACATCTTACTGTTGTTGCTTGTGCTTTAATACGATAGGAGAAACTGAAACCCCGTTTAGCATTGAAGACGAGGTTTCTCTAGGTATTGATATCGAACAGACTGAAGTATTATATGAAATAATATGCACTGTGTTAGGAGATAAGGTTAGTGAGCAAATCGATAGTATAAGTACAAATCTACTCTGCATAGGTATAGGTCCAATCCAACGTCTATAGGTCACAAGTCCTCCACAGTATTTTATACATTTAACTTTGTATGTTTCAGGTTTTGGATAGCATTTCTGTGCTCAAAGTGATTTGCCAGAAGTGTACAGGAATAGTTATAAACTGTCATAAATTCATACAACAATGTCAACAAAATATAGAGCAGCTGTGCTCTACGATAGATTCCCTACAGGAACACAGCCAAATTGTAGGTGCAGGAAACTATGATTACAAGTCAATATTTATTGCTTTGGACACTAGTAACAATAATGTGGAGTTGTATTATGATAAACACCGAAACTGCAAAGATCAAACACTTTTACATAAGAGATTTCAAAGATTATACAAAAATGTCCAAGAGTTATACATAGATATTGAATTAGAATCAAACTGCCGTCCTGATAATAAAAACTGTGCTGAGGAAACCACCGCACAGTTCCACAGTGTGGAAAGAAGAAAACAAAGTAGTGCATTGCAATCTTTCATACTTGCGGATATAGTACATGATGCAGATGACCTAAATAATCTTAAATGTAAGACATGCTCGAAGACATATCCAACAGTTATGAAAATGAAACAGCATTACCTAAGGCTGCATGCACCCAAAAAATTTAAATGCTCTCAGTGTCCAAGAAGTTTTGGGAGTTCATTTCTGCTTCAAAATCATACAAAAGACAGTCACTCTACTGCAGTCTGCAGCCAATGTGGCAGAACATTCACCAACCTTTACACTCTAAGACATCATGAACAAGGTCACAGAAGGTCAGGGCTTGTCTGTCAGACATGTGGAAAGGTTTATAAAGGAAAGCGAGCATTCAATAATCACATTGAGAAGAAATTGTGTGCAAAGATGAGGAAGTCAAATGCTGAATCACAGCTCTCATGCAATTATTGTGGAAAAAAGTATGCTCAGAAATCGAGTTTAAGTAACCACATCCGCTTAGAACATGAAAATGGTACAGCTCTGATATGTGACTGGTGTGGTAAGAAATGTAGTTCTATGAGCCGGTTAAAGGATCATATTATAAAACATACAAAACAGAAGAATTTTGAATGTTTACATTGTGGAGGCAAGTTTGTCTCAAAGGCGTCTTTGCTGTATCATACAAGAACACATACAGGTGAAAAACCATATAAATGTGAATATTGTGACATGACATTTTTGTCTGCATCACGCCGTTCTGAACATGTGAAGCGACATCATACACAATCAAACTTAGAATGTGATATTTGTCAAGGTAAATTCAAGGGTAATACATCTTTATTTCGACACAGGAAAAAGCATTTTGATGCAAGAAGTAGATACTATTGTAACCCTACAGCCTCGGTAGTTTAATCATCAAATAATGTAAATGTAAGTTTTTAGCTAATTTGTTATAAGCATAATTTTATCTCCCTTGGATGTTGACAAATATGAAATACACTTAATAAATGTGTATGTGTCCATTCATTTAGTTCTATTAATCCTTCCTGAAAATAGATCATTAAAGATTGAAACCAATAATCATGGAATTTCAACCAACAATTTTATTCAAATACAGTATTACCAGTACCAGCCAGAATCAAAGCCCACAAGTTTCTTTTTTGCCAACATTTTGGCTATTATCTTCCTGAACACGTCACTTGCATTATCAACCACAGACGACACACCATAATCCATAGTGGGCATAGTTGGTCTTGGGGAAACTTGAAGGAAAAATATTATTTTTATTTAAAATCAAAACATGTTAAAGTCTCATGCTATACAAACCTAATAGAAAGTACAGGTGCAAAAAGTACCTATTATATATTTATTTATTAGTATGGAATAGGCTCCTCAGAAAATATGATGGGTGCCAAGCTAAACTGACTGGCTGACTGACCAGTTTAAATATTTTTAAGCTTTTCAATACATCAGTTCATTAGCTGCTAGTACTGCAATCAATTATAGCTATTCATAATATTATACTACATACATACTACAACAGGTTAATACCTAAAATCTAAATAGCTTAATTGTAAGGATATTCAAACACAGGTTCACTCGGAGATGATAGGTAAAGGATTAGTCTACTAAGTCTACAATAGCATTTGATCGAGAACAAGGGAAGGGAGGCCTTTGCCCTGTATTGGGACGTCTTAGGCTAATAATAATTCGTGCACCACTAACCATGTGTCCTGTTTCGGGTTCTGTTTCCAATTCTTTTCGTACTGTTCTTGTGGCATTCGAACTCTGTGACGTTGAGCTGTAAAAGATAAAATGTTTTGTGCCTCGTTTTCGAGTTGACTCTAGGTACCTAAGCAGTTGGCTTCAAGATCATTAAATAAAAGTTTAAACTTAACATACCGTAAACAAAAATACTAATAATATTATAAATTGGGATCGGAAGGGCATTTTATTTAATATTTTTATCAAAACTAAGTCTAAAAAAAAAGTCAAAATATTGACATTTTAACTTCAAAAGATGTCAAAAGTCGCGCTAAAATTAAGGGAGGGCGCCCACGAGCAACTTAGTTGCCCAACAACTTTTTTGTCTCTGTCGCTGTCTCCTTGCCGAGATTTGGACGATGAGCACACGGGAGCGATACCAACGCTCCTTTTTCGTAAAATTTGATCGCATTCATCAACATGGATTTCGAAAAGACGGCTGTGTTCTGTGCGCTTGTTCTAAGAAATCAAAGACAAGAACGAAAAAGGCAATATTGGGTGCATCCATTATGGCGTGACAGACTAACATTAGGAAAATTACATACAATGTTTAGAAAACGGAGAGCATTTCCAGAAAAAAAATTGTGCTACTTTAGAATGAGTATCGAAACTTTTGATGAATTGTGCAGAATTTTACGGCCTAAGTCCGACCGAATCGCTCGTGAAGATACAAATTTGCGATTGAATAAGCATTAGATTTCGCAATATTGTCTGAGTATTCTTTTAAGTTTTTATTGTATAACAACGGTCTTCCTCTACAGTGTGATTCTTCATAATGTGCACATATCGAAATGAAGGAATCTACGCTTAATTTTATCAGCCAAAAAATATTTTTAAAAAATCGAATTATTTTTTTATATTTTGTAAGGAATTAAAAAAAAAATTGTTCGCTACTGTGACCACAGTGTAAACAAAACGGTGTAACTTTTGAACTTAATGATCTATCGCTTTGAAACAAAGTCCATAATGATTGGAAATAATTAGGCGTATTCATAAAAATAAAATTGTGAAAAAAAACTACCCTCACTTGTAAATAAACATTTTTTTTTCATAAATTTTTACTATAATCGTAAATTTTGTCAATAAGACGCCCCCATTACCTACGTTTGTTATTACTTTAAGTTATTCCTCATTGTATTAGCTACTAATAGTAAAAATTGCATGTTTGTAACTCAATCACAACATTTTGTATCAACTTTTAAAGAAAGGCATTGCACACGGCTACGTACAATATTACAAATAAAAATTCAAAATTAAAAAACAAATAATATTTTAGATTACATTTTTTAATATTTTTTCCGTCGATAAAATTAAGCATAGTTTTTTTATGATATGTCGTTGTATTGTTTTATGTTTATGTTTGTATTTCGATATGTGTACATTATGAAGAATCACACTGTATATCTTCTTCCGAAATCGTCATTTTTAGGGTTCCGTAGCCGAATGGCAAATAACGATACCCCTAAAGATTCGCTATGTCTGTCTGTCTGTCTGTCCGTCTAAGTCATAGCCACTTTATTCCGAAACTATTTGGACTACACAGTAGCAACTTCTGTAAACCGCTTTACGATTTTTATACGAAAATTTAAAAAAAGCAAGGAATACATGGAACTAAAACTAAAAAATATTTTTTTTCATAAACTTATACGTATAGAACGTAAAAAAAAATTCAACCATGATTGGTTTGAATAAAATTTGATGATTAGTTTTCGAAATATGGGCTTTTTCATCAAACTGCAGCAGTAACTTTGTTTTTCATTAACTTATTATGAAAAACAAAAATTTTGCTGTTGAATGATTACATTCAACAGCAAAACTTCAATATGAATGAGCCTTCAAAATATTTTTATTATATTGTATGCTGCTATGGAACCCTATGTGCGTGTGAGTACGACTCGCACTTGGCCGGTTTTCTCTCTATTTATAGCGTACGCGAATAAAGATGTTCGGTGAAGAGACGCTCTCTCTCTACGAGGGTGGAGTGGGAACTGACTGACAGGCTGGCAGCCCGGCAACATTTTTGTCGCCGTCTGCGCACTTGCATTGCAACCAATAGACGGGGCGACAGTTGAGTCGCCGGCCTGTCTCCAAACCCGCGGACAATAAAGTCTCCCGACTGTCGCGTCGCTACATGTGCGCACTTTCATACTAACCCGTAGACTTGATATGAGAGACAAATTAGTTGCGAAGACAAAAGTTGCTCGTGCGCGCTAGCTCTAACTTGATATTTTTTTCTTCACGGATAATTCTATGCTACGTTGCTTTTCGTCCGATCATACACTAAAGTAATATGGATTGCGTCCCTTTCCTTGCCGATGACCTTTCAAGCATTTGAAATGTTTCACATTTTTGTACTTTGAATTTGCATTAAAAAAGAAGATTAATTAATAAATGAATTTGAAAAAAAAAATAGATCTTCACGTATGTTTTGTGCGTACTATGCTCGACTTATCATATTTCTAGCCTTTCCCCAACTATGTTTGTTTTCTAGTCTAACCGGATGCAGCTGAATACCAGTATTTTACATGGAGCGACTACCTAAGATCTGACTTCTACAACCCAGTTATGACTGAGTAATATGATACCCCTTGGTAAGACTGGTTGTCAGACTTTCGGGCCACTGACGAGATCAACGGTTGAAAAAAGTCGGGCATTAAGTGTTTGGTTTTTTCTATTACGAATTTAATAATTTCTCAGCAGCGGGCCTAAATCGGAAGTTGTGATATTTTATTTCCGGTTGCTCGGCCCCTAACTAAAGTCTATAATAATAATAGTGATAGTCGTGTCGGCCAATGGCTTAATTGCCAAGAGCCTCGATGAATACCTGAGGAGGCTCTCGCTAGGCAGCTGGATCAAGGGCTTGATTCAGAAAGCAGTACTTCTAGACGAAGTTATGTTGACGAACAACTACCGGAAATATATTATTAAGGACGGGACGGTTGACGTGTGTCGGGCATGCCACTGCGCACCGTCCAGGTGAGTCCATCGGACATACTATTTCTGGTTGTTCTGGTCTGGCTAACGGCGAGTACTTGCATAGACACAACCTTGTGGCCAGGATTATCCATCAGCAACTTGCTCTAAAATGCGACCTTGTGGAATCGGAAGTGCCGTACTATAGGTATGTGCCCGATTCAGTTCTCGAAAATGGCAATATCACATTGTACTGGGACCAATCCATCATCACTGACAGAACTATTGTAGCCAATAAGCCTGATATAGTGGTGATGGATCGATCAGAGCGGCGCGCAATGATTGTTGATATATAACGGTCCCGCATGATGAGAACCTCGTGAAAGCCGAAAAAGGTAAGCAAATCAAGTATCTTGACTTGGCTCGCGAGGCTGTCGACATGTGGGATGTAGACTCAGCGATCATTGTGCCGATAGTCGTATCAGCCCATGGCTTAATTGCCAAGAGCCTCGATGAATACCTGAGGAGGCTCTCATTAGGCAGCTGGATCAAGGGCTTGATTCAGAAAGCGGTACTCCTGGACACGGCTCGTATTGTTAGGAGGTTCCTCTCTCTGGAGCCCTGACCGCCCGCCGTTAGCTTGGTCGCTGTTCCCGATACCGGTGGGCTACTATTTTTTATATTTTTAAATGTTTTTGTTTTTTATTTTTTTCAATGTTTTTAAAAAAATATGTAAAAATATAAAGAATGTGTATATAAATGAATAAACGAAATAAAAATACAAAGACCCTTAACAATTTATAAAAACCCGGAAAATATAACTATTATGCTGCTTATCTTACGGTGAATACAGGTGTGTTATTATGTTCGTTGGTTTATTTTGTTTGTCCTAAAATAAAAAACTAACTTTGTTTACAACAGTTTTGTAAAGTCGTAAGTTTTTGTGTGATTGAAAAATTCAAAAGTCAACATCTCGGAGCCATAACAAAACGCAATCTTGAAGTCGTCCGGATCGTCCCAATAGATGGCGCACCTATGATTGAGAAGCCTTGCGATTGGTTGGCAGACACAGTGTATCTCTTTCTTTTTCGACAGCAAGCAAAATGGCCGCAACTCATTGTGGTATGATAGACGTGTTAGAAATTTTGCGTGATGTCGTGTGTTATCCTTCGTAAATAAACATTATTGTTCAAGTGCCGCGTCCCCCATAGTGCTCAGTGTTAGTGCATGCTGTGTTGGCCCAAGTGATCACGTTGTGATTAAACATCCATTTTTTAAGGTGTTTTGTCTGTGTTTTGTGCCTTGTTTTCGTCAATAAACTTACCCTGACATCTGTTTTGGATTTATGTTAACTTGAATACGGTAAGTGTACTACCTGCATACAAGTTTATCGATAAAACTTTGTTTGTAATAGTTGTGTAAATAGTTTTAATTTCATCAAGTTTTGACAGTAGTTTGTCTCGTTTGTTTATTATACTTTGGTTGGCAAGCGCGATAGAGACAGTAATGGTATGCTAAAGTTAAGTCACTCCCTATCCCTTCGAAAGTGTGCCGCGTATTATTGTTTTGGTTTTGACCTATTACGAAATGTGTAGTTTGTGAGTGGCTTTGATGTCGGAGGTCGAACACGGCAATTACAGACTGGCCCAAGATTAAATGTGACTTGAGCTGTGTAGGCAGCGCATGGCGAGAGTGCGACAGTGACATCATATTCGCGTATTAAAAGAATAAATATATGATATTTTCACTATCACACGTCTACACTGTGGTTGGAGTGTGTACGTCATGATTTCATGAACCACGCCACTGGCTAGCCACGAGCCACCCTCCTACACCAGAGCTTTGTTATCAAAGGACATGATATTCTACTCAGCTAGATTAATTTAAGTACCTAGACCAGAGCAATGTGAGCTGTATGACAATGACAAATAGTTTCCAGAAATACCAGCTTAGCCACATTCTTTGATTTTATAGCTTTAAATTTTTGCCACAAATTGATGTTAATGGCAGGCAAAAGTTTGAAAAGTTTAAAACCTTTTCCCTGCAAACTTTAGGTGAATTCAAGAGGAGCAAGCCATTGCTCAGTTTAGGGTTGTCCCAAGCTAAAATAAAATACAATTTGTCCAAATATGATACATTTCATGGTTTTCAATTAATAAATGGTCTGACCACATTCTGTCATGTGGGGCAATAAACAAAAATATTGTATTCACATACAAAAGTATGGAAGAAGACATGCTGTTCCTTCCCCAAACAAATTGGGATGATGGCAGGAGAGAATGATCTTGAGGATGATTTGCATGTTCTCAGCTTTGAAATATCATAGAGAAAAAGTAATAAAAAAATTCAAGTTTTAAAAATCATTTTGAAAAAGATTTGTCCTTGAATTTGCTGTCACCTCTCTGGAAGAGCAGACTGAGACCCAGAGTTAATAAAATATTATTTGTGTCTGCATGTGCAATATAAATAATATAATGTGGCAACACTCTTAATATGAATGTGGTCGGGCAAACTGCCAACGAGACTCCTTTGATGTTTGCATAATAATCATGGAAAAGCTTATTGAAGATTCTATTATGATGTTTTTTTTTTTAAACTTGTTAATGATAATACACAAATGCATAAAAACACTAGATTTGAAGACTTTTAAAACATTTATTTTTAAGAAAGCTTTGGAACTAAAGTTTGTAGTTTCCTTAAACTTTTAGCTTGGCATGATCAACACTCACTGATGAAATATTAGTTTATTAGTTACTGATGAAGTATTAGTCTGTTAGTATAAATATTTCAGGCATAATCGGCAATACTTTTGGAAAATGCAAAATCCATGTGGTAGGCAAAGTGGTTGCTGGAGTTACATAGAGTAACGGGGACTAAAGAAGTACCAATATTACAATAATTGTTTTATGACAAATACTGGAGCAATCTCTAATGCATTTTGTAAAACATAGCTATGGGTTGTCTACAAAGACACCTCTGTACATATCCTTTTACAGATTGTAGCCATTTAGCATGTTAAACTAAAAAGCACATTGAAAACTCAACTCTATTTGATTGCAGTGGGACTGATATTTCATCTAAATAACCTAAGGATGTAAAACTAAATCAATTAGACATTGAATAGTTAGGCTATTATGTCACACATTCGTGATTGTGATCATTGCTTTCAGGTGGTGTGAACGGCTAAAAAAACATCTGTCATTATAATAATGATTTATGCACGAATTTTATGTTCTGAAAACATCTGATTATAATTGAAATATTATTTGTGGATTTTCTTTTGTTTATGGCCTCTGTTGGGGACATGTTTTGATGAAGATGAAAACCAGAAAACTAGCAAAGAAACCCCAAGGGCAGCACTGTAATCCATTGTTTAGGCTTCATGATTTAAGGACAAAGCCTATGTAACATGCAACCACCACCACCGGTTCCTCTCCTGTTCCCAATACCGGTGCGCTACAATTTTTTATATTTTGAAATGTTTTTATATTATTTTTCTAGGGAATATTTCAAAATGTAATTGATTTGTAAAAATATAAGTAAAGGAAATAAAAGCATTTGTCCATTCAATTAAAAAGCAAAAAAGTATTTATTTGAAACACTTAGTAAAAAACATAAACATCCTCATTGCAAAACCACTTAAGTCAACAGTCGCTTGTATGGCCGATACCACATAAAAACATGATTTGCATGTAGAATTTCTATCCTCAATTTGCTAGTGTCTTAGATATTAAAAATATAATAAAACTGAGGAGTTTGTTTGTTTGAACACGCTAATCTGTGGTACAAGCAGTCAGATTTGAAATATTCTTTTAGTGTTTGATAGGTCAGTTCTTGAGGAAGAACATGGTTATTTAACATCACGCAATGAACCTGAGGATGCTGAGGAGCCGAGCAAAATGAAAAACGGCGGGTAAAACCGCGGTGGACAGCTAGTAAGAAATAATTACCGAGTGACTGCATGACATTGCAGCACACAGATATGAATACCGCAACAAAGGGCAATTATGTAGGTAGGTAGGTTATTAACTCAGCTGTCTATGTTCCTAATCTACGTTTCTTTTGCATTGTACCTGAATACTTTGTCTACCTGTCATAACTCTCATATCAGACTAAGTTCTTCTTTATTTTCGTAAAACTTCATAAAGTTGGGTATTGTATCACATATTTGCGTCTTCACTACAGATTTACATAATACATATATAATGTGAAAGGCTACAGGGAAGATCTTCATCCAGTATTTTTTAGGCATGCCAGAATGCCTGTTTTTTTTTTTAAATTGACAAAATCATAGCTTAACTATAAAGCGTGACAAAATGGCACAAAAACCGACCACCACCATCACTAGAGATGGTTGCTTCAAAAACTTGTTTTTTTCCTCTTGCTTTTATTAATGTCTTCCTAAAACATATTCGTAGTAATTTACCAGCAAACAATAGCAAAAATTAAATGTTTTATAAACAGCTAGCTGCCTCCACTCTCAGAGAAACCAGTTTCCGTAGTATATGCCCTTCACGGCTGATACACACGCGCGCTAGTGTGCGCGAGAGTCCTTACACTGTGCATTGTGTGAATTATGAGCACAATTAGGAAATTAGGATGTAAGTCGTCTACGAGGCGCTTTTGTACCCTTTCTTTTACCTCATGGATGTCCTCCACCCTGGGGTAGGCGAAGGGGTCTGGCAGACTCGTACTAAAATTACACGGTGTTCTTCGACTACGTTGAGCCTGGGTGCTGGAGTACTTGCGCAGTTCATCACGCTCCCCGGCCAGGTTTTGGCCCACATAAACATGCAGACCCCGTCGCCGTCTGCCGTCATGAGAGCTGACGGGAACAAGACTGTAAGCGAAAGAATACGATGTTACATTAACACATAATACGATGAACTCGCCCTCTTATGTCGGCAAAACTGCATTTTGCCAAGAGAGCAGATATTTGACAGACACCCGGCTTCTGGAGGGTAGAAACCGGCGCCGTTATGCAATAATTGGCATTCAGGCGGTCAATTGCCAAATCCATGCAAAAACTAATCTTGGAAACAGGCGTGGCTGACTTCAATTGTATGCCCGTGCCAGAATAAGAAGAAAAAGAAGTCCTGTAACTATAGAATATCAATACATGCTTGATAAATGCACCGGGTTATCACTATCACTACATAGTATAAAACAAAGTCGCTTTCTCTGTCCCTATGTCCCTTTGTATGCTTAAATCTTTGAAACTACGCAACGGATTTTGATGCGGTTTTTTTTAATAGATAGAGTGATTCAAGAGGAAGGTTTATATGTATAACATTGACCCGTGCGAAGCCGGGGCGGGTCGCTAGTTATATATATATTGTGAAATATCTTAAGTACTTATTACAGCATCGAATGTTCAGGACTCTTATTGAGGAATCTAAAGCAATACTCGATATAGAGAAGTGTCATTTTTGAACTAAGTAAGCAAGATTTCATGGAATACTAATCAGCGCAATCGTATCATATCATGTAAACACTTTTTTTAACCTATGAATCAGCAATAGCTGACGCATTTGATTTATTTATAAAGCTATCCCTTTTACGCCTTTCTTGGCTCCGTATCTTCGGGAAGAAATAAAGGGGTACTCAATTCTCGTAAGCGCACGTGCACCATAAAACGATGGTGTAAAGATTACACTAAAGTGCGCACTAAAGCCATAGTTTTCGACGATGGAAATAAAAATATGTGACGTAAGCTCATTGAAGCATGGTGCAGAATTCACATGGTACCTACCTATGAGGGAACATTCTTACGTAAGCGAACCTAATTGTTTTAATTGTCGTTACCTAACTGAATCTCATTAAATTGTTTCGGCAATCCTATTAAACACCTCTTTCTTAAATGCTTGATTCCGGCCTCAGTTAAGGTCCGTTTTCCGGCTCAATTAAGCCTACTTAACTCTTTTCGACATCCTCAATCAAGAGTTCGATGGCTCTTTTATTCTTCACTGCGTCCAGCCTGCGCTTCCTGGGAGATTTTCATTTTTGAAATACCTTCCTACTTTTGCGAAACTTGGGAACGTTACAAAACCAAGAATATAGCTATGTACAGGTATACTCCTAGATACAGAACAGGCAATATCTTGTGAATAGTTGACGTCATCAACTTAATGACTGGTAATTGAGAAGGCAAGTACAGCGTCTAAAATGAATTGCAGTTAGAGATTATGGAATCAGTAGGATTTAAGAGACAATGTAAATGTTGATAAAGTCAGCAACAATGTTTCTGGAATTAAGAAATATGTTTCAATGATTGGATTGTAAAACGAAATATATGTAGTTTGGTGGAGAAACCGCAAAACATTGAGAAATTCCTCTAAATAATCTACTGCCCAAACGAATTTGTGAATACTTACTGGAATTTCGACGCCAAAGCTTCGAGACAAACGTTTGTGTCAGAATATCATCAATTCATCACAGTCACACAGTCACATTCATCGAGTCTACCATAATAGTCGTGAAGAAAGTACAGCACTCCACAGCCAGTTAACAAGTTCACAGTCACCCTCGCTTCTATACGCAGCGTTCATTGTTGTTTGTTTGTGCCCAAGCGCCGATGAATGAAATCGGACACTTGCGCCGGCACGGCGCGGGCGCACGCACTCGGACATAATTGTCGGATTGTGAGGGCTGCCACTGTGATACCACGTTTATTGGTGCTTTGTTATCAAGTACTTCTAAAACGGAACACAGTCCTCAACATGAATGTATTCATTATCTCGCGAGTAAAAATAAAATGTCTAACCCTAATGCGTTCCCATTTAGCATTTCGTCACGGTTGTCATCAGTATTTTTTTTTTATATTTCCAACATTATAAACGATGTTGGCACCTAAATATGTTTGAAAGGGAAATTAAAAATTCCATGATTTTTAATGAGAAAATATTTAATTGAGAACGTTTTAAAAGGTCACCGCGACCTCCTTTGAAATTCGTTACAAAACTACAACATTCGTAATTTTGTATCATTGCTAGAAATCTGTGCAAGCGCAAGAATAATGGAAGCGCACATTCACTAAATAAATGTCCAGTACCCGACGTTAAATGCTTGAAAGCGTTCAATAGACATCGATTCGTCGTTAAATTCATGTATCGATGGTCTTTGTAGTTGTGCGGTTGTAAAATGTTGCACAAACATACTAATTATCGCACGAGACCAATCGGGTTTATGGCTAGAGGTAGCCGACGTACCCGACTTCTGATACCTTGACGTGGTATTGGAAACTGTTTGAACATAGAATTGTATGATTACTAGTTACATAGGACACGCTTGAATGCATAAGGGTGTTTTATCTTACGTAGGCATTACGCACTGTTCTGTTGACGGTTTTAAATGTCAGTTGGTAGTTTTATTAGTTAAGTACCTAGCTAGGCGTCAAAAGCTCGTTATTTCTCATTTACTGGGCTGTGCACAAGTTGGTGTAGTTCACACTCGAACTCGATTATTTATTTGCCATGTTAAGCGCATGCCACACCGCCAGCTAGCGAGCGAGCGATCTGGCGGACGAAGCGAGACGATGGAAACTATACGAAGATAATATGGTGAGCTAAACTA
This sequence comes from Eugnorisma glareosa, assembly GCA_947578425.1. NCBI lineage: Eukaryota > Metazoa > Arthropoda > Insecta > Lepidoptera > Noctuidae > Eugnorisma > Eugnorisma glareosa. The sequence continues at coordinate 991,370 of OX387982.1, read as the reverse complement.
TGTTGGGTTTATAGTTAAGCGCAGGCCACACCGCTAGCTGGCGGGCGGGCGAGCGACTCGAACGTCACCCTTTTCATACTTTGTTCGTATCTTTCGATAGTTCGCGGTGTGAACGAAAGTATGAAAAGAGGTGAAACGACGCGTCGTTTGCGTCGTTCGCCCGCCCGCCAGCTGGTGGTGTGGCCTGCGCTTTATGCCGAAAACTACAGACAGACTGGTGGGCTGAGGTCGAGTGGAGCGTTCCGTCTCGCACCGGGTGACGTGAACGAATAGCATCGCTGGCATCCTCGGAGATTTCATTCGCATCGTTTGTATCATGTTTGTATCGCTTAGCTCGGTAGTTCGCGGTGTGAACCAAAGTATGAAAAGAGGTACGATGCTCGCCCGTGTCGCTTGCCCGCCCGCCAGCTGGCGATGGCGGTGTGGCTTGCGCATAAATGGGAGTCGAAAGATTGGTTGAAGGAAAGAATAGAGGAAGACCAAAGACGCGATGAATGTAATAGATGGCTAGAAAGGGAGAGACTGGCCACTGATATGACGGCTGATAGAGATTGTATGAATGGAAGAAGAGGACACGATTTGAAGGATCTATTGTCCTGCAACCGTTCTTGCGTCTATCAGACATTTGGTTGTTAGTATTATGATTAAAGATTTCATATCACATCATCATCAAAAAGGGCTCAATAATGTCGCGAAGTCGTTAACCTTTTTATAATGCACGGCTGACGTAATTTTTTGTCGTCCATAGAGGTCGTTAGCCTCGCTGAATTATTGCAAAAAATACAAGGCGATACATTACTTGTTTTAAATCAAGAAGTTCCGTTATAGAGAGTTCTGGATCAACTGCCCAACACATCGGCTTCCGCGGATTCCAAAGTTTTGAATACTAAACAAATTTTTTCATACAGCTCTTTAAGACAGCTACAATTCCGCTTTTCAATATGTTTGCATACTTTGTTAGGTTTACATTCATCAAATTATTTGTAAACATTTTGATTTTAGAAACGCTTTATGTAAAAGTTATTGGTGCAAACGAAACTAATTAGTCTATTCTGCACCATTGATGCAGGTCAATGGTGCATACGGTACAACGGGATCACTTCACATTGTGATGTATCTTTCTAAGACTTTTCTGGGTTGTCGGACGAAAAAATCGGTTTACGTCACAGGGGGGACAGTGTTGAGTTTAGTGCTAACTGGACATTCCATACATTCCACCCGTGAGTCGAGAAACACTCTCAATCTCGGTAATCACATTCCGTTCAGGCCGTTGTTCATTGGCTTTATTAATTAGAAAACCTAGGTGAAACACAGAATGCCGGGTTAAGAGATGGTGAAATTTCACAAACCTAATTCAAATGCCAATTACAAGATTAATTATGATCGTGTTATTTGTAAACATGAACCTTATTTTTACAAAAAATAAAGTTTGAATGGCTATTTCAAATTAACCATTCTGGTAAACCTATTACCTAAACGCTCTTTGTTATTCCTAAACTGTATTTTTATACATTATTATAGGTACCTACTTCTGTATAATTACCGTATTTTGTTTCGGGTGTTTGTTATTGCTAAGTCTTGAAAACAAGCCCTTACAACTCGAATGTTGACTTAGGGCAAATTGTAAACATTTGTAGCGTGTTCGAAATAGTTTTTGTTCAAACCAAGAAGGTAAAGAAATGTTTCCTTTGGCGCTGTGAGCATTCTTTAATGATAGATTTGGTTCCAAGTTATGTTCAGTTAGGACAAAAAGATTATATATAAAGTAGAAGGCTGTAGAACCGCAATTACAATGCAAAAGACATGATGGATGAATTGCGAGTCTAAAAATGCAGCGAATGCTGAGATCATGAGATGAACACGGGAGGGTGAGAGATCAATGAAAACCAAAGACTAATGCTGTTCCAACTTGGTATATGAGCGGGAGGACGATGATGGTGATGCAATTAAATAAACATAGGCAAAAGAATTGGTTGAAGAACTGTTTGCTCGTAACAACAACAGACATGACATCACTCATGAAAGACTATGAGTGTCAGGAGAAATGAATACACAGTAGTTACTACCACACGAACGTAGTACATTAAATATACAATAATGATATTTAGCCAACAGGTAGATGTAGTAACGAATAGTAAACAAATGCTGTGATGCACAAACCGGTTGCGATGAGCTAAGCACCGAGATTCAATTCTGACGCAAGGAGGCCTTTGATACTCTGAGTCTGAAGTATTGCCAAAGCCGACCTTCGGCTGCGTTGTCGCATTCATCATGTTTTTTATGCGTTGATTCAGAAAATATTATAGTTTTTGTTTCGGTTTGTTTATCTCTTTTATTGAATAAATAAAGAAATGGTATTGATTGAAATGCTGTTTTCGTCTAGTGAAAATCTTGAAAAAATTGGCAATGACGCTGCCGTTTAGGAATCAGTTGTATTTTGCTGTATTTTTTGTTTTTCAATGGCAGGCGTAACAAATCTACTCCACTTAACCGATCAAGATGGCTTCCCTTTTCAATTAAAATCTGACTTTTTGATTTTTTGGGGACTGGCGATATTCATGAAATGCAGTAAATAAAACTAAATCTTCCTAGAAGGTTTTAATTTTGCATAATTTCATCCTCTTTCTTCGCTAGTGAAGATCGAAAATCAATGTCGTGATATTTAAACTGGTTTACAGTTGCTATTCACACTTCTTACGCTGCTGTACGCAGCTGTCGCAAAAATTCAAAGCTGAAAAAAAGAAGAGGAAACAGGTGCTCATTGCTCCCGTCCGGCACTTTAACCACATGCGTCCAAAATCATTAGAAACATCACGCCATCGAACGTGTAGCAGTTTCCATGAAAAACACACAGTTAATTACGACTCTCGCCTCTCCAATTAGCTTAGTTAAAACCTCCAAAAGGCAGCTCGCTTGCAAATTTTAATAATGTATCTGTTAAGGTCAACTTAATTGACACACATACCGAGAACCGTCCGAAAGCGATGCGTTTGTCTTTTAACATGTTTTTTGTCGATTCGGGTCGATGCTTTCCGAAATTATAGGGGTACGAGTAGGTTGCGTTGTATTAATGGGCTTCTCTACCTGCCAATTTGCATACGGGTTTTTGAGAATATCTTGGGCTTGTCTGCGATGTTGTGAACAGGTTTTTTGGGCTTTGTACTTTTGTTCCACGTGGTGTTTTGAGTTACCGTCCTTCTCCGATCTGCAATATCAGGTTCTTTTGTTGTTCTTCGGACTCTCCCATTTTGTTCTCTATTATGATTATGAACAGCCTGGCCATTAAAATATCTTGCGTTTATAAAATAATGTTCGAGGATAAATAAATAACGAAAACAATTGGTTGTTGCAGCTGTGTAGTAATAGAGTTGAGGAAAACCTTTGATTACGAGAAAAATGTTATCAAAGCAAAGACGATGACATGTGTGTTGCTACAATACGCGATTATTACAGTTTTCAATGCAACGAGCTTTACTAGTGACTAGACGATCATATATACATCTTACAAATAAATAAAATTGAACTGTCTGTTTGTTTAATAAGTATAATTTCAAAATAACAGCTTTTTACTGAATGCATTATGAAAGTATATAATACGATACTTAAAACATTTTTTTTTTTAATTTTATTCTGTCTCTCTGTATTTCGGTCTGTCTGTCTGTTTGTTCCGACTAATCTCCGAAACTGCTCGACCGATTTTGGTGGGACATTTTCTGGCAGATAGCTGATGTTATAACTTAGGCTGCTTTTATTTTTGAAAATAGATTAGGTGATTCCGGGCAAAAAAATTAAACCCATGAAATTGTTAACAAAATCCGGTTTAAACAGTATAGTTGTGTTTTTTTTTATAATTTCACGGGGATGAAGATTGCGAGCACCGCTATTTAAAAATAAAATGATGTTTGTATTAGAGATGCGATGCTTTTGCGGAAAAAAATTAGTCATTCTTGATTTTCCATTGAATTGTACTGAGGAGACTTCTAAGATTTCTTGTTATCTTATTTCTTCAGCTAGAGCCTAGCAGCTACAATCTCAGCACATCGCTGACGAAGAGATAACCTCAGAAGACTAAATTGATTGTTCACTTATTGAATCAGTATATACAAAATTACGTTGGGAAGTGCGCTTTTCAATATCTGAAGGTAATTACATTGCTGCAAATATTACAAAAGCAAAATGCTAATGCAGATTCGTGGGCGTCAATACTTCACGCTAATTCAGAAAACATTTAAGACTCAATTTGCATGATACTGAACAAGACAAGCTTCAAGTTAAAATATATATTATGATGACAGCAAATGTAACATCTAATGTCACATCGTTTTCAGTTTTCTTGCATTTCATAATCTTACTACTATTCCAAATGCGAATGTTTGTGAGGATGGAGGGATATTTGTTACTCTTTCACGCAAAAACTTCTGAACTGATTTGGATGAAATTTTGCACACGGATAGTTTATAGCCTAGCGTAACACATAGAATTTAAACTTTTTATCCCGGTGGTTCGATCCCGAGGGAAAATTACCAAACTCCATGAGTGCGTTGCCGCGGGCAATAAATAAAGAAGAATCTGGAACTCAAAATAAATAGCAAACATGGTAAATATTCCGATTCCGTGTTAATGACAGTGTTAGTGACCATCTCTGTTTAAAAACTTACTAGTTATATGAAGATAAAAAGGACTTTTCCAAACATTGTTTAAGTCGCAATCGCAGTATGGAGAGTGGATGATAATAACAATTCCTTAGGGAAAGATACAATTCAGGACAGTCCAAAAGATGAACGCTCGATCTTGGAACAAACTAAAATAGAATAGAACTAGAATATTTCCGCGAAAATACCTTACTCAATCACTTACAACAAAAAGTGTATTCAACAATTCAAAATTTAAATTCAACTTCATGTTTGATTCTGTAATTCGCTAAGCAGATACCAATATTTGGCGTGTTCTAGGAGTCATGTTTATTTATACCGTATTTGGCACAAAGATTGCAATACCTGGTACTGACAGGTTGATATGCCGCGGTATGCCGCCTACGTGCACTATTAATTAACCAGTTCCCTTCAGCTGGCTCCGACAATTTGCACTAAACGATAACTATGATATCCTCCAACGTTTTCTTTCGTTATTGGCGAGGTACGGTAATTGATATCCTATAAAATAAGTGTTGAGTACTTGTATGATATAGTTACTGTTTCCTGTATTATTAACATCAGAATAACTCGAAGAAGGAGAATAAAATGTTATTTTTGACAAATCTATAGATGTCTCAATTTTTGTAATGTCTACAGGTTTTTAGGAAGCATGTGGTTCTTTATTTAAAATGTAAGCTACGATTAGGTTAATGATCTTATGTGTGTTTACATGCCAAAATACTTTTTGAAGTAACTATGCTCTTATTAGTGCAGTCATTACGTAGGAAAAAATGGTTTAGAAATGCATGTGAACCGAAAAGGAAGGAAGTTAAATTTTGGATACTTCGTGGTCTAGACAAACTTAACTTCAAATTGTCGACCAAGATTTCCTGTGCATTTCCCGCCATCTTGAAAAAATAATTAAATTCCCACGTAATATTCAAAATTTTGCCTTCTCGGTTCACATGCATTTTCAAATGTATATAATGACGACTATGTGCAATAAACCTTAACTGCAGAGATTTATTATCCATAACTCTTTGAAAACTAATCGAAATCAGTGTCGTCCGTTCAAATATCTAGGTCCAAGGTCGTCCAGCAGACGTAAGTTATTTAACAAGACCGTTCTTGATAGCTAGGCTGACTAAGTTTAAATCATTTTAAGCATTAATCGCTGCGTCATAGCTAACCAATTATATTATATTATTATTAGTTAGCTATTGAAGGCTGACCGCATGGTTTTAGTTTACTACATATTCGTTTTATGCTAATTTAGGAGACTAATGAAGTGGGATATAATTTCTGAGCCTTGTTGGATAGATTAGGGGGATCGACCTTGGCTTGTTTAGTGTAGTAAGTGTAGTTTCGAAGATAACCTTCTAACCTAACCTTACAAACTTTACACCTTATAAAGTGGGTCCAATCGCAATTCTTCGGCGCATTTAAATAATGCCGATTAATGGACTTAAATAGGCTGAAATTCTTGCTAATGCGTTTGTTGATTAATTATGTCCACTATTTATGTACAATTCCGACTTAGTATGCCTACGCATGTTTTTTGTTTTCCGTTTCTGACAGTTTGACAGTTCGTCGGCGTTAAATGAACATCAAGGTCTAGAAGACCTTTATTTTTTGTTCTTAAAGGTGGAAGCGCAAGGGTACACATTCAATCGCTATTTCATGAAAAAGTCACTCTTTGAGATTATATGAACTTGGAGGGTTGTATTGATGATTTGAATGATTATAATTCTGTAACTCTATACGTGTTACTGGCGCGATTCATATTTTCATCAACATACAACCTGACACTGACCTGCAAATTGCATCGCGTCGCTGACTAACTGTATCGACTGTCTAAGATCTACAAATGACAGCCGGGACCGGGACCAACGGCTAAACGTACTTTCCGAGGCACGGAGGAAACTCGGTATGTAATGGATAGTCACCCATCCACAGACCATCCTAGGCAAGCACAGCATTTCTTTGGACATGGCGGCTATCAAATAACGATTTAAGTCGGCCATCTGTAAGCAAGTTCTTACAACAAGTTGCTGATGCTATTATAGCTGTCTTATTGAATTGCAATAATATTAGTATGAATTTTAGACTACCTCATTTAAGTCTATTAATCGGCATTATTTAAGTGCGCCGAAGAAACGCAATCGGACCCAAGTCTTACTAAATTTTGACAGTTGACTTGACAGACTAGCGGTGTGGTGTTGCCATGGCGGCAGCGGCAAACGAACGTAAATTGTCCATAGACGCAGAATACGAACGAACGTATTTTAGATTTGGAGAGAAACGCAATCGGACCCAATATTATCCACTTATGATAGGATAAGTCCAAGAATAAAAATTACGTTTTAGAAGACAGAAATAAAATTGGCGAAACAACCTGTGCGCAATCTATTTCGCATCAGCCTAAATCTCAGTTCCTACATAAATTCTCAGCTTTGCCCTATTTTTTGCTCCACTCTAATATTGTTTTGGTTTGTGCGACTTCAAACAGCCGTCTATCTAGATGTTATTATAATTATTATGTTCTATATTCGCGACTAAGTTTAATGAAAATACCTTTTAATGTAGGTCGTGAGGCTTAGAAGTGGCGTCTGCAAGACATGTTTCAGATTTTGTCACATTCCTTCGTAAAATTGTTCTTTTCGCTGAGTCTCGCCTCCAAATTTTTTTTTTGTTTTTCTACCTCGTAACTTCTCGTAGGTGTCGAATGAGCGAAGTAATCTCGTGATTTTATCACGAACGATACACAACTGAAAAATGTTTATTAGAATGGTGCCGTTATATTTGGACATGCTTATTTAAAATCTTCTGCTTTCTCTAGATAGATAAAATTAATGGGACTTGCAATCTGAAAAGTACTTACAATACTTGCTAGTATTGTAAAGCAACTCAAAACTAACAACGGTTCAGATAACTCGGCTTAGAACATCAGTCAGGCTCAGAAGCCTGTTGTTATAATCAAATCATCGATATCAATAATTGAAATACAATCCTATATCACGGTCAATTAGAACTCCAAAGCTCTGCAGTTCTGCAGTAGAAGCATTACGTCTGTTAATGATAAAGTGACCACTGAATACCTTACGACGCTCTAAAACCATAAATTAGTCGGCGCCGAAATGCTATCTCCGGGTAATTTATTTTAGAAAATTCTACTTTTTGTGTTGCATTCGAAAATAACTCGCGACAGCATCCGAACTTTGATGTTATATTTGGATGAGAAAATTTGAGTATTCTAACTAAAATAGAAATTTAAATATAGCCAGGTGCATTAAACAAACTAAGTGCACAAAATGTAATGCTCAAGAATGTTGAAACACAGTTGTAAGAAATTATTTAAATTCTGTTTGACATTGTAGCTCTACAACTCATCTGTTACTATGAACAGAAACGCTGTAAGGATTTGTAGTTCTCTTGTTGTCAGTTAGTTTGTAGTAGTATTTCTTACTTCAATACATTTAGCTTAGATCTGTTTTAGCTCTAACCTAAATCAGGAAAATGTGATTTCATTATAAATAACTTAATGTGTAGATAATTAAATCAATCGTCAACATATTAAATGAGTCGGTTTATTTTATTGCCATGACGAAAAGAGCCAAATACACAAAAACTGATGTTATTCATAAGCATAATGTGCCCACTGCCCAACCTAAATGGCAATATTAGGTCAAAAAGCAGACAGGTGGGTCGTCGACATCAAAAGGATTGCAGGCAATTACACTAAGTGGGGTTACTTGAAGGGCATACCGTGGCTCCCAAGACCTTACCACTGGACAAATTATAAGACGGGATCCGACAGATACTTGTGACTAAAAAGTTTCTTGTGCATGTGAATGAAGCTATCATCGTTTCACGGTTTCAACCATAGTATGCAAACTATTCCAGGAACGAACATCTATGTACCCTGAAGTGCAAGGTTCCCAGAAAATGTCCGCTGACTGTTTTAGACAGATATGGCGCTATAAAGAGAAGACAATAATCAGTTTGTCTTCGTTGTCTTTCAATTTTGTGATTTTACGTTTACTGTGTCTTTGTGATTCCTGTATAATGCCGTTGGGTAACCGCTATTTTGTTAGTGCTGTTGATCATTTCACTCTGTAGCGGAGCACCGGACACCTTTTCAAACGGCACTTAATTCCGACTACGCCAGGGCCTAGTTTCGAAATATTCAATTATAAATTATAACAGCCCGACTCTCAGCCGTTCTCTGACTATGATCTCAATTGCCGGTGCAAATCAATCATTACGTGGGCAATGGTCTAATTCCATACTTTTATTAAAGTTTTCTTAGTAGATAAAACACTAATTTGAGCAATTGATCGTGCTATTCTAGCTGCTGATTTATTCAACTAGTTTCTCAGTATTCCGATCTCGAGTTATTGAAACACTATCGTAAGTAACCCAGTTTCGTAGTAACTTGCACTAAGTAATATACGTCACTCAGTTTAGGAGTGTCCGGCTAGATAAGAGGTACGGATTAGTTAATATCAGAGAGTGATCATTCTTAGATGGCGCGCTAATGAAAAAAATACTTTCATTGAAGGATTGCTGGCGTAGTGCTCAAGGTTTGTGCAGATTTTTAATACACCGTCAGCCAGCACCATGGCTTCATTTACTTACTACTCTGTGATAAGAAGTAGCGATTTGCACTCTTATGACCGTTATCTCTTGATAACCGTAAAGTCTATTACCACGAATTACATTATCGTATTTGCCATTGTGGATGATATAATAATGTCGCCGATTCGGTATTGTTTGTCTAACTTACCGTCTGTGATATGCATGAGCTAATGATAAAACCTCGACGAAAACAAAATAAAGAAAAATGTAACCGTTTTAATGTCGGCTCATTAGTATTCGCAAAGCATATAATTTGTTTGACCTATTTCGTATTGTAGACCTTTTGCAACTATGCGAGTAGTTATCACATACCGAGTTGTTATTTAAGAGTAACTAATATTATATTTTATTGGCTTGTTGTAGTAAACAAACTGGTTATTGGTTAGCGGATTGGAGATACCGTTTAGCTTTGATGATGAAAGATTTTTTTGGCGTTGGAGAACTGGTTTTTGGAATTTTTGCGGTACTATTTTATGGTGTAGCTGTTCTTTAAGATATCACTTTTCGTCTTTGTCGTGAAAGCATGTAACGACTTGGATTATTGGACCGGGACCACTTAGATCATCTATGTGGAACCTACTGCATTAAAATTACCTCATGAAGCCAAGTCAGAGGCCCATGGGTGGCATGAGAACTCTGGCACCAGGTTAGGCACTAACCACATGATAAAGAAGAAAGAAGACCTCACTAAGGTATCAAACAGTAGCTTTTTTCCTCTAAACAAGTTTATGACTTGCCAAATCGTGAAGAACGCAAGTCCAGACCCATTAAGTGCAGAAAGCCTTGGCCGCGGCGACGTTACGATGAAGGAGAAACGAGGCTGCACTGTGTGTATCACGATAGCGACCTGTTATATTGCAAGCACGTGTTCAATAGGGCGTACTGCCCATAGCCAACGTCGCCGGGAACGTAATGCCCCTCCGACCCCCACCTACGGTCATTAAAACAATTATCCGACAAACTAGAAACGCAGTAAACTACGCGTAAACAAACATTTTGTTTGTGTAACCTCACCGAGGTTACAATGATTACATCGCTCAGTTCGTGTGGTTACGTCAAAATTTGAACGTGTTGGCAGTATGGCCTTGCTGTCAAACGCTACGAATGCGACAAAAAAAAGAATTTATAAAAAGTATTCGCGCGTTCGATGTCATTCTAGTCTGATGAGTCACCGCCGCCGGACGTCTCCACTGCTGCGTTCCACATGGACGACTTTACCGGGTTATCGCTGGCTGTGATAATGATTTGTTTTTATTTCTCACAGCTTTGTAACGCCGACTGTTGTTAATTGAATGACAAAACAGATAAGCAAATGATAAGTTAATATTGTCTGGTCAAGAAGGGGCCTGAAACATACGGACATTTGTACTGGATAAAATAAAGAACAACATGATCACGGACATGATGTTCTTTTATCTTATCTCATACCAAAATATTGAATCTATTATGTCAGTTATTGGTAATGGCATTAGTCATCATAAACATAAAAAAGCTGCAAGATATTTTGATGTAAGTGGTATGGCAGCATATCAGGGATGTCTGGCATTGCTTGGTGTGTGATATCATAGGTGGCGAGTCGAGATGGGATACTGAGAAGCCAGAAGGCGAAAAATGCAAATTGATATGAGTCATTGTGTTAATTTTATTTTACATAAACAACGAGCCCTTAGCAATGTTGCGTTACATCAGGGCTGGCAAACAAACCAGTTAATCTGGTTCTGAGGGACTGCTTTTGATTACTTAAATAAAAAAGAGCTTAAGCTTGAAAAAAATAGGCATTCGATTGTGTCCATATTCCATCCAGGCTTCGGAGCCGTCCAGGATATGATTATAATTTCGCTTTCAGCAAAAATTTCAGTCTCGAACTCGTACTTATGTACAGCATAAGACCAGACCGCCCAGAAAAGTTGATTGTGTGTGTGTGTGTATTGTCCCAACGACTACAAATTCTTCATACAATAATTAGATTTTATACTGGCATAGAAAGCAGTCATCAAACTGAATACAATATCACCCGAGCCAGAATAAAAGAAAGTTTTGTACTTAACGTGGAATGCTGCCTGAATTCATTGGCGCATGAAAGGCCTATGTGTGTTTATATTCTTCCAAATGCTTACGCATAAACAAAGCATCTGGTTTGAATCTAAAAAAACTTGGTAACACCAGTAACTAAGTTTCCAAAAATAAAGCTAGCCATTCTAGCCAATACGCACGGCAAAATCCAAGCTTTGTTTTCTATTCAGCTCCAAGTTGGCTAAGCGTAAAACACGTGGGAGAGTTCTAGAATATTCTGCGGTAATACTTCGACGGCTGTTAGCCATAAAGTCCCAAAATCTTGTTTACATAATTGGTCATCAAAATTCACGTCGTCAGCCCTGTACCAAGGTAACTACCAATCCGTGGGAACGTGATGTTCGCGATGTTATACTGTTCTAGTTTTAGAGTGCATTTCTCGTGACTCACTCTCAGGGTGTGTGGAGCGACATGATTCGGAATTCCGTTTGGATATCATGACGACATCGCTTTGATTTAATTTCATACGTGCCGATGGCCTGGAGCTTGTTAACCCTTCGAAACTTTGAGTGAAACAGATAAACAATTCGCAAAAAAGGACGTGCACTGTGCAATTTGTAATACAGCGTTGTATTTGTTTTGGAAGAAAAACTTCAGAGCGACGCAGAGGGTAAAACGGCTCGTAGAACATTTAAATATTTCAGTAAATAAATTAGACTGCAAAATATTCCAGTGCATTGCTGCAATCCCGAACTAAATACCGCACTGCGCCAGACAGTCCCGACATCGACTAAGCACTTGTTCGTATTTTCAATACAAAAAGCTTGCTGAAACTGACTGCCGCTTGCCAACTTATCGCGGATTTCACAGACATAGTTTGTTACAGGAAAATGTGTTGGCATTCAGTAATTTTCGTTGTGGAAAAGTTGTAGAGGAAACGTTTAAAAACTTTGCTAAAGGGCCTAGAGTAGTTCCTTGCGGTATACGAGGCTTTGCAACAAACCAAGTCGACAATTTCGGTTCGATTGCGAACTAAAGCGAATAATTAAGGTATTTCTGGGACATTAACTATGCACCAGCTAATCCACTTAACTGGCCACCGAATCCAGTGAATTACGCCATTGATGAAAGTGCGAGATTATTATAACATCATCTACATAATGCAATGGCGCACGGACCCACTTTCGAGTAAAAGTGCCGAACGAAAAAACGAATTCGTTGTAATTATTCTTGTTGTTGGTGCCACGGGTTTCTCTATTTGAATGTGTACTTGCGTTTGCGCAACTCGGTCTGAAATGGGTCATGGTTTTGTTGAAACCTCTACTATTTGTAATAGATGAGAGATTGTCAGGTTCAAGGATGTCATTGATTTGTTGACATAAGACTGATGTCATATTTAATCAGAACGTAGTGATGAAATGTATTCTTGATTTATGGATGTTTTCGTGTAAGTGTCATACAAACTGCTTAAAAACTTTCCAAACGCTAACGCCGAAGTTATCTTCGGAAAATGAAAATTATTCTATAGACCAGCGACAACGGTGTCGTCAAGAAAATCGAAGATCTGAAACGTTTGATGTAGAATTCTGAGGCCCGGGGACGGGAAAACAACTGGATGAGCGAGACGATTGAAGACGTTCCAGATCTTTCATTTTCGTAAGTCCACAGGAAATGCCCATCAGACTAAACAACTTTTGCTAAGACGTCATTCCTTAATATGTTATAGTGTCGCTGGACTTTGGAGATTCACAACAGGGTTCCAGATCTCCAAATTTATTCTCACAGCAGAAAATGCTCTTCACGTGGAATAATTTTTGCTATGACATCATTTTTATATCTCTTATACTTTAGCTGTTCTGATGCGGTTCTGCATCAGGTGTTCCAATTTCCAAAATAAATTATAGCCTATATATATATTGCCCAGACTTAATACCTACACAACAAATACCTTTTCTTCCCGTTATTCTGTCAAATAAATATGCCTTCGGGCTTGTGTTATTTGAGTGTTTAATTTCCTTTTCCATTTATCGTCGTGACACGGTAGCCTACCCGGTAACGCAGGGGAGCAGTTACTTAGATTTTAATTGATCAGGTATCTTCAAATTTAAACTATAACTATGCCTAGAAAGAGGTCAAATCTTTCCCAACGTACCAAAGGAGCTAAAAGATTGAGGATCATAAGATTCCCAAGAATCTACCGAGGAGCGTCAGGAGAGACTTGATGCTGTTCGAGAACATCAGACTGCAACTCGCTCCGTAGAAACCTCTTCGGATCGCGAAGCACACCTGCGTTCTCAGCGTATTTACGCATTTACATCCAGGTCTCTAGAGACCAGTGAAGAAATCATGCATTGTCTCGTGAGTCGCAGACGTTCACTGATAGATAATTGCGCATTAGTTCTCAGCGTATCTACGCATCTGCTTCTAGGTCTCTAGAGATAAGTGCGGAACATGATGCGCGACTGTCCGCTATGTTAAGCGTTTGCCTAGGTTGGCCCGTGGATGGGTTACCTCCCATTACATACCGAGTTTCCTCACTTCCTCGCTGAACATCTGATGCAACACCGCAACAGACCAGCTAAACTATAAGAGATACAAAAATGGTATCATAGCAAAAATTGTTCCATGTGATGAGCATTTTCTGCTAAGAGAATAAATTTGAAGATCTGGAACACCTGAAGTGGAACTCCAAGAGCCCAGCTACACTATAACATATATAGGAATGACGTCTTAGCAAGAGTTGTTCAGCCTGATGAGCACTCTCTGCGTAAAGACTTAGTTTGATGTACAGAATGCTTGGTTGACCCGTCTTAGCAAGAGTTGTTCAGCCTGATGAGCACTCTCTGCGTAAAGACTTAGTTTGATGTACAGAATGCTTGGTTGACCGCTTCGTGAAGGGTGTTTTTGTTGTAAAGGTATTAAATCTGGGCAACATATAGGCTATAATTTATCTTGGAAACTTGAACATCTGATGCAGCTTTGATTTCCATATCAGGTGTTCCAGTGTTCTTCGCGATCCGAAGAGGTTTCTACGGAGCGAGTTGCAGTCTGATGTTCTCGAACAGCATCAAGTCTCTCCTGACGCTCTTCGGTAGATTCTTGGGATCTTATGATCCTCAATCTTTTAGCTCCTTTGGAACGTTGGGAAAGATTTGACCTCTTTCTAGACATAGTTATAGTTTAATTCTGAAGGTAACTGATCAATTAAAATCTAAATGACTGCTCCCCTGCGTTACCGGGTAGGCTACCGTGTCACGAAAATAAATGAAAAAGGAAATTAAACACTCAAATAACATAAGCCTATTTAGGCTTATTTATTTGATAAAATAAAATAATAAATGGGAGTTTTGGCCAGTAGAGTCAAATTTTCAATGATTCATCGAATTTTCATCGAAAATCAGTCCTAAACTGTTACCGCCTTCACCGCGTGGAGGTACTCCCAGCTTATGTTATTTTATAATTATACAGTGAAATTAGTGATAGCTTTGATTTCCATGTCTGGTGTTCCAGGTCTTCAATTTTTTATATTTTTTTTTATATTCCACAACGCGTGTGCCAGATCTTCAATTTTTATACGTCAACAGAGAGTGCTCATCAGGCTGAACAACTCTTGCTAAGACGTCATTCCTATATATGTTATAGTTTAGCTGGGCTCTTGGAGTTCCACATCAGCTGTTCCAGGTCTTCAAATTTTATACGACAACAGAGAGTGCTCATCAGGCTGAACAACTCTTGCTAAGACGTCATTCCTATATATGTTATAGTGTAGCTGGGCTCTTGGAGTTCCACATCAGCTGTTCCAGGTCTTCAAATTTTATACGACAACAGAGAGTGCTCATCAGGCTGAACAACTCTTGCTAAGACGTCATTCCTACATATGTTATAGTGTAGCTGGGCTCTTGGAGTTCCACTTCAGGTGTTCCAGATCTTCAAATTTATTCTCTTAGCAGAAAATGCTCATCACGTGGAACAATTTTTGCTATGGTACCGTTTTTGTATCTCTTATAGTTTAGCTGGTCTGTTGCGGTGCTGCATCAGATGTTCAAGTTTCCAAGATAAATTATAGCCTATATGTTGCCCAGATTTAATACCTTTACAACAAAAAAAAATCATTTAAATCCGTCGAGTAGTTCCGAAGATTAGCGTGTACAAACAAACAGACATACAGACAAACAGACAGAATTTTTATTTTGGATTCGTGCTCTATTACTGTTTCCAAACCCCCCTCACTAATTTTTTTTTAAATATATTCAATGTACAGACACAGTTTTTTTACTGTTTTATTATATGTATAGATAAACTTCTATTTTTGATTGTATCACACATGCTGTATATATAAAACATAGCATAAACACGTTATGAAGTTACAACCGTGGACATTGCTGGCCGCCGAGCGACGAGCGGTGCACGGTGGAGCGGTTGGCAGATAAAATCTTTATTTAATGTCGGCGTCGGGTTGTCTGCGACAATGCTGTGAATCCATGCGTACACACGTAGCATGGCCGTTTTGCTGCTTTATTTACATTTGATTGAGTTTTGAGGATGAGAACTACTAGCTAATAAGCCCTTGTTCAATCTAAATATATTTGATTGTTTCCCATTTAATGGTTTGTCACGAAAAAGTGGCGATTTGGTATTGTAGTGGGCTGCACCTATGCTGTAATAGTTTATATACTCTCTTGACTTGCAATAGGTAGAGCTGCTTTTGAAACCAGTGCATACAGATAAGATAGGTTGTTACACTGAAGTTATCCCTTTGAAATGGCCGAGTGCAAGTCAAAAACACGATAGTGGAAATCAGATCTGTAATTTATGTCAAATCTATCACGTGAATCAACTCACCCGCACCCTTATCACTCTTTGCTTACGACATCACTATATTAGTACTATCTCTGGATATCATATCGGTAATATTATCTAACAATAAGCGTGTTCTAAAGTATTATTTGATAAATATGACACATTGTGAGATTGTGATAGTATTAGGAGCTTCCTTTAAAGATATAAAATTATCGTTTTCTGGTTGAATAAGGTTCATGGAACTTGTAAAAAATAACTGCAAAGGAAAAAAGCCTTTAATAGATCTGCTTTCGTAATGAGATTATCCACCTAGATAACAGCAGTTCCTTCTTCAGTAGTGAATGCATCTGAAAGATCAATACTGTTAGTCCGTTACCGACATTCCTTGCGAATATCTCGAGGGACTAGAAGAGAATGGACCGCAATTATTTCCTTTGAATGCCCGCCACTATACAGGGTGGAAACTTTCAGCGGGGCAGTAAGGGGAACTGCAGCTACACGAAAAGGGTTTAAGGAGACACTACAATTTTTCGGGAAATGTTGATCTCCAAATTAACAGATTTTCTAATAAGTACCGTTGGCAAGAAAATAGCCATTTTACACATTTCTAGGGTTCCGGTTCCAAGGGGTAAAAACGAAACCCTATTACTAAGACTTCACTGTCCGTCTGTCTGTCTGTCATCAGGCTGTAATCTATCTCGTGAACCGTGATAGCTAGACAGTTGAAATTTTCACAGATGATTTATTTCTGTTGCCGCTATAGCAACAAAATAATACTAAAAACAGAATAAAATAAATATTTAAGGGGGCTGCCATACAACAAACGTTTATTTTTTAAAGATAATGTTACGGAACCCTTCGTCCGACTCGCTCTTGGCCGGTTTTTTAATTGTGCCTATCGATGCTGTTTTCAATACAGATAAAAAACTTCTATTGTACCAGCCATTTATTTATTTATTGGCCTATCTACAATTGTTACACTTTTTATCCTAATAATACAAGCAATAAGATACAAGCATAGTGCACAATATGATGCGATAGACACAGCATGCAAATGCCATCGTTGGAGTATTAAAAAGTCAGAAATAGCAAAGAACTTTTCTCATACATTTCGTAGGTAATCATTGCAGGTTCTAAGAAAGAATTTGTGAAACTGAAATATAAAAAATAAAAACAAAAATGCAAATGATCACCTAAACCTAAAAAGTAGTTTTGCCCAATGGAGCTGGTTAAAAGTAGTTTTGACTAACTGATTCCGTCAAAAGTGGTTTTGACTGATAATATCAGTCAAAACTCTTAAAAACTGAAGGAGGTCGATAAAAATACCAAAAAAAACGCACCTATAAAGTTTCATATTACTAAATACAGGGTGTAACAGGACCCTTCACGAAGCCGTCAACCAAGCATTAAGTATATCAAACTAAGTAACTTTACGCAAAAATTATTGCGGGATACGATTTTTTTTTATAATTTAAAAATTATTTAAAAAACAATTTACGGGAAAAGATTTTTGCATTTTCTAACTTTTCTAGTACTTTTATGGAACCAATCCAGGTTGAACTGTATTGGTTCCATAAAAGTTTTTAATCAGTATTAGAAAAAGGATCGATTCGACTGGCGTCAATTTTTTTTGTGTAAAATGGCTATTTTCTTGCTGTTTTTTTTGAGAATCTGTAAGTGGGGATCAAAATTTCACGAAAAATTAAATAGTAGATAGACTCCCAAAACCATTTTCGTGTAGCTACATCGGTCAGCATAGTTCCCCTTACTGCCCCGCTGAAAGTTTCCACCATGTATATCTATTTTGTTAGTTAATTTACTTAATCTCGCCTAGTATTGATTCCGCACGATCTGGACCACGTAGCGTTTCCTGAAGATTATTGTTTGTTTGTTTAGATATTGATTGGTATGTTAAATAAGAGTATTGTTATTGTCATGATACGTTGTTAATGTTGATTGAAAGTAGGCAACTTTTACTGGAGTAAGACGAAATAGTCTTTCAGCTAGGCATTTTTCGCAGGAACAAGTCTATGAAAATGTACTTCTTTAATCAGGCAGTCTTCCTGCGAAACATCAATCGATTCAATGAACTTTAAGGTTTTAAAAGTACGATGTACCAGAGTACATCGTACTTTTAAAACCTTAAAGTGCTAAATGCTCTGTCCCACAACCCACAATCAATCATATGACGGCACGGTTGGCGCAGTGGCTGAGCGATTGGCTGCTGCGCTGCGTGTCGCGGGTTCGATCCCTGCGCGGAACAAATATTTGTATGATCTACAGATAGTTGTTCCGGGTCTGGCTGTTTGTGTATGTGAGTTTAAATGTTTGTAAACGCACTCACGATACATGAGAAATTCATACTTTGGGGAAAAGGCCTAAAAAAAAAACTGACGGTCCCACTGCTGGGACACAGGGCTGTTCTTCAGTGGTGGTGTGGGCCATAATTCACCACACTGAAATTTTGGTTCTAGGACATCCCGGTTTCGTCACGATGTTTTCCATCACCTTTTTGTTCGTTCGTTTCGTTAAAATGCTCTGTAAGTATGTAACCTTTGATATTTTACAAATAGCGGCTCGATAATTAATTGGTCTGTCTGTCTTATCTTCGAACTATTGTTTTTTCGTTAAACTGATTATCCAGGTCAAGGCCATCGGTAATGCTTAGTAAACCCTCTCTATTTTGTGATGTACTACTTAACTCGGCCACTCTGTTGTCTAGACTCATTCAATGATCAATTTAGCCTATTATTTGATGCACTTTAGAACGTTTAGATTTTAGTTGCAAGGTTACTTTTTTTAAAAGGATAAGTGGTTTGTAGACAGCGAGCTGTTGAAATAAACTCAAACGAAATCAAAATCAATAAAAACGGGCCAAGTGCGAGTCGTAATCACACGCACACAGGGTGCCGTAGCACCAAACAATATATTAAAAATAATTTGAAGGCTCATTTCTACGTTGTATTCTTTTACATTCAACAGCAAAAATAAATTTGTTTTTCATATTATGTTAATCAAAAACAAAGTTACTGCTGCAGTTTGATGAAAAAGTCCCATATCTCAAAAACTAAACATCAAATCTTATTCAAACCAATTTTGGTTGAAAGTTTTATTTACGTTCTACAATCCTTCATTTATTCAGAAATTTCCTCCTCTTACTTTAGAAATTAGAGGGAGGGGGACATACATTTTATCACTTTGGAAGTGTCTATCTTTCAAACGATTCTTTTTGAGAAAACATGGATTCAGACACCTCAATGTCATTTTTAAAGACCTATCTATAGACACAAAAGATTGAATAGTTTCAGTTCCATGTATGGGGAGCTCCGCCCTTAATCATTTTTTTATTTTTATTTTTGTATAAAAATCGTAAAGCGGTTACGGAACAGAATACATTTACCTACTAAGTTTCAACTGTGTAGTCCTAATAGTTTCGGAATAAAGTGGCTTTGACATACACGGACAGACATGGCGAATCTACATATAAGGGTTCCGTTTTTTGCTATTCGGCTACGGAACCCTAAAAAAGAAGCTACAGTTCCAGTCATAAGGCATAAAAGCTTATAGTTGCCTATTCCAAAGCGTAGATCTCTACGGAGAAGAACGGGCAAGAGACTCCATGGACACTTTCAACCTTCCTGAAGTCCTTTTAAGCTAGGAAAGGAAACGGTGCAGAAATTATTTCGAAATTCACGAAGTACATAATTTTGCTTTTAGCTTCGTGTCGGGTAGCAGCACTATGGTTAACACGCACCAATACGTCTAAAACATCAATAAGACTACTCTTGCATAAAATGTGAACATGATAAAAAGCCTCCACCGTAATATAAATAGGCATGAAGGGTTTACCTACTTACGTAACTGTGCAAAGGTTACATTTTACGTAACTAGAGGTCACGCATGATATCCCAAGTTGTTCCAATATTTTATGGGACAATTCAAGGTGAATTTAAAACATACTTTATCATAACACTCTCTTTGCTATAAGCGGAGCGGTAGACAACTGAAAGGATGAATAGTGCACTGTGTAAAGTAGAAATGTCTAGAAAGAGGATGACTACTACGAGAGATGACAAGTAATAGAGATGTCTAAAAGAAGAAAATATGCTGCGCGGACTTCTAAAAAATTGGGATATGAGAAGGAAAATGAGAGGTCATGCATAATATCCTTGTTGCTGTAAACCTCAAGCTTATTCG
This sequence comes from Eugnorisma glareosa, assembly GCA_947578425.1. NCBI lineage: Eukaryota > Metazoa > Arthropoda > Insecta > Lepidoptera > Noctuidae > Eugnorisma > Eugnorisma glareosa. The sequence continues at coordinate 971,088 of OX387982.1, read as the reverse complement.
GTATTCAGCGTCTAAATATTCGTCAAACAACGTACACGTGCCTGTCTGAATTTCAGGGGCGTCCAAACACAGGATGTCATCTTAAGCAACCGTAACAGATTTCTTTAACGTCTATTTTGGGCCATGTCAATTACCATCTTATAATCTTTCTAAAGCCGGTCTCCAGCATATTTTGGCAGTGTCCACGCCTGTCATAGTCAGGGCTGGCTAAATATATGTTTTTAATTTTTTATGTATATTTGGTAGGTGTGAGAATAGGTGGTAAAGTATATTTTTCACACCGCTAGGTTGACAAATTCGCGGGCAAAAGCTAGTAAGAAATACAAATATACTCTCAAGCAAGCCGTGTATTCGAAATATAAAACACAACATTTTCACTTTTTTTATTTGAATTACAAAATATCTTTGATTGCAATAAATTATCGTTATAACGGCTGCTACCGAAAAATTCGTAATGGAAAAGCTCAATAACACTTTGCCCATAATAAATAATAAACTTAATAAAATATAATCCAAAGTATTTGTAATACGTCATTTCAGTTACAACTACAAGCAATTCAAATATTGCCCAGCCCCTGGTCCTAGTGGACAGTGTATGGAGCGCGACTGCTGCCAAAAACGACGGTTTCCTAGAACAGAGGCGCTTGCGCATCTTCGCGGATCATTTGTAGGCGTTAATTAATATTTTGTTGCGTTGTTTCCGTTGTGTAAGACTTTTAAATAGGTGTTTTAGCGTCAAAACGTTGACGTGCGTTTGTTTGGGCGTCAGAATTCTGACGTGGGTATTTTTAAAATTCGCAATTATGATGAGGTGAGGCTTAGTGCGTGAAAATTACCGCATGGATGTTCTTTACGTTTCTGTTTTTGCAAGGAAACCGTTGTTCTCTTGTAGGTTTTTTTCGTTTAAGGTGCAAGCGCAAGGGGCTTCCCGCGAATTTTTTTTAAAAGTTTATTGCAATTTGCAGGTCAGTGTCCTGACACTTTGACTTCAACTATTGTATATACATACAACCTGTTGTATGTTGATGAAAATATGAACTGCACCAGTAACACGTAAGGAGTTACAAATTATAATAATTAAAATCATCAATGCAGCCCTCCAAGTTCATATAACCCCATTCAATAGCTATTTCATAAAAAAGTCACTCTTTGGGATTATATGAACTTGGAGGGTTGTATTGATGATTTGAATGAATATAATCCTATAAATACCAAAGTGTTACTGGCGCGACTCATTTTTCATCAACATACAACCTGACACTCATCTGCAAATTGCAAAAAACGTAAGAAAATTTGAATTTCGCTGGCTACCCTTGCGCTTCCACCTTAAACAACTCTGGTCAGGATCACTCCTCATACTCTTCGTTTGAATTTCGATATCCGTATTGCTTTTGCTGAGCTCCGATTACCAACTTCTGGTCGAAATATTCTTGCTGTTTGTTTTTGTTGGGAAATTAAGATGTAGGGAGTCAACATTCTAATCGAGTTGTATTTCACGTGTAACAAACCCAAGCATGCGTTCAGATATATACTGCTAACTTTACGCCTTGTATAGCAATAAATTGATAATTGATTGAAATGAGGCATAAAAACAAAGGGTACCGTGTGTCACCGTCTACTTCATAAATATCAACTGACCCGTGCTCCCTCGGGTGTTACGACTGTTCTAAAATAAAGGTCTACTGGGGGAAGCAGGTCAATAATGTGGATATACCTAGGCTCCCTTCTTCATGCTCCATTTCAGGCTTTACAGCCGATGCGTCGGCAATTGTATTAGGAGGCTTCGAGCTTTCAAAGCGAGCTTGTTAGAGCTTTTCTGTGGTCGATTTTATAAGGCAGATATTTATTTTATTCAAGGTGTTTATAAAGTGTGGAAGTGTATCGGGAGCGGACGAGGATTTTTTATTGTGTAGTGGATGTAGTGTGGACAATAAAAGGATATAAACTGATGTTATTGGTCATGTTCTTGATAAAGGTATGTAGTTAAATCCGGTGCGCATGACAAGAATGTGAAAATTGTGACGAAGCTTATGAAGGGTGTTGGGATCTGCTCCCGTCGCGTTATTTAGGCCCGCCTAAATCGATGGCGCAAAAGTGAGTGTGCCTGCGTTAGGGTATTTGCTATTCAATCATAATCATTTTCTTATATAAGGTGTATCTGTTCATACACGAAATCTCTTAAGGGGTCATTGTACTCATCATTATGAACAACTTTTACTATGGGACCAACCCCGAAATCGCGAAAAAAAATCAGCTGTTCAGTACATTTTGACAGTTAATGCGAACATATTGTAGGGAACAGCTGATTTTTTTTTTCAAACTTTTCGGTTCGGCTTCCTGTCTAACCGGATCGGATGCAGCTAAATATCAGTATTTTATATGAAAGTGATTGCCTATCTGACCTCCACAACCCAGTAAGTCCAGTAAGACTGGTTGACAGCGGGGACCAACGGCTTCACGTGCTTTCCGAGGCAGGGAGGAAACTCTGTATGTAATGGGTGGCCACCCATCCGGACCAACCTAGGCAAGCGCGGCTTAGCATGAAGATTAACCCGAGCGTCTGTTATAGTTAGCCACTAGCTCCTCACTATTCTAGAAGTACTATTCCATCAAACATGAAATGTAAAAACTACCTTTAAGCTTTGTGCGAAGGGCGGGCGTTTTGAGGGATTGTCATGTAATTGACGTTCAAAGAGTGATTTTCAGCGTAATTTGAATAAATGACTTTAGTAAAAGAGTGACAAATGTAGTTGTATCTGGTAGAATTCTAGTCTCGTGTCAAGACTCAAGCGTCCCGAGTTCTTACTCAGAAGGAAGTGACGTCGGTGGTCTATTAGCATCCTTTGACCACACGGCAATCATTGGCAACCTAACCTATTGCACTGATGAATTAGTACCTATTGAACGGCCATTCTGAACGGACTCGTCCGCATCCATTCACGTTTCCTCTACAATTGTACGTGCTTCGTAAAACATCTCAATGAACTCCCAATTGTACACATAAACAAGAATAAAAGTTATGTTTATTATACTGAGACTGTGCACGGAACATTATCCTTACAACTTACAAAATTCAACTCTACAATCCAGAAAGTTCAGTCTATTATCGTCTGCATCTAAGCTTTTCAACTGCAGGATTAGATTTCTTACGTTTCCTGTTTACGTGGACTGTTTCGTGTAATAGGGAATTTAATTCACACCGTTTTATCGGCATGAAAACTTTATTTTACGTTGGTTTCTTTGATACGATCTATAATGTTGTTTTCTTCGGAACGGAGAAACGGTGTATCTTGATTCTTGATTGATCACATGATCGGATGTTCATTGATGACTTGACAAACAAACGTGGCTGTTCGCTGAAATTACGTTAGCATACATACACGTTTCCTCAGAATACGTAATGATCTGCGCATGTTACGAGTGAAATGGTTTTTTTACTACATTTCAGCGGTAGTAGTAACAGCTTCTGCAAAAATTTCAATGAAAATGAATCTTGAATTTCTCAATCGTAGAAATTAATTCTGGATTTGTTCAACTGTTTCCTGGTTACTAAGTGAAGTCGTCTATCTAACTTCTTCGTTAACGTTTTCGAAAGATAAGCTAGTCTAACTCGTAGTAACTGAATCCGTACGATGCCGTCATCTATGTAACATATCCACTCCTTCCTTTCCTAATCAAGGCTAGTGTAACCTTTTTGACCGCTCAGCTCTTTTTGTCAGCACACATGTCAGAAGTTTTGGGTAGAAGGAAATGGCTTCAAGCCCGTAATGTGTCTTCCGGTGTGAGTAATATTTCGTTATCGGTGTTTTGTGACACATGGTTTAATCAAACCTGTTTTCGGGGGTTTTCTATGCTGTAATTTAGTAACTGTAAGATTGTTTTGTCGTCTTCAGCGTGTGATCATGTTTCTCATGTATTATATCTTCAAAACAATGACGTGTTACATAGTTTATTCTATTTATTATTACGAGAGTTTCGTACGCAATTGTTTCTTTAGATTACCGTTTTATAGTTGGCACATCGACAATCTCCATGGCTACCTCTAATTTGTTAACATTGCATGGGTTTATCAACTACCATTTGCAGTATCTCGGAATCATTCAACGTGTTAATAGTTTTGCAATTTTCTGCTAGATAAGGATAAACTTTAATGGTGTAAAAGTCATCTTCTATGAAATTCTTATCATGCCTGAAAGATGCGGGCGTTGAAAATATGACTACCTATTTCTAAATTACCCTAGACTAGACTGATACAGTTATATTTTTCTTTAGCTAACAATAAGGTCGGGCTTACTGAAGCTACTGGTTTGTGATAAAACTCATGTCGATTCCTTACTCTTTTAGGAGATCTACATATAATCTAATCTTTATGTTGTATTGTTACAGGTGATGCTGGGCGGGGTGGGGTCGCCGGGGGGCGACGACTTGCTCACCGTCACCGTCGTCCGCGATGAGCATGGATATGGCATGAAAGTGTCTGGTATGTTACCTCTTTTAATTTACTATGTCTTTTTATTATTATCATAAGCTATAAGAAATGGGAATCCTATAGGAAGCATGTATCCACCTAGCAGACGTCTATACTTGCTATAGGCGGAAGATAAAGAATTTCCAAGATTCAACTCGGTGCTACCGGTACAAGTGTAACGTGTTAAACTGTTGGCAGTTATGTCATTCTGCAATAAAGACATGGGATCACATTTCTTCTATGACATTTCTCCGGGAAGCCTCTCTCTCCGTAGTATCTTTGATCTCTATTGGCTAAATTAATTATGATGTCAAAATAGCTTATGCTTGGTTGACCTTCACAGAGCACCTGTCAAGGTCAACCGTCTTGGTAATAGAGTGACGGGTGTTGCGGCGACCTCAAGTAACATGGGACAAGGGCAGACATGACGATGATGATGATGAGGAATAGCTCGTACGGTGGTGATATGTTACGCTTAGGAATTTAGCAAAATTGGACAGTCAACACCACTAGTGCTTAACTTGTAGATCGTTTGACAATTCTAATCCAATGCAGCTTTGCTACAATAACAAAAAAAAACTACTCTAAAAAAAACTAAACCAACACGAACTAACAAACACACAAACAAAACAAAACAAACAAACTAACAATATATATTTTGTTGTGAAAAAGGAATGGTGATCTCACGTGCTATAATATTTCTGACATATTAAAGAATAACGATGAGTCTCGAAAGTGACCACGTCTCACACTGAGGCTACGTTTCTACTAGAAATGTGCGAGGATCTGCAGTGAGGGATTATGTGCATAAAACTGACCTATCGCACAGCTAGCTTATTCCATTAGTTACGTCAGTCGATTTTTCGAGCCCCCTCATTTTAGTGTCCTCATTTATTAAAAAACAAAATGTTTTTAATTATTTTCGTGGAATATTGTGCAGGATTTAGCCATATTTTTGTGGAGAAACATGTTTATTTAAATAAACCCAGTTTTCTTTCAATTTTACAGCGTTTCTTGGGAAAAAAAATTACATGATAATTTATTTATTTATTTAAACTTCATGTACAATAGTGGTACATAGGCGGACTTAACCCAAAAAATAATAAATAATAACAATAATAATAATTGCCCACTTTCCAAAATCAAAATATTTTATTTCACACATATTGCTCGCCACACATCCTTGCACATCTCTGGTGCAAACGAAGCTTCATCCGGGTGCAAAATACAACAACCTGCAAAAGTGTTTCCATCTTGCACAAGTACCAAAAGTGTATAAAGGAAAGGACTCCCTAATTAGACACCAGACTGCCAAGCCGTCCAAATGCAATGCAAACATATTCCATGAAGCTATACGTGGCACAGAAAGGTGGCTAATCGCCTGTCAATAGTGAAAGCCGTATGCAGCCGGCGCCTTTACTCCATGCCAAACCCCATGAATGCTGTCAACGCTATTGTTGGGCTTAAACATGGTTTGAATGCATTATTACTGTGTTGGTGGGTAAAGGTACGTATAGAGTTTAACTTTGTACCGGGTTTAGAAACGGATTGTTGTATTTCGATGATAGTATATGATCAGGTCCTCTTTTCTGCACCTAAGTAATGCCCGCTTTTAGAGATGCCTAGACAAACTGTCAAGATCAGTATAGATAAACTTATGTTCAAGCTAATTTCTTCATTCGTCGGTTTCTGAATTGAGAATTTTAAGTTGAACCTCTAAAACTCTAGCACAAAATGGAATGCAAAAGTAGGGTTTGTTTCCTTCTTAATTGCAAAATCGCAAATCCGAAATCGGGTCTGAGTGTTTAGAAAAGAAAGACAATGAGCAACGACCATTTTCCATGTAACTAGACCCTTATGTCGTGTACTGTGTAGTTAAATACAAATATGTTATGGCTTATACAAAATTCATAGATTTGAACACACCATTAGAATATTTCTGTAAGTTCTATCGCCTGTGCCAAACCGCAAGATTATGATAAAATTAGTATTGAAAGACAAACTACTACTTTTGAAGTCCAGAATACATCTTCCAATCTATCGTCAGTTGCGTGACAAAATTATAGTTGACTCAAATTAATTGCTTCGTTTTCTGTATCATCGTTAGTGAATTTTCGGACAAATACTTCGAATCGTTGCGCGGGATTTGCATTGTCAAATCTCTCTTGCGTGATTGAATAGATGATGTCGACTGTGGCTGCTTTTATTTGTGTTTGGTAACGATGACTGTGTACATTTAACTTTATTGTTATCATCGTTATGCTGGCCTTTGGGAAATCTGTGTAAATACCTTTTTATTGATTTTCTGAGGTCTGTTTGTTTGGACGACTATCAGTGGCGAAGGTTCCATACAACTCGATTCCTACCGGCTTCCCCTTGAAAAATGGCATAGTCAGTATTTTATAGACAAATAATAAAATCACATAATAATGTGTACTTACCCTGGCTTACCTCTTACAAAAATTTACCCTTCGCTACTGACGACTATTATCCTTGCTGAAATTGTTACTTGATTTTTAAATTAAACGAGTTCTCCGAATTTTATTCCCGTATGCGTATGCAAAATCAAAGTCAAAGATCTTTATTGTGAGACAGTAGTTCTGGTTACAGAGTTGTTATTGAGTTATTTTGGTGTGCGTTTGCACAGCTCCACCATGTTACAATAGTTATTCAGCCTATAACGTTCCCTCTGCAGGTATATAATCCTCACCCCTTTGAGAGCAAGAGCCGTGATAAAGCACGCGGGCCCAGTGCCTTTTGGTGGAATTCACGAACACCGATGAATATTGTCATTTCTCATCTTAACCCCGTATCTTACAGGTGACAATCCCGTCTACGTACAATCAGTGAAGGAGCACGGTGCTGCGTGGCGAGCTGGTCTCCGTGCGGGGGACAGGATACTGCGCGTCGACTCCGTGCCTGTGCATCATCATACGCACCAGCAAGTCGTGCATATGATACGTGGTAGGTTTATATTCTTCTACTTTTGGAACCTATACAAAAACTGATAGTTGGCGATCAACCCGAAATATTATCCTTTGCGAGTCGAGTTAGAGGAATTCTCTCGAAAGTTCACTTCTTTCATTTGGAGAGTTTGAACGTCTCTTTTAAAGTATGTGAACTGATCAGGGAAAGCTAAAGATCTTGAATAGAGCAAAATGCTAACACACAAAAGTCTGTCTGGAATCAATGGATTGTATCGAAAGCGGTAGGCCTGTGTAATGGACAATGTTTAGGTACAGCCACCCAAAGCCAAGAGGCTTGTAGATTTGATGCTGTCAAGGCATCAATTATTGTCCCGCTGTCCCCACCAGGGGATTGGGGACATTGGCGGTGGGGACAGCGGAAATTCACCAAATCTACAATCCTTGGCTTAATCTTGGCTTAATGCCATGACTGTCTTGGCTTAAATGCCATGCCCAAGACACAAAGATGATCGTCGCTTTTCTCCGTACCCATACCAGCAATGCTATTTAGTATTTATGTATGTCGTTCATCTGGTTCTCCTTCAGATCCACCCTTTCACCAGGACCTCTACTACTACTACTACTTGCATAAGTAGCCCGCCATCTATTTGAAATGTTTAGAGTACATACGCTTTAGTGCATATGCACTTGAAGATAAATTACTCCCGTACGATATGCGACCCTAGTACTCTAGTTTCATTCAACTCAATCAAACACATTGATGAACGTTGAAAGTGATTTGAATGGCTGGACACTTAACATCGGTTGTTGGCTAGTTAGACATTCTAGAGTTCCGAGAAAGTGTTTGATTGATGCTTTTGTCTGTGTGCCATGCCAATGGTAATTGATTGGAAAATGAAAGTATTTATCCCTTCTTTTATATTCTATCTATGCACCCTCTTCTTGTGAGTTGAAATTAGTGTTTCTGATTTCCATTTGCAAAAGGATAATCCAGATGATGTTGATGATGATTTTGTTGTGTGAGGATGTTTTCCAGTATAATGACAGGCAAAAATGCGTGTCAGCTTTGTCGCTGCGAGATGGCAATGCATCTGCAATGCCTCTGGTACTGTAAATGTTCTTAGGCTGCGGTATACCAGCCTACTAGTTTCCAAGAACAGCACGAAGCGTTGATCATCATTATCTAAATCTTGTAGAAATTAACCGGGGGGATTTGATGACAACAATTGAGGATTGAAAAATTGAACTTCTTGTTCTTTGTCGATTGTTGAAACTCGATGAAACCGTGCAATTACATAATGCCAAAAACCACTCTACGAGCAATACGAATATAAATGGCAGTAATTAGTTTGGATATGTCACGATATATTTTACTGCAACAAAAAGATTACAATCCTCATTCATTACAATTGACGAACTTCAAAATATTTTTTATTTTTTGAATTTCAACAGCCTCGGATAAGATTTCTCGAAGCGAATCATCGCGTGAATTTTAATGGTGTTTTTATGTGGCTATTAAACTGTTAATTTTACTGAGCATGTCTTAAATGCTTTTGTTCTGTATCATTATTCTATATTATTATATATAGTTAGGGTGTCAGAGATGTGAGTCGTCGCCCGACCAGCCAGGCTTAAAGAGGTGGCGCGCAGTGGCCGCTGCGCGCCTTCGTGGAGAACATGCGGTCGCTGGATAGGCCGCACTTGGTGATGGGGCCCGCCGGGTAAGACGGGCTGATACCAGTTGGGGTTGAGCGCTAATGTGTACTTGTATCTCCCGGGCTTTAGAGTCCGACATAACCCTCCGCTTACCTCAGACGGAGGGTATCCATCAGGATTTTACCTTAATGTTATTGCAATAAGGTAGGGGTTTCGCATCGTGTACTAGTAAATTCGTCAGTTTTTGCTCTCGTGTCGAATCGAGCTATACGAGAATATTACGTAAACAGAGACTAAGAGCAAAGCGCATCCAACACCCGGACTCTTCTTCGTCGTTCTTTCAATGCTGAGGATCGCGACCACATACAACGGGTCTCGAAGCTTTGGTCTTCTGCAGTGTGGATCGCTCCACCAACAATTTTTCAGATCGCGTCTGGCCATCTATCCGGTGCTTTAGTTTGAGGTCATTTACCTTTCACTAGACCCATACTTAGTTAAGCAATAGGGCCGGAATGGGTAGGTTTCTCTCAGTGAGCACCCTCACTGAACTGTAGTCCACATTCCGTCTGATAATATCCACTCAATTCAAACCCACTTTATAATGTTGTTTTAATGCATATTTCTGTTGTTTCCAGCCAACCCAACGACGGTGTTGACAGTCCAGCAGAACTCCTCGAGACACAAAACGCCCATCACTGCTCCAGTGCCTGTCAATGTAAGTTTATACACTTTTTTATTTACTATCTTGCTTAGTAACTTGAGTTGAAGGGAAGGACTTTCACATGATCTGATGAAGTTTGTAAGGACTTTTATTGGGGACTAGCTGTTGCTCGCGACCTTTGTTCGCGTGAAATTTTTATAAAAAATATTACTCCTTTTTATTATTTTTTACCAATTTCAGGGGTATTATTTTTTTTTGCACGGATCCCTAATATTTACCCTAATTATCTTATGTTAGACCTTATAACATCAGCCAGTAAAAGTCTCGACAAAATCGGTCCAGCCGTTTCGGACATTAGCCGGAACAAACACCAAAAAAAGAAGAAGTTTTTGCTATGAGTACCGTATATATACTTTCACATGCATTCAGTAAAAAGCTGTTATTTGATATAACAAACAGACACTTCAATGTAATTTATTTGTAAATCAGCTGTATTAAATAAAACTAAGGCAACCTTAGCTTTTGTTTAGTACAGCTGATTATTTTCCCGATTTCAGGGTTGTTGTAGTAAAACTTGTTTAGAATAATGAGTAGGTTTATGGAACTATTTAAATATTTATCGGTAACAAACACTAAGATTGTAGATGGTATCAGAAATGCTGTATGTAAACATAGTAAAAGGTACAATAAAAATATGGCATTAACTCTTTCAGTCCTGGTGGTTAGTGACACTAACCACCTATTAAGGCAGGACTAATTATGAGTCGCCCGAATCATACAATTAACTGATTGGTATTTATGCAAAAATAGGCTAGGTGTTTTATGACGTACAAGTGACTCAACCTTAGGGTGGTACATCAATTACGAAGCAGACTATAACTATTGATGAATCTTGACTAATTAATACATGTTACTAGCTAGGAGGACAAAGTTCAAGAAGAATGTATAATCAGAATTCTTACTGTACTAAAGTAACCTCCACCATTTACTGTGTACGAGTACGTATACTCACGTATTTTACATAATTTTGTTTTCTAGGACGCCATTGGTTCTCTAAACAAGCGATAACCGCGCCCTCTTTACGCCGTTACGAAACTGACAGATTTTTCAAATCGTTTCCCATGTCCTAGCATTTTCTAGCAATGAAAAGTTAAAAACTAATTACATCCGTTCACAAAAAATAACGGAAACAATCAAAATACTACCTAATTAATTAAAGATTAAACACTAAAATAACTGAATGCATTACGACGTAACCTTGGATTGTGTTATCAGTTCGAGAAATGCAATAGTCACAGTAGGTATTGTAAAATCATACGGCGTGAGCGCACGCGCAAGGTCGCACTACTGTTGTGAAACTTACTGGTAGTGGTCAGCTGATCGAGGCAAACGCTTTGGAAATACTGAAGATTTTATACAATTCTGCAGCCTTTTCAAAAATGTGGCCATATTTAAGGATCTGATAAAGACTAACAAACTAAACAACAAATAAAATCAACTGTCTCATACGCTAGAGTAGTATTGAATTTTTGTATGGGACAACTGATTTTTTTTTAGCGATTATGTTGATGGTCGCAAGGAGAAAGTTGTTCCGCTTGATGGTCTACACCACATCCTATAATATCACCTGTCTGATAGATGCTGTCGACCACTGCTGTACTTGTGACGAAGGCTTTCTCTAGCTCGTCTGGTGCTACGCTGGAGTTATTGAAAAACTGGGTTGTTGATGGGAAACGACATAAAGCGTTTTTTAAAGTTATTCAGAGGTTTTAGAATAAAGATTTGGCTTTCCATCAAAGGATTTTCTATGAATAACTGGAATAGATATTGCCGGGTTAGACTGCTTGCATAGACGTGTACGAGTACTCTGGACGGAGTTCACTGACGGTCTGCCACTTCACCCGTATGCTCTAAGTAATAAGGTTGAAAAGTGATCGCCCGTCAGTGAACTCGGTAGGATCTGCAGTACTGTTCTGCCTTACCTTTGAGGATTACAGGCGTAGTATAGACTAAGGTCGAAGGAACAACACTGATGTCATGTTTTATGTAAAGCGTATTATTACGTGACATGACAGTTTTATTCCCCAAAGGGGTAAGTAGAGGCCCACCTTATCGTACGCTCAGGTGTCACCCGTATGTTCAAGTCAAGGCTCTATGAAAAGGGTAGGTTTTAAAATTATAATTATCTATTTGTGTGTGTGTGTGTAGTAGTGTACAAACAAAGCAAGCACGCGACCTTAACGCCAGCTGTTTGCACAGGTGTGACAGTGTGCTGAAGGATTCCCGAACTTGTTGTTTCATGGTCGATGCATGATTGTGGTATTAAATGAGAAGATTACGTGTCCTAAAGAATCATCATCTGGCTAGCCTTTTCCCAACTATGTTGCGGTCGGCTTCCAGTCCAACCGGATGCAGCTGAATACCAATATTTTACATGCGACTGCCTATCTGGCCTCCACAACCCAGTTAGTACTGGGTAATACGGTACCCCTTGGTAAGACTGGCGACTTGCTGGACTTGGCATTACGTGTCTTAGAGAATACGTGCGAAAAATGATGCGTTTTCTATTAATAGTTTTGACTTTTTATCGGAATTGGAAATAGAATTTATAGCCGTAAGCATAAGATATTCATCAGAAACCGTGATCTAGAACTTAAAATAGAACGTGTTGAACTTAAAGAAGACGTGTGACTTCTAACATCAGCTATCTGCCAGTAAGTCCCTTCAAAATTGGTCCAGCCGTTTCGGAGATTAGCCGGAACAAACAGACCGACAGACAGACAAAAATGGAAAAAAAAGTGTTTATGCTATAAGTACCGTATATATTTCCTTAAGCATTCATTAAAAAACTGTTATTTTGATATTACAAACAGACACTTTAATTTTATTTAATTGAATGTATGTATTTGCAGTTAAAGATACATTCTAAGCTCACAGTATTTTACCAAAACGCTATGACAGCTAACCCAAACAGACTAGGAATCCCGCTCAAGTCGTAACAGTCATGTTAGGTTAATATTACTATCTTGGTAATTAGAAATGATGAGCTAACAGCTCTCTGTCTATGTAATGAGCAATGGAGCATCACGCCAGACGCACTGTGTCACTGGTATGACGTGATGACGCACTGCATACGTTCTGGGGCGTTCCGTACCATATTGATGTAATTACATGAAACGACTGAAATGGTTGAATAATATGACGAGGTACAGGAATTTCTGGGAAAATTGTTGCCTTACCTCTTAACTTCGATTTTTGCACCTGATTTTATCTCACTACTAGCTGTTATCTTCGTGTGCGTGAAATTATTATAAAAATATTACTTAGTTCTATATTTGAATCGGATTTTGTGAACTATTTCAAGGGTTTATTTTTTCGCACGGAACCCAAATCTTTTTTCTAAAATAAAAGCAGCCCGCGTTACTCCTTATACCATCATCTGCTAGTAAACGTCCCGTCAAAATCGGTCCAGCCGTTTCGTTTTATAAGTATAGTTCCAGCAATCAGAAAAAACTGTTATTTTAGAATTACGAACAGACACTGCATTTTGATTTATTTGTAAAGATGACAGATGTATACATTAATGCTATAGATTTCTATGTAGGTAGTCTCCAAGTTCAACTTAGATAATAAGCAATTATTTTGTATTTATATTTTCAGTCGGAGAAGCAGCGTCAGTTGGAGGTGTCAAAGGTACACACCGTACGGTTGATGCTGGAGCAAGAACAGAAGTTTATCAGGGATCTGCGTAGTAAGTAACTGTGTTTACCTTCTTTCTAGTATAATCTTCTTAATAAGAAAAAACCGACAAAGATACTTATTTAGTAGGTAATCGATAGTTTTAATGCCAGACTGCTAAAAGTGCTTAAAAGGACTATATTTCCGAGAGGCGCAAGACTTCACAGTCCAGACGTTCGATTCGACAGAATTGGTTGGAACAACACCGCTGGCCCGAAGCAATTTTCTACATATTCGAATCAAGTTCATTCGGCCCGTGCCAATCGGCATCTACCATAGCTGAAGAGCGCTGCACAGCAAGGTTCCAGCTTTTTGTAGAACGTAATAATTACCATAACATGACGCCTGTAATCCCCGATGGGTTAGGCAGAGGTGTACCTAATATAGTGCACCCACATTTCGCCAGTTATGTTTTTTAAGTCCCATGTAATAGGGAGCGAGCCTATTGCCATCAATGGTACAAATCCAGACTCAGTGGGTGCTACTGCGAAATTGCTGATGGAATACCCAATGACACTTTGCCCGACCCGGGAATCAAATCCAGGAGTTCATGCTCAGCAGTCGCGTTTGCATTGGTCGAGTGGCCTCGACCAGTCACATAATATCATTATGTAATGTATACATTATCTATCTATATTATAATCTTTGATTTCGCCGTACGGTTGGCACGGCCGAATAATGCCGACCGAAGCATGAATACACTCCTAACTTACTATTATTCATCTAACATGTAAATCTTCCAATTCCAGATGAACTTCTAAAAGTTCCAGACGTAAGAAAACAAACCCAACTCGAGTCAGCAGAACAGCGCTGCTCAAAACTCCAACATGAGATCGACACCATCATGGCAGGCCAGGTAACATCCTTACTACCTTACAATAAAGTCCACTTTGCAATGACACTGTTACAGTACCGACACTTAGCATTTGTAACTATGTTGCAGCATATTTTTTTACTTATTTTTTATTGTCACTGTATTTTTTTTGTACTTTTTTTATTATCTCTATGTGTATTAGTTATTATTGCGTTCAGGTTTATGTGTATCGTAAATAAAATCATCGTAAAAGAAAAGTTTGTCTTGTTCTATAAAAGTTACTTATTGCAGGTGTGTGAAACTTTTGATAAATCTTTTTTAAATTATAATAATAAAAGTAGCATTTCGTTGTCATACTGACAACATGTTTGCTATAAGTATAATAACTCTCTCAAACTCAAAGCATTTATTTCAATTAGACCATTACAGACACTTTAGAATGTCAGAAAAACAAAGACAACGAAGCTACAGTCACAGACATAAGGCACAATAACTTGTGAAAGTACTGTAGTTGCACATTCCTAGGCGTTCCTCTATGGAGACGAATGGGCAAGAAACTCCATGGACATTCTTGTAAATCAAAATGTCTCTCAAGTTAATTGTGTGAGGTATGATATCAAAGAAAGTACAGTGAATGATGGCGTGACGGTTGATAGTGGAAAATGGAAGAAGAACACGTGTTGTGCCGACCCCGAGTAACGCGGGATAAGAGCAGGTAAATGATGAATTCTCATAAACCAATTCCGGGATTCCCCTAAAATCATCAACAACATTAAAAAATCAGTTCAAAGGCCACCAAAGTTCAGTGATATTAAAGTAAAAAGTTTTATTTTACACAGTACAAAACTGTTTACTATAAAATCCAGTATAATACCATATTGTTCTTACCAATAGTCAAACATTAACTCGACTGAAGGGCCAATAAATTGGGACACTCATTACTATTCAAGTACCAAGGTTTCAATGCTTATAATGCATTAAAATTATGTGGATAGCTGTTGTGAATTGATAATGAACGATGGCAGTGTGGGTGGCTTATATATTATACAGGGTGAATTTTCCAAGGGGACGTGGATGGCAAAATCCGAAACTAAGCGAATCATGGCGACGCTTTCGAATGGTGTAATATTACAGTCTTGTGTTTTTTTTTTCAAAACCAACCGGTTCGATTCCTGGCCAGGAATATTGATTTTTCAAAAATCCAATGATGCAGTTTTAGTTTTCATCAAAATCTGGCGCGAGACACCCGGGGCTCCTTTGAGCATTTTTCGCTATTCCTCACAGTTTCGGATTTGGCCATCCACGCCCAATTTTTTTTCTGTATGGCCCTTTGTGCTATGCACCTGGTGTAGTTATTGAGCAAGAGATAGTAAAGGTATTGCGTAGTGATCTATTTGTTTAGATGATAGTTGTGTTTAAGCTGCCCCATTGGTCTCGTGGTCGCAAGCGCGACTGCTGAGCGTAGGGTCCTGGCCCTGGTCGATTCCCGGGGCGGGCAAAACGTGCTATTGGGTTTTTCATTCGAAATCTCTCAGTAGTAGCCCGGAGTTTGGAAGTAGGCGGTATGACACGCCCCGTGCCTCGGTGCGCACGTTAAGCCGTTGTTCCTGCTCCTGATCTCTGTCCGCGAGTGTCGGGTAGCCGTCTCATCGGACTATGAACAGAGAGTGCACTGTGTCTGCGCACACACGCCTGCACTATAATATCTCCCGCGCCGATGGCTAATCTGGGTTCAGATTAGCCGCCGTGACCGAAAACGGTCAGGAGGACTATTAGTTGTTTTTATTGCTATCTTTTCAAGTCCAGAGGTGTCTGATGAGATGACGAGTAATAGAGAACTATGGAAGAATAAGACATGCTGCGCCGACCCCCAATAAGTTGGGATAGCGGCAGGAGAATGTTGAGAATTATCAGTCTCTATATTCTCATATCAAACTTCTTCCTTTGTGTATGGAAACATTGTGGCGAATGTCATGCTAGTCCAGCGATTTAAGTTGTGCATTGTACTAATGAATTTAAGAATTTTATGAAGTAGATAACAGAATACAGATATTAGTTTTCTTTCTTTCAAGAGTTTTTCTATAATAAAGTACGTTACACATTACCTGGTCGCAGCAGTAACTATACGGAGGCGAAAGTGAAAACAGTCGTGTATTTTAATTAAACATCATAATGTCCCATGTAACATCGAATTGGTACAGTTTTTAATATCGGAGGTGTCTTAACTTTACTTGTAGGTACTTTATCTGTGAGATAAGTAAGTAGACGCCAAAAGATCTTGACAAAGATGTTGACTACGTAAGGCCTCCACACCAGGCCAGAAGGCACCTAAGAAGCCGATTCCTGCCGGCTTCCATTCGGGAACAAGGCACTCCAGAGTAGCCAGAATACAGTAAAATTAACTTTTAAATGGCGGTCTTGGACGCTTGTCCACAAAGGGGGTAACTGTGCAAGGTTCATATCCATTTTTAGTTGCTTTCCAACCTCCAATAGACCACCTTTGGCATTCAACTAATATTGAATAATTCACGCAATATTTTATTCAGAAAATAATAATTAAAAAAAAAAGATTTTGTCCTCTAGTCTACTCGGCATAGTGAAGTTAGTTTTTCTTCTGTTGACACACTGATATTGAGTCACAGTACAGTGACAACCGAAAATTAAGTTTTAGAACAACTACAAGTGAAGTTAACACACCTCCTTCTAAATCTGCCTAAGCCCTAAAGTGTAAACTAACAAGGCTAACGGGACGAGTCGGGTAGTAACATGTTTTGTACCGTGTCTGCTTCTGTGCATGCCTGTTCTTAACTGTGACGTCATTGTGAGTCCCATTTTATTTATATATTTGTGTATGTTTGTCACTTTTTTTGATTGCTATATATTTTATTTGGATCGGGGCGTACTTTTCGTGAAGAGGATTTTGCCTTCGGTTTTCTTAAAGGTAAATTTTCTGGTTATATCAAACTTTGTCAAGTTGTAATTTATTTTTAAACGTGAGCTTCTAAGTTAAAAGAAGTACCTAAAATATTAATGGTATAGGAAGAAGATTTGCTGTGCCAACCCTTCGGATAAGGGAGCAGAAGGATATGATGACGGCCTTCATATTGTTTTTCGTCTATGAACAACCCATTTTCCCGAATTTATGTCCATGACTTCTATACCAACATCAGGTGATTTATTTTCACAATGACTGTAATAACGTTTAGACATATCATTCATGTACAGTAGAAACTACATTATAACCACAGTCGTTCAGTATTTGTAGTAAAACAGAAGTATGCATAGAACCAGGCATAGACAAAACAAAAAGCTAAACAAACGTAACTTTCGTCTCACTCAATGGGAATGGTTGTAACTATACATTGCATATCTATACTATAAACTATGGCAACACCATCGCGCTTGGCTGTGTTGAGATTTTTGTTATCAAGTATTATATATTTGACACTTAGAACACCGCAAGAAAAGGCTTTGAAGCTAAACTTGAGCATTGCATTTGCTTGGACTCGTTCTCTAGACAAAAACGTATTGGGCTGTGTTTTTATTCGGTTCGAATCTTGTTTTTATTGGGCCAATATCATAACATTTTAAAATGGTGAATGTATGTAAATTGATAGTAAAAAAATTGTCGATAGAATACTACTGTAAAAAAAAATATTCCGCTTCCCAATGTATTGGTGGTCGTGGTGTAATTTAAAAAAAAAATATCGATATCCGTTAGCATTATGCAACTGTAAAGCTCATGTTTCCTGGAGGGCCTTTAAATGTGTAGTAAACTCAAACTTATCTGTGACACAATTTACAACGTAAAAAGTACAATAAGTAAATCTGTTTCACCATTAGTTATTGTAAATTAGAACCAACACTAAGTAAAATCTACCTCAATGTTGTAAATTAGACTCTTCACCCAATCTTCGCAAAATCTCATCACAGCACGCACTGTGACATAAACCACGCTTGTTAACACTCGTCTAGCCATTGGACGTCGCGCCGTCCACGCCCCGCCCGCGGAACAAGACGACCCTGGACAAAAGCTCCCCCGTACCTAACACCGGCTTCCTCAGCGGTCTACCTCGCTCCCTCTCCAACCTCACCGGACAGAGCCTTCGGAACTTACGTCAAGCAAGGACTAATAAGATCCAGCAAGAAAATACACCGCCCTTAGTCAGACAGAATTCTGATGAGTCGAGCAATAAAAGGAGACACGTGCACAACAATACTGTACCAATGGTGCCTACGACTTGCTTAGACAATGTGACACCTCCTCCGTTACCACCAAGATCGATCGAAAGGCCTAAAAGGAACCCTCTAAGTCCGAATCTGTCGCCTCCACCAATAAACCCGCTAGCCAAACCGAAGCCGAGCAACAGTACGGCTTCCCCGTGTCACAAGCAGTACTACAAGGGCCGCTATTACCCGCCGGAGAAGTTGATGCAGCAGTCGATGCCGGCGTACGACGGCAAGCAGCTGCGCCTGTCGTCGCACTCGCTGGACGGCGCGCTGGACGGCGCGCTGGACGGGCCGGCGCCCAACTCTATCGCCATGCAGATGAGTTACCCGCTGGTCAATGTGCCGCCGCCGCCTTTGCAGG
This sequence comes from Eugnorisma glareosa, assembly GCA_947578425.1. Taxonomy (NCBI): domain Eukaryota; kingdom Metazoa; phylum Arthropoda; class Insecta; order Lepidoptera; family Noctuidae; genus Eugnorisma; species Eugnorisma glareosa. The sequence continues at coordinate 952,233 of OX387982.1, read as the reverse complement.
TAAACTTTGTGCTGGGACTTTTTAGAACAATCGTAATCGGAAGTAAGTTTTTTTTGTCGCGAATAAGCTGCATTCGCTTAGACTGGAAGCCGACCCTAACGTAGTTGGGAAGTGGCTAGCCAGATTTCATAGTCTCTGGATATAATAATTAAGCCAGATAAATAAATAAAAACACCAGAACTTTCTGAGATTAATTAATTTATAACCAGTTTGTGACACCATAGAGGTAGTTGCCTGTCATTAGTTTACTTGTAACTTGTAAATTGATAATTTCTACCAATATCTACCTAGCATCTATAAATGTCTTTGCAATAATTGTAAATAAATATAATACACATCACAATTTATTGCGGGATATTTTTAATCATAATTAGACTAATGGGTCCAAAATTTTTCTATTCAAGGTGTATCTATTCACACAAGAAATCTTTTAAGGGGTCATTGTACTCATCATTATGAACAACTTTCACTATGGGACCAACCCCGAAATCGCGAAAAAAAAAACAGCTGTTCAGTGCATTTTGACGAGTTAATGCGAACATATTGTAGGGAACAGCAGTTTTTTTTTCGCGATTTCGTGGTTGGTCCCATAGTAAAAGTTGTTCATAATGATGAGTACAATGACCCCTTAAGAGATTTCGTGTATGAATAGATAGACCCTATATACCCGTCTCGTCTTACTCAGGTGAATGTATTTTTTTTATTAAAACATTTTTAAATGTCGTCGGGCTGATTGTACCCTATGCATATAGTTTTTTTAAATATCTTATTTTGTAGCTACAGCTTGAACTTTATTTCTTTACTGCTTGAAAATTTTATTATTCAAATTTGCAAGTTTCCAAAAAATACGGTAAGCAGGTCAATTGGTATGAAATTTCTATTGGTTTTGTACATTGGAAATTACGAAACGGGGAGGGTGGTCTATTGTAAATATAAAAAAAAAAATCTACATTATATGTTTATATGTCAAAAAAAAATCCTTAAAAGCATTGTGTTATAACATTTTCAAATCGTGACTAACCTAACTACGTCTAAAATCATGAAGCCTTACTAATAAAATTCAGTAATGATAAAATATTACTAAATGCTTTCTATATTATATTCTGGCAACACTGCCTATTCATTTTAATACAAGATAACTTCTTAACGCTTATTCTAACTTATAGCTTGTCTGTTCTACTGATGTTAAATTGTTTCTTCGTAAAATATTTCTTTTAGTTTTATTAGTAAGGCTGCCAATGTAAGCGTGATAAGTCTTTTTGGAATTGGAACACAAAAATCAACTCTTACTCACAAGAAATCTCTTATTTAATACCATATTTCTTCAACTACGAGTATAGTAATAAATTGTAGAATACACAAAAATATTAAATAATTAGTGCACATAGTTATACACCAGGAATACACAAAAATATTAAATAATTAGTGCACATAGTTATACACCAGCCATTCCGATATATATATTTTAGAATCGGTAGTAATATAGTTTAAAATACATTTTTAAATAGTTAGTGAGGTAATTACAGTACCTACATGCACATTACAAATGATGTTCCTCTTACTTTTCACCGGACTGCGGCGAAGCCCAAAAGGAGGGTTATTTTTTCCAAAGTATTCCCTTAGCTGCAATACATGTGAAAAAGATAAAGACAGTATGAACAATAACTACAGATGACTTGAATAGCTCTTGAAAATGCGTTTTTTTACCAAAACTTGATCATAATCAGTCAAAAATTAAAATTTTATGTATCAAAATTAGACAGATTTTTCAACAATCAAACATCGAACATCAAAATTACAAGTCTCTCAAAACGTCACTATCAAGTCTTCGTAAAGAGTGTTTCTGTTTCACATCCAAACGTCTACAATCAATCTACGACCCTCTAAGCTAAATGTATAATAACTTGATGTATGTATGTGTGTACAGATGGACAACCGAACCGGTGTGCCTGTCCTGCATATGAGGAGTCGATCGTCTCCCGAACAGTTGGACCATGACTTGAATCGATGTGAGTATGTTGTTTAACATGCTTTATATATACAGGGTACAGATCTTCCAGGATAAGTATGCGCTTCGGGCGTCAGGTCGTTACCCAGCTAGCAAAATACCCTTACAAACAAAAGCTTTAAGAGCGATGGTTTTATACAAGATTTATACGTGTTCTGATTAAGGCAGGAACTCTAATAGTGGTATTTTATAAGTCTATTTAAGTTTTAAGAGCATTCATACTTGTAACATATTCTTATGGACGTATATAAGAAAACGTTATACAGGGTGGAATTTTGTAATGCCACCTGGAGGGGAAGTACTCTTAATACTGCAGATAGAAATTTTTACTCAAAGGAAACATTCCTTTATTTTTGAATAGAAAGCAAACTGCATTCAAAGATTTTCGAAAATTCTCTTCTCCCACACCCGGGAATCGAACCGGCTAAAATCTGAAAAAATTATACCCTGTACTTTTATTGCATCGATCGTTGGGGTCAATTATAAGGATGAAATCTCTCTAACAAACATGATAAATTAAATGAAAGGAAAACCAGGAAATCTTAAATTAATGTAATTATTTACAAAAAATGGTAAACTAACTAATTAGTTGCTCGAAATGGGTTCCATTCTCTTGGATACACAAATTTATTCTTTTAACGAATTCATTTCTAGTAACCTTTAATAAAGTGTTGTGGTGAATATTATAAATCGTATTCGGAACTTCAACTCTCAACTCGTTGTCATTCGCATAAGATTTCATGTAAATTTGATTTTTTACATATCCCCACAAAAAAAAATCTAATGGGGTGAGATCTGGCGATCTCGCAGGCCATCTGATTGTGCCGTTTGTACCAATCCAGGTATTAAAATGGTTATTAATGTAGGCAGTAGTGATTCTGCTGTTATGTGCTCCAGCACCATCTTGCTGTAGCATTATTTGGTTTGGCTCTTCCTCGGGGAAACCATTTTAATCGTTTCTTAAGAGATCCAGTATTTCAATATACTTGACAGTGTTTAAATGACCTTCGTACACGTGGACTAACACTACATTATATCTCATAATTCCGCACCAAACATTGATTGAAAGAAAATCTTACTTGATTGTTAGTTCCATGAACACGAACAGGATTCACTCGAGACCAATAATGGTTATTGCGGCGATTGTACATGCCATTATTGCTGAAGTTGGTTTCGTCAGACCATACAATGTTACTCAAAAAATTAGGGTTTCGGTTAATTTCTCCAAGCATGTTTTCACAAAATTGTAATCGTCTCTCACGATCCCCAATATGCAATTTTTGCACCAACCGACCTTAGATAGCATTATATAGCATTATATAGATAGCATTTATACTTATACTTTTTCAGCACTTTAAGTACGCGAGTGTGGGTTGTTCCTAATTCATCGGCAGCATCTCTACTTGAAGCCTTCGGAAATGATTCCAAGTATGTTAAAACATCTAGTTCAAAATCGAAATAGTTTTGCTGAATAGTTTGTCGTCTCTTCTTGAAACCACCCGTATTCTTTAAATTTTCTACCATTCTTTTCAATACAAACCGAGTTGGTGCCTGTCGGTCTTGATATCTCTCTCCATACCACCGCAGGGCTAGATTCACGTTTTTGTTATTTAAAAAATAAGCTTCCATTAAATCAAACTGTTCTTGTTAAGCCATTTTCACCGTGAGACAAAATGTGAAATGAGTTGTAATAGAGAGAAATAAATAATTTATCATGTTTGTTAGAGAGATTTCATCCTTATAATTGACCCTAACGATCGATGCAATAAAAGTACAGGGTATAATTTTTTCAGATTTTAGCCGGTTCGATTCCCGGGTGTGGGAGAAGAGAATTTTCGAAAATCTTTGAATGCAGTTTGCTTTCTATTCAAAAATAAAGGAATGTTTCCTTTGAGTAAAATTTTTTATCTGCAGTATTAAGAGTACTTTCCCTCCAGGTGGCATTACAAAATTCCACCCTGTATAATATTAATAAGAGCAGTGGCATTATAAGCGCCTTTTACAAGTCTAATTGCCTTTGATTCTTAATTCATACTTATAAATACATTTTATAAGTACAGTCAACCTTAGAAGTGACTAAGAGTTTTATTAGACTTCCGTAAAACTAGTATTTTAAAAGTGTGGTTTATCCCAGCTAAGATATATTAAAGAGTAGTAGCACTTTAAAAAGTCCTACAAGTGTCTTATAGAATTCCCTATTAAGGGTTGTTTATTTTCTTTGTTGTGTTGAGTCCAGAAATTGCTATACAATCAGGTAAACCATTTTAATATTTAGTACTTAATTATTATCATTTAGTTTCTCTTAAATCCTTTTACTTATTAAGGAATCCTAAATCGCACATGACAACATGTACAGTCATAACTCAAAATTAGACATTTCGAGTAAAAGCGATTTGAACGTTCAAAAAATCATAGAACCAAAACTATTGAAGTTACGTAAATGATTGAAAAGGAAAAAATATTATTTAGGAAATGCTTTTATCATTTAAATAATAAAAACGTAAAATATCTATGTTAAAGTATCATTTCTTTCTTGTTAAAAAAAAGTTCGTAGTTATGACTCTATTTCCTGCGTTTTAATGAAACATTTCGTTTTAGATCTGTCTTTCCCGTTCAAATCCACAAATTACAGTATATTATCGTTGTATTAAATAAAATGTGACCATATTGCGTTTCTTCTTTTTTTTTTAAGGTTTACTAATTGCCATTGTATTTTCTCAGTGAAGTTGTAATTAAACACAGCAAAATAACATAATAATTTCCAAAAATAATAAGGTTTTATTTAGAAATGATAAAAATCGTTGTTACAATTAACCATACAAATTATAATAGGTATGAGGTAATTCAGACATTAAATCTTATCTCTTAGAAAAGTAAATATGAGATAATTATGACGGTACTGTTCTATATGCGAATATCACAATCATCTCACATAATAGTTTTAAGGCAATCTACGCATAGGTAGGTAACTACTACTGCTACTGCGTTTTGTAGGAAAGGTCAATTTTAAATATGATACTTATATTTTTATGCGACTGTTATATTTTTTACAAAAGTTCCAAGGACTTCTTAACCCACGGCGGTACACAAGCGATATTACACTTAAAATAGTATTTTATTTGTTAGAGGATTTTAAGGTTTTTACCCTTACAGCGCGCCATTGTAAGTGACTTGTAAGTTTATTTGTCATTATAAAGGTATCAGCAAGAGTTTTGTAAGTTTGAAAATACACTTCGTGAGACCTTTACAAGGCAATTGCAAGGGTGAATATGCTTATAAAGTGCGCCCAAATCCACATTTATAGGTGTCTATAGGTGTGATATAAAACTGAAAAAAATATGGTCTTGGGATATTTGTAAGATTATTTTTTGCTAGCTGGGTAGGCTCCGTGTTTTGAAGCCGGTCGCACTCTTTTTTGAATCATTCAAATATCATTTTTTGCTAAGGATGAGTTGCAAATGAGGTGAAAGAAGGTACCTTTGTAGTGTTATTTTATTGTGCTGAATGAAGTATGAGGAAAGTGTCGAATGATCAATATAAATTGTAGTATTTAATTCTAGCCTGTTCATCACTGAATTTATATTCTAACGTAAAATTTGGTGATTCCAGCAAGCATAGGCCCATCCCCCTTAATCGGCGCCACTTCTCTAAGTCCCTTGGGCGCCTGCTCGCCCTGCCCGCTGGTCTCCGCGGCGCCGTGCGGCTCTCCGCTGCACGCGGAGTGCTGCGACCGAGACACGCCGCCGCCCGGCACGCCGCCGCCGCCCTACCACACTAACACACAGGTAGGTACACCTAGTACTGGCAGTCCCTCACCGCCTGCTCAGTGCTGCGACAGAGACACGCCGCCGCCGCCCTACCACACTAACACACAGGTAGGTACACCTAGTACTGGCAGTCCCTCACCGCCTGCTCAGTGCTGCGACAGAGACACGCCGCCGCCGCCCTACCACACTAACACACAGGTAGGTACACCTAGTACTGGCAGTCCCTCACCGCCTGCTCAGTGCTGCGACAGAGACACGCCGCCGCCGCCCTACCACACTAACACACAGGTAGGTACACCTAGTACTGGCAGTCCCTCACCGCCTGCTCAGTGCTGCGACAGAGACACGCCGCCGCCGCCCTACCACACTAACACACAGGTAGGTACACCTAGTACTGGCAGTCCCTCACCGCCTGCTCAGTGCTGCGACAGAGACACGCCGCCGCCGCCCTACCACACTAACACACAGGTAGGTACACCTAGTACTGGCAGTCCCTCACCGCCTGCTCAGTGCTGCGACAGAGACACGCCGCCGCCGCCCTACCACACTAACACACAGGTAGGTACACCTAGTACTGGCAGTCCCTCACCGCCTGCTCAGTGCTGCGACAGAGACACGCCGCCGCCGCCCTACCACACTAACACACAGGTAGGTACACCTAGTACTGGCAGTCCCTCACCGCCTGCTCAGTGCTGCGACAGAGACACGCCGCCGCCGCCCTACCACACTAACACACAGGTAGGTACACCTAGTACTGGCAGTCCCTCACCGCCTGCTCAGTGCTGCGACAGAGACACGCCGCCGCCGCCCTACCACACTAACACACAGGTAGGTACACCTAGTACTGGCAGTCCCTCACCGCCTGCTCAGTGCTGCGACAGAGACACGCCGCCGCCGCCCTACCACACTAACACACAGGTAGGTACACCTAGTACTGGCAGTCCCTCACCGCCTGCTCAGTGCTGCGACTGAGTCCCTAATAAAGGCTGCCCCTAATATCTGCAGTTCCCAATACCGGCAGTTCCTAATACCGGCAGTTTCCAATACCGGCAGTTCCTAGTACTGGCAGTTCCTAATATCGGTAGTTCCTAATACCGGCAGTTCCCAAAACCGGCAGTTCCCAATACCGGCAATTCCTAATACCGGCAGTTCCTAATGCCGCCAGTTCGTAATATTGGTAGTTCTTAATACCGGCAGTTCCCAATACCGGCAATTCCTAATACCGGCAGTTCCTAATGCCGGCAGTTCGTAATATTGGTAGTTCTTAATACCGGCAGTTCCCAAAACCGGCAATTCCTAATACCGGCAGCTTTCAATAGCGGCAGTTCCTAATGCCGGCAGTTCCTAATATCGGTAGTTCCTAATATCGGCAGTTCCCAAAACCGGCAATTCCTAATACCGGCAGCTTCCAATACCGGCAGTTCCTAATGCCGGCAGTTCCTAATATCGATAGTTCCTAATACCGGCAGTTCTTAAAACCGGCAGTTCCCAATACCGGCAATTCCTAATACCGGCAGTTTCCAATACCGGCAATTCCTAATGCCGGCAGTTTCTAATATCGGTAGTTCCTAATTCCGGCAGTTCCCAAAACCGGCAGTTCCCAATACCGGCAATTCCTAATACCGGCAGATTCTAATACCGGCCGGGACGACATAACACCCGTCTGGTCGGAGGTTCCTCCCTTTTCTATGGGGGATGAAGAACTTAAGACCCTCTACTCCATACCCCCAAAATTATTATCCTGGGGAAAGACAAGGCTATCTTTTTTTTTTCTCACTGCCACATCAGAATTTCCATGCGAACGAAGTCACGGGCAACAGCTAGTTATAAATAATATTATATTTTGTGTTTTCAGCCCTGTGCAGATCCACAAAGAGCCATCATATCAATGGAAGAAGACGATTCACCCGCGTCTGTAAGTCACAACGTCCAATATTTAAACCAATGCTTTATAATTACAATATTGTTACACCCACGGCCACACCGATAGAAATGAAGGGAATCAAGCATAAGGCTAGTTATAAATTAATTTCGATACTTGGATTAAATAACTATGCCATTAATCCTTTCATAGTGTACTAGCTGTTGCCCGCGGCTTCGGCGCGTTTTGGTCGGAAATTATCCCACGGGCACGTTGTAAATATGGCCTATGGCACTCGGGGATAATGTACCTTCCTATTAGTGAATGAATGTTCAAAATCGGTTCAGTAGATCCAGAGATTACCCCCTACAACCTCATAAACTCTTATAATATTAGTGTTAGGTAAAGCGTTACAGAAATCTTGAAATTGCAAGCTTTATAAGTTTGCCAAGCTTAAAAAATCCAAGCTCCCCAACACTCCTGTAAAGGTTGCCAAAAATAATCTTGAAAATGTTTCTAAATTACCTTTAATGTAGATGAATTTAAACAAAATGCTTATGTTTTCCAGGACACGTCAACGTACTCAGGTTTATTCTCAAACCTGCGTTCCGTACGGGAGTCGAAGGCGCGGACGGCAGTATTGCTCAACTGGCTGCTAGGAGAAAGGAGGTAAAAAACCTTTTATATCTTTTTACCCGACTGCGCCAGAAGGAGGGTTATGTTTTTCGAGAGTATGTATGTATGTATGTTTGTGTGTATGTATTTATGTATAATTGTTTGGCACGCTCTGTGGCCTAAACGGCTCGATGCATTTTAGCTTGGGAGGTGTCGTTAGATTCCTATTTACTGTGAGAGTGACACGGGTATGTCAATTAAATTAAAAATTAATGAAATAAAATAAAAAACGGTAATTTAAAAAATTAAAAAACCGGACTGCGTAAAAAAAAAAGCGTAGAACATAGCGACTAACTAAACAGTCGGGACCCATTATTGGGACGATTTATTTTATTAAATGTTGATGGATGGAGAGGGAAAGACTGAAGAAAAGATGGATCGATTGATGAGGGAACTATATGACGTAAAAAGGAGTAAATGATAGCGTGACGATTGACAGGGGAGAATGGAAGAAATAAAAGTTTTGCGACTGCCGACCCCATAACATGGGACAGGGACAGGAAGATGATGACGATGAAGTTATTAAATATTAGTATGACACTATACATACACGGACAGAAGTTTCCTTCCATTTTTTCATTTTTCTCGACTTTTTAATTCTTGAGATAGCCTTTTTTAGGGTTCCGTAGCCGAATAACAAAAACGGAACCCTTATAGATTCGCCAAGTCTCTGTCTGTCGGTCTGTCTGTCTGTCTGTCTGTCAGTCTGTCTGTCAGTCATCAAACTGCAGCAGTAACTTTGTATTTCATTAACATACTATAAAAAACAAATTTAGTTTTGCTGTTGAATGTACAACCATACAACATATGAATGAGCCTTCAAAATAATTTTATAATATTGTTTGGTGCTACGGAACCCTGTGTGCGTGTGAGTATGACTCGCACTTGGCTGTTTTTTGAGATATGGGGCTTTTTCATCAAACTGCAGCAGTAACTTTGTATTTCATTAACATACTATAAAAAACAAATTTAGTTTTGCTGTTGAATGTACAACCATACAACATAAGAATGAGCCTTCAAAATAATTTTATAATATTGTTTGGTGCTACGGAACCCTGTGTGCGTGTGAGTACGATTCGCACTTGGCGGTTATTTCGTAGCTCTGCGATTATATCTAACTTAAGGCACAGTCAAAAATAGTCGATTTAATTGTTTTGAAATCGGATTTACTTATAAGATTTTATTCATGGTTTTTTTTTTCAGTTTCAAACCATACCGATGAGTCACGTTTGATTTTTATTTTGATGTATTTCCAGATGTGCTTGTGCCTGTCTCTTGCTGGTCTTAACAGACGGCTACCGGTCCGCGAGCGGCGTGCACACGCACACGCTACGTCGCTGGGCCTACGAGATACACTCCACCTTCTTAGTGCCCAATGCGGTATGTATTTATACAAGTTCAAATTAGAATTTGTATATATGTTTAAATTTATGATAGCTAGAGAGACTCTGCAGATATGATGGGAACAATTAAAACACAACAGATTTTTAAGTAACTTAGGGACCTAACTAAGGACTGAACTCAAAATGCAGTGAACTGTAATTTAAAATAGTATAATCCAAAATTTAAATAGGTACAATAATACGAGTACTGTTGGTAAACGTAAGGAATGTGCGCGAATTATGTGAACTGAAGCCGGAGGATGCAGAAAAAGCCAACAAAGGGGGTCAGTTGCAGTCAGCGTTCCTTTTCCTGTTACACCGATGTGTAGCACGCGCGCGTCATGTTCAGAGATCGGTAGCGAAGTGTGCGTGTCGCACGTCGCACGCCGCCCCTCTCGCCGGCGCCCGTGTCATGGTGGGGCCAACGCCTTTGTTCTTGTTTTGAAATGGTTAAGGCCTTTGTTACGGACTTTATGTCGATTACGTGGACCAATAGAAACGCAGTCAACATTTTCGGTACTCGTTTGTTAAAAAAAAACAGACTATAAATGCTGATTGATCCCTTAAAAACACAAATAATTTTTGTTGTAACATGTTTAGAAACCCATCATGTCTGCAGAGTTTCGCTTGCTAATTTAATTTGACCAAGGTCAAAGGGCTTCTGTAATTATTCGAAAACAAGTTTGTTTGACGTTATCAAGTAGATTTCCATCAGGGGCGATCGAGGTCAAGAGCAGGCCCATTTTTTAATAATAAAAAAAAAAACAGTAGCTTCACAGGTGTTTTTTATAAATAAAAACAAATTATCTACGAATTTCCCTGGAGATTAATCAATCTCTATTTAGACTCTGTCAACATCCGTCGTGAGTGCCGTTAAGACATGGATTTCCATCAAATTATATCATAAATATGGTTTTCTGTTCCGCAGGTTCTACAGTTGAGTGGTGTAGATGAGAACATGGCGAATGAAATCGAACATGTTTTAGTTAATGGTAAGTCATCTGCCTAGCCTTTAGTATAACAGTAACTTTTAATAGGCTGTTTAGGGTAATGTAATGTTGCACATTCGTGTACAAGGTTTGACGTGAGAAGGTTGAAACTGATTGAGAAAACAGGTTTTGCAAATCTCATTTGTTCTGAGATGGACGCAAGAGGAATATTACCCCTTTTTCACATTCAAGTGCTTGATTCTTGAATGTCCATAGAATTCGACAAAGAAGAGCTCCTCCGCAACGTGTTCCGCAAAGCGCGGCAGAAGGCGAAGGACGAGCTCAGCCAGCAGCTCACGGAGTTCCAGGTCAAGCGCCAGGTCGGGCTCGGCACGCTGTACGGCCCGGAGGACTGCGTCATCGACAAGTGCGACGTCGACAAGGCGCAGGTAATACTAATATAGCTTTCATTTGTATGTTTGACTTAAAGATCTCTTTAAAAATAGCCACGACGCGGAATTCACGTTGTTTTTTTAGCTTGATTACAATATCAGCGCCCCCAAAACCCACAAAAACGACTCACAAGAGGAACATTAAAAAAAAATCAAGGCGACGATCTTGAAGTTGCAAAAACTTTAGTGTTCATTCGAATGCCACAATTGTATCAGCCCTAACTAAAATTTCAAATTTTTTGCATCCGTCATCTTTAATTTTTACCCTAATATCTTCATTCGTAACCACAAAATCACGAAAATTAGACAATACGAAAATTTGGAATCATCCGCAGCCGCCATCTTGAATTTTCAGTTTCATCACAGTATCGGCGCGGCTAGCGCATCAGCATTTAAGAAGCTGCTTCTTTACTTTTGTATTCCATTTCTAAATCATTTCATAATAGTTTCAGCTGTATTTAAAGAGCAGAAACTGCAGATTGACATCTGCTATGATCCTAACATATTCTTTTCGCGTCATTCGCGTTCATAGATCTGGTCATACTTGCACGCCGGCTGGTAGTACTAACGCTCCTGAGCATATAGCGAGACGATAAGTGAAAGACGCTTTGAGTGAGAATGCTGGGGACCTGCTAGGGGACGCCCTAAGAGCGAAGCCACACGATGCGTTAAAGGTGCGGTGCGACACCGCACCGTAGTTAATTCGAGCTGTAGAGTGGCACACGGGCGGGGCGGCACCGCGGTGCGGCGATCGATACGAGTGCGGTGGCGGCACTGCGCACTCCGCACACCGCGCATCGTGTGACGTCATACTGATTAGTATGTAGGGTGACGTTGCGGCACCGCGCATCGTGTGACGTCATACTGATTAGTATGTAGGGTGACGTTGCGGCACCGCGCATCGTGTGACGTCATACTGATTAGTATGTAGGGTGACGTTGCGGCACCGCGCATCGTGTGACGTCATACTGATTAGTATGTAGGGTGACGTTGCGGCACCGCGCATCGTGTGACGTCATACTGATTAGTATGTAGGGTGACGTTGCGGCACCGCGCATCGTGTGACGTCATACTGATTAGTATGTAGGGTGACGTTGCGGCACCGCACCGTTAACGCATTCCCACTATGTCGTGACGATTTATTTATCGTTGGATATTATTATGGAAAAGTCATGGGCGACAGTTAATTGTGTCGTCCTATATGTGAACACCTCCATTTAAATAAACAAGCCACGACGCTTTAAACAATACGATAAACTGCCGTCACGACATAGTGGGAACGTGCCCTAAGAGGTCATACTGTTACCTCATCGATGATGATCTTTTATTTGACTCGTTCTTACATATACCATTTTCTCCTCCAGGAGCTGATAGTAGTAGAACAACTAATGTGCGGACAGCTGCGTGCGGCCATCCGCTCGGGTGCCGCCGCGTGCGGAGCGGGCCCGCATGCGGTACCGCAGCACGACACGCACGCTACCCTCATGGCCGCGCTCATAGCGGCCGCGCTGTGTCTGCACTGCAGGTATGTTGTACAGATAGCAGTAGTACAGCTGGGCCCGCATGCGGTACCGCAGCACGACACGCACGCTACCCTCATGGCCGCGCTCATAGCGGCCGCGCTGTGTCTGCACTGCAGGTATGTTGTACAGATAGCAGTAGTACAGCTGGGCCCGCATGCGGTACCGCAGCACGACACGCACGCTACCCTCATGGCCGCGCTCATAGCGGCCGCGCTGTGTCTGCACTGCAGGTATGTTGTACAGATAGCAGTAGTACAGCTGGGCCCGCATGCGGTACCGCAGCACGACACGCACGCTACCCTCATGGCCGCGCTCATAGCGGCCGCGCTGTGTCTGCACTGCAGGTATGTTGTACAGATAGCAGTAGTACAGCTGGGCCCGCATGCGGTACCGCAGCACGACACGCACGCTACCCTCATGGCCGCGCTCATAGCGGCCGCGCTGTGTCTGCACTGCAGGTATGTTGTACAGATAGCAGTAGTACAGCTGGGCCCGCATGCGGTACCGCAGCACGACACGCACGCTACCCTCATGGCCGCGCTCATAGCGGCCGCGCTGTGTCTGCACTGCAGGTATGTTGTACAGATAGCAGTAGTACAGCTGGGCCCGCATGCGGTACCGCAGCACGACACGCACGCTACCCTCATGGCCGCGCTCATAGCGGCCGCGCTGTGTCTGCACTGCAGGTATGTTGTACAGATAGCAGTAGTACAGCTGGGCCCGCATGCGGTACCGCAGCACGACACGCACGCTACCCTCATGGCCGCGCTCATAGCGGCCGCGCTGTGTCTGCACTGCAGGTATGTTGTACAGATAGCAGTAGTACAGCTGGGCCCGCATGCGGTACCGCAGCACGACACGCACGCTACCCTCATGGCCGCGCTCATAGCGGCCGCGCTGTGTCTGCACTGCAGGTATGTTGTACAGATAGCAGTAGTACAGCTGGGCCCGCATGCGGTACCGCAGCACGACACGCACGCTACCCTCATGGCCGCGCTCATAGCGGCCGCGCTGTGTCTGCACTGCAGGTATGTTGTACAGATAGCAGTAGTACAGCTGGGCCCGCATGCGGTACCGCAGCACGACACGCACGCTACCCTCATGGCCGCGCTCATAGCGGCCGCGCTGTGTCTGCACTGCAGGTATGTTGTACAGATAGCAGTAGTACAGCTGGGCCCGCATGCGGTACCGCAGCACGACACGCACGCTACCCTCATGGCCGCGCTCATAGCGGCCGCGCTGTGTCTGCACTGCAGGTATGTTGTACAGATAGCAGTAGTACAGCTGGGCCCGCATGCGGTACCGCAGCACGACACGCACGCTACCCTCATGGCCGCGCTCATAGCGGCCGCGCTGTGTCTGCACTGCAGGTATGTTGTACAGATAGCAGTAGTACAGCTGGGCCCGCATGCGGTACCGCAGCACGACACGCACGCTACCCTCATGGCCGCGCTCATAGCGGCCGCGCTGTGTCTGCACTGCAGGTATGTTGTACAGATAGCAGTAGTACAGCTGGGCCCGCATGCGGTACCGCAGCACGACACGCACGCTACCCTCATGGCCGCGCTCATAGCGGCCGCGCTGTGTCTGCACTGCAGGTATGTTGTACAGATAGCAGTAGTACAGCTGGGCCCGCATGCGGTACCGCAGCACGACACGCACGCTACCCTCATGGCCGCGCTCATAGCGGCCGCGCTGTGTCTGCACTGCAGGTATGTTGTACAGATAGGATAACTAAAGTCTCCGCTCGAGGTGCAGGCTGAGGCCACCTTCGCCCAAAAAAAACACTGTAACGGACATAATTAAGTTGACAAAAATAATGCTAGCGACATCGACTAAGACGCAAATTAAAAACTAACATCAAAATCCTGAATTGCGATATTCAAGTTATCTCAAATAAAGACGATATACTCGTAGAAAAACCTGACTGCAAACTGCAAGGACTGGAAGATCCTCTCTTTTCAATGGGGGATGGAGTACTTTACACTCTGATCCTCATTCCCCTTAATAACCTTTAACCAAACCCTTTGCGTGAAGCCGAAGGTTTATGACCTTAGATAGTATCTGTCAAGATTTATAATTGAGATAATCTATTAGTAATTCCTCTATTGTAGAAATATGAAATGACTAAGCCAATTTGTATCTACCAGATTAGAACAACTTACTGTACACCCAAGTCTCATCCCTTCTGTTATAAATACCATGTTATAGGGGGCGTTCTTACTGCATATTATAACCTTAATTTCCTAGTGGCATTATAAGAATGCGTATCAATTTCATTTATCAATAACTGCACTTTGAACCTTGTGTAAATGAATAGAAATCATTTAAATATAACCCTAGTTGGTCCTTTCAATATAATATTCATTCAGTTATTCCTTTATTTCTTTTATATTATTATTGTAAGGCATTAGTCGAGTGCGTGTTTCTTTGTGCAATACTTGATAATTTTATTATGTTATTTTTTGGTTGTACTTATAAAGCCACAACTTTGTGGTTGTTGAAGGAAGTCCCTCGCTAAATTGTATTGTTGTCAGCTACAGCTTTCTATATACTAATATTATTGTATGAATGAGGAGCTCGCCATATTTATTTTATATTTATTTATTTAAACTTCATGTACAATAGTGGTATAGGCGAACTTAAGGCCACAAGGCATTCTTACATACTAACATGTCGAGCGCCTCCGTGCCTCAGAAAGCTTGTTAAGATGCTTGAGAGCTTGTCTTGAATGTCATTTGTAGATTTTTGACAGTCGTCGGACTGTGAGTAGATAAAACCTGAAAATCTGACAACCAGTCATATCAAGGGGTATCTTGTTACCCAGTTATTGTGGAGGTCAGATAGGCAGTCGGTCCTTGTAAAATACTGGTATTCAGCATAAGGTTAGACTGACAACATAGTTGGGAAAACACAGAATTAAGTGAAGACAAACAAATTAATAAATGACTTATGGCTTACAATAAAGTTCAGTATAGGGCTTCGTCCATATTCATACTATCGAGCAATAGTAGCGACTCCAGCGTGCCATACTAAAGCTCTTCTTTACGTATCGACGTTACATCTATATAGGGTGTAACAGGACCCTTCACGAAGCCGCCAACCAAGCATTATGTACACCAAACTATATAACTTTACGTAAAAAATATTGCTAGGAAACTACTTTTTTTGAGGTGATGAATCACGATTTACCGTAGGACTCAATGTAACGCACTCAAAACATTCGTTCTTCCATTAAAAACATGTACATATGTGTTAAAAAAAAACTTGTGAAAAATTTTGAACTTTGACCTCCAATGTGCTCTGTAACTAGAAGGTTCAGGTATGGTCCAGAACAAAAAAAAACACAATTACGAGTAGAACAAGTGCTTTTCGATTTCGTTAAGGGTCTTTTTACACCAATTATAGTTTGGGCCCAGTAGGTGGCCACGCTTATTGCAGCGCTGGAGGCGTTGTTCTGATGAAAGTCATGATTGCAGTTTTAGAAATAAGTAATTCATAGAAATATAAATACGTCACGCAAAAATGTTAACATCAATACGACATTGACTATCATTCAGCGAAAACGCACCTTATCGTTGACTGATAAGAAAAAATATGTACTATTTACATTCAATCACTTAATGCTAACACTGCCAGACGGTTTAAAATCTTGATAAAATACAAGTTTATGCTTTTAATAACAATAATATAAGACTAGCGTGAAATCATAAATACTAAAGCGTAGCTAGAAAACATAGGACATAAATCGGTTTTATTCGTTTTCGAGACATCGCCACAGAAACATACAGACATATTGCTTAGATTGTTATGTAAGGAAAATAAAGTTATTTACAAATTACTACAATTCAATGACTCAATACAAGGCAAAGTGCTCATTTTCCTGTCAGTAATTTATTTTTAGTTGTTCCTCTGGTCGTACAGGAAGTGTTTAGTGAATATTTGAGTGCAAAATGGTAGTTGATTTAGCGAATATTAGTGAGGTGGAAGCTCTGGAGGTCAGGAGGAAGTGGTGGCAGTCGCCGAAGGCGAAATATAAGAAGAAATTGAAGAGTAATAAGTGAGTCTGTGTGTGTAGGAATTAATGGGTGTGAATTTGAAAAACTTACCAACGAACTCCCGCCCACTGCCTCGCGCACCTCATGAGCTCGGCGTCGTGAACAGGTCGTCCTAAATCCAGCTAATCCCGCTAAACTTCACTGCACATTTATTTCCACAGGTGTTGGTTAATGTTATCGTTCGTATCTTGGAGGGGTTGTAGCACAAAATCACTGAAGGACCCTTTCTTATTCGAAAAAAGTTTTAAGCGCGTGGAGCACAGTATTTTACGAGTTGAGACGATTGGTTCAAGTGAAAAAACACGCGGAAGTGCAGCGCCACTGTCGCCCTTCGTAGACCAATCGGATTGCTTAGCGAATAGGCGGTAAGCAAGCCGACAAATTAATCAAATCAACCCTTTTTACTACACACAAAGGCTGAGTACTAGTTGTGGGGTGAAAAAACTATCCAAAATTCCTAAGACTAAATACAGTAGGTAATACCTATCTTAAATAGAACGGTACGTAACATGCCGCTCGCCTTAAAAGAATGAATTTCTTTTAACCTTAGGTTACAAACATTTTAAGAATAATGAAAAATGAATTCGAAACATTTCGAAAGAGGAATAAAAATGCTACGAAAGCACGAAACAAAATAAAAAAAATTAAAGAAACTCTTATACTATAGATTCCCTAACTAAGATTCGTAACAATATTAAATAAAACTTACAAAACAATTATTCTAAGGGCAAAGGACATATTTTAACTACTGAGCGTTTCACAAAAGTTTTGCCCATTTGCAAAGTTACGACACGAGTAACATTGTCGGAACCCGGATGAAGAGCATGGACACGAGCCAGTCTCCACTGTAATGGTGGCAAATTATCATCACGTACAACGACAATAATACCTTCACGGAGTGGCGAGCCGCGATCTCGGAACCATTTATTACGTTGTTGAATTTCATGTAAATATTCACGACTCCAAAGTTTCCAAAAGTGTTGCACACATTGTTGTACCCTACGCCATCTAGTGAGTCGATTTGGAACATTATCGAATAGTGAAATATCTGGTAGGGTCGTCAATGGACCTCCTATTAAAAAATGCGATGGTGTTAAGGGTAACGGATCTAATGGGTCTGCACTTAATAAACAAAGTGGACGTGAATTGAGTACCGCTTCAATTTGACAAAGAAGGGTGTGCATCTCATCATAAGTTTGAGTTTGCGTACCGAGGACTCGATGTAAGTTATGTTTGAAACTTTTAACACCGGATTCGAAAAGGCCACCAAAATGTGAGGCATATGGAGGTTGAAAATGCCAAGTGATACCTTGTTCTAAAACCTTACCATTAAGATTGGCTTGAACAGAATCATTACGTAAAAAAGTATACAGTTCTTGTAGATAATTATTACAACCAACAAAGTTCCTTCCACAATCAGAGTAAATGTCAGTGCATAAACCTCTACGGGACGTGAAGCGTCGTAAGGCTGCCAAAAATGCTTCAGTTGACAACTCGGACACGAGTTCGAGATGTATGGCCTTGACGGACATACACACAAAGACAGCTACATAACATTTAATAATTTTCGCATTACGAACTTTATTTGCCCGAACGTAGAACGGACCCGCGAAATCAACAGATGTTTTTAGGAATGGCCGCTCGGGGCGCACTCTGACGGCCGGTAGCGGACCCATGCTTGGTTGCGGATTCACGGGGCGAGCACGAAAACAACGAACGCAGCGATGTATGCGTGTACGTATAGCGTCACGACCAGACATTATCCAATAATTTTGAAATAGAATGTATTGTACGGATTGTGGACCCGCATGTAGATGCGTGATATGTGTATGATCAATGATTAAATTTGTAAGATGATGTTTCTTAGGCAGAATCAATTGGTGTTTGGAAACAAATGGTAATAGTGATTTGTGAATCCGCCCACCTACACGCAGATTATTTTTGTTATCCATGAAAGGGTTAAGTCGACGTAATTTAATTGATGGATATATTCCATGCGAAATATTTTTAATGTCTTCGGAAAAACATGAATGTTGAACTAAATGGATAAGTCGTTTTAAACAAAAATTAAACTCGGACACAGTTATGTATTTTGGATAGGAAATGTGAATCTTCTTACATTTATTATAGAATCGGAATAACAGTGCTGTTATTCTAACAAGTTTGCCTAAAGTCGAAAATTTTGTAATATACTCGACCACATCAGGTGGTGCTGAGGTGGAAGAGTTTGATACTATAGACGACGGTACATTACGTTTATCTTCAGTGACTTCTGGTATTTTCTTGGGACTTGGCCAAAAACTAGAATCACGCGCGACCCACCAGGGCCCATGGAGCCACATCTCATTTTGTATAAAACTGGTAGGAAGCATTCCTCGAGAAGGTGCGTCAGCTGGATTGTCAGCAGATGGAACATGTCTCCAACTATTGGCCGGAAGCCGAGATAAGATTTCACTGGTGCGATTAGAAACGAATGTTTTCCACTCGTGTGGTGGAGAACGAAGCCACGCTAACACGATGGATGAATCGGTCCAAGCATGCACATGTTCACAATTTATGTGCTTATCATACACACTTCTAACTTTATCAATCAACTGTGATAACAAGACAGCCGCGCATAATTCAAGTCGCGGGATCGTAAGAACCGGTTTTATAGGTGCTACACGCGTTTTTGCGAGAAGAAGAAATGTTTTAATGTTATCACTATTATCGGATATACGGGCGTAAACACACGCGGCATAAGCCCGCTCGGAAGCATCGGAAAACCCGTGAATTTGAATGACATTCACGTTTTCAAAAACGAAACGTGGAATTTGAAAATTTGATAATAATGGAAACTCGTTAAGAAAATTAGACCAAGCATTTATAATATCTACAGGAGGTGACTCATCCCAGTCGACCCCTGACATCCATAACAACTGAATGAGATGTTTCGCGTAAATAGTTACAGGTGATAACCATCCCATAGGGTCATAAATTTTGGCTATTTGTGATAGTATAGACCGTTTTGTAATTTTACCAGTAGTTGCTTGAACGCTGAAAGTGAAAGAATCAGATTTAGGATTCCACTGAAGTCCTAAAACTTTTACTTGTTTGTCATTCTCCATCAAAGCGAAAGAAACGTTATCAGGCCGCTCGCCCTGACAGACTGAAGTTTGTAAAGCAGCGAGTAACGCTGGCGAATTGCTTTGCCACTTCCGCAGCTCGAAACCAGCTGACGAACAAATACCTACTAACTCACGCTGTAGAACCAGTGCCTTCTTTACGTCGCCTGCTCCGGTGACGATGTCATCAACGAAAACCTGGTCCTGGAGAACCTTAGAACCTAGCGAGAAGTTAATGGCTTCGTCCTGAGCCAACTGTTGAATAGTGCGAAGGGCTAAGAACGGTGATGAGCTGACACCAAAGGTGACGGTTCGCAACCGATAATCACGCAACGGTTCAGTTGGGGATTTACGCCACACAATGCGTTGAAAATCCCAATCGGATTGTTGTAATTTAATGTTTCTGTACATCTGCTTGATGTCGGCAGTGACAGCAATAGCATGGATACGAAAACCTAATAAAACGTCTACTATGTCCTGGTGCAATTTCGGACCAGTCAATAGAACATCATTAAGTGATATTCCATTTGAAGTTTTACAACCCGCGTCGAAGACGACGCGAGTGCGAGTAGTCTCACTAGATTCTTTGACCACGCAGTGGTGCGGAATGTAATAGCTAGTAGCTAACGAAGTAGGTATATCAACTGGTTCCATATGACCGAGTTCCAAGTACTCCTGGAGGCACGCATGATACTCTACCTTAAGCCGAGGATTACGTTCTAAACGATACTCTAATTTTCTAAACCTGGAGACCGCCGTATCCCGTGATTCGCCGAGGGCGGGAGCATTAGGTTTGAATGGAAGTGGAACTACATATCGCCCAGCTTCATCGCGGGTATGTGAATTTACGTAGATAGATTCACACAACGCTTCGTCAGGACTTAGGATTCTCTTTTCTGGAAGTGACTCCAATTCCCAGAATCGTCTCAGATTTATGCCGTCATCGTATGATGAGCTAAAGCTACTGAGACACACTTGAAGCGAAGTAGGTGGATTTTGGTTGCATGAAACGTCACCCATCAATAAATAACCAAAGATACTGTTCATAGCCATCGGTGAACCGGGTGGACCCTTGATCACGTGACCTAATAGAACTTGGGATAGTATATCCGCACCTAGAAGCATTTCCACTGACTGTGGAAGGTAAAACTTAGGATCAGCTAAATTTAAATTCTGTATGTGTGACCATCCCGTATAAGGCAACGTCACACATGGCATACGTGAAATAAGATTAGATAAAATTAATGCATCAACTGAAATTGAAGGTTGCTCCCCGTGCGTAGGAGTGATATGACAAGATACTACACCCTTTGGTAAAACAGCTGAGACTTCAGACCCGCCGATACCGAACACTGGAACGTGCGCTTGCCTACGGTGTAAACCTAACCGCTGCACACAAGCCTCGGTAATAAAGGTAGCTTGACTCCCTGTGTCAATAATACACCGAACTGTGTGTTTTTGTGGGCCAACATGAACATTGATGAGTGCCGTACATAAGAGCACCGTACTCGCACTAACCGACGGAGCAATGGTTCGCGAATCGTTCGTGCGACCGTGCCACGCATGATTTACCGCAGTCAAAGCGGCCGAAGTACTGGGGACCGCTGTCTCTGTCGTTTCGTTCACAGGAAGTGAAATAGCCTTATTATCACTTAAACCGACTTCATTAATAACTGATAAACTGTGAGACTTTTCAAAGTGAATTAATGAATGATGCCGTTTATGACATGAACGACACACAAAGTTGGATTTGCATTGTTTTAAATCATGACCGACATGTAAACAATTGAAACAAACGTTTTTGTTTTGTATAAAAGAATACCTATCACGGGGTGATAAATTGAGGAATTTGGAACATTTTGTCAACGTATGTTGCGCATCACAACATAAACAATTATTTTTTAAATTATTTTGTTTGATAGACTGTAAGTCTGTTGTATTCGAACTCGATGACGTGACATTGGCTGCGAGCGCGCGACGCGGGCCTTCGTAACCGCGCGCCTGTGTCGTCGCCGAAGTCCGAGAAGTACCTACCTTTTCAAGATTATTATTTTTATTTTGTGGGTAAGAGGAGAATTCGTTTGCGGCTAACTCGCGCTCCAAGAAATTTATCAATGTATTTATGTCGGGTATATCCGATGGTTTGGATAGTGATAATTCGAAACGTTTTCGAATACTAGACGGAATTTTACGTAATAAAATCGTCACTAATATGAAACTCCATTGATCTATCGGAAACTGCATCGCCTGCAATGCCTTGATGTTTTCTTGATAAACATTGAGTAAATTTCTTAGACTTTGAGTCATTCTCTCGGTACTAGGTTCAATTTCTAATATTTTTTCGAGATGTTTCGTGGCGATAGCCCGTTTGTTGTTATATCGGGAAACCAAAATATCCCACGCAACACTATAGTTTTCGTCTGTAATTGGTATCGACTTTATCAGGTTATAGGGTTCATTTTTTAATGACAGTAATAGATAACGAAACTTCTCTGTATCCGTGTAAGTATTTTTGCCGTGTACTAATGAACGAAACAAATCGTAAAATGGGGGCCAATCCGTGGTCTCCCCTGAGAAGGTAGGCATTGGAAGAATAGGTAATCTACTTGCACAATTATTATTATTATTAGAATTTAATGGAACATGTACTACTGAATTATTCATCGACGTACTAGACGACATTCTTCGTTTACGCTCATTGTCCTCTTCTTTAAGTTTGTCTAAGTGAACACTAATTGCGTAATAACAGTCATTAAAATTGTTACGAATCTGTAGTTGTTCCTCCTTGTCGAAAGTATTGGACTTGATCAAGACTTTTTCTATTTTTGCCTGAAGTTTGAAGAACTTTCTTTGTTGCAAAGTTAACTCTTTTGAGCGTGACCTAAACTGTTGTTCGTCTGAATCTATGAACTGTAATGTACGATGGAGATCATCAAGAATGATCTCGCGTTCGAAAATATCTTGTTGAATTAACTCCGCCATTTTGGACGCGTAACGACGCAAAATGATCTATGAAGTTAAGAACCAAGAACACTAGGAAAATAACCCCACAACAAGCACGTAGAAATGAGTCCGGCTCGATGGACCAAACAATTATGTGTAGGAATTAATGGGTGTGAATTTGAAAAACTTACCAACGAACTCCCGCCCACTGCCTCGCGCACCTCATGAGCTCGGCGTCGTGAACAGGTCGTCCTAAATCCAGCTAATCCCGCTAAACTTCACTGCACATTTATTTCCACAGGTGTTGGTTAATGTTATCGTTCGTATCTTGGAGGGGTTGTAGCACAAAATCACTGAAGGACCCTTTCTTATTCGAAAAAAGTTTTAAGCGCGTGGAGCACAGTATTTTACGAGTTGAGACGATTGGTTCAAGTGAAAAAACACGCGGAAGTGCAGCGCCACTGTCGCCCTTCGTAGACCAATCGGATTGCTTAGCGAATAGGCGGTAAGCAAGCCGACAAATTAATCAAATCAACCCTTTTTACTACACACAAAGGCTGAGTACTAGTTGTGGGGTGAAAAAACTATCCAAAATTCCTAAGACTAAATACAGTAGGTAATACCTATCTTAAATAGAACGGTACGTAACACTGTGGTTTTATTGAGTCATGTGCAGGGTATTCACAGGGATATATAATATAAATAATTTATTGCAGTTGTATTAATTACTAGCGGTTGCCCGCGGCTTCGCTCGCGTTTTGTTCGGAAAATATTCCACGGGCCCTTTGTAAATATAGCCTATAGCACTCGGGGATAATGTAACTTCCTATTAGTGAAAGAAGTTTCAAAATCGGTTCAGTAGATCCAGAGATTAATCCTTACATACGAACTTACAAACAAATTTTACCTCTTTTTAATATAATATTAGTATAGATATGAGAAATTTACCACGGGGCTATTTTACTTATACATCATACACTTACGACTTTTCCCAATGGGGGAAGGCATAAACTTCAGAAAGCGAGCTGCTATGTATCCTTACATTTCCTTTTGCTTTATCTACGTTCCTACTTCTGCTATATACTTCTGGTAAATAGTAAAAACATAAATGTATTTTATACGTTAAGTAACTGTAAATCACTATAGTAGTTCTGGAGTTATGAGCACACGAGCAGACGGATTGACACATTGCGTTTTACTAGAATTGTTAATGTTTAATTTTGGGCATGTAATAACTTATTTCTGACTGTGTAGTTTTCCTTCAGGTAAAAATCTAAATATCTATCAAACTATTATTAAAATCAATTCTAATTTTATAAAAGTTTATTAAACAGTGTAGGTAGAATGTAATGAGGAGGGATGAAACGGATGTGACTGTGGATATGAATGTTGATGGATGGAGAGGGAGAGGGAGGCAAAAGAAAAGATGGATGGATTGATTGATATGAAAGAGGGAGAAGTAAATGATGCCCGTGACGTCTGACAGGGGAGAATGGAAGAAGAATACTTACGTGTTGTGCCGAACCCAAGTAGAATGGGCAAGGGTGGGAAGATGATCAAACAGTGTAGGTAGACTCAAATATATATTTTTCTGCCAGTCTCCCAAAACAACCACCATTTACCAGTCTCTGTTTTTTAAAGCTGGGGAGGAACAGTGGCAGATGAAAATCCCCAGCAAGACATCCTTCTGTGCAGTTAGAACTAGTTAGAAGAAAGGGCAAAAGTCTATTGTACGCCCTGTATACTTGGGGGCACAGGCATGAATCGTCATCCACAGACAGTAATATTCTTGTCCTGGTTTCTAATACATTTAGGTGTGCACTGATTTCGTAGTATTACGTGCTTTGTAACCTGTTTTTCCTTGAATGCTTGAAAACAATAATAATGAGGATATTGTGTTCATTATTGGCCATAAACTTGAATTATAATGATGTTATTAGATACATGGTTTGTTGGGGTAGTAACGTTACATGTGAATAATATAACCTGACTTAAAAACCGGCGAAATGTGTGCTTATGCAAACCTGTATCAAACCCTTTCGGCGATTACAGGCAGAGGTGAACAAGTGGCCTACCATGACGACTTAAAGCAATTGTTTTAATCTTATTCCAGAGTGGGGA
Organism: Eugnorisma glareosa; assembly: GCA_947578425.1. NCBI lineage: Eukaryota > Metazoa > Arthropoda > Insecta > Lepidoptera > Noctuidae > Eugnorisma > Eugnorisma glareosa. Next base: position 927,410 of record OX387982.1, on the reverse strand, counting down.
AAGAGATGGCGCTAGACGTCCTCTATCTCTCCGCCTCTTTCACACACTGGAGTGTCATTAAAACAATACTGCTAAGGGTAACTCCCCTGGATTAAAAGATAACAATTTGACAAACGAAAATAGTTTCAGTTTTGAATAACTATCGTGCGATACATGTATTGAGACTGCACCAAATGTTGTAGACACATTCTCATCAATGCATCATGTAAGCATGCTCAACATAACATAATCAGCTCATAATGTGCGCACTGCTGGGACACAGTCCTCTGTGTGTGACAAAGCGGACCGTCATCCGCCACTAGGATCCTGGACGTCTTCTAGTTGATTACTCCAAACTGGTAGTTATTAATGAGGATATAATAATAACACGTTGTTGTTCTACAGGCCAGCGTCTGTGGCATCGGCAGTGGGCGGTTCCCGTGCGTCCTTCTTACAGCGAGACAAGTTGTACAAGCAGCGGGTTAAGCAGATTACCAAGCAGCATCCTCAGCCTGTGAGTATTACCTTTAACAAGCGCATCGTACCAGCCTAATAATATTTGCCTATAAAGATGATATATTTGTGCTCGCTGCAACTGTTGTTCTTTTGTCTTAGGCCGCGTGATTTTTACGCAATTGATCTTAGTCTACGGAGTGGAGGGGACACCGACGTGAAAACGGTTACCACAAAGACAAAGACAAAGACATTTATTCGTAGGATACGTTAGGCACAAAGTTGTTAAATAGAAATAGCATGATTCAGGACATATCCGCCGCTAGACGCCACGTATTGAAAGAAAGAAAGAAAAAGTATTTATTAGCCCGCACAGGACAAAACATCAAACAAAAACATGTTATTGGTGGTAATGGTGTGGTGTATTGAGTACATCATTCTGAGCCCCCCCCTTATAGAACTTTTTCATCGTTAATTAAAATACAAAACAGCTGTTTCCTACTAAAGTGCAATACCTTCACGGTCAAAATATATCGAACAGTTGTTTTTTTTTTTAAATTTTATCGATGATAAAATATATGACAGTTGGGTATGAATGCTGTACTGAATACGTGGTACCCGTTTTCGTGTTGGTGTCCCTTTCAACCTGTATACTAGATTATTTATGTTGGCAAGTATAAGAAAAGGAAAAAATAACATGTTCTAGCAAATGATGATCCCCTTGCTTTTTGTGCTCCTACATTGAACCTCTAAGTTATCTGTTATTTTAATGAGTTGAAAGTGAGTTCCAAAAAGACAAATGAGATGTATAGTCAGAAATTAAATACAAACAACGACCATTTACTTATATTTCCTTTTTTTCTCTTCAGTTCGTGGTCCGAGGTCACCACTTGCAGCTGCAAGCTCTAACGTCAGTCGCACACTGTCATCATTGCGACAACATCATCTGGGGACTCGCACCGCAGGCTTACGTCTGCACAGGTAACTATCTATGTTTTTGACGACCCGAATGGCGCAGCGGTAGTGAGGCTGCCTTACGTTCTTAGGGTCCCGGGATCGAATCCCGGTAGGAGCAAATGTTTGTGTGATGAGCATGGACTTTGTTTTCCGAGTCATGGATGTTTAATAAGTATGTACGAACAAAAAGTATCTATGTACTATTATCAACTATCTGGTGTCCACGACACAAACCTCGTTGGTTAGTGTGGCACCTAGATGGCGCTGTGTGTTATGTCCAGCGATATTTATGTATTTATTTTATCTCGAGACAATATTTTTTACTGACATAGTAACAATTTTGAGAGAATTCCAGAATTGTTAACTGAAAAAATGAAAGCTAGTAATTAGTATCGTCGGCAAGTACAACATGCCGAAGTATGGCCTTGAATTTTACGTCCAGATTACATTGAGCGTAAACCGTGAACATTCACACCGAAAAAAGTCGTTTCTCAGCTATAATTTCTAAGCTTGGTTGACGGCTTCGTGATGGGTCCGATTACATCCTTGATAGTTTAGCAGATGCCCTCAAGTGGCAAGCAGAGGTCTCTCTAGCTGAATATTTACGTGGAGCGAATGCCTATCTGACCGCCACAACCTAGTTAGTACTGGGTAATACGATACTCCTTGGTAAGACTGGTTGTCAGACTCTCCGGCCACTGACTAGCTACTACAATACCTAATAGCCGCGTAATAGAATACAAATGTAATTGTACTTTATTGATGGACCAAGCCGACATTCATTTAACGTTGAGAACAATAAAAAACCTTATCTTTTTCTGTGTCAGATTGCAAGCTACGCGTGCATCGTATGTGCGCTCGTTCTGTGGAGGAGGGCTGTTGTCTGGACGGGGAGCATCACAACAACAGGATCTCGAGGTTCATGGAGCGGATCCACGCCAACAACCAGCCCACCAGTAAGTACTTATCATATGACGTCATGCTTTTAGTCATCGAAAGATTAGGAAATAAAGAAAATACATTTATTCGCATTGAACGTGACGCACATAAAATACTTACCGAGAGGAGAGGTTTAAGTTGGTCGCGTCCTAACTAAAGCGATCCACACGTGATTGCCGCGTTCAATTTGTTCAGTGCACCCGAATGCGTGATCGCGCTGACTGAAGGCGTCTTATGGTTTTCCGAATAAGTGAGTAACACATGACCACGATTATCGCTCATTCGTGCGACCGATTACTTTGGTTATGTAGAGATCTAGGTGAACATTAGGCTCTTGTGCCGTCAGCTATGTATTAGCCTTATAATAGAAAGACGAGCCTATTGCCATCAAATAAGGCAAAAATTCGGACTGCTACAGTAAAAACCCAGCCCAACCCGAACCGGGAAACAAAATTAAAACCCCACAAGCAGTGTTTCAACTTTAACAGTTTTTTTTTCTTTATTGTTTTTGGGGCTTTTTATCCACAAGGATACCTCAACCCCATTGGATCTTAAAACGACATATTCTTTATACTAAATGGAATATATTTTTGGACGACCCGAATGGCGCAGCGGTAGTGAAGCTGCCTTACGTTTTTAGGGTCCCGGGTTCGAATCCCGGTAGGAGCATTTGTTTGTGTGATGACGTGATGAGCATGGACATTTGTTTCTGAGTCATGGATGTTTATATGTATTTTAAGTATGTATTTACAAACAAAAAGTATTTATGTAGTATTTTCAACTATCTGGTGTCCACGACACAAGCCTTGTTGCTTAGTGTGGCTCCTAGATGGCGCTGTGTGTAATGTCCAGCGATATTTATTTACTTATATTAAAAAAAAAAAACTAGGAAAATAATTAGGAATTCACTACTGACAAACTACATAGTGGTTTTGCTAGATCCAATTTAGGACGTGACAAAATTGTCTTAATGAAACCAATACCTAAGCAATGAGTGCTCTCTTTCCAATTCTTTTCTCTATTGCTTATTTTTAACAAAATCCAGCAGCAAATGTTGAACGTTCTCATTTTTGTCACTACGTCAACATAGTGTGGCTTGGCTTGGTTAGGCAGAGGTGTGCCTGTACACCGGCATTTCGCTAGTTATGTTTAACTTCCATGTTATAAGGGGCGAGCCTATTTCCATCAACCAGGCACAAATCGAGACTTCTTGGTAGCTACTGCGAAATTCCTGATAGAAAATCCTATTTTAGTTTAATCAAACAAGAGTTATAAAACAATAAGGTTACAGGTTTACCCGAGTCTAAGCCGATTCTGATCCATCCCAGAAGTGTGACATACTTACTTACCTTGAATTTATTGTTACAGATCTGGACTCCAATGACAAGAAATCTAGAAAGGCGTCGGGCACTACGCATTTTCTCAACAGTACGTATATTTGTGTTATTCTATTACAAACCTTATTATTACTGCTTCGTTGGTGTAGTGGTCGCAAGCCCGATTGCTGAGCATGAAGTCCTAGGCTCGATTCCCAGGTCGGCCAAAGTCTTGTTTAAAACTCAATAACACTTTGCCCGACTTCACCAGGAATTTCTCAGTAGCCGCCACGGAGTCTACATTTTTGTCCGGTTGATGGCAATCGGTTACATGAGACTAAAAAAACTGTGAAAATGTGTGTGTACTATTAGGTACACCTCTGCCTAACTAGGTTTCCTAGGTTTCGGTCCCGTAGTAAAACTTGGGAAAACCGGGGTTTCACTATGGGAGCGACACCGGGTTCCGCATGCATTGGGCAAGCGCGTAACCCTTCGGGATAACAGGCGTAGTGTTATGTCATGTTATGAACCTTATTATTTTAGTCATTGAACTGTCGTCCTGTTGTTAGTACAAACTGGCCAAGTGTGTGTCGGGCCACGCCCAATGTAGGGCTCCGTAATGGCCCATCAAAATATGATCGAAAGCTTAATCGAAAAATTATTTGATTAAACTCTCAATATTTTATAAAGACATATCCAACGACGCGTGAAAAATAAATCTCCACTTTACGTGTAGGTAGGTACTGCCCGCGTAGCATCGCAATACTATCTCCATTCTACCAAGAATCGACAAAGCTCTTTCTATACAACTTGACATGTCTGTCATTTTTAACATTGCCATGCTTGCGACGATAGAAATCTTTCCACAATCTGTCATTTTTTTTTTATTCTTCGTCGACAAAACTCGTTTCTATGGTGGTCATGCTACGCCGGCTGGAGATACCCTATGAAATGCTTTTCGAGATTTTATTTTACCAGTTTGTCGGATAACGAATCTATATTCGTGCCAAATTACAACTTTCTAATACTAAGAGTATTTGAGCTAAGTTGCGGAAAGACAGACAGACATGGCGAAACTATAAGGATTCCTTGTCGACTACGGAACTCTAATAAAACTGGAAGCATGTCGATTTTCATTGAGTGAACTTACATCGCTACAAGGATCTTTTCTTCTTTGTCTTGAATATCTGATTATGGCCACGCGCCAAAAGATCGTTGTACAGCCATACCTTGCAACTGATTTGATCAGAGAAAGATCAGCCTTGCTTGAATGAGAGATCATTATTTTAAACAAATGTTTTTTCAACAGTGGAGCGAAGTTTCCGAAAAGCCGAGGACGATCCGCCGTGGGACCAGACGCTAACGCCCTCCGTCATAGGTAAGTTTCTATTTTGCAATACGCAGCAATGTATGGAGAATATACTATGTTTATTCATTGAACCATCAACTGAAAGATATTACGAGTATTTTAATATTTATATGAAAGTGTGTTTTTCTATGCGTGAAGGTTACGGTTATTCGATATTGATCTTTTAAGACGACTTTTCTTTCGTTTATTATGTCGACCATTATCAGTATTCAAGATTATAAGTCTTATTTATGGATCTTGATTCATAAATAATAGTGTTCTAAGCAGTGATCGGAACAGGTAGAGCTAATGTGCCTTAAGTTCAAGGCACAAACTCAAACTCAAAGGGTTTATTTCAATTAGACCTTCGCAGGCACTTTTGAAAGTCAGAAAAACAAAGGCGAAGCTACAGTCACAGACACAAGGCATAATAACTTGTGAAAGTACTGTAGTTGCCCATTCCAAAGCGTAGATCTCTATGGAGAAGAATGGGCAAGAAACTCCATGGACACTCTTTTCAATCAAAATATTGTTACAAGATCTTGGTTACATCATTCATGTTGAGATTATGCATATATATTTAAAGCAAATAAAGACTTATCTTATCTTATCTTATGTGAGAACGATGTAGAAAGACGTGCACATTAAGAGCGTCCAGAGTAAAAGATTATAACTATCAACAATTTAAAAACAAAGTAGTTAAAATAAACCGTGGCAGCTAAGAGACTGCTTGTTCTGAATGTCGGAACACTACATAAGTACGACTAAAATTAATAAAGTAAAACAACTATCGAATTCATTTACAGTTTCTGTTTTAAAAAAAAGTGCTCGATTTTGATTGTTTAAAAAATAAAGTTAATCTCCTTGTCTTCGTTTGAACGCCGTAAGTAATTGCGGAAGCTAATTTAATTTCCATACCAGCTTTAATAGTTAGAACTAACAAGGTAAAAAAAAACAATTTATAGGTTTTCATACCATTTATTAATTTTGTGCAATTATTGGAACTAAACGTAAACAGAAATCAAAATAACTTTTGGTAAAACGTAGTCCATAAAATCAAGCCAAGGTGGTCATGTGAAGCAGAGCCAATAAACGATAAAACAAGTATACGAAAAAAAAACTTCTCACGTGTCAAATATGCGTACACAACTTTGAGAAACTACAGGAGCGAATGATGCGAGCACGACGACGAGGAAACAAATGTTTAGTCGTTAGGACCACTTTTTAACTTTAGGTACATTAGCTCTACCTGTTCCGATCACTGGTTATAAGTCTTATTTATGGATCTTGATTCTTGAACGTGTGTATTTGAAGGCGGCGTTGGTGGTAAAATTTTGTGAAATTGTATAACAACAGGGTATATGCAAGAAATACAGAACTTTTTTTATTTCTTTAAAATGCCTTGTATTTGACCATAAAAAACATTGTGGTAGGTATACCTGTTTAATTCTCTAATACAACACTAATTTTACAATTTAATATTTTATGTAGCGTGTTTTTGGTGAAACGGAACGCAAACACAAAACTCATCGATTCCGGTAGTGACGTCAAAATCCATGTGACAAAGAAACACTTTTAATTGAAAAGTACTTAAAGTTTCACTAAGATTTTACTATAATATTGTTATTGCAATTTTTGCTTAAATAAAGCACTTACATTTTAGTAAAATTAATCTACTAAGGGCAAAAAATTAGATTTAAACAAGGCAGACAGAGGTAAGTGACATCAAAGTCCTGACATGAATGGCCGCGATAGTCATGGACGTTTGAACTGTCGTAGAAAATTGCAGGAGTTTAATATTTTTTTTGTGCGACAAGCAGTAGTTGAAATTAACTTTTAATTATTTTCTTGAGTTGATAGTACTGCATATAATTGATATAAGTGAAAAAAAAAATTACATGCATATTCCCTATTCGGCGTTATTTCCAATTATGACCACACGTCAAAATATGCATGTACATCTTTACTACCCTGTTTAGTGTGTAATAATAAGTGTAGAACAGGAGGACCACGTACACAAGGATACGTCTTATTCGCAACGGAGCGAATCGTATGAAACAGGTAAGTTTCAACGTTATTATTTAAATCTACTCATCGCCATTTTTACGACCAATCTATTTACTATTTTTAGCAAAAAATATAATAAAAAAAATATAAAAAAATGTAAGTAATAATAAATATATAATATTTTTAGTAAAAGGCGTTTGTTTAAATAAAAACCAGTAGCAATCGACTATACAATACTTGTCAATAAATCACTTGAATTCCTGCGTAACTTATAACACCTATTACCGATGTACTGTACATATCGTTGCGTGTACTAATTAATACTCGTCCGTTAAGATACTTCGTAAGTTTTCTTGTTATACTGGATGTTAATGTTTGAAGTGTGAAATGTACGAGTTACGAGAGATCTCCCAATGTAACTCCTCATGTGATTTTCAACTTTATTTCAGACACGATTAAGTTAATTTAGACGTTAATTTTCTCAAAATGTTTGACTATTCTTCAATAGGTTTTGAAGAGTAGTTTTGTACTCATTGAGCAGCAAAATGCTGAAGCAATTTTAATTAATAAACTGAAAATGAACCTGATCTTGTATGACATATCACATGAAGACTTCTCTATCATCTTAGGAAATCTTTCATACATGTTGTTTTCAATTCGACTATATTCCTCATATTTCGGTTATTAAATTAAATTATTATCTGAAATGTTCGCGAAACCTATAGTGAACAACAACATTGTGTAGACCACTATAAACGATACTTCATTACTTATTCACAAGTATTCATAACACAACCCTTTGCATTTATAATTCACTTAAAATCAAAACAGTTGGCTTCTGGCGAACTTGATTATGTATAGCAAATACGTAGTAGTTCCACAGGGGAATAATAAATGTGTATCTATGAATTGGTTATCGGTATGTAATAGATTTGGGAAGATCTGAATCTGGTAATATCCTAACCAATTGCGGGATTATTTATATATACGGCCCAACCTGGCTTTGAAGTCAACAGATTTAGTATCGATCTTCTTCCCAAATTGGACAAATTCCAATTTGGGAAGAACATCGATTAGTGAATCCGAGGATTGGATTCGGATCAATTTGAGTGAAATCGAAAAACAGGAAGGAATTGTGATGTTCGGTGAACCAAAACCAATTTTAAACTGTTCTGAGATTATGCTTCTATGTTGCTCTATCTATACTTCTATACAAATATTATAAAGATGTAAAAATTGTTTGTAAGTTTGTATGTAGGGGGGTAATCGCGGGCAACAGCTAGTCATCTATAATCGTACAATATTTTGTGACTGCGTTCCTTGTCTTTCAAAAACTTGACTGTGGGACGTGATCCACCCTTTTCAGCTAACTAAATCAAATAGTAATGGACGAACCAACCAACAAACCGTATAAGTTGACCTTACATTTCATAGAAAAGAAAACCATCAACTGGTTTCTAGTTCCGAGAAAATCCTTCGATTCTAATAGCCTTCATGAATTGTTTAGTAGCATACCTTGAAGGCTATAATAGGCATAGATCACCAATCATATCATTAATCATATCATAGGTCTTTCATTAGTTATTCATGACAAAATTGCAGCTGATTGTATTTACGCATGTGTACTTAGCTTTACTTCGTACGAACATACTGGCGGGATCGTCCACTGCGACCCACGGCCTCGCTACGCAACGCGTGACTGGAAAACAAAAATACGTAACCATTCCTTGGCAGTCGGGTAAGAACTGGGCAGTTAAGGTCAGACACTTCACTTTCTGATCATTTTTTTTCATCTTACACCCGTATCTACAGCGTGTAACACAAAGGGTATAATCATATGGAATACTGTGGTACGGATCATCAAACTGAACAACTTTCTCTATGGGACCACCATCGAAATCGTAAAAAAATAATCAGCTGTCCTATACAAAATTTCAAAACCTACTCGACCCAAATGTATGGAACAGCTGATTATTTTTCTGTATAAGCAAGTCAAAGTGATTATTTGAATAAAAGTCAATAGCTATGTCCACACTGTGCCCTTTCCGCCGAAAAGCTTCTGTAATCTTCAATAAAGTAATTTTTTTTTCTTCGTCCGCCACCTTGTTGTTGACCGGTTTGTGGCACAGAAATCCACCCGACGCGGAAAGACGTGTATGACAGCGCGCGCTACGCTTTCAACAGTCATAGCGCTTGCGTCGCAGGCATGCCTCACATGCGCTGCTGACTGTGCTATGACGCATGCCCTTGATGAACAAAAAAGGGTACAGTGTGGCCATAGCTATTATTTGAGATACAATTTTAATTCTGTAGTAGTAGTGTAGTTTAGTATTGTTTGAAATTAGAACTGTCAAAAGTTAGAATTCCCAGCTTTGCTTTCTTTGACGATTTTTACTTCGTTTAAATTATTGTCTATTATTGCATACAAATCTTTGCCTAAGTAATGACTAAAACTCAAGTAATTACTGTAACTGGATTATAAATACGGGTGTTACATTCGGAGTGAAACATCTGAACTCAACACGAATTTAAAGTGAAACACAAAAATTCACTTCAGAGAACTATTCACTCGAGTGAAGTGACTGATTCCGCCATCGTTTCAACTTCGTTGACCTTTGAATGTTATTGTCTCGATAATTCATATCTAGCGATATGCGTGCGGGATGTACAAGCTCACTTCTCCAAGTGTGAACACGCAACCGCGCATGCCGTGAAGGCACATCTTATCATCATAATTCTCTGCTTATCCCAATTTTTTTGGGGTCGCCGCAGCATGTCTTCTTCCATACTTCTCTGTTACTTGTCACTCCCTTTATAGCTGATATATCTTTCACACAGTCCATCCGTCATATCTTTGGTCCTTCACTACACTAGGTGTGGTGTAACCTCTCCGTGCTAACCCACGTAGCAGTGAACGATCGACTTTAAGCCCAAATTTAATACACTTACTAATCGGTATCGAATGACATTTAGAAGTACATAAAATGTCAGAGTGAATTGATACAGTTTTACGTCGACTCTTCGTTATATCACAGTTCTGAGAATAGAGTTCAGCCTTCAGTTGTTAGCTTAACGGTTGTTACGTTTATTTTAATTTAAGCTGCGTCAACTGTACGGAATGGGAGTTATTTTTTACTTGTTTGTTACAATTATAGATTTCTACTATTAATGAAATGAGATTTTATAATCTTTGGAGGTTCTCTGATATAACACCGAGTCTAACACCTGTTAAAACATTGTGGTGCTCTCTAGAAACACTAGTAAGGGTTTAGAATAAAACCACCAATTGCATCAACCAGTAAGTAGAAGAACTACTTCAAGGGTACGTGCACTCGCTGCTCGGGATAAGTGAGGACTAGTCGACGCAGAACCTTAAAGCTCACGCTACGTTTATTAGTAGATCATCCCTCGGTTCCCTCTTTAGGCCCTGAAGGGGCTCCCTCCTCGACATTATGACGAGCTTATTGCCATAAACCGGGCACAATTGCTCCGGGCTGCTATTGACAAATTACTGACAGATGGAACAGCCTAATAACACTTACCCTGATCTGGTAATCGTATCCAAGTCCTCAAGCTCACCAGCAGCGCTTGCATCCACTAGACCAACGAGGCAGTTTAACGTCTGTTGCCAGGTAACATTTCCGTATTTTGTTCTCAGTTGGCTGAACCAGCACTCTTAAAAAAAAACTCTTCAAAATCACATGTTTGGCATTATTTATTCGTACTTTTTATCATGGACATAAAAGTTTTTTTTTGTTGAGATTTGCGCGTGTCAAACAATTCGTACTTGACCTTTTGTATTTGATAAAAACTTAGCACATGACTGTTGTTTCCGTTAAAGTGTTATATGCTCATTTGTAGGTCTTTCTGATAAGGATTTTTTTCTGAGTATCATCTTCAGAGAAAATTATGTAAAACAACGTAAGTATAACATAGGTACATTAATATATTGCACGAATCGGCTCGCTGATAAACCTTTTTCACCTCCCGCCATCTGAAAACTAAAACAATGATACCAGCATGTATGTATATACTGCTCCGGAAGAACTTATACTGATACTGTTAGCCTGCGTCATCCCACTGCTGGGCAAAGGCCTCTCCCCATGACTTCCAGTTGTTTCGTTAAAGAACTTATAAGTAGACAATAATCAAGACATTCATATTTCTTCAAATTAAAGAGTAAGAAACTTAAAAGTTAAGGGTTGTAAAAAAAGTTTACAGTGATCAAGACATTTATATTTCTTAATATTAAAAAAGAAGAAAGCTAAAAATGAAGGATTGCAAAAAACCTGTCCTGAAAAATAATAAAGCATTGTTCTCGTTAGTAAATAACTAAATACCGTAACGGTTTTTTTCAATTCTTCAACACGTTTTTAAAACATACATGGTAAAAACGTGTCAAACAAACCTTATTTAAAAAAACTTTAATAAATTATTCAATTTCACACACGAGTCCACCCTAACAGCTAATTTGCAAGCGCCATCAAACACAGCGGTTCACAACACAGAAGCTACATCACCTCGGCTGAATTCCGCTGAAGCGCTGAATTACGCTGAAACTGAAAGTCTGAAAGCTCTGGAGTATAACCGACGGCGTCGCGACGACCGGACGCGTCCCGAAACACGCGTCACGAAAATATTACGACGAAAACATTCAAATAACCGCGAATTTCGAATAAAGAAAGTATTCTATTCTTTTTTTAAATAAATTCCATTGTTATTTTCGAATTTTTTGAAAGTAGAATTTAGTGTGATTTGTTTGTTGGCTTGAGTTTTCGAATCAGTGTTTCCGATTTTCGAATTCTTGTTCGTTGATTCAATTCATGGAAAGTGGCTTTCAAGTTTTTTTTTTTTTTGCTGAAGTGGAGTGTTTAATTTTCTTTTTGGTCATATTTGGATAATTTTGGTTTCGGTAAGAGTGCTAAAGTTAGTGTTGAATATTCACCAGACGGTTTGATAAAGTAATCTGACTTCCAATTGGGAGGCTAAAGTCGTTTTGATTACGTTTATCAGCTGTTGATGATAACAAGGTCAATGATGGTCGATTGTAATTTGTGAATTTTATATTTATTGCGAACTGGTGTCAGTTTACAAGTTATTTATAATTTCTTACTGATAATAAGTGGTTGGATGGATTTTATAAAAATACGCCAGGCAGAGAAATTTAGGAAATTCTCGCTCCTAAATATCCGAATGAAGAAGATTAAATTATCGTATTTGTTTGAAACATTGTTCGAAACTGGGATTTTCTTTCCTAAGTACTTACCTAATTAAGAAAATCGATTAGACACAATTGCACATATTTCCAAAGCATTCCTTCATTAGCTACAGCACACACTTGGCTCCTTGTTAATTAGTCATACTGTGCACTGTGTTAAACATTAAAATATAAAACATCAAACGACGTTACAGCAGTTCCGTAGATTGACGCGAACCAATCATACAAACGTGTCTTAACTTCGAAGAATAATTAATACTACTTTTACTCTTTGGTGAGGTTCTGATGAATATTTTCCGATTGTTTAATTGTTATTAATTACCTGCTTCGTTGAATAGAGAGTAAGACTATCATTATGTATAAGGACTAGCTCATATTGTCTTAAATCTCCTGCCCACCTCCATGCGAAAAAGGCGTTTATAATATTCTGCGAAAAGTAACTATCAATTTCGATGTGTTTAGAATACTAGTAAATCATGATGTCTACCAGAAAGCTAGATAGTTTGATGACACGAAACAGGTATACCAACCCATCAAAATGGTTTACATAACGACACACAAAAGTTACGATTAACAGAATATTCACGCTTATTTAAAAATCCTACCCCATCTGTTTTCTAAATGGTATATTAGCTCAGCAACATCTCAATAATATTTTGGCCGATTTGGGGATCAAACAGAATCTTCCGCTTAGTGGTTTCGTCAATATTTTTTTTTGTACCTTGTTTGCATTTTCAGTAACATTTCTTACACACCCGTAATATTGGCTTCAGAAATGTATCTTCTATTCGAAAATCAAACTTAACTTATGGGACGAAATAAGATTTTTTTGGAATGTGGGACTAAACTTTAGGACGAACGAAGAATAAATCATTTCATTGAGCCCTCTCATAGTTCACTTCACTACAGTGTAGTAGTGTACATACATGGCTTATCGATAATTGCTTTTGTGGACGTGCTAACTAATGGTCCAATTTTATCCCAATGACGGCTTACTATGCCCATGGGGATTGTTTGAATATTCTGGACGAGTTGGTTTCAGAATGGAATCCGGGGTTTGGGTTTCTGACAAAAGGATTTTGATTATATAACAGGTATGATGGGTGTAACAATACCCTTAACGAAGCCGAAAGGTACTGGTTCTCCCCGTCATTGCGATCATTTTTTTGTTCTAGACCATACCTGGGAACCTTCTAGTTACGGAGATATTGGGGGTCAAAGTTCCGATCTTTTCACAAGGTTTTTTTTTTAAATACATGTGTTTAATGTTGTACCTTTACTTTAAATACCTCCACGTACCCCATACTATTCGATGCATCCATCAGCACAATGTTTGGAGTGCGTTACATTGAGTTCTATCGTAAAACAAAAAAAGTCGTTTCCCAGCATAATTTTTTGCGTAGAATTACTTAGTTTGATGTACAGAATGCTTGGTTGGCGGCTTCGTGAATGGTCCGTGTACACCCTGTATAATCAAAGGTAGCTGTGTCCTCCATTCTACTAAAATTCAAATATTTGTTACTAATACATATACATATTTGCAAGCATCATGTATAACTTTGGGACAATGGCTGGAGGTCTTCATTTACGAAGGCACCATAGAAATGTCTGGTTAAGCAGCCAACGAGGTGACCTGTGAGATCGCATAAACTTATGTACCGAGTTTCCTCCGTGTCTCGGAAAACGCGTTCAAGCCGTTGGTCCCGGCTGCCATTTACAGATCTTTGACAGTCGTTACAGGTCCCAAAACTCTGACAACCAGTCTTACCAAGGGGTATCGTATTACCCAGTACTAACTGGGTTGTGGAGGTCAGATAAGCAGTCGCTCCATGTAAAATACTGGTATTCAGCTGCATCTGGTTAGACTGGAAGCCAACCCCAGCAGATAATGATGAGTCACGATATATTATCATTGTAATGGGCAGAAACCCAGTATTACGATTCCTACATAATCCTTCAGCTTAGTCTACTCCAGGTTTCATTCAATTGCTAATTTGGTTGTTCATTGACCGTCAATTCATAGATTTAAGTGTTTTGTTGTTGTCATGTTACAGAAAAGGTTTTCGGTTTTAAATGCTCCTAAACAAATAGGTCAGCTGGAAAAGGCGTCCTATAATTTTGGCACACAACCACTTAAAAATTAGGTCAGTACTCCGCTTCAAGTTAGTTATTATATAAATATTCAATGCTCGCTTGCAATCATAAATCAAAAATTTGCATATTCTACAAAACGTTTTTATTTACAAAAATCTTAATATAAAAGATTTTTCTACTTGGCTAGCCGTTTTAGTCGGCTTTCGGATTAACTGGTTTAGCTGAATATTTTACTGCTTATTTGACCTCCACAAGCCAGTACCTGGGTATTCTATGAATGACAGCTGGTATACCAACGCTTAATTTTGCTTCCTGAGGCTTGGAGGAGTCTCGTTCGTCCTTGCCCGACTATGTTTATTTTTTTCAAAAACGTTGCCCCACTTTTGGATCTTCTCTTGTATCGTTGGTGCGTTTACAAACATTTAAAACACACATCCACTAAAATCCTTTCCCGGAACAACTACGAGTCGGTCATACAAATATTTGTTCCGTGGGGGGATCGAACCCACGAGACGCAGGACAGCCAATCACTCGGGCACTGCACCAACCGAGCTGTCGATGTATGTCGGCATCGGTTCCCAGTCTACCCGGATGCACCTAAATACCAGTATTGTACATGGAGCGACTGCCTATCTCACCTTCACAACTCAGTCACTGAAAAAGATATCTAGTCACAAAATTTGTGAACACAGTATACATTACAAACTATTTACTCTTCTCCTATTACGCAAACGCGTGAAACTACGCAATGTAATATAAACAAACGTGGATGGTCGCGTCCGTGATGAAATGTCACGTAAACAAAATAAATGGGCATAAAATGTTTTTGTCATTACATGGGAAATGGGATTGTCGCCTCGTTTTATGTGTTTCGTGTGTGTAATTGCTATGTAGTTGGTTAGGCTTTGTTAATTGAAAGACTTTGGTTTATGTTTTAATGGGTAAAAGTATTTTTTATGTGAATCTTACTCATTTGGTATCATTATTCTGTGTTAGTTCCATAGGAGCAAGATTTACTTAACCCTCCCACGGATGGATATCCTCCTACTTCAGTATTTTAGATATCCTAGCAGCGTTGGTACTTGAGCTTGTTCAAAAACTGATAAAAAAACTAACGAAGTGAATTCTGTAAACTACTTATAAAAGTATCAAAGCGAATCTAGGTACTAAAAAGAAGCCTTATATTTCACACCATGCAACAACTCATTCCCCTATGCCTTCCGTCGCAGACATCACCATGTACGGTCGATCCATATGATACCTATACATAGGTAGTTACTGTATTGTCTGTCCCCTGTCATGGGGCGTTCGTTTGACATTGAAACAGATATAAACTTTGTGCTACTTACATAACTCACTGCTGCGGCGTTTTATGTAGAAAAACTTATTTTATGGTAACAAAGATAGGGCAAGGTATTAACTTTGTTGTGATACTTTTTAGTTTTAAGTAGCTTGTTTTGATCCTTGGTGGCGTGGTTAAATTAACTCTAAATTATATTATGATTAACTCTAAAAACAACAGTATACTTAGTCTACACTATTATTTAAAGAAATGGAACCATTTATTCGTAGATAAGGACAAGACGGAAATGTCTCATAGCTTAGAAATAAGCATTTGGTATATTTTGTTTTCCTGCAGCTAGTTTAGCTATGGATGTTCTAAAACGCAGTCAGAAAATTGGTTTCGCGGTTATCATGCAACTCTAATGTCTGTAACCTCAAGAAGACTTTCGCCCGGTACCGGTACCATTGATTATGAGTGTACCAAAGTACAGTACCGCCTCGTTGGTCTAGTGGCAAGTGCGACTGCTGAGCATGAGGTCCTGTGTTCAATTCCCGGGTCCGGCAAAGTGTTATTGGGTTTTCCATCGGGAATTTCTCAGTAACAGCCACGGAGTCTGGATTTATGTCCGTTTAATGACAATAGGCTCGCCCCTTATTACATGTTAGGCTTAAACGTAACTGGTGAAATCTGTGTGTACTATATTAAGTACACCTCTGCCTAACCCTTCAGGGATTACAGGCGTGATGGTATATTAAGACTAGCGCCTGGTTCCTGAAAAGATCTAAAACATTTGCATGAACGTTCTGTCAGACTGCTGTGATGGGCTCACTAGAGTAACAACAGCAGATCAAACTTCTTGACAAGAGCTTAGAACGGCCTGTTAGCAATTTTTTAGCTTATCAGAAACCGTGTGTGGAAATATTGATATGGTATGTGGAAAACTTGTAAGGATCCGGTCGATCGCGCTTTTCAGACGCTTCCATCCGAGTTGTTCCTTCATCCATGGATAACACAGCTTAGGACATGCTGTGCTTAACCAGCTGTGCAAGGATTGGTTAATAGGTATTCATTGTATCTGAAGGCCTAGCTGTGTCGCCTAGCCTTTCCTTTCAAAGTGTTTCGTGTTTCTACAGCATTTTTTAATGGGATGACATAAGCAGCGTGTCGGTAGTTTGTCAGTCCCATAAATTTTTGATCATTGTTTCATCGTTATCGAATGTAGAATATCACTTGGCTAAGCATTCTGGTCTATATCTGAGTGCAATTAGCAAAAAATAATCAAAATAGTGGTCAACAACAATGAACAAATAAGCAGACCTAATTGGCGTTTAATGGATAAAAACACACACAACATCACAAATTCATCGAATTTAAAATTATTCGTCAACAACAAAAATTCAAAAGGAAATTAATAAAAAATAAACTCGACCGGCGAAATTTTTTTTTTACTTCTCTACACCTTTAGGAATTCGAAAGAAAAATCCAACCACTATAAGCTTCGTCCCGCCTTTTGTCAAACTGCACTCGACTACTAATACGATTAGGAAAACAGGTGTACCTACTGCATATTCATGTTGCAAGAATGAATGGGAGACAATTAATGAAGAAGATTTATTACGGTACGTAGATTTATGGTTACATCACATGAATATCCTTCACTGATGCCTCTAAAATAGCACAAAATACTAACAATATTATGTGCCTACTATATATATGTATATTTGAATGCATTACGGCGGAATATCCTCTCCATCGTAGCAAGATCAAGGGTAAGCAGAAAAACACGCTCCTGGGACGTTACATTAATACATTGTCTTGTGATGGTCTGATATGATGTTACTTGCGCCATTTGGTATATGTATCACACATAACATCCCACATAAAACAGCGCATGAAACTTAACCCCGAACGTCCAAGTCGATGACGCATTATCGTATTAAGTAATCATATCTTCACTCCCACCATTTTCTTTAGTTACGGGGTGGCACTGCAGATTTAGGCAAGGCGCGGCTGGGGTGAGGCAGCCTTGCTTTATGCGTATTTAAGAATATGTGGTCTATTAAGTTTGTAGGGCGTTCTATGATATAGCTATTCTGTTTAATTTGATAGTCTCTATATTTGATCAGTTCGACATTAATGCGGCATAAAGCTTGTTACAAAGCCGTGTTAAAATGAACATGTCATGAGTGAAGCTTTGTGTATGAATGACAAATGAATGTATGAATGTTGTTGTGGCTATAAGAGAGCAAGGCAGAAGAAACGATGGGCGGACTGTGTGAAAGATGATCTCACTAGAAAGGCCGTGTTACATGGTCTTCGAATTCCGGTTAACATTCCCTTCATTTTAAGTTTTGAGCAATAACGTTAGTATCAGCTGATAATAACCTCTCAAATATTGGTCAATGCGTTGTGCCAATCAATGACCCGTTCATATACCTACCCTGTCAATGTGGTCTTGCCTATGTCGGTTCTTGAGTTATTAAATCTGCCAATCTAAGGCAAATTCTACAAAATATCCAGTCCAGACATTAGATAAAAATATTCTTCCGTGTTTCCACCATCGTTCACCGCTAGACTGCAACATACCGTTCCGTACAATATAATTTTATCTGCATTGTCTGTTGTAAGTTTATATTCATTAACGTAACGCTAGCGCCGGCTAATTCTGATGCAGCCGACGCCGTGAAGCTGAACGAAACGTTTCAGTTTTACGAGCCTGTTATTGTGAAATATTGTTCGGATTTCATGAGGGAATATACCAAGCATTTACGAGTATAAACAATGCATAAACATTGTTATGGAAAACTCGATTTTGGTCGTAATATACATCATTGGAAGTTTATTTTCCTCTTGAAAATATGACTTTTCCCTCTATCTATGTCATTCACACCCAGAATTTGGCAAATGGTGTACTAACTTGCTGTAGATCGGTGTCTGCTAATTTTTACCGCTTTATTCTGTTCATCTTGTCGCAGTAGTATTATTACAGTTTTTAAACTAGAACGACGCACTGTTAACAAAAACTTTCATTCTTTGAAACTGCTTCGTCTTCTTCTTATTTTTTTTCCTCAAAACTTTTATTGTATTTCAATTTTAAACTGTGGTTTAAAATTCTACCAACCAGTTCAAAATCTAAATCGATCTAATCACAATCCCCAAGACACGGAGATGACAACCGCGAATTTCATCCTAGCACTTCCCCAAACTTTGAGACTCGAAACGACTTTTCAATTTCGTCATAATAGCTTTTGGGGAGGCTGAAACCTCCCCCTTTCTTCACCTTTGTCTACCTCAGCGATTAATAAATCACACGGTTCAGTGTCTAATACGGAAGTTTTGTAGAATCCTGTCTTGTTCAGGCACCTGTCCCACCGTCGATGTCGAAGCGACTAGCTATCGAAGTCAAGTCAAGACTATTTTTGTCTAGATTTTATTTATATTTATAATTGGTCGCTTTCTGTTAACACTGCGCGCGAGAGCTCTCTCTTCTCTCGTTTGTCCCAGCGACAAGAACTATAAAAGATCAAACTCGGTCAGCGACGCTCGCTTGGCGGGTTCCTGAGAGACTCGATCGACTAGATCGTAGGTAAATACGCATACCACCAAGTGACTGGGTGCTAGCAATCGCCGGTCGCACACGCGCAGTCGGTCATAGCTCAGCGACAAAACTTCATGGTGCATCGATGCCAACAAAATCAAATATATTTGTCACGAAATTTAGCAACGCGAACCCTGGGCTCACTGATGCAGTCATAAGGTTGTCAAGTAAGTCATAAACGACAAAACTATCCGAACTACACACTGATCGATCGTTTCTAGCTACTCGCTTTTCGCTTATTTTCTTCGGTGGGACAGGTGCCTCAGCCTCAGGCTAAAATTTCGGCCCCTGTGAAGGACCTAAGTGATTTGCATTTTTCCGCTAGAGGGGCTCTCGGCCTTGGTCTACTTTAATAAGAGATTTCTGTAAAGTCCTTGATTTAGTTTTATTATCTTCTGGCTAGGGTTCTGGTTAATGTTACTTAACAATATTTAGGAGTTTGGGTTTCATGATTAAGTTTATTTTTTCAGTTTTACTTGATTAAGTTTGCTTTATCATTGTTATCTTAGTGGTAAAATAATGATTCTTTGTCTACGAAATTATGATCATTATCGTCATGATTCTTGTACAAGAGTATCATGATGCTATTGATCATATAAAGGGTGTAACAAGACCCTTCACGAACCTGAAAGGCACTTGTCTTCCCTATCATTGTGATTGTTTTTTGTTCGGGACCTTCTAGTTACGGAGACATTGGGGTCAAAGTTCCAACTTTTTCGCAAGTTATTTTTTAAATAAATGTTTTTAATGCAAGATTTTTAAAATACCTTACCATACCTTAAAACACCTCCAAGACCCCCGTAACATTGAGTCCTACCGTAAAACATAATTTTTCACCCCAAAAAAAAAAAGGTCGTTTCCCAGCAAAATTTTACGTAAAGTTGAGTAAAGTTACTTAGTTTGAGGTACTCAATGCGTGGTTGACGACTTCGTGGAGGATCCGTTTACCGTATATTTTTTTGTTTTATCCCAAGTATCTGTTTCTACTATCAGGAGTTTGACTTCTTTATAATGGCTTAAAGTACCAAGACTACATCATGCCTACCTATATTGCACGGAGGGTAAGGCTGAGATGTACCTGAGGTTCACCCACATTATTCAAGTACCCAGTGTGTACAGTTCACTCACATTTTTCAAGTACCATCTTCAGTATTTTATCAGTCCTTCCATTTTCAGTCTTTCGCCTCACACGCAAAAACTCCACACTTCCGCTTATTTCACAGCTGAACTGAACGCCAGTTTTTCCGTCCACTGTATCTGTTTGCAGAGTTACGACACTGCTATAAATAGCAGTGGAATACGTACTGCTATATGTAGCAGCCATATCGATTGCAAAACATTTGCATAGCCTTCTTGCGCCGAGAGTGTTATGGGTACAGGTGCTTCTGTGGACGCACGGGTGTGTTGGTCAATATTGTTATAACTTGATCTAGTGGTTGCTGCTTTTGTTTGTGTCACGACGTAACGTCGCCGTCGTAGAAATGGTAGGATTTCCGATATTTTTGTATGGTTGTGGATCTGAAGGTGTTTGTTATCGTTATCTGTGATAAGGATTTTGGGATCACTCTCTTTTTTACGGTTTTCCATTCATACGGTTCTGTAACTCGTGTTTCTTTTTCTTCATCTCTGATAAGATCTTTTGTTTGTTTGGTTTGTTTATGGTGACTTCTAGTCTAGCAAATATCTTAAAGTTAATCTTTTAATAGTGCGACTTTTCACGCTTTATTTTATTTACTCTGACCAAGCCTTGTGACCAGGTCGTATTGCAAAAGGCAGGAGAAGGAAGATGTTGATGCTATGACACTGTTTCTTTTCGCACACTTTTCACATTATTTACGAAATCAAGTAATTTTATTAATGTCAAACGATGTATAAACAATTCTTATTTCTTTATCGTGTGGTAGTGCCTAACCTGGTGTCAGAGTTTTTATGCCGCCCATGAGCCTCTGACTTGGCTTACGTGCCGTCGAGAAATATCTCTCAGGCATGCTGGTTTCCTCACGATGCTTTGCATCACCGAAGCTAGTGATTATACAATGCGCACATGAATCCGAAAAATCAGAGGTGCGTGTCTTGGGTTCGAACTTGGGACCTATGACTGGGCAGTCCGACGGTCACAACACTAGACTATCACTGCTTATTAAACAATTTATTTCCACAAAACAGAAATTTGACCTGCTTTTGACTGTTCAATTTGTTTTGCTTGTTTTAAGAATAACATTTTCCGATACAACTTCTTTTTTATTAACTTTCTCATTTCGAAATGTCAAATATTCTGTTGTCGAATTTATTGTTTTGTTGACCGTAATAGGTCTAATATTTAGACACAAATGGACTTCCCCTCCTGTCGGATTTAATTAACAAATTGTTCTCGGAAGCGTAACAGCCATTGTTGGTAGTGCCATTTGATGTTCAACTACGTTTTGCTCGTAATTTGCCTTTTCATATTATATTCTGTGACATTATGGGACTGAATACTGTCCCTTTTGGTTCTAGTATTTTTTATTTCATGCGATGGATTCAGGTCCTTCTGAAGAGGAAACTTGGTGATTACTGAATTTGCGGTAAATAATAAATTGCTATCATCATTCTCCGCAAATTCAGCCTCTGGCTGAAAGGCCTTACCCTCAAGGCACCCACAGTATAATCCCGTTAAGCAGACGACAACCTCCTAGATTGATCTGCAAGATTCCATTCACAAAAAAACAAAAGCATGCAAATTTTTAGTGTCGACAGCGGCGAAGTATCCATCGTTTCTTTGGTCTTTTCCTACTCTTACCCATAGCCACTTAGCTACCCACATTCAAAACATTCCGCACGACATTTTCTTCATTGAATAACCAATAAAAAAGCTGCGACATGGAAAATTCCCTGTACTAGCAATAACAGTAAACATTTAGCACCATTTTTCATTCTTTGAAAGTTCCAAGTATCCATTAAAAAGTCTTCCCTCATTATAAATTCCCCCTTAAATGTCTGGAAAGATAACATGAAGTTTGACAACATCCCCTATTGTAACAACCAAGCTATAGAAAAGTGCCGAAGGACCACTTAAAATGACTAGAAGCTTTCGTACAAATGATAACTGCTTTATTTTTCTTAGACTGCCTCGTTGGCCGAGCAAGCGCGACTGCTGAGCGTGAGGTTCTGAGGTTCGATTTCCGGTTCTGGGAAAGTGTTATTGGGTTATTCCATTAGGAATTTCTCAGTAGCAGCTGTAGAGTTTGGATTTATGCCCAGTTGATGGCAATAGGCTCGCCCTCTATTGCATAGGACTTAAACGTAACTGGTGCAATGTGGGTGTACTATTAAGTAGGTACACTTCTAACCCTTCGGGGATTCGGATACAAGCCTGATGTTATGTTATTTATCTTTTAAATAGTTTCTTTTAACATTTTATTTTTGATTTTCATGAATAGATTTAAAAATCCATTAAAAATAGTGTGCACTGAATGTCTTGCAAACTATTGAGAGTTCGGGTTATCTGCTTTTTAGCGTATGGATCTAAATTGAGTCCAGTAGCGTCCATCATGTCCTGTAATGAACAAAGGACAGGACACCCTAGCAGGCATGTAACCAAGTTAGATGGTAATGGCTGTATCTAGGGCCGTTTTTTTAATTTGCCACGGCAAGTACTCAGTAGTCCACGCCAGCGCCAAAGTTGTGGCTGTTTAAAGAAAATCTATCTTATCCCACTAAAATTAAAGTTGAGAGCCTGATATTGACTTTTAAATCTTGAACGATGCAGGCCCAATTATTACGCTATAGCGCAGTTTCGTAACTACAATAAAAAATTTAAACTAATTTTCGGACGATATTGAAAAAGATTTGACAACTTTATTGTGTGGAGCTTCTGCAATATCCAATTTTCCGTGAAAACGGTTCGTATATTCATCCGACGCCCTTTAGCGAGCTACTTTATGTCATGTTTATGAAATTTTTATGTTGTGATGAACAGACTGACTGTTTATTGTCCTTAAAGTGTGTTTGTGATGCCGCACTGTTTGCTTTTTTTACGCCTGATTCGTGAGGTGTGTTTATGTTGATGTTGGTACGCGAACCATTTTTGGGAAATTGGTTAAAGAAGCTCGAGGCTAACTAATAACAGCCGCAGTGGTCTATTTTCAAGGTAAAGCAGGGCTTGACAAGGTCGGTCCGTGGATGGGTGACTATCTACAGAGTGTAACAAAACCCTTAACGTAGCAGTCAACCAAGCATTGTGTACATCAAATTAAGTAACTTTACGCAAAAATAATTGCTGGGAAACGATTTTTTTTTGGGGTGAAAAATCACGTTTCTTGGTGGGACTCAATGTAACGCACTCATAACATTGTGCTGATGGATGGATTGAATAGTACGGGGGTCGTGGAGGTATTTACAGTGAAAATCTTCGTTAAAAACATGTATTTAAAATTAAAAAAAAAAAAGTAAAAGTTGAAACTTTGGCGCCTAAAATCTCCGTAACTAGAAAGTTCCCAGGTATGGTAGAACAAAAAAATTATCGCAATGACACGGAGAACAAGTGCGTTTCGGCTTCGTTAAAGCTCTTGTTACGCCCTTTATTATAGCAAGTTCCCTCCGTGCCTCTGAAAGCACGTTAAGCTGTTGGTGCCGGCGGTAATTTCTAGATCTTTGACAGTCGTCACAGGTAGTCGGAGGCCCGAAAGTCTGACAACCAGTCTTATGAAGTGGTAAGACTAGTTATTAGTAGTATTACCCAATACCCAGTACTAACTGGGTTGTGGAGGTGTGATAGGCAGTTGCTCCATGTAAAATACAGGGATGCTGCAGGTATACCGGAAGGTTGGGAAAAGGCGAGGCAGATGACGGTTAAGGAAAAGGTGTTCAGAACCATTGGACTAAAATCATTAACGGTTTATCCCCTAATTTTAAGAACTCTCTAATCTCAGTAGTCTGTCAAAAGTACAATCAATTTACCTACGTTTTTGTCATTCATTGTGCTGAGGACGTTTTTAAGACTGGTCTGTTGGTGACCAATGCCTCTGATCATGAAAAGATTCGTTTTCAGTATACAGTACATGAGACTATGGAAATGGAACGTACGACTTTTTTCACTGTCTTATGTAAGTGTTCTTCAAATCTTTTCTCATATATTTCCTTGAGTACCAATTCTAGTTCACCATGTTCTACACAATGTAAGAACAGAGATACTAAAGTTTGACTCTCAATATTTCGAATCTAAGAAAAGGTAGACCGGTTACCTATGTCTGTCAACAATGTTACATGCTCACTTTCGATTTGCAAATAACTGAAACAATAAAGTGCCTCCTTCACCGACTGCCTTGGTTATTCACAGAACTGAGTCCAACTCCTTCAGATATTCCTCAAGTCTTGACCACTCACCTTTGTGGACATACACGTGGACAGACTCATATATTTTAATTGCCGAGATCACAGCATCTAGCCGACTGTAGAACCCTTACGACTACACTACAAAGCTTGAGGACCACTACTTATAAAATGGACACAGTGGGTCACATTTTGCAAGAGACTAGACCAAAAAGTATTCAGAGACCTTTGTGGACACAAATCACATACAATTTAATATAATTTAGTATACATAAACAAAGCCATGTTTTTTTATGGTTAGAATTATGTCAATGCTATTACGGGTGAAGTAGCCCATATTCGATCTGTTCCTGTTCACATCGGGTCTCGTTTGCCAAAACCTACGCCGCCAGTCTGGCAGACGCAAAAGTGCGCAAAACAGTCCTCTATATCTACAGGATGTGATAACTACATCCACTGCAGATAAATGTTCATTTCACTCGCGAGTCTGACTCTTATGTTAGAATATTTGAATTGATTAAAAATTTTGGATTTTTTAATACATTCCTTGGAAATACTCTAAAGTTGTAAAGATTATATTCACTCCATGATTAAGACAGAAATAATGCAAACAGTTATCAAACGCAACCCCAATTTTTTTAAAGTCTGTTGAAAATGTTAAAAGCCTCTCAATCTGCCTAGGCCTTAATCCCAACTAGTTGGAGTCATTCCCCAGTCTATTCGGATGAAGCTGAATACCGGTATTTTACATGGGTTGACTGCCTATCTGACCTCCACAACCCAGTGGGTAAAACAAAAAAAAATTAGATATCTAAAAGAAAACATCAAAGTTAAGTCTTGTATTTAGGTTCCTTGAAAAACTAAACACAAAAACAAACGAATTCACGATCATGCTCCCATCATGTTCCCATAGTTTCAACAAAACTTTTTCTATTAAACAAACTGCAGTAAAGCTTCAGGGACAAAGCTCAGACCTTGAAACAGCCGGCGATCCCGGAAAACATGGCTCGTCACAAACGACGACATTCGGTCAAGGCCGCACTAATCTCCGCGCGCGAGTCCGCCTACTATTAATCGCGTGTGTCATGTGGGATGTGCGGGTTTTCTTTGTTTTGAAACTTTAATTCTTGTGCAAAATGAAAAGACACGGGTCATGTTTTCTTAACATTGGTGGTTTTTGTTTTGATCTACCATCACACCAATAGTAATAACAGGGTCCATCACACGATCAAGCTTTTCGTTAACCATGTTTCAGTCGCTCCAAGTAAAATACTGGTATTCAGCTGCATCCGCTAAGACTGGAAGCCGACCCTAACATAGTTGGGAAAAAGCTAGGCAGATGATGATGTTTCAATGTTCTCTGCGTCACATTGGTTTTTAAACCGAAATTTTTGCAACCCAGTTGATGAAAGTAATCCTAAAGAACCTTGGCTATGGTGAGTTGGTCATCATCATCCCAACCCCGACTTCACCCACTGCTGGGTATAGGCCTTACTTTGCCTGTGCCAAGCTCCACGCTCTTGTGCCAGCCTCATCCAGGATATTCCCGCAGTGGCAGCAATGTCGTCTGCCCATCTCGCCGCCGGACGACCAACACTTCTCTTTCCAGTCTTTGGTCCTGGATGAGTTGGTAACCAGCTACAAATTGGGTTACATTGGGTAACTTGTTACTTCTAGTTAAATTATCCCAGCGTAAATACCTACTATTGAATGTTAAATTAGAAAGATCTTTCTTTAACCTTGAGTTCTTCCACCGATTGGCTGATTTATCTTGATCATCAGTCTATAGCAGTACAAAACTACATAGCCTCTCCAACACATGCTATTGAAGTCGATTTGCAGCTACTCTAGCTGTATTCGTTTCCTCTTCTTCTTTCATTATAGTTTGGTTAGTGCTTATCCTGGGGTCGAGAGTTTTATACCGCCCATGGGCTTCTGACTTAGCCTTACATGCCATCAAGAAATTCTCTCAGGCATGCTTGTTTCCTCACGATGTTTTTCCTTCACCGAAGCATGTGATAATTTTACAATACGCACATGAATCCGAAAAATCAGAGGTGCGTATCTTGGGTTCCGGTGTGTTTCCTCTAAGAACATATTAAAACACGCTAAAGTAGGCCTTACCCCGGGCTCCTTACGTCACCCGTTCAAGGTCAAGTCGTAACCCGGGCGTACAACATACCCCGCGCCCGGATAATATTCCATCCAGGATATTTTCCTACCGCTTCCTCGCTTCTCCATTCCCAACTGTTTTCCTAATAAAGGGATGTTTACCGAATACATTTGTACTGAGGGCTGGTTTTATTGTAATTTGTAAGATACTATGTAGTTTGGCTGGCTTAGAGAAAGTGGTTTTTTTTTGGCAAAAGGACAGGAATCATGATGTAGGTATAGTAATTCATAGATTTATTCTGCACTAGCGACTCGCCCCCTGATTTTCGCGGATTTTACGATTTGACAAAACGTTGAGAGTTCCATTGTGTATGTATTACACAAATAGGTGAGATAGGTAGTCGCTCCATGTAAAATACTAGTATTCAGCTGCATCCGGTTAGACTGGAAGCCGACCCAAACATAGTTGGGAAAAGGCTCGGCAGATGATGATCATGTATTACTCAAATAAACATTCGGGAACAATTTCTTTAAATTATGGTGAAAACCGCATCAAATCCGTTGCGTAGTTTAGGAGAACAATGTAGTCACACAAACAGATACGAAAAGAGACCTTACTTAATATTTATAGGTATTGCTCCAAAAAAAATTGCTTAAAGCTTGCCTTACCGATTTTCTAATTCTGTGTTATCTCCCACATTGTTTTCCTTGAATTTCAAACAACAGGAATAAACACTCTAAAACTATATCAAATAGATCATAAATACGCATGAAATACTGAAATCGGGAAGCCATAATCCAAATCATTATGAGCCATAACATTTGTACCAAAATATCGTAGAACAACATGATCAATGACATTGCATCCAATTCCCTAAGAGTGGGTAGTAGAGGAATATTCGATATATACTGCTTGTGCCCGCCCTCGGTCGTTAATATTTATGATTCCATGAAACAGGGAATTTGTACTACCGCGTATTTGTGTGGGAGTATTGATCGGGAGGACTTTTGTTGAAAAGTCTAGAATTACTGCGGCGAAGTTCGTTTTGGACATGGGTTCAGTGCAAGGCAACGTTACTAAACTACGAGTACTTGTAATTATTGTGTCACTGAAAATATTTCGAAACGACAGGTTGAAATAAAACTTGTTTCAAATGAAAGTGCAGTTTCTGCAGTCTGAAATAAGCTAGGAATCAAATTAAATAAAAGCTGGTAGTTTCAAGCAAACTACCACTTTCTAGACAATCCATAATACGCCGCAGACGCCACGATTAACGTGGCCACATACTGGGCCCAAGAAATTTAAATAAGTCGTACCATCGATACGAAAGAAGAAGAAGCATTTTGGCAAGATAACAATTGGAAACAATAGATAAATTATTTCCTTTTGCTTTCGTTCTGCCTATACCCACTTCGGAATGGTGCCTTTTGACCTTCACAAATAATAATGAAAGGAATAAGGAAAATACTTGAAGCTTTTGTGGAATAAGATTGTACATGTGTTTTAGGCGTTGGCAATAAATTCGAATCAAGACCAGTTCAGAATAGGACTAAAACATTAGTTCCATAACAGTTTACGATTATAGGTTCGCTGGTATTTAATGGCTGAGCGATAAATCAGTTGTGCTAGTTTTCTTTGACATCGAATTTTCTAACAAGAAGGACTAGAGAAAGTGGCATTCTATCACCGAAAACCATGATAGAAAAATTTAAATAAGTGTTGTTGAGATGGCATAATCAAATAGATTATGTCAATCCTGGGGATAGGCGCTGTAGAAATGCGAAACGCAACCTAAGGTTGATATTAAAAGTGTATTTTATTGAAGTATTTTGCCGCCTGCTAGGCCCATGAAATTAAACAAGACGTACCAAAGAGTATCAGTTAAGGACGCTGGTACATTTTAACGCTGTTTTATTTTAACAGCACATTTAAATTGAAAATATTTTAAAATTGCAGTTATGACTCAAAAAACGTCCAAAACACAAGGGGCGGTACTCATCTAATCAAATGACAAAACGATGAGCCCGCAGTTTCCATAGCAACTATCGTCACAGTTGCAGTGAGTCAGGGAACCAGTGATAATACAATGACACTTTAATGACGTCGTTGATAAGCTGTATCAAACTTGATGCATTGCTCAAATTAAGCTGACTTGAGCTAACTGACTGGTAGTTCTATTTTTGAAACATTTAGCGTTAGTTGTACAACGTTTTGGTAAACGGACAACATAAACTGGTAGATGCGGCACTATCAGCCTATAAAGGTCCCACTGCTGGCCTCTTTGGGGGAGGGGGGGTGGTATCTCTTCAGGTTTTTGTGTTACTAACAGTATATGGGCTACGTCTGAAATAAATGTCTGATTCTATTCTTCTCTGCTAGAGGGTGTGGGTCGTCATCCACCACACGGGCTCAATTGTGCCTCTCCCGATATTGAAAATCAAGTCTTTGACAACTTTCCTGAATTTAAATCATCTAAACTTAACGTAACCCTGTGCCAAAGTTGAGAAGATCAAACATTTCAGGATGAACAGTAAAAACTTTAGTAAAGTCATCATCAACTGGTCCAAGATACTTGTGAAATCGATCAGGGATAATGGGATCGATTACGTTAATTCCATCGATTATGGGGTTTGTTCCAGAAATGCGAATTAGTAGTAACAATTTGTCATTGAAAGAACCTTTATTTTGTAGCAGTAATGGTGATTTTCGTAGTGAAAGTGTAATCACCGATGTGCGTTTGCTATATAGCGCTTTAAAGCTAAGCTTACTTTTGTGGGTATTAATAAACAGCCAGCGCTTACGGTAGGAAATTAATTAGATAATTATGTAATTGTACTTTGATACCCGTCAATTATGGTGCAATTTTTGCTAATCTTGTGGAGTACTTTCCATAAAATTGTCAGTCATGAATATTATTTGATGATTTTTTCAGTGAATATTATTTGATGTTTTTTTGTTGGAAAATTAGAGTCTTAATTTATTGCGTGTTTATTATTAATTCAAGAGAAAGCAGTGACATTAAACAGCTGGTAATTGGGTTATTCTAAGTCATTTAATTTCTGGAGTGTATTTGTAAATTCTGAATTAACGAGTCTTTTTCAGGACTTTCTCTGAAATCAGTGAACCGATTTTGGGACAACTCATAGTAGTAACCTCAACTTCTATAACCAAACAAACGGTTTCCCAAGCAAATGATTATATTTATTGGCCACACGATCATTAACAAATTAATGCCCAACACATTATTCGCAATTTCCTGTCCTTCTAAATATTTACACTTACAAACGCCAATTAATATTAATTTCCACCACCAACCTTCGACCTTCAACCTCCCTTTCAGCTGTTCCAAGGTCGTGAATCGTCAATTTACTCTGTGTATTCCTTCCGGAATTCCAGGGTCAGAAGTTGTGGCTTTCTTTTAACGATCCTACTACTTTTCCCGATGATCATTATTACTAAAGCAGTTTTTTTTGTTAGTGTTAGTTAGCTCGTGTCGATCTTTAGGTTAAGCCAAGCTTGCCTATGTTGGTCCGTGGATGTGTGACCGCCCATTATACACCGTGTTTCCTCCGTGCTTCGGAAAGCACGTTAAGCCGTTAGTCCCGGCTGTTATTTGTCTTGTATAGATCTTTGACAGTCGTTACAGGTAGTCAGTGGCCCGAAAGTCTGACCAAGGGGTATCATCTTACCCAGTAATAACTGGGTTGTGGCTGTCAGATAGGCAGTCGTTCTATGTAAAATACTGCATTTTTATAAACGAAGTCATTATTAGCTGCTATATAACCCAATAGATGCAACCACCCTTCCTTACCACCGGCTGTTCCAAGGTTGAGGATCTACGTGTCTATTGTCTTGCTGAAGGTCGCCAGTATCCGACGAGGGCTGTCGTGGCATGTTTTTGTCGTTCCTTACAATCGTTACTGAAGATTATTGTGGCATTCGGGGTGTTTTCATTTTGTTGTTTTCTTTTACTGCTATCAAGTTTTTAAGACGTTGCTCTTTGCATAGCGATTTCTGATTGCCGTGCTTGAATCTAATCGTCTCCTTGTTTTCGAATCAATGGTATTTTTACACTAATCCTAGTAAGTGTGACCACTTTAACAACAGCGGTGACTTTCACTACATCTAAATGCTTTTAATACCCGCCAAACCGATTAGAATGCTAGATATGCTTGTGGTTGATGGCAACAGGTCCCCCTCTCACTCTTATTAGACGAGACTTTATATACGAGACTTAAAAGACATAACAGACGGAATCTGAGTGAGAGAATCATGCCGCCCGCTTTCCTTTCAGGAAAACGACGTGTTATCTTAAGTTACAAAACCTTCTATTATAATTCAAGTCCACATTACCTCAACAGCGTTTTCCCCCCAAGGTCGACAACTACGTGACAACCAGCCCTTCTTCCATTTACTATTCAGCTCCGGTACCCTCGGACAGGCAGACACGACTGACGTAATTGGACTGCTCTGCCATGAAGTAGATAGGGTCAGAAGTCCAATGCAATGAAATAAAAAAAAGGTCGAGAATAGGCGTACTCATACATAGAAGTGGACGTACGGCGATTTGAAACAAATTGCTCGCTTCCCGTTGCTCGCTAGACGTGAAATATCTCTTTTAGGCCAGTCAAACTAGCTAGCCGAAACCCTACAGACAGGATAGGTATAAATATCTAGCATAATCAGCCGCTAACGTTCCAACTGCTGGGTCACAATCATGGCATCTTCTATGTGAAAGGGAGTGGACTAAAATCCGACACTCAATGGGCTATCGCGTATGAAATCGCCGCTAGAGGCGCTAGTGTAGCGTGGGGGCAGCGAAATGTCAGATGTCATAGATTGTTCGCACGTTGCGTGCTGTTTTTTTTACAAATATTTACGATTGTGGTCTAGATTGAGCCATTCCTGATTAATTATGACTTGAAGATTTTAAGTAGCAATCTAGCTTAGAATCTTAATTGTCAATACTTGGAGGTAAATAGATTTTTAAATATTTCATAAGCATGAAACATTTAATAATTTTAGGGAGAATATTGTAAATATATGAACCTGAAGTTTACACTATGTTGTTATACGTAACAAGATACACTTTTTATGTCGTTATTGGTACTTTAAAGTATAAAACAGAATTATTGACAGGACCTTAATCGACAGTGGCGCCATCGGGTGAGCTCAAAAACGATAGGTCTCATTACAGTGCGATTTGGTGGGTGTTCAAACATGGGGAAGCAAAAAACATGGTCAAAAAGGCTAATCTTATTTGATTATAAAGAGGTGCTTGGCTGTAACTACGAGTATGTACTTAATAAGAAAAATTAGTACGCCCTCTGGCATAATATAGCGCAATCTTTATTATAAGATAGGATTTTGTAGTTTCGGTAGCTAATTTAATTTAGCCTTGTTTGTCTTCTGTACTATTCTGTTACTCGGCTTCAGGCTAGAATTTGTGATAAATCATATTTACCTTTGTATTGTTATGTGAACGTAAAGAGTAAAGTTTTGTTAGTGGCAAAGAAGTTGGGGACGTTTCTTGCATATGGTAGTAGATGCTGAGTATAGGGGCTTTCTGTTATAAATAAAGATTTATCGTTGGTCACAAAGGCGTTGTGTTTCCTCGTGTACTATATTACAGTTTCTTTTTATTCAAGCGTTGGAAAGGTGACTAGGGGATTGTCAGAGGAATTCTCCTGAATAGTAGTACCTCCAATCCTTTAGTCTTTTAAGATATTTAAAGTTCAATGTAGCTCTTTGGAAGGCCCTGTTTCAGACGCAGATGTTTGAAAACAGATGGTATTGATGAATATAGAAGCGTTCTATTTCATAATAATTTAATTTATTGATTCTAAGGTTAATATAGTCCATTTCCCCGTCTTCTGAATATCCTTTTTTTACATAATAAGTAACCTGTTGGAAATTTTCATCGGACATTATGAATATTTTAAGATTTGCGACCCTGTTGAAATTATTCCAGTTATGTATTCAGCACTTGTCACTGTTTCGCCGAGTTATATATTATTTATATTCTCCCGAAAGGAAGAGTAATTGATATTACTCTGAATCTGTTTCTGAATAAAATATAGAAACATTTTTTATTCAATCTGTTGTGTTGCGTTTAATATTTTATCCGACATTCAGTGTCAGTATTGTTTATGTGCAGTTTTCATTTGATTTTTGATCTGTTACTTTTCATATTTGAATCTTGGGCTCGGCTGGATTAAAAGCTTAAGATACTGGCATAGTTTTATTTTCTTGTTTATTACAAATCCAGTTTGAATGTCGTTGTAATTTAGTGTCATTTCAACCTGTCACTCTCAGGTCTCAGGGAAATGTGAAAGTCTGCTGTCAAGAGACCCCTAGCAGACAGCAGATCTTTTTTATTATCACCCCTACTAATTGAGATGAATAAAATTGCCTATCTTATTAACGAAAACCCTTAGTAAGCTTTTTGAATCCAAACATAAAGACGAAAAAATGAAAAGAAAAAGCCTATCTGAAGTTAGTCTGCGGTTAAACGACAATAGCCTACGGAAAGTCTATAAAAACTGCAATTTGCCATCCTTAAGTTTCTTGCTTCCCCTAAGGGAATCTAATTAAGATATCGCAGATACGTCCTCGAGGTTTTTCCGATAATTACCCTCCCGGGACTGGGGGTGAAAAAATGCGTGGGTTCGATCCCGGACGATGTAATTTCCGGGGTAATTTGCGTGGGGATACGGATTAAATTGTGTTTTGTTCAGTTTCAAGGGCGTTTTAGGCTGCCTTAATTTTATAATCATCACCGTTTCGTGCATTCTCTTAGAGGTTTTTTGTGAGGAGGGAGATGGAAGAGGAAGACTTGTTGAGCAGATAAACAATACAGGCTAGTTTGTGTGCTAGATAATGAGTGATAATATTTAAACCCTTGGGAACTTAATTCCGTCCGAGAATTGCGCCGGCGTATAACCACAGCACAGTGGCGGTGCTTTCATACAAACCTATAAGTTTGGTTTGCCCTTATAGCCTACTACTCTTCATAATGTTCGGGGTTTAGAACAGTCGGCTTGAGTAGGGCTCGCCGTCTTGTTGGCGCCTAGGCACGCCACTGCCATAGCACTCAATCCCTTTGCGCCTGCCACTGCACAGCTCCACTATTACGTTTTCTTTGCATTTTTAATTTCCTGCCGACCAACAAGTCTATAATATCTCCACATACACAACAAAACTTTCGTCACATTGCCTCCTTGTTCTGACACAACAGCATCTGTTTTGCCAAATCACTTCACTAACGTTACGGCGGCCATTTTACTACGTTTTTATGTACCAGTGATGTAACCATTATCTCTGGAACAGGGGTTCTCAATATAAGACATGAGAAATAATATGATATTATCATAACAAGTCCTGAGTTCTTAAGAAACATCATTTTACTAGACTATAAAACGAAATAAAGTATTTTTAAATACATAGTTTATCTATAATCATCATCTTCCTGACCTTGTCCCATTCTACTTGTGGTAGGCGCAACACGTTTTATTCCTCCATTTTGAATTCCAAATTTACGTGAACCTTTCCTTCTCTTCTAAGGACTAAAATGTCCCAAGATATTATTATGCGAGACGAGTAGATCGTGGGGTCGTGGTTTTTCTTAAAAAAAGAGAATTAATCGTCTGGAGCTCAAGCTTGTAGCTAGCTATGAATTCAATTTTTTTTTGCAGTTATGCTATGCCGCCCTGCTTGCCGGAGTGCAGCTTTTAAAATCTTATCAAGCCAGGAATTTATTGTAATATACCATGTCAATCCTATTTAACCCGTGTACTTATGCAGTTACTTTCAATATAGCACTGTGCATCGAAAATAAATAAAGCACTAACGTCTCGGTTAAACCGGTACGGACATATTGAGGACTAGCTGCTGACATTAAACACTCACATACATATACTTTAGTACATAATCTGCCAGTTTGGTGTCCAGAGGACTACGTCCGCAAATTTTCCGTTTGACTGAACCTTCACACAAACAATCTAAATAAAATATACATGAGGCTTCGTCACAAAAAGGTTGCGAGCCTCATCTCCGTAGCGTGTCTGAAAGAATTGTTGATGATCAAGTAGTAGTAAATACATTTCGGTATGTTGATTAGATTCGTTCCCAACCTTGTATAGGTCATGAAATGTTATACTGTTTTATGTTTTGTACCCCACTCAGACTTGTACTAGTAATTGTAGGTAGTAGATTCTTGGTTCTGTTTTTATTATTTTTGTCCTGAAGTTATTTGTTATGTAATACTGCAGTCGTTTTTGATTTATGGTTAAATAGATTGGAGGGCGATTGTTCCACTTTGAACTGTGAGTTTACTTTATAAACGCATGAAGAATATTCGGCGTCTTGCGGTTAGCAGTCTGTTAATTTCCTGATTTGCATATCTGTCAACATCATCATCTGCCTAGCCTTTTCCTATGCGACTGCCTATCTGACCTTCACAACCCAGTTAGTACTGGGTAATACGATACCCCTTGATGTGATAGATGTACAAATGGCAGTCGGGACCAATAGCTTAACGAGCTTTCCGAGGCCCGGAGGAAACTCGGTAAGTAATGGGTGGTCACCCGTCCACAGATTAACCTAGGCAAGCGCGGCTTAACCAGAAGATTGATCCGAGCGGCTGTTATTATCTGACCACGAGCTCCTCCTATTAAAATAATGCAAAAGTAATTCTGTTTGTAACCTTTTACTAACAGAATTTGATAAAATTAGGCTAAAAACCTCCTGGTTTTCCCAAGATAATTCCGACAACCACGCGACTGGAGTCGTGTTACTACGTTAGGCAGATGTAATTATAATAAGTTTTCCAGTTACCAGAGTTAAACAATTACTCAGGGGATATAAAAGAACCAAAATAAGATTTGAGAATCTAAATCTGTTCTAAAGAGCTTTCGAGAATAAAACAAACTGTAACATACTTTTGTTTGCACACATTTCTTGTTCTTACCGTGTCAATGGCAATCTTAATCCTAATACCCTCATTTCAGACAACAATAAACCTATCTTAACAGTCTCATTTCAATACTTCCTCATGATCACAAATAAGTGTCAGACAATCATTTGACCTGAAGAGCAGACAAACGTTCAAACATTACTCCATTTAATCGAGTAAACAGTACTAAAAGCTGTTTCGATTACGATCGGAATTGTTCGGGATCTTCAGGAAATGAGCATTACAAAGGCAACCAATTTGAGAGTGGAAAGTGTTGATATTGTATTCGGAGAAAAATAATTCGATGTGATGGCAAATGCTTAACAGGAAAGTATGTTTTCGGAAATACTTCGACTTTAACAACTGATTTATAACTACATGACCTATTCTATTTTATACACGGAACTTTTTGTACTTGTATCATCCCTGACCTGTCGAGTCTTCAAAAATGTTGTTTGTACTGAAACTATCACTCGCTATAAATCTATTCCACTGCGGATAAGGCTTTGAATCTTGGTAGCATTTGCGAGGATATTTGAAACGTCAACAACATCTAAGAATTACTTGAAGTTGGAGTTTAGAGCTGTTTGCTCCATCATGGACAAATCTCTGCAATGTCATCACATCATCGTCTGCCTTGCCTATTCCCTACTTTATTGAGGTCGGCTTCTATAGTCTAACCGGATGCAGCTGAATATTAGTAATGTGTGTTTGCAAAAACGAAGTGTATTACAAAATAAGTAGTTTCATGAGCTGCACATTTCCACATGCATCAAACAGTTCATCGCAGCATACTTAAAACTAGAATTTTGCATCTCCAAACATTAATCACATGAAAGTTTATGCTTCTCCACGTTATTTATTGTAGCAATGACAGCTGAGTCTAGAATTCTTTCAGCATGATCTTCCTCTATAACGAGCTCTGCCCGCCATTCCAACGTCGTATCTCATTTTAACTAGCTTACTATTTTAGTTAGGGTCTAATCCAGGGAAGGCGAACCTTTTTGGAGTCGAATGTCATTATAATTAAACATGGTTTTTCGCCAAAATGTGTAATCAATTAAAACACAAAATATCGCACTCGTTTCCTCGAACCTTAAAAATATCGAGGATACCCGGACGTTTATATAACACTAGCTTCTACCCGTAACTTCGTCCACATGAGAAACACATTCTACGGCACTAATTGGATGAGTATTCCAAACTTGAGACTTTTGGCTTGTAATTAGTTTATTAGTATCGACAACAGTCTTTAAAATGAGACTGCCACGCACGGTGACGAGGGACAGAGACAAACATATTTAAAACCACACTTTCTCTAATACTATTTGTGTCTTGTTTACGGTCTCGCACTGTACAATCAATCAACTCAGCCTAGCGCAGTTCATCGGACTTCGGCCTCTCCAAACGCAAAACCCCCTTTCTCTGACTTCTGCACCCAGCCTGTCCCAGTGTTGTTAGCCAACCTGTCCAATTTGAACGTGTCCTGATTTTACAGTTACGTACCATAGGTTGGCCACCCCTGGTCTAGTCTGTGACTCGGCTGGAAATGTTTAGTAGAACTCGCTGATTACTCATCTGTGCAGTTTCGTGATGTTCTGTGTAAATAAAGATGTTAGTTGACTCAGGTTGTGGTATGTCGCTGTTGGAAGGAATCTTAGACGAAATATATTCTCTTTGTTAAGAGTTTACAATGATATTTGCATGAATAACTTCCGGATGTTCTACTAGAATGAGTCTGGTGATTACCGTTTCTTTATCTTTTACTTCGTTCTTCTCTTCTCTTCTCTTCGTTCTTCTCTTCTTTCTTCTACTTATTTGTTTTCTTTCCTGCAGAAGATCACAGTTTTCTATCCAAGCTTTGCAGTGTTTCGAGCTGTCTTCTTATAGTTCAGCATTATCTCATAACGGTTTTCAGTTTTCTCGCAGCTGAAACACTAGAAATTAGTGAAGGGCGGACGTTTGGGAGTTTTTATGACGTTCAAAACATTCCTAAGTATATATATTCGCTGGACCTCGGGCTTTCCAACTTTCCCTCCACATTAGTCTACAAACTAATCGCCATGTTCCTACAATGCCAGTGGCAATGGCACGCTCCCGGAAGTTCGCAAATAGACGGCGTTCGCGCAACATCGGTTTATAGTTCCTGTGTACGTGCAGCATTACATCGAACTCTTTTATTGTTTTGCGAACTCGATACTGTTGGGTTGATGTAAGGATAAGGTTGATGAAGGATATAGAAAGCGTAAGAGCGAGAGATCTCCACAACAATTTTCAGTCAAAGACTGTTGACAAAGAAAAAAATGCGTCTTCGTTTGTAACAATACTAATTAATTTTCTGTATGTGTAATACTAATTAATTCTCAGTGTCAAGATTTTTTTGTTTCGTCGTCTTATAAGCCAACTCACAAGGTTATAAGTTGGAAAGAACTGCTTCAAGGCAGTTTAATATGTGGTTTTCGGAAATAGTTTTAAAATTTCCGTTTTTCAAAGATTTGGGTGGCTAAATTGAGAAATCTGGAGATTTAACAAGGGTCTTGTACAAAAGAAACCACAGTATAGTAAATAATCGACTACCGTTCAAAACCTGTCGCACAAATGATAACATAAACACACACGAAATATCTGGGCCGTCTGCCAGAACTGTCGCAACCTGATCTTTCTTCAGGGGACCTTGTCGCCGAGTGCATTGTACTTGAGTTTCTGCTTACCGCTATAAAAGCAACGCGATCATCTGCGGGCCCAGTGCCAGCAAGTGGAGTTAACAATATTACTCGCATGTTCCCAGCCTGGACATTGAAAAAATCTGAAAGAAATTTGACATGTCAGAACATCGAGCGTGCCATTGGATTTCCAGCTTTCGGTGCAAAGTCGAACGTTGCAAATAAGCAAGCAAACGCAATTCAAATTTCCACTGATGAAATATTCGGTGTTGCATCATGGGAAAAGTATTAATCATCCGTAGACAATTGGATAGCGTTATGTCTTTTGAGGAAAATATATCGTGTCGTGTATGTGAAATGCAGTTAGTCATCATTTTCATCAACTGGATTCTGTGGCGTTAATTCCTTCAGAAAATAAAGGAATTGACGCCATAGAATCCAGGTTTCTAAAAGCCTGTTCTAATAACTCTTGTCAAATCTGAAGTCTATATATTTGAATGGTAGTCTATAGCTAAGAATGATGTAAACTGCTAAATGTGAATGGAATGTTTGAAAGTGGTTAACAAATAATGGACGTCATAAAAACAATGATTGGCAGAACACACACGATTACTGAAACACATCATCCAGATATAAATCCTTAGTCAACGACCAGACACATTACTCCACAAGGAAATCGTTCGATAATATACTAGCGTGCATACCGGGCTTTACGCCAGAATGTATATTGTGTAGTTAATGTTCTTCTTGACGGGACCATGTCTTGCGTTGGTGCATTTCCGGGGAGCGTTCAATGGTGTACAGTCCCGGGCGAAAATTTGACAGGTCGACGCTAGGAAAGAGACACGAAGGTGACAGATACTACCGCCGCTCTCTTTCGAAATCTTCTATCGGTCTGAACTTTTTTAGAACCTGATGAGGTAGCTTAAAGCGCAGGGTTGGTTGCTGCGCCACTTTAGTCGTCTTTCGAATGTGCATATCTATGTGAATTTACTGCTTGTAAACAGTTATACGAAGAGCTTTTTTCATAAGTAATTTTTAGCCTATTGCTGCTGTAATATTTCTCTTCTTCTGTTCTTAATTATTAAATAGTTTCTCGCCTATCAGCATTTTAGTTAGTTATTAAAACAGATCATATACTTACTACTATTCACTTTGCAGTTGCAATGGCAGTCAAGATTATGTTGGTCTTGAATGCCATTTCTCCTAAAAACAGTTTTTTTTCCAAAAAAACCTGGTCATTAACTCCTAATGTCATTCATTGGTTCAACACAAATGGTTATTCTAATAGCATACGACTTCCATCAGCATTGACCTCTACTCGAACCTACTACCTTAGTACATTGAAAAGGGCAGCTTTGACGAGTTTGTAGTTAAAAACATTAATACGTTTTTAACTGCTTCAACACTTTCATTTGTTTAATCAATTAGTTGGATTCATTGTCCATTAACGCCTTTATTGTCATCGTTGGTGGTCTTGGAATCGATTGTTTTATGTCTTAGGACATTAACACGTCGGTTGTTATTGGTCTATGGTGTCCAAGATGATTACTTGTCAACAGGTCATTATAATTATGAATTTATTAGGGATGCCCATCTAAACGGTTCTACATATAAGTTTACTTCCATTTGTTTAGTGTCTCAATCAATCAACTCGGCCTTTGGCAGTCCACTGCTGGAGATTTACTTTTAGTAATGTGCAAGTCTTCTAAAGATTCGCTCTCCCTTGTATGATTTTTTACCAATTATCGTATTCTTGTCCATGTCCTTCTTATTTACCTATTTATTTCTAAATCGAACTACTCTTTATTTCTGATAGACAAAAACATACCCAGTTACCCATTCATTCCCTCCGTCTGATCCTATATACGAGTATCATTGATTAGCATCGATCACAATAACCCAGTTGAACAGAAATAGAACTCGTCTTGATGCAGGCTATTATGTTGTAAATAATCGACACGTGTCGCGTCTCACCGACCCGTGCAGCGGTTGTACTGATGGTTGAAAATGCTCATTTATAGTTTTTGTTCCTAATTAATTATTAACCTATCAGGGAACTACTATCGGTCATGGACTTCCTAATCACAGTTATGGCAGCTGTATTAATAGCATAATCAGCCTATAATGTTCTCTTTCTTTTATGTGGTTTTTACAAATTATTTAATTATTCTATACGTGTATGTCCTTCTTTACTTCTAGCTTCAAAGCTCCAACTCCTATCTCTTTATTACCGGATGCACAAAAAAATCTCATCATCCATTCTGTCCCCCGTCTGATAGTATCAATCATTGATTGGTGTCGATCACAATATCCCCGTTGAATAGAAATAGAACTCGTCTTAATGCAGGCTGTTATGTTGTAAATAATCGACGTGTCGTCTCTGACTCCGTTGGTTATACTGATGGCAGAAACATTTTAACTGACCATTGCTTTTTTATTTTATAATTGTGTGGCTTCGCCTGCGAGTTCATCTACGTCGATGAAGCATATCCTTTGGTACTCGGTAATAGTGTCCATCGGTGAACGAAGTTTTGCAATCAGTTGGGGAGTAGTTTGAAGATTACCCTACATCAAAACTTACTTTACCTCTTTGTGTTTCGCGCTTGACTACTATTCCACCTGATTCTGCTGTTCAGTTTCTTATAGAAATCTATTAGTCATCTCTATTTGTCTGGTGTCTTTAAGTTTTTGCCTTGAAAACGAGTAACCGTGTAGTTATAATTATTTTAGTATCGTTTGTTAGATGTGTGAGGTTAAGATTTATGATCATATCGATTAGATTTCATTATAGACACTTTTATGTGGTTCAAACTTGAATTAATATCCTGATTAATTGATCTCACATTTAATGCCCAAGGCTGGTCATAAAATTAGTACTTCTGTGAATATTCATTTGATGCAATTTTAAATCATTCATCATCTGCTTAGTCGTTTCCCAACTATAGGGTCAGCTTCCACTCTAACCGAATGCAGCGGAATACCAGTATTTTACATGGAGCTACTGTCACCTCAATAACCCATTTTTCTGGGTAACACGATTTCTCTTGGCAAAACGCCTGTTCGCCCTGAAGGTTTAGTGTACCTATTACACCCGCATTTCGCCACTTATGTTTAAGTTCCATGGGTGGCGAGCCTATAGCCGTCGACCCGGCACAAATTCGTTTACCTAAATCATTATCCGGATAATGATTTATCTATCGGTACCGGCTCACTTTCGGGCCTGATCGGGCTCGCCGGCCAGCCACAAACATTACTATTTCGGTTTCTATGCTTCCATGTCATACATATGAGTGTACGTCCGTATGCATATGATCTTACACGAGTGTGGATTCAAATCGGTTGTTGACCACTTCGGAAATGGATTATTGTTGTTGAGTAGTTTTTTTAATGTGTTTATAATTGGTAGTTAGACTAGTAAATATTGAAAAAGGAAGTGTTTCCGCCCTGTAGTCGAGAAAGGTTTTAAGTAAGTTTAGACATGTTTTAGTACTACATCGATAACAAATAAAAATTCTATTATAGTAAAGCCATGGTTTGGTTGATTTTCAAATGCAAGTTTTACAGAACGATTTCAGAGTTACACTCTGACAAGGGATTAATACAAAATTATAAGTTGGGTAGTACTTGCATCGGGCGTGCGTGTATGATCAGATGCATGAACGTGGACAAAGCAAAACGGGTATGTATGAATCGGAGCAGGTGGCGTTATGTCGAAAAAGGCGTGAATCTATGTAATACAAAACTCATAAACATAAATTATTTTATCAAAAGACAACAAGCCAAACCTTTCATGGATGATGGTAATTTCTGCCCACCGTCACAGGAGAAGAAGCAACCCTGATAATATTAAAACTAAGATCATGAAAATGATCCACATTAGCCGTGGAAAAAAATGGAAAGTCATGGGAAGAGGCCTTTGCCCAGCAGTGGGATAACGCAAGCTGACAGTGAACATAAAAATTAATCCCCATCTCTAATAACTCACACACAAGAAGATCCGTCTGCCATCTATTACAGTTTGTCACTGGCATGAGTCACCAAGGGGAACCCTGATGACTCACTTGGCACCGCTCCATCTTATATAGTTCAAGTTTATTTCACCAGCCGCCCGTGACAAACGTTGCGTAAAAATCACCGGCTGCTGTAAATGTTGGTGCTAATTGAGATGCCAAGGTTGGAGTATTAAGGTATCTAAACATAAATATTATTATCTGGCTAAAGAAGTCAACTGCTGGAAGGTCTATACCTTCCCATATCACACTATTTTACCCGATCTTTGGCTACTCTTATCCAACTGCTACCGTCAACTAACCATCCTACGAAGCTCATCGCAAAAATCATAACTATAATCAGCATATAAAGTTTCCGGCGTTGGGACCCTTTCTGACTCCCATAGACCTTCCCATATCACACTATTTTACCCGATCTTTGACTACTCTTATCCAACTGCTACCGTCTACCAACCATCGTGCGAAGCTCATCGCAAAAATCATAACTGTAATCAGCATATAAAGTTTGCGGCGTTGGGACCCTTTCTGACTCCCAACACCGGAAATGATCCACCACTTAGGCTCTGTCTCAGACTGTTGGAAGTCACCAATATGTCCCAGGACATATTGGTTTCAGAGGGATCCTATGCATTGTGTTGTTTGTGTGAACAGGTGTACAGAACAGTCACATTTTTATTCAAGCCATATCGAATAAGAAAGACAGCGTGTGCAGTGTGAGATTTGATTAAATTGTCGGTTTCTTAGCCAATGCAAAGCGTAGCACGGCTCAACACGTGCACTATCGCTTTCATGCAATTGAGCATGTAAAAGCAGAGACGGAAACTGAGACACCTCTCATCGGTTATTAGATTGATTTATTGGAACTTGATACAGTCCCAAGACCTGATACGGTTGAATTTGATTTCAAGGTCGAATAGTGGACACTTTTTTTGAACAGAATTAGTGATTCTTCTTCGTGTCACTGGCAGGACAGAAGTTCAAAATTTCGTTCGCTCTTAACTTCGCCATTTTCACGGCGCCATCGGTAACAGCGCAGGTCACTTTGACTGTAACTTTTGGGGGTCAAAGGACGGGATGTGTGCTGTAACATAGTTTGCGACACAACTCCACATCAACACCTTGGCAGCAGGGTGTGTTTTCGAGCCGTTCCGTCGAGAGCCCCACCTTCCGAGGTTGGAGTAAATCTTCATAATTCACATCATTGAAACAAATCTTCTCATTATTGACACCTAAATGAACGAACGAACAGACAGATATAGTTCAAGTTCATTCCGAAGCTCTGCGACAGCGTTGCGTAAAAACTTGTAACAATATACACTACGCAGCCTGTGTAAATATTTGGGTGAATGGAAGTATGTACTGTTTGGCAAGGTCTATGTGAGAATGATTTGTGGGTGACTCATTCTTTGTGTTGGGGATTTGGAAATGCTGTAGGAAGAGAGGTAGATGATACAAAAAACGATAAAAGTTGTACAGAGAATGGCGATAAGTGGCAACTCAGTAGCAAAGATTCAAATGAAGCTGCTACTGACTTGGTCCTCAATAGTAGTCAATAGCTAGGAGAATAGTCTTAGGAAGGGATATCAAACTACCCAGTAGCGTAATAGGGTAATAGAGGTCAGATAAGCAGCCGCTCCATATAAAGTAGCGGTATTAAACTGCATCCGACTAGACTGTAAGCTGTAGGCTAGGCAGATGATGATGATGTTAACAGCGTAATTATGAAGAGCAGATCGTTCTAGAAGATGTGTGACTCATGATTGAAAATATGCCAAATACATACTTACGCCTACTCGAAGTACGGACCAATAAGTAGCTAATTGGTTATGTTGCACGCATTATTAACTATCCGTAACCGAATGTGGTTCGATAAAAGTGGAGGTTTTATGACAAATCGTAG
This sequence comes from Eugnorisma glareosa, assembly GCA_947578425.1. Classification (NCBI taxonomy): domain Eukaryota; kingdom Metazoa; phylum Arthropoda; class Insecta; order Lepidoptera; family Noctuidae; genus Eugnorisma; species Eugnorisma glareosa. The sequence continues at coordinate 883,264 of OX387982.1, read as the reverse complement.
GCGAGTGTGATTAAGAATGCCAATGGATTGTATTAACATACATACTTAGACTAGCGCCTTTTTCCAATAGTAAGAGAAACTACAGAACGGGACCTGTTACGATCCTTTCATATTACTGGTGCTTCGTTCACACCTCTCCTGGGTCATACACGCAAGCTTATTGAGGAAAAAATACCTTTGTACAATTTGTTTCGTTTTTAAATCCTGAACTACTTTACTTTCTGTCAAAGACACTGATGACTTAATAAAAATTGTCGACAGTCCTCGACATAGTTTTAAAATTCTTTGTTGTATCCGAGACTCATCTCTCCGATGTCATCGATTTATCAGAAGACTACTTAAGTACCATGAACGAGATTTAATAAAGCTCCAAACAAAGTTAATTTTATAGATTTTCTTTAGCCCTGATCTTGACATTCTGCCCCTTGAAGAACGGAAATTGCGAAACTGTTTTCGTGAAGTTCTTTTTAATTAAAATATTTCGGGGCTCTTATTTCCGGTTGGATGACTTTACTGAGAATGTTGTGTCTAAAACTAAAGTTTTTATGCCATCCTTAAATTATCCTTCTTGATCAATGTCAAGTGTTAGAATGATTGAGATGATTTCATGCATTTGCAAACCCTTTTCATTTCTTCCGACCGAAAATGAACTTAATTTTATCATATGCATACATATAGACAGACGACCGTGGCCATCGTAAGCCAATTGAAATTGCAAACAACACAACATATAACCAAATAAATTGTACATCATTTAAAAATGTCAAATATAAGGAAAGTTTTCATTTTGGTTCGCGAGAGAACGTGCCAAAAACACCTCGTTACTGTTCCACTATTTGTTTGGAGCAAACGTAATATCTTTAGTGGAAATACACTGGGAATTGTACACTGGATGTGGTTCTTGTTAGAGCTCATATTTGAGGGTAGGAGGATTTACTGTACGATGTATTATTAGTTAGAGGAATTTCCTTTGAACTTATATTTGGAGCTCGCCGACTATTACCGTGCATAAGTGCCTGTAATTTGTATAGAACATTTCCGGAAGGTTTTTTTTGTTAAAAACTTTTTTTTTTTTCGTTTGTGTAATCATCAAACGACTCCTCCTGCTCTGGGCGGAGCAGGAGGGAGTGTCAGACTTTTACTGACTAAAACCCATCCATGTTCCTTCATCGCCCTTTGTCTTCCGGGGCCACGGTATCTCTTTCGAACAGTCCCGCAGCCCCGGAAGGTCAGTTCCTTGAATCTAAGTAACTGCAATCTTGTGTCTATGTACATTATAATGTATGGTAGGAATCGTTTACTAAAAATTTGGTTGATTGATTCTTGAAGACGTTCTTCTGTCCGGAGTCAACGAAAATAACTAGTTTTTGTTTAGATTGCTTCTAATCCCAACTGATTCTTTGATCAAATTATACGAATTCTTTTCAGATCGGGAAATGATACGTGGGGCAATTAATATCCTATGTCTGGGATAAAAAGTGTCCTCTGTCATGAAAATGTAACTGACAGATACATACGCATACGAGTTACATACACAATTATAATATGTGTAAGGATAATTACCTTTCGTAAACCGTCCTACCTAATCGTTATCAAAGAGACTTAATATCCTTTGATTCCAAAGTTATTCACATGTTCTAAAACAAAACGAGAACTGAATTAATCCAATTGAATATCAAAAGCTACACCCATTCACCTGTGAGCGAGGGGTGTTTGGTTTGAGGTGTGGTCTCAATACTGGCGACCAACTGTTGTCATCCCATGTTGGCAAAATCCAATATAGGCTGAGCCAAAACCTTTTTATTTTATTATTTTGTCGAAGATCTTTGCTGGGACGAAATAACTCATCAATTTCTATTGTATTAAGAGACGAAATAAACGATGGATGGACTGTGTGAAGGATGATATGGCTCGTAAGGCGGTGGCTGCTGAGATGAGGAGTAATAGGGAGGTATGGAAGGAGAAGACATGCTGCACCGACCACAAATAAATTGGGATAAGGACAGGAGAATGATCCTGATGAAGCTAGTGTGATTTCTAGTTCGATGTATTTTAAAGCTCTCGGCAAAAAATAAGCTTCATAATAGCTCACTGCTCATTTGTTTTCATTCTACTGGATCATGAAACGTGTCGATCGTTAAAGTTTCGCTTTCCTTTCTCTTTGTGTGTTCATGTTTATGAAATTCTAAACGATTATCCTCTTGTAGCTTTGCCGTAAAGTTCAAATGTGAGTATCAAAGACTGCAGTAAGTTTGTACTCCATATTTCACGTAACAAGTATTTTATATCTAAAAAGGGCTATATAATTACTACGTGCTCACTACGTACCGAGTTTCCTCCGTGCCTCGGAAAGCACGTGAACCTGTTGGTCCCGGCTGTCAATTGTAGATCGTTGACAGTCGTTAGGTAATCAGTGGCCCGAAAGTCTGATAACCAGTCTTTATCGTATTACACAACACCTAGGTTGTGAAGATCAGATAGGCAGTCGCTCCATGTAAAGTACTGGTATTCAGCTGCATACGGTTAGACTGGAAGGCGGCCCCAATATAGTTGGGAAAAGGCTAGGCAGATGATGATGTATTTTATATCTCTTTCTTTGTAGATCTTTGTGTTGGCGTATGCCCAATTACCCATCTCTTTGGTTACAATATATCGCCAAAGTTGTCTCTTCCTCCTCGCTACCACTGACGCACTTCCTAAGCTCCCTACACATTTCGACATAGACCTATGTTGTGTTAGGAGCCTCCGTCGTCCAGTCTAGACGGGGGGCTGCACAATGGCCCCGATTTACGCCACAAACTGTTTACTGTCCATTAATTTTGAATACTTAGGCCATGGTCCCACGGTGCAGGTTTAACGACGGCTTCGTTTGGGCTGTCGCGTCTTTAAGGTGATCTATTAATGATGTGTCTGGTTTTGGGTGTAGATGTAGCGGGATGATATATTTTGTAATCTGTAGTCCTTAGTTTATCTAATGGCTACCAATGATGTGGTCGAAGATGGAGTACTGTTGTTTTTAGATTAAGTAACTTATTCACTAGACGCTTAAGTCCAGCAGGAATCGCAGGTTATAGGCGGTTGTTGTTCCTCTTTCAACTCGTATAAATTAGATCTCCCCGTATGGTTTTTGTTTTAATACATACAGCGAAAACAGACCTGTGTGTTCATACATAGGTTTCTTTTTGCATGGTTATTTCATATTTTAGTTCTAAATAGTCACTTCATTGGTTCCAAACACTCCCCATGAAAAATTAAACTTCTCCGTTAAATCATCAGAAGTTCACACGGACTAAAATATATTCGAATGCTGAAATAACAAAACTTTTTTGCAAAAAATTAAACCGACTTCAAAACCACAAAAAAGTAAAAAATAACTTTAGCTTCAGAAGTCGGTATTGCTAGTTTCATTTTGTTTTTTTGTCACCGACTTCTGAAGCTAAAGTTATTTTTTACTTTTTTGTGGTTTTGAAGTCGGTTTAATTTTTTGCAAAAAAGTTTTGTTTACATGTGCTTACCCCTTCACAGCGTACCGGTGTGATGTTATGTTATGAACTGGTGTAAACAATAGACAAACATTAGATTTCAGCAATCCCAATCCATTTGCTATCATTTATTGAAGAGTTTCGTTGCCTATCTCCGAAGTTCTTCATTAGATCTTCACCAAATTGAAATGGGACCACCCATTTCTCCGAGAAAGTACTCTTCCATAAACTACCCAAATCGCTTCAAGTGTGCCTATAAAATTTGAAGAGTCCTCTCTATTTCTCCAAGATCGCATCATCAGATCCTGAATTGATGATCATGGGACCACTTGGGAAGTATACCCTTTCAAACTAAAAAAATAATAATCCAAATCGGTCAAGCCATCTTCGAGTAATCGGGGAACATAAATAAAAAAAAATATTCCGACGAACGGAGAACCTCCTCCTTTTTGAAGAAGGTTAAAAAGGAGATTATATTCCCATCCAGAGCAAACAGTCATTGATAGCCGCTGTAGCTAAAATTATTGTAGAACCTAAATTAAGGTCTACTTGTATCACCAAATCTACCAATAAACACATAAAACACTATAGCTTAAGCCCGCGGCATCGCCCGCGTTGTGTACGGGAATTTCCCATAGGATCGTAATTCCGGGATAAAAACTAGCCTATGTGCTATTCTAGAAAATCTCGACTATAATTTTAGAATTTTAATTAACAAGCATGGATCCATCCAAACTCGCATTTATAATCGTAGTAGATAAGATTATAATAACGTAACATAACATCCCGCCAGTCATCCCCGAAGGCTGACAGAGGAGTACGTAATGATACACCCATTCGCCAGTTATGTTTAAGTCTCATATAGTAGGGGGTGAGCCTATAGCCTTCAACCGAGCACATATCCAGATTCCGTGGCTGCTACGGAGAAATTTCTGATGGAAAAACCCAATAACACTTTGCCTGACCTGGGAGTCGAACCCAGTACCTCAGCTCCAGCAGTCGCGCTTGCGATCACTAGACCAACGAGGCAGTTATACGATGGTGAAGATTATAATAGTAGTAAGATAATTCGTCTCAGTGAACTTCAAACGTTTGACAGAAACAGAACGATGTTCTAATGTACTGGTAGGAAACCTCCTCTGATATAAATTAGCAACTACCGTCATTTTGCAGTGGTATGTGTTTGTTGGTTTAGAGAAATAATTCACGCTATAGTTGGAGATTGTGCAGAAATCAGCTGTTTATATCAATGGTGCGGTATGCAGTCAGTAAATCTTGTTCATCGTTATTTAGTTGTATAGGTATAGTTACACTTGGTGGGTATAATCTTAGCTGATTTGTTGTACTCCCAATTGGGATGTTATTAATGAATGTCTATAATTTTGACTTGAATATTTTTTATTATTGAGAATACACCAGTGGTTTCTTGCAAACTTAATTCTTATTTTAATTTTAGCGTCCTAACTGGATTTGAAATTCGATAATAAGCTTAAAAAGTGTGGCTTCAGTACTGGTTGTTGTGTAGGGCATTCTAATTTTGACGTTCAAGTAATAATTCAAATATTTAGTCCATTTTGTGCCACAAATTTTATAGCAAAGTTCAAAGCAAGATACATTTTGACTGGCAACACTAACATTAATTTTGTTGCACAAAGGATTTATGCCAATATATTGCCTTCCAAAACTACAACATGATTGAACTCCCAGAGCCTTTATAGGCCATTTATCCGACCACCGATGGAGTAACAAACGGGTGTAAATCACTATAATTTACAATGGCAACATTGGGCCTGCGTCAGTGACCTTGACCGCTTGGCGGGAAGCCAGCCGCCATCTTTGATTTAATCCTGCACTTATGCATAATATCGAATGCTTTCACACGGTTGTTTGTGTAAACTTGCGTAATGAGATGTTTGGGCTCTGTTATTGAAAAATGCTGTGGCTTTTAGTGAGTTATTTTCTTCCTTTCTTTGTGAAGCAATTCGGTGTTTTAACTTATCTTAGTTTACTCTTGCGTAATTATTGAGACTTTTGGCATTAAAATGTTTTGATACCCATGAGCACTCATTATCGTTCCTATGTCACCACTGGGACTGCAAGGTACTTTATAATTCACGCCAAGACAATAAGGCACGGACTTCACCAAAGAGGAGAAGAGTGGAGTGGATAGAAGATGTGCAAGATTCGACCAATCACAGGAGAGACGAAAGACGCGATGTAGATTTCAATCAGCTCCCCTTTGGTGGACTTCGGGCCCAAGAGATTATTAAAAGTAGTCAATCACAGTTTCATTTTTGCAATGTGTCCGACATAGTATCGGAATTATGTCCTCGTCATTAGCTGCTACCCTATCAACCACTAAACCAAAGCGTATTTACAAAATCATAGCCAACACTCACCCTCCCAAAATCGAAGGAGTAGAAACAGTCATTCATTTCCACATCAAAGCGGTGTATTCTCTGCAGGACAGTAAAACATATGAGCTAGTGCTAATTATTTGGCACGACGCCAGAGGGCGCTAGTTCGTCATAGTTATGTACGAGGTGACGTGTAGACAGGTTGCTGATAACCTGTGTGTTTGTTGAAAGAGTTATGTTGATTTTGATGTGGGGGTGAACAAGAAATTGCAGTGTATAACAGTAATTCCTTGTCAGCAGAGACAATGTACGAACATAACACAAATACAAACACAATACCTAGCCACATGTGGGTGTACTATTAGGTACACCTTTGTCATACCTTTTGGAGATTACTGGCGTGATGGTATGCAGTAACGACAGTTTAGAAAAAGATAAACAAAATGTATGTATGAACTTCTACACCGCAGAATTACTGATATTGGCGTTGCCCGTGATAGCTCCTTGAGAGACCGAACTTAATTATCTTTATGCCAAGCATAATGATAATTAAGTTCGGTACTAGCCAGTAGCTGGTTGAAGTATCAGTGGCGTGCAGTGCTTCTCCACGGCGGGTAGGCCATATATATACGGATACCCAAAAAAAAAAACTCGCAACATCACAGCGTCGCTCTACTTAGGATGACCCAGTAGTCGTCAGTAGTCGCAGTAGTCAGTAGTCACATCTATTGATATATTCACTCACCCTTCCGGGCCCCCGCATCTGCCCCTGGTGTTTTTAGTAAGCGTATGAGAAACAACGCCATCTAGCTTAAATATAAGGAATTTCAATGGTATTCTGTCAATACAAGAACGAAGGATGTCGCTTCGTTACAAAAAATTCTAAAAAATAAAACAGAGTGCGCTGTTAACAAAAAAAAATAGTTTAGTTTTCGTTCCGTACCCAATTTTGAGCCTCTGACCGGAATATTTTAAACCAAACATTGAAAATAAGCCTGTAAAAACCAAAGTTATAAATACAAGAACTCACCACATTAATCAAGGTTCAAATCACGATTTTCTGACAATGCAAACAGAAGAAAGATTCATTTGAAATACCGAGTACGAGATGAATTTTGGGTTAATTCTCGTAATTCGGGTAACTACACATTTTCCTTCAGACACCACTTGAATCTTAACATCAAACAATCGTGAATACTTATTGTTTTTAACTTCTGTCAAACACATTATCAGCGCAAACTTCACAACAGAACACCATTTCTAAGTAAATAAACAAATACAACAAATAATATTTACACTACTGTACGTTTCAGAACGAATTACAACCGTCAGATATTATAATAATCAAAACATTCAAGATCACGAAATAAATTTTGCTTGTCACATGAAACAAATATGGCTTCTAAGAAAAATACAATTGTTATTTTGTCAATGAAAAAAACACTACCAAATATAATTGCATCACCGCATACCGTCTTAGCCGGATAATACTTTGCGGGGCAGCCAATCAGTGGCCAGCTACACTCGCAGGAGTTTACGCCCCTACTCTAGCATGTGTGCCGTATATATACACGAAAATACGCATCAGTGTGCTTAAATTTATCAATGGAAATTAGGCCGGCTGGGGCCTTGCCTAGACGGCCGGGAGCGAGCGTCGTAGTATTATTACCAGTTACGTCACATGGCCGCGACAAGTTGCTCTAAGTATTATAACAGGCGTTTTATTTTTTCTTTTTGATTAATATAGTTATAATAAATGCATTTGTTGTGTTGTTGGTAGGAATGGTAGGGTAGGCTAGGCCTAATTGCCTCTATGGACGGCACGCCCCTGTGAAGTATGTTCCCATATCTTCACGCTCCATTTTACTTTCAAACGTCATTTGGCTATAAATTCCACCAGGTTCCGTATAGGTACACAGAACCGCAAACAATAAGCTTATGTTCGCATGACGTCACAGGGTGCGAGACCAAGGTAATGTGACATGACAGATACCTACGGATTTATACCTAGTACCTAGGTTGTGAATCTAGTAGGTCTTGTTAGAGCTAGGGAAATGTGTGGTGACGTGGGTGTCTTGCCTATGGGGAGGGAAGCGTTATGGGAGTTTCATGTTGTCATACCTATACCTAACATCACGTCTGTGTTACGTTGAAGGATAAGGAGAAAGGTATTAGTATCCCCTAATTTCCGCTAGTTATGTTTAAGTCCAGGACATGTCTGTCGCAAGCCGAACGAGCTGTAGACCTGAAGCTCCGGATTGGTGCCCTGAAACAGTGACACGGGGTCGCGGCGGGATGGCGGGACGAACTGGATATCTTCCTTGAGAATTGGAAAGAAGTAGCGCAGAATCTGCAAATAAATCTTTGACTTTGACTTTGAATCGTAGCCGCTAGAAGGACTGGAGGGAGGGAAGTCCCACGTATCAAAGGGGAGGCTACTGCCTTTGACCGGGCATATACACAGATTTCGAAGTCCTGATACAAAAACCCAATAGCACTTGGCTCGCCAATCCAAACCCATTCCCAACCTTTGGTTTATTTGCCCACTACCTCTCATGATAGTAAGCTATAATGCAGTTGAAGATAGTGCATGGTCGTCTAAAAACCTATTCACTGGAGACTTTAAGGCTCCCAGATTATTGCTATCGGGAAGTATACTCTGCAAAGAGTTACCCTACCTACTCTGATTGTCTGGCTATCAGTAAATGAACCGTATATTTTCTCTGTTGTATACCTACAATTATCTGATAATTATTGTAGTCTTTCTATAGTTTCTCCTAGTTTCAGTACTTATGTGTTATTCATGTGCTTATCACAGGGCAGTTATTCATCTTCATGCATATATTGCGTTTTCTGTCTACACAGTTTAACAATTTACTGCTTTCTTGTTCATACGAAATTGAAATTACTGTAAATTCGTGGCCAAATTCTGGTCCGACAAGATTTATGTGGCCTTAGACACGCTAAGGTGAATAAGTTAGCTGTTAGAGGATACATACACCAGTTAGTAAAGATATTCTAGAAAATAAATAAATAAAAGTCTGTAAGTTTATCTGAACAGATTTTTTTTTGCAACAATCTCATAAATTAACAATCACAGACTAAAATAAACGTTAACTCTGCTTCAACATTAAACCTGAGTTTATAAACACGTAAAATCAAAAATAGTCTAAAATAAATAGACCGTGGGTGACCTTTATGAGGTGGCCCCAAATATCGGCGTTCTAGACATTTCACGCTACGTTTAGTCCTATGTCAGAGCCTAAAAAAGACAGGTGAAAGCACAATGTCATCTGATAGGTAGGGTATCTAAATAAATTGCTTATTAAACAATTTTAGAAAACCTTTGATGCCTGTAATAAGGCAGTCTTACGCGGTTCACTTAGTACCCTAAGTTGAATGGGGACTGGGGATCATTCAATGTCGTTTCATTCATTTTTGCGTCAAATAGAATCAATTTGGTTCAAGCAAGTACTGGTATATTTAAGAAAGTATGCTTTTTCTGGGTGCTACTTGAGTTTTATCCCTGTTAGGTACTTACTTTAATCCAGCTTATGATGCTTAGGAGAAGTAAACTCAGCACTATTCTTGTACAGACTGCATTTCATCATCTGCCCGGCGTTTTCCCAATTACGTTGTGGTCGGCTTCCAGTCTAACTGGATGCATCTGAATACAAGTATTTAACATGGAGCGACTGCCTATCTGACCCCCACAACCCAAACTGCAGTTGCTGGCATAAAATACCCATCCCACAAACCGACACTTCCCAAAGACGCATTGCTAAAAACCTCCATATCATAACTGACAAACTAACTCCTAACAGAAACCCAATCAAAATCAGCACACAGTCTATCTGCACTAGTGCACAAATCCGTATTGTTCAAATTTCTCCAGTTCTCCATACTCCAAGCTTATTATACAACAACTGTGCTCAAACTTGCGTGGCTGGGATTCAGTTTGAATGCAGTGTGGTACAGTATGTGTCAGTTAGTTGAGTGTGGTAATATGTTTGTTGGAAAAGTTTTTGTATAACTAGTGGCTAACTTTTGATATACAGGGTGTAAGGGAATTCGACGTGCAAACTCTTACCATGAATTCAGCACATGTATCATTAAATCTTTATTTCTTCTTACTCAAATCTATACCCATGCCCATACTTTCTTGAGAGTTCTAGGTTCTTATTGTTTTTTTCGCATAGTTCTGTTATATTTACAACAGAAAACGAGGTGTTTCCGCTCCTCAGCTATATCGTGATATCATATACTGAATTCATGGTCTAAAAACCTCAAATCCCGTTTATTGGTTTTGTGTTCAAATTTTTTAAAACATCATCTATTTTAACGTCATGTCAATATGACAAAAAACTTAAAACTTTTAGTGCTGGTTCTAAGGTGTGTTTTTCTTAAACAGAATAATGGTAATAACATGCCAAGCTAAGCTTAGGGTAGGCGCAAGTTACTAAAGCTTAACTTCGCAACAGTTATGCAAGAATCCCTTCTAGACTCCTGAAATGCAAAATCGTCACTGTCTGTAACAATTGCAATTCTTCGTAGGTCACGTCCAATTCGACTTGACGTGACTTCTCTTGTACGTGACCCCAACCCTCATTGCGTTGCGCCTGTCACTGTCTGCGTGTCGAGTGGAAAAGTTTTAAATATTTCATGCGCCTGTAATTTTATCGTCACGGTCACTACCTCAGCTGCAAAAAGTAAAGGTAGAAAATTCCAGAACTTGATAGCGCCTGAACTGGAACTGTATAGTCGATCTCGTCATGCCTTTGTTTGACTAAGGTTGTATGACACTAGCAAGTCATAAAACAAAGAGGATCGATTTGTTTACTTATGTGAACGTGCATTCACACCGTAGTTAGTTTTTGTTGAGCAACATGATAACATAAAGTAACTTGTTCGGGTTTAAATCGAACACTAAGCGAAAATACATAATTGCATCGAACGCAAGTATGCACTTTCGCTCGTTCACCAAAATGTGGTCCAGTTCGCGTTCAGATCTCATTATAGAGACACCGCGTACTCGAAAAGTCGAAACCATTACCATTGTCTTGTAACTAAGTGTTGTAGTGATTTAATACATAACTATTTCCCTTACATTTCGAGACTTTAACTTTTACCATAAACCATAACCATTCAATACGAGAAAGGAGTGTTAGGTCAAATAGCGCCAAGCACTACTTTTGTTTCCATAACTTTTGCGGCTTTAGCTATAACTTTGATATTTGTTGTTGCTTACTAGTTCTTGCAAACGTTACTCCATAAAAATAACTACACTATGGTTGCATCTTCAAATGTGTGTATGCTGGCTGAGATAGTTTCAAACTTTTTGAAGTCTACAAATGTCCCAGTAAATTAAAACCGAGAATTATTGTCAGAAGCAAAGCTACTACGAGATGGACTACACAAAAGGAACACACCTCAAAACAACAATAGCTTTATCCAGTTATTACAATTCACTGTGGAAGTCAAACCTTACTAGATAGTCTATAGACAGAAGGAAACGGACGACCTATTTACTTTCCATTGTGTAGACTGTAGAACGAGGAATACAGACATGTCACTACTTTAATGAATTGTTTTGTCTTGGCTTTGCTAGAGTTGTGTTCTGTTGTTATGTAATCGATAGAAGTGCATAAGCATTTGTGTCAGTTGGTTAAGGGACAGCTGCTTAACAGTATCATGATCTGCCTAGCTTTTTCATAATTATAGGGTCGGCTGGCAGTCTATTGATATCCAGATGCAGCTGAATACAGTATTTTTCGTAGAGCCACTGAATATCTGACCGCAACAATCCAGTTACTGGTAATCTGATAGCACAAAAAAGAAAAGAAAAGTCTAAGTCTAACTGAAAAGTATAACATAATACACCAAGCGTAGTGGCTACAGCATTGACGTAGCACCTACGACAGTGCCTCTACGTCTGGCTACGGCGTAGCAAGATTCGTAGCAGTCGTAGCGGTTCATAGACAGCCTTTTTAATCTAAGTTTATTTTATTAGCTGCGTATTAGACAACCAATCGTTTTATATAACTGTCATTGTTTACTACGTTAAAAATTACGCTATTTCATGAATCTACTTCATATTAATGTGGACCTCATTTCAACACTTATAAAACAAGATTTACGTAGCTTTTTAACCTGCATTAAAATAATCACTTAAACCTACCTGCATCGCTATCCTGTATCATTCACGATACATCGAGCCGACAATAAGACCCTAGGATTAATTAATATTAAACACGCCTGCACGTATTGTGCGCCTTGTGCCTTATAACGTAGCGAGGCGGCGAGGCGGAAGTCGCGCTTTGATCTCAGTTGTGCCTCGACACCCCCCCTCCACCACAGTCCTGATATAGGTATATATAGGGGCAATGAACTTGGACTCTGTGTGTAGGTTATTCCAGGTGGTTTGATTCGGCAGTTCAGTATTGTAGAAAATATTGTTTTTGTACAAATACACTTTTTAAGGTATGTCCGATTAGTTTCAAACTTGACAAACCTCTTTCTCGTGAGCTAATCAGGGGCTAGCTCACAAGTCAAATTGATCCGGACGATACGGCATCTCGACACGTTATTGACAGCTTACAGCCTTAGTCGCGGTTAAAGGCCAAAAATTTGTGGTTTGTGATACTGCCATAAATCAAATATCTCTTCTCTTCCACTCTTGACGATACCGAAATGTTTGGTTATTTATATCTCGGACCCGAAATTGCCGTCTATTTTCGCCACCCCGTAACCCAAGGACAACAAGTCCATCACCATCCCATCTGGCCCCCTTCCGTCGGATATTCGCCACCAACGTATACATTGTATAAATATAATATAATTTTTATAACTCCTGTATGTACAGTTTATCAACAAAAAACAGGAAAGTATCGTTTATTTTGGCGCCCAGCGTGGGACTTATATTTGGATGATTTAACGATCTTGATCGCGGAGTGGGTTTAAAATGGAGTGTCAAACTAAATTTTACGATCGAATACTAAAACTCTGCATCTACATTACTGGTTTATGTGATTCTATGCAAACGCTTTATACACTTGGTGCCTGTTGCCTTTTTCATAAACTTACACCACAGCTGCAGTCGTAATAACAGAGAGCAGCGACACGACGACAATTAGAGGATTTTTTTCTGCTGTTTGCAAGCTCCCAAAAAATTGTACCTTTTAGCTGCCCTTGGGCCCTTACGAAAGTAAGCCCTCCATGAATTCTATACTCCATGGTCTCTTGCTGCCCGACCTTACGCTTTAACATTGCGCAACGATCGTTTTAAAACGGTCGAACGAATTTATTGTGAAAATAAAGAATAATAATAAAATATGTTATTTAAGGAATGTGCAAACGAAGAATTTTGAAGTTTTCCAGTCAATTTATATCGAGTCACACTTGTCTGGTGGTACAAGATATTTTTGATTTTGACCTCGACGGGGCTATGAGCTGTCGTTTATATTTGCTTTGCTGTAGGTGTGATCGGGATTTCACCCTTTTCATTGTATTGAACATGCAAGTGCGAGTGCGAGCGTGTAAGTGTTGAATACACGAACACTTTTCGAAATAAAGTGTCTAAACGATGGCAAAAACTCCATCATAAACTGTTGCGCGATATAGATAAACAACGCGGTCAAATAACGAGTTTTTATAACTAGCGTTTAAAACCAGGATAAAAAGTATCCTATGTGTTAATCTAGGTTACAAAATATCTGTGTGCCAAATTTTATCCAAATTCGTAAGTAGTAAGATATTTATATTTGCCATCGTGGTGAAAGGATTAGCCAAACGACTACAGTCGATTGCCCAGGGTGCGCCGGACGTAACAGAGTTGGTCGAGTTTTGGGCTAAACCAATTTGAACTTTTTGCCATCGATAAGCTAAGAAGAAGAGTAGTAAGATATGTGTTGCATACCGTCTCAATGATATAAATGTAAAGCCGTTTTCTGATAACGTTCAAAGAGACTTTTTAATGTACAAATTGTTTAGCAACAAGAACAGCAATTTTACTTCTGTTATCAAATACGTTTCTGTTCCCGTTCTACAGTTCAAACGGTATACCTTTAAAACTGCACTGAAAGTCAAATTAGCAACGCAGTAGTTTGAAGAAAGCTTTGTGAAACATTCAGAAGACTAGGTGCCCTTGTTTGAAAGCTATTTCATTAAAATTGTTCACAAAAGCGTAACTACGAACTCCGAAGTACATAGGAAATTATGTAATGTAGTAAATGATGTCAGGGGGTTACTATGACGTCGTAAAGCAGGAGTAATTCCAGTGTGGGAAAGAGATGGCGCTGGACGACCTGTATAGCTCTCTCTCTTTCCCATCCTGGAATTACTTCTGCTTTAAGACGTCACATATATCACAGTGTTTTCGACTCATTTAGTGCAGTGACCTGATTTCTATGAAGAGCTTCGTCCGTTGTGCCTTTCACCTTCAATTGACATTTTGGAAAGAAAATGTTCAGTGGTTATGCAAATAAGAGCGTGTTTGGAATATTCAATATATTCCTATTTGTTGTCTGTTTCGGTGTAACCCTTTATTAAAATTTCATAGCTTTAATTTTTGTTTTGTGACACTTTTATTATTCTTCTTTCGTGTCGATTTTTGTCTCCTTGAAAAGGCGGCATCATTCATGCAGAGTAATCCTTACGTTTCAATCGCACGAGTTAAACATAAGGGCCTTCCAGGATTACCCTGGTTACAGACACAGGTGAGGTTTAAGCCCTCTTGATTGATATCCGCAGTAGCACGTAGCTTAAGATTCGCATTATAAATTGTGGTAGATAGGATAGGACAGGAGCTTTGTAATATGAAGTTAAATGAATGTGGACAAATTATTGGTGAATATTTACTAACTACTATGACGACCATGTCATCATCATCATCTGCCTAGCCTTTATCCTATTATGTTTGGGTCGGCTTCCATACTTTATAATCTGTACATGAAATCTGTGAATGAATTTTTTTAATAAAGCAAATTAGACCATTAACAAAACTTAAAGTTATAATTTAAATAATTGACCAAATATGACCACTTAAAAACCAAAAGTGTAAACAAAATGGCGGCAAGTGTTGTGTCGCCGTCCTTATGCCAATGAGTTCTCCGGACGACGGGTGCGGCGTGCGCCGACGGCGCAGCATCAAGCGACTGTTGCGCAGCCTCACCGCTGACAAACTGCAGACAGGTAGGTACAGATGGCTCACATTCATGTCTGTCAATTGCTGGACATAGGCCCCAACAATCGCAACCATGGAAGATTTTCGGCATCTCTCATCCAGCTTGCTACCGACCACACTGCCCGTATCGTTGCTAGTTGTTGTTGCTACCTGGCCTGAGGGCGTTCTCAATACTCAATACTCCAGTCTTTATTGCGTTCCATATGTATTACATAGATGGTGTAACAAGGTAAAAGGTCAATATGGACCCTGTCGGGCACAGCAACATTAGGAGAGAGGAAGAGGGCTAAGTAGCAATTCAATAATATTATTGTAAATTAATATTATATGTGTTTAATTGGGTGTATAATTAATTAATTATGAATATATACCTTACGTTTGGAGATTCGCGGTATTACACTACTATACCCATCGTCCTTAGCGCTGTGCTGTGTGCCTGTCAAAGTTCTTCATAAATTTTTCCTATTTTGGAAAATTTGCATGAAGACAACTCATACATGATGAATTCATGACTCGACAAATCCTAAAATAGCCACCATTGTTTTTATTTGTTCCAACATTCTCAGATCCGTTAACTTCCAGACACATTCTATCCCTTATTACAAACAGAGCACACGTAAAATCACGCACATTGCATGTTTATGCGTTGATCTAGTAAAATTCCGTTAATTCGCACTCCAGCCCACGTGTTCGCGTTTTGTTTCCCAACCGGCCAATGCCAAGTGCCTAGTTTCGATAATGTTCACGTTTTGATGGTGTTAAGGTATTTCTATTTAGTCATAGAACATTGTTTTTGGTACTAAAATGTTGGAATCAGAGCTACCGCGTTGTTTAAGCATTGAATCATATTCCGCCTTATATTTTTGTCTTTTTTGGCCAGCTACTTCTTCAACTCGATACCTCCACTAATTCTGTTGCTGGCCCAATCTAGGAATAAATCCCTTCCATGACCACACTAACAAAAAAACATAATAAAACAAACAAAACTAATTCTTGCATTGGTCCAGCTCGAACTGCTAATTGAATAAACCTTTACCGGTATAGCAGCATCACCTTTGCGATGCTTCTGGTATGTAGGTGGCTTGGGTTATGTCTACGGCTCATCATATAGGCTCATCCATCTCTATCCACCAAACGGGAACGAGGTCAACAGAAAGCTTTTAAAAAAAAAGACTATCCATCAGGTTGGCCGGTTGCTCGATGATACCAATTACATCAAAAGACCTATAGAATTTTCCATTTATTTTTGGAGATGCTGAAATTACATATTATTGCAAGAAACTATTGTACCCGAAATATATTCCACCTCCCCTTTGCCTAAAATATGAGCCTACATTATTATCTGTCGTGTTTTCATATCGCGTCTCCCCTTCTTTATATCGGCAAGGCTTAATAAAATGCTTCTTGTACTGAACCGGTGTTGTTTTTACGACTATTTACGATTTTCTTGAGCAATATGTTACTGGATTTGTGTAGAGTTTTCTTTTTGTGAAAAGCCAAAGATTGTTACTCAAATATTAATAGAAAAAATTGTGTTGGTCGATTGTTGAGTATTCGTGCGTGAAATATACATCAAGCTTCAGGGCAAAATTCACAGACCGTAATAAGAAATAACTACACTTTGATATGAAGTAAAACTGCTCATATTCCTATGAGAGAATGTGGATAAAAGGTAAACCTTCACACATTTTTGACTTTTTCGATAATAAGGACGTGCCCAATACTCCAGGACGGGTACCTGTTTGTAAAATTGCAGGAATTTTCCGCTCGGCAAATTAAAGCTTCTACGTTCTACGGTGTTGCAAGCGGTACTACTGAACATGAGATCCTAGGTTTGATTCCCAGGTAGGGTTCAGTGTTATAGGGCTTTTTCATCCAGAGTCTGGATTTGTGTCCGTTGGTGGCAATGGGCTCGCCCCCTATTATATGGAGCTGAAACATAATTGGCAAAATGAGGGTGTACTATAGAGAACACCTGTACCTAACCCTTCGCGGATAACTACAGCTATGCTGTTCTGTACTGTACCTATGTTTATGTATTTACTGCATGTGAAAAAATAAACAAATTTCACCAATTTCAGTCATCGATGTAAAAAAACAACTCGGTTCCCCCCTCACGGTTTGATTGCGTCAAAAAAACGATGCTTGCTCTCTCGAGTGAATGGGCAATCCGACGGACATACGAACTGCACCCGGATCACGTAATGCAATCACAACAGATTTCCTTTTTGTAGATTCAGCAGTGTAATGCAATTTTGTGTTAGGTTAGATCGTTTAGTTTACAAAACATGGTCGCACAAAAGGAAAGAAAATTTGTTAAAATTGTGATCTTAGGGCAAAAGAAGCAGGAAGGGGTCCGTAAGGACCGATGCCTGCCAGGGTTGCGGGACTGTTCGAAAGAGATACCGCGGCCTTGGAACACAAAGGGCAAAGGAAGGAACATGGATGGGTTTTAGTCAGTAAAAGTCTGACAATCACTCCTGCTCAGCCCAGAGCGGGAGGGGTTATTTGATGATTTCCTATCGGTAAAAAAAAAGGGCAAAAGAAGTGTAAAGGTATAATTCCGAAGTCGTAACCGCAAAATCCACCCAATCACAATAACACGGTGTGTAAGACTCTATGAAAGCGGCAACAACAGGCGCCGATTTCTGAAGCATTTTCTCAAAGTTAAATGGACATTAGTCATGTCGCTGCGTGAGGTGCTGTTCTATGAGTTCTATCATATTAGCGATTTGCCCACAAACATTTGATTTGATCGCAATCAAGTTCGAGTTGCTACCGGAATAATTGTTCCTCAAACTATGCAAATAAAATGCAAGAGAATACCTGCTTTTTTGCAACTCAAATATCACAAGATACAAAAAATCTTTCATGGCTGAATCATCCTTGCATATTAATAATCACTCGATTAGAAAAATTGCATTAATATGTTGCAGCATTTTTATAAGTACTCAATTAATATGCCCTAGTTCCTTTGCAGCCTTCATCTCATTATATGTACATCGTTCGTCATAGGCAGCTAGCCCACACGTGTGCTTGTTCCAATTAGACTGGAGTCCAGGTTTTAATTAACCGCATTGATGCCGTCTGGAAGCCACCGGTATTGTGTGCGATCTAGTGAAGGTACTATGGGAAGCTCGGAAGATAGTCACCTACTAACTGTACCCAGGCATAAATATGGCATATCGTCGTTGAAGTTCTAATACCACGTAAGTCAAAAATAGCAACTTTACAAGAGAGTGAAAAAACTGCACAATTAAATACCTAGGTTGGGCAACAATACTATTTTATAATTTGTGTTCACTTCAAATAAGATTGTGACGATGCTTGTTCTGATTGGCTAAAACAATGCGTCTTCAAAAATCAAATTTTGAAAACGGCTAAAAATTTACTTACGTGGTTAGAGCTTCAACGATGACATAGAGTAAAAAGACATCGCCTGTGAATAGTTACTCACTGTCGCTCTTATCTGTGTGACTGTTTATAAACGAGATCTTTCTCGATATTACTGTCGGTTTTATTTTGTCTATCTCAAATTAGGGAGTGACAACGCTTGTCAACGTAGAATCAGCTTGACCCGAACAAAAGAACATAATGTCCATGTAATGAGCACTAACAGTTCGACGCGGGGTCGAATCGCGTTGTCCGAACAAACACAAATCACTTCGTTTTCGGTTTTATCGCATGGAAATAGCTCATTTTGACCGTCTCAAGTCGATTACCTGTCGAAAAGTGTGGTGTACATTATCTGTTTAATCTTAGAGTTTTCCAGTTAGATATAATAAGATTTAATAGTTTTCCAGCTTGATCACTCATTTCTGAACTATCACAGTATTTATTTGATGTCGTAGTTAGGGACATTTGCAACTAAAATAATATATGTATTAAGCGTTATGGTATTTGATGTGTGGTAAGGGGGTGATACAAAGCTATGCAGATGATAAGTTTATACACTTAATGGAGAACACTGCACAATTCTGGTGAACCTCTGCGGCCACTAGTTTTATAAATCAGATATTTTAAACAAACGTGGCTTTTTACATACCTACATGATATTGTACTCTTGTTGATGGTTCAATGAATTACATAATTTGTACTTATTTATGTTTTAATTAACATGATATTTGAATGTTTAACTTATCAGTTGTGTTTTTTCTATTACAGGTAAGTCCATCTTTCTTCAAGGATATTTTTTAAACTGCAACCGATTTTGGGTAAGTACCACCGTTTATATTATTTTTAAAGAAAAATGTAATTGAAAAGGTTTTTTTTTTTTATTGTGGTAATAGTGTATTTCGTACACATAAGTTTCGTACAGCGCCATCTAGTATAACACGTCAGCATCAGTAACAAGTCACCGTAACTTTAGTTTCGCCACTCGCCGCAATTTTAGTTTCTCTACTCGCCACAAGGTGGCGCTATCAGTAGCTTTAACATTTTAAGCCTAAAACTTTTCCTCACTGAATCACCACTAGATTAAACAAAGAAGTTGTACGTATAATTCCATAACATTAACATTTGCAATAAATTTTAAATCAAAACGTGAAAGATTTGAACATTGTTGTTAGTTTGTAAACAATCACGTCATCTTTCAACGGGCAGGAATATATTTCTGGGAAGTTTGAACTGACCACAGTGACGTCAGTTCATTCATGATTGTTGAAATGTTAGGAGGAGTTTACACCAACGTATTAGACTTGTCATTCATAAAATTATCCGAGTTTTGTATAAGTTTGGATAGGTGTAGAAACATAATTGGAGAAACAGAAGAAACCATAAAATGCTTATCTGAATCTTTTGGACAATAGTATTACTATTGTAGTTTAACCGAGATTAGTCATCATTCATGCGTAATCTTTGATTATCACCCAAGTATGGAGTTTCTTCCCAATTCTCCTCCATACAAACTACCTTAGCGAATGGGCAAAGAAAATGAACTCATTTCCTTTAGTGCCCTCTCATAGCTAAATGCGTTGCTCTCTAAAATTTTAATAAAAAAAAAACATTGTTATTGTCGGGCTTACGCGGGGCAGCGTAAGCCCTTTATAAGTACTAGTGCTGTAACGTAATAATATTGTAAAACCAAATAATTTTAAAAGCGAAGTCATGGAGTTTCTTGCCGGTTCTTCTTCATAAGAAGCGACCAACCCGAACCGTGCACGTTTTTTTTCGACGTTTTCTAAGGGCCCAAGTAGTGTGGAATAAAATATTTAGATTTTTGAAAACACCAAGAATTTTTAGTTTGTCGTTATTTGGCTTCCACATAAATCTTGTTATGTACTAAGTACTCTTCTTACAATAATAACAAGAACTCAAACAGTTATTATTATTATGATTTTTCATTGAACCTGTTATTATTTCTGGAATTCAATCTAGTTCCGCTCAGTTAGACTGAAATGTTTGGATTTCAGCTAATTGTGAGTTTTCAGAAATGTTTCTCCGATAGTACGTTGGCTTGGTTTAGTTCTATTGTTCTGGCGATGCGAATTTATGATCTTTTTTTTTTATACACAGATCAATGAAAAGCCTATAACGGATTTGGGAAAGCTTTTAATTGTATGTTTTCAAGACGGCTGAGACTACCTCGTTGGTATAGTGTTCGCCAGCGCGACTGCTGAGCATGAGGTCCTGGGTTTGATTCCCAGGTCGGGCAAAATGTTATTGGGTTTTTCCATCAGTAATTGCCCAGTAGTTTAAATTTGTGCCCGGTTGATGGAAAAAGGCTCGCCCCCTAAATTTTTTTGTCATATTTATTTCATGGGACTTAAACATAACTTGTGAAATGCGGGTGTAGGTACTATAAGGTACACCTCTGCCTAACACTTTGGGGTTTATAGGTCTGATGTTATACTTTGAAAACATAAGCAACATCATAACATGTCGCCTGTAATCTGCGAAGGGTTAGACAGAGGTGTAAGTACCGTAGCAGGTGATGCTCTGTGGTTTCTGCCTAAGGGTATGGGTAGTGCAGGTGGGACTAGACAGTGGAAAGTGAAAGGAGTGGAGGAATACTTTTACCCTTGCAGTACACTTTAAAAGCCAATAAAAAGGTTTTATGCAAATAATTTAAAAAGCCACTTACTCCATGCTCGTAAAGCAAAACCTCTAGGTCAGTAACTTGACGCTTGAACTTGCTTTTATTACAATTATTATCGCTTATCAGTAATAACATCTGTGCCGCCTTCGGTAGGCCTGATTACGTATACATAAGTATTTACCTTATACGAGGTAATGCGAACAAAACAAGGGTGAATCCATTTGCTGCAGGTGATTTGTGGAAATATACGGAGGAATAGTTGGGGTGGGCGCGCAGCAGTGAGACAGTGTATAGGAACATGGTTGAGGCTAGTGGTCTCACATAATCAGTTTGTAATGGTCCCACTGCTGGGCTCTATGAGAGGGAGTTGGCTGTAATCCACCACGTGGACCCAGTGCTAGTTGCTTAGTGTCTATTTAAATCCGTGTTTCTTTTATATTTCTGTCTGTGATATTTTAACTTGAAGTGTTAGCTATGGTAATTTAAGTTTACTTTAATTTCTAGCTTGTACTATTATGTATTCCGTGGTTCTGGCGAATTAATACGAACATGTTAAAGTGGCAGCGCATATCCGTATCGTAGTATTTTTTCCCAAACGCACGTATCACTATCACTACATAGTATAAAACAGAGTCGCTTTCTCTGTCCCTATGTCCCTTTGTATGCTTAAATCTTTGAAACTACGCAACGGATTTTGATGCGGTTTTTTTTAATAGATAGAGTGATTCAAGAGGAAGGTTTATATGTATAACATTGACCCGTGCGAAGCCGGGGCGGGTCGCTAGTTTATTTATATTTCTGGAAACTACATTGCATAGTTCCTATTTATGCTGCTTCAAGTGACAAATCGTCATCACTTAAGTCGGAGACTATTGTGGTCGCTCGTTTATCAACAAATATCACGTCATATACATGCATGACGTTAGTTGTTTACCTTACGGTACATTTTGACGACAACTCCTTAAATAATTAAATAAATGATTATGTGGAAACTTTAATGTTTTGTTGTTTTTAAGGTTCCGTACCTCAATCGGCAAAACGGAACCCTTATAGGATCACTTTGCTGTCCCTTCGTGCGCGAGTCCGACTAGCACTTGCCCGGTTTTTTGTTTCGTAAAGCATACTCCACAATTTTAAGACAACTAGAAAGAAATAACGACATTTAGTTTGACAGCCACACTTCAAAAGTTATCACGTTATGAACGCTCAACCAAACGTTACTAATCGCAAACTCCTTTTTTTACAACAGCGGCATCTGCGCACAAAATCCTCTGCCGTAAGTACACGCAAATCGTGCGCAAGTCAGCCATATGTCGCCGTAACGTCACTCGCACCTTGCATACAACATTATCATATGGCAGGGGTCGCAGCGCGGGAATATACTGACCTTTATGTGAATGTTATAATGTTAGAATTACTTGATTAGTACGTGGGTTTTTTTTGCCGTTTAAAACGGTCTAGATCTTAGTGTAAGTACTACAATAGACGCACCTGGATGTTGAAGGAACCAAATGATATTTTTATTTTAGTTTATTTTCACTGCAAAGAAATTTGATAGTTGCATAATCAGCCTATTTTGTAAGATGGAGTGGACAGTGATCTACCACGTGGGTCTAGTGCTTTTTGGTAGTATAGGTAGGTATGTGTAAAATTAAAGAACGTAAGAGCAAATGGCGAAATAAATAAATGATATCTAGATCCACACACTACGGTGACTATACCTATCGATTCAGAATTTCTGTGGATTCCGTTCTATTATTACAACCATCCCTTGAAAAACAACTGAGATTACAAACATTTCATATTCATTAAAATCTCAATCAGATTTCAACTGTGGCATTGAAAAAATATTCGAATTTTCTTTCATAACAATCTTACAATGTAACACAATATCAATCCAATATTATTATTTCTTTACCAAGGCTACATACAGACAAACAAACGCTTATAAACGCGGAAACAGGTGTTATGCTAAGTGCAAGATTCGGCCGGCAGATGGCGCTGGACAGGTGCACAGATTAATAAACTATACAGACTCTTTACTTTCCAACCTTCGTTGTCTTAGCACATACACATGCCCAAAGATCTCAGGACGGGAGTAATGAAAATATTGATAGTGTTACACTGCAAATCCCTTATTGTAAGACGAAACGGATAGTGTGATGGATGATACGGCTAGAAAAGGGAGACTACAGACTGTGATGACCACTGATAAAGATTTATGGAAGAAGCCATGCTGCACCACTAAAAAGTTGGCCTTTGCCTAGCCAACCAACGAGCTTTCAGTATACCTACCTTGATCCAGTTAAGTATGGAGCGACTGCTCATCTAACCTCCGCAACCCAGTAGCTGGGTAACACCATACTCGCTGTCAAGACTGGTTGTCAGACCTTCGGGCTTCTGACTATCAGTACCGACTGTCAAAGATCGATGAATGATAGCTGGCCCAAAGAGGTCTCGGTATGTAACGGTTAGTCGTTTATCCTCGGAGATGATATACAAGATTATTTATGCATGTGAGCTTAAATGAAACCAAAGGCATACGCAGCCAAGTTTATGTATAGTGTTCAAGCTGTCAGGTGTGAGCTCAGATATCGTCAGCAGAATATTTTTTGTTTCATTTTCGGCGCTCGTTGCTAAGAATCTTGTTTATCTTATTGTTGGCTGGCTTGGGCTGAATTTAAAGTGGATCGTATCAGCTGGGACATGCGCACAGCTGGACTGGTGTAATAAATTTAAATAATGCATGTTTCTGACGTATGGGGTGTCTGCATTAATGTGCATGGCAACATTTAATAGGAAGTTGTAAAATAAAATAAAAACTGGCCAAGTGCAAGTCAGACTCGCGCACGAAGGGTTCCGTATGGGGACACCCTTTAATTTTCAACTTTTTTATTTTTTCCTTTATTTGTGCTATATCTAAGGCCTTGCTTTTGCCAAATTTCATGATTCTAGGTCAAAGGGAAGTACGATATAGTTTTTGATTCCCTTGTGAAATCGCATAATATGCGACATAAAGAGTCATATCTTTTGATCGCGTTGACTTACAAGTTTGATTTTTCATTGCTCCAAGGGGTAGCAGACCTGAATATTTGGTATTCATTTCATCTTGATACCACCTCGCATTCCTGAGAAAAAAAGGTCTTGACAGACAGACAGACAGACGGACAACAAAAGTCATATCTTTTGATCGCGTTGACTTACACGTTTGATTTTTCATTGCTCCAAGGGGTAGCAGACCTGAGTATTTGGTATTCATTTCAGCTTAACACCGCCTCGCATTCCTGAGAAAAAAGGTCTTGACAGACAGACAGACAGACGGACAACAAAGTGATCCTATTAGGGTTCCGCTTTGCCGATTGAGGTACGGAATCCTAAAAATTGAATAGCATCAGCATGATCTAGGTGAAAAGCTCATAATAATACCAGCCTATCTTCCCAATGCAGGAGGGCAAAGGGCTCTTCATATACTGAGAAGCCATGAGTATGGATCACCACTTATGTCGTGGTAAACCCAGCCAGTTCGTAGCGGAGTCGACTGCCCAGGGTGCACGTATAGGACATATATGTAGTTAATATTTTGACAGACAGCACAAATTTTAATTTATAATTAAAATCGTAGCTCATGCCGCTTCACTGCACGAACATACTTGAGGAAAGTCTAGATCAGATTGTATCATTAATCAGTAATACTTCAATCATTCTCACTGTACAGGCAATTAGTGAAGAACGATCGGCTTCCGATGATTGACACTTGATTTATTACATTTCTGGGTTGGCAACGTTCATGAAATGTGTAGATTAATTTACTTATGCTATTTTTTATTGTGTAGTAGTAACACGTCTCGTAAAACAAATAATTCATTGTAGAGGTAATTTAGAGGACCATCTTTTACGATCCGATTAAGTTTCAATTGTAGATCCTTGGTTAATCGCCTTTTCTAAACTGTCCGCCCTTGGAAACTTTTTCTGTTAGTCATATTATTAAAACAACACATTTATGTTTAAATATTGTCGGAATCCCATTGCATTTTCAATAAATCTTCAGTCAGCCCTACAAACAACACGGCAATTTCAAACAACCCTGACCTTGATATAAACAAATCATTAATTTATCAGAATCAAAACAATCCCTAGAAGACGAGAACATGAATGAAGCACGAAATTGATATAATTTATCATTTCGTTCCAACGGTGCGCAGGAGTTGTTATTTGGGCTTTCGCCAACAAGCTTCTTTACTTGGTACAAACAGTTTCTTTTGTAAAGAAGTGACGATGTAGTATTGAAATTATTATGATATAATTTGGTAATATTTCTGGAAATGAAAAGTTTAGTGGAATTAGCTTTTGATGGTGACAGTTAATATGTTTGTCTCTTGAATTCTGGTAATGATGTCGTTTTTAGAATGATCACGAGTAACTGTATTGGGAATGATAAGATTTCTCCGGAAATATTATCTTTGTACTATGATGATGCTCCTAACTAGAATTTTGATCTGTATTCAGGTCTAAAATTCCTGGAGGTTTTAGATTCAAGAACTTTATGTTATGATTTTATGAACTAATCATAATCAATCTACCTGATATGCCGTCACCGTTAGATTGCCTCATCATCATCATTTCAACCTCTACTGAGCTGAATTTAAGTTGTTTCAATCCCGACCTAATGACTTGCCGGATCGATCAAATGTTTTCCTTATCTTTTTCTTCTTTTCGAATCAATGAAACATTCGTCTAGTTTATTTATTGTTGCTTTCCTTGTTAAACCTAAATTATTAACCAACATGATCTATTAGGTTCAGTATCAAAATCCGTTTTGGATGATTCCATGGCAGATTCCAAATTGTTATGCTAACCCACTATTGTAGCTAACCGTAAAACAAAAACAGCGCCCACAGCCAACGCGTCGTGTCGTCTAAATATAAACTCGCCATGTTTTGTGCACTGTTTTCACTAATTAGCTTACGTATGTGGGTTTAGTTGCTGATCGGGAATAAAGAGTTTTATTAATTTCTAAGAATGAGCTGGAGAATGAGTTTCTAGGTTTTGGGAGCTCCATAGTACGGTGGAGTAGGTACCAGGTGAAGAAAACAAACACATTTGATTTTTGAATTTTGGGGAATCAGCATAGGTTATAAGAGTTCTTTTGGTATTTGTGGTCACAATGAGGCTGCTCCAAGTTTATGCCAAGATTGAGAGGATTTGCAGTTTCGTGCTGATTTCTACAAAACGGGATTATAAAACTATTTACTGAAGATGAAAAGTAACACTCCAAATGAACGTTATCACAATTTCTAGTTAATGTTCAGCTTACAATGAACATTATTATTTCCTATTCTGATGACGTTAGGGTTATTGAAGTTTTGGGTTCAAGGGATAAAATCAAAATACACATCAAAAGTATTAGTAATAAGTAGTAGCAATTTCTAGGAATATTTTACATTTACATAATTATAAACATAACTTTAGAAGTATTGGAAATTTCAAAAAGATTTAAACGCCTAAAACAGTAACTCTAATTTTAGCAAGATTTTTTTTAAATCTGGAAATACTTTCACGTGAATAACTAAATTATCCCTAGACACTTGATCTCAGTATGTTTTTTGCAAATTCATCCAATCTTTCCCCAATAATGATAATCAAGATTCTATTCAAAGTAGAATCCTAAAATTGTTTATATGTAGGTAACATGCCCTTGCAGCATTTCACAAAGGCGGCTCTTTTTCATCGAACAATAAAAACGCACACGCACGCGTGTCGTTCCGTGATGTTCGCAGTCGATCCGCTTGCACTGACAACCTGTTGGCAGTTAATGCCATGGCATCTGTTCCTTAAATTGTACAAGCATATCACATTGATTTTTTTAAGTTTGGAGAAAGGGTAGGCAGATGTTTTTTTTTTTTACTATTCTTTATTGAAAGGAACAGCAAACAGTTACATTATAAGGACTTAAAACTAGTTTAACAAAATATCAATTTGGTTATAATGTAACCCAGAACGCTGTCCACAAGTAGACACAGGAGATTAAAGAAAAAAGGGCTAATCGCTGGGAACATTGATAGCAGTTCGTGTAGCACTAACTTAATTAATATTAGATGGTATAATAACGACTATTACAAAATTTGTTCAAAAGAAAGTGTGAATGATGATGATCTTGAATTTTTGATCATGCTTTCTTAAAATATATACAAAAAAAAAACTTATCAGTTTCTTAACACTGACGTTTCTGTAAAAACATTGTTTCTTGAACAAAAGTTTTAGAGTGTCTGGAGACTATCTCTCATTTTTGGAGATAATAGCTTTGAAATCAATGTTCTGCACTTCATTAATTACATAATTTTATACTTTCTTATTAGGTCATTACTGCCTTTGCTAGAGATATGTACGTTTCTTTTGAAACACGAGTACAGCTGTTATCATCTATGCTGTTGATTACCAGGTTGCTGGTTTTCAAAGTAGGCACCTACTTAAGGAACAATGACTTAAATAAATCTACTCGATCTATGTCTTGCATCAATTACCTAACATTTATCATATCCATTGGACAATAGAAGCAGCTGATTACATTATTTATTTACTTTACAAATGCCAAGTAAAACTTTCAACCAAGGATTGTTATTCAGGCGTTGTGACGTAAGCAAGCGACGTACACACAACTCTTTTAGACGTTGCCAAGAATGCGAATAATAATGAAAGATTTAATTAGGAAATAACACAGTTCGATCAATCAACTTGTGTACCTATTGCAGTCCAGTTTTTTTGCTATCAATCATTGGTTCATCAACTTCGGAGTCTACACCTGTTGAGTGACTCGTTTGCTGAAAAAACATGGCTGTTTTTTTTTCAGTAGTCAGAATGACTTCTCTTTGTCATGTTTAGGGGTATGGAATGACCCCATCAACCTTCCTTTCTAACCTCTTGTGTTCATCGGTTTTTCTAAATTCTGATAGATATTACTTAAAAACTATCTGAATTGCTAAGTTTTCATTACGAAAAACATTTTTTAACGGATTCATAAGTCGCACGAAATAATGATGTTATTCTTGCCACACTCAGCCTATGTCACTCACACGGCTGGGACACAGGGCTCCTTTCTAGGAGAAGAAGTCGGGCCTTATTGGGTAATTAATGTTCCAAACACAGTCTTCGAGGTTTTCTCCTTTGGGTACTTCAAACGAGAGAGACTAAGTCGACCGTACTATGATATTTTCGTACATACTTAATTAAAATTGTTTTCCCAAAAGTTTCTCAGTAAACTCACTTCCCAAAATCCTGTTTTTCTTTGTACCTATCAATTTGTTTTTGTACAACCAAACCCAAAAAAATAAGTCAGTAGTTTCATTCAACAGTGAGGAATGAAGAGTGAGTGACAGCTTCGTAAATACGTAGATGTTGATCAGACCGTGGGGGGTATGAGAAACAGACATCACGCGATGATGTACTGGGAATGATGCTGGAGATACATGTTGTTAGTGAGTCACTGGGTGCTGTAGATAAGTGGATGGGTTTTTGAAAATAGGTCAATTTCTAAATTGCTGTGTTCCTGAAGTTCAGATAGACCCAACGTAAGTATGTTCAAGTCGAAAGAAATTTTTAATCTCTTAAGCATCCTACACCGCATCGCAATCGTAGGTATCGTATGTCTCGTAGACTTCAACATACTCCTGTCTTCTTCTTCCATACCTGAATCTCTATTAGCTACCACCTCAGCAGTCTTTTCTTTCAAATGGCTAGGTGATATGCATCATCATTCACGGAATCCTTCCATCGTTTCTGTGGTCTTTCGTTATTCTTATCGCTATTATGTTCTTATTTAATCATATAACTTATAGAAATCAAGTTGTCTTAATATCTTTACATGATTAAATTAATTGCGTAAATTCGAGAATAGTAACGCCATTATTTTTGTCTCTACTCAGATAAAAATAATTTATCAGCGTTTGACCTTTGTGTGAGTCACACTTCCCGGGTGGCAAGTGCCTACTACTGTTACTAGTCATTTTGTCACTAACGCATTCGACAACATCTGGACCAGGAGAATTGTTACTTCAAATTTAATTTAAGGCTGCCTGATCTTGTTTCACTGTACTTTTTGATTCCAGGTTCAATCAAAAAGCAACCTCGACCTTTCTGACTCACCGCAATCCTTCCTACACTGTAGGTACCAAACCTAGTGGGAAGTATAATCATCATTAGTATCCTGTCCTTATCCCAATTTAATTGGGATCAGCGTGACATGTCTTTTCTTTTCATACTTCTCTGTTACTCGTCAACATGAGTCACCCCATTTCTTTCCATATCGTCGTGGTTTCTCACAGACCTATCCATCCATCCACATTCATACTAAAATATTCCCTAACGTGGGAAGTGTCCCGATACAATATTTCTTCATTCACAGCTACCAAGTCAACAAAAAACAATACTTCTACTGGATCACCTTCGGGCTGAGGTCAGGAACTATCGGCAATCGCTATCGTTTCCAAGAAAACGTTTATTTTAAACAATAGTTTCTTCCTTCGTTCGAGGAATCATATGGGGCACTGTTATCCAGCGTTTGTTTTAAAGATTTAGTATTACTTAAAGCTTCAATGGAGTTGCCGTTTGTTTCTCAGGCAAAATTAAAACGTGATATTTTTAACGGATTTTAACCACGTGGTCATTATCATCTACCGTGCAGTCTTAAAATTCAAGCTATTTACCAAAGAGACTTCGACCAAGTAGCTTGAAACACAACGAATGCCTTTACTGAACAATTCTGCGCAAGTCGCGCTATATTTATTGCAATTGTAACGTAATCTGGATAATCTCATCAAATAAAGCTGCTTATTGATTCTAGGAATGTTCTTAAAATAGCTTTCCAGTAGAAATATCTGAAAGCTCCCTTTTACCTTTATTATTACTCGTATCTACTTACAAAACAAACTAACGATACAATTCTCTGAAAATCACAAAATAATCTATTTTGTGATTCTCTAATACTAATCACTAACACATAGCTATAAATGCATCACTACAAGTTGGAATAGTTCACAGTTTACTACACAGAATACAATACAAAATAAAGTTTACTGTTCAGTGATAAATTCAATTCATTAGGACTTCTAGAATTCCACAATCCACGCTACTGTTTTGTGTTACTCGTGGAACCAGTGATGTTCCTGACTATTCATTCAATTGAATTGTAGAAGTTTTCGTTCAAGACTCTTCTTCATGTTGCAATATAAGAATATTTCAAATGTTGCTGTCTGAAACCATCAATCCACACTCATTCATTTCCCTACCCATGTCAATTTATTTGGGATCTTCTTCTTCCATACTTCTCTATTAGTTGTTATCTCATATACTGACATTTCTTTCTTCTGAGGTAGTTTTTTCCTAGACTCTATTCTTTAATTAGATTCTTCGGATCCAATAAGTATCTTGGAATGGCAAGCCCTATTAACAAACCCTTGACACTAAAAAACCTGATGAATCAAAAACATTATCAGATTGGCACCACACAAACGGAAAACATGTAAAATACTTAACTGCAAATCTCAGAAAACCAATCAATCATACAATACAATTAACTTGGAACTTCCCCGTTTCCTTAGCAGACTGGAAACTAAGAAACCCAACCCGCAAATGTGCCAGAATACCATAATAGTGACAACAATGTGTGATGAAACAATGCTTCTTCCCGGACACTTTGCATACAACGCAGAAATGCTAAGTGTGCGACCTAGGGCACCCACGCTCCATGCACTGACTGCTATGATATCATTCAACATGGAATATGGAAGAAACGAGGATATGCCAGAAGACGATGCTGTAGAAATGCATGGTACTTTAGATAATGATTTATTTATTTATTTTTATTCACAAAATCTACAGCTCTTAGAAATTTCATCTTATAATACACAAACTAATCTTACAGCCAATTACGGACCACTAATATCTAACTATAGAATAAAAAAGCAAAAAAAAAATAATGGATGAATTGTGTGAATACTGAGATGACCACTGATAGAGAAGCTATAAACATAGAAAAAGACCATAGAAACGATAGATGAATTGTATGAAAGATGATGAGAACAGAAACAGGATGAATACTGGGATGACGTTTGGTGGTAGACTAATTAATGCTGTGCTCACAATAATAGGTCAATTGGAATAAGGTCGGGAATATGATAATGATAGCAGCATAAATGTAAAAATCAATGCCTGTGGAAATGGTTCGATGTACAACGTGAGATAACGTGTCCTACTTATTTCTACGTTCTTGGTATTGCACGGACAATTATACAGGATACACCTCTAGAATTTAGTGGGCTTGTCTGTAATGAGTAATGACAGACGATGTATTATGAAAATAACCTGGCTTGACACCTTTAAGTGCTTCGTCATCGTATTTGCCTTTTTGTTTTAGTGTTTTGTGGTAGTCCAATCAATTATCTTCTGTGCCAATATAGTTTATTACTAGCCCGAATTGTTTCACTACTGGAATACGGCCTTCCTACCATGCTTCCATCTCTCTCTGTCCAAAGCTGCCAAAGACCAGTCATCGAGTCCAGCTCATCCCTTATCTCCGCCTGGCCGTCCCTCTATGTCATTTGCCATAGAAGAGGGACCACCTGGGTCATGATTTTGGCCCTATTAAACACTGAGGCGAACAGAAAACATGCGATTGGATATTCCTTTTCTTACTTTCAAATTCTAACTGTATTTTTGGAACTGAAAACGTAAACAGTCTTTGGCAATCAGGAAATTGTAAACGTAAAATTCCCAATAATTAAAAATACAAAGTCACAAAGCTTGTTTTCATGAATCACAAGATCTAAAATTAAAATGGCGCTTGTGCACTGTACAAACAAAATCATTTGCGTGAAATAAAGACGCTTGGATCTAAATTATTATCTCGTTACGCTGTGTTAGATCTAGATCAAACGATATACTGTAAAGCGTAGATGTTTGGTTTACATTTGAATAACATTTTAGTTTTGTTGAAGTTAAGGTTAGTGGCAGTAGGTTAAGTTCATGACGACTGTAAGGCCACCGCTAGTGTTTGGGAAATCTATATAGATAAATCTAATACTGTTGAAACTGGCCTTTCAGACTGTGTTAAGAAACTTGCACTACATTTTGGATTCCAATACGGTTGTTATGAGATATTATTCTTTTTTACTGAGAGAAAGTTTTTGGTTACGAACCTTTATACGAGGCTTTTGTAAGTTCTGTTGTAGCTCTGATCGAATTTGTATCTTTCATTAGCATTCAATCTCTCCAATCAGAAGTCCATGAAACTGGAGCTCATATGCCGTGGGTTTTCAAACTATTGTTATCTGTACAGTAGCACAACTCCTAAACTGGTATCTTAATACCGTTCCCTCTGACTGCGAGACGTATAAAAACTTGGAACTCTAAAGCAACGCTAGCAAAAAATGTGCTTCTGCGTCGTAGTTTTTATGTAAGGACTTTAAGTGCAAGATCACTGGCTACAAGTGAGAAAAAACTGCTTACCCCGAGCAGGTTTTGTGTTGGTTGACAATATTTTTGCTATCACGGACAAAGTTTAAATAGAACATATTTTTGGGCTCGTAAGTAAATGTAACATTTACCTGTATATCGCATTAAGATTTACTGTTATGGACTTGGTAGCCGGGTTGACCCGGGGTCAACGGTAAAAATCAAAACGGTCATTTCGTTAGCAACATTACCCTGCCCCACCACCTTGAGATCAGAAAAATGAAGGAATGAAACAAACCTTAATGATTTCAGTGGGAATTAGCAGACATTCCGTATGTACGACACGACATCCATACAGTACGACAGCTCTGATCACGATCGTGCATATTTTCCCTGACGAGAAACGGGAAAAAAAGTTTCCGTTTGTTGCCAGTGTGGCATATAATATGATACATATGTTCCCCAAAAAGTACCAGGCTGGCATGAGCTCAAAGTGATAGGCATTTTAATAATTCTGGGTATAGGTACGGTCTTCTAGTAATAGATACCTTCTTGGATTCATGCCAACCTATTACTGTTCGTAAGGTTACTGCCCATAACTAGCACAACTGTACTCGCACTACTAGATCCCATGCAATGTTTTCGAGTAATATTTTATTACTCAAAAATATGGTGGGGCCAACGGGAACGATTTTAATTATTTTAATCAATTCCCGATGGCCCCGTCACACGTCGTACCAGTGGGGCCACGGGCGGTGGGGTCAACGGGAATACACTGCAACGACACCGGTTGACGGTAAGAAGTTTAGATTTTCTCTCTTAGATCCTTTGTTTGTTCAATTAGTCCTACAAACGTTTCCCATTCACTTACAAACTCTTTGTTAGCAAATATTCTATCTTAATCAAGTATTATTTGCATATTCATTGCATTTGCGGCATACTTGAGTAAGATGAGAAAGGTAATTCAGGAAAATAGTTACGGTTTAGCGTAGGCGACCTGGCGGCATCTCAACTATTCATCGAGGCGACGTTTATAGTTGTCTTAAGTTCTACGAGTAATAGCGCCGATGACCGACCTCTTCTCTTGAGCTGTCACACCTAGCTTTAGAAAAGCTTTGTCTAAATAGGTTTAAGATGTTGTTCAGATATGTGCAAAGCGCTTTGTTGGAATTTTAACGCCTTAGCTGTTGGTCGCGGCTTCGCGTTTTAGTCGGAAAGTATCCCACGGGCAAGTTGTAAATATAGCTTATGGCACTCGGGGATAATGTAGCTTCCTATTAGTGAAAGAATTTTCAAAATCGGTTTAGTAGATCCAGAGATTACCCCCTACAACCTCACAAACTTTAGCTCTTTATAATGTTAGAATAGATGATTAGGTTTAAATTCTGAACTTATAGTAGGTACAGTAGTAGTGCTTTTAAGCAAATATGGGTCAGTGACGAAAGCTAACAGTAAAAACCAAGTTCTGTTGCATTCACACCACAATACTCCATTTTATTAGATCATTCGTCTCTTTTTCCTGTGTACTATTTTCCTGTGACTACAAACCTGATTTTTTCAGGTATGATGATAATACAGCAGAAACCAATCTTTATTGTAATCTATTGACTCACAATTCAGCTACCAAGCCATGACATCAGTTAGGAACAAAGAAAGGCGATTTACAAACACTGCTGCATTGTGAACTAATATAAGCTACAGATGAAGTGAGGAGTATGAGATGTGATGCCTGTCTAAAGATATAATGCGAGGAATGTGAGGTGATTAGGCGGTTAATTTGTCTTATATTGTTTAAACGACAAGAATATGGTCGGTATGATGTTATGCAGCAAGAATTTTGTGGGTTTCAATGGTCTTAGACCATATTTGTCTAGAATGCTAAAGAATTTCTGTTAGATCCTAGAATAATGAATCAATAAGAATGTCTCAGCGATCTTAGCAAGGCCTTTGACGAAGTCGGTAATCTACTATACAAGTAGAGAAAGCAGTTTAAAGTTTTGTTGTTACTTAGAGTGTCCAATTTTCCAACTCATACTTAATCCATAAAATTATACATATATCGTGATTACAGCCAAACTTTATCAAGTGCGTTCCTTGTTCAGTATCCCCTTCCTGGTTTCATTTATCCTCTATTATGTTGCGCATTATTTCAAAAGTTACATTGTAACCATCTATAAGATATAATGTTAAAATTCGTCTCTAATGCATGTTGACTCACAGGACCCAAGTGACAGTTGCCAAGCACCGTCATCTTGCAAACAATGACTACAGACTCATTGTTTCAACACACATAGTTGTATATAAACATGTCAATAGACACAATGTTTAGCAGCTAGATTAAGTCATGCATGGCAACGATGGGTGGACTGTGTGAAAGGTGATATGGCTAGAAAGGAGGCGAGTTCTGAGATGAGACTAATAGAGAAATATGGAAGAAGAATAGAGAAATATAGTTATAGGATGCTAGGATGATAATGTGTTCTTTGATGTTACTAAAAAGATGTTTTTTATTAGTTGTGTTATCTTCAGGCACACGATAAATTAATCGTAAATATGCCATTCACGTAGGTAAACATAATAGCAAGGCTATTATTATGTAGGTAGAAAGAGGGCTACCGAAATACCTATGCATTCATTGTGCAATCAACAGATAAATTTAAGATGATTATCTGATAATGTTACTGTTATTGAAGCATTATAAGAGGCAATTGATCTTAACTGTTTGCTCGGATTTAAAACCACCAAAGAGATCAATCCTATATTCGTTAGCAATATGATAATTTCATGCTAGATAAAGTTCAATGTTCTGTAACAGTAACAGGTAAACTAGAGATACAAAAAACTGTGAAGTTGCTCTGTAATGATTGATTATGTCATTGCTAACACCATCTTTATTTTGCTTTTGATTCCAGTGTTTCTTAATTTATTTGACTATTATTTCACTTGGCTGTGAATTCACGCTGTTAAGAATTCAAACATTTATATCATCGAGCCGTTCCCAAAACTGCTCCTCCAAGAAATGTTCTATAAATCATTGATCCAGTAAATACACCCAACTCAGTCAATTTCACGGGAAAATCTACGAACACTAGCAGTAGTTACATAAAAAGTAGATGTTCGGGGAAAAATTAATTTGGACTGTGTGTATTGGGGATCTAGAATGGAACAGGAATATACGCTTCAGTTTTCAATTTAAATTAACATTGAAATGAACCATGTGAGCTGAATAAATGATCATGATGTGAAGATCAACTACCTATACGCGGTGTAAGGGACATCGTGAACTTTTACCAGGAATTCAGCATTCTGCACTCTAGACTTGAAAACACGTAGGTACGTGGACAACAGTAGATTTCTTTAACCGTAAAAAATTGTATCCTCTGTGGATCTACCACCATGTACTGACTCCATGGTAACAGTTTGTGATACGACTTTCCTTTACCATAAGGATAAGGCGAAGAATAATTATAATTTTAGCACAATAAGTCTAAGGAAAATTTGAATGAAATATTTTTTTGCGGTATAAAAATGAGCAAGCAATACGCGGGTGATCCCCGAAGGCTAGACCGGTTTTGTATTATGACTAGCTTGTTCTAATCTAATACACCTAGTAGTAACTGATACGTAACTAGTAATAACTTATGAGCTTTATTTTTTACTAGGTCATGCCGGAGATTTCGCCCGCATAGTGTTCGATAATTGTCCTACGGGATATATCTACTGGTATAAAAAATATCCGAAGTAGCCAAATTTCATCCAAATTCGTTCAGTCGTTTTGCGTGAAAGAGTAACAAACATCCATAGCTCCATCCTCACAAACTATTGCATTGATTAGTGTTAAGATTTAGGAAAGGCACTTTCCGTCATTGCGATTTTTTTGTTACTTGTACACAATGTTTTGAATGCTTGACATGGAGTCCTATCTTAAAAAGTGATTTTTAAACAAACAAAAAAATCATAAAAGTCCCATAAACCATAG
This sequence comes from Eugnorisma glareosa, assembly GCA_947578425.1. Taxonomy (NCBI): domain Eukaryota; kingdom Metazoa; phylum Arthropoda; class Insecta; order Lepidoptera; family Noctuidae; genus Eugnorisma; species Eugnorisma glareosa. The sequence continues at coordinate 846,783 of OX387982.1, read as the reverse complement.
AGTTCTTAGTGTTTAGATGTCGTATGCAATGGAATGTGTAATAGCTATGCTATGCATGAGTAGCGTGACACGAATCGAACACGATCCCGAATTAGTTCCAACGGCTTTCAGCAAAACACTCCTAAACAACTGCAGAGGAAATGATTGTACTTGGCGAAACATCAAATCTTGGAACAATCATAACTGTGCTTTCTTATTGGGAGGCGAGTCGTGTGCGTAACACAGGGGATGAAAGTTTGCTGACCCTGGGTTCGATTCCCAGTTCGGTCAAAGTGTATTGGGTTTTTCCATCGAAAATTACGCAGTGGCAGCCACAGAGTCTGGATTTGTGCTCGGTTGATGGCAATAGGCTCGCTGCCTATTACATGGGACTTAAACATTACGTGCGAAATGTTCTTTTAGGTACGCCTCTGCCCAACCCTTCGGGGGTCACAGGCGTGATGTTATTTAATGTTTGTTTATTTCTCACTTTCGTAATAAAAATAATTCTGTATGCAATGTCATGCTTTTAAACCCACTGGTTGTAAATTGTCTGTCACGGAAAAAATGAATTTTATTGAAATTTGTGGTACCCGGTGGTCATATTTCAAATATTTTCCTTTTGCCAAAAGAAAGAACAGTCATGGTGTATATCAAGATAGCAAATATCAGAATGGAAGGTAGAACAATATTATAACAAATTGATATTTGTTTTTAAGCTCTAAAAATAGTGATTGTGTTCAGTAATCTCTGTTCGTTAGCCAGTACAGAACAACTTTGCAAACGATTGAAAAAAGTTAATAGTTGTCAGACCTTGCTCCTTGACCATGGCAGATAAACACTAAAATGTCTGGAAGCTTGCTTAGCATGTTCAATTTCAGCGTCTAAAGCTTCTATTTGTAACACTTCACATGATAACGCTGATTCATACTAATATGATAAATGCGAAAGTGATTCGGTATGTCTGTTTGTCTGTTACATTTCCACGTCGTTCTTCAGCAGAGAAGATTTCTATGGCCTTCTCAAATGTCCTTTTCTCGGTATTGTTCATCGAATCGTTGAGCTCCTTCTGCTACAAATGCTTGCACCGACTGGACGGGTCCACTCAAATCTGTTTGGTTCACTCAAAAGACCATCTCAAATACTAATCTGCATGATCCTCATTATGACTTGACCAAGATTATATGTCTGGACTTAAAAATAAAAGAGACTGTGACCTCTGAGTTTGTTTCGGCTGTTTCTTATCAGAGTAAAGTCAGGAAAGAAACACGTGTAAATGTGTTTCTCAAACCAATTTACAGAAATTAATATTGTTTTATAACACTTGCACACAAGTAGACCTGGGTATGTTCTAATAGAGGATATGTTTTATCCCAGTAATATACGTTATCATGGGATAATTTTCGAACTCTACTCAGGCAAAGCTGCGGATAATAGTTAGTATCTTATATTAATCGTTTTAATATTCAACATGAAACAATTTAGTAACATCTCATTCTTCAAAGTTTTCATAGTAAGATTGCTTCGAACGGAAATTTGGCAGCTGTGTTTATGCTTCGTTCGAAACCATCAAATATTGTAATGGTTCGCTGTGAACGGGTTTTTAAGAGCGGCGCTACGCCATTCCTTGCGAATGATCTGGTAATGGTGGAATTTCCAGGTAAGGAAATAGTGTAAGGGTGAAAATAGACGCTAGCATGCTACGCTACGCGGCATCAATGAAGCGTACTCATTGGCTACATGTTATCTTGTGATGCTTCTCTTAGGTCGTCTATCTGACGTTGGGTGTTACAAGAGTGCTGCAGCCTCAAGGAACCTGTACGTTATTTGCTTTGTAAAGAGATATTTGATTGCAGACATTCTTCTACATATTAAGGCATTTGATGGCAGATTGTAAATTGTGATACAAAAATATTTTGTTTTAATTCCCACAAAAATATTTATGCACATGCAGCAGCAACCTCGAAGTTGTACTCGGCACATGTTTTGCCCCTCCACAGGGGGGCATCCTCAGGAGATTGTTCCACCAATGTGGTGCTTCCGCAAATCTAACTCAACAATACAAGCCTTACCGTTTCCTCTATAGAAAATGAGACTCTTTCAGAAAACAAACAATTCAAATTGTATTATGTGATCAACCAAGTCATTGATATAGACCTTGATATGAACGAAAATGAAGAGAAACAAACAAGTCTTTTATTAAATGATAGAAAAGAGATCAATACTATTAGTTATTGGTGAATGTCCTTCAGCGCAGCGGAAAGACGCTATCGCTTTCAATTTGTATTACTATGTTGAAGTTCTGATGAACGTAATTACCCGCCCATACCAAATTCGCGTGAACTTGCTTCTTCCTGAGCAAATGTTAGTAGAGAGGGTCTACCAAGTGGCAATCACTTATTTTCTATTTCCGCAAAGATTTGCTGACTTAAGCAGTTTGGAAGCTTACGTCAAGATTGACTAGTCGATCATCATTATTACTTTTAGAAAGTCAAATTATGAAGGCCCTTCTCTGTCTATTCATATTGGTAGTTGCGTAGTCGATTCTACTAGTACAACGACCGTGTCAATCTTGCTGAACACACAAATTTCATCATCTGCCTAGCCTTCTCCCAACTATATTGGGGTCGGTTTCCAGTCTCACCGGATGCAGCTGAATACTAGTATTTTACATGGAGCGACTGCCTATCTGACCACAGACCAGTTAGTACTGGGTAATACGATACCCCTTGGTAAGCCTGGTTGTCAGACTTTCGGGCAACTACTACCTTTAACGACTGTCAACGATCTACAAATGACCGGCACTAACGGCTTAACGTGCTTTCCGAGGCACGGAGGAAACTCGGTATGTAATGGTTGGTCACCCATCCACAGACCAACCTAGGTAAGCGGGGCTTAGCCGTAAGATTGATCCGAGCGGCTGTCATTATTTAGCCACGAGCTCCTCACAAAACTGTCTTCATTAAATGCTCTGTATGTAAACTTATAGATTTACCTTACACCAACCGATTCTCTTTACTAAGAAACAGTGCCCAAAATGCCCGATGTTTTCCTTACGATCTCGCTCAATCGTAGGAAGTGGGCAGAACTCTTCTCAGAACAATATTTAATGGGAAACTAACGTTTGTGTTAAACGCCAAGATTTTCTGTATTAATGTCAATGTTTACACTGTACGGTATGGAAACTGCGAGTTGATTCTCTGAAGCGGTGATTGGTTGTTGAAGGATGACTTGCTTGCTTCGGAAGTGGATGAAAAAAATGGACAGTTAGAAATCTTTCATTTTGTTAAACATTTTGAAGGTGAGACAAATATGAAAAGTACTGTTGAGTCAGAAGCTAGAAATGAAACGAGTGAGTTGTTTTTGATGAAGATGAAGAATCTAGTTCTATTCTTACAGTCAATGAAGGGCCCGTCTCAGTAGCCGGAAAGAAGCTAACAAACTAATATTGAGAGTTCCCTCTGCCCACGTCAACTAAATCTTCTATAAATAAACGTTCATCAATGCATGTATGTTTCATACGCTTAATCATTATTGTTATAAGTACGTCAATAAGGAATTTCCTAAGCTCTTATGTCGCAAATGTATTGAATTTACTCTTTACGTACTTATGATGGCGTAGCACTTGTACAATACAAGTATTATCGGAGATCGAATAGTCGTCAATATCTTGTTTAAGAAAATATATTTTATCATAAAAATAGCCTTTATTTAACGTCAAACCTATGTAACACTCAACCAGTGAGTGGTGCTTTCTTAAAATTAAATCATATTCTCACAATCGATTAAGTTTGTTTCGAGATTTCTGTCTCAAAAACTATCGTTTTTTTTTTGTTTTGAATTTATGATCGTGCAATAGGCTCGTGTTCTTACAACTTAACGTTACTGTTGAAATGTGGGTGTTCTATAGCTACATCTGTGCCTAACCTGGAATTACTGGCATGATGATATGTTTAATATAAAATGCTGGCATCATGATCTCCATTCTCCTGTGCCTCGCTATGGCAACAGTGTCGTCAGCCCACCTCGTATCTGGACGACCAACACTTTTTTTCCATTCCTCGGTCGCCACTCAGTAAAACGCAGTACTGCTACTAAAATTTGTTTGGTTAAAGTTTACCTTAGATTATCAGCTGCAACAAACTCGCCTTTTTCATTGCTCATACAATGAGAGCCCCTCTGTTCTCTATATGCATATGTTGTATAGGTAGGTTTGACCGGTAGGGTAGGGTTTATAACGACCAAATGACGTCATCCTAAAATTCCCCACATAGTAATTGGACCTTCGATATGCTGTGCACTTTGGGAGTTCGGTTGCTTGATCATTTATTCAAAGAATTTTTGGGAATCGAGTTTTAGTAGTCATGTGTTTCGTTGCCTCTAGTCTCTCTTTATCTACGTTTTTCTGTAAACTGAATAGTGCGTTAATAACGTTACATTTACAGAACATTACACCGGTTTTTTCCTGAAGGTTTAGACAGAGATGTACACCCACATTATTCCAGTTATATTTACTCTTTTATTCCGGGAAGAGCCTAATTTCCATCGACCGAGCTCTAATCCAGACTTCGGGCTGCTACTGAGAAACTAGTTATAACAAAAACCAATAACACTGCCAGTCCTGGGAATCGAACCCAGGACTTCAAACTCAGCAGTAGTGGCATTTGATTGAAATGTAAATTATATATTTTCAGAGAAATTCACAGGTTCCCAAAGCTTTTACAACAACAATCAATCAACACCACATCATCCTCAACTATTGACACTATCAAGTATACCTTGTCACACATTCTTGGCACTTGCATCTCAGTTCAGTATCAGTTAGTTCAACTTGAAGTCTAAGATTCATTGCCAGTTGTTTCGGGGTGTTCCTGCACCGAATTGGGCGGAAGGAAACGCCCGGGTGTTACCACTGCGAGGATCGACATTATGAAGAGTAGTTTCTACGACATTATTTAAATATTTGTTGCGAATATTTTTTCGTGGGGTTTTTTCGGGTCCTGCTTCTTGTCTGTGTTTTCTGTGTCACCAACATTATTTTTATTATGCTTTTATTTTACCCATCACTTACGCTTTATTACACTACCACGTGGTAGGAGCGAGCCTATTGTCAGTAACCGGGCACAAATCTAGACTCCGGGCTACTTCTGAGAAATTCCTAATTGATAAAATCCAATAATAATTCGTCCGTCTTGGGCATCGAACTCAAGACCTCATGCTCATCAGCAATGTTTGAGTTCACTAGATCAACGATGGAGGTGATATTGACCCTTGTCATTATCATCATTGATGACCTATGTAAAATTCATTCGTTCAGCGGTATTTAATTCGTCACTCAATTCACTGGCTTATTCATTAACTGCTTCAAAGTCCTGGACTATTATTTCATTCAACGAACTCCCTTCAACATCTCAGCTTACAACAATATCTAAACCTTAAACAAAGCGAACTTTATTAATAGCTTTGGCTTTATTGAAACAGTAAATAGCGAACGTATAACATATTATGTTGTTACAATCCAAAATTCCCCAAACAGTGCGCGTTCCCGGTCTAGTTGAAACAATCGTACAACATTATGTTCAAACCATGGAATTTGGCGGACACCAAAACTCCTTTTCGCCATATGTTGACCCTGAATACACCGACTCACTCACACTAAATAAATTTTCCTGTCCAATTCCAATAACCACTCTATTGTCATGAACATAAAATGTAATTTCGAATTGCGCGAACCTTGAGTTAGGACTTTTGTTAATTTAACGGTATGAATGCTTGAGGATAATCGCGTCTCGTTCTAATGTGCGTTTTGTTTTGTTGCCTTCTCGTTTCGCGTACCATTCAGTTTGAAGTGCACAGGTGCATCATACGTCTGTCTCTCTCCCTCCCCTTGTTTATATCTGGACGCTCGCGGGTCAGTCTCACGATCGCATCGGTGCGTAGTTGACGTGTTGCTGCAAGCGTATAACTCAGCTTTTTTAGAAAGTGTCTGTGTAGTGGATGTGTTAGTGTTTTTTTTTTTGAGAATGAAATTCTGTGATGGCAATGACATCGTGCCTCAAGCTAGTGTAGTGTTGTGCATCAGGTGTTAGTGACGTTCTTGGCATTTCGTTGTTTCCTTTTGGATATCCTTTTGTTCGGAAACGTGAGCGTCCGGCTTGTGAGCGTATGCTACGGTTTGTTGTTTTTTTTTAAGTCACGATCTTTGTAATGAAGATTGTCGCCAATGAGTTGTGTAATTCAAATTGCGCTCAAATATTTTGATAGATTTTTTATGTTGTTTGATAACAGAGCAAAAGTTTTATAAAGTTCGTTTGTTCTTTAACTTGATTTTATTTCGTAGAAGCGACACTGACATCATCATGGTTGTAAATACTATGTGTGACAACATTAAAACAAAATGATTCTCAAAGAAGGTAGAACTAAATTAATAATCAAACAAAAAAACCCCTAAAATAACTTTCAAGTACCCATATAGGTAGTTCAAGCACTATCAGACCTTATAACTTAATATAATTTTAGGTAATTTGCCCCCGGTTGATGGCAATAGGATCGTCCCTTATTACATGGAACATCATTTTAAGAGGCAATATGTGGATGTACTGTTAGGTACACCTCTGTCTACCATGTTGTATGTGTTTTAAGTGATGTCATACAATTATGATAAAAAGTCATAAAGGCCAGTAATACCTACTTGTTCCACAATGTTTACACAAATGTTCGCAGACATGACTGACGGCCAGTCTTTTTATTTTAAAGTTATGACACTATACATCGAGGAATTTCTACCAAACATCTGCACAGGCTGGAATTTAGATTTAGTGAAGTATTTTTCTAGGTTAAATGCTTTAAAAAAAGTTTTAAAAATTCTTAGATGTTTGAATGATGGAAGTTGAAAAATTCAGGTCATTTTAAGCTCTAGTTAAACCGCTCGGTTAAGCCGTGATTTATAAAGAACTTCATACTGATGAATTCATTATAACTCCTTCATCATAACATAAGTCCTACCTACATGTAGTGGAATCCAGTTACCTTGATAAGGTCGTCGCGCATGTTTTTCAAGGGGCGTCCCCCAACATGCCAATTTGCTATCTAAATATCAATTTTCGCGTGAAGTAATCTAAACTTCCCAACCGAATTATGAGAAGATACCGAAGTTACCTTATTTAGACCGGCTTAGATTGGAAACTGACCTCGACATCAAATCATCTGCCTAGCCTTTTCCCAAGTAGATCCTACCTATGGTAGGGTGGATTTACCTTAAACAGATGCAGCTGAATACCAGTGTTGGAGCGACGTATACATCCTGTAAAGAAAAGTAAGACAGATGATGATGACCAAAGCTCTCAAGTCTCAACGAACGATGATAGATAATTTAATGAATAAAATATACATCGTACATCCATCAGTATCAAAGCAAAACTCAACCATATCCACCATGTCACTACAAACCCAGATAGATAGTAAACGATCCACACTACATGATCCGCTGAGAATATCTCCACGTTCGTCCGGAGAAGTCATTAGTTTGTAAACCAGTCGATTGCTTTAAACTATTTCACAATCTCATGGGAACCCGGCTTGCTTGATGTCTCATGTAATTTATGTGCGGTAGAGTAAAGTATAGGTTTGTAATGGCTGAGATGACCAAAAGATAGAAAAAGGTGTGGTTGAATACACTTAAATCTTTTCTAGTTAAATAGATGTTAATTATTCTGAAAATAAGCTTAGAATTTCCAAAAATGTGGTTAAATGAAATCCCAGAGAGAGAGAAAATGATTATACATGAAAAGTACTGATAAACAGCATTTAATAAATATACAGAATCCAGTAAGAAATTCAATTAGATACATAATATTTCATAAGGGCTATATTCAGTATGGCCATAACTTGTGCTAAGAAGTCAAAGACACACAAACGGTATCGAAAACACAATAACAGTCAGCTTAAAAAGCTCCTATACCTAAACATTACAAAACAAGTTCTTTCTAGTGCCAACAAAACCACACGGAAGAGCTTCGGAAAATCACGTGTTTTGGTATCCACGCCGATACTACAAGCTATACAAGTCCAGTATAAGTTGAACTGGCATTGTTCAGGCTCTCCTCACAATAATAGGTTAGCTTATACTGAGCATGCATAGCTTGATACGCACGCTACGGATTGCCCGTACTATAACTAGTTCCGCCAGTTCTGTCATAGATTGGTCAGAAGAATGAAATCCTTCGTAAAATCTTCACGTTTTGATATAAAACAACAGGTTTCTGAAGGTAAACTGGATTCAAAGTTCAAATTGTTGTCAAAACAAACCAATCATTAGCGTTCATGTCCTATTTGATGTATTAAGTAGTCATTATTGATTTGATAGTTTCAAGGCTTTTCGAAGGCCCGAATTTGATGTCAAGTTTGGGTAAATTGTAATTGATTGGCTTCAAATACCCAATCAGTTTTCGGAATTTCCTAAATTTGCGGAAATATACTTCATAAGTCTCAAACTTGATTATCAGGTTTGATAAAAACATGTTTGCATTTTTATGCCTACTTAAAACACGAATTTGAAATACCAGATAATTTGACTTTCATTAGTTATTGGAACTCCTATTTTGAGAGCAGAATTATTGAAGGCTTTTTACGTTGATGGCTCTAAGAGTAGTCGAATACCAAAGGAACGATGGATGGACAGTGTGAAAGGTGATATGGCTAGAAATTTCTTCTCTCCTGGTACTTATAAGATGACGACTAATAGGGAAGTATAGAAGGAGATGACATACTGTGACGAATCAATTGGGATACCGACAGGAAAATGATGATGATGAAGTGATGTCTTCTATAGACCGCAATTATGATAGAATCATGGTTAATTTAACACGTGAGTTCGTGACCTTAGTCATTGTAATTACAAATATCCTTGTTTCAAGAAATACGTATATTTATGAGTAATTAATACGTCGTCGGAGGATAACTGGGAATCTTGAGCAAAATAAATAATATAATATGAAGTTAATGACTAACAGTTTAATGGTTATTTAGAAGAAGAATAAGCATCTGAGTAAATATAAATATGATGGTGATTGAAATTCTTGTTTCTTTACGGTTAGTTACTTCTAGTTAGATTATGTAAAAATTTCGCCTCACCTATGTTTTTGAATTTGTTCTGCTTGGGTTTTACCTTTCCATATGTTATCATAACTGTTTATTTTAAAGATTCCCATAACCTTTGCCGTGATCTGTGTTAATTAACAATTTATTCAACTATGTACTTCTTGTGTCAGGGATTTTTTAAATATATCTTTAGTGCCTCCTAAAGTATTTGTATTAATCTAACCAACGATACATACACAACAAGAACATTGACTTTCTGCTACGTTTTCATATTCTTTATCTTCACAAATATCAAGGAGTCACCGTTAAGTTCCATTTTCTTAAGTTATGCCATCAGAAATACAGGTATTTAACAAATCACATGTACACGGAAGTATAACTACAAGTATCCGTTTGACACCACCTCTGTCGGTCCCACGTTTGACTTTCCTAATTATCCCCTAATCCGTTTAATGGCCTTCTGTTTCCTGCCAATCGCTTTACTTGTTAGATGCCGTAATGTTATAGAAAGTGTAATCGATCTGTCATATCTTATTAGCGTTGGTAGGTATGGCTTCATTTAAAAGCTGGTGATTTAGTTTGCTTTGGGTCAAAAGGTTATAATGACGTTTTGTGGATCTCCAGATCTCCACTTTTCAGGTCTTTATTCTACATTCATTTGAATTATGCTGTGCTTATCTATGAATTTATTGGACTTCTAGGTGATCAATGAGCAAGATGATTTGTAGCATTTCATCATCAACATCGGTAATTTTGTTTTGACAACTGCTGAGCATAGGCTTCTCTGGTCTGTGTGAGTCTCCAGGTCTTCCCAGCGATCTTTAGTAGGTCGTCTTCCCATCTGGTGGGTGGTCCGCCAACGCTCCTTCTACCAAACTTCTACCATCTTTTTTGTAGCATAGAGTAAGTAAAGTAGGATATGTTATCAAACAGATTGCAAAATAAATGGTTATGTCATACCAAACTAATCTTATACACGCACTCACACTCTTCACATACACACATACACTTGGTTGTCTTTTTGTCCTAAGTTTAATCAATTATACTGTAACCGCTGCATTGTTCTATTTTCTTCTATTTTATAATTCGTATTATCTGTCGAAAGAGACTGGATCCTGCGACACAGGTTATCCTAGTGAGGGATCCAGTGTCATACCTAAATATTGTAACACTTCTTGCTGAATCATTAAACTTTTTTGTATTTGTTATGCTGTTACCATAATATTTTAGTTTTGTACGACGGATATAGTGCTTAAAAAAATCACAAAAAAATACATAAGATTCGTACTTGATATTTCAACAACAATATCAGCCGAGCCCGAGGGCAATACAAAACAGTATTCACACAAAAATATAACAGAATACACTTGCAGTCGAAAACAAGTATCCATGACGCATCGGTAACAAAACCACAAGCTAAGTTCTTAATAATTCACTGACCACCCAGTGAATAAAGAGCTGTGTCAACCACACAGGGCGCCATCATCAAGCTATTTCATGTCCAGTATCTGACTTTGTACGAAAAGCAAAGACAATTCGAGGTCAGCTAATACTCGTACTGGAAGTGTATTAGCTTGATGTTACAGCTTTAGAATCTATAGGATCGACCATTCCCGGCTATTTGAAGTTAGGAATAAGTTGGCTAGACGACTCGTCTGCTCAGAATAGAACACTGTTAATATAGGTTTCATTGGTAGTGAGTTAGGTCTCACGCAAACTACCATGAAATCTATCATTCTGATTATTCGTAAGTGCAAGTAAAATGTTAAATTGATCAACCTGCAAAAGTTCAGTGTTGATGTTTTTGTTTCATCTTCTATTGCACTAATTATTTGTCTATTAAAGTATACTAAATGATTTGTATTTTTCCATCCAGCTGTATATTATTTTTGTTATTATTCACCATATTTTTCTAGTCCACTATTGGTATTGGCAAAATCTCATAAATATTCTTGGCCCGATGAAAACGCTGTCAATCATCATGCGCTGAAGCTAGTGATGACGAAGTCATCAATAACGACATTATTATTTACTCCAAGTTCATCTACAGCTGTTACAATTGTTTATTTATAAGCAGGAAAGGTCAACTTAACTTGGTACCTCATGCCGTCGTATAAAACCGTATGATATCATACTTATTTGTGTTAAAGCCGATACCAGCGCATGCGGGCTCAAACGTGCTGATTCTTAATTTTTTTGCCTTTTTTCTCCTTTAGACGCCCAGCCGTGCGTGCCGAACAAAAATAAAGATTCAAAAAATGTCGGTCTGAAGTTCAGCTTTGCTTAGACAGTTTTATAGAACTTTTTACAGAGTTTAGTAACCATTAAAGCTTTGCGGGTGTGGCTTTACGATTGCATGACGTGTCATGAATGAGTTTACTTGTCAGTATGACAATTGTTTTTAAATTAGTTCTTCGTAACGCAGAAAGTCCAACAAGGCCTCCTACGAGGTTGACCGATGACCTCGAAGGCTGTGGGAATCCGCTGTATGCGATAAGCACAGGACTAGCATGATGAAACTTGGGGATATGATGATGATTAACTCAACAAATGTGGAGAATGATAAAATTAAGAAAAATATATAATAATTGCAATAATTTTCTTAACAAAAGCAATACTGTAGATACTAACAAGGTATTTCATTAGCAGCTTCTAATAAAACCAAGCTATTACGGTTTATGACTATGCTCCTATAGGGACTCACATGAACTATATTGTTTCGATCGACAAGACCCCTGTCCTTGAACAAAACTGGGCAGTCTTCACGACAACTACACACGCGATTGTCAAATTATCGATTCAACCAAAAATATAAACACGACATCAAGACATTAATGAACTAGACGAGTTGCTTCGAATAATAGTTGTGTTTAAAACAACTTAGAAATTTTGATTAACTGTGCTAACTCAACTGTTATTGTAATCTTTACTTTATCATCACCGTCAGTGGCAGTCGTGTTCCATTGACTGCTGATTATTAGGCCTTCTTCCGTTTCTGCCATGTTTCCCTGGTCTTTACCAGTCTCATCCAGGTCTTAGTCTTCTGCAGGTCATCCATGCATTTAAAATAGGATGCATCATATATTCAAGAAGAAATTAACGAGTCTACTGTAAACAACACTAATATACTGTCTCGTTTCAAACAGCATCTCTAGAACATTAACCTTATCTACAGTTAAATAATTAAAGTCCCATTTGCACTTGAATTGCACTTTACCTTTAAACAACAACAAAGTTACCCCCAGTCATCTCCTTCCAGCAAGGTTACTGTGTCATTATCATACCACCCACAGCTTTCCACAATGCACTTTTGTGTTCTTATCAGGTCAATTTGTACCATCGAATAAGAATGCGCGTTATTGATGATGCTTTTAACAAACCTGTCGGTACAAATAGAAACGTTACAGTGTTTTGACGGGAAACGAATGTGGGCCGAAGTTTCGTGGTCAGTATTGTGTTGGGATTTACATTTGTTGTTCTTAGGTGATCCTGGTCTGTGGGTTTGAGAATTACTTTTCCATTTTTCAAAGAATCAATGATTTTGCTTTTCATCCATTCTTCTTGTAGACCCACTCTCTCTCGGTACATTTGTACCAAGAGTAGTTTACTACGTGTACGGTTTGGAAGGGATACCGGCGCGAAAACGGTTACCACGTGTTTAGTACATCATTCTGAACCGGCCACATAGAAATTTTTCACCCCTTAAAGGGATGTTCCATACGTTTTGACCGTGTAGGAAACAGCAGATTTATTTTTAATAATCCATTTAAGATTTCTATATCGGGGGGCTGAAAATGATGTATTGAATACGTGGTAAACATTTTCACGTCGGTGTATTTTACCTGATCATCCACCCTGTATTTTAGCTCATCATCATAATCATTGTTTGTTCTAGGGTCTAGGGCGTACCGGTATCTTTATCTATTCTCATTTATTATGAAACATCTAGTCATGACCATTTACAGACTTAAAATAATGGTATAGTAAAAGTCGTAGCCATAAGCCATTACATAACATCTTACGATCAAGCTTCCTCTTTAAATCCTCTATTAATCCATCCTAAAGGGATGATATCGTAATGACGGCTCTCAACGATCGCTGACCGCAGTGACCATGATGTCATCGCCGTAAAGGATGGTGTGGCCATTTACCTGATGTCCCTTAGACGTTTTTAACGATTCCCTTGAGATGCGGTGACATACACTTAGCCGCGGTTGATTCATACTTGTTTTTGAATTGTGGAATCAGCTGTTGTCAGCTGTGTCGCTTCTTGTATGTATTTTTCAGTATGTCTGAAGCTAAAATTATATTCGTATCCATGATACATACTTTCTACATTATCACATAATTTTCTTTTCTGGTTGCATGTGTCTCCTCGTCATTCTCTTCCTCCTCTTATTCTTATTATATCATCCTGATCATGGAATTTTTGGCAAAACTGTTCTGTTTATATTCTCAGCTACTTTCATAATTTCAGTTGTATTGGTAGCAATTTATGTAGCGTCATACTCTTTCGTATGGTTTTAATATTGTTGATCTAGTATAAGATAAACGGTCTAGCTGTACCAATGCGATATGCGCATTAGTAATATAAGTTATAAGATGTTCGATTCGTTCTTTACTACAAACGTGGAAGTTATTTTTAATACATCTAATTATTACATTATGAACAGCACGTCGCCTAGCGGGGTAGTGACAGCAAGGTCGCATATTCTCATCCCGGCTGATTCACAAGACCCGCAAACAGGTCTTTAGTCATGTGGCGAATAAAATCTTGTTTTTGTTTAATTGTTGCGAACTTGCGGAGGTGTGAGTTCATTGGTGTACGTTTTGGGCAGAGGTGTGGATTTCGATGTTTTGATTGGCGGTTGCGTCTTTCGCTTTGTTTACCTGGTTGATACAGTACGTGGTCAGTTTAAAACATATTATGGAAATCATCGTCGTTGAATTAACGAAGACGTTAAAATTTAACGATGCTGTCGGAAGTTGTAGTTCTTAGCACAAAATTGCATCTGTACAAACATCTCAGCTCATTATAATTCTCCTCATTGAAGCTAAAGACGCCATTTTCCTCAAATCTTGCACAGAAGTGCTAAACCGAAGGATGTTCGCCTTCAACCAGGTAATTCGCCGAAGCAACGTGTAAGGTTTTACAATTCAAATAGCCCTCAATTAACAAACAGTTGCTAAACGGATTACGTTGGCCACACTTGAATTAATCTCAAGTATAATACATACACATGTACGAACGTACGTATGTGAAGCTAAACAAACATTGGTCGCGCCTTGATATTTTTTCAAAGCCGTGAAGCAAATGAATAATATAGCATATTTGATTGTATAATTATGTGGTTCACAAATAACACTTACGTCACTTATTTTAGAGTCTAGACGTAACACCTACTTGCATTCTAACAGTTTTGATAAATCCCTAAACAATTTTGTTTTAAAAAGAATGGATGAGTCAAAGACAGAAGCTTTCTTAATCGTTAACAAAAAAACTGGTGCTTAGAATAGTCTAAATTCCTAACATATTCTAAAAGGTCAATGTACTGGAAAAACATTTTTTTTAATGAAAAACAAGGAAAGTTCACACCATCAAAAGAATAGAATGATTTTGAATCTTAGTTACATAAATACTGATGACGAAATTTGTAACACAATAAGACTGAGAATACAGAGATTAAAAGCGTGACTATAATATCAATTACCATAATAATTATGCTTGCATCACTTTAAAATATACTCATTCCATCCATGACCAAAATCTTCCGCATTCAAGACTAAATTATCAAGCAATTATCCTAACACTAGCTGTCTAGTTCAACGAGCTGTGTGTCACAGAATGATGTCATCTTCGACTCTAGCGCACCCATTGCGAATAATTTTCAATATGGTTGACAGTATTCAAAGGAAAACCGTTCGGGGAACGAGAGGACAATAGCTAGTTTTAGATATATGAGGGTACTGAGTAAAAATAGTTGTGTTGTATATTTTGCCACCCACAACCATCAATGTTATAAATGCGATACATTTCCAATCCAAGCAGCAAATCAATCGATTTAAGTTAAATTACTTGTAATTAGCTGCATCCGTTTAGACTGGAAGCCGAACCCAACATAGTTAGGAAAGAGCAGATGGTACATGCCTTAAAATATGCATGTCTTAAAATAAGCTGTCATCTTCCAAGGTTTTAAAACTTGCTCCTTATGGCACCTATAACCAAAATTCAAGGGTATAAAGTTGCGTGTACTCTTAGCGTAATACAAAAACAACGCATTGGATCTATAAAATGGTGTCTGTATTGTCATAGACATTACATTCATGCGGGTGATGCCACGTGGGGTCTTAAGAGGCCGGCGACCGATGCGTTTTTCATACAAACGTAATACCAAAATAACTTGTAAATCAAAAACATTCTTAAGGTACTGTCTCTTTATTCCGATTGGAATACAAAATATCTAGGTTCCCAATGAAATATTTTGAAAGGACAATGATATAAAGACGAGATATGAGGAATTTAAAATTTCTATAGAAAACTTATTTTTCTCATAACTCTTGTTTAAATCAGTGTCCATTCAAAATATTTCATTGGGAACCTAGATATTTTGTATTTCGATCGGAATAAAGAGACAGTACCTTAAGAATGTTTTTGATTTACAAGTTATTTTGGTATTACGTTTGTATGAAAAACGCATCGGTCGCCGGCCTCTTAAGTGTCTATAAATTGCAATTTGTAAAGCTATCACGATGTTATTGCTTCCAGAGTATTCAAACTTGGCTACTACTATTGCTGCTGTTAGAATTATATCTTCACCTATTCTTGACCAATCGTCTTCTTTTCCATAGTCTTAAAATCTAATCAGATTTGTTTTAACATCAGTTGTTAAATGAATGTGTTTTATTTTTCTTAGATCACCGTTTTAGTCATCATAGCATTTTCTTTAGTATTTCACAGATAAACCTGTAGTAAAATTAGCTTATCCGTGCCAATTTGCATACAAACATAATTCAACGCAGATTTTATTCAGAAACCATGTTTGTTTATTTTTGGTACCGCTTACGTCTTTCTTCTCGTTACATTACGTGCTAATTTGGCGCTCTGCGTGATTTCGATCTGTTTATAGTTTGTTAGCATCTGTGAATTAGGACTGATCTACTTTGCTACCGTCTATTGTATTGACCTATTTTTGATCGTCATCCTAACTTTCACTAGCTTTGACGTCAGTTTTAAGTCTATCCAGAAACGGTGGTGTACCAGTATTCGGTGTTACTGACGTATTTGCGTATTAGCTCTGTTATTAGTAAATTCTTTCCGAGGTTTATGTTTAACTACGTAAAAGTATGTTTTGGTGTTACAGTTTGCTTTTTCCTTACCATCATTATCGTGATCTTTGAGTTACTTACACTGGGTGTGTATTATTTCTGCATTTATCGTAAAAAATATTTTTTTTTCGTGATTACTATAATAACTGTTCTTTTGTAGGTACGTAGTAACTATGTGTATCTTCTGCATATGTTCCTGAATATATTATGTATAGCTTGAAATGTGTTGCCTTGTCAACATCGCTTCCGTGATTTACATCATTATGATTATCTAATACTTCCTTGAAAACTCATCTGTTTAGTTCAAAGACTTTTATTTTGTGATAACCTGATCCTGAAATACTCATCTAAAAATGTTTTCGTGTTAATTTTCATTATTTTTTCCACTACTTGTGTGATGTGGCTGTGGTTTTACAATAAAATGGAATTAAGTCGGATCTGTTAATAAAATGTGATTCATTTAACGTTCGATGTTTAGATCCATGTTTAATGTGGTTTCTGCGTCAGAGCAATTATACTTGATTGGTCAGGAAGAGTAGTTTGAGCTAGAAGTTTAACTGAAACTGGAAACCTGAATTCCGGTCTAGAATTGGTATTTAAAGGTTAATTGGAGTGATTATAGTTTCCTTTTTGATTGGTTAATCTGCATCAGTCTGTGGCCTGGTTTGTTTAGGTATTTTAGATTTTCAAATTTCTACATGCTTTATGTACTAGTGTCATATGGCAATACAAGTGTTTGTCTTATTGTTCAGATTGACAGGTGGAATACGAGTATGAATGCAAACTATTGTATACAAAATAAGAAATACTTTTTCCATCGACTTTGACAATATTTTCAATCCTTTCTTAACTTTTGCTGCTGGTAAAAGGCCCTTTCAGAAGCACTCTAACCCTATTATGCTAACGGAAAAAGCGGGCATTTGGACATTTTATTATCGTGATTCTATTATTGTATCGTGTCAACACACCTACACAATATTGTCACGTGTTATTTACAAAAACGTTTTGAAAAGGGTGTGCTAGGAGCGGTCCCTTGTGCCTTGCGCATGTATATTTTTTATGTTGCCTGTTCTTCTACTACTACTTCAATGCAATTCGCTGCCTAGGTGTGAAATATGATAATGGTTATTTTTATTGCTTTTTACCTTCTTCTTGTGCTATCGTCTTGATTACATGTTCAACAGTATCTATCAACTTCTTTCCACCATCACCTCCCATTTAAGCCCATTATGGCCACCTGCACACCATCTCGAATGGCGTAACATCGTTCGCACAAAACAGACGCTCCTGTTTATAGCACCTCGACCTTGCTCGGTACTTGAAAACTAGAAATAGTACTACGATAACCAACAAGTTTTTAGTAAATTGTATTTGCAGTACCTACTGGGATTATTGAGAGAGGCATAGATAGTTTACTTAGTTACTTAAGGCCGAATTTCACCAATGTACCTGAACCAGATCAGCTCATGTAGACCGCCTTCAAGAGCTGTCCGGGTCAATACCTATTCCGTAGCAATGATGACACTAACAGCTCTTGAGCACAGCTTAAATGTGCTGATCATTCAGTTCCATTGCTAATATTCGCCTTAAGCTCTTATTCATGACCAAACTAAGTCAAAAACAATCAAGTTTTTTCAAATTAGCAGAACTGTTGTTTATGATTCAAGTTGCAATGACCAATGCGTTGACCAATCATGGCCAGTAAGACAATGTTTCTTTATATTATTGTATTTCCTTGCCTAAGAATCATGTTCATCTAATGACGTTTCCACTCTGATGCAGTAGTCGGCACCATAATCAGTCGAGAGTTGAGATTATTTCTGTAAAATCAACAGGAAAGAGTATTTTTTTCCTTCCCCAACGAGGACGTAGCAGGAAACCATGTTTCACGTGTAGTTTCGTTCTGAAACGAACGTATATTTCGGTCAATGTTAATGTTTGGAAACATCGGTCATCTGAACTTGTCGGATATTGTAATTGAGTGCACTTAAACTGAACTCCATCCGGCGTGCGTGTATGACCAGATGTATGAACGTGGACGAGGTGAAAGGAGTATTAAGGATCGTAGCAGGAGGCGTTCTGTAGTTTCTGGCTACCTATATCAAACTGAACAGTCAAAGCACTTTTTTTAACATGTACTGTCCCAGTGCTGGGCAAAGGCCTCCCCAATTACTTCCATGTGCTCTTTTCCCGTCCCTTGAAATGATTTACTTCAAAGCAATTATTTGAAGTGAAGTAGATCAAGCTAACAGTAGCCTATTCTTAGATGTGCTGTAGTAACACCAGCGTGATACCAGGGGCCTTAGTCTGCTATTGCAATAGTGTCAGAATGGTCTATCATTGATTTAATAAGGCCCCTAGCCCACGGCGTATTGAAGCGCGTTCGAAACTCGTTTGACGTGCGTACAAAGGGTAATTCGTCTGCGCGGGGCCTTATTAAATCAATGATAGACCATTCTGACACTATTGCAATAGCAGACTAAGGCCCCAGCGCACATGATTATTACTTTAACGATCCGCTAGTTGCCACTGGTAACAATGGCTGTACCAATTTTAGACCCAGAATACCAGTTACATTGATATTTGGCAACAAATATGCAAACAATTTCAACAGACGAATAAACTCCCCGACTGTAGACCAAAATGTACACACGAAACGCAAAGTTATCGCAATTTGAATCAATCAAACCAGGTCCAAACATCAAACGTGCATCGATATGAGCATTGACTACACAGACGACACACATTAAGTAGAATATAAAAGAGTCAATCAATTCCTGGATACCACACAATCACTGGCCGAAGTATTGTTGAATAACCATTCACCAGGCAAGATCATCTACAAATATGCGCTCTTAAAAACCTTAAACAGTGTGTAAACTGTTGACATAATAGTGACTAGTGAAATAACTAATTGAGAGGAGAGAGGAGACTGACTACCAAGAGACTTGAGTTAGTTGGTTGATGTTTTAATAATAATTATATTACTATAGCCTGCGATCTTTTCCATCGGTCAACAATTATTTTACATAAATTGCGATGATAGAAATCATTCCATCATCAACGTAGAAAATAATCATGAGGGGCTTTTTAAAATCATAATCCTATATGTGAAATCTAAAAATTCAGATCCCAGGAGTAAAAGACACAGCTGTTTATCATCCCACACAAGCCATAATCTTAATTGGGGCCAATAGGTTACCATGACAGCCATAGCCAATCTGTCACTACATAATCGAGTACCTGTCAACCATAACCGAACATCTCTATTCGTGGCTCCAATAAATAATGTTGACATAGGTAGCACCTAACTTGACTGATTGACTTGAATTTTGGCTGTAGTAATGGTGAAATTCTCATTGGTAAGCGGAGGGGTACCTGTGTCGATTGAATACGCAATATTGATTGTTATATTTTGTAATCAACTATTGTCTTTCTTGCCCTCAATGACGAGGAAAGGCTTCTTTGTTTTAATTCAAACATTAAAAAGGACTTATACTGTCATCATCATCATCGTTCTTCTGCTCTTATCCCAATTTATTTGGGGTCGTCGCAACATGGCTTCGTCTTCCAAACTGCTCTATTAGGCGTCATCATACTAAATTGACTGAAAATGAATTAAGTTTAGCCACACCGTATAGTTTTGTATTCTCATTATAAAGGTTATCTACTGTCTAAACATCAGTTTAATTCGTCTTGACATTTTGTATACCCAAGGTATCAACTAATGAGCGCATTTAAACCACCACGAAAGCGTAACAGATCTTTGATACTCATGTTACAAGATTTGGTGCACCGCCATGCCCATTTGGGACATGTGACTTGTTTTTAATGTCCCTTCTTGGCCTTAATTGCTATTTATTTTTTAATAAACCTAAGTACAATCTAGTATGATCAGTTTCAAATTATATTCTGATGTCAAAACTGTTAATTTCCTGACAAAAAGCTTTCGAAATACGTCATATTTATTTCATAATATTCAAGACCAAAAATGGCCACGAAACAGTATTTCCTCGCTCGAATATCTAGGAAACATTTTATATTTAGATAGGTAGGTTGTGTGGACTGGACGCTCAACTCACTCATTCCCGACACCACTACATTCAATAGACGAATCAAAACAAAACAGTTATCCGTGGAATTCCCCATCTTGACTAGTCATCGAAGTAAATATACTCTTCTATCTATCTTGGCCACAGTTGACAACGATCCATCTTCGGGACTCTATCAATCCATCCATCTTTTATGGACTATCTTCAACTTAAGCTCACCGTTCCTAAGAAATGCTTGTCCAAAGAGCATTCTATCACGTTCCTCAGTCATAACCACTGCCCATTTAAATATGCCATTGACTGCTCAATTAAGATACTACAGTTACTTTATGGTAGTTCAAAAACGTGAGGTTGGACTATTTTTAGTATCTGTATTAGAGATTATTTTTGCTTTAATGTTTTGAAGTTTATGTGTGTCTGGCTATCGTCTTGGATTATAGCTACGTTTATGTGGTTATGGCTGTTAATATTTGGCTTTATTTTGGCGATTTTAGTGTTTGTATCTTTCAAATTTTTTCTTTTAGTGTTCCTGATGAGGTTTGTCTCCAATGATTAGACAGGTGTGTTTCTTTTAAGTTTTTCTATCTTTCTTATGCTTATGGTCAAACTTAAATAATTGTTCTTCCGTTTACTGAGCATATTCGCCTTGGTTTTGCATTTCATAGAATAATTACATACATTTCCGACGAAGTACTTGTACGTCATACAAAACCCAGTTGTTGCTAAATACAATACTTGGAGCCAGCTTATAACTTTTCAAATAAGATTCTGTCTAATTTCAAACACGAGATCTTACTGCTCAAATAAGGAAAGAACTGTCTGGCAAATTGTTTGTTCCAATACTTGTTTATTTTCGTTTGAATCTGTTATTAGCACTTATTGAATCATTTTCTTTTAAAGTTTTGTTATTGGTAGTTATTCTGTGGTTTTGAGTGTAGACGAGAATTGATTGAATGCAGTGGTAGTAGGTTTATTAATGAGTAACTTTAACTGAAAGTTATTATTTAGTGCTTCATGTCACGTATTTCGTCTATTTGAATTTTGTTTGTCGGTTATATAAGTAGCTATACTTACATTAGTATAGTAATGATATAATTTACTCGTATATGTTAAATGAAGGTTTAAACATTTACACATATTTTTATTCTTATTTCTTCCAATTTGCCTACTTTCATTAATTACCTAATCATCGTGTCCTGATTTCATAACCTTGTACTGACATCCTTTTATTTATGCCCGCCGCTTTACTCGCGTGGAGTTTGATAATTGTCCCACAGAATCGCACTATCAGGATAAAAAGTATCGTATGTTTTGATCCAAATTATAAACTGTGAAATTCAAATTTTATTCAAATCCGTACGGGAGTTTTTGCTTGAAAGAGTAACAAACATCCATCCATTCATCCTCACAAACTTATAATAGTATTACTATAGAGCTCAAGCAAGCACCTCAGTATTTCCATTTTATTCCACTTTGAAGTCCACTCATACTCCGTCAACATCGATAGATCTACAATTTCGTCACCAGTCGCCACTGTCTGCGTTGCACAAAATTAACTACGGAAATGCTTCCCGGCCCCCGACGTGACGTGTCCCCTCCCTAGCGATAGGGTTGAACGCTCTGCGGATATTACCTGAGTCGTCGAGGTCTTCAAGTGGTCGGATATCCGAATGGGAGAAAGGGTTCGTTTGTATTTTTAGATTGATTGTGACTGCTTCTTTGTTGTCATCGTTGTCAGCATCTGGTTTTATTTAATTGGAATACCTATTAAATAAAAAGAGGAAATCTATACCCAATAGGGTATAGATTTCCTCTTGTCTGCTTCGTTGTTCTAGTTGTTCGTAGTTTTGAGCCTAGGGTCATGGACTCTATAACATCGGGCAAAGTTTGCCAAAGTTTAGCCTTTTTTTTCTGATCGGAAATCATCAAATAACTTCTTTCGCTCTGGGCTGAGCAGGAGGGAGTGTCAGACTTTTACCGATAAAATCTATCCATGTTCCTTATTTTGGCCTTTGTGTTCCAGGGAAGCGGTATCTCTTTCGAACAGTCCCGCAACCCTGGCAGGCATCGGTCCTTTCGGACCCCTTCCCGTTTGCTTTGTACTTATAGTAACTAAACCTCTGCTTAAGTCATTGGCGAATACAGGGCCTGACGTTTTGTTGTTTCCTGTGGTCAACACCAAATTATAATCTTCTCTTACTTTTTTAACTTCACTGGTTCTACATATATCAACAAACCATTTTCTATCAGCTATCACGAGCAACATAAGCAAAGCCCTGTTTTTTTCCTCCCGGATCTGCGTGGAATGCCATGCCACGTTCTTGATATTTTGGTGCAGGCAACCCTCGTTTGGCGGCGGTGGCTAAATATAGCCCGCAGACGTGCGCAGGCGCCGGGTATTGAGAACAGAGCACACGAATTCCATATTTGGTTAATTGTGAACGACATATTTTAAGGGTGGGTAGGACAGGATGTTGGTTAACAAAAAAATAAAGTTAGAGTAATGTAGTAAAGAAATGGATGCTGCTGTCATTGAGAATTCTGAAAAGGTTGTGTGCATGAAATTGCTTAGGTACCTACATCATACATACATGTTCGTCATTAAATTGTACAGAGGAGATTTACTTATCTCAAATATAATAATTTAGGCTTTTTCCCAGCACTCTGAGCACTGTGATCAAATAGCCTCAACATTTTTTTTCCAAGTAATTTCTTGAACACACAGAGGCGTACTGAATGCCATAGGCATTTTCTACAACCCAACTTTGTGTATTATTATGTCATCTTTCTGCACTGTCCTCTGTTTCTATTACCAAAGTAAGATATGAATCCATCAATTCAACATCCACACTCTTTTAGGACGATAAAATTTTGTTCAAAATAATTAACAATGCCTTTTCTTTGCTACTCAATAAGAGTTCATGCGCTTACGCTTATTTATTCAAACGCGCAAACATGGTTCCTTGGCTAAATTCCCGTTAATTCGTGAAGCAATTGTAAACAGTGTATTTATTCATTTTCTGTGTTTTTAATTTCTTGTTAAATCGGATTAATTGTTGAGGTTTACTAGTGTTTGTGTGTTCTGTTGAAATTGAAATGAATGAGTCTGGTTCAGTGATTTACCAAGAGAATATAAGTTAGTTTTCAATTTTATTCTTTTTTTTTGGCTGATTGACCATCTTGCTTTGATTTGATTGAATTTCAAGCTGTTTAGAAATTTCCTGCTGATTTTGTGTCAACCTTTCCTCAGGCAGTATTTGTATATTTTCTTTGTGTATATTATTTGTTTATTTGGAAATTAGCCCACAGGCACATTGTAAATATAGCCTATGGTACTCGGGGAAAATGTAGCTTCCTATTAGTGAAAGAATTTTGAAAATCGGTTCACTAGATCCAGAGATTACCCCCTACATACAAACTTACAAACAAATTTTACCTCTATAAAATATTAGTATAGATGTATAAGCAGCCTTCTGAAAACCTATTACAGAAACTGTACCATCCTGAAAACCAGTAAAAGGAAACTAATAATTTTTAATATCGTCGTTACAAGTTAACCTTCTCACGATGTTTTTAATGATGTATGATTCACGGACACTTACGTTGTACTCGTACACTAAATTGTTTTAATACGCTTTGCTACCACATGTTAGTGGACTACTGTTATTGATTATATTATCGTCTCGGTTTCACTGTTTGTTGGGTAGAAGTGTACTGCTATCATCATCCTCTTCTCTTATTAATATTTCCAATATACAACGACAAATTAAATTACCAGTTGAAACTTCATACTTATAGCCGGCGTTTCATAGTTTCTCTTATTCTTATTCTATAGTGCACACAAAATATAAAAGTAGGACACACAAAATTACAATATATAACTTATGTACAACGGCGAGCTTAACCCAGAATTGGGTTTTCTTACAGCAAACCTTACGTTACGTCTCTCCTTACGTCTCTTAATAATTTACTTTTACTACTTACTTAATAGCTACACATCCTCTTTAGTTTGATATTGTAGGGATTGCATGATTAAACAATGTCGTGTTTTCAAACCAAATCTTGATAAAACCCATAAAATTTACACATAAATCTCACTTTTTCATCATGGATTCATGGTTAACTAAAAATGTTAATCTCAGCTAGAAAATGTCATCTTATAATAAACGGCAAACTTAATAGGAAAGCTCAATTTAATACTCCTATTTACTTTAATTTTCAAGCGAAATTGCCTCAGCCCTCAAACGGTTTCATTACGTCGTCATTATCTCAGTTAACAGATGTCTAGCCCTAACCAGGGTTGCCAGGCAATACAAAACTCGATATATTTTGTAAGCGGGAAAATCCAACTTACAGATAAAAAAAAGCAACAAAAAAAAACTACGACCACGAGGTCAGTTTTTTATCAGAACGGTAAAAGTCACGTTTATTTTTATTTAAATCTGTACATGTTTACACTAATATTGTAAACAGGTAAAGTTTGTATGTTTGGACGTAGAAGGTAGGTAGTTGGGAAGGTACACTGTTAGGGCGCGTTCCCATTATGTCGTGACGACAGATTGTCGTGTCGTTTTAAGCGTCGTGGCTTGTGTATTTAAATGGAGGTGTTCACATACGACACGATTAACTGTCGCCCATGACTTTTCCATAATAATATCCAACGATAAATAAATCGTCACGACATAGTGGGAACGCGCCCTTACAGAGTCCCATAGGATAATTATATTTCTTAAAAGCGAACGAAGTCCCGGTCAAAAGATAGTACGGTATATTTTTATAATATACATACACAAGTACACGTTTTTTTTGCGATCATCTTAATCAAACTATTCATTTATCAAACCATTGAACCCTACAATTAACCAATATGAAAACTAAAATTGATTAATACTGGATCGCCTAGCAGCCCTAACCCACTCCATTGCTCCCTCCCTGTCTGCCTCCCAAATGCAGTTGTGCCATTTTACCCCCGCCCCCTCGTCCCTCGTCTGCCCAGGGCTGAAAGGGGGATGCGTTTACAAAGTAAAGTGGTTAGGGTGGGAAATAAAAAAATAATAATAATTTACCTCTGCCGTGTGTTGTGTACAGTCGAGTTCAAATCAAGTCCTTTAGATTTAAATGTTGATAACGGTTTGTTGATTATGGAAAGGGATATTGTTGTTTGTGGTTGAGGTTGTTTTATTACATCTTTTATTTGATGTACTTACTTTGCCAGGCTGCAAGAGAAGCAATGAAGTTGAATAGGTTTCTATCCTTGTTTGTCCCGCTTACGGCTAAACAGATTTTGGCACACAGGTAGACCATGACCAGATTTAGAGATAGGATATCCCGGTATAACTTTCATAAGGGATAATTTACGATCGTCACGCGGGCGAAGTTGCAGGCGAAGCTAGTATTTTATCAAGTTATCTATTCTCAAAAATAATATCAATGTGTAATTTTATTAGATAAATTGTCCTAATATTAAAAATAATTCGCACAGTACACTTCCCACTCGCACGTGCCTACTCCACATTAGCCAATCACACGGCTCCTACCGGAAGAGCGGAGGCCGCATCCTCGCGACACTTCCGCCTGCGCCCGCGCAGCTAGGCAAGAGATATGAATCAGGCGTTGGAACTATAAGTTAAGGAGTCGAGTTTAGTGAGGTGTTTGATCAATGAGTCGGTAGAAAACTCAGGTTTTAGTTGGAAGATCGTACGTAGTTGTCGCGATTTGTCGATATATTCCGTAAATAAACTGATGATAATGATAAATCTTTTTTGTACCAAGTTCGAATTAATCCTTGTGTGTAATCACGATTTAAAAATAGGAGCTGCTTTAAAGCTAGTAAAATACGGTTTTATTTAGAATTCTCGCTATATCTTACAATTGACACCAGGAATACCTTCGACAGCACTACACCGGCACCGATGACATTGAGTTGTCTCCAGTCTCAATACCGGCTGATAATGATGTATTGATTCAGCCAGCGGCTAGCAATAGCCTCCGCACATTCATGAGATTAAAGGATAAATACATAAATAATAGACTCTTTGTTCTTCGCTTAGAAATATGTATTGCGAAACGGAAGTGTAGAATAACTTTAACTGTAGACTAATGGAGGAATCGTGAGCGAATTCATTTGAAATTCTTTATTTAATTTAGTTATTATTTAAGTTTTTGTTATTAATTTTAAAACCGTTTGAAAATTACTTCTGATCAACAATTATTTCATTCATGAACCTTTAAGTTATTAATAGTTGACATAAGTAATGCAATTAATTTACCCATAGGGCTTTATTCATAAACGATGTTAAAAATTACCTTTAAGTACCGTTTATAAACAAACTCAGTATTGTTTCGAGACTCCAGGGGCCTTAGTCTGCTATTGCAATAGTGTCAGAATGGTCTATCATTGATTTAATAAGGCCCCGCGCAGACGAATTACCCTTTGTACGCACGTCAAACGAGTTTCGAACGCGCTTCAATACGCCGTGGGCTAGGGGCCTTATTACATCAATTATAGACCATTCTGACACTATTGCAATAGCAGACTAAGGCCACAGGCTTCGGGCTTATGCGTCTCTTTGTGAACGAATCACATGTAATACTGAACGTAATAATAACTTATCAGTTTACAAATTGGCGTAAAGGCATGAATTAAATCAGATTTCACAGCCCGTATATATACCAATAATAACATTATTATAAACATCACTAATCCAGATTTACGAAAACGACTTCTCAAGTCCCGAATTACAAACTGCCATGTTTTACAAATCACTGCGAGACAGTTTTAAGGTACTTTATTACACAAAGGAATTAACGAATGCTAAAGAACGTGGGCCAAATAGATTGGACTTCCAATATGGAACATTACGGAAGTGAGAAACCTTCGGAATATGTCCAAAGTTCTTTGACACCTAAGCGTTAATTCATTGCACGTATCTTGTTTGAATAAGGAACAAGGAAAGTTTCATATCTTGTGAACAACTTGTAGAACTTTTTGGCGCAAAATCCCATTTGTATTATCACTGATATTTTTCCTTATTTTTACTGATTATGGAAAATCATGCGAACGAAGCATTACTTTGTGATTTAGGCTTAACATTTAGGAATAAAATTAGGCGAAATATGACCATAAATAAAACCTATACAAAATGTTTGGATAAGTCTATTTTTTTGCGGGTAATATGGTGTCCTATCCCTAAACAAAATGCAATGACATCGATATCGCTTCAAATACCTATAGTTCATCAGACAATGTAGTTACGTAACTATTGTTTAAAAATAATCTATAAAAACTTGCTCATATTGATAAACAACTGTAATGGTTTCAAACAAAGCACATTGTTGACTAAACTATCTTTGAATAAGACAAATACCATAATACTTTTTTATAATTACACGCTCTGAACGAAATTGGCGACAATCTATTAATAATTATGAGACAATAACTTAACACCTCGTCGTTGCCAAGAACATCACTATAATTGATACCATTATTCATTTTCAAGCTGGAGGTGTTCCAAC
The DNA here is from genome assembly GCA_947578425.1 of Eugnorisma glareosa. Lineage (NCBI taxonomy): Eukaryota > Metazoa > Arthropoda > Insecta > Lepidoptera > Noctuidae > Eugnorisma > Eugnorisma glareosa. The sequence continues at coordinate 818,812 of OX387982.1, read as the reverse complement.
AAACGACCAAGTTTAGTGTCAAAACAGTGTACCAAACAGTGACGTGAAATGTTACAAGTGTGAGTAAAAATAACAGGTGTAAAGAACTGTTATTTTATAGTGGATGTGTAATACATGGTCGGACAGATGATGTGGTTTAAGAGAGAGCCGAAAACGGCTGTGGACAAAGAAAATGGAGTGGTAGGGAAGCTGAGGAGGAAGAAGCCAGTGATTCTGAAGACGACGAGAGAATCCAGTGAAAGGGAAACTTCAACAGAAAGTGATAAGGAAAGGAGACGGTATTCCGACATACTAGATGTTGTGTCTATAGGTATGTATACAACTGCATCTCTCATCGATGATTTTAAAGAATTTCTTGCCATTTTTCACTTTGAAACGTGTTGAAAAGTTACAGACGTCTGGAATGTGGAACAGGTTTTTTTTAATGTAACAGGAGTAATCTTGCTAAAAATAAATGTCTAACAATGACGTGATTGAGGGTGCATTCGAAAATAGTCTCATTGTTTGTAGTGTTCTTTAAGAGAAAATAAAAAAATCGCTTGTCTGATCGTAGCCGTCAGTCTGGACGAACACTGAAGTGTAATCATAATAAATCATCAGCTGAAGGCTAATTTTATTGGTGAGGTATCTTTTTCACATAAAACATCCGTGGAGTTATAGGTTGCTTTAAATTTGGAAATAGTGAAAGGGATTTCAAAGGTTTCTCTGCGATGAAAAATACAGTAATGGATATTGATATGTAAACGAAATAAAACAAAAAGAAACAAAGACCGTAGCTAGAGTATTTATTTATCATGTTTACTATTTATTTATTCGTTTATCCTCTCACTGGAACGCCACACATAGCAATTACACCAATGGAGCAAAATAATAACAAAACAAATTCTGATTTGACAGTCGTTGCAAGTAGTCAGAGGCCCTAAAGCTGAAAACCAGTCTATCAAGGGTGCCAGCATTACCCAGCACTGAAATGGCACCCTATTAACAAAATCACTCGCTACATCTGAAAGCTACGCGGATTCTCTTTGCTCATTAGTATAAAAGGTACTCTTAATAGTGTCAAATTCGCACGCGATCACTATTTAGTGTAGGCCTACTGACCTCCTTTCAGTGTAACGGCCTATTTAACTATTGAGCACTCGTAAAATTATAATTTAACATCTCTGTTCGTGTTGTACAATAATTTAATTAAGTGACTTGTGTTTAGGGCTACCATAAGGACAGAAAATTCGTGAAAAAAAGTAGAGCAATTACAAAAATAGTCCTTGATAAAATCCAGGAAATTTGCAAATAAATCCCGACACTAACCGTTATATTTTTTAATCTTAATTCTATCAGTAGTCATTTATTTAACGTTTTTATTAGAAAATAATCCATTTCGAAAAGTCTAGACAAAGCGACAAAATCATGATGATGACCCAAAAGCCGGACAAATCCGTACGATTGGTTGTAAATCGGGTGTTCGTAACTCCACGTCTAAACCGCGTATTTTGCGCACGTATGATGATAACCCTTATTTATATTGAAATGAGGGCGAACATAAAAATGAGAATGCTTTTAATGCTATTACGAGTGACACAAGAATAGTGTTTACTGAGTGATTTTATTTGTCAATGTTTTCCTGTTGTTCTATTTGTGACACTATTAGCTGGAATCATAAAAACTTCATTACGGTTTTTAAAGCTGTTACAGTTTTATTAGGACATCTTTCTCACTCTTCATTTAAATGGCATCTTAAAATGCTATTCGTATGTGTTCAAATATTTGAATGGCTCACGGCAAATTTACAATAGTAAAAACAAAAAAAAACCTCAAATACAGATCCGATCCAAACAAGATTTCATACATCAAATAAGCAAGCTGCGTTCGATCCATGTTTTGACTAGCACAAAAACGAACCAAAACAAATAAAGTTCACGAAGACGACCAGACGGTGAACAAGTCCCTGGTGACGTCACCCGCCCTCTCCCTACTCACCTGAGACTGAAGGAAAACGCGTAAAGAAATTGTTAATAATTTAGTAAGAATCCGAGGCATGCAACCTCAGTTTGTTGAGGGTCCAATAAATTCCGGGAAACGACGAAGTTTAAAAGATTTTTTTGCATTTTCATTGTTTGAAGATAACTTTGGAGCGTGCTAATCGGTTCAAATGATCAAGGTCTTTAATGAATTGCAATAATTAATTATTTGCTCTCGTAATTGGCAACAGTGTGGTCAATATTGCTGTTTAGGTACAATGTAAAGCTGAAATAAATCACAAAAAAGTTCCTGCTTTAAAAAATCGTTATCTGTTTTTTGGTTTCCCTTTTTATTTTAATGCTTCTTATTGAATTCTTCTAAAGATTTTATTTTTAAATCGTATCGGTAAAACGTTGGCTCTATATCCTATTCTAAATTGCTTCTGTCCATTACTCAATATTCAAGGCTAGCATCAGGTTAAAATTAAAAATAAACACAACAGATTACGCCACGCCGTCCCAGCCATAATCCAACGTTAGACAAATATTTACGGTTTATGCTGTTAAGATTTACTTCGCCGTGAATGCCAGTCTTAAGATACGTTGTTATCTGGATTAAGTAACACTGTTAACGTTTCTTGGTTAGATTGACTAATGGTTTAATTCTTTTAGTTAATTCATTGAGATAAAATGAAGATAATCGTTTAGGAAAAACTAAACCTCAATGCCTCAATTAAAATCTAAACTAATATTATAAAGAGGTAAAGTTGGTGAGATTGTAGGGGGTAATCTCTGGATCTACTGAACCGATTTTGAAAATTCTTTCACTAGTAGGAAGCTACATTCTCCCCGAGTGCCATAGGCTATATTTACAACGTGCCCGATTGGCAAGTTGTGGGATAATTTCCGACCAACACACGAGCGAAGCCGCGGGCAACAGTATTTTATACTTGAAAACTTACTCTTTATCGCAGTGTGAAATTGAACAAATAAAACATCAATAAAAATAGTACCTATAAATAAGATTCACCAAACGATAAGAATTTTCTTCAGTAGCAAACTCTCCATGTAACTGCAAAATCTATTACGAGCGTTAAACAAAACATTTACGAAAATCCGAATCTAACGTAAACTGAAGATCATAACAATCCGAGAGCGGAACCCAAACTTTCGCAACGTTTGACGAACATAAGATAACAACATAATGAGTTCGTTACGTGTGTCTAATTTCTTCTAACACCGGAATTATGCAATAGAAAGTGTACCTCCCTACTTAACGTCAAAACAGCAAAACTTAGGCCGCATTGTATGCTAATACTAATTAAACGAAACTTCTGTAAGACGCGCTCAACCGTCTCCGTATGAGTCACCACAATCTTGACATTGTCTCGATCGGAAAACGACATTTTTTGCCCTCCAATCAGGTCATTGTTTCACTTTTTATACCACACAGACGTCTATAGCGATATTAATGGTGATTGCGAAGTGATTGCCGTTAAATATAGCAATTACTATACAAAAGTAACGATCGTTTCAGTTATATATGGCAAGGAATTCGCGTTAAGACACTACCACCTCATGACGTGATGTAATTTTAACAGAGAGACGAGATGAGAGCGACGAGTCGTTGTACGAGTCTGCGGACGGGCACAGCGACGCCATCTCGGCGAGCGATGATACACTGCCCAGGCTCGGCAAGACACCCACCATCAGCAAGGAATCTCTCAAAGTAGCTGTCACAGACGAAGAAGTAGACTTCGTCAAAACCAAGAAGACACACAGAAAAACAATGTCCTTATCAAACCCTCTAGAAATTGTCAGAAACCTAGGAGACGAATGGTTTGAGTCAGCAAAGAGGGAGCTAGAAAAAAACAGTGACAAGAAAAAATCCAGAGAAAGCCTTTGGAGCGAAGAAGATCGGGATTCCATTCATGGGTCGACGATGAAACTCGACCAATCACGAAAGAATAGCAAAAAAGAAGATAAAAATCAGGCTAACCTTAGAAAAATTAGCACAAATGATGCTCCTAAAACTAGAAAAACTAGCAAAGGATCATCAGTTAGTGCACTTAACTTCCTTAGAAGGAAAAAGACGCCGACGTCTACAAAACCAGTAGAATCAGTCGCAGAAGATGAAAAGGGCATCAGCGTAGAAGAGATTATGAACTACACAAAATTGTTCTTAGAATGTGAGAAACGTTTTTCCGCAATCTCAGAATGCAGACCAATGAGGGCAGTTGAAACTGACTCGGAGGACGAGCCTCCTACACCAAAACAGTTGGCCGATCACAGGAGAAGATTGAGCAGACAAACGTCAAGAAGTAAAAGTAAAGCCAGAGGGAAGAGTCAGTCTCTAAAGGTTAACACACTAAGGAAATCTCACAGTGGGACCTTGAAGAAAGGAAAAAAGAAGAGTGTAAAAGCTCCATCATCAGGAGGAAGAAGTCGACAAGCCAGTATAGTAGAACAGACTCCCATCGCAAAGAAGAAGCATACAGATACTACAAAGACAAACTCTTGGCTGTTCAGTGGATCTAAAGGTGAGTCAATTGATATTTTGAAGCGTTTTAATGTTGAAGCTTTCATCAAATATATTGAAAAAGATCAAGGAAGTAATAATTTCACAAATGAAACTTAAATAGAAATTATGCTAAGGACAGAAATTGTCCGTCTATTTTGTTAGGCATTTGCGTGTAATATTACAATTTGCATATCTCTAAAAGTAATTGCCATATGTCACGAACATAGTGTCCAAAATTATCGCCTGGGTCATGTAATTATCTTCACTAATTTACGAGGTAGGAGTCAGTAAAAGTCGGACACTCCCTCCTGCTCAGCCCAGAGCGGGAGGGATTATTTGATGATTTCCCATCGGCAAAAAAAAAAAAAAGAAAGTCATTTGATATCATTCTACATTATTAGTTAATAGCATTAACAAAATGGTTTTCACTATCATCATTTTTGGGAACTTCAGATGGGATTGTCTTATTACATTCCAAATATATTTGTCGTAATAGCGATCATTATCTGCATTACCACTGTCGTCTTTCGTCTTCAAAGTTGCTTCGAATAATAAAGTTTCTGTATCAGTCCAAGCGTTTCTCAGTAACTATAAACAATATTTATAGGTAGTAACACTAAGTGCAGTTATCTTAGTAAGTTGATAAGGTATGACCTTACTGCATCTTGCTACGTTCCAAACTGCGGGCCTACCATCAGTAACACCAGTATTATTTTAATGTAGCTTCAGTGTAGACAAGAAATGGAGCCATTTTCTCACACTGAAGTGAAATTAAAGCAGGTAATACTTCTATATGAAGTGATAGTACTGGCCTCATTCATTGGCTACTGCTAGTTAGATCATCGCTCTTTTGTTTAGCAGGTCATAATACCCTGTTTAGTTACTATTGTTATTGTAGCACGATGTATTGCCGGGATGCTCTGGTTATAAACACACCTCTGAAACACACGTCAATCGATTGTTTGCCTTTATTGATAGTTTTATCCTTTAGTATTTTTGTTATTGTTTGTTGTTTTGTTGGTCTAGTGGTCGCTAACGCTACTGCTGAGTATGAGGGCTTGTTTGATTCCCAAGAGGGGCAAAGTGCTATTGAGTTTTTCCATTAAGTATTTGCATCTCGATTGATGGAAATAGACTTGCCCCCTACTACATGGGACTAAACTTTTGTGACGAAATTTGCCTGACTTTTCGTTAAAGCTTACTGTTTTGTTATTGTTCGTTGTATAGTCGTTCAGAATTCAAGAATTGGCTAGTATCGTTCTAAATGGAGAACACACCTGTTACCCGTCATAAATGCTCTCTTTTATGTTTTCTTAAATATTCGGTTTCTCTGAATAAGCAGCCGGAGTTCGCGACTTACATGTTTCTGAGAAACAATTGTTCGGTGTCCGGACATTCTTGTAATATGTTATCATCACTATTGATACTGTAAATACTATTTAATGCACCGGTTTTTCCTTTTAATATTTGTACTGCATCATCAATTAGTTTTACCTGCACTTTGTATAATTAAGCATTGTGTCATCTTTTACCGTATAGAGATAATAATTTATTATATGTTTGCTTTTTTGATTTATTGAGGTCAATGTGTGAGCCCTTGGTAAAAGTAATTAAATAGGTTATTTATACGCAATCGAAATTAAGATAAAATCTTTCATCCATATTTGGCTACTACTTCTTTCTCCTATAATCAGCAGCGGATTCACATTGTTTCTCTTCCATTTTCACTTCAGTTTTAAACTAACTGCACACCAATATATTACTAGAAACGTTTGCGATTTATATCCGCTGCTTGTTTTCGTGACCCGTTTCGCTAAATGCTCTGAACATAAATAATGAAATAAATAATGCTAATACTGCCATTTAAAAGTAATATTTCTTTCGTGATGTTTTTATTTGTTAGACAAAGTGCTTGGTGGTGCTTAAATCACTTGACAGAGAAGATACATGGAGTTTTTATACGTGCGTGATAGATATTACTTGATGTAATTTACCTTTATTTGAATTTCAAGAAATATTGAACTGAGAAATGTTTTCCATTGTAAATTGCACGGACATGCAAGTGTTGAAAAAATATAATTTCAGTCTGAAATTGACATTTTACCGTGCGTTTTTTTTTGTATCGACAACACGCTCATATTTTCAAAATGCGTATTGATAACACTCGATTTTATTTAGATGAGTTACTTTTTTATTGTTATTATTTATCTGGAGTACTACTGCCAAGTAGAACAATACAATTTAGGTAACAATCCATTAAACAGCAGCATTGATGTTGGTGCGGAATGTCAATGTGTCGTATGGTCAGAAATGTTTTATGCTACTCGTAATTTTGCGTTTAAACAAACTATGGCACTAATACAATGGTACATTGTAAAATGAAATAAACGCTTAATTTTGAATCTAGTTTTTGTAAAAGAAAATATACTATTTTTTGTAACAGACACGTTCATCAGTTTTATCGACAAAACAATTCTGATGCTGTTTGACTGCAACTTTTATTTGAAAGATCTAATCTTTGATAGATGACGCCCTTGATATTTCGCTCAAACAAAGATTTGCTCAACAAAAACTATGTCACGGAACGGATCAATCAAAACCAGTTTACAATTACAGCCCAATAGCTCATTGAGCATTACTATCTGCACCACCTTCCATGGCTCGCATTCCTGCGCTGTCCATGACCTGTCATAGCGGACTAATCGACGATAATGCCGCAGACACTGAATAGTACAGAAGGCCCGTTTCATACAGCGAAGTCAGGCCCATGAAAAGTACGCTTACGTAAAGCATTGGTCTAATCATTATTCTTATTCCTATCGAAGGACTGTTGCTGGTTGCTGGATATAGGCGTTTCCCAAGCATCACCACAACAACCTGTCCTTCGCCTATTACGTCCAGCTGATTTCTAGAATAGAATAGAATAGAATAGAATAATATTTATTTGCTTAAAAACATGGTATAAAAGACCAAGACCAAGGTTCTACGACCTTTCCCAAGTCATCAGTGTACCTTTCTGGTTGACCTTGTGCGATGTCATTCTATATTTCTATAACATTCGAATCGACGCCTTTCTCAAGTGCGCTGGCACTCGCTGTAGTACGCTCGCACACATAGACACGCTCCAAGCGTGTCTATGTGTGCGTGCGTTTTCGCTCGTTGTTTAAAGCTGTACTTCTGTACTTCGTCTGTCTATTCCGTACCTCGGTCTATCGCGGTCAATCGGCCGGCGCTTATTGATAACTCGGCCGTCTTGACAGAATGTCTGCTTGCAGTCAGTCAGTCTTCGTTTAAAGCGAAGTAGGTGACACGAATCTAGTAAGCTACGGATTTATGTTCAGTATTGGATTTGAAAAGGATTTATGGTGGAGTTGAATCGATTGCTTCGGAACAAAAAACAGTGTTCTCTAATATATATTGGCTTTAGACTTCCTTGATTTTTAGGATTGTCTAATAATCTTAATTGTTTCGTGTTGTTGGACTTCGCGTATTACCGTATCTGTATCTTTATCTGTATCTTTGTTTTGAACTAGAATCAATTCTATTTCCTTAGAGACATTCAAAAGTCCCTTTTAATGGTTTAATTGAATAACTTTGTCTTTGATTTTTCGAGCTTTTCTTGAAACAATCAATCAAATCAGAAGTATACATTGGTTGCGTTATCTCCAATTAGCCTCAATACGTCAATAATCTTTAAAATTACCTTAGATTCCCAGACTAAACAAATATCATCATTTGAGTCCTCCATCATTTGAATCCTCCCCCTTCATTTAATGAAATTACTTCCAAAGAAGCGCGTCCCCTACCATCGTTAACTCGATTGATATGCGCGTCCTAACTCCGGAAGTGTATATAAATAGTGCGAGCATTGAGTCACGCGCACCGAAACGTAACGTATTGTCTCGGGGGCGACCACGCTAATTCTGGATCTCTAATAGTAGGGGACTTCTTATTGTATTAGCTTTCTTTGAACTGCCCATTGGAGGCTCGTTTCCGGGTTATTTAGGCTTGTCGTCTTCTTGTTTAGGAGTTTTTCTTTTACTTATCATCATGAGCATCATTGTCAGTAGTATGCTTAAACATCTACCTCTATTAGTATCCTCTTTTTGAATCCTGTTATACAGCGTGTAACAGAAAGGGTATAATCATATGGAATACTATGGTACGGACCATCGAACTGAACAACTTTCTCTATGGGACCACCATCAAAATCGTAAAAAAATAATCTGCTGTCCCATACATTTGGGTCGAGTAGGTATTGAAATTTTGTATAGGACAGCTGATTATTTTTTACGATTTCGATGGTGGTCCCATAAAGAAAGTTGTTCAGTTTGATGGTCCGTACCACAGTATTCCATAATGATTATACCCTTTCTGTTACACGCTGTATAAGGTGCGCTAAATCCTCCTCATCGGCCCAATGCGGGATCGTGGAAACCAAATGTTTTGAATGTTTTGGTTCTAGGACTACGCCGTTTTGAGAGCTGTGGTAATTTCTCGGGTTCTAAACTTCAACTTTCCATATAATTTCTCACAATATCGTTACATGTTTTATCATATTTATAAAAATTATAGCTATGTCACAGCATAGATCTTAAATTGATTAATAAGACAAATTGTTCTCTGATTTGTTTGTCTCCCATCTTGCTCACGTTTTAAATAAAAAAGTCCAGTATCTTATTGACCATTAGTATTCTCATCGCATATATCTTTATCGTAGGGTTTTCCCGCTCTATTGTCATGTTCCGTTTCGCTTAACGGAACTGCATGTTTGTTAAACAGCCTTTATACATGTTGTATGAGGTTTCTGATTGTATATGAAGGGCTATATCGTTGGAATCATCCATCATGAGTTCATGATGCTGTTTCGTGGCCGGCGTTACCTGTACGAATGAATGAGTCGGTAAATGGAGTAAAAAGTGCGGTACAGTCATCCGCAAATCGGTCTTGACAATTTGATGTTGATAGCGCTTTTTTGTCGGAGGTGCGATTTTCGTAGCGCTAGTGTTACCACTCTTAAGCGTTTGATTCTTTGTGGCAGTTTGTGCTTCAGAAAATAGTTTATTACATAAAGATGGATAGTCAGTTTTGTCAAGGTTCCTTTCGTATGGATGCAAGTTTTCAACAGTCGCGTACTGATCATTCAAGTAATGGATTCCAATAATATTTCAATGTCAGTAGTAAGTCACTTAGGCGCGCGCATATTGTTTTCCTTATACCGAGATATTATAATATTAATTTATGAACTATTAAACATATTTATTGGTGCCAGGGTCGCCAAGGATTGTCTGGGCTGTGGACCCACCACTACGCATATCTGTGTTTCTGTGTGAATGAATTCTGAATGTATTTGAGTATTGAAATTATAAACAGGAATGAATTGAATTGGTAGGTGAAAGGTAAACTCGTCATTTGCTGGTAGGCTGACATTGTATGATGAATTAAAATCATCAACAATAAGACGCATACAATAAGAGAATAATATATAAACAACGTTATGTAAAAGTAACTAAAGTTAAATTATGATACACTCCTTTGGCTTACCATAACTTTACAGGATCATAATTTGGTTGGCACACGTCATTGCCTAAGCGAATGGTATTCGCTTTTAAACCAATCAATAAAAATTGAATGAACAATCTTTTGAATTGCTTGATCCAATCGAATACTGTGTTTAGGTACATTTCCTTTATCGGTATCGCTGATAAGATGACACTGTCTAGATCTTCAGCCAAAATCCTTCAATCAACTAATTGTGTTGTAATGCAATCTCTTATGGAAAGATAACCTGAAGTGACATTCGGTAGGCCACATATTACGCACACAAAATGATGGAAAATATTTCAGAGCACTTACGTAGCGATGATTCAAATTCGAACGTAGACAGAAAAACAACGTCAATGATCTATTAATCATTGTACTCTGTAGTAACAGGTAAAATGTTTTTATTCAATTCTGACAAATCTTGAAGTTCCTGAGTGACAAGTAGTCTTCGCTCAATATCTATGTCATTCGTAAAAAGCATTGTATCCCCCGTGCCAGTATCTTTAAAATCTTTCAGCGCTGTTTTGGCAGCTTTAAAAAATGGATATCTTTCTTGTAAAACAATGTTTTAGTCGTATTTACTTCGGTTTTATTTTGAGCTGCTGCTTACGCCCACCGGATAAAAGGATGCAGTTTTGAAAACGGGTCGACGACCAATCGAGGTTCCTCGGCGGCGACGTAAGCACGGCCATCTTTGATTGTATGACGTTAAAAAACAAACTTTAATGTTCGTGTAATAGAGTTTTATTTCGTCTATAGGGGTGTATTGCTCATCCTCAGTAAGGCGCGTCCATGATGTACAGGAATTAGAACTTAAATGTTCGAAAAATAAGGTGTGGAATTGAGTATTTTTCACGAGTATTGATGGTACTTGATAAAATTGATTGAAGTGGATGAATGGTTGCAAAACCTATTGTTATCCACTCTTTGCTTGAGAACCTATTAATCTGCCAATCTAATGACACGGAAACTTTTGTAACTTACGATATTTCCATAAGACAACAGTGGGAACATGATATTTAAGAGTTTATTGCTAAAGAAAACTTTGTTGGAGAAAGGAAAGAAAACTTGGCTGGTGAGAGATGTGCAAATAGAACTGGTGACAGGTACCGCAACCCACACTGTTGGCCATCTTAAACAAAATTGAATGAGCATCTTGAAGGCCTGAGAAAGGCCCATATTCCTCATCTTACCCACTAGAAAACGGTGTGGTGACTTTTCAGGGACTTATGACCAAATACACCAATGAAACTGTGCTCAGCACATCTAAACCGTGATCAAAGACTGACTTATGTCATAATTGATGTAGCATATTGACACCGATCTCTTGAACGCGGCGTTAGATGTACTGAGCGCGTTTAGTTTTAATTTATACGTATTTGAATATCTCAGTTTACTTTCCTCTCGTCAAGAGTTCAAGACCACGTTCATACTCACTAAAAAAGAGAACAAAAGCTTTATTACTGACGCAATAACACCATATTTAGATCCCAATTTAAACATTTTACGCGTAATAAAAGCCACGCACTTCCTTACTGCAAAAGGAACAGCTCAGAATTCTTCCATTAATCCAACGCCTTTGTAAGAAGCTGTATAAAAACTTGTCATATACATGTAAAGGCTGGCTAGTGCTCATAGAATATCCTTAACGGTCGGCGGTGTGGCTAGTGACGTCATCGGTTAGATCATCACTAATTGCGGCAGTTAATTTGTATGAGCTGCGTGTGCGCATGGTGTGAGTGTTGTCCTGGGAATAATTGCGAGGCGGTTTGGGAGCGGGAGTTAAAGAAAGTTCGTCCTAATCCATACTAATATCATGAATGAGAAAGTCAATCTGTATGTCTGTTATTCACACCTTCACGTTTGAAAGAATTTTGATGCTCAACCATAACCTAGGTTAGGATGGGTACTTTTTGTCCCGGTGCCGAACATGCATTCGGTAAACAAGTTACAGATCGCGGCACGTAAGTTGAACCGAAATGGCGGCCGTCCGCGCAGGTACAATTATGGATTGAGACCCGAAAATGTGTTACTGCGCATTCAAGGTCATAGTTCAGGTTACGTACCGCGAGCTGGGCATCTGGATAACGAGATGCTAAAATTTATCTATAAGGACAGAATGCACTAAGGTCGGTCTCGAAATCGGGAGAATCCGGGAGGCTGCTAAACCACGTATTAAATGTGATGACGTGGTTAGCAAGAAATCATTATTTCTCGTTAATTGTATTTAGTTGGATAATATGGAATGATTCAATAATATGGCTCCCATGTGTCGGTGACACATGTAATTTTCAGATACATAGTGACTCAAAACTCAAGCTAAAATCTTCGAAAAATCTTACATAACATTTTAATGACTGAATGTCGCAAGCAGTTTTTTTAGTTTCCACCCCTTTTCTTCTGAATTGATTTCACAAAGTTCTGCTTGTTATCAAGTTTAGTTACCAAACAATTTTTACAAGGATTCTTCAGTAAGGGTAATGCCTATTGTTTGGTGTAAAAGGGAACGACCTAAAGTGCTTTCAACCTGGGAATCCATAAAAAGGAAAAGTTTGATATTAATTGCTTTCTAAAATTGAATGTTACGAGCTTTTGTGAGTAATATTTCACGTTAATTAATTTATAAAGGTTTTTGGTCCCGTTGCAGTTAGCCTAGGAGAAGCCTAACAATTGTTTGAATGTTTGCTACATACAGTTTATGTTTAAGGAGCAATTCTTTTCCTTTCAGTGGTTCATCATAATTCTCTTGCCCTACTCCTGTTTTTTGGGGTTTGCAATACAGCATGTCTTATTCATCCAACTTCACTATTAGTGTCTCCATTCAAATTGGGTCTATTTTTGCATTCGCTACTCGCTTCTTCATTTTCTTTTAGTGTTTGTTTTTTTGTCATTTCCATTTGTCACTGGCCAAGCATCATAAGTTGGCACGATCTTTACTCCAACTCATCTTGTATGATGATTAGCTACATCCATATGATTTCTATAAATGCGAAAGAGCTCTGTCTATTTGTTACCTATGCCGGAAAAGCTAGCATAACGTTTGTTTTAACACAATGTATCTGTTACCTTTATACTCATTTTGTAGGGAACAGGGCAGTCATATCCCTACAGGATGGTGCGGTTTCCGCGTTGTGTCATATGTACGCTTATCATATGGCATTGGTACTTGTTGTATATGAGATCACTTGTTTTGTAATATTGTTGCTATTCTATTTTTATATGTCACTTGTTGATGGTGTTAGGAATGGAATGATTATTGATAGGTTTAAGAATTCTGCTTGTCTCTTACTGCTGTAAGCTAACTCCTGAATTCTTCACCTAGTGTGCTGATCACTAAATTGTTGACTTACTGTGTTGTGGTGATGACAGGAAGTTTACCAGACTTAGCAAGAGCTCTGAGCATGGAACCAAGTATTCCTGATTCTCGAGGTTTCATACTGATTCATTCGGATGTTGTCAACGGGAATTGATCTGGGTAGTATTTTCAAATATCATAATAAAAAATCCGTCAAGAATCTCCGTATAAGACTAATCAGTCATATACGGAAATTTTTAACGGTTTACTTAACAAAAAAGAAAAAATATTTAAAAATATTTGACAAGACGCCAATAAAACTATGACAATTAAAAAAATATATTATAAACGGTGCTTGCTTAGCGTAGCCTCTAGATAATAATCTCTTCATTAAGTCTTTTATCGTCCATTTTCCGTTAAAGGAAGAGTACTAAATATAATTTACTCGTACGTACGCCAACTCAAGTGGGAAATAAGTAGTTTTCATGTTCGTGGGCGAGGAAATAGCAATTTGTGTCTATTTTCAGATCTGTAATACTAAATAGCTTCCTGTCTATTGTTGTGGGTAGTTGAATATTGATACTAGTAACGCCATCTATTGGCAGCTTCGAACAAATTTTGATTACATATGAGTTTAAAAAAATTTTTTTTTTTTTTATGAGCGTCGTAAAAGTAAATTGATTTTCATACTCTTGTTTTTATTGTTTTGTTGTGTTCTGTGGTAACCTCGTAGGTGGAGTGAAATAATATTTGCTTTTAGTCTAAATGATAACACGTAATATGTGTTGTATTACATGTTTACAATAACACATAATTTTTTCAATAGGTAGTTGATTATGATTTATTTATTTATGATGACGCTACAGGTTCTACATTTGGTAACTAGCTTGATCTTATTCGATATTCACAATTTCTCAACCATTTCGGGTCGTTCCTAAGTTGATGACATGACGATCTCATAATAACTTCTAGTTGCAATGTAAAAATTAATTCATGACAAGAATTTGTGTGGTATAGGTACTACAATTAAAAAGGGTAAAACTAAAAACATTCTGCGAAAAAACCGACTTCCAAAAAAACATTTTATAACTTGACTTTCGGAAGTCGGTGGCAAAAAAGTCAATGAAACTAACAAAGACACCGACTTCCGAAAGTCAAGTTATATTAGACTTTTTTAGTGTTTTTTTTTAAGTCTGTTTTTTTCGCAGAATTTTTTTTTGTATTCCCTAATAGACAAAACTGCTTTTTAACCGACTTCTTGATTTCCTCTAGTCGAAATTCTGTTCAAATTCTAGTCTTGTCGTGGTACTAACGGTGATATTAGTGCTGTTGGAAATGATAGTAAAACTGTGATACGCTATATTAAGTTAATATCAGTGTTTCTATTTACTAACATAGGTAGTTGTAAGTTTATGTACAGTTTTGTGCTTTTCATATACTTAAATGGCGCTGAACGAAACTAAGCTATAATATTAAACTATTACACTTAAGTACATTTGTAATTTCCATTTGGTAAGAAAACTAAATAGTTGCAATGACTAGATTAGGTACAATGGCATTTATTCCCAACTTTCTTACAAAAAGAATTGCGTAAGTTTATCTAAATATTTACTACAAACATACACTAAGAAATTTGTAATACGAAACAATATCAACTAATCTTAAAGATGCACCTAGCACTGTAAAAAGTTCAAGCTCCCCATCGTTTAGTACCGCAAAAGCCCAGTAGAATCCCTATTCACAATCTAACTGTATCCCTCTCTGTCCCCAGGCGAATCCAGACGAGAAGGCTCTACGGACGAGCCGACGGCGCCAGACGCAGACGTCGACACCAGCGATGCTAACAACAAGGAACCTGATAAGGATAACAAGTAAGTAGAGTGAGATTAACATGTCATCACGTCTAAATGGTAAAAGGGAGCCTTTTTCCATCAACCGGGCACAAATCCCGACTCTAGGCTGGTACTGCAAATGATAAAGTGGTAGATACCTACCACAAAAGTTTTGCACCGATATGTACGGGCGAAAACTGGACGAAGATGTGGAGCAGAATCTTAATCTGTCGAATGTCATGTGATTTTAATCGAAGAGAACTTTACATAGCCATCCGGCATTTTAAAATAAGAGAAGATACAAACAAAAAACTTCATGTATGTACATAATTATTGACTTCGCAAAGTAAACAACTAAATGTTTAGCAAGCAATATGTTACATTTAAGTAGGTATAACAGGTTTTTCGACTACCTAATGTATCTTAAATATTATCACAAAAAGGCTCTAAACAAACTGTATTTGTTGAATGGGTAAACATTACATGTGTAACATTTTACTACCCGTAGCGCCATCTGTGGTGAAGTAGCAAGACTAAACTTTTTTGTAGTACAGCCACTCGCCACCAGGTGGCGCAGAATATAAATTAAATTATTGTTGTCTTTTCTATCCAACTTTTTGTTTGCTTTATTTATATTTAGGGGATTGTTTTAATTAATACGATAGCATATAAGCAATTAAACCTTAATTATGTTTATTAAAACAAAACACAATTACGTGTTCAGCATTTTAACGACACTACTAGAACTTTATTATTTTTTTTATTAATACCAGACATTAGAACCTTAATTTTTTTTTATTAATAGAAAATTAGTGAAATGTGTGTGTATGTGTGTGGATAAATTTAAATGCTGAATTAAATAAAAACCTGCATTAAATAAAAGCTATTGTGCCCGAAAGATGGCGGTAGAGTCACCACCTGTATCAGGCCCAGTTTATTGTCTTTGACCATATTATTTTAGAAACGTTCAATGCGTATGTCTTAGGGATTTTGATTTTATAGTTTACTCACATTATATTCTCCATTCTAGTTGGCGCTCCCCGGCGACAGGGGGCGGTCGCGGCGTGAACCGCGCGGAGAGCTGTCGCGAGCGCGACGCGCCCCGCCGCGGCAAGCACCGCAATGCGAGCGACCCCAACCGACTCACTGCGCATAACAACCAGTATGTAACCTTTTACTGTATTGTACACGGTTAAATGAAATTAGCTAGCGAAACTGATGAGTACTGTTAGCCTGCGTCATCACACTAGCGAAACTACGTTCGATAAGTATTTTGATGCTTTTCTTTTATAGCGGGTCAACTGCCGGTCGTGTTGTTGTATCTTTATGAGTCTTTAAAGTTTTGATTGCTAATTTAATTTGATATGTTGTATGTGGCGCTGGTGACCGCACCTCCACGTCCAAGGCGCTTATTATTCGTACAGCAGTGTGCCTCATAAATATCGCAAAACTTTATGAAGACCAGTAAGGGAGGTGAACAGGAATGTTTACAATGTGCGAAAATACGATCATAAATCGTGGCGACATCTAAAGGGTGTCACAAGACCCTTAACGAAGCTGAAAGGCACTTGTTCTCCCCGTCATTGCGATCATTTTTAGTTCTAGACCATACCTGGGAACCTTCTAGTTACGGAGATATGCTGGGTCAAAGTTCCAACATTTTCACAAGTTTTTTTTAAATACGTGTTTATAATTGTAAGATTTTTACTTTAAACACCTCCACGACCCCCGTACTATTCAATGCATCCATCAGCGCAGTGTTCTGAGTGCGTTACATTGAGTTTTACGGTAAACCGAATAATGAAATTCCTGTTTCGACCGGATCGGACGAAACTCAGCGGCCGAAACGCCTACTAAGCCTGAATTTTCACCCAAAAAAAAAGTCGTTTCCCAGCAATAATTTTTGCGTAAAGTTACTGATGCACATAATGCTTGGTTGACGGCTTCGTGAAGGGTCCTGTTACACTCTATATACCGCCACATACGAATCTACACTGACGTATATTGGAGATTGCGCTATTAGTAATCTGCTCAATACATTTTGTGTTGTGTTGCGAGACGACCACGTAATCCTTACTCTTAAACCTTGCTCCTAATAACTCATAAATTATAGTTTAATAGAATTAATTCAATGTTTTTCAAGTAACATGTTTGAAAAGCACTGAGAAAACTATTTCGGCCGTGACATAAAAATCTCACCCGATTAAAATATCAATATCGAGACGAACCGAAATATTTACTGAAAAACAAAATAAGAACAAATTCCGCACATTCCTTCCCAAAATAGTCTTTCTCTACTACTCGGGGACGAATCGTGCCAATACTTTTTATTTCCTCTAGCGGACACCTTCAGCAGACTTCAAAACGTCCTAACTATCCTTAATACAAATCCAAAATAAACTCTATTGTTTAATGAATAAAGTGGAATTTTGTCCAAATCCAGCTGTACGTCTGGAATGGTGTTAATTTAATTATAATTTTAAACCTTATTTATAGGGCTGTTATGTTTATTTTTGGCTGATTAACATTGGGTAGCATTGTTTTCTGAAGGATTGTTTTTTGTTTTTAATCCAATGTTATTTGAGCTCTAATTTTGTAATAGAATCTATGAAAGTAGCACACATTTTCTTTAAGGATATTTTAGCTGTTACTTATAAATTTTCAGAGACGAAAAGTGAAACTATGAAATTATATTGACCGTGAAAAGGTCGTCTAGTACCTCGTTAATCTGAAAAATATGATGACCGATACGGTATAAAAAAGCGTACTTAATTCGCTTCAAAATGTTTCATTATAAAACTGTTACATCAATATTAAATTCCAGTTAAATCATTCGCCTAACAAATTCGAATACAGGTCTACAGAATGTGGCCTTTCAGTATGTAACATTAACCAACGCAATTTCATCTTAATTGCACATGAAATTCATACAGCATAGATTCCATTTCAGCTTGACTGAATCTGTCGAATAATGGCCCAGAATATGTTGATCTACCGTTATCTTGACATCAATTGCTACTTACATACCCTTCTATATTGGTTGGTAACTGTTCAAAATTGACCAGTTTACATTGATCTTTCGTTACACAACATTTCTTCGTGCCTACATATCTTAGTGTCTTGGTTCTCATGGCCAGTTTTACTTGGTCCATGTGTAGATTTATCGTAGTTGTATCCAGAGGTCTTGATAAAATGGTAGCTGCATATTGCAGGGTGGTATAATGGTTACAGTTTTCAGTATGAATCCAGGCGCGATCGAACGCGCATTGCGACGGGTTTTCATGGATATATTATTATAAACGCGGTGACTTTTTTTCTCTAAAGATTCTTGAATTAATAGTAGGTAGTGTTTTTTGAGTGAGATTTTCAATTTGTGACTTCAGTATGATATTTTTATATTTCAATATGAGTTTAGTATTGGATCTAGTAAGTATTTGAAGTTGGCAAAAGATTTTTTTTATTAACTAAATTCATCATTATCATTTCAGCCGAAAGACGTCCACTTCTGGACATAGGCCTCCCCCAAGTGTCATTTTAACTAAATTAGTGATGCTGAATTGCAAACCGATTTTTTTTTTTGTTATTTTATTTAATTAAATTATAATTTTATAATATTTCTTAAAGTAACTATAATTTGTTATGTCTAAATATTTGAGGCTTAAAGCAAATCACAAATCTGCACACAAAGGAATTATACTATCATTTAAATTAAATATAACGTTTTTCTGTGTTAGCGCGGTTTATCGTAACTTAGGTTATTTTAGGATACCTACCTAATAAATAAATGATAACATTATTTAGGTACACATTAGTAACTGCACGATAATTTATTGCGTTTATGTATTTACGAGTACAGTTAATTTTTCACTTCACCACTTTGTCAATTTACCAATTAATGTCTCACTTAATTTAGTTAGTATGGATGCAAGAGGTACCTATGACCTTTAGCAGCGCATAGTAGGATGGTTCATTTATTGTTTTTTTAATAAGCATCACATTCTGAGAGCTTTTGTTACTGGTGGATGAAAGTTACACCAGCCAATCACAGAAGTTGACGTTAGATTTGACAACAGATCAAATTGGAATAAAAACACTATTGAGACAAAGGTTTTCAATGCAATTTCAAGTCTTTTCACATGCAGTCTCAGTGAGAGGTAGTGCATCATCCACCACGCGGGCCGATGCGCGGGCGGGCTGTCTTCGATTTTTTCCTTCTAAGGCATGTTTAAATTCTCTTATGGTAGTTGCCAAACAATTTGAAATTACAAAACTAGTGTGATGAAGTTGAGTTTTCAATGAAGCTTCATGTTTTTTAAGATGTTTTCTTGTCTTAAGGGTACACTAGCTACCATTGTGAGGATCGACCGGAGGACACGGTGGAGCACACGGTGGAGATCTGCCCCGCGTGGGCGGAGCACCGCCGTGTCCTCGTAGCGGCGATCGGCGGCGGCGACCTCTCGCGTCCGGCCTTGGTTCAATCCATGGTCCGGAGCGAGACGGAATGGGACGCCGTCACCTCCTTCTGCGAAGCAGTCATGCTAGCGAAGGAGGTGGCGGAACGTGAGAGGGAGAGAACCTCACGTCCCAGCCGCCGCGGGAGACGCACCGGGCGTCGGGGGCCACGTGGTGGCGCCTGGCCACCGTAGGCGCGGGCCTGTGGACGGTGAGCTATGGGCTAGCTCGCCGTCCGTCCGTCTTATGACGACAGGCCGTGTCGACGGCGTTCGTGTTCCACGCGCGCCTCAAAGAGAGTCAGCAAACAGGAAGGGGTCCGTAAGGACCGATGCCTGCCAGGTTTTTTTAACAGTGGAGTAATCGCCACACTACGTTTGTTTGTTTTGTGTGGAAGTACGACCGACTAGTGTACCCTTAAAGATAGTTCGTAGCTCAGGCGATAGTTTCCAAGGTATTACACATTGATACCCGAGAGCGTAAGGTTCTGACACGCGGTGGCCGGTGCGTCCTAACAATAGACAATCGAGTCTTATGTTACAGACGCCATATTTAATAACATCACTTATACGTTTCGTTATTATTTCGGACAGATCATTTTATAAACTTGTCACTTACTGGCATTAGGTATTCATTTCAGTCCAGTAACTCGTTTGTTTATTAATTGAACCCATGTTGGGTAAGCCTGAAAATCAGGCATGTCCTTTTATTCCTCAACAAACACTCCCATGTACCTTCAGCTCATATTGCATTGCTTATTGAAGCTAAAGCCCGCCTGTACTGCCAATACTTTATCCTTATCAAATTAATATCGAAGCTACCCTCATTATACAAAGACTACCATCAATCTAGTTACGTTTATGACATTGCCAGACGAAAGCCCCAACCCTCACTTTAATCGTTTCCAAGTCTCACACCTCATTTAATAGGGAATATGCATGTATTTTTTTTTTCACTTAAATCAGTAAAATGCAGTACTATCAACCCAAGAAAATAATTAAAAGTTAATTTCAACTACTGCTTGTCGCACAAAAAAAATATTAACCTCCTACAATTTTCTACGACAGTTCAAACGTCCATGACTGTCGTGGCCATTGAAGTCATAGTATTTGATGTCACTTCCCTCTATCTGCCTTGTTTAAAATCAAAATGTTTGCCCTTCATAGAATAGTTTTACTATATTGTAAGCGCTTTATTAAAGCAAAAATTGCAATAACAATATTATAGTAAAACCTTAGTGAAACTTTAATTTACTATAATATCGTTATTGCAATTTTTGCTTTAATAAACTACTAAAAGTGCTTCTTTGACACATAGCATTTGACGTCACTACCGGAATCGTTGCGTTTTGTGTTTGCGTTCCGGTTCACCAAAAACACGCTACATAAAATATTAAATTGTAAATTAAACAAGCGTACGTACCACAATCTTTTTATGGGCTAATACAAGGCATTTTTAAGAAATAAAAAAAGTTTTATATTTCTTGCATACACCCTATTGTCTGTGTTTGCTAAAAGTTTTTCTATCCAGTCCTGATCAGAGCTTAAATTGATTCTCATTCAATGCTAGATACTATACCATAATTGAAAACTGCTCCAAACGTCTTTCGTGTTCTGAGTGACAGCCCATCTGACACTTATTGAATCAAACCCAACTCGATTCAGACCTCAATCATATCATATCAAAACCTACAGGCGCAACCCTATTTCGTAGCAAATCCTATTAAAATCTGCAGCAGCCTCCCCCTATCCTCGTCTTCGTCGTAGTCGGAAGCGTCTCGACAACTACCTGGCGTATGTTTACTTTGGCCGCCATTGTCTTATTGTTGCGAACGTAAACAAATGACATGTCGTTGTGTCACAAGAGCGCCATTCAACGGGTCGACTTGGGGAGTGAATTTAATTGTTAGTGTGCTAGTTCTGAATATGCCCGAATGGGTTTCAGGCATCGAAGTTGATGATTCTGGCTGATTTTTGGCAATGTCTGTTAGCAATGTTGGTTTCATAGAGATTTTACCAAGTAATAGTCTTAAAGCCTCATCAGTGGTCACAAGTGCGACTGCTGAGCACGAAGACCTGGGTTCGATTCCCAGGTCGGGCAAAGTGTTATTGGGTTTTTTCGACCCTCAATAATTAAGATGAAGGCAGAAAGATGATGATAAGTCAGAAAGTATCACCGACCAAGTCACACCGTCATCGACCTGGCTTTCATCAGTTCATTTCAAGCTAATATAAGTTTGGAATTTCCATATGAATCACTAAATCATTCCGGACCTATTCGTTTCCTTTCACTTACGTAAGAAATTCGAGGCCCTAGATTCTCTAAACTTTTAGATAGATTCTAGGGCATCATTTAACCAGTCTATCCAACAATATAAACTTACTGTTTGAACCGACTATAGGTCTAGAGTGACAGTTAGCGTCTGTGAATGTTTGGAGCACCGCAGTGCATGCTCGGCTGATGTTCTGGCGTTGTGCCAATCTGGTGTGGTGTCAATGACGAGATTTTGGAGACATCGAACTGGCTGTTTATTCTTCTTCGTGAAAATCTTTGTCTTTGGGATATGTTTGAATGAATTGATCGTTGCGTTTTGAAATAATCCTACTATTGAGATGTGGTACCTATGATATGGTTTTAGCAGTGGCGCTCTTTCTTCCCGGTTTTCACAATGAATCCTTTCCAACAAACTTTTTATCCAGACATTCTATCTTGTTCTTTTTCTCGTCAGCTACCATTTTCCCGTCTCTGTAATTGATTGTGTGGACGCACTTGTCTTTTCCACGTTCTGCCACAACAACGGGTGCTTCGCCTTCCGCATTCATTTCATTCCAGCTGTTTATCTCTAGTCCGACCAGATCTTATCACAGTATTAAATTATTTTCTGTAGATGCTAACTCTGGATAATAAATTATCTCGTCGTTTTAGAGGTTACCCCACAAATTACATAATATTTTTACGATGTTACTCACACGTTTCCTAGAGCTTAAAATGTTGACCATCACGTCCTCTGAAAACCTCGTAACTCATTACTTGCGGCAATTTGTTAAATTTTATTGATACATTATGTCACTAAAGCGTGCAAAATAATATTTTATCACCTCCATCTATATTAGTGGACGGTTACAAAATGTATGTCTTGTAACATCTCCTAGTTCGCGGCAAAACATTCCGCGTAAATATTATTTGTCTATGTTTTTCAGCTTTCATGATGGAGTTTATTTGGTTTTTCAACAAGTGTAATAATAGTTGTAATGTTTTGAAGATTAGGCTTTTCCAGTGTTGTTGATTCTCAGCGCTTTTTCATGGGTTAAACATAAAATATTTTTGTGACGTTTTTAATGCCGTAAAAGCTTACGTGAAATGCTAAATATTTATTTGAAACTGTGACACAGTATAAATTAAGAGTGGGAAAACACCACAGCGTAATTTTAACATTTATATGAAGAATACACACGATGTCTCTTGAAGCAGATTTTCAGTATTTGAATAGACATCAAAGAATATAAAAGAATGCTGAATGGAAATACATAATTTAGAAAACGTTTAACGAATTTATTCGGAAAACTGTAAGGAAACCTCAATAATTTCATGAACCCATTATAAAATTCCAAATTCTTTTCGAAACATATTTCGGTAGGTATCGTAAAATATCTGACTCCACAACCTTCATAATATGCTTCCTGTACGTAAATGTAAATCTTCCACTACGCACCATCATATCGTCTAGTTACACGCATTCATATGTTTTTCTGTTTACTTTAATCCAATGCTTTTTATATCCTATCGGAATTTATATTCCCGTAATGCGTGCGAATCGTTGTTTGTTACTAAATAAATAAAACTCGTGTTTTATCCCATGTAGTAGTGTGTTTTAGTATTTAAATTGGATCTGGTTGTAACCTTTCATAGGATTTAACCTTCAAATGTTTTATATTTTAACTGTAAACAACATAGATATGTAGATATTCCGAGTTTTTCTCTGTGATGCTCTCAATTAACGAGAAGCAGCTGGATTTCCCCTAAATTGTCGTGAAGACATCCATATCCTATTTCGAAGGATACCATCTGTTTTCCAAAACACTAAAAATAACGCGATAGATGTTAATTCTTAATTAGTTTTTCAAGTTGCTGTAAATTTATTCTTACTCTCCCTTGAGTTACTGTAAAAGTTCCCTATGGCTATTTTTTCTTACGTACAACTTTATCTTTCTGGTTTTTTCTATCCCTGAAATCCAATCTGTACCTCTTGATAAGTTTGTTGCGGTTGTAGACTTTTATGCATCTCCTGGGACGCATAGAAACTTCGATCCCTTTTTGGCTTTCTCCTCCTAGACTTTTCCATGTGCTTGTAACACGTCATCAATTCTGCTCCATAGGTGACCAGAATTTGTTCCATTATCTTTCCCATATCAACAAGCTTTAATCAACTTTAAGTACATGTACTTAAAGGATTAGTCTAAAAGTGTGCACTTATTTCGTTGATAACGAATAGATATGGAGAATTTTGACTGACACCAACGTTTATGGAAAAATATAAAACCTTCTTGGTCGATTTCATTGTGTTACTGTGAATTAGATTTGTTTTATCTCTGACGCAGTTGTATCCCTAAATATAATGACATTTATGATCCTTTATATTCTGAATAGAGTGCATATGACGTGAAGGAGAATAACTCTTCATAAACGTCAAATTAGGTGTCAATAAATCTCACGTCGGTAGCAATTTGTTTAACCCTTTCTCAGCCCGTCGATCTTAATCGTCGTTTGCCGCTTCTAAATTAATTTTGTGTAATCTATATTGACTGACTGACGCTTTCGACGTTGAAGCCTTTATTCTCTTCGTTTTTATTGTTTTTAGATGGATTTTACTTTAGCTTCAGGAATTTGACTGTAGACATTTACATCTGCTTTTATTTAAATTTATAAACCGAATCTTAGCCTTTTCCTTCTTTCTGTTAGAGTAGGCTGCAGTCTAACCGGATGCAGTTGAATAACAATATTTTACATTTAACGACGAGAAACAACCCAGTTACTGATAACTCGATTCCCCTTGGTGAGACTGATACTGTTAGAATTTCTGGCTGCTGAGTACCTGTAACGGCTATCAATGAGCAGCGAATTATTAATAATACGATCTTGATTTCCACCAATGAGACCTTGATGGATTCGTTCAGTTTATTCCTCATTTATATCCGGATTATTAATGTACGATCTTTTCACTCCAAGAGTCACTTCGTCTTCATTTCTCATACATGACACGGGTCACTAATTTGCACTTGAAACATTAATACATTAATTCCTTTCCTCCCTCTTCTAATTTACTTGTTTACTGTTTATAAACTTGACTGGGTCGATTTAATCATCAAGGTTTGTCATCGTTTTAATTTCTTCTAGGCGTGACAGTTTTTCAGTAATTTCCCAGAGATGAAGATGTAAATATTTTTCTTCTTAATCCGTTGTTTACTATTTCGAAACGTGACTAAGACAGAGTTTCCGTATTTCCGTCCTCTTAAAATATGGTTGTTTTTCAATAACTGTCTAAAAGCCATAAAACATTCACAATTTAGTTCCGAATATCTAGACTATGTCGAATGTCGGAACAAATTCGTAGAACGAGTGCTTGTGTACTTATTTCATCACGAGCTAGGCGACGGAAATAGTCGCTAGTTCAAATAATAGGCTGGCCCCTGGCCTGCGTACCTGGAAGTTTTTACTAGATAATTTTAGGAGGAACTAAAATATTGGACACAGGTTTGTATGCTCAGTTCCACTATCATCTCAGCTAGTTTGTGGAATTCTGAGCAGCTATTAGGGAAATCAAAGCTCATTTAAGTCTACCAAAATAGAGCACAAAATTGATTTCTTTTGCTTAAAAAAATATAAGATTTGACTTATCTTTCCTGGACGGCACAAATCATCATCAGCATGATAAACATCCTGCCGCTATCAACATCCAACCCTCAAAAGGAAGGAAACTGATTCGAAACGCTCTGACGTTGATATCGTAATAAAACTTATTATATAACTAATTTTGTTTGATGATGAATCACTGGAAACGTTTTCAGAATATAAACATGAGCTTGAAAGGTCGACGGCTAAATTATTAGGGAGATTTATTCGCAAACGCAGAAGGTGTACTTCATCCTTTGATCACTTGCCAATAGTGGCCGCTGCACTAATATACGAAAAAATCATTTTAATTGCCCTTGATGCCAAATAGATTTTATTTGTCGTCGTAATGTGTGATATACTCGTATATTGGATCAACAGTTTGATATTCTGAATCGTTTTGCACTTTTTGTTCAGCTATTTTTGTGCGTCCGGAATTTTGCAGTGGGAGCCGTGTCCGGTAGCCAGTTTTCATTCATGAATTCTTGTTTGTTATAAATACCCTTAAATCAGTATTTAGGTCTCCAAAAATCTGGCATATTTAAAAATCTTCTGCATATATTTTTCTTGGTGCAACAATAGCGTTTGTTATATAAAACAGGACTGTATTTCAATGGTCAGTTTAATGTTTTGTCATAAACATTTAAGACCAGTCCATTAGCGTTCATTACAGCCCATCGACTTCCTCCGTAGACCTCGACGACAATCGCCCGATCCAGGATATAACCATAATCACACGAGTGCTTTGTTGATTCACATTCATCTCTAGTTTTTGTTCCCGCATCCCACCTGACCACTTACGTAACAGAATGACTCGAAGCAAGTCTGTTTACGAATCATTCAATAACAGCTTAATTTCGGCAGCAGATTAGTCTCCCATCAATTCGTGACAGCTATGTTTGAAAGCTGTCAGAGTGACGTGCATTTGCGCGGGATCCCGACGCGATATGGCTCGCTATACATCATTGACCCATTCTCGCATTCTATTCTCGTAGCCCGAACGCGGTTATAATATAAAAAATAATATTTATTAGGGGCAACGACATGATTCATCTTTTCGTATATAACTTTACAAAGTTCAGTGTGTGATAAAGGTTTAAGCGACTGCTATTAATCTTAGCCTGAATTTGATACGTTAATTATAACTGAGAATAAATTTAGCAATACAATTTGGTTGGCACTGATCTTCTTTGCGTTACATTTATATAGCGACCTCCGTTCTCCGATTAAATTATAGTCTAACCTTTCTTCCTTTTTATAAGAATGTTTCCAAGTTTTGCTGATGACAGTTATATCTGCTTTTTCTTAAATTTTCATTACCGTTGCGTGACCTTTTTGATCATCATCCATAATGTTGCATTTCCCTATTATTTTTCGCAGTTTCTAAGCAAATCTGCCGCAATATTTTCAGAACCATAGGTATTTCTTTTCATTACTCATTGATATTTAATGATTTTCTCTGTTCAATGGCAAACAAATATTTTTTCTTTTTCTTGGACTGTTTCATCAATTAAGCTATATTAGTGCACGTGATCAATGAAGGCTTACCATCGGTGTCAAGTGTGGCTAACGTCGCGGAAGTCACTCTACTCGCGAAGCCGTACAATAGTAGCTATCATATTGTTGCCTCGTCTTAGTGACGTATGCATGCCTTGCTAGGTAGTTGTGTAGTTTCTGCAATATTTGCAATGTAGTATCAATGTTGAAGGTTGAGAGAAATAAGTTGCACTTTTGTGGGACCTTGTTGAAAGCTATAATGTCTTTCATCCCATTTTCGCTGAATCCGATTCAATTTTCAAGTTTTTATGTTTTCGAAAACTCAGATTTGCTTTCAATCTTATGAGATTGGACCGCACGTTAAATAATTGGATAGACTTAAAATCCATTGGAATTCTCAAAAAAAAATGTTTGAATATCAAAAAGTACACAAGACTGTCCTTAAGCTTGATGAGAATAACAGGCGAAATATACTCCCCTGCAACATATAGGCCTTAAACTTCCGAGGTAGGTAGGTGGTGCAGGTTCCAAGTTGTGTAGACCTTGATTCTATACATCACTCTGAAGTACTCGTCGTGTTTTTCCATCTTTCGTCCTTATTAGAGGAAAAATCCACGCAGAAACCAGTTTAAACCCCCTGAGCTAATTGATGTGCGCAAACATTGGAACAGCCACCCATCCCAGGCGCGCCCCTATTGACTCGAAGGCGATTTATGCGCACATGTGTGTATTCGCGCGACCTGAACCTACGGCAATGACATATGGTGGCAAACACCGTAAGAATGCTATGAGACTGGTATATAAGTATATGTGTAGCTTGGTAATGCGGGTTGGGGTGTGTTGGTTTCGTGGAGTTTCTTGGGACTGTTCCCGAAAATGTGGAGGTTTCTTTTACTTTTTGTAGTAGGCACTTTAACCCTTCGTGTGCTGGAACGTAGATCTACGCGAGACACAATAGGTTTTTAATTGTGTCTATATACTCGGCATACGAAAGGTTAATGTGTCTTTATTCTGGGTGAAAATCACTGCCTTTTCAAGTTCATTTCGGGATTTCCCAATTGTTTATAGTATTTCTACTTTATTCGTAGTGATTGTACGTCTAGCAGTTTGATCAAATTAATATTTGACAATATACAGTTGTTACAATTGGCAGCTTATGTTTTCCTGTCGCAGTTAGCTAAGGACAATTTCTTGGTCATAAAGGGACCTAACATGTTTTGATACTGGTATGTACTTACTAGACTAGGGAAATTACATCTAAGGCAACGTTTTTCAAAATTTCGAGATGATGATCAGACAAGTCGTATCTCTTGTCCGAACTTTCCCTTCCACGTGGTCACCTCGAGTTAACAATGGTGTGTCTTTATGCGTTCCACTTGTGTGGGGTGGCACTCCCCACGAGGCCATGACTTGATGACGTCAGCAGCACACCTTCACGACTCCTTGCTGGGATGGGGGTGGTACTTTTATGATTTGCTCCATCTGTGATTGGTGGAAATACTTTTGGTGTCACCTGTTGATTGGTTGTAAAGATTTTGTGGTGATTGTTATTGGTGGACGTAAATTGGTTAATTCTGGTATTATTTTGAGAAATGACATTTATTTGGGGTTGTCTTGCAATATTTTCTATAATATAGGTAAACGCTTTTTGCCTATAACTCTCAACCCAAAATCTTGTGAAAATCATCATCAGTCTTTATGCCAAGAGGTTGATCTATTTTTTTATCAGTAAACAACATAACATCAATCAAGCCTGTATTCCCTGCAGGACTTGGCAGAGGTGTACTTTCCGCTAGTGATGTTAAAGTCTCATCTTATAGAGGGCAGTGTCTAACTGCGATTTCATCGCTTTTTGACTAAAACAGACCTCTACCGTAAATCAAAATATTATGTAAGGTTTCTTTAATAAAGCTGCTGTCAAAATGTCACAATATTAGCTTTTGCGATAGGTTGATTGCAATAACAAAAGCTAATCAATCCATTTGACATCAGATTTGATAACATAATAGTTTGTATTGGTTTGAGAAACAGGGAGTTAGTCAACAGAGCAAAAGAGAGGAGAGTACGGCGATGGGAAGGGCAATTCTTTTGTTTTAAAGAAGGTTTCCATCGTAAGTCGTAACCTCAGTCGCAATCTAAAAAATATCTTTAATTTTCCTACATTTCCAACAAGTTTTCGTCTTTGATCGTCACTATGACGAGATTTGCAACTCAGATTTTATACAATCATAGATATGAGAAATGTTTATTAGATCATAGTAATTTACAAGTATGTAGCTAAATGCTTACAATTTGATTCGCATACCTCACTCATCTTACAACAAACCCACGGAAGCTATTCAACGGATCCTTTCAATTGACTCACTAAGAGATTCACGTAATTCCTATTTACAACTCTCAATAACCCTATAAACATTCTCATAACTTACCAATACGTCAACTAAACACAATCGATGGTTTTCTAACGTCATATGCGACCCTCAAGTTCTATTGTACACCCTTTCCGTTATAGCGTTGTGATATAAGACTTATATTTTCAATGCTATGATCCACTGTCAGTCGTACCGCGTTCTTCGGACTGAACGCACATCTCGCGACCCGCGCTTTTCAATTCGATTCGAATTTCCTATCGAGTGGACAGTGTTGTTATTCGATTGTCGAATAATTGTTCTCGATAAAAGTGTTTGCTTTTTAATCTGCACCAGTGTTAGTATTATGTCATTCATTAGATACTGTTTTAATTTTAAATGTCGATTGCGTGAGCGGTGTTTTGAATTTAGGTTTTTTTGTTAAAGTTTTTTTTTTTGGGAATGTTGAATGCAATGCAATCTTAAAAAACAGTAATAGATGATTTCTTTTGATTCGAATTTAATCTTTTTTTTTTCAATTGTTTATGATTGGAGGATGGGACAAAACTTAAACTTTGATAATATTATGCCTCAAAAAAATCAGAAACACTGTAATCCATAAGTTTGTTTTCGTAATTACAGTATCGGACAAAATCAATATTTTTGTAACAGTACCAAAAAAAAAATAGTAGCACTTAAATCTTCATCGGACTATTGAAAGCTCGTGCTATTAATGAACCCCTCACCTAATTCCGCTCAGTAATTTCCGAGATTAGCCTCCACATACTGACTAATACACACTTATATAGCCAAGATATTAGATTGATGATACATTTAAACCCCTTAATGTAGGCATCTGTTTTGTATGAACCGATAGTAAGTTATAATAATAGCATTGCATTCCTCTGCTGTCACTTACTAGTGGACGATTAGTGGAAATAACTTAGGTATTTCATAATGTTGTAATAGAAGCGGTTACTTGGTTAACTGGAATTGGGAAACAAGTGATTTTGACAGTTTTCTAATATGATTTAGTTGGGGGTTTCAAGTACTTAGGCTACGTTCACACAGAGCGTATAAATAATACTGTCCCACTACTGGGCAAATGCCTCTGCTTAAACAGAAAAGGCACGAGCATTGATCCCCAAACTCAAGACGGGTTGGCGATTTCAGATTTATATTGAGCATAAGTCCAGGTTTCCATACGTTGTTTTCCTTCACCGATGTCAAGCACATAGTTATCTATAATTTAGCATATAACATTCACACAGCTAAGACTTATTCAAAAGGCTATCACATTTGTCTTCGAATTTCTGGTTCTAACCTTCTAGGGCATATCGGTTTTCTCCCGATGTTTTTCTTCACCGTTTTGTGAGCTTTTAAAATTTTCTCCACAAATTTTCACTGTCTGGGTTTGAACCTAGGACAATTAAGTCGTGCTACCGCTTACCGCACTACGCTTACTCCAAATGCCCCAATCAGCCGTCGGCTGAACGCTGTTAGTGAACCGACTAACTGTACGCTTTGATGTGAACGCGATCATGGTGTTAAATATTCCGCTCTTACAATTACCTATAGTTGCCTATGCAAAAACTGTGTAGGCGGCTTTAAAATGATCGTGAACGGATGACATCAGTCCCGAAATGAATTTGTTCATATTTAGACCTGTTTCAATCGTTTCTGCAGCCATGACATAATGGTCAGCTCCTTTATAAATCTTTGATGATTTTAACTGCAAAGATTTCTGTTAAATAAACTCCAAATATAAAAGTAGTTAGGTGGAAAACATCACAAGACTTTTATTTCTTTAAAAAAATTAGATAACATTTTCAAGTGATTTTTCAACCTTGACTTTCTAACATTTCTATCGTTATGTAGGTAGTAATTGTTCCAAATAAGGTTTCAATTCTCTTTGCCTCTCGCTCCGCTGTATTGGCGTCAAATAGCTCTAATTGACAAAGGTCAGATATGTACTCTGGGTGCAAAATTCTTAATATTGAGTTAGTCTGGAATATTTTGTCAAAGGACTGGAGAGACGGTTTGTCACTCCTAGCACTTAAGGGACTTAAGGGCATTTAGATTTATTTATGATGCTAGACATGAGGTCTTGGGTTTGATTCCTGTGTCGGGATACCTAAGTGTTATTGGGTATTTCCAACAGGAATTTCTCAGTAGCATCTCGGAGTCTGGTTTTCTGCCCGTTTGATGGCAATAGGTTCACTCTCTATTACATCGGACATAAACATATCTAGCGAAATCGGAGTGTAGATACATTTCTTCTCTTTATTGAGATTTTTTTGGTGATATTCAGCATTTGTACTGTATCCTCTACTCACCTTGTTATAAAAACTAGTCGTAATAATACAGATCTTTTGTCCACCAGTAATAAAACAATATAATTTCCATACGTTTGGGTAACCGACACGCTTTCGTTTATTTCACTAAAGCGTGCTTTAATTGTTGGTTAGATTAACTTTTACTTTTATCTGGCGGTTACCGGTTAACTCTAGTCTTGAACTGTCGCTGAGGCAATGTAAGTGCTCGTTAAGTTACGATGTTATTGCTAGTAGGACACTAGACTGGCTGTATTATTTTAAATTACCTAGTAAATGCATTATATCTTCTAGTTTTTTTTTTTCTGTGGCTGCCTCGTTGGCCTAGTGGCCGCTGAGCACGACGACCTGGGTTCAAATCCCAGGTCGCGCAGTGTTGTTGGGTTTTTCTATCAGGAATTTCTCAGTCGCAGCAAACGGAGTCTGGATTTGTGCCCGGTTGAAAGCAATAGGCTCGCCCCTTATTACATGGAACATAACTGGCAAAATGTGGGTGCGCTAGTGGGTACAGCTCTGCCTAAGCCTTCGGGGTTTAACCCTTTAAGAAATACATAATATTACTGGCGTGATGTTATGTATTTCTTAAAATGAATAATCGAAGTTAATATGGCTTTAGATTTTCTAGATAGCCTAACATAACACAATGTCTGTAATCCATGAAAGGTTAGGCAATGTTCAACACCTATGTCACAAGGAGAGCGCCTATTGCCAACAACCGTGGAAAAACCTCGTATCACTTTGACTGACCTGGGAATCGATCTCTTGTTCAGCAGTAGCGCATGCGACCACTAAATCATCGACCGTTTTACTTTTAACGAAATTGTAACATGATTTTGTTTTTAAAATTCTGCTTTTAATATTGGTAAAGTGGTGATCAAATTTTATTCAGCTATTTTCGAGATAAGCCCAAACATACACATTGTTAAAATATTTTTAGTTAAAGTACCTATTATCGATTTATTTTACCAACACCTCTTTGCAAGAAAAACAAGTTTGTTTGAATATTCCATTAATGTAATTCCAATCGAAAAACAATGGAAAACTTTATTGCATGCATTGTTTTCCAGCGTTTCTTTAGCTGATCATAAAAAACAGATAAGTATAGCATTAATAATAGTAGTGACGTTGTTTAGGTGTTTAGACTCAGGCTAGATCTCGGCCTAGAATAAAACTGGCTTAGACTGTAAACAGCTAAACTTTATAGTTGCACTAAGGTTGAATATTTAATGGGGAGTTTTTAGAGTCGACGAAAAAGCGTCTAAATATATTTTAATTTTAGCTGTCATGATTAATCTTATATTTGACTCTGTATTCATTCTAATATTATAAATGCAAATGTAAAAGTCTGTCGGGCTGAACGGATTTTCATCAAATTTTTCCATTCAGGTAGACCATAACTTGGGATATTTTTTATCCTGGTACTACGTTCCAGTGGGATAATTGCAAATCTCCATGCGGCAAAACGGCATGTACTTTATATTTTTTATTACTGGCAATTTAAATGAACAACTGATAGTATTGTATTGTGTAGCGGGCTGGTGTCCGCAACTCCACGTCCAAGCGCGTATTTTGCGTGCGGCATCTGATAGTAACTTTGTGCAGAAATATAAAATATGTCATAGGAAACAAGGAAACGTAATCAATCTGATAGCCCATGTATAATGCTAATAAATCCCCAGAGACAGTCAATAAAAACAAAACATAAAGAAATCTTCGCGTTTCAAGTAAATTCATGTAACTATCCTTTCCTTATTCCCATATACGTGTTAAAAACATAATTATATCATTTTCTAGGCTGGTATTAACATAGGATTTAGTCTATAACCGGCCACTGTTCGCCACATATGGCTATTGACCATTATCAGCCATTATGTTGGGCGCCATAGCGCTGACAACGTCATAGATAATTTGTAGGTTATTAATTTATTGTTACGGGTGAAATGGCTAGGTAGAACTTAAGGGCGATCAGCTGATGAGCTTCATGTAACATGGTGGGAGCTAGGTTGTCATGATGATTCAGGGGGATGTTATTTTATGGCAAACCAAATGCTCAAAATCCAAAAGTGTCTTGGTTTATAAAAGTTTAGACATAATGTTTGGAAAGTCTCTATGCGTCCGGATTTTGTCTCAATTCTGGTAGGATTTGCCTTTTGTATATGTATACCCTCTTTTAAATAAAGAGAAAAAGCCGAAGGTTCATTAGGTACCTTATTAAGTAATCCCTCAATCACATAAGAAATGATGTTTGATCCTCGTTTACTCAAACCGGACCCACAGTTTACTTAACGTGTGGACAGAATGATATGTATAAAACTACCAATTATTGAATGTTTCGTGTAAATTGGAGATTGTGAACTGGTATTTTGTTGAACCTATTCTTTTTGTACTTAGGATAAATGCTAGATAATTAAAGTTCTGAAGAAAGATTGTTATTGGTTTTTTCAGGATAAAACTCTTTTGTCCGATACTCCATTAGTAACATCTTATTATTAGGTAGTTATGAGGTAGTTATCTAAACTTATTCTTTTTTTTGCCAACTTCAGAATTTAGAACATCGCTTTTGCACATAAAGTTCAGTGACAACCAAAAACCAAAGGAATTTATCAAAGTAACTAGATTACAACAATTATAATAACCCAGTGCTAAACTAAAAATGCCAATAAACTGACAAACAAAACAACAATACAAGTGACAGCCGGTGATTGTTGTGACAAGTGGTGATTAGTGTGCGTTATCATGGCAACACCCGCGCCACCCCGAGTGTCCAGAAATGTGTCGCTGCCTGCGGGTAGACAACCCCCTACCGTGGCGATGCTGGCGAGGCGGACGCTGTCAGAAAGGTAAAGGTGTTTTGGTGATTTGAAGATTAAATAGAGACCGTATGGGGATTCGTTTGTAATAATTATGATATTTGTGACTAAGGACCTTAGACCTTAGTCACAAAAGACTACGACGCGACTTACATTTTTGTCTTAACCGCCATTGAAGTACATAATAGTGCTGTTACGTTCTGGCTAATCATTGGTGATGTGTGTTTAGTAATACATCCCCTCTGAGTAGAGTAAACACGACGGAAACCCTTTAAAATTTCAACTTATGGCCTCCGAAGTCGGGGCAGTGTGGATACACTGGCCTGTGACAAAACACCCTATGGTGTATCATTGAGGATACACCGGCGCTGCAAAATATGACTGACACGATTTTTTCATACTCAGTCATGCCCTAAATCATACAATACACATTTTGGTGCACAGTAGCAGGAGCAGGACTAATGTTATCTCGCAGACATACCGGACGATTATGATAAATGAGTGGTCGCTTACTATCAGCCCGCTCTTATCCTACAGCTACATGCTCGTTTTAGAATTATTGTTACTAGCAGCTTTAGTTATTAAATGTTTTGTCAGATAAAGTGTTAACTCCCAGTTGCAAATACAAATTAATCGAATGTGATCAAAACAAAAAGCAAAAACTGAAATTTGATCAACTTCGAAAAAATATTTCAATTTCAATCTGCATTCGTTGAAGATTTTAAAATTGAAACATTTTCTAAGAAATATACATTGAAACTAAAAGGTTTTATGATAAAAGGTTTGCGGTGCTTTATTCGTTGCCAAATTTTAGGCAAATTCAATTTAGTACACGCTAAGTAAGAAAGCACTAAATGTTTTAAGAGGCACACAAAGCCAGCAAGAAAAACAGAAAAAAAAACGATCTAACTTTTCTATCATTGCCTGGCTTAATAAACCACTGCTTACATGGTACCTTGACGTATCTACTCGTAAAGTATGGAAGTTTCCAAGTTTCCCACAAGTCGGCACTGAAGGGAACCATTACCATCATGACAGTGCGAGGGTGGGTGATAATTATAGGAATTTAACGGCAATCTAACTGATGGCGAACTGTTCCATGAAATCGCGGGAATATTCCTTTATAATTCATTTTGATGACAAACTTATAATTATTTAATTTAACTAGGATTGCCCATTTCTATATTAAATGGAAAGGTTTATTAAATGAACGTGGTATTCAAACCTCGTTTGCATATTCATTAATTTGATACTCCTGGGAACTTACTGTTTTGGTGATGGGAAAGTAGAACGAACAGAGGATTTCTTCGTACTTGATCAATGAAGTTTTACGTCCTACTTTGTCAGTTTCAACTGTATACTAAATTGTTGGTGTTTTGACCTGGGAGTGCAAATGTCTTGCTCCAAGACGGGGCACTTCATATAATGTCCTAATTTATGCAAGTTTGACGAACTTATGGACGTTTTTGAATTACAACGAATTCGAATTCGATTTCTGGAGGATTGGCTTTCGCTCAGTAGCAACGATTTAGATTACCACGAAAGGATACGCTGAGAAGGAAGAGTAGTCGTAACCGAGATCGTCAAACAACCAAACATGACCATTATTCCAGTAGGATTCTTTCCCATTCTTTCAACATCACCTGCCTTTTCCCAACCATTTGGGGTGGGCTTCCAGTCTAACCGGATGCAGCTGAATACCAGTATTCTACATGGAGCGATTGCCGTTCTGACCTCCACAACCCAGCTAATACTGGATAATACTATACCCTTAGGTAAGACTGGCTGTCAGACTTTCGAGCCACTGACTCACACCTTTAACGGACTGTCAAAGATCTACAAATGACAGCCGGGACCAAGAGCTTAACGTGTGAAACTCAGTATGTAATGGGTGGTCATCCACGGACCAACCCAGGCAAGCGCGGCTTAACCTAAAGATCGGCTCGAGCGGCTGTTATTGTTTACCCACAAGCTTTCCCATTCTTTCAACATAATCCCTTAATTATTTCGAATAAGGGGTCCCTCCACAAATTACCAGATCTTTGCCAATTCCCCTTTTCCCTAAAACAACATACCATTACAATTCTTCCATTTATACGTAAACGAATCAATTCCATACATCTCCAGTCGGGTCACGTCCTTGTAAATGTGCTTCCAGAGTGTTTCAGAGCCAACTTGTGTTACCCACACTGAATTACAATTATGGCTTTATTACCTCCTGGTACACTGAACAGATTCTATTAGAAAAATGTGGGTCAAACTGTTTTGGTTGGGTTAATTATTTGGTAAAGCTGGCTTCATATTAAGGACTCTTGTACATTTTTAGGAACCTTGAACTAGAACTGATATTTTTCTCATCAGTTGGTGCTTGATATAAGTCTGTTGTTTGCAAGCCCTGAATCAATTCAACCATTTATGTTCAAGTTAAGACACCATAACATAACATAACATACAACACACCGAAGGGTTAGGCAGAGATGTATACACCCATATTTTACCAGTTATGTTTAAGCCCCATGTAATAGGGGGCAAGCCTATTGCCATCAACTGGGCACTAATCCAAGCGCCGTGGCTGCTACTGAGAAATTCCTGATGGAGAATCCAAAAACACTGCCCGACCTGGGAATCGAACCCAGGACCTCATGCTCAGCAGTCGCTACTAGCGACCACTAGACCAAAGAGGCAGTCAAAGTCAAGTTAAGTCAATTCAGCTAAGCTATTTAGGCAATTCAGTGCTAAACATAGGTCTCTCCTGAATCACGCCATAACAACCACGCATACCCTGAACGTATCATTAGCAATATCTTTACTCTTTGATCTAGTAACAATTTCCCCTAGAGTAATTGAATCCCTTCGCTTCTGAACATTGTATCCGGAGTTTCTTCCTCAAATAATTACTCGGTCGTACTTTGAAGATACTTAATTGACTTCCTGTAAACATAAGCAAACATCAGTACAGCGTAATACTCGTATGTATGTTCTGAAATAATGAGGTTTTGAAAAGGAAATATTGGCGCCAACATGTGAGGGTATTAGCATAATATGAAGCGTACTGATTAATTTGATTCAGGAATGGAATATCAATTTTGGGGTGTTTGCGATTGATGAAATTGTTATACAGAGACGTGATATGTACAGTCAAGGAAATTACTTGATTATCAATTTGCAACACTGCGTCACATTGCTGTGTTAAAACCATCTCATTACAACTGACAATGAAATACAGTTCATCATCGGCCTAGCCTTTTCTCAAATTCATTGGGGTTGGCTTCCAGTCTTACAGGATGCGGCTGAATACCAGAATTTTACCTGGAGCAACGGCTTATCTGACCTCTACAACCCAGAGTACTGGGTAATATGGTACCCCTTGGTAAGACTGGTTGACGGTTGTGATTTTGATATCGTGTATACCTACATAAGTAAGAGGGATTTGAACAGCTTTTGAATTAGCAAAATAAATTGTTTTAGTCCTGTTTTGTATTTTCACTCAAGAAGTTAAAAGAAAATTGGAAGGTAAAGTAACGGTACTTATCGATAATAAATAGTTAATTTGATAGAAAGTATGAAAAAAATGTTAAATGTTTATTAAAAGAAATCAAATCAGTCTATTTCTTTAGTGACTGACACCACTATAACATTTCTGTGACTATGTTTACTACCCAATGGTGGTGTGCTAATTTGCACAATAAAAAAAATAAAGTTAAAGTTGTTTAAAAACAATTTGCAGTAGTATACTAATAAGAACTAGTCCAGTCTCTCTAATACTCGTAGTAATGTCTTATCAATAGGAGTCATTTCACAAACCTTCAACAGTTTTCTATATATATAAAACTAATTTGCCATTCTTCTATGTTTCTTATATTACGTAATACGAATTAAATGAAATCACGTAACATCAGGCCTTATAAGCCCGGAAGGGTTAGGCAGAGGTGTACCTAACAAGTTAAATGAAATCATGTATTAACAAATTCATCTCAGTCGCAAATCGTAGCAATGAACGACTCCTGCGCAGTATTAATAAGGCGCGCACAGAATTAGCCATGCTTTTACTACTTCCTGGCCGAATGGCCGATGTTTGGACTTGCGTTTCCTCCTGACCTTTGTTCGGGCTTAATTGGCGTTTGCCGGAGATTGGCTCCGCATGAAATACTCTTATGTAACATAATATCACGCCTGTAGTCCCGGAACGGTTAAGCA
Organism: Eugnorisma glareosa; assembly: GCA_947578425.1. Taxonomy (NCBI): domain Eukaryota; kingdom Metazoa; phylum Arthropoda; class Insecta; order Lepidoptera; family Noctuidae; genus Eugnorisma; species Eugnorisma glareosa. The sequence goes on along the minus strand of OX387982.1, from coordinate 780,136 downwards.
GAGGTGTATCTACGAGTACACCCATAGATATGACTACACCTTTGACACACGCTGCATAGTTCACCCATATAATGCCAGTTGTCTTAAGTTCCATGTAATAGAGGGCGAATCTATTACCTTCAACCAGGCACAAAGCCTGACCCCTGGTTGCTAGTGAGACATTCGTAATGGAAAAAGCCAATAACACGACTTTGTCCGATCCGGGAATCGAAACCAGGACTTTATGCTTAGTTAGCAGTAGCGCTTGCGGCCACTAGACCAACGAGGCCGACAAATATAGAGTCATACATTCCTGCTTAATCCCAAGGGGGTAGGCAGAACCTACACGATGCCAACTGTTACCAACCAGCTGGTTGGTTCCTTACATAGTCCTCGTGCTCCGTCCACGTTCATACATGTGGTCGTCATCATCACCCACACGCCCTCTTACGTATCGATCCAATGCGAAGAATTATCACTTTTTACAAAGCCCATTGTTTATTTTGACATAACACCTATTTCTGCTTGATCGATGGCGCATATAAAATGCGACTGCCAAAATCCACAAAACGATTCCGTTAGCTGATGCCGAAAATACGTCAGTAAATTGTTATCCAATAAATGTGTGGTGTACCTACGGTATTGTACCGTCAGTCAGGATGATTGAAAATGAAATCTTTTGTTCTAGGAAGATCCCAGTGGGTGGTACGATATATTGTTAAGTTAGCTAGTTATCTTTCAAAAATACGAAAAAAGTGTGTTGCACATAATAACATTCAACAAGTCATTTTGGTTATTTTGGTTGAATTCCGGTCCTCCTGGTGTGTGGACTGGCCTATCAACTGCACGTCAATGTGAACAATGCGAAAATACTGCACCTTTGTTTCAAAGCACTAAGGGTGGTTTTTGTTGCTCCAGTTTTGCTACTGATTGTCTTGTTATTGGTCGTAGATCCAGAGCTATTTCTTTAAGTTTCCAATCCCGCAGCTGACGCGTATCAATTATATCTAACTCCTATATTTTATTGTACAGTGACCTGGAGCCAGGTGCAGCGACAGCGCCCTCTGGCAGCTCCAGCAGTTCCAGCTTGTCTTCCAGGAGTAATGAGAGCAACACCGTCGCTGCTGAGCAGCAGGGTAAGTCTGTCAAAGGTTTTATACTAAAGAATTTAAATTGAAAGCTTCTAAGTTCATTAGATGAAAGCTTTAATCGAAAAAGTCGATCAAGACGGCAAATTGTTTGGGCAAAAGATTGGGCGGTGGAGATGCCCGAAATTTCTGTAGTATGATTAAATTTGGAGTATAAAAGAAAAGATTGATCCTTTCAACTAGTAGTTAATTGTGTTACAGACAGAACTTTTATATCTAGAAACTGGAATAATATAAGCGAGGGAAAAAATAAACGCGACGATTTATACCATCTTTTTATAAGAGTTTATTACCTGACGATTGTCTTTATTTAATGTTATTATTTATTGCAGCCTCTCAATCAGACTGGTCAGAAGAGGAGGAGCCCCTCGCAGCACAGTGGGCGGACAGTCTGCCGCCGCACGCGCTCGACACCTTGGACCTGTCCGCCACGCTGCGCAAGAGGCAGGAGGTCATACATGGTGAGTGGAGCAGCTACACGGAGGGAAAAGTAATCTCATCCATACGTCTATATATACATCTATATGTCGTTTGCTATCATAGTCACCGCAAAATGTAGTAGAGGCACGATAATAAAAGTGGTTATTTAACATTAGGGTGACAATAAAACTTTTTGTGGTCAGCCACCATTTTGCGGCATTTGGTATATGATGGCACCGCTTTCTTAGGAAACAGAAACTTTAGAATCACACACGGCACAAATTAAATTACCCAAGGCAAATTGCCCGCCTCAACCAACAATTGGAAGACATGACATCAACCAACCCGTATTAGTTCTGCGCGGTTGTTGAGGACTCACTTCCTATCATTTCCTCTCATGTAGAGGAGCGAGTCAGAAGATTCTAAAGGCGCCTTCAACTGACTTTGATAGATGACAAGGAAACTTCAGTTGCCAAAGAGTAGACTAAACCTGCAATGATTTATAGAAGCAACACAGACTTGTTTTCCAAAAAACTACAAGAATATCTGACGGCATCATACTTAGCACCTGCATAATATTATGATTTAGCTAACGAAGAATGAACTAAGTATTGATTATAAACAACATTTTGCAGGATTACAAAATAAACTAGCACGAACCGGTTTCAAGACCTCTGTCTTACGTTACAGAGATCCTCTATGACGTTACTACAACAAAATAAATAAAAACTCATTACAATCCAGCTATTTTTGCTAGTCAGCCAAGTAGCATGAACCTTAGAAACTTTGTAATCTTTGGCTTATGCATGGGACCATGAGTAACCATGGAGTTTCTTGCCGGTTCTTCTCTATAGGTATGGTCGTTTGCGACCATCCCGAACTGTGCACCTTTTGTCGACGTTTTATAAGTGCCCATGTAGGCCTATGTGAAATAAAATATTTTGATTTTGGACACAGCGTCTTCATGTAAAGATTCAGTAGGTTAGACAGAGGTGTACCCTATGAAACAACCGAATTTCCCCAAACCATGTTTAAGAAATAGGGGCCGCGCCTATTGTGATCAACCGGGCGCAAAGATTAGTGACCTAAAAAGGTATTTGTAACAAAACACAAATACATTCATACCTGAGTATTGATACTTAGAGGTTTCGATATAAAAATCTAACCACAAATATTTCTCCTTTCTCATTTTAGAACTAATAGTATCGGAAGGCTCCCACGTCCGCTGGCTTCGCGTCCTGGGCGGAGTCTTCTTACGGCCCTTGGAACGTCACCCTACACTCCTGGCTGGCGACGAGCTGCGAGCCCTGTTCCCCAACCTGCCGGCTGTGAGGGAGAGGCACTCCAGGCTCTATTCCGATCTTAGGACTGCCAGGAATGAGGCTGGGAACAATCTGGTGCAGATTCGACCAGTGGCTGATGCATTACTGAATGCGGTGAGTTTTTACAAAGTTTTTGTGGTTTATTATCTATCCAGCCTTTTTTTAACTACGTTTAGTAACCAGATGCAGCTGACAACCAGTATTTTACTTTTTATCTGGTGTGACTGCCTAGTTGGCCCCTTCAAACTAGCTGAGTAACACGATAGCCCTTGATATGACTTTTCTGGGCTTTCCGTAACGACTGTCAAAAATCTAAGAATGATAACAACCACTATGGCACTATCAAATATGTCGTAAAGTTTTCTTGTCTTTTAGTTTTGTCTTTCTCTAACCACTTGTCTTTCTTCCCCAGCTGGGTGACTCAGGCTACGCGTCATGCGTGTCAAAGTTCTGCCGCGGCCAGCGCATGGCCCTGGACGCTCTGCGCGAACGGAGACGCAAGAGCAAGGAGCTGCACACCTTCCTCGCCGCCAGAGAGCAGCAGCCGCTCTGTGGGAGGCTGCAGCTCAAGGATATGCTCGCGTGTGTGTGGCAGAGGTATGTGTGATGTGTATACAACATATAGTAACAAGAGCAAGGAGCTGCACACCTTCCTCGCCGCCAGAGAGCAGCAGCCGCTCTGTGGGAGGCTGCAGCTCAAGGATATGCTCGCGTGTGTGTGGCAGAGGTATGTGTGATGTGTATACAACATATAGTAACAAGAGCAAGGAGCTGCACACCTTCCTCGCCGCCAGAGAGCAGCAGCCGCTCTGTGGGAGGCTGCAGCTCAAGGATATGCTCGCGTGTGTGTGGCAGAGGTATGTGTGATGTGTATACAACATATAGTAACAAGAGCAAGGAGCTGCACACCTTCCTCGCCGCCAGAGAGCAGCAGCCGCTCTGTGGGAGGCTGCAGCTCAAGGATATGCTCGCGTGTGTGTGGCAGAGGTATGTGTGATGTGTATACAACATATAGTAACAAGAGCAAGGAGCTGCACACCTTCCTCGCCGCCAGAGAGCAGCAGCCGCTCTGTGGGAGGCTGCAGCTCAAGGATATGCTCGCGTGTGTGTGGCAGAGGTATGTGTGATGTGTATACAACATATAGTAACAAGAGCAAGGAGCTGCACACCTTCCTCGCCGCCAGAGAGCAGCAGCCGCTCTGTGGGAGGCTGCAGCTCAAGGATATGCTCGCGTGTGTGTGGCAGAGGTATGTGTGATGTGTATACAACATATAGTAACAAGAGCAAGGAGCTGCACACCTTCCTCGCCGCCAGAGAGCAGCAGCCGCTCTGTGGGAGGCTGCAGCTCAAGGATATGCTCGCGTGTGTGTGGCAGAGGTATGTGTGATGTGTATACAACATATAGTAACAAGAGCAAGGAGCTGCACACCTTCCTCGCCGCCAGAGAGCAGCAGCCGCTCTGTGGGAGGCTGCAGCTCAAGGATATGCTCGCGTGTGTGTGGCAGAGGTATGTGTGATGTGTATACAACATATAGTAACAAGAGCAAGGAGCTGCACACCTTCCTCGCCGCCAGAGAGCAGCAGCCGCTCTGTGGGAGGCTGCAGCTCAAGGATATGCTCGCGTGTGTGTGGCAGAGGTATGTGTGATGTGTATACAACATATAGTAACAAGAGCAAGGAGCTGCACACCTTCCTCGCCGCCAGAGAGCAGCAGCCGCTCTGTGGGAGGCTGCAGCTCAAGGATATGCTCGCGTGTGTGTGGCAGAGGTATGTGTGATGTGTATACAACATATAGTAACAAGAGCAAGGAGCTGCACACCTTCCTCGCCGCCAGAGAGCAGCAGCCGCTCTGTGGGAGGCTGCAGCTCAAGGATATGCTCGCGTGTGTGTGGCAGAGGTATGTGTGATGTGTATACAACATATAGTAACAAGAGCAAGGAGCTGCACACCTTCCTCGCCGCCAGAGAGCAGCAGCCGCTCTGTGGGAGGCTGCAGCTCAAGGATATGCTCGCGTGTGTGTGGCAGAGGTATGTGTGATGTGTATACAACATATAGTAACAAGAGCAAGGAGCTGCACACCTTCCTCGCCGCCAGAGAGCAGCAGCCGCTCTGTGGGAGGCTGCAGCTCAAGGATATGCTCGCGTGTGTGTGGCAGAGGTATGTGTGATGTGTATACAACATATAGTAACAAGAGCAAGGAGCTGCACACCTTCCTCGCCGCCAGAGAGCAGCAGCCGCTCTGTGGGAGGCTGCAGCTCAAGGATATGCTCGCGTGTGTGTGGCAGAGGTATGTGTGATGTGTATACAACATATAGTAACAAGAGCAAGGAGCTGCACACCTTCCTCGCCGCCAGAGAGCAGCAGCCGCTCTGTGGGAGGCTGCAGCTCAAGGATATGCTCGCGTGTGTGTGGCAGAGGTATGTGTGATGTGTATACAACATATAGTAACAAGAGCAAGGAGCTGCACACCTTCCTCGCCGCCAGAGAGCAGCAGCCGCTCTGTGGGAGGCTGCAGCTCAAGGATATGCTCGCGTGTGTGTGGCAGAGGTATGTGTGATGTGTATACAACATATAGTAACAAGAGCAAGGAGCTGCACACCTTCCTCGCCGCCAGAGAGCAGCAGCCGCTCTGTGGGAGGCTGCAGCTCAAGGATATGCTCGCGTGTGTGTGGCAGAGGTATGTGTGATGTGTATACAACATATAGTAACAAGAGCAAGGAGCTGCACACCTTCCTCGCCGCCAGAGAGCAGCAGCCGCTCTGTGGGAGGCTGCAGCTCAAGGATATGCTCGCGTGTGTGTGGCAGAGGTATGTGTGATGTGTATACAACATAATGTTGTTACATGTGAGGCAAAACTAGTGTCCGACTAAAGCTGAAGACGATTAGTCTGCACAACCTTAGCGTTAACATGACAAAGAAAACAAGAACTCAACAAAAGTCAACACCGGAAATTGTCGGTTAGAATAATTTTAACGCTCTACATCCAAAAACTCTTTCTAATAAATCCATTTCTCTCTCCCGCAGACTGACGAAATACCAGCTCCTCCTAGAGGGTATCCTCAAGACGGTAACGGAAGGAGATGAGACAGAGGAGGACATGGTGCGGCTGCGACGCGCTCACGACGTCGCCAAGGACGTACTGCACCGCGTCGATACTGCTATCAGGACTGCGGAGAATGAGCACAGGTATAATTTAAATTAGAAAAAAGTTTATTAAACACAAAAACCACATACAAAGGAACACATTTCAAAAGATACTAACACACACCCATCCCTATCTTTGAAACCTAGTATCATCTCCCTAGGCCCAGCCTACCCCAAAATACGTCGAGATCGGTTTCTAATATATTTGAATGTGACTGATTGTGAAAGTTTCTACGAATGGCAGCTTGGACTATCAGCTTTATGTGCTTTCTAGGCACGGAGGGTGTTACTTTAAAACGGATGGTCTCCCACTTGCAGACAACCCGCTGCAAGTGTGTGTGCGCTCCGACTGTAAGCTTGAAATGCGAGATTAGTGCAAGATGTTACAAAAACCACTTGCTGACTGCCTCGTTGGTCTAATGGTTGTAAGCGCGACTGCTGAGCATGAGGTCCTGGGTTCCCGGGTCGTGCCAAGTGTTATTGGGTTATCCCATCAGGAATTTCTCAGTAGCTGCCACGGAGTCTGGATTTGTGCCCGATTGATGGCAATAGACTCGCCCCCTATAACGTGGGTCTTAAACATAACTGGCGACATGTGGTTGTATTATTAGGTGCACCTCTGCCTAACCTTTTGTGGATATCAGGCGTGATGCTAAGTTACAAAAACCATCTAACCCTGTTACCATCTTTTACAGACTAAAAACAATCCAGACCAAGTTAGAGGTGCGCGTGCCGACGTCCGGAGAGTGGGAGGATCTGCGCCGACTGGACCTCACGCATCACACGCTGAGGAACGAAGGAGAACTGACGCTCAGGAACGACTCCAGCAAGAGGATCAATGTGCTTGTGAGTATTCGCGCATTTGTAACAAGTAGGTAAATACTAAAAATAATATAATCAACATAATATCCACGCAAAATACGCGCTTGGACGTGGAGTTGCGGACACCAGCCCGCTATACAATACAATCAACATATCGTCGTGTAGGAATCAATTTCTTAAACTTCAGAGAGGAATGCTCTTTTGTAACAAACATGGTAACTGATGGTCACAGGTGTAAACCGTTTGCTTTTTATTAGATAAATTATTTTATTCAGGAACGCTTCACGTGATTTTGACAATTGCTAATAGATGTGATCTGAATTGAACAATCGGTTATACTTCAGTGCCTATTTTTGTGCATTATTTGCGTATACTAATTAGATTTTACTATTAATTCAATACTGATATTGTAGGGTTTCTTCGATCTTTTGAGGTTATTACTGGTACATATTAGTTACAATGATATACATCTAACTAATGTGTTACCCCCCAGGCCCTGATGTTAGAAGACAGCCTAGTCCTGCTACAGCGAGAGAGCGACAAGTTCGTGTTGAAGCCGATCCCGCAACCCAGCCAGTCATTGATGCTGTCACCACTTATCAAATGGTAAGAAAAACCTAGATTATGATCATCTTAATATTATTTCCAGGTAACCGCACGGCCACTCACGGTATATTACTTCTGACCGATCACTGCAATCTGTAACAAACGATCTTATGGTAACGTTGTTAGATATGGAAGTGTTGGAGGTCAAACAAACTCGCTAGTTGGTTGCACACTGGATCATATGTTACAAGAGGGAGGAGGGAGGGAGGGGGCGGTGCAGCCTGGGGCTCTAAAATCGTCGTATCATAATACGAATCACGTTAAAAATTTAAAACTCTTAAAATGGACTTTGTGGTCATAAACTTATAGACCATTTTAAGAATTTTAAATTTTTAACGTGATTCATAGTAAGATTCTGATAAAGCTTCCATTTTAGGCCCACTGCTATCCTACACTATGCATACGTCGTTATGTGTAGGTACATATATAACAAACGTAATACAATATTACCTTCCAGTTAGGTACGGTAGAAATGTCGCAAATTATAATCTTTATTCCAACAGGGACAAGGTGCTGTTCCGCCCGAACGCGGCAGTACGCAACACGTTTTTCCTGATGAACATCAACGGAGTTCAGATGCATGAACTTTCTGCCAACTCCGCACCGGAGTATACGTCGTAAGTATAACTTTACTGTTATGTTCTTATCTAAACATCTTCTCCTAAGGACAAGGACTTAAGCTGAGATGTTCTATGTTTTTCTTATCAAAGCGAGAAAAAAAGTAATACAACACAAAAACTATTAATGTTATTCAAATCACAGAAATATAAATTTTGATTATTGCGTTTGCGAATGACTCTTCTATGTTCTATCAAATGACATGCTCTGCCTAGCAAACTGTGATTCTGGCAACCTATGGCGTAGACCCTAGTTTCGTTTTGAACACGGGACAGTTAATCACTCTCGTGCAATGTCGTTGGTAATGTAGAACGTTTCCACCCACAGCTGGGTGAAGCACATCCAAGAGGCCCCTCTCGCCAAGCTGACGGAACTCAAGTCGACCATCACGCCCTCTCACACACACAGTCGCTCTGCTGATGATTCAGGTATGTACAGTTAACCTAGAAAATAAATGCGCTTCATGTTTGCGAATTAGTACGAATCTCCGCGTCACGGAGTCACATACTCCTACCAATGCGCGTTCGTAAAAAAAATGTTTTCTTAGTCATACCCATTCGATCGTCTTTTTCTTTTTCTGAACTTCCACAGAGTTGTTAATTTATAATTTTCTAATCATGGTAATTCAAAACATAAACACTTTCATGTATGTACCAGATTTCATCCTCTTTTGTACGTCTTTCCGAAGATAGACGATGATTCCCGAAACTCAAACTGACAACCGAAACTCATATGCGTTACATTACAGTAATGTAATATCCATCTTTATCAGGCGTCAACGTGTCCCGCAACCCATCAGATGCCTCAGAAAAATCGTCGTCAACAGCTCCCGAAGAGCCGGTGGAGCCGGAGAAGGAGAAGGAGAGACCCTCCCTCGAGAGGGACGACAAGCTGCCAGACGTGCACGACGACAAGCGCAGCGTGGAGCGGGACAGCGAGCAGGAGAAGGAGGTGGAGGTTAAGGACGAGAAGGAGGACAAGCATAAGTGAGTTGGCTTTTACAATTTAAGCTAATCTTGTAATACATTTTTTTTTGTCATTAATATTTAGGGTTCCGTACCCAAGGGGTAAAACGGAACCCTCTTACTAAGACTCCACTGTCCGTCCGTCGGTCTGTCTGTCTGTCTGTCTGATTGGCTGTCTGTCTGTCTGTCATCAAACTGCATCTCCTGAACCGTGTTAGCTAGACAGTTGAAATTTTCACAGGTGATGTATTTCTGTTGCCGCTATAACAACAAATACTTAAACCAGAATAAAATAAATACTTTAATCTGCTCAAAAAAAAGTTTGCAAAAGACACTACGAAACTAATACTACATACGAAAAAAATACTGTTTTCGAAAACATATTCTGCTAAAATTATTGTTTTCTTAAGCACTATAACTTAGGATGCAAGAGCGAGCGAAGCGAGCACGGGACTTGGGGCACCCCACTTCCGACACGTTAGGTTCGAAGGGGGTGGTGGGGCCTTGAGAGCGAGCTAACTAAGACCACGCCATCCCCTTAGTGTTAGGTTACCTTAAACCCTCCAGACAGAAATAGGAGCCCCGCGTAGCGAGGCTACGTCGACTACGCCTTATTACATTTTGATATTTATCTTGACGTTGATTTGACTCTGTTTTATTTATTTTATAACTTAAAACGCAATTTAAGCTGGTGTAAAAATATCACGTCGGCAAATGCTGTATAGACTTTCGGAAATGCAGTATTTTATTCGGTCGTGTCTTTGTCCTTTCCGCTGTCGTAAGATTAGTATTTAAAGCAGCAAAGAAGGCTGGCGAGGCTCTATGTATTTTGGGACCCACTCTTGGAGGAAGCATTCATAATGGCAACTTATACATGGTTGTAAAACGACCAAAGACTAACAGAGAAGTAAATGGTAAGTAAGACGAATAAGTTGGGAGAAAAGAGATTACGTCTATACGTATACAAGATAACCTAAAAATGTGGAATGTCTGCTTATTTATGATGATTCATAAAGGAAGATTCGTATAAACTACTGTATTTCCCTTGCAGTTTTAGTTTTGACGTTACGTGTGTTGCTTCTCGTATTAAGCCAAAACCTCAATTTTTACGTCATTGCCTGTACATAGTTGATCAATCATAAAACTGCCAGACTGCGGCTTGAGACTATACTGATTACTAACCTAGTAATTAGTTCAATCACTATTCAAACTATGTCATTATGACTTTGATCTATAAGCAAATAATGGCCTGGTAAAACAATTCTAACTGCGCTGAGAGAAGATATACAGTACATAAATTATAACAGCCAGAGCTCACTAGCTATGTACAGCTATTGAAAGGCAGGTTTGTTAAATAAAAATTTGTGAGTAATAAATCTCGTTTATATTGGATTATTGTATGGAAAATAATAGTTTAATGTAAGATTTGATAGGATATAATTTAAAGTAGACACACGTTCTAAAAGAAAAAGCAAAGACAAGTAGATCTGTCAATACACATATGCTCTATACCACATACAAAGCATTGAAACATTGCCCTTTTAGTTTACTATCTACAACACTTGCCCTTAAACTAAAGGCGATGTCTTGATATACAACTAACTAGTCCTTAAATGACATGTTGTACACTTCCAATAAAAATGTTATTTAAAAAACCAACAAAAATAAAAGTATACAACTAACACAATTTTGATAAACCTAAATCCTTTAAAAACAAATCATGTTTTTCCTTCGTTAAGGGTTTCGTTAGGATATCAGCTATCATTTCATCAGTTCACAAATACTCAATTTTAATAATGTCTTCATTAACAATATCTCTTATGAAATGATGCCTTACATCTATGTGTTTTGTTCTGCTATGATATACAGGATTAGTACATAATCTTTGGGCAGACTGATTATCATTATAAATCAATATTTTGTTAAACTTTCCAAGTAGTTCATGCAAGAAATTTCTAACAAACAAAGCTTCTTTACAGGCATCGGATAAGGACATATATTCAGCCTCCGTGCTAGAGAGAGCCACAGTTTTTTGCTTTCTACTCTCCCATGATATTGTGCTACTGCCAAGTTTGAAAACAAAACCAGTTTTCGTCACCTGCCCAATCAGCATCTACAAATGCAGTGACATTCAGCTCACTCTTCTGAAAAATTAAACAATAATCTTTAGTACCTTTGAGATAGCGCAACACACGCTTAGCTGCTTTCCAATGAGTTTCTGAATGAGATTCGTTGAACTGGCTCAGCACACTCACAGCATGAGAAATATCAGGTCTGGTACATACATAAGACAGCCTATTAAATTCCTATAATCATATTTATTATTATTTTCTTGACTTGCAGTTAACTTTGATCCTTTTTCCATTGGAGTTTTCGCAGGTTTACAGTCTGTCATGTCATGTCTCTCTAAAACTTTCACTATGTACCCAGACTGATCCAGAGTGATCTTATCTCCCTGTTTACAGATCTTCATCCCCAATATCTGATGGGCTGGTCCCAGATCATGCATGTCAAACTCCTTTTTCAAGTCATTCTTGACTGTTGACCTTAAAGATGAATTACTTGATGAGAACAAAAGGATGTCATCGACGTACAAAGCAATTATTATAAACTCGCTTTGTAATCTTTTGAAATAAACACATGGTTCTGATGATGTTCTACTAAACCCAAATTTCTTCATTAAAACATCATTAATTTTTTCATACCACATTCTAGATGCTTGTTTCAATCCGTAAATGGCTTTGTTTAATCTGTAAACAAATTGTTCTTTGCCATTTATCTTAAAACCCTCCGGTTGCTCCATATAAACTGTTTCTTTTAAATCGCCATTTAAGAATGCAGTCTTTACGTCCAAATGATCAATATTTAAGTTATATTGAGCAGCAATGGCAATCAGAGCCCTAATAGTAGAGTATCTTACAACTGGAGAAAATGTTTCTTCATAATCTACTCCATATTGTTGCGTGTAGCCCTTTGCCACAAGTCGTGCCTTATATTTTAACAATTCGCCGTTGAGACCCCTTTTCTTCTTAAAAATCCATTTGCATTTAACTGGCCTCTGATCACTTGGTTTTTCAGTAAGGGTCCAACAATTGTTTTTCATAAAAGACTTATATTCATCTGTTATTGCCTCTTTCCACTTAGCCGCATCTGGACCATTAAGTGCCTGCTGCACTGTCTCCGGTTCTTCATCATGACTGCTTAATCTACATACTAGTTGTGCAGACTCATTCAACATCATTGAATCTTCATAATCTGATGATGTCAGTGCATCTTCTATTGACGATTCTCCTGGAATGTAAGTTGAATCCAAAGTATCATTCGCATCAGAACTGTTCCCGCTCTCAGAGTCACTTACAGTGATAATACTTGTCTCTCTTGCACGCCTCTTTGTAGAAGAAAGCTCGGAAGACTCATCAGTTCCTGATATCTCATGGCAATCAGTCTGTACATTAGAATGTATAGTTTGCCCCACACTTGAACTAGTGAGATTTAATGAGGTCATGTTTTTATAAATATCATCATGTGACTTATCTGCCGGCAATAAATGTATTTTCCAAGAATTTGACATCTCTTGCCTTGATACACTTAAATGAATCAGGTTCTATCAGCCTGTAACCTTTCGTATCTTCGCAATAACCTACAAATATGTATTGTTTGCTCTTGGAATCCAGTTTCTTTCGATTATGAGAAACAGCATATGCAATACAGCCAAATATATGTAAATAATTAAGATTCACCTTTTTATTGGTCCATTTCTCCTCTGGAACTAATCCAGTGACAGCTTTGGTTGGACTTCTGTTTTTCAGGTAGACTGCAGTGTTGACCGCTTCTGCCCAGAATTTATTGTCAAGCTTAGCATCTCGCAACATGCACCTCGCTTTCTCCAGAATGGTCCTGTTTGCACGCTCAGCCACTCCATTTTGTTGTGGCGAGTGCGGGACTGTGGTTTGATGCTTGATCCCATTATTCTTCAATAAGATCTGTAATTTGTAATTAACAAACTCACCACCATTATCACTTCGGAGAATCTTTATTTTCTGGTTGGTTTCATTTTCAACCATAGCCTTAAAATGTTTGAAATGTTCAAACACTTCATCTTTTGATCGAAGAAAATACACAAATGTTTTCCTACTATAGTCATCGATGAAACAAAGAAAATACTTGGCACCACTAAAAGACGTGACAGGTAAAGGACCACACAGGTCTGTATGTACCAAACCTAAAACTTCAGAAGCTCTTGTGTATGACTTCTTGGGAAACGGTAATTTACTTTGCTTGCCCTCAATACACGCAATACATGGCTGAAAAACTTTAGAGTCATAATTAATACCTTTGACCATACCTTGTTTAAGAAGCGCCATACTTCTAGAGTTTAAGTGTCCGAGACGACGATGCCAGGTTTCCTGCGATGCTACCGAAATCTTTTCCTTCGAAAGAGCCGAACTAGTAGCCATAACGAATGCCTCTGGAGCTGATGTCACTGACGTTACTGATGATTTAATAGTACCCCTCTCTGAGCACTGAGACTGACACATGTCTAATTTGTAGATCCCTGCATCTAAGCTTCCTGAAGCTAAAACATCATTTCCATCATAAACATGACATTTCTGAGCATTAAAAACTACTTTGTACCCTTTACTAACTAAGGTACTGACAGACAATAGGTTGGCAGACAGCTTAGGTACATAATATACATGACTAATTATCCTGATGCAGTCTTTGAGCTGAACCTTGACATTGCCACGTCCTGCAGTCTCTAATTTTTCACCATTGGCTACTGTTACAATCATAGGCTTACTATGCACAAAATGTGAGCCGTTGCTCCACTATCTATATACCACTCACTTGACTTGATGCTGACTGACAGTGCTGTCAACAGCAGTTTCGAAGTTTCCTTGTTGACTTTCTTACTTTGCTTCGGGCAATCCTTAATAAAATGTCCAGTTTTCTTACATCTGTAACATTTTGGAGGTTTTCTTGATGTATTCCGTGATGCTGATAGTGCGGTTGCACTCTCATCTGCCTTATCACGTCGTTGAGATTCTTGTAACAACTTTACCTTTACTACATCACTGGATAACTTGATATTAGAGTTTTCCAGAGCCATTATTAGAGGATCATAGTCAGCCGTCAGTCCGCTTAACATAATTACCGCCACAAAATCATCATCAAGAGGAGAGTTTATATCCTGCAATTGTTGTGAGAATTCAACTATCTTACTGAGGTAACTGTCCATACCATCACCGCCGAGTTTTGTACCAAACAGCATTCGTAGTAATGATAATCTTCTACACAGCCCCTTATCCTCGAAAGCGTTTTCAAGGTTAGACCACGCTTCTTGCGCGTTCTTGCAATAGCGAATTTGCGGAAATATATTTGAATTTACGGACAGGCATATCCTTGCCAGTGCCTTTTGTGTCTTCTTTTCATCACATTTTCCGTTGCTCTCGACGCAATCCCACAAGTCTTCATGAACCAAAATCATCTTCATAATGAATTTCCACGTTCCATAGTTCTCTAAACCACGTAATTTATCAATTTGATTCAGTGAAGATGATGTACCTGACGAATTAGTTGAAGACGCCATTGTGTGGGTCACACGGCACACCGGTCACACCGGCCGGCCTTTCTTACTTTAGCGGATTGCGCAGTTTCGGAAGAAAATCTTACTTTTATTTTTCCTGATAGTGTCCTGCGCCCATAACCTATTGGATTATTGTATGGAAAATAATAGTTTAATGTAAGATTTGATAGGATATAATTTAAAGTAGACACACGTTCTAAAAGAAAAAGCAAAGACAAGTAGATCTGTCAATACACATATGCTCTATACCACATACAAAGCATTGAAACATTCAGTGGCGTGCAGTGCTCCCGAAGGCGGGCAGGCCAAGCAAAAAAAAAAAACACGCAACATCACAGCGTCGCTCTACTTAGGATGACCCTCAAATGAGAGACAACGCCATCTAGCTTAAATATAAGGAATTTCAATGGTATTCTGTCAATACACGAACGAAGGATGTCGCTTCGTTACAAAAAAACCTAAAAAGTAAAACAGAGGGCGCTGTAAACAAAAAAAAATAGTTTAGTTTTCGTTCCGTACCCAATTTTGAGCGTCTGACCGGAATATTTGAAAAAAAAACATTGAAAATAAGCCTGTAAAAACCAAAGTTATAAATACAAGAACTCACCACATTAATCAAGGTTCAAATCACGATTTTCTGACAATGCAAACAGAAGAAAGATTCATTTGAAATACCGAGTACGAGATGAATTTTGGGTTAATTCTCGTAATTCGGGTATCTACACATTTTCCTTTAGACACAACTTGAATCTTAACATCAAACAATCGTGAATACTTATTGTTTTTAACTTCTGACAAACACATTATCAGCGCAAACTTCACAACAGAACACCATTTTTAAGTAAATAAACAAATACAACAAATAATATTTACACTACTGTACGTTTCAAAACGAATTACAACCGTCAGATATTATAATAATCAAAACATTCAAGATCACGAAATAAATTTTGCTTGTCACATGAAACAAATATGGCTTCTAAGAAAAATACAATTGTTATTTTGTCAATGAAAAAAACACTACCAAATATAATTGCATCACCGCATACCGTTTTAGCCGGATAATACTTTGTGGGGCAGCCAATCAGTGGCCAGCTAGCCAGCTACACTCGCAGGAGTTTACGCCCCTATTTACTATGTGTGCCGTTCGTATTTCCGTGTATATACACGAAAATACTTATCAGTGTGCTTAAATTTATCAATGGAAATTAGGCCGGCTGGGGCCTTGCCTAGACGGCCGGGAGCGAGCCAGTTACGTCATACGGCCGCGACAAGTTGCTTTAAGTATTATAACAGGCGTTTTATTTTTTATTTTTGATTAATATAGTTATAATAAATGCATTTGTTGCGTTGTTGGTAGGAATGGTAGGGTAGGCTAGGCCTAATTGCCTCTATGGACGGCACGCCCCTGGAAACATTGCCCTTTTAGTTTACAATCTACAACAGTTTATTGGTATTTTTACATAGTTTTTATTTTATATTTTTCAATATTGTTATACAAAAAATATTATCTAAAAGGTTATCTAAAAAGGAAGCTGGTGCAGCGATATAGCTCTGGGGTCTGGCATAACCCATATACCATAACATGCCCATGACATGAGAGCTACAACCCACTGTCCGTGTCCCAAGAGGACAGTGGCAATAATAGCCTAATACACCACTTGGCCCCTGTCTTCTTCTTCGTCGTCACACTCTTGGCAGAGTGGTCGAGGTCGTCACATCAGGGTGGTGGCAAGCTTCACAATCCGCCGCCATTCCTCCCGTACTATGGTTTTTCTTGCGCATTCGTGGAGTTGACCATTGAGTGCAGTTTTGACTTGTCGGTCCAACGCATTGGTGACCTGCCGCGCGCTCTTGTACCTTCAACCTTTCCCTGTACTACAAGTCGCTCCACAGTTGTGTCTTCTTGACGTGTGATATGTCCAAAGAAAGTGAGAATACGACATTGGACGATGGAAGAAAGACGCTGCTTGATTCGAAGTTCATGTCATCGGCACTGTCCCTAATCCACAGTCTAAAATAATGACAATTACATTATTTAACAAATTACCTAGTGAACTGAAAGACCTACCCATTACTTTATTCCGAAAAAAAAAAAATGTATGCCTGGTTAGTCATAACCATAGTGTTTCTACACGACCCAGGAAACTTTAGTTCTACGAACATAAAATTATTGTAAAGCCTCACTATGTTCCTATTCTAGTGTAATAATAGCTAGTTAAGTTTTTTTTCCTAGCTTGCTCTGTCCCACTCCTGGGCGAAGGCCTCCCTCTACTCACTTGTCCAGTTCGTCCCGCCATCTCCTTTGCAGCCTGCCGCGACCCTGCCTCACTGTGTCCGGGCACCAGTTTCTTGCTATTTCGGCCCACAGTTTGTCCACATGCGGCAGACATGACCTGCCTAGTCCCATTTGAGTTAGGCAGCCTTTTGAATCCCGTCAGTTATATTTGTTTTGGAGTGCAGTATTGTGTTTCGAACACGATCCATTAATTTAACACATAATATATTGCGCTCCATTGCTCGTTGGCAAACATTGAATTTGGACTTATGGATGTCAGTTAAAGACCAAGTCTGTGCACAATAGTTTAAGACGGAAGGTTAAGTTTTTATAAAACCAGCGATCCGCCCCGGCTTCGCAAGGTTGCAATGTTATACATATAAAGCTTCCTCTTGAATCACTCTATCTATTTAAAAAAAAACGCATCAAAATCCGTTGTGTAGTTTTAAAGATCTAAGCATACATAGGGACAGACAGCGGGAGCAACTTTGTTTTATACTATGTAGTCATGAAAATGAAAAAGATTAGGTACCTAGGTATATATATATATGTATAGTTATGTACCTATTTCGTTTCCTTGTTATTATCAGCTTTTATTTTATGTTTCGAATAGCAGAAATGGTTAATATGAAAATCTTTATTGTTATATTATGTAATGTAACATGTATGTACCATTTATTCATAAATATTAACACTTGACTGGAGCTTCGTTAATTTTTAGATTCTTTGGGTCCAGTTTCGCCGGCCTCCTTTCATATTTTGCTCTTTTTTTTCGGAGGTTTTATTACTACCCTATTCTTAAAGCCACATCTGTTTCTAGATTGTTGTGTCCTAAACTAATAATTGTTGTTCCAGACCGCGCCGGCCCACCGTGGGCCGCATCAGTACGCACGGCGCGTCCCCCTGCGCGCTGGAGTCCCCCGCCGCCATCCACGTGCGGGCGCCGGCCGCCACCGCCGCCAGGACGGCGCATAGAGCCTTTACTGATCAAGGTTACTATAACGCCAAAAGCCCTCCCATCCCGGGCGTTGCAAACATCAATTCGATAAACATAAAACATAACACTACACCACGCATATAAACCCCGAAAATTACGGAGAAGTGTATGGCGTGCGAAAAACACAAAGTTTCAGCCTATAGTACATTTTGATATAAGTGGGGAAACTTTGTTATTGCATTCGAGCGCGGAATTAACACCCGAGCTGCAAGCGAGGGTGTTATGGAGCCGAGAACTGCAATAACAAATCCCCACGCGTATCAAACGACGTTTTTCAATACACTTTTGAAGAAATAAAATATTAGAACGGAAAGTATTTTTGTCAGGAATTATTAGGAAACTATGATTTAATTTGCTTTTTTTCCGCGCTTTGCTTTCGCCAGGTTGAAGAAGATGCAAAGATATGATGCTGTATACAGCCTACTATGAAAAAAAGAAAATTCTTTTTTTTTTAATTTAGAGGACATTAAGATGTTAATTTGATCATAAACATAAATATTTGTTTTAAATAATAATTTTTATCTATGATATTCTATTTATAACCACAATTTAAATACTCGAAAAATACTTAATCCGTAAAGACGCATATCTCTTTGCCGGGATTAAAAAAAAAACAACACCGACTATAGATATAGTCATTGAACCCTTTAGACTTATCTGTGCAAATTTTTAATAAATATTAAAAATCGCACGCGTGTGAAATACATTGCATGTTGAACCTAATCGTAGTGCGATTAGAACCAATTTTCGAGAAAGTGTATTGAAAAATTTATTAAATGACTTTTGATTTCTTTTTAGGTTTGGACCAAAGTTTGAACAAAGAGTGTCCATGCCCGTTCTTGTCTTACAGTACTTTCACAGTTTTTATGCCTCGTGACTGGGACTGTAGCTACATTTCATTGTTGTCTTTGTTTCGACAGTTCAAAAGTGCCTGTAACTGGCCTACTTGAAATAAAAGCTTTGTTTTTTTTTTTTTTGTGGTGACATGAATTATACTATACGTCACCTCCGCCTTGCTCTTCACGGAAAAAAGTGGTTGATCTTGTGCTATGTGATGTTGACATGGTACTAATTGTTGTAATTCCCAGAGCGTCTCCGGCGCCTGGACGGCGTGATCTCGCGCGCGCTCCGCGCCAAGTCGTCCATAGTGGGCGCGGCGCTGGGGGTGCCGCCCGACAGCTACGCGCACTTCGCGGACCTCGCCGTGGCGGACGCCGCGGGGGAAGTCGGTACGTGTGACGCGATGATATATATACTGAGCTTGACCATAGTGTAAAGGACATCGGCGCATAAACTGTTCCCAAAAAAAGGAAACCGGCCAAGTGCGAGTCGTACTCACACGCACACAGGGTTCCGTAACACCAAATAATATAACAAATATTTTGAAGGCTCATTCATATGTTGTTGTTTTACATTCAACAGCAAAAATAAATTTATTTTTCATAGTATGTTAATCAAAAACAAAGTAACTGTTTCAGTTTGATGAAAAAGTCCCATAACTCAAAAACTAAACATCAAATCTTATTCAAACCAATTTTGGTTGAGTTTTATTTACGTTCTACAATACTAATTTTTTTCAGAATTTTCCTCCTCTTACTTTCGAAATTAGAGGGCGGGGGGGACACATTTGACCGCTTTGGAATTGTCTATCTTTCAAACGATTGACTTTGAGAAGAAATGGTGTTAGAAACCTCAATGTCATTTTTAAATACCTATCTATAGACACCGCACGTATGCCTTTGTCAATTTTTTTAATTTTTATTATTGTCAATTCCATGTATGGGGTAAAAGTGGCTGTGACATACACGGACAGACAGACCGACAGACAAACATGGCGAATCTATAAGGGTTCCGTTTTTTGCCATTCGGCTACGGAACCCTAAAAAAACTAGTCCCAGCCGAAAATAGTGGTTATTGCGCGTCGATGTGTCTTACACTCTAAGTGTGATTGTTAAAGCAATAATTACAACAAATCATTATTTTTATTTGTCAGATGTTTGCGGCGAGTTGCGCATGTCAGGCTCGCGATTATCTCGCAGTAACAGTCAGGAGGACGCGGCGCCCGACGGGGATATACACCAGCTGCTACTGGCGGCGCACGCACAAGGTACTATACTAATGTTATTGTAGCTAGTCTGTACTGTCCCACTGCTGGTCGTTCTCTAATTCTCTCGGAACAATATTGTAAGAGAACAGCAGTAAAATCAAAGGAGAGAAGATAAAATAACAGCGGCTACTTCGAACTGGCAGATTCTTAGTTTTAATTGCGACCACATTTTCGATAAAACTACACCCTGAAACATTGTGTAGCAGTCCAGGCGAAGTACCCGGTAGTTCTCAATTTTCTCCTTTATCCGTTGGCTTCGATAGCCAACTGTATAATTCAAAGTTTTTAAAGACTGTCATATTAATTTATCCCGTCTCTCCCCAGCGACACAACTAACCCGCTCCCTGCAGCGCGCGCTCAACGTCACGGAAGCGGAGACCGTGTCCGCACGAGCTCGCTCCGGCCGCTGCGACTCGTGTCGCCATCCCTCCTCACACGAGCACGAGTCGTTCGAGCTCGTGTCGCACGCGCGCGACGAGCACGAGCTGTCGCCCGACAGCGCCAGCACTGAGGCCTTGGAGAGGGACGTGGCCGAGGTGCTCGGGGACCTGGCGGAGCTCTCTGAGGAGCCGGGCGGCGAGGGGAGCGCTGACGATGCACTTGGTACGTAATGTCAATATTAGTCGAGAACCATTTCGATGGAAGTCAGTTTAGATTTTAGTCTTGATCTAATTTTTGTTTGCTTTTTAAATGATGTAAATGACTCCTTTGGAAAATTCCTGGCCCCGTTAACACAAGACATCGCTAAATCCGTAATATTATTGTAAATGCTTCTGAAATCCATGAAAACGAGATTCATGGCGAAATTGTGAAAATTATCTCGGCCGCCATCTTGAATTTTCAACCGTCACATTAATTCAGCGTGAACGTCGATAAGTTTCAGATTAATATTATTTTCGTGTAGTGGCTTTTTGAAAAAGGTTCAGGTGTTGTTTTTGATTGAAAATTACCACGATACGATCCCTGTGTTTGCCAGGCCGCTCAGTGCTGGTTTTTATAAGAGTCACAATGCGTATTTCGCGGAGCGCGTCGCTGCTGGTCAAAGGCCTTTTTTCACGGTTTACGATTCGGGGCCAACGTGAGCGGTTTTGCCCAAATTTTTTTCGTGGCGTGCTGCGACGAGTTCGGGCCGCGTCGGGGCTCCGCAATATAGTGAGTTGAGAGTTAATGTTATGGTGCGTCGACAGAATGTTCGGGCAGCGCCTACGTGCTGGCGTCGCGCCTGGTGGGCGTGTCGTGCGGCCTGCGGGCCACGCTGGCGCGCGCCGTGACGTCACTGGCGGGCGGCGCGCGCGGGGCGCGGGAGGCGCGCGCGGCGCTGGCGGCGGCGCGCGACCTGAACGACCAGCTGCGCGCGCGCACCCGGGCAGGTTAGTCACACGTCGTACGCCCTACCTCCAACCTTCTGCACCGTGTAACCAAAGCCCGGAAGATCCTGCCTGTTCTATGGAGGATGAAGAATGTTACACCTTGTTCCTCGCACCTTTATGGCACTGTATGTGTTTTTATATCATTGATTTATTTAATTTAAAGAAGATGAAAGTATAACAAAACTCTTGAACTTTCCAGACCAGCAGTCGACAGAGGAGATCTCCCTGCCCAAGACAGGTCTGGATCCGTCTATACAGGTGAGAATCATCACTTTACAACCATTAAACATTATCCTATGACTCGACAGTACAATATAGAACATCAAGCTTGCAACACTAATATTATAATCTTACACACTATTATCGATACCGTTGTATTAAAATTTAATACGGCAAAGCGCCGCTTCCTGAAGATAATTAAGATAATTTACATGAAATTGGAACCTTTACTGCTGTAATCCTAGAGTTACCTTTTAGGTTTATCAAATTACCAAAAGAATTATTCACTATACATTGCAAAATGCAAAGAAAAGTATTTTGCATTATAGTAAATTAATGTTTGACATATAATAACTGTACTTTATTCATACAGGAGCAACCGAGCAATGGCGGGTGATCTCCCAGCATCATTATAAAGAATTGTAAGCGAATACCGACGTGAAGACGTAGTGATATTACTCGCACTAACTCTGGCTGGCCCACGAACGAAACGGTCGTAGTCACCACTAACCACCACCTAACAAACTACTCTAGTTTCACCAAAAACGGTCCATCAGTTTCAGATGTGTCAATATTTTTGTCATTCTCTCCGTTTGTAAGTTTTGTAACCCAGCACGATGAACATTGTATATTTTGTAATAATAATAATGATTATTATATATTATATTGTTTTTTTTTTGTTACAATTGTAAGTACTGCATTAAATTAGTATTAAAAAGATGATTATTCCATACGTAAGAGATATTGTGATTGACTTGATGAAGTTTTTTTTTTTAATATTATTTTTGTCATTTCGATGTTTTTCACAAAGATTAAGATATGTTAGATGTCGGTGTAAATAATGTAGCGGTTGTAGTATATAAGTGACAACAATAATGTATGATTTATTATATATGATTTTGTGTATACATTTTATGTTTTATTTTATTTTTTTAACGATTTTTTTCCGTTTTGCTTTTCCTTTTTAAACTATTTTTTTAATTGGACTCTGGTCTTTTATATTTAATCATTATTAAATTTGATATTTATATAGATATTAGCTTGGATAACTTTAATAATGCTTTTTCAAAAGACATACTATAAATGATAATGATTTAACTCTGAAAGGGATTTCTTGATACTCATAGCATTTCGTTAGGGCACAAATTATATCAAAACAATCAAATAAAACATACTGGATTTGCTTGCATGGTTATTGAATATATACTTCTCTACAATATTTTATATAATAGGGATACACTACATAGTTACTTTTTTCAATATATTTATTAAAACAAATATGGTACTTAATCTGTAGTTCTATTGAACCAATAAATAGTGCATCTACGTGAAAAGGCGCAACAGTGATCCTTCAGAAAGCCGTTTTTCCGTCGGCAGTTTCACAGTAACACAAAACGAATCATAGGTATTCTAAAACATCTTGGACATTGGGCCTGCAATACGGCTTTGTAATCAACAAATAAAATGAGACAAACTTATTAAAGAAATAGTCGCGAAAAGTATTACACTATGACAATATTGAAATTAAATCTGATTATTACTATAATATATGATGCTTAGTAAACAAAAATAGCAAAAATATAATAGTAAGTAACATAAATAACGGAAAATATAATCCCCCTGTCCTAATCCCCCATTATGATTAGTTTTGATTCTCGCTCACTCTTATCGAACATTGAATCTTATATTTCCATGCAACATGAGTGTGTACTCTCGCGCGATCTCAGTCCGCTGAATCGAATCGAATCGAAAAAATAATTAAATCTCTGTGCAGCATGCCTTTTTTCATAAACCTTTTAGTAGCTGAGTCCCGGTGTGTCACCCGTCGTTAGGAGACGTAGCGTTATGATAAATAGCCAGAACCTTCCTCAAGAATTAAGGTGTTATAAGAAAACATTTTTTTTTAAATCTGATTTGGAGGTCCAGAGGTTACAAATAATTCTTCAGCTTAATTCTATTAGTATATAGATCCACCTTATTTCTAGCTTTAGCTTTCATTGTAGATCAGACAAGTATGCACATTCTGCCACGGGTTCAGTACCTAGCAAAAGGGTGTATAGTTTGAGTAGATATGGAACCCTGTGAAGTGCCCTAAAAATGTTACCTTTATTATAACAAATGCCATATTAGCAAAGATACAATAACATTATAGCCACATAAGCTTGCCTTCCGCCCCGGATTTACCATGGAATTACACACTATAAACTTCGCACGAAAATAATAACTAAAAATATTAGCAGTTGTGTGTAGGTTTTCGAATACCATATTTCTAGATGAAATTGTAATGTTGAATATTCAAATATTGCTTTTTAAAGTTTGTCATTTAGTCCGGATTTGCCCCATTGAGCATATTGCTATAAAAGTATTATATATAAATGTCCAGCATTTTTGGAGATGTATTTTAAAGTAGTGAACAGCTTGTGAGATGGTCCCGTGTACCTTTTAAAGTATAATAGTCTAGCGTTGCCTGCATTTTAGATATATTTACAATCAATACTGTGTGTTGGGTACAAAGAAATCTCATGTTACAGTGTTACATAGACCTTCTGGCGCTGGAATCACAATAATAGGGTGGGAGGCGCGTTGTCAGTAAATGTTTGTGAAACTGTATTGACAAGAGAAACGGACATACATACATGCAGGTCAAACACATAACCCCCATTTCGGGCATCGCCGCAGTCTGAAAACAAGATGACATTAGGTCTGATGACACGCGCCAATAGATCCGTGCAAATCTCTTCTTTTAATTTTAACCTATATGTTTCGTATTTGTCTTTGTGAGGGCAACGCACTGCGATTTTTCTGATATTCCACATGTCCATTGGCGGCAGCGACCACTTGTTCCATTAATAGTGCTGCAATATTGTTTTGACGCTCGAAAGGCGCTGACAGAGGGACGCTATTGGTAAACATTTATGTTGTGAAATATTGAAAGCGTTACTTCTGATTTTTGTCACTGGCCAAAAGGTTCTTGTCCACCTCAACGAAACAAGGCGTGTTTTATCCTTCCCTTCATTTAAACATAATTAAATTTTATGAATTGTTAAGCGCAAGGGGAATTTGGATGGATTTGTCAAAAACAGATTAATTTTTTGGCCAGAGGCCTCTTCTCATACAAGGCATTGATCACTACGCTTACTCAAGACGAATTAGTTTTTATTTTCTCTTAATTACTAAAGGTTCTTCTGCTTCAAATTATCTTTTTACCAAACACACAGCATTTTATTTATTGAACAGATATATTTAAACATATATATTTGAATACTTTAGAATAGGCTTAGACCAAATGAATCCCATCCAGAATTTGTATTTGTATGTTTATATCGTTATATATAAATGTATGTTGTATGTATTGTATGACGTATTACATGTATAGATGTATGCTTTTAGGACAATTTCATGATATGCTTCGATATAATAATATTATCCAGTTATATGTATATTTCATTGCAATAAACGATATGTAAAATATATTTGTATTTTCTTTTGAACCTGGAACGAGTAAATGGGTTGTGGAGGTCAGATAGGCAGTCACTCCATGTGAAATAGTGGTATTCAGCTGCATCCGGTTAGACTGGAAGACCTCAACATCGTTGGAAAAAGGCTAGGCAGATGAGTTAGCTAAAAACTAGCAACATTCTTCACTAACTTAGTAGTTAAATAAATGCTGTAACAGGAAAGGGGAAGGAAAAATCATACCACGAATATAACACACACACACACACTAAACATGAGCTAAGTTTCCATTATTCAATACCTACGTATAAAAATGAAAGCATCCACACGAAAGATGACACCACCCCTCTCTAGATGGCGTTGGCGTCGAATTAGATTAGATCGCGCTGTGGTTTCGTTCCCTATGAATGGATATAACGTGAAGGACGAAACGTTCGGGTACGGTTTAGGTAGAGGTCATGTAGTTAGTTATCTTATATATTAAATAAGGGAAATTTTTCTAAGAGTTAGTTGTACACACGTCTTCACAGCAAGCTATACATTTCCAGTTTATGCTGATCTCGCATTGTATAGGATTTCCGTACAATGCGAGCTCAGCTTATACTGGAAATGTATAGCTTGATGTGTAGCCGTGTGTACCATAGCATGTGTGTGCAGCTAACTTATGGAGTTAATGTCCATTACAATAACGCATACAGGGCGTTGTCGGTGTTGCCACGACACTGTCTCGCATCAGGGATGTTCGCAGAGGCACGTACAGACGTCTGTCGCCTCCCTGATGCGGTGGGGCAGCGCCAACAGCCTCTTGGTCAGTGTGGTCGATAGGGCGGAAGGACTAACACTCAGGCACTGGGCCAGGACACATATTAGGTACCTTATCGTGCCTTGAAATAATGTTTCTTTAATTATTGTTTTATTAAAAAATTTACATGATTTTGTCATTAATAGTACTTAAATAATACCAAAAATTTCCAAATATATCTACTAATACAATTTCTTAAGAAGTGTGCGTATTATTATCCAATAATTGGATTTAATGATTTGTAAAATATTTGTTTTGATTTGACTAAAGTTGCAGGGATAAAATATTTGTCGAAGGATTTCATAACATATAAGTAGGTAGTTAGGTAAACAAGTAGATATATAGGTACTTTCCTGTTTTGTTGGTTTATGTTTTAATAAATATATATATATATCATTGTGGTTTAAACGATAACCGTAAATAACAAGCCACTTAGAATGCTATTTAAATACTAAACGGTTTTTATTGGGTTACCTAATTAATTATTTTTCCTAGTTGTTCAGGAAAGTTTATAATATGAATACCTGCTACATATATACATACTCGTATACTGGGTGTGGCGTTAATGTTAGTCCAACGGTAAAGGTCGAAACAGATATTATATTCAGCTATCACATCATCATCATTTCAACCGAAAGACGTTCACTGCTGGACATAGGCCTCCCCCAGCTATACATACCGCATTTTTTTTCCATCCATAGCACAGTGTTCCATTTGATGAAAAAAAAATCAATACAACCCTCCAAGTTCATATAATCTCAAAGAGTGACTTTTTCATGAAATAGCTATTGAATGTGATTATATGAACTTGGAGAGCTGTATTGATGATTTGAATGATTATAATTCTGTAACTCCATACGTGTTATTGGCGCGATCAATATTTTCATCAACGTACAACTTGACACTGACCTGCAAATTGCAATAAACTTGAGAAAATTTAAATTTCGCGGGCTACCCTTGCGCATCCACCTTAACGGAGAAGCGATTTTACGCGCGTCTGCTTGAAATGCAGCGCTGCCCGCGGCGGCGCCCGCGGCGGCGCCCGCGGCGGCATTCGCGCTTATAGTCCGGGAGGTACCGTTGCAAATGAAAAATTCTTATTAAGCCAGCTGAAATTGACTTAGATAGTTGATCTCAAAAGACTAATAAGAGAACCGACCGTCAGCTGTTCAAGTAGCGGTGGGTTTGGGTGAGGGACGCGGTGGGCGACGCGGCGGCCACCGCTGCTCCTCACGCACCGCACCACGCGCCGCGTCTCCGTAAACAATATCGTACATTGCCGTATGTTTGTGTTTGGGCGTGCGGTAACGCGGGCCGCTGCAAGCGCCGCTTCTCTGTAAACGGAAAAAACGCTCAACGCACCGCGCGACGCGCCGGGTCTCCGTAAATCAAGACTAAGGAGGAGCTGCCTCATCTGGGGATTGAATCCAATATCCCATGTTCAGTGTATATGCTTACGAACACGCACACCACTAGATCAACTACCAATTATTCTTCTTCTTCTATTTTTCGAATCGATGACAGATACAATAAGTAGCGACCTGGTCAGCTCTGAAGTGTGCAATTAGTTGTGCACGACTGGCAGGAGAGGAATATATCCTGTGTTGGGATTTCACACACGCATTGAGCCCAAGAATCAAGATTGGTCGATTATACCCCATAACGCCAGATTAGATCTACAGCGGCTAACTTGAACCCCCAGTAGGTTCAAAGATTTCCATTTGCCAGTGCAGTTCGTGATCAGGGGTTGGTTTATCTGCCAGTGTGATAAAGTGTGGAGGTGGGGGATTTTGGTTGGGAACGACCATAGACACACACTGGCTATATGCGTAGATGATCATTTATATTGCTATATTTGAATAAATATGCTGTACGTGGTCAATTATTATGGCAATTGGGAATGACTGTTGTGTTGTCGGTATTTGGTACTGTTGATAGCATTATTTGAAAATTTTCCTTGAATTTATTACCACAAGGGGGAAAAGGCGTCAAACTGCGTTGCCATGGGAAGAAATGTGACGACCGTCAGGCATGTCATGGAAAGTACACAAAAAAGGAAGGAATTTAGATAGCTAGCTTAGATGGACTGTGGGAGAAGTCCGTTAACACTGCTAGTTCTCATTTTATAATTATACTAGCTTTTGCCCGCGGCTTTGCTCGCGTTAATTTAGGATTTGACAATCAATTTGGGTTGCACTCGGTAATAATAATATAATTCAATAATGATTCGAAAGACACGTGATGACATCTATTATCATAAGAACGTTATTGTTGTTTTCCTCGGGAACAGTACTTTATTTCGTGATGAAAGGTATTATGTCCGTTTCAGTAGGTACACCTGACAACGTATACGCAAAATTTCAAGATGATCGGTTCAGTGGTTTATGCGTGAAAAGGTAACAAACAAACTTACTTTCGCATATATAATATTAGCTAGGATAGGATTAGTCTGTGCACACGTCATCTAAATTGACACGACATCATTAGGTATATGTATAATCTGCATATTTACTTAAAATTTTACTTCCGTTCAGATTTTAATTAATTATTTTCCTAAATAAAGATAAAGTTATATTTTTTGCCTAAATGTACTTATTTATAAACATTAAATTTTTAGTTGCAACATTCTACTCAAGTCGGATATAAAATAGTATTAGGTACTTACAAAGATTATTTATTATCAAAAAACTCCAGCATTTAAAAAAAATACACTATCAATTAAATTTTATTTTAATTTGTTTTTAAACATATTTTCGTTTATTTCCTTAGTTGCTGGCGGTAACTGATTGTACACACGAATAGCAGTAGCGTAGGTAGGTACTTTTATATGTATTATAATACAACATATTGTTAATAACCAGTGTTTGAATTCGATTTAAAATAAAAATATCGCATATTATATTTAATATTAAAGAAATTAAGTGTGAATAGACTTTTCTTGCTGACTGTATTTAGAAATAAAAATTATTATTCTGTGGGAAGATCATATTTCTTTTGTTTCAAATCTATTTGTCCTTGGAGTACTACAGTTAAAGGGCGGCCGTTTCCGGAGACTGTCCTGTGTAGATAATTGACGTTCTAAAAGTGCTGATCATCAGCATAATTTGAATAAATGACCTGTGATTTTGAAACATGCTTAGCCACTACTTATAAACTGAGTAATTAAACCTCGGGAAATAAAATACTTACAGATTTCAGTTAATACGTTTTTATTCGATATACAGGTGTAAGTACATAAAACATAATTAAATAAAAATCGTTCATTTTGTACAGTTAATGTCCATATTTTGTATGTGTTACATTAGCTTAAAACTATATAATATAATATAATTATGTCCGTGCCGAGATCATTTGGTGTACTTACTTAGGTAACAATTTAAATATATTATTATCAATATCATATAATTTATATGGTTACTAACATACAAAAATACAAATCTTTCCTCTTTATAATATTAGTGTAGATTTGTATTTGCCTCGACAGCCGTGGAGCAGCGCAACACGTGTCACCTGGTTTGGTTGCATCACAACTTTACTGCATGCGCATAATAATTATTGTGGGGGGTCGTGTTGCTTCATTTTGTCATGAATTTCCGCAAAGGAACGCCCGATTCCATAATTTATCCTATCTACTAATATAAGTCGTGAGGCTGAAGCGGCTGTTTGTTTGAAAGGACAACCTTCTGTAAGCACCAGTCGGATTTGAAAAAATCTGTTTGCATTTGATAGCCCCATTATTGAAAACCAGGCTAATTAATATTACGTGATGATAAAGCCGAGGGAAACGGGAATCGGTGGTTGAAATCGCAGTATTACACTAGGATGCAATGTGCAATGTTGAGTACTATAGTTCCGCCGCTGTTTACTACTTTGGAGTCTGGTAGATCTACCCGATCTGCTTGAGTAACTCGAAGGACCATTAGTCTTCCCCTGTTGATTATTTGTCAGTACTTAATAGTCGTTGTAGTCGAAATAGTTTTCCAAGTTACTGAAAAAAAGAGATACATTTATGTTTAGTTTTGGCGAAAACTATGTTTTCTGATGAAAAGGAAAATGAAAGTAGGACAAAATCAGAAACAAATTTGTAAGATCGAATAAAAAATGCTGGAAGGAATCAGTTTCCTTTAAATTTTCTATTGTATCATTAATTTTTATTATTTTCTAAAATTATGTGGGATAACCCTTCGGAGAACACAGGCGTGAAGGGGCGTAAAAATATACTGATAAATGGACTTGCTTCTTAAACAGCGAGTAACAGAAAGGTAGCGCGATAGCTTCGGGATAGTTATACTTAAGGATGTACTCGTATGTGGTAGGTACAAACCATCAAACTGAACATCTTTCTGTATCGGACCTACACAATTTAAAGAAATAAAAAGCTGCCCCATACAAACTACTGAACGGATTTTGATGAAACTTTCCAGTAATATATGTAGTTTAAACATCAGAATAAAACATAGGCTATAATAAATAAAAAAAAAAATAATTTACGCGGACGAAGCCGCGGAAGGTAGCTTTCCTAGAATAATTATGTTGGTAGGTACTTACTCGGTTGTAATACATTTTCTGTAGTAAAAACTGTAAACATCGGACCCATGACAGTTCTCAATCCACATCTTTGAACCAGGCATCGGTTCGTAAGATGCAAAAATGCCCGCGTAGGACACTCCCAATAGACAACACAATAATAATAATATTAACTTTGTAAACATTTTATAATAGGATCTGCTTACCCTCTTGCAAATAACTTATTAATGAGCTCTGATTAAAGTGGTCAGTTTATATAGCTACCAGCCTAATGACGCATGTACTGCATGTATTTTATCCTTGTCATTACATTAACATTTATAACTGGAACTTTATTATTTTCAGAAATATATTGAACTTTGATTTCATCGTCCTTATCTATATTGAATGAGAACAACGAAATTATTAAACAAATAGCTATTGCCCGCGACTTCGTTCGCATGTACTCCTCGTGTGCACTGGCGTCACCCAGATCCGCGAGGACTCTTGGAACACCGAGATCCCTTGCGGATGTCCTGAGAAGACCGGGAAGTTTGATCTGCTTCTGGAGGGAGGTGGGCTGGTTGGAGTAATGGCCACCATGGCTCACGCACAATGCTCCACTTTAGGGACTAAGTGCGGAAACCAAACCCTTAACATAGAACATAGATCCCCGAAGTATTAGACAGAGGTGTACACCCACATTTCGCTAGTTATTTCTGAGTCCCAGGGCACGACTCTATTGCGGTGGTAAGACCCGTGAAGAAGAAGTAGCTGCAGAGACGGCATGGCCCCCTTATTTTCCGGCTGACACAGGATGCGTGCTTCGGAAAGTACCTGTGCCCTATGGGTCGGGAATAGAGACACAAGCCCGTGACGGCGACACGCCGTGTTCTGCACGCGCCCCTCATGACATCGACGGGGTCTGTATGTTAATGTGGGCCAAAACCTGGTCGGGGGAGCGTGATAAACTGCGCAAGAACTCCAGCATCCCGCCTCAATGTAGTCGAAGAACACCGTGTAGTTTTAGTCAGTACTAAGTAGTCTGATAAACCCCTTCGCCTACCCCAAGGTGGAGGACATCCATGAGGATTTCCATACGCAAACACAATAGTTACGTTTGAGTCCCATGTAGTAGGGGTTGAGCCCATTGCCATCAACCGGCCAAAAATCCAGACTTCGCGGCTGCTACTGAAAAGTTTCCAATGGAAAAACCCAACAACACTGCCCGATCTGGGAATCGCCAAATCGACTCAAGACCTCATGCCAGTCATCTATCGATTTATTTAAATGAGGCCATTAAAAGGCACTTGTGGATGTCATACTTTACAAGGATGTAGAATTTATTCATTCTAGATGCCCAGGGATAAAATAGCCAAGTCGAGGATGATGGAAAACGGCTCCAGCAATTCAAATCAATCGACCAATCCTTTTGCCAAGGTCGGAAATGAAAGTTTGGAGAAGGTTAAACGTTGCTGTCTTGGCCATATTCTTTCCAAAGAGCAAGAGCTTTGCAAAGAGCATCAAACAACGAAGATATCGAGAAGACCCATCACTATAATCAGTGTGTTTGCCCACCATGACGTACGGTACGGAGACATGACGCTCACACAGGAGGTTGTGTACAGACTACAGACTCAGAGTAGCACAGCCATGGAGCTTTCTATGCTCGGCATAAAATTAGTAGACCAAACGTAGAAGTTCGAAACGTCGAAATTCGGAGACGTAAGGAACACTTCAATATTGGAAATAGCGTTATGGAACTCAAATGAAGTTGGACAGAACCCCTAGAAAGGCGCGGTGATCGCAGCTGGAGGAAAGCTGTGACAGGGTGGCGTCCAAGGGCTGGAAAGAGCAGTGTTGGTCGTCCGGCGGCGAGATGGGCACAATATACAAATATAGTATAATCAATGTACCTACCTACCCGGAATGTGTTATAATGACGTGATAACAGCGAGGGCACATCTCACAGGACAAATCTTTACGTACACCAAAATTTTGTCCAATTGTGACTCATGAATCTACAAGTAATGCATAGGTAATGCCCGATGGAAAAACTAATAACGGTAGGTCGATGTCTTTGTTGGTCACCTAGTCAATCAATTTAGTGTATTTCTCTAATCTTTTTCTGTGAACACGCAGCATGCACAGGCCACTCAGCCTCGCGTCTCCCATGGAGGGCTATGGGTTGCAAACTTGCAACCTATCCGAGGCGGAATGCAAAAATTTGCGAGCTGTTTTCATGGAGCTGAACATGTGCACCCCCCTGGAAATAATTATTTAGATTTGATTGTGTTGAATTGCCGTCCCATCGCATAATGAGTGTGAGAGAAGAGAAAGTTACAGAAGGCACCTTGTTTGGCACATACATGGGTACTGGTGCACTGGAGGTTGGCTAGTCTCCACTGAGATTGGAAAATGGTCAGAAGGACTATTGCCTATTGACTACTAACTTATTTATCAGTGAGTAATAATAACATTGTACTTTGTAGTTTGGTTAATTCATCAGTAAATTGTAACTTGGAACCACAACATATTCCTAGACTGGTGAGTGATTAAGCTACTGAGATTACCAAATAGGTTTATGAACTTCAACCGGGAGGATGGGTTTCTACTGTCGTGTGAATCCAGTGGTTCAACTGTGTAAAAACCGAAAGAGTGCCGAAAAAAGTTCGCAAGCGTAGACAGTGAGTTCCGTGTGTCGTTGCGAGTGACAGTGGTAGAGGTACTGAATACAAAAAGAAACAAGAAAGAGGGTAGACCGACTTGTCTGCTCATAAACACCCACCCGCAATAACTTCAGTATATCCGTGATCATGGTGCTTGCAACAGCGCCGAAATATCGGGAACTCAAAACAAACAGTACACGGTAAAACTGCCTTTTTAGGGTTCCGTAGCCGAATGGCAAAAAACGGAACCCTTAGGTATAGATTCGCCAAGTCTGTCTGTCTGTCCATGTATGTCACAGCCACTTTATTCCGAAACTATTAGGACTACTCAGTTGAAACTTAGTAGGTAGATGTATTCTCTAAACCGCTTTACGACTTTTATACATCATCATCATCATGATATCAGCCCGGAATCACCCACTGCTGGGTATATAATAGGCCTCCCCTTTTTTCTGCCACACTTCCCGGATCCGTGCGTCCCTTATCCAAGTGTTTCCCGCGACTTTGACGATGTCGTCTACCCAACGAGCTTTACGACGGCCCTGGTTTTTAGGGCCTAACCTTGGCCACCACTCGAACTGACTTTTATACAAAAATAAAAAAAAAAACAAGATTAAGGGGAGGGGCTGTTACATGAAACTGAAACTAAAAAAATATATTTTTTTCATCAACCCTGTACGTGCGGGGTGTCTATGGATAGGTCTTTAAAAATGACATTGAGGTTCCTAAAACCATTTTTCAAAGTCAATCGTTTGAAAGATAGACACTTCCAAAGTGGTAAAATGTGTGTCCCACTCTCTAATTTCTAAAGTAAGAGAAGGAAAATTCTGAAAAAATGTAGGATTGTAGAACGTAAAAAAACTTTCAATCAAAATTGGTTTGCATAAGATTTGATGTTTAGCTTTTGAGATATGGGAATTTTTCATCAAACTGCAGCAGTAACTTTGTTTTTCATTCAATGTAACTAACAGTACCTAGTACAAGAATCTTTTGACGCTCGAATGAAGCTGGGGCGCTGTTGGTAAACCTCTTGTAATTTGTTTTGTAAAAAATATTTAGAAAATAAAGAGATAGCGTTAGTTCCGATGTTCCCCCCCCACCTGTTCTGCATCCCGCGCCAGAAGATCCATGAAACCGAGAAACCTGCGTGGTGGTTGACAGACTGACATTCTCGTGAATTGACGTGTGTCAAATTATTTTCTTACTAAAGCGAAAGCAAGATGAATATTTTGAGGAGTATGTCGATTATGTACACGATACGCGATACGATTATTTATCGCTACGATATTTACGCGATGCCGATAACCCGTTAGAATGTTACGACAATGAACAGTTCAAATTCAAACATATATTATTCGTTCGTGACATCACAAAAAATAGGTGGTAAAAGTAAGTACATGGTGTTATCAATAAAGTTATGTCTCACAATGCGCTGCCTTGCAAGGCGTACAAAGTTCGCAAAGAGAATTCGATTCCAGAAGAAAACCGTACATAATTATAGCTCATACTGTACTCATACCTACCGTAATTTCACTTTACCTGCCGATGCAGTTCCCGTTTTTTACTATTTAGGTTTGCAAATATTATTTGCTAATATTATAAGAGTTCGCGAGAAGCGGAAGGAATGGACGCCTTCGCCCAGTGCTGGGACTGAGCAGGCTGGGTTTTTTTTTACCGGTACATTTCTATATTATTTTTTCTTTTCATTTTAGATAGATCCAGGCAGCGGTGAAAAGAAGAAAATTTTATCGTGTTGCTGGTTTCCCTGATGTACTAGGATGAATATATTGCACCCACCAACCAAAATCTGAACCGCAAAATATGGCGAAGCTTTTCGCAATCGCAGAACGTGGTTTTCCATAAATGTGCAGATAGTTTGTGGCCCACGTATCAAAATCCATGAATTTGTTGCTCGTTGGCCTGGCTTTGTCCACGATTCACGAATCTTTAGTAACAGCAGGTGCTGTTTGCAGTCAAAAAAGATCGGGGACAGCGGCTGTACCGGCGGCCAAACCTCTTACGTGTTCACGCCTGTACTTCATCCACGCTCCAACTGAGTTACAATACAATAGGCTCACATAATCACAAGAAACGTAATTATGGGATTCAATGGTGTCTGGAAAAGGCGATTTGCATGTGTCAGTAGAAAATTACAAAACAAATTACCAAACAGCTTGAATATCATTCATTCCTGTGCCATACTCCACAATATTTCTGTCATGGTAAATGAAGACATGCGGGCGCCAGAACCTGGACACACATAATTATACTAATAATATACCTATTACTTCCACTAATGAAACTGAAAAATAATAAGGCATTTCTGAACTTTTGGTCCCAGTATACCGTATTAGTTAGTAGTTACACTTTAATAAAAACCAATTTGCTTGTATAATATATGTGTATAATAATAATTTTATTTTATTTTTTTATCTGCCTCCTCCCTTGTCGCCTCACTGAAGTGTAGTAGCTGTGTTAGACGTTCGAGCGTTGCCTTTAGATATGCTTCTTCTGCTGCCTTCACCAGCCGCTTCCTCTCCTCCTCTCGTTCCTCACTCCGCTTTAAATTTTTCGCCCGTATTTCGAACTCCTTTATTACAACTTGAAAAAAAATCCTTCCTTCCTTCCGAAATTTAATAAGTTCGGAAAGTTTAACTAGCTAACGACTAGCACCTTCAAAAATCTCCAATGAGAATATTAAAAAATAAAATGCTTAGAATGAATACAAATAGATTGATGTAATTTAAAGTTCTGTAATTGGTTAAGCCATACATTGACAGACAAATTCTTTCTGATTTACTGTAATGGGTAGATCCTTACCTAACAACTCCGAGTTTGCTAATGGCAAGTCAGTCGGCTCGGCAAAATAACCCGACAAAAGGGACTGCCCATTTGAGTTACGAGTAGGCATAGCTTTTTGAGCCACGTTAGCTATATTTGTTTTCGAGTGCAGTATTGTGTTTCGAACACGATCTGTTAATTTAACACCTAGTATACTGCGCTCCATTGCTCGTTGGCAAACCTTGAGTTTGGACTTCTGGATGTTAGTCAGAGACCAAGTCTGTGCACCATAGGATGGGAGTTGAAATTATAACTTGCATAAGTAATTATCATTTATTTTAATTGATTGATGCAATGAAAACTGCCCCGATATACTGCTCCTCTTTTTATGCTGCTGAAATATTATAGGCTCGTGTCATGCTTGCGTCACGCGAGTGTAACATAATCATTCTACTACTGAACGTCAATATTGCGTGACTTGGACGCAACTTGAACGGAATTTTCTTATTCATTTTTCATTATGAATCTTCAAAAAGACAATGCCAGTGTGGAGCCCCTCTGCAATACCTCACCTGCACCTCCTTTCTTGCCCATCCTGCACAGCCACCGGCATCTTCCAGGATCTAAACGAAGTCAACGACAGAGCTATAATAATAATAATTCTTTATTTATCGGACAACAATAATCCATTGTGTTAGTAAGCAATACAAAATAACTTATTTCTAGTGTTAGTAGCTGAGATACATTATAAGAGGCAGAGTAACTATATAGTATTGTGAAAAGGGCATCCCCAGACTAATGTTCTGTGATTGTCCTTCTCACAAAACTTTTAATAATCGGAGAGTCAATACTATCCGAAATAGTTTTTAGGATGCTGTTGCCACTCGCCCGCAACCTTGACAACAGCGACGCGGTTTTCTTACGAATGACGGCGTGGAAGCCGTCAGTTCGGTTTTGCGCAAACATAGCAGAAGCGCTGCACCATCGCGGCAGTCCCAACAGCATCCTAAAAATATTATTGTACTGTACGCGTAGGTCATCCAACGTTCTTTTTGTATAGTTGACCCAAAGATTCCCCGTGTACAAACACTGGCAATATGCCTTAAACAGTGTTAATTTTACTAAATTGCTACACCGAGCGAATCTTCGGACCAACATGTTACCTCGGACCGCCAGTGCCCTACGCTCTCTTTCAATATCAACATTGTCCTTAAGGTCGTCAGCGAGAAGATGTCCTAGATATTTGAATGTTGTCACTCTTTTGACGTTCAAGCCGTTTAGGGTAATGTCAGGTATAGTATCTGGGCATTCGCCGCCGGCCTTAAAGACAATGTATTCACACTTCTTAACATTATATACAAGTCCGTGTGAGGCAGCATACGACTGACAGACCCGAAGCATTTCATTTATTGCACCTGCCGTCGGCGCCAGCAACGCCATGTCATCAGCGTAGCTGATACTGTTTATCTTTACACCATGAACACTGCATCCCACCCGCATTTTGCTGAGGTTCACGATTAGGCTATGCAGGTAGCTAAATACTGGAAAGGTATTTGAGTCTATCGACACGCAAAGAAGAAGAAGATTATGAGTCATTAAATATTTGTTTTCATAGTAAAACTAGCACTATTACATATGTGTTTGTTTTCAGTATTGGGGTATTCGTTTAAGCTGGGATATCTGCTGCTTTGCATTTTCCAAACACAGCTGAATATCAGTATTTTACTTTTGTAACTTTTAATTTAAGTTAAATCCTCATGGAATGCAAATAAAGATATGAATATGAATACTAATAAATATAATTGTTAATTGCTATGTGTAGCGGATGAATTTAAAATTACTTTGATGTTATATTACATCCTACCTCTTATATTTGTTAAAAAGTACGTAAAGTTGCGTAGAGTTACTCAGTTTGATGTACAGAATGCTTGGTTGCTGACTTCGTGAAGGGTCTGTTTACACTTTGCATATCTCCTCTAGAGCAGGATATCCTTGCTTCGACTGACCCGTGTCCGCGGCCTACTATGCGGCTTCCAGGTGATGTTGCGAGAGGCGAATGAAAGAAGAAAACAACATGGAGAAAATGACATGGGACAAAGACAGGAACATGATGAAAAGTAAGTATGGCTGGTGAAAACTGTAATAGTTTTTGTAAAGTAAACTTAAGCTCGACTTGGCGGGGGCACTGCCGTGCCCCCCGATGAATAACAAATTAAAGAAACACTTAGTCAAACAAGGCGTCAACGTCGAACGCAGTAGTATCCGGTGATTTCGCAGTTGTAGTTGTAGTTCCAGTAGATTTTTCCGGTACTTCGGTTACGTCATCAATGTCGTCATATAAGAGGAAGGTGTAGTCAAGCGGATCCTCTGGCTCTGGACTGAAAAATAAATTTAAAATTTTAGTTTCGTGCTAAATAAAACAGACACTCGGGTTGGGCCGCGCTGGCTTAGGTTGGTCCTTGGATGGGTGACTTCTCATAACATACCAAGTTTCCTCCATGCCTCGGAATTAAAGTTAAGCTGTGGATCCCAGCTGTCTTTTATAGATCATAACAGGTAGTCAGTGGCCCGAAGGTCTGAGAACCAATCTTATCAAGAGGTAACGTATTACCCAGTAATAACTGGGTTCTGGGGGTCACTAAGGCAGCCGCCCCGGTCCGGAATTTTATCCAGAGCCTCCGGATAAAATGCTGGTATTCAGATGCATCCAGTCTGTTAGACTGGAAACCAAGCCCAACATAGATAAGCTAGGCAGATTTTTGTTTAATTTGGTGAATTACACGACTGAAAATATCGTACTTTAAAGTTAAAAGTTATGTTTAATACCGAGAATCTGCATAGCTATTCACAAAGCTTCGATTCGATTTCGATTGGGAATTTCGTATATCTATCTCACTCGCTTTCGTAATGCCACAAAAAGATAGACATACGACTTGTCGAATCGAAATCGAATCGAAGCGTTTGTGAATAGCTATGCTGATATCTATACTTTTACTGGTTAAGCGAGGGACATAATTATATGAATTGAAATAACAAGTTTTACTTGGGATCAAAATTATCTATGCTTTCGAATTTTTTAGACCCCTTTTTCATCTGACTACGGCGAGGCCAAAAGGAAGGGTTATGATTTTAGCAGTATAGGCATGTATGTTTGTATTTATGTATGTTCCTCCGTAGCGCCTAAGCTATTCATCCGATTCTGATGAATAAGGTGTCGATCGATTCGATATTATATGGCCCGGGTAACATAGGCTACAAACCGAAAAAAAACCCCGATTTTAATTAGAGCGTCCATCAACCGGGCTCAACACAGACTCCGTGGCTGCTACTGATAATTTCCTGATAGAAAAACCCAATATCACTTTGCCTGGCTTGGAAATTGAATCCAGGACCTCAAGTTCAGCAGTCACACTTGTGAGGATCAGACCACTGAGGCAGTACGGCAAGGTAGCAAGAGAATAACAAAAATACTCACATTTCTACAGGTTCAACACATTTCTTTAATACGGGATTATATTCGAGGTCTATGGGGCATATACGAGCCACTCCATCATCCCTTCTCAAGATAGAGGATAGCCCCCCCACCACACAGAGTAGCACCACGACTACTCTCAACAACATTTTACAGTTAGACCTCTTCTAGCACTAAAGTTAAATAACAATGTTTCTACTTTTATAGGTATTCCATTATTCTCTGATTCATAATGTCAAAAGAGGATAAAATGTACAATATTTGCCTCTTTTGATGCGTAACACTCATTTTAATAATAGGTATGAAGCAAACTTCTGAAAATAAGCCTTTAAGCACAGGCCACACCGCCAGCTAGCGAGCGAGGGAGCGAGCTGGCGAGAGAAGCGAGGCGAGGGGATCTATATTAACTAAGCGAAGCTTTGGCGAGCTAAACTATGTGGGGTCAAACGGGTGAACGACGGGGCGGGCGAGCGAGCGGGCGGGCGCACCGGGCGAGGCGGGCGAAGTAAACTATTAGCATCTCTGGCATTGTCGGACATTTCGTTCGCATCGTTTGTATCGCTGACGTAGCTTAACTCTGTAGTTCCTTGTGTGAATTAAAAGAGGTGAAACGATGCTCACCCGACTTGCTTTCTCGTTCGCCTATATCGCCGGTTGTGGCCTGCGCTTTATTCTAGCTAGCTTCTTCGTGGAATTAGTAGGCAAGGGTTAGTGATAATATTATGTTGTGGTATAATTGTTTAAACGCAGTAAGTTCAAAACATTTAAAAGGAGCTTCAGATTAGTCATAATTTGACCAGGAACAATATACCTAATATAAACATCCTTCTAATCATGACTCAAGTGATGGCAGTATTATTGTCAAAGAGTAGCTATTACGTCTTGACCATGCTTATTATAAACCGCAACATAAAGCTCTGGTCTAACAGAGGCGTATCCCGCGTGGGTTGAGTGCGAAATACTTTGAATGATATTTGTTTTCGTAAATTGGTTGTATATTTTTTTTAACATTATGTTTTACTACTCTGCCAAAAAACACAGAAACAAACTTCAGATGTCACAGTTTCTTTTAAAGTCTAGACAAATAGTCTTGGTCATTTATATGGACCATGCAGTCCGCTGTATTTGATGTCTGAGAGGGTATTTTTA
This sequence comes from Eugnorisma glareosa, assembly GCA_947578425.1. Taxonomy (NCBI): domain Eukaryota; kingdom Metazoa; phylum Arthropoda; class Insecta; order Lepidoptera; family Noctuidae; genus Eugnorisma; species Eugnorisma glareosa. Next base: position 739,719 of record OX387982.1, on the reverse strand, counting down.
ACCGACTTCTGAAAAAGGAGGAACTTATGTATTCCACTAGTATCTTTTTTTTATGAATTCACCGATTTCTCTGATTACTGATTACTGATCTGATTTAAAAAGATTCTTTTTTCATTGGGTACAGGAAACTCGCGCGGTAGTCCTATATAAATTGTATTAACTTTGCTTAGATATTTTATGAGTTTATAATATGTATTTTTCTTCTTCGTTTATGTGAATGATGTGCAAATATTTTAAAATTGATACTTGACAAGGATTTGTGTGAGATACCACCACTAAACGGAAGTCAGTGGAACAAAATAACAAAAAATCACTGAAAGTAACGTTTTCCACATTTTAGTGTTTTTTTTTTTGGAAATCAGTTTTTTTTTTTTTGCAAAAGTATTGTTTTTTAATTGTGTCGTTATAGGTTGCGCACTGTTATGCTCGGTTCTCCTTAGTCACTGATGTAATGCTCGGATCTGAACTGTTACATTACAAGTGAATGCTCCCGCGAGGAAGCGCCCGCACCCGCTTATTGTGTTCAAATTTACTGGAATGTTCACGTGACTCCTAAACAATAAAACGTGCGTGGGATTCGCCTCAGTTCGACCAGTTCTTTTCTCTGTCTTTCGGCGATGACTCAATGCAATTAGCAATAATTATGACATGACGTCTGCATTCTCAAAGTGGTGTATGATATGATCGGTATGATGACATTACACGTCACTCATGTTTAAGTACCATACACTGGAAATCGACCCGGGACCTCACGTTCAGCGCTTGCAACTACTGGACCATCGGGGTTTGTCGTCCATTTTAGACTGTAGCATAGAGCAATCAGTCAAGATGATGAGTGTAAGGAAATTGGAGGTAATGAGGGCTATCGTTTTAGAGCTCACCAGATGGCACCACTGTCGAGTAAGGTCATGTCAATAATTATATTTTATACTTTAGAATACCAATAACTTCATAAAAAAATATTTTATTACGTAGGTCTAACAACATAGTGTAAGTAAATTTCAGATACATATTTACAATAATCTCCCAAAAATTAGCAAGCATGAAACATTTAAAAATCTTTTTCCTCCAAGTACTAACAAATAAGATCCTAAGTTGCTATTTAAAATCTTGAAGTTATAATTAATCAGGAATGGCTCAATCTAGACCACAATCATGAATATTAGTAAAAATACGTGATAAAAAAAGCACCTAACGCGCGAACACTCTATGACATCTGACATTCCGGTGACCTCGCGCTACACTAGCGCCTCTAGCGGTGAATTCAAACGCGATAGCCCCGATTTTGAGCGGTTGAGACAGAGATTTGATTGCGAATAATCTGGGAAGAGCCGCTCTGCTCTTCGAGAATTACTACCTGCTGCGCTGCCTAGACCTCTGCTGACGTGCTGCTCATGCTGTCAGTTGGGCATAGTTATTTTTGATGCAATTTGCATATTTTGTGTAAGAATTGGTTAATTCCCACATATACCTACACCTTCAAGAGGATGAGGAACATGGTGTAAAGTTCCGATAGTTCATTTTATCTGGCAGAGAATTCTAATAGCGCGATGCAGGTATTTGATACTAATTCTTCATTTGCGTCATAGATGGCGTTACAATGTTGTTTTATTTTTTTATGTATGCCACTACACACCAACATGCCATCACTGTGATCGCCTCTCGATCTCCACTCTGATATAATCGTACACCCCAAGATCTAGTCCCACTGTCTCTTTGGGGCTCACTAGCAAATAATCTAGCAGTATGTCCTACCTACTTAACATTTGGAGCTACAAATGTTGTTTCAACTTTTTTAACTTTTTATAATGAGGCGAGAAGACCTGGACGGGCATTACGAAGGCTATTTTGATGTGGTGCAGGAGAAGAGTACCTGGAAGGCCTGGATGCCTTTACCCAGCAGTGGGACATTCAAAGCCAATAAAAAAAAACATACGCGGTCTTTAAGTAACGATTACCTTGATAATAAATTAATTATATTTCTAATTTCTATCAACAATGAAGAGGAAAGCGGCTTATTAAAACTAAATTTCTCATACTATACATAGATATTTTTATTTAAAATAATAATACAATACAAAAAAAAAGAGAAATAAACGAAATCAGCTCATATTTTTCTGATTAGGCATGTTATCCGATGTTCTTCGATAACTTCAATAGTGCTATTTTGTTACATTCTTCGATCTGATGGGTTTAACTTTGTAAAAGATGGTAGTCAACTGAACTGAAAGTAATAGAAAATAAAACATTAATTCGACAAGAAAAGCACGAATCTGCAGGGCTTGAACAGACTCTTCACGAAGCCGTCAACCAAGTATTATTTAAAACTAAGTAACCCTACGCAAAAATTAATACTGCGAAACGACTTTTTTTTTGGGGTGAAAAGTCACATTTTACGGTAAAGCTCAATGTAGCACACTCAAAACATTGTGCTGATGGATGCTTTGAATAGTAAACGGGTCATGGAGGTAATTAAAGTTATAATCTTAACACTAGTATTTAAAAAAACTTGTGAACAAGTTGGAACTTTGACCTCCAATATCTCCGTAACTGGAAGGTTGCCAGGTGTAGTAAAGAACAAAAAAATGATCGCAATGACGGGGAAAACAAGTGCCTTTCTTTACACCCATTACATTGTAAAGAGAGCGTAAATCTTTATAGTTTGTAAATGACTGGTTGTCGCATCCGATTAGACTGGAAGCCAACCCCAACACAGTTGGGGCTTATCCCCAACTGTTTTAGGGTCGGTAGCCAGCTAGCTCGTCTAGGCAGGTGATGAGTAAATGAAATGACTACAAGTACTTACTTGTCAGCACGTTCAATACAACTTTGGAATAGTTTACTGTAAACCTGGTCCGTGGGGCATTTTTTTAGCCAGGCATTGTCGTTCGCCAAATTCGAAAATGCTGCTACCACACACATCAGCAACACGAGCAGTCTGAACAACATCGTGATCAGCACTCACTACCGACGGTGTCTAACACTAAGCTTGAATAAGAAATCCAGCATTATATATAGCTATTTTACTGGCAAATAAGGATAAATTCTATATTTGTTAACAGGTAATTATTCTATTAATAAATAGCTAGAGAGTTCTGAAAATAACGCCTGCAGCGAGTTTGTTTATAATTTATTTTGGTGATTACCAGCTGTATTCTCCTATCCCAACAATTGAGTGGTCAGCGCAGTTTGTCTTCTGCCATACTCCTTTCTTATGTTTTCCACAGTCTATCTATTGTTCCCAACGATCGCTTTTTATAATCTTACTCTGTGTTTCCCAGTTTGAATCGGGGTTATTCAAGTATGATCTACTGAATAGATCGTTTTTAGGCAAGAGTTCATCGTTGACACACGGCTTATAAAAAAAACAACATTGTTCAGAAATTATTTACTTTTATTGCTAAACTGCTATGATTTTGATGTGAAAACTTTATAAAATGGCATTACTTACACATATGTATAAATATAAATAGCTTTATTTAAATGGCCAGGTATACAGGGTGTAATAGGATACTTCATGAAGCCGTCAACCAAGCATTAAGTACACCAAATTAAGCAACTTTATGCAAAAATTGTTGCTGGGAAACGACTTTTTTTTTTGGGTGAAAAATTACGTTTTACGATAGGACACAATGTAACGCACTCAAAATATTGTGCTGATGGATGGATTGAATAGTACGGGGGTCATAGAGGTGTTTAAAGTAAAAATCTTACATTAAAAACAGGTATTAAAAAAAAAAACCCGTGAAAAAGTTGGGACTTTGACCCCAATATCTCCGTAACTAGAAGGTTCCCAGATATGGTCTAGAACAAAAAAATGATCGCACTGACGGGGAGAACAAGTGCCTTTCGGCTTCGTGAAGGGTCTTGTGACACCCTTTATAATTATTTATCATAGATATTTTTCGTTATAGGTTTGAATATCATAATATGAACATGATATCAAGTCAATTTAGAATCCTTCAGTTTCGGTAACTTGCAGAAAAGTTCCTCCATTTGATAAGCGGTCTTTGATTTTGGATACCATTTTCTTGATGTTTATGATGATCAAAATAGCAGGCTGTAGTCCACATCGCCGTCACTGAAAAAAAATTTACTTTTTTAGTTCCCTGTCAAGAAATCAACATATAAATTAGCAGCCCAGCCCCATTCTGGGACACAGGCTTTTTCGGTAGCGTATACCAGTTACATTAATTTTTGTCATCGACATTGCTGATGTTATGACACCTTGTTTAGATTTTGAGGCGCAGGAGTAACGACTTTTTCCGGGTTTTTTGTAAACGTTGCCCGTTTTTGCCCCACACCAAAATTTAAGCACAAACAGCCAGACCCAGAACAACTACCTTACAGGCCATACAAATATTAATTGTACCGTGCGGGTAACGAACTTGTGCAGCCAATCGCTTCGCCACTGCGCCTGCGCCTGCCGCGTACTCAAATATAATTCTAGCAATTGGCCGAGCTTTTTCCCAGTTATTACCTATTATTAAGTTATGTTATGTATCAGTAACTGGGTTGTGGAAGTCTGAGTATGGTTACTCAGATAGGCAGTCGCTCCGTATAAAATACTGGTATTCAGCTGGATCCGGTAACACTCGATACCGACCCCAAAATATTTGAGAGGAAAAATATTAATGATGGCTCTGTGCTATTTATAAAATATGTCTGAAATAGCCTTCTGTTATTTATAACTGTTAATTTTGCTGTTTAAATTAATTTTACAAACTCCTGTCTGCCAATGAGATATTCTTTGTGGTAACCCCCAATATAACTCAAAAGTCTTGTCGGTCGGATGTACCATCTCAACATGAATGATGTAACCAAGGTTTTGTAACAATATGCTGATTTAAAAGGGTGTCCATGGAGTTTCTTGCCCGTTCTTCTCCTTAAAGGTCTATGCTACGGAATGGGCAACTACATTACTGTCACAGTTTTATGCCTCGTGACTGGGACTGTAGCTACATTTCATTGTTGTCTTTGTTTCGACAGTTCAAAAGTTCCTGTAACTGGCCTACTTGAAATAAATGCTTTGAATTTGATTGTTTATTAAAGATGGGACTAGGTAGGACTAAAACCCCATTATAAACTCGAACAAAGATAAAGAAAAACAAATAAATGTACTCACAATTTCTTAGGTTCAACACATTTTTTTAAATCGGGATCATATACAAGGTCTATGGGGCAAATGTGCACCCCATCGCTTCTTATGAGAGAGGCCAGCGCCCCCACCACACAAAGTAACAACAGGAATAACTTCCACATCACCAGCAGTCTCTCACGACTTCAGATGTACTGAATTTAAATTAGAATATTTCTCGTATTTATCATATAATTCCGTGTTTTATGACGCAATTCCACATATACACCTACATTTAAGAAGTACCTAATCAATAATAATATTATATTTTTCCTGAAACCTAAATTAATATGAAATTATATTATTACAAGCCAGAAGAGTACGTGGCTGATGATAACAGCCGCTCGGGTCGGTCTTCAGGCTAATCCGTGAGTGTCTAGGTTGGTCCGCGGACCATATTACTTACCGAGTTTCTTACGTGCCTCGGAAAGCACGGAATTGTAGATCTTCAACAGTCGTTACAGGTAGTGGCCCGAAAGTCAAATTCAAATTCTTTATGGCGAACAAAGTGTTACAACCAGTCTTACTAAGGAGTATCGTATTACCCAATTCTAACTGGATTGTGGTGTGGTGTCGGTCAGATAGACAGTCGTTCCATGTAAAATACTGGTATACAGCTGCATCCGGTTAGACTGGAAAAAAAGGCAAAAGAAAAAAGCGAAAAGTAGGAGGTGGCGGGACGTGAGAGGGAGAGAACCTCACGTCCCAGCCGCCGCGGGAGACGCACCGGACGTCGGGGGCCACGTGGTGGCCCCCGGCCACCGTAGGCGCGGGCCTGTGGACGGTGAGCTATGGGCTAGCTGAGCTAGCTCGCCGTCCGTCCGTCTTGTGACGACAGGCGCGTTCGTGTTCCACGCGCGCCTCAAAGAGAGTCAGCAATCAGGAAGGGGTCCGAAAGGACCGATGACTGCCAGGGTTGCGGGACTGTTCGAAAGAGATACCGCGGCCCTGGAACACAAAGGGCGATGAAGGAACATGGATGGGTTTTAGTCAGTAAAAGTCTGACACTCCCTCCTGCTCAACCCAGAGCGGGAGGGGTTATTTGATGATATATCATCCGAAAAAAAAAAGTTTGCGAAAAGTTTGTTTGGTTTTGTAAATCAGGATAGGAGAAACAGAGTCTGGATTTGTGCCCAGCTGATGGCATGGACTCGCCCCCTATTACATGGGACTTAAACATAACTGGTGAAATGTGGGTGTACTATTAGGTGCACCTCTGCCTAACCCTTCAGGGCTTACAGGCGTGAAGACATGTTATTTTTACAGTACGTATGTCTGGGTATGGGGAACTACAGTATACTCACAAGTTATAATGCCTTGTGTCAAAACATGAGGCTACCCTCATGTTTTTGATTTTTGACGATAAAATATCAAATCAAATCCATTTATTTGCCAGAATGTAGGTTTACAACGTATGATCTTAAAACTATTTTAATTTTAACCTGCACAATTTTATTATTCAATTAAGTACAATAAAAAAACAAAAAAAAACTAATTGTTATACGATCTCCTGCATGGATTTCTAAACACAAATTAATTAATTGATTGATGTCACACATGTGTTATTTCAAGAGATAGGTACGGTATAATAGAATGTCAGAATAAGCTTATCATTAAATTGTACATTGAAATTGATAATGTCACAACTAATTTAAACATCAATTATTATAGGTAGTAAGTGCTGTAATGGTCTACGTGAAATAAATGCTTTGAGTTTGAGTTTTTTGCCCGATGGCCGCTTTGTCTCCTACTATATTGCCGCCATGCGATCGTACACTATCATTGCGCCTGCATGAAGCTCTGTTTAGTCATGTATAGTCCAGTATGGTTCTTTGGCCTCTCGAACATTGCCGGGAGGGCTCTATTGTAAACATTTTTGTGAAATTGTATGCAGAAGTAGTATCGAAAAAAAAATACAAGTTGGCGGCTACAGCTCACAACACTATACTAGCCTTCCATTCCTTCCTGCATTTAGTAGTATAGTTACAGAACCTTAATTCTCGTCTTCATAAGGTTTATGAGCAAAGGTTTAAAGAGAAATATCTGTTAATGAACTGTCCTGTAGTGCTTAAAGTTCTTCATCCCCCATAGAAATGGGAGGATCCGACCGATCCGACCAGACGGGTGTTGTGTCTGGTGGGATACTGAACGGCAGTTGTTGTCGGGTTCTGCTATATACTCTTATGTCGCGGATAACTTTACTTGCGCGATGTAGGATTTCAATTTATTTCGATGTTTAGTTATTCGTCTGTGACATAGATGGCGCTGTAGTACTTTTCGTTCTATGTTGTTGCAGTATTCTTATAGTGCCGCTACAAGTGTAAAAAAGACACTTAACGAAGCCGAAGGGCACTTGTTCTCCCCGTCATTGCGATATTTTTTTTGTTTTAGACTTTACCTGGGAACCTTTTAGTTCGGCGCTTTTCTGGTGGTCGCCACTGTTGATTCTGGCTTTCAGGAGTTACCGTTTTTTGGATATAGTGTGGTGGGCTTGTCGCAAAAAGAAAACCCTCTAGTTACGGATATCGCAGGCTAACTCAAACTCAAACTCAAAGCATTTATTTCAATTAGACCATAACAGGCACTTTTGAAAGTCAAACAAAAAAAAAAAAGCTAAGCTACAGTCACAGTCACAAGGCATAATAACTTGAGAAAGTACTGTAGTTGCACATTCCAAAGCGTAGATCTCTATGGAGAAGAATGTGCAAGAAACTCCATGGACACTCTTTTTAATCAAAATATTGTTACAAAATCTTGGTTACATCATTCACGTTGAGATTATACATATATGTGAGAACGATGTAGAAAGACGTGCACATTAAGAGCGCCCAGAGTAAAAGATTAAAATAATCAACACTTTCAAAATAAAGTAATTAAAATAAACCGTGGCAGCTAAGAGATGACCACTCCCAACTGACAGCGCCCGTTCACGAACATGACGCATGGCTCGGCGCCATTCAACTCAACCATATTGAAGGGAACCAAATGACCCGACACACGCGCCACCATCAGCGAGAAATTTGAGTGAGCATGACATTCTCTCAGCCACCAGGCTACATTCAAGTCAATGAAAGATAAATAAATGTAAATGGTTGCTTTACAGTACATAGTACTCACAAATGTGCTATGCAATTATATAATATTATTAAGAGATGGAATCTATACAAAGCAAGGATATTATTACAATCTTCTGCAGCTTCCACAATAACTTAACATGGTAATCAATTAGTTTGCTCCTATGGTTGTGGAGCAGGACCAGCATTGAGCCAAGCATTTTTATCATCAATATAGTCCCCCAACTTATAATATGCTTGCCTACATAGTGTGCGTTTTATACAAGATTTAAATTTCGTCTCATTCAGTTGTAGAATGTGAGGAGGTATTTTATTGTAGCATTTTAAACAGTACCCCATGAAAGATGAGTCTACTTTAGCTAGGCTGAACTAGTTGGTCCCTATTTCTAGTATTATAGTGGTGTCTGTCACCTCTCTTACTAAATAAATGCAGATTTTTCCTAACGTACATGATGTTTTCATAGATGTATTGACAAGGTACTGTCATGATGTTAATTTCTTTAAACAGTTCTCTCAGAGAATCGCGCCTACGTAGATAATATATGGCTCTGATGGCTCTTTTCTGCAGAATAAATATAGACTCAATGTCTGCAGCCCGTCCCCATAGTAAAATACCGTATGACATAATACTATGAAAATAACTAAAATAGACTAGCCTCGCGGTATCTACATCAGTAAACTGACGGATTTTTCTAACAGCATATGCTGCTGAACTCAACCGTCCTGCAAGAGATGTTAAATGAGGACCCCATTGTAGCCTTGTGTCGAGCGTAATTCCCAAGAAAACAGTTTTATCGACATATTCTAGTTTCTCTTGATTCAATATTATGTCACAATCACTACTTTTGACATTTGGCAGAGAAAATTTTATGCACTTAGTTTTTTTCCCATTTAGTACTAAGTTATTAGCGGTAAACCAATTATGGACCTGCAGTAGGGCGCTATTGACGTCGTCAAGATTAGTGGCACGTCTGTTTATCCTAAATATTAAAGAAGTATCGTCAGCAAACAATACCATTTGCGGTTGGTTGTCAAATAAGTGGGGTAGGTCATTAATGTAAACTAAAAAGAGAAAAGGACCCAATATCGAACCTTGTGGTACGCCCATTTTTACTTTTAAACCCATTGAATTGACACCATTTACCTGTACTTGCTGCTGTCTATCATTCAAATACGATTTTACTAAACTGAGCGCAAGTTTACCTAAACCGTAATGCTCAAGTTTCAAGAGCAGGGTTTCGTGATTTACGCAATCAAATGCCTTCGAAAGGTCACAGAAGATTCCTATGGCATCTTGTGCCTCTTCCCACGCAGTAAATATGTGTTTTAATAAAGTAACACCGGCGTCAGTTGTACAACGTCCCTTGGTGAAACCATACTGTTTCTCGTGTAAGATTTTATTGGCGTTAAAATGGTTTAGCATTTGATTGAGCATTATCTTTTCAAACACCTTGCTGAAAACCGGCAACACAGATACGGGCCTATAGTTATTGGTGTCTTTACTATCCCCGGATTTAAAAAGCGGTATTACCTTACTGTATTTCATTAGATCCGGGAAGACCCCTTGATCCACGCACAAATTAAATATTGAGGCTAAATACGGTGCTATAGTCTCAATAATTGAGGTACAAGCTTTGATAGACATAGATCCATAGATCTTCGGTTAATTTGATCTTGATTTGCTTAAAAGCTTTAATGACTGCTATGGGGTATATTTATATTTCTAAGGTTACAAATATGTCAAATGTAAAAAAAAACTAGTTTTCGTGTTATACTAACTTTAATTTAAATACCTACCTCAATGGCCCCTGTACTATTCAATTAATCCATCAGCACAATGTTTTGAGTGCGTTGAATTGAGTCCTACCCTAAACAACGAGTTTATCTGTTTAGTAACCATCGTAATACAAAATGGACTATCCAGTCGCCATCAGATATATCGTAGCAGGCGAGGTACTCAAATATTTCGGAGCAGCATTACTTTATCGCTCGCTACGATATATCTGATGGCGACTGTACATACATTAAGACACACTCAGATCCAATCGATCTTCGTATCACCCATCCACGGACCAACCTAGACTAGCGCTGCTTTACCTTGAAGGATGACCCGAACGGATGTTATTATTTAGCCACGAGCTCCTCCAACATAATATTGACAATATTTATTACTTTTTAGATAATACATATTGTTGTCTTTTGAACTCTTTTAGTTAAGCTGACGCAATATACAGATAATGTACGGGCACAGTACGCGTATAAAATGTGGCACAATTTTATCTTTAATGTTAGTATTCAAATCACCTCGCAATACATAAGTTCTTCAAGATGTGGTCGAAACTAGTTGCTATGTTGTTGTTGATCAGTTTTGTGGGACTGTCGTGGTCTGCGCCATCAACTCCTACAGAACTTGAATGTCCTAGTAACATGCCGAGATTATCAACTGGAGAATGTGCGTCAACGACTCCAAAGCCGTGAGTACTATGTAATATAAATCGTCATAATTATCATTTCTATACAGCGTGTAACAGAAAGGGTATAATCATATGGAATACTGTGGTACGGACCATCAAACTGAACAACTTTCTCTATGGGACCACCATCGAAATCGTAAAAAAATAATCAGCTGTCCTATACAAAATTTCAATACCTACTCGACCCAAATGTATGAATTTGAGACCCCTGGTCTCAAATTCGAACCCAAGACACGCACCATAATGTATAATTATTATATTATTATTTTCATTGCTTCGGTGAAGGAAAATATCGAGAGGAAACCATGCATGTCTGAGAGATATTTCTCTACGGCATGTAAAGCCAAGTCAGAAGCCCATGGGCGGCATAGAAACTGTGACACCAGGTTAGGCACTAACCACACGAGACATTAATCCCCGGTTCTAACCATATTTTTGTATAATTTTCAGTTACAACCACAAGAAAAGGATCTCGATTATATCTTTAACTGATATGGTGAATAAATACGGATAAAACATATAACCTCAAAGTACCATAAGGAACTGTATTTTTTTATCTGACTAAAAAATGAATATTGTTTTTGTGAAACTAAATGGTGAGTAAACCTATTGTAAATCAGCAGTATAGAATTGTTTTGAACAAATTATCTGCATAGTTAATATACCCAATGTTTTTTGATCCACAATGGGGTATGACCTAAGGCCACAGTAGTGTTGTTCTGTATCATAACGTGTAGCCAGTGCATTTTGAATTAAATCATTATCTCAAACAATGTATTGTTTTATTTTCCCGTGTTGATCTTTTGTTTGATACAGGTGGAGGATATCGACGCGTAAAAGATTACAACGTATTGAACATCATTCTGAACCCTCACAGCTTTATAAAAAATACAGCTATTTCAATGTATAGAACTAAATGTACGGCACATTTTTTTTTAATTTACTGATGCAAAATTTCTATGTAGGGGGGGGGGAGGCGGAATGATGTTTTGAATATGTGGTAATCGTTTGTGGGTCGATGTGTAACGTATAAACTCATTTGCTCTAATTTCATTTTAATAACGTTCATAAGATATAATCAACGTGAGATATACCAACTGTTGATATAATTTCTTTACATATAACATTTATATATATTCTAAAACCTAATTAGTATAACGTTGTTTGATATAACGTTTATGTAATCGAAAATCATTTGGTCTAACGTTTAATATGTATATTGTTTATTTAATCGAAAATCATTAGGTCTAACGTTTAATATATGTAAAAAACGTCATTATGGTTAACACCCCGACTCAGAGTACCCCGACTCGGATAGGTTAGGTTAGCCTCAAACTCAGATTCAAATTTTGCCCGACCAGCAGGCAGGCAGCAACCTCAGTCGCTTGCCTCATTAAATCCTACATGCAATTAGTTGGCTAGCTAGCAGTGTCATCATTTTTCTTTAATTTCATCTATAGCTATACTGTCGTAGTAATATTGTAATTGCGAAAGTTCGTGAGGATGTTTGGATGTCAGAATGTCTGGATGTTTGTTACTTTCACGCAAAAACTACTGACCGGATTTGGATGGTAATTTATAACCTGGATTAATATACAACGTGTAACAGAATAAACACAAAACCTCCTAAGGCCTCATTGTACTCATCATTATCTTATGAACAACTTTCACTATGGGACCAAATCCGAAATCGCGAAAAAAAATCAGCTGTTCAGTACATTGGTCGAGTTATGCGCACAGAAATGTATGGGGCAGTTGAATATTTTTTCGCGATTTCAGTGTTGGTCCCATAGTGAAAGTTGTTCTTAATGATGAGTGAGGTATTGCGTTTATTCTGTTACACGTTGTATAGGATACTTTTTTAGTCGCGGTAGTACCTACGATCCCATGGGTTAATTTACCGAACTCGGCGCGGGCATAAGCTAGTAAAAAATAAATTAATCATTTGCTTGCATCAATATGTACAAGTAGTGAATGAGACAAAATCTTCTAAAGTTCTCTATTTATGTTAAAATCAACAACGATGGCTTATATTTCGGAAAGTAGATTTTTCCTAAACAGTTTATTGACCAGGACAAATTGGATAAAATCGATTTTATGTTTGGTGTTATGTTGTTGAAATTCCTGTGATTAATCAAACGCATACAGTATAAAATGTGCCACAATTTTAATTTAATTTTAGTAGTGAAATCAACTTTACAAACGTAAGTCGTTCAAGATGTGGTCGAAACTGGTTGTTATGTTGTTGTTGATCAGTTTTGTGGGACTCTCGTGGTCTGCGCCATATTTTCGTAGCTATTATTTCTGTCCTGGTTACATCCCGAGATTCCCAAATGGTGAATGTGCGCCAGCGACTTCAGATCCGTGAGTACTTACTGTCTAATACTCTATGGCATAGAGTATATTTTTGACCGATTTCTAAAGAAAAACCTCTTCCGATTTTGTTATTTTTGTGTAAGTACATACGGCAATAGTCCTCTATCTCGCCGAGCTATCAATCTGTCCTCTAACTCGTCTAATGATTAATAGGGCGATCTGACGAATTAGTTTTTACAAAAGATATGTATTTAAATTGAATTAAAAAGAGTACCTATTCAAAAGTGTTATTTTGGAAGTCGATGACACATGTGAGTGGATCTTTTAAATATAAATCACCGACTTCCGAAACTAAAGTTATTTTGTACTTTTTGGTGTATTTTTTTGGGTTAAAGACAGGTTGGCGTAGTGGCTTTATAAAAACAAAACCATTATTGTGAATAAGAGAAAACTAAGATTTCCTAGGAGGTTTCCGGATTTCCCTTGTTGTTCCGCCAATCACTGTGAATAAATGGCACACCGTAGATTTTATAGGATTGTTTTCTTTTTCAGATCAATTTTGATGACATTATTTGAACAATTGGCGAGCAAACATGACCAAGGAGTAGAATACCAAACGGATGATGACCACAGCTACTTACGTTATCCTTCTGACGTATGACAAATTATAGTCCAGTAACACATCTTGATACTTTGAGGTTCTTTTTAAACCTTTTGTAAAGAGTAGAAAGGTTACTCCTCTGTGTTTCTTTATTAAGACTTAAACTAACCAAAGACACATTCAGACAGACACAACCTGAGGACATTAATTTTATTTTTATAGGTACCTGTTTAATAAAACATCATTACTAAAAGATTTTTTTTCTTTCAAACATGTACTGTTTGAATAAGATAAGGAAAGATCCAATAAAACGATTACTGTGGAATCATTTCCGACCAAAAAAAACGAGCGAAGCCGCGGGCAGACGAGTAACTTTCCACCAGGGGACAGTCCTCCAAAGATCCACTTCCTGGTGCACTGGATACTGCTTTAAAAATTATGGAACATTAAATAATAATAATAATACTTTAACTTCAAGTCTTCAAGCCTTACTAATGTTCTAAGAAATATCGCTCTCAAGTGACAATAATAATATTGACCGAAGTACTACCTCTAGTATGTGCTAGTGCCTTGCCAGCCCTTGTTTCGCACAGCGCCAACTATCGGGTCTCAGACTGGAGACAACCATACGTCATGTCATATCACTGACAACACTTTATGACAACACTTCATTAGAATCGGTTGGGTGGTTTCGGAGATTAGCGTGAACGAACAAAGTGACACGGGAATTTTATATACTAAGAAGAAAGAAGATACTAAATTTTTACTCAAAGGAATGTGGTGTACGATGTGAATGATGGGTAATTCTGAAACAATTTCACAAGGAAAAAAATACTGTTAATTAATTTTAGGTAGAAGGTTTGTTTCGAGCTCATACGACTAAGCTGACGCAATTAACCGATAATGTGGTCCTTCTACAGCCAGTCTAGCAAATATTGGTGATGGTGCGTACTCGTGCGGGTGCCAAGATGGGGGCTGAAGGGAACGCTGTGGAGAAGGAGCTGGAGCAACCAGGGCCCAGCCATTCACCCGCCGACGCGGCGGCCGCAGTCCAGACCCCTTCCGTCTCCGGCAATCAGACCCCGCCGAGGCCCGTCACTACAATCCAGACTCCGTCGAGACCAGTAAGTAGAACTTCATCTCGTTCTTCTGCTACAATGGTGGCTAGAAAGTTAGCCGCAGAGGCTTTACATGCTCGCCGTATGGCTGAATTAGAGCAGGAGGCCGCAGAGAGGGTCGCCGCAGAGAGGGTCGCCGCGCGAGAGCGCGAGGCAGCGGAGTTGGAACTCCGAGCAGAATTGGCGGCTATAGATGCTGATGCCAGTCATCGTAGTTCGAGAAGCAGTCGTTCGGTCAATGACTGGCTGCAAAAATCGCAAGCTGCTCTGAAAGTTGATCCAGTTGGCCTAGCTGACCCCGTCGAGTTTCATTCAATTATCTCGGTCGCCCCGTCTCGCCTAGCCCCAGCCCCGGTTTCGCCTATAAAACCGGCTGACCTAGCCACAACAGCTACAAATGCTAACATGCATCTCTGTTCCAGCGATTCAGACCGCCTTGTGAAGTCGTTAGGCATTCTCATAGATAATGTTAATAAAGGCGCATGGCACCGTAGGGGTGATAGGGATTTTCCATTGCCGTTTTTCGACGGTAAATCGCATCTAGAATGGCTTTCTTTAAAAAGAGCCTTTCTAGATACGATGGACTCACATTCTGCAGTGGAAAATCTAGCTAGGTTGAACAAAGCATTGAAGGGATGCGCGCGTGAAGCGGTCATGATGCTGCTGGCAACGGCGCGTGAGCCTGATGTCGTGCTGCGCGCGCTTGATACGCGCTTCGGCCGCCCCGAGCTTATAGTGGCTCAGGAGGCAGCTGCAATGCGCACTTTACCGCGCGTCTCCGGTGAAGGTAAAGACCTTGCTATTTTTGCCAGTCGTGTTCGTAATTGTGTGGAAGCGATTCGGCTACTCGACCAGCCTCACTACCTAACATCGCCAGAGCTGATTCAATCGGTTATTTCTAAAGTCCCCCCACTGTTACGAGCACAATGGGTGGCCTACGCCAGCAGTCACGCGGCCAGTGGTCTACCCATGCTCGACATGTTCGCCGATTTCCTGGCCAACATAGTCGAGCTTCAGTCTAGATTCGGTCTCCTCCCTGAATCGGCTGGCGCACCGAGTTCGACTTCCGCTGCCAATAGCCGATTCAGGGATAAGGTGCACGCAGTCGTTGATGGAGAGAAATCTCGGTCAAAATCTAAAAATAGTTCATCCACGACTGTTTCAGGCAAAATTCATTGTGTTTTATGTCAACAACAGCATTCATTGACGCAATGTGACAAATTTCTTTCCTTGTCAGTAGATGACAAGTGGCATTTTATAAAAAAGAAAAGAATTTGTCACAGGTGCCTCAAAGAAGGTTGGCATAGGCTAAGTTCGTGTTCAGCAAAAAGTTTGTGTGACATTGGCGATTGTAAATTCCGCCATCATAGGTTGTTGCACAGTGCTAGTGAGCGCGCAGCCGCAGCTCACGTAGGCTTAGAAGAGGACGACGATACTGCGCCGTCCACGCTGAGCTCCGCCCCGTGCGCGTCGAGCTCCGTACCTATAGTTTCTCTTGCTGAAGGGAAAGAAATCCTGTCCCACGCGTCAACTTCTTTTTCAGCTGAAAGTCCGGCGCAATCGCTGAGTCTTCGCCCGTTACTGAAAGTTGTTGCTGTAACTGTGTCTGGTCCGTCTGGTAGTGTCGATACTTATGCCTTATTGGACGACGGGTCGACCGCTACTTTTATTGATGCGGAGGTTGCTGCTAAGATAGGTGTTAAGGGGCCAGAAGGACGCGTTCACGTAGATTGCATAGGGGGCCTTAATAAGAACGCACTGGTGCGTTACGTCGACTTCTACATCAAGGGTCGTCACGCGAAAGATTTACCTTAAAGATTACCTTATTCGTAGGGCTAGATCTATTGGCAGTCTAGGGGTGTCGTCTCAGTTTGTCAACAGGGACGCCGTCACGAAATACCCATATCTTGCGGATCTTGCAGATGAGTTGTGTTACGGTAATATTCAGCCAATGCTCATCATTGGCATTGACAACTGGCATCTCACCGTATCTAGGGCCACACGTAAGGGGTCTAAGTCACAACCTGTCGCGATTCGTACTGCGCTTGGTTGGGTATTATTCGGTTTCGGTTGTAGTTCAACTACTCAGGTTGATGTTGTTAGCCACGCCACACTGTTTGAATCCGCGACTGTAGCCCACAGCGACCGTTCCGAATTAGAGCAGCTTATTAAGGAGCAGTACAAACTCGAGTCTATAGGTATTTCGAAACGTGAGGCGCGCAATGCTGATGACGAACGTGCTGATCAGATTATTGAGCGCACAGCACGCCGCCTGCCCAGTGGTCGTTTTGAAGTAGGTCTGATCTGGAAGTCTGACGTTTTATCGGTACCTAATAGTTACAACCTCGCCTTATCTAGGTTTTTAGGCTTGGAGAAGAAGTTGTGTAGGGATGGTGCCTACGCGGAGCGGTATCGTGCCAACGTTCTCGATATGGTTGGGAAGGGCTACGCCGAGCTGTGTCCAGAGACACCCACAGGGCCACGTATTTGGTACCTGCCTCACTTCGGCGTGGTCAACCCAAACAAGCCTAATAAGCTGCGGGTTGTGCACGATGCCGCTGCCAAATCCAAGGGCGTCTCACTAAACTCGTTGTTGTTACCGGGCCCTGACCTGCTTGTGCCACTACTCGGCGTTCTTTTTCGATTTAGAGAAGGCAAAATTGGGTTGACCGCGGACATTCGGGAAATGTTTCCGCAAATTAAAATTCGCGTTGAAGACCGCGACGCGCAGAGGTTTTTGTGGCGCGATAATCCACGCGAACCGCTGCGCGTTTACCGGATGTCGTCGATGATGTTCGGTGCCGCTTCTAGTCCCTTTACGGCAATTTACATTAAAAATAAAAATGCGGCCGAGCATCAGACACAATACCCGGACGCAGCACGTGCAATCATTTGCGACCATTATATGGACGATTGCATCTGCAGCCTTGACAGTGTGGATGAAGCAGCAAAACTGGCCGCTGATATTCACGCTGTCCACAAAAACGGGGGTTTTGAAATGCGTGGCTGGGCCTCCAACAGTGCCTCGGCTCTGACGTTGTTACCGAAGGAGACATTGCTGGAGGTGCCGGTGACTTCACCCGTGGACCTGGGCCACCTGGCCACTCCTGTGAGGACGCTTGGCCTTATTTGGCAGCCCACTACAGACTGTGTCGGTTTCAATATTGGATTAAAAAAGGATGGGCTGCCAAAAAAGCTTACCAAGCGGGTGGTTTTGGCCCACGTGATGCGAGTTTTCGACCCCCTCGGATATTGCGCCTCTAGTAGTGACCGGTCGCATCATGTTTCAAAATGCGTGGCGCAAGGGTCTCGAGTGGGATGAAGAACTTTCACAGCAGGACAGTGCAGCGTGGAGGCTATGGTTTCAGGATTTGTTTGGGGTTGCCGAATTGCAGATCCCACGCTGCTACTGCCTAGCCGACTATGAAGTGAATCATTGCGAGCTTCATGTTTTTTCTGACGCCAGCGAGTCTGCCTTTGCTGCGGTGGCTTACTGGCGGTTCGTACTTAAGGATGGAGGAGTCAAGCTCGCACTGGTTTGCAGCAAGGTCCGTGTAGCTCCTTTAAAGCCGGTGTCGGTTGGAGCTGCAGGGAGCGTTGATCGCCGCGCGCCTCGCTTCAACAATCTGCGATTCTCATCGTTTCAGACCCGTCAGGCAAGTTTTTTGGTGTGATTCAATGACGGTGTTGAGTTGGTTACGAAGCGAGGCCCGCTCATTCAAACCTTTTGTTTCGCATAGAGTCGGCGAGATCCTGGAGTTAACGAGTGCCAGTGATTGGCGGTGGGTGCCTAGCGAGTTGAACGTCGCTGACGATGCAACCCGGTTAAAACGCACTACGTTATCCCTAGAGTCTCGCTGGATCACTGGTCCAGAATTCTTGCTTTCTTCTGACTGGCCTAGTGAGCCTAGTTCCTTCCCAACCGTAAATGAAGAGAGTAGGAATCCGGCATATACCACAGCAGTTTACCTCATCGGTAGCGTAGAGAGGCATGTGCCAGTCTCAGCTGATCCCAAGCGGTTTAGCTCTTGGCTGAGATTGGTACGTGCAACTTATAAAGCTCATAAATATATAACTCTTATAAGACTCCATTCATTATCACGTAGGGGGCTTCAGGTAGATAATTTAGTGCGTGAGCAAGGGCGGATACTAACCTTTTCTTTTCAGCCTTCAAGCTCTTTTGGCTCTCCACATTCAGCGCATGAGACAGCTGCCGATATGCGCCTGGCCGAGACGCACATTTTGCTCCAGGCACAGCTGGACTCATTTCCTGTTGAGATGATGCGTTTGAGCAGTCTCCCTCCCCTGCCCATACCTCGCACCAGTCGGCTGTTCCGACTGTCACTGATTGTGGATGAAGACGGCCTCATACGCCTATCCAGCCGTATCGCCGCAGCCTCGGGAGTGCCTGAAGCCACAAAAAACCCCATCATCCTCGATGGGAAGCACCCTGCCGTCCAGCTACTAGTAGACCACCACCACCGCCGAGCCGCCCATGCCAACACAGAGACCGTGGTCAACGAGCTTCGTCAGAGCTTCTACTTGCTCGGCTTAAGAAACGTCGTCCGCTCCGTTGCCTTCCGTTGTCAGCTATGCCGCATTCGCCGAGCTGAGAAATTCCAGCCGCCTACAGGGAATTTACCGGAGGCACGTTTAGCTCACCACAAGCGCCCCTTTACATTCACTGGGCTAGACTACTTTGGACCAGTTCAAGTGACTATTGGCCGAAGACGGGAGAAGAGATGGGTCGCTTTGTACACGTGCCTAGTCGTCCGCGCCATCCACTTGGACGTTGTTGGAAGCTTGTCGACAGATTCTGCTGTAATGAGTCTTCGGCGCTTCGTGGCTCGCAGAGGAACGCCTTCTGAGATTTGGTCTGACAATGGCACCGCATTCATCAGGGCAAGAAGAGAACTCCGTGCACTCTACGGGGACGCAGCCATAGAATATGCTGCAACGGAGAAAATTAGTTGGCGCTTCATTCCTCCATCGGCTCCATTTATGGGTGGAGTATGGGAGCGACTGGTGAGAAGTGTGAAGACAGCACTCCGAGCGACCCTCACCGAACGTGCTCCGACAGAAGAAGTTCTCCGAACCGTACTCGCAGAAGCAGAAGGGCTAATCAACTCCCGCCCCCTGACGCACGTTTCGGTAGAGCCCGGCAGCGAAGAGGCGCTCACCCCAAATCATTTCCTCCTTGCAGCTTCATCGGGGCGTCCCGTTCCAGCAACCTTGACGGACCGTGATCTGGTGTCGAGAAGCGGTTGGCGCAAAGCGGTCAGACTGGCGGACCACTTCTGGCAGCGCTGGGTTAAAGAGTACTTGCCGAATCTCATTCCCAGACCCAGGCAAGGCGACGTTCCAGAGTTGGCTGTGGGCGATCTGGTCCTGGTGGCTGACGGCAACCTACCGAGGGGCTCCTGGCCGAGAGGGCGCATCTCAGCGACTTACCCGGGCCGCGATGGGGTGATCCGAGTGGCGGAAGTCAGGACTGCAGCGGGCACACTGAAGAGGCCCTTGAGGAAGCTGCTCAAGCTGAGTGTTTAACTTTGGGGGGAAGGAATGTGCACGACGCACCTTTTTGTAATTTTTATACTTTTTGGTATATTTTGTACAATGTTTCTTTTATATTTCGAATGCTGTTTATTTTTGATATTTTGTTTTCCATTAAAAAGACCAGTCTACCACCAACCATCACGGCGTTTACTTTCGTATAACAGTCCCCTTTAAAATAGGAAGTCTTGTAAACCAGCAGTGTGGTGATTAGGCTCAGTCCGCTACATATGGGATAAAAGGTGCCACTATTTGAACTTAATTTTAGTGTCAAATCAGCCTGCAATACGTACCTGCGCTCTTTAAGATGTTGTCGAAACTAGTTGTTATGTTGTTGTTGATCAGTTTTGTAGGACTCTCGTGGTCTGCACCAAGTTTTCAAGGCGTTCATGTTTGTCCTGGTTACATACCGAGATACCCAGACGGCAGTTGCGCACCAATAACGACTGAAGATCCGTGAGTACTAACTATTATTTCTATACGACTTCTACAGAAAGCGGAAGTTGTCAATTGGACGAAATCATCATTTTTGTGTCACGGTCAAAACGAAAAGTAGGTAATATCAGTCAAAATCACTTTTGACTGCAAAAATCTGTTAGAATTACTTTGAAACTTATTAGTTTTAATGTTTTATTTGTAAAAAAAAACCTTTTTATTAATAACTAGCTACTGGGCGTGGCTGTACCCGCGTGATACCCGGATCAAAAGTACCCGATGCCCATCGGAATAAAGTACCTTTTAAATGGTGAAAGAATTTTTCAAAGAGGTGCCGTGGTTCCGGAAATTACCCACCGCATACATTTATACTCACAAATTTTTTACACGGTGGCAATTTAGTTACCTGGATGGATCGTTCGAGGAGGTGAACGGGTAGACCCGTTATATTAAACAACATTCCCAAAGGCACTCATAACTGATTCGTTGAAAAAAAAAAAAAACAAATTCCTAGACAGCTGTAGATGTACAGTTGAATCAATCGATGCCTGTATGAAATGCTTCTTTTTTTTCATGAATCGTAAATATACATATATGTATAGACCTCTTTCCAAGTAACTAAATCGCCACCCTGTTTAGTATATAAAGTATTAGTTAACATGCAGATTTGTCAATTGTTTTTTCTTTTTCAGAATTTTACTTGAAAAGCTTTTTAATCTGAATTATGACGACAATAACTGACGCCGCCCCTGCGACGCACCATTGCGGACCCACCGTACCACTGGCCGTACCCCTGGTGGTATGGTGGGTCTAAAACTATACCACTGAGAAAATAGTGTTGTGGAAAAGAGCATAAATTATTCAGGAGCTCCCTATACTTAGGAATGTCTACTTATTTATAAATATTACTATCTTCTACACATGCGTGAATCATGTAATTCAAGTTCGAATAGTCATTCTGTCTGCTACGAGTATTATCCTCATTTTGTATAACGACATTAAAAACTCCTTGCATAAACTTTTATTTTTCACTATCTGGTAGTAACAATAGAATGCAATTTCTTTTGATTTCATCTGTGCTCTTTTGACAATGTATTGCTGTCTAAATAGTTAAAGAACTAAATTTTATTAATATAAATGGTGGAAACTTGGAAAGGCACTCCTATGTGGAGTATATAGATATCATCGACACAAAACTTATGAAAACGGTTCAGTGATATGGCGATGTTCGTTATATTTCCGAACCAAATGTCGTGGGACTATAACAATTGCAGAGGTAAGCGGTAAATAGGTAGAACAGTTTCTTTATTTGTGAAAAATACATATTATACTATTATCCCTTTATTTATTTTCTTTACACATTATATACATTTTTAAATATTTTTAGTATTTTATACTATTATTATTAATTTTCATTTTAGGATAATAAAACTATCATTACTAAAAAAGATCATACCTGCGGAGTAGATACACATAAGAATCAAATACTAAAGGAAATATGTGATTTGCGAGAAAAATTTGTATCATCTGACGAACCTATCCAAAGAATATACAATAAGAAAAATAGTGATTTTACAGACAATGGATTTAATATAGCAATGGGCAGTTTACCACCGTACGAAAGCGTGAAACATTTTCTACATGACACAAGAAATAAATCTGCTCAAGTCTCAAAGACTATATTTAAAAATTTAGTTGAAGTCCAGGTGCCGGGTACAGTTCAAAGATTTTCTTTTAGCCGATTAGTACCACAATAGCGCAGTGGACCACGAAACTCGTATTTTAGTTTTTTGTACCAATGATAACAGAAAGAAAATTCCTAAAATTAAAGAATATTTTGTTGACGGCACATTTTACAGTTGTCCAGCACCTTTCGCTCAATTGTACAATATTCATGACGATATAAGCAGTACCTCGGAAACAACTGAAGTAACGCCGTTAATATTTGCACTCAGGTCCGACCGAAAAGAAACTAGTTATAGTATAATTTTATTTCATATGATTTTGTCCCTAATTGGAGTCCGTGTAAAATAAACTGTGACTACGAAAAAGCGGCAATGAACGCAATTTTAAAAGTATTCCCAAAAATTACTTTAAAGGGATGTTATTACCACTGGGTTCGCAATATTTGGAAAAAAGCAAAATCGTTTAAAAATACACAAAACAAACCTGAAAGAAGAATAATGGCCCTAACTGCTGCCTTACCGCTTCTTCCTGACGATGAGGTATTACAAGGATTTGAATACATAAAAGCAGAAAGTAAACAATTGAAGCAAATGGAAAAGTTTATAAGCTATATCGAAACGTTTTGGTTCAAAATTCATTCACCTAAAATATTCAGTGTGTTTGGTGAACGCCATCGCACAACAAATATTTTGGAATCTTTTCATTCTAAGAATACCAAACCGTTAATGCGACTTTTGAATGTGTTGCAAGATAAGGCAAAGACGATTCCTAAAACACGGCGGAATAACCAAAAGTTAATGATGATTTTATAACTAATGTACAAATACAGTTAATAAACAGAGAAATATCAGTAGGCCATGCCTTGGACAAATTCCGAACATGATTGTTAATGGCGAACTGCGTAATAGGAGTATGTCTGTTTTCTTTTTTAAGTTGTATGTTTGTGACATATTTTTATTTGTAATAAACTAGTTTACCTCAACACTGTTTTCTCAGTGGTATAGTTTTAGACCCACCATACGGCCAGTGGTACGGTGGGTCCGCAATGCGACGCGCGACGTATCTCAAGTAATAGTGTCGTGATACTTTGAGTATCAAAAAGTATTTGATACTTTAATTATAAATATTTTAAACCATTTTTGATATTTTTCCACATTTCAACAAATCAGAAACTAGAGAACATACATTTGAGGAGGTGAAGAACAAAACTTCAAGTGACCATATAAATAAACAAAAATAGTCTATGTGCAAAAAAATGTTGAATTGATTAAAGCAAATAAGTAAAACCTTATCAAAAACGCCCCTTTTCTTATAAATTTTCACTTGAAATTCAGTTTCGAACAAAACCACACTTTATACTCGAAAAAAATCAGTCTACCTTGATTATTTTCAAAAGCTCAATTTATTTGGAGTAAAATTGAATGGTATCATTAAGACTTCGTCGAAACCACATAAAAACAATTGAGTTTAGTCTAAAGGTGCTCAACTTCTAATGCCTGGTCTTTTTGCAAAAATTTAGTAATAATCAAGTAATCATAGTCATTTGTTTCATTTTTTTTTCTTTTTCTTTTTTCAGTTATTTGACCTCTCTTTGCCAGAAGTCTTTATCAAAACCACACTTTACCAAAAATGCCTGATGAAAACCTCACATTTCCAAATTTAATTTCAAAATATTAGCTAAGATTTTTTATCATTTCTGTCAGCCATTTGGTACATCAGATTGATTGAATCACTAGTTTAAATGACACAATTAAAACAAAATGCAGATGTTGTAGTCAGTTAGTTATAATTACATTTTACTGTTTTCTCTTAAATTTAAAAAAGTGGAAAAGTGAGGTTTTGTTCTTCACGTCCTCATTTATTTATGTACTCAATAAAACTGTAAGAAGCATTTAATTTTGGCAATTTTTAAAGCTATTTTTATTTTTTATTCCACTTTGTTCACCTGGGTGATATCACCCGGGTGAACTACGTAGATTTTTTGGTGTCCTCATTTCACCTGATCTACCTACTAACAGAAAAAAATGGTAAAGATAATAGTGTGAAAGCTGGAGGAGCTCGTGCTTAAATAATAAAAGCCATTTGGATCGATCTTAAGGTTAAGCCGCGCTTGCCTAGATCGGTCTGTGGATGGGTGACCACCCATTATACAGAGTGAAATTTTCAAGTGGGCGTGGATGGCCAAATCTGAAACTATGATTAATAGCGAAAAATACCCAAAGGAGTTTCACTACAAACTAAAGGAAATAGTTCATTTTTTGTAAAAATACTTACTATACGTAGGTAACAATATACAAATAGGTTTGATTATATAATGTCTAGATAGAGCATCAAATGTGCGCAAGCGTGTCAAAAAATTTCAGCCAACTGTTGGCTTTTAATTAACACACGGAGACTTAGTTTCACTGTGCGTCTATTGTCTCTGTGCACTGAGCACTGCTGGGCAAAGGCCTCCCCCATAGCCTTCAACTCTTCTCTTTGTGAGGTTTTCTCCGGCCAATCTTGCACAAACGAATCTAAGTTATCACGCCAGTGTTTTCTAGGCCTCCCTCGGCGACGACATCCGTCTTCTGGCACCCACAGCGTGTCGACTTTGGCCCATCGGTCCTGATTCATTCTCCACCCAGTATGCCCAACAACATGGCCCGCAAAATTCCACTTCAACCCAGCAGTCTTCTTGCCAACATCAGTGATTCCAGTTTTTGAGCGTATTTTGGAATTGGGAATTCTGTCTACGTTCCATCGCCCTTTGGCAAACCTTGAGTTTGGGCTATACGTAATGAAAATACGTTTCTTAAACTTAAGTAGTAGTGTAAAGTTACAAAAAACAAACAACTAAATTTCATGATGTCTACAGCTATCGTTGTTTTTGTAATCTGTCTTAGTTATTATTTACTTACTTCCTCACAATTTGTTATAAACTATTTCCTACATTACTAAAGCTTAAAAGTGATTCAGCATCCGGATAAACCTGTTGAGATTGTGATGTTTACATTTTGTTATGTTCTCTAAAAAAGTAAAATAAAACGAATTCTCTAACTATAAATCTAATATTTACAATTTTTTACTGTTTTAAAAAAATATAGAAGATTTTTTCTTCACATACTACTTACTGTCAACTGATGAGATGAAGAGTAATAGAGATGTATGGAAGAAGAAGACATGCTGCGCCGACCTTAAAATAAATTGGGATGATGGCAGGAGAATGATGGTGACAACAGTCAAAGAATGTCGGTTAAGATCCGAATTTATGGACATTTTAATTTGGTAGTCAATTTACTTTACAATTAATGTCCATTTCTTAACTTATTAGAGTAAGTAAGTAAGAAGTGGTTCGGAAAGTGAAGATTCGGTATACTGGACAACTTTATTAAGGCACTCAATAAAAATAGGGCATCAATACAGGAAAAGAAAACTATGTAATGTAATTTAAATTTAAAATGCATTTTATTTTCTTTACATATTATTTACATTTGTTTTTTATTATTATTTTTTTTAGATAAATAAAAAATATTCTTATTTTATTGAAGCGATGATCAAAACTGGATCCCACCGGGCGTCGGGGGCCACCACGTGGCCCCCGACGCCCGGTGCGTCTCCCGCGGCGGCTGGGACGTGAGGTTCTATCCCTCTCACGTTCCGCCACCTCCTTCGCTAGCATGACTGCTTCGCAGAAGGAGGTGACGGCGTAAGACGACGATAATATGCTGCGATAAGAATAACGTATTAAGATTTTTTTGTCAATGTGCGATTGTTCATCACGCGATCATATGTATGGTGGTTTCAAAATGCTGGCGTTGTGCTACCCATTACTTGAAAATCCAAAAAGTAGCATAGTGCGAAAGCAGGCATCGTGCTACGAAATCCTTATTCATAATAATAAAAAATAAGGGTGGTATTCCACTCGATATATATTCATGCCAAGACCTTAAAATCCACATAAAGACCGGCTGTCATCAATTTTGATTGCTGATTCTTACATTTACAAGCACTATAAGTAAATGTTACTCATAGCATCTATTAATTGAAAAATTATAATAAAACTAGCGACCCGCCCCGGCTTCGCACGGGTGCAATGTTATACATATAAACCTTCCCCTTGAATCATTCTATCTATTAAAAAAAACCGCATCAAAATCCGTTGCGTAGTTTCAAAGATTTAAGCATACAAAGGGACATAGGGACAGAGAAAGCGACTTTGTTTTATACTATGTAGTGATGATAAAAAATTATCTAGTCTCTGACGTATTCCTTTGTATTCACCCAAATACCTATCTGGATGCCAAATTTGAACTTTCTAGTTCATCTGGAACTGGTTTAGAGTTTTGATCTTTAAAGGTCAGTCAGTGAAAAAATGAAGATTTTTGTACGTTAATAATATAAATAACCCTTTGAGGTGAATCTATGAGAGGCTTATTTATAAGCGTCTCAAAGACTTTGCCGAGGCTAAGAGCCTCATTCCCAACGAGCAGTTCGGTTTCAGGACCGAACACTCGTGCGTCCAACAGGTCCACCGCATCGTAGAGCACTTGAGCGCTGGCTTCCAGCGTGGAGCGATGACCGGTGTGTTATTTTTCGATATAGCGAAAGCGTTCGACAAAGTCTGGCACAACGGGCTGATATACAAGCTGTATCAGCTCGGTGTGCCAGATCGTCTCGTGCTCATCTTGCGAGACTTTTTGGCGAATCGCACTTTCCGCTATCGCATAGGGAAAACCCTCTCTTCCCCCCACCCCATTCGCGCGGGAGTCCCTCAGGGCTCTGTCGTTTCCCCCCTCATATTCACTCTATTCACTTCGGATATCCCCAAGAGCAAAAAGGCTCACTTGGCCCTTTTCGCCGACGATACGGCAATCTATTATACTGGGCACGGCCAAGACGCCATCGCCCGTCAGCTCCAAAAAGCAGCCAATGCTTTAGGAGCCTGGTTCCGTAAGTGGCGAATCGAGGTCAATCCCGATAAAAGCCAGGCAGTTCTATTCCATAAGGCGCGTCTCAAACGTCCCGTCCCCTCTCCGATCACTATGTTCGGCAAGCCGATCCCTTGGGAGAAGCAAGCCAAATACTTAGGAGTCATTCTCGACAACCACCTGTCCTTTGCTGCGCATATAAGAGCAGCCCGCGACCGGGCTGCCTTTGCCATGGGTAGGCTCCATTTTATGATCACGGCAAAGAGCAAATTGTCACTTAAGTGCAAGTTGCGTCTCTATACCGCCGTCATCCGTCCCATTATGACATACGCTTGTGTCACTTTTGCCCATGCCCACCCGCGTCATCTGCACCGGTTGCAGACCCTTCAGAACCGTTTTCTCCGTAAGATTACCGGTGCCCCCTATTATGTCCGTAATGACAGTCTCCACTTAGACCTTAGGATCCCCACCTTAGCTCAGTTTATGAAACGTCTTTCCAAGCGTTTCTTCGATTCCGCTATCAAGCATAGGAACCCCCTGATCGCATCGGCCGCCCGATACGAGCCCTCGCGTATTAGCATGGTTCGCCGTCCGCGACATGCTCTCACCACCCCCGATGACCCCATCACCCTCCTCCAGGAGAGCAGTAGGGAAACCAGCACTTTACGTATATACAAATACAGACCGCCATGTTTCCGTCCTCGCCGCCGAGGCCCGACGCGACGCCCACGTTCAACGAACCCCCCCCGACCCTTGCCAGAGCCAGCCCGCGATGCTGAGCCGGTAGTTTTAAACCAGCCCCTAATTAATATCACTCAGATCCAGCCTGCCCCTTTGCTGCCCCCCCCAGCGACGCCCTAAGCCGAGGCCCGTACCCCACAGGGGGTGCCCTTAGCGAGTGGTCGCTTAGTTTTTAAGTATAGTTTTAAGCCCCTGGCTGGAGGCCTTAGATTCATTTTTAAGGCATCCACAGGGAATAGTCCGGTTAAGCAGTAGCCAGCCTCAGAGGCTGAACTGCGAGATGCCATCTCCAAAAAAAAAAAAAAAAAAAAAAAAAAAATGTTTATGAAATTTGGAGCGCATATGTATCGTTCAAGTTTCAATATATGAGCCTGTGACATGTTTATGTGAAATAGTTTTTGAGTTATGAGGGGGTAAAAAGTGGCTCCAAATGGTTCGTGTAATTATATTACACACGGTGCTGCTCGCCATTCAAGCATTTAATTTTGGCATTTTTTATTTAAATTTACATTTAAATTTAGGTTTTTTGGTGTTCTCATTTCACCTGATCTACTTATTAACAAAAAAAATGCTAAAAGATAATAGTGTGAAAGCTGGAGGAGCTCGTGCTTAAATAATAAAAACCATTTGGATCGATTTTAAGGTTCAAGCCGCGCTTGCCTAGATTGGTCTGTGGATGGGTGACCACCCATTATACAGAGTGAAATTTTCAAGTGGGCGTGGATGGCCGAATCTGAAACTATGATTAGTAGCGAAAAATACCCAGAGGAGTCTCACTACGAATTAAGGAAATAGTTCAAATTGGTAAAAATACGTATTATACGTAGGCAACAATATACAAATAGCTTTGATTATAAAATTCTGTTAGGTCTTGAATTCAAACTATGGATACTTTACGTCACATATATTGTAAAAGAAATTGTAACCACACGTCACTCTCCCGCGCACTCCCGAATAAACTGTTCTATCGATCGCTGTCGTGCCAATCGATAGTGCTGCCCATAATGTCTAGTTAGATCATCAAATGTGTGCAAACGTGTCAAAAAAATTCAGCCAACTGTTGGCTTATAATTAACACACTGTTCTGTTATAGCTTGAACTTGGCTTGACACGCTGCCGCGTGTCTACATTTGACAAGTTTCTTTTTGACAAAATGGTAGTAAAGGTGCTCCGTTTAATAGCCATGGGTCGGATCTTCTGGTTTTGGTGTCATTTTATTATTTTCCGTACTCTTACGACACCAGTCGGTCTAAAACGATCCTGTAAAAGATTTAAAAAATATAGTTAGGACCGGGCATTGTTATATGAAATAAATGTTCTTTTCAGCTGGTCTGGTGATGTTATTGGGGTTCTCCATTAGGAATTTCTCAGTAGCAGCCACAGAGTCTGGATTGGTGCTCGGTTGATGGCAATAGGCTCGCCCCCTATTACAAAATAATATATATAAAGGACTGAAGATAACTGGCGATATTTGGATGTACTATTAGGTATATTAAGTCCTTATTAATACTGCTCATCCCTTCGAAGATGACGGGCGTGATGTTATGTTATGTTATGTTATATTTAACGGATGTAAAGATAAGAAAGTACTCACGGACCTGGTGTCGTCGGCGTCGTTGGCACACATTGATCACGGAATCTCTGCATGTCACCAGGACAGAAAATAGTTCCCACAATATGAGAGGGCGCAGACCACGACAGTCCCACAAAACTGATCAACAGCAACATAACAACTAGTTTCGACCACATCTTCAAAAGATTTGAAACCCTACTAAAATTAAGTTCAAATTGTGGCTCCTTTTATGCCCGTACATATCGGACCATTGCGTCAGCTTAGTAACATGAGTTCAAAACAAAGTTGTACCTTTTACCTAGAATTCAAATTAATTTCAATCAGTTTTGTCCTGGTACAATCAACAAAGAGGTAGGTGCACTAATTAGCAGACTTGCACACAAGTGTGCTGGTGTAGTGTATGTTTTTTGTTTAATATTTTTCCCGGTATTATTCATACGGTTTATGACATAGCCAGTTTTGCCTCATTTAGTATACAGCATGTATCAGAAAGTTGTGATTAAAATTTTAAGGGTATAATACTTACAGCCACAAGCTCATCAAGTTACTACAAACTGTGAAATTTTCTCATTCGATTTTGAACTTAATTGTCAACAATTTATGGCTTAAAATCATTTGGAGACATTTGACAGTTTCTGTTAACTTAATGTGCTGGCGACTGTTCATAAACTTGCCGCTGTCCAAACATTGATTGAATATGCCTGTTATGAAAGGACATTTTTATATTGTTTTTCTGAAACTTTTTAGTCTCTGGGTCTATTGACTCAAAAATTGGTATACATACTCTTAAATTAAAAGTATGGAAATCATCTACTACACACACTCTTCAATTAAAAATCGCTTGTCCAAAATCGTCCCCCAACAGCAATGCCCAACAGAGTCAAATAGGCCTTCGAAACTGACGTAGACGGGCGCATGGCGCGCTGTGTGCGCAAGGCGTGCGTGTTGGAGAGTGTATTCTTTGTGAAGAGTAGGTACCCACTAAGAAAGGGTTTTAGAAATTCCACCCCTTTTTTTTTCTTACCTATGGGAAATCATCAAATAACCCCTCCCGCTCTGGTCTGAGCAGGAGGGAGTGTCAGACTTTTACTGACTAAAACCCATCCATGTTCCTTCCTTTGCCCTTTGTGTTCCAGGGCCGCGGTATCTCTTTCGAACAGTCCCTCAACCCTGGCAGGCGTCGGTCCTTACGGACCCCTCCCTGTTTGCTGACTCTCTTTGAGGCGCGCGTGGAACACGAACGCGCCGTCGACACGGCCTGTCGTCATAAGACGGACGGACGGCGAGCTAGCCCATAGCTCACCGTCCACAGGCCCGCAGAAATTCCACCCCTAAGAGGGTGAAATGGGGGGTTGAATGTTCTGTGAAACATTTTGTTCTCGGGGTCGATTGACTTGAAAATTTGTGTACATACTCTTCAGTTAAAAATTATGAGAAATGTGTATTTATTATTTCCGAAATCATCCCCCAATATAACATTCAAAGTCCTGACTGACTGACTGATATATCAACGTACGGCCTAAACCGCTGGTTCTAGAAACATGAAAGGAGGGTGTGTACTTTTTGGAGAGTATGTATCAATGAAAGGGTTTTCCGAAATTCCACCTCTGAGAGGGTGAAATGGGTGGTTGAATTCTCTGTGAAACTTTTTATTCTCTGGGTCGATTGACTCCAAAATTGATATACATACTCTTAAATTAAAAGTATGGAAATCATCTACTACTGTTTAGGGTTCCGTACCCGAAGGGTAACAAACGGGATCTTTTTACGGCGGATATTAGGAACCGTCCGTCTGTCTGTCTGTCAGCGGGCTGTATCTCGTGATCCGTAATAGGTAGACAGTTGAATTTTTCACAGATTGTGTATTTCTGTTGCCGCTTTAACAAGAAATCTCATTAATATTATAATCCTGGTAGTATCATGGTAGTATGATCCTATGGGACGATTACCGACCTCCACGCGGGCGAAGCCGCGGGTAAAAGGTAAAAGTCATAAATAAAAGTTTTATGTTATAAGGAACATACGATATAATATTTATGTATTAAAACTACAAAATTACAAACTAATATAAGTTTTAATTAGTACAAAAACATATTTTCTAGCTTCTGCTTAGATTAAAATTAAAAATTATGAACAAAAATGGTTAGCCTCTTTTATTTCTTACGACTGGTTATATTGAGACTCAAAGTATCAAGAAGTGTTACGATACTATTACTTGTGGTACGTCAGATGTGCGACGTCAGCGGCTGTGGATACATTTTGTTTACTTGTCCATATCTTCAAGCAAAGCTTTTAATATCTCAGACCTGAAAAAAATATACAAATCAGGGTGTTTCGAATCTTTGAAATAAGCAGTTAAAAGAGCCTGCCTTAAAAATATTGTAGTAATAAATATCTAACTTATAGGGCTATTTTCACTAGAAACACGATCAGAAAATCTAAACTGCGTTCAAGGGCTCACAATATTCTGTCTCAATGATGCCACTGGCAGACACCCCTTTAGCGACCTATACTGTAAGACTGCTAAATAATAAAAGCCGCTCGGCATCAATCTTCAAGTTAAGCCGCGCTTGCCTAGTTTGGTCTGTGGATGGGTGACCATCCATTTAATGCTGAGTTTCATCCGTGCCTCGGAGAGCACGTAAAACCATTGGTCCTGGGTGTCATTTGTAGATCTTTGACAATCGTTACAGGTAGTCAGTGGCCTGAAATTCTGACAACCAGTCTTACCAAGGGGTATCGTATTTGTCAATACTAGCTGGTTTGTGGAGGTCAGATAGGCAGTCGCTCCATGTGAAATACTGGTATTCTGCTGCATCCGGTTAGACTGAAAGCCGACCTCAACATAGCTGGAGAAACTTCGACCCTGACACACAGGAGGTCCTAGTTAATTATTCGAGGCTATATTGATGGATTATGTTATTGTTTTAAGACGTTGTATAAATAAACTTAGTCGTTTAACTGTAATTTTTCATATATCTTTATTAAACATAACAACAAATTAAGAAAATGCACTTAGACCTGAGAATTGAACTCAGGACCCTATGCTCAGCAGTCGTGCTTGCGACCACTAGACCAACGGCAACGAGGCAGTGAAGTCGAGAAAGTCAAGTGGTTTCAATTCCAGTGTTTTTGTTAAAATAAACGCTATCTTATAATTTTAAGAGCTCAAATTAGCAAAAAAAGGTTTAGAAACCTAAAATCTCGAAATGGTTTCGGAATTAGCATAGGTTAATTTTTACTTCACATACCGAATTGTTAAGGATTGATGATGTGATATACATGATTATAATACAGGGTGTAACAAGACCCTTCACGAAGCCGTCAACCAAGCATTTTGTACATCAAACTAAGTAACTCTACGCAAAAATTCTTGCTGGGAATCACTTTTTTTTTTGCGTGAAATATTACGTTTTACGGTAGGACTTAATGTAACGCATTCAAAACATTGTGCTGATGGATGGATTGAATAGTACGGGGGTCGTGGAGGTGTTTTATGTAAAAATAAAAAAAACTATAAAAAAAGTATTAAAAAAAATAATTGTGAAGTAACTAGAAGGTGCCCAGATATGGTATAGAACAAAAAAAATACCGCAATGACGGGGGAACAAGTGATTTTCGGCTTCGTTAAGGGACTTGTTACACCTTTTATAGTAAGAGATAATTTAACTACTTACATGTAGGGCTGAACTGACAGCTCTTCAATGACATTTAGATACTATGACGATCGCTTTCAGTTTCAAAAAGACAATAAAACAATAGTTAAGTAGAAAAGAATAATACTCACTCAAAACAACGACCGCGGTAAAACTCGCGCCCTCTTGGGCAAGAAACACCTATTGCATTTGGACTGGCCAGCGACAGTCCCACAAAACAGACCAACAACACCAGGATGATTATTTTAGACAACATTTTCTTCTGCAAAGGTCCTCAGTAAGACTGAAGCTCTGTAAAGTAGCTGCCTTATTTATAACAAGTAAAACAATAATAAACTTAATATTAAATAAATAAATACGGTAATCTTTTCATGACGACATGTCATAGTTCCAGTTGTTAAAAACAGGAAAATAAGTCTATTAAATCTCTGAAATATACGAATGTTCCTTTGAAACTCGTTAATAAGTTAAGTTTGTAATTATATGATGACTTCATTGTCATCATTATTCGCCTCGTTCCACCCATCATAATTTTTTCATCAGGCCTTATTCCAATTCATTTGGAATCAGCGCAGCATGTCTTATTCTTTCTTATTCTCTATTACTCGTCATCTCAGCATCGAGTTTTAGCTATATCATCCTTGTTCCACCTACTGCTGATTGTAAATCCTCTTTTTTCCTGCCATAATTCCCTGTGACGAGTCTAATCCATGTCTTCACCGCTATCCTTGTACATCATCCACATATCTGGTGGTTCAAACCGTTCCGTGGGGGCTCTGCCCAACCGACCATCACCACATCATAGGCCTAGATGGGCACTTATAAAACGTCGACAAAAAGGTGCACGGTTCGGGTTGGTGGTTTCCTATGGTGTAGAACCGGCAAGAAACACATTCTTATTCTTATTCTTTACTGCACACAAAATATAAAAGTAGGACACACAAAATTACAATATATAACCAATACCAAACACCAAAACCAATATATAAACTCCATGGTTATGCTCTTTTCAAATCATTTGGTGTTACAATATTATCATGTTACAGCATTAGTATTTAAGTATGGTGGGACAGCATAGGCCCGAAAATAGGTCGTTGCTTACTACACAAAAAATGTAAAACAAGATAAAAAGTTAACAAAAGGTAACGAGCATCTGGGAATCTACAGAGTCTAACTTGCGCAGTATTCTTCTTGAATGCTGCTGCATCCAGCTAAACTGGAAGCCAAATCCGACATAGTTGGTAAAGGCTAGGTAGATAATGATAGACTTCATTCAGAACGAACGTAGCAAAATGTGGAAGCACTATGGCCAACGCTAGATGGTCGACGTTGACGGCGGCTGGCTGTGGACATTAGTTACTTCTCGTTACTTAAATACAAATCTGCCACCACATCCGACCTTCATGGGTGTCAAGGAGATGCCAGCTACATGGCTTCTGTGTTTTCCCGAAGGGCTAGCAGAAGTTGTTTAATTCTCATGTAGTTCAGGGCAGGAGTATTGCCATCAACCGGGCCCAAATCCAAACTCCGGGCTGTCACTGAGAAATTTCAGATGTAATAATACTTTGCCCGACCTGGGTATCGAGCCCGAGTCCTCATGCTCAGCAATAGAGTTAGCAACCTTTGACCAACTAGGCAAAATTGACATTTTTACTATTTAGAGCAGTTTTGATGTAACAAGACAACACAAAGTATGTATAGGATAGTGCATTCTCGGACTGAACCTTTAGGGGTATGAAGAACAGGGTGTAGATAAAGTGCTTCATCCCTCAAAGAAAAGGAAGGATCTCCGGACCAGACGAGTCGTGTCTGGCGGGCTACTGCCCAATACATGTGGTCGGGTTTTTCTATATTAATCTCAATTCGCGGAAAATTTTAACCGCGCGATTTAGCATTTTGATGTTAATTCTTCATGTGTGTCATAGGTGGCGCTGTAGTAATTTTCCTACTATGTTGCTGTAGTACTTTTTGTAGTGCCACTACAAACCTAGTATACGACTCGTAATTCGGAGCTATCATTGAAATGTATAAATAATAGATAATAATAGATTCCACAACCGACCACAGTAAGGGACTCCGCGCACTACGCAGCCACGACAACTTGACGCGTGACCGGCCGCTTGTTTTTAAATTTTCTTCCTGGTTTCAACCAAAATCCGTGTAGTGCGCGAGGTCCCACAAATAGAATTCATCATCATATTCGGGTGATTATCCCTTGTTACTTCGGGTCGGCGGACCACGGTTTTTTCTTCCATTCTCCCGTGTCGACCATCACTCCAAAATAAAATTGGATTTGTATAATATTCACGGTAAACATTTTTCAAGGTAGTACGTGTAACTTCTTGGACAATGACCCAGTTGACTTTTAAACACATTTGAAGTTGCAAACCTAACCAGTCAGATAAGAACACCAACAAAAGCACTAGTTTAGAAAACATTTTGAAGATGGCTTCTATTTCAATCTGTTTAGAATACTGCACTTTGAGTACAAAGGCTGCAGTATTTATGTAAGTAATTAACTCATCTTCAATCTTCAATTTTCTATGTTTACTTGTAGTACTTAAAAATTATAATTCTTAGAGCCAATAACGATAGGGCTCAGGGATTTTCTGCTGATAGAGTCCATAGTCTATAGAAGAAGACATAATTACGCAGGTCGCAGGTTCTTTGTGCTTCATCCACGAAATATACGGGTGCATTGTGCCCCGTCGTGGTCCTAGCCCCAGTGCTAGTTGTCACAATCATGTCTTCCAATTTTTACTTACACGAGCTTTTTGTGATCAAATAAATTAGATAAAGAACTGTGCCTGCCTGGTTTTAAGACCTACAACACGAATGAGGGGGAAGTGAAGTATGAAGGTAGATGGCTATAAGAGTAAGGGAAGACCAAAGAAACGATGGATGGAAAGTGTGAAGGATGATATGGCTAGAAAGGAGGTGACTGCTGAGATGAAGAGAAGTATGAAAGAAGAAGACATGCTGCACCGACCCCAAATGAATTGGGATAAGGACAGGAAAATTATGTTGAAAATGACACAGAGGGGCCGTTACCACTGCAATACAAACGGTAAAAAAACAAAAAAATCATGGTAAGTCAATTTTAATGTTTGATCTACAATGCAACATAGAGCGCCGTGAGTAGTAACACAGTATTGGCGGCCATGCTGGTCGCACTGTCGGTCGGCGGTGGTCGCTGGACGGGGCCAATCATGTATTCGTACATGTGGTCCAGGACCGCTTGCTTTACTGCCTCCAGCTCTGCAGTCTCGCTGCTACCTGTCGGCCTAGTAATGACATGCTTTTGTTAAACCATAGATTTAGTGGTAAAAATTGAAAAGCACACTACTTAGTTGGGTTTGATACTGTTGAGCGGAAAACTGAACTATTTTTGTTACCCACCGGGTAACAAAAGATATTTAAGGCAAATGTGTATAGAAACGTCAGGACACACATTGTCCATATTGTTAATGATCTTTGGAAAGGATAAGGCGTAGAGGTACAAAATGAAAAATATTTTGCTAATGCTGGGACACTCTCATCTGTGAGAGGAAGTGAGCTAATTCCATCATGCGTGGTGTGATGGTGCGTATGGACTGGGTTTTTTCCAAAAGGATTTTTCAGTAGCTGCCGCGGAGTCTGGATTTGTGCCTGTTGATGGCAAAAGGCTCACCCCCTATAACATGGAACTATAGGTAGGTGTATCTACAGTACATCTCTAGCGAACCTTTCGGGGCTTACAGACGTAATGTTATGTTTATCATACTTACATAATAGCCCTACAATGAGACACCCCAGGCACGACGTACACGGGTGCGTTGTGGTGCGCATGCGTCCTATTGGGCCCCATCGGAGACCAGGGGTCGTGGCCCCCGGCTACCGAGACCACGCGGTCAGGCAGGTGAGTGAGGCCCCCGAAGAACGTATTGGTGCGCTCGATGCCGAAGCGCAGTCTTGACTCGTTGAAACTGTTGAGGAGATCACGTTCGAATTATAAAATCACTAGGGGCGCAGGTTCGCCCGCGTGGAGTTCGGTAATTGTCCCACGTGATCGTACTACTGGTTATTAATCCAGGTTATAAGGTGTGTGCCAAATTTGGACCAAACCCGTTTTGTTAGTTTGCGTAAAAGTCTTGTTAGCGTATCGATGGCAAAAAGTTCAAATCTGTGGCCCTAATAGTCATCATCATTTCAGCCCGTTGCTACGTCCACTGCTGAACATAGGCCTCCCTAATCGATTTCCAACGTGTCCGGTCCAATGCCACCTGCATCCAGCGATTCCCTGAAGTTTTAACAAGGTCGTCGGTCCATCTGGCAGGTAGCCGTCCCTTCGGCTGTCTGATTTTCGCGCTATGCGGCCTGCACATTGCCACTACAGCTTGCTTATCCGCCGGGGCTATGTCGACGACCTTTGCTCGTCTACATATTTCCTCATCTCTGATTCTATCACGTAAAGAGAAACGCCGATCGTAGCCTTCTCCATAGCCCGCTGAGCGGCTTTGAGCTTCTGTATAAGACCTATAGTGACAGACCACGTTTCAGATCCGTAAGTCATCACTGGTCACATAGGTTATTAAACCCTACTTGAGGTATTTTGGATAATAGTAAGTAAGAAATATTAAGAGGAAGGTTGTAAGTAGCGCCTGTTAGAGAAGTGATGAAAAGGAGTCGTCTGTCTTGGTATGGAGATGTGACGGAGAGGGATGGAACACATGAAAAGAATGATAGATATGAATGTTGATGGATGATTCGAGAGAGGAAGGTCAAAGCAAAAATGGATGAGGAATGATATGAAAGAAAACGGAGTTTATTATAGCGTGACGGCTCTCAGGGGAGAATGGAAGAAAAAACGTGTCGCGCCGACCTCAATAGTAACATGTGACCAGGGAAGAAAGATTACTATCGGGCTGAAACATACAAATAATACAGCCGCCGCCTGCTCCTGCAAAGCTCTTGGGTTCGATACTCAGGCTGGACAAGAGTAACTGGGTTGATGCATTAGGAATTTCTCATTAGCCGCCCGTAGTGTGAATTTGTGCCCGGTTGATGGGAATGGGCTCGCCCCCTATAACACAGGATTGAAACATAGATAGATACGCCTCTGTCTGAGCTTGAACTGAACACAGGCGTGATACTATGTTACGTTAACGGAGAGACAGTGGAAATCTTTCTCTTTATAATTTGTAAAGAGGTAAAAGATACTGAGTGCTATAAAACGCAACGATCATTTTTCAGTACCTAATCTATTTTATGATTCAGTGTAATGCTGCCGTCGGCGTCGATGGCCACAATTTAACTGAAATATATCATAAACTTATAGGCAACAACAAACTAAAATGATAAAATTATTCCTGTTCATGATATATGATAACTAATATAGACTTTTCCTCAATTTATTGAAGCAATACGCATGGAATGAGTCAATGTAGTCAGAATTAGTAATAGTAAATAAGTGATAAATTAACCAATATTGAATTACAACGTATTAAGCGGTGGTAAACATGATTATTTAGTTAAATGTAAACAAAACAAGGATAATATTATCAATCTCACCACAATACTCGTAATGCCGCGCTAGGTTAATACCTTATTTGTAGATGTCAGCCATTAATTTTATTTTTTTAGGTTTAGCTAAAATAATATTGAGAATGTTACAGGTACTTTTAGGCTGCATTTCCACCACAGATGAGAGAGGATGCGTAGCGAGGGATGTGTGTGGAACTGACCAATCATAGCTAGAATACCACAAGCTGTGAAAAAGAAGCGATATTATTGGTTATAGTTTCAGGCACATCCCTCGCTACGCATCCTCGCTCATCTGTGGCGGAAACTCATTCTTATACAGGGCGTAACAAGCCCCTAAACGAAGCTGTCAACCAAGCCAACCAAAAATTATGTACATCAAATTATGTAACTTTACGCAAAAATTATTGCTGGGAAACGACTTTTTTTGGTGTGAAAAATCACGTTTTATGGTAGGACTCAATGTAACGCACTCAAAATATTGTGCTGATGGATGAATTGAATAGTACGAGGGTCGTGGAGGTGTTAAAAGTAAAAATCTTACATTGCAAAACATGACATTAAATAAAAAAAAACTTGTGAAAAAGTTGTAACTTTGACGGCCAATATCTCCGCAACTAGAAGGTTCGCAGTTATGGTCTAGAACAATAAAATGATTGCAAAGACGGGGAGAACAAGTGCCTTTCGGCTTCGTTAAGGGTCTCGTTACACCCTTTATTTATGTCTGACAAAAGACATACGATTTGCACCGTTTACATCTGCTTCGTAAGATTCGCTGGCTACGTTTGGATTATACTTACTAAGGAGAGAAGAAGTCCTGGCACATCTGGTGAAAGTACTCGACGGGCACGGTGTGGAGGAAGGGCTGTCGGGTGCTGTTGGTGGACTGGTACCAGCCGAACTCCACACACGTCTGGTACGTCCAGAGACGCACTG
Organism: Eugnorisma glareosa; assembly: GCA_947578425.1. Lineage (NCBI taxonomy): Eukaryota > Metazoa > Arthropoda > Insecta > Lepidoptera > Noctuidae > Eugnorisma > Eugnorisma glareosa. Next base: position 699,989 of record OX387982.1, on the reverse strand, counting down.
GAAACAAACATGGCGATTAGACAAAAAAAAAGAGAATAGCAATAGTCATCATCTGCCTAGCATTTTCCCAACTATGTTGGGATCGGCTTTGACTAACTGGTGCCTATCTAACCTCCACAACCCAGTTGGTAATACGATACCCCTTCGTAAGACTGGTTGGCAGACGTTTGGGATACTGACCTTTAACGGCGTAGTAGCTGTGTTGTAGTATCTACAAATGACAGTCGGGAACAACGGCTTAACGTGTTTTCCGAGGCACGGAGGAAACTCGGAAATGGATGGTCACCCATCCATGGATCGACTCTGGCAAGCGCGGCTTAACCTGAAGATCGACCTGTGCGGCTGTTTTTCTTTAGCCACGAGTTCCTCAAATAAATTAAAAGTGAGGCAGAAAATATATTTTTTTGGCACATAAGTGGCAACACCCAGACTAGAATAGAGATAGGTAAGTATTAGATTCAGAACTTCAGATACCATGTGCTGGGAATACTAACTCAAAATCATACACAACAAAGTTCAAATTACTTTGTCACCGATTTTTTTTTAACGTTTTTATTATATACGGTCAAGAGGCTCCGGCTGTTGTTGAATGGAAACAGCTGAGAATAGTGACGTTACCATCATCATCATGTTCTAGCTGAAAGACGTCCTAAGCTGGACATAATCTTCCTCCAAGCATCGGCTTTTATCGGTCTCCCTTATGCTTGTTGTAACCAACAGCAGTGATTCAGTGTTAAAGTCCTCGAAATACGAGTTATAGGTCGTAGGTTCTATCTCAGGCAGGTGCATTACTCTGTGTAATTTATTTCATCACCACTGCTCTCAAAACAGTGAAGGAAAACATCGTGAGGAAACGGGCATGTCTTAGAACCAAAACTTCAAAAACATGTGACAAATACCGACCCGCACTGGGTCTGCCCTCCCTGTCGTATAGAGAGGAGGCCTGCGTCCCAGTACTGGGATCATTACAGGCTGGTTATGCTTATGATATAGTTGTAGCAGTGGCTGACGTGCTGCGAGTCGCGTGTTCGATTCTCGCCCGAAATAATACATTTTTATGGATGGGTTTTCCTGGACAAACTATTGGTGTTTGTGTTTAGGGAAATAGGTAACTGTTTTATATCAAGTTTTGTTATGATTTTGTTCAGCAGACTATAGGAGGTGCCTATTACAAGAATTAATTGGAACGCCATTTTATCATTTAAATACACAAAGTGATTGGATAATATTATCTTTTCCTACTAATATTTTTGTGAGGTTTGTATGGATGTAAGGATGGATGGATTTTTGTTACTCTTTCACGCAAAAATGGCTGGACGGATCTGGATGTTTGGCACACGGAGTTAATAACCTGGATTAAAGCAAAATATTATCTTTTGAGAGAGCAGCGGTGGCTCATTGGTGGCGGCCCCGACTTACGTACAGTAAGTCGTGATTCGAACCCAGGCAGGTGCATAACTTTGTGTTTCATCACCACTGCTCTCAAAAACGGTGAAGGAAAACAACGTGAGGAAACCAGCATGTCCTAGAACCAAAAATTCGAAGACATGTGACATCTACCAACCCGCACTGGGCCCGCGTGGTGTATTATAGCCCATTCCCTCTCATAGAGAGGAGACCGTGTGTCCCAGCAGTGGGAACATTATAGGCTGATGATGATTATCTTTTATCCCGATTATTCGTGCCTGTGGAATAATTTTCTTCCTCCACGCTGGCGAAGCCGCAAAAGATAGTTATTCATTTCGTCGGATTGCTTGTTTTGCATATTGATTTGCTATACTATAGAAACCTCGTCCATACAACATCTGTCTACCTGTTCCTAACAATTTTGTCGTCAGCTAGCTTCTAGTCTAACCGGCAGCAGCTGAATACCAGTATTTTACATGGAGCGACTGCCTCTCTGACCTCCACAACCCAGCTAGGGCTGGGTTATGCCATACCCTGTGGGACTGTGATAAAAACCCCTTCAATTACTCTCCACAAAAGGAAACAATTTAGCCAATTGGATCAATCTTCAGGTTAAGCCGCACTTGCTTAGGTTGGTCTGGGAATGGGTGTCCACACATTACATACCGAGCTACCTCTGTGCTTTGAAAAGCACGCTGGTTGTCATTTCTAGATCTTTGACAGTCGTTGTAGCTAGTCAGTGACCCGAAAGTCTGACAACCAGGCAGTCGCTCCATGTAAAATACTGGTATTCAGCTGGATCCGGTTGGACTGGAAGCCGACCCTAACATAGTTGGGAAAAGGCTAGGCAGACAAAAAGGAAACAATTTAGAACCATCTACTGAAGTGCGGTAAAAGATAATTCCCTCAAGGTTCAATAGTTAGTGTAACTTTAAACGTAACCCGTTCGTTCTATTCCCGGGTGAGGCAAAAGTTTCAACACTTAAGAAACGTCCCTACTTGAATACTTCCCGAGGTCAGATTTCGAAACGAAAAAAGAATATAGTGATTACTTTTGAGTGAGGAAACTTGTATATAGGAGTATGAAAAAAAATTCGAAGACTAGTGGTATCTACCAACCCGAACTTGGCCCACGAGGTAAATAGAGGCCCATTACCTCTCTCAAAGAGGGCTTGCGCTCCAGCAGTTGGGACGTTTTTGATTAATTAAGATAAGGCAGGGGAAAATAATAATTTACATAAAAAAACATCTGCTGATGTTCACTATTTACATTAAAGTCAAAAGCATCGAAGTTTGTGCAATGGATTATTGTTTGATATTCCGACTATTTTGCAATAATTCCTGTAATGTCTGTGCAGTTATGAGTTGCTAAGTAATGCAGGCGGCGACAGGGCGCAGACATCTGCAAATCAAACGCCGAGAGAGTCGGGGAGATGACGACATGCCAACGACTGGCGTGCGACACACCGACGTGTAGTCTGGACAACAGACAGTGGAGTTGCCTGAAGAGTATTTTGCATTTATATTTTTTTCTTGCTGCCGTCTACGTAGACGTAGTCTGCTGCGATTTATCTCAGTGCCGATGTAATTAGTGAGATAATTTGCGCATAACACACTAACAATGGAAATGAAATTCATTTTGACAGTTAAAAAACATTCATTGCTTTATTTACATTACGAATTTGGATCATGGATTTCAAAATCTTTAGAATTGTGATTGCACATTTGTGTTACCCAATAAAAGTCAGTTTGTTCATTTCACAGCAGGGTATGAATGTGAGCATGTGTCGCAAACTATGTTCCACGTTTAAATCTACCCTCAGTGCTCCAAAACATGCAGTTAAAGTGGTCGTGAAAGTGGCGCAGATTTCTTTTATTTATTTTTTCTTGGACAACATTTGAAATATTATCATGCCAGTGACACACGCACACAGGGTTCCGTAGCACCAAACAATACTATAAAAATATTTTGCAGGTGATTCATATGTTGTAGTGTTCTAAATTCAACAGCAAAACTAAATTTGTTTTTCATGTATACCAATGAAAAACAAAGTTACTGCTACAGTTTGATGAAAAAGTCCCATATCTCAAAAACTAAACATCAAATCTTTTTCAAATCAATTTTGATTGAAAGTTTTATTTAAGTTCTACAATCCTACATTTTTTTTTTTAGATTTTTCCTTCTCTTATTTTAGAAATTAGAGGGGGGACACATTTTACTAGTTTGGAAGTGTCTATCTTTCAAACGATTGACTTTGAGAAAAAATGGTTTTAGGAACCTCAATGTTATTTTTAAAGACCTATCTATAGACACCCGCACGTACAGGGTTGATGAAAAAAATATTTTTTAGTTTCAGTTCCATTTATGGGGGAGCCCCTCCCCTTAATATTTTATTTTTATTTTTGTATATAAATCGTAAAGCGGTTTACAGAATACATCTACCTATTAAGTTTCAAATTTGTAGACCTAACAGTTTCGGTATAAAGTGGCTGTCACATACACGGACAGACAGACAGACAGACCGACAGACATGGCGTATCTATAAGGGTTCCGTTTTGCCCGCAGCTGCGTTTGCGTAAAGGCGAACCGAGTCCTCACCAAGAGCACCGCACAGGCGAATGCTCGCGTTGAAGGAGCACCGTCAAGGTTAAAAATCTTATCACGGGAACATTTAAATATAGCCTATGACACAGGATTATGTAGCTTCAAAAGTAAAAGAGTTTATAAGATCGGATCAGGTGAGGAAAATGTTGAGTATGAATGTGAAAGATGGCTATAAGAGTAGAGGAAGACCAAAAAAACGATGGATGGACGGTGTGAAGGATGACATGGCTAGAAAAGAGGTGACTGCTGAGATGACGAGTAATAGAGGAGTATGGAAGAAGAAGACCTGCTGCGTCGACCACAAATAAAATGGGCATAAGAATGATGATGGATCAGTAGTTTCGAAGAATACCCCCTTCTTCCAAATATAGCTCGTTATAATTATATTTCCTCGTTGTAGATTCGTGGTATTATCGTATTTTCACACAAGCCGTACATCCTCCGCAGCAGTGTTCCCCCGTAGTCTGGCGCATAATCTGTGAGCTCGACAATTAGCATCGCATCTACAATGCAGATGCGCTCCTTACAACAATAACCTATTCATGGAGAGCGCGCTACGAAAATGGCGAGTTTATACCATATTTGAGGTGTATCCGGTGAATAAAACTAGTTTTAAAGTGTTAAGCGTGATATTGGGTATGTTTTATTTGTTATTGGGTATTTTCAACAGGGATTTCTCAGTAGCAGCCAGGGACTGTGCCTGGTTGATGGCAATAGGCTCGCCCTACTGGCGAAATGTTGATCTATTATGGACTGCACTTTTGCCTGACCCCTCGGGGACGAAAAGCGTGATATTATGATTTTATGTACGTAGGTTTAAAATGCGGCTATTGTACAGTCGACCTCGTAAGTACTTTACCGTTTATGGCAGTAATTTCCATTAAATTGAAAGATTAGAGGAAGACCAAAGAAAAGAAGTTTGTTTGTTGGCTTTGTAATCGCAAGTCACAAGTCCAGACTGGGTATGATGCGTATTTAGTTGGGCAAAGATTTTTATTTTGGATTTTCCTTCTTTCTTTTTAAGGGTTCCTTACCTCAGTCTGCAGAAACGGAACCCTTATAGTCATAAAGGATCACTTTGTTTTCCGTATGTCCGTCGTTTTCTCAGGAACGATACCTATCATGCTGAAACCTTTCAACTTGATACCTATCAAGCTGGAATTAATATCAAATAGTCTGCTACCCCTTGGAGCAGTGAAAAAATCGAACTTGTAAGTCAACGCGATCAAAAGATAATTTATGACCGTTTAGCTCGCAAATTTTGCGCTTAGGGTACTTCTCGTTCCTACCTAGAATCATGAAGACAAGAAGCAATGTCTTACAGCACATGTAAAAGAAAACACTGAAATATGTGGTATAATAATTTAGTACAGGTTTTTTTTCAGCAAAAGCCTGAAGTTAGATTTTTAATTTGATTTTGTGCCTACCCTTCAAGGGATGTTTTGTTTGCAAGCGACGTCGCGAGCCATAACTAGTCTAAATTAAACTTGAACGGCCACCGGCCGTCGGAACAAATCTACTTATTATGTAAATCTGCGAACTCCTCTTAGACCAGTCAAGCCCGTTTTATCTAACACTAGGCGATGCCTAAATGAAGGCCTTTATAAAAGTTCTTCGTTGGAATTTCGACTCTCGGCACTGCGCTGACAGTTGCAATTCCAACAGAGCACTAAAATTATTTTAGGAATCGCTTGCTGTTAGTGAAAACGGCCGCGCGAGAAAGATAATTGCCATTTCCTTCCAAGATCTGATTCTACTTATTTCACTTATTCTGCACAAAATCCCGGTTTCAAGCTGTTTCGTATAATTTTAAATGGACGTCTGACATTTTGAGATAAGAGGATGAAAGAGTTTCAAATGTTTAGTGGAACATTAGGTTAGTGGCTGTGAGGGAACCAACCCACAGTAATGAAACATAACATCATAACATCAAGACTACTAAGTTCACGAATTTTGCTGGTTTCTTGCTTGCTTCATCTGCCTAGCCTTTTTCCAGCTCTGCTGGTTTCTGCATCCAGTCTAACCGGATGCAGCTGAATACCAGTATTTTATATGGAGCGACTGCATATCTGACCTCCACAACCCAGTTAGTGCTGGGTAATACGGAATCACTAACTGTCAAAGACGACTGTCAATGATCAAAAAATCACAGCCGAGGCCAACGGCTTAACGTGCTTTTAAAATAACCTTTGAAGTTGCTGTTCTACAATGCTGGCAACTTCAAGTGTAATTTATGTATTGTTGACACAGAATTTGAATGACATTAATTTAAAAATAATAAGGAATTCATTTATATATATTTTTTTTTTAATTTAGTGTCTTGTTTTCACCAGTTTTGAATCTCTTACTTAAGTATGGACACGTTAAAAATATCAAGTTCTGTCGTGGTAGCAATGTGGCGCAAATGGCTCGCAATTTTAACGATGTATACGGAGTGAACAGTAGAACTCACGAACTTTATTGGTTTGAAAGCTACTGATTTGGAAATTTTGATATGAAAATTAACCCTGTGATTGCTCGAAAACTATAAAGTCAACAAGGCAGTACAAAATGATTTTGAAGAGTTTGTTGCCTCCCATCCGCCTGACTTCTTTGAGAAGGGCATTGTAAAATTACCACTGGCTAAGTCAAGGCCCATGTCCCAGCTGTGGGACAACGTTACTCAGTTTGATGTACAGAATGCTTGGTTGATGGCTCCATAAAGAGTCCGTTTACACCCTGTAAGCAGATTTTGCTTATGCCAGGGGCTAAAAGAATCATGCAGGTCTGTAGCTCGTCCTTAACTAGGAGAGTAGAGTACTTACTGGTAGACTCGTAGGCATCGAAGCTGGTGTTCCTATGGTTGGCCACCACCTCTGTGTAGCGGGTCTCGATGCAGGGCTGGTTCCAGGGGTCCGACGTGATGTAGTTCGCTAGACGTTGGACGTGACTCGCTGGAAACATAAGATTATTATAAATAGAGTATGCATTGCGTGATAGTTGACAGGGGAGAATGGAAGAGGAAAACGTTGCGCCGACCACAAGTAACAACAACAACAGTGTTGCCTCAACAAAATGCCCTCACGGTCACAAAATGATGATGCTACTCACCAACACTGGTATCATTCAGCACCAGACAGGCATTGGGGATGTGTCCAGGAGTGGCGTACTGCACCAGACCTGCGAATGTCTCCGTGATGCCGTACCAGAAGAAGGTCACTACGTCCAGCGGCGTGCCGACTTGGAGAGTTGTGCAGGTGCTGGGAAATAAAACCATACATCAGAACCTGTAGATTCTGACAATACCTTCGAGAAATTGAAGGAATATTAAAGTCGGTAAGTACGCTTGGTGGGTAGTAGGAATAGTAAACTGTACAGGTTTAGTAATGAGAGCCGCTCGGGTCGCTCTTCAGGCTAAGCCGCGCTTAACAAGGTCGGTCTGTCGATGAGTGACCACCCATTACATACCGAGTTTCTTCCGTGCCTCGGAAAGCACGTTAAGCCGTTGGTCCCGGTTGTCAATTGTAGATCTTTGACAGCCGTTATAGGTATTCAGAGCCAGAATAGATGCCCGAAAGTCCGACAACCAGTCTTACCGAGGGATATACTCGTAGCCCAGTAACTGGGTTGTGGGAGGTCATACAGGCAGTCGCTCCATCTAAAATACTAGTATACAGCTGCATCCGGTTAGACTGGAAGCTGACCCTAACATAGTTGGAAAACGGCAGACAAATGAAGACAGGTTTTAGAGGTTTGAGGAACAGGGAATAAAGTTCCTCACCTTCCTTATTATTATATCTATGGGGAGGACTACTGCCCGACAGTAGTTGTCGGGTCCTTGCATATATGCTTATCTCTTGCATAATTTATCTTGCGCGATGCACGCCCAGTCAGCAGTAGTGATTTTAACCTCAAGCTAAATAAGCTAGTCAATCGTGATAATAAGTTATCCTGGGTCTGATTGTTTGTCTTTTAACTGTTTTAGTTAGGAAATCATGGTCGTTGGTAAAGTGTTGGTGGTATGAAACCCTTAGAGCACGAATTAGCCTCGCACTTTACACTTACACTTTACTTTAAGCTCTCCATGTTTCAATAACCTCAAGAGCCTTCAAAATCAAGCAGTAGGTGTTAACTAACTTGAACATCTCGGAGACCTGCTGGGCTCCCCCGGGGGTGTCTTCTATTAGGTCCCACAGCTGTCTCATCGCCGTCTCGATGTTGGTCACGCAGGTTTCCCCGCCTTGCTCGCGGATCGCTTCTGATACCACCTCTAGGTATTCTGAAAATGGCGATTAAAACGTGTGTTAGTTTAAGTAAGGTGAAGACAGGACACCTAATATATTCAGCCTAATATTTCTACTGCTTGGATTAAGGCCACCCACATTTCGCCAGTTATGTCTAAGTCCCATATAAAAGGGGGCGAGCCTATTGCCACCAGTCGGGCACAAATCCAGACTCCGTGACTGCTACTGAGAAACTGGCGGGAAAACCCAAAAACAATTTATCCGAACCGGGAATCGAACCCAGGACCTTATTTATGCCCAGCAGTCGTGATTCCGACCACTAGATCAACAAGGCCGTCGGCTATGTGTAACTAACTGATAATGACAGAAAACTTCAGACAAACTAGATTAATCTGAAATCTCAACTCACTAAGAGTAAACTCAAAGCTCGCTCTATAAAGCGCAAGCCACACAGACAGCTGGCCAGCGACCGAGCGCGCCGAACGAGACATCGTTTCACCTCTTTTCATACAACGAACTAACGAAAGAGCGGAACGAAGTATGAAAATAACCTCGGCCGCCTCGCTCGCTCGACAGCTGGTGGTGTGGCCTGCGGTTCACACTTGTCCTCGAGCTAAATGCGTGGTGTTCAGTGCTTTCTCGTTGTAAACACTTTATATTCTTATAAAAGACAACTATTTGGACTAACTGGCAATAACGAATACCACGAGAAGGGAACTGATACACAGTTAAAATAAATGCGCATGTGGGTATCGATTACCTTGTCACGTTCATGGTACCCCCATAAAAGCAAATGAATACAATCCTATCAAATAAAGAACCCAATACCTATACATAGTCAGCAAATAAATAGTTCCTCCAATAAAGTGTAGATTGTCTGAACCCTCGAGGGATGAAGAGGATCGAGCAGATTACTCGCTAATCGGGTAACGACTACACTCGATTAGGGAAACTAGTCCCTCAGGTGTTTGGCTTGCGTTTATAAGGTACCGGGTTTTTCCTTACGTTTTATAAAAGAAAAGTCTTTAATCTAACCAACTATCTACTCTGGACATTGTCAAGGTGACTTTTCTAGTCTATAATGTACAGTGCCATTGTGATGCGTTTTCACAAACAACGGGACATCTGAGTACGTGATATGCATGCCCTGATATCTACATACTACAGGAATTGACGGACTCATAATATAATAGATTTCCAGCGATTGGCTAAGGAGATCTTTCGGTGAAAAACTAACATTGTGCTTTTATTCTCGGCTTGCTGGTATGGTTGATGAAACTACGGGAATGTGACTTTTTTATCTAACTTGAAAGTAATCATAAATGGTTGGTTCTTTACAAAGTGGCACAAGTCTGACTTTTGCTTTATTTTGAAAAATTCATAACTCCAGATCCCATACTCAGCTGTTGCGTTTACGACCACTTGACCAAGAGGCATTTCTTTCAGTGCTTTTGTAGCTTTTTTCAACATTTATTAATTCGAACTCAATTGTTGTAAAAACAAATGAGTTCACTTTCGTATTGTATGCGGTCACTTGAGTAGAACTTTACAAAGAGAACTTAGGGCTAAGGCATCTGAGCTGTACCATCGCCGCTGATTAGCGAGAGGTGAAGCTAGCAACGAGAAACGAATTTGTTTGTTTGACAGAGTTCCCGCTTGTGGTGTGAACAGTCAGCCATAAACTGTAGTGTGTGTGTAGTGTGTATGAAAAAACTGGAACTTTGATATTCGATATCTCTGTAACTAGAAAGTTCCCAGGTATGGTTCAGAATATAACAATTATCAAGGTGTTTTACACCCTTTAAGTATTTCTGACTGATTGATACAGGGCCTACCACCATACAATTCTTGAGCGAAAAAATTCTCGATATCAGTCCCATCCCCGACGGCGGTAGATCATGTGCCTTAGACAGATCGACTTCTATCAACGACAATGATGACGTAAGCTTTCAAAAAAAATATCCTAATAGGCCAATGAAATACGAATTACTTAGGAAGCTGTAGTCAAAATTGTCTCTGACTTAAAATGTTACAGCACCATGCTAAGATAGGCCTTTTGGCCTCGTATAGGACCAGTTTTTTTTTAGGGTTCCGTACATCGAAAGTAAAAACGGAAGCCCTTATAGGATCACTCGCATGTCTGTCTATCCGTTGTCACAGCCCGAAACTACTGAACCGATGGTACACATATGGAAGTCGGTGACCCAAAGACGGACGTGTAGCATAAATTAATGAATTTTAAACATGAGGGCCACTTTTTGGGGGTAAATTAGAAAAAGAATTAAAAGTTTTGCAAACTATATCGTGTTACATAAAAATCAAATGAAAGGGCTTATTGTGAGCATATTAACTTTTTTTATAATTTTTCTGTAAATAGTTTTTAAGTTATTTATTTATTTTCTAATAGGGGAAAATTTACCATTCCCACTGAACTCCGAAACTACAAGGCCGAATATTTTGAAAAAAGTACAACAATTGCTTCTTTAGATTACAGGAAAGCCTAAATGAAGGCTATTACAACAAATGATAAAAATTAATTAAAAATTAAAGGGGTCTCGCTTGCTACGATCGTACGGACCCCTTCATGCGCGAGTCCTATTTACTTTTTATATAATTTAGTTGTACTGTTAATTTAACATTATTTTTTTGTGTTTTGTCCTGTGCAGAATTATAAATACTTTTTCTTTCTTTCTTACCAGGGAAGTTCTCTTGTGCATGCAAGGGCCCGCTGTCGGAGAAGGCCGCATCAACGACGTGAGGGTACGCCAGTCTCATCCACGTGGCCATGGTGCCGGCGTACGAACAGCCCACTAGAGCCACCTTCGCGTTCCTAGGGGACAGCAATAAAATAATTAGTTTTGTAATCTATTGTGAATTAATCTTTTAAAAATGTTTATTGGTTCAGGATAAATGATTCTACCTTTTATGAATTAACCTTTTTTTTCGTTACAGGTAGGGATTGATACCCGAAAGTGACGAACTGTTTAACGTGATTTTATCTCTCCAATATTCATGACCATAATTGTAGGTAGGTATGTGTGTAAAACGCAAAAAACAGATTCCAAAAGCATTGATGCAAACATGAGTAATGTTAGACGCATTGTCGTCATCGTTATGACAGGGGTACACCTATTAATATCGTTTTACAAGGAAAATTAAAATGACCTCCATACATGAAACTGGATTTAAACCACAAGTATTACCTAGTACATTGATAGGGTCATCTATGTATGTGGGATAGTGCGTTGTTGTGACTAAATGTCTAATTAAAGTATGTGCTGTGTTTAGTTTAGAGCGTCACACATGATCATTCCTCATAATTGTGACGTTAGAAAACTTAGGTAGGTATTTTATTTATTTACACTTCATGTTCAAGAGTGGTACATACGCGGACTTAATGCCACAAGGCATTCTCTACCAGTCAACCTTTGGGTCAAATAGAACCGCATTATGATGTTTTTTAACTTAGATAATTTTGATGTAAAAAAAATTAATTCAAAATTTAAAAAACCCCTTACGCAAAAAAGAAAAGCGAACATTTAAAAAGTCAAAAATAATGCATATCGTTGAGCCATCAACTTCGATTAAGTAACACCTTATATTTTAATTGGTTATAGAAATTGATGGATGGTACGATAAGGTTTGCTCGTTGAAATGGCGCTATAACGTCGCGGCGGGGTACCGCCGCTTATGTAAGTCAGACCCTTCATTTGATTGACTATCTATTAATTTTCTAGCATTTCCAACCAACTTGCTTCGATACGATCAATCTTTTGTAGAAAATCTAGTTGGGTGTTAAATTGTCAAGTCTGGCAGCGCTATGAGTAATGAGTATGCAATCTCCTATTTTAGCTATTTTTATTGCTTTAAGCTTAGCGGTACCCCGTCGCGACATTATAGCGCCATTTCAACGAGCAAACCATATCGTGCCATCCATCAATTTCTTTACATAATTAAAATATACTACATACTAAGTTACTCAATCGAATTTGATGGCTCAATGATAGGCATTATTTTTGACTTTTTAAATGTTCGCTTTTCTTTTTTGCGTAGGGTTTTTAAATTTAACTTTTATTTTAATTTTTTTAAACTTCAGCATCAGCTCATCGTGTTGCCTCCATTGTATTTTATGTAGAATTAAATACTGATCAAAACAAATCCAAACACGACATAATCTGCTATTATTTTTTCAAAGGTATACTAGTGTGCTGGATATTCTGGTTGCAGCGTCAGCTCACCGTGTTGCCACCATTGTATTGTATTTAGAATTAAATATTGATCAAAATGAAACCAAACACGATATATCTGCTACTATTTTTTCAAGAGTGTACTGGTGTGCTGGATATCCTGACTACAGCAACAGACCAAGAATTCCATAATCTTGCATATTTATATATCGTACGTGGGTGTTTCAAATTTTAGGTCACAAATATGTTTGAAAGTAAAGTAAATTGAATTTTAACGGCTGAGCCGATTTTGATAAAAACAAACAATCGATAGACAACCTGCTTTCAAATAAAAAAGACCGCATTCAAATCGGTTCACCCGTTTAAGATCTACAGTGGCACAGACAGAAACACGGACAGACACACAGACACACACACATAGCGGTCAAACTCATAACACCCCTCTTTTTGCGTCGGGGGTTAATAAAACCACATCACTCGTAGTTTCTTTGCTTTTTTGAATTTAGCATGTTGACAAAGTCTGTTTATTTCCTGTATTTATAACATTCTGTTTAGCACTTCTCAGTAACAACCATCAATAGGCTCGGCCCTATTAAATGACACTTGGGCTGCGTTTCCCCCAGAGATGTGCTAGGCCGCTGAACGGTGCGAGGATGCTTAGCGACGCTTTGAGACGGTGCCGCGGTGTGAGCGTATCCACCAGAGATGTGCTAGGCCACTGAGCGGTGCGAGGATGCGTAGCGAGGCTATGGAACGGTTTGAGCGTTTCCACCAAAGATGTGCTAGGCCACTGAGCGGTGCGAGGATGCGTAGCGAGGCTGTGGAACGGTGTCAGCGTTTCCACCAGAGATGTGCTAGGCCACTATGAGCGGTGCGAGGATGCGTAGCGAGGTTGTGGAACGGTGTGAGAGTTTCCATCAGAGATGTGCTAGGCCACTGAGCGGTGGGAGGATGCGTAGCGAGGCTGTGGAACGGTGCACAGATGAGCGGTGCGAGGATATGTTGCGGGCTCGTTTCAGATGCGAGCTACCGCACCACACCGTCTAGTGACTGCCATTCGCTTGCGTCCGTCCCTATAGCACACATCCCTCGGAACACATTAACATTAAACTAATTAAAAGTAGTTCATAGAATTGATAACCTTAAGATGTTTTATTCAAAGAAACAACCTTTGAACTAAATGTGGGTGTAGCTTTTCATTCAGGAATGTTTTTGTGGTTATTCTGAAAACTCGTTATCTTATTCATTTTCCGTGAGCACCTGCACTAGAACTAGTTCTAGTTACTATAATAATTTTAAGTCTATTTTATAAGAAATGTTTATTTTGAAATTCATTTGAAGGGACACAACGAATTCGTAGCACGAAGCATACTTTCATACTATGCATAATTTTTTGGATTTTCGAGTAATGGTTAGCACAACGCCAACATTTTGAAACCACCATACATTTGAGGTTATCTTCGAAGGGTTAGGCAGAGGTGTACTTAATAGTACATCCACATTCGCCAGCTATGTGTCAAGTCCAATGTAATAGAGGGCGAGCTTATTGCCATCAACCGGACACAAATGCACACTCCGAGAAAAAAAAAAAACAATAACAACTTTGCCCGATGTGAGATTCGCTTCTGTGAGGTCTGTTGTGCAGCAAGCGTGGCTACTGTGTTGAGTGTTATTGGGTTTTCAATAAGACATTTTTCAGCAGCAGACCTGGTTTTGGAAGTTAAACTCATTTGTGTCGTCTATCCTAGAAGGCTCTGTGGACATGGTGGATGAACTGCGCCCGCCGGGGCAGCCAGCGCTTGGTCTATCGACAGTTGATGACGATGTGAACTCACTTGTATCGTCCATCCTCGAAGGCGTCGCTCTTAACGTGTTGAATGAACTGCGCCAGGTCAGCCAGCGCCTGGTCTATCGACAGGAATGACAGGTTCGGCAGGTCGGAGTCACTGGAAATAAGACCGAGTAGACATTAATTAAGACAGCTTTGGTTTCTTCTAAACTTTTGGAGGGCAGTGGACGTCAATCGTAATACTTGAACAACAGAATTTGAACTAAAATCATGTGAAGCCTCTAAAACCCAAAGTAGGTACATATTTAAAAAACCTGTATATCAGGAGTCAGCATCTCATTCCGACATCATTGTACATTTCTTTTGCCAAATACAAAGCTAAAGCCAGATGACACTTAATATAGAAAAATTCAAAATTCATTTATTATCTTACACCACAGAATACTGACAGGTTCAACAGCGGGTCCCAAACTAGGCATAGCCTGTATCTTGGTGACCCAGACACTACACTAAGTTAAACAATTACAATGTTCTGCTAGCGCAAGAAAAATAATCAAAATGTAATCACAGGAATAAAACAAAAAGAAAACTAATAATTAATTAATAAAAAGTTTTTAACAACAGGACGATATATTAACGACAATCGAAACTAAAAATTACATAAAACTTACTAGTGGTCGCAAGTGCGAATAGCCAGCATTGGTTATTAGGTTCTAATCCCCACGTCAGATCAACTGGTTCTTTCATTACAAAGCCAAGTACGTAAATCTTAGTCTCCCGTTTACAAACTGTTTCATTACAACGTCCTTGCTTTTCGCAACAGGACGCAAGTAACTTGGAGATAAGAGTTTCCTTTCTCTAGGCGAGCGTTCTGATCGTTGCAGCCCCTTCGAAAAGCATTCTTGGGCTGCCCCCAAATGTGTGGAGGTATTGTTCCTCGCACACATACATCATGTGTTTATTACGACTTTTGTAATTTTGACCTTCGGCCCTTTGGCACTCAAATAAATGTACTCACTGAAAGAGAAGTACTGTGTTGTGGCTATTCGGTCAAATGGTCCATCGATCAAATGACCAATTGGTTAAATGGCTCTTCGATGATGTGGCTTTCAATAATCAGGACCAATTCGCCCGTTAACGCTGCTTTTAAAAGCATTTGGCTCGCTCACTCTTTATTACGTGGGACTCATAACATAATAGACGAAATATGTATGTGCACAATTACCTTTGCCACCCTTTAATGGATCACAGGCATGATATTACGTTCAGTGCTAATTCTATTTAGTGGACAGTCGCACCGCATGTTCCATGTCACATTCATCATGACAGCTGATAGTCAGTTAAATCTTAATGCGCTATTTCCGTCAGCTGTTCTTGTAAATTGCACGTGACGGTGACACATCACTTGACTTGAATTATTCGGACGGTGTCCTTTGATTACCACACGGAGTAAATCAGTTGGTTCAAGGGCCACATGGCCACATTAAGGCGATGCGTACAATCGGAGCGGATGTATGGGCACGCAGTGCGCCGTGCGGAGAGGCGGTGTGCGCCGCCTACCTACTCGTAAATATAGCAAACCGTATTTTATAAATACTAGCGGGCTGCGAAGCATTCTGAAAATACTGATGCTCCACCACTTTCGTACAATATGTATCGCACGCTAAAGGCGTTTATGCTATTCACCGCGGTTCACCGCAGCTGTATTGTGCGCTAAGCTTTAAATCTATAGATTCCGATGTGGCATAAAACCCTTGGAAAACAAGTTATAAATAGACTTGCTTTTGCCCGCGGCTTCGCTCGCGTTAATTTAGAATTTGACAATCAATTCGCACTACTAAGTTTCTATAATAATATAATTAAATCGCCAGACGTGGCGCAATCTATTATCATAAGAACGTTATTGTTGTTTTCCTCGGGAACTGTACTTTTTTCGAGATAAAAGGTACCCTATGTCCGTTGCTGTACACCTGACCACGTATATGCAAAATTTCAGGATGATCGGTTCAGTGGTTTAGGCGTGAAAAGGTAACAAACAAACTTACTTTCGCATTTATAATATTAGTTAGGAGGATAGGATACCGCGGCACAAACGTTTTCCAAAATTGCACTAGATACATGTATGCTTAGGTACCTCTGGTACCTCCACTACACCCATTGCGAAAAACCCTTAATACCAACGGGTTTTCCATGACATTAAATAGGGTATGAAATTCCCGATGGCATTTTGTGTCAAAATGAGTCGCATTATTGCCCATTTTAGCCACAGAGAGGATAAAATCATTTGTGGTCAACTAATTAGCTGTTCTGGTCTATTATTTTCAGTAATTTGTAACACATAATGCAGGAAAACTTTTCAGTTCATTGTTAGTAAATATTTTAATGTTAAATTATTTCGGTACGCACGTAGGTACTAGAAAAGTTAATAGTTATGATATGATAAGTTCATGAATGAGTTTAAAAATGGTCCAGCAGAAAAATGACAATTGTTAAAGCTGAATTTTATTTTTATTTATCTATATATAACAGAGTTAACAGGGATACTACACCATAAATTCATGGAAGATAATCAAAAACAAAGAGAACACAATACTAATACAGTTAATTAGACATCAAATCAATCGTGATATCCTGTAAATGAGTTGTGCAAGTCAGATCGGTCGTTGCTGCATGTCAAATACCTACAGGTATTATGCTGCATCTGGTTAGACGAAGCTGACACTAATATAGTTGGAAAAAAGCTAGGCTGATGATGATGATGAATGCAGACTGTAGATTCTCATTAAAGCTGATCAGATTTGAGAGTATAGACTCTTTGAGGTTCATGAAAGTTTCGGACAATCCGCTACAGACAAATTACGGACGCGGCTTCGAACTTCGGACAAAGAGATTAAGTACCTGGTAAGTGGCTCGGTTGGTCCTGAGGTTTGATTCCCAAGTCGGGCAAAGTGTAGTTGGGTTTTTCCATCAGGAATTTCGCAGTAGCAGCCACGGAGTGCCCAGTTGATGGCAATAGGCTCGCCCCCTATTACATGGGACTTAAAAACATAACTGGTGAAATATGGGTGTATTAATAGGCACACCTCTGCCTGCCTTTTGTTGGTTATAGGCGTGACGTTATATAATGTAATCTGTCAGTATCCGGTAAGCAGCTGGTCCACAATCCGTTCGTAATAGTTTAGCTGAACCTTTAGGATCGTTTCGTGCCAGCAAGACTCACCAAGCAATTTTACACACCCAAGCGAGAAACAAAATGTCGGCTATGACTAGGCACCAGGCGACTTGCTCAAACTGTGATTTGAAAACTCAAATGTACTCGAATACTTCCAATCTAAAAAAAGTAAAGCCATTCTTAACACACTGTTTCCTTTTTCGCAGTTTAGGCCTAGTCCGAACGCTGCGTGAATTCGAATGATTCCAAAATTGAAAATACTCGCACGTATTTTTTTTTCTTACGTTTCCCCGTAAATCGCCTGATGTGAAACGATGATGAGGCCTAGAGTAGAGCACGCTTGCCTAGAAGAAACCGTTTCACTCGAGCTTTGAAGAGATGCAGATTTTAGCTGTCAGTACAAGTGTAACGTGTCCAACTTGGCAGTAAGAATATTGTCTCACTATTACGAGTATTACCGAATAGCACAATTTTTCTTTGAAATTTCTACGGATAGGTTCTCTAAACTTAAAATAATATTTTTGGTTTTTAGCCTTTATTTATGTTTATGGGTGCTTTACGGGAGCTTATGCCTACGGATTTACCCACGTCGTCGGTCACTAACTTTAACGCATTTCTAAAAATTTTAGTAAGAGTAGGAAGCTTATTGCACGTCGCAAGAATGTTCACCAATGTTTATGATGGGTGTATTTCCGTTTGGAAATCTTGCGAATTTACGTTGCCTTTATGTTGCGCGATCGTGCTAGGACCCCGATGATCTCTTGGCACATGGCAACCGTTTTCAAACTCCTCTTCTTTCGATAATAATCATAGTGCATCCAAATGATCCATATTATTAAATCTCAACCGCTAAACGCCATGACCCGCCAGCTCATATCTGACCCCAGGCCAGTGGGGCAATGGGCAATTGACCCCGAGTCACCGAGCCGCGACCGCTGCTCAGCCATTGCTCAGAGATTGCTCAGCCGTCAGTGGCAGCGCTAGGGTTTGGGTTAATGTGGGCAATTGAATTCATTGGCCGTGAGAATACTGGTGATGTTGTATTTTTGGGGGTCCGCAGAAGAGTTGGGGAAAGAGTTTAAAGCTTTACTTTGTTTCTTGATTATTTATGCCAAAATTGATGGATCAATTTGAGTGCTCATTTGAGATGGTTAACTGCAATAACTGTTGAATAGATTTTTATGAAGTGTATTTACTTTGCAAAACATGACATGGCAAGAAAGAAAATGACGTATACAACGATTAGGTACTAATGAAGAAGTACAGCAGAAGAATGCTCGACTTTTATGATTGGTTGATTCTTATGTACAAAGTTACAGAGTCAGATTCAAGTTTACTGTACTGTGTTTTATTTTTTCACTTTTGCGCAGTACTCCTAAACTTTTAAACTCTGCAATAAAAACGAGGAACACGTGTTGCTCTGTGATTTACTTTGTGCACGATGAACTCAATATCTAGCTACTATTATGCTTCCAGACGTGTTGGAAATAATTATTATTCTTAGGAGAAAAGTTTTTATGATTCCATTATCTTCAGATTAATTCCTAAAATACCTAGTCAATCACATGGTCACGTAGACTGGCCTATCTAACATCCCCGAAGGGTTCGAAAGAGGCAGAGGTGTAAGTACCTTATACCACACCCATACCTATCTTAAGTATCTCATCATTAATGTTCTAGACAACCTCATAGAAGGTAGGAACAAATACATCAGAACCCTTACTTAGAACATAATAATCATCATTTTCAAAGCATTCCAATATTATCTATATTAAACTGCACCCTCTAAGGAAGTACCGACCAATTTCTTTTAACGCAAAACTGACTTTAATTCCCAGAAAATATTACACAAGTGAGTCCCACCCTATGCATACTGAGAGCCTTATTACAAACATACCTTTGCGTATTACATGAACTGTAAAAGTAAGTGTTAGAGGTGGTTTTTGATTGGGAAAGAGCAAAGTTATGTTGGTAAAGAATTAAAAAGATAATTAGTAAGGATAAGATATTGGGAACTTTTTAGCATATTTTCTTGTTGTAAGTAGGTTTGTAATGATTACATTTGGAGTATTAACAGGGTAGTGATTAACATTTTAATTAAATGTAACTTAGACTTTTTAGGAGCTATGCCTTGAATGGAATAATTAAGTAGGAGTTGGTAAAGTGTAGAATGAGCTTTTATAAAATGGAGGATTCTTTTTTGTTTGTTTTGAGTTTTGACCTTTCTTCTTTTTTGAAGGCTGAATCTTAGTCGGAGTGCTTAGTCTGACTTTTCGGATTTATGTGCGTATTGTATAATTATCACTTGCTCCGGTGAAGGGAAACATCGTGAGGAAACTAGGCAGCTTATTTTTTAAAATTGACTGATGTAATTTGACTCCACCTAAAAATTATGCTGATCTAAATTACTACTTGGAGATTTTTGCAAAAACCGTCGACTTAGAACTTGTAACTACTTGGCGCTTGGGGATTTTAAGCTAGTCGAGTTTTCATTAATCAGGAATTTACCGTAGATAATAAATATGCTGACTGACAAGTATACATAGCCGAGCCCCTTCATTATAAGAAGTTTCTATGATATAACTTAATATTAAAGGTGACACTCACATTGGCTTAGTCGAATAATGCCCAATTCTTAAAATGCCTAGTTCTTAAAATGACCAATTTCCTACGCTCCTACGATCCTATGACATAACCAAAACGAAAACTACTAGGCTATCAGAAACCTTAAGAATTATGAGACAAACACTGACTCACACTAACCGTAACCTCTGCATACACGAATGGGACCCTTCCCCCACAACTATATTACACAAGATATTGTATTAATTTCACAGTCAGCTTTTCAAAAGAGCTCTTACGACATTAAAATAAAATATACCAGGACTACAGGAACTTATGAAGTTATCAAACACAACACTGACTCATATTGACTGACCAACCAGCAATATAGCATACGCAAATACCGCCCATAAATAACCACAATAAAGAAGTTGAACTCAATCCCTAAACGACGCCTTTTTCAAGGGAGCTCCTATGACACAACTTCAATGAAAAGTACCAGGATAACATAAACCTTGGGAGCTATCAAACAACGTTGACTCACACAGGGCACACATTGTTATTTTGCCTCTAACAGCCACAAGCCAACAGTAACTTTCTTGTAACGAAATAAAGATCACACCGGTCAATGTGGCTACACTTGGTAGGCCTATGTCCAGCAGTGGACGTGAAATGATGATGATGAAAGATCACAGTGCTTGTCAAAAAGCAATGCTGGAAAATGAGTTGTAAATATTTAGCGAATTAGTCCTTTTTTAGCTGTTGGGCATTTTACGAATTGGGCATTATTCGACTAAGCCATGATAGGATTATTATTACGCGAATGGTTCCCAACTATTTACGAAGTAACCGAGCCAGTCCGTTTAGAACCTTCTATGACATAACTACAATCAAAAGTACCAGGATCGCAAAAGCCGTATAGGAGTTGTATTGTATAGCGGGCTGGCTGGTGTCCGCAGTTATCAAACATTGACTCAAACTAAGGCCCGTATTACAGAACGCTAACGGCGGTCATCGGCTGCACAATACGTCAATAACACATTTCCTCTAGCAGTCCCCTCTTTTTTTTTATAAAAGATCAAAAGTACCAGGCCTTCCGACAGCTCAGGAGTTATAAAACACTGAATCACTATCCTACAAACACAAATGGTCATCGGCTGTACGTGTACAATATAGCACATTTCTAGACCTTTAGCAGGCACCTCCTACCGCTTAACAAAACCAAAGGTACTAGGCTCCCAGACAGCTTAGGAGCGATTCACACTATCCTACAAACGCGAATGGTCATCGGCTGCACAATAGCGTAATGATATATGACCGACAGCGGCACGTGGCTTGGCAGCCAGCCAGCGCACTGCATTACGTATGGGGACATAAATCTATGGCTTTGACACCATATATTGAAGGTTAGTTAGCTATGAAAGTGGTATGATCAGTTACTGTTAGCTATTACTAAGCTAGCGACCCCAAAATTGATGTTAAAAGGTTAAACAGATGATCTGTGGCGTTTCTTGCTGCTTTATATCTTGGAGACATGACTTCTCCTTCCTGCCCTTGTCACATACATGTGACTTAATATCGGGGCAAAACGTCTCCCTGTTTTATGCTCATTCATTGTACTTGTACCTAACCCGTCAAAAATTGAGGACACGACAAACCAGATCGTGAACGTTCAATTTGAGCTAAATCCTTTTCTATCGTTATTATATCGTTTTAAGCCGACGGCATGAAGCTCACATAACAGGTTACATCGCCGATAGTCTCGTTTAACTGGAACTGCATTTACACCGAAGAGATAAAGAGAATTAAGATTTTTGATATAGCAATCAAGGCTCACCACTTCAATGCCGCGGGGTTTTGAAAGGATGCAATAAATTTCCTACTCAACTTCAATAGTTATTACTTCCTGATTTTAAGTTACAATAAGTTAAAATGGCTCAAGCACTTAGAAGATGTAGAAAAGTATCGAAAGCTTTCGAAAACACTTAATTAAATCTTGTCGTTAACAACGCAACAGTGTCAACAGATAGAAACTACAATAAATATGCACGTAAATCTAAGAGATTTATTAATTAATACCGACTCGGGTACCGAGTGATCCATGATCACACTTTAGATATGATATCAAACATGTTTGGGTGTGTGCAGTCGTATTATTTACCATCGCACTATTAGATTTGTTACTGCGATTAGAAAAGGTTATTCCAATGGGAAATCTTATGCGAATCTCATCATTTGATAAAGAGAGCCAACCTATGGGGTCTAGTGGTCTACTATCTTAACCATAGAAATATAAAAAAACAGCTTAACTGATGTGATTCGTGTCATTTTAAAGAGCGAGCAAACGTATGGGGCGTATAAGTTTAATCATCATGTTTTGTAGTGTTCTGTTGTCAGCGTCATCATCTGCCTAGCCTTTTCGCAAGTATGCTGGGGTCGGCTCCAGTCTAACCGGATGCAGCTGAATACCAGTATTGTACATGGAGCGACTGTCTATCTGACCTCCACAACCCTTCCTTGGTATGACTGGTTGTCAGATTTTCGGGCCACTGACTACCTGTAACGACTGTCAAAGACCTACAAATGACAGCCAGGACAAACGGCCTATCGTGTTTTCCGAGGCACTGAGGAGAGATGGGTCCAACCTAGGCCAGCGCGGCTTCACCTGAAGATCGACCCGAGTGGCTGTTATTATTTAGCCGACAGCTTCTCATAATATGTATGTGTATGTTTGTGTGTCAGATGTGTATGTGTATGTTATATTGTCAGAGTCTTAAATGAAAATACTGTTGGAAATCACATAGCAATTTTGCGGCATTTCCTTGTTTGAAATATTTTTGCTAGCTTCTAAGTTTTAGGAGTATTGTCATCCAAGTATAAATTGTCTTTGTTTTAATCTTGGGTTTCCATAGTGTACGGTCATCCACTACAAGAGTATTTTTGACTATGTAACAGTAACAATTATCCTTTAGAGACGAGACCTACCATATTTTAAAGGTAAGTAGTACTAGAAGTATTTTCACTTAATAAATTAAAAGGTAGATTTAGTTTTAAATCCTACACTTAGTTCTACATAGGTTTAGTTACTTCACCACTCAGCAGTTCTTACAGACAGATTGATTACACTACGGTGTAACAGACATCCAAGTTGGCAGAGGCGCATAGCCCCATTCTGTTACGTTACGGGCTGTTGGCCAGGGTAGTCGGTTCGATCCGGAGTCACACACGTTATGCATCTTGTACGTACTGAAGTACCTACTGTACGTTTACTATCTCTGTTGTACATACATACATCACGCCTGTGACCCCAAGGGGTTAGGCAGAGGTGTACCTAATATTACACCCACATTTCGCCAGTATGTTTAAGTCCTATGTAAGAAAGGGTGAGCCTATTTCCATCAACCGGGCACATTCAGATCCTGCTAAAATGGCTACTGAAAAATTCTTGATGGAAAAACCGAATAACACTTTGCCCGACCAGGGAATCGAACCCAGGGCCTAATGCTCAGCAGTCGTGCTTGCGACCACTGGACTAACGAGGCAGTCTACTGTTGTCTCGTTACTAGAACCAGTGTAGTCTTAGCGACACAAAGGAGAAGTATGTCGACCTCGACATTATTACTTCTGACCAAAACTCCAAAGGTTGAAAATTTCTAACTGTCATATTGATCTTAATGCTATATATAAAGCCAGAGCGATCGATTTCGCAGTGTCTTAATTCTACCGAAAACTTTCAACAGAATTGGGAATGTAATACAGTACGACCAGTTTAAGTTTGCAGCTCAAGGTAGCGCCTGCACAGACTATTTAGTTTGAATTCTCAGTTCCTCGCTTGTTTACGTCAGTCCAGGGTGGTTACTATGACGTCTTAAAGCAAGAGTACCTAATCCAGTGCGGGAAAGAAACACATTTATAAAGGTCGTCTAGCGCCATCTCTTTCCCACACTGGAATTACTCCTGCTCTAAGACGTCATGGTAGGCCTCCTGCTCTACACAGGATGGAAGGGACACCGACGCTAAAACGGCTACCACGTATTCAGTACATCATTCTGAAACCCTCACATAGAAATATTTCATCGGTTATTAAAAATAATCAGCTGTTTCCTACAAAAGTGCAATACCCACACGGTCAAAATGTATGGAACAGCTGATTAAAAAAAAATTACCCATGAAAAATTTTATGTGGACGGTTCAGAATGGTGCATGTACTGGATACGTGGTAATCGTTACAGCGTCGACGTCCCTTCCATCTTGAAATAACGCCTCCCGCTCTGGGCTGAGCAGGAGGGAGTGTCAGACTTTTACTGACTAAAACCCATCCATGTTCCTTCATCGCCCTTTGTGTTCCGGGGCCACGGTATCTCTTTCGAACAGTCCCGCAGCCCCGGCAGGTTTTGTTCTGCGACCTTGACGTTCAAATAAGTGATCAAACAATTGCGAGGTAAAATATACAATAACAGTTACGGTGTCGTGAAAACGTTAATTAGCAAAATTGGCTGATCGCCAGGTATACGCGTAATTAAAAGCTGAGGCGCTGACGGAACGGATATCAACACGTTATTTTAAACTTATGGCAATTTAGGATTCCATCTACATGAAATAAACACAACATAAACAATCGCCGTGCATTATAAAATGTAGGATGGCAGGCGCTGACGGTCAACACATAACATGACGACTGTAATCCCAAAAGGGAGGGCAGACCTGTTAGACCGACACTTTGATCGACCTGGGCATCGAACCAAAGACTCAGTGGGGTTCTGCGGCCTTTAGCTCACCGAGACGCTTCGTTTGTCTAGTTGCCGCAAGCGCGGCTGCTGAGCATGAGGTCCTGGGTTCGATTCCCAGCTCGAGATAATTGTTTTTGGGTTTTTCCATCAGGAATTTCTCAGTAGCAGCCACGGAGTCTGGATGTGTGGCGGTTGATGACAATAGGCTCGCCCCCTATTACATGTGACTTGAAACATAACTGGCGAAATGTGAGTGTACCGAACTACCGACTATTAGGTACACCTCTGCCTAACCGTACGCGGATAAGAGGCGTCATGTTACGTATGTGTGTTATGTAGTCCACCGAGTTAGATACATTTTCATGAATGAACATACATACATAAACTCCCATATTTTCCCGTGGAGGTAGGCAAGAACAACAGAACGCCATCTGTTACGGTCCTTTTCTTTTTTTTCTTCTTACGGGAAGTCATTCAATGACCCCTCCCACTCTGGGCGGAGCCGAAGGGAGTGTCAGACTTGTACTGACTTCTTTGCCCTTTGTGTTCCAGGGCCGCGCAATCTCTTTCGAACAGTCCCGCAGCCCTGGCTGGTATCGGCCTTTGCAGACCCCTTCCTGTTCGTTGACATCTCTTTGAGGCTCGTGTGGAACACGAACGCGCCGTCGACACGGGGACAATCTGCTACGGTCCTTACATACTCCTTTCGCCTCGTGCACGAAATAACATCAGAGTATAAAAAGGGCATAGTATCAAAGCCATTATAAATAACATATTTCTACTTACACAAAAGGCCTGCTGCTGCCATAGAACCGGTGTTCCGTGTAGAACAGGCCTGCGTTCATCTGCTGGGCCATCTCGTAGGCCAGGCCACCTTGAGTCCATCCCTCAGTGATGGCCCACTCGCCCCCCACGAAGATCACTATGTTACTATTTGTGGAGCCCGCGAATTCATCGTTGTAGTAGTAACGCTAGAAATACAGAAAACTAAATGAGGTATTGAGGTAATAGAGATTTTGTAAATTTTAAAAAGTATCAATACAAGGTGGAAGGGAGCTCGTGGCAGAATAATAACTAATTAACAGAATAATAGGTTAGTCTGTGGATGGGTAACCGCAGATTATATACCGAGTTTCCTCCTTGCCTCGGAAAGCACGTTAAGCCATTGGTCCCAGCTGTCATTTGTAGATCTTTGACAGTTGTCACAGGTACTCAGTGGACCAAAAAATCTGACAACCAGTCTTACCAAAGGGTATCGTATTATCCAGTACTAACTGGGTAGTGGAGGTCAGATGGGCAGTCGCTCCATGTAAAATACTGGTATTCAGCTGCATTCGGTTAGACTGGAAGCCTACCCCAATATGATGATTAATACGGGGTGGAATACACCGACGCGAAAACGGTTATTTACCACGTATTCAGTACATGATTTTGAGCATACATACAGGGTGTAACAGGACCCTTCACGAGGCCGTCAACCAAGCATTATGTACATCAAACTAAGTAACTTTACGTAAATATTATTGCTGGGAAACTACTTTTTTTTTGGGGTGAAAAATGTCTTTTTACGGAAAGGCTCAATGTAGCGCACTCAAAACATTGCGCTGATAGATGGATTGAATAGTACGGGGGTCGTGGAGGTGTTTACTCGTAAAGTAAAAATTTTACATTAAAAACATGTATTTAAAAAAAAGTTGTGAAAAAGTTGGAACTTTGACCCCCAATATCTCCGTAACTAGAACGTTCCCAGGTATGGTCTAGAACAAAAAAATGATCGCAATGACGAAGAGAACAAGTGCCTTTTGGCTTCGTTAAGGGTCTTTTTACACCCTTTATAAATTTTTCATCGGTTATTAAAAAAAATAGCTGTTCCATATATTTTGACCGCGTAGGTATTGCACTTTTATGTGAAACACGTTTCCTCCTAACCCATCGGGTATTACAGGCGTGAAATTATGTTATCTTTATGAGCTAAATTACATGATTTACCTGGTGATGATGACAATCGAGCAAGATGTCTGATGTACTCACCATAGGATACGTCCTGGTATCATAAGCCATGAAGTGGTTGAGGCGGACCTGGACCCAGCCTTCTGCGGGGCTGTTCCGGGAGGAGCGGGTGGGGGGAGGAGGCTCGTGCATGTGCACCGCCAGGCATGGTGCTATGAGGAGCAGGAGGAACCCTGGAATTGAGTGAGGTGAGAGGTTAAAAGTGTTTAGAGGTGCTACTGGCTATGGTTCTATGGTAAGTATATTTGTAGATGTGCCCTCTGGGTTGTCAGGCCCGTTAGCATGGATTACCGTATTCAGCTCAGCTAGCTGGTTGAGCAGGACCATGCGGCAACGGTTTAATACGTTTTTCCTTCAGGAATTTCTCAGAAGCAGCTAAATGTCCGGATTTATGCCCGGACGATGGCAAGAGTTTAACTATATACTTACACCTATCGGAGATGAAACAAAAAGTAGAGCACCATGCGATTTGTTTGATGCAACAGTAAGTTGGAATAAAGCGCTGGTTTTACTTTATACAAATAGGACAAATAAAAACCACTGCGAGCACTGGCATTGAAACTACACATTTATAGTTGGTAGACAAATAACTCACGACATATATACTGATACAAAATCAAAATACACGGAAAATTACGGGCATCTTTTTACCCGATTACGGCGAAGCCAAAAGGAAGGGTTATGGTTTTAGCAGTCTATGTATGTATGTTTGTATTAACGTATGTTCCTCCGTAGCACCTAAACTATTCATCTGATTTTGATGAATAAGGTGTCAATCGATTCATTATTATGGCTCGGGTAACGTAGGCTACATTTTGATCGACTGTATTCGGGTTTTTTATTTTAGTAATACCAGACAAATTCTTGTAACACTACTATTTTGTAGTACAGTCAACGGCACGTCCACGGCAACAGCTTGACTTTGACGTAGCAGTACGTAGTAATCCAAGTCTTAAGGAATACGGTTGACTGTACACTACAAAACAAACCAGTTCCAATACTTATAAAAAACAAAAAAGGTAAAAACTTACACATTGCAAAACACTAAATTAATATCACAGAACTATTAAAAAATAACTACGCGAGTATCCTTTGTCGTGTCTTTCGATAATTGTCCCATTTAATACGAATATCTTCGATAATACAATAATATATTAAAGATAGTGGGTACCGATAAATATGCTAAACTGTGTAATCTTTTATGGGGTAGATAAGCAAACTGGGTGTAACCCAAGAATTCTGTTAAATTTTGACTAAATCAGTTGACAAAGTATGACTACGACTGTGGTGTGCCCACATTATTGCCAGATCAATATCAAAAGTCATCATCATCTGCCTAGCGTTTTCCTAACTATATTGGGGTCGGCTTCCAGTCAAACCGGATTAGAGCGACTGCCTGTCTGACTTCCACAACTCAGTTAGTACTGGGCAATAAGATACTCCTTGGTAAGACTGGTTGTCAGACTTTCTGGCCACTGACTACCTGTAAAGACTGTCAGAGAGCTATAAATGACAGCCGGGACCTACGGCTTAACGAGCTTTCCGAGGCACGGAGGAAACTCGGTACGTAATGGGTGGTCACCATCTACGGACTAACCAAGGCAAGCTGGGCTTAGCCTGAATGTCTTGATTGAGTGAGATGATGATTCATCGACATCAGTCGAACGAGCTGCTGGAGGTAGGCCTTTCCCATGCATCGCCACGTCGACCGGTCTATGTTGCTTCCCATACCGATCTATTCGATTCCCACATTTTTCACCAGGTCATCGGTCCACCTCACCCTATCTCCACCGCCGCTGCTGAATTTCTGAAGGAAAACCTAAAAAAAACCAGGAATGGCACCCAAAACCAAATAGTGAGAACCATTTGAAAAAGCAGATAACATTTTCTGCTTCCTAAGATAAAGCCAAACGTCTATTTTATATGAAAGTTCATACGTAAATATAAATATTATCGGAAACCTATATCTCGGGGAACCCTCGGCCCTAATATTTTACATTTCTTATTACATTTGACATTACTACTTGTATTGTAATCAGAAAATATCTGAAGTTATGTTATTTCGGTTTCTGGTATAAGTTTTATTTGTAGTTTTATTTATTTGTGAATATTCCTAAAATATTTGTGTTCTTCTTTTTCGTGTGGTTAGTGCCTAACCTGGTGTGAGTTTTTTATACCTCCCATGGGCTTCTGACTTGGCTTTACATGCCGTCGAGAATTATCTCTCAGACCTGTTGGGTTTCCTCACGTGATATGATTAATTATACGAGGATAAAGGGAGGGACACCGACGTGAAAACAAACGCGATTTGTTTTTATCATTGGTTGTTTTTAAAAAAAATTGCTGTTCCATAAATTTTGAACGTGTAGGTATTGCACTTTTGCGTTTTTGCGTCGGTGTAGTTCCACCCCCTTTAATTAATCATATTATACCGTGAGGAAAACCAACATGCCTGAGAGATAATTCTCGGCGGCGTGTAAAGCCAAGTCAGAGGCCTATGGGTGGCATAAAAATCTCTCACGGTGCCACTGTTGAGCATGACGTCCTGGGTTTGATTCAGCTTTTTCCAGGTTAAAAAAAATAGTTGGTCCAAAATGGACATTCAAAAGAAAAATATTAGAAATTGGGAAAAAATAGTTTTCTTTCTTATACAGTTTTGTTTAAGGTTTGTAATCAAGTTATCATCAAATAATCGCCTGCCTATCTACAAGATAAGGGAGATTATCCAAATATTCGCTTTGGTTTCTACATTTTAACATAAATTCGTTCATAATTAGTGATTGATTAGGATGTTCAACATTAGAATCATGTTGTAAATACAACGCTATTGATATGCCTTGGGTCCTATCCAACCTTAATAGTTAGCAACATTAAGCACAATCAAAATCATAATAAATATCTCAAAATTATTCAAACACCCGGTGGCTCGTGGATAATAAATAACAGTCGAACGGCCTAATCAAAGGTTAGCTACGCTTTCCTAGGTCGGTCCGTGGATGGGTGTCCAAGACCATCGCGTACCGATATCCCAATGCGACTCGGGAAGCACGCTAAGGTGTTGGTCTCGGCTGTCATTATCGATCTTTGACAGGCGTTACAGGTAGTCAGTGGCCCGAAAGTGTGACAACCAGTCTTACAAAGGGGTATCGTATTACGCAAAAATTGAGTTGTGGTCGTATTCAGCTGCATCAGGTCAAATAAGTTGAGAAAAGGCTAGACAGATAATGATGTAGATCAAGCACAATTCAATCTGTAACTGTTACATCATCCTGCTACAATTTATAATATGCCAAGTTTTATCCAAAAGAGACTCTATTTGATTTATTTTAAACCTTTAAGTAAATATTCGCTTTGATAAAGCGCCACCTAATTTTTATTCGGACCAAATCTGAAAAGAAAGAAAAGAAAAAGCAAAGCTTAATCTTTGCTTAAACTTTAGTAAGCTTAAGCGGTGGTCCAGAATTAATTCTAGATCCAAACGAAGTTTATTAAGCCCTGGTTTGAGTTGGTGATTTATTTTGAGCTTAGAGGGTTTATTTTAAAAGTTGTTTAAATTCTTGCTGTGGTTCTTACTATTTATCATTTTTAGCGTTACTAAAAGTAAACTAAAAGGAAGATGAAGAGATTATTAAGATACATATCGTCACCACCGTTTACAAGTTGTAAACAGACAATTCAACAAGCCGTCGACTAAGCATTCTATACATCGAACTAAGTAACTCTACGCAAAAATGATTACTGCTAAACGACTTTTCTTGGAGTTACGCTTCACTGGTGGACTTAATGTAACCCACTCAAAACATTATGCTGATCGATGCATTGAATAAAACAGGAGCCAAGGAGGTATTTAAAGTAAAATTGCCATTAAAAACTTATAGGAACAAAGGGAACTTTGACCTGTTGGCGTCGTGAAAGTGCACAAAAGTTGTCATAATCGTAGTGCGAAAGTAGGCATCGTGCTACCAAATCATCTCCGTAACTCCTAGTTGTTTCGGTATGGTCTAGAACAAAAAATAATATCCCAATGACGGAGAGAACAAGTACTTTTCCGATTCGTTAAGGATTTTTCCGCACCCAATAGTACACTGACTATTCGCCAGTTATTTTAAGTCCCATGTACTAGGGGGCGAGCCTATTACTATGATACATTTGCACTACAAGATACTAAATCCGTTTAGGACTCAAAAGATAAATCATCATATTATTATCTCGTTGGTCTGGTGGGTGAAAGCAGTACTGCTAAGCATGAAGCAGTACTGCTAAGCATGAAGCAGTACTGCTAAGCATGAAGCAGTACTGCTAAGCATGAAGCAGTACTGCTAAGCATGAAGCAGTACTGCTAAGCATGAAGCAGTACTGCTAAGCATGAAGCAGTACTGCTAAGCATGAAGCAGTACTGCTAAGCATGAAGCAGTACTGCTAAGCATGAAGCAGTACTGCTAAGCATGAAGCAGTACTGCTAAGCATGAAGCAGTACTGCTAAGCATGAAGCAGTACTGCTAAGCATGAAGAGGGTTCCGAATTCGAATCCGAGGTTATTCAAATTGTCATAGGGTTTTTCCATCTGGATTTATTCAAACCGGAGTCTGGATTTGTGCATGGTTGGTAGGGTTGCCGTTACTATATGGAACTTAAACATTACTCACACAGGCCGCCTCTGCCTTACTCTTCAGGGATTACAGACGTCAAATCAAATCAAATCATTTATTTGTCAGAACATGGTCGGTATGTATATTACATGGTCTTGAGTTTACATAGTTTCGTGTCATCACATTCTACCACATGGGCGTACAAATGTTAATATGTTACATTTGATCAATTAATAAATCATAATATTTTTATTAATTATAGTTAAAATTCAAAAAGGGATGTCAGTTACAAATTTAAAAAATATAAATAATAATTGAATTAGATTAATATGTCAGTGTCATTTAAATAGTCATTCAAATTATAATAGCATTTATTACATAAAAATTCTTTAAATTGCTTCTTAAATCTAGCCAAATCTAACTCTCTAATGGATTTATTAATTTTATTATAAATTTGCGGGGCTCTGCAGAAAATGCTTTTCCGCATTAGAGCTGTCTTGGCTCTGCGTCCGCGTAGCATGTCATTTCGCCTGTTACATTGTACAGTATCAGGTAGACAGGAAAACAAATTTGGATTTAATCTAACAAATATGGCAGTTTCATATATATACAACAGTCATACAGTTAAAGATTCAAAGCATTCTCATCTTACTATACTAAAAATGCAATAGTTTGTGAGGATGGATGGATGGATGGATGGTTCCACGCAAAAAACTACTTGAGTCTAACGGATTTGGATGAATTTTATTTCATCATCATCTGCCTAGCCTTTTCTTAACTACGTTGGGGTCTGCTTCCAGTCTAACCGGATGCAGCTGGATACCAGTATTTTACAGCGGCGCGACTGTCTATCTAACCTCCACAACCCAGATAGTACTGGGTAATACGATACTCCTTGGTAAGACTGGTTGTCAGACTTTCTGGCCACTGACTCCTTGTAACGAATGTCAAAGTTCTACAGATGACAGCCGGGACCAACGGCTTAACGTGCTTTTCGAGGCACGGAGGAAACTCGGTATGTAATGGGCGGTCACCCATCCACAGACCAACCTAGGCAAGCAGGGCTTCACCTAAAGATCGACCCGAGCGGCTCTAATTATTTTGCCACCAGCTGCTCCTTGGATGAATTTTATTTCTAGCCTGGATTAACACGTAGGATATTTTTTATCCCGGTAATGCGATCCCGTGGGACAACTACCAAACTCCACGCATCCGAAGCCACAGGTATAAGCTAGTATAAAACATTGGTGACAGGACAGGACTCGTACACGGCCATAGCATTTAAAAAAGCTTTTACTTCAACATTCCAAGGTATATGCTACTGTCGATGTCGACTTTCCTTTTCCGTCGGCTGCCATCGTGTGGTCAGTGGCACGCAGCAGCTGGTATTATTGTTCGCGTCGCGCATGCGCCGTAGTCGCACTGGTCACGTGCGGCGCTGCGCATGAGTCAGTCTGTGGTATTAATAGGGTGTTAGGCTACTGGATGTGGTAGAGCGCGGTTGTGCCTTAGGTGATGCGTAGGCAGGTATAAAGCTTTTACTTCAAAATGCCTAGGTAGGTAGGTAGGTAATTAGGTATAGACTAAAACAATCCTATTCACATAACATAACATAACGCCTGTAATCGCCAACGAGGCAGTTCTTTTAATAAACCATCATATTCATCACTCCAAACACGAAAAAGATAATGAAAGAGTGAGCAGACGCCAAAGATAAGATGGACAGAATGTGTGAGGAAGTATATCAAAGAAAAAGAAATGAAGTGTGAGTCCAAGGAAAAACTTGTTGCGCCGACCCCAAGTAATATAGGACAAGGGCTGGAAGGTGATGATCCCTGAGTATAAGCTACACTGTCGATGAGTGCTGCTCCCTCCACCTGCCCGAGAGTAGTCACTGTGATGCAGCAGCTGGTGTTATCGTCACATGCGGTGCTGCGCGGGACTCAGTCTGTGATCGTAGCCGTCGTAGGTAGCACGGTGTTGGCCTTCTGGATGTGGTAGCGATGCGTTGCTCTTTGTTCTGTTGACGGTTAGGTGTTCTTTTACCTTAGAGAAGTAAAGGCTCTCTTGCGGTTTTGCTGTTATTGTTTAAAACCTATGTCTTTAAGGTTGAATTTACGTTAAGTTACGTTGTTTTTTTTCCTGTGTGTGTTTTTTTAGAGGTCCTTGATGGACCTATCTACTACTAACATTATTAAGGTGGCATAGTTCTAGGCGAAGCTATAGAACATAAAAGGAATTATCGACATTGCATGAAGAAGAAGAAGTGGTTATAAACTACATTCGTCCATTTCGGTTGGTCAACATTAAGTCAAGAAATC
This sequence comes from Eugnorisma glareosa, assembly GCA_947578425.1. Classification (NCBI taxonomy): domain Eukaryota; kingdom Metazoa; phylum Arthropoda; class Insecta; order Lepidoptera; family Noctuidae; genus Eugnorisma; species Eugnorisma glareosa. Next base: position 666,394 of record OX387982.1, on the reverse strand, counting down.
CCAGAATGACTGAAATGTTGTTAGCCGAAGATACAAACACTGAGGATTGGGCAATGGACGCAAATGTCCACAACTTTGTCGAGAAACCGTTCCTCTACTTTTACTACATACTTACATTTACTTATGAAAGTCACGTCAAAAAATCAATTGCTTAAAATCTGAACCCATCTTACTTCAAAATTATTGGATTGTAAAACTATAGCATCATATCACGCCTGCTCAAGATCAAGGATCAACCATGTTTCACCTGTTATGTTTTAGCTACCATGTTATAGGCAGTGTGCCCATTGGCATCAACCGGGCTTTTATCCCATCCTCGGGCTTTCACTGTGAAATTCCCAATGGAAGAACTTAGCACAAGTTTGCCGGACCTGAGATCCGAACCCAAGACCTCTTGCTCCACTAGACCAATGTGGCAGTCAAAACCAGCCTACAGAGTATAATTAAATTAAGTAAATAATATTAGGTTCATCGATGTGAGGTAGCATATCCAGTTATCAACCATATCTGCGCACGAGTAAGTGCGCCACTGTAGGTCGCGTGGCGCTTGTTCAGATCGTTAACTTATGACTCAGTCATTGTGATTCACGCAGCATTTGCCTTTCAAGGGTCAGTAGAAGTGTAGGTACTGTTGATGAGTTAGTCGCTCTGAAGGTCAGGTGACTCCTGGGCATAGTTTGTTATGGCATCCTTATCGGAATTTTTGTTCTCGCCGTAGTGGATGTCGCAACACGCATTTGATTTGTAGCTTGCGGCCCGGCGGGTGGAGTTTTTATGTAAAAATCAAGCGTTTCACATGGTAGTGTGAATGGTGAATCAGACATTTCATTTAACTCACCTATTAGGTATCTTCTCCATCGCTGATTTGTAAGGAGACACTTTACCACAATGCACAGCCAAAAAAACCCAGCAAACTTTTTTTCCGAAATTGAACTCGTACGTTACTTGTTTCCTTCGTGTGAGTTTCGTCGCAACGCAGGCTTTTGTGGCATCTCCAGCAATTTCTTTCATTTGCTTTCTCCCCAGTCCCTCTCGCAACACACGTGTTGCTTCGAGTCGCATCTTCTGTGGTTGTGAAACGGAAATAAGATATACTAAATTTAATTCGATTCGGTAGCCGAATGCGAAGTTTTAAATCAACATTATTAAATCTATAGGTATTCAAGTCAAGTATGTCTAGTGTTTTATAGATTTCTACTGCACCATGGCGCCCATGTCATGCATAAAGTCGTGACTCACGTTAATGAATTAACTTCAATAATTGTTATAAAGCAATTTTATTGTCTACTAACTGTTGCCCGCGACCTTCATTCGCGTGAAATTATTATAAACTGGCCAAGTGGCCAAATAACAGCAAAAAATCACGATTGTTGTATGGGAGCCCGCCTTTTTTTTTTTTCGTATGGGTCTCATGAAATAACTCCTCCCGCTCTGGGCTAAGCAGGAGGGAGTGTCAGACTTTTACTGACTAAAACCCATCCATGTTCCTTCCTTTGTCCTTTGTGTTCCAGGGTCGCGGTATCTCTTTCGAACAGTCCCGCAACCCTGGATGCCCCCCCTTAAATATTTATTTTATTCTGTTTTTAGTAACAGAAATACATCATCTGTGAAAATTTCAACTGTCTAGCTATCACAGTTCATGAGATACAGCCTGGTGACAGACCGACGGACAGCAGAGTCTAGTTATAGGGTCCCGTTTTGCCCCTTTGGGTACGGAACCCCAAAAATATTACTTCGCTTTGAATCAGATGTTATTACCAATTTCAAGGGTTTAAGTTTTTTGCAGGGAACCCTAATTCTTATTTTTTTAAAAACTACCCTTGTTACTCCTTAAAACATCAGCTATTTGCCAGTGAAAATCCCGTCAAAACACTTCAATTTCAGGGTTCCCTATATGAGTTTGAAATACTATTCTGCGAAAATTGTTACATCGATGCCTTGATAATGCGAAGTTATGTTCTAACTACACATTGTTTGTTCGCTGTTTCTTAATATCCCTTACATCAAACCCTTGTTTCTTCGACGTTTGTTTGTTCCAAGTTCAAAGTTCATTTATTTGTCAGAAACATGGGTATGGTTAGGCATTGTTAGGTCTTCGAAATTAATTAGTCAACGAGATATACACCCACATTTCACCAGTTATATTTTAGCCTAATGTAATAGGTAGCGAGCCTATTGCCATCAACCGGGCACTAGGCTCCGTGGCTTCTACTGAGAAATTCCTGCTGGAATAACTAAATAACATTTTGCTCGACCTGACCGAAACTCAACATAATTTTGTCCGTCGGGATTGAACACAGAACCCTACACTTGGTGGCCACTGGACCCACGACAAGGTCAGCACAAAGATAAACACACTCAATCCACTTCATATTACTTACATGGGAGTGAGCATAACTGGTTAGCAGTGGATGTGACACACCTCTACTAAAGCGTAATGATATACTGTTGATATGACATCATCATCAAGTCATGGCGTTTGCTCTTTGATGGCTCAAGACGGAGACTGAAATCAACTTAAACCGTTACCATTATAGGGACACCATGTCTCTTTGTGAGCTGAAGCGGGTAAATAATCCACCACTTGATTCCAGTGCGGGTTGGTGGTTATCAAAATAGGTCTTCTAACTTTTGGTTCTATTATGTAGTGGCACCACAAAAAGTACTACAGCAACATAGTACAAAAATTACTATAGCGCCATCTATGACACACATGAAGAACTAACGTCAACATTCAAAATCGCGTAGTTCAAGTTAGCGACCCTACAGGAAAACACGACAGCAAATATCGGGCAGTAGTCGGACGATACTCCCTGTTCTATGGGGGATGAAGAACTTTATACCCTACATACCCCTTTATGTACATTTGGGTTTCGACACAATGTTTTCGAGCTGTTAGTACTCGTAATAGGTAAGGTGAAAACTTTAATGTAAAATTTCTAAATTCTATCATGCGCTTGTAAACAATAATATACAAAGCAAGTCGCGTGTCGCGGAACAAATCATTACATTCTGAGTCATCATCTGATCTGACTCACAATATAAGCACATTATTATGTACATCTCGTATTGTGTCCCAATAAATAGCATGTGACATTGGTACAACGGGTTAATACTTAGTTATTATTCAAGTGATTTCCCCTTCCACTGAACTACCTGGTGAACTGCCTCGTTAGTCGAGTGGTCGTAAGCGCTAAAAAAGAAAAAGATTGCTGAGCATGCGGTCCTGGGTTCGATTCCCGGGTTGTGCTAAGTGCTATTGGGTTTTTCCATCAGGAATTTATTAGTAGCAGCCACAAGTCTGGATTCTTCTCCAGTTGATGGCAATTGGCTCGTCCCCTATTACATGGGACTTAAACATAACTGGTGAAATATGGGTGTACTATTAGGTGCACCTCTGCCTAACCGTACGCGGATTACAGGCGTTGTTCGGGTCAATCACCGAACAATAATAAACATGTCAGCGTAATTGCGACACCGCGCACTATGCCTTGAATATTTTATGTATTAGCTAAGTAAAACCGTCAGTACGTCTCGGACAGCATATCGGGCGCGACTCAATCTCATCTCATTAGTTTTAATTGTTATCCCATTCGTATTACTGAAATATAGTTATCTTTATAATCTTTAATCTTAGTTTATCTTAATCTCACCCCAACCCCGAACATTGGTCCTTCGAGCCATCGGAGCGGGACCTCCACGCGTGTGTTTACTACCTGAACTGTGTGAGTGTCTCGCTTGGAACTTATTACCAGACCCTGGTAAACAGCCATCCTGCTGATCCTGATTGAACCTGGTTTCTACGAAAGCTTCTACGAAAGCATCGCGTCATCTCCTCGCGCTGTTACTCTAGGTTTGTTCTTGCAGCCATCGCAAGGACATTTGATCCCCAAAGAAGCCTGCAGTACAAGTAAGGTCTCTTTTTTACCTTTATAATGTCGAATATGGATGACATTCTAGCAACCCAACAACAACTAATCGAAGCCGTAGATAGGCTCTTCACCAATTTCAAGAAGGATGGTGCAGAGCGCAAGAACTCAGACTACTTACATCGTCGATTAGCTACCTTGGAACAATACTTTACAGAGTTCCATAATAATCATATGACGTTGATATCATTTGGTGATCAATCTCATACATATTTCAGTACTAATCAATACGACCAATTGAAAGAAAAATATAACAACATTAAAACTACTATTCAAAGCTATAACCCTCTCGCAAACAGACCGCAAACCCCTGTATTAAAACCTCCTACGTTCCAACCTACTGCGGAATCTCAAACCTCGAACCTCGCATCTCACGCTGCTTCTAAAACCCCTGCTCTTGAAGAGCGTAAAGCCGAAGGCCTCTTCAAAAAGCAAGCTACCAACTTTAAGGCTTTCTTGAGAACATCTTCCAATATCGACCTTGATCTCATCACGGAAAAGTGGGAGTTTGAAGATATCCTGAAGACTATACAATCTCGTTGGGCGGCTATTGACTCGCTTCATTGGGAGCTGGACAACGAGTATGGCGGATCAAACCCCGAGTACGAAGAGCAATTTACTCATTATGAGAAATATTATAACAAAATCAAGAAAGACATCAATAAGAAAATGTGGTCCGTGGCGCATATTGAAAAATCTACTCCTAAAATGGAGATAGTCACCTTTGAGGGAAACTACAATAAGTGGATTTCTTTCAAAGATCTTTTTACCGAAGCAGTGCACAACAACCCCTCTTTGTCAAATGCACAAAAGATGCAGTTTCTAAAGAGTAAGATCAAAGGTGAGCCTGAAAAATTGATCCAACACCTCCAAATAAGCTCCGACAATTATCCTGTATGCTGGAATATCCTAAACCATCGTTATAATAATAAACGACTGATCTTCACCTCTTATCTTAACAATCTCATGAATATTCCTGCAAACCAGCAACAATCATCAAATCATATAAAACGCATTCACGACACTACTTACGAGAGCGTGAATGCTATCAAGAATCTAGGAGTCGATGTATCTTCCTGGGACCCTTTCCTGGTATGTATATTGTCTCAAAAACTGGACTCAGATACATACGAGGATTATCTGCAAGCCATAAAATCCCCGCGAGAGTTACCCGTCTTAGAAGATTTCCTAAATTTTTTGGAAACAAAGTTTATGATGCTGGAAACTTCACGTAAGAAGATTGAAAATTCCCCGCAGAAATCATCCCCATCTCAATCAAATATCAATAACAAACCATCATTTTCAAAGGGTTACAATTATCGAAATTATAACAATTCTAAAACGAATTACTCGACAAACCAAGTTTCGCAATCGTCAAAGTCCAAACACAAAATTAACCATCGCAAGCAATGTCCTATTTGCAACTCCAACGATCATCGAATTCATGCATGTCAAAAATTATTGGAATTGCAACCTAATGAACGTAAAAATGCTGTTGCTAATTTGAAACTTTGCATTAACTGTTTGCATTATCACGAAGGCAAAAAATGCCTTTCCGAAATAAGATGCAAAGAATGCAATAAAGAACATAATACCATTTTGCATGAATCTTTTACGTCACGTCGACCTGAGTCAAATGCAGCCACGATTATGAAATCGCCATCTCAGCAGCAAGAAAGTAACACAGTAGCATCGCTCTTTAAAGAACCCTCAGAAATATTGCTTGCCACAGCTATAATTAGCGTGCAAGCAGCGGATGGATCTTACCAAAAAATGAGAGTTCTTTTAGATCAAGGATCACAGACATCCATTATTAGGGAAAGCGCAGCTCAGTTGTTAAAACTACCGCGACGGAAATGTAACGGATATATCTCTGGAATAGGAAACAAGGAAAACAACTGTAAGGGCATGATTACTATCAAATGTTCATCGTTGCTTAGCGATTTCACCTTTGAAACGGACGCGTATATTATGAATAGACTCATAAATAACTTGCCCAGTTGTACGTTACCTAAGCCAAACTGGCCTGCTCTTAACCAAATAACTCTAGCAGATCCCGAATTCTATAAAAGTAGGCCTATTGATATCTTATTTGGGGCAGATATCTATTCCACTATCCTTATGGACGGTATCTGTCGGTCAGAAGGTATGTTGCCCATTGCCCAACAAACCCAGTTGGGATGGATCTTAAGTGGCAACTACAAAACGTACCATTGCAATGTGATCCTAAATAATATTGAAGAGATTCAACAATTCTGGGAAATGGAGGACATACATGAATCTCCAGCGAAATCAGAAGAAGATCAAAAATGCATAGAATTTTACCAATCTTCGACCTCTAGACGGGAAGACGGAAGCTACGTCGTTAAAATACCATTCAAAGAAAATTATGAAGAAAACATAGGCGAGTCGAAAACAAAATCGATTGCTCAATTTTTCCAAATAGAGAGGAAATTAAGTAAGCAACCAGCATTGGCACGTGACTATAAAACGTTTATTTCTGAATACCTAGAGCTCGGACATATGACACCCGTTGCGCCACACGTACAGCCGGACTGCTACTTATCGCACCATGGCGTCCAACGATCTGAGTCATCAACTACTAAATTGCGAGTTGTCTTTAATGCCTCGGCAAAAACCTCGAGTGGAGCCAGCCTCAATGATCTTATGTGCCGAGGACCCAATTTACAACAAGACCTTCAGAGCCTTATCTTAAAATGGAGACAATTTAGATACGCTTTCACAGCAGATATAGAAAAAATGTTTCGCAAAATCTGGCTACATCCCGATGATCAGAAATATCAGAAAATTATCTGGCGGAACCATCAATCTCAACCTTTAAAAGAGTACCAGTTAGCAACAGTTACCTATGGCACTAAAGCCGCACCTTTTTTGGCCATGATGACACTGAAGCAACTGGCCATCGATGAAAGGCCAAACTATCTACAAAGTTGCGCTCCCGACATCTTAGAACACTCGTTTTACATGGATGATCTCATGCATGGTGCACATTCATCTAGAGCAGCTAAACAGCTCAAAGCAGAGATGATCAACCTTCTCAAATCTGGTGGGTTTAATCTAAGAAAATGGCGGTCAAACTTACCGGAAATACTAGATAATTCTGATGCACCTCAAAAGGAAGGCTTTGACTTTAAGCAACCGGAGTCAACCAAAACTTTAGGTCTTCGGTGGGAACCAAAAAATGATCAATTTATCTTCCATCCTATAGAATTTGATTCTCAAGACATCCTTACAAAAAGACAGTTCTTATCTCAAATATCGAAAATTTTTGACCCTTTGGGCTGGCTAGCACCAGTCACGATAAAACTTAAGATCTTGTTCCAAGAATTATGGAAATCGGACCTGGGTTGGGACCACCCTGTCCCACAAGAAATCGCGTTAGAGTGGAATACTACTAAAGCCGATCTATCTCATATATCTAGGTTTAAAATACCACGTTGGATTCAAACCCAAGAAAAGGATATCGTCGAACTCCATGGCTTTTGCGACGCTAGTACAAAAGCATACGCTTGCGTCGTGTATTGCAAAATACAGAGAGAAAATGAAACCCTCGTCACCCTTATTGCAGGGAAATCAAAAGTAATACCGCTGAAAAAACCACAATCAATCCCGCGTTTGGAACTTTGCGGCGCTCTCTTGTTATCAAAACTTATGCGAAAAATCATCCTATCTTTATCTAGCTACAAGGTGCATGTTTATGGTTGGATTGATTCAATGGCTGTTCTAGGTTGGTTATGTGGAGAACCGGAGAAATGGAAACCCTTTGTTGCCAATCGAGTGAGGATTATCACTGAAATAATCCCGAAAGATAAATGGAGTTACGTAAAATCCAAAGAAAACCCCGCAGATTGCGCAAGCCGCAGTTTACCTGCTGCTCAATTAGCCGATTACTTGCTGTGGTGGCAAGGGCCTGATTGGTTACCACAATATAAGCCTAAAGAATCTCATAAGATGCCGATTTATACGAGTATTACTACCGAAGAACTCAGAAAAAGGAAGGAAGTAAATACGGCCATTGTTAATCCCGAACATTTAATTATTAATCAACTATTAGCAAAATATAGCACTCTACGGAAAGTAACTCGAGTGTTAGCCTACATCAACAAGTTCATCGACATCGTTGTTTACAAGAAAAAACGCACATGTTTTCTAACTCTGCAAAATATAAAGACAGCAAGAGAAACGTTAATTAAGCACGTCCAAAACGAATATTTCGACGACGAAATATCGCGGTTGAAAAATAATGAACCACTAAATAAGAAAAGCCAGATTCTTAATCTCAATCCTATACTAGACACTAATCAAATGCTCCGTGTCGGTGGCAGACTTAAACATTCGAGTCTTGATCCCGAAATGAAGCATCCCATCATAATCCCGAATCAGTCGAAATTGGCAGACCTTATTATAGATGAATCTCACGAACTTGTATTTCACGGTGGAGTAAAAATGACTACTGGATTTATAAGACACAAATACTGGATTCTTGGAGGAAACAGAGTCACTAAGAAACGATTAAGAATGTGTGTCAAATGTAAAAGAAATAATCCCATACCACAATATCAAATCATGGGTGACTTACCTCCAGCACGATTGATTCCTAACCGACCTTTTTACCATACTGGAATAGATTACACCGGACACATCCTCATTAAGGCAAACAAAGGTCGTGGCATTAAAACCTGTAAAGGATATGTCGCAGTTTTTGTTTGTATGGTAACTAAAGCCATACATTTAGAAATCGTCTCAGATCTCACAGCGTCAGCATTTATTGCAGCGCTTCGACGAATGTCGGCTAGAAGGGGAGTTCCTGGGCACATCTATAGTGATCAGGGAACTAACTTCATAGGAGCCAACAAAATTTTAAAACAAGAGCTTGCCGAAATCTCCTACATCTTGTCTGACCAAGAAGTAACCTCGACAGTCTCTGAAATGAATATTGAGTGGCACTTTAACGCCCCATCATGGCCATCTGCTGGCGGACTCTGGGAAGCTGCAGTTAAGAGCCTTAAACATCATTTGAAACGTGTCGTGGGAGAACAAAAATTAACCTACGAGGAATATATTACCCTACTATCTCAACTCGAGGCTTGTTTGAACTCCAGACCACTATGCCCTCTGACAGAAGATCCTGAGGATCTGGACTTTTTGACCCCGGCTCACTTTTTAGCAAGCGGCCCCAACCTTACGATTTTTGAAACAGAGCATGATCTCCGAACACGGTGGCACTTGACGCAAAAAATCTATCAAGATATATGGGATAAGTGGAAGACTGACTACCTCTCGCAGCTTTCTACGAGGTCCAAATGGCGACAGCATCAAAAAGACCTCAATCTTAACGACATCGTTATTATAAAGGACGACAATCTTCCACCAGGAAAATGGAGCCTAGGTCGCGTTGTAGCGCTGCATCCTGGAAGTGACGGACACGTAAGGGTCGTCACACTTAAAACCAAAAACGGGCTCTTAAAACGCCCAATTGTAAAACTGTCCCTACTGCCAACAAATAAAAATGGTCAAGATCCAAGTACCCCAAAGGTTAACAATAAATTGCCAGTGGCGAAGAAAAAACGCCCCATCTCATTCTCTGCTATGGTTTTATCTTTGACATTATTTTTGCTGGCACTAATAAATACCGCTCAAGCATCCTACAACTCCACCCTGCTGACAAACAATAGTGTCTACTTCGACAAAATATCCAATATGCATTTAATTAGAGATGATTGGCATTTAATAGTCTATTATGACACAAATCCATATCAAGAAGGAACGGCGGCATTATTAAAGTATACTAAGTATCTTGAAACCTTGTGCTCTACGATTAGAACACAAACACCTTGCGACGGCGTCATGTTACAACTCGAGCACGAGTTCGAAGAAATGAAACATTACGATAATATTATCATGATAAATGACTCGTATATGACTAATAAGAAACGTCGGCGACGCGGCTTGCTAGACGGAGTAGGCTACGTTGCAAATAGTTTGTTCGGAGTATTGGACCAACGATTTGCAGAAAAATATGAGAAGGATATTGACCTTTTAAAGCATAATGAAAACCATTTATACAACCTCTGGAAAAACCAAACGTCGGTCGTAGAAGCTGAATTTAATCTGATGAAAAGGATGGAGAATACTATTAACAAACACCACAAAATGATAAATCAAAAGCTTAATTATCTCCAAGATTCTTATAAAAATCTCTCTCAACAAGTGCAGAACATAACTCTCATCACAGACTTCATAACTTCGGCTTTTACTGCCAACAACTTGATGTATACCCTTCGACGAATCCAGGACTCAATTTTAGATACAGTAACTGATATTTATAGTGGAAAATTAGATTTTCATTTGATATCTCCGAAGCAGCTCAGATCAGAGCTAAGCATAATATCAGCACAAATATCTGGAGATTTGGTAGTTCCTGTCGACAACTTTAATCTTAAAGATCTTTACGGCTTGCTCAAAGTAAGAGCCAAATACTCTGGCAAATACCTAATTATAGAAATAAAAATACCCCTGATTGAAAGGGATCTTTACGAGGTATTCAACCTTATCCCGGTTCCACGCATTGTGAAAGATAACATGATGATGAAGGTCGAAACTATATCTGAATTAGCAGGCATCAACATGAGAAAGGATTCGTTTTTAACTATCACAGACACGGACCTGCAGTCATGCGTATTACAAAACCCTGTGACTATTCTGTGTCATATCAGACGGCCGATTCACCACATGAAAGATGATCATAGCCTTTGTGAGACGATCCCAGGCACAAGAACTTGTAAAACTAAAACTACCTCGTGCAAGAATGACTGGAGAGAGTTAACATCAGAAAACAAATATTATTATTTATGCTGCAATGAATGTAACGTCAAACTTCTGTGTGAAAATCAAGTTAAGGCAGTTAGGTTATCAGGTGCTGGTCTGTTGCGTGTTGGGGAAGGCTGTTTAGTAAAAACAGAAGATTTTATGGTGTATTCAAACAAAAGATTGTCTAGTAAAATTAGCACGACGACAAAGATTATCTCGCCAGAAATATCACCAATCAATCACATAATAAATATCACTATGCCCGAAATCTCATATGAGCTTAATCCCAATAACTCGGAGAACCTCAGGCAATTTGAAGCTATTAAGAGAAGTCTTGAGATCATGAAGCAGAGTGAACCTTTAAGCACCAATATCTCCTACCACGACATCCACCAGTATACTGCTATATATCTCATCATATCGGGAATCTTGCTACTGGTGGCAGCTTACTGTTTTAAACTTTGGTGGCAAAGGCATCGTAAAGGAAATCGTGCCACTTCTACAGCAGAGCGGTCGACGACAGCATCGGCGGCAACTGCGTTGCCACCTCCACACACCGTTACAGAAAGTGTTGTGATTAAGTGTAGTGGAATTAGGGAAAATGGGCAATCTAGTAGTAAATCAGTGAAAAGTGATCCTAAGCGACTAGCGCTATCTAGTGAGTGCTTACAAAAAAAGGAAGATAGAGGTTCTTCACCGATCTTTCGCGTGTTTTCTCTTCCTGATTTACATTGTAGCGATTCTGTTTAATTTGTAATGTTACTTTCACCCCATTTTTTAACATAACTAACCCTTCATAACTATTTTAGTATTAGTTGAACATTGTTTTCACCTTGTTAATATTAATTTCATTACCCATTTAACTAAATCTCCTTACTAACCTCCTCTCATCTCTTTTCTCCCTCGGGAGCATGTTCGGGTCAATCACCGAACAATAATAAACATGTCAGCGTAATTGCGACACCGCGCACTATGCCTTGAATATTTTATGTATTAGCTAAGTAAAACCGTCAGTACGTCTCGGACAGCATATCGGGCGCGACTCAATCTCATCTCATTAGTTTTAATTGTTATCCCATTCGTATTACTGAAATATAGTTATCTTTATAATCTTTAATCTTAGTTTATCTTAATCTCACCCCAACCCCGAACAGGCGTGTTGTTAGGTTATGTGATTTCCCCTTTGGGTGTTAATGGTGGGAAAAAGGCAGGTTTAAGTAGGTCATTTTGGAACTAAAGGGGTTAAAAACTACCCTAAAGTAGCCGACACATACTCGTTCTTACCGTCATTGCGATATTTTTTTTCTAGACCATATCTAGGAACTTTCTAGTTACGGAGCTATCGAAGGTCAAAGTTCAAAATTTTTCTCGCGTTTCTTTTGAAATAGGTACAAGTTTTTAATGTTATAACTTTACTTTAACCTTTTGCCTCCAAGACCGGACCCTGTAATTCAATGCATCTATTATCACAATGTTTTGAAAGCTTGACATTGAGCGCTACCGCAAACCGTGATTTTTCACATCAAAGAAAAAGGCGTTTCCCAGCAACGTTCCCGGCCTTCATTTATTTTGTCAACATGACCATATTATTATGTTGTTGTTGTCAATTTTGCTGTTTATTGGTCATAATGTCCCTCCCACTGGAGGACACATGGTAAGGAAACTTTAACTTACAATAGTACTAGCTTGTTCCACACAAAAAACTTCATATACTCCACATCTACGTACTTAGTTTAGTTACCTGCGTAACATTATAGCACAGTCGTAAGTAAGGTTTTGCACAGCAGCAAGTAGTAAAAGCAGAAACCTGGCCACAGTCAAGAGCGGCGCGGCGTGAGGCAAGCGGTGAGCGGCGAAAACAAACGGTAGACAATGTATGAAGTAAGCGACAGCTACTGGCGCGGCGGCGGCGGCGCGGCGCAAACTGCGGCGCGACCTGCGGCGCGGTGAGCGCCGCGCGGCACGCGGCGGCGACGGGCTGCGCGGTGTGCGACTGAAACAAATGTACTAGCGAGTATCGAGGAGGCCACAACTCAGAGCGGCGCGCGCGGCGGCAGCGGTGGACGCACTCAACATCGCATGATCGAAGCAAATAATTTTGTTTTATCGCGCGTTGAGCTTATATAAGTAATGGATACGGAACAATTTATTAGTGAAATACTGCGTAGACCAGCAATATGGATATCAAAACATGTTATAAAAAAATTGTGGGACGAAATAAAACAATAATTTCAATACCGTGCCACTTCTGATAATAGTTAGCCGTTCTCTAAATACGTCCACCGCTGACGCCGCCGCGGTCCCAGCTAGTAGAGCTGTGGCTTACCACCGCAAATCGCGCCGCCCACCCGCTGCACCGCGCCGCCAGTAGATGTGGCCAGGACGTTACAGACAAACATACATAATTATGATAAAATATAAATTGTGTTAATAAATAGTACGTTAAAACTATGTTAGTAACACTTCACTTGTGCACTATGTCACTGTGTTGTGCGTTCATGTGGCACTTGCCCGTGGAAGCGACGGAACACAACTCCCTGCGGCCAAAAGTCCAATCTTCCGAGACGAGGTGCAGATTTTACGTTGGTATTCGCACGAAGGCCTTAAAGTTGTCGTTGCAGCGCTACTCAAGCAACTGCACTCTCGCCACGTACTTGGTCTTATCCTCCGCCGTAGTGGTGTGGTGTAGGCGGGATATGTTCACCGGAGTCTTCGGCTTAGCGCAACGACGCCACGACTAGGCACGTTGGGCTCCGATGGAGTCGCGCCGCTGCAGTTCTTGTTGGTACACTGACGGCACTTCCTCGTCATCACCGTCACAAAACGATATCAGCCCAAATCGGTGCCTTGTCAGGCACGGGCATCCCAGCCGTAAAAATCTATGGCCCAAAGTTGCCTGAAAATAAATGAATGTTATTTTAAGTTAATGCGTCAATAAAAGTGCTAATTCTGAATTTACCACACGATGAACTGTATAAGATAAGAGCTAGTGCAGTTACAGAATTAAACATGGTCTAATTTAGGGTGTGTGCTTAGTGTCGTTTATAAATCTCGGCCTAAGTTACATTTACTGCACATGGCGCCTAGAGCCTTCTCTGTACAAAAAAAGCTTTACCATGCGTTGAGATAATTTCAACCAAAAATATTTTATCGCCACTGCTCTCAAAACAGTGAAGGAAAACATCTTGAGGAAACAGACATGTCTTAGTGCCAAAAAATTGAAAACATGTGACATCTACCAACCCGCACTGTGCCTGCATGATGGACTACGGCCCTCTCATGCTGAGGAGGACCGTGTGTGAACCGTGAGCAAAAACAATAGGTATACACTGACTAGTTTAAGCACGCGGCTTCGTCTGCGTGGAGTTCGGTAACAGGTTCAGTATTTATAATATTAGTAAGATTATGCTTAGGTTAAAATATTACTAAGTATTTATAAGTTCAACGACCGACTTACATGTTTAGAAACACGTAGTACATAATCATTTAAGTACATATACCTACGCAGTACTCATATGACACATAGCAGGCAAGTTTATACCTCGTCATGCAGATTGGCCCCATCGTAGGCCCCGTGAGATGACGTAGTAGTAGGACGGATAACACAGTTTCCTTATAAACAGCATAGTTGGTGTGATGTTAATTGTATATCAATTGAGAGGCTGTAACACAAACAAAAACCGCATCGAAATTGGTTCTCTCGTATAAGAGTTACGGTGCCACAGACAGACACACATAGCGGTCAAACTTATAACATCCTTCTTTTTGCGTCGGGAATTAAAAAGATAAATACCTGCTGGGATTTTCGCTGAGCTACTAGTAGAAGACTTCTTTTTAAAGAGGATTGTCCAGCAAGGTACTATTGTACATACTATTCCTTGCACCAAGCAAGCTTGTGTTTCAGTTTGGAGGGAATGGGGCCGATAATGTCGTAGGCAGGTAAAATTTCAGTTTTGTTTAGTTTCGCAGCCCTGTTACATTCATTGCTGAATATCCGCCTCCTCCCTTTGTATCATTGTCCCCTGGTCTGCGAGTCGTGACCAGGTCTTACCCGCTATCTTTTGAATGGCATCCACCCTCCTGGATGTGGGCCTGACAACACTTCTCACTCTGGGTTTAGGAATTCACTTTGCTATTTATATTGCAGAAGCTAAAAGAGGCAGTTTTTGATAACGGTGAATTTATTGGCGGCTTTTTGGCCAAATTTGTAAAAACGGAACAAAAAATTTATAAAATATTAAATTGCAGTGGTAGATTTTAGACCATTAAAACCATACAGCAATAGGTACCTCTTGCTTGGCAGCAGAAATAGTTCCCGCGGTTTAAATATTTTCCCAGACAAGTACTACAATCCTTGTTTTTTTGCATTTACTTATCATAATTTATATACCCATTGGGTGTTGTTCACGTAGTGTAGTTTACGTAGCCTGTCCTAAAAAGGGGTAGGCATCAAATTACCCAATACCTACTAGGTTGTGGAGGTCAGATAGGTAGTCGCTTCAAGTAAAATAATGGTATTCAGCTGCAGCCGGTTAGACTGGAAGCCGACCACAACATCAAACATGGTAGGAAAAGCCGGTGCAGATCTACTTTATATAGCAAAATATGCTACCTGTAGGTAATGGTAACTTATTTACTTGAGTGATTTTCCTGGGACATTCAGTTGGGAAAATATGAAATGCGTCAACTGTATTGTTTCACTTGGCTACAATCTATTTATTAAAGTGTTAGGGAATTTTTGCGTGTATTTGTTGTGGTAAATAAGGAAAGCCTTCTTCGTACATTTTAATATTTTGTTTATTTATTTGTTTTTAGGGTTCCGTAGCTCAATCGGCTAAACGGAACCCTTATAGGATCAGTTTGTTATCCGTCTGTCTGTCAAGATACTTTTTCTCAGGAATGCGTGGCGATATCAAGCTGAAATTAATACCAAATACTCAAATCTGCTATCGCTTGGAGCAGTGAAAAAATTAAACTTGTACGTCAACGCGATCAAAGATATGACAGTTTATGTCGCATATTATGCCATTTGACAAGGGAATCAAAACCTATAGGGTACTTCTCTTTGACCTAGAATCATGTTCTTTTTATAGATAATGGTACGGAACCCGCGAGTCCGGCCGGTTTTTTTACTGCCTCGTTGGTCTAGCTAGTGGCTGCAAGCGATATTGATTAGCATGAGTTTCGTTCCAAGATATATGATATTATTAGGTTTTTCCATTGGAAATTTCTTAGTGTCTAACATTCTGGATTTGTGTCCGGTTGATGGTAAAACCTAACATAATAAGGTGAAACGCGGGTGTTCTATAAGCTAATAATTCTGACTCACATTTCGTGGGATACAACCGAGATTTTATTTTTCTGTGTTGTTTTAAAGTCTGGATCGTGCTCTACAGAGTGCTGGCCAGCTCTAACTTCATCCTCCAGACGATAGCAGGGAGGTATGACTCCCCTATATTTGAGGCTTTAGTTCGTAGATGCATCTCGAATAACAAGCTTGTTTAAAAAATAATTTGGGACTAACATGATGATAAGTATCTTTTTATTAAACTATCTCACCTTCTATGGATGTTGCTTGCTCCGAAATAAACTTGATTAAATATAATATTTAGTTTTTGCAGGAAGGAAGGACAACTACATGAACATAATTATTATTACGAATTAGGGTGTGGTTAGGGAAGAAACATTTATAACTACCTGCTTAGTACACGCCTGTTTTCCCGGAAGAGGTAGGAAGGGGAGTGTACCTCTAGCTACGGGATACACGTTACATTTTGTCATTTATGGTATTTTAATTAACTGATTAGGATAAGAGATAAGGTGCAACTTATGGAATATCATGCCACAAGCTGCTGTTGTGGATTCACTACGTGACTCTAGACACACCCAACATTATGTAACATCACGCCTGTAATCCCCGAAGGGCTAGGCAGAGGTGTGTGTGTAGGAGCCTGTTATATTTTAAGTCCCATGTGTAATAGGTGACGTGCCTATTGCCATCAACCTGTCACAAAACTAGATTCTGTGGCTGTCACTTATATAAAAAACCCAATAAGATTTGGCCTAGACCAACGAGGCCACAACCAAGATTTTTTTTCCTGCGGAGTGTCTATCGTAATACTGGGAGGAGTGGCACACATTCGATCACATCCATTTGTAGCTGTTTCTTATTGCATTAAAACTACCAATTATAATCGGGTGTGTGTGGAGGCTCGTGGCTAAATAATAGCAGTCGCACGGATCGATCTTCAAAGTTAAGCAGCACTTGCCAAGGTCGGTTCATGGATGGGTGACCATACATTATAATTATAACGAGACTCCGCCGTCCTTCGGAAAGCACGCTAAGCCGTTGGCCCCGGCTGTCATTTGTAGATCTTTGACAGACGTTGCAGGTAGTCAGTGGCCCGAAGCTCTGACAGAGAGTCTTACCCAGTGCTAACTGGGTTGTAATAAATAATAATAAATAACTTTATTTCACAAAAATACAGATTTGGCATGTTATAAAAAATAAATACAATTTAAAAGAGCTTTGGTAGTAACACAATGCAATATAATCTAAGAACTGAAATCTGTACACAATATGGAAAACCCTGCCTCTCAAACTAGGAAACCTGTATCTTGAGAGACAGTGATTCAGCTTAAAAGTGGTGCTATAAGTATAATAGTAGACTGTGTCGATCTACCTGAGCGACTATGAATATAAAGCTAATTTAAGTAATAGTATATATTTTAAACATGATGTGTGCGTGTGGGGGTGTGTGTGTGTGTGTGTGTATGTGTGTGTGTGGGCGTGTGTTGTGTGTTATTAGGGATATGTGGGTAGTTAGGAGACGTACTTGAGTAAGGATTCTGTTCGTTGGTAGTCTTGTTCCAGTAGCCATTCCGTTAATTTTGATTTAATTTCATATTTATTTAGATCGACAATGTTTAAGTTTTTGTGAACCTGTTTGTAAATGTATGTACTTAAAGTGTAATATTGGTGTTGAGCGAAGGCGGTTTTGTGAGGGGTACTTAAGGGTAGTTTCTTCCTTTTTTTAGGGTCAGTTGGGGGAACGCTAGCGTGTTTTCTGACAGTAGACTGCAGTACAAAAAGCTGGCGCACTGAAAGTACTTTAGAATCAGCGTATAATTGCGTAGTGGGATAGCGATGAGGTTTACGCGACATCACCTTCAGTACGGCTCTCTGCGCTCTTTCAATCCTCAGAAGACTGGTTTTATGTGCACCGCCCCATACTGTAATGCAGTATCCAATGACGGATTGGCATAAAGCATAGTACACCATCCTCAAGGTATCAGGCGCAGCCGAGTCTCTAAGGGATTTGAAAATATGCAAAAGTTTTAAACATCTAGTTGTAATGGCGTCAACCTGTTTGTCCCATCGTAATCCTCCGTCTATTTGGACACCCAGATATTTCACACTGTCAGTTCTAACTAGTGTTGGACATACGCATTGTGGGAATTGTTTAGATTTTTTTTTTTTTTTTTTAAATTGTTTTGTGGAGGTGAGATGTGTAGGCAGTCGTCCCATGTAGAATACTGGTATTCAGCTGCGTCCGGTTAGACTGGAAGCCGACCCTAACATAGTTGGGAAAAGGCTCGGCAGATGATAGTTATTTAGATTAAGATTTTTTTTAACTAGGTATAAGGTGTAGATTTAGGATTTAGTTAGTAAGGCCACTCTGTCGCATTGGATCATAGATCTGTAATGATAGTGTAGGTAAGATTGTTAGAAATAAATTATGATAAAAAGTGCCAACCACTTTTAACCACGTCAGAGCTACCGCTGGTCGTGACACAGCAACCAGTAGCGACCGACCGTCGCCACCTACAGTTAGTAGGTAGGTCGTCCAGTTTGCGGTTTTGTTCGTAACTCATGCACGTAATTCAGATGAGCTGCATGCGTCACGTGTCGCCGGCGCAAGTTTGAAGGGCGCAGTACAACCAGCCTGTGCTGTTCTCACCACTGGGCCACAGGCTCCTCACGGTGAGAGGGCATGGGCTGCAGTGCGGGTTCGTAGATGTCACATATTTTTTCATTTTCATTTCCTCTTGATGTTTTCCTTCCCGCTTCCCCCTGATACGATTTTTTGAGAGCAGTGAGGTGATGAAATAAATTACTCCAAGTAAAGTGCCAGTTTGGCAGCAAAAACACCCATCCAATTTCCTTCTTTGCCTTTGTGTTCCAGGGTCACGGTATCTTTTTCGAACAGTCCCGCAGCCAATTACACCCTTACGAACACATCCTTCGGCCGTCGTGGGTGACGGAAGGCTAAACATCGTCGGTCGCATTTGGCGTGCGGTCTCATAGACGCAACCTAACCGACTAGAAGCGTCCAGAGCTTGCGGTTTCACTAACATAATTTTTGCACGTAATTCAGATAACTTCGTCCATTATCGGTATAATGACGCATTATTTTTGAATTAAATAATAATTCACTTGTAATAAAAGCACCTACATATAAATGTACCACGTTGGACTATGTTGTAACCACACCTTAGGAAAAAATATCAAGTATTACTCACAAGTGTGACAATGGCTAATAAGACAGTTTCTCACAGTGTTGATGAGTCACATAATGTCAGGTGTCAAGCTCTTAATAAAGGATAATTACTACAATGGATGCACTTGCTTTTTTATGTGTTACAGGAGAGTTGATAATTCGGTCAGTGTTGATAATTGCCCATGGTTATGGGGTACTCATGCCTTTTTACGGTGGGGTAGACAGAAACCACAGCACGCTATGATCCTTTCATACTCTGGTCTTACACGCCGGTTGCGAGAGATACGCACCTGACCTTTCTGAAGAACCTCAGTAAGGTTCATTATTTTATGTGTTACAAATTCAATCATTCAACGATAGTTATATTTATTTAGTAGTAGTTAGGTACCTGCCTCGTAGTCTTCAATCCGGGGAAGTAGGTAGTACCTGCCACAGGAAGACTTTTTTTGGAAATTAGCATTAATTTGATTGATATGCTGGAATTATTTAAAGATTGCTGCTCGCTCTAGCTTTTGCGCGCATGTTCGCTGGTGGAGAGGTCGGCAAGGATTCCATTCGAACATCCTAACAGGATACAAATGTACCCTAGGTTCACCTAGGGTACATTTTTATTTAGTTTAATGATAAATGATTTTATGCAGATTAGTGTCTGAGATGGTCTCTTGAAGAAAGAACCACACAGATTTGAGTGAACCTGCCCAGTCGGTTTCCTCGTGTGGCAAGTTTTATTGAAAATTAAGACAAAAAAGCAGACCGATAGACAGACTTACTTTCGTTTAATAATATTAGTCTGGAATTATGGATTGATAACTTCATTGGTCAAGTAATCACAAGCACTATTGAGGCATGAAGGCAGTGCAGCCTCTAATGCAGGCGCCTTCACCATAACTGGCGAAAAATTTGGCTTATTAAACTTGTTTTTTAAAAACAACCGTTTAGTTTAACCGTAACATGCCTATGTAAGTACATATACGTGCAAATATACACGAATAAAATGAGGAAGTGCTATAGTAGTCAGGATTCTCACGCTTCGAGGCATAACACCGCCTTTGCGCGAAGGTCGGGTAAATTGTACAAGTTTACAATGTGTTACATTCATTTACTAGAATGATTGTAATTTTAAGCAATTATTTCTGTTTGCTGGGCTATTTTTATGTTGCATGACTCGCATTTATTGCATGCAAATGTGCAAAGGTTATAATTTTTACGTTAATGTGTAACTAGCTGTCACGCATGTTGCTGCGAGACAAGAAGCGACTACCAATGGTCAAGATTGCGGTTTCATTTATATTTAGATAACGTTCGTGTGTCGCCAGCGCATCTTATATTCTTTGGCCACGAGCTGCACGGTGAAAGCAACTTGAAAAAAAAACTATTGACGCACGCACGCACGTCTCGCTGATACAAGTCACATCGCCTGAGGTCCTGTAAGGGACGTTAGAAAGCATATAAGAACAACAAACACACAAAAGGCATAGTGATAAGGTTTTTCTTACAAAAGCAATTCCTACAACATCACTAAAAGGCGCTCTAATAAATGAACGAGGAAGAAACCGTAGTATTTATTAGTTAAATGTCGTCGCACGTAAATAATAACTACTATGGTCCTATGACGCTACTTGTTTAATTAAATGTGTGTCAGCGTTACCACTGCAGATGATTACTTGCGAAAACTGTAACTTACTTAACTATTAACAGGACTATTGAATAATCTTAAGTTCAAAACTTGATTTGGTCAATTTTAACTAATTTGTATTAGGTTACCAAGCCACTCGGAGTTTGGCGTCCAATAACTTTGTTATAAGTAAATAGGTAGGAAAGATAAGGAATCCAACTTAAAAACTAAAATAAACTCCATTGACTCTCGGCCGCTGGTCCATCCGGCTGGAAGGACCATTAAATGTAAGGCCCAGTAACCAAAAGAACGGCGCTGTTTGGCTTTTTTTTTTTCATAAAATAAATAAATAACTATTATTAATAGTAAATGTTATGTTTTTAAGTTAGTGTTTCGAGTGAGGTGACTTGACACAAAGATTCAACATTTAAATAGGTATATCGTCGGCGGTATCTGCGTAGGTACGTAATCTTTCAACTAACTACTTAATAATTGTTATTGTGAATATAGTACAAAAGTCGATTTGCAGCCTGACGTAAACCGTACAATTCTATTGTAATAAATGTGGACAAAATATAATTAATCAAATACTCGCAATTAGTAAACACGGTTATCAATGCTCGTTACTCCTCTTATTCTCTGGATGTGACATCGTTTTCCTGAAACAGTTACAGACAAAAACAAAACAAAACAACTGACAATAATAATAAATTATCCTGTCGCAAGAACAACGGTTACGGCGGCTGTTCTTTACGGAACCAAATACGCAGAAGAAATATTAGAGCAGAAATAATTGCGCAAAAACAGGTGCACTCTCTGTTCCTATTTACTCTCATAGTCCGATAGCATCATTCAGCACGATCGGTAAGAGATTAAGCGCAAGACCAACTGCTTCACGGGCTTTCGGCGGCACGAGGTTGCAGCAACATCATCTTTCAAACTCCGTGAGAAATTCCTAATTGACAACAAGAACTTTCTCCGATCTGGGAATTGAACCCAGGATAACACAGTCAGTCGCATTTGCGACCACAAGACCAACGAGGCAACAAAACAAACACCTTAAAACACAATAATATCTAAACGACAATATTATACAAGGTAGGCCACAATATAATCCTGCATTGTGTTACCAACAAAACATTCACATACGAGTACAGCCGTAACTCATAAACCTACATCTGATGGTAGCCGCTCATAATTTCCACTTAATTACGTTTAATTTGACCGCTGCCTCTGCCTAGTGACTGCGGTCTGTGTTGTTTTGTTTTTAGGCAAAATGCTTTTGAAAATTTCGTTTTGCAGAGTTTCATGGTAAGTTCCCTGAAAAAGAAGGTTTTCTTATTTTAAAAGAACAGCATTGATAACGTAATCCACGACACGGACGTCTCTATCTTGATCTTGTCCTGAATTTAATCTTAATACGGGGTGGTAGGGGCACCGACGTTTTTATTATATTGCTTCTAGTGCTCCGTCCCCGTTTCACAGGGTTTGACGACTTGACAAAACATCAAAGGTAAAGCTAAAAAAAGCATAAAAAACCATACAATTATAAACCTTCCGGAATAAATTCTCCAAATGATGGTGAAAACTGCATCACAAAATCCGTGGCGTAGTTTAATAGATCAAAGGTGTCACACAGACAGACTGGAAACCACTGACACTAAGCGACGACTACATCAATTCATAACGATAAGTGCGCGCTTTTATTTAGGCAATCATAAAGTTATTAGCATAAGCATAGTCAGTCTTCAATGTTCCCACTACTGGGACACTCGGCCTCCTCTCTATGAGAGGGAATGGGGTATATAATCCACCACGCAGGCCCAGTGCGGGTTGGTAGATGTCACATGTCTTCGAAATTTTGGTTCTAGGTTCTCATGATGTTTTCCTCATAAAGTTGCCCAGTGTAAATTAAAACCGGCATTGCTCTGGCTTAACATAATTTATCTACATTCGACGTGTTCCCACATTCAGATAAATTCAGTCACTATTAAACTAGAATGAAAAGCCTATCCCAATCATAAAATATTTTAATCCATTCTAACCAAAATGCAACCAAAATTGGCGCACAAATCTCGATAACACCAACTGAATGTTCCCAAAATGTGTGTCCCATCACTAGCACACAAATCATCGTAAATCCAGCGATTAAAGGGTGGATACAACACGCAGTGACCCGCCGTAACCACCGCTCCCCTGTAACCCCCTCTAACGCCTGCATCCCGTTCGTTAGATGGGCTGTGTTAATTATGGGACTAAAGTATTAAAAAGTGTTTCAATTTTATACATGTTTAGTTTTGTTTTCAAATGATCTGCTGTTTCGTGCTACGTGACTGAAGACTTGAAGAGCCATATGTGCCGTGAGGGTACGACTACGTACCTGTGTGACTGGAGTTGGGTTTGTAGTTTGACGTAAAATTATAATTTCGTATTTACGTACCTACAAATGTGTTATAGGTTTCTGTTGTACAATTGTAGTAGGCACACCTAATGACCAACACATTAAGTGATTAATTCAATGTGCGGTATACTTGTGTAGCTTATGTACCAGCGCAAGTACTAAGTGTATTGAAATCAGTATCAGTTACACACACTTTATAATTTGGGGTCCAAAATGGTTCAAGTGATTATCTAGGACTATTCAAAACATCTTTAACAAAAAACCATTTACCCTAAAAAAAGGACAATAAAAAAAAAACAAATCACGCAAAGACACAGCAGCAATATGAAAGAAATCCCTTCAAAAAGCTTATAATCCCGGAAAAAATCCCGGGATTCGACATCACTATCCCTCAGGCTTACGGCTAAGCCGTCCGAGACTTAATTGAGCTAGCTTTAATAAAGTCCTTGAGGGATGAAAGAATTGTTCAAATATTTTTGTAAGGGTTGAAAGACTTGAAGCTGAATTTCAGCTGAAAAATAAAAAGTTAAGCAAAATTAATTTGTTTGATATCTTTATGGCTCGTGAAATATGATGGATCTTGTTGCTATTTTCAGGAGGTTTAGAGTTTTAGAGATTATGTTCTAAGCTTCGGTGATATAGAATGATACAATTTGTAGTCCGGAACTACATGGAGTAGTTTTATAAGTTTTATGAGCAGATTTTAAAATGTATGATAGTCCTGAGGGATTGTGTGAGGAATTATATGAAAGAAAAAGGAGGTAATGATGCTGTGACGTCTGACAGGGGGGAATGGAAGAAGAAAACGTGTGGCGCCGACCCCAAGTAGAATATGACAAGGGCAGTGAGATGATGATGCTGGGGTCTAGAGAAAGGGCAATAGCTTTCCAGCCATAAAACGGCTGGAAAGCTATTGCCCTTTCTCTAGACACAGAGATAGTAGTAGTTCACAGAATTGACATTAGGTTTTCGCTAGCTTACGTCAATGGGGAAAAGCTCGTGGCTAAAATTATTAACAGCTCCTCGGGTCGAGCTATAGGTTAAGCCGCTCTTGCCTAGGTTGTTCCGTGGGTGGGTGACCACCCATTACATAACGAGTTTCCCACGTGCTTTAGAAAGCAAATTAAGCCGTTAGTCGCGCCTGTCATTTGTAGATCAATGACAGTCGAACAGGTAGTCAGTGGCCCAAAAGTCTGACAACCAGTCTTACTAAGGGATATCGTACTATCCAGTACTAATTGGGTTGTGGAGGTTGGATAAGCAGTCGCTCCATGTTAAATACTGGTATTCAGCTACGTCCCGTTAGACTGGAAGCCGACCCTAACATAGTTGGGAAAAGGCTAGGCAGATGATGGTGATGTACTTTTGTGTTTTTGTTTTAAATAGTACCCAATCTATGTCAATTAGTCATTCATTCGTAATCACGGGTACCTACCTATATTCTCTGAAAATACGTAATAAATTTTGATTTACTAAGTAGCAGACGTCTTTTTCTGATAATAAACCACAAAGGATCACTCAAAAACATTAATATAATACCTACGTAAGTAAGCATACCTACTTGGTTGCCTAAACCACGGAGGGAATTTTGAACCTCATTAGCCAATAATACCTATAGGTACAAAATGTATGGTAAATTTTAAGTAGGTACCTAGGTATAATAATATAGATGGAACGCGCAATAATTCATTCATCAATTCAGTTACGGAATACGTCAGGGAAACCCATACTACTAGACTTAACGTCACTTATACATGCAAACTAATATTAAAAATCATTGTTTTTCTTCGTGTGGTTGGTGCCTAACATGGTGTCAGAGTTTTTATGCCATGGGCCTCTGACTTGGCTTTACAATTACATGTCATCGAGAAATATGTAATAAACGTAGCGTGAGCTTTGAAGTTCCGTATCACTAGTCCCCACTTATCCACGGCACGGCAGCGAGTGCACGTACCCTTAAGTAGTTCATCTACTTAATGATAATTTGGAATTATAACCCCTCCGTGCCTCGAAAAGCACGGGCTATCATTCTTAGATCTTTGACAGTCGTTACAGGCAGTCAGAAGCCTGAGAGCCTGGAAACAGTTTCACCAATACTGTGTTACCTAGTACCTAGGAGTCAGGATTCAAGCAAAGTGGTGCGTGGTGTGACTGCGGACACCGGACATGATTGATATGTACTTCAGTATACAAGGTGTAAAAGGACCCTTCACGAAGCTGTCAACCAAGCATTATGTACATTAGACTAAGAAACTTTATGCAAAAATTAATGCTGAGAAACGACTTTTTTGTTTGGGGTGAAAAATCACGTTTTACGGTAGAAACGCTCAATGTAACGCGCACTCAAAAAATTGTGCTGATGGATGGATTAAATAGTACGGGGGTCGTGGAGATGGTTAAAGTAAAAATCTTACATTAAGAACATGTAGGTATTTAAAAAAAAAAACTTGTTAAAAAGTTGGAACTTTGACCCCCAATGTCTCCGTAACTAGAAGGTTCTCAGGTATGATCTAGAACAAAAAAATTATCGCAATGATGAGGAGAACAAGTACCTTTCGGCTTCGTTAAGGATCTTGTTTCACCCTTTATTGATCAGAGTCCAGTATTCGGAACGAACGTCCGCTATTTTGGAGGTCAGACAGGCAGTCACTCCATATAAAAGCTTTGCCGTCCAATGTTACTGTCTCAGACTGAAATATTACTGTTCCTAGTCCTAGTTCACTAACTTACATTTATAAAGACGCTTAAATAACAACAATAAGTTACGTCGCTTCTCATATGACACATAGCAGGCAAGTTTATACCTCGCCATGGAAGATAGGCCCCATCCTAGGCCCCGTGAGATGACGTAGTAGGAAGAATACATTTTCCTGGTAAACACCATATAGTATGTAAATGATGTTAGTTATTAACTAATTAAGAGGCTGTGACTCATAAACATTTATTTATTTTAACTTCTTGATACAGTTATACCTACGAGTAAGACAGAAATGGAAAAACAGACATGCGGCGGCGACCCCAAATACATTGGGATACGGGCACGAGAATGATGAAGAATTGCTCCCGGCTGGAGGCTTGGCACTAAAAGGCACCCACAGGATAGTCCGGTTAACCAGAAGCCAGCCTCATAGATTGACCTGCGACATGCCATTTAGGAAAAAAAAAGAGATAGGTGATGTACAACGTCAAAGTCAATTTTTATTGGCTAAACAGGTGTAAATATAAAATTAAGAGATCTCTATGTTGTGCCGTCAACGGCGTACAAATATTAAACACAGTTATATTTTTGTTAAAAGGTGCAGCTATCTACCGTAGGTACATTATTTCTGAATAATATTTCTTATTTCTACACTTATTTATATACAGTGGATTTAATGCCACAATGGATGGCTCTACCTTACCAGTAAACATTCAAGATAGGCTTACCTGTGAGTTATCTAATATATCTGTAGAAGACCAGTCTTACTAATTGGTATTGAATTACCCGATAATTTGGTTGTAGAGGTCAGAATAGTATACACCCACATTTCACCAGTCATGTGGGTTATGATTACCTAAAACCAAACTGACGTAGAAAAACTACATCGTTACCTACATGTGTATTACCTGACGATGTGCACGTAATAAAGCTATTTATGTACTCTATGAAAGAAGGTGTCTGATGAGATGACGAGTAATAGAGAAGTGTGGAAGAAGAAGACATGCTGCGCTGACCACAAATAAATGGAGAAAAAATAATATAAATATATAAATATCGCTGGACATTACACACAGCGCCATCTTAGGTGCCACACTAAGCAACGAGGCTTGTGTCGTGGACACCAGACAGTTGATATTACTACATATATACACACATCAAAAGTGTCTAGGGATCAACATATATTTTTGCAATAACTTTTCTCCTGATTGATATTAATTAAAATTTTCTTTAAGGATTCATCAAATAAAGTGTTTTCGTTTGTCACAGTAACGATAAACCAAGTCACCTTTGCATTAATAAAGAAATTTGCCATTTTCCTAATAAAGGGATTTTTGACATTTGAACCACTAACACAAAAGTTCGAAAAAAAGACTGAAATAACAGTTTTCTTTAAAATTTTATTGGGTAACTTAAACAATTAATAATCCGTGTTTCTACCGCGAACACTAACAACACAAGAACATCGGTTTGGCATACTCAAAATGAGTTCATCCAAATCACGCTGTGGAATGGCCGCCCATGTTCGTTGCAACAACAAAAAAAGGTCTTCTTGCGACTGGATACCCTCCATATTCGGCAGAGCTCTTCTCTGTAGCATATCCCATGCATGCTCAATCGGATTCAAGTCTGGCGACTGAGCAGGCCAGGGCAGGACATTGATGTTAGCTGCGGCGAGAGTCTGTCTTACAACTCTTGCGGTGTGCGGTCGTGCATTATCATGCATTAACTGAAATAAGGGACCGATTTGCACTTGTAGAGGAACGATGACGTCTGATACAATCGTCTCAGCATAAATTTGAGCGTTGAGGTTGCCTCTGATCCAAATCAACTCAGTTCTTCCGCCGATCCAAATACCCGCCCATACCATGATGGTTCCACCACTATAAGGATGGACTTCCTGGCAGGATTTTCATCGCTGTTGGCGTCCAGGGGTTCTCCAGTGTCGTATACGTCTTGTATCCGGTCTCATACCAAAACGAGACTCATCAGAAAAGCACACGAAACGCCATTGTTCTTCTGCCCAATTTGTGTGTTCAAGAGCCCATTGATATCGTATCCTACGATTGTGCATTGCTATAGGTGGTACCCGTAGCGGTCTTCGGGAATGAAGGTTCACTTCATGCAAGCGGTTTCTGACTGTTTGGTCGCTAATTAAGTTCCCTGAAGAGTGATGAAGCCTCACGGCTAACATCATGGCGGTTATTGTTGGAGCTCTTCGAGTTAAGATTTGAATGTATCGGTCTTGTCTCCGTGTGGTGCAGCGATACCGTCCTCCATGGCGCTCAGCCACGGTACCAGTGCTTCGGTAACGTGTCCAAAGTCGACTGATAACACTCTGACTTGTATTCAGAGCTAAAGCCACAGTACGTTGCCGGGAACCAGCTTCTATCATTCCCACGGCTCTGAGCATTTCTTCCCTGCTTAAATGACGTCGCCGCTCCATAATAACGTTGGTTTTAATCAGTAGTAGGGAAACAGTAGCACTAATAATGTCTTCAATGCGTTGTATGTTTTTATAGGGAAAATATTGACAGCTGATTTTCATCTTTTACTCGAATTTGATTCACAGTTCCTGATTCAAATTATGAAATGCACCAAAAAGGATCCATATAAATGTATAAAATCATAAATTTATTACAAAGCCACATCTCAATCTCAAGAAATCCACATAAAAATGCTTGATCCCTAGACACTTTTGATGTGTGTACTTTTTGTTTGTAAATACATACTTATTATACATATAAACATCCATGACTCGGAAACAAATGTCCATGCTCATCACACAAACATTTGCTCCTACCGGGATTCGAACCCGGGACCCTAAGAACGTAAGGCAGCCTAACTACCGCTGCGCCATTCGGGTCGTCCCTTATGAAAAAGCGTTTATTTCGTGGCATCACAAAAAATGTTACTT
Source organism: Eugnorisma glareosa (assembly GCA_947578425.1). Classification (NCBI taxonomy): domain Eukaryota; kingdom Metazoa; phylum Arthropoda; class Insecta; order Lepidoptera; family Noctuidae; genus Eugnorisma; species Eugnorisma glareosa. The sequence continues at coordinate 637,502 of OX387982.1, read as the reverse complement.
CTGCCAAACTGTAAAGCAATTTGTTGGTAGATGTAGCTCCCTTAATATACAATATCACCTATATTCCTATGTAACTACTCGTAGGTACTTTTCCACCAATAACAAGGATAAACATTAACTATAACTAAACACAATATCACAAAGTAAATTCAAAACGCTATTAGCATTGCTAATAACATCTTAAACCACGCAATGGCATTTCAGTTCACACCGGTGAAGTAACATCACAGCTGTAATCCCTGAAGGGTCAGGCAGAGGTGTGCCATTCATTTCACTAGCTACGTTTAAGCCCCAGGTAATAGCAGGCAAGCCTATTGCCATCACCCGAGCACAAATCCAGACTCAGTGGCTGCTACTGAGAAATTCCTGGTGGAAAAACCCAATAACACTATGCCTGACGTGGGAATCGAACCAAGGACCTGATGCTCAGCAGTTACGCTTGCGACCACTGGCCCAATGAGGCAGTCGGTACCTAAGTTACTGTGGAATAGTTTTCGATGGAGGATGCTTTTATTCCGGTTTAAGGTACTACCGAGATAAAAAGTCTCCCCTGTACTAATAAATCCAAGAGATGGTCAAGTAGTGTGCCTTCATTAAAATCCGTTGACCTGAGTAACAAACAAAAAAATATATATTAAGCTGCTCAGGTGTAACATACAGACGGACTTATTTTCGCATTTGTAATAAAGCCAGCAGCAGTGTAGCCCAGTGGTGGGACCGTCGGACTGTCAAGGTCTCGAGTTCGAACCTAAACCTCTGATTTTTCGGATCCATGTGCGTATTCTATAATTATCACTTGCTTCGTGAGGAAACCAAACTAGTATGACCTGAGAGAATTATGGTGTTCACTAGAAACACTAGTTAAGTTTAGTTTTTAGAATAAACCCCCAAATCAATCACTCCAGCCGACTAATCGGCTCTTTTTGCCGACCAACTGTCGTCTATTCACCGACAACAAATATGGCCGTATAGTCGGCTTTCCCGAGCGAGTAGTTGGTACTTCTCTAATCCTATATAGGCACAATTATAGTTTTATTGCAAAAGTCACACTGTCTGTTACGTTTTTACACATAAACGGCTGAACGGATTTCAGGAAAACTTACCAAGGTAGACGATTAACTAGAATAGATGCTTTTTTGAGGGATGATTCCAAAACTCCACACGGGCAAAGGGGCTTGTAAAAACTAGTCTATACATACAAATAAATAAAATTGTAGTGTCTGTTTGTAATATATAATGTTTGTAATAAAATAACAGCTTTTTACTGAATGCTTTTGAAAATATATACGGAACTAATTTTTTATTTATTTAAATCGAACACAAATGTTTCATATTGTTGTTAGTACCACTTATCAACTATGTTAGTAACATTTGCCATATAAATTAAAATAAATTAAATTAAAATTAAAATAAATTTCTCAATAAATAATACCAAAAACACATTTATTTTCAATTTTTTTCTGTCGGTCGGTTTGTCTGTTTGTTCCAGCTAATCTCCAAAACGGCTGGAATGATTTTGACGGGAGTTTTACTGGCAGATAGCTGTTGTTATAAGGTCTAACATACGCTACTTGTCTTTTAGTTTAGGGAATTAATTAGGGTTCCGAGCAAAAAAATTAAAGCCCTAGAAATTGGTTACAAAATCAGAATCGAAAAGGGAAGTAATATATTTTTACCAAGCGAACCAAGGTCACGGGCAACAGCTAGTCATTAATAAATGAAAGATTGTCAAAATCTAACTTCGTAAATACCTCTAGGCCCTCCTATTCTAATGAAAATCATTTCAAAAGGCACTTGTATCATTTCCCTTTGTCTAACCCGTAACGATATTGAAGTAAATGCCTCTGGTTTACCGGCACAATACCGCATTTGAATATGAATACCTAACACCACAAGTATTGAATAACCCTTTTGTCTTCGTTTACCTGTTTGTGAACTGAAGTATTAGGTACTTACGGATATAATAATAATGGTTTGGTTGGAAATGCGAACGAACACCGCACGATCGCCTCGTTGGTCTAGTGGTCGCAATCCCAACTGCTCAACATGAGAACCTGGATTCGATTCCCAGCTCGGGTAAATTTTCATTGGATTTTTCCATCAGGTATTTCTCAGTGGCAGCCTCGCAGACAAAGCATTTATTTCAAGTAGGCCAGTTACAGGCACTTTGAGTCTGGATTAGTGCCCAGTTGATGGCAATAAGCTAGCCCTCTATTACATGGAACTTAAACATAACTGCCGAAAGGGTGTGCTATTAGGTACACCTCTCTGCCTAACCCTTCGGTTGCAGGCGTGCAGGCGTGATGATTAGTTTATGGTTGGAAGTTTTCAAAATATTATGAAATATTGTTGCAAATATTTTGACTAACCACAATTTTATCAGACATCACATACTTTGATAGTCAAGCAGAGTAAATTCTGGGCAAATATCAAATATAAAATATCAAGTGTTTATCCCGATTTTAATAAGTTAACATTGCTCTTACTTACCCACTCATTACTAGCTACTACACTGTGGTTACACCCCCACCCTCGCGTCGCCAGCGCGCGCTTCCGATCATCCGACTACATCATTTATCGCTGCATTTCCCCAGTGATGACATATTATGATGAGTTACTGACGGTAACTCAGTACTGCCTTCTGAAACAGGCCCTTGATCCAACCACCTAGCGACAGTCTCGAGAGATGTCCAGCGAGGCTCTCACTAGCTAGGCGCCTATCGGGCCACTGGCCGTAGCGACCATCGGCACAATAACTGCCGAGCTCAAAATTCCACAAGTCAACCACTTCGGATACCGAGTCGAGATTCGTATCTCGTCTCGAGACGGACTCAGTAGCTCAGTATGAACAGCAAAATAGTTACTAAAGAACATAAAATATTTTAGATCAATCGGGAAAATAGCGAAACGGGGAGTAGGTAGCCATTACTTCATTCAACCTACTCCATTTAGCGGTAGTATTTTCCCGGATGAAGCTAGAAAAGCCTTTCCTGTGGTTAGTGCCCAATCTGGACTCAGAATTTTTATGCTGCCTACGAGTATGGGCCTCTGACTTGGCGTCACTTGTCGAGAAATATGTCTCAGGCATGCTTGTTTGGTTTCCTCACGATGTTTTCCTTCATCGAAAACTAAAAAGATTTCATTCAATAAGTCTTAGGGAAAAAATGGCAAGTTACCTACCTTTATATACTAATGCTTACATACAAATCCATTAGCATTGATGTGGTTTAAAACAATTAAACAATAGTACGTTAGTAAGCTGAGTAAAATTATCATTTACCACAAAACTTAGCAACTACTATGGCGTGATTTTGCATAATATTATTATTATTGACTAACTTTTGCCCAAGTGTAGTGTTGTAGTAGTGTGGTCAGAAATCATTCGAACGTAGTAAAAAATAAATAATATTCCTAACTCAGTCCATGGTGTCCTCGTACACAAATCCATTCAGCCGTTAATGGATGAAAACATATGAACAAAGATACTCAGACAAGACCAGTTACCAAGTAAGACAGAGATAGTTATTTTTGCATTTATGAACCGATAGATGTTTTTCTCTCTCCCTAATTTTCTAATACTCACGCGTATTAAGTACCAGGTTGTCATAAATTAAAAGGGAAAAAACACGTCTATTTTCGATGTTGACAACAGAGGCACTTATCGGGACCAACTTTGGCTAAAAAACTTTTCAAGTGTCTATTAAGTTATCAAGCTGTTATGGAGAAGACTAATTACGAACACACGCACACCAAATTTTGAGTATGAGTGTATAATTTTAACAAAGTGTCACGTTACGCAGTTGCGTAGATACAATGCGTAAAGAGCTACTGATGCGGTCATAAACGTATGAATCAGTAATTATCGCCCAGTATTTGTCCACTGCTAAACAACTTCCATGTAAATCGGAAGTACTTAGGTATCTTTGCTGCGGATGTCATGAGTCGGTGACTAAGGGCAGCTGGCACTTATTGTTAGATAGGTACTCCCGTACTCACGGTGGTTGGACTTATTTTACACAATGCTTCGTGGCAACCAAAATCAGCCTATAACATGCCAGGACAAAGACCTTCTCATTATCTTAAATTGTTTAAGCATATTTTTTTCAATCAGCATTGTATGTTACCATCATCAGCCTACAGATGTCCCGGCTAGGCGTATGCCTCTCCAATTGAGCTTCATTCATTTTGAGTTACGGCTACGTTCATTCAGTTGCTACCAAACTGTTAAGATCTTGTTGCTTAGCCTGTGGATGTCCTAGCCAATGTTGATTAGCGGCCACCATTCAAGGACACGTTTATACCTCAAAAGTCATCGATGTATGTCTGATAAGAACCACTTACATAAGCATCTCACATTTTAGTCATCATTCATCTACATCATCGTCTACCTAGTCTTTCTCAACTATTTTGAATTTAGCGTCTAATATAACAGAGCTGAGAAGCAGGATTTTAAATGGAGCAATTGCCTTCCTATGACATGTCTCCACAGCCTAACCTAGATTAGGTAAAGCAATACCCTGGTAAAATTGGTAGTCGGCTCACATTTTAATCTTCTATAAAAATATTTCATCAACCTTGAGCGTACCAAAGTGGTACTAGTTTAGAAGTATGACCGTTTTTATCAATGAAAACTCGCACAAAAAGTGAAGTATTTTAGAAGAAGATTCTTTATTTTTATAACAAAGGCCGTCGGAAACGACTTTGGCCCGCGACCCGGTAAATAAGATAAATGGCGAGTCTTAACTCTCGTATCCTCCATCTATAAATAAAAAACGAGAAGTGTTGGGATCATAGAAAAAGTAGACAAGACAAGTCTTCCACTTTGATTAGGTTTTCTTAAAAGTGGCTTTGTATTTTTCATTGTTTATTTTTTCCACCATTTGCTGTGTCATAGATTAAATTATGATTTTAGTAACTATGTTTGACTTGACTGTGTGTACTTTGACATTTATTATTATGTGCTTATTATTTTAATTACGATCATTTTTGTTTTTTTTTTTGTTTTTGACATGTATCATTTTGACATTTAGGTATTCATCGATGCTAACTTTACACTGTTTTTATTATTTATTTTTGCAATGTCTAATTTTACCATTCAATATATTTTTTCTTTTTTACTATATTAACTTCACAATTATTGATATATTAAAAATCACAATTTTAAATTCAAAACATTTGCACGCCATATTAAGAGGCAAACATGTCTGAACCAATTTTATTTATGTCATCTTACCTGCACTTTTTATTATTGTATGTGTACACATGTTTGAGCAAATAAATATATTTTATCTTATCCACTCAAAAGTGTTTGTTTTTTTTTTTACTGGGGATTTTTGAATAATATCTGACGCTGGTATTTTTCCTCACGTAGCGCGTAGCGTTACGTCGTCTATATCATCATCATTCAAAACCATTCTCTATTGCTTTTTGCCGACGTTATACAGATTTTTGACAGCCTGAGAAATATTTCTTGACGGCATGTAAAGCCAAGTCAGAGGCTTATGGGCGGAATAAAAACTCTGACCCCAAGATAAGCACTAACCTCACGGTAAAAAAGAAGACTGATCTCCTTATCCATGTAGGATGATGAATCGTAAATCATGTCTGCTGCCACATCGCCCTTCCTTCTTCCATCCTCCACGCCTCCAGTCTCAGTATTTAGTCGTGCATCAGTATCATTGACGGAAGCTGTACCATCAAGGTCATATTGATCTGCTGTAGAACGCCTCAATTACACACAGTTAGGGGCATTAGCTGTTGATTAACGCTAATTAAAGAAACTATTCCAGCTAAAATTGGACGGTTTCGCTTTGTAGATTTGATTCTACATATCGAATTTTCCGAACCGACTAATTGTCGGTTCGGAAAATGGGTGTTTGATTGAAAAGAGTTTCGGCGTTTGGAAGTTCAATGATCGTCTGATGGTTACCAGAGGATTAAGACAAACTAACGTTCTGTCAGCGAAAACGACGATGGCAAAGTTTAAATTCTGATTGGAAACAAGTAGGATTGGAAACGCTCTGAAATAGATAGTTCACTGGACCCTCAGAATGATAGGCTCAGTAGTCACACTTATGATTTACTGGTGCAAATCAATTGGACAGTTCTGATTTTTTAGTGTGGTGCCTTTCTTCTGAATACATGAACATATAAACAGAAAGAGAAGGCACACAATACAAAGTATATTAAATGCTGTGTTATTCCTCATCTGTTACTGTTATTAACAAATTAATTACCCACAAAAAAAAATCCTTTCATATTGCAAATGTAGCAGCAATCATTACGACAAAGCAAACTGATCAATAAAATTATAAATGAATGAAAAATTATAAAGTACTCAGAATTTGCACGAAGCACAACCGCGATAATTAATTTTAGAATAAAATTAACCACGTAGTGAGTCAGTGTATTTCACCTGAATTTCATTATCTTGGCACGTGGGTATTACAGGTGCTATTGCACTTGACCAGATGGTGCTAAAAACACATTGGTATAACGTGACCTTGCGAAATAAACTCTTTTCTTTGTAATATACTAAAACGTATGATAGTCGGTTTGAAGGAACTCGTGGCTGAATAATATCAGGCGAGCAGTTCAATCATGAAGGTACAACAGCTCTTGCCAAGATCGTATAACGGCATAACCTAAAATACAAAAATACCAGCAGTGACGTATATGACATAAGATTAGAACAAAAAAAAGTTTTCCGCGAGTTAAGCATATGCACAAGAATTCGACTCGCAGTTGTCGAATTCTTGTGCATATGCTGGGCTAGGCAGTAGCCCACCAACAACCATCCGTCTGGTTGGACGATCCTCCTCCTTTTCTATGGCGGATGAGGAACTTATTACTATGTTCCTCATACCTCTCCAGTCGGTCCTTGTATTGGTGACGATCCATTACATAGCGAGTTCTCTCCGTGCCTCCGAAAGCTCACTAAGCCGTTGTTCCCGGCTGTCATTTATAAATCTTTGACTGACGGGACGGGTAGTCAGTGGCCCGACTGTCTGACAACCAGTCTTGCTAAGGGAAATTGTCTTTACCAAGTAGTTCGGTTGTGGAAGTCCGATAGGCAGTCACTCCATGTGAAATATTGGTATTCAGCTGCATCCGGTTAGACTGGTGCGGGCCCCTACATAGTTGGGAAAAGGCTAGGCCGATAATGAATATCGACTACTAATACTACTAACCAGTCGTTAACTACATGTTTACAGCTTTATGAAGCAATCTAGCATGCCTACTCTATTTACGCTCTAGTAATTAGTCGTTCATTCATAAAGACACGCGTAAGATCCGACTGCAAGCTCAGAGTGATTAAGTCACGCAGTCATTGTCAACACGTGAATGAGGGCAGGTGCACTCACGTCAGATGATGTACGAAGATGCACCCAGTTCGAGGAAGGGAAAATACCGGTAATGGTTACCGCAGGATTAGTGTTGAAGGGTTACAACAACATGATGATCTGGATGAGGTGGTGTCAGGTTACTTAAATGATTTGATAAAGGTTCCATCTAATAATTAAAAAAACAATATTTTTTCATTTAGATGAAGTTCTTTTTCAATTTGGTATTAATTTGTTAGTTGCATTGAACCGATTAAGCCCGCCAGCGAGTGGCATTCAGTCCGCCTTTGTACCTACAGTTTTACTTGTGCTTAAAGTTTTAATAAATAAATAAGTAAATACTGTCATCGTATGGCCCAGCCTGTTCCCAACTATATGTTGATTTCCTCCATTTATCCGATCCTTTATTATGTTTAAATTATTTATGATTGCGTGATTTAAAGGCCACTTTTATTAACTTACTACTTACTTACTTTTTACTTTTTTTTACCTACATTCCCAACCTACAAAAACATCAAATTTGGCTGTAGTAACAAATTTTCAAGAATTTGATTAAACGTTTAAAGTATTAAGTTTTATAAACCATCTAAAACTGTAGTCAAACAAATACAATCAAAACACAATGCGTCAATGCTTACGCAATTACAATATTAAATTAATAAAATAATTACATTTGTATTTCTTAAAACAATGACAAAGCATCATAATAAATAAATATCTCCCGTACCACGGTAGTTAAATTAGTTATCTCGTTGAGAACATGCGTCATTTTAAGTGAAGAAATTTCTAAATTTCTTCACTTTTGGATTTCTTGAAAATTCAATGAGACTGCCTCGATGGCGTAGCAGTCGCAAGCGCGACTGCAGTGCATGGCGCCCTGGGTTCATTTCTCGGGTTGAGCAAATTGTTATTGGGTTTTTTCCATCAGGAATTTCTCAGTAGCAGTCACGGAATTTAGATTTGTGCCCGGTAGATGGCAATAGACTCGCTCTCTATTATATGGGACTTCGACATAGGTAACTGGCGAAATGTGGGTGTTTAGTACACCTCTGTCTGACCTTCGGGGAGTACAAGGCGTGATGTTATGTCACGAATGACAATAATAATTTTATAACAGATCTCAATGAAATGTTGTTATTTAGTTAATTAATAATTATTAAGCACATGTTTTAAAATTGTATTAATTTAGTATTAATTGTATTTCACATTTTTTTTTTAAAAGCTTTTATTTAACTTGTAATGTACGAGTATGTAATGTATGAATGTATGTACTCGTAACTATGTTTGTTCGGGTGGAATCTTGCAACTCCATTTTTAAGCAGATATCTTCAACCGATTGAGCTGAAATTTTGCACACACCTTTGGTTCTGGTGACAATACACTTTTATGACAGACATTACTTAATCTTACAGCCAGGATCATCTCCTCACGAGAGAACTCCTCAACGGTTGATAGCGCGGACACGAAACTTTGTATACGTGTTCAATTTAGATAGAAAAAGATGATTTCTATAATGATCTCATCCTGCAGCCAGGATTGTCTTCTTACGAGGGAACTCCTCAACGGTTTATAGCATGCAGGATTCGAAAATTTGTAGCTGCGTTCATATTTCATGGATAAACATGATTTCTATCATGACCATATCCTGCAGCCTGGATCGTCTTCTCACGAGGGAACTCCTCAACGGTTAAAAACACTGATACGAAAAAGAGTGTTGAGATAATTAAATAATTATGCGTTATCAGAAATGATTACGACAAAAACAAAAATTTGAAAATAAAATTATTTAAAAACCTTTTTTTAAAACAAGCTTCTATTTAAATGCGCTAAAAATAATAAAATAAACTTTTCCTTTTAAACTTTTACTATCAGCTTATAACGTCATTACACAATTTATATGATATAAAAGCTTGTCGCGAGATTCGCCTGTGTAGATAAACGAGTAAATTAATTTTTAAAATTTTCAACTTCTGTAAGTACGCTCGCGACAAGTTTTTATATCATATAAATTGTGTAATGACGTTATATGCTGATAGTAAAAGTTTTAAAGGAAAAGTTTATTTTATTCTTTTTAGCGCATTTAAATAAAAGCTTGTTTTAAAAAAAGTTTTTTAAATAATTTTATTTTAGTTTTTGCTGTGCCCTACAGGGTCCGTAATTGTACCTAGCTTTAAGCCTATTTTAAAATCTTCACACATTATGGAATGCAAATAAAGTTATGAATAAAGAATAATTATTATTTATCGTCATCAACCTAGACTTTACCGAAATAAGTTAGGTTCGGCTTCCAGTCTAACCATATGGAGGTGAATAACACTATTTTCCATGGAATGCCTGTCTGTCTGTCCTCCATAGCTCAGTTACTGGATTTCACAAAGGGGTACTTACTGTTTTTACCCAGTAACTGTGGAAGTAAGACTGTTTGTCAGACTTTCGGGCTTCTGAATACCCCACTGTGACTCACAAATATCTACAAAATCAAAAGTCATTAGTTATTAAAATAAGTTTGATAATCAGCACGTTTTGTACGTCAACGTTTACAAGAGAAAATCCCTTATAAGACTCGCCCCTCGCCACTTCCCAGATTTTAATCTGGGAAGAAGAAGTGTTGGGACTAACTCCCCAGCATCACATCTATCTGTTAGGTTACAAACGACATCTAAAATAACTGGGACCATCATCATTCTGCTGCTCTTATCCCAAATTATTTAAGGCTGGCGCAGCATGTCTTCTTCTTCCATACCTCTCTATTACTCGTCATATCGGCAGTCACCTCCATTCTAGTCATATCATCGTTCACACAGTCCATCCATCGTTTCTTTGGTCTTCCTCTACTCTTATAGCCATCTACATTCATACTCACCACTTTCTTTACTATATTTTCCTCATTCCTCCGCATCACATGTCCATACCACGATCTGAAATAACTGGGACCAGTAAGGGCTGAAAACTTTAAAATTTCAAGATTCAAATTCAAAGACGGTGAGGTAAGATGGACAGATGGACAGACTTCATGTCCACCAACCTGCCCTGGGCACGCGTAGTCCGACATAGCAGAGACCTTACAACCAGTTCTGGGAACGTTATAAGATGATGTTCTCGAAATTTTGATGACAAAACCTCATCACAGTACAAACAAGATCTTCCGAGGTACCGTACTACGATACAATGTGTCATATAGGTAGTATTATAGTTGAATTATTATTACTACATTCTCGCGATCGTGCGGTTGGTTCTGAGAAAATCTGTGTGACTCATCGTGCGTGTGCGCAGCGATCGTAAACATGGCCGACGTTTGAGGTACCTGTGGGGAGGCTGTGTACGGAAGTTTTGTTATCAGCTGGGATATGATTAGGAACAGGTTGTTATTTGTTGTTGTGAGTATATAGCTCATAATGAACTGTAAAGGTTGTTCCTATTTTTTTAGGTCTTTGAAGGAAAATTACCTTTTTTTTTGGAGTCGTTTGTCAGTATTTTTTGGCAGTATTTGAATTCGAATCCGAAATTGTTTTTGGTTTTTTCATTTCCGAAAAACCATTGTAAATGGTGTATGCATAAGTTTAGGTTACTTTTTTAAAATTTTAGTTTTTAACTTTAATTTATAACTTAAATATGAAAACGACAAACACAAATGTATCAAAATAAATAACATATATGTTGCATATGCTCTTATGCAGAGGTGTACATACTAAACAGTAAAGGCTCGCTCTCCACTATTTGAGAGTTTGTGTTGTTTTGTGTTTAGTCTACACCTCTGTCTACGTACCATTTCGGTGAACTGCGCGATGTTACGTAGACTTCAGCAATTAGGGACCAATTTAGAGACATCATACCTATTATTCATCTAACTCAATGACAATACATTTGGTCAATGAGTCAATTTGTCAGCTTCCGTTCAAACAATTTACTAATACCCTAACAAGTTATAAGAAAACGCCATCACCCTACTATGAGTCAGATTCCTTTCAAGTTCAAGGCTCGTAGACATATAATAACAGCCGCTCGGGCCGATCTTCAAGGTTAAGCAACTCTTGCCGAGGTCGGTTCGTGGATGGGTGACCATTTAATACATACCGAGACCCCTCCGTGTCTCGGAAAGCAACTTAATCCGTTGGCTGTCATTTGTAGAGCTTTAGCAGTCGTTTCGAGTAGTCAGGACTCCGAGGGTCTGACAACTAGTTTAACCCAGGGGTGTGTGTTCGATATTGCCCATTGACTGGATCGTGGAGGTCCGATAGGCAGCTGCGTCTGGATAGACTCGAAGCCAACCCCAACATGGTTTCGAAAAGGCTAGACAGATTGGTTTTGTGAGCTCCTCTTGTCGCCGGAGTAAACGCCATCATGTGTGTCATCTTTCGTTCTAGCAAATAAATTAAAACTGTATAAAATAGGCAAGCACCATCACTCTGTATGACTCAGATGTATCTCAAGTTGTTCAAAGGAAAATAATTATGAGGAAGTGGGAGCATGAATGGCGCCGTGACTCATAGGCAGCCTAGCAAAGTCAAGGTCGCAGGTTCGCTACTCGGAACTGTGACGGTGATACCGAAAACAAGGCGGATTCTGTAGTAAGTTGTGGAGGTTGTTGAACTTTGTGGCGGGAAATTGATAAGGTTTTTTTATCTTAAATAGTTTTGTAATGAGTCATTACAAAAGTAGCTCCTTGAGATGTTGATCGAGATCGTGTGCGATTGTGGCTTAGTCGGACTGATTTTCGTTTTTGGTTTTTGGCAACTATTATTTTCAGAAGAAAAAAAATGGTTATCGCCTTCAATGAGAAAACATTTATAACTTCGATAATTAGAGGCGCAATGATTGTAAACAACCGGCTAAGTGTGAGTCGGACTCGCGCACGAAGGGTTCCGTAACGTTACCTAAAAAAAAAACAATACACGTATGTTGTATGGGAGCCCCTTAAATATTTAGTTTATTCTGTTTTTAGATTATTTGTTGTTACATCGGCAACAGAAATACTTCATCTGTGAAAATTTCAACTATCTAGCTATCACGGTTCATGAGATACAGCTTGGTGACAGACAGCCAGACAGACGCCAGTGGAGTCTTAGTTATTAGGGTTCCGTTTTTACCCCTTAGGTATGGAACCTTAAAAAACAGGAAAAGAGGCTTTTCCAAGTTAAATTTAAATTAAGTTACGCATTACTTTGTGGAAATCCATTACATAATATTTAATACAAAATGTTTTGTGTTAATTCCGCGAAAAACTTCCTGGCTTGGTTTAAAATTATAATTGTTTGATTATTTACAAATTAAGTATTAGAAAACTATAAAAGAAATTAAGCTACGCATTACTTTGCGGAAATCCATGACAATTGTTGTGCAAAATATTTAGTGCTAATACTTCACTTAAAAACTTCTAGGCTTGAAACAAAATTGAAATTGTTGGTAATTATTAAATTACGTATTAGAAAAGTATAAAGTTTCGTATGATTTAATTAAAAACGTGAAATAATTTCTTAAACTACCTTCGAAAAAACGTAATTTTGAATTTCATCTTTTCTTTCACTTTTGCCAAAGCCAACAATAAGCAAACATAGAAAAAATCTGACTAGGATGAAAGTATAGATATACCTACCTACACATAAACACATGTCATCTTCGTACCTACTGTCGACAAGCTAAGGGAAACCACTGGAACTGTATGTATATGTACAGTGCTAACCACTTTCCTTCAGGTGTTTGCAAGCCTATTGCATGCAAAATACTTGTTACACAGGTCCCTATTTTTTATTTAATAAGGCAAATATATTTATTGGTAAACCACTAGGCCTCTTGAGGTAGGGCACAGTTAAACGCTTTCCTTCAAGTGTTGGAAGATACTTATATTACACCTATTACTTACACTTATTTTCCATGAAATGTGTTACTTAAAATATAATATCCTTTATTTATTTTCTTTACATATTATTTACATTTATAATATTTTTAGTAACAAAGATTATTTAAAAAACATTTGAATATAGTAGCCCACCGGAATCGCGAACAGAGTCTGAGCTACCGGTGGTCAGGGCTCTTGAGAGAGGAACCTCCTAACAATACGCGCCGTGTCCATAAGTACAGCTTTCTGAATCAGGCCCTTGATCCAGCTGCCAAGCGAGAGCTTCCGCAGATGTTGTTCGAGGCTATTGGCTAGTAAGCCATTTTTTTATATTTTTTTTATATGTAATAATAAGGTTATACGAGAACGTTGCGGTATAAAAAGATGATGAACTTATAACAATTTAAAAGAGTATGCTTAGATGGTTTGGTCATGTGGAGAGGATGAGTGAAAGGCGACTAACAAAAGGAATTTACAAGACAGATGTGAGTGGCAAGGCCGCCACCGGGAGGGTACGCCCTGCAAGGACATCCACTGACCTTATTGGTGAGGTTCTTAAAAAAGGTCAGTTGCGTAGTATTCACAACCGGAGTGCGTGTAAGACCAGATATTGTATGAGGCAAAACCCGCTAACATACTCCATGTTAGCGGGTGGCGTTCTGTGGCTTCTGCCTGGGGCCCATGGGAAAAAGTCGTGAGTATAATATGTATATATGTTAAAGGTTGCCTTCCCTTAAAGTAACATACATACGAATGAAGTTAAAATTTATATAAAATCTTATTAATTCGCTGCAGAAATGATTGTTCCGCAAGGCCCATAAAAGGCCATTAGGAAAAACTAATTGCCTAGATAGTCCAAATCATTATAATCATAATTATGCACAGCTCTAAACCGCTACAAATAAGCCATGTGAACAGCTTATCACTTCGTCATGTCAATTACGGTAACTAGGTTTGTAAGGCAGGTGGTCGCATTGCCTCATTCCATTACCACTGTTATCGTCCTTCTAACTATTCCTAATTATAAAATGTTCTTATTAACCACATTACCGGGTACTTTAAATGTATGACAACAGCGCTGGATCAATTCCATCCCATGTAATTTGTGGTCGGTGTTACACGTTGACACGTCATGCTATCGTTTTGTTTTCCTTTCATATAATTCCTAACACACACGTCCACATTTTCTTTGATAGATGAAAAGAATATCCTAAAAAGAAAACTTGCTGAAAAGAATATCCTATCGCTATTCGTCCATTGCATCAAGTTTAAAAGAATCACTCTTTTAATTATTTGCGTTTTATTCCTCCTCTTTACATTCGTCTCTCTCAATATTGTGTCCTCAGAATGTTGGCAACGTCGCAAACTGCTGTCTCAATATCGCTGATAATATGAATTTCTTTAATATGACTTAGTAAATGATATTGGAAAATTGTTTCGGTTACACTAAAATATTGATTTTAAATTGCAATAGCAATATTTAGTAATACTGTAATATTTAGTTTAATCTGAAAAAAAGCACTTGGAAATCTTCTTAGTGCTTTATTTACTCTTAGAACTGCTGCATCACCATATCCAGTGTTACTATTTGCAACGTTGCCAGCGTTCAAAACACACCCTCTCAATTTTGAATGTGGTTGAACTATCAAAATGAAAGGCATTGCCATTATAAAACAAAAATATTACGAATTATCTCACTGCTCTCATTTCTGTTGGTCTATGGCTGGTATTTACACAGCCTGTATTTTTAGAAGCCATCGACGAAACGAAAGTACTCCAGGACGGTCAATATTGTGACAGTTGGGTCTGCTCACTTACTTTCTCTCTTAAAAACAATTATGATGATGTACGACCTATTTAGTCCTAATGAGCTTTAATTAATAAAGCATTGTTTTCGTTTCAATTAATCGGTAGAAACTCATCTGTGTGGTTCTAGTATTATCACTAAGGAGGAAGTCATGTTTGAAGTTTATTTAAAGGAGGATTCGGTATGAAACATAACATAAAATCACGCCTGGAATACCCGAAAGGTTAGTTAAAGTGTACCACCGGTGTGGTACCATCGAAATTTCACCGATTATGTTCAGGGAAATCGTTTATGTAATATGAGTCTATTGGTATCAAGTGGGAGCAATTCTAAACACCAGACTAGTACATGGAAGTTCCTGATATCTGGGAATAAAACCGAGGTTCTAAACCTAACTCGACCAATGAAGCAGGCTATTCGGTATGCTAAATGATACGGAAAATAACTTAATGTCTTGCAGAGTTAGTAAACTAAAGTGTCAATGGGCTGGCCACGTTGTCAATAGGCAGTTTTATCTGATTATCAGGCATCAGGTTTGATAAAAATTGAATGTTGTGACGCAACTTGGAAGAGATACAGCCTGGGCGGTGACTGTGATCAATTGATCATCATCATCTGCCTAGCCTTCCTCCAACCATGTTGGGATTCAGTCTATCAGGAGGCAGCTGACTACCAGTATTGTACATAGAGTGACTCCCTACCTGACCCTCGTGCTAGATTGGGTTTTATATGGTTGCCCAAAATGGTCTTGTGGTTTTTGTTGACCTATTTCATAAATAGGTACAAAAATTCATCATAAAGTTTCGTTTTAATAACATTAATATAGGTTTTATATGGAGCTAATACATCAAAGGTAATTTCCATTACAAACTTACGATTTTGAATGATAAAATGACTTAAAATAAGAAAACTAGTTCACGCTTCATTGTCAGCGTTAAAACTTCAAAATTCGCCATTTTCCTTTCTTTGCACACCCACTTCTTATTTCCACACCCCGTTCTGAATCTATACTAATATTATAAAGCTGAAGAGTTTGTTTGTTTGTTTGTTTGTTTGTTTGAACGCGGTAATCTCAGGAACTACTGGTTCGAATTGAAAAATTCTTTTTGTGTTGGTTAGCCTATTTATCGAGAAAGGCTATAGGCTATATATCATCACGCTACAACCAATAGGAGCGGAGCATCAATGACAAATGTTGCAAAAACGGGGAAAAATTATTCTGTTTGATAGCTTCCGTTGCGTGCGCTGCGTAAACGGTTAAAGTTGCACCAATATAATGTAGCAGGGAATTATTCCTCTTAAAAAGGTCTCAAAAAAAGTCCGCGACGGCACATGCCTATCTTTTAAGGTTGACTCACAATAACCATTTTTATGATTTTAAAATTTGGTAAAAATTAATGTTTTATTTGCGAAGGTGTTTTTACCGACATAGTATTAATCCTTATCAAAATAAATATGTTAGTCATCTTAGCATTCAATTGTGACCAAAATTGCCCTTTACACTATTCAATTTAGATGAATATCTTAGGAGATATCACAGTTTTAAAATAACTCCGCATCAAAATAATGACCCGCGCGCGCTGCGAGGCGGGTGTTCATGTTGTTGGGAAAACCAATGTGATTAGATTCAATGCACAAATATTGTGGGGAACTTAGAGAAGGTTTTAGTTTTTGTTTCATGCTGTAATCAGTGCTCCCTATCAAAAGATTTATAAATTTAAAGTGTTCAAGAAGAACTTACCATCATTGTGTAAGATACATGCAACGACATCTATTCCAAAATGGTACTAATTAATAAAAATGTGCTCACAAGATAACTTTTAAATCGGGTCTGAGAGCAAAAAGTACTCTAGATTAGTCTACATGACGCTATAACCCTGTAGAGTGTGTGTTCGATCGCTTTACATGCATTATATTTTAACGGTTAAATTTCGTGCTCGATAGATGGCGCTATTAATTTCACTCCATTTTCTGAGTCGCGGTGTTAAGTTTTCCGTGAAAGAATGACCCTCGCCCGTGTCAAATGGCTGAAGCTTGGTTTATTAACCAACGAAACAAAAAGAGGAGGTTCTCAATTCGACGCGTCTATATTTTTTTATTTTATGTATGACCTGACCACGCTAACTTTTTACAGAGAAGTCCGATATACATGATCTTTTGTTTTTTAAATTGAGAAATCATGTTTGGGCTCATTTCCTGCACCTTGATGAGAACTTTAGATCTAGCTGGAGTATGACGTCATCGAAGGTCTGACGATGGAGACGGAAGGCACTTGCAAGAGGTCCTCAAGAGTTTGCAGCAACAATAACGTGTTTGGGCTCAATTCATGCACCTTGATGAGAACTTTAGGCCTTGCTGAAGTATGACTGTCATCGACGGTCAAACGATAGAGACAAATGGCAGTTGCAAGCGGTCCTAAACAGTTTGCAGCAGGTATAATGTTATTGGGCTCATTTCATTCACTTTGATGAAAACTTTAAACCATACTGAGTTGTCAGTATGACTTTCATCGAATGTCTGACGATGGAGAAGGAAAGCAGTTGCAAGTGGTCCTCAAGAGTTTACAGCATCTATATCGTGTCTGGGCTCATTTCATGCACCTTGATGAGAACTTTAGACCTAGCTGGAGTATGACTGTCATCGAAGGTCTGACGATGGAGACGGAAGGTAGTTGCAAGAGGTCCTCAAGAGTTTACAGCATCTATATCGTGTTTCGGCTGATTTCATGCACCTTGATGAGAACTTTAGACCTGCCTGGAGTATGTCTATCATCAAAGGTCTGACGATGGAGACGGAAGGCAGTTGCAAGAGGTCCGCAACAGTTTACAGCAGTTTTATCGTGTCTCGGCCCATTTCAAGAACTTTGATGAGAACTTTCGTTCTAGCTGGTGTATGATTGTCATCGAGTGTCTAAAGATGAAGACGTAAGGCTGTCGAGGGTCGCGGGCCTGTGAACAGTGAGTAATGGGCTAGCTCGCCATCCGTCCGTCTTATGACGACAGGCCGTGGTGACGGCGTGTTCGTGTTCCCCACGCGCCTCAAAGAGATGTCAGCAAACGGGAAGGGATCCGAGAGGAGCGAGGCCTGCCAGGGTTGCGGGACTGTTCGAAAGAGATACCGCGGCCCTGGAACGCAAAGGGCAACAGAAGAAACGTGGGTGGATTTTAGTCAGTACAAGTCTGACAATCCCTTCCGCTCCGTCCAGAGTGGGAGGGGTCATTTGATGATTATCCATCGGTAATAGTATATAATAGGGATTTACTCCTTTTGAGAGCTTCCGTTGTGCGTGAACGGTTAAAGTTACGCAATTATCATGTATGTCGGAATTGTCCCTCTTAAAAAGCTCAAAAAAAATATCCACAATGGCCATATGTCTAACTTTTAAGGTTGACGCACACTCTCTCTAACCTCTCTTTCTTTTATGTACGCACGCACGCAGACGAAGTTGCGCGGGTCAGCTAGTATATGTATAAGGTCCCATTAAAATAGGTGGACAAATTTTAACACAGCGTTCAGTACGTCTAACCAAACATATCCAAGCAAAAAAAAACACTGATTAAAGTGATTTTATTTTGACCTAATATAATAAATTGTAGAATAAACACATCCATTAGGTGAAAATAAAATCACTTTGGTGAGTGTTTTTTTTGCTTGGATATGTTTGGTTAGTCGTACAGAACGCTATTTCAATGGGACCTTATATATATAGGTACCTATTCACTCAACTTTTCATCTAAAGTCTAAGACTATTCAACCGGAGAGGTTCACCGATTAAAAAAATAATTTCAATAAAGTGTAACCTTCAGGTTGGATGGGACATCGACCCACAACCGATTACCACGTCTTCAGTACATCACGTTCATCATTTCCTCAAATGAAGAACTGTATATTCTATCTGTGTATCCATCATCACTCTCCTTCCCATAATCCAATTTACTTCTGCGCAACTTCTTCCATGCAACCATATCAGCATCTCAGTAGTGGTCATCCTTTGTGACTATATCATTCGTCACTCAATTCACCCATCGTTTGTTTCCGCCTACACTGCTCTGCAAGCATTGGGCCCGCCAACTTGCACGGGGTCCGCGTGGTCCACCACTACCCACTCTCTCTCATTCTCTATGTACCCAGTAGTGGAGACGTTTAACACAGGTTATTTATGCTCTGCAAAAGCACACTTAAAGTAAAAGACAGATGGACTACATTATGTAGCATCACACAATATAAAAAGGTTATTCACCTGAACAACATGCAATATACCTGCAAAACAATACGACACACCTGCTCACCACATTACATAATAAAATATGTCACCTGAAACAAGACTCGTGGCACGTTGTAGTTGTACCTACCAGCACGGTGCTAGTGAATCAATGGGGGAAAACAAACGGGTTTTAGTAAACAATGAGTAAATGACGTTCATTCATAAAAGTTTTCTACCTACACAGTAGTGGCCGGAATGTGAAATTGTGAGGCAACATTAGTACGGACATAGGGAGTTATATGAGCCTAACACTTGAACACAAGCCTGTCCACCACGTAACATATAACAGTATGTCTTCTGCTTAAACTAATGAATTGGAAAGGCTTTGATAGAGACAGTCCTGAGGGGACAAAGTGACGGTCTATCAGCAGTAACAAGGACGGTAAAGTAAAGATTGTATTGAGTTGACAAAGGCCACAAGCCTATGCCAAACCTGCTAGAATTCATTGTGGAAACACGAAATGTTTTAAAGCAATAGACACTACAACCTCTGGTTCTAGAATATATATACACTGATTTATGAAAGGAAAGCCGCAACCCTTTTACTTTTACCAGCCAGTATCAACTTCAACTTCTGATGGACAGTCGCTTCGTGTAATATACTGGTATTCAGTTAGACTGGATTCGGTTAGACTGGAAGCCGACCTGCACATAGTGTCAGTGAATATTGATGATCACTTTTCCTCACGGCGAGCAACAAAGTTACGTGTAATCTTTAGGAGAAAAAATGACTGTTATAAATCCAGTAGGTGGATCATAATATCGTGTTCATCATTGTAGTCATTGCAACCTTTGGACGTCTGCAATAACAGAGGTTGCCTGGTAAACAGAAACACAGCCACACTGCTAAACAGTTTTAGGTACACCTATGTCGCTTCCGCATCTCCCGTTCGCTAGTTTCCTCGGTTTTTTCCCTAATTCATCAAAACCTGTAATTCACAATCATGTAGTACTTTTCTGGTCAGGTTTTACCTACATTGATGAGAAAGTATCCTCATTTTACAAATTTTTACTGAACAGGGATAATCCGAAGGTTTTCCGTTGTCATCCGTAAACAATGGATTTACTAGGAAACGTGGTAATGGTCCAATGTCATTCAGTAATAATTATGGCAGCGCATAGTGCATGTGATGTGCATTGTGTTGTGATGTAATTGGCACGTGCGTGTCATGCACGTGGCTTCATTTTTCATTTCGTGTTAACAACCATACAGTAGTTTGTGACGTACTTTTGTACAAACAGTTTGCAAATCCCTGGAATCCCCCAACGGTTGGGCAGAGGTGTACCCAACAGTACACTCTTCGCCAGTTACGTTTAAGTCCCATGTATTATTGGGTGAACCTATTGCCATCAACCGGGCACAAATCCAGACTCCGTGGTTGCAACTGAGCAATTTTTGATGGTAAAACCGAATTACAATTGGCCGATCCGGAAATAGAACGCAGGACCTCATCAGCCTGTGACCACTCAGCCAACGAGGCAGTTCTCTTAAGTTTTGTTTTATTAATGTTCTAAACAAAGACTATACTTGTCTGCAACAACTGCGAAACAAACATACTGGGTTTCATACCTTAGCAGGACACCCTTTGTTCTGGTGCCAATAACACTCAGGCCACGTCCACGAACATCCGGATTTGGAACAATACATATCTGTTGGCCATATTAAACGGCAGACGATGTAACTGACCCTATTTTACCGGAGGTAGAATCTGTGCCCTGTCGAGTGTGGAGTCAACCTTGGTCTCTCAGGAGCCTGGACAAGTCGTTAGCGCTTGCAAAGCGTTTTCTACTTCTACTTAGACTTGCAACAGGAGTGCGGAGCTCATGAGCCTCTAGGGTCAATCTTCTGGTTAAGCTGCGCTTGCCTAGGATGGTCTGTGGAAGGGTGACCACCCATTCCATACCGAGTTTCTTCCGTACCTCGGAAAGCACGTCAAGCCGTTGGTCCTGGCTGTTATCAGAATCGCTGATAGAATGATGTGTGAAGCAGCTTGCCTGGTGAAGTATACCATCAAGTAACGTTGATGTCTAAAGGGTATGTAACTTGTGATGCCTTGTATTGTACATTGTCATGGACAGCCATGCCCACAAGCCATTAGGCGCCGCAATCGGCTTGTTTGCCATCAAACAATATAAAAAATAAGTACCTACTTACATTTAGCAACCAGGCTTATGGTTGTGCGTTCTGGAAGACGGCGATGTCGCAAATAACTGACAAATAATTTACTGTTTTGATTATTTAATAAATATTACTGAATGAAGTCATGAAATATAGCTTTTTGATGGACAAAAATATTGAGTATTGAAACAATAACACTGGTTATAACAATTTTAAATGTAAAAAATCATATGGAAGATAAATTAATACTAAATATTCAATGTAACTATGCTGTAATGCAATTTATAAATAATCCATATTTTAGTATTATTATTGTCATAATTTTAGTCAGCAATTTTAAATCAAACGCTGATATATTTGACAG
The DNA here is from genome assembly GCA_947578425.1 of Eugnorisma glareosa. Lineage (NCBI taxonomy): Eukaryota > Metazoa > Arthropoda > Insecta > Lepidoptera > Noctuidae > Eugnorisma > Eugnorisma glareosa. Next base: position 615,769 of record OX387982.1, on the reverse strand, counting down.
CTATTTGCGACATTGCAATCTTTCAGAGTGCACCCTCTTACCACGGAACCATTTCCCCTAGTCCATACAAGTGCATCAAAGTGAGTCATAGCACAGAGTGCGCCCGCCAGGCGTCGTCTTGCCAGTTTCCGGCCTGCATTGACTGAAAGCAGACATGAAAAATGTTTCCTTTAATAATCACTCTATATCATACATAGTCTGTATCAGTCTTCGTAAGTACGCTCTTATGTCACTCCTTTATAGTTATGTTATCTCTAAAATACAGCATGCAATTAACTAGCAACTTTTAACAAAACAATTATCACAAAGCTCACTGTCATTTTGAATGCATTGCAAAATTAGAGGTAAAATATTTGTGCAAAGACTGTATTTAGCTTTTATTAAATCAGAAAACTTGATCTCGATACGTGATCAATGATCTACATCCAGAATAAATTGTAACAAACGAAAGGTAAAGCGCCCTCAGGTTAAATGGGGCGACGATCTTTGCAGGGAGGCTGGTGGTAGGTGAATGGGGGAGTGTTACTCCAAAGTGTACAGTATTTCTACAAAAAAAACAGTGAGGCTTCAAGGCTAAGTCGCACTTGCCTAGGTCGATCCGTGGGTGGGTGATTATCCAGTACACGTACCGAGTATCCTCCGTGTTTCGGAAAGCACATTTGGTCTGCGCTACAGTTTTAGTGTTTGTAGATCTTTGACAATCGTTACATCAGTGCCCCGAAAGTCTGACAACTAAGTAGTCTTATTAGTTTTGTGGAAGTAAGCTAAGCAGCCGCTGCATGTAAATTACTAGTATTCAACTGCATCCGGTTAGACTGGAAGCTGACCCCGACTTGATGGGAAAGGCTAGGCAGAAGATGATGTCTATTCAACACATTTATGACCGTTATCCAGGGATAACTGCCAGCCAAACCAACCAAACCAGCCAACTGTCCATCAGGATGGACAGTTTGGCTCTCGGGGTGGGAGTTGCTGAGAACATAGATAAATGCCATGCGGTTAGACAAACCTGTGTGCAGCACAGCACTGCTGCAAGCTGATGATGATGATGTAAAAAATCGAGATTGGTAGCGAAACACGTGGAATAAAATTCGTTTGTATGATGTAATGGCCTGGGTGTCAGGTGTTAATTCACGTGCACGACTGATATTAACCTCTTGACAGCCTTATGTGACATTGAACGACTGAATCATCATGCCTAAAATAGATTTTTCTTAGATAATTTTTACTTTGCAAATCGTATTATGAATGTATCGGACGGATCGAGAATAGTTGGTATTTGATTAATTTACTTCAATATAGACTTTTCGGAAAGGAAGAAACTGGGTTTATTTAAAGTGCGTACGGGAGGGAAGGACATAGACCACGGTAGTTTAGTGAAGGATACAGGAAAACTGTCAACATTAAGTAGGTACCATATGTTAGCAGTTACCAGGCATATGTTTCTCTGCTAACTTTATACGACCGAAAAGAAGCGTCAATTTAAAATCAGTCAATTAAACAAGCTATTTTAAAATCAATGCATTCAACACATTTTTAATTGATTTGGATTGATATGGATAGATAACATAAGCACATAAAATCTACTCCCTCCCCGAAAAAACTAAATAACTAAACAAAGTCACATTTAAAATACTAAAGTATAAGGAAAATATCATGATGAATATAAAAACCATTAATAATTCTAACACAGCCATTGTCTATTTACCACGAACCGTTGAAACACAAGACATTTTTGTTACCAACAATACATGATATCGTTCTCAGGTGGCGTTTACACCAAGCATATAGTTAGCTGTGAAAAACGTATGACAGTCAGCAGCTGAATTTGTTTACGTTTTGTGCCGGGACTCAAGCCTGCAGTGAAGTTTTGCCTGAATGGCTGATCAGTGACACCGTAGATGGATATGCTAGCTACTTGAGAGCTCATGAAAGAGCAGCACACCAAAGTTCTCGACAACAATCCTAGAAAGCTATCGAATGCAGTCGCCGTGACCGAAATCGGCTAGACGGCATCATCGTCATCATTATCATGAATTGTAGATTATGACAGGATAAGTAATTTCCTAAAAAGGCGACATTATGATTTTGGACTGAGTTGTTGGTCTAGTGGTCGCAAGAGCACGGAGCATGAAGTCCTGATTTCGATTCTCAGGTCGGAGAAAATATTATCGGGTTTTTCGTTCAGAAATTTAACAATAGCAGCCACAGAGTCTGGACTTGTGCCCGGTTGATGGCAATAGGGTTGCCTACTTTTGGATGAGCCTTAAACATAACTGGCAAAATGTGGATGGACTATAAGTTTGGGAAAACTATATAGTCTCCTAAATTCTCAATGATCGCTGGGTAGTCTTGTGTCCAGGGTTGCGGGACTGTTCGAAAGAGACACCGCGGCCCTGGAAAACAAAGGGCAAAGGAAGGAACATGGATGGGTTTTAGTCAGTAAAAGTCTGACACTCCCTCCTGCTCAGCCCAGAGCGGGAGGGGTTATATGAAGATTTCTCACCCGAAAAAAAAAATGGGTAGTCTTATGTTGGAATTATACAAAACATTCAACGAAGCAAAACGGTAAAAAGCTAGCAAATAGCCATGAATGCACATTATCGGGTCCGCGATTAACGGAAAAGTCAAAGTAATTAATAGGAGATAAGGAGGTTATCAATCATGCTACGACAGACCAGTCGTGTGTCACAAGTTACACGGCATCCTACATTACGCCTGTATCTGATCCCCAACAAGTTAGGCACAGGTGTACTTAGAGCACACCCTAATTTCACCAGTTATGTTGAAGTCCGATGTAATGAGGGACGACCTTAGATGTGAATACAGCCTAACTGTGTTTACACGTAACTCTATGTACGTCCTACTAATCTGTATCGCGCAGTAAATTGCCCAAGGCTAGCCATTGTTATGGTCTACACTAACATGAGGCAAGCTAGGAAGTTTTTATCCAATTTATTTTCATGGTTTAATAGCTCCTATCTATTTCTAAAAGAGACTGTTAAAAATGTGGATAAACAGTGTCTTCTTGTTTGGAATTACTAATCCGTCTGCAAAGCGAGGCGATACTAGCAATGTCTGCTAAATCTTTCCTTGATCATCATCTCCCTAGCCTATACCCAACTATGTTGGGGTCAGTTTCCAGACTTACCAGAATTTTACATGGAGTGACTGCCTATCTGACGTCTACAACCCAGTTACTGGGTCATACGATACCACTTAGTAAGACTGGTTGTCAGTCTGGCGGGCCACTACCTGTAAAGACTCTCAAAGATCTGTAAATGACATCCGGGATCTACAGCTTAACGTAATTTTCGGGGCATGGAGGAAACTCGGTATCACCCATGGACCGATCTTGGCAAGTACTGCTTGGCCTTGAAGATCGACCCGTGCGGCTGTTATAATTTAGTTACAATCTTTACTTTATACTAAAAAAAATGTCCACGCTTCCCCACCTGCACTTCTGATCAAATCAACAGTGGCTACCTCCATACAATTAACAAAAGTTGTGGCAATGAAGCTAGATAAACTTTCCTTCATATTTTTTATTTTTCACCCTGTACTTGTAGGAAAAATGTCTAAAATATGTTACTGGGATGGTAACAAGTTTATTTATATTTACTTGTTTGCACGGTTTCTTCGCTAAATCTGTATTAATTTCAATATTCATTCACATAACATCCCGCTTGATAATTCCCGAAGCGTTAGGAAGAGGTGTACCTAACAAGTACACCTACATTTAACCATTTATGTTTAAGTCCCATGTGAGAGGGGGCGAGGTTATTGCCACCAATCGAGCTACTGAGAAATTCCTTATGAGAAACCCAATAACACTTTGCCCGACCCGGGAGTCGACCTCAGAACTCTTGCTCAGCAGTCGCGCTTGCGACCACTAGACTGACGAGGAAAGATCAAAATAAAAGCAAAAATAATCATAATTATTTGTAGTATTACAACCTATTTTGAAAGAAGGATTGATCATACATTTACATAAGGATATTTATCTTTGACTCATAAACTTTAATAACAACAGGAAATGACACAACTACATAATAATATCTCATTCATTTTCTTTTATTTTCCTTTTAAAGTAACTTAAATTGCAATAATGGGAAAACTTAGGAATTAACATTTTGTCAGCCTGGGAAAAAAAAATTGCATCATTAAAACCAAAAACTCTTTAGAGCTTCTTAAACTTAATTAGTAATTTAATAATAGTCTTCTAAAATTAGCATTAATTAAGTAATTGCTTTGCTAGCTTAATCCTGCAATGCAATCAAGCTTACAACCCTAATTATACAAATTAATACAGAATATAATTGTCTGAATCCTAACATACCTATTCCAATTACTATTAAATTAATTACACAAAATCAGAGCGAAGGATTCCACAGAACACCTACGTTACATATAATATTATGACGTTAAATCACATCAAAAACATGTTTATATGAAAACTTAAAACGTCATAAAACCACGAATAAGATAGCGTCATCAATATACCTAAACCCATAGATTTTTATGAATCACTAGCTTTACTGCGAATCCTTGGTCGCCCCGACACGGTTATAAAACGAGCCGGCCGCTGTATGCCGCCATTTAATTGTGAACGTTCGACCGAACCACACGTGTCGCGACTTAAACAAAACTTAAACATTAAACAAACAACCATGAGTACTACCAGTGCTTCCTCTGTGCTCCTGTTCATCCTGAACATTCTCCACGTGGTCTTCGGACTAGCGATAACCTGTGCATCGATCTGGTTCTTCGTGGAAGTCCACAGCATCACAAGTTTAAGAAATGCCAACCATTACTTACTCGACTACAATGTGTACTGGACCCAGGCCATCCCCTGGGTGTTCATCCTAGTCGGTGTCTTCGTGATGTGTGTGTCGTGCTGTGGTTTCGTCGGTGCCAAGAAGAAGAGCAACGGTTTTGTTGTTATGTACATCGCGTTCGAGGTCACAGCGATTGTGGCTCTAATCGCTTCCGCTGTCGTCGCACTGGCGTTCGCCGACACAAAGGCGACCGACAAATTCGTTGAGGACTCCATCTGGGATGTGTACACTACTATGAAGAACGACAAAGGTTTAGAGACTGCTTTTGGAAACATGGAGAAGCGTATGCAGTGCTGCGGTGCGTCTGGACCGAGGGACTACATCAACTGGCGCCGTGAGTTCCCCGTCTCTTGTTGCGACACCTACTACCACGGCTGGATTGGCGAGTACAACATTGACTGTGACTTCACAAACAAACTGGCCAATGAGAGGCACGGGTGCACCGAGGTCGCGACCAATTACGCGAGAATTGTCATCAGGGTACTCTCAGGTGCTTGCGTGTTCACAGCATTCCTTGGACTGATGAATGTCATTGTAGCAGTTACTTTATCGAAGAGTATGAAGAGAAGGCCGCGACCGATGCCTGTCCAACTAGAATCCGAGAGCAAAAAGGTTTTGTTGTAAATCTAAAATAATTTTAAAATTGTTGTGTTCGTCTAGGTTCTATTTTGGGACCAGTTTTGACTTAACTAGTTTTCTTCGAGAGAAATCGATGTTAAGTAACGCGTTACGTGTGTGAAGTGATAATGACAATATAAACAGTTTGGTGTGACAGTATTTCTTAGTAGAAGTATTTATTCGGTTAGTTTTAAGTAGGACTATTGCACATGGGCGGTTTTTAGCTTTAATTTGTTTCCACCGTTTGTTGCTCGCTGGTCTAAAAGGCGACTTGATGCATTGAATGCATGAAATTGAGTCCATTCGTGTGCAGTAGATGAACAAAGAGATTGAATGAGTCAATTTAAGTATCCTTAACAACAAGATAATTGAATCTGCTGTTAGTCATATAATAACACTCCATCATTGAATGAACTTTACGAATAACGACTGACCTTTGTATTTCTCAATTCAGATGAATCTAAAGTACCTGTAATATTTTTTACGCTTTTTATTCCCGAAAACTTGTGCTAAAATATTTCAGTTGTGTTAATTCTGTGGGACGGTAATTGTTGTTGGTACCTCACAGGGTGATAACACCAGTTATCGGAATATAATTAGTGTTAATTGACTTTACCGATCTGATTTCGAATCTCGAATAATACAATATTGTATTGTATTTGTAGTGATACAAATTACGTATTAATTGAGTGTGAAACTGGTTTGTGTTTCCAGTTTTGTATTTTTCTCGAGTTTTTCCTTAAAATTGCGGTTGTTAAGTAGCATTTGAATATATAGTTATAACGAGATGTTTGTGAGTTCGTTATAACTTTAGTTATTAAGGTTACTCATAAAATAGGTATATTTTAAACTCAATCATGTTTTTAAGATATCTATAGCCATACTACCTCACTAGTCTAGTAGTCGTAAGTGCAACTACTGACCGTGAGGTACCGGGTTCGAATCCTGGGTCGGGCAATGTCTTAATGTTTTTTCTTTTGAAAAAATCCTAAAAGCTGCTCGTAGTTTTGGCTTTAGTGATATAATTACTGCCTACCCCTGCGTGAGTTTAGGTAACTAAAGCTGTTAAGAATCATAATCAAATTCCAAGTCACATCTTATAACTCTGCATAAACTCCTAAAAAAACTTAAACATTCCTGTAAATATATAGTAATTTAAGAATAAAAATGTAAAGTTTTCTAATGATGTTAATGTCGGTTCGAAACCACAGTACCTTAGTTGTGTTATAGCAGCAAAAATGGCAATAACAACATTCGAAAACATTGCAATTTCAACCTTAACGACGTAAGTTAAGAACTGAATTTGTAAGGCAAAATCTTCTTACGTAATGTTTATTTTTCTGCTCGTTTATCACATCATCGTGAATTTATAGAAACTTTATGTATGTCGTGTAGATACCTGTAGAGTTGCGAGAGTCGGAGGTCCAAAGATTAGGCTCGCTACATGCGGTCAAGTATTGTCAGGCAATCTTGATAGAAACCTGATAGATATAAGTACTGATAATGACATAGAGTAAAATGTTTTTATTTTTAAGTGTATTTCGATATTAAAATAGACTGGATGTTTTATAAACTTTTTTGTTTCCTTTTTACTTTATTTACAAACACTTGATATTTGAAAACCTAAGACAACAACACACAATGACGATGAGACGATGAATGAATGAAGTGCTCCAAGCTTCAATCTATTTATAACATTACAAAAACAAAGAAAATATTCGTATCTATTTACAAACACAAATCTACACAAGAAAGTCTAGTTCAGAATGACACATTACCAAGCAATGACACATAAGTAACGTAAATCACAGAACAATACACAATTACAATAATTCGTCATCATCATCTTAATAATGCAGAACACACAATTCAGGTCAAATAAAAATATGAATAATCGCGCTTGTATCAGTAAAGCTTGTCAGGTGGGACTGATCGCTTGCCACCACCAGCGCGCGCGCAACGCAAGGTGCGGCCAAAGTTTATAAGAGTAGTTGCATCACACACACGCGTCTCATTCCGTTGTCAACTGCCCGCGCGCACGGTCCAATCATGGGGAAAGACGATGTTATCAAAAACGTTCTCTATGTTATGAACATTATCTACGCGGTCTTCGGGCTAGTGACCGCCGCGACCGGAATCTGGTTCTTCGTTCAGTTATCCGAGTTCGTCAGCCTCAGGAACAGCAACCATTACTTATTGGACTACAGGATCTACTGGCCTCAAGTCGCACCATGGCTGTTTATCCTCCTTGGACTCTTCATCATCATGATTTCATTCTGTGGTTGGTGTGGTGCCAACAGGGAGAGCAGAGGAATGCTGGGGATATACGGACTCTTCCTTATCCTCATTGTCATCGGCCAACTGATCGCAGCCACACTCATCTTCGTGTACGTCGACGGTGAAGACACGGACAGATTCATCAAGGACACCGTCTACGATGGGTACTACAACTCGCAGTCCAACCCTGACGTGTTCAAGTCCTTCGGAAGGATCGAAAGGAAGCTGAAGTGCTGCGGCGCCAACGACGCGAGAGACTACAGGAGTTGGAGGAACGACCTGCCCCTCACGTGTTGTTTGGACAGTTACTACCGCGCGACTTGTGAGTTCACCGACAAGGAAGCGAACGAACGTCTGGGTTGTGCTAAAGTGGCTTCAGTTTATACTAAGATCATCAGCTCCTCGGTCGCTGGAGCGTCCTTAATTATTTCCTTATTAGAGATCTGTGGTGTTGTGCTAGCGTGGAAACTGTTCCATTCTCTGAGGGAAGTGGAGCATTACATTACGGAGCGGAAGGAAGGTGAAACGGAGTGCTAGGTCCTAAGTGCCACATTATTATTATCGATACCGCCGATCGATGCCGCCACGGTATGAGACTCTAAACGATTCCGATACCGATTCTGTGCCTGAAGTAACTTTCCCTTTCTAAGTTTTCTTTCTTTCACGGTGTCTGTTTTCTGCCGAATAAAGTTCGTTTCCTTGTTGAAAGGAAAGCCTGAAACCTTTGTTCTCTTAGATCTGATTTTGTGTTACATTCCATCAGTAGTGTTAATTCGCTTTAATTGAACAATCTCATAGTGTAGCCCGTGTCTCGCCGCGCCACGCCTTAGGTCAAAGTGTATATTAAGATTGTATTATTTGAGTGAGTGGGCCTAATCAGTGGCTTCCTTCTTAACTCAATGAGTCGCGAGTACCTGCACTGACTCATCATGAACCTCAATTGTGCCTAAGACATGGAGATCTGTCGGCCTCGCCCCCACCAAGTGTCTTCGACACACACGATTAACGTAGTTAGGTATACATAGCTCGGTATGTAAGTTTCGTAAGTTATATTTCGCGTTAATAAGCGTCCATGGACGAATGGAGATTGTGAAGCGATTGGAGGTCGTTTATGAGAAAAATGTGACCTCAGTTTGGGCAGTGGGCTCGCGACGAGTAGTTAGCGAGTAGGTACCTACCTACTTGTGCCAGATTCTCGCTTCGTTTTGAGGTCGAAGCATTGTGTAATAGATGTTACCTGCAAGGTGTGTCATAATAGCCCCGTTTGTATTTGTCGTTGAGTAGTAAAGTTTATACAGCTCGGGCCATCGAAATATGCTAATTTTTACGCAAGAGGTATTGTGAGCGTATCAATATGCTGAACAGAACTTATGGTAATATTGTAGATTACGACTTATTTGGATTTCACAATTTCATCAAACATGTCTGTCGAGTAGCGTAGTACAAGATGTGCCAATAACTGGTGTTCTTACCCTTTTTGATAATCACAATATTTATAGAGAATTATATTTTTTTGTATCGAGTTTTTTAATAATAGTTTTTAAAAGATTTTGGAGCGAATTTCCGTCCTTTTTATAAAGAGCCATATTTAATATATTTAAATAAATGTGTGTTTGTAATAGTGTGTGTCCAATTGCCAAAGAAAGTATAGGTACAAAACTTTCAAGAAAAATATTATTTTTGCATGCAAAAAAAATACATTTATAAATCATGTAATTAGTGTAAGTGAGTAACCACAACCATTATTACCGTAATAATTATCAGCTAATAATTATAAGTTATTTTTATACAATACTTTATCATAATGTCATTTAAGTCGAAACTAGTCTTAAGTCGTTTCGTTTTGTAATAAAATTAAATGTTAAAATATCTCAGAAATGTACTTTAATTTGTTTCCTCATTCTTGTTATAATTATCATAAAATACCGCTTTATTAGCTAAATAATTATTATTCAGAGAAGTCGCATACTATTAACCTTTGTGAAAATACCTACCAATTTAAGAAATTCAAATGTGATTAAATGAAGTAAAAATCCTAAGGATTTATTAATCTATCAAATTACACCTAATTATCAAATTGACTCTAAAGAAATCATAAACGATGCAAACCAAAGACCTTTCAAGTTCTTTAAACGAGTTATTTCCGTCATTTAGTACCAACCTACATAATTAGAATTTCCTCTTCTCATTACATAACTTAGAAAGTTATTGACTCACACACTCGTGCGAAAAACCCACTTTTGTGCACCAGTCACCATAATAGTATAGCGTTATAAATTCTGATCACAGAAGATTATAAAAGCGCTTTATGACTAACATTGTATAAGCTATTGAAGAAAGGAATATAAATTTGGCAGACTGGCGTGCAATAGTGCACAAGAAATACCATACCCTTACGAGTTAGTTTTAGAAAAACAAGGTGACATAATTGGAAAATAGAAATGTACAGAATATTCTACATTGTGTGCGACGAAAACAGTTTTCTTAAATAAGGGGTGTAATGGCATCTCTATGGAAAATATTCATAGTCAAACTATTTATTTCATTTGGACTAATTTAAGACATTAACTTTAAACGTCAAACTTTACAAAGAAATATATTAATTGATTCTAGATGCCCGTTCGTAAATGTAGATGACAAGAGTATTATTGAACACTTTTTGAAAAATTCTAAAGAAGCGGGAAACATATTAGTACATCTTACTACCATTAAAAATGCGGCAGTTTGTGAGGATGAAATTTGGCACACTGGCACACAGATAGTTTATAACCGGGATTAACATATATACAATGTGTAACATAATTAACGCACAACCTCTTAAGGGGTCATTGTACTCATCATTATGAACAACTTTCACTATGGGACCAAAACTGAAATCGCAAAAAAAAAATCGACTGCCCCATACATTTCTGTGCGCATAATTCGACAAAATGTACTGAACAGCTGTTTTTTTTTTCGCGTTTCGGGGTTAGTCCCATAGTGAAAGTTGTTCATAATGATGAGTACAATGACCCCTTAAGAGGTTGTGCGTTAATTATGTTACACATTGTATAGGATAGGATACTTTTGCCCTTACTAAGATCCTGGGGGACAATTAACGAATTCCACGCGAACAAAGACGCGGGCGTAAGCCAGTTTATTCAAAATACACACTCCCAAAAACCTTATGTATGCATGAGTCACAATCCTAATGTATAACTAAATAAACAGATTTCTATTTCCCAAACATTTCTCACTGCGTAGTGAAGTGAAACTGCTTTGTTTACTCAAAGATTATGTCATCATACGAGGCAGCCCTTTTTCTATCGCCAAACCAGTTTTGAGAAAATATGCGTTCTTCGACTTAAGTCATTAGTTGCTACGTTGCCACTTTCCACGATGGAACTACTTATGTTTTTTGTAATCACTAGTTCCATTTTATAAGAATCTGAAAATAATGTTGAATTTGTTATCACTAGTTCCATCACATTACTATTTTACGCACCTACAACAACCACAACGACAACAACTATATGTAGGTACAGGGCAACATAAATATGACCGTTTCCACTTATACTATGTGACACCTAAGTTAATGCCTAAATAACAGGTACTGTTGGATTTTTAACCGATGAAAAAAAGGAGGAGGTTCTCAATTCGACATGTATACTTTATTTTTTCAACGCCCGACTCAGTGCCGAGATTCGAATTGCATCAGAGTTTATATTATTTAGGCATTAATAACTTAAGTGTCAGTGGGCAGGGCACATTGCTTGCAGAACGGATAGCCGATGGGGCCGAAAAGTTCTGGAGTGGCGACCGCGAACCGGAAGACGTTGCGTTGGAGGCCTCCCACTAGGTGGACCGATGAACTTGTGAAGGTTGCGGGGATCCGCTGGATGCAAGTCGGGACCGATCAATGTGACGACACTTAGGCGAGGCCTATGTCCAGCAGTAGACGTCTTTCGGCTGATGATGATTAATTTGTGTGCAGATCAGTGATAGAGTTAAAATTCCAAAAGTGTAATAAATATTTTGGCATTCATTTGAGTTTGGCTTTTTGATAAATATCTGTGTAACAACGATCCTGATTGACAAAAATATGGTAAATGGTATTGGAATTTTTGGAAGACACAATTAGAAAAACAAAATTACAGCTGTGTAAATTAGATCACTTTAGTGTGTGTTCAACAGGTATAAAGAAACAACGCTTTATAGTCTGAGTTATCATATTTCTTTTTAAGAGTGAGCTAATAATGAAATCCAAGTTATTCCAGTTAACCCTTTGGAAATAATCGCAATATTCCAAATAAGTTTATCGCACAACATCAGAATAATCATGACATCTTCTGAGGTTAAAGGGAACATACTGAATGGTCGGCCACTTCCGGTGGGAGTCTGTTATTTATCATGAATACAGTTTGAGCAATAAAATATCTATGTTTACATCCGCCAATCTTCTGGATCAAAAAGGTCACATCCTGGTCACAATATAAATTGGGTACAAATCTGACCGCCACTTCTTCTTTATCGTGTGGTTAGTGCCTAACCAGGTATAAGAGTTTGTATGCCGCCCATGGGCTTCTGACTTGGCTTTACATGCCGTCGAGAAATATCTCTCAGGCATGCTGGTTTTCTCACGATGTTTTCCTTCACCGGAGCAAGAGATAATTACACAATACGCACGTGAATCCAAAAAATCTGAGGCGTTACATGGAGACTGACCTCCACAATCAAGTTACACCATAACACGATACCATTGGTCAGACTTTTTAGGCTTCCTTATTTTAAAAGCTTGATGTGCTTTACGAGGCATGGAGGGAACTCGGTATGTAATGTATGGTCACCCATCCACGGAACAACCTCAGCAAGCGTCCATCCGTGGCGTGCGGATGCTATGAACCGCGTATCGTGGGAAGTAATCTTAGTATATACCTATTATGTATCATAGGGTTGAGTCATACTTTCTCGCGCATGCGTGAAACAGTTATGTGGCAGTAAAGTGTAATGTATACTTTCGGACACACGTGAGTGAAGCCACGTGTGCTAGCGAGTATAGTTGCGACACCTGGCGCCGTTTGTTTTGGATTCTTTGGTTATACAGGAAACTTTGCAATATATACAGTTGGACTTTGTTTTATAAAGGTAAAATAATCTAGAAACGTCACCAGCTGCAATGCGTTATAACTGCAAATAATAAAAACTTAACGGTTTCAGGTTTCCTTTTAAACATTTCTGTGTCCGTCTGCCTGTCCCAGGCGATTTCCTCTGAAACTAAAAATAATCGAATGTTCTGAAAGAAAAATTTATAGTGTCCGCAATAAAGAAGTGGGCTATTAAACATTTATCTTTTAGAAAGTCAAACTTTGTTCAGTCCAGAAAATTGCAGGAGGCATACAAAAATATCTGAGATACTATGATTGTAGCCTGTACTGGCCTGTACTGTTGCAAGGGAAAGACCTGTATTTATCATTATCATATCAAATTATATTTTAGTCCCTGTTTTTGCAAAAGAGTCCCTTAAATGACGAAGGAGATCACAAAGAAAGAAATGGGTAAAATAGAGGATGAAAGTATGTATGGAAGATCGTCATCCCACCCCATTTGCCAACAGGAAATCTCATCCAACAAGCGCCTGCTTAGGAATAAATACGAAAAAAAAAATGTCACGCCGTGGGATTTTTGTCTAGACCTTTTACACCACTCCTTATCAGACAAAACCCATAAAAATCCCATATTTACACAAAGAGCATCACTGCCAATGTCAAGTATGCTGTAACTGAAACTAGATTAGTTTCTTATCTAGATCAGCCTACGTTACAGCTCAATGAATTCCGTTGAGTACGATGTACGGTCAAATAAACTTGAACCTTATTGCAACGTTGTAAAGGCGCCGTTGAAGTCAAATTTTTATCATGTATGTGTGGTTATTCTCGATTTCGTAGCACGATGCTCAAACCGGTGAGGGAAAACATCGTGACCAAACCGGCATGTCCTTTTTTTTTTTTTGGTTGGGAAATCATCAAGTAACCCCCTCCCGCTTTGCGCTGAGCACGAGGGAGTGTCAGACTTTTACTGACTAAAACCCATCCATGTTCCTTCCTTTGCCCTTTGTGTTCCAGGGTTATCTCTTTCGAACAGTCCCGCAGCCCCCTTTCGGACCCCTTCCTTTTGCTGACATCTCTGTAAGGCGCGCGTGGAACACGAACGCGCCGTCGTCGACACGGCCTGTCGTCATAAGATGGACGGACGACGAGCTAGCCCATAGCTCACCGTCCGGCATGTCCTAGAACCAAAAATACCAAGATATATGAGTGTCATCTACCAATCCGCAGTGGGCCCCGCTTGGTGGATTACAGCCCACTCCCTCTCATAGAGAAGAGGCCTGTGCCTTGTCCCAGCAGTGGGAACATTAAGGCTTATCGCGATTTGTGCAACGATCAATCCCACTGGAATCACAAAAACTAATCTTATTGCAACGTAATAAATGCGCTGTTTCAGTAAAATTCTTGATATGATAGTTAAGTTGACTGCAACAAGCGATGACGCGGTAAAACCACAATGTCTGCTTTGTAAGCGGTAATTATAAAGCAATGTTGTGGTTTTTTGTTATTATTTAATTAGGTAATATGTGCCTAGTAGTCATAGCAGTTCGGTTAGGTTTCCATTGCAGTGTAGGCATTGTAGACAAACGAGTTGCGGTCCAACGGAAATGCTATTAAATCAATGTTGTTTTAATATGAAGCCTCTGCCGTCTTGTGTTACCACTCGTCCGCGCGGTCGAACGGTGAAGCGGATCTCGCGTCGCATTGGTTTCTACACACATCGCACGACCGCGCGGAAGAGCGGCGCTCTGCCTTTTCGCTCGGCGCCCATACATCTGTTTCGCTACCTCCACTGGACTCCGCGGTGTCGTGTGTGAATCGCCATCAGCGGATTACGGATCAAACCGGACATACTGCGGACGAGGCTATGGATACCGGACTCTGGCAGATAATCAAAGATGGTTCATTGTAACAAAAATAGTTTTTCTTCAATTGGAAAATTAAGAAATTCTACGATTACTAGTGTAGCGTTAGTTTAGGCATCGTGCGAGAAAATGTACAGGAAACAAAGAAAATACTTGGCGTTTCCAAAAACTGGAAATTATCATGATAGTTACCTACCTTTTGCTATCTCCATCATTATTAAATTAAACCACATACGCGCCATTCTAAGAATAACAGGTTTATTAAGCATCCGGTTTGACTTCTATGAAATTGACTCACTGAGCAAAAAGGTAGAGAAATAGTGGTTAATTAAATTCCAGATGTTGAAAGGTCTTTAAAAAAACTAATAAGACTCTTTTCGCTATTGTTTCGCCTCGCTTTAACATCCTTTTTAACCGAATTTCTTCAAAAAGGAGGAGGTTCTCAATTCGGTTCTATTTTTTTTTTTTTATGTTTTTTACCTCATAACTCCGACATTTGTAAACCGATTTGAAAAATTATTTTTTCATTTGAAGGGATATGCTTTCCGATTGGTCCCATAGAAACTTCATTAAAATCAGTTTAGGAATTTGGTTGTTTTCCTCACGTTATTGTCACATCACGCGACATCACGCGACGACGCGTGATGGTGCTTCAATTATGTACGAGCCATGAAATAGCGGCCGCAGCGTATTGGGTTCTGGTATTTGGTTAATACCGCTAGGGAAGACCTTCAACGAATTTTTATTTTGGCCATCTAGGTAAGTTCAGCATTTTGACTTGGCAATGAACGTTGGCGATACATATTTTTTCTTCTTGGGCTGTGTTGATGACATGATGATCTCTTAATAAGTTACAATGTAAAAATTAATTCATGACAAGAATTTGTCTACAACTAAAAAGGGTGAAATAAAAAACTTTCTGCGAAAAATAACCGACTTCCGAAAAAACACTAAAATAACTTGACTTTCGGAAGTCGGTGGCAAAAAAGTCAATGAAACAAACAAAGACACCGACTTCCGAAACTCAAGTTATTTTAGACGTTTTTAGTGTTTTTATGGAAGTAGGGTTTTTTTTTCGCAGAAAGTTTTTTTCTATGTTCTTCATCATTACCATCTTCCTGCCCTTGTTCGATATTACTTAGGCTCGGCGCAACATGGTTCATCTCTCTCCATCCATCACCATTTTGTTTTCTTGCATGTGCTGTGCATAATACGTTAGTATTTGCTACATAATGATCTAGCCGGCAGGATAGCAAGGCGCGGTGATGGCAGGTGGAGGAAAACTGTAAGTGAGTGGCGTCCAAGAACTGGAAAGAGAAGTGTTGGTCGGCGGGCGGCAAGACGGGCAGACGACATTGGTGCCATTGCGGGAATATCCTGGATGAGGCTGGCACAAGAACGTGGAGCTTGGCACAAGCAAAGACAAGCCATACCCAGCAGAGGGTAAAGTCAGGCTGTGGGTGATGACGGCCTAGACAATGTGACATTCTCATCATTCAAATGTGTTGTACTGAACGAAGCTTATCTTAATGCTGTTGAAAGTTATAGAAGTACGCTTCGAATGCGACTACTACTTGCCTGGCTCCTCAGAAACCTTAAAGCCAGGTAGGAACATATCAAGGAACATGTCCTTGGAAAACTTGGCTTTAATGAGTGAATTACCTAATTTACATAATTAGTTACGAAGGAGATTAAGGAATAATTTAATTTTATTATAATTGCTATCAAGAACCTGACTCATTCAATCTAATTTAATATTATAGACTTCGTGAATCACTGATTCATTGGACACAAGGCTCTGCCTAATACACATCACGGTTTTAATCTGCAGGAGTACGCAGAAGTGTATAAGCACACCTCTATGAACCAGTTTTTAGCCGACTTCTAAAAAGGAGGAGGTTCTTAATTTGGCCGTTTGTTTTTGTTTGGTTTTACTGTTTGTTCCGGGTCAGTTAGGCACAGTATTTAGTCCTGTGTCGTAGGTCGGCCAAAAATCCTGAGAAGGTGTTGCTGATGATTTCCTTACAGACAATTCACTCACACTTCACACTTTTCCCTACATAAGGACCACACTCTCAGCAGTCGCACTAAATTGCACTTAGTTACTACTCAAAACCGAACTGAATTAACTAAAACCATTGACTAGCGGTCACACGCGCAGCTGATGAGCGTGAGGTCCCCGGAGGATTTAATTATTTCCCAGGTCGGGCTAAGTGTTATTGGGTTTTACGTTTCTCAGTAGCTGCCCAGAACCTGGATTTGTGCCGGTTAATGGTTATAGGCTCGCCCCTATTTCATGACACTAGCATACTTGTGTCGAATTGTGGGAATACTTTAAGTACAACCCGGCCTAGCCCTGCGGCAGAATCCGGCGTGACGTTGATGTTGTCTGAATTAACTAAATCCTTTGTTGTATAGCGTAACAATGTTATAACAATTACGTCTAATAACTCATACATATTTGCACGTAGACTTATAGCTAAATACTGAATAGTCACGTAGTAGCTACGGTTGATATTCGCACAGCAAAGCGTTTGTGTCACCTGAGCGTGGAGGGACGTGCCTATACTCACGCGCAAGCTGATCTGAATGACTATAGGTGAAGCCCCATTTATCTATCTGTCGGGCACAACTAACTGCACTCTCCAGGACTTGAATGAGGCAAGAGGCGACAGAGTTGTTCAGGTCGCTACCTCCTGGACGGACAAAATCTGAGTCATTGATTCGAGGAGCAATTCATTAGTACTAAGTCACATTATCATTGGTTGTGGAATCAATCGAGTGCCTGGTTAGATACCAATCAAAGCAATGTAAACATTTTTCTACATAATGCTGCAGAGTGACTATAATTGTGCCACCAGATTGTTCTATTGTAATCTCTAATCTATCAGTTTTGAGAACCCCTCTTAGAGCCGCCACAAAGTACTACGTCATCACCTGATGATGATGTCATCAAGCGTCGGCCGAGGTGTGTTACACCCACGAGTTACTAGTACGTTCCATGATACATGGGACGCGCCTCTTGCCATTTACCACGAACAGTTCCAAACTCCGAATCACTGTCAAGAATTTTCTGATGAATTTTGTGTCCTAAAAATCTATTCTAAAACTTCATGAGCACAGTCACCCTAGCTGGCCTAAGAAAATTTTATTTTATTTTTTTAATTTATTTATCACAAACCCTACTAACATTACAGGGAACTCCTAATGCGTTAGCGTGGTCCTAAAGTAATTATCATCAGTATCATTTTCCTGCCCTTGTTCCATCAATTTGGGGTCCATGCAACACGTTTTGTTCTTCCATTCGGCCTTTCCAACCGTCACTCCATCATTTCAAATCATTCCTCACATAATCCATCCATCACAAGAAAGTCTTAGCTTATTAATAACATTGCATTCAACCAGTCTCACTAGAAAAATATTGACTCGGAAAACTTTTCAAAAGCTCCACACTTTTACTTTCAACCAACCTCTCGGCGCCTCCGCCAACAGTTTCGTAATCCCAACAGTGAAAGGGCCCAGGAGGTACCGCGGACAAACACTTATAAGCTCTTGCAACCTTGGGCAGTACAATAATAAAAACTGGTTTGGTGTTGGCCCCATGGAGTACATAAATGAAGATATTTGGCAATAAACAATGGAACCAGAATAACTTGGTATGTGGGGGATTGGTGAACAAATTATACCGTGCGTGGCTGTTGATTTGGTTCGTAGAGTTATAGGTAACGTTCTGTTTTGTATGCGTTGTCTTTGTCACTCATACTATAGGTCTCTTTCTAAAGTTCCATGTGCCATTGTAACGTTAATTTTTTATAAAATATGCTCTTATTTAGTCAATAATTTTGATTGCTTAATATCAGTCTAGTGGACGCAGGAGTGACCGCCGAGCTTAAAGTCCTTAACACAATTCCTGGATTGGGAAAGTATTACCTTCATACTGTATTTGTCTGGCCAACATGGGATCGTAATGTTGGTCAGCTGTACACCTTTGCCTATTCTCCGTCGATGTATAAAGGCGTGATAATAATGAGTATCTTTACAACCAGAGTGCTTTTATGAAGAGTCAAGATATACCGGTTATATCAACGTGGTTTCATAGCAGTTTATTTAAGTTATTTTATCGTTAAAACAGTAGTTCCACCAGGTGTGCTTTAGTCATGCTTCTGATGAAGGAATTTGTCATCTATTGTTCAACAGTATTGTTTTGAAGTATTACTGAGGATGTCTTCGCAGTTATGTTTGTGACAGGCAGCACCGTTCTTCATCTTATGTTTGAACGATGTAAAAAAATGTGAGAATACATTAATAAACCAGTAAATAAGGTTCTTCAGTAAATGAACTTCTGCTTTTTTATATCTATGGTACGTCTTATCGAATGACTTGGGTCCAGGTAATCGTGGCGTTAGCAACGGTCCTTAAGTCGTCTAAAGTGAAGGTGTTGGGACACTTTGGTCACTCCAGTAAGTGTCATGGTGTAGTCAGGAGGATATTATTATACGCATTCAGGTAAATTAGGTTATTGTTATACTAAAAGACGAGGTCGAAAAGTCTTGTGTCGAAGTTGAAGCACCGAAGTGTTGGAGCGACTAGACTTCGCAAATACCACTAAATACTATTAAATTAATAGATGACGTCACGTTTTTTTTTTTTGGTATCTGCTCGAACATAGGACCTGATTTGTAATTTACCAATCAATAGGTTGAACTTTAAAGGAGCGGTCTTTGAAAGGTCAACTGATAGTAAGCCTGTAGATTTATGGAGTCGAAAACACCTTGAATCATTTCGCGCCTAAAATGATAGTTCATTTGGTCGATCTTACTAACGGCTACCTCCGAGTGTGAATGGTAAAACTAAATCAAACTTTTCTTCTTCTGAATACGTTTGCTTGACGAGACGTAGGCACATGGTTGTCTATCAGTGTTTCATATCTAAGTTGTTAGCCTAGTTATTTAGGCCGATAGCCTAGCAGAGACCTCCAGGGCATATATCTCTCTAATCATATCCCATTCACCTCAATTCCTCGGCTGATGTTATCCAGCTGATACCAACCACCCTGCAATCAGTCATGTGGTTTATTGGTGGTTAGTGGGTTATTCAACAATCATAAATTCGAAATTAATTTCCATAGTTATTACACATTCCAGGATCTTGCATGCAGTTGTAATTACTCTGATAAAGTCTGATTATCTGGTCATCCACTGTCGGGGTTATCAGTGAGATTAGAGCACAAAAATGTTAAGTATCTGCTGCAAGTATCTTATCAGTAATATTTGCTCTGAACCCGGTCGACCTGGGCTTCTGTGCTTTACTTTGTGTGAAACTTAGTCCGATGCTGTTGAACAGGTAGGAGGTTGTTAATATCATAAGGATCGTCTTTGTGATTGGAAAGCTTGAGGGCTCGTTGATTTGGGCTGTTAAGATGTACTGTGATAGCCAGAATACATCAAGCTGGCGCCAGGCAAAGCTTTAGAAACGCAAATACCACAGAAACGTGTGGCAGGGATACTTCAGCATGCGTGCAACGAATGACCAAGTCATCAAGCTCTGTATGATTTGCGCTTAGTGGAGACAAGGCATTGAGTAATTCGGTATCCAGAAGGCTGCATTTTCCTTAATTTTTTTTTCCGAATTATCTTCAGGCCATCGTTAGGAATTTCTATAAAATGTTCATTATTTGTAGCACGTTCGGGGTTAGGAAAGTGGCGCCGGTGTCTGAAAAGTAGTGTGGTAATCAGTTGGTTTGGTATGGGCATATGATGCGGAGTCATGAGAAAAACAGCTTGAAAAAATTTTTGTGTATAAATGTGGATGGGCATAAGAGTAGGTAGAGGAAGACTAAAGAAACGATGGATGGACTGTGTGAAAGAAGATATGGCTAGAAACGAGGTGTCTGATGAGATGACGAGTAAAAGAGTATGGAAGAAGTAGACTATGATGATGACCTCGAATGATGATGTTCAGGGTTTGGACGTCAGCAGTGATCACTTTGTAATACTAGCATTTTGATGTTCGGGCAAACGCTACATCTAGGTCGGACACACATCACTAGAAAGGCTCTGCATAGCTACTGTACAAGAGAGGTGGTTAAGCTAGAGCGAATCATCCATGAAGATGGGCGTTAACACATCTCTTTCCTCAAACAAATTACGCACAAGTTGTGGAGATTTCTGAAAGAGGTACACAAGTCAAGTTTTAAGTTAAGAGTTTTTAAAGATGTTTTTAGGTGTAGGCAAAGCTACTAGGAGTCTGGTCTTCCTTATCTTCAAATTGCATCTGAAGAAACGGGTGATTCTGTACTTTTTTCACAGGCAAATAACTCAAGAAACCAAACAAGACACAATGTTCTAATACCCTTTAGACGACCGTTATGGTGGTTTGAACTTGAAACGCATTTTTTATTCAAACCATGAAGAAAAATAATGTCACGTATTGATGTTCTTTTTTGTTGTTGACAAAAAAGGCAAAGGCCAGACCACGATACGGCCTAGTTCCTCGATGGTGGAGGCTGCTCATAATAGTGACGTAATCGATGTCATGAGCAGTAATGTACCTCTTATTTGCTTGGGTCAGTGGTTTGCCATTCTCGTACAGTGGTACCCATCTTCATGAGTAGAATTTATTCAAAATTCCATACATAACATAACATTACGCCAGTAATCACCGAAGGATTAGGCAGAGGTGCACCTAATAGTACAGCCACATTTCACCAGGTCCCATGTAATAGGGCTACTCCGTGGCTGCTACTGAGAAATTACTGATGGAAAAACCCAATAATACTTTATCAAACCCGGGACCTCATGCTCAGCAGTCGCGCTTGCGACCACTAGACTAACGAAGCAATTCAAAAATCCAACTCCAATGAATCATACAATCTAATGATTGTATGACTCGTTGGAGTTGGATTTATAGGTAATTAAACTCCGAGTTTATCCGTGGTGCTTGGGTGGTTTATGGTGCTTGCGAAAGCGCCGAAGTATCGGGAACTTAAAATATACAGTAAACTTGATAATATCCCGTTTTAGTGTTAGTGGCCATGTCAGGTGTATACCTATATCATTGTCGTACTTATAAACTGCCCCGTTGGGTGCAAGGTCGCAGGCGGCTCCTGGGCTCCGTTCCCAAATTGGAAGGTTTTTATAAACTAGTGTTATTGGGGTTAGTTCTGCGCCTGATCTCGGTTCGTTTATGTTGGATTCTCTGAGTGAAGTGATAACTTATTATTGCAAGATACAATTTAAGATCTTCACACATCATGGAATGCAAATAAATATATGAATATGAATGTGTGCTAGTATAAAAGCAATTTCTGTTAAACGCTTGTAACAATGTAACACAGCATTTGGTATTATGAGTACACCATAACTTTTAACTACGAACGGCTGGTAAGTCATCAAATCGGGCAGTAAACTAAGTAAAAAGAAGCAATGATGCCGAGGTCATCTAACGACACACTTTTCAACAACAATGGTGAGTCTGCAAGTATATAACATTGCGCGTAATGTTCGCGTAATTACGCATTGTATGCGCACGGGCAAGAACAGTCAATCTTAGTGGTGATATTTTGACATCCACAGCGGCTAGTGCGTTATGTCGTAGCAGTAAGAGTGGTTATCGTAGAGCAAAGTGTAACTATTGAGGTATTTTGGATTAACGCTAATACGGTTTAGGGACAAAATTAAATAAAATAGACACTATTTGTTGCAAATTAAGATTTAACTTTTATGAATAAACGAGAAATAATAAAATTATGACTAAACTTAAATGTTTTATGAATGAAATGTGACTAATAAGCACTGAATGGATTCTGATGATTTCAATAATTTATTTTTGATGATTCTTATAATTAGCTTATCAATGCGATGACTGTGTTTGTGCGTTACTGGAACATTTCTTTGTTTTAATTATTAATAATATTATATTTGTTACTTCCCAACTTCTTGGCAAATACAATCGTGTTGCGAAGGAATGGGGGCTATCGCGTATGAATTCGCCACTAGAGGTGCTAGTGTAGCACGAGGTCACCGAAATGTCAGATTTCATAGTGTTTGCGGGCGTTCATGATTTTTTATCACGTATTTTTACTAATATTCACGATTGTGGTCTAGATTGAGCCATTCCTGAATTATGACGTGAAGATTTTAAGTAGCAACTTAAGATCTTATTTGTTGGTACTTGGAGGTAAAATAATTTTGAAATATTCGTATCAGGACCTTACACGACAGTGGCGCCATCTGGTGAGCTCAATAACGATACTCATTGGGTAGTGGAGGTGAGACGGCAGTTATTTCATGTAAAATATAGATAATCACACTGACCTTGTTGTTAGTGTTCTTCAGAAAGTTCAGGACTCTAGAACATAGTTCTTGCTACCGGCGAGTGTATGACCAGATGTATAAACGTAGACGAGGCGAAAGGAGTAGGCAAGGGTATACCGTATACCTCGTATGTTCCAAATGGCTGGATGGAGTTCGACTATTAAGGTATCATTAGATTCGTCTTAAAAACCCAAGTGCCCTAGATCTAGATACACTCCAGACTAGATACACTCTTTAATGAATTTTCAATGATGCATCATCAAACACCACGCTTGTAACCCCCCATGGGTTAGGCAAACGTATACCTAAATAGTACATCCACGTTTCGCCAGTTATGTGTAAGTATTCATGTAAAAGGGGGCGAGCCTATTGTCATCAACCTAGCACAAGTCCAGACTCCGCTGCTACTGAGAAATTCATGATGAAAAACCCAATAACACTTTGCCCGGCCTGGGAATCGAACCCAGGACCTCAGACTCAGCAGACGCGCTTGCGACCACAAACCAACTTGGTTAACTGCTGAAACTTCGTTTTACTTGAATCCCCTCCTTTTAGCTGCTCCTTTTTGACTTCCTCAGTAGCAGCTACGGAATCTGGATTTGTGCACGGTGGATGGTAATAGACTTGCGCCTGTTACATTACCTATTAGGTTCACCTCTGCCTAATTCTTCTGGACCTACCTAGTTGCCATGCTAACCCGTACATTCCTAGACGGTCACACAGAACAGATGCCGTATGACCATGACATCATGCTGGCGTCGTTAATCCGTCTCAAGTGTATGATCTTGTTGAGTTCTTCCGATATCACTTCCAGCATGTGGGAGGATTATATTGAGCCGTCTACTCGTGTTAGCTATTTTTGTATTAACTTAAGTAGATGATTTCTAGTGAACAATCTGACGTAAACAGACGGCTGGATTCAGCAGACAACCTCCGTTATTGTATGTGACAAAGATATTTATTCGTAGGCACAAAGTTGTGAAATAAAAATAGCATGGTTTAGGACATATCCGCCGCTAGACGTAGCATACACGGCATACATTGAATAAAAAATACGAATATTTGTGAAGGATTGTGTAATCAGGGAGCCTGGGCTAATATCAATCGCTTTCAAAGTGCTTTGTATTTCTAAAGAACTCGAATTTAACAAACTGCGTACATTATATACAGACTACAAATAGAATTAAAATAAAGCTAAAAAGAAGACTAAAACTAAGTTCCTACATATAAAACGTGTTTTTTTTGATATCCCATAACTCTAGGGTATGATTGAGGCCATATCAAAGAATCAACTGCCATATGAGTTATGTTCCAATCCTTCGTAATTTTTTTTTTCATTTTTCATACAAAATAATTCGGCAAAGTAACGATTATTTATGTAAAACACCCTTACGCGAAATATGACAACGTCGCATTTTCTTAGCTTTAAATATGAATGATTGGTTTGAATAAAAATGAATTACTTACCTACATATTTTATTTTACTATTTATTTTACTACCACTACTGCGAAGTTTGGCAACCTCGCAAAAGTAAAGATTCGTCATACTGGTGACAATTTTTGACCTAATTTAATTATGATTGATGATATCTCCGAAACGATGCACTTTTGGACCACCTATTCTAGGAGTTTTAGTATTATTCGTACCTACAGAATATAACACTAGAGTTATGGGATATAAAAAAAAACAGGTTGTATAGAATAGAATAGAATAGAATACTCTTTATTATGTACACCATAAAAATTACAAATACAAATGTAAACATTATAAAAGGGGTGACACAATGGGCGGTCTTATCGCTAAAAGCGATCTTTTAAAGACAACCTTTGGATGGATTTAAGGGGGAAGGAGAGACAATACTGCAGGTAGCCTGTGGTGTACCATTTACATATATACAATAAATACATACATATATATACATAAAACATATTACACTTAAATACCTAAATACATTTTTTTTTTATGATCAAGAAACAAGTGCGAAGAACTAAATTATAATACCTAATAAAAATTAAGCTTAAGGAGAGCGATACAGTTTTTTTATCATGCTTTTAAAAATTGGCAGAGATTGAGCACGCCTTACAGCCACTGGCAAAGCATTCCATAAACGAACTGCTTGAACTGTAAAAGACTACATATACAACGACGTCAATAGGCGTCAAAGTACTCCTCCCCATCGATGTCATCCGGAAACGTGCCCAGAAGACTGGCAGCATTGCCACGTCGAATGGCAATGCTAATTCTTTGACCAAAGAAAGAGCCAGCCCTCTGGTCACGCAAAGTGTCGACCAGTCGGCGAGATATTTCCTTAAAAAGAAGACGTGCACTCGGGCCCCATGACCCGAGCGGTTCGACCCCAAACGGCTCAAAACTGTAGTTACCGATAAGGTTACAGTATTTGCGCCGCTTGAGGATCTCAGCAGTCGCAGCAGCAGCGCCCGCATAGCCCGCCGTGCTTGCAACGTGAGATGGCGCAGGGGTGTCGACACAGGTTGCGTCCCACACCAAAGGCCTACCCACCTTCCAAGGCACCAACGTCATGCCGTCTGGTCTCTTCCCATCGTCACGTACCAAGCCGTTTGGTTCTAATACCGCTGGTACGCCGGCGCTGGCAAGGGCTCGACGAATAATGTCGTTAATGCTTGCGTGCCGTGCAATGCGACCTGCGCTCCTGTAGCAGGACAGGCCATGGTGTCCGAGGCTGTCGACAGGTTCACCGCAGTGACACCGATGCGGAGAAACACAAGGTGCGCCTAAGCGTAGACTCATAGCGACACGGAACGATGTGTCGTCCATCATAGTTCCAATGGTGGGTGACGGAAGTGCCTGAAGCCACAAACCCGACGCCCATTCTCCCACGGCCAGCAGACGGGCACGTTCCACAGTATTGATAGACGTATTTAAAAGGGTTTTCCGTATAATACTGCAGAGCGGCACGTCCCACTGTCTCTGGGAGGACAGGTTGTCGGGCAAATCCGTATTGGGACAAGCCATTTTCCAAGCGTTCAACGCATCGGTCAAATACGGCAACTCAAAATCAACCAGTGAGGATGACAAAATTTCCCTGGTTAATTTTTCGGTACCGTAGACCGAGGAGAGGAAGGCTGGTAAACTTATACTTGAAATTTTGCGGACGCCGAGACCACCCAAGCGAATGGGGAGTGTGGCTTGCTGCCAGGCTCGGTCGTCCAGGGCCACATTAAATATTGAAGTTAGAGTGTTCCTAATAATTTGGTCTACTTTGTCTAAAAGCTGTGGATGTTTCCAAAGAGGAGCGAAGGCTATACGTGAATTTTGGTCCAAAACAACAGTGTCGAATAGGTGTGAAGGCCAAATGAATGTTAATTTTGAAAAGTCTCTCTGAAACATCATTGAAATTTTGAATTTTTTCTTCAATGAATGATGGAAAAGATTCGTCAAATATTGGTGACCTTAAGAGGTGAAGAGAATTTTTTCCAGTAATTTTGATATCTGGTGCTAACGAGTTAAATTTAGAAATGGTAGTCTGTCTGTCAGTGGTTTCAGGAAGGTAAATTTCGCAAATTGTGTAATCAAATACAGGATTCTTCAGGATGATTGAAAAGTTTGAAATCATACTAACATCATACTAAGCTATAGAAAACTTAACTTAAATGTTCTAGTTTTCTATAGCTAGTACCTACGACTAATCACTTGGGAATGGAAGAAGAATGTTAAGACTGTCAATAGAGAGGCCCTCGCACGAGCGCGCGATCTTAACATTTAAAAAACTCGTTTGCCATATATTTTCTTAATTTAAAGAATTTGTTCATATAATTATATGGCTAAGGAAAAATTGTAAGAAATAATGCTATAATTGTGTTTTCGATTCTAAAGTTTACACCGCACGTTCGTGCTAGGACGTTTGTTCCAGCGTAACTAGAACTCAGAGTACTTAACACCATATCTCCAAGTTTAGGTCTTCTATTGCAAATAAAACGTATTATATTTGGTGATATCTCGACTTCCAAAAGGTTATCGTCGAGGTTATCATTTCGTCTGATTTTGCTTTTGTGTGTGTATGCTTAATCCAAATTGGGAACCAATTCGTTTTTTTTTTTCTTTTTTATTCCACGGTGGTCCCTTTTATATTTGGTGAAGAGCTGATGCTGATCTTTGGAGATATATAATGGAACTCTTCAATGATAGCAAATCTGTCGTGATTGCTGCACACCTTGGATTGTTAGTTGGTTTATTGTACACAATTCCATAATAACATTACGACTACATGCTTTGAAGGGATACAATACCCCCCAATTTCGCCAGTATGTTTAACTTTCATTTTATTGGAGAGCCGGGGGCAAAAATAGTAAATCAAACAAAAAAAAAGCTACCGACTTCAGAAGCTAAAGTTATTTTTCACTTTTCGGTGTTTTTTGAAGTCGGTTTTATTTTTTTGCATTTTTTTTACAATATCGATTTATATCAATGTGGAAATAGAAAGTGTTCTAAACACCAACATTTGATCAAATAGCAACACGGTTATGAAATAGAGAACGTTGGCATAGTTTTATATCTCGGCTCTCGGCAGATCCACGCTGGCATTTATGATTTTTTTAGCAATCATTGTGTGGAAATATCAATGGTGTTTATCATTATTAAGTTTTGTAGAAATATTAACAAAAAGGTTGATTGTCTCGTTGGTCTAGTGGTCGCAATCGCGGCTACTGAACATGAGGTAATGGGTTCCATTCCCAGGTCGGTCGGGGAAATTGTTATTAGGTTTTTCTATCAGAAATTTCTCAGTAGCAGCCACAGAGTCTGGATTTGGATTTGTTCCCTGTTGATGGCAATAGGCTCGCCCCCATTAGTGGGACTTAAAAAACATACTAGGCACAAATCCAGGCTCGC
Organism: Eugnorisma glareosa; assembly: GCA_947578425.1. Classification (NCBI taxonomy): domain Eukaryota; kingdom Metazoa; phylum Arthropoda; class Insecta; order Lepidoptera; family Noctuidae; genus Eugnorisma; species Eugnorisma glareosa. The sequence continues at coordinate 587,902 of OX387982.1, read as the reverse complement.
TATCCATGGCTGCTACTGAGGAATAGCTGATTAAAAACCCCAATAACACTTTGCACGACCCGGGAATCGAACCCAGGACCTCATGTTCAGCAGTCGCGTTTGCGTCCACTCGACCAAAGTGGCAGTCGATGGTAGAGCATATAAAGTTTATACGGAGAAGTCCATATTGCATTGCTTCAAACCTTGGTGGGCATGTAATCTATGTAGTTTTATTTTATTTCTACCGATAAACATCGTTGCTGTTATAATTACGCAAATGCTAGGACTCAATTTATTTTATCCTATTTTCAAATACAAGTTCTTCACCTTTTCCTGCACAAGCAATTTTAAATTGTATGCAAAACTACCTAAGTTCAAAATGAGCTGACTCACTCAACGTAATAGTTGCACCTGACTATGACTTTAACGATTTAGAGCTTTATCCAGTTGTATAAATTGTTTAAAATTGTTATTCTCACTATAAAGAATTGATACAAAGAATGTTCATAACAATGTTATATGCCATGCAATTTCAAACCATTTTCTTTCAAAATAAGACTCAAATTACATTGAACGATCAAACGAATACATGAGGAAAGTTTTCCATATTTTACTACATTCAATTTCAAACTTTATGTTCCAGAAGACAACATTTAAAATTCATTGTATCGTAAACTTGTTTACAATCGAAATGGTTGATCGGCAAAGGCTTGCAGAATCGATTGGTAGTATTATAACGTAAATCTGAGTCAGAATGCACAGGTTTCTCAATGGGTCACCCATCCGAATTCCGACCTTGGCGAAAGTGACTTAACTGCATCGGTGTTGGCGCAATAACGATAAATTATTATGTTTGAACCAGCTTTTGCAAAATTATTGGTTTGCCTTGAAAGTATTAAATTGTAGCTGTAAAGCTAAAACTAGGTAACATAACTTCACGACTTGTATTCCCTGAAGGTGGCAGGGATGTAGGTAATTAGTGCAATCATGGTATTATGTAACAGGAGGCAAGTCATAGACTGCTTGTATCAGATAAAATTAGCCCAGCGGAAATTATATATCTATTTGGCGAGCCTTCTTGAGCTTCCAGTCTAACTAGCTGCAGCTCAGAACCATTATTTACAAAGAACGACTGTCCATCTGACATCCACAACCCAGTAACCTTGGTATGAGTGGTAGGTACTTAATGTGACGATAAAACAAAATGCGCCTAAGCCATTCCAACTTGCTTTTTCTAATGGCAAAACTAAAGCTCAGCCAATTGTCAAAAGACTAAACATGTAGTCGGTAAGGCTGGCAGCGGGGCTGACTAAGTCCTCCTTGTTACACGTGGAGGTGATCCTAAAAAGGGGTGTCCCTTTGTATGCAACTTTGTCTTTAGGTGACTAGTACAATGCATGACGCATAGTTGTTACGTGCTAGGTTTATATATGATCACGAGTATGATGTATCTACTAAGGCCTTTCCTAACTACGTTATAATCGTCTTCCAGTCTATTTGAATACAGCTAGGTACAAGTATTTTACAAGGAGCTGGACTGCCTATTTGACTTCCACAACCCAGTAACTTGATGACACCTTGGTAAGACAGATTGTCAGACTTTCCCGCTTTTGATTACTGTCAAAGCTTTTTGAATACAGCTAGGTACAAGTATTTTACAAGGAGCTGGACTGCCTATTTGACTTCCACAACCCAGTAACTTGATGACACCTTGGTAAGACAGATTGTCAGACTTTCCCGCTTTTGATTACTGTCAAAGCTTTTTGAAGGCGAGCCCAACGGCAACATGCTTTCTGAGGCATGGAGAGGTCCCGAGTAGGTTTTGTAAAATATATTTTTTGGGACACCTTGGTACGAACAATAACAAGTCTTGAAATTATCGCTTTTGTTAGATTATAAGACCGTCCATTGCGTTATTCTACAGGGTGGAAGACAAACCGACACATAAACGCGTACCATGTATTCAGTACATCATTCTGAACCCCCCCTCATAGAAAGATTCCTAAAAAAGTGCAATATCTACACCAGTGACACCCAAAGTGGTCTATATCGACCCCCAGGGGTCGAAGACGACTTACAAGGGATCCATGAAAGCGGAATAAAAATTGGGGGTCTATTAGATGTAAACGGGGCTCCACGACAGTTTGATTCGATTAGGCATATCGCGACCTTACCTATTTATCAGATTTATTTAGTAATAGTCCATAATTTCAGCATTTCTTGCCCGAATTAAACAAATAAACCAAAAAAGTACCCTGATGTTCACAACTCGATGCTAGGACGATAGTCAGTGTCTGATCGTGGGCTCGCGGCAGAGTTGAGACCTCTTGGAACTGTACCATTCATTATGCTGTAATCTTAAGTAATTCGTTAGTTCTGCTAGAAACAGTGTATCGCTCTCAGTGTCTTTTCATAGCTCGAAACCCATCGTCTGCCCACATGATATAGAAGCCTAGCGGAATAAATCCTGACGTCTCCGGCATGTGTATAAAAATTAATGAGTTTTTAAAGTTTTTTTTTCTTCCTTTACGTTAGAAATCAGTCAAAATAAATTTGAAGCTAAGCAGGGGGGGGGGGGGGTCTATCTTCATCATCTTTATTTTTTAAGTTTGAGGAACTCTGATCTACACGGTCAAAATGTATGGAACGGCTGTTTTTTTTTTGTAACTTCAGTATGATCTACTGAATACACTGGTGTGTAGTGTGTACTTCAGTGTCTCTTCCAGCTTGTATAAGCCTTTGTAAAATATCTCCCTAATTAAACCTGTAAATTGTATGATTTACATAGGTATTCTTCTTATCTATCTCGATTTTAAGCTGCAGCAATGACCTACAATACATTGCTAATCCTACTTCTTGTACAAATTGCAAATCTCTAACAAAAAGCTCTTGTATTACTCACAGTTTATAGGTAACATTATCAGGGCCACGACACCGTTCACTATGATTCAACAGGTACAACCAATTAGGCAATTAAAATATTTTTATTGGATATTATTAACCGCTGCTGATTACTAGACTTAGAACGGTGGTAATGAATCGAACCTTTATGTTTTGGCATACCTAGGTCAAACTGGCTTTTGTATGAATCGTTGGTTTGCAATGTCTTTAGAAAATGAAATGCATTTGTTGACTCTCGCATCGAGGGTTCCGTATAAACTTGTAGATATTTTGTTAAGATTTTTACTTTTACATTTGCTGTAAGACATTGACTTCTTGCCAAATTTTATGATTCTAGGTCAACGGGAAGTGCCCTATAGGTTTGTATTCCCTTGTGAAGTCTCAAAATATGCGGCATAAACGGTCATATCGTTTGATCGCGTTGACTTACAAGTTTGACTTTTTCAAGGTTTCCTGCTCCAAGGGGTAGCAGGATAATTTTAGCTTGAAACCTCCACGCGTCCGTGAGAAAGAGGATATTGACAGACGGATAGTAAAGTGATCCTTTAAGGGTTCCGTTTTTGCCGACTGAACTTTGTGTAATTTATTTCAACACTCCTCCCAAAACGGTAAAGTTTTCAAGAAACCGGCATGTCTTACAAATGAAAGTTCGAAGACATAATTATGAGATTCACAAACTCACACTAGCGTATTTGATAATGGCTTACTCCCTTTTACAAATACGAGACTTGTGTTCCAGCAGTAGGAACGTTATTGGTTGCGTCTAACATACTCCATTTTCCGACGAATTTAATGCCCTTTCCAAACGAATTTCATAATTACCTACATGCAAAGTAGACAACCTTGGCAACCAGCATGAATACTAACCGTGTAATACTGAACACAATCACACATTAATTACACATGCACAAACACCTCATTTATCTTTACTTAAAAAACCAACAACCACCAGTCTTTGTTCAACTGATTGTCTTTCCCTCAATACTGTGAACTCACCGCAAAAAATGATTATTACGCAATTATCTATTATCTCCGGACATTGTGCTAATTGATCGGACATTCTCCGTAATCATCGGACATTAGGCAGTCAAGGCTAAACGTTCAAGAATGAATGTTTTGGACCTTTAAAAGGTCACTGCTAATACAGTATGGGTTCGGAATACTAATTTTTGGGGACAAGTAATTGTGTAATAATTTTGAAGACGTAACGACGGAAACGCGTCGACGTTGTGGTATGAATGGCTCAGTGAAAATATACAAAGCTTCTGTCTTACGTATTGTAGATTCAATTCTAGTAAGGAATGGAATATTTCTACGGGTTGTACTAAAGTTTTAAAATTTCAAAAATTGATAATTTTCATGTTTTTAGATCGTACTTAGCATAGATGGACCTTACAATTTACTTGCCATAGATTCCTGATTACATTACCCAATAAGATGATATACATTGACTAGTTTATTGTCTTGCTGTCAAATTTAGTCCATTCGTCGATTCACATTGTCCATCTAATGATTTGGTTTGTGCACCGCTCACTGATAAAGATTTTCAATTTTCAATCCCCAATTCAGTTTGTTTATTCGTTGCTAGAGCTTGTCTACAAGAACATCGTCTTAGCATAATATCCTTCGCAGAACATTTTATATGAAGCTTGGTCTCTGATAGATATCTACTCAAATGACGTAAGTCTGAATAATTATGTATTAATTAACTAGACTCTAATCAAACTGTACCTAACGATTCAGTATGTGTTTGAATATATTACGCTAATGAGCCGTGTCGTTAGACTATCTTAATTAGTTTTAATAGTAAAGTAGAACTTATTAATGATGACATTACCTACACTTACGATAGGTCGATGATGGTGATGGCATTACTCAGTTAGCAGTCTATATAATGGGTGTAACAATACTCTTACCGAAGCCGAAAGGTACTTGTTTTCCCCGTCATTGCGATTTTTTTTTGTGTTCTGGATCGTATCTGGAAACCTTCTAGTTACGGAGATATTGGGGGGTCAAAGTTACAACTTTCTCACAAGTTTTTAATGTTATAACTTCACTGTACATATCTCCACGACCCCCATATTACTCAATGCATCCATCAGCACAATGTTTAGAGTGCGTTACATTGAGTCCTACCGTAAAACGTGAAATTCCACTTAAAAAAAAATATCGTTTCTCAGCAATAATTTTTGCGTAGAGTTACTTAGTTTCTCTACAGAATGCTTGGTTGCCGGCTTCGTGAAGGATCTAGCTTAAACCTCGTAGATGCAGTTGAAAATCAAAAACTTTTATTTTCTACTGAGGTTGCTACCATCTACCAGTAGGGGTAGATCAGCTTTCTGTTAAATAAAATGGTTTTACATAAAAAAGTCTAAGGCTACGATAGCCAATCTTTCTGCAAAGCAAAGTAACATTGGTTGTCAGTGTAACTTGACTAGCTCTTAAAATATCGAATACCGCCTTGCTGACGCACTTTTATCAACCTTTATAATACTTGTCTAGCTGTCAGAGAAACTGTTTTCCTGTTTTTCTCTTCTGAAGTCTGCATTATTGGAACGTCCTTCTTTTTAGATTACAAAGAAAGAGCTTGTTGCGGTTATTTTTAAGCCTTTACGTGTTCTCGATGTAAACCTATCAAACTTCTTGGTTTGCCACATTATTAGTAGATTCAAAACATTACAGCAGACTTAAAAGCATTGCCTGTAAAAACAAAAGTCGGGTGGAAAATCCTCGGTAGATCCGAGGATTTTCCACCCGACTTTTGTTTTTCTCTAGAGTTTTCACGGAATCTCGATCGGATCGGACCTCGATCGAGTCTCAATCGATAAGGTTCTTATAAGGATAACTAGTATTGTACAATACAGAAGGTGCAAGGACATTGTGTGCTACATACTAATGTACCTAGCTAGTAGGTAGGTGAGCCGTGATCTTTGTAACCTAGGATTACGTCAGCAGTTTGGTCTGTGTGTGTGTAGTGTTTTAACTCAACTGCATGTTCATGGTTGATCGGCGAAGTCCTGTGGTACTCTCTTCTACAAGGTGAACGAACCTTTCACGAAGCCGTCAACCAAGCATTCTGTACATCAAACTAAGTAACTCTCCACACAAAATTATTGCTGGGAAACGACTTTTTTTAGGTGAGAATTCACGTTGTACTGTAGGACTTAATGTAACGCACTCATCACATTGTGCTGATGCATGTAATAGTAGTATTTAAAGTAAACTTATAACATTAAAAACTTGAATTTAAAAAAAAATAGTGAACAATATTAAACTTTGATCCCCAATATTTTCGTAACTAGAAGATTCCAAGGTATGGTCTAGAACAAAAAAAAAAGCAATGACGGGGAGAACAAGTTTAGTGCTTTTCGGCTTCGTTAAGAGTAGTTTTACACCATCATGTTCGGTGGACCAACGACCTTTATTGGGAAGAAAACTCACAAAATATTGTGAGTGAATAAGTTACGTGTAGATGTCGCTAAGTGTTTGTTACTTTGATACCACTGCCATGAAGTTTCTTGCTGAAAAACTTCGAGTTTACATGGCGTTAAATAACAAAAACTTATTTGTGGGAGAGACAGACTGAATGCAAAGGAAGAAAGACGAAGAACCAGTTGCTGTTGTGTAGCAGTTTTTGAACAGGCTTTTGTCCCTCTGGTTATGCATTGACGTTTTCCTGCCCTAACCCTATTTATTTGTGGTCGGTATGTCTCCTTCCATACTACTCAAGTAGTCGTCATATCAGTAGTTACCCCTTCTCTAGACATACCATTTAAATTCTTCAAGATGATCATTTTCACATTACATTACATTAGGTTACATTAAAATTAACAGTAAAATACCCTAAGCAAACTGCTGACTTCTGGGACTGACCGCAGCAACTGTAGCTAAACGTCACAGCTTGGTTATATCACGTGATTTTTGCCACGAGCTCCAATTTGTTAAATCAGCAAATAGTTATTCGTATCACAAATGCTTGCTAAGGTAAAATAATCACATAGTAATTTTATTTCCTGCGACTTACAAATAAATTGTTTACGTAGGGTTTTCCTTACGGCATTTGACGAGAACTTGATTGTCACATAGTTATATTTACTTAATTGGATAGGTATACATTCTTGTAAATATATTTGCTAGAGGATAAGGTATCTTGAAGAATTTATAAGGATGTTGTAGTTTCCAATTCAAACCTTGCGATCACGGTAAGTAGGTAAATCTTTGGATTGCCAAAGGGTTATGGATTTGGTAAAAGTTACGGTTGAAAGCCTTGCATGAAGTATCGTGTCAATTTATGATTCAGATCCTCCACGAAGTCATGTTTTTGTTCCGATATCCATGCTCATCGTTTAGTTTTTTGTCCAACTTGTCAAGTAGCTACTACCACTGATAAACAGTTAAAAATAATGGCAACAATAACGAAAGCGATCCTTAATTCACATTATAACGGAAAACAACTATTTAAAATAGATTAATCGCAAGCTCTGATTCTATTGAGTCACCGTATGAATGCAGGGCACGACGGGCCCATGAAACACCGGTAGTTGCTCAATATAATGCAAGCGAATGTACCCATAAATGTTGACGCACACCGATCATAGAGTTGTACTGAGTGTGACTGGGACTGGACTTCCTTAATATTACCGATCGGTTTCATTTAAGCTTAGGTGGTCTTCACTGCTATCATCAGCCTCACATTTTGCCAACTATGTTGGGGTCGGCTTCCAGACTCACCGGTTGCAGCCTGATCCCAATAAACACTAGTATTTCACATGGAGCCACTGAGTCTGCCTATCAGATCTCCGCAACGTAGTTACAGGACAAAACGATACTCCTTGGTAATACTGGTTGCCCTTGCCGACGACGAATGTCGGGCACGAATCACAGCTGGATACCGGCTGAAAGTACGGTGGGCTGCATCAATTGGGTACCCCAGTTGTATTAAAGCTGCAATACAAATGAGGTACCCAATTGATGCAGCTCACTGTTCTTTTCGAGGCACAGAGTTGCTCAGTATTTTTGTTGGGACAAACCGGCCACAGTATTCCCTCACCACTGCAACTCTAGAAAGCCAGTGGCAACCACTAGACCGTCGTGGAAATTAATTTGAAAAGAATCAGTATATCGCATCAGTAGACGCTGCTCAAGTTCGAAGATCGACCAAACCACGAGAATCTAGCCCCCTCTCTCTATGTTTTAATTAAGAAGAACTACAGAATATAGGGTTTGACTTTGTAGGTTCTGACAAACAAATCACATACTTACCATTTTTTTTCTGTTGGACGAGTGCCTAGGTATAACGCTGCGATCATCATTATTGATCGAGTTATTATGTCAGCGATAGTATGCATCAAGGCTTACGCATATTATACGATTGTTTTGAATTTAATTACGGCAGATTATTTACTAACTACTGTTACGGCATGATGAATTGCTAGTATGAACATTATTTGATTCCAACTAAATCGATTATTGTGATTTGCATTTATTTCAGCTCAGCCTCTATATGTTCTTGAAAAAATCTTCTTACAAAACCGGAAAAACCACTTGATATAAATAGAGTGACTGGAAAATAATATCGATACACACACAACACACGATATATTTTGACGCTGTTGCAAGCGCCTTGATTGATGGATGACTGATAATGATATCGGGAGCTCCCAATTGATGAATATATAGGGTGACTGGAAGTTAGTGATCGATACTTAAACACGTGATTGTACTCATAATAACCAAACACTTTCCCAAAGAAACATTTTTTTTATACCTATTCACTTTTATCACAATAAAACAAGACACAACGGCCGTATGAAATTTGCGCGCGCACGCCCGTGACCTATCAGCTGTTAGCTGCGTGACGCCGCCGCCGTTCTGTCTCATTACTATCGAACCATGCAACAGTGGGTAGGCAGAGCACTCGCGCGGCGAATTGCATAAGGCTGTTGTGTTATTGTGATATTGATATTGAAAAAAAAGAATGCGTATAAAAAAATATTTATTTGAGAAAGTTGTTTATTATAATGAGTACAATCACGTGTTTAATCGGTCACTAATTTCCAGTCATCCTATATATTCATCTACGAGTATTGGGAGCTCCCGATATCATTATCAGTCGGCCATCAATCAAGGCGCTTGCAACAGCGTTATCATCGTCTATGCAACAGCGTCAGAATATCGGGCGCTCACAATAGTTGAAAATCACGGAAAATCACGTTTATCCCGTAAGTGACAGTGTAAGTTTAGTTATAAACCTATTTAAGATGTGTTGTTACGGTACTACTTACTTTAAAGTTGCTTTAAACCTCATTATCACTTACTGTGTACGTTTGTTATCCACCTCTCCGGTCACAGGTTTGCTGGAAAAAAATTATAATTAAATAAACTGTACCTTTGTGCTATTATATCTTCATGTATTTTTATTTAGATAAAGTGTTTCGTGTATTGAATTATCTATAACCATACTTAAAATAACAAAAAAAATATGTACGTGATATTATTATAGAAAAGATGAAAAGCATAAAACGGCGTCAAAGAATTCGTCCACATCGCTGTCAACTGGAATAGTGTCTAGAAGGCTGGCAGCATTGCCACGTTGGATGATAGTAATGATTCTTTGACCATGTATTTATGAACAATCTGAATGAATGAATGAAATAAATCTGGATTTGTCCAACTGATGGCAATACGCTCGCGTCCTATTACGTACATGTGATTTAAACATATCTGGCGAAATGTGGGTGTACTATTAAGTACACCTCTGCATAACCCTTCGGGGATTACAGGCGTGAGGTTATGTTATGTTTGTAATATACTCATCTTCTACTATAAAGTTTAGCACACACCTCATGTACTAGTAAACTAATATGCTAAGCGTTTTGAACTAGATTCCAACTGAACGTATAGCCAACTTTATCTTAGTGCACTCCTAACTCCGAAGCTCTGTTTACCTACCTATATCAAACGTGACTTACCTTCGTTATACCTAGTTGTGTGAGTACAGGTAATCGGTGACGTCATCAATACTTTGTTAAGTTGAAGGACGAGTCATTCTGTGCTTGCTTTAGCAAAATCTTTGTTAATGAATGTTGTTGGGTGTTTTGTATATTCGTCTTCTTCAGCTTATTTTCATCAACAGTGGTTAGACGTTCTCTTTCATGCTTATCGTATGGTTTTGTTAAAGTGAATTTCCTCTTTACGACACTCCGAAAGTCTGAAATCCAGTCTTGATTTCAGACTTTCTTGTCTGTTGTTGAAATCCAGTCTTGATTTCTGACTTGAGACTGGAAGCCGATCCCAAAATATGGGAAAAGACTAAGTCGGTGATAATTATTTTCATATAAAATATAAAGTTGGATTTTCCTGAGCAATTGCTTAATTGTTAAACTCAATCCGGATCTATGAATTATCTAATAATAAAGTCATTTCCATGTAATAGCATGCACATCTATATAGCTACGTGTATATGCTACGTGTAACAGAAGCACACAGCGTATGTAGTCGGAATGCAATGTTTTAATTATAATCAGTACAAGTCTGCCTTCTGAAGTATGTCACGTACATTGTGTGTGTTTAATTTGACTGGATCATCTAAGGTATGTCAATGTCAGTTTTAGCGCTAAATTATCTTTATTCATAATTCGCTTTACAAGGTGAATTTAGATTATTTTCTTTAGAAATTTTTTAGTCAGGTGTGGCGGAAGGTATTTTTATCTTAGACGTTATACCTATCTTCTCAAAATGTCGTGAGGGCAGTCGTCTAGGCTTGCGAGCATCTCGGATATACGACGACACTCCGGGCAATTATCTACTAATGTGACTTCTTCAACATCACATCAAGCCTGCAAACCCTGACAGGTTAGGCAGTCAATTATCTTTAAGTGCCTGCATGCAATAGGGGGCGAGCCTATTGCCATCAACCGGGTACAAATCCAGACTCCGTGGCTGCTACTGACAAATTGCTGATGAAAATAACAATTTGCCCGACCCCGTAATCCAATCAGAAGCAGCGGTGGTCCAGTGGTTAGCGGCCCCGACTTATGAACAGTATGTCGTGAGTTCAAACCCAGGCAAGCGCATTATTTTGTGTAATTTGTTTCATCACCACTGCTCTCAAAAACAGTGAAGGAAAACATCGTGAGGAAACGGGCATGTCCTAGAACCAAAAATTCGAAGACATGTGACATCTACCAACCCGCACTGGGCCCGCGTGGTGGATTATAGCCCATTACCTCTCATAGAGAGGAGGCCGTGTGTCCCAGCAGTGGGAACATTAAAAGCTAATTATGCTTATGCTATGACTCGGGAATCGAACCCAGGACCTCATGCTCAGCAGTCACGTTTGCGACCACTAGACCAACGAGACAGTCTACTTTCAGTCAGTAGACTATTTCAATTCAGATGTATTTGCTCTAGGACATCAACAGACATCGAAACCTAGACTACAGTAAATAAAACTTTATAAATCCGCCTTGAGTATGTTTGGAGATCCATGTGCACATGTCATTTCTGTATGAGAAGAGGCCTTGGGTCTGCACTAGGACAGTTATTATGATCCTCTCATCAACATCATTAATTTGAGTCAACAAAACTTTCAAGCGTGTTCCTATACCATAACTCTATCCTTACTAAAGCGCGATTAATCTCTCCCACCTAATAAACGTCCTGTACACGCCACAGGCACTAGTGCGACAATGATCGCTCATAATAAGGTCCCGGCGGCTAACGCGCACAATTAGTCAATTAGAGGCATCGACGACAAGCGGAGTAATTGAATCATTGCTGGTAATGTGGAGGGGGAGGATATGGTGATAAGAGATAGCGGGGAGGAAGGTACAACTGCGATTTGTGAAAGACATCTCGACAGACTGACTGCTGGTTTGAAGGCTGATGCATATGTATTGGCCGCACCACACTGTAAAAGTCTTCCTACATCAATTTTTTTACATTTCGTATGAACCATCACCAGAGATCGGTATAGGAGGTAGATTTTATTTGGCTAAATTTCAAGGAAGCAAGTAAGATGTGGATAATAATACTTGCCCATAAAATCCCGGTATTATTTTTAAGTTCTGAAGTAAAGCTGATACAGAGGGACGTATTTTCGTTGTTCTTGATGCCCGACTCAGCTGTAATGTGTACTTAGTTTTAGTGGCCGCAAGAGCTAAGGTTGAGGCCCTGCTTTCGGTATCCGCAAATAATTAATTGGTTTTAAATCAGGTGTTGGGTGTTGACCTTTGTAATTAATTCATCGAAATATTACATGGTCGTTCTAGGAGTCTTTAAAATGTTGTGATGAATGAATCCTGAAGGGTAACGCTGCAATAAGTTTACAGTTGGCGCTAAAAATTGCAGTTAACACGATGTTGTTGAAATGATACGGGGGGTTTTTTAAAGTATGTGTCACGTTGATGGATGCTATGCAAATCATTTGATATATACGTGAGCAGCATCATAGTATTGTGTGTAGAAGGAAAAGGTTGTCTGCTTAGTCTTAGGTGAGTTATTTGCCAAAATACAAGATCTTTAAATCAGTTTTGATTAAACTTTAAATGTATTACGTTTATTATATTTTATGTATTACTTTAGTCAAAATAAGTAAATTTAAGTTTTAAAATGTTCGTTTGTGCCCATAGGTTTATCCTCATTCGCAAATCTCACAATCAAACTAACGTTTGCTGTAAGAAAACCCAATTCTGGGTTAAGCTCGCCGTTGTACATAAGTTATATATTGTAATTTTGTGTGTCCTACTTTTATATTTTGTGTGCAATAAAGAATAAGAATAACATCAGCAGTCTCGCTTGCTATGGTTGATCATCAATTCAGTCCAATAAATAAAATCTAGTTCCTTCCCGTGGCTTTACCCGCGTAAAAATTATCCCACAGGAACGAACTACCGGGACAAAAAACATCCTGTACAAACAATGATCTGCTACAACGTGAGACGGTAACAGAGAGGCAGTATTATTTTCGCATTTATATAAGTTGGTATAGACGGCACGTCTGCAACCAATAACTTAGTAACCCAAACATATAATCCAACAAAATTTATCCGACAAATCGCTACATCCTCTCACTAAGCCCGCTACCTCCCACTTTCGCTCTCGCTCCTTATGCGCCACCTTAGCTCGTACGCAATAAGGGCCACTTTCACTGCGCGGGTCAAGGTTTGCTCCCGGGTGGGGCACACATTGCGACATCATAGTATGTACTCGCGTGTTGTATATGGAACTTACTTTTGAACGTGGCTTTGTTTGTTTTGAGTGATTGGAGTTTTTTGTGCTAAAAAAAACTGTTCTTTTAAGATTTTTCTTCGTGATTTAAGACTGACTGACTGACTCATACGATCGTTAAAAGGATTGAGCCATCATCATCAGTTTAGAACCGTCCACAGCTGGAATTAGGCCTCTCCATTCAAATCCATTCTCGGTAGACAATAAGTAACTGGAATTACCGTTAAATCTTTTGTCCTACCAGAAAATATGAACAAAACGCTGGCTGGCTGGCTTCTGTGGTCAAGCAAACTATACGCCAATCGTGGTAATTATAGGGACCAGTTTTACCGTTCATTGTAACGTTAATGATGATGATGTTCTTTGGGAGCCAAAGGCTTCTCTATTGTGACTACATAAAGTAGTAACTAGTAGAACTTTATAAGATTAGGCCTGTCTGAGGACAGGAGTAGAAAAATTCTGTGGCCCTTTCTCATGATAGAAATGCCTTTAAAAAACACATTTTCTTAATTTCCTTAAACAACTCGTCTCTTTTCAAGAAAGTGTGTGTATCTCAGTAAATGTTGGTTATGGAGGTCAGATAAGACGCAGTCGATAAGACTTATTGTAGAAAACTGTTATTCAGCTGCTTTTGGTGGACTAGAAGCCGACCCGAAAGTAGTCGGGAAAGAGTGACAGATGTTAATTTCTACTGCGGTGACCACTGTCCACCTAGCCACCAGCTAGTCTGACAACTACGATAGCTAAAGAGTGACAGATGTTAACTTCTACTGCGGTGACCACTGTCCACCTAGCCACCAGCTAGTCTGACAACTACGATAGCTAAAGAGTGACAGATGTTAACTTCTACTGCGGTGACCACTGTCCACCTAGCCACCAGCTAGTCTGACAACTACGATAGCTAAAGAGTGACAGATGTTAACTTCTACTGCGGTGACCACTGTCCACCTAGCCACCAGCTAGTCTGACAAGTACGATAGCTAAAGAGTGACAGATGTTAACTTCTACTGCGGTGACCACTGTCCACCTAGCCACCAGCTAGTCTGACAACTACGATAGCTAAAGAGTGACAGATGTTAACTTCTACTGCGGTGACCACTGTCCACCTAGCCACCAGCTAGTCTGACAACTACGATAGCTAAAGAGTGACAGATGTTAACTTCTACTGCGGTGACCACTGTCCACCTAGCCACCAGCTAGTCTGACAACTACGATAGCTAAAGAGTGACAGATGTTAACTTCTACTGCGGTGACCACTGTCCACCTAGCCACCAGCTAGTCTGACAACTACGATAGCTAAAGAGTGACAGATGTTAACTTCTACTGCGGTGACCACTGTCCACCTAGCCACCAGCTAGTCTGACAACTACGATAGCTAAAGAGTGACAGATGTTAACTTCTACTGCGGTGACCACTGTCCACCTAGCCACCAGCTAGTCTGACAAGTACGATAGCTAAAGACTGCACGTGCATACAAACACAACATCACATTCGTTTCTACACACGTTGCCTTGGCGTCTCAAACTGGTTTAGCTACTCGCGCCACAGAACGTGCCAGTAGGATACTTCTAGTGATGTCGCAAGACTAAATGCTGCATTCAATTATATAACGTGTGCGTGTGTGTGTGTGTATACTACGTATGTAGTTTTTGTAGTAAACAAGTCAATGGAATTTTGTTGTTGTTTTCGATGTCGGTGCAAATGTCAAGTTGATATAAGTTTCTACAGCTATGTGGTGTGGGGTTCGGAATTAAATGATGTACTGAATACGTACTTTACCCGTTTTTGCATCGATGTCTATTCCACCCTGTACGCTGCAGAGTTAACTCAGTAGTTTAAATGCAATATAGACTGTGCATTGGAAATTGGGCACATTTTCAGCTTGAACCGGTCACAGAGAGCTTTACGTCCGTCCATGCATTAAAAGCGAAAAAGACGTCATTCGCGCAGGACTAATTGCGACAATTAATGTGATAAGTAATTATCTTTTAACCCTTTTCAGCCACGGCAGCCAATCTCGGCAGAGATTATCCATCGGCGCGAAGTAGACGGCAATCCGACACGTCTGGAGAGAGATCAGGCGCAGGACCAACGGCTTCACTACTGCTTTCCGAGGTGTATGTTTAAATCCCATGAAATAGAAGGCGACCCCATTGCCATCAACCGAGTCGTACGATGAAACTGAGAAATTCCTGGTGGCAAAAACCAATGACAATTACCCCGTTCTGGATACTGAAACCAAGACAGCATCAGTATGAGCTTGATCTACTAGACTAACGAGGCACTGCTTCAATACAATAGTAGTAAAAATCTCTCAAAATAATCTACGTTATACCTCCTCAAGACGCAATAAAACGTCGCAACTAACTAACAGATGGTCTCTTATCTTCTAAGCTTGCAAAACCTTACTTTGTTAACTTAACGTAACATTGTGTTTGTGGCGCAATGTAGCGTGTCAAGTAAGTGGAGGACGATTATAGTGACTGCGGACTCTTAAGTGCATGTAGATGTAGTCTTCGAGTAATATTGTTTAGGTGTAGGTGGAGCTTAGAATAGTGTCTGGGTTAATGTTTATTAAACAAGGGCCTGATGTTCTCACTTACACTGAGATCTCTTGGTTATGAACTGTTGAAACTCCTACAGAGTGATATTATCTAAATAAAAAGGTGTACTTTATTGTTGGTGAAAACTACATGAACTTGATCATGTGAATTAAATATGCGAATACATTGAGAGGGAATTTGGATAACGGCTTGCATTTTATAAAACGGAAAGTGACATTTTAGCCGAACAATTGTCGGAAACCGAAAACAAAATGAACCCTTTCAACGTATTCTTGTTTTCGCGTCGATATTGCAGCCTTTTTAGAGCAATTGGACCAACAAGGTACTGAACGCGTTTAAACTTGCGTAAGATAGTAGTTTCTAAAGGGTTTGTTTTCCTAAAGCACCTACTAACAATTGAAAACATGTAGTTTGTATGCACGTTAAAAAGAAGGTCTATTTTAACACATTCTTGAATAGTATGACTGACTTCAAAAAATTCCCACACTTTACAAAAAAATCACAACAATAATTTGCCTCCTCTGCTTTGTTCCTATTGCACAGTCCTTGAATATATAATCGTGTGACAGACGGACATACACAAGTAATGACAGCTGCTCATTATTATTGTTTATGCATAAGTTTTGCGTTAGGTCTTTGACCATGAGCTTCTTGTATTATGCCGCCATTTGTATGTACTAATATTACTGATGCAATTTTTAAGGTAGCTATAGTTATATTTGTTCCGATTTTGTATTATGAGGTCTGCGTCACTTGTCTAAAAGAGGACAACCAATCAAAATATTTAAAAAAAGTTAGAAATCGGCCACAAACCTGATAAAAGTTGTCTGGTAGAACATTCTTTTGGCATTAGGAGCGTTCATCCGTTAGAAGCAAGTTGAAGAGTAAATTGATGATTTCCGACGGACAATAAAACGATAATCTGTTTGATTCGTAGATAAAATATTGGCTGAAAAATATTTTCAAATGTTCGTACAGTTTTCTCATTCAAGCCCTTTTTAAAACTAGCGGTCGATAGTCTACGCCTATGCAAGATAATAGTAAAACCATGACAAACTTATAACAATTTTACTATTCAAAAACCGACTTCAAAAACAAAAAACGTGGAAAAATAACTTTAGCTTCAGAAGTCGGTGACTTTTGTTTGTTCGATTGAGTTTTTTTGCCACCGACTTCTGAAGCTAATGTTATTTTTCCACGTTTTTTGATTTTGAAGTCGGTTTTATTTTTTGCAAAAGAGTTTTTTTATTTTTCCTTTTTTAGTTGCAATATTCTACACAAATATTTGCTATAGATTTATTTTGCATCGTTAGCAACACATTTCATGGTAATAGGCTTATCCCCAATAAAATGTAACTTATCGTTATCATACCTAACTGTCGAAATCTGGGTGTACTGTACACATCTGCGTACTCCCTCAGAGCATACAGACGTTATGTTATGTTCTACTCGTAATATTGTGTAAAAAATAAACATCCAAGCGATTGCAGCAATCACGACAGATTTTCTGTCTATTAATGAAGCGTTCCATTGTATATCTCCAAAGATCAGCATCAGATCCTGACTTATACCTTCCATCATCAGCTCAGCAACATGAGATAATGATTATCAGGTACAAATATCGTTAGAAAGTACCTATATGAAAAACATTGTAAAATTTCAGGGTTGCCCTCGATTTCCCTGGGATCCCATCGTCAGATTCTAACTTTGTGACAACGGGACCAGGTGGTCCCGTTAAAAAACCCGGTACCGGTGGTCCCGGTATTTTTTTTTTTTTATTCGAAAGCCTATACTACTGAGGTCAGTAGTATAAGCTTTCGAATAAAAAAAGAATTTTGACAATCGGTCCACAATTAGCGGAGAAATCGGTGAACATACGGGACACACAGTTAAACGTAGAACCTCCTCATTTTGTTTAAAGTCGGTTAAAATATTGTCAAAAGAGTTTTGGTGAAACTTTAGTGAACCGCTAACAATAAATTTCATGGTAATAGGCTTATCCCCAATAAAATAGAACTTAACATACCTAACTGTCGAAAAGTTGTACATTACACATCTGCGTACCCCCTAGAGCATACAAGCGTAATATTATGTTATGATGTTGTATAAACAATAAACATCCAAGCGATTGCAGCAATCACGACAGATTTTCCGTCTATTTTCATTTTTTTTTTTTTTTTTCGTTTTATTTTTCATAATATATCTTCGAAGATCAGCATCAGATCTTCACCAAATTTAAATGGGACCACCGCGAAACAATATTCTACCAAACAAAATAAGAATCATCGAAATCGGTTCACAATTGGCGAAGATATCGCTGAACATAAACACAAAAAAAAATCAGACTACTTGATAACGTCCTCCCTTAGGAAGTCGGTTAAAAAGCAATAACACTTTACTAGTCCATGGTGGAAAAGAAAACATAATTACTGTAAGTTTTCATACAAGAAAAGTACACTCAAAAGTGTTTTCGAGTTATTTTAGGATACGTATACGATTACGTGTTAGTTTAGGATGAAATCAGAGGTGTTTTTGTTTTTTAAACCCAGTAAATGAAAAAAGTTACGTTTTAAAACATGGTACATTTTTTTTAAATAACGTATATGTTTATTTTACTATGAATTACTTAGACTACTATATAATCGGCGCGAAATCACACCAGCGCTCAGTGCCAAATCATTATTAATGTTCTAGTTCACTAGTCACTAGTGGCCATATTTATAGCCATATTTCTTCATATTCCATATTTCCATACAGTAATATTGCCAAATTAATTAAAACAGGTAAATATTTGACAGCTATTTGCGACGTTGCCAACTTTTTGGATAAACGCTCTCAAGCCCGCCTCTGTATTATGTTAAATAAATAAAACGTTCTGAAGTGCGACCACCTACCGGAAGGGCATCCTACAAAATAGACCGATGACCTGGCGATGACTCCGAGAAACCAGGACGGGTCCTAACGCTTCTTCTTTCTTAAACGTGTGGTTAGTGCCTAACCAGGTGTTAGCGTGTTTATGCCGAACTTGGACCTCTGACTTGGCTTTACATGCCGTCGAGAAATATCCTTCAGGCATGCTGGTTTTCTCACGATGTTCTCCTTTACCGAAGCAAGTGAGCATTAATCAGATTTACTACTGAGGCACCACTATTCACCGTGTCTCAGCTGTTATGATTATCGACGAATCATTTAAATGGTCTTCCAGAGTTTATTGTTGACTCACAATCCATCCTATTAAGAAAAAAAAACCTCGCGGGTTCTGCAATTTTTTCCAGTGAATCAATCTCCACTTATCATATTAAGGCGCCACCGCGCCACACCGTTATATTTCCTTATTCTGTATCTTGATCAAGTGCTGGTATGTTTCTTAGTCATTTCAAAATGTTTTCCTTCTGATTTGTCACTGTTGGGTTTTACCAAAGTTCACTCAATGTTTTCAAAAGGGCGTTGGTGCGTAACCGAAAAAGTGGAATACTTTAAAACAATCGCAGGAAACTAATCTGCAGATTTAAATGAGAATGAATGGTCTTTTAATTACTTGAAGGAATGTTCCTTCTGCCAAGCATGTGGTACCAGGTTCGATTACTAGGTCGGGCAATATTTTTTTATGTTTTTCTTTACGGAACTCGCATAAACAGGTCGGAGTCAGGATTTGTGACTGGTTGCTGTAATAGCTTCACTCCCTGTTATAATTATAACAGCTGAACCTAGGACCTCATGGTCAGTAGTTGCGGTAGCGACTCTAGACCAATAAGTCGGTTTAGTTAATTTTATATAGCCACCTCTTCCTAACCCCTCATAGATTACAGGCGTGAGTGTTAAGTTAATGTCGCTACTTCAACATGCTCTATCACTTGAAACTTTCCACATTTCTGTCACCCCTTCCCAGCGATTTATATTAAAATCCCGATGCACCACAATATCATATTTCCTCTGCCCCATATCCTCGAAAGCCGCAATATCGTAAAAGGCATCAAATTCCGCGTCAATTCCTTGGAACCCTTCCTCGCTGAAATCCTCCCAATTGTGCAGAAACTCGTGTCACATATTACGAACACTTCTTTATATTTAAGGTAATCCTTGAGACATCGGGAACACGCGTGCTTTCACGCTAAACGGGCCGAGGACCAACAATTGACTGCCTACATTCTTTTAAAAAGGCACTCACACATAGACATACACATAGTGACACTAGAAAACGCTGTTAGACAAGGTTTTGCTTAGCGCCGAAAGCTGAAAATTCAACAGCACGTGAATGTCTCTTACGCCATTTTAAATTTTCATCATCAATGTACATTTCAATATTCAAATCTTTGTGTCTGATTGATGTTATTTCGACATAAACAAATTAATATTATCTCTGTTATTTTATTTAATGGGTTAATTTCAGAATAATTAGAACTATTGAAAAATCGTTAAAATTATTTTCCAAAAAAACATGTTATTTGTTGGCATGTTTGCAATCTTAAACACAAAGCTCAGGACAAACAGAATTTTTCCACCATCTTTATTAACTCTTCTTCTCTCCCCGCAAGATTCCATAATACTTGTAGCTTACGTATGCGTGCGTCTATTTCCAAAGAATATTAGTAAGTGTGTGTGGTATAATCTGTGCATAAGATGCGAAGGGTATGTTATGTGGAAGCTTCGGGAACATTTGTATGCGTCCTCCGTTTGCGGCCAGGCCTTGTTTGGGTGACCTTTGGGGTTGTGTGGTGGTAGTAACAGCGGGGATTTAAGATAGGCTGTCATACTCCCTAATTTTACTTCTTGACATACACAAGACCGAAGAAACGAAGAAAGGGGGTGACTGCTGAGATGACGAGTAATTTAGAAGTATGGAAGAAGAAGACATGCTGCGCCGACCACGAATATATTGGGACAAGGGCAGGAGAATGATGACTCCTATAAAGGCAGGCAAATTATATAATACTAGCTGTTGCCCGCGGCTTCGCTCGCGTTTTGCTCGGAAGTTATTCCACGGGCACGTTGTATATATAGCCTATAGCACTCGGGGATAATGTAGCTTCCTACTAGTGAAAGAATTTTCAAAATCGGTTCCTTAGATCCAGAGATCACCCCTACATACAAACTTACCAACATATTTTACCTCTTTATAATATTAGTATTGATTATACTTCATCATCATTGCTCTAAAAACGGTGAAGGAAAAACAACAGCATGAAACCGACATGCCCTAGAACCAAAACTTCGAAGGCATGTATCAGCCCCCAACCCACACTGGGCTCACGTGGATTCCAGTCCACTCCCTCCTACAGACAGAAGGCCTGTGCACCGCTGGGTGGGAACGTGATAGGCTGAATATTACTCCTTTTATTGGTAGCAGAGCAGTCAGCCAGGGTCATTTGCCAAATATCTTGATGGTATTTTCCGTTTTCTGATAAGTCAGTGGTACCAGGTATTATCTTTTTCCACTTCGTGTTTTTCGTTTTTAGAGTACGTTTCCTGTGGTTAGGTTACAACTAGTCTGCATTCTGGAAAAACCAGTCAAGTTCGAGTCGGACTCGCGCATGCAGGGTTCCTTACCATCGTGTTAGGGGAGTCACGTTTAATTTAAATTTATTATTTGTTGTTATAGCGGCAACAGAAATACACATTCTGTGAAAATTTCTTCAACTTCAGGTACAGAACCCTAAAAACATAGATTTTATCCCTGTCATGAAATTGATTTAAGAACATTGTGCAAGCTTCCACCATTTCTATATGAACAAACAACTCATTCTTATCATGTATCTTGATCTTCAATCAGATATGACTTAAAAGCTAATAATGATTATTTAATAGGTAGGCATCGACACTTAAGCTTTGCCAGTTGCCTATTGATTACATAAGTCAATGACTTATGATGATCAATGTTAAAAATAACAAATTAATTAATTATTAATGGAACTGATTGTGTTCACAAGAAGCTTTTCTCTTCTATTCGTTTCATCAGTTGTTCCAACTTGCATCACTATTGTTAAGTTTTATTTACTGCGTTGATGAGCTTTTGTATAATTTCCAAATGTGGTGTTGCTTATTTGAAGAGCTCTCCTGTGAAAGTACTAGTACATTATCTATTTGAATGATGGCCAAGCCAGAAATAAATTCTGTTTCGGTTTGTCGACGACGTTACAATAATGTCTGTAAAATTTCCACTTTGTCAGTAAGTCTGCAATGCAAATGAAAGCAAGGCACGATCAAGATGGACGTGACCTATAAGGTAGGTATTGCATAAAACTTATAACGCTTTATCAAGAGCCATCTACCAACGCCATCCGTCTATCAGAGCATAAAAATATTGTTTAATCCAACTGAACATCTTCATCGTCAATAGCATCACTTACCTACTTACATAGAAACCCGTTACATCTCATCTTCAGATAATTCTATTGTTATCCAATAGATTGTAAAGATTTCAAATCCATTATTTTTGACATCTAGTCCACAAGATGGCCGGCGTTTTCCCACGCTTGCAATTATGTAATGAAGTATACAACGAGTTAATAGCACTTGTTATTAACTGGACAGTAGTAAATATAGGACTCATTGTCTTTGTGAGGTCTTTGTTTTATCAAAACCTAAATCATCAGCATCACAGTTCTCCTGCTTTTATCCCAGTTTATCGGCACAGCATGCCTTCTTCATCTCATTCATTCCCTTTCTAGCCGTATCATCTTACAGTCCATCTCTTATTTCTTTGGTCTTGTCATTCGCGTAGAAGCTTCTAGATCTTTCTAGTAGCAGCATAAAAATCACAAACGACGTGCGTCCTTAAAACCGGTTCCGGTACTGGTCACACGATAGACCACTATAATGATTTTTCCTTCAACTTTTACCGTCCAAATTGTTATATCCTTGTGTATATTTAATATAAAAAATGTGCTATTAACTCATTAAATCATTTATCTGTATATCTCTCTCCCGACTACACAGACACCACACCCCAACCCAATGTTAACCGCCCCAGATATGGTAGATTTAGTTAAAATGTTGATCAGACTAAGAATAGTTGTAATAGTTTAGTTAGAAGGTGCTTCAGTCGCTCAGGCCCTGGGCTGCATACTAATGTCCTGGGGCTCTTTAGGGTCGTAAGGGGTACATAAAGGGGTTGTAAACGTTTTGTCTAGAGGTAGTTTGGGAACCCTTTTTTAAAGGTATGTGGTATGTTGGAGACAAGCTACGTAGTGGCTCTGGTGACCCTTATTTATGTTGGTTTAAATAAGGTGAAGGTAAAAGTAGTAAAAGGTATAAGGAGCAAATGAAAAAGTAAAAGAGTAACTACTAGTAGTAAGACTAGTAGTAAGTAAGTAAAAAGTAAGGTTATGAATCGCACAGGCTCATCTGGCAAATCTCAATCTACTAGTATCTTAATCTAGACTACCTCCACAATACCCCTAGGTAAGACTTGTTGCCAGACTTTTTGGGCTTCTGAGTCCCAGTTGTAACGACTGTCAAAGATCTACAGAATATGACAGCTGGGTTCCGACACTCGGAGGAAACTCGGTTTGTAATGGATGTTCACTCATCCACGGACGATCCTTAGCAAGCGTTGCTCAATCTTGCAGATACTCCCTTGTGTCTGTTATCATTAAGCAATGAAACCCTCATAAAGTATGGCTGGGTAATAGGATAAACATAATCCTTCTTTCAAGCTTGTCATAGATTGGTACTTTACAAAAATCTTTATCTACAATATGTCTTGCATATCCAGTAACTATTGTTATTCTATCAAGCCCCCGTTGACCTAACAATTGACCTTCGATGTCGTTGCCCCAAGGTCAGTCACCCAGGTGGTCATCTTCCGACCACTTTGAGCTACACACGCCTAGAATTACTAAGCGTGAGAATTTCCTCACATTGTCTCCGATATATTGTTTCCATTCAAAATGTCAAGAAAAACACAGAATAAGTATCAAATTATTAAGTCGCGACATTTCTGAAAGATCCGGTACCTAGTTTTGCCTGTGGCTTCACCAAGGGGGCTAGGTCGAAATGTATCCCATGGGAATGTATGTAGTTCCGGGATACATAGTGTTTTATGTTCCAGGTCCGTATTCGTGTATAAACATTTAAATGCGTCCGACAGCAGTTAAAATAACTCTGTTTTGTCTGTTACCTTTTGACGTCTTCACGGATTTCAATCAAATGTAGCAAATAGGTAGAACATGACCTAGGTCTTCATCTGCCTAGCCTTTTCCTAATCATCAGTTCGACCGTATGCAGCTGAATACCAGTACTTTACATGGATCAACTGCCTATCTGACAGCCACAAGCCAGTTAGTACTGGGTAATACGATACCCCTTGGTAAGACTGGTTGTCAGACTTTTTGGGCCACTGACTACCTGTAACGACTGTCAAAGATCTACAATTGACAGAGGGGACCAACAGCCTAACGTGCTTTCCGAGGCACGGAGGTAATTTGGTATGTAACGGGCGGTCACACATCTACGGACCAACCTAGGCAAGCGCGGCATAACTTAAAGATTGACCCCAAACGACTTTTATTATAAGTACATAAGATATTTTTAATCCCGCTAGAAAGTTCCCACACAGAAAATTTCCAATCCCAAGACAATTTCCACGCGGGTGAAGCCGCAGGTAAACGCTAGTTGCAATAAAGGTTTGAGATTGTACGGGCTGTACAAAAACCTTAGTACTGTGTACAGTCGTATTCACGGAATTATTTCTTGACTAAAGAATGAATAATGAAAAGAACTTTTCTTTTATTTTCAAAGCTCATTGTAGGAACTCAAAGCTATTGTACTGTGACCTACTTATTTGTTGAATCTTTGATCTTCTTAAGTTTTTTTTTTACAATCAGTAAAGTACTGAGTACTCAGAACTTATTTATTGATGTGACTCTAGCTAGTATAAAATTTGATCGATTAATATTATGTGTTACTAGGTTATGCCCGCGGCTTCGCCCGCGTGAAGTTCGGTAATTGTCCCACGGGATCGTACTATCAGGATAACAAGTATCCTATGTGGGAATCCAGGCTATAAACTATCTGTGTGCAAAATTTCATCCAAATCCCTTCAGTAGTTTTTGCGTGATGGAGTAACAAACATCCATCCATCCTCGCAAACTTTTGCATTTACGTTTAATATTAGTAGGATTAGTAGGAAGTAGGATTATTGTTGTGAACGGAAGTGTGGCTCGTGGATATACAATATTAGCTGCACAGGTCGATCTTGGAGGTAGCCGAGGTTGGTCCATTCTTCGTGGTCATGTCAATGGCAATCTAAATTGAGTCAGCCCAAAATTTGGCGACGAGTTTGGCACTTTTAGAAGCGTTCTTCAGCTCCTGTGATTTGCAAACAACAAAACAGGCTGGATACGATATCAATCCGTGGACGAGAGACCATTTATGAGGTACGAGGCACCTCCATGCTTCGGCAACCATATTAAGCCGTTGATCCCTGCTGTCATTTGTAGATCTTTGACAGTCGCAACGGAGAGTCACACAGAAGCCCTAAAGTTTGATAACCAGTCTTACCTAGGGGTATTGTGTTAAAATACTTATACTCGGGTGTATTCGGTTAGATTGGAAACCGACCCCAATGCAGTTGGGAAAAGGATATGAAGAAGAAAAAAAAAACAAGATAAAAACGTCTTTGGCAAGATAGAACTTCTCTCTCAAAAATAATAAAATAAAATCTTCTGCAAAACAAACTCAAAAGTTTCGATCAACGAAGCAGAAGTCTAATGACAAAATCTACTTAGTAACAAACAAACCTATCTAGACTCAAACCTAGCTACACTACCATTGTGTTGCATGCACATTAACCCAAGGAATATGGGTCACCATCGTTCAGTGAGCGATAAGGGCACACTGAATGCTTGCCCATTGTAATCTACATGCTTTATGTTTCGCTATGAGGCTTAAACAGTATGCTTTTGGTCTTAATTGTTTCGCTCACGACAAAACATTGCAGAAAATGAGCATAACTTAAGAAAAATACCTATAAACTTGCTTTTATTTAGACTGCTTCGTTGTTCTGGTGCTTGGAATCGCTACTGCTAAGCGTGAGGTCCTAGGCTCGATTTTCAGGTGGGGACAGTGTCATTGGGTTTTCCGTCAAAGATTTCTGTGGTGCTCGGCTGATTACAATAGGTTTGTCCCCTGATTACACGGGGCTTAAATGGTACTGGCGAAATATGGAGTTACTATTGAGTACACCGGTGCCGCCTAACCCTTTAGAGATTTCAGGCTCGTGAGTACTACTCACCTGAAGAAAACCACAAATTAGGTCGATTTAATAAAATTTAGTAATTCTAGAAAATATTTATTGCCCATAGCATTTTCCTTTAAAATATTTGTCACCATATTTTCTTTTTAACCGCAACCATTCCAGCAGAATATGAGCATTACAAACAAAAATATCCTACATGATTTTATTTCACGTTTTCTGTCTGACTTGAGCTTAACTATAACACAGACAGTTCAAATACAGTCGGATTCACACAAATTGCGTTTTCCCGCCAATTAGCTAACACGCTGCCCATGACATGCCCATGACAGTTGCAGTGACAGCTGTCAATGTCACACACCGCGTAGGCGCGTTCGTTTTACCGTCCTAATGACTGTTGTTACTTGTTAGAGGAATTTGCGACGATTTTTTATTCGTTGACAAATATTGTTCTTACAAGGTTTTTATGCTTCCACGATAATAATATTATGATATCTGTTTTTCTTTCAAACTTAGGATTATCACTAATATTATAACAATGTGAAAGTGAGTTTGGTTGATTGTCATGTCTTCACGCTTTAAAGACTTAACGGATTTAGATGATACGAGTTTCTGGCATACAAATAGATCAGGGTTTGGACAAGGACATCATACAATACTTTTTAACCCAGTAAGAGATTCATCATCATAATCTTCCTCGGTAAGAGTCTTTTTTTCACCGGGGTCTTTGATTTCGGGGTTTTTGATTTGATTTTTTTTGATTTTTTTTAAAATTAATGTGTCTTTTTTGCGCAGAATCAACATCTTCTTTTTTTCTATTTTTTTCTTACGACCAAAGTCACGGCCAAATGGGAGTACGAAATAAATTAGCTATTTTAATCCCATGCAGATACGAAACCAAACAAATCTAAATAAAAATCTATGTATTTTACCCAAACCAACAGGAAGTACGGAAATAACAATTAAACATAATTATTAATTACTTTGCGAATTTGAAACGGTAATCCTCTTCCGCCTCAAACAGCTCGCAGCCATGAAATTTTTAATTATCCTTATCCTGATAAAAGTTAGTCAAAAATAAATGTACTGTGGTTTTATTACGTAATGGAGGAATGTAGTACTTTCTACTTCGTGTTAGACCTGTTTGGAATAGATATAAGCTTTTATTGAAGTCTAAAGGTGCGTTCCGAAAGTGACGACAACTGCAGACAGTGTCAACGACAGACAGCAGCGACAGGATATGCCATTGAGTCACAACTTCGACGGCAGTAGCATTTCTGTTCTTTTGACATATGGCTATCGCGCGTCTGACTGTCAACGTTTAATTGGACGCGTACAGTCACGAGCACCAATATGGATACACTTTCCTAAAAAGAAATTGTCGCGAGAAGTAACGATTGTACCTTGGAGATAAGAACTTTTTCATAAAAATATGAGTCCCAGAATACTATGTTCGGGACAACATGAAATTTTAATCAGAAGGAGAGGAGAAGGAGAAGGAGAAAGACACCTTTAGAAGTTGTTAATGTTTACATGTTGATGCTCGTGACTGAAGATAATGCATTTCCAGGAAGATAATGCATTTCCAGTATAACATGGCTTTGCGTAGTATAGATTTACCGTGAAATGAGAGATCCGCTACACTGGATTAGCATAGCTTGATTGAGATCGTCGTGCGTACCTACGCAAGCCGGTAACATACCGCTGATAAGTCGCGGCGGGTCGCAACCGCGTCTACAATTGTACATAACGCCGACATGATTCTTTTGTATTATGTAAAAAGCCGCAGGGTAGCAGGGTATATCTGTCGCAGTCATCTGGTTGAATCTGCTATTTGGTTGAATGACTAACGCGTTCATTGAATGACAACATTCAATTGAATGACTAGGCCGAACGTTGATTGAACAAGCGTCACTCAAAGTGTTACTGCTAACTAGTTGGCTAGTTAGCAGTAACATAGCCCTTTGAACACAGCGGACGTAAAGTCAGTCAGGTGATTCAATTTTTTTTTTCAATATCTAATATCTCACTATTTAATATTTTTCCGCACACGTGCGGAAATAAAACATTCCACAGATAAGTCCAAATTGGTTCAATAACTATAGCTTTAATCGGTGGTGATTGTTTTTTTTTAATCTCTGCAAAGAGATATGCTATGCTATGCGATTTATACGGCGTAAATATATTTTTAGTATTTAAATTGTGTTTATAAATAGAATATCATAGATATACATGATTATTTAAAACAAATATTTACTTTTATGAACAAATTAACATTTCTTTGTACTTATTCTAAATGTAAAAATATTTGTTTTATCTTTTCATATCAGGCTGGATAGCGGCATCATACCTTTGCTTCTTCTTCAGCCTGGCGAAAGCAAAGCGCGGAAAAAGCAAATTAAATCATAGTTTCATAATAATTCCCGCCAAAAATACTTTCTGTTTTAATATTTTATTTCTTCGAAAGTGTATTGAAAAACGTCGTTTGATACGCGTGGGGATTTGGTATTGCAGTTCACGGCTCCATAACACCCTCGCCTGCAGCTCAGGTGTTAATTCCGCGCTCGAATGCAATAACAAAGTTTCCCCACTTATATCAAAATGTACTATTCCCACTGCGGCGCTAGTAGTCACTAAAACAAATATGGCGTCAAACAGCTCGCACAGATAGCACTGTGTTGATATTTTTTATATTATATGTTAGCAAGTTGTTTTTATACTTGTAATGTTTTTTTTTCTCTAATACTTTAATAAATTAAACTGATTCTGTGATTTTAAATATTTAGTTTTTTTTTATTTGTTTCTAATTTCATTAGGTGACAAAGACAACTTTTTGGAGTCCCAAAGACTCTCATATTTTAATAAATTACTTTTGAAATAATATGATCAATTTTTCTATGTTTTATACTTTTTTATACTAAGCAAAAATATGAGATTAAGTAAAGCTTTGGAAATCATGCTACAATCTTTTATTATTTTAAACTTAGCAGTTTATAAATCAGTAATTTTTTAATTCACGGTAGAAATAGTCAGTATTGCCTATCTTAAGACTTAAAACACAATATAAAATCATAATAAGGTGTGTCATGTCATGTCCTCATTTTTGTTATCTTAAGTAAGGTTACCTTATATGTTGCGAACTTATGGTCACTCTAACCAAACATTACAAAGTCGGCTATCACATTCGACGACTTCGCTAAATGACGTTTAGTCAAGACGTTGAACGTTACATTCAACGACTTGACGAGTTGTCCTTTAGTCATTCAATTGAATGTTGTCATTAAATGAACGCGCTAGTCATTCAATCAAATAGCAGATTCAACCAGATGACTGCGACATATCCACTGGTTGTTTTGGTGTATAGAACCCAATAGCGATTGGAGCTCAGTTTGTCGCTGAGTTTTGTGTTGCGAGTAACCTCAGAAATGCACCTTAAGGATTAGTATGGATGCTATAAGAGAAACAAAACACGTGCGCAGAACATCCTGACTTGGAATACCTACGTGCCTACAGGACAAACGAATGTTAGAACTTGGAAACGAGTGGAAGATTTACTGGATTATTAAGGTATCTTTAGGAGTAAAAGTTTTGTTTGTGTCTGTAACCTGGCCTGGGGCTTCAAGGGCTTTATTCATAAACACTGATTAAAGTTGAGACAAGTTCAGACGTTACAATGTGGGGTTTAACAGTCTTGAAGCAATTATAAAAGCAGTCTTAAAGCTTATTAATAAACCCCTAAGTCTTCTGTGTGAGAAGCATGCATCGCTTCCCATCAGGCCCCTGCCACGTCCTCATGGGATTCGACTTGAGACTCCACATGCGTGCATGTCACCTGCTCTTTCTTTCGCTCCTAAAGTTACCTCACGGTGACTCGTGGTAAGCTCTAAACAGCAGCTTCTTACACCGCATTTTCGATATAACGATACAATCGATGTTAAAATTTTAGAAGTTTTGAACGTTGACATTTTATTCACCCAACAACAAGCCACAGTCTGATCTAATTCAACACGAATGAAACTACCGTTTCCTCAAAAAAACTTTTGTCACACGTAACAACAGTAATTTAGCAAACCTGCCATTTTTTTGCTTGTGCTTATAAAAACTATAATTTGCTGTTACAAGTACATAATACATCTAGATTAATATACGAATAGATACCTAATATAAAAAAGTTCACAAAAAAGTGTAAAAACTACTTCCGTTTGTAAATGGCGAATTTCTAGCAACAAAACTGTCGTGGCGGACAAAATGGCGCATTGATGGTAAGAAAAAGACTATTAAGGTTATTGTATGCATACGATAAATAAACAGATTAAGGTAAGTAGACGTACAGGGAGGAAGTCTGAAAGTGGCGCCGGAGAATGAAAAGCTGTGTGGTACTCGGTTGACTTGGATGAGGAAAATGTCGTGAGGAATGTTTTGAGTATGAGTGTGGATGGGTATAAGCGTAGAGGAAGACCAAAGAAATAATGGATGGCCTTTGTGAAGGATGATATGGCAAGAAAGGTGGTGTCTGATGAGATGATGAGAATAGAGAAGTGTGGAAGAAGAAGACATGCTGCGCCGACCACTAATATATAGGGATAAGGGCAGGAGAGTGATGAGGTAGGGACAGGTTAAGCACTGAGGGTTTGTTTTCCTGAATAATGTTGATTTGTTAAGAAAAACAGTGGCACATACACATCACCTTTTCATACATCGTTATAAATAAAAGCTTGGTCGATTTAAACAGAAGATCCCTTATTGTAGCGGGTAGGCGTGTAGTAAAATTTACTAATTTTCCATATAAATATAGTATTTTTACCTCCTTTGGACCAGTGATCTAACTAAACTGACTCTCGGAACGGACCTGACCGAATACTAATTCCTAAGTTGTATACTGAACAAATAACTACTTTGCTAAAGACATAACTTCTAGATCTCAAAAATAACTAATCCATTCCACCAGAATTTAAAATTGGAAAACAACCGCCCAATGCTTCCTTCATTTATTCCCACTGATTATTTATCTACCCGCAACAAAAATAACGAACTTTCCAGAACAAAGAATAATAAAGTATTGCCATTCGAAATTCAAATTCAATCGCGTGGTAGTGGCGACGTAAAATCGCCAGGCTTTAAGATTAATCTTACCAACCAGTGACATTGCGACAAAAAAAATCGCAGCGAACGCAGCATAGCCCTATACAAGAGATTGGTTGGTACGGTTAGTGCACACATTCACACACGACTGTACAGCTCTAAAAGTCAAACACAAAGAAGAATCATCTTTATTATAAAAACAGTAAGGAGTTGATAAAAGCTTTTCGGTGTCATAAAACTTTGTAAAAGTTTAAACGAATGAAAAATGCTGGTATATTTTGACGTTTTGACTGTGTCAGTCGTTTTCACGCTGGCCATAGCATTCCGAAAGATTAGATTGTTTTTGTGATACAATGTCGTTGGGAAACCGAAATATTTGAGCATTTTGTTTTGAATTCGAACTTTGAGTGTATTCCTGAACGTCATTTTGTCAAGTGAAATGTTTGTTTTGTGTTTTCAAAAGGCAAAAGGCGACAGATGTTTATTTTCATTATTTAGCATCTGTTGTTTGTCTGGTCTTTTTCATGAGTAGTTCATGTACTTACTCGTACCATTGAATTGAACTCTGAATTCTATAGTTACCTTGTATCAAACAGGAAGAGATTTTGGTATTTTTTGACAGATGACTAAAGGCAGGTTTTTCAATCGTTAAGACTACTATTTTTTACGCCAAAGACATTTGAATAGTACGTTACGTCTCTTTGGCAAAGAAATTAAGAAATTACAAGGATTTCACTTACTTGAGAACATTTTTAGAACTTAAAATGTAGTAATTACTTGAACTTTGACATACAAACTAAGTAGGTAATATTTTTCTTTGTAACAATTCACTAATTTATTAAATTAAATTAAATTTCGTACAAAACGTAAAACACGTAAAACACAAAGCTTACATTTTTTTTACATCCATCCGCAACATTAATAATTACTGTGGTCGCAAATAAATCATAATATAATTTAATAAATTTAATTAGTTTTATTATGTTACATTCATCGTGTATAAATTGAACGCAGTTAATGATGTCATAAGATATGTATATGTCCGACGGAGAGTTAGCCTGGTGACCTGTAATACAGGTTTTACCTAAAACCGACACCCGTCTCTATGCAGTGAAAACTGACTCTGTACTGTTAATGATGATTAGAGAAAATAAATTATTTATTATTTATTCAATAGACAAATTTAAGTCTAGTTGTTTCAAGACACACTGTTAGTAAACTAAACTCAAGTGTTAGCAAAAAACAAAGTAATATATTGCAAGCAAAACAACATTCGTAAGCCCCTTCTCCCTTCAGTTCGCCTGGCTTGCACTGAGCTAGCGCTGGATTATAAGCGCTCATTGTTTTGTACGGACTTCCAATCAGTGTAGACGCAAAGAGTCATAGTTGGTGTAAAATAATTGGCGTTTATATAAACCCGCAGTGCAGCGTTTTGATTACTAAGGATTACGTTTGACGTCTTCTACGTTCTCATTAAAAAGAAGTGGTCAATGAAAGAGGTGCCAGTCTATTGTTTAGAAAATTATGCTTAATAGAAACAGATCAAAATATAGCTAGGTTTGTCATACGTCCGAAATTTTCCAGACAAATCTGGAATGTTCGCTTAATGTTCGGAATGCAGTGGGTGGGATTCTAAAACTTCCGAATGTCCAAAACAAATAATTTAAAACAGTGTAATTATACTAAAGGTGTCAGATAGGCAACTGGTATTCAGCTGCATCCTGTTAGACTGGAAGCCGACCCTAACATAGTTGGGAAAAGGCTAGGTAGAGGATAATGAACTGCGGGAAGAAAAGTCCGGAATGTTCATGAAATGTCCGGAATTTCTACAGAAATCTTATTAATGGATCTGCAGCCCTAAATATGGTGGACTATTATTTTTAGATAAATCTAGTTAGAGATGGATTTTCCGACTTAGTACTAACTCCGCCAAAGCGAAAACGAGAAGAGCGGAGAGATGTCCAAGATTTGACCAATCACAAGAGAGAAGAAAGACGCGACGTATTTGTTTATTTATTTATTTACAGAAGGTCCTCCTCTCCACTCTCGTTCGTCTGCGTTTTGGCAGAGCCTGAGCCTAGAACATAATAATGGGTTGTATAAAAAAATCGTAGAAGATGGCGGGACAAGCTGGACAAAACAACGACCAGTGGTCCACATTGGCCCTGGATCGAAACAACTGGAAGTCATGGGGAGAGGCCTTTGCCCAGCAGTGGGATAACACAGGCTAACAGTATCTGTATGAAAAATTAAAGATATAAAGAGATGTACGAAAGAGAACGTAGAGTGATGGACGAAATTGAGAAAAGGGTAGAAAATTTACTGAAAAGTTGTGTCGTTGGTACTCCAGTAAGTTGGTATGTGTTGCGGAGTTGATTAATTGTATCGTGAGGAAAGTTTTGATTATGAATGCTGGAATGTTTTGAGTAGAATCTATAGATGGATTACTGATTTGACAAATAATAGAGAAGTATGAAAGAAGAAGACATGCTGCGTCGACGCCAAATAAATTGAATTTAAACTTCACTCCCTGAAATATTAACGATTTTATTATTGAAATACAAACATTTTCAAATTACTGTTTAATATAGGAGGTCCGTAAGCCCCTAATTAACATTATAACCATCTGACCTTCCACAGTAGACCTCAGTACGAACATACAGTAATTCAACTAGGAACAAATTAATGCTCGTGGCTAAATAATAATCTCGATCGATCTTCGAGGTTAAGCCACGCATACCGTGGTGAGTCCATGGATGGGTAACCATCCAATGCATACCGTCGGCTATCATTAAAGATCGTCGTTAACTAGTCAAGAGCTCGAAAGTCTAACACGGAGTCTTACCAAGGAGAACCGTGCTACCCAGTACCTCGGTTGTGGAGGTCAGATAGACCTCAACCAAGTTGGGAACAGGCAGGTGGTGCTAAGGCAGGCAGATGAGATGATGATTGCCGTTGGTTTACTGCTTACCTTTACACTGTGCCTCACTTTGTAATTATCTTTTGAGTTTATTCTCATGAAAACGTACCTCATTACCGTAATTTATTGGCAGTTAATTATTTCATGGATTTTTATTACTTTTTAAACGGTTTTATTTTTGAACTTTTTGACTACGTGGTTTGTTTGGTTGTAGACTGAACTTTTCAGCGTGGCCTCCTGGGTTCAGACCCTCATCCTCATCATCATCTGCAACAACTTTTCCCAAATAATTTGAGGTCGTCTCCCAGTATAACTGTGTATAACTGAATACCAGTAACTATTCAACATGAACCGACTGCCTATCCGACCTCCATAACCCATTTTCTAGAGAACTGCCTACTGTACATACAGTTACGGGGTACCTATACTTCTTGGCAAGACATTCGGGCATCTGTTTTCCCAACTTCCGTCTGAGTACCTAATTATGTTATTAGTGATGGTCACCCATCCACGGACCGACTTCGGCAAACATTGATTCACATTGAAGAATGACCCGCTACGAGCCGTGAGGTCTTACTGTCAAATAATGTATTTTTTTTAACCCAGGAACATTTTAATCAATCCAATATAACATTGCCGTCTTTACATAAAGCCTAACACAAGCTCGAAGGCTTATCTTGGCGCGGGAGGACGACGCAATCTCGTTACTACTCATCTTCAAAAGAAAAACAAAAAGATAAATGAAAATAAACCAAGGGACGTGATCACACAACTTCATTACTTCTTTTCTTTGAAAACCACGGAGTAGGAAGGAATGGAGTGCCAAGTTGCGGATCGAAGCATTTTTGGGTGTGTAGTCATTTTGTTGTCATTGGTTATTATTATAACCGTTGGATGTAAATAAGTGTTTGACTTAGATATATTTAGGAGCATAATTAGAGCTAGAGTGTATTTGTCAGTTCAAATCCGAGAAAGAAGCAATGTGATTTTTGTAACATAATTATCATGATTGTACTTTCTTAGATTGTGTAATCTTTTGGACGTCGCTGACATTGGTGAAGGAAAATATCGCGGCAAATCATTTAAGTAGTTATATTTTAAAGTCTGACATCGGAAAGGTTCTTTGAGCGAGTGTGATGATCAATGGGCATGCCTTTAAAAATAAAATCAATATTCTTTGTCCTAATCATGTACACACGGCGGCACATGAAGCTGTAAATTTCCAGTATAACTTGGCCTCGCTTTGTATAGATTTCTCATACAATAAGAGATCCGCATAAACTGGTTTTCTAAAGCTTGATTGACTGTCGTGTGTACCTACAAATTTAAAACTACGTTTACTTACGTTACGTATTGAGAAAAAAAAAACGTACTTTGATATTTTCTATTCTCATTTCGTCTTACTAAAATATTAGATTTTTATCAGCCTGGTTGGTATCTTCTAGGTTTCAAGATGAAGACACAAAATTAGTTATGCGATTTACGAAAATATTTTCTCGTCGATAAAAAAAAAATTAGCTCTCCATTCTTAACCCTTCATAGCCAGACCCGTAATCTCAATATATTACTAGTAGTAAACAACGAGCAACAATAGACGCGGAGATAAAATTAACTTTTCGAGCATTCGGCCGTAAAAAGATGGCCTAACATGACAACCTAGAAGAAACGACTCCATCGCTCACTTCTTCATACATTGCTGCTGAACTTCACAAATCCTTTTAGAAACCGCGTGAAAAATCAGCAATAGATGTGTAAGAGAGTAAACTGTAGGAAGGGTATTTCCGATGTTGAAAGGGAAATGTCAGACTTAGCAGAAAACCACTAGTGACGTATTACAATTTATCGTTCCGTTAGGGTAGGTTTACATGGAATTGAGTCCTCGTATAATTTCTGAAGGAGTAGGAAAAGTTCTAGAGTAGGTAGGTACACTTACATTTCACTAGATATTTATTAAGAGCCATATGAAAGAGGGCTTCATAATCTATATCTATTAAGTGTATTGCATTTCACAAAGTGAACTTTATGATAAGTTATAAAGATCTTATCATTATGGATCCTGCCATATTTTTTAATGGAAAAACACAACAACATTTCTCTCAATAAGTGGACCCTGGACCCCAACCTTGCCAATCATGTCTGCGAATAGACCAACGAGGCAGTTTCATACTAAAATACAACAACACATATTAAAATTCACAATTTAACGTATTTTACGGTTCTCATAAAAAACTGATTTATTTACTAAAAAAGATACTATAAAAAACGTAACGTAAAATCATAACTGACATCATCGCTATCCAAAGATCCACAACTGACAAAAATCTCCAATAGTTTTTACAAACCGGTTTATTAAACAAAATAAAATATTTATAAAGTGACGTAAGTGTATTAAAGTAAAACATTACGTCATAGCATAACATGATATAATCAGCCTATAATGTTCCCACTGCTGGGCCTCCTCTCTATGAGAGGGAGTGGGCTGTAATACAGCACGGGGGACCACTGCGGGTTGGTAGATGTCACATGTCTTCAAGTTTTTGGTTCTAGGTCATGCCGGACTCCTCACGATATTTTCCTTCACTATACAGCGTGTAGCAGAAAGGGTTTAGTCATATGGAAGAGTGTGGAACGGACCATCAAACTGAACAACTTTCTCTATGGTACCATCATCGTAATAAAAAAAAAAATAATCAACTGCCACATACAAAATTTCAATACCTACTCGACCTAAATGTATGGGACAGCAGCAGGCTTAGCCAAGTTGACAATCTACAATCGTTAACGCTAATAGAAAGCTAATCAAATGTATGGGAATGACGTCATCTCAACGTTAAGTCACGTGGTCCAAACAAACGAATAGAAAATTCGTAGCCAAGTTTACATCGTTCAAAATGATAGAATGAAATGTGATCCTTTCTACAACGTTGAACGCTACAGCCCATATAAATCGTAGCCAAGTCACAGTTTTGACAAGCGCTAACGAAACGATGTCGAAGTTTATGAACGCCAGCCGAGCGATCGCCGAGACCCAAGAGAAAACGATAAAAAATGGCGCTTAGATGAGCCAACTGTGTTGAAACCGAGAAGTGTTTTGTTTATTTACCATAATTTTGGACTGTATTTATCATTTCAGAGAAACAAAGGGTCTATTGATAAGTAAAGGGTCAAACACAATTGTTTTGATTGTGTCGTAAGTAGTAGTATCAGTTTTACGTTTCTAGCTTTCAAGTGCCCAAGTATGATAGATTTTAACAAAGGAAGATTACGAAAAACTAACTTACGTACCTTTCCATAAATTCTAATAAAGCTGCGAATTGTTCCGGGCTTGCTCGAGATCTAGATTCTATCCTATAGGTACAAGTTGTTCATTTAAGGTATCTTTCATTCAAATGCACGATATCATATTATTTCGAGTGACAGTAATGTTTAAAATTACATTCCGCACTGTGATATATTATAATCAACCAATTATAAGTAGAACTCGCACCGTTTTTCGCTTACTTCTTTAACACGTTAGATTACGATTCCTTTCATAGCAATCCAAAACAAAACGTGAGCTCGCGCACTAAGTACACAACTGTGACCTTCACGTTAGTTTGACGTTTGTTGGAACGCTCACCATAGACTAAAGTATAGGTTTTTTCGAAGTTCATTGTAGAACGAGCGATCGACTCAGTCGTGTCAAGTTGGCTACCAAGTTAGCGTTTTCTACAATCGCTTGCGCCGAGGCGTTAACAATTGTAGAAAGAGAATCGATACGAAACGTTTGTAACTTGGCTAGGCCTGCAGATTATTTTTTTTACGATTACGATGGTCCCATAGAGAAAGTGGTTCAGTGTGATGGTCCGTACCATACTCTTCCATATGACTAAACCCTTTCTGTTACACGTTGTATTACAGACCCTGCAGTGGCGCTGACACTAAGTAACACAGGCCCTGGCTTCGAACCTACAACTAATAATTCGTCCATTGGCCACAGCTGGCTTATAGTCTTTACAAAAAATGTTTGCAATGTGACGTAATACGTAAAATAAAGTAAAGGATCACGTCATCGCGTAATAAATTACGTATTATTAAAGAATGTTCTTCATTAAGCTGTCAGTTTGGATAGATCGTGTGTGAGAGGCCGAGTGGGCGAGAAAAAGGTATTGATGGAATCGTGTTTGTATTGTACTAGATGAACTTACATGCTGTTCACGCATCATCTTATAGATTTAGATTAAATTCCTCGTTGGGTAATTATTATTATTATTATTTATTTATTTCAATCTTCTTTGGATCATAGGTACAATAATTAAACAGAATTAAAAAATATAAAATCAGCAGCACAATTAAAATCAACGTCACAATTAAAATCACTAATAAAATTAAAATTATTAACAAAATAAAACATCAAATTAAAATCACAATTAAAATTATTATAAAATTAAATCAAATTAAAACAATATCTTAACATTAGTCAGTACGTGAACCATGCAGCAGTGGTTCACGTACTGACAGTCGAAACGTTCACTAAAAGCTTTCAGGATACTGTTGCTGCTGGCCCGCACCCTGCGCACCAGGGATGTGCACCGCTTGCGCATGACTGTGTAGAAACAATCCACACGCGCCTCGGCAAACATCCCCGATGCGCTACAGAAGCGAGGCAGCCCCAAGAGCACCCTGAACGCGTTATTGTATTGGACACGTAGAGCGCTGTACTGTTTCTGCGTGTAATCCATCCACAGACTGCCGGTATAAAAGGACGTACAAAAAGCCCTAAAAAGGGCTATTTTGACGCCCCTGGAGCACCGAGAAAATCTGCGGGCTATCATATTCGCACGAACAGACAGCGCCCTACGTTCCCTTTCAATGTCTGCATCGTCTTTCAGTTCAGAGGTTAATAAATGTCCAAGATATTTAAAAGTATTTACTCTATTGAGTGGGCATCCGTTGAGCTTAATTGCCGGCAAGTAATCTGGACATTTCCTCTTGGCCCGAAAGACCATGCACTCGCTCTTTTTCACATTGTATACTAAACCATGTTCCTCAGCATACTTTTCACAAATGCGAATCAGTCTCGATACACCACAGACAGAAGCGCTCAGCAGCACCATGTCGTCTGCGTAACTGATATTGTTTAGGCACACACCTCCAATATGGCAACCGAGATGCGTGCTGCCGAGCCTCTCTATCAGTGCATTAACATACAGGTTGAAGAGCTTCGGTGAGGTGAGCCCCCCTTGCCTCACGCCGCACTCCAACCTGTATGGAGTCGAGTAAGCCCCCGACCATCGAACAACATTGACCTGATTGTTGTACCAGTATTGAAATACACGGATCAGTTCGTCTGGCACTGACGCTCGCTGCAGCTTTTTCCACAGCAGATCATAGCAAACCAAGTCAAATGCCTTCGACAAGTCGAGGAAGCAAGCAAAGACAGGTGTACTTCTATCAGTGTAGTACTTGACAGTCTGCTTTAAACACAGTATAGCTGTTTCTGTAGAGTGACCAGCTTTGAAGCCAAACTGGTTATCATGTAGATCTAAGTATTTATCCAGCTGAGTGTTAAGCAAACTGTCAAGCACTTTCGAAATAACAGTGGCCAACGAAATGGGACTATAGTTGTTTTTATCGCTGACATCACCAGTTTTATTCTTAACAATTGGCACCACCACAGTTTTCGTCATCCGCTCAGGCAGATACGAATGCCCTATACACAAGGAGTAGAACATCGCTAAGACTCTGGACAGATGACGACCAGCATGCTTAAGGTGTTCAATACTTAAATCATCATGGCCTGGAGACTTGCCCCTCGACATAGACATAATGACATGTCTTACCTCCTTTGCCGTAAACCGGACACTGTACTCCTGACCATTACAACCAGCAGTGCCTGTAAACTGTGATGGTCCCAACGGTGACGACACAGCGAAGTGCTGCCTAAATAGTTCGGCAATCCCTGTGACATCAGTAGCACCACCGATACTCACCGGCAGGCCCGGCCTACTATTGAGTTTATCGGTAGATTTCCAAAAACTGCGAAAGCAATAATGTTGAGCATCAAGTCCTAATATCAATTCCCAGGTCGAACAAAGTCTTATTTATCCGATAATGGCAAAGCCCTTTTCCCTCAACAGTTTTTCAGTAGCAGCCCGGGTCTAGATATTTTATCACTAAGAGTGAAATCAGCCCTGAGAACTAAGTATAAGCCATTTCAAGCCCATTTGGTTGTTTTTGTCTTAATAAAGTAAACCAAGTAAGTCCTGAGCGACCATCCCTCATAGCTTTATCAGTAGTCAAGGTGATCGGGTCATTGATTTATCACATAGGTCTGTCCCGAGATAAACCATCAGGACGGTACCTGAATAGTCATTAGTTCAACACGGTTATCGTAGCTAACCCCGTGATCATGATAGTTATGCTCTAATATTGACAGCTGGATTGTTTCAGTAAGCAAACGATTAAATTTAACGCTTGCTCACCGAAAAATAATTGTAAGGCCTTAAACTGTACACCATCATCAACTTCGCTAGCCAAGTTCTTTTCAACTATGTTGGGTTGCCTTCCAATCTAACTGGACGCCGCTAAAAAACAGCATTTTAAATATAGCGACCGCTTGTCTGACCTTCACAACCCAGTTTCTGGGTAACAGAAAAACTACAACAGCGTAAAATGGGTGGCTCCGGTGGCTCCGGTGGCAGTGGAATGGAAAATCTAAACGATATTAGTTAAATAGCAAAGATTAAACGGTTGTCTAATAAGCAATAACATAACAACCATCACATCATAAAGGAATCATAATAGTACGGCGCTTATGATCCTTATAATACTAGAAGATACGTTAGTGATCAGAGTATAGCACGCACAGAAGGTTAATTGGTCTTTTTTCCTTTTTCCATGTAGCTTATGCTCGCGGCTTCGCCCGCGTTTAGTTCGGTTTTTGACGCGCGGGATCGTACCGGGATAAAAAGTATCCTATGTGTTAATCTACGTTATAAACTATCTGTGTGCAATTTCAACCAAATCCGGTCAGTAGTTTTTGCGTGAAAGAGTAACAAACAGAGAGTATCCTTCCATTTTTGTTTTTTTGTCATTTTGCATACAAAATGACAAAAAAACAAAAATGGATGGATACTCTCTGTACGTGCATCATAATGCACGTCATGTCCCTGCGACAAATCAATATTTTGTCTTTCTTTCATCCATCCATCTTCACAAACTTTCGGTAGGAATTAGTAGGCTAAGGCAGTGAAATCGTAGTATATGATCATTTTGGTATTAAGAGGCCGGCGACCGATGCGTTTTTCATACAAACGTAATACCAAAATAACTTGTAAATCAAAAACATTCTTAAGGTACTGTCTCTTTATTCCGATCGAAATACAAAATATCTAGGTTCCCAATGAAATATTTTGAATGGACACTGATTTAAACAAGAGTTATGAGAAAAATAAGTTTTCTATAGAAATTTTAAATTCCTCATATCTCGTCTTTATATCATTGTCCTTTCAAAATATTTCATTGGGAACCTAGATATTTTGTATTCCAATCGGAATAAAGAGACAGTACCTTAAGAATGTTTTTGATTTACAAGTTATTTTGGTATTACGTTTGTATGAAAAACGCATCGGTCGCCGGCCTCTTAAGTAATTAATTTTTTTGCACTAGAAGATCAACCAATCACCGTAGCAGAAGGCTGAACAGGATAAAACTAGAGTTATTAGGCTTAGCTTTTTTATAATTTTCGAGCAGATCTTCTGCTCTTGTCTCTTTGTCTCTTGTTTGTGTATTCAATAATAAAATCGCGGTTTATGAGTCACGGTATGCTTATGCTATGCGCCGCAACGAATCCATATTCTGATGCTAATGTGGTGGCGCTGCTCATTCTTCGCTTATTACTGGCGTGGCGCAAATGATTAATCATGAGTTCACAGATATTCTCACGTTTTTTTTCCTGAATAAATGTTGTCAAGAATAAGAAGGTAGTTAGGCTAATTGAAGTGCTATGTTAATCGGTGTTTTCCTTATAAGACTTGTGATATGATTAATTTCCGTCATCTCTATTCGGTATTTTTGACCGACTTCAAAAGCAAAGAGGAGCTTCTCAATTCATCGGAATCTTTTTTTAGGGTCCAAATCTCCTCACTACGTCTAACTTTAGTGATGTCAGTGATGACTAAAAAAT
Organism: Eugnorisma glareosa; assembly: GCA_947578425.1. NCBI lineage: Eukaryota > Metazoa > Arthropoda > Insecta > Lepidoptera > Noctuidae > Eugnorisma > Eugnorisma glareosa. The sequence goes on along the minus strand of OX387982.1, from coordinate 545,864 downwards.
AACTAAGAAAGTAGGAAGCAATATGAATACAAAACATCACATTCATACCTGCCCGGATTTGATTCCACGACCTCGTACAACAAGGCGAAGCCTGTACCTCTGGCCTACCACAACTATTTTATAGTATATCAGAAAACAAAATCACAAAATCATAATTTCCCAAACACTTTTCCCATCAAACATTTTATCGTCACAACTCACCTGCATGTAAACCGTTCACTAACAGTGACGTATCATCCACAATCATCCCAAGTGAGGTCGCCATTGAACCCAAATTGAATGGAACTCGAACAGTACAGCCCATAGCCATTGATACCCGAACCAAATAAGTGGGCATTGTCAGCCTTATTATATAATGTTGTTTGTGAACTTATATTAATATATCGGAGAAGTGGTATTTTGGATAATTTTATCGGAGAAGTCCATCCTACGACTTTTTCTAATAAAGTTATCGCTTCAGGCTGAATTTTAGTATTGAAATACAACTGAAAATATTATAATGGCATTTTCTGCAAACACAGTTTTTTTCAAAACCCAACTCAAACCCAAAGCATTTATTTCAATTAGACCTTAACAGGCACTTTTGAATGACAGAAATTTATTTATTTCACATTAATGTTCATGGGCATATTTTGTTAACCGTCAGAATGTAGTTGCACGGTAAGAATTGCATGGTTTTTATTCTTTTCAATAATGTTGTCCCTACCATAAACATTTTAATCAAAACCTTACTCAGCTAAACACCAAAAACATCTCCTAAAAACAAAGCGTTTCATCCACCATTTTGTTCAGCGGCCATCTTGACGAGAATTGGCGCGAAACGACCATAGACGCGATTCGTCTCCTCTTTTACGGTTCTATTAGGATTTTGTCGACGATATTTTATTAGAAGTGTAATGTCAACTGGTTTCGATGGCGAGGATACAATCTTTGAGAGGAGCTTTAAATTTTTAAAAGCGCCGATTCTCTTCCGTATTTCTTTGTTTGGTGACGGTTTATCTTTTACGACGATAATGAAAATGGCGGGTTATGATTGTCTATGGATTTCTCTTTGTGTTTCTTTTGATAAAAACATATTTTTCCTACAATACTTTAAGGCTACACAAATATGATTTCTCTTTTCCCAGGGGAATAAAAGAGAGCTGTTTTTAGTCTTGACATTAAGAAACAATCTCCATTACATGAGATTATTTTTAAATATCAGCAGTAGAAAAAGCGCTTCAAAATGTTTCACCGCTAAAGACTTGATTACTGGAAAGGTTACAAGCCTGCAGGTATTTTTCATATAAATTAACTAAATGGTTGCTAAGAATCATAACAAGTGAGGTTCTGTGGTGACTATCTTGCATATTATACTTAGAGCTTGTTTCTAGTGTGGCGATGGCTTTCTAAATGAGTCAGCCCAGCAAAGAGCCAGCTAAGAGTACTTTGGTGCTATCATTACCGTCTACGATTCCTATAGTGTTCAGAGTAGGTTTTCATGGCTTCGACCAACCAACCGTTACTAGAAGATGGTGTATGTTGCATTGCAACGAATTTTTTTTCAAACATTTCAACAATATTCCCAAAACATCACAACTACAAACAATATTAAAATGATCAAAAAGTGCACGATAAGGGGAAAAAACGTGATTAATTAAAAACTTGAACATAATCAGCGACAGCAGAACTAATTTAAGAGATAAACACCAGCAATAAAAGTGACAAACAGTTCTGGGCGACACCCACTGCCAACAAAAATACTAGACAGATGAACACAGAAGTGTAAGAGTATGACTATGATGCTATAAGAGTAGAGGAAGTCCAAAATATAAACAACTAGCTGTTGCCCGCGGCTTCGCTCGCATTTTGGACGGAAATTATCCCACGGGCACGTTTTAAATATAGTCTATTGCACTCGGAGATAATGTAGCTTCCTATTAGTGGAAGAATTTTCAAAATCGGTTCAGTAGATCCAGAGATTACCCCTACGACCTCACAAACTTTACCTCTTTATAATATTAGTAGAGATAGATTAACTCAGTGGAAATTATGAGGTTAGAAAGGAGGTCACTACTAAGACCTCACAAACTTTACCTCTTTATAATATTAGTAGAGATAGATTAACTCAGTGGAAATTATGAGGTTAGAAAGGAGGTCACTACTAAGACGACAACTAATATAATGGAAGAAGAAGACTATTACTGCGTCAGCCCCAATTTGGATAAGGGCAGGAGAATGGAGATGAAGACATAACCAAAAACTAAAAGGTACCTTCGGCAAAAAAGTCACAATAAATGATTGAATACCTGGCCTGGTCGAAATGGCCACAATCCACAAGTTGTTGATCATAGTTTTGAACCCAAGCAAGCACTTTACTTTGTGTACATTATTTCAATGCTACTGCTCTTAAAACGATAAAGGAAAACTTCGTGAGAGAACCGGTATGACCTGGAGCCATACATCTACAGAGAGGAGACCTCTGTCCCAACAGAAGACTAATGATGAATTTGATGTATCTAATACATACATAATTAAGAGGAACAAGGTGGACTAACACATTTCTAAAGGCTTATTTTTTTGGATTGTCAGTACTGAGTTATCCATTCTTTGAATAATCCTCAAGGCTTCGTGTAACTATTAATCAAGCGATCTCACGAGATCATTGCGAATGTTTGTCTAGCTACCGTTGACCTCCAATGAATGGAATAGATTGATGCCCCGCGTGTGTGGGTGGACTTTTAACTGTAAGGCATATCTAGTACAGTTAGTTGGTAGTCATTGTATTTCATTTTATTCTTCAGACATTTGGAGTCTATGATTAACTAGGGCTTAGGAAGTTTAACTGTACCTTAATGACTTTTGAACGGAGTTACCGTTACCAAAAATGAAATAGTTTCCGACCGAGAGGATATGAGAAGTCATATCAGCTTTCTGCCATTACATTTTTTTTGTTTGTGAATGGCATCTCGCAGTTCAACCTAGGTGGTTATCGACTGCTTAACCGGACAAGCCTGTGGGTTTTCTGCCATTACGATCCATAAACCTCTTTTAAACGTAATCCGTGTATCCATCTCCATTCTTGTCATATCATTATCGCGCTTAATGATCTCTTGGGTTCTAATCCAACAGACGATCTGTTTGCGGATGGATGGACGAAGATTTTATTGGCATGTCAGAAGTATTGTGAAAGGAATTTATGAAAGTGTGAACCTTTACTTTGTTATTTTGTTTATTTTAATTGTATGTATAACTCTTTTAGTTCTTTTTTAGTTATTATAATTGGTTTAACAGCCGTTGTAATTAAATAAATAAATAAAATTATTTTCATCTCCCTTTCATTGCTAATAACCTACATAGTACCTACTTAAATAAACGCCTCTTGTTGCGATTCTCTTATGTTGCTTCGACCACGTTCATACACGCACAATGGTTGCGACTACTACGCACCTGATGTTTGTGAAGAACATCACCAATAAGGTCAGTGTACTCGTATGTCCTAGGGCATCCGATCCTGGTGTTCCCACTTACATTTGCCTTGTTAGTCACCTTTTACTTATCCTCTCCTTATATTTCATTAAATGTTTCGTCATCTCGTATCAAACCCAGAGGAACATAATAACTGCCGCTCGAGTCGATATTCAGGTTAAGCCGTGCTTGCCTAGGTTGGTCCGTGGATGGGTGACCACTCCTTACATAAGTACCGAATTCCCACGTTTAAAAGCACGTTAAGGTGTTGGTCACGGCCGTCATTTGTAGATCTTTGACAGTCGTTACAGGTAGCCAGTGGACCGAAAGTCTGACAACCAGTCATACTCGTACTAAGGACTATCGTATTACCCAGTACTGACTGGGTTGTGGAGGTCAGATAGGCAGTTGCTCCATGTAAAATACTGATACTCAGCTGCATCCGGTTAGACTGTGAAGCCGACCCATCATAGTTGGGAAAAGGCTCATCTTCCACCCATTGCGTTTTGATCTTTCTCCGTTTTGTTCCAACCTTACCTTCTCTCATTCATATTCCTCCTGCACCCCTCTTCCTCAAATTGAATAGTACACACAGTGTCCGTAGCTCGAAAGCGTAGCGCTCCAGTGTTTTAGTAAATCACTTCATATCTTCTCCCAGTGCTTTTGTTTCAACACAATCTAACGGAATTAAGTTTACGTCATTTAATTCTACAATGGTATTCATGTATCATGGAGGAACTTCCTCTAAATTATTTCCTTTTTGTTTCACAAAGGATAATTTTGGAAGAAACTAACTTTGCTTTTCAGACCATTTTTTGTGGAATAATATCTTGCTTGGAAAATGGAGGTAGTTAGCAATTTCAAGAATTACAACGTGTGATGTGAGTGTGTGTTACAGACCTGCCCATAATCTTCATGTTAATGTGGGCGTCTATATTGACTACACTTGTAGAGATTTAAGGATCCACGTGAGATAAGATCAGGGTTCTCATAATTAACATACAAATACTGATGGCCGCCCGTATGCCATTTTAAGGGTTCCGTAGGCGAATGGCAAAAAAAGGAACCCAGATTTCTCATGTCTGTCTGTCTGTCGGTCCGTATTTCACAGCCACTTTAATCCGAAACTATTAGGACTACATTTGAAACTTGGTAGGTGCATACCGCTTTACGATTTTTATACAAAAATAAAAACTAAAAGATTAAGGGAGGCTTCCCATACTTGGAACTGAAAATAAAAAAAAAACACATCACACCTATAACTGTGGGTACCCCACACATTCCATCCCTTTTTAGGGTTTCGTAGCCGAATGGCAAAAAACGGAAACCTTATAGAATCACCATGTCTGTCTGTCTGTCTGTCACAGCCACTTTATTCTAAAACTATCAGAACTACACAGTTCCAACTGATCCATGCGTCATGTTCGAGAACGGGCGCTGTCAGTTGTGCCTGGTCATCTCTTAGTTTGAATTCCCCATACGTGGAACTAAAACTTGTTTTTTCATCAAACCTATACGTGCGGGGTGTCTATAGATAGGTCTTTAAAAATTACATTGAGGTTCCTAAAATTTCATATTTTTCTTAAAGTCAATTATAGTGGTACAATACCCCCCTCTAATTTCTAAAGTAATTTAAGGAGAAAATTTAGTGATAAGTCTGCGAGGTTAAAATGGGACTGGAAATGGGCGGGTCACATTTCCAGGATGGGTCAGGACAGATGGGCCTGAATCGTCACACAGTGGGGTGCCTGCAGACTGTTGTCGTCACCGAGGCAGGCCCAAGAAACGCTGGCGTAACTTACTACGTCCTATTTGGACTCGTTCGTTGACTGATTAAATGACACAATGACACATTAATTATACTTTAACACTTATAATAAAACTATACTACTAACGATTTTTAAAACAAGAAAACAAATAAGTAATTTAAAAAAAAAAATGAATACATAAAGGGAGTAACAGGACCCTTAGCGAAGCCGAAAGGCACTTGTTCTCCTCGTCATTGTGACATTATTTTTATTCAAGACTATTCATACCTGGGAACCTTCTAGTTACGGAGATATTGGGTGTCAAAGTTCCAACTTTTTCACAAGTTTTTTTTTTCTATGTCCATGTTTTTAATGTAAGAGTTTTACTTTAAACACCTCCACGACCCCGTGCTATTCAATCCATCCATGAGCACAATGTTTTGAGTGCGTTAGATTGTGTCCTACCCTATAACGTGATTTTTCACCCCAAAAAAAAAGTCGTTTCCCAGCAACAATTTTTGCGTAAAGTTACTTAGTTTGATGTACAGAATGTTTGGTTGACTGCTTCGCTAAGGGTATTGATACACCCTGTGTTTATATTTCCATATAAAATATTAGTAGAATAAGTAAATAAATGGATATATTAGATACTTAATAGGATATAAAATAATTCAAACATAACAACAAGAAAAGTAACAAAGCGCTCTTCCTCTCTCTATTAATTCAAAAATTTTCTGTGCCCGACAGGGTTCTTAATTGTTTCTATTTTCATTTTTTATTTACCACTGCAATAGTGAAGACACACAATAGTTGTTTTCCAATAAACAAACCGGTGTGATTTACGAACACAAACGAAACGGGTAAATACTGCCTGAGTTTTCTAACACTTTGGGTTAAAAGTCTTTTGGATGTTCAATCCTCAGCTTCACGCCTAGAGTTGAAATTCCAACAGCGCTATAATATTTAGGCATTCGTTTAAGTGTAGGTCTTAGAGAAATCGAGCAGTACTATCATGTTGAAGCACTGCGCAGTAAAACGGCTTGTTTACCACTTTTTATTGCGAACGAGATTGAGCTGTGTTTGAAGATACGATGGAATCACAGATTATTTTTTTTATTGAAGTCATTGATGAGAATACATTCCCAATTTAGATGCCTGAGTTTGACCCGCTGAGGGTGAAATGTAATTCCACATAACTTTATTGTTATTAGACAGAAGACAAACCGATGACTAACTAACAAAAAGTATTGCCTTGCTTAAGGCCACTTGCACCGACCCCCGTAAAACCTGAGAACCAATCACCGCTTTAAAATTAATTTAAAAGCGCTAAGTCATCTCAGCGACGGTAATGTCAAAACTTGTCGAAAATGATTGTGAATTAGAGGTATTTTTGACAGAATGGACCTAAGTTTAACTTTGAACCCTGCAGTGCTCGGTATCAGAAATAGGTACAATTAATAAATTTCAGACTGTTTCCACACGATTTCGTAGCACGATGCCTACTTTCGCAGGATGACTACTTTTTACAATCGCTTATTGACAAATAGATTCCATAATAGGTTATTCTACAACTCGCAGTACGCCTACTTTTATACGATGATTTCCTTCACGGTAAATAGGCTAAAAACTTGGTGAAAAGAATCTTAGGCATTCGTTGTTACATTTGGATATTGATACAACATCGGAAATCCTCACTCTGGATTGACGAAAGCCTATATTCCCCGAAGGGTTAAGCAGAAAAATAATAGGATTCATCATCATCATCCACAGCCCGACTTCACCCACTGCTGGGTATAGGCCTCTCTTTGCTTGAGCCAAGCTCCACGCTCTTGTGCCAGCCTCATCCAGGATATTCCCACAATGGCAAATGTCCTGGACTACTACTCGATCTGGCAATTGAAAATCATTACCTTATGCTCAGAAATCGCGCTTGCGTTCTTTTAGCCAAAGATTTCGTGGTTTAACGTCGAAATTCTTAGTTTTTACCTGAATATTTATTAAATTGAATACTGCATTTAATTTAGACAAGCACTATCAAGGTAAATCAACCGATTCTTCCTCAATACTTCATCAAAACAAATACCAAATCAACATTCTACATTCTGGAATTGCACATAAAACTACAATCTTAATTAGTGGACTACCCTCGTCCTAATCTTTATGGCATCTGCGGAATTGCATCGCTTCCTCGAGGGGTACTGGGGTATAGGGCTATACCCCGGATATAATGGGGCAGTATTTACAATGTGAGGCCAAATGTGGGGTGGTCTGTGATTGGGTGCAAATAATTACTGCTTCCGACGAAAATGGAGGCTGTTAATTGTTATGTTGAATGACTGATTTGTAAGTTAGATTGTTAAGAACATTATAAAAAAGAATTTGATGACGAAAAGAATATTGACGACCACGTTTCTTGACTGTGTGTTTGCCACATTTCAGTCCCACCCAGTTTATATATTTTTTGGTGATGAGTTCTTGAACGAATCATCATGAGCAGTCTTCTTTTTCCAGCCAACTTCTTCCTTTTTCTAGCCAAAATCTTTCACAAATCAATTGACATTAGATTACACGTTGCCATACAACGTGGCAACGCCGCCTGTCTCTTGGGTACATTACCAGTTGACAGCGTTGAGGTGGAGTTTTTTGACGCCATTTTTTAAGTTTGTTGCTAGGTTAATTACTTTAGGTTATTTTAATTAATAAATGTAAAATTGACATTAGTGTCTTAGATTGACACTTAAAAAGTTATATAAGCTTAAGGCCAGATTTTGTACCGCAACCCACAAAAAGCCATGTTGTCCAAATACTGCGTAAGTACGTCAACATCATCCGACCGATTGACGACATTTTTCGATTGTCCAACCGCAAAACGCAAACAATTATTAATAAAATGTGATACCTATAGTCAGATACCTAGGTATTATTTTAATGAAGAAAAAAACAATTCCTATTCAAATTAATTCTTCAACCACAGTCAACTATGACTCACAAAAACAATATTGATCATTATACCTACCACCTCTTCTGAAAATCATTCAGCTCGACCTAACCACACAGTCCTAACTTAGAACAGGTATAATTAAGATATTTGTTCGGTGATACGTAAGTACATAGCTTATATACCTGTGCTAATGTTATGTGTACATATTAGATGTTGAGTAATTCATAATAAGGTTTATAATTTGTGTGTCCGTCTGTATCTGTATTGGGAACATTATTATCGGTCTTTTATTTTCCGATGGTGGTTCTCGCTCGAGCATGAGTCATCATTCTTTTCCTGCCTTTATCCCAATTTATTTAGTCGTCAACTCATGAGTCACCTCCTGTATAACCCACCGGTCTCGTTTCTTTGGTCTCCCCCTACTCTTATAGCCATCCACATTTATAGCCATAACTTACTTTCCCTCGAGTTTAGTATGTATGACGTACCTAAACAGCTTCTGAAGGATCTTAAATACCAGTTTTCTACCCACCTTCAGAACTGATTGTGAATATCTTCGATTTTCAGTGGTTCGTGCGTTGTTTGCCCGATCTGCAAAGAGGTTACATACTTTTTAAGGCCCTCCCTCACCGGGAGCATTCTCTTGTAATGTAATGTTTCATATTCACTTGTTTCAGTACAAAATCGAATGGTGAGGGAACCCCTTTAACTTGTTCAGGTTTGTCTTTTGTTTCGTAAGATGAATCTGCCTGACCGATCGATAGCGAAGATATCGGACATCTTACTCCGCTCTTTCAGGTTTCCAATACGCGCATTATTAAATATCAGTATCAGTTCTGGCTTCCAGACTTGCCGGATGCAGCTGGGTACCAGGTTTTATATGGGGCGACTGCCTATCTAACACCCATAATGCAGTTACTGGGTAATACGATAGCTCTTGGTGGACTGGTTGTCAGAGTTTCAGACTTCTGACCACTCGTAAGGGCTGTCAAAGATGTACAAATGACAACCTGGAACAATGGCTCCCGAGCTACAGAAAAATAAATCCCAAAATCGACTACCACTTAAATAAAGTAATAGGTGAGTCACACCGAGTAAAACCGCGGTATATTCTGATTTCGTGTAGGAACATGATTCATATTATTTTTAGCACGTACTTGTCAACATTTCAATAAGAGTTGTGGTGCGAAATATTTTACGAGAGAAGACATTTTACATACCTACCTGCCGGTTTGTGTGGAGGGATATTATTTCAAAGAAAATCTAGGGTCTATTCAATTTGAATAACTTACGTTAGGGGATTGTATTTCTCAATAGTAGCCTATGTAGAATGTGTGTTTAAATTTGGGTATAGGTTGATGACAATAGGATCGTCCCCTTTCAATTAGTTAGTTATTAAGATTTACCTACGTTGTTATACACTAAAGGAATTACAAGAAACATCTGACTAAATCATAACGTTGATTTGACGGTGGACTATTAATTTTACAAAATTAAAAAAAAAAAAACTGCTCCACACTAGGATTTTCTCCAGTATCGTGGGTGCGTATAAAAACATTTAAACTCACATACACAAATGGTCAGACGGCCCATACAATTATTAGTTCCGTGCAGGAATTGAACCCGTAAAACGCAGCGCAGCTGCAGCCAAGCGCTCAGCCACTGCGCCAACCATGTTGTCACAGAGCTCTGCCTATCCTTCCGGAAAAAGCAGACGATATGATAAAATCCATACTTTATACTAACATTGTAATGCGATAGGAAGGCTGTCAGTCTGTCACCTTTCACGTTTAACGGCTGAACGAATTTGGATGGCACATGGATACTATTACTCGGTAATAGGTACAGACGCCAGCACGTCAAGCTACCCGAAACTGTCAATTTTCTCAATCAACCTTGAACCTAATGCTGTAGCGTTAAAGTTAAATCTATTAGAGTTTGACAGATTGAAGTAGCTTGGTGTACAAGCGTCTGTACGTCCCCATCTTTTTATGCCCATAGTACTTCCCATGCAATAGCTTCCACCTCCACACAAGCGAAGCCGCGAGCTATAAGCTAGTCACAAATAAATTATGAAACAACCAAACCAAAACGTTTAGTTCAGCAGAACTGCTTTCCGTTCTCGTGAGAACTTGTAGCGAACTAATTAAAAGAACAAGAATGTTCGTCGTTAGGTCACTAATTAAGAAGTGAGGCGGAGCCTTGAAGGTGTCAGTTCACACTTCTTTGTAGAAACTGGGCTGCTCTAGAAACATTCTTGAAATAGTGCCGATATCACGCTAGTGGTCTTCTAGGGAAAACGCAAAATGCGTGACTCTTACAATAAAGTCTTACAACCAGTCTTATATTGTTTCCCAGTAACTGGGTTTTGAAGGTCACTCATGTTTTTTTTAATTTTTTATTCAAAATCTGTTATAATTTAACATATGAAAAGTATGCCAAACTGCAAAACAGTTTGTCGGCAGTTGTTCTCGTTTCACATTAACATTAAAACAAATTTCGATTTTTTTTATAAAATAACTAAAATAAAAAAGAAAGTGAACTTACAGATTCATACACATATATCCATGGAAAATTACTATTGTCCATGTAAGCTGGTATTTGGTAACGGTGACGGTTAGCCTAGAAGCAGTACATCTTTACAATTAAGTTAGGAAAAGACAGGCAGACGATGACGATTCTTATCCACAAATTGCAGAATTTCCAATAAATTTGGAATTTATGGCCCTGTGTATTCGAGGGCTCGTGTTTCTAGCTGTAATTAGTAGTTCTAGTAAAATAGGTACTAAGTACGAGTAATAACAACTTAGTTGTTCTAACGGTCTCAAGCACGTCGCGACAGGGTTCGATTCCCAGGTCGGGCAAAATGTGATAGATTTGTTTTCTTGAAGTTCACAGCTATTAATAGCGTTTGGTCAGCTCCTCGTTTTTCATGGGGCTTAAACATAACTGCTATGGAACAATGGTCATCCAAGCTAGACTATAGATAGGGAGTTCCCTCATGTTCCCCAGACAACTTTGCAGTCTAAAAACTAGTTTAAATTAAAGTCCTCCACCAAAAACAAACATCTATCATCACATTGTGGTGTCGTCACAGGAAGTACAGCCGCTCCCTCAGTGACGTCGGCCATTGTACGTGCATTGTGTCCTCCACGAACTTGTGTGAGCTACTGTAGCCAATAGCCTTTGTGTGAAGATGAAATAACGTTACTGTGGCTTTGTGAGCTCCTAATTATTACATGGAGAATGGTATTCAGCTGAATGTAGGTGTTAGGAAAGCAAGAGAATATAATATTTTCTACATAATGGAAGTCTAGGAAATTCCTTTAATACCTATTACAAAATAATCAGAAGTAATCATAGTTTTAGTAACTCAGCATCAGCCATTTGTGGTCGGTTGATGGTAATAAGCTGGCCCTGGGATTCGGGACTAACACATAACAAAAGAAATGTGTATGTACCCTGTTGGGGTTGTTCAGGGTGTACTCGCATCTGCATAACCAGAGGTATCGCATCCTAGAGGTATGTTTCCTGCTTATAGGCTAGCTGAAATATCTCATGCGTGTGTTACTAAATCGGCACCCAATATCTTCTAAACTGGAACAAAGCAACGCTGCTTGGTGCCAAAATGAGTCAATGCATAATCAGCCTATGAAATATGAATGGTGGTAATCCATTTCGTGTTGGTGACACTTTCCCAGACCACCATTATCCACTAAAATAGAACATAATAAGAGTATTATGTTCTATTTTAGTGGAGACTAAATTAGTAGAGACTATAACTTTTAATTAACTATAAACCGCTTGCATGAAGTGAACCTTCATTCCCGAAGACCGCTACGGGTACCACCTATAGCAATGCACAATCGTAGGATACGATATCAATGGGCTCTTGAACACAAAAATTGGCAGAAGAACAATGGCGTTTCGTGTGCTTTTCTGATGAGTCTCGTTTTGGTATGAGACCGGATACAAGACGTATACGACACTGGAGAACCCCTGGACGCCAACAGCGATTAAAATCCTGCCAGGAAGTCCATCCTTATAGTGGTGGAACCATCATGGTATGGGCGGGTATTTGGATCGGCGGAAGAACTGAGTTGATTTGGATCAGAGGCAACCTCAACGCTCAAATTTATGCTGAGACGATTGTATCAGACGTCATCGTTCCTCTACAAGTGCAAATCGGTCCCTTATTTCAGTTAATGCATGATAATGCACGACCGCACACCGCAAGAGTTGTAAGACAGACTCTCGCCGCAGCTAACATCAATGTCCTGCCCTGGCCTGCTCAGTCGCCAGACTTGAATCCGATTGAGCATGCATGGGATATGCTACAGAGAAGAGCTCTGCCGAATATGGAGGGTATCCAGTCGCAAGAAGACCTTTTTTTGTTGTTGCAACGAACATGGGCGGCCATTCCACAGCGTGATTTGGATGAACTCATTTTGAGTATGCCAAACCGATGTTCTTGTGTTGTTAGTGTTCGCGGTAGAAACACGGATTATTAATTGTTTAAGTTACCCAATAAAATTTTAAAGAAAACTGTTATTTCAGTCTTTTTTTCGAACTTTTGTGTTAGTGGTTCAAATGTCAAAAATCCCTTTATTAGGAAAATGGCAAATTTCTTTATTAATGCAAAGGTGACTTGGTTTATCGTTACTGTGACAAACGAAAACACTTTATTTGATGAATCCTTAAAGAAAATTTTAATTAATATCAATCAGGAGAAAAGTTATTGCAAAAATATATGTTGATCCCTAGACACTTTTGATGTGTGTATTATCTGTGTACCACTACCAACGTACGGGCTGATATAATTAGACCAATAAACAATGCGTCTGTTATCGGCACCGCCGCAATGAAGCGCTTCCAGCGACAAATTCAAATTATATTCAGCCCTTTAGTCTAGTGCGAACTATAATATGTATGGCACTAATTTGATTTTACTATTTTGTCGTAGCGTATCTCGGAAATTAATTAATTGGGCATATAGGTAGATTTATTGTGCAGGTATTGAATGGGTAGAAGTAGAGAGGTAGTAATTGGTTCGGGATATAGGTAAATAATAATAATAGTTTATTTCCAAAAAACTTAGCACTAATTTACAGTGGTAATGTGGCAACAATTTCAATTTAGGCAAAGAGATTAGCGTCTGTAGCCGAACTAGGCATAGCCTGTATTTCGGCTATCAGCACCATTCCCCTCGAGTATTTATAATATAAGATTATGTGCCAAACAATAGAGGCTTACTAAATTTAAACAGTACTGCAGCAAATTGCAAATAGGTAAGTAAGTAAGTAAGTACATAACTTAATCTAATTATTAAATGGATAGAGTGTAAGTGTGTTAGTGTGCATGTGATGTATGAGTATAATATGTAGGTGTGTGTGAGAGAATAATTATGAGGTGAGTATGTTGGTGTGTGTATGCTTGAGTGTATGTATGTGTAGGTGAGTTAAGTAGATAGTGTGTCTTTGTTTACTGTGCTCTTAGCTGAATTCTTAGGTTGGTAAGAATAATAGTTGTTCCGTTTCCTCGTAGCTTAATTTCTGTAAGTACTGGCATACTTTTAATTTACATTGTTTTCTAGTCAACGGGTATATATGTAATGTTTTATTAAGTTTGTTGTAAAGGTAAGGGCCTAGAAAACTTATAAATCTTTTACCAAAGTTTGTTTTAAATGTGGTTAAATAGTCACATACATGATATTTGCGACGTCTCTGTAATAAGATTGGGTTGTAGGGCTGTTTTTTATGTTCTTGCAAGATAATTTTAAGTATAAATAACTGTCTTACTGTCAATACCTCGCACAACTGGAACAGTGTAATAGTAGGAAAACGCATCGGTTTAAACGTGCTAACCTTCAGAATAGCTCTCTGGGCGACCTCAACTGCCTTCAGCGTGGTTTTGCAGATACCTCCCCAGGATGAAATGCAGTAGGTAAGAAGCGACTGACAAAGAGCCTGATATATACGCTTCAGCAGTGCAGGGTCCGCGACATGACGTAGGTTTTTAAAAACATAAATTAATTTTCGTACTCTATTACAAAGAATTTTGACGTGTTCTTTAAAGTTTAAGTTATTGTCTAAATTGATACCTAGGTACTTTAGAGTATTTACGCGTTCCAGAGGTGAACATGCGCAACTACCAGTAGAAATACACTCATGTGAAACAATCCGTAGTTCGCTACGAATATTCACCGCTTGCCTAATGCTGAAACAAACATACTTAGTTTTATCTACGTTTAAAGTAAGTATGTTGTTATGCAGCCATCCCTTAGTCCTATCAAAGCCATTCTGTGCGATAGTGAAGACCTCCTCCCAACTATCACCTGCAAACACCAACGCAGTGTCATCCGCGAAAGAGATAATTTCACCTTTAGTAAGTTTAAGACACGTAAGCTCATTTATGTACACAAGGAATAGGGTGGGCCCCAGTATACTTCCCTGAGGCACGCCGTGTGTAACTGGAAGGTGTGTACTTTTGTGTTTATCCACTCGGACACACTGAGTTCGCCCCGAGAGGTAGCTTTTGAAAAGTTCAAGCTGGGTTCCCCTGATACCCAGTGCCTCCAATTTGTTAAGTAAGAGGGAGACAGAAATCGTATCAAATGCCTTTGCCAGGTCAAGAAAAATAGAGAGACATTTTTTCCCTTTGTCGAGATTAGAACTAATGAATTCCATAAGTTTATTCACTGCCTGTTCAGTAGATTTTCCGTGCCTAAACCCATATTGGTTTACTGAAAGCAGTTTATTTGTTTCGAGATATTTTACTAGACGAGTGTTTATAATTTTCTCAAGAATTTTGGATATTGCGGGTAGTATGGATATCGGTCTATAGTTGTTTATACGACTTCTGTCTCCGTTCTTATAGATTGGGCACACTTCTGATCGTTTTAGGGAATCAGGAAACACTCCAGTTTTTAAACAATCATTGAAAATTTTTTCCAGAGGATGTAAGAGAGTATTTTTATGTTGTTTTAGGAATCTACTGCTGATATTATCACATCCTGGTGCACTGTCTGTTTTTAGGCCCATGATAAAATGTCCAATCTCGTATTTGTCTGTCTCAGTTAAGACGAAGGAATTGGGGACATTTAGTACTTTATCTTGGGTATTAGTTAGTACTGGTTGATTCCGGAAATTAATATTTTGTTGACAAATTTTATTCGCTAGTGAGCTACCCACATTTATAAAATAGCTGTTTGCCACGTGAAGTGATTGGTCAGGAGTAGATGAGAGAGCTAGTAAATCTTTATGGTGTTGTGTTGTTTTTGTTGTGTGTGTGATGTGTTTGATGACTTTCCATAATTTCTTATTGTCGTTCTGTGCTTCTATGATTTGGTTTTTTTCATATGCTCTTTTTAACCTACGTAATAGATTATTACAGAAATTTCTGTATCGTTTGTAGGTAATTCTCAAGACTTCATTATCCGGATCAATGCTTGCCTTTTTATGTAGTTGGTCTCTATTTCGCATGCAACGAAGTAGTCCTGGAGTTATCCAGGGCTTAATGATTTTTTGGCGTCTAGAAAGTGTTACGATGTTTGTATTCTTTTCTATTACTTTTTGTATGCATTGTGTTAAATAATTTAGGCTAGTGTTTGGGTCTTCTGTATGATAAATGGGATCAAAATTAATATGTAAAATGTCTTGTGCTATTGTTTTATCGTCAATTATGGTGGGTACTGATAGGTACTGATATCAAATCTATTTCTGCCATTCAGCATTATATTCCAGTATCATTGTATTCTAGTTAGAAGGGTAAGAAGAGGGGAGCTCGTGGTTAAGTAATAACAGCCACAAGGATCAAACTCCTAGGTTAAGCAGCGCTTGCCTCGGTTGGGCCGTGGATGGGTGGCCATCCATTACATACCGAGTTTCCTTCGTGCTTCGGAAAGTACGTTAAGCTGTTGTTCCCGTCTGTCATTTGTAGATCTTTGACAGTCCTTACAGGTAGTCAGTGGCCCGAAAGTATGACAACCAGTCTTACCAAGGGCTATCGTATTACCCAGTACTAACTGGGTAATGGAGTTCCGATAGGTATGTGCGTTCCCATTGAGGGACCACATTAGAATTTTGAGCTTTTGTATGCGTCAGCCTTTAGTAAAAGTTCTCAAACAATTGTAAATTCAGTCTCTAGTTTGTAAAAGTAGCCACTCAAAAGTTACAATCGGTTAAAGGTGGTCCCTCAGTCGTAACTGACAGGCATCCGTATCTCAAAACCTAGTTAAAATTTACAACTGCTATGAATGACTACTTTTTGTAAAAAATTTGTAAAACTAATTTATGGAATATGAACCATTCCTGTCCACACAATATGAAAAACTAGCATGCGGAATGGGCTATCCAACAATAAAAGATTTTTTTAATTCGAATCAGTAGTTCCTGTGATTAGCGCGTTCAACCAAACAAACACACTTCAGGTTTATAAAACTAGAATAGATATATATAAGTAATACATATATAGTGAAGTATATAAAAACCATAACCAGCAAATCACTTTATATCTGCGTCACTCACCCGCGCAATCGTAACGTTTGGCCGTTTAAGCATTTTTATTGTAAGGAAATTATTGTACTTTGAGAACATTCAATAAATCGCTATCAAACCGTTAACATGTCTTTGACTTATTAAGACTATCGTCACCAACCTACCTCACAAGAAGACAACACTATGCATGGCGACCCTGCCACACCGTTCGATCACACCACATCCGATAGGTAGCCGCTCCATGGTAGATGATAAAGACCTAAAAAGGTTAGATGTCTATGAAATGACAATCACATGGGACATTTCAATTCTGTTTAGGATGGCTTAGTAAGGGTAAACCCCTTGACGTTCAGCTACCTACATATAGGTCATGGTAGCCAATCATACCCAATATAAGGTCGTTGACACTATTTTGTAAGTGGTTTTTTTTGCTGATATGGTAATCTTGTACATGTCTTCTGAACAACGTCTTACATTCTTAGTTATATCCTCAAACTTCAAGAAGGTCTTAATAATAATGTTAGATGTTTGAGTGTATCGCTATTTAAAATTTTAGAAAACCTTTGAATGACCAGTTATGCTATAAAATAGATCGAGTTAGTTTATGGCTAGCTTAGTTACCTTACTTTATACGTAGCCAGGTGTTACTTCCCATTCGACATGAACTACCAACTATATTGCTCTCTGTTGCCGGTCGTTGCTCGCACAAACGAATATTAAAAGCATAAATTCACGCGGCTTTTTTCCAATTTTTGGATATCGCATATCGCTATCACTTTAGGCCACTAAAATGTTGTTGGGCATTTATAGGTGCAAAAAAATGAAACAGAAACTTAACATAATGATTAACTATTAAATGTATAATGATGATTAAAATCCACTTTTCATTTATTATTTGATTCTACCCAGTGTTAAAGTAATGTTGCAATGTTTCAGTAGGTTTACTAAGATAAACTTTTAATTAAGCCAATTATGTTACGTTACATACTTAAAATAACTATAACATTCGTCATGACCGATTAAAACATACAGAAAATAAAGTAGGGTTAATAGGTCACATCATAATCGAGCTATAAAACCTTTATTTTAAAACAAGCCAAACGACGCTTGTAACGTTTAAACCTCGTCATTATCGTAGTCATTACGACGAAAACCATTAAATAATAATTTCTCAATTATATTCAATAATTGGCACCGCGGCACAACCACCAAATAGCGCAAAACAGAAAGACAACTTCGAAAAGCACTTAAAATTGTTTCTGCGTGAGTAAAATCAAATTAAAAATTAAAACCGGCCAAGTGCGAGTCGGACTCGCGCACGAGGAGTTACCATTATTTTTGTTGTTAGAGCGGCAACAGAAATACATCATCTGTGAAAATTTGAACTGTCTAGCTATCATGGTTCCTGAGATACAGCCTGGTGACAGACATCCATACAGACGGACGGACAGTGGAGTCTTAGTAATAGGGTTCCGTTTTACCCCTTGGGTACGGAACCCTAAAAACGACAATGTAACCACGGTATATGACAAACCCACCGGATTTGCCGCGATTTTGTCAAAATGAGAAAGGGGACGGTTTTCCTTAGCAATGCTTTATTACCATTTGGGCTGGCTCGTTATAAGTTGAGTACATAATCAGACTACTTAAAAAGGTTCTACTGCTGAAACATAGGCTTTTTCTCTCCAAGAAAAAGTGGGCCATAATCCATCATATATCTTCGGAGTCACATATTTTGGGAGCAGTGGAGATGAAATAATTACACAAAGCAAAGTGCAGATTGATGCCACCCCTCTTATCTGTCTTCGCAAAGGATAGAACTTCTGTATCAATCTTGAAATGTGTCAGATACATAATAATATCTATTATTAAACACCCTGGCACACTGCCCAGTTTTTACACACACTCTAGAGATACTTGTACTTAGGTTGAGGGGAAGTTTCTTTTCCTCAATGTAACATGAAAGGAAGGGGTGAGAACAATAGCGGCGTTTGACTCATGGTAAAATTGATTTTCCTTTAAGAAGGTGGCATGACCTGGAGGTCAAAAAGAAAAGTCTTACTAATTTATTTAATGTACAGCAGCGGACTTAATGCCTTAAGTATTGCCTACAAACTTTTGTGTGGCTCAGAGAGAAATAGTGGTACCTAATTTATGAAAAGTGGTAGTAATTTAATTAACAAAATTTTGAAGAAAAAAATGAAAACGGGGCGTTGCACACAATAAGCAACATAATAAGCAACTTTAATTCTGGGACTAATCCTGGAATCACGAAAAATGAGGTGTTTTTTATATTTTGTTGAGTTCCGAGAACGTGGCATATAAGTATGGTTCAGCTGATTTTTTACAAGTAAACACCTTGTTCAGACAAATAAAGTGTTTCCATCCAGAAATTAAGTTATTGTCACTAGTCTCCATCTGAGTCATTGTTGGATTTTCTAATTTCCAGAGGCGTTAGTCTGTTCTTATCTGGTATGTAGGACGGAAACACATTGTTTAACTCAGCCGTAACGTAAAGGAAATGGACTATTAAACTAGATATCGTTGTGCATGCTAATATTTAACCATTTTGGATTATTCGATTTAAGTGCACTTGCACCTAATTCGCTTGTTGTGATCTTAAGCCATTCACCATTCATAACAACTTACAAAAAGAGATTTACCAGTTTTCGTTTAAATTAGAAACTTTGTAACACTTTCGAAATATAGGCATAATTAGTGCTTTTGTTTACCTACTCATAGAAACGTGCCAACATCGAAGTTTAAAAAAAAACATAACCTGTCCCAGCCAAGAACTTACAGGGAAAGTTCATCTTTTATTCATTAAAACATTTAATAATAAAGCATCGATGACAATAATCGCGATGAAGCAAGCGCCATCTTACCTCCCTCAGTTCACGCACCGGCGCGCAGCGTCAACTGCATGTAGTAAAACGTTAGGCTCCCTGCTCACAGTGCATGTTGCACATAGTACTACAGTGTTGGACATCACACACAGCCTATATAAATACATAATACTACCAGCATAATTATACTGTCCCGGGGTAGGACGAAGGCATCTTCATAAAAAAGGTACGAGCATTATTGGCGGTCTCACGATGTTTCCTTCAACGATGTACATGAACAAATATAGCTCGTACACTATGTGAAAATTAAACACACATAATTTTGTTACTCTTTTAGTAAAGTTAGGGATGAAAGAGAGGAGACCTGTCGCTGCCGACCGTTGTTCGCTCGATGGTTGGTAGCGTAGAGGCCTGGGACGCGGTGATGGCCTTCTGCGAAGCCGTCATGTCGCAGAAGGAAGCTGCGAAAAGGGAGAGGGAGATAACAACCTCCCGCCCATCCCGTAGCAGACGCACCGGGCGTCGGCAGAGGGCATACAACGCCCTCTTTCGGCCCCCCTAAACAGGTCCAGGGTCGACGGATTCGGGGACATCCGCCGCCCCCCATCACACTGGACCCGGGACGGCGGCGCGTAGTGTTCCACGCGCGCCTCTCCTAGACGTATCGGGGGAGTTTTACACCTCACTCCCCCCCGAGACGAGGTCTGCAGGTCAAGCGGGCCGGCACTAGTCCGGGGCAGCGGAAGTCGCATCAGATCCCGTTGCCCCCCGACGTAAGTGTGCGAGGGAACACCGGTGTGGTTTTAATCAGTATGAGTCTGACAGACTCCTCCGCTCTCCCCAGGGCGGAGGACATCCATTGAGGATTTCCACATAGAAAAAAAAAAAAGGGATGAAAGAGTACACCAGTGATTACGCACACACTTGAACGCAACAATATCTTTCCGCGTCAATGACTGGGCTCCTTTGAGATAGATCGCTATTGCTGAAATTCGGTCAGGAGGACTATTTCTATTAGTAAAGGATATGATTTTGTGACCAGCACCTATTTTTTCGATGTGGCATCCTTAAGAAATAGATCGCATTTAGTTTCCTTACTTATTAAGCTGTTGAATTTAATAGTTCCAATTGTAAAGTCGCAATATAAGACAGAGAGGTAACCAAACAAATGCCGTTGTTCTAAAATTAACTCGTAGTTCCAAAAATATTAGAATTCAAGCCACGTAAACCCAAAAGTACTTAAACAACAACGCCAAACCCCAATTTTAATAATATCTATACAAATTGCTGTGACCCAGTTCGGTTGACCGACTTCCTAAACTCATCCCAAAGGACCAAGTTTTTGGCTAACTTTTTACCAATTATACATTAAGAAAATTGGGATTAAAACATTTTTCACCCAATTTCACATTGTGTATTGTAGTTTGCTTCATATTTCGGTGTTCGTACTTTGCCTAGTATTTAAGAAGAAGTAAAAAAAAACTCCATACAGTGGTGACATCTATACCACCACATACATATAAACCAAAGTGACATTATCCTACATCGCGATACTTAAGGTATTCGCGCATGTAACATACGGGGTGGAAGGGGTACCGACGTGAATACGGTCACCCCATATTCAGAACCTCATTCTGAACATTCCACACAGAAATTTTTCATCGGTTATTAAAAAAAATCTGCTGTTTCGCACAAAAGTGCAATACCTACCTACACGGTCAAAAGGTATGGAACAGCTCATAAAAAAATATCGATGAAAAGTTTCTATGTAGGCTCAGAATGATGAACTGGATACGCGTGTGGTAACCGAGGGTAACCGTTTTCGCGTCTGTGTACACAGAAACCCGACTACCTTCGGGTCTATTTCTCTATCTTCTATGCGAGATAAGGTACTTTACAACCCGTTCCTAATACCTCTAAAATACAAAAATAAGGAAAGAGTATAAATAATTATTAGGAAGATCTTTACTACCGGCAAAATACAATTTTCATAAAAACTTTCTCATACCAAAAAATATTCGAGCATAACTGGCGAGAGTCGTTAGTAATTGAGAAAAAAGTAAAATAAACAGAAAAAAATGTCGGAAATGTTTCAAGAATATTATTCAGATTATTAACACAATTAACTGAGTCGCTGAAACGTCGAGCACTTCATTACCGAAATATGCTTTGAAGATACGATGATATTATTTTGTTTCGTCAAAATACGTTAATTTGAAAAATAAACTGTATTTCCTTTTACAAACTCTTTTGACTGAGAACTCATTAGAACTGTAGTTTTAATTCAACGGATGCTGCCTCGTTGGTCTATTTGTCACAGGCACTACAACTGAGCATTAGGTTTTGGGTTCGATTCTGAGGTCGGACATTGTTATTGCGTTTTTCCATAAGGAACTTCACCTCAGCCGGGATTTGTGCCCTGTTGAAGGCTATGGGCTTGTCCACTATTACATGGGACTTCAATTCTTAACCATAAGTCGCAAGATGGGGTTTTGCCGTGGGTTCACCTCTGTCTAATACTTCGGGGACAACAGGTGTGATATTATGAACCTCTGTTTTGGATGAGAATTTGGTGAATTTACTGTGATTTTATACGATATAACGATTTTCGATTGAGTTTTTGATACAAATACTTTTCACCCAAAATAAAAATAAATAAGTTTCAGTTCTCAATGATTTCCTCTCAAAGCGATCTCTATTACTCTGGGCATATCATAAACTTTATTTTGATAGCTAATCGTTTACTAAAACGGGATTACGATCGTATCTTTTTATAAGACTCCATTGGGATTCGATTTTCTTGTTTTCCGCCATTAACGTCTTCTATGTCCGTATTATCTAACCGCTTTCATTTAAGAGCCTGCTCTTATATGAGACTCATTTTACTTTGTGAAAAAGGAAAAATAGTCTTTTTTCTTTCACGGCATAAAACTAAAAATATTTTGTCACTTACGAGATATCTTCCGTAATTGTTGTTGACAGTTTAAGTTGAACCTATACATTGTAAGGATTGATTTATTTTACAAACAGTTATCCATCATCAACTGCCTAGTCTCTTCCCAACGATGTTGGGGTCACGTCTAGTGTAACTTGATGCAGCTGGATTTCTACATTTTATATGAAGCCCCTCTCTGACCTCCACAACCCACAAACTGAGTACCACGACACAATACCTCTTAGTCAGACTAATCATCAGACTTTCGAGCTTCTGTTAACCCATACCTACCGATGACAGCCGAGCCGCGACCAATGGTTTAACTTGTTTACCTTGACTGTATTAACTGGATGGTCACCTATCACAGACCGCGGATCCCCGCAAGCGTTTGTTAACTTTGACGATTGTCTTGACTTACCTACTGGCATACAATATTAAGAACATCAGCAAATACTCTTCAATACAGTTAGTAAAACACAGTAAGTAAAATTTTTACCAACTTAAATATCAATGTTGGATCGTCTAACCTAGCACTAACATCTGCCATTGGTTTGGCAGTCATCGGGCCAGTTCTGCTGTTCTGCCATGCAACTTTATGCGAACGTAAAACTCGCTGCCAGTTAAACCTCTATGGTTTCGAAAAGCGTGCATTAAAAACGTTTTAGTTTCGTTTTTTTATTTTACTTTTTAGTTACGTTTTCATTTGAGTGGACAGTTTCATGGATGTGTTCGTTTGAATTGTGAACCGTCCGGGTTAAAACTACCAGGTTTTATTTTAGCTTCGTTACATAGATTTTTAAGGGATTTTTTTTTTTTAATTCATAGCGTAGTTTTTCTCTTAATTGGATTAGTTATGCCCTTGTGGAATAGATAACACCGTTTATAACATTGTGTTTTAGTTTTTTTGGTGTATTTAAAAAACGCTGGATATTTATTATTTACTAGCAGACATCAAAATCATTTTGTGGGGTTTTATACCACGCTATACTAATCCATTTTATAAGATTGGCTTTATGTCTGTGCTCTTAAAAGAATAGTGTCCACCTGTACACTCATCTTTTCACTGCTTTATTTTATGTTTAACTAGCTTCGGCCCGCGGTTTCACCCACTTATTTTTTTTTTATCATACTATGCCTATAACCTTCGCGCAAATTCAAGCAAGCCATAAGTTGACAATGCTCAATCGCAGTCGGACGAACGATATGGCAACGCATAAAATACGAACAAAAATGATTCATGAAAATCTCGGATATTGGATCGGAGTCCTGGATTGGTTTCCGTACGTCGTTCTTGAGTGACCACTGAAAATTGGCGCATGTTCTTTAGCCCCCATAATTATGCTGAGCGGAAACGTTTTTGTCACTGTCTCCACGCATTATGCTTTCGACTATTTATTCCTTTGGTTTGTTTTACTAATGGAATTCTAATTTAAGTTATTTATTTTACATGTATTGTTTCTATTGTTATAGAAACACGTGATTTATTGTTATAAATCACGTGTTTATTTCTTTTTTCTATACGTTATGGCTATGTACTGCAAAATAATCACAAAGTGCCTAATGAAAATAATTTTTGAAAGCAGAGTAATGTATAAGGTCCCCGTAATTTTCATACACAAAGACACGAATCACGCACTATGATTAAATTTCCAACTAAACTCAAAGCACGCAATTTAGAAAAACGTGGAGTATATTTCAAACAGATCCAATTACTAACAAAGAGATAAACTTTAGAACTACCCTCGCTGCTCACCCCCCACAGTATACTTGATGCAAATTGTATCTCATTGAGATCTGTATCGCAGAATCCATAGACAAACCCTCTGTTCCAAATTTACTTGCTTTATTGTACAATTTCCATAGATTATAGCTAATTTTCTTTCCCCTAACTCAACTGGGCTCTAATTAGGGATGGGACAAGAACAGTAACTAATATTTAAGTTGAATATATTTATATACAAGCTTTTGCCTCCGCTCTAGTCACCTAGCGGTGTGAAATATAATTTACTACCTACCAAATATACATTAAAAAAATCATAAAAATCGGTCGAACCGTTTCGGAGGGGTGCGACCACAAATACTGTGACACGAGATTTTTATAAAGTAAGTGGCAAAATGAACGTTGCCTCTCACAATTATATGTATATAGTTTCCTGATACTTTAATGATGCTTTACTTAATTCATGGTTTTTTTCCCAAGATATTGTGACATCCACCAACTTGCATTGGGCCCGCGCGGTGGATTGCGGGTCCCAGCAGTGGGACATTATATGGCCATTATTCTTATGGTACGGAGCTAGTGGCTAAATAATAACAGCATATTTGAGAAAAGGCTAGGCAGATGATGATGAAATGCTTATAGTATGATCCTGTGCGGAATAAAACGTACATAGCAGGTAATAATCCCACTGCCTGTAATTTTTCTATTGACAGAGATCTGTCGATCAGTGTAGATGTTGACATAGCAAAGTATGTTTCCGTTGTTACGTCGTTCCTACGTTTATGATTTCAGTTAAGTATACACATCTTTTTATGTGCGTAATGTAGATTTATCTTGTATGTACTCGTATTGTACTCGCATATAAGCGTGGGTGACGAGATCGTCAATAGCATTGATTGAACTAGGATTAAGCTTTTGAAAACATATTTAAACAGCTGTTATCGTGGATCGACTTTTGTTTAATATAACATCATACTGCCTGTAATCGTCGAGAGCTAGGCAGCACTTTACCACTTTACTTATGTCCCACACACTTTTTGCCAGTTATGTTTCAAGTCAATAGGGGGTAAGCTATTGTCGTTTACCAGACATAAATCCAAGCTGTTACTGAGCAATTCCTGATAGAAATACCCAGTAACTTTTGCTCGATCTGGAATCTAACCCGAGATCTCACGCTCAGCACTAGCACTAGCGACCACCACATCAATGCGGCGAGGAAGTAGGTGTACTCAACTCCCGGAGCTAGGTACTAAGTACCCATCATCTTCTTGCCCTTGTCCCATGTTCCTTAGGGTCGGCGCAGCACGTTTTTTTTCATCCATTCTCCTCTGTCACAATCCATCCATCATTTCTTTGGTCTTCCTCTAGCTAGGTACTTAGTACTACTAACTAATAAGTACTAAGTAGTATACTATGATACCTTGCCTATGTTAGAAACCAGACTTCGTAAGTATTCAAGTAAAACGTACTCAAATTCTGCTATACCCTCGTAGACAACATCCACGCACATCCCTAATCCAAGTGGAGCCGAACAGTTGCCAAGCTGCCCTGGCATCTGTTCAATGTTCTCTCTCCCTCACTACCATGAATTTATTCCACCTTTTCATTTTATTTCGCCAATTACATAATTGGGTCTTGCATAGTAGGGAAGCGTCTAAGAGTGACTGATATAAGAAAGTTTTGTGAGAAAAAATTTGCTAAAAATTGGGAAAAATGCCATCATAATAAATTCAATGTCTTATCCATCTCATAATCTATCAACGTCTGGTTAACTGTAACTATGGTACCTGACTGGCCCTTAATACGAGTATGTTACATATAGGCATAGCATAAACTGACAACTCAATAACATAAAACTCTAATCTCTAATTCTCCTGCCCTTATCCCTATTCATTTCAGGTCGGCGCAGCAAGTCTTCTTCATACTCCTCTTTTTCTCGTCATCTCAGTATTTTTATCATTTTTTTTCATACTAATCCACGAAATAATTTCACAAAAATGCCAACAACCCCCTGTCAATGTCATTCAACCGCCAAAACATCCTTGTAGCACTTTATCATACCTACTTTTGAACCCAAATTATCAACAAAAAAAACATTGGCAAAAGGCAGAGCCCGTTAAAATAATCAAACCGAATTAATTAATTAAAAACTACTTCGACTG
This sequence comes from Eugnorisma glareosa, assembly GCA_947578425.1. Lineage (NCBI taxonomy): Eukaryota > Metazoa > Arthropoda > Insecta > Lepidoptera > Noctuidae > Eugnorisma > Eugnorisma glareosa. Next base: position 519,570 of record OX387982.1, on the reverse strand, counting down.
CCGAATGAAACGTTTAAAAAACTCGACAATGTAAGCGATGGCCGATGCCTACCCACACATTATTGATCGTGAATATGTATGTCGCAGGATAAATAGAAAATCGTTTTTTAAAGAAAAGCCTTGAATTTAACAAACAAAACAGTCTGTTTGGAACGTCTGGAAACTAGATAGCGGTAGGCTAAGGTAAGAGTCAATACAAAGGGTTTAACAAGACCCTTCACGAAGCCGAAAGGAACTTGTTCTACCCGTGCGATATTTTTTTTTGTTCTAGACCATACCTGGAAACCTTCTAGTTACAGAGATATTGGGGGTCAAAGTTCCAACTTTTTCACAAGTTTTTTTTAAATACATGTTTTTAATGTAAGATTTTTACTTTAAACACCTCCACGACCCCTGTACTATATTCAATCCATCCATCAGCACAATGTTTTGAGTGCGTTACATTGAGTCCCACCATAAAACGTGATTTTTCACCCATACAAAAAAAAATCGTTTCCCAGCAATAATTTTTGCGTAAAGTTACTTAGTTTGATGTACATAATGCTTGGTTGACGGCTTCGTGAAGGGTCTTGTTACACCTGTATAACATCTTGTTGGTCAGAGCACGGCTTGGGTGAAACTATCGTCGTTACTGGCGATTTTTCTTAAATAGCTTTTGACCCCGGCTTCGCTCGCGTTGTGGTCGGAAATTATCCCATGAACGTCCTCTAAAGAACCTATGACACTCGAATCGCATTAGTGAAATAATTTTCTCAATCGGATTAGTAGTTACGAAGATAACTCCTACATCAAAACATACAAACTAACCTCTTTGTAATAATAATACGATTATTAAAAAAGCTGTTTTTTAATTACAAAATACCTAGGATTTTCACAAAAAAAAATGATTTATCCAATTATCCTGCGACATGGATATAAAGTGAACTCCCATTAAAAAGGCACAAACGCAAGTACACAAAGATCGTGCGTATATTAAACTTTTAATCCGATTCAAATCGGAAACAGGCGGTAAATGCCTGGTTATATCCGGGTTACAGAGTACAGAGTAGATGGAGTGCTAATATCGTAGACAAAAGTCAGCACCGTTTGCTAATATTACCGCGTACGGGATTGTAAAACAGAAGTTTATACGCGGTAGAGTCCATTATTTTCCTATAAGGTGCACTTTCTTTTTAGCAGTCACACTATCCTTAACCATACTAATGCTATAAATGCTAAAGTAACTCAGGCTGTCTGCTACTTTTTTCACGTAAAAACAGCTGAACAAATTGGAATAATGCACACGGATAGGCCATGAGATGACTTTATAACATAGGATACTTTTACGTACTCGTGGGACGATAATTTTGACCAAAGCGTGGGCAAATTCTTCTAGTAATTATAAGCTACGAATAAATATGAAACTGGAAGTTTCCTCAAACAAGAGAGTTCCATCGTAAATCATCTGGTTACTTTACAATAGTTTTTTGCCACTTCATTATTTCTGTTAAATCATTTTTATTGTAGCACTTCATGCCCTATCTCCTCCGTGTATCCACGAAATACGGGCGCGATCCGGCCTGAACCGTTTAATTGCATTCCATTGTCTGCGCCCAAAGATTCCTAGTGATGGGACCGTGAACCATACTCTACCGATAAAAGTGTTTGTACCGTAGTTGAAATCAATGGTAAAGCGAAATGCTATTAGTTGTACGTATAAGGAATGGTTAAAAATGTAGCTTTTGGAAAGAAAATAATTTTATTTCTAACTATCTCATATCATCTGCTCATAAGAACGGATTACCGGTAGTAGTATCCTGTGTTTTAACCCAATTCATGGTCTATTAGTACGCCAAACACCTAAATACGTTGAGCCGTTGCAGATGGGAAGAGGTAACAGTCAGAGTAAGTTACTTTCGCGTCATAATATTATTATGGATGGATACTCTTCCAATGTAGGTGTTTGTTACGGCAATAACCCGCCCGCGATGTTATTTTTAAAGGCACGTATTTTTGTACTATTATGTTACTCCATCAAAAAACTTAATTTAGCAAACTTTGATAGAATTTATCTCTAATCCCTTTTTGTAATATTTGCCTAAAGTATATTAAGACTCCATTTTAAAAACTCGTCTAGCAAACGTAACGTCGTTTCATTTCCAATTTAACTTTTAAGTTTTTTGGGAAAATTGACGAGACTCTGTTGTTAGGATCAACCTAACCGTAGGGTCAAATGATAAATTGATGATAAACAGAGGTTAATCTGTTGAACTGACATCTTTTACCCTTTTAACTGCATTGTTTTTGTATTCATTTTCGCTTTTGAAAGAACTTATCTTTCATCATCTTCCTAGTCTTTTCCCTAGTTGGGAAAAGATTGTTGGGGTCGGCTTACAGTCTAATCGGATGCAGCTAAATACCAGTATTTTACATGGAGCGACTGCCTATCTGACCTCCACAACCCAGTTAGTACTGGATAATACGATACCCCTTGGTAAGACTGTATGTCAGACTTTCAGGTCACTGACTACCTGTAACGACTGTCAAAGATCTATAAATGACAGCCGAGACCAACGGCTTAACGTGCTTTCGCGTGAAATTCGTTATATAATTGGTGGTGAGTGGTGACCCATCCTCCAGCTTAACCTAAAGATCAACCCGAGTGGCTGTTATTATTTAGCTACGAGCTCCACCTAAAGAACTTATCTTTATCTTAGCAATTTGAATGAATACAGTTTCTTATTAATACGAACCACTTTATAAACTTGGTTTCTAGTCGGAGTCAATTACTAAGTAATTTAGTCGGAAGTTTGATAGTGCTGAAGTTACTTTAACTTTAGGAATTATCGGCGCTATGAATCTAAACTGCCTCGTCGGTCTAGTAGTCGCAAGCGCTATCGCAGTGAATGAGGCCTGGGTTCGATTCCAAGGTCGGGTAAAGGGTTATTGACATTTGCCCGTCAGGGTTTTTCAGTAGCAGCCTAGAGTTCAGATTTGTGCCTGGTTGGTGGCAATGGGGTCGTCCCGTATTACATAGGTCCTAAACATATCAGGAGACGTGGGTTTGCTGTTAACTAAATGTCTGCTTTTTTTTTTTTTTTTCCCCGATGGGAAATCATCAAATTACCCCTCCCGCTCTGGGCTGAGCAGGAGGGAGTGTCAGACTTGTACTCACTTAAACCCATCCATGTTCCTTCTTTTGCCGTTTTGTTCCAGGGCCGCGGTATCTCTTTCGAACAGTCCCGCAACCCTGGAACTAAATGTCTGCTTAACTCTTTGGACGTGTTACAGGCGCGATTTTACGTTAAGATATTTAGTTTTCTAGAATAATAACCGCTTCTTAATTTAACCTTTGTTCTAAGAAAGTACACAAATTCGAGAACGTCCAAATTCAATTAGGCTGTTTTCCGACTTCGACTTTCCCGACGTCGCCTTTTCCCCTCACTAGCCCAAACAATACGTACCAAGGACGATTTGTAGTTCACCCGGTTGAGTTACTATCCCCCGGATAAAAAGATTTGTGATAACGATGCAGATAAGAGCGGGAGGGAAAGTTATGGGACTTTAGGAGGGGGAGAGGGAAAATATGGAAGTTTAACGGCTTGGCCACGACCTGCACGCTCGCGAGACATGCGCGTAGCTACAGTGACAGTGGAAAATGAAGGATCATGTCACAAGGCCCTGAGAGGCTCAAGGATAAAAATTATAACAGCCAGTTCTTGCCGTCGTCTGTCTGTAAATGAGTGACCATCCGTTACATCGAGCATCAGCCTAGTCCCCTCCGTGCCTCATTAACAATCGTTCCGTGTCGTCAGAATCCCGAAAGTCTGACAAGTCGAGACCAGTCCTACCAAGGGGTATAGTACACTCAGTTACTGGGTTGTGGAGGTTAGATAGGTAGTCGCTCCGTCGCATATAAAATGGTTGAGTAGTCGCATCCGGTAGTACTGGAAGACGGCCCCAACATATTATTATGTCGTTGGAAAAAGGCTTTGCACATGATGATGCCACAAGTCTACTACGCGAATTTTGACGTGATGTTACTTACGTGAAGCAAACAGGCGACCGACGCGAGTGTCGTGTGACGCTAGTCGCATCGCCTAAGGTCGTGAACGGGGGGAAATAGAGGGGAGAGGGGGAAAATATGGGACTTTTTACGGTTTTGTGGCGTTGAGATAATGTATTGCAAACGATTTTTGTTTTTGACGGCGGATTTCCTTTTTTTACTTGAGAGAGATTTGAGTTAAGGCTTTGCGGATTTAGTATGATGGATTTTTTTTTGTGAGTAGGTTACACCTGATGGAAAATCGTTACTTCCATACTGATTATCAAATAATGCGGAAATAACTCATCATAACAGTTACTTTTCTCACCTAAACTTAATGTAAAGAGGTAGCCTGGGACCTGAAAATCTACTTAGGCAAATTTTGTTCCTGTATCACATAGGGCTGAAGTCACGGGAAACAACTAGTACATCAAATAAATCTCTTAATTTTACCTTTCTTATGTTTGTCTTTGACAGTCGAAATATAAATGTTGCTGGCGTCATTATGCGCCACTAAATTTTACGAGCACCAGTTAAATTTCACAAAAAGGAACTTAAATATTTGTGGTCAAGAATATAAATTCAACTATGTTAGGTTTTAATATAAAAAAAAGGTTTTAACTCCCCCTACACCACTTAAAGTCCTCTGTGTGTCAAACTATATTTCAAAAAGAAAAATACATCACTGATATCACAGGATTCTATATAATAGCTGCTTGAAACTTTTGGAAATAAAAGCTTTCAACTATGGATGGCATTTATATTATATCTTCAACAGGAATATAAAGTATGACGTCAAGATCAATCAAAAATTGAGAATCAATCAATTACCCTGACATTGAAAGACAAACTACAAAAAAAGTCGTAGCTATAATGTATGATGTCTACTAAAATATTTGATCCCAGCAGTAATCTACCTTTCTTAATCAATACTAAGCTAAAGGACCTCCTATGTAAGAGAATAGCGGTAGTAACAAATAGTGTTTGTCAGTAAAGTCGATGCGTGGACCACATTAGTGGTGCCACTGATAAACTGTCCCGGGACGGTGATTTAGCGGGACACAGTGGGATAGCGGCCACAGTGCGGGGAGGACAGTGAGACAAGCGCAAATATTTAAGTTGGAGAGAGGAATTTACTGGGTACTGCAATGACGAAAATACTTGTAAGTAGTCATTTCCTACCTAAAAACTACATTAGGTAATTGAAAATGTATGCAAATGGGCACATAATATAAGCAGTCTAGATACTATGGTCGTACTTACCTAAATTTATTTAGACTAAAATAAAAATCGTAACTTTGGTACGAACCTTTTTCAAAGCTTTTTAATCCGAGTAGGATTTTTTCTGGCATTATAAAACTCGGGAGCCAATAATACAATTATTTTTTATTTTTGAACTGTTGATTGTATCTTTTCACTCTGGACGCTCTTAACTTGCACGTCTTTCTACATCGTTCTCACTTAAATGTATAATCTCAATATTAATGATGAACCTAATCAAGATTTTGTATTTTGATTGAAAAGAGTGTCCATGGAGTTTCTTGCCCATTCTTCTCCATAGAGATCTACGCTTTGGAATGGGCAACAACAGTACTACATAAGTTATTATGCTTTGTGTCTGTGACTTCTTCTTAGCGTATCGATGTCAAAAAGTTTAAATATGTTTAGCCCAAAACTCAGCCTCGCAAACCCCGCTCACTGATGCGACTGCAGCTTCGCCTTCTTTGTTTTTCTGTAATTCAATATTACCTGTAATGGTGTAATTGAAATAAATGCTTTGAGTTAGAGTTTTGAAAAGATAAAATTTTAAAATAAAAGAGATCGACCTCTTTTATTTTAAAATTTTATCTTTTGTGATAACAATCTAAAAAAATATCCGAAATGTACAATATCCTAGTGCCGATTTATTGATCGACGTAGGTATATATATCCACAAAATAGTAATAGTAGACAAAACCACCTTGAACACAGAGCGAGTATGTAAAACTGACGATAGTCACATAACAACGACACTCTAAGTAAATTGAAACGTAAGACAAACACGTTACGATCTATCGCGACATTTGGATCTCATTTACATACAAACGTATTTAAATACTTCTTACATAAACATTTCCTATTAACATTGGGAAATTAATTCATTGTGTGTTGAGGAAGTTACCTAGCAGTTAGCTAGCAGTCTGAGTAATAAAAGTTGGTTATCACCACCTATACAAGTATAGATACATGCCACTGTCACGAGTTTGCTTACCCTTAGACTCTCAAGTTCTAAAGTCTTATGAGCCTCAGAACTTTTAAGAGGCCTATCACAAAATTGCTGAGTTGTACTGCGGTACTTAGTCCAAAAAGCCGACGCCGACGCATCGCATTAGGTAGCAATTTGGCAGTTGTAATTACGTTTATTTTAAGTTTTATAGTTTTATTTTTTGCATGAAATTTAATTTAATTTAGATTTGTAGCTACATTACATTCAGAATTGTAAATTAGTGTAAACATTTATATAATTATATCTAATTTCGTTTGCTTATGTACAGACGCCAGCACACGAAGCTACTACAATCTGTCAAATTTAATAGATTTTCAACTTTGTCGCTAGTTTAGTTTAGTTCAAGGTTGATTGGGAAAATTTGACAGTTTCAGCGAACTCGAAAAAGTGCAGCCGCACATTTTAAATTTTTTCAAAATTTTGGCTTTCTAAAGAAAGGTAAGAAAAAATTGGGAAAGGGAAACCACTATAAACTATAGGTACTAATAAGTATTCTCCACCACTTAATTCGTAAAAGTTGTCGAAGTCCTTCAGTGTCTCAGAATAAGAACGCCAAAGTTGGATATTTAACGCAAAAATCGAAATGTAAATAGGCCTCTTAACAGGCACCTTGAAAAGAATTTTGAATTTTGTCTTGACCTGTTTCATTGTTAGCAGGGAGGCTTATTATTGGCAGTAACACGTATGTTCAAAGTATAAAGTATTACAACTATAAACTATTACTAGATTACATTACTATAAGTTTAATACAGAGATGTCGATGTACAGTCGCCACTGTTGCCAGCGCATCAAGTTACTACAAACTGTCAAAATTTCTCATTTGATTTTGAATTTAACCGTTGACGGTTATATGGTTTAAAATTATTTGGAAAAAATTGTCAGTTTGTGGCGAGACTATACAATCCGGTTCTAAAGCGTATCAAAAGCTACCTGGCCTTTGCTAAAGGTGACTTAATTATTATAATTCTCTGATTCAAAAGGATTAACTGCGGTCTCAAATCTATCTAGTGAATATAGGTACACCTACTAGTTTGACTTTTCCTTGTACGAAGTGTTCATTTAGAAGCTCCTGCACTTCCAGCCGTTCAAGGACCATATTATCCGAGTATGGCAGTCATTTTCAATTAGATTTCAAGCAGTGTGCAGTAGTTTATATTGAATGTAGGTAGCGCGGTTGGTGTAGGTGCTCGTGTGGCTGTATTTGTAGCACTTTTAATGATTAAAAATACGTTTGCGAATTTTAACATTCTATCACACAATTTACTAAGAACTTACGGATATGTACTCCCAAACAAAACAATCGTGAATTAAAGAATCGTCCAGTTATAGATAGTTCGTTCTCAAGGTGATTATAAATGTTATTCCAAACAGTTTTATATGAGTACTTTAATTTGTAAAGCGTGAGCTTTCATATCTGGGCCAAAGAACTTCAAGGAAAAATTAATCGATTATGTGTTATTTGCAAAGCATCAATAAATGTAATCAAATATTGTAATAGACATTCGTGAAAATACTTACGAATTTTATTTTAAAACCTTGTGTGATTGTTATGAAGATTGTTTTAATGAAAAAGGAAAAATCGGTTTTAAGAAACATTACATAAGACAAGATAAAACACCTTAATCATGTAGACACAACACTAATGACATTATAGACTTTATTTATGTAACCAAAATAGCACCATATGTAAAGAAACTTTTAAGTTTTCCCAGCTGTACTATGAGTGAGTTGTAACGTATCTGTAGTGTGCAGTGTGTAGGGTGCTTTTGACTCGAAAGTCGGAAGCAAGGCTGCCAACATCATTTTCCAATACATTTCACAAAAGAATTACGCAAATGTTTACCACTAGCGCCTCAATACAAGTGCCCACCCAGAATTTTTTACTTCTAGATCAGTTTTAAATTCGTTAAACATTCCTCAAAGGTTTGTGTATAAACGATCACTACTCCACTTACTAATCGCGATCAGAGCCCCGTGATTATTAACCAAACCTTCAAATACTCGTTCACCAATTCAATACATTTATATTCCAGCGCTCTGATAATGAAGTACCACTATAGACTGATATATTCGCAGTGTTGCGCTGCTGTTAATACACAAACAAAGACCAATATCCCGGGAGCGGATTAATTAAATAATACCATGCGTTTGTGCAGATTCTCTACCCAAAACAGATTATGTACAGAAGGTCAATTCTAGTACCGGTCTCTCTTTGCTTGTCCCAATCTTCACATTCCTTTTAACACACATTACCTGTGGGGCTCGCACCCACAAAAAACTCTGCCGTCTTTGCCAACTTCCCGATTCTTTTTTCTTTCCTTGGAGGAGCCCCGAGTACTGCGTTGCATGACGTTGGCGACGCGCGACGCCATCAGCGGGGTATGGCCTCCTTAGTGATGTCCGATCACCTGACTCACATGAGCTCGTGCAATGTGGACGGTAGCCAGCCCGGTCTACTGCCCGGTGACTCATGTGAAGGCGGCATCATGGTGGCGCACCTTGCTAGGTGTTGAGTTATTTAAAACGGATTCTTCAATTTCAGATTTCGACGAAGTCGCAAGTCGCATCGCACGAAGCGTTGACGGATACTTACGGGATCTCAAACAAATGCTAGTTGCGAGTTCGCTTGCTCATTGTACGTCAAGTGTGTCTACGTGTGCGTGCGTTTGCACCCGTTGTGCGTAGCTCACCTTCTGTTTGTTCATCTATTTAGTGTTCTCTGTGAGCTTGCATTGACCTCAATGTTCGCTGGAAATTGGGTTAAACTTTAAATCTGTTTGCCACTGCAATATCGTGTATCTTATTCAGAAAATTCGTTATCGATGGTAATTTAATCAATTTTCGATATTAACTGGAGTTTTTTCAAATTAATCATTTTAGGAAAGTGTTTGTTTACATTAAACGGGTAGGTTCCTACTGTTTTAAAATAATTTTCTGGAATCATAATCAGCTAAGCCCTCCATTGTCATTATTTTCCCGAGATTCAATATTCCTGTACCTATTTAAAGTACGTTTAAACAGCGGACCGGACTCCGGACACCGGAATCTGAAAGAATTATTTGAAGTATATACTAAAAAATAGCTAGCGAAAATAGATGTCTTAGCAGCCGGTGCTACTCATGCACTTCATACTGAACAGTAATAAAAGACCAATGTATTTTTGAAACGTCGAGTTGTCCTACCGTATCGTCCCACACTGTGTCCAAAATCCCGGGATCACAGTAATTACAGGTCCTGCTGACTGTGCCGAACTAATCACGTATGGATGCGATATGTCCCGGTCCGGTCCCGGCGATGTCCCGATACAGTCCCCTCACTAGTTAGAGGACACTCGCTCGGAAAGAGAACTGCTTTCTAGACACTGTGGCTAATTGTGTGCAAAGCGGTTCAGATATAGTGTTGATTAAGAGTTTGTGTTGATTATTCTGTGGATTTATTTTGTTCTAATACAAAACTACATACTAAAATTGTAAATTCGAAAGTAACTGTGTGTATGTCTGTCTGTTAGCAGGTCATACGATACTTTTTATCCCTACTTCCTTTTTTCTGATGTCAACGCAAGCGAAGTCGCGATCAAACGCTAGTTCAATAGGTATCTTACTTGAAGAATAAACCTAAAAAAATGACTTTACTGTGTGCTACAAAAAATGACTCTGAGAAGCACTACTTGAATATCACGGAAATTAATTATTTGTAAACTACCGTGTTTTCAAATCACAACTTATAATTTTTTGATAAAGAATTAAGTTCATAGCACCAACGCCAAAATCATTGCTTTTAAATAATGACATTGCCATCGACTTAACTGAATAGTTTGACTATAAGATGAACTAGAAGGTTAGAAAAACATCAGCTAGGAGTACATAATTTGCGTGGGCGGCATTCTGCAGTATCTCAGGGTCTACAGTCGGAAATAACTCACAAACATTATAATGTTACCTTCCAAACATTGTGTCTACAAATAACAGACGCCTACCTCGCATGACTTACTACCATTTTCCTCCAAAACGAAAAAACAGAACAGCAAGAATAAAATACTACCACCGAACCCTCAATTTATACTCACACCTTCAAAATCCCGGGCAATATAAAAAGTAATTTTTATCCTAGACAAATTCCCAGCCCTATTATATTCACGTGCATAGTTCGGGCAATATTTTACTGGGCCGGGCTATTATTTATTGCTCACATTTCTCCGGCTATTTATTTAAAGGGCTGCATCAGATATGTGCGAATCTCTCGGGGAGGCTGTAGGGATTTGATGCCAGATGTGTAAAAGTTGGAAGTTCGGCGAAAGTGGTGAAGCTGTCGTTACCGTTTTTACATATCTTTTTCAGTGAAGGGTGAATGATTTACATCTTTTTTAGTAACGGGATTGAAGATGTTTTGTGTAAAGGAAGCGTAAACAAGATAATATCATAGCGCCATAAGAAACTTTAGGTCCATTCAGGGATATTTATTGTTACGCAAATTGACAACTTACTTAATAGTCCGAAGATTCAAATCAGAACTGGGAGTCTAAAATGGCCACTTGAGCAGAATCTTAATAGGATAATAACATGAATCACGTTAAAATTCTTAAAATGGTCAGAGATGCATTGTTTCGCTTTGTGACCATTTTACGAATTGAGATATATTAAAACCACCGGGGCTGCGGGACTGTTCGAAAGAGATACCGTGGCCCTGGAACACAACGGGCGATGAAGAAACATGGATGGGTTTTAGTCAGTAAGAGTCTGACACTCCCTCCTGCTCCGTCCAGAGCGGGAGGAGTTATTTGATGAATTCCCATCCGAAAAAAAAAAACGATTTATTAAAACCACACGACGCATTAAAATAAAATTGGTAATAATTAATAAACTGCACTGCTAAACAAGCGGACTGCTGAGCGTGGAGTCCTGGGTTTGACTCCCTGATCAGAATCAGAATCATTTATTCATAAACATAGCTAGTAATAACATACAAGATCTTAAAAATTACGTTGTGCGCCATGTTTTGCCAATTGACATACAAATTATTAAAAAAATCTTATTGTATGTAAGTAGAAGTGGGTACCTCCTACTAATGAATTAAAATTAAAATATTGGTGTAAAGCGTTAGGTACAGGGTATTTCTATTACGAATTTCATAATAGCAACCATTATTAATGGGGGAATGGGGGAGTACTAAATGCCAAAACGCGCGTCGGCATTATGTAGCGGGAGTAAATTAATCAAATACTTAAATTACGACATTTTCTTCACCCTACACTAAATTACCTCATACATTATCCTAAAAAAATCGATATTCTCACACAACAGGGAAGTATATAATCGCGAATACCGTAGTTATGTACCCGTAGATGTATGAGTCAGTGTGTGACTCAGGTATGAGATTTGTATGAGATTACTCATGTCAATGACATTCCTACATACAATGTGTCATACAAGATTGCAGTATGTTAATTATTGTCAAGAATTTAGCAATTAGCAATTCTTGCCTCGTTGGTCCCGTGGTTTTAGCACAACTGTTGAGGGGCTGATTTTGGGTTCGATATCGTTTATATATATATTTTTTCGGTTTGGTTTTTTGTAGTTTTTATAATAAGAAAATGTATATTTATGAATATTATAGGTAAGTAATAACTGTTATGTTAAAGATATTATGTTTGCCTCAACTATTACTTAAGACAAAACTGTTTTTATTTTATTTTATTCAGAGATGGTTCGTAAGTAGGTACAGTAATTAATTACTTTGTAAAATGTTTAATTAGAAAGACCATCTTGTTACTGTTTGTCTGTTACAAGTTTGTGGTCGTGGTAATCACACTGTTAATAACAGCCTAGATCTAAGACTAGATACATGTAAATAATAGCCATGTAAACTTGTTATTTTGTTTTATTAGTCCTGCTAGAGCCCTTTATTGTTTGTTAATCTTGTTAGAATCTTATAGCTCACTTATTAAACCTAAAGAATCTCATTTTGTCATCATTTATAGCTAAATACATAAGTTTATTGTAATTTAACTCAGTAGGTTAAGATATAACGTAGATATGTGTAGAACCGACGTAGATATATAAGAATTTTACGTATTATGTAAAGCTTCAACCCAATATGTAACAGATTTTACCATTAGCAAGTAAATAACTGCATAAATGTACATGATTTACGTAATTATAAATAAAAGCTGCTTTACACACACATACAGACACGCGTTACATCTCACAAACACATATACACAACTCACAGTCGTCTCTGATTGGCTGGAACCAAATCTCCAAGGTAGTTCACCCACGCCGCTCTCTGCGCTAGTGGCGTTTCTTATATAAAGAGGCCGCCCAAATTTTTACGCATTACTCATCTCGACTGCTGCTTGAAGACATCTAGAAGAAGTTACGTTACGCGCTCCTCTACACTCTACACTCACTACACTTCACCCTATGCAGTATATTAAGCATATAAATTCGTTTTAATTATTATCATTCCGCAACATCCTATGAAACTGAAGATACAGTCCAATAAGACTGGTGCAGCGCCTTGAAGAATAAAGCTGCACCTTTCAATGGTCCTTCGAGCCGGATCTCTGAATCAAGCTTTCAAGAAAGAAATTTTCGCCACTGAAGAGAGAAAAACCTCAAGTTCACTGCAGCAAACTTTCAAAAAAGAAACAAGTACGCGCGAGTGTTAGCAGTTGGCCTTGCCTAGCCGCTGTTAATTACTTGGAAGCAATCATTATCACACGTACGTGGCCACCTAGCGGTGTTAAAGGCCATTATATCGTACGGAGGCAGTGGAGCACCTGACCACTCCACGCACCATCCCAGGTGTAGCAGTCAGACCCCGCCGGTACGGTGTGGACACGCCCGGGGCCACAGGTTGGCACGCAACGACGAGCGTTGGTTTTCCCGCCACACTCTGATGCACCCGTAAGCGCCCGCGCCCTCTGCTGGGAGGTTCCTACCTTTCCAATCCCGTACATTCCCATTCCTGGTTCGGCATCACCGCGTTAGGAGTCCGGCCAGGCTGATAGGCAAGGTAGGCGTTACATCAAGAAAAACAGTGAAAGTGAAAGTGATAAAGTGTTAATTTTAAGTAGTAGGAATAGGGCCCCCTCGTGCGTAAATGGATAACGCACGTGTATTGCGTTCAGGCAAATCTACGCCTGCCACAGACGCCACAACGGCGTCCGGTCAGACAATGTCGGCCGAATCAAATACGTGGAGTAAAGGCACCAGCATAGAGGACACGAACGGTGATAGCAGCACGCGTAATATCGAGAAAGTAATCGAAGAAGGGTTAACGCGAGTCGATGAGTCAAATACTCAAGTTAGGAGTGCGTCGGGCACCGTAGTAAACGTCCCCGTAGACAGGGCAAGTAGCCGATTATCAATGTTAAAAGCCGAGCTAGAGTTACATAATTCCGAGTTAGCACGAGCTCGGGCGGCGTCCGCAGTTGCCTTAAGTCGTCTGGAAATAGCCAGGATCGAACTGGAAAGTTCCTGCGACGCGGAGCGCCCGCCCCAGTTAGAAGAGTTTCGTGTTAAGGGCTGGATTTCGGAACAGTACGTAGCAGAAAGGCCAGCAATTTTAGATAACGCCCAAGTCCCGGGACAGGCGCCGCGACCACCTACGACGAGTAGGAACGAGCCGCGCGTTGGCAACGACATGTCGAATAGTAGCAGCGACATGGCGATGCTGGCCAACGCAATAGTGCAGGCGGTAAATTCAGGCAGACCAGACTCCGCGGCACCTAAATTCATCCACGAACTACCCCATTTCGACGGGGCGATTGCCGAGTGGATGGCATTCAAATCAGTCTTTAGCGACACAGTGAGCATGTTTACTGACGTACAAAACGTAGCTCGATTAAGAAAAGCACTTAGAGGTGCTGCCCGCGAAACAGTTAGGGCGTTATTATTCACGGTGTCGGATCCGTATGAAGTAATGGACACGTTAGAAAGACGTTACGGCCGACCGGAATTACTCGTCTTATCGGAACTCGAAAACATAAAGCGAATGCCCCGCATGAGCGAAGACGGGCGTAACGTAAGTAGTTTCGCGAGCAAAATATCAAATACAGTAGCGGCAATAAAATCACTCAAACAGCCGCAATATCTGTATTCACCTGAGTTAGTGAGTCGAATAGTAGAAAAACTCAGCATAATTTTAAAATATAAATGGTACGAATTTAAATCAGAGCGCAGCGGCGCGCCCGAGTTAGAATTGCTGTCTCAGTTCTTAAACGTTATGGCCGATCAATGTGGCGCTATGTTTGCCTACGAAACGGCGCGAGACGAAAGAAAAAACCGAACGAAACCGCGCGGGGTAAACACAGCGCGTGAACACACACGCCATCAACACGCGGACTCGGACAGCGACGATTCAGAAACCGAGGCCAGCTCATCGCGTAAAATCGTAGCCGCCGTAAATAAGTCAAAGAAACAAACGTCAAAAACGCAAAAACCACAAACATCACGACCAAATAGCGAGTCGTCGGCAGAAAAGGATAAAAAATGTGTTATTTGCGCGGGAGACCACAGCGCTGCAGTGTGCGCAGACTTTGCAAAATTATCCGTAAAAGAAAGATGGGACGCGGCTAAGCGCGATAAGTTATGTTTCAGGTGCCTAAATAGCTCGCACATGCGAATGGCTAGGTGCAAATACGTGCCATGCGGAATTAATGGGTGTGAAGCGTCACACCATAAAATGCTACACGGCAGCGACAATACAGCTCTGCCTACCCGCGGTAACGTTAGCTCGGTAAATCACGTGTACACGTCTAATACCTATTTAAAAATAGTGCCGGTCGAATTAAGCGGACCCATAGGCGCGACTGCTACCTACGCCTTATTAGATGAAGGTTCAACCATGACGCTTGTTGAACGAGGCGTGGCAGACAGCGTGATACCTAGAGGTCGAGGCCAACTATTATCGCTGGAGGGCGTGGGAGGTAATCGAATAGACGACACGGAATCATGCCACGTTAAATTATCAATCCGCGGTTTATGTAGTAGAAACTTAGAAACTATGAGTGCAAACACCATAGAAAATTTAAATCTATCTCCACAGGAGGTAAGCAGAGAAGTAGTAAGCCAGTGCAGCCACCTAACGGAAATAGAGGATGAGCTGTGCTACGAGTTGGGTAAACCGACCATTTTAATAGGCCAGGACAACTGGCATTTAATTACGTCAAGACAACTGCGTGTCGGCAACAAAACCCAACCCGTAGCATCGCTGACCAAATTAGGTTGGGTCTTACATGGAAAAAACTCACGTCCACGCAATACAGTAGCGTTGGTAAATCACGTGCGACCCACGCCATCAGATGACCCCGCGTTAGAGCTTATCAGAAATTTCTTTAGTATCGAATCATTAGGAATAGAGCCTCGCAGGCCAGCGTCCGATCCAGATCAGCGCGCCCTGGCAATCCTAGACAAAACGTGCAAGAAAATAAGCGATAACAGATTCGAAACGGGACTACTGTGGCGAACAGACGACGAGGTAATGCCTAATAACAAAAAACAAGCTCTCAGTCGTCTGTACAATCTTGAAAATAAATTAGATAAAAATTCAAAATTAAAATCCGAATATAACAAGCAAGTAAATAATCTGATAGAAGCGGGCTACGCCGAAAAAATAGACACCCCATCGACGTCACCACGCAGTTGGTATTTACCGCACTTTTCAGTAGTGCATCCGCAAAAGGGTAAAATACGCCTGGTGTTCGACGCAGCAGCAAAAAATGGGGGTAAAAGTTTAAACGACGCGTTGTTAGCAGGCCCTGATTTATTACAATCGCTTTTCGGTGTGTTAGTTAGATTCAGAGAAGGCAAAATAGCCGTAGTAGCCGACATCAAGGAGATGTTTTTACAGGTCAAAATCGCTCAGCAAGACCGCGATAGTCTACGATTTTTATGGAGGGGTGAAGATAGGGAACGACCGCCACAGGAGTACCGAATGACGTCGTTAATTTTCGGTGCGGCCTCCTCCCCATGTACCGCCATCTATGTAAAAAATAAAAACGCAGAATATCACGGCCAGCAATACCCAGAAGTCGCAAGAGCCACCGTGCGTAATTTTTATATGGACGACTATTTAGGCGCGTTCAACTCGGAAAGCGAGGCAAAACAAGTGATAAACGCCATGTATAAAGTACATTTAAATGCATCTTTCGAGTTACGCGGATGGGCGTCGAACGTGCCCAAAGTAATAAGTGACGTCACAGATACGCGCAGTAGCGATTCGACCATGTTAGGAAAAAGCGATGTAGAGCGAACATTAGGCCTTATATGGAACCACGCACGCGATACGTTAGGTTTTAACGTCAATCTAAGAAGTACACCCGCGAACGTCATACAAGGTGACACTCTGCCCACCAAGCGACAAGTAACTAGCGCGGTCATGTCGGTATTCGATCCGCTGGGATTAGTTTCGCCGATTACGATGATAGGCAAATGTCTTATACAAGAAATATGGCGTAGCGGGATAGACTGGGACGACCCCATCACAACCGAGCATCACGTGACCTGGTTATCATTCATAAACAACTTACAATTGCTGAAAAAACTAGAAATAGATAGGTATGTACCTGCCACGTCCTCTAGCGAAGGCGAGTTACACGTTTTCTGCGACGCAAGCGAAAAAGTATATTCAGCCGCGATTTATTTCGTAAGTACAAACTCAGACGGTACACAAGCGTCACGGCTGATAGCAGGTAAAGCCAAAGTGGCTCCGCTGAAACCTATCTCCATACCCCGCCTAGAGCTTCAGGCTGCAGTGTTAGGCAGTCGATTAGCCGAATCGGTCAAGCGCGAGTCCGATTATAAAATATTAAAATGCCATTATTGGTCAGACTCAAAAACCGTGTTAGCCTGGATAAAATCAGACCCGCGCACGTTCAAGTCGTTTGTAGCACATCGACTGGCTGAGATCGAAAGCTTAACTACTCCAGCCAACTGGCGATGGGTGCCCAGCGCTGATAACGTCGCGGACGACGCAACCAAGGGCATTCCTGTCGAATTTAACTCAAATCACAGGTGGTTCACTGGACCCGAGTTCATAAGAGGCGACCCCGCATCATGGCCGCAGGAAAAGCGAGCCGCGGCGCCACCACCCCCTTCAGGGGAAGAAAGAATTTTAAAACAAGTCCATGTGATTATTAGACATGACGTAAGCGATTACTTACCTCAGTTAGAACGTTTCTCGAAATACACTCGATTAATACGTGTTGCTGCCACCGTTCTGCTCGCCGCCGAGGTATTTAAAGCCAAACTACTCAAAAGAATCACAAGTAAAGAACTTGCACCAAATCATATAAAACTAGCTGAACTATTGCTAGTAAGAAGAAGTCAGTATAACTCGTTCGGCGAGGACATCACGACGATCGAAGCCGGACGGCGACTGCCGAGAAAGTCACCGTTTTTCAAGCTCTTCGTAAAAATCGACCGCAACGGGATCCTGTGTTTAGACAGCAGAATAAAAGAAAAGCAAAACCTGCCAGTCCTACATGCCAAAGAAGGCTTTACTCAGCTGTTGGTGCATCACACGCACGCAACCTTCAATCACGGCAACCATCAAACTGTCATGAATGAACTGAGACAACGTTACCACATAATTGGACTGCGCGGTGTTATACGCTACATATGCAATAAATGCCAATGGTGTCGGACCTATAGGGGGATCCCCTCAAAAATCCCTTTAGGCGACTTACCTGCAGAAAGGCTGGCCCAAAACCAACCGCCCTTCACAGCCACTGCGGTGGATTATTTTGGGCCCATGCACATCAATGTCGGGCGAAAGCTAGAAAAGAGGTGGGGCGCGCTATATACATGCCTCACCACACGAGCAGTGCACCTGGAAGTGGCCACATCCCTCTCGGCCTCCTCCATGATCATGAGCCTGCGAAGAATGATAGCTCGCCGCGGCACACCAACAGTAATATACAGCGACAACGGAACCAACTTCGTGGGCGCTGAAAAAGAAATCGCTGAAGCCATGCAAGGCAATGACAATGACTTGAGAGCCTTTGCATCCGAGAAGCTGATCACCTGGAAGAAGATACCACCTGGTGCCCCAAACATGGGCGGCGCCTGGGAAAGAATGGTCAGATCGGTGAAAACAGCGTTACGAGTCACCCTCAAAGAAAGGTTTCCTCCCGATGACATACTTCACACGTTGCTACTAGAAGCAGAGCACATTGTTAACTCGAGACCATTGACTCCGGTGAATCCTAACCTAGATGAAGAAGCGCTAACCCCCAATCACTTCCTTATTGGGCGCTCGAGCGGAATGTCACCACTTGGCTCGTTTAAAGACACACAGATAAACTCCAACTCCTGGAAAGCCACTCAGGCTTTAGCCGATGCCTTTTGGGCACGATGGACGGCAGAATACAGACCTCTTTTAATGCCACGATCCAGCTCCAACCCTCAGCATAAAAACTTAAAAATCGGCGACATCGTCGTAATATGTGATGGCACGATGCCAAGAGGAGTATGGCCTCGAGGCGAGATCATGAAAGTCTACCCAGGCCCAGACGGACGAGTTCGAGTAACTGAAGTACGAACAACAGCTGGATTACTTCGTCGCCCAGCCTCCCGCCTCATCCTGATCTCAACGTCGGACTAAAAACATTTATTACGGTGCTTACGCACGAGGGGGAGATTGTTAATAACAGCCTAGATCTAAGACTAGATACATGTAAATAATAGCCATGTAAACTTGTTATTTTGTTTTATTAGTCCTGCTAGAGCCCTTTATTGTTTGTTAATCTTGTTAGAATCTTATAGCTCACTTATTAAACCTAAAGAATCTCATTTTGTCATCATTTATAGCTAAATACATAAGTTTATTGTAATTTAACTCAGTAGGTTAAGATATAACGTAGATATGTGTAGAACCGACGTAGATATATAAGAATTTTACGTATTATGTAAAGCTTCAACCCAATATGTAACAGATTTTACCATTAGCAAGTAAATAACTGCATAAATGTACATGATTTACGTAATTATAAATAAAAGCTGCTTTACACACACATACAGACACGCGTTACATCTCACAAACACATATACACAACTCACAGTCGTCTCTGATTGGCTGGAACCAAATCTCCAAGGTAGTTCACCCACGCCGCGCTCTGCGCTAGTGGCGTTTCTTATATAAAGAGGCCGCCCAAATTTTTACGCATTACTCATCTCGACTGCTGCTTGAAGACATCTAGAAGAAGTTACGTTACGCGCTCCTCTACACTCTACACTCACTACACTTCACCCTATGCAGTATATTAAGCATATAAATTCGTTTTAATTATTATCATTCCGCAACATCCTATGAAACTGAAGATACAGTCCAATAAGACTGGTGCAGCGCCTTGAAGAATAAAGCTGCACCTTTCACACACTATTATCTAATTAATGTAGCTGTCCTTGTGCACAAATTGTATTTCATATTTTTTTTTTTTTTTGTATACTTTATATTATTAGGTAGTTACTAATTACAAAATAATAGTCTTGTATTAAAATGCGGACAATGTTTAGTTGTATTATGGCATGAACGTATTAGGCAAAATCATTTTCTTTTTATTAAAAAGTATGAGACTATGCTCTCTAGAGCGGTACGTCTGGTCGGAGGATCCTCCCTTTTCTAGGGGTGATGTGGAACTTTACACCTTTTTCTTTATACCCCTACTTACCCCTAACCTGTATTATAGGCTATATCCGACCACGCTGGCTACACCCCGAGATAACAAACGATGACTAACAGGTACCTAAAGGCGAACGACTTTCACAACTGATACTTAAGCTATGACACCTGGAACTAGAAACATTTCTCACAAGTTGTTATTATAAACCATAGAACAGTTTCATTCATGAGTCATCCATAGAAACCTTTATGCCTTTTCTAAATCCAATGGTTTACCAAACTCGATGTCAGAAGTGACTATCTCGTTAGTCACAAATAGTCTTGAGTTCGATTCCCGAGTCGAGTAGCCCATTTCTTATTACACGTGACATCCTAACACGACGCCTGTATTCCAGAATGGTAAAGCAGAGGTGTATCTAATAATACACTCATATTTCGGCAGTTATGTATATGTCCCATGCATTAGGGGCCAACAATATTGCCTGCTACATACTGCTGCCTGCTTGATGCAAAAACGCAATACACTTGCACTGCCTGACCTGGAAGTCGAACCCAGAACCTCGTGCTTAGCAGTGGCGCAGCGCCACTGCTAAGCACGAGCACTTAACTTTGCCTACCCTATCGAGGACTGTAGGCGTGATGTTGTATCTACGTCATCTTGATTTGTAACCGGTTCGCGGTTGGTCAATGACGAAGACGCTTTGAGGCGCCATTGATTAACGAATGAACTTGCAGTGCCATCTAGTGTCACAAAAACCAAACCGATCTATGTTATAATAATCGATTGATCCAAGTCTCGTCTTGCAGTCTAACCGAATGAAGCTGAATATAAATATTTTACTTGGTGCGACTGCCCATCTGTCTGACCTCCAAACCCCAGTTATTGGGTATACTCGTAACACCCCTGATAAGACTGATTGAAAGGATTTTGGGCTTAAATTGGCTCGATATAGCCATTTCATATAACTGTAAAAAGCTGACCGTTGTTTTTCGCATGTAGTACGGACGATTTAGATTGTTCTTTAATTTGATGTACAATATTTTTCCTTTGCTATATGTTTTTCCTGTACTATATGCTTACTTGGTCCCAAAGTGTCCCACTTATGTACTTACGTAAGACTGAACAATATGCCCATTACAATATTATGTGTTAATAACATTACCAAACAAAACAATGAAAAGGTATTTCGGTACGGCAACACGAAGGCTTCATAAATACTATAGATATGATTGCGTGGGACATAACACAAACACTGAATACCAGATAGTGAGGCCACGAACAAAACCTAGTTTATTATTTATTATAATAATATTGGGAGCACGTCTAATAATAGTTGGCGTATAATTAATGCAAATTGCCTATTGATCGCGCGCGAGCACGCATATCTGATTACACGTACGATTGCTATTACTATTGTATCAGGCGTTCGCGATTCAAATTGGGCTGAGATTTAGCACTATTTGTTTGTTCTAATGGCAGGTTTAATGAACTGGATTTTAGTGTGTTTGTGTTTAATTTGCTTTAGATATTTGCTGCGTAGTCCGTTGGTGCAGTGAGTGTGACACTATTTTCTAAAAATGCAGTTGTTTCAATCATGTACGCGAACAAATGCAGACGCGCGGCTCCGGACACTTATACCCTTCAGTAAAGTTATTGTCCGATGTCCAACACCAGTCCGCAATAGCCGGACCAGTTTGAAGGATCCTTAACTACAACAACAAAGAATATAAGACACTTTTAATTAGGTAGTATACTACCTACAAACTCACCACATAGATTTTCAAAATGTTATTACCTTTTTATTCTTGAAAATTAAATCTATGGAGGATAAAATTGCTCCGTACAAAATAGTATTTTAATAAAATCATTGCGATACTAATTATTAAAAGGAATTTTTCTTGGTACCAAGCCCGATTCAACTTAAGTGGACCTCGAATTTTAACTTAAACTTTATAACGTCGAGAGTCCAATATCATTAGATATGCTTGAAACATTACTTTTCGTAGAATAGGACCTCTTTAAAACTAGGCATACACTTTGGATCTAGACTTAGATAAAGTTATTTTACAATCTCGATAAAATTAAGGCGAATTGCGATGATAAAGGCCAAGGACCTATAATATTTTCTATTGTAAAATCTTATGAAAATTGGTTTTCTTAGTTAGGAAACGTGGTGTACCTCCCAACCCAGATGCTGATGATACTGCAGTACGGAGTTCCCGACTTCACGCAAAAATAACTGACCGGATTTGTGGCACACAGTTTAAAAATATATTTATCATATTACAGACCACTGTTCTACTATAACGATCAGAAGAAACCGGCCAATCGCGAGTTGGACTCGCGCGCGGAAGTTTCCGTACCATTATGTAAAAAAAAACCCGTTTGTTGTATGGAGCCCCCTTAAATATTTATTTTATTCTGTTTTTGGCATTTGGTGTTATAGCGGTGTTAGATTGAGAATTGTCTGCGTAGCTACGCAAGTCACATATCCACATACCTAGCTATATGTTTACCTCATGCCGCCTTTAAAATCATTACTTATTATAGTATTAAGCTAGTCGCAAATATACTTGCAAACAGACACCACGTATTTTATTTATCAAAATCAGCACAAGCAATAGTGAACCTTATTACAATCATCATATGGTCGCAATCGAGCCGGATCCATCCAGTACGGACGCTTGCCGAGAGAACAAAAGGCCTACATTCCACAGTAGCGATAAGCCGACCTGTTTTTTGTGTGCATCGGATTCCGAGAATTAGCAAGTTGTTTACTACGAAGACTTGTAGTAATTATTAAGTGACAACTTTATACATCGGGTATCAGCAGCATTCAAGGTTGTTTACGTGAAAAATGAATACGACTGAAGAACAACAGAAACATCTCTCCGTGTTAGAAGATACTGCTAACCTACTACGGAAAACACAATCTAACCTAAAGAAATGTCCTAAAGCACGCTTAACAAGAGGATATATTGAAGCACGCATGAAAATCATCGAAGATTATTGGAATACGTTTAAATGTGCGCATAAAGACTTGGTAAAAATAACGCCAAAGGAACATAAAGGAACATTGCCATATTTTTTGAATGAGGAATTTTTTATTTATGAAGATTTGTTTAACGTGCTTCAAGGTGACTTAAAGGACATGCTTATTTCGTTATCTGAACAATCAGTGGTGGAATCAAAATCACCAAATAGTAGTTTCGACTGCACGAGTCCACAAAATAACCTCGTGCACCTGCCGAGGATCGAGATACCGAAGTTTTCCGGTAATTATGAATCATGGCAAACCTTTCAAGATTTGTTTATCTCGTTGGTGCATAGTAACACTTCGCTTCGCGATGTCCAGAAGCTTCATTATTTGAAGACTAGTGTTACTCAAGAAGCCGAATCACTATTGAAGCATATACAGGTAACCGATAACAATTATGTAAATGCATGGGATATTCTGAAAAAGAGATACGGCAACAAACGCTTACTTTTGAATCATTCTATGAAAAGGTTATTCAACCAAAAGAAGATGACTTCTCAATCAGCTTCTCAGTTAAAGGGGTTGTTAGATACAACCACAGAGTGCCTTAACAACTTTAATAACTTAAATATTGATGTCGGCTCTTGGGATCCATTCCTGATATATCTTCTAGTGCAGAAGATGGACCCAGAGACGCACAAGAACTGGGAAGAACATGCATATAAAGAAGAATCCGAAAACTTACCTACCTGGAGTGATCTGAAGAAGTTCTTAGAATCGAAGTTCCGTACCCTGGAATTGACAAATCAGAATAGTACATCTAAGGACAATAAAACAATAAAGGAGCGTTCATGTCATGTTGCCGCACCAGTTACGGAGAAAGTTTGTGTGATGTGTAAAGAAAGTCACAGTTTAAGTCATTGCAAGGAATTTGGCAAGAAGGAACCTACTGAAAGAAGAGAATTTGTGAAAGACAAACAATTATGTTTTAACTGCTTGGTACCAGGACACTCGGCATTTAAGTGTAAAGTGCCAGTATCTTGTCGTATTTGTAAGAGGCGCCATCATTCCCTTTTGCATGAAAACAAGAGCAAGCAGCATGGAGAACCAGCAGTCACCTCACCTCCAGCTGTAACACATGTAGAAGAAGAGCAAGCAGTACAAGTCAATACAATGATAGCGTCGCATTTCAGTACTAAGAAGACAGTAGCAGCACTTTTAGCAACGGCAGTAGTGGAAGCGACAAGCGAGCAAGGCAACACCATTTTACTGCGGGCGCTGATCGATCAAGGTTCCGAGGCAGCTTTTATTAGCGAAAAGGCGACTCAATTGTTGAAGCTCGAACGACAACCTGTAAAAGCAAGCATTATAGGGGTGGGATCCCAGAAGACTGATATAAAACACGTGGTACAGCTACAAATACGATCACGATTGGACCGAAACTATTGTTTACCGATCAAGGCATATGTAATGTCCAAGCAACTGACCACAAAGATACCCACCAAAACAATCAATAAACAAGAATGGGCACACATTCAAGACCTCAACCTGGCTGATCCAACTTACTTCAAGCCAGGGTCTATAGATCTGCTCTTGGGTGTGAAAGAATATGCAGAAATTCTGCAAAACAACCTAATCAAAGGTCCACCAGGCACACCAAGTGCTCAAGAAACCAGCCTGGGTTGGATTCTTTTTGGAGAAGTTAATACAACACAACAAAACCAGTATGTTGTCATGCATCATTCAGTTGACATAGAAGACATGTTGAAATCAATATGGGAAATTGACGTAGACACTAAAAGACACTTAACAAAGGAAGAACAACTGTGTGAAGAAGTATACGAAAAGACAACTACTAGAAATGAAGAAGGAAGATACATTGTTAAATTACCATTTAATACATACAGTCCACAATCACCAGACGGTAACACAAAATCGATAGCAACACATAGATTTACACACTTAGAAAGGAAGTTCAGGAAATCGCCAGACCTGCAAAAAGAATATAGTAAAGTTATTACCGAGTATATAGAACAAGGATACCTCGATAAGGTATCTGATAAGGAAAAGGATAAAAGAGCTGTCTACTTACCTCACCACGCTGTTGTCCGATCTGACAAAGAGTCCACGCGAACACGCGTTGTATTTGACGCGTCGTGTAGAGGATCCAATAACGTTTCGTTGAACGATGAGTTACGTGTGGTTCCTCAGCTGCAAGAAGACTTGAGAAACATTTTGATGAGATGGCGCATGAAACAAGTCTGTTTTATGGCAGATATAAAACAGATGTTTCTACAAGTATTAGTGACCAAAGAAGACGCAGAATTTCAGCGAATCCTGTGGAGGCAGCAAGAATCTGATACCTTGGAAGAATACCGATTGCTCAGAGTCACCTTTGGTACAGCGTCTGCACCATATTTAGCCGTTAGAACGCTTCAACAGGTAGCCAAAGATGAAGCAAAGAATAATATTCTTGTTGCACAAACAATAAACGAGGATTTTTATATGGATGATCTTTTATCTGGCACAGACTCAGTAGCTGAAGCTATGACACTTTCTAAAGAATTATCAGACACACTAGAAAGAGGCGGTTTTCACCTTACGAAATGGGCATCCAATAGTATCGATTTAATGAAGTATATAGAAGAGGATAAAAGATCTGCAAAGGCACATATTGATTTAAACCTTGATGGTACTCTCAAAGCATTAGGAATTGAATGGAATTTAAAAACAGACCAGTTTCAATACAATCTTAGATTTACACCCATAACAGAGTCCATAACGAAACGAAACATATTGTCTGATATACAAAGAGTGTTTGATCCCCTTGGTTGGATAGCACCGAGTACTGTTATGGCTAAAATATTAATACAAAAGCTCTGGCTTGAAAAGATTAACTGGGATGAACAAGTTAGTAACACACTAGAACAAGAATGGAGAGAAATAAGATCAGACCTCGTTAACATAACTGAAATACAAATAGAGAGATGGCTTGGTACGATGACTGTTAACAACGACAAAATACAAATTCACGGATTCAGCGATGCTTCAATGCGTGCATATGCAGCAGCAGTCTATATTAGAATTGAAACTCTAGAAAACAAGATTGAAACAAAACTTATAGCTGCCAGAACCAGAGTAGCACCACTGAAGACCATTTCGTTACCTCGTCTAGAACTTTGTGGTGCCCTACTTCTTTCAAAATTAATGAAACAAGTTGGACAATCAATGAGGATACCGACAACACGAATGTACGCATGGACTGATTCTTCAATTGTTATCGCATGGCTTAGTGGTGAACCTAACAGGTGGAAACCCTTCGTTGCAAACCGTGTGGTCGAAATTGTTGAAAACATAAATAACAAGCATTGGTTCCATGTTCAGTCACATGAAAATCCCGCTGATGTGGCATCTAGAGGAATGTTGTTATCCGACTTGAAGAAATGTAACTTATGGTGGCAAGGACCGGGCTGGCTATCTGAAACAAAAATAAATATTAAACATAAAATAACAGAAACAGACTTGGAAATGAAGAAAACTAAAATCAATACTTACCTGAACGCAGAACGGATTATAGAACCTGAAACTACATTAATATCACAATTTGAAATTTTTGAAAAATTAACAGATTTAATAAAAGCGATTACTTACTGTAGAAGATTTCTGAACTATAAGAAGAATATAACTAATGGAAATAAGAGTTTAACAACACAAGAATTAGAAGATACTTTACGGATCTGCATTAAAAAGACTCAAGAGGAAGAATTTAAAGAAGAGATAGATAGAATAAAAATAGGGAAACAAGTTAAGAAAAAGAGTCAGCTACGATGCCTAAATCCATACTTAGACGAGAAAAATATACTCAGGGTGGGCGGTCGCTTAAGACATGCTAACTTACCTGATGATAAGAAGAATCCTGTGATCTTGGGAAATAGAAACGCACTGATACAGTTAATCATTGCTGATGCTCATGAGAAAACACTTCATGGAGGAGTACAGTTAATGTTATGTCACTTACGTTTTAAGTACTGGGTTATAAGAGCTAAATCACTGGTGAAAAAACATATTCACAAATGCATGAAGTGTGCTCGAATGAATGCCACAACGAAAGGACAAATAATGGGAGACTTACCGGTGGAAAGAGTGACACCGACGAGACTGTTTCTGCATAGCGGTGTTGATTTCGCAGGACCGTTTCAAACACTGATGTCCAAAGGAAGAGGCAACAAAACTAAAAAGACATATGTGGCAATTTTTATATGTATGTCCACAAAAGCAATCCACATAGAGCTTGTTGGAGACCTCACTTCAGAGGCATTTATAGCAGCCTTTCGACGTTTTGTTGCCAGAAGGGGAAAATGTGGCCACCTGTGGTGTGATAATGGTAAAAACTTCGTGGGTGCAAACAGAGAACTTCATAAATTGTGGAGTGAAGCACAGATGACAAGCGAAATAACATCCACGCTAGCCACAGATGGCACACAGTTTCATTTTATACCAGCATATAGTCCAAACTTTGGTGGATTGTGGGAAGCAGGCGTGAAGTCGATTAAGTACCACCTAAAACGAATTATTACAACTCACCTGACGTTCGAGGAAATGACCACCATATTATGCCAGATAGAAGCCTGTCTGAATTCACGCCCGTTGTGCCCAATGGATAATACTGACACAGACAACTTAGATCCATTAACTCCGGGACACTTTTTAATTGGAGAACCACCGATTGTGGTACCCTCGCCTGATCTGCAAGCTGTGAAGGCTCATAATTTGTCTCGCTGGCAACATACACAAAAGGTTCTTCAAGACTTTTGGCGACGATGGCAAGAGGAATATTTGACCAGGCTTCAGCAGCGTCCTAAATGGATGAAGAAACAGAAGGAATTTGCAATAGGGGATATTGTGTTGATCAAGACTGAAAATCAACCACCCAGCAAATGGTCCTTAGGACGAATTACAGATAAACATCCAGGCATGGATGGTAACACGAGGGTGTATAGTGTGAAAAGTGGAGGTTCAATAACAAAGAGAACTATTACTAAGTTATGTGCATTGCCAGTTGATTCTAATTAGCTTCTCTTGAATTATTGAGATATTGTGAATTATTTTAGTAAGCATAGTTGGATTTTCATTCATAATTAATTTACAATTGTAATATTTTGGGCTTTAGACTGTCAATTTGGAATTAGGTATTTGTTGTTTATATGATAATTTGTTAGAACTTAATTGTGATTGTAAAAGTACTTAGGTCCTTTTGGTGGGCGGTATGTTAGATTGAGAATTGTCTGCGTAGCTACGCAAGTCACATATCCACATACCTAGCTATATGTTTACCTCATGCCGCCTTTAAAATCATTACTTATTATAGTATTAAGCTAGTCGCAAATATACTTGCAAACAGACACCACGTATTTTATTTATCAAAATCAGCACAAGCAATAGTGAACCTTATTACAATCATCAAGCGGCTACAGAAATAGGTACATCATCTGTGAAAATTTCAACTGTCTAGCTATCACGGTTCATGAGATACAGCCTGGTGACAGACAGCCAGACATACGGACAGTGGACTCTTACTAATAGGGCTCCGTTTATACCCCTTGAATACGAAACCCTAAAAAAACTATCTTCTTTCCAATGAGGTTATATTTTACTAGAGGAGCTTGTCATACTAACAATTCTCAGAAAAACGTAGCCACTTACGAATTTAAAGTCGTAGCTTTGAAACGAATACATAAACTATGTCATCTGACAAAATAATATGTTTGTCTCATTTCTTCTACCGTCAGACTAATGACGTAGGAAAGTGACAAGACATTGTTATCGGAAGAACGGCCAGAGTTGCCAATGATCAACATAATTTCCCCAGAATTAATAAAGGTATTTATTGAATCAATTACTATGAAAGGTTGTATCATGCAACTTTCAATTGAAAATTAAAGAAATAGAGGAATGGATGGATTAGGTACATATAGGAAGAAAAGAAATGCGTAAACATAAATATTTCATTTTAAGACTATTAAGATTGTGTCAAATAACTATTGTTCAACATGGAATGATATTATTTCTGTATACGACAATTAGTACACAAAATAAATTTCAAATTCTAAGTAAAATAAATTTAAACGACATTCACTTTTTTTCTTAATATTTTTGTAGTCGGTTTTTCACTTTTTTTTTGAGTATATTTAAAATCAAATCATTTATTTCAAGTAGGCCAGTTAGAGGCACTTTTGAACTGTCGAAACAAAGATAACAATGAAATGTAGCTACAGTCCCAATCACAAGGCATAAAAAAATACAAATGAGTCATATGTTTCTTCATACTACTGATACACCTCGTCTGCAAAACGATAAAAAAATCACGCCTAACATTTGTTATGTTTGACTTACGAAAATTACGACGACAGAAAATAAACCGATTGTTTTGTTTCGTACAGCACAACACTATTTAACACGTTAAATTATATCGTGTGTATTATCGAATTTATTATATCGTGCCACTTTTTTATTGCTAATAAAATATTTTTTGATAAAAGAAGATGGTGATGATTAAATTAAATGTGTACCTTCGACAAACACGTGAATGTGTTTGGGTTACAGTATATTTAAACCAAACAGACTATAATAATAATTCAGACTTACAGGAACATACTTTCGTCATTCACTAAACTCCCAACAGTCTGGCAAAATCAAAATCATTTTTACTGGTAACACTGATGACATTAAAAATGTTTGAAAATTTTACTTCGATTCGTAATGTTTTTTTGGTTAATCCGAAGAAAATTTTGCTAACTTACTTGTGAATTCTAACACCACATGTTTTATTCATATTTTGAGACCGTGACATACACATTTGAACGGCACATTTCCCCATTTTGATATTTTTTTAGTTCTAAGCAATTGCTCACATGACGTCAATTTGACAACTGAAGGCAGATACGACGGATATGGATATTTACGACGAGGCAAGGTTTTGGCGGCGATAACTGCTGATCTAGTATATTATATAACATCATTGCTTCATTCACTATAATCCGTATTCAGACTCCATTTTTTTTTTTTTTTTTTCGGATTCGAAATCATCAAGTCCCGCTCTGGGCTGAGCAGGAGGGAGTGTCAGACTTTTACTGACTAAAACCCATCCATATTCCTTCCTTTGCCCTTTGTGTTCCAGGGCCGCGGTATCTCTTTCGAACAGTCCCGCAACCCAGGCAGGCATCGGTCCTTTCGGACCCCTTCCTATTTGTGACTCTCTTTCAGGCGCGCGTGGAACACGAACGCGCCGTACACACGGCCTGTCGTCATAAGACGGATGGTCGGCGAGTAAGCCCATTACTCACCGTCCACAGGCCCGCGCCTACGGTGGCCGGGAGCCACCACGTGGCCCCCGACGCCCAGGGCGTCTCCCGCGGCGGCTGAGACGTGAGGCTCTCTCCCTCTCACGTCCCGCCACCTCCTTCGCTAGCATGACTGTTTCGCAGAAGGAGGTGACGGCGTCCCATTCCCTCTCGCTCCGGACCCCATGGTCCGTAGCGACCTCTCGTGTCCGGCCCTGTTTCAATCCATATTGAACCAGGGCGGGACGCGAGAGGTCGCCGCCGCCGATTGCCGCTACGTGGACACGGCGGGGCTCCGCCCACGCGGAGCAGACCTGCACAGTGTACACCACCGTGTCCTCCGGTCGATCCTCGCAGTGGTGACACCCGGGCGTTTCCTCCCGCCCGATTAGGTGCAGGAACCTCCCGAAACAACCATGCCCGGTGAGGACCTCCGTCAGGCGGAAGGTGGGGGCGCCGTGGCGCCTCTCTAGCCACTCCTCAAAGAGGGGACTTACCGCCACTATTGTGGCGTGCTCTGCACGAGGTTGCGACAGTCGCTCTCTCCATGTCGCCATGAGATCACGCCGGAAGTCTGTCCGCTGAGCGACAATTTGCCGCGGCAGCGGAGTTTCCCCTCGGCGTAGTGCCTCCACGCGCCACTCATGCAGGCGCGCGAGGACTATCGCCTCCAGATCCCCTGGTGATTCTCCCTAAAGCAATGATGTTCTTCATTGCCCTAAAGATTGAAACTGATTTGACATTTTAGATTTTGGCCTGTACATTGCGGATTTACTATTTAGATTTAAACACAAGTCTCAATTTGTTGAGACTATCTAACTAAATAGTAAATCTAAATATTAAAAGACAGCACGAGTGTATGTCGAAACGATAGTTGTACTCAAAATATTGCAATCTTGAAAACCTTCTTGTTACAAATCGTCGAGTTGTAGTTTTCAATTCAGCGACGTTCAAGTTTGGAATCTGTGAAAGTTTTTTTAAATTTCGAACGGCGAACGTTCGCATTTTGAATTCGGATTCATGATTGGAGCGACTCTCTGCGGGCGAATGAAAAAACTTTAGTTCGAGAATCAAATTCCGAATAAATTTCAAATACTTTGTTGTGCGACCGTTTTTTTAACCGATGGCGCTGGATTTAGAAAAAGTGTTTGATTTTTTCTTCTGCCTAGGATTTGATCAGTCTGGAATTTATTAGCCGCAGCCTCTAGTCTTAGTTTGTGGATGATAAATAAATAGATAGGATACTTTTTTACTTAAAAAGGTTTTCACATAGCAATAGGCATGCCTCGTTAAACCGGTACGGAAAAACTCTAATTCTTCTTCAGAACTATGAAGCTCTGATAGGTAATGTACTGAAGTACCTATACTATCAGTGTCCGTTGTCCGGTGTAACTGGTGAAATGTACAACAGGTAAGTACCTACGTATAGTAGGTAATATACTCGTAGAACTTTGTCTACTGCCGAGTAGCCGCGACGCGACGTGTGAAGCGTCGTTATATGGCGTAACATCACGCCTGTAATGCTCACAGGGTTAGGCGAGGTGTTTCTAATCTAATAGTACACCCACATTTCGCCAAATATGTTTAAAGTCCCATGTAATAGAGGTGAGCCTATTGCCATCAACCTGGCACAAATATAGACACCGTGGCTGCTACTGAGAATTTCCTGATAGAAAAATCCAATAACAATGTTCCTGACCCGGGAATTGAACCTAGGACCTCATGCTCAGCAGTCGCGATTGCGATCACTAGACCAACGAGGCATTCGTTATTTTAATATCTAAAAAAAAAAACTTGCTCTTTTGAACTCAATTACTCCGTCAAAAACGGGAGGAACCGCGAGCACAGCTAATAGTTATTACGACGTCACTTCCCCCTATTCAATTTAAGCTTGCCAATAAGCCAGTACTTCCGGCGGGTGATCATCCATTACCCGCGTCCCCGGGGGACTGTCGGATAATACGATCTACCAGATAGTTCCCAACTACTCATGTATGCATGTAGGTACATGAGAATATTGAAATAGATTGGATCATAATTGTTGGTTTAAGATGGAATGTTTACATTTATGTCAATGAGATAGAATATGAGTCGAAAATCTATAGAATAGCGTTTCCGTATGACTTCTCTCACATTGGGGTCAGAAATGATCCCACAGCAACGTACTACTAGGGCAAAAAGTATCCCATGTCTTACCCCGAGTCATGGTTTATCGGTGTGCCCAAATTATGAATTTCTGTGCAGCGGTAAAGTAGTGAACATTACAGGTATGCAGACAGATGGAGTCACTTTCGCATTTATAAAACTACCTACTACGAGTATGGGTGTCTTTGAAAATTGGTTAACTAATAAGTACTAACACTATTCAGGTTTCATACCTACAATAATCAACCAGGGGACATGGTGGTAGGGTAAACGTATTTAGAATTTTTTTATGCAAGTGACCTCGAATTTAGAAGCTGTAAGCCGCGGCCATTGCTACCAGACCGACACTGCTGGGTGGCTTGGCTTGCCTGCACATAATAAATTAATTTTAAAAATCTCTCTCAATAAAGGGTGCAACAAGACCCTTCACGAAACCGAAAGGCACTTGTTCTCCCCGTCATTGCGATCATCTTTTTGTTCTAAACCATATCTGGGAACCTTCTAGTTACGGAGATATTGGAGGTCGAAGTTCCAACTTTTTCGCAAGTTTTTTTTTTTATGTTACATTTTTATTTTAAACACCTCCACAACCCGCTTTCTATTCAATCCATCCATCAGCATAATGTTTTAAGTGCGCTACATTGAACCCTACCGAAAAACATGATTTTTCACCGAAAAAAAAGTCGTTTCCCAGCAAAAATTTTAGCGTAAAGTTACACAGTTTGATGTACAAAATGCTTGGTTGACGGCTTCGCGAAGGGTCCTGTTACACCCTGCATATCTCTTTATAACCAGTACCAGTATAACGACATCATCGCTACAAACAGTCAGACGGGCAGCACCACACATAGTTCGGGAGTGCGCGTAACTTTGCCCTAACTTGAGCGCGGCTTAGCTCTCTACTAAGTCTAGTGCTCACTTAGAAGTACGAACTCGGTGCATTATTGAAACGTTCTGGTTTCGGTAAGACGGTCTTTATTTGTAGCTCGTCTTTTATATTCTAACTCAAAGCACTTTTATCAATACTAAAAAATATTACAAAGAGGTATTGTATGTCTTTTTTGCTATTAGAAAATCTTACTTTATTTTTGAACAAGTAAAATATAGCATCAAAAAACTCCTCTCCAACGCTGTCAACCCAAGAGACTGGCTGCATTGCTACGTTGTATGGCTATGCTTAGTCTATGGGCTAGGTAAAAACCAGGCTTTTGGGTCACGGGTAGCGTCAACTAAACGCTTGGACATTTCCTTAAAAACGTTATCAGCACTCCGGCCTCATGGCCAACCACAAACGGCTCGAAAATATAGTTACCCACAAGGGCACTATAATGGGTGTAAAAGTAAACCTAATGAAGCCACAAGGCACTTGTTCTCCTTGTCGCGTCATTGCGATACTTCTTTTGTTCTAGACCATACCTGGGAACCTTGTAGTTACGGAGATATTGCGGGTCAAAGTTCCAACATTATCACAAGTTTTTTTTAAATACTTGTTTTTAAAGTAATATTTTTACTGTGAACACGTCCACGACCCTCGTACTATTCAATCCATCCATCAGCACAATGTTTTGAGTGCGTTACATTGAGTCCTACGGTAAAACGTGATTTTTCGACCAGTCAAGAACAAACCCAGTCCAGATATGACTACGTGGGCTACTTATACTGTACATCAGTTCCTATAACGTTCGTAATTTAGTCGACTATCGGATGGTTTTTGATAGAGATGATGATGAGTTCTATCTTAAGTTCTGTGAATGAATCTAACAACCTTTAGTCTGCTACAGACTAAAGGTTGGATTGTGTGGGTTGCTTGCAATGCGGAGTGCATTCCTCCTAAGTCCTTCATGGGACTTTGGAGTTAACTGGCGAAATGTGGACTAAGTACCTACTGTAGGGTACGCCTCTGCCTAACTCTATGGAAATAACAGGCGTGATGGTTCGTGCTTGATCGGGTCTTAGAAGAAATCTCCTTTGTAGCCCGTTGCGTCTGCCATTCATACCTGCATGACAGCATCTATACCGGTTGGAGGGACACCAACGCGAAAAATCAGCTGTTTCGTACAAAAGTGCAATACGTACGCGGTCAAAATGTATGGAACAGCGTGAAGCAACCGTTTTCGCGTCGGTGAGCCTTCCACCCTGTATTAACTGGATGTGTCTCATTTAGACACAGGTCGATATAGTAGCTACTGACCTACCCACAAAAAATAAACAATAAAATAGCATAATTATGTACTCTATAACCTTTCAAAAAAGTTAACATAAATACATTAGTGACAGCATATCATGGCTTAGTTGCTTCATCACTAAGATTTGGTGTCATTTTTTGGGGAAACTGCAGTGAGAGAGAAAGAATATTTAGGGCCCAAAAACGTTGCCTTCGATCAATGACAGGTCTTAAAACTACAGAAAGCTGACAACCTGTTTTTAAATCTCTAAGGATACTTACATTGCCATCGTTATATATACTGGTAGTTGCCCTATTTGTTAGAACGAACAAGCACCTGTTTACAGTCAGTAGTGGATAAAAGACAACGCTCAGGACCAATAAGGTCACAATACAAAAATCAACTTTACTCAGGTGGTTACTTAAAAACAATATTTTAACCATGGGTCCTATATATATGTATAATAAACTACCGACACAATTAAAAGAATTACCCATCAAAGTTTAAAAAAAATAGTTAACAAAACTGCTACTGGACATGGGTTACCACGCAATTAAAGATTTCCTTAATGACAAAACTTTCTGTTAATAGGGTATGGTATATAGGGTATGCGACTTCCGTGCGATTTACTTTAGTGACATTTTTTATTTTTTATTGCAATTCTAATGTTAATTTATTTTATTTTTTTGCCATTTCTTGAATTTATTAACATTATTAATTGAATTTATTGGGATTTTAAACTTAATTTGTTGACATTTGTAATTGAATTTTCTGACATTTAATTGATTGACATTTGTAGTTTTGGTTATTCACATGTATTTTTTATTTTCATTCTTTTTTTATTTAAATTATTGACAGTGTGCTTACTTCCGAATGTTTTTGAATAATATGAGTATTTTTAATAATGATAGTATGGTTGCCAAATGAATGGAATGCTTCTTTAATTTAAGTTTTTTTTTTGTTTCGTAAATGTACCTATTATGTTAAATAATTTTGCATGCCGTAAGGCAAAATGTATCGGGACGCTCATCAAAATAACCATCTTAATTATCTGTATACCTACATTATTGGCAAATAAATGATTTCTATTTCACATTGTCTACTCGTACATTTAAAAAGCCACGCACTAACTATAAACTTCAACACGTTTTTCTCCGAGTGCGCTTAACTTTTCTTTGTTAGCTATATCCATATATTCACATTTTTACGGTAACTCCCTCGGGTGAGAGGAAATGGGGTAGTAACGTTCTGACCTGGATTTAATCCTTTGTCTTAAAACTATGGTGCACTGGGAATTTTATTATTTAGCATTTTATTAGTACTTTTATTGCGGGATGATCTGCTGAAGCTAATAAGACAAACAAAATGTTTTAAGGTTATGGTTATTTTGTACTTCAGTTTGTCAGCCAAAAAGAACTGTAAATGAGTGCTGGAAGGCTGAAAGGCCCAAAAAGCCCGCCGGGGCCTAACTAACACTTGGAAGTGGTGAACGCTTCCTGGTGTTGGCTGTGAAGGAGAAGTGGTTAACAAACTCCCCAGAAACGATTTTGACGAGCGATCATAAATGACTGCTGTGTCACTGCAAGGGACACGTGGAAGACCGAAGTGAACAATTACTCGGATTATTCATAATTATAGTTTTGACTGGTTAACTAGACGATGTAGACATAAACTGACGTGGAAATAGAGGGCGTAGCGCAAGTAAAGTTATCATTTAAACGATATAAAAATTCAGAAATGTTTGAGATTGACTGCTACCGAAGAGCTGTGTACAACATCACCATCATTCTCCTGCCCTTGTCCCAATGGGGGCTATCGCGTATGAATTCGCCGCTAGAGGCGCTAGTGTAGCGCGGGGTCACCGAAATGTCAGATGTCATAGAAAGTTCACGCTTTGCGTGCTTTTTTATCACGTATTTTTACAAATATTCGCGATTGTGGTCTAGATTGGGCCAAGAAATTTTGACAGGACCTTAATCGACAGTGGTGCCATCTGGTGAGCTCAAAAACGATAGCTCTCATTTATTCGTGATCGGCGCAGCATGGCGTCCTCTTGCATACTTCTCTACTTCTCGTCATCTCAACAGTTACGTAGGCCTTAGCCATGTCATCCTTCACACCGTCCATCCATCGTTTCTTTGGTCTTCCTCTACTCTTATAGCCATCCACATTCATACTCAAAACTTTCCTTACGAAATTTTCCTTTATTCATTCGCATCATAATACCATGCGACGATAACCAATTACCGAAAAGCTTACACAACAGCTCTCACAACGTTACAACTTGTCTTGTAGACCCTAACATTACATTAACTACTTACCACAAATCGGGATTCAGAACAGTTACACTGTATGTATCCGTAATTTCAGGTAACGTAAGAAACTTAATAAAAAACCTTTAAAAGCCGTTATCACGTAACAATTGGCGCTGCCCTGGCATTATCCGGCCCTACCCAGCATACCCGGGTATGCCCAGGCGACCCAACTCACTGTCGCGATGGATTTCAGCGACCGTATCAACTTTATTGAATGTATCTAAAGAAACGTTAACCAGGCAAGTTTTCCGCTGATAGGGAATCCAGGTGACGAGGAGTAAAAAGTTTTTAAATTGAGGTTTGGTATCGTTTAGTTTTTTCTGTGGTGAATGTGGATATCGACCTGCTTAGGGTACGTATCCAATTATCATCCTTTTCAGATTCTTTCAACTTGCTCAAGTATATTCGGGCACTTATTTTAAATGTGCTTGGGACATGTTGGTGGAGGACCGACTGTCGTTACGCTATTTGGTGGGACATCAAGTTTTCTGGATTGGCATCATCATCATTTCGGCCCGGAATCATCCACTGGGCTAATTTTGGACGGCCCTAGCGGTTTCTTAGAATTGAGCATAATATAAGAAATATTTTTTTTTAGTTTTTATTTGCGTATTTTTGAATTAGTATTTCAAAGGAATCACTTCTAGGAATAATCAAGTAGAGCTTGACATTTTCTCCTCGTCAAGACTTTGGAAATATATGATGAGTCAGTCTTTTAGACTTTTCCCTGCCTGGGGTCCCTGAAAGCCTTTCTCTGGTGACTCCTCTATTAGAACAAAATTGAAATTGTGAAAAAAAAAATGTTAAAGTTTTTAAGTTGTTTTTTGTTGGTGGTCCCATGGACAAAGTTATTCTGTTTTATTGTCTGAATCACTCCCTGAAGTATGACCACACCTTTCTGGTACACGCTGTATAATTCTACGAAATACTCCTCCTTCCATCCTGTGTTAGCGAAAGAAGTGTGGTCTATCACAGTCGGGTCTCGGGTCGTTGACTCATTAACAAGGATTAGCAGGATCGTCGTCCTGAAGCCCCACAATGTCCTACATCACTTATTGAATATAAGTATTCCAAGTTAATAATAATAAATCGTCCCTACTTGAATGCGTATTGATACTGAGGTCGTTGGCCTATCAATACCGATGTTAACAAGAAGACTATCAATTGTAATACAAACTGTTATCGAGAGGTCTTTGATATTTGATCTACATAGTATAGGACCCTTACATACTACATAGTTACTAATGAGTTCAGTATAAGTTGTAGTACAGTCACGAGCACCAATATGTATACACTATCTTAAATTTAAAAGCAATTTTTGCGAGAAATAATGATTGTACTTGGAGATAGAATCGTTTTCATAAAAATATGAGTTCCAGAATACTATGCTCGTAACAACATGAAAGTTTAGTCAGAATAGTAGGAGAAACATACTTTTAAAAGTTATTAGGGTGTTTACATATTGGTACTTGTGACTGTACTTGATCCCCTAGGGCGGAAAATTTTCGTCAGTTATTAGGAAAAAGAAAATTTGCTGAACAAAAGGGAGATACCTCCAAAGTGATGGAAAATATGTGGTTTCTTTTTATTTCTTATACTGTTCTAGCGCGTCGATGTCCCTAACTCCCAGTACAACATCACGCTTGTATTCTTCACAGCGAAGCCTACGGAACCTCTACCTTAAAATCAGTCACGATAAAATCAAGCCCTAGTTTTAAACCTAATCGTTCACTTTTCTACTTTAACAGTTTTCATCACATTTTTTACCCCGCGACCCACGCCCATGCCATCACTCAACAATATTGCTCTATATTCCATACCCTACAGTTTATAGTTTAGGCATGCGTCCATTTTTTGTTGTATCAAAGTAAAAGCGAACCACTTCGCTTGATACGCTGACGCAATGTACCAGGCCATCGCTTCCAGCGCTTCACAGCGCAGATTTTATGATCACTATAAACTTGCACACATTTCACGAAACAGAAGGAATGCAGAAGGCTTGCTCCAGCTAAATTTGAAAGCATTTTCTAAAGTCTGGTTAGCTTCTCTTCCTCGCGTCGTGTTACTCACTAACTGAAGGTCGTGATTCCCCCGATAAGATTTTTCCATCTGTACTATCCTTGGCAGTGTGAATCGCGCCGTGGCGTTTTGAGTCCAACAATGAGCAAATTTGGTCCGTCTAACTTAATGGACTGTGACCCCGACACATCGGCTACATCTAGTTTAACATAGTCCAGGCAATCAACTCAGTTTGTCACATGTCCGCTGTTAGACATAAGCCTCTCCCAATCTGCGCCCAACACATTTCTCATCCAGTCTGACCCAGTCACCTTTTAACCGACTTCCAAAAGGAGTATTGTTATCAATTGAATTCTGAAAAACTGTTTGAAGACCTTAACTTAACGGGCCGGGAAGGGTCCTCCCTTCCCGGCCCGTCTATCGTCAACGCGAGCATGGTCGAAAAGCTTGTTGTTTCATCCAGAGCCACAGCGGCAATTTTCTTTCAAGTCCCCCATCTTACCCCTCCCCGACCCGGCACAACTCGTCTCCCGCGCTCCTCATACCGCCTATTGCGATAACATTGAACGAAAAATTGTGTTCGAAAATTTCATAAACTTGTTCCAGGAAATACGTGTTTTTGAATAAATCTTACAATTTTGTGAAATAAATATTTGCAATTAAGATTTTCCATTACATGTGCAAGGTTTCTACCAGGATGTTTTCTTTACTTTTACAATTTATGAGTACATTATGAACGGCCAAAGTTCAGGGAAGCAAAAAAGCAATTTTTGGAGGCTTATCCTGAATTTGTTTCTACATTAATTTTTTATTTTTGCTTCCATATAAACTTAAGTTATAGTGCACAAGATACCTATTACTTCAAAAAAAATTAAAGATAGATGTGTAACAACAGCATAATCACCTACGAGCGTTTGTATGAAAAGTATGATGGGTTGGTCGCTCTTAATCTTAAAACGTTGCGGCGTAGGCGCCGCGCTGCCCAGCCCAACTAGATCCTAGAACTAGACTGATCTATAAATGACTGCCGGGAACAACGGCAAAACAAGCTTTTCGAGGCACGCAGAGAACTCTTTTTGTAAAGGATGATTATCCATCCACGGACCGACGCCGGCGCGCCGGCAAGTGTTATCTAACGTTGAACGTCGACCCATGCGGCTGTTATTATCTAACCACGAGCCACTTCGGAATCTTCTATCGGCTTCTTTCTCAACTACCAAATACACGCAAAGTCGCGGGCGTAGCGCTAGTTAGTAACAAGCCTTCTGCCTTTGCGTACATATCTCAACTGAAGCGGCAAAGCGCTGCTCAAGCTATTTACAACAACCGCCCACTTCACTTCGCTATGAGTCGGCGTTTGACACCTTATTAAAGGGATATGTTTCTCCAGGATCTGAAGGAAGGAAGGAAAATACTCCACGCCTCAACTTGTTATCGGCTGAACATCGTAAACGTGGATATGGTTTACTGTTGTTGCAGAATAGGCTGTAATTTTTTATTGGACAGTATTTTATAACACTATTACACACTTGGGTAAAAAAGTGGTAAATGATCAAACGGAGAACAGGGGTTCACTACCCTGTACGTGATCCTTCTTACTTGAGGGGCCCTGTGCCTCGGCAGTGCAAACGATATAAGCTGATTATGGCGAACAATAGTTCCAGAATGTACCTATGGTGTATGATTGGTAAAACATTTCGAATTAAGTTTAAAATTCTATATATTTCTGCTTATCAATACCCAGATCGGACTGCCTCGTTGGTCTAATGGTCAGTAGCGCGACTGCTGAGTATGTGGCTTTGGGTTCGATTTTGTTCGGTCGGACAAAGTGGCTTTCTACATCAGGAATTTCTCAGTAACGGCCACGGAGTCTAGAATTCTCGCACCTATTACACAGGACCTAAACATAGCCGGTGAAATGAGGGTAAACGATTAGGTTCACCTGTGCCTAACCCTTCAGGGCGATGTTATGTAATGTAAACCGTTTACAAGCACTTTCAAATAGTCAAGTAGTGAGTCAGAGAGTCAGAAAGTTGACGCTAGTTACACCTCTGCTGAGCCTTTTGGCAATATTAGCACGATGCTATGATCTAAAATAAAAGACGATCGCGAGGTCGAACATTTCTCCTAGTGACATAAAATAAACGCGATCTCAGCAGAAATCCAACCGAATGGATACTTCGTCTGTAAGCAGTTTGTACATAAGAAGAGTAAATACTAGGTATGTAGGTACAATGCGTAAAAATATGTACTTGATGGGGCTACACTCGAAATATCTGAAGTGCACCCTTTTAGTGAGCGGGGTAACACTGTAAGCGAGTACAAAAAGGAACTAGAAAAGGACAAAATAGTAGAGAGGATGAAAGAGAAAGTAGTGATCGGTAAAATTAAATATTATCTTCTTTCCTTTTTTTTCTACTAATCTGACCTATCACAACTTGTGATTTGAAAAATGGAGGGCGTTCAAATTATTTTGGCTCCAGTACTGGCGAAACATAAATACACGAGATTATAAAATGCTTGGCGACGCACATGCAGTTGCAGGGGCTTTGCTATTGCATTGCATATGTCCAAAGGCGGCAGTGACCATTGACATAACGTGTCTCTTGCTTTGACTGTTAAGGCCCCTCTTAAGACCAATCAATCACAACAAGTTATTGCAATCCTCCACATAGGTTCCGACGAATTGGCCTAAAAATCGGTAGGCTCCCTCCCCCCGCCACATTCGCTTCTTGACTGTCCCAGGTCATTTTTTTATGGTCGTTGGTTTAGCTTCCACCAT
This sequence comes from Eugnorisma glareosa, assembly GCA_947578425.1. NCBI lineage: Eukaryota > Metazoa > Arthropoda > Insecta > Lepidoptera > Noctuidae > Eugnorisma > Eugnorisma glareosa. Next base: position 477,913 of record OX387982.1, on the reverse strand, counting down.
GCAGGTTACTACGATTTTGCTCATTGTATGTACTCCCTAATATATTTGCCATTAAGGAAAGAAAACTCGCTATCACTGCGACCCTACCGCCACGTCAGCAACAGCTCCATCGGTTCGTAAAATATCGAGTGCGAGATATGACAGCATTCGGCCTGCGTTTGATGGACCCCCCCCTTGTCTCTACACCCCCTGCCTCACACCCCCGCTGCCCTGAGGAAGGCTAGGGATGGTTCTGTCTGTCGGGAACACTGATTGGAACTGTGTGACGTGTCGTTACGATGTTATCATCATTTGTACTTTCAGGAAATGTAATGTAAAGATATCAATTTGTTATGGATTCAACAAATTGATGTAATTTGTCTTTCAAATGATCATAACATAGTTTCGTGATTGTCTATCTGATCTAGAACGCACAAGCCTGCCTGCCTGCCTTTCTATTTGCCACAGAAAATAGAAACCTGCTTGGAAGATTTGAAAATATCTTGGGTCTCTTACCGGATCGAGCTAAGTGTTGGTAGACTTTTTATTACGATTGTAGCCTGATGTAACGCAATGGTAAACTTCTGCTCAGGGTGAATTTAGTGATTTTTTTCGAGGTTTCGTAGAATACTAACAAACTGTTTGCAGACTGTTAGGTATTTTATCAAAAATGTATTCCTTCCTTTGGTTTGTCATAAGTAAAAAACTTCCCAGAATTTGATTCTTAATGGCGACGCTATCTAATGGTGTAAAATACAGTGTGTGTGTGTTTTTTTTCAAAACCAACAGGTTCGATTCCTGGCCAGGAATATTGATTTTTCAAAAACCCAATGATCCAGTTTTAGTTTTCATCAAAAGCGGGCTTGAGGCTTTTTTGAGTATTTTTCGATATTCTTCACGGTTTCGGATTTGCCATGCACGCCCACTTGAAAAATTTATTCTTAATAACCTTTATTCCTCAACCATTCAAAACCAAGATACATCCCATTACGTCATTCACATTGTATGCTCACGTATTCGTTGCAGTAACATCAGAGGAACTTCACGTTGTTATATCGCGAGGTGTATCCCTCGAGGCTGTAACGTGTTCGGGTTAAACCCAGTTAGTCTTTGCAATGTCGGTTATTGTTCCGAATGCCGGATGCATTCAGTATTCTTGGATTTCAGGATGAAAAATAATAGTAATCTTTTAAAAACTTATGGTGGCGCCCAAGTTCTGCGGAGATTAGCTGTCGATGAAAGAAATATTATAGTGCACAGGTGTGCGCAAACACAGGTGCACTCTCTGTTCCCTTACTCTTCTCATAGTCCGATGGGACGGCAATCCGACACGACCGGAGAGAGATCAGACGCGGGGCCAACGGCTTAACGTGCATTAGGAGGCAGGAGGGTGCCCCATCACCAGCTTCTAAGCTCCTGCCTGCTGCTAAGAAATTCCTAACGGAATAACCCGATGACCAGGTAATGACGGGATCACAACTAAGGAAATTATTCTTTTTCATTCAAATAACTTGAAATTGGCGAAGTTCCATTTGAAGTTTCCCTACTTACTTGAACCCCGTCAAACCAAGACAAAGATGAAATACGAAGAAATCAATTCAAACTATCGTTTCGCAATGAACCGCGTTCATTGGCAATATCATGAAATGTCAATAGAAATTATTCAGGAGCTCAGTTCGAAGAAACTTTCAAGAAAAGGAAATTTAAATGTTAAATATTACAAGAAAAAACACGTTTTCTACATAAAAATATTGTTTAATTTATTTTAATAGTATTGAAATAACAGAATCTTCTTGAATAAATATGTTTAGGCTTAAATCTTTATTAATACAAGGTGTAAACGGACCCTTCATAAGGCCTTCAAGCAAGCATTCTGTACATCAAACTAAGTAACGAGACTTCCCGTTGACCCCACAAGTGGGGTGGAGCAGTGGGGCCAGCGGGAACAAAATTGCAGACTTCCCGTAGACCCCACCAGTAGGGCAGGGTAGTGGGGCCAACGAAACGACGGTTTTGATTTTTCTCGTTGACCCCACCAGTGGGACAATGCCAGTGGGATAACGGGAATACGGTATTACTGGGAACTGTTTTTTTTTTTGGTGGAAATTTACGTTTTACGGTAAGACTCAATGTGACGCACTCAAAACATTGTGCTGATGGACGCATTGAATAGTACGGGGTCGTGGAGGTGTTAAAAGTAAAGTTATAACATTTTAGAACATGTATCTAAAAACTCGTGAAAAAGTTGAACCTTTGACCCTAATAATGATCTCCGTAACTAGAAGGTTCCCCAGGTATGGACCAGAACAAAAAAATGGGGAGAACAAGTGTCTTTCGGCTTACACCTGTTGTAATAAATGTGAAAGTGTGTTTGTTTGGTTGTTGGTTCGTTTGTCACGCCATCACACCACGTTCACGTGAAACCCACAAAAACACAAGTCCATTAATTTACGTTCCATTCACGTTAAAAATGAAAACTTATCAAGACTGAAAGGCAATTAAGCTTTTAGTATAATTAGGCTGTTTTCTCTGAAGGAAATTTTATGGAAAAAATAAGATGAAAAACTGTTCTCTTTGGCGGCCGGAATAGGGGAGCGGTGATTTGTGATTTTTGCAGGACATTCCTAATTACGGCTTAAAATGATATTTTGTCGTGTCTGTTTTCCTTTTTACAGTAATTTGTAAAGATTTTCGGTATCAGTGTTAAATTATGTTTTGGATTGTCGATATACATTTTTATATTTTTTTGATACTGTACAAAAATTTTGGCACTATTTTCTCGTTAATAAAGTAATTTTAGTGAAAGAAAATAGATACAAATATTAAATGATTTATAACTTAACAGCTAAAAGGCATACCTTTAATATCTCCTCCACTTACTCACTCAACTAGGTACTTACTCAACAATAAACTAGATTGACACTATCACGGCGCCATTAAACCCGACTATAACAATATCTGCAAGAACCACTTACGAACATAATCCGAAAGCACCCGAGCATTAATTAATTTCTTGCTCGACTCATCGTCACCCTCCAAAGGGTTGGCTTACAAAAGCGAATGACACTACATTCTCTATCCCTTTCTCTCTTTTGACTTTTATCTTGTGTTCTCGCTCGCACGCAGGGTAAAATCACCAGTTTGTTTGATGAGCGTTAATTGCTTTATTAGTTTCTCGTGTTTTTGGAAAATAATCTCAAATCTGTCTGTTGGAAGTCGTTTACTTTGTGTTGGTTCTGTGGCGGTGAGGAAAATCGTTTAAAATGTTTGTTTCGGGTAATGAATGTGAGAAGGTGGTGAATTTATTATTGAAAAGGTTTTTTTGGGGTTTAATTATTATTACTGGTACTGAGCCGATACAAGAACAGTAATGAACAGTTACAAAACTACTTACATAAAACGTCTATATATATATATTATATTTTTTGGAGATGGCATCTCGCAGTTCAGTCTCTGAGGCTGGCTACTGCTTAAACGGGCAAATCCACACGTCTATACTCATCACAGGGGCTAAAATAGCGGGCCTGTGGACGGTGAGCTATGGGCTAGCTCACCGTCCGTCCGTCTTATGACGACAGGCCGTGTCGACGGCGCGTTCGTGTTCCACGCGCGCCTCAAAGAGAGTCAGCAAACAGGAAGGGGTCCGTAAGGGCCGACGCCTGCCAGGGTTGCGGGACTGTTCGAAAGAGATACCGCGGCCCTGGAACACAAAGGGCAAAGGAAGGAACATGGATGGGTTTTAGTCAGTAGAAGTCTGACACTCCCTCCTGCTCAGCCCAGAGCGGGAGGGGTTATTTGATGATTTCCCATCGGTAAAAAAAAAAAAAAAGGGGCTAAAATAGTGTAACTCTCGAAAAACGAATTAAAAAAAAAACAAAGGTTTCAATCGTAGGTGTACAGCGTTATGTCCGTTTTCAGTCACTCCAGGCGACACTTAAATGAATACCGAAATAAAAGGTGCTGTTTTTATAACACTCACTTTAATGCCGATAGCCGATGCCCTAGATTTTTGCTGTAACTAAAAATCCCAAAAACGAATAGGTACCTTCTGGCGCCGAGGAGCCATCGCTAGATCTACGAAACAGTCAGAGGTGCTACACTAAACTCATATGCAAATTAAAATGCGCCCGGCTGTACAGATTCGAGCCGAGTCCGCCAACCCGAACTAGCAAGTAGGACGCCAAATAAAGTTAATGTAGTGAATATAAAGTGGCTGAGTCGCGTATGACGAGGGTCTGTCAGTGAGCAGTGAGCACAGATGATGTGAGCGTAATTGAAGAAGCACTGGATCGGACGGAGGTCATGCAGGCAGGGTTATAGTGGGGGTCAAGGGGATATTTGGGCGATGAGATTTTTGCTCTATGATGATTTATTACAGGCAATTATAAATTGACAGCAGTAGGTATACACCATATGTAAGTAAATTGGATGTCATTGTAATGAACTCAGAGATACATATTTATTATACGTAACAGTTAACTATATAAATTTTGAATCTACTAATTTTCAGTATTGATTTTACCCCATTTGTGTCCAACAGGAAAACTTTACATTAAAATAGAAGTGAAACAGTTTGTTCAGCTCATTTGTACTACGTAGAGCGTAATTTCAGATTTCTGGAAGGAAAGATAACACGGCACTATAGACAAAGTAGAAATACCGGTCTTTAAAAGATTCATGAGACGAAGTTCAAAAACATAATTCGTGTCTAAACGCCGCCATTTTATTGCAGCGCACAGAATGACTTCCTCTTCCTATTAATTCTTGGAAACTCCCCTCGTTTCCATAACAAAAACCTCTCAGCTATAAATTCGCTATAGAACCTTCGAGAAACATCCACAAAGAAAATCAATCGGCCCGTATAAAATATAGAAAATCCTAAGCCGAGATATTTTATCGCTGGCTCTTTCAAAATCAGAACCGGTCTTATTTTCAGAACAAAACTTTGAAAATCGGAAAGTCACACAGCGGAGAGGAAATATAGATACCGACTCTTTATATACCGAAAACTAGTTTCCTAGTTTCCTTGCCAAGTTTGGCTAGTCTTGTGCGGTTGTGTTAAGGTTGAGAGTCGCGTGTGTATCGGGAGCGTAGCGTACACACACGTAGAGCAAATAAAGTAAGTTCTTGCTAATAAAGTTCCCTTATCAAACAGAGGCACGTGCCTAGGCTAGCTTGACGATGTCACACACGGTCGGGCAGGATGGCACGCGTACAGGGGAGCATGCTAGTATTGATTTATTTGCACTTAATAATCATAATACACACTCGATTTGTGCAAATGAATAGCGGTGATTGCATCTGAGTTGGCTGGAAGCCAATTTTTGAGTGTCCAATCAGGGAGATAAATCATTTAGCAGAGTAACACACTGACTTGCTTGTAGTTAGATCATATTTGTTAGTTAAGAGCATAAGGTTAAAAATCGTGTCCAAAATGAAAAAATCAAAATGAACAAGATCAGACAAAATAGATGGATTGCGAACTAAATGCGGACGCTGGTCTTCGAATGAGACTTCAGCATAAAATCAGAGCCGCGTCCATACTCTGTCCGCATCGGTTTCAAGTTCAACGGATCTTTAAATATTATTTATAGGGAGTCAAGTCGAATAAGTGACTGCTCACATTTGGCAGCAAAAGTTCCAAAAGACAGGACCAGGTTTAAAAAAAAAAAACATATATTTTAGAGGAAGAGAAACACCTTCCAGAATCTTGTACAAAATATTTTACCACATAAACAGAAATTGACATTCAAGGCAAGCAGAAAAATACAAGCTAGAAAATATCTTCCATATTTCAAACTTTTATAAGTACTACTGAGACTTTTATATTCCAAGTTTTGAACGAAAATTCTTTCACAAATATATGAAGAAAAGAAACCTATTCCCAGCAGATTAGGGACACTTAGACAAAGTAATTATCCCACAATTAAACTAAATCATAACGTCACGCAGCTTGGACAAATGTTGAAAGAATTATTGAACTGTGTTTGTCAGTAAGGTGACCTCACGGTCTAGATTCCCTGACCAGCCTAGCTTGCAGCGGGGCGATGCCCGGGGGTTAGGCGTGCACCTACCACCCCTGGGGGGCTAGGAGGGGTCTAGGGGGGTTAGGCAGTAAATCAGGGGCCATTCTTCATCCTATCTCAGCTCAGGTTCAGATTTATAACCGTCTCCAGTCACTGATAATTTGGGCTGTTTTAATGTTATTTCTTTTAGATATTAGTTTTGGCTCCAATATATTTCAGTTACGGTCTGATAAGAGAATGTTAGTGTAAGTAGATTTTATTTTACCTTTAGAAGTTTTTTCGTTCAAGTATTATTTAAGTAGGCTTGGGTATCTATGATATTGAATTATAGGCTGAGTTTGCGTAGACTGAAACTGTTGGTAAATAGTGTGTTTAGTTTGATATTAAATTTATTCAAATGTGCTTTTTTAGTTTATATTGGACATAAATGATAGGTATTGTTGAAGAAAAACATCGTGAAGAAACCTGGACAGTTATTTAACGCTTTTTCTGTCTGTGCCTGCGATAGGACAACATGAGGTTGATAATATTCAATTAATGTAATTTATCGAATCCAACCACTCATACAATAGTGATTTATTCTTGTTTGCATTGCACACTAATTGAACGGGTTCTGATTAATTACTATGTTCTATTCTATTAGGCTCCATTCACGGCTTCGGGAGATGCAACTTGCGTCAAGCGAGACCCGCGCACGTCACTTGTTTTCTTCGCGTGACTACCGTCGCCTTGGCGTTGCGGTGACTGGGTGGAGTTGTGGCGTGCTTTATACAATGTTTATCATGCGGTTTTCTCCGCAACCGCTCGCGCTGCCGAAGGATGCGTGTTACTTGAGCGTGTATTTCGTGGCCAAGCGGTAAGAATCCCAAACCCACATGTTTATGTAATTATATTCTCTTATCAATTTATAAAGTGCTAGAAATATAACTCAATCAATCTCAGACTCTGATCTCCTATAAACTATTCTCCAGAGAAATTCAGTTTAGCTTGAGAAAATAGATTGTGTCCATGATTGATTCAACTGAAACTGATTCATAATGTAATTGATTCTTTTAACATTATTAATCGGGTAAATGTACGAAATTGGTTTAACTTTTTTCACTAGTAGCCAAAAGTGAAATTTGCGATCGTTTGATGGCAGTAGGCTCTTCCCCTATTCCTCGGAGTCGAACCATATCCGGTGAAAATGTGGGTAATATAGGACATAGGAACACCTCTGCCTAACCTTTCGGGGAATGCAGGCATTAATCTAGTTATATGTGATAAAGGTAATCAGAATTACATAAACAGGACATTAGGCATTGCTAAACGCGTCAATACGGCTAATTAGAGCAATCAAGATACAATTAGGACCGACGTTAATTTACGACGTTATACCGAAGCATCTGTTTCAGCATATTAATTATCTAGGACTTGTATTATGGTTTATAGTTGGTACTAAAAATAAGCACCACCACCACGATATTGAAGCGCATTTTTTTTACCACTTTAACTCCAGTTGTAAACCAGATTCATGTAACGCAACTCTGATCCCTAAGATATACGTCGCCTAGTTTGGGGACCACCGCATGTCTCAATATAATGATCGCCAATTACAAATATATCATATTTAGTTGAACTAATTTTAAGGTACCGATTGTATTTTTTTTTGTTTCGTGATTAGTTTTCTCTGAATTCTGCGTATAAGTATCATAATAATGTCCATAGTTCGCTTTTTAGTCGCTGAGTTACAAAATAAAGAAATTCATAGCACATTCCATTTAATACACGTACCTAAAAGTAACAAAATAAACTGAACTCATACTCCTCACAGAATCGTAGAAGCGTAACGCGTCGCGAACCAACCGCGTAGGTACAGTGAACGGCGCGGCGCACAACACAACTTTTTACAATACACCCCGACGAGTATAACTTCACCTGAGTGTACTGTCACCACACGACACGGTATTGTGAACAAGGACAAACAAAATTGTAAGAAAACTGGGTATGTTGTTTGTAAGTATCAACCTAAGGATGTTAGCTGGGAGAGATGATAAATGTATTTCAAAAGAAATAAATAGCAACTAGCTTGCTAGTTGATTATTTCATGCAATAAATTGTGATTTTATCAAAGTGAAAATCTAGGCTAAATTCCCTGTTGAAACAGTGTAAACTGATTATCATCATTATAAATTTCTCTAATTGGTTCCAATTAAATGAATCTTACTTTAATCTTAGCTTACTGTTATATATGCGAAAGTTTGCGAGGATGGATGTATGGCAGTTTTTTACTCTTTTACGCAACAACTACTGAGAGGAAACTGAACTGAATGAAACTTTACAATAATGCAGCGTGCAGTTTGTAACGATAGAGGTAAAAAAAAAGAATTTACGCGGGTGAAGCCGCAGGTGGAAGCTAGTAAGAAATAAAGCACCAATACTCTTATTTATAAACACGGAGTGAGTTTACCCTTTTGACACTCCTTCACATGTGTCGTGGTTATTGCCATCACTTAAATTCGTGCTAGTAAGCGCAAAGAGCGATTATAACAAAACTAGATTAAAACCACCCCACGAGAAATACCCAAATCTCACAAAAGCCAACTTGAAAATCTGTTAGCTTTCCAGATTAGTTACAAGTAAAACACTTTAAGGCCTTTAAATTAATAAATTAGTACCTCAAACAGTTTGTGAAGCGAGGGAGGAACTTAGAGGTAAAGTAAAAGCTATTTATAGATCTTTTGCTATAGTTTCCTTAAGCCTCGAGTAAGCGTCTCGAACAGTATGAGAAGTTTAATACCGTTTTAGCAAAATAAAGAAGAAATAATTATCTCTTTGAAGACATTATTTAGAAATGGAGTTGTATTTTTGCTTCGAAAACTGTCCAATAGTGTTACATAAATCGGTCTTTATTACTTTGGAAATCATTATGCAGGTTTTTGTTTTTATGTCATATTACACGAAATTGTGAGAAAAACAACAGTTTTTAGTGGAGAGGAGTTAGGATGGAGAGACTGCCTATTCGAACTCCACAATCCAGTTTGCACTGGGTAACACGAAACCCTTTATTAGATGGAGTGACTGCCTATTCGAACTCCACAATCCAGTTTGCACTGGGTAACACGAAACCCCTTATTAGATGGAGTGACTGCCTATTCGAACTCCACAATCCAGTTTGCACTGGGTAACACGAAACCCTTTATTAGATGGAGTGACTGCCTATTCGAACTCCACAATCCAGTTTGCACTGGGTAACACGAAACCCCTTATTAGATGGAGTGACTGCCTATTCGAACTCCACAATCCAGTTTGCATTGGGTAACACGAAACCCCCTATTAGATGGAGTGACTGCCTATTCGAACTCCACAATCCAGTTTGCACTGGGTAACACGAAACCCCTTATTAGATGGAGTGACTGCCTATTCGAACTCCACAATCCAGTTTGCATTGGGTAACACGAAACCCCTTATTAGATGGAGTGACTGCCTATTCGAACTCCACAATCCAGTTTGCACTGGGTAACACGAAACCCCTTATTAGATGGAGTGACTGCCTATTCGAACTCCACAATCCAGTTTGCATTGGGTAACACGAAACCCCTTATTAGATGGAGTGACTGCCTATTCGAACTCCACAATCCAGTTTGCACTGGGTAACACGAAACCCCTTATTAGACTGCTAAGGCGACACCTATGCGGCTGTTATTATTTAATTGTGTTGTACTCAAACATAAGGTATGTATCACTATAACCACTTCAACTTGCAAGTAAGTAATTAACTTAACTGCAGCAACCATTGAAGTCATCCATTTAAGTTGGAATAAACATTTTTATCTCTTATTCTAAATCAGCAATACGATCTAATACTGTAGCTCCACAAAACTTTAGTAAAACGTATTGTACCAAACATATTGTTACTGGCTAACTATAAATCTGGCGGAAGACTGTTGCCAGAATATATGGCGCTATTATTTTGTCGCTTCGACATTTTGTTTAGCACTACATGGTGTATGTTGCGAAAAAGGAGTGATTTTGTGAGCTTATGGTATTTATTTACCAAGAACATAATCTTAGCTGCAATTTATATTTGTTGTGTTAAAATTCTTTGTACGTTTAGGAATATGCTGAACTTAGTATTCGTAGTAATCAAGAAGGTTTTTATACTTTTGGCAACAAGGAAATATTATTTTATAAAATAAACAAGAACAAATGACAAATAGTAAAAAGCAAAGCACACAAAATCTTTCTTGTAAAAATGTCCGAGAATATTAAATGGTCATGGTCACCCTACTAACCCACAAATGGCGAGTCTCGTTGCATTTTTTCCTTGAAAACGCAACTGTTTTATTGTCACCCTTCTTTTTAGTGATACTAACGTTACTTCACACCATAGCCTTCTCCATTTCTAATACCTCTAACTTTGATATTTTGTCATCCGAAAACCGACTATACACTAATCAACATAGAGTCTGTTTCTCAACAAAAAATGTTTTGTACTTACTACTTTTTTGAATAAATACAAGTTACATTTTAGAATGACAAGACTTTAAACAAAACTACACCTTATTTGGAAAAAGTTAAGGTTGAAATTCTATCGCAAATAAGAAATGGTTGCGTATTTGCCGCCGGGTGGTGGTTCCGTAGAATGCGAACCCTTTAATAAAGGATAATGACATAATGTGAAAAGTTTAGACTCGTTACAACAAAGTAAACTTGGATGGGACTGCGAATGAACTATATCTTACACGGAATGATTCAGCTATTGTAGGTGAGACATTATGGGTTATGGGAAATGTTCAGTAATTAATGTGTGTTGTTCAATGTTTTCATTGGCGTTTGATAGAAAAGCTAACTCACTCACGCAGAAGAATAAGTAAAATTATTATTTTACTTAATCTTCTTCGTGAGTGAGTTAGCTTGCGCCAAACAACAGCTGGGACACATGGCTGCACGATATCAAGACCCTGTCAGACACATTAGAGAACATCTCCTAATTTTGTTACAGTTTTCATAAGTAGGTAAGTCCGAAATTTAGAACTTGATTTTGAGTTTGAATGTTGATGGCTATAAGAGTAGGAGACGGCCAAAGAAACGATGGATGGACTGTGTGAAGGATGATATGGCTAGAAAGGAGGTGTCGGTGGAGATGGGTAATACTTACCAGTATTACGACACTCTGATGAGACTGTACCCGCCAACTCCAAGCCACTCACAGTATAACTTAGAATGATACAACAGTTTGTAAACTCACTTAGCACAAACCCTACAAAATGTAATTCATCCTCGTTTCAGACATGATCTAGATAAGTCAGGCGCGTCGCGATGTGCTAGGCCGAGACTTGACGCCCGACACTTGAGCCTGAATTATGTCAGGGTTGGACCCAACCCAGCTGTCATATTTAACACGTACAACAAATTACTATCATAACTTTGTTTCTACTGATCAACCTGACCTTGCAATTTGAACAGCGTTATTCGCTGCATGACGAAACTTAACAACACGCCTGTAATCTGCGAAAGGTAAGGCAGAGGTGTACCTACCTAATAGTACACCATACCACATCGGCCATGATATATCCGTCTGTCTCTTTTGAGATTATAATTTCCTTATGAATTCCTATTTGACGACTCGAATGGCGCAGCGGTAGTGAGGCTGCCTTACGTTCTTAGGGTCCCGGGTCGAATCCCGGTAGGAGCAAATGTTTGTGTGATGAGCATGGACATTTGTTTCCGAGTCATGGATGTTTATATGTATAATAAGTATGTATTTACAAACAAAAAAGTATCTAGTTATGCAACCTGAACCACAACGCGTGATCACCGTGAGAGCATAAAATGCAGCGTTGTAGTTTAGGCTGGCCCGTCTAGAACCTTCGATGCATTTTTGTCAACTTAGCAGATAAGTAGCGTTAAGTCCAACATGTAGCCACTAGGTTTAGTTTTCCACATTACATTAGAGCATGCGCTTCTGCTCACACGTAACTCTACTCTTTTATTTAATATAATAACGCTCCCAAAAACTTGACTACCTAAGTAGTATTATCAACTATCTGGTGTCCACGACACAAGCCTCGTTGCTTATTGTGGCACCTAGATGGCGCTGTGTGTAATGTCCAGCGATATTTATTTATTTCCTGACTCAAAACACTTTGGTTAATTAAATAAAAGGTGTAATTTTAATCTACGTATGACGTCATAAGCTCATTATGTTGGAGTCCAATTACTCAAGATTTGAGTTAGTTTATCTGGTGTTTAGTAGAAAACATAGCGTTTTATCTTATACAAGGTGTGGAAGGACTCATCACATTAGGCGTAAAATCAGCATTCCGTACATCCAACTTAGTAACACTGCGGAAAAGTTATTGCTGGGAAACGACATTTCTTTAGGTGTAAAAATCAGGTTTATGTTAGCGCTCATTGTAACGCACTCAAAACATTGTGTTGATGGACGCATTGAATAGTACAAGGGTCATTGAGGTATTTAAAGTAAAGTTATAACATTTAAAACTAGTATTTAACGTTTTAAAATCAGATGAAAAAGTTTGAACTTTCATCTTTAATGTCTCCGTAACTTACAATGTAGGACCTGCTCCCATGTATTGTTCAGTACAAAAAATATCTTTGCAATGGCGGGAAAACAAGTTCCTCTCGATTTCCTTATGGGTGTTTAGACACCCGATATATTGTCGTCTTCATAACAAAATAACACGCCCTTAATACCGGAGCGAATAACCAGAGGTGTACTGTCACATTTCGCCAGTTACGTTTAAGAAAAACGTAATTGTGGTCGGGCTTATTGCTATCAGTTGGTCACAACACAAATCATGACTCCGGAGATTTCCTGATGGGCAATCCAATAAAATTTTGTCCAACCAAGGAATCGAACCCAGGACTAGACCAACGACGCTGTCATATTATATGTTTCATATATTTCGCTTTACTTCTAAAATATCCCAAGAAACATCCTGTCGTTAAAATACATACGAAAAATAAAACACGATTTATGTGTCCGAAACATTGTTAAACTACGAAGCCAGTTAGTTGGCAAACAATTATTTCGGGTGTTATTTTTTGCAAGTTTTATGAGTTTTCCCGAGAGCGGGAAGTTTGTCCGTCTGCGTATTGAAGACGAAAGTAGGAAACTATCGATGACAATGTAAGTTTGATGAAAAAGTAATTTATAGCTCGCAGGGGATAAGCAAGTCTGGTTGAGTTTTTATAGTTTGGGTCGATTTGGTATTCTTTTGATAAAAACGAAGGATTTTGTGTGTGTTCTAGGTCTCAGTTTAATGTTATTTACTGACTTTGGTTTTTATTATATTTTCGTGGGTTGCTTTATAAGAAATTTCGTTGTTTACACAAAGTGGATACTTATAGGAGTTGTATTGTATTCATCATTTCAGCCGAAAGACGTCCACTGCTGGACATAGGCCTCCCCAGAGTGTCGCCACATTGACCGTTCCCGCGCGACTCGCAACCAGCGGTTCCCCGCAATCTTCACCATCTTCATCGGTCCACCTAGTGGGAAGCCTTCCAACGCATCGTTTTCCGGGTCGCGGTCCCCACTCTAGTATTTTTATTTATTTAAACTTCATGTACAATAGTGGTACATAGGCGGACTTAATACCACAAGGCACCTCATCAAGGCAGTTCTCTACCGGTCAACCTTTGGGTTAATTAAGAAAACACTGTGGTAGGGTACAAAATAAATATCTAAAAAAATTACTTCTTGTTTTCGAAAATTTATATAAGTACTTTTCAGCCCCATCGGCCATCCGTTCTGCGAGCAATGTGCCTTGCCCACCTGCCACTTAAGTTTGGCACTTCTTCAGGCTACGTCAGTACGTCAGTACGTCGGCAACCGTATTAATCAAGTTATAATATAAGGTTGTGTTTGCCAAGGCGGCAGCAATCGCAAATCATAGCAGCAGCCGCCCAATCGCCAGTGATACGACTTGATCTATAGATGACGACATTGCCGTCTGTTGCTGTTTAAATAGAGTCCGTACAAACCTGAGTAGGTTCTACCTGGTGGTTTTGCTACTGCTGATTGCGGTTGCGGGCACATTTCTTACGACACTCAGAATTACAATTGTGATTTAAATCATCATCTGCTATCCTTTCGGTCGGCTTCCAGACTAACCGTATGCAGCTGAATACCATTGTTTTATATGGAGCAGCTGCCTATTTGGCTTTCGGGCCACTGACTTCCTGTAAGCCTGTAACGACTGTCAAAAATTTACAAATGACAGCCGGGACCAACGGCTTAGCGGGCTTTCAGAGGCACGGAGGGAACTCGATTTGTAACGGGTGGTCACCCATCCACGGACCAACCTAGGCAAGCGCGGCACCCGTTCTTGACCACTGTACCAATTTGGGAACACTTAATAAATGAAGGTAGATGAAAAAGTTTTGACAATAGTTAATTTTGTGTCGCTTTGTTGTGCAGTCGAGAGTGTGTTGAATACGTAATAACAACGGATTATACTATTTGTGCAAAAATCTTTCTTTTTGGCGTCACTGAAGTTCGTTATCCGGAGAACAGTACAGGTAAGCGTGCTTTTATTATTATTATTTATTACAGATGATGAATATCGTGTATACTGTAAATATTTTCATAACATAAGTAACTAACCTAACATTCAAAGCTATTTTATTGTAGTTATTTTACATGTATGTAAAAATATAGTGACATAAATATTGGTGTGCCAATTTGGGTACAACGGCTACAAGTGTACTAAAAATAACCATTTTATTTACGGAGTCAATATGAATCGCAAGCAATATTTTAGTGTCACTAATGACTTCAGGGGCTTAGAAGAAGCTATCAGCAGAATAGCAGAGGAGATGATGACTTGGAGTATGATTTAGCCATCATTCCACCAGAGCCAAGCGTCGTGACTGACGAAGAAGAAGGTGATGATGATGTTGGCTCCTAATAGGTCACGACCTTCCTTTAGACCGGCCCCACCAGACCAGCCCACTGCATCTGTGCGCCGACAGTCATCGAGTCTCCCGCTTTGGCGAAAGTGTTCACCAAATTACTCGAAAACCTTCGAGCAAACTGACGATATATTAGTTCTCGAAAATCGCGTAAAGCAGGAACTACAAGATTTGACACCCGTTTCAATATTTGAGAAGCTTTTTGACGAAGAAGTTTTTACAATGATTGCTGAGTTTAGCAACTTGTATGCCACTCAAAATAATCGTCACAATTTCAATGTCACTGCTACAGAGCTGAAAACTTTTTTGGGTATACTCATACTGTCGGGCTATCACAAACTACCTCGAGAACATATGTATTGGTCTTTAGATGAGGATATTGGTGTTGCAGCGGTTTCAAAATCTATGTCCAGAAACAGACTTAGAGAAATAAAACGAAATTTGCATCTCGTGGATAACAATGATGCTCCAAATACACTCGATAAGATGTTCAAAGTTAGAAAACTCGGTGACATTTTGATGAAAAAATTCAATAAATGGGGCGTTTTTCATGAAAATTTATCAATTGATGAATCCATGATCAAATATTACGGCCACCATCCGGCTAAACAGTTCATTCGGGGTAAACCCTGTACGGTTTGGTTACAAGAATTGGGTTGCTGCAAGCTCAAGTGGATACTGCTATACCTTCGATCTATATTGTGGAAAGTCGACCACCTCTAGCACGGAGCCATTAGGTACTAGAGTTGCTTACAACTCTAGTACCAGCAGACTTTTTAAAGTCTGCTCAACAAATTGGTCACCAATCCTACAAACCACAAGGTATATTTTGATAATTTTTTTACTGGTTGCGATCTACTGTGTGATCTACGCCAGTTAGGATACCGTGCCACTGGAACCATCCGTGAAAATCGCATAAAAAAATGTCCGCTAACCAATGCAAAAGAGATGATGAAGAAAGCGAGAGCTGAATTTGATTACAGATTTGATAAAAATAATGAGCTTCTGTTGGTCCGCTGGAAAGACAATAGTATTTGCACAATGGCGACCAATCACGATTCGTATGAGCCAGTAGGATCCACAAAAAGATGGTGCAGTGAAAAAAAAGAGAAGGCCGATGTGAACATTCCCCATCTGTTCCAAAATTATAATAAAGGTATGGGCGGAGTGGACGAACTAGATCAATCCATATCGCTGTATAGAATTGGCGTACACGGCAAAAAATGGTGGTGGGTCTTATTACTTATATGATTGATATGACCATGTCAAATGTATGGCGATTGCACGTAATCGCTAAAGAAGAACCAATGGACCAATTACTATTCCGCCGAAGTGTCGCCAGGCACTACCTCAAACTGTCATCCCAAAGATGTTCTGCTCGCCCTTCATCATCCAATATTGAAAGTTTACAGTTGGATGGGGTTGATCACGTCCCTGAAAAGCTTCCAAAACGAGTGCGATGTGCTGTATGCCATATCAGAGGCCGCTGGGCTTGCAAGAAGTGCAAGAAAACCCTGTGTATTGAAAAATCGTGTTTCGCTAATTTTCACTCATAAGGAGCCATTGTGCCAATTTGGGAACACCACTGTAAATTCATGAAAAAAAAAAAAAAGTTTTTTTTTTTGATAAATTTCTTACTCTTGCAGCTACTAAATTTCAATTAATAAAAGAATTTTGAAAATCCGCTCAGTAGTTTTGATTTGGCCGCTAATGGGTCCCAAAAATTTTCCCCGAGCGGCTGTTATTATTTAACCATGATTATTTAAATTGTAATTCAAATAAGGCGATCAATTTAAGGTGAACAGCTATTTCTCTACCATCCATTATCACCGGAAGATTCATCCCGATAACCACATAATTTACTGCACTCCTGCCGCCACGGAACAGGCAAGACTTGGAATACTTACATGCATTCACTCACATGAGACGTGTCTGGTAGGTGACGGAGCAATGCACTCGCACTCGTACACCCGGGCGGGAGGACGTGACGAACGAGGACTTGCATTTGTAATGGGGAGTTATCTTATGTGTGACATATTAATAAAATGGTAGTAGTTAAGTACTAAAAGAATAAGAATAAAGAAAGAAACTACTATATCTAATACTTTTCAGCGTATATTTTCTGTACATTTCTACTTTCTACTGCACGTTTTGTAATTAAAAGGTACGTATTTTATGTGCTATGTCTAAAGGGCGTATCAAGACCCTTAACGAAACCGAAAGGGGTTTGTTCTCCCCGTCATTGCAATATTTTTTTTTGTTCTAGACCATACCTGGGAACCTTCTAGTAGCGGAGACATTGGGGGTCAAAGTTTCAACTTTTTCACAAGTTTTTTTTTTTTAATACTTACGTTTTTTTAACGTAATTTTTTTACTGTTAACACCTCTACGACCCCCGTACTATTCAATCCATCCATCAGCACAATGTTTTGAGTGCGTTACATTGAGTCCTACCGTAAAACAAAAAAAAAGTCGTTTACAAGCAATAATTTTTGCGCAAAGTTACTTAGTTTGATGTACGTCTTACACTCTGTATGTGTCCTGAATTGATACTGAAAGACGAATAATTTGTAATCTGACTTCGATTATTTCGTACGACACGGACGGACGGTTATGATAGAAACGGTATAGGTACACCATACCTTTCGGGAATTACAGGCATTGTGTTATGTTAAGTGGTATAGGAGAGATATTTTGACAAACACTGTTTTAAACTTTCACGGTTTCACAGGTTTCACGGGTTTTCACGGTTTTCAGTTTATGTGTAGATATTTTGACGGTATGTTTATTAAGTGTTAATTCATAACCATGGAGTTTCTATTCTTGTATTTTCACTTTATTTATAGACTTTCAAAAGTGTCTAATCATTTAATCATGGGCTAATTGTAATTGTACATTATGATATAAGTGCGGTAAGTTGAAAATTACAGTTGAAGCGATATTGCTAACCCTCGCCTACGGCTCGGGCTACAAGAAGCAGAGGCTGTAATTATCAAAGCGCACGTATGTCATACGACGTTTTACAACATAGTTCATTTTTTTTTTTAAACTGCTTTGAGGTAGCTAAAGCCTTATTCATTAGCAACAAGATTAAATCCGCCGATAATAAAATAAAGACGGTTTGGAAAATCATCAATAGTGAAACTAACAGAAATAAAAAATATAATAATGATATCACTCCTGAGTCTTCACGTGGTCTTCTTAGCTCTAAAAATGAAGTTGCTCAAGAATTTGTAGATTTCTTTACTAGTATGCCACTTAAAACTACTGAAACTTTAAATTCCTCACCCTTGTTTTCTGTTGATTTATTAAGAGCGAACGTTTCAGCCTGTCCGGTTGAGTTTCAATTTAAACATATAAACCCCTTATCAGTCATTAAAGCTTTTAAAGAAATCAAAGTCAAATTAACCAAGGATCTATGGGGTATGACAATTAAAGTTTGTCAAGCCATTATTGAGACTATAGCACCGTACTTGGCCTTAATATTTAATTTGTGTGTGGACCAAGGAGTCTTCCCGGACCTTATGAAATACAGCAAGGTAATACCACTTTTCAAGTCCGGGGACAGTAAAGACACCAATAACTATAGACCAGTATCCGTATTGCCGGTTTTCAGCAAGGTGTTTGAAAAGGTAATGCTTAATCAAATGCTCAACCACTTTAACACCAATAAAATCTTGCATGAGAAACAGTATGGTTTCACCAAAGGACGTTGTACGACTGACGCCGGTGTCACCTTATTAAAACACATATTTACTGCGTGGGAAGAGGCACAAGATGCCATAGGAATTTTCTGTGACCTCTCGAAAGCATTTGATTGCGTAAACCATGTAACCCTACTCTTAAAACTTGAACGTTACGGGTTAAGGAAACTTGCGCTCAGTTTAGTGAAATCGTATTTAAGCAATCAGCAAGTACAAATAAATGGTGTCAATTCAATGGGTTTAAAAGTAAGTATGGGTGTACCACAAGGTTCGATATTAGGTCCTTTCCTCTTTTTGGTATATATTAATGATCTACCCCATTTATTTAAAAACCAACCACAAATGGTATTATTCGCTGACGATACTTCTTTAATATTTAAGATAAACAGACGTGCCACAAATCTTGACGACGTAAATAACGCCTTAACGCAGGTCCATAATTGGTTCACCGCTAATAATTTAGTATTAAATGGAAAAAAAAACGAAGTGCGTAAGATTTGCTCCACCGAATCTTAAAAGTAGTGATAGTGACATAGTATTGAATCAAGAGAAACTGCAATTCATCGAAAATACTGTTTTCCTGGGGATCACGCTCGACTCAAGGCTACAATGGGGTCCGCATATAACATCTCTTGCAGGACGGCTGAGTTCAGCAGCATATGCTGTTAGAAAAATCCGCCAATTTACTGATGCAGATACCGCAAAGCTAGTCTATTTTAGTTATTTTCATAGTATTATGTCATACGGTATTTTACTATGGGGACGGGCTGCAGACATTGAGTCTATATTTATTCTGCAGAAAAGAGCCATCAGAGCCATATATGATCGACGTAGGCGCGATTCTCTAAGGGAACTGTTTAAGAAAATTAACATCATGACAGTACCTTGTCAATACATCTATGAAAACATCATGTACGTTAGGAAAACTGCATTTATTTAGTAAAAGAGGTGGCAGACACCACTATAATACTAGAAACAGGGATCAACTAGTACAGCCAGGTTTCAGGCTAGCTAAAGTAGCATATTATAAGTTAGGGGATTACATAGATGATAAAAATGCTTGGCTCAATGCTGGTCCTGCTCCACAACCATAGGAGCAAACTAATTGATTACCAGGTTAAGTTATTGTGGAAGCTGCAGAAGATTGTAAAAATATATTTGCATTGTATAGATTCAATCTCTTAGTATTATATAACTGCATAGCACATGTGTGAGTACTATGTACTACTGTAAAGCTACCATTTACATTTAGTGATCCTTCATTGACTCGAATGTGCCCTGGTGGCTGAGAGAATGTCAGGCTCACTCAAATGTCTCGCTGATAGTGGCGGGTGTGTTGGGTCGTTTAGTTCCCTTCAATATGGTTGAGCTGAATGGGGCTGATGCATGCGTCATGTTCGTGAACGGGCGCTGTCAGTTGGGACTGGTCATCTCTTAGCTGCCACAGTTTATTTTAACTACTTTGTTTTTAAATTGTTGATATTTATAATCTTTAACTCTGGATGCTCTTAATGTGCACGTCTTTCTACATCGTTCTCACATATATGTATAATCTCAACATGAAAGATTTAACCAAGATCTTGTAACAATATTTTGATTGAAAAGAGTGTCCATGGAGTTTCTTGCCCATTCTTCTCCATAGAGATCTACGCTTTGGAATGGGCAACTACAGTACTTTCACAAGTTATTATGTCTTGTGTCTGTGACTGTAGCTTCGCCTTTGTTTTTCTGACTTTCAAAAGGGCCTGCTAAGGTCTAATTGAAATAAACGCTTTGAGTTTGAGTTTGATTTGCGAGGAAATAAATAAAACTGCTTCTGAGACTTCTGGCGATGTCGAATTAATACATTCATCATTACTTGACGACATTTTCAAATAAAAGGAAAAAGCGCAGAATAATATTTTTACTTGCTCACAAATTAGCGATGCGCGCGCATCAATGCTTTTTTTTTAAGTCAACGGCACAAAAAACAGCCAGTATTACTAATAAAGTAAATTAATATTTTTGTGTTTTTGTTACAGATAAATGGTTGTAATTAATTGTCAAAATTAATTAAATTAAAGAATTAAATGTTAATTTATTTTATTTTATCTCCCAAAGTTAATTTTATTCATAACATGTTGACCACTTTTCTGACATAAAAAATAATTACTAAGATTTAAAAAGTAACGTTCGTTTAAGACGGAGCATTTTGATAAACCGTGCGTTTTACATTACAATAACGCACAAGTACGTAATGAGATACAATACGATATTGAAATTGGTGAAATAAGAGACTCTATACGAGCAAATGTGTTATAAAATAATAAACGATGCTTCTGTGACTTTGACTTCTGAACAGTTGTAAGCCCCACACGAAATCTATTAATTTATTATAAGTCACAATTTAATTATTAGAACCCTTGCACCCCTCACGACTAATATGATAAGCACATGAACTCATTCGAGTGCAATCAGGGGAACGAGATAATTATATTAAATATATGTAATGTGCTTGTGGTGACCTTTGCGTGAAGAGAATTACTATTAAGTGTGTTTGTCCTATGGGATGGAATAGGTTCACACTTGGATACCACCGATGGTTTACTTTGGATCCAACTTAAACAAAACGAAAGAAGAGTCAGGTGAAAGGAAGCTTTTTCAGAAAATATAACGCTGTGTGTTTAAAGGTTTCGTTTTGGAAAAGAATAAAATTGATGAAGTATGATATTATGATGTGAAATAAAAATTGGATACTATGCAGAAAAACGTGGTTATATATGAAACTTGAAATTCATGAGCCCCTGTTGGAGAAATCAATCATTTCATGATGATCTCCAATTAGAAAAAAGACAAAACTGACACTTGATAAACTTTTTCATAAAATTAACGACCTCAATTTCAGCGATGAAAGCCGTTATTTTTCCATTTAAGACCAAAACTTTTCAGTGTTTAAATATTTTGTTGAAAAAATTCAAAACATTGTGTTCTCTCTATTTATCACTGGACTCATCATTAATCACGATTGATTAATTTCTCCAACACTGATCGTTTGTTGTACACTGTTGAATTATTCAGTATGACGTCACAGACTGAATATTTTAAAGTGCGACGTTGAACGTGGGGGGATTTCAGCAGTTTTCCATAATTTTGGGGAGTTTCAGTCCTCCCCCTCTCGCTTTGAAATAACTGTTAGTCATCGAATCGAAGTCGAAATCCTTCTGTATATAAATGGATGTCTATTTTGGTTCTTTTGTAGGATTCCGTGGTATTCAACGGTATTTAGGCCCGCTCAAAGAATATTTGGTGCCGAAAGCAGCTGTCAAAGTGTATTCAGTTAGTACTATTTCTAAGTATTTAGAAAGAAACATGTAGTTAGTGTAATTAGCTTTCATTTTCACACTGTAACAATTGCAATAACTAAGTTTCTTGGTTAAATACAGAATATAAATACCTCTAGTATAATAATATATTCATCTACTTCCAAAGCTCACCTTTAACATTCAACTGTATCTACAAAATTTAAAGCCCTCGTATCCAAGTTCTAGTTCTCAACAAACTTTCTTTCAGTTAGAAGATAGATAGTGGCATACTCTAATAAACCTAGAAGTCGCAGATACAGTAAAAAACCAGTTTTAGGTTTCAGCGTGCATCGACAAACACGATCATTTCTGAACGAATGCCACGTAAATAAACTCTCGCAAGGAGTGGAGCAAAAATAAGAATTTTATGTAAAAAACAGTCCTCAGCAGCACCGAGTAATTGGAGGTCAGATCAGATGGTCACTCCATATAAAATACTATGTATTCAGTTGCATCCGGTTGGACTAGAAGTAGACCCTAACTAACTTAGGCAAAGGTTAGATAGTTTTGCAAACATTGGGCAGGCGAGTGAGAGATGTCCAATGCATCGTTGAATCGATTCACTCATGAATTCAGTTTTCATTTTTCATTCATTTTGTGTTGAGACTACTTGAGACGTTTCATTTCGAAAAAATGCAAAAATTAACGAAAATTGAAGCGTCTATTTTCGGCTTGACAAAAGTTCGTGTTTCGCAAACACAGATTGTTTTAAAAAAAAAATTAAAGCGAATTGTCTTGGCGAATTTTGTCATTTGATTAGATACATCGATAGAACCTTTAATTGGAGTCGTAGTCTTGTTCAAAGATAGCAACCGTTCACCGTCATTTATTTTACCAGAGCAGCTGAGTTCAGACGGAACCGTACGAAGCACGTACAGTATTAGGGGTCCGTGGTGAAAGGTGCTACCCACGCAATTACTGCCTTTTGAGAGAGCGGCTTATAGAGAGTGCTGAATGAACCGTTTGTGTGGTTCCGTAAGAGGGTTATTTCCAATGGTGAGCACTTTTTGAATGGAAACTTTGTGTATTACTATCCATAGTATTCGTGGCTTATAATGTAATAATACCCAAGTTCTCTTTTCTATGTGTGTTAGGGCTTGTATATTATTATTTGTATTTATTCATTTGTGAAGACCTTTACTCAGCAGTGTGCAGAGGGACAGTATCGATTTAAAAAAAATGATTTGCTGCGTACTTTTGTCTCAAGTGTTTCTTACACCGTACATCAGACTTTGACAAATAATTTTGTGAAAACTGTCTCTTTTTTGAACCGGCTACCGCTAAGTATTTTCTTATCCAAGTCATTACTAATCTGGATACCTACGGAACACTAACCTTCCAAAGTTCAACTCAAACTTCCCCAGATTTTTATTTGTATTTTGTTTAGTGTGAGCCCGGCTGGCGTTCTGCCAACTCCCTTAAATTAATCAACAATTAGCGTGAAGAGATTTGTTCAGCGTTACGTCAGAAATTCTGAAACCTCCCCTTTTACTGTTGGCACTCATTTACATTTTTGATTAATTGCACTGGACCGTAGTCCACTGCAGCAGTGGCGCGTAGCTAAGTAATAATAACAGTTTAACGACTTGATCAAAGGTGGTATAGGTAACCCTTAGTTACATAGAAAAACCCCTACATGGCTCCTAAAGCATGTTAAGCCGTTGGTCCCGGCTGTGATTGGCAGATCATTGACAGTTGTTTACAGATTTTCAAAAGCCTGACAGTCTGACAACCAGTCTTACCAAGGGATATCATTTTACCCAGGCTGTTTTCTGAAGGTCACCTAGACAGGCGCTCCATGAAGTACTGGTATTTGCATTCGGTTAGACTGCAAATTGTCTGCAATATAGTTGGGGCAAGTCTAAGATGACGACAGTGGAGCACAGCAATAGATGGTTCGTTGCCTAGACAGAAGAGAAATACTGAGAAGACTGATGATGTGTGGAAGAAGAAGACATGTAGGCCGACCACAAACCCTTTTTAAGGGCAGACAAGATAAAACAAAGCAAGCAGGAACAATAGATGCTGCAGCAGGTTAGTAAGCAAAACTGCAGGCATCAACAGTCTTCTTCGAAGTGATGACTCGACTGTTCAGAAAAGAGGTTTAATTTATTTATTGAAACACCACACTACAAACCGTAAGACAGGTCACACCACGCACGTATGAGTTCTGCCACTCCTCAAAAACTTGTGTATTGCCGCTCCGCTAGTCATAGCAATTTCCTCTTAATTCCCTGAAACTGTGAGCTGGTGGTCTGGTTATTGGAAGCCGCGGGTCCGACTGTGAGCGTGGCATAAGCGGCAGCATGGCGAGTTTTGATACAGATTTAGTTATCAGCATTATTCTGTAATATTTACCTCTGACTATCAATCTTAAAGAAATCAGTCTAGAAGCAATCGTAAGACATACTCGTACATACCTCTCACCACTTTGATGCCGGTCAATGCAAATAATTAACTAAGCTGGTATCTAATTGTTATTAAATTTTAATACTTATATTGGTGAATAGTGAAAAAAGGAGCTCGTGCGCAACAATAACAGCCGCTTGGGTTGATCTCCAGGTTAAGCCGCGCTTGCCTAGGTTGGTCCGTGGAAGGCTGACCACCTATTACATACCGAGTTTCCTCCATGCTTCAGAAAGCACGTTAAGTGGTTGGTCTTGGCTGTCATTAAATAAATATCGCTGGACATTACACACAGCGCCATCTAGGTGCCACACTAAGCAACGAGGCTTGTGTCGTGGACACCAGATAGTTGAAACTACTACATAGATACTTTTTGTTTGTAAATACACACTTATCTTGTACTTGTATCGTGTACTTGTCCATGCTCATCACACAAACATTTGCTCCTACCGGGATTCGAACCCGGGACCCTAAGAACGTAAGGCAGCCTCACTACCGCTGCGCCATTCGGGTCGTCATTATTAGATCACTGACAGTCGTTACAAGTCAGTGGCCCAAAAGTCTATTCTCTAGTCTATTAGTATTACCCATTAACTGGGTTGTAGAGGTCAGATAGGCAGTCGCTCCATGTAAAATACTAGTATTTGGATGCACCTGGTTAGACTGGAAGGCTGCTCCAACACAGTTGGGTAAGGCTGCAAAACAAAAAGATATAAAAACTTTTTGTTTATTTGATGACACGACACAATTTCTTTACTAGGAACATAAGCCGCCATCTTGTTTTTGGAATATATTTCACAAAATAATTACAAAACATTTACAACAGCGCTGCCTTGTCAATTTCATTTAGGTGCCGAAAGGACCATGCAGCACTGTTGATTTCTAGAACAATCGACGGACTAGTCCAACTATCTCAGAATGATATCCGCTCCACTTTCAATACGACACGGTTCTAAGTTCAGTGGGAGTATACAACGTCTTCACTTGTCTGAAACTCAAACAAAAAGAAACATCTTAACTAGTTTACGTGTATAACTTAAAAATAAAGGAACGTTTCTTAGCTGCCACTACAAAAGGGAAATAAAAGTTTCACTTCATCATATGTGTGAAAAAACCGAGTTCAAAAACAAATGAGAGAAAAATAACTTTAGTTTCGGAATACGCTTTGTTTTTGTTTGTCATCAAATTATGAATTGTTTTTTGAGAAAATTCTGGTCACACTAACATTCACACAAACACACATTACATATCGGCAAGCGTAAGGTTATGCCCTCAGGCTCGGTGGAGCGACGATCTTCGAAGAGAGTTGCAGAGAATCGAGTTAAGTGGCATGCGATTAAAGAGGCCTATGCCCAGCAGTGGACTGTTGTAGGCTGA
Source organism: Eugnorisma glareosa (assembly GCA_947578425.1). NCBI lineage: Eukaryota > Metazoa > Arthropoda > Insecta > Lepidoptera > Noctuidae > Eugnorisma > Eugnorisma glareosa. The sequence goes on along the minus strand of OX387982.1, from coordinate 452,158 downwards.
TGATGGTGATCATGATACACACATAAGCCCCGAATACAGAACCTTAAAAACATTCACGGTCCCTTACATTTTCTAAGTATAGGTATTTTCGGCACGCTTTTGAATAATCAATATTAATATTGAATTGTCAACTTATTATTGTTAAAAATAATCAAGACTTCTGCTCCTTCTTACAATATGCCATTACTGTCAAAACTTCAGATGAGTTTCTTTATATTTCTTCAAAGTTCAGACCAGGGGCGTACCGGTAATGTAGCACGTTTCGTAGCCGCGTAGTCTCGTAGCACCGTAGCCGCGTAGCCGCGTAGCCCGACTAGAGGTGCTATATCGGTTTTTACGATATTTTCAAACTTTGACAATATTTATAAATATTGATGAGCGTTGTCGATGATATTGACTTGTTCGCGTCGGTTTTTTGTCAAAGCTTTGACAACGGTAGTTTAATACTGGTTTTTGTGAAAATAAATCCAGTTTTTGACGATGGTGGTCGCATGCGATAAAAAATAAGCCTATTCCTGTTATGGAAGATATTTTGAATCCCGGACAAATATCCTTGGGGACGCTATATAACCGAACCTGTTCAATAAATATGCCGATCCAATTGGTCCGACATTTATTGCACAAAACGACCCGATGCAATTAGTGCTCATAATCGGATCTAATCCGGCTCCTACTGATCAGCAAACTCCATTCAGCATCTACAAAAGCTGTATCTTGATCTTGTTATTTATATTTGACTAGCTTATGCCCGCGGCTTCGCTCGTGTAGGCTTCGATACTTAGGTTATAAACTATCGTATGCCAAACAGCCAAATCTATTCAGTAGGTTTAATGCTTTTATTTAACTGATTTGGGAGCTGGGACTACAAAAATAAATTTATTTGAACCTTCTTTTCACCTAACTGCGGCGAAACGCAAAAGGAGGATTATGTGTTTAACCTGTATGTGTGCTTGTCCTTTTCTTTGTTTCCTCGTAACTCCTAAACGGATTTGGGTAAAGTATACGTCCATAAATTCATCTTCAGCGCGAGTGTCACTGGCTACATTAAAATTAAAAAAAACAAGGAAAAATGGTGGTGGGGTGCCATATTGTGAAGTTTTTTTTTCTTGCAATACCCTGATTTGGGGTATCATTCCATTTTCATAATAATACCAGCCTATTACTGTCCCACTGCTGGGCAAAGGCCTCTTCTCAACAGAGAAGGCACGAGCATTCATCACCACCCTTGCTCAAGACGAGTTGGTGATTTCAGACTTCTTTATGTCCAAGTTTCCTCACGACGTTTTCCTTCACCGATGTCTGTGATGTCCAACATAAAGTTAGAAAGAACATTACATTTTCATACTTTTATAATTATTCAAATGGGCCTGCTTCAAACTTTTGTTTAATTTAAAATGTGCTTGTTTTGCAGTTTTTGCAGTCGGTTTTTTAGGTTTTTCAACTACTTTTTTTATTGCAAACATGTCAATAAAAACTATAACCCTGGATTTTCCAATTAGCTTTCTTGCTATAAAGACAATAATCGATTAGGTAATTTAGGTAAGTAAACACAAGCAACAATTTACTTTGAAAGCCAATTTACTAGAAAGGATTCAATTTGCTACAATATTATGAAATAAAATGATGTTTGATAGCAAACAACTTTTTAATCATTCTTTAATGTTAGGCTTTATTATTTGAACGAACTTATTTATAAGCCTGATGTTGTCTACATATGAATATTTCATAATATGTGAGTATTAAATATAAAGCCTATTCAAAGTCTACATAATAGCTTTGGTCTATGTTTACTTTAGTTATGTTTAAGCAATATTAAAAAAGAGTGTGTAGAGACTGTTTCAACTTTTTTTTAGTATTTATGAATTGCTAATGTTTATCTTTTTATCCAGCTGACTACAGCCTAATAAAGAAGACACAATGATTGGATTACTAAGTCTTCTTACTTAATTTTAAATAGTGATTAGCGTGATAGGCAGGGGGTGCCAACGACGCGACGCTTTTGTAGAAGAGGAAGAAAAGTGTTGGGTAATACTGACTGAACTGAAAATAAAGCTGAGTACGACCATCGGTGAGAGAGCAGCACAGCTGTAATCCTCGTAGGATTAGGCAGAGGTGTCACTACACACCCACATTCCACAAGTTATGTCTAAGTCCCATGTAATAGGGGGCGAGTCTATTGCCATCAACCGGGCGCAAATCCAGACTCCGTGGCTGCTACTGAGAACTTCTCGATGGAAAAACCCAATAGCACTTTGCCCGACTCGGGAATTGAACCCAAGACCTTAGACTCAGCAGTCGCGCTTGCGACCACTAGACCAGCGAGGCGGTCGTGAAAGAGTTTACATTTATTTCTGCTGCCTCTTAGAAATCTAACTGAAATGGGCTTACAGCATAAAAGTGGATTTTAAAACATAAAACGTTATTTGGTGATCGCTTTTATAAGCTTAACGATGTCTAACACAAAAAAATAAGCAAAATAATTTCACTAAAACGTTTATTTTACTCGAACCATCAACATACATTAAGTACAACGCGCTCCGTCTACATCTTAATCTATGAGCCGCCGAGTGGCGCTGACGCGTCATCAATCAAACAGTTACGACGCCCAGATGCAGCACTTTTCTGCCCACGTTAGAATTAAAAAATGATGGAGCTACTACTTTTTTGAACAACCAGTAGCCCTGGATTGAAAGAACTGGAAATCCTCAGTCTGCATCGTCGGGCGCTTTGCTGAGCAGTGCGAGGATGCGGCCTAACAGTAACAGACTAATTCTTTACCCCCGACGCAAAAAAAGGAGTTGTGGCATTTTCGGTATTTGAATACTCCACGTATTAAATGCCACAACGTTGTCATAAATCTGAAAGTCGGTAACCTGCCTTGAGCAAACGTGAGTGACCAATATTTATTAAGTAGCATTTTTGACTTATTTCGACAGACGTCTGACACCAGGTGACAGATGTCTGCAGGTGTGCATCACTCACGCTTGCTCAAGGTGGATTACCGTCCTGGCTTTACAACTATTTTAAGATTGGAGAAATACGTAGATACTTAATTCTCCAATCTTAAAATAACTGTCTTTTCTATTCAGATTTTAGTTCACTTATAATCCAATTTCTACAAAAGGTCAATAAAAACACCAAGTTTAACCAAAGACTAACTGTAAGATCTTCTAAAATAACCACGACTCGCTAATAAAGTCCGCCACGTGTTGTGCCAACCCCGTCCGCCTGATATTTCCTGGCGCCGGGTCACAATCACACACATTCAGAAGGTTAAATTAGAAGGAGGAAGTTAGGTACGTCATTCAAACTTCCGCAACCTGCAATGAATGAGAACGCACGCACACATAGACACGCTTCACGTACAGCGAGTTCAAGCGCACTCGCGATTGGCAGTTGTTTCAAGGAGTCTGTAGTCACAGTTACAACTCGAACCCACGACACACTCTCCGCCGTCAAACTATCTTTCATCTGCATAGTTCGAGATCACCGTGCGTAATACCAACAGTCTAATGCACTTCAAGGCTATAATTTATTGAACCACGTTTACTGACCCTCCTTATTCCCTTGACAAGCTGTTGTCATTATTAAAAAAATATTATTTCCCTTTTTGAATCGAATTTTGTTATCAATTTCAAGGCTTTTAATTTTACGGAACGGAACCCTAATATTAAAAAAAATGCAATGCCTATGTTAGACCTTATAACATCAGCTATCTGCCAGCAAAAGTCCTGTTCAAATCGGTCCAGCCGTTTCGGAGATTAGCCGAAATAAACAGACAAACAGACAGACAAAAATTGAAAAAAATGTGTTTTTGTTATAAGTACCGTATATCTATACTAATATTTTAAACAAATGTATGTGAAAATCAATAAATATTATTAAGAGGTAAAATTTGTTTTAATTTTGTTTGTTTGGTAAAGTTTGTAAATATGTTTGTAAGTTTGTATATAGGGGGTAATCTCTGGATCTACTGAACCGATTTTGAAAATTCTTTCACTAATAGAAAGCTACATTATCCCGAGTGCCATAGGCTATATATACAACGTGCCTGTGAGATAATTTCCGACCAAACGCGAGCGCGAGCTGACTGTTATCAAGAACACGCGTAAGTTGTTACCGCCATGTTTAACCTTACACGGCTATATACGCGTGCTTCTGTTATTGGTCGTGGTGAGGCGCTGGTCTTCTGTACCAATCTATTCTGTGGCTAGTTCGCCAAACAATGCAGCCAATACTATCGGTTAGCAGGTCAGTGACCCAGTGACCTACTGCCATTGTCTTTGTGCGCCTTCGCCCATTATACGGTATGAACCCAGTAAGGGTTCATTCCGTAATGGGCTTGTTTTGGTCGAAGTTATTGATTACATCAATTTATTGATAAAAAAGTATCATGTTGTTGTCGGCTTCAAGTCTAACCAGATGCAGCTAAATAGCAATATTTGTGTTTGTAATGTCAATCTGACCTCCACAAATCTAGACTTATTCATTATTTAAGTTAACTTCGTGCAAAATGTTAGATTTCTACGTCCAAGGCTTTGTTTTAGACATTGGTGAGTCAGTCAGTGAATGAGTCAGATCTCTTCTTTTGTATTGATAATCTCACAGTCCCCTTATTATAATGTAACGAATTACCATGCTCATATTGTTGGATGCTAAATTAGCAACGCAAATCAAATCATATCTTTCGTAAATGTAGGTTTCATTACATTATAGCATTTTAAACTAAAATGGTCAGTTCGCTACATTTTACTCGAGAGCATACAAATAATAATAAAGTTAGTTATGTAGAAACCACAGACACACATTTAAAATGAAATAACTCAATGACTTACATATTAACACATAGTTCCTTCCTTTTATAATAATAATCTAAATATTCAATGAATAACAACGATCCTCCTGTGAGTCACCGCCACGAGATGCGCCGGCCTAGAGACAGCTATAGTTACTCATATATAGGGACTGAATTTCGGTTACTTCTAGGCAAGCGAGCTCCACTCTAGGCTGCATCATTGCTTCACATCAGGCGAGTCGCAGCAAACGCAAAAAAATATATGTCGCACCGAAAATGTAGTACATTAAAACATAAAATATTATCCGCAAGCAGTTATTTCAGTACTATGATGTATATTTCGTGCTTGTATGGTGCATAAATTTCGACGATTTTAAATTTCATTTAATCCCGTCTCAACCGATGTGTCTCTCATTACACTAACATCAATACCTTTCCAACTTGAATACAACAATACTGTTTGGCAACAGGAATTAATATGGTACAGGGACATCCCCGGACGAGCTCCCTACAACTATTCCCACTATATTTTCCTTATCACAAACCACATTAACGTAAATCAGCTTAAAATCCTTTTCTTTTCTATAAAACAGGTCAGCGTAGTGCAAAAACAAGCGATGTGCTCGAACAGAAACAACGCTATAGTATAAAGAACTAGCAGAAGGCTGGCTGCATTCTGCTTGTAGAGCAATGCTTTCAGTTACAACTTACTAAAAACTGTGTTATTTAATATGTCAGCCAACGTCTGGTCTCTTTGTGTATTGTGGGGGTCGAGGATCACAGTAATGAGTGCGATGTGGTAAACGTTCGGTCTAACTGGTACGGACACATTGCGGACGTGTTTCCGGACACCAACAGATAATGTACTGGAGTATTTGTCAGTATCCGGTGTCGGAAGTCCGAAGAATCTTTAACAATTTCCCACCAACACTGTGAACGCAAGACAGTTCGAACAGTGACATTTGCCACAAGCAAGTGGTTTATTTGAACTTTGAACCTTGTTGATTCTAATAAAAAATGTCTGTTATTTTAGTTTAGTAACATAACGTGACATCACCCCTTTTACTCGAAGAGTAAGTCAGAGGTATTACAGTAAGGTAGGATCGTAGTCCCCTCATAATTCCTACGTAATCTCCACACTGATAAAAGTAAAAAAAACACTAGCTTACTTCAATTTATTTTCTTTTAATTCCGTTCTCACTACTTACCCGTCAGTCACTATATTTAGTATGTCTCAAAAACGTAACCTTTTTTTATTTACATCAATCCACACTCTGTGTCTTATCTGCTTATTTTCATTAATTTCCAAGCTCTGTGGCAACACATTTGCATTTTCCATTGTATTCTGTTGTCTAGGAAGTGGTCCGCTCTTACTGATAACAATGTTACTATTTCACAAACTTTTTGCACCATTGTGTCTGAAGAAAATACTGTAATTTACTCAAGTGGTTTACCCTTTTGTTTCGAAAAGATATTGGCAGCAAGAGAGGATAAACATAAAATAACTATCTTCTAAATAGATCTGTAGAATGGAATGTTAATTTTCTAAAATAAACAAAAGAATTCCGTGGGATTGTTTATTTATTAAACAGTCGTTCGTGTGCATCCATCATGGAAGCAATATGAAGCTTTTAGTGGGTGTATGATTCACACTGCCTACCCTTACTGGGAATACCAGAATGATTCTCATCATGTTCTAAAATGGTCTCGACGTTCTCCTTACCTACCAAAAAATCCCAAAAATGTATATTTTTAGTTCAAAAACAATAAAATACATGTTAAAATAGCTCTATGGTAATACTTTGAAAGTTGTTCCATCGTCCGGATGCAGCTTCCAACAATTACGCAACACGGCGGCGAGATAAAAGCCTTATTACGCGACGAGAAAGTGAAAATTTGCGTAAATTTCGCACCCGAAGCTATGGGGGGTGGTGCAAGGGAAAAGCGAGCTGCTGAAACAGTTTCGGTGATAGTATTTTTTTGTTTACGGGACAGGATCTAACTATCGGAATCTCAATTCAATCGTGCAAAGTGATGGCGAAATAGATCGGAGTGTTTAGCACAGAATTAACACGGGATGGATGAAATTGCGGCTGGTCACCGGAACAATCTGCTACTCCGTATTCTCCGGGGAAAATTTATAAAACAATGGTTAGACTGTCTTGTATGGATCAGAATGCTGGGCCACAACAGGGATGAATGAAAGGCAATTGCATGTGGCTGAGATGAGAATGCTAAGGTGGACATGTGGTGTTACGCAAATGGATAAAGTAAGAAATGAGTACTTAAGAGGACATCGGACATCTTTCGGTTAAATCAAGAAGAAGATTGTTCAGGCGATTCTCACACCGCTCGTCCACGCGGAGTCGCGGACGAATGAAGCGATGAAAAAAAAATGCGAATGGAGTGATGGCGGTGAAGCGGATCCTATAACGCTGATGCCTAACACACGTACCGCCCAACCTGTTCACCTGGGTGATATCACCCGGGTGAACAAAGTAGATTTGTTGGTGTCCTCATTTCACCTTGGAAGAATTTCACCTAGATATACCTGATATCATCCAGGTGAAATAAGTCGACATAAGCGGATGCCTTTGTTGACCTTGGAATAGATTCACTCAGGTGTACAAAGGCGACTTTTTTATTCATCTTGTTTACATAAGTAAACAACACAAGTTATTGAAAACAGGCCAACTAAGGATAGATTGAGAAGTGCCTACAGCTGTTAGAAATAAATGGTACTACTCGCTCCCACTCATCGCTTGCCCCACTCGCATCATTCCGCTCGCCCGCTTTGATCCGCCACCTGCGTCGTCTTTTGATCAGCGCCAAATAAAAACACCACTAATTATATCAGGGTCCGTCTGAAGTACATGCCTATGTAGAATGTACCCCAGGGTTGAGTTTAAATACAAATTCGGGGATTTTTCCTGTAAGTGCTTTCAGTTGAACATAATTTATTCACTGAGCACACAAATCTTGGACATGGGATAATTTTTAACCCACATGGGAACGATTTTCACTTTGAGGAGGAGTTCATCCGTCACTAAGGGTAAAAGGTATGGGTGCTGAAGGGTCTACAGGCACATTCAATAATTATTTCAGCTTTTTCTCTGTGAAAGCATGTCCGTACAGTTGCGATGCTCCTGGTATTGTATAGGTCCACATACTATGGCGACCACTAACTGTCAGAGGACTTACTATAGACAAGTGACAATCGGTTTAATCGTTCTTGTGTATTCTACGACGACATCGGATTTACATCAGCTTTTCGGTAGGTTATGTCATTACAATACAGTTTTTTCATCGTTATCGCTGAATATTATAAACGTATTACTTAATCGAGGACTTCAGTGAGGCCATCGTCATGTTGATTGCCACCCAATACAGTGAAATGAAGTCGGTGAAACCGCAAGCAATCACTAGATCTTAACACCTCACATTGGTACATAGGTACAAGGTTTTGAACCTTTGATCTGGTGTGACTTATCAAAATACTTATACTAAATTCAACGAATATAGACTTTTTACTGCCATTATCTTACCTCGCACAAATCGTGAGACAGACGTCGTAAAACAGATCTATCGTAAGCTCGTAACGCGTGTGTAGCGATCCATAAGTTATGAACAACTGCGCGTTTTATAAATCAGATTACATGTAATGTCAGTTGCGACGATATTGTTAACACTGTCTGTACTATTAGTAACAATGGGACCGGCCAAGTGCGAGTCGTACTCACACGCACACAGGGTTCGAAATTAGAGGGGGGGGGGGCTCTAATTTCTAAAGTAAGACGACGAACATTCTGAAAAAAATGGGATTGTAGAACGTAAATAACACTTTCAACCAAAATTAGTATGAATAAGATTTGATGTTTAGTTTTTGAGATATGGGACTTTTTCATCAAACTGCAGCAATAACTTTGTTTTTCAATAACATACTATAAAAAACAAATTTAGTTTTGCTGTTGAATGTAAAACCATACAACATAATATGAATGAGCCTTCAAAATATTTTTTTATCTGGAAGCGTCTATCATTCAAACGATTGACATTTTTAAATTAATTTTTAGTTTCAGTTCCATGTATGGGGAGCTAATCCCTTAATCTTTTCTTTTTCTTATTTTTATGTAAAAACCGTAAAGCGGTTGGCAGAATACATCTACCTACTCAGTTTCAACTGTGTAGTCCTAATAGTTTCGGAGTAAAGTGGCTGTGACATACACGGACAGACAGACACACAGACAGACATGGCGAATCTATAAGGGTTCCGTTTTTGCCATTTGGCTACGGAACCCTAAAAATGAGATATTTGCTATGTTTATTACTTGTACTGAGGTCCCGATAATTCAACAAAAACAAAAAGTTTATCCGTGTTAGTGACCATGTCAGTTCAAGTGTTATGTTCCGTACAGACGCCAGCACATCGAGCTACCCGAAACTGTCAAATTTTCCCAATTAACTTTAAATCTAATGCTTTAGCGATAAAGTTGCAAATCTATTGTAGAAATTGGACAGATTGTAGTAGCTTGATGTGTTGGCGTCTGTACACTTAAATAATAGAGGATAAGCACTTTTAGGTAATAGTTAACCACGACGTCTTCAGCGATGGCTGAGCGACAGAACTGTTTTAATTTCAATTCTATGAAACAGAATTCATAATTGTACATAGATAGGTTCACAATAAAGCAATCAAGTAACAAATACAAATTCTCTGTAGGTACGTTCACGTAATGTTTTCTAAATTCGGGCAAACCGACTGTGGGTTGTGCTGGTTATCAGCCTTATTTGTATTGTTTTCATCAAACCTATACGTGTGGGTGTTCACAGATAGGTCTTTAAAAATGACATTGAGGTTTGTAAAACCATTTTCTCTCAAAGTCAATCCTTTGAAAAATAAACACTTCCAAAGTGGTAAAATGTGTGTCTCCCCCCTCTAATTTGTAAAGTAAGAGGAGAAAATTTCTGAAAAAATATAGGATACGAACGAACGGGAAACGGGGAACGTAAAAAAAACTTTTAACCAAAATTGGTTTGCATAAGATTTGATGTATATTTTTTGAGATATGGGACTTTTTCATCAAACTGCAGCAACAACTTTGTTTTTCATTAACATACTATGAAAAACAAATTTAGTTTTGTTGATGAATGTAAAACAATACAACATATGAACGAATGCCTTCAAAATATGTTTATTATATTGTTTGGTGCTACGGAACCCTATGTGCGTGTGAGTACGACTCGCACTTGGCCGGTTTTTTACACTTCGTTTACCGCTAGCTATTAAGTTGGCTCATCTGTGGTTCGTGTAAAAACATAATAGACGTACACAAACTGTGACATGTGTACATGTATAAATAATCGATAGTAGTTAAAAACTACTGATCAGATTAAAGTAGCTGCGTTTGGAATATCTAAAACGTGTTCTAAAGAAATCCCTGCGACTTCTTTCACACAAGTAGCCAATAAGAGATAGCTATTCAGTTTTATTGTAAACTCTCTCTTGTAACAAAGAGCTATAAAACTTGAACAACAAGCGTCTCGGACAATAGCGTCATTTATATAACACACGTTTACCGGCACTACGCCAGTACGACACTACGACAGAATACGACGATACGACAATATCGCGGGTAACGTCTCGCGCGAATACTAACAAATCCGAACGATTGGAGTTTTATGGCAACATTCAGGGGTGGCACAAGGATCAGCAGCTTTAGAAAACTTACAATAACCAATGTACCATTAAGTTTCTTTGATCTTGAAGCGACACTGGTTACAAAAAATAGTAAATCAAAACTACCTATAATTTATCTTACTAACATTTTATAGGTAAGTGTCCATGTCACCAGTCACCACATAAGTCGTCATAAATTATTGACTCACGACGGAAAAGAATATACCTGTATACACGGCTACACATCAAGCTATACATTTCCAGTATAAGCTGACCTCGCATTGTACGGAAATCCATATATAATATGCGAGATATACAATGCGAGATCAGCATAAACTGGAAATGTATAGCTTGATGTGTATCCGCGTGTACGTCCTTTGTTACAATCAACAACAACTTGTGTCGGTCTGGTTGGTCTAGATGTTGTTAGCGATACTGCCGAGCTCATGCTCAGACTGTTGACCGTATCTTACGTCTTCATGCGCATGAATTTTGGTTCCCAAAACGGACTAAATGTTTTGTCCATCCATTACAGGAATTTCTCAATAGCAGCTCCGAGTCTAGATTTATGCCCGGTTGATGGTAATAGGCTCGCCCTGTAATACATGGGACTTAAACATAACAGGCGAAATGTGGGTGTATTTGGTATTACCTACAGACACATTTATGTGCGCCTCTCTCTATCTAACTATTTGGAGAAAACATGTTGTATTATATGTTTTTGTCTCGCTCTCTGCCTTTTTCCTGATTAATTTATAAACTAGCTAGTAGGTAACTAAGACTTTTATCCTAGCATATTGTCACAGTTTACTCCAATCCAACAATTTCTGGTACATTTTCCAACCGATTATCACCGCAAAGATTTGGGGTGAAGCCAAACGGCTCCAGGTTACAACGATCATGACACTATGATACCGAACTATGACATTAATACGATATCGGTTGAATATTGTTATTTAATGTTATTTGATTTTACAGTAACGACCTCGGGTCTGGATCTGTGCCCGGGTAATGGCAATGGGCTGGTATAGGAATGAATACCGGTAAATATACAGGTTCTACTCGTAGCTAGACCTCTGCCGTCACGTTCCCAATAACAGGCTCAATGAACCCGTAAAATAATCCTTTTGTTAAGCATGGTAAATCTTATGGCGTGGCAATATTATAATTATCACTTATCCTTTTCTCAACTAATTTGGGGTCGGCTAGTATTTATTGTATGCAGCTGAACACCAGTATTTTACATGGAGCGGCTGCCTATCTGACCTCCACAACCCAGTTACTGGGTAACACGATACCGCTTGGTAAGACTGGTTGTTAGACTTTTGGCTTCTGACTCAGTAACGACTGTCAAAGATCTGCGAACGACAGCCGGGCTCCTTAGCTAAGCGTGCTCTTCAAGGCACGGAGCGGTCATCCACGGACTAACCTCAGTAAGATCTGCTTAACCTTGTAGATCTTGTAGGCTTTTATTATGTAGCTACAAGCACCTAGTAAAAATCCTTTCTTTGATAAAATACGTGTGATGTGCCACCCCTGCCCCGTGTTTGTTGTCGATAGTTGTCACGTCCGATAGTCGCCACAAACTTACAACCGCCGTTATAAACTCACGAAGAACTGTTGTTTGACCACACCGCGGCACCGCCTGAATAGCACCTCGAATATTGCACTGTTTGTTACTTTTAATATATATATGTTATTTTATTGGAGCATTCACTCCTGCAGGTACAATCAGCTTACGAAAACTTTTGTCAGTTTTGTATAATTGCTACATGAAAAAAGTGAGTAAAATAATACAAGGTCTGTTTGACTATGAGAATAATTAATATAACATACTATAACATACTTAGCATTATTATAAAGTAAGTCGAAACCTGATCGGTTTCAACCTTAAAAGTGAAGTTTCAATTTACTACGAATTGTTGTCAAAACTGGTAGAACAATTACGATTTTTTTGTTTGGTGTAAAAATAACAAAATGCAATTAAATTTAAAAAAAATGTTTCTGCCTGTCATTTTCGAGGAAGGCTCATCCTTTTTACTCTGAGTACCTGATAGATACTACAAAAATACAACAAGTCGATATAATTAGAGATCTAGGAGTGCTGTTTGATAAAAAAATAACATTTGTCCCTCACATCGAAGACACAGTTAAAAAAGCATCCAAAATGCTGAGGTTTGTACAAAGAAACACAAGGAGTTTCAAACTCGTTGGTACCAAAACAATGCTCTACAATAGTCTCGTACGAAGCGTCTTGGAGTATTGCAGTGTAGTATGGAGACCACACTACGCCACGCATAAGTTACTCTAAGAAAGAGTCCAAAAGCGGTTTCTGTGGCACCTTGCTTTCTCGAAAGGGAAAAGCAAAACGCTGCCTTCAATACACGATTGAAATACTTCAAGATGCATTCTTTATCTACTCTAAGAGACTTAATTGACGCTTTGTTTCTGTATAAACTCTTGAGACACAAAATCGATTGTCCTAACCTACTGAGTCTCCTAAAGTTTCGTGCCCCATCCCGATATCCAAGAAATCCCATCACACCACTACATCCACCCTTGCGCAGAACGGTTCTGGGTGCAAACTCTCCGATTCCACGCCTATGTAAAATGATAAACAGCTGCAGTGATCTTATAGACATACACCATGATAACATGTACAAGTTTCGGAAAATTATTATAGAGCATTTTTCTATAGCTAAATGTTAAGTAATATTTTATTATTAGATTTCTGAATGTGATGTAAATATTAATATTGTCTTCCAATTGTTTTCCAATTTAATTTATTTTAACTGTGATTCATTACATTAATTGTGTGCTGTGTTTTACCTATTTAATTTAATGATTTGCTGTGTCGTAATGTATTTCAATGAATTTATTAATTTTGTCTATCATTCTTTGTTCTTAATTGTTTTTGTTTTCTTTTGTATGTTGTATTATGTGATTTATTTTTATTGTGTAATGTGATTTTATTTACTGATGAACTTAGTTTTATATAACTTTCTTTTTTTTTTAGGAATTACGCATAATAGTTTTAATAATATATGCGTATAACCACAAATAGTGCATGTGGTGTTAGCCTGTCATTAATTGTTGCACTCATAAATGTAGCTATAACCATTGTTTTTTTTTTATAAATGTACTGTGCAAACAATTGTTGGTTAACCAAATAAATAAATAAATTTTGACTGAACTTTGTTACATTAAATTCGTTTGTTGACAAGTTGTCTATGAGGTGCTTATGTTTATGCTATGAGGTGCTTCAGATAAATTAATGAGACAGACGCCAGCATTCATTGAGGTGACCACTGAAATTGCAGGCACATGAGTTGAATTTGAAAACGTATGTCTAGTCTCGAATATTACTCGAATATCTCTGTGGGCTGGACATTCAAATATGCTGAGCTTTTGTATATTCCAATGGCAAACTACGTGTTCGTGGTGACAGCTAAACAGGTCTTGCGTGGTTAAGAAACATCGACTTATATATAACCAACTACCTATTGATTTCTTCACTGTAACTAAAAATAGCAAACTATATAGCTAACAAACCTGCGAACATTTTGTATACGAGTCCAATTTTTCATCACTTAGATAGGCGAGGGTCTACAAAAATCATTGATATTCCATCGACTACAATGATCAGTGCGAGTTACACTTAGGGACATTAAACACATATTTCGAGATCACTTTGCTTTTCCCAAAACTTCATCTCCCGCCGAACATAGCAAGATAGCTCCCATTTAATACTCTCAGCAACAGCCCAGCATGCACCAGCATGTACTGCATGTAGTTTAAATGCTGCAGATATTAATTCACAATGACGTAAGCAAAGGTTCCTTGTATGAATGTGACAGCGTGCGGACGTGGGATACGTAGAGAAGGACAGAAGGTACACTACAAATAAATTCGTAACATTATCTCCGAAAATTCCAAAAGATTCACTTCGACCACTGAAGATAATGGAAGTATCAAGTCATAGTAAGATAATAGTAAGTCAGATCTAGAAAAATATTGATTAATATCATGTTTTTGACTGCCTCGTTGGCCTAGTGGTTGCAAGCGCGACTGCTGAGCATGGGGTCCTGCGTTCGATTTCCAGGTTGGGCAAAATGTTTTTGGGTTTTTCCATCAGGAATTTCTCAGTAGCAGCCACGGAGTTTGCATTAGCGCCCGGTTGATAGCAATCGGCTCGCCTCCACATACATGGGACTTAAACATAACTGGTGAAATGTGGGTGCACTTTAAGGTCCACCTCTGCCTAGCCCTTCGGGAATTACAGGCGTGATGTTATGTTATACATATAATATTATGTCATAAATGTTTGTCATTGGTTACTTCACCAGTTGCCATGTACGATCGGGAAATTAATGGTTTTCACTGTCACCCGATTTTATCAGAAAGATTTTATCAAAATAAAATTAGCTACTTAATTAATAGCCAAGCGCGCGCAAACTGCCATGATTGATTGAACTAATTATCGACAGCCAGTCACATCACTTGACCTGCGTTTAATCTCGACGCGTCAATAATAATGTACGTTTAGAAAACCGGGTGTCAACTTTAGTAATTTTACCTAATTATAGTCATTTTATACGAATACCAAGGTTTTGTGATTTGAATTTACTAACAATAAAATCTAAGTTGATAAACAACTCATCATCACTTTCCTAGTCTTTTCCAACTACCTTGAGGTCGGCCTTCAGTCTAACAGGATGCAGCTGGCTATCAGTATTTTACATGGAGTGACTGCCTATCTGTCCTCCATAGCCCAGGTAGAACTGGGTAATAAGGATAAGACTGGTTGTCAGACTTTCGGGCCACTAAACTCGGTATGTAACGGATGGTCAGCCGTCTACAGACCAACTTAGGCCAGCGCGGGTTAACCTCGAAGACCCTTTGGCTTTTATTATTTAGCCAAGAGTTCCACTAAGCTAAGTTGATAGACAACTATGCCATTATTGCAATCAATTTATTTGGTTCATGCTACCAAAGAAATTGATTGCAATTGGCCTACCTGGTTAGAGCAGCCCTTTCATGCCCTCTCATTATCTGCTTTCGTTAGAACTTCTGCTGATAATTACTGCATGTTGTTGGTCGAATTATCTCAGCGGATAGCAGAGCGCGCCGCCGCCGTCGGATAGAATATCTCGTGAATAGGTTAGCGTGTACACCACAGTGCAATGCGACAGACAATGGCTTATGCAGTGCGGTTGAAAATACATGGTTCTGTAGAGCCAGTGTTGGATGGGGGTAATGATTGCGGCGCCAAGTGTATCTTTTGGGTAAAGTATAGTTTTTGTTTGTTACTTAATTATGAGAACTTGAACGTTTAAGCCGTTAGTCCTGTACCAAATCAGTACTCAGTCGTGTCGGATAATCGGCCCTTCAAAATCAAAATTATTTATTAAAATTAGGCCAAAAATCAGTAATTTTTTAACTTTAAAATTTACAAGGGACAGTCCCCTTAAACGCCTGCCCTTCGTCCGCCTTCATCGGCAACACGTTTACATGAATATGCATACATATTACTTTATACCCCACGGGAATCGTTTTTGATTTACTTTTATTTACACGCTTCTATCGGCCGCCAGTGTACGTATCGAAAAGTCCTTACTAGTCAACCATAAACTGCGGAGTGTACTTCAGGACCAAATGTGTTTGATTGAGAATGCTTGTTTTTTATTTAGGGTTGCGCTTCAGAGGCTTTGCTGATTCAGACAAAGAAAGTCGTTTGAAGTAGGAATTCAGCGATACGAGCTTCAACTGTGTCTGTAAGAGTTCTTTTTGCAAAAGTACGTTAAACCGTACGCTATGATTTACTTAGTGCATAACCTTGTGTCTTTTTCTCATGAGAAGATGGCGTTCTGTAGCTTCTGTGTGCTCACCCAACACGCAACAATAGCTCGTCCACGTACATACATCTGCACCTGAAGTTTCAGAAGAACAATAAGGTCAGTGTATGTCTATATAGAGCGTGTCCTCCCGGGGTTTCCATGTGCCTGGCTTGTAAATACGTCTAGATAGTCGCCATTCACTTCATTCTTGAAGTAAATGGCATTTAATATTAAAAACATCGTACTATTTATAAATTAAGATGATGTCAAGGTCAACATACTATAATATTAACGTGGCTGAGAGTTACTAGAACTATTAAATGTTTAATTTAAATTAAACCAGATAAGTGTTTATAAGAATATCTTTAGAAACTTGATAATCCGCCATAAATTTTAAGACTTTCTAATAAAACTAAACGTTTTTGAGCATTACTTGCAGCTTGTAACACTTAGTACTGAGGTCGGCGTCGATCGCTGACGGAGCGAGCCTGTAATGAAGCCGAAAGGATCAGGTCTCGCTCGGTGAAGCCTTTGCCCTGAGTTTGATGATCTAATATAAGATTACCGGGCAGCGGGGTTAAGCTTATTGAAGAATTAATTTTTCAATTATGAGGCTAAGTTTCTGAGTGGGTACACGATTTCTTAAGATATATAAAGGTTTTCTAAAATGGAATTGCTAAAAGGGTCGCAGGATTGACTGAAATAAAAACTATTTTTTTTTAATCTATAAACGTCCATTAAAAACGTATGCATACTTACACTTTTCAATTATTATGACTTTTAGGTGTTGCATTAGGGTGTAATTCGTTCGTGTACCTATAAATTCTAAATGCGCCATACAATGCCAAAACACAGCTATAGCGTGAAAACACTTAAAGCAGAATACAATTTTTGATCAAAAACAAATCGAATAAGCCCCTATCTCTACAAAACATAATTATAACCAACTCAATACCAATACATTTCATTGTGTCTAACCTATCAACACAACACGCTCA
Source organism: Eugnorisma glareosa (assembly GCA_947578425.1). Taxonomy (NCBI): domain Eukaryota; kingdom Metazoa; phylum Arthropoda; class Insecta; order Lepidoptera; family Noctuidae; genus Eugnorisma; species Eugnorisma glareosa. The sequence goes on along the minus strand of OX387982.1, from coordinate 434,851 downwards.
CGCTTGTCAATTAATTATTCACACAAATCCGCACAGTCGCACGTAATCGCACGGACTCGTACATGACCGGGCGCGATCGGCCGCGATCACTTGCGAATAATTCACGCGTCATTATAGACGTGTTACGCGGGAACACGAGCGCTATTTAATTATAAACGGACTTTGCGAAGGGAATTAATGAGGAAATTAATGGCATTCAATGTTAAATGATGATTGTATAGGATTGGAAGTGTTCGATTAATGAAGCTTGCTCATTATGAAGTCATGTAATCGGTGAGTTTACTTGTTGTGTCATGAAATAGTTCATCACCAACATCATTAAGCTGAAATAAGGTTCAGACAAGCATCGGCCATCCTTCGTCATCGCCTCAACGACTGGTCCTGTGCGTCCTCATCTAGTACATTCCCAAAATATCGTACACCCACATTTCACCAGATTAGTTTAAGTATGTAGTACATGAAATAGAGGTCGAGTCTCCATCAATCCGGACTCCAGACTGGTGGTCTGCTACTGAGAAATTCCTGATGGAAAAACATAATAGAAGTATGCCTGACCTACGGATCAAACCTAGGGCTTCATACTTCACAGTAACGCAGGCAACGAGATAATACTTATCTCTCACTCCTTTACAAAAATTATGAACAGCAAAAATCGTTCGTCTAGTAGTACATGCGACTGAATCATAACTGGCTCGCTGTTGTGTAGTATTAGATACTAGGTGTCTCATTCACCACATTTCGCCAGATGTTTCAGTAACCTAACCTTTCTTGAATAACAGGCGTGATGTTACTTTATGAATAGCAAAGCAATGATGCATTGTTCTCAACTGTAACAACATCACTATTACACCCCCCTCCCCCCTTCAGAATCACAGCTGTCTATTTCCTTCACAAAACATCTAAATATCGCGTTATTTACACAAAGGTGGCCTCAATACCGCCGACATAACGAATGGCAAACACGTACGGGTTAAAGGTTACAAGCATTGTGTGTGAGGGTTAACTTCCTGTTCGGGTTACGGTTTATAGCTGCTCGAACCCTTTTTAGAGGGAACGTCATAATTTAGTACATATGAGGGGAAAGAATCAAGTTTAATTGTAGTTATCTAAAAAGTTATGAGTTAAGATTTTTTTAGCAACCTTCTTAATGTCTGGTCAAGTAGGTCCTTCCCGCACCTTCTGCCTGATGCAGGTCCTCACCGGACATGGTTGTTTCGGGATGTTCCTGCACCTAATCGGGCGGGACGAAACGCCTGGGTGTCACCTCTCAGGATCGACCGGAAGACACGGTGGAGCACACTGTGGAGGTCTGCTCCGATTGGGCGGAGTACCGCCGTGTACTCGTAGCGGCGATCGGCGGTGGCGACCTCTCGCCTCCGGCTCTGGTTCAATCCATAGTCCGGAGCGAGAGGGAATGGAATGCCGTCACCTCCTTCTGCAAAGCAGTCATGCTAGCGTAGGAGGTGGCGGGACTTGAAAGGTAGAGCGCCTGACGTCTCAGCCGCCGCGGGAGACACTCTGGGCGTCAGGGGCCACGTGGTGGCCCCCGGCCACCGTAGCGTAGGCGCGGGCCTGTGGACGGCGAGCTATGGGCTAGCTCGCCGTCCGTCCGTCTTATGACGACAGGCCGTGTCGACGGCGCGTTCGTATTCCACGCGCGCCTTAAAGAGATATCAGCAAACGGGAAGGGGTCCGAAAGGACCGATGCCTGCCAGGGTTGCGAGACTGTTCGAAAGAGATACCGCGGCCCTGGAACACAAAGGGCAAAAGAAGGAACATGGATGGGTTTTCCTCAGTACAAGTCTGACACTCCCCGCCAAGAGTGGGAGGGGTCTTCCTGGGTTCGGTTCACAGTTCAAGAACAGTTTTTAGCATACTAGACTTTAGTTTATTAACCGATAAAATATGAATATGGAACCTAAACAGAATACATACATAAGTGCTAATTTATGACACTAGACTAATAACCCACTTCGCATTATCCTTCATAAAATAAATAATAATTATGACAGTCCCACTTAACAGGCTGATTTAATTAAGAACCAATCTTTCTATTACTATCAGTAATTTTGCGGCGCGTGGTCTACGTCGCACCGGGGTGGAAGTAGTGGGGAGAGTACGTGCCGCGCATACCAATGGACCAGTTAAATGTATTCATTATATGATGCAGTCGTAGTACGGAGTTGCGAACTAATATGTATGAGAGGTGGATATTCAAAATGCTGGTTATGATTTTTATTATGAATACTAAAAAGAATGAATTAAAATGTATGTATGTAGTAGAATTAATAATGAAGTTAGAGGAAATTCGAAAGGACATTGCACTGTTTGTACTTGTCAACGTCGTAAAGAGCTAGACAATAGAATTTTGGTACAATGTTGCAGACTTGATTTATTTGTGTTTGTCATTTTATACGGTGAGTCTAGAAAGCCGACCGCACACATAGTTGGGTAAAGGCACACAGATGATGATTGTATCTGGGCTGCATCATAGTACTTAATTAATCAGCCAAAAGACGGTCGCTGCTGCGTGTTTCAGTTTATTGTAATGGCAATTCCGATCGCAATTGGAAGTTTAAGTCTACTTTAGAGGATACTGCTTATCATCCTCGTGCCACAATATTTTAGGCAGTTTACATTACGCGCATAGAAAGATAGCATTTAACTGTTTTTTTGTTTAGGTTTCTATACGTTTCTCTATAAAAATAGGTTATCTGAGCTCTTTCCTCCAGACTTCTCGGTAAGGGTCCAATCACATTAGATCGTATTCGTTTCATTCCATTACGCAGGGAATAGAGTCCCTGTTCCCTACCCTGTCTGAGTTACTTGTGGGTACAGTCGAGGGCTAAAACATGTTTAGATCTAGTGATATTTTTGAATCTTTTTCTATAAATGATTCTATTGAATTAAGATGCACAGTTTAGCAAATGTAACAAATAGCATGTTTAATTTTTTACTATTGTAATATACTGCAAGACTTGCTGCTTTGTTTTTCATTAAAAAGTGGGCATGCTCCTGGCCTTGATGTCTCTTAATGGATATGGATGGATAACCTCAACGATGAAAAGTGTCACCCGTTGTCGACCAGATGAATTTAAACATAAGAAGTAATGGATTATGAATTTCTCTTATAATCCTTCGGTTTTAATAGAAAAGTGTGTTACGCAAATGGGTGTTGTTTTTTCGAAATTTTTGCCAAGTTTTTAGGTATATTTTATTTTTGCCGTGGACTGTACTTGGTAAAATTTCATTGAGTCTAACTCAAGGTCAGACTGTCGAGAAAGATCTAGATAGATTGCATGATGTCTGAATTCGTTTGGGGAACTCGATTCAGTGCTGTTGTAAGAGCTAGGCGGGGAATTATGTCTAGGAATGTTAGTGGCCTTTGGTATTTTGCTTGGAGATGCTGCAAGTCAATTTATTCAAAGAACTAAGATAGAGGTTAAATGGTCCATTTAGAATTAATAAATAGTGCCAGATTGCCTCTACCAGTGTTATGGATAACTATGACTGAAAGCTGGATCAAGATAAGCTACGGAAAGGTTATGTCAGTGCTGTTGTAGAAATATTATATGAAACACTTTGAAAGCAATTGCCCTCTGATTTAACATAATATTTTTAAAGAATGGGTATAGTACGGGTGGACGGATCTGAGGTCAAATGACTATTTGCAAATCAAAACTGTCGATAAAAATATATTTTTACCAATTTTAGAATAACCTACCTAGATACTTGTACTAGTAACAATAACAAAACTATAATGACAAACTTATTATTCTGTATTTACTCACACAGGTTGCCATTATAATGTTTCATGATACTACTAATACTATTACAGATCTTTTAGCTCGTAATATATCTGTTAAACGTTGGCGCCGCGACGGCTCCACGTATCGCTTAATGTCTTCCGAGCAAGTGTTCAGCCAAGCTTGGCTTATTTTATCTAAGGTTAGGATTATTATACTACTAAAGAATCCAGGCAAAGGCTTTTAGCATTATTAATATGGTCTAAAAATAATGGTCTAACCTCGTGGAAGCAGTATCGAGAATCTATATCTGGCTCGCGAGGTTGTCGACTTGTGGGATGTGAGTACAGCAGTCACTGTGCCGATAGTCGTGTCGGCCAATGGCTTAATAATCAATAGCCTCGACCAACATCTGAAGATCGAAGCTCTAGCTTGGCAGCCGGATCAAGGTCTTGATTCAGAAATCAGTATTTCTGGACAAGGCACATATTGTAAGAAGGTTCCTCTCTCAAGAGCCCTGACCACCGGTAGCTCGGACACTATTCCCAATGCTGGCGGGCTACTATTTTTTATATTTTTTAATGTTTAAAAAGAAATATGTAAAAGCATAAAAAATATGTGTAAAAATGAACAAACGAAATGGTCTTAAATAAACTACTCTTATCAATATACTACTCTTATCAATGAAACAATAACAGGGACGAAAAGAGTTTGGCAAAGAGCTCGTAACCACAGTTTGCCAGATGTTTTTAAGTTCCATGTCTTCTATTACATTATTAATATATCGAGAATCCGCAGGATCCGCTGGATGCAAGTCGCACGGGACCGGTCAATGTGACGACACTTGGGGGAGGCCTATGTCCAGCGGTGGACGTCTTTCGGCTGAAATGTTGATGATATATTGTTGTTGTACATGGGTTTTGTATGTAAGTAACGAACCTATTGCCATTAACCAGATACAGACAGACTCTGAAAAGAAATAAATTTCTATTAGAAAAACCCGATAGCACTTTGCTCGTCCTCAAAATCGAACATAATACCTCATGATCACCAGGACTGCCTTGAAACCATTTGCCCAAAGCGGCAGTTCAAGAAGACTTATAACTTGAGTGAACCACATACACTTCTGCTTATCTATCTCATCGGGAAAATATTACGGGGTAAAAATAATCAGAATTTTCAAAGAAAACAGCCGAAATTTTTCATGCAAAATTGTAAGCAATTATAACTCTTGAAGCGTTAAAATGACGTTTTAATCTGAGCCTAGTGATGAGCAGTTGTTACTGAAAGCTGAAACTTTACGAACGTAGTCATTCGTCTTCGTTGCAAAGTTTACATTCGTGAAACAGGCCGGGCCTGAAAGATGACTGTTGTTTAGTTATTCTGGAAATGTGTTCAATTACAATACTACTTTTGGCAGCCTGTAAGTGTCTCACTGCCTGTAACTTTATCGTACAGACGGAATCCGACTATAGTTAAAAGCTAGGGATATGAAGAACATGGGAGTAAAGTTCTTCATCCCGGAGGATCCTCCGACCAGACGGCTGTTATATCTGGTGGGCATCTAACTGTTCTCCTCCTTCTGTTTTATGTGTTGTGCGTGTGAGCTGTACCTCATTAGAACTGTGAGTACCCTAGGTTGTGACTTTCATTTACACCTCTGCCTACCTATGCACCCGACAACACCTCTGTAAGCTGTTGCCCTTTATATCATTATTAAGTCTTCCGTTTTCATTCTAGAACGTTTCACGTTTTCCTTCACCGTTTTGAAAGCAGTCATCATGACATTATTACACAAAGTAATACGCCTGCCTGACCAACTCGGAACCGGTGCCTTTTGTCTGCTAAATGTTATAAACTAATTTCACATTAAAGCTTTTGTTATAAATCGCAGGACTGTTTACTGTATTCGTTTTTCTGACAAACAAAGCCCATCATTATACTAAATCTTTGATTGAACATAGGTCTGTTTTCTTCAATAAGGAAATGGGTCTGTAATATGATATTTATGAAGGGAATCCAATAGTAATAATATGTCATTCATACAATCTTCTTTACTCCCGAGTCCTCACGAATAAAAGCTGTGTATGGAGAAAGTCGATTGTCCTGACATTTGCCCTCTCAGAAGTTTTGTGAATGTTTCCAGAACAGGGGTACTCAACCTACGGCCTGCAATCATAAAATTTGAATTAATAAGCGATAGATATTATGAAATGTTAAGTGGGTATATAAGTTAGGTAACTTGATTCGAAGTGACTGAATTCAGCCTGAAGCTAAAAAAAAAAACAAAATATAATCATTGGTACTAAGAAAAACCAGCAGACCATGTATAATGGCAAAATAGCAAAAGTTAACCTTCATCATCAGTCCCCTGGCCCTTTTTTTTTTCCGGATGGTAAATCATCAAATGACTCCTCCCGCTCTGGGCTGAGCAGGAGGGAGTGTCACTTACTGACTAAAACCCATCCATGTTCCTTCATCGCCCTTTGTGTTCCGGGGTCACGGTATCTCTTTCGAACAGTCCCGCAGCCCCGGCAGGCATCGGCCCTTGCGGACCCCTTCCTGTTGCTGACATCTCTTTGAGGCGCGCGTGGAACACGAACGCGCCGTCGACACGGCCTGTCGTCATAAGACGGACGGACGGCAAGCTAGCCCATAGCTCGCCGTCCACAAGCCCGCGCCTCCGGTGGCCGGGGGCCACCACGTGGCCCCTGACGCCCGGGGCGTCTCCCGCGGCGGCTGGGACGTGAGGTTCTCTCCCTCTCACGTTCCGCCGCCTCCTTCGCTAGCATGACTGCTTCGCTGAAGGAGGCGACGGCGTCCCATTCCGTCTCGCTCCGGACCATGGAATGAACCAAGGCCGGACGCGAGAGGTCGCCACCGCCGATCGCCGCTACGAGGACACGGCGCGGCGGTGCTCCGCCCACGCGGGGCAGACCTCCACCGTGTGCTCCACCGTGTAGTCCCCTGCCCCTTGGAACACGTTCTTTGCTTCCATTTTCCCCTGCAACCGTCACTGTATCCTTAACTGCTTTTTCTTTCATTATATCATTCAATCAATCGATCTTTTCTTTGGTCTTCCTCTCCCTAATCCTGTGACTTACAAATTATATATTAAAGGGCAGTTAATTAAGCTATATTGTGCAAGAAGGAAGCACGTATTTTTATTTAACATACAAATAACAGGGAATACTGTCTCTGTTCAATTTTCTCCACGCAGCTTACATAACTAAGCAATAGGCCGATGCGGCCCCCGGATCTACAAGTTGAGCAGCCCAGGCCCAGATCTCCGATTTGTAAAGACGTGATTACGCAGCGCCCGCGCCCTTGACTCCACAGTCGCAGATTCCAATTTAAATGTAAATTCACAAAAACCTGCCTTGTGTAGCATTTAATTTTATTTTCGTTACTTTTAGATCTCTGGGTGGGGAATGCTACGAATGTCTGCGTAGTTCTATGTGTTTTATGATAGTTTTAGACAATCTCATTACAGTTTATTGTTATATTTATTTTGGATTTCTACGTCACCTTAATCATAATTAACCGACTTCAAAAAGGAGGAGGTTCTCAATTCGTTGGAACCTTTTTATTTTATTTTTTATGTATGTGTCCCGATTACTCGAAGATGGCTGGACCGATGTGGATTTTTTTTTTGTTTGAAAGAGTATACTTCCCAGGTGGTCCCTTGATCATCAAGTCAGGATCTGATGATGGGATCCTGGAGAAATAGAGAGAAATTTTCACATTTTATAGGCACACTTGAAGTTATTTGGGTAGTTTTTGGATGAGTACTTTCTCGGAGTGGTTCCATTTCAATTTGGTGAAGATCTGATGAAGAACTTCGGAAATAGGCAACGGAACTCCTCAATAAATGGACTGGGATTGCTGAAATCTCATATCTGTCTATTGTTTGTTCATAACATAACATCACGCCGGTACGCTGTGAAGGGGTAAGCACACGTGAACCACTAAAAAGTGAAAAATAAAAAAACATTTGTACAAAAAATTAAACCGACTTTAAAAACCCAAAAAGGTAAAAGTAACTTTAGCTTCAGAAATCAGTGACTTTTGTTGGTATGATTTTGTTTTTTGTCACCGACTTCTGAAGCTAAAGTGATTATTACCTTTTTGGGTTTTTGAAGTTGGTTTTTTTTTAATCCTTTTCATGCTTTAGAAAATCTAGTGTCTAACTTACTATTTGATTTATCTACAAAGGACTTGTCTACAAATTGACGCAACTAGAGGTATAAATATGAAAATATAGAACGCTATGAATTGTGTTGCCAAAATTTATTTTACTATTCATATTAGAAATCTTGATGAACAGGAAAGTCCCTAACATATTTCTATAATAAACAGGACCTTTTCTAAGTATCCCAAAACGGTATAAACGTTTCTCCCAGATTTAAAAGTGCTTATTTTTTATTCGTAAACGATTCAGTCGCGACCTAAGTTACAGCGGGTCCCCTGAATACTAAGTTGTTTTCACTTCAAACCCAGATAGTTGGCATTCTGCTACAGTAAGCGTGTATTTTTTTGCTAATCTAAAATCTAGATTTAGATTAAAAATAAAGTGTTCGAAATTTGAGCCGAGTGTTAACTTGGAATGTCATGAGATTTGCTGGAAATCTTTTTAGATTTACAATTCTCATCGAAATCAAGTTAGGCATGAAAAGAGTCTATTTACAAATTTGTTCAGATTTTTACACAGTACAAGCCGTGCGCCCGCTGATTCCTCATCGACAGGAGCGATGAACTTCCAGACAAACCTTTACTCTTTTTCCTTCTTTAGATATATATCTTTATAGTGATTATCTTCGCTTTATAAACTACATACATGGTACTAAACTGAGTGGATTATGCGTGCGTTGCCTGTCAGTGAGTGATAGAATGAGTTAAGATTTTTATTATAAACAGGTTATCTTGAATCACATTTTATCTGATTGAACTTTTAGAACTCAAGCAGTCTCAATTTTTCTGAATGTTATTTTTATATTCATTTTACATATACACTATACACAAGCTTGCACACCTCACCAAACAGTTAAACGTTTTTCATTTTGTTTTTTCTTTTCTTAAATGATATTTTTATATATGGTTTTGTTTTTTACGGAGAATAACTGACTCCTAAGTCACATACACCTAGTTTAAGAGCCAGAGTATTTAAATTATTTTCACCTTGTTTGTAGTAATAAGCCTTATTATTATTAGTCTTATAGTTAGGATATTGTAATAAAAATTTGCTTTTGGTTAAATTAAGAATTTATTTATTTCACAGTGACTCATCTCCAGTCCTCTTGTTTTTGCATCCAACACCTTTTTAACCCCAAAACCATGATAAAAACAGGCAAGTCCTCCGACTACAATACCCTCTCAGTAATAATAGTGTGGCGCAAAAACGGGCTTGTTCAGGAAACGGGGCGATTGTGGCCGTAATACGGAAAATTGTGACCGAAACCGAACGCGCCGGGGGAGGGTTGAGCCGATCTGTTCCGAATATTTACGACAAGTTTAGGGTTAGACAGTTGTGGTTTTATTGGTTAATGTCGTTAGTAAATATAATGTAGGTTTTGAGGTGAGAGGGAGGGGTTAATAGCAACAGAATTAAAATAAACTTCAAAAAACAAACTTAGGTCTCCAGGGGTCTAAGGTGATACGGAGTAGCGAGTAACATCGTTCGAAGCTATGGTCTTCGAGCTTAGAGAGAAGACCTCCTGAGATCAATTCTAATCCATCTCAGTGTCATCAAGTCTAAGTAATATCGTTTCGTAGACAAATACAAAATCAAGGAGTATCGTTTTGAAAAGTGGCAAAGAAGGTTTGAATAATTAAAATATTTCAAAGCATTATAAAGCAGCAGTATTATATAGCATAATATTGAGGGGAAAACTGAAGGAAATGTCAAAATTCAGTTTATTATGCGTGGGGATCCATGTTCCATCGCTAGTGTCAGAAATTATCCCACGGGAACGTAATACTGGGATAAAAAATATCCTAGTTTAGGTCATGGTTTATCTGTATGCCATATTTTATCGAAACAAGTTCTTGAAAAGATATCGGATAGATTTACTTACGCACTGTCAATGATAGCATGGATGAAAAGACCTACTTTATAGACAGACCAATACAATTTATCTTATTTCCAAATAGAAATGGGACCCAAATATCCACTTTTGTATATAAACGGTCTTAGATATTCAGTCGGCGGCCACGAGCGGCCACAAGTCACAAATCGTTTAGCAATAAAATAGCCGTTACAGCTTTACAGTAAGCATTCAGATACTTTCTATTTACGATCCAGATTGACTGAATAAAATCCTGGAGTTCGTCTTGTTGGTTGGAAATATACATAGTAGCTTTTTTCTATATAAATGGGATTTTCTTAAAACAACAACTAATCATATTGACGCCCAGATATTCGAGGTTAATCGACGTCTGCCGAAGTAAGTCTGGGTATAGACGGGTTACCAGGCTAACACACTGAGGCTCCTTAGTGTCTCGGAAAGCACGTTAAGTCGTTGGTCCTAGCTGTCATTTGTATATCTTTGACAGTCAATGAGGGTAGTCAGAAATGAGAGAGTCTAACAATCAATCTTGTCAAGAGGTTTCGAGTTTCCCAGCAATTGGTCTGCCAATATTCGTTTTGCGGGAATATTAGCACCTATTTGTAATCATTTCAGACAGAACAGACATCCTCTGCTTGACATCGGCCGCCTCCGCAAACGTCACTATATTGACCGGTCTAGAACTTCTTGCATCTCACGTATTCCTGGGGCCTTGACCGACCTATGTAAAAAATACATTACATATTTTCACACTGACATACCTACTTTGTGAATTCAAGCTTATGTAAAGAATTTGTTCCCGAAGCCACAGTGAAATAAGGCGAGCTCTTTCCCCAGTTGTTCCACGGCGTGGAAAGATAAAGGATTCTACCTGAATACAGTTTGTTTTAGCGTAGTTCGGAAATTGCCAAGCAAATTACCTTTTTATCACCGATCGCACCACCGAACGTACTTCTTTCAGTTATAATCGACTTCAAAAACACGGTTTTGTTTTTGAGTTGTGTGTGTTTTTGGGATGTTAAAGTTTACTTTATTTTATTTAGTGCGCATGTAGTTGGTATAAAACTCTTAACTTCAGTTCAGGATCTAAATGAAGGTATAAATAAAATCGTTTTGTTGGATTTTCAGTTCTCGGCTCAGCGCAAAGAGAATGATATTCCAAAAATACAATAATACTTAGGCATTCACTTTGGTGTAACGTGTTAGTGACAACTCATCGACGTCGTTCTCCTGTCCTTGTCCCAATATATTCGTGGTCGGCGCAGCAAGTTTTCTTCTTCCATACCTCTCTATTACTCTTCATCTCAGTAGCCACCGCCTTACGAGCCATATCATCCTTCACATAGTCCATCTATCGTTTCTTTCTTTTTTAAGTGACAACTAAATATATGAATGACCAAATATTGTTACACACTTGATTTTCGGCGTTGAACCAAGTGTTATATTGAGCCACTCCATTCAGGTCTCGCCGGGTATTAGTGTTCGTATAGTTTTGAAATTGGTAATTTAATCACACACAATTTAATTTTATCATTTTTCAATTAGATTTTCGTTGCCCCAAAGCCACTACATACCTGAAAACAAAAACACAACTAAATATTTCCCCAAAGCCTCCCCACAAACACACACGACCATTTCCACAAGATCTAATAACGTACAGGTAGACAATGATATGCGGGCGCCGTGAATAATTCCCGGCCATTGTGTCCGGATTATACGCGGACAGCCGGCCGGGCGGACGGGCACCGTGTCCGAGCCCTGCCGGACACACACATAAAATACTGAGGATGTAAAGTAGCTGAAATTGGAAACGGACTTTCTGGTTTTAATGAGAGTGGAGTGATCATTTTGATGAACAGGCGGAAGTGTTAAGCTTAGACTCAAATGAAGGGCCAGTGTGTGACCATTCCTCTCAATTGGTTTAAGAAGTTGGTACAAAAAGAAATAGTAGGGTTTCACCATAGATTATAACATAACATCACGTCTGTAATCGGTTAGGCAAATAGGCAGAGATATACCCATTACTACACCCACATTTCGTCAGTTATGTTCAAGTCCCATGTAATAGGCGGTGATCCTATTGCCATCAACCGGGCACAAATCCAGACTCCGTGGCTGCTACTGAGAAATTTCTGATGGAAAAACCAAATAACACTGCCCGACCTGGACATCGAACCCAGGGCGTCATGCTCAAAAGTCACGCTTGCGACTACTAGACCAACGAGTCAGTTAACACCACCATACTAACACCATAGATTATAAACATATTTTAATTCCTGTAATGATACAGAACTCAACTAATTATATCAAAACTACACAGAGTCAATGATCATTCTGTGTATTTAAGATACTAATTGAGTTTAATCAGTGAAGCAACTTTTTCGGGGAATATTATGAAAATGATGACCGATGACGTGGTGCAGGTTGCGAAGATCGGCTGGGTGTGAGACGCACAGGACCAGTCGATTATTTGGCGACACTTGGGAGAGGCCTATGTCCAGCAGTGGACGTCTTTCAGCTGAAATGATGATGATTATGAAAATGTAAAGTCCAAATGGTGCTGATTTTCAGCCCAATTTGAATAACTTTTGATTTTAATCTTTATCGTTCACACTGGGCCAAGAAAATTGGTTAGTATGAGAGCAGGTGTAATAACAGACGTATTTCTGATATATCAAGTGGCGTCTGGGACACAACGGTGTTGCAAATGTCCGCAGGCTATTTCTTTTACATTTGTTAACATTATAATACTTTAAAAAACACGCCTGCTCTTGCTGAAGGGCCTAAAAGCCTATTCAAACAATTCCTTAAAACCTATTAGTTCAAATAACCAAAAAACACAAGTTTTCCATCTCACACGCTATAAAGAGCGTTTCTCCGTAAGCTCCGTGCCTCCAGCATATCTCCTGTAGTTACTGGCTGAGGAAGCTGCAAACTTGCACAGAATGACTATTACGACGAAACTTGCATTCTTGCAGTTTGTATTAAATCGTAAGATTTCCTGCATCTCTTAATGTTTCGGGTTATTAGTAGTTCTTACTTCGTTGTACTGTTGTTCATACCTTAACAGTTTCGTGATGGCTGTCCCAAGGTGCTGGGGCCGTATTGTTTCCGAGGTCGGACAAAAAAGTACTGAGTCTTTTCATAATGGGTTTCCCAGTAGCTGTGCCATGGTAAAGTCTGAATTGCTCGGTTTATAGCAACGGGCTTGCGCCCTGGCATGGTTCTAGTTAACACATTACAGCGAAATGCAGGGTTATTCACACTATTCAAAGAATCCACGTCGATCTATGTTAGGTGTTGTCTTCTCAAATTAAAAACTAAACTTTCAATTATTTTACAAACATTATACCAGAACTTAGAACATCTATCAAAGACTTTAAAATAAATTAACTTCATCTGTCTGTCCAAATTCAAGATGGCCACGCTACTGTCCACCCGCCCCGCGCACCCCCGCTCTTTATTGAATCGCCCCCTGTTATACGAAACTACCCCAAGCCGTGAGTTTTTACTCAATTATGTCGAAATTGAGGGGGTTGTTAGTTCCAAATCGCATTATATCGTTATTTGTAGTGGCAGTGGCCGCCATTTGGACACAATGAAACTCGTTGCCTACTGAATGGACGGTATTTTGGGGTTTTCGCTGAAGTGGTGTGGTTAATGACGTGGTGTTGGTGTGCTGGCCAGAGGCTGCTGAGCATGCGGTTTTAAGTTTGATTCTCGGGACGAGTAGAAAGTCATTTTTAAAATTTTCTGGTAGCTTAAATATTTAGACACGGGAACTTACACACTTGAAAAAAAACACTCGAAACATGATTCCGGTAACATGTTGTTATTAGTTATAGATTGGCATGAAGTCTTGTGCTGTCCCACAGCACTGAACCGCTGTGGCGGCAGCATCCAGAATAACATAACAATTTGTAGTGTCGAAACTTTATTCAAAACAGTCAGTTTCTATGCAAGTGAAAGGTGACAAGCTCTTCGTGCTCTCTAGTAGACGAAGTAAAGTTAACCATGAAAGTAAGAAGGGAGAAAACCGGACCTATATAAGCAAGAACTTATCGTTTCTGAATCCCGAATCTTTCGTCGTAAAGTAATTACCTCCTTTTATAATAATTTGATGTGGAGTGGCCGCAATTTACGAGGAAATGAGACTTCTCGAATGAGTGGAGTCTGGAGGACTCCCTGTTGAGTGGATTGGGGTCTACCGTTGGGTATAATTATTGCTTATGTACTGGTGGAAATATTTTAAGAATAAAAAAAATCGTTTTTTTTCGACTATACTTTTATAAAGGTACCTAGTCTGTGGTCTGTGGGGATTTGTTCAAATAATGTGGGAGAAACTGGCATCACATGGAGCCAGGATCTGCAGTGGCCACGTACCGAGTTACCTGTTTTAGACCGAAGGAATCGAAGGGATGCGAGAAGCTCGGGACCGGTCAATGTTGTGACGCTTCAGAGGGGCCCTTGGCCAGCAGTCGACTTCTTTTAGACGATGAGAAATGATGTAGTGAAGTTATCCTTACCAGGATTAGTGCGTCATTATCATCACCACCAGCCTAAGGCAGTCCAATGCTGGACATCGACCTCTCCACTTGCACGTCAATCAGCTCAATCCTCGGTAACTCTCGTACAGCGAGCGAGAGAGGTTACTGTTTATTCTGTGCCTGAGCATGGACTAGGCTTAAAATCAATATCTTCGGCAGTCAGAAACCTTTCTTAAATATCAAACACAAAGAAATAATTCTATCACATTTCTCAAAAATAGTCGGTTCCTACCAAAAAAGACGCCATTTTAGATCGAATGACGTCACAAAAAAGTTTCTATTACACTTTCCTGTTACGGAACTCTAAAAATACTTTGTGGAACTCGTTCACATCGCCTCTCGTCGAATCGACGGAACCCTTAAGCTTGCGTCAATCCTGACAAACGTCATTTTGAGGGCTTTACTATGAAACAAACCAAAGTGAACCATATCTTTAAAAAGTACAAAGTTAATTTTAGCTTATCTACCCTAGCAGATGAGTAAATATTTTCTCGAGGAAAAATAGGCTTTAAAAAGTGTAGTGATAAGGTTGAATTCCAGTTGTTTGAACAGTTGTGGAATAGGTTATCAGTAAGGCAGCGTTACAGTGACGTATCGATGTGTTTTCAATTTACATTTATGATATGATCTGGTTTTTATGGAAGAAAAATGTATGATTTTTGTGTTGCGGTGAAAAAATAGAGTGATTCCAGAATTTATATTAGTCTTTCTATCAACAAATTCTCTTCGAATAATTTCTCGATATTTATTTACGAATTCATGAGTATTGTTGTTGTATTGTATTGTTGTTGTACGCAAACGCGCTTTGGATGCGAGTTGCGGACACCAGCCCGTTATACAATGCATTTGGTACCTAGCTCATAGTAACATACATAACATCACGCCAGTTATACCCGAAAGGTAGGCAGGTGTATCCTCCACCCACATTTTGCCAGCTATGTTTCGGTCCCATTTAGTAGAAAAGTCGAGCCTATTGCCATCAATCAGGCACAAATGAGGTTCCGAGCGGCTACTGAGAAATTCCTGATAGAAAAACTAAAAACCCTTTGCCCTGGCGTGACGCCCTGGCTTCGATTGCCCGGTCCCTCAGTTAGTACTGAGTAATACTATACCGATTGGAAATTCCAGAGTAGTAGTAGTATCCTCTTGTTACCCCAAATAGCAATTAACAAGAGCTCGAAGTGTGGCGAGCCGAATATTACTTGAGACACACGTCTATAATAAATATATCTGTAATGGATCTGCGAACCAATTGATGTGATGATCGAGTTAGTAGTCGAGCATGAGATAAGTTGATGAGTTTGTCTAGTGGTACAGGCTCCTTTTGGATTTTTGCCCGGTTATTTGTGATGGCAATAGACTCATCCCTTAGCACATGGAACTGGCGAAATGTGGCTATACTACATATTAGGTACATCTCTGCCTCTCCTCTATGGTCTGCCAATCTGAACACCGTGCACCAATGCTTCTCAATTACATCTTATCATCAATCTATTTCAACTCTCTCTAACTGCAATAATGTTTTGCTCCGTGGATGTGAACGCACCCCGAGAGTCTGATTGACAAGCGATTACGGCGCTGGGTCGATCCCGTCGCGGTCACTGTGGCCTGATCCCAGACGGGATTACTCATGGATACTGATACCTTCCTCCTACTACTTAATAGTTCACTATCAAGTCATTGGGGTGTATATTGGGATGACTTTGGGTTGTAACTTTTGTAATTCAAAGGAACCGAAACCATTATGTCAATACAGTTAAAAGTCATTGTTGAATAACAAAACGCTTTGAAAGCGTTCGTCATTTGCCTCGGCCCTATAAACTTCTGCTTCTTCAATCGGTCCCTCATTACTGAGGATCGTGGTCACTGGACCACTTTAAACGGACAATCTGCCTCCATCGACTCCGATCCAAAGTTGCCATCACCACCTGCTGAAATTTGCTTGAGGACACAGCTCTTTTACTTGCTCGGAACATCGTGTTGGCGACCGTCCTCGTGCTCTCTTGCCTTCGGTATTGCCAACAATAACCAGCTTTTCAAGGCTGCTATCTCCCCTTCGCATTATGTGGCCTAAATAGGTTAATATACGCTGTAGGCAAACTGTAGACAATCGGGTCTTGATATCGAGTTGGGAAAGGATAGACACATTTGTGCGTTTGACTATCCATGGAATTCGGAGCATCAGCCTCCAGCACCACATTTCGAATGCGTCTATCCTCTGTCTTTCTCTTGCTCGGATTGCCCACGTCTCAACTCCATAGAGGAAAATCGGGAAAACTAGTGCTCTGATCAAGTGGGCCTTCGTTTTATAGTTAATACCACGATTTTTCCAGATGTTCTGGAGGCGTGTCATAGCATCTTTAGCCATGGCTATCCGCCGTTTTATTTCTGGGACGCAGCTACCTTCATTATTGATATTAGAGCCCAGATAAACGAAACTGTCCACAGTATCGATGCCTTGGATGTTATAGGCACCCGATAGGTTGCCCGCACGATCTATCACCATAGGCTTGGTTTTCTGCATATATATTGCAAGCCCTAGTTTGCAAGCCCTAGTTTGCCACTTTCCACCTCCAATCTGTGTAGTATCTCCTTCGTTTCGCTAAAGGTTGTAGCAAGGAGAACGGTGTCGTCAGCGTACCTCAAATTGGAAATGAGCTTCCCATCAACAGCAAACCCTTTTTCCCAGCCGTCAAAAGTCTTCCGAATGATGGAGAGTATTCTCCATGCACATTGAAGAGCTAGGGTGAGAGGATGCATCCCTGCTTAACGCCTTTCTTAATGGAGAACACATTTGAACGGTGTCTATTTTGACAAAAGGGCGTTTGTTGATGTAGAGGCATCGGACTAGGTTTAGAAGAACCTTAGGACATCCCACAGCTTGTCCTATTCCACACAATCAAAGGCTTTGGTGTACTCGTAATCAATTAAACACAACAATGCAGGGCTGTTAAATAGGCTCTTCTCAATAATTTGGCGAACGTTCAGGATTTGTTCCCGCGTGCCTTTGCCTTTAACAAAACCTGCTTGTTCTTCTGGAATTTGTGGCTCGGGAAAGTGTCTTAGTCTGTTGTTTATGATGTACAGGAGTATCTTGCTGACATGTTGAATGAGTGCCAAGGTTCTGTAGTTACTGCAGTCTTTGGTAGAGCCTTTTTTTATGAAGTGGAACAAACACGGACTCTGTCCACTCTTCAGGCCATCTCCTGGTCTTCCAGATGGAATTGCAGATGCTTAAAATCTGCTTCACACCTTTGGAATCTAGATTTTGGAGTAACTCGGTGGGAATTCCATCTTTACCTGGAGATTTTCTATCCTTGAGGCATCCAAGGGCATGCTCGACCTCTGACTGCAGAGTTTCGGGTTCTTACGGTGTAAAATCTGTGTGCGCGCCGCTTGTGATAGGTTGACCGTTATCATAAAGAATTGAGCAGGACTGTTTCCAGCGTTCCAGAACCTGTTTTTTTTCAGTGAGGATGTTACCTGCTTCATCTGCGATTGTGCAGGTATTCGTACTACAAGATTTAGTCAGCTCTTTGACCTTGCGGAAAAGATCTCTGGTCTGATGTTTCGCAGAGTTCTGTTCGAGATCAGCACAAACGTAGTTGATGTGATGGTCCTATAAACAATGAGAACTAATAAACATCGAACGATCAACAATTGTTTGAAGCCCATCAAACGTGCTTAATGCTTGACCCATATTCTAGCACTAAGTCGTGGGTATCTAAGCGGCTGAGAGGCTACATATATAGTGCTAATACGTGGCTAACTGAGAGGCTACATGTTATCGTAAGGTCCACTACGACTGTTACATTCAATCGACTAAGCAATTGGCACGCGGCTGTAAGCAGCTGATTGAGTGTAATGTTATCCTAGTAACGTACGTGTAATATCACACCTATATGACCCAAAGGGATAGACAGTGGTGTATAGTAGTCACATTTTATAAATAAATAAATAATAATAAATAAATAAATTTCACCAGTTATGTTTGTCGATGCAACTAGCCAGTCATTTGTTTAATTCGCTTGACTACCGTTGATCGAGTCGCGAAGATCGTGGCTTGCTCTGCAATAAACATCTTCCCTTTTCACTTGTTTGTTGTGTAGTTGCTGTCCAAGATGCGTTTTGCTTGAGGAAATAACTCGTAGTCAAAAGTAAACAGGTTTCTAGAGTACCTACCCATGAAAATTTGACTCGACTGAGGTTTTCTGCCCAAAACTTTAGAATCAGAACTAATTAGACCAACGAGTAAAAGAAAAATTAAGAAAAAATAATTAAATTACAAGATAAGACGAATTCTAGGTGGTGAAAGTCAGATAGGCAGTAGTTACATGTGAAACATCCTGCTGCATCTTGGTAGACTGGTAACCGATATCCATGTGGATATCGGTTACTAACTATGTAGTTGAGGAAAGACCAGGCACTAGCCAGATGAGCCGTGTTCACGAAACCAGAATATCATCAACATTATCATCTGCCAGCCTTTTCCCGACTATGTTGGTGGGCTTCCAGTCTAGCCAGATGCAGCTGAATACCAGTATTTTACATGGAGCGACTGCCTATCTAAATCAATATATAAACAATTAAATCAACTCTAATAAGAACGTTACCACAAACAAAGTCGGATCCCAAGTTCTTTGTCTATTTCTTCTTACTATAATTAGTTGGTCAAGTGAAACAATGTAGACGAAACAATCCTTATCTAGAACTAACTGCGGAACGATTCCGAGCGGAATAAAGAATAGTAAGTTATGCGATGTGTGCTCGACTGGGGTTAATCGCACGCTAGCACCACTGAGGGGGTGCGTACAGAAGGCCTATTATCTATAAAATGAAAAAAAAACCGCTCAGTTATGCTGCGCTTGGTAAGGTCAGTCTGTCTATTTGGTGATTAGTTATTATTCTTGACACATTGGTCTTCTAGCTGCTGTGGTTATCATTCAAATGCTAAAGCTTGCCAATAGAATAAAGCCTAAGATGAGATCGCTATGGGCAGGATGACTGATACTTAGCAGCTGGATAAGAGTACCGAATGATTGGGTTACAATGACGTAAGTATTATCAATGTGCACGTGTCCAGCAGTGGACTTATGATGATGATGAGGAGAAAGGCCTTTCCATAAATACAAAAGAACCAATCACCAGTCTCTCGAGTGATTGGTTCTTTTTGACATTTCACTTTAGATAAGAACCTATCCACGAAATTAACACTGTTGAAATCTTCGAAATAGATTTTCTGCATTATCTTACATCATGGTCCAGATACGCCTACTATGTGTGTCTACTACAAGTTAATGTGCCACGTGTGTGTGTGTATGTTTGTGTGTGTGTGCAAAGTAAGTTAATGTTACGATGGCTATCAGATCGGGCGAACTCCAAACGATCGTCTTTTGTTAGCAGCCATCACGAAACTGCCGTGTTCTGAGCGAAACGGTTTTATTTTCATATGGAAATGCGAAGGTGAAGCTATGGGGTTACTGGGTTTTGGTTTTATGATTATTTATCTAATCTGAGTAAGAAAGTGGGTGTGGGTTTTAAAGGGCATCTTCCGAAGTGCCTCATAAACATGTTTGTTACTTTAGATTATTTAAACTACATCGATACCTTTAGACTCAAAAGGCGTAAACGCCAAAATTCCACTTTTCAGGAAAAGCAAAAAACAAAAAATATTTCAAGAAAAAATTCATAACTTTTTTGTTTCAAGACTGAGTAAGTTCATTTTCGGCCCAAATTCTTACATTTTGAATATAAACAGTGCGATTATATAATATTTAGGATAAATTAATAAATAAAGAAAATAGGATTGTTATACGCCCCAAAAAAAGTTAAAAAATGTCGTTTACAACCCTACATTTTACGTTGTCTGTAGAATGCTTAGTGTGTATAGGTCACTAAAGGCGCCATTTCTTGCTGAAAAGAGGTGTATATGATAGTCAACGCAGAATTATGTACTTACTGCAAACTATTGTAATAAACGGTTAGGGTTTATACGTCACTACAAGTATCTATTTTTGTCAAGAATGGGTGTATAAGACAGTCACCGGAGAAGTATTTATCTAATTTTAACAATGTTTTTCACTTCTCGATTGTTATTTTGAAATCAAAATTTCCTTGTTATTATTTATATTCATAAAAGCATCTACTGAAAAAGTTGGCCATCGTAATCTCAAGCTTTTGGCTTAAGGTTACGCAAATACTAGTAAATGTTGTCATTGAAAAAACATGGCTTTGATTTACTAGAACTAAACAATAAGGAATCAGTATAACAAAAAACAATTAATCGTCTCAAAATCTTTATTATCATTATGACATTAATTATAGTTACGGGCACTTCTACTATAGTATTTTTTTCTCTACCTTACTTTAATATAAATATTCTTTAGAATCGTTACAACATTCCTAATCATCACAACAAGAATCACTGCTCAATTAAATTATGGTAAAAGACTAGAAGCTCCATCTAAGACAAAATACTAACAATAAAATTACTTTAAAAAAGCTTAAGTTATAAATGTGCCTATAATATTCTACGAAAATCGAAAAATGGATCTGTTGAACAGAAGTAATTGTGGGATCAATGGGTTTACACATTTCTATAGAAAATAACTTGGTTATTAAATGACCGCAGAAAAAAAGGAAATGTTCGTTTTTATGGAATCAATTAAAAGTGCTGAAGCCCTAATCTTCATTCATTTCTGGGTTTTCTTCGTAATCACTATGAGGAAAAAAGTCACAAACGGTTTCTTCACAAGGAAGTCGACGATACTCATCGTGATAAGTCTTTGGAATGGTTCCATTAACACAAAGTCTCATCAGATCTTTATATTTGGCCTTGGATATAGGCAATCTAGCATTGTAGGCAGGCTTTATTACAAGGCCTGGAATGTCTTGTCTGGAGTCATCAACAACTTCAACAGTATCTTGTGTGTTCTCTGTACTTGCCTTTGACTTCCCCTTTCCCTTACCCTTACCCTTCAGCTTACTCTTGGCTTTTTCTGTTCCTTTCCCTTTTACACTCTTTGTTTTTAGATCACTTTCCTGCAACTTTACTCGAATTTCCTCTGCGTCCTCAATCATTGAATATTTTAGTCTTATTTCATCGGGATACTTTTTCTTAAAAGTCGCCGTTCTTATTTGTTGGATGCGTACTTTTTTTGAAACTGAGGGTGTGAATGTTTTTTCAGCAAGCTCTTCAAAATTAAGAAAGTCTGTGTGATCGAGGACTTCTACTCGGTAGGGTCTGGGGTTCTTCCGGGCGGACTGGAAATATGTCGGCCATTGAGACGGGCTCCATACTATTAGTTTTTTAACTTCTCTTTCGATCACTGCGTGAACCGAATCAACCGGCATGTAAGTATGTCCCGGCAACAAAAAGTTTATTTGTATAACTTCCAAATTATTTGACGTCTTCAAAAACCAATTTAGTGCAGATAATACGGTTTTGTTTTTGTTTTGGCCGGTACAAGAATCACAATATAAAAGGAGGTTTTTTACCCCTCTACTATCTATATCTTTTAGGTATTTTAATAAACAAGTAGTAATTTCGTTACTTCCACGATGACCATCACTTTCACCCCAGGTGAAGCAAAATGCATCTTGCGTCCCACTTTCATAGAATGTAAAATTGTAGACTGCATATTTACGCGAATAATAAAGGAGCATACTTTCGCCATAGGGGGTGTTTAGAACTTTCTGTAAATCGAAAGATGCTGTGATGGTATCATTTGATAACTTTATATTTTGATGAGATTGAAACCTCCGGTATGTGGCTTTTTTTTCTTTTATATGTGCTTGAAGTTTTTCATCCTCGGCGGGTGCGTTGTTGCAGTCCTTGGTTGCTTCTTTGTTATTCTCAAACTGAGTACAAATCTTACATTTATCTTTTTTTGGTACATGAATGCTGATATTGTATTCATTGAATATCTGTCTAAAAATAGATTCACTAACAGGTTGGTATCCATTTATTTTGCAGTCTTTTAAGTACATACGATAAATGTGCATTGTGCTTTTATACTCCTGGGGCAGATACATTCGGTCAGTTTTTGGTCGATTGTAATGTGAAGGCAATACAGGTAATTTTTCAATGAATTCCACAACGTATTTTTTAATTGCCTCGGTATACTTTTGCGGCATATTTGGTTTTCTCATATCTTGCTTGGCCATATTTTCTTCAGAGTTCTGAATTGTATATGTTAGATATTTTTGAGTTATATCCAAAGTGTGTATAAGAAATTTTTGGCAAATTTTTCTATGATCTTCGCCATCATTAATGAAGTACTCATACGTGGCAGTTCGACGACTCTCTGGTGTACTAGTTCTTTTCCTCTTAATAGGAACTCTTTGAACACATCTAAGAATCCAATCTCGTCTTCGCTGAGTGTCCAAACTCCAAAAATGGTTAAATATTGACTTTCTTCTCTCCTCTGTAATTTCAAAACAACGTTTAACGCATTTGTTTTCGATGCATGGGTTTTCTTTAATATTTTTTTCTTCTACAGGAACGCCTGTCTTAGTTTCATAAGCTTTACCTTCATCCTTGTTCTTTTTTCGTAATTTATTGATATTACAGCGTTTTT
This sequence comes from Eugnorisma glareosa, assembly GCA_947578425.1. Classification (NCBI taxonomy): domain Eukaryota; kingdom Metazoa; phylum Arthropoda; class Insecta; order Lepidoptera; family Noctuidae; genus Eugnorisma; species Eugnorisma glareosa. The sequence continues at coordinate 411,914 of OX387982.1, read as the reverse complement.
CTTGGATGGTCATCGTCCATCACTTTCACCCCAGGTGAAGCAAAATGCATCTTGCGTCCCACTTTCATAGAATGTAAAATTGTAGACTGCATATTTACGCGAATAATAAAGGAGCATACTTTCGCCATAGGGGGTGTTTAGAACTTTCTGTAAATCGAAAGATGCTGTGATGGTATCATTTGATAACTTTATATTTTGATGAGATTGAAACCTCCGGTATGTGGCTTTTTTTTCTTTTATATGTGCTTGAAGTTTTTCATCCTCGGCGGGTGCGTTGTTGCAGTCCTTGGTTGCTTCTTTGTTATTCTCAAACTGAGTAAAAAACTTACATTTATCTTTTTTTGGTACATGAATGCTGATATTGTATTCATTGAATATCTGTCTAAAAATAGATTCACTAACAGGTTGGTATCCATTTATTTTGCAGTCTTTTAAGTACATACGATAAATGTGCATTGTGCTTTTATACTCCTGGGGCAGATACATTCGGTCAGTTTTTGGTCGATTGTAATGTGAAGGCAATACAGGTAATTTTTCAATGAATTCCACAACGTATTTTTTAATTGCCTCGGTATACTTTTGCGGCATATTTGGTTTTCTCATATCTTGCTTGGCCATATTTTCTTCAGAGTTCTGAATTGTATATGTTAGATATTTTTGAGTTATATCCAAAGTGTGTATAAGAAATTTTTGGCAAATTTTTCTATGATCTTCGCCATCATTAATGAAGTACTCATACGTGGCAGTTCGACGACTCTCTGGTGTACTAGTTCTTTTCCTCTTAATAGGAACTCTTTGAACACATCTAAGAATCCAATCTCGTCTTCGCTGAGTGTCCAAACTCCAAAAATGGTTAAATATTGACTTTCTTCTCTCCTCTGTAATTTCAAAACAACGTTTAACGCATTTGTTTTCGATGCATGGGTTTTCTTTAATATTTTTTTCTTCTACAGGAACGCCTGTCTTAGTTTCATAAGCTTTACCTTCATCCTTGTTCTTTTTTCGTAATTTATTGATATTACAGCGTTTTTCTTTTTTCTTGATCAAAGTGGCAGCTTCCTTGTCTTTAACTTTCTCATCAGTAACCTTAAGTTTCTTTGTTTTCTTCTTTCTTTTTTTCTTTTTCATGTCGTCGCTTGAAGTATCTGATTCGCGATTCGACCACAAATCAGAGCTTCCTGCTGAAAAGTCCATTTGTTCTTCATCTGATAAAAAGTCGACATGTGCTTTATTTATGGTCTGTCGGCTAAACCGTTTTCTGTTATCGTTTGCCCCATTACAGTTTCTATTTTCTGATGAAGGTCCGGGTATAGATTTATGCATGTCAATACGATCATTGGTATGTGCAGAAAATGCAACAGCTTGTTGATTCGGGATGCTCACCTCATGCGTGACGGGTGGTGAGTTTATTTGATTCGGGACATCAGGTGAGGTGTTGATTGGGGCTATATAATCAGCCGCAGGAGACGTCTTTATACTGGATTCTTTAATGGAATGTATGGTTATTTCAGAACAGGAGTAGATATTTACATCAGTCTTTGTACTTGGTATTATTAGTGCAGAATTTTGCCTTGTATATTCAGGCTCAGCTCCTAGCATGCCTTCCGGAGATACATACGAAACAACATCTGTAGCTGACTCTAAGGCAATAGCGTTGAGATTGGTATCTTGAGATGTTGCTTCGATCACACTCTTTTCAGTCTTAGGTGTAGGCTGCAGGTGCTGAGCTAGCTGAGAGTCCGAAAGCATCTCGATTTCAGATTTGGCAATCAAATTACGCATTGTTGGTGATCGAAATATTGGGACATTGTTTGGCCTATCATAATTGGTAGCGACGGGTGGTACTATAATTACGTCGGAAATTATACGAATTTTTGGTTCAGGCTTGGTCGACTGTATGCTTGCACATTTATCGAGCTTTTGTGGACTTTGGAAAAACGGATGTACCAGTGGTAAACTAAACGTTGAAGTATTACAACTGTCGTTACTGTTGCCGCTAGAATCGACCACTATGTTCTTATCAATATTTTCGCGGTAGTCATTTTCTATATCGCTGTCCTCTATTATGTCACTGCTGTTGCTTTTTATAGATAAAACTTGATTGGCATTCGCTTTTATCGTTTTTTCTGTCTTTTCCTCCTGATATTGTTTAGGCGTAGATGAGCTAAAAATAAAAATAAATCATCACTTTCATACATACATAGCCGGCAGATCTTGAACTGTAATCATTATAAAAGGGATGACTATTTTAACATTTTAACGGAGTCGTAGGCGTCTATGCCAAAATAGTTGTATTGGCGTACACGAGTAGTAATTAAGTATTTAAAGCATAAAAAGCAAGAGTTTAAAATCATTTGGGTCGTATACGCCAAAATTATAGTGTATTTTGCAGACTGTACGTTGTAAACGCCAGAAAAAATCTGTATTTACGTATAATCATTATTGGATTGAGAATTATATTTACTATGTGTGACAATAACAGCATAATAATTGTACGTTTTATTTATCTATTAACACTGTCCAACCCGTACTATGTGTTTAGGTAAGTGCCTGTGCGTACTGGCCTTTCGAGCTTACGAAAGAACGCCAGTAGGTATGCATAAAGGATTTTACTAATTCGTTTCTATATTAAACCTTCACAAAAACGTTTTTAACATAAAACCTTGCTAATCAAGCACTAAAATGTCATCTAACCATAATAGGTACCTACCTAATTCAAACTTACCTCAGAATATTTAAACGACGACGGGCAGCCAACGAAGCTAGCAGTTCACGTCGACGTTTTAACGCATCCAGTTTATTTTTATCCTCGTACTTATCCATTTTCACATAATTTAAACACAAATTACACAAATGTGATTCACAGAATAAAGTCACGTTGCTTCTTCACCTGTTTACTAACAACTGAAGCTCGCCGGCCGCGCGGCCGGCGCGTGGTACTCGTAGGTATCAAAGATGGGTGCTATCGTCGCTCGTGCGCTATCTTACTTGCACACAATGGCATTATTGGCGGGCGTGCAAGAGACAACTATCAATTATTAGTTCAGGTTGTTAAGAGCACTGGCCCGGCGTGAGAGTCGTATTTCGATCTACAAACATAACTTTCGCTCATAAGGCTATTGCTTAGTGTAATTCATTATTATAAATATCGGTCGTGAAACGCCAAAAATACATATGATAAAATAACTAATAGAGTATAGGACACAGTTGATTTTTTAGACATAATCTCAGTTAGGGCGTATGAGTCATATTTAATTTTATAGCGGAATAATAGGGGTGTATGCACCATATTTGGCTTAAAGGCGATAATATGACCTAGATTTAGCGGCAACAACGTTAAGTCATATGAGTCAACTTTATTTTTTTATGAGAATAAGGAGCGTATGCTCAAGTTTTGGTTAACGACTTTAGTATACGACCTTTAAGTTTTTTGAATAATTGTGCATGTTACCTAAATATCCAATAAAATAAAAAATATATTAAATACGCCTCATGTCTTCAAAAAATCTCCAAAAATCACGTGGGCCGTATTTGCCTTAATTTTGCGAATTTCGCAGTTTTAACTACACTGATCGATAGAGAAAAAAAAACTGAACATAACTGCATCAAAAAGTCATTTTGGCCAAAATGGCGTTTACGCCCTTTGAGTCTAAAGGTATCGACATGGGAATATGCAGACACCATAGAACTCCACCAGCTACGAGCCTTATATGCAATCATACGCCATTGCTTCGTTCATGTCCATACAAGCACGTTGGCTTTTTACAACTTTTTCTAAGTTTTGGCACGTTAAATACAATATTCATTATTGATGTATATCAATAATGAATATTGAATTTAACGTGCTCTGAACGATACTCATTGATTTGCCTCGTACTTGTTTTCAGTTTTCAACATGCTTACGTAAATGTCAAGACTAGGTACTGTAGGTCAAAATAATACCGTGCAGTATTCATGCCTTGAGTCACTTTTTAATTATGATTGAGAAAAATGAAAATACGAATGGTAATAATTTGCTAAACAATAATTTTCCCTAATCTATCATGTTATGAACAGGCCAGCTCTCTGGATATACTCCCGTCACACTTGTGACGATCGCTGACATATCTCACACCGTCTCACACATGGCCGGGCAGTAAATCCCGAACTTGCTCCGTTATGTTCTCACAAACGATCTACCAACCTTACGGCGAAGTAATGCGAACGTGACGGCAGTAAAACACGTTTATTTTCATTTTGCCGAACGAAGGAATAAAGAAGTTTGTTATAGGCTTTTTATTTACACCTTGTGACCTTTGACTTACTGCTGTGCTGGGAGAGTCCGTGTGCTTGGCTGAGATTGGTGCAATTAAAAAGATTTCATACTATGATACATACGAATACTATGTTGAGACGATTTCCAGTCTTACCGGATGCAGCTGATTATCAGTATGGAACGACTTCCTATCTGACCTCCACAACCCAGTTACTGGGTAAGATAACCAAATGCCCTTTAGTAAGATTTGTGGGGTTTTGAGTACCCGTAACGACTGTCAAATATCAATACGAATCACAGCCGGGCATCAACGACATTAGTCACCCATCTTCACCGTCCTCGGCACACGTCGCTAGACAGTGGATCAATCCGTGCGACTGTAATGATTAAGCCTAGCCCGTCTAAAATAATAATTATATTCTTTGAACACTGGGATTAACATACGTACAAAAGAAAAATCTTTAATTCCACATCCATGAAAACTGGAGGATTTACCCACCCAAATTACGAAGCACACATTCACAGTCGTCGCTTAACAACAATAGTACTTCGCAATTCGGCCAGCTTAAGCGCGCGTCCGAAAATAAGCCGGTATTAAATGTGGTTTATGTTAATACCTAGTTACCGCTGGGACAGTGCCCGCAGTCCTGTGGAAGCGAAGCGACGCGATGCAGGGATGAGACCTAGAAATCAAAGCAGCATCGGTAGGTCCTATCGAAAAAGAAATCTGCCTTAGTCCTTTGCAGAAATAAGGTACCCATGTCATCTTGAAATCTTCTTTGCCGCAGCAGCAACCCAATAGCAGCCTTATTGCAATGAGAATAACGAGGGAGAACGAACTTAGGTACTGTGATTTTGACTGTGGGTACGTAACTTAGGTAAATCAAACGTAAAAATGACCACGTGTGTGTGTGTAACTTTGAAACGTCGAACGACCAAACAGGCTAACTTAGAAAACTCACAGAGAAACTAAAGTTAACATGACATCGCAACACAGCTTTATCGACACATCCCTCCGAGGAACACCACCCTAAGGGGACGTGCGGCTGAATCAAATGAAATAGTTAAGTCAATAGTGGCAGTCCGCAGCGCTTATTGTTACTGCATATCATTTGAATGGTTTAGTGGATGGGAGGCGGCGGCAGTCAGTTATGTAAGGTCTTTGCTTTAAGTGGGCGAGACAGGTAATGATAATATTTTAGGCGCGCTTGTGTACTAAAAGCTTTGGAAATAAGTATTTTTTGAGATCTATTTTTATTTTTCAGATGTAGCCAAAACCTTGCCTAGGCCTCCATTACTTGTTGACCAAATTGATTCAGTATCTGATCTGAGTAAGGTAGCCCGGACTTGGGAAATCATTTGATTATGCTACAAGTACCAGACCTTTGCTCAGCAATGGGGCAGAGCAGCTAACATAAAAAACGCGGGTTGAAACCAGACCCTCTCACTGAAGTCTATTTAATTAATGAGGTAACAAACATAAAAACTGCTGAATTGCGGACCTCCTTCTTTTTGAAAGTCAGTTAAAAAGGAACACAGTATTTAATAGACACGAAAATCTCAAGACGAATGATCACTCTCAAACGCAAACCGATACTAACACATTGGATTTATTTCGGTTTTCAAAGAAAGTAAAGTCTCCATATGTCGCGGGCGGCGGGTCCCGCGGCGCTCGCGTTACGCTGTCGCCGCCGATTCCACTCCAAGCAAATAAGGGTTCCACTCTTACAGATGTGCTAAATCAGACGTTAATACGAAGCAATTTTACTAGTCGTTAGGTATTATTTGAACGAGAAATTGTAGGAATTTTCTAGAAGTTTTATGTTGCCGTGCGTATAAACACAGTTATCTGCTCCTGTCTGGTTGTTATGAAGTGTATGAATATAATATGTATGCTCCTTTACTTTAGTAAGTAAGCACACTCCCTTATTTATTTATTTATTTATTTATTAACTATGGAAGACTTACAGCTAAAATAAACAGATTAAAAAAAAATTGTATGTGAGACTGTCAGCCAATTAAAAGTCCTCACTTCTAAAAACCAGATTTTAAAAAATAGGGTGTGAACACTGTGAACAATGCAATAAAGCCACAAAAAAAAAAATACAGGATAACTTACAAGCTTAAGCTCAATTCACATGTTATTATGCTACATTCAATATCTAAACAATAATAGAAAACTTGAACAAACTAAATCTTAATTAAAAAAGCTAAGGCTCAGGCACTTTTTGGCCGAGGGCACACTCGTTATGAAAGCATCAAAATCATGCTGTTTGCACATATTATTAAAGCTTCTACTTGCACGCACTATACATGAATTTTGCCTGTAGTTCGCAGATGTAAATGGAACAAGCAACGGCACATTCCATCGCTTTGACCTTCCGGGAACATTAAAATAAAATTTGGATAGGATATCGGAGTTATTAATAGAGTTATTGAATATTTTAAATAATGAAATACAATCAGAAATTTCTCGCCGATTAATTAAGGGTAATATATGGTACTTCTTACAGAGGTTGAGGTAATTCTCAGATCGGTAGGGCACTTTTTGATGATAACACAAATACTTGATAAACCTTTTCTGGATGCTCTCTATACGATCAATGTACTTGTGATAACACGGATTCCAGCTTTCAGATGCGTATTCCAAGTGACTTCTAACAAAAGTACAGTAAAGAATTTTTAAAGTTTTGGCTTGACTGAAGCACCTGGCGAGCCGCATTATGAAACCTAGTGCTTTAGATGCTTTAGCGACTATGGCATCGACATGACGTTCAAACGTAAGCTTAGAATCGTGATATACCCCCAGATCTCGAATGCAGTTCGTTTTAGGTAGTAATTGATCACCCAAGCTATACGATGAAGGTATAATTGAGCGCTTTCGAGAATATGTTAGAACCGAACATTTAGCAGGGTTGAGATCAAGCTTACTCGTACGACAATAAGCCTCCAGACGACGTAAATCATCCTGAAGTGCAATCACGTCAGCCTGTGATGATATTTCGGCATAGATTTTCATATCGTCAGCAAAACACAACAGTTTGGATGAGATCAAGCAAGAGTTGATGTCGTTTATATATATGATGAAAAGTAATGGGCCGAGTAATGAACCCTGAGTAATACTACTGCTTGGGACCTGTTCTCCAGATAAGAAGAGAACCATCTGAGTAAATCACCTCGTATCCCCATACTATATAGCTTAGATAGTAAGATCTCATGGTCAATCCGATCAAAAGCCCTACTGTAATTCGTATAGACGACATCAACCTGCCTACCGTTATCCATAGCGTCAGTAATAAAATCATTGAGCAGAATTAAGTTAGTGACGGTAGACCTTCCCTTCAGAAAACCATGTTGGAACGAACTAAAGGAATTTTTAAGAGCACTGTACACCTGGTTATAGATGATCCTTTCAAAGATTTTTGCCACAATACAGAGCTTGGATATCGGCCTGTAGTTGACAATTTCGGTTTTGACTCCTTTTTTGTGAATAGGCGTTATGAAAGCCGATTTCCAAAGTTTTGGTACAACACAGGTGTCCAAGGATTTTCTGAAGAGAAGCGAGATAGGTTGGGCAATCGTAGTCGAACATCGAACAAGAAATTTAGACGAAATATTATCCGGACCAGCCGCTTTAGAAGTATCCAACTTGCGAAGCAAGTTAGAAACTTCCTCAACGTTCACTTCAATACTAAATAAATCAGTTAGGCTGGTAGATTCGGTAAAAAGAGGGGGTGAAGAAATTCCAGGACTATTTCAATTCAATTCAATTCAATTCAATTCTTTATTGCTTATCACATGTGTTTACAAGTTCTTAAAATTAAAATAAGTTCACATGGACCCTGTCGGGCACAACAATTTATAACATTAGACAGAGAGTAGCATTTAAAAATTAGAATAATAATCAAAATACAATCATGCCAGCGGGTAAAATAAAATGTCAATAAATAAAATTAGAGTCAAATATATCATGCCATTAAGATAATAATCAAAATACAATCATGTCAATAGCTAATAATCAAAACAATATGTCAATACAATAAAATAAAAATTAAAGTCAAATACAATTCATATCGTTCAAATTATAATCAGAATGCAATCATGTTATAGTAAGAATCAAATACAAAATGTCAACAAAAATAAAAATAAAAGATATTAAAAGTCAATCCGTTCTAAGGTCGTCATTAAAAAAATCATTCAATGAGTAATAACAATTTTGGAGTAATAGATTTCTGACTCGTTTTATAAATATTTTATCATTCTCTTCCATTCTAATGTCATTAGGAATCTTGTTATATATTTTTATTGATGCAACGTAAGGGCTAGTACTGTGTAATTTTAGTTTTGATTGGGGCATTACGAGCGTGTTTTCAAATCGTGAACGCGGTGCATATCGGCGGGGCTTGTCAGAGATTTTAATAAAGAAGTCTGGATATTGTCTCACAAATTTACAAATTTCTAGAATATAGATCGAAGTCAGAGTTAGAATGTCCAGTTTCTTAAAATGTGGTCTACAACTTTCGTCGTTTTCGATATGGACCAATATCCTAACACATTTTTTCTGCATTATAAACAACTCATTCACATCAACGCTATTCCCCCAAAGAATTATTCCATACTTAAGCCATGCGTATGCGTAAGCGTAGTAAGTGGATAGGGCAGTTTTTAAGTCTGTTGATTTTTTGAGCTCACGTAGTGCATATATAAAACTAGATAACTTTGATTTTATTTTTTGTATGTGAGCTTTCCATGTCATATGAATGTCTAGCTCCAGACCTAACAAGGTAAAAGTGTCTACACATTCCACCCTGACACCCTCAAACGTAAAATTTATATCTAGTGGTTTTTTTTGATAAGGCCTAAATTGCATAATTTTGGATTTTAAGAAGTTTATTTCTAGGTTATGGTCTTTCATCCAATTTTGTATATTTAACATAATATTATTTAAAGTGTCATGTAGGCGTTGAGAGTCATTACAGGAAGTCATTATTGAGATGTCATCGGCAAACAGTACGCACGATTCCGTCATAATTTTGGGGAGATCGTTAATATAAATCAAGAATAATAAGCACCCTGTCACACTACCTTGAGGAATTGAATTTTTAACGCAAACCGCATTTGATCGTATTTGGCTGAGTTCCCCAGTGTCATGATTCCAATGGTCAATTTCTACGAATTGTTCTCGGTTTTGTAGGTAGGATGCGAACCATTTATGAGCTATTCCTCTAACACCGATTCCATATAGTTTGTCAAGTAGAATATTGTATAGTACCTTATCGTAAGCCTTTGTCATGTCAAGTAAAATTCCAAAACTAGGGTTGGTATTTAGAAATGTTGAATAAAAGTACGTAGAAAACGCTTCGCATATTGTTTCTCCGGTACGCAACGCTTCGCTATTATAGTTTAAGGTGCTCGGAACTGCATTTGAGTTGTGTCGTTTTTTAACAAAAGTCCAAAAATATTTTGGGTTTTCTTTAATAGATTTTTCAGTTAACTTCAAGTAGTTTTCATAACATTGTGATTCTAATACCTTTACCCTTTCCCGAAGAAGCCTAAATGTTGACTCATCAGCTACATTGCCGTACGTCTTAATTTTTTTGAAATATTTGTATTTTTCTTTTATTGTTTTTATTAATGCCGAATTGTACCAAGTTGGATACGTTTTGTGACGCTGTAATTTTTGTGGAATGTATTTGGTGTGTAAATTGAGAATAAACTGATTGAAAAAATTAACTGATTCATCAACTGATCTTGTCGCAAACTCGGTTTCCCAGTCAGTCGTGGAAATGTCCTTGTTGATAGACTCATAGTCGCCTTTGTCGAACAGATATTGTGTCCGTGGCGCGCACTCTAATAGACGAGCCTCAACGAAATCCATATTAATTAATAGTGCTGGATGGTAGGCGTCGATGGGAACCAGTGGACTTGAACATTCAACCACATTAACTAATTTGTTTGAAAGTACCAAATCTAAAATTTTTCCATACCTATTAAGAACACCATTGTATTGACCAAAATCTAGGGTACATAATTCGTCACTAAGTAAAACTTCGTCAGAACCGTTCGGGTTCGTTGGGACGAGCGATAAATTGTCAGATAGCACCCAGTTAATACCACTTATGTTAAAATCGCCAACGATGAGAAAGGTATCAGAAGAGTTACTCATAACTATTTGGTTTAGTTTTGTGAGGTAATTATGAAGTTGTAAAGAAAAAGAAAGGCCTAAGTTTTGCTGACATAAATAAACAACACAAATATGTAAGGTAATATATTTACGTGTATTCGAATTTTTCAGTCGTATGCTGAGCCATAAATCCTCTGCTGTAGAATGGAAGATAGGTTGACATATAACTGAAAGTTCCCTTCGTGTAGCAATAAGCACACCCCCACCACGCGACTGCCCGGTCAAAACATAATCCCGATCACGACGCCACACAATGTAGCGTTCGTCAAAGAATTCGGAATTTAAAACTCCATCTAATAACCACGTCTCTGTAAGAACAATAATATCATACGAGTTTAGTAACATTTGACGATAGAAAGTATCACTTTTAGTTCTAAGCCCGCGAACGTTTTGATAAAATATATTTAACTTATGAGCCATTAAAAACTAAAACTAATAATAGTGTATAAATCTGCATAATTCATTAAAATAAAGCATTTCATTAAATAATATTGTAGAATGAGGTATAATATAATTAAATAAGCAATATGAAGGTAAAAGTCAATCAAATTTGCGCGAGTGCAAGAATCATACGATGTTAAGTTGTAAACAACTGTGCGAAAAAGCAAGCAATAGTGCGTGGTGCGTGCAAGTGCGAGAGAGTAAAACATATTGTAGTGCGGCAGAGCTTTAAAGTAAACAGCGCGATAACGAACACAAAAGATACAAGTAGCTAAACAAAAGAGAGGTGTCAAGGTCATTAGTGCGGCAGAGGTGTTAAACATTTTGCAAAAAGTTATTGTGACACAAACAGTATTAAACACTTGGAGCCATTGATGCAAAATATTATAACAAAATGGGAAAGTACGGGTAAGAATTAAGAAGCATATTAGACAATCTTGTTTAAATCTGACTCCTTCCTTATAATAAAAACTTTTGAATGATTATTTTTAAGTATATGAATTTTACCATGCTTAACCCATACGTACTCGTAATGTTTATCCTTGGCAATGATTTTAACTTTGGATAAAAGCTTTTGGTACTCGACGCTTAGGTGGTCGTTGATATACACACGCTGAGATGAGCCTTGAAACCCGATGTCACAAATGGATAAGTCCTCCTTGGCACGTGCCGCCGCAACGAAATCTTCCTTCACATACCGGTTTAAAAAACTCACTATTATCAGCTTTTCATTGGAACCAAAAATAGGGACCCTTGAAATATAGTTCACCTGGGCTTTGGGACAGCTGTAGTTGACTTTACGGCCAATAGCGTCGATGATTGAGTACAGATTCTCATCCTTCCTAACAGGAACTCCCTTTATTTCGACATTGTTTAACCTGGACCTCTGCTCATAAGTTGAAAGTTGATACCTCATGCTTGCCAAGTCAGTCTGTAAACAACTCACTGATTCCTGAAGCTTTCCAAATTCAGACACCTTTGCTTCAACTTCCACGAGTCTCGTGTCGAACTCGTCGAGTCTTCCACCAGTGCCCTCACATGTCAACTTAAGCTCAGCCAACTCATTCTTGATCACGCGAATGTCATCCACCAAGGTCGGCAAGTTAATTAGCTGCCGTTTCATGTCGCGGATCTCGCTCAATACGGTATCCAGCGACGCAGGTTCAGGGGTAGACACGACTGGTGATGAGGTTCTGCATGTGGGGCATTTCCATTGTGCCATCCTATTAGCACCCAACTTTCTCCATCCGGTTTCGGAGATGTGTGCGCATCCAAAATCCAGGTGTTTTTTGCAGCTACCACACTGGACACCATCGTTGAACGGCACATTACATACTGCGCACGTTTGCATTTTGAAAACTATGATTATCGAAAGTAGATAAGTAGATTATAATTGTATCATGTATGCTGAGTTGGCACTATACCTCATATGCGTTTCTTTTAACATTATTCATTTAGTCATTAAATAGTACCTAACAGATGTGGTTGTTTCCTTTGAGACCACCCCTCAGGGACCCCAACATTACATGGCGACCCTGCCACGGGACTCTGCCAAGGGGATTTTAAATAGTTAGAGAGTTCAGAGTTTCAGTTTTTTCGGCATACTATTTCAGCATAATTACCGCAATACTATCATAATGTGTCGGTCAACTGTAGAAAAAGAAGAGGTTTTTCTCAGTCAAAACGCGGCTGGAGGCAACAATGACGCCACGTTGAAGGAAATCGGAGGCCACGTGGAACGGCTTAGCATTGTGACCTACATTGTTCTGGACATTATTGGAATCGTAGCAGTTTATGTTGGCTTGCGGATGTACAGGAGCTGCCACCGCACATGGATTCAGCAGGAGATTGGGATGAGTACCATGCAGAGAATTAGGTCATCTATCAGAGGACGCACAGAAGGTACCGAAAATCAATAATAAATTAGTGAACAATGAAAGTGATGTGTTGTGTTCATCAATTCGTAAAAATATCAGTGAGTGAACTAGTTACGGGGTATCATATTTCATAACGCAAAAACTTAAAGGCGCTAAAATCATGCACGGACATTCAGCCATAAGACACCAAACGGAAACAAAATGCAACGTCGGACTTTTTTTTTCTTTACATCATCGCATTTACTTGGAATGTGTTACATTTATGCAATACTATAATTAGATTAAGAATATGATAGATATTTTGGAACAAAATTATGTCTTGTTAGTAGAAATACGTAATTATTTAGTAAAAAAGGGACAAGCGAGATATAAAGGTAATGTTATTACAACAAAGTTAGAACAAGCAAAAAGCGTTTACGAAAAAAATTGTAAAATATTTTTACTATTAGAAAAAAATACAAATATTGATTTACCATCGGCAGTAGATCTTTATGGGAAAATTAAGCAAAAATACGAGGAAATAAATAAATTGTGTATTTTTCCCTTTACAGTAGATTTAGGAAAAATGGATTTTGACCTAAAGGTGGCGTGTAGTTTGATTCATTTGATTTCGTCCATTACTGGACGGTGTTGAGGCCACCACAGAGGGGCTAATAGACTCCGTGGAGATGTATGCTGGCATGCTGGACGGCCCAGGTGAGGCATTATTAATTACTTTCGTTTTAAAAAGTAGGGTGAACGAGAATGCAAAGTTAAGAATTTCGGGCTCATACAAAAGTATACAAGAATTAATTGATGATTTGAGAAAATATCTTTTACCCAAAAAATCATTTATGGCAATACAGATGCAGCTTCAAAATATTCAACAGGGTTCGAGGTCAATTGAGGAATATGGTTCAGAGGTAGAAAAGTTATTTACAGAGCTGACCATTACCCAGGCAGGTGAAAAATCGGAAACATTTTCTATTTTAAAACCGATCAATGAAACTTTTGCTATAAAACGGTTTTCAGACGGCCTGCGTAGCTTGAAGCTGAGCACCATCATTGCGGCACGTGGGTTCAGCAACTTGAAAGATGCCATACAAGCAGCGAAAGACGAAGAGTGCACGTCTTTCCAACCACCAGGTAATATTTTGCACGTTTCTAAAAATGGACAAGTGTCACATAATAATAGGCGCTCTCAAAGTTATCAACGAGGTACTTTCCGTAGTCAATATGGTAACAATTACCCTCGTGGACACCAATATAATAACAATTACAACCGAGGACAAGGTTTTCGTGGAAATTTTAGAGCAAACCATCGCTCATAACACAATAATCAGAGAGGAAATAGAGGTTCAAGATATTTTAGGAACCGAGAACGAGGCCAAAATACGTATTCAGTAGAGCAAGTAGATAGCACACGTCACTGCGATAAAGATGATAATGCAGGTACATCAAACCAGTTTTTTCGATCTTAAAGATTTCATATTATCATTCAGAGGTAATGCGAAGTACATAAACTTTTATATTAAACATATTAAATACTTCTGGCTTATAGATACGGGTGCAACATTGTCAATTATTAAAAATGAAATGTTACCAAAAGATATTGTTGTACATAACGATGATACTTTAATAAATGGAATAGGTGGTCAGAGACGTTCTCAAGGTTCTGTAAAATTATTATTAAAGCACGGCAATGTCACGTTTCAGCATAACTTTCTTGTGTTTGATTCGCTACCATTAAGAGCAGACGGAATCATAGGCTTAGACTTTTTAGAAAAATATCGAGCAAATATTGATATAGATTCAAATAATTTAACGCTTTTTAACGATGATAAACAAGATTATCTACATTTGGTTGATGAACGTGATAGAATGAAAAATTCTATATTTATTCCGGCACGATCGGAATCAATTCATTTTATTTTTGTAAATGAGAATGTAAATGGAGAATTTGCAGTGTGTAGTAGAGAGTTAGCGAAGGACGTGTTTATAGCAAACGCAATAGTAAAGGTTAGTAATAATAGAATTCCGGTCAAAATACTTAATGTTAGTGACAAGGAAGTAAGTTTGCAATCATTTACACCAGATTTGAAAAATTTGGAAGACATTTGTCAATTCAATAAGACCAATAACAACGTTACTAGGGTTAAAACTTTGCTAGCTGAATTAAATCTAAAGTATCTAGACGGAGAAGAAAAGCAATCAATTGAAGCAATATGTGCAAAGTATTCTGACGTTTTTCATATAAAGGGAGATAAGTTAATAACAACAAATATTTATGAGCAATCTATTGTTGTAAAACAAAGCTCGACTCCTGTTTACGTCAAGCCGTATAGGTTACCACAGGCAATAAAACCAGAAATAGCAAAACAAGTTGATAATGTTAGAAAACGATATTATAGAAGAGTCGAATAGTGAATGGTCCAGTCCAATCCTATTAGTACCCAAGAAAAATAACAAAGATAGTGAGAAAAAATGGCGTTTAGTTGTTGATTATAGAAAATTGAATGAAGTAATTTGTGACGATAAATTTACTTTACCAAATATTAATGAAATTATAGATACGCTTACAGGAGCCATTTATTTCACACATCTTGACCTTTACCAAGGCTATTATCAAGTAAGTTTAGAGCCCAGTAGTCGTAAATTAACAGCTTTCACTACAAATAGTGGCCAATATTGCATGAAACGTTTACCAATGGGTTTGAAGATCAGTCCTAATGCTTTTAGCCGTATGATGTCTGTAGCAATGTCTGGTTTAACTTACGATAAATATCTAGTGTACCAGGACGATCTCATTGTATTCGGAAGAAATCTCTCTAGCCATAATCGAAATTTAATTAGTTTTATGGAAAGATTGAGAAAAGTAAATTTAAAACTAAATCCTCAAAAATGTGAATTTTTAAAGAAAGAAATTCTTTATTTGGGACATTTAGTTACAGAAAAGGGCGTTTCACCAGATCCAGAAAAAACTACAGTATTACAAAATTATCCTACTCCCAAAAATGCACATGAAGTAAAACGTTTTGTAGCTTTCTGTAACTATTACCGTAAATTTATAAGAAATTTTTCGGATATAGCAATGCCATTGAATAGGTTGAGTAGGAAAAATGAACCATTTATTTGGTCTAATGAATGTCAACAAGCGTTCGATTTTTTAAAAAATGTTTTAATGTCGGCACCGATTCTACAGTATCCCGATTTTTCCGAGAATCATGAATTTATTCTACAGACAGATGCTTCAGGAACTGCTATTGGTTCAGTATTATGTAATAAAGATCACAGACCAGTTGCATATGCAAGTAGACCCTTGAATAAAGCAGAAAAGAACTATCCAACCATTCAAAAAGAACTATTGGCAATAGTGTGGTCCGTTAAGTATTTCAGACCATATTTGTATGGAAAAAAATTCACCATAATGACGGATCACAAACCTCTAATATATCTTTTTGGTATAAAAGATCCATCCAGTAGATTACTTAAATTTCGATTAACTTTAGAAGAATATAACTTTAAAATAGTCTATGTGAAGGGAAGAGACAATGTTGTGGCGGATGCTTTATCTAGAATTTGTATAACGTCAGATGAACTAAAGAGTATGAATGAGCAAGTAATGGCAGTAATGACCAGGGCGCAAAAGAAAAAGATGAATGAGCTAAGTAAGAGTACGAATGAAGATGAAAAGAAGGTTCTTATTAAATCCATTAACAACGGGCCTGATCAACCAAGAGTTGTGGATATATTAAGAAAACCGCGTGATTCAGTAGAGATGTGTTTGATTGAAGGCAATAAATTAAAAAGATTACGAGATAATGACATGATAACTAAAGAATTTGAATGTTTTGCATTTGTAGAGAGTAAAAAGACATTATACATTAATCTTAATTTCGAGGCGCACTTCTCGCGAGCCGAATTTGTGCAGAAATTAAACTATTTTTGTTGTGAAAAGATACGTATCAATGAAGTTTGTACAATTAAAGACAATGATAATATAGAATTTATTAAAGGTGTTTGTGATGAGATAGCAACACTGACTAATTGGTCTTGACCACGAATATGTAATATAATACGAGGCGTGAAAAGAATAATAGATGACAATGAAAAGACTATAGTTATGAATGACTATCATTTACTGCCATCCAGTGGTCATGCTGGAGTGCGCAGAATGGTAAATACTATCAAAAGACGATACTATTGGCCAAGTATCGACAAGGATATCCAAGAATATGTCAAAAAATGTACAAAATGTCAAAAATCTAAGCATTTTCGTTACATTAAAGAACCGATGGAAATTACCACAACGGCTTCCTCAGCATTTGAAAAGATCTACTTAGATGTTGTGGGTCCTTTAGATAGAGACGAAAGTGGTAATTGTTATATATTGACTATGCAGTGCGAGCTAACAAAATTTGTTCAAGCTATTCCTTTGCAAAACAAAGAAACGGTGTCCATTGCATTTGTCAGACAGTTCATATTAAGATTTGGTATTCCGGAAATAATAGCCACGGATCAAGGAACTGAATTTATTTCTTCAACTATGGAACAGGTTTGTAAAATTCTCAATATCGAAAAATTATCTTCTACAGCCTATCACCATCAATCCATTGGAGCTCTAGAAAATGCTCTCAAAACTATGGGTGCATTTTTAAGGATCCAGTGTGGCAATCACACGGACACATGGAGCTATTGGTTACCATTTTGGTGCTTTAGTTTTAACAACACAGTCCATTCCGAAACGAATTATACGCCATATGAACATGTTTTTGGAAAACTTTGTCGAATACCTGATAGCATTACAAATACCGTAGATCCATTGTACAATATAGATAATTATCCATTACAATTAAAATACAGGTTACAGTTAGCTCATGCCGAAGCAAAGAATAATTTGTTGCTAAATAAACATAAACGTAAGGAAACATATGATAGATCTGTCAATTCTACAATATATAAGAAAGATGATTTGATTTTATTAAAAAATGAAGCACGTAGTAAATTAGATGCGCTGTTTGAAGGTCCTTACACAGTTGTGGAAGATTTAGGTTGTAATGTTAGAATAATTAAAAATAATAAAATTCAATTAGTACATAAGAATAGGACTAGGCCATTTTGTCAATAGATATTATATAATGTAAGAATTAATTTTAGATATCATTGCAATGTGTAATGATAAGAATAATAACCACCTTTCGAGGCTCTCCTTAGGCGGTTGGATCAAGGGCCTGATTCAGAAGGCAGTACTCCTCGATACGGCTCGCATTGTGAGGAGGTTCCTGTCTCTGGAGCCCTAACCACCGGTAGCTTGGACCCTGCTCCCGATACCGGCGGACCATTATTTTTTATATTTTTAAATGTTTTTTTAATATTAATTTGTTTAGAAATATTTAAAAATGTAATTTATATGTATATAAATGAATAAAGGAAATAAGAATAATAATATGTAGCTCGTAATATTTGAAATAAGTAACTAATATAGCTGTAATACGCTAATAACTTGACTTGTATTAATTTTAAAAAAGTAGCATAAAATACATAAAAAAAAAAAAATGTTATCAATTTTTTTTTTTTTCGCTGTCCCCGGGGGTGAAGTGTATGAATATAATATGTATGCTCCTTTACTTTAGTAAGTAAGCACACTCCCTTATAATTGTATCATGTATGCTGAGTTGGCACTATACCTCATATGCGTTTCTTTTAACATTATTCATTTAGTCATTAAATAGTACCTAACAGATGTGGTTGTTTCCTTTGAGACCACCCCTCAGGGACCCCAACATTACAGTTATTTGCGTATGACTTAACGATGACACATTGCTGCGTTGTTAGAAAAAAGACAAAACGTAATAATTAGCCATGACTCTAATCCCTGAAGCTTTACATAGACGTGTGCCTATAGTCCAAACCTATTTCGCCATTAATGTTTAAATCTCATGTAATACGGAGCGAGCTGCTTAATGGTTTTGTGGTAATCAACGCGAAACCTGGCCAAAGAATCCTGTGTTTTTTCTCCTGGTCCAGCAAAGTTAGTTTTCCATTACCAATTTCTTAGTTGCAGTTCAGACTCTGAATTTGAGCCTGGATCGTTTCAAATAAGATCAACAAAACAGTTTTGTAATTTATCAATAGTATTTGAGTAGCTACTCAGTCAGTTCCGTCGAGTTGATGAATGAACTCTACTCTTTCAGTTGCTCAGTTGAAGTGGGGAAGTAAACAGAGCGAACTGCAGTCTATGTTTGAGCACCGAATGCTACGTGACGCGAAGTAAAGGCAGATATCGCACGTGCAGAGATCAATCTAAACTAGCTCGTTAGCTTAGCTCAGCTCGTTCCATCGTCGATCTCATCTATGTCGTCAGGACTAGATTGAGGTCAAGAGTAGGCCCATTTAATATTAATATTAAAAATCAGCATCTGAACAGTTTCACCGGATACACACACACAAACACGAATCTGTTAGACAGTTTAGTTTTAATTTTATGATTTGGTTGTAAAAGTAATCGTCCCGGCCGTCTACGCGCCACATTACGCGTTTCACAAAAATCGCACGCGTGTACACGCGCTAATACGGACTCTATGCGCTTGGAGTGAGCGGGCATTAGCGGAGGTGACTCTCGCGGCTGACGAGTTCTCATTTACGGAGAAGCGGCGCGTCGCGCGGCTCTTTGAGCGTTTTTTCTGTTTATGGAGAGGCGACGCGTGGTGTGGTGCATGGAGCAGCGGTGACAGCCGCGGTGGCCGCCGCGTTGACCACCGCGTTGCAGGAGGAAGGAAGGAATACGTGCTGCGCAACTTGCACGAAAGGCTAGTCGATTTATTTTAAAAATCGATATTTAGTTCGATTCAAATCGAACATACAATCAAACTATCAAGTTCTATTTTCGCGTAGCGGCGGACACTGCCATATCGTATTAGCGCGTGTGCCACCGCGTGTGCCGCCGCGTGCACCGCCGTGTTGAACGCCGCGTCCGACACGGCGGCGGCGGTGTCATTTACCTTATATGTATTTGCGCGTGTGCAGCCGCGTGCACCGCCCGCCGCGGGTACCACCGCGTTGAACGCAGCGTGGAACGCGTCGGCGGTGGCATCTGCGGGCTACGCTGCATTTCAAGCAAACGCGCGTAAAACCGCTTCTCCGTAAACGCTCTCATACATCTCCGTGTTTGAATTTAAAGCGGGCCGCGCCGCTCATCGCGCCGCGTGTCCGTAAATGAGCCCTAATACGAGCTTATAAGCTTGTCAATTGTCAACGCTCGTAAGAACCGCACGTGAAACAAAAGGCGCGAGTATAATAATATGCGCCCTTACTACTAAGTATTATAATAAGAGTGAAACGAGTTTAAAAGTAAAAACATCAGCGCATAATGATCATGAAGAACTAAACGACATGACATTAAGTAATGTCACACGCTCGGGAAACGATCAACGAATTGCCATCGCCTCGCATTCTCCACATAAGACGCAAACTAATCGATTATGTCGTAGTTTTAACTAGCAAAACATAGGTACTCTCATTGATATTCCTCTGTGTTTGAGAGCGCGCATAGTTCACTCGCTTATTGAGGAACTATTCCTGAACCAAAATTGTTACTGTTCATGTGGGAACGAGCCTTTTTTGATGATGGTGGAATAGTAATATTGAAGTGCAAGGTAGGTAAATTGGTAATACAAAAAGTATTTTATTTGAACTTTTCCTATACCTACAACTACACAGTTAGTAGTTAGTGTTCCCGAACGAATTGTTTTACGAAGAGCCGATCTATTTTTGATCATCATCATCACTTGCCTAGAATTTTCCCAACTTCGTTGAGATCGAGTTCCAGTCTACTGGATGTAGCTCGGGACCAATACTTAACATGGAGCAACTGCTTATGGTCTCCACTACCAGTCGTTAGATAACATCGTGAGACTGGTTGTCAAACATTCAGGCTCGCGACTCGCAACTACGGTAACTGTGTTTATAGTATATTTTAAGCATAATTATGACACATCGAACACTTTCCTACAATCCTCATCAATATTCATGATCCCGTTCATTCCTCAAAGTTGGCAGCTGCACCAGCTTGCACGTAGAGCTCGCAACGTCGCATCGTGTGATGTTTGACAACGTCGCATTTGCATGCACTCCGCGTCCTGAACAAATTCAGAGGAGACGTGTCTTTTCTGTGTCAAACGCCTTTCTACGCTTTGATTTAAACTTAGATTACTGCATGGAGATATAGAGAATAGTATTTTAAAGGAATGTAGAGGAACTAGAAGGTTTTGTGGAGGAATAGGAAGTATTGGCAAACGGTAGAGAAGGTATTGTGACTTAGATAGAAGTACGGTTTGAACATTTTGTATTAGAAAGTCTCCTATGGTTCTTTGTGTAGTTAACACACTACACACGACGCTGAATAATTCCTGCATTGTAATGAGTGCTTGTATCAGTCAACTGCAACGGTTGGTAAATGCCTAGATTTAACTCAGGCCAAAACGAAGAAATTCCAGCATATCTTAAAAAGAAATTTTTTTCAAAGAATATTTTTTATTTGAATGGGCTGTTGTCATAAAATCAGACTCAAAATCAAAGTAATTATAACAAAATACCAGCGTATACCGCTGGTATTTTATTATAATTACTTTGATTTTGAACACCAAGTAATTTTACCCAGTGCATTACATCAACGAGTTAATTTGCCCAAAGCCGCAACACACACACACTCACACACTACACGCGGCTAATATGAACGAGGTTTACGATGTCAATGGTGAGTGCAGTGCGCATTGGGGAGTATGAATTAGACAAACCGCAATAGTGCAACTTGCGTAATGAAATGAAATATATGCTTTACGTTTTTGTTAAAATGCGACTTGAAACGCAATCGCCTTTTTTCAGTTATTGGTTCACTTGCGTCTACAAATTCAAAGAAAATATGAGTAATCAGGTACTCCAAAGCATCGCTACGGTGACTACAAACACACACACATACTAAAAATACCTGTGTTCCACTGCGTACGTAGTACTAGGCCAGATGACCATGCCAGCGTTCAGTCATTCACTTTTCACAAACAAACAAGCAAACATTAATCTTTACTTCAAAATTACTAATTTCATAAAAGCAATATCTAATTTTGTACTAACACTAAACTGTTGATATTTACATCATAAAGCTTGCCTCATTCAAACTCAATGTGTAACAGTAAGCCCCCTATTTCCAAGTTAATACAATTATAAAGGGGTCTACAAAGCCAGCAGACCGACAGTTACAGGGTCTGACAGACCCCTTTTTGCAGAATAACACTGTTGAATTGTAAGTATTGATTGTGTATTTCTCTATGGGGTACCGCTGTACCCCTAGTACTAAAATTAAGCAAAACAGTTCATCAGTATCGTTTGTCGTCGAGTTTTAGAAATTTTAACACATAACAACATCACACGTCAGTTGTTAAAATTGAAAATGAGTTTTATGTAAAAAAAACCTCACTTTCACGCTCACTAGCAAAATTTCAATTTTGAAGTTATAACAAAGTACCCAAGTACAGTAGGTAGTAGTAGTAATTGTTTGTAGTTCTGGGCCCACGTCGTGGATTATAGCCCACTCCCTCTCAAAGAGAAGAGGCCAGTGTCCCAGCAATCGGAACATTATAGGCAGATTAAGCTTATAACAAAGTACGCAATATTCGGAGAAAGTAGAAACTTGAAACAAAATATCAACGTCAAGTTTGTTTCCTTTCGTTAAAATAAGTGAATTAATTGTTCTAGAGAATATCGACGAAGGTTCTGGATATACAATCAACTTACCATTACATCAAGCCTATAGTCCACGAACGGATAGACAGAGGTGTATAAAGATAAAGATAAAGATTCATTTATTTGCAAAAACATGTGTAGATAATATACATGGTGTTTACTATAGGTGTTACAGGATATTCTTTGGCCCAACATGTTTGACCAATAGCTGGTGTACAAATTAGATCGAAAGACCATTAGGTTTCAAAAAAATAAAAAATATAAATTATACAAAGTGAAATAATCAAAAAAAAAAAAAACATAATAACAATTAACATTAATATAAAATAAAAAACAATAGGTAAATATTCATGCGATACAAAATAAATTAATAGATTCAGTCAGTATATCAGAGCGATTTGTCATTTAAAAATTCATTGACATTATAGTAGGCTTTTTCTGTCAGTATTTTTTTTAATATTTTCTTAAACTGGTCTGTATTTAGTTTTTTTACACATATAGGGATATTATTATAAATTATCGGTGCTCTGCATACAACGCTTTTATACAGTAGTGCTGTCTTAGCTGGCTGAACACGAAGTTTACTATTATCCCGGCGATTTCGTATTACAAGGTCCGATATTCGAGGAAACAAATGGGGGTTATTTTTTACAAATAAGGCAATTTCTAAAATATAAAGTGAGGGCAGTGTGAGGATTTTATGCTTTGTAAAAAGTGGCTTACAGCTCTCAGTACTTTGGATACCGAACATTGCACGTATGCATCGCTTTTGCATTTTAATAGAAATTACATCTAAAATTTCTAACCGAACCCTCACCTGAGGAGGCCTGAGGGGACGGTCTTAACAAGTGGCAATCTCTTTTAGATCATTTTATTTTTCTGCAAAGCTTTTCAACCATGTTGATATTTTAATCTCATCGGTAACTTATCACACACACATTTTTGACTTTTGTACAAGCACTTTGATGTTGTTCGATTCTTCTACGAATTGCCATGGCTGACCTGAAAGTCTTTAACAAGACTCGAGACACAGGTCGTCCGTTGGCAAGGAAAACCTGCTCAGGTGGAATTCCATACATGACGCACTTTTTTTTTCTTTTTTTTTTTCGGATGGGAAATCACCATCCCGCTCTGGGCTGAGCAGGAAGGAGTGTCAGACTTTTACCGACTAAAACCCATCCATCATGTTCCTTCTTTTGCCGTTTGCGTTCCAGGGCCGCGGTATCTCTTTCAAACAGTCCCGCAACCCTGGCAAGCGTCGGTCCTTTCGGATCCCTTCCCGTTTGCTGACATCTCTCTGAGGCGCCCGTGGAACACTCGCGCGCCGTCGACACGGCCTGTCGTCAAAAGAAGGACGGACGGCGAGCTAGCCCATAGCTCGCCGGCCACAGGCCCGCGCCTACGGTGGCCAAGGGCCACCATGTGGCCCCCAACGCCCGGTGCGTCTCCCGCGACGGCTGGAATGTGAGGTTCTCGTACATGACGCCCTGAAGTGCAAATGTGGTGCTTTCCACAAACGCTGGGATAATTGATATCGGTCCTGCCTATCCTGTTGTTTGCACATTACAGGTTTTGATGGACACTACTGAACGTGCTAAAATCGTTGCGAAATTTTGGGCGGAATCAATTTAGATTGCAAATCTCTTGCCATAAACCAGAAACACTTCTAAAAAAACTTGGTGTCATCAGTCTCATGCCCTTGTGCCCCAATCTATTCGTGGTCGGCGCAGCATGTCTTATTCTTCCATACTTCTCTATTACTCGTCATCACATCAGACACCTTCATACGAGCCATATCATTCTTTATACAGTCCATCCATCGTTTCTTTGGTCTTCCTTTACTCTTATACTATACAATTTTGACTTGGTAAGTACTACGAATTTGAAAAGAATAAATACAAAACAAAATCCTAAACAAAAATGAAACAACGGCATCTTCAAGTCGGTCCAATTTAGCTGAAGTACATAAAGGACGGGCTTTTCATTCAGATTGTTAAGACGCCAAACAAGAATTACTTTACGTTTGTTTGTTGGTAGAAGTGCTTCACGGTGTGGACTGCAAGTGGCGGTGGATGGAGCGAAGTGGCGTACGATGGCGCGTAGTGATACAAAGCGGTGCGATGGAACCAAGATTGTGTTTTCTTTATAACTTTGCATGTGTTAGTGTTCGAAACACAATACTGCGCTTCAAATATCGTTGACTTGGCTCTAGAGGCTGCTCAATTGAAATGGGACTGGGCATGATCTGCTGGACGCCAGACACTGTGAGCCAAAATAGCTCTAAACTAGTGGCCTGACACTACGAAGGCATAACAATCAGAAACATCTCTCTAGCCAAATAAATAAGAAATGGTGAATGTTTGGCATTGAGGAACTGTTGTGTGTGATTTTTCATGCTCGTGAAGTAGGGATTCTCAGGGTAATCTAAATGAATAATTGACTTGATTGATGAAATAAATGAAAAATCTGTTCCATTCGGCTGTTTATTCAAGACGCAATAAGTTTACCAGACTGAACTTGATGATAGAACTAATAAACATAAAGTGACACGATATTAAACACGTAGCACATTCAGCGTCTGACGTAGCTTATACCTTCATGTCTGCCTCTATTGAAGAAATTAATAAACAAATGACATCTGTTCACCTAGGCTCGCCTCTGCCTAACTCCTTGGAGGAATACAGGCGTGATGTTATCATAACTATGTTCTATTCACCCATTACGCCAAAATCCCTTTATTTAGATAATAATATTCTAATTCCGATCTATATTTCGATTCAATAATTAATATAGTAAAATCGTCAGAATTCCTTCACAAACCGAAGTTTCCGATAAACCTCAAGTTTACAGATTAATTATCTACCTGTCGGATCAAGTTTATGAACCGTTTTCAATTTCACAGTTTGGTAATCTTTGAAAGCTGAAAGAAAAATAAGTTGGAAAATTATTTCACCATATAATCAAAGTAGACCACAGAATGATCATGGAATTTTTTAAGAAAAATTATAATAATACAATAAGAATTTTGGGCTAACTTTTGGAAAAATCCAGTACACCATAATAACCACGCAGACTGGGTTAAAGAAGCTACGTCAGAAATGACAGAAATGGAATTCGAGTTTATACCAATAGATACATTTAAAGACGTCATCAAACGCACACACAACTGGAAATCGCATGGCACTGACAGCATCCACAACTACTAGTATAAGAAATTTTCGAGCATAAACCCTTTCCTATTATACACCCTTTCCATTTGAATACATTCATCCAATCACCTCATTTACTTCCTCAGTACATAACACACGGAGTAACTTACATGATACCTAAAGACACAAATGACACCAAAAACCCAGCTAAATACCGTCCAATCACTTGCCTACAAACTTTGTACAAAATTCTAACAGCCTGCGCTTACGCAAATAAATGAGCATTTAACTAAAAATAACATTCTAGCAGAACAGCACAAGGGTTGTCGAATAGCTAAGGGTGTAAGGAGCAACTAACCATTGCCATTGCCATTACTATGAACAGCGCTGTAAAAGGATATTCACACAATGTTTATAGACTATCAATAGGCCTTTGATTCAGTTCCGCACAGTTGGTTGCTACACGTTTTAAATCTATATAAAATTCACCCTACACTTAAACAATTTTTAGAAACTTCCATGCAGAATTGGCAAACTGTTCTTCAAACCTCAAAACTTCAAAAATTCCTTGTCTTATACAGATTGGTTCAGACCAATCTGTATAAGACAAGGAATTTTTGAAGTTTTGAGGTTTGGTAGCTACTGATAGCTATCAGTAGCTACAGTTGAGGAGGAGGGATTGGTTTGAAGAACAGTTTGCCAATTCTGCATGGAAAAATTCCTTGTCTTATACAGATTGGTTCAGACCAATCTGTATAAGACAAGGAATTTTTCAAGGAGATGCTCTAAGTCCTCTGTGGTTTTGCATGGCACTTTATCAGCGGGTAGGCTGCTTTCCCCGATTTCTTTTGCCGTCCCTTGGATACCATTCTGTCACTACCTTGCTCCACTTTCCTTTAGTGTCTCGCATCATGTGGCCTGTCCCCCTCCACTTTTGTTGGTCTATTCTTGTTAGAAAATCGGTCAGTTTTATTTTGGACCGGAGAAGAAAGAAGAAGAATTGTAAGAGATAAAATTATGTGTAGTATGTGATGAAATTAGAAACATCACACAGTACTAGTATCATTTTCACGCCTTTATCCCAGTTTATTTGGGGTCGGTGCAACATGTCTTCTTCTTCCATGCTTCTCAATTAGTGGACAAGTCACCCCATTTGTAAATACATCATCGTTCACACAGTCCGTCCATCGTTTCTTTGATCTTCCTCTACTCTTTCAATAGCCATCCACCTTCATACTCTAACTGAGTTGACGAGTAATAGAGAAGTATGGAAAAAGAAGATATGCTGGGCCGAACGCAAATGAAGTGGGATAAGGGCAAGAGAATGATGTTGGTGATTCATACTCGAACTATCACTGTTTCTAAAACGAGAAAAAGAACATGCAGAAAACACGCACGCCGTAGAATGAAACAGTCTAAGACATATTGTGCTATCCATTGGGAGGAGCTCGCGGCTAAATAGTAACTGCCGCTCGGGTCGATCAGGTTGGTTCGTGAGTGGATGACTACCCATTATCCCATCAAAAACAAAAATGTGAAATGAGAGCCAAGTTCAATATTATGATTTATATGCCTTGGTTGTTGACTTCAACGACAAAAGAAGTGAGATCTTTGTGGGTGCCAAGTTCAATGGTCAGTCATGAAATTTATGTATAACAACAAAATATTTTATAACAACTTAAAATATAATTTCTTCTTATAACTTAGGATAATAATATTGAAGCCTAAGGTCCGACTTGGCTAGTTCTCATTTACAATTATTATTAAGTACCTACTAAAACTGTCATGG
Source organism: Eugnorisma glareosa (assembly GCA_947578425.1). Taxonomy (NCBI): domain Eukaryota; kingdom Metazoa; phylum Arthropoda; class Insecta; order Lepidoptera; family Noctuidae; genus Eugnorisma; species Eugnorisma glareosa. Next base: position 384,502 of record OX387982.1, on the reverse strand, counting down.
AAGAGCCCTATGTTCGATGGCTAGTATCAACCGGCAAGTCCAATTTTCCGAAGAATAAATAAGAACTTGCAGCTTTAAAACTTGCGAAGGCTTTAATATAATTCGTATTTCACATATATTATTAGGTACTTATTCATAATAAAAAAATATTTATAAAAAATAATTAGGGGTATTCCACGTAAAGACCTTAAAATCCACATAAAGACGGCTGTCACCAATTTAGATTGCCGATTCTTACATTTACAGGCACTATAAGTATAGTGTTTCTAAAAGAATCTATTAATTGAAAAATTATGATAAAAATTAACTTTTTTCTGATTTATTCTTTTGTATTCACCCAACTACCTATCTGGATGCCAAATTTGAACTTTCTAGGTCATCTGGAACTGGGTTAGAGTTTTGATCTATAGGTCAGTCAGTGATAAAAATGCCGATTTTTGGACGTTAATATCTAAATAACCGTTTGTGTTGTGTTTAAGAAATTTGGTTGTGTTGTGTTTAAGTAGTTTTTGAGTTATGAGGGGGTCAAAAGTGGCTCCAAATAGTTCGTGTAATATTACTCACGGTGCTGCTCGCCAGTTCTGTTACAGCTTGAACTTGGCTTGACACGCTGCCGCGTGTCTAGATATACCGAGTTTTCTCCGTGCCTCGGAAAACCGTTACAGTAGTGGCCCGACAACCAGTCATACCAATGGGTGTTGTATTACCCGGCACCAACTGTGTTGTGGAGGTCAGGCAGGTAGTCGCTCCATGTAAGCATCCGGTAAGACTGGAAGCTGACCCCAAAAGAGTTAGGAAAAGACTAGGGGGCCTAAAATGGCCGCTTTATCAGAATCATAAAATGAATCACATCCATTTTAAGAGTTTTAAATTTTTAACGTGATTCGTATTATGATTCTGATATAGCGGCCATTTTAGGCCCCCTAGTCTTTTCCTAACTCTTTTGGGGTCAGTTTCCAGTCTTACCGGATGCTTACAGGCTTGCTATTATAGGTAGATGATGATGATGTATTATGATATGCATCCCACATCGAACCTGCGAGGTGAAGTACTGCTTGCAGCGCACTCCCTCTCACAGGCAGCAGATCTGTGTCCCAGAAGTGGGAACTTAAACTTTACTAAACAGAAACGACTATTGTATCCAGGAAATGCCACGTCTATATGTAACAATAAGCGAGGTTTACGTCGTTAGTAATTCAATGTTGAGTCGAATTGAGTCTAGTTGAGCAGAGTCGAGCGGAGTTGAGTGCGGCGAGTAAACAAATTACTGAGTAATGGTACTCTCGGAGCGATTCAGTAAACGTACATCAGTTTGAGAGTACAATGATTGTGGTCTCACTAGATGTGGCAGTCAATTGTACGGGTTTTGGAAGTTAGCTTGATTCGTATGGCTTTTCGTGGAACCTACCTACTAGAGATATAGATCGATAGGCTACTTTATTTCATCGTTACTGGTATATCTTTTTTCACAATTTTACAAAAAGAAACTTCAATTTTTCTGCGGTGATATTTTGACTAGCAAAAGCCAAAAGCCTGTCAAATCATTTGGAAAAGACGAACGTTTCCCGTTCAACGTTCATTCACATAAATTGAAACAACAAGCTTCTAAATATAAGGCATAAATGATTAGTCTAACGCGCCGTGTTCGCAAATTGTTCGTACCGGTGTGACCGGCACCTTTAACTTTTCATATGCCGAGTATATAGACACAATAAAAACCTATTGTGTCTCGCGTAGATCTACGTTCCGGCACACGAAGGGTTAAGCAATATGGTTGTTTCGATAAAAAAGTGGCCATTATCAACAAATTCCTATCTCACCACACCCTCAACACCACAAACAATTCATCCCTAACACTTCCATGGCCGCTAACCCTTCGGACCACAAAATTCTATCGGTTTCAATTTTCCGTCTGATTTTTCGTCAATGAAAGCTGTCCCGCCCCCTCCTGCGTCCCCTACACCCCCGCCTCACCTCTTTGTGCCGCAGACAGAACGTCCCACAGTCGTAATTGCTTCTATATATAACACGCAAATTGAATTCCTGCACAGAATGTTACAGAGTTTAGAGCGGGCTGTCGTTGTGAATGGAAGGGTGTTCGGTATGAATCCCGGTAGAGCGCTCCGCTTTTTTGTTGTTTTTGTATTCCTGTTTTGTACTCCACAGATGCAGCGGTAAACGGTTTGCGAGCTGACTCTCCGCAAGTTATCTGGTGCCCAATCGAATCTGAGCTAATCTTTTAAAACTATATAATCGTAGACTATGTAAAACTAAAGAGTATGTAAGCAGCAGGTGGCGTAGGTTCTGACTACCCCTAGTACCCCGATATGGAAAAAGCGTGACTTTATTTATGTCTCTTTAAATCGTGATAGAACGTGACCTATTCGCACTTCATATCACTGAAAGAATGTGAGGCTGTAGTCAGTAGAAGACCCCATCGTTAAAATTAATTAAATTACTTCGCTCCGACCGCTGGCAACCACAGCCATTAAACCATGGGTTCTAAATTCGATTCCATTTAATCTCATGTCAACATACATAATTAATTACAAATGAATTGTTAATGACTTTTGACTGCCGCGTAGGTATTGTGGCGACAAGCGCGACAGTTTAGCATGGGCTTCTGACTTCGATCTCTAGCTCGAGCAAAGTGCATCATTGTCTGCCTAGCCTTTTCCCAAATATGGTGGGGTCGGCTTCCAGTCTAACCGGATGCAGCTGTATAGATTAACACGGAGTGACTGCCTAGCGGACCTCCACAGCCCAGACGGTTGCTAATAATAACAGCCTCCACCTATTATTTATGTAATCAGCAAACTAACTGTAGTAAATTTGGGAAGGCGTACTATACACCTGTGCCTACCGCTTCAGAAAATAAAAGATTCCCACTAGATTATATTGTAATTGTATATAAACTAATACGACCTGACAGTAGACTTACTGATCACCGTTCCATGAGGTCAAGGCGACCAGGGACAAGTGACGACGGTCCGAGTGTCACTCCCACTTGGTGTCACGTCGATGACGCGGTCAGGTGACGTGAACACGTGATGAAGGGTTATTGAAAAAATACGTAATGAAGTAGAGGGTTGAGGGTTGAAACAATACGGGTTATTCTAATTGAACTGACACTTGGAATTAATGAAATGAAATGTTTGTCATGGAACTGACAAGAGGGTCATATTACTGTTACAGATAGTACATAATAGGCGTAAGTATCTACTATAAGTAGTGTAGTGTACAGAAGGACTTGTGGTAATCCTGACGTATTACGTAACAACTCTGAACAAGATATTTATTTTTCACATTTTTGTCTTTCCTATCATAGAATGTGACTTTGTCTCTACGATGATTCTGAAAATAATTTGAAATGTTCATGCAATTGAGTTTAACATTTCCGAGTAATTTCAGGCGACCATGCAGTGAAACATTTTCCTTCCCTACTGACACCGGGATTAACAAAAAACAGGTGTACGAGTACCTACTACACCGTCTTGCGTTCCCGAAACTGCAGTTTATTTCATGTGTGCTCGTAATTTGTGTATTCTAAGTGCAGCATGATACCCTCAAGCATAGCACGTGTTTATGAGTATGGCGTTATATCTCAAGTATTCATAAATTCACCCCTCGTTCACTCATCTCGTCAAGGGCTGAGTAAAACTTCCTAAACAAATATCATAAAATAAAATACAAGTTCAAATTGTTTACCTACATCCTAAAACTTTTAGCGACACATACAAAACTCTAGTGATTAATTCTGGTTTAGGATTATGAAGAACAGGGTGTACAGTCCTTTCATACCACATAGAAAAGGGAGGATCCTCCGACCAGACGGCTGTTTGTTTGGCGGGCTACTGCCCGACAGTTGTCGGGCTTTTCTATGACTCCCGTGCCACTGAGTACCTGCAACGACTATCAAAGATCTACAAATGGCTGGCACGGTTTAGCCTTGAAGCTAGACCCGTTCGGCTTTTACTACTTAGCCGCGAGCTCTGAATGACACAAACATTATAAAAATCAATATCCATCCAAATATTGAAATTAGTTCCCTAATATAAAAGAAATGAAAGTCATGAAACCAGAATTCAGCGTTTTTATAGTGGTTCCGTCAATCCCAGTAGGTACGATAGTTATCAAAATAAATTACCCGCTGGAAAAAGTTAGGCACAATAGTAAAACTGAAACAGTTAGAGCGTAGTTTGTGCAAATAGTTGGAGGATTCATTTCACGTCGATCGGCACGTACCGTTTCAGCTGAAGTTAGTAACATATGCTGAAAACTATGACGGACTAAACTACGAGTTACAACCTAAATCACCAGGCTGTGGACTGTTCTTCATCCAACTTAGTTAATTATAATATGCTAAGAAAAAAAATAAGAGCAAATCAGAATGAGAATTCAGCAATCTACATCTGAGGAATAAACCGACTACAATCATGATAAAGTATTTGAGTTACACAAAAATTTCATATGAATCCAATTGATCAGTAATAAAACAAGTAGAAAAACGTGAAAAAAAAGTTTTAAATTCTCTTATTACACCGGTATTCTTAGTCGTGGATTGAACTTAAGTCGGACTTGACACGCCTACATTCTGCCCTATTAGACATATTGACAGCTACAGTTTGTTTATAATTTGACTTAAACGCCTTTGAAAAGCGGGATTATAAACAAATTGTAGCTGTCAATATGTCTAATGGGGTGGAATGTAGGCGTATCAAGTCCGACTTAAGTTCAATCCACGACTAAGAATACCGGTGTAAGTATTGTTGTGATTGTTCTGAAAGGAACTTTTTATTAGTATCGTACATGTTTCTATGATTTTTAGGCACAATTGCAAAATGGAATACTTAACAAAATCATACCACACCAGAACAACTTACATAAACCAGACTAGTATATACCGAAACTAAACCTTCTTTTATCAGCTGTACCTTGCGATAAACCAACAAAGTAGCACTAATTCTGTTTGCTCAGCCAGAGATGTCTTCCAATCTTGCACCCTTGTTGAACTACCCGCATCTCTTGCGTCTGAGGAGTACACTCGGCGCGGCGGCGGTGCTACCCTGATCATTGTCACTTGATCTGATGAGGTAGTCGGTTTGTGAACACTGCTCACAAATTGTTGACAGTACGAAAGTTTCTACATGATTATTGAGTCTTGATTTCGCCACTCAGATAGTTTTCGAAAAAATTATGTACTTACTTCTGTGATTTAGCCCACGTGTGTGTTGGAAGTTGTCCCACGAGAACGATATGAATAGGTAAGGATTCCTATGTGCTAACCCAGGTAATGATCTATCTGTACGCCAAATTTCATGCACATCCCTCCAGTTAAGGCATGTAAAGATAACAGACAGGCAGAGTTACTATTGCCCTCGACTTCACCTGTGATCTAAGAGAAGAAGCAGCCTATTACAGAGTAACCTCAAGATGCAATGTGTGTGAGCAATGTGTGTCTCATTACCTTTAGGTAAGGTAACGGTCAGACAGAATTACGTTCACGTTTTTAATCACTATTATATTACTATGCTGACGGTATAATTATATGTGTATGTCGCGTGTCGCGTCTCGTCGCACGTCTCCTTATAAATCAACATGTTTATCCGACGCGCGACGCGACTAGTCGCAGTAGACGCGGCGTCGCGCGAACACAGCGTGGCCTAATCTAATACGTGACACTCATAACAACCCGCCTACCACCAACACATTTAAAACTCAACTTTGTGCTAAGAAAAATAGTGTATATTTTACAACGTGTCACATGTTAAACTGTACTTTCTATTTACAGTTTTGAAAATAAACTTTGGCTTGTAAAAAACAAGGTTGGCTTTCCTTTGGGGGATTATTAAAAACGAATGCAGAAATATTTGAAAATTTGAACACGGTGGAAATGAAAAACGTTTCAAATGTAGGACAGAGTTATCTCGCGGGTTATTAATCTCCATGTAGTTATATTATGGGACATATTGTATTAAACAATAAATAATAATAAAACAATGTGTGTTTTATTTTGCACTTACTCTGTTTATTGTAAAACTGTTGCTTACACTCTTACACTGTTCATGATCAATTCCACAAAAAGAGCATGCTTAGATGGTTAGGTCACGAGATGACGAATGGATGGCGACTCACAAAAACTATTTACATGGCAGATGTGAGTGGCAACACCAGGAGGGAACGCCTTAGTAGATCGGCTTTCACAAATAATGTTGAAAGGCTTCGTCAGAAGAACCAGGTGCGTAGTACCTACTCGCATCCGGCGACCGTGTATGACCAGGTATATGAACGTGGACGAGTACGTAGCTTCGTAGCGGGTGGCGTTCTGCCTGAGGTAGGCAGAACGCCACCCGCTACATGGGAATAATATAGTTAAGTCCGCCTATGTACCACTATTGTACATAAAGTTTAAATAAATAAATATATAAGGCGTGAGTTTATATATCTATGTATGTAATTAGTTTATTTGACTTCAAATACAGCACAGATACACTTCTGCTGATCACAATTACTACTATAACGGCCAGTTCAAACTTTCAACAAGAACACGCGAACAAGGCTGAAACGACCAGCTATTAGTGTTTGAATTTAGAACAAACATGCAATTAAGCTTTTTATCCCTGTATTATGTTCCCTTAGGATGATCCGGACCACTACGCAGGCGGTGCCGCGGGCACAAGCTAGTTTGCTGTAAGTATGCAAGCGTCATACGAGCCTTGTATAACAAGATGGCGTCGTTGAAATAACTTGACAAGTTGTGTTTTATAGTTCTGGAAGAGAAGTTATTTAAAAAGTTCAGAGAATGAGCGTTGACTTACTTGGACAGTAAACTGTGACATATAAGATATTTTATTTATGTGGATTAGTTCTGTGTGTATATCTCGGAAAAGTAAAGCTTTAGAAGATTTTGTCTCATTGAAAACCTGTTTGTATTGAAACAGGTTTTATGCGTGGACGCTATGCTACGCTTTGAAAATAAAATAAAATGGCGGATGATAAGCAGGCCACGCTTCATACAAAATTCTTCCAACCCCTTTACATTGGGTGACATAACGGGCGATGTTGTCGCTAAAAGTGACTTCTTAGCTTGACGTTCACTGCCACATTTGTGAATTTCAATCCCTGCACGGTAAACCGTTTTATATAAACTATGATGGAATCAATAACTGTTTAATACTCAATTATTTACTTCACGTACAAAATAATTGAGGTCGTCAAACAAACAAAATATAATTTAACAAAAACAAACTACCCCAAACAAATTAATGAAATCACATAAACTTTCACAAACGTATCTCATTGGCAATAAAAAACAATGACCAGAACATTTCAAAACTAATAACACCACAAACACATTTGCGAACTCAGCAATAACAATAAAAATGCATCCCAAACCACCCAGTGCCCATACGATACCCATATGATAACCATAGAGATAGATATTTCTACTCACGTAAACCAAAAGGCTATATCTCGAAAAAACAAAAGTTCTGTTTGTTTTGCATCTGACAGTTAGGAACACCCAGAGCAGAGAGCTTGTGCTTACATAACAGTCGAGCGAGTTGATCAAAGGTTGTGCCAAGCTCGCGGGCCTGTGGACGGCGAGCTACGGGCTAGCCCGCCGTCCGTCCGTCTTATGACGACAGGCCGTGTCGACGGCGCGCTCGTGTTCCACGCGCGCCTCAAACAGAGTCAGCAAACAGGAAGGGACCGATGCCTGCCAGGGTTGCGGGACTGTTCGAAAGAGATACCGCGGCCCTGGAACACAAAGGGCAAAAGAAGGAACATGGATGGGTTTTAGTCAGTAAAAGTCTGACACTCCCTCATGCTCAGCCCAGAGCGGGAGGAGTTATTTGATGATTTACCAAACGAAAAAAAAAATAATGGTTGTGACAAGCTTGCGGTGGCGGTAGTTGGCCGTAGGAGGTTAAACCGTTGGTCCCTGCTGTCATTGTGACGATGTAGATCTTTGACAGTCTATACGAGTAATCAGAAAGTCTGGTAACCACTCTTACGGGGTAGCTGGGTTGTACAGGTCAGATAGTCAGTCGCTCCATGTAAAATACTGGTATTCAGCTCCATCCAGTTAGACTGGAAGCCAATCCATAAATAGTTAGGAAAAGGTTAGGCAGATGATGGTGAGATGAGGCTCATTTTTGTATTGAAGAAGAGTGTTTTTTTTTTACAAATACCCTGTTTTCACAAATTAGATTTGTAGAGCTACCTCTTTTTGCCTTGCGGGGGCAGATTCGTCCATACGCGTCAATATTTATCGGCGCGCGGTTATAAGTGCCATTGGCCACACGTGACGCGCAGCGCGGACGTGAGCCGCCGGCTCCACTATGACCTACCTATTTGTTCCATTATTGTGACAAAGTGCAATAATTTCAGGTCACAGTTTCTTATACGAGAGAAGACTACTCTGAGAAGACATCGAAATAAACTCAGAGGTCACAGTCTTTAAGGTCAAGACATTTTCCAGACATTGTTGTTGTTTGTGATTTCAGGAGCTCAACGATTTCGTTGACATTTGCCAAAAGTAGACATTTGCCTACTTTCCCTACGAATCGATTTATTAATCTCAAGCTTATAGCGAATATAAAATATACTAAAAATGAGAAACAATATTGAAAATTATGTCAAGAATTGACAGGCCGCAGACTTTTCTTTTCATTAATATAGCATAATTGTCTCCCCCAAAACCTGTTAGTGGGACAAAGTGGACAAACAACATTTCACATTTGATTAGAACTTAGTTGCTGCAGAATGCCATGAAGGGAACATTATAAACTTTCGAAGGTATGAAAAAACGTCTCATCACTGTAGAACGGTTTTTGTTTTCGTCCAAAAGGTACATAGCCACTTTTTCCCGCTGCTGCACTAGAGGAACGAATCGATAGGGCAGAGTGGAACAACCCCGTGAGCCTTTAAATTTCCTCGCGTTATGAAGGGATAATGCATTTGTGAGAATGGCGGTGTTAGATTATGTCTGGGTTCGGGGGGAGAACGTGTGTTTTATTTGTTCTTGAGCTACTCACTCTCATATGGGAGAGGTTATAGAGGACCAGCTAGATTTCTTTTCGTTATCGGCACTTATTTACAAGAGCAGTATTTTTGATATAATCGCGGACGAGGACTGAATATTTGTCCACGATCTTCTTTCTTTATCGTGTCTAACCTGGTGTCGGAGTTTTTGTCCACGGCATAAACTCTAAGCAGCTTGAGAACTAACTTAGAAACCCGTATTGTCCCACTGCTATTCAGAGATTCCTCTCTCTCTTTTCCACTTATCCTACTCGGTGGTTCTTTTAGCCCATTTGTGGTTTGATTAATTTATCCAAATTCACCAAACATTGACAGTTTCAATGTTATAAATACCAAATGAATAAAACAAGATCAGATTACACTAAAAAACTACCTACTAAACCTGAGCTAAATTGCACAATAGATCACCGTGCGTAGTCGCGCGCGTCTTACAAATGGCGGGTAGACGGCAATGGAGCCGCTGACGGATGGAGTGTCAGGCGTCGCGTCGATCGCCTCGATATAGACGCGCGTAAATCGCACGCCGTGATTTACGTGTCGCAATTGCCCGCGCGTGTGGTCGCGGAATGCACATACATTGTTGTGCTTATGTGTAGGAACAGAGTTAAATTTGGTTGTTTAGTTTTACTTTCAATACCTGTAGGAAGTGTTGGTTTTTTTTTTGCACCGTTTGTTGAAAGTATTGGTGTTTTTTTTACTCCAAGTAATGGACTATTTTACAGTCAACTGTACGGAAAGTCAAGAGCACCAATATGTATACACTTAGCAACTTTTAAAAGCGATTTTCTCCTACTCAGCAATTTCATGTTGATAATATATTTTGGAACCCATTTTATTTTTAAATTAGTCTTACCTCAAAGTTGCAGTCGTTAACCCACGAGAAAATCGCTATTGAATTGGTGCCATCCACCTTTGGCCGTACTTACTTACCTACAAATGGGAACAATGATTGATTTTGACAGTGCCCTATCTCGTAGCGCTAAGAGTGGTATACTAGATTGAGACTTAGGTATGCTGTTGATTGTACTCTTTTGAAAAAAGTGGGTTAATTTCAACACTGCTAAATAAAATGTGGATTTAGCGTTTATGACATCAAATAAAAATATCTTATACAGAATATTCGTATACGCTGTCGCAAATAAAACAGCTAAAGATATGTGAGAAAACTTTATATAAATGCTAATGTGATCCAAATACTCGTCCTCTCAGTAAATGGAAGGATTTTTATATAAATAACAGTACTTTACATTTTCCGTTTAAATAATCTTCTCTATTTCGCAGTCAAAGCAAATTGTAGTTCTATTAGAGTGGAATTTCTTTGTTACTTCATGCAGAACTAAACGGTTGTCTGTGACTAGAGAATTACTGGGCTGTATAGTTTTTAAGAATTAATTAATTAATTACTGTAAGAATTAATTAATTAATTATTGTAAGAATTAATTAAAATTCATTACAGTTTCTTAGAATACAATAAATATTGTTACAGTCCATGAAAAACTCTCAAAAACCCATAAAAAACGATATCAAACAAAAAAGCGCTCAATTACAAAATAATATCCTCTTTTCCTATTTAAAACCCGATTTGTACGTTTTCAACGGTTTTCCGTCCCAGTGCGTCCACCGGGCTCACAGTCAGGGGCCCAGGGGCCCGGGGGCCGGGGCCGGGGCCGGGTATCGTCCGCAAATAATAAAATATTCCCAGGAAATAACGGGCACGCTGCGAGCGATCCTTTTGAACGACCAGTTAACAATGACCTTTGATTTTCAATCTTTAGCTTCGAGTCAGAGACCAAGTTACACTGGATTATTTGAACGCTAACCAGATTATTATGACCTTCGGACAAGATCTTTTGTTGCTTCGAAACCGCCAGTTTAACAAAACCTTTCGAAACCAAGCAATAGTTCGTCATTAGGAGTCAAGAGATCCTGGTCCTTCGATACAAAAACCAGTTTACTTGGGTCCTTCATCATTATGTTTAGGTTAAAGTCTGAGGGTCTTGGTATGTGGTGGTTTGGTCTGAAGCTTATTGACTGGGATACCTGCGAAGTGCTGACAGGACCGTCGGCAATCATTCAATCTCGACAAATGCTTTTGTAAAGCGTAGTCTACATGATATGAATGGAATGTAGATAACGAAGATGTTGGAGGGATGGGTGAGAGGAGCTAGGACTTCACTTGATGTATGAATGCTGGCATTTTGTTGAATTGTAAACCAGGGAGTTTTTTTTAAGGTTCAGTAAGTGTAACTAGCTACCAAACTATCAAATAGTTAACAGTTCAGAGTGTAGTAACTTTTCAATCCGAAACACTGAGTAGCAGTTTATTGGAAACAAACGAGCCCTTTGGCCTTTGCGAGACCTTTGGTATTGTTAGTCACCTAGCATTAGCTAAAATGTTTGCGCTGAGAGGGAGTGGAGGAATCCACCATACGAGTTCAGTGCGGGTTGGTGAATGTGCTGTTCGAGTTTTAGGCTATAGGAAATGCAGTCCTTCACGGTGTTATCTTTTACCGTTTTTAGGAGCTAATAATAGGTTGTCTATGTTTGAATGGAAAACTCTCGTGGTCGTTTCGACGCTTTCGATTATATTTACTGTTATTTTGAATACAATCTTGTGATGTACTATCGTCAGTTCCTACTAGTCGGGATAATATATAGAAGGATTTCCAGCAACAGTTCATTGTTGTTAGTAGCTAAGCGACTGCACACTCGAGAACGTAATTTATTAGTCGCCTTCAAAGAAAGACGGCACCTACCTACATAATTTCTCATCACGAAACACAAAAGCTACAAAAAGAAAAAACGTAAAAATATCTTTATCTTTTGAAAGAAAGCTGTTGCCCCGAGCTTTATTCGCACGGAAATAATTTAGACATGTAATTTAGAATGGCGGCTTATTCGCCCCTTTTCTTTTCTTAAAGGAAAATCCTTCCTTTGCCTGCTCCGAGCTCCGAGCCTCCGAGCGATGCTTATACCCTGGTACTTTCGATCTGTTGTGAGAGAGTTAAGAAAAGCGATTCGAGTATTTTATGTGTTTTTGCTATTTCTACTGATGCTGATTGTGGGGGTCCATGCCCAGGATCCAAGTTAGAAACTATATGTCGACCAAATTTTGGAGGATCTAACTGGGAACCTAGGTAGAAAACGTAAAATAGAAGCGCAATCGTTTAATGTTAAATTCCTCTAAAACAAAAACAGTGTAATTTTTCTTTATTCACTTTTTCCTTACAAACGGTTTGTATCTTGGTTTCACACCAATTCTATGAAATTTGTTATTTTGTATTTGTTGTTGTTAGTATTTATTAGTGAGAAGTGCGCATATTTTAAAATATACATTAATAATAATATCAAACAGCCTAAGAAGTTATGGAGTTATATTAAATCAACTGTAGCCACTTCCAAAAAACCTGACCATGGACTGCCACCCTTTTGTAATAAGCCAGAATCAATTAATCAGCACTTTTTGGATGCTGGCACATCCACCGCAGCACATCGCAGTGGTAATTTTGCTACTGCAGATTTAACTCCTTTTGAGCACCACAGGTACGGTGACACTCATTTCCAGCTTGAGCCAGTCCAGCAGGATGAGGTGATGAGGATCTTGCGTAGTCTGAAGTCGAACGCGCAGGGCTCTGACCACATTTCTCTGGAGATGCTGATATTGACACTTCCTCGAACACTTGCAGTTATCACAGCTATCATCCACAGGTCTATAGTCACCTCTTCTTTTCCTGATCTGTGGAAAATGGCAATTGTTAGACCAATCCCTAAAGTATCGAACCCCACTAGTGTAAAAGACCTCCGACCGATAAGCCTACTGCCATGTCTGTCCAAAATCCTGGAGAGAGTTGTCTCTGACCAACTCAGGGCATATCTTGAGAAAAATGGTATTTTACCAGTAGCTCAATCCGGATTTCGAAAGGCTCATAGCACGGCGACAGCTCTTCTGGATGTCGTCGGTAACATACTTGAAGCCAGAGACCAGGGTATGGGAGCCCTGCTCATCTTACTGGATTTTTCACGTGCGTTTGATTCTATCAACACTTCACTTCTTCTCTCCAAACTGTCTTATTATGGGTGTGATGTCGAAACAGTCAAATGGTTTGAGAGTTACCTTAAGAATCGATCACAGTTCGTGCAAGTGACAAGTGACAGCGGGAAAACCATGTCCGAGCGGCGTGGACAGGGGCGTGCCGCAGGGATCGATCCTGGGCCCGCTTCTCTTCATTTTGTACACTGCTGACATCATCAACTGTCTTATCAACTGGAAGTTCCACCTTTACGCAGATGAGGAGGTGAAGAACTCACTTTTCCACTCTTTCAAATTTTAGAGAAAACAGTAAAAATGTAAATAACTAACTGACTACAACACCTACATTTTGTTTTAATTGTGTCATCTAAACTAGTGTTTCAGTCAATCTGATGCACCAAATGGCTGACAGCAATGATAAAAAATCTTAGCTAATACTTTGAAATGAAATTTGGAAATGTGAGGTTTTGATTAAACATTTTTGGTAAAGTGTTGTTTTGATAAAGACTTCTACGAGTAGTAAAGAGAGGTCAAATAACTGAAAAAACGTCAAATAACTGAAAAATGTTGCCAAGCAAATGACAAGTAAATAGTACTTTTACGTACGTTTATTTAGTACTTGATTATTACTAAATTTTAGCCAAAAGACCAGGCATTAGAAGTTTAGCACCTTTAGACTAAACTCAATGTTTTTATGTGGTTTCGACGATGTCTTAATGATACAATTCAATTTTACACCAAACAAAGTGAGCTTTTGAAAATAATCAAAGGAGACTGATTTTTTTCGATAAGGTTTTACTTATTTGCTTTCAATCAATCAAATCAATTTAACATTTTTTGCACATGGACTATTTTTTTATATTTTTTTTAAATATGGTAATGTGAGGTTTTGTTCTTCACCTCCTCAGATGATCTACAGTTGTACCTCTCCTTCCGCTCCTAGGATACTGCTGAAGTTAGCAGAATAAATGAGGACTTAGAAAGGATTTGATGTTGGTCCGGAAGGAACTCCTTGGTCCTGAATCCAAGTAAATCCAAGTTTATTGTTATGGGATCTAGGGATTTCCTGAACAAAATGCTTGCTTGCAATCTGGACCTCAGGATTGATGGTTGTCGTGTGGAAAGGGTTCTGGAAGCTCGTAATCTTGGGGTAGTATTTGACGGGCAGCTGCTTTTCGAAACTCACATATTGGAGGCAGTGCGCAACTATTTCTACCGACTCAAGCTTTTATATCGTGTACGTCCCTACGTAAGTGTGGATATGCGTGTCATGCTGTGTGAGTCACTTGTTCTATCTAAGCTGAATTACGCTGACAATGTATGGGACGTGCATTCTCGGTAGAAGCGAAAAGCTTATCCAGCGGGTGCAGAATGCCTGTGCAAGATTCTGCTACAATGTTCCACGTAGCTAACGTCGCGAAAAAGTCAGCACGCAGAAAGCTTCACCTGGCTACACTTCTCTTTGGCACTATCCTCACAAGCAAACCTGATTATTTATATAATAAACTGAATTGGTCGCGCGATGTTAGCAGAATTAAAACTAGGGCTTCATCATACCTCTTGTTGGCCGGATCCCACAAAACTGCTGCATTTCGTGGTAGCTTTAAATTCGCTGCGTCCCGCTGCTGGACCGACTTGCCACCGCCTTTCCGTGCTATAAAAACAGTGGGTACCTTTAGATATAAATATATACAACACTTGCTACAGTTACAGAAAAAAACCAGTCACTAATTTTACTTACCCTAAGACTGCATGAAGCTAGTACTGGTATCGTAACGGAGTTTTTGCTCTCGAGGATTATATACTAAACGATCGAACGGTTTTTGCCTGGATCGCTACCATGTACACAAGCAAAACCAACACCAACGCACTTTATTAAATATATTTACACCTTCAGACGACCCACTGACTACCTTTTCTGTCATAACTTAGTATATACACTGGGCTCTGATATACTCATTCCTTATATTTTGTTATACTTTATTGTTTCGGAAGTTTTTCTTGTTGTTTTCTTATGTTGTTTCTTTAAAAATACCTTGACATTGACAGCCAGTTGCCAAAATGTATCCTGCGCTGCGCTCGCGTCCCTTCGCTTGTCATGGACCATAGACAATCAACAGTCTGTAGCGTTGACAACCGAAGTCGGAACGTTCGGTGCGGCCGAGCCGATTATTAATAATATTTTCATTTAATCATTTTTATTTGTATACTTATAGTTTTTATTTTATTTAAGTGAATATTATGTTATTTTATTTTTTGTGTTAATGTATTGTGTGTCCGTAGTTATGACCGTGACGTAACAGTGGGCCTTATCAGAATACCAGCGCTGCGGTATTTGTTTTTCATATATCGCAGCAACATGCTGAGATAGGAGCCTTTTTGGCCTCGCACAGGTCTTTTTTTATTATTTAGTTTTAGATTCTTTTTTTGTATTGTTATTTTTGTTGTTCTTGTGCTTGTCCCAAATAAATATTTTTCTTTCTTCTTTCTTTCTTTCTTTCTTTCTCCACAGACGTAGTAGTTGGATTTTTCAATTAGAGGTTTCTCAGTTGCAGCCCCCAGGGCTAGATTGGTTCCCAGATAATGAAAATTGTCTTCCTCCTGTTTCCCCCGCATAATACTCGAAACTAACTCAACTAGCTACGTGTGGGTCACTTCTGCCTATCCTTCGGGGAACACAATAGTGAAGTTACTGTAAACAGTTTCTACCAAAACCCCACCTCCAACTAACGAACCTCTTTGTGACCTCAGTTTACGGTTGCACACAGAGCATAACATTGTAAACACAAAGCGCGGTTGACAAGCCATCAATGTCACTTCACACGGTTATACCACAGCGCCGCATCGCCGCAGGTACGTACAGCCGGGTGGTGGTCGCTTTGGAAACCCATAGTTATAAAATGCTCTTGATCCGTAGAACATAACATCACGATTATTCCTCACAGATTTAGACAGAGGTGTGTTATGTACACCCTCATTTCGCCAGACCTATGTTAAAGCCTACTGCCATTATTAGGACATAAGTCCAAAAGCAGACTATTATTATTAAATATTATACTATTAACAAATGAAAAAAATACAAATACAATTGGATTGGCAAACAATCCGAAGAACCCTACGCTCAGCGGACTCACCTACTAGACCCACAGTAATACGTACAAATCGGCACATCATAAGTGTGTTACCCTGTGTCCAGCCGTGCGCGTCGCTCCCTTGACCGCGTGGAGGCGAGGCCGCCTTGTTTTCATCACGATCGACCGCAGCGGTCAGATGTTCACGTTAGGATGTTAGAAAGTAGTCGAGTCATTTGTTTACAATATTGTATACCAACATCATCGACCTGTTCCCAACTATGTTGGTGTTGCGGTCGGCTTCCAGTCCAACCGGATGCAGCTGAATACCAGTATTTTACATGGAGCGACTGCCTATCTGACCTCCACAACCCAGTTAGTTCTGGGTAACGCACCTTTTTTTTTTCGGATGGGAAATCATCAAATAACTTCTCCCGCTCTGGGCTGAGCAGGAGGGAGTGTCAGACTTTTACTGACTAAAATCCATCCATGTTCCTGCTTTTGCCCTTTGTGTTCCAGGGCCGCGGTATCTCTTTCGCACAGTCCCGCAACCCTGGCAGGTGTGTAATACCCCTTTGCCTTTGCTTGTAGATTCCTCTGCTAGAGGATTTTTCCGGTTGGTGGAAACAGATCGTTCTGGGGGTATGACATGGCAATTTTTTTTTTTTACTAAATACTCACAAATTATTTTCAAATACAGGTTCTAAAACTTCTCCTTTTTGTACCCAGAGGACCATAAAAACGTGCAAAACTAAAGCTACAAAATACAGAAACATTTTATATATTTTCTCTGAGCTGCAGATTGGAACATTTTCTGTTTCCTAGAACTCTAACTAGCATGCAGAACAACGCAGATATTTTTTCTCTTTTTCTTCATTTGTAGGAAAAAATATGAATCCGCAATACAAGCAAGTACGGACTGCGTTTTAATGTTCTCACGCATTTTGCAAATTAAAATGCATAAAATAGAGACATGGAAATAAACGGAGAATTCTAATTCACTCGCATGTTGTGGACGTCGGGTAAATATGCACAGGAGGAACACTTCGATATTAGTTTATTTCGTTACCCGGTTATGGAAAAGTGTTCAGTTTGAAACTGTCTTTTAGTCTAGTGACTGGTATCAAATCGAATCGATAAAACGATTCGATTCGATTGGTTTGATTTTTCGATGATTAAATCAAAATCAAAATCAAAATTATGCTGCTTTCATTATTTGGTTTTTAATCAGGCGTTTCTTTGAAAAGCCAAGAACCTGGGTTTGTGTCCCGATATAAATGTCGGATTGTCAGGATTGATTCCGTTAGGCTCGTGCATCATGTGGGCAGAAGATGTATTTCGTGCAATGAAAACACACTTAACAAAACAGGCTTAATAGAAACAGTGTATGTGCGATACACTGTTTCTATTAAGCCTATTAATTCCAGTGTGTTTTCATCGTGTCGGGTTGACTGGAGAATGCGGGTGTATGGAAAATAAATTGTTAAGAGCAGACAAATCTGTCACCCTCTTTCTTTGTCTTTTGCTACGCGCACTACTCGAGCTCATCACTAAGTCACGGCTGTCCACGGTTCTCCATTCAACCCACGATCATGGCGCTTGCAACATCGTCGAAATATCGGGAGCTCAGAATAAGAGACAATCACGGGAGATATCCCGTAAGTGACAGTATCAGTTTATTTATAAACCGTGAAAGCTTAAAACAGTATTGTATTATTTCGTCGGTACCAACGTGTTTGTGTAGCTTGTTATCTCACACGGGTGCTATAAAACTGTTCTTCTGAACGCCGCCATTTCGCTCATAAAATGTCACCATGCGAGGGGCGAGTAATCCGGGATCGGCGCGATAAACCCCGGACTACGGGACGAGAGGTCGGGACTCCCGACGAGACAATGCGCTATTGTTCTCAGTGTATCGAATAGCGGATTCTGCAGTAGCACAACGGATTGTGATGCTTTGAGAGGAAGGATTTAATTGGTTACTGATTTCTCGTTAGTGTCACTGCAGACACCCGTTTACCCGTTTATTCGAAGCCACCAAAAGCTAGGTTAAAGTAACTTGTGACTGTATAGTCACATCAAGATTAAACGTTGTAAATAATTAACCTTAAAATATTAACTTTGTTAAGGTTGTCGACCTTGTCAAAGTCGTGGGATGTAAGAAGTAAAGGGGCCGCTTGTTGTAGTGATGCTTGAGGCTTATGTCCACCAGTATACGCCTTTTTTTGGCGCAATTATGATGATACTTAACAAAAAAGTGGACCTTTTTTCACCTAAAACGATTGTCCAAATGTATTAGCCCCAGTCATCCTATATACTCAAAATGTCATCCACTATACAACACTTTGCTCGTGTGCTGGATTGCGGCTCGCTCTCTCTCCCAGAGAGAAGGCTTGTGTCTCAGCAGTGGGAACATTATAGATTCTGATCATGTTGACTTACTGCTTCGTCCTGCACTAGGTGTCACATCGACACAACACTCCTCGTCTCAGTTAAAAACGCGACTCTGGTGTATTGTCGCACGTTTTTGTCGCAAGTCGTATCCACAATGAAACCTTCTGCCAATGTATTCAAAACCTTACGCTTCGATAATAAGGTTGATAATCACTTGGCATGGAAGTTATATTTTTATTAAAGTAATTTGGAAAAGATTACACGAACAACAACTCTATCGTAAATTAACAAGGTTGAAATTTGGGTAGCAGGAATTGTTGCAAGTAATATGTTTGTCAGTTGTAATTCAGAAAAGCTATTATTAATATCTGCGATGATCTGCTAGAAGAAAATATAGCGCTTTAAGCCGCTTAGCGATATAATGGGAGTCAAGAGCACAAGAAGTAGTTTATTTTGTTAGTGGCAAGAAAATGACGTTAGTTGTAGTGTATTTTTGTAACTACCTCTCTTCTGGGTTTTATTTACCGGCTGAGCCCTAACCGTTACAGTGAAGTGGCTCAGTGGCCACTGTAACGGTTAGGGCTCAGCCGGTAAACAAAACCCAGAAGAGAGGTAATTACAAAAATTATGATTAAAAAAAAACAATTATATTTTTAAATTTTAGTTACACCCCAGAAAAGGACTGGCGTGAGTTCTCGACATCGAGCGCGTGTTTAATTCTAGACCGCCTAAAGAAAGCCACTATCCTGTAGGTTCCAGAACATAGGTGACTGGTGGCAGCCAGGTAGGTAGGACGATCTTGGAATTCAAGTGGAGCGCGCAGCACGCAGGGTTGTCCAGCCACAGCCCCTGCAGCGGCAGCTAGTTATAGCTGTCTGGTAGAAGAACCCTGGAATGTCCCGAATTAGGCATTTTAGAAAATGGCCGAATTCGTACTACTGACTGCAATATCCTGACAACCGTCGAACATTAAATCTACGGTGGAAGGTGGTGATCTAGCATCAATTAGCCATCAAGATGAAGCAGGCTAAGCAGCGTGGTACAATTTAAAAGCATGATGAAACAGAAAAATGATATCTAGTAATGTGAGGTAGATGGAAAAATAACTAGAATGATTTGCAGAAAATTACAATACAATGACCCTTGATTGTCTACAAGTCACCAAACTAGTTTGAACAAAGAAGTGAAATACATGAAAGGATGAAGATAATTTAAAAATAACCGTCATGACCCGTTACACCTACCTATACTACGGACATTCGGTGAAACATAAAAGTAGGAATATTACTAGGGTGTTTAAAATAGCAATCACCGTTGATACACCAACTCAATTAATATGAATCGACAATGCAGGTGTCCTAAGTTGGTGTTATTACACACAGCGAAATTTTAGCAAGTCATGCAACGAATACTTAAATCTAGTTAATTAAAGTTTTGCAACACTCACCCGTTCGGGGTTACACTGAATTTAATTATTTGTACACGTGTAAGTAATTTATAGGTATTCATTGAAAATATATCCAAGGTACATAAGTACGATAAGGAGGTTGGCAGAGGTACAATTAAATATTATGCAGACGCGATCACTCTGCCGCTGTGTAGTGCGAAGTGCCCCCGCCGCCGTCGGTCTTGTTCCCTGAGCCGTTGGATGTCCGTGAACGTTAGGCGTGAGCGAAGAGCATATACAAACTTATCAAGCTTACTGCATACTCTTTCTACATCCCTTCCAGTTTAGTTTATTGTCAATTACTATACCTAAAAATAAAGCTGGTCCTGGTTGCAGAATTGCATTATTATGTTTAATTGCTGTTGGTATTACTGACAAGTTACAAATGTTTGAAATTGAATTATTTTGGTTTTGTCAATATTAACATGAAGATTATTGTCGCTCAACCATTTTATCACATTTATTAATTCTTTGTTTGCTTCAATTTCTATGTCAGTTTTGTTGGAACATTTTATCGTCGTTTGATTGATTGATTGATTGATTGATTGATTGATTGATTGATTGAACAGTGGCAGTTTATAAGAATACTTTTATTCTTTGTTATCAAGAAAACTTCTAGAGATTTTCCAGAGAAAACTGCACTTAACGTATGGACGGTTATGGGGAGAGCTTTGCCCAACAGAATTACAAAAGGATTGAAAACATTATCAACAAAATCATTTTTGTTTACAAAATGTTACAATATTTGAAACTTAAAGTATTTATTTTAATTTAATCATTTAGATACAATATTGAATTGTCAAGAAGTCGGCCATTTAGATTTTTTTTTATTTGCGCGTTCCAATATGTAGATCTCTATGGAGCAGAACGGGCAAGACACTCCATGGACGTGTTTTTAAATCAAGTTAGGTAATATAATACAAAATCCGTGGAAGATTATTATTTTTGCTTCTTCTTTGGGTACGTATGTGAGGACATTTTTTCTTGCTATTTCAAATTTTCGTGCAAAAAACACGTCATTTGAGTGGTAAAAGCGGGTGGTGTTGTGTATGTGTCGTGTATGTACCTCTAGTGGCGCTTTGTGCAATCAAACTCGCTGCGGTTTTTATATTCCCCTTTGTGGGTACCAGGGGAACATCGGAGGTGAGGCAGTAGGACTAGTCCGCGCAATAAATAGTAAACAACGTATCAGAACAAGTTTATTTCCATTAAATGTAGATGATGTACAGGTAAGGAATGGATAAAGTAAATCAGTTTATTATAGGAAGTTTGAAAGTTGCGCATGTTACAGAAAATTTGAAAGGGAGTCGTCTGTCTTGGTATGGACATGTAATGAGGAGGGATGTGACTAAAAGAGTAATGGATCTGAACGTTGATGGATGGAGAGGGAGAAAAAGGCCATATAATGGATGGATGGTGTGCGATATGAAAAAGATAGAGATAGAGGAGTAAATGATGCCGTGACGCCTGACAGGACAGAATGTAAAAAAAAACGTGTTGCTCGGACCCCAAGGAGACTGGAACAAGGGTAAGAAGATGATGAAGTAGGTGTAAAGGTGAATGTTACAAAATTATGTCGATTCTAAAAAAAATGTCGTAACTCTAATTTTATTGAAGAACATTTTAATTAATGACATGAGTCTATTACGTGGTGCCAATTAATTTAAAAAAAATCATGAAATAAAAACTACAGATGAGTGGTGATCTTGATAAGAGCAGTAGCCTCCTATTTTGCTGAAAAATCTAATCTAATAGATGGAGAGCAACCGCCTCCTGTGACTATGACTTCGGTGAAACCTGGTGATTGGTTCATGATTTGTTCTCTTTCTGAAATTCTACAATATTATACGTGAATGATGAATATTATACGTGAAAAATATGTCATGTCGACATGTGTGCAAGTAGAATCCATCTCGAGATATTAATGTTACTCCTGTTTCTTATATTTGCTCCTTACTTTTTTTCTTCGTAGAATCAATTCTGTTTCCTGTGTTTCTTAATATGTTTTAAGTTGTTTAAAAGTGCCTTTTATGTCTAATTGAAATAAATGGTTTGAATTTGGCTTAACTTAACTAGCATTATCATAGCCTTGTTTCATCCACTGCCATGGGCCATCTTCCTTTACTGCCATGCTTCCCTGGTCTGCGCAACTCATAACTCTTCGGGCGGGAGGAAACGCCCGGGTGCTACCATTGTGAGGATCGACCGGAGGACACGGTGGAGCACACGGTGGAGATCTGCCCCGCGTGGGCGGAGCACCGCCGTGTCCTCGTAGCGGCGATCGGCGGCGGCGACCTCTCGCTTCCGGCCTTGGTTCAATCCATGGTCCGGAGCGAGACGGAACGGGACGCCGTCACCTCCTTCTGCGAAGCAGTCATGCTAGCGAAGGAGGTGGCGGAACGTGAGAGGGAGAGAACCTCACGTCCCAGCCGCCGCGGGAGACGCGCCGGGCGTCGGGGGCCACGTGGTGGCCCCCGGGCACCGAAGGCGGGGGCCTGTGGACGGTGAGCTATGGGCTAGCTCGCCGTCCGTCCGTCTTATGACGACAGGCCGTGTCGACGGCGCGTTCGTATTCCACGCGCACCTCAAAGAGAGTCAGCAAACAGGAAGGGGTCCGAAAGGACCGATGCCTGCCAGGGTTGCGGGACTGTTCGAAAGAGATACCGCGGCCCTGGAACACAAAGGGCAAAGAAAGGAACATGGATGGGTTTTAGTCAGTAAAAGTCTGACACTCCCTCCTGCTCAGCCCAGAGCGGGAGGGGTTATTTGATGATTTCCCATCGATAAGAAAAAAAAAACTCCTAACTCTCATCCAAGTCTACCTCCCTATTATATTGATTGATTTTCTGATCTATTTTTAGTGTGATGATGGATGTAAGGGGCGGGGAAGTGCCAATCAGCGATAGCTTTGTCGGCGCTCAATCAGTCGTATCAAAAGGTGGAACAATTTACACAACGCGGCTTTTATTAATTCTGTTTCACAACTATTGTACGTTGTTCTCTGTAAAAATATTTGTTGAATATAAGTAAAATTGCACATACAGTTGCAATTGGCTTGTTTTTAGTTTTCTGAATTGTAAATATAAAAGAATGGCATTTTGATGTACTCGTACCAGCAAATTGCAGATGTTTGCGTTTACTAGCATCAAAGAATTTAGCCTATGCGCATTTCTCAGAAGCAGCTTAGAGCGGCTTTATGTCTGGTCTAATAACTAGCGAAATACAAAAGACCTCTGCCTACCCCTCCCAGAAATACAAGCGTAATATTCTGTTAAGCGATCCGTATGTTGTCCATTAAGGACCTCCCGTTTCACCTTCATTTATTTAGTCAATATTAATGGAAATGAGTATATAATTGTGAATCGAGCGCTATTCGCCCAGCAGTCTCGCTAGTTTAGTAGTACAGTACTATAGTATGCTCGTGAGTCAGTAGGGAAGTTAGTTGCCAGTTGTTTGGACCGCAGACCGCGTAGGCCGCTTGCTGCTCTGCTTTATATTATTTGTGAAGCTACTGTGCGCTATGAATGACGACTTTCATGACATGTTTCAGGGATATGAGGTTATAATATTCGTGAAATTGCTTACTACTTTAGCTCATGGATCTATTCTGAAATTGGAACGTTTGGCGCGGTACTTTTTACCCGACTCCCAATAAACGGTTATGTTTTCGTTTGATGTATGTATGTCATTTTTTTATTACCTCATAATATATGTTCCGAACCACTGCACGGATTTTTTAATTTAATTGACATAACGTTAGATTCGTCTTGGTAACCCAAGTGTCCTACAGAAGTGGACGCAACAAAAAAACAACATGACGACTGTGAGACGCTATAGTATAAAGAAAAAATTTTTTTTTTTGAAACTGCTGTAAGGATATCAAATTAAAGGGCTCATCGTGAGGATTTTAAAATGGTAAATTATGACCATATTTTAATTTAAATAAATCATACACACGATGAAAATTCCTTTATATAATTAGACCGTTTACGGAATTTGTAACAAACGTACAAAAAAATGCAAAAATCTCCATCTTATTATAATCGTAATTATAAAGGGTAAAATAAAAAATAATAATTAAAAAAACCCGACCGCGTAACAATAACTAATAATGACTAACTAATAACTTTAAATTAAAACTGAAAAGACAAAAACCAGTTCATTCCAGAAGTGTAGAAAGCAATAAAACAAAACAAAATATTTGATAGTCTAGATTATATATTAGAATTTATAATTTGTTTTATTTTATTCCTTTCTACATTTCTGGACTGAACTGTTTTTTTTCTTTTCAGTTTAAATTTAAAGTTATTAGTTAGTTATTATTAGTTTCTATTATGATAACCACTGCACGCATTGCAGTTCCCAAATGGTCAAAAAGCAAAACAACACTGATTGTACTAAGAAATATATATAGTCAAAACATTTTTGTGAGCTCAGAGTTCAATCTTCAAATGATTTTTTTCAACTATACAAAATTCTTTGAATCCAGCTCGAAAGCCATAAAAAAACTTTTTTTTATACCAAATTTGCGTAATACTCGTATGTATTCATCACAAAGTTAGTAGCAGTTTACTGTTTCATCAAGGCTTCCTCATGATGTAATTGTGACATAATTTCTGTTCATAAGCGGTTTAAAGGTTGTAAGCATCATAGTCGTGCAGTTCAGTCATTAACGTAACTGGTTCTTGTTATTACTATTACGTACTAATTGGTGGTAGGACTAGGTTAGAATTGATGTTCAAAGGTTGTTGGAAGAATTCTGGCACATGGGATTTTTTAGTTGTTTCATTCTAGGGGAAAGAAGCCAGTGCGCGTTAAACTCAGCAATTAATTAAACTCAGTCTTTTTTTTTATTATTATATAACGAAAGTATTACCAGTTTCATACTGTTGTTTAAACTTATGGAAGTTCAGTACTATTCTAAATATGTCACGCTATAACAGTTGATCTGTGTTGAACATTAATATTTGATGCTTCTGAACGTTGACTGTTTGTTTTTTCGAGTTTGTGTTTCATATTACATAGCATACAATATAATACTAATGAAACTAAACTTTATAGTGTTGCCTTGTAATCATGGTGATAACAAACGTTGAGCATGGGGTTCTAAGTTCGATTCCTTGATCGGACAAAGTTTTACTGGTTTATGAAATTAAGTAACAGCTCGTCAGTAAAGAAAATAATAATAATAATAATAAAAAAAGTTCCCCAGTAAATTTTTCCCTGTTCCTGATACCGGTGGGCTACTATTTTCTATATTTTTAAATGTTTTTATAATATAATCTTTGATACTAAAAATATTTAAAAATGTATATAATGTGTAAAGAAAATAAATAAAGGGAATAATAATAATCTATCTATTAATTTCATATTTTACTTAATAATAAAAACATGTAGCTTTTATTTGTCTGTATAAAAAATTACAACGGTATTTTATGAACGGAGGGATTTCGTGTAGCGCTACGACAGCGTAGCTCGTAGCAGTCGTAGCGCGTAACTCGTAGCAGTCGTAGCGCGTAGTTCGTAGCACGGCGTTGCCAAGCGTAGTAAATTACGTGTGCTTAGCCACCTTTGCTGCTTTATTGGCATTTTGCTATAAACTGGGTAAGAGTATACAGAAAGGGGTCTTTTGTGTGGATTTAAAAATAAAACTGCTTGCGATTATAAAAAATGTAGGCACAGCAAAATTTTTAGGTGTTTGCAAACGTCGTGCATTGGCAAACATCTGAACTGGAAAGCACACACAGAAGAAATAAATAAAACAGTACGTTCTTCTGCCAATGCACTTATACCTGCCTACCAAGGTATTGTCGGCTCCACATTGAGATTTGGAATTATATTTTGGGGAAACTCTACTACTAAAGAAATCTTTTTTAATTCACAAAAAAGGTTTATTAGGGCTACGTTAGGTTTGAAAATAATTAATAGTTGCAAACAGTATTTTATCAAATATAACATTTTAAGTCTGTCTTCCTTATTTATTTATTTAAGAAATAGCTAATTTTATATGCACCAATCCTAGCCTATATAAGAAACTAGCAGACCGATATATTCGTAATCACGGGATAATAATAAAGTATACGTAGGTACCAGATACCAAGATCAAGCACGGCATTGATGCGTGAAAGCATTTTTTAATTCACCAATCATTTATAATAAAACCCCAAAACCTATTAGACAAATACCTACTACTCTGTTTAAACCAGTAAAATACATTTCAAAAAATATCTCATAGCCAAATGCTATTATATAATCCAAATACAATATTCCATAACGGATTTTTTTAAGGACCGCAATTTTTTAAATATGTTCCTATAATTACAATACTTCCACAATTTGTCCCCAAATCTGTAAAAACAATACTTTAATTTTTAATTTGCATTAGGATTGATTATTAAAATTTCATAGTTTGCTGTGTAGACTCCAATATATATATTTTTTTAGTTTATTCTAAGCCAAAAATATGTTGTTTTGTACGCCAAAACATATAGATCTACCTGTTATTTTAAGACCTTGCACATATTATTTGATGTATTATCATGTTTTACCATAAAATATATCATATTCTATGATTGTGTTCAGTATTTCAGGGGCGGTTCTGTGCCATAATTGTCAATTTTCTAACAAACAAACTCAATTTAACTTGTGTTCGTCTTGGGACTCGAACCGGCGACCGTAACGTTACAGTACTTGTTCTGACACGAGTATATTACTTTACAGACAATCTAGGTTGTATCCTGAGTTCCTCATAATTGTCAATTGTTTAGTTTGCATATTGGTCACAAGTGCGACTGCTCACGCGCGCCTCAAAGAGAGTCAGCAAACAGGAAGGGGTCCGTAAGGACCGACGCCTGCCAGTGTTGCGGGACTGTTCGAAAGAGATACCGCGGCCCTGGAACACAAAAGGCAAAGGAAGGAACATGGATGGGTTTTAGTGACTGTGAACATGGGGTCCTGGTTTCGATTTCCGAGTGGGTCAAAGAGTTAATCGGCTTTGAACAGTTGCAGCGTTTGGTTATCTAAACTTCCTTTCTTTACCCCGGTTATTGGCAAACGGCGCGTTTTCTATATTTATGAGGGCCACATGCAACTCCAGTACTTTCTCAAGTTATTATGCCTTGTGACTGTAGCTTAGTTTTTTTTTTTTGTTTGACTTCCAAAAGTGCCCGAAATGGTCTAATTGAAATAAATGCTTTGAGTTTGAGCATTTGCAAACCTGGACAAAATGAGTCTCGAGTTTATATATCGGGACATGGAGGCGTGATTCAATGTAAAGCCAAAGACCGCATAATGTTTTAAATTGGAAAGTCACATTGGCTTGTCTGTACTTGCCAACTTTCAACTCCCAACTTGGTACTTAAACACGTTTGGGTCTCTACAACAATTAGAACACTATATCATTAATTAATCCTATTTAAACAAAACAATACTTAAGTACAAACTTAACGGTATAATCCCACCTCTATTAACTTTAATATTGCCGTAATCGTCGAAATAGCTTAGTAACACCTCTAGTTAAAACTATGCGCGTATTACCACGAGAATGACCGAAAATTTGATAATTATCGCTTAAAATAATACCAGTTTATGATACGAAAATGGCCCGTCAAGTTGGTGGTATAATTGGCTTACGTGAGCGGCCATGTTTAATTGTTCAGAGTACTTTGCGTGCTGGACTAATTGATGGTGATTTAATTGATTTGGACTTAAAAGCCTTGTTTCAGCCGTTTTGTGGTCAGTTTTCAGACTATGTCTGAATGTGATCTCTGCAATCCAATAACTTATTACCAGAGCTTGGCTGGTTTCCTTTCGTTTGCTTCGTCCACGTTCTTTAAATATATTTTTGTTCATTGACTGTCATTTTTGTGATAAATAATCAGAAACTTAATCTTGATATATACAAAAACGGATACTTATTCATCAACGATTTACATCTATATCATGCCGTTGCACTTATTCCATTATATTTGAGCTCAGCGCAGAATGTCTCCTTCGTCCATATTCATCCAGGTGTCACCTTATAATAAATCTGTCATTACTTATTTAACCACGAACCCCTCAATAATTACCTCCCATACGTCAATGTTCAATTGTTCGTCATAAATTACCAGCTGTTCTGATCACCCCCGTGCGATTACTATCATTATACCGGCGAGCGCGGAAATGGAATTTGATTAATTTTATACGTCGCTCGTATAGCGTGTAGCGTGCTACCACCGAGTAGAAAGATTTAAGAAAGACCACATCAGTTAATTTCATATTGTTATTTAGTTCAAATATCATTATGATGTTCTTGTTGTGGGTGAGCCACTGATTCAAATAATCTCTGATTATTTTCTCGCATTTTACTAGTACGGTCTAAAAGTGATTTAGCTATCTCAGCCCCAGTTTGTATGAAGTGAGACTTCTGAATGTTTATTCAACAGTACCACTGACCATGCAGCACTTGTAAAAATTAAATCCGAAAGGACCAACTTTTTTATTGGTCTTTTTGTTCACAAAAGTTTTTATTGGAGTATTCGGTCCATCCTTTGTCGTAATATATTCCATCTCTTTCATATCGTACTAATGATGGAATCGACGGAATTTCAATTGAAGCAGAAAGGGACGGAATCTTTTTGACCGTCGCGACTCGCTCGGCAGGCTAGACTAATAAAATTTATTACAAACTCTCTGGTATTACAAAGACGGTTCCAATTGAAATATTTTAATAGAAATTATTTCCCATTTTATAGCTACCTAAATTTATGTGAGTGTCATTTCAATAACTACGTACTAGCCTTTGGAAGAACAATAGAGCAATAAATGAACTTTACTTGAATCTACTTTTTTTTAGATTCTGATGTTTTCATCAACTTTTATTATGTCTTTGACGATTTTAAGGTACAAGATTTTGTCGCCCAAACAACAATGTTTGACAAACAGATTTTAAGCATTGCCATGAATGCAGATACTTCAGTAAATGTTTGTAATGAGGTCCAATTCTGGGTCCAATTTTGAGTTTTTATCTTTGTATCGGTTCTACCGAATCTTAATACGATTCTTATGACCAACATACAGAAGCTAAATTAGTCATACTCCCTCGCCCTACCCTACGTCCCTCTTCACCATTTCATCCTACAGTCCACATTATACAATAACATACCCAGTATAATATCATACATACGTTACTGACGAAGAGAGCGCGTCCCGCGGGCTCCCCGGCTATTATGCACGACTACAATCGAGCTCCCGCACTATTATGTCATTTGCTAAATTAACTACGCCGTCCAGCCACATACTCGCTGTGCCTGCAATGTCCAGAGGGCAGGAAACGACGTAATATCGCAAGTTGTGATCTGCTGAACTTTATATTATACATGTGTATAATATGTTAGTATGTAAGTCCGTCCGGTCGTGGCGTATTGCCATCCCATATGAGAGTAAGAAGAGAGCGTACACCTGCTTATAATATTATGTTCGCTTACACTCCTGTGCACAATATTATTTCCAGCGCCGATGGCTAGTCTCCGCTGAGATTGGTCGCTATGATCGAATTTATACAGCCAGGAAAATTATTTATGTTAGACTGTGAGTTCTTATGATTTTTATTGTTCCGTACCACAAAAGGTAAAAAAAGGAACCTTATAAGATCACTCTCTTGTCCGCCTGTCTGTCCGTGTGTCACCACCGATTTTTTAAATTTATACCATATACTGAAAAAGACTAATAAGAGTCTATAGTCCCTATTTGTTTTAATTTTGTTACGGATTGAAATTTTTAACTTTTTAATTGTAAAAACTTGTTTCAAATGTGTTCTTTTATGATCCTAAATGGATTGAAATAAATGATTTTGAATTTGAATTTGAATTATGTGTATAAAAATCAAGGTCCTGAGTCCAGTCAAGGATAAATTCCAAAACAATACAAAAGTTGAAAATTAAAGGGTACATAGTTGACGCCAAATAAGATATATTTTTTTTAGATAATGTTACGGAACCCTTCGTCCGCGAGTCCGACTCGCACTTGGCCGGTTTAATCAATAATTCCTGAACGGCTGAACAGTTTTGGATGTTATCTGGTACACGTGTAGATGATGCCCTGGATACTGGATATTTTTGAGCTGAGTACAATTTAGTGGTATTTTAGGATGCAAGTTAAACTGCGAACATAAGCTAGTGCATATTCAGTTAGTTGAGTAGAATGTGATAGATAAAATATTGCTGTCGAAGTTGACGAAATGTGACGCAAAAGACGTACAATGCTCGTAACAAAAATAAAATCTAACTTGTTTCAGTACAGTTTACTAAATCATGGAATAATATATTTTGAATAAGTTCTCTCTCTCTCTCTCTGTTACTCAATATTTTCGATGGTTCGATGCAATCCAATTAAAACGCAGAAATATTTCAACTTTCAGGCACCATCAGACAACGAATTTTATCGCACTATAGATTTATATGAACGAACGCAATTACATACATTTGGTCAGACAGTGGGCCGATAAAATGGGTTCCCTATGGACCGATATTACGAACCGATTTGTGTGATAATACCGTGATGGGTTGTTAATGTGTAGAGGAACAATATATTACCTATTTATATGTACATGACTGTATCGGATTCACCTGACGATACTCCAGGGACGGTAGGAGAGGATCTGATAACCGCATGATGTGAGGTTGTACTACGGGTTGATTTAATCGGGTAAGTGACTCATAAGTAGAGATGCAAAAGGAATTTTAAACGTTTTAAACCATTTTGTTTTAAACCGTCTTTTTGGTTTAAAACGATTTAAAACCACTCTTAGCGGTTTAATATGGTTTAGAATGTTTTTTTTTTTTGGAATGCACTGAGGCTTTACACGAAGTTATCTAGACCACACCTTCCTGATTTAGAATATATAAAAGGAAAATAAAATAAAAATGTTTTAAAATCAACCTTCATTAACATGACAGACAAACATAAAATCGATCCCTACCTGCCCCATCTCTCCCCGTTGCGATTTTGGTAGCAAAGTGAAAAATAAAAATGCGGCATTGCCGTTTTATTTGAATAAATACCCAAAACATGATTGTTTTCAGTGTCTAATCCTAAATAGTAGTATAAATATGATTTATGACTTCACATATATTAATAAAAATGGTAAATGATTTCAATTAGCCTTTTAAACTATTTTTTTAAGTAATTCGTAGTAATTCGTAATAATAATGTACGGCCCACGTGGTCGTGGTTTTAAACCGTTTTAAACAAATTTAAAACGGGTTTTAAACCACTGATTTTGGTTTAAAACGGTTTATTTACAACTATACTCATAAGGCAGTGGTTACAAGTACGGTTGACGAAAATCACTTTTTGAGGACTAGTTTCTTATTCTGGACCAAGTTATCTAAGTACCTACTTACATTCTTGATGTAAATATCCTACACAGTTGATGACGTCACAACAGTACATAATCATAATTATGTTCCTGCCCTTTTCCCAGTTTATTTGGGGTCCGCGCAGAATGTTTACTTCTTCCAGAATTTTCCATAAGTCGTCATCTCAGTAGTCACCCCATTTCTAGCCATTAATACCTTTCTAGGCTGATAACATGGAATCTTTTTCAATGAAGAAAGCTTCCATTATTCTAGTATTGTCAGTAATAAATCCAATATTTCTGTTGTTTCGCGAATGTCAGCAGTTTCGATAGTTTTACCGGAGCTAGCTGGAAACAAGCCATTCAGCAGTTACAGAGCCCAATATCATGACGTAACGAGCCCCGAACAGCTGCCCAAATAATAACTGAACCAATCACTACCCAGAGTACCCAGCTAGGGCTGAGCTATCAATTTTTAATAACAGTGTTGACGCCTTGCATGTGTATGTACACGCCTTTATCCACACGCATACGGCACGGCGCGACTGGCAACACTGCGCGAGTGGCAACATTACGCGTGCGGGGTGCGCGGTGCGCCCCACTTCTCATCGCTCTGCCTGCCAACGACACCGGTCGTTATAGTGTGTCGATCTCAATTATTAACTTTCTGTAAAAGTCATTATTAAACCTCATTTATTGTACTTGGGAGTTTCATTGGAAGAAACCTGCTGCCTCCATCGAGTCCACCCCTTCGCTGCCAGCGTTCAACGAGTTCTTCATTTTGGTCCTTCGAGCCGGATTACAGACGACGCGACGTGACGAGAACAAAGAAACTGCGCACGAGGCGGCCATTACGTGGACTACGCACCTAACCAAGCACGACACGTGGAATCGTGCGAAATATCATCGATTTGAAAGGAAAATATATCATGGAGGGAATTCATGGACCTTAATGCCAACCTTTAGTGCAAACAGAGTGAAAGTCCATCCTCATTTCATTATAAATTCCTTAACGTTGGGTTATCCAACGCTACGTCCCTTTATTAATAATTACGAGTGTTAAATTCGTTTCTATAAAAATCCCATTGTCAGGCCTTTAGCATCTTGTGACGCCCCTGAATGGTTATTTATTGTGTTCATTAACTCATAGTGATTATTTCGTGTTCACAGCTCATACATAAATTTGCGAAAACGTGGTCGCTGTTGCCATCCGCGGCTGGGCTGCTTGGGTGGGCGCTTCGCTAGCCGCGTGGCATGTTTGCGTGCCGTGGGGCTCCCGCAAGCGCGTAGCACTCGCTTGCTTGGTGTTTGGCTTTGTTTCATGCGCACCCTCACTGCTTCCTTGCAGATAAAATTTGAGTATAACCTTGCACTTTTTACTTTAAAGATTTTCGTAGCTTGTCTTGAACTTAAATTTTCATCAAGTGGATTGTGAATCGTTAACATGGATTGGAAATCATTGCTTAAAAAACGTGGAACCTTTAAGGCTAAATTAACTCAATTTAAATCATATTTAGAACTGGTATCAAGTTGTGATACTTTAAGTTCCTTGCAGATTAGTGAATTAAAAATAAGGTTAACAAAAATAGAGGAGTTATATCCTGAATATGATAGTATACAAAGTAACATAGAGAATTTATCTGATATTCCAGAAGACCAGTTTATAGAACGCGAAACCTACGAGGTCCAGTACTATGCTGCGGTTGCTGTTGCCCAGGAGCTGTTGAGTAAGCAGGGGGCCTCTGCGGGCACTGAATCGGTTACAGGTACTAGTACTGTTGCTGGAAATAAAGGTGGGATAAAACTTAAACTTCCTACAATACATTTACCTACCTTTTCGGGTCAATATCACAACTGGCTTGAGTTCCATGACACATATATCTCATTAATTCATCTAAATGACAGTATTCCGAGAATTAGTAAATTCCATTATTTGCGAGCTGCTCTAAAAGACAGTGCCTCTTTAATAATAAGTTCTCTTGACTTCTCTGATGAGAATTATGATGTTGCATGGCAGCTACTATGTGACCGCTACAACAACAGACGGCTTCTAGTTTACAATCATGTTCAGGCTATCATTAATATTGAACATGGAACACAAGAATCTTTTAAAGTTCTGCGCAACATTATTGATACAGTTAATCGTAATATAAGAGCTTTGAAAACACTTAAGTTGCCCACAGATGGTTGGGATGTGCTCATTATACACATAGTGTCTAGTAAATTGGATTCAGTGACAAGTAGGGAATGGGAAACTTACCGTAATGCATTGGAGGACTTAGCCACACTTGCTGATTTTAACAAATTTCTTAAGAATCGAGCAGATTTATTAGAAACTATTGCGGAAGTTCATAACAATGGTTCCAAAGGGAGACATAGTGGTAGTACACCCAAACAGGGTGACAGTACACATAAGCAAAAGACATTTGTTGCTAGCTCGGAGTCTTCTAGCAATAACAGACCATACAATTGTCCATTATGTAAGGGTAACCATGCGATTTATCAGTGCTCAAGTTTTAAGTCGCTTTCTATTGAAGCTCGCATTGAGAAGGCAAGATCCCTTAACCTGTGCCTTAACTGCTTACGTAATGGTCATAAATCATTCAAGTGCAGGATGGGTGGTTGCAGCCATTGTCATAAACGACATAACACCATGTTGCATTTGAATGAGCCATCCAGTACACAGGATACAAAAAATGGTAGTACTGATTCTCCACCTACTTCTACACAGCCAACTCCTAGTACTAGTAGTGTAGTACTCTGCACAGCACAGTCAAACACACAGTTGTCAACAAGCTCACAAGATAATGTGGTTCTGTCCGCCACTCACAATCCTCAATGCGTTATATTGCTGTCAACGGCTACCATTAATGTTACTGATCACAGTGGTCATAAACACAAGGTCCGTGCATTATTAGACAATGGTAGCACATCAAGCTTCATTACAAAGAGCCTATGTGACAAACTCAAATTATCAACTCGTTCAACCTCGACGTTAGTTGAAGGGTTAAACGGTCAATCTAGTTGCATATTTAAAAGATGTGATGTCTTTATATCATCACTTATCAATTCATATTCTGAGAGTATACATTGTTTTGTGGTTCCAAACATTACTCAAGCATTGCCTTGCAAACAAGTCAACCATAAAGGGCTAGATATACCCCAAAATATTACATTAGCGGATCCTTTATTCCACACACCGTCACAAGTAGATATGCTGCTTGGAGCGGACTTATTTTGGAGTGTATTGTTAAATAATAATATTTCATTAGGTAAGAATAAGCCCACATTAAGTGAAACAAAGTTTGGATGGCTGATATCTGGGCCCACACACTCAATACAACATAGCATTAATACAGTTCACTGCAATCATTCAATTACACATTATGATGATAAACTTCAGGATCAATTAACCAAATTCTTTGAGCTTGAAACGATCACAGTGCACAAACCTGTGTCCAAAGAGGAACAGGAATGTGAAAGCAATTTCATACAAACTACGACTCGTGATAATGATGGTCGATTCATTGTAACAATTCCATTAAAAGAATCGCCTCAACAGCTGGGTAGTTCATATGAACAAGCCCTGTCTAGATTCATATCATTAGAACGTAGATTCAAACGTGACCCTGTATTCAAAGGGCAATATGCTGAATTCATTAAGGAATATATATCATTAGGTCACATGGCTGAAAATACAACTCTAGATAGGGATGAATACACATACATTATGCCACATCATGGAGTTTTACGTGAAACAAGTTTAACAACTAAATTAAGAGTTGTTTTTGATGCATCTGCAGTAACCTCATCTGGGTTATCTTTTAACAACATTCAAATGGTAGGCCCTACAGTACAAAGTGACCTCATTAGTATATTAATTAGATTCCGACAGTTTAAATATGTTGTTACTGCGGATGTTGAAAAAATGTATAGAATGATAAAGGTAATTGAAAGCCAACATATGTTACAACAGATACTATGGCGTTTCGAACCTAACGAACAACTCAAACAGTATAAACTCAGCACTGTAACTTATGGTACCGCATCTGCACCATATCTTGCAACACGATGTCTCATTCAGCTGGGAAAAGAATGCACTGATAAGTCCATTTCAGATGCTATCATTAAAGGATTTTATGTTGATGATTTTATATATGGTCACAACAACATGTCTAAGCTGGTGGATATCTGCAGAGGCGTCATTAACCAACTTGAAAGCGGACAACTCTCTTTAAGAAAATGGAATTCCAATAATTCACACATTATACAACAACTCATAGGTGAAAATAGCAAAGATGAATTACTTAATTTGAGTAACCATGAGTATTCAAAAACATTAGGATTACTTTGGGGTTGTAAAGAAGATGTGTTGTTATTTTCAGCAAACATTAAGAAACATGAACACATTACAAAACGCACTATCTTGTCTACCATGGCACAAATATTTGATCCACTTGGACTCATTAACCCTTGCA
The DNA here is from genome assembly GCA_947578425.1 of Eugnorisma glareosa. Lineage (NCBI taxonomy): Eukaryota > Metazoa > Arthropoda > Insecta > Lepidoptera > Noctuidae > Eugnorisma > Eugnorisma glareosa. The sequence continues at coordinate 348,699 of OX387982.1, read as the reverse complement.
TATTGCAAGCTAAAATTATTCTACAAAAATTATGGTCATTAAAAATAACATGGGATGAAAATGTTTCAAGTGAGATTCAAGCAGCATGGTGTAACTTTATTAAATCATTAGATGACATTAGGAAAATAAGAATACCAAGACATGTCACCTGTGACTATCCTGTCACTTGTGAATTGCATGCCTTTAGCGACGCATCCACACAAGCTTACAGTGCTTGTATTTATCTACGGTCTGTTTCTCAAAATCATGAAGTGACAGTGAAGTTGGTGACTGCAAAGAGCCGTGTAGCTCCACTGAAACCAATGACAGTACCACGGTTGGAATTGAGTGGAGCTCTATCAGCAGCTCGTTTAGCTGATAAGGTAAAATCTTCATTAATGGGAGTCCACAGTTGTACTTATTGGTGTGACTCAACCATCGTATTAGCTTGGATTGATACTTCCAAGGCCAATCTATTAAAACCATTTGTTTATAACAGAATTCATGAACTGAAGTCTCTTACAGAACCAGGTACTTGGCGTTATGTACCTACAAAGTTGAACCCAGCTGATATAGGGTCGCGTGGCGCAGATGCTCGCCATCTGGAATCTAATAGCTTGTGGTGGTCAGGACCTGCATTTTTAACAGAACCAGAGTTTAACTGGCCTGGCCCACCAACAAACATTAAGGAAGAGGACTTGCCTGAATTCAAGGTTCAAAGTCATTTAAATGTCTCAGAGCAACAATCAGTCGACCTCGACATCGTAAGCCGATTTTCAGATTTCAGTAAGCTGCAGCGCATTACAGCCTATATCTTGAGATTTACATATAATTGTCGTAATTCACAAAACAAATGTAAGGGGTATTTAACTTTATGTGAACTTAATCGGTCTTTAATTACATTATGTAGAATTTCACAACATCAATCATTTCATCAGGAGTATAAATTATTAAAAAACAAACAACAATTGCCATTAAAAAACAAATTAACTATTTTGAATCCATTTTTACATTCTGATGATCTTATTAGAGTTGGAGGCAGGCTGTCTAATTCACATTATAGGTATGATACCAAACATCCTATATTGCTACATGCATCCAACCACATTACAGTACTTATTTTTAAACATTATCACAAATTACTCATGCATGCTGGTCCACAATTACTGCTGTCAAACATTCGTCATAAATTTTGGGCATTGAATGGTAGAAATCTTTCTAGAAAAACAGTACATAGCTGTGTTACATGTTGTCGTTTTTCAGGAAGAATCACACAGCCAATAATGGGCGACCTTCCTGAGCAGCGCCTACATGCTGATTATCCATTTATAAACACAGCAGTAGATTATGCAGGACCAGTGATGATTCTGAACCGAAAGGGTAGAGGTAGTAATTTAATTAAAGCATATATTTGCATTTTTGTGTGCTTGGCTGTTAGAGCAGTACACATAGAGCTTGTGACAGATCTCAGCTCCGAAACCTTTATTTCTGCTTTAAACAGATTTATTGCCCGTAGAGGAAAACCTGTCAACATCTTCTCGGACAATGGTACATGCTTCGTAGGAGCACGTAATGAACTGGCTAGGTTTTTAAAATTAAATGCAAACTATTTAAGTGCACATGCTTCAAATTTATCAATAAACTTTAAATTCTCACCAGCTTATAGTCCACACTTTAACGGTTTAGCTGAGGGTGCCGTGAAGTCAGTCAAGCATCACTTGAAACGAATACTTGCTCTTGCAAACTTGACTTACGAGGAAATGAACACAGTACTTACCCAGATAGAGGCTATCTTGAACTCGAGGCCTCTAACTCCTTTATCTTCTGATCCTTCAGACCTAGTAGCCCTCACACCGTCACATTTCCTTCTTGGACGAACACTAACTGTTTTACCCTCTCCTCAGGCACAAGACACTACAAGGTTGAGCACTTTCTCACGATATATGAGAACTCAACAGTTGAAAAGCCATTTCTGGGATAGATTTTACAAAGAGTACATTACAGAGCTGCACAAAAGACAGAAATGGTGCAGAGGTGGAAGAGACCTACGACTTGGAGAGATGGTGCTAGTCAAGGATGACAGACTGCCACCAAACAGATGGCTGCTCGGGCGAGTGACCAGCGTGTATCCAGGTTCCGACGGTGTGACCAGGGTAGCAGACGTGAAGACTTCATCGGGCACTCTTCGGCGCGCCTTCAATCGACTGTGCCCGCTACCAGTTGAAGATCGGCCTGATGTGACTACAAGCCACAGTCCCTTGCCGAGGGGGGCAACATGTTGACGCCTTGCATGTGTATGTACACGCCTTTATCCACACGCATACGGCACGGCGCGACTGGCAACACTGCGCGAGTGGCAACATTACGCGTGCGGGGTGCGCGGTGCGCCCCACTTCTCATCGCTCTGCCTGCCAACGACACCGGTCGTTATAGTGTGTCGATCTCAATTATTAACTTTCTGTAAAAGTCATTATTAAACCTCATTTATTGTACTTGGGAGTTTCATTGGAAGAAACCTGCTGCCTCCATCGAGTCCACCCCTTCGCTGCCAGCGTTCAACGAGTTCTTCAAACAGAAGTGTCGGTATCACATCGATATAGGAATGTAGAACTATCACTATATTGCACCGTCAAGATATATTTTTTATTTACACGATCATAATGTTTGAAGCTGTCTTTTCTGTCGCGACACTGGGTATTATTTTAATTTGCCTTTTTCAATAATATTCTAGCCTAATCTGGAAAAGAAAGTTATTTGTTTTTTTTTTACAAAATCCATAAGAATTCATCTTCTTATTCCTTCGTTACAGAAACGAAAAATCTTCATTTCAGTCAATGCAGCAGATCAGTCAGGATTGTCTAATAAATTAAGAAAATTAGCCAAAATAGTGCACTGATACAAAGCTACAATGAGATTACTCTGAACAACGAATGTGCTAGATTTTCCTTGCTACGAGAACTCCAAAATAAATGATCCAGTCTGAGCCGGCCAGTGTGTTCTCTGCAATCAGTACGCAATACAAATGGCTGCAAGAGTCAGCTTTCATTTTGCAGAGTACTACCTTATTGTTTAGTAGTAACAAGCTTGCATCCTGGCTTGCTGTACTGTTTGGTCCTAAGGCACTAACACAGAATCACTATCACTACAATCATTATAAAACAAAGTCGCTTCCGGCTGTCTGTCCCTATGTATACTTAGATCTTTAAAAATACGCAACGGATTTTGATGCAGTTTTTTAATAGATAGAGTGATTCAAGAGGAAGGTTTATATGTGTCGGGGTGTCAGGATTTATTCCGCTAGCCTTCTACATCATGTGGGCAGACGATGAGTTTCGTGCTATGAAAAGACACAGAGCGATACATTGTTTCTAGCAAAACTAACGAATTACTTGAGATTACAACTTAGCAAAATAACACGGGGCACAATGATTCGGGTACAGTTCCAAGAGGCCTTAACTCGGCCGCGATCAGACACTGACTGACTGTCGTCCTGGTTCAGAGTTTCCCATCTTGACTCTGTAACAAGTGACACTGTGGTGTGGGTAGCCTTGTAAGTAGATTGCGTGATGTCACCACCGTGTACTTGTGATTCATTTTAAGCCCGTACTAATGACCGTCTCCGACATATGTATAACGTGCAAAGCCGGGGCGGGTCGCTAGTAAAGAAATAAAATAAAGCAGCCAACATCAGCATTCTAATTAAGCATCCAAATAATGATCAGATTCGTATGCTACGCTTACTTTACAAAGCAAAGTCAAAGTATGATTTGAGGAATCTTACCTAGTTCCCATAACTTTTTTGAAGCACTTCATTGCACTAAGTAAGGCTGCGGTCGGCAGATGCGCGGTGCGAGGATGTGTAGCGGGCTCGTTTCAGATGCGGGCGGTAACCACACCGTCTAGTGACTGCTTCTTTTCCCCTCGCGTCCGTCCCTAGCACAAATCCCTCGCAACACATCCCTCGCACACATCTTTCCCTTGTTTTATATGAACTTACAAAAACCTCGCTCCGCTGAGCTGTTTCCACTAGAGCTGCGCTGAGCGAGGCTGGGTAATTGAAGTGATTCTATTGGTTCTTAACAAACACATCCTTCGCAACGCAACCTCGCACTTCTCTCGTGGAACTGTAGCCTAAGACTCGAAAAATAAACTCAAAAAGGCTAACAGACAACCTGTAACGCTTGCGGGCACAATTAAGTACAAATGGGTCAATTAATATAAACGAACATTTTACTATGACATTTTAATTCACCTGTAATTATTTATTTATTCGTGAAAAGTAAATCATTTACAAGTGGTACGTATTTAATGTTACTACAGTTAAGTTACAGAAATTACGTTCATTCAATCATTGGATTTCGTTAACATTTTGATTAAAACACGTGGTAATTGCTTTGAGGTTTTGAAATTAAAAATGGAAAGACACTTTTGGATAGTTACCTATGCTTAAGTCTCATTCGAACCTCATCATCAGCCTAGCCTTTTCCAAGTTATGTTGGGATCGCCTTCCAGTCTAACCAGTATTTTACATGAAGCACCTGCATCTTGATCTCCACAACCCAGTTAGTACGGGGTAATTCCTATGATACCCTAGGAAGACTTATTTTTAGACTTTCGGGACACTGACTACTCATAATGACTATCAAAGATATATAAATAACAACCGGGGCCAATGGCTTAACGTGCTTTCCGAGGCACAGAGGAAACCCGGTTTGTTTGCTCCTCGTATTATTTAGCCACGACCTCCTCGTATTATTAGATTATTTAGCCACAAGCTCCTCGTATTATTATATATAATTTAGCCACGAGCTCCTCGTATTATTATATTATTTAACCACGAGCTCCTCGTATTATATTATTTAGCCACGAGCTCCTCGTATTATTTAGCCAAGAGCTCCTCATATTATTATATTATTTAGCCACGAGCTGCTCGTGTTATTTAGCCACGAGCTCCACATATTATTTAGCCACGAGCTCCTCGTATTATTTAGCCACGAGCTCCTCGTATTATTTAGCCATGAGCTCCTCCTATTATTCAAACCATAAAGCCAATTCTTAAACAGGTCTGTTCAAAAACTGACAGCTAAGTCTTTAAGCTATGTTGTCAGTTTAGCATAATATTCAAGAACTTTACAGTCAGAATAAAGTCCGAGATACAAAAACCTGGCTCGAAGGTTTGAGCTACAACCAAACACAGACCTCATTTATAAAGGAAGTTTGCTTTTATTAATAATCGTAAGCACTGAGCAATGTCCAACCAAGCACACATCAGTTTTGATTCAGGTCCTATTGGCAAAGGGTGACTCTATTGCCAATAGCGGGACACAAATCCAGTCTCCGGGCAATCACTGAGAATGAAATCTTCATCCTAAACAATAAAATCAGTAGCTCGGTCCGACCTATGAATCGATCCCAGGGCCACTAGCTGGTACTATCGTTTTTCAGTAAGTTTTTTTCTACACGTAAACGTGTAGAAAAAAACTTGTTGCAAACAGTATGACAATAATATAGTCAATATTGACACAATTTGTAGCGAGGTAGAATCGTAAGGCCCTATTCACGACCACGGGTGATAGATAGGATTGAGACACGCGCGCGCGTCACTTGTTTTCTTCACGTGAGTACCGTCCTATCGTCTCCCCGCAAGGCGCGTCGCGGTGTCACGTGGCATGCCCTAAACAACTTATTCCATTTGTTCTCTCTACAGTCGCTTGAAGGTGTGGGTCGTGGCCAAGCTGTTACACATCAGATTAAATAATGTTACTTGGGCAAATGTGACAGCGCGTGTTGACTCGCTACGTTTACTGTTTACCTACGTAAGAAACGACAATATTGACATAGCTGAAGAAATATACGAACGATGGATTATTCAGTTTTGAGAATTTTATCGTCTATGGATAAAAATAGAAAGCTGTTTATGTTATTGAATGTTTACCACCAATACAAAGGGAACATAAAGGGACTCAAAATATAACGGGTGCAAACAAACCCTTCATAAAGTCGAAGGGAACGGGTTCTTCCCGCCTTTGCATTTTTTTTGTTCTGGCCCTTACCTATGAACCTTCTAGTTACGGATATAAAATAAATAAATAAAGCCTTTATTTCCCAAATAACAATATACATAAATCCATAACATTTTTCATGCACATTAATTACAATACCGATTCATATTAAATCATAATTACATTCTACGATTATATTCAATTAATTATTAGATTTTTATACATTTATATTAAAGATTTAAGTTATATTTGGTTTTATACAATACTATATAGAAATTGATTTATTTTACATTGTTATTTATTTTTAAACGATAATTTAGATATTAAATTTATGCTTTCATTAAGTACTTGTTATATTAATTTTAATTCGATTTTCAGAATACTTTGGAACAATATTGGTACCAATACATTATTGGGCTACCCATTTCTGGGTGTAGGCCTCCTCGAACTCTTTCCAGTATGTCTGTCTTGCGGCCATCAGTTCCTGTAGCTTTCTTTGCAGGACACGATATCAATTATCAGGTGTCCCACAGTTTGTGGAAGAGATAAGGGACATCCTATCAAAACATGTACAAAAATGTAAGACTCGCAAAACTGTTCTTCTACCGTAAAAATTTGTGAGAGTCTTTAAAAATTCAGGCAATTCTAGCTTTGTCTACAACAAAGTTACGGGGGCATGGCCTGAATAGCTTCGAGAAATGTTTTTTTTTTGCTAGACTTGGCGGAGGCTCTGCCGTGCCCCCAGATTTGCTCTCGTACCACATCCTACAAAGCTTAAAGATGAAAGAGTTGAACAATGGGTAAATTTACTTCTCCGTAGTACAACCAGTTGGACATCGCAGTTGTACCACGGGTCGGGAGTGGTTATTACAACGGCACTCAAACTTCGTATCTCGACCGTCGAGTATGTCGCAAATATTGCTAGATGTCAGTAGCTATATGTATCTGAAACTAGCTTTCGCCCGCGGCTTCGCTCGCCTTATTTATTTTTATAGTTATTCTGATGTGTAAAAAACAAAAAAAAACAAAACTGTTGTGTAGTTTTTGCATGCAAGAGTAACAAACAGCATTCCTTTCATCCTCACAAAGCTTCGTATCTAAAATAGTAGAGAGATATAAACCATCATCAGTTTGTTTACCATCAATAAAAAGGAAATAGCAGACTTATAAAAAATTCATTCAACAATACTCTTCGTCTATTATTCGTGGAACAGGCACTCATTTATTTTCAAGCGTATCTCAAAGATAGCAGAAATCATTCTAGTGCTGCCTTAGAATGAGATATGTTTCTAGAAACACCGACTTCATCGTGAAAGATACCTGAACATATCGTGTCTGATAAGTGTTTGTACACAAATAAAAGGTGTTAAGATGATAAAATTCAAATAATATTTTTTATTTATCAAACTTATGCACAATAATGTAAAAAAACAGTGTACAAAGGCGGTCTTAATGTCTTGGGCATTTTCTACGAATCCCGTTTTCAAGACACAAAGTTAAAAAGAGAACAAATTTATTGCAACGGGAAGCAGCGTAATGCAAAACTCATACAAAAAAAATGTCAAATAAACAAAATTGTTACTGCAGCAATGAAGTTAGCGTGATTGATTGTTTAAAACAGTTGTGCAAGGTTAATTTTATATTTAAAAGTTAAATATGATTTTTTTGTTCTTTAATTAAAGTGCGTTTTATTTGTTTTTGTTTTCACCTGTACTTCTGCCGTATAGCTAATCCGTCGAACTCTAGAATATGACGAATCCACGAATCAGTCGAGTAGAGAATCTGCCGAACTAACTAATCTGTCCAATCCAAGAATCTGTCCAGTACCGAACAAAGGGTCTACCTTAGGGTCATGCAATTGTGTAACTATAAATCCCATGGAATAGGGGGCGAGCCTATTGCCATCAACCGGGCTCAAATCTAGACTCCGTGGCTGCTTCTGAGAAATTCATGAAGAAAAAGTCCAATGACAGTTTGCCCGACCTGGGAATCAAACCCAGGACCTCGTGCTCCACAGTCGCGCTTGCGATAACTAGACTCACAAGGCAGTCAAACTATGCACACTATTCAGTTCTGTACAACTATCTCCAAAAATAATATTGTTCAAACGTGTGGGAAACAGCATAAAAACAACTTTAGTAGTATACAAGTTTTTAAACTGTCATGGCCACCAACAATAACATTAACACTAGAAACGGGATGTTTACCATGTGGGAAGTGTGGTGTGTGTGTGTGTGTGGGAGTTTATCCGTGATCATGGTGCTTGCAACAGCGCCGAAATATCGGGAACTCAAAACAAACAGCAAACATGGTAATTATCCCGTTTCTAGTGTTAATGATAACGTTAGTAGTTACAATGAGTCAGTACCTACTTACAATTTTACTGATATTTTTAGGAAAAGCAGCCTCTAACATCTATAAATACCTAGTATAATATCGTCCTAACCTTCACCTCGTTACATCATAATATAAGCCCTAGAGCACACAGCGAGATTGATGGATCGCTGTGAACTTGAGCAGTTGAACGCTCGCCTTATAGGAAATGAGTGATCGATGTAATGTAGGCCATGCTTTATGCGCAGTTATTACTTGCTCAATGACGCGTCTACTTCAAAAGGGATATTAAATGGTATTTTTAATAACCGATCGAAGGTCCGCGCTAGCCAAGTTCGCTCCGTGGATGGGTGACCGTCCCGACTTGGAGTCGGGAGTCCCTTCCGTGCGTCGGAAAGCACGTTACGGCCTGGCCACGGGAACGGGCGACGCGAATGGCGGTGCGTCTGGTGCGGCGGCAATCCGTGCGGCACAGTTTTCAGGCCACGGGCACTAGCGTTCACCGCCGCGACCACCATACGCCATGAGCGATATTTATTTTCCAAGTTATCTCGATATTGCTTGGAACGTAATGGTTTTGGTTCAAGACATAATATTTGGAAAAGATTGTAAGAATTTACAACCAGAACTGGAGAAAACGGTAAAATTTTAAGTGCTGCTGAAAAATTGATTTGACATAAAATTGACCGACGCCATCAGTGTTGTTCCTTTATATGGTTAAACGACTATAACCTTTTTTCTTACAAAACGACAGAACTTTTCAAAATACGGAAATTATTGGAACTTCACATCATACAATTTACAACTACATTTTAAAAATAATTATGATTATACGGCGGTTAGTGTAGAATACGGCAACCCAACAAAATTTAAAATGATCCTTCAACCTCTGAAGTGTACGAATGCGTCCGCTGTGGGTTGCGATACAATATCTATGTTATTTGTTATATTTTCGTTGTGTTTGTTTCTGTTACTTTGTTATTTTTTTGTGTTAGCTTGTGGTTTTGTTACGTTTTTGTTTTCGCTGAACAATTTAGCGTGATGAAGAAAGTTTATCGCCAAGAAAAAAACGTAAGCTCATAGCTAAACGTAAAAAGTTATGATCATGAACGCTTACAAATATTACGGCACTGTTGGCGCAGTGGCTGAGCGATTGACTGCTGCGCTGCGTGTCGCGGGTTCGATCAGGTAGTTGTTCCGGGTCTGGCTGTTTGTGTATGTGAGTTTAAATGTTTGTAAACGCACCCAAGATACAGGAAAAATTCCTGGTGGGAGATATGTTTAAAAAAAAAAACTCTTACAAATACAACCGAGACACCGAAAAAAAAACGAATGTCTTTTAAAAACTGGCGAAATCCTGAACATATCTAGAGCTTCAATATACAGGGTGCTGAAGGAGCACAAAGAGAATGAAAATTTTAGCTCGCCGAAAATACCTAAAGTAAAATGACGAAGACGACGTAATGACAGTTATTACTTAGCCACTTCACTCACTCACTTACCTTTCTGCCGTCTCACTCCCACTCGTAATTTTGGTGCCTTATCTATCTCAACCAAACAACGGGGTACCTGCAACATTGTGGAATATGTGCTGGGACAGGGCTATATTCAAATGTCTATAACTCCTAAAATAATTGGTGTCGAGTCCATATTTTGATATCATTTTGTAGGTTGACTCAAATACTTCTGATTTAACATAAAAACATAAGCAATATTTAGGGGTACATTTTGCACTAGAGTAAAAATATTTAAAAAATTGTTTTTTTTGTATATTTAATAATTTCTTATTTAAAAAAAAAAAACAGCTGTTCAGTACATTTATGTTCGCCTAACTCGTTAAAACGTACTGCACAGCTGTAATTTTTTTCGCGATTTCAGGTTTAGTCCCATAGTAAAAGTTGTTTGTTATAATGAGTACAATGATTCCTTCAAAGGATTTAAACGACTTAAATTTTGCATTGTATATATAACATAATTGTCTAAGTATGTGTCCTTATATCATTAAATTATTATATATATACCTGACGGCGCCCCTTCAAGGCGTCGTCTATGGCCAACATTGCAATCTAAAGACGAGAGTGAAGTGAGTGTGATTATTTTTTGCTTTATTGTAAACACTTAAAAAATATTCAAAACATTTTTATTTATACTTTGGACTAATGTCGAAACCTATATTTGAAGAATTGTATTTTATTTATACTTTGGACTAATGTCGAAACCTATATTTGAAGAATTGTTGTAAACAATACAAAGTGGTATACAATATCAGGATACATATTTGAGGCCTTGTGTATCAGCTGAAGAAAGACTTGATATTATTTAAAGGTGAGCAGGTACATTTTTTTTAAACATGTTTTAATATGTATACTTTTGAACATGCGAACATGATCAAACAGGATTGTTCATGACACTACACTACGCGGCGCACTTGCAATCCTATCTACATTTACCGTTTTCTACGGTTCTGGTTGTATATTCCTAAAAATATAATCAAATGTTTCGACACTCATTCGGGTACAATTGAAGAAAAAAACTGGACATAGTCTGTATTTGTCGCACTTCTTGTGGAATTCTCCATCCATACCCCAATTCTTAGTAAAACCATGTACTCCACAATCTCTTCCAAATATTATGTCTTGAAACAAAAACTACTACTTTCCAAGCAATATCGAGATAACTTTGTTAAAGACATTTCACTCTCGGTGTGTACTGGCCGCGGCGGTGAACGTTACTGCCCGTGGCATGCAAACTGTGCCGCATGGTTTGCCGCCCCGTCCGTCGCCGTTCGCGTCGCCCGTTTCCGTGGCCAGCTAGTATTATAGTAATTAGTTCATTAAAAATGTATGTTTCACATTATACAACGTGTAACAGAAAGGGTATAATCATATGGAATACTGTGGTACGGACCATCAAACTGAACAACTTTCTCTATGGGACCACCATAGAAATCGTAAAAAAATAATCAGCTGTCCCATACATTTGGGTCGAGTAGATATTGAAATTTTCTATGGGACAGCTGATAATTTTTTTACGATTTCGATGGTGGTCCCATAGAGACAGTTGTTCAGTTTGATGGTCCGTACCACAGTATTCCATATGATTATACCCTTTCTGTTACACGTTATATGTCGACACCTTATTACTTATGTATTATTTCGTTTTAAATAGGTACCTACACATTTTTTCAGGATAACTATTAACTATTATAAAAAAACGATACTACTTGATTTTATTAACGTCAATTTACAAAAAAATGGCAACTCACGTAATATCAGTTGTATCTCGGAAATAAAAAAAAGACTATTGTTTGGTTCCTGCACTATTCGCTGCGTCTACCGCGTGACCCCGTGGCATGCGTCGTACTCATCCATACTTTTGTTTCTGCCGCCTGCCGCGCCGCTAGACGCTCTTGAAATTCGCTCGGCAAATTTCGCCGGTCGCCGCAACGCGTAGCATGGCTAGTACATTCCTATACATTTGTTTTAGTCGCAAGACGCTTCGCCGTTCGCACCGCGCGACTTTTCGCTGCAGCGAATGTCCCGTGGCCAGGCGGTTAAGCTGTTGGTCGGCAAAGGGCGACTGTCATTTGCAGATCTTCGACAGTCGTTAGTATTCAGAAGCCCGAGCCCAGGGGTGTCGTATTACCCAGTAACTGGGTTGTGGAGGTCAGATAGGCAGTCGCTCCATCTAAATACTGGTATTCAAGTGCATCCGGTTAGGCTGGAAACTGAACCCAACACCATTTTGAAAAGGCTGATCAGATTGATTTGCGATTAATAACCGATTTAAAATTCGGAGGTTCCTTAAGAATGATTTGGTCCCTTCAAGGAATGGTTGTCATCAACACATTCCTGAAGACTTAGACAAAGTCACATTCTACCGATAACAATGATAGAAAAGTTAAGAATGTATTGATGTACACCGCACCGCTGATGACAACCCGCTGAAAGTGAATGTGGGAATAAGAAACGTGTTGGGGGCGATTGTCACTGGTCTTGGGCCTTGATCCTAATTGATGAGTGGTCAGCAAAGCATGGCTTGTTCTTCCGACCGGTGCTCATCAATCCTACTAATCCTACTTCCTACTAATGTTATAAAAGCGAAAGTTTGTGAGGATGTTTGTCACTCTCAAAAATGTATTACCAGATTTGGATGAATTTTGGCAAACAGTTAGTTTATTTCCTGAATTAACACTTAAAACACTTTTTGTCTCGGCAGTACGATACCGTGGGACAGTTATCGAGCTCCACGCAGACGAAGCCGTGGGCATAAGCAAGTGGTAATATAGTTTTACTAAATCAAACTCAAAACATTTTTTTTTTATTAGTCCATTACAGGCATTTTGAATGCCAGAAAAACAAAGAGAGCGTATAGCTACAGTCACAGTCACAAAGTAAAATAACTTGTGAAGATACTGTAGTTGCCCATTCCAAAGCGTATATCTCTATGGAGAAGAATGGGCAAGAAACTCCATAGACTCTCTTTTAAATCAAAATATTGTTACAATCAAAAACCTACTTTTATCGACAGAACGACTTGATGCCTGTTTTACCCACCAGATACCAAATGGACACCTTTGCCACAGCACTAAACGACTATCTGTTCGAAACTAAACCTTATGCTTTGAATTTAAGAGCCACGCGTTTTGGTTGCTTGGAAATAGACGTCGTTGAAATTTACACCGTATGGCTGTGGTGATAAGAGATAAAAGACTTTGAAAGCTTGACCGATCGTAAACCATGTTTTGTGAGCGCGGTAACATTTCACACGTGATTTTGGAGTAAAAAGATAAAGAAAAGGTATACAAGTGAAATAGTGCTCTTTTTGGTTCCAGTGTGGTTTTTAGTTTTGGAAAATACTAGTCGTAAATAAAACGCTAAACTAAAGTTACGTTTTAACGGCCTTATGGTCATGAACACGAGGCCTGAGCAAAAATTATGATCCTTAGTTCGATTGATAGCAGCCTTTAATATGAGCTTTGTGGCTAAATAATACTAGCCGCGTGGGGGCAATCTTCAAGGTTAAGCAGCGCCTGCCTAGGTTGGTCAATGGATGGTGGATGATGGATCCATTACATACCGTGTTTCTGCAGTTGGTCCCGGCTGCCATTTGTATATCTTTGACTGTTGTCAGAGGTAGTCAGTGGCCCGAAAGTCTGACAACCTGCCTTACCAAGGGATATCGTATTACCTATACCCAGAACTAACTGAGTTGTGGAGGTCAGATAGGCAGTCGCTTCTTGCAATGAAATACTACTTCCGCTGCATCTGGTTAGACTAGAAGCCGATTCCAACGTAATTGGGAAAAGGCGGCACATGATGAGTTTCGTATGAGATTGAAGCATAACTATAGAAATGTGCTGAAACTATTCACAGTGTATTACTGCCTGCGGGTTACGCCCACCCCTTCAACGAGTAAGCGCGTGATGGTTAGCAACACACGTCCGCATCATCATCATCACCATTCTGTCTGCACCAACATATTTGAGTTCGGCACACCACGTTAATTCTTCTTCCATACTTCTCTCTTCTGGTATGACAAGTATTGAGTTCACACGATACATACAATCTACCATTGATGTTGCTAAAATCTTACTTACTACGGAGAGCCGCTCCATAGCCGTCCTCCACAACCCATGCTAGTACTGGGTAATACGAAACCCACTGGTAAGACTGGATGTCAGACTTTCGGGTCACCGACTACCTGTAACGACTGAATGCGAAAGTATCTGAGGACGGATGGACGTATGGATGGATGGATGTTTGTTACCCACGCAGTTTATAAATTGGATTAACACATAGTAAACTTTTCATACAATCCCGTGGGACAATAAATACCGAACTAGTAATTACTAAATCGCTGAAATGTATTGTTTTATATTTTTATTCGCTGTAAATTTTTAAACATTGCGGACTAAAAGACCACCCACAAATAAACAGGATTTTTAGTATTTAACCATTTAAGCTCGCCACTCACTGGATGTATTCATAATCCAGGTGTGAAGCCGCGGTCGACGGGGTTTAAGAGCCTTTACAAAACCTTGTTACCAATTGATGTTATTTCTACTTAAACGAATATCAACTTTATACAGGTGTAAATAAAATTGATTTCAAGTGAAGTCAATGAAAACATTAAAGTTACAGCGCAAACTTAACTTTAAATGTAGAAACCTAAGGTTGTTTTTATAAGAACCATTATATGTTTGGAAACTAAATCGAAAACGCAGTATGGGAGCCTGCGTGCCGCGGTCAGAATATTATAATGTTGCCCTCAAAATACTGGAACTAGCCACAATTTACCACCGAATCGGATTCGCTAATGTTCGGACAATTTGTCGAATAACTTTGAGTTGGGTCCTGCAATTTTGTAAATTTCGAATTAAGTCTTTTAATGTGTGTGTGTTAGGTATTGAAAATCCGCAGAACCTCCTACGGTCCATACGGTTTTTATTATTTGTTGTTATATCGGCAACAGAAATACACATTCTGTGAAAATTTCAACTGTCTACCTATTACGGATCATGAGATACAGTCTGCTGACGGACAGACAGACGGACGGACAGCGAAGCTTAGTAATAAGATCCCGTTGGTTACCGTTCGGGTACGAAACCCCAAAACATTGTGAATGAATGTACTTACTTTGAAGTACAGATCCAGTGTAGTAGTCCAGTGATCGCAAGCGCGACTGCTAACAGTCAGTATAGTCCTGAGTTCAATTTCCGGGTCATGCAAAGTGTTTTCCACCAGGAAGTTCTTCACTTGTGCCCGCTTGGTGGCAATGACTTGCCCCTTTTACGTGGGACTTTAGCATAAATGATGAAAAGCGGGTGTTTGTACCTACGACTCCACCAAACCCTTCGGAAACACAGGCATGAGGCTACCTACGTTCAAAGTAGGTCTGATATGATTGCTGTCACAAATGTCAATAACATTGCACGATGTAAGTTGGCAGCCTGCCACTGCTCTGTTGCCATTCCGGTCACCAATAAATGTCCGATGAGGAGACATTATTGACGTAACACAATAAATGTGAAAGGCTGACAAAATAACAGGAAGTGGCGCTCGTTAATCATTGGTTTATATTAAAAGCATTACAATTTTATTAAATGGCCCATTCGGTATGATTTGGTCAATGTTTAACGGGGTAAAAGCCAGACTAAAATTAAATTCTCTGAAGGTGTATAAAACCAATTGTAGCTGCTAGGTAGTGGTAGGTGAGAGATAAAGAAATCAATTTTGTGGTCGCTAAATTAGGTAACAGTTACGGACTGCGCGGCGATTTGACGCGTGGAGTGTTCGCGGGATTTTTTACACACTGTCCTTTTCATTTGATTTATTGTCATGGCGGCCGCAGCGGTAGGCGGGGAGGGTGTCGTGCATCGACCAATCAGAGCGCCCGTGTGCAGTCCGTTCCTGTTTGCCTATGATATTATATTTAAAAAAAATATTATAAAAACACAATCGTAACAAAACATATTTGGTTATTTAAACATATTTAAACATGGGTACCTAAATATATATAACAAGAAAATTAAAAAGACGGGCGGACCGTAACACCGTCGTTAACAACAATGTTTGAGAATAAAGTAACTGAAATCCTCTTGAAGGGTCATTCATATTGCATGAATGGCGCGCGGAGGCTCTACGCCGGGGGGAAACTCCGCTGCCGCGGCAAATTGCCGCTCAGCGGACAGACTTCCGGCGTGATCTCATGACGTCATGGAGAGAACGGCTGTCGCAACCCCGTGCAGGGCACGCCACAATAGTGGCGATAAGTCCCCTCTTTGAGGAGTGGCTTGAGAGGCGCCACGGCGTCCTCACCTTCCGCCTGACGTAGGTCCTCACCGGACACGGTTGTTTCGGGAGGTACCTGCACCGGATCGGGCGGGAGGAAACGCCCGGGTGTTACCACTGTGAGGATCGACCGGTGGACACGGTGGAGCACACGGTGAAGGTCTGCCCCGCGTCGGCGGAGCACCGCCGTGTCCTCGTAGCGGCGATCGGCGACGGCGACCTCTCGCGTCCGGCCTTGGTTCAATCCATGGTCCGGAGCGAGACGGCATGGGACGCCGTCGCCTCCTTCTGCGAAGCAGTCATGCTAGCGAAGGAGGCGGCGGAACGTGAGAGGGAGAGAACCTCACGTCCCAGCCGCCGTGGGAGACGTACCGGGCGTCGGGGCCCGTGGTGGCCCCCGGCCACCGTAGGCGCGGGCCTGAGGACGGCGAGCTATGGGCTAGCTCGCCGTCCGTCCGTCTTATGACGGCAGGCCGTGTCGACGGCGCGTTCGTGTTCCACGTGCGCCTCAAAGAGAGTCAGCAAACACGAAGGGGTCCGAAAGGACCGATGCCTGCCAGGGTTGCGCGACTGTTCGAAAGAGATACCGCGGCCCTGGAACATAAAGGGCAAAGGAAGGAACATGGATGGGTTTTAGTCAGTAAAAGTCTGACACTCCCTCCTACTCAGCCCAGAGCGGGCAAATAACCCCTTTATTTGATGATTTCCCATCCGAAAAAAATAAAAATAAAGGGTCATTCATATTAAACAAATACTACGATTACTTTCAGTTGATTGTTGTTGGTAGTTGGCGTAGTTAGTAGTCGTAAAAAGGCCAACTGCGTAGTATTGGCAGCTGGCATGCGTCTATGAAAATATGTATGAACTTCGCCGAAGCACTCCTTGTATGTACGGATCGTAGCAGCGCGCAGCGGTCTGCAGTTTCTACTTAACTCTATGGAAAAAGCATGAGTTTATTTATGTAAGTATGTTACTGTGGGTAGGTACTGTAACGTTGTATCGTTCCTTTTGTTCACATAGCTTACTTCAACATCAATATGTCAAAACAAACCACAGACGTTAAAAATATTGGAGCTGTCCTAAGTTACTAAACGACATAAATTAGCTGTTTTACCAGTGTTGGCGCGCGTTTCGTGTATCCGAACGAATGAGTGAGGACTTGTATATACGCTTCGCGCGCGCCGTGGTATGCCATTCATTCTTTCTCACTGACTGGCACAATCGAATCGCTGCTCCAGAGGGACAAACACGTTCACTTGATTCTCATCACCTGTGACCTTATACGTGGTCTCCAACATTATTCGGGCCTAAAGCAGGCACTTTATTATTGCTCATAATTAGCAGTAAACCGCATTAAATTCTGTGTCTTCGTAACCCCCATACTGGGTAAGTGTTGAACAGCCTAATTACGTTTATATTTTATGTACCTATCTATCTAGGCCAACTCAGGATGTGTGCCTACTCTCTGTCACTTTTTGCTATACTCATTGTAGTTATTATAAAATCTAGTCGCCTACAGCTTAGTACATTTTGATTATTCGTGTTTATCCATGACACTCAAAATGTGCAAGTCATACCACTCATACCGTGCTTCTCACTACCATATTGTAAACTCCGTACTGATTGTGACTACCACACATCACCTTCATTGGCGCACGGGTATTTCTCGCTTTGCTTATGCCTTGGTGTCACAATCAGCGGAGATGACTATTGGCCATCTATTGTGACACGCTGGACGTTATCTTCCTGGGTCCAAAGTTCCGGCTGACACGTCTAACTAGATTTCCGGCTGACGTTGCCGGCCTAAGTACAGGCTGGTATATCCACTGAAGTTCCAGCATTCCGGGTTTCCGCGCGCTCCGCGTCGGGAACATATTAGCCTGCGTGGTCGCGCCGAGAATCTGCGGGTCGGCGCGAACATCTGCCGACCGTCACCCCTCCTGGCGTCTGCAGCGTGGAGCGTGGCACACCGCTACGGTCTTCGTCACCCGAGCTGAGCCAGGAGAGTACCGTGCGACTCGCGAGTGAACTTGGGGAAGGGAATTTGTGGCCATAGACTTACCTACCCCCTTTTTATATATTATATATTTTTTATGTTGACAAGGTTCGTGGTTTTATTACTAGACCTCCACCACGACAACCCTTTCCGTCACAGTACTCAAAACACAACCCTTCAATCTTGATAACAACCGGCCAAATGCGAGTCGGACTGGCGCTTGAAGGGTTCCGTACCATCGTAGTATTTCACTTTTTTATTAAACCTCCTACGGTCCATACGGTTTTTATTATTTGTTGTTATTATGGCAACAGAAATACACATTCTGTGAAAATTTCACCTGTCTACCTATTACGGATCATGAGATACAGCCCGCTGACGGAAAGATGGATGGACGGCCAGAGGGACGGACAGCGAAGGCTTAGTAATAGGGTCACGTTGGTTACACTTCGGGTACGGAACCCTAAAAAATGGCTTCTTTAAACACTTAAGTTCGCAAAACGTATGGAAAAACATCAATATCAAGCTTGAAAGGTCTCGGCTGATGGAGTCTACGCTCCGTCCTGCACAGATCCAGATCCATAACCCCGAGAGCTTTCAGCTTGAACTCCAGAATCGTTTCGAGTGCCTAGGAAGCTCAGTGGACGAATACAACGATGGGTTCGTGGAAACTGTCCATACGACTGGGTCTAAGTTCTTCAAGACACGTCGTGCAGATAAGAACAAAAAGCTCTCTGATCATACTCTTAAGCTCATGAAGGAGCGGCGTGAGATGATCCTGCAGTCTTCAGATGAGGCGTGGAAATACCGGCAGCTCAATAGACGGATCTCTAAATCCTTGAAGAGCGACCTCCGCCGCTTTAATACCGAGCGTATTAAAGACGCAATTGAGCGGAATAAAGGCTCCAAGGTATTTGCGAGAGATCTGGCTATTGGGCAGAGCCAGCTCACGAAACTGAAGACCGACGATGGCAGAATCGTATCCGCCAAACCGGAGTTTCTGAGGGAGATCGAGAGGTTTTATGGGCAGTTGTACACGTCAACCAGTAAACCCGTTGTAGATCTAGCAAACAACCCAAGAGCTAGACTGAGCCGACATTATACCGAAGACATCCCGGACGTCAGCCTGTACGAGATTAGGATGGCTCTGAAACAGCTTAAAAACAACAAGGCACCGAGTGATGATGGAATTAAGGCCGAACTCCTGAAGGCGGGTGGAAAACTGGTACTTAAGGCCCTTCAGAAGCTGTTTGATTCCGTCATACTCGAGGGGAAAACGCCACAGGCATGGTGCAGGAGTGTGGCGGTATTCTTCTTTAAGAAGGGCGACAATGCCCGCCTGAAGAACTATAGGCCCATCTCACTTCTAAGCCATGTCTACAAGTTGTTTCCAAGAGTCATCACGAATCGTCTCGCACGCAGGTTTGACGATTTTCAGCCTCCCGAACAAGCCGGAAGAGTATAACCTACCTCTCTGTTAGCGTTTGTGGACTATGAGAAAGCCTTCGATTCGATCGAGACTTGGGCTGTACTGCAGTCTCTCTAACAAAGGTTGGCGGCGGTGTGTACAAAAACGCCACCATGTCAGTCCGACTTCAGGACCAGACCTCGGAACCTATCCTTTTGCAGCGAGGTGTGAGACAGGGAGACGTCATATCTCCGAAACTGTTCACCGCTGCACTGGAGGATGTCTTCAAGGTTCGGGACTGGAGAGGGCTAGGCATCAACGTTAATGGCGAGTACATCATTCACCTTCGGTTTGCTGACGATGTAGAGGTCATGGCTGAGACCATGGAGGACCTCAGTAAAATGCTCGATGACCTCACTAGAGCTTCCGAAAGAGTGGGTCTTAAAATGAACATGGACAAAACCAAGGTTATGTTGAATGCCCATGTAACACCCACTCCTATCAAGATCGGAGACTCTATACTCGAAGTTGTAGACGATTATGTCTACCCGGGACAAACGGTCCAGCCAGGTAGGTCTAACTTCGAGAAAGAGGTCAACCGTCGAATCCGACTCGGCTGGGCAGCGTTCGGGAGGCTGCGCGGTATCTTCTCGTCCAACTTACCGCAGTGTCTCAAGACGAAAGTCTATGACCAGTGTGTGTTGCTAGTGATTACATACGGGACCGAAACGTGCGCTCACAATGGGCCTCATTCGAAGGCTTAAAGTCACCCAAAGGGCAATGGAGAGGGCTATGCTCGGAGTTTCCTTGCGTTATCGAATCAGAAATGAAGACATCCGCAAGAGAACCAAGGTTACCGACGTAGCCCGAAGAATTGCCAAACTGAAGTGGCAGTGGGCAGGGCACTTTGCTCGCAGAACGGATGGCCGATGGGGCCGAAAAGTTCTGGAGTGGCGACCGCGAACCGGAAGACGTTGTGTTGGAAGGCCTCCCACTAGGTGGACCGATGACCTGGTGAAGGTTGCGGGGATCCGCTGGATGCGAGTTGCACGGAACCGGTCAGTGTGGCGACACTTGGGAGAGGCCTATGTCCAGCAGTGGACGTCTTTCGGCTGAAATGATGATGATGATGATGATGGAACAACAGTTTTTTTGCGATTTCAGAGTTCTTCCGATGTCCCCTATAGTCGTTCACAACGATTACAACGATGAACACAGTGAGCCCTGAGAGGTTCTCAGGTACTTCTTAACGTCACGCCTGCAATGTCCGAAGAATTAGGCCGAGGACTACCTATACAGACGTTTCGCCAGGTATGTGTATGCCCGATGTATTAGGGCGAGCCTATTGCTATCAACCGAAACTTCTGGTGGTATACTACAACAACAGTATGCCCGACCTGGGAATCGAACCCAGGACCTCATGCTCAGCCGTGGTGCTTACGAAGCAGTGCTACTATCACACCACTTTTAACCTACTAATAAGTCAAATTTAAACATTAAGTTGCCTTTAAATACTTAATTATAGTTATGTTTCCCCCATGAAGACATCATGATAACTCTAAAGCGTATATTATTATGTTCTCTAAACCGAGTTCTACAGACAGTAGGTACTCTTCCAGCAGTTTGTCAGTTTAACGCGAGTTTAAGCGCTTCCCTCTCGCAGGAGCGAACTAACGGCTGTTTATACAGGAACCACTTATGAACTACTGACGAACATACAGGCGGAGAGCGTCGAGTGTCAAGCGATATATTTGTTTAGTATACGAGTAATCCCTCCTGGAGATTTAAATATACTGCGTGTGCAAGTAGATTTCCAAAAATGTAAACAAATGTACTTCTGAAAACACCCTTTAATACCCACACTTATAATGTTGTTTGTTCTAAACTTCAAACATTTTCATGGGTTTTTCTTTTGTACTAGTCATTCAGAAATCAACTTAATTGCCACTGTCATAAAGGTAATATTCATTTAAGTGAAAGTAACATGAATTGAAAGCAAAGATTTGGATATGCAATAGATACCGTAGTACTGAGGGATCGAATGACCGATAGTTATACAATAATAGAGGTTCTATTTGCAGAGGATCTGTTCAAATGATGATGAGATGTTACCCACACCCGAAGTCGTCAGCTCGGGTTTGCTTAGTATTCTAAGGACAACGACAGCTACTAGCACCCGTTTTCACAAACACAAGGCGACACCTAATAAATATACGCAATATCCTTAACAACAAGGCGATGTCTTAAGTTGCGACACCGATTCATAAATAAATAAAATATTATAATAATGTTTATTTCGGACAAATAACATACATAGAAGATTAGTAAAAGAAAGCGAAACTTATTTGTAATCGATGTTAGACACAACTGATTATTTATTTAGACACATGCTTGTTGCCGAGATTCATGATGCTATATACGAAGTATAGCCCCAAATGTGGGGGGGCCGTCCCTCCCTGCTATCGTGAGGCTTAGATAACTTTTACCAGTTGCGTTTACTGACGTTAGTGTAAACAGGCGTATTCTAATAAAGTTTGCTCCGATACCAGAGCAGCAAGTTAATCTTTCAATAATAACCATTTTATAAATAAAACATCTTGATGAACGAAGCACCATAACTTCCGAAGTAACTGAAAGGGATCTTCCCCTTCTTTTGAAACTTGTAAGAGCAGAGGGTCCGTAGCTCCGTGCTCCGGTTGTTTTGAAAACATTCATCAAACTATCGTCACTCCCGCTGGCAAAAATCGCTTAGCGGGTAAAACTTACCCTCAGTAGGTACCAGGGGTATCGGTCGGCACTTGTCGGGTACTTTGAACACGTTGTTCTTGAGAAAGAATTGGCTATCTCTGCAATACCCTTGGGTCTTGTTGTAGGTAACCGAAGATTTAGGATAAAATTGGCAATTTCGCTGACTGCACTGTCGATAAAGTGAGAGCTTGGGGTCCTGTTTCGATATTCTAGTCGGGCTAAGAGTATTTCATGTATTTCATGAGGAACCCCTCGGTAGTAGCGCGGTGTCTGGAACTTCCAGGTTGATAGCAATAGGGTCGCCTCATATTACGTGGGAATAGTAGCACCAGCCTACACCTTTGGCGAGTACAGGCGTGATTTTAAAATAATATTATGTTTTGTGCGTTATAATCTAATCAAATCCTCGAAAGCCCAATGCAAACGTTCTCCTGGCGAACATTCCCCTGGCCCAGGCGCCCAGGCAGCGCGAGCGTCTGATTAGTTCCACCTCCTGAACTCGAGGAATGCGTGTATTGCTCCACCCGGCCCTAAACGAATAGATTGCTATGCCCGCTGTGAAGTAGGTTATTTTCACATAATCTATGCAAGTGAAAGTTAAAATACCAAAAATTTACAAAAATAGGATAATTTACACAGATTTAGATTTTCTGTGAAAAACGCAAATTTATACGTCACAATTATGTGTTCATCGATTGGTTACCACATTTTTAGAATTCTATGTGAAGGTCTGTCTGTCCTCCTACCTCTCCCAGCCTGGTATAAAAAAAAAAAAAAAAAAAAACTATAACCCGACTACGTAAAAAACTAATTGTAAAAAATACGTGAAAAAATTAACTTAAATAAAAACTAAAAAGAAAGAAACAAGCCCAGTAGTTTAGAATTCTGTTAAGTAATACTAAATAACTACACAATTGAAATAGTTTTATAATCGATACACACATAAAACAAATCATAAATAATTCTAATGCAGAACAGAACGACTCACAGTCGGGGCCCATTCAAATTTTACCAATCAAATCTTCCCAAGAGGAATAAGGAAGTAATATTTTGATAATACTCGTAATTTCACGCAGACGAAGGTCGCGGGGAATAGCTAGTAACTCTTACATACAAGTAAAAGATGCTTCAAAAGTCAAATTAAAGTTTATCATAGTTACAGTGAATTTATGATTTGTTTTATGTGTGTATCGATTATAAAACTATTTCAATTGTGTAGTTATAAAGAAAAAAAGAAAAAAAATGTATTTATTAGCCCGCACAGGACGAAATAAAAAAAAATATGGTTACATTTACATTAAGTACAACAAAATTATAAAAGTAGTAATAAAACTATAATTAAAAAAAAACAACGAAATTAGTCCTGTACGAAGCCAAAAGGCCCCTATCTCAGCATGGTGCTGTAACATTTACAAAACGTCACAGCGCTGGTATTCTGATTCTCTTATTTAGTATTACTTAACAGAATTCTAAACTACTGGGCTTGTTTCTTTCTTTTTAGTTTTTATTTTTATATAAGTTAATTTTTTCACGTATTTTTTTCTGTAGTCGGGTTTTTTAGTTGTAGTATAGCACACAAACTCTTGTTTATGTAGTCGGGTTATAGTTTTTTTAACTTAATTTTTTATTTAAAACTAATATTTTCCGTTTCCCGATCGGGCATATACACTAGCCGTGCAATATCTAAATCGTCAAAAAACTGAAACGATTGGACCGCGCGGTGAATTCCCGTTGACCCCACTGGCTTGCCCTACTGCTGGCGTCAACGGGAAAAATCAAAACCGTCGTTTCGTAGGCCCCACTACCCTGCCCTACTGGTGGGGTCAACGAGAAGTCTGCAATTTTGTTTCCGCTGACCCCACTGCTCCGCCCCACTAGTGGGGTCAACGGGAAGTCTGCAATTTTATTCCCGCTGACCCCACTGCCGTATCGCCTCTAATGAAAGAAGAAGATTGCATATAAAGAAAATGACAAGGACGAAGGAAGGAAGGGACCCAAAATCATGAAGAAGTATTTATTATCTTTATTGCTTGCTGCATGATAATCACACTAATATTAGGCGAAAGTTTGTTTATGTGTATGTATGTGTGTGTGAATGTTTGTTACTCCTTCACGCTCAAACGGCCTAACGGATTTGGATGGGTACCAAGATAGCTTATATTCTGGATTAACACATAGGCTACTTTTGATCCCGGAAAAATGCAGTGTTCCCGTGGAATAATTAAAACCTTAAATATGGATTTCCCTAATTTTTTCTAACGTCTTTTTGGCGACCAAAAGTACTAGGTTAGCATAAGTTCAAGGTGTTGTTTATTCAAACGAGGTAGGTAGGTAGGGTAGGGCAGGAAGTTAGGTAGGTAGGCTAGAGTAGTAAAAGTAATCCAATCCAATACACTTTTCCTACCTACTATGGTAGGAAAAGTGCATTGGATTGGATTGGATTACTTTTGCCAGCTTTTAGTGTCAAATTATCAAAAACATTAAAAAATTATCTTGAAAATTTGATGTCATACTTTTTTCCAAGTTTCAGTTCGTGTTTCTGTTTGTGTACGTGTGCAAACTTTTTCACCGCGGGTAACACCGCGAGCGCAGCTAGTCAAAATATGATTTGGTTGTGTAAGATTCCTATTTTAGTGGTGAGGTGGCAGGAACTACTAGGAGATCAGAAACATTGAGGAATGAAACAAACCTTATGCAATCGTTTTTCATCCATCTTCTTCACAGCACAGTATTCCCAACAACACTCACCTTTTTACAGAAACAAATAGACATTCCGATCCATACAGTACGACAGCTCTGATCAGGGTCTTATATATTTACCCTGGCGACAAACGGAAAAACAGTTCCCGTTTGTTGCCAGTGAGGCACTTAATATAACACATAAGTTCTCTAAAAAACCAGGCTGGCATGAGCTCAAGGTGGTGGTGGATTGTAGTAATTCTGGGTAGGAAGATCTTCTAGAAATAAATACCATCTTGGATTCATGCATCATTGATTCATGTTTGTTTTGTTCGTAAGGTTACTGCCCGTAACTAGCAGACTGTACTAACACTACTCGATTACATATAAAAAATATAGATAGTAATATTTTATTCCTCAAACGTACGGTGGGGCCAACGGGAATATAATGGTTTTATCAATGGGAACAATGTTTAATAATTTTAATCAATTCCCGCTGACCCCGCCAGAGGGGCCACGGGCGGTGGGGTCAGCGGGAATACACCGACCGCGCGATGTGTACGACCGCATTTTAAACTATATTTTGACTTAAACAATTTGATTTATATACTCGTACATATGTGTAATGTGCTCGCCAAGACTTTTCTTTTGATATCAAACACGTGATATTTATCTCAGTTAAATTTTGTCGACGTTAGGTTTATCTTGGGTTTAAATTCCGTCATATAAAATTTTGATAAAATTTATATGGCTTATGTTACCCGGGCTATTATTTTGAATCTATTGACACCTCATGCATTAAAATCGGTTCAGTGGTTTAGGCGCGACGGTGGGACATACAAACATACATAGACTGCCAAAACTATTACCCTTCCTTCGTAGTAAGTAGTCGGGTAATAAAAAGAAGGTAATGTTTCACAGTGGTAGTACGCCACCCTTAGTTCACGAGTCCGTCTAAATGCGTTTGTGCTGGCTTGATAATAATGTACACATTAAAAATGTATTATTTTTAAAACTAGATGGAATCAATGTTTATCTGACTACCCACAGAGGAAACACCAAAGCAAAATCAGAGTAATTCCAAATCCGCCATAACATCGCTGTAACCGCGCTTGTCAGGCAATTTGTATCAGTATTATGTAACCGAGTTGTCTAGCCTATTTAATGTAGCACAAAAAGTATCTATTGAAGCAGCAGGTATCCGTGCCAGCGTGCCAGACTGCCAGCCAATGCCCGTGGCAGCCACTGCACTGGCACATTAAACCTATAATAAATGTTCTATCTAGATCCGGGACTTTCATTGCTGCCAGCAGCGTTTCCTAAGGATGTACCCGTACTATATTATTCTCGGGAAAAAGTTCGATAGATGTATGTCCAAGTGATTAATTGATTATCGTGCAATGTGTGGTCAACCGTATGTGGTTAAATTGGAGGCTTCGAGCTTCATTAATTCACTGTATAGTAATTTAAAAAATACCGGCAGCTCAATAGACGGATCTCTAAATCCTTAAGGAGCGACCTCCGCCTTTTTAATACCAAACGTATTAAAGACGCAATTGAGCGGAATAAAGGCTCCAAGGTATTTGCGAGAGATCTGGCTATTGGGCAGAGCCAGCTCACGAAACTGAAGACCGACGATGGCAGGATCGTATCCGCCAAACCGGAGCTTCTGAGGGAGATCGAGATTTTTTATGGGCAGTTGTACACGTCAACCAGTAAACCCGTTGTAGATCTAGCAAACGACCCAAGAGCTAGACTGACCCGACATTATACCGAAGACATCCCGGACGTCAGCCTGACGAGATTAGGATGGCTCTGAAACAGCTTAAAAACAACAAGGCACCGGGTGATGATGGAATTAAGGCCGAACTCCTGAAGGCGGGTGGAAAACTGGTACTTAAGGCCCTTCAGAAGCTGTTTGATTCCGTCATACTCGAGGGGAAAACGCCACAGGCATGGTGCAGGAGTGTGGTGGTATTCTTCTTTAAGAAGGGCGACAATGCCCGGCTGAAGAACTATAGGCCCATCTCACTTCTAAGCCATGTCTACAAGTTGTTTCCAAGAGTCATCACGAATCGTCTCGCACGCAGGTTTGACGATTTTCAGCCTCCCGAACAAGCCGGAAGAGTATAACCTACCTCTCTGTTTAGCGTTTGTGGACTATGAGAAAGCCTTTGATTCGATCGAGACTTGGGCTGTACTGCAGTCTCTCTAACAAAGGTTGGCGGCGGTTTGTATAAAAACGCCACCATGTCAGTCCGACTTCAGGACTAGACCTCGGAACCTACCCTTCTGCAGCGAGGTGTGAGACAGGGAGACGTCATGTCTCCGAAACTGTTCACCGCTGCACTGGAGGATGTCTTCAAGGTTCGGGACTGGAGAGGGCTAGGCATCAACGTTAATGGCGAGTACATCACTCACCTTCGGTTTGCCGACGATATAGAGGTCATGGCTGAGACCATGGAGGACCTCAGTAAAATGCTCGATGACCTCACTAGAGCCTCCGAAAGAGTGGGTCTTAAAATGAACATGGACAAAACCAAGGTTATGTTGAATGCCCATGTAACACCCACTCCTATGAAGATCGGAGACTCTATACTCGAAGTTGTAGACGATTATGTCTACCTGGGACAAACGGTCCAGCCAGGTAGGTCTAACTTCGAGAAAGAGGTCAACCGTCGAATCCTACTCGTCTGGGCAGCGTTCGGGAGGCTGCGCGGTATCTTCTCGTCCAACTTACCGCAGTGTCTCAAGACGAAAGTCTATGACCAGTGTGTGTTGCCAGTGATTACATACGGGACCGAAACGTGGCCGCTCACAATGGGCCTCATTCGAAGGCTTAAAGTCACCCAAAGGGCAATGGAGATGGCTATGCTCGGAGTTTCCTTGCGTTATCGAATCAGAAATGAAGACATCCGCAAGAGAACCAAGGTTACCGACGTAGTCCGAAGAATTGCCAAACTGAAGTGGCAGTGGGCAGGGCACATTGCTCGCAGAACGGATGGCCGTTGGGGCCGAAAATTCTGGAGTGGCGACCGCGAACCGGAAGACGTTGCGTTGGAAGGCCTCCCATTATGTGGACCGATGACCTGGTGAAGGTTGCGGGAATCCGCTGGATGCGAGTCGCACGGGACCGGTCAGTGTGGCGACACTTGGGAGAGGCCTATGTCCAGCAGTGGACGTCTTTCGGCTGAAATGATGAGCTGTTTATTATAATTTTGATTGAAGTTAGCTTAGAGAAACATAATGTTGTATGAAGCTGTGAATGTCCCTTAATCGACTATAAACACTCTGATATAATTCACAGCTCAATCAATGGCTCAATTTCCGGGATCGAGGGTGAATGTGGACAAGATTGGACTGTATTACATTACAGATCTAACATGACCTTGCATTATGTTACTAACATAATATCGAATCATTTATTTATCTACACCGTTGTATACAGTCTAAGTCGTGATTTAAATCGGACAGTCCTACCTTTAAAGTGGAAACGCGGGTGGCTTAGATTATGCATGGATAATCGGTTTTAAACTGATCTATTGCTGTCGCGCGAAGCTCTATGCTTCGTTACTGAGGGCGAAAGGGACAACTGCGGCTCAGATAGATTATTTCTCTTAAGTCGCGAGCACGATGTGCCATCCCTAGCACTCGCAGAGCCGCTTACATGCATGCCCGGTGCCAAGTTCCCGCGCTTTACAAATAAAACGAGAACACCACTTTAAATCCACAAGAACATTATCATAATCTTATTTATTTAACAGCTTTCTTACGTTTTAATACGAACAGATAAACGTTATTGACATTGACTTGAATAAGCTCTCTTTTATTTAAAACGCACGGTAACATCCAAAAAGGGTGTAACAATGCGCACCCCCTATTCCGCCAATGATTTTTATTAGTCCCATGCGGTAGGAGCAAATCTGTGATATCCCTTCGATGTATAAGAATGCTGATCGGAAAACCCTAGGTCGAATTACCAATCATAATTTAAGTCAACAAGGGGATTGAAAAGTACCATGAACGAAAACTAGAAGAAAATAAGGATTTGTGTAATATTTAGTTCTGACAGCCTGATTGGTTTAGAGGTCGCAAGCTCGACTGCTGCGTAGGATGATTGGTTTAGAGGTCGCAAGCTCGACTGCTGCGTAGGATGATTGGTTTAGAGGTCGCAAGCTCGACTGCTGCGTAGGATGATTGGTTTAGAGGTCGCAAGCTCGACTGCTGCGTAGGATGATTGGTTTAGAGGTCGCAAGCTCGACTGCTGCGTAGGATGATTGGTTTAGAGGTCGCAAGCTCGACTGCTGCGTAGGATGATTGGTTTAGAGGTCGCAAGCTCGACTGCTGCGTAGGATGATTGGTTTAGAGGTCGCAAGCTCGACTGCTGCGTAGGATGATTGGTTTAGAGGTCGCAAGCTCGACTGCTGCGTAGGATGATTGGTTTAGAGGTCGCAAGCTCGACTGCTGCGTAGGATGATTGGTTTACAGGTCGCAAGCTCGACTGCTGCGTACGATGATTGGTTTAGAGGTCGCAAGCTCGACTGCTGCGTAGGATGATTGGTTTAGAGGTCGCAAGCTCGACTGCTGCGTACGATGATTGGTTTAGAGGTCGCAAGCTCGACTGCTGCGTAGGATGATTGGTTTAGAGGTCGCAAGCTCGACTGCTGCGTACGATGATTGGTTTAGAGGTCGCAAGCTCGACTGCTGCGTAGGATGATTGGTTTAGAGGTCGCAAGCTCGACTGCTGCGTAGGATGATTGGTTTAGAGGTCGCAAGCTCGACTGCTGCGTAGGATGATTGGTTTAGAGGTCGCAAGCTCGACTGCTGCGTAGGATGATTGGTTTAGAGGTCGCAAGCTCGACTGCTGCGTACGATGATTGGTTTAGAGGTCGCAAGCTCGACTGCTGCGTAGGATGATTGGTTTAGAGGTCGCAAGCTCGACTGCTGCGTAGGATGATTGGTTTAGAGGTCGCAAGCTCGACTGCTGCGTAGGATGATTGGTTTAGAGGTCGCAAGCTCGACTGCTGCGTAGGATGATTGGTTTAGAGGTCGCAAGCTCGACTGCTGCGTAGGATGATTGGTTTAGAGGTCGCAAGCTCGACTGCTGCGTACGATGATTTGGTTCTATTTCTATGTCGGGCAAAACGTTATTGGGTTTTTGCATCAGGATTCTCGCTATAATTGTCCGGAAGCTGGATTGGTGTGGGCTTTATGCTTGCCTGCGTTACATGGGACGTAAGCATAGCTGGAGAATTGTGGGTATTCTGTAAGTATACCTCTGCCTTATCCTTCGGGGATTACAGGCTTAATGTTATAGTTTTCCAAAATAGATAAACCATTTAAAGGCACTAAATTGAAGACACTTCAAAATTAAACGACTTTCCAAAAAGACAACCAAAAAATCCTAAAGCAATATTGTAAGCTCTTGAGAACACAACATTGTCGTAATATTAACGAACATTACAAACACTTTGTTCCACAATAACATCGTTTCTGTGTTTACAAAGATTTTGTTCTGTGTCTTTTGATAGCTCGGTCCTCGCTCCACGGCTCCCGCGGGGAACATTTCATTTTTAAAATCTCCGCGCCGCGCGATATAAGTTAATGAGTAGAGAAAACAATCTAAATGGAGCCATTGTGAAGGGTTGCTCGTTACATCAGAGGCATCTCTTGGGGACTGTGTGTACGATCAAAATTAAGTGTTTCATGTGCTTATGTTCCAGTCTGATTATTAACATTTTTCGGTCTAAAACATTGCTACTTCCACGGCTCCAACGGCGCGGCGGCAGCGCTGGGGATACTTTGACCGCATGTTTTGGGGCACAAAGAGCAGGTAAGAGTCCCCCTTATAATTACTAGAAGTGGAGTTCATGGAACGTGACTGCAAACATGCAAAAAGGTGTTCTTTTGTTTTTGTTTTTTTTTTTTTTTTAATTTGGCGTCTGCAAGGACAGTCACTTCACTGTTTCCAAGTGTTTAATTTTTCGAAATGGGCTGTAGTGTTACAGCTTGAGGTAAGTAGCACTGAAAGCTCTCTGTTATGCGTGAAGAGAGGTAAAACGACCTAACAATTACTACTCTTTGCCATTTCTGACATTTCTACAATTCTGCCTCGCAATATTTGTGTCATCAATATCTTAACCCTTAGGTACCT
The DNA here is from genome assembly GCA_947578425.1 of Eugnorisma glareosa. Taxonomy (NCBI): domain Eukaryota; kingdom Metazoa; phylum Arthropoda; class Insecta; order Lepidoptera; family Noctuidae; genus Eugnorisma; species Eugnorisma glareosa. Next base: position 317,606 of record OX387982.1, on the reverse strand, counting down.
ACATACCTTATCTTGTAAAAGAGAAAACATTTGCTCAGATTTATTAGCATTTGTACTTACAGATCACTTTTCAATATAAATATATGCTGTTGCGATAAAAATGACATTGACCCCACTGTCGAGATATTGCGTAATATAACCGAGCTTAGGCAACGGATTGGTAAATGCCTCAATGTTGTTGATTATTAAGCAAATAGACAACAAGTTGCTGACATCCATTCTATTCAAATTGTCCTTCATCATGACACCGACGGGATGGTGCTGAGACAAGTCCTTTTAACAATAGGTACATATACAGCTATACGGCTTGGTATAAACGAAAAGAATAGTCTTTTCCTCCTAGTCCCTACAATCAAAACAAGCAATTAATTCTCCATTCTATTATTGCGATTCTTTTCATGGCCGGTCCTGGGGCGCGCCGTAAATCGGGCTCAAGTGTCCGCCATTGAGCGAACCCGGACGGGGAACGGATGAGTGAGCAGATGGAGTAACCATGTGCAATGGTGCATGAGGTTGGGCCTTCCACCACCACGAACCATGCGTCTTTCAACTTTAAAAGATTGACATAAATAGAGTCAGTTTTGAACATCACCTAACGCTCAGTTTGTTAAGGTAGTGTATTGGTGATACAAACGGGACTTCGTAGGTAGTATTGCTGTGTGATGAGAAGGTTTTATTGAAATAAATTCTGAACCTGATGTCATTAAGCGTTTCTATCTAATGTTGACTAAAAATTAAAGTTTCTTTATTTTTATTTCGTCGAATAGTTTCCAGGAGTTTTTTACAACATTATTCTAACAAGTCCAATCAATAAGATGCGATAGCATGAGACCTCCATGTTGTTACTCCTCGGCGTTCAGGACGTAGAATTACGAGACTTTGATGACTTTCGTGAGTACTCCTCACTCCTTCCTCCTCCGGCAATCCTGTGATAGTAGGCAGTTGTTCTGATACTTCTGAAGCTAGAGGCGGTATCGCGGTGCGCAGAATCAAAAGTAATGGTCCTTCCTTATCGTTATAATGTCGTTCTTACAGAACTCATTGAAATTATAAGAATGGATTGGTTGCATCAGAATTCGTGGATGTTGACGCATTGAATATCATGACATCATCGCGATTTGTGTACTAAGTGACAAAGGGTACCCACTCGCAACTTCAACAACACTGGCGAACTGTTTCAGTACTACACCTGCAGCTCGGCCTACTCCCTCAGATGTGACACGACACATGCGGTACAGGCAGGACACGGTGTGAACGGACCATGCACGTAGCCGTTAACCAAGCATTCTGTACATCAAACTGAATGAAAAATCACGGTTTATAGAAACACACTCAACAAATTGTTTTGATGAATGCATCGGATAGTAAAGAATGAATGGAGGTATTTAAAGTAAAGTTATGAATTATTTAGAACTTGCACACATTAACAAAAAAACAAAAGGTGGGAAAAAGTTGAAACAATAAATCTCCGTAACAAAAAAATATCACAATGATGGGAAGAACAATGGGTGAATTTACAATTTTACGCCTTTTATATCTATATGAAATGCTTATGTAATATAATATATACAAATATATTACCATAGCCTGGTTTCATATCACTGCATAATTATTACTATTATATTTCAAAACAATGACAGTCGGTATGAGACTAATTAGTCCACCGTTATATATTTTTCTCTCATTCCAAGATTAATACTGGGTATCAAGATGCAAGAGAAATAACCTGCTAGAAACGAAGGCTTTAATTAACACTAGACAGTAGAAGAAATAATTTAAAGAAAAATCTCTCATTTTTATATTCATCTCAAAAGACCAAGTTTTCACTATACTAGGCAACACGTAAATGAATGCCTAATTAAAGCGATGGCTTTTCAACGCTCAACACAGCGTTGACAGTTGAATTTATAACGGTACAATAACATTTAGGCATTCATTTATGTGTCGCTCATTGTTAGTGAAAAAGCACACAAGTCTAATAACAAGTTTCACAGTCCACCGAGTAAAGACGTAAGTTTAATTTAGTTGGGCCTAAAAACGGCACTGAAACCCCAAAGCCGGGATTAGGAGTGGAAGAGACCTCATGTGCCCGAGTCCCGGGTTCCCGGATATCCCGAGGATTTGCCAAATTAATCCCGCGCTGTTTACTTCCTTAATCTGAACAATCTTGGACTCCACGTTGCCTTTTTTTTCTGAAAACTCCCGAAGTCAGTCATCGTGAATTTGGAATACTAAAGCCAAACTAAAAGTTGCCCTTTTGTACGTCTCGCAGCTTAATTAAAATTTACATTACTTGCACAAAATAGATCAACACTCGATCCAAGTAAACTCAAAATCGTACATGACAATGAGCCTCAAAACTAGAAACCTCATTTAATAACGTTTTGATTTTGGTTATAACACATAGACAAAGACTTTGAAATATACTTGAGGTAGATGGGACAAAGCGAACAAGACCGTTATTAACTTGCAATACAGTAGACTTTCTTTCGCATTGCCAACGGTTTACCGTCCGTACAAGTGTTACGGATCAAACTTGAAATGAATATGTAATTTTTTTATATCACCTCACATAGACCTCACTAAGATATTCGATCACAGTGTTTCTATGATATGTCTTCTAATAGCCTGTCTGTAGTCATAATCACTGTGAAGTCGAGCAAAAGCATTGATGATCGCAGTAAAAGAATCAGCGATCCTATCTTGGTTTTAAGATAATAAGCTTTTTGTGAAACTTACACAAACCATCTCATATAAGAATTATTTTAAACTAAAATGGGTTCGTTGACCTCCTTCTTAATGAAATTTCTCGATGTGCTCAAGATAAGTGAAACTTTCCACCGGTTTCCATTTAAAACATTTCAATTAAATGGAAAATTGAATTAGTGACGAAGTTATTACATTTTTATTATCATTTGATTCTACATTAGGATAATTAGCTCTCGCCGAAATTGTGCGAATTTATGAAGGTCGAGTGCTTTAGATCGTAAAGTGTGTACAGGGGGATTCGCAATTTGGAGATAAAGTACTAATTACATAAAGCTTATAATTTTGTTGATATTGGTTTTTTTTCGGTGCCTGTGTTAGAAAATGACTAGAAACTAAGTTATTGCCCATCTCTTTGCTCGGGTTATGGTTGCAAAATATCCCACGGGAACGTTTTAAATATAGCCTATGACAGCCGAGGATGATGTAGGTTTCCATAAGAGTAACCATTTTCGGAATTGAATTAGTAGTTTCAAAGATTACCCCCTACATCCAAACTTACAAAGTTTGTCTCTTTATATCATAAAAAATATCATTAGTATAAATAAACACTAACTAAATAATAATATCATCACCATTCTTCCGTCATGTGCGGTGATTACCAACAAAACTCGTTAATTGAAACGCAAATTAATTTCGAATTCCATCAAAACTCAGAGGGTTAAAATTGCACATAATTTTCACCATAACGCCCTAAAACCTACCTACCTACTTAAATCTCAACCTGCAAGTCACCCTGTATAATACAAAACAAGTAGGAGGGATACACTCGTAATTCACTGACAGACGATGTCCCAATCAAATTAGCATAAAAGTACGGAATAGATAGACACAGAAGATTAACTCCATACAATGAGCTAGACCAGGCGCACGCACACAGAGACGCGTACGTACGGCGGGGTGGCGATCTCAAACAAATGCCGGTCGCGAGTGCGTTTGCACTCGCTGTACCTACTTAGAGTGTGTCTATGTGTTCGTGAGTGTTCACTCGTTGTATGAAGTTAACCTTCTGTATTCTTTATCCATCTCTTCTGCGATAAAAGTGCCTCCGCCGATGGTAGCGCAATTAGTGGGTAGGGTACCGCTCGACCCAAACCTAATGCCTTTTTAAACAAATGCCGGCGAATTCTCCAGTAGATTTAAGACTGTTTTGATTTCAGGACTGCTTTCTCGTTTGACCTCTGGAAGTAGGCTTTTCTCAAAGTCGTAAAACGGTTTTTTGTTTGAACAAAGACTATTGAGTACTTAGTAGATACTTAGATAAAATCCTTAATTGCAAATAGATCTTTAACCTATAAAAGTCTTTGGAATTGGAATCAGTGGCGAGATAAGTCTCTATTCAAGACTGCGAATAAAAGTTAAGCTTTGGTACGTAACAGAAAGTCGGGGTATCAAATGAAACGCCCCACAGAGCCCGTCTGTATCCCCGCAGACGTGCCATACGATACAGTTACTTGATAGGTTTGTGCCAAGTCTGACACACATTTGTGCCAAGTTTGGCGGCAGGCGCTGAAGAAACGACTTGACCCAGTTAGAGGCAAAAACTGAAGCATACGTGTATCGATATTGAGACGTGCGGCGATGTCCCACGTGAGTGACTGAAGCCACGCTATATGATGAAATAATCTTCTACAAAACTAACCGTTTTGACGTACACATAAGTTGAGATGTGTTTTTTAAGACATACTATGTATCAATCTTCAAACCAATTTCATAGCATGACGTTTGTGACCTTTACCCATAAGTATCGGTGTAAACTGCTAGCAAAATGTTCAGCGTTGCCTCTAGTATGCCTGTACGCCTAGTAAAGTAAAAAAACTTTTATTTTGGAACATATTTAGATAGTTGGCACAATTACAAAGAAAACGATTATACGTTGAACAAAAGTTTATACCTGTGTCGCAGCTATCGACGCCCATCCAAACAAGAAAACAATTGGTTCCATAGAGATCTACGCTAGGGAATGGGCAACTACAGTACTTTCACAGTTTTTATGCTTTATGGCTGGGACTGTAGCTATATTTCATTGTTATCTTTGTTTCGACAGTTCAAAAGTACCTGTATCTGACCTACTTGAAATAAATGCTTTGATTTTGATTTTTAATTTCCAGACTTAGACTAAAAATACAAGTATTACCAACACACCCCTTTTCTACTAAGGTTTACCCTTAGTAGAAAAGGGGTGTGTGGGAGTGTGTGCGTGGGTGAAATAAGGTAGTATTACGAATATCTGTATGCAAGAAGTCACTTGGAAACACAAAAAAATATGTTACAATCAGACTGAAAATATAGCTCTCTATAAACAGATTTTAAAGAATATTTTCGCTTAGCTCTGATCTCTCCTAGGATTTGGTCGACGGCTGAAGACCTCGGCGCGGATAATAACATTGACTAGCATCATAGCTCGTTGTATAGTCGAATGAACGATCGAGTTCAACATGGATATAGGGGTCTATTGTGGATACTCGTTCAACAGATAATACGGAAAGAATGGAGAGAAATATGTACGGTTTTGACGTGTTACCTTATTGGTAATGGAATGAAAAACAGGCCAGAATGGTCAAAGGTTTTGTGGTGGTTTAGTACTTAGTACTCGTAACCGATGTGCGTATATGACAAGATGTATGAACAAGGACGACTCGAAAAGAGCATGAAGATAAGTGGCGTTTTGTAGTTTCACGACAAAGGCGTGAGTTAATATTTATCTGTTAGCGTTTTAAGAAAAGGAGAATGATATTTTGGCCTTAGAAAATGGCGGCGTGATGATTCTAATTCATACAGGCAAACTCAGCAGTGATACAACAAAGGTTAAACAAAGGTATACAGTACTTAGGTGTAAGCACTTAGTTTTGGTCTAGTTATTTAAATGTTTCTACTGCTAAAGAGTGCGACCTTTATATAGTATTTAGGGTTAATGGTGTGTACAGTTAGTAGATAAATGTTGGCACACTAAATATAAATTAAAATAGTTAATGTGGCGGACTCGGGATATATAAGTCTTTTGCCCGTATTGACGCTTTGTCCTTTTAACAAGATGAGTTTGGTTTTAAAATGCAGTCATTCGTAATATTCAGAAACATTAGCAAAAGAAACAAGCAAAGTTCTTAGTACGCCACCTCTTACACTGGCATAATAATAAAAAGCTTATAATTTAAGACGACAAGAACAAGTAACAAATGACCACTTCAACTACAACACATTTTTGAAGTTTAAATCGATCTCATCCCCTGTTCTCCCCCTACACACAATAATTTACATATTATAATAAATCCCGCGAATTCACAAGCACTTTTTATCAGAGAGTGCACCCCGGATTAAAGGGTTGAACTCAAGAGATTGCTCACTCAAACCCTTCGTTAATTTGACGAGGGGGTGAAGTGAAGTGCGTTTGCGTTGCCCGTCAAACAATCATTATGAACTTGTTCAAAATATATTATTTTCTTGAAAAATAATATAACATTATGCTTGCATTCTCTCAGTGGCCAGGATCCAATGAATAAATAATGATAGAATAGAATAGTTTTTTAAGGTTGGAGCACGTCGTCATAATAACTACTAATAATCGTCTAACAGGTGAGCCTCGAGAGGCTCTTGGTTAAGTAATAACATCCACACACGAGTTGATCTTCAAGGTTAAGCAGTGCTTGCCGCGGTCGGTCAATGTATGGGTGACCATAACATACCGAGTTCCCCCTTGTGCCTAGGAAAGCACGTTAAGCCGTTGGTCCCGGCTTTCAATTGTAGACATTAGGCCATCGTTACGAAATACGAGTAATCAGAAGCTCGAAAATTGAACAACCAGTCTTCCTTGCTATTCAGCTGCATCCAGTAAGACTGGAAGCTGACCGCAACATAGTATGGGAAAGACAGGCAGATGATGATATAATTATAAAAAAATATTTTAGAAAAACACTTTGCAATCCTAGGAATCAAACCCAGGATCGCATGCTCTGCAGTCGCGCTTACAACCGGCCAACAAGTAGTGTCCGACCGAAGCTTCGGCTTCGGCTTCGGCTTCGGCCACCTTCGGCCAAAAAAGCACCTTCGGCCAAATCTTCGGCTTCGGCCAAAAGTTTGCCGAAGGTTTGGCCGAAGCCGAAGGTTTGCTAGTTGTCAAAATTTGAAATTTACTGAACGATGCTAGATCGAGACGGAGAGTGTGCAGAGCAGCAGAGTTTCGCCGCGCCGCCGCACCGGACCAAACGAATCGCAGTTAGTAAACTAAACGAGTCAAAACAAGTTTGAGAGCGCGTCTTAAAATTCTAATAAGTGTTTTGTTTTTAAATATTCCATATTTGTTATTACAAATTATTTTATTTATTACTGTGAGTAGTACCTGTGGTGATACGTTCATTATTGTGAGGCACTCTAAGAACCAAAAAACCGTAAGTATTGTCTGGTTTAAAATAGTTTATGTTATCTAACGTTAGGTAGGAAACTAAATGGAAACAATGTTGATATGTTTTTTATGCAATTTTTAGATACATTTTTAATATACTAGATACATATTGTGACAATATGTATCTAGTATATTCTGAGATCAAAGTAACTATCGTATTTCTCAAGGTCAATGACACCTTCGGCTTCGGCTTCGGCTTCGGCCGAAGGTTTTGGTGAATACCGATTAATCGGCTTCGGCTTCGGCTTCGGCCAGAATTGCACCTTCGGTCGGACACTACCAACAAGGAAGAAATATTATGTTTTTGTTTAGCGTATTTTATAAATATGTTTTCGTCTAATATTTAATCCAAATTAGTTTGTTGTACGAGATGGAGTTATAACGTTAGTACATAAGTTATGTTGATGTATGTACATAATATTTCATCTGGTAATATAATTTAATACCGAGTTTGTTCCTGTCAGACTTTCATTTCAGCGTTTTTTCTCTTTACATAGTACTTTGTGTGTAATTAATTTCCAACTCAGCCTGTTACAATGTTAGAATAATTAACTAAGTTACTAATTGCGACAGTCACGCTATAATGTTTACATTACACCACAGTTAGTTTTTTTATAAAAAACATTCTTCATTGTTGGTAGATTTTACACGCAGTTTCGTTCGCGAGGAGGTTTGATATCATTCCACAGGAACGTATTACTGGGATAAAAAGTATCCTATGTCCTAACTCTAATCATGGTCGCTCTTTGTACATCTTTCATAGAATTGTATTAAGGTAAGACTTGTAACAAACAGACAGTCAACCTCGGGAAACGTCACGAGGAGATTATTTTCTAAGCTAGAATTAAATCACAATCGTAGACAGACTACAAAAATTATCTGTGATAGTACTTTTTAAGCGACTTCAATAAAAGAGATTATTGAATCGGCAACTTCCGTAACGGAGATCAACATCAACTAAATTCCTACTAAAACTATGATGTAAGTGTCACCCAATCAAAACAACCATTTATCTGAACAACTCTTCAGTTCCACAAACAATCAGCCCCCTCGTGTAGTACATTATAAATCTCTGCCAAGAGTCCTCCATTCCGTCACCATAAGACGCGGCGGTGAGTGGGTGAGCAGAGCTCGGCCCCATTAACTACCCGCCCCGCAGGGAGCAGGGGCCCAGCCGAGGGGCCCACGGTTGGAGCAGTCTATGAGATGAGTGGTTTACACACATTGTTAGTTTTGGATTGTTTTGTTTACTCAATGGTTAACTGTGGTCGTAATGCTCGAATGGTTAGTCATGCTCGTATGATGTCTGATCATTTTGACTTTCTTAATAGTTCGAGTTGGCGCGGGACAAGAGCTCCTGGAAAGACTTTGTCCAGCAGTGGGACAGTGTATGGGCTAGAAACAAAAACATTGTCAACTATCAAGGTTGGAAATGGTTTAAAGTTCTGTTAAACAAGTCACTTACATAGGGTTAAAATTTTCTAAAAGTAAACTATAATGTAAATTTTCTAAAAGTAAAGAATGATTTGATTTGATACCATGAATTGAAACAAAAGTTAGTCTGTTTCACTATTTTACTCACCATACTTTCATTTAATTTCTATTTAACGTCTATTTTGCAGCTGATACTGCTCTAGTACACACGGAGGCACATCTAGCTATACATAACCAGTATAACATGACTTCGCTTTGTATGAACTTCACGTACGATGAGAGATCAGCTTAATTTGGTTTGTATATATCTTGATTGGCTGTCGTGCGTACGATACTGCAAAATTAGCTTTTATGATTGTAACGCAATAATTAATTAAGTTCCTAGTAAAGTCGGTGTCATGCCAGCCAACACTGCCTCATAACCACTGCCTGCCAAACCATTACACATTGTGTAACTAATGGTTTGTACTCATGTAGTCTGCAGTTTTTTTGCGTCTGCTATGAAAACTGCTATATAAAATATAATACTTCTCTGTTTTGCGACTCGAAATAAATCTTAAAAGAAACATGCCAAACACAAAATGTCCACTTGCTAAGTATAACGCTCAGTCCCTTTCTGAAATGAGAATTTTAGTTGAGAAACTTTTAAACGCTATTTTAGCTTTAGGTGTTTGTGTCAGTCGGGCTACATGCGTTTAAATGCATTAACGTATGTAATAGTGAAGTATAGATTAGCAGAGATATTCAAACTTCTAATACAGAAACCGGTTGTCAGTATTTGGGCCCAGGAAAGTTTAACTCAGTGGAACCTAAAACAGCGTGAACACATCTACGTGAACCTACCCTGCCACACACCTCTCCAGTCCGATCACGATTACTCAACGAATCGATACATTCCTTCCAAACGAGATTTACTAAAAGAATTTAATTTACTATGTACCTACTTGCTTCGTTTTATTTTGGCGCTGAGCTCTCTTTAATATTACTATTTGGTACATTCTTTTTGGTTGTTCCAAGAAACCAAATATCATGTTACTTTTTAATAGTTGACGCAAATCGTGGCTATCAAACGTAAAAGGTTTTGTGTGACTATGACTATACCAGTTATGACATTTCATCGTGTTTTCATTAAGTATCTCCTTACATCCTAATTTGTTTATGTTCTCCATGTGCATTTCATTTATAATTCAACTCCAATTATTACCTTCTTCGATTGAGCAATTCACAGACAACTTTTTATTTTCAATTTTGTTTTTGACTTTTTCTCAAAATAAGCGGTTGCGGAACAAAAATAACAGAAAATAACAAGTATCCATATAAAACAGATAGATCAGACCAGAAGTAACTCAAGACGACTCAAATAAAAATAAAGTCGCAACAATGATCGATCAGCCACAACACGAGAACAGCAAGTTGTGAAACTGGCACAAGTACTGAAGCTACATTACCTGTCTCGGGGTTTTATTTAAAAGCCACTTGATACTGTCTTTGTGTGTGTGTGTGTGTGTATAAGGTACTAGCTGGCTGGCTGCCTGCGCCGCTCGGTCTAGTCGCTATCCTACGGAACTATTACTAATAATAGGTGTGTAGGCAAGGGCTGCATGTCTGCACTATACTGAAATTCACAACTCAATCGGGAAATTTATATCTGTAACTAAGAAATAGTAGAATAAACAACAAGTGAAAAAAAGGGAATTTAATTCGAGGGAGTAAGTTGGATCCCGAGAGCAGCAAAGGATTCTAGAGTAGAATCCCGAGCGTAGCAAGGGATTCTAGAGTAGAATCCTGAGCGGGGTTAGGGATACAATAACCGAGATGATTTTTTTTTTCACGAGTTGTGTACTCTACTTTTTACCATTGACTGCTAGAAAATAAATAGAAGTATAGTATTTATATTTCTTGTGGGGAATAAAAGCCACTCGGGCCGATCTTCAAGGTTAAGCCGGGCTTACCAAGGTCAGTCTGTAGACCACTAATTCATTATATACCGAGTTTCCTCCGTGCCTCGGAAAGTACGTAAAGTCGTTGGACCGGCTGTCATTTGTAGTTCTTTTACAGTCGTTACAGGAAGTCAGTGACCGAAAGTCTTACCAAGGGGTACCGTATTATCCATCATACGTGTTCTGGATCAGATAGGCAGTCGCTCCAAGTAAAATACTGATATTCAGCTGTCTCCATTTAGACTGGAAGCCGACCCCAATGAAGTTGGGATAAATCTAGGCAGATTTATCACATTTTATTGTATAATTGGTAATATAATAAGAGAACAAAGGATTAAATATAAACATTAAAAATGTGTGGTGAAATTAGAACAATTTTCGAATATATTTTATTCGATAGACATTCAGTGTTATATTCTTGTCGGCAGCACATTTTTTTTTTCTTATTTCGTGCTTGTTCCAAATTCAAAATGTTTTTATTCACTCAGTGAGTAAAAGAGCGTTTTATTCACTGTTATCGATGAATAAAATGCGTTTTTTCGAGTGGCAATGGTTAAAAAACGTTTTTTTGTTACCTGTTTTTATTGGTAATCAGTTTAATGTGATGATACTGTACTAATTGCATCGCTCTGTTGGAAACGTCCGCTACGTCTCAGCTACATTATGCTACGTTACTGCTACAACTTGCATGTCCCCGGCTATTACATGCTGCGTTACTGCTACACCTCTGCTACGAAACACTACGTAACTTCTACGACAGCATACTACAAATCCTACCACTCTGCTACGAAATGCTACGTGACTGATATGACGGCTTAACTTTTGCTACGAAATACTTCGTAAGCTACAACATGTTACATTATTCTATAACTCTGCTACGACATGTTTCACGTCTGCTACGACACGCAACAACGTGCTTCATCTCAGCTACGACACACTACGTAGTTACGACACGTTTCACCTCTGCTACAACATGCTACATCGTGCTACACCTCAGCTACGACATGCTACGTAGTTACGACATGCTTGACCTCTGCTACAACATGCTACAAAGTGCTACACCTCAGCTGCGACATGCTAGGTAGTTGCGACATGCTTCACCTCTGCTACGACATACTACGTAGTTACGACATGTTTCACCTCTGCTACGACATGCTACAAAGTGCTACACCTCAGCTACGGCATGCTACATCGTGCTACACCTCAGCTACGTAGTTACGGCATGCTTCACCTCTGCTACGACATGCTACAAAGTGCTACACCTCAGCTACGGCATTCTACGCAGTTACAACATGCTACAACTCTGCTACGACACGCACCAACACGCTACACCTCAGCTACGACATACTACGTAGTTCCGACATGTTACAACTCCGCTACGACATGCTACACCGCGATTGTTTCATGCTACGCCACTGTATAAACGTACTACACTGCTACTGAAATCGCTCATGGCGGCTACAAAACCACGACACCGATGTAACAAAACCGTGGTTATTCGTGGCTACATCATCATTCATCCTCGTCACGCTTGTTCCGCGCGCGCGTCTTTGTCTTGTCCGTATGATATTCTGTATGACCGAACTGTTCACATTAGTTTACTGAACTGGAAACATTAGTTTCCCGAAATAATGTTAAATAACGTATCAAGCCGTTATTACCCGAGGGTATAGACAGAGATATGCGCTTATTGCTATGAATAGGTACAGGACATAATTCTCGAATTCGGGCTGCTACTGAGATGAATATCTGACTGAACAACACTTTGCCACCACGTCTGGAAATCGAACCCGAGACCCCAAAAGGCCCAAAATGCATACTAATACCTTACTTTGACGGCTGAACGGATTCCAAATGCAAACCGTGACCTGATTTACTATATTGAATACTATCTTTCCTGGCCGTACGTCCCCGTGGCCGTACGTTCTGATCTCTACGTAGGCGAAAACGCGACCAAAAGTTATTATTCCTATATTTATATACCTTTGTACCACAACTGTCGTCCCTCACATCTTTCAACGCTAACTAAATACTTAGTACTCCAACCACATGTCTACACAAAGTATTCAGAATAAAACAAATATAAAGTAGTATTCAACTCAGATGTAGGACTCACAGCTAATCTTCACAAACTCACGCGTTTCTGACAAGTACCAACTCTTCATAACTTCAAACTCGCAAGGATTTTAATCTCACATGAATTTACTTAAGGTTGTATGCATAATGTGCGATCAAATTAAAATCACTTTTTTATTTATTTTAATGTACCGCATAGAAAAGTGCAGCTCGTGGCTAACGCTCGATACTTAAGGTTAAGCAACGCTAGCATAGCTCAGTCTGAAGATGGGTGACCAGACCATCCGTCACATTCCGAGACTGTAATCGTAGATCTTCCGCACTCGTTACACGTAGTCAAAAGCCCGAAAGCGTGACAACCAGTCTTACCAAAAATTCGTATCTGGTTAGACCGGAAGAAGACATAAGCCAGGAAAAAGGCTGAGCAAGCAGACTATAATATTATACAGTCAGAGACAAATAATGTTTGGCAATGTGACTATCAACTTTATATAAAGTGCCATTCTTCATTAGTCGTATGAAATTGTACAACGTACCTTTCCATGAATGTAAAATGTTTAACCTTTATAGAAAGAATGTTTATACAGCCGGTATATAAATTTCATATTTAAAGGCAATCTTACACTGCTGCTCACCCAGCTTCTTGATATAAAGCCTCAGTTCTTTTCACAACAGGTATCCCTTGATAAGTCCCATGTAAACACGCTCTAAGGTTTAAAGCAACTTAATAAATATTTCCATTTGAACATAACTGAAGTAAGAAACATTTGAGCAATGACTTCCTCAAAGTTTAGAACAAAAAGGGAAGAAAACTTGTAAATACAAATCCTTTGGAAACTCTCTCGAGTTTATAAGAGACGCTAATTGGCAATTAAGATCGGCTTACACTGAGCAACTGAACGCGAAGAGATAAAAGATAAAAGTGTTGATAAGATGGGAATCTTTCCCAAGGGACTGTGGCGACCGCGACGCGATCTGTGGTCTGACTCTTGTGTAATAATAGGGCTTGTGGTTCGGTCAAGTAGTAACAGTTTTGAACTACGATAACCGCCGATATTGCCACAAAATAATGGCGCTGTCAGTGTCAACTTGACGCTATTGGTGTATGGGCAATCATACCGTACGTGCACCGAATATAGTTGAAATTCAAGATGGCAGATTCGTTGCGTTTCAAATCTGTTTCGCATACTTTGCTGTAGCAAAAAGGTTTTATTTAATCTATTAAATATATCTGTATGTACAATGAAAGTGTTGTGTATGTGTAATATGTATGTGTGTTTGTATGTGTATTCTACATTTCATAATAAATCTCCTTTTCGGAAAATTGTATGATGGTCACAAATTCAGTTTGTACAAGTTCACATTTATTTCACGTATTGCAAAAAAATTGCATATTTTTAAAATAAAAATCTCGTCCTTCCCATAAATTAGACATACTGACTCATTAAGAATTTAAAATAAAAGTAATTAATTAAATCCTTTGATAACATGTTCTTTACCTCACCTGAGCCGCATAGCATAAGTCTTGTCTGTACAAGTACTTACTAACTCCGATATAGTAGCGGTCCTTCACAACTCCGCACAACTGGTGAAGACGCACGTCCGCATGAATACAGTTTAATAACATCCCTCGGTTTTTGTTACGTATACGTTTCTGTACATCTTACTCTATCTATACATCGGCCACTACGTTTTTGTAACATATATATGTACATAACTATACAGGGCGGTTGTGAGACGGGACTGCGAAACTTTTGATAAATGAACAGAAATGTGAGCCCGGCTCTAGAAAAAGTTAGCTCGGGAGATGTAGCTAGAAATAAACCGAGCTCGATTTTAATGTTTAGAACAATTTTAGTAACATCCCCTATTTAGAATGATTGGCTATCTTACTAAATATTCAAATAGAGGTAATCTTAATAAAGAATACATTTTGGGTGGTTCATGAAACCAAGTGATCAAACTAAATGCAATCCCATCGGGCGCACTCTGTATACAGACCCCTTCAACTCTCATAACATCTCTAACATCCGCACACAAACATACATGTACATATATACTGTATGTATAGCACAGTGCTGACCGGCGCGCTGCGACTTACATGTGAGTTCGCACAGATTCATATTTCATACAATTTCATATATCTTACAAAAGTTTCCGGCGCACACTAACACAGATGATGCAGCAGAAGGTTTAATTAAAGAAATATTGGAAAAAACAAACTTGCTGTTAGAAGAAGCATTGTTAAAGTGGGTGTACTGGATGATTGTACCACATTTCAGTGACATTCGGAATCTTTAAAATTATAGTTGAACAGGCTTCGGGATGCTTTTCCAAGTCCTTCCCTTTTCCTCCCTGTTTCCATCGGTGTGAGTGCGACAAGGACAACGCATCGCTCCCGCCATCCGACGGCGTGAAGAAAAAACTTTAGTTCGAACTCAACGAAAAAACCGGCCGGCAACAAAACCGGAGCGCGCTGTGAAAAAACACCAAAATAATAATAACGTGAAATACGACTGCTAGTGATACAGTGTGGTGATCTCCTGGCTGCCAGCATCCCGTGAGTACCTGACCTCTCAATTTATATCCTTTAGCCTGTTTCTGAGAAGGAAACTTCAAAAAGTGCCCTTGGCTATACGCGATACTCAATCAATAGTTAAATTGAGTAAATCGAAATAACAGTTATTTGAGTTTCTTTTGAAGAAAAACAGCTTGAAGCTACCTTGAAAAAATAGCTTAGAGCTTACTACCCTGTCACAAACATATTTAAACGATTTTGCGAAAAAAATAAAGAAAGTCTTTTTTTTTCTAAATAACGCAGTCATATCATTGGACAAAAAGGATGGTGGCTAATTTAATAAGGTTCATGTTATTACAACTACGACTTCTGCACTTACCTCTTATACACCCCCAATGTATGGATAGAATTCATCAAGTGTCCGGGCGAGCGAGGGGGGCGGGTAGGCCGGTGCGGCGCGGGAGGCAGGGGAGGGGGTGACGTTCAGAACTTTTTGCCCCACGCACAGCAATATAAATCATCCGCCGATGATATCTGAAGCGCTGAAAAACTTGCGCAAACTTTCACAAGTCCTGCCTTTCAGTGGGACTTGCAGGGGTGACGCGGGGTGAAGCGGGACGACCGGGAGGAATTAAATTCAATTGAATGTCGGTGATGAGCGAGTTTGATAAATAATCTTCATTTAAGTACATTATTACGAAATGTTTTTAAAGTAATGTCACAGTGGTGTAAAACGGCGGCACAGCCCTACTATTCTCGTGTAAAAAGTAATAATTATGGCGAACTATTTTTCAAGCTTACATTAACCCTCCAATTAATTTACCGAAAACTTTGCCGGCTAGTGCCTCTGTTTACACCTACAAATTACAGAAAGTCGAACATACTTTTTAGATATAATTATAGTACTTAAATAAATTATTTATTGTTGGTATTAGTAAGCTTTAAAACTGATCTTGTGTTTCACATACTATAATAACTCTATACTCTCGCTTTTTTCTCTTGGGGATAAGCAGACACTACAGAAGGTCACCTGCTATGATCCTAACATACTCCTTTTGCTTCGTCCACGTTCATACATCCTCTCGTACACGCAGTTTTAAATCTCAATTTACTATTTTCTACTAACCTAACTCGAATCTAGATTTATGACAGTCTATTCACCCAGATTAAGGTCTCGAACTTTTTCCTTCCATCGTCCTTATGGCGATATTATCTCTATATTCAAAGTAAATCCTTCGCGCGTCGGAACAAAACGGAACGTTGCCTCACAGTCCGGTCACGTGGCAGCGACATCTCTGCCGATCCCGCATTACGGGCGAGGCGACATGAACCTTGGCCCGCGTACGACGTATTACTAAAGGATCAGTTCGGAATATTGTGGTTATGATGAGAAAAAGGTGTGAAACGTTGCAGACTAAAGACGTAAACGTGACAAACCAGCGCGGCGGATCTAGACAAAGTAACATCCTATCAACGACGACGTGATGGTGAAGTTAAACATTGTATTGGACTGACGAAGGCTACCTATAAATTTATGTCAATCCGAGTTGAGGAAGATACGGAACCCTATGAAAGTGATTGTCACTTGTCTTGGCTCTCTGGTTAAGATACCATAGATGGTCAGTTCTACTCTAAGATAAGTCTGGTCAGAACGAAGTCTGGAGGGCTATTGATCCTAGCTCTGGATGTCTACAAGGAAATAGTTAAAAGAAGTTCTTTGAAAAGTTTGTTGATGAATGATTCTTTCTTTATCGTGTGGTTAGTGCCTAACTTGGTGTCAGAGTTTTTATGCCGCCCGTGGGCCTCTGACTTGGCTTTACATGCCGTCGAGAAATATCTCTCAGGCATGCAGGTTTCTTTACGATGTTTCCCTGCACCGGAGCAAGAATATAATTATACAATGAATGATGAGTGATGAACTACCTACAATGCCTATAATGTTGGCAACAGCAGTCCGTACTCAGCAATTATGCTGTTGGCCAAACATTAGTCACAAATGTTTGAGCTAGTGACTCAGTTTGTGTTACAGTTTTAAATTGTGAGCGAGATGTAATCTCAGTATATTACGAAAAACTGCAAATAATTTTGCGAGCGAATTTCCAAACGGATCGCTATTTAAGCTATTATTAATAAACGTTTATTTCAGATAAAAAAAAATCCATAGCACAAATTCCATACTTCTACACTAATATTATAAAGAGGAAATATTTGTATTTTTGTGTGTATGTTTGTAACGAATAAACTCAAAAACTACTGCGCCGATTTCAATAACTATATCACCATTAGAAAGCTACATTCACCCTGAGTAACATAAGCACCCGTGCCACACCCGTGCGAAGCCGGGATGGGCCGCTCGTAATTAAATAAAATCACCTACAAATACACAATAATCATTATCTAATTCTTAATCTAATAAAATGAAAAACTTGTGTAAACGTATGTACGTTACTACGTATCTTACGTTTTTTTAATAGCACTTATTTTTTATCGAAACTCTTATTTTATTAAATCAGGACTTTTTGTGTTCATCGGCTTGTGAAAATAATTGCTTTTATTTTTTTTAATCCACTAAGACGATCCTTAGGAGAAAATAATGTTCCACGTGATACTTTCATTATATCATTAAAGTGAACTCCTAAGATCTTAGATAAGATAAGATCGTAAGAGGTTATGATCTTTACACAAACAGTACCAATAAAGAAATCAAATTGAGAAGTGGATCTAACAGATTTTCTTAGTATTAAAGATTAACGTTTAAGTTTGTATCTGAAGATCAGAGAGAGATCAGTAGGCATCAATGAAAGCCATCCTGAGTTATCGTAGATTCAAGAAGATTTCAATTTGCTGCTGTATTAGTCGGTATCTATCAGTTCTAGAAATAACGTTTATTCCGTAAATCTTGATTAAAACGGGGCCCTGGGATCTTGCTCTGTTAAATAGTACAGACTATTAATAAAGGAGTACAAAATATAAGTGAACACAGCAATCATTTATCAATGTATTTGTACCAACCAGCGAGGTTACAAACAAATGTATAGCAGGTACATCCTTACTTTTGCCAGTTATTTTGAAGTCCCATCAAAATAGGAGGCGAACCAATTATCATCTTTTTGTTAAATTCCCGGTATATCCCATCCCACCACCTGAACGATACTATATTAATATTCTACGGGCACCTCCGCTTCAGTCGTCCACAGTCGGCGTGTCGTAGATATCAGCCGCTGTATGAAGTAGAGCGTGAATCTCCAGCGCGCGGTGTGCCGTGCGCGGGTGTGCCCCGTCGCGTCGCACGGGTAGCGCGGCCGAATCATGTCAGTTCAATTGTTTGGTTTCATATTGCCGATATTTGCTGAAGCTTTCTGAAGGCGACTGTTCAATGAATGTCAAACATGAAATTAAATCAATTTGGTGTTATTTTCAACATATTGGGTAGGGCTAAAGACATTCAAATACTTAAGGTCGATAGGCGGGCCTACTAGCAACAGCCAGCTGGTTCCTGTCGCTAAACGAGTAGCGTGTCAAACTTGGAAATGAGATCGTTTTGCTTTAAAACGTCACTGAGACGTGGGATCACAGTTATTCAGTGACATTTTCCTTTAATAGCTAGTCTTTCAATAGTATGTTAAATGTTTTGGACAGAGCCAACCTTCTGTGCCATATCTACCTGTGGTATGCCTCGTTGGAACGCGTGAGCGTTTCGTCGCGATGAGCGTACCGGCGTGTGTCGGACAGCCGCTAATCAGACGCTGAATTATTCATCGCTGACGAGGCATCATTAACTTTCCTGATAATAATACGCTAGTTAAGTTGAAAGGTCAGTCGATGTAAACACGTCTACATAACAGCTGTTCTGTGGGCGGACTATAGGAAGAGCTTTTTAACATCGACCTTAGTGTTTCACATTCTTAGCATTGTTTTTGGGAATAGAGAATCCAAAAGCCCCATCACGACCCATGAATATGACTGTTGATGGATTGAGAGGGAGAAAGGCTAGTGAAAAGATGGATGGGTTGTGTGAGGAATAAGGAGTAAAGAATACCGCTCCGGCTGGCAGGGACAAGGGAAATCTGCAACTACAAGTACACCACTGCCCATCTATGCCTTCGGTGAGCACAAGCTTATTATCATGTCTGGTAATTACAACACATGTAGTGAGATCTTGTTCTTTGTTGACCAACCAAATCTTAAACGTAATGTAATCTTAGTATAACTAACACAACAGTCGTAGCTCATCACTCGCGTGATCTGCGAAGCTAACCTATGAGGGTTTGGAGGTGTTTTGAAAACTGTTTAAATATAATAATTATGAATGTGTACTTGATTAGCCTAAAATTCGAAAAACTACTTATTCAAAGCTCAACCAGCTGAATGCTGCATGGTATTGAGAACTAAATAAGCTGCCATTCTCGTGTCTTGTACCAGTCGATGGCATAATGACGCACTATTATGTGACGGGATGGTGTCGAACACTTCTGTCGGGGAGAGTAGCGCATGAGACGCGTGGCGACATCGGGCGACGCCTGCTAATGTGACGCGCTGAGTGGGAAGTGCAGGATGTAGTTGTTGCAATACCTGAGTAAGAGATCGATGATCGAAACTAGCTGACATAAACTAGCTGACATAAACTAGCTGACATAAACTAGCTGACATAAACTAGCTGACATATTAGTAAGAAAGTTAAAAGAAGATAATATATCATTGACAAGTGGACAGTTCTTGAGAATAATACTGGTAGAAAAGGTTTAAAAAACAAAAGGCTTTTTTATGAAGTTGTGCAGATACGAACAAACAAGGACAATTACGAATGTTCCTATCGGATCAACTAAATATTTGATTCGTTGGGAACAAAAAATAGTTGATCCGTTTCAGTTGACCGGTTTAGTTGATCGGAGTGGAAGACCAGCTTTAACAATAGTTGATCCGTTTCAGTTGGCCGGTTTAGTTGATCGGAGTGGAAGAGCAGCTTTAACAATAATTGATCCGTTTCAGTTGACCGGTTTAGTTGATCGGAGTGGAAGACCAGCTTTAACAATAGTTGATCCGTTTCAGTTGACCGGTTTAGTTGATCGGAGTGGAAGACCAGCTTTAACAATAGTTGATCCGTTTCAGTTGACCGGTTTAGTTGATCGGAGTGGAAGACCAGCTTTAACAATAGTTGATCCGTTTCAGTTGGCCGGTTTAGTTGATCGGAGTGGAAGACCAGCTTTAACAATAGTTGATCCGTTTCAGTTGACCGGTTTAGTTGATCGGAGTGGAAGACCAGCTTTAACAATAGTTGATCCGTTTCAGTTGACCGGTTTAGTTGATCGGAGTGGAAGACCAGCTTTAACAATAGTTGATCCGTTTCAGTTGACCGGTTTAGTTGATCGGAGTGGAAGACCAGCTTTAACAATAGTTGATCCGTTTCAGTTGACTGGTTTAGTTGATCGGAGTGGAAGACCAGCTTTAACAATAGTTGATCCGTTTCAGTTGGCCGGTTTAGTTGATCCGAGTGGAAGAGCAGCTTTAACAATAGTTGATCCGTTTCAGTTGACCGGTTTAGTTGATCGGAGTGGAAGACCAGCTTTAACAATAGTTGATCCGTTTCAGTTGGCCGGTTTAGTTGATCGGAGTGGAAGAGCAGCTTTAACAATAGTTGATCCGTTTCAGTTGACCGGTTTAGTTGATCGGAGTGGAAGACCAGCTTTAACAATAGTTGATCCGTTTCAGTTGGCCGGTTTAGTTGATCGGAGTGGAAGACCAGCTTTAACAATAGTTGATCCGTTTCAGTTGGCCGGTTTAGTTGATCGGAGTGGAAGAGCAGCTTTAACAATAGTTGATCCGTTTCAGTTGACCGGTTTAGTTGATCGGAGTGGAAGACCAGCTTTAACAATAGTTGATCCGTTTCAGTTGACCGGTTTAGTTGATCGGAGTGGAAGACCAGCTTTAACAATAGTTGATCCGTTTCAGTTGGCCGGTTTAGTTGATCGGAGTGGAAGACCAGCTTTAACAATAGTTGATCCGTTTCAGTTGGCCGGTTTAGTTGATCGGAGTGGAAGACCAGCTTTAACAATAGTTGATCCGTTTCAGTTGGCCGGTTTAGTTGATCGGAGTGGAAGAGCAGCTGTAACAATACTCTTAGGGCGCAGTCATCATCATCATCATCATCATCATTTCAGCCGAAGGCGCGCTGTTACCTCAATATTCGTAAAAATTGGTTTCGTATATAGTCGAGTATGACGTAACGCAATTAAAACATGTAACGCAAAAATACAGTCGAAAGAGAAGGGTTTAAAGAAAAACTTTAATAGTTTGATATTCCCAATAAACAATGGGAAGTTGCGGCACAAAAATAAACTTTGGCGTCGACGATCTCTTTATTTCCAGCGATAACAACGGTTTTTTTTTAATAGAAATTAATAGAAGTAGCATTTTTTTAAACTTTAACCAAACAATTATTTAATTTAATGTCTATATTTTGAACAATCTAAAGAAAACCTGTAAAATAAATGCAATTCGCAGCTTGGTCACATGTCAACTTAAATACATATTATTTTCAATTTTCAACCTTATTCAAGCTTCATAGTGGTGACAATAGTTTACGCGGTCTGGTAGCGATTAAAATCGTAGTCAGTCCGCGCCCTAATAAAACCGTTGGTACATAAAAACAATAAATCACTTTGGAAAATATCGTAGAGAATAAAAATCAATTTAAATATCTTAAAGATTGTAAAATAGTCTAATAACCTTCGTTTTGGACTTTGTCTCGGTCGGGTAAAAGGATAGTCTTAATTTTTGTAGAAGGTAAGCTATCACTAGCACTGGCATCCCAATAATATTTTCTATCCAGTTGGCAATTTAGTGATCGACAGAAATTGACCAGTCCTTCCATACTTACTGTATGTAAGTATGTATGTGTATTGTAGGTAGGACGGCAGTGTCCAGCTGACGGCAATATCCTTATATTAGCCACGTCTGTAAGAGACGGGCGTCCCGCAGCGCCCCGGGACTCGCCCCGGGACGCCGTCACCCTGGGATTGGATTGATGTAATATCGGGAGACTGCATTTCGATTCATTTCGAATGTAATGAGATTGATTTCTTTCTCTTTAAGCGATCGCACAGTCGGGTATCTTGTCTGTTCTTAGAAATGAAAGTCGATTTGTTTTCCTTCAAGAATGTTGCGACCAAGTTTCCCGCAAAAGTTTTGCAGTAAAACGAATTTATGGTAACTAAGTTTTGTAATAGACTAATTTTTCACGTGTATTCAGGATTCTCAGGTTTTTGGCTACACCGAAACGAATTGAGAAGTGGCTCAGAAAAAGGCCCTTTGCAGAAAATAAACTGCTTTCTGCTCGTTGTAGTCTGCTAGCTTCCTTTCAAATATTAATATCTGAAATATAAAATACCCATATTTTGATGCCAGGGCCTACTAAAATATGACCGGCACAACCCTAGCTTCGACTCCCCGACAGAGACGGCGCTTCGCCCAAGGCCCGTCTGTCAGTCCGGACGTATTGCTGTCCGCCATTCGCACTTATTGGCGTCCGGTCTCTACGAGAGACGATCGAAATGAGCTCGAAACAATACAAACGATACAGATGAACGATGCAACGCTCTGCGCTCTTTTTGTATTGAATGTAAAGAGAATATTATGCTGACGAGTATTACTCGTAGCCAATTGGTTTTCGCATAAAGAAGAAAAAAGGAAAACTTATTTATACTAATATTATAAATGCGAATGTTTGGATCGATGAATGGATGATTAATTACTCAATCACGCTAGAACTGCTGAACTCATCTGGATGAAATTCGGCACAGAGATAGATTATAGTCTGGAATAGCCCATATGCTTTTTATCCCGGAAAACCACATCAAAATTTCCGGGCAACAGCTCTTACAAAACCCTTTCTGTGACTAGCTTTCTGTTTTTTATACATTTTTAATACAACATCAAGATATCAGCAACTATTTCTGAGACTCCTCATATCGATCAATAAGTTCCCTGTCAATGGCACCGGTGGTGGTGGCGACGGCTACAAACAGGTTATGGGTTATTAAGGCGAATTTTAAATAATGAAAGTTCAGAAAATATGTTAAGACTTGGGGACTTGTGAGCCGCACTCACATAAAGTACATTATGTTTGAACACAATAGCAGTAGCACAGTACCACATACCGGTTATAAATTCCGTGTGACGTTGTTTACAGAAGTGCGCGCTGTATCAAACTGCAGCCGAGTATATTATGTAGTACACAACTACACACAACATAGTATAATATTATACACAAGTGTCTGGGAGAGCTCACTAATAATACAATTGTAGGGAAGCAACCGTCGTTATGTGGCGAAAAAACCGGAAAAAACCGGTTTGATGAGTGTCGCTGACTGTCACGAGTGTCTGATGAGACTAGAGTGTCACGAGTGTCAGATGAGGCTAGAGTGTCACGAGTGTCAGATGAGACTAGAGTGTCACGAGGGTCAGACGAGGCTAGAGTGTCACGATTGTCAGACGAGGCTAGATTGTCACGAGTGTCAGACGAGGCTAGACTGTCACGAGGGCCAGATGAGACTAGAGTGCCACGAGTGTTAGATGAGACTAGAGTGTCACGAGGGTCAGGTGAGACTAGAGTGTCACGAGTGTCAGACGAGGCTAGACTGTCACGAGGGACAGATGAGACTAGAGTGTCACGAGTATCAGATGAGACTAGAGTGTCACGAGTGTCAGATGAGACTAGAGTGCCACGAGTGTCAGATGGGACTAGAGTGTAACGAGGATCAGATGAGGCTAGACTGTCACGAGTGTCAGACGAAGCTAGACTGTCACGAGGGCCAGATGAAACTAGAGTGTCACGAGTGTCAGATGAGACTAGAGTGTCACGAGGGTCATATGAGACTAGAGTGTCACGAGGGTCAGATGAGGCTAGAGTGTCACGATTGTCAGACGAGGCTAGATTGTCACGAGTGTCAGACGAGGCAAGACTGTCACGAGGGCCAGATGAGACTAGAGTGTCACGAGTGTCAGATGAGACTAGAGTGTCACGAGTGTCAGATGGGACTAGAGTGCCACGAGTGTCAGATGAGACTAGAGTGTCACGAGGGTCAGAAGAAGCTAGAGTGTCACGATTGTCAGACGAGGCTAGACTGTCACGAGTGTCAGACGAGGCTAGACTGTCACGAGGGCCAGATGAGGCTAGAGTTTCACGATTGTTAGACGAGGCTAGACTGTCACGAGTGTCAGACGAGGCTAGACTGTCACGAGGGTCAGAAGAAGCTAGAGTGTCACGATTGTCAGACGAGGCTAGACTGTCACGAGTGTCAGACGAGGCTAGACTGTCACGAGGGCCAGATGAGACTAGAGTGTCACGAGTGTCAGAAGAGACTAGAGTGTCACGAGGGTCAGATGAGGCTAGAGTTTCACGATTGTTAGACGAGGCTAGACTGTCACGAGTGTCAGACGAGGCTAGACTGTCACGAGGGCCAGATGAGACTAGAGTGTCACGATTGTCAGACGAGGCTAGACTGTCACGAGTGTCAGACGAGGCTAGACTGTCACGAGGGCCAGATGAGACTAGAGTGTCACGAGTGTCAGAAGAGACTAGAGTGTCACGAGGGTCAGATGAGGCTAGAGTTTCACGATTGTTAGACGAGGCTAGACTGTCACGAGTGTCAGACGAGGCTAGACTGTCACGAGGGCCAGATGAGACTAGAGTGTCACGAGTGTCAGATGAGACTAGAGTGTCACGAGGGTCTGATGAGGCTATTGTGTCACGAGTGTCAGACGAGGCTAGACTGTCACGAGTGTCAGATGGGACTAGAGTGTCACGAGTGTCAGATGACGCTAGTCTCACGAGTGTCAGATGAGGCTAGAGTGTCACGAGTGTCAGATGAGACTAAAATATCACGAGTCAGACGAGGCTAGACTGTCACGAGGGCCAGATGAGACTCGAGTGTCACGAGTGTCACATGAGACTAGAGTGCCACGAGGTTCAGATAAGGCTAGAGTGTTACGAGTGTCAGATGAGACTAGAGAGTCACGAGGGCCAGATGAGACTAGAGTGTCACGACTGTCAGATGAGACTAGAGTGTCACGAGGGCCAGATGAGACTAGAGTGTCACGAGTGTCAGATGAGACCAGAGTGTCACGAGGGTCAGATGAGGCTAGAGTGTCACGAGTGTCAGACGAGGCTAGACTGCCACGAGGGTCAGATGAGACTAGAGTGTCACGAGTGTCAGATGAGGCTAGAGTATCACGAGGGCGAGGATGAGAGAGGCGAGCTTCAGATGCCAGTGTCGAAACGCAAGAAGGTCAAATGGGAGTTTCGAGTGTCAGATGACGGTGGCATGGCTGTCAGGTGTAAGTGTGTGCAAAACACCATTATTCTATACTGTGTATCTGCACATTACTGCAATTAATACGTTCATACATTACTTTCGACATACGAGTGATAGATAAAGAGTGAAAGATAACAACTTAGTTCGCCGTTCAATGCAGTTTTATGGCGCGCTTGTACTGTCGCTAATGCTGCCATGGATCATCATGACTCTTACAAACTTGTGAGAAGAAGAACAAGAGAAGATTGAAGTGCCACAGGTTATTACATAAAGAGATACGGATTAACTTGTAACATTTGGACGTAAAATGACAAACTTAAAGCAAGTCTTAGTTTCACGACTATCCTTAAGAGATTAAGATAAGACCGACACAAGGTCAACATTTACTAAGAGTCACAAGTTATTGTTGTATTTAACACAATATATAAACGAGTTCTTTCAGACTGTTTACCTGCTATGCGAAACTTGATATTCTTTGTTATATTGACGGCTTCCAGGTTTATTATCAGTACCTAAACCACACTCTCGCGATAAAAATACTTCCATTAACGGGCTCAACCGAGACCTACGCTGTCAAATAGCTGCATTCAAACATTATCTGTGTCTGCAGTAAGACTCGTTCATTTAAATATGTACCGGATAACGTGACAATAGGTACTGCAGTAAATGTAAAGTCTCGGTCACACCGCGCCACTATTCTACAACAATGCGACGCTCGACAGTTATAGTTAGGCCACACGATGCGTTAACGGTGCGGTGCGGCGCCGCCAGGGCGGTGCCGCAACGTCATCCTACATACAAATCACTATGCCATGTCACACGATGCGTTGGGCCGCCGCACACTGGTCCCAAATTAAAAAAAAGTGGACATTGATAGTAGACCGCTGATATTTTTTTTTATTGTTGATATAATGATAACAGATAAGGCAAAAAAATATTATTGTCCTACTTCAAATACTTTTCTCTATAAAAAATATTTCTTTTTTTTTTGTATGGGAGTGATTACATTTTACTCAATTTCTCAAAAACCTTAAGCGATGTCGAGATGGCATTCACATATGTTAGAAAACTAATAATTCTGAGTATTTGGCTCGAAGAAACTTATTGCTTATCTCTGCGTACTTTCGAGATAATAGTGACAGAAAATAACAATTTTTTTTAATGTTAATTGTTCGCTTTTTTTTAATCATAGCCTTACTCATATCGCAATAGGTCCGCTGGCCAGCAAAATGGAGCTTCGACGCGAGTTTGCCGGGATAACAAGATGGCCGCCTCTCATGACGTAACGTAATACGGTCACGAATCGCGCGCGAACACCTCACTCAGTGTACAACTAAATGTGGTTGCGATAAGACGTGTCCTTATTTTTTCTGTGCGCTTGAAGAAATGCTTGTTGTTTGTTTGTTTTGTTATTGTTGTATTTTGAATCTTTGGATTTTAAAATCAAATAATTTTTGTTTGTCTTTCTTTCGTCGAATTTGTTTTCGTAATTTTTTTTGTTAAAATCAAAGTCACTTTGTCTTTGATATCTTTGATTCTAATTTGTTTTCAATTTTCCTTAAAATTATAATATGTCCGCATTTGTCACCAACTTAGACTTATACGTTGTTCTTAAATCAGGAGGTGGTTTTAAAAATGTCGAATTTTTATTTAATGCCCTTATTGAACGTATTGGTGTTGAATTGTCTTCCGAAGATTTGAGTAATATTAAATTATTTTGTCGTAATTTTTCAAGTAATATCTCAAAAAGATGGTCTGCTTCCAGTAGAGCTCAAAAGACCTTTCTTAACAAAAATTCAGACTGGTTACAATCCCAAATAGTTTGGCCAAAATGTCAAAATATCGATTTAAGCAGCATTTTTAAAGTTGCCGAGGAAGTAATTCCAAATTTCGAAACGCAAGTGGATACTCATCAATTAAGTTATGGTACAAGTAAAAAACCATTTGTTGATATATCTGATAAACAGAAGAAAAGGCGTTCTCTAACACTTCTAGATCACACAGAGGAGGAATTAGTTTATGCTTTATGTGCCAAATTAAAAGAGACTAAAAAAACAAAATTAGCAGCTATATTAAACGAACTCAGCCAAAACAAGGAAAAATGTGAGATGGTACATGATGTACTATTCGCTAAAAAGACTGACAAACCGTGTTTACCAGATGATAAAACGTTAGCGCTTTACACCTCAACAAATTTGTCAAAATGGCAATATCGAAATTTAAGAACTATTCTTGCTTCAGAGAAAATGTATGGTCTTCCATCCTATCAAAAGCTCCTGGAAGCTAAAAAAACTTGTTATCCTCCAGAGTCAGACATAACTGTAACTGAATCTGATGCTAAGATAAGACTTCAATCGCTTCTAGATTTGACAACTAATAGGATATTAAAAACAATTCAGCACAACTCTGCCGACAAAAAATCGCTAAAACTAATAAGCAAATGGGGTTTTGACGGGTCATCTTCTCAAAGTAATTATAAACAAAAGTCACACTCCGACACTAAAATTGACGATTCTTCAGTTTTCATGATTAGTTTGGTTCCGCTTCGTTTGGAAGAAGAGAGTGGTACTATCTTGTGGCAAAATCCTGCTCCCTCTTCAACAAACTATTGTCGTCCAATTGGCTTTATATTTGCAAAAGAAACAAATGAATTGATAAAGAAGGAAAGTGCATCCTTAGAGGAAGAAATTCGTAATCTTGTTCCCACAATTGTAGATAATTTTGATATTAAACATGATTTGTACATGACTATGATTGATGGGAAAATTTCTACTGTGATTTCCAATACTTCTTCTGCAGCTGTTTGTAATATTTGCAATACCCCACCTAGCAAAATGAATGACTTGGACTTTGTATCCAAAAGACTCATCAGAGAAGATATGTATAAATATGGTCTGTCTTCGCTTCATATGTGGATAAGATGTATGGAATGTATTTTACACATTTCGTACAACTTAGACTTCAAAAAGTGGGCTGCACGAAAAGAAGATAAATTGTTAAAAGAAATTAAAAAGAATTTGACACAAGAAGAATTCCGGGAAAGAACTGGTTTGTTAATTGACATAGTAAAACAGGGATTTGGTACAACCAATGACGGTAACACGGCAAGAAGGTTTTTTGAAAATTATGAAGTATCTGCTGAAATAACGGGTATCCACCCTGATTTAATCAAGAGATTTGCAGTCATTTTACAAACAATTTCATCTGGTCAACTTATTAATACCAACTTGTTTAGGGAATATTGTAAAGAAACAGCAATGCTATATGTAAACTTATATCCATGGTATTACATGCCTTCAAGTGTCCATAAATTGTTGATACACGGTGCTGATATTTGTGAAAATTTCTCCTTTATTCCGATAGGCATGCTTTCCGAAGAAGCTTCCGAAGCGAGGAATAAAGATTTCCGGAATGTTAGAATGGCACATACAAGAAAAATCGGTAGAGTTCAGACTAATTTAGACATTATCCACAGCTTTCTAATTAGCTCAGATCCTTACATCAGCCATATCAAACCAAAGTTTGCTCGTTTACATAAACAGTTGTTTCCAGAGGCTAGTGCTTTGATCTTGAACAATGAATTGCTTTCGTTGGAAAACGAGGAAATAGAGATTTCTCAAGAGAATATAGACCCAAATATTAATCTTTCACCATAATATTTTTTCAGAATCGTTTGTGAACATATTCAACTTTATGTTTGCAGCTTTATTTGTCTTCATTTTGATTGTTTTTTAGAACTGATGAAAGTACTCCTTCAGAAAGGTCATAGCTTTTCAGTCATTAGTGAGCCCCCATAACCTCTTTTACAGAGAAGTCTCTTTTTACTTATTTGACATTACGCATACATTATAATTATGTGCTAAAGTAAGGCTATGATTAAAAAAAAGCAAAAAATTAACATTAAAAAAAAATGTTATTTTCTGTCACTATTATCTCGAAAGTACGCAGAGATAAGCAATAAGTTTCTTCGAGCCAAATACTCAGAATTATTAGTTTTCTAACATATGTGATTGCCATCTCGACATCGCTTAAAGTTTTTGAGAAATTGAGTAAAATGTAATCGCTCCCATACAAAAAAAAAAGAAATATTTTTTTTACAGAAAAGTATTTGAAGTAGGACAATAATATTTTTTTGCCTTATCTGTTATCATTGTATCAACAATAAAAAAAAATATCAGCGGTCTACTATCAATGTCCACTTTTTTTTAATTTGGGACCAGTGTGCGCCGTGTGGCGTTGCACCGGAGGCGTGCCGCGCTTGTGGCCTGCGAGACGAGGCGGCGAGGGGTGATGCACTGCGGCGCCGTAGTGCATCGTGCCACCACCGCAGTATTGTATCGTACGCCGCATCGCGGTAAACAGCGTTCTACTGCGGTGCCGCACCGCCCGTGTGGCACCTTATAGCTTGAATTAATTGCGGTGCGGAGACGCACCGCACCGTTAATGCATCGTGTGGCCTCGTTCTTAGACGCACACAATAAACGCTTCAGGGGTGAATGGAGGTATTAACTGCAGCGACACAATGTGGCGCCGTATGCGCAAAGCATTACGTTGACAAAGACTGGCTTACAGTATTGTTTCAGGCTTTTTGGGGTCAGTGCGGGGTGACGGATCGGTGTTGCACGCAGGTACCGGACCGGTAAGACAATACAAAGTCCGTCAGTTGTGTACGTTATTTTTTACCTATTTGTGGTTACTTGTAATGACTGTATGGTGTTGTAGAAACAGTCTTTGGCTTTAACGCGATTTTAGCGCAATTTCGGCGTAAAACAAATACATTTGTTTTACTCACGTGATGCTACTGCGTTCGTCTTTCGTTTTTAGGTTTAATACATGAGATTTAAAAGTAAATGTCGAATTATGTGCGCTTTAGAGTTACACCTCAGCCTAACTGTTCGGAGATTACAGGCGTAATGTTATGTTTCGTACAGGAAAGATGACCTGTCTACTTATAAACACACACACGTTAAATAACACTGAAGCCTTCGCTTCTGTCTAAGACAAGAGTTTCAAGGACTCTTAATGATGAATGAATGTTAAATCTTAATATTTTAACAGCCAGTCAATGAAAGTCTCCGTCAGCCTTTGTCAGCCGTTTGTCAGAGAAACGCGATAAACCACCCGTGTCAGTTATGGCACAATAACTACACGAGTAACGTTCTTTTGTCGGTGACTATTGAGATAAATTGCTTCATTTGTCTGCTTTAGTCCATGCGAGGGTTTTACGCGAGATCAACATTATAACGTAAGATTGTGTTGAGTTTTATCGGGGTGAGAGTTGTCTTGGTTACGCTAATCATCGAATTGGAAAATTGCGGTTTTCAACCTTTAGGCGCACGCCGACAAGAAATAACTAGACGTTCTTCTGTACCAGCTTCGTCTTTCTCTCACGGAACCTGCAACGTTCTTGATATCATCAGCTCACAACGTCTCTCCGCGACACCGAAGACTATTAAAGAAGTAACAAATAGTAAGTAAGTACTAATCCTTCGCCGGTGAGCGCTTTAAAAGGACTAACTCAATTGCGACGGCACTCAGCTGACCCCGCGCGCTATAGCACATCAATGTGACTCACTAAATCAGCTCCAACACAGGAACATTATGAGAATCTATTTTTCAGAGACGGTCATTAGTAAGGGCTTAAAATAAATCGCAAGTACGCGGTGGTGACATCACGCGACCTACTTACAAGTCTTCCCACACCACAGCGTGCTTCTTACAGAGCCCAGATGGTGGCAACTCTGAGCCAGGACGACAGTCAGTGTCTGACCGCGGCGGAGTTGAGACCTCTTGGAACTGTACCCGTTTCATTGTGCCCCGTGTTATTGTGCTAAGTTGTTATCTCAAGTAATTCGTTAGTTTTGTTAGAAACCTCACGTCTCTGACATATTTTTTTCCAATGTACACGTATGTGTAGCCAAACAATCTGTTTTTGTTTGGCTAACTGACGACTGTAATTTTTAAATTACTGCACTCGCGGTCAAATAATACGACGAAAATCGTCGTATTATCGTCGTCGTATCGAATACGTCAATGACGAAAATCCCTGTAAAGGATGATTTTCACCAAACGGCTCACATCACATCGGATCGGAACGGATTTTACAATCTTTAAACGATATTAAATCGTGTACACAGTATTTAAAGTCTATATTACCAAGCCGCGACTCAAAAAAAAAAAACAAAATCAAAGCATTTATTTCAAGTAGGCCAGTTACAGGCACTTTTGAACGTCGAAACAAAGATAACAATGAAATATAGGTACAGTCCCAGTCACAAGGCATAAAAACTGTGAAAGTACTGTAGTTGCCCATTCCCTAGCGTAGATCTCTATGGAGAAGAACGGGCAAGAAACTCCATGGACACTCTTTTAAATCAGCATATTGATACAAAACCTTGGTTACATCATTCATATTGAGATGGTACATTATGTGAGAACGATGTAGCAAGGTGTGCACGTTGAAAGTGTCCATAGTAAAAACAAAAAAGAGTTTATCTATATATGTATTAGGTTAGTTTATCTTGTATGTATTATGTGTATTAGTATCACTATAAGTACTTATATATATATTTTTTCTTTTTTTTATATAGTTATTTTGTACTCTACCACAGCGTTTTCGTATTGAACCCAAAGGTTGACTGGTAGAGAATGCCTAATGGCATTAAGTCCGCCCATGTACCACTATTGTACATGAAGCTTAAATAAATAAAAAAGACAATTCATAAAAACAAATAAGCCGTGGCAACTAAGAGATGACCAGTCACAACTGACAGCGCCCGTTCACGAACATGACGCATGGATCAGCACCATTCAACTCAACCATTTTGAAGGGAACTAAATGATCCGACACACGCGCCACCATCAGCGAGACATTTGAGTGAGCATGACATACTCTCAACCGCCAGGGCACATTCAAGTCGAGAAAGGACGTAGGTTTCCAGTGAACGATAGCTTTTTAGTACATAGTACTCACACAATATGAGCTTTATATAATACTAAAAAGATTGAATCTATACAATGCAAAGATAGTTGTACAATCTTCAGCAGCTCCAACAATATTATTTAATGTTAAAATATTGATATTGAAATCACCACAAACAATTACAGATTTATTACTGGCTGAAAGTTTTGCCAGGACATCTTCCATTATTGATTCAAATAAAGAAAACTTTTGATAATTTGGGGGTCTGTACACACACACAATTACATGCTTATGCAGCTCAACACAGGACAGTTCGACGCAATGTTCAACCGAGAGACCTAATAAGTCATTACGTTGCTTATATTTAACACAATTTTTTATTAATATTAGGGAACCTCCACGCAGCATAGATTTACAGATAAAGCAGCTAACCACCTATATAGTTATCATAATTATTATGCATTTGGTAATCCTTTAGCCAATGTTCAGTAAAAAAAATAATATCAAACGTACTTTTTTCTAAAACAAATTGCACAAAGTGAACGAGTGATCAGTCACGTCAATCTAATGAAAACAAAAAATCTGAATAAATTGATGAAAGAAAAAATGAATGGAACTTTGTTGGCTGCACAATATATTAATTTAAATAGGGTGACTTAACCATAATTTTACTTGTCAAAATCAGAGTCCAAAATCACTAGCCTTGGACGTCGTAAGTGCAAGAAACAGTCCAATACACGTAAGCGGGTCGTTAGAAGAACTAATTAATATTAGATCGGAAAGTTTATTTGTCGGGAATTTTATGGAACTATGATTTAATTTCCTTTTTAACCGACTTCCAAAAGGAGGAGGTTATCAAGTCAGCGTATTCTATCTGCGTACCCCCTAGGGCATACGCTCTAGGGGGTACGCAGATGTGTACTGTACAACTTTTCGACAGTTAGGTATATTAAGTTCTATTTTATTGGGGATAAGCCTATTACCATGAAATGTATTGTTAGCGGTTCACTAATGTTTCACCAAAACTCTTTTGACAATATTTTAACCGACTTCAAACAAAATGAGGAGGTTCTACGTTTGACTGTGTGTCCCGTATGTTCACCGATTTCTCCGCTAATTGTGGACCGATTGTCAAAATTCTTTTTTTATTCGAAAGCCTATAGTACTGAGGTGGTCCCGTTGTCACAAAGTTAGAATATGATGATGGGATCCCAGGGAAATCGAGGGCAACCCTGACATTTTACAATGTTTTTCATATAGGTACTTTCTAAAGTACCTGATAATCATTATCTCATGTTGCTGAGCTGATGATGGAAGGTATAAGTCAGGATCTGATGCTGATCTTCGGAGATATACAATGGAACGCTTCATTAATAGACAGAAAATCTGTCGTGATTGCTGCAATCGCTTGGATGTTTATTTTTTTACACAATATTAGAAAATAACATAACGCCTGTATGCTCTGAGGGAGCACCTACCCAGATGTGTACAGTACACCTAGATTTCGACAGTTAGGTATGAACGATATAAGTTACATTTTATTGGGGATAAGCCTATTACCATGAAAGGAGTTGTTAACAATGTAAAATACATGAATAGCAAATATTTGTGTAGAATATTGAAACTAAAAACGGAAAAATAAAAAAACTTTTTTGAAAAAAATAAAACCGACTTCAAAAACAAAAAAAACGTGGAAAAATAACTTTAGCTTCAGAAGTCGGTGGCAAAAATATTCAATCTAACAAACAAAAGTCACCGACTTATGAAGCTAAAGTTATTTTTCCACGTTTTTTTGTTTTTGAAGTCGGTTTTATTTTTGTCAAAAAAGTTTTTTTTCATATATCAGTCTGTGCCGTCTGTGTGTGTTTGTTGTTGGGTCGGTTTTTGTACCTACAATATACGAAAAACTATTTAAATTACCATTTTAAAACCTTAAAAAAATATTTTAGTAAATATTTATTGTATTTTACGCTTAGAACAAAATAATTTTAATTTCCATCTGTCAAATTCTTAAATTCCTTAATTTAAATTCAAGGGACTTAGACTTAACGTCGCAATGGCTAAATGGTCGCTACAACCAAGGTAGTAATAAATGAAATTCGTTGTATTGCATGAAAACATAAAAGGTATTTATTTAGAATCAAAGGTTGTTAGAGCCTGGAAAACGCCGTTGGGCGTCTTCCACACCTAGGAAGGATTTCGCAATTTTTCAAAAAATTTAAATTTCGGAAACGGCGGGCAGTATCTTGAGGTATTTAAAAAAAATGCATATATTTTAAGCATAATTTTTTGTAACTTGTTTTTGCCAAGACATAAGCAATTAAAAAAAAAATGCTTATTTCGCACCTGAATATTAAATCAAAAAACGCCGATAGGTGTCCGCCGCGCCGCAGCGAATGGGTTGACTTACGACCTGGCCACGGGAACGGGCGACGCGAATGGCGATGCGTCTGGCGGGGCGGCAATCCGTGCGACACAGTTTTAAGGCCACGGGCACTAGCGTTCACCGCCGCGACCACTTTACGCCATGAGCGATATTTCTTTTTCAACGTTATCTCGATATTGCTTGGAACGTAATCGTTTTGTTTCAAGACATAATATTTGGAAGAGATTGTAAGAATTTACAACCAGAACTGGAGAAAACGGTAAAATTTTAAGTGCTGCTGAAAAATTGATTTGACATTGAAAATTGACCGACGCCATCAGTGTTGTTCCCGTTTAAGGTAAAACGACTATAACCTTTTTTCTTATAAAACGACAGAACTTTTCAAAAATACGGAAATTATTGGAACTTCACACCATAAAATTTTCAACTACAATTTTAAAAACAATTTTGATTATACAGCGGTTATTGTAGAATACGGCAACCCGAAATTTAAAATGATCCTTCAACCTCTGAAGTGTACGAATGCGTCCGCTGTGGGTTGCGATACAATATCTACTGTTATTTGTTATATTTTTGTTGTGTTTGTTTCTGTTACTTTGTTATTTTTTTGTGTTACTTTTGTGGTTTCGTTACGTTTTTGTTTTCGCTGAACAATTTAGCGTGATGAAGAAAGTTTATCGCCAAGAAAAACACGTAAGCTCATAGCTAAATAGAAAAAGTTATGATCATGAACGCTTACAAATATTACGGCACTGTTGGCGTAGTGGCAGTAGTTGTTCCGGGTCTGGCTGTTAGTGTATGTGAGTTTAAATGTTTGTAAATGCACCCACGATACAGGGAAAATTCCTAGTGGGAGCAAAGTATTTAAAAAAAAAACTCTTATAAATATGTTCATACTGAAAACAAAACCGAATCTCTAACCAAAACGCCGAAAAATAACGAATGTGTTTTAAAAACTGGCGAAATCCTGAACATATCCAGAGCTTCAATATACCGAGTGCTGAAGGAGCACAAAGAGAATGAAAATTTTAGCTCGCCGAAAATACCTCAAGTAAAATGACGAAGACGACGTAATGACAGTTATTACTTAGCCACTTCACTCACTCACTTACCTTTCTGCCGTCTCACTCCCACTCGTAATTTTGGTGCCTTATCTATCTCAAACAAACAACGGGGTACCTGCAACATTGTGGACTGTGCGCTGGGACAGGGCTATATTCAAATGGCTATAAATCTACTCTCTCTTAAAATAATTGGTGTCGAGTCCATATTTTGATATCATTTTGTAGGTTCACTCAAATACTTCTGATTTAACATAAAACATAAGCAATATTTAGGGGTACATTTTGCACTAGAGTCAAAAATATTTAAAAAATAAAATTTTTAGTATACTTATTTAGTAGATTATTTATTTTTTTCAAAAAAACGGCTGTTCAGTACATTTATGTTCGGCTAACTCGTTAAAAAGTACTGAACAGCTGTTTCTTTTTTCGCGATTTCAGGTTTGGTCCCGTAGTAAAAGTTGTTATTATAATGAGTACAAATCAAGAGTTAAGTCTGAGTTAAGAGTTCAAAGGATTTAAACGACTTAAATTTGTATAAATAACATAATTGTCTAAGTATGTGTCCTTAAATCATTAAATTATTTTATATATACCTGACGGCGCCCCTACAAGGCGTCGTCTATGGCCAACATTGCAAACTAAAGACGAGAGTGAAGTGAGTGTGATTATTTTTTGCTTTATTGTAAACACTTAAAAAATATTCAAAACATTTTTATTCATACTTTGGACTAACGGCGAAACCTATATTTGATGAATTGTTGTAAATAATACAAAGTGGTATACAATATCAGGATACTTATTTGAGGCCTTGTGTATCAGCTGAAGAAAGACTTCATATTATTTTAAGGTGAGCAGGTACATTTTTTTTTAATATGTTTTAGTATTTATACTTTTGAACATGCGAACATAATTAAACAGGATTGTTCATGACAGTACAGTAACGCGGCGCACTTGAAATCCTATCTGCATTTACCGTTTTCTCCGGTTCTGGTTGTATATTCCTAAAAATATAATCAAATGTCACTCATTCGGGTACAATTGAAAAAAAAACTGGACATAGTCTGTATTTGTCGTACTTCTTGTTGAATTCTCCATCCATACCCCAATTCTTATTTAAATCATGTACTCCACAATCTCTTCCAAATATTATGTCTTGAACCGAAAACTACTACTTTCCAAGCAATATCGAGATAACTTTGTTAAAGACATTTCGCTTTCCACCGAGAGCACACACCACACACCTGTACTGGTCGCGGCGGCGAACGTTACTGCCCGTGGCATGCAAACTGTGCTGCATGGTTTGTCGCCCCGTCCGTCGCCGTTCGCGTCGCCCGTTTCCGTGGCCAGCCCGTATTATAGTAATAGTAATTAGTTCATTAAAAATGTATGTTTCACATTATATATCGACACCTTATTACTTATGTATTATTTCGTTTTAAATAGTACATACACATTTTTTCAGGATAACTACTAACTATTATAAAAAGCGATACTACTTGATTTTATTAACGTCAATTTACGGTTGTCGCACATCACTATTTGAAAATTCCAAAAAAATGGCAACCCACGTAATATCAGTTTTGTCTCGGAAATAAAAAATACAGACTATTGTTTGGTTCCTGCACTATTCGCCGCGTCTACCGCGTGACCCCGTGGCATGCGTCGTACAGATCCATACATTTGTGTTTGCCGCCTGCCGCTCCGCTAGACGCTCTTGAAATTCGCTCGGCAAATTTCGCCGGTCGCCGCTACGCGTGGCATGGCTACATTCCTATACATTTGTTTTAGTCGCAAGACGCTTCGCCGTTCGCACCGCCCGAATTTTCGCTGCAGCGAATGTCCCGTGGCCAGGCGGTTACTGAGTATGCTCGCATGTGGCGTTATCTCTCCAATCCGTTCGCCTCTGGTTCTAGGAAAGCTTTATGCTCTGTCTTATTATTTCCTGCGATAACTTACGTACTAAGGTACACCAGTTTACGTCGAAACACAACCCAACGTGATTAGTTCTGAGAATGTGTCCATCGTTATAGATCGTTTGTCTAGTTTCATCAAGTTCTCTAGAAGACTAGAACCGGTCACTTTCATGGGGCTGAGTGAGTCTGTGATAGAGATGCACGATTCTTGGATCTTTATCAATGACTAGCTGACCCGCGCAACTTCGTCTGCGTGCGTGCGTACATAAAAGAAAGAGAGGTTAGAGAGAGTGTGCGTCAACCTTAAAAGTTAGACATATGGCCATTGTGGATATTTTTTTAGAGCTTTTTAAGAGGGACAATTCCGACATACATGATAATTGCGTAACTTTAACCGTTCACGCACAACGGAAGCTCTCAAAAGGAGTAAATCCCTATTATATACTATTACCGATGGATAATCATCAAATGACCCCTCCCACTCTGGACGGAGCGGAAGGGATTGTCAGACTTGTACTGACTAAAATCCACCCACGTTTCTTCTGTTGCCCTTTGCGTTCCAGGGCCGCGGTATCTCTTTCGAACAGTCCCGCAACCCTGGCAGGCCTCGCTCCTCTCGGATCCCTTGCCGTTTGCTGACATCTCTTTGAGGCGCGTGTGGAACACGAACACGCCGTCACCACGGCCTGTCGTCATAAGACGGACGGATGGCGAGCTAGCCCATTACTCACTGTCCACAGGCCCGCGACCCTCGACAGCCTTACGTCTTCATCTTTAGACACTCGA
Source organism: Eugnorisma glareosa (assembly GCA_947578425.1). Classification (NCBI taxonomy): domain Eukaryota; kingdom Metazoa; phylum Arthropoda; class Insecta; order Lepidoptera; family Noctuidae; genus Eugnorisma; species Eugnorisma glareosa. The sequence goes on along the minus strand of OX387982.1, from coordinate 279,089 downwards.
TGACAATCATACACCAGCTAGAACGAAAGTTCTCATCAAAGTTCTTGAAATGGGCCGAGACACGATAAAACTGCTGTAAACTGTTGCGGACCTCTTGCAACTGCCTAAGTCATACTGACAACTCAGTATGGTTTAAAGTTTTAATCAAAGTGAATGAAATGAGCCCAATAACAATATAGCTGCTGCAAACTGTTTAGGACCGCTTGCAACTGCCATTTGTCTCTATCGTTTGACCGTCGATGACAGTCATACTTCAGCAAGGCCTAAAGTTCTCATCAAGGTGCATGAATTGAGCCCAAACACGTTATTGTTGCTGCAAACTCTTGAGGACCTCTTGCAAGTGCCTTCCGCCCTCATCGTCAGACCTTCGATGACGTCATACTCCAGCTAGATCTAAAGTTCTCATCAAGGTGCAGGAAATGAGCCCAAACATGATTTCTCAATTTAAAAAACAAAAGATCATGTATATCGGACTTCTCTGTAAAAAGTTATGCGTGGTCAGGTCATACATAAAATAAAAAAATATAGACGCGTCGAATTGAGAACCTCCTCTTTTTGTTTCGTTGGTTAATAAACCAAGCTTCAGACATTTGACACGGGCGAGGGTCATTCTTTCACGGAAAACTTAACACCGCGACTCAGAAAATGGAGTGAAATTAATAGCGCCATCTATCGAGCACGAAATTTAACCGTTAAAATATAATGCATGTAAAGCGATCGAACACACACTCTACAGGGTTATAGCGTCATGTAGACTAATCTAGAGTACTTTTTGCTCTCAGACCCGATTTAAAAGTTATCTTGTGAGCACATTTTTATTAATTAGTACCATTTTGGTGCAATAGATGTCGTTGCATGTATCTTACACAATGATGGTAAGTTCTTCTTGAACACTTTAAATTTATAAATCTTTTGATAGACAGCACTGATTACAGAATGAAACAAAAACTAAAACCTTCTCTAAGTTCCCCACAATATTTGTGCATTGAATCTAATCACATTGGTTTTCCCAACTGTACAATCTTACGTTTAAGTTGATACTTTTGAATATTTTAGTACCTAATATCTCGATAGATGGCGTTGCTCATTTACGTCACTCCGCTGAATCGCGATGTTAAGATTCTTCGCTATTCCATGACCTCTTCGTGTACATATCAGAATAAACGGTTTTGTCTTCAAGTAAACATTGGCTTTTTATTCATGGTCATTCGAGTCGGATATATCGGATGCAGCCGTGACTGATGCACCGTGAGTTTTGGACATTGCGACAGTGGCGCCCCCTGCCGGCGTTAGAGAACAATTGAGTGAAAATTGTGAAGTGTTGTGTTGTAACGAAAGTGCAAATAATTGGACAAACTGTGAGTACTCTAAAAATATTAAAAAAGTTAGTGACCAACAAGTACATTAATTGGAAAAGAACTTAGAAAAATTAGCTAGCTACTGGACTTGTAAAATTTCTTGGCAAAAGTGTGTTGAGACGGGGAATCCATGCCCAATTTCGGCAAAGTATTTATTTATAAACACTTAGAAAAATTTGCCAGAAATTTTAACTTATAAAATTTTAAAGAAACAACAGTTCTGTAGAATTTGGGGAAAAAGTTCTTGCATAGAAACATTATAAAAATGGATTCATTGTTAAGATTGCAAGTAGATATCAATAAAAAGATGCAAAGAGGATACATCAACTTCAAGAAGTCTCCTAAAGAAAGGGTTACCGTTAGCTACGTGGAAACAAGGTTGGAATGTTTAGAAAAACAGTGGTCGATGTTCGAAGAAACTCATAACAAAATAATATCTGAGATTAAAAGGGAAGAATACGAAAAGTCAGAGTACCATTTAGGTGATATGTATAGTCAGGCGGAAGAGTTATACATGGACTATAAAGTTGAATTAAAGGAACGTTTTAATAAGAAAACATCCTCTGATTACACCTCGGAAAACAACAACCCGATAACTCAGACTGGCGTTAAATTGCCTAGAATAGCGATACCTACATTTTCGGGTCACTATTCTCAGTGGACAACATTTCGGGATCTTTTTCAAACATTGATACACAAGAACCAATCATTAGATAACGTGCAAAAACTACATTATTTAAAGACGTATCTCACCGGCGAAGCTGAACAGCTGTTGCGACACCTACCTATTACCAGTGATAACTATTTGACTAGTTGGAACATTTCAGAACATAGATTTAATAATAAGAAATTTATAACAGATTGTATTTTCAAAAGATTCTTTAATCAAAAATGTCTAACGAGTGAATCATCGAACTCTTTAAAAGAACTTTTTGATACAACAAACGAATGTCTGAATGCTTTGAAAAATGAAGGTATTAATATCGAAAATTGGGATCTTATTGTTATTTATATATTGTGTTCTAAATTAGATAATGAGTCTCGCAAACAATGGGAAGCTAAGATTTGTAGTTCGCCAAAGGAATTGCCTTCATTACAAGAATTTTTAGATTTTGTTGAGCATAGATTTAGGTCACTTGAATTTTTATGTACTAAAACAGTAAAGAGCACTAACACAAAGTCACATCATGTAGTAAAAAATATAAACGAGAATAAAACATCTTTATGTGCCTTTTGTTCAAATACTGATCATAAGATAGGAAATTGTAAAGATTTTGCTAAGGAAGAGTTGTCAGCTCGTCGTAATTTTGTCCAAAATTCAGGTTTGTGTTTCAATTGCTTAGGCGCAAATCACATGGTAACTTCGTGTCGTTTGCCCACAAGATGTAGAATTTGCAAGAAGAAACACCATTCGTTGCTGCATTCGAATAATAACAGCCGATCAACTGATGAACCAAGCAAGCAATCAGTGGATAGTACCAATGTTGTTGAAACTACAACAACATCAAAAGACGAGCCCGAGGTAAGGAACATAACTAGTTGTATGTCTAACACAAATTGTCAGGTTGTATTAGCAACAGCCTTAGTAAACGCAAAAGCTAACACAGGGTCTTATATAACACTGAGGTCTCTAGTGGACCAGGGATCACAGGCATCTTTTATAACGGAGTCTGCAGTCCAAATACTTGGGCTTAAGAGGATTAAATGCAACAGTGTTATAACTGGAGTGGGAGGTGAAGACAACGCTTTGCTTGATTGTAAACATGTGGTTTATATTAAACTACAATCTCTCCAGGATCCTAACTTTACTGTAAATGTTAAAACATACGTTCTTCGGAAATTAACTTCATTTCTACCTGAAAGACAAATTGTCGTTCAGCTGTGGCCAAACTTACCAGTTATGAAGTTAGCAGATCCGAAGTTTAACATACCAAATAAAATCGACCTATTACTTGGTGCAGAAGTCTATTGCCAAATTATAACTGAAGGACTGATTAGAGGTCAAATAGGAACACCGGTAGCACAGAACACCAGGTTAGGTTGGATTTTATCTGGCAAGGTGGGTGATAGTGATACCAATACTTTGAGCTGCAATAGTACTATCATTACCATGCATACTAACATTTGCAATGAAGATTTTAATCTTAAACAATTTTGGGAGCTCGAATCTGATAACTTTAGTCTAATTAAAAATCAATTCACTCCAGAAGAAAAACGTTGTGAAGAAATCTTTAAGGAAACGACCAAACGCGATAGTTCTGGTAGGTATATTGTAAAGTTGCCCTTTAAAGATAATGACCCAAGCTGTAAATATGGGAATTCGCGCAATGTTGCCGTAAAGAGATTATTATCATTAGAAAAACGTTTCTTAAAATCACCGGATTTAAAAAGTAAATATTCAGATGTTTTTTCAGAATATTTAAAGCTCGGTCATATGCAGATAGTACCTTTAAAAGAAATTGATAATCCAGAAGCAGTTTACTTGCCTTATCATGAAGTAGTTAGAGACGATAAAACTACCACTAAATTCAGAATCGTATTTAATGCTTCTAGTCGCGATAACAATAGTGTTTCACTGAACAGTAACCTTATGGTAGGACCGACGTTACAAGATGATCTTAGGCACATTCTTATGAGATGGAGGCTTCACCCTATTTGCTTAGTAGCTGATATCGTAAAGATGTATCGACAGGTGAAGGTGACTGACCAAGATGCAGATTATCAACGTTTAGTGTGGAGATCTGACCCTGGAAAAGATATACAACATTTGCGTTTAGTACGAGTAACGTTTGGGACTGCTTCAGCTCCATACCTGGCGGTAAGAGCGCTTCACCAAGTCGCTTATGATGAAGGAGCCCAATTTCCACTAGCATCTGAAAAGGTATTAAAAGACTTCTACATGGATGATCTCATCACCGGCTGTAAAAGTGTATCAGAAGGAAATCAAATATTCTCAGAAATGACTAAACTACTAAGCAAAGGAGGCTTTGAATTGCAAAAATGGGCAAGCAATGACGATCAATTACATAAGAAAATAAGCAAAGAAAGCATAACAAGCAACCTAGAACTGAAAGAAAGTGAAACAATAAAAATATTAGGACTTACCTGGAATCGACGAACCGATGACTTCGAGTACTCTGTTCAGCTACCATCAATCTCGGAACCTGTAACAAAAAGAAAGGTAATATCTGATATTGCAAAGTTATTTGACCCAATGGGTTGGATATCACCAGCAATCATAAAAGCTAAAATTATGATTCAAAAGCTTTGGCTTGCAGGAATAGGATGGGATGATAAACTACCATCTATACTGTTGGACGAGTGGATTACTTACCGTGCAGGACTTGTTGAACTTACCAAATGTCGGATCCCACGATGGATTAATGTCAAGGAAAACAGCACCATGGAACTTCATGGGTTCAGCGACGCATCTAGTGAGGCTTATGCTGCAGTGGTGTATATACGTGTTGTTAATGCTTCAGGAAGCGTCTACGTTCATCTGGTTACTTCCAAAACCAAAGTGGCTCCAATTAAGCAAGTATCGATACCAAGGCTTGAGTTATGTGGAGCTGTCTTATTAGCTAAGTTGTTACAGGAAGTATCGGTGGTGTTAAACGTTCCGAAAACTAACTTACGTGCTTGGACCGACTCCACCGTGGTACTGGCTTGGTTGAGCAGCCACCCAACACGTTGGAAAACGTTTGTAGCCAATCGGGTGTCGGAGATTCTAAATATATTAGACAGGAACCAATGGTCACACGTATCATCTCCTGATAACCCGGCAGATTGTGCGTCGCGAGGAATTAACCCGTCAGAGTTACCGACGTTTGAACTGTGGAAAACAGGACCATTATGGTTGAAACATAGATCTGAGACTAAGGATAGAAGTCAAATACCAGACACAAATATAGAAGAAAAAACAAAAAAGGTTTGTCATGTAACGCAGAAGGATCAATTGCAGTTGTGGACTAAGTTCTCTTCTCTTCGTAAATTAGTTCGAGTTGTAGCACACTGCGAAAGATTTATTAAAAAGTTGAAAAACGTACATGATCATAACTTACCCGTATGGTTAACTAGTATAGAATTGAATGAAGCTCTTCATATTTGTGTAAAACAGTGTCAAACGGTAAGTTTTCAGCAAGAGATTAAAGATATTAAAGAAAAAGGGATAGTGCAAAAGAAAAGCAAACTTACGTCATTAAATCCATTCCTAGATGATTCGGACATCTTGAGAGTTGGTGGTCGTTTAGAGAAAGCAGAAATAACAACAGATATAAAACACCCTATAATACTACCGTCAAAATCTCACCTCACTGAATTAGTTTTAAATGAAACTCACCATAACACGTTGCACGGCGGACCACAGCTCATGATTAATTATCTGCGAACTAAATACTGGATCATTGATGCTAGGAACCAAGCAAAAGTGGTTGTCCGTAAATGCATTATTTGTGTACGCCATGCAGCACAGACTAGGGTCCAACTGATGGGACAATTGCCTTCAGCTCGAGTTACACCAATTCGAGCGTTTTATCGAAGTGGTGTGGACTACGCAGGTCCCATACAGATTCGAACTTCTAAAGGAAGAGGCCACCGGGCCTATAAAGGTTATATATGCCTTTTTGTATGTATGGCTACAAGAGCCGTACATTTGGAAGCTGTGAGTGATCTCACATCACAAGGGTTTATTGCTGCTTTTAAACGATTTGTTGCACGACGTGGCCATTGCGCTGACCTATTTAGCGATAATGGAACGAATTTTGTTGGTGCCGCTCGCGAACTCCGAGACTTGTTCGCACAAGAAAAGTCAACCTTAACGATGGAAATCGCTGAGTGTTTGGCAAACAACGGCACTACTTGGCACTTTGTTCCACCCCATGCCCCGCATTTCGGCGGGCTATGGGAGGCTGGAATAAAGTCCACCAAACATCATCTTAGACGTGTGATAGGTAGTGCAACTCTTACTTTCGAAGAGATTTCGACGCTTTTGTACCAAATAGAAGCTTGTCTTAACTCTCGACCGCTATCACAAATTAGCACAAATTCCCAAGACCCAACACCTCTCACTCCAGGCCATTTTTTAATAGGTGAATCATTAATTCTAGTACCTGAGCATAATTATGAAACATCATCTATTTCGTCATTGAAACGTTGGCAATTAACTCAAAAAATGCTGCAACAATTTTGGCGTAGGTGGTCAAGTGAGTATTTAAGTCAATTCTTACATCGTTATAAGTGGGCAAACAAAACTCCTGAACCTGAGATCGGAGACTTAATTTTAGTGAAGGAGGATGGACTTCCTCCAGCCAAATGGCTTTTAGGTAAAATCATTTCTAAACACCCTGGGTTGGACAACATTACGAGAGTAGTCACTCTGAAATGTAAAGGTACCACATTTAAACGACCAATAACTAAACTGTGTGTGTTACCTGTCGCTCATTGATCAGTTAAGTGTTTGTTACCCATTTTTTTATGATTTTGTTGATTGTTTAAACTGTTGTAAACTGCTTTTAATTTTGGTTTATTTTGTAACGTTTTAGTGTTATTAAATTTGTTCTTAGCCATCATGTCTGACTGACTCAAAACTTGTTAAATTTTTTCTAACTTTACCATACAGTCCATTTATTCGAATGTAGTCGGTTCATGGTGGGCGGGAACAATGGACATTCTGTCCATAGTGGGCGGAATGTACAATCTTACGTTTAAGTTGATACTTTTGAATATTTTAGTACCTAATATCTCGATAGATGGCGTTGCTCATTTACGTCACTCCGCTGAATCGCGATGTTAAGATTCTTCGCTATTCCATGACCTCTTCGTGTACATATCAAAATAAACGGTTTTGTCTTCAAGTAAACATTGGCTTTTTATTCACCAACAACATGAACACCCGCCTCGCAGCGCGCGCGGGTCATTATTTTGATGCGGAGTTATTTTAAAACTGTGATATCTCCTAAGATATTCATCTAAATTGAATAGTGTAAAGGGCAATTTTGGTCACAATTAAATGCTAAAGATGACTAACATATTTATTTTGATAAGGATTAATACTATGTCGGTAAAAACACCTAATTTTGACCAAATTTTAAAATCATAAAAATGGTTATTGTGTGTCAACCTTAAAAGATAGGCATGTGCCGTCGCGGACTTTTTTTGAGACCTTTTTAAGAGGAATAATTCCCTGCTACATTATATTTGTGCAACTTTAACCGTTTACGCAGCGCACGCAACGGAAGCTATCAAACAGAATATTTTTTCCCCGTTTTTGCAACATTTGTCATTGATGCTCCGCTCCTATTGGTTGTAGCGTGATGATATATAGCCTATAGCCTTCCTCGATAAATAGGCTAACCAACACAAAAAGAATTTTTCAATTCGAACCAGTAGTTCCTGAGATTACCACGTTCAAACAAACAAACAAACAAACTCTTCAGCTTTATAATATTAGTATAGATTTGGACCAATTCGGATCGCAACTTGGAGATACAATTCAAGGATTGTATCGAATGGCTTCGCTCCAATTCTCCAAATATCGGATCGTATCGTATTATCCCCAGGGAATAGTATTCTCTTTTAGTGTTTAGGCAAAATTCCAGGAATTACAAAAACTATAGTATCTTCAGTGCGAGCCGATATTAGCCACCGTGACCAAAAACAGTCACGACTATTACTAAAATAATTACATCTGTTCAGCCTACCGGGGAATGCAGGCGTGATGTTGCTGTTCGATGTATTACTGACGTCTATGTTCACTCAATACGAAGTTCAATATGAAGTTTAGATATTTTCGTGTTGGGGTTACACTAAGAGAACGAACACCTTCACTACACGAGGACTATAAGTACGAGTACGAGGACTGAGGAGGCCCATCGCGTTGTTCCTATTCCGGTCTGTCCTCGATGGCATGCACCGCTGACTCCTCACGCACCCTTACTTAAATTAATTTTATTAAAACCCATCCTTTGTACCCTGCTATCAACCTTATCGCCCCAAACTTACGGCTCACTCTACATTATACGACTTCGACCCGACGCTTCCTATCGATGCAAAGTCAAAGTGGAACGATGAAATGAAACTCCAATATTTTTATATCATTTATTTTATCCGGTATACGATTTCCATAAACACATGGCGATGAATATTTGGATTCTGTACATTCAATATCAAAGTAAAGAATACAATGTATATAATAAAATGTAAATATATATTATGATCTATTAACTTATGTTGGCACCGAGATGCGACACGTAGTATCGAATGGACGCTAAGTAAGAAACTAAGGAGGAAGCGCCGCGCCCGCGCCGATACATGGCAGCTCGTAACTATGTCATCAGAATACAGTCAACCGCACGGAAAGAGCATCACTTCCACTACGAAAACCAACCTTACTGCTATGAAAAATAGACACTGTTGCAAATTACTTCTATTGACGTGCATTTGACAGTACTTAGACGGTTCCAGAAAGGCTTCTCAGTAGTTCTAGAACACAGTACGAATTCGTCACGAGATGTCGTCCACAGCCGCCACTTGAACTGCGCATCATCGTGCTACTGACAAGCTTTCTTGTAACCGATAGAGATAGTGAACAAGCAACACGTGAGTTACAAGGATCATGTACACACTACACACCGAAAGGGTTCAACACTACATCCCTTCAGTTGTTCAGTCATAACGTTACGATTACCATACATAGACAGTTTTTCTTTCAAATCCGTCTGATCTGACTAATGCGCAATTGTATGTTACGGTTACCGCCTCAAGCTCGATCGGCTACGATAGCCGGGTGATATACATCCACAGGCATACATGAACTCACGCCTTTTTCCTATAGGGGCAGGCAAACACCACAAATGAGGTGGTTACGATTAGAAGAACGTAGTCTGGTCGTTATTGGCTTGTTCAGATATCCATGTATGGTAGTCTTAACACTAAACACAAATGTGTTTTCAGAGCGCGGGCGCGGCAGTAGAAGTGAGGTGCGGGGGCCGCGGAGCGAACTACCGACTGAGAGAGACTCGACGTACACGGGGATAGTGGCGCAATATGGCCGCCATGGAATGACTCAGTCACTGGCACAAAGTGGTCACAGTTCACCAAGGTGAACAAGATGACACGTGGAACACACACATAAAATGCCACGAAAAACACGATGGTTCTCCAAAGTAGACACTATCATCTAAATTAGTAGACCAAAGCGGTCATAGTAGCAAAGTGTCCATTAAGCACCTCAAAGTTCTCAAAAAACCAAAGAGACCGATGTAGACCAATGAAACCATGAGTCCAAAGGCTGTAAGGGACGACAGGGGACAGAGAGAGGACGAGCAGAAGGATGAGGAGAGAATGAGATAGAATGTCCGAGAGTGACACATGATGACCTACTAGAATCATACAGCATGATACCACAGAGTAGACATGGTACAGAGAACTCACTGCTAACATGGAGTGTGGAGGATTAACCACTGAGTACGTGTCAAATATACACAAAACAGTAAAACAAAAACAACTCAAATATTGTTTGTAAATTCAAATATAAACTGCCGTTTTATATCATTAGGTATTATGAAACGTCTGTATGATGGATTTACATTTAAATTTTTCAACTATACAATTTGTCTTGCACCGAATCGGTGCGTTACAGTGGAGAGATTGGGTGTTATAGAAATACTGCATTTTCCTGTTTTGTATGAGTCCGTTTCAGTGTTTTTCCTTGTAAAATGAGCGCTCTGTACCACCTGCCTCTGTACAGCGAGCTAGACACGACAGAAATGGCGGGAGCGGGACACGAAGGTTCTACGTAGCTCCTTAACTAACTACATCGAATTCCGCATGGACGGATCATTATATCATCATCCAGGTACGAACGAAACAACGTTTTTTTTTGTTTTAGGCGCTATGCGAGTCCAGCGGATGTTCTCCAGAGAAATCCACGGGCTTGAAGGCATACTATGAACATAAACAATACGGACACAGTGCTGAAGTTAAGGGATGTTGTTTAAAATACTTTATGGAATATTCTTTTTCGAATTTAATGGCCGGCAAAAATCCGCAATAAATTTTTTTGTACAGAATTGCGGCCACGCATAATACCTATATTAATCGATAGCTGGCATCAATATAAATAAATTAGGTATGAGGCAAAATGTTCTAAAGTGTCACGTTTCCGAGATATGCGCTATTTTAGTTAATAAATTTTTCACATCCAAGTTTGTATTGATACCAGCTATCGATTAAAATAGGTTTTATGAGTGACCGCAACTATGAAAAATAATTAAAATAGCGGAAGTTAGGCCGGCCAGGCTTCATAACAAAATCTTCCAAGCCCTTCATGGACGAAACCGAGCAAATTAATTTTAAAATAGCAGCTGTTGTATGCTTTTCTCTAAGTTGGTCATCTACGTTGACAGCACAACGGAGGGAGCCTCAAGACACGTTAAAAAAATCGCAATGGTAATGGTAATATAAAAATCATCGGCTTATCACCCGCTAGAAGTGCATAGCGCCTTTATATTAATTAGAATTACATTTTTTTTTCCAAACTCATTGTCCAATTGACGATAAACGCTCAGATATACAAAAATACATCTTGCTACAGCTAATGAACTAACGATACTGGTTACTTGTTAAATTCTCTGACACACGGACACACGGACACACGGACATGCCGGATATCTAGTGGGCTCGCGACACACGGACGATGCGGTCCGCGACGCGCCCGCGCCTCTTATCACAATCTTAACAACGACTACTATATCTTTATACTCAGTGTGTGTGGTGAGAGATGACTTTGCACATATCTTAAGAAACTACATTTTTATGAACTTCATGATATAGGTAATAATCAAGTACTTTATTGCAATTAAACTGAACAACAACAATGCAATTTATGAACGAATGACCTTAGTGCTTACGCAAGCACTCCATTGTTGGACTACTCCGTGGCCTCGAGACAACAGTGTAGTTAAACAATGCAAATGTTCCCAACACAATCTGCTACAAAGTCATCTCACGCCGCACACAAACATCGGCTACACGCTACACGTAGAGACAGAGTCGAGTATCAGAAGAAACAGAACGATACTTAACACAACTTAACGAACCAACCGACCAACCAACACCAACGCCGAACATTTGATCAAAACCCTTACACTACAAGAGTTGCAAAAATTGTGGTAGCAAATATTATCAGTATCTTGTCCATACAAAAAACGTCCGATCTAAACGAACGACTAAAATTGACATCGAAATTTACATGAATCAGTTTAAGCTATGATACATAGTATTTATACTTTAAGAATTTGACATCTATATAAAATATATTATAGTTATATGCTAGTCTGGGCTGATAGCGGCTGTGGCGTCAGAGACAAACTCTTCTCGATATTGTATTTATTGCTTTACATTGCTGCATTCGTTCGCTCGTCACCGCACCGCATACTTTAGTAGCTAATTGATTATTCAACCAATAATACACAATTAGTCGTACGAATAGTCACACGATAAGTCGTACGCCTAGTTGGTTACACGATTAGTCGTAGTGCGCATCGAGCCCCAGACATCTGTCGATGGACCACTCTGACGCCACAGCCGCCGCGGCCTATTGCTTCACTAGCACACGACTCACAAGCCTAACTCTCACTTACTTAACTTTATAATCTCATATCATTTGGTGTTCACATTGCACTAGTAATTCACATTCCATTAAAGTACGAACATAACGTAATAATCGACCATATATGTATTTATAATAATCAATATAAGAAAAATCTATGTGAAATATTAAAATATCAACAATTTGGCACATTTGATTCCTGTTTATAAATTACGTTAGAAAATAAGAGGTTACAGGAAGGTGGAGAGAAGATAAATAACTCAAGGGACATAAGGATTAGGCCGCGCACACGCTCGCTGAGGCAAGAAGGAAGCAGTATCTGATACTAGCGAGAGAGCTCACGAGGAGGAGGGATACGTACGAAGTAGAAACAGCAAGCAAGTACAAAACCTGACGAAAAAGTCACTTTTAATTTTGTTTAAAATGTATGAAACTATAACAACTGTGACAGCCTGCTATAAAATAAAAGATCACCAACGAAAATATGAGCCAACTGTAACTTACTGATGATGCTAACATCAAACACCTATCTGTATAGTCTTGGCAAAACGTATAAAGTGACTTTGTCAACGTCCTTTGGATTGTAGAAGAAGATAAAACAGTTGTTGCTTCAGCGAACGTGTCAGTAGATACATACGAGTATAGACACGCTAGAGTAACCGATAGTGACGTAATACAGTAGGATGCTACGAAGACTAGAGTAGGAGATAGACTGACAAGTCAGCTCGTCTTGGACGAGTAACAACACATTCCCGCGAATGCTACAGTTTGTGGACAACGAGCGTAAACTTTCACATAACAGTGCGGCGCACCACAGTAAGCTTTGGACACTATGATGACGTCACAATCACTTTGCTTGCTTCGATAACACTCTGATTCTGGACGTAAGTGACTTCTTTGTTTATTTATACTTTTCACTACCCTTTATCGGATCTTGCTCCGCATTTCGGACTCCATAGTGACGACTATTCGTCCATTTTGTTCCATTGCAGTGGTATTCCTCTACCTCTACCTCGTCAGAACATTCGATGGAGTCACTGCAACCCCGAGACGACCAGGAGCATCAGGAGAGGAGCCACAGCTAGTGTGAGTGCGCCTGCTCCGTTGTGCAGCGCGCGGACGGTGTGGCGAGCGGGCGCGGGCGAGGGGTGCGCGGTGCGGCGCGGGAACACGGCCACGGCGCCCGAGTGGCCGGCGGCCGCCACGCACCACACCTCGTCGGGCTCGGCCACGTGCAGCACGGCGCGCCAGCAGTGCTGCGCCAGGTCGGGCGCCAGCGGGGCGGGCGAGGCGCCGCCCGCGCCCCCCGCGCGCACCCACACCACGCGCACGTTCCGGCCGCACGCGCCGCACTCCAGCCGCCACCCGCCGTTCGCGGGCTCCGCGCTTAGAGCTGTGGCTGTGGCTCCACCTGTGTCAATGTTACGAGTGTGTTCCAGCTGTACTAGCTGGCATGCCATCTAAAGAGGCTGGGGATAACATTTACTAACTGAGACCGCAGACACAGGCCGCAACCTCCGTCCTCGTGAAATTATTTAATAGTAGATTGTTGCATCGAGCGCAAAGTGAGTTATTAATGCACGAGTGCATTAATTACTCACTTTAGCAATGTGCGTAATCTACTTTTCTTTCAACTACCAATCTACCTACCGTGATAAAATATACCTACTCAAAATAAAAACTCAAGTTAATGAAAACAAAGTATCTCGCGACTTTTGTGGCAAAAGGTTATTAACAATTTCATTTGCAGCTGTTTTTTACTTTCTGGAGTTGCATTCATATCGATATCGCTGTCTATTTCCATTTTTTTTTTTTAAGTTTTCTTGCTAAATAAGAAGTATCAAAGTTTTACAATATATGGTACAAAATGCGCGCCATTTGTATTTTTTTCTTTTTCACCAAGTCAATTTTATTCAGCCGATTTTTATTTCAGCCAGTATATATATTTTTTTTCATACACTTTTTAGTAAACTTAATGGGAGACAGTAAATCTCTGTGGTAAAATAATATCTAAATAAAAAATATTGCAATAATGAAAAACTGTGCAACAATGAGATTTCATAAAACATTTCTGCACTGTTTTGGTTCTAAGCAAAAAAGACGTCCTTTGTGATCGGTTTTGTAGTTATTAATGATAACATTACTACGTATAGTTGAGAGAGAAAAAAATTACTTCCGTATTTGAATCGGATTTGTTAACAATTACAAGGATTTTATTTTTTTTGCACGGAACCGTCATCCATTTTCTAAAGTTTAAGTTACTCCTTATAACATCAGCTAACTAGTCCAAGATCCCAGGGCCGCCAGACCTTACTTATTTTCTCATTAACAAAATGTGTGGCATCAAGTAGTGATAATATGTATGTAGGTACTGTGAACGTATGCATACCTGCTAACTTGTGCCGACGGCAAATTATTAGATATTAGTTGCCAAAGTTGCGTAAAAATACTACAATGATTTTTATATAGCATTCAGTCAAAAGCTGTTAAAAATACAAAGTGTTAGAAATACAAACAGACACTTGAATTTTATTTATTTGTATAGATATGTAGGTTCACGTTTCACCACTATATGATTCTCATAAGATATGAAGATGGGTATTGATTCAGTCGACGACAGTCCACGTCTGGCTAGAACAATTTAATCATTCCATACAGAATACTTCCATGTTATAGCTCCTTTGCGTTCATAGCATTTTCAAAAATCTACTCACCAGTAACTTTGAGAGTGACTCGTTTAAGCTCTCTCAGTCGCATGAGGTCGGGCGCACGCGCTCCTACGCAACGATACTCTCCTCCCTCTTGATATAATGCGTCTTTTATACCTGCGTACACGAGAATCAACATTATGATCTAGACTTTAGAGGATGTTTTGCTATGGTGTACATTTTGATGATAAGTTTACCCAAGACGCCATGAGCGTGATGTGAGCCGGCAGGAGCCCAGTTCTCGCTGGAGTTACCCAGCACGCGGCGCCACCAGCAACCAACACTCCCTGTACACAAGATACGTGATCACTACAACTTAAACATTGACATCTACTTGGACAGACCAAAATAATTTTAAAGTAAGGAAAATTGTTTATTGAACAGTTTGGCATTTTAAATTGCCGTTGCACAGCCTCTTCAGACGGCTGAAAAACAATGAGTTCATTTAATTTATTAATATTTAAACTTGATAATCAATTTGCTTACTAATTCAATTTCCTTTACTTGCGTATGGACATGGAATCGCAAAAATGAAGTACCAAATAAAATTACACATAAAATTGTCCTGCATGAATTTCCTAAGCCTGGCAGACTAAACAATGTATTGTACAACGGGCTGGTGTCCGCAACTTAACGTGCAAAGCGCGTATTTTGCGTAGAGTGACAATCAACATACCTTTAGGACAGTGTAGTTGCACGTTCCCTCCGAGAGGAACTTCCACCTTCTGATGATCTGGCTCCTCTGGCTCAGTCTCCGGTTCCGTTTCCGTCTCCGTGTTCTCTTCCGGAGCTTGTAGGAAATAACGTGCTTTGTTAGTAGGAGTTAACATGGTCATTTAAGTGTATTCTAACAATACAGCTAACAATGATGACAACTTACAATAATGTGAACTGCTATGGAAAAATAGTGAATGATAATGACACAGCTAAAAGGGAACAATCGAAGTAAAAAACATTTTGCTCTGACACCAAGTATCATGGACCTCACTCCATGATACATGGTGTCAGCAGCCGGCAGGCAGATAAAGTTCACATAACCCCTGAATATTGAAAAACTAAACGAAATGAATAAAGGCATACTCACACATGACATTGAGGTAGTAGCCAATGGAGGAGTACTCGGTGTCAAGCCAGGTCGCGCGGCAGCGGTACCACCCCGCGTGCGAGCCCCGCAGCGCCGCCCAGCGGAGTGTGGCCGAGCCGCGCGCCGTCTCGTCGCCGGCCTCCAGCGGCGGCGGAGAACTAACAGAATATGCAAACTTTGAATTTTGTCCCACAGTATTCTTCTTCGTCGTGTCGATAGTCCCTTTTAGAGTCAAATTAGCTTCGACCAGAACTGTTCCACCTCGACGCCGTTGGTGTTGGCTTGGGACAGGTCCCTCAAAGTGCACGTGGAATTACAATTGTTTTTATATCTGTTCATCAATTAATCGAAGACGCCTGAACCCAACCTGAACCGATTTGGGGATAAACTTTCCATTATGGACCGTTGATTTGGAAGTTAAGTTTTTTTTTGTAGATAGTATACTCATAAATAGAAAGCTTTTTACAAATTTTCAAGTTGCGGATATTCACAGTTTACGAAATATAATTAAAAATCAAACGAACTTACCAAGTGAAGTTCGATGATAATTATGTGAACAGCTTCATTCGAAGCGATTTATTGTTTACGTATTTTAGCAGCGCCTCTATGTACCAGCCTTGCACGGATTTTTAGAGGTAAGTCATTTATTTTTTATTTTTGTAGGTACTTTTGCTTCACTTGCAACACTGTCAGTTTGCCCCTACTACACTATTTCTCTTTAACGCTTCGCAGCCATTTTAATATAATTTTGTTGAAAGCTATAAATATTTCACATTTTATTTTATCTAGGGTAGGGTAGGTAAGTTTTCGAGGGAGGGTATAAATCGCTTCGTTTGATTTTTAATTATATTTCACAGCTTCATTCGAAGCGATTTATTGTAAAATGTGAAATAAAATAGGTGAGTAATCACATGTGTTTTTATTTTAACTAGTTAGCATTGAATCAACTTTATTTTACATTGGTTTATATTCTTATTCTAATTTAAGGTATTTTTTACAGATGGTGGGAGAGGTGGCAAACAGATGAACATCAGTTACAACTTGCCTATTATAATGTTTTGCGAAGACAGAAGACGATTCGCTCCACCCGGCAGTTTTTAAGATTTAAACAGTGATTAAGATAATGATCATAATTCAGATGAAACAAAAAAAAGGATAATGAGTAAATAAATTAGATTAAATTAAATATTAATTAAATTAGATTATAATTATTAATTGGTACAATAAATTAACGAAATATAGAAGTTTAGATTTTATTCCTATGAAGGTTCAGGTTAATGCGAGTGGATTATTTACAATTGCTTTAATTGTTTTATTAATACTATCCTGGTTTATGTCTACTAAATCACTACAACTATTGAGATTTCTACATAATCTAGATATAGGTGAGTTTGCGCCAAGTACAGACCTTCGTAGTGGTGGGCATAATGGTGTGATGACATTTCTCGGATATCTAGATGGGGCACGGAATCTAATACAACGTAATAATTTAGAGCAATCAATTACATTTCTTAGTATTTTGTACAAAAATATAGCGTCGGTGACATCTCTCCTTGTGGATAAGGAGTGCATTCTGAAATAGAGCAAGCGGGTTTTGTAGGAGGGTAGCTGCTTTGATTTCCCTTCATGAAAAGCTAAGTGCCACACGAAACGCTTTTGTACTCGTTCCAACCGCAGCATGTGAGTGGCGTAGTGAGGTCTCCATACGACGCTGCAATATTCCAGAATACTTCGCACGAGAATGTTGTACAACATTATTTTGGTACTGCTTTTTCGAAAACCTCTAGTATTACGAAGTAGAAAGCCTAACATTTTAGATGACTTTTTAATAATGTATTCAAAATGAGGTATAAAGCTGACTTTTCTATCAAATAGCACTCCTAGGTCCTTGATTGCTTCCAGTTCTTGTACTTTAACTTGGTTTATGGAATATTCTGTACGTAAATAATTATTTTTCCTCGTAAATTTAACGTGATAGCATTTGTCAGAATTCAATTGCATTCTGTTATTTTTACACCATTCAATAACTCTGTTAAGGTCGTTCTGTAGAAGCTCGCTGTCTATTGGGGATTCAATCATTCGTGCAAACTTCAAATCATCGGCATATAAAAAAGGTTCTGAATAACGGAAACATTGAGGAAGGTCATTAATAAATATATTAAATAATAATGGAGCTAAATGTGAGCCTTGCGGAGCGCCAGAGGTTATTATGTGTTCCGAAGATTTAAATCCATTCACTACGACGTAGAAATCACGTTCGGTTAGATATGATTTAAACCATTCTAGCAAGGACCCTGAAACACCGTAAGCCGCATGCTTGTAGATAAGTATATAATGTGACATTTTGTCAAACGCCTTACTGAGGTCATTACGTTAAATTGTTTGTTTTTATCTACTGCCTCAATCAGTGACTCCGTGAAAGTTGCTAAGTTCGTTGTTGTAGATCTCGCAGCTACAAAACCATGCTGATGTTCACTAAGATATTTTTTTAAATAGTGCTGGATGTATGAACAAACAATAGACTCAAAAATCTTTGCGAAAGTGGAAAGTATAGAAATAGGCCTGTAGTTGGAAATTACATCCTTGCTATCCGACTTGTACACTGGGACTACTTTCGCTTTTTTCCATTCTGATGGGAAAGTTCCTGAGGCTAGCGAAGTATTAAAAATTATCAATAAAGGAGACACCAGAGCTGTTGCACAGGAAGAGATGAATATCGGTGTGATGCCATCAGGTCCTGGTCCCTTGGATATATCAGTTGTTTTTAGTTTCTTAAGCAAACATTCGCGATTGATTACTAGGGTACTTAAACACTGACTGTAACTATGTAGAGCTTGTAGAAACTTTGTCTTGCAATTTATTTCTTTATTACTGTCAGATGTGTATACGGATGAGAAGTAATTCGCAAAGAGATTGCAGATTCCAGAGGCATTAGGATTATCTTTGATACCTTGTTCTAAGTACTGAAGATACTCATTATATAGGTTCATGGAAAATTTTTCACATCGCTTGGAAATTAAACTTAGTTCAATTTTATCCATAGGATTTTTATATTTTTTGAAGCGTAGCCTTAACTTATTTTTTTCTTTTAAGGATTTAATTAGTGCTTTGTTAAACCATGGCGGATAGCGACCGTTTTTTTGTTTTTTCTCTGGCACAAATTTTTTAATGGCTTCATTGATGTGTTTGTAAAGTATTGTTAGCATATCATTTACATTTGCACTATTTTTAAAAAGTTCAATCCAGTCTTGCTCATTTAGATAATTATTAATTTCTTTGTAGTTTTCTTTAAATAAGTTTGGTTTACAATTGGAGTTGTTATACGGCAGATTACGATTCTTTACTAATGACAGACTTATCTCAAGGGGGGATGAAGTTTGTCTATAACCGTTAGGGAAGAGTTGGATTCGCTTACTAAGCAAGAGGGCATTGAGGAAAGTACCAGGTCCAGTGTACGCCCAGAATGATTTTTTACATGATTACACTGTAAAAGCTGACTTAAATTTATAAAATCCATCAGAATTTGGCTAGGATTCGCAGATATTCCATAACTGGTTTTAATAATTTTGTGAAAACATAAGGCACAGTGCATAAACCAAACGGGAGACAGTTAAATTCATAAAGGATATTATTGTATTTAAAACAGAGGTATTTTCGGTGAGGCTTATGTAAGGGAATCAAGAAATAAGCATCTTTTAGATCTATTGATACCATATAACAATTTTTTGTTATAAGCTTTGAGGCTGTACGATAATCTTCCATCTTGAAATGTTTGGTATCAACGAATTTGTTTAAACATTTAAGGTTCAATATAAATCTCTTATCGCCGTTTGGTTTTGGCACTAAAAACATACTTGATATAAATTCTCCCTTAATAGGATGACAATGAGATATTGCATTCATATCTAATAGATTTTTGATTGATTTATCAAAATCTTGGGCTTCTTTCATGTTTTTAGGTAAAACATTAGGCGTATTAGTACGGTATGGTGAACATTTAAAAGGTATTTGGTACCCTTTGATCCAAGATAGAATCGTTTTGTCAGTAGTGACAATTGACCAATTTTTGAAAAAATACTGAAGCGTGATGTTGCGGTGGTGGCGGCGGCGAGCGGATACGCAGGGCGAGCAGGTCGCCTCGTATTGTTCGGCTTGTTGCCCGTCTTGCGGTGCTGGGGATTGTAGTTTAAATGACCCTTATTTGGACCTCTTGGAATAACTTTGGGCTTGTTTCTTTGGGCGTATTTTAAGGCATCTCCAGATTGTTGTATGG
Source organism: Eugnorisma glareosa (assembly GCA_947578425.1). NCBI lineage: Eukaryota > Metazoa > Arthropoda > Insecta > Lepidoptera > Noctuidae > Eugnorisma > Eugnorisma glareosa. The sequence goes on along the minus strand of OX387982.1, from coordinate 259,057 downwards.
TCTTGGCGTCCTTAACCTTGTCCGTAGCATTTTCCCCAAACAAGAACTGCCCCTTTTTGTTTCAAGCAAGGCGTCCTTTACATTTATATTAATAGACGAAATGACGAAGTTACGTCTTGTTTTTGTTTCCCAAAAATGACTGTCACATAATATACGACAGGCGTCACTAATGGGTTTTAAAAGTTTTTGTTTAGACGTTTCATTTGAAATGATCATGTCAGTGGCGGATGCTAATGCTGACAATGCTACACCAAGCTGATTTTGCTTGTACATGAGTGCCGAATCTCTTTTTACTAGAGTACCCTGTAGAGCTGCCTTTACTTTCGGGTTGAGAGCTGGTGCCAGTAGTAGATCACAGTTATTAGGCACGAAATAACTCTTTAAAAGCTTTTCCTTTAAATCCTTAGCCAAGCCTTTGGTAAGGATATCTTGCTAACGATTGGCAATGTCCTTGCGAATAGATGGACCCATGGAAATATCCGTTTTAGGAGCATCGCCGAGTAATTGCAGGGTGTCTTCATCCAAATCGTGGTCTTCCATAACTTCTGGCTGTGCTTCTGCTGAGGTGCCGGGTGTAGGCGACAGAGGCACAGTGCATAGCGGTGGTGGAGCTATTGGTGGCGAGGCAGGGTATGGAGAACAAACTCGTGGCGAGGTAGGTGAGCCACGTGACGAGGCTTGAAGCCACAAAGCAGGAGGCGGCGAAGCGGCTGTTACAAGCAGGCTTCCTCATTTTGTGTCATATCGCAGTCCACATCTAACCAGATGTAAAGAAACGTCCACCATCAAGTGATGGTGCGAAAAATCTGCGAAAAACGTTTCTTTTTAGAATATGTCCAGTAATACATGCAATATTTATCACTTTTTAGCGTGACAGAGGAAACCCAAGATTGGTAGCCTCGCATCACTTATTAATCATTATGTGACAGTATCAGCTCTGGTATGGCAGTACGCATCACTTTATAAAATGACAGAGGTGACCCAAAATTAGTAACCTCGCATCACTAGCAATATTTGTGTAACTTACCGTGTAAGTCTTCTTCAGATGAACAGCTAATACAGCGATTAGTCGTTGCCTGCAATTTATTTTGCAATTTTTCGCCGTATTTCTTCTTCAGTTAGTGCTGACTTCCTTTTCTTTCCCATCTTGTAGAACTGTGTCTTTTGCAGGAGCGGAGATGTGCGAAGGCTTGAGCACGGAAACGCGGAATGATATTAAAATGGCTGCGGACCGTTAAAGAGAAATATTGTAGTGGGGGCAAACTGACAGTGTTGCAAGTGAAGCAAAACGACCTACAAAAAAAAAAACCTGACTAACCTCTAAAAATCCGTGCAAGGCTGGTACATGGAGGTGCTGCTACAATACGTAAACAATAAATCGCTTCGAATGAAGCTGTGAAACATAATTCTTTAAAGTTTCCATACAAGTTGGACAGTACACGCCATTTGTGCCAAAGCTGTGCTCAGAGAAAATCTTGATATAATAGGGCGTACGTACGAATGCCTGCATGATAACAAGATTAACTGTAGGTGCGTAAAGTTGGAGTATGTTAGTCCATTTAAATATTTAGGGCTAAGTATAGAGAGAAATTTTTATTGGAAAACGCATGTAACTGATGTCTGTAATAGACTGAGATCTGTATTAGGGAAGTTCTATCAGTTGAAACATGTAGTGAATAAACACACTTTATTGATTGTTTATTACGCACTCGCCGACTCATTACTAATTAGTTATGGACTTATTGTGTATGGACGTACTTTTAAAACCTATTTACTAGAAATAAAGAATCTACAGATAGACTGATCAAGTTCTTAGTTAGCAAGCAGGTTAAGATAAAGTGTAACAAAGAGTACGATAGATTGTTTTCCATTTGTAAATCTTGCCGGTTCATATGAAAGTGGAGTATTTGATAGGGTTATTATATATATTATTATTATATTATACTCCTTTATTCATATAAATACAAATTAGTTACATTTTTAAATATTTCTTATAAAGAACAATATAAAAACATTTAAAAATATAAAAAATTGTTGCCCGCCGGTATCGGGAACAGGGTCCAAGCTACCGGTGGTCAGGGCTCCAGAGAGAGAAACCTCGTAACAATACGAGCCGTGTCCAGGAGTACTGCTTTCTGTATCAAGCCCTTGATCCAGCTGCCTAACGAGAGCCTCCTCAGGTATTCATCGAGGCTCTTAGCAATTAAGCCATGGGCTGATACGACTATCGGCACAATGATCGCTGAGTCCACATCCCACATGTCGACAACCTCGCGAGCCAAGTCAAGATATTTTATTTGCTTATCTTTCTCGGCTTTCACGAGGTTCTCATCATGCGGGACCGTTATGTCAACAATCATTGCGCGCCGCTCTGATCGATCCACCACCACTATATCAGGCTTATTGGCTAAAATAGTCCTGTCAGTGATGATGGATTGATCCCAGTACAATGTGATATTGCCATTTTCGAGAACTGGGTCGGGCACATACCTATAGTACGGCACTTCCGATTCCACAAGTCTGTATTTTAGAGCAAGTTGCTGATGGATAATCCTGGCTACAAGGTTGTGTCTATGCAAGTACTCTCCGTTAGCCAAACGAGAACACCCAGAGATAATGTGACGGATTGATTCACCTGGACGGTGGCATGCCCGACATATGTCCACCGTGCCGTCCTTCACAATAAATCTCCGGTAGTTATTCGTCATCATAACTTCATCCATAATTGCACAGACAAAACCTTCGGTTTCTCCGAAGAGGTCCCCGGAACGTAGCCAGGCTACGGACGCTGACAGGTCTACATCGGGCCCGTGCAGGGCCCGGAAAAAGCGTCCGTGAAGCTCCTTACTCTGCCATACCTCCCTGCGGTCGTTAGTGTCAAGCACTACAGGTTTGCGCCAGTTCTCTTTAGCCAAGGAGAGCGGGGTGAGGCCCTTGTCCACCGCGACCACATCTCGATGCATCACCACGTCGGCTTCTAGGAAATATTCCCTGAGACTGCATATCTCGCGATTGTGGAGAGTCTTAGCGTTTAAAAAGCCTCGACCCCCACACTTCCGCGGGATATACAGTCTCATAACCGAAGAACGTGGGTGATGCATTCGATATGCCGTCAACAATGTACGGACCTTCCTATCCAGGGCGTCTAGTTCTGTTTGAGTCCATTTCAGTATGCCGAAAGAGTACATCAAAACCGGCATGACCCAACCGTTGAAGGCCTTATTTCCGCCTGCTAAAAGACTATTAAATACTTTTTTCAGGCGGCCAAAGAAGCGTTCCTTCAACGATTGCTTCATGTCAGCAACATTGATGCCCAGCGATTCCAACATACCCAAATACTTATAGGTTTCGGTTGCTGAGAGGGATCTAAGATTTATGGAATCCGAGAGCTGGGTTCCCACAGATTCCACAATCTCCCCTCGTTTTACATGCATGACCGCACATTTGTTTACACCAAATTCCATCCTGATGGCGCTACTGAAAGTTTTAGTTACCTTCAGTAGCTCCATCAGTTGCAAATCGTTGGGGGCAAAGAGTTTCAGGTCATCCATGTAAAGGAGGTGAGATACAACTTGACCACCTCTCCTCAACCGATAGCCTAGACCTGAATCCTCCAGCAGCGTGCTAAGAGGATTCAAGGCTAAGCAGAACCAAAGTGGACTCAAACTGTCGCCCTGAAATATACCTCGCTCTATCCTTATCGGCTCGCTATTCCTCTGGATTTGCCGACATCCTGGATAGCGAAGGACTGTCCTCCATTGTCCCATACACGACATCAGGAAGGTGCGCAGAGTTGCATCTACTTTATACAACTCTAGCACCCTCATGAGCCATGTATGTGGCACGGAGTCATAGGCCTTCTTATAATCTATCCAACATGTCGACAGATCCCTTCGGGAACGGCGAACCTGTTGGCTAATGGCCATATCAATGAGGAGTAGCTCCTTAGTACCGCGGGACCCGTTCCTACATCCATTTTGAGAAGCGGACATGATAGAATTATCATCAATGTGTTTGTTAATTTTAGCTCTCAAAATGGATGTAAGAACTTTATAGACTGTCGGAAGACAGGTAATCGGTCTATAATTGTTAGGCTCCGCAGTACTACCCGATTTATGGAGCAGGTGGGTTATACCTGTTGTCAGGAACTCGGGCAGCGACCCTGACTCTAAGGCTGACTGGAACAGGTTTGCCAGGCGAGCGTGCGACCTTGTGAACCATTTGATCCAAAAGTTGTGCAGCCCATCCGGCCCTGGAGATTTCCAGTTAGGCAACGGACGGACTGCACGAACTACGTCTTGGGGGCAGATGGTGATTGCCCCCATTTCTTGTACTGGATCGCACGCCCGCTCGACCTCCCGGATCCATTCATCCTCGGTATGGCTAACAGGCACCGACCAGATGCTGCGCCAGAATGAACACATGGCATCATCATCCGGCAGGGGCGTGTCAGCCACACCTTGGTCCGGTCGCTCCCAAGCCCTATAAACCCACCTTTCATCTCTTTGGAATGTGCGATTCTGAGTGTATCGGTCCACCCGCCGTTTATACCTACGAATACGGTTTGCCCATGCATACACTTTCTGCTTCAGGAAGTCGATGCGCTCTGTGACACGGGACATGTAGTCTCGAGGACTGATATCAGTCCCCGAGAACGCCCGCCTCACAAAACGCATCACTCTAGGGCGTGTATTGCCCTCCCTGAAGCAGATCAGTTTGCCGATGAGTGCTCTGGCCCCACCAATACGTCGTTCAATCCTGTACTGCCATGCTGGTACGGCTGGCTTAGGTCGTGTAGCTCTGTCATCAGAAAATTTGACGTGAGCTACACGACATGCCGCTACAGCCGCACAATACAGGATTGAATGAGCATCGATGAGGTCTTCGCAGTTATCAAAATAGTTTGACAACTGCGAATCCAGAACAGCCACCAGCGCCCTATTTTTGTTATGCATTGGCAAACGAGGTATACGTGGCCTAAGGTCGGCTGGCATGAATCGATATTCCCGAATCACACCTTCCAAAGCACTCCTCATTTCCTCATTGCACTGGGTACTTACATTAGTAACCATGTCATCACTTACGTCGTTATTGCGATTTGGTATTATGGTAGACTGTGGTGGAACCACAGCCTGCGACGGCGTGGCAATGACATGGCTACTCTGCATTTCAGTCCGCAAGCGATCAAGTACGGTGTCATCCAACATACGAATACGCTGGATGACTCGCACCTGATCCGACAGTCGTTGCGCCGACACGTTGACAGCTGGCTCAAGCACCTGAAACAGAGAGAGCATCCGAACACGGTACGCGGTCAGGTTGTTTCCTCCCTCTGTAGCCCCATAATATGCGCGCATGACATTCTCGTTTATGGAATGAGTCCATCCAATTATACATTATTATAGTGATAATTTTAAAGTAAAAGTTAAAAATAAGTTTAACACAACAGTTCAACCAAAAATAACTAACTGTTACGGAAAAATAAAATAGAATTATTAAGGAATAACTCAAACTTAAAGTTTGACGAGTAAAAAGACTGTAAAAAAAAACTTTTTTGCAAAAAATAAAACCGACTTCAAAAACAAACAAACGTGGAAAAATAACTTTAGCTTCGGAAGTCGGTGACTTTTGTTTGTTCGATTGAGTTTTTTTGCCACCGACTTCCGAAGCTAAAGTTATTTTTCCACGTTTTTTTGTATTTGAAGTCGGTTTTATTTTTTGCAAAAAAGCTTTTTTATTTTTCCGTTTTTAGTTGCAATAATCTACAAATATATTTGCTATATTATATTTATTTTACATCAACAACATTTTTCATGGTAATAGGCTTATGCCCAATAAAATGTAAGTTATCGTTATCATAGCTAACTGTCGGAATCTGAGTGTACTGTACACATCTGCGTACTCCCTCCGAGCATACAGGCGTTATGTTATGTTCTAATATTGTGTAAAAAATAAACATCCAAGCGATTGGAGCCATCACGACAGATTTTCTGTCTATTAATGAAGCGTTCCATTGTATATCTCCGAAGATCAGCATCAGATCCTGACTTATACCTTTCATCATCAGCTCAGCAACATGAGATAATGATTTTCAGGTACAAATATCGTTAGAAAGTATTCCTGTATGTCCTCAATTTCCCTGTGATCCCATCATCAGATTGTAACTTTTGACATCGGGACTACCTCAGTAGTATAGGCTTTTGAATAAAAAAAGAATTTTGACAATCGGTCCACAATTAGCGGAGATATCGGTGAACATACGGGACACACAGTCAAACGTAGAACCTCCTGTAAGGTGCGGTGTTGATGGTAAATGAAACCAACGAATGCTCGAATAATACTCAGATATATTTCATAGGATAGTGCATATAAATGGTTACAAAGGTGCATAGATTATAGTAATACAGATCTTAAAGTAGGTAGTTAATACAACCCTTACATCACCGCACTTATAGAAAAAAAAAAAAACAAGAAGAATTTTTTTTTTTTTTTGGTTACATTTTCTGTAATTATGACACATAATATGGTTTTGTTCGATTTTTATGAACAATATCTTTTTTTCCAATTTGATTAACTATTTCTACGTTTGGTGGTATATCTTTTACAACTTTGAAGGGACCTGAATATAAATTGTCTAATTTCTTACATGTCGTATCATTTTTAACTAAAATTAAGTCATCCGCTTTATAGTTTATAGGATTTACATTTTTATCGTATACTATCTTTCTATTCAACTTACTTTTTAATAGGTTACTTCTAGCTTCTTTTTGCGAAAGTTGCAATCGGTATTTTAATTCATGAGGATAGCTGTCATGGTTATACAATGGTTCTAAATCTGTTGTCAGATTACTAGGAAGAGAACATTTCTTACCAAAAACTAACTCGTATGGAGTGAATCCTGTTTCTGTGTGAACGCCCGTGTTATATGCAAAACACCAAAAAGGAATCCACTTACTCCACATCTCTGGATGATTCTCTGTTTGAATACGCAAAAACGCATTTAAATGTTTATGAGTGACTTCCAATGCTCCTATAGATTGGTGATGGTATGCTGTGGAATTAAGTTGTTTTATGTTTAATAATGTACATACCTGTTGAAATATGTCAGAGAGAAACTCCTTTCCTCGGTCTGTCGCTATTACTTTCGGCACACCGTATCTGAGAATAAAGTTGTTGACAAAACTTCTCGCCACTTCTTCCGATTTTTTAGAAATTAAGGGATAACCTTCCACATATTTTGTGAGTTCGCATTGTAATGTCAAGACGTATGAAAAATTATCATTGTCTGTTTCCAATGGTCCAACCAAATTCAAATATACTTTTTCATACGCAGTATTAGCTGTACTAGTAATCACCATGGGTTCTTTCTTAGGTATTGAATACTTTTGTCGCTGACATTTGTCACACCGTCTTACAAATTCCCGAACATCATTATCAATACCAGGCCAATAATAGTATTTCTTTATGTTATTTGACATCCGTCTCATACCGGCATGGCCACTACTAGGTAAGAGATGGAAGTCGTTTAAAATTACTTTCTTATCATCCTTATTCTCTATTCTTTTTACATCATTTAAAATACATATCCGTGGTCCGGACCTACTTTTATTATTTTTTATTGTCGTCAATAACTTTTTTATAAAGTCCTCGTTGTCTTTATTTTTTAATATGTACCTATATTTCCTCTAATTTTAATAGCTTGCAAAATTCATCTAACTCTCTCACAAACTCGTCTCGCGTCATTTGCGATTGAGAACTTAGGAATTTCACGTAAATTGTTGATTTATTTTCTACATAACAACATATTTTATTTTCTTTGGAAATTACCCCCATTTGTTTTAAGATTCTTAATTCTTTGATATCAATAAATTTTAATTCAACACATTCTTTTGGTCTGATATGAGTGCTCGCGACTTTTGGTTGATCAGGCCTCAAGTCTGAAACATCCATATCCACCGATGAGTCTGGTTTATTTAATTTTTTCGCTTGTGCTCTTGTCATGACGTTCATTATACTTTCATGCATTTCCTTCAATGCTTTTATAGTAATTCTAGACAGTGCATCTGCAGCTGCATTGTCAGAACCTTTTATGTATTGTACTTCAAAATTATACTCCTCTAAAGTCATTCTAAATTTCATTAGTCTGCTTGATGGGTCTTTCATATTGAATAAGTATACTAATGGTTTATGGTCTGTGAATATTATAAAAGGTCGACCATACAAATATGGACGAAAATATTTCACTGCCCATACAATTGCTAGAAGTTCTTTTTCTATGACTGGGTAATTCTTTTCGGCTTTGTTTAAACTTCTGCTAGCGAAAGCCACCGGTCGTCCGTTATTATTTGACAAAATAGCTCCTATAGCATTATTTGATGCATCAGTGTGAACAATAAAACGATTACGTTCTGAAAAATCAGGATACTCTAACACTGGTGGACGTATTAAACGTTGTTTTAATGTTTCAAATGCTTGTTGACATGCCTCACTCCATTCGAATGGTACGCCTTTTCTAGTTAATGTATTTAAAGGATGAGCAATTTCAGCAAATTTTGGTATGAATTTTCTGTAATAATTTGTGAAAGCTACGAATCTTTTTACTTCTTCTGTGCTTGCTGGACAAGGATAATTTTGAACTGCATTTATTTTTGCAGGGTCAGGCATTATACCGTCACTTGAAATAACGTGTCCCAAGTACAAAATTTCTTTCCTAAGGAAATCACACTTGGTGGGATTTAACTTTAAGTTTACGGTTCGTAATCTTTCAAAAATATCTTGTAATTTTTTGTTATGTTGTTCTAAGTTACGTCCGAACACTATTAAATCATCTAAATATATCAAACATTTTTCATTTTTTAGACCGGCCATTGCTATTGTTATCATTCTTGAGAAGGAACTGGGACTGGTTTTCAATCCCATAGGCATACGTGTCATCTGGTACTGTCCAGAATGAAAAGCTGTGTACTTTCTGCTGTTTTCCTCTAATTTGACGTTATAATAACCTTGGTGCAAATCAAGATGGGTGAAATAAATGCTACCCGACAAAGATTCTAAAATTTCTGTAATATCCGGTAATGGGTATTTATCGTCCTCTATGCAATTATTTAGTTTTCGGTAATCAACTACTAGTCTCCATTTTTTATCTCCAGTGGAATCCGATTTTTTCGGAACTAATAATATTGGACTGGACCAGTCGCTTTTACTTGGCTCTATAATACCTTCCTCTAGCATTTTATTAATCTGATGTTTTATTTCACTTTTTTGAGAATGTGGCAAACGGTATTGTTTTGAAAATACTGGTGTGGTGTTTGGTTTTACGGTTATGGTATGACTGTATACATTTGTAGTAGTTAATTTGTCTTTGGGGAGGTAAAATATATCCGAATATTTTGCACAAATATTTTCTATAGTTTTTTGTTCTTCGTTATTTAAATGTTGCAATTTTAATTGAGTAAATAAGTTTTTAACCCTATCTGCGTCATTTTGCGTTTTTTCATATAGACAAATGTCAAATTCACTAAGTTTTCTAATGTTAGGTTCTATTTCCGTTAGCAATATGTCTTCGTCATTAAAGTTTAATATTTTTATAGGTATTAGTCCATGTTTAGGTGTGCCTATTGAACTTGCTAAAAACACACCATGTGATAGTTCTTTTGAAGATACTACACAATCTTCATTAAAGTTCGTTTGTATGAAGTGTATAGACTCACTTCTAGCAGGAACATCTAAAGTATCATTATATTTACTTAGTAATGGCAAACAAATAGTTGTTCTTTCTGTTGATAAAGTTAATACATGTTTTTTAAAATCTAACTGAGCCTTATGTTTATTTAAAAAGTCACGACCTAAAATTCCACCTCCCTTAATAGGTAAGTTATGAAAAACATAGAACTTCTGACTAATTGTTTCACCATTTAAATCAAATTGTAAATATAAGTATCCTATTGCTTGAACTCTGCCACCTAAACCGTTTATGGCTACAAACTCGTTATGGATTGGAATGCCGCATTCGAGAGCATGTTTATATGTACATGCTGACACCGATGCTCCAGAATCTACTAGAAAATAATGTTTCTTAATGACGAACAACGACGACGATTACGATTATGACGATTATGTAATGACGAACATAAAGAAATATAACAATTACTATCACTAGCTAAAATACATTTATCACTATTAGTCACGAAAAAACTGATTGGATGTTAAGTGTTGTCCTGAGTCTGTGTTTTGTTCTGAATTATTTAGTACGTTTACGTCACGCTCTTTAGGTATCCCTTGATTTCTTCTATTAGAATAATTGAAGTTACCTCTTTGCCATCTGTGACTGCTAGCTCTTCCTCGAGCCGGCTGCCCCCGAGAAGTAGGGCGGTATCGTTGCTGCTGCCCTCGTGCTTGACCTCTGTATGCATAGAAGTTTCTACCTCCACCACGTTGGCCTCTATAATTATTTGAACGGCTTCTGTTATAATAGTAATTATTATGGGGCCTTTTATACATACCCATAATTTCCCCATGTGGAGTTGTAGTCGACACCTCCTCATCTTGTGCTGCTTGGACTGCGTCCTTCAATGAGCTGTAATTTCTTGCAATTTCTTGCAGAAATAATTGTACTTAATCTGCGATTCCGCAAACCATCGGCAAATTGTTTGATTGCTATCTTTTCATTAATTGGTTTTAATATACTAAAGTTCTGTTCGTTGTCATTAGCTTGCGTAATCGTCAGATCTACAAATAATTCAGTGATTTCTTTTCCGTAATTAGCAATCGACAACTCATTTTGTTTTATTTTCATTAACTTATTTTGTATTGCCGTTGCAGCTTTCTTAGACAATAATGCATTTTTCATGTCATCAATTAAGTCTTTTACATACTTTCCATTCAACTTTATCTTAGCTTCTTGTGTAAGTCTACTTTTTAACACAAAATTAATTAAATTCTGTTTACAAGCGCTATCCTTCAGCAGAGAGTTATAGTATTCGATGTTATCAATTAGCTGTTTTACACTAGTTTCGTCATTTGTCATAATAGGTAAAAGAGTTAAGGCAGTTTTCAAATCAAATGAATCCATTTTTGTCGATGACAACAATTTTCTATGAATTCAATATCTTGGGCACTATAATATTTTTCCTTAATTTTTTCTTTAAAATCAATTAACCAAGTTTCATACTGATCATAAATTACATCAACCTCATTTAATTTATTTTCTATTATTCGTTCTGTCCTTCTTTTCGGTCCTAACTTTATTAAGTATACTCTTGCCTTCTTTAAATCATTATACAATTTTAAAATAGCATCCATACCTTATTACCACTATAACGTAGAGGAGAATTAATGTTCTTACAATACATTATATTAAACATTAGTATAAGTATTATGACATAACACTGCACGCAATTAATACCAAGGTCCAAAGTTCAATCAGCGCACCGTCCATATTTGGTAAGAGATGGTTTTATTGGAATGTAGACACGATTAATATGTGATTATATTTATGCACTTGATTATTTTTATGGGGAAGCACTTCTAGAACGCACTTTTTTATTTTATTTTTGTATTCACTTTTTGAACACTTTTTTTTTTTTTTTTTCACCATATCTTCCTCGTAGTTTTTTGAAGATGGCTCCGTGGCCCCCATCCGCATGCGTCGACGGAAAAGAGATCTCCTCATCGTCGTTCTATTTATCTCATTGGTGATCCATGTTTTATGGCACCTTTTGTACAGCCGATACACAAAGCCCAATACGCCGAGTAGTAGTATAAGCAGGATACAGGACAGTATAATGTTGGATGTGGACATATGAAAGCGAAGTTCGTCTGCTGTAGCTTGGTTACTGCCCGCCGCCGCGTTTTGGACGATCAGGGTCTCCTCTTTAGACTGCTGCTTGCCCATTTTCGTGGATGATTTGTACAGTCCTGCTGACGTCTAGTCCGTTGGCCCAAAAAAGCGGAACTCGTCCCATTTTCACTAGTATTTTTTGTTACACATCGATTAGTATATGAAATCACACTCAACGTCTCACGTTCGCGCAGCTCGTATAGCTTCCTCTGGCAGGGTCGCCATGTAAGGTGCGGTGTTGATGGTAAATGAAACCAACGAATGCTCCAATAATACTCAGATATATTTCATAGGATAGTGCATATAAATGGTTACAAAGGTGCATAGATTATAGTAATACAGATCTTAAAGTAGGTAGTTAATACAACCCGTACACTCCTCATTTTGTTTGAAGTCGGTTAAAATATTGTCAAAAGAGTTTTGGTGATACATTAGTGAACCGCTAACAATACATTTCATGGTAATAGGCTTATCCTCAATAATATAGAACTTAGCATACCTAACTGTTGAAAGTTGTAAAGTACACATCTGCGTACCCCCTAGAGCATACAAGCGTGATATTATCTTATGAAGTTGTATAAACAATAAACATCTAAGCGATTGCAGCAATCACGACAGATTTGCCGTCTATTTTTGAAGAGTTCCATAGTATATCTCCGAAGATCAGCATCAGATCTTCTCCAAATTTAAATGGGACCACCGCGAAACAATATTCTACCAAACAAAAAATAATCATCGAAATGGGTTCATAATTGGCGAAGATATCGCTGAATATACACACAAAAAAAAAACAGACGACTCCTCCTCCTTTTGGAAGTCGGTTAAAAATAACTTGTTTTTGTATTTGGTGAAGATCTGATGCTGATATTCGGAGATATACTATGGAACTCTTCAACAATAGACGGCAAATCTGTCGTGATTGCTGCAATCGCTTGGATGTTAATTGTTTATACAACATCATGACGTAACATCACGCCTGTATGCTCTGAGGGGGTACGCAGATTCTAACCTCAAAACTTTAACCATGGGGCTCCACGTGGTGGGGATGTTACAGGGGGGTAGCCCCCTCGCCCCTTCCCCTCCTACCTTCCCCGCACCATAAATCGACGGACGATAATGGAAATTTTAACCCGATTTGGAAAATTATTTTTTTGTTTGAAAGAATATACTCCCAAGTTGGTCCCGTAGAAATATTGTCATGATCTGATGGTCTTCGGAGATATGGGACGGAACTCTTCAATAATAGGTAGCAAACCCGTCGTGATTGCTGCAATCGCTTGGATGTTTATTGTTTACAGTTTTACACAACATCATTATCATAACACCACGCCTGTATGCTCTGAGGGGTACGCAGATGTGTACAGTACACCCACATTTTGACAGTTAAGTATGTTAAGTTCCATTTTATTGGGGATAAGCATACCATGAAATGTATTGTTAACAATGTAAAATAAATGCATATCAAATATTTGTAAGTAAATAAGTTTTTGCAAATATTTTTGAACATCACAAAAAGTGAAAAATAACTTTAGCCTCAGAATTCGGTGACCCAAAACTGAAGGCTGATTTTTCAATCATTAGATAACTTTTACCTGAAGAGTAAATTGGCGATTGAAAAACTTGCCTCTAATCAAATAAATTAACAAAAGTCGAGTCAATTTTGACAATACGAGTACAATGTACGAAATGCAATGGTTTCTTATTCTAACTATGCTACGTAATTAGAGTGATGTAATTAATAATATATCATTCTCTCCTCTCGTGAAATTCGAATTAGCATTAATCCTGCAATTGATGCCATATCATATGGATTCGGGTCAATCGGTCAAGCCTCCGTAATCCAAATGTGTATTCGGTGGGTTTCGGTACCTCTGGTAACTTACTGGTATATTGTTGGTGTTTAGGACTTACTCGCGTCTTGTAGTAAATCAACAACTACGCAAGACGAAATAAGTTTATTTTTTTGTTCAAACACTCCCCGAATCCTTATTTTCCGGTTCGTCACAGGTACATTACGCGCCGGTAGTCAACACACGTATTTACATACAAAAATATCCGCCGAACAAACTTTAATTGAGTCAGTATTCAAAACATTACCAACTTCCCAACAACAACGAAAAACAACTTTTACGTAAACGGGCTTAAATAACTAACAAGTGATGTCCGTATTCTGTATTATAACGTAACGGGATGAACTTGCGGAGCAATACTAACAAAGGGCACCCCCGGGCGGGCTCCGGCGACGGATAAAGGGAATGGAGACACGCCGAATAAAAGTGGAGTGTCAGCGCCTTTTGTCTCGGATTGTTTAGTTCACTTACGACAACTTATAATCCGCCCGGCACGCGACGGACGCGTTGCTTTCCTTCACATTGTACATAAATTATGTTGTGATGGAACGTCGGAGGCTTCTTTATTTTGGGGTTATTGTTCGTTGTTGTCACCTTTTTAGAGTAAGATTAACGAGTGTAGATGTTCTAGAACTTTTTCTCATAAAGATATTGTATTGGTAATTGGAGCTAGTATACTACCCTGTAGGATCTCAAGGTTCATTGCCAATTTGATAGCAATTGACTGAGTAGGAATAGCAACAGTAAATATAATTTCCTGTGAAAACAATTAGTACTCTACGCTAATTATAGTTTCTTCTCAATGTTTAGATATTTTTTCGTGTAGTTCATCTAAAGCCATGCTTATCTCAATCAAAGGCCTATCGTGAGTCCATACCTGGTGGGACTAGCGTCGTCCCGCAGCCACCAGGCCCGAGCCGGCGGGTTGGCGTCCACGTCGCAGCGCAGCGCCGCCGCGCCGCCGGCGGACAGCGACACGCCAAACCCCGGCCAGCGAGAGATCACGAACGATGGGGGATCTTGGAGGATGACATCATTTGTACAGGTAACATTCATGCTTTCAATTAATTTAATCACTCCACATAGTGCACTTACAACTAAATGAAACTTGTTTTCAAGTCTCGTTTAGCTTCTAAGTCGTTTTACTTTTTTTAAGTAAAATAATAATAAAAATAGTCTATTTAACAGTATATATAGTTTTATAAAGTATAATAGTTTATTTAACTTGACGTCCCAAATGCGTTAGACTTTTAAAAATTAAATTCTCAAATTCGTGGACGTAAGATTTCAGGCAATGTCGGCCTCCGGGCCGACGAAGGCTCGCAACACCGAGTCGAAGGGGTACCCACTCTGCCACCCGGAGCCGAAGTCGCCTTCGTAGTCGGAGCCCCAGCCATAGTATGCCGGAACCGGACATCGAGCTGCGACGTGAGAGACTACGGATGCTGGAGGAGGTAGTTCGACGAGAACGTGATCACGCATAGTCAAAGACAGAGTCATAGGCATAGTCAAAGACAGAGTCATAGGCATAGTCAAAGACAGAGTCATAGGCATAGTCAAAGACAGAGTCAGAGGCATAGCCAAAGACAGAGTCAGAGGCATAGTCAAAGACAGAGTCAGAGGCATAGTCAAAGACAGAGTCAGAGGCATAGTCAAAGACAGAGTCAGAGGCATAGGCAAAGACAGAGTCAGAGGCATAGTCAAAGACAGAGTCAGAGGCATAGTCAAAGACAGAGTCAGAGGCATAGTCAAAGACAGAGTCAGAGGCATAGTCAAAGACAGAGTCAGAGGCATAGTCAAAGACAGAGTCAGAGGCATAGTCAAAGACAGAGTCAGAGGCATAGTCAAAGACAGAGTCAGAGGCATAGTCTAAGCGGAAGATCTCGAAGATATGCATCAGCGAGCCACGGGCGGAGGCGTCGGGATGCTGGGCTACGGGCGGACAGTTGACGACGGAGCACCTCCGAGGCAGCGAGGCGTCGGGATGCTGGGCTACGGGCGGACAGTCGACGACGGAGCACCTTAGAGGCAGCGAGGCGTCGGGATGCTGGGCCACGGGTGGAGCGACACGTCGAGCGTGGACAACGGCACGAACGGATTGACAGGTCACGTAGCTTTTCTTTATCAAATAGATTTATTCGACTTGTTTAAAAATTGAGGGATGGTCTTGCATTACCCCCCGTGAACCAGAGCGCTTTACAACCATTGCAGAAAATCTATCAAAGGAAATATATTACCGAACTTTGACCCTTGGCCCAAGAATCAGCGCATGGACGTATGGTTAAAAAAATCAATGAGTGCGCCACGGTGTACGGGTGGGATGAAAGACTCTCTACTCATTTTGCTATGCAAAAGTTATACTGTACACGTGGCCTGAATGGCAGGAGAAATTGCATAGTGCATTCCCATGTGAACAGAATTATGGGCAGACTTTGGAAAATTGATTCCAAGGTCTGTTTAATAGTAGGTACAATGAATCTATTGAGGTGTACTATTATGAAAAACTAAGTTTAGCGATCCCGAAATTTGGTGTTATGCCGAATCACGTCGCTGGTTGTTTTGCAAGGAGAAGGGTCATAGTTTCTTGCACTGCCCTAAGCCGCTGGTGAAGTGCACGCGTTGCAATAAAGTTGGTCACACCTCTGAAAAGTGCTATTTTAAATCTGATGAAAAGTTAACTAACACGGGTGGTGCAGTGCAGAAAAACTATGAGAATCGATTTTATAAACGAAGACGCGAGCGTACATAACCCCGGAGCATAATTTTTGAAAGAAATAAATGTCAACAATTCTGAACTCCAAGCGTTTGTATATTTCGAAAGCGACGTTTCTCTCATTAAGGAATCTGCTGTCAAGCAGTTAGGTTTGTCACACGACAACACCCCTACATTTATGAAAGGTTTTGGGAATAGTGTAGTTCAGTCGTTAGGTTGATGATGAAGCCCACCGGCTTCATCGCTCGATCAACGGTGAAATCAAGATGATGGTCTTGCCGTGTTCTGAATCTTGCCGCATTTCATCTAAACAGGTTCCCTGCCGTGCTGAAATAGTTGATGCGGTGAATAGGATTGTTGATGAGCGATCTATAGAGATTGTAGATAGTCGGAGGTTCGATGAAACTAAGGTCCGCGTGGATGACCCCCTCATCCCTGCAGAGATCAGGAAAGACTTAATAAACATGTTGCAGAAATATCAGCATTGCTTTGCTTCTTCATTTAGGGAGGTAGGATGTACCAGTGTTACAGAGATGAAGATTGATCTCGATAGTCAACGTCCAGTTGTTCATCGTCCATACAGGTTGTCGCAACACAAACGGGAGAATGTACGTTGGATGGTCGGAGACTTGTCGGACGTGTGATACGAGAATCTGTTTTAGATTACGCTAGTCCCATTTTACACGTAAGAAAGAAAAATGGTACCTCAAGGCATTTTATAGCCGACAAAACTCACCGGAAGAAAAAAAAAAAAAACTTCCAATCTTACGAGCTCAAAACCCTAGCGGTGGTTTGCTCCCTTCGTAAGTTTAGGGATTATTTGTTAGGGGAGGAATCCAAGATTATCGCAGACTGCAGCGCTTTGCTTTCTGCGTTTTCAAAACGGGACTTGATTCCAAGAATAGAACGCTGGTGGCTGACGTTACAGGAATTCGATTGCACTATAGAGTACAGGGCAGGGGTTAAAATGAGCCATGTCGACGCATTGTCCCGGAATCCTGTCGAACCGTCGGAATGTCTCGATGATCAGTTTCCAGCCATAATGTCTATTAGTAGCGAAGATTGGCTCCACACGCTTCATTAGGTGATTCCGAGATGTACAGAATAATGGACGTTTTAAAAGGTTGACTATCTAGTCCTATCCTTCCTTCGTGTCTGTCCTTTTCATCTGAAAAGGGGCTACGATACATCAAACAGAATTTCGTTATCAAAGATAATAGATTATTTCGCTACTTGGACGGGGATAAGGAGAAGGTCAGATGGGCTGTGCCAAAAGGGGCAAGGTGGCAAGTATGTAAACTCAATCATGACGACATTGGACATTTTGGGGTTGAGAAAACCTTAGAAAGAATTAAAAGTAACTATTGGTTCCCTAAAGTGTCCAGGTTTGTCAAGAATTATGTAGATGCTTGCATTGAGTGTGCATATGCAAAGACCAATTCCAGCACTCGCGAAGGGTTACTGCATCCTATCACAAAGGTGGAGATTCCTTTCCACACAGTTCACGTGGACCACCTTGGACCCTTCGTGAAATCGACTAGGAGTTTTACTCATTTCCTCGTAGTTGTTGACGGTGCCATCAAATTCTGTTTCCTCAGGTCTGTTAGAAACACGAATATCCAAAACGCAATTAGGGCTCTAGACGATATTTTCTGTATATTTAGAAACCCTGACCGACTCATAAGCGACCGCGGTAGTTGTTTTACTTCGCATTCACTCAAACGGTTCTGCTTCGATAAGAGAATCAAACATGTCCTAAATGCGGTTTCTAGCCCTAGGTCCAACGGACAGGTTGAGCGGTATAACCGCGCGATTCTCGATTCCTTCAAGGCACTGAGCATTAAACATAGTGTAAAGAGCTGGGGCAGTCACTTGGACGAGTTCAATGGGGACTCAACAACACTATACAGAAAACTATAGGCAGAACACCGGCAGCGGTGATGTTAGGAACTTGTATGAATAGCGAATTTAATCCCATGCTTAATGATGCTACTGCAGGCACTCGTAAGGATGATGACTTGACAGAGATCCGCGAAAGTGTTAAGGCTCGGATAGATCTAGAGCAGGTCAAGCAAAAGGAGAGGTATGACAGGTAGAAAACCTTCCCGTTCCTATAGTGTAGGGGACCTTGTTAAAATAACAAAGACTTGTTTTAATAATAACGGACAAAGCAAAAAAAAAAATGATGTCTTCCTTCATAGGTCCACATCGTGTTAGCAAGGCAGGGACCGTTAAGTTGTAGCCCCTATACCAGGCCTTGTTCATACACAAAACAGACGGTCGAAAACCGTGGCCGCGGATCGCATGAAGTCATGGATTTATGTGCCTACCTTAGAGACGAGATTAATGATAATGATATCGATGATAATTCTGATAGTGACAGTGACAATTCTGGCAGTATTTTGAGTTAAAATAAAATCCTTTCCTTTATTGTATGGAATGTGTGAACGATTACTTACACAGATATTATTCGTTGTTACAGAGCAAGTACGCGAGAATCGATCGGATCGCGGCTTGGTGCAACGAGTGGCAAGACCTACGGCAGCCACTATGAGCTTAATCGATCGGCTCGTACTGACGTCGATAGGCATCCTGAATTAATCGATCGTTCAGGAGGTTAGGGCACCCTGATTAATCGATCGTCGGGGAATAATAGTATTCTGGATTAATCGATCGTTCAGAATACTCGTATGCATAATATCTTGGCACAACTTAATCGATCGGTTGTGACCTTGGTTTTATTTTTTGACCCAATTAATCGATCGTTTGGGTTCACTATATTTAGTACCAGCAAATCGATTGCTGACGGATTTAACATCTTGTTACTTGTTATGTTATTAAAGTTGTTATTGTCAATTATCAAGACTGATAGACAACGTTTATTACTTGTTTTTCAGTCAGAATATTAGATTTTTTGTTAAAATTTGTGAAGTTGTTTAGTGACGCAATTAATCGATCGTTTGTGTTCACTGTACTTAGTTCCAGTAAATCAAATGACGATGTATATAAATTATTCTGTATAAGCTAGTGCCTAGATTGCATAAATTTATTGAATAACATTCATTTGGTAAATTATGGTATATAGTCTTTTAGTTCCATACTCTGCACAAATTTGTTGTTGTTTCACAATCAATTAGATAATTTTAAGTTGTCATATTTTGTAATACTCTCATTGTATTTTTTTTGGGACCTAACGTTATTAATCTACTGGCCAAGATACCCCCGATTGTTAGGTTACCACCTGGTGTCGTGTGCAGGGCCGCACACGATGTCAGGACGGACGATTGTTAGGTTTCGGAATTTTACTAGTCAATTTCCTATGTTTTCAGAAATAATTTTATTTAAATGTATTAATTTAATAGCTTTATTCATGTGAACACATCTTAAATGCTTTATATTTTATTATGTAGACTGGTAACATTAATTCCGTAAGAATGACAATACTTCTATAATTTGATTGGTAAAATGTTTGGCGCGAGAATAAAGCGGTTCTCTGATTGGATCATGAGACTGACGTGGCGTGAAGTCGTGAGCCAATCAGGGAGCTGGATTTTCCCTCCAGAACGGCGGGCTTCTTGGTCAGGGGTTGATGCCCGAGCGATCATTCTGTGGCTGAACGTCAAAAACGACTGATAATTATTAAGATAGTTGCCGATCCGTTATGGCTGTAATAGTGTGTACTGTGTAATGTAACAAAGTTGTTAATAAACCTATTTAAAGTCGTTGGAGTTTTCCTTCAAGTGCTGTAACCTTTTGGATTACTATAACAAGTAACTACGTAATGTTGGAGAAGTTGAGCTGTGTAACTGTGTTGTAATAGTTACGTCAATATTGCCTGCGTCGGCTCTTTAGTTTGTTACTAAACTTATGACACACTATGTTATATCTTCAAATTCTGATATTCCTAGCGCCGTAACGAAGTGTTAAAACAATTTGGTACACATCAACTCAACACATCTTGAGGGAATTCGTTTATTTTGAACGTTAAGTTATCTATAATATATTAAATTAAGCTACTTTGAATTCGTTAACTTAAACCTCATCGTTTAATTAAAAAAGCACTTTACAAAGTCATAATAGTAATTTAATTCCATATAAAATTGTTTATAAAATTATACACCAACACACAAAACTTTGATGAGAAACAAAGGGAAAGAACTAAGAAAGCATTTTCGATCCGACGGCATAATTAGCCATAGAAACCCGTTCATTACAGCGGTTAGCAACGGAGCAAACAGCACTAGAATTCAAATTGTACGCTTGTGGCACTCATGAAACTTGCTTCAGGGAGAATTTTGGTTTTATTTGAAGCAGCGGTTGAATCGATTCACTATAAAAACACACAGACTCTATGGAAAATTAAGTGTTAATGTAACGCAAACGTATGAGGGTGTAATGTGCGCAGTGTACCTTTGTGATATTTTTCCAACTTATACAGCGTATACCAGAAAGGGGGTTCCCTACTTGAAATCGAATAACACTTGGTCGTAAACGAAAACTCGATAGTACTTGAAATCGACAAATTATGTGCGCGACAGTTCACTACCTCGAGGCATCAAAATCTCAAATAACTATTAACCTCGAATCATTGGCAGCGCGAAGGCCCAATATCTTGAAACATAACAGAATAGTTTTAGGAGTTTTGTTTGAGTACCTAAAATATAATGAAACAATTATATATGTAGAAATATAAATCAATATAATCAATATAAAAATGTCAGTCCGACTTCAGGACCAGACCTCGGAACCTATCCTTCTGCAGCGAGCTGTGAGACAGGGAGACGTCATATCTCCGAAACTGTTCGCCGCTGCACTGGAGGATGTCTTCAAGGTTCTGGACTGGAGAGGGCTAGGCATTAACGTTAATGGCGAGTACATCACTCACATTCGGTTTGCCGACGATATAGTGGTCATGGCTGAGACCATGGAGGACCTTAGTACAATGCTCGATGACCTCACTAGAGCCTCCGAAAGAGTGGGTCTTAAAATGAACATGGACAAAACCAAGGTTATGTTGAATGCCCATGTAACACCCACTCCTATCAAGATCGGAGACTCTATACTCGAAGTTGTAGACGATTACGTCTACCTGGGACAAACGGTCCAGCTAGGTAGGTCTAACTTCGAGAAAGAGGCTGGGCAGCGTTCGGGAAGCTGCGCGGTATCTTCTCGTCCAACTTACCGCAGTGTCCCAAGACGAACGTCTATGACCAGTGTGTATTGCCAGTGATTACATACGGGACCGAAACGTGGTCGCTCACAATGGGCCTCATTCGAAGGCTTAAAGTCACCCAAAGGGCAATGGAGAGGGCTATGCTCGGAGTTTCCTTGCGTGATCGAATCAGAAATGAAGACATCCGCAAGAGAACCAAAGTTACCGACGTAGGCCGAAGAATTGCCAAACTGAAGTGGCAGTGGGCAGGGCACATTGCTCGCAGAACGGATGGCCGATGGGGCCGAAAAGTTCTGGAGTGGCGACCGCGAACTGGAAGACGATGCGTTGGAAGGCCTCCCACTAGGTGGACCGATGACCTGGTGAAGGTTGCGGGGATCCGCTGGATGCGACTTGCACGGGACCGGTCAGTGTGGCGACACTTGGGGGAGGCCTATGTCCAGCAGTGGACGTCTTTCAGCTGAAATGATGATGATGATGAATGATGATGATAATCAATATAACTCTAGGTCCGTGGGGTCCAAGTGCTCACAGCCTTTTCAAGGACATTTCCAAACGCTTAGTTGACACTTCCCGTGACCCAAGGGCTGGCTTTTACCTTGGCCACAGGCTTAGCATTTCCATACAACGTGGCAACGCCGCCGCCAGTCTCTTGGGTACATTACCAGTTGACTGCGTTGAGGAGGAGTTTTTTGACGCTATTTTTTAATTTTATTAATAAGTTAGTTACTTTAAGTTATTTTAATTTATAAAATTTAATGTAATATTTGTACACACATCAAAAGTGTCTAGGGATCAAGCATTTTTATGTGGATTTCTTGAGATTGAGATGTGGCTTTGTAATAAATTTATGATTTTATAAATTTATATGGATCCTTTTTGGTGCATTTCATAATTTGAATCAGGAACTGTGAATCAAATTCGAGTAAAAGATGAAAATCAGCTGTCAATATTTTCCCTATAAAAACATACAACGCATTGAAGACATTATTAGTGCTACTGTTTCCCTACTACTGATTAAAACCAACGTTATTATGGAGCGGCGACGTCATTTAAGCAGGGAAGAAATGCTCAGAGCCGTGGGAATGATAGAAGCTGGTTCCCGGCAACGTACTGTGGCTTTAGCTCTGAATACAAGTCAGAGTGTTATCAGTCGACTTTGGACACGTTACCGAAGCACTGGTACCGTGGCTGAGCGCCATGGAGGACGGTATCGCTGCACCACACGGAGACAAGACCGATACATTCAAATCTTAACTCGAAGAGCTCCAACAATAACCGCCATGATGTTAGCCGTGAGGCTTCATCACTCTTCAGGGAACTTAATTAGCGACCAAACAGTCAGAAACCGCTTGCATGAAGTGAACCTTCATTCCCGAAGACCGCTACGGGTACCACCTATAGCAATGCACAATCGTAGGATACGATATCAATGGGCTCTTGAACACAGAAATTGGGCAGAAGAACAATGGCGTTTCGTGTGCTTTTCTGATGAGTCTCGTTTTGGTATGAGACCGGATACAAGACGTATACGACACTGGAGAACCCCTGGACGCCAACAGCGATTAAAATCCTGCCAGGAAGTCCATCCTTATAGTGGTGGAACCATCATGGTATGGGCGGGTATTTGGATCGGCGGAAGAACTGAGTTGATTTGGATCAGAGGCAACCTCAACGCTCAAATTTATGCTGAGACGATTGTATCAGACGTCATCGTTCCTCTACAAGTGCAAATCGGTCCCTTATTTCAGTTAATGCATGATAATGCACGACCGCACACCGCAAGAGTTGTAAGACAGACTCTCGCCGCAGCTAACATCAATGTCCTGCCCTGGCCTGCTCAGTCGCCAGACTTGAATCCGATTGAGCATGCATGGGATATGCTACAGAGAAGAGCTCTGCCGAATATGGAGGGTATCCAGTCGCAAGAAGACCTTTTTTTGTTGTTGCAACGAACATGGGCGGCCATTCCACAGCGTGATTTGGATGAACTCATTTTGAGTATGCCAAACCGATGTTCTTGTGTTGTTAGTGTTCGCGGTAGAAACACGGATTATTAATTGTTTAAGTTACCCAATAAAATTTTAAAGAAAACTGTTATTTCAGTCTTTTTTTCGAACTTTTGTGTTAGTGGTTCAAATGTCAAAAATCCCTTTATTAGGAAAATGGCAAATTTCTTTATTAATGCAAAGGTGACTTGGTTTATCGTTACTGTGACAAACGAAAACACTTTATTTGATGAATCCTTAAAGAAAATTTTAATTAATATCAATCAGGAGAAAAGTTATTGCAAAAATATATGTTGATCCCTAGACACTTTTGATGTGTGTATAATAAATATAACATATTTTATACAAGAAAGTGTCAATAACTCTATATAATCATGAATATATGAAAAATATCTTAGTAGCTTCTCTACACGTACTACGTGTTTATGCTGTTGACATTATGGTTAAAACTACCCTAATTTTTTTTTATTTTAACTATCTGTGTGCCAATTTTCATCTAAATCCGTCAGTAGCTTTGCATGAAAGAGTAACAAACACCCATTCATCCATTCTTTTGCATATAAAATATTATATTTATTTCGCATTTTATTTCCCATTTACAATATTATTTCGCACACTACGTCAAGCGCTGTTACAGCCAGTACAAACAACTGATAAACACAATGATGGACACTGGACATTCAGTAATGTTCGTTTTGCTAATCATCCGTTTCCCTGAATGTAAATAGCGATGTTATTTCACTCACATGTGACGTGTATCTCTAGCTTGGCGGCCATGACATGCGCAGCTGCGGGCGCGGGGGGCGCGGGGGGCGCGGGGGACGCGGGGGAGGCGGAGGGGCGCGCGGGCGTGCGCTGGCGCGCCTCGCACTGCAGCGTGGCGTTGTGCAGCTCGCGTGCCGCCGTCACCACCGCGTGCGACACCGACACGCCTTCTGCACCCAACAATACAACAGTAAACATCAAATATCACTCTGCTAACTTACTCGATCTCTGACTAACCCACCAAGATCGACGCTCCGCTTAACTTGTTGGTCATAAATACCGATATTTCGCAGTCTCGACTCGAGAGCACAACTTCATAATCTAAAGGGTGTAAAAATACTCTTAGCGAAGTTGTACTTATTCTCTCCGTCTTAGCATTTTTTTTTGTTCTGGATCGTACCTCAGAACTTTCTAAATACGGAGTTATCGGAGGTCGAAGTTCCAACTTTTTCAAAAGTTTTTTTTTAAATAAATGACTACTTTTTAAGGTTATAAGTTTATAACTTTACTTTATTAATCTCCATGTCCCGTTTACTATTCAATGCATCCATCAGCACAATGTTTTGGGTGCTTTACATTGAATTTTATCGTAAAACGTGATTTTTCACCCCAAAAAAAAAGTCGTTTCCCAGCAACAAGTTTTGCGTAGGGTTACTCAGTTTGATGTACAAAATGCTTGGTTAACGACTTCGCGAAGGGTCCGTTTACACCTTGCATCAGGTCAATGATGTAACAGATCTCGAAATAGCAAAAATATACGAAAAACCGCAATGTTTTTAGACTGCACTGTCTATGAACAACAGTTAATTTAAGAGGCGTAAACGAATGTGCACTCACCGATGGAGTAGTTAGTGTGGTGTATCCGCAGATAGGGGCGGTGGTCGAGCGCGGGCTCCAGCGCCAGCAGTCGCCACGACAGCTCGGGCGCAGGCACGCCGCCTGCAACATCCACAGGGTTATTGCCTCCTGCCTACCTTAGCCAGTGCAACTTGCGACTCGGCTTGCGTCAAGTGAAGCACTCGTACGTCCTTCGCTTGACCACTACGGTGATTCGTGGCTTGCTCTGGTATTTTTTCTGTTTTCTGCGTAGTCGCAGTCGCAAGACACGTGGCCAAGCGGTGCTAGTGCTCAGAGTACTACATACATGGAGTTCTATATCCTGAATTAAAACTTGAACCAAATCGCTCGTTATACAATATAATATACATTTATGTTACTGTTCAAGGCAATTCATTTTAAATTAGTTTGGGTTTGAAAGTGGATGCGAGTCGCACGGGACCGATCAATGTGGCGACACTTGGATGGGCATATGTCCAGCAGTGGACGTCTTTCGTCTGAAATGATAATAATGATGATGATGTTAAAGTGCAGCCTCTCCATAGCTTTATTACAAAAATATAACAGTTAACTACATATTTCTGGACTCCTGAAATTCACTGCAGAATACTTGTTAATTATTGACCTTCAGCGACGCAGCGCACTTCCAGCTCAGTCTTGTCTCTGACGGGCACCCAGGTGTTGCCGGCGTCCAGGCGCCGCCCGTCCACGGCCAGGTACACGGAGCGCACCGGCTCTATGGAAACATAAACTGGTTACTCCTCCTCCTTCAGGCATATCAGCATATAATTTAATCATCTTCAAGTGTGCTCCACCCTAGGACACATCATAGGCGAAGTTATGATGCGTCATGCGTCAGGCGAGTTGAGGCCAAACGCAACGACCATTTAATATTTTTTTTAAATCTATCAAATCAGCCTATAATGTGTCCCACAGAGCCCTTCCCTGTGAGAGAGAGTGGGCTGTAATCCATGACTAGCCAGCAATAGCCTCACCATAGATCAGCAACTTAGTGGGCTTCCCCGACACAGTCTTCCCGTTGTGGTCGCTGTAGGTGCAGCGCCAGGCGGCGGCGTCTCCGCGGGTGGCGCGCCCCACCACGATGGCGCCGCCGTCGCGCCACACCCCCTCCCCGCCCGCGCCGGCGGCCCCCCCTCGCGCCGCCGTCAGCTCGCCGTCCTTGTACCAGCGCACGTCGCTCGAGTTGCTGACGTCACACTCAATGCGAGCGCGCGCGTGCGCCTCTACCAGCAGCTCGCGGTCGTATTTTGGCACCTGAGAGAAAAATAGATTAAGCAATATACCAATTAAAAACACATGATCAGCACCGCCTCGGTTCATCGGCTCTTAGTCAACCAGCGTCGGGTCGTCAGTTCGCCACGAGCTCCATGACTTCTGGGGGTCTAAAATGGCCGCTTAAGCAGAATCATAATAGGATAATAAGTGACAATTCATAATATTAACTGCGTGATTCATATTATTATACTAGACCCCCAGAGTGGTACATAGGTAGACTTAATGCCACAAGGCATTCTCTACCTGTCAACCTTTGGGTCAAATAGGACAGCATTATGATAGAGCGCAAAAAAATAAATAAGAAAAATACCATTTTGTTATCATAAATTGATATACCTACTTACATAAATAATGAAAATGAAAAACAGTTGACAGCGACTGTTCAGTTACTTGATTGCTCTGTGCCAGACGGTCGAAGTAAAACTAATCAAATTATATACAGCCTTGTTCAAAATTAACACCAATCGATAGTTGATCATTCATAAATCGATGTCAGTGACTCATCAATCAAAATGAACGGAATGAAACGAATGATTGACTGCGATTGACCCATATCTAGTCGCCCATTTCACCACACTATATCAAACCAACAATACATAAATCAAGTATACTGTACTACAATATAAACAGTACACGAGTACTACGATCTCTCCAGATAAGAATGAACTACGAGAGGCACCCAGGGTCCTGACAAACAACAGTAACGCTTCTAATAGAAAACGGAAATTGTTTGTACTTCAGACAATGAGTCGCGCGACATTCATGTCAATAGATTAATACTGGAATGGAAACGAGCGTCTCGTTGTGTGAACTGCCGACTGTATAATGAATGTACAAGATCAAATATACAGACAACATAATGCGATAACATAATATTAGGGTCCCCTACCCAAAGGGTGGAAACAGGAACCTGTTAAGGCCTGCGTCATCTGTTTGTTTGTCCATCCGTCCACGTAAACACAGTTTATGATTTACTGTTGTTGTGTGTGCCTCTATCTTGCCAATAACGTAAACTAAAAGAACATTCATTTTATTTTTCTCAGCGTGGCAATAACAAAAGTAAAAACTAACAAATTAGAGGGAGCACAATCAGGAACACGAAATCCGTATTTGAACGTGCTTGGTGATGTGTATGCTTGAACAAAAAATAAGCTAACCTCAATACATAAATCAGAGAAAATTAATCTTCGCAAGAAAAACAATAAAAGTCGCAAGACAAACAACTGAAACAAATAACAAGATTAAAAATTAAAACGATAACAAATAGCTCACAGCTGAGACAATCAGCGCGGATGTAAATCAGGCGGCACGCGGTACACAGTCACAGCCTCCCGGAGAGAGAGAGAGGTTCTCGCTAATTACGTTATAACTCCTAATGAAGTCCGGCCGAGACTCGCGACAAATAAGAAAAATAACAAGCTTACACGTCACGACGCCAACTTATTTACTGAACAAGGAAATAAAGGAAACTAGGCACGTCTCACTGAACTGAGTGTACTCGTACCTGCTGACTACACTGTGCGTTTAATCACTGCTTTCTAAATTGTTTTGATTAGGTTTCATTACCGGATTGTGAGAAAGATGATTTGGCTTGTAATTACCGAGCCGATGCCCAATATGTATGGAAGAAGAAGACATGCAGCGCCGACCATCACTCAGTTGGTTTATAGGCCGATGACCGATGTTCAGCAGTGGACGTTTTTCTGTTGAAGCGGTGATGATGGTAGAAGGCACTCAAAACAGTAGCTTATCACTTAACGACAACTAAAACAATCACGTCACTATCAGCCAAAGTATGAAGACACTGCCGATGTCTAATAGTTATCATGGACGTGATGTTTACTGTACAACAAATCTTATTATAAGTCTTTAAAAGTCCTCGATTTCAATGGATATTCCTATTTAAGGAAATCAACTCCAGGTTACTGTGTGTAAAGTTGATTTGAAAACTAGAAAGCTATCGTTCACTGGAAACCTACGTCTTTTCTGTCATGCTTACTCAAATCTCTCGCGCGTGTCGGATTATTTAGTTCCCTTCAAAACGGTTGAGTTGAATGGTGCTGATCCATGCCTCATGTTCGTGAACAGGCGCTGTCAGTTGGCTCTGGTCATCTCTAGTTTCCACGGCTTATTTGTTTTTTTTTTTTTAGTTGTCTTCGTGTTTACTATGGACACTTTTAAGGTGAACCTCTTGCTACATGGTTATCACATAGTGTAACATTTCAACTTGAATGATGTAACCGCGGTTTTGTAACAATACTATGAACAAAAAACTTTTTTGTAAAAAATAAAACCGACTTCAAAAAAAAACACAATAAAAAAGGAAAAACAAAAATAACAAACCAAAACACAAAAAAGTGAAAAACAACTTTAGCTTCAGAAGTCGGTGACAAAACACAAAATCAATCAAACCAAAGTCACCGACTTCGAAGCTTGACCTGTGTGATTGATTTGATTGATTTTGTCTCCATGAATTTCTTTTGCATTATTAAATACGCGTCTAATGACAACAAAAGTTCTTTTCTTAAAGTCGGTTAAAATGATTAATACTAGTTTCTAGCACTCACTCTGTTGTCTCTGGAGAAATCAATTATCGATGTCGACAAGTCGCATTATCTATACGTACATTATTTTAGAACAAGAAATCACCTAACTCCTAACCGTTAAAGAGTTGTACCTTCCTTCATCAGCTCAGCGTCATGAGATGATGATGACCATACGCAAATGTCTCAATAGCTTTATAAATCATTTTTTACTAATATTTATGTCATGGCTTTTGTGTTGTGTATAAAATGCTGGTATTCAGCTGCATCCGGTAAGACTGGAATCCGACCACAAAATAGTTTGGAAAATGATGCAGATGATGAACAATACATGTCATGGTAATGGGTTTATCCCCAATAAATGGAAATCTGGTTGTAATGTACACATCTGCGTATCTCCTCAGAGCATACCTGCGTGATGGTACGTCATGATGTTGTATAAACAATAGACATCCAAGCGATTGCAGCAATCACGACAGATTTGCCGACAGATTTGCGTCTATTTTTGAAGATTTCCATAGTATATCTCCGAAGATCAGCATCAAATATTCACCAAAATTCAATGGGACCACCTCAGAAGTATAATCTTCCAAATAAAAAAAGAACTTTGAGAATCGGTCCACAAATGGGGGAGAAATCAGGTAACATACATAAAAATAAAAATAAAACACACGAATCGAAATCGTAAAAAAAATAATCAGCTGTCCTATACATTTGGGTCGAGTAGGTATTGAAGATTTGTATAGGACAGCTGATTATTTTTTTACGATTTTGATGGTGGTCCCATAGAGAAAGTTGTTCAGTTTGATGGTCCGTACCACAGTATTCCATATGATTATACCCTTTCTGTTACACGCTGTATAATAGGGAATATGCATGTAATTTTTTCTTCCACTTATGTCAATAATATGCAGTACTATCGACCCAAGAAAATAATTAAAACTTAATTTCAACTACTGCTTGTCAGACAAAAAAAAATATTAAACTCCTACAATTTTCTACGACAGTTCAAACGTCCATGATATCGCGGCCATTCATGTCAGGACTTTGATGTCACTTACCTCTATCTGCCTTGTTTAAATCTAATTTTTTGCTCTTAGTAGATTAGTTTTTACTAAAAATGTAAGTGCTTTATTTAAGCAAAAATTGCAATAACAATATTATAGTAAAATATTAGTGAAACTTTAAGTACTTTTCAATTAAAAGTGTTTCTTTGACACATGGATTTTGACGTCACTACCGGAATTGATAGGTTTTGTGTTTGCGTTCCGTTTCAACAAAAACACGCTAAATAAAATATTAAATTGTAACATAAGTGTTGTATTAGAGAATTAAACAAGTGTACCACAATGTTTTTATGGTCCAATACAAGGCATTTTTAAGAAAAAAAAAAGTTTAGTATTACTTGCATATACCTTATTATACTACAACTAAAAAGGGTAAAATAAAAAAAAAACTTTCTGCGAAAACAAAACCGACTTCCAAAAAAGACTAAAATTCTTATATAACTTGACTTTCGGAAGTTTTCGGAAGCTTTGTTTATATCATTGACTTTTTAGTGTTTTTTTGCAAGTCGGTTTTTTTTTCGCACAAACTTTTTTTTATTTTACCCTTTTTAGTTGTAGTATACAGCGTGTAACAGAAAGGGTATAATCATATGGAATACTGTGGTACGGACCATCAAACTGAACAACTTTCTCTATGGGACCACCATCGAAATCGTAAAAAAATAATCAGCTGTCCCATACATTTGGGTCGAGTAGGTATTGAAATT
The DNA here is from genome assembly GCA_947578425.1 of Eugnorisma glareosa. Lineage (NCBI taxonomy): Eukaryota > Metazoa > Arthropoda > Insecta > Lepidoptera > Noctuidae > Eugnorisma > Eugnorisma glareosa. Next base: position 228,258 of record OX387982.1, on the reverse strand, counting down.
TTGTATAGGACAGCTGATTATTTTTTTACGATTTCGATGGTGGTCCCTTAGAGAAAGTTGTTCAGTTTGATGGTCCGTACCACAGTATTCCATATGATTATACCCTTTTTGTTACACGCTGTATATACCACACAAATTCTTGTCATGAATTATTTTTTACATTATAACTAGAAAATAGTTAAAGTACTCGTCAAGACGAATCATACGAGCCCAAACTCGATGTTTTGTCATTTTATAACGGAGTTCCTATCCACCATCCAGCTCCATCATCAGACACTGGATACCATTTAGGACCAAAGTACTCGTTGTGGTATGTAATATGATGTGCAGTTTAGCAGTAATATTACGTAGAATAGCGATTATGTATTATGTTAAAGTAGTCAATAAATGGATCGCACGACATACAGACGTTTCCTTATAAACTCTACATAAGCTCAATCCTTACATGGCGACCCTGCCAGGATTTCAACCACGTTTCAGCGTTATTTAAATATCTATATGGACAATGAACGTACCTACATCAAAATGTGTCGCTCCGATATCAAGAAGGACGAAGTATTCATCACTCAGAGTGCTTCCGGAGGATCAAACAGCAGCGCGGAATATCACCTTTCAAACATAAGCGTCGTGATGTTCGTCATCTGCACAATACTGTCTATTGCAGGACTTTACGGACTATACGTTTTGTACAAAAAGTGTCATCAGAATTGGATCACGAGTGAAGTTATGACACCAAACTTGATACGGTCCATTCGTCGCGTGACCACTAGATCCGGAGAGGAACCTACCTGCGTTTCCTGCGCCTGCCGTAAATAAAACGAAAAATAAATAAATAATGAAGAAGTGAAGAAAGAAGATAAAATTATAGAAGAAAGAAGATAACATAATAGAAGAACGAAGAACAATAATTATTGAAGAAAGAAAATAAAAATTACAGAAGAGAGAAAAAAAGAAAATTATAGAAAAAAGAGAAGAAAAAAAGAACGAAGAAAGAAAATATATTTTGTTGGAGGAGTCAGGGTATCCCGGCTCAGTTACCTGTGGTGTCCAGGGTATAGCTGCCATTCCTGAGGATGAGCCAAGCAGTCACATCAGGAGACAAACCAAGCAGCCCTTCCAGAGGACAAACCTAGCAGCCCATCGAGACGGACCAACGGATGAAAGGTATAAGTGCGGTACTCATGAAATGTAAAAATGTGTTTATGTGCTAAAAATAGACTCTTTAGTTATTCATGGAAAGACTTACTGAAATACATGAAAGTTTACTAGTTATGTGTTAGTATTAGAAAATTAGGCCCTCAACGGCGAGGTGAAAAAGTAGGAAAGCGAAAGTTTCAGGACGCTGATAATTTATATAATGAGTTTACATTATTAATTTATTACGGACGAATACGTAAAAAGGAATAACATTTAGATCCGTCAATAGCTAATGAAATTGAGAAAATTTATAGAAAAATCTTGGGTTATAAAGAGGTAACAGATATTTCAGAAAGTTCGTCCGACGAATTTTAAGATATCGAGGAAACTAAGACAACATACAAAATGGAGAGTTTCAGTTTAAAAACGGCTAGTACTTTGATTCCAGTTATGGACGGAAAGGAAGAAACAGTAGAGAGAATAATCGAAGCTATAGAGATGTATGAAAGTTGCTTGACAGCAGAAGGTTGTAAGAAATTGCTAGTTTCATTTGTGTTAAAGACGCGTCTGTCAAAAATTGCGGGATTAAAACTAAATAAAAGTTACGCAACTGTTTCTGGTTTAGTAAAAGATATTCAAACTCATCTTAGGAAAAAAAAATCATCCAACTCTATAATAACACAGATTCATAATATAAGTCAAAACAACTTGACTATAGGCGAATACGGAGAGAAACTAGGAGATTTGTTTACCTGCCTTACCATAGCGCAAGCAGACGGAAACCAGACAGCCGCCGAGATACTAAGTCCTATAAACGAAAGGTTAGTAGTTAAAAGATTTGCAGATGGCCTGAGACACCGCCGACTAAGTACTATTATAGCGGCTAGAAATTACAGTCAACTGAAGGATGCAGTACGAGCAGCTGAGGATGAGGAGCCGTCACTTCCCGGAACAAAAAATAAATAAATTAATATGTTTTTTTTTTTTGTAACAACCCCTATGATGTGGTTTGTAAAATGATGCGCAAGCTTGCAGTAATAGCTTGCTCGTAGTTTACGTAGAATAGCGATTATGTATTATGTTAAAGGAGTCAATAAATGGATCGCACGACATACAGACGTTTCCTTATAAACTCTGCGTAACCCTCTGCTCAATCCTTACTCGTCAAGACGAATCATACGAGCCCAAACTCGATGGGATTGTGTCGTTTTATTACGGACTACCTGTGACCATCTTCCAGCTCCATCACCAGACCCTGGATACCATCTAGAGACAAAGTAATCGACAAGATGAATCATACGAGCCCAAACTCGATAACTATGTCGTTTTATAACGGAGTTCCTATGGCCACCTTCCAACTCCATCATCAGACCCTGGTTATCATTTAGGACTAAAGTACTCATCAAGACGAATCTAAACCGAGAACGAGTCCAAACCTGACGGCGTTGCATCGTTTCATTACAGAGTTCTTATGACCAACTTCCAGCTCCATCATCAGATCAGCTCCATGTTATCATAATATTGCATTGTCTCGCGATATACACATGCGTGCAAAATTTCAGCTCATCAGAAATCGGGAAATATCGTGATGAAAACAACCAAATTCCTAAACCGATTTTGATGAAATTTCTATGGGACTAATCGAGAAGCATATTATTTATTATTACCTGTTGCACGGGCTGCGGCTGCGGCTGGTCGTGCTGCGGCTTACGAGGCTGCGCGTGCGCGGGGCGAATCACGAAGGTGTCGAGGCGCGACGAAGCGCGCGGGCCCGGCGCGGCGCCCGCATCTCCGATGGCATCGCGCACGGCACCGCGGATGTTCAGGATCGTGTCGCCCGTCTTAACGCGACGAGTGCCCACGCTCGACTAAACCAAGGAGACGGAACGTGAGTTTGGAACTTAGGGCAATATCTATAAAGATGACGGTGATGCGTTAAGACCTCCTCTCAAAGTTGTTCTTACCAAACTTACGAACGAAACGAACGTCGAGAAGACCACCATTGATAGCAATAGGTCTTGGGGCGACGTGTTTGTTAAACATAACCTGGGTTTTGTCCAAGTTCACCCCGAGACTTTTTGTTTACAACTAGGCCATCCAGCGTCTGCTGCAAGTCGTGCAGAGATTCAGCCAGGATGACGATGTCATCTGCAAACCTCGAGCGTGAAATGTACTCGCCGTTGAAGTTAATGCCACGTCCTTCCCATTTCAGCGTCTTAACTTAACACATCCTCCACTGCGTTGGTGAATCGTTTCGGGCAAATTACGTCCCTTTGCCTCACCCTCCGACGCAATGGGATATGCTCAGTTTGCTGGTTCTGAGTACGGTCATTGTTATGCATTCATCATGCCTCAATGGCACGAGAACTCCATTAATTTGCTAGTCACACTCTGTTTTAAGTTTTTTATGCCAATCAATTTTGTAATATGATTATTTGTGACACAACATGATTTACATCATCCGCCCAGTAGACACAGTAGTTACACACAAGCATGACACGTGAAAATAGAATGTAATCACACTCACATTAAATATAGTAGTATAATAAAACTCACATTAATTATTTGAAGGGTAGATATATTTTCTCCTTGTACACAGATAACACGTCCGCATTCGATGCTAGCCCCGAGCAAATAGGCCGAGTCCCTCGCCCCAACGTCAAACGTCATGTCTCAATTTCATTCGTTCTTACTGGTGTGGCCAGTGTTAGAAATAAAGTGTCCCACTAAATGACTAAAACGATTCAAATATTTATTTAAATTATAAAACCTAACACTCGACCATCCTGACGTCGTGCATGTCCCCATGCACGCAAGCCAGTTAACTACTACAACCTAACACTCGACCAACAAAGGTCAGCATCGAATCCGAACTTACAATAACACGCTATTTCTAAAACATTTATACAATTTGCAAACCATTCTTTTCGCAAAACACAAACACAAATGAGAGAGAGAAGAAAAAAAAAATTAATAACAATAATTAAACGCTAATGGCATTTAAGATTTTCATTTCATTCTCAAAAACAATATAAGTACATGAAACAAATGTAATATGCAATATCCACAAATCGTGATGGTTGTGAACCTTCCTTCTCACAAACCAATAATACATAGATATAATAAAATATATTATTCCAAACGTCACGGTAGTAGTGAACCCTCATTCTCACATACCAAGGTGACTTTGCTTGTGAACCCTCCTTCTCACAAGCAATAAATACATGAATGTAATACAATATATCAAAAGTCACAGTAGTAGTGAACCCTCCTTCTCACTTACTAAGGTGACATAGCTTGTGAACCCTCATTCTCACAAGCAATAAATACTTGAATATAATACAATATATCAAAGTCACGGTAGTAGTGAACCCTCCTTCTCACATACTAAGGTGACATTGCTTGTGAACCCTCCTTCTCACAAGCAATAAATACATGAATCTAATAAAATATATCAAAGTCACGGTAGTAGTGAACCCTCCTTCTCACATACTAAGGTGACATTGCTTGTGAACCCTCCTTCTCACAAGCAATAAATACATGAATATAATACAATATATCAAAAGTCACGGTAGTAGTGAACCCTCCTTCTCACATACTAAGGTGACATTGCTTGTGAACCCTCCTTCTCACAGGCAATAAATACACAAATAACGTCTGTCAGAATCTATTTACAATTTTTATTATTCATCATCGTTCGGAACATATTATTACATCATATCCCAACACAATCAATCTATACGTTATAAATGCTAATTACTTATATTTTTCTAAACATAATTCTACACATACTCAATATATTATCAAGATCAGTTTGTACTATTTATTTTTGTTTATTTGAAGTATTAAGACTGGATATACTAATTCAAAAATAGAAACAATTATTCTAAACATATTCGTTAAAACTCGGTTGTTATAACTTAACAAATCCAGTGAGTAACATTAATCAAACAACCGATGACAATCACTAATACATTCTATATAATTTCAAATTAGGTTCAATTTTTATGTTAATCTATTGTCAGTTAGCATATTAGTAATGGTGATGATAATTGTGCAACGTTTACAAATCTCTAAAATGAACGAAGTTATACATCAGTGTCTTCATCGTTACAGCTATTCGTCTCATCATCATCATCACTATCATTGCCCTCGCCTACATCTAAGGCCGCCACGTGAACCCATGGTAACATGCGATCGGCAGCTACAGTGGTTTTGCGCTTATTTTTAGTACTAGACAACCCTGGTATAGCCGCCAGTCTATAACGGTCGTTACCCAACACAGCGATCACACGATAAGGTCCAACATAAGGTGATATTAGTTTTTTGCTTTTACCGTCATTTGCAAACGAGGTTCTTGTGATCTTTACAAGATCGCCCTCACCATATACGCGTGCAGGAAGCCGGTTTTTGTCATGAGCGGACTTTTGTTTTTCCTGTTCTACGTCAATTTTATCTTTGACAGACTCTCGTAGAATTTCTGGATCTAATTCCTCCCTACTTTCCCGTACTAACTCATTAAGCCTAGGATTGATCTCCGCGTTCATATTTAATCCGAACATGACTTCGGCCGGCGTCCTACCCGTGGTCTTTTGTCGAGTATTATTCATACCCCATTGGACTCTACCTACTTTATCATCCCAATTCCTCTCATCAAAATTAAGATTCTGGGCAGTCAAAGAGTTCAGAATGGTACGGTTGTACCGCTCAACCTGACCGTTCGCTCTCGGACTAGCGACTGCGTTTAAAATATGTCGTATGCCTTTATCTAAGCAAAAACGTTTAAACGCGTGGGATGTAAAGCATGTGCCACGGTCACTTATGACACGGTCGGGGATCCTAAACGTATAGAAAATATCTTCGAGAACTCTTACGGCCGTCTGCGTCTTAGTATTTCGCACTGGTCTAATAAAAGCGAATTTCGTGAAAGCATCCACTATCACCAAAAGGTAAGAATTGCCTAACTTCGAACGAACAAAGGGCCCAAGGTGGTCAACGTGAATGGTGTGAAAAGGCACTTCTATTTTAGTGATTGGGTGTAAAAGGCCCTCATTAACAGCGCTTTTCTTTGAGTACGCGCATTCAAGACATGCCTGAACGTATTTTTTTATGAATCTAGACATTTTGGGGAACCAATACGTTTTCTTAATGCGCTCTAACGTCTTTTCCACACCAAAATGTCCGATATCATCATGGTTCATGCGGCAAAGTTGCCACCTTGCGCCCTTTGGTACTACCCAGCGTAAATTATTTTTATCGCCGTTTAAACATTTATAAAGTTTATTATCCTTAAGCAGATAGTTTTCTTTTATGTGTTTTAAACTATCAGCATCCATATCAGTAGTAAGTATATCACGAGTTCGACGGAGTTCAGAATCTCCCATCTGCAAGGTATGTAACCAGTCCTCATTGCTAATCAACATAATACTTGGATATTGGTCAGTCTCAACTGTGTCATCTACTAATTCGACAGGGTTTCGCGACAGAGCATCCACGTGTGCCATTCTAGTACCGGCGCGATACTCTACAATGCATTGGAACTCCTGTAGCAGAAGCCACCAACGCGCTATACGCGGAATCATATCTCGTTTCGAAAATGTTGAACGCAAAGCGCTACAGTCCGTGACAATTTTAAAACTTTGCCCTAACAGGTAAACTCGAAATTTCTTGAGTGAACATACTACAGCCAGGGTCTCGAGTTCAAAGGCATGGAAATTTTTCTCCTCTGGAGAAGTTTGCCGGCTATAGTATGCCACAGGTTGAAAGGAATCGCTAGCATGTTTACGTTGAAGCAAAATCCCTCCTATTCCCACTTTGCTTGCATCAGTATGCAATTCTGTCTCAGCAGTCGGTTCGTAAATCGCTAATATCGGTCTATCTACCAACCTATCCTTTAGCGCCCTAAAAGCCACCTCTTGATCCTCGGCCCAAACCCAATCCGCATCCTTTTTGAGCAGTCGATTCAGTGGATGTGCCAGAATCGCAAAGTTCTTAATGAACTTCCTGAAATAGCCCACTAACCCAAGAAACTGTCTTACTGAATGCGAATTGTTCGGACAAGGAAAATCTAATACAGACTGAACCTTCTTATTACCGGGACGAACACCTGCAGCGCTGATTTCGTACCCGAGGTAAATTATCTGATTCTGAAGGAAATCACATTTCGATAGGTTGAGGGTCAAATTCGCCTTCTCTAACAATTGCATCACTCTTTCAAACCTGTCCAAGCATTCGTCTACAGTCTTTCCATAAATAAGGACATCATCAATGTAAACCATAGCCTCTGTAAACCTAGCAGATCCCAACACTCTGTTCATCATCCGCTGGAAGACAGCGGGCGCATTCGCCAACCCAAACGGCATACGATTAAATTCGTACTGACCATCAGGGGTTACGAATGCGGTTAGCGGTTTTGAGCCTTCGGTTATTGGCACTTGGTAATAACCAGAGGCCATGTCCAGGGAAATGAAATATGCCTGGCCTGAGAGTCGGGAAATTTCGTCCTCAATTATCGGCATCGGGTACCGCTCCTTCACCGTTACAGAATTTAAGAGCCTATAATCAACGCATAATCTCTGCTTGCCATCCTTTTTGCGCACTAATATGATAGGACTAGCATATTCTGAAATAGATTCTCTTACGATTCCAGACTCTAACATTTCTCCTATCATCTCCCTCACTTGCTCACGTTCCTTATGTGCTAATCTATACGGTCGGTACACAACGGGACGGTTGCTAGTTAGTTCAATGTTCATCTCAGTGACACTCGTACACCCTAGTTCCTTTAAGGACGTTGCGAAACAATGTTTATACCTAATAAGTATGTCCATCAACTGTCGTCGCTGAGACTCATCAATTGTGGCACCTATTTTTAATAGACTAACATCAATTATACCGGGCTCGGCCACGGAGGAATCTTCTGATTTGTATAAGCGTCTAACTACATGAACCTTGGTACCCCTCCCTATAACGACCCCCTCTCTTAATTGACAGAATTTCGACAAAGGCGTTATGTAAATATAAAGTAAGCTGTTTTTGACCTGATACACACCCCCAATAACGGTAAACTGCTGATTTGGCTTCCCTATCACTTTCCCACTTAATAAAATATCTCCATCTTTAATTGTAGGAGTATTTAAGCGGGCTTTAACTACAGCTGGACCATAAATGACAACATCAGAAGCGACCTCCACAGTGACCGAAGTACTATCTCCTACATCTAATAGCGGAAATCCAAGGGCATTGTTACTGTCAAAGAATTTTAATTCTTCCGCATTCTTATAAACTACGACATGAGACTGTTCTGTAAAGGACTGTCCTACAAGCAAAGGTAAATCAAGAAGTCTGTCCTCTACTACTTGACACAAAACACGACCTCTAATACCATCAATGCTCAAATCCACATTCACCCCACCTTTGGATTGTATTATTTCACTTCCGAAACCTTTTAAAGGTATGGAAGGACTTTCGTAGGTAAGGCCCAACGCTGAAGCTACGGACTGTGTAATAAGCGTGACCTCACTACCAAAATCTATGAAGGTTTTTATTGGAACGTTATTAATAATACATTCTTTGATGAATTTTGAACTTGATTCCGACGTTAATATGCGCATTGTCTTTTGTGCATTCTCAGGCTTTTTGTCGTTTCCAAATTTAACAGTGCAATGTTCGATTTTATGACCAAACTTACGACACTTATCACATTGAACTAAAGGTTTGGGGCATTTAAGGTAAGGGTGCCCTTTCTCTTTGCAATTAAAACAGAATAGTTCGCGAATACTGTTACTATTGGTCTTTGTAGTTCGATTCGTAGCATTATTATTTAATGACTCTGATGTAGAAGACGAGGATTTACCTTTAAAATTGACACGATCAGAATATTGTGAAATCTCCTTATTAGTCATTAAAAATTGTAATAACTGATCGGGTTGGGTACACCGTATCGCGTTGGCACTAGACCTCACAGTTCTGTCGCTTAAACCATGTATTATACATTCCACAGCGCGTTTGCCCTCGATGTCACATTGGTTCAAGAGGGCCAATTTTTCATAATAGTAGACCTCTATAGGTTCATCAATTTTACTTTTTCTCCTCAGCATGTCCTCCAAGGATTTGCCATAATTTTGTTCAAATGGAAACGCACTGATCAATTTATGTTGCCACTCGCTCCAACTGAATAGTATAGAGTTTAGACTCTCATACCATGTTTTGGCTAATCCTTGGAGTTTCTGCATAGCAAAATGTATGATGGTTCTTTCGTCCCAACCATAGACAGCGGCACATTCATTTACCTTTTTAAGCCAAATATCAATGCGCTGACCCTTTGAAGAAGGGTCAAAATTGGATAAAATGTTCTTGTGGTTAATATTATTATTTGAATTCTGCACCGGAGTTGCCACAGTTAACGGCTGAGATTGAGACTTAATGTTACCAATAGAATTTATAATATTCATAATATCTTTGGAGGTAAAAGTTGGACTGTCTGACCTTACATTCCGTGGTGTCGGCGACGCGGTGTCAACAGCATCACGTACTTCACGGGATCTTCGCACTGTAGGGCTGCGTTCCCGAGGGATACTTCTGTCTCGAACCCGCAACCGGTCCAGTTCGCTGTCCTTCGACACGCGGCGGTTGTTACGCTCGGCGCCATCGAGGGGTGTGGCCCGTCGTCTCAGACTGCGCTCCCGGCTCAACTCGCTCTCCAGAGCGCGTAGTCGCTCGCGATGATGTTCCAGCTCATGTTCCAATTTTCTGGCACTGTCACGTTCTTGCCTTTGACCTGGTGTACGCACGCGACTGCGACTGCGATTGCTGTCGCCTTCTCGGCGCGTGCGACTCCGACTCCGTCTGCTTGAGTCTGCATTTCGACCAGCTTCTCTATAGGTCGGCGTCCTCAACCGCCGCCGTGGAGAAGATTCGTTCGAACGTGGCATTGTTATTCTGAAACTTGTAAACGTAAGCGCTGTACTACTCAAATATACACGTTAAAATAAAATTTATTATTATAATTAGGTCAACGACGGTATTTTTAAAATATCTCGAAAACGGGGCTTCGTAGCTCAAAAATAACGAAATTTTGTGCCCCCTTGCACCCCATGGATATCAGAGAAGTAATCCTGTAGACCTACTAGTATGACCTAGAAACAACTCTCGCTTTTTTTCTTTGAAAAATGACCGTTATAAAATAAAATGAAATTCTCTAAATATTACACACACATCATGGGATTCTTAGAACTGTTATTAAGCTAATACAATATAAGTAAGCAGTATAGCACTGTGCAAGCACATAAGCAGGTTAATCCCACTTCTGAAATGTAATCACACTCACATTAAATATAGTAGTATAATAAAACTCACATTAATTATTTGAAGGGTAGATATATTTTCTCCTTGTACACAGATAACACGTCCGCATTCGATGCTAGCCCCGAGCAAATAGGCCGAGTCCCTCGCCCCAACGTCAAACGTCATGTCTCAATTTCATTCGTTCTTACTGGTGTGGCCAGTGTTAGAAATAAAGTGTCCCACTAAATGACTAAAACGATTCAAATATTTATTTAAATTATAAAACCTAACAAGAATATATTGAAATATAATATTCATTTATATAACACGACTCACTTTAGGCGCTTTCTCCCAGTCCTGTCCGCTGCTGCGCTTGGTGCGAACGTCGTGCGTCTGCACGTCGATCGCGCGGTCAGTCTCCGTGGGTGTCGTGTCGGAGGCGCTCATCGTGTCGGTCACGTCCGTCGTGTCGTCGCCGCTCAGCACGGGGTACAACTTCGCGTCGCGTACGGCGTCGGCCGCATCCGCAGGGGCGGGGGGCGCGGTTTGGGCGGGGGGTGCGCGTTCTGAGCTCGACCATGACGCGCGCGACATGGGGAAGCCTGTACAACAAACATCACTATTAAAATAGATCCTGTCGCTTGGGCACGAGCTACATGCTCTAGTGACACGCGTGTAGCGAGAACGGCTGCGGAGAAGACAAATGAAAGTAATTGCTCAGAGCATGCCACGAGTCATCGTAATGCAACTTGCGCGATGCGACGGCGATACTCACGTGCATGAATCAAGTGAATCGCGCGCATGTCGCTTGACGCAAGCGCATCGCCTGATGCCGTACACAGGGGCTAGAGTGGTGCCACTTAATTGTAGAAACAAGCAGATAAGTCAACATTTTCACAGGCTATTTTTCACATATGTTCAGAACTATTGTTGGCAGCATCCAAATCCATTCAGACTTAAAGTAATGTCATATAGCAAGTTCCAAATGCAGTATGCATACTGCATTTGGAACTTGTTATAGGCTGCAGCCTAAAGTACAGTTAAACAGTTTATAAACAGCACACATACTCCAAACATAAGGTTTATCGTGTTCGGAGCATCATAATAAATTCAGGATGCAAGGTAATTCACGACTCAGAAACACGACAGAACTTCCCGCGGGCTTTCAACTTCATTAACTTAATGCCTTCTGGGGTTGGGTTTAGTATCGAGTCGTCTGAATTTGAGGATTCCGTTACTGTGGGGAGGTCAGGGGGGTTTATCTGAAGCTCCATCATGCAATTTTAGCTGCCGGAGAAGCGTCAAAGTATTTAAAGTTTTTTTATAAAAATATTGGTTAACCACTCAGCTTGAAACGGAACGTAAAAACTAAATTCTAACATTTTTGACGTTGCATCTGTCAAAATCATCTCAAAATGCGTAAAATGAATCGCTAGGCCAGCCATTTTGTTGACAGTGACAATTAAACAACAATAAATACAGTGACAAATGAACATTTAGTGACGTCAAAAATAGGGGTGGCAAATACGATACGATTCATCGATATTTCCTAAGATTTACTATGGCGATACGTTACAAACTGTATTAAATAAACTTTTGTCGTACGATAATATTAATACCATTACAAGTATCACAAAGCCCAACTTTACATAAAATAAAACTCTTCTATACTTGTAATAATACATAATAACATCTGTATCTAGCCCTTTTTTTTCGGATGGGAAATCATCAAATAACTGCTCCCGCTCTGGGCGGAGCAGGAGGGTGTGTCAGACTTTTACTGGTTAAAACCCATCCATGTTCCTTCATCGCCCTTTGTGGCACGGCATCCCTTTCGAATAGTCCCAAACCCCGGCAGGCATCGGCCCTTGCGGACCCCTTCCTTTTGGTGACATCTCTTGGAGGCGCGCATGGAACACGAACACGCCATCGATACGGCCTGTCGTCATAAGACGGACGGACGGCATAGCTCACCGTCCACAGGCCCGCGCCTACGGTGGACGCCCGGTGCGTCTCCCGCGGCGGCTGGGAAGTGACGTTCTCTCCCTCTCACGTTCCGCCGCCTCCTTCGCCAGCATGACTGCTTCGCAGAAGGAGGCGACGGCGTCCCATTCCGTCTTGCTCCGGACCATGGATTGAACCAAGGCCGGACGCGAGAGGTCGCCGACGCCGATGGCCGCATCTGTATCTAGTCTGCAATATGTTTTTTTTTTTTAAGAAAACATTATGTATTCAGTAACGATAAGTATTTTTACCCGACTGCGGCGAAGCCCAAAATGAGGGTTATTTTTATTTTAATTTACCGTCGTAAATAATCGTTTAGTTAGAAGTAATCCACACACTTCTCTAAACGATCAATAGAAAACCCTGTATAATGATCATGATGAAATATGTAGGTTTTGTTCACTTCAGCATTATTCTAACTGCCTACTTAAAATCGAGTATGAACTCATTCATAAAGTATACTTAGTAGGTTAAGCTCTCATCAAGGTGCATGAAATGAGCCCAAACACGATATAGACGCTGTAAACTCTTGAGAATCTCAAGAGATTCTGGAATCTCTGGAATGGATTCTGGTAATGGAGGCAGTTGCAAGCAACTGCCTTCCATTACCATCGTCAGACCTTTGATGACAGTCATACTACAGGCAGGTCTAAAGTTGAAAGGTGCAGGAAATGAGCCCAAAAACGATTTCTCAATTTTAAATGGGACCAAAGTTAGAGTTATGTATAATCATGCTTAACGGACTTCTCTGTAAAAAGTTATGCGTAGACATACATCATACATAAAAAATAAGGACGCGTCGAATTATTATTGAGAACCCTTCCTTCTGTGTCGTTGGTTAAAAATCCAAGATTTATACGATTGACACGGGCGGGGGTCATTCTTTCACGGAAAATCTTAACACCGCGATTCAAAAAATGGAGTGAAATGAACAACGCCACCTACCGAGCATGAAATTAAACCGCTAAAATGTAATGCAAGGAAAGCGATCGGACACGCACTCTACAGGGTTACAGCATCATGTAGAATAATCTAGAGTACCTTTTGCTATCATAACTCTTTTTAAAGCCGGTCAGTCGATTTAAAAGTTATCTTGTCAGCACATTTTTATTCATTAGTATCATTTTGGTGCAATAGATGTCGTTGCATGTATCTTACACAATGATGGTAAGTTCTTCTTCAACACTTTAAATTCATTAATCTTTTGATAGAGCGCACCGATTACAATGAAATAAATGAATAAACTAAAACCTTCTCTAAGTTACGCGCAATATTTGTGCATTAAATCTAACCATATTGGTTTTATAATTTACACGTGATGCTGTAACAAAAAAAATACCCGGAGACATTCGTATATCTTTTGTTAGAAAGCACCGATTACAATTAAACAAAAAATAAAACCTTCTCTAAGTTATGCACAACATTTGTGCATTGAATCTAACCACATACGAAATATGATTAATGATATGTAAATCCTTCGGGAACACTACCTATACTTTTCCGGGTTAAAATGCCTAGTGTTAATGGCCCGAATATAAGGTATCCTGATACCAACTGTTATTCAAATCCGTTATGCCGTTTGAGCGTGGAGGAGTTCATACACACATACAAACATACAGCAGTTATTTACAAGGAGTTATCAACAAGTTGGTAAAGTTTCAGTTTAATTGGAGTGGCTCGAGAGCGAAGTTACAGCAGTAGTATATCAGCACAGACTCGTGGAGTAATAAACAGCTCACCGAGCGCTGTGGCCCTGTTCATAACGGACATTCATCTGAGACCGCGCGCGCGCTATACATATAAACGGTCTACTACGTGATCTATGCTATTGAGTTAGAATTCAAAAGTATTTAATTTGCAACTATTCAATGTTATAATGACCCAGTTCTGGTAGTTCTACAAATCATGAAAATAATGTTACGTCGGTTGCTTTACGAGAACATTCTAGACGATGTTCTACTATGGAGCTTTCTGGAAGATTCGGGAAAGCTGTGGAACTTTCTGGAAGGAAACTATGGACTCATTATGGACTGTGAAGTAGGTTCAAGAAGGTTCTTCTCGAAGAATTGGTCGTCATTTAAATAGCCGTCGTGTTCCCGCAAGCAGTCAGTCTGATTTTGGCTACACAACGAAGCGAATTGAAGTGAACTATAAGTGCGATATATAAGTGAATAGTGATCAGTAGTGTATTTGTTTTAAGTTTTAAGTGTTTTGTAATTAATAAAGTTATTTCGTGTTTAATCGGTAGTATTTCATTCAAAACATTTTCCTTCGAGTTGAAGATCCCAGGAGTTGAGGTCCTGGTAGATCTTTTAGTTGGATCACCAGCTTTTAGACCCAGGGCAGCTCCGCGAGATTAACACCAGGGAAGGCACAAAGACAGTTTTTAATAATAAGATTGGGAGTAGTCCCAGGTGTATCTTTAGATGGATCACCTTGAAGAATTTGTCTTGTCTCCAATTTGAGGAATTCCTTCAGTCTCACATTCAAGAAACGCTCTCTGCTCTAGTCTAGTCTCATCTAGTCAGACCGGTTCGTCAGCTCGTTTCCACAGTAGTCTCCTTCCATTTTTAACCGACTTTCTTCAAAAAGGAGGAGTTTCTCAATTCTTTTTTGTTGGTTGGTTGTTTTTTTTTATGTTTGTTACCTCAGAACTCCGTCATTTGTAAACCGATTTGAAAAAATATTTTTTCATCTGAAAGGATATGCTTCCCGATTGGTCCCATAGAATCCTCATAGTCCCCATAGTCCCATCAAAATCGGTTTAGGAATTTGGTTAATTCCTCACGTTAATTGTCACATCACGCGACGTCGAGTGCTGGCGCTCTGATGTACATCACGCGACGTCGCGTGATACTTGCTAGTTAAATTTGACACTCTTCCCGAATTCTGATTGAGCTGAAATTTTGCACGCATCTGTATATCGCAAGACAATGCAATATTATGATGACATGAAGCTGCTTTGATGATGGAGCTGGAAGGTGGCCATACGAACTCTGTAATAAAATAACACAATCCCATCGAGTTTGGGCTCGTATAATTTGTTTTGGCGAGTACTTTGGTCCTGATTGGTATCCAGTGTCTGATGATGGAGCTGGACGGTGGCCATAGGAACACCGTTATAAAACGACAAAACCTCAACGAGTTTGGGCTCGTATGATTCATCTTGACGAGTACTTTAACTAACTTCTAGTTATAATGTAAAAACTAATTCATGACAAGAATTTCTGTGGTATACTCGTACTACAACTAAAAGGGTAAAATAAAAAAAACTTTCTGCGAAAACAAAACCGACTTCTAAAAAAACCCTAGAAAAGTCTAAAATAACTTTACTTTCGGAAGTCGGTGGCAATAAAGAAACAAACAAAGACACCGACTTCCAAAAGTATTTTAAAGTTATTTTAGACTTTTTTATTGAATCTCAGATTTTCTTCTTGCGGCCATATAATCATCTCATCTGACAAGTGTAGTCGGCCAGGACATAGCAGACTTACTTCATAAAACCATGAGTGCGTAAAGAATTTATAAATATAATTTAAAATTAAGTTATTAGTAAACAATCATTATTATCTATCATCATTTCAGCCGAAAGACGTCCACTGCTGGACATAGGCCTCCCCCAAGTGTCGCCACACTGTACGGTCCCGTGCAACTCGCATCCAGCGGATCCCCGCAACCTTCACCAGGTCATCGATCCACCTAGTGGGAGGCCTTCCAACGCAACGTCTTCCGGTTCGCGGTCGCCACTCCAGAACTTTTCGGCCCCATCGGCCATCCGTTCTGCGAGCAATGTGCCCTGCCCACTGCCACTTCAGTTTGGCAATTCTTCGGCCTACGTCGGTAACTTTGGTTCTCTTGCGGATGTCTTCATTTCTGATTCGATCACGCAAGGAAACTCCGAGCATAGCCCTCTCCATTGCCCTTTGGGTGACTTTAAGTTGGACGAGAAGATACCGCGCAGCTTCCCGAACGCTGCCCAGCCGAGTCGGATTCGACGGTTGACCTCTTTCTCGAAGTTAGACCTACCTAGCTGGACCGTTTGTCCCAGGTAGACGTAATCGTCTACAACTTCGAGTATAGAGTCTCCGATCTTGATAGGAGTGGGTGTTACATGGGCATTCAACATAACCTTGGTTTTGTCCATGTTCATTTTAAGACCCACTCTTTCGGAGGCTCTAGTGAGGTCATCGAGCATTGTACTGAAGTCCTCCATGGTCTCAGCCATGACCACTATATCGTCGGCAAACCGAAGGTGAGTGATGTACTCCATCATTAACGTTGATGCCTAGCCCTCTCCAGTCCAGAACCTTGAAGACATCCTCCAGTGCAGCGGTGAACAGTTTCGGAGATATGTCGTCACCCTGTCTCACACCTCGCTGCAGAAGGATAGGTTCCGAGGTCTGGTCCTGAAGTCGGACTGACATGGTGGCGTTTTTGTACAAACACTTCAACACCTCGATGTACCTATAGTCGATTTGGCACCGTTGGAGAGACTGCAGTACAGCCCAAGTCTCGATCGAATCGAAGGCTTTCTCGTAGTCCACAAACGCTAAACAGAGAGGCAGGTTATACTCTTCGGTTTTCTGTATAACCTGCCGCAGCGTATGTATGTGATCTACGGTGCTTAAGCCTTTTCGGAATCCGGCTTGTTCGGGAGGCTGAAAATCGTCAAACCTTCGCGCGAGACGATTCGTGATGACTCTTGAAAACAACTTGTAGACATGGCTTAGAAGTGAGATGGGCCTATAGTTCTTCAGCCGGGCATTGTCGCCCTTCTTGAAAAAGAGTACCACCACACCCCTGCACCATGCCTGTGGCGTTTTCCCCTCGAGTATGACGGAATCAAACAGCTTCTGAAGGGCCTTAAGTACCGGTTTTCCCCCCGCCTTCAGGAGTTCGGCCGTAATTCCATCATCACCCGGTGCCTTGTTGTTTTTAAGCTGTTTCAGAGCCATCCTAATCTCGTACAGGCTGACGTCCGGTATGTCTTCGGTATAATGTCGGGTCAATCTAGCTCTTGGGTCGTTTGCTAGATCTACAACGGGTTTACTGGTTGACGTGTACAACTGCTCATAAAAACTCTCGATCTCTCTCAGAAGCTCCGGTTTGGCGGATACGATCCTGCCATCGTCGGTCTTCAGTTTCGTGAGCTGGCTCTGCCCAATAGCCAGATCTCTCGCAAATACCTTGGAGCCTTTATTCCGCTCAATTGCGTCTTTAATACGCTCGGTATTAAAGCGGCGGAGGTCGCTCTTCAAGGATTTAGAGATCCGTCTATTGAGCTGCCGGTATTTCCACGCCTCATTTGAAGACTGCAGGATCATCTCACGCCGCTCCTTCATGAGCTTAAGAGTATGATCAGAGAGCCTTTTGTTCTCATCTGCACGACGTGTCTTGAAGAACTTAGACCCAGTCGTATGGACAGTTTCCACGAACCCATCTTTGTATTCGTCCACTGAGCTTCCTAGGCACTCGAAACGATTCTGGAGTTCAAGCTGAAAGCTCTCGGGGTTTTGAATCTGGATCTGTGCAGGACGGAGCGTAGACTTCATCAGTCGAGACCTTCTTCTTCCTTCAAGCTTGATATTGATGTTCAATGTGCCTCTTACCATGCGGTGATCGCTCCCGGTTTTCACCGAATTGATCGCAGAGACATCATTGAACATTTGCTTCTTCGTTGACATGATGAAGTCAATCTCATTTTTAGTTGCACCATCGGGGCTCTGCCAGGTCCACTTCCTGTGCTCACGCTTTTTGAAGAAGGAGTTCATCATATAGAGGCCCTCCTTCTCCATAAAACTAGCCAGTTGGTGACCCCGGTGATTCCGACGTCCAACTCCAAATTGCCCCACCTGCAGCTCATCCCCGTCTCGTTTGCCCAGTTTCGCATTGAAGTCCCCCATGACAACGGTGAAGTGAGTATTGAAACCATGCATGGCTTTAGAGATATCCTCATACATGGTCTCCACTTCGTCGTCGGGGTGTGCCGAGGTCGGGGCGTAGACCTGTATGACCTTCAGCGAATACCTCGAGGATATTCTGAGTATAAGGTACGCCACCCTGTTCGACACACTCTCGATCTTCACCACGTTATTCACAAGGGACTTGTGGACGAAAACCCAACACCACCCTGGGACTGCCGGTCACCCTCTCGGAAATAGAGCACGTTGCCGGATTTCAGGATAATCGCGTCCTCCCCCTCTCTTCGGACTTCAGATAATCCCACAACACTCCATCGCAGCCTACTCAATTCCTCTCCGAGTTCCGTTATCTTCTCGTCGGTCCGGAGTGTACGCGTGTTATATGTCGCCAGGTCAAATCGTCGGTATAGGCAGCCGGATCCCTTCCCGAGATTCTTCGCACCCCTTGCCACGCCGTCACCTCGACCGCTACCATAGTCGAGGGTAGACGGGCTGCCGGGTACTAGGGGCCATCTTTGTATTGCGCTCATCATTAGGGGGGTTTTGCCATAATCACCACGCTTGGCAGGCGTGTTGGCGATCGCAGTACGGTTGTTTCAAAAACACAGAAAACGCTGCTGCCCATTCTCTGGTAAGTCCCTTAGTCGCCTCTTACGACACCCACGGGAAGATATGGGATGGTGCTATTCTTTACGTCCGACACCATACGGAACAATTATTATCTATAAAATACAATATTTCAGCTAAACATTGAAAAATATAATTTAGATTAGATAAACCAAAAAGTATTCATCATAGACTAAGCTAGTAAGAAACTCTATGACAGAAAGAAAAAGTAACTGACAGTTTGGAAAATCTGACGTACATGTCACAACATTGAAAATTATGAAAATTTATATTTTATTTCAGCAAACACAATGGAAACGAATCGTATTTAGATCGATTCGCTGAGTATAAATAAACAAATCAATAAAAAAGGATGATAAATGGTATATGGTATGAGAAGTGTAAGTATAGCATAAAGTGTAAGTATAGCATATACTATAAACGTTTGCTTCAAAAACATTTTACGAATTATGTGTATTACTTTTGCTTTCTTTTTGTTGAATAACAGTAACAACTAAATAAAAGCAATAAGTACACCAAATCGATTTCGCATTACTAAATGACAGAAAATCGATTTTCTTACTAAAGATTTTGATTTAAAGATCTCATCCCTAAATCCCGCAAGAACATTTCTGACATTTGATCTGACGTTTACGTCCGTCTGTGTTTTAAGAGTTGAGATTAATTATTGATTGTATTGTGTGTTGAGAAGTAGAACTTGTTTGTTTTTCGTGAACCATTTCTGTGTATTTCATTTTGCAAAATGTCGAGTCGTGGGGTCAACCGAACGACGCCATCAGTCACCCGTCAATCTATGTATCAATTGTTCATTTTCTAGTAGCCTGGTTTTTAGGTTTTTTTCGATTTTATAAAATTACTCTGAAACTCGGGTTTTGTTTACCAAAAGAACTTTTGTAGGAGTTAATAATGGTAAGTGAAGACTATAAAGAACCAAGTTTAATTTTGATGCGCGCATGGTACGGGATTCAATACATCCATGAGCATTGTCCTTTTGCTTGTTGATGTTAAATAAGGGTAGTTAAAAATCATTTGTATTATTTTGTTTTGTGCAAGTTGGAGACTTGCTAGCTTCGTCTTGGCCGCACTGCCCCAAATTTCAACCAGATATAGTAGGTGTGGTTTTACTGCGGCGTTGTAGGTGGTGTGGTGCAATCTATGTGGAATACATCGAACTATGTTTCGGAGGGGTCCTAGCAATGATCCAAGGGAACAGTCCACGATAGAGAACTATCCAGTCTTAAGCCAAGATATTTGTCACAAGATTAAATGTTAACATCCTAACTCTTCTAATTATAACCTTTAAGAACAAAGGCTCTTTGTAACCTGAATGTTAACATTCTAAATAACATTATAAGGTAAGAATGAATACAGCTCGTAGTTTTTAAGACAATAAGCTTATTTCAGGGCGCTTTAAAACCCAAAAATACCGATATTCTCAATTAGTATAATCCTTTAAGAACTCGTCGTGTCAGACTTTCTAATTGAAAGTCTATTAACAAGTTAAGTAAACTTAAAACTTATTGTTAGTGAAACTTATCCATCTCATGACAGTCGAGGTCGGTCCTAGCTCTTAGCCACAAAAGGGTTGATGTGTACAGCTATCTGCCGATATTAATGAGTGGCATTAATCCGTGCCCTGTGATCGGCACGTGCCCGTCACACGCCGCCGGGGAGACGTCGCGCGTCGGGCACACGCGCCGCCGCGATGGGGTTAGTAGTGTCAACATAGTTCGTTAATTTAAAAAGTTTTGTTCGCAAATGTCATCGTGTGAGCGGAGTGAGCGATGGGAGAGATAGTGGCATGAATTGCGACGAGCAATGCGATAAGTAGATAGATAGAATAGTCTTAATGTATACTTTGAGTCCATGACAAATAGTTAATAACAGATAAGTTAAGGAAATTGCTGAAACAGTAAGTGAACTATAAGTTATAGTTGCTGGCCAGCCGTATAGTCTATAACCCAGCAAAATGTCAGTTTGCCGTGTTTTGAAACAGTTGTATTTTGAATAACAGACAATTTAAGTTGCCAACGCCATTCCACTGAGTATTCATGCGATCATCCCGCACACTCATAACGTCGATATTTTATTGTTCGTAGCTCACTGACTCGATACTAACATTATAATATTTTTGATAAGGAATATCATAAACTTGTGTGAATCCAAAATAAAATGGCAAACGTTTGAACCGTACAAAGAAGAAAGAAAGAAAAGAAGAAGAAAAAGTAAGAAGAAAGAAGAAGAAGAAGAAAGAAAAAGAATGAAAAAAAGAAGAAAGAATTTAAGAAGAAGAAGTTAATGTTTTAGTTCAAACTTGTCGATGCATATGTTACCGGCCAAACCCGATTTCAGGCCAAACTAGTTTGTCCTAGGCCAAACTAGGGATCATCATAAAAGGACAATCATAGAGCACCCCGAATAAATGGGTTAGGTTAGATTAGATTGGTGACCAACCACGCGCGAGCAGAGCGAGCGTATAGCGAGCGGTGCCGCGGCAGCGGCCTGCGAGCGCTACATCCAAGTTGGGCGCAGTTCAATTGCTTTGTTTGGGGATCCGTCACACAGGGTATCCTAGTATGGACGCCAGTCTCTCACAAAGGAACATATATTATGCATTTTGTTACAACGTATTCTTACAATTCTATTTATTATAACTATGTTAACCTTTGTGAAGAGAGAAAATAAAGATATTGTATTGTATTGTTTTGGTTAGTGTATCCTGATAAGACAGACCAGTAAACCGGTTTGGCCTAGGACAAACTAGTTTGGCCTGAAATCAGGTTTGGCCGGTAACACATACATACATAAACCCACGTCTGTTTCACATAAGGGTAAGCAAAAACTACAGGACGCCTCCTGCGACAATTCTTCATGCTCCTTTTGTTTCATCCAAGTTCATAGATTTGTCCAAACTGTATATTTAAGATTTGATTGTGAATGTTGTAATATTCCACCGGCAGTCTTTGTATTCTGGCTTTGTAGAACATTTTATTAGTAAAAGTGGGTGTTTTAATATAAAGGGGTCGACAGATAAGCGCGCGTGATGCATGGCTGTCCGGCTGAGCGATGGCAAGCGATTAATACGAGAGAGAGGGCGCAGCGGGGGGAAACAAAAACGAGTAATTATTCAGAACAAGGCCACAACACGGAAGTGAGCGGGGTGAGAGGGCGGGGGGGGGGTGCTCCGCCGCTATTCAACTCTATAATGTTTTGAAACAATTTTTAAAACAATGGGAATGGAATAAAATTTGTTATGTGAAATAAAGCCGGGGAATGGATTACCTTGTCAGAGGGTGGCGGCTGTGGCTGCCGATGGCGTGCTTTTTTATGTTTTTGCGCTTGATAAGAATTGATGCATGAGATTGACTAACTTTAAAATGATTGGGAGTTTATACAACTGCAATTTTGATCAAAGTGCTACGATTAGGTACTATTTTTTTAAAACAATAATAATTACATTAACCGGGTTGTGGAGGTCAGAGAGAGTGATGCTAAGTTATTTTTGTTTATTACTTTGACATTGACTATTTTCTGCCACTTAAAAATGTACCATTATTAAAGGTCCCGCGGCAGCTAATGTAGTAATAAATGTTGTAATGAAGCAACTGTTGGCAACATATAACCGTCCGTCACTCGCTGCGGCGCCAGAGGCCGCCACTCACGCGCCCCGCGGGACCCATCGCGCTGTGTTTACACACCGCACGACATGCTTACATATTATACAGGTACGAGCAGAAGTACAGTCAACAATAAAATATCTTGTCTGTATCCCTCATTGGGGGGGGCAGAAGCAGTACAGGCACGAGCAATTAAATCTACGCTTAGCAAAGCTAACGATTTTCTTGTGAAATAACGGTTCTTCTTTAAGCGATGGCCTATTTCGTAATAGTGTGGTGTCGCAAGTACTATGTTCGTTAAAACGTAAAATGCTAATTAATACAGTAGGAGAAAATCACGTATCCCATCAAAAACATAACATGTGCAAAAATGCAAGTAAACAGTTGTGAGGTCTCATGTCATTTATCTAATTAATAGAAATGACTTGTCCACCGCACGGCAACAATCTTTTAAGATTAATCTACTATTTTATTAATAGTCCTAACACCTAATTGAAAACAGCGCCAGCGGTCTAAATTAGATTTTAGAAACTTGCATTTTTGTACATTTTATGTTTTTGATGGGATCTCCTTTCTTTTGTAGGTACCTATACCTACGTGTATAAGGAAACATTGTCTGTGACTTACTATACTACCTATTTAAAGTGGATATCTATCTATTTCAGAGTTCCCGCAGACTACAGACTTTCTAGCCGAAAGCTTAGTCTGGCTCGGACAAGTATGCTGACGCGCATATAACAGCGTTTCGATGTCAGTTTGATGGGCTACAAGATTGCCTTCAAACTAAGCTATCACCAACTGCTAGATCAGTATGACGCTCTTTTCGACGATAGTTCTAACTAGCCTGTTGTAACTAGAAAATTCATCGAGCGCAGTCGACCGACTGTTTGTCTGGTTTGTACAGTCGTCGCCAACCAGACCGTTTAGCTGGCCTAGTGTGCTTATAGCCACGCCAACTCCCTAAACAGGTCCAGGGGCGACAGTTTCGGGTACACCCGTCGCTCTCCATTCACTCGACCCGAGACGGAGGCGGCGCACTTAGGTGTAACAGGGGGGAGTTTTACAGCTCACTCCCCCCCCCCCGGGACGAGGCCCGCCACTAGTCCAGGGCAGCGGAAGTCTCATCAGATCCCGTTGCCCCCCGATGCAAGTGTGCATGGAACACCACCGGTGTGGTGTTAGTCAGTACGAGTCTGACAGACACCTCCGCTCTCCTTCGTCTGGGCGGAGGACATCCAATAAGGACTTCCACAACGGGAAGAAAAAAAGTATGTGTACAACAACCCAACCCAACTAAACTATCGGCCGATAGTAAGTCAAGATTAGTTGCGTCATTTTTGCTGTGATTTATGTGATAAATCACCCAAAACAACAATTTTATTGATCTAGTGATTACAATTATCTTAAATTAGTATGATTACCCTCAACTAACCAAACATAAATCAAAATCGCCTGAAGTAGATTTGTGCGCAAACTGTAGTAGCCAGTATTATTAAAATCTGTCAAGCGTTACACAACTTATTGCTATTACGTTTTAAAAGAATCCTTGCACCCCAACCAACTCGGCCCAATACAAGTTATAATACCGTGGTACTTGCAATGGAGCATTCAGTGATTAGAGCATTATCTGAGTAAAACATCTCCGTTTTGTATTGATACTCAACATACTCGTCCCAACTTTGTCTCCCGTCCAATCCAAACGGAGCGAGCGGGCGTGGGAAAATTTCTGCAACTACAAGGAAGAAGTCAAAATTCTTAATCTTCGTTGATTTTATTGCCATCCAGTGCGAGGAAATAAAAAATGTCTAATAGATTGAGTCGATTTCATTTCGTAATGTCAAAAGTAACTTTGTAATGGCATATTATTTTTAAAGGATTACAAAGTTACTGCTGCAGTTCCCATACCTAGAAAGCTGGACTGAAATTGCAATTTTTGATTTTTTCCTCGCTTCATAGGCTAAGCACTATTTGAGCACAAAACTTAAAGCATGTGTGTCTGCTACAAGTACTTTAGAATTATGATGACCGGTGAATGAGTCAGTGAGAAAATTAAGGAACTTTGACTTAAAATAATTCATACCACAGGTTCAAATTTAATGTATTTTAGGGAAATACCTCGTTATATTATGCCCTTTTGGTCACTGGCTTCTAGTTTTATCCACAACGAAGTTACAGAGGTTCAGAAATGTCTTGAATGGCTTCGAGAAAAGGATGCTACGGCTGTGCGTTTTGTTTTTTTTTTGCCCGACTTGACGAGGGCGCAACCGTGCCCCCAGATGAATACGAACGGATCTACGTGTATACATTTAGATTTTTGTATATTAGTGTCTGACAGACAAAGTCACCAATAACTAAAACCGTCAAATTCAACTTCACTCTACATTATCTTCCTGCATTCAGAATGCGTTAACGGACATCAATCACCCAATGCTTATTCCTGGGAGCAGATGCGCCGCTCCCTGTAACTACGTAGTCAACTGTAGTACAAGCGTGCAGATACTTAGAGCCCCTCTGTTGTTAGTTTTATCGCCGGCGTGATTTGGCGAGCCGCGAGTGAGTCGGTGAACGTGTGGCCGGCGAGCAGTGTGCTCACACTTGTACCCCACTGGCTGTGTGGAGTTAACGAAATAGTTTTGGGTGTGAACACAAAACTGCCTCTGCGCAATATGTGGCCTGCAGAGAAACAAAACACATCATCATCGGCCTAAGGTCGTCTTCGTCTAACCGGAAGCAGCTGAATACCAGTATTTACTGCCTATCCGACCTCCACATCCCAATGACTGGAAAACTAGATTTCCCTTGATGAGGCTGGGTATTAGACCTGTGGCCTTCTGAATTAGACGTTTTGTTGTAATTGTGACGACAGTTACATATCTACGCATGACAACAGGGACCGATATATCCATCCACGGTCAACCAACCGCATGGCTTGAGTGCCTTCACGTCTGTGTGCATTCTGAGCCACTGTGCATTTAGTGCTAACGAGCGTCACTTAGCGGGTACTTGTCGCAGCCCTTCAGCCCTCCCGACCCTCTGCCATACAGTGAACAGTCCCTCCGTCCTCTGAGTGACAGAGGAACGGGCACTGCGAGCGGCGTTCATTACTCTTCATCACACCGAGAAGGCGCTTAAACGATTAGATGTGGAAACAGGATAATGCGTTGACAGTACTAAACAAACGAATTATTGGTTTTTGCTTGAATGGGACTTTACTGAGATTTACGCTAAAAGACTTAAGGTCTCGTTTATTATAAATGGAAATCGAACCCAGGACCTTGTGGTCAGCAGTCGCGCTTGCGAAAAGGTCAACGAGGCAGTTACATAGCAACATTATAAATATAATTAAGTATTTGGGTATGTCGGAAGCGCTGGGCATCAATGTTGCTGACATGAAGCAATCGTTGTAGGAGCGTTTCTTTGGCCGCCTGAGAAAAGTACTTAATAGTCTTTTATCAGGCGAAAATAAGGTGCGTGCCTTCAACGGTTGGGTCATGCCGGTTTTGATGTACACTTTCGGCATACTCAAATGGATACGCGGTACTCCTGGACACGGCTCGTATTGTTAGGAGGTTCCTCTCTCTGGAGATCTGACCGCCGGTAGCTTGGACCCTATTCCCGACACCGGTGGGCTGCAATTTTTATATTTTTAAATGTTTTTATATTGTTTTTATGAGGAATATTTAAAAATGTAAATAATTTGTAAAAAGATAAATAAAGGAAATAATAATAAAAGCTTTATTGTTCAAAAGAGAATTACACAAGCTGAAATATCACTAGCCTCCACTCCTCCCTGTGTCGTGGAGACTAGTCTCCTTCGTCTTACCAAAAATAAATAGAAAGTAAGGCGTACTATACAGTAGCATCGCACAGGTAAGATTACTTAGTTAGGCTACAGTAAAAATTATGCAATTCCAGAGCAGTAGTAAAAGCTAAATTAAAGGTATGAATTAACTAGAAGTGTGTCGTGTGCATGTGTGTGGTGTGTAACCTTCTGGCCACAGCCAAGCGCGGCGCGGATTGCGGCGCGGCGTGCGGCGCGGCAAGCGGTGAGCGGCGAAAACAAATGGTAGACAATATATGAAGTAAGCCACAGCTACCGGCGGCGCGAACTGCGGCGCGACCTGCGGCGCGGTGAGCGCCGCCCGGCACGCGGCGGCGACGGGCTGCGCGGCGTGCGATTGAAACAAATGTACTAGCGAGTATCGAGGAGGCCACAGCTCAGAGCGGCGCGCGCGGCGGCAGCGGTGGACGTATTCAACATCGCACGATCGAAACAAATAATTTTGTTTTTATCGGGCGTTGAGCTTATATAAATAATGGATACTGAACAATTTATTAGTGAAATACTGAGTAGACCAGGGGGCCTAAAATGGAAGCTTTATCAGAATCATAATATGAATCAAGTTAAAAATTTGAAATTCTTAAAATGGTCTTTATGGTTATGACCACAAAGTACATTTTAAGAGTTTTAAATTTTTACTGTGATTCGTATTATGATTCTGATAAAGTGGGCATTTTAGACCCCCAGTAATATGGATATCAAAACATGTTATAAAAATTGTGGGACGACAACAATTTAAATACCGTGCCACTTTTGATAGGGCCATTTTAATAGTTAGATGTTCTCTAAATACGTCCACCGCTGACCCCGCCGCGGTCGCAGCTAGTCGAGCTGTGGCTTACCACCGCAAGTCGCGCCGCCCGCCGCGCCGCCCGCCGCACCGCGCACCGCGCCGCCAGTAGCTGTGGCCAGGACGTCAGTGAGATATGGATGTGTGATGAATGACTGAGTTAAGGTGGTTTGAGACCAAGTGAATAAAAAACATAAACCAGCAGATTGGGGACAGAATGAGAATTCTTACGTTTGGTCCGACTCTTCCTTTATGTATTTGTGTCGTAAATGTATGTGTTGTGGTCATGAGTTAAGGAACTTCTCCGTGCTTTTATAGTCCATTCCTGCCAGGAATTTTAAGAGGTGAGTTTTGAATATATTTCTAGTCATCGGCAGTACATCCGCTTCTCTATTAAGCTTACTGTAAATAATGGGTCCCATATAGTGAAAACATCTGTTGCCGAAACCGAGTCTACATTTAGGCATCTGCCATCGAGGCTTATCTGCATTTCTAAGATAAGGCATTTTTGTGATACCTCAGTGCCACAGCCATCATGTACAGTTGGCGCACACGTAACACTCCGGACTCTTGGTACAGTGTGTCAGTTGAGAAGAGCATTGGCTTCTTGTAGGTTACGTTTAGAAGTGACCTTTGTGCACGTTCTACTTTTATAAGACGCGTCTTATGAGCTACACCCCACGTTATAATGCAGTAGTTGATAACAGATTGGCATAGAATTTAGTACTTAATGAGTTGTGGAGATCAGATAGGCTGTCCCTATCTGATCTCCACAACCTGGTATTCAGCTGCGAAGCCGACCTCAACATAGTTGGGAAAAGGCTAGTCAGACGATGACATAAATTAGTGTCAAACTATCTGGCTAGTAAAATAACGGAAACTCAATCAGAGGCAGCGGACAGGTCGTAGATCTGTTTAATGCGTCAGGTGGTCTGCGAGAGATAGTAGCCACAACACGTTACCACACATACTGTTGTCGGTGAAACGTGCTCGTTTGCGTATTCCAATCAATTCCTTTGTGTTCGTGCAAGTACTGTAGCGCACAAACAAGAGAACGTGGAGTGCCATCAGGGACACCAGAACTGATTGATTATTTGTTACATACACAGCACACAACACACGCACATGCATGCTGCGTAGAATTATTTAGACTACGACGGGAAAGGATACAACAAATATAAGAATAACCGAAACCTACAAAAAATGCAATGGAAAGCAAGGCAATGAAATGATTGTTTAGAAATTACCAGCCAAATAAAACGTAAGTCTATAGCCACATTATAACTGTAGATAAATAAAATGCAAAGCGAACTACATACACAGTTGACGTAACAGTCTAGCCTACGCCGTAGCAACTGCGTAGAAGCCACTGACGGGGCTACGTTGTAGTTGCTACGCCGTAGTAGCTACGCCGTAGTATCGTCGTATGTTGTAACTATGTAGCTACGCCACAGCATCTACGCAACAGTGTCCAACTATTCCATAATAATGTGAAGATGCTTAATACCTGTTTTATTTTATGCTAGATTAATTAAGGTAAATAGAAAGATTGATTTTTTTCATAACAAAGACTCGAGTTAACTTTAGAAATGGGAAGAAAAATGTACCTACACAAATATAAAAGCAACAGGTTTGAATTCATCGTTTATTCGACTGAACATCTTCGGGTACTGTATTGCTTTTTATGAGACACTCCGTCACATCGCCACTGTGAGGTAACGCGAAGGGACGCCCGCACGGCGGACAATGACGTGAATAAGTAACGACCGCTCTCTGCCGCCGTCCATCACCGACTACTCCATTACTGTTTCATCTGATCTGTCCGTTTAGTTTTTTTAACAATTCATACTGTTCTGTCTAAAGCAAAAAGGCTGTTTAAATCATATCGGTTATTAATTCTCTATCAATCGCACTAAACGGATACTATAATTCGGCAACATTTAGACTATTAATCTGATTAATAATACATTTCCGTATCTGTACATAATTATTATCTACCTAATACCTATCAAGAAAAAATACGATAATAACCACTTACTGTGTTAACTAATCTGTTTGGCAAGTGGTGGTCAAACACCATATATCAACTAGTAGCTTTTGCCCACGGCTTCGCTCGCATTATGGTCGGAAATTATCCCACGGGAACGTTTTAAACAGCATAAATGACTGTCGGGGATAGTTAAGCTAGCCACCAGTAATGCCGGAGGTGACGCCTACGTCCAAACTTGCAAACTCTTGTTAATATTAAAGTCTAGATTGTCAGATGTAGACTCAACTAACACTAAACAGTAGTGACTGTTAGCGCTTCGGGTTTCATTCGATCCCGTCACGGCGGCAGCAGCTAGTAACTACTTAGTAACACAACTCGTTGCGTTCACGTCAAGTAACCGAACACAGAGAGCGGTACAACCAAATCCAAATGTGATTTAATCAAATTTAACACTATTGACTATCTGTGTCCGCGATTTAAAAGAGGCAACTTTGTCTGTTCGTTAGTATAACAATTCACACCATTGTTTTGGTGTTTGTTGATTGGGCAGGTTATAGAAGATTCAAACTCAAAGCATTTATTTCAAATAGACCCGTAACAAAGTGTCTGTGCAAGTAAAAGGCTATGAAAGATCTAAGTCCACGCGGACGAACGAAGTCGCGGGCACAGCTAGTGCTAAATAAATTCGGCAAACCAGAAATGTTTACCTCTGACTGTACTTTAAGGTATGCTCAGGTACGTACTATCTACAAACATAACCAATGTATGTGTAGCGTTGCCACTCGGCGCGACCCTGATCAGTAAGAGTGGAACTAAGGTCAAAATGTCACGGACACGAATAATAAAGGAACGCTGGGCACACTACCGGGGTCTTTTGTAAGATAAAATGTAGGAACGTACGCACGGGTACTAATGTTAGGACCCGTGGCTTCGTCCGTGGCTAGGTAATATCTAATAGTAAGGGCTGGTTATTGTGAACTGATGAAATTATGATCATAACAATCTCCTTTCGCCTCGTCCGCAATACTAGTTTTCTTGTATGTATATGTTGTGGTCCATATACATACAAGAAAACTAGTATTGCGGACTATATGGAAAAAAATATATATGGATATACATCACAATACCTCTCATGTCAACTTGTTGTTGGCTGTACACTCTCGCCGAGACACTCCGAGGCAGAACGAGTGCGATAGTGTATATAGGAGCACACGTCCAGCCTCGGTGTTCTTCGCCGGGCTGTACACTCTCGCCGAGACACTCCGAGGCAGAACGAGTGCGATAGCGTATATAGGAGCTCACGTCCAGCCTCGGTGTTCCTCGCTTGGCTGTACACTCTCGCCGAGACACTCCGAGGCAGGGCGAGAACCTGTTCCCGCCCTGCCTCGGTGTGTCTCGGCGAGAGTGTACAGCCACCTTTAGAGTGGCTCCCAAGAAAAGTTCAACATGACTCAATGTTGTCCCAGCTTATCCTCGTGTTTGTACATCTCACAACATGTTATCGTGTACAGACGATGTTATCTCGTAGACTACACAAGTACACGAGTGTGTAGGCACGTCGCACGTCGCACGTCGTCGCGTCACATCGCGACTGATCGCACGTAACGTGTCGAACACGCTCATTAGCGCCGAGCATTACGGCGCACGCCTCATCACACCTCGCGGGAGATAAATGACAGAAGGGCCACTTCATTCAATGTTAGTACTCCTTGAGACATTAATTCTGTAATCATTTGCTCAGTAGCCCAACGTTGTGTTCTTAGACAGATAGCGCAACAAAACTACACACCGATCTGAATGTGACGTCGAGAAACAATAGACATCCCACACAGTAACAACAAACTACAGCATGGCTTGACGTAGGCTATGCATGTTCAGACAACCCACATTCTGTAACACAGGCGACGCGACGCCGACTCGCCGTGGCATTAGCTATGTATTTGAGGGCGTCACAATACTCACAATTAGCTCGACGTGAAAAGGCGACTCTTTTTCGAGGAGGCTTGAATAAAGTAGTCTTTTCGGAATGAGTTTTTACATAAAACACGCAAACAGTGTTCAGTCTCGCGTGACTCCTGTTAGACCTCCGTGTTCGTAGATAGCTTGCCACACGAATCTATCACGGTCTATTATACTATTTATTTATGGTATTGATTAGAAGCAAGTCAACGGCCCACTTGCAATGCCACAGTGATTGCATACAAGTTGTAATCCCAGACTCAATGCTGAAATATCCAAAAGTTATGTAATTGAATGACGCGCGCCGCTGATTGGAATCCTGTTTGTTCAGCTTCATAAAGTTTTCATGACATTTCATGAATGTGGTTAACATTCCAACACAAACATCACAAAGTAATCGGGAACAGTTGAGTGCCGCATAATGTGCTGCGTTCCATATATCGAATGTATATACTCGTAATATATCACAGCTTTTGGTGTGAATTTACACGTAAATCGTCAAGTAATAAGACAGAAACGCCGCCATCACCGCGCATGACTATCGCACCGATAGCAACTCGCACGTCGATCATATTTTAATCTGAAACGATCAGCTAATATCCATGACATTGAGTCGCATATTGTCAACTAGCGAGCCGCCCCAGCTTCGCACGCCAGTATTCCTCGAAGGGGTAAGTAAAAGTATACTGTACACCGACATTGTGCCGTCCAGTCATTTTTAGCTGTTACTAAGAAATTATTTAAGGGGCTCGGGCCTCCATGATATGGCTGATATTATGGAACCCCGAGCCCCTTAAATAAAGCAAGGTTCAAGGTTAAGCAGTGCTTGTCGTGGTCGGTCCGTGGATGGGTGCCACTGAAAGTAAGTTAAGTTGTTGGTTCCGGCCGTCATTTGTACACCTTTCACCGAAGTTACAGGTAGTCAGTAGCCCGAACGTCTGACAACCAGTCTTACCAAGGGGTATCGTATTTCCCAGTACTAACTGGGTAGTGGAGGTCAGATAGGCAGTCGCTCCATGTAAGATAATAGTGCACCCGGTTAAACTGCACCCGGTTAAACTGGAAGCCGATCCCAACATTATTAGGAAAAGGCAGGCAGAGGATGGCTAAGAAATACTTTACTGAAAAAGCCAAAGGTTGTTTATTTTAATTAACCCAAAAAAATGGACTACTAGAGAGTGCCTGTACCACTACCGTACATGAGGTTTATACAAATAAACAACCTGTAACACTTTGCCTGGCCTGGGGATCGAACCCAGGACCCCATCTTCAGTAAGTAATTCAATAATGGCTGTTTGTCCAGCAGCCGTGTCAATCGCGCAACAACACAACACACTATAATAATATAAGCTTTGAGTCACAGTAGTTACGTAACCTTGAGCGAGAGAAGGGCCTTGAGAATATAACATAATACGTACTTACAAAGTCTTATAGTAATAGGATCCTTAAAAGTAATATCCAGGAGATCATATCTAGTCACTAGCGGCAGAAGGTTCACACCAGTTCTGATACAGAATTAACAATGAAAACATACATCTGTCAAAATAAATAGTATTGTTTAGTTCAGCAGACTGGCATAGCTGTTTCATACAACTAATGATTGATGAAAACTTAATGCCTGCCTGGCCGCCTTGGCTGTACAAGTGTACAATCCCTCATAACGAACGTCTTATCTTATCTACAAGTTACGTTCTCGCTCATTTCGGTCACACTAACGGAACAGTTCGCCTCACTTCGCGCGATTACTATAAACATTGTGATTTTCATTAAATTAGCTACATATTCTTTTCACTTAATTGAATTCTATTTCGCATTCAAGACTGAAACTCTCGTGTTTCTGTCCCAGACCTTCTGAACTATATAACAGTGTCCCTAACGTCTCAATACAATTAGTTGAATATGGTCGTCGGACAATTAACTAGCGGGGGAGGCGGTAGGTACTTGACGTTCATAAACTGACGCGCTTTATGATACCGGCTCGAGCTAGATCATGACAGCCTACTCGTTTAGCCTTATTGGAGATTCTTGACTTAAGGAAGAGGATGTTGTTATATTAGGAACATTGAAGCCGTAGCTTTAGTTGGAACACATGTGTGTGTGAGCGGGCGACGAACAAGTGCAGCTGATGACCGCGACGGGTGTGACTACAAGGTACACCGCTGCCTAACCCCTCGCGGACTACAGGCAGGCATGTTCATTCTTGTCATAGCCTCTGTATATTATCTCAAATCTCATATCTGACATAAAGAAAGTTCTCCAACTTGATGTGTTTTTTTTTCCCAAACTCAAAAAACATTGGGAACTCAAGGTTTGCCAACGGGCAATGGCTAGTGTTGCCCAAAATCGGTCTTGGTCTTGTTCTTGTATTTTTGCAAGACCAAGACCAACACCAAAACTGAATCCTGCGAGACTTGAGCAAGAACAAGACTAAGCCTGCAAAACTCTTGCGTCTCGCAGTTAAGTCAAACTGTGATTTGGGCGTTATAGTAGGTATTTGGTTTCAATCCCGATTTTGATAGACGTTCCCCAGTATCAAAACCACATCGTCATAACACCTTTTAGGTATTGTATTGATTATTATACATTTCGACTATTTATTAAGTAGGTAGCGTGTTACTTACAAATATGTTCCCATGTGATAAAATGTACCTAGCATAACTTTCTAGCAAAGTTCATTTCATACCTTGTAGGTATATCTACCTATAGTATTATATTATGCTTGAATAAGTTTAATGTGCAG
Source organism: Eugnorisma glareosa (assembly GCA_947578425.1). Lineage (NCBI taxonomy): Eukaryota > Metazoa > Arthropoda > Insecta > Lepidoptera > Noctuidae > Eugnorisma > Eugnorisma glareosa. The sequence goes on along the minus strand of OX387982.1, from coordinate 194,347 downwards.
ATCTAACGTTAGTAGATGTTTCAAAGTTTATATTATTCTTCTATTCAGCTAAATTTAAAACTAACAGCGAGTCGAGTAGGTCTAGTACTAGTAGCAGCTTTTAAGCCAGCCGATGTTATGGTACAGACACCAGCACATCAAGCTACTACAATCTGCCAAATTTCTTTAACAGATTTTCAACTTTATCGCCAAAGCATTAAGGTTCATGGTTGATTGGGAAAATTTGACGTTCCGCGAATAAACCGTTGGTCGGTCGGTGTATTACGTACCTATTTATTTGATAATTTACCGACAAAGACGCCGCGGTGTATCAAAGACTGTGCAACAAGAGTATCACAGCATTCGACACTGTTTGAGCGCCGCAATCGCCGCCACAGAGTATGGACAGAAAGAAACACACAAAATTGTTACCTATTTTGGTAGGGTTGGCACAAGAGTATAAAATTAAATGACCTTGAAGATGTCTCAGCAGTAGGTATAAATTGAATGAGTTATAGAGAGAGTAGAGTCACTATGTCTATGTCAATTTAAGCTCAACATGTAAATACTCTGTCACGTTCTTCTAAGATCTAAACTAACGTGTTTAATAAATAGCAATAGGCTAATAGCCTAAATTATATAAGACTTACGAGACTCTTGCTGCAAGACCAAGACCAAGACTGAGAGCGAAATAAGTAATCCGGTTACAGCGAGAAATCTTAGTAAGTGTATATATAGTAAGACTTCAGCGGAAACTTTACATAAGCGGCTCTAATGTTACGAACACTGTTATGATACGAGCCACTATTACTGTATAGACACACTTATTTGTAACTACATTATAATTATATTACCTTAAGGTTGACTCAGCTCTGTGTCTCCTAACTTAGGGAATTTGTTACCAAATTGATGTAGAGTCAGGGAATGAGATTGATCAGCAAATTGACTACTGACTTAAGTGTCTGTAGATTAAAATCTCAACTTGTGATTCTTTATCAGTCATATGAATTGGGCTATCACACGGAGATACAAACGTAGTGACAACTCTCATCTGCTCGCTTACAGACCTTTGGCCCAGTGGCCGGATATTATTATTTTAAAGCTCAAAAGACCATTCAGTCTCTCACATTCATTTTATTTCGCCAATATTGAATCCCTGTGGGCTAACACACTCAAACTTTAAACCATTCATTATTACGACAGCAGTCCCCGTGATCATAACTTATACAAGTATCGCTGGCGCCGCATCGTCACGCGGTGTACACATGTCTCCCCGAGTTGAGATATATGTTACATGTGCGCTATCGATCGCTGGCTCATCGCTACATCGCTGGAGAGTCCACCCATCAATCTGAGCGCATTTGTCACCGACAGCGGCGTGATGTTCCGCGTCCAATGCACGCGGACTGTGAGGAGAGGTGTGCATACAGGGATCTGAACTAGCAATGTATAGCTAGAACAACGAAGTTAATCTTATAAGGTCATGGGGACATTGATATTTCTCTCGACGAAACTGTTATTGTGGTAAGTATTTCAATGGAGGATTAAATATTAGTAAACAAATAACGTTACCAACTGAATTGTTGACGTTAAAGAAGTGTTTCGAGCATCGTTTGAACAAAACACTCTGACATTTAGCTCCCCACGGTTGTGAATAATTCAGTCAGTGGGTGGCCGAGAGAGATTCGACGTTACTACCAAAACATGAAAGCGAATTTATGAAATACGTACACATCGAGCCGACTGTAGCCGACACTCGACGAATCGATGACTCGGCGGTCTTTATAAACCGTGGCACACGAAATTGTTCACGGAAGCGTCGTGGCTTCACATCTGAGTTACAATCTGGCGACGTCGCCACGTCGGGACCCGCCCGGCGCTAATCCGGCGCTACACCCAATACATAGTACAAATCTGTGCTTCATGCCGCGACTAACGCGATATTAAAATTCTCGACACGATCGGATCCGACACGTCCCCCTCCTCTTCACTACCCCCGCTGGGTCCCGACAAGCGCGACTATCTAAAGTGGCTTGATGTAATCTTAAGAGGTCGGCCGGCGTCCGTCACGTCGCGCGTCGCGTGAATGGGAGCGTCGCACCCGCGCGACCGGCGGCGGCCGCGGCTGACGAGCGGGATTGTAGAATTACTACTGAAAAAAGATTCCTGGTTTGATGGATTGTATCTCCAGCCTATACTTGATTACCTATACAAATTCAGGTAGATAAGAATACTACCTATACCTGCACAATACCTAACAATCTGATCGAAATGATCCGATAGTGCCGGTCTAAGCCGTAGCTCTGAGTGACTACTTCCCGTAAACAGACCCGGGGTCACACGCACACGTGAGTGCGGACCATACCGGGGACTCGTCGCATGCTAAACAACAAACAGCCGCTGTTGTGCCGCCGCCAACACGCGTGTCTCTCGAGCGTGTACCTCGCGGCCGTAGGGCTATTTGTGCTACGATGGAACTACTGGAATAACTGATATTGTACGGTATAATATTTCTGTCCGTCTCGCTACTGCGTCTCGTCCCGTCGAGACCGGGAAGCGCTCGTCTGCGGCGCTCGTAAAACAAAACGCACGACATTCGACGACGAGCGTAAAGTTATGGCGAATTCATTAGCGATGGCGTTCCGTTTGTAACTGGACCGGTCTGTACGGAGCGGACTTACATTTTGTTACCAACGTGGATGTTTTCATGGACGTGCCATGGCCGGCGACTTTGTTCGCTTGAAAACTTCAATCAAGCCGTTTTATTCCGATTTATCTGGTTGTGGACGGCGGGTATTTTGGGGTATTGTCTCAAGTATTTTGTTTGCAATTTGAATCAATTACTTCAGATTTACTGGACTTTGCGCTTTGCAATGTTTTAAAACGAAAACTATGCAAATTGTGCAAAATAAACGTACTTTTAGAAAAACTTAAAAAAACTGATTGAAAATAGGTACTACCGCAAAAACTTGGATTGATGTCTGTGTAGTTCAAATAGTGTGGGCACAAAACTAATTACTTGTAAATGACTAAAGTCAGGGTGAGACTCTAAGTCAGCCTCGCGTGGTACTAATTAGCATTCCTTAATTAAAAGTCCGTCCTCAAATTAATAGCCGTACCTACCACAGAGTAGATAGTACAGAGGGTCCACTCCGTACAACGAGCGAAAACGCACGCTCACATATGTGTGTGTGTATAGGTATTTGTTTGAGATTGCCGCGCCGCCCGTACAGACGCGGTTATGAGTGCGTGCGGCGGTTCTTGCTAGTTAGATTGAATAATCCTTCTGTATCTATCTGTAGTGTCCCGACTGTGGTCGTAATTAATTGTAGTCATTATCAACGACGCTTTGCCACGTCACCCGTAATGAGAAAACTTTCTAGTAGCTCATATTATATTCATATACGAGATAATAGGCGGGCAGGAACGCGGTAGGTAGTTTTTATCAATTTACTGTCTATTTATTTTATTTTATTTAACAATTCTTAATAATCCTATCTACGAGTATATTCTAAATTAATTATCTAATCTTAAGTCAGCTCGAATATAGCGCAATCATATGGGCTCCGCATGAAGCTAAATACAGTCTCATGCTGGAGCGTATACAAAATACATTTAGTAGGTTTCTGTACGTAAGGTGGTATGGTGTATACCCATTTTATCTATTGAGGTATACAACTTTGTTTGTGATAGGCATGGTGGGATACAATAATTTGGAAACAAGAAGGGAAACAACTTGCTACCTATATTTTTAAATTATTGCGAGGCAAGACTTCAAACCCAGATATATTAAAAGAAATAAACCTGTAAACCGACAATATTATGTATTGCTAAGGCGACGGCCGCGTCTATTGGTGGTGCCCAGTAGTAGCACTAATCTACTGAGTTAAGCCCCTATAACGCGTACCTTGCTTGCAAAAATAGAGTTAAATGCTTTAGTAAAATAGTAATATTCTAATTTCTATGTTTGTTGATCTCAGGACGTTATCACCACGCGACCGCTACCCACTCGCTGCGAGTTAGCGGCCTGCCTAGTGAAGTAGTGAGGCAACTCACACGAGGTTAGAACTATACAAAACTCGTGGTCGTGGTGAGCACACTAGCAAATTAGCACCGATGGAATCGCATTGTAGATTGTAGTGCTGATACGGACGTCTCATTGTTTGTGACGCCTGTAACGCCGGTAATGAGGGGTTTACACGGGTGACTAAAGCCGCACGATTTTTGCCGCGCGGCGTAAATCGACCATCTAAATGGCAATTCGGCTAAGTTGCAAGTGACTAAAGCCACAAGCCCCAAAGTTGGGTAGCATCTGACTTTGGCCGCGCGGCAACCGGCCGCATGCGACTGGTGACTAAAATCGACCGTGTAAACGATCAGTTGCAGGCGATCGCCCGCCGCATGAAGGTGTTTCGCGCACGCACGTGTATTTATTTACTACAGCGTTTCTGTGTACATGTATCATAACAACCATGAATAAAAATAACACCATACAGTTTTTGGAATGCTATGAAATGCATCCATGCTTATGGAACCCAAGAGAACAAGATTACAGGAACAATAATGTACGTTTAGCGGCTCTTAAATCTATTATTCAAGAAATGCGTATGTCCATAACAGTTGAAGAGCTTAAATTGAAGATAAAAAATATACGAACCACGTATAATACAGAGGCCAGTAAGGTAGCAAAGTCAAAGAAGAGTGGCGCGGGAAAGGATGATATATACAGACCTCAATTAATTTGGTTTTCTGTAGCTGACCGCTTTTTAAAGCCAGTGATAGAAGGAAGAAACAGTAAAGATAACATGGTAAGTCTTATTATTATTTATTAAATAGTTATTCTTGTTCGCATATTATAAATTATAATAGGTAAATCGTGAACAGAGCCATTTTTATAATATTACTTAAATAAACATACAATATTTACGCAATCATTCTATCTTGCCATGAAACTTTTCCTGGTCCGACAAAATAGTCAGCATATCTATCGCGCAGATCTTTTGCATTTCGTGAATAGTTGTTAGAAGATAGCGGTGTCATTAATTCGTCTACTCCTGCCGTAGGAATGCTTCTCCAACTTCCGTTTCTGATTGTCCCTGAACTGAAGTCTTCTCCGTCTACTAATTCGGGAGTATTCATGTATATGAGATTAGTCCGAAGCCAGTTATGCAGCGCACAGGTCGCTTTAATAATAGAATCAGTTTTATCCAATGAAACAGATATAGGTTTTCTGTATACTCTGAATCGTGAAGCCATTATGCCAAAGGCATTCTCTACGATTCGGCGTGCTCTTGATAGTCTGTAATTAAAGATTTTTTGTTTGTGTTCCAAACCTTCATGTCTTGAATACGGTTTCATTAAATAGGTTGCCAAAGGGAAAGCATCATCACCAACGAAAACTGCCTTATTAGGTAGTTTTAAATTATTTCTTTCAAGAGCACTATAGAACTTTGTTTTTTTCCAAATATGCGAATCATTCATGCGTCCATTAGTTCCGAAATCTATATATATGAAACGGTAATGTGCATCCACTATAGCAAACAACACCACACTATAAGTGCCTTTGTAATTATAATAGTATGATGCTCCGTGTGGTGGATTTTCGATTAATACGTGTTTCCCGTCAATAGCCCCACAGCAAAAAGGAAATTGCCAGCGATCTAAAATATCCTTTTGTATTTTCTTCCAGTGATCTGTGGTGGATGGCACCTAAAAGAAATAAACTTATATTAGTGTATGGTTACAGGGAAAAGATTCAGCGGTGAACACAAACAGCGACGCGTCTTCATATTTTGATGAATTGGAACAAGAAGATAATATTGCGCCCTTACAAAAGAAAAAAAAAATGTCTACAAAGAAATAGGCGGAGCGTGCTCTAATGGACCCACCTGTTTTACAAGCAGTCAATAGATTAGAAACTTTTGCTCAAACTATCCGTCAAGATGAATTTGATACATTCGGAGTACATGTGGCAAGCCAATTACGTAGTTTGCCATTAAGAAATGCTATTGTTTGTCAAAATTTCATCAATAATTATTTGTCACAAGAAAGACTGAAAACCTTAAATACACAACATTTTCCAATTGCTAGACCTACGAGTTCACTCTCAGAGTATACACGCTATACTTCGACTCCAGAAGCCGAAGCTACTACTTCCCGAAACCAAGCTTTTCAAAACCAGCGTGAAACTTCGACTCCCGAAGCTTCCACTTCTAGAAGGCACCTCGATTATGAAGAAGACTATTTTGCCAGCTGTTTACTTACACAAGAAAATACTGGGCAACAATACGGAGTGAACGACGATATTCTATCTCAAGCTGTTAGGTCATGCTTAGATGAAAACACAATGGAAAATTTATAAATAAATCGTTTATAATTAATTACATGTTTCACTTACCATAATGAACTCCTGTAAAACATTGTATATAGCATCCAAAACATCCTTCAAAAACAAGGAAATTGTGCATTCTGGAACTCTAAATGACTCTGCAAGACTTGAATAGTTATCACCGGTAGCCAAGAACTTCAGGGTTATTTCTAATTTAATTTTCGGAGAAAGTGCTACTCGCATATTGGTATCGCATTTTTGTATAAGCGGAGTAACCTTATGTAGTAAAGTATTAAACTGATCAGTAGTCATTCTTAATCGTTTTTTAAAATAATCAGGATCTTCTAAACTCCACTCAACCAATAAAGTATCCGAAGGACCCAAGTCCTTACGTCGAGAAATCCATCCACGTACCCAAACATTACGGTTTCTTCTTTCCTTTTGTTTTTTCTTCACTCTTTGTTCTTTAAGCAATTGTTGAATAATTGAATAATTAATTATTTCAATACCGGCACAAACGGCTATTCTGCTCAAAATTTTCGATGGAAATGACAGAGCCGCATGCGATTTTAGTAACCAGTGTAAATGGGCTAGCGATGCGGCTTGGTGAGGCAATTAGTGAAGCGACTCGCCGCACGGCGAAAATCGACCCGTGTAAACCCCCCATAACGTCGGCGCTTGCTTGTAATGTCAGTTGATATACTATTGTTAGGTAGAGTGGTGGAGGTACGTAAGCACCCATCATAGATACTTGCGGACAGCAGCCGTGGCCTAGCGTTATCGACCCTGACTCGCGAGTCATGGGCTACATCGTAGCCCGTGTGTGGCTCCAAACCCAGCCAAACTAAATGTTCAGGGAAAACATTGTGAGAAACCTGGCTGGTCCTAGAACCAAAAGTTCGAAGACAATTACAAGTACTTACATTGTATAGATAATTAAAATACACTTACATTGTAGGTTGTAATTGACGTGTCCTAACTTGACTCTTTATGAAACATTCGCCGATTCGCTGGAGGGGCTAAATAATAACAGCCACACGGGTAGATCTTCAAGCTATGCTCGGTAAGATCAGTCCGCGGTTAGATAATGGGTTTACGTGCCTCGGAAAGTATGTAAAGCGTTGTAGATCTTTGTCAATCATCAATGGCCCAAAAGTCTGACAACCAGTCTTACCAGGCGTATAATATTACCCAGTACTAACTGGGTTATGACGATAATGATATTCTCCAACTGGGCCAGGCGTGTACCCACTCACTCTCCCTCACAGATAGCTGTAGACACTGCCTGTTTCCCAGCAGTGGTAACGTTATAAGTTGTTTACAAAATGTACTCTGAGTGTACCAAGTACTAAGCAAGTACCCTCATCATCAGTCTGTGCAGCCAAACGTTTGGCTCCACAGAGGACGCGATAACGACTCATTAGCTTCGCGACCCAGCGTGCGAAGTTTAGATGGAGTCATGTTCTCATTTGAGGACTGCGAGTCAGTAGCGAGGATAATCTAGAAACACCAATAAATGTTCAGATGTCTAGATATTATCATTGAGATGTAATTTTCTCACAATATTTATTCAAGATGACAACTGTATCCAAATGAGCCTTTCAATAATTGCTGCGTTATCATACTCTCATCCGTCAGTGTCATGCGTTGCTCGACACGCCCCTCTCCAGCCCCCTCTAACACGACTGTCCCCGCCACGTAACAGTAAAGTTTGATGACGTCCCGTTCAATCACTCGTCACTCGGAACTCGGAACTCGCCTCTCGCCACTCGCGGAGAGCGGCGGGCGTCGTCCGTCAACGTTAATGAAAGGCGCGGATGTCGCTGACAGCCACTCATTTAATATTGAAAAGATTCTAAAAGATATTATTATTGAATTAGGGTTCTATATCAAAAGGTCCTTATTGGCGGAGCTGTTAGTAAAATCATTTAAACTTTTGTAAAAGATTTCAGATTAGTAGTACTTACAGCGTCTTATTCAAAACGTTTTTAAGGTTCCGTAGCCGAATGGCAAAAAACGGAACCCTTTTAGATTCGTCATGTCTGTCCGTGTGTCACGGCCACTTTATTCCAAAACTATTAGGAATACGCAGTTGAAACTTTGTAGGTAACGTATTCTGTGAATTGCTTGATGTTTAGTTTTTGAGACATTCTTTTTCATCAAACTGCATTTTTTCATTAACATACTATGAAAAACAAATTTAGTTTTGCTAATATGTTTGAGTGTCAAGCTACAGTTGTGATGCTGGGGGTCTCGACTAAATAAAACTGCTTTTCAATATGAAGACTATAATTTTGACTGGTTGATTACAAAATAAAAATGGCCCGTGTATGGGGGCCCAGCGTTAGGTCTGAGGTTAGGTGGGGCGTTAATGTGACGTAGAACCGTATGACGCGATCCTACTTGCCGGCCGGCGCGATGTTATGGTCCGGAACAATGTAATACAATACAACATATGAATGAGCCCTCAAAATATTATTATACTATAATTATTGTTTGGTGAGTACGACTCGCACTTGGCCGGCTTTTGAATAATCATAATAATGGTATGAAGTTTAAGTCTATTTTCGGCTTAGGAAAATTGTATTGACATGAAAATGTGTAGGACGAGTTTTATTCATGAAGCAATGACTAGTGTCAGAGATAAATACCTACCTACGAAAAGTAAACTACACGGATGATTGTTTGAGATCCATGAAACTGTTATCGGAAAGCTTGCACGCTTGTTTCTGCGTTTAACTTTGTTTATAGTTTTAGATCGAGGTGTTAAAGTTGCACTCAAGCCCTCACATCGTACGGAACCCTCGGCAAGTGTGTCAAACACGCACTTGACCGGAATATTTCTTGTTTAAAAAAAAAAAAGTGAATGCTATGCCTTTTTGACGTATTTCTTTAACATTTGCGTCATCTGAGCATTACATGAAATCGAGAATAGAAGTAACGTACAGTAGAGTACCTAGTATACTCGTACAAGGCAAACATAACAACATCGTAGTTGAACAGAGGAAAAACTTGTATTAATATCCCAAAGCTATATGTATAATAACAAATCAAATCATTTCGAAATGTGCTTTCCACATACTTATGTACTACTTGTACTATCTTCGCACTTAACTCGGTACGTTCATAATGTTTTTATTTTGAGTAAGGAAGGTGTTCAACAACACTTTGGACAGTCCATCACACTAGAGCTAATCAAATATCACCTAATACTAATCCACTGACGGCGGCTAAGTATTCGTGTATGGTGCCATTCGTGGAAGAGATACTTTGTTGCTAGTTTCTAGGGACTGGGCTCTTGTATGCCTCCACAACTAAGGAGAGCCCCTAATATAGGCACGTCTAACAACAGCGGCAGTTAAACGTCGCAAACAAAGCACGCCATCAAAAATGTATGTAAATGAGTTGAGCTCGTTTGTGCTCGTTAGCGAGTGGTTCCCGACGAGGCGCCGACAGCGGTAGCTGCTAGTACTAATGTGGAACACACGTCGAGCTAATGACACAGACTGATATGACACAAAACAGATGTTTACGATTCACTGAATAATCAGACTGTTCGTTTTGGAACTGTGCACAATAATCAGTAAGATCCGTTATGTTTAGGAAACATTAAGTAGTTGGCTTAAATTGTGATGCGTGAGCGATAAGTGCGTGTGTGAGATCGGACTAAATTACGGAGATACATCCGGGGGACATTGACTCACTCTTCTTCTTAGCGTGTCGGTGGAAATCTAACTTGTTTCGGCTTAGAATTGAGCCTCGAGTTTGGCGCCTTCGGTGGCGTCCATCAGTTCCTGTAATGAACAAACAACAGGACGCGCAAGACACGATATTAAGTGCCCCATCGTTTGTGGAGCAGCACCACATTTACTCTCCAGGGTAAAGTCGTGAACTTCCCCCGGAGCATTAATTTCGAACATCAACACACTAATTTACAATCACTGGAGTCTGCCAAACGAAACCGCGGCGAAAGTAATGACATGAATAACATTATAATACGAAAAATATTGTAAATGTGAATGTCAGCCGGAAATGTCGGAATCTGCATAATAACGATAACAACGAACCGAAAACACAAACAAGGAAAACGTTTCCAGATATAATCGTAATGAGAGCGGACTCCACTTCACGGAGAGTAAGTCGACGACTGGTGATAACTTGCGCTGTGGTGCTGGAGACTGCTCACTGGTCAGTCGCACTCTGTTCCTCTTCTTTCGTATCGATGGTGCGTCTTATCAAAATACTTGGGTGCTGTAGGCAGCCACGTAAACCGCATTAGATATTAATAGCATTGACTTCGCCATGACAAATCATTGAGAAGTGAGTAGTCTTATGTTACGGAGTTTTGCAAATTAATATATTTAAATAACAAGTCTTTCTCCTCCAGTGGTATGAAGCAGCTCTAGTAAGGCTAATGTCTGCTAATCTGCTCAATAACATTTCCCTAACATTTAGAAGCGTCCGGCAGATGCGGCTAACCTCCGCGCCCTCTCCCTCCTCATGAATATCTAACAGATGTTAACACGTGGCTCGTCATCGCCGCGTTGTTCTTCTGTTTTTGTACACCCCTCACACCCCGCGCACCCCGCCCGAGACCCGGCGGTCTTCACCACTGATTACCATTGATTACATTATCATCCTCATTTGCGATACTTATCTCACGGCTCAAAGACTACATTAAAACATTTTTTGGGAATTCTTTCTAAACAAATTTGTTGAAAATTAAATCAAAAATAACTCGCTGGTACTCTTTTTGTTTTTATAGAAAGTATGCTTCGTTTGGTCGGGAAGGTTCTTCAGATGATTTTATTTTAGGTGTCGCCGTGGACACGCTCCGTTTGAAGCCAATGTACCGTGAACGTGGCAATGTGGCGACCTTACAGTTACCATGCTATGTTTAACAGAAAATTCACATTAACAAATTAAATAATATTTATTATCGTTACAGAAAAAACAATCTGACTCTATCATTAACACTAGAAACGGAATATTTACCATGTTAAAATGACAAAACTACCATGCCACCCGGCAAACTATTCTTTATATATAGCTTGTAGGTAAGCTCTAGTTAAACATGTTCTTTTAAAATTTTCTATTTACCATGTTAAATGTGTAAATTTGACTCAAACGCATAAGAATTTCTAGTATATTATGGGTGCAGTTTTAGGCGACCCTAATCACATTTCTACCTTGATTACGTCCTTTTTTATCATTCCTAGAGCTAACACTTCATTGATAAGTTAACATTTTAATAGCAGTGAACATGAACTGTGGCTACGCCACCGCTGTAGCCACTGCTACGAATTCTCGTAGCGCCGCATTGTAGACTAGCGTAGATCGTAGCTTATCCTTTAGACTGTCTACGATCGACCGGGGAAGATTCGAATGGTGAGCTTTAGCCAATAGTAAAGTTAGCATCAATCTAGTGCATGGTTCCAGTGCATGGTGCTAGTGGATGTCGCGGAGGGTATTGTCTTGTTTCAGTTTCCCATAAAATTATTTGCACTATTATCATTTATATTAATAGCGCTTGTCATATCAACTTATCAGTCATAAGTTTTATTTGCCATAAAATAAGTTCCCATAATATTATATATATATAGTATAGAAGTATAGATAGACCCGTAACAAACTGCCTGTGCAAGTAACCGGCTGAGAAAGATGTAAGTCCACGCGGACGAAGTCGCGGGCATAGCTAATGTGTTATAATCAATAATCGGAATAGGTAGAGCTAATGTACCTAAAGTTCAAGGAACAGAAACGAAAAGTGGGGACTTCTTTACGACTAAATTTTTTTTCCGAATATTTTTTTCTGAAACTCGTAAATGTCTCGGAATCAGTTAAGTACATTTGATAATAATGTCATTTATTAATCAGTACAGTAAACTAATTTAATTCATTATTTTTCCTTTTTAACCGATTTCGACATGGCTTGCAGCTTCGTATTATGCTAAATATTACGAACAAATTAAAACTGTTGTTAGGCTCCTTAGAAGCTCTGATTCTTTGTCTATGAGGCATGCTAAAACAGTACTGGAAAAAAGAAAATTGAAAAGCTGATTTAGATTATATTGACGAATATTTTAAAATAATTAGAATTTCTTAGAGGAGTTACAAAAGTCTAACTTATTATTAACGGAATATTTCAACATATTTGACGAAGCAAGAACTGTTCTAAACTGTTGTTCGTCTGAACCATTTAAAATAAAATTAGAAAACGTCATAAACAGAAATCCCGATCTAGATGCTTTAAGAGACATTTGTGACAATATAGAAAAAGGACTTGACCATGAAAATGAATCATTGTTGTACTATAAATATGTACCTATAATTTCAGTTGATGTTGAAAGGCCTTTGTCTACCTATAAATGGATTTTAAGTACAAAAAGAAATCGTTTGAAGATAGATAACATGGAAAAACTGCTCAGAATAATTTATTTTAATTCTCCGGAAGAAGATAAATCTAGCGATGACAAAGAAAACTCCTTTCCTGATGTAAACTGTACCGATTCAGATTAAGGGTCAACAAATGGTCTTAAAAAGTCCATAAGTATGTTCTGCTACAAAAGTTAGTGACAGAAACAACAAATATAGGATTATAGAACGTAAAAAAAACTTTCAACCAAAATTAGTTTGAATAAGATTTGATGTTTATTTTTTGAGATATGGGACTTTTTCATCAAACTGCAGCAACAACTTTGTTTTTCACTAACAAACTATTAAAAACAAATTTAGGTTTGTTGATGAATGTAAAACAATACAACATATGAACGAATGCCTTCAAAATATTTTTATTATATTGTTTGTTGCTACGGAACCCTATGTGCGTGTGAGTACGACTCGCACTTGGCCAGTTTTTTTGCTTGCATGCTGCATGGTTGCTTGCATTCTAGTATGGGTAAATGAATATCATGGTGAATAAATGTTGTGGAAATCGACATTATTGAAAATGAAAAATATGGGAAATACATGTATGGATTAGAATTATTATGGCACTTGCTCACTCACAAATTGACAAATGAACATCCCGTGTTCATCTGGGGTCTACCCTTTATAGCAAAGTTTTTATGTCATAGTATTATTTTGCATAATAGCGAATAGCATAAACTTCATTTCGCAGAAAATCGTTTGGCAGACACTCATTTATCATACATTCAAAACTCATAATTTTGTAAGTCAGAATCATCTTTAGGCATAAATTTCATATCCATAAGAATTAAAAAGTAGAACCATCACATCGCAGAAAGTTCACAGTCAAAATCTTCATTTGGCATACATTTCATATCGATAGTCATTGAAAGGCAGAACTATCATATCTCAGAAAGTTTACAGTTAGAATCATCTTTTGGCATACATTTCATATCCATAATAATTGAAAAACACATCTAACACATTACAGAAAATTCATAGTTGGAATAATTTTGTATTTCTTTCAAAGAAGCATGCAAACAAGAATACACCATGTATGCAAACAAGCATGCATCATGCATGCAAACAAGCATACACCATGCATGCAAGCAAGCATACACCATGCATGCAAGCAAGCATGTAGTATGCAAGCAAGAATGCAGCATGCAAGCAAGCATGCAGCATTCAAGCAAGCATTCAGCATGGAAGCAAGCAAGCAGCATGCAAGCAAACATGCAGCAGGCATGGTTTCTGTTACGGCTCCGGCGCTGCGGGGCTCCGGCGGTCCCACGCTAGCTTATCATCGCAGATAGTTTGACGCTCACCACCTGCTCCTCAACTCGCGGGCCGCTTCGCCCCTCTGCGCCTACGCGGGCTTAAATAACACTCTACGGGTAGGGCAGATAATACTACGTGAAGTCGGTTTTGCAGCGATTCGTTTCTGTCACTAACTTTTATAGCACAACATGTATTGACTTTTAAAGACGATATTTTTAATTTTTATTTAAGGTTAAAAATGCTTATTTATAGAAAAGACAATATGCCCGATAACAATTTCAAAAACAAACAAAATTCTGACATCTTCATAGTATGCCAAATTAAATTCTGTCAAATGATCGTCGCTCTAAATAAACGTTATGCCAAACGAAATTATGCGAAATTTTAACTTTACGAAAGGTAATTATGCCAAATAAAAGTCTGCCATCTTAAAAGTATGCCATTGGAAGTTCGGACATATAAAAATTAATAATTATATTAAATATTTTTTATAGTTGTCTTCATGAACCCAGGAGTTTTCTCTGAGCTAGGTGTCTGCCTTGTGGGTGACGGTTCCTTAGGATATTTATCAGCGGGTTGTTTCTCAGGACTAGCCCTTTTAGCCATAATAATATTCGTATAAAGAAGATTATGCCAAATAAATTTTGGAGCATCAAGATTCTGCCAGATAGAGGGAACCCGTTCATTTGTTAATATGCTCGGTCGAGCATGCTTCGCTCTGGAACGCTTAGCGCAAACGCTACCACGTAAAATGATGAGAGGGTGTTATTTCGTGTTGGTACATTCGGTTCTCCAGTATGGTGTTGAGTTCTGGGGCCGAGCTGCCGATTGCGAGCGAGCCTTTAGGATGCAGAAGCGTGCCGTGCCATTACGCGATCACAATGGGATGACACCGCGAGACCACAATTTAAACGGCTAACAATATTAACTGTTCCCGCTACCACGTATAAATATGGAATCCATATTTATATTGTGCCGCTACGGTGATGTTGCAGGCGGTGGTATACGTTAGGCAACATCTTAATGAATACAGTAAACGCGGAGATAGGCATAATTATTGTACTCGTGGTAGAAACAAATTAGCTGACTACCCACACACCCTATCTAAATCTGGAAAGCTGATTCATGTTATGGGTCCATCAGTTTATAACCGGATACCGGATAACATCTTGAGCGCGACATCTGACAACGCTTTTAAAGCGAAACTCAAACTCAACTTTGAGTTGGCTTGTTTGAGTTGGCTTGTTGGTTGAGAATGTAAATTATCTGGAGATGGCTGTGAAGCGGCAGTCTTCGTCCAGAGCTGAAACGCATCACAAGTCTTCAAATTTATAAGTTTTAAGAGGAAGTCCTCTAAGATTTTATTCATGTCGCATTATTAATAATATCATCACACAGCGCGTACCCGTGGTTCTTCATCTGTTGCTTGAGCTATAGACGTACTAACGTCCTCCGTCCATTTCTACTGATGGAAGACGAAGTCTGACGTCCCTCGGCCTCTACCGCAGCCGAGAGGGCTGCCGTACTCCATTCCTCGGCCACTTCTGCAGCCGAGAGGGCTGCCGTTCTTCGGCCACTTCGGCAGCCGAGAGGGCTGCTGTTCTCCACGTCCTTCGGCCATTACTGCTACAGCTGAGAGGGCCGCCTTCCTCCGAAGACTGAAACCTGACGTTCCTCGGCCACTGCTACAGCCGAGAGGGCCGCTTTTCTCCACTTCATCATATTTTCTTATTAATTTCCATTTCCCAGCTTCTCTGGTCTAGTGAGGATAGGTATATAGCTAGCTCCAGCTCCATTTAATTCCATCTTTTAAAATAAGTGTGTATAATTTATTAAATTCTGTTATTATTTCCCATCTTTTCTTTTAACCCGTGCTCTCCTCCAGAATAGGTAGGTGAGTACCTTAACTGTGTCCTCACAGTTTCCCTGCTCTAGGAAACTGTAACGTTACATTATTTGATACTGTGTGCAACAGGTTGGCACCAATTTTATTAGTCGTTTGGTTTCCATGTCTTGTTTTCCTATGTGCGCATTAAAGTCTCCTAGGATGATCATGTTTGACCCTTTTGGCTTTGCATTGATGCAGTTGATCAAATCGGAAAATGTCTCAGTTGGCTTAATGCTTGGTATGTGTGTTGTTATTATATACAAATTCACAGATTGTCCTTTGCATAGAGCTGTTATAACTGCTGCCATGATGTTTGTATTATTTTCTTCTTATTATTTGAATTTTTACTGTCGAGCCTTTTCTTACAAGTAACGCGGGGCCGCGCCGTTTGGTAAAGCCACTAAGGTGCCAGGTGTAGTGTTTTGAGTTAAGTAATCCGGTACTCAGGTTTCTTTCCTGTAAGCATGCTATGTGTAATGTGTATTATCTTTACCCTTTATCTTACAAGGTTTTGGCAATGTTATTTTTAGTGGAATGTTTGGCGGTGCCTCTAACATTCCAGGTTGCGATTTTGACACTATTAATATCTGTTATAGTTCTATGGCAGGGTGGAGGTCTTAGTATTGTGTATCCGGTGGCGTCAGGTTGTTCAGCAGGCGATAAAGTTGTGTTTGTATTTAGCGTATTATGTAGTGTGCGTTCTGTTGCAGAGTCTTGAGAATTAAGTGTGCTAAGAAGGCTGTCATAGTGGTTACTGTGATATAATAAGTTAATAGCGGCAACGGCGTGTTGTGGATTTCTGGGTTGGTATGTAATGGGAGCACTAGGTCCAGCTTGGTGTACTTTTACATTGATGTAGTAGTACTCGGCTGCTGCAATGATGATATCTTTACCACGCCAGATGCCATCTTTGTATTGTTGTTCGATAAATTTTAATTTTTTCCTTTGCTCATCTGCGTTGCCTTGGTTTATGGTAGTAGGCAGGTTTTCTACGAGCGCTAGTGCTATGTTCGGCTGGTCTTGGTTTTCCTCAACATATTTAGATTTTAGTCAGGTCTCTTCTTATTATGTGGTGGTCGAACTTCATGAAAAATATGGCGTTTACTTGGTGCGCGATGGCTCTAAACAAGCAGTTTCCATCTCCCATCATATGGACTAATTCCATGTTTAAATTTGATAATGGATCCTGTTTGCTATTGTGCTGCTCCGTTTTTTCTATCACTGTTGTGGGCTCGCAAGGATTCGTTGGCTCTTTTTAATGTAGGTACCCCTGTGGGAAAAGCTTATTACTGTTCCTGTAAAAAAAGCTTATTAGCGTTCCTGTGGAAAGAGTTTATTATCTGTTGATATTTTACTAGGATTTTTATTAATCTCGCGTTGTTTTGAGTGTCTGGGTTTTATCATTACCTCTATACTATCGGTAGTTTAGGCGAGGCTTTGTTAATTTGTTAATTGTCTGGTTATGCAATTTATTTTCGTTCCGTAGGTAATAGGAGATAGCAGGGCTCTCTTTTGTGTTACTATGGGTTTATTGCTCAACCCAGTCACTATTGTTAGGTTATTTGTACAGTTGCCGTTTCTAGTGTTAGTGATAATGTTAGTGACCATGACAGTTTCAAAACTTATATTTGTACAGGGTTTTTTTGTTCCTTAACGCTTTCAAGTTTAAAGATTTTTGTATACCATATGTGTTCGTTGGGACTACTTGGGACGCGGAGTAAGGCCGAAAAAAATAATTTAACACACTGTTTGATTGTTTTACGGCGTAACAAATTTTTTGTTGTCCTATTGATTCTAAGAGTTCGGACAGGTTTTTGTTTTCTTGGGAGTCGTATTACGCCAGATGTTGCAGGTAATTGCGTGAGCTACTGTTGGTATCTTGAGAAGAGCTGGTCCCAGTGATGCTATTATGTAATAAGAAACCTGATTTTGTGTTAATTTTCACGAATGTATTCGTTGATGCAGTATTACAAGTTAAGTTGTATTATTTTTAAACATCAAACGGTACACGCGGAAATATTGTTGACAGGGAGGCCCCAATTAATATGTCTATGTAGTTATTTATGCAATTAGTATTATACTAGTGTGCGGTCGGTGCAAGTATAAAAACTGGAGAGGTCTCTGAGCTGGGATTTTACCTCCGTATTGGTGTCTGTTTTAGGCGAGATTAGGCACATAATGCAACATTGTAGGAGTATTCAACCCGAATGGAGAGTGTTTGATGTATTGAAAAATGAAGATTGTCGTGTGTTAAGCAATGGTGTGTACGAGTTTGGCTACAATACCAGTAAAGTTAAAGCTAGGGCCACCCATCATAATTATATTTTAAAATGATCTAGTATAGTTTCTACAAATACAATTATGTAACACGCTTTTAATAGTAGGTAGGCGTATCGATTATGTGGGGTTCTGACTTTCCATATGGAGGTATTTATCATGCACAATAATGTATTTTGGTTATTCGAGAGTGAATCGCTTAAATAAATAATATTCCTAGCTAGGTAAACTGGGAACCCTCAGACTTGTATACACAAGTGACTGCTGGTTGGCTGAAAAATAATCTGTGCACATTCATGATCAATAAATTCAACGAGTTCACCGAGTTTCAGGCGCTGGATACACAGCTGGTCGTTGTGCTAGTCAGCAACTTATGGTGCTCATATGCACAGAGCACCTAAACAATGCACTGTAACACTGTATTAGGATACGTAAATGTTTTAACCCTAATCTTACTATTATTATACAAGTTCCAATATGCTACTTAAGTTTATAGTTCAGAGATCACACTATTCACAAACACACACGATTATAAATTTTATATATACATAAAAAAAACTTTAAGTAATGGCACATCAATCGAACACTAGCCGGCTTAGGATTTAGCGGCGACGGCCGAGTCGCAGAGCAATAAAATTTTCGTAACAGATGGGCAAGCGCAGGTCGCAAAGCGACCGTTCACGACGGCCGGCGGTCAGCAAGCCTCCTCCTTAATTATTTTTATTTTAATTTATCGTAATTTTTAATTTATTTTGATTTTGTATTTGATGCTATTTTTAATGTTTAATGACTTGTGTTTTTACTTTTTCTTTTATATAAAACTTACCTGTAATTGTTAATAATTATTAATAAATAAACTAAACTAAACTAAACTAAGTATGTGAATCGATTATGACTAATGAAATTAGTGAAATTGATTTTATGTAATTTCACGATTATGGCAACTGAAGCGTTATGTCTAATGAAATTATGGCAAATACAAGTATGGTATATAAAATTATTGCATTTTAAATTATGGCAAACATTAGTAAACCGTCGCGGAGAGGTCATTTGGCCGGTCTGCGTTATCTGTGCTACTGTCCAGCAGCAGGCTCGGACTGCAGGCTAACTGGCGATGTGCGTTTGTATGTCTGTGTGTGTAACGATGCGTCGCATGCGGATCGATACTCACGACCGACTAGTGTAGGTGGAGCAGAAGTTGCAGTACTACGCGCTATTACATACTGATACACGATTTTAAAGTTAATAAATAATTCATGAATACGTTGAGGTTGAGAAAAAAATCTCGGTCTGGATATGTAATCCATGCGATGAATTCGCAAATGCACCATGAGTACAGAAGAATTAATGTAGAACAGTACACAGAACGGAGAAGAAAGTGATAGTTGCATTAGTCCTTATCCCTTTTTAGAGCTAGTAGGTATGCAATTAGTAGGTATTAGTAGGTTGTACCAAGAGGACCTTCCGTGCATCTAACTGCACAGCTGCACACACCGCGACACAAATGCACAGACAGATGCAGATGCAGATGCAGTCATCTATACACACACACACACGGACGGACGAGGGACAATCATCGCACAGATCCGGTTTGTTTTACACTTATGTGCCGCTGCTTGTGTCTACTGTTTTATTTAGAACTTAATGTATTTCACCCATTCGTAGCTACATGTTTAGAGTGCAAGTCATTGTACTCGTAGTGGCGTCCGGCGTCCGAACCGAACCAATCCCACTTGTATATCAGACATAATAATATCATAGTTGAAGGATTCGTATTTCTACCAGAAAGCGATGTCTTTCTGACCCTAATGAGGTGTTCTGAAAGTTATCGATAACATCAAATAAACGTAGTACTCCTCGATAAAGATACTTTAAGTTAAAAGAAATAATATTTCCTTCACAGCTCTTAGTACGCCGTAAGGGCGAATTAATTAACATAAACAAGCAAACTCTTTGTATTACATCGAGTTCAGTAGCGAGTAGGGACGCCCACGTCATCCTACGGAACAGAGGAACAGTTCGCTAGGCAAAAGGAACTTGTTAAAATTTGCGTTTTTGTTAGTCAAACACTCTTTCTTATCGAGTAGCGAGTTGTGCAGCGTGCGCTGTGGACGCTGTGGTGCGGGTTCTCACCCCGGCGGCGGCGCTTCCCGCAGTACACACGGCACAAAGAGCGCTTTGTTACCGAGTTGAATCGAAATGATTGACTCAAAGGAATTGTTGGAAAACCGCTGACACTGGGAATACAATCAGCACTTTCTCTATTACATTATGCTGTTTTTATACCTTCGGTAGGTATAAAAACAGCATAATGTGAGTGACGAGCAATCAACTGATTAATGTTCAATTGTCAAAATTATTTGTAGGTCTAGATCAGATACAATACGCGTAAACGTACTGCAATTTAACATTCAGCGCAAGGCGATCAACCGCGCCAGGGTTGCTTCCACAACTTTTCACTTTGGGCTCATTACCTCCTCAGCCTCGCGTGTCATCTCTGTACGACGCAGATATCCGACCATAACCCGCTTTATTGCTTTCTATTCACGTGATCGTTCAGCCGTGCATATGCCCGCACCGCGCTGCAGCGTTTAACGCGACGCCACAGACATTGTGCAGGAGATGCTATAGAAGGCTGCGTTTTATTTCAGTGAGCGCTTCAATTGCTTAATTATACGTTTATTAGCAAAACCAATGAGCCCGTCGACCGTTATCTACGTTGCGAAACGTCTGATGTCCCAGCTACGATACGATAGTTAGATATATAGATAGTTACCAGCTACGATTCAGAGCTACGATAGTTGTTCTAACCTGCGCACAATGTCCTGAACCGCTGAATATTTATGCAACATAATTTGATCATCATCATTCTAGGAGGTACTCTAACGTCTTTTTTTTTCTTTTAGAAAACATTACCCCACACTAGGAATTCCTCTGCGTCGTAGGTTCGTTAACAAACTTTAAACTCACATACACAAACAGCCAGACCCGGAACAACTACCTGGAGATCATACAAATATTTGTTCCGTGCGGGGATCGAACCCAGCAGCAAAGATTTGCATCTTTGTGTACGTCTACTGCAGTACTTGTGAGAGGGGACCCTAATATATGAGTAATAAGCTGACATTACGGCAATATTGCAGATCTGCACAAAAAATATGATAAAGCGCCAAACATACCGCGCAGCCGAAAAATAAAGTGTTCCCCCGCGATCTGTGCGTGTGTGTGTATGTGCGTGAGGGTCAATCGTCCAGTAGTAATGCGATGTTTGCCAGCGGCGGTGCACACATGTAGCTACACGTGTCGTGAGGCTCCCGGGACACATCACAATGCGTCGGAAGTGGTGGTGGGATTGCGGCTGTGGTAACATTGCATTACTGTTGCGATGTACAGATTGTACAGGCAGGGAAACGGGTTATTTTTCATCAGCATCATATCCTTACCTAATTTAGTTTAATGCTTCATTCCTATAAAAAGGCTATATAATAATAGGGTATCGATGCAGAATCGACTTGAACCGATCAGAAAGAGCCGTACTAACACGGCTAATGTACGTAGTAGCACCTTTTTTTTTTTTTTTGCCGATGGGAAATCATCAAATAACCCCTCCCGCTCTGGGCTGAGCAGGAGGGAGTGTCAGACTTTTACTGACTAAAACCCATCCATGTTCCTTCCTTTGCCCTTTGTGTTCCAGGGCCGCGGTATCTCTTTCGAACAGTCCCGCAACCCTGGCAGGCATCGGTCCTTTCGGACCCCTTCCTGTTTGCTGACTCTCTTTGAGGCGCGCGTGGAACACGAACGCACCGTCGACACGGCCTGTCGTCATAAGACGGACGAACGGCGAGCTAGCCCATAGCTCACCGTCCACAGGCCCGCGCCTACGGTGGCCGGGGTCCACCACGTGGCCCCCGACGCCCTGTGCGTCTCCCGCGGCGGCTGGGACGTGAGGTTCTCTCCCTCTCACGTTCCGCCACCTCCTTCGCTAGCATGACTGCTTCGCAGAAGGAGGTGACGGCGTCCCATTCCGTCTCGCTCCGGACCATGGATTAAGAATAATTTATTTTAAAAAGTAGATATTACAAAAGTACATTTAGGTGCTGTAGTGTAATTTCTTAAACAATTTTATAATTAGCGCTTAGTAAACTATAACACAGATATTACTATGACTCAAATATATTAATAGGTGCAAGTAATGAAGAAGTCGAACTCAAGTGGCGACCTGCCTGATCTAGGTTTATTTAAACCTGTGTTTCAGGCCATCACTTACAATGCATCATATAATTAGTACAATAAAAGTTTTGAAATTAAAACAAATCTATTAACAACTATAACAAAAATCCAATTGGTACAAAAACATTAAAACTAACTTAAGTAATTACGTGCAATTAGATACCAGGGGATAAGATAATCAAACTAGGACTTCTAGAAGTTTTTCTGTGTCCGTGTAATCAAGTATTGCTAAATAATCTGATAATACAAAAATACATTTCCTATAACTTAGACTATAGAAGTTTAGTTTCTTGTTGAGTCTATTATACAGAAAAGGTCCTAAAAAAATATAAAATCGACTAGCAAAAGCATGCCTAGTTTGAGGCATTGGGCAAACTAGGTCCTTCCTTCTCCTATCGGAAGGAACAGGGTCATAGGGAAGGGTAGAGTGCTGCTGTAGTATAATGTGAAGAATAAATAATTGCCGTACTGTGAGCACATTACATGCTTTGTAGAGCAGTCGTGTAGGAAATCTAAACGGACGAAAGGTAGCAACCTTTAGAATTGCTCTTTGAGCACGTTCTAGAGGGAGAAGAATCGAATTTCCCGCGCCACCCCAGGACGTTATGCAATAGGCTAGAATAGACTGGCACAACGCCAAATAAACCTGTTTTATTAATTTATAGTCGGCTACATTACGTAAATACTTAAAAACATATATTAGTTTTCGCACTCTAGTACATAGTAACTCGATATGTTAACGGAAATTTAGATTGGAGTCAATTGTGACACCAAGATATTTCAAATGGTCAGCTTTTTCTAAAGTAGGGCAAGAACATGCAGAGTCAGCGTACGTGCTACAGGTATGCGCGTAAATGATTAGGTTAGTAAGCGGTGCGTTAGTATTTCTCATTGTAAATGAAATGTATTTTGTTTTGTCAGCATTTAGTGTTAGAAAATTGTTCTGGAGCCAACTACATACACTGTTGAAACCATTTTGAGCATGTTCATAGGCCTCAGCTCTTGATTTAGCTGCAAACAACAGAGCAGTATCGTCTGCATATGACATTACAACACTATTGTTGAGAGGCAGGCTGCAAAGGTCATTAATATAGATTAAAAATAATGTAGGACCTAATATACTGCCTTGTGGAATTCCAAAACAAGTATTAGAAAGATCAGAACTTGTGTTTGGTCCAATTTTTACACATTGCTGTCGATCGCTAAGATAATCAGATAATAGAAGAAGCTGCGCTCCTCTTATCCCAAGTGTTTCAAGCTTCTGCAAAAGAGTAGTGCAAGAAATAGTGTCAAAAGCCTTGGCAAGGTCTAAAAAGATACCAACTGTATGCATTCCACTATCCAGATTTGTAGAAATGTAATTAATCAATTTGTTTACTGCTTGGCTAGTTGATTTTTTAGGCCTAAATCCAAATTGATTATCTGAAAGAAGTTTGTTTTATTCCAGATATTTTATCAGTCTACTGTTTATGATTTTTTCTAAAATTTTTGATAGGCCTGTCAGTACTGAAATTGGTCTGTAGTTATTCACACTCATTTTATCTCCAGACTTGAAAATAGGAGTGACTATAGACTTTTTTAGTAGTTTTGGAAATATCCCTTTTGATAAACACAGCTGAAAGATGTGGGTAAGCGGAGGGGCCAGTAGGTGTTTGAATCTTTTTAGTACGTTATTGGGTATATCATCCCACCCAGTTGCGCAGACATCCTTTAAGTCGTTTATTATTCTAACTACTTCGTTGACGTCCGTATCTAATAAAACAAAAGATTTTAACGTTGAAGATGTCTTAGTGGGGTTTGGAGTAGGAGGAAGGCTAATATTTATGAATTTTTCTGCCAAGTTTTTACCAACGTTGACGAAATAGTGGTTTACCTTATTTATCGCTTCGGATGGGTTTATTTCTGTTGGTAGTAAATCTAGCGGCGGTTCAGAATTTTTAGACCTCAAAGTATTGGTTTTTATAAATTTCCACACAAGTTTACTATTTTTTCCCGCCTTCTCGAGTTCATTTTTATCGTACTGGTTTTTTAGTTTTTTCAAAAGATTATTACAAAAGTTGCGATATCTTTTATAGGTTACAGAAAGTATTACGTCATCAGGTGCAAGTTTGGATTTTAGGTGAAGTTTGTCTCTGTGTCTTATACAACGAACGAGACCGGGTGTGATCCACGCTTTAATACAACTATATTTCCTAGGGATTATCTTAGTGAAAGTGTTTTTCCTTATTGCGTATTGTATAGAATTTATGAAATATTGTAAAGAGATATTTGCATCAACAGAATCATAAATTGGGTTAAAATTAATGCCGCGTATGTCACTTTCAAGATTTGTCATATTGACTTTAGTGTAGCTGCGCTCGCAGTTTTTTCTAGGTGAACTTAATTGCATTGTTAGTAAAACAGCTTGATGATCGGTAAGCGCAGAGTTAGTAACCAATGTTTTGGATGGATTTTTTGATTTAAGAATGATATCCTCGTAAGGCCCAACCTAAATTTAGGTCGATTTTCATTACGACCCAACGTACTAAAAATAGGTACAAGTAGTTACGGCCCAGAACTTTGGTATCGTACAAAAGTATTTAAATGTAATGTTTTGGGTTAAATTCTTTTAAGAGGTATTTCCTATACCTAAAGTTAACTATTTCACGCAAAAAATATGTTGAAATAGGTTGTCCTTTTTTTAGGTCATTGGGCCATAGTTTTATATTTAATATTAGTTTGAATAAATCAAATCTATTCAGTTATTTATAATGGATTTGCAAATTATACCAGAAATAAAAATAAACATTGTGAAAAAAAAAAATTATTATTTCTCCTTCCATTTTAAACCTTATTAATTAATAATTTTATGTAACAAAATTTTCTAAATCAGTCTCATTTTTTAGGAAACAATTTATCATTCGCATTACACTTGTTAATCATATTAATAAAATAATGCCCTTAATTACTAATCAGAAGAAATTCTTCGACCACGACGGCCACCTCGACGCTGTAAGCTCCTCCCTCGCGGAACAGAAGAATTAGAAATCGCAGGACTTGAAACTGAAAGCTCACCTTCAGAATCAGAAGACGATTCTGCTGAATTATCCGATTGATGATTTCGGCCCTGAGGACGATAATCCACATCATCGATATCGTCGTCGTCTTCATCAACTTCTAACTCGGATATGTCCAGATTAAGCTGATTTTCTATAGCTTCGTCGTCCATGGCTTAAACAAAGGAAAATTAAAGTAAACACCCAATGTCCTAAAATTATGACATAGAAGTTAGGCTAACTTTTACAATAAAAACCCACCGACCTTATTTTGGGACATAGTTTTTATCGTTCGTATATTACGGAATTAAAATGACTTAGATATGAAAAAAATGTGTCGGAACAAAATATAACATTTCCGCAACTGTTTGCAATACATTTCAGATATCACCATGTAATGATTTTAAAGATATAGATGGATTTACTTACCTAACTCCACGAGACTTCCATTCACACGAGATGAAATGTCAAAAAGACAGATTCTTGGTTCATAAATGTCAAGTTGACATTTTAAATATTAGAGATGCGTTCAAGATTAATAATTTTTGATGGCAGATTTAAATTGGCGGGATTATTTAAACCAAAAATTACGTTTAACTATCATGTCATAATTTTAGGTCGCTGGGCCGTAATTTAATGATTTTAAAAAGTGACTTGGGCCGGAGTGCCTAAATATTTTTGTCATTAAATTAGGTCATTGGGCCTTACGAGGTTAAGATCTAAGCAAGAACCGCTTTGATGTGTGGGGTAATAGTGAGCGGGTAAAAGTCCATGAGATGCACAAATATTTAGATAATTGTGTGTATGGGTATCGGTTTTCCCGGAGGAAATGTTTATGTTGATATCTCCTACAAGTATTATATTTTTGAAAGTACTTATGGTTTTAAAGTTCGTATCTAGTGATTCTAAAAATCTGTCGATATTTTGAGAGGGAGGCCTATAAATAGCCATGACTACTGTATCGAGACTAATTTTAATGAATAAGCAATTACTGTCTTGGGATAGTGGTTCTTCTTTGATAGTTCGTAAATTATTTTTAATATAAACTACAACTCCGTCGTTTTGGTTGGTGTTTCGGTCTGTTTTATATGAATAAAAACCGTTCAGAGATGGTAAGTTGACTGTCTGTTTTGACAACCAACATTCTGTTAATACAATAATATCACAGCTTATGTCAAGGCGTTGTAAAAACACTTCAAAACCGTTCATATTTCGGTTTATGCTTCGAATATTTTGTGTAAGCAAGGTAAGCGATTTGTCGCCCGAACGAAGAAGGTATTTACAGTCCTCAACATTACAGATTTTAGATTCAGACACAGTAAAACTATCTAGATCACTGATTAGCTGATCGCTCATGTTAATTACAAACTAAGAAGAAATACAAATAAGGGAAAAGCTACCTGTTGGTGTGCTTACTAAATATAATATACTGTGGCGCTCTTAGGCGCCCTCATAGTCTATTGAGTTGATGTAGTTGGTCTCTGCATATTTACGTGCTGGGCAACTTACATCACCGGTTTGATGGTCACATTTCCTCTTGAACCTTTTGCACGTCGCACACTGGGGGGGAGAAGATTTGCTGCTGCATTCCTTCACGGAGTGTCCCGTTTCTGCACAGTGGTTGCAAGTAGGACTCGTTTCACGGCAAAACTTAGCTGCGTGCCCAAACTGCTGGCAATTGTAGCACACAGGTGACTATCGTAAAGTCTCTCACCGGGCATGAGGTCCAGTTTATAAAAATTCTGCTTTGGTTTACCAGCATTTTTCTTATGCCAGCGGGTACTTCCAGAATGTAGTTGCAGGTAGGAAGGCCTTTCTTACCCGATTTATGGCTCAGTTTAACGGCCTCAAGGAAGGATTCACGCGTTGTATTCGGCAATTTATCAGATAAGTTTTGCTCGTAAATACAGTCAAATACCTCCTTCTCAGTAAGGGCTACGGGAACACCAATGACAGTAACCCTAGGGCGTCGTTTAGAAGGTTCTACTATTGTAAGGCCTGATGTGAAAATCTTCTCCGAATTCTTCAATTTAACTATATCGCCTTTATTCTCTGTGCTAATTAGTACACCCCCATTTTTCACTTTTTTCAGGCCACGTACCTGGTACTTGAGTTGCTCGGGAGATATTAACTTCTGAACAAGTGACTTGGTGTCGTCACTAGTTTTAGTTTTATCGCTGGGATAGATGGCAATCGAACTCAAGTTTGCAGGACGGATGAAATTGTCGGAGCCCTTCTTCACCATGCTAGCATAGGAATTGTTGTTGGACGTATTTAGCCGTCTCTATAACCTCTTTGACCTGGTCCAGAGAGTTCACCATGTTCTTCTGAAGCTGTAGGTGCTGAACGGTACTGTGGGACTGGATCATTTTCTGCTTCAACGATTGGTAAAGGACAGCCATCTGAGAAGTCCCACTTTGGACCTTCCGGCAAAGATTTACGACACGTTGTTTCGAGTCATCACCAACAACAGTGCAGACTTCGGTCAGAAGACCATCAATAGATGATAGCCATTGCTGGATCTCTGGCGTGCTGATAATTTCACTCGGCAAAACAATTTCCTCAGGTGCTCGTACAGGTGCTGATGCAGGTGGTGGTGGATTTGGTGCACTCGGGGGCAATTTTTCGGTAGGCGTTGGCGGAGGACTTCGTGGTAGTAATTGGCTACGGGCCCCAAATGGGCTCGATCCTGGGTTAGACATACTAACCGCAACACTTTATTTATTGTCAATAGAAAATAAATATATTCATTTCATTTTGCACAGTTGCTACTAGTTGGCACTGGTCACAGGTGACACACTTTACTTTGGTTTTAACTGACGCCGCAACTAATAATTGATATTATTGTCGTAATTGTTTATAGATATTCCATTTAAGCAAGTACAGAAAAACACGTCCGCTTAGGCTCACGTCTCGTAAGCGACCAAATTGAACCAAGGCCGGAAGCGAGAGGTCGCCGCCGCCGATCGCCGCTACGAGGACACGGCGGTGCTCCGCCCACGCGGGGCAGATCTCCACCGTGTGCTCCACCGTGTCCTCCGGTCGATCCTCACAATGGTAGCACCCGGGAGTTTCCTCCCGCCCGATTCGGTGCAGGAACCTCCCGAAATAACCGTGTCCGGTGAGGACCTGCGTCAGGCGGAAGGTGAGCGCGCCGTGGCGCCTCTCCAGCCACTCCTCAAAGAGGGGACTTATCGCCACTATTGTGGCGTGCCCTGCACGGGGTTGCGACAGTCGCTCTCTCCAGGTCGCCATGAGATCGCGCCGGAAGTCTGTCCGCTGAGCGACAATTTGCCGCGGCAGCGGAGTTACCCCCCGGCGTAGTGCCTCCACGCGCCATTCGTGCAGGCGCGCGAGGACTATCGCCTCCAGATCCCATGGCGGCAATCCGGCAAGGAGGCTCGCCGCCTCGCCGGAGATCGTGCGGTATCCCCGGACCAGCCTTACGGCTACCACCTTTTGGGGCGCGTTCAGGTAGTGGGCGGCTCGCCGCCTCAAGGAACACGCCCACACCGGGGCCCCGTAAAGGGCCATGGACCGCACGACCCCCGCGTAGAGCCTCCGGCAGGAGGCGTTTGGACCCCCCAGGTTGGGCAAGAGCCGCTTGAAGGCAGCCCCGGCCCGTTCCAGTTTGGGGGCCAAACGTCGGAAGTGCTCCACGAAGTTCCACCGGCTGTCGAGGACGAGACCCAGGTACTTCAACGTCGGCTCGACGCCGATGGAAACCCCTCCTACCGTGAGCATAGATCCCGAAGGTGGCGCATTCCGAGGCCCATGAAAGCACATGGCCTCGGACTTGTGCAGTGCCACCTCGAGACCCAATTGCCGGATCCTCTCCACGACCATCGCAACCCCGCGTGTCATTAGCTCGGCCGCCGCCTCGTGCGACCTCCCTTGTGCCAGCACCAGCGTGTCGTCTGCGTAGCAAACTACGCTGACGCCGTCAGGGAGGTCGGCGCGCAGCACCCAGTCGTACCCGATGTTCCACAAGGGCGGCCCTAGAACCGATCCCTGTGGAACACCGCACGACATCTCTCGCCGGTTCAATTCTCCGCTGTGACCAGGGACGTAGTAGCACCTAACAATTTGCTAAACAACACTTTTCTTTGACTGTATTGGAATGGTAGGTACAGCACCTCGATCACTGAAGTTCGCTTAGTGACAGTTACAGTACCTAGTGAGTAGACGTAAAATGAAACTACCAAACTCATTGTCAGTATTTACTTCCTAACTCTCGTCACTATTCCAAAAGACAGATTTCAATCCGCGCAACAGATATGTACCAAGTACTTCGAATATTTCGTTGATTGAGAAGCACAATATTCAATTAATAATTACAAATGAAGTTAATATTTGTTATTTGCTCCGACGTCGCTCACCGTGCCCCGCGCGCTCCGAGCCGGATCAATTCTTATTGTTTCGGTTTCTGTGACGTGACATGATCACCGTTTGGGGAAGGGGTACGAGGGGGTGGCAATAAATTATATCAGTTCGGTTACAACTCAGTCGCTGACAGCTTCACTGTCTTAACCCATTAGCTGTACACGTCCAGCCGTCCACAGCTGAACATGGAGCTATGATGTGCTGACACGTAATGAACTATTGTGGGACGAGGGAGGAGGGTGCATTCACCAGGTAACATAATGTGTGACAAAACGGGAGAAGGAGAGAAATAAAGGAAATGCTACCATTCACTAGTGCGCTATACTTGGACAACATAATGTTGATGAAGCATGCTCTGACGATCCATAGCTACATAGTTGTGTCTTAGGTCTGCCCATAGGAAAGATGATCAAAACCCTCGGTACACACAAACATTTCAATAATACATTGACAACAACCTGTAATGAACCTTGAGACAAGTTTACCGCGGCAGACGCTGAGCAGCAGAGCTGTGGGCACTGGGCAGGTGACGACGTGCGTGCGCTTCTGTTCAACCTAATAATAACACGGCAATCAACAAATTCTGAACTCTGCGTTAATATTGATGAGCGGCTGACCGTACTCCGTCAGCCAGCCAGGGGTAACGAGTTGAGAAGAGAATCAGAAGGCTTAGTCTGCAAGGGTGCAACGGCAAACAGTGGAAACAATGAATGTCCAAATTAAATTCATTCTGCAGCCTTTACGGGTTTCAGTTACCACGTTAGTAGTACCGCGGAGTTTGGAAGTTGGTGGTAGACCTGCGTGTTTTGGAAATCACGTTATGCCGATAGACTTGCGCCTGATCACTTGGGCACTATAATATCTCTACGCTGGTGGCTAGTCTCCGCTGAGATTGGCCGCCATGATCGCAAATGGCTGAGATGATATTTATATGTGCAGAACGATAATTCTGGTGTTGTAGCTCAGGCAGGCAACGTTTTTAACCATAATCTATGAATACGTTAGCCGCGAGTAATAACACTTTAAAAATAATGCATTCATTCGGCTTCCTTCCTTCTAAGAAACGCGGGAGGAGGCACAAGCGCGGGGTGGAGGGCCTGTGGGGGGGGGGGGGGTTCAACATTTTTTCAGCGTTTTGTTCTCGTGTGTGAGTGAAGAGCGAAGAGAAAGCCTCCGTCACCGACACCACGGAGCGACTGATTGTTACACTGATCACATTTCCTAGAGGAGCTCGTGCCTATATGTATAAGAGCCGCTCGGGTCGTTCTTCAGGTTAAGCCGCACTTGCCTAAGTTGGCTCGTGGATGGGTGACCACCCATTCATACCGAGTTTCCTCAGCGCATTTAGCCGTTGGTCCCGGCTGTCATTAATAGATCTTTGTCAGTCGTTACAGATAGTGAGTGAAAGTCTGAAAACCAGTCTGACCAAGGGGTATCGTATTACCCAGTACTAAAAGGGTCGTGGAAGTCAGATTGGCAGTGGTTCCAAGTAAAATACTGGTATTGAGCTGCTCACTCGTTAACAAATAAATAAATCATTTATTTCGGACCACATATTTTGTTAATATTACACACAGCTTATATTCTAGTGTTAGTAACATTGATATAAATGTCGGAGACGGTCATTTGTACGGGCTTAAAATGAATCACAAGTACGCGGTGGTGACATCACGCGATCCACCCATACCACAGCGTCACTTGTCACAGAGTCAAGATGGTAAACTCTGAGCCACGACGACAGTCTGTCAGTGTCTGATCGCGGCCGAGTTAAGACCGTTAGTTTTGCTAGAAACAATGTATCGCCCAGTGTCTTTTCATAGCACGAAACCCATCGTCTGCCCACATGATGTAGAAGCCTAGCGGAATAAATTCTGCCACTCCGACATAAATATTATATTATTAAAACAAAGGACGACCAGGCAGAGAGACATGTTTCCTACCTAATCAACGTCCGCACAAAATGCCTGATATTTGGAGTATAGCTCTCCGCCACAGCTCTCAGGCTATAGTTGCGACTACTCCGCACTCTGCACAGCAGCGAAGCCGGTTTTTTTGCGTATTATGGTGTGACTATCTGTCACGTACTCTTAATTATTAAACAAATATTTTAGTCTTGAATCTTATTTTAAAACTACTCACGGCATCTGCCACTTACAAACCCATAAAATTTATATTTTATGATTTGCCAGCCTGACGGGTTACCGTAATTAATAACGCACGCAACGAGTCCTTCTTAGAACTTGTAGAACAATATTGAAGAGCTTGTAAACTCTTATGGGACTACGAACAAAAAACTGGCGCCTCGGGCCAAGGCGAATCTTAAAGAATTCTTAGGAACTCCGATTTCTAAAAACATTTCTGAATACATTTCTGAATACAAGTGTTACATGTGTTAGTCATTTACCCAGCAGTGAGCGCTCATAGAAACCTCTTAAACAATCGAGACGTACAAAAACAAGGGTGATAAGCGAACTCTGCGGAGGAGGCTGAGAACGGTCGAGGCAGGTACGGGCAAAGAGGACGTTGCGTGGGGATTGGCGAGATGATGCTAGGGGCAGTTGGTTTAAGATGGCAGAAGGGTCCGGACGTTGAGGCGAGTGGAGTTTAGTCAGGGTAGTGAGTCTAACACGTCAAAGTGCTAGGACGTCCTAGGTTAGACTAGTGCAATTAGCGTAGTTTTGGTACAAAGACGCACAAGCAAAGCAAAGTGCGAATTACATTTTAAGTTAAATATAAGTAGTAGTAATAAGTCTAGTTGAAGTAAATGTCGAGAAGTGGAAGGAGACGAGCTGAGGCGGAGGCGAAACTGGTAAAGTGTGCAGTACTCTGCAAGTGAGTTGTAGACTTCTCTATTTTCAACGAACACGTGGTAAGTGTTAACTATAATGAACTGCTAGCTTAAGTAGCAGTTTGGCGGTAGCGCAGAGGAGTTATTAATAATCATTTATTTCAGCACGACGGAGCAGCCGCTTTATATCATCACAATGTATACTATTATCTCATGTGTTATGTGTCCACCTCCTAATCCGCACCTCGGCAAATATCCGTCATCTGCGTTTGGTTATAGGGAGCGAGGAACGCCTTTCGCTACACTGTTCACACATTTCATGCATACGACATGTACACTGCACACTAATACACCCGACTATTGACGAATGTTGACTTATATTCTGACGCACCACAAATGGAAGGCAGAATCGTAATATTAACATTTCGTCTAGAACAATCCATATTGTCTAGACAATCATGGTGAAGGCAACACCGTATTCAGTTTGATTAAAACAAATTATATTGGCCAGTTCTATAATGCCGACTTGTACTTGTAGTACAAACCAAAACGCTGTTGATGGATACTGCTTCCTTATAGAGGTCTTGCTCAGAAACATTGCGTTGAGATTGTTGGCGCACATTTCAGGGAGCGGGGGTAGGCTTCACCAAGTATCTCAAACTGAATTCGATAGCTACGTTCAAAGGAACGCTAGGGACTGTGTCTCGTTAAAACTAACCCCGGCCACTGGTAGGCCTATTTCTGAATCGTCAATATTTGGCGAGACACGCAACCACGACATGGGCAGAGTAAAGAAATGTGAAGTGACGAGAAAATCCCCACTTCGGCGTCCACCAATAACAATCGCAATATGTTCTGCTATAGACTGATTCTACGGTACGTTTGTGCAAATTGTGTTATGATATAGTAATTGGGATAGACGGTCGTAAGGGTGTAAGTACGCGTGAAAGTAGAAATACTGAAAACCTGTCTTCCTCAATGGCAGTGGCCTCACAACCCATTGCCTTAGGATTGGGAAAGACATGTAGATAGTGCTTAGGGAACGTGACCTGTTAGAGTTCGTAGCAGTGTCCTTAGTAGGACTATGCACTTAGGTCTAACAGTACACGTACGCCGGGCTAACGTTGTAAAATGGTTCCATGTTGAAACAAAAAACGAATCGTTTGCGTTTGCGAAACGGCATCTAGTATTTTGGAATCAAATAAATTAACGTAACTGGAAATAATGAATTTCCTAAGCGCAAACGTAACGCTTCCTTTACAAAACTTTTCACCATATATCATATCTTTGCGCCCTCTTGTCTTATTAGCTTCATACCTTATTGATGTTTTGCCTCATAAGATTTGATATTATTCATGTATATGTCTGACTGTGAATTCCCAATATTAACTTCACCTTGTATCCCATCCCTGTCCCTTAGCCTTTAAGGACGGGACAGGGCAGCCCCAAATTGGGAATTCAGTCCTCTTAGTCGGTGGGAAGGCGACCAGTCTGGGACGAACCTTACAGGGCCGTGCGGATGGCGGGGCGCGGCCCTTTCCCCTTCGGGGGAAACCAACAATAATACTAATTTAAATATGATTTAGGAAAAACGAAAATTTTATTAGCCTAGGGTATTTTAGGAACAGTCACAATGGCATGAAAGCCATCTGTGTGGGCCTCAGCAAGTAACGCTAACGCAACGTAAACGCTGGAATGAGTTGATTTACAACAATTTTATTAGACTTAAATTGATCATCCAAAGTGTGAAAAAACAGTAGATATGTACTTCGGCACCTACCTTTCCATTGTTCATTGTGTAAGTAATGAAATATTGAATGAATAAATAATAACAGCCTTGTAACAGAACACACAGTATTATAATTCTCTGTAAGCGAGTTGAACCGCAACCGGGCCGAGCTGATAATGATATGTTTCATAATGTGTGTCCGTTTATTGTGGAAACGTAATTACAAGATGTCCCCCCCCCCCCCTCGCCACCACGCCGGCGCCGCACGGTTGCGACCCCTGAAACCCCACGCGGCGTGTGCGTGTTGTTGTTGTAAAATATGTTGAACATACTTCAGCGGAGAGTTATACTTGCATTATTATTGGCTTATATATAATTTGCTGTATTTGACAGCTGCAGACGGGTTTATTGTGCCTCAAAACCTCGTTAATTTTTTGGTTACTGCTCTTGTACCCGATACTTTTAATTTTAATATGTTTCTTTAGCTACACTCAACACCCGTCGCCTGCCTGCCTACTGCCAACTCTGTTGAGGTGGGGTTCTATCTCACCGGGTGTAACTGAATGCCAGTATTTGACATGGAGCTACTGCCTATCTGACCTCCATAACCCAGTTACACAAGCCTAGAGATCTATTATACCTTCCCCAAAAAGATTTTCGCCCCAATTGATTCGTTTCCGAACTTCTATTAGATTGTAGTAGAGATAAGTTTGGTGTATTTCGATGATTCATTAGTTGTTCTTCGAAATAAACAAAATAATTTGCAAAATAATTTCCGTTGCTGATTGTGTGTCGTGCTACTTGTGTACTCTGGACAGACTTGCAGGCGGCTCGTTACTGTCCACATCGATAACGTTTGTACTCTTCTTGACATTACTAGCTACTATCGGATAAGATAAAATTACTTCTGTTCTTGTTAATAATGGGCAAACAAAGCGAGCGACAAAACAAATAATGTTTTGTTTCGGTATTTCTTTCGTTCCAACATCCAATGATGCATTTTCTGAAACAGCACTAACCCAACTAAACGTCAATATGAGAAACAATACTAGTCTCTTAACGCTGAATGCGGTACGTCCGCAGTACTGGACAATGAGGCGCGAGGGGGTCGATGTTCTGTCGCTTTTCATCATACTTGAGCAATAAGTGTGCACTTACAATCATTGCTACTTGACGTCAATCTACGATCTTCGTTCATTGGCACATTAGCACCGCTAGTGCTGGCGGAAGCGCCGTCACTCACAATCTGCACGAAGATTACCCTTACCCCCCACACCCCCGACCCACGCCTCGCGACCCGCGCGTCGTGAGCTTTAAACTTATGTGACATCAGCTGTACGTTCTCGATCGCTTATGAACACTTATAGTATACACAGAAGAACTACCTCATTTTGCACACATCTATCTAAAAAATAGCGTTGGAATCAACTGTTTTAATTCTAAAAGATACAATGGAACACTACAGAAATATGAAATGTTCCGGAGAGAGACGAGAGAGAGAGAGAGGGTGTAAGTGGTAAGTACAGACAATAGGAACCCCTCAAAAATATTTACTCGCAGTGTACCTCAGACAAGGTCAGCGGTGAGCTTACTGCTTGTTGTGTCGTGACTGTCGTACACTCGTGCTCGCGCGCGGCTCCGGCTATGAAATACCGAGCACGCCGCGCGCCTCCTATGCTAATACCGGCCCTCAGGGAATACTTGCGCAGGGCACTCCAAGCAGTGAAAATCTCAACGCTACGTTTTATCGCAAATATCGAGCGCCGATCGATGGCGACCTCTTTATTTCGGCGCTGATTGTAATGAATTCCGAGTATGTGGAGGGGAAATGAATATAATACCAAGTGACGCCGAGAGATATTAGCATCGACAGAAATGTGCGATTGGGAGGAAAACCCCGAGTGGGAACAATCGCGAGCGTGGGGTGACGACTCAGACTGATTTATTAGACACACTTAACGACGCGCCGCCGCCGACGACCATATATACAGAACAACGGGGAAGGGAGCCAAGACGATGTTCTACAGTACGAGAATGAACAGAGCGCACACATTGACACTGAGCTTCACAACACAACACTTAATTACACACAATTAAAAAGCTGCTTTTTTTGAAAAAAAAAAATACACAGAAATCATGTAAACGCAGGAATAAAATACTGTTTCTAAATGGAATAGTGACATTACAATGTCTGTCATTAATGTGAGTTGTAGTGGGAACAAACATACAAGAGATTATTGATCTCGCTGTACTCGTACAGACGACTACACAGAAACACCAGTACCTACATGAGAAAATTTGATAATGTGGATTGTGGACATATAGTGTAGACTTTAGACTTGGGTATTCTTTATTGAATGACAAAAACGACATCTACCAAAGTGCTATGTATTGATCAGAAGACAGCAATTCTGAAAATGTTCGTGAAGATTGTAATGTTGGATGTTTGAATAAAAGATACCGTTAGGTACACTTAATTTATTTACAGCAGACACATTATAATAAATATAGACGGACACAGCAGTGTCACGGATGGGATCAGTTAGGACAGTGACCGGAGTAGCCTACCGGAAGTATAGACAATTACTAGAGGTGTACATACTAATTACATACTAAATAGTGATGTCACAACAAAGATTTAGAGGAATTTATGAATTAAATGATTCATTCAATAATATAGGCGCACCAAGTAAGTAGGTATAGCGATAGCCAAAAAAGCAGACAATTAAATCAAACAGTTTATGCGCTAAACTTAGAAATTGATGGAAATGGCATCTCGTCTGTGGTCGCTATCATCTGTGGGAATGGACGTTGTTTCGCACGACTAACGTAGAAGCGCCTGAAGTTGCGAGAGCTCCACATTAATACCGCGCTCACTTCTATTAGCTTTTTGTATAATTAACTCCAAACCGGCTTATACTGCTCCATCAGTGCGCTCATAGCACTCAGTGTGCTCGCGGGCGCACGAACAACTAAGTTATTAGGAGCTCTGTTCTATTAAAGCGTTTGAATAAACTTGCTTTGCTGGCACGGTTGTCGCTTTTATACATTCAGTTTCGATGACATGGTCATTATAATGAAACATTAGCTCAGCGTCCCGTTCTCCCGCGGTCACAACCATAGCTTTGAATGAACTCTTGAGATGTTCGGGGTGCCCCAGGGATCTATTTCGGTCCACAATATCTTAGATAGCCCGGACTACGGTTGTAAATTGGAAGAAAAATATATCAGGAAGGCTGCGGCCAGCCCCACGCCCCAGGTCGCGTCCCACTGCCGACCTCGCGATTTATAACTTTACTTTCTTTTCTACACCGCTTCGCTTGACAAATTCACCATAATTTTGGTATCTACTAAATTCAATAGTGTCTGACAACCAGTTTTACCAAGAGGTATCGTATTACCCAGTACTAACTGAGTTGTGGAGGTCAGATAGGCAGCCGTTCCATGTAACATACTGGTATTCAGCTGCATCCGGTTAGACTGGACGCTCCAACACATTCTATGATTAATT
The DNA here is from genome assembly GCA_947578425.1 of Eugnorisma glareosa. NCBI lineage: Eukaryota > Metazoa > Arthropoda > Insecta > Lepidoptera > Noctuidae > Eugnorisma > Eugnorisma glareosa. Next base: position 156,513 of record OX387982.1, on the reverse strand, counting down.
AATTAGCTTAACGCTTAAGTGGCTAAGCCGCAGTAAAAACGTTATCAAGCAAATGCATAAATGGATAGATATTCAGACAATCCAAATGGTAGAAAGACATAAAGCGAGTTTAACGTTCCGTCGCGATGGAAACAATAAATAGCGGCACGAGACTCATCTCGTGGCTTTAAAGTAAAGCTTTTGTAATTAAATCTCTCCATTAATTTGATGCGAGCATAATGCAGATTATGTGAGTGCGGCGCGACATGGTGAGGCGCGGCGCGGCGTGGCGCGGGCGCCGTGCGGTATCGTGCGATGTCGTGAGAGCTCGTATGGTGATCCCAGATCACCAGTAATCCGGACACAAACTGGATCGGTTTGGAGGCAATCTCAGTAAATGAATATAATACTCTTACGAATTTTACGTCTGTTTAGCACTGTTTTGCTGAGAAGCCAGCCATCTAGGATTAGTATTTGTAGCATTACAATAAAGAAGTAGGAAGATTTAAGCCTGTGAATTTAATTGTAGAGCTACAATGAGCTATATTGCATGTTTAGTTATTTAAAAAGTAAGAGTTTTGAATGGCCGCCGACTTTATATTACAATATGGTGTAATAATACAGTGTGCGTAATTTTTTTTTTTTTTCAAAACCAGCCCTGTTGAATATTTTTCCAAAGCGAATGTAGTACCGGGATGAACCAGGATATAACCAACCTGTGTGCCAAATTTCATTTAAATCCGTTAAGCCTTTTTGCGTGCAAGAGTAAGAAACATCCATCCATCGATCCTCACAAACTTCTGCACTTCTAATACATACACAGTAGTAAGAGTGAGACAAGATGAAAACAAGAGACTCACTTGTAAGGAAGGTAAAGTAGAGGAGTGTGGAGAGAAGGGTGCGCGTGCGGCGCGCGGGGCGAGACCACGGCGCGCTCGGCTTATGAGCGCGCGTCATGGCTGGGGGCGGGGCGGGGGTGAGGAAGAAGCACGCGCTGGCGAGCAAGACAGGCGGGTGGCGGCGGCGGCGGCGGGCGGCTCATCTCCACGGACGCAGCATCTGCAACAAGCAACCAGGATCTTTACAACGGCTAGAACATGGCTTGGGTTAACCCACAGGGTTAACAAGGTTAACCTTGTAATGGCGATTACAAATCAGTTGACAGTGCCCAGGACCCGGAAACGAAACGATGAATGGACAGTGTGAAAGATGGTACGGTTAAAAAGGGGATGACTACTGAGAAGACAAGTCAAAGCAGTATGGAAGGGGAGATATGCTGCAAAGATCCCGAATAACTGAAATTGGGATAGGAGCAGGAAAATGGTTGTTCCTATGTGGATTAGCTTGTCATAATAAAATATATAAACGTAAATTTGTGATTAACTTATTTAATATTTATTTAAAAAGTTTTTGAGCCAACTCGGAACAACCATTTGGATTTTTACGATTTTATTATAATATCATGTACTAGCTGTTGCCCGCGACTTCGTTCGCGTGGAAATTCTGATGTGCCTGTGAGAAAAAAAAGATAGCCTTGTCTTTCCTCAGGATATAAATTTAGTGGTATGGAGTAGAGGGTGTTAAGTTCTTCATCCCCCATAAAAAAGGGAGGATCCTCCGTCCGGACCAGTGTTATGTGTGGTCGGATACTGCCCGACAGTTGTTGTCGGGATCTTCAATATAGTTTTAAGTCGCGGATAACTTTACTTGCACGATGTAGGATATTAGATATATTTCGATGTTTAGTTCATCATCTGGGTCATAGATGGCGCTGTAGTTCTTTTTGTTCTATGTTACTGTACTGTACTTTTTGCAGTGCAGTTACATAATCTACCTCCTCGCTAAATCTCGTTACGATCCAATCAGCCGTTTTGTCGTGAAAAGGTTACAAAAAAACAGAGTGGCGTTTTCTTTTGACATTATCAGGGAACATTACATGGGAACTTGAAGTCGTGGTATATTCCTAATATCCGCTACAAAATAATTACTAATAAACTTACTGGTTTTAGTTTAAATTAACAGAAAATCAGTTAATTCAGATTGCCATCGACACGCTAAAAAGAAGTTTATGAACAAAGCAAATAAATGTAGTTCAAGATCTATCTTAGGTCCCAGCGCTGACTATCCTTAAAAAGTTTAAAAATCCTTTCAAATCAAACAAACGCTTGAAGTTAATGTATTTAGTAATGGAACCAGAAACAGTAATACGCTTCGGTAATCTTTAAGTTTCATTGCGCACATAGAAGTCTCTCCACTTTGGTCACACTTCGTCTTATTTTACTCGTAAATCTGTAATTTTCTAACCATGGTGATACATAATAGACAAAATGTACTTCCATTGTTGCAGCAGCTCAATGTGCATACGCGGCTTCCGACCAGACCACGGCCGACTTGCTGGAGTGTCCAAAGTATCCCTATACCTGCGTTTTACAGGACTTACTGTCAAAATCGCTACTGACGCCGCGATTAACGTAGGTATCCATCTGGGTGTTAATAATTTGATAAAACGTATCATCGATACGAAAGAAGAAGAAAAACAGGATAATAATATTAGATCTCATATTTCCAAAGGTAGACCGCGATTACCGAAGCGTATACTTTTATATACATATATACTGTATATACACTGACTGATACCTGATATATACCTGTACTGATATATATGTATGTACAAGTAGCTATAGATACATAGCGCGCGCTGCGACGCGCGCTCCCTTCTTGTCAGTAATAAACCAGCTCACAGCTAACGAGGTTGTTTCACTAGCTCCATACATTTCACTGGCGACGAAGCGGGTCTACCCACGCGCAAAAAAAAAACAATGACCACTTATTTAGGAACTTTATCCGTGTTCGATCATAAAATAAGTGAATGGTTAATTTACAAAGGCAAATTGACTCAGTTTTTAAAATCAACAGTGTAAAAGATGAAACGAAAAGTGGAATTTTACTGACTCATCTCACGGAGGAGACTTACCGTCTAGTTCTCAACCTAGCATTTCCGAAGGAATTAGAAACACTAACATACAGCGAGCTTGTGGAATTACTCGATGGCCATTTTAAGCCAAAAAAGTGCTCATTTGTCGACAAGGCAAAATTCTTTGGTGCTATCAGGAAGTCAGGCGAAACATTGGGGGAATGGGCAGCACGAATAAGAGGTTTAGCTGTATATTGCGACTTCAGTTCTGCTTTAGAAACGAACCTTAGGGATCGTTTTCGTTCGAACAGAGCCCTTCTGCGCTGACGTTAGCGCGGGCTATTAAAATGGCGGAGCAAGCGGCCTGCGCCAAAGAAGCTAATGTCATGCTAAATTCCGGCGTCACCAGCGACGTTAGTTTGGTAAAGGAAGAGCCAATTTATCGCGCAGGATTCCCAGACAAGTCCAGTCGGGGTCGTGGTGGCGGCAGCGGCAGCGTAGGCGTCAGCGCCAGCGGCAATGGCGCAGGCGCACGAATGAAACACGTCAAAACGGATCAGGAATGCAGTGATCAGGACGCGGGTTGTGAGGAATGCCAGAACTTTAATTTAAGGTTGTCATACCTTAAATTAAAGTTCTGGCATTCCTCACCCATACAAATAGATTTGATTTTAGGTAATTATAGGATGTTGATGGAACTCGACTCAGGTTCAGGTGGCAGTGTAATTTCAGATCGATTGTATCGGGATAATTTTTCGCAGTATCCGTTAGAACAGTGCAATATTAAAATGTGTTTATATAACGGACATAAAATATCTCCCTTTGGGGTTTTTACTATAGAAGCGTTTTATAATAATACTAGCTGACCCGCGCAACTTCGTCTGCGTGCGTGCGTACATAAAAGAAAGAGAGGTTAGAGAGAGTGTGCGTCAACCTTAAAAGTTAGACATATGGCCATTGTGGATATTTTTTTAGAGCTTTTTAAGAGGGACAATTCCGACATACATGATAATTGCGTAACTTTAACCGTTCACGCACAACGGAAGCTCTCAAAAGGAGTAAATCCCTATTATATACTATTACCGATGGATAATCATCAAATGACCCCTCCCACTCTGGACGGAGCGGAAGGGATTGTCAGACTTGTACTGACTAAAATCCACCCACGTTTCTTCTGTTGCCCTTTGCGTTCCAGGGCCGCGGTATCTCTTTCGAACAGTCCCGCAACCCTGGCAGGCCTCGCTCCTCTCGGATCCCTTCCCGTTTGCTGACATCTCTTTGAGGCGCGTGTGGAACACGAACACGCCGTCACCACGGCCTGTCGTCATAAGACGGACGGATGGCGAGCTAGCCCATTACTCACTGTCCACAGGCCCGCGACCCTCGACAGCCTTACGTCTTCATCTTTAGACACTCGATGACAATCATACACCAGCTAGAACGAAAGTTCTCATCAAAGTTCTTGAAATGGGCCGAGACACGATAAAACTGCTGTAAACTGTTGCGGACCTCTTGCAACTGCCTTCTGTCTCCATCGTCAGACCTTTGATGATAGACATACTCCAGGCAGGTCTAAAGTTCTCATCAAGGTGCATGAAATCAGCCGAAACACGATATAGATGCTGTAAACTCTTGAGGACCTCTTGCAACTACCTTCCGTCTTCATCGTCAGACCTTCGATGACAGTCATACTCCAGCTAGGTCTAAAGTTCTCATCAAGGTGCATGAAATGAGCCCAGACACGATATAGATGCTGTAAACTCTTGAGGACCACTTGCAACTGCTTTCCTTCTCCATCGTCAGACATTCGATGAAAGTCATACTGACAACTCAGTATGGTTTAAAGTTTTCATCAAAGTGAATGAAATGAGCCCAATAACATTATACCTGCTGCAAACTGTTTAGGACCGCTTGCAACTGCCATTTGTCTCTATCGTTTGACCGTCGATGACAGTCATACTTCAGTAAGGCCTAAAGTTCTCATCAAGGTGCATGAATTGAGCCCAAACACGTTATTGTTGCTGCAAACTCTTGAGGACCTCTTGCAAGTGCCTTCCGTCTCCATCGTCAGATCTTCGATGACGTCATACTCCAGCTAGATCTAAAGTTCTCATCAAGGTGCAGGAAATGAGCCCAAACATGATTTCTCAATTTAAAAAACAAAAGATCATGTATATCGGACTTCTCTGTAAAAAGTTATGCGTGGTCAGGTCATACATAAAATAAAAAAATATAGACGCGTCGAATTGAGAACCTCCTCTTTTTGTTTCGTTGGTTAATAAACCAAGCTTCAGACATTTGACACGGGCGAGGGTCATTCTTTCACGGAAAACTTAACACCGCGTCTCAGAAAATGGAGTGAAATTAATAGCGCCATCTATCGAGCACGAAATTTAACCGTTAAAATATAATGCATGTAAAGCGATCGAACACACACTCTACAGGGTTATAGCGTCATGTAGACTAATCTAGAGTACTTTTTGCTCTCAGACCCGATTTAAAAGTTATCTTGTGAGCACATTTTTATTAATTAGTACCATTTTGGTGCAATAGATGTCGTTGCATGTATCTTACACAATGATGGTAAGTTCTTCTTGAACACTTTAAATTTATAAATCTTTTGATAGAGAGCACTGATTACAGCATGAAACAAAAACTAAAACCTTCTCTAAGTTCCCCACAATATTTGTGCATTGAATCTAATCACATTGGTTTTCCCAACAACATGAACACCCGCCTCGCAGCGCGCGCGGGTCATTATTTTGATGCGGAGTTATTTTAAAACTGTGGTATCTCCTAAGATATTCATCTAAATTGAATAGTGTAAAGGGCAATTTTGGTCACAATTAAATGCTAAAGATGACTAACATATTTATTTTGATAGGGATTAATACTATGTCGGTAAAAACACCTTCGCAAATAAAACATTAATTTTGACCAAATTTTAAAATCATAAAAATGGTTATTGTGAGTCAACCTTAAAAGATAGGCATGTGCCGTCGCGGACTTTTTTTGAAACCTTTTTAAGAGGAATAATTCCCTGCTACATTATATTTGTGCAACTTTAACCGTTTACGCAGCGCACGCAACGGAAGCTATCAAAGAGAATATTTTTTCCCCGTTTTTGCAACATTTGTCATTGATGCTCCGCTCCTATTGGTTGTAGCGTGATGATATATAGCCTATAGCCTTCCTCGATAAATAGGCTAACCAACACAAAAAGATTTTTCAATTCGAACCAGTAGTTCCTGAGATTACCGCGTTCAAACAAACAAACAAACAAACAAACAAACAAACTCTTCAGCTTTATAATATTAGTATAGATGAAAAAAAATATTAAAAATTTTGTTATTGAAAACGGCGGGCCGCCATTGCTAGGTGGAAATTTTATGTCCGCTTTTAATATAGTTTTGACAACTAGTTTGAACTCAGTACAAACCAAGGTAGGTATTGATACGGATATTTCAGATTTGCTTGGTAAATTCCCCAATCTATGGCGTGATGAATTAGGCTCGTTCAATAGGTTTAAAGTAAAGTTACAAGTTAGAGAACATTCCGTACCGAAGTATTTTAAACCACGAACTGTACCCTTTGCACTTAAAGATAAGGTCGAGAAAGAGTTACAGCGTTTGGTTGATGCGGGTATTTTAATTTCTGTTGATCACTCAGAATATGCGACACCAATAGTACCCGTTTTGAAAGAAAACGGAAACGTCAGAATCGCAGGCGATTTTTCGGTTACCCTGAACCGAGATCTAATAATAGAGAAATACCCCTTGCCTCGGATAGAGGAGGTATTTGTTAAAATCGGCGGTGGTGAAATGTACAGCAAAATTGATCAAAAAAATGCGTACAATCAATTTATTTTAGAGGACTCGTCACAGCCACTTACAACTATAAGTACTCATAAGGGCCTTTATATGTATACCAGGCTAGTATATGGTCTAGCTAATGCACCGGCGATTTTTCAAAAAACAATGGAGGTCCTACTCGCGGGAATCGACGGTGTTAGCGTTTGGCTCGATGACATTTGCATCACAGGCCCAGATAGGAAGTCACACATTGGTAGGTTACATGAAGTTCTGCGTAGGTTAAACGATGCCGGTTTACGTTTACAGACAGATAAATGTGCGTTCTTTTAAGATAGCGTTACGTATCTAGGGTACGTTATCAGCAAATCCAGTTTAATGACTAACCCGGACAAAGTCAAGGCCATAATGAGCGCGCCAGAGCCTACCAATGTGACCGAGGTAAAAAGGTTTGTAGGTATAGTCAACTATTACAGAAATTTTATACCTAATGCCTCGTCACTTCTTAGTCCTTTACACGAACTGTTATGTAAAGACGCGGTATGGGTGTGGACAGATAGGCAGCGCGACGCTATGGTGGCAGTGCGCCGCGAGTTGGCCTCGGAACGCGTGCTGGCGCACTTCGAGCCGCGCGTGCAGCTCGTGCTCACAGTGGACGCGGGCCCCACCGGGCTCGGCGCCGTGCTAGCTCAACAGACTTCCGACGGCCAGGAGCGACCCTTAGCTTACGCGTCTCGTTCGTTATCTACTAGTGAGCGAAATTACAGCCAAATCCAAAAGGAGGCAACCGCTATAATTTATGGGGTGAAACATTTCCATCAGTATCTCTATGGTCGCAGCGAGCCGTTTATACTAAGAACCGATCATAGACCCCTAGTATCGATATTTAATAATAAGACGGGTATACCGGTGACGACTGCGCAGCGACTGCAAAGATACGCTATTTATTTATCTGCTTATAATTATGTTGTACAATATGTGGCGGGCGATAACAATTCAGTAGCGGATTATTTTTCTCGTGCACCGTTAGCTTGTAAAAACGAAGTAAACGAAAGCGATATAGATACCTATTATACGCTTAGGTTTTTAGATGAAGCTACCCCCGCCATTACTACTCGTGACGTCACCCGGGCTACAGCGAGCGATAAGATTATTCAAACTGTTGTAAGGTACTTGATAAGCGGCTGGCCTCGTAAAATAAATTGCACATCAGTACTGCCGTACTTCCAATGTAAGTCAGACCTGCAATTTGAAAACGGTTGTTTATTTAGAGGGCATAGGATTGTGATCCCACAGTCGCTTAGAGAGATAATGTTACGTGAACTGCACGACACGCATCTAGGTATTATTAAAACAAAGAGTAATGCCAGAGGGAGGATGTGGTGGCCAGGAATCGATGCCGACATCGAGCGTTGGATCGGCGGGTGCGCGACGTGCGTAAGCGTACGCGCCGCGCCCCCGCGCGCCCCTTCCGCACCCTGGCCCTCTGCCGGCGCGCCCTGGCAGCGCCTCCACATAGATTATATGACAGTAGGCCAAAGGGCATATCTCGTTGTAGTTGATTCGTTCAGCAAATGGTTGGAATGCTTGCACATGCATAACGGACTTTCTTCAAAAGCGCTGATTACGTAATTAAAGGCAATTTTTTCAACCTTCGGTATTCCAAATGTTATAATATCGGATAACGATGCTAAAATTAACTCATTGGAGTTTAAAACCTTCTGTAGTAGTAATGGTATCAAATATATGACGACGCCTATTTATCACCCGCCAAGCAACGGTCAAGCTGAAAATTCGGTCCGAACATGTAAAAAGATGCTAAACCTAAAGAGATAAACTTCCATTGTGTCAAATTAACGAAATGCTACTGGGCTATTTGTTTAATTACAGAAACACTGTGCATTGTACCACCGGAGAGACGCCCGCTAAGCTAATGTTTGGACGGATCTTACGATCACGGTTAGATTTAATAATGCCCTCGGACGACTCAAACAAACTCGCGCCGAATTCAAACATTGCAAAACGACAATTTAATGTTGGTGATGTTGTTTGTGTACGATGGTACAGTGCACGGAAGGAGTCATGGCAATTGGGAACTGTAACCCAGAAAATAGGCAATCGCATGTACAAAATACAAATCAACGATCATAATATCGAGTGTATAAGGCACGTAGATCAGATTTTTAAGTAAAGAGGTAGCAATGATAGGTTATTATCAGATTGGGGGACAGGCGTATCTCATCAAGCCCAACCGTCGTCGGATTCTACGAGTTCAGCAATGCCGAATGAACCTGATGAACCTACAACGGAAAACCCATACGGTCAGACTGCGGTAGATGCGTCGGCGGTTGGAAATGTTGAGGCGCGAGTTCCTATTGTTATTGAAGAAAAGGATGATGATAATTGGGCGGATTTCTCTTCGTGCCGAAGAGTGTGAGAGAGGGATAGATGCAGAGACATCCACCGGGGTCAGTCCGTCAGAGCAGCCTGGTTTGGCAGGGCCTGCGAGCGAGCAGCACGAACTCCCGGTTCCGTCACCCACACTCACACGCCAAACGTCGAAGCGTGTTAGAAAAATAATAGACTATAAGAAATATTTTTAAGAGTTTCACATTAGCTAATGTAACGAATTCGAACACCCGAACGATCCGCGTAGTGAACGAGGTTCACGTGCGAATCGATATTTTTCCGTGCACTTTGAGTGAATTCGCAAAAGTTTTGTTAAACGTAGTTTCTTACATATAGGTATCACTTTAAAAGTAGGTCAATAAGGTGGCCATGCCTACAATTAAAAAGAGTAATGATTTTTTCTTTTTGTATTTCCAGTTTAGTATTTCTATTTTATTGCTTGATAGCCACACTATCGAATTAGGTTTCAGATTACCTGTAATGATAGTTGTAAGATGAATAAATAAATAAATTATTGTCGTTTAGTTTGGAAAACACATTAGTTCCGTTAATTTTAATACTTTACAACCCATTTTCAATTTGTTCATGTAAGTCTTACAAATATTGTTTTCATTCGGTAGCCACGTGAGTGACGATCGATCATAAGCGGGATATTGAAGTAACAAAATATCTCGCCCGTAATTCCCGAGGGGTGAGTCAGCGGTGTACCGAATAGTACACCCACATGCCGCCAGTTATGTTGAAGCCCAATGAGATAGGAGGCCAGCCAATTGGGGCTACTGAGAATTTCTTGGTGGAAAAACTCAACAACACTTTGGCCGCTGCTCGCTTCCGATCACTGTACCAACCATACGGTCTACACGATTAGTGGTGTCAATCCTTACACATCTTGCAGGTCTATCGCTAAAAAATTAATGCCTCCGTCTTCTCGTAATCCAGCCTTATTTTTTTAAAGAAACTTCTTATTTGGTTGTAGCATACGAGTTACATTCAAAATGCTTAAAAGTGATACCTAGCACCAAAAATCAATAAAATTCCAAATAAATTAAGGAACTCTCCGTGACATATTTAAATCAAAACTGCGTATAGATATTGATAATTTGCAAATAGAGAACGAAAAAGACTCTAGCACAGCAAGAGTTCTGTTCCCTGTACTACTTTTTGGAGGAATCATCATCATTATGTAATTCAGTGAGGGCAGTCACCAGTAAAAACAAGCTAAAAAAATACATTAAAATCAATAAATACATTGTCAAAACACAAAAGATGGTTAAAAGGCAAAAGTATTTCATTAAAAATGTTAAATTAAATAGAGAAAGACTAAATGTATTAAAACAATTAGATATATATTCATTTAATTTGGAGCAAAGCACTAGGAGGTACAAAATTGACACAGAACACCTGCAATCTAAACTTGATCACCTACAGGAGAAGCTAAGTTCAATGACTAGCAAATATAATACCTCTGAACATCTTATGAGGGAATATGTGTTGGCGATGAATGATTTGGTCAACTCACAAACAAACAACTGTGACCACTGTCAAACAGCTTCCCATATAAATACACCAGACCATGCATTGGCAACATGTAATATCACCTTACCGCAGCCATGTGTTGATTTGCATATTCCTACGAATAGTTCCCCTAAACAATATAAACAAACAGTAAATAATGACATAGTAATATTTTGTGATGAGATTGGAAAAGACCTAGGTAATTTGTTATCAGATGAGAACCCAGGACACTCAGTGATAAACAACTGTATGCCGGGATGTTCTCTATATCACATAATGAAAGAAATAATTAAGTGTAACTTTAACCAGGACACCATATTATTAATTTTGATAGGTAACAGAGGAAATGTGAACAAAGGAGAGTTGCTCCAGTATCATAGGACATTGTCAAACTTAAATTTAAGAAAAATTGTGTTGTTTACATTTCCATATAGTAAAAGTTTGCCACAGGAAGAAAATTTCCTTAGATATAATACACACATCAAAAGTGTCTAGGGATCAAGCATTTTTATGTGGATTTCTTGAGATTGAGATGTGGCTTTGTAATAAATTTATGATTTTATAAATTTATATGGATCCTTTTTGGTGCATTTCATAATTTGAATCAGGAACTGTGAATCAAATTCGAGTAAAAGATGAAAATCAGCTGTCAATATTTTCCCTATAAAAACATACAACGCATTGAAGACATTATTAGTGCTACTGTTTCCCTACTACTGATTAAAACCAACGTTATTATGGAGCGGCGACGTCATTTAAGCAGGGAAGAAATGCTCAGAGCCGTGGGAATGATAGAAGCTGGTTCCCGGCAACGTACTGTGGCTTTAGCTCTGAATACAAGTCAGAGTGTTATCAGTCGACTTTGGACACGTTACCGAAGCACTGGTACCGTGGCTGAGCGCCATGGAGGACGGTATCGCTGCACCACACGGAGACAAGACCGATACATTCAAATCTTAACTCGAAGAGCTCCAACAATAACCGCCATGATGTTAGCCGTGAGGCTTCATCACTCTTCAGGGAACTTAATTAGCGACCAAACAGTCAGAAACCGCTTGCATGAAGTGAACCTTCATTCCCGAAGACCGCTACGGGTACCACCTATAGCAATGCACAATCGTAGGATACGATATCAATGGGCTCTTGAACACAGAAATTGGGCAGAAGAACAATGGCGTTTCGTGTGCTTTTCTGATGAGTCTCGTTTTGGTATGAGACCGGATACAAGACGTATACGACACTGGAGAACCCCTGGACGCCAACAGCGATTAAAATCCTGCCAGGAAGTCCATCCTTATAGTGGTGGAACCATCATGGTATGGGCGGGTATTTGGATCGGCGGAAGAACTGAGTTGATTTGGATCAGAGGCAACCTCAACGCTCAAATTTATGCTGAGACGATTGTATCAGACGTCATCGTTCCTCTACAAGTGCAAATCGGTCCCTTATTTCAGTTAATGCATGATAATGCACGACCGCACACCGCAAGAGTTGTAAGACAGACTCTCGCCGCAGCTAACATCAATGTCCTGCCCTGGCCTGCTCAGTCGCCAGACTTGAATCCGATTAAGCATGCATGGGATATGCTACAGAGAAGAGCTCTGCCGAATATGGAGGGTATCCAGTCGCAAGAAGACCTTTTTTTGTTGTTGCAACGAACATGGGCGGCCATTCCACAGCGTGATTTGGATGAACTCATTTTGAGTATGCCAAACCGATGTTCTTGTGTTGTTAGTGTTCGCGGTAGAAACACGGATTATTAATTGTTTAAGTTACCCAATAAAATTTTAAAGAAAACTGTTATTTCAGTCTTTTTTTCGAACTTTTGTGTTAGTGGTTCAAATGTCAAAAATCCCTTTATTAGGAAAATGGCAAATTTCTTTATTAATGCAAAGGTGACTTGGTTTATCGTTACTGTGACAAACGAAAACACTTTATTTGATGAATCCTTAAAGAAAATTTTAATTAATATCAATCAGGAGAAAAGTTATTGCAAAAATATATGTTGATCCCTAGACACTTTTGATGTGTGTATTAATAACACGTTGCATAATTTGACATCTAATAGTAATGTTTTTCATTTGATTGACATTAACAATTATATTGGTAATAATTTTTATTTGACAAAAGATAGATATCTTGTGGATCGGTGCTATTTATCAAACTATTGTAGAAGACAGGTAGCTGTATCGCTATCATATTATTTTTCTATTACAGCCAAGAACTTGGCTAATCGAGTTGCCTCTGTTGAGCAATGCAATATTCAGTTAAATTACTCTGCCAATAGTTTGATCACAATTAATGAATCAGTCAATCATTTAAATTAGAAAATGAGACAACAGAGGCAACCTCTTGCAATATTTTAAGGAAGCCAGATAATAAACCAAGAGAATGTTTAGAGGATTTCAATAGTATCAACCTGGTGCATCAAAATATTCAAGGATTTTTGAACAAAGAATTAGAAGTAGAACTTTTTCTGAATTGTAACAACATAGATATTCTTTGTATAACGGAGCATTGGCTTAAGTGTCACCAATTAATCTTCAATTTTAGTAATCACCAGGTTGGTAGTTCATTCTGCAGGGTAAATGCTATACATGGCGGCGCATTAATCTTAGTAAATAATCAGCTTAAATTTAAAGACCGCAAGGATATTGTAAGCCTATCTGTTGAGCGAACAGTTGAAATAGCCTGTATAGAATTGGAGCAGTTTATCATATTAAGTGTATATAGACCTCCTTCAGGGTTGTATGATAGTTTTGAAAAGGTAATGGATGAAGTGTTGCATAAAATCTGTAATTCTAAGAAGTCCATAATCACTTGTGGTGATTTTAATATTAATTTGTTAGAAAAATCTGGGCTAAGCACTAAAATTATAAGCCTGTTTCAGTCATACAATCTTGAAAACAAATTTCTGGAGCCCACTAGAATAACCCCCACTAGTGCCACTTGCCTCGATAATATTTACACAGATGTCATACCTACCCACACAGTAATTATTAACTTAATGGATTCAGATCATTGTGGGCAATTGATCACAATTCCTAATGTAAACAAGAAAGTCACTAAGAAGGATATCATTGTTAATCCAAAAACTAAAAATCGCCTGGAAACTTTTAAAACTAAACTTTTGTCTAAATTACCACCTTTGTCAAATAACGGTGATCCCAACCAACAATATAACGATTTTTTTAGTATGTATTGCACACAATTTAAAACCACGTTTGTCCCTAAGACAATCTCGGTTAATAGTAACGCTTCTTTCAACGACTGGGCCACCATTGGTATTCATAAGAGTCGAAAACGACTTTATGAGCTGTATGAAGAACGGACGTATATAAACACTGTAGAATTTAAGTTATATGTTAAGAATTATTCTAAGGTATTTAAAAAAGTTTGTTTTATAGCAAAGTCACGTTATTTGAGTTCAAAAATTAAAAACAGTAGTAATGTAATTAAAATGACATGGAACATTATTAATAGCGAAACGGGAAAGTCTTGCAATCGAGATAGTGACTACAGCCTTGCTATTGGCGATAATATTTTGAATTCAGACACTCAAGTTGCCACAGCATTTGAAAATTTCTTTGCGGATATTCCCGTATCGACTACTAAATCGCTAAACTCATCACCTGCTGCTGCCGAGTCTTTATTAAGGGAAAACGTTTCAGTCTGTGATTCCGAATTTAATTTTCAATATGTCACCTGTAAAGATATAATTAAAACTTTTCACACGTTAAATGTTAAGAAGACCGCCGATCTATGGGGTCATTCTGTGGACGTTGCTAAGTCCATTATAACCATTGTAGCTCCTTCTTTAGCTGTAATATTTAACGATTGTATTGACCGTGGTGTGTTTCCTGATCTAATGAAAAATAGTAAAATAATACCATTGTTTAAATCGGGTAGTAAATCAGACCCCACTAATTATAGACCCATTTCTGTACTACCCACCTTCAGTAAAATTTTTGAAAAACAAATTTTAGAACAAATGCAAAGATTTTTCAATAAACATAAGTTATTGCATAAGAAACAGTTCGGTTTTACAAGGGGTCGTTCAACTACTGATGCCGGTGTTGAACTTTTAGGGCACATTTATAATGCATGGGAAGTTAAATGCGATGCTTTGGGCATTTTTTGCGATTTGTCTAAGGCTTTCGATTGCGTTCTTCATGAAACATTAATCAGGAAACTACACCACTACGGAATCCGGAACGCCTCTCTGGATCTTCTTGCGTCATATTTGAGCGATAGGATTCAGAGAGTTGATGTTAACGGGAAAAGGTCCCCCGGATCCGTAGTAAGAATGGGGGTACCCCAGGGCTCAATTCTTGGCCCTTTTTTGTTTCTTATTTATATAAATGACTTGCCTTACCTCCTAAAGGATAATCATGACATAGTGTTGTTTGCAGACGATACCTCTCTTTTATTTAAACTCAAACGTCAGCAGCTAGTTACGGACGATGTTAATAGCGCCCTGGCAAAAGTCGTTAATTGGTTTAATGTTAACAATCTACTCCTAAATGAGAAAAAAACTAAATGTATTAAGTTTACGATACCCCATGTAAGACAAGTGGAAACTAGTGTACTAATCAAGAATGAAGAGTTGAAACCGGAAGATAACACAGTGTTCTTAGGCATAACTTTGGA
This sequence comes from Eugnorisma glareosa, assembly GCA_947578425.1. Taxonomy (NCBI): domain Eukaryota; kingdom Metazoa; phylum Arthropoda; class Insecta; order Lepidoptera; family Noctuidae; genus Eugnorisma; species Eugnorisma glareosa. The sequence continues at coordinate 141,237 of OX387982.1, read as the reverse complement.
TGCCAAGCTTCAGTGGGGCCCCCATATAGACAAATTGTCAAAAAAGCTTAGCTCTGCAGCATACGCCGTTAGAAAAATTCGTGATTTAACTGATTTAGAGACAGCCCGTTTAGTTTACTTTAGTTATTTCCACAGTGTGATGTCGTACGGTATTCTCTTGTGGGGCAATGCCGCCGATATTCAGACAATATTTGTTTTGCAAAAAAGGGCAATTCGTTCAATTAATAAATTAAGTCCTAGACACACCCTCAGAGAAAAATTTAAAGAGATTAATATACTTACTGTCCCCTCTCAATTTATTTATGAAAACCTTTTGTACGCACATAAAAATATTAATTTGTTTAAAAAATACAGTGATATCCACAACGTAAATACGAGGAATAAACACAAATATGTTGTTCCTGCAACGAGGCTAAAAAAAATAGGGGGTACGTTCAGATGCCAATGTATACGTTTTTACAATAAACTTCCGAGTCATATTCAATTACTAAGCCTAAATAAATTCAAATCGTTTATAAAACGGAAGCTATGTCTGAAAGCCTACTATAACATTAATCACTATCTCGAAGATAAAAAGGCTTGGGATTAAGCTGCTCCAATTAAATTTACTCTGTGAATGTCGAAATTTCGGACTTCGCTTGTTTATTATTGATTCCTTTTCCATATACACTGTGACATTTAATTTATTTGACATGAATACTTTTAGTATTTTATTATTATTATTATTATTTATTATTATTTTGTTTTATATTTTTCTTATTATTATATTTAATGATTTGACATGAATACTTACTTAGCTAAGTATTTTACTTTTATTTTTATTTTTTATTGTTAATGGTCACATTTAATGACATTTATTTTAGAGTATTTTGTATTAATTTTATTTGATTATTGTGAATGTGAGGACCATGTGTATCTTTTTCCACTATTGTCTGGCAGTTTGAGTACTATAAGCGACCTACCCAAATGTCCTTTCTTTGGTATTGTTCGTCGTGTCGTTGAGCTCCTTGAGTTATAAGTCGAGCTACACGATAACTGACAAATGCTTGCACTGACTGGACAGGTCCACTCAAATCTGTGTGGTTCTTTCTTCAAGAGACCATCTCAGACACTAATCTGCATAGTCCTCATGTGAGTTAACCAAGATTATGTCTGGACTTTAAAAGAGACTATGACCTCTGAGTTTGTTTCGGCTGTTTCTTAGAGTAGTCAGGTACGAAACACCGGCCCCATCTAGTTTAAAAAAGAGACGTGTAAAAGTGTTTTTAAAAAACCTATTTGCAAAATAAACATCATTTATCATTTATCATTTATCATTTTTCTGCCCTCGTCCCGATTTTATTGGGGTTGGCGCACCATATGTTCTTCTTCTATACTTTCTATTAATTTTCGGAGAAATATTTGAAGAAAAAAAAATTAGAAATATACAAACGATGTCAATCCAATAAAAAATGAAATCTCACAGCATCAAAAAAAAAAACAAAGCACAAAAAGTGAAAATCTTACTGGGGTTCAAACATGTGACTGATAGTTTACAAAGTGAGCATGAATCCGCCAGGCTGTTTAATTTAAACCGTTGACATAAGTTTTAAAATAGCTGCTCTCATGCACGTCATGGCTGAAACGCCAAACAATTGAAGAATACTGACATAATGCAATATTGCTCACCCCCTTAAGCAAGTAGCGTGATAATATAAAGCCTAAGGTTTGAAGAAGCCTATAAGGAATATTTGTGTAAATTTTGAACAGGATCTGTGCAGTAGTTTTTGAGCCAACTCGGAACAACCATTTAGATTTTTACGATTTTATTATATGCATAGAAGATAGATAGATATAGATAGAAGATAGATATAGATAGATAGTTAACTGTTCTTTTCATCTATATTGATGTGTTAACTAACTGATAAACCCGTCTTCGCTTTGAACTATCCTATCGCTTTCTCTTATCACCAACTACAACACTTAAAGCTTGATATCTCATCATCAGTGATCGGAATAGGTGTTCAAGCAAGGAACAGAAACGAAAAGTGTTCCTTACGGCTAAAAATGTTTTTCCTTATCGGCGTGCGCGCATCATTCGCGCCTGTAGTTTCTCAAGTTGTGTACGCATATTTGACTCGTGAATTGTTGTTTTTTTAACTATACTTGTTTTATCGTTTAATGGATCTGCTTCTCAATCATGACCACCTTGCACCTCGCGCAACACGCAAATACTAATTTTGATTTCTGTTTACGTTTAGTTCCAATAATTGTACAAAATGAATAAATTGTATGAAAATCTATAAATTGTTTTTTTTTACCTTGTTAGTTCTAACTATTAAAGCTGGTATGAAAATTAAATTAGCTTCCGCACTTAATTACGGCGTTCAAACGAAGATAAGGAGATTACCTTTATTTTTTAAACAACAAAAATCGTGCACTTTTTTTTTTAACAGTAACTTTACTTAAATGAATTGAATAGTTGTTTGGAATCGGAGTCGGAATGAAATAGTTGTTTTACTGTAGACTGCGATGCGACAAAAGGTTTTCCTGTTTTACGGTATTCCTGAGAAACCTAATGAAAACCTCAGTAACTCGATTCTCCACATCATCTCCAAGCAGCTGAAGATAGATGATATTCAATTGGAACATCTAGAGAGAATGTGAGAGGGAGAGAACCTCACGTCCCAGCCGCCGCGGGAGACGCACCGGGCGTCGGGGGCCACCACGTGCGCCTCAAAGAGATTCCGCTCCGCCCAAAGGGGAAGGGGTCATTTGATGATTTCCCATCCGAAAAAATATAAAATAAATAGGCAGTGGCATCACCATTTCCGAGTTCCTGACCAAGATACCGATCACCTTCGCATTCACGTTTTGTTTCACCAATTGGCAAAGCACGACAGATACCACAGTGTGAAGGATCAGTGTTATTGTGCCAGAGTGCACGTGAGCAACTGAGCACTGAGCAGTGTATCGAGTTGAGTTAGGTCCCGCGTCGCGCGCCGCCACTACGCTCACTAAACACTTGGGATAACAAGCTTCAGAAGGTCCACTTCTATACCCCACAATATTATCGCACGTGCTGACGTGACAAACTGCGATAACTAGATCGCTACCTGCCCCCAAAACCATGTTTAAGAAACAAAATCTGTTAATATGGTGTTGGCTAAGCGTAAGTAGGTAACGGCGTATAGCCGAATAATGTTAGCTGCAGTGTAGATGTCATAATACTACGGATTACGAAACTCAGTAGGAACGTAGGTGAGCACCATTTCTCGGAAACCGATTTATTATTTTTGATTATTGTGGAACTAAATGTTAAAATCAGTGTTATATAAAGGCTGGAAGGGACACCGACGCGAAATCGGTTACCACGTATTCAGTCGGTACATCATTCTTAGCCTCTCTACATAGAAATATTTCATCGGTTATTAAAAGAAAAACAGCTGCTCCATACATTTGGACCGTGTAGGTATTTCACTTTTGTAGGAAACAGCTGATTATTTTGCTGGCTCAGAATGGTGTACCGAATACGTGGTAACCGTATCCGCGTTGGTGTCCCTTCCAGCCCGTACCTATTGTAGACTTTTATTACAAGACATGAAATAGCAATCATTTAATTTTGCGCTGGTCTGAAAGCCGATCCCAACTGCAAGAAAACGCTTAATTTGTGTTCTCCTTTCAAACTAGGCTATCTGCTTTCGTTTTTGGAGTTCTCTGTTTCCTTTCTGATTTTAGTGTTAGTTGCACCTTCTGAGCTCCAGCCTGTGTCGTGTGTAGCGCTGGGTGAGCGGGGGTGTGGGGGTGGTCTGTGCGAGAACTGATCGTATTTCTCCGGATCGAGTGGAAGGAAGTGTTTAGCGAGCTTCCTCCGCTCACCGACTATTGCTAGTGCCAAACTATGGATCGAAAGCGTTCGGCGATTGCCGAGCATTGCCGACGACGACGCTTCCATTATGTGTGGCGAGGAACTCTTTGTGCGCGCCGCCGCGGAAGTGACCAACGACCCACTGCTTTCACCCGCTGGGGCACAACTTGGGACGGGAGCCGACTTTTTTGGAATAGAGGATTTAGAAGCAATAGTTATGTAGATTTAACATCAAACAACCCAGCTCAGTATGTGATGTGTATTATACGAGACGATGCCAGTGGAACTAAACCTCAACATAGTTCAACCGCTTTTTGAAAAAGTGTATGATAATAATAATGGGTCCAGGCTTTTTAAACGCTAAGACTCTCCACAATCGCGAGATATGAAGTCTCAGGGGTATATTCACGGGCACGCCACTATAGTGGCGGTAAGTCCCTTCTTTGAGGAGTGGCTAGAGAGGCGCCACGGCACCCTCACCTTCCGCCTGACGCAGGTCCTCACCGGACATGGTTGTTTCGGGAGATTCCTGCACCTAATCGGGCGGGAGGAAACGCCCGGGTGTCACCACTGCGAGGATCGACCGGAGCACACGGTGGAGCACACTGTGCAGGTCTGCTCCGCTTGGGCGGAGCAACGCCGTGTCCTCGTAGCGGCAATCGGCGGCGGCGACCTCTCGCGTCCGGCCCTGGTTCAATCCATGGTCCAGAGCGAGACGGAATGGGACGCCGTCACCTCCTTCTGCGAAGCAGTCATGCTAGCGAAGGAGGTGGCGGGACGTGAGAGAGAGAGAACCTCTCGTCCCAGCCGCCGCAGGAGACGCACCGGGCGTTGGGGGTCACGTGGTGGCCCCCGGCCACCGTAGGCGCGGGCCTGTGGACGGTGAGCTATGGGCTAGCTCGCCATTCGTCCGTCCTATGACGACAGGCCGTGTCGACGGCGCGTTCGTGTTCCACGCGCGCCTCATAGAGAGTCAGCAAACAGGAAGGGGTCCGTAAGGACCGACGCCTGCCAGGGTTGCGGGACTGTTCGAAAGAGATACCGCGGCCCTGGAACACAAAGGGCAAAGGAAGGAACATGGATGGGTTTTAGTCAGTAAAAGTCTGACACTCCCTCCTGCTCAGCCCAGAGCGGGAGGGGTTATTTGATGATTTCCAATAGGTAAAAAAAAGGGGTATATTCACCCGACGCGGAAGACGCACCGGGCGTCGTGGGCCACGTAGTGGCCCCCGGCCACCGTAGGCGCGGGCCTGTGGACGGTGAGCTATGGGCTAGCTCGCCGTCCGTCCGTCTTATGACGACAGGCCGTGTCGATGGCGCGTTCGTGTCCCACGCGCGCCTCAAACAGATGTCAGTAATAGGAAGGGCCGATGCCTGCCGGGGCTGCGGGACTTTTCGAAAGAGATATCGCGGCCCTGGAACACAAAGGGCAAAGGAAGGAAACATGGATGGGTTTTAGTCAGTAAAAGTCTCACACTCCCTCCTGCTCCGCCCAGAGCGGAAGGAGTTATTTGATGATTTCCCATCCGGAAAAAAAAGGGGTATATTCACTAGAAACCGACGTGGGGATGCATCGAGATGTGGTCGCGGTGGACAAGGGCCTCACCCCGCTCTTCTTGCTACAGAGAACTGTAGTGCATTTTTTTTTTTCGGATGGAAAATCATCATCGTAACAGGCCAGGTTTGACACCTACACGCGAGGCATGGGAGGACGCACGTGTTACAAAGTTTGCTTTTCACCGACATTGGTATTGTTTCATATTTGACAATTTCTTTTAGCGACCAGTACCGTTTCCAGGTGTTGCTTATTCTTCCATTGATTTCTTTTGAATATTTGTCTTTTATTGATATTATCTGTCCAATATATATATTCTACTTGTACATATTTTAATTTCTATTATAGATTTGTAGTTTGTAAATAATGTAAATAACCAGATACATAATTACTTATAACATATTCGATAACCTGTCCCTTTGTCTGTCTCCTCTCCTCTCCTTTATTGCATTCGTCATTAGTTTAGGCTTCGCCGTATTAAACCTGCTTTCTTGCTTTTATTATCTAATAGCTGTAACATAGTTTGTAGTTACTATCTGGTCTCTCTACAAATATCACTGTATCGTCAGCAAATCAGTGATTCAGGTTTCTTCCATTTATGTTTATTCCAAAATCTTCCCAGTCTATATTTCTGAATATTTTCTAACACTGCCGTGAAAAGTTTTGGGGAAAGCGGATCACCTTGCCTGACGCCTCTCTGGATACTGAATTTTTCTCCTTGCAGTTCAAGTTGAACCTTCGCTGTGGAGTTTTTGTTCTTTTACGATTTTTATGTACTTGCTTTCTACGCCCTGGTTTTCTAGTGTCTTCCAGATATAGCTATGACTCAGAGAATCAAATCAAAATATTTTTATTTCACATAGGCCTAGATGGGCACTTATAAAACGTCGACAAAAAGGTGCACGGTTCGGGTTGTTCGTTTCCTATGGCAAAGAACCGGCAAGAAACTCCGATCGAAAATCGAAGGCCATAATGTAATCGATGAATGCCATGTAGTAGTGCTGGCCATATTCATTAAGTTTTTCGATGATCTGTTTCACCCCGTGTATATGATCGATGGTAGAATCGTCGGGGCGATACCCCGCTTGTCCTCTTGGTTGGTTCGCTTCTAGGTGTTTCGTTATTCGGCCAAGTATTATTTTGGAAAACACTTTATATAAATTGGACATTAGACTTAAAGGTCTGTAGTTATTTATTTCGTTTTTATCTCCTTTTAATGTAACAAGACAACAGTGGACTTCGTCCACTGAGTTGGTATTTGTTCAGTAGCCAGAATTTCGTTACATAGATACGTCACCGGTTTGGATATAATGGTTAAAGTGTCTCTCAGTAGCTCGTTTGAAATTGTATTGTCTCCAGGTGCTTTGCCGGTTTTTTGTGTTTTTATAGCTTTGATGACTTCAGTTACTAGTATGCAAGGCAATTTCTGGGTCTCCCTTGTTTGACCGAAAGGAATTTGACAAATTTTCACTTCCCAAAAAAATTTTCGCATAATTTCATTTGCCAAACTATAACTTAGCAAAAAATCTATTCACAAAAAATTGTAACGCAAACCTAATGTTTGGGAAATGAACGTTTAAACTATGTATAACTTGTTTACCAACTAGTACTTTTAAAATTTTGTATTTAGTCAAATATTTCAGTTGGAATAACAGTTTTTAATCAAATAAGCCAAATATTTAGTGTCGTCAGTTTTCAATTCACCCTTTCCTATTTAAATGCTTCAATGACAAAAATGTGAACGTTTCGTGCGTAGGAGGTCACAGTTTTAACCTAACCTAACGATTTTTTTTTTAAATAAGTGATCATCCTAATCTAAACAGTTCAGTCCCGGGTAACCTACTAAAAACAATCTCTTTTTTCTATTAATGCAAGTCGATTCTGGCACTCGCCGGCCGCTGCCGCGGCACCGCTCGCTACGCTCGCTCGGCTCGTGCGTAGGAGGTAACAGTTTTAACCTAACCTAACCTACCCATTTTGTTTAAAGAAGAAATTAACCTAATCTAAATAGTTGAGTTCCGGGTATCCTACTTAAAACAATATCTTTTAGTTCTTTCTTTTTTTATTTTATAATTCCCAAAAAATCTTAATTTTGCCTTAATTATTTTTGTCTAATCAAATCAATTCACCAAAAGTTTATGGTCTGAAGATTGTTTGCTGTAATAATTCATTTGATTAAAGACCAAATGCCATAATGACATTATACTTGGTAATATTTTGCCAAGTAAAAATTTGGCCAAATAAAACTATGCGTACGAAAATCATTCGAAATATTGCAATGGTATAAAAAAAGGTTGCTAAAATTTGTTTGGGTAAAGAAATTTTGTCAAAATTTTTCGGCAAAACGGCAGGATCCCGCAATTTCTTCTTCATAAGTATACTGGTCTGTTTCTGTGGATGTTTATATTGTTTTGTCTATATTCGTATATAGTCTCTTATAGAATGCTGTCGCTACTTTAGCTATTAATAAGCTTTTTGTTGCCGATTCCTCCTTTTTCTTCTTATTTTTGGTTTTCATGTTAGGTATCCATTGCGTGGACTCTTCCAGTTGCTTTAGACCTTTTTTAATTCCACCTGTTTTCTCTATTTGTTGTTTTACTTTCAGTCTCTTTGCTTTCCTGTGTTTTCGTATCGATGCTTGGATTTTTTTGCTTATATTCGTAATGCTTTGACGGTTGTCTCTTCGTTTCTCTAACATTATGCTCCTCTGCCTCATCAATGCATTATGGTTTCTTCTCCTAATTTATTTTTCCTTTCTTTTTAGTACGCAATTTCTTAACGTTCATCAGTCCCTTCTTCAGAAAATCATACTTTTCTTGCAGTGTTTTATGTCTTTCCATTTCTTCTAATACGTTGGTTTATAGGTTTGGTGGTATAGGCTATATTATTGTGACTATCTGTCACGTACTCTTAATTATTCTATCTTATTTTAAAAACTACTACGGCATCTGCCACTTACAAACCCATAAAATTTATATTTTATGATTTACCAGCCTGACGGGTTACCGTAATTAATAACGCACGCAACGAGTCCTACTTAGAAATTATAGAATCGTATTGTAGTACTTGTAAACTCTTATTGGACCACGAACAAAAACTGGCAGGCGGGCCAAGGCGAGTCTTACAGAATTCTAAGAAACTCCGATTTTTACTCGCCACTCAACATCTGGTTGCAATATACCCCGGTCATGGGCGCCCAAGGAGGTACTTAAAACAATTGAGACATTTGTACAAAAAACCAGCATTTCTGGGAAGAAATGCGTGGTGTTTTTAGAGAGGCTGAGGCCAGAGGAATGGTGCTGAACTGGAGGCAGTCGGTCTTACACCGTTATGGGTTCGGACGAGATAGGCTATTTAAGTTAAGTAACTGGGTGAATACCGAGAGTCTATGTCCAAGTGGGTCGTCGCAAGAGTGCGATAATTATTGAATAAGTTAAATATAGTTGGATTAAAAGTCCTATGTGTGTGTGTTTGTTGGTGAGCGACTGGGTGAGTCCTTTATTACAATAATAATCCTAGGCTGATGTTGTGATTAAAGTCCTTAAAACTACACAGACAGAAACGTGTTGCTGAGGAGTTTGTTGCGCCACTTCTTCTCCTCACTTCTACTCCTCCAACACTAGGAAGTGGTGAGGGGTGGGCGCTTTTGGGGCTGTCTATAGGGTTTCAATAGTGTTGGTCCCCAACTCTATTGCAAAATGGTTATTGAGTTTTGATTATCAATTCTATTATCTGTTAATTCTTGAATCATATGTATTTATTAGGTCCATGTTAGTTACGGAGAAAGGAAACACAAGCCTCCCGAGCTAACGTGTAATATCGACTGCAGAGGTCGGGTCACGCGCAGCGTACCCTACTTACATACTAACAGTCCAACCAACAATTCAGCCAATTTGCCTTTTGAGTTTCTAGTCTCAACCCTATTAGATCAACCATATAGTGATTCTAGAATAATATGTTCTTTATCTCTGACAAATGATTCGGTCAGGCTGACACAAGCACGTGTCTTGCAGATGCGCAAGTTGTACAAAAAGAGCACATGATTCATGGGGTGGGGTTGGAATGGTTTGATACCACAGCTATTATACATATAACCAGTCGAAAGACTGTTAGGGACCATGACTACTGATTAGCATGATGATCGACGTTCTGCCGCTGAAAAGCCGCCCTTGTCACGTTTACCAGTTCGAAAGAACTGCTAGGGATAATGCTCACTAGGAACATGTTGTCGACGCATTGCCGCTGAAAAGCCGCCTACGTCACTTATGGAAGTGATGCTCTGAGTGCACCAGGTGTAGATGTGAAGTATCGTGTCTGACCAATTACCTATTACGCTAGCGTAAGGGTTATTTACAAGAACTATTGGTTGCTTATAAACATACTTTGCATCTCCCAGGTATGTTTTACCCTTTTGAAACCACTTTCAAAATATTTCAATAATTATGAATTCCCTAATCTGATTGACTATAACTTTCAATCCTTTCCTTGTTATATTAATGATACGAGGCATTAGACTTCTTCATGTTAAGGAATTCAGTTCTCTTAGGCGGTGGGAAGGCGACCAGTCTGAGACGAACCTTACAGGTCCGTGCGGATGGCGGGGCGCGTCCTTTCGCCCTTCCGGGGAAACCGACCATAATACGAATATTTATGTGATATAGGAAAAACGAACATTTTATCAGCCTAGGGTAATTTAGGAACAGTTACATTATCCTTGTATTTTCAGTTGAGATAATATGTTTTCTTGATTTATGGTTTTCACATCGTATAACCCCTCTTACTGTTCTATGATCTGTGTTGAAATTTAGAGTTTTCACTACATCGACGTCACTAAATAGCCTTTCTTCTCTTGCCAGAATAAAATCGATTTCATTTCTGCCGTTCGGGGATATCCATGTCCACTTTCTTGTATTTCCTTTTTTGAAGAAGCTATTCATTATTTTAAAATTGTTTGCAAAATAGAAATCTATGAGCCTTTGTCCGTTATCATTTCTTTCTCCACTGCTGTAATTCCCTATGACAAATTCAATTTATTTGTTTTGCTGCCATCTTGGCATTTAGGTCATCAATATTAAGTTTTTGTTCGTCTTTTGCATAAATTCTGTCAGATCTTTGTAAAATCTTGTTCTGTGGGTGATTTGACTTGAATGATCGACGATGTTTGTTTAAATTCAGGCAATTTTATATTGAGGACTGCAATTCTATCTGATATGCCTTGGAAACTGATTATTTTCTCTTTCAAGTATTTTTTTATTAAGAAACCCATTCCGTGTATACCTTGTTTTTCTCCATAGAAGTAAAAAAAGAATTCGTTATATTCTCGTATCTCTTCTCCTATTCTTCTTCTTACTTCACAAAGACCAATGACATCCCATTTTATATATCTTATGGCTTATTCTTCTAATCTGGTATCTGTCATTAGCGTTCTGACGTTTAACGTTGCAAGGTATATTTTGTTCTTTCTTTTTTGGCTTAAGGATTTATTTCTAGGCGGTGGTGGTCTGACATCCCCACGGGGACCAGCCGGATTGGAGTCGTTCCGCATCTGATTGATGATATTTAGTTGCTACTAAGTTTGGTTTGATTTGATATTAGAAAAAGTGTTTGCTTTGGGTCTTATCATATCGAATGAATTCTTCCTGTTTTGTTTTATTGATGAAATTGAATTAGGTTTCAATTCTCTTTGTTTTTCTAGTACTTCCCTAGGAAAATCTTCGGTGACGTATCCCTCTTTTAGGCTCTTTTTCATGTTAAGAACCTCTTTTCTCTTCCAGTTGTTTGCAAAAACAATAAGAACAGGTCGATTTTTATTTTTCGATTTTGTTCGGACCGATACGGTGCATCTTTGATAAATCGTTTAATTCAAATGTGGTTTTAGATCTTCTTTGACAATTTCCTTTTGACCCAAAAGAAAAACAGGATGTTGTTATTTTTCTTCTCTTTCTCTAAATATTAATTTTTCTTTTCTAATACTTCTATTTTATTTTTCATAATTTTAATATTTTCTGGTTCTAATTTTACATTATTTTTTTCAAATAATATAGTATGCGTTTGTTTCTCCATTTCTATTTTCATTTTGTCGGAAAGTATTTGGAATTGTTCCTCCATTTTTGGTAGATACTTTTCTTTGTACAGTGGCAACACTGTCGAGTATTTGACGTTTGTTGACGATTGAATGTCACTGTCACTCACTGTTTGCTCACTGTTCAGTTTTGATAACCTCATAATAATATAACCTCAAATAGGACTGCAAAATGATGGTTTCAATGATGTTTTTATGAATATCTTCACTATTTTTATTAACCACAGTGTTTTATGTCACTAGATGTTTTTGTTTACTACGGTAGTTGTCTCAATAGCATTGAAAACCCGTTTCAATAGCATTTTTAACCCCCCTCTGCGAAAACAAAATCGACTTCCAAAAAAACACTAAAAAAGTCTAAAATAACTTGACTTTCGGAAGTCGGTGTCTTTGTTTGGATCTCTTTTGGCCGGCCACCAGCTTCCGAAAGTCAAGTTATTTTAGACATTTTTAGTGTTTTTCGGAAGTCTGTTTTGTTATCGCAGAAAGTTTTTTATTTTACCCTTTTTAGTTGTATATACCACACAAATTCTTGTCATTAATTAATTTTTACATTGTAACTAGAAGTTAGTTAAAGTACTCGTCAAGATGAATCATACGAGCCCAAACTCGATGAGGTTTTGTCGTTTTATAACGGAGTTCCTATGGCCACCGTCCAGCTCCATCATCAGACACTAGATACCATTTAAGACCAAAGTACTCGTCAAGACAAATCATAGGAGCCCAAACTCGATGAGATTGTGTCATTTTCTTACGGACTACCTTCCAGCTCCATCATCAGACCCTGGGTACCATCTAGAGACAAAGTACTCGACAAGATGAATTATACGAACCCAAACTCGATGGGGTTATGTCGTTTTATAACGGAGTTCCTATGGCCACCTTCCAACTCCATCATCAGACCCTGGTTACCATTTAGGACTAAAGTACTTGTCAAGACAAATCAAACGAGTTCAAACTCGACGGCATTGCGTCGTTTTATTACAGAGTTCCTATGGCCACCTTCCAGCTCCATCATGAGATCAGCTCCATGTCATCATAATATTGCATTGTCTTGCGATATACACATGTGTGCAAAATTTTAGCTCAATCAAAAAACAGGAAGTGTGTCAAATTTTACTAGCAAATATCACGCGACGTCGCGTGATGTGACAATTAACGTGAAGAAAACAACCAAATTCCTAAATCGATTTCGATGAAGTTTCTATGGGACCAATTGGGAAGCATATCCTTTCAGATGAAAAAATAATTTTTCAAATCAGTTTACAAATGACGGAGTTACGAGGTAACAAACATGAAAAAAAATACAACCGAATTGAGAATCTCCTCCTTTTTGAAGAAAATTGGTTAAAAAGAGAGGGTTAGAAAGAGTGTGCGTCAATCTAAAAGATTGATATATGCGTTTGCGGACATTTTTTTAGAGCTTTTTAAGAGGAACAATTCCGACATACATGATTATTGCGTAACTTTAACCGTTCACGCAGCGCACACAACGGAAGCTCTCAAAAGGAATAAATCACTGTTTTTGTACCATTGTTCATTGATGCTCTGCTCCTATTGGTTGTAGCGTGATGTTATATAACCGCCTTCCTCGATAAAGGGGCTATGCAACACTAAAATATTTTTTCAATTCAAACCAGCCAGTAGTTCCTGAAATTAGCGCGTTCAACCAACCAAACAAAAAATAATTATTAGTATAGATTCAAGTAGGGAACAATTTAATTTCTCGGAAATATTTGCATTAATCGCTAAAATATTCTATTAATGTTTTTCAAAATAAATAATAATAGGCAAGCTGGCAACACTTATGGCAAGCAAATGTCTTTCTATCTGATTTACGAAATATTCTTAAATTTAAATAGTTAAAAAGTATACCGGAAGATTTGAATAATACGAGTACCACCGTTTTATAATAGCAGTTATAATACAAAAATCAAAGAACAAACACCATTAAGGAAATTAAAACAAATCCAACACGAAAGAAAAATCCACAACCATTGATCTGACACAAACATTGGGCCATAAATGTCAAAAAAAAAAAATTGGTAATAAAATGTTTTATAGATTGAAGATGTTGACAAGATGAGCTACTCGACGCGCACGCCTATCGACTCCGGACCCGTCGCTCAGCTCCGCCTCGCCGCCGCCGGAACCCAGCCCCATCGTGAGCGCTGTGACACCGGCCGTGGCAGTTGCGTCGACCTCGGGTGACAAGTATTTCTCTCCGCCCACGGCCCCACGATACCACCACCAGTTCGTCGACGGGGAGGACGCCGGCCGCCGGACGATTTAGGACCTCGAGGCCCACCGGCCTCTGATAGGGTCCCAGCTCCCGGCGGAAGTTTGTAGCGCATGCGATGGACGCAATCCATCAATGAAAACGTCATGCGCTCATACTATGGGGCTACAGGGGGGGGGGGGAACAACCTGACCGCGTACCGTGTTCGGATGCTCTCCCTCTTTCAGGTGCTTGAGCCAGCTGTCAACGTGTCGGCGCAACGACTATCAGATCAGGTGCGAGTCATCCAGCGTAATCGTATGTTGGATGACACCGTACTTGATCGCTTGCGGACTGAAATGCAGAGTAGCCATGTCATTGCCACGCCATCGCAGGTTGTGGTTCCACCACAGTCTACCATAATAACAAATTGCGATAAATTGCGATAATTGCGTTATCGCAATAGTACATAGTTACTAATGTAAGTACCCAGTGCAATGAGGAAATGAGGAGTGCTTTGGAAGGTGCGATTCGAGAATATCGGTTCATGCCTCCCGACCTTAGGCCACGCGAACCTCGTTTGCCCATGCATAATAAAATTGTCAAACTGTTTTGATAACTGCGAAGACCTCTCCGATGCTCATTCAATCCTGTATTGTGCGGCTGTAGCGGCATGTCGTGTAGCTCACGTCAAATTCTTTGATGACAGAGCTACACGGCCTAAACCAGCCGTACCAACATGGCAGTACAGGATTGAACGACGTATTGGTGGGGCCAGAGCACTCATCGGCAAACTGATCTGCTTCAGGGAGGGCAATACTCGCCCTAGAGTGATGCGTTTTGTGAGACGGGCGTTCTCGGGGACTGATATCAGTCCTCGAGACCACATGTTCCGTGTCACAGACATCGACTTCCTGAAGCAGAAAGTGTATGCATGGGCAAACCGTTTTCGTAGGTATAAACGGCGGGTGGACCGATACACTCAGAATCGCACATTCCAAAGAGATGAAAGGTGGGTTTACAGGACTTGGGAGCGACCAGACCAAGGTGTGGCTGACACGCACCTGCCGGATGATGATGCCATGTGTTAGTTCTGGCGCAGCATCTGGTCGGTGCCTGTTAGCCATACCGAGGATGAATGGACTCGGGAGGTCGAGCGGGCGTGCGATCCAGTACAAGAAATGAAGGCAATCACTATCTGCCCCCAAGACGTAGTTCGTGCAGTCCGTCCGTTGCCTAACTGGAAATCTCCAGGGCCGGATGGGCTGCACAACTTCTGGATTAAATGGTTTACAAGGTCGCACGCTCGCCTGGCGACCCTGTTCCAGTCAGCCTTAGAGTCAGGGTCGCTGCCCGAGTTTCTGACAACTGGTATAACCCACCTGCTCCATAAATCGGGTAGTACTCCGGAGCCCAAAATTATAGACCGATTACCTGTCTTCCGACAGTCTATAAAGTTCTTACATCCATTTTGAGAGCTAAAATTAAGAAACACATTGATGACAATTCTATTCAATTCAATTCTATCATGTCCGCTTCTCAAAATTGATGTAAGAACGAGTCTTGTGGTACTAAGGAGCTACTCCTCATTGATATGGCCATTAGCCAACAGGTTCGCCGTTCCCGAAGGGATCTGTCGAGATGTTGAATAGATTATAAGAAGGCCTATGACTCCGTGCCACATACATGGCTCATGAGGGTGTTAGAGTTGTATAAAGTTGATGCAATTCTACGCACCTTCCTGATGTCGTGTATGGGGCAATGGAGGACAATCCTTCGCTATCCAGGATGTCGGCAAATCCAGAGGAATAGCGAACCAATAAGGATAGAGCGAGGTATATTTCAGGGCGACAGTTTGAGTCCACTTTGGTTCTGCTTAGCCTTGAATCATCTTAGCACGCTGCTGGAGGATTCAGGTCTAGGCTATCGGTTGAGGAGAGGTGGTCAAGTTGTATCTCACCTCCTTTACATGGATGACCTGAAACTCTTTGCCCCCAACGATTTGCAACTGATGGGGCTACTGAGGGTAACTGCAACTTTCAGTAGTGCCATCAGGATGGAATTTGGTGTGGACAAATGTGCAGTCATGCATGTAAAGCGAGGCTCCCCTCGCTTTACATGCATGACCGCACATTTGTCCATTTGTATTGCGGAATCTGTGGGAACCCAGCTGTATTTAATAGTCTTTTATCAGGCGGAAATAAGGTGCGTGCCTTCAACGGTTGGGTCATGTTGGTTTTGATGTACTCTTTCGGCATACTCAAATGGACTGGACTCAATTGGACTCAAAATAGAACTAGAGGCCTTGGATAGGTAGGTCCGGAAATTGTTGACAGCATATCGAATGCATCACCCACGTTCTTCAATTATGAGACTGTATATCCAGCGGAAGTGTGGGGGTCGAGCCTTTTAAACGCTAAGACTCTCCACAATCGCGAGATATGCAGGTTCAGGGAATATTTCCTATAAACCGAGACGTGGGGATGCATCGAGATGTAGTCGCGGTGGACAAGGGCTTCACGCCGCTCTCCTTGGCTACAGAGAATTGGCGCAAACCCGTAGTGCTTGACACTAACGACCGCAGGGAGGTATGGCAGAGTAAGGAGCTTCACGGACGCTTTTTCCGGGCCCTACATGGGCCTGATGTAGACCTATCAGCGTCCGTAGCTTGGCTATGTTCTGGGGACCTCTTCGAGTACTTGCATAGACACAACCTTGTAGCCAGGATTATCCATCAACAACTTGCTCTAAAATACAGCCTTGTGGAATTGGAAGTACCGTACTATAAGTATGTACCCGACCCAGTTCTCGAAAATGGCAATATCAAATTGTACTGTGATCAATCCATCATCACCGACAGGACTATTGTAGCCAATAAGGCTGATATAGTGGTGGTGGATCGATCAGAGCGGCGCGCAATGATTATTGATACAACGGTCCCGCATGACGAGAACCTCGTGAAAGCCGAGAAAGATAAGCAAATCAAGTATCTTGACTTGGCTCGCGAGGTTGTCGACATGTGGGATGTGAGCTCAGCGATCATTGTGCCGATAGTCGTTTCAGTCAATGGCTTAATTCCCAAGAGCCTCGACCAATACATGAGGAGGCTCTCGCTAGGCAGCTGGATCAAGGGCTTGATTCAGAAAGCGGTACTCCTGAACAAGGCTCGTATTGTTAGGAGGTTCCTCTCTCTGGAGCCCTGACCGCCGGTAGCTTGGACCCTATTCCCGATACCAGTGGGCTACAATTTTTTATATTTTTTTTTGAGATGAAAAAAATGTAATTGATATGTATGTATATGAATAAAGGAAATAATAATAATAAACGTTTATTTAAGATAACTTGGATCCAATTTGTTAGTATTATAATAACTTATAACCCCGCCTTGTGCAAATACTGGAAGACCATGGTATTAGAGGTGTTCCACTGGACTTACTTTCGGATTATTTAAAAAACAGAACCCAATCAGTTAAAATTGGAGAGCACATTAGTGACGAACTGCCAGTTGATTTTGGGGTTCCACAAGGCAGTATACTAGGTCCCACTCTTTTCCTCTGTTATATAAACGAACTCTGTTCACTTGAGATTAAAAATTGCCGCATCTCCGCATACGCAGACGATACTGCCCTAACCTTTTACGCTGATTCGTGGACGGAGCTTTTTAATCTCGTGCAAAATGGTTTTAACACTGTGTGTCACTGGCTATCTTCAAACTCCCTAACTTTAAATGAAGATAAAACCAAATACATTTTATACTGTATTCGTAATCAAACTGAACTTGCCAATCTCACTACTTACAATATCCTCGCACATAAATGTAATTTCCCTCCAACTCCAAATTGTAATTGTCCCAATATTAATCCTACAAATAGTCTTAAATATCTTGGAGTCGAAATTGACGCAAATTTAACTTTTGGAAACCACATTGGCTTTCTATATAAAAGAATACGGAAGCTCACTTACATTTTTAAAGGACTCCGTGACGTAGCAGACAAACAAACGATGAGGATGGTATACGAGGCTCTGGTGCAATCTATCATTGGTTACTGCATTACCACATGGGGCGGGGCATGTAAAACAAAAATGATAACAGTAGAAATAGCCCAAAGGATGATAATAAAAGTAAGCTTATCCAAACCACGGCTTTTCAACACCTCAGCACTTTATGAGGAAGCACAGGTGCTAACTGTACGACAGCTGTACGTCTTGCTTACTGCTCTTCTCCAACACTCGAACCTACCCGAAGATGGCAGAAAACGCATAGGTCTCTCCAGGAGAAATTTCGCAGTATGTAGGACGACTGCGGTTGGTACTTCCTTCGTGCAAAGATTCTTTCCTTTCCGGGGAGGTGAATTGTACAACAAACTAAATAAAATTTTAAATATAGCAAATTGCAGTAAAGTTGAATGTAAAAATAAAATTATGAAATGGTTATTGAAGTTAAACTATACGGAAACAGAAAAATTACTTGAGGTAGCTAAGTAAGTAGGCTTAGCAGCCCATACTTACATACATATAATTGTAGGTAAGATTATAGTCATATTATTATATAATATTCTCTAACTATATTTACATATATATATTCATGAAAATACTTATTTTGCAATAAATGTACACTTACTTGTATACACACACACACACACACGTATACACACCGTCACCAATTTCGCACTATTTCCACGTTGACAATAACTATCTTTGATGTAATGGGGGGCCTGGAGTTCTATAATACAGGCCTAGGCTTAGTTTAGACTCCAGATCTCCCACAAATTACAATTTTCTGCCTAACTACCTGTCAACCTATATATCTAACAACGATGTTATTTGTGGAGATGAATAAACGTTTTTTATTATTATATATTATTATTTTCTTTATTTATTTTCTTTACATATTATATACATTTTTAAATATTTTTAGTAACAAAGATTATATTACAAAAAACATTTAAAAATATAGAAAATAGTAGCCCACCGGTATCAGGAACAGGGTCCAAGCTACCGGCGGTCAGGGCTCCAGAGAGAGGAACCTCCTAACAATACGAGCCGTGTCCAGGAGTACCGCTTTCTGAATCAAGCCCTTGATCCAGCTGCCTAACGAGAGCCTCCTCAGGTATTCATCGAGGCTCTTGGCAATTAAGCCATGGGCTGATACGACTATCGGCACAATGATCGCTGAGTCCACATCCCACACGATGACAACCTCGCGAGCCAAGTCAAGATACTTGATTTGCTTATCTTTCTCGGCTTTCACGAGGTTCCCATCATGCGGGACCGTTATGTCAACAATCATTGCGCGCCGTTCTAATCGATCCACCACCACTATATCAGGCTTATTGGCTACAATAGTCCTGTCAGTGATGATGGATCGATCCCAGTACAATGTGATACTGCCTTTTTCGAGAACTGGGTCGGGCACATACCTATAGTACGGCACTTCCGATTCCACAAGGCTGTATTTAAGAGCGAGTTGCAGATGGATAATCCTGGCTACAAGGTTGTGTCTATGCAAGTACTCTCCGTTAGCTAGACGAGAACACCCGGAGATAATGTGACGGATTGATTCGCCTGGACGGTGGCATGCCCGACATAAATATGTCAACCGTGCCGTCCTTCACAATAAATCTCCGGTAGTTATTCGTCATCATAACTTCATCTATAATTGCACAGACAAAACCTTCGGTTTCTCCGAAGAGGTCCCCGGAACGTAGCCAGGCTATATATTATTATTATAATGTTAGTAATACAACCTTAATCTACTCGCCCCCTGCCTGACCCATGAATCGAGGTTTCAATACTCAATACAAGGTATAAAGGCTTTCCTCGACAGCCTTACGTTTTCATCGGTCGTATGACTGTCATCGAGTGTCTAAGGATGAAAAGTCGTGTATACGAGCTAGGTCGAAAGTTCTCATCAAGGTACATGAAATGAGCCGAGACACGATAAAACTGCTGCAAACTTTTGCGGGCCTCTTCCAACTGCTTTTCGTCTCCATCGTCAGACCTTCGAGGACAGTCATACTCCAGTTAGGTCGAAAGTTCTCATCAAGGTACACGAAATGAGCCGAGACACGATAAAACTGCTGTAAACTCTTGAGGCCCTCTTGCAACTGCTTTCCTTCTCCATCGTCAGACCTTCGATGAAAGTCATATTCAATTAGGTTTAAAGTTATCACCAAGGTGCATGAAATGAGCCCAATAACAATATACCTGCTGTAAACTGTTAAGGACCTCTTGCAACTGCCATTTGTCTCCATCGTTTGATCTTCGATGAAATTCATAGTCAGGTTTTAAGTTTTTATCAAAGTGCATGAAATGAGCCCAAACATATCGGACTTCTCTGTAAAATTTGTGCGTGGTTAGGTGAAACATAAAATAAAAAAAATATAGACGCGTCGAATGAATACGTCCTCTTTTTGTTTCGTTGTTTAAAAAACAAAGCTTCAGACTTTTGACACCGGCGAGGGTCATTCTTTCACGCGCAAAACTTAGCACCGCGATTCAGAAAATGGAATGAAATGAATAACGCCATCTATCGAGCACGAAGTTAAACTGCTAAAATATAATGCATGGAAAGCGATCGAACACGCACTCTACAGGGTTATAGCGTCATGGAGACTAATCTAGAGTACCTTTTGCTATCAACTTTTTTTTAAAGCCGGTCAGTCGATTTAAAAGCTACCTTGTGAGCACATTTTTATTCATTAGTACCATTTTGGTGCAATAGATTTCGTTGCATGTATCTTACACAATGATAGCAAATTCTTCTTAAACACTTTAAATTCATAAATCTTTTGATAGAGAGCACCGATTAAAATGAAACAAAAACTAAAACCTTCTCTACGTTACGCACAATATTTGTGCATTAATTCTAACCACATTGGTTTTATAATTTACACGTGATGCTATAACAAAAGAAATTCCCGGAGACACTCATATATCTTTTATTTTTTATTTTTTTATTTATCTTTTGATAGAGAGCACCGATTACAATTAAATAAAAAATAAACCTCATAGCCTAACTAACCTTCTCTAAGTTATGCACAATATTTGTGCATTGAATCTAACCACATTCTAAATATGATTAATAATATTTATATTCCCCGGGAACACTACCTATACTTTTCCGGGTTAAAATGCCTAATGGTAACGGCTAGAATATAAGGTATCCTGATACCAACTATTATTCAAATCTGCTAAGCCGTTTGACCATAATTGAGTTATAATCATATTTGAGTTATTTGATCATCTCACGGGTACACCGCATTTTTCCGGGATTAAATGTAGGCTATGAGTTAATCCAAAATATAGGTAAGCTATCTTGGTACCAAAGGAGGTGTTTTTTTTTCGGCCAAAACATGTACCGAGGTACAAATTACTATTTAAACTCTTTCCAATATATTGTGTTATTAGCAGTATTTTAAATCCTTCAATATTCGATAGGTTAAGAAATAAAAGAATATGAAAAAACACTACCTCGAATCGTAACTGCGTTCAAAGAAACGTTCATAACAGCGCTGGCGGCTGTCAAACTATTCCATCTGTCAAAATATTAAACTCTTTCGAGATCGATCGTCTGACAAGGGCTAGAATAATCTGAATGACAATATTGACAACGACAACAACAAAAGGAATAAAATAGTAAATTATCGACCCTGGAGCACTGTCTTTTGGCTAGTAGCTAACCAAACGCAAAAAATAATCTGAAATGTGAAATAAATGTTTTTTTAATATTCTTGATCCCATAATGTTTCACAAAAAAGTGTGCCGGGGAAAAATAACTTATCTTTAATACAAAACTAAATTCTAAATAGCATATTTTTAGGTTTTCATACGTGTATAAAATGAAGTAACGAAACGCATCATCGGAGAAATGAATCACGAGATTGCCAGATTAAAATTCTTGGGTTGCATGTTTTAGCATCTTTGATCGACAATTTCAGGTGGTACAAATGCATGAATAAATCCAATATTATATTTTTCAGAATCTGCGATTTTTTTCCTATAACTTCGTACCTTTATTGTTAAGGTACATTGTTTGGCCACAATTGTATGGGGGAAAAAACACCTCCTTTCATCCAAATCTGTTAAGCCGTTTGAGCGTGAAGGAGTAACAAACATACAAACTTTCGCCTTTATAATATTAGTGCGATGACCCCCCCCCCCGTATGTGTCCCTTCGGCCGTCAAGGAAACCGGGCTTCGTGTGTGTACAGGTGTAGATATGATACGCTCGCTCCTTGATGTTCGGTTGTTAGAGCATTATGTAAGCTTGAGGAAGCTCAATTGAATCAGTTAGAAACTTCTTGGGGGGGTGAAGGCAATGATACGTTCATCTTCAGTGATATGCCGCGCGAGACATACTACACGGTGGTGGCTTGTAACACCTGTGGATGTAAGTATATAACCTTAGCATCGGATCCTGCTGGATCAATTAACTGCAGAGAGTTTTAACTTGGGAAAGTGAAAGTTAAAATCAGTATAGTTAGTTTCCTACAATACAGCAGGCACCAGCGTTAGACGCTAACATACGAGGCAGTCTTTTGGCAGAAGTAGGAACCTACACTGACACTACTGATGAAACGATGAATTGACAAACAACTCGAGGCATTCGGACGAACAGTGCATTCTACATGGTTCGGTCATACAGCTCTCTAGCCCCGTAACACTGCGGAGCACATTATGAGCCTAAACTTGTTACACTTGCTGTTCACCAACTTGTAATAAGTGTTCAGGTAAGCTCTGCCCGCTCCCCTCCCGCACGTCTCTCAACAAACACAAGCAATACGCGTGAAGTTAGCTCGTAAACACACATCCACTGGGTCTCATTCTCATCGCGATTATCGACAACTAATTATTCACTAGCGATAACTTAGCGTTAGGTATCCAAATAATGAGTGTTATTAACTTAACTTTACTTCGACACTACAGGTTCACGGGATCGCTTCTTATTCAATACGTTGTGGTGAACTTGATCGCTGTCTGATACGGTTTAACGTTCACTGCGTTACGAAATCTAAAGGCTTTAGTTCGAGTCTTCCACTAACTGCGGAAGTGAAATTGTACGTCCATCCCGTTAGGGGCGAATGAATTTTGTTTAGGTTATTTTTGTGTTAGAGTGAAATGCTATAGCCTACCATTCATAAGTACCCTAAATGTGGTATTTTTATCAATACAAACGAACGAGATTGTATAAGTCATCTATCGACCAGATAGAAAAAAACTGCATACGAGACTGCGATACGAGACTCATTGGAAAAAACTCGTACTAAGCCTATTTATATTCGTGTTGTGTCACCTTTTGAAGAGTGCAACTTTTTAGGGTTCCGTAGCCGAATGGCAAAAAACGGAACCCTTATAGATTCGCCAAGTCTGTCTGTCTGTCTGTCTGTCCGTGTATGTCACAGCCACTTTACTCCGAAACTATTAGGACTACACAGTTGAAACTTAGTAGGTAGATGTATTCTGTGAACCGCTATAAGGTTTTTATACAAAAATGAAAAAAATATAAGATTAAGGGGGGTCTCCCCATGCATAGAACTGAAGCTAAAAAATATTTTTTTCTTCAAACCTATACAAGCGGGGTGTCTATAGATAGGTCTTTAAAAATGACATGGAGGTAAACATTTTCTCTCAAAGTCAATAGTTTAAAAGATAAACACTTCCAAAGTGTAAAATGTGCCCCCCCTCTAATTTCTAAACTTCAAACCAAAATCGGTTTGAATAAGACTTGATGTTTATTTTTTGAGATATGGGATTTTACATCAAACTGCAGCAACAACTTTGTTTTTCATTAACATACTATGAAAAACAAATTTAGTTTTGTTGATGAATGTAAAACAATACAACATATGAACGAATGCCTTCAAAATATTTTTATTATATTGTTTGGTGCTACGGAACCCTGTGTGCGTGTGAGTACGACTCGCACTTGGCCGGTTTTTTTACTTTGCTATCATGGCTTTTCCTCCTCCGGAGTTACTTTTGGAAGCTAAAAAAATACTACTGAAGTCGTCTCTTAACACAAATATATAATTAATGAAAAGAAAAGATGCTGTACCGGATGCTACTCGTATGAGAAACAAGAGGCACGATGACTAGTAGAGCGGCGGATAAACAAGTAATACAAATCAAAGGATTTTGTATTGGATGCAATAAAACGATGATGCAAAAAAACTAAACTTTGTAAACATTGTCATTTGTGTTTGTAAACTTTGTAAACATTTTGTATTCGTCAGTAATATTAAAGATCCATTAATTGTTAATTCTCGACAATTATTTTTTATCTAATCCCGTCACTACTGTTTTTATCGATATTTAGACACAAATGCGTTACGCGATCTAAAACGTCTCGTAATTTTCTTACTTTCAGTGTTTTACGAGATCCTAAGGTTCTCGTGATTTTGTTTTTGTGCTTTTGTTTCCATTTTTTCTTTGATGGTCGCGTCGAGCGAGTTCACATATACAGGATGGAATTTTTATACACTACCTGGAGGGAAAGTACTCTAAATAATGGATATAGAAAATTTTACTGAAAGAAAACATTCCTTTTTTTTCGAAAATAAATAAATCTGCATTCAAAGATTTTCGAAAATTCGCTTGCCACACTCGGGAATCGAACCGGCTAAATTCAATCATAAGGATCAAATTTCTCTAACAAACATGATAAATGAAATGAAAGGAAAACCATAAAATGTTAACTTATCAATCAATGGGATAAGATAAAGCACGATTACATATGTTAGTACCCAATTAACAATTATCTTTGACGTCATTTATTTATTAAAATGACGAATGGTGCGCCAGCCCATAATAGCAGGATCACCACAGCCTATGTTAATAACCACTTCAATACCTGGATTGGTACCAATGGCACAAACAGATGGCCTGCGAGATCACCAGACCTCACCCCTTTAGAATTTTTTTTATGGGGATATGTTGAAAATTTTACCAAAAATCCTATGCAACTGTACACGAGGTAAGAACTGAGGTCCGCAATACGATTTTCAATATTGATCACACCTCGCTATTAAAAGTTACTGGAAATGAATTCCTTAAAGCGTATAGAATAAATTTATTATTTAGTTAGTTTACGCTTGATATAAGTATAAATATAATTATTATGTCTAATATTTAAAAAATAAATACATGATGTACCTATAAATGTAATAATTATCAGTTTAATAGTTTATGCTCAATTTTTAAAATTAATTAATGAATTTACTAAATGATTTTTATGACAAACTTATTTTTCTATAAGTCAAACACTGATTTGACTCAACTGTCACTTGTGAATCATACTTTTTTGTTAATAGGTTTATAAGAGCGGAGCCACAGTGGAGCAGTTGCCCTTCGACTTTCAAGGCGTTAACATCTAAGGTATGACATTATCCCAGGGTTGCGGGACTGTTCGAAAGAGATACCGCGGCCCTGGAACACAAAGGGCAAAGGAAGGAACATAGATGGGTTTTAGTCAGTAAAATTCTGACACTCCCTCCTGCTCAGCCCAGAGCGGGAGGGGTTATTTGATGATTTCCCAACGGAAAAAAAGGTATGATATTATTCTGATTATTGTTGATTTATTGTTGTTGATGATGATGTCTATTGTATATTTATATTTAAATACCTACACCTGTAACTGGCACCTACATCAGAACCATAACGTGTATACTTATAATGTAAAATGAATGTACTGTTGGTGTATCTATTTTAAATAAATATATAAATAAAAATTAATTTATGAATAATATAATGTTATTATGATATTAACTTGTTTAATAATTATGGTTGGTGTATTGTAACGTAACGTGTTGCTACATACACTACTACGATAGTTAAGTTGTTATTTATTACAAGATAAATATAATGTTATTTGAATTGAATCCTATTGTTTATATTTCCGCTTTAATTAATACCTTTATGTAACGAAGATTAAATTATTGTTGCGACGTAATTCGATGCTGGTCGAACTTAGTGACTTGTATGGGTACGTTGACCCCTAAACGTGATACGCTGCTATCGTCGCCACGTACAAACCTGTGTCGCAGACCAAGAAGGGGGATAACAAGAGCTGCTGTGAACCTGCCAACAGGGATTCGAAACAGCAAGGCCCAGCTACGGGCACGTGTGAAAACGAGGGCTTCGTGAAGGTGGAGAGGAAGAAACACCCTAGTCGGAACCAGTGCGAGACCACTGGCAGGACCCAATGTGCTGCGTCCGGCAATACCAACGACGCAGCTTTATGTGTCCCGGCTACATCACACCACGAAAGTTGAGGAGATCGTGGAGTATGTCCGATCGAAGACCAGCTGGACCTTGAGGGTTGAGAAGTTGGAGTCGCGACACAACACGAATTTCAAGTCGTTCGTGGTGCGAGTGCCGACTCATCATATTGAGACCTTCCTCAAGGAAGGTGTCATGTATCGACGTTTCGGAAGGCTACGCGACACCACGCAGCACAACACGACGCCAGGTACCTATATATGTTAAGGTTCTTTAAATTGTTACCTGAAATGAATGATAAATTATTTTATTACTATTATATTATTTTCCTTTTATTTAATTTTCATGTTTGTTAGAAAGATTTGATCCTTATGATTGACCTTATCGATTGATGCCATAAAAGTACCGGTTGTTATTTTTTTTTTATTCCCGAGTTTTGCAAGCGAATTTTAGAAAATCTTTTATTGCAGATTTATTTATTTTTAAAAATAAAGGAATGTTTCCATTGAGTAAAATTTTCTATCTCTAGTATTTAAAGCGAAAGTACTTTTACCTACAGGTGGCGTTGAAAAATTCTACCCTGTATATTGACATATCTAACATCTACCGATAGAAACAAACAAAAAACTTGTTTTGAGCTATTTTCATAAAAATATTTTGAGTTTAATGTGACAGTCCGTACGACATCTATGGAATCTCGTCTCGTCATGAGGAGAAGACAATAACGAGTTATTTTAGACCTCGTGATGCTACAGTAGCAGGTTGCATAAATGGACCCGCAATAAATGTGTTAATAGTTTCATGCTAAATATCCGTGTGGTGAGCTTGCAGGGCTATGCCTACACTACATTACGATGTACGTAGGACTTCACCACGAGTACAGTTATTTCTTAAGATCTAGGACATTGTTTCGTAACTCCTGAAATTAATCTGCGAGGATAACAGCATCAGATTGCTGCAAATTCATAATTGTAGAGCCCGCGGTGCAGTGTGCAATCAATCACGACAAACACAATTCGCGCAGCGTTTATGTGTTTAGTGGAGTCCCCTCTCGTCGAGTGAACAGATCCTGATTACTGCGCGGCGGCGGATTATGTGATTCGCAGCGTACGCAGCGCGACAGCACACACTGATGTCTTCCTAGTGATCGCACTCACGAATCGGCTTCACATTAAATCGTTGATTCCTGCCTCAATGTTATGCACCCCCGCGATTAGTTTGTTATTTCTCTCTCGGCCCCCGAAGCATCCTCGCGGGGATGACAGCGGGGTGCTGGCGGGGTGCGGGGATCGGGGGTCGCTCGCTCTTGATAAATGTCAACGACAGCGCTCAAGAAAAATTCTAGCAATAACAAGTTGCGACAAGCTGGAGGGCGAGCGCGAGCGAAGGCGCTACAAACGAGGATTAGGAATTTATCGTTTTACTTTATACCATTTTATTGTTTCGCAGCAACTTTCGCTCTCCAGTTTTCAGTTTATTTTCGTTTCACCGCCGCCGCCGCGCCGCCCGCGCCCGCAGGCCGGACTAATGTGCTGCTAGAACTTGCGCCGCGAACACAAAACTCCCACTTATCGTAAACTTGTACATGAATGTATTGCGAGCAATAAACACGGAGTTACTACAGCCGCCGACCACTCAGGGGACAGGGGCAGGGGGCGGGGATCCGCCTGGAATCAGTTCGCTCGTGTTCTCACGTGAGTATTTGTAACACTTGGTGTTAAGATGCCACACAACCAAAACAAATATCGCCTTTGTATCCTTAACTTTCTTGAACCAGGATATCGTTTAATGATTTCAAAAATTCCCAGGTTTCTTTGTTCACTTTATTTTAAAGTAAGAATTCCAGCTTATTATTACTTACACCACTGTCTATCGACAAATAACAAGACCAACAAGGTCAGCAAACTTGCTGCTGTGACGAGAATCATTGGAATACCAATCTCAAATTTAATGTAGTTTAATCTCAATTTAAAGTCTAATGTCAGAGCTAGTTAGCGCTACACCCACGAACATTTAAACTTAGATGAACAGAGTACCTGTACACACTACAGATCTACGTTAGAGTGATTACACACGTATTACTGACTGACTGACCTAGTGGGAACGTAATATTGATGAACTTTACACCAAATGGGAAAATAAAACTAAAATCCCCGCAAAATAAATACGTTCTACCCAAAAATATCCGTCAACATCAACTCCGCCTGCCTGTTCCTAACCATGGTGTCCAGTTTCCAGTCCAACCGGATGCAGCTGAATACTATTAGTATTTGACATGGAGCGACTGCCTATCTGACGACGAGAACCTAATTAGATACTAGGTAATACTATGCCCCTTGGTAAGACTGGTTGTCACTCTTTCGGAGACTGACTACCTATAACGACAGTCAAAGATCTAAGTACAAATGACAGCCAGGACCAAAGGCTTTAACGTGCTTTCCGAGGAACGGAGGGAATTCGATGATAATTAAACATCCACGATCCTTTGATGGTCACCCATCCAGGGACCGACCTTGGCAAGCACTCAACTTTGAAGATCGATATTTAGCAATGAACGCAAATAGTCTTAAATAAGATATCATCGTCATGCGATACAGCTCGGTGATGATTCCCCCCACGATATCATTCCCGTCTCACACCCCCTAGCGACAGTCAGCTAGCTCTCTACAATATTATTCTTATTAAAAGATCCTTCTCTTGAACTTCCGAATAATAATGTGGATAATAATAATATTTAGACTCGTACTCCCGAGTTTTCACTAACATAGAAAATGTAACAAAACAAAGCCGTCAACCAAGCATTAGCAACTTTACACTAAAATTATTGCTGGGAAACGACTTTTTTTTGGGGTGTAAAATAAAGTTTTAAGGTAGGACACAATGTAACGAGCTCAAAACATTGTGCTGATGGATGAATTGAATAGTACGGGGGTCGTGGAGGTGTTTACACTAAAAATCTTACGTTAAAAACATGCGAGTATTAAAAAAAAGCTTGTGAAAAAGTTAGAACTGACCCCAATATTTCTGTAACTACAAGGTTCCCAGGTATGGTCTAGAACAAAAAATCTATCGCAATGACGGGGAGAACAAGTACCTTTCGGCTTCCTTTAGGGGCTTGTTACACCCTTTATTATTGAGAATTGGCATTGTATCTTGACAGAAACAAACAAACCAATAAGAATACTACTTATTAGGTATTGTTTTAAAGACTAACAACAGGTGTGTTGCGTTGCGACGCGATCGGTGCTGATACTGCCGATCTTATAGTTCCTGTAGGAGTTCCGCCAGCGACAGTGTACATATAGTCTTTCGCAAGAAATCAAACCTCGTCAATTCGTCAATTCAATTGTCAATTCGTCAAACAGTATCACATTTTCCAAGAACATCGTTTCAGAGCCGAGGAAGACGCTCATCACTTGTTAGCCAAGGTACCATTGCTGCTGGTTTGGCCACTTGTCCAGGCAGGATCAAACTGTGTCTTGTTTTATTTTTATATCATTTTAGTAGATCTACGTATCTTTAAAGTGTTGAGGTCTTCGTTCTCGCTTGTTCAGCTGCAGTTACAGGGCACGCATCCGCTGCACGTTATCATAATAGATGTGAGTTGTCGTCATAAAGCGCGAGTCGAAAGATTAGCAGTAACGCCTGGTGACAGCTGAGCTGTTCAGAACAACTCCCTATAGCTGTTGAATCGACAATCGTCAGTACTCAGACTCGTTGTCGATCCAACAGCAATTTCGGTTCCAATTCTGCACAAACGGAGCGTTTTTGCTCAAGTTTAATCTTTTAATCAAAAAGTCTACAGGAGGTTTTTCCTAACAGTCGAGTGGTCATATAATAATGTCACGGCCAGCAGGACTGAGAGACAATCGGATGTATTTAAACAATACATAGCGAAGAAAACACGTAGAAATTGTATTATTGTGACAATAACTTCGTGTCTTTGATACATTGTATTGAACACTACATTGCACTGTTACTATCTCCATGTATATACCTACAGGGGATGACATCTTGATATGTCAATAGTGACATTATTTTTTTCAATACACTTTCTCGAAAACTGGTTCTTATCGCACTACGATTAGTAGATAGAATATCATAGATATACATGATTATTTAAACAAATATTAATTTTTGTGAACAAATTAACATCATAACGTGCTCTAAATTAAAAACAAAAAATTGAATTTTCTTTTTTTCATAGTAGGCTGTATACAGCATCATACCTTTGCATCTTCTTCAACCTGGCGAAAGCAAAGCGCGGAAAAAAAGCAAATTAAATCATAGTTTCCTAATAATTCCTCACAAAAATACTTTCCGTTCTAATATTTTATTTCTTCGAAAGTGTTTTGAAAAACGTCGTTTGATACGCGTGGGGATTTGTTATTGCAGTTCTCGGCTCCATAACACCCTCGCTTGCAGCTCGGGTGTTAATTCCGCGCTCGAATGCAATAACAAAGTTTCCCCACTTATATCAAAATGTACTATTTTCATATTGGCATCTCAGACCAACAAAGTGGGTCTGAGATTGGCGTGAATAATTATTTACTTTGTAGTATGTTTCTCACAAAGGCAGTTAAATAATATTTTCACATTAATGGTATTAACAGTTAAGCAGTTTAGTGAGCTACTAGTAACTATCTACTGAGCGTTCCTAAGTGCCCATTTCTAATGAACACTCAAGCAATGTTTAAAAATCGTGATCAAAAGAGGTTTCATCATTTTCTCAAATGCAATATAATTTTCTATTGTACATAATAAGGAATGGTAGCTAGACCAAATATATTTCAAAGATTCTTATTTCAAGGATGTTTTAATAGATGTTTTCTTATTTAAATGAGACCATTGACAAAGATACGAGTTTCGTAAAAAGTAACGATGAGATTTACAGAAAATAATTGAATGTGAAGAAAACAAACTTGGAACCGGCGAACTTAAGTGATGAGTATCGCCAGAGATGTGTTGAGTTCACTGAAGCACTGTGTTGTCATCGTGTAACACTCACCGATTTCGGGACGCGGAGTCTATTGACACTAACACTCACACACGGGACGTCCTCTCTCACCAGGAGCCACGAGCAAACTGCCACCCCGCGCGCGGCTCCCACTCCAGCCCTCCCCCGGCGTACGGGAGCACACCCGGCACCCCGCACCCCGCACCCTGCGCGTCGCACCCGGCGACAAGCCACGCATCGCACAAAGAGGGGATCAGCCGTACCCGAATCCCGATACCGACGATACTCACCAACACACGCCGCCACACTGTCATGCTACATGGTGGCGATTGCAGCACAATGCCGTCACGGGAAACCTGAAGAAACAACTCTCATTAAAAAGATTGCATTTCAACCACGACCTGTATAACGCACGTTAGTTGTACAACAGAATCACGGAATGTTCCCGCGCATCATGATCTAGTTCACAGAGCAGCCTTCGCCTACAAGCGGCGCGGCGTGGACGTGTGACATTGTGCCGCCGCGCGCCGCTAGCGTGACCAAGCATTGTGCACGAGTAATCGACGGTCGCGAACTAACTTGTAACGGTAACGTGCTCATCTCACACGCAGCTACAGAAGATCCACTCGTCACAGGTTACCTCTTGTCAGTTCACACATTCATGAACCATCTGGTCGCTCTGATTAGTTTCGAAACCAGTTAAACAAATAATTGACTCCTTTTTCAGTTTTAATGGTAAGATCAGAAATACCGGAAGTAATGTGACAATTCAAACGGATGAGAATCTGTCTACTTCCTGATATTATGAGCTCTGATTAGGTATTTATGTACAGTCACAGCAGTAGTATCCTGCTGTGACGGTGTGTCTTGCTTGTGTGTGATGCATAGTGCGTGTGTGATGCGCCTTAGGTCATGTAGCGCACGCGTCTCTTTGAGATGGTAATACGCACACGATATATACCGGCCGCTCCACACTCGCTCGCCAATCGCTGTCCACTGCACCCCATTGCACTGTCACCTACTGCTCCTTGTCACTGTCCCTACATCATACCATGTGGCGCTGCTCGTGTGTCGCGGTCCTGCTGCCCGTACTGCTGCTGCTTGTGAGTCACCTAACGTACTGTTCGCTACTACTGCTGGAGTCTCGGCTTCAACACCAAGACGAAGACACGATGTTGTTATCCAGGTTTGACACAGTAATGATCAGAAGCTCACCGCTCTCGTATACTGATGCGTTGCTTGTCCGCAGTGGGGCGGCGGTGCGGACGCGGCGCCGCTGTTCGGCCTGCTTTCCCTCCTCGCCTCGTAAGTACCCACTACACCACATATAACATCCGTACCTTTTTTTTTTTTTTTTTTTTTTTTTTTTTTATCGATGGGAAATCATCAAATGACCCCTCCCGCTCTGGGCTGAGCAGGAGGGAGTGTCAGACTTGTACTGACTAAAACCCATCCATGTTCCTTCCTTTGCCCTTTGTGTTCCAGGGCCGCGGTATCTCTTTCGAACAGTCCCGCAACCAACATCCGTACCTTCACCCCCGCACTTGTCATGACGATATGTTACATGTTGCAGGAACGGCACCGATGTACTGTCAACGTTGCTGCTAAACCACGTGCAGGACAAGATCAACACGCTGGAGATCCTCGCTGACTTCATCGCCATCGCTGCCAATGGCACCGGTCAGTACACACACATACCCGTAACTAACAGAAGTCACAAGATGGACCCTTGAAGAACACCTATAATTACATTTAGAAAAAATTAAGTCTATGTCACTATTAGTTAGATGTATCTATCTGATGGGTTCATTTCTTATTACTGATATAATTATGCTAACAATAGTGATAAAGTAATTGCGTTTATTGCTAAAATATATATGTTATATGTGATATAATGTTAAAAGCATTTGACAAAGCATTTTTTCCTTTTTTTGTTACAGGGTCATAAAGCAGATCTCTCGTCGACCGTCCAGTGGACCACCGGACGCACGCGCATTACAAACAACTTAGAAGTAACTTAGGCTATTGTTGTTATTTATTATTTATCTTCTAGAAGATTTTGTTGTTCATTAAATGTTGTTATTTTAACAAGATGCTTGTCTCACTTAAATCACATAACGTTGACGAATCAGTTGTTTCAACAAGATGATCTCCGAACCAAAGAGGGGAAAATTTAGGGTTCTAGCTAATCTAAAGGATTCTTATGAACAAACTAGCACCCACAACAAACATGGGTTTATTGTAAATGGATTTTGAGATATCAAGGGGTCAAAAGTGGCTCCAAACGGTTCGTGTAATATAATACAGGGCTGCTGCGTCGCCAGTTCCTTCTTGGCTTGAGCTTGACACGCTGCGCGTGTCTTGATTTGTTATTTAATTGTTGTGATCATCGATGGCAACTAAAACCTACGAAGTGAAAAGTCTTTTGTAAAAGCAGAATACCTGATATGATTCTATTATTCTTCAGATATGTTGGGTTTAGCTGGAATACCTGAATATTTCAACCTAACCTAGCCTATGGCGACTCTGGTGGAGGATCGAAGGAGGTGGCGGGACGTGAGAGGGAGAGAGCCTCACGTCTCAGCCGCCGCGGGAGACGCACCGGGCGTCGGGGGCCACGTGGTGGCCCCCGGCCACCGTAGGCGCGGGCCTGTGGACGGTGAGCTATGGGCTAGCTCGCCGTCCGTCCGTCTTACGACCACAGGCCGTGTCGACGGCGCGTTCGTGTTCCACGCGCGCCTCAAAGAGAGTCAGCAAACAGGATGGGGTCCGTAAGGACCTATGCCTGCCAGGGTTGCGGGACTGTTCGAATGAGATACAGCGGCCCTGGAACACAAAGGGCAAAGAAAGGAACATGGATGGGTTTTAGTCAGTAAAAGTCTGACACTCCCTCCTGCTCAGCCCAGAGCGGGAGGGGTTATTTGATGAATTTCAAAAAAAAAAAAAGGTATTTCATGCTAGCCCGTGCCACTATTCTTACGCCTCCAACAGAGAGGTGCGTGTCAGACAGTGGCTGGCGTCGGGCACATGAAATACCAGGGCCTCTGTCTATCCGAGTGCCACCCTGAGGCCCAGTACCACGATTCGTCCCACGATGAGGGACGCGCCCTCAACGGCAGAGCGTGTCACTCCTCGAATTTCCCTCCCCGGGTCGTGACGAGGATGTCATCAGCGTAGCAAATGATGCCCTGCCCGGGGGAGAGCACACCGCTTGGTGTGGCGCAAGGCCCAATCGTAGCCTATGTTCACAGGAGCGGACCCAAACACCGCACGCGGTGGACCTCCGCACGATCTTTGCGTCCCTCGTAGAAACCTAACCTACCTTACCTTTTTTTTTTCGATTTGGACCTTTATTTTTTTGGTGACCTCCCTCCCTGGGGAGAGCGGAGGGGTCTGTGAGACTCGTACTCACTAAAACCAAATCGGTGTTCTCTCGCACATTTGCGTCGGGGGGCAGCATCCCTCGTAGAAACCTAATCTACCTAACCTAACCTAAACTACTACTAGGAATAGGATGTAACAAGACCCTTAACGAAGCCGAAAGGCTTAAGGCTTGTTCTCCCCGTCATTGCGATCATTTGTTTGTGCTAGACCATACCTGGGAACCATCTAGTTACGGAGTTAATGGGGGTCAAAGTTCCAACGTTTTCACAAGTTTTTTTTTTTACATACAATTTTTTAATGTAAGATTTTTACTTTAAACACATCCACGACCCTACTATTCAATACATCCATTAGCACAATGTTTTGAGTCCGTTACATTGAGTCCTATCGTAAAACGCGATTTTTCACCCCAAAATAAAAAGTCGTTTCCCAGTAACAATTTTTGCGTAAAGTTACTTAGTTTGATGTACATAATGCTTGGTTGAGGCCTTCGTGAAGGCTCCTGTATTTATTTAATAATAAAAAAACCCATCGTTTTTGCATGGATCTGGATTCTTTAGAGCATATTGATATATCCTATGACTGTTGGAGGGGGGGGGTCATACGAATTTGGTCATCGGCCTTTATAATTCTACACTTGAAAATAATAATGTTTGTTTAAAACTGTTCAAACATTTTTGGTATACTGCTTTATTTTTGCCTAATGTTCTTTAAGTGGTTTTATTGAGATGGTAATGCGCGCATAGTATATTTGGCGCAGCGACCATTGCTCCGCATTCGTGCGCCACTCGCCGTCCACTTTGTTCCATTGCACAGTGCCACACCCTGACTCCACTCACACACAGCTTCTGCACACGTCTCGTTATGTGGCGCTACTCTTGTGTCGCGTTGCTGCTGCCCGCGCTACTGATGCTCGTAAGTAACAATAACCTTATAGATCTATGTTCTATGTTAAGGGTTTGGTTTCCGCACTTAGTCCCTAAAGTGGAGCGTTGTACGTGAGTCATGGTGGCCATTACTCCACCCAGCCCACCTCCCTCCAGAAGCAAATCAGACTTCCCGGTCTTCTCAGGACATCCGCAAGGGATCTCGGTATTGCAAGAGTCTCCTCGCGGATCTTGGTGACGCCGGTGCACTCGAGGAATGCATGCGCTACCGTTTCCTCCGCCTCCATGCACGCTCTGCGCAGGGAGCTTTCAGTGATACCTAGGGTGAAGAAGTGTTTGTTCAGTGAGCAGTGTCCAGTGATGGTCCCCGTCACCAGTCGTAGGCTATCTCTGTCCAGGAGGCGCTTGGTCATCTTTTTATCCAGAGATGGCATAGCCTCCTTGGATTGCCTACACCCTGGTGTCGAGGTCCACCATTTTTCCGCTTGAGTTTGAGTGTGTTCCTTTAACCAACTCCTTAGCTGTTGGAAAGTAATGGGCACAATGGGTTCGCGTCCGAAGGCTTTTGTGTTGGACCTGAACCTGAACCTTACAGTTTCACTTGCTTCACCCTCGTGTATTTCAGAAACTATGTTTTGACGTTCTCTCTCATTTCATTTATTCGATAACAATTTACATTGTGTTGAATATATACACATGCAATTTACATACAATTATTAGAACTATGAATTAATTATTATTAGTTATCAAGAAATTCAAATTATCGTGCCAAACAGTTTCAAATGCAATCCAAATAGTTTTAAATATTATGTCAAACAGTTTTATGTATATGTCAATAGATTTTAGATTTTATATAATGTCAAAAGTTAAACAGTATTAAATATATAATGACAAAAAGTTTTAAATATGATATCAATAGATTTTAGATTTTATATAATGTCAAAAGTTAAACAGTTTTAAATATATAATGTCAAACAATAATGTTAGGACGTACTGCCGGTATTTTCTTTTTCTAACCTAACCCGGGTCATGGTTCACCTGTGTTCCTCATCGATATCTGCTCAGCCATCAAGGCGTGCAAAGGTACAGACACATACCTATGATACCACTGTTGCAGTTTTCAAAAGGAGAGTGAAAAAACATTATCTTTCCATTTCGTCATAGTTGCATAGTTATTTTATTGTATTTATAGTATTGTTATATGTTTTGTCTGTGTATTTGTAAGTATTATATTTACCTATATTAAATAGTTCTGCTTTATGTTTTGTATTCCATTTTTTTTTTCTTCTTTTACACACTATGTCTACATCTCTTTTTTTTTTAGATTCTCCTTTCGCAGGTATATTGGAAGAGATTTCATTAGAAATAAGCATCACCTTTGTAATATTTTCTGTATTTAGTGTGTACATAAATTGTTAAATAAGTAAATAAAATAAATAACAGTTATTTTCGCATTTATAATAATCTTATGTATGTATTGGAGATATTAAGGTGGATTCGTGGAGTGAACAGTTAATAAAGTGAGATAAATTATTTCAGAAAAGTTTGAATCTGACACTTGTGTCAGATTCAAACTTTTCTGAAATTACGTTTTAACTTTCTGTAACTTGTTACAGAAAGTTAAAACGTATCAGATTTTTTTGATTGTGTTCGGAACGATATGAATGAAAAAGGAGAGAATAATATTGAGCTGATTGTGGAGAGGCTTCGTAACCAAGATAAAGACACGATTACAATGTCGAATCGAATTACAAACTACAATAATACAAACCCAGATAATAAAACACCATATAATCACTGCATATAAAATCAAAGGTGTTCCAAAATTCCATTTTGACATCAAAAGTTAACGTTGCATGCATTATACACGTAGGTTTAGTTTCGTTGATCCTTTTATGAAACCAATCACAACGACTATGTCAGGGAGATGTAAACATTTGGCATCTTGTTCATTAGCATGATTAGGTGTGAACATTAGCGCTGCCCATGAGACGAGATCGTCTCTGAGAACAACAGCCAGGTCTCCGCTTTACATATGAATGGAATATTATTCGCTTCATTGTCTTGTTCAATCTTTACTAATGATGATGCCGATGAATGTTTTGCTTTCTTTAGACATCTAATAATACATTCTGTGCACCATTCCTTCATTTCATTTTTGTAGTTGTCTAATTGTGTGTTTCGTAAAGCGTGTCCTTGCTGTGATCACAGCGAGCTGAGAGTAACGTGTTGCTTGTCCACAGTGGTGCTGCGCCGGCAGGGTGGACGCAAAGCCGCTATTCGGCTTGCTCGGTTTGTTTGGCGGGTACGTAATTCCTCCTATTACTACACTAACAATAAACTAAACCTCGGGAAACCAGATCACGTATCTAGACTTAACTCGCGAGGTTGTCGACATGTGGGATGTGGACTAAGCAATCATTGTGCTTGTGATAGTCGTGGTAGCCAATGACTTATTGGCCAAGAGCCTCAACCACCACATGAGTAGGCTCTCGTTAGGGAGCTGGATCAAGTGCTTGATTCAGAGAGCGGTACTTCTGGACACGTCGCGCTTTTTTAAGAGGTTCCTCAAAAAGCAAAGCAAAAATTTAAATTACAACTTACAAGTGAGTTGGTGCCTATAGTGATTTTTTTCGACTGATGCCCGTGGCTCTGCTCACGTTTTGGTCGGAAATTATCCCACGGACACGTTGTGAATATAGCCTATGGCACTCGGGGATAATGTAGCTTCCTATTAGTGAAAGAATTTTCAAAATCAGTTCAGTAGATCCAGAGATTACCCCCTACATACAAACTTACAAATGTTACCTCTTTATATCGTGACAGTTGGGAGGAGGTCTTCACTATTGCACAAAATGGCTTCGATAGGACTAAGGGATGGCTGCATAACAACATACTTACCTACTTTAAACGTAGATAAAACTAAGTATGTTTGTTTCAGCATTAGGCAAGCGTTGAATATTCGTAGCGACCTACGGATTGTTTCACATGAGTAGGATACGTATACGATACGTGAGTACGGATAGTAGCGCATGTTCACCTCTGGAACGCGTAAATACTCTAAAGTACCTAGGTATCACTTTAGACAATAACCTCAACTTTAAAGAACACGTCAAATTTCTTTGTAATAGAGTACGAAAATTAATTTATGTTTTTAAAAACCTACGTCATGTCGCGGACCCTGCACTGCTGAAGCGTATATATCAGGCCCTTTGTCAGTCGCTTCTTACCTACTGCATTTCATCCTGGGGAGGTATCTGCAAAACCACGCTAAAGGCAGTTGAGGTCGCCCAGAGAGCTATTCTGAAGGTTAGCACGTTTAAACCGATGCGTTTTCCTACTATTACACTGTTCCAGTTGTGCGAGGTATTGACAGTAAGACAGTTATTTATACTTAAAATTATCCTGCAAGAACATAAAAAAACAGACCTACAACCCAATCTTATTACAGAGACGTCGCAAACATCATGTATGTGACTATATTTAACCACAATTAAAACAACCTTTGGTAAAAGATTTATAAGTTTTCTAGGCCCTTACCTTTATAACAAACTTAGTAAAACATTACATATATACCCGTTGACTAGAAAACAATGCAAAATAAAAGTATGCCAATACTTACAGAAATTTAGTTCCGAGGAGACGGAACAACTACTATTCTTACCAACCTAAGAATTCAGCTAAGAACAACAGTAAACAAAAACACACTATCTACTTAACTCACCTTCACATACATACACTCAAGCATACACACACCCACACACTCACCTCATAATTATTCTCTCACACACACCTACATATTATACTCATACATCACATTCACACGAACACACACTTTATCCTTTTAATAATTAGATTAAGTTATGTACTTACCTATTTGAAATTTGCTGTAGTACTGTTTAAATTAGTAAGCCTCTATTGCTTGGCACATAATCTTATATTATAAATACTCGAGGGGAATGGTGCTGATAGCCGAAATGCAGGCTATGCCTAGTTCGGCTACAGACGCTAATCTCTTTGCCTAAATGAAATTGTTGCCACATTACCACTGTAAATTAGTGCTAAGTTTTTTGGAAAAGAAACTATTATTATTATTTTAATATTAGTATTGCTCACAGAAAGTCGAAATTTTGGATTTGTAAGGTACATAATAGTACCTATCAAGCTCCTAACGCTATTGTATAATATAAAAGAGTAGTACCTATTTAAAATTATTTGATGTTGTATACACAATAAACATCCAAGCGATTGCAGCAATCACGACAGATTTGCCGTCTATTTTTGAAGAGTTCCATAGTATATCTCCGAAGATCAGCATCAGATCTTCACCAAATTAAAATGGGACCACCTCAGAAGTATAATAATCTTTCAAATAAAATTTTCTGGATACAAATAGAATTTTGAGAATCGGACCACAAATGGGGGAGAAATCAGGTAACATACATAAAAAAAAAAAAACATACACACGAACATATAACAATATCTCTTCCTTTTTGGAAGTCGGTTAAAAAGGGGCCTGCTGGCTGGACGTTTGTCTAAATAACGAATATCTTCCAAAGTAGAGCTCACAGGAAGTCGAAATAACTAATAACTAACAAAATTACTTGAAATTACAACTTAACACAATAACACGGGGCACAATGAATCGGGTACAGTTCCGGGAAAAAACTAAAAAGACTAATATCTAATAAACGAACATTGAACTAAACTTATAACTAAACGCCTTTACAGGGTGCACGTTCGAATACTGTTTTATAAACCAGTTTTATATCAGTTTTTTGTCACGTAAAAAAATAAATATCAATAAATAAGCTGTGCCCGCAGTACCGGAAATCCTCCGAAGAGTAAAGTATTCACAACATCAATCAGTAAAGTCACTATGCTTTTTGATATAAGTATAAAGAAAAACACACAAAACAAACACACAAAATGGGTCAGTTATAATTTTTAGTGTTAACGGTATTGAAAATTTGACGGAATTTACGGACTGCCTGAGTGTAATAAAGTCTGTGATAGAAGTTAACACTGGTGATGAAGCGGTTTATATTTTAGGGGATTTTAATGCTCATCCAAACGAACTGTTTTGTGATAAACTGTTGAGTTTCTGTGCGGAACAGGACTGGTGCTGCGTTGATATGGAGATGCTAGGTACTCAGTCTAGTACGTACACTTTTACGAGTGAGGCGCATGGATGTAGGAGGTGGTTGGAGCACTGTATTGTCACGAAAGCTGCTCAGGAGACTATCCATAACGTGTGGGTGCAGCATGACGTGTATTGGTCCGACCACTCTCCACTGTATGTGGAATGAAATATTGATAAGATTGCTGTTAATTGTGCTATTGATAATAAACCAGTATGTAACGGTGTGATCTGGGGCAGAAGAGAGGTTAAGCAGGTTGAGCTATATCATAGCCTATGCCACGAGGAGCTCAAAGGGCTGGATTTCCCAATGAAATTCAGTTCATGCGCTGATACATGCTGTTCTGACCCAGCTCATACGGCCTTGTTGGATAATATGTACACTAGGATTACAAATATTTTAACGCAGGCGTCTGTAAGATCCTATAGCCGTGCATGTTTTAGAAAGGCTGGGTACATCACCGGGTGGAACAGGCATGTTGCGGGCGCTCACAGAAAGGCTAGGCTGTGGTTTCAGCTATGGGTGTTAGCTGGTAGACCATCGAATGGGACTATTTATGAACAAATGTGTGATAGTCGGAGGGTTTTTAAATCCAAGCTGAAATGGTGTCAGAGCAGGCAAGAACAAGTTAAGATGGATATTCTTGCCTCAAATCTGTCAGTGGGGATTTTTTCTGCCTTCTGGAAGAATACTAACAAGATGAACCCCAAGCCAAGTATTCCCGTGAGCGTCGGCGGCGTCACTGATCCTAAAGGTATTGCCAATACTTTTAGAGATCATTTTATGGTAAGATCTCCTCTGGGGCCAGCGATGACCAATATAGGCGGCGCTGTGGCTGGCGTGCCAGGGAGAAAAACACGCTGCCGATATGTAGATGTATCAGATAAGTCAAATTATCGACCCATCTCACTTGCTACAACAACAGCTAAGATACTTGACAGTTCGCTTAATCGGAGTCTCAGTGGGTACTTACATTTATATGACGCACAATTCGGTTTCAGGGCGGGGCTATCCACTGAGAGTGCTATATTATGCCATAAGCATACTGTCAGGTATTACACGGGAGAACGACTCCGACATATGCCTGTTTCCTCGATTTGTCAAAAGCTTTTGACACCGTTGCCTATGACATACTGTGGCGAAAGCTAGAGGAAACGGGTATGCCAACGGAATATACCAGTATTCTTAAATTCTAGTATAAAAACCAAACTAACCAGGTGAGATGGGTGGATACTCTATCTGACGAATATAGATTAGAATGCGGTATAAGGCAGGGCGGCCTCACGTCGACCGGCCTCTTCAGCGTATATGTAAACCAGTTGATCGAGGAGCTCTGCGGGACACATGTCGGATGCTACATTGACGGAACATGTGTCAACAACATAAACTATGCTGATGATATGGTTCTGCTGGGCCCCTCGGTCAACGCCCTGAGGACATTGGTTAAAGTATGTAAGCGCTACGCTTCCGAGCATGGTCTCAGGTACAACACGCAGAAAAGCGAGGTACTGATTCTTAGTGCAGGTAAGCAGAGAACTAGTACAGTGCCGCCGATCATGGTCGATGGAGCGGCCTTGAAAATTGTTAAAAAATTTAAAGATCTAGGTCATCTGGTCACGGAGGACTTAAAAGATGACCCAGATATAGAAAGGGAACGTAGGGCGCTGGCGGAGCAATATGCTGGCCCGTAGGTTCGCTCGATGTACTAAGGAAGTTGAAATAACACTTTACGGCATATTGCCAATCCTTTTACTCGAGCGGCCTTTGGGTTCGGTATACGCAACGAGCCTACGACGTCCTACGAATTCAGTATAACAATGCCTTCAGAATGCTGTTGGGGTTGCCGCACCAATGCAGTGCGTTACAAATGTTGGCAAACGCGCGCGTCGACGGTTTCCCCACTTTCCACGCTATAGTGCGTATGAAACTGGCGCCATTATTTCAAAGGCTGCGCAGTTGCACTAATAGCATTTTTCAAATGATTGCATCCCGCCACGACTGTTCCATACAGGCTCACTGGGTGGGAACAGTTACGGGAAGATTGTGACTTTTATATTATGTACCTAACATAGATCATAAGAAAATTGTAACTAACACTTATATGGATTCTGTCCGAAATAAATGGTTTATTATTACTATAAAGAAAGTATCACGTTTATTACTTGTCACAGTTCGAACCGCACCAGTCTGGCGGGAGAGCTGCTGCAGATCCACTTGCAGCAGAAAATATCCGCGCTCGACGCGCTCGCCAACGCCATCAGCTTCACCGGCAACTCCACCGGTCAGTACACAGGTACTACAGTACTTAACATGCATGTTTATTATCACATACAAACTATGCCGAGATCGTAGGACGGCGCCTTGAGGAACACTTGTAAATAATATGCCATTTTGAACTACAATTCGATCATCACCGTCGTATCGTATCTACCTATAGGTTGCTAACTACTTGTATAATGTTCTAATAACGGTGATATCCCTTATGTGTTCTACTCTGTCAAAAGAATGTGACGAATCTGTGTTTTTTTAACAGGATAAAGCAGACAGCACCTTGACCCTCACCGATGTACCACTGCCGCCAGACAAACTAACTTTAAGATGTCTTGAACGAATTCTTGGTGAAGTTGTTACCTTTTAATTATTTTGTAATAAATTATTTATTTTAACTACGTGGTTGTTTAATTTCAGAAGGTTCCTCCGTATTAAATGAACTGCAATATAATACGACGTTTCACATTGTCAGTCGAATTCGGCGGCTCTGTAAGATTCAAAAGTGTTCGGTCCTGAAACCTAACTGCTTGTTGGGTATGAGGCTCTTAGCTTCGACATAATATTTGCGGTTATAAATAAGTCTCTCGTTGATTTCGCCCAGTACATTAAACCATTATAGGACGGCTTCAAACTTTCACACCCTGTAGCCCCCGTTCAGGACACGTAATGTTTTATTCAATTGTGTTATCGCACTGAGTTCCAAGTCCATTCGATCACCCAGTAACATTTTTCCATCCAAACTTCAACCCTTAACTTCTTTTTTCAACCCTTTAAGAGTTATTGTGGCAAATAATATATTATCATTTCCTTCAATTAGTATTCTTGCCAATTTTCACACATTTAGATGTTTTATAAAAACCTCAACAGCCTGTAGCTGCCGTCCTGCAAATATTTGGGAGTTGTAACCGAACCAGGACTATTCCTTGCATGACAAGGAATCTATTGATATGTAGCTTGTTTGTGGAAGATACTGCTTGATAATATTGATAAAAAAGTGCAAGATTTCACAGACTCAGACTACTGTGTCATTTATGTTGGGGAAGAGGATTTCAGAAGGACGCATAATTATATAGAATTAGTTGCTTTCATTCGCGAAAAATTGCAACCCCTAACCCATACGAAGTTTTTAGTATGTCTGCCGACTTTTAAGTATATGGTAAATAAAAATGTTATGATCAACAGTAGAATCGATACCTTTAATAATTTATTATACATGGATA
Organism: Eugnorisma glareosa; assembly: GCA_947578425.1. Taxonomy (NCBI): domain Eukaryota; kingdom Metazoa; phylum Arthropoda; class Insecta; order Lepidoptera; family Noctuidae; genus Eugnorisma; species Eugnorisma glareosa. The sequence goes on along the minus strand of OX387982.1, from coordinate 97,457 downwards.
TTGAGACATATAAATATGCGGATCTATTGGATTCCAACCTAAATCTCCCATTCACTTACGAAACATATACCTTAAGAAATGGAAGTTTAAATAACAAAGGCCTGAATATTATTTTAAGTGACTTACAAGACCTTATCCTAGATATAAGTTCAGATACAGAAAAACAAGTAACAGACGCTGATGGTATATTGGAAAACTTAGTAAATAATAAGTCTAATAATAATTTTTTTCGTGTATAATAGAATCCATATACTTCACCAGAATATCAATGGTTTATTACGCAAAGCTGATGAATTTACTGTAAATCTAAATAATGTATCCTAGTACGAAGTAATCATAAATTTAAGACTATACAGGAAGCAAAACTTGTAAGCATACCCAACCTTTTAGAGTGTTCGGCTATTGAATTGTTAGAGCATGGATTGATTATCGTATGTATATATAGACCTCCAAAGACAAAAAAAGATTGTATACAATTATTTTTCGACCGTTTAGCGGATTTACTAGCAAAATTATGTAGTAAATTTAAGAAAATTGTTATTTGTGGCGATTATAATATTGATCGACTGAAAGACACTCCTGTTTCAAGAGAGTTTGAAAACTTGTTACAGAGCTTTAACTTAAAACTTGCAATAAATGAGCTAACCCGCTTGCAAAGTAAAACGTGCATTGATAACATTGCACACAATATTAGAGGCTGTCAACAAAGCGTTATTGAACTAGCTCTGTCTGATCATACAGCACAAATTCTCTCATGTCCAGTTAGAAAAACTTACTCAATAACCCATTGGTATAAATTCAGAAGAGACTTTAGCACCGAAAATGTTGAGAAATTTATTGAATGGCTAAAAGCCCTAAATTTTACTGAATGCTATGAGAAAAGTGACGCAAATGCTTCTTTTGAAGAATTCCATAAGGTATTTAAACTTTTTTATGACCTCTGCTTTCCAAACATCAAAATTAAAGTTCCAATTATTCGCAAAACCAAATGGCTTAGTAAAGGATTAAAAATATGTTCTATTCGTAAAAGAATGCTTCTTAAAATATATCGACTCTTAGGTAAAAAGTCAGATAAGGGTAACTTTAATAATTATGCAAAAAAGTTTAAAAGAATTGTAAAACTTACTCAAAAGTCGCAAAATAATTATTATATACAAACAGCCACAAACAAACCTAAAGCAATATGGCAAATAATAAATAAAAATAAAAACAATAATCCCCCTGAAAAAATTGATAGATTAAGATATAATAATCAAGTTATAACGGCCCCTGATACTATAGCACAAACATTTAACAATTTCTTTATTGATGACATCTTGAAACTGACAAATAATAAAATAAATTACGCAAAGATTCTAACTTATAATAAACCAAACTCCTGTTTCTTAACCCCAGTTACCCTAAACGATGTTGTGAAATTAATCATGGCATTAAAAAACACCAAAAGTACGGGCTATGATGGAATTTCAACGCAAATAATAAAACGTGTAGTGTACATAATTGCCCCAATCGTAACTCATATTATAAATCAGTGTCTTGAGGAAGGCATTTTCCCAACATATTTAAAAACTACGGTGGTTACACCACTATTTAAAAAAGGAAACCCAGAAGATGTACGATGTTACAGGCCGATTGCTCTCATTCCAATATTCGCCAAAATATTTGAAAAAGTACTAAATAATAAACTTACTGAATATTTCGAGAAAAATAAAATAATAATAGATAATCAAGTAGGATTCAGAAAAGGGAAATCGGTAAATTCAGCAATTCATCAGTTTTAAAAAAAAATACTTACAGAACTAGATAAAAAAAACCAAGTTACAGCTCTATACATGGACATGACAAAAGCGTTTGATTATGTTGATCATGAACTTCTTTTGCAAAAACTGGAAATATACGGAGTTCGGGGTAAAGCACTACAAATAATCAAATCATATCTATGTAACCGAATACAGTTCACTGAAATAACACAGTTATGTCCATTTACAAAGAGAGAGATTAAGTATACATCGAGTCCTAGATTTATAAAATATGGTGTACCTCAATACTGGTCAATGGGTCAATACTGGGACCACTACTGTTTCTCATTTACATAAACGATTTACCTAATGCTATTCAGCAACCTATGGTTTTATTTGCAGATGACAGTACGGTTCTTTTCACAAATAATAAAAACAAAAATCATGAACAAGAAATAAATGATTCCTTATCTAAATTAATAAATTGGCTTCAAATAAATAATTTACAAATTAATCTCACAAAAACACATTACATGAACTTTAAAAATAAAAACGCGACATCTATTCCTTTAAGTATTGCATACAATAATGAAACAGTAGCTGAAGTAGCAAATACAAAATTTTTAGGAATCCATATAGATTCGAATATGTCATGGAAAACACATGTAAATACTACTACGCTAGGAATAGGGATAGTATAGAACTACCTTCAGTAAGGACTTTATACGGAAGAAGAACTATTCAGTTTGAGGGAGCGCAGATTTATAATAAATTACCAAAGGACATAAGGGATTCTTCATCTATTAATATATTTAAAAATAGGTTAAAGTTGTATTTGGCCAACCAACAATAATATACCACTACCTACATTTTGTACTCGATTGTTCGAACGACAAATAATTTACTATTTAAGTTTTTTTTATGCTAAGTTTCTCATATTTAAGTGAACTATGTATGTTCTTTTTGAGAAATAAATTTCTTTAAACCGAAATAGTGTATGTACCAAATTGAATCAATTTTCTTACGCTCTATACATGCTTAAAAAAGTATCCAACCAGACCGCGCTTCTTACTGCTTACCATGCGTATGTGGGATCCACTCTCTCGTATGGTTTACTATATTGGGGAAACTCGACTGATAAAGAAATTGCGTTCAAAGCCCAAAAAAAGTGTATTAGGTCTATATGTGCGTTACGCCAAACGGATTCATGTAAACCACATTTCGTAAATCTCAAGATTTTAACACTCCCTGTGTTTAAATCGCCATTTGTAGCGGCAAGCGGTAGCTACAACCGAACGGGGTGGTGGCCGTGCGTACCGTAGGAGGATACGCATTATTGGGCCCAGTATGGGGACCACAGGACGCAACGGATTATAGCCCCTTATATTATGGCAGCGTTTTATCAGAGGTCCTACAGAGGTTCTGAGCAACGGAAGAGCCACACACCGCTCCTAGGACTAGCCCGCTTGACGAGGAGTGCGAGACATTTTATCAATGTAACACGGTGCGCCTCCCGTCGGGCAGATTTATGACACGGTTGCCGTTTCTAACGACTCGACCTCCGCTGGGGAGCTCCTGGATTCTAGCAGAGAAACGGATGTTGGCAATGGAGCGGCGCATGAAACGGGACTCCAACTTCCGACAGAAGTATGTGGAGTTCATGCGTGAATACCTGGCCTTGGGCCACATGTCGGTGTCCAGGGTAGACTGGCGTCATGAGGAGCACTACGTTTTGCCTCATCATGCAGTCCTGAAGACACCTGACTCCAAGATCAGGGTCGTGTTTGACGGGAGCGCGGAGACATCTAGTGGAGTGTCCCTGAATCAATGTCTGCACGCTGGTCCTAAGTTGACTAGAGACATTGCAGACGTTTTAACGGACTTCAGGAGACACCAGGTTGTCTTCGTTACAGACGTGAGGATGATGTTTCGCCAAACGGAGATCCATCCAGACGACCGTCGGTTCCAACTGATATTGTGGCGAGAGAGCCCAGAAGAACCGATGGTCACGTATGAGCTCAACACAAACACGTACGGATTAAAGCCGAGCCCGTATATAGCCATGCGTACGCTACGAGAACTGGCTGAACAGGAACGGCTTCGGTTTCCCCGCGCAGCTGCAGTCATTGATAGGGACGTCTATGTTGACGACATTTGTACGGGCTCAGATAGTATTGAGCAGGCGCTCATCTTAGGGTATGCTGGAAGAGATTTCTTTAGAAATAAGCATCACCTTTGTACTATTTTCTGTTCCTTTTTTCTTTTCTGTATTTAGTGTGTACATAAATTGTTAAATAAATAAATAAATGAATTGGTGGCGCTCATGGCCTCCGGTGGCTATGAACTCAGGAAGTGGCTGTCGAACTGCTCAGAAGTGACCCGCATTTGTTTGAGGACTCGGACAATCCTCATGCGTTGACAATTGTAGGGGTCCAGTATCGACCGAGCCAGGATGTCTTCACGTACAATTGTGAGGCTGAATTGCTGTCGAAGTCCTGGACCAAGAGATCGGTCCTTTCAACCATTGCACGAACATTTGATCCAACCGGTTGGATCGCGCCGGTCACGTTCATGGCAAAGTGTTTTATTCAGAAGCTTTGGTTGGCCCAACTAGGTTGGGATGATCAGCTCACAGAGGAGCTGGCTCGGGAGTGGTCGGCATTCGTGACCACATTACCGCATATCACGGAGATTAAGATCCCGCACAAACTGCTCCCGCAGGCAGGAGTCAAGGCCACCCTGCACGGGTTTTGTGATGCGTCAGAGAAGGGGTACGCGGCCGCAATCTACCTGCGAACCGGTGAGACTGCTGGTGCGGGAATCGTACGATTGATCATGGCCAAGAGCAAGGTTGCGCCGGTTCGGACCCGTAAGACGATTCCGAAGATGGAATTGGCGGGTGCAGCCCTCCTGACGCGGCTCCTGAACCATGTGGTACAGAACTTGCGTGGTACGGTGGATCTGAACGAGACGGTTTATGCATGGACTGACAGTCAGATCGTTTTGTGCTGGCTGCAGACTTCGGTCCACACGCTCGAGGTATTTGTGGCCAACCGAGTGGCACAAATAAATAATTCGGAGGCTCCTCTGGTCTGGAGACATGTTCCAGGCGAGTTGAACCCGGCTGACTGCGCCTCACGCGGCTGTCCGGCGCCTGCTCTGGTTGAACATTCTCTTTGGTGGGGGCCACAGTGGTTGGAACGGCCACATGCAGAGTGGCCATTTAATGAGTGCGGACGGCATTCATTGCCCCCGGACCAGGGTTTGAGGTTCAATGTGACTACAATGGAGTCTGCCACCGTAGACCACTCTCTGTTGGAACGATATAGCTCACTGGGCAAGATACTTAGAGTCACGGGATGGATAATGCGGTTTTTTCATAATTGTCGAAGCCCTGTCGCGCAGCGCAATATGTCGCCTGTAGTGGGACCTGAGGAGCAACAAAGGGCTCTCTCACTTTGGGTGAAGGTCGTTCAGGGGAATGAGTTCCAGGACGAAATTAGGGCCTTGAGGACTGGCGCGGGTCGACTGAAGAAAGGTCTTATACGCCCAACCGCAACCCATTCATCGATGAGCACGGAATGCTCCGGGTGGGAGGCCGACTACGGAATGCCGACTTGCCCTATGCAGCGCGACATCCTCTAGTTCTCCCCAAGAAGGGAGCTTTGGTGGAGTTGTTGGTTCGGGATCGTCACAGCAGGAATTCACATGCAGGCTGCAACACCCTTCTGGGCATTTTGCAGCGTGAATTCTGGATTTTGTCAGCACGGAGGGTGATACGGAGCGTTGTGTTTCGTTGCTTGCCTTGTTACCGACTCAAGGCAGCCACAATGCAGCCGCAAATGGGAGATCTCCCACGCGACCGAGTCACGGAGGCTCGGCCATTTACTGGCGTAGGGACAGATTTCGCAGGGCCTTTCATGGTCAAGACATCACGCCTTCGAAACGCGAAGTCGGTTAAGGCATATTTGTGCGTCTTCGTGTGTCTGGCGACCAAGGCAGTTCATTTAGAAATGGTAGCTGATCTCTCTACGGAGGCCTTTTTGGCAGCGTTGGATAGATTCGTCTCTCGAAGGGGAATACCGTCGCTGATTAGGTCGGACTGTGGTACCAACTTCAAGGGCGCCGACCGTTTTTAAAGGAAGTTGTATTGTTTTTGAGCCAAAATGAGCGAGAGATTGGCACGGGCCTCGCCAGTCGGGGCATTTCGTGGTATTTTAGTCCACCTGGATGCCCTCACTGGGGTGGAATTTTTGAGGCAGTAGTTAAGTCTTCCAAGACTCACTTGTATCGGGTCATCGGCTCAACGATCCTCACCTTTGAGGAGTTGTCAACGGTGTTTTGCAAAATTGAGGCGGTCTTGAACTCGCGACCTTTATGCCCGTTGAGCGCTGACCCGAATGACCTTGAGGCCATTACCCCAGGCCATTTCTTAATTGGCCAACCACTTAACGCCTTGCCGGAGTATCCGTATACTGATGTAAAGTTGTACCGGTTGTCACGGTATCAGATGTTGCAGCAAATGACTCAAAATTTTTGGAAGCGATGGTCGCTGGAGTATTTGCATATTCTGAAGCAACGCGTTAAGTGGACGGACAGGACGACCCCACCCTGCGTTGGAGACCTCGTTCTGGTTAAGGATGCTAACCTATCACCGTTGTGTTGGCGACGGGGGCGCATCGTTAACCTGATTACGGGTAAGGATGGGTCTCCACGGATCGCAGACGTACAGGTGAGGGACTCGATCCTTAGACGGGCAGTTTCAACGTTATCCCGACTACCGGGAGTTTGAGCGGACCGACTACGGGTCGGTCCGGGGCGGGTGATTGTTTAAAATCAAGCCTTTAGGAATAAATAAAATCGCAGCGCCCGCGTCGCGCGAGATCGGCCGTGTGAGCTCTCGGTCGGCTGCGCAAGCGAGATATCACTACGTGCGCGAGCAGGACAGTATCGGCCGGAGGCCGTGGTGCGTGGTCCGCCGGGACGGTGTGTCGGCAGGGAACCCGCGGAGTGTACGCGCCTTTTGAGGTTATATTTTTTCGGGAGCCATTGCGCAGGCACACGGGATTTTAAAACGCGAGTACGGTTTGCCTTGTATCGGCTGTGCTGTACGGAGCACCGAGGCCTTGTGTTTGGGACTATATTATTTGAGACTAGAGTGATCAGTTGTGCGAGGATTGGTGTGAACAAGGCGTTGTTGGGCGGCGAGCTGACGAAGGCGAGGCAGGACCCTGCTGCAGGCCATCGCAAGGTTCATAAACATACACTTACACATACACGTACACCAACTCAAACTTGCGAGTGGTCGACGAGCGGTATCAACTCTAAGAAGAGGTGGGTCAATTAGGTTAAGTTAGGTAGGTATAAGAATTAGCTGGCGCGTATCGCGCTAGGTTTTGCTCTTGTCAGGATAAACTGTTTGTTTGGCCTTTCACCTATGGGCCCATGAAATGCCCGGTTGGTCCTGGCGAGAACACCCTGCTCTATTTATCTACCTGGCCTCAATTTTAGTTAAATCAAACATTACAAGCTATGATACGTTAAAAAGCAAAAGACTTAAACATACCTTAAGAGATAAAACGTCCCACACTAGAGCGTACAGTAATAGTGTTTTCTGTATGAGCACAAAGATTTATAACAAGCTACCTATGGACATTATGACTATAAATTCAATTATTATTTTTAAAAGAATGCTGAAAATTTTCTTAATTAAAAAGGCCTATTACTCAATAGCAGAATTTCTTGAGGAAAAATAATTTTGTTCAATAAAGTACCTATCACTAAAGTGAATATAATTCAGTAAAATATTTTTAAAAGGATTATGATAATTAATATTAAATGATTACAATACTGTGACATAATTGAATTAATGAATAATGATAATTTTTAAATCAGGTAACTCATGACATGTGTATTTTATTTAGGTATGACTTTAATAGTTTATAATTAATATGATGTAAATGATAAAATTATATAATGTAATTAAAACGATGTCCTATATAAAATTTAATATTTATAACTTTTTTCTTTTTAATTAATGAATGTAAATAATGCATGTTCAACTGTTACTGTTACAATTATAAGCATATATGCATGATGAAATTGCAATGCCCTAACAGGGCCACTATGTTCTAAGAACTGATATCCTCTGTTAAGAACTTTATTTATGTACACATAGTTAGCAATAAAGAATTTGAATTTGTATCTGTGACTGAGTGTTTTTTACCAGCCCTTGTTAATTTGTTACCCGGGATAACGCATAGACCGAATACATTAAAATCGGATAAGGCGTTTACAAGTTATGGTAAATAAATAAATGAATAATAAATCATTAATTCTGGGCCAAAAATGTTGTACATTTTATAAACCCACAAAACTGCGTAACAGTTTATCGGCGGGAGTAAGTGGAATAAAGAAAAACACAAGCATACATGAACCCTGAAAAGACCACAGATTTAGTAAAACATTGGAACACAGAATAATAATACCTACTTACTCGTAACATGAACATTAAAATACACGACAATAACTTAACAGTTCATTACAATTTATTTTTGATGCATTTTATTATATTTAGCAAGAGTTTAGCTGATAATTATGATACTTTTAGCTAGCATGTAGTACTCGTATTGTCTGCCTACGTACGTTGTCTTGGTACAGCAGCGTAGGTAATGGTTGAGAATGCGACGTTGGTCGTGTACGTACTGATGCGTTTTGTTCTCTACACAAATGACGCTCCTGGAATTACAACAGAGTAACAGACATTACGAAGCATTGTTTGAATGACTGAAGCGAAGGTGAGCAGAATCGTTCACAGCTTTCAGTTGACCTTGTGTCTAATAACTGTCACAACAAACAAACGATTCTTGAAGGAACCGTTGACATACCAAATGTTTTCACGCATGGTTTTCTGTAACTCCGAAGGCGACATCTAAATGAATGCATGAATAAATAAAAGCACGTTGTTGGTTGTCAACTTTTGGCGGTCAGCCGAGCGTTGGAGATCAGTCATTATGATTATGCATTCTAACATTTGTTTTGTTGGTGCAAGTAGTACCTAGGGTTCCGTACCCAGCAATTCGAACAGAACGCAGTCCGGCTGCGAGTCTGTCCGGCCCTGGGCCACTCGTATATCTGTAGACCTAGTATTTACAGATATTCGACAGTTAGCTTCTGCGATCTCGTACAGGTAGCCTTCTTAACGGGACCATACGTTTTTCTCAAAATAGGTAATTATTTTAAGAAATACCTATGCAGTTTTATAATCCTAATCTAACACAGAGGCACAGAAGCGTTTCTTTTCTATTTAACTACATTGTGCTCACATAAAGAAGCAACAATATTGTACTCAGGACTATGTAATATCTAAATTGATTTGAAAAGAGTGAACATGGAGTTTCTTGCCCATTCTTCTCCATGAGATCTACTATTTTCGAATGGGCAACTACAGTCCATTCACAGTTATTATGCCTGTGGCTTGACTGTAGGAAGCTTATTATTGACTATGCAAAAGTGCCTGTCACGGGCCTATGTGAAATAAATGTTTGAATGAAGTGTGTTTGAGTGAAATGTTTGAGAAAAGAAAATAAACAATTTTTACCCGACTGCGGCGAAGCAAAAAAAAAGGTTATGATTTTGACCGGTATGTATAATGTGTGTTCATCTGTTCCCTCATAACTTCAGAACTTCTTATCATAATTTGACAAATGAGGTATCATTGGAAGCGTTTGTGTGTGACGTCACATTAAATTGGAAATGGCGCCCCCTTTAAAGAAAGAAAGAAAAGTATTTATTGGCCCGCCCAGGACAAAACATAACAAAAATGGCATAACAAATAGAGCCATCGGATGCCCCTTTGTCCTAAAGTTTATGATCCCCTACTGCCTACTGTTAGAATAATATATTGTTTTGTTAGAGTAGGTGGCATACAACCACGGCTATGCTCTGAACGAAACTATGAATATACATTAATATTTATAATAACGTGTAAGTTGTTTATTTAATAAACGATAATCTTTTATTATTAAGGGTGTAACAAGACCCTTAACGAAGCCGAAAGGCACTTGTTCTCCCTGCCATTGCGATCATTTTTTTTTGTTCTAGACCATACGTGGAAACCTTCAAGTTACGTAGATATTTGGGTTCAAAGTTCCTACTTTTTCACAAGTTTTTTTTTAAATATGTGTTTTTAATGTAAGATTTTTATTTTAAACACCTCCACGACCCCCGTACTATTCAATCCACCCATCAGCACAATGTTTTGAGTGCGTTACTTTGAGTCCTACTGTAAAACGTGATTTTTCACCTCAAAAAAAAAAAGTCGTTTCCCAGCAATAATTTTTCCGTAAAGTTACTTAGTTTGATGTACAAAATGCTTAGTTGACGGCTTCGTGAAGGGTCCTGTTACACCCTGTATAATGTCTAGATGGAGCGTCGCCCTACAATCAAAACATGAGTGCGTTGCGGGCGGCAGCGTGCGGCCGGTGCACAGAGACAATAAACACTATGCGTCTGTCTCGGTGTGCGAACATAGAAGCCAACAGTTTGCCGATATTTTTGACACGTTTGCGCACATTTGATGCTCTATATTATAGACATTTTGTAATCAAAGACGATAATATTGAATGGTTTGTAGAGTACTTACATAACAATTTCATACGAGAATACTTTCTTGTTTCATACTTTTTAGAGCGTGATTTTTCAGTAGTCGGATTTTAGTTTTATTATAGTTACAGGAAGAAAGTTTGGAAAAAATTACCAGATTAGGAACTTTAGAATACAATTACTCAAGGCTAAATGGTATAGTGGTCACGTAGGTTTCGAGGGGGTGAACCAGACGCGGCCGGGTAAGCGGCGCGCGGGGCCTCCCATTCTTCCCATTCGCACTCCACTGGCTAGCTAGCGGCAAGTAGCAAAACTCTAGTCTGTATTAGTTCTATAGTTAGGGCGACCAGATGCCCGTATTTTACGGGTTGTCTCGTATTTCAGGTACGAATTTTTCATTTTCCCGTGGTTGAGCGAAACCAATACAGGAAAGTATAAGTCCCGTAATTTTATGATTCAATGGCATTTAATGATAAAAATACCTATTCGAACAATATTTATTTTTTCGCTCTCTCACAGCGGTGAACACCGCGGGATCCGCGCGAACTCATATTTGATCGAATGACGCGGGTGAGAGTGAGTGAGTGTAATAGCACAATATAAATAAGGACATTACGGAAACTACGTACTAACGTTCGAAACGGTACACTCACACTGACACGCGCACACGCACGCGTCGTGAGTGCCGCGTCGTTTTTATTAGGGTTCTGTAGCCGAAAGGCATTAAACGGAACCCTTATAGATTCGCCATGTCTGTCGGTCTGTCTGTCTGTCTGTCCGTGTATGTCACAGCCACTTTATTCCGAAACTATTAAGACTCCAATGCTGAAAACATTGTTAAACATTGTTACAGACAAAGATTGACAAAGATTGTTAAAGATGTAGCCCATATTATATCAGAACCACTTAGCTTCATTATCAATTTATGTATCGAAGAAGGCACTTTCCCAGAAAAACTCAAATATCGGTTATTAAGCCAGTGTGATTATATTATATTATTATATATAGAGGCCTATTGCATTAATACCTATTTTTGGGAAAATCTTTGAAAAGGTAATGTTTAACTGTCTTTATAATTTTTTGAGGCAAAAATATCTTAGCGCCCAATCAATATGGTTTCAGAAAAAACAAATCCATAAATGTAGCAGTTTATAACTTCTTACATAAGGTAATGATTAACATGGATAAAGGGTTGCCAGCTGTCGCATTATATATGGACATGTCGAAAGCTTTCGATCGTGTCGATCACAAAATCCTCTTAAGAAAGCTGTATGCATATGGTGTAAGAGGAAATGTGCACAAACTCATAGCATCATACCTTAGCAACAGACAACAATTCACAGAAGTAAGGAGGATAAATCTTAGTACTAAAACAGAAGAACTATATGTATCTGAAGCTAGAACAGTTGAATTCGGTGTTCCTCAAGGGAGTATTGTCGGCCCTCTGTTCTTTCTAATCTATATAAATGACATGCCTTCGGTAACAACTCATGACATTACACTGTTTGCTGATGATAGCACCGTTTTATTTGCTAATGATAATTCAACTGATTTAGAATCTGACATTAACCATACAATATTATTGATTATAGACTGGCTTAAGGTGAATAATTTAATGATTAATATTGATAAAACTAAAATAATGGATTTTAAAATACGAACTCGACGTACAGGTGCTTTAAAAATTCATTACCTAGATAGTGACATTGAGGAAACGGAAGTCACGAAATTTCTAGGACTACATATTGACCACAAACTTAACTGGAAATTTCATGTTGAGCACGTTTGCAAAAAGCTGGGACAATTTTCATATGCATTGTATAGATTAGGGAAAATAGCAAATCGGAGTACGTTGCTGGCAGCTTACCATGGTTACGTTGGCTCTATTCTCCGATACGGCGTAATATTTTGGGGCAACAGTACGGAAAAAGAGCGCGCTTTCATTGCTCAAAAACGCTGCATCAGGGCTATATTTAACTTACGCGAAACTGACTCCTGTAAGCCTTTTTTTAAAAACTATAAATTATTAACACTACCATGCATCTATATACTTGAGGCAGCAGTATTTGTTAAAAATAATATCCACATGTTTAACTACTACACGCGTATACGGCGTAAGGACATGCTGCGTACAGCAGCCAGTAAAACTCACCTAATGAATGATAGCATCTTTTGTTCAGCTTCTCGCATCTTTAATAATATACCGGGGCCTATCAGAACAATTATGAAAAATGATAATTTTAAAAGGACTCTCCATGATCTGCTAGTAAACAAAAGTTACTACTCTGTAAAAGAATTTCTGTCTGACAAATCTTTACTAAAATATAGTCCCTCTCAGTCGTGATGTGCTCAATGACCCATAATATTATACACTTTATTCTATTTTTATTTTAATGATTTTACAATTTCTCATTTTGGTTTGTTGTGATTATCTAATTTTATTTTTTAATTTGATGTGTATAATTTGACATCCTACCTATTTTAATTTGTTATGTTTGACTTTATCTTTTGAATTTTTTTGAATCTTATATGGAATTAATTTTATAATAATTTGAATTTGACATTTCCATTAATTTCCCTTTTGGTTTATTCTTTGTTTTTTTTTTTTTTTTTTTAAATTTTTAATTATTGTGTTACATCGCCGTCCCGGGAGAATAAAATGGTAACTGCCATTATCTTAGTTTTAGTGTTATGTCATTTTTGGGATCTGTGGGTGGTAATACATCTGCTCAATTTTTTCTTGATTTTTATACAGTTATTCGACGAAGTTACAAAATTTTGCAATAGTTTTCAGAGATTTAACACAGGCCTAAAATTACGAGACTAAAGTGTTAATATTATAGTATTGAAATATTTTCCTAATTGTTAATATGACAAACAGTCATAGAATTATGTTCTCGTGAAAAATATTCAACTAGGTAATGATAAAAGCAGTTATCGTTTTATTCTCGTTCAAAACCAACCAGTCGCTTCGTATAAAGATGTGTTATTAAAACTACTTTTATGATTTTGAACAGTAAGACATATTATCATCCTCTTCTTTCACTTGAACCCTCTCAGCGCACTATGCTGGAGGGTCAAATATCACCTTTACAAAGATGATCTGACACTCTTTGCCCCAAACAATTTACAACCGACAAAGCTACTGAAGTTAACAACACTTGAAACTAGCGCCATCAGGATGGAATTTGGTGTAGACAAATTAATGTGCAGTCATGCATGTGAAGTGAGGGGAGATTATGGAATCCGTGGGAACTCTCGGATTCCATACACCTTGGATCCCTTTCATCAACAGAAACCTACCAGTATTTTTGTATGTTGCCGACATGAAATAATCATTGAGGGAGCCCTTCTTTAGCCGCCTGAATAAAGTGCTAACAACAACAAACATTTAGCTAGCAATTAGCTAATATGGCTCATAGATATATACCTTACAGACTTATAATAAAATACAAATTGTGTTAGTAAATAGAACCTTAAAACTATGTTATTAACACTTCACTTGTGCTCTATGTCACTATACGTTCATGTGACACTTGCCCGTGGAAGCGACGAAACACAACTCCTAGTGGCCAAAAGAGTCGTCCTTCAAGACTGAGGTGCAGATAAAACGTTGGTATTCGCACCATGAACGCCTTAAAGTTGACGCACGTACTCCACGATGTCCTCCGCCGTAGTGGTGTAGTGTCGGCGGGAGATGTACACCGGAGTGTTCGGCTTTGCGGCACGAATAGGCAGGTTGGGCTCCGATGGCAGAGCCGTACTGCAGCGGTTCTAATTGGCACATTTCTTTCGGCATACTCAAATGAACTCAACGAAACTTGATGCCCTGAATGCGACGGAACTCAGATGCATCACCCTCGGTCGTCGGTGATGAGACTGTATATCCCACGGAAGTGCGGGGGTTGTGGCTTCTTAAATGCCAAGACCCTGCACAGGTACAGGACCCGAGAGGTATGCAGTCTCAGGATACTTCCTAGATGCCGACGTGGGGATGCAACGAGATGTGGTTTCAGCGGACAAGGCCGTCACCCCGCTCTCCCTGGCTAAATAGAACTGGCGCAAGCCTATAGTATTAGACACTAAGAACAGCAGAGGGGTTCGAGGTCAACCGTCGAATCCGACTCGGCTGGGCAGCGTTCGGGAAGCTGTGCGGTATCTTCTCGTCCAACTTACCGCAGTGTCTCAAGACGAAAGTCTATGACCAGTGTGTGTTGCCAGTGATTACATACGGGACCGAAACGTGGTCGCTCACAATGGGCCTCATTCGAAGGCTTAAAGTCACCCAAAGGGCAATGGAGAGTAGTTTGCTACGCTGACGACACGCTGGTGCTGGCGCAAGGGAGGTCGCACGAGGCGGCGGCCGAGCTGATGATTCGCGGGGTTGCGATAGTCGCGGAGAGGATCCGGCAATTGGGTCTCGAGGTGGCGCTGCACAAGTCCGAGGCCATGTGCTTTCATGGGCCTCGGAATGCGCCACCGTCGGGATCCATGCTCACGGTGGGAGGGGTTCCCATCGGCGTCGAGCCGACGTTGAAGTACCTAGGTCTCGTCCTCGACAGCCGGTGGAACTTCGTGGAGCATTTCCGACGTTTGGCCCCCAAACTGGAACGGGCCGGGGCTGCCTTCAAGCGGCTCTTGCCCAACCTGGGGGGTCCAAACGCCTCTTGCCGGAGGCTTTACGCGGGGGTCGTGCGGTCCATGGCCCTTTACGGGGCCCCGGTGTGGGCGCGTTCTTTGAGGCGGCGAGCCGCCCATTATCTGAACGCGCCCCAAAGGGTGGTAGCCGTAAGGCTAATCCGGGGGTACCGCACGATCTCCGGCGAGGCGGCGAGCCTCCTTGCCGGATTGCCGCCATGGGATCTGGAGGCGATAGTCCTCGCGCGCCTGCACGAGTGGCGCGTGGAGGCACTACGCCGGGGGGAAACTCCGCTGCCGCGGCAAATTGTCGCTCAGCGGACAGACTTCCGGCGTGATCTCATGGCGACATGGAGAGAGCGACTGTCGCAACCCCGTGCAGGGCACGCCACTATAATGGCGGTAAGTCCCCTCTTTGAGGAGTGGCTGGAGAGGCGCCACGGCGCCCTCACCTTCCGCCTGACGCAGGTCCTCACCGGACATGGTTGTTTCGGGAGGTTCCTGCACCTAATCGGGCGGGAGGAAACGCCCGGGTGTCACCACTGCGAGGATCGACCGGAGGACACGGTGGAGCACACTGTGCAGGTCTGCTCCGCTTGGGCGGAGCAACGCCGTGTCCTCGTAGCGGCGATCGGCGGCGGCGACCTCTCGCGTCCGGCCCTGGTTCAATCCATGGTCCGGAGCGAGACGGAATGGGACGCCGTCACCTCCTTCTGCGAAGCAGTCATGCTAGCGAAGGAGGTGGCGGGACGTGAGAGGGAGAGAACCTCACGTCCCAGCCGCCGCGGGAGACGCACCGGGCGTCGGGGGCCACGTGGTGGCCCCCGGCCACCGTAGACGCGGGCCTGTGGACGGTGAGCTATGGGCTAGCTCGCCGTCCGGCCGTCTTATGACGACAGGCCGTGTCGACGGCGCGTTCGTGTTCCACGCGCGCCTCAAAGAGAGTCAGCAAACAGGAAGGGGTCCATAAGGACCGACGCCTGCCAGGGTTGCGGGACTGTTCGAAAGAGATACCGCGGCCCTGGAACACAAAGGGCAAAGGAAGGAACATGGATGGGTTTTAGTCAGTACAAGTCTGACACTCCCTCCTGCTCAGCCCAGAGCGGGAGGGGTCATTTGATGATTTCCCATCGATAAAAAAAAAAAAAAAAAAAAAAAAAGGACAATGGAGAGGGCTATGCTCGGAGTTTCCTTGCGTGATCGAATCAGAACTGAAGACATCCGCAAGAGAACCAAGGTTACCGACGTAGCCCGAAGAATTGCCAAACTAAGTGGCAGTGGGCAGGGCACATTGCTCGCAGAACGGATGGCCGTTGGGGCCGAAAAGTTCTGGAGTGGCGACTGCGAACCGGAAGACGTTGCGTTGGAAAGCCTCCCACTAGGAGGACCGATGACCTGGTGAAGGTTGCAGGGATCCGCTGGATGCGAGTCGCACGGGACTGGTCACTTGGGGGAGGCCTATGTCCAGCAGTGGACGTCTTTCGGCTGAAATGATGATGATGACCGCAGAGGGGTATGGCAGAGCAAGGAGCTTTACCGATGCTTTTTCCGAGCCCTATATGGGCCCGATGTAGACTTCAAGCCCTGGCTTCGCTACGGCGACCTCTTCGGAAAAATCGAAGGTTTTGTCTGTGCAATAATGGATGAAGTTATGATGACAAATAACTACCGGGAATACAGTGAGGGATATCACCGTCCGGGAGAATCGATCTGACGCATTATTTCTGGGTGTTCTCGTCTGGCTAACGGAGAATACTTGTACAAACACAACCTCGTTGCCAGGATTGTTCCTTGCTTTGAAGTACAACCTTGTGGAATCAGAACTGCCATACTATAAGTATGCGCCCGACCCAGTTCTCGATAATGGTAATATCACGTTGTATTGGGATCGATCTGTCGTCACTGACAGGACTATTGTTGCCAATAAGCCTGACATTGTGGTGATTGATCGACTGGAGCGTCGCGCAATGATTGTTGATATGGCGGTCCCGTATGACGAGAACCTCGTGAAAGCAGATAAAGATATGCAGTTCAAGTATCTAGATCTGGCTGGCGAGGATGTCGACATGTGGGATGTGAGTACAGCAGTAATTGTGCCGATAGTCGTGTGACCCATTGGCTTAATAGCCAATAGCCTCGACCAACATCTGAGGAGGCTCTCGCTTGATTCATAATGCAGTACTTCTGGACACTGCGCGTATTGTTAGAAGGGTCCTCTCTAAAGAGCTTTGACCAACATCACCGGTAGCTCGGACTCTGTTCACGATGCTGGTGGGCGACTACTTTTTTTTATTATTTTATATAGGAATACTTAAAAAAATATTAGATGTGTATATTTAGTGATGTGTATAATAAATTAAGTAATTCAGATAATATGTCGATGCCCCCAAGCAATAAGTCGGTAATGTGCTATTATGGACTTTTTATTGTTATGTCAAATTCGGAACCTATGGGTTGGGATACATCTTAGTAATTTATTTCACATTTTTCGTAGTGATATTTACGAAGATATCATGAAAAACACTTTTATTGTAGGGAAATTAAAAAACGAAATTATGTCGAGAAAAGTATCTTTACGTATCAATACAAACGAGTATTTCGTATTTAATTTTGGTAAGTTGCTATTACCGACTTATTGGCGTGAATGAATTTCGTGCAGTTTTTGGTAAACGCTAGCACGTTGTTGTTGTCGAATTATTTTGAGTCAGCTCAGACCGTAAGGAGAATTAACAAGGTTTTTAAAGTAAATAATTCATTAATAAATATGTGTAAAATTGCAATACGTGTCTAATTTGAACACGTCTGGTCCCGTTTTCGATATTGCTGTTTATATTTTTGCGCCCAACAGTTTGCAAGAAGCATTGCTCTCTTTCTTTCTATGACAATAAGAGAGTAATAGATATTAGCCACACCCCCAACACGTGATGCTGTCCGCCGGCCGGTGCGTAATGTTTGTTTACACAAACAGTGGCATATTTTCGTTTGATTAAACGTGACGTGGTGCTCTAAAATAATTTTAGTACTTCAAGTGATTGTGATCTAAACAGTGTATTTAAGTGTTAGTGGTACAATAATTATTTATTTGTTGAGCTATTGTACAAAATAGAGTTATGTCTTCAAAAAACCATAGAGAATTAAAAAATGCTCGTGTGAGACGAATGCTTCTAATGGTTGACAACACGGTTGAAGGTAAGTTGTTACGTACTTATCTACTTTATAAGTTTTTCTAGTTAACTGTTAATTATTTTAATTTTCGGTATAAGCATAGTTTACAATGCCAATTTTTTTTTTACTGTTCTTTGATTTTCTGCTCTGTATGCCACGTTGTCATAACAACGAGAGTTACAGGTTCGATTCCCTGTGTACCCATGCAGTGCAGGCATTATTGTTTAAAAGAAGGTAGTTATCTTAGTTAACAAAATAAAGATTTGTGTTGCCTGCCGAGTCTCAAGGTCTTTTTTGTTGCATAGGTATGAATCGTAGATTTAATTAAATACCTAAATGTTTCTTTATTTAGATTCAGAGCCAGAGACCCATCATAGAAATAGTGCAGAAATGGATGCAAATACATCTACGAGTACTTCGATTCAATCTCTGCCGCAAGGTTTGTATAAGCTTTTATTATACCTACCTAAGTGATAAATATCTTTATATGTAAGTATGTTTACTAAGCTGCTTTTTTGAAATCTCAGATCCAGAATCAGATGCACTTTGCAAGAGTAGCTGTCAAGAATCTAGTGCAGTAGAAACGTCTTCCGATCAAACTTTGTCAAAATGTTATAAGTTACGAGGTATGTTTACTGTTAAAATATTGTTATATTTATTATACTTAAGAACAGTAACATTTGTCTGTATGAGATGGGATCCATTCGTTACTTTTTATACGTAAAAGTTTTAAGAATACCTATAGTGGTTAGTCATAGTTGTATAAATCTTAGTAGGTACATACATACTTAATACTATCCTTCTTCATTTATGGTCACAAAAAAATACCGCAAATAAATCTAGATAATTTCATTTTTTACAGATCTACCGAAAATAAAATACGTTGACGGTGATAGAGAATCACACGATGAGGACTTTTCGCCAGACTGCTCGGAATATATTCCAAGTCCAAGAAGAAATACATTTGATAGTCCACTTAGTACTGTTTCAAGTCTAAGCGGAGATTCCCAATGTATAAGTCGAATGTTATTAAATCCAGAAATTAATAACACTCCATCAACCATTTCTAATTTATCGTTATATTTAACCAACATCAACTTTGTAGCTTCTCCGTCAGTAGTATACAAAGCAACTTCAGTCTTATCCCCAGTAGTTCACCTAGATAAAGAAACGGAAAATCAGTCTATTATCAAGAGTTCAACAGAGCAAATCAGTAGACAAGAAGACGAAGATATAATTAACCAATCTATCAAGGTAACTCAATCAATATCAAATCACTCTCTATCCGAGGACTCGCGTTCAGATGCAGATGAAACATTACAACCAGAACAAAGTATGCAAAACGGTGAGTTACCATTAAATAATCAAATTGATGTCACTTTGACCGACGATACACAAAACGATTGCGCGCATGGTGAGGATAGGACTGAAATTGTTCGTAATTTTAACATAGACATTAATAACGATGAGGTAGATAACTGCACAAATGAATTTAATCTTGAAAATCAACAAGAACCTTCTACATCGGAAGGAGAAAAACGATTGACTAGGAAACGTAAGCAGAATGTTAATGAGTGGCGTTGTAACAAAAATAAAATCTTAAAAAACTCTGGCAAAGACTACGAAGGCTGCAATTCAAAAAAAAAATACCCTAAAAAATCAATAGGTCCTACTTGCGCGTGTAAAAAGGGTTGCGGTTGCGGTGAAAAATTTTCCTTATCAGAAAGACAGAATATATTTGACAAATTTTATAGTCTCGCTGATCGCGAACACCAATGGTTGTATATTGGTAGACACATCCAAACTGAACCTATTAAACGAATGACGTTAGAACGTAAAAACAACCGCACGCAAACAGTCAAATATCTTTTACCTTTAAATGATAAAAAAGTACTTGTATGCAAGATTTTCTTTTTAAATACTTTACAAATTGGAGAACAAATGGTATACACAGCAATAGAAAAAATGAATACAGAATCGGATTACAAAGATAAAAGGGGGACGCATGATAACAGACCAAGGAAATTGAGCACTATCACAGAAGGCACTATTAAAGCTCATATTGAATTATTTCCAAAAGTGGAATCCCACTATACGAGAATGAGTTCTAAAAGGGAATACCTTTCAGAATATTTAAATATCTCAAAAATGTATCGGTTTTATACCGTCTGGTTTGCACAACAAGGTTACACTGATGATGTTGTGATGGCATCTAAGCGACAATATGAAACAGTTTTTAATACACAGTATAACTATTCATTTTTCAAACTCAAAAAAGACCAATGTCCTTCGTGCTCTGTATATAATCAGGCTGACCCTGAATTAAAAGTCACCCTAGAAGAAAAACACAGATGCCATTTGGCGAAAAAAGAAATTATTCGACGATTAAAAAGAGAAGAGATAGACACAGCTGACAAAAACAATACCACAATAGCTATTTTCGACCTACAAAAAGTTTTAAATATACCCCAATCTGAAGTGGGTACGTTTCATTACAAACGTAAATATCCAGTCTACAATTTTACCGTATTTGATGCCCTGCGCAAAATAGGTTATTGTTATGTATGGCACTACCAAATAGCCAAAAGAGGCAGCACAGAAATAGGGAGCTGTTTGTTAAGTTTCTTTAAAACTGAAAACGATAAAGGCATTACCAAATTTTCATTATATTCTGATGGATGTTATGGGCAAAATAAAAACCGATATATTTTTGCCCTTTACGTTTATGCTGCCAAATTACTAAGCATAACTATCACGCACAGGTTTTTTGAAACTGGGCATAGCCAAAACGAGGGCGATTCTATGCACGCATGTATAGAAAAGAACCTGCAGAACAAAGTTTTATACACTCCTGATCAAATATACAGTATTATTTTAAATTCTAAAATCTCTGGTGAAAAATATCGGCTGAAAGAATTAGAGCAGTCTGATATTTACGATATTAAGCCACTTGTAGATCCCAATCATTGGCGGCGTGATGTGGACGGTAATATCATCCGATGGGCTGATGTGATGGAGGTTAACGTTACGCAAGAAAGTAAGCTGTTATATAAGTACAATTTTAACGATACATATTCCGAGCTTGATTTAAATAACTCCCACACTGCCTTAAATGCTAGACGAAGGGGACGAAAAAGAACACAAGATGTAGCCATAGGCTTAAATAATGTAGAGTTGCAAAATGCATACCACCAACCCATTCTAATTAGTAAACCTTTGCATACAGACCTTATGAGTTTATGTAAAAGTGGAGCAATTCCGCGATTCTACCATCCTTTTTATGAGTCATTGTCTTATACTGATACCACGAACGATAATATAATTGATACGGATGAAGACTGATTAATTAAATGATTGATCTAATTCTTAATTATTGAATTAAATATTTCTAAAACCTAAGGTGTTAATTTTGTTAACTTATTTTATTGCTGTGTTTAAAATATAATTACTACGGATGAAGACTGATTAATTAAGTAACAAAATTGATCTCATTACGATTTATAGTTATTTGAGTACCTACCTAAATATTATTGTCTAAAACCTAGGGTGTTAATTTTGTAAAGTTATTTTATTGCTGTGTTTGGAAAATAATTGTTACGGATGAAGAATGATTAATTAAGTAAAAATTGATCTCATTACGATTCATAGTTATTTAAGTAACTAAATATTTTTTAAACCTAAGATGTTAATTTTGTGACATTATTTTATTGCTGTGTTTAATTATCATTGATATAATTCTAGTTTTTAATGTTTAATCGTGAATAGTGACGTGACTGACGTCCCTATAATTATTTTAATTGATAAATGTTTATCTTAATTGTTCTAAATGTTAAGGTGTTAATTTTCGACTCTGATTTCATTATTGTGATTATTAAACGTTATTATACTCATCATCTACAGTCTTTTCTTGTAAAACTAGACATATTACACTTTAAAAATTCGATAAAAATTTATTAGTACCGGATGGTTACACAAAAATATTTTTGAGAATTTTCCTCCAAAAATAATGTTCTGTTACGATACTGTTACTGTGTGAATTTAAAATAACCACAATAACACCGTAATAGCCAATTACGTATCGTCTTCAAGATGAAAAATTACGCTGGAAAAGTCCGTATTGTAATGTTACGTATCAACATTGTTTACAAATTTACGGCAATAATGGCGTAAGTGTATATTACTTAAACAATTTACCAAATATATTTTTGTAATATTTATTTGCTTAAATTGCAAGGCTTTTCACGCAAAAAAATCTAAAGTTAAAATAATCATTGAATTAAACAAAAAATTAGCTTTCGTTTGGTGTATCAATAACCTCACTACTTCGACTCGTTGAAAAGCTATTCAACAAAAACAGAAAAACATTTCTCCTGTAAAATTTTAGTTTTACGATTACCGACTTATTGCTTGGGGGCGTCGATGTGGTCACAAGGCTAACTTTAATTAATACCAAATAGGTACAAAACTATTGTTTTAATTATTTTTTCATGTTTTCATTTTTGACGACTGAGACCCTAGTTTATTTTGTTATAGAACGATTTGGAAGACGTTTGTTACAAAGTTAATATTCAAACACTTGAATTGAATAAAACTAATGTTGATTACCATATCATAGTTTTATTGGGAAACCCAATTCAAAGTCCTTAATAGAAAAATAGTTTCACAATATTTACGAGAATAAGACGATATTAAACTATTATCACCAGCACTTGCACCCTAAAAACCCGTAGAATAAAATGATAAATAAACAGTGCAATTTGATTCTGGTCAGGCTGTACGGAGAATAAAATGATAATCGTCTTTATACAACTTGGACGATGATTGCTTTTGACTAACTTCTTATTTTTTAAATAATAACTCTATTTTAATAATTAGGCGTGTTTCACTAAAATATTTCGAACATACAAAAAATAACTTTTTTTCAAAGCTAACAATCATCAGTCTACGTCCAGTATTTAAGGAGCAATCAACGAAAACATGTTTTTTATTTTTCCTGAAAAGTTGCGTTTTTGTAATTATCATTTTATTCTCCGGGGACGGCGACATTAGAAAATATAATTTGTAATAATGATAATTTAATTAGAAGCTCGTCTAAATGTAATTATTGTATGCCCTACGGGCGGGACATAGCTGATCTAAATTTTCAAATATTTAAGAACTGTACTGCACCACTGCACCTACCTATGATCCACAATAAACTTTTGATTGATTGATTGAAACTTAGTAGGTAGATGTATTCTGTAAACCGCTTTACGATTTTAATACAAAAATTGAAAAAAAAAAAGAGATTTAGAGGGTCTATACATGGAACTGAAACTATTTTTTTTTTATCAAATCTCTCCGTGCCGGGTGTCCATAGATAGGTCTTTAAAAATGACATGGAGGTTCCTAAAATATTTTTTGGTCAAAATCAATCGTTTGAAAGATAGAACACTTCCAAAGTGGTCAAATGTGAACCCTGTGTGCGTGTGAGTACGACTCGCATTTGGCCGGTTTTGTTTTCATTAACATACTATAGCTTAGCTTTGTTTAGTTTTGCTGTTGAATTTAAAATAATCACATCACACTAATATTATAAAGGCGACAGTTTGTATGTATGTATGTTTGTTACTCCTTCACGCCCAAACGGCTTAACGGATTTGAATGAAATTTCATTCAAATCCGTTAAGCCGTTTGGGCGTGAATTAACGTGGATTAACACATAGGCTACATTTGTTCCCGGAACAATGCGGTGTTCTCGTGGGATGATCAAATAACTCAAATATGGTTTTAACTCAATTACGCTGAAACTAACACACACATTAACATTAGGCATTTTAACCCGGAAAAGTATAGGTAGTGTTAGGAGGATATAAATATTATTAAGCATATTTAGAATGTGGTTAAATTCAATTCACAAATACTGTGCATAACTTAAAAAAGGTTTTAGTTTTTGTTTAATTGTAATCGGTGCTTTCTATCAAAAGATATATGTGTCGGAGACGGTCATTGGTACGGGCTTAAAATGAATCGCAAGTATGTGGTGGTCCTGTCAGGGTTGCGGAACTGTTCGAAAGAGATACCGCGGCCCTGGAACACAAACGGCAAAAGAAGGAACATGGATGAGTTTTAGTCAGTAAAAGTCTGACACTCCCTCCTGCTCAACCCGGCTGAGCAGGAGGAGTTATTTGATGATTAACATAACGAAAAAAAAAAAAAAAACGTGGTGGTGAATGGCAAGTCTACCCACAGTCGGTAGGGCCTTAGGTATTAAACTAGGCTTAATTGTTTCAACCATAGCCACATCGTGCGCACATGGAATAACGGCCGTACTAAGCTGTAAGTCCCGGTGCGTACATTTTGGTTTGGTTTTTAACGTTCTGATTCGTTTGTTTGAATTGCATATTTTTTAATATGTTGTGTTAGTGTGTTGTGATTCTTTGAAACTTCGTCTACCTACCCGTAAGCCTAGTGACGATGGATTTGAAACTGTAGGCGTTAAAAAACAAAATAAAACCGCGAAATCTGGCGTTGTATTACGTGTCGCTAAGGAAAAACAAAAAAAAAAGTTATAATAATAATAATAATCGCTTTTTCCGGGCCCTCCACGGGCCCGATGTAGACCTGTCAGCGTCCGTAGCCTGGTTACGTTCCGGGGACCTCTTCGGAGAAACCGAAGGTTTTGTCTGTGCAATTATGGATGAAGTTATGATGACGAATAACTACCGGAGATTTATTGTGAAGGACGGCACGGTTGACATAATATGTCGGGCATGCCACCGTCCAGGTGAATCAATCCGTCACATTATCTCTGGGTGTTCTCGTTTGGCTAACGGAGAGTACTTGCATAGACACAACCTTGTAGCCAGGATTATCCATCAGCAACTTGCTCTAAAATACAGACTTGTGGAATCGGAAGTGCCGTACTATAGGTATGTGCCCGACCCAGTTCTCGAAAATGGCAATATCACATTGTACTGGGATCAATCCATCATCACTGACAGGACTATTTTAGCCAATAAGCCTGATATAGTGGTGGTGGATCGATCAGAGCGGCGCGCAATGATTGTTGACATAACGGTCCCGCATGATGAGAACCTCGTGAAAGCCGAGAAAGATAAGCAAATAAAATATCTTGACTTGGCTCGCGAGGTTGTCGACATGTGGGATGTGGACTCAGCGATCATTGTGCCGATAGTCGTATCAGCCCATGGCTTAATTGCTAAGAGCCTCGATGAATACCTGAGGAGGCTCTCGTTAGGCAGCTGGATCAAGGGCTTGATTCAGAAAGCAGTACTCCTGGACACGGCTCGTATTGTTAGGAGGTTTCTCTCTCTGGAGCCCTGACCACCGGTAGCTTGGACCCTGTTCACGATACCGGCGGGCAACAATTTTTTATATTTTTAAATGTTTTTATATTGTTTTTTTATAAGAAATATTTAAAAATGTAAATAGTTTGTATAAAAGTTAAATAAAGGAAATAATAATCAACGTAGTTCGTGCAGTCCGTCCGTTGCCTAACTGGAAATCTCCAGGGCCGGATGGGCTGCACAACTTCTGGATTAAATGGTTCCCAAGGTCGCACGCTCGCCTGGCAACCCTGTTCCAGTCAGCCTTAGAGTCAGGGTCGCTGCCCGAGTTCCTGACAACAGGTATAACCCACCTGCTCCATAAATCGGGTAGTACTGCGGAGCCTAAAAATTATAGACCGATTACCTGTCTTCCGACAGTCTATAAAGTTCTTCTTTCTTCTTCTTATTTTGAGAGCTAAAATTAACAAACACATTGATGATATTCCATCATGTCCGCTTCTCAAAATGGATGTAGGAACGGGTCCCGCGGTACTAAGGAGCTACTCCTCATTGATATAGCCATTAGTCAACAGGTTCGCCGTTACCGAAGGGATCTGTCGACATGTTGGATAGATTACAAGAAGGCCTATGACTCGGTGCCACATACATGGCTCATGAGGGTGTTAGAGTTGTATAAAGTAGATGCAACTCTGCGCACCTTCCTGATGTCGTGTATGGGGCAATGGAGGACAGTCATTCGCTATCCAGGATGTCAGCAAATCCAGAAGAATAGCGAACCGATAAGGATAGAGCGAGGTATATTTCAGGGCGATAGTTTGAGTCCACTTTGGTTCTGCTTAGCCTTGAATCCTCTTAGCACGCTGCTGGAGGATTCAGGTCTAGGCTATCGGTTGAGGAGAGGTGGTCAAGTTGTATCTCACCTCCTTTACATGGATGACCTGAAACTCTTTGCCCCCAACGATTTGCAACTGATGGAGCTACTGAAGGTAACTGAAACTTTCAGTAGCGCCATCAGGATGGAATTTGGTGTGGACAAATGTGCGGTCATGCATGTAAAACGAGGGGAGATTGTGGAATCTGTGGGAACCCAGCTCTCGGATTCCATAAATCTTAGATGCCTCTCAGCAATCGAAACCTATAAGTATTTGAGTATGTCGGAAGCGCTGGGCATCAATGTTGCTGACATGAAGCAATCGTTGAAGGAACGCTTCTTTGGCCGCCTGAAAAAAGAATTTAATAGTCTCTTAGCAGGCGGAAATAAGGTGCGTGCCTTCAACGGTTGGGTCATGCCGGTTTTGATGTACTCTTTCGGTATACTTAAATTGTCTCAAACAGAACTAGACGCCCTGGATAGGAAGGTCCGTACATTGTTGACGGCATATCGAATGCATCACCCACGTTCTTCGGTTATGAGACTGTATATCCCGCGGAAATGTGGGGGTCGAGGCTTTTTAAACGCTAAGACTCTCCACAATCGCGAGATATGCAGTCTCAGGGAATATTTCCTAGAAGCTGACGTGGGGATGCATCGAGATGTGGTCGCGGTGGACAAGGGCCTCACCCCGCTCTCCTTGGCTAAAGAGAACTGGCGCAAAGCTGTAGTGCTTGACACTAACGACCGCAGGGAGGTATGGCAGAGTAAGGAGCTTCACGGACGCTTTTTCCAGGCCCTGCACGGGCCCGATGTAGACCTGTCAGCGTCCGTAGCCTGGCTACGTTCCCGGGAACTTCTTCGGAGAAACCGAAGGTTTTGTCTGTGCAATTATGGATGAAGTTATGATGACGAATAACTACCGGAGATTTATTGTGAAGGACGGCACGGTGGACATATGTCGGGCATGCCACCGTCCAGGTGAATCAATCCGTCACATTATCTCTGGGTGTTCTCGTTTGGCTAACGGAGAGTACTTGCATAGACATAACCTTGTAGCCAGGATTATCCATCAGCAACTTGCTCTAAAGTACAGACTTGTGGAATCGGAAGTGCCGTACTATAGGTATGTGCCCGACCCAGTTCTCGAAAATGGCAATATCACATTGTACTGGGATCAATCCATCATCACTGACAGGACTATTTTAGCCAATAAGCCTGATATAGTGGTGGTGGATCGATCAGAGCGGCGCGCAATGATTGTTGACATAACGGTCCCGCATGATGAGAACCTCGTGAAAGCCGAGAAAGATAAGCAAATAAAATATCTTGACTTGGCTCGCCAGGTTGTCGACATGTGGGATGTGGACTCAGCGATCATTGTGCCGATAGTCGTATCAGCCCATGGCTTAATTGCCAAGAGCCTCGATGAATACCTGAGGAGGCTCTCGTTAGGCAGCTGGATCTTAAACAATAATATACTAATACATATTAAAAACCTTAAAACTATGCCTATTATCGTTGTCGGCGTCGTGTTCCGCGTCGTGGTGTCGTGTAACCGTCCTCGGAAACGTCGATATACGACACCTTTTGGCCAAAAGTCCTCTTTCAGGCAGGTCTGCAGATGTTGGGTTGGAACTCGTACCACGAACGACTTAAAGTTGATGTTGTGGCGCGATTCCAACCTTTCGACCCTCAGAGTCCAGCTGGTTTTCACCTTCAAATACTGCACAACTTCCTCAGTTGTTGTAGAGTGATGCAGACGCGAAAGGTACAGCTGCGTCGTAGGTACAGCAGGGCGCAGCAGCATGTTGGGTCCACTCGGCGCGGTGCCACACAGGTTACGAGAACAGGGTTTCTTCTTGGGTTATAATCGTCGATGCTATTAAGTCCGCCGGCTTACAATTTGAAAACCCGAAAGACCGAAGGCCTCGTTTACTAATTAAGGAAGTCCCATTCTCAATGGAAGACAATATTTTACTGCACGCGTTATACCGTCAAAACATGATGAGCTGCCAATAAATGAGAATGATTTTATAAACGGCCGTGTCAATAATTTACTGGCGGTTGACTGAGGGTTGCTGCCACGGATGGACGGTTGAAGTGGCTGCTGTTTCTATAACTTTGTTGTTGCTTTGTGGATGGCATGATGATGACCTCTGACCGCTGCTGGGCGCATCCCTCTGAAGCGTCTCGTTTGCAATTTTCATCATGTTTCCTAAACTAATTAATTTGCCAAACTAAATCCTTTTAAACTATTGTTTTTGAATGCAGACCTATTGTTTGACACTATTTTATTAAAGTATCTGCACTAGTTGAAGTTCACATTTTTAAGTTACGTAGTTGTGGATTCGTAATTCGCTGAGGAGAATTTTTGGTTTTTCTGTCATAAGTCAACTAAAATTATTCGCCTACGAATAATTTTCCTCAGTTATCGGTTGCAAGTGGAGAGGAAGGCAATTGCCTTCCTCGATAAATTCGGAAATTTCACCCTGTATAACCATACAGGGAAATAATTATCTCAATATGTTGTCACTGTACGGTATTCTACCTGGACATGTACTCCCTACAAGAGAAAGGAACTGCCTTGATCATTTCATGATAAAAATACAAAGGAAAAAGGTATCGCCATTTATTGCTATTTTACATACCACAATTACGGACCATAATACTACCTTTCTGTCTCTAACTAAATTAAAAAACATTCACATTCCTAACAAAACTACTACTACTCTAGATTACGAACAGGCCTTGAAAGATTTACAACAACAAAATTTATCTGAATTACTCTTCTGTAATGACCCCAACTTATTGACTAACCTTCTCATTAATAAACTAATCATGACCTTAAAAAATAACACTACTATCCAAACGGTACCAAACAGTAAGCGTATAATTAAGCCATGTATTACCACTGGTATTCTACGTTGCATACGAAATCGTAATAATCTACAAAAACAATTTAGACTTGACCCACACAATGAAATTTTAAAAATAACTTATACTAGATACCGGAATCATTGTAATAATTTAATTTAAAAAAATAAAGCGAAAATATGAAAGAGATTTACTTACAAATTCAGTTTCGAACAATAAATTGCTATGGAAAAATATTAAATATCTAACTTATTCTAATAAATGTAAAAATCATAACTCTGAAATACTAAATATGAAAAAATCGCCACAAGAGTCAGTAGATTTTATTAACAATCATTTTGCAAATATAGGTAAACAGTTAGCTCAAGAAATCCAGCTTAATATTTCTAACTCTAATAATCAACTAAATAACTTACCGTCCCAAAAAAATACCTTCGTTCTTCTAGACACCGACTTTGATGAGGTTGATAAAACATTGATGAGCCTTAAGTCTGACAGTGCGCCTGGTTGGGACAATATCCCCACAAAATTTATAAAATTTGCTAGAATTTTAATTGTTCCCATACTAACGCACCTGACTAATCTTTGTTTCCAAAAAGGTGTCTTCCCTGACCTGTTAAAACAATCCATTATCACCCCAGTACACAAGGGGGGGGACAGAGACGATGTCAATAACTACAGACCTATATCTGTTTTACCATGCATCTCAAAAATTCTCGAAAAATTATTAAATTATAGATTAATGCAATATTTAACCAAATTCAACATTTTATCCCATTCGCAATTCGGTTTCAGGCAAAAATTATCCACTGAGGACGCAGTTACTGCTTTGAGTTCTTTAGTAACTAAGCAACTTGACTCTGGGAATAAATGCTTAACTGTATTCTTAGACCTCAAGAAGGCATTTGACACCGTCTCTGTCCCTGTCCTAGTGAGAAAACTGGAAAAGGCTGGAATACGGGAAACGGCGCTCAACTTATTAAAAGATTATCTCACGAAGAGAACGCAGAAAGTTAGGGTGGGAGGGGTTACCAGTGATCAAGCGGATGTATCATTCGGCGTTCCACAGGGAAGCGTACTAGGCCCAACACTTTTCCTGGTATACGTCAATGACCTCTGCAACATGAACATCAATAACGCAAAGGTCTTCTCATACGCTGATGATACCGCGATAGTTTTCTCAGGGATTTCCTGGCACGATGTGAAACAAAAAGCAGAGCTAGGCATGGCCCAAGAAGCTAACTGGCTAAACATCAATCTACTCACACTTAATACGACTAAAACGAACTATATATGTTTCAGTATTAGCAAAAGGACACAACCTAGTGAAGACTTTAACATAACAGTTCATGTATGCGGTGACATTAATGATAGACATTGCAACTGCTCGCTCATTAAACAAGTTGCACAGACAAAGTACCTAGGAGTGATACTCGATCAACGTTTATCCTGGTATCCCCACCTTGATCAAGTCACGAATAGACTCAGAAGATTAAGCTGGATATTCAAGACTCTCAGACATATCGCACCAAAGACAATAAATACGAACAGTGCCCGTAACCCGTCTAGAAATATTTTGAATGAGATCTACATAGCTCTGGTCCAGTCGGTCCTAATATACTGCATCCCCATTTGGGGTGGGGCTGCAAAAACTACTTTTATCAACGTCGAACGCGCCCAACGGGCCCTAATTAAGATCATGTATTTTAAAAAACTAAGACACCCTACTGAAAACCTGTATTAGATTAGTGATTTACTCTCAGTTCGCAAATTATACGTAATCCAAACTATTACAACAATACATAAATCCCTAAAATATGACTCAAGCATAACAGCTCAAAGAAGAAAAGACCTAATTGTACAAATCCCTCATACTAAAACTTTATTCGCCGCGAGACAATACAATAAGCGATCGGCTTTACTTTACAACAAAATCAACAGGAAAATATACGTATACCCAAAAAAATACTACGATTGTAAAAAAACTTTAGTAGACTGGATAAAATCACTAACCTATGACGACACGGAGGCACTCTTGGATTACATTAAGTAAATAATAAAAAAGGACCTAGTAATAATCACACACCCATAAGTCATAACTATATCTCTAAACACCAAATGCACAACACGCACACATATCACACACATATTATTATAAGTAAGCAAAATAATAAACCAAAAATACTAATTACACACAGAACACACGCCCTTACGACATCCAAAACTAACACAATATCATCACACTCGCACACACACAACATAACACCTATCCTTCATACACAACACACTAACAACCTTACATAACACTGAACACACACCTGCAAGCAAGACTTCCTTAAGTTTAAGTTTAAGTTTAAAATTGCATCTTAACTTCTGTAATGTATAACATCATATCCCTGTACCTATAGTTTTTCTTTTTTGTAAATACCCAGTTTTTTAAATTTGTATTGCTTTGCTATGAAAGAGCGGGGCTTCCCAACACAGGCATTACTTGCTTAAAGGGAAGCTCCAAACACTAAACCTTTATGTAGACTTATGAAGCAATAAATTATTTTGTATTTGTATTTTGTAGGATGTTATTTTTTTGGAATTTAGCCGGTTCGATTCCCGAGTGCGGCAAGTGAATTTTCGAAAATCTTTGAATGCAGATTTATTTCTTTATAAAATTATGGAATGTTTCCTTTGAGTAAAATTTTCTATCTCCAGTATTTCGAGTACTTTCCCTCCAGGTGGCGTTGAAAAATTCCACCCTGTATAACATCACGCTACAACCAATAGGAGCGGTAAATGAAAAATGTTTCAAAAACAGGGATTTATTCCTTTTGACAGCTTCCGTTGTGTGCACTGCGTGAACGGTTAAAGTTACGCAATTTAATCATGTACTTATGTCGGAATTGTTTCTCGTAAAAAGCTCTAAAAATTATTATATCTATAAATTATCAATATCCATACGGAGTTTGGATTTAAATATGTCACGGAGAGTTCCTTAATTTATTTTGAAAATTTATTGATTTTTGTTGCTATCAATTTTAAGCATTCTGAATGTAAATCGTATGCTACAAACAAATAATAAATATCTTGAAAAAATAAGCCTAGGTTATGAGAAGACCTATTAATGTAGATAGCTTGAATTTTTTAGCGATAGGCTTGCAAGATGCTTAAGGATTGATACCGCAAATCGTGTAGACCGTATTGTTGGTATAGTGGGTGGAAGCGAGCATGAAGTCCTGGCTAAGATTTCCGGGTCGGGCAAGTGTTGTTGAGTTTTTCCACCAGGAAATTCTCATTAGCAGCCCGAATTTGTGCTCGGTTGATGGCAATAGGTTGGCCTGCTATTTCATTAGGCTTAAACATAACTGGCAAAATGTGGGTGTACTCTTATTAGTTACACCGCTGCCTCACCCTTCGGGAATTACTTGCGGGATGTTATATTAGTTGAATATCCCGCATAAGATCGAGCTTCACTCATGTGGCTACCGAATAAACAATATTTTTAGTATCTAAAGACTTTATGAACAAATTGCAAATGGGTTGTCTGTTAAATTAAGTCAAGGCTACCTTTTACTAAAATTAACGGAACTAATATGTTTTCCAAACCAAACGAAATCAAAATTGAATGAAACTACAAAGCTTGTGGGCCAAGAGTCTGTTGGGTTGTCTATCTTTTTGTCCCTACCACAGGGTTGTAAGGCAGATGAGACGATACTATAATTTTATACACTCATCTGTTTTCTTATTAAAATACGAGTATATGTTTAAAAAAAAAAAAACAATGATTTACTTCTACTTAGTAAAACATTATAACAAATACGATGGTATAACATTGTCTAAGTAAAATCAGTAAAGCCTCACTCACGATTGTCGTAATTTTAAATAATAATAATAAGTAGTACTGCGGAGCCCAAAAACTATAGACCGATTACCTGTCTTCCGACAGTCTATAAAGTTCTTACATCCATTTCGAGAGCTAAAATTAACAAACACATTGATGACAATTCCATCATGTCCGCTTCTCAAAACGGATGTAGGAACGGGTCACGCGGGACTAAGGAGCTACTCCTCATTGATATGGCCATTAGCCAACAGGTTCGCCGTTCCCGAAGGGATCTGTCGACATGTTGGATAGATTATAAGAAGGCCTATAACTCTGAGGCACATACATGGCTCATGAGGGTGTTAGAGTTGTATAAAGTTGATGCAACTCTACGCACCTTCCTGATGTCGTGTATGGGGCAATGGAGGACAATCCTTCGCTATCCAGGATGTCGGCAAATCCAGAGGAATAGCGAACCAATAAGGATAAAGCGAGGTATATTTCAGGGCGACAGTTTGAGTCCACTTTGGTTCTGCTTAGCCTTGAATCCTCTTAGCACGCTGCAGGAGGATTCAGGTCTAGGCTATCGGTTGAGGAGAGGGGGTCAAGTTATATCTCACCTCCTTTACATGGATGACCTGAAACTATTTGCCCCCAACGATTTGCAACTGATGGAGCTACTGAAGGTAACTGAAACTTTCAGTAGCGCCATCAGGATGGAATTTGGTGCGGACAAATGTGCGGACAAATGTGCGGTCATGCATGTAAAGCGAGGGGAGACTGTGGAATCTGTGGGAACCCAGCTCTCGGATTCCATAAATCTTAGATCCCTCTCAGCAACCGAAACCTATAAGTATTTGGGTATGTCGGAAGCGCTGGGCATCAATGTTGCTGACACGTAGCAATCGTTGAAGGAGCGTTTGATCTAGAGCTTTTATCAGGCGGAAATAAGGTGCGTGCCTTCAACGGTTGGGTCATGCCGGTTTTGATGTACTCTTTCGGTATACTTAAATTGTCTCAAACAGAACTAGACGCCCTGGATAGGAAGGTCCGTACATTGTTGACGGCATATCGAATCCATCACCCACGTTCTTCGGTTATGAGACTGTATATCCCGCGGAAATGTGGGGGTCGAGGCTTTTTAAACGCTAAGACTCTCCACAATCGCAAGATATGCAGTCTCAGGGAATATTTCCTAGAAGCTGACGTGGGGATGCATCGAGATGTGGTCGCGGTGGACAAGGGCCTCACCCCGCTCTCCTTGGCTAAAGAGAACTGGCGCAAAGCTGTAGTGCTTGACACTAACGACCGCAGGGAGATATGGCAGAGTAAGGAGCTTCACGGACGCTTTTTCCGGGCCCTGCACGGGCCCGATGTAGACCTGTCAGCGTCCGTAGCCTGGCTACGTTCCGGGGACCTCTTCGGAGAAACCGAAGGTTTTGTCTGTGCAATTATGGATGAAGTTATGATGACGAATAACTACCGGAGATTTATTGTGAAGGACGGCACGGTGGACATATGTCGGGCATGCCCCCGTCCAGGCGAATCAATCCGTCACATTATCTCCGGGTGTTCTCGTCTAGCTAACGGAAACTACTTGCAAGGACACAACCTTGTAGCCAGGATTATCCATCAGCAACTTGCTCTAAAATACAACCTTGTGGAATCGGAAGTGCCGTACGATACGTATGTGCCCGACCCAGTTCTCGAAAATGGCAATATCACATTGTACTGGGATCAATCCATCATCACTGACAGGACTAATGTAGCCAATAAGCCCGATATAGTGGTGGTGGATCGATCAGAGCGGCGCGCAATGATTGTTGACATAACGGTCCCGCATGATGGGAACCCTCGATGAATACCTGAGGAGGCTCTCGCTAGGCAGCTGGATCAAGTGCTTGATTCAGAAAGCGGTACTCCTGGACACGGCTCGTATTGTCAGGAGGTTCCTCTCTCTGGAGCCCTGACCGCTGGTAGCTTGGACCCTGTTCCCGATACCGGTGGGCAACATTTTTTTTATATTTTTAAATGTTTTTATATTGTTTTTTTTTTATGGAATATTTAAAAATGTAAATAATTTGTATAAAAGTTAAATAAAGGAAATAATAATGATAATGACGTAATGATAATCGATGTTACCATCCCACATGACGAGAACCTCGTGAAAGCTGAGAAAGAGAAACAAATGATATACTCGACTTGGCACACGAGGTTGTCGACATGTGGAATGAGAACTCGGCTATCATTGTGCCGATTGTCGTGACGGCCAATGGCCTTATGGCCAAGAGCCTCGACGACCATCTGTCGAGGCTCTCCTTAGGTGTTTGGATCAAGGGCCTGATTCAGAAGGCAGTACTACTCGATACGGCTCGTATTGTGAGGAGGTTCCTGTCTCTGGAGCCCTAACCACCGGTAGCTTGGACCTTGCTCCCGTCACCAGTGGACCACTATTTTATGTATTTTTTAATGTTTTTATTTGTTTTTTTTTAGAAATATTTAAAAATATTAAAAATATGTAAAGATAATAAAAAAACGAAATAATAATAATTTTAAATAGTCTTGATTTAATGCAACAGGCAATCCAGTCGTTATATTTATGTTTTTTCATGTATATTGCTGTGTCCAGCAGTGGACGTCTTTCGGCTGAAATGATGATGACGATGTATTTATTTTTAATTAATAAAAATATTTTTCACTCGGTAAACAGATGGAGCCAGATTAGACATTCATTCAGTAGATAGGCTTTATTCACAATTGTGAATAAAGCAAAGAGAGTGAAGAGGAATTGTATCCGTAAAAGTAACTGTTTCATTCGCTGGACTGCACTTGCATGTAAACTTCGGAGCAAAATATTAATAATAGTCAACATAAATCTGGTGTGTATACGAAGGGCTTGCTTCGACAGTATTTGGTACAACGAGCTGCGTCTACTCATCATTTTTTTTTGCCTGTTCATCAGTGTCGTTACAAAAGTATACCTACGCTTCGGCAATCGTGGTCTACCTTCGGAAATATGAGATCAAATATTACCACAATAATTACCTTGTTCTTCTTCTTCTTTACGTTTTATCAAATTATTACCATCCAGGTGGATACGTTAATTGCGGCGTCAGTAGCGATTTTGACAGTAAGTCCAGCAGCAGCATAGTTCTGCTTAATGTGTGTATTGCATTTTCTTTTCTTCTTTTACACACTGTGTCTACATCTCTTTTTTTTTAGATTCTCCTTTCGCAGGTATGCTGGAAGAGATTTCTTTAGAAATAAGCATCACCTTTGCACTATTTTCTGTTCCTCTCTTCTTTTCTGAATTTAGTGTGTACATAAATTGTTAAATAAATAAATAAGTCCTCTAAAACGCAGGTGTAGCAATACTTTAGACACTCCAGCAAGTCAGCCATGGTCTGGTCGGGAGCCGCATATCAAATCAAATCAAATCAAAATATTTTTATTTCACATAGGCCTAGATGGGCACTTATAAAACGTCGACAAAAAGGTGCACGGTTCGGGTTGGTCGTTTCCTATGGAGAAGAACCGGCAAGAAACTCCATGGTTACTCTTTTCAAATCATTTGGTGTTACAATATTATCATGTTACAGCATTAGTACTTAAGTATGGGGGAACAGCATAGGCCCGACAATAGGTCGTTGCTTACTACACAAAAAAAAATTAAGACAAGATGAAAAGTTAACAAAAGTTAACGAGCATCTGGGAATCTACAAAGCCTATAATGTTCAAACATTCACAAACAATCGGTAAAAAAGAATCTATACAAAGGTAAGAAAATATTGTAAAATAGTGAATTAAACAAGTGACACAAATATTGTCATCAGTGCTGTAACTATTCTGAGCAAAAGATGTATAAATGATTTGAAAACTATCGTAAAGAATCTGGTTAGATAGATGAGAAAAAAATCAGCTTGAGAATAGTTAGAGACATCCACATATTTGTGCCGTTTATGAGCTACCAGGGAAGCCGCATGCGCAGAAGGAATTAAAGCCAAACTTCTTTGTCTTCGACGTAGTCCTTGATTTTGTAATATGCTTTTTTAATAAGGACACGTTTGATGTAATTTTTGAACTTTCCATCGGTCAGTTCTATAACTGACTGGCAACTTGTTATAAAAGCGTATACTGTTTATAATAAAGGACTTGCTAGTTTTAGTTAATCTGAATTTAGGTATTACAATTTCGTGTTTACTGCGTGTATTTATATTATGGAAGTCGCTTCTAATTTTGAAAAGCCCTCGATTTTTGCGGACATATAAAATACATTCTAAGATATAGAGCGAAGGCAAAGTCAGTATATCGATGTCTTTAAATTTTTCTCTTAGGGACTCGCGAGGACCCATTTTATAGATTGCGCGGACTGCCCTCTTTTGTAGAATAAAAATTGAGTCAACGTCTGCTGCTGATCCCCACAGCAGAACGCCATAAGACATAATACTGTGGAAATAAGCATAGTATACTAACCTAGCTGTGGCTACATCAGTTAACTGCCTAATTTTCCTTACTGCATATGCAGCTGAGCTTAACCTACCCGAAAGAGTTCTAATGTGCGCGCCCCACTGCAATTTTGAGTCGATAGTAATCCCTAAGAATACAGTTTCCGCTATGACATCAAGTTTTTTGCCGTCAAGATTTAAATTTAGATCCCGTTGTGGTACATTCGGTAAAGAGAACTTTAGACATTTTGTTTTGTTCGCATTCAGTAAAAGATTGTTAGCTGCGAACCATTTTGAGAGAACAGTTAGACTTTCGTTGACATGTAAGACATCCGTATCTTTTCTATTTATTTTAAAAATTAGCGAAGTGTCATCAGCAAATAGAATTATATCCGATAATTTGGCCATCAAATAAGGGAGATCATTAATGTAAACAAGAAATAGGAAAGGACCGAGAATCGAACCTTGGGGCACGCCCATCTTGACTAGAGACCCGGAGGACGTCGCCCCATTTACATTTACTTTTTGCTGCCTGTTTGATAGATAAGAAAGAACAAGATCAGCAGCTTGTCCACGAATTCCGTAGTGGTGTAATTTACAGATCAGTGTGTTGTGGTCGACGCAGTCGAATGCTTTTGAGAGATCACAGAAGATGCCAATGGCATCCTGGGACTTCTCCCAAGATTCCAAAATGTGACTGATGAGTTTTACTGCCGCGTCCGTTGTCGACCTACCCTTCGTGAAACCAAACTGCTGACTATGCAGAATCCCATTTGAGTTGAAGTGCGATAGCATCTGGTCCAGCATGATTTTTTCATAGATTTTACTCAGTGCTGGAAGCACAGATATAGGTCTATAATTGGAAGGATCACTCTTACAACCTGATTTAAAAATTGGTACTACTTTACTATGTTTCATTAGATCAGGAAACTTGCCGCTGTCCAAACATTGATTGAATATGCCTGCTAGGACAGGAGCGATTGAGTCAATAATATCTCCAAGAACCTTGACGGATATCCCCCATAAGTCTTCGGTATTTTTTATGTTGAGACTTTTGAATGCGTTTATAATTGTAGCAATACATATTGGTTTAAATTTAAAGTTTGGTATGTCCCGAGTAAAGTTCTCTTTAAGAAGAGGTTCAGCTAGTTTAGATGAAGAGGGGAGAGATTTCGTAACCTCTAAAGGAATGTTGGTAAAGAAATTTTCTAGTGTCTCGGCGACTTCTAGCTTATCAGAAATGGTCTGATTATCTATTTTCAAAGACAATTCATTCTGATCTCGTTGTTGTGCCTTTCCAGTTTCTCTGTTAATTACCTGCCACACAGTTTTTATTTTATTATTAGAAATACCAATTTTGTTAATTACTATTTGTGACTTTGCTTGAGCGCAGACACTTTTGAATATTTAAATCTAAAATTTTGCCGGAGAAGCGATTTATATTCTGGTGATAAAGTAAAATATTACTATTCGTCTTCTCTTTTGTCGGCTCTAATAGTTTAAAGAATCTACTACAGTATTATTGGAGATACTGGATAATACTGTTTTATCACTTAACCTAGTCTCAGTTAAACAATCATTAACTGCGTGTATATTAAAAGCTAACAATGTAGCTAATAAATGTTGACTTGTTTTGGGAAGAAACATATATTCCCGAATCAAAACAAAATCTCTAACAAAATTGTTAGTATCAAAAAACAATAGACGGTCACTATGACGACAAGATAAAATATGCATCAAGTTATTCAGGCTACAAATATATTCATTTTCTTGATCAAGTAAATTGTCAGAATATGGCAATGCACATAATATTAATTTTCCTAATCTTAACTTAAGTAGGGTGTCGATACCATTCACTATGTCCCTTTTTGATATGCTCAGGCCATTTCCAATTAGAAGTACTACAGTAGACTGCTCATTCAAGTGTGTATGTTGGATCTTATGAATAAGCTCATTAAAATGCAGGTTATGGTGACAATGGTTCACTACTGTATGTAAATTACATATGCACATTGAACTGCTGCAACTATCAGAATCAGAATATTTATTTGTGAAACATAGGTATTTACATAAAGGTCTTGGGTTAATTATAATGAGCGCTATGTTTTGCCGTGAAAGCGTACAAATATTATAGAAAATAAAAGTAAAACATAAATAAAACTAACAGAAAAAGCAAAATAAACAAAAATTACACGCTAACAAAACAATAAAAATAAATATTACTTAAAAAGAGAAACAGACTTCTTAAAAATATAAAAAACAATTAAATCAAATGTTTATTGCACACGAAATATTAAAAATTATCATTTATAAAATCTTCTACAGTATAATAACATTTTTTTATTAATAGCGAGGACAAACTTTTCTTAAACTTTAATAAGGGCAAATTTTTTATGCTATTGAGTATTTTATTATATATTTTCGGAACTATGCCAAAAAAACTCTTTTTCACTAAAGCGGTTCTACATTTTCTGTCGCACAGCTTATTCATATATTGAGAACGCATTGGAGTCTTTTTTACATAGGATAGTTTTTTAAACAGGTGTTAATTGATTTTAACAAACAAAGCAGTCTCGTAAATGTACATAGCTGGCATAGTCAGTAATTTTAATGTTTTAAAATGAGTTTTACAAGTTTCAGTAGTTTTTAAGCCACACATGGACCGAATACATCGTTTTTGCGCTTTAAAAACAGTCTCTCGATCAGTAGATTGCCCCCAAAAAAGAATACCAAACCTCAGAACTGATGCAACCAATCCGTGATACGCTATTAAGTGTTTGTGTATTAACTTTTTTCGACAGCTGAAACAGAGCATATGCAGATTTATTTAATTTCAGACAAATTTCTTCGATATGAGGTTTCCATGTTAGTTTCCTATCAAGCATTATACCCAAAAATTTTGCCTTGTTTGTGTCTTCTATTTGGCACTTATCATAAGTGACATGAACTGGAGGTTTTTCACACCTTTGATGAAAGTGCATCACTTTTGTTTTGCTTAAATTAATCACTAGGTTATTACTATTAAGCCAGTTAATTATTTTTTTGAGACAATCATTTATATCATTCTCGTTATTGACAGGATTATTACACTTTACAACAGCTGTACTGTCATAGGCGAAAAGAAACATAATTTGAGAAACTATGGAAGTACATTTTGTCTATTATGTACCACCATGGTTAAAAAATTACAGATTTACGAGTAAAATCTTTTCAAAACTTTTGAGTAATATAAATAAGACGAAGTGTGACCAAAGTGGAAAGAGTTCATAAGTGATGAGATGAGAGAACATTACCGAAGCGTTATACTGTTTCTGGTTCCATTACTAAATACGCTTCAAGCGCACTTCAAGCGTTTACAGTATTTTCCAGTAACGGGATTTTTGCGTATATCACTTTTATTTCCATCGGCTGATTAAGCTCTCAGAGTTGTAAGGATTTTTAATGTTTTTAAGGATACTCAGCCCACCGGGGCCTATGATAGATCTTGAATTGCATCTATTTGCTTTGCTTTCATGAACTTCTTCTTAGCGTGTCGATGGCAATCTAAATTAACCGACTTCCTATTAATTTAAACTAAAACCTAAAAAAAAAGTTTATTAGTAGGTATATTATTGTTTAGAGGAGATTAGGAATATACCACGAGTTCACGTTCCCATGTAATGTTCCCTGATAATGCCAAAAAAATACGCGCTCACGTGAGCGAAGCCATAAATATGAAAGTAACTCTGTTTGTTTGTTACCTTTTAACGATAAAACAGCTGATTGGATCGTAATGCAATTTGGCAAGGAGCTAGATTATGTAGCGACACTATATTACAAGGAGGATGTACCTACTACAGCAATATGGAACAAAAACTACTACTGCGCCATCTGTGACACAGATGATAAACTAAACATCGAAATACGTCTAAAGTCTTACATCGCGGTGACTTAAGACTATTTAGAAGAACCCGACAACAACTGTCGGGCAGTAGCCCACCAGACATAACACCAGTCTGGTCGGAGGATCCTCCCTTTTCTATGGGGGATGAAGAACTTAACACCCTGTACCCCATACCACCAAAATGATATCCTGGGGAAAGACAAGGCTATTTTTATTTCTCACAGCCACATCTGAATTTCCACGCGAACGAAGTCGCGGGCAACAGCTAGTTACAAATAAAGTTATCAATACATGTTTTACTACATAATCGCGTGCATTCGTTAATAATTAATTTTAGGTTATAGCTAGCCAGTAGTTGCTCCAACTCTATTACCATTTTATCTCTTTTTAGTCTATTGATATTAAAATCACCACATATAATTATTTTCTTATTTAAAAAAGTTTTATTGAGTATTTCGTTAAATTTAGAAAAAAAATAAGTTTCCCTTTTCTAGTTTGTTGCTAGGGGGTCTGTAAATGTTAATTATAATAGTACCTTTTATTCTCTAGGAGTTCAATGGCACTGCACTCTAAAATATTTATCATAGTACCTATGTTCCTTTATGTCATAGATTTTAGCCTTTTGATTATCATGTACTAATATGCACGCCCCTCATCGCATCCTCATTTATCATAATATTATGTTCCGTGGTACAAAGTACATCAACATGTTTATTGTTACGGTTCAATTCGTCTATGTATAACGAAATTTCATCTGATTTACCTATGTATTAGACCGTTGATGTTCTGATGTAATATATTTGTCTGATTATACACGAAATTTTTTTTGTTGTTTTTTGGTGTGGAACCCTTGTAGGATCACATTGTTGTCCGTCTGTCTGTCTGTCAAGATCCTTTTTCTCAGGAATGCGTGGCGGTAACAGGCTGAAATTAATACCAAATACTCCAGTCTGCTACCCCTTGGAGCAATGAAAACATCAACATCAAACATCCAACATCAAAAGATATGACTGTTTATGTCGCATATTATTATGCGATTTCATAAGGGAATCAAAACCGGGTACAAAATAGGGTACTTCCCTTTGACCTAGAATCATGAAATTTGGCAAAGAGCAAGGCCGTACAGCACAAATAAAGGAAAAAAAAATAAAAGTGTCCCCATACATACATAGTTGACGCCAATTAAGATATACTTCTTTTAGATAATGGTACGGAACCGACTCGCACTTGGCCGGTTTTTTTGAAGAAGGCTCGTTGGCCCGCGCAGGCGCGCATGCGTCGACGGAAAAGAGATCTCCTCACAGTCGTCCTATTTATCTCATTGGTAATCCATTTTTATGGCCCTTTTGTACAGTCGATACACGAAGCCCAATACGCCAAGTAGTAGTATTAGCAGGATACAGGACAAAATAATGTTGGATGTGGACATAATAATAAGTAGAGATTTTTTGTGCCTACGAACTAGACGTCAGCGGGACTGTACGAATCATCCACGAAAATTGACAAACAGCGGTCTAAAGAGGAGACCCTGATCGTTCAAAACACGGCGGCTGGCAGTAGCCAAGCTACAGCGTCCCATTTTCACTGATGTTTGTCGTTACTCGTCTGATGGTATTGTGTCACGAAGTCACACTCAACATCTCAAGTTCGCGTAGCGCGTATAGATTTCAATGGCAGGGTCATCATGTAAGGTGCGGTGTTGATGGTTATTGAAACCAGTGAATGCTCGAATATTACTGAGATATATTTCATAGGATAGTGCATTGAAATGGTTCCAAAGGTGCACAGATTAAAGTAATACAGAACTTATAAGTAGGTAACTAATACAACCCGTACATATTTACAGAAAAGTTCCGAGGTAATGAAGCTCAGTCGACGAGTCCTTTTGGCTGAGCAGGAGGGAGTGTCAGACTTTTACTGACTAAAACCCATCCATGTTCCTTCCTTTGCCCTTTGTGTTCCAGGGCCGCGAATCGACGAGTACTGGATACCGGATACGAGTTTTATACTGTTTTGAGGCCTACCTCGAAATAAACAAAAACTAGCGAAGTGTGAGCCGGACTCATGAAGGGTTCCGTACCATCGTAGTATGGGAGCCCCTTTTAGGTTTTAACTTATTATTTGTTGTTATAGGAACAACGGAAAAACACATTCTGAGAAAATTTCAACTGCCTACCTCAATGATATTATAATAAACAGATATGTACACTTACAAAACAACAGAAAAAAGTGTTCCGCGCCGAGAGGCAGCACACATACACACTTTTCATTCATTTTACATTTCACTACAAGTAAAAAGGATAGAAAAAGGATAGCTTGATAAAACCAATATGAAAAAAAGTGACAGCTAGATGTTGTCAATTGCGCGTGAATGTAAACAAACATTATTCGGGCCACCAATCACCGCACGTTGGCATCATAAACTAACAAATTAACTAGGCAGAAAGTAAAAGCCGCGTGTACAGAATTTGTAGCCTATGCAAAGAATAAATACTATTAAAAGGTAGGTAGGTGAAAAATAAAAAACATTTTAAAAAGAAAGAAAGTAATTCTTTCAACACCTTCGAAAAGATTCAATTTATTTCTTTTCTGTTTCTTAGTGAGCTTTTCTTAAATTTCGGGATTATTTTTATGAGCGGAATTGAGGCTTTATAAACGATTCATTTCTTTGTTTACGAACAATTGCGATCCATTCTTGAAGCCTGATCTCAATGGTAGCTTTTTTGTAACACTATCTGTGACATATTATGGTAACGATAAGCCATTAATATTTTGTTTTCCTACATATGACATGTTTAGTTGATAATTAAATATATCAAACAACATTATAAAGAAAACTTATTAAAAA
Source organism: Eugnorisma glareosa (assembly GCA_947578425.1). Taxonomy (NCBI): domain Eukaryota; kingdom Metazoa; phylum Arthropoda; class Insecta; order Lepidoptera; family Noctuidae; genus Eugnorisma; species Eugnorisma glareosa. The sequence goes on along the minus strand of OX387982.1, from coordinate 53,281 downwards.
GGAAGCTAGAACTCTGCTGTAAAGATAACTTTACTGCTTAATATTCGCATCTGTACTTTTATTCTATGTCCGGAGTGCACGCATCCTTGTCGTTCTTACGACAAAAAATGTATTTTCCATCTCTTTCTTTTTTCTAACCTCCAAATATCAGAATATTAGGAAAATAATTGAAATATATTAATAAATCGAAGTATATCGTTTACTTTAGTGTGGTATGAGATCCCTTGTGTTTTATTAACTTTGGTATCATAATTGGTACACTTTCTAAATACACAAGATGGCATTTTGGATGGTAATTACGTAGCAGCGCGCACCGTATCACTCGTAGACTTGCGTGACACAGACTAAAGGCAATACGTCCCAATTAGGACGTTTTCTAGTCTTCACGATTTGCGCGCTCATAACACATCTGTTTACTAAAATATCACTGGCCTACCTATAACGGATCAATGAGATACAGCCCGCTGACGGACAGACACGAGACGGACGGACGGACAGTGTAGGCTTAGTAATAGGGTCCCGTTGGTTACTTATTAATTACACTAATTACCAGCGGTCGGCTATGAAACGTCGCTTCGTACGTAACTCGTTTATTATATGAAAACTTAAGGAATACGGCCGATGTAACTACATATAATACAACCGTCCTTTGCACGCTACCCTCGATCAGATCAGTCTTGAGGCTTCTTATAGTGAAATTCAAGTTAAGTAATCACTAGCTACTGTGAAGGTTTATTTTCACACGGTGGGAAAACATAATCAGAAATTAGTTTGGGAAAAGTCAAGATGTGGGATAGAATAGATACAAAGTCGTGAGCAATGCAGACGTCATATCAGTGTTTATTTCCTTGTTAGTGAAATGAATACACAATAAACATATTTATGATGTTTGTTAGACCGCATGCACCGCGTGCGAGGGGTCGTGTCACGCGGCGCTTTGACATGGTAATGCGTGCGCGGTATATCCGCCGCCGTCGCCGCCGCTGCGCACTCGTCCACCTGCACCAGTGCCCACTGCTTCGCTGACACACTCTACGACCTTTATCACTGTTACTGCATCAATCTCGCCATGCTGAGCTTCTCGTGTGCCGTGCTGCTGCTGGCTGCGCTGCTGATGCTCGTAAGTGACACCTGACACGTTTTTACCATAATGTTAGGAGAGCTTTGATTGTGGTTGGTCATTGAAACAGTCGCACTAAACCTTAATGTATTGTAACAGACTATCTGTATAGTCTCAAGCTTCGACGCTTCATACCACAAAAGCAAATGGGTGCACCTTTTTACGGCTCTTTTGCCAAATGGCAAAAACTAACCCCTTATAGATTCATTCCGTTCGTCAGTCTGTCTGTCAGTCTGTCCGTCCGTATGTCACAGCCCTTTTACTCCGAGACTGTTGGCACCACACAGTGGTTTAGAGAGTAGGCGTCTTCTATGTACCGCTACACAAATATGATGTGACATTATGGAAAATATATAAATAGGGGTGGCCCTCCCTCCATTACATCTAACTGAGGGTTGGAAAAAAATATCTACTTATATAACTGTGTGGGGTGTCCATGTCCAATCGATAGCTCTTAAAAATGAGATCGAAATTCGTTGATTTTTTTCTGTCTTAAGTCAATGAATGATGAGATATTTGCTCTTAAAATCGTAAAAATTATGTGTGTGTGTCCCCTGTCATTTCTTAAGTAAGAGGACGAAAATTCTGAAAAAAAATATTTCTTTCAATTTACACCTTTACCACACAATCATGGGAACAGAGGTCAAAATAATTATATGTGTAAAAGGGAATGTCCACTAGTATACTAGTGTGTGTTGTATAGTGTGCCCGCGTGATAACTAGTCGCTTGTCCGCAGTGGTGCAGCGAGGCGGAGGCGGCGCCCACGTTCGGGCTGCTGCTCAGGCTCCTCGCCAAGTACGTACTCCTCACACACTAACGTGTCACCATGCCATGCCGCAGCGTCTTTTGCAAGAAATACTTTAAGGGTTGCGTCTCATCTAGCAGCACGAGAATCGCATTTTTGTGTACGCATGTATACAGAGTGAATTTTTAAAGTGGGCGTGGATGGCCAAATCCGAAACTATGAGGAATAGCGAAAAATACTCAAAGGAGTCTCGAGACCGATTTTGATGAAAACAAACTGCATCATTAGATTTTTGAAAAATTAACATTCCTAGCCAGGAATCGAACCCATTGATTTCGGAAAAACACATAGGATTACCTACACCATTAGATAGTCTCGCTTAAATATCTGCATCAAATTCTGGGAAATAATGACATACGGCTAACTAAAGGAAAATACATGACAATACGTAAACAGTAGTAATCAACGAAACATCGAACAAAATCACTATTGGCGCCAACTCACTTGTAGGTTCTAATTTTAATTGTTTACGATTTTTTTCTTTTACTGTGGTCTTTAACCGCGAAGAGATAATCCACGCCTAATTGAAAAAATCACCCTGTATATCATCAATGCTGCCGCACACAGTTGCACTCCCGCTCTGTTTCCAGCACTAGCAAATGACAGTTCTGAGCGACAGAAAAGGACTTGCTCACTTAAACGATCACTATTGTCACTGCATTATTGTAATGTGCTTTGAGCAGCAACACGTACTTGCCGGAGTGTCAGGAGCGGCCGCCGACCGCGCTACACTGTTAATATTTACAAACGTTACTGAAAAATATGCTAGCAATGCGTTGCTCTCACATAATTTATCGGGCAATCAGGTTTCTCCTGAGCGCCTGCACAAATATATTTGCTTTGAGAAGCGTGTTGGATAAAACAACGTGGTTAAGTTACTGCAAAGCCCGAAGAAGTTTTACTTTTCTTGCTAATTATTTAATTTTTCTATTAAATGAACTCTCCCGGTTCAAATAGCCACACGAAAAATGTAGTGAGTATCGATCATCATTACCAATATTATTACCGCTGTCGCCTTATTGATCGAAGGCTGTCGCCATCATAATGTTATTAGCATGTTTGTTTTATCAACACCACCCGAAGTATTTTGTAGGTATTAACTGATTGTTTCCTGTACAGTCATAACGGCACCAACGTGCTGGCGGACTTCGCGGAGCTGGGGCTGCAGACCAAGATCAACGCGCTCAACCAGCTCGCCGACCTCATCGCCATCGCCGCCAACTCCACCAGCTCCGGTACCAGTACATGCACACACATTTACCTATATCGCCGAGTCATTACACACTCCTATCTATGTTTAAATTCTTCTTCTGCTTTCGTATTGTTCCGCCGGTTGCCTTACAGAACATTCTAGCTTACGTGCGAGTCGCGAATATTCCTGTAAGGACCTGTTTAGACGATAAAAGTCCAGAATGTTCCATTATAGAACTGTCTAAAAGATTCGAGAAACTTGTGGAAGTTTCTCGAAGGACAATGTTCTACTATGGAGCTTTCTAGAAGTTTCGAGAAAGCTGTGGAACTTTCTAGAAGGATGATGTTCCACTATGGACTGTGAAGAACGTTCGAGAAGGTTGTAGATCTTTCTCGAAGGATCGGTCGTCATATAAATAGACGTCGTGTTTGCGGGAGGAGTCAGTCTGATTTTGGGTACACAACGAAGCGAATCGAAGTGAACTAGAAGTGAGATATCCAAGTAAGTTATAGTGATCAATAGTGTATTTGTGAGTAAGTTTTAAGTGTTTTGTGTTAATTAAAGTTATTTCGTGTTTAATCGGAAGTATTTAATTTATCCCATACCCAGCTAGTAACAGTATCTTTATTACGACTTATCCTTGGGCCCAGTAGCCACCTTAATCGCGGCGTCTTTCGTGTTTTTAAGGTTCCGTTGCTAAATAGCAAAAATAGAACCCTTAGTGATTCGTCCTGTTCGTCTGTCCGATCGTATGTCACAGCCATTTTACTCCGAAACTGTTGGCACCACACAGTTGAGGAGAACAGGTGTCTTTTATGAACCGCTACACAAAAATGATGTGAAATAATGAATACTAAAAATATAGGGACGGCTCTCCATACGTGTAACAGGAGAGTGAAATTATTTTTTGTATGTACGAGTTTAAAGGGTGATTGGTAATTAGTGATTGGTAATTTTTCATGTTAGGGCGCGCGCTTTCCTAGATATTTTGTAGTTATGCGGACATACGTTGTATCTTAAAAGAATACTTCTGACTACTGTCAAACACGCAGTTTTTAGCTATTATTTTTTAATTTTGCAACAAGGTAGGTATCAGGCGCGCGTGCGCAAATTTCATACGGCTGGTGTTTTATATTGTGAAAAAAGTATTTTTTTTATGTTTCTTTTGGAATATTGTTTTTTACCATAAGTACAATCACGTGTATAAGTATCGGTCACTAATTACCAGTCACCCTGTATAACTATGTGGGGTGTCTACCGACAGCTCTTACAGAATTATATCAAAAGCCGTAAAAATAGTGTGTGTCCCATAGCGCGCGTGTGCGCGAGCGCGTAACCAGGAGTGTGAAGAGCATTGCGCTAGTTTACCATCTTCTGGCAAACATGGCTTTACAGATTTTATTTTACTTCCAGGATAAAGGTGACATCACTTCACCGCCGACAGACAGCTGCCGCACGTTAAAGATTAACAGTTTATAAGTATTGTACGAGTATATTAAAACAATATTGTTTACTTACATGAAATGTATAATTTTAAAATAAACGCAATCTTTTAAGTTCGTGCTAGTTTCATTCTGAAAGGCAATCTGAAAGGTATCCAATTATATAAGGTGTTGTGACAGTGACAGTTGGACTGATGACAGCCCGCCTTTGGTAGGTTGGTAGCGACTTGTGGGAGAGTTTCTCATGTCATTGTACTTTTAAGTTTAATTAAATGAGATTTGTTATAACAGTACTTATTCTTCTCAATCAAGAACCCTGTAGACTAATAGAGCATGGTGGCAGCGCTGTGCGACTAAAGAGATAAAGGTGGGAGAAGAAATGGTAATGAATTTCCTGCCATTGCAGAATGTGAGGGCGCCGGAGGCCTTCAATTTTACAAATCCGGCATCGTGGGGTGGGTTTATGGACCAAGTCTGTATTAAATAAATATTATTATTCCTTTATTTATTTACATACATATAAATATTATTATCTCCTTTATTCATATACATATCGTCCCCGTAGTGCGAAAAGTCATTAACTCGATAAACCTAGTTTTGAGATATCGAGCGTTAAAGTTTTAGAAAATATAAAAAATCATAACTTCGGCTTGTCAATAAATATCTTTGTAGTTTTAGCTTTATTTTAAAAATAATAAAATAAAGTTTATGTTATAAGTGCTATAATATGTGAAAAACTTCTAATAATTGAGAAAAGGAAGAAAATTAATTGTTTTCTATCAAATCATTGGCTTAGTTGCGAATTAGTGAATTTTCGACCGGAGTTAGTGATTTTGCTATCAGATTCGAAGTGTTAATAAGAAAAATAACTAGAGTTAAGGGCATTACATTGCCCAATGACCTTGAGCATGATGTGTTTAAAGAAGTTTGTAGATGAATCCTTTTGTGCGTTTTCAATATAAAAAAATATATGTTAAAGTAAAGGTCATCACAAATACATTGTATTGTTTAAAATTTTAATAAACTAACTCAAATTTTATCGAAAAATCGTAACAAATAGGTCCTTTTTCAACCTAAATTGAAAATTTTCTCTATAACGGCTCAATAACTCGGCATGAATTTTATACCAAAAAATACGTAATGACGTATTTAACAATGTGTATTGACTTTTTTCTCATATTTCTTTTAATATTTTAAAATATATTATAAAAATCGGAAATTTCGCGAAAAGCACTATGTCACTGCCGCACTCGTCCCTCTCTCTCTCGCCGTTTCGTCGTAAGTTAGTACGGGGCAGCATGCTCAAGGTCATTGGGCAATGTAATGCCCTTAAGTAAAGTGGAACTAACTGTTAGGTGTGTCAAATGCGTATAGTTAATACTAACTATCTAAATACACGAAGCTTGTGTAGTTAGTTTAGTTTTAAATATGACATAAATAAGTAATTAAACTATTGTTATAAATTCAATTAAAGTTTTATTAAAGTTATATCAAAGTTATGAAAGGAATAACAAATAAAAACAAAAGAAAGTGCTACAATCGCATGACACTATCTAAAAAATAATATAATAATAGTTGTTGCTTATGAAAAGGAAATCAGACTTCACTCGCACTCTTGTTCATCTCCCTCCTCTGTGACGTCTGGCTGCAAAATTCTATCTATTACGTCTTTACTAGTTGGTAAAGACTGGTACCACAAGTGGAGCTCTTGTGGGATTATCCCTTTTGCACATAAATTATTAAGGTCTTTCTTTTTTGCCTCTGAAATAGGCAGTGGCGAGTCGTATGCATGCGGTATTTTATAATTTTTCTAGTCTTGTAATAGTTCTTCTGTCCCTTGTCCATCCGTTTGTTCCTCTTGTTTCCTCCTCTTCCTAGTAATAGTTTTTATCTGACATGTTCCTAAAATATTAAATTCTAGATAGGGACCATGGTGCTGGTATCTAAACTTGACGACACCCGGACATTGTCTCTCAAATTTAAGACATTTAATTTTTAACTATTTAATTTTATTGCCTTCTTTATCTCTGCTTATATTTTTTACAATTTTGTCATTCAGAGCTCTTACATCCAGCATTTCCGTGTAATTTAATTCCTTAACTACATAAGGCGGTGCTGAATCCCTGTTTCGCTTAGAGCGAGCACGTTCCATGATCAACTTCCAATCAATCATGGAATAAACATTGCTATGTCTTTGCTGTCTTTCTATTGCGCTGTGCATGGAGTCCACTTCCATATGAGTATGACCGCTCTCTAAATATTTTTGTTCAATAACTTGTAGCTGCACATCCGATCTTTTAATTAAATGGACCAAAAATGCCGTAATGAACTGGTTTCTGTTTGCCCAGCGCATGTGTCGCTATAAATAGTGACTTCTTTTATATTAGTTGGAATCTGTTGAATCCACCAGTTCATTGCACTGGCAATTTCCACATCCAAGTTATACAAAATGCTTCATGTGGAGGTTTGGATGTGTGAATAGTATAATTTTGTACGTTTAATTTTCTGGTGTAATATAAAATACCAACACCACTGACTGGTATATGCAACGTAGACTGCATATCAGCCGTCACAACTAAGTAGTTGTCATCAGTAATAGATCGCTGCTTGTCGGATTCTTTCGCTTGTTGTGCTTCATTCTTTCTTGCAATGTGTGAATCATATTCGTCCTTTAAATGTTCAGGACGTCCAGAACTATCATAACGAGTACATGTTAAGCATAAGTCTTTTTTTGGGGTAAAAAACGACAAATTGAAACAGACCCAAATATTTTTTTGTATACGTAAAAAGAACATGGTTGTTCATTTGCTGTTGTAAACTGGTCTTTGTACAATTCATACATTTTGGCTATTGTAAGTTTGCTATCCAGGTACTGTCTTTTACTTTTTTTCCTACAGTAGTGAGATTCTAGCCGGGGAAAAGAGTTGATGTGGTCAATAACCTTTTGTTCAGCCTCTAAACTAGTTTTGTAAGTTGGGACTCGAGATCCACGTCCATCCTTTCCTGTGTAATTACCCAAGTCATCTCTGTATTTTAAAGCTTCATTCACCGGACCTATTGAAATGCTAAAAGTTTTTGAAAAAAGTATTTGCAGACTCGCACTCTATTATCATTTTTATCAAAATAATAAGCATAGGAAAAAGCCCGGTTTTTGTCACCTGGAATACCAACTTTCATTGTTTTTAGTAACTGGGCACCACTTTTTGCAGTAAAAATTGCTTCTGTGCGCTGAAATCGTTAATTTTCCAGTAAGCTTCACATATTCTTATTCTGTCATCCAAAAGTCGGCGACGGCCGTCCCTGCCGTCCCCGCCACCACCGCTCCCAGCCAGTCGCAGACGACCGGCAAGGGAAAGGGAAAGGAAGAGGAGGAAAAGGGCAGTTAGTCCCCCCAAAAACCGCAGCTGTCGTGGTGACGCTCATCGCGGAGGCTGCGGGGCGAGGGGAGACCTACGCCTCCATTTTGGTGCGGGCGCGTTAGGTTAGGATAGGTTTTTTTTTTTTTTTGGCAGGAGTGGGAAATCCCTACGGACACCTCGACTATCTCACGGCTGTGAGACAGTCGAGGTAGTGTCGGACTCGAACCGACTAAAACCCACTCCTGCCCGGCTAGTGTCCCTCTGACATGGGTCATCAGAGATCTTTTTAGTACGATTACAAATTACATTTCTTACAATTCTTATTGGCTAATTTTAGATTTTAATTTAATGTTCGAAAATTTATTAACTTTAATTTTTATGACGCTATATTACAACTAGGATTTTTAATGACAATTATGTTTTTAAATCTTTATTTAAAATGGCGATTACTTTTTATGTATTCTTATAATACATAAAAGTGTATCTTTTTCTTTATACTCTATTATTTTTAATGACTTTGGTAGCTATTTCCTCGCAGTATATCAAAAACTTTTTTCTTAATTTTGTGTTCTTCATTATTGTAGGTATATTTTCTATTTTTATTTCCATATCTATTTGCGATTCCAGATTGTATTTATTAGTCGCAAATATTGGGCACTCCGTGATCAGGTGTTGGATGCTCTCATTTTTGGAGGGGTCACAGGGACATGCCGGGCTCTCCTTGCACTTGAAGCGATTCAAGTACTCGGAGAACCCGCCATGCCCTGTAAGCACCTGTACTACGATTGGGTTGAGCTCAATTTTTCGGACTATTTGGTAGGCATCGATTGCGTCAGGCAGAAAAAATTTTGTGGTCGCAGCCGTTGTATTGTATTGTATTGTATTGTATAGCGGGCTGGTGTCCGCAACTCCACGTCTAAGCGCGTATTTTGCGTGCGGGTGGGAAATCTATTCGATCCACCCTAACTCCCCGAGAAAGGCCAGCAGCGCCTTGATGTTGCTGGTAATCTCGCGGAGAGTACCTGGGTTACCGAAGTACTTTGCCCTGTATGCTGCAACCCCTGGGCAGTGCAGAAGCACGTGGGCTGCTGTCTCGTCTACCTCCATGCAGGCTCGGCATAGGGGGCTGTCCGTAACTCCTATGACAAAGAGGTGTTTATTAAAAGAGCCGTGTCCAGTGACGGCGGCTGTAACTGTGCGCAGCTGTGGTTTGGACAGCCGAAGCGCCCGTTTGGTGAAGCGGCCGTCGATAGTAGGAAGTGCTTCCTTGGCCTGCCTGCACTCGCCATGGTCCAGCCATAGCTTGTGGTGTTGTTCACTAGTTCGTTTCCTTACCAGTGTGCGTAGGTATCCGAAAGGGAGTGGCACGATGGGTTCGGGTCCCACCGCTGCCATACTTGATCCCCTTCTAGCGAGATCGTCCGCTGCATCGTTGCCTCGGGAATCGCTGTGTCCTTTTATCCATTGGATGGTTATATTATTGAGATTACCAACCTGGTTCAGACGTTGATGACACTCGTATATTAACCCAGAGTTGACTATGTGGTTGTTTAGTGCTAGCAGTACAGCCATGCTGTCTGAGAGTATACGAATAGGGTGGTCCACAACCTCTCTGGCTAAGATAGCTGATGCCGCCAGGGTAATGCCCATGCATTCTGCCTGAAATACCGTGTTGTGGGCCCCTAGTGGAGCGGCAATGTGGATGTTGAGATCCTCAGAGAAGACTCCAGCTCCAGTGCCAGTACCTGTTTTGGATCCATCCGTGAAGATCCGCAGCTCTGCGGGGTTTAGTCCCTCGCAGCGGTGGTCTTCATGGAGTTGGATCTTGTATTTTTTATCGAATACGAACTGCTTGGGTATCCGATCGTTTGTTGCTTTCGCCAGGGGGAACTCGTTGTAGAATCCCTCCAGTATCGCAGTGTGCTGTGGTACCTTCTTACCCCAAAGTTGTAGTGTTTTAAGGCGTACCGCCGACATCGTCGCTTCCTGCGACGATGTCGGCGGTACGGCGGCGGTCGCAGCCGTTTCGCCCGCTCCGTATCTTGTGCTCCATTCGTCAAGCGACTTCATTCGGATTTGTCGCTTGACGAATGAAGCCGGACACCGGTCGTAGTGGGGCCTTATTTTGCTGCCTAAAGCTGCCTCTTTTGCCAAAACGTCTGCCCTCTCGTTCCCCTCCATTCCCGCATGTGCCTTAATCCAGAACAGCTGAAGGATTTTTCCGGCAATTTTCAGTGCCTGGATGTTTTTCTGCGTTTTAAATGCTAAGGGATGGAGGGAGACGCCTCGGGTGACGGTTTCCAGGGCTGATCTACAGTCGCAATATACCTCGACAACGGCTGAGTGGTGCTTTAGAGCCAGCTCTGAGGCTTTGTGCAGAGCCAATAGTTCGGCTTGATAAACGGTGCAGAAATGATCCAGTTTGAACTTTTGGGCTTTGACCTCTACCCCATTTTCCCATAGGCTCAATACTGCACCGACTTTGCCCTCAATTTTGCTTCCGTCGGTGAAGATCTTTGGGTTTGAAAGTCCTTGCTGGTCCATTTCTGCAGCGTTCATCACGCACTTGAACTCAGTACCAACATGGCTGGCTGGGTGTGGCATTTCCGTGTAAGGAACTGGTTCTTCGAACCCTCGGTCTCCTGTCACTCTCCGGGAGTATCCTCTTTTTTCTTCATAAAAAGAAGCTGCTTCCCGAATCCTGAGATCAAGTGGAAGCAGTCCGGAGAGTAACAGGGCCGAGTTCAACGATGTTGTCCTGTACGCCTTGATGATCTTCTGCACAAAGCCCCGCTGGACGATGTCCAGCTGCTTTTTCATCCCTTTTTTATTTGTAGCCGTTGCCCAAGCACTAGCAGCGTACATCACGACTGGCTCGACCACGGCGGTGTAAATGGTCCTGATAATTTCGGGCTTCAGGCCCCAGCTGATTTTTGCGGCTCTCGACAGCTGTTTGTACATGTTTAACGCTTTCCTCGTAACATTCGAGGCGTGAGCGTTAAACGTCAACTTGTCGTCAACCGTGAGCCCCAGTATCTTGATCTCCCGAGACAGGGCAATGTCCTCACCGCCCATGCGCAGAAGTAGTGAATCATACTTCAACTTGTTTGTGACCACCATGGCTTTTGTTTTGTGGGGCGCAAAGTTAAGTTTCATTCCGATTCCCCACTTCTGCACATGTGCGAGACTGGCATTCGCCTGTCTCTGGACATCAAGCGCTGTTTCGCCCGAAAAAATCAGGACCACATCATCCGCAAATGCTTGGCAATATTCACCACGTTTCTCTAGTTCTTGGAGCAGGGGATCCAGGAGCAGGTTCCAGAAAGTGGGGCCTCCTATGGAGCCTTGAACGCAACCTTTAGTCGTTTCCCGGACGTACTCTGCTCCCGCATACCGTACCCTTACTTTTCTGTCTAGTAGATAACTATCTACCAGACGTCGCAGGTTTACCGGGCACTTTGTTTCCGCCAGTTGGCATTTGATTGCTGGCCACCAGGCATTGTCGAAGGCTCCCTCTATGTCCAGTGATATGACGACGATGATCTTCTTTTCTTTAAGTCTGTCTCTTATGTGTTTCATTAGGTCATAGAGGGAGTCCCCGGTGCTGCGCTGCGGCATGAATCCATACTGGCTCCTACTAGCCTGTGGTGATATGTGCCATTTAATGCGACGTACCAGCATTTTCTCGAAATTTTTTCCCAGTACAGGCAGTAGCCCAATCGGCCTGTATGATTTGGGGTGCGCGTAGTCGTCCTTACCTGGTTTTCTAAGAACCACAACCACTGCCTCTTTCCAAATGGTCGGGAAGTGGAACAGAGAGAGGCATCTGTTTAGCATTGCCAGGAACAGTTGCGGGTTATGGGTAATAGCCGCCCTGCATATATCCGCTGTTAGACCGTCAATACCCGGAGCTTTCTTAGGATTGAAGCTAGCTGCGGACCACTTTAGTTCCTCCGGCGTAAATAGAGGATCAAATGTCTCACCATTCGTATCTTCGTTCACTCTATTCGCCAGCTCGCGTATCCTATTGTGGTCCGCATTGTCATCCTGTGCTTTATCCTCAGGATAAAATGTCTCCGCAAGCATCCGGGCTGACTCCTCGCTGCTGAGTACACGGTTGCCTTGCACTAGCGGTATATCTTCCTGCCTATTGGCAGTGCGGCTTATTACCCTATAAATACTGTCCCACATAGACTCTCGTTCCTGCCTTCCACAGAACTCCTTCCAACTTGACGTCAATATGCTCTCCATTTTCTGTTTTAGCTCTTCCTTGGCTGCGACGTACAAGCCATGGACCCATGCTTTGCGTCTCGGTGCGGCACTGGAGATTCTCTTCTTACGTCTCTTGACCTCTTCTTTCATTCGTGTCAACTCCTCGGTCCACCAAGGCAACCCTGTCTGATTTCTTCTACTAACAATCGGTATGGTCCTTTCACTTGCTTTCTCTATTGATTCCGTGTATCTTTCTGTAATCTTATTTAACTCTTCTATTGTTTGTATTTTATCTATTACTGTTTTGTTAATATTTTCTTGTTCCCAGATTTCATCAAGTTCCCTAAAAAATTGTACCCATTTTGCCTTTTTAGTATTATATTTTCTTGTTGTTCTTATTATGTCCATACCTTTTGACTTTTCTAGTTTTAATTCAAACAGGATTGCCCTGTGGTCCGAGGTGGTGACGTCCCCAGATAATCTCCAGTTTGCCACACTTCGAAGCAGGTCTTCCGTACAGGTCGTTATATCAACGCAGCTACAGTACCTTTGGCCACCTCTGATGACATCGAAGGTAGGGGCCGTTCCCATATTCAGGATATGTAGTCCAAGCTCATCGAGGGCCCCTGCAAGAGCCTCTCCTCTCTGATCCGCCTCTCGGCTTCCCCACCACGTGTTCCATGCGTTGACATCCCCCCCCAGTATCACGTCGCGAACTCCGATCCCCTCCAAAGTTTTCTTTAAATGGTCCAAGTCTGGCTCTATAGGCTGTCCACCATCCAGGTACACCGACACCACTCCTATTTCCCAGGCTCCAGTCCTCAGTTTTGCAACTGCAAAGTTTTCTGTTGTCAGGGTCGGGCACTGAGTGAGGTCTATGGTGTCGTCAAAGAGTACAATGGCCGCTTTGACGACTTTCTCGGTCTTCCTGGCGCATTGCACTACTCGTGTACCCGGATGGCTCTTCATTTCTCCAATCCCACCTATATATGGCTCTTGGACCATTGCAAACGCCAGCTTCCTTTTTCCGGCTTCCATGATGAGCTCAGCTGTGGCCAGTTTGCTCTTTTGGAGGTTTGCCTGAGCGACGCGATACTGGTGAGGTCTGACTTCACTGTTTGCTGCGTTTCCGCTTGGGACCACCTTAGCAATACGCCACCGACAGCCGCGCCAATCCGTCCCACTTGACACGAATTGGGCACTCGCTGTCGAAGGCGTTGTGCTCGGTCTTACCCATCTTTGCGGAAACGCAGTTTCGGCACTTTGGTGGCTCCGCAGCCAGCCGTGAGGGGCAGTCCACCCTCATGTGGGGGTCCCCACAATGTGTGCAGAGGTCGGCGGGTTCCGCGCACAGTTTACGGCTGTGGCCGAAGCGCAAACAGCGGGTGCACTGGATCAGTGGCGACTGGTCCAGCACACGCACCCGCTGCAAGTCAATGTGCACTCGACCCGCGTGCGTCAGCCTCTGCCACAAAGTAGGGGAAACCTGCAGGATGACGTGGCACATGTGGGGGTTCCTAGTCCTGCGACGGTACTTCACCCCCATCCTCAGATTATCCGCAGGTACGTCCCCGATCAGGTGGCTGTTTTGGCGCTTTAATGCCTCTATGAACTCTTCATCCGAGTGGCACGAGAGGACGTCCTTAACTATGATGAGAGGGTCTTTGTTTTTTACCTCTTCCACATTCAGGTTCCCGGCCTTTTTGATCCTCTCGGACACCCGAGTAAGCTCCTCCCGAGTCCTGAACCCGACCACCACCTTCTGGTCCCTCGCTTTTCGCAGTCTCTCCACCCTGGTACCCTCATTCCTGGCATCTACTGCCGTCCTCAGTTTCGCAAGAACCTCTTCCCCGGTGTCTTTGTCATCGACCGATGACACAACCACCGAGTGAAGAGGCTCTTGGAAGTGTTGCTTCGGGACGGCGGCCATCTCCGCGAACGAGGGTCCCTGGCCTGCGACAAACTGTGGTGCCTGTTGCAGGTGTTCCGACAGAGCCCGTGTATGCAGCTGGCATTCCTCCAGTGCCTTGTTGTGCTGCTGAAGGTTCTCCATAAGCTGCTTCATGAGCTCTGTCGGTTCGCCAGGGGTCGGTATGGGGTCTTTGGGAGCCTTTTCGGGTTCGGTAGTCTCCCCAGATCCCTTTCCCCTTTCACTCTCTCCCTTCCTGACAAGGTGGTATAGTCTCTCGACAGCTTTAGTAATCCCGTCCTTGATCTCCTTTTTGAGGTTTCGGGAACTGTCCAAATGAATCTTGGCCTTAGAGAGACACGCCTTTGCCTCCGTGGTTCTGTTAATGTATCTCACGGGTGGCACTTCGCGAGGCGGGCTCTCCAAGGTTTTTTCTAACAGCCTATGCGTGTCCGCTTTCGCCTGCTGGGTGGCTGGTGCTTTAGGCTTGAGTTTGGGTGATGTGGGTACAACTGTCTTCTTAGGAGGAGTGGGAACGGGTGCCTTTTTAGGAGGTGTTTGAGTCTTTTGGGGTTGCCCCGATTTAAGTTTCTCCGCTTCCCACTCCCCGACACTGCGCCTCACTGAGGGGCCCTCCTGTGCTGGACATGTCTCCTCCGCACCCAAGCTCTCATCCACAACCTTCGCCTTGTTAACCGGAGTCCTTATTCCGAACATCCTAAGCACTAAAGGGGGAGAGTTCCTATGTCAATTGTCAGAGGACACTGTATTATTCACGAATACCGAGTCCCTGTAAAGAGGGGATCCAGCCTTAATTATAAAGTATGATATAAAGCAATAGGATAACTTTTTGTCTTGTCGTGTAATCAGGTAATGCTGTCACTATTGCTCTGTCAATTTAATTGAGTAAATAAATAAAAAATTTCTCCACTACCACAAATTTGATGCTAGAAGAGCTTCAAAACAATAAAAAGAGTTTTTAGGGGCCAAACAAGCGTTTGCGGGTCAAAACCCGAAAAAAGTTTTTTGCCGAATACTCAGTCTACCTTCCCTATATACCACAAGGTGGGTGGGCGGAAAATTTTTATTTGAGCTAGACGGGCGTGGGGGGTGTCCAGAGACGCGTCTCCGCGCGGGCTAGCGATCTACGAAATAGAACAGGGTAGGTGCCGAACAAAAATTTGGACTTTTGGTCAAAAAACCAGTTTTTGAAACAAAAAATTTTGGTTTTCAACCCCCAACCTGAAGACCGGCTCACGGAACGCGGACCAGAAAGCAGGGATGAAGGGTGAGTACTATTGAATCTATAATCTAACGTTACTTTTGAAATAGAATTTGGAAAAACACTAAATTTTGATGACTTTGTATGAAAATTCAAAAAATTTCCAAGGGTTGTAGGGGAAGTTTTTTATACGCGCGTGCAGGTGAGTGCGATATGGTCAAAACGTAGGCGGAGGCCTAGTAAGGTCTAAAAATGCTGAAAACAGCTTCAAAATCGCACGTCTGGGAGTGAAGATATCAACGTTTTTGTTTTAAACTAACTTCCTAAGGTGGATTTTGGTATATACAGAGACTAATAGAAAAAACGATTTTTTATAAAAATCAACAAGTTTTATTTGAGCTAGCCGGGCGTGAGGGGTGTCCAGAGACGCGTCTCCGCGCGGGCTAGCGATCTACGAAATAGAACAGGGTAGGTGCCGAACAAAAATTTGGACTTTTGGTCAAAAAACCAGTTTTTGAAACAAAAAATTTTGGTTTTCAACCCCCAACCTGAAGACCGGCTCACGGAACGCGGACCAGAAAGCAGGGATGAAGGGTGAGTACTATTGAATCTATAATCTAACGTTACTTTTGAAATAGAATTTGGAAAAACACTAAATTTTGATGACTTTGTATGAAAATTCAAAAAATTTCCAAGGGTTGTAGGGGAAGTTTTTTATACGCGCGTGCAGGTGAGTGCGATATGGTCAAAACGTAGGCGGAGGCCTAGTAAGGTCTAAAAATGCTGAAAACAGCTTCAAAATCGCACGTCTGGGAGTGAAGATATCAACGTTTTTGTTTTAAACTAACTTCCTAAGGTGGATTTTGGTATATACAGAGACTAATAGAAAAAACGATTTTTTATAAAAATCAACAAGTTTTATTTGAGCTAGCCGGGCGTGAGGGGTGTCCAGAGACGCGTCTCCGCGCGGGCTAGCGATCTACGAAATAGAACAGGGTAGGTGCCGAACAAAAATTTGGACTTTTGGTCAAAAAACCAGTTTTTGAAACAAAAAATTTTGGTTTTCAACCCCCAACCTGAAGACCGGCTCACGGAACGCGGACCAGAAAGCAGGGATGAAGGGTGAGTACTATTGAATCTATAATCTAACGTTACTTTTGAAATAGAATTTGGAAAAACACTAAATTTTGATGACTTTGTATGAAAATTCAAAAAATTTCCAAGGGTTGTAGGGGAAGTTTTTTATACGCGCGTGCAGGTGAGTGCGATATGGTCAAAACGTAGGCGGAGGCCTAGTAAGGTCTAAAAATGCTGAAAACAGCTTCAAAATCGCACGTCTGGGAGTGAAGATATCAACGTTTTTGTTTTAAACTAACTTCCTAAGGTGGATTTTGGTATATACAGAGACTAATAGAAAAAACGATTTTTTATAAAAATCAACAAGTTTTATTTGAGCTAGCCGGGCGTGAGGGGTGTCCAGAGACGCGTCTCCGCGCGGGCTAGCGATCTACGAAATAGAACAGGGTAGGTGCCGAACAAAAATTTGGACTTTTGGTCAAAAAACCAGTTTTTGAAACAAAAAATTTTGGTTTTCAACCCCCAACCTGAAGACCGGCTCACGGAACGCGGACCAGAAAGCAGGGATGAAGGGTGAGTACTATTGAATCTATAATCTAACGTTACTTTTGAAATAGAATTTGGAAAAACACTAAATTTTGATGACTTTGTATGAAAATTCAAAAAATTTCCAAGGGTTGTAGGGGAAGTTTTTTATACGCGCGTGCAGGTGAGTGCGATATGGTCAAAACGTAGGCGGAGGCCTAGTAAGGTCTAAAAATGCTGAAAACAGCTTCAAAATCGCACGTCTGGGAGTGAAGATATCAACGTTTTTGTTTTAAACTAACTTCCTAAGGTGGATTTTGGTATATACAGAGACTAATAGAAAAAACGATTTTTTATAAAAATCAACAAGTTTTATTTGAGCTAGCCGGGCGTGAGGGGTGTCCAGAGACGCGTCTCCGCGCGGGCTAGCGATCTACGAAATAGAACAGGGTAGGTGCCGAACAAAAATTTGGACTTTTGGTCAAAAAACCAGTTTTTGAAACAAAAAATTTTGGTTTTCAACCCCCAACCTGAAGACCGGCTCACGGAACGCGGACCAGAAAGCAGGGATGAAGGGTGAGTACTATTGAATCTATAATCTAACGTTACTTTTGAAATAGAATTTGGAAAAACACTAAATTTTGATGACTTTGTATGAAAATTCAAAAAATTTCCAAGGGTTGTAGGGGAAGTTTTTTATACGCGCGTGCAGGTGAGTGCGATATGGTCAAAACGTAGGCGGAGGCCTAGTAAGGTCTAAAAATGCTGAAAACAGCTTCAAAATCGCACGTCTGGGAGTGAAGATATCAACGTTTTTGTTTTAAACTAACTTCCTAAGGTGGATTTTGGTATATACAGAGACTAATAGAAAAAACGATTTTTTATAAAAATCAACAAGTTTTATTTGAGCTAGCCGGGCGTGAGGGGTGTCCAGAGACGCGTCTCCGCGCGGGCTAGCGATCTACGAAATAGAACAGGGTAGGTGCCGAACAAAAATTTGGACTTTTGGTCAAAAAACCAGTTTTTGAAACAAAAAATTTTGGTTTTCAACCCCCAACCTGAAGACCGGCTCACGGAACGCGGACCAGAAAGCAGGGATGAAGGGTGAGTACTATTGAATCTATAATCTAACGTTACTTTTGAAATAGAATTTGGAAAAACACTAAATTTTGATGACTTTGTATGAAAATTCAAAAAATTTCCAAGGGTTGTAGGGGAAGTTTTTTATACGCGCGTGCAGGTGAGTGCGATATGGTCAAAACGTAGGCGGAGGCCTAGTAAGGTCTAAAAATGCTGAAAACAGCTTCAAAATCGCACGTCTGGGAGTGAAGATATCAACGTTTTTGTTTTAAACTAACTTCCTAAGGTGGATTTTGGTATATACAGAGACTAATAGAAAAAACGATTTTTTATAAAAATCAACAAGTTTTATTTGAGCTAGCCGGGCGTGAGGGGTGTCCAGAGACGCGTCTCCGCGCGGGCTAGCGATCTACGAAATAGAACAGGGTAGGTGCCGAACAAAAATTTGGACTTTTGGTCAAAAAACCAGTTTTTGAAACAAAAAATTTTGGTTTTCAACCCCCAACCTGAAGACCGGCTCACGGAACGCGGACCAGAAAGCAGGGATGAAGGGTGAGTACTATTGAATCTATAATCTAACGTTACTTTTGAAATAGAATTTGGAAAAACACTAAATTTTGATGACTTTGTATGAAAATTCAAAAAATTTCCAAGGGTTGTAGGGGAAGTTTTTTATACGCGCGTGCAGGTGAGTGCGATATGGTCAAAACGTAGGCGGAGGCCTAGTAAGGTCTAAAAATGCTGAAAACAGCTTCAAAATCGCACGTCTGGGAGTGAAGATATCAACGTTTTTGTTTTAAACTAACTTCCTAAGGTGGATTTTGGTATAT
Organism: Eugnorisma glareosa; assembly: GCA_947578425.1. Classification (NCBI taxonomy): domain Eukaryota; kingdom Metazoa; phylum Arthropoda; class Insecta; order Lepidoptera; family Noctuidae; genus Eugnorisma; species Eugnorisma glareosa. The sequence goes on along the minus strand of OX387982.1, from coordinate 34,507 downwards.
ACAGAGACTAATAGAAAAAACGATTTTTTATAAAAATCAACAAGTTTTATTTGAGCTAGCCGGGCGTGAGGGGTGTCCAGAGACGCGTCTCCGCGCGGGCTAGCGATCTACGAAATAGAACAGGGTAGGTGCCGAACAAAAATTTGGACTTTTGGTCAAAAAACCAGTTTTTGAAACAAAAAATTTTGGTTTTCAACCCCCAACCTGAAGACCGGCTCACGGAACGCGGACCAGAAAGCAGGGATGAAGGGTGAGTACTATTGAATCTATAATCTAACGTTACTTTTGAAATAGAATTTGGAAAAACACTAAATTTTGATGACTTTGTATGAAAATTCAAAAAATTTCCAAGGGTTGTAGGGGAAGTTTTTTATACGCGCGTGCAGGTGAGTGCGATATGGTCAAAACGTAGGCGGAGGCCTAGTAAGGTCTAAAAATGCTGAAAACAGCTTCAAAATCGCACGTCTGGGAGTGAAGATATCAACGTTTTTGTTTTAAACTAACTTCCTAAGGTGGATTTTGGTATATACAGAGACTAATAGAAAAAACGATTTTTTATAAAAATCAACAAGTTTTATTTGAGCTAGCCGGGCGTGAGGGGTGTCCAGAGACGCGTCTCCGCGCGGGCTAGCGATCTACGAAATAGAACAGGGTAGGTGCCGAACAAAAATTTGGACTTTTGGTCAAAAAACCAGTTTTTGAAACAAAAAATTTTGGTTTTCAACCCCCAACCTGAAGACCGGCTCACGGAACGCGGACCAGAAAGCAGGGATGAAGGGTGAGTACTATTGAATCTATAATCTAACGTTACTTTTGAAATAGAATTTGGAAAAACACTAAATTTTGATGACTTTGTATGAAAATTCAAAAAATTTCCAAGGGTTGTAGGGGAAGTTTTTTATACGCGCGTGCAGGTGAGTGCGATATGGTCAAAACGTAGGCGGAGGCCTAGTAAGGTCTAAAAATGCTGAAAACAGCTTCAAAATCGCACGTCTGGGAGTGAAGATATCAACGTTTTTGTTTTAAACTAACTTCCTAAGGTGGATTTTGGTATATACAGAGACTAATAGAAAAAACGATTTTTTATAAAAATCAACAAGTTTTATTTGAGCTAGCCGGGCGTGAGGGGTGTCCAGAGACGCGTCTCCGCGCGGGCTAGCGATCTACGAAATAGAACAGGGTAGGTGCCGAACAAAAATTTGGACTTTTGGTCAAAAAACCAGTTTTTGAAACAAAAAATTTTGGTTTTCAACCCCCAACCTGAAGACCGGCTCACGGAACGCGGACCAGAAAGCAGGGATGAAGGGTGAGTACTATTGAATCTATAATCTAACGTTACTTTTGAAATAGAATTTGGAAAAACACTAAATTTTGATGACTTTGTATGAAAATTCAAAAAATTTCCAAGGGTTGTAGGGGAAGTTTTTTATACGCGCGTGCAGGTGAGTGCGATATGGTCAAAACGTAGGCGGAGGCCTAGTAAGGTCTAAAAATGCTGAAAACAGCTTCAAAATCGCACGTCTGGGAGTGAAGATATCAACGTTTTTGTTTTAAACTAACTTCCTAAGGTGGATTTTGGTATATACAGAGACTAATAGAAAAAACGATTTTTTATAAAAATCAACAAGTTTTATTTGAGCTAGCCGGGCGTGAGGGGTGTCCAGAGACGCGTCTCCGCGCGGGCTAGCGATCTACGAAATAGAACAGGGTAGGTGCCGAACAAAAATTTGGACTTTTGGTCAAAAAACCAGTTTTTGAAACAAAAAATTTTGGTTTTCAACCCCCAACCTGAAGACCGGCTCACGGAACGCGGACCAGAAAGCAGGGATGAAGGGTGAGTACTATTGAATCTATAATCTAACGTTACTTTTGAAATAGAATTTGGAAAAACACTAAATTTTGATGACTTTGTATGAAAATTCAAAAAATTTCCAAGGGTTGTAGGGGAAGTTTTTTATACGCGCGTGCAGGTGAGTGCGATATGGTCAAAACGTAGGCGGAGGCCTAGTAAGGTCTAAAAATGCTGAAAACAGCTTCAAAATCGCACGTCTGGGAGTGAAGATATCAACGTTTTTGTTTTAAACTAACTTCCTAAGGTGGATTTTGGTATATACAGAGACTAATAGAAAAAACGATTTTTTATAAAAATCAACAAGTTTTATTTGAGCTAGCCGGGCGTGAGGGGTGTCCAGAGACGCGTCTCCGCGCGGGCTAGCGATCTACGAAATAGAACAGGGTAGGCGCCGAACAAAAATTTGGACTTTTGGTCAAAAAACCAGTTTTTGAAACAAAAAATTTTGGTTTTCAACCCCCAACCTGAAGACCGGCTCACGGAACGCGGACCAGAAAGCAGGGATGAAGGGTGAGTACTATTGAATCTATAATCTAACGTTACTTTTGAAATAGAATTTGGAAAAACACTAAATTTTGATGACTTTGTATGAAAATTCAAAAAATTTCCAAGGGTTGTAGGGGAAGTTTTTTATACGCGCGTGCAGGTGAGTGCGATATGGTCAAAACGTAGGCGGAGGCCTAGTAAGGTCTAAAAATGCTGAAAACAGCTTCAAAATCGCACGTCTGGGAGTGAAGATATCAACGTTTTTGTTTTAAACTAACTTCCTAAGGTGGATTTTGGTATATACAGAGACTAATAGAAAAAACGATTTTTTATAAAAATCAACAAGTTTTATTTGAGCTAGCCGGGCGTGAGGGGTGTCCAGAGACGCGTCTCCGCGCGGGCTAGCGATCTACGAAATAGAACAGGGTAGGTGCCGAACAAAAATTTGGACTTTTGGTCAAAAAACCAGTTTTTGAAACAAAAAATTTTGGTTTTCAACCCCCAACCTGAAGACCGGCTCACGGAACGCGGACCAGAAAGCAGGGATGAAGGGTGAGTACTATTGAATCTATAATCTAACGTTACTTTTGAAATAGAATTTGGAAAAACACTAAATTTTGATGACTTTGTATGAAAATTCAAAAAATTTCCAAGGGTTGTAGGGGAAGTTTTTTATACGCGCGTGCAGGTGAGTGCGATATGGTCAAAACGTAGGCGGAGGCCTAGTAAGGTCTAAAAATGCTGAAAACAGCTTCAAAATCGCACGTCTGGGAGTGAAGATATCAACGGTTAGGTTAGGTTAGGTTAGGTTGGGGGACCCCCCACAGAGCTTACGTCCACGTCGTGTCCCCTGGAAACAGCCCAGTTCTGACCACCGTAACGGAGTGGCAGACTGGGTTGGCTAAAGTGCTCTGTGCTTTCGTAGCGAATTTTATTATAGTGACTTGTTGTTTGCGAACTGGCGGAGGCAATGCCTAAACCCACGCGGGACGCCTGCGGGCGGTTTTTAAAAGAAAAAGGCCCTTCTCAGGGCCAACCCAAAGGCCCTTCTCAGGGCCAACCAAAAGGCCCTTCTCAGGGCCAACCAAAAGGCCCTTCTCAGGGCCAACCAAAAGGCCCTTCTCAGGGCCAACCAAAAGGCCCTTTTCAGGGCCACCCCGACGCTCCAGCGTCAGAGTCTAGCCGCGCGCCGTCTGCGGCTAGCTACTTTGGAGGGGCAGAGTCGTCCGACAGTGACTCGCTAGCTGGTGTGTCGGATGCGAGCGGCTCTCGATCGCGGAAGCGGGTCCACCGGAGCGGTGGGTCCGGGGGCTCCTCGGCCTCTGGGTCGACGAGGTTGCCGAAGGCTAAAAAGCCGACGGTGGCCGCGGACACCCATGTCGTTGGGCTCGCGGACGCCCAACGCCAATTGGACCTGGCTCGGCGGGCACAGCTCCAGCAAGAGCTGGAGGAGCGGGTTGCCGCTAAGGAGAAGCGGGCGCATGTCGCCCGGGCCAAGTCCGGGTACGGTGCGTCCCGCGTTATATACGCGGACAATACTGTAGCGGAGCTACAGAAAATGGCGGAGGAGGACGAGGAGGAGATTGTTGAGGTCGCCTCTAAGTCCTCCAACCTGAAAGGGACATTTCAAAAGGCCCTGAAATGCAGGGCCGCGAGTATGCGCGGTGTCGTCGCGGAGCTTGTGAAGCGGACGACCACCGACGAGACGCGGCAACTGCAGGCGAGGGTAGATCGCCTGCAGTCGGAGGTCAGCCAGCTTCATCTGAAGCTGGCTGAAGCCACGGCCCGGCCACAACAGGCCAAGGCGAGCCCTGCCACAGAGGGCCCTGCCTCGGCCCGGCCACAACAGGCCAAGGCGAGCCCTGCAGCAGAGGGCCCCTCCTCCAACCTTGAGGATATCATCCGCAAGGTAGTAATGGAGGAGAGGGCCTTCACGAGAGCCTGCCTAGCAGGCATCGAGGACCGGCTCCTGCCGGAAAAACGCCTCCGACCGCCGCTTGCGGCGGATAAGAGGCAAAGCGAGCCGGGGCCGTCCTTCTCCCAGGCGGATGACGCCCAACTCCCGGCGACCACCCCGTCCAACGAGTGGACGAAAGTGGGCCGTAAGGGGAAGGGCAAAGGGAAGGGGAAAAAGTCGGCGACGGCCGTCCCTGCCGTCCCCGCCACCACCGCTCCCAGCCAGTCGCAGACGACCGGCAAGGGAAAGGGCAGGAGAGGAGGAAAGGGGCAGTTAGTCCCCCCAAAAACCGCAGCCGTCGTGGTGACGCTCACCGCGGAGGCTGCGGGGCGAGGGGAGACCTACGCCTCCATTTTGGTGCGGGCGCGTACCAATGCCGATCCCACTCAACTGGGGATCGGCAGTGTGTCCTGCCGGCGGACCCAAGCCGGGGCTCGAATATTCGAGTTCCCGGGGGCAGAGGGGAGTGCCCGCGCGGACCTCTTTGCAGCCAAGCTGCAAGAGGTCATCGCGGACTCTGCCAAGGTGGCTCGACCGGTCAAGTCGGCGGCCATTGAAGTGACGGAGTTAGATGACTCCGTCACCAAGGAGGAGGTGGTGGCGGCGGTCGCAGCGGTAGGGGGCTGTGGCGCCGCGGCGGTCCAAGGCCGGGACATAAGGCCCGGCCGCGGCGGTATGGGCACCATTCGCCTCGAGTGCCCAATCGCCGCTGCCAAAGCCGTCCTTGCGAAAGGACGGCTTCAAGTCGGGTTCAGCTCGGGCGCAGTCCGGGCACTCGAGGACCAGCCTCTGCGGTGTTTCCGGTGCTTCGGCATCGGACACACCCGGCCCTTGTGTCCGTCCAAGGTAGACAGGACGGACACATGCTACCGCTGCGGCAAGGAGGGCCACAAAGCCGCCTCCTGCGAGGCCGCCACGCCGCACTGCGCGGTGTGTGCCGCCAGTGGCCGCCGGGCAGGCCACGTAATGAAGGGGAGGAAGTGCAATCCTCCCCCTAAGCGTGGCAAAGCGCAGGCGCCGACCGGGCCTGCCGCTGCTGTAGACACCGCCGTTCCTGCGGCGGCTGCGGAGGAGGGTGCGATGTCCGACTGATGGATAGGGTCGAACATCGCATCCTTCAGACGAACACCAACCACTGCAGGACAGCCCAGGATCTGCTGATGCAGACCATGGCTGAGTGGTTGGTGGACTTGGCGGTGGTCGCCGAGCCTTACTCGGTCCCTGGCCGTTGGCTGGGTGACCGGGACGGCTTGGTGGCGTTGGTGGCGCGGTCTTCCACAGACTCCCCTCCCCTCTCGCTCTTAGAGAGGGGACCGGGATACGTGGCCGCCGCGTGGGGAGAGATGGCGATGGTGGGGGTGTATTTCTCCCCAAACCGCCCTCTCTCGGACTTTGAGGATTTCCTAGAGATCCTCACTGCTGTCGTAGGGAGGGCGGCGCCACGCCAGGTCGTGGTGCTCGGCGACCTGAACGCCAAGTCGGCGGCCTGGGGCAACCCGGCAGGCGGTTGCAACGTCCGGGGACGCGCCGTCGAGTTTTGGGCGGCCTCGTGTGGTGTGTCCCTCCTCAACAGGGGGGCGGTCCACACGTGTGTGCGGCAACAGGGCGGGTCGGTGGTGGACGTCTCGTTTGCCACCCCCGCGCTTGCCGCCCGCGTCGTCAACTGGCGGGTGGAGCTGGTGGAGACCTTGTCGGACCACCGTTATGTGCGGTTCGACATCTCCACACAGCAGAGAGGGGGGACGGCCCGCGCTGGGCAATCTCCCTTCCCGCGGTGGGCACTCACCCGCCTGGACCGGGAGGCAGCCAAGGAGGCCGCCTTTCTCCAGGACTGGCTGTCGCCTCCCCCTGTCGAGGAGGTCCCGGACGTGGACGCCGCAGCGGTCCGGCTCAGGGGGTCCTTGACCGAGGTGTGCAACTCCAGCATGCCTCGGTCTCGCCGTCCGCCTCCCCGTCGTGCCGTCTACTGGTGGACGGAGGAGCTGGCGGGACTCCGGGCCACCTGTGTGGCGGCCAGAAGGGCCTACGCGCGGAGTCGACGGCGCAGCGCCCAAAACCGAGACCGGGCAGAAGAGGACCGCCTGTACGCCTCTTACCGAGAGGCTACGTCCGCCCTAAAGTCTGCAATGGGCGCTGCGCAAGACTCGGCAAGGGCCGAGATGCTGGAGGGTCTCGACAGGGATCCTTATGGGAGACCATACAAGGCGGCGCGGAACCAGCTCCGCCCCTATGGTCCCCCACTGTCGGAGACCCTCGAGCCAGCGTTGCTGGATGGGGTGGTCCGGTCTCTGTTTCCGCGCAGGACCGACTTCGCCCCACCAACGATGGTTCCTCCGCAAGGGGCGGCTTCGACGGAGGAGGAGGTCCCCCCGGTGACGGCGGCAGAGTTCTACGCGGGGGTACTCAGCCTCCGCGCAAAAAAGACGGCCCCCGGGCCAGACGGCGTCCCCGCGCGGGTGGTGGCGATCGCCGCCACCCAAATGGAGGACAGGTTTCGGGACCTCTTCAGCGCGTGCTTTACGGCTGGGAGGTTCCCGAAACTGTGGAAGGAGGGGCAGTTGTGCCTCCTCCGGAAGGAGGGACGCCCGGTGGACTCCCCCTCGGCATACCGGCCCATCGTTCTGCTCGATGAGGTCGGTAAACTGTTCGAGGGGATTGTCGCCGGGAGGCTGGAAAGCCACTTGCGGGTGGTAGGGCCAGATCTGTCGGACGCCCAATTTGGTTTCCGTCGTGGGCGTTCGACGATCGACGCGCTGGCCCTACTCAAGGGTCAGGTGAAGGAGGCAGTGGAGGCGGGGGACGGAGTGCTGGCGGTATCATTCGACATTGCCAACGCCTTCAACTCCGTCCCCCACTCGACGATATTGGAGGCGCTCCGGTATCACGGAGTGCCCCAATATCTGCGGGACCTCCTGGCCAGCTACTTGGAGGACCGAGAGGTCCTCCTCGTGGACAAGACGGCCACGGTGAGGCGGTACGGCGCAGAGTCCGGTGTTCCGCAGGGGTCGGTGCTGGGGCCCCCCTTGTGGAACATCGGATTCGATTGGCTGTTGCGGGGAGCCCTCCTCCCGGGCACCAGTGTCATTTGCTACGCGGATGACACTCTCCTCACTGCCCGGGGGAGGAGCTTCGGGGATGCGGCCTGTCTGGCCTCGGCTGGTGGATCCTTGGTGGCAGAGAGGATCCGCCGCCTGGGATTGAGGGTGGCGCTGCACAAGACGGAGGCCGTGTTCTTTCGCGGTCCCCGGCAGCGCTGCCCTCCCGACGCCCACATAGTCGTAGAAGGCGTCAGGATAGGGGTCCAGCCCCAGATGAAGTATCTGGGCCTGGTGCTGGACGACAGGTGGCGCTTCGGCCCGCATTTCAGCGGGCTGTCGACGCGCCTGTTAAAGGCCGCGGACGCCCTCTCGTGGCTCCTCCCGAACTTGGGGGGGCCCAAGGCGAAATGCCGGCGCCTCTATGCCGGCATCTTGCGGAGCATGGCCCTATACGGGGCCCCCATCTGGGCGGACTCCCTCCATAGGAGGGAGAATGCGACCGCCATCCGCAGGCCCCAGCGGGCCATTGCACAGCGGGTGGCGAGGGCCTACCGCTCAGTGGGCTTCTCGGCGGCGTGCGCTCTGGCCGGCACCCCTCCTTGGGAGTTGGAGGCTTGGGTGCTCGCCAGAGTGTACGAATGGACGGCGCGCCGGAAGGCGCTCGGGGAGCGCCCCATGGGCGAAGAGCGGGAGGCCGTGCGGCGAGAGGCGAGGGACGCCATCGTCCTCCATTGGTCGGAGGACCTCGCCAGCGCCGCCTTTGGCCGCCGGACGTTGGACGCGCTCGGTCCGGTCCTGCAAGGCTGGCTCGAGCGGTCCCACGGTTTCCTCTCTTTCCGTCTGGTGCAGGTGTTGTCCGGGCATGGCTGTTTCGGATCGCACCTGCACCGGATCGGGAGGGAGGAAACCCCGGCGTGCCACGACTGCGGCGCGCCGGTAGACACGGCGCAGCACACCCTCGAGGTGTGCCCGGCTTGGTCCGAGCTGCGCCGCGGTCTGACCGCGGTGGTCGGACTGGACCTCTCGCTTCCCGGTGTGGTCGACGCCATGCTGGGGAGCGAGGAGGCCTGGTCAGCAGTCGCCTCCTTTTGCGAGGACGTAATGTCGCAAAAGGAGGAGGCGGAGCGCGCGCGGGAGGACGATCCTCTCGCTGCGCCGCTCCGCAGACGAAGGGGTCGGAGAAGGCGTCGTCCTCTCCCTCCCCATGGTGACGGGCGGGCGACAGGCGCGGGGGTGCCTTCGCCCGCATTGCACCCGTCACCTTCGTCTGTCATTCCCGACCCCCCACACCCGTGAGGGCGTGAGGGGTCCGCCATGAAGGGCAATCGTCGGCGGAGGACTGGACGCAAAGGCTATGCCGGTTTCCCAGTTCCCCGCCACTCGGACGAAGCGGGAATGCCGCTGGGTCGTTTTAGTGGGTATACCGGGTCCGCCCGGGGAGTCCCACATACCCCTCTCATCCCCCGATGAGAGGGTATGCGTAATGCATTTTTTCCCAGCGACAACAAAAAAAAAAAAAAAAAAAAGGTTAGGTTAGGTTAGGTTGGGGGAGGGGGACCCCCCACAGAGCTTACGTCCACGTCGTGTCCCCTGGAAACAGCCCAGTTCTGACCACCGTAACGGAGTGGCAGACTGGGTTGGCTAAAGTGCTCTGTGCTCTCGTAGCGAATTTTATTATATTGTCTTGTTGATTGCGAACTGGCGGAGGCTATGCCTAAACCCACGCGGGACGCCTGCGGGCGGTTTTTAAAAGAAAAAGGCCCTTCTCAGGGCCAAACCAAAGGCCCTTCTCAGGGCCAACCAAAAGGCCCTTCTCAGGGCCAACCAAAAGGCCCTTCTCAGGGCCACAGCGACGCTCTGGCGTCAGAGACTAGCCGCGCGCCGTCTGCGGCTAGTTTCTTTGGAAGGGTGAGTGAATCGTCTGACAACGACTCGCTTATTGGTATGTCGGACGCGGACGACGCTCGTTCGCGGAAGCGGGTCCACCGGAGCGGTGGGTCCGGGGGCTCTTCGGCCTCGGGGTCGACGAGGTTGCCGAAGGCTAAAAAGCCGACGGTGGCCGCGGACACCCATGACGTTGGGCTCGCGGACGCCCAACGCCAATTGGACCTGGCTCGGCGGGTGCAGCTCCAGCAAGAGCTGGAGGAGCGGGTTGCCGCTAAGGAGAAGCGGGCGCACGTCGCCCGGGCCAAGTCCGGGTACGGTGCGTCCCGCGTTTTATACGCGGACCATTCTCTGGCCGAGCTGGAGAAAATGGCGGAGGAGGACGAGGAGGAGATTATTGAGGTCGCCTCTAAGTCCTCCAACCTAAAAGGGACTTTTCAAAAGGCCCTGAAGTGCAGGGCCGCAAGTATGCGCGGTGTCGTGGCGGAGCTTGTGAAGCGGACGACCACCGACGAGACGAGGCAACTGCAGGCGAAGGTTGATCGCCTGCAGTCGGAGGTCAGCCAGCTTCACCTGAAGCTAGCTGAAGCCACGGCCCGGCCACAACAGGCCATGGCGAGCCCTGCCGCAGAGGGCCCTGCCTCGGCCCGGCCACAACAGGCCAAGGCGAGCCCTGCAGCAGAGGGCCCCTCCTCCAACCTTGAGGATATCATCCGCAAGGTAGTAATGGAGGAGAGGGCCTTCACGAGAGCCTGCCTAGCAGGCATCGAGGACCGGCTCCTGCCGGAAAAACGCCTCCGACCGCCGCTTGCGGCGGATAAGAGGCAAAGCGAGCCGGGGCCGTCCTTCTCCCAGGCGGATGACGCCCAACTCCCGGCGACCACCCCGTCCAACGAGTGGACGAAAGTGGGCCGTAAGGGGAAGGGCAAAGGGAAGGGGAAAAAGTCGGCGACGGCCGTCCCTGCCGTCCCCGCCACCACCGCTCCTAGCCAGTCGCAGACGACCGGCAAGGGAAAGGGCAGGAGAGGAGGAAAGGGGCAGTTAGTCCCCCCAAAAACCGCAGCCGTCGTGGTGACGCTCACCGCGGAGGCTGCGGGGCGAGGGGAGACCTACGCCTCCATTTTGGTGCGGGCGCGTACCAATGCCGATCCCACTCAACTGGGGATCGGCAGTGTGTCCTGCCGGCGGACCCAAGCCGGGGCTCGCATTTTCGAGTTCCCGGGGGCAGAGGGGAGTGCCCGCGCGGACCTCTTTGCAGCCAAGCTGCAAGAGGTCATCGCGGACTCTGCCAAGGTGGCTCGACCGGTCAAGTCGGCGGCCATTGAAGTGACGGAGTTAGATGACTCCGTCACCAAGGAGGAGGTGGTGGCGGCGGTCGCAGCGGTAGGGGGCTGTGGCGCCGCGGCGGTCCAAGGCCGGGACATAAGGCCCGGCCGCGGCGGTATGGGCACCATTCGCCTCGAGTGCCCAATCGCCGCTGCCAAAGCCGTCCTTGCGAAAGGACGGCTTCAAGTCGGGTTCAGCTCGGGCGCAGTCCGGGCACTCGAGGACCAGCCTCTGCGGTGTTTCCGGTGCTTCGGCATCGGACACACCCGGCCCCTGTGTCCGTCCAAGGTAGACAGGACGGACACATGCTACCGCTGCGGCAAGGAGGGCCACAAAGCCGCCTCCTGCGAGGCCGCCACGCCGCACTGCGCGGTGTGTGCCGCCAGTGGCCGCCGGGCAGGCCACGTAATGAAGGGGAGGAAGTGCAATCCTCCCCCTAAGCGTGGCAAAGCGCAGGCGCCGACCGGGCCTGCCGCTGCTGTAGACACCGCCGTTCATGCGGCGGCTGCGGAGGAGGGTGCGATGTCCGACTGATGGATAGGGTCGAACATCGCATCCTTCAGACGAACACCAACCACTGCAGGACAGCCCAGGATCTGCTGATGCAGACCATGGCTGAGTGGTTGGTGGACTTGGCGGTGGTCGCCGAGCCTTACTCGGTCCCTGGCCGTTGGCTGGGCGACCGGGACGGCTCGGTGGCGTTGGTGGCGCGGTCTTCCACAGACTCCCCGCCCCTCTCGCTCTTAGAGAGGGGACCGGGATACGTGGCCGCCGCGTGGGGAGAGATGGCGATGGTGGGGGTGTATTTCTCCCCAAACCGCCCTCTCTCGGACTTTGAGGATTTCCTAGAGATCCTCACTGCTGTCGTAGGGAGGGCGGCGCCACGCCAGGTTGTGGTGCTCGGCGACTTGAACGCCAAGTCAGCGGCCTGGGGCAACCCGGCAGCCGGTTGCAATGTCCGGGGACGGGCCGTCGAGTTTTGGGCGGCCTCGTGTGGTGTGTCCCTCCTCAACAGGGGGGCGGTCCACACGTGTGTGCGGCAACAGGGCGGGTCGGTGGTGGACGTCTCGTTTGCCACCCCCGCGCTTGCCGCCCGCGTCGTCAACTGGCGGGTAGAGCTGGTGGAGACCTTGTCGGACCACCGTTATGTGCGGTTCGACATCTCCACACAGCAGAGAGGGGGGACGGCCCGCGCTGGGCAATCTCCCTTCCCGCGGTGGGCACTCACCCGCCTGGACCGGGAGGCAGCCAAGGAGGCCGCCTTTCTCCAGGACTGGCTGTCGCCTCCCCCTGTCGAGGAGGTCCCGGACGTGGACGCCGCAGCGGTCCGGCTCAGGGGGTCCTTGACCGAGGTGTGCAACTCCAGCATGCCTCGGTCTCGCCGTCCGCCTCCCCGTCGTGCCGTCTACTGGTGGACGGAGGAGCTGGCGGGACTCCGGGCCACCTGCGTGGCGGCCAGAAGGGCCTACGCGCGGAGTCGACGGCGCAGCGCCCAAAACCGAGTCCGGGCAGAAGAGGACCGCCTGTACGCCTCTTACCGAGAGGCTACGGCGGCCCTCAAGTCTGCAATGGGCGCTGCGCAAGACTCGGCAAGGGCCGAGATGCTGGAGGATCTCGACAGGGATCCTTATGGGAGACCATACAAGGCGGCGCGGAACCAGCTCCGCCCCAATGGTCCCCCACTGTCGGAGACCCTCGAGCCAGCGTTGCTGGATGGGGTGGTCCGGTCTCTGTTTCCGCGCAGGACCGACTTCACCCCACCAACGATGGTTCCTCCGCAAGGGGCGGATACGCCGGAGGAGGAGGTCCCCCCGGTGACGGCGGCGGAGTTCTACGCGGGGGTACTCAGCCTCCGCGCAAAAAAGACGGCCCCCGGGCCAGACGGCGTCCCCGCGCGGGTGGTGTCGATCGCCGCCACCCAAATGGAGGACAGGTTTCGGGACCTCTTCAGCGCGTGCTTTACGGCTGGGAGGTTCCCGAAACTGTGGAAGGAGGGGCAGTTGTGCCTCCTCCGGAAGGAGGGACGCCCGGTGGACTCCCCCTCGGCATACCGGCCCATCGTTCTGCTCGATGAGGTCGGTAAACTGTTCGAGGGGATTGTCGCCGGGAGGCTGGAAAGCCACTTGCGGGTGGTAGGGCCGGATCTGTCGGACGCCCAATTTGGTTTCCGTCGTGGGCGTTCGACGATCGACGCGCTGGCCCTACTCAAGGGTCAGGTGAAGGAGGCAGTGGAGGCGGGGGACGGAGTGCAAGAAGAAGTGGGGGACGGAGTTGAAGGCGTTGGCAATGTCGAATGATACCGCCAGTATCATTCGACATTGCCAACGCCTTCAACTCCGTCCCCCACTCGACGATATTGGAGGCGCTCCGGTATCACGGAGTGCCCCAATATCTGCGGGACCTCCTGGCCAGCTACTTGGAGGACCGAGAGGTCCTCCTCGTGGACAAGACGGCCACGGTGAGGCGGTACGGCGCAGAGTCCGGTGTTCCGCAGGGGTCGGTGCTGGGGCCCCCCTTGTGGAACATCGGATTCGATTGGCTGTTGCGGGGAGCCCTCCTCCCGGGCACCAGTGTCATTTGCTACGCGGATGACACTCTCCTCACTGCCCGGGGGAGGAGCTTCGGGGATGCGGCCTGTCTGGCCTCGGCTGGTGGATCCTTGGTGGCAGAGAGGATCCGCCGCCTGGGATTGAGGGTGGCGCTGCACAAGACGGAGGCCGTGTTCTTTCGCGGTCCCCGGCAGCGCTGCCCTCCCGACGCCCACATAGTCGTAGAAGGCGTCAGGATAGGGGTCCAGCCCCAGATGAAGTATCTGGGCCTGGTGCTGGACGACAGGTGGCGCTTCGGCCCGCATTTCAGCGGGCTGTCGACGCGCCTGTTAAAGGCCGCGGACGCCCTCTCGTGGCTCCTCCCGAACCTGGGGGGGCCCAAGGCGAAATGCCGGCGCCTCTATGCCGGCATCTTGCGGAGCATGGCCCTATACGGGGCCCCCATCTGGGCGGACTCCCTCCATAGGAGGGAGAATGCGACCGCCATCCGCAGGCCCCAGCGGGCCATTGCACAGCGGGTGGCGAGGGCCTACCGCTCCGTGGGCTTCTCGGCGGCGTGCGCTCTGGCCGGCACCCCTCCTTGGGAGTTGGAGGCTTGGGTGCTCGCCAGAGTGTACGAATGGACGGCGCGCCGGAAGGCGCTCGGGGAGCGCCCCATGGGCGAAGAGCGGGAGGCCGTGCGGCGAGAGGCGAGGGACGCCATCGTCCTCCATTGGTCGGAGGACCTCGCCAGCGCCGCCTTTGGCCGCCGGACGTTGGACGCGCTCGGTCCGGTCCTGCAAGGCTGGCTCGAGCGGTCCCACGGTTTCCTCTCTTTCCGTCTGGTGCAGGTGTTGTCCGGGCATGGCTGTTTCGGATCGCACCTGCACCGGATCGGGAGGGAGGAAACCCCGGCGTGCCACGACTGCGGCGCGCCGGTAGACACGGCGCAGCACACCCTCGAGGTGTGCCCGGCTTGGTCCGAGCTGCGCCGCGGTCTGACCGCGGTGGTCGGACTGGACCTCTCGCTTCCCGGCGTGGTCGACGCCATGCTGGGGAGCGAGGAGGCCTGGTCAGCAGTCGCCTCCTTTTGCGAGGACGTAATGTCGCAAAAGGAGGAGGCGGAGCGCGCGCGGGAGGACGATCCTCTCGCTGCACCGAGGGGTCCGCCATGAAGGGCAATCGTCGGCGGAGGACTGGACGCAAAGGCTATGCCGGTTTCCCAGTTCCCCCCCACTCGGACGAAGCGGGAATGCCGCTGGGTCGTTTTAGTGGGTATACCGGGTCCGCCCGGGGAGTCCCACATACCCCTCCCCATCCCCCGATGGGAGGGTATGCGTAATGCATTTTTTCCGAGCGACAACAAAAAAAAAAAAAAAAAAAAAAAAAAAAAAAAAGGTTAGGTTAGGTTGTCCAGCCCCTGTACATTTGTATGGATGTCTCCACCTCCTCGAGCCCATCAGTGTCTCCACGACCTGACGCTCGGCAGTTCCCGCGATGGGCGTTGAAGCGGCTTGACGGGGACCTCCTAGAGGAAGCAGCCATTGTACAGGCTTGGCTGTCTTCACCGCCTGCTGCAGAGGGAGTCGATGTCGAGGCTGACTGCTTTCGCCGCGTCATGACGGCTGTGTGCGATGCAGCCATGCCTCGCTCCCGAAGACAACCTCCAAAGCGGGCGGTCTACTGGTGGTCCCAGGAGATAGCAGACCTCCGCGCGGCCTGTATCATTGCCCGGCGGACCTACTCACAGGTGCGCAGGTTACGTCGCCGCGATGAAGAGCTGGAGACCCTTCAGTCGCAACTGCATGAGGCATACCGTAATGCTCGGGGGGCTCTGCAGCTGGCGATCTGTCGAGGGAAGGAGCAGTCAAGAGCTGAGGCACTGGAGGATCTGAACCGGGATCCCTGGGGGCGTCCGTACCGTGCGGCGCGGAAGAAACTTCGCGCCCAAGGACCCCCACTGACGGAAACCCTCCAGCCTCAGTTCCTCGCCAGGGTCGTGGAGACACTCTTCCCGGATCGGGCGGATCACCCTTCCCCGAGCATGGCCGATGCAGAGGCTGAGCAAGATGCGAAGATGGAGACTCCCCCAATTTCCGACGCGGAGCTAGGGGCAGCTATTCTGCGGGCACGGTCCAAGAACACTGCCCCCGGACCGGACGGGGTGCCTGCAAGGGCGCTGGCCCTGGCTCTGGAAGCGGCCCTGGAAGACAGGCTTAGGGAGCTGTTTGACGCCTGTCTGACGTCGAGACGGTTCCCTAAAGCCTGGAAGGAGGGTCGACTGGTGCTGCTGCAGAAGGCGGGGCGACCCCTGGAGTCTCCATCAGCGTATAGGCCAATTGTCTTGCTGGACGAGGCGGGGAAGATGCTAGAGAAGATTCTCGCTACCCGCATCGTCCGGCACTTGGAGGAAGTTGGCCCGAACTTGTCGGACGCCCAGTTCGGATTCCGGGCAGGGCGTTCGACAGTGGACGCCACCTTGCGCCTCAAGGCCGAGGCGAAGGATGCAGTTGCTCGGGGTGGGGTGTTGTTGGCAGTGTCTATAGACATGCCAACGCGTTCAACACCCTGCCATTCAGCTGCATCGAGGAGGCGCTCCGCTACCATCGGGTACCCGTCTACCTGAGGCAGCTGGTGGCAGACTACCTGCAGGGTCGGTTCGTCTGCTACGAGGGATGCGACGGCCGAGTTGTGCGCAGGGCCATCAGGTGCGGTGTTCCACAGGGGTCGGTCTTGGGTCCGCTTGTGTGGAACATTGGCTATGACTGGGCCTTGCGCTGTTTGCTCTCCCCCGGGCAGGGCGTCATTTGTTACGCTGATGACACTCTCGTCACGGCCCGGGGAGGGAGCTACGAAGAAGCGGCACGCTCGGCTGTCGAGGGCGCGTCCCTTGTCGTGGGGCGAATCGCGGCACTGGGCCTCAGGGTGGCTCTCGAGAAGACGGAGGCCCTGGTATTTCATGCGCCCCGACGCCGGCCACCGGCTGGCGCACACCTCACTATTGGTGGTGCAACAATAGCGGTGCGGGCAAGTATGAAATACTTGGGCCTGGTTCTGGACCGGAGGTGGAACTTCGGCGAGCACTTTGGTCAGCTCGCGCCGAAGCTGATCGGCACGGCGTCTGCCCTCAGCCGGCTGTTGCCGAACCTGGGTGGACCGAACGTCGTTTGCCGACGGCTTTACACGGGGGTGATCCGCTCGATGGCGCTCTATGGGGCCCCGGTGTGGGCGGAGTCCCTGTCTCCCCAAAATAAGGCTCTTCTGCGAAGACCGCAAAGAGTCATGGCAGTCAGGGTCATACGCGGATACCGCACCGTATCTGCGGAAGCGGCGTGTGCCCTTGCGGGCACGCCCCCGTGGGATCTGGAGGCGCAGGTGCTCGCCGAAGTCTACTGGCGTGGCGTACACCTGCAAGCGGAGAGTGGCAGACGCCCGCCGTCTGAGCTGGTCACGAGGTGGCGTAGGGAGGCCCAAGCCCAAACCCTGCGGATTTGGAGGGTGAGGCTGGAGACGCCCAGTGCAGGTCACTGGACAGTGGGGGCTATCCAGCCGATCCTGGAGGAGTGGCTACGGAGGCGACACGGGACGTTGTCCTTCCGTCTGGTGCAGGTGTTGTCAGGGCATGGCTGCTTTGGCAAATACCTGCACAAAGTGGCTAGACGGGAGGCGACTCCCGTGTGTCACCAGTGCGGCTGCAGCGAGGATACGGCGCTTCACACCCTCGAGCATTGTCCTGCTTGGGTGGTGCAGCGCCGTGCTCTCGCAGCAGCAATCGGAGCAGACCTCTCCTTGCCGGCCGTGGCTAAAGCCATGGTCAACAGCAGGGGGGCATGGGAGGCGGTAGCGTCCTTTTGCGAGGATGTTATCTCGCAGAAGGAGGCGGCGGAGCGCGTCAGGGAGGAAGACTCCCTCGCTGACGCGATTCGCCGCAGGAGGACAGGGCGGCGGAGGAGGCGCCATGGCGACCTGATGCCGCCCTAGGAGGTGCCAGCGGGCGATAGACCGGGGAGTCTATCGTCGTTGCGTTGCACGGCCCTCACGAGTGGAGGCGATGTCTCAGGTGAGCCCGGACATCGCCAAGGAGTTGGTGCCCGAAGGCGGGCAGCGCTGGATGGGTCGCGAACGTCATGCGTAGCAGTTCTCGTGGCCCATCAGGTGAAGGAGGCGGTGGAGGCGGGGGACGGAGTGCTGGCGGTGTCATTCGACATTGCCAACGCCTTCAACTCCGTCCCCCACTCGACGATATTGGAGGCGCTCCGGTATCACGGAGTGCCCCAATATCTGCGGGACCTCCTGGCCAGCTACTTGGAGGACCGAGAGGTCCTCCTCGTAGACAAGACGGCCACGGTGAGGCGGTACGGCGCAGAGTCCGGTGTTCCGCAGGGGTCGGTGCTGGGGCCCCCCTTGTGGAACATCGGATTCGATTGGCTGTTGCGGGGAGCCCTCCTCCCGGGCACCAGTGTCATTTGCTACGCGGATGACACTCTCCTCACTGCCCGGGGGAGGAGCTTCGGGGATGCGGCCTGTCTGGCCTCGGCTGGTGGATCCTTGGTGGCAGAGAGGATCCGCCGCCTGGGATTGAGGGTGGCGCTGCACAAGACGGAGGCCGTGTTCTTTCGCGGTCCCCGGCAGCGCTGCCCTCCCGACGCCCACATAGTCGTAGAAGTTAGGTTAGGTTAGGTTAGGTTAGGTTAGGTTAGGTTAGGTTAGGTTAGGTTAGGTTAGGTTAGGTTAGGTTAGGTTAGGTTAGGTTAGGTTAGGTTAGGTTAGGTTAGGTTAGGTTAGGTTAGGTTAGGTTAGGTTAGGTTAGGTTAGGTTAGGTTAGGTTAGGTTAGGTTAGGTTAGGTTAGGTTAGGTTAGGTTAGGTTAGGTTAGGTTAGGTTAGGTTAGGTTAGGTTAGGTTAGGTTAGGTTAGGTTAGGTTAGGTTAGGTTAGGTTAGGTTAGGTTAGGTTAGGTTAGGTTAGGTTAGGTTAGGTTAGGTTAGGTTAGGTTAGGTTAGGTTAGGTTAGGTTAGGTTAGGTTAGGTTAGGTTAGGTTAGGTTAGGTTAGGTTAGGTTAGGTTAGGTTAGGTTAGGTTAGGTTAGGTTAGGTTAGGTTAGGTTAGGTTAGGTTAGGTTAGGTTAGGTTAGGTTAGGTTAGGTTAGGTTAGGTTAGGTTAGGTTAGGTTAGGTTAGGTTAGGTTAGGTTAGGTTAGGTTAGGTTAGGTTAGGTTAGGTTAGGTTAGGTTAGGTTAGGTTTTTTTTTTTTTTTTTTTTTTTTTTTTTTTTTTTTTGTTTTGGCAGGAGTGGGAAATCCCCACGGACACCTCGACTATCTCACAAGTTGTGAGACAGTCGAGGTAGTGCCGGACTCGAACCGGCTAAAAACCACTCCTGCCCCGCCAGTGTCCCTCTGACATGAGGATCAGAGACCTTTTAAGCGAGTTTTTTGACTTATTTTTCAACTTTATTGATAGGAGGCCGAAGAGACCATGCTCTGTACTTCAGTTTGAATCTATAATGTTACTCCTTTTCATATACACTTTAATTTATTACTTTAATTTTATGCTGTTTTTACTATAAACTACTTTATCTACTTCAAAATGTAAACTTTTTATGCCACTATTAATATACGTTTGTTTGTTTTGTCTATCATAAACCCTTATATTTATGCCCTTCTAACAGTTTTTTGCGTTTGTCGTTGCTTCTTTACGAAATTTTGTCTATGTTAAACTTTTTGTTTCTTTTTTTATAATATCTACACTATACATATATTTAATATATAATAGGATATTATAGCTTTCTCAGATAGTTTATTTTGAGACCTAAATACTATATTCCTTATTGACAGACACGAGCATCTGATGTTACGAAGCAACTGCAGAGTTTTTTTTCACCCAGACTGACACAACTTGACGATTCCCCTGGCGCTGACTTACGGTCCAGTATAATTCCAGCCACTTTCTTATGAAAGTGACTCCAATTATCGTTCTCCATTAAGCCAACCCCAGTGGTTCGCTCAATGCGTCTGCAATCTGGTTGTGTCAGACTGGTCATCATTGTGTACTCGGAAGTGGGCGCACCGACAACTTTAGCAATAAGCTATTGATGCTCTTGCGAATGCGTCCCACTTCCTTCGTACCGGGCATAAGTTGCTGAACGCATTGTGCGAGTGCTCCCCCAGCTTGGCTCTGGTGCAGTTTACGCACGCCGCTGCTTCACCTATGAGCTTGACTGGGCAGTCCACCCTCAGGTGCGGACCACCACAGTGGCTACATAGGTCGGCGGGATCCGTACATAGGCGCTTTCCATGGCCGTACGCTAAGCAGCGGGTACACTGCACCAGAGGCGTCTGATCTTCGACGCGCACTCTCTGGAGGTCAATACGGAGCTTGCCTCCTTCGAGTGCCCTCCTCCAGATTGCTGGGGTGACACTCAGCACAATGCTGTTCACGTGTGGGTTACGTGACTTCTTACGGAATTTTATTGATATTTTCTGTTCCTCGTCACCGAGGCCGTCAAAGATCTCCCGGTTCTGGTTCTTAAGGGCTCTCAGCACTTCTTCATCAGTGTGAACTAACAGCACGTCCCTAAGAACCAGAAGCGGGTCCCGATTCTTTACCGCCTCGACGACGAGGTTCTCTCCGGCCGATTCAAGTCGCTTTTTTAACTTTTCCCTCTCCTCTTTCGTCGCGCACCCCATGATGACCTTCTGGTCCTTGGCCTTCCTGACCCTCTCTACGCGCACCCAGCCCTCCTTCGCGTCCACTGCTTTCCTAACTCTTTCCAGTATTTCGTCCCCCGTATCCATCTCTTGTGTTGAGGAGACAACCACTGAGTGCAGCGTCGTTCGCTCCAGGACCTGTGCCCCGGTGTGGCTTTTACTGACGGCGGCTACACTCGCGTAGGTTGTCTCCCCCACACTTTCCCTGCTGGCCAGACTGTGCTGGAGCCTGTCCAGTTTCTCGGAGTTGTCTCTAATCTCCGAGATGTGCTCCTTAAGGGTATTAAGAAGCTCAGTCTGGCCAGCAACAACCTCGAAGGAGACGGATTGGGGTCCGAGGTCAGCAGTGGGCGCGGGTTCTGGCACGGTGATGGGTGCGGCAGGGGCCTTGTCTCGCTCCGACTCCTTGACCAGCTCATAAAGCCTGTTTATGGCTTCGAGCACCGCAGTCTTGATCTCCGCCTTGAGGTTGCGAGAGTTGCCCAAATTGAGCTTTGCCTTATTTAGGCAAGCTCTCGCCTCCGCAATGCGACTGCGATGCTCAGCCTCAGGCTTCATGAGCGATCCCGAAGCATGGACAGGAGCTCGCCGCGTCACCGGAGTAGTAGGGCCCTCTTCGGACGCAAGGGGTGTATCGTCTCCGAATACAATTTTCCTCCTCGCGTCAGAAGGCGAAGGCCCCACCTTCTCCGCCGATCGCGGCGAGCTCCTGGAGCTCTGGGTCTTCGCGTTCATGGCCGGGGTGCGGAACATATTTACCGTCGAAGAGCAGATAAAATCAGAGCGACTCCTGTAAGGAGGGGGTCGGGACAACAATATCTGCTCGAGAGGAGAGTGAGACACTGGTACTTATGTGACCCTGTAAAGGGGGGAACACAAAAAGTAATAAAAAAGATAATCAATTAAAATATAAAAATACAAAATGTCATATAATTATTGTCGCTCAATCACAAACAACTGTCTCAATAAAACCACAAAAATAAGATAAAATAAATTTAAAATTACTAAAAATAAATTTCACACTTGTCAGGATCGTTAAAAAGCGAGCCTTCCCTGAAAAACCCTTCGGCAAGTTCTCTAAAAAGCAACAGAATATAAAATAAAAAATAAAAATTTCGCCGAGAACCCCACGTCTACCTTCCTATAGACCAGAGGGCGGGTGGGTGGGCAAATTTTATTTGAGCTAGCCGGGCGTGAGGGGTGTCCAGAGACGCGTCTCCGCGCGGGCTAGCGATCTACGAAATAAAACGGGGTAGGTGCCGAACAAAAATTTGGACTTTTGGTCAAAAAACCAGTTTTTGAAACAAAAAATTTTGGTTTTCAACCCCCAACCTGAAGACCGGCTCACGGAACGCGGACCAGAAAGCAGGGATGAAGGGTGAGTACTATTGAATCTATAATCTAACGTTACTTTTGAAATAGAATTTGGAAAAAGACTAAATTTTGATGATTTTGTATGAAAATTCAAAAAATTTCCAAGGGTTGTAAGGGAAGTTTTTTATACGCGCGTGCAGGTGAGTGCGATATGGTCAAAACGTAGGCGGAGGCCTAGTAAGGTCTAAAAATGCTGAAAACAGCTTCAAAATCGCACGTCAGGAAACGAAGATATCAACGTTTCTGTTTAAAACTAACTTCCTTAGGTAGATTTTGGTACAGACAGAGACTAATAGAAAAAACGATTTTTTATAAAAATCAACAAGTTTTATTTGAGCTAGCCGGGCGTGAGGGGTGTCCAGAGACGCGTCTCCGCGCGGGCTAGCGATCTACGAAATAAAACGGGGTAGGTGCCGAACAAAAATTTGGACTTTTGGTCAAAAAACCAGTTTTTGAAACAAAAAATTTTGGTTTTCAACCCCCAACCTGAAGACCGGCTCACGGAACGCGGACCAGAAAGCAGGGATGAAGGGTGAGTACTATTGAATCTATAATCTAACGTTACTTTTGAAATAGAATTTGGAAAAAGACTAAATTTTGATGATTTTGTATGAAAATTCAAAAAATTTCCAAGGGTTGTAAGGGAAGTTTTTTATACGCGCGTGCAGGTGAGTGCGATATGGTCAAAACGTAGGCGGAGGCCTAGTAAGGTCTAAAAATGCTGAAAACAGCTTCAAAATCGCACGTCAGGAAACGAAGATATCAACGGGTTAGGTTAGGTTAGGTTAGGTTAGGTTAGGTTAGGTTAGGTTAGGTTAGGTTAGGTTAGGTTAGGTTAGGTTAGGTTAGGTTAGGTTAGGTTAGGTTAGGTTAGGTTAGGTTAGGTTAGGTTAGGTTTTTTTTTTTTTTTTTTTTTTTTTTTTTTTTTTTTGTTTTGGCAGGAGTGGGAAATCCCCACGGACACCTCGACTATCTCACGACTGTGAGACAGTCGAGGTAGTGTCGGACTCGAACCGACTAAAACCCACTCCTGCCCAGCCAGTGTCCCTCTGACATGAGGATCAGAGCCCTTAGTTTCTGATGTTATTTGCCTTCTCATACTTATAGAAGGCCGAAGGGACCATCTTAAACACGCTGCATTTACTTTTGAAATATTACTTTAATTTAATACGCTATTTTCCAAGTATGTATATATATGCTTTGTTTTATTATCAAAAATTTTTTTTTTTTTTTTTTTTTTTTTTTTTTTTTTTTTTTTTTTACTATTTATGCATGCTTTCATATACTATATTATATTTTAACTTATATTTATTTGTGTATACATTGACTAATAAACTACTTTTCCTTTTACTATTTATGACCATTAAATATTCTTACTGTTAAACCTAATTTTATCTATTGTTTACCCTTACATTTATGCCAGTAAATTAATTGTCTACCTTCTTTTATTTGGTTTTTCTATTTCTTACTTTTTATTTTGTTTTTATGTGTACGATATCTAAACTATATATTTACTATATATTTAAATATCATATGTTTTAATACTAAATTATTATTTTTACTGTTATTTTGTCTGCACGTTTTACAAAATGTATTTACTTGGACTTTCATATAACGTCCACATGTTTCCGCTACCAGTCCGACACAGCCTGATAACACCACAAGGGCTGAATTATTTTGTCGAATAACTTGATTCAGTTTCTCAAGAAAGCGACTCAAGTTATCATCCATTCGTTTGCCTCTGCTCTCTGGCTGTGTCGAAGTGATACTGGCGTCTGTGTACTTTGAAGTGGGCGCCCCGAGAACTTTAGCAATAGGCTATTGCTGCTCTCGCGAATGCGTCCCACTTCTTACGTACCGGGCAATCGCTGCTAAAGGCATTGTGCCGGTGATCCCCCAATTTGGCTCTGGTGCAGTTCACGCATACCGCTGCCTCGCCAATGATTTTATCTGGGCAGTCCACCCTAAGGTGTGGACCGCCACAGTGGCTGCATAGGTCAGCCGGCTCTGTGCAGAGACGCTTGCCGTGACCGTATGCTAGGCAGCGCGTACACTGCACCAGAGGCGTCTGGTCTTCGACGCGCACTCTCTGGAGGTCAATCCGAAGCTTGCCTCCTTCGAGTGCCCGCCTCCAGATCGTGGGGGGCACACTCAACACAATGCTATTAACGTGCGGATTTCGTGTCTTTTTTCTGTACTTAATGGCCATTCTTTGCTCCTCGTCGCCGAGGTCGTGAAAAATCTCCCGGTTCTGGTTCTTAAGGGCTCTCAGCACTTCTTCGTCACTGTGTACGAGCAGCACGTCCCTAAGAACCAGAAGCGGGTCCCGGTTCGTCACTTCCTCGACAACGAGGTTCTCTCCGGCCGCCCTCAGTCGTTTCTTCAATTTCGACCTCTCCTCCCTTGTCTCGCACCCCATTATAATCTTTCTATCCTTAGCTTTCCGCACCTTTTCCACTCGCACCCAGCCCTCCTTTGCGTCCACCGCTTTCCTGACTCTTTCCAGAATCTCGTCCCCTGTGTCCATCTCCTGCGTTGAGGAGACGACTACGGAATGCAGCGTGGTTCGCTCCAGAGCCTGTGCCCTGGTATGGCTTTTCGTCACCGCTGCTACACTCGCGTAAGTCGTCTCCCCCACACTTTCCCTGCTAGCCAGACTGTCCCGTAGTTTGACCAATTCGTCGGAGTTTTCCCTTATTAAGGTCATGTGCTCCTTCATTGTCTGTACGAGCTCAGTCTGGCTAACAGGACACTCAGGATTGGACAGGGGATCATAGTCAGCAGTGGGCGCGGCTACTGGTACGGCTACAGGTGCGACAGGAGCCTTGTCTTGTTCCGACTCCTTCACCAGCTCAAAAAGTCTGTTAATGGCCTCGAGTACCGCAGCCTTGATGTCGGTCCTGAGGTTGCGAGAGTTGCCCAAATTGACCTTAGCCTTATTTAGGCAAGCTCTCGCCTCTGCAGTGCGACTGGGGTACCCGGCCACAGGCCTTTTGAGCGGTCTTGGGGCATCGGTAGCAGCTCGGCGCGTCCCCGGAGGGGCAGGAACCCCCTGCGAGGCGGAAGGAGTGTCTTCTCCGAAGGAGATTCTCCTCCTCACATCAGCAGGCGAAGGCCCCACCTTCTCCGCCGATCGCGGCGAGCCACTAGAGCCTTGGAGCCTCACGGTGCTAGATGGGGTGCGGAACATTTTAAATTTAGGAGCGAAAGCCGAGCGGACCCCTGTAAAGAGGGAGTCAGGTCAACACTTTCTGCTTGAGAGAAGAGAAATAATATGTCAGAGGTCACTGGATACTTCTGTGTCCCTGTAAAGGGGGGATACACAGAAGGTTATAAATCGGGTTAAAATAAAATAAAATACTAATATGTTCGCCGTTTGCCGATTTAACGACGAAACGTCAGTTAATATTATGAGACGAGGTCTCGGTCACAGTTTAAAAGGCGCTTTTCCCTTAAATCCTGTCTACTGGCCTAAAGTATGCTAAAGGAGTGAAAATCGAATTTTTAAAATCTGCCGAAATTCCCACGTCTACCTTCCTATAGACCAGAGGGCGGGTGGGTGGGCAAATTTTATTTGAGCTAGCCGGGCGTGAGGGGTGTCCAGAGACGCGTCTCCGCGCGGGCTAGCGATCTACGAAATAAAACGGGGTAGGTGCCGAACAAAAATTTGGACTTTTGGTCAAAAAACCAGTTTTTGAAACAAAAAATTTTGGTTTTCAACCCCCAACCTGAAGACCGGCTCACGGAACGCGGACCAGAAAGCAGGGATGAAGGGTGAGTACTATTGAATCTATAATCTAACGTTGCTTTTGAAATAGGTTAGGTTAGGTTAGGTTAGGTTAGGTTAGGTTAGGTTAGGTTAGGTTAGGTTAGGTTAGGTTAGGTTAGGTTAGGTTAGGTTAGGTTAGGTTAGGTTAGGTTAGGTTAGGTTAGGTTAGGTTTTTTTTTTTTTTTTTTTTTTTTTTTTTTTTTTTTTTATTCTTGCTCCACCAACATAATTGGTGCTTATTTTAGTCTTACCACATTCATACTAGTTCTCGCTTTTTTGCCTCTCGTACTTTCATTCTTCATACTGTATCTTTCTTGCATCCATCATCTCTTGTGTCTATGGGTGGGATTCCCATATATTTAACTAATCTACTATCTTATATTTTATTTATTTCTTTTTCACTCAGGGGAAATGACATGTTACAAATTTTTATTTGCATCCTCAGGAAATACATTTCTTAGAATTGTTTACTAAGTCTTACTTTTATTAGATTTTCTTTCTACTATACTTGCTATTATACTATACTATTACATTTTATAACTACTGTTACACTAATTTACTTATACTATTGCATTTTCTTTCAATTTTTTCTTACATTTCTTAAATCTATCTACATATTACTGCTATTCTACTTACAATATCTATTTCTATGTTAACATATAAATATGTACCAATATTTTATGAAACATAGTTTCTATGCTGTTTTATTTCTCTCTACAACCTTTGACGCTATATTTAAACAGTAATATATTAATTGGTTTCTGTTTTTTCCGCTAAATACATCCCCTATACTTTCTTTATTTAGTTTTACATCTATTTCCTGCTCCAGGTTAAATCGCTCGGTGGCATGAACGGGGCAATCCAAGAGCAAGTGTTGGATGGTCTCACTCACATTTGGATCGCAGATGCACGATGGGCTCTCCTTACACTTGAAGCGATTCAAGTATTCGGAGAACCCACCGTGGGTTAGGTTAGGTTAGGTTAGGTTAGGTTAGGTTAGGTTAGGTTAGGTTAGGTTAGGTTAGGTTAGGTTAGGTTAGGTTAGGTTAGGTTAGGTTAGGTTAGGTTAGGTTAGGTTAGGTTAGGTTAGGTTAGGTTAGGTTAGGTTAGGTTAGGTTAGGTTAGGTTAGGTTAGGTTAGGTTAGGTTAGGTTAGGTTAGGTTAGGTTAGGTTAGGTTAGGTTAGGTTAGGTTAGGTTAGGTTAGGTTAGGTTAGGTTAGGTTAGGTTAGGTTAGGTTAGGTTAGGTTAGGTTAGGTTAGGTTAGGTTAGGTTAGGTTAGGTTAGGTTAGGTTAGGTTAGGTTAGGTTAGGTTAGGTTAGGTTAGGTTAGGTTAGGTTAGGTTAGGTTAGGTTAGGTTAGGTTAGGTTAGGTTAGGTTAGGTTAGGTTAGGTTAGGTTAGGTTAGGTTAGGTTAGGTTAGGTTAGGTTAGGTTAGGTTAGGTTAGGTTAGGTTAGGTTAGGTTAGGTTAGGTTAGGTTAGGTTAGGTTAGGTTAGGTTAGGTTAGGTTAGGTTAGGTTAGGTTAGGTTAGGTTAGGTTAGGTTAGGTTAGGTTAGGTTAGGTTAGGTTAGGTTAGGTTAGGTTAGGTTAGGTTAGGTTAGGTTAGGTTAGGTTAGGTTAGGTTAGGTTAGGTTAGGTTAGGTTAGGTTAGGTTAGGTTAGGTTAGGTTAGGTTAGGTTAGGTTAGGTTAGGTTAGGTTAGGTTAGGTTAGGTTAGGTTAGGTTAGGTTAGGTTAGGTTAGGTTAGGTTAGGTTAGGTTAGGTTAGGTTAGGTTAGGTTAGGTTAGGTTAGGTTAGGTTAGGTTAGGTTAGGTTAGGTTAGGTTAGGTTAGGTTAGGTTAGGTTAGGTTAGGTTAGGTTAGGTTAGGTTAGGTTAGGTTAGGTTAGGTTAGGTTAGGTTAGGTTAGGTTAGGTTAGGTTAGGTTAGGTTAGGTTAGGTTAGGTTAGGTTAGGTTAGGTTAGGTTAGGTTAGGTTAGGTTAGGTTAGGTTAGGTTAGGTTAGGTTAGGTTAGGTTAGGTTAGGTTAGGTTAGGTTAGGTTAGGTTAGGTTAGGTTAGGTTAGGTTAGGTTAGGTTAGGTTAGGTTAGGTTAGGTTAGGTTAGGTTAGGTTAGGTTAGGTTAGGTTAGGTTAGGTTAGGTTAGGTTAGGTTAGGTTAGGTTAGGTTAGGTTAGGTTAGGTTAGGTTAGGTTAGGTTAGGTTAGGTTAGGTTAGGTTAGGTTAGGTTAGGTTAGGTTAGGTTAGGTTAGGTTAGGTTAGGTTAGGTTAGGTTAGGTTAGGTTAGGTTAGGTTAGGTTAGGTTAGGTTAGGTTAGGTTAGGTTAGGTTAGGTTAGGTTAGGTTAGGTTAGGTTAGGTTAGGTTAGGTTAGGTTAGGTTAGGTTAGGTTAGGTTAGGTTAGGTTAGGTTAGGTTAGGTTAGGTTAGGTTAGGTTAGGTTAGGTTAGGTTAGGTTAGGTTAGGTTAGGTTAGGTTAGGTTAGGTTAGGTTAGGTTAGGTTAGGTTAGGTTAGGTTAGGTTAGGTTAGGTTAGGTTAGGTTAGGTTAGGTTAGGTTAGGTTAGGTTAGGTTAGGTTAGGTTAGGTTAGGTTAGGTTAGGTTAGGTTAGGTTAGGTTAGGTTAGGTTAGGTTAGGTTAGGTTAGGTTAGGTTAGGTTAGGTTAGGTTAGGTTAGGTTAGGTTAGGTTAGGTTAGGTTAGGTTAGGTTAGGTTAGGTTAGGTTAGGTTAGGTTAGGTTAGGTTAGGTTAGGTTAGGTTAGGTTAGGTTAGGTTAGGTTAGGTTAGGTTAGGTTAGGTTAGGTTAGGTTAGGTTAGGTTAGGTTAGGTTAGGTTAGGTTAGGTTAGGTTAGGTTAGGTTAGGTTAGGTTAGGTTAGGTTAGGTTAGGTTAGGTTAGGTTAGGTTAGGTTAGGTTAGGTTAGGTTAGGTTAGGTTAGGTTAGGTTAGGTTAGGTTAGGTTAGGTTAGGTTAGGTTAGGTTAGGTTAGGTTAGGTTAGGTTAGGTTAGGTTAGGTTAGGTTAGGTTAGGTTAGGTTAGGTTAGGTTAGGTTAGGTTAGGTTAGGTTAGGTTAGGTTAGGTTAGGTTAGGTTAGGTTAGGTTAGGTTAGGTTAGGTTAGGTTAGGTTAGGTTAGGTTAGGTTAGGTTAGGTTAGGTTAGGTTAGGTTAGGTTAGGTTAGGTTAGGTTAGGTTAGGTTAGGTTAGGTTAGGTTAGGTTAGGTTAGGTTAGGTTAGGTTAGGTTAGGTTAGGTTAGGTTAGGTTAGGTTAGGTTAGGTTAGGTTAGGTTAGGTTAGGTTAGGTTAGGTTAGGTTAGGTTAGGTTAGGTTAGGTTAGGTTAGGTTAGGTTAGGTTAGGTTAGGTTAGGTTAGGTTAGGTTAGGTTAGGTTAGGTTAGGTTAGGTTAGGTTAGGTTAGGTTAGGTTAGGTTAGGTTAGGTTAGGTTAGGTTAGGTTAGGTTAGGTTAGGTTAGGTTAGGTTAGGTTAGGTTAGGTTAGGTTAGGTTAGGTTAGGTTAGGTTAGGTTAGGTTAGGTTAGGTTAGGTTAGGTTAGGTTAGGTTAGGTTAGGTTAGTTAGGTTAGGTTAGGTTAGGTTAGGTTAGGTTAGGTTAGGTTAGGTTAGGTTAGGTTAGGTTAGGTTAGGTTAGGTTAGGTTAGGTTAGGTTAGGTTAGGTTAGGTTAGGTTAGGTTAGGTTAGGTTAGGTTAGGTTAGGTTAGGTTAGGTTAGGTTAGGTTAGGTTAGGTTAGGTTAGGTTAGGTTAGGTTAGGTTAGGTTAGGTTAGGTTAGGTTAGGTTAGGTTAGGTTAGGTTAGGTTAGGTTAGGTTAGGTTAGGTTAGGTTAGGTTAGGTTAGGTTAGGTTAGGTTAGGTTAGGTTAGGTTAGGTTAGGTTAGGTTAGGTTAGGTTAGGTTAGGTTAGGTTAGGTTAGGTTAGGTTAGGTTAGGTTAGGTTAGGTTAGGTTAGGTTAGGTTAGGTTAGGTTAGGTTAGGTTAGGTTAGGTTAGGTTAGGTTAGGTTAGGTTAGGTTAGGTTAGGTTAGGTTAGGTTAGGTTAGGTTAGGTTAGGTTAGGTTAGGTTAGGTTAGGTTAGGTTAGGTTAGGTTAGGTTAGGTTAGGTTAGGTTAGGTTAGGTTAGGTTAGGTTAGGTTAGGTTAGGTTAGGTTAGGTTAGGTTAGGTTAGGTTAGGTTAGGTTAGGTTAGGTTAGGTTAGGTTAGGTTAGGTTAGGTTAGGTTAGGTTAGGTTAGGTTAGGTTAGGTTAGGTTAGGTTAGGTTAGGTTAGGTTAGGTTAGGTTAGGTTAGGTTAGGTTAGGTTAGGTTAGGTTAGGTTAGGTTAGGTTAGGTTAGGTTAGGTTAGGTTAGGTTAGGTTAGGTTAGGTTAGGTTAGGTTAGGTTAGGTTAGGTTAGGTTAGGTTAGGTTAGGTTAGGTTAGGTTAGGTTAGGTTAGGTTAGGTTAGGTTAGGTTAGGTTAGGTTAGGTTAGGTTAGGTTAGGTTAGGTTAGGTTAGGTTAGGTTAGGTTAGGTTAGGTTAGGTTAGGTTAGGTTAGGTTAGGTTAGGTTAGGTTAGGTTAGGTTAGGTTAGGTTAGGTTAGGTTAGGTTAGGTTAGGTTAGG